>JAUMJJ010000061.1:1415000-11415000 GCA_033556795.1 Tapera naevia
TTTTAAACCCTGGGGTAGCTCTGCAGTCAGGAAGTCAGTTTACGAAGCATAATCCTGGCTTGGAGAGTCCACTCTACCATCTGCTACAAACTCAAATAGCTATTCAAATGTCTTGAATAAGTGGCACTGGACTAGGAAAATTAGGACTTCATAATTATCCCTGACAATAGTGCCTTATATGGTAGCAAGAGCACAACTTGTGGCAGTTGTTTTAGCAGTGTGACATTTAATATTAATAGATAAAAATACCTTGCCTCTTTCTGCATGACAATATCTGCTTTTTCCACCAGTGGGGGTGCTGCAGCAGCAGTAATTTACAGATCCTAAATTTAACATAGTAGAATCAGCCTGTGAGCCTGGAGAAATCTAAAATAGCACATAGCATGAGCCTGGAATTTATTTTAAAAAAGCCTTTATCTTATGACTCCATTAAAGTTTGAAGCCAAACAGATGTACAGTACCTAGGGCAAACACATTTGAAGATACTTTACTTTCCACTTTCCATTATCGTACTGATCTATAAAAAGTCAAATAATATCATAGTCTAACCTTTTGAATTTTCACTTGTACTCTGCGCTTCCTTTTGTAAATTTGTTTGTCTTCTGAGTTTTTTAAGGTTGTTGGCTTTTACACAGAATTTGCTCTACTGTGTAGAAGTTGTTTTGACATATTTAATTCCACAAGAGAATTCTAACCACTGGTTCTTTCATCAGCCTTTATAATGCTGCTATAATACTGTTCTCAACTACTTTTACTTTCATGGCAGTTCCATTAATACAATTTTCTTAAAAAAAATGATAAACTGATTATTCCTATTGCTCTACATAAATAATCAGGGTATATTCAGACATCTTTGCATGCTCACAATTAGATCTGCTTTAATCTTCAGATTGGGTAGTACCAAGAATATCACATACTGTGGGTATTCATTTTCACATTTTTAAATGCTTATTTTCAATCTAAAAACTTCTACTTTTTGAATAGTATAACTGTCCTGTGGAAATACGTCTCTTACTTATCTAAGACGCTGAAATCTCATCACATGCTTTTCTTCTTGTCTGGCATCCATGAATTTAAGTTACCAGTTATTCACTAAGCCCAATTACATTTGTCTATAGTCCATAATCAGACTGTGAGCATAACTCTGGTAGCTGCAGTCATTTAGTAATTTATCTTTTGCGGGTTATTGTGTTAGTGCTGCCAGTTGTCACGATTACTGTTAGGTTCATTTGAGGACTTAATGAGTGAAATTTTGGACACTGAAGAATGCACTGAGCCTACAGACCAATTTTTTTTATCAACTGTTTATTACTTTAGAGCATAAATGCTGTACAAGTTTAGTACTTAAGTATTTTTCAGGCAAACTAAAAGACTTCAAATGCTAGACCAACTAAGTACTGGACGTGTTCTGAACAACATGTATTGCAGATGTACACCAAGAATTTGAACATCACTGACTTACTTCTATGTTTGCACAAATAAGCAGAAAAAAAAATTGAAATTTCAGGAAATTAAACTATAATAACATTAAATACAATTGTGTTGTTGAAAGATAAAATTAATCCACAACCAAACTTGGCTCTGGAAAAGGGCTGTCACAGCAGCAGGATGGTGCCTTCTTTGGGGTTTTTCTTTCTTCCCAATAATACTGCCCCACCGGTAAGAGCTGTGTGTCAATGCTCTTAGGAGCCACAGTCTTTTACTACGTCATTCCAGCAGATGTTGTGGAAAGATGTGCAGACTAGATTAGATGGCCTCCTTTCCAAACGTATGAAATCCTGAGCTAATAAAAGCTGCAGGGGACAAACTGAATGCTTGAATAAAATACCAAAAGGGCCTACAAGGGACTGAAAGTCACATTTTATTGATAGTTGGAGGCTCTCAAATAATGCACCAATGGCTGTAAGACAATTGCCTAGAGGAGACCAGGAAAAGCAGACTGAACTCCTCATTTGGAAAGAAAGTTTATCCTTCCATTTTCAGTATCTGTGATCACAATGTTGGTAAATTTACAGTAGTCCAAGGTGAATAATTCTGAACAATATCATTTTGCCATTTATTTTGCCTGTCAATTTGAGGGAAAGTTGTTGCGGGGTTGCAGCCAACTCAGATGTTTATTTCTTTCCTTTGTGAGGTAAGGAGAAGGAACATGAAGAACAAGATAGTGAAGAGAAAAAGAGAAACATGTTGGCATCCTCATCGACTTCCCGGTAAGACTGATTCAGCAGTAGCCAACAGCAACATCATTTTCCCAGGGATGCACAAGTGCAGTCTCTCTTTGCTTTGCAGCATGTAGATGCCCAAACACGGCACCAAAGAAGACCATATAAACAACTACCCTAATAGATATCCACAGTCAATTTACACAGCAGGAACATAAATTCCAACATCTGTTGTCTTAGTCTGGCAGCCAGAAAACTGTCCTAGTTAAACCTGTGCTCGCCACTCTTTCCAGAACCCCCTACCAACTCCCTATACTTTTCATGATTGTGGATGCCTACAGTTCTGTAACTCATTTTAAAACAGCTAAGCAGTTGTGTATAGAAGGAGGCACTTTACAGAAACAGCTGAATTATAGAAACCTTTTCTGCTTCATATATTGTCATGTAGGTGAAACTCAAAAGCAGCACAGGAATACTGGTTTGGCCCAATTTGCTGGGACTGTTATCTTCCATGAACGACATCTGTCTGGAGTCTACAGGTGGCTTAGGAATGTTTTCTAAATACTGACACTAGGATTTCTGACCAACAGCATTAGTCACAAACTGAAATATCTGAAACATTCTATTATAACAGATATGTCAGATTTATGTTATTCCCAGGCTCAGTTAATAAGGAAAAACATTTCGTTCCAAGGGAGCAAATCAGAGCAACATTTGGTGTTCAAATGATAGGATTTTGTAGCAAGAAAGATAAAATTCTCTGTCTGAAACTGGTATGAAAACGGATTCAGTTAACTTTCCCAACACAGTGATAGTTAAACTATCCAAAGAACTTGGAAAATTATCATCTGACTTCAACCTCAACTTTTCAGCACAAACTCAAAGGAAAATCAAGACAGGCACCAGGAAACAATCACTTTCATCACCTGAATCCTATTCTTTTTGATCCATATGCTGTGTAGTTTTCATTGCCTGAAAACACCCATTATGAAAGATCTACAAGGAGACAGAGACAACTGCAGTTATTGTTGTTAGTCTCAGACTAAGAAGAAAGAAAAATGGTGCCACAGACAAAGAGAGATTGTACCACCTATTTCTTTGCATGTCTAAGAGCTAGAAAAAAATATAATATTCTTTAATTAAAGAAGGTAAGACCAACAAAAATAAAATAGGTAAGTAACATGGAAAGAAATACAAGTTGGATAGTGGAATCTGAATATATGTGGCGACACAATTAATTACATTGCTCTATATATCTTATATAGAACAAATATTTTAAAATAGTTCTCAAATGTAATAAACCTTGGCTACATTAATGCAATTGAATCAGATTAGATTACTTCGATATATTATACTTCTTAACTGTTTTGAACTTTACAGTCTATTCAGGTTGTATACAAAGAGAAGACATTTTGAAAATAAAAAATGAGTGACAAACACTTCAGACAGATTTCCGTTTTCAGGTATTTCCTTGATTTCTTTTCTCCCTTTATTCCCAGCACGGTCAATTAAAAATGAATGCAACCAAAACTACTCTGTAATTCCAAGTCTTTTGAAAACTGCCATTTCAATATGAAAAGATTAAATGCTGTTGCCACTAAATCAATGCCTCTGCACAAAATTTTCCCACCATTATCCTGAAAGCTTTAAATGACTATTTTTGGGAAAAGAGAGGAGAGGTTATTTTTAAATGCAGTAAAAGGATGGGTTTTCTAAATACTAATATGAAAACTGTAAGTAATAAATATTGCGAACTAAAACGAACATGCAGAACTTCCCACTGTATCTACATATGACAAACTAAATCTGCTTCTTGTACTCCTTTGAGTTTAGGAGATATGAGAGTATGAGAGGAGAGCAGGCCATTCCCCTACCCTTTGGTATTCTCTATGTATACAAGGGCAGAGCAGGCCAGCTCTGCTATGTATTACTCTGCAAATATCCCACGAACTGTACATAAAAGCCCCATATTTTGGTCAAACCTATTCTAGATACATACATGCAAGTACAGAATTAGACTAGTGGAAATTAGCTAAAGAGTTACAGATGGTCCTGTATATAAAGTAGTACAATATACAAGGGACCATCTGGAAACATGTTTTTTCCTAACTGATTTTTTTTTTAAAAAAGCCCTTCCTTTCTACTTTCCTTTTCTAGTTGCAGTTTTTCACTACAGAATGAAAATGTGCTTGTTTTTGTTTCCAAAAAAATGAGGACTTGAGCTATACACCTATGAAGTCAAGAATATGAATAGAGGTTCATGCTAAATATTGAGGAAGTCAATGCTTTAAGCATCAAAATTATATGATGATACTTGGGACATGTTTATGAGTTACAGCAACAGACTGAACCCTTACTGATTTTGTATTATAGCAAAAAGATATTCAGCAAAGAAATTGCTCAGCAAACAAGCAGTTCTTGGGTGAGATGCATGGAATTACTGTTCCTGTCTTCAATGGAAACAACACTTTAAACTGAGCATTTAAAAGGTTGTAAAGATCATACTGGCATCCACTTCACCTTGCTACAATCACGCGTTTTTGGCTACCAGTTTCAGGAGAGAAATCATGGGATCAAACACAAATAGCGAAACACTTTCGTACTACCACACTCATAGCAAAATGGCACCTGCTGAGGCATAGTCAGGTAAAACATAGGTATCAGCTAGTGAGCAAGAACACACCCTCCTGAGACAGATGAGACTTCTGATCCCCACAGAGTCAGCTTCAGGGTGTCCTTTTTCAAGCGCCACATTTGCTGAGTCCTACCATTTCTCATGTGGATTCAGGGTCTTCAGGTATATACTTTCAACTAACAATAAAAGCTATTTAATGAGCTTTCCCTTTCAGAGTTATGCTGTGTGATGAAATGTTAAGAGTATATTTTTCCTATCCTTAAGTGTGAGAATAAGTCCCTTTAGCGTAAATGTCCTATTAGCAACACTGTATGTGGTATGTTTTAGATTACATTTCCAGGCTAATATGTTATGGTCCTGGACAAATAAAACCAAAATAAATTATATCCATCTTTCTATAAATTCCATTATAGCTTAATTGTGAGTTTTTTGTTTCCTTTTTGTTTTTTAAATTTGGCATTTTTTTAAATATTCAAATTGCTTGCATGTGCTCCTTCCCTTCCACTCTTGCTCCTTCTCTCCTCTTTTTGAGCCAGGAGAGGCTGTCAATTTGTCATTCTGGTAGATGAAAAAGGGCTGCAACTCATTTTTTTCTGAGTTACTTAAGGTATCTGCAGCGTACCATTAACAGTATTATATATGTAACACCAAAATTATATACTGCGTATTTTTTATGTCCTGCAATAATATACTTATGTTCACATTTATCCACCATGAATAACACAGAGCAACACTACAGTGTGCTCTTTTGTATGAACAAATCAGAGTTTTTGCCTCACACGGGACAAATAGGGTAGTGTTAGCAGCATTATTTGTTGTTTTTCATGAGACATGCACTGCTAGTATATCAGGTCAAGTGCTCTGTAACCCTGCTTATCAGCAGTTACCACTAGATATAGTTTAAGAGAACAATTTAAAAAATGGTTTTGATTGATTGCAACAAACTGGCAGTATAATTGCACTCAAGCCATTAGGAATCCAATTGAACCCTGATCGAGTACTTCATTACTCCTGTTCTTTTCACAAGGGCACACCATCCCAAGTAATATTTTATATTTTATAAAAGGTTAGGTTTGAAAAATTAGCATTACAAATGTCACATTCACTTCCAGCTGGAAATGTGCAACAATGTGTGACAATACTGAATAAAATGTTGAAACATGTTTTCCTTTTGTTTTACTTTATTCATTTTTGTAATACAACACTGGTTACTGGAAAATGCCTTACAGCTTTATTCAAAACACATGTCCAAAGATCTGAATGAAAAAAGCTTTGACTCTCTCTGGAACATCTAACCGATATATCATTTGTGTGCTTCAAAATTTTTTCTTACTGTCAAGAACACTTTTAAGTCTTTAAGATTTATTTAAACTAGTTTATTATATAATGAAGCTTGTCAGATCATAAGAACAAAGTCAAACAATATGCTCTATATCAAAGTATAACATTTAACATATAGATTTAAGTATATATATCAAGTACAATGCAATCAAGCAGGGTTTAATCTGAAAATGCAAATGGTTCAGATTATTAAAGCCACATCTGTCCTTTGAAGCATAATATAGGCTGTTTATCAAAAAGCTATGTGTAATTATATTATTCCCTCCCACCAAACATACTTTAACCATGGATTTCTTAGTTTGAAAACCTTTAGATTTAACTCCAGGGCCAAAATTTCACAGCCTAAACCACTAACTAAAATATAGATACAAATGTAAATTTATTTAATCACTTTTAGCCTACAATTTAGTACGTTAGGACAGTCATTTTTGATTACATTAATCTCATGGTGAGAACAGATTTACATATACTACCAAGCATAAAATCTGACTTTTCATATTTATTTTTCTGTATCTGTAAATACACATTGCTTCGTCATAGCCTGCTACTGTGCAGAAACCTGTCTGAGGCAATACAAAAGGTGGGACTCATGTTTCTTCTGCTTTGAACAATAGTGTCACATAGTTCTTGTTGCTTAAGTGGGGAAGACTCCTAAAATTTAGAATACATATTTAATAACATATACTCTGATGTAACTTGCCTCTTAAGAGCGCTTCTGTTAAGAAGGCAGAGGATGGACCATTTTAAAATCTTACTCTGAAGGCTTGAATCATCTGCAAATTAAAATATGTCTTGTATTGATGAAGTTAAATGTAAATTCTTGCAAAGATCAACAGGTGATTATCTCCACTGTAAACAGCACATACCTGAAGATTTAAACTCTAAATCATAAATAAAATCTGCCAAGCAAGCAATCCATTAATCCTGTCTAAAAAGCATGGGAAATACTTGGGCATCTATACTGTTACGTTACTATGCACAGATTAGCAACTCGGGATACAGAGCAGTAATAGTTCTCATTACATGCAAAACCACAAGTAAAACATTTGTGCTTTAAGACACATTAAAAATGCCTTCTTCTGCACAAAAGGCGTTTTTATGAGTTCCCAGAAATCTGAGTGTTATATTTAGTTCTTGGGAGCCTAATAAAAAGCAACATGCTACACAATTGACACTCATTAAACCAGAGTTTCAAAAGTAAAAATATTGCATTGGCTATATAGACTAAAACCATCAAGTTCTTTAATATGCTTTATTTGGAAAGTTACAGGCTATACATTAAAATGTTTGTTTACTCTGTATTTAAGAAATAGTTACTCAGGCGCTCACCTGTCTATTTCTGAAAAGAGAGAGATTCTTCAGAGCTCTGATTTTTAGGGAGCTAGCCTCAAGATGACAACTTATACATCTATATCTGTCGTGGTTTAACCATGTATAATAAACCATATGTAATAGAAGCCATACCAAATAAATCAGTATTATCCTTTACAGTGTAAGTGAATGTTCGCATGTGTGCAAATCTTACTGATTAAACAAGTACTTGATAGGACTTTCCCAATGAGAAGCTGCCCGTGCTGCTGTCTAACCCTCATAGCTGTCTGATGTTGTGGGTACAGGAAGACCACACTGGTGGTTAGAAAGGCACAGCTTGAACAGGCTTTGCTACCATCTCCAGCAATAAAATCACATATCCATAGGACGCCTAAATATAAGAGTGAAAAGCGTTAATTTAATTATTATTTACCCTCTTTTCCCAGCCTCATACAGAGAAGTGCTGTTCCCGGCAACAAAATGTTGAGCTGAAGTGACTGAGGTTCAGGGGACAGGAGTCTCATTTAGGACAAAAATCCTCACCTTCTTTATTTTAAGGACAAAGAATAGTTTGGAAGAGGAAGCAAAGCAGCACTAAAAAAGCATTACCCCAAAACATCTTAATTTAGTTGGCCTTTTAAAAATGTATATACAGTCCCAGTGAGCAAAAGGAATGACTTTAAAACACAGACTTTGTTTGATGGAATTTACACACTACAGGTGGCTTGTTAGATAAATAACAAAAAAACAAGCAGAATGTTACAGTGTCTATAATACTATTTTGGAACGCTGAAAGCAACAACTAGGACTTCTGGTGGTTTTTTGCCAATACATTAAAAAATACAACTACCCAAAATTATCCCATCTGAAGTAATACATGCTCCAGATAAGCAAAATAAAAGAGCACAACAAGTACTACAGCTATAGCCACTCACAGCCTTCAGGCCTACAGTCTTTGTTCATGTTACTGAAAACCAGGCAAGGTTCACAGCAGGCTCAGAAGGTTAACAAATCAGGCTTTGGTGCGCCAAGAAAGATCACAGAGACGACATCTTTTTAACTGTTTATATCGGTTACGTGATAATAAACTGTTCCACATCACGATAATAAATGTTACCCCAGTGGTAGATACATAGACAACTATATATGCTAGAATAAACAATGTTAGGACAAAGGGAGTTTGAGTTTGGTTGAGGAGGACAGAAAGATTAATGTAATAATCCTACATCAGGATTTCCTTGATTTTGTAGACTTAGATCTACAAAATGTCTTTTAATACCTCTCTCTACATTGAATTCTTGCTTTTTCATTCTGATCAAGTTTAAGCATCTGCATGTTGTAATTAGAAGTACTTACATTCTCTGAAGCATTTCTCCAAACATAAAAATAAAGCATTTGGTCCAGATCCAAAGAAGGTTTCAGGCATCTGAAACAGGATTTAGTTTGTCATCTGGTGCCTGAATCCACAATTGTGAGCTATGTTACCCCTGCTTTAGAGCCATTAACCCTGAAAACAGCTCTGGTTTTCACCTGAAAGCTTCCGAGCCATATGAAATTCTCCACTTTGTCACTAGCAGAGCTCCCTGTGCCTCAGGATCTCCCTGTCTCCTACATAAGCTCAGCAGAAATCTGGAAACCAGGCAAATCACACTGAAATGTATCTTAAGAAAAAACCACAGCACTATATACAGAAATTTTTCAGAGCAGCTAGGGACACATCCCCTTGGAGTCAAGCGTGGAAGTACCTTCCTCTGGCTTATTTATACCACCTGCACAAAAAATAGGAGAGGTGGATTCCAGACCTTCACCCAGAGTTGATGTAAAGGACATTCTTCAGCAGAATTCAAAAATCAAGAGACAGAAGAAAGCCTGACTCGAGCTGAGTGTCTGGATCAAGAATGCTACTCTTTTGGTTTTGCTCCAGGAGCTACTTCTGTCTAACAACTGCTGTAACCAGCCATGTTAAGCAGAAATTCGCATCCTCTTTTTTCCAAATGCATAGTTGTGCACTTCCGTGTCACACGCTTTAAAGAAACTGTTTAAAAATTTTGTCCCAAGACTACGCCTCCTGGTTCTCACTAATAACCTCTCTTCATTTCATTTCTTTGAGCAGAGTCTTCTGCTGTCTTCTTTTGAGTCAGAAAATTTCATCTTTTAATTAACCATAGTAATTCCCAGAGAAAATCTACAACATTCTGCAATGGTTCAAATGATTTCTCACATCCCAAATCAAATGTAAGATCAATAACTAAAGACATAGTGCTTTTTATCTTGCACATAGATAAATTATTATGCACATTTAGTGATTCAGTGAGTGTTTTCTGCTCCTGACAAGGACCTCATCTTCATCGCAAGAATACAGAGAGGTTATTCAAGCACTGAAATGGGGCACAACCAGCACCCAGAAAACACCCACTCAGAGTATTGGATAAGGAGATCCTTCCACTAAAATTCCTAGATGCCATATATCCTTCTTAAGTCTTTTAAAGTCAAGAATTTAAGTTTACTAAGATGACACTCATGTAAATGGCAGGCCTTACCACAAATGAGAACAAACAATTAATGATGTAATTCATCTAGCCTTCCATCACTTATGGTCAGGCATAAATTGAGGACAGAAATGAGACACGGTTTTATAGCAAGCAGATTTCTGGAACACTCTTTCCCCAAGAATAGCAGGGGGAAAAAAGAGTTCTATGTATTAGAAAACAGAACTTGATCTAATTAATGAAAGGACAATGTGACGTCCTGTGATTGCATGGGGCTGAAGCTAGTCATGCAGGACATCCAAACATCTTATTTCTCTTCGAGGTCCAGACAAACATGCTGTACAGAAAAGTTTCTCTCCTCTTCTCCAAAGAACATCTAACTTGATTATAATTTTGCAGTGGATTTTAGACCTTCTGGAAAATTGTCAGCAACTTAATTACTCAGAAAGCTACAGATAAATAGAAGATGAATTATAGATGCCATTATACTATACTACTGTGCCCAACTTTCTGGTAAAATAGATAGCTTTGTCATATTGAAGGATTCTATATGATAAAAACCATAGTCCTGTTAACATTAAAAAATGAGCTGAAAAGCCAGACTGGACAAAAATCCAATTGTCAAGAATAAACTGTCTGCAGTGGCCCAAGTTTCTCACTTGCAGTTGCATAACAGGCTTTTTGGGCTGTAGTATTCTTGGCAGTCTGAGCAAGAACAGAGACTGTTCAAGTTACACAACTACAGCGTCATCACTGGCTTCTGAAGAGCGTGCCCAGAGCTGCCCAAGTAAGTTAACATTATACTAAAATATAAGCTGCTAGTTACAGTCTTCCCTGTTGTGTACACAAATCAGAATCCTATCGCTGTTTCACATCCACAGCTTACCAGCGAGCTGCGGGAACACTGAGTGCCTGCCCCAGTGCAAGGCCACAGTCAGCCTCATGTGTCCGTGTGCCTGCCCAGTTGCCAGCATCTTTCAAGAGCTGAAAGCCTGAAAAAGCATTACTCATTAATTTTTATTTTTCCTTTTTAGTAAGGTCAAGGGTCTTCCTCAGAAACTCGTATATTCAAACACCAGTTACGCCAGAGCAAACCTAGAGCTGAGTCAGACATTCTTCCTTTTCACTGAGCAACTTACTCCGGTCTGTGCTGAGTTTTTCAGTTTCTCACTGACTTTCAGATAAGACCTTTGACTTTGTTACTGTGCTTAGTTTCTCATTTGTTGCATTCTCTTTTGCTGTACTGATCAACTTCACTCATCACACCTATTTACCTAAGAAAACAGACTTAGTCGCTCACTTTAAAGTATGCTCAAACCATTTATTCAAACACCCACTCAGACTTTATCAATCAGAAGGACTACCAAGTAGCAATTTCCTGAGCAAGGAGATAATATTTTTAAAAGCATTCAGTAGAACTAATGCTACTTCGTAAAACCATGAACTGGTATTTCCAGTCCTGTTTCTCTGCTGTTACATTATCAAATAAGTTGTATCTTTTATTTCAATATAGCATCACTCTTTTCTCATACTGCAATAGGATGTGCAGGAGGTATAACAGCACCCTATGATCAGTTCAAGCTCACATTTTTAAAAAAATCAATTGCTATGTGAACTATAATATTTACTGCAATGCCCATTTGGAAATCTAGTGGTTTTGGTACTGCCTCAAACCCATCACAACAACTGAGTTAAAAGTCTTCAGTTATCACATTTTTCCTCCTTTCTTTTGATTTTTTAACTGCAGCAGCTTATCCCTAAGGAGGAATTACATCATATATGAGAACAAGATATCAAAAGATTTTTTAAAAATGCAAAATTTTAGAAGTCATCTTGATGTATTTCAGAAAGAGTCATGTCATGCTTTTGCCTGGGCATGTACCCTTTAATGTATCTAAGGGTCTTAACAGCCTCAGGATAGGATTGCTTCTATTGACTTTAATCATGCTTGTACAGTATTAAATAAAAAATAGAAGGTGTCTAAGCTATGAAGAACACAGAGATGACAAGTGAAGTTAAACATGTAGCACTAGCATGAGCATCTGTGAGATGTCTAGCATTCCTGCTGCCAGAACATGCGGTCCCTTTCTGACTTGTCTCCCCACTGGATAAAGCTATAATGTCTGATTTCATCTGCAGTTTCAGAGTTAAGGCTACCCTTTCCCACTTTCCTGAAAATTAGTAATTTAGAAATATTCTAAACACATCAAGCAACGTTTTGATCAAGTGAATGAGAAAACTTTGAAGTGTCCAGTCTGATTGAATGCTTTTTCTGCAGGAAGGTTTGTTCCGTTTGGAAAGTCAGCTCCTTTTACATTGTCTCAGAGAGCCACCTCAAACTGAACACACTCAAAATGCCAAGAATTAATATTTACTTATTAATGTTCTCAATTTTTTTCGTTTCCCCTTCTGACTGTTCAGTCAGAAAACCCACAGCAAATCCAATGCTTTCTATTACTCATCTCCAGTCATTTCACTAAAAACCTACATTGCAGAAAGAGAAGGCATAAGGCATTTCACTTTGGCATTTGTGGTTTCCTAAATCACTATCATAAGGAAAAATATTTTCATTTAAAGTAGTCAAAATGATAACTGATCTTTCACTTATGCTGACCAAAGGTGCCGCTCAGTCACTGGTATCTATCATTCTTAATTAGCATCTACACAATAAATTAGCTGAGTTCAGAAGTGTGTTAATTACTGTTCTATCACTCTACTTCCTATTATCCTCGCTGTATAGCAGCAACCATAAAAAGCCTGGTCTTTTCCAGCACAAAGCGGCAGTATGTGTTCTGTGCAATTCAAGAAAGTTTCATTAATATTTAAGTTCATGTGTCTTAGAGGAGCAGAAGGGACTGAGCTGTTTGTTCTTACTTCACGCCCAGACGATTTAGTTCAGTTTTCAGGGCAGTACAAATCGCACAGTGTGATAGGGCAGAAAATCTGCTTTGTATAAATCCTTTCATTCATATTGTGAGCCATGAACCAAAATAAAACAAAAAAAAAATACATGAATTCAGGCATTTCTCTTCAAACTTGTATACTGATACAGAAATCTAATGGAGGAGAAATCAAAGAAACCCTCGTCCCTTTGAAACACCATCATTTGACAGAGAACAATCATCTACCATATTCTTTGTATTTAAATTAATGTGGGGTTTTCCTTTTTTAATGACGTTCCAGTTCAAAGGACAGAGTTATAATAAACTAGCATCTGATATAATATCTCTTCTGATGTGTCATTTGAGACTGTATATTTCACACCCAAAGTTTAGAAATATAATCTATCTGAATGAACTGGCTGCAAGCTGAAACTCGAAATAAGGATTCATTTAGTCTTTTATTTCAGAGACCTGTCTGGGGCAAAGTGCATGACTATAGCTCAAAGGAAAAAAAAAACCAAAACAACAGAAAGATGAAATACTGAAAGATAAAAAAAACCCAAAACTTGCATAGCAGCAAACAGATCTACCTACAATTTAGTGAACAGAAAATACAAGTTTTTCCTGCACCCATTACTAACAGACACGTAAAGATTTTTAACTTAAAACTAAAAAAAAAAAAAAAAAAAATCAGTAGGACTGTCCATATTCAGACTTGCTCTCCAGGTGTGCCTGGAAGAGCTGATTGACCCGTATGCCCAACCTCTCTTCCCAGGAGGAAAACCCATCAGCACCAATAGGCAGGTTGTACTCTGAATAAGTGCAGAGCATGCAGTAGTAATCCACAACCCCAAGATCAGAGGAGACCACAGCTGTTCGGGTTTGGTCACGAGAGAAGGGCTCAAGTACCTTTGCCAGCTGTCTACTTCACAAGCTGCTTTCTTCCTAATGACTCATCTTTATTACAGAGCATATAACGAGATTATACAGAGAATACCAACAGTGAAATCAAAAGACTTTAATTGCCAAATATTTATGTTTGGCCCTATGATCATGCAGCAGGCTTGCTGAAGAGGGCATAAAGTTTCAGAATACAAGATAGTTGGTCACTTTGATAGTAAAATTAAGTCAACTGAAATAAAGTGGATGCCTTTCATGCCAGTCCTGGATTATTTTTAACATTACCTCACTAAAGAACCAATGAGAGCATCAGCCTGTGAATATTCAATAAAATAAGATTCTTCTGTCTATTAGCCAAGAAAATTCGGGCTAGTACTACAAGTCTATAGAACAGTAGGTTATGCAAGGAACTGAGGGGCTCTCACCTCCTGATACAATAAATCACAAAAAAAACCCCAACCCAAATCAGCTCCATCTGTCCTGTATTTCAGAGGGAGAAGATAAACTGAGTGAAATACTGATGTTGATTTTAGTGAGACTAAGATTTCATTGTTCATTTTCAAAAATGTCGAAGATTCATCGAATTTATGGCTCCAAAGGACATTTTTGTATATCATAGGCTATTAAATGTCAGCTCATTGCTGCTGGATTGAATCCAGTAATTTGTATTTGGTTAAAACTTTTTGTGTCGACTAAATCCATCCTGTGAAAAGACACTGAATCCTGACCTGGATAAACGAATAGACCCACTGGCAAGTTCTCCCAGCTGTTCTTTTCTAATCTGAATTTATAAGACTTCAGCTTCTAGACAATAGTTTTCCCTATGCTTGGAATAAGATACTTATTAGCACTTTGTATTTTCTCCTCAGGAACATCCTATGTACAAAAATCAAATATCTCTGGAATTTTTTTTTTCCCTAAGAGAAGGGTTGAATTGTAAAATATCCCCCAAATGCAGGACTGCATTGTACATCTTTTCTGTTCAGTTCCTATTTAATACACTTTCACTACATCCTGAAGACCAAGACTGACTTCACTAGTGCAATAGTAATTCTGCCATTATTGTGAAAATGGTTAATATTAGTGGACCTATAATTAGTATTTGTAGATTTTTCTTCTAAACATTCTAATCAGCTGTGATTCCCCACTAATAACAACCTTCTGTAATACCTGTCCTCACACACGGCTTTTCACTCAGAATTCTAAGTTTTGAAACCTGATCCCTGTTTTTATTTTGAATTACTTTTTTTCTTTGCTAATAGAAATTATTCCTCAAAAAAATCATTCCATCAAGTCTAAACAGTTAACACATACTGCAAGCATTAGACATGATATACATAGACAAATAACATGAGCAAGAGGCAGTACTAGCTGGAAACAAACCTGAAATCAGCTGTATGTTAAAAGGCTGGAAGCATAATCAAATTAGCAAAGATCTCTTGAGTACTGAGTGACTGACAAACTCTAATCTGGGTACAGACAGATTGTCTGCATGGCCACACGTGCGTACCTGTTTTGCTAAACACTAAGAGCTACTTTCCACTTATCTGAAACACAAACCCCACTGAACAAAGCAACAAATACTTTAAAAATTAATACAAGCCTATTGCATGATTTAGAAAAATTGAAAACTTATTCTTCATTTATTTTTATAAACTTTCAGTTAAGGTTACAAATACCTAAAGGTCAGATTCTGATCAGATCACAACCAAAGGAGTAAATATAAAAACAATAACCCTCTCAAATAAAAGGGATAAATCAATAGAGAAGGCTCCAGGAACACTTTATTCTGGCCTTTCAATATTTAAAGGGGGATTATAAGAAAGATCGGGACAGACTTTTTAGCAGAGCTGTTGCAGCAGGACAAGGTGTAATGGGTTCAAACTCAAAGAGAGTAGGTTATAAGTAGATACAGGGAAGAAATTTTTTACAATGAAGGTGGTGAAACACTGGAACGGGATGCCTAGAGACATGGTAGATGCCCTATCCCTGGAAACATTTAAGGTCAGGTTGGACAGGGCTCTGAGAAACTTTATCTAGTTGAAGACGTTGCTGCTCACTGCAGGGGAGATTGGGCTAGATGATCTTTAAGGGTCTTTTGCAACACAAACTATTCTATGATTCTAATATAACAGCCCATCTCTTCTCAAATCAGAAGAAATCAATATGAAAAGAAAGTTACTAGTTCAATTTACAGGTGAAACACAGCTTCGATCAAAAAGATATCTCATACAGGTTAACTTCAGAATAAGAGCTGGATGTCTTCATTAAACACCTGACCTCACTCATCAACATTTCAAAGTATCTGATGGCAATATTCTGCTCAAAATATAGTCTTAATTATTACTGTTACTATCACTGCGATTTTTTTTTCTTTTTAAGATGTCCCAGTAATTTTCTCAGACAGTTATTGATTTGTTTGTTCAGTGCAGAGGCTGTTGCAGCTCTTTTCCTGTAGATTATTGGTAGAAATATATATTGGAGATCTGGTAAAACAGTAGAAAGCAACTTCAGCCTTTATCCAAGATACTGCAGCCAGTGATTTACAAGAAAGTGGGGCCTGATCCTGTAAACATGTTTAGTAAAGAGAAGCATCCCCCTGATTTCAACATCATGATTTAAGGTCTTTGCTTGGTCAATTCAGTCCTTTGGACATTGCTCTTTATTTTGCATTGCACAAAAATAAGTGAATAAATATTTCAATTGCCCTTACAGCCAAGGGAAGTAACAACAGGATGAAAGAGAGACTGGTATGAAAAACGTTTTGCAGATTTTTATGTGCATTATTTTGCATGACATTCTAGTTACCAAAAAAAATACAAGTGGAGCATTTAGAGAAGGCAGAGTTATATCTTCTGAAGAGAAATCAGGTGTGCTAATAGGTAACTCAGGATCAGCCAAGAAGAAACTTAAAGGTAAAGTCTTAACACTTTCCATTTTCAACTAATGGCAGGTTCTACAACTTTATCAGCAGCACAGCTGTGACTGTTAAACAAGATTCAAGGAACTTTCTTCCTGAAAATGAGTCAGGTAGGAGGAAGATATTAGGGATCTCACGAAACTGGCTTTAATGGTCCATGAAAATGTGAGCACATATGGGCATATTTGCGTCCTCCTTTTCCATTTATTTCTCTTGCATGGTTATAACACAAACACAGCAAAATGGGCAGCAATTACAGTACCAGCTCTTCTATTGAAATGGCCCAGGTTAAATACATCAGGGTACACAGGTAAGGTAAGTTTAAGTTTCAGTCACAGAGGGCAGAGATGTCCCTCCCCAACAAACCATCTTAGTGTGAAGACACCAGACACCTTCCTCTTCCAGAACATATCTCTCTGGAGTCCACATTTTGGGCAAGGATGAAGTTTTAATGTGAAAATGTAAACGACTTACAAAGAGAACTGCTGATGTTAGAATAAACAGTTGCCCTGCAGGATACTCTCTAGCTCTGGCCAGGGAGGCTTTGGAAAAGCAGCAGAGTTGCCACACTTTACTTGCATTGCCCCAGGTAGAGCCTGAAAACGCTGCTTTCATTGGTTAGGGTTCCAGAAAAAGAAGAAATTTCTCCACATCAAGCTGCCTTGCCTGCCAATCTCCTCTGAGGAAAAATTCCTCTCTAACACCAGATCTAGAGATTAGTTCAATTCTGTGCATGTGAGTGAATACTATTACTGTATTTTCTGACAGCAATTCCAAGGAACACCCTCTGTAGATCCCCCCAAAAATAAAAGAGCTCCTGAAAGTTTCCTTTGTTCTATAATTCCCAGTTAAAGACCTAATCTGTATTTTATGTCATAAGTGATTGACACAGAGAGGACTCTTATACCACAAACTGAAGATTATATCTTAAATACTCCTAGTAATAAAAATGGAGGCCAGGGATGTATTAGCACAGTTATTTCTAAACAAGTTCTTTCCAAAGCTTTCTGTGAGCCATTTAAAACAATATTTTGGGGTCACCTATGACCCACATTTCTTTAGCTGTATCACGTGCATATACCTTCTTGCTGTCTTTTTTCAACCTTATAGCATTACACCTTTTCAAATGTGATTACTCTTAAGGATGTTTAGGATTGATCTGTTTAAAGTTTTAAGTGGATGACACTAGCAGTAAAAAAAAACAAACCTAAAACCCATGAATTAAGAAGAAATTCAGATTCATGACTGAAAGATAATTTATAGTGAACACCACGGAAGCATACAAGGCAGCACATACTTGAGATGACACCCACTGGCCGGTTCTGAAGATTGCAAACTAACCTCTGAACATCCTTTTGAATGGAGATCTTATTTTAGAGATGGTAGAGAAACAGCTTAAATACATAAACTATTGATGGCCTGTCTCATGTTTCCTCCTATTTATACTCATACAAGCAGCTCTCCGAGTTGGTAGCTGAAAAGAAACTGATTTGCACACATGCCTCTGACAGAAGAGGACTACAGCTCATTTCATCTTCTGGTCATCCATATTTTTGTGCATTCCAAAGTTGAAGTCTTTTTTTAAGAGTAATGAACTCTGCAAAAGAAGTTGATTGAATCCATTTTTTCAAAACTCTGACCTTGCCCAAACAATAAAACTGCAGCCACCACAGTAGCTAAATTTCCAGTTATCCCCAAGCTAGCAATCTAAATAGGAAAGACTATGTGAATGTGGAATTTGCAGGGTGGACTGGGGTTGCTGTCTGAGACTTCAAGGGAAACACAATACAGGAAGACTATACTAATTTTCAAAAAGCTCTTTGAGAAGAATCACTGCCATCTGGAAGAGGCAAGTCACCAGGTCAGTCTCACAGCCAGACCACTTCAGAGTAGGTTCACTGACTTCAGTGGAGCTACATCATTCGGTAGTACAGCGGGAGATGAGTCTCGCGTTGGAGTTACACACACATTAATAGCTGGCTTCTTCAGCCATGGGCCTGAAACCTACCTCACTTTCTCATAATTCTGCGGCATGGTTTACCCTTGATCTTTTCTGGTAGTCACTGTGCAGAACTCTGAAACTGATTTACTTTGACTTATGCTTTTAATGACAAGCTAATGACTGGACCTCCAACTCACCCTAAACACAGAATGTTCTAGATTTGCTTCAAACCGTTAGCACAAATCCTATTGCCAAGCAGGTTATCAGTAGCACTTACATGATTGTATCCATTTCAAAATTCTATTGTTTTACAATGAGACACTTTCTGGATATCAGAAGTCAGTTGGAGAAATGTAACCAGACAGAAACCAGTTTATTTCAAGGCACAGATGTTTAGCTTTTGCCTTCCTTATATTTCGTGGAGAACATGACAGGCTTGCTAGGTGCAGAGCTAAGATCAGACATGCTCTTACAAGCCTTTGTAGTACAGAAGTTAGATTTTGTCAGATGAAAGAGGCCTTGCTGCATTCAGAAACACAGTAAACCCTGCAAAAATAAGTTCCATACAGTGAATTATTGCTCACAAAGTAACTTTCCATGATTTATTTCTTTCCAGTATAATTCATAAAGGCTTAAGCCCTCCTAGTCTATGGAGTTGCAAACTATGGTGATCTTGACGCTAACCATCATCAAATTTTCTCCCATTCCTACCATGGTAACCTGAAATTTCACATAGTACTAGTAGAACTGGAAAAAAAAAATGGCATGAAAGTTGTGTGAAAGGCAAGTTACAATATATTATGTCATTTTCTTCTGTTTTCCAAGAGGCTTTGAGAAAAATAGATGCTTCTTTTTATGAATAAGAAACATCTGTGAACCACCTTAAAATTCTTGGATACCCATTTACATGAAAGTTGTGCCACAGCAAGAAGACCTAGTTTAGAGTTTTTTCTTACTTAAACCTAAGAGTTTTTCACTCCCTAGTCCACAAATATTCACATAACAAAGGAATGCTTACATTTCTAAGTGGACACAAAAGCATAAATTCTTAGTGCAGTTCAAGTGAAAAAGAAGCCAAATATAAAAAGTGAGCTTTCCCATAAATATTATGAAAGGTTTTGGATTTATCTGAAAAGTATATACCAATTATCAAAACCTGATACATCATCTCTCTCATTCACTTTCTTTTTTAATTTATAATAAATTTCATAACTTTAAAAGAAAAAAATGTTCTTAATAAAGTAAAATTAACTTAATCTGAACATCCTCAGGGCAATATTATTTTTCATCACTACAAACCAGTTCAACTGTTTCTTGTTTTTTAAGAACTACTTTTAGATTTTAATTTGAAAATCAAAGCACTTTCCTTGTTTTTAAATCCATTAATTACACTGCTTAGCTAACAGTACTGCTGGCATGGAGCATCAATGTCAGATATTGAAACTGAAATAATTTCCATTTACTGTCACATTCAGTACCCGGTCATTATCCAGTGTGCAAAATTCAAATGAGTGCAGGAATTTAGGAAAAAGATGTGACTGTTAACAAAAGGAAGGACAGTTTTCAAGACAGTTTGCTATCTCTCTAATAGCAAATACGAAGAAAATACTGGAATACTGGAAAAATCCTTTTTTTTTTTATTTTAGTCTTGTTAATTAATAGCTTTAGCAAGACATTTGTTCATACTCCACAGTCTTCAAATAAGAAGTGGAATGTTTTTAGGTGGACTGTGGTTTCTAAGCTGACAAGCTGAAAGCAAACCCATGCTCCTGGGTACTGCAGTTGACTTTCAATCATCATTTCCAAAGCTGATGACTCCTCTTTTACTATCCAGTTTCAAATGTGGAAGGGGAAGAGGGAGAAGAGGAAGACTTGACAATCTGTGTGACAAGAGGAGAGCTGTTATGCACAGTGCCACAGGAATAATTTCTGCTTTTCATATTCAAGGTGCTCTAGCACTCTTTTCAAAAAATGAATTACTTCTTGTCTGGAGGCAAAATGAAGAACTGGTATATGATTCTCTAGTGTGCATGTAGGACACCAAAGCCTGTTTAAGAATTTAGTTTTGCAATTTACATAACGTCTCTGATGATTTCCAGAGGATATTAAGACACATAGATCATTGTAAGGATCATAAAAATCCCACAGGTACAAGACGTGAGGCGTTCCTTTTATCATTATGATTTCTTTAGTATAGCTTGAACGAGAACATGTCAAAAACAGTTTCCATTTATTGGTAGCACTGTAGTGCCAGCCATTTCAGACAGCACAGTCAGCATCCCTCCAAGCAGGATGGTGAGTTCTTACAGTACAGGTAGCTTTTTTGTCCTGTTATTTTTTGTGATACTTCCTGGCTATTTCATTACAGTTGTGCTTATGCAAATTAAAAATGCAGTCTTCTCGTAAGCTATGCAAGTGCCAGAATCAGTCTGAGATTTGTTTCTAGCTCTTCCACTACTTGTGTGCATGGGCTTTAGTCTTTTAATTATGTCCATTTATACAGCTCTGCAGAACAACTCACCTGACTTCTCACGGACACAGTCCAACTTCATTGTCTGCCTCCTTCTGGTCCCAAAATGACATCGCCTATATGACAAAACTGTTCAGTAACTGTTTCAGTGACAGGCAGCCTTTACCAATGCATAGGAACAGCGGGACTTTCACCAGTTGCCAAGGGAGAGCATGGCCAGCTTCAGAGGTGCTGCTCACACCATGCTTCACTTCGCCATATCTGGCAGTGAACAATTCACAAGTTTGTAATTTTATTTGATGAAGAAAGGAAAATAAAAAAGCAGATTTGTAATTAAAATTCAATCTATTTGAGAAGATAATTGCTATTCTGAGATGGAGCATCATCTGACCTCAGTACAGCCAACAGTAACATTGCTAATACAATGGGTACCAGATTAGAAGCCAATGCAGACACAAAGCTGTGTTCCTCAACTCAGTGAACAGTAACACATTTTTTAATGACTAGATATTTAGGTATCTGGGACAGCATCACACAGTCAAGGTGATCAATATCAAATACCAGAAGTCAAGTTGCACTACATTAAGTTTGCAGCTATTCTTATTAATCATCTGAGACTGCCACTATGCATGGTCAGCACTTTTTTTAATATGATGGCATTTATTTGTCCAACTGTACCTACACGTAAGTAACTCTTTTTGGAACTTTCTCCCATTTAATATTTCAGTCCAAAACAAACCACTAGTTTTATCCATCACTTACATTTGCTAGTCAAATAACCAGGGTATACTACGAAGAGAAAAAAAGATCACTTCCACTGCCCATTAAGGAAATTAGAATTAATTCCACTGATCTCCACTCAAGCATCTTTAATTAAAAGATCATAAGCATATAAGTGGCTTTGATTTCTTCTTCTAATGTCCTCCTCAATTATTTATTGAATTCACCTTCTCACATCTGTGCACATTTTTCTATTAGACCAGTGTAAAATATAAATGTTTCACTTCTGAGTATTTCCAACTGCAGCACAAACGATATTAACTCCTTATCCAACTTAGGCAAATATACATACTACGCAGTCAAACTGAGGCTACGTAATGCTAAGATGAACTGAACATGCAGAATAAATCCACAAAGTCATTTGAGCTTTTGAAATGCTCTTTACCTACCTGATATCTGAAAGCTTCTGCATTAGCTTTTACAACGGCTTGGTTCTCTTACTGATGATTCTATACTAAAATCATAGCCTCCATGTGCAAGTACAGATGAATTTTTCAGGGCCTAATGTCCTTAATAGACATGAATACTCCCCTCTATGTTGGAGAGTTCTAGAAGGAACTCATCAGCCTGTGCTAAAGGTCAATTGGAAGCAAGTCTTCAATTGTATTTGCCTGTTTATATAATTTACAGATGATAAACAGCAGCTAAAACTTTCCTATATGCCCCTATTTACATTATTTATTGTAAACAACAAAAGCTACAAAGCATTTGCAGTATGTCCTATGCAATACAATGCCTCCATGTATTTGTTCATCTTCCTTTCATAAGCATTTCTCCAACTTCATGCTTTGGAAACACACATATTTATTCATGTTACAGAATGGTTCATTTCTATCTCTAAAGTAAGAAAAAATATATATACTTAAACTGGTAATTATATTCACATCTCTGAAATGTTAATCCATGACTGCAGTATGTCTGTTCTATCACAAAAGATCTCTCAAATCCTTTACTAAGGAAAGCCAGAGTTTTCAAGTGTACAAAGTTAATAGAGCAAAACCAGCTCACCACAGTAAACGATCTTCTGAAAATGGTAAATCAATATCTATGTGCAAACAGAAGCGTTCTACGGAAAACATTATAGAAAAGTGAGCTCCCTTTCATTAAAGAAGGCTGAAAGTTCTTCTCCGTCCTTTTCCTTTTTAGTGTGTACAATTTTATTTAAAAGAGCATGTATACTTGCATCTGCACAGAAGCTGGAAAATAAACCATGAAGGGTTCTGGATGATAAATTACAGGAGACTTGGTTCTAAATGAAGAGAGAACTTATGCAAGTCAATATCACTTCTTGGATGGATGGGACTGGGTAGATAGGATGAAGAAAGGATTTGCTTATGTTCTGAAAAACAAGGGAAAACCCTAGAAAATAGGTCTTGCTGTAGTTTCCTTAGTTTCAGCAGGAGCTAAAGCTTTAGCAAGGGCTAAGGACCACGTACAATGCTACTTTATTGTATTAAAATCCCAAATCTTTCATTCATTTTATATTTCAAAAATCAAATCAAATCAAACTTATTGAATTCAAATACACAAACATTCCTTCAAATTAAAGAATCCCATGAAAAAAAAACATTAACCTAACAAAAACATGAATGGAAAGGCTCAGAGTTTCCTTAAGAAGCTCACTGGCCAAGCAACTCAGTACTGAGCCTCATGGTTATTCTCCTAAATTGTTTGCATGACAAAAGCTTCTCTCGAATATGACACCTCCTATTAGATTCCTCAACTGTACCTTGAAAGTGCAAGAAATGAGGGCAAAAGTAACACTTCTGAAACATCCTTCCACACTTGGCACTTTGGATCCAGAATGAGACACAAACTGGAGAGCCAGCTTTCCTTCAATATGGACTGTCATTTCCATGATGACAAGTAGTCTTTGTGTTAAATACACCATTAAGATGCAAGACAGATAGAAGGATATATTATTATTTCAGTCCGACTAGCCACAGGGAGAAAATCTACACTTTCATGTTGCATTGGGTATAATATTACTTTTAAAATAAACGCATAAATAAAAACAGAGATTATGAAGCATTCATTGCAAAGACCTTATACTGTCTGAAATCCCAAATTTTCCTCAAAGACTTTCATCTCCCTGAGGCAATAAGCAAAATCAAACTCTTCTGTTTCAAAGGATGACTATTGGATTATACATCATTTTCTCCAGTGAAATGTCAGATAGGCTGCAATTCAATTTTTTTTTTAAGTGCTTTAAAATTTAGGCAAAATTGCATTAATTGGAACCGTATTCATTGGAATTAGACTGATTAAATAGGATATTGACTGTTATTTTGTTTTCTAGATTGGTTGTCAACCCACTGACAGTCACCATATGTAATCTGAAAAGTACTGCTGGACAATATCTTGAGATCAAAAGAAAGATCCGATCCTTTTCCTTGGACACATCCACGCTATTATTATTATTCTTGGGTCCAAATGCATTCCCCCAAAAAGCTGTAAATCTTCCAGAAGTTTGGAAGCATGAAGATGGGATCCACACAAACCAGAATGTCCTCCTATAAATCTTACAAAGGAATTCAGAAGAAATACATATATATGAACATGCACTTATCTTTTCTACTCTAAACCCCTTTTTTCCTGCTTTGTACTACGTGGGAGGATTATCTGTTTTTTTCACAGTGAAAGGATCAGTCGTGTAAACAGTTGAGGTTCTTCACTGCTATACGACCAATATATATTTTAGAGTAGCTTGTTGTTATACCTGGATTTATTAACCATTTATTTTGATGTGACAGATGATTATTTAGCAGTAACAAATGCCAAGTGAGCAGAAAACTAATGAGTAAAACAGAATAAGTACAGAGGTCAGGACTGTGCTCCAGTTCTGAATCTTCTCTGTTCTCAACCTTCAATTCACTGCCTGTCATCTTGCCCAGGTACTGATCTGAACCAACTCCCTCCTGAAAGCTGATGGTAATTGACCACCTCCTCCATTTGATCTAAGCTCAACAAAACCACTTTCACAGATGCTCTTCGAGCTTTAGTGCGCATTCATGCACCTTCAAAATGTTCCTCCTTTGTCTCTGCAGAACCTGCAAGCAGTACTTCCAGAAGAAGACGAAAAACTCATCTAAACAGAGATAAAAGAAAAGGAAGAATGCTGAAAAAGGAGTAGGCTCTGCAGCAAGGACAGCCTTGTAAACTCCAAAAGAGTTTACAGCACCAGGAGATACTGAGCTCATTCCTGCAAGTATCTTGAATGTAAATCAAGAGCTTGCTGAGAAACCGTGAAGGACAATGAGAATGCTTCTCAGAGTCTCTATCATAATCTCTAACATGATTTCCCCAGAACAAGTCTGCAGTCATTTAAAAATATCCATTATAAAAATCAGTGAGCCACAGTGAGACAGCCTCATTACCACCCATGATGTAGGCTGCTCTGTGACACGATTCCGAATGACAAACATTATATACATTCAGCTGGCCTACCACACCCTGCTGTGAGTTGAAAAATGCCCAATGCCAACATTTTACCATGCCAGTGGAAATACACTTCTCTGGCTTATTTCCACACGTTATGCAATCTCACAAAGTGGTTTAAATAAAGAGCGCAGGTCAGCAGGGTGATTTAAAGAAGGTGATTGATTCTGATACCACTGAAGATCAGAGAGGGTGAAGAACAGATTGAAAAAAATAAATATTTTCCTTGAAATAACTTGCATATGTTTCAGGAGCCATGTTTTGAATGCAGACATCAATATAAATATTTTCTGTTAATAGTACACATTGATATAAGCTTCGATATTACATTTTTCACCGTTCAAAACTTTCTTGGAAGTTAAGCAGAGTTAGATATACTAAATATATATGAGCCCTGTCTATCAAAGATTAGTCAAATACATTCTTTTTCAAATACATGAGATTAATACATTTTTATGTTCTTATTAACTCTCAGTTATTGACATTATTCTTTTTTTTGCCTGTATTCAAACTACGATTTCTAAGAAATGGGATTTAAGTGCCAACTCTTAAAGTCTAAACAAGAAATGAATTTTTTGGGAAAGAAAGATATGGGAAAGTAAGCCTCTCTTGTATTTCTCCTTGCCTGCAGCTAGAGAAACAGCAGTAGACCTAAGCGTTGTTCACAACAGTCCTAACAAATACTGGTAGTTTCTCCAGTTTCTCCAGGCCTTGATATGTTTTATAATCCTATGCACAAAAAATATCTCGCACGCAGGAAGGACTCGGGTCCCTGTGAGGCTGCCTCCATCCACCCCTCCTCTGTGTGCTGAAGCAGACTCCCATGGGCTGGCACTCCACTGTGGAGGGGAGCAGGACTAGCCCCTACCCTACCAAAAGGCAAACAGCAGCATTTTGTTAAAAGGGAATGATTTCACAGTGTAATGTCACCGGGGTAGCGTAAAGCAGCAACATGTCCAAAATTAAACATCAAATTTGAGGAAAAAAAAAGAGAAAAAACATTTCACGTATCTCTCAAAGGAGATTTTCCCAGCCTACTCCTTCCGTGCCTCCAAACCCCCATATTCTACCAATTCATTAACAAAGCCAAGGAGCTCACGCTGTGGCATCTCATCGGAGGGCACTGAACTTAACAATGCGAGTGTGAGCTCCAGTGGCCATGGCAACAGTAGCTAATTCTTCTTCCCAATCAGGGTGGCAATTCTCTCCCATGGCTTGAATCAGTTACAAAACAAAATACTCTCAAAGACCTTTCAGAGCCAATAGCCTCACAGCTAATCTGCTAATAGGAAATAATCTGCAGCTAATATACACATTCCAGGGCAGCAGTGTGTTTTCTTAAGACTTTGTTACATGGGCCTCTTTCCAAAGAAAGCACAGCAAAGAATAGAAAACAGACATTCATTAAAAATAGTATAATACTACCTGGCCACTATTAATGCCTGAAACGTGCTGCAACTTGCATGGCTCTTAAATGGTGATTTTGACTGACAGCACCAGTTAGACTGAACGCAATGCAATTAGATCAAAAGAGTTACACAGAGTATTAGTTAGAAGCTAGTTCATGCGAAAAATCAAGATTTGAAATGATTTCCACGTTTCTCTTTTCATTTGGCCTTAATTATAGGATGCATTAACAAAAGCACTGAGTTAACAAGTATGTGCATCAGTAATACATAGTCTAGATGATACAAGGAAAAAAATATTAATCAATATACACTTAATGGCATCCTCATCTAACTGTGTGACAACAAGTTTAGACATACATACTCCTGCTTGGCTTAAAAATATGAGTAAGCAGCAGAAACAGGCAGTGGTGAGAAAACAGTGCTGAAAAATGATGAATTGCCAATGCTACATAAGTCACGTCAGGAATACTTCATGGATTAGCTTGAATTTAGTAAGAGTAGGACTGCACTCCTGAAAGCCTGAGTGTACTTGCTCCGGTCTGTTGATGTACAGGCACAGCCATAAAGACAAGGTGAGCTCCAGTCTGTTTGGGATGCTCAAGTCACGATCTTGTACGTGTAATTAAAACCCAAACTCAGAGATACAGTACTGCTATTCAATTAAGGAGAGAATTACAACTCCATCCCTAACAAGTCTGAATGCTGGCACTGAAGATAGTTTTACAGGACATAACTCACCCAGCTTCACAACCACCTTTGCTCACCATATCCAAACCACCACATCTGCACCACCATCATAATCCACATGAAATGATTAGATATTTTTTCAGGTTTCTTTCTTTTTCTCCTAGAATGGTAAAGTCAAGGAGGTCTGGTCATTCCAAGCCACTGCATGGGCATCAAAGAGAATTAAAAGACTGACTGTGGATTCTGGCAGACTGAGAAAGTAAAAAGTGACTAATTCAGTGCAACTGAATCTCTTCAGCTACCTGCTATGACTGTAGAGGCATCTCTCTACCAAAATGTTTCATTTCTAGCCTCCTCTGTTAACTTCTGAAACTTCCATTAATCAGAGTGACATTTCGTAGATCTTCTCTTGTTCCTAAGATGACTACGCTTCACCGTAATTTTAAGCTAGAACAAATAAAAATTCTTTGTCTACATTTAACATAAAAGCTGTTTTATTTTAAATGAGAATGAGAAATACATCTCTCCATTATGATCTTATTTCTATTTTATTAAAAACTCCTTGAGTACTGAAATGTGAAAAGGAAGGCAACTAAATGCAACAGGCAAATAATTCTAGCAGCAGCAACACTTTTCAAATGCTCAATTAAGAACAATTATGGCACTACCCCAGTCAAAGACAGTTCTTCCAGTACAGAAATACAAGGGATACAGTTTAAGCAATCTTCAGAGCACCGCTAGTGAGCAAAGACCTTCTCGACATCTGTGGTCACTTCCTTTACGGGGACTTGCTTTCGTCTCTAACCATGTCAAGATTTTGTGTCACACAATCCACTTCTAATGTGTGCATCATTCCCCAGGTAAATTAGATGATTTACGAGAACCAGTGAAAATTGTTCGCTTATAGGTATGTGTCTAATGATTGACAGTGAGCTCCTCTGGCTCTTGGGGCATTTCTAAGAGCTGCTTCCTGCATGAGTTCTCTTTGAAGTGATCCCAGAAACTCCTGCTGCATGCCCTGGGGCAGAATGCTGGCAGGACAGGATCTCTTCACATCGCAGCCTGTTTCCCCTGAAACTCTCTGGAACATTACCTCTGCACATCTGTAAAATCTGGCTGAAACAGGCTGTAATGATGACAAGTTGCTGGGTAAGAGCAGGAGGAGCAGAAATGACTGCACAGACATATGCAAACACCCTTCTCTCCATAAAGGCTCTAGAACACGATTGTACAAAGCCATGTTATAACGTATACAAGCCCAATGCACAGTGATAAATCAAATATTCCTTGACCTTGCACAGAACAAGTGGGTTTGCTGCCGTTTTGCAATTTATGTCAGCATTTTGTGTTTGGTGACTGCTGTTTCACACAGACAAACTGCGTAATTTACCTTTTTTGTTTATTTTATCCTGGTACTGAGGTTAAATCCCATCTTCTGCTAAAACAGCCTGACTCATTCTGAGCACACTCTGCAGAGAGAATGGGATTTCAAAAGCGGTCAGCACTAACCTACTTCTGCTCTCTAGCCACTGGCACAGTAAGTAAATGCTCCTTGATTTTGATGGAGAAACACAAACAGGTCATTGCTGAGGGCTCTTGAAATTCCACCAGAATCTCTAAACAGGACAAACATGCTATAGCCTCACTGCAGTTTATCTCTGACAAACCTAGAGCATATGGTATACATTTATCTTGATATATAGTTTAACAAGTTGCTTGAAAGGAAATTGTGCAAATAGGCACAAAGGTAAAAAAACACCTTTTCATCCCATTCTGACTCGCCCCTAGTTCTGGATGGTGATCGTTTGTTCCAGCAACGTGCTTGCCTCCACTTGCTCCTGCTCAGTCTCAGTGAAAAAGAAAAAAAAAGCTCCCTGAGTCACTGTGTATTGCAACTGTTGATCTGGTGAGAGTCCTGAATATTGTCCATTTCTTAAAAAACACGAAAGGCAGAATAAGAGATAGAAAGTAAAGCTTAAACCTTTAAAGGTAAATGACTGTGATCACGGAAGTGTGCTTTTATTTCTCTTTATATCAGTTTTTATAATTTGAGTTGTCATGACAACATGATGCAACACTTCACTGCCATGACAATCTGACAACTTTCAAAAACAGTAAGTACTGTTTTTACTCTGTTTTTCAATTGCTCCCAAGGAAACAAGCTGTTATTTACCTTCTGTGACGAAACTCATACGATACCATAATGGATCCAACGTCAAGAAAAATTAAAGCACAGAATGGGGGAAACAGGAATGGAAAATGTGCTTTTGTGTACATAATTACTCCATAAAAAGTACGTTTTCCACTCTTATCCCGATTCACCAGCATTACTTTGCTCATTTCCACATATGAATTCACTGACTTTTTCCTCAACCTGACCAGAACTGTCCTCCATTACTCACAAGATGATCACTGACTCAAAAATGGCCTGTTTTCTTAGCAGCAGTTTTATTTGATGTTTTTATGCTCAGTTGTGTGTATTTTTATACTACATAACAAACGTAAATAAATGAAATTTCTGTGCAACTCAAACGGAGCAATGTATTTGTAAATCCCATCAACTTAAGTGAGACTTGTATAAATTCTATGGAGACAATAAATCCACTGGCTAACTCTCCTCTAGACAGAGCCAGGAAATGTTTCCAGACACTGGAGCTTGGTTATCTATATTATTCAGCTGTGGGGAAAAAAATCACTGGGATGACACCTATTCTGTCAAGCAAAAACAATTCTCAGATGTTAGTATTGATCCAGGACCACCCCCAAAGGGCAATACGGGTGCAGCTACCTTGTTTTGGAAGCTGAAGCAGTTCAATATTACTAAAATATGGGAATTGTCCTCAGTGGCACTGGATGATGCTTAAGACCACTCTCCATACCAGGATAGATATAGCCATTGTTTTCCTAGCAGTCTTTTTTGAGGAATATAGAAAAGCCCAAAACAATTGACAACAAAATACACTATATTAAAGGCCCACTTCACACAGGGGCTGGTGTGATGAAGGCTCTGTTTAAAGGAGAGGAATGCATTTACATAGCACTCAGTAAAAGATTCAACTTAACCACGGAAAACTGCCACCTCAAGTCAATACCTCAACACCACCCCAGAGGCATTTCCCCACAACTTCCTGCTATTGAGTCCCTCTTGCCTCTGTAGAAGCATCTGCGTCTGGGCACAACCAGCGGGGGGCACAGTGAAATCAGGGAGACTTTCAGCCTGAGGTGATATGGTGAAGCGTTTGGAATGTCAATGATTACTTCCCTAAATAAAAGCCCGTGCTGGAGCAAAGGAGCAGTAGCACTCTTAGGACACTACAGCTGAGAAATTGCTGTGTGTGTACAAACACACCACTATAACAAAACATTAAACACATATATGTGTGTGCATGTATAATTGACATATATATAAATCAGTATTTTTGGCAGCAAAAGTACATCTGTTTTGCAGCATCAATATCTCATAATACAAAATGTAACATTCTGCAGGAACAAAAATAAGCACGCTCTCATGATTGATATTTTACCTCATTTAAAAGACTTCATGCACTTTCACTACCCTATTCAGTAGTTTGGTGACTATTATTTACCCAGATCAGGCTTAGATAAAGGTAAGCTAAACCAGAGGCTTCAGTGCTTCACTCTCTCTTCTATGAAATCTCAAGACTCATTTTTCAACCTGCCTAGAAGACAGGAGTTCACTAAGAGAAACAAAGCACAGAACAGTTAAAAATTAGCTCCATCTCAAAATATCTCATTCAGCTGCCACTTTTCTGTAAGAAACTGAATTTTTCATTGATTTCAACAGAACTTACACCAGCGAATAAGCGATTTATACATACGCTCTTCATTAAAAAAAACCAAACCAACAACAAAACAAGACCCACCCCTGCCTCCAAAATCCCACACAGTTCCCATTGCACGTCTTTCTATGTCTCTATTTATTACGTGTTCCTGTTGACAGGAACAGATAATAGCCCTTGTTTCCATTGGTACCTCACTAGCAAAACAAAATTGCCAAAAGCCAAAATGGTTTGAGATGTTTCACAGAAGTTGCTCATAAACCAACTTCTGGTTATGTTTATCAGTTAAAATGTGCTCACATATTTTGTCATATAGGCCCTACGGTCAGGATTTCCTTGCTTTTCTTCCCCTGACAGGTGGCACCGAATCAAAATCATGATACTTTCTGCTCTACACTCTACAAAAAACACCATGTAATATGTTAAGAGTTGTTACAAATCACGAGGGGGAGAGGAGGCAAAACTCATTGCAAAGCAGGAAAGCAAAGTGGGTACTTAGGAAAATAATCAGGTTTCTGCATGGCGAAACAGTGACTCAACTCAGAAACTTATATGCTGGGAACTTGCATTTTGATCCCAACATGCAGGAAGTGGAAACACTCACAGACACTACCCAGACAGTAATCTGAACTACTTTTGCAAAGTATGGGCAATAAATTATCATTTAACATGGCTTATGGAATCATGACAAAGAATGGAGAGGACAAGTTGTGTGACGACACTTTATTAGTAGCAGATAAATCCATGTGACTTGGGCATATTTTCAGACATTTGCACACTAACATGCAGTTTCAGTAATGGTGTATTATCAACCTCAGACTGCCTCAACGGTGAACACTGACTTCTCTTTCTCATGAAATATTTTTAACCACTTAGATGGAGAAATGAGAATTTTTTTTTTCCACTCAGCTCTCCAGAAATGACCCACAAGAGAGAAACTTGAGTGGTGATGCATAATGAATTGGGACACCCATGTGTAATTTCAACTTGAGTTATCTGATTGATCTGTTTCCCATTGACAGCATAACAGGGAGTTGCACAATGTGCCAGAGAAATTTGTGGGCAGCATGACGATCATGTAGAAAAAGCAAGTGAAATATCTATTAAGCACAGGAAAATTTGTATTGGCTGGAGAAGGATGCTCCAGAAGAATGTGGGCAAGTGATTCACTGGTGCGGAAGAGTCATCTTTTAGGCTCCTGTCCTTTCAGAGCTAGTCAGTTTAGAAAATAAGTTACCTATCCTTCAATTCTCAAACTTATTGTTCTTCAGTTAATTTTCACAAAAATATTTACTTTAAAATGAACTAAACACATATCTCAGGGAAATGTCATTAAAAAATCTATAGCAAACTTTATATTTATTCAGATGAATTGTATGAATACACTTAGATGCCACTTAAATGTGCAAATATACTTGTGCTTTACGTATTTTTAAAGCAAAAAAACAGATAAAAAATCAGCACATTTTTTGGGGGAGCCATGTTGGAGAAGCACCTAGCATAATTTGGAAAATAGCACAATTTCAATATTAAGGATTCAAAATTACACATAACAGTATCATTCACTATCACTCAGGAAGGCATATATTAATTTCCTTTCCTATCAAATTTGTTTTGTTTGCAGCAGTGGATCTACAACTTTCCTTTATTTGGGGTGTCTTTCTGAAATATCCATGCCATGACATAAATACAATTCATACTTCAAGAAGGAACAGGAATAGCAAGAACGGTAACACCACAAAACAAGCAGCAGTCTCCCTGTATTTTGAATAAAAATGCAGATTTCACAAAAACAATTTATCTTTTCTTATAACACTGTTACTTTACTTGATATTTCTGAATGAGTCCCTTACTATCACAGAGGCACAATATTTGTAGACCTAAAATTAAAATGAATGTCACTTTTACACTTGTAATCAGAACATGCAAAAGCGTCCAAAGTTAATATCCGAAGACAATGTCAAATATCAACATAAACGAATAGGTGAAAGATATAGCATATTAAATGTCTCCTAATAAACTTCCGACTGTTAAATATGTGCATGAACACAACTCATCCAAAGTTCCTTTAAGTTCGGTACTAAAAGTATGATGCCACTTTTGTAAGAGGTTTGCCATGACGTGCTTGGACAAGCTTTTCTTTTGGTCGTGTTCTTTGTTTGAGACTCCATTACAGTCACGCTGTTATAACTGTAGTTTGAGATAGAAACTAAGAAAGAAGGTACAATATTAGCACTACCATACTACATGTGATACCTTGAGCCTGTTTTAATTGTTTTTACAGCAAAAGGTTTGAATCAGCTAGAACTTGTAGCAAACTTTATCTGACAGCATTTACTGAGCTGGCAATTTTCTGAGGCAGTATTGTATTGACTGTAAACACGAGTGCAAATGCTTTTTCTAACATGCAACTCATAGGAAAAAGAGGAACATACGCTTAAAGGGAACAATGGTAACAAAAGTAAATAAATATTAATCATCATCAGTCTTCCAGCAGTTTCCCACAGAATTTGTTGAAGACATGACAGACTGCTGATGACCTGTTTAAGGATTTCCTCCTTCTAAACTGAAAGTCACTTAAAGAAATTATTGCACAAACCTACTGTGTCAGATGTAATCAAGTCGATTGGTAAAAATTAGCATGTTTTTCTATCCCTGGAATTTGTAGCAGAAGCAAGTATGTAGGATACACGAGATAAAAAAAACCCAAAAATTAAAAGTTTGGCTAAAGTTGCTTGACTAATTTATTTCTTTGTTATCCCGAACCATGAGTGTCAAGCTTCCTCACTGCTGAGATGTGAGGGCAATCACCACCTCCCATCAAAAACTTTGCTTATCACTCTATCTGCTTTTCAAGTTATCTACCTGTCCAAGAAGAAATGTAGTGAAGTTGTCCATCCTTGGAGAACATTTATAAGTAACCAGAATGGACAAAACCCGCAAATGACATATCCTCAATGCAGTAATTGCTGTTTTGCCAGACTGGACAGTCCCATGCGGTATAATACCTCTTTGGTTCAGGAATCAAAAGACTTACCACTCCGTGCTTGCTCTTACCAGAACAGTCTCTCACCGATGACTTACGATTGCCTGGATAAAGATCTTGTTATGGACTTGGATTTGTGACGGAGCTCAGCTCAGCTCCAAAATCTGCCTGTCTTGTGCCTGAGAACAGAATACAAACCAAAATCCCGCATCTCATCTAGGTGTCCCTGAGCTGTTTTGAACATTTGGCCTTGATCCCAGCCTGCTTAACTCTACTCTGATTTTCAGAGAAAGAAACTTTACCATGGACAGGCTTTCATGAGCCCAAAACCTGCTTGTCCCTTGTACAACCACCTCCTCTTGCACTTGTCTCCACAGCAGGAATTTTCCATTCCTTTTAACTAAGACTGACCTAGAACTAAGCAAAATTGAACATAGATTATGAGTAATATTTTATATGAAAAAAGTAGAAGAAAAAAAAAGTTTTTTCAGCCCCTGTATTTCAACCACCCATTTTTTTCATCCAAATGCAATTCTAGGACTTCGATGCTATTCATATAGTGAAATATCAGCAGGAAAGGCAAGAAATGGCCAAGTTCCCTCCCTGTCTGCTTTTCTAGGAAACACAGCATTGCACTCAGGGCTTGTCATCTCCTGTCTTCCTGAGGTGCAATCATGTGTCACATCCATTTGTACAGCAGATACGTGTCCCTATTCCCTAGACTACTGTCAGTGCAGTTTATGTGCTTTTTAATTCGTGTTTTAATGTGAGTTTGTGGATGTGTGTGAGAAGGGGTCACTATCATTGCCCACTGCCCCCCAAATTAACTAACACCATTATCTGGTAAAATATCACATAATTTCAAAATCTTACTCCAAGCCCCAAAGATTTCTTCAGTAAAGCACTTATCATTACATGAGCTTGAAAGTTAGGTCTCCCACAAGAGAGCATTCCTTGATATTAGCCAAACCATCAGATTAACAAACACTTTCTATAGTTTTAACATATGGATTACATTTGAACTGACAGTGAGTTTTCCTCTGGACTGATGCGCTGCAGCCTCCGTACATGGTAAAGCTTATGGGGTTCTTTCAAGCACCGCTGTCCTGAAATAAACTCCTACTATTCCTACAGATTTCACACCAGCCAATTTAAATATTTTAATAACGAGTAAAAAGTTTAAATTGAAGAGAAAATATTGTGTCAAGCCACAGACATTGCTGACAGTTCAAAAAGAAAATGCTTTCTTTGCAGCATCCATCAGCACATCTGTGACTTTATATTGTGTTACATCCCTCGATTTCTCAGGATTCTCAGGATCTTTCTCTCCTCCTTCTCCAAACCATTCAGCACATGGACAGACCAAAGAGACAGGCCAACCACCACATCTGCTGCTGAAGGTCTTGCTGGAGGTGGAAAAGCAGTGGTCTTGCCCAGAGAGATGATGTGCTGATGGTGGCCACCACAGTACAGAGACTTCATAGAGAGGCCCAGTAAGATCCCAGAGCTCATCACCCTCATCACCAATGTCAAGAGTAACATCACAGCTTTCCAGAGCACTCCTTGGAGTGCTGCCTCCCAATGGAATGAGAGTCACTGTAGCACATGGGAGTATCATTTACACCTTTCTTGTGCTAACATGGGATTTACAGAAACTGGAAGAAAGCAAGAGATGACAAGGTGCTTTCTCAGTGATGTGTGACAGCCCAGGGATGTTTGTTCTGCACAGCCTGTGGCTCCATCTGGGCAAGGAGCACCTGATCCCTGCTCTCTTTGTGACAAGGACACCTGCAGAACAGGTTATGAAAGTAATTCTTGCTCTCCACATATCCATTGCATGAACCATTCTCAACTGTACAAGGCTTCCTCGAGGCCTTGGGACACAGCACTGGCACCATCAAATGTACCTGTGAGTTACAAGGGTGACTGACATTCATCCAGGAGGACATTTCTGTGAGTCCTGACATGGTTCCCTTGCTTCTGGAGAAAACACGTGGCACCATGACCTGATATTAAATTTCTAAACTTTCTACTGGCCTTTTGAGCTTTTTTTTTTTCAGTAAAGATAAAAGGCAGGGTAGCAGAGTCTCCCAAAGTCTTGGCAGAAGAAAATACTATAGATTTCACAGTGATCTGGGTTTCTGAGTACCACTCACTGTTTCTGGTTTTGTTTATTTAATTGTTACCTGAAAATGTGAAACTTAGCGACATAGTATATAACTGATTCAGTTGAAGACATCTTTTTTTAAGCTCATTTCCTGCTTTAGGATAGCAGGGTAACAAAACAAGGTGAATTTACTCCATTAAGACAAGACACTGCAACCAAAACAACAAAAAATGAATGCTGAAAAGGGAAAAAATGAAACAGTAAGCTCATGAACAGTTTACTACATATCTTTGGTTTTATTTTCCCTTGATCCCTTTTTTGGATAATTTAATATTACCTAAAGTAAACTCTTCTGTTCACAGAAATTGGAAAATCACATGAAAAAGAAGACACTAACTAAAATGAGCTGACACAATCCCTTCCCTTCCCTTGTTTGATTCATATGTGAGAGACTTTGGTCAAGGAGAGCACAAAACACAGAGTTGTATCCAATGAGAAATCTAGCTAACAAACCCTATTTTTAATGCAAAAGGAAAAAAAAAAAGCCCTCATTGCTTCTTGACAGAGTGATGTACCCTGCTTCAGTGAATATTGCCATGTTTTATAGCTCAATTCTATAAACATTTTCTGTGCTGATAGAGAAGGGTGCACTTCGCACTCCTTTCTAAATATGGTAAAGCGGTAACTTATACCTCTGACTTATCACAGCATTAGGAAACGTGTTTTCCCCTTATTTGATAGCACAGATAAGGAATGGCTGTTAAAAATAAGGGGACTAAGGCAGATTTTAGGAACCTCAGTACCAATGAAAGCTGTGTGTGGAGGTAGCTAAATACCCATAATGGGTGAACTTAAATCTCAGAAATTGTTATCAGAAATATTCAGCTCTGAACAAGTGCTGGAACCTGTGGGATTTGGCCATTCTGAATAGCTCTGTACCAATCTTCCTGTCTGAAGGCTCATGAGATGTCTGTCCTGCCCATGTGCTTCAGCAGTATCAGCCTTCCTCTAGAACAGAGCAACAGCTCTTGCCCTTCTAAGATAGAAGCATAAGAAATAACCAGTTAGTGGGAAGAGCAATCATTTAGTGGGAAAATCTCTAGCACAAAAAGTCAAAGAACAAAGCGTTTTCTTCTCATCCCCAAAATTTCATCCCCAGCTCCTACACAGATCCCTAATCACTGTACCAGAGCCCAAGGCTTCTCCATGTGGAACACACAAACCACAGCGAGTGGTAAACAAACATATCCGAGCTGCTGAGTGCTTCCTCCTGCATATGCAGGCAGCTGGGAGCCAGGGCCGCCAGTGCAGCTGATAATGGTTTGTAACATCAGATCATTTGGAAACTCCTGGTGAGAGTGGAGCCAGGAATGAAACGTCTCTCAGGGTCCAGCTCAAACCCTAGCATGGAGATGATATTCCTTCCTGATTTCAGTCATTAGTATTTGATCACCATACTTGGGACATTTTTTTTTCAAATCTCCTTAGAATCCCAAGTTTTACTTGTATCCAGTAGCAGCTCCGGTCATACACATGGAGGGGGAAAAAAATTTCGATTTCAGTTGAGCTCTTAGGAGGAGACAACGGCTATCTGATAGAAGGCTGTTAACAGAGATGCCATTACCATCCTCTGCAGATAACCTTCAGATGGACACAGGTCCCTTACACAGCAGTCAGTGTGGTGCTATTTCTAATACTGAGAAGTAACCACTCGCCACCTCGTCAGAAGCAGCTGGCAGGAGCCTTCCTGTCAGGACTTGTTTGGGAGGTGAAGAGCTCCCACACACATCTTAACAGCAGTAACAGTTTGCAAAAGAGGCATTAAAACATTGGTACAAAAACTGATCAGAAAGTGGAGTGAAAAATTCAGTTCATGCTTGACCCATTAAACAGTAACAAAGAACTATGCAGACACCAGATTTCTTCATGCAGCTGAGGAAGGAGGTATTTTTAATGCAATTTTCTGAATGGAAAATTAAAATAGAGGGCTAAGTGATTTTTGCAAGGAAACAGGTCAAGCAGTGTCTTGTTCCAGAAGAGAAACTCCTTAGAAAGTTTGCTAAAAGTCACTGCTCCCCCTTCCTCCCCACAGCCCACACATTCTGGAAACTGTATTTAGAAACACAACTGCAGCTCTTGTTTGTTTTTTTTTTTTTCTGTTTTCTCTCTCTCAATACATATATATGCACATCATTTCTCGCGATGTAACAATTAAACCAGTCTCATTTCTTCACATCTTGCTGAAAGATTGCTTTAAGGAAAGAAAAACAAAGCCAAACAAAAATTCCTTCATGGGTGCTTTAGAAGAAAACGACTACACAAACGGTTATCTGTTACAGGCAAGACAGACGATGACAACCAAGGGACAGCATTCAAGAATCTCAGAGGATGAAGCAACTCCTACTGTTTTGAACTGCACACAGTAACCTGGAGTTGGACAGCAAACTCTCCTTGGGAGAAGCTGCAATGGGATGTACTGCACAGCAATACTGCTGATGATGGCATCACTGTCATACAGTTTCTGGTGAACCTTATCACAGGAAGCAGCTATGAAGAGTTTACAATGTTATAGGAGCCACAATCTTGTGGAACTCCTGGGGAATATGATGGAAACAAATATCCCCCCGCCACAGAGAAGCATTATTATAGTGCTAATGACTGATTATGCAACTAAGTCTGCTCTGAAGCTCACTTAAACTTTCCTGTAGCCGAATCCAGGTTCACCTAAACCACTGGGGATTCATATTTGAATCAGCTATCTTGAAAAAAATATGTTCCAGTGCAATCAGACTGCAGCAGTTTGATTCAGGATTTAGTGTATGGAAATCCTGTAGCCATTAAACTAGTCTAACCAATCTTCTGGATATAAACACCCAGGAACTGATATTTCCATTCTTAAGATGTTACATCTACAAAAACACTTCTAAATGTTCTAAAATGAGATAACTCTTCCACACAAATCTATGGGACCTGATGGATTCCATCCTAGGGTGACAGGGGAGTTGGAAGAAGAGCTTGCCGAGCCACTCTCCATCATCTACCAACAGTCCTGGTTCTCTGGGGAGGTCCCAGATGATTGGAAGTTGGCAAATGCCACACCAATCCGCAAAAAGGGCTGCAACGAGGACCCAGGCAACTACAGGCCTGTCAGCCTGACCTCAGTGCCTGGCAAGGTTATGGAACAGACCATCCTGAGTGCAATCACACAGCACCTTCAGGATGGACATGGGATCCAGCACAGCCAGAACGGCTTTGTGAGGGGCAGGTCCTGTCTGACCAACCTGATTTCCTTTTATGATCAGTAACCTGCCTGGTGGATGAAGGGAAGCCTGTGGATTTGGTCTATCTGGACTTGAGCAAAGCCTCTTACACCATCTCCCATGGCATACTCCTGGATAAACTGGTAGCCCATGGCTTGGACTCTCAGCTGGCTTAAGAACTGGCTGGATAGCCAGGCCCAGAGAGTGCTGGTGAACAGGGCTGCGTCCAGCTGGAGGCCGGTCACCAGTGGTGTCTCCCAGGGATCAGTGTTGGATCCAGTTCTGTTTAACATCTTCATCAATGATTTAGATTGAGTCCATCATAAGTAAGTTTGCGGATGACACCAAGTTGGGAGGGAGTGTCGACCTGCCGGAAGGCAGGAGGGCTCTGCAGAGGGACCTTGATAGGCTGGAGATATGGGCTGAGTCCAACGAGATGAAGTTCAACAAGGCCAAGTGCTGGGTCCTGCACTTTGGCCACAACAACCCCATGCAGTGCTACAGGTTGGGGACAGAGTGGCTGGAGAGCAGTCAGGTGGAAAGGGACCTGGGGGTACTGACTGACAGGAGGCTAAACATGAGCCAGCAGTGTGCCCAGGTGGCCAAGAAGGCCAATGGCATCCTGGCCTGTATCAAGAATAGTGTGGCCAGCAGGACAAGGGAAGTGATCCTTCCCCTGTACTCGGCATTGGTGAGGCCACACCTTGAGTATTGTGTTCAGTTCTGGGCCCCTCAGTTCAAGAAAGATATTGAGGTGCTGGAGCGGGTCCAGAGAAGAGCAACAAAACTGCTGAAGGGACTTGAACACAAGTCCTATGAAGAGAGGCTGAGGGAGCTGGGGTTGTTTAGCCTGGAGAAGAGGAGGCTCAGGGGTGACCTCATCACTCTCTACAACTGTCTGAAAGGAGGTTGTAGTCAGGTGGGGGTCAGACTCTTCTCCCAGGCAACCAACAACAGAACAAGAGGGCACGAGCTTATACTCTGCCAGGGAAGGTTTAGGCTGGATATCAGAAAAAAGTTCTTCACAGGGCAAGTAATCAGGCATTGGAATGGCCTGCCCAGAGAGGTGGTGGATTCACCATCTCTGGAGGTTTTTAAAATAAGACTGGATGTGGCACTTAGTGCCATGATCTAGTAATCATGATAGTGTTGGATTAAAGGTTGGACTTGATGATCTTGGAGGTCTCTTCCAACCCAGACCATTCTATGATTCTATGATTCTAAGCCTTGTTAGTGTTTTTTAAAAAATCTCATTATTATATTGTGATTTGCCAGCATTAGTGAGGCATTCAGTAAAAAAAGAAAAGAGATGAAGGCAAGAAAATCCCACATGAAAAGACATTTTCATTATGAAAAACAAACCAGCCAGAGAAAATATCAACCACTGCAAGGCATGTCCATATATTGAAATGCACCCCTGCAAAGAAACAAACTGCTGTTTACAAACAACACATCAGCAACACAAACATTCCAAAGAATAAAAGCTTTTCTTCTATTCTTTGTCGGAAGGCATTACGAACTCAATATTTAGATAACAGAGGAAAAGAGGGTTTAGTGATTCATTGTCAAACGCCATCATAGCACAAAAAGCGTGCTTCTTACATTACTTCAGTGTGGCGAGAGGTTTTAAGGGTTGATTTTATTCTTCTAATATGGATAGTTAAATACAGCGCTTTGGTTTGTCCTTTTCTGGGCAGGTTGATGTTAACCACACAGCACAAGCATTCATGGAAATGTTGTACTCCCCTACTGGCTGATATTTATGCCAGTTGGGCGTCATTATTAAAACTCTCAAACTAAATAATAGCAGTTGAAGGGAAAATCACAGATATATGCAGGATCTCTTCTATATTTGAATTTATCCAGTAGAATTACAAGTGCCATGGTTTTACACCCAGATTTTAATTAAGACAGCACATTAGAAATTTTTTTTCAGGCACATTCACATATTTTTATGCACATACAGCATAAGTTCATTTTAGGAAAAACACCATAGCAATGCAGTAAGTACAGCTGGCACAAACTGCCTTTTATTTACAATAAAATGTGTTTTGCATTCAAAGATCCCTGATAATATTGTTATAATTTTTCCCAGAACAGATGAATCATAGATGCTACAGATTAGCAAGGCAAGTCAGATCACCAACACATACCACCCTTCTCTGTACCAAACAGTTATTCCTACAGCACAGGTCCATGAACCACATGAATCACAAGCAATGCCCATTCACAGAAGCAAAACAAACATCCCTGTCACCCTGTGCCACATTGTTTGATCTCACTGGAACTTAAAAGCGAAGCAAGGTCAGGCAGGGGGCAAGAGCTGGATAGAAAGATTGCCGCACTTCGCTGAGATACCCAGCAGGATATGGTATTAGAGATATGTTAAGCTTCTCTGCCTGCTTTATGATCTCACAGGACTGAAATCACTGGTAATTCAACAGAAATGGATGATGGCCCGGGTCAGCACTGAACTGGAGTCCCAGCATGGTATCAGGGGCCGCTTGTCTGCTGGACTTCTCGCTCCTGGTTTGAGTCAGGAAAATATTTCACCACCTGTGATCATTAAAGATTCCCTCAAACTTGTGTCAGGGGAGGGTCAACCCTCATGACCTGACCAGGTAATTACTTTTTGCCTATTTAATTTCCACCTGGGGTTTCAGTTTCCTTACTTTTTAGTCCAAATTACTTTATGTTTCTAAAATGTGCAATAAGTCACAATTTATGGAAGTAATCCCTAAAAAGAATGACAGACCCTTTGGGATTGGATTGTACTGAATTATCAAACAACTAAAAATCATTCATGTCAGAATATAAAAATCATTCTTGGGAGCACATACTGTAAAATCTTGATTCTTCCTAGTGTTCACAAAGCCAATCCTGAATCTATAACGGATAAAGGAAGCACCACATGATACAGCGGGAGATCAACACTACAGGAATGCAAAATCCTCCTCTCCTGTGCAGCAATTTAGTTATCACTGCAGTTTCACTGGTTTCAGTTGCTTTACATTCATTTCGCCCAGAGCAAGACAGAGGAACTTTCAGGTCACACCAGACTGCCTGCCTCCCTATTCTTAATCCAAAATACTAAGACAACGTTTGCTAGAAAAATGACAGCATGTTCAATGACAGCCGCCCTGCAGCTGTGTGAAAGTAAACACTGTAGTACTTTGTGCAAAACATCTCCTTGGGGTTTGATCCAACCCATTTTTTTTACTGTGAATCTGGAATTCAAAGAAACAAAAGGTGAAATTAATTTGATGTTAATGTAATGCTTTGTCTTGTTGGCTTTTTTCGGGTGCCTTTTGGTTTTTTTGGGTTTTTTTGTTCAAGTGATTTGAAAATAAGCACAGTTTTGGTCAAAAGGCTAGTGAGCTGTGGCTAGCCTTGTCTGAATTATAAGTCTAGTCTGAAACTTAAAACCAGGGCAGTTTTGTTTGATTCCTGGCTCAGATCTGGAGGTGTTACACCACTTGAAAAACCTCTACAACATCTGGGTGATTTCCACTCCATTATTTGTGCTACTCTCAAATAAACAAGAACCCAGCACAGGTACCTATTAACTATTTTGTGATGCAACTCCTACAGCAGGGGAGAAACCTAAGCAAAAAAATCAAAGAATCTAAACTCATTTCCATTTGTAAAGAACTGTTTTACTGTCTGTCTGCAAATAAATCTCCTTAGTAAATAGCTCGAAGGTTGAAATAGAGAATATTGTATGGATCAAAGAATTCATGTCTTCCTGTGTAAAGTGAACAGGCCGCAAGCTCACTTGTTTGTCTAAAACAATTAGAGCTGGTATGAAAAGGAGGGGGCAGGCGCAAACAATCCACAGCTGATTTTACTTTGCAAAATATTTTGGGAGGGGGTGTTCAAATTAATAACCATTCAGGGCTCAAAATAGTCTAATCTTTGTCAATTGGTGCCAAATTATGCAAGGTGCTGCCAATTCTGGTTGTCTAACAAATCAGTACCAGTGTATATTACATCTAGGCTGAAGCCTGATTGATTCTGGTCATTATTTGGGCTGATCTCATTTGCACACATGGACTCAATATGCAGTCCAGATGTTCATTTGCAGTGAATCACTGAGTGAAACTACTCATCTACACGCAACTTTAATCCTGCAGCACAGCACCATAGCCCCATCACTTCTCCTCACAAAAGCAAGGATTCATCTCACACAAAAATCTATAAAACGTTCTGCTAATATTTCTATCAGCTGAATGACTTTTACAGGACTATATAAAGCTAACAGAGAATGCGTGCCAGTCCTAATGTGAGTTGACTTTTCTTTTGGGACTCTAACCATTGAACAAGCAAACGGATTGAGCAATAACATTTATTACAATGCATAAATCATTTCCTTACAACTACCACAGGTCTTGCCTGAGAGCAAAACTTCTGAGTACCTGTGAATCCTAATATACTGGATAAGTTACTAAATGTTATTGTTACTCTGCCATTTGCTTATCAGAAGCAAATTCATAAATATTTTCAAAAGCAATTCTGAAAATCTTTTTTTTTTCCAAGTGTAGCCTTTAGAAATAAGTATCAGCAACCTTTTTACCAAGAAAAAAAGGTTGCTGTTTTTTAACTCTGAGCTACACAATTTGTAATGGTAATTTTATAGTGTTTTCTCCTGTGTTAAGCTTAAGTGAAACCACCTATTAATTGAGCACAGATATTAAGCTAACATTCACTACACCGATAGTTGCTACAGTAAACCCACTGTTCTGATCTACACAATTGTTCCTGCTTCTACCATAAGCTTGGGTAGAAATGCCTTATGCATCCACATGCTGCAGCAATATAAGCGATGGGAACTTAGAATGAACCTCTGAATTGGATTTTTAGGCAGATGAAGGCCCTGTGACATAAAGGAGAATATGGTGTTTGATTTTTACAATGATTATGCGATTAGCGTATGAAGGAGTAACATTAAAATACTTTTGCTAGTGAAATCTAAGGTGAGGTAGTCATAAATTCTCCCCTTAAAATTGAACTGCAGAAGAAACAACTACTGTAAATAGCGAATCATTCTTGAAAATTGGTCAACCATTAACTAACCTATTAAAGAAAAATAACTTTGAAAGTGACACCATTTCCCTCTTTCCAAGTAAACAATAAAGTAATTGTCACTGTCTCTTCTTAACAAACACTTATGCTTTCTAGGGAAATACATTTATGTTTTCTCTACCTAACCTAGAGTTTTCTTTCTGGCTTTGTTTTTTCTTTTAATTAAAAAATTGAAAACTTGTTTTATTTAAAAAAAAAAAAAGTCTTTCCTCATGATGATGATTCCATACTTCAAGATCCATCTGTTTCCTCTTGCTCCTCTGCTGTTCTGGCCTCAGTAGAGTCCTTTTAATTGCATTTAGCCTTATCCTGGACTATGTGAGCCTATTCCCAAGGACGTCTGGTTTTCATCAGGTAATGACCATTACTTCTGGCTGCATTTCCTTCTAAATCTTGTTGAATGGCATAAGAAACAGAAGCTCTATGTCTTTTCTTGTGTGCCCTATTTTTTAAAAATCACAAATTTCTCCAGGCTTGGATTGAAGGCTGGTTCATGTAGAGGCACTAGAGATGGCCCTGAGACCAGAAAATGCTTTCTTTCTCTCCCCATGTTGTTGTTTATAACTATTGATCTTGCCTTTGCTATTGCCATGCACATTTCCTTCACAGAGCTCCAGACCATTCCACAGTATATGCATCTGTAGCAGCTCCTTGCATCACTTATAGGAACACAGGAAAGTACAACTTATGGTACCACCACCCACAGGTCCTCCTCTGGGCCCTACAAAATCCAACCTCAATAGACTTTGTAACTTAAGTAACATTTATAGGCTTCCAGTTGTGTAGCCAGGCATAAAGCCTTGCTATGATGAGTCTTCTTTTTATGTGATGTGGTAACAGTTGATAGAGGAAACATAATAGCAGAACATATCATAGTAAATGTAATCTTGCTGTCTATAACTTACCTGTGCACATGTACATGTGTATGTTGAAGGACTTACTTTAGGTACCGACATAACCAAAAGTGATGTTGAAGTCTCAAATTACACGATGGCTATTAATAAATAATGCCATAACTATATATATAAAAATCTAAAATTGATGATATAAATTTTAACAAGTTAATATAGTAGTTCTACTAAGTGCTTCATCTGTAGCTGATTTCCAGAAGGACAAAACATAAAGAGAAACTTTCACCACACAAAGAATGATGATAATTTATTTTATGTTATAGTTGGACAATGAATTAAAAGCTTTGGGAAGTACAGATCATAATGAGTTTGGTCCACACAGAAAATTGAAGTGGCTGATTTCTGTTTATTTGGTAAGATTTCCTAGTGTCACTGTAGTTACATTACTTTGTCATGGTTACTGATCAACTTCAAATAATATTTTACTTCATCTGCACTCTTCAAATCCACCTGTGGAGGTTCATGGCTTTCTCGAGGTGAGAGAGGGTTTGGGCTGCTAGTGGGAGCACAGCACTAACAGGGCAGAGGCTTGTCTCCCCACCAAACTCCACTCTCCCACTATTTTCTACTAAATGGAGAGAAAAAACAGCAGTTTCTGTCTGCCCCTCACTGTTGCTATAATTCAGAAATCTCTCTTTGCACCATCTCACAGAGATAACCACTATTTGTATGTTCCTGATAATGATAAGTACTCAAAAAGACACAAGAGTATCACCAGAGTAATCTCGATTGGTTAATTTTGACTTGATCATGAATGATACGTACACACCAGGAATCCAACCCAACTTAAAGACTTTTTCCAAAAAATACAACCATCTTCAACTTTATAAACAATTCCTCCAACAATTTACACTGTTCTTTTACTGACAAAATACAGTCAAGTATCTCCAAAATCTGAGTTCTTGTACTGGCAGTGGGTCATTAGACTGAGCCACTGCATTACCCAGCACAGAAAATATGCAAAAAAGAATGTTTTCTTAGGCAAATTGTTTGAGCAAAAGAAATTAAGATCTGTATCTGTGTACACTGTATCTCCTCCTCCATTTTTTTCCACTTTGATACCTTAATGTCACTCTGCAGGTTCTTATCTTGACATGTGAGATTAAAGAGTTAAGCAAATATAACTTCCTATGGTCTCTACTTGAATTGACAGCTGAATCGGGGCTCACTCATTCCAGGAAAAGAAAGGGTCTTGCTGCAAGAAAGAGGGAAACAATCTACCTGGACAAAGGACCTAGGACACCATCACTGTATCAACAAGCCTACTGAAATCTTCCTATTGGGTTTTAGGGTGTTTTTCTGGCCATGACAATCAATAGTTATGCAGAACAGAGACTGAAGATGGTGGGTGAAGCTTATTTAACTAAAAAGACAGCCAAATATTTCAAATAAATTATACCAAAATTTCCTTCCACCTTCTTTGTACTAAGTGAAGACTTTCAGTGGTTTTCAAACCAGCAGCAAATACTAAGCATTTTGAAGTGTGAGCATTAGATTCACAGTAAGACTTTTCTAGGCAAGCATCAACCTACAAAGGAGAAATAAATAACAAGTAGGGCCCAGAGGATCCTTTGCAACTGAGTTTTTTTTTCTGGTCATTATATGAAGAAGATCTTGTACTCCTTTCAGCTGAAAAAAGAGCATTTCCAGAATGCCATCTGACTGGTCACCCTTTTCAGTCATTCAGTACCTCAGGCTTTTCTCCCACACTCAGTAATGTGCTGCTTCCAAGCATAAATTATAATGCAACAGTTTCCTGGGAGTCAGTCTCTTGGGTTCAACAAAGTACTTCCATCTTCTTTAGATGACAATAACTCCACCTGTCAACTTCTTTCTGTCAAGAAGGCCTTTATCAGGCTTGAAATTCCCTTCCGTTAAGTCATACACTGAAGTCTGATCTGAGCTCTAACCGGTTAATTCCATATTTGATGATTAGGGCTTCCTCTGCCACTCATTCACTGAAAAGGACTTGCTCTAGTGCCGTCATTTGTTCAGTTTCTCAGTATTAAATGTTTTTTCTCTCCTGTGCCAAGAATTTTTGATAAAACTTCCTATCCTGCCTCTTTTTCCAAATGGCGTGGTTATCAGAAATGAAGTTTCAGATCCTAAGGTTATAATGCTTTGTTAACAGGCAAAGTTAAACTCTCAGCTCCCGATTCTGCAAGTGCACAACATCCAAGTGGAATCAAACCTGTCTTGAGCTCTAAACTGGCTTTCTCTAGTTTCACTGCAGAGCTACAAATTTTCTGGAATAGTTGCCCCCTTTGGTCCAGTTCTTCTCCCTCTCCATGGTAAATTTAGTGTAATATTACCGCATATCTCTATGACCATGACATCCTTAGCCTTGATAAATTTGCAACTAAAACTTCTTAATTTTTAATTAGATTGTTATGTAGAAGCACTTAATGTATTTCTCTAAGTGACACCTGTGCTGGCAGATTTAAAAAGTCTCTGTTACAAAGTCAATGTTTAATTAGCTTTCACTGCAAATAAAAGACATATTAACTTATAATTTGCTCAGAAAGCCATATACTGCATGCTCATTATTTTTCCAAAGGTGAAGCCACTGATGTTTTAATATGGGATTTTTTTTTCTCACTTAATTTGTATAAAAGTCCCTTAACTCCTTATGCACGCTGTAAATCACTTCTCATGCCTTTGACCTCATTACAATTCAAAGTCCCATGCTTAATGTTAATGAAAAGAAAAAATTACATATCATTTCTAAAGCAAATTTCTCATGTGAGAGCCAACATTCATTGGAATATATTTGCCATCAGATCATGGCCACTTGCACATAGCAGATGATAGGTCATCTCTGAAGGAATAGGTTATAGGAGTAACAAAGCTTTGAATGTACTTTTCTCAGAGCATGTTACTTAATCTTTTTCTATATTAAGAAATAATGATTTCATTCATGTAATTGCCATAGGTAGCCAATAGGAAATGTGTGGAACGAGGGTACATCAATCCAAAAAAGGATGTTTTTCCTATTTGCTATGTAATATGGGGAAATGACACTGACAAAATGGAAATGGGATGTAATTAAATTTCTGGGAACAGAAAGTTGGATGACTTTGTAGTATGCATGATCCTTAACCCTGCATTTATCACGCACTGTAACTGGTTTCTTTTTTGAAAAGTACATTTAAAAACATAAAAGTCATATTGCAGTTCCAACAGCATAAGTACAACTTTGCATGAACTGAAGTGCTCTGGATATACCCAGCTAGTGTATGAACTAAGATTAAAATCTGGTCCATAGATATTTTAGCTTTCTTGTAGCTTTTTAGAAGCACAGAATGACCAAGAAACACAACTCTTCTCATGCACATAAAACTCACATACACTCATCTTTATCATACGTTATTCTAAGTTCATTCATCCTCTTCAATGGTAAGAATATAATTTTAAAGTCTGTGTCTTTGCATTTTCTGCAATAGAAATATTCACAATGAATTCTGATTCTGCTTCCTCTAGGCATTTCTGAAAATTGCAATAGAAAGCTACAACTGAATCTCTACACTCACTTTAATAACAGACATATTATTTTGTGTTTCAAAATCAAATTGAATATTCTTACTACCCCCATTTCTTTTTTTTTTGTAATAACTGAAGCACTATCTTTTCTGCATTGTGATATTGAATTCATTGCTCTTCAAAGCAGAACTTCTCAACAGAAAAAAAAAGCCATAAAGTAATGAAAAAAATCAGTGACACTCATAACGGCTCTCCTGCAAGAAATGAGGACAACACTTACTAGATGAAGATGTGCTAGTGAGACCGCCATTCTCTCTGCGAACTCCACCTCTCAGTATCATAATCCACTACTAAACTTACAGATGCCTTAAAAAACTAACATTGATAAGATAAATACAATTTGCATTAAAAAAACAATATTAAGAGAAAAAGAAATACAGTTAGAAAAACTCTTTCCAAAGCTTCCTTACTATATAAATGACAATTTAATGGTTACAGACTAACATCCTATTGAACATCTGCATTATTTCTCATTTTTCTACAGCCTTCTGCTATTTACCTATGAGGTCAGACTTCACATGAAAGGTACATTAATTATGATTAACAGATGATATAACAAATCGCTAAGGGATATAATATAGGATCTAATAAGTCAAGCGGTTGCTCATTATAACAAAGAACACAGTCTACTGTAGTGCCTATGACACTAACTGATACTGCTTGTATCGCTAGTTATATTGCATTAACCCATTATAGCTCATGGTGTCCTCTTAGTAGAACATGAGACCATATAATCATCGCATAATAGGGCTCTCACAACTACGGAAACTACTTTATACAAAAAAAAAAATTCTACAGAATCATTCAATATTTGTGAAATGTTCTTTTCAAAGTGTTTTAAAAACTGGCATTAATAGAAACATCCATCCATCCTATGAGACCAGCCACCTGGTCACACATCACTATGACAGGAGAACAAAATGGCACATCACTAAAACAGGCTGGTTTGCACACAGCATGCTAAACAAGGCAGCACTGTAATTATAGTCGAGTTAAAGCTGCAGACCCCACTCTATGAGCCTGTCCCAGAACAAAAGGAAACACGGATCAAACAGTTACTTTTAGCATAGAAAGTATTCAAAATCCTTACATCTTGGAGGTTTTTGAGAATGAGTCTGTAGCAAGCAATACAATAACAAGAAGCATTTTTTCTTCTACTTCTGATACCTCTTTAACCCTAGAAATCGGCAGGTTTAATACCCTAGAACGGCACTGAAACTAGAACTCTACATTTGATACCGTTGCTGTAGTTAATTCAAAGATATAAGGTAAGAATAACTCACTCTGTTTAAGTTCACTTAACACTTTACAAACCAAATCATGAGCCAGAGGCAGGGATGAATTAACTACATAACTTCACAGTCTCAAGTGTTAGCACTTTTATAATTTAGTTTCCTGATTTTTTCCTTTTTTTTTCTTTATGTTTCAGAAGGTTATTTAGGAATAAAAAAAAAAAAAATAAATCTTCACTTATAGCTTCTTCTCCAGAAAATTTATTTTAAAATCTATAATATTGTCTCCAGGTAAAATTTTCTCATTCCTACTATCATGAGGCCCCAGCACCGGCAGAAAGCTCTCATTAACTCCCTGGCCTGAGTCCACTTTGTTATCAAGCTTTGATTGTTCAATAGCTCTGGTTAAGTATATATATTTGTATATAACTGTCCAACCACAGATACGGTAATAGTACTGTTGTATATCTGCCCAACAGAAGATACTGGCAAATTTTGTCATTTGTCTCTAGAACAATTCTACTGAAAACTCATGGATTTACTTAACCAGAATGAGACAAAATAAAACTGCCAAAGATTTTGAGTGTCTTGCACAGTAACATGGATTAAGCTTCAAGGTTCTTATTACCATTTAGACAGATATTTCTAGTTGCTGTCTTAGGTCAGCAAGTATTCGAATCACTGAAACAGCTCTGCATTACACACGCTATGGAGAGATGCAGCACAAATGTATGTATTCTCTGAGGAAAAAAAAAGTTTAAAACATCCACTGCACCTTAACAGCAAGGAAGCATTTTCTTTTGAAAAGGCTGTAAGCTGCTTAAATTTCTCATCATGTTTTGCACCCTCTTCCATCATTATTTCTCTTGAACTGCCAAGTTTTCATTACCATTATATAAATACAAATGAAAGGGGTGCTTTAAAAAGATCCTTCCCTAGTTTTTTTCCTTTTTTTCTTTTTTCTTTTTTTTTTTTTCAGAAGAAAACCAAGGGTCTTGGTTAGTGTCATCCACTGGTAGCAGTAAGACTGTAATCAGATACCAAGCTTGGCTATCAAAGAACTTTACGAAGGCTTCAGTTCATCTGTGAGTACCTTAGCTTGGTACTGTGCTCCCTAATTCGGTCCATTTATCTCATCCACTCTTCTAAAGGGGAAGGTATTGCACCAGTCTTGGTAGGCTGAGATCCAGAAACTACCGCTTCCTCTGGCTACAATGCAGAGTGAGAGAAGTGGATCTTCACATAGTCCAACAGTTGTTTATTACTTTTATCGTAATTCACCTAAATACAACCTTACCACCAGTTGAACAATGTTAAACTGAAATGCCTAGCGGGCACAAGAAGACACAGTACTTCAAACCTGCAGAAGATCAGTGCTTTGGAGGAAGGTGATATCAATGGACGAAAAGCAACAGCAAAACACATTCTGGCACTGGTATGATTTGCTTCATTGCAGGCAATCTTAAAAAAAACATGCTACGAAATACATGGAATTTTTAAGTCTAGAAGATGTGAGAGAAATCAATTTTAGGATTAAAACTGAAATCTTCATGGGCGAGTTTGCCCAAGGTTATGTCATATTATGTATTTTTATCAGAGTATTTTACCCACTTCATCTTTATATATCTGATGTATGAAGTTTTGGTTGAATTCACTTTCAATTTCTAGTACTGACTTAGAGGAAGAGTTTAATACATATGAAATATATGCTTGAAAAAGCGACAGATGCTGTCATACCTAACAATAATGCTGTGTAAAAGTCAAGGTCAAAACAATATAGAAATTTAAATACATCACCACTCTGACAACCAAACCAAACCTCGCCTCTGTTGATCCAGAGTATTTTCCTTGTGTGTCTCGTGATAAGCCATGGTTTACTTAGTCATCTATTATGTTCATACTTATTTCCCATTTTTTTACATCCTCTAGTCTGGTAGACACTGATACTTAAACCAGTGCCCCCTTGCCAAACAAAGCTGCCGTGTTATCTTCATAAAACACTAAAAAGCCTATCTGCTTTGTTCCAAAGAATGCCTTGTAGGCAAATTGGGTCAAAAAGCTAAAATTGTTTTGTGGTAACTTAGTGGCTATTGTTAGTAGCAGAATTAAGAAATACTTCATTTGCTTTGACTGAATGTGAATAAGAAAGACAAGCACAAAACTCGACTCAGCTGCTAAAGATGCTGAGGATCTTGTAAGGATTACAGTGAGAGATGGATAAGGCCATACTGAAGAGTCAGACTCAGGAGTAAATGCAGTTGGAGGAAGGAATGCTTTGATGGAAGGCATATGCCATAATCCCTCCTTCAAACTAACAATAGCCCTTTTTAGGACAGCAACCTATTTAGTTGACTGGCTGCAAGGAACCTTATGAATGCTTCTGCACAGTATTTTCAGACCAATCATAACTGAAGCCTTTAACCCACCTCTGGAAAATGTAAAATATAAGAAACTTTATTCTTAAACTGGTTTCAGCAAGAGAAAACTTATTTCTCAGTACTAAAAGTGATAATAGTGTTGAACAAACAACTTTAAGCTCTAAAGCCCACACAGCCACAAGATATCTAATACAAATAGACTAATCCCATTTCAGTGCAGATGCTGAAATTTAAAAAGTGTTTCAGTCACACTGCTTGCAAAGCAGGAACAGCAAGATGCCTTTTGACATTATTTCCTTACAAATCACGGTCAAAGATATTAACTGTTCTCTAATGAACCTCCTCTGGTATTGCTAAAGAACACAGATTTCTCCCTTTATGCCATTGTTCTTATATGTGTATCTGTTAGCATTTTTCAGGCTCCAGAATATCACTTATGCCAGTCAATATCTCTCTGCTATAGTTTTCAGAGGAGAGTGAAAAAGTAAGTTGATCTGAAAAGACTAGTGTAGGTAGTGTTAAGAGAGAAAGTGTCAACACAAAAGCCCTGAAACAAAGAGGAAATCCTGGAAGGTCTAGGTGTTATTTAATCAGTGATAAAAACATGCTGGTGTTTCTTTTATTTAAATGTTGGATGGGAAAATACTCCTAAATCACACACAGTACATGTAGGAAGCACAGAAGAACACCATGAACTCATCTGAACACACTAACGTCTCACCATTTCTAATCTGTGCAACTTCTGAACTATATGTTTGTCTTCTTTTTCAGTGAAATTAAATATGAAAACAATTCCCACGCCAAAAGTATGAGACAAGAAAGTTTCAGAGAAAAAGAGAGATTCCAAAACCATGCAAAACCCTCATCATACAGCCTAGTGGGAGAGTCTCAGAAGCAAGTCAAGAGATTGAACATATCCACATTTTACCCTTCTTTACAACAGTATTGTTTCATAGTCAAGCACTTTTACACAAATTCTTGATTACCACCTAGAAGGCCTACAAGCAGGACAGCCCTGATGCATCAACAGAGATACAAATGAGATACCTGAGATACAGGGATACCTACAATTCTTTATTCACTCTATGGATACAGACAGGAGCTGATAACCAACAGCTGTCCTACACCCAAGTGTAAATCACCAAAGTGGTAAAAACCCGTAGCTACAGATGAAACAGGAAATTTTATACCAGTCAGAGCAAGTAATATCAGTAGTGATTGGAAGTCCAAATTCTTGCTGGTATAAAATGAAACAGATCGTAAACTCAAGGCATAAAAATCACTAAATATCAATAAATTTAGTTAAGCAGTACTTCTTAGATATACTACCATAAAACTATGTAAACTTAGAGAATCACAAACTAATTTCCATGGCTCACAGCTATAATTAACCCTACTAATAAACAATAACATACAAAATGCCTAAATCTAAATTTTTAAAAATTGCTTATGGAAGCCAATAAAACACATTATCACATCAACAATTTCTTATTTCCCAAACCAAATTTACAAAATACGTTTAATTATCTTTCTTTGAGTCAAGTTTGGAAGCAGGAAGTGAAAAGAAATGGTGTTCTGAACATCTACATATTTAAGCAAAAATTAATTTCACAAAGCATTTTCTTCTTTCTGTACTACTATGCTCTGGCGGTATCTCCATGAGGCTTCTAATCTACCAGATACCTTATTATAGGTACAGAGATGGTCTCTGGGACAGTAAGGTTTTGCTAGCAGCCTCTTCCTGCATGACAAACAGCACTTAAGCAATATCCCCCTGCTCCCTCCCGTGTGTTTGTGCTGACTGCCTTGCAGCATCACCACAGGTGTGCTGCTTTCGCAGCCAGACAACGTGCTCCACTCATGGATCAGAGAGATTAAATTTCTCTTGGTTTCAGATTCTGAAACGTGCTCCTCCAGCTCTGAAGCGCATGTGGATCCTAGAAATTGTGTCCTCTACCCCACCTAACCCAGCCAGAAAAGCATGGTAGCAAAAAATATGCTCCTTCCCTGTGTTGCTTCCGTTGTAGCTGCTACTGCAACTGTGATGATATTAAAATCCCACATAACCTACTTTCAAATGCACATCCTTTGGTAACCCTTGGACTTTCCAAGATTGCATTATTGTAGAAGGTGCCAAGTGACTGCACTGCCTATTTACCAAAGGGATGTCTCATTGTTTCTATAAATAAATTAAACAAGCTAGAGCGGAATAATTTTGAAAAAGCTGAGTGCTCTATTTGTTTGTTCATTATTTCAGAAACAGGAGCTGCTACACATACAAGCAATTTCATATGCCTCAAAAGGAAGACAATAATGTGCACAAGCTACAAAAAGAATAGGGAAAAAAAAGTTCTTTTAGTTGCTAGTCATGCATTGGACCTGATATCTGTCTATATATGGATGACTCTTTTAAAAGCTGGGCTTGCTTTTGGATTCTTCCATTTGGTCACAACATTTACAGCCTTAAGGCCAGTTCTTCAAACAGGATAAATGTCCTCAACTTCACCTGAAGCTACTAAGAGCTCTACATTCTCACCTTTCCAGAAAAACTAATCCAAATCAAAAGTAAAAGAAAGAGTACACTCAAACCCAAAAGCCATAGGTTAACTGCAAAGTTATTTCTTTATTCTAAAGTGGAGATCACATCTGCTCAGTTTTTCTAGGTTACTGAGGCTCCTGGCTGAGACATTCCCTACCCAAATACAACATAAATATGGACCATGAAAACGGACTGTGCTCTGTGTACCTCTCCTCCCATGAGTCAGTGATAGAGATGATCCAGGGAAGCATTCAGCTCCCAGCACTATGTGAGCCACAGCTGGGAAACGGGAAAGGAACTCTATATTCACCATCTTAAAATGATCATATCAAAATGTGTCGAGTGATTTCTTCCACCCCTATCCCCAACGTTAATTTCTCAGTGTCCCAAGGAATCACAGATGGCAGACCAGAAAGTGCAGTCGGGTCACGCAGCCCATCCTGTTGAAGCAATGCAGCATTTTCCTTTACAGTAACCTCTTGATGATATTTGCAGTCAAGTCCACTTTTAGATACCTTTACTTATTCCTCTGTGAAAGTGAAAAGTACAATCAGTTCTGCTACTTATGTGTGGAAATATTCCTGATATATTTATTTATGACATGCCCTTGTAGAAGACATCAGAAAAATAAAGAGGAGGAAATGGGTTCTGAAAACATTTGGGACAGTTTTATAGAATATTATTGTAATTAATTCTCATAAAATCCATCTGCCACACCAAGGACTTGTGTTACCAGGAAACCATTTGTAAAGGGTTCAGAGGGAGAAATAAATTATAATATCCCTTTCCTCTCCTTCTCACACTTTACATGAGCTTTTCCATGCAGCCAGTTTACCATGGGTTTTATGTGAAGTACTGTGCAGATTTAGTGGAAATGCTAGATACTACTAAACCAAAACTGCTTTTTTTCCATCTGATTGATGCAATAGTCCATTCTACGCATCCTGTAGCTTGCCATAACAGACATAAAACTTCTATTTATTTCATGCTCTAAAATCATGGAAATATGGAAAGCACCAATTTTTTCTGTGCCTCTTGTAATTTGGAGGCAGAACAGAAAGCATAGAGAACACTTTAGTCCCTATTCCCTCGAAAACAGTTGACGGACAAATATGTTAATGTAAGTCTTAAGGAAATAGATAAGTGGAAAGGGAATGCATAAATATAAGACAAATCACATATACCTAGGATAATACATTGCACACTTCTGGGTTTCAGTTTGCATGTATCACTTCTTTTTACATCTCCACCTACTGTAGATCACAGTTGTCTGACACACGCTGGGGAACCTATGCTTTCTTCTGCAGTCAGTGGAGAGAATCAGACTCACCACCTATGCCAGAGTGGGATCATCGTCTAAGATGCTTACCCTTATCTATGCATCATCTAATTATCAAAACACTAGTATTGGGCAAGATAAATTCCAGCCTAAACTGTTCCACAAGTGTCACAAAAAAAATTCACTACAATTGTGTACATTGACCTTAAAGGTTCATTTTAGATCTTTGTCATCTGCACTGCTGGACACCCACTGTTTTACTAGCAAATATCGTGCAAGCTGCAGTCTTCTCTGTAAAAGCACTATTGATGTGGAGGTGAGAAAAAGCAGGACTCAAATGCATCTATTATTGTGGTGAAGAAGATGATAGGTTAATAAAGGGAAAAATGTGTTGATAAAGAAGTCGAACAGTATAATTCGTACCTGAAATGTGCCAAAGTGTCAGAAATAAAAGGTAAGGAAGTCATAATCAGACCAGCAAATTAATTCTTATTTAGTTATTTTTAAAAAAATCTAGTAAAGGTAGAATTATGGCAATTCTAGTAAATTTAAATAAGGTTTATTTAAATCTCTAAGCATTAATTAAAGACATTTAAGAAATATAAGAAACATTTCTTTCACTCTATTATCTAAAAATGCTTCCATATTTCTTAAGGGCTTTCTATAGTTTATTATCTAAAAGTTCCTACCACAAATGAAAAACTGACCTCACTGAAGTCTCATCACAGCAGAAACTTCACAGTGAGCTAAATGGAAACATTCTTAGCTTAGATAATTATAAAAAATTCAGGTTTCTAAAACACTTTCTTTAAAACTCAAATTAGCCAGAGCTTCTGAAATGCCAATGATCTTACATATACTCCTAAACTTACGTGCAAAGTCAGAACAATCAGATCTAATTACAGCAGAAATAAATTATGCAAGAAAATCAGAGCTACGTTATCACACTCCCTTCCAATTGAAACCTGTCCAGAAACAACAATACTAGTAATATTCCTAACTGGTCAGTCCAGGCAGTTTTCCATCATCTGTGCAAAGTCAGTAGCTTGGTGCTAAATTTATTAGTGTGTAACTTTACATTAAACAGCACGAAGCACAGAATGAATTCATTGTTCAGCAGAACCACGAGTGCTCAAAAATCGGCAGAGCAAAATCAGGCAACTTGCTAGCAGTTTATATCACAGGGATCATACAACACCATGACTTCTGGTGGCTTTAGCTGAATATTTGAGACGAACCTCATTCAGTAGAAAGAACTACACTTCCTGCTCTTTCACAACATTTGAAGTCCCTGTGCAAATGAAGCGGACATCAAGATAAACAAGTACAGCCTGATTTGACAAAAAAAACATCAGAGAAATGATGAAATACTGACCTAAACATCAGAAAAGAGCGTAGGTACTTGCCAGCAGAACGAACAGTAAAGTCAGAGATTAGGAAAACTACGTAACATATTTTTTTTCTTGGATTGGGGTTTTGTTGTGTCTTTTATAACCTCACCAAACCTAAAAAGAAGGTTTGTGTACGTTCCTTGCATTTCAGACCCTGTAGGGCCATTCTGGGATGTACCATGGCAGACAGTACGTCTGGTAGGAATACATCTGTGACCAGGTGCCCATTAAATCATATCCTGAGCTGTTTCAGACCTCTTCTGAGGACAGTTTGGTAACATGCCAGTTCTAGTCTAAATTCTGCAAAGAACTAATCAAGCTTTTGCTATGTCACTGTAAAGAGGAACTGCACTCCTTTAACATTCTTTTGGGACTCCCTGTGTGGTTTCATTGGCAATTGCAGTAAATTTACACTTATGTTTATATATTTTTTAAATTAAACAAAGTAACAAACTGGCAAAATACCATCTCAGCAGTGAAACAATGCACTGATTCCTACTGACAAACATATTTTGGATTCACTATCTTATCTGATGTACTATCTAACACCCCTTTAAGCACAGGATTCTTGTGAATTCAACGTTAAATTCCATTAACATTTGTGATTTCCTCTTCAGTTTTTATTAAGATCTTGCTATTTTTCTTGAACTGCAACTAAATCACATTTTTAATATAAGCAGGTGGCTACATAAGGGGACACTGAATACTCAGTAGGCTCCATCCAAGTACTCCAATTGCTTTCCATTGGAGTAAAGCAATTCGATACACACACCAAAGTATGCTTAGGGTCTATACTACAGTCCAAAGCGTGGCTTAGTGTCAGTATGACCCATGCTGGCATATCTGGGTAAGCTTTAAATCTGCAGAGGCTGGAGGATCAAGACCCAAAAAAGGTGGCCGCAGCACAATAGCCTTCACTGAGAAGGAGCTCAGGGTGCTAACCTGTTGCAGCCATCCCAGGGCAAAGTGAACAAGACTGACATTGTTAATGGGTGCACAGCTAGCTGCGCAAAGGGACACTTAAGATGCAGTCAGACCTTTATGGTTGCTGCATAAACTCAAAATTCAGAAAATGTGTCGCTTCAGTCGCACAGGCATGCAGCTCTCCTTTGTGCTTTTGAAAATCTATCCTTTAAATTCCATACTATCTGTCAAAAACTTGACATTTGCTTTCAATTAAGTAAGATGTATTAGGTAGACTGACTAGCAATTAGTGAGCAACTGAAGAAATCTGGGCATGCTGGAAAGGGAGACCCTGACTTATAACCTCTAGGGACATGGAAGCCAGAAAACTCACAGCAATCTGAGCATCTAGATTTCTGCAATAATGGTATTTTTATAAATCACCACAAAGTAACTAGAAAGATGTGATAATGACTCCAGAAGTGACTCCACTGTGAAGGCCTCAAGACGCAAAGGTACACCCACTGATGACTTTAGATCCCTTGTGTGACAACATACCATGGCAGCATGACTGAGAAACCACTGGAAACCTGTCACTGCAATGACAGTTAGCAAAGATCTTGAAAGTATTGATTGGTGCTAGGCTTGCAGCTGGGCATTATCCCGGAGTCCACAACACAAGGCAAAACGATCTCTCCTATCACTAACACTTTCATAGCCTTGGCCTGCCCTGTGATGTTACAAGTCCCACTGATTCAAAGCTTAAAAGTGGTTTCAGGATTAGAATGCAGTTCACCATATGTTCACAATGGTGTCCTGCTCTCAAATGAGGACTGCCAGGAGTGGTACACGCACATACTATATATTCCAAAGCATACCACAGAGTACAATACACTGTGTTTCCAACATTTTATCAGATACAGTCTTGGAGAAGGGCAGGTAGAAGAAGGTGGCAGTTACAGTAGCTCAAGTACTCTGCTCTCAGCTACCTGTTAATCTCACTCAGTTGCAATAACATCAGCAATAAGCAGAGGGAGAGGATGAACACCAAGGTTGCCCTGTTAGACAGAAGAGCTTGCAAACTGGTCCTGCCTCTGAAACGTGCTTGGTGTCTGAATTCAGTTCGCCTCAATCTCATCATGAGCACAGTCACATATGCAGGGATATTCAGATATTAAAGATCAAAGGGATCCTTTTGTCTTGCTTCAGCTTGTTCCTAAGTCAGGTTAGTTCAAGGCAAGGATAGCTCAAAAGATCAGATGCAGAATGAAACAGTGAATGTAAAAAGGGGCTTATGGTGGTTTTGCCACTCCTTAACCTTGAAAGTCACAACACAGAGGGGAAAACACTTCTCCTATAGTTTATCCAAAAGTCAACTTGTATCTACAAAGCGCTTCAATAACAACGTGCTGAATATTTCTAATCAGTTTCTATCTTGACTGGCCTTAGTGAGCTTATGTAGCTACAGAATAAGATTAATATCACATAAAAACAAACTAGGAGTAGCATAACAAGCACAGCTTCCATCCACACTCTTAACGAGATTCACAGTTATATACTATACTTCTACCTAGTTGTGTCAATGCAAATGGAGCCATTTGCACTACTCTGGGACTGGTCTTGATCAAAATTTAACAATAAGATGAGGTGGGGAGAAATCAACTTGAAGAGTTATCTTTACCAGCTTTAGGAAAGCAGGAGAAGCATGGGGAGCAGTCCTTTCTTCCGCTAAGGTCTTCCAAGAAATATGTCAGAAAGAGTGCAATACACAGACAGACAAAAAACATAAACCAGCAATGTCACAAGAAATAAGAAATCAGAGCTATCAGAAAAACAGATGCTAGTCATGGCAAGACTAAAAATGTAAACTCCTACATAGCAAAGAGTAGGTTGTTTTTTGGCAAGGGAAAAATGCGACCAACTTGGTGCTTCAAAAGTATGCTTAAAAATAGCAATCCAAACAATGCTGGAGACATACATACTATATTTTAGATATACAGATAAATACATACAGTTAGATGCACGTATAAATGAAACACTGTTGTATCACTGCCAATAGTTCCATGTTTTTAAATGCATTTTGAATTTTCTTACAGGGTCCCATCCAAACTCATTGCTATCAATGTACTTTGAAGAGAACCCGAGAAGCTACTGCAAAACAGAATTTTCAGCTATCTTCCTTGTCTGGTAATTTTTTTCTCTTTAAACTCATAATTCATGTAATAACTTTTTTCATCCATGTATTTAATCTTATCAACACTGTTCTGTCCAGGCATGAGGACCACATTATCTCCCTTTATCAAACTGCAGTGAAAGGAAACTTTTCCACCCTTTTTTCCTTCTTGCAGATAAGCCTGTGTTCCTTTATCTGGTCCTTTTTTGCATTCACTGTAAATCAAAAACTCTCCAGAGGAACTTCCTGGATTCTCAGTTATTGAATAAGGCTAATCAAGTTCCCAGAGAACAATCTTGCTTTTTATGTCTATCCTCATCTGCAGTCTCTTCATCAAAACAGTTCTATTCAAGATTCTTAAGGGCTCTTCAACAAAGATATTTTAGATCGTCAAAACAAAGGTTTCCTAGTGCCAAGTTCACTAGTCTCTTAACTTTGCTTTAACTGACTTCTTATCCACAACTACAGTAACAGCAAAGTATAAGATATTCTGCCGAGTGCTTCAACACACAACTCCTAGATCCAAACAGAGTTTAGTTCTCTTTGATTACATTAACTTTTTTAATCCAAAAGGTTTTTGGTGAAGCATATGTTCCGCATCATTAAAATCAGATATTCTGGCTTTGATCTTTAAGTTCTCTCAGTTGACTGCTTCTCCAAACTACAAACTATTCAAGCTTTTGAAGTTATCTCCTTACTCTGAACAGAAAACGTGAACCTTCAGCCAGATTTGATAGGGTTACAAGATAATAACCATATACCACTGTAGTTACTTTATACATATTAAACTTTGCTTTGGCAAAAAAATCTACTGCTCTATTAGAAAGTGCTTAAATACAGTCAACTGTAAGAGAAAATTCTTCACAAAATATTAGATACTTAAGCTTGCAAGTAAATAGAGGAACATTTTGTTTCACTGAACAGTTGCTTTCACACTCAGTATTTATCAAAGTAATTTTTTTTTCCTTTTGTGGTTTTTATTTTTTTTCCCCTCACAAAGTCAAGGAGAACTCTGGACAGACAGATAGGAAGCCTGTAGATTTCAAGTAGTGGAAATGGCACACAGTGAACTTCTGTAGCCAGACTGCCCTACAAACAAGCTTCTCTGAAGCGTGGAAAGCCAGAGAACAATTGCAGAAGTTGAGGTGTGACATTACAGCTAGATTAATTAAAGAAGCAGGGTTGGCTGAAAATAGCCAAGAAGACCATTTGTCAGTGGGCTACAAGAGGCACTAAGTAGCTTCCAAAAACAGTGGGATTACTGGTCCTATGACACATCTCAGTGATTCTGGACAGAAATACCTAACCCAGCCAGAAAGTCCAGCCTGGAGATGTGGAACATGAGGCATCCAAGCTCACATTCCCATTCAAAGGATGCTAAAACCTTTGGCTGAAACTATTTGGTTCTCAAGTTTTACAAATAACAGAAGCAAAAATTCAATCAGATGTAAGAAATGCTAATTAAAGTGCGAGTAAAAGGAAAATTCAAGATGGAATTATTAATATTGTTTGAAAACGATAATATTTGCGTCCCCATGAAGGAGAAGGGTCACCCAATCAGTTCCTTTTTACAGTTAACATGATATTGGAGGTGGAGGAGAAGAGATTGGACATGAATGTTCATGAAATAGACAATCCATATATAATGAACAAGTATGAATTCTTTAAGAGGAACAAAACCACAAATGTTTTTGATGAAATAAAATAATTCAGCATTAAAGTTTACCAAATAGTATCTTATATTTGTCAAGAATAGAAGATCAAATAAAATGCATTCCCTAGTAAGTACTACTCTGTGTGTGTAAGATCAACTATGTCTTTGTGTGTCTGTAAATAAAAAACTACACATTCTATTTTAATTTGGAAAGTTATTTTCATTTCAAGCATTCTCTGCATGGGGCAAATGACTTCTGAAGATGAAAACATTTCCCACACATGCTTCACATCATGTAACAAGAGAAAGATCACTACCAAATTCAATCTCTCATTCATGCCTTCCCATCTCCCCCCCTTTTCTCCCCTTTTTCCCCCTTTTTGAAAAATAAAAAATAAAAAAGAAAGAAAAAAGAAAAAGAAGAAAAAAAAGAAAAAAAAAGAAAAAAGATGTGTTTGGCAAATCAACAACAGAAATATTTCAGAAACTGTCCAAGCCATACAATTCCAAATTAATCCAGACTAAATTACATGAAAAGAAAAATACATCTTGTGAAGAAAATACATTTCTACACACCAAACTTTTCCGATTACTTCCCAGTAACACTTCAAAGAGAGCTTTAAAGTACAGTGTATATCTACCACTACATGATCATAGTACTCAACACTTCTGAAACTCAGGTATGCAAATTTACAAGCTTTCTAGAATGCTGTTCATCAAAATACTTTAGTATATGAAAAACTGTATTCAAATGAGTAGTTCCTCTGATGTTTATGACTCTGATTCTGAAATTATATATGATGGTCCTAATCCAGCAGATGTTTAATAACTAAGACACATTAAAACTGATGAAATGCTAAACTCAAAATATAGTAGAGTTTAATTGCAGAAACATTGAGTATAATAAAAGAAAATTACATAAGTTTAATATCCATTTTTCTTGTCTATAATTATATTTCCATCATATACTTTCTAGATGAAGCTAAAGCTATACTATCTAATAAACATAATTATATGAAATGTTCGTATAATAGAATGAAGAAAGTAACAATTAAAAGCCCATAATTTAGTCAGTCTATGTAACTCATCATTCTCAGTGAATGAAATACTGGATTAATTAATCTACTTTCAACCAAGTAGAAAGTACTCTTCTAGAGACAGATTGTATTTTACTCCTTCAATTGTTTCTTTCTTTTGCTACCTACTTCCATTAAAAAATCTTGTGTAAATATCTGATCTTGTCATGGCACCTTGTTTGTTGGTCACATTAGAATTCTTTCATAAGTAGTTTATAAAGCATTATTAAATAATTAAAAATACTACTAACATGTTAATTCCTGCACTGTATAGAAATTTATAAAAATCATGTAATACTACAATATCTACTAAATATTTAACTTTCGTGAACTATGTATACGTGACCCTTTATTACATTTTTGTTCTGTTCCCCAATAGTACAGATGCTGGTTTCTGCAATTTTAAAACCAAACACATTTGAATGGTATTTCTTGACTGTATATATTCCAATGTTGCTAGCCTCAACAAGAACACGTATCTGTATACTCTCTACTGGTAATGCCTTCTCTTGCCTAAACTAATCTTAAAACAGTAGGGAAAATTATGTTTAACTATGCAATAATGATGCAGCCTTGTAGACACTAGAGAAATTGCTTAGATGATACCTATACACAGATAAGAAGGAATTATCTTGGAAGAGTATGTTTCAGGGGCGGCCTGCCTACAGCGCAGGTCAGAAGAATAAACTAATTCTTCGTGGAGTTTCCAGCACAACATCCTACTATTTTACACTTTGAAGAAGAAGCAACTTTCATCCAATTATAAAGTTTCCATGGTTCTGCAGAATGAATGCTATAAAATTAAAGTAAAACCAGAATCTGAGTCTGAGCCAGCAGCTACTGAAAGCCACTGGAAAGCAATACCCATTGCCTTCAATAGGCTCTGCACCGGAGCCTGCATGTACAGCATTACTTATGAACTGCATACATTAGCTGATCATTTGTTCTCAGCTTATTCTTAATCCTATTTTACAAAGCTAATGTTCATCTTCTAATGACAATCTAATTCCTTGGTGCCATGTTTACTAGTGGGAATGAACCACAATTCAGGTCACCGTAAGCTCCACGGAGTATTTCAGTGATTGGGAGGTTAAAAACTCCCTATCTGCAGAAAGGAAAAACTCATTTCTTAACCCTCTGGTATAAATTATTTCCAGGTGCTGAAAATTATCACTCATGGAGTTTGATATTCCAGACTCTACATCTAAATTTATACTTGACAAGTTAAACTTTTCATCATGTGCAGCAGTCTCCTAAAGGCTGAAGATAAGAACAGGCTGCTGATGCTTTGGACCAATTCTACTAAAAATAGCAATACTTAATTACAAGATTTTTCGTTTATTTCTTTTCGAAGTATTTCAAATACATTGTTTCCCCAAAGGAAATAATACTGTACATTATTAAACAGGTATTATTAAATCTGCTCGTGAATGAGAATTGTGACTACCCAAACAAGTCTTCGGGAAGCCTTGGAAAAGACTCAGAAAAAAATTCATCAAAAGTAAATGTTTTCCATTACGTACATTTCATGCAGTTACCTCACTGTACACACACAGACTTCATACATGCAAAAGACAAAATAGCATGCATGTTAATAGAGACATGGCACATAAAAAAAGCAAGAGATTCAGGCACTAGACACTTAAATGTATGTTTAAACCATGGAAGTACTCATGCTTACATATTTTTACATTTTTGTCACTGATCAGGCAAAAACTTACTCAAAGAAGATAAAAACAGTCTAGCAAGCACAAATTGAAAGGAATTTATGGATGAAGTACCCTATAGCCATGCCAGTATTTCTTAGGTTTACACTGTCAGTTTCAACCTCCTATATGTCAATCTGTAGTCTGCTTTTTACCCACCTGGCATGCTGTAAAATGGAAAAGCCAATTAATTTTGAAGCAACTCTGATGTGAGTTTATTTAAAAGGTAACCCAAGAGACTCTCTTAAAGTGAACATTCAGCAAATGCCACAAACCCAAGTGCATCCCATTGTAATATTAGAATTATATATAAAATTATCATACTGAGCAGCACCAGCCAGCCAATCTTGCCCACAAAATCACACTACCTGAAGCCCTAGAAAAGATCAACCCCATGTTCTACTGGGGCAGGATATTTCAGCAGGCATGCCTTATATCAAGCAGGCGTGTCTGTGCATTAAAGGCAGCATTACAAGAGGCTAAGGGTGCTACTTGCCTCCTCAACAGCAACCACCTGCAGACTTCAGGCTCTCAGTACCTGCAATGTTGCTAACAGTTAAATTAATGATGGCAGGACTTGAAATTGAGTCCACTTGATCTTAGGGTCTCACAGATTAAAGTATTAGTCCACTGAACCATGTTACTAGACTTCACTCTAATCTGTTAGATACTTCCTTGTCTTTGTTCAATGGTAGGAAAAACCCCAAACAGTAGAAATCTTGGTAGAGTGACAAGCAAACATGCAGAAATTTCAACAGACAGCCTAGTCAAAGGAAAATAACTACTGAACGCCGACTGTCTGCAAATTAAGCTACAGCGGGCTGTGCTAGGCCAGATCCCCAGCTTTTCTAAATTAGCAGGCCTCCAAGGCCGTGGCAATTTTCATGTGTGAGGATATGAAAAAGTATTTTGTATTTCTTTGACACTTTTCATACTAGAATGACAACTCTGGGAGAACTGTAAGGAAAGCACTCCATTTCTAGCTGGATAAACTGATGCATAGGCAAATTAAATGATTCAGCACCACACAACTACTTGAATACAGAGCAAAACATAAAAATTTATTACATTTTCTGATCTTCTGCTCCCTACATCAGTACTTACCTGGCATATGAAGAAGAAATACAATTTGTTAAATGACAGTTTGTTATGCACTTTATGCTTGTATTTTCATCTGCATTCACCCCACCCAATTCCAGGGATTTAACTGGTAAGGCCTTTCCAGGCCCTTTGGTCACTGGGGAACGAGAGGCAATTTCAGAGCTTGATGCAGAACCTAGGACACTAGGTTCTGAATACCCCCTGCCTTCTTTCACTGACTGTGTAAGGAGCCCTGATCAACTACACTGATTATACACCTAATATTGAATGGCGTAGTTCAGATAAACACCTTTCAGCCTGTCAGCTGCCAGACCTCCAACTGCTAGAAGTTAACAGAACATTATACAAAAAGACCAAAAAAAAAACCATCTTTGCTTACACATAAAATTATGGCATAAGCCCACAAATCCCAAACCAGAAGCCTGAGAGAATATATAAACAAAGATGCAGAATACTGGAGTTAAACAGCTTGCAAAGTGCAAGAGAAACATAAAAGAAACCAGAGATAGTATTAGAAGCACATACAACAAAGCATATTCAGGCCACAAATAGCCACAAGCTTATTGCCTTTGTGATTTACAGAGCACGTTGTGAAACTGCAGTGAGTTGGCATAAATTTGTAAGTTTAAGCTCTGATATGAAATGTCTGATTATAGGAGATCATCCTTAAGAGACTAGAAGTAAAATGAAATAGTATGCAAGACAGGAGCAGATGCAGAAAAATTGTCAGCAATCAACTTGGTTTCTTTCAATATTCTTTCAAAATTACCTTCTTCTTCTCTCTTTCTCACTTACTACACATAACGTACCCTCTGAATGGCTCCTTAAATTGCATCCTGAGCACCAGTCCCTGCTTGCCTGATCTTTGCACCTGCTCAATCAACCCAGGGGAAGAACACGCAACCACTACGCCTGTGTTTGCAGGCAAAATTGATATCCTGGAGTAACTCACCCATTTCTTTCCCATTGGATAAAACGTCAAATCTTAAATTACAAAGGAGTTAGTTAAACAATGCCTTGTAGCACATGACATCACTGCATTTAATCAACTCCAACATTCTTGCAAGTTCACTCAGGACTTAAAAAGGAGAATTCACTTCACTTCTGATAAGATTTACTTGTATAAATTTTTTTTTTAAAAGAAAGAACCACATTCCAACACCATTTCTTAAGATATTCTTAACACAATTTAGCAAAAGGTCTGTAATCAAATACTTATGAAATGAGCTGTCAAGCATAAAGTATGCCAGAATCTCTTAAGTCCACACACAGCAGGACACAAAACTAGTAGCAACTGTACTGAATTACAACCAATAGGAGAAGTCACAGGTCACCGAAGCCACACTGAGTCCTGCTATAGCTAACAATGAAATTTAATGTACTTTCCATGTCCAGAACCATCCACTATAGAGCTTCTGTAAAACAGATTAATGATAATGGCGGCAGAAACTAGAAAAGAAATGCAAGAAATGGAAGCCTGGACAATATTCCATTTGTAATTTGTCACACTACCACACAATAAGACTTCAAGCATGAATGTGTTGCCAATTTACAAGTCAAATAAGCTTCCTTGAATTTTTAAAAGAATGGACTGTACACATCAGTCAGTATGACACAAAAATGCCCTGTCAGGTTAATTTTAAATGCATGTTTTATTTGCCGCTATTAAGTAATCACTATCACTATTTGTGATTTTTAAAAGAGGCAACCATTGCCAGATAAAATGCAGCTCCTGATCCCTAATTCTAATAGCATGTTTCTGTACCAAGCCATATTCCCTAATACAATATTTTGACTTTACACTAGCTAATTCAATGTGTTTGAGTTTTTTCCCCCCATCATGTAAAAACCCATGGCATTACCAGCAAAAGGACCATTTTACTCGAGAGCAAATTTCCCATGACCGATACTTCTTTTGAAAGAAATTTTCTTTTTTAAGCTGCATTTGATCATTGATTTATATTTATTTACAGCTTACAGAACGAAAAACTTCTGAGTCTGTCGTATGCAACCCTTGAATAGGAACAGAGGAGATTTACACACAGGAAAAAAGTTTTATTAAATCAAAGTGTAGATTATGTACACAATGAATATCCCATATATTTTCTAGGGCAGGATTAGTAACTAGGAATTCCGAAGCATTACTGCCAGTTCCAATACTGATTATATTCTGTGTACTTTGGCAGGTCCCATAACCTTTCTATCTCTGACTGTAAAATGAGGATATTACTTATCAGCCTCACAGGGACGTTGTGAGGATTAGTTAATGCTAGAAAAAGGTCATAGAATGCTTTACTAAGTAAAATCCATCAAAAACACATGCATAGTCAATCATATCAAGTAATTTGACCTGGAATTTAATTCAGTTATACTCCATGATAGTTGAAGACTTTTGGATAAACAAAAGTAAACTCCAATTTAATCCAAAACTGTAACTACACCTAAAATGAATTTGTAGTCAAGGTTCAAAAAGAAGCAGTTATTTTAAAGGGTTGTTCCTAATATCTCCATCTCTCTCTAATTTCTCGTTCTAACTTGTGGTCATAAAGAGCAACTCTGATACCCTGTAGGAAAGCTTGTTCTTGCAGTTATTTCTGGAACATTCTGCAGGGTCAAGAGAGGTCTGGGTAGCTTAGCTAAGCACCTCAACTTTGGGGTACTTCTGCAAACTGAGCCAAAGCCCGCAGCATTTGCCAATCACTAATTGTAATGCTTTTATGTTTCGCAAAGAACAAAATCTTCTTCACATTATTTGAAAATGTTAGAGACAGATTGCAAAAAAAAAATGAGAACGGCAGCTCCCCGAGGTGACACTGGAGACTGAAAGAGGGTGGAGTTCTTAATCCTAAAATTAGGACTGTAATAATTTCAGTGTATACCACCTGGAAATGCAGTTTTTCAAATATACTAATTTAGCAGATGAAGAGAAGTGTTACTGTTTCAGGGCTACAGAATTTATCATTATCCAGTGAAATAAGCAGGCCAGCTTATTTACTGGTCCACATTCTGTTTTCTACAAAACTTTTATTTAAAGGTTTTCTTGAAGCAGTGAGGCAGTTAAGGGGAACTCGACATTCCAAGTTTAAATGACAGCAGCTTTGCTACCTGACATGAAAATCACTCCTTTCGTAGACCTGAGCCAGAACTAAGATCAGATTTGTGCTGTTTCCATAACTAGAGACAGTTCTGATTTTTTTAAGAAATCTCATGTAATGCTGCCACTGTGAGCAAAACACACAGGTTTTCTTTTTTTCTTTTTTTTTTTTTTAGGTAACTATTCCAACTTCTATCAGGTTTTAGCAACATCTTCCCTAAACGACAATTTAATTTTTTTTAGCTGTTTGTCTCATAACCAAACTAGCTCTAGAAGTGTGGCCCATGTCACCAACACAGTCTACAAATGGAATTTTTGATCTTTTGCAGATAAGAACTTTGACTTCAGTGGATCTAATGTCACCTATCACCATTGCACTCGGTAAAACAGTAGTGAATTTTCCTTTTACATTGTTTTCCATCATAACTGATACATCATGCCCAAATTTGGTTTCACATAAAAGTCAGTAGGACTCACAGGTTCATTCACAGAAGAAGACTAGCTATGCTATTTATAGTACCCACTTGGCCAACTTGAGGAATGTATTTTTATGAACTGTGTTTCCCAAACGATGACATATTGAAAAGGTAGCCATGCCCGGTGAAAGGTGCAGTTATCAACTGAAAGACTGATTTGATCATCCAGTGCAAAATCCAAACAGACAAACAAAATGCAACCCCTAAATCCACAGAAAAGGAGAAGAAAATGTATGTGGGTGTACATTACAAACTTGCCTGCAAAATAAATCTATTGCAATGTGCAGTATAAACGTGCCTTGTATTTATAACTTATTTTCAGGTTATCTTTCAGTTAAATATAAGCTTCTGTATTTAATGTATTCTATCCCTCACTTCACTGTTCCATTCTTGTTTCTCTCTTCCTCTTTTGGCAGATCACAATTTGGCCTTTCGGGATTTAGTCTGAATGTGTCACAGCTATTCAGTTCCTTCCTGCTAATGATTCTTAAGATTTTAGTCTCCTTTCTGACTCGGCAAGCTTCTTCACCTACTTGCCTTATTCGTGATCTTCCATTTCCCCTCTCCTGCCCCAGTACACTTCTCTTTCCTTTCAACCATATCTGTTTACATGCTGGGTTTAAAATTTTCTGGAAGGCTGAATGAACTGTTTGCTGTGTTGCTCTGATTATGAAGTACAACAAACAACAATACTAATAAAGCTAAGATAGGGTAATTCAAATCTGCTGAAGAAAAACTAACAACAACAGAACACAATGGAACAATCATTCCCTTAACTCAGTGATTTCCCTGCAGCAGAAAATGGCTTTCTGGATTATATACAGAATAACCTTGGCACAGCTTCATGTAAGTGCTGGGGCCTACTAAGCAAATATTTGATATAAAGCCAACAATGGGCAATAAAACTGAAGTAAATCAGATACTAAATGAGCAGGACACAGTTTTCTTTTAGGCCCGTACAGCACCTAGCACACCCTCATCACTACCAGATTTACTTATTTTTAAAGGAAGATATCTTGTTATCCAACTTAAAGTCAGACTCCTTTTCCATTAAGATCTAGTTTGCCTGTTTCTGATCTAAAGTCATTGTTTAAAAATACAAAACAATAGCTTCTTCATTACCTGTGATATAATAGAATACATTAATTATTGCTTTTACCTTATACTTCATTTTATGCAAAAGCAAGACAATGTTTCTATTGTTTATAATCTTGGGCATTCAATGATGGTTGCAATTATGGTTTTTGTTTATACAGATATGGACTTCTGAGATTTATTTCCTACAAACAATTGTAATACAGCATACCGTATGCATAGTAACCAGAACTCCGAGGGCCAGATTCAGCTCTGTGGCAGGTGAGCGTAAATCTAATTTGTTCTGATTCTGACATCCATACTACCAGGCTAAAGGATGAAGTGAGCTTCACTTTATAAAAAGTCAAAGCCCTGAAAAGATCAGATCACTTAGGCTAGATTTCTATACAAAGTGAGGAATTATATTTCCCATAATGATCCCTGTAGTGAGTCCAATACCTTGTATTTGTCAGAATTCTTCCAGAAAAGCATTCTGTCTTGATCTCAAGTATCAAAAAGTGGACACTCGCCTTCCCATTCAAACAGTACTTTTTTAATGGGCACCAATCATCTCCACTGAAATGTATTCCTTCTCATTTGAATGCACTTAATTTTGACTTTCAGCACTACTGGCTTTTTTTCACTACTTTCAAAAAAAGCAGAGGAGAGTGCTCTATTAGTACATATTATTTTCTTCCCATGAAAATACTTTAATGCCATTAATCAATTCAACTTCCAGTTTCCTTGACATTAAGACAACCAGATAACATTTTAAATTCTTGATCTTCTCTGTAAGACATTTGCCTCACTGCATAATTCTGTGGCTCTTTCCTGCTTGCCCCTTCATTTTATTTATTTATTAGAAACATTAGTTGTTCCCTAGCTACTAAAACATGATGAAATGGATCAAGACCAGGTCTGGATTTGAATTTCAAGCCATTTGTGATCAAACATATGAAGCCATATTATAAAGAAGGCTAATTCCATTTCAATTTATTTCCATTACAGTAATTTTGCCCTGTAAAAGTACTGCAGAGAGAGCTGTATTATTTTTATACTGTTAAGAAGACAACTAGAAAGGTAGAGACCACAGAGCACAAATGACAATGGATTTTTCTGTTATAAAGGTGTTATTGAATGTTTTACTCCCCACAGAGTTTTCATGGAGTTAAGCCCATGGATCAAGCAGAGAGCATAGTCCTAAACGTTATCAGAGAAAGCTAGCAAGATAAATGCCATTTTCCTTTTTTATTGGTCACGCTGAGCATGGCCTATTATCTTTAAATGGACTGAGCAGTTACTGTAGAGAAAAGAACAAGGATACTATCTCTACTCAGGCTTGTTATAGTCTCTAGGGCAAAGACTGTGAGACACTGCTGATAAACAAAGCAACTGCAAAATCTAATATCATTCCTTTGTAGACTAGACAGAAATGGCAAATATTTAAAAAGTACTAGTTCATAAATTATGATCATCCCCACCCCCATCAAAAATCCATTAAAAAGGAATTTTTTTCAGGCAAGTAAACTCTGCCCCAGGAACACATGTTCAAGATTTTTTTTCAAAGTTAACCTAAATTAAGGTCAATGATCTCCATCCCTTCCATTGTGATTGCCTTGTGCACTAGGAATGCAACAGAACAGGCCAATGAATGAAAAAACTCATTCAGCTGCAACTCATATTCATTCATCTCATCCCATCCCAAAAAAATGTATCTGCTTACCTATAATCATCTACTCCCAATGTATCTCATCTCTTGTATTTCCCTCTTTTAGGTCTTTGCTTCAATACAGTGTAACTGGTCCAGTTCATCAGCTGATTTGAATCAGACTCAATCTCAATGAAGCTGCGTCAGCCCCTCTCTCCTATTTCATCACTGCTGGCAGTGCCTCTGTTCTCCCTGACACCCAGATCTGTGTTGAGAAGTAAGTTTGTATGTCACTCTGCATATTGTCATCTATATTGATGTACTGCTTAATTCCTTTCATCTATTCCTCCATAAAATCCCAACTCTTACAGTTCAATCCTTTCTTTTACTTTATATTGTTTAAAACTCATTCTGCTACCAATTACTGACTTCTTTTGCTTTGTAAGATCAATGCCACACGCATCACCTTATCTACTCAGAACACATGTGCCCAAGAATATTTTCTCATTCATCATCCTGATCACCTCACGTTTTCTTCTCTAACACATCCCACCTACTCCTCCTCTAACATATAAAACTGCAAATGTTATTAAGAAGGAAAATCCTTTCCTTTCTGAACACCTGAATTGACCACCTTTGCATTGACCACATATTTTCTTGTGTTACATCCTTAAGTTAAAATGAAACCTTTTCTGAGAAGGCACGGTGCCTTATTATGTATTGTAGCATAATAAGTTCCTAAACTTAATTGCATCTTTTGTATGATACTGAAATTCTGACTGCCCTTCCACAGCAACAGTCTTGTGTTTTATTGTGATTGTCAGAATGAATCCTCCTGTGCCAATGCAGAAAAGTGAACCCCTTTCTGACATACTCAGCCAACAACAGGCCACGTGGGAAGACAGAAGACTTGGACTTTACTCCTTGCCAGTGAACGGGGAGTTATGATCTGCCTTTATATAGTTGAACCAACACTCCCTTTCTGACTATCTCTACCCTCCACTAGACCTTTACAAATTGAGAAAGACCAGAATTTTCCAAAGTTTTTAACCAGAAAGCACTGCTTCACAGTAATTAAAATTTCCCAAGAAAATGCACCAGTCAGAGGACTGTGTTTATTTGGGTCAGGATGCAGCTTCTACATGAGGGCCAGAAAAGTTCTGTATGGCAGGAGGTGAACTCATCTGCACATAGTGGAGGTTTGGGACCTTGCCCTGGGATAACTAATTTGTTTCACGAGAAATAAATTAAACTCAAAGGTATTTTCATTACGTTTTTTTGTTTCAGAGAGCTATAGTTGTGTTGTGACTTTGAAGGTCCTCTGAATAGATACTGTATCATTTGCATGAGAAAATAAGAGGAGAATCCTTTTAAGCTTACTCTGCAACCAGTTTTAAGAGAAATCTAAGACACCTCTTTTCTATGATATATATATGATTTTCTATCATATATTCTTGAGTTGTTAGAAGGATTTGGCAAAGTTGCTACTGGATGTTTGTATCACGGACCGTGTGCTAGCAGTCCTTCTCAGACACAGAATACCTGCTACATTTTCCTCAGCTACTTTTCCCAGACTTTATAGGTACTCCCCCTACCTTAAAACAGCGTACTACTAGCCATGTACTGACACATGGCAAATTCAAGCACAAGAGTTTTACAATACTCATACCTAAGGATTACTTACAAACCTTGCATTAGCACATGCTAAAGTAAATCAATTTGAAAAACGCTACTTAAGGAATGTCTTTATTCTCACATGGACACTGGCTTACGCAGTTCACAAAAAAATACAGTTCTGCAAGTAAGCTACCATTAAGTTTTGGGGAACAAATATGTTCCATTTTATTGTGTTGACAATGGGAGCACCTCACTGCACTGAGCTGCCAAATGAGCAACCCAGAAGTACTGATTCATTTCCCAAGACAGTTTATCTTATTAGCAACAAAATAGTGAATCTGAAAGAAGATGTGGTCCAAAAGTCACAGGTCTCTCTCTAGTCTGGATATCTGAGTCCGATATGAGTAGAAGTCGTGATATTTACATTTAGGAGTCTGATCCTTTACGTTACCTTTGAAAGCTGATTATTTGATTGTTGCTGATGCAAAATTCACTTTGTCAAATTACTGACAAGTGGCACTGAAATACGAAGTGCTATATTAATACAGATTATGCTGATTAATAAGATCATAAAAATTGATTCAACATTACTTCAATTTATAACTGAGGGATGAAAAGGAACATACAAAAAGTCAAAAGACAGGTTTTGCTCCTTTCAGCAGACCTGTGGTTCACAAATCACAATGCTCAGTACTCCTACATATTTTACTACTTACTTAATGGGCATTTTTGAACAGTATCACTATCCTAGTTTTTAGAAATTTATGGTTTAATAGGTATCAAGGCTTTGTAATATATGACAGTAGCAGACCCTGAAAAACTGTATTGCAATTGCTTTCCAGCCCATGACTCAGTTCCTTTCCAGTGTCATACGTTGGGATACCCAAATTAAACTATTGAGAAAATGAGCCATTAGAGGGAAGTGTTTCCAAGAAGCAAGAAAATTCTACTGTCCACACAGGCTTTTCTGAACAGTCTCAAATCAACCAACTTGGCAGGAGAAAAAGTTCTTGTAACTTCAACAGGTCTCTGGGACACATAAGAGAAGAAGCTTTTTGATAAAACTACGTATCTTTTCCAATCCCCCAGTGTCCATGATCTGTAACAACTTTCTATAAAGAAGGGTGCTGTTACTAGTAATTTTCTGAGGTTGTGCTGTAAACCATTGTGAAAGAGATGTGGGAGTCAAGATCAAAAGTTTTAATGACTGAAGGTCATCACATGGATATTACCTGACTCTGTAGGACTCTATTCTGCTTTAACCATCCCTAAACAAATATTACAGCATTAAGATTATGGACATGGCTACAAGTGAAAAGGTCGCTCCTAGAGCAGGGAAGTGTTGCCTTTATCTAGTGCGAAAATACATGGCATGAGCAGATGGGATCACCCAGACCATGATTACTAGCTGAACAGCTGAATTTATCAAAATAATGTGTGATTGTGTGAAACCATTGGCAGATAACCTGAAAGAACAAAACCAGATTATTCATCAAAAAACTTGCCACATCCTCAGTTCTCCGTTATAAATTGAGCTTTCATAACCAGTTTCATAAAGTTTGTTGTAGTTAAAAGTAGTTTTCCCTACATTTATTTCTAAGTTGTGTGGGTTTATTTTATTACTTTGGGAATCAGTGAAAACTGAGTTTCTCATATTATTCACATTGTGGAAGAAAGTCTGCAAGGCTATCCCAGCTCAAGTCCCCAAAAGCTCTCAATTCCATATAAATTTGAGATTATTAATTCTAGGTAATAACATAGCATCGCTATGCAAATATTGCTTCCTCGTTCTGATAGGCACTATCATTTCAAGATGAGCATCTTCCTGTTTGGTTTTTCACAGAAATTAATGTATCACAGTCAGTTAGCACAGGTGATGGGAATTAAAACAAAACAAAACCATCACTTATTTTTAGAGAACAAGTGTGCAAAATGCATGCTAATAAGGGCATTTATCATCAAAAGCACTACAAGTCCCAGAGGTTATCCAATCAGACCCTTGAGAGTTCAACAAAACAGAGATATTCTTAATATTAGAATGTTTTCAGCCAAAAAATGACTGAAATGATTACTCAGGGATTGAGGAGAAAGCCATTTGAAAACATTCTATTGTACGTCTTATACAAGAAGTGCTAAAAATACAGTTCTGTATAGACATTACAGTTATAAGGCAAACACCTTAAAAGGAAAATGTCAAATGCAGTTTCCTAGCTTGATTCAAAGAGCATGTACTTCCACCTTTTAATTTATTTGCACTTTGTTAGAGCTGTGCCACTAACTCATCAGATAAACAAGCTGGTCGGTTGGCTTCACCCCACCACGCAGTGTCAGTTTTTAGCAGGTGTGCCTGAAGGACTCTTCCTTTCTGCGTTTTGAATGATTTTGTAGACACTAACAAGCATCCCTCTTCAGCTTTAATTATTGGTCCCTGACAAGTCAACATAATAGGAATCAGCTTAGCCAAGCATACTCCCCAGCGACATGTTCAATTACTCAGGTTGTACTTCTCTGCAAGAGGTCTGAGAGGTTGCTAATTTAACATTGTCAAAAAAATAAACACAGGTATTGGTTACAGTTTGTCTTTTGACCCTTATGTCACCAAATCTAGCAAGATACCTCCTCCTGGAATGGAGTAGAAGATTAAATACTTAACAATTACTGTTCTGTTTTTAGTTTAAAATAAAATTAATACCTGAAAAATGATTTAAGTCAAGGAACAATTTATAAAGAGAAAAAGAGATGCTGACACTTTGTTATCAAGTGTTTGTTGCTGCATCATTACACTTATAATGCCACTTGTTCTACAGTTTTATAAACTACAATTAAGTGGTAGTGTTTGTTCATTGACATTTACAGTGAAAATAATGTATCAGGATTAGTTAACTTCTATTTTTGGCAAACACAGGCAGCTATTTTCCATAACCAGTGATGTAAGAAATGTGAGTGTAAGAAATGTGACTAGGAAACCCTTTATTTAACAAGCTTTTTAGTAAGAAATCGAACGGCATTTGGAAAAAAAAAAAAAGCTAAAGGCAAAAACAGGGGCAAGAATGATGCCTTCAAGAGAATATTTTAAAAAAAAAGTTTTCAAACTAAATTATTCATTTCTTTCCCTATAAAACATCATTAGCTCAAGATCTAGATGTATGGCTGAGCATAACCATCTTGAAACTGGTGCCCTCCTGAGCATAATCAATCTAATTTTCAAATGATGGTAGACACTACTTGCAACAAATACAAAGAAGGAGGCCTGTGTTAATGGCTAGAGAAACTTTTTGGATGTATTTTGAATTTTGTAGAAATAAATGAATATCATATATTATAATTTAATCTGGTCTTCACAAAGGACCTTAGCCAATAATTTCAGCCTCCAGCACTGCATTTATAGTGACCTGAACAGGTTTATGAGCAATTCGGCCAATAAATTGAAATTTTACTCTGAAGTGACTATATTGTGAAAATCTCCTGAACTCCTACAAATATAAGTAAGCTTTTTATATTAGCTTTGTTTGAATACTTAACAGAAAAAGGTTAAAAATTTACTATAGCTTCACAGAATATTTCTAAAGGATAAAATATTAAAACCCTCAAATTAATGCTGAGGCTCAAGAAGATATATATATGCATGTCTTAAAAACAATCCTACACATTTTTTCAATCTTTTTTATTTCAAAAAGTTAAGAAAGCAGAACGCTCTAAGCAAATAGGCAACCAACCTCAGAGAAACACTGGCCAAGAAAGGAAGGTGAATCCTCACAGGAGATTCAGTGAAATCAGTCAGTATGATTTTGCGTTGTGTTGTTTCCTTTCTCAAAACATTTCACAAAAAATGTCTGAATTTTGAAGTGCTCAAACATTGATGTAAAAGTACGATATTTCCTCACTATAACACTGACCATCTCTCCTGATGGACTGTGCTATTTACCAAACATATATTAAATCTTAATGTATATGATATAAGCACTTTCAATCAAAACTAAGAATTCAGTTAAAACATGGAGAAAGGTCCCGGAACATCAGAATATCATGCGTAAAACCTTGGCTGAGGTGGAAGCAAGACCACATCTTGTATCACTATTTCACAACTATACATTCAACCTCTTCCAACTTTTTCATCATCTTCCATGTTTGTTCCATTGTTCTTAACCAACAAAATCACATTAGAGTATAGCCGCACTTTTGTGTTTAGGAACATCTTTCTCAATAGAACCAAAATTTCATTCCACTCATCATCAGTATTACTATTTTTTTTTCAAATGACCATGGCTCATAGAGTTACAAAAATGAAACTTGATTTTGCTTAGATTGAAACATCATGAGCAGAATTATTAATTGCAATGGCTAGTTTTTGTGAAAATAGGTTCTGGGTAAAAGATGAATATACACTATGATGAACACATACAATTCGTTCTCATTTCTACAATTTTTTCACATATAAAAATACAAAACCTCAGAAGATTATGATGATCTAGAAATAAAAACTTTACTGCTAGTAATAATTCTTATCATGCCCAAAGTACTCTTGACAAACAGTAGAGACAAAAACCACTGAGGCTGCATGACATGCGCAACAAAGATATAGCAGAGTCATATCGATGTCTAACAACACAGTGTGAGTGTTCTGCAAACAAACACCATATGGAAGAACAAAAATCTGTATTTAACCTAAAGCTCTCTAATTACCGGGGTTTTAGACTAAAAGATCCTTCTAGCATCACAGAAATGATCCTTCTGTTGCAAAGCTTCAGAAATCTATCCCTAGGCTTCCTTTACTGCCAGTGGGAAGAGGCAATTCATAACCCAAATATTCTCTGTCTTCTAGAACCAGGCTCTCTCTCTTGATTATTCATATACTTTGGCACAAGGTGGTTGGAAATGAGGATACACCGTCTAACACGCAGGAGACATGTTAGATGCTTCCATTAGGCAAGGAGGTATTATCACATTAAGCAATCAGGCACATTACCAACTAACTAACATTTTGGAAAAATTTAGTTAAAATTCATCCAATCCTTAGTTAGCCTTTTTTAACCTTCAAATTAAGTACAGAAACTTTTTTTTTATTTTTTTAAAGTAAGAAAAAAGGTTTATTTATCAACCTGGATTGCACAATACACAAGAGCACAGCAGAAAGCACACGGCATGGGGGTTGCTTAGGTACTGATACATTACAAAGGAGACTCTAAGTTTTCTTTATCATCATAAAGAAAAATTCTCCAAATAACTGTCAAGAGTGGGAAGGCTAATCCACAATGACTTAGTCATACTTTCAAATTAAAGGTAGGAAAGCAGTAAAAATAATCACTCTTCTGGTATGTTTTCAGCCTTGGACAAAAAACAATACATCTTTCCAATTTTCAGGACAGGCTGACATGTCCTTAATGATTACCAATTTTTCTTAATTCTCCACAGTGAGAATAATTGTAAAAAAAAAAAATCTGGGCTAAGATCATTACATTTATAGTAGTGGTGGAAAAACAATCCTTCATAATATAGTCACTCTCTTAATCAATTAAATTAGAGGAAAATACATCATGGTGTCAGCTTGTCAAAAACCTATTGCTACTGAGGATGCTATAGCAGGAAGGTTAATTCTCCCAACAAATTAGACAGGCTGGATTCCCTTTCCTTTTGTTAACTTTTATACAGATAAAGCAGGTTCTTTAAAGCTGCTGCACTGTGACCTTTTACTTTCAGCAGCTGTCTTCAAAAGGGCCTCAGACAAACAGTTCAGAACTAGGGCATAACATGGAAATAAGACTTCACAGCCTTGGGCTAATGTGGCTCAGCACAGCATAAACATTTTTTTGTCTATCTTTTAGGGTTTATCTCTTTTATGACTCATGTTGAGTAATTGTTTCCACATCCCTTTCTGCCATAAGCGACAGGGAACATGCTCGTTCAAGACAACAGCTTTACATGGAATTTAAGAGGAAGAGGACGCGATCTAGAGTTCTTGCTGCTAAGCGTTTGGTTGGATTGGCTTTGTTCTTCTCCCTTTCACCCTGTCCCTCATTTTTTAGCCAACAGTTGTTAAGCTGGTAGTTGACTGTAGACAGAACAGTCCGTATGAGTGTTCTTAAATGTGCAGTACGACTGCTGGCAGTGATAAATGAGTGTTATGATTGATACATCTCATTCCAGTGTATATAAGCAAAATCATACAGATAAGATAACATATAAAGTAAAAGGCTGAATGTAATCTCATTCTTCATTCAGCAGATAGCAATCTCATTTCACTTTTGTTATTTAACATGAAACATAACCTAAGCTTCAGAAAAGAAGAATTTCAAGTCTTCCCTTCAGAACTTCTACCAAGAACAAGAGCATTACACTTATATGAAAAAACTACAGTTCAAAAAGACAGCGTACCAATAGGAACTTATTTACATGCTCTACTGTTTTATTATGTATCTATATTATGTACCTTGATTAAATCTTATCTCTTGATTCTACTATCATAATATGCCAGTTAAAGAAACAAACAGTCTCCACCCCAAATGATGGGGAGGGGGAACACAAAGCCACAAGAAAAGCCTACCAGTAGCATTAAACCTCTCGTACTGGAACTACAAGTTTTTCTGGTTCATTAGCCGATACTAAGCTCAGTAGCAGAGGCAGATTTGATGATATGCAACAATGCTTCTTGTCAGCATGTGAAAGTCAATCTCACATACCATTTATGGGAGACAGCCGAAAGGAAACCTGGCACAGAGAAAAGCGGGGCACTACAGGTGCCATCCAGGAGGCACTTGTGAAAGCTGATGCTACAGGGCAACTGCAGCCTTGCCACAGGTCCAGCTCAGCCTACAGTGACACCTCAACTGTCATTTCCCACCTACTTAGGTCTCTGAAACCCTTCTTCTGTTTTCCTACCCAAGCCACAGCATGGCTTTTGTGGCACTCACACTCACACAGTCTAGTAGAAATGGGAATGCTGAATACGAAGTTGTTTAGGATTGGGAAGGAGAAGGGTTAGGTCCTTCAGAGAGGAAATGACAGAGGACAGCAACTATAAACACATCCAGTTTTCAGTTTATACAGATACACTCACTATCACTCACTTCAAAAATAAAAAAGCCATGACAAAAGCAAATCAACCAAGATAAACTGTCACAGGTATCCCCTGTAGTTTTCTGTTGATTACCACATCCCCCATCAGAATATACGTCCAAACTCAAGATCAGATGTAGCACAATATAAATTCAATTAATCAGCAATACCTAGTCTGACTGCTCCAAAGACAGTGTGAATCAGTGTGAATCTAAAATAATCTGTGAAAAAAATTGAGAAACGGAAGCTTCCAAAGCAGCTCGACAGATGTTCTGCAATGCATACTCAAACACTGTGTCCAGATAGGTAATAGGTGTTTGCATGCTAATACTGATTAACCCGTATGATATTGCACATGAAATTTGCTGAGGTGATTTTGGAGCACACAATAAAGAGAATGAACAAAGCTAAATGAATACAGGAGTCAGTTAAAAGTCTTACTCCACATAAGGATGCCATATCTGTTCTTTTTCTATCTTTTCCCATGCTTCTTATTTTTTCAGCGTTTCTGTATTATAGAATTGGCAGCATATGGTGTTTAGAGGATAATTAATTTTTCAACTGAGTCCAACAGGTTTTGGTTACCTAGTTATCCATGCCTAAATTGATGCAATGCAGATGTACAAGTCAGTCACTTTAATATCTAATTCATTAAAAATAAGCTCTTCAGTGTGAAAGGAATCCTCCCCCACATAACTATCCAATAAACTATTATAGAATTTCAGAGCTTTCATATGAACATCGAAACATTATCAGATGTGCTAGGCATGACTTCTTTTCTTGCTACGTTTCTCTTATATGTGAGCACAGGAGTACAAGGCAGCATCAGTTAAATGAAAGACAGGAAGAAACTATTCTATATCAAAGAGAAGTAATAGGAAAACAAACAAAGTAAGTACATATGGAAATTAAGAGCAGTCACGGCAAATTTTTCTGCTCACAATAGCCAGAAGTACCCTACATTTTTACATTCCTAAAAACACAAGGATAAAGAGAAAAATCTAGAGAACAGCCTTATAAATAATACTGTTTCTTTCCCTGGTTTTGCAGCTATTTTTTTTTTCACCTTTCAACAATCTCGTAATGCAAGGTCACCACACTTATACTGCAACTAATCTCTTATAGGATGAAACTATTTAAATCTGTTTAGACTTACACTCGTTTTATATCTGATCAAATGACATAAAGGGAAAGCGTGACATGATGTAAAAAAAGAAGTTGAGTATCGCATCACATTCCCCTATTCCTTTTGTTAATACACATAAAATAACAATACAAATAAAATAAGGTGGTTCTATTCACATAACTACACGTACCTCTTATTGGATATAGAGTTATCAAATGAACTGAGAAAGGATGGTTTCGGTGGCTGAAATGGTAAAAACAACTAATAGTTTAAGTTCATCAGAACTTTCAGTGACTTCTTCTGAAAGGAAGCACTATAAAGCTTACTATAATATTTTAGAAATATGTCACCTTCAGTAAATCCACATCATTAAGACTCATGCATTTCAGGAAAAACCAACAAAGAAAAGAAAAGATTAAAAGTTTCATTTCTATGATGCATATATGCCTTCAGAAGTAGACTCTAAGTGTAGATGTGGCATTTAGGGACATGGTTTAGCAGCAGACTTGGCAGTGCTAGGATAAAAGTGGGACTCCATGATCTTGGAGGTCTTTTCCAATCTAAATGATTCTATGATTCTATGCAGAGATACACAGAATCTGTTCCTAAGAAATACAGAATGATCCCCTTTAAAAGATATTAACCTCTAACAAGACATTTTAAAAATAACGTGTATTCAAAGGAGAAGGCAACAGAGGACTATAAGGTGAAGGAAAGTACTCAGAATGATGATAGGCCGACAGAGTGCAACATCTATCTTCACCTTGAGGAACACATAAAGAGAAATTAGAGTGTGTACACTCAGTATGTTTTTGGAGGTGATCCCTCTACAAATGTCATGCTCAACTGCAGTAGGTACAATAATTATAGATTTAAAAGTCTGTTCTTAAACAGATTACAAATGTAGATAAAAAAAATTACAGATTACTTATTAGTGTAAACAAATACATGTGAGAGAAATTTGTTGGCCCAAGAAGGCACTCCAATGAGCAAGCACTGTACAAGTTATTTATTATTACTGTATTGTGCTATTTCTTTTGGTTACCTGATGCAGCTTTAGAAATTGTGAATAGTCTGTGACAAACCAGCTGGATAGACATGCAAAGAGCCCAACTTAGTGGGAGTCTCACAAACTGCAAATAAAAGTGTTCCACTCATTCAAAGAAGAGGCTGGAAATTTCATTAAAAAGTGGAACAGGGTTATGAAAATTACTGCCTCATCTTATTTAAAAATACAAGGGACTGAATCAGCCACCCCCTTGTGTCCTATGGCAGTGTTGCAATCCCATCTCCTTTTGCTTGTGAATAATGGAAGCTTGACAAAACGATAAAAATTATAGTGTTCCAGAAAACAGGTTTTTTTTAAAGTTCAATCGTTCTTTTTCAGTGAGAAGAATAGAACTGGGAAAAAACAAAACCAGAGGTATAAAATACTTGCAAAAAATGTAATTGTAACAATTTTTATGGGTGCTTTCACCATGTTGAGATACTTAGATTAAAAGCCCTGTTGGAAACATGTGATCATTTTCATTTTACTATCCACAGATAGTAACATACAAAAATACAGCATAACATTAGCGATGCATTTACATACTGGGGAATCTATTAAACAGAAGCATAAGGACAGAGGTGGACCCTCAGCATTGAAATACTGCATTGAAACCTCAGTAGCTAATGCTTAAGAACAGTTGGTTAATATGGTTAGTAAATGGAACAAATCCAAAGCAACTGTAAAAACATGTGAGAAGATAAATACTTACAAGCACTTATATTGTATGAGCACCTTTTTTAAGCAGCTAAACTATTAAAAGCTAAAGCCATTAACCCATTAACCATTACCACTAATTTTCAGCTGCCCACAACTACTTCTTAATCCAAATAACGTCAATAAGCATCAAAATACGTTCATTCTTGGGCCAACAAATTCAACTCAGATGTATTTGTTTACACTAATAAGTAATTTGTAATCTTTTTTTAATATACATTTGTAATCTGTTTAAAAACAGACTTTTAAATCTATAATTATTGTAGCTACTCAGCATGCTTTATGAAAACTAGTATACTGTTTTTCTTCTTTCCTTTCCCCACTCCTTGCTGAAGCTCTGAAAAATACACGTGCTTTCTTCTTGTGCCAACGGAGTTGCAAGGGTCTTTGTATTATTAATAACAACCCAAAAATTCTTAACTAGTGGTGAAAAAGGGGACCTGCTAGATTAATTCTGCAGAAATAATTTCTCAGTTTGATCCTCAGTTGTATGAATACCTTGAAGCGCATATCCTGGATTTCAGTTTTGTCAGTTCCTGAAGCCTGAGCAACACTATGCAGCACTTGATAAGGTCAAAGATATCCAACTATTTCAAACTGGCAAAAGCCTTGATTTAAAAAAAAATTGAAAACTAGGATTATGGTTTGCTCCATCTGGCCCAAAAATTAATTCAAAATAAGTTCAACAAATCCCTGGATTTCTGTAAATTGTGATAAAATCAATAACTGAGTCTTTCAGATTTACTATTAGGATTGTTCTTTTAATATTTTAGTAAATGCAATGCATATTTAGTGGTTGCTCAAAGCCAAGGTCAACTAATATTGTACACTCTGAAAACATACTGAAATCTAAGCTTCGGGGCGCTGGGCGGGGTAGGGGAAGGAAGATTCAAATAGTCAGCTGATACACACAACACAGACATTTTGAAGAGTACCAATCTTTCCTTTCTCTTGACTACTAACTCAAGTATCATTAAAATGAACTTCTTATAGACAGCCAATATCATAGTTGCACAGCTCATACTTTCATTAGCAAGTATTAATACTTGCACTCATTCATGAAAAAGGGGGCACTGGAATACCAGGAGAGAATATACTGGAGTTGTCGCTTCTCTGATTAGTTTGGTAGCCTGTTTGCTTTGTTTTAAAGAAAAGACTGAATGGTTCAGGTGGGTGAAATTTGGTGGGCAAGTTTAAAAATCTGGGTGATTTCAGGGTGCCCACTGAAAATGGAAAGATCTAAGAAGGTCCACCAAGAAGCTCTAGCTCATTCAGACCTTCTCATGCCCTGCAAATGAAACAGTGAAAAGAAACTGACTTCTGACCAGCATGGAACAAAAAAAGAAAATTTAAGACAAAAATAACTCCTCCTGACCCTAGGAAAAATCTACCCAAAAGACTTTGCTGACATACTCCTAAGAAGGCACAAGAGCATTTTCTTTGCAGACGGTGTAAACCACAATGGAACATGAAAGAAACTCATCCCTAATATATTACCTAAAGCTCACCACCAGACCCAACATAAAGGCACAAATAAGCTACCAACCTAATGATTTCGTACAGTGGCAGCATAACATCTACAGGATGTCCACAATATTGCACTATTTATCTTTAGTCACTGCATTGACTTATGCTTTAGGCTCAGAATAGAAAATACCACAGATACTCAACAAGGTTCAACTGAGTTTTTAAATGCCATAATGCCACAATGAATTACATGGTCTGTGACATTGCTGTACAATCCAGCTCATAGAGAAACAAATCTTCAGCTGGGACATCATAAACATCATAGTTAAAGAAAATGGCTTAAAAAATCTTATTTAACATTAGGCAGCACTAGAATTAACCATGTTCCTAACTTTAGATAATGTTCTGCAGCCTTCTGTTGAGCTGTGTCTAACATCAAAGAAATTCCCATCTAAGGTACAGCAAAGTGACCAAGGTCAGAGTGGTAAACGGAAGCCTTCTACTTCAATCATTTTCCTTCTCCCTGTGACAATATTCAGGTGAATCCCAACTCTACAGGGTGCTGAAAACTGATAGTGGCAATGTCCTAAGATTACAGCTGTCAACAGATCAGCACATCAGTCACTGAAGTTAATTAATAGCTCTTCTTTGCAAGGTTGATGTACTTAAGTTCAACAGTCCTGGCTGGCTTGTTAACAGTTACCAAATCTCAAGTTGGTAACAGAAAAAGATTCATTGCAAGGGTGATGAATAGTTGCAGATAAGCTTGCCTCATTATTCTCCTAATAATGTAAGTCTAAGCAGAGCCTTTTGTAAATTAGCATGCCTTATCATATACATTTTATGCACTTTAATTTCATATTTATTGCAGGTGTTTTATAGTAAAGATATTTCCAGACTTATGCAGCAGCTTCACTTTAAGACTACAAAATTAAGTGGAAAAATTGTATTACTTTTACAATAATGTGGGGCGGGATCTGAAATTGCTGTAAATAATTTGGTTGGTAGGTTTTATTCTGTTGAAAAGCCTGATCTGATAATGTTTCAAGCCACTGCACCTATGAGAGAGATACTGATGTGATTATCATGATTTTTAAGACCACAATCTCATGATACGAGATATTTTATTAGACAAGTGAACTGATACATATAGCAGCTGCAGCCTGCTGAAGGACAAGAACAGGACCCAGAAGATCTACCCAAGAAGCTCTTTTACTAGCACTTAACAATGCTCTCTCTTAAACTGGATAATAGTACTAATAGTCACAACTACACTAGGGAGTAACAGCTCATTCCAAACAGATTTCCAAAGCGCATGCTTATGTCCAGGCTGGCAGCTTGCATCCAGGAAGAAAAAGGCTCTTAGCTTTGGAAAGGCAGTCAATTTGGACATCAAATACTACATTAGTTATCTGATCAGTAAGTAAATAAAGCTGACAGTTTTGCTGCTGTGATCAGTGAAAAGCTTTCAATTATTTGACCTAGTAGACGATGTTTATTATTATTATTATTTATTATTATTATTATCATTTTATTATTATTATTTATTTTTATTATTATTATTATTATTATTATTATTATTATTATTATTATTATTATTCTACAAGTAGACGATGGTTATTTTTCCTCAGAAGTATGATAGTTTTAATTAAAATATATGTTATCGTTCTAAGAACTCCGCACTCTGACTTGTGGTAGTAACTAACTAAGCAGGAGCTGTGAATACATGATACACAGCAAATGGAGACAGAGAAGAAAAGAGGTTGCTAGGTGGTGATTTTTTTGCATTATTAAGAATTAAATAGGCAATTTTAAAAGACGGAGAAGTGAAAAAGAAACAATTGTGGGGGGAGGCAACAATGAAAGCCCCCTCCCTAAAGAGAATACAACAATGAAATCAAACAGGGGTCTTTGGAAGGGAAGTAAAACTAATATAGGCAGAAAGAGCTATATAGAAGGCAGATATACAAGTGTCAGATAATAGAACGGCAATTAGCCAACAGCTTAAAGACAAAAGTCACACATCAAAAGGAAGAGGATTTGAAAAACATGTATTGTCTTGCTTCTCATCCCTCTTGAAACCAGGGCATTGACTCTGTACAAGATCCTGATGGTTGGATAGAGTCCAGTGGGGCTATTTACAACCTATGGATAAGTGGAGCTGGGGTCAGAGCTAAGCAGCTATGCAAGCAAGAAAAACTTGTGTTATAGGATGCAGTTAGCTTAGATTCATGAGGAATTCAGAGCAAATATGATCAAGACAACTCTGTACCTCATCAGGGAGGCGGACAATACAACTCTGCCACTGCACTTCATATTAAATTCTATTTCACGCTTTAAAAATAGCAGGCAGTTAAGGACCACCAAGTTACTAACTAAGGATTCTGAAGGGGCACAGGAAAAATTTAACTTTGTCATTTTTTAGTACTGACCGCCAAAAAATACTGCTTAAATGCTCCCCAACTGTAAGGATTTTTTTTTTTCATGATGACTATAGTGACAACCATTACGAAAAATTATATCTCAAAAGCCTGGAGCAACACAGTAGATTTCAAGATTATTTCATGCTTAGAAGTTATGTAACAAAATGCAAAGTGGTTCTGAAAGCATTGTAACCAAATTTTTACTGGAATTCACTAAGATAACCACTTTAATTTTTAATGCACATTTTCAAAGCACATAAAGGAAAGATGAAAACATGCATAAAGCCAGTCCTCACGGATCAACTTCAACTTGGACTAGGAACGTAAGACAAGCTTAGGCTGTGCTCTGATTTTTGTATTTTACTCACAGGCTCAAACTCAGATAGCAGCTCTCTGTCAAGGTTCTTGAAGGTAATCAGCAGCAAGGAAATCATGGTCTTCAAAGTCTGTTTATTATTTTATTCCAACTGAACATAATACTTGGTAAAAAGAGAGGACTACCCCTCTTCCTTCCAGCACTTCTTCCTCCTTCCTGTCCCCTTCCCTCCAAAAGCCAGAGTCTCTGAAGTCAGTGGACTGGTTAAATAAATTGCAGCCAGCCTCTGTGCAATGTTTTCCTTCTGAAGAATTTCACTTACCCTGCCTAGAGGTGGCTTTTTGTGCCTCCCTGCAGATTCTGCATTGCTCCTTGGTTTTGTGAAGCCAAAGTCCCCATTCTCTTTAAGCAATGTCACTGACATTGACTGTCATTCTCTGATCATCACTGGGTGACTTGACAAAATATATTCCAGCAGTCTCCAGCCCCAAACTCAAAGTGTTTATGCATACCTCTGTGGATTCGCTTCCTATGAATGAAAGAGTTAATCCAAAAAACAACTACTATAGTGTAATTACAATCAATGTCAAGGTTGCTAAAAGAAACAGAAGACTGAAGATGTTGAATTTTAAATCTGTTCGGGAGCAACCGACTTTTTTAATGATTATGGAAGAATGGCAAAGAGATTTCAACAGGCTGTATGTACAAGGCCCTGTATTGTTTCCATTTCCAAAGGATGTAACTTTCTTTTTAAAAAAAAAGTAAAGAAGGGAGGAGATGTTCCTTATAAAAAGGGATGGTTGTATACCTTATCTGCCTTCCTATGGCACTGCTGACATCAACAGCAAAGGCATGGCTACAGTGTTAGTGTTTTGTTGTATTTTTTTTCTTCTCCATTAGCTTTATAAGATTGGCTAGGATTTACATGAAAGGTTGTTGATGACCTAAGGCAAATAGCAAAATCAAATAGATTAAATTAAAAGCAACCAGCCTCAACAAGCAAGACACGGGAGATGGATTCTATGAATGACATATTCGCTGCTGTACCTGCAGACAGTAAATCATCACAAGCTCACTTGACAGTGCCAGACACAGCACTAAAATATCAGGAGTCAAACACTGAGGATATCTTTCTGAACAATTAGCCTCTTGGAAGTGGAGAGTGAAGGTGTTTTTTGCATGATTCCCCCCACCCCCATCCCCCTCTTTCATATTCAAACACTTGGGGCAAGGCAATTTGACACTGGTTTCTGTAACAAACCTGGTCAGGCAAGATTTCTCACACACCCTGCACAAAAGGCTAACCTCTCACAAAGTACTTATTGGAGCTTTAAGTCAAGGTTGAGTGAACTGCAGCTAGGGAACTGAGCTCAGAGCACAGTGTGAAAGGCTGTGGTGCTAATCACTAAACCAGTGAGTTAACTGAACAGGAATTGGGGAGGGGGGAAACAATAAAAAATAATTTTTATACTGTGTGATTTCCAATATTTAGCTATAATAACAATAGCGGAAAAAAAGTGAATCAATTGTAATTAAAAATTTCCTCGAGTTATCAAAATATTGATATAGCTATACTAAAAAAAAATCAGCTTCATTTTTCAGAAGAAAGTATAGTAGTCACTGCTAGGACTGGTTTCCTTATTTCCTTTTTTTGCAACTCTTATTGCATATTTTAAGGGATGACTAAGTGATGCGGTAACTCAGACTGATCTCAGTTGTTGTTGCTGGAGATATCTTCCATAGAGAATCCACTGTTACAATTACACACAGTTGTCAGAGGTGAACTCTAATAGGTAAGCAACCAGAATAAAGTGACTGACAAGTACTGATAGTCCTTATCCAGGCTACAACAGCAGCATCTTGTTAGAACATATTAACTCACTTGTTCTGTTCATCCAGTGCAGACAAGCCACATTGTTGTGTCTAAGTGTAAACTAATGCACTAAGAACCTACAGTACATATTGTCTTGTATTCACTGCAACTGAAAAAACAGCTAACCTTTTATATCACTGTATCCTTACAGTCTAGTTAGATGTGTTTTTAACATTCACAACAGTACATTACACAACTGCTTCAGCTGAAATGAATTCTAGAGTGAACCTGCATGTTCCCTAGACCTGTTCTTCAGTCATCATTTGCCCAAAAGTGCGTCCACATTCTTCTGAAAGGCCCTTTCTCTCATCTAAATAACGGAAGACATTTAGATATTCCTTAATAAAATAGGATGAGAATAATCCAATCACTAATCTTTTAATCTTCAATGCTGGTAGGTCCTACAGTAAAGCTGTACTGAGATGCACAAATTACAGTTTTTGCAAGCTATACACAGGACACTTTCCTCCTATATGTTCAGAGCAGCCAGGCCTTTCTGATCCAGCAGTCCTGTTGTTCCTTCTGCAGTTTGAGTGGGAAGGTAAATTTTATTTCCTCCACTGTTATACACTGTTGCACTAAATTCGACCTACCTATTTGTTTTGCAAATGTTTTAACATGTTGCTAAAATTGCCATTATTTCATAAAACAGTGTGTTTATTCATTATTTAATTGATCCAGTTGTTCAACTAACTTGAACTCACCTCATCTATCTAGTCACCAGTGTTTAGAAAAAACACACAACATATAAATTCATGTATTATTTAAGAAACCAAAGTTACCATTTTGTAACTGCTTTTATAAAGATGGAAATGTTAAGAAATACTTTCTTAATATTGCTGCAAGAATCCCAGCTGCTGAGTATTTACTACTGCCCTGTAAAATTGGGGTGAAAAAATTCCCTGTTGTCATAAAAATGTCCATAAACCCAGAGACACATAAGTTCCTTTAAAGAAAAAAAAAAAAAGATACCATTAGGTCAGCCTTTCATCCTTAGTGTGTCTGAAGGGCTTGAGACACTGCCTAAATATAAACAAGATTACCATACTAGTACCCTCAGCAAGTATTAAAGTGATTATAACCTTGAAAAAAAAGATTTTTTTGTGAAATAATATTTGTTAGTTGTCTTACAAAACATAAAAGAACAAAAGTGCAAGGGAAAGTATTCCATATTGTTCAGTGGTGAAGAGGTTAAATCAACTTCTTAAAAAAGAAATTAAGTCTATCATAGAGTTCACAATAAAATAATTTTGAAACACCTGAAAATAAGTATCTGAGCATATCTGGAAAATTCAGCATGATGTGGTCTTATTGGGGATGACGATCATTTTCAATGTGACTAGGTCTCTTTCAGTACTATGGGATCTGCTTCTTTACTTGTTTGGGAGTTTTTCCTTTGTATAGACTTCTTACAACTGTGAACTCATACTTAACACCTCTACTTTACACCACAACAGCTTTCCTTTGCAAAAATCCTGCCTGTTTGCTAATGCCTGGTGCAGAACAAAGACAAAACACTTGTTTTGTAAGCACCTCAAAAAACAGGTGGTTTTGCTTGTTTTAATTTGTCTTTGAATGACTGGCTCTTGGGCTGGATAGACTTAGAACATATTTGAACAGAAAGCAGTGTAAAAAGGTATTAAACACGTGTAAAAAAAAAAGATTTAGAAAAGAGTTTGTAATGGACACTATGGGCTGCTTTCTCATTTTTCTCAGATCATCTTCAAGCAGACTTTGGCATTTTGTAGAATTGCCTCAATTAAAAACACTTCTTTGTATTAACATATCTAAGTGTAAAGTGATCCAGAGCAACACGGACTGGCATATTTGAATTTACTCACCTGCTCTTTGTCTACAGAATTCTTCGCACTAGAATTCCCCTCACTGTGACACAGAGTTACACTGGGTCACCACTCAGCTTCAGTCACTTAATTTACAGGCCAAAATTAAGACAGTAATATCCCCAGGCTTTCTAAATTGTCAGTCAAGGTAAAGAGAAATTCTTTGAGACAGCAGATATTCTTCTGCTTTGATCGGTACTCTGGAGGTACCTCTCTCTTCACCTCTTCTGGAAGAAGCCCAAAAAAACTACCCTTCTTACTTAGACGTCTTGTTTAAGTTCCTATTAGGTGATAAAAAGATTCCTGTATTCTTAGTGCCTCCACATGAAGATTTTTGCCCACTCTTAACTCCACTGTGTGACAGCAATTGTACATAAGAAAGTTTACTTAATCATAAGAATCAAATTATGGAGCTTTTTATTTTTCCCTTTGAAGAAATCTATCCTTTTTCAACAGTTACTCATGCCCATTGCTTAATCGTGAGCAATTAATACACTATAGTAACCTGGTTTCAAAGCTCTAAATTGCAGCATACACCATGTACACAGTTTCCAGAAATTCCTCCAAGGTATCCCAGTAACCTCAAGGTGAAAGTCATCTAAATGAGGTAATGAAAAAAATACAGAGGGTCTGAATATAAGCAGGGAAATCCAAATACAACCCTTCTATTGACAGTGGCTGGCAGCAGGACATCAATCTAAGACATACCTTAGAAAATCAGTCAAAGGCCATTATAATTCAAATAAATTGTTTAGTGCCCTATCCAGATGTTTCATTCTAGCTTATTTGAATAATAGGATTTGCACAGCCATTGCGTACAAGAGAATGACTTTAACACATAGACAAGGGAAAACTGTTTAACAACTGGTAACACTTCACATTTTACTCCCATGAAATATGCTATGTAGTAGCCTTTTATTTCTGCTTTATTTAACTTATTAGATACACTAAAGTACCTGACCCAGGAAGGTCATTCCTATCAATGATAAATCAGAAAAAACAAGATAAACTATTTCTCAGTTTTTGAACTTCGTGTAATGGAGCTTCATTTTTCTGATTTCTCAGTTGCTGTTATTGTTTCCCATGAACAATGCTGAATATTTAACAGAAATCAGCAAGAATGTTAGGTCAGAGTTAGCATTCCTGGATTTAAACAGCTGACTGATATATAGAGTAACAAATCACTGATAACCACTCTGGGTCTCCTATAACTTAAAATAGACATTAGCAGATGATTTACTTTGAGATGGATTTCACAGATTCAGAAGGAACAAAGGCAGATACATTGAGAGTGAGAGGAAATAAAATACTAAAAGCTTGTCTGAGAGGCAAAAAAAATTATATTGTAAAACTAGAGACGAAGTTCCTTGGGCCACTTTTCCTACTTATTTCTCTGAATTCTCAGAGACATTCTTTCTCTTCAGATCTCTTATTCCCTTATCCGTCCTGGCCTTCTTACAGGATTGGGTCTTCCTGACTTTTCAATAGTTATCCCAAGCGAGAGGAAACACTCCTTTCCCATACATACACACACCTCATATATGGAAGAAATTATACCCTGTCTCATAAAAAAGCTTATTAAATCTTCCTTTCCATCTTATTCCCTTTTTCTGCTTCAAAATTATCCTTTCATTCCCTCCAATTTCAGTTTTATCTTACAAAGCTACCAGTTTAGCATGTCTTTAAATGTATTTCCAGATAATGACTATTACTTTGCACTATGTAAAGACTAATAACAAAACTACTATAGCTTTCATCCTCAATGGCCTTATGTTACTCCCTTTTTAAAGAAATGTCATTCTAGAAATTAAAACACTTATATTAAACAAGAAAAATAGAAGTGTAATTATTCTATGAAATAATGTTTAAGTTTTAGCTAGAACCACGCCCCTACTTTTTTGATTAAAGCCACCTTAGTATTTCCCATTAACTGACAAATTACATTCTGGAGACAGAGAAGTCATTAACTACAGATATGTCAAAGTTTTGTTTTCTACCCACAGTGATAAGGCTGCCATTCGGATGAAGCAGAAGCAGTCACTCCTTTTATTTTTATCATCTTCTGTAATTGCTGTGTAGTGGTGTATGTGTCTAGGCTTCCTTCATAGTCACTGGAGACAAAGCCAATACAACGAATGGCCAAAAAACATATGAATCTCTGACTATATAGAAATATTTTTTTTTGATGAGGTAACACTTCTTGTAATGCACAACTGTGTTGTTTAAATTTGCATTGGCTCCAAGAAACCTAGACAGATAACTCAGGCACAGACACTTCCATCACAATTAGATGAGACAAGTCCCGCCCTGGAAGTCCATGGGATGGGGAAGCTTCAGGGAGTTTCTTTTTCCTAAGATCTGGGGATCATTTCCTACAGCAAAAGTGCAGTCAAAGCCAAAAATTTCATTTATTTCATGGAAATCAGGTCCAGGTCAAATGGGGTAATAAAATAATATGGGGAAGGAGGCCCAGAGAGAAACCACTGCATTTTGACCTTGTGACTCTGGAATGACACCAGCTTGGCACATGGAAAGAAAGAGAGGGCTCTTCTGTCATATTTCAATGTAAGAATGACTGAAAATGACATTCAAAGTTAATGCCTTGTGTCAGTTTTAGGGCCACAAACCTATTCCGCCTTCGTATTTAGTTAAAATTTTCTACGCCTGAAAGCAATTTGCTGAATTTCTGAACAGTACAATATATTTCATGTTCTAAACTTGTACATTAGTCTTTTGGATTCACATTCCAGTTTAAATTTTGATGTCTGTCAGACACAAGATGTTAAGCACATTCAACGCAATTCTCTGCATGCACATAGCCCTGTTCTGGCTTTCACCTTCTAACTGGGAATCTGTCATCTGCAGTGAAAGCCCTATCTTCTAAACACAATTTATAGTTCCCAGGCTATGTTCAGACAGCTTCCTCAGAGGACTCCATCTGTTTTGAAGCTGTGATATGCTTTTTTCCTGATGGTATCATTATACTCTTTTCCCCAACAACTTCATAAACTCTCCTAATTTGTCTATTCTATCCCTTTTGTAGTCAGAATGTCACATAGCCTTTCAAATTTCAAATGACAGTAATGTTGGTTGAAAAAAGTCAATCAGCCCACACAGAAAAATAATTAAAAGGTCATCCATTTTCCTTGCCATTTACAAAGCTAAGTCAAACATTTGCCCTAAACAATCTAACTTAATATTTCAACAAAAATGGGACCAAATTTTCATTCTTTTTTGTAAAGCTCTGCATTGGCACAACTGTCAATGTATTTCAGCCATTTGTGATTCTAGTGTTATTAATAGAGGGTAACTCAAATATCTCAGAAGTTTCTCTTAGAAGAGGCTATGAGACAGGTTATCCATCCTACACAAACTAACAAGAAAGTGACATAGCTATGCTGGTCATGATAGAGATCTTCAGAAAATCCTAACAGAGGAGAAAAGGCATACCTTTTAAATCTCCCTTTGGAAATATTGTTTATTTTAATATGTTTCCATCCCACTCTCATATCTAAAAGTCTCTGTTTAATGGTACCAGGTGGTTAAATTGATGCTATTCTTCAAAAATAACAGTATCAGACTTTCAGATAGATGCTGTTCTTCCAGCCACTAAGCTTGCATATGACTTATCATTTTGATGATACAGATTTATAAAGCATATTTATAAGTTTTTTCCATTATTTAAATTGTTCAGAAACAAGAAATGGTAGGCCACAATGTTTGACAACTCATCACCAGCTACTTAAAACAACCCTCACTTTACAACTATAATATGACTAGAAACCAAGACAAGCTGAAGCACTTTGGACAATAGCAAAGTAATGAATACAGTTCCATTTCAAAAATCCTAAGGAAAATCCATATTTTTTCATAATTCTGTCCTTACGATGGACACTATCAGTAGTTTGAAAACCTGGGTGATCTCCAGAGGCAGTCTTCCTGGTTTAGCAGGAGAACAGAGCAGTAGCAATAGACAAATATGATTTGGAGGTACTAGTAGGCATATCCCAAAAACCTGATACGTGTAATTTATATAGAGACCCTTGAATAAATCCTGTGTAATGGACATAAGTGCTAAAGACCACCTAAATCTATTGACGGCACTCTAAAGTCTGCAGATAGGCCAGAAAAGCAGCAATATTTTCCTCCTTGTAAAAATGGATTACAGCAACTTCACCTGAAACCTCTGATCTCTTCTCACTTTACAAGTATCAAAAATAAATAGCATTTTCTCTCAAGGATGCACTTAAGCAATTCTGAACAGGATGATTAATGATAAGGTTATAGAAGAGAAAGCACAAACCTCTCAAATTTCCTTCCCATTGTTCCATTAGCTGCCTCAGTGTCCCTACAGCTTCTTACCTAAACCATCTAAGTTCGCTCATATAAATATGGCATACGCTATATATATAGCCAAGGGTTTTTTATGTAATGTATGGGTATATTCTCAGATTATATAGAGCTGGGAATACCACGCTTTTACGGCTTTGCACAGTACAAAGAGAAATCTCAAGACTACCGGGAACTGGTTAGGCTGAAATATCCTTTCTGACATTTCTCAAAGGGCAAATACAACTGCTGAGTATATCTTACTCCATCTAGAGAGATATTACAAATACACCTGAGAAGGCATGGATTAATCTCTTACATGCACCCTTGATTCAGGCCATTCCCTCCTTCCTTTGACACTGACTATAGTCATTACAGTAAGTTTACATTTTTTCTCAGTTATTTCTAACAAACCACAGTTACATGACAGCAAGATGAAAGGTTCAGCATGGGTCTCAGGGCTCGTGAGTAAAGTTCCTAACAAGGCACAGCTGATCTACACACAGACAGACAGACAAAGATATCAATGGATGTGTTGAAAACAAACAGTTGCAGTCAATCCTCTCACACCGGGGAAGCGGGGAATCGCACTCTGGCAACGTCTGAGCAGTGAGAATGATGCTGCCTCTTCTCTGGACATGTGTTAATCCAGTGATGGGAGTATGTTGTTTATACAGCCCCGGCTCTCATGTCTATCTCACCATCTTGACCTGACATGAATGGTTTTGAAACCATTTGTTCATGTCAGAAGTGTGACAGCATCTCAGCAAGACAGTTCAGTCTGCAAAAAGAACAGCTCTGATGAAAAACAAGAAGTAAGCATGTAACTAGGCATACAAAATTTTAGCTATTTTTTATGAACCTTTTTGCTTCTGAACTACCTCATATCCAGTGTTCCCAAAACAATTTGCTAATATTCATAAATCTCAGTGTTCTTTGGAAGCAACTCTATAATAAAAATATGCATCAACAGAAACACAAAAGAAATCTGGATTTGTCCCAAATCAGTCAGCCTAAGAGAAAGAGTCTTGGATTCTCCTACCCTATCGATCACTCTCTCACCTCCTTCCAAGGCAGTTGACCAAACTATATAATGGACTTACTTGCAAACATTCATCAGTGGAGAGGCATTTAATACCCTGAGAGGAATAAGCCAATCAACGGCAAGTTTACCAGTTTCTGGTATGCAACATCAGACCAGATGTTGATATCTTCCCAATTACTGTGAAGCAGTATTTTCTTAGCAGTAACTTGACTTCATTGCTGCTGTCAACATATTCAAACAGAACACTGTAAATGCCTATAATTTATCAACTGCAATACAAGTTTCAAAGCATTATAAACATGCAAATTGTCAGATAGCACACAGCATGATAAGCCCTATTTAAAAAAAAAACCTTTAAAAGCATAAAATTACTCTAGATGCATACTTCCCAGTGTATGTTGTAAATACTAACATTTACCAGCACAAAAATAGAGAATCTTGATGTTTTCAATGAAATAGAGCCAGAACAAAAACCAACAGGCCCATCGGATGCACAGTGTGCTGGAACATGGGATAGAAATACAATACAAGGACAAACTAAGCCTACTGGACGCAGCTTAACCCATACAAAACAGAGGGGAAGCACACGGCAAACCATATAGTAATGGTACTACTAGTGGTAGTACTTGTCATAGCTTAATAACGTCCATAAGCCATCACAGGAGCACTGCTTTTACTTCATCAATGCTATCTAAACTTTCCTCTTACTTTTGCAGACTTCTTGCTGTCACAGATATCAATTCCCGTAAGTACATCTGCAACAAATGTCCGTCTGTTAAAATGCTGCTAATGTTGTAACAGCTTTCTACACGGTATAAATGCCAAAAGTAAAATGGTAATTAACTCCGCACTGTGGAAAACCTGTTATTTATGTAACTATTTCACTTTTTCCAAATGAAACCATACATAACCACACTCAGAAAAAAGGAGGTGGCATGTGTTAATAGGTATCTGCATTGTTCACAGACTTTGCAGGCTGTTACATCAATTTTCATAAAAACATATATTTAAAAAAGAGAAACTAGTATAATGGAGCACACTTCAAGCACATATAGAAATTCTTTGCTACACTCTTTACAGCCCGTACTTCTGGCTAATTAATAATCCACTTGCTGTAGAAAAAATTGGGCTGCTCTTATTTAAGAGTATCAACAATTCACAACTTTTATGAAGCTATAACTCACGTTTAAGAACATAGCACGTTAATATCTTTAGAATTATCTGTTCAAAATGAATCACTGAAATCAAGAAAAAAAAATACCTGTCAATATGAATAAAAAATGGAGAACAAAGGCTGAAATGAATTATTTAATAACCAATGTTCCACATATTTCAGGACTTATTGAGAATTTATTTTATTACCCATGAAAGCAACATACCTATTGAGAAGTTACTGAATTTTGTACTTGCTATGTCACTTTTAACAGAGAAACTCTGAATGCTTTATGAAAATGGACAAACACATAAGAAGATTTAACTAAAAGAACAAACACTTAAACTTTCAGTATGGACTAATTATTATCACGTCTACCTACAACCAGGGCCTACATGGCGAAATAACGAGTTTATACATACTCAGGAAGCAAATCTTTAACTCCTAACACCCTGCAGCTTCCCAAAGGCAAGAAGCAAGACTATGCACCGTGGCAGAAGAATTGCTGCACTAACACTTCAATGTTACATCTCCAGTAGACAGTACTGGGCTGCTCCTGCTGTGGGAAGCCTCTCCAGGTCCATCATCCTCAGATGAAACAACTATTATCAACACAGCTAAACTTTGACAAAGAGGTGGGGGACAAACTCTGGACCCGCGCAAACCATCAGGGCTGGTGAAAGAAACTCCTACAGGGAAAAACCCAGAAATCTGAAGTATCCATTTTCCCTTGAGCAGAAACATTTTGACAGGTTTGTCTGTTTGTATGTTGGGAATGTATTGTTGTTCCTGGCCTCTAGCCTGTCTTTCAGGAGGAAAAGGGAAATTTTGCCTAAAAGAAAATACAATTTTAACTCTGTTAGTAACATTTCAGGTTCTTCTCTTTTCTGAGCAAAATAATACGCTTATTCCTGTTTCATGCAACAAGAACTGTAGTTACCAATTTATTTTTTCAGATTTAAAGTGGGTTATTTTCTAACTACATCATTTATGGGCTCAAATTATTATGGATATTTTGTAAACAACAACAAAAATCATAATTATGAGACTGAAAGCAGATTTAGGTCAATGCAATGTAACAGTTAACATAACTATCAATAAAAATGTCAATACAGACAGCTACTAAAGGCACATATGACATTCCAATGAGGGGAAAAAATCTTCATTTTCTACTTAGACGCCTTGCTTCCTTTATCAGCAGACGGCAAGCAAATTACTAGCTTAATCCATATGGCTGTATCTGATAGACAGTGTTTTACAAGTCTGAAATTAGTTCGAAACATTTTGATGTTGGCCAGACTACAGAGGAAAACAGGATAACTTCTGTCTATTAATGAAAAGTTGGTTTTGTCATAACAAATACTTCCACAAGCTACTACTCATCCAAACTCATTCAGTCACTAATGGAATTTGTACCCAAAGATATAGTCTTGTTTAACAGGCTAACAATTTGTAGTTTCATCCTTTCTGTTCTTCTGCTGTGCTCCAACATGTCTCCTTCCAATAGCCGAGGTTTACTTAGTGATACTGATGAAAGCAAGCAAGGCCATGAGAATATTTTTGGTAGGAGGGATATCAGATCGCTAGGGCTATTTATGTGCATGCTAGTAGGCATTCGAGGGAGAACTTGTGAAAGCAAAGCCCATGCAGACCAACACTCAACCAAGCCAAAGTGCAGAAGTCGAGAAGAGAAGGAGATTTAGATAATTTTGCTTAAATTCTCTCCCCATCAGAAAGCCTCCGTATATGATGTAGACAACATATATTTTAGAAAAGGTGCATCAGAAAGCCTAGACAGTTCTTATAACAGAATGAATGTTGTGATATTTTTTTCTTTCAAGAGAAAGCTCCAAATTTGGAGAATATCAATGACTTTTAGTATAGAAAACTCTGAGTTCCACAAAAGACTGATGGGTGAGAGTGCCAAACCAACCTAAAGAAGACAAGAAAAGAGAGGTTACAGTAAAGTTCCTTAGCAAATTGGCCAAGCAAAGAGGGAAGCAGATCTATATTGACAAAAACAGGAGTATAGAAGCATTCACATCCAGGCAAAGCACTAAGCACACTTTGCAGCTCCCAATGTGCTGGGAGCCCTTCAGTGCAGAGAGTTGGATGGAGGTCCTGTTAACTACCTAGCTTATAAAATTTAACTTCTTTATCAAGGACGTACAGAACCAGTACACGTAAAATATGTCTCATATCAATGTTTTCTAAAATGTTCTTTCCTCATAATAGTGATATATTTGGGGGACTTGTGTCTAAACTGGCTTACGCTTCACCTCCTAAGGAGGGTAATACTAAGAAAGCCTTAAAACACGCTTAGCAATGATAAATCCTTCACCCCAGGCTGTCTGTTCAATCACTGAAATGATACATTTCAGAAAACGTTCAGTTTAGAGGTTTACACCAATGCCAACTCAGGGTAAATGGAACACCCTGCCTGAGATATACACAGTTGGTCATGAGGTTAGAATAAACCAAATCTCACATGAAGAGTCACTTAGGTGACCATCAGACCAAGTCCAGACTAAGGAATCAAATTCAACAGACATTAGCTACCCTCATAATTATTGTAGAAGTCTATATATAAAATCTGCTCTGACATTTGTTCTAGATAACCATTGTAAAGACGTCTACCGTTTAGTTGGCTATTAGAAGGCAAAGGGAAATTGATTAAGTGATGATAAAGTTTACAGTCTTAAAGGTATGAAAACATCTATTTAAAAATCAACCCAGATTTAAAACTTCTTCTAAGTGGAACACAATTTTCTGTAATAGAAAAATCAGTAAAGTTGTAACATACTCTTCGCTTTTAAAATGATTAATATTACCCCTACAAACTATTTGGCTAAATAACTACAGATATTCTGCATTTAGTGGAAAAGCCTTCTCACTTCTAATTTAAAGATAAATCTCACTTTTTAAAGATCATTATAATTTTTAAACCTAATTAAAGATTAATAAACAAACCAATAAAGCACATAGGTATACACAAACACACATAGTGCCAAGCTGTTCACAAGCCTTGAAGCCTAGAAGATTTTAATCACATTTTCCATTAACTCTCCCCACCTCTCAAACACTGCATAAGGTAGGATTTATGAAGACTGTAAACAAAAGGAAATATTTTAGTTTCTAGCATACCTCAGTCAAATATAAATTAATTTCAGTAACATACTAGCAGGTACCATGCTACCGTCAATGAAGAGCTTTACAGATACTTGTCTTCTTTATCAGCTGTAGGGAGGAATGCTGAAATGATCACCATAGCTGAGTTCATTAACTGAATTGTAAAGAAAATGCTTTTCTCAAGAAACAGGCTGACTAAGTTACTCTGCACAATATAAATTTTTAAACAGATCTGGAACATCTCCACTTTAGGTTGGAAGAGGAGCTGCCATGAAACATCAAAAAAAATTGAGTATAACTCAGAAATTTCTCTTCTAACTGAAAAGTATAAGCCCATGAACAATAAAGTAATTACTATCAGAAAAAAACTCAGAAATATGTAAAGATATTATTCTCCATATGTCTTATAAAGAGGATAAAATTGGATAATACTTTGCTTTGAAAACTTTCACCTTGCGGTATCTGCCTTACAGCGTTTTAGTCACGTACAGAATGGAGAAGCAAAAGCTTTGAAGTGCCCAACTTTCAGTGAAGTTTCTAACATTTTTTTAATAAGTCTGAAGAGATCTGTGTGTGATTTACAGTAATTTCAGAACAAGCTCAGAAATTCATCCTAACACAAAAAAAGATACAGTTTCTTCAAGAAAGAATGGGAGAGTCATTTGAGCACACCATCACTGCTGAGGCACAGAAGCAAAGCGGCATGAAAATCATACATGATCAAGTCAGATTCAAAATACTGGGTATAAAAATGATGATACTCAGAACATTAAGGGAAATAAGACAGAGTTTTGTATTGATGAGATTTTATTTTTTTTTGGAAACTGGTAAATACAGTTTAAGTGATTCACAGCCGATTTTCATAATTGCAGTGAAGCAGCTGTGATCAAACTCTATTTGTAGCATCATAATAAATTTGCCCCCACCTACTAAAATTAGTTCTAAGCATCTAAAATTCCCATTTGAACATCTGACTGAACAAAACAGGCATTGCTCCATGCCAAAAATTGGAGGAAACAGACCTAAAATATGCCATTTTCTCACCAGAAATTGTAGGCTCCCAGAATAACATGTGAATTAAAACTCATTCCAAGCTTGTTTGCATTGCTTCTTGTTCCCATTCATAACAAATTCCTTGACAAATGTTCTGATTATTTCTCTATTCTCCTTGCTTTTTTTGATTTAAAACACAATTTTCTAATCACAGTCAGTCTTGTAAGGAGGAATAGTCGATAGTACAACCCAACTGAAAATGGAGAGGGTGGAACTTTACTCTCAGCAAGTGCTGGAGGCAACCCACATGATTAAAGACTTCAATGCAAGCCATTGTTAAAAGACTTCTTCCCATAAGTGAAAACGTGTAGTTTGCCACTATAGACATCAGAGGAAAATAAACCAAAATGAAGTCAAAGTTAAACAAGAAATGCAAACGCCTCGCTCCAAAATTCCTGCTTTCTCGTTTTTTTTCAGGCTGAAGGAAAGAACAGAAATTTTAACAACGTTACAATGAAAAATATTATCTGTTTCTTAAGTTTTTCTCTTTTGCTGATACTCTTGCAAAACATTACACAATCAGAGAAGTTAACCAGGAATAATGATTAAGGATGTCTATGGATTAAGGTCCTCTTGCTATGACTGTAGTGTTGTACAAGAGAGAGTTTAATGCATTTCTCTTCGCTCTCATCTTTCAAGATGAGAAACTGCCCTTGTTCCCATTTTATGGACAGAATCGTGAGTCTAAGGCCTCGAACAGCCAAGAAATCATAAGGAATTAACCATCTAAGACATATCGTTCACCAATATCATTTGCAAATCTCAGACAGCACAGGGATACACAAGCTCAGCAAAGATTTCAAAGTCTATTTATTTGCAAAGTGCCTGCAAAGTGTTACATAGCCTGGGCTGCCACCACACCATTTTTTTCAGAAACCTACTACTGTGCACAGCAAAAAAAACAAGAAAACACCCTTATTCCTCTCCTTACCTTTATGCACAAATTCTATCCTATCTGAACCCTAAATAACCTAACATGCAACATGGAATATGTATATTTATAGATTTATATTAAATACACATATTACTGTATCACTACAACAAAACTGTAAGATTCTCTAAAATATACATAAGTCTAGTTAGAAAAATGCTTAGAAAAACATCAACAGAACCATTTAGCCATTATAAAGCTTCATTTTTAAAACAGAACTTGGTACAAAGAATAAATGAATTATATTAGGCAGGAAATTGTTCACTAAATCAATCGTGCTACATTAGAGATCTTAAAATTGACTACTTCCAAAGTGACCACATGAATGTTCTGAGGAGTGCTAAGGTAACAAAAGACATTCCAGAAAACCTTTTGTATATCTCACATATGTGTGTGTATACATATATATATATATGAGCTTCGGCACACATCTCTTCATACAACAACTGTTTTCCACAGTAGTCATTTTTAACTGAGTATACTAACCCCTAGATACCTCTATGGAAAAATCACAGAACATGTTTATTCACAAATCTGTTTTTAAATCTCTACCATTTCAAATTTGTTCAGATGTGGACAGCAACTGCATTTCTTCAAATCAATTATAATTACAACATTCCCTTCTTAGTCCAATAAATTAAACATTTATTTACCATCTATCATAATATCCCTACTATAAAAGACTATATTTATCTAGTCTTTTAATTACAAATACACGTAGAGGGTTGTCTGAAATTCAACACACAAAGGGAATCTGCACTTTCAAATGTTAGAGATATCTTCACATAGATTTTCAATGTTCGGCACCATAGTACTTCAGCCAAAACCAGAACTATGCACAATCCTTGCCTGCATTCATCTATGAAATTTAATTTTCCATTGAAAATCTACAAGTTAACAGCAAGTTCAGTCCTTGGCCACAAATGTGTGTTTCCTAATGCATCCAGTTTGGCAAAGATTATTTTTAGTTTCGAAACACAACTGAAGCTTCCATTTCACTTCAGGTATATAATCCAATCATAAATACTACTTGCAATACAGAACAATAGTAGGGTTGTATAATGGTTGTAGTTGCACTTAACTTTTTGAAACTTCGGAGAAGCTCAGCTAATTATTGACATTAGTCATCATGCAAGAGGCTGCGTTTACTTACTTCCCAGTTTAAACAAGGCTTCCCATTGACAGCTCTCAGAATTGTTTAGACTGGAGGGAGCTGCTGCTGCGCTCTTTGCCTTTGCAGTGCACACAGCTGTGCTCCATACCCTGACACTGCTTTCACACAGCTGTATCCACTGTAATGCAATTTTAAAACCAAAAAATTTAAAAAATCAGGAAAGTATATGAAGACAGTAAAAAACTAAAAAATAGTTGCTTACCAGGACTGGTTGTACCTAAAGGAATAACATTTCCTCACTCAGTGTGTCCAGTTCAGAGCAAGAGAGTATGAATAAAGGCTGCAGGACTGGGTTGTTTTCAGTGTCAACAAGGCTGGCTTAGTAGCACAGAGGAGCTGAGCTAGGGGCTGGTGGGGAGAGCTGTACCTATGCTCCCCCCCTACGGCTGAGTTTAATATCCGCCATTCTCCACAGGACAGACAGCACAGAGCAGCTGCCTTAAGCGCCCAAGTGGCATTTGCCCACCACAGCCAGAGCCTGGCGTAGGTGTGCAGCAACCAGGTGACAATGGTGTGCTGCCACTTCTCACTCTCACCAACCAAATATCAGACCAGAGAGAGCAAAACAGAGGCTCTTCGACCCCAACTAGTTAAGGGTAACATAAAATTGAGTTAATTGCATCTCACACTGATTGTTAATCTGTTTTGGCCTCTCCATTCAATACAAAAAAACTACTCTTTTGTTCTTGTCTTTATTACTTTCTCTCTGACTCGAATGAAGGAGCTTGTTTTACATCAAGAATTATCTCAGGTCTCCCTGTTTGAATCATTGTTATTGATCATAGCAACTTCAATAAATCCTGCTGTTTACGCAGTGGCCCAAGGGCCCATACCAATCTCCCCAGCCCTTCGTTCCACATACTGATTCACCTTTTCAAGGATTTTGACGTAGCTGCTGCCCTTTTGCATTATTACCACACCCATGCAAATGATTTTATCATTTAATTCTCTTCTAAATCACATTTTGTAACAGGGAGAAGAAAAAAAATAAATAAATAAGAAATACAAACTGCTGGGTGGGTAAACATGCAGAAGGTGGGGTTGTCTCTCCACATGACAGACACACCCCCCACAAAAACCAGAAACATGCCTTTAATTAGGCAGGTTAACATTTTTCTAAAAGTTACTTTTTAGTCCTATCTGATCACTCTGTCAGGATGAGTAATGCAAAACATTCAATTTCTTGTGGGTTTGGTTCCAGTAGTTACTAAAAGCAGCCAAGTACACGTTTGTTTCTAAACTACTTGAAAACTTCAGAAAGTTATTTTAGTTTCGTTCACAAGCCCTTCACCAGCACAGTGATTTTACCTGTGTTGGTTTTGCACAGGAAACTCAATGCTTCAAAACCATTTCTTTGCAAGTTCTAACTTCATTTTCTCATTTTCCTTGTCAGAGGATTCTTGCAGTTTTCCAGGATGAAGCTATTTTTTTTTAAAAAAGTAGCCCACTGCCTCCCCAGGCAGAGGCTTGTGGAAACAGGTGCCTCTAAAAAAAACAGAAGACTTTGGCAGCTCTCTGACATGACAGAGCTCTGTGCATTAGTAAGACACAGTGCCTGCTGAGTTCCCCTCAGCTAATTAGAGGACTCGTATGGCAATGAATGGCCTTGACTATAAATACTTCCTGAAAGATCTCTAACAGAGTCAGAGGAAATGGGAAAAAAATGAGATGTAGCTACAGAGAAACTATTTCAGATGTTTCTTTTTTAAAGGGCTGCTTTTTCTTTCCCAAAGTGGCTGAGGAATGAGATGCAGCACCCAAGGCTTCCATCAACTTAAATATAAGGTGTATGATGCAATTGTATGCATTAAATTTAATTCTGTAGATATAACATTAAGATGCTGCTATTAAAATGTGGTTGGAAGTAGAGCATAACGCCAAAGTGCATAAAAACTTCCATCTATTACCCTGTAGCGATCACCGAAAAAAATCACATTTACACTAAGACCCCACTCCGTCAGCCTGAACCTTCTGGTATTGCTCTCTGTGCTTCCGATAAATGCAATTCTTCTACCAGCCTCACCGAAGCAGGATTTACCTCCAAAGTATGTTATCGTTCTGGTCAAGAATTGAATATTTATAGAAAAGTCTTTTGGAAATCACAAAGGCTTGTTCAGCACTTTTACTGCTTTCCAGCTATGTGGCATGTAACCCTGTGGATAACAGGAATCAATACTTTATAACAGGAGAAATAATGTTTCAACACTAGGGATTTATTTCTGATATTTTCTACACTGATATTAAATCAATTATATGCAAATTTACTGATACATAGATGTCTATTGCTTACTTTAAAATTAGCTCTGTCAGTCAGCCACATAGGAAAACAGAGAGAGGAAATAACTTTTTCTGATTTCCTGTCTCCTCCAAATTTAAAGCTGTATAACCAGCTCTAGACAGAACAATATATGAAATATCAGAAGTGTAAATACCATAGACAAAAAGAAAATAACCTTTCTTAAAGTAAATAGAAACTTTCTCAAAACGCCATTATTTCCTGTAGTGTGCAAACAGTCTGACCATTATGGTGCAAAATAATCTTGATTTAATAGAAGAGCTGATTTTCTCCTTTGCCCCATATAAAAAGCTCATAGCAAAGGTTAGCATAACTTCCTTTAGATATTTAATGTTACAGCCTGCAGTCTGCCTTTGATAAAAATCGCCAGTACCTTTGCAAAATAAGATGACAGTCTCTCTCCCTCTGACAGTACACAAATCTCCCTTTACATAAATTGCTTTAATACATAGGCATCTCCTGTTGCCTTCAGGTCTATGCAGCACCACAGGACATACTGATCCCTGCTATTCTGCATCTGCTAAACGATGATGCAAGGCAGCAGTGTCTACCAATACGCGTGCTAACTAGGTCTGCGTATAGGTCTGAAGGCTCAGGCTGCAATTGCCAATTTCGTGGAAAAACTTTGTTCAGCAGCATCCACACATACCAAAATAGGACACTTCATTTAAAACCAGCTTAGCAAAAAGTTCCTGCTGTCCAAGATCTGCATTGTCAAAGCACTAAATAATCTGACTGGCCTGGAGTCCACTGGCAGCCAATGTGCTACCCAAAAAAAAAAAAAAAAAAAAGAACATTTTTGCATTTCAATAGACCCTCCAGTATCAACAATCTTTAAACTATAAAATCAGCTACTCTAAGGAAGAGCAGAAATAATGTCTACATTGTACCACGCTGAGGTACAGTTTTTGTAATTCCCATTTGTAAAACATACCGATATGCTCTAAGTACAGCTGCTGGAAACATTTTAATAAGAAAAATAAATTAAAGCTACTCACAGAAGTGTACCAAGCCCCTGAGAAAGATTCTGTTACATACACACATCCTTGAAGCGCTCTCAGGGAAAAAGGTGCGTCCACTGCATATGTGTTTGCACACATGCAGAGTTCAAGCAATCACAACTGCACCATCCCCAGTTCCCGAAGTGTCACAAGTGATTCGGTCTTTTAGCTGAGAAAAAGGAAAAAAGTTCTACCCTAACGACTGCTAGCACAGAAACTGGGGAGGGAATATGTCCATTGTGCATGGAAGGAATAAAAGAAAGCAACATATAAATGGCTTCCACAAGATGTAAAGCTGAAAACCACTCCAAGTAATTTCTACAAGTTGTTAATTATACTGCAGGCATTAAGCAATTCTGTGGGCAATTGTAGAATTTTACCCCTTCCCCAGCTGATCTGCATCATCTTTGATATTTTATTAAAATGATAATCACTCCTAAACTCTGTATCTAGAAAACCCACTTTCAATATAACCTCCATCTATATGAAAAAATGATCTCGCCTTTTCCCTCCCCCAGTCTTAAGGAAACTAAAAAATGAATAGCACATGGTTACTGCTACTATCAAATCATTATAAATAATTTGTGATAAGCAGAATTACTTTATAAATACTCAAAAGCAAGTAAAACAAAAGGATTGTGTTAGATCTTTTTTTTCAGTCTATTTCCCACAATGTTTATTCACTGAGTAATCCTAAATTTTTGGCGTCCTCTGTGCCAGTCTTTGGGGGGAGGAAAAATGAAGATGTCCACAGTGATTCTTTTTATAAGTTTTGTTTCCTAGTCACCAGTCATCCTGGGATACAGTATTTTGAATGAGTATTCATTATATTATACCAGGAGCATGCATTGATTTAAAGCTTTGCTTATAGAAAGGCCCAATTTTTAGCACAGCATTAGCTATGTCTACTAGCTATTTCCCATTGGAAAAATAAATTTCTACAGAAGTAGATAATCATGAGAGATTTGCTTAACAATGAGGAGTGGGGTTTTTATTTCAGAGGATTATAAAAACTAGCTTTTTACAGAACAGAAGTGACATTTTCTTCTGAAAAATTTTGAGTTCTCTTTGGGCCAAGTGCGCTTGATATATATCAGATAATATCTGACAGACAGCTACCTCCCACTGGTCAAGCTGACCATCACTTTGTCTTCTTATTTCCTGGCTTGATTACTGCATCCCATAACTCTGTCTACAGAAAACTAAATCAAGAGCAAAATAAAGGAGCTAGGTTTCTACAATCTTTTTCACAGATCCAGGGGAACAGGGAATATCCATCTTATTGGAATAATTAATATCACTCACAGAATCACACTCCTTCATCTGCCACCATCTCCTATCCTTCAGATTACCCCTTACCTTCAAGAAGTATGAATTGTCACTATTTTCCCCTATCCATCAATAGTGATGAAATATATATGATTATGGACTCTGTTCGGCAGATGTAGTAAGTTAACCTCCTTCCCTTTCTTCTTTTAATTATTTCAAACTGACAAAGGCAACTTCCCCAATTGTCAAAGAAGGAAAAGACTCACACAAACAAGTCCTTGGCACAACAGAGTTCAAAGAACAAGGTAGCTAAAAGCGTACACAAAAGTTATTCCTCTTTGAAGGGTGTTGGTATGGTTTCATCAGTCAGTACAGACCTAAGCCTCTAATAAATTCTTTCACAAACATTATAAAAAAAAAAAGTTGGTTTATACATGTTTTAAAAATGCAAGGAATTAATTTAGATACATTGTTAATGCACAAAAAATAGCTTCTTTTTTTCAGAAAACTATGGAATTTACAGCTCTTTTATATGTCTGAGCATCCAGAAACGATCAAAATATTTACAAAATTAAAAAAATACTGATTTGGAAAAAAAAATAGTGTTTTTGTATAAAAACTTCAAAAAAGTGTCCAAACTCATTTTTAAAAAAAAGAAGCAATCAGTGTACAGTTTCCCCTTCTACAATCACCAAGGTTAAAACTGATAATAAAAGGGCCTTATTTTACCACTTACTAAGATTTTAGGTTCCCGTTACCAAACAAATTTAGACCTTTTAGCTGACTCTGCATACTACCACAACTTTTTGCAGATTTTTGTTTAGTTGGGTTTTTTTCTTCCTTTAGTAGCCAAAAGATAGAGTAAAATCACTTGTATGATGATAATCCACAATATAAATGGCTTTTCTGGCCAATATGTCTGTGCATTGCTAAGAAGCACTACAAGAATTGAAGTGGGATGTAACTAGTCTCATATGTACAGCATGAATTCCACTACTAGTCAGATATATGTGTATTTATTTTTATTTATATTTCTGAATATAACCTTGCTATTCACAGTGAATACACACCCAGGTTTGCAACAGGGAACGTGTCATAGTGTGACTGCTTAAAATATACTTAAAATCTGACATCAGTAACCATTCATGTCCTGTAAGGTACAAAAGACTACAGTCTCCCTAAATTGCATGCAGACTTTAAGTGACAGAAACATTATTTCATAATTAGAATCACTGCAATAGTTTTTAGACCACCAACCTCACTTAGAAAGAGCTTGTGAGATAGGTATATCTGTCTATGTATAATCTTAGCAAACCATACTATAAAACATTTATCTTGTTTTTTGTCTTCTTTTGACTTCTTCACTCTTAAGAGTAATGGATGTTATGGGTACAAATGTTCTTACAGAAGATAATAAAGAAAAACAGCTGACTATCACTTCTATTCTAGTGAGGTTTCTCTGTGGTCTGACCACTTCTATAGCAAGTCTCTGGAAGTTTGAATAGGGAAAAGCCTTGAAAACATAAAATGATGACTCCCAGAGAAAGACAATTATTTGTGTCCCTGTAGAACTCCTCAAAATTTGAGAGTTTTCCTAACCCCAGATTTCCCTACAGTGGAAAAAGCATATCTGGATGGAAGCAGAAGCTCCTTATATACAGGACCTTTTGTTTAAAAAAAAAGAAAGTCAGAATAGGAATTATTTGTGTGACATATTCTCTTCTGATCATCACCCAAGCACCTTCCTTTTCTCTTTTTTTCTTTTTCGTTTGCTTCCAAAGCAACCAGATAAGTGTCAAAATTGATATATAATTATGTTGCTTTACAAAAAAAAGTTACTTTTTATTAATATGTAACTCGGGTTTCATATGCTTAGATATTTAATAATGTGAGATCTTGCTTAAGTGTGAACTGTCACACCACCGCAAAATTTAACAGGTGATTAGTTGTTTTAGTGTAACAGATGTGCAGCCTTCTGGGGTTCTAAACCTTCCTACTTCAAATGCACCATCAACCTGCACAATTAGCAGGCATGATTAAGGAAAATTCAATCAGATATAAACAGCAAAAGCAGAAACAGTTGCTTACTAATACTACATCAATCTGTACATTGTTTTATGCAAACACTTCAGAACATTTACCTGCCAGCTTAGCTCTACAAGTTTCAGTCTTTCAGTCTTTTTTTTTTTTTTCTCCACGTGCAAAAAAAAACCCAGCCACATTACTCAGGAAATGAATAAATCATTTGCATGCCTGATTAAACATAACATACATGTAATCATAAAAAGCAAGAAAAAAAAAGAAGAGAGCTTCCTACCCGTAATAAGGACTGGGATTCATCCTTTGTCTTCGTGTCCCCGGATCCTGTATAGGGCTGGGTGAGCTGCCCAGTCTTCTCCGCTCCTCCAGCTGGCACGCCCTGTAGGAAGCCCTTGCTCTCCACCGCCAAGCCATAAATGGGCCGCGCAAGATGGGCAGATTCTACATTTGGACTATCCCTTAAAGGCTTTGGCTGCTCTTGGCCAACAGACACTGGGGTCAATAAGCCTAGACTGGACTGTGTGTATGATGGGCTCCCTCTCAATATGTCTGTTCCTCTCCAGGTCACATTACGAAGATCATCACTGGGACTGTCAGTCCAACCTTTCTCCTTGAGTACTTCCTTATCTTCTATCTTTTCCCTCTTCACTATGCTGTCAGATATGGGATCCCCCATTTTGGGGTCTGGATTAACCAGACTGTAGACCTTGAGGTCAATTTTTGGTTCCTCCTTGATAGACGAAACACCATGACTGTCCTCCCCATTGGCTGTAGTGACGTCCATCTCCTGACAGTGCACAGTGTTGAAGTGTTCTAGTAGTGACTGAGTGTCAACAGCTGTGAAGCTGCACTGACGGCATTTGTAGCAGTTGTGAACTCTCCTGGAAGAAAATGAGAAGTGTATTAACACAAGAGCCTCCTCTCAGCTTTCCCTCTCAGTGGTTCTATCTACTGAAGAAGATAGATAATCTGAACTTACTGGATGGTTCCCTTTAAGTAAAGCAAGCAGGTCTACCTTGATGTCTTACATGATACGGAAAAATCCTGTAGGTTTTTCCACACATACATTGCAATGGCCTATCACTCACTCACATGCCATTGCATTATTCTAAACTTCATGTAATTTTCACTGTAGTTTTGTGCTTTTTTTTCCCTCTTCAGTTTGCTGCAATTTTCACTTTCTATTATGGTAGTAACACTGAAGTAACATACTTCTTTAAACCAAAATCAAATAGAAAAGGATAGTTCTTTTTGTACAAAAAAACACTTTATATAATATACAACTATGCTAGAAAGTTCAAATGCTCAAAAAATTCCTTTGCTTTCCACAAATGTCATGTACTTCTGGTTAAGTGAGATGATTTTGAATGGCGCTATGATTACCTTACAGATAAGAATACACCAAAGGCTTGAAGGCTGTACACAACAGGTAGTACTTATTTGTCCTCTATGGACATTTTAGCATAACTTAAATGCTGCTGCTCTAAAGAAAAAGCAAAATAGTTAGCTCTGTCACTACAAACTGTGTTTCCCTATTAAGTACAATATTGCTTGGGTACAAGCTGTGGAGCAGTGTGCAATAACGCACCTTGCTGGGTTTATTCTAAAAGTCTATATAAAATACTGCATTACCAAATTATGTAAACTATATGTTGCTACATGAGAAAAACAGGTAATCCATTTAATGTAACTATCACAGGAACAGAACACTTTGTGCTCTATAACACCATTATGAATAATTGTTTATAGCACAGGAGCAGTCAGAGCCCTCCGTCAGGCTCTGGGCCCTTTTGCATCCACCGTCATATCAGTGCGGAGTCAAATACCATCCCTGCCCTTCATCAAAATGTACATAATCTGCAAAAGTTTCTCCCTATAGATATACTCACACATCCACACCCCTCACATTTAGAGTCACAAGAGTGTCTTTAGCCAAGCAAATAACGAGTCTTTCACTATCCACACAGGACAAAACTTGTATGAGAAATCTGTTACTGCCCCGAGAACTCCAATTGTTGGAATCAATTCTTCTGAGGCCAAACGCCGGTCTCAGTGAAGTCGATGGCAAAACTCCCACTGACTTCAGTAAGAGCAGGATTTGGCTCTCAGTGCATCTGTAGAACTGGAATATACACAAAATGTCCCTTTTAGAGTATGATAGTTTAGAAGGGACAACTTGCCAAACTTACTAAACCCCCTTGTCTTCCTTCTTTCGTTTTGCTGGAAAAAACAAACCATATGCTATTTACATTGTCTGATTTTCTTGCAGTTCTATCAGTGCGCAGACATGACTACATATTCAGATTCAAGCTTTTTAGCCCTTGTACAATATCAGTTTTCTTTTTGTCATTTTTGGTATTTATATTCATTTTAAGGAACTAGATGGGCTCATTCAGTTGCAAAAAAATATAGTCAGCTATTCTCCACGTAGCCTTACAGAAACAAAATCTACTTGTGGGAGAGCAAGCTGTGGGTTAAAATCCTGTCCTGGCTCTGTTCCTTTTTCTCCATTCTACAATTGTGTTTTATTAAAATCAGTTTGTCTCTCAATGCAACATTAATATATTCTTTCTTGCAACTTAATTATTTTCTAAACCAAGCCTAATTCTCTTCTGAACCAAAAAAAAAAAAAAAGAGAGAGTGCTATCTGATCAAAACCATTTCATAAATACAAAAAGCCAAGTTATAAAGAGAGTCAGCCCTGTAAAGGTGGGATACCATCAGGGAAGTCCAAGTTAGACAGGGGCTAGTTATCTTAAAAGCCAAGTTAAACAAGACACCATTTGGGGCTAATGGCTCAATCGCACACACTCCCCATGTGAAATTTTATCAATCCTTTGGGAGGCTACTTAGCCCTAAGCATCTCTTGTTTAACTTGGCTATTTCAATGGCTAACCCCCTTTCCTAACTTGGCTGTCATCTACAGATATCACACCTCCAAACAGCTGATCTCTTCCTGCCTAACTTGTCTTTTTTTTTCCCCCCCTTTCCATGCTGGCTAAACGTTTTTGATCAGGAGCGGTACACACCACAGGAGGGGTACCACACTTCTGAGGCCACAAATAAATGCTGAATACTAGACACAGTTGTAACTACATTGCTGAGGCCCAGCTACGGTCACCTTTCTTACATTAAAGATTTGTTCATTTAAACTATTTATAATATCTTCCAAGATAGGCATACAAACATCCCTTTGTTTTTCCGTAAAACTGTGGTATGCACTGTGATGTGCAAAAGACAAGGCAGATACTAATCCCAGAGACTTTGTTTTTTTAGAACATATGCTTTTCTAGCATGCATGAAAAAAGTATTCTCTGACATTAACATTATAAATCCTCATATTTGCATGGGTTTGTCCTGTATACTATTCTATCCGCAAGATCTGAAAAGTCAGTTAAAGTTTGGAACTGTCCAATATAAGTCACAGTCTCAAATAATAAAATAATAACTATCATCAGCTATTAGAGAACTTCTGAAAGCTGGAAACTTATACTTCCCCAGAATAAGAATATAAAGAAAATGTTTTCATCTTTGACTGTTTTCATCCCACCCTGATAGCAATCAAGGAAATAAGTTGGCAATGTTTGATTTTTTTTGTACTGGAAATGAAACCTGCCCCACATTTCTCTAAAGGCCCAAGTTACACCTAGACTTGTGCACAAAGCTTCTCAAAGCTAAGCAACAAAATTTAAAAAATTCCACTTTGCTAAGTATGCAATAAGCACTTCTTATTGCATTACTTTACGCGTTACCTTAACATTACACTTTACAGCTAAACTGCATTATATTGTCAGAAACTCCGTACCCATCGGGTGCAACACAGCGTATCGGTATACAGCTGATCAAATTCTCAATATGGAAGAAAGTGATGTAAATGAAGAAGAAACAGCATTCTCACTTTTGTAATCTTACTCATACTCCACTCAAGCAAGCTAACAGCAGGTTCAAGCCATAAAATGGTGTTATCTTCAATGTGGCATCAGGATGGCAATGTCATCCCATCTATTGATGTCACTTAGCAATACTATTTTCATCGCAAAACAAAATAAAAACCTGATTATTCATGAACATTAAAACATTTATGGCCCAATCCCAAGACTAAATATCAAGGAATTCAAGCCAAACCTTTGCTGTACTGCCACATTCTGACAACTTGATAAACCCCTATCATTATTTATTTGTGCCAAAATATACTTGAATTGGGTGCTATAAGACAAAAAGATTTTCCATTGCAAATCTTGAAACTGGAGAAGTTAGATGGGGGGGAGGGTGACGGATTTACTGTTCTTTACTTGACCTTTCTTTAGGCTCTGATACTCCTGACACTAGCTATTGCTGAAGTATAACAAAACACCAACCTCTACAGAATGAGGGTTTTTGGGTTTTTTTTAAATTACCTGAAGATATTCCTAGGCTCTAGGACACAGAAAACATTCTGGATGAAGATACGGCTGTTGTATCACTTCCATTTTTTTGCATGTTTTGAATTTCATTATGAATACAACAATTACTAGTATTTCTCATGAAGAAACTGGCTTATAAGAAAGTTTACTTTTGGGAAGAGTATTGCACTTAGACTTGTGGGGAGCAGAGAACATCCAGAAGGAAAAGACAGCAAGCAAGAAAATGCAGTAGAGGGACAGAAAGAGGAGAAGAAAGGGCAGAGCAGAGAGCAAATCTGAGCTGAAAGGAGAACAAAAGTCATTGGCAAGAGCAAACAAGTTCAGAGCAGTGAATTAAGGTGTCAGGAAGATGGAAAAGGTCCTCACAGCTGCTGCTATTGTTCAACAAGCAAAGGCTCCTGCTTTCCTCAAAACCTAGGAGCTGGTTGGCCTCAATTTACACTTTTGCCCTCCCCTGGCTTCTCAGGGGAGTGTCCCAAAGGCTCCCCATTTCCATAATCTGCATGTTTAAGATCCTGCTCTGGATTCTGCTGCCTAATGGTGCGAGAGGGAGAGGCAGCTCCAACTCTAACCTTGATGTGCTCAAGCATGCTTTTGCCTTTTACCTCTCTACTCTTTTTACCTTTAAGAGGCAGGGAATTTAACTCAATTCAAAATTAATTTCAAAGAAGAACTCTACATAATTGCGGTCATCCACATTTTCAGAATAATTTCTATATATTAGAAAAATATTCTACTTCATTGTCAAAACTTATATTTCATTTCCGTCTGTTTTCTTTTCATATTTTGCAGTTGCTTAATGACTCACTATCTACTTTTTTAAAAGGAATTTAGAGCATTTTTCAGCATAGCATTTTTAAATACTGTTACACCAATCATGGACAATCAAAGACTTTCTGTCAAAATCTTTCTTGACAAATGAGGATTTATATTAAAAAAGTTTAATTTTGCAAAAATGAGAAAACGTATTATTTTCCCACATCTTTTAGCAAAATTAAAAAATGACTCTGCAAGAAGCCTCTTTCATTTTCTTTTTTAAAAAAATAAAAATTTAAAAATTAATTATTTTGGAGCAAGCATGAAAATAATCTCTAGGCTAAGTGATCCAACACGCAAAATTTCCCCAAATAATACTAACATGATTTTTATCTAAATTACAAGTGTTGGCATCTTTTAGCTCATCAGAATACCAGACACTTTTGAGGAAAAATTAAGCTTCACAATGAACATTATGAGTACCTGGTTCCTCAGAGCTATAATGGAAAATGTGTAGTAATAGAATTAATAGAAAATGTAGGCCAATAAACCTTCTGAGGATTTAAGCACATTTTAGTGAGGTATAAACACAAGTAAACTCAAGTGCAATGTGATTCAATAACTTAACACAACAGCTCTCAAACAATCATGTGAAAAAACATTGAATGAGAATTATGTGTAAGTCTAAGTATATTTTTCTGTATACTGAAAACTTGCCAAAAAACACTTGCAAATTCTAATACTGTTTCAATTACATGGCTGCAAAGGAATAATATTGGGACACAGAAAATGTTTTGCCTAGTAGACATAATCGAATTATAGGAAACAAAATTAAAAAGAAAATAAATTAAACATGCTATTTATGCATAGGACTCAAAATGAAGATAAAAAAACATGAATCAAAATACATAAGTAGCATCTACACCCAGCTCTGATACTCGCAGACTATCAAAGGTAAACTTAAAATATGTGAATGGCAGAACACTTTCTGCTACCACATTAATGCTTAGTATCATGTTTACTACAAGGATCCATTCAGCTTCTTATTATATAAATGGACAGGTTTTAGATATATGTGCTTGTACGGCACTTTAAATATATTAGAAATACATAATGTGTGTCTTCACAGCCTTATTGAGATAAACTCTAAGAGGGCCAGCTGGGATGTGAGCTGACTCCACACCAGCATGTTTCTGTGTGTCACCTAACTCCCCAACACTACTATTTATAGAACTTCTACTTTTTAGAATCTGAACTATTCTGTATCTTTAGTTCAACAAATACAAAAAGGGAAAGAAAATACATATCCCATACATTCAAAAACTATTAAAAAAATGGCCTGATGATAAGAATAAAAATCGAAGCAACAATGTCCCAAAAATCTTTTTCTCTCTATCAAATTAAAACAAACTGAAACTATGAAAAGGAAGTTAGGCTTAGAAAAGCAACAAAACCTGATGATGTTTGCCATTACATAGTACCTACCACAAACTGAACTAAGTTCTGTGATTTCAAAGAAGATGCACAGTGGGGGGAAACGGCAGCAGTACATGTAGAAGGGAAACAAAACTCAAATTAAAAGGGGCAGGGGTGCAGGAGAAAGGGAAAGAAGCTGTTGTACTTTGCTTTAATTACTCAACATCCTCAGAGCACTTAACAATGTAACAGACCAAAGACTTAAAAGACGCATTTTTTGAAGGTCTTAAACAAAACAGACTTAATTTTAGACAAGTTGAGATCTGAATGCTTAAGTGCATCTCTTTTGATTTTTCAAGTGTAGTTCCCTGTGACAACTGCCAGAGCTGCAGGGTGCTGAGCCCTCCAAAGGAGAAGCTACTGCTACCCTGTCTCTGCCTTAGCACTCTATTTTGTAAGTCATGGCTTCTCCTTTCCTTGGGAAAAGGGATTTTAAGAAGGCATGCTTGTTAAAACTTTAAATTACCAGCTGCAGCAAAATAAGTAGTTTTTTCAGTCAAGGAGCCATTTCAATCTTCCAGTTATTTAACCACTAAAAAAAGATCGTGCCATGCCCCAGCAGCAGACAAAGTGCTGTCTATGGAGTTCTACAGCATGGCTCAAAGCTGCTATAATAACGCTTGGAACTTAGATACCACTTTTCATCTTCAAAGCAGTTTACAAACATTAACTAATTAATCCGCACAACATCCCTGAGGCCCACTTGGATCAAAAATGTGGCACTGCATGCTGGGACCTGAATCCTCCGTGGGCCCTAGCACCAAATTAAAGATGAGCAATCTGCTCGTTTATTTTTTATTTTATTTTATTTTAAATAGACTCCTGACACATTGCCAATGCAGCCCTCTGTTGGGCAACATTTGGATGCCCCCAGCTTTAATCTCTATTAGTATCATGCCCTAGTCTGCCTTTGTTAATTTTGGATGTCTTGGAATCTATTAAACGTGGCACAGTTTCTTAGGCTTTTAACAAAGCTTTAGCTTTGAAAATCCATCTTCTTTTGTCTTCATTGTAGCTGGCTTACATGCAAAGATCTTTTAGATGAGACAGATACCAAGTTTTCCGTTGTTGTTGACGCATTAGTCTTAACTATTAACATATTCAGCATGATTTTCTAATATTTAACATCGCTTTTGCAGCAGCACGTAACTTTTGCTCTTTACGGAGCCTAAGAGCCAGCTCCTCATCTGATGTAAACTGGACTGCAGGTTTACAACAGCCCAGGAACTCACCCAAGAAGTTTAGCAGGGAGTTGGCTGCCACTATGACATTGTCTCAGACTGAGTCAGGAGACTGGCTGCATCCACCTCCAAATAGGAACATTAGCATTTAAAATAAATAGAATGACACTGTAAACCAGCAACACGAAAATAAGCATCTGCAAAAGGATCTTGGAGGATGACATCAACAGACAAAAGAGTGTCTGCTCCCAGTATGAAACCAACACCAAAACAGCAGTGGAATGCTCTTAAACTAATTCTTGTGTTGCTGGACTTGGGAATGGAAAATACTACAAAAAGGTAGTACATTGAAGCACTGTTATAGAGCATGAAAGGTTTCATAGTCTATCTTGGAAAGTAAAGTCATTTGTGTTCCCCTGCTGAATGAAGATGCCAGCTTTCTGGTAAAGAGCCTAAACTAAAATAGTACCTAAAAGATTCTGGGTGGAAAATAGTTGACCAAACCTCAAATATGCTGGAACTTCAGCATCTGCACACAAATCCAAATCTCCCTCTTCTTTACACAGGTTTAAATGTATAATTAAATTCACTGACTTATCTGGTGGTTTTCCAAAACAAAGTGGATGTTGGATGAGACCCTTGCTGTAAAGATTTATATCTGTATGCATTAATATTTTGATTTCCAGTTTCTTCAAGTGTTTGGGGAATGGTGACATTTAATTAAGGAACTAAGGGAGGGCTGTTTATTTGGGTACCTATCATGAATCACTTCATACTTCACTATACCTGTAGTGTCGGGAAATCTCTTCTTCCACCTGGGTTGTAAAGTCACATTTGGTACATGAGTGTTCTTTGTTCTCCTTGAGCGTCAGTGGCCCCTCTGGCCCTGGCAGGGTGTTTGTTTCTGGTTTGACATCAGACGCTTGGGCTTCATGTGCATTCTCATAGTGGAGCAGGAGAACGTCCACGTCGGGAGTGGAGAATGAGCACTGATGGCACTGGTGTTTGACTCTAGAGCTTCCTGTCACCCCTGGAGACAGGTGCAAAAGCAAGAGAGCACAGTGGGAACAATTACTTTTTCTGCAAGCAAATGGATAAGTAATTTCTCCAAGGTGCTTTTCCGGGCTGCAGAGGCCTCGGGGACAGAACTGACAGTGCTTAATGGTACATTTATGAATGTTGTGTAACTGCTGATAGTGACGGAGAAGTGGGCCCACCACTATTACATCTGGGCCATGGCTCTTTGAGTACCTAAAGTCACAAAACTGACAGTTGTAGCTTGTCACCATGCTGTCCTCTGCTCCTTTGCTAGTCAAGTCTTTCTTTTTTGCCACACTTGCACCCTTTTCTGTCTTTGTCACTAACTCCCCATCTCCGTTTTTTGCTAGATCATTCTGGTTAATGACAGATCCCCTAGAAAGCTTATCATTCAGATCTGGGTGAAGGCTTCCTGCCTGGCTTCCCCCATGCTGTTTGCTGTAATGTTCTAATAGTTTCAATGAGCTGGACGATTCACAGCTGAAACTGCAAAATTTACACCAGTAGTAACTGGTTGTATCGGTACCATTTTGTCTAGAGGAATCTATTGGCTTGATGGGCACCGAATATCCAACTGGTGTATCATCTCCCGCTTTTACAGTGATTCTGTCTTGCCACTTCCCCAAGTCTCCAGAATCACATGGTCGAAGAGTAGGACTGGATTTATTGGAGTTTTTCTCTGAAGTTTTACCAGATTCAGAGGAGGGAAGGGCTGCTTTCATTTTGTTTGGATGAGTCTGTAAGAAGTGTTGCTCTAGTTCAGTGGAGGAGTTGCCCATGTAGGTGAAATTGCAGAATTTGCAGCGGAAGTACTTGGTGTTGCCTTGGCAATCTGGAGTTTTCCGCCCAATTCCAATGAAGGTTCCACCTAAAGTAACCTGTGAATAAAAAATAAGGTCATTTTAGCTCCACTGTAGACTTAGCCAAATAGCAAGGGGAAAAAAAAAGAGAAATACAGAGCAATTCATTTCATAAGCCTTTTTGATTTAACTATCACCATCACTTCCATTTGTACTAATGCAGAAAGATATCATACCTATAACCTCACGTATTTAGCACTTGTTGCTGAAGATTTTGAAATGTTTCACAGAGATGAGTATATTTTCCATACGAATACTAAATATCTCTATTTGGGGAAACAGGCATACATATGCAACGTTATTTGAATTCGGAGTTCTCTGATAGAAATGTTCCTTCCTTAACTAAGTCACATCATTGACAAACGAGCCAATCATTAGTTCCCATATCCTTGAACTATTTCACAGGAAACTTTGCTGGGAGTCTATACAGGGTGCAGAACAAAAGAACAGGCCCTCAGTCTTTCCCTTCCAACATACTTACATGTTTTCATCATATTTATGCTTAACAGCCCAAGATAATTGCTTTCTAAATATGTGCAAACAAAAATTAAATTTGAAGTAATAAATTCAGTTTGCTGGGTCGCAGTATAACCAGTTCTTACAAAGATCATTCCTACAGGAGTATCCAGTATCTGTCAAGACGCCTTTTAACACAGTGGCCGATGTCTGAAACGACAGGCGGTATTCTCAAAAATTACTCAGTACAGACATTCTCCAAGGAAATCTTCTGTTCCTCTCATGTACAGAGCTCAATTTAGGATGGAAAAAATACAGTAGAAAAATGGTATGTGGCAAAGAAACCTACCACACCCAAGCCCATGACATCACTAATTAAAAAAAAAAAAAAGGTAGGTCTACTTAACTGTTCCCATGATCTCTGAGCAAAACGGTCTGCAGGAAGGAAACAAGGCTTCCAGGGCTTATGTCATTAAACCCTGTGTTCTCATAGCAGGCAGGCCTGCCCTTCCCAGGAGTGCACCACACCTGCCCGTGACATCAAGGGGAAGATTTGCCACTCCTGTACAACTGGTTTGAAGGCCAAAGAAAGAATCTCCAGACAAAACTGTCATCACTGCCCTACATCTTTTGTTGAAAAGTAAACAGCATACAGCATCCAAAAAATAATTCCTCTTTATGTCTGGAACCCACAGCTATCTACTCCTTTGCCCTCATCCAGTCTATACCGCTACATCAAGCACATAGGTGGAAGCTTCCTTGAGCCACATTCTCAATTTGTACACCCAAAAGTTGCCTTACAGGGAATATAAAATTTCCACGCAGGGTCAGATTTCCATTCTCCTAATCAGTAAATGTATTACTACATTTCTACAGGATTCAATTGTAATACATTAGGCAAATGGTATAATTACTTCTCTCCTTAACATCTGTGCCACAAAAAGAAGCACGTGTTCACTACTCATTCAGTATCACACCATACGGAAAGACTCAGACATACAAAGACCGTGAAATGTAAACATTTTTAAATGCATATAAAATAAATGCCTTTTAACCATTTAGCTCAGAGAATGAGATGCTATACTTTGTATCTCATCAGAATTGAACATATATAGTAAGTCAACGAGTTGCTAAACCATGATATAATGAGCTGCTGTTATTCAGCATCCAATTCAGGGGGGGTTTGTTGTGTTTTTTTTTTAAAAAAAAAAACACAATTCCCATATGCTGGTTAAAATCTTTCCTTAAATAAACTGAGAATTGCTTTCTGTTTGTTTAGGAAACTTATCTTTTTAGGCAATGGTGAGTCAGACTGCCAAACATCTAGGACTTAATTGTAATAACATTTCCACTTAAACTGGGGCTCAAGTTCTGGTATCAAGTTATGAATTTGGTTTTGAAGAGGTTCTTTGGAAGAGTGATGTTTTAACAGATCTTCTGTATTGCCGAAGATATCTCATTTTATGGCGAGCAAGAACTGGAGACAAAGCCATGCTGAGCCTGATCTACTGACAAAAGCGGGTTTGGGCCTGCTTCACAGTATCTGGCACTTCAGGCCTCCATCCACTGCATTACTTCGATTTTCAAAGTCTCAATGGTGTTGAAAGACAACTTAAAGAAAGCACTGATGGAATCAGGGTGAACAGAAAATAACAGCAGCTCACTGGGTGATCACATAAGTTGCAAGTTGATCTGGTTTTACTCATTTAATTAGATACTTATGTTTGTTCTCTGTATGCACAGACAACTGGCCAAAACACTTTACCCTAAGTGGCTCTAATGAGTAAATATATCCATTACTGTCAGCTGTCCATTCACAAACAACAAATCTATTTTGCAGACACCCTGTAGACACCAGTTAGAAATTGTGAGCAACAGTAATCTCCCAGCTGCTCTACATTGCTAATTAGTTTTATTTCTGAACACTGGAAAACATAGTATTAGTACTAGCATTTAATAAAATGGACTGTAAATCACAACATTTCTGTATCTTGTGCTAATCTTGCTTAGTAGTCTACATAGCAAATTTGTGTCCCATGCTAATACATCTTTCTGTGTATTACAAGAAGATAAAATAGAACTAAGTATTCTCACTCTATGTATGTTTAATTGTTGCAATGGAGGGGGACACACAATCTTTACAGCACTGGAATGTAACTGATTATCAGTTACACAGCTGGCATTTCTCCGACGACCCTGACACAATTCAAAATTATGTGACCTATCGGGACAGCATGTACATGAAAGGTAACACAGTGTCACCTTAAGGTTATTACACTCAAAAGCCATTTTTCATGCATAACAAAACCTGCTGAAAGCCTCCTTTGGGGATCATCACATAAACAGAACTGAACAAAATGGCTTCCATGCAAAGAGGTTGGGAGAAGCACTTGAAGTGACAGTATAAACTGAAGCTGTTCCAGGTTTCAGCCAAGCAAATTTGGAAGAAGCCTACACATTTACAGAACTGTTCGATTCACAGAATTATTTAAGTTGAATTCCTGCACTCTGCTTGGTCTTAGTTTGTTTCAGATCTTTCATTTACATGTCGTATCCCTACATACAGGCACCAAATTCCTCCACTGGGTATGTAATTGTCCTTAACCTCCTGCTCTCTCTGACCTGCCCCAGAAGGATGAAAAATATAGGAGAAAGAGAAGGAGAAGGGGGAAGAGAAATATATATATGCCCTAGAGATTAATATCCACAAAAGTCCCTAGTCCCTGCTCTTCCCTGACAGAGTTGTATTTTCTTAAGTAGACGTTCTCCCCAACATAAAGCAGAAGAAACTAAACAAAAGCAATGCTAAAATTCTGCAATTCTATTACAACAGTGGAGTCCAAAGTGACAGCTGACCTAACTAGTGGTAGTAACAAATACAGGTACTGATCACATTGGAAATGTAAGAGCACCTATAGATTAACAATTCTTTCAATAAGCACAAAAGAAAATTCATCTTCATAATTCCCTATTTAAAGGGAACCTAACATACAAGCCATCTGTTTGGACTGGGGAATTATCACTCCTTGTCCTTGGGATTGTCACTCACTCCTGCAGCACCCCACTTATGGCAATATAGTTTGTATTATTACGTTGTATAGAGGAAGATGACTATTAAAATGAGTTCTCCATTACTGCATTTCAGATGGCTGCACTGATATTCTTCAAAAATTACTCTTCAAAGCCATGTCTCAGTCTGGGATTAAACTATATTTCACAGTAAGACTCCCTGAAATTCAAAACTCTTACTTCTTAAATTCATTCATTAATGGGGAAAATTACCAAAATTTAGAAGGCTGGTAAAGAATGTACTACAAGAACTGAAGTTTGTGTGTTAATACAACTAAGCTGTCTCCTCACTCACCACGCACATTTCCAAAAATAGCCAGAAAGAGGAGAAAAGGCAACACGATAATTGACAGTGTTTCAAGTTGTACTTTCTAAAGTATGTTGGCAAGTACTTCAACAAAGCTGTGTAATTGCAGTATATGTTTCCAACAGATATGTCTATATTACCTTAATTAGTAAAACTAAAAACAATGATTTAATGGAATACATAAACTTGGGCAAGAAGAGGTACTTTCCTTTTTTTTTTTTAACATCTTTAACCTGTCTTTTATCCAAATGCTACCCTACTCTATTCTCTCACTCCACCAGTAGAAACTAGTGGCCTATATCCACTAGTGGCCTATATCCACATATATCCACAAGGCTTACATGCGCAGAGTGAAGCTGTCCCTGACCCTCAGCTTCTTCTGCAACTACTGGTTAGAAACTACATCAAATATCTACATTGAACATCAAACGTTAATAAACCTTTTTTTGATTACCTCAGTTACATCTTTGGCTAATCACGAAGCGAATGGCTCCAGATCCCTTACCAACCTCCCGAGCCATCCAGTCTGCCTTTGCCAATTACTCTTAATCTTCTAATCCTAAAATATTTTCTAATGCTCTTGTTTATTCATTTGCTTTGTGCAATATAGCATCCAGAACATTTTAACCACCCCACATTTATGAAGTTTTTCATGTCATGCAGGCCAGAACAGATTCCTGGCTTTTATGCAAGTTTGTGTAACACCACCCAGTTCTCTAACCTCTACTATGGTGAATTCACTCCCTCTCACTTGCTCTCAGTCCATATGTAAAACTAGGATAATCTTCAGAGTGTACTCTTATAATGATTTGCCATACTGTGATCAGTTTCTTGGTATACAGAACTATGTTGCACAAATGAGGCAAAGACTATGGGCAAACTCCTGGCTTTCTGGAGACTCCTAGTCTTTTTTTGTACTTATTGAAACAAGAAAGCAAACTATTAGGTCACATTCATTCAAGATGAGTGCAGTCTTCTCAAGATTTATTCTGTTGCCATTGAAGCCGGTACAGTTTTTTACATTACAATTTAAAAGGTATTTAAAAAAAAAGACTGTGGCAGAGCAATAACAGAACTTTAAAATTAAAGTCATGAGACCAGATGTGCAAAACCAACAAAAGTAAGGAATACAGAATCAAGACTTTCATTTGCTGGCTAATGCTAGTAGACTACTAGCGAGCACCTAAAAAGAAGCACCATCCTTTCTATTCTCTCTCCGTACAGATAAAATTACCAGACAGTTCCTTGGCTACTGTGGACTCATACAGCCTCACAGACTTTGAGGTAAACTTGCACTGATTTACACCAGAAGAAAACCTAGCTATTTTCTTTTTCCCCTAGCAGCTTTATTTTTCAAGCTCTCATCATTTCTGTGGGCTTGCTTAGCAGTTTATATCTTTAAATATATCCCTGACTATTACTAGTTTCAGCAGTTTTCTTCATTAATGTCTTCAAACACTACCAGATATCCCTGGCATAAGATCAGGAACCTTAACACATAAACAACTTTGCTTTGAAGGCTGTGAATATACATCATGTCAGTTGTTCCACAGAAAATGCCCACCTGAATGCTCTAATTTGAGGGTAGACTACTTCTCGCTGAAAGAAGGCTAAAATAGGTAATTTCTGTCACAGAGCAAGTGAATATTCCTAGGCACTAACTATTTAACAGCTGACATGCTTTAAATCACTGCATATAATTTTGAAGAGTTAACTTGCTAATGTCTCCAATTAAAACATATAAAGAACTTCTACCACGAACAATTAATACGACTCATTACTTATGAGCTACAGTCAATATAGAATTTAGATGCCTATAATACTACAGGTGATTTTTCACATAATATTTATATATGTGTGTGATATATATATGTATAAGAAGGACGTGTATGTATACACACACATATAAGCACATGCATATAAACGTGTGTATATATATATATATTCGGTTCACCACTATCCATTTCTCCTCCTGCCACCATTTCTTCTTCACATCTGTGGTTTAAAAGACAAGACTGACTCCTGTGTTCATGAAGTGTGACTATCTCTATGTGCAAGGCAGACTTCAAGCCTGCTCATAACCCAGAAATAAGACTCAAACAAGGAATGCACAAATGCAGGTGCAACACCCAAGATAACTTGGCAGCCTTCAGTTCCAACAGGGAAGTCCCCAGGGAGAGTCAGCAATGCAGCTGACAGATGAAGTAGGCCTTTTGGGACATCATACTTGCATGCAAGGCCTGTTCTAGCACACCTTGCAAGATTTAGCACCGCACAATCTAGCCCAAGAGATCAAGATAAAACATATCCAGCAACAGTTTGTCAGTTTATTTTTATCTAATTCCTGTTTTATGGACAATTGAGACAAAGTCAGTAAGACCAACAATATAAAATTTGGATCAAATTGTCTCAGCACGTGAGGAAATGAAATTCATTCAAACACATGTTTTCATCGACTCAGCTCAACTAATTATGTACCCATGCCAACCTATAAGAAGCCCACCGGATGTCACAGGTGAACATTAAGAAGTCTGATTTGTCACTAATATAAACGTGAATGCTCTATTTGTTTATGCCTTCAGTCTAGATTCTAGTGAAAGTTACTGTAAAGAGTCACTTCGCCAAAACCCCCCAAAACACAGAGGAAACTCTTTAACGTGAGAAGGGATGTTGATTTCATCTGTACTCCCACAGATTCCCTACAGCTTTTTTAGTCTTACCTTGACAGCTTCATATTCAGTTGAACTGTTAACGTAAGAGTAGAGGATAAAAAGCAGAAGCTACTGCTAACTAAAACCACTGGTTCTCATTCAGCTGAATCCTAGTTAGACCAGTCTTTAAAAAGTTGTATTACTAGCCACGCACTTCTAACATGAGAACAGAAAAGCTGCCAGATTTGATATACTGAAATCCAGAATACTAAAAAGCACACATACACAACTTTGTGTAGGTACATAGAGCTCACCACTGATTTACAAAAGAGACAAAAGGAAGAGTTCCACACACTCTGCGTGTGCGGGCACTTCTGCCAGTTTCTAGGAAGCTGAGCAGTCTGGTAGTTGGACATTCAGAAGGGCTCTCAGTTGCTGAGAAAACCCTGGAAACTTGTTACTCGTAGTCATAAATGATAAAGGATTAGGCTGAGTGATATACTATTGGATGTCTAGAACCATAAGAGAAAAAAACCTGCTGCCAATCCCTCATTACTCTGTGGGACAAGGAGGTAATGTAACACTTCCTTTCCCCTGGGCTCACTGAAATACAATCAAAAAAAATCTGGATGACTTTAATCAGTTGATGGCTTTTCAGAAATTTATCTTCTTATCTTAGATGGCAGTTTAGTATCTAAAACCATGAAACAATCAAAATGAGAGGGCTGGTTAAAGAAAATTTAAAAAACACTTCCTAAGACTTTCAGAGAAGAGTCTGAATCTCTTTAATGGCTGAACATAAGAGTAGGTAGGTCTGTGACAAGCTACAAAACCAGGGCCACGCTGATCAGGAAACTTCTCAAAGGTAGCACGTACAATGTGAAGCTGCCTGGAGTCAACTGTAAGAACTGCTGAGCACTGCAGTATGTCTTTATGCATGGTTGTATGAATACCCTTCTCTCTTGGGACCTGCCATCTGAAACCCTCACCTGAATGCCGATATTTCTGTCCTTTCTTTCAGGGACACTGTTTTCTTTTAAAACATATCAGGAAATGGGGTCATGCTCCCTTTTATACAATAGCCTAATGGCTTGAACACTTGTTCAGGAAACAGGAAAAGTAGGTTCCTTTCCTTGCTCTATCAGAGGGGATCCAAATCCACTTCTTCTTCCTTGATGGTTAATGTCCTACCCCATAGCTATAAGTTGGTATGTGGAAGACAGCATTTTCCAATCTTTCTGTTGCAGATGTCCCACTCACTACTCGGAAAAAAAAAAAAAAAACAACAAAACAACCTGAGGACATCAAAAAAAGACTCCTGCCTACTTGTCAGCCACGTCCCTGTCTCCAGATCTTCCCATACTTTACATTAAATAATATCTAGATCAAACACAGAAGGAGACTTAACTGTAGAGCAGCAAAGCAATGGTTTTCAACATCGTTGTTAATTTAGTCAAACGAATTTTAATTCAAGAGAAGTCTTCAGATACAATATCTAAAGTCAACTGCTTCAGGCACATCCAAAAAGGCATATGTAGGCTATAATATTCAACAAGACAAAAATGCTTCTAGAGATTGATCATTTCAATAAATATGAAGAAAAGGTAATGGGAGCCACCAGCAAAAGTTGATCCATTAAACACACTTCAAATATTTTTTCTGATAAAAGCAATAAAGCTGATTAACACATTTTCTGGAAATTCAGAGATGTGCTAGCAAATGTTTCCTGAAACCTATACTGGCAAGAAAGTTAATCTCCCAGAAACAGCTCAGTGATTTTACCCAATCCTATGGATTTATTATAACTCAATGAACCAAAAACCTCTAAGGAAGAAAACAGGAACAAAGAGTACAGAAGATTTTCAAAACAAAATCTCATTTTCAAAGAAGACAAAGGAAGCTTGCTGGATTAAATATTCAAATCAAGTAAAAAAGAGGCCAGAAAGCTTGGATTATTTACACAGTTCCCAGCCAAATCCTCTTTAGATACTACAAAACACAGTCCCAATATTTGCATACCTGGATATGAAGCCAAACGCATTTGATTTCTTTCTTCCAAACCCTTGGTAAAGGGACTACATCTCTTCCTATCTGCAGGCAGGATAGCAGGAACTGGTTTTTTTCCTGCACTCAAGACATTTTTCCATTGCTTCTTTTTGCTTTTGTTATGTATGCAATCTAGGGGGTTCAATAGCATCCCTCATTACTACCAATCTTCATATAGCGTGGTCTTTGACTGATCACTGTGAGCCAGATCAAAGTCAGTCACCCTCATCCTCTGGCTTCTGCATCTAGCTCCCTGGCCTGAGACCATAAATCCACCGTAACTCCCACCCCAGCTGGAACAGAAGTTTGTTAAGTGCAAGGGGATCAATAAATCAGATCTTAAGCCTAGTCCAGTACTATTTCAAGTTAATTACAAAAGGATTCTTTTCCTTTAGCCCAGTATCTACATAAAATAATATTGTTTTGATCAATCAGCTATTCTGGCTCAGTTCTCCCTCCACATTACATGGAGTCTGACTGAACCTATTTTAACCAGAGCTTCAATCAATACGATCCCTCCTTGCAGCAGGAGACATCAGCTGTTCATACTGTTCATATGCCTGACAAAAATCCCCTCCAAAATGGACATAGTAGCAATATAAACGTGTGGGTGCAAAGCAGACTTTCAAAAGTTCTTTTACTGTGTTTATGAATCTCACAAAGCTGCTCTGTATCGAGAGTGGGGGAGGAGAAAGCATAAAAATATTAATCAGTTACTTATCTTCTGACATGTTCTGGATCAACATCTGGTGCATGTGCAAGTGATGAAGTATGGCATTTGGCACAAAAGCTTATTTAATCTTCTCTTCCCAAATTGGTCAAAATTAGCACTCTTAAAAATTAAGTTTCCAGACCCAATTTTTTTTCTTTAAAATAAATTGCCAACACTGTATAGGCTGTCTGTTCTATTTTGGAAAATGTTTTTCGTCTGACAGAAGACTGCTCTTAAGTAGATTATCTATGGGCTGTTTCCTACCGCTTTTTGTCTCCCCTGAAGTATCTTACTGCCAGGGTTTAGTAGACAAGTATAGTCTAGGTTCAGCTGGTTTATTTCTACTTCTATCGGTTCAAACTGAGATAGCTCACACATCTGTTTTATTTCTGAAAGCACTGCATAGGCAAAGTGTCCAGCTCATTCTAATCAAGCATAAACTTTCCTATAAATAACTAAGGACCTAATGAAACAATTGTTTGGAGGAAATGAAAGTGTGTTTAGAAACTCAAATTCCTCTATACTGTATGCCTGAGCTGTTCCAGTTTGAATGTCTTCCTGACAGCATGGATCAGTTGCTCTAAGATGCTGTCCCCAGAGTCAGCAAACTGAAACTATAGCAGGAAATCCAGGTATTAATATCACACTATGTTCTAATGATAAACCATCATTTCAGATACTGACATTATTCACTTCTAACCCCTTTTAAGTAAATTACATATTTGCTTTCTAATCATAGTTTGACAGGAGTGTCTGATACAAGACAGTGAAGTGATCTTTTAATAAGACGGCAGTTCAAAGATGGCAGCTTTTCTGCATAATAACGACCTTAGTTTGATTTGCTGCTCCATAAAGAAGTTGTAAAGTTTCTGAAAAAAGACGAAAAGTTCAAATCATTTTAAAAGCTTCAAGTTCTTTACATGTGTTCCGGTTTCACCGTCTTACTTGAAATAAGATGTTAGCCATCCCAACCTGTTTTGCAAACTTTATTTCCTATACCTACCATCTCTGCAAGCATTATTAAATATATACTATGTTCTACCTTTTATTTTAACATACCCTGGAGTTTTGTCCAGTGATCCCTACCAAGTCGGACATCATGAACCTATGCAAACAAACACTTGAATATCAATGCACAAGTGAACTCATTTGGTATGCAAACTTTGTTACTTGTATTGTTTTCTTAAAATCTGAATTTTTATATCATAGAATAATGAGCTATCCTACCGCATCTCTCAGCTCACTCATGAGAGGATTTTTTTTTTTAACTAATTAAGTATTAGTTGATAATATCAGAGACTTCATGAAAGAGTTCACTCTTTTATGGAAAAAATAAGACTTTTTTTTCCCCCTACAGTAGTGTGTAGTTTCTTCCCTACTCCAACTAGGTGAGAAAATGACCAAGACAGTAGTCCTTTCTTTGTAGGCTCACTAACGTGAAGCACAGCATGGATTACTGTTACTTTTTGAAATGTTTTAAATATCCATTGTGTATCCTGTTTTCCTGGCACTAGATGATTCTAGAGTTGCCAAGACTTGCCATTAATTTTATCTTAATAAAGAATTAATAAGCCAAATCTTGACTCCTGGCAGCTGACAATTTAGGATTACATTTTTAATTTTCAGCTGCTGTCTTTTGTCTATCTGGTTGTTATTTTTCATTCCTATTTTCTCTTTTCTTTTCATTACAGTGAATCCTTCAGGTATGATTACCAATTCAGCAATTTGCCTGTTTGCTGAATAAGAACTTTTGTGATTGATTACCACAGTGACTAAATCATATACAGAAATATTAGTGGTCAAAAAGCCAAGTACTCATCTATCATACAACACGCTCAGTAGACCTGCAGAAAGCCTGGCTAAAATAGACCCAAACAGTTCAAAAGGCTTAAGCAGGTTATATGGAATACTTTAATCACATATAGAGGAGAGGCTTTGCGAATAACTGACTTTGCAGTTGAGAAGGCAGTTAGCAGAATTGAGGAGGCTAGGAAAATACAAACCTGAACATCATAAGTCCCATTTAATAAGACAGGCCTCTGGGAATTGATGTCCTGCAGCACTCCTGAAAGTACAGTGCGGTTGACTTTCTGGAAGTCTTTGGAGTGGCTGAATTGCACCATGTTGTGGAGAGCCAAAATTTTAGTGTCAAGCTCAGCATCCTGCCTGGTGCGGTTGTGCAGTCCTAGGTGGTACTTGCGGAAGTGTTTGATGAGATCTGTGGGGTCATTCCCATAGTAACCATATCCACAGATGTTGCATTTGAAGTCCTGAAGCTCTGGAGACAGAGGCGCCGTATCTGGGTTATCATTTACCAACAAATCTGTTTTAGATTTGTTCAGTCTTAAACCCCCATCTGAAGGCACTTGTGGGTTTTTTGAGGCCATGGGGACTGGGCTAGAGCCTTGGCCATCAGTTTGACCACTTTGCACTTGCACTGTTTCATCTGAAGCTTTTGGTGACATCTGATGCTCCTCATTTGTCTCCGCTGCATCTCCTGACGGGGTACAGACCACATCTTGGGTGTCATCTGCATCTGATTTTTGAGGAGACTTCAAGGGCTCACAGATTCCCCCAACAGCTGGAGATGAGAAAGCCAGCATATTTCTGTCTGTCACCTCATCATGAGGGAAGGATGGAACATTTCCTCCCTTATTGTGGCTTTCATAATTGAAGCCAGCTTTTTCACTCAGCACTGAGCTTTTCAAGTCCTTTTTAATGCTGGAAGATGGCTCTTGAACATGCGTGCAAAGTTCCTCCTTGTTATTTAACTCTGCCGCATCACCCTGGTCAGTGTTTTCTTGCATCTGCTCTGTGGAAAACTCTTTTTTCCTTCCAGACTCTTCAGTTTCAGTACCTGTAGACTCTACGGTCTGTACCTCACCTTCACTAGCAACGTTTCTTAGAGGGGGGTTCTTTTTCCGGACCATATCTACCACAGACAAAAAAAAAAAAAAAAAAAAAAAAAAAAAAAAAGGAAAGAAAGAAAGAGAAAAAGAAAAAAACCCTATAGAATTATTCAAGATAAGTAACAGATTATAAGCCTGTCATTTTTAAAGCATTCTGAATTATATGAATATATCAACTTTTCAGAAAAATTTAGTGAAACAGGATTTTAAGTCTATGCAGAAAACTGGAACTTTATATTAAAAAAATGGCATGCTGAGACCAAACTTAAATAAAAGACAACTTTAAAGTACAAAAACACTGTCAGCAGAATGAGTAAATTACAGGCTTCATTATCTTTTCAGAAGATAATGGTCTGGCACAAATAATTTCAAATGAACGTTTCCTTTAAAATAATTTTAAAAAACTAAGGGGAAAAACAGACTTTTGCAGTCCGATGTTCATAACTGTACAAATACATATAATGTAACTTTGCAAAAATACACCTAAAAGACATGATCAAAACACATAATCAAGTGCACTTAAACAAGTTATTAGGAGGGAAACAGACAGAGGCGAGTAACTTTGAGGATTCAGAGAAAGCATTTTTCCAAAACAGGTATCAGCTTCTCTATAGCAAAAAGCTCCCCCTCCTACTGCCCATAAACTTCAAACAGGATTATACAGATAATTCTAGAGTCTGGTCCCACAGTCCATTATTCATGTAATTAGTTCTATTTGTCAAACAACGAGAAACTAACTTTATTAGGAAACCCATTGTCAATAAAAATTTACAGGCCTAGATCCAGACATTTGAAGTTGCTGTGAGCCTGAGCTGCGATCTACCCCAAAAACATCTGGAATCCACACAGGTCTAAACAGCTGAAACTTCCTCTGCTCAGTCTCCTTGCAGATGTAGCCACTATTACTAAATCTGCAAGTACACTTTCAGGATCCATTTAAGAAAGCTCAGACAGGACAGCAATAAGGATCAGAGAGAAAGGAGGAGTCTGCCAGCAGAGAGTTAGCTGCTAGCTGAACAGGGGAGATTATGGAAGAATAAATAATCTGACAATGTAGGTAGTAAGCCAAATTCCTCATCCACTACACATCTTCACCTTCCACAGAAAATACATATGTGAAATTTCCTTGCACTCTCCACTGCGTGGTTCTGTATTTAACATTCATCATCAGCTGGTTTGATCCATTTGTGTTCATATGCTAGCTATGGGCAGAAGATAGGAGTGCTACAACTTTTTCTGTGCTCTTATCTTTGCCATTGCTGTATACAATGATGGATGTTTCTCTTTGCCAAATTGTGTGTGGTCCAGTGGCAGCAGTCTGCAGTACCACACGTGAGATGTGAGCTGCATACTCAAGCCTGAGCCCCCATTCACAGGCCAGCCACAGCCAAGCACCTACAGGGGCACTGGAGACATATATTGCTCTGCAAAGGGACAACCACCTGGTTATTCTGAGAGCAGCCCTGATGCGCTCCAAATGGTGCTGCATCCAAACCTTTCAAAGCCACAGAAGACTTTCTCAAAACAGTACTTTGAGAAGCATGGCTGGGGACAGAGGTTAAAAATAAAAGAACAGGTGTCTGTACATCCTCTTATTTACATCTACTCCACATGAAAGGGCACTGTATGCTATGTTGATAAAAACAGACAACTTCTTAGGGGAAGTGCTCAACTTGTGTCTTGGGCTGGCTCTGTTGTCTTTGTGGTTGAGCTGATCCACAGGCAGCATGGGCTACAGCAAGACGGTTTTCACATAGAATGCCAGCTAGTGTTACAGAAATTTTGACACGCTGTGTGGTCTTAGTAAGTTTCTTAAATGCCTACTGTGATTCCTTACTGTAGAAGACACACATGCGTGGGAACCAAGTGTCTTTTCTTTAATGTCAACCACACCTACAGGGATATTGGGATATGTATGCACTAAATTTTACTTTTTTTTTCCCCTGATAACTTCTGAACCACAAAGTCACTCAGAACTCAGAGAAAATTAAGATTTCCCATTGTGGTAACAGAACTTTTACAATACAGACTCAGCCTACTAAAACAATATGTGCACATATATAATTCAAGGTATAAAGACAGTCCTTAGTCTTTTAGCACTACTGCTTCTCTGTGGGACTTCATGAATGCTCTTGGCTAACACATACTAAAAATATTGGTAGGTGTTCAGCTAAGTCTATATCTTCCTCCTGGTTACAAATGCCAAACTATTTTTAAAACAACTTCTGTTTAAATGCAATTCATGGGAGTTAGAGGACAGAGAAAGGAGTCTGGACTACACAGTGAAGACAAATCAGAAAGCGAGAAAGTAAACATCGTGACTGTCACCTCAGTCAAAATTAAACAAGGCAAAATGCAATGTTTTAAAATGTTTTTGTTACAGATACTTTTGGCAGATAAGGAAAGTTTAGAGATTTTGCTATCTTTGTGGCAACTGACAGAAGGAGTCAGAGAAAAGGACAGAAAAAAATCCCACTAAAGGAAAGAAAAGGAAAATCTGGACTATATACAGGTTAATTTAACAGTACTCCAGATATAGATACTTTGGTTCAAATTTTCGTGACATAGTCTCTACGTTAATGGGGGGGAATATCTGCCTAATGGAGATTTTTCATGCAGTTTTCTGCATTTGGAGAAAGAAGAAGATAACATTTATTTAAATATAAAAACTTCTATAAGTTGAATTGAAAAGCATTTTCCCCTCTTTTCTTTTAGATTTTGAAAAATTATCTGTCATTTATTTGCTTGATATCCACTCAAGGAGATGGTAAGAAAATACACGGTATTTTTTTGTCACTGACATTCCACCACTACCATTTTTCAGAGACATATTATGTAAATAAAACTACATTTGCAATACTCCTAAATTGAAGAAACCATCCCTAGCAAGTCATAAGTTAGATATAGAAGGAATATGGCCACTCTGAAAATAGTATCTCTAAGACAAATAACAGATTGCACAACGTTTTATTGTGTGCCAAAAACGTTTTCAGTTAACAATTTCACTTGAGAAAATGGATCACATACTTGTAAAATCATACCCAGCATTGACTTCATAAGGCATGTGGCTTTAGAGTGCTTTTTACAATTATTAATTCTATTAGTCAACTAGCAGGCGGGCTAATGCAATTGTCTTAGAAGATGCACGGAAGACACAGAAGACATTTTGAGAGCTGATCTGTATATCTGCAAAACAAAACAAAAAAAAGGTTTCCCTCCTAAATTATGCATTCAAAACACATTCTTTTTACTTAAAAACATTATTATGCCTTTTGTACATTTACATGCATCTATTAGTGGGCACTACAGAAATAGTGGCTGTTCTCTACTTCTGTCAAGCCTAAGAAATTCCATCGCTGCCTTCTCAGACAGACACACATACAAATGTACACACACACACATATAGACAAAAATTATCTCAGAGGTGATGTTCACCAAAAACAAGTTTAAAGTAAGTATTGAAATGAGCTGGATAAATGCTGTAAAAAACAAAAGTTACTTAAGAATTCTCATATATTGACAGCTATTGTGCATTGCAATGGGACTGCCCGAATGTGATGGATAAAGGAATGCAAATAACTGGTTGATAGCTAGGCTCTGCCATCAGTAATTGAAAGTTATCATCTGCTGGCTGCCTTGTGTCCCACTTTAAACTAATTTAGTGGTGTTACTTTAAGTGGGCAACATCTCAAAAATGCCATCACAACAATAAGAACACTAGTTGGCTGTTAATGAAGAGGCCAAGTGATGAACAGCCACTGAGAATGAACTACCTTTCTACCACTGGAAATGGTGATCTTCCCAAAATACAATAATTACTAAGCCTGGTGTGAATGAAGAGAATTCTCAAGCTGAGGGAAGTTTGGATAAGGCCCAGGCTGCAGAACCTGTCTTTGGGCTCTCTTATCCAGGGTATGTATCTAATTTTCATTATGCTGAAATTACTTTTAAACCATCTGTTTTTTTTTTTTTACCTGATATGATCACCCTCAGCGATCTCAAAGTGGAAATAAAACTAATAGTTTTATATATATATATAAAATTATTTTTACATATGTATCTACTAGATACATTCTTAATACATATAGTTTCCCTTAAAACCAGGCAAGGCTACTCTATATGATTCATGCATCTGTGAGATACAGACTTTTCTGTCCAGTCATCACTCACATCAGTTTATCCCTGGAAGCAAAAAATGGAAACTCCTGCTAAAATGAGGATATTGTATAACACATAATTCATGACAATGTTATTACAATGGTGACTACTATAACTCTTACAAAAATAAAAAAACAACACCTAATTCTGATAATCAATAGTTTCTGATATTTGGTGAAGATAACGGCAAATTACCTGCTGATCATGAGCCCCCAATGGATTATTGTTGTTGCTCGTTACTTTTATTGAACATGATACTTGTCATCAAAGCCTATTGCAACAGCCTGGTTGTTGCCTTGTGCTTGCACTGCAGGTTTAGGTCAGGTCTTAGTCATATGCTCTTCTCTACAGAATGATACATTTAGAAAGAGGGCTGAATTTTGTGACATATCACTGACTAATCTTTGTACAAATAAATGTACAAGCAGATGAAGAGCAAACTGAGTCAAGGGTCTATGAAGACTGTGATGTTATCAGTCAATATGCTGCAGTAACAAAAAGTTAAATGAAAATATGCATTTATATTCAACAGGCTCAAGTAGAATTCTTTGTAAGGGATGGTAAAATTAATACTTTTACACTCATCTATTACACACCCACACACAGACATATAATGCACATACAGTGCTTCAACATCAATCATTTTGCTAGAATAATGCAGAAAAAAATCATTAACTCTCGCTGTCTCAACTTAATATGTGTCTAATACTTACCTATCTCACAGGAGCGTTGTGAGGCTTAATTAATTAGTGACGGTAAAGCACTTTGTGATCCTCTAATGAAAGGTGCTACATAGCACAAAGTATTATTAAAATCATTAGGACCACAAAAAAGCCCTGTGGAATTCCAGCCTACACTGTCTGTTGGGCTTGGGAGTGATCTTATTATTAAAAGTAGACCGTCAGACTAATTTTCATAATTTTTTCAAGATCTTTCTTCCCCCTTTGCTGTTGTGATAGTATGTTAGTAGCTGGAAATTTAATCTTATCATCTTAATGACATACACTCATATAGTTTGTTACTGCAGGGCTAGAGAAGAGAACAAGGCTTTTGGCACTCATCTGGTTTTCCCTTTTAAGAAAAAAAAAAAAAATTGAGAGACACATTTTGACACCTTCCCACACTCCACCCCACCAGGACAGCCGATCATGTGAGAGCACAGGATACTCACTATAGCCGCATGGGAAAATACTGCTGTGGTTTTCATTTCTCTCCTTTTTTTTTAACTTTTTCTTTCACAGCAAAAAAAAAAAAAGGCACAAAACGAAACCCAGCTTATTACACATAAATAAGCTACAAAGACTGTCTGCTATGCTTTATATAAAAAACCCTTAAGCATTCAAAATGTCGGCTTCTACCAAGCCCATAAAGTCCTAACTGATAAAAGATTTCTCTCCACTTGCCATGTAACAACTGAGCAGCTGTGAGGCACGTGAGGTCTGAAGCCAGAAAGGTTCTGTCTTGAGAGAGCAAACTTCAGGGAAACCACCTCCACAGCAGGCTTCGTCCCCAGAGAGCCACCTTGCATCCAGCCCTCCGCCTCAGCCTGTCTTGCTGGGCTGGCCCAGACCCGTTCTGAGCACAACCAGAAAGTCAACAACTTAACCATGCCAGTTCAAAGACCTGTCTGTTTTCTAATAAAACCATTAAAAAAAAATACATAAATCTGTAAATACACTGGAAACTTCAGGTGCAATTGCTGCCTTCACTGAAAAACAGATTATATTAGATGTAAACTACCCTTAGACTCAGACACAGTGGTACAAAACTGGCTTAAGCTCTCATCTTTCCACCTCCCCTCATGGATACTTCACCAGTGAAATGACAGAAAATAGAGGTGCACAGCTTAACATCCTTACCATCTCCAGCCAGGACACAGAGCTAGGGGCAGGCACATATGATGCTTCTCTCCCAACTTTGTTTGTGGTTTTCAGAGACAGCCTGTCTGAAAACAACCAATACATGGTCCTAACCTTTCTCTGCTGAGAAGGAAAGAGAAGAACAACCTTTCTGGCTTAAGAAACTCAATGATCAGGCCCCAGACCACGGGAGGGCAAAATAAGCTTGACAAGCAACTCTCTTTTCAACAAGATCATCTCTTCCCCCTCTGGCACCAGTGTCTTCAAAAACACCATTCAAGATAGGCAACATCATGGAACTAAGAAAGTGACAACCAAATGCCACAGGACTTTTTCAGCTATACATGTTTTTCTGTAAGCCCTAAAACTGCATGCCCACTCTTTCCTGCCTGAGATTGCTTAGAAATAGAACATGCCTCCTCATATCAATAAAATTTGGCAAGATCAGACATTGTATTGGGTCAAAATGTATATGCTTGATATTCTACACTGAGCAAGCTCCACTGAAATTATGACAGCTTCATCAGTCTAGAAAATGCAAGGAGAAAATCATGCCTTATACTTCATACTAGCAGAGCAGCATTATAGCAATACACTATTCTTTTTCATCTCCTCTCTTTTCTGTATCTTCAGACCCTTTAGTTTGGTCCCTGATCACCAATTTGCCAAGAAATTTTTTCAATTTTTTTTCCACAAAGTTTACAACAATGAGACATGTGAAAAAAAGCTGTGGTCTGTCCAAGCTTACTCCTTCCCATTTACAGTTTCTCAACAGTGATCATTGTCAAATCTCTAAAAGTGCACTTTTGGACACCTTAAATCCTGTTCACCTACAAAGTGTCATCACCTTCAAACAGTTCTCATCAAGTAAGTCTCTTATTAATTCACATTGAATTAATTCAAAATTATATTTTCTATTACCATATGCTTCAGACCACAGCACACATTAGAAGTCTGGAATAAATCTAACTTTTTCTATGGGTATAAAACAGACACTTGGTCATTTCAGAGAGTCTGGGAGTGGCATTGCAAAACAGGTTGGTTGAAGCTACTTCCAGGCACTTATTTCATTTTAAGCTCACTACCAGGGAAATCACGCAGACACTTTCACGAGAAATTGAAGTCAAAAGGCGATTTGTCTAGAGAGGCAACACAGGGTGGCGCATTACAGTATCTTGCAACTGAAATTAAGAATTATAAAACTTGGTATTTAAGGGTGCCTGAGCATGGCAGTTTTCTGTTCTACATTTCTTACTAGCCTGCTGCAGAGAGCTTGCTCCTACCAGACCTCCATTGCCATCCATCCAGGATGGGGGAGCCTGACAAGGCAAAGATTCACTTTGCCTTGGCTTGCAATCAAGCATCTAAAAATACTCTGCAAACATGCCAAGCTGTTAAACCCCAAAGCTTGTGAAACAGGAAAATTAATATCACTGCCATTTTACAAATAAATAAATTACCTACGAAATTTCAAGGTGTTCAAAGTGACGTGCAAGCAGGGCTCTTAGCTAGTAGCTGAACCTGGTTTCTCTTCATATCCAGGCCCGTATCCCTCTCCTGTATGTATTTCAGTTCAATGAGCATCACCCTGGCACTTGGTAAAAGGCCAAGATCCTGTAAGGTAGAGAAAAAGCACCTTGTGCAAAAGTCTAAATGCTCCAGTTTATCATGACAGTTATGGGACAAGATGACATTTTATTTGTATGTAAATTAGTCTCCAAAACAGTATTAAAAGGCCACATTTTCAGAGAATAGTGTGCCTTTGCTTCTCTGTTCTGTATTTATCTAAATTTAGCTTTGTGTATTAAAAGCAGTTTAATTTTTATGTATTGATGCTGCTTTGCATGCTCCCAAATCTGTTGTTACAGCATCATGGAGAGAATCCAGCCTGATCTGCTTACTGCAATAAAAGACCCGACTTCTGCAAGGACTGACATCTCCTATGAGAGCCCTGCCATCCTCACTGGATCTTCTGGTTATTCTATTTAATTTGCTGTCATTACACTTTATGGGATTGTACAACATTCCCTATTAGATGAGACCAGAGGTGTTCTGCCTTGGAGAGAGGTCAATACCAGATCCTTCAAAGAAGGTTCAACTGCCTTTGCACACAGACAAAACCCACTACCTCTGTGAAAAATAAATCACTCCTAATCCTCAACACTTAGAAAGTGACTTTCTGAAGAGTAAGATGGTTTAGAGCCCTTAATTATCTCACATGTTCTACAATTTGTTGTTAAATAAGTCTATATACCTCCACTTCCAATATAAGTGTCCAATATCTATCTGAACTTTATGACAATCTTGGTTATCAGTGGTATCTTGTAGCTCTCACTTTACTCTCCAATTACAAACTTCAAAAAGGTAAATACTTTAAGCATTTTTATTTTGCTTCTCATGAATAAAGTTTCCCATCAATCTTGTACTAGAAGAATCGAAGATCTCCAGGCTGTGGGCCCATCTATCACACCACCCCTTTTCATCTTCCCTTTAGAGTAAACAACCACTGTCTTTCCGAACTCTTCCAGTAGGTGTGGCGAACTCACTTGTATTCAATATCTTTTGAGCCTGAGCAAACTCAATGCTCTTGTAATCCAAATGTCCTTTGAAGACAATGGGACATTAGGGTTTGCAAATGACTCAGAACTGAATTGAAGCTGAGTGTATTGGAGGCAAGCACAGTGCTACCTTGAGATGAAGACTGATGAATGAAGGTCACCTCCCAGCTCCTAAGCGAGAGCAATCAGGTATGGATACAAAAAGTGACTCATTTGTTCTTTCGCATTAAGAATACAATGGACTGATCCTGTTTCCCTTGAAGCTAAAGGCAAAAACCCCACTGACTCTGAGAGAATCAAGACTGAAACATGCTGTCTCTTTCTGCCAGGTGAGAGAAAGGCATGAAAGTTCCCTTGCACAAAGCTTCAGTCAAATGGAACCAAAAATTATTTGGGAGAAGGAGAGCAGATGGAAGGGAGAAAGAGGATGGTTTTGGCTAGCATTTCAGAAAAGTTCAAACAATTTTGTTGCCAAGTAGAGACAAAAAAAAGACCATGTGAAATGGGGCTGAGATTTCAGTTGAATAAAAACTAAGAAGTGGGAAGGAGGCAGAAGTCTACAGCCTACACCTGAAATAGCAATATTAAATCATCACCAGAGAGGGAATTATTGTAGTACTTTTCCAGCTAGACTAGAATCAAGATGAACATGAGTTTGCAGAAATGTCCTTTTTTTTTTTCCAGAAAAAAATTGGCAAGGGTTTATAGACACAAGTTATATAGGCAAGAGAGGGCAACCAAGGGCAACAGGAGTTGAGCCCACGTACATCAAAGCAGACTTTGGCTTTGGGTATCTATCCAAAGTGAATCTTCAAAGGTTCTGATGAAGCCCTATTGTTTAGCTTGAATCTTGTCTAAGCTTGCTCAGGAGAAGCCACATTCAGAAGTATGGGAGAAGGGAAAAGAACACACATTTTCCAAACCATGATTTCAAAACAAAACCAAAAAATGTAAATCCACACGCCTCAGGGTAATACTGGTAAGCGTGGCTAGCTATTGTTGCTCCATGCTTTTCAATTTCCATATATTAGCATTCATTGCTGACATTATTAAATCCAAAGTTATGTGGATGCTTTGATCAGCAAATTGAATCTTGAGTCTATGTATGATGTACCTATATTCACACAAAGTTTACAAAACTATTAAATTTCCCTATTCTAACTCATCCCCCCGCATGCTGAGAGTTTCCATATATCCCACAGCCATACATTCCAAACACAGACTATTTTATTTAGTAATATATTCAAGAATTTAGATAAAAAGAAAAGCAATGGAAAACGTTTGGCAATCTCTGTATATACAGTTTCTGCACATTTGGGTTGAATCATACAGTAAACTTTCAACTTGATATGCCTGTGACAGATAAAACTTTCATCACCAATACATCCTCTTGATTTGGAGGTCAGGACACGGGGGGATCTCTGTTACAGAATCTCTTATACTCTTTTATGGTTTTCACAAAAATTAACATCACATTAAATATAAGCAAGTCAGAATTTTGGCACTGATTTTCCACTCGGCACAAATAACCCCACTCTCCATTGTAAATGGGGGAGAAACAACAGCAGTGGCAACCACAACAAAAGAGTGGATTGTGTGTTCCCTACACAAAACAGAAAGCTGTGCCTATTCAAGAAATCTTGGCCATTTGTCAGAAATTAGAGAACTGACGTTGGAGCCCAATATTAGCTCCAGCCAAAGCAGTGGTGAATTACCTTGCCTTTGGAACCAGCCCTATTAACTAGGAAAGGCTTTCTGTTGCAGTACATATCATATGGTCCTCATGCAGACTCAGAAACACTCAGCCACTTTCTTAAAACAATACCAAGTTAAAAAAAAAAAAGAGCAAAGTGAATAAAACCTGATTCACTGTGAGTGGTTTGTCTATTATTTGCCCTTTTTATCTCTTATTTACGTTTCTTTTTTAAGCTGAGGAATGAAGTGAAATCCAATGAAAAAGCTATTCTTACAATGCCTTCATCATAATTATTTGTTATGAAACTGCTTTGAAACAAAGAAGCATTTTTCAGATAGCCATAAGAATCAAATACACATATTCACTGAGAAATATGATTTCTGTTTCATCCATTTCAATTTGGTCAGAAATGGGGAAGGACTGCACAGAATAAGGAAACTCCTTGAGACTCTGCTGATGTGGCTTTGCAGCAGCTTCATGCAGTGAGTGCTGGCATTCTTTTAAAACTTGTAAGAGATGCCAGCGTGAGCCTGTTGACTGCTGGATGAATATATATATAGTGCAAATAATGCTGGATTTCAATCAGGTTTTGCCCAACTCCCACATAAACTTTCCATGCAAAAATCTCGTAATGCCTGCATACATGATTTTATGAATCTAGCTTTCAGCTTTTGATAAAAGATTCTTACTCGACTGTCTTCTTTGATTCTTTATTGCATGAAGGGGTAGTGCCAAAATCCCTCAAATAAGCCTTGACCATATAGACACTGGAAATTTAATTCAAAACTTGGCAACCTCCAGGATCATAAAAGACATACAAAAAAAAAGACTGAAAATTTGTTGTGTGGGGTTTTTTCTCTCAGAGCTAAATATATAATTTCCACAAACACAAACAGGCTGCAGAAGCTGCATGCTGCAATATACAGACAAGCACTAAAATTACCGATAGGAAGTGAATAGAAATTGCAGTCCGTAGAGAACAAACCAAAGTAAAACAGTTGTTCTTTCCTGCTAACGATAACATTTTGAAATGAGTTGGACCAGCTGTATCTCTTTTCTATCAATAATACACATAAATGTTCCTTTCAAAAAAGATCTAGAAGAACATCTCTAAAAAAAGGTTACACAGAGGTATAACCACAGATTCCTATATGCAAGGAAACCTTACCACATTGCTCCTGTCTTCCTCCTCAGAGTAGACTTCTTGCCATCTCAATTCCCAATCCGGTACCTCATCAGTTTTAAGAAAAATCCATCAACGATGTAGGGCTGATTTGTTGTACTGGGATATATCCCACAAAAATGAAAAGCTTTTGCCGTGTTTTCACTTATAAAGAAAGCAACTTATTAAAGCAAATTCTGGGTTCACTGGCATCCTGGAGTCTAAAAAAAGTCCCAAATTATTTGCAGAGGCTACAACAGCACCTTCTTTGAAGTAATGTTGCAACTTGTGCAAAGGAATTTGGGATGTACCTGAGATCTAAAGGTGCGGGCTACAAATTAACAGAGCCAATTAGGTGGAGAAGCTGAGAGTCCAACACAGATGGGGCAAGATAACCACAACTGAATAAAAGGACTGCCAAATGTAACCCTGTTGGCTGAGTATACTTCATGTCACCCTGCTCAGCTAGCTGCTGCCCAATCAATAAACTGCTGCTGCTTGCTCTCCCCACGCCAATCAATCTGATCAGGGCTGCTTCTAATTTTCCAATCTAGGAATAGCTTCATTACATCCACAATCGTTATTTCAAACAATCCAAGAGATAAATGTTTCATCCACACATCAGCGTGCAGATTCTTCCCAAAATGGGACTAGTCAAGAGTAAATAATTACTCCTGTAACAATTTGATCTGATAAACCACAAGACATAAGGCTGCAAAAGTGATCTTAGTACTATGAACAGCCAGGAGTGAATCCAGCTTCTAAAATTACTTGATTAACTGATACAGGACCCAAAACTTGTGATAACTATGTAGAGAATGTTTCACAATAGATACAGCCAATTTTTAGGGATTAGTACTAGCTAATTTCTTCTCCCTTGAAATATGGTACAACTGCAGTTATGCTGCAAAGATACTTTGCTTTACAAGAAGACAGAGATGAAATCAGAGCCTATTAAATTTAAGCATCTCTTAAAAATTTGTTTTGTTAAGCAGCATGTATTGAAAGAATACATGAGATAAATTGGAAACCATCTTCACAGCTTGTCTGTGGCTTCTCTTTTTGTGAGTAATGAGAACAGCACAAGACCACACAGATAAAAATCTTAATGTCATAAGACATTCATATAACCATTTGTATGTAGATAACAAGATGAGCATACACATGCATACATGACATAAAGAATAGAGACTACAATAAACAGGATTCATGTATTTTCGAAGCAGCTGATACTTGGGTCCTCTCCAGCATGAGAATCTACTGTTCAAACCAAACAGACTCGAATCTTCCTTTTTTTCATAAAACAATCTCTAATATGATTGAATCCAACAGCATCTTGATAGGCCCTGCTCCATTAATAGAAAAATAATTACTCTTTATGACACCCAGATCTAAAGCATCAATTTCATTTCCTATCCTATTACACACCAAGTTGCTGCAGCCCTGGAATCTCCTTTGAATCTGAAACAAAACCAACACCTGCACTTGTAACACTCACTCTTCATCCGCACATAGCAGAACCTTCATATTGTTCCCATTTTGCCTGCTCACAAGATGGCATGCTTGTCTCACTTCAACCCCACAAAAAAGTCAGTATTATGCTCACAGCATCAGGGATAATTAAAGGCTGGGCGCGGAGGTGGTAGTACTGTTCCTGAGCAGAGGAACACGCTCCCACAGCATCAATGGCACCAGGAGTGCTGCAGGTATGCGTGTGCTGTGGCACCTGCAATGCCGTGTACACACAGACAAGCTGATTTTCTCTTCCCAAGCTCAAATGCAGGAAGCAATGCAAGCTTGGAAACTGTAAATCCCACAAGGTCAAAAATAGGGCTTCTTTAGACCCAAACTGAACTTTCTCTACCTACAGCGCTACTGACATCTGAGCTACAAGGAACTGTGTAATTCAACAGTATGCTGTGATCTGGGCACCAGACACACAGTTGATTAAACTCAGAACTTACTGAATATTAGTCTCTCCTTTGTGTCTTTCTAAAAAGCTTAACATATCAATGCCTAATGTCTCATTATGTTTCAATTACACTCTAAAACATTAGAAATACAGAAGAAGAATGAGACATAAGATTTGGGGGAAAGAGGATGCACTATAGAGAGACTAGACTTCAGAAACTTCTCAAAAACATTAAAATCAGCAACAAAAAAATCTAAACTCTGAGAAACAGCAAATCTACAGCAGGTAGCGGAATAAAGATTACGTACTGCAGACCTACCGGTTCACTGATCAAATGTAATGAGAACTAAGATTTGCTTAGATTTAAAGAAACATTCTTTTTTTACTTTTTTGTTTTACTTAAAGACAGGTGTGGGGAATAGAAACAATAGGAACATTGTTGTACCCATTGATTTTACTCACATTCACTATAAAAGATCCGAGAAAACAGAAAGATACCACATTTTATTTTAGGTATAGCAAGAGCATGCAAATTCTGGGACTTCTGTTGACATGGCAAGCACATACATTTAATTGTACGTGAAGGCCCCTGAAGTTAACGTGTGTCCTTTCACCAGCTGTTAATCACTTTCTGTAAACGCCTACATTTTGCCCTGAATTCACAGCACCACAAGTCAACTTGGTCCTTGCACAGAGCAAAAGGAAATACGTCTTAGGCTGATCTGAAGCTGGCATGTGAGAGCTGTAACTGAGATTCAAGAAGTGAGGAACTCTCAGTGGTTTAGGCATCAAGATGAGCAAAAGCAAGCCCACTGTGCAAGCTTACACCACCATAGTGATTCTGTGCAAGTTGGAAACAGTGAACCCCCAAGAAAGCACTAGGCAAGGATTTCTCTTCACTGTCAGCTGAACTGCTTCCTGTAATCATAAATATGTAAGGGTTAAAGTGAGAAAAAGATTAAAATGCACTGATAGGAAATGAATTCTCAAAGAATATTCAAAAGATTAATCAGCAACAGTCTATCAGCTTAAGATACTGTGACAACATAGCAGTTCTGAAGTAGAGAGTCTGGCATATATTTGCTTTGCTACATGAGAAAAATCCAGTATCAGATTCTGAGTACATCTAAAGTGTGGGATAACACTTCTGCAGCTCCGCTCCCAGTGCACACGCTGGCAACATCCTGACTACACGTCAGAATCTGGTTAGGCACCATTCTCCTACGCACTTTGGACTCAATCAGTAGAAACCCAAGCGAACAGATGAAGTGCAACATGCTTTATCCAGCAGATCAGGATTGCGGTGCCTGACCTGCAAGTGAGACACAGCAACTTCTCATTGCTGGCTTATGCTTCCTATAAGCACTCCACATTTCAGCAATATTAAAGAGACGCTTTAGGCTCAGGTTTATAAAACTATTTTTTTTTATTATTACACATTTTTTTCCTTACATAAAATAACAGTTAATTAAAAGAGAGGAGGAGCAGTCCTATACCAGACGAATAGCCAAAGAGTGGGAAATGTCTCTTACCATAATTTCCTTTGTGTCCTCAGAAAAGCAGCATCACACACTAACAGTTCCCATTCCAAAACAGTCATATCATGGCTATGTTTACATCGTTTTCATAACATTCACCAAGAAATGAGTCTGGTCTTGAGGCCGAATGACAAGGCCGAGACTGAAACGCTGCTAATTTATTCTCAAGCTACATCTTTCCATTAGAACTAGTCCGGCAAACAGTAGCATCGTGGATGAACTAACAAGACATACTCAAGTAAGTTTATACAGAAAGTACTAAGGAACTGGATAATGACAAAGTTTCGTGGTATCTTTAATCTAGAGAAAAACTGAGATACTATATCAAAAACTACTGAAAGTTGTGTTATGAGTTAGCACGAAAATTAGTAAGGAAGAGAGCATGCTCTAAGATAATAATCCCTAGGACCTTATTAACTCCAAATATGTTAAGATGGGGGGAAACAGTAGTTGATCATATTATAAATCAACCTAAATCACACTTCAAAGGACCTTATGATCTCCCAGACAAGAATTTTAGCAGAAACAGGTAAGTAGTAATGTTTCTGTATATGTCACATGACTTTGCATTAAGAAAACTATTTATAAAGTTCAAGAAAATTAATTTTAACTGAAATTAATCAAGATCTAGAAGATGGTACTCTCCTCTATAGGAACAAGTGAAGCACAGCTCATTTTGACTAACAATACAACTTCTAGCAGCAGGTAAACATTAGGGAGGGAAAGCATAGGATCACGTTGGCATAAGAACAAATAGACTAGCCATGATTAATTCTGGGCTGAAAATGAGAAGGAAGGACTTTAATTGACCAAGCAGTGAGGCTATGAAACATCCTTCCATCAGATGCAGTTACAGCAAAAAAAAAAAAAAAAAAAAAAAAAGGCCCACCTAATTTTAGGATGAAGGTAGGTGACTTTATAAAAGGAATTACACATGGCGGTTGATGTTCAAAGAGCTGCCTACTGCTCACAATTCCCACAGAACTTCAGAACAACATACAAGCGTCCACTTATATATAACAACCTTACCATTATTCCTTAAAAATGGACATGCCAAGGGCACTATTTCCTCAAAAGCAGGTGGGGGAAAGGCTGTTGTTTGTCTCTATCCTTTTTAAAAAATGCATTTATTTTCATAGTGACTTTCTGAATTTCCCTTACAACCAACAGTATTAAAAAGACAATATTTTTCACCTCCAAAGAAAACACAAGATATGTTTCTTTCTTGGGCAGAACAAATTAATTGCAACATTACCAACATCAAAGCTTTTGTCCACAAGAAGCCAATTCTGTCTTTACGATCTGTCTTACTAGTCATTATATGCGTGTTATACCCCTGTTGCACAGTTCTTTTTTGTATTTCCAAGACAGTTTATTCCTTAGAAAGGCAATGGGAACGTAATTCTTGAGCATTCTTGAGTATTCTACATAGGTTCACAAAAGACATACCCAGGGTTCCCCACACTGTTTTGCTCAGACAACCTAACCAGAGCAACATTTAACAGTGCAAAAATAATAGGTGAAGTTATCTTCAGTAAATTGTACAGAAGTCTACAGACAGCACGCATCTAGAAAGACTTCAGGCAGTTTGAGACTACACCTTGCTAGAAAAGAAAGATAAAAAGATCGCTGCCTGGGTTTGGGTTCTTTTTTAAAGACAAAATACATGTTAAAACTCTGAATGCTGCAGTTCTCAATTTAATCTATTTGGATTAAAACAAATAGGAAATGATGATGTCTGCTGTTCTCCCTTCTGAAGAAACGGTAAACTTTTCCTCTGATTCAACAGGGACAGAAAGTTACCCAACCCCCTGCTCATTCTTGGAGCCTTCCCATCTCCCTAGCTTGTTGCAACACCCCTGTTTTCACATAATTCACAAGGCAAAAACAAAGATAGCAACAGATGGCTAAGCAGAGAGCCTTACGTGGTCGAACTGACCAACGCAACCCTTACAATTCCTGAAAAGCTTTCTATGGGGTTCATTTCAGCCTGACCAACCTTCACACATTATTTTTGTTTAGTTGTGTAAACACTAGAACATTTGCTCCAAGCTTCTTCTTTTTCCGCGATAGCACAATATACCACTATTGCTTTTTTCCTTTCTGCTTCCCTGAAATGTATTTGAGCATGTATTTATTTATGGTACATACTGTTTAATACAACCAGGGCTCTTTGATAATCCATGATTTCACAGGTGTTTCCAGCATCTCATTTCTGCCTAGCATACTACATGAAGCTTTTTTCTCCAAGTAATATACTGAAGTTGTTACTTCTCTTTGTGAAAAATGCAGAGATTCAAGGTTTCATCCACCAAGTAGGTACAGTGTGTAAGACAGGGTAACCCCAACAGAGTTCAAAGGAAAGCCTGGTGACATTTCCTGGTGGGACCAGAGTTGCCACTGAGTCAAGCCAAACGTGCCACAGGCAGATCCAGTCATGAGGATCTGAGGTGTAATTTCACAATGGGCTTAAACTATATTAGTCCTGAAGGAGCTCTTGCCCTTCCCTTCACCCTCCACCTGTACACCCATGCTCTAGCCAAAAATGCCCTGCTTGTGCTCCGGGACTGGCAGGAGGTTGGTCAGACTCTCTCTTTCAGTGGCAGGTCAGGCCTGGACTAAAAGAAAAAATAATTTCTACAGTGGAGAAACGTGCTCCTTACCACATTTCAAGCCCAGCTCACATCTCCTTATCTGCCTCTGAAAATTCACCCAGTGCTGCAATTGTACTAGCTAAACCAGGAAAGGCTCTCATACCTGAAAAACCTCCAGCAGAGTCCAAATCAAACCATTACCTGTTCCTCACTCTAAAAACACTACTAGGCAGTCCACCGTGCTGAAGATCCACAGCCAGCAGCCACATATCTCATCTGCCTGACTGCGAGAAGGCTGCACGCAGTCCAAGTACCACCGCCCACCCATGAAACCAGGCTCCTGCATGTCGGCAGTCCTCCTTGCCAGTGTATGGGGAAAGTAAAACCATCAAAAACGGTGTGGGTGAATGAAAATAAGTCATACCATAAAGGAGGGAGTGGTTAAAAAGATGTCTTAAAAAAAAGAGAGAGAATAAAAAAAATTCAGGAGAAAAGGATCTCTATATGCCAGGAAAGGTACGTGCTGTCTTGAGAAAAGTAAAATCATTATTGCAAGCAAACTGATTCATTAAATAACATGTAGGGGAGGATTATAATGCCTTCCTTGTCATTAAAATGCTTTGAAACTATACTTCTGTAAGACATGCTAATGATATTCAGCTTTTGTACTGTACACCAAAAGCTATGCTCTGGGTGGAATTTGGTGCACTGTGTTACACAGGAGTTCACACTCAAAAAGTAGTTATTAATTCACATTGACTATAAACGTGTTTAAAATGCAGACAAAAACTGGCCATACCATACAGAAACTAAATGTAAAGGTGATTAACTCGCCCACACCAAGAGATACATTCCCATCCCACCATGAACTTCCTTCTATGAGTGAGAATCCTACCTCTGGCACACTTTTCTCCAAAATTAAAAGTCTACTTCCATATTTTTTTTCCCCATGCCCACATCTGAATGCCACTAATAAAGAACAACACTATTCAAAGTTAACTATCAGTTTATGTTTACTTATTTACTCAATAGCTCAAGGAGTTTACTTCAGTGAAATTCTGATGTATTTTGACCAATTTACGTAAGTCCTTATTAAAAGCAGCGAAATGCAGGCTCTAAAACCCAGTGGAATTGGCACAATCAAATCTCTGTGCAATTTACCAGCTTTACTGTCACAGTAACTAACTCAGTGCATTTTTTTGCTTGGTTCTCTCTGTAAGCTGCCGGGAGAAGTCACTATCAAATAGAACTTTATTTCTATTGCCGATCTCTTTTGCCCTGGGTTACATCAGTAAGTCATCTCCCTCTGTCAACTTGACAAGACTCTTTTTGGTGTTGACCTTAAAATGACAAAGCTGTGACAACCTTGTTTCTTTTTCTTTTAATAGTTCTCAGCTGAATATTTAGTCTTGGTAGTTCCGGGTCTTCATCTGGCATTGCTTTTACCCTGTGGGTTGATTGAGCACAGAACTTTGTCCATTCAGTCTGACAGTTAGTTATCTTCCAGCCTTTATTACAAGAGACACTGGAGAAGTCAGAGGTAGATTTTATTCCACCAGAGCCATGATAAATTATCAGAGGTCTTCTAAATTTGGTCTTATTTTCTTAATGCTCTGTAATTAATGAATATGAATATATATCCTTATTTCCACAACCTTTGCTCAAGATATTCAGAACTCTAATCCCTAGATTCAATCAGCCCTCAGCCTTTTCACTTGTGTTACATAAAAAGTTGTGTCTGACTCTCTCCAGATCCCAGAATTTGAAGAACGGAATCAAAAATCTGCTCAGGATTTCAGAATAAGAAGGGAAGAACATATTACTTACTACATGATATGAATTTATCTTAACACTATACCCCAACTAAAAGGTATTTGGAAAATTCAAAAATATTCAGGTAATCTGAAAATAGCGCTTAGTATTTCTGCCACACATCATCCAATAAACGCAACACATTACTTATTTAATGAAATAATATGATTGTATGCCAAATCCCAAAAAAGTAAAGAGGAATAGGTACATGGCATATTTCAAATTCATTGCACGATTTGTACTGATGGTTATTTACATGGATACAGACTTTAATCACAGCAATTCATACATCACCAGTTTTAATCATAATTTAAATTGGCAAGCTAAAACCATCAACACACACATACAATGGGGTTGAAAGGAATTATTTATGTTTTCACTGTATTTCTGAAAAGTGATAAGCCAGGTAACACTTATTAAAAGACTTTAGCTGTAACTAAATGTAGTTGTTTCGTCAAAGGAAAGAGTCTTCCTTTGGACGGTGGCTTGTATACATCATATCTATATGCACTTAATCGAGCAGTTAAACAGCTCAACATCATCTTTTATGTTTACATACGTCCTTATGTTGATACCTATTACAGATTTCATCCCATACTTTCTATTTACTAGATAATATGCTTTTTTTAAGGTTTATGAAAGCTGGAATTAAATTAAAAATAATTTAAAACCTCTTTAAAGTATTGCTCATCAGTTCAATGATGCCTGAGGTATGCAAGAAAAAAAAACCAAGACATTTACAAAACCTGTTTCGCATTTAAACCTAATTTAAACAAAGAATTACACATGTGATTTGTTCACCATACAATTGTTCATAGAATTGTTTGGGCTTATCAAATTCTAGAAGTAACAGATGTCATCATCTCACGTTCTATTTTCATCCATAGAATGGAAAAGGAAAATAAGCTTTCTGTTGCTTTCCCGCCCCACACACAGTTTCTGGTAATCTTAGTTTTGAAAATGAGAGTCACTGAGTAGAATGTAACATGGAGAAAACAGTGTCACTGCACCAGCTGACGAAGCCTCTGGCAAAAGCCAGTTTAATCACTTCCATAAACTGGTTCCAGGTGTTTAGCCAGCCATTTCCACCAGGACTGTGGTGTGACTTTACTTAAAACTTTGGCAGCAAATAGGGAAATAAACACAATCAAACAGTACATCAAGCAGTGTGGACTTAGATTTTAACAAAGACCAAAATCTGAAAGTCTTATTTTTAAAAATTAAATATTTAAGTCTTTTTTTAAATATATGTTTTTCTATTTAAAGTTGTTTTTTTTTTCTCAAGCACTAGTTATTATATACCTTTGTTATTCATATTAGATTATTTAGGAGTCCAATGACTGTTTTAATATATACTGCAGTAGTTTCATATAACATCTCTGGGGATATAAAAGTATACTTTAATATGCTACATATTAAAAATTAAACCACATACATGATGCTACCGGTTTCGTTATGCTCCTGCAAGTATCTGCAACATCAGACTATTATGCGTGATGATCACAGAAGAGAAAAACCTAACTGGCAGAAGTCTCAATGGGCTTAAACCGGAACAAAAAACTGCACTTAATTTATGAGCTGAAAGTCTGTCTGCAGTTTGGCGCATACAATGCATCACACCATGTAATTTTAAAAAAATCAAATAACTTCGCAAATCACTTAAAATATTTCCTTTCTCATTGGTTTTAATCATGTTTGAAAGGAGCGAGAAAAAATACAGGATGAAATGAAAGCAAAATATAATGATCTGGGACCACAATTCTCCTGAACGAATGTTCCTAAATTTTTTGGATCATGGACCATTGTCAAACTTCAAATACAACAGAGAACCACTATGTAGCCTTTACATCAAACTTTTAATTAAAACCCCTAAACAGATGATATGATACTGCAGCTCAGCATCACACTATGATTATATGTCTGCAGAACACACAATTTGGAAACAAATATATTAAAGGATTAATTTTCCAAAGGGAATGCTAGTCTCTGTGCTCGTTGCAATACTCATTCTGTATACTGAGATACAACACAATGTCTTAGCACGCAAATATCTTAAGACCTCCATTCTACAAGTTTTCAATAGTCCAAGCGAAAAACACCAGTTTGAAACAGGATTTTTTCATGAAATGTCATGAGACAAGTCCAAGATGACTGCATGAAAAAAATTATTAGTTTATCCCACTATCTCCCTCTCAATCTGTATTGTTGGTTTGGGGATTTTTTTTTTTCCAGGCAAACTGACCAGACTTACATCCTCTTTATTATAAGGTATCCGTATAATGGGTATATCCATAAAGTATCCACAAAGTGAGTTCAACAAAGAGATTTCCAAAGGTGTTCTAAAAAGGAATAGCCTATGACCAAGAAAAGCTTTACTTGCTTCAGGTCAGGCTTACCACTGCAGAAGGTGGAACAGAATTTTGGGGTTTATAAACATATATTTACAATTCATAACAAATTTGTGTTTCATATGTATGCGCCTATATACATGAAGGCGTTCAGAAGGAAAAAAAAAGAAAACAACAGAAGACCATTCTAAGGGCTCTATCTAAGTTTATTTAGGAGGGGGAAAAAAGAGAGAGGATGGTCCAGAGGCCGAAGCGAGAGAGCCGTGACTGCTGCTTGCTGCCCAGCACTTGAGTGACAGAGCAGCGGAAGAGTCGTTAATCACCGCGTTCCGGGAGCCGGGCAGAGACATGGAGAGCAACCGCTTTCCGCAACACTTCCTGCGATAAGGCAGCCAGAGCTTGCACACGGACACACAATCACACGCGGACACACAGACACACACGCGGGAGGCAGCCACGCGGCGTAAAGCTTCGTGCGACTGCAAACGTGACCCGCATCCCTGCACACACCCCCCAGACACAAACACCCACATAGAGCCCCTTCAGCTCTCGCCAAACGTGCTGCTCGGGCGGGCACGGCAACCCCCGGCTCTCTCCCCCGAGACCCCGGCGGGCAGAACCGGCGGGAGCCCGCCCAGTGCCCCGCAGACCATGCTGATGGGGATGCTCCTTCACAGCACGGACCCAGGACCCAAACGCGGAACAAAGGCAGCTGGACTCAATACAGCAGCACAGCTGGGCTCGCTTTTCTTTCTTTCTTCCTTTTTTTTTTAAAGGATGATCCCAGCAAAACTTCCTTCGCTCAAAGGCAACGTGCTGTCCCTCCGCCCCTTCCCAAGGCACTATTAAGTCTTTAAACACTCGCAAAGAAGTATAAATAAGGTACGGGAGACAGTACAGACAACTAAGGCTAACAAGCCCCCATATCATCGGATAACTTCCCCTTACATGCACAGTACAATGTGAGTTTGCTGATCACAGCTTTTCCACTGTACCAGAGCCAAGTGCAGGCAATTACTTACACTTATGTAGACTTCTATAAGAGATAACAGTTATCTCTATTGAAAAGGCACAAGCTGGAGTTTTTTCCTCTTCTTTTTTTTTTTCTTTTAATTTGTCTTTCATTACTAAACTGTTTAAAACACACAAAAGGGTTTCTGTGCAGGGCACAGATTCACCCCGCCTTCTGCAAAGCTCCCCAGCCTCCTCGCACCGCCGAGGAGCGTTTCATCCAGGCCTGGAAAAGCCCTGGCACAAACCAGACCACCTCGCTTTTAAGAAAGCAGTGTCGCTCTCAGCGGTGGGTACCGGTAACCGAGTCCCACTAGGAAGAGCTGGACGTGCCAGGGCGCACCGCAGCAGCCTCGCGGGACACAGAGTGTCCTGTCATGAGGCGCTCCAGCCAGATCCAAACCATTTGGATCCAGGTAAAACAAGTCCTGTTGGGCATTGTTGTCTTTACTAGCCACGTCCCCGTAGCCAAGATAAAGGCAGGAGCAATCTACGTATTTTTAATGCAAATGAGATGCAGCCCTCAGGTACTTAGCAAATTGCTAACGAACTGGGGATGCCCCTGCTCTTTTAGCTTTGTTTACACTTGAGCTGGAAGTTGAGTACTGGTTGTGTGTTTCTTCCCACCACCAAAGGACACAACACAGACAGAGGAAGTAAAAAGAAGAGATGTTTCAGTTGCGCTTATAGACCATATGGCCGCTGCCAGCATCTTTAGCTATGTCCCGTACATCTACCAGTGCCACTTCACTGCTATTTCTTCAAAGACTCATGTTGGTTAATTGGAACACCGAATCTGTATCTCTGAGCAAAGAGTATATGCTGTATTTATGGAGTAATCTTCTTTGCATTCACTTTTTAAACAAATCTGACCCTTAAACATTTGAGAAAAAGGGTATCTGCAGAGAAGGTCTATCTGTATCTATAAACCAGGGGCATTTCACGTACTGCAGAAGCACTACATGACATGACAGAAAATGAAAGAGGGCTTCCATTGCCTTAGTATGAACTGACACGTGTGTTTAAAGCAGACATTTAAAATATGAATCACCGTAATGAAGACATCCCAAACAACTATTTATTCAATATACAGCATTTGGGGGTGGGGAGGCGACCATATAGTGCACCTACCTCTCCCTATCCCTCCCCCCACAGAAGTACACCAAGTCCAACAATTATTATTATTATTAGTAATAATAATAATCACACATATTTATATTTTATCTAGAAGTACAGAAGGGTTCTTAAAAAGATTAGGTCTCACTTTCAGTTTCACTCACCGCTGAACTAGTCAGCTTTGAGGACTGCATTACAGAGGTGCGGAGTGTTAAAAGAAGGTATATCAGCATGCTAGAGAAAGATGGAAAAAAAACAGTGTTATCGTCTATATAGGGAAATGATGGCTGAAACAGAAGATACAAGTCTTAATACACTGCTCAAGAAATCTTTTCCTCCCCAAATGCACAACATACATAGTAACAGGAGATCTGAATACTTACTAAACTTACGCAGGAGGAATGAATGGGTATCGGTTGTGTGACTTACAAAGCCAGAGGAAAAAGGACTATATTTTTCATGGAAGCCTCAGATCATATAGGCTGCTTTTGCCTCATTCACATCATCCTCCTTTCACCGCACCTCAGAGTGAAGAAGACAGCCTTAGCAATATTCATCTTGGAAATCCAAAACATTGCACAGACCACACTGCAGCAACAGATGAATCTGCTTCACATGCACTGATGTACCTCCTCAAGGTCTTAAAAGAAATTCCAGCTCCAGTCAAGCCACAAGAGACGTTGCCTGACTGTACCTTGACGGTATTGTTTATGAAGAAGATGATCTACACACTCGTAACGATTTAAGCAGCTACTCTGCATACATTACAGAGAGAACCTGAAACATGTGACCTGCTTCACAGGGCAGGATTATACCTCTCTTCTTGTTGTGTCATGTGCAACCACATTATTTAGTAGTTAAAGCCCAAGCGAGCACCCTGGTATTCCTTCACTCTCGCCGTGCATGGAGCATGAGAGTGTCGGCATGCCTCTGAAACTAAAGCTTAGCCTCCCAATTGCTAAAGATAGACAGTTTAATAAATGATATAATTGTCAAAGGGGCTCAGTCAAACCTATCACATGGCTTTGCCCACTCAGGATTATGATGTTTTCTGGCAGTGTTTTTAGGACAGGAAATCTTTCATGGTGTTAATAAATTTGTAACAATGATCATATTCTTAGGGGCCACTCCAATACAAACTTTCATTAGCACTTAAACCGCCTCTCACAAAGCACTGAGAACATATGCATAACCATTATCAGTTAGGAATAAACAATAAGAACTTTAAACTATTTTTTTCTGACATTGTTTTAAAAAAAAAAAGACAAAACCTTTTCAGAAAAATGGAAACTAGCATCTGAAGAACAGCTGGGCTGATAGTCCATCAGTGCTTCTTCAAAATTTTGAGTTGTTTTTATTGATCTGTATATTTCTTATGCACAGCTTCATTACTGCTTTGATAATTACGAGATAATTAAATACAAGATAAAGCATGTATCATGTCGGGGGAATCATTTAGTCAGTGAACTGTTGTGCTGAAAATTGGAATTCTTCCTGTCACTCATGGCGGCATTGATACATCAGTCATAAACATAACAGGAGCTATTTTAAGGATGATCCAATGGCCTACTGGAGCCACAGAAGGCAACAGAAAAATGAAAGGTTCAGAATTAAATGGAAGTCCCACCACACAGGTCTTCACACTTCGTAAACACATAAAACAAGCATATTCACACAAAGGTTTACTTCAACTTCAGAGTAGGTACAGCACTTGCCATATAATATGCAAGAAAAAAATCAGTGTCTGAAAACTGTCAGTTTAAGAAAAGAGCAGAAAACTGGCGGGTGGAAGGGAAAAGTATGTTGCACCAGGAGTGAAAGGACCAAAACTCTGTTCACAGCTTTGCCACAGGCTCACTCTAACGCTGCAGTTATTCAGATTCTCTGTGCCTTGGCTCACCTGTCAGTACAATGCGTACAATACTTTATGTTGTCCTTAAGAGGCAACTACTGCTTGTAAAATACTCTGGGAACTCCGATTAAAATGCATTGCACCTTTGTGGTAAGTATTGCCTCTGAAAGAGCATGCAAGCTGGGTTTTGACTGTAGGAGGTACTGCCTGACAGATGGAAAAGAAAAAGAGTCACTCTAAACAAGAAGTATGTGTTTGATCTATGCACACCTGTAGGTGGATCCCTCATGGAGCATCTTCTTTCTCTTTTTTCAGTTACTATATGTATATTGCAAAGAGAGGAGCAGTGAGAATGGTATTTTCAACAGAGGATCACAGTGGGCCATCTTCAAGAACTCTGAGGCAGAACTACATGTAATTAAAAAAATAATTATTTGTAATGCTCCTCAAACCCTATTTTCATTAAGGAGGAAAGAAAAAAAGACCACTTTAAATATGAATGCTTTATGAAAAAAAAATTCTTTTTAATTGATGAGCATTTATTTTCCCATACAGTTGCATAAAGTCTGAATAGTTCACGTAAAACATAATTATGAACCTTTTAAACCACATTTTCCCCTCAAATATAAATAAATAAATAAGCACGCCAAAATCTTTTTTGTTCATTAAGAGCCAGATCCAGCAGAAAACATCTGCAGACTTCTACACCAAGCAAGCCCTGGAAGGCCATGGGTACTGGCTGCACCTCGTGCCAACCCCAAAAATTTGGCTGGTTCAGAAAGATTTAAACAAAACAAAAAAAGCCCTGCAGCTTTACATGTCTGGGAATTGTGGAACTGCGTTAGGTTTATGAATAAAGAATAAGGGTGAGAAAAAAAAAAACAACTCCTTTTAAAAGGAGATCCCTGTCTCTCCTGTCCTCCACCATTGTAGGTTCTAGACACAGGCTCTCCTCCCTCCCCAGGGACAACACAGAGCTGACACCAGTGGCTGCAGCCCAAAACACAGAGTTCGCCTGCTGTAAAAAGGGTGTTGGCGGGTGCCAAAGTCACTCTTCACCCCCGCTTTGCACATCCAACAGGCGCTTGAGCATCCAGCTCCCAGCCACGCTCTCGGACACATGGCAACTGCCACCAGCAAACCCAAAGGGGAGTTCCTGGGTAGAAGACAGCCCAAATCGTCCAAAGGACTCTTCAGGGCCACTGCAGAGAGGCAAATGAAGAGGCACCTCTGCAAAGGTGGCCTGGGGACACCCTGCTGTCCCTTGAGCCAGCAACCTCTCATGCCCCATGAAGGATCAGGCCCTACAAGCAACCCAAGTTTGCTATCACAGGCTTGAACAGGCTCCAAGGTGCAGCACAGGGAAAGAGCTTTGGATACCGTGGGCATCTTGAAAGTGTGTATGCAAACACAACGGAGAAACTGACAGTGTTGACGTGGCTGCCTGTTGAAATAAAGGAAAAGTTTAGGAAGTAAGTTTAGGAAGAGGGACTTGTTACTGCGGCAGATGAAAATTAAAGAATCTGCTGCTAGTGTAGTCGCCACAGTTTTAGACTTTTCATAGAACTAATGGCTTTTTCTGACTAGCCCTTCACTATGTCTCCCTTTAGGAAAGCCAAAAAGCCTCTCACTGATTTAACCTTGTCTCCTGCCCCACTCCAAAGAGCAGCATACACTTCACATCGACACCCAGCTCATCCCGTGCAGTTAGCCCTGCGCAGGGAAAAAGGCCAGGTGGATACTAAAAGCCTGTGTAACAGTACACCCGTGTGTTCTGCATAAAGTCATCCTAAAATTTTGGTTTTGCAGCGTTCATTTTATAGACACCTCCTCAAGAGGAACAGTAGCTGCAGTATGCCGCCTTGGTTAGCAAGATGCAATACATGCAGAGATATGTACTCACAAGAGCACAGACAGACTTTGTGCAATGACCATATAACTACAGACACTTCACAGGTGTGTATTTACAATACTATTTATATAGTGCCAAAAGTGGACTGCATTAATACACAGTGTGCATGATTCACTGTCATTAGTCCTGCTTTCAGTATAACCCTATGATAAATAATATCACTACAGACTCTCCCATACAATACACAGACTTGTTAGTCTGCAATTAGAGATTTTTTAAAATTATAAAAAGTCCTTGAAGTGAAGCCTTTATTACTTGAATGAGCCAGTTGACATTAAAAAAGCAAACCGAGAAGCTCAGATTTGTATTTAAAATGCAGAATAAGTTGTATATCTTAAATAAACAACACTAATCTGAACACAGACTCAAATAAATCAGGTATTTTAACAACACTAGATAGAAATAATCATCGTATTTACCATTACAGATTTATATACCTGTTGGATTACTGTTTTCAAAGCCTTAAGAAACGTACCAGTGTCTTTGAATTAAAATGCACTTTCTGTATGCTAAATCTGTGAAGATGCTCTTGTGGGAAACACTACATTCTACATTATTTTTTTCTTAAAAAAAAAGCTTACACAGCCTCAGAAAAATCAACCAAATGGCAACAATCCCAACTTTGCCCATTCATCCTTTGATTCCACCTTTGCCATAATAAAATATGAAAATGTTGCCAGAAATAAAGTTAATCTTCACAAGAACTTTTTAATCTTTCTTTAAAACTAGAGAGTAAGTAGCCTGCAGTTCTATCAACCCTGGTGCACAGTACACTATGAAGATGAGATTCTCGTCATTTTTGCCCATGTCTAACATTTAAGGAGGAAAAAAAATTAAAAAAAAAAAAAAATTCCTTTCAACTCTAAATTCTGCCTAAGAAACATCTCAGCAAGACACCAAGATAACGTCTCAGAAATAGAAATAGGAGCAGCAGTAACATCTGTAGACTCATAATTGAGGAGTCAGCATCTTCTGTACAATTTTTAAGCGTTTTAAAATGCCTCTGACGATTTCATAGCATAGAAAGCCATAAATAACTGGATCAGTAAGTAAATTCACCATCTACTAGAAGAACGATTCCTGAGATAACTCTGGAAAGCAAAAGCTTAAGAGCTTGCTGCTAGCAGTTAATGGGATAAGGACTCCAAAGTCAGAAAGAGCAAAACATCCCCCTTTCATTAACTGGGGGGGGGGGGGGGGGGAGAAGCTTAAAAAGGTACACAATTAGTTAGCTTTGTAGCGATTAATTCAACAACTGCAAAGCCAAAAACAACTTCAGGCACTTAACCATGAAACTGTCAGTCTCTTTGCTTGACGATAAAGCAACCAAAAAGTAAACATTAACTTCTGTGTTTTTTCTATATGCGTATGACATCATGAGAAGATAATAACCAAAGAATCACCAGGCAAGCCCAGCAGAGACTTTTTATGCCTTATTTCCCCGGCCACAGAGGTGAGATTTGCCTGGATTCCACTCCTTTTCCTTGTTGCCAGCTCGAATAAGACAGTTCACGCTGTTCGCTAGAACTTGATAGAAGGGATTGAAAATAGTACTGAAAAACCTCTTCCCTAGGCACCAAAGAACTCATCAGAGCCAGGGAGCCTTGACGATGAGGAAACCCCTACACTATCCACAACCTCTCCGTATCAGGGCAAAAGTAAGCAGTAGCTCTCACTCAGACCAACTCTCCCAAGGAAGCAAATGGAAGCTATACCCAATTAAGGAATGAAAAGCTGTAAACATTATCATCTCTTTTAAATAAACTCCAAAATTTAATAACTATTGAACAAACTGAAAAAGGGCAGGAAGCTGAAGAACAAATTAAAACAACAAATCAACATATTTCTCTGACCTGCTAATATTTATTTCAAGCGCATTCTTCTTTCAAACAAGACTACTATGAGTGTTTTGATGGTTGCTCATAATCAAATGTGTCACTCACAAAATTATAGCGTTTGGGGAGGGTACGGGGCAACCGAAAATGGCTTTTGCTAGAAGTATGTCACAAGCAAATCTTCTAGTCACCTCAGAATTGCACACAACTTCACTTCATTCCTTTGCACTGGCTGCATGCGGGTTGCTTCACAGAAACACAACTGCAGTAATCTGCATGACAGTAAACAGTAATCACTAAATACTATTTACTGAGCAGATACATGACTCTGCTGTTCCCCCAGCTTACCCATCTCCCCTATCTACCTTCCATTCCCAATTCCCTTGCTCTGAGAAATTTTAGGGGAGGGAATAAATAAATAAAGGTAGTGAAATAGTGAAATCCCATAGCTGGCAAGGTTCTCCTTTGTGAATGGACAAATTCTTAACTCCATGCAGCTCCAGACACTGAAGGATTAGATCTTAACCAGGGAAAACTAGGAAAATGGTAATAAATATTGCATCGTAATCCACAGGAACATTGGTCCCAATGTGATTTTTCTATAGTAACCTACAATAAAGGCATTACAACATCCACAATCTCAGCTCATATATCAGAGCACTCTCTCCACTCTCCTTCTTGCACGACCTTTCTTCATGTAGTACATTTTCTAAGAAAATGTAATTTTTTTGCAAAAGTAAAGCCAGTGCAGTACCATTTCTGACTGAAAGCAGCACAGTAGTTTGATGAAAACTACCACAAACAGCATCGTGCTGCGCACAGCTACAGCTGACGAGTGCAGGGATTATGGCAGCATTACTCTGGTAAGGTTCCATCTGAAATTCCTTCTGACAAGACAAAGGAAGTCACAGTTTCCTTGGAGAGAAAAAATAATTTCATTCATATGCAGTAAGAGTACTTCATGTCACAGTGGATTTTACAATATCTTAGTTCTCCTTCAATTCAGGCATGTGTCTTTTTGGGCAATAAATTCTGAAAACTCAAGAAGGTAAAGCTTGCTTAACCATGACTCTCCTTTCACCCAGTAAAATTAATTCTACAGCTCCTTCTTATTTCTCCTGAGACGATTTTTAAGGTCTTTCCCACTGACAACTAGCCACTGTCACACTCTACTACTGAAGCGCAAAATCTTGAAAAATGCTAGCTTTTTAGATTTTTAGTTTTGTTTCATTCAGGTAAAATGTTTTGCAGTAGAAATTTTGCAGTAGAAATTTTAGCAGAGCTGCCAGGTCATCTTTGTTAGAAGACTTTCATAGGTACAAACAAAAATTGAGAAATGACTGGGGGAAACAAAAAGAAAGCAAGCTAGACAAATGCATTATGTGTTCCTTAGATAATGCAGTACCACAAATCTCTAAGGAAAGTTAGGCTGAGACTGCCATGAACACCAAATAAATCTGCACCACTGGGATATTTAAGGTCCAATAAATCTTCTTTCCAATGGTTTTAAAACTCCAGAAAATAGGTTTTCAGCTCTAGACTCTGCATGTTTTAACAAAACCACCTACATAGAAGCTATCGACTCACACCTGCTGTGAGAAATTTTCAGAACATACTCAGTTTGCTGAACTACCAAATTATGAAAACCTTAATTAAGAAAAAAAAACACAAACACACATATATGCATACATAAAAACCAACCAAACAACTTACTCTTTCTGTTTGCATGATAATGCTCAAGAAAGTTGGTGAAAATGCTTCTATTTCCAATTCAAATTCTTATTAATTTATTTGAACTATCTCATGTTGCAGTCAACAACATGAAACCAACAACTAATTGCAAAAAAATAAAGGAATAAAAACCATCACATTTCAGACATGCTATGTTGAGCAACAACAGAAGAGCCAAGGATTAACATCAACCTAAGCAATGACACTATTGTGCCATTTATTCAATATGTTAAAAATACTAACAATTGCTGGGGAAAAAAAAAACTGTGGTATGGAAAAGCATTTTATTTACTATGCTGCAACGTTTTGCATTTTGGTTATATCAAAAGCACATTCTGTGGACGATGAAAGTCACTGCTTCCCTTGGCCTGTCAAAAATATCCTGATGCACACAGCACGGCATATGGCTTTATGAGGGCATTACAGCCATCTTACATGGATAACTGGAGCTTCAGTGGCTCCACTGCTATTTCTACGAGCCTTGAAGACAGCAGTTGGTGAGAAGCAAGAAGAAAGTCTGGCCATGAAGCCAGTGAGTAGCAGCAGGGCTCAGAAGCAGGTGCACTACCTAAACCTACTTTTTATTTAAAAGAATTGCTTTTACAGGTGACATGCTGAACCGTGGCCCCACTGAAGGGCAACTTTGGGCCGTAAAGTACCACCTGACCATTCTGAACAGGGCAGCAAAAATACAAGACTGAGCTTTATAAAATATTGTTACTGCTTTACAGTAGCAAACTGTATGAAAGTGCAACATGGATCCTCGGAAAAACACAGTTCCGTTTCAACAAAGTGCAGCATAATTAAGATTATTTCCTAAAATGAGACCTTACTCTAGATGAAGTAAGCAGAAATCTTGACCTTTGCAAGTACGGGGAGAAATCAGATCCATATTCAGAGGGATTTTATCAATCTTTGGTCGTATCTAAGTTGTCCACAGGTTGCCTGGCAAAGCCAGTTAGATTCACTTCCACAAAGATCATTCATCCAAAAATCAGACCAACCCAAACACTAACAAAAATAACAAGTTATGCTACACTTGGTTTTCTTGCTAGCAAACTTCATGTCGTAAACAACTGAAGGGCAGTGATGCAAAACAGATTCTTTCCTAGATTTGTAAACTTTTCCAGGAGTTGTAATATCCTGCATTTGATGACATCATGAAACTAACCACAAGTAGAAGTTGGTTTTCAATTTGTTCTACTTTTTCCTCATTAGTCTCTGTGTCAGAAATAGAATAAGAACCCTCATTAAGTCACATTAAATTCTTTAAACTCATTAAGGGCTCATAGAAAGAACAATACAAACACTGGTGTTTTTGTAAAAAAATTACGCAACACAGATGGACTTCCATTTCCATGTATTTTTAGAACGTATGTATATGCATATAACAGCCAAAGAGAGACCAACAGGTGTGAGGGAGAAACGGAGAGGCAGAGTAAAAGAGACAACAAGGCAAAGCATACCTTACATATGACAGAATGATACCTAGATAAAAGTGGATTATGCATGATCACTTCTGACCTGATACAGATGAAGCACTTAAAGTTTTGTATCCTGAACTCTGGCAGAGCTGGAGTCAGAGCCATACCCCACATTTCTGTTCAATTAACAATTCTTTAAGATGTTTTCTAGGGAGAAGTCAACTTTGAGGGCCACACACCCAGTAGCAATCAATTGGCAATTAAACTTTTTGTCCATAGACTACTTTGCTGCTGTTGTAGCCTATCATACTATGCAACTGTGGTTGAAGATACATCTACTACTCATGCTGATGGACTTATACGTAAGATGCAGGTGTGTGCAGAATTTCAACAGTCTTGGAGAATATATCTGGGTGTGCAAAGGGTGGGTATTTGTTATAAGATTTATTGTAGCTGAATGACTCACATATGTGTTGTTGATAACTTCTGATCTCCCCTCCCTCATAAGACTGGAAATATCAGCTCAATGACACAAAATTATTTATATTCCTACAGTTTGCTCAAACAACTATTACGGGATCAATTTAATCCATTGTATTTTTTTTTCATGATAGATGTAACATGCAAATAGGAGTTCAAATCCTAAAGAAAACTCAAGTTCTGAAGAACATGGAAGGATACTAGAGGCATAGATTTCAGATGTCTACAGCAGGCCACAGAAAGAAAACAGTATATACAGAAAAAAAGGAGACCTGATTTACTGTTTCTTTCTTTCCTACCACTGTGACAGCTGAAGCAAAATGTGGGATTTTTACTGACAGCCCTCAGACCTGAGCATCCAGAGCTGGGTGCCAGGGTGGCATGGGCAGGCAGCCTCTGCTTGGGAGCTCTCCTCTCCCATTTCTCTGGCAGAGTCAGACACTGTTTACCTGCAAGGCACATGGTAAGGTTAATCTATTTTCACAAGCTTTTGCCTCAGGTATTTGGGGCAAGGTTTACTTTATTAATTGCGTGTGTGTATGCGTGTCTGTATCTATGCATGCAGGAAGCGAAAGCTCGGCAACAGTTGGCATATACTGCATTTTTGGTTTATACTCTGTAACTACAGCTACAGAACGCCTGATGAATAAATTTAATACATTTAAAAGTAAGAATGCTATATAGAAAAGCAAACTATGTTCAGATTAGGAAACTGAAAATGGAGGTATCTTTCTTTCACTAACTGAATTAATGAAGCAACATTTCATCTGCATAGTGAGTTTTGGATGATGTTCCACATAACTTGCAGCATTTGGTTGAAGAGTGATGTGTGAGAAAGTTAAAGAATCACAGTTTGGAAACAAGAAAAACTTCTACCCCCAAAGAAAATTGCTTTATCCTAACTCATTTAATTTCCATTAAACATTAAACCACATCTGCACATAGGAATTTTAGGCGATACTTAACTTCAGTATCTACTTTAACCTTTTTTATACACCAGTTGAGAATTTGTTTTTTAAAATGATCCCAGTAAAGTCACTGGGATATCCAAAAGCAGTCTGTAGGGTATCTGTCTAGGTAGAGTATGCTATTCTTTTTTTCAGATTAATTACTAGCAAAAATTCTCTTCTGGGTTTTTTTTGTGAACCAAGCTGTATGTTTAATTTTTTAAGTTTCGGTATGTATTTTATTTTTGCAGACTTTGCAATGTAGGTCAGGAATACTCAAAGGGTACACACTTGAAGGCTACAGATAGCAGAACACACCATTTACGGCTTTGTATATACACATACATACACATTCTACATAATACAGATAGATAGATCCAATGATTTAAACACATTATATTCATACTGTGTGTTTCAAGAACATTCAGATATTTACACTGTTAGATCACCACTCATTTTAGACCTACACTAGCGCCAGCTGCCAAAAAAAAGTACACAAATCAAAATATGTTACCTTTGTTCAAACAATACTGCTGTTCATTATATAATAGAAAATGTCATGCTTAATCTTCCAGGAACCAAGAACTGGTACATTCTTGGATCAGGGGTGGCTTGAAATGGTTTGAGGCAAAACTGAAGCATATTGTTTAATAAACGTTGCTGAGAAACATAAGTGTACTGATGATTTTTAACATCATCTTTTATGGATTTCTTTTTTTTTCCCAGATATATTAGCAAACAAAAAATGCTAGCATATTTTCAAACTGTTAAGAGATGGACACATCAGTGCTTTTCCTATAACATTTTTACAATATAGAATTATATATTCCCTCCTGCGTTGACAGCCTCACTAACTGTACTGGGGGGATGTGAAAAAGACGCTTGAGAACAGATACCACAATCAAGTAAAATGTACCTGTAAAAATTACATGTTCACTTCGAGAATACCTCAAAACTATATTTTCCTTGGGAGTTCTGAGTCTTATCCAAGTACCTAAGGGTTGTTGTGGGCACCAAGGTACAGGCTGTAATGTTTGTTTTCCATTAGACATGAAAAAAATGGCCAAAAGCAGCATTAAAAAGTATGTCTGGGGCATAACATAGAGAAACACAGAGAAGTGACAGAAATGCCTTAAATTCTTCAGAGCTGGAAATTTTTAAACTCGTATGTTAATATCTGAGGAAATGTTAAATAAAATAACTATACTTATTACGGAAAATCTACTCTGCAGCATTACGACTCCCAAACGTCTTCAGATTTTAAGACTACAAAGGAAATATTTTACAATTTCATCTTTAACAACACAGATTATACAATATTGATCAAATAGACACAATCTCACTTACAGACAGACACAGACACATACAACTCTGCAGAGGCCAATCCTGCAGTCTTTACTTAATTCAAAAGTCCCTCTGACGTCAAGGAGTATTTTTCAAGAATGAGAATTGCAGGATCAGGCCCAAAAAGTGCTTATGAAGATGAGATGTTACTTCAACAGATTGAATATTAGATTAAATAGAAAGATTGAGGCAAGACAAGTCTGGGGTTTAAACCCTAGGGAAGATTGACATTTAAAGTGTTGCCACTGAATTATAGCTCTCCCCATTGGGTGGGGTCACCTACTACTGGGTGGAGTGTCTCCCCTAAAGGAAGGGAAAACTGGCACAAGCCAACTTGGTCTTTGAACAATTTCGATTTCCCTACTTGCCAACTTACGAAGTCGTCCTGACGTCAACTTCATCAAGAAAGTCTATTGCCCAACTCTGTCGTTTACCGTAGAAAGTTTGCTTGTATTCAAAACCTCAGCAGACACAAAAGAGAAATTACAGAAATAAGCCTCTAAATAGAATAAAAAAATCAGGAAGACAGTAGACTGGATTTTCTTAAGTACAGTTAATAAAAAAAAAAACACCCTTTGTTGGGTTTTCTTGTTTCTAATACCAGCTTAATACAAACAGATACAGATCACTAGAGACTATTACTAAACATATTTTAAAATCTGGTTTAGTTTTAAAATATGGGGTGGAGAGCACACAAAGTGGCCATTCTGCAAGACAGGATCTATCTATGGGCAGTGAATATATTCCCCCCATCAGCATCACTAACAGGTGTAAAACATTTGTATCAGGAAAATATTCACAAATATGTTTAACATCATATTGCTCTCTGAATCAAAATAATATTTTTCTCCAAAATAAGGCTTTGGGTGTTGGGTGAGAGAGGAGGGGACAGGGGAGACATCTAACCGGAGAAAAAAACAAAAACAAAACAAAACAAAACAAGGGATAAAACATCTTAAAGTGCCTATGGGGAAAAAATAAACATAAAAATCAGAAAACAGTTTAAGTTACCGTAACCTGAAATGCACCAGCCATCACAAAGAGCAATTGGAGAAATCCAGCAGAGCTCAGCAGGAAAGATTTTTAATAACAGATTGAAAAACAAGAATAAAAATAACTACATCAACAGGGCCTTTCTTCCTCAGGCCACAAGCCCGTTTTCACTTGAATTTAAAAAAAAATGGCAGTTTGGCCACTAAAACCAATCCAGAACATTATTAAAAGTTAAAAGCTACCAATTACTTCTGTCTGTTCTTTTAAAGCAAAGTTTGGCATTACGTCAGTTGGTTTAAAGAAAACAAGAAAGAGAGAAGAATGAGAGAAAGTTTCCTGCTTGTATAAATTAAACCACCGGGGAAGGTGTCTAGCCACTTGTAAAGCATTTATTACAGGTTTTTAAAGGGCTAGTAACATTTTAAGAATTAAATATTTTTAAATAAATTTAAAAGGGGGGGTATAAAAAAGGTCGATCTAAGCCTAGAAAAAAAGCAGACTTATGAGAAATTAGATATGTGCGAACTGCAGCTAAGAAAGTAGAAATTACTATTAGGACTAAACATTGCAATTCAAAATAATTCTATATTCAAGGCAGAAATAATCCTACTGTAGCTTCTCTACTCACACGCATCCCCTACAAGCACAGAAAAGTTCCACCAGACTTTACAGGATGGAACCACCCGGGTTCTATAGGAACATCCCACAAAGTGCCAGTCATGGCAGCTATGCAATTTAACGAAGAATTTTCTTTCTATAGCTTTTCTAAATCCACATACAGAGATCCGCAGCAGGAGTAAGATTAGTTAGTTACTGTGGCAGGACTGTAATAAAAGTCACCAATAGAAAGATTAGCAATTTCTATTAAATTTTAGATGTATTTGCTACGGGTGCAGTTATTATTAAATTTTGAAGAACCTCTTTAAAGGTACTAGAAAATATGAAACCGATAGCAGAGAACATGAATAAAATACAGATGGCTATTAAACAAAGTTTCTTACACGCAGCTACGCCAGTTCACCTAAATCCCGTGATGCCAAACCAGAGACTCCTCTGACTCCAGACGACACACCAAGTGGAATGGCGTTCAGTTGTGCAACGCTTTTGGGGTGTGACAAAGTGTCCACTGGGGACTTAAACCGAGAGCAGGGTAGTTATTCTCCCACTGCTCCCTGTTTCATTTGAGCCTTGGTCTGCATGACAAGAAGTCAGAATAATATGCCTCTGCTTCTCTCCCCGCTGCGCTCCTCTGCCCCAGCAGTGTTTCTTATGTTCTGGGCACGTATACAATTGGCTAAGGAGCTGCCTTCTGGAAGGCCCTTTATTGATTAGGTGCAAAACAACATCAAGAAGTGAATAATAAGCATAATCTGAAAAAAGTAGTTGCCTGTCTTGTCTTTGTAAACATTTACTATTTAATGGTGTAATTGTACTTTAATCCTTCACATCATCTGATATGTCATTATGTGTTTTTGTTTTAATTAGCAAAGACACTATTCAAAGTTTTTTTCCATCTCCAGGAGGACTTGAAAGGGCACTTTTATTTATCTTCTGGACAGACAAAAATAGTCGTATCTAGACCAGATATGCTGTAATTAATGTATCCAAAGGTCAACAGGCAATGGTATTTATACAATAGATGGGTGCAGACTACGCTGGTTATAATATTAATCACCAGTATTTGAAAATAGCATTGTTTTCTTATTAGGTAAGAACTTCAGAAAGTTTTAGAAACAAAAACAAGAAACTTTTTTTCCTTACACCTACCTGCTCTCCTTTTTAACCAATTGCTTTTTAACTCATGAGGTGTAATATTTGGGACAAAAATGCCCAGGTTTACAGTCGCCTGAGACTGCCAAAAACAAACCCAGACTACCTCACTAGTTGTGTTGAGGAAACTAAATTAAGCAAGGACAAACACCAACTGGAAAGTTGTCAGTTTACTGAATGAATGGCTTCATTTTACACATCAGCTATAATCTCTTAATCAGAATATACTTCTGTTGAAGGCCAATACTTTTACTGCTGGGTGGCAGTTTGTTTTAACTGAAACTGTACTTAAATAAAAAAGGAATTTATTTCCACTTTACTTTCACCTAAAAAAAACGGCTGTCAGATTCCCAGCCTATCATGTTAAAAAATATTTAACCATAAACTTTCTCACAATGTTATATTTGGTGTTACCCACAAACCTTTATTAAAGCAATACTGCCAGTGTGGCTGAAGTTAAGATCTGAGAATGTTTCTGTTAAGATTATTACATTAAAGTATTGTCAAGAATTTGTAAGAGACATAAATATTCATATACATACGCCCCCCCCAAAACGTAGAAGGAAAGTTCCACATGAAAAGAAAAATTTAAATACATACCTATAGTTGCCTGTTTGTAATTAAAATTTTGGCTTTTCCCTAAACGTCTTTGCTAATTTTTTAACTCTTTCACACTGTAATGTAAAATAGTTTTGTTTCAAAGCAACTGCCTGATAAAGAGGTAAAAGAGGTAATTCACATGAACAGAAAGTAATTAGTCATTGTTTGCACAATGCTTTGAAAATATAAAATCCTATGTGTCAACTACCATTAAAATATAATATGATTGAAAGGCAGAGATTTAACAAGCAACCATCGCATCTCACAGACACTCGAATCCACACACAAGAATTAGTACTACATTGTTATTAATGCACAATCACGACATGTGAATAATAATATTCTTCATATGCAGCCAGAGCATGCATAATAGTGTGTGCTACGAAAGTTTACCACAAACAATAGACACCATATGACAGAAAAATAATCCTGCCAGGGATTTTTACTGGATCACCGATAAAAACATAAGGCAACCCTCAAAGCTATCGTATAAATGATGCTAAGAATGCATTAAAAATGTAAGAGCATAACCTGGTTGCACAGTAATTGTCTGATGCCCAAAGAAGTCTCAGATCTCTGAAGTTGCCATTTACATTTTTTTCCTTTATTAACATTACTATGAAATAAAGTAAAAAATAAAGCCATACTCTCATATGCAAAGATTGCTCAGTGTTATTTAGAATCTATTTAGAGGATCACAGGGAAAACATGTAAACTTAAAAGCTGATGCAACTTTACTTACTTTGTTGCAACTACACATATGCAGTTTCAAACAGAGAAAAGTTATGATATGTATCAAAACCAGCCATAATCAGACAGAAGAGGGTGGATTGTGAACTGACTAATCTTCCTACATCAAATTTCTCTTGACAGTGAAGCAGACTTCTCTTGTCACAAATAGTCTGAGAATTAATTTGTATACAGGTACTGATGCACTACTGAACTCCAGTGTTAATGATTAGATGTAGCAAACCTCAAGCAGGTACTTATTTTTCAAGAGGAAAAAAGAAAAAGCCTTTTTTCCCCCCTCTACAGACAAAGGTTCCACATGTTTGCTTTGACCACATTATTACCAAACTTTCATTCAGTGGTTAAAAAAAAAGAAAATCTTTCATAGTGTTGATATCATTTCCAGACAGTCTTGTCACCATCACAATTTACAGGAAATAGTTGATGTTCTCAAACAAGCCTTGTATTTACTCATAGACTCAGAGTACTTAAAAAAAAGTCCTCACTCTTTGGAGGGCTTTTTTTAAATGTCATTCTGGTGGAATATCTGAGAGAGCTGTCTAACCTAACACAGTATTGTGAACATGAGGCAAAGACAAACTGCAGTTCAGAAGACTACTGTAACTTTTATGCTCATTTTGTCCACGTCAGGAACTGGCTCTTACCACTACTTTCCTTTGCTGCCCCTTGCATTTTTAACTCTGGCAGTCTTTTCTAAATGTTCAACTTTTCCTAAAACCAACAGGAAAGTAACATGATGCCATGAACATCCATAGGAGTCAGTTGCACAGCTGAAGAAGACTGCCTGAATGGTAAAGAAGTTCGATGGTTCCTTGAGAGCCTTATTGAATTCAGTTAAATAAAACCTGACGCGTATTCAATTATTGTTTGATTCACTCAACATTCAAAATGCATTGAGTGTGGTAAAACCAGTGAAAGGAGCATGGTCCGCATAAGGCTTTACACTGTTTTTACTAGAAACTCTTTTCCCTTCAGAGAGGATCTGTCACCCTGGTTCCCCAAGTGTGCTGAGGTACCCCTGGCTCCAGCCCTGACCGGGAAGGTACTGGCACTGATGGAGGAAGGAGTTATGCAGAGAACACATCACTTCAACTCATCACTTATCCCCACAGCTCACCAGTGCACTTAAGAAGTTGGCCATTTGCAGATAGAAAACATAACCGATTGTGAGGGGGAAAAAAAAGTAAAGTCATAAAGGAGGCTAGCGGGCCCCACTAGAAACCGCGTAGGAGTGCCGGGATGTCTGAGCGCCTTGATTTGCAGCAGAGAGGCAGATAAACAAAGCCTACGAAAGCTCAAGCCCCCTTGGGGAGCCACTGACGTCCCAGGGCAGCGGGCAGCACCCTAACGCCTATCCCCGCGCTGCTCCTCCATCCCCTGTTCGCCTCCATTCATTCCACCCTCCCAAAAAGCAAACACGAGGATAACTGCACCGAGGAGCAGCACCTCGCCGGCAGCCCCTGAGGGCGAGAGAAGTTTAGGGGGCTGGGAGGAGAAGCGAGACGGTCGACAAAGTTGTGGCAGACAGGGGAGAGCGGAACGTGGGGACACAGCACTGGAAGCAGAGCTTCGCCTTTAAGAGGGAAAAGTTTTACGTTTCTCTGCGCTCTGATTTAAAAAAAAAAAAAAAAAACAAAAACAAAAAAAAAAAAAAAATCACCACCACCATGTCGCCTTTTTCCCCGGCGTGACCGGGAGGGACCCCGAACCCCCCAACCCGGCGCAGCACAACTCCGCAGCCGACCTCCCCCGGTGTGTCTCCGGGCAAGGAGGAAGAAAAGGGGGGGGGGAAAAAAAAAAAGGAAAAAAAAAGTTTTTCCCAAACTTACTACTCTTCATGATGGTGCCCGTGTGCCCCGCTTGTCATGATCCTCATTAAAACTTCCAGCAGCGGCAGGAGCGGCAGGACCGTACGACTGCAGCTCATCGGATGCAAACCCTCTTTGCTCGTCTTCTACTTCCACCCCCCGCGTCTCCCTTCCCCTCCCCCCAGAGCGCCCCGGTGCCGGGGAATCGCGGAGATAAGGCGCGGAGAGACGCGCAGGGAAGGGCAGAGCCGCACCAGCCCGCGGCCACCGCCTCCGGGCCAGGGGGCTGCTCGCCCTGCCCGCAGCCGCCGCTGAACTTGACCCTCAAGACTCCAGCGGGGCTACCGCGGTTTTGAAGTCGCCACTTTCCAGCCATCACACATGGCTTTGACCCACCGGCGGCTGGGGGGGGGCAATGCACCAAACCCCCCTGTGAAATCCGAGCAGCCCCCACTCCCGGTGATTGTGCCCACCCCTCGCTTTTGCTGGCTTTTTGGTTTTTTTTGGTGCGGGTGTATTTCTGGGGAGGTGGGTGCACCCTCACTGCCCCCCCCACACACACCCCGGGCACGCGCCGCCGCGCCCCCGCCTCGCGCGCCCCCCCACACCCCCCGGCGCGCGCGCCGCCCCCTCCCGGCCCGCCGGCCAGCAGCGCTCTCCCCGCCGCCCCCGCCCGCGCCCCCTCCCGCGCCTTACCTGTTGATTAACCGTCAGCAACAGCCCCGGCAGCCTGGAAGATGGTGGAGCCGCGGCGTGAGCCATGAACCGTCTCCTGCTGCCGGCAGAGCTGGCCGCGGATTATGTGGCGGTGGCCGGAGGGGAGGTGGGGGGTGGCGGGGGGCCGCGGCGCCGCTGCCTCCCCCCTCGGCCCCGTGCGGCGGGGAGGGGGCGGCGGTGCCGCCGGCGGGCGGTGCGGCGCGGCGCGGGGGCGGGGGCGCGGCGGGGCAGGGGGCGCGGGGCCGGGGCACGGCGCGGCGGCCCCACCGGTGTCGAGGCGGCGGCCTGGGAGCGCGGGGCGGCCGGCGCGTTATCAGGACTGTTATCGCTTGTCAGGACCTCCGTCTCCCCGCATTACGTCAGTTTCAAGACACCAACACTATTAATATCAAAGGAGCCTTAGCGGAGGAAAGCGCCACCCCAGACGGAGCGCCCTTAAAGAGACAGAGCAGGCGGCCCCGCCGCGCGGCCCGCGCCGCCCCCCACCGCCCGCCTCCGCCCGCCGCGACGCGACGCGACGCGGCCTCCGCCGCCCCGGCCCGACCGAGCACAGAGCGCGTCGCCCCGCGGCCGCGGGGACTCGAGCTGAGTTGGGCAGGGACAGCCCGCAGGCCACAGCCGCGCCCCGAGCGCGGCCCGCGGGGGGTTGCTCCGCTGACACGCGGAGCGACTTCTGTCCTGCGGGACTGAAAGAAAAGGGAGTAGGGGTTTTTATCCCGATAGCTGCCTCCCTCGGGAAAGCCGAGCCCTGCGCGGGAAAATGTAGCTTTAGTGTCACCTCTCTTGTCCTTTACTCCTCTGTAGCCGTGTGGGTGTTGAGGAGGATGGACAGACGCTTCCCAGGTTTGGGGATGAATATTTGGCAATATTCATCCTGCGTGCTGTTTGATATCAATCTCAAGTCAGCCACAAGCTGCTCAGAGAAAACCCTTACAACTTTCCATGTCTGCACAGAATCTTTTCAATTCGAAATACTCTTGATTTCTCCCATGCTACAAATTGCCAGAAGTCTGGATGTCGATGTAAAAAACACTCTCTGAGGAGCAGCAGTACATAAAATGTTCCTCTGAAAGGGCTTTAAAATCCCAAATATAGTAGGCGTTAAAAACTATGTAAACATTTGTTGGGCATTTGAAACACAATTTTTCTGCAGTTAGGTGACTGTTTGTGGTGTGTTTTCTCTGCCGTGCAAGTCATTTTAAACGGATTTCATATTGAAATAGCTGCATTCTGGTTTCTTGCAACTACCAACATATTATTGAAGGGAGAAGCTGGAAAAGAGTTAAATCAGTGTGGGAGATGAAACTGCTTCCCCCCAAATGTTTGAAATGACATAACTTTTTCCTTACTATTTTATTCTCAAATATGTGGTGAAATGTAAAGCGTAAAATCTTCAGAGATACACACTGACGCAAATGAAACCCTACTGTAAAATGTATGGCGTTTGAAGCCCTCTTTCCAAACTTAAATGTTCTTCGTATATGTTTTGTATAATCCACTGGCAGATTTGTAAAGTAATTGCTCGTGTAAATCACCCGGTAGCACATTTCTCCCTTAAGTTCTTTTCTAGGATTGTCTGATAAAGCACTTTATGAATAGAAAAGCAGTAATTCATGTACAAGAGGTGAACTTGTCATTTTGAAAATGTAAGGTAAAATATAGTCGCGCGATGAGGCACACAGTAGGATCCTCAAGACAGGGAGAGCAAAACTGACAGATTACGTGTGGGACTTCCTCTTTACCCATCAGCAGAAAATGAGTTTGGAGCAGTGGAGATGTTTATATATGGAATGCAAAGAAAAGTCATATCAGAATTTAGCATTTGTTAGAAAGTCTGCCACATAGCATTTGTTAGAAAGTCTGCCACATACTTTATTACCAGGGCCATGCTCGGTAGCACCTCACTAATATGTACACAGGCAACCTTTCCTAACTTTGTGAAACTTTACTTTTACTCAAGCTGCAATTGCCATGGCTGAATCACATTCAAAGAGACAAGCCACTTTCAAAAATTTTCTGAGAATACAGAATTCTGAAAAGTAAGTATTTTTGTCCTATTTGCACCGATTGGAACACATTGTTCTCTGCAGTTTAGATTTTCTTATTGTTGCTATGTTGGCCTTGTGTGACTATTCAGTTGGCAAATGTCTTGCATATGAATGGTTAAAATCAGCAGGTATTTTGTCTGATGACTTGGCTAAGCATCTTACAAGTAGGGCTTGAGTGGAAAATATTTAAACAATGGTTATTCCCCTTTCCTTCTCTGCTCTAGTGAGACTTATTAATGTCTTTTTATTTTAAACAAGGAAATGATGCCCCCCACACCTTAAATCCCAGCAAGTTTGTATGTATGACTGCAGCTTTCCCAGCTTTTATTCACATTATGGCAGACAAACCATAAGATCAGTAATGATGAAAGCACAGATTTCAACACATGTAAACTTTGGTAACATACACCTTCTTTCACCTGTAGAACAATATAGAAATATGTATTTTTTAAAAGACATAAGCCTCTCTGTGCAGAATGCTTTTAAAGTGAAACTGCAAAAGCTGTTCATAAGCAAACATGAGGACAAAATATGTCTTCATAGTTTCAAGTAGACAACTCTAATGAAGTACTGTAGCTCTCAGAGAAAGTTTGTTACCATATCTTTGTCAGAAATGCTTGCATCATGCACTCTGCATTTCAAGCTAAAATAAAGCAGATCAAGAAGATGTCAATATCGATCTGTTTATATTCACCACAAAGGAACTATAGAGAACATAATAAAAGCAAAAATATTTTCATAAACTTTTTCAGGCAAATTATTTATTTATGAAATAATTTACAAAGAAAATTTTTACCTCATGGCTTAGATACATTGCATATGCTTGTGATTGACACAATATGTTCAGACTCAAAGGCCTGTATTGCCTTTTTTTCTTCCTTTTTTCCTTTTTTATTATTTCTTCTTTTTTTTTGATCCTAGCAGGAATATTTCAAAACAACCAACTAATTCATGAAGTCCTACAGTTATTGTTTGACAGTTGTTTCTAATATAGATAAATAAGTTATGTATATTGTTTTTGTGGAAATATTTGTTGATTTGTTGTTAGAATCCTTTGACGTTGACATGCCACAAATTGCATGAGGAGAAATATTGGAGATTTATTTTCATTTATTATCTTTTGCTGTCAAACATTTGCAAAACCACTGAAAGCAAGTTTTATTTCACTTTATTCAAAACTCATAGTTTGCATGATAGTAGGTTGTTGTTGAAATAACAAGTCCAGTTTTCTGTAGTAGTTAAGAGCTCAGGAAATGAAGGAAAAGCAACAAAGCGAGAAAATGTAGAGAAAGTGCTGCTTTCACAGAGAGGCATGAACAAAGTAAGTTCTAAATAATCCTTTTTTTTTTTTACACTCAGGCACATTCTCCATTGAGGCAGAATACAGAGGCCAGTCACAGTTGCTTCTTGAAGGAAAACAGTATAGCAGTCATTGTTTATCAAGATGACATAACATGCCATTTATGCCTTTATTGTTTAATGCAGTTTCTTTTTTTTGTAGTTTACTCAGCATAGATGCAAAGAGGGATTAAAAGTTAAGCATAAGCATACTTGTTTTACAATTTCAGCCTTTTAGTGCATAACTTACTTAAAGTACTACAGCCTATAATCACAATGATTTTACCTGATGGAACATGCATTTCAGAAATATAATCCAACTGTGCACCCTAACACGTCATAAATTGCAATTCTTTACAAAAAAAAACTCAGAGATTGACATCCATTGCTCTTAAGTGCCTGCTGCTTTAGCACACATCATCAAGAAAGTATTTCTGTATTATTCTCCCTCCGGTTGGTAGTATATCACATGAATTCTAAAGACCATTTTCGTTATAATGTCTTCAATAATGAGCATTTTGAGGAGCATTTAGTTATGTGTCTGAGGCACTTGAATGTGAATTCCTTGGGATTATAAACCCAGCAACTTGCAGGATTTCTGCAGACAGATTTCTTTTCCTTGCATAATTTCTGTCACATGAAATAATAGAGAAACTTTTGTTCCCTTTCTTACACCCTGCACAGAGTTAAGTTTCTAAACTTCAAGTTGTGCACCAAAGGCAAAAAACTACCACTGATTTTCAAAGAAATGGGACTGGGGACCCTAACGATGTGGTTGAAATGTCTTTGAGAAGAAATTATGCATTGTGATAGACAGGGCAGTGCTGAGAACAGCCAATGAAACAGCATGCAACAGAAGAGAAGAGCTAATACCATGGCATCATCCCAGATTCAACAGATGTTTTCTAGGGGGATTGGATGTCTGGTAGTGGGAAATGGAACCTTTCTCTTCTGTGTCATTGGTTTTAGCACAGGCCAGTAGTGATGTAAAGAAAATAATATCCCATGTTTGTTTGGTACCTTTCTCCACTGCATGGTAGAAGAATGGCCTCCTGGCCATAGTGCACCATGCTGGCCAGGATTTCCCAGGACCTGATGGCACTGCCAGCAAAAAGGCCTTGCACAGAAATGCCAGGGAATCCATGTTCCTGTAAGTAGTCTTCCAGGAAGGTATGAGCAACACCAACAGGGCATTGGCTGCTCTTGCTAGTGGTATGTCTACAGATAGTTAAATAACTCTGGCAGCCACAAAAGATAATTTATCACTTTATACTATCATAAAATTTACTAGAAAATTAAAAATGCTAAACCACTAGACTCTCTGAAATCATTTACATGCAGGAATCCACATAATTGTATAGATTTTGATCTTAAAAATGCTATGTAAAAGGCATTCATCCAAAGTTCTGAAAAAACCCACATACACATACATATAGAATAATATATAATGAGCGTCTCCCAATAAAAAGAGGTGACATTTTTCTCCCACATTTCAACTACAAATTCAGCAAATCAAACCAACCCGAGCCCCCTATGCTGTCATCATGCCCTGTCAGGCCAAGCCACTACCTCTCCCCGCCTCAGTTCCATATTCATCTTCCCTACAACATTTCCAACATTTCAGGGAGGATTAATCTGGATCAGTTCAAAGTATATTGAAGCCAATTGGGAAGAAAAAGCTATAAATGAGTTTAGTAATCTTTGCAATAGATCCTATATGCAAGTATTGTTCAGTCTTATTCTTCAGGTTCGAAATTGCAGTGTTCTGGACATAACAAAATTAAAACTCACTACAGTATCTTCTAATATAAAGCAACAATTCTGTACAATTGAGGTGTTTCGCTCAAAAGAAGTTTTCTTTCATGTGATCTGTAAATACTTTTTTTCATTTATGACTTCTCACTGTGTTCAAATCTTTCTTTTAATGTGACAGACTACGAGCAACATGCTTTTATTGCAGAAAAGATTTATTTACATAGATACTGATGTGAGGTCTCAGATTAAGTTTAGGAAAAGGAAATATCTTTCAAATATATATTTCACTTTGCAAAAAAAAGTGCACTTTCCATTCCAATACAAACATCAAATGCATACGTACAATATACGGCCCAGGAGGTGCAGTAATAGCTATTGTTAACCTCAGACACACAATGCATTGCTAAAATTACCAAGATGCTGCCACTATTTCCAATTAGAGGTGGAAGGAAAGTCACACAGTAAAGGTAAACATGGCAATGTAACACATAGGCTTTCGTGGTTTCTACCAGTCCCCTATGAATCTCTTTCAAGAACACATGCAAGGACAGATAAATAACTACATTCAACCAAACTAACATATCTAACTTTCAAAGCGTGCAATGCTTTGTGTAAGGTAGGGCTTGACCTTAATCTGGTCTAACCGTCTGTATCATGAACCAGTCCATCTTGCAAAGACATGATCTGATGAACCATTGCATGCCAGGAGTTATTACTGATAGGCAGAAGTTTGCCTTGCAGCTCCTGAACTTGAATTGTGGGATATTTAGAGCAAAGGAAGAAAGGTCAGTGTATTAATTCACAGAATCAGAGTCACAGAATGTCTGAGGCTGGAAAAGACCTCTGGGCGTCATTTTGTCCAATCCCCTTGCTCAGACCGGAACACCTAGAGTCAGCTGTAAGGGACCCAGTTCTTCCGTCTCGAGAATTTATAGTTCTCCAATAGTCCATATGACTGCTGTAACTCGTTCCTGAACTGAGACAACTTGAAGATGCTTTCTAATCTGAGTGAGAAATTGACCCTGACCTTCTTTCTGCCTGACCTCTACATACGAATAAATACACATCCACAACTCTGAAATTTAAATATGATACCTCTTTTAATGCTTAGTCTTTGGAAACAGGTAACCTAACAAGAATGCCACCTTGGTTAACACTAGAGCTTGTTGACACCAAGATTAATATAAACCACGTCATTTAGTTGTGAAATGGCAGTGCCACTGTCTTTGTTGAAAAACATGAAACAACTGTAGCCATCGTTTAAAGTTACTCAAGATCTTAATTTTTGTCAGTGGTTATCAGTCTTGAAAGAATTTATTTGGAAATAGTCATTCCTTTTGGGAAGAACACGTCCATCTACACAAGTCGCAGCAGCCTTAGGTCACTTGATTCTGCTTTCTCACTTATAAACCTCACTTCTGTTCATACCTCTCACTCTTCAGGAGCTGAATCACATGCCTGTACACAAGGTTTTACCGAGCACAGTGTGAATCAGACAAAAATAATGCTGATGGGTCAGTGTTCGTTTGCACTCGGGATCTTGATGTGGTGAAGCGCAGATCATGACCCAGAAAACGTGCATGGCCTTGTCTACTTCAATGCCTGGACAAACTGATCCCAAAAGAGGGCAAAGAAATAGTCTTTACTACTTAAATTTCTTCCCCTCCTCCTTCCTGACTCCACTACTTTTAGTTCCTTTCATTGCTCACATAAAACAGGCAGTTACCTTTTGACATATTCAAATATTTTTGTGTTAGACTTCTTATTTAACAATGGCCAGAAATATCCCTAATAGGCTGTTGAAAAGCCTGGATAGTTTTAGCAATTTTGCTATATACGTTATATTTTTTTCCACTCAGTGTGTGCATCAATGGAACAAAAAAAACGGAACCAAAAAAAAACCCAACTCACACCAGGTAACTCATCCCTGACCCATCCCTCCCCCCTTAGTACTTTAGCATTGCAAAATACACAGATAATATTGTCATTGACACATTGAAGTAAGGATCATTACCTATTTTTAAATGAAGGAAATAGAGCTGTGTAGTACATTATGACTAATATATGCACGAGTCACTCATACAGTGACTTGTAAATAGAACAGTTGTGATTAATAGCTTTATATTTGTGCAAAGAGACATCTTTTTGAGTGACTGGTGTGCGCGATATGGACAGAAAACAGTCTGGATTATTTAGGAATCAAAACAGTAAAAACAAGTACGGAGAATTTGAAAGACATATCTAAGAAAGGGCTATGTGACCTTTATGAACCCTTAAATGCAGAAACCAGAATGGGTTGCATGGAGGAAGCTTCCCTGGAGGTAATTGTACTGGTGCCCTGTTTCTCCTTGTCAGGAGCTAGAGACAGTCCAACTAGTAATCCAGAGATGCAACAAGGAAGCTGTGCATTGTGATGCAAATTCAGTGCACTGAAAAATGAACTACAGTTTTTTTGGTGAATGCAAGTGATGCACTACACAGAATAAATCCAGACCAGTGATGGGATGTGCATTCTCAGGAGCAGGCACAGACACGCCTTGGAAAGACTAGAAAAAACACACTTCTTAAGAATTCTAAAACCCACTTTTTGATTTGACTTTCACAGGCCTAGCTGAGGGTGTGAATAAAGAAAAAGGACCTAAGTATGAAAATGGAAGTGTCTGCCTGAAATAAGCTATGAAGGGTAGCTTTTAGGGAGATGTGTATACCTAGGCTGCTAAGTATGACAAGCAGCCTGATGAGGCTGTCAGGCAGAGAAGTAAACAAAAAGGGACAGGGAAAGTAGCACCTCTCCTATAGCAAATTTCAAGTATCATTCAGGCTCTTTAAGAGATTCATTATATTGCAACCTGTGTAAGAAGACAGTCCTTCTTTCCCCTTCTTCCATTATTGGAGAAATGCAAACCTTAGAAGAAAAAAAGGCTACTTGGGAAGGGCTCATGCATAGCAAATTTTTTTCCCCCATCCCCATCAACTCTGTAATTGCAACCATTCAGACAAAGCTGGTTTTCCCAGTAGGACTGGCTGAAAACACACTTCATTTACATGGCCTAATTGGGCTTTTTTGGCCAAGGTTGTTCTATACAGTGACACTAGGACTAGGTACTTAACATTGAAAGGTACATTATTGTGGTATTGAAGTTAAGGATTTCACTACTTTGAAGTTAGAAAATTCATAATGAAGGTGTCTCATTTAACATCAGTGCTTCACTAGTGTATATAAGTGTAAGAATAATATTGATAAATATTATTCCCCAAACAGTTAAGAGTCTGCAAATTAAAAAGACAGTATTTTTTTTTCTTCTTTCTCTGAGAAAGAAATAAAGAAGAATTTAGATGCATATGCTATTACATAAAATATTGGGTATATATCAGTACAATGAGCAGATCAGCTGATTTGTGAATATCTGCTACAGAAACTATCTAGGAAAAAAAATCAGCTTCTATATCCTGCTACTTGCATTAAGTAAGAGTTGATTATTTTTATTTTATATTATTTTGTTTGTAACTATCTTATCTCGCTCAGCAAGACACACAGATCATGAATATGTGTCTTCTAACCTTTTCCAGGCCAAGTGCACAGGTCTAGTTTCAGGGCCTTCCATATTGCGTATGTCCTCTACAACCAGAGAGGCTTTGCACAGTCATCAGTGCAAACTCAAGCCATGTCTAGAAAGAAAATTTGCATAAACATTTCACCTGACCTGAGTGTAGACAAGGTTCCTGCAGCTGAACCTGTTTTTCAGCATATTTAATTGCCACAGTAATTAGAACATGAGCGCTCAAATCCACAAGGATATTTGGATGCCTAATTCTCATTAATTTCAATTGAGAGATGGCACTTACATCTCTTTATGGACATTGAAGACGCAGAAACCTCAAGAATCTTATCTGTTCTAAAACTCCCAGACAAATATTGCTATCAGCTTCTTCAGAGCAGCAGGAATTTTATTTTAATTCCTGATGAAGGTACATCTTAAACACAGGAAATGGTGTGATAACAACGAAGGCCGCATTCATCTCTCATCTCCTTTTCACCCATACAGCCCTATTGAACTGCAGGAAGTTCTTAGATCACAGGCTACTTTAGGAAGCTCAAAAAGCAAAACAAGGTATTCTCTGGTGACCACCAGAAATTAAGCTGCAGGTTATGATCCTTTATGGTCTGATAAAAAATGCTGAATTTAGGAGGAAGAACATGGTTCTATACCCTCTCCTAATTGTTAAATGTAAAGAGGAATTATGATTACTTCTCCAAGTTGTGATCCTCTAAGGCTGAAGTTTCTGGACCTGCATGTGACCATCCAACTCTGAGCTGATGCCCAAAGTCTAGACCTGTGTTCTGTCCTTCTCCTCCTGGCCGTATACCCATATCCCTTTGCTCATGCTGTGCCAAAATTCATGCAGCTACACTATAAACCATAAATGGGAACCGATTCAGTAGAAAATTACCTTTTTTTAATCTCTTTTATTAATTGCCAGTTCTGGGACAGCGAAAAGGTGAGACTTCCTTTTTGATAGGGACTTTGTCATGAAAAAACAGCCAACCTTAGAAGGTGTGTCTCCAGAGCTACCTGTGCAGGCGGTTGAGACCATCAACTGTCCTTTCTTCATCCCTAACTACTGATGAAGCCCAGCCTCTTATTTTAATCACCTGAGGATGTTATTTATGTATTATGAGTACTCACACAGTTACATGATTAATCACAATCTCCCCACCTTTCTGCTTCAAAAATTCAGTCTGACCTTTGCTTTAATATGCCGTGTACCTGTAATGATGCTTGTTAAATAAATGTTAAAAAAAGAGAAAGTATATCTCACAAAGGTAATGCTTATAGACAGAAGAAATCATTACAAGCTCTGCTTTGCCTTCCTACATAATCCTGGCCACAGAACCCTCAATACTGTCTGTGCCAAGGCTATAACTGCAGTGTGAAGACAGTATATCCTTCTAAAGATGTCTGTCTTGATTTAAAGACTTCTAATGATGAAGGATTCACTGCAGTCATAGGTAAGTTGTTCCAGTGTTAAATTACCATCATTCTTAAAAATGCCCCTAAACTGATTTAGTATAACTTCAACTTCCAGTTCTTGTTTGTTTTGTTTTGTTTTATTTTATTTTAACTTATTTTATTTTATTTTATTTTATTTTATTTTATTTTATTTTATTTTATTTTATTTTATTTTATTTTATTTTATTTTATTTTATCCAAATGAGATTCTTTCCTCCATGTATGGACTTACAGACCATACTTTCAATGCCAATTACCCCTTTTTCCAAAAGCAAGCAGATGAAGTTTCCCTCATCTCTCATCCTGGATAATTTCTGTCACCTTTTCTGAGTCTTCCATCATTCATTTAAAAACTTTTTGAGGTAGAGACACTACAACTGGTCAAAGGCTAGAGGTATTCTGTTAGCTTTCAAAATTTAGTGCTTATCCGTACATTATAAATACTTGAAGTTCACATATCACTAATATGAACATAAACTATCTCTCCAAGTAAGTGCCCAGGATTATATTTTTTTATTTATTTATACACACATGCTGATCAACAATTAATGTTTTGAAATCAATTCTCACTCTTTGTGGAGAACTGATAAATGCTTTGGGTTTTTTCCTCTCTCTTTTTTTTTGTTAAAGCAATAAGAAGCTTTTTGTGATTTGTTCTCTTTGATTAATGTGTTGAAATTGGAAGACAATCTTTGAAGACACTGAAAATTACTGAAGTAAGTATACTTCATCTTCAGACTTCTCATGGCAAAAGTCACTCTACTGTAATTTACTAGAGGTCCTAAAAAGAAAGGATTTCCTTTCTAACGGTGAGAAATAATCAGTCATTAGTTGTAGTTTCTATCATAAGCCTGGGCAACAATGTCACTAAATGGTACAAAGTCACATTTTTACTGGCTATTATTACTTGGGCTTTAACGAGAAGATCCTAAGAAGGATTGTGCTTGCTGAGACACTAAGTTATAATCTTTCAAACAAAATAAAGCTAATAGCTATTCCCAGGGCAAGACAAATCTGCAGGCACTGACTAGGTTAGTGGCTATTACCCTCTGTTTTTATTCTTGAATGAGACAGATAGGCAGGTGGGACCAAGGGGAAGATTTGAACAGCAAGAGAAGCCATTTGTCTAAGATGACAATAAACTTTCGACAGCATCTTGAACATCTTCATTGACACTTAAGCCAAAGCAAGTTGAAGGAATTTACCCCTCTGAAGGAGCCAAAGGAAAGGTTTCCACGGCTTTTCTCACAGTGAGAGTCTCAAATCCAGGACACCTACATCAAGCAGCCTCATGGTGGGAAATCTAAGCAAGGAAGAAATGAGAAATCAGCCCATGCATCCCTTTGCTGCAGAGAACACAGGTCTGCAGCTACCCAGGGCACTCACAGGGCACTGTGTGTGGCATTGCGAGTCAGTGCCTGTTTGATGAGAGGCAGAACTTACTCCTCTCATATGTGAATGTGAGGTGCTTCACAGACAAGTACCCATTTGCACAATGGTGTCAGCAGCAGAGCCACCCCTTCCTGTGCAGGTGGACAGCATTTGTATCATGCCCACTCCCCTGGAGATCTGACACAAGTTACCAAGGTGCTGGGAGGACAGCTTCCCAGACATTGCTGTGGCTTACAGACTGACCTCTTGTGGGGTTGCAACATCTGACTGCCAACAGAGATGTGCCACAGCATGAAACTTCAACACAAACATCACTGTGCCACCAGATTTCATTCCAGGCCTCTGCCATTTCTACAGCAATTGTTAACTAGTCAGTCTTGATTCTATGCTCAAGAAAAGGGAGTTGGGTGGTGCTGACTGAATGTATGTTTCTAGTTGCTTGTGGTTTCCCAGATAATACTGCAGCTACCTGAAGGCATTTATTTGCCACCTTAGTGGCATGGCTGGGGATTTAGGATTCTATGTGTTTGCTATGGAGCACATCAGCCCAAAAAAGCGTTTGTGTACGCAGGCATTTGAGAGAGATCATAAACACAAGGGACAAAATGGACAACACTTCTAGTGAAGAGATACAGACACCTGATCACTGAAAAGGGTGGATTGCTGGCACAGTGGACACTTAAGCAGGACATTCATTTTCATGGATTTTTGCTTTTTGTTTGTTTGTCTGGGTCAATATCTTAAGAAATTCCAACAAAAAAGAGAATTATTTAAATGTCAAATATAAAACATGATTAATTTTAAACAATGTATGTTTCAACCAGCTCTTTGACATTAAAAAGGCAAAAAGAAAATTTTGTCTCACAACCTGCTTAAAGAAAAACAGAAAGCTAAGTTACAACTCCTTGCAAACAATGAAGGCAATAAATGTAGTAAATTGCTGTTTTATGTGAGACAATACACTAAGGTTAACTGAAGCAATGGAACTAAAAAACAAACTCCCTCTGGGAACAATTCTCACACCCCTGTTTTAGAAGGAAGCAGAGTTTACTCACAAATAATTTAATGCATTTACTCCTGTTGGACTGGACTGACAGGTCTTCCATATACTGAAGCTTTTCTTCTCTGATAATTGCAAACTTTTTAAGCTGAGGAAGTTGTGAACTAAAAAGATCTGCACAGTCACTGTAGGACTATCTAGGAACATATAGATGTGCTATATAACAGTGTTACTGAATGCTGGTGTAATACAGGTCATCATTTAATAAAATATAAATATAAGATAAAAAATAATGTTGCTGCAGATCTACTTCTTCTATTTATGAGTATGTAAATCTCCCATTCAAAGTCATATAATCATCCCTTAGCAACTGTAACAGTTGCTTACATGGAAAAGCAATGCAAAAGAAAAGACACATTATTATCTGGTGGTTTTTAATGCAGTTTAGCAACTATAAGGAAAAAGGAAACAAAGGAACTGAGTCTGTAAGTGAAGCGTGATAACCTCTGTTGCATGGAAGTACGAAAGAACAAGAACACAAAAAAAGAAAGGCGTAAGTTGTGATCCCTGTTACCTGCCTCAGAAAGCTGCCTCACAAAATACTGGACTTTGCACTTACATTTGCCTACATTTCCTATTCATGCCATATTTTTACTTGCTTTATGTGCATTGTTGATGTATCTTCTCTCAACTCCCAATAATAGTTTGTATTCTGAGTTTGTCAAACCTGTTTTCGACACTTAGAGTACAGAGCTATCAAAAACAATGGCTTCTTCTAACGTTCTTCTTTCTGACTCAACCTTTATTAACCACTCAAATCCACCTTCATATGTGTGCTGTGTACCATCTAGCTCTAACTTCAACTTTCATTTTGGCTTTCCTTCTCACAGATGAGTTATCTCAGGCATCAGGGCTACCCACAGATTTTTGAAGACTTGAGTAGAAGACAATTTGGAAACTGGTCACTTGACAGAGGTGAACAGTAGGAATTTTGGCACTGTTTTTTTCCCAGAGGTTATTGGTCAGGTCAGTTTCAATCTTGGAGACCGTAGCATTTCGGAAACTCCACTAAACTAAATTTTAACTGTGTAAGACTGCTGCTTAGACTGGTCACTAGCTGCAAGTCTTGCTCCAACCTGAGAAAACAAGACTTTTAGGAGTTTTGTGAAATAGCTGAGTAGCCATAGTGTGTGTGTAAGGGAGGAGAGACCAGCATTGCCAGCACAGCTCTAACACTTATCCTTCCTGCTCCCCAAACCACTCCCACTGGAGCAGGAGTCACCACTCGCCCTTTGCTACTCACTGCAACCTGGCAAGCTGGAAAAAGATCTGATGCTGCTGCCATTGCCTCTGCAACCCTGTCATGAATTCCAACAGGGAAAGACAGTGAAAATTATCTGGGAATGAGCTGAATCACCTTCTTTTGTGTTGGCGCCTTGTCCGTACCCGCTGTGTGGCCAGTTCCATCCAGAACTGATCAGCTTCTGAGTAGGAATTGGGGAAGGCTTGTGTGTGTATGGACTTCCCTCTGTGCTGGGATAGCAATAACCCAGATCTGGAAGACAAAGGGCTAAATTTAGGTTTCTGCCTTGTATTCCTTATGAGCAAAGGTTGGATCTCACCACCTCCATGAGATACTGAAATGAATTTGTAAAGGCATTCACAAGACACACAGTTCTGAGGTGCTTATTCTATTCTGTTCAGAGTTTGCAGGAAACTGGCCAGTGGCTGTTAGTGAAGGAGGGTTTGGACTTGCAAATTCCTTGGTCGGTGATCATACACCACATTCTTCTGAAGACTGGGAGAAAAGCATAAGCCTCAACACTGTCACTGCAGAATCTGCCTATGCAAATTAAAACCACAGCCCAGCAGCTGTTCCTAACTTCTTCCCTAACTTTTAGTCCTATAAATCAATGATGCTTGAATGTACACCAAAACTGTTTTACAATCACAATCCTAAAAGATCTGTGGCACACATACATGAATCTAATCAGAGTGTCTTAAAACATTTTAAGTATGAAGAGCAAAGGGTTGATAAATTGCTTTTGGGCACTCATCTCAAGTGTGTGGTGCCAGTTCAGCAGCTATCAACATTTTCAAGTTCTAATATCTTTATCTCTGGTGCCCCACCCTAAAAGGATTTGCACATAGTCTTTCAGAGAGGAGGAAGAGACATATGCACTCATTAATTTTCAGAATAGAATCATGGGATTATAGAATAGTTTGGATTGGAAAGGATCTTTAGAAGTCCAACCTTCTCTGCAATGAGCAAGGACATCTTCAACTAGATCAGGTTGCTCAGAGCCCTGTCTAATCTGACTTTGAATGTTTCCATGGATGTTGCGTGTACCACCTCTCAGTGCAGCCTGTTCGAGTGTTTCACCACCCTCATTGTAAAAAATTTCTTCCTGCATCTAGTCTAAATCTACCCTCGTTTAGTTCAAAGCCATTGCCCCTTGTCCTATCACAACAGGCCCTGCTAAAAAGTCTGTTCCCATCCTTCTTATAAGTGCCCCTTAAGTATTGAAAGGTTGCAGTATGTTGTCCCTGGATCCTTCTATTCTCAAGGCTAAACAAACCTCAATTTTCTCAGTCTGTCTGCATATGAGAGGTGTTCATCCCTCTCATCGTTTTTGTGGCCCTCCTCTGGACCCATTCCAACAGGTCCATATTTTTCCTGTGCTGAGTGTTCCAGAGCTGAACGCAATACTCCAGATGGTTTCTCATAAGAGTGGAGTAGAGGGGCAGAATCACCTTCCTCAAACTGCTGGCCACACTTTTTTTGATGCAGCCTGGGATACCATTGAACTTTCTCGGTCCTTCTTGGTCCTTCAAGTCCTTCTTGTCAGGGCTGCTTTAAATAACTTCCTTCCCCAGCCTGTATTGGTACCAGGGTTTGCCCCAGCCCAGATGCAGGACCTTACACTTGGTCTTGTTGAACCTCCTGAGGTTAACATGGGCGCACTTCTCAAGCGTAATAGGGGCCATGCAGCATCCAGAATCAAAGAAAATAACAATAGCATGCTGAATAACTGATTTGTTGTGTATGCTTCACACTGGCTAATTTAAGTGGATCTTCACCCTCCTATTGTATTCTTGTTTCCTTGAAATGTCCTGGAACAGGCGTATTTATGATGTCCTACTGATATCAACATTCCTACATTTGTCAAATACGCTACATTGCTGCCATTAATGTTTTGGTTTGTGTTTTATTTAACTGAATAGTCAAACTGGATAGAAAATTGGTTAGACTTACTTTGATTCTTCTTATTTTTGATCTTTTAGGGGTGTTTTTTGGTATGACCTAGAGGATACAAAGACTTGCCACAGAGACAAGAATGAGATACTACAAGATTTTTCATCTCACAAAAAGAAATGGCTGATCACGATTTCAGAGAGGAGCACTGTGATGTGCCTGTGACATGCACGACCCAGTGTTAAGGAGATTTTTGAAAGGGTTCCTCCTGCTATTTACTGGGTATCAAATTATGTATATATGCTTATTAAGAGAATAACATGTGAGTTTGCCTATAATCATGGTAGCTAATATTATTATACCTCAAGCAGTCAATGTAAACATTTCTCAATACAATTTCAATGTGTTTACTTTGTTTATGTGAATGTACTTTCCATATAATTATGGACATTTTCATCCTGGGAGTACCTATGAGCTTAAATTTACACATAAGCTTAGTCTCATCAGTTTTACTGAACTACTGGAAGTTAAGCCAGTACTTTTTTTTCATATGTGGGAAAGAAAAGCATTTTAAATGTGAAAAAGCTATCACGCAGCCTCAAGAGGTAACAGTCAGGGCTTGAAACTCTCAAACTCTAGTGACATGCTCTAAAAATTTTAAAAAGGCTTGACTTGATTTCAAACTTTTAGCTCTACCTGGCATCCTAAAGAGTAGGAAAGTCCTCCTGATATATTCCCGAATCACGCCTATATTAGGATGTTTTAATTATTATGTCTCATAGTTGTCATAAGAAGACAAATATTCTCTGTTACCACTTTCTGGAGTCAGAGGCACAAAAGCAGAAGTTATCTATAAATGTTAAACCTGGCTCTATTCAAATTTGTGCGTATAACCTAAAATATTACTAAAATTTAAGAACAGCATTAAATAAGTGGCTATCTAGTATACAGTGGCAACATGGACTTAAATATTTTTTCTGATTTAATTCTTGCTTCACCTCCAACAGCTGTGGTTTAGTAAAGCATCCAACCCCAGTAAAAGTAATTCCTGTGATAGAAACTATACCACAACACTTGGAACTTTGTTCTAATGTTAAAAACATGTTCCATATTTCTCATGGAATTTGTTTAGCCTCTCCTTCCAGCCATAAGATCGTGTTATGTCTGCTAGCCTGAGAAACCTTTTATTATCAGATTTTATTCCTATTTGTATATATATATATTATTATCAAATCAGTTCTTTTATGTTCTCCCATACATCTTAATAGAATAGAATATTCTTTGACTAGAATATTTCTGTCCCAACTCGTATTAAGCTGACTGACCAACTCAAACATCTAAGACTTTTCAGACCATGACCTCAGTCCTTTATGGATTACTTTCCTTTTTTTTTGTGTTCACAACATTGCATTTTCCCATCCTGAAACATTTTGGTGCACCACAACTAGCTTACTAGGTCATTCTGTACCAATGGCCTGTCTTTGATAATGATCTTCCTTCCAATCTTTGCACCATCTAAAATGTATAACTTTGATATCACACTCAAGAAATTGCTGAAAGCATCATAAGCAGCAGGACAAGATATCTGGTGGTTGCAAAGACTCAGTAGAATCAGAATTGCCTGATTTGTTAGTATAGTATTAAGCTTTGTTTTAGCCTTCTTTTTTTTTCCCAGTATTCTTTAGCCAACTCTTTAAAAGTTATTACATACATGTTTCTGGCCTTACTGATTTTAAAATGTCGATTTCTAGTAGCTCTATTTCTTATCATTCTTCCTCACTTTTAAAGTAGAAAGCATTCTTTTAATCTATTACTATACTTCCATATATTTCTTTTATATATTAAAGTGTAATCATATATAATACTCAAATATTTTTCCTTCAAACATAAACCATACACAGTTATTTAGCACTTCTCCTCTTTCTTCGTTGGTTAAATTTTGTTAGTAATCAATCAACACATTTTGACTCCATTTTCCCTCAATACTCCCAACATATTCTTTTTGTTACGGTTTAAGTGTGCAGACCCATTTTCTTCCTGAGCTCTTTTGCTCTCCATCTCAAATTTATCTACTTCCTAACTGCTATCATCTTTCTATTTCGTTATATAAGCACATAGGCAGTTTTAGATACATACAGACTGGAAAAAAAATCATAATCTTTACAGAAGATTAAATTTCCCTTTAATCCAGACTGCTTTTCTAATCTTATAGACTTCCTTTTTGACTTGGAGAGTGGTGTAACTACTCGTACATTCAACCAATAAAACAACTTCTGGAATAATAAATCAATTTCTACTGCTTCTTCTGAATTATTATTTGTATTCTTTTTACTTCCATCCTCACCCCACCTTCACACACAGAGGGTTGTTTTCCATGTAGAAACACACATGGGAGCAGGGAGAAACCAAGGGAAGTACTAATGAAACAAAGGTATGATAGTGAACATATAATTAGATATGAATTTGTAGTGTAGTAGTATGGCAGCAAAAGAGTGCAACTGGCGGAAGTATGAACTATGTAAGGGGACTTCTAGTGCAAGATTATTTACGTATAGCTCTGGTCTGACTGCAGGCAAATTATTATATTCAGTCTTGGGAACCTCCTTAGTAGTTTAGAAGGAATTCAGAGAGGAATGACAAAAGTGATTACACTGATCAAATAAGGCTGAGGCTATGGACACGTGAAAAGAGCTTAAGGCTTGGGCCTCCAGCAGGTTATACCAGTGCGTCTCCATACAAAGAAGCTAAGTGTGATTATATGTGTACAACACAATCTAAATGCATAATTCTAGACTATATATATACAGAGAGTTACCTTTAAAAATTTATACTAAAAACATGTTCAGGTTGCAAAATCAAGGATTCAAGTGGTAGGAAATGCCTACGCAATTTTAATTTGGTCCCTTCGTGTATATTCATGATGACACAGCCTGTAGCTGTATGATCCATCAACAATGTATTTTTCCATACTCACGTCCTGGCTCATGTTTACCTCGTCTTTGATCCCTGTTTTCTTCTGCTTGTCACAGATCCCGCCTCCTCTTTCATCCTCTTCCCTCATCCTCTTCCTGAGACAACTTCTGTTTGCCCGTAATACTTGCTGCATGAGCTTCTTTTGGTCATACCTCTTTCTTCTTCTAGTCTTCTCTAGCACCTTCCACCTTCCTCATCTCTCCACGTTAGTCAGATCATTCTTCTTTAGCTCTTACAAACTTCTTAACAAAGGCAATGCTGATATCACAGAAAAGCCCAATTTCCTATTCTCAAGCATGATATTCAAGCCCACAAAGGCATGAACAACTGGGACAAAAGTTATAAGGGCTTTTGCTACCCTTTCAGCCTTCCTAAAGCAAGTTCAGTCACTCAAGGGATTGCACAGTTGTGTCAGAGTTCTGCTGTTGTTGAGTTTGTGGAATTAAGGTAGAAACTTTGAAGAATGTAATCCGCATAACAAGGGTCTGTTAAACCTGTGTGACTAGTGGATTTTTTTCCCCCCGGAATTGCATAATTTGACAAGGATGTCATGGGATGGTAAAAAGCAGAGGCCTAGCGCTAGGGGTCATCCTACCCAGAAATAAAAAGTCAAGTGTATGCTACAAGACACGTTTCTGTTATAGCTTCTCGAAATAAAGGATTGTATTTTTTTATCTCTTTTCTCCCTTTTCTCCCCTTAATCCCAGTCTTAGAGAAGGCTGACTTGTTCTGTTCAATTATCTCCAAAGAAATAAGATCAAGACATTCACGTAGAGAGTAAATATTCTGTTTAAATGATCAAAGTTAGACTTAGTAGCATGAAACAAGACTTTAAAACAAGAAGTGATGGGCAGCCATAATTGTAGATGGGTCTAACAGCCCTACCTATACCATTGAGAAAAAAACTGGCAACACAGTGGCTTAAGGGAAAACATAACACCCTACAAATATCTGGTGGGGAAAATGGAGAGGATGGACACAAATTATTTAGGATTCCCTGAGTGGAAATTATATCATGAAACAGCGCTATAAAATAAGCTCATATGGGAACTAACACAAACTCTTTTCATTTTTTTCTGAGCAAAAATATGAAGTGTAGCACAGGGAATCATCTTGCACTGAGGAGGAGTTAGTCTGGATGATGTATTAGAATTTTTCCATCTCTCTCTTCTGTAATTAATAGTAGAAGAGTTATCACTGACCAAAATGAAAAAAAGAAAAATATGTTCCCTCAGCCTGTTCATCCAGTCCCTTTCTGTCTCATTAGGTAGAGACTCTGCTGTCATTATGTATAAGAAGACAGAATGTATCAAGATGAAGAAACCTAACTGATAAAAGAATTCCAGACCCTAATGGTGTGGCTGGCATCAAGATGCAGCCTAACTTCTTCCTGCAACTAAGGAAAGAACATTTCATGGAAATTCACATATGATAAGATTAAAAAAACACCGAGACAATATCTTTACTGCTGTGCAATTTATACAGTCACTTGAGTGGAAAAAAAAACAGGAGTCCAACTATGTTTTAATAGGTGCATTAGAAATGGACAGGATTATAGTTTACAGCTTTCATACTGCTTCTACACCATGTAGAGAAATATGGTATATACATTTTCAGTTATAATTTAAGGATTGAACTTCTAATCTAATCTTCTAGATAAAATAGTCTTTAGTTCTCCACACCTGCATTTTTTCCGATGGATGAGGACAGCATGAAAAGTATCTCCTAAAAATCAATAAGATGCAGTCTGCTCAATTTTTCCGTCTCGCTCTTTCCTCCCTTCCCGGTCTGTAAGAGACTCTTATTTTATGAAGTCAAATAGCCTTACTGTGAAACAACTTACACATTCTTAAAGAGAATTGTTTCCTGATAGCAGGTTCTTCGATACCAGCCATTTCAGGTGGAGACAAATTCCTTTTGCGGATTAAATGTATTTCTAAATAATGCCTGACGTAACTCTTACAAAAGACTATAGTCAATCATACGTGGCCAGTCTTCCTCATCTGAAAAGATAAGTGATAAAAATTTCTTATAACCCCGAGCCACAAGACATGAAATGCCTCTGTCAGGGACCTGATGGATTAGAAGACTCTGAGAGTAGTTTGAGTGAAAGATGGCAATCATTTCCCAAGGAGCCCAGGATCAGAGTAACTCGGTTTAATGTGGGGTCCAAAGGTAATTTACTAGTGTCAGTCGCTGCTCACTTTTTCCACAGAGGGGTTTCAGGTTACTTAGGAAGCCCCATAGCACTAAAGTGACTACGAAGAAAGCCAGAAAGACCTTGCATGGAATCATACTTGAATGTGTGAAAGCTATATATATACTGGGTGTAACAGGTTGGGTAGCTATCTACAAGGCAATAATAGTAATATAGTGTTACTATACTAAACTATAACTGACAGAAAAATAATAATTATGAAATAATAAATAGTGTTGTTCTGACTTAGAGATGGGCAAAATAGCTCTAGGGGTTCATGGACTTTTTATCTCACTTACCAGTAACTTTCAACCTCAGTAGAAACCATAGTGGTGGGACTTAGTGGCATTTCTCAGTTGTGTGTTTTGCAACATGGCACTTTGAACTGGCTTGTGTACCACTGGTGACAAAAGTGGCATAGGATTTAACTGTCTGAGTTCAGATTATGTCCAGATGTACTGCTGAATATAAGAAACTTCAAGAACTTTGGCTTGAAAGTCTTTACTGTGTCAAGTTCCATGTTATTCTGTTTTCTCTAACTTCTGAGCTTTCACAGAATCACACAGAATCACAGAATGGTAAAGGTTGGAGTGGATCTCTACAGATCATCTAGTCCAGCCCCCGTTCACCTAGAGCAGGTTGCACAGGAACGCATCCCGATGTGTTTTGAACATCTCCAGGGAAGCAGACTCCACAACATCCCTGTTCCTGTGCTCCATCACCCTCACTGTTAAGAACTTTTTCCTCATGTTCAGGTGGAACTTGCTGTGTTGCAGTGTGTGCCTGTTGCCCCTTGTCCTGTCATTGGACACCACTGAAGAGAGTTTTACCCCATTGTCCTGATAGCCAGCCTTTAGTCATTTATAAGCATTGATAAGATTCCCTCTCAGTCTTCTCTACTCCAGGCTGAACAGACCCAGGTCTCAGCCTTTCCTCGTAAGAGAATTGCTCCAGTCCTCATATAATCTTTGAAGGTCTCCACTGGATTGTCTGTATTCTGTCCTTTCTGTATTATTTAAATATGCAACTATACATCATGAAACTTTGCAATACATATTTTATTTGCAACTGCTTCCCTGTTTGAGAAAAGTATTTATTAAATCCACCTTCTTCCACAAAATGTCTCATCTCTGATCTATATAAAAAGTGCACATCATGTTAATTCTGATTTATTAAGAAAATAAACCTGCTCAGCTCTAAGATTAACACATATTCAGATCACCATATGCATAGTCTGTATTTAAGGTCTGTCTATCACAGAAGCTGCATATTCAGAAACTCTGTGTTCCTGTTATAATCTTCTACACTGAGCTAAACAAATGTGATCCTAAAATAACTGTAGCTGCAGAAGCCTGAATTCCAAAGTTCACACATTATTCTCATTGAGGCAAAAGTGAATAATATAAAATGAGTTTTGAAAGAATGAAGTAGAATATTGACTAGAAAATGATGTCTTTGTATTTACTTCCTCTGGGAATCAGGCAGACATGAGTGAAAATCCAGGGGACAGTTCCAGCAAAAGAATTGTTTCTCTCTGTGGAATGATCAATTTTGCTTCACGTATATGGAGAAGAAAGCTTGTAGCTCCTCATTCCACTGACCCTTTATACTGTGAGTGGCTGCTGTTTCCCATCCTCAGCACTGCCACTCTGCAGGGTCTGAAGTGGCTGGTGTTGGCCGAAAACTGTCAGATGCTCTTACTATCTGTATGCGTTGACAAAAAACCATAGGTATGCAAAGACAGGATCAAGGTGTTTTGCAAGGTAAATTCCCTGAAAACTAGTAAAGATAAGGGAGGTGGGAATGGGTGTAGAACTCGTGTGTTTCTAGTTCCAGTTACTGCTACTGTGGGAGTGAGTACCAAAAATCCTACCAGTCCATCCTTTTCTTACGAGTCATCCTAGCTGAAACTGAGTTTTTGCAAGGTGTTGTGATTGGCACCAGGATCTGAAGACATGGACATGAAATTAGTCAGGGTTCAGTTCTCGATTATTTGGCGCAGGATTTCTCAGTATGTGGCCAGATAATAGTAGCTGTATTAGTACATGAGGCAGAAAAGTAGACATGCTACATTGTGCGATCTTTTTACATCAACAAATAAATCATAATACAAAGACAGCAAGCCCCAAAGGTCTTTTATTCAGGTGTTGTAAGCATAAATTTATCTCCGGTAGACTCTGTTTAAAGAAAATATTCTTGGAAGATAACTCAGCAAGCATATTTAACATTAATGGGATTGGGAAGAATAATTTATGTACATTAGAAAAAAGGAAGCCCAAAAATCGTAAGAACTGAACACAAGCCAATTCAAGATTATTTAGGATGTTGTACAAGTTACAACAGTACACTTTGTGACTTGTAGCTTTATATCAAATATCACAAGGAGTCTTTACAAAATTAAAGACCAGACACTGCTCAGAGTGTTAGATCTATGATGAATATGAATCAGTTCTGCTCTCTCTTCAGCCCTGACCACGATTTGCATGCCAACTGACTACAGTTAAACTGTACAAATAAAATGCAAAATGAGAATGCAGCCAATAGTATTGTAACTTCATAAATGAACATGGGATCACTTCTCTTCCTCATCTCAGTCCCTCAGCTACTTCTATTCTGCCAGATGCCATGTCATATTATATCTTTTCTCAGGCCACAAGACAATAAACTTATACTTTATTCATCTATCAGAAATAGGCTCATCCATAGTCTAAAATTCACAATAAGACTACGTTTGGATCCAGTGCTATTGCAGAATGCCACCTTGCACAACAAATAGCACACTCAGCAGTAAGACAGTTTCTTCATTTTTTTTTTTCCCTTGGAGAAATTCACTGTTTCAAGGTACATTAGAGGATTAGATTCTGATCTTAAAATAACAAAAAAAAATTACTGAAACTGGCAAAGTTCAAATGGACACTTTTATGACAGTGAAAGTAATCATCCTGGGAATAAGATATCCAAGAGATTTGGTGATTTTCCATAGTTAGGGATCTTTAAGTCAAGACAGCGTATCTTATTAAGAGCAATATTCCAATTCTATTATTAATCCTTAAGCCTAATGCAGGAGTAAGTTTGGTAGAGCTGCATGGTCTAACATGCAGGAAAGCAGATATCAGAGTGATTTTGAGTGAACTTAATATCTATGAAGAATAATATTAATGTTAAAAATAATGGCATTACAGCTATTTGAATAGATGAAGTTAGACACTAGAGTCCAGAGTTAGACTATTATTTAAGCATTAGGTTTTCATGGTTACTAAGAGTCAAACAGCTTTTAGTGGACACTGTGAGAAGTATAAGAAACAGAGATCAAAAAATGTAGTTATTCTATACCAATCTCTGAAAAAAACCCAAACAAAGAGAAAATAAATCAAACAAAACTGGTGAAGGAACTTAACTGATGAATGCAAGGGAATTTCAAGCTCCAAATGCTGAGGAGGCATTTGTGAACAAATGGAAGAAAAATCAACTCCAGTTTCAGGAAAGCCGCGAGGATCCTTTTTTTTTTGTTACTGTTTAGTTTTTCTTCAGAGATTGCAATTCACTAGAAAATCTACTTGGCACTTTTTTCATCACTGCCATTTCTAAAACGATGTTTTCTTAATGGAGATGATCTACTAGGAGATGAAGGCAGGAAAAGTTTTAGAGTAAACTATTTTACAGAAGATACAGTAGGAAGTAGCATTCCATGGAGATGTAGATGGGGAGATTTGGGGCAGAAGTTTCAAAGGCAGTTATTGTTGGCCCAGTGTTATTCTCTCTGAAAACAGTGGAAAAACTGAGTGCTTTTTTTAAATAATGTTCTTTAATGGAAGTAAATCTAGGCCAGGGAGAAGTGTTTATGTAATTAAACCGTTTGTGTCAGCTACCCAAAAACTTTTATGTTTAATAGTGTAGTGGAAGATGACTATCATCATTCCCAAAGCTTTTTTTTGTGATAATTATTATAAATCCTTACCCTTCACTTCAATGAGGAGGAATTTTCTTCCTCCTTAGCTCAGATCTTCACTTTGAATCAAGGAAAATAAACCTAGCCATATAGCTGAAAGAAGCATAGGGCATTAGATCCCGCATTCATTTAGTTTTAAACTAAAAACACTGAAGTGAGCACTTCAACATACAATTTTACATCTACTACTCTTTTCACAATCCTTTAAAATTTCAAAAAGAGGCATTATTACTTGAACCCTCTCAGAAATTAATTTCCATTGTGATACACGCTGTTTAATCATTTAACCAATATTAATCTGCCATAATGCTATATCTCATAGATACAATCAACTGAAAAATCCCTCAGACACGGCTGCCTGGGTTGGGAAAAGCACCAGGACTCACATGTCATGTGCTGCTTCAGGTGTCCGAGCTCATTTGAGGATCCCTGCACAGCATTGCTTTGTACATCTTTAGTCTTCTTCAGTATCAGTACATTAAAAAAGCATGCACCAAGGGGAAAGCACTCTTCTTATTCCCTTTTTACAAGAAGAGAAAGATGATAACAACTTGCAGAAGTGCTCATAACTATTACTATTTATTATTTGCACTGTGATAGCATCTATGAGCAATCTGTGGCAGAGCTGGAAACAGAATCTAGCTCTTGTGAGCACAAGTCAAGTGCCAAAACCACAAGTCCTTCCTTCCTCCCACACTGTATGTATTTGTAAAGAATTATGCTTTTTTTTCAATTTTGTAACTGCTACAGTTAAATCCCCACCCCTCCAAATATTATGGTCTGTATTTGGTTTAAGAAATTGCAATTTTTAAGATATTTTGATTATAGACTTTATTTTCCTCTAGATCAATTTAATGCTTTCTCCTTTGAAAAGGCGATGTATGAAGGAAAAGGAATTACCACATCATGCTTTTACATTCTCAGCAATTTTTCATATGCATTTATTCACACATTCGTATGCACATGGTGACAAAGCTATACTTGTAGAAAACATTGATTTCCAGGGTACTCTCATAGTCTGTGACTGATCAAACACAGAAACCGTTTAACCTCCTTACAGACATTACAAATGTAAGTAAGAGGAAGTGAGAAAAAAAAAGAACTAGCAAAATTTCAAAGAATTGAATCAACGTATAAAGTCTGCATACAGTTTTTCAACATCACCACAACAAAATGTGTGTTTTTAAATTTTCATTACTTTAGAAAGTACAGATTATTATGGATTCTGCTTGCAAAATTCATAGTGGGGAAAAAGGGCAGGGAAAGTATTATGTGAGCCAGAATAGGAGGAGCCCTTCAGAGTCTGTTAGAAGATGTAAATAACTTTTGCACTGAATGGGGCTCTGATTAAACAAAGTCATTATTATTAGCTATTAAAAACTGTAAGTCTGAAATACATGCAGTAACTTGCCAAGTAACAATGTTACGTATGTCACTTGTTTCCTATTCTTCTTTCTTTCATCCTAGTTTTACCCTCTTCTCTGTCCGTGTTTTTCTGATTCTTAGCTTTGGACCCAATACTCATTAACCTAGTGGAGCCCAGGTCCATAACTCACCTTCTAGAGGTTACTGCAACAAGAAGAACATGTAATAATAGTAATAATAGTCTCCAGACACTTACGACTGGGCACGGTCCTTATTACTATGAGTAGTCTCACCGAAGTCGATGACATCGCTTTCTTTCAGGAGCAGTTACAGTGCAGTTAATGGCACTCTTCATAGTATAAACACCACACCCTGTGAAAGTATTTAAAATATCAGAACTTTATAAGCTTTTCTGGCCAGGTAATCTGTCTTTATTTGTCCTGCTGAGCATCCCACGTGATTATGACATGATGTATTACATATTAGAAATCTTGTACTTTCAGCTGTAAGTTTTTTTCACTTTTATAGTTGTTTCACTCTTTATAGATACATGGCAATTATGTTAGAGCTAGAACTCTAAATGCCTTTTTCTCTAACTTAATCTATGTATCCTTAAATCTTATGCACATTTTCCAATCAGACTGAAATTCAGACAACCGTAATAAGACTACTGGATACAGTTAGTGCTTCAAGCATAGTGCTACTTGCGTCAGAATTTCTAAAGATTTATCTGTATTCGGCCTCAAGGGGAAAAAAAATATGTATTTTGTCATTCATTAAAAAAAGAGAAACACTCAACGGGGTTTTGGTGCACATAGATGTGAAGATCACGCAGGAGCTACAATAATGCCCTAAGTGACCTCAGTCACTCAGTGTTTTTCTCAATCAGTTCCCCATGTTTTTTTTCAAGGAAGTAAGATATCAGTTTCAGCACAGTTGAGTTTTTGGCAAATAAGCATGTTTGGAAAGGTTTATCTTGCATAGAGAAGAGTGATTTCCATTTAGGAGGGGTGGTCAAAAGGATTAATGAAGAAGCTGGCAACTCTGTCCTTCCTTCAGCCAATTTCAGTCTAAAGTAAACTACCCTGTATGCTAAGAATTACTTAGAGGTGTGAAAGCAGGACATGGTGTAGCATTAGTCAGATGGGAGAATCACTAACACAGGTCTTCCTATTAAAGGAGTTCAGATCCCAGAAGAGTGGAGAACATTGTGTATTTCTGTGTCTGTATGTGAAGCTGGGTATGCTTCAATCTATATGCATACAACAGAGTGTGATAAAGATTTGGGAATATCTGTTTTGGTGCTTATATATTGCAAAATGCTGTAATAAGAGGAAAAGGAAAAAGGGTAAAGAGAAAGGTAAAATGATGAGGGGAGGTAAAATTGTATGGGGTAAACCAGAATGCCCAGAGGACAAGACAAAAATATTAAATTGTTCAAGTGACTAAAACTATCTCCATGTAATAAAATTCAGAAAAAAAGTACAAAATTATCATGCATCCCAAGAGAAAGAGTTCTCTTACATTTCAGAACAACAAAAAGTAACTCATCTCAAGTACCTCCAGTAAGTAAACCAAACCAAAGAAAAAAAACCCTTGTTAAAACTGATTTAGGTTTACTTAGAGATATTTTGAGAATTTTCTGGGGATCAGATGTGGCAAAACCTAAGTTCCTGAAAAGCAGGGAATGCATGGGCAGATCTCCCAGTTTAAATTTTTGAAATCTGGGGAATTCGAGTTTTATTATACCTCCATCTGCCCTACACTTGAATACTTAGCTCCATTGAAACAGCACCACATCAACGACTTTTAAAGAAAACTTTTCAGTGCTTTCATCCTTATGCAGATGACTCAGTCTAACACTTACCAGTCTGTAAACCCTCAGACCACACACATCTCCCAACTAACTGCTGACAATCTCAGTACCCTACCACTTATATAATAGATACGCGATTGATGATAGCACAGAAATGAGGTACATAGGCTCTTCCAGGTGCGTTGGTATCTTTTCCCTTTGATTGTGAAAGCAGGAGTCACTCATAGGGATTCGCATAGTACAGACAGTGAGGCAAAACTGCTTCCCAGTCATCTCTTACCACAGTCACCATCATGCCACACTACTCCTTCCTATCCTTCCATCTCTGCACATACAGGTCATATACTGAATGCAGCAGAAAAGCCCCCGAGAACCACCCCCAGCTATATGCAGCGTCCAGAGGACACAATTAGGCTGCATGGCCATACCATTTGATTCTTTGCTTCCCAGATTTCCAAAATCTGAGTTTTGCTCTGTCCTTGTTGTGCAGTGACAAAAAAAGGAATTCTCTTAATTCATAAAGCATTGTTTGTCTCTTGGTAAGTATACATTTTAAATATTCTGGGGAATGACTTTATAGCAGGGATAGTCATCAGCACATTTCTAGTCATCACTGCAGAACAAGCAAAACTTCACATTCATAATTGTGATGATTTAGCCCAGGAAGCTGATTTTAAGTGCTGTGATAATTCGATTAATATGTATTTTCGGTGAAAATAGTTCCAGTAACTTAATGCTTCTTATAAAAGTATACTAATGAAACAGCTATTCAGAGTCCGAGTAGTAAATACAAGTAAGAGAAAGCAACTACCTATTTTCAGGTGTAATCTGCAACTAGAACAATAGGCAAAATTAACTAAAGTAGGTGATAGGAATTGAATATTTTTTCTGAAGAGCTGAGGCTCATATAGTCTCTCAGAAAAATACATAGATCTGTAAGGTAACACAGCCAGTATTTTTAATGACTCTTCATGGAGCTATAATGGCATATCTTGCACAAGGTACTTGAAGATCAATTAATAGTTACGCCAAGAATCCATGCCGTCTTACCACCCTGAGGCTCTGAGTTCAGCAAAGAAACACAAACCTCGCCACTAAAGTTATCATCCAGGGGCTTTGCAGATGACAGTCTGTGAAAAGCTTGATTTAAAAGCTAAGTCTCAAGGTGTACTCTCAAGCTCCCAGTGTGTTTGAAATAGGACCAGGTTCAGGTTTAGACATGCTGTCAGCAGGTAAAGGACTGGGCCTGCTTCTGAGGATGCCCAGGAGCTTCTCTTGGCACATTTAATTGTTGAGGAACATAAAAGCTAGAAGGCATGTCTAGCCTGTGAGCCAGCTGGAATACACTCTTGTCTCAGCAGCACATTACCTCCACAATCCACATATGCACTGTTTCCAAAATAGTAAAACAATAAATTCCTTTCAAACTCTTGTGGCAACTTCCTGAGCCATTTTATTGAGCAAAGTGGACTGGATGGTGCATTTAATACTTGCTTAGTGACAAAGCATTGTCGCTTTTTTGGGATGGTAGGTAAGTGTATGTACAAAGTACCTGTTGTGTCAGAAAGTAGGTCCTGAGTTAAAGTGATCCTACTGTCATTTACTTTTGGGAGTGGTAGGCAATGAGCAGCAGGGCAACATCCTTCTGGCATTCTCACAACTGTGTAATTCCTAACGAAGGGAAGCCACTGCTCAGCTATGCAGCACAAATGGAAAACTGTGAGCACTCAGAGCAAACAAACACTCAAAACTCTGTGAGTTCTTAGCCATTATTTTTTCCTATGGGCCTGTTTTTTTCTTTGCAATACTAATGCGGCTGGAAGGGACCGGGAACTTGAAAACAGAAGTTTGTATCATCTCTGATGTTAATACCAGGTACTTAGATCTGCCATGAAATTATAGCTATTTGAATTCGCAATTACATGTTTATATGCAGCAAGGAGGCAGCAAATACATATATACAAGCTAAACTACAGTTAATGTGGTATGCAGATAAATTTTGAGAGAAAATACAATAAGTCCCATAGTAGTTATTTTTTCTAAGCTCATCACTTGCCTTGTGATTGTTATTCCCATTTAAAACATTTGATCTAGACCTCTAAATGTGGAAAAGGCAGCCTAATCTGGTGGAAAAGGACAGTTGACAGTGGGGAGATTGCATTTTCAGACTAGAGAATGATTCTCTTTTCTAAGCTGTTTTGTCTTTCTGGACAGAGTGCCAAAAAATGATAGGTATAAATGGTAACTTAAACAAAGCTCAGTTTAAAATTAGATGCTAATTCTGTGAGTAGACTGGGTACCAGTGCACACACACAGGGAATAGGCAGGGAGTTCTTTCCAGTCCCTGTGTCTGAATTTGATGGAAAAATCCGTATTTGCTTAAAAGTTACTTTAAGGAGAAAATAATCTCTGTGAGTATATAATTATGACTTCTTGTGCATCTCTAATAAAATCATCTATGACTTTATTTTCAGGAAAGAGCTCTGACCACAGAAAGCTTTTTTGATGAGTATGACCCATTGTTCCAGGTAAGTATTGCATCAGGGAGCACATTGGCATACCTCTTGTTTAATTTGAGAAGGAAAGAAAGGTTCTAAATTTCATAGCAAGATAAAATATTGGTACCTTTGTAGAGAATAATCTCTGAAAATAACTGTTAGGGGAAAAAAACAGAAGTACCCAGGGATAGTGTCTCACATGCTGAGTGGATTATTAGTTAAGGATTTTAATTTTTTTGTACCACCATACCTGTTCCAATAAAAAATCAGATATCTGTTTTCTTAAAAATGTATTAGTTGCTGTTTCATTTTTTCCAGCTTAAAAACACCTACCCAGCATTTAATTAAATTGTGCACTGGTGTATGTACAGTAAAAAGTAAAGATTGGAGTGCATCGCTTTTCTAAAGTCAGATGAATACTCTAAGACATAGATAGCATAAAACACATACAACACATGAGTGGTGGAAGACAATAGAATGTAAGTATTAATAGAAACCAGTTCCCGGTTGCAACCATTTTCTGAGGGAATACAGTTAGACGTTAAGCATTTGATATTATGTGTTTATGCCAGACTTGTCTCACAGCAGATATTTTCCCGCATAGAAACTCCAGAAGTGCCACCTTTGGATGTTTGGGGATCATATTCCCCTCTTGAAAATATTTTGAGGTTTTGGAAAAAAAACCCAAAAAACCAAAACCCTAAAAAAACCCCGAAATAAAAAAAAAAAAGACTGTCTCATTGGATTGAACCTCAAAGACTTCTTTGACGCAAGTGTTATTTTGACCACGTGAATTTGGTTTCCATTTTTAAAAAAATAGATTAAAACATGCATGAACACACTGTCCATTGAACTTTAATGTTTCTTTGTTGCTTTGATGGTTAACAGATTTCTGCTTCATAGATTGCCTCCTCCCCATACATTCTGAAAGTGAAATGATACATTGTAATTTGAATGATAATTTTGTTTTGATGATTTAATTGATAACAGACAGTGGAATAAAATCCCTGTTTTTCTCTGCCATGGAGATGATACAGCTATGTTTCTTAGTAAGCATCTGTGTATAATTAAGGGATGTTGCACTAGAACTGTTTCTTCCTTACCTTTACCCTTGGGTTTTTTTGAGGCTCTGTAGATAGTCCTGGTAAAGGAAAGGAAATGTTACCTGTTGTCATTCAAGTTTTCTTTATCTCTACTTTTTGTAGTTTAGGTGCCAGCTAAAAGTTATCTGCCCACATTGATTTTAATGATGTCAAGACCAATCATGACATACCCTCTTTTTGTTCTTTCCAAGAATCTTTGAAATTTCCTCCAGTTATCTTAAAAAAAGAATCCTTAACAGCTGTGTTTTAGTACACACAAGGTTTGGCCTAAGTGTGTATGCATTTTTGCAACTACAATGTTATGTGAAAGACAGCAAAAATATTCAGTAGGATTGCTTCTAAACCTATTGTTTTATTGTGTAGTAATACTGTATTTTTTTAAAAGTTGCACATCTTTGTATAGACATGTAAATCAAAAGCAGACCAAGGACTATTCAAACCTACTCTGATTATGTTGCACACAGGGAGTTATTAATTCAGTTTATCAGTCATAGAAATAATTGCACTATATTAAAAACTGACTGACATCTTTTATAATTTTTAACACCAAAATTTTTATCACCTGCAGAACGGCCAAGAGATCAGGCCCAGCCAGCATGGGTTTAGGAGGGGTAGGTCCTGCCTGACCAACCTGATCTCCTTTTATGACCATGTGACTCGCCTGGTGGATGAGAGGAAGGCTGTGGATGTGGTATACCTGGACTTTAGCAAGGCCTTTGACACTGTCTCCAACAGTAGACTCCTAGAGAAGCTGGCAGCCCGTGGCTTAGATGGGAGCACTCTGTGCTGGGTTAGGAATTGGCTGGATGGCCAAGCCCAGAGAGTGGTGGTGAATGGTGTTTCATCCAGTTGGCGGCCGGTCACCAGTGGTGTCCCCCAGGGATCGGTATTGGGTCCTGTCCTGTTTAATATCTTTATTGATGATCTGGATGAGGGGATTGAGTCCATCATCAGCTAGTTTGCAGATGATACCAAGCTGGGAGGAAAGGTTGATCTGCTAGAGGGTAGGATGGCCCTACAGAGGGACCTGGACAGATTGGAGAGATAGGCTGATTCTAATGGGATGATGTTTAATAAGTCCAAATGTTGGGTGCTTTACAAGAATCCCATGCATAGCTATAGACTGGGGACAGAGTGGCTGGAGAGTAGTCAGGCAGAAAGGGACCTGGGAGTGCTGGTTGACATGAAGCTCAACATGAGCCAGCAGTGTGCCCAGGTGGCCAAGGAGGCCAATGGCATTCTGGCGTGCATCAGGAATAGTGTAGCGAGCAGGACCAGAGAAGTTATTGTCCCCCTGTACTCGGCACTGGTCAGGCCTCATCTTGAATATTGTGTCCAGTTCTGGGCCCCCCCGTTTGGGAAAGATGTCAGGATGCTGGAGCGTTTTCAGAGGGCAACGAAGATGGTGAAGGAGCTGGAGCACAAGCCCTATGAGGAGCAACTGAGGGAGTTGGGGCTGTTTAGTCTAAAGAAGAGGAGGCTCAGGGGAGACCTCATTGCTCTCTACAACTACCTAAAAGGAGGTTGTAGTCAGGCAGGGGTTGGTCTCTTCTCTCGGGTGACCAGTGACAGAACTAGAGAGCATGGACTCAAGCTTCGTCAGGGAAAGTTTAGGCTTGATGTTAGGAAAAAGTTTTTCACTGAAAGGGTGATTGGCCATTGGAATGCACTGCCCAGGGAGGTGGTGGAGTTGCTGACCCTGGAGGTGTTTAAGGGGAGACTGGATGAGGCACTGAGTGCCATGGTTTAGATGATGGTTTGTGTTAGCGTTGGTGTTGGTGTTAGTGTTTGGTTATAGGTTGGACTTGATGATCTCAGAGGTCCTTTCCAACCTTATGATACTGTGATACTGTGATACTATGAAAATGTCCTGGTAAAAAGAATACTACAATAACAACGCCTGATTAGTAGAGAATTGCTGCTGTAAATTATAGTGTTTGCAGAATAAATCAGAGTTGAGTTACAAGTTTATATTAAAAGCGGCAATTAGGATTTTGTCTCCTCTTCTCCCCTGTAATGCCTTAGCAATATCCTGAGTAGCATGTCTATTCCCAGTCCTGGAAAAATGGCCAGGTGATAGCAATTGTCCAAATTTCTAAATGTTCTTTTTTTTAAAAAAAATAAAATTTAAAATAAAACAAGAACAAATTTTCATCAATACTTGAATTTCTGTTTCATACATAGCTATGATAACTGATAATCTTTAAGGAAGAAACAAACAAATGTTTACACAAGTGTATAAAGGAAAGATTTTTATGTGTGTATGCATGAATTCCTCCAAATCTGGATGACCTTTCTTCACCAGCAAAAGTGAATTTACAAGTGAAATGCAATCTACTGTCAGTAGACTTGCAAAATTAACTTTAAAAAAAAAGTGGATGTAAAATAAAGAGACTACTTGATTTGATTTGATTTGTGTCAATGTCATTTGAAAATATTGACCTCTGACATCTGTGATGCTTCTTCAGAAATTTTTAAAGCATTTTCCCAGTACCTAAAAGCCAGGATAAATCCTTTGAAACTTTCTGGGTATGTTGTTCTTCCTTGCTGTATTACATATAATAGATCTCTATACTTGTATTCACTCATGCAAAGATTTCAAGATTCTTGACCTTCTTCTAGTTTGTCAGCAAGAATACTTCCAAGATTCTTCAGTAGAGGTGGAGTCCGAAAGACTATCTGTGCTGCAGTTTAATGGCTATTCCAGAAGTCAAAACCACCATGAAGACCAGATCTTGGAAGCACGGGCTCAGACATGCTGGAGGGTACCCGTAAGAGCACATGGAACCTTGCATGTCCAAGCGTGCCTGGTAGATGAATTCCCTACCAAGTATGCCCAGATAAATAGCCTACAGGTTGATTGAGAAGCTGTCTGTCTGAGAGTCAGCCGAAGGGAGAGGATCTAAATAGCAGTGCAGTGCACCTCTGCTCAGGGTGCTCCAGAGACTGGTCTACCTGAGCAATTTTACCACACCATAAGTTTTACATGAATTGCTATGTCACAGATATCAGATTTCACTTATTTTTTTTTTTTTATGTCATATGGAAAATGCATTAGAAGAGAGAGGTAAACGGGGTTTGGGAGAGAAAAATCTACTTGTCAATCCTTATCTTGGATTCACCTGTCTGTATTCCACGTATTTGACCGTGAGCTGATGGCATTGACCATCTCAGCTCAGGAAAGTGTCCCAAATGTGCATCAGCAAGGAGTTGTATTAATAATCACCACTTTAAAAACAAAGTTTCACAATAAGAACAATCAGCCTTTGGAATTATCTCCCCAGGAAAGTGGTAGATTCCCCAACACTGGACAGTTTCAGAATTTAGCTGGACAGGGTACTGGGCCATCTTGTCTAGACTGTATTTTTGCCAAGAGAGGTTGGACCAAATGGTTCTTGAGGTCCATTCCAACTTGGTCTTCTACAGGTCTATGATTATTAGTCGTGTTCCCTCAGGCCAACTGCATGATTACTGACACAGTGCTGTCAACATCCATACCTGGCTGTAACAGAGCACTTCAGTTTCTAGCACGGATAATCCCTTGTTCCTTGAGAAGCTTATTTATTTATCACCTCATTAAACTAAAGAAAATAAACAAAATATAAACACATCAAGGTTTTAGTGTATCACAAAGGTGGTCTTCTATTGTAATATGAAGAAAATTCTGCAGAAGAAAATAAGCTTTGAATAGTGCAAGAGTCAAAACCTCTTCTTAATCTGATTTACCTTATTCCTGTTGCTATTATTATCATTCTAAATTTAGAGAAATACGACAATATAAAAAAAAGAAAATTTATAAACAATGACTTCAACTTAAAAATTATATTCTATCCTTCAGTGTGTGCACATTTATTTCAGTATTTGTCTTCGCAAATTTAAGGCATGTCTCTAGTTAACAAATGCATTCTACTGTCAGCCCTTTTCAAGAACTATGTTTGATGCTGGATGCCAAATAACTTTTTAAGCTATTAATAAATAACTCACAGGTACCTTAGATAGTGTGCGTGCACTTGAGGAATCGCGCTAATACCTTCTATGCTGGAGACCAGTGATATTCCTGCCCCCCCACTCCTCTCACCCCCTCCGCCCTCCCTCCCCCCAAAATTACCATTTTTTCTGACGTGTTTTCTGAGCTCTTCTTTTAGAATGGGTTCAGTCACGTTAAGACAGCCATCTAATCTCACGGCAAATCTGATCACTATCTGCTTCTTGCTGATGTTGCTAAGAAAATTCCTCTTGACTCCAGAATAAGAGAAAATACAGATCTATCAAATTTGGAGTCTAGTCTAGCCTCTTATATTTCATTAGCTTCATGGTAATGAATCTTTTCAATTTGAAAAGAACAGAATAGTCACTACCATGTGAACCAAATTACAGTATATATTATGTGCTTCATAACCAATAGTAAAATATTTTATAGGTAAAAAAGATCATTAAGTGACACCATGATTTTTTCATGTGTCTTGAAGAGAAGAAAGGATCTTTAAGGCTATATTTAGGCAAATTATACACCAAATCTCAAGGTGCGCCAGTTGCTTGGAACATTATTTTTAGTGGGATTAATTTGTTATCATGTTTATTGGAATCTGTTTCAAGCTAGTCCATTTTAAGATTTGCTTTGTTAATGCACAGAGATTAAAATAGCTTTTATCTGAACAATTTCTTCTACCACTGAAGTATTTTATCACTATAAAGTGACAGTAGCTAGCCCTGTTTCACATGCCATTTACTTCCTGCATTTAGTTAATACTATAGAAAATTTGTGGGATAAATTTCATTGAAAGTGAAAGTTTGGAAAGCGAATCTTTTAAAAGAAAGACTTCCCCAAAAGAAGCAGTTTTTAAGGTGTTTTTGATTTCAGGAAAAAATATTTTGAGTACTTCTTGGCCGCCAAACTCACTGTTGCAATAAAATTAGTGTCTCACTGGGGAATAGGTAAGGATAATTGCTACAAGAAGAACCCTAAAAATTCAAACAAACTTCTTGTCTCTACTTCTGTTTTGAAATTTTCTTCTGGTTTCAAGCATCAATCTATATTTTTCTTATGGTTAAAATATTTCTTTTCTTGTGGATTTTTCTCTCAAGAGGTTTTAGACAGCAATGTCTCAGCTTGCAGTTTTGGCTCTCCAGGCTCATGGGAATTTCAGCCCTCAGCTCCACAGGATGCTTTAACCAGGAAGGGGTAAAGTTCTTGATGAATGTGCCTTTCTCTTTTTTATGTAACAGCTTGACAACTTTTCCCCTGAGAATTTTCTACTAAAATCTATTTTATCAGTCTTCTGAAAAGGATGATCAAATGAACAGACTATTTTACAGCCCAGCTTCTTCTCTTCTTTATGGACTGTCACTTTGCTTACTAACTTTATATTTATCAGCTTTGACAGCCTGAGTCATAGAAATACGTGTGATGTCTATTAGTGGGAAACAAAATCCATCCATGAACTTTCTCACAGATGCATCTTAGTAGTCCAATATTAAAAGAGTTTTGTGTTAGCTTCAGCTTTTCAGATCTGTTATGACACTGGTCATGATTTGTTTTCATTAGAAAATATAAAACGGTAATATTAAGTCTGAAAATCGTAATCTTGAATCATTGCTACCTTAGCTTTCTTTCATAGCAGGTATCAATCTTTTAGCCAGTCACAAACGTGCAAACTGATTTGATTCTAATAGGTTGTCTGATTGTTGAGTGTCTGGAGAGAGTGAAGTTGAACTGAAGTTGCTGAGTGAGATTTGCTTGAAGTCCTAGGTTAGGGAGATATTACAGAAAAGTCACTGACGTATTTCCCTTTTCTGTTGGAACAACTACAGGGAATCTTCCATGTCTCAGTCTAATTGGATGTTTATGCTTACAGGTATTCAACAAAAAATCAACAGAATTAAATGAGAAGTTTTCTATTTTATCAATGCTGGTAACTGAGAGTGGAGTCCAAAGGATGTTTGATCACCTCCTCAGTGCTGGTCAAAGAAAAGACCAGCTTTGTGTGGGACATCATTGGCAACTACTGAGTTTTTCTCCCTTTCCTTCCGATTTAGACAAGATCTGCATCTTCCTGAATTTGAATTACCTCTATTCTTTAGCAAGGTGCTTATTTAGTTTATTGTTGGGAGTGGAGGGGTAACTGCTTTATGTGTTTCATAATGAGGAGATGTAAAAATCTAACTAAGGAAGAACTTTCCATCCAATAAATCCTGTTTCTTTTGGTTTGGGTGTTTTTATCCTGCCTACACAAGAAGAAAAACAATCAACAGTACTGAAATACTAGTGACAATGCAGTTTGTAATCAGCCTTTCTATACCTAGTGCTTTTCCTAAGGAACTCAGAAAATTAAGTCTATATAAAGAAAAGGAATGGCAAATGTATAAAAAAGCAGCTAAATCTATGCTTTTTTAAAGGGTAGATGTCGAAAAGGACTCATTGGTTCCAAGGATGGCAGAAAGATGACCAATGGTCAGATGCATGGGCAGAGGAAACCCTGCATCCTGCCCAGCGCTATCTCCTGTAGCACACCTTATTCCTTGCGTAAGACAGGACAGTGTTGGTTGGATTAGTGTTAGTTACAGGTTTCTGCTCCAAACCTTCTCTACCTGCCACAATAGAGGCTAAATTATATGAGCAGATAGATAGCTAACTTTAAATCCTAAGGGAGCCATGATGTCATGTTTGAGAGGATTGCAGGGAATTGCACAGGACTATCAGTGGATGCAGATATGCTGAGACAAAGGTTGAGAGGATTGCAGGGAATTGCACAGGACTATCAGTGAATGCAGATATGCTGAGACAAAGGCACACCAGGCAAAGAAAGACCAATAGCAAAGGAAGAAAGAAAAAAATAACAGTGATTCAAATTTGCTAAAATACTAGGCTTCTTTCTAAATCTGCTCTAAGCTAGCTCTTGATGATGTAGGCTCTATTGAATCTTTCACTGCTGTTAAGGTTATATATTACTTGTGGTTTATTGTTGTCAGATCTGGCATTGCTCTGTATCAAGTTCAGATTGTGATGTTTTTGCTGACTGCTTTTGGCACTTTCATAGGTTATGAACCTGCATTGCATGTAGGTGCTAGACATCTGGCATCTGGTTACTTAAGGCAATCTTATTTTCCTGAGGTACTTTTTCCAATCTGAAAGGCATGAAATAATGAAATAGATTGTACTGTAGTAGGAGAAAAGTTATCTCACTCACTAGCTGCTATGGGAAAGTCAGATGTACGGAATACCCTTGATTTTGTTGAGAATTTTGTTGGGAGTGCGCAAAGCTGGGGAAAGATGTTCTGGCACTAGTGGGAACTATACAGAAAGCAGATTACTGTTGCAAAGATATTACTGTTAATAATTATATATCATGAAGAGAAGCTTAATGATGGGGTAAGATACTTCCTTGATGAAGTCGTTTTCGGTTAAAGGAAAATGCATACATCCCAATTTCACTGGAAGTAACAGGAGTGGAAAGAGTGTTTCCCTCAGAGTGTTCTCTAATTCCAGGTAGTGCCCTTGATCTTTGCTTCTTAACTATTTCTATAAACTTGCTTTAGCCATCACATATTTTCATGTAACAACTTCTTTGCCCACTACTTTTAAGTCTCTTGCTGCTGTTTTTCCACAGAAGATGTATCAACCTTCCATCCTTGTCTCTGTTGCCATAATCCCAAGCACACCTTTTAGACCATATATTCTTTGAGCAGGTTTCCATCCACTCAAGGTCCTTTGATGGTGTTTTTCACAACTAGTCACTCAATATTTCATCCAACTAGCATGAAATGTAACTACTGAAGACAGGAATCTGAACAAGTTTATGTGATCGCCCTGCTTCCAGCCTAACACTCTGATTTTGTGTGCTACACAATATGATAACAATTCCCATTATTCATACATGATTTCATCACCTATTTCTGAGGACTGCATGGCCTTCAAAATGTTATCATGAGAATAAAAAATTACTTAATACCCTTGTTCCAGGTCATCTGTTCCTGAATAGGTTTGGGTTAGTTTTCTGAAAGATACAGCCCTTTGATGAAGATTGATTAGCTTCACTGGAATCCGCATAACTTGCACCCTTGGAGAAATAACTCTTCTCTGCTTAGACAAACCATGACAGAGTGAGCTCTCAGGTAACTATCTACCTAACACTAAGTTTTATACTGATTGCTGCTTGTACAGAGGAGTTTGCTATGTTAGCGTCTATCATAATAGAATGAGGGAAATACAGAAAATACCAATAAGCTTGTCCCAGTTATACACTGTCAGTATTGCTTGGTTGTCTAGATCTTAGCAGTCCATGTAAGAAGGATGACTCCCTTGATTTTAAAGACTAGTTCATGAGAAAATGAGTATTACTTTCAAAAAATGAGAAAAATGTATTTTCATCTGAACTTCACTTTTCATTACATCGCATGACTAAGAAAACCACTGACAATACCAAATATTTTTCTGCTTGGGTTTACACTTATGTAGTTGTTGTAATTCAATGTATATGCTAGTCATTTCATAGTAATTTTGATTAGTAGAACCAGAATTGATAGTTTATTTATATTTTTTATTCACATTTTGTTTCATATTTTAAGGAAGACACTATTCTCTGCCAAGACTTCTCTAACTTTCTGCTTGTTTTCCCTTAATTATTTCACTTTCCAGCATAGATTAACAGCAAACATTATCTAGCAGTCTTCACAGAAAGAATATCCTCTAACATTAAATCCCCTCTCCTAGACTCTTTTGGAAGAGTCTAATCTTCCACGAGAAATTTTAACCACTAAAGCCTGATTTGCAAGTGTATTCCAGGGACTCAGGTTACAGACTAATCATCAAAAAGCCCATCCTAAGTAATAAAAAATAGAAAATTATGAGAAGGTATGATCTTGGCCACATATCTTTCAGATTTGCCCTGAGTGATGAAAAAAGAATAAAAAGGTTGTCAAACTAGGTAAGTAGTACAAATGATGTGGTGATTCAGTGAAATCCTCTTGACTTCGATATGATTTTAATATAAAAATAGCTCTTTAAATGTAAGGCTCTTGATTTCTATTTTAAGAAAACTAAATTAATTGAAATGTAGCCAAAAAAAATCCCATCCCATTGCTCAGTTTCATTAACATGTTGGTACTAGAAGTGTCATACCATGTAACCTTGCAGTTATGAATCTATCATATGATGGAGAAGGTTTCTAGACTCTCATAAAATATTGTAGTTGGGAGTAAGCTGCTGTATGATTCATTAAGTTCTGGTCATATGTCTAATTTATCACCTGAGGAAGAGCATGAATGAAAAAGGTGGACTGGAAGAATGGTCACAGTAGTTACACACTGAGTTGCATCTGGTAAAATATACCTTTTCTGGATCAGAATATCTTTGGGAGGTCTGCTCAAGGATGGAAGGTTGAAAGACCATTGAATAACATATATAAAAAAACATAAATGTAAGATGAATAGATATGATATTAGAAAGAGCTGAAAACATTCCTGATTGAAATCTTTTCAATCAGAAAATGAGTTGGTCAAAATGTGTTGCCTTTTACAAACTTCTGATCCTACATAAAGTTTTACTGGAAACCTTTTCCAACGATAAGCTTCTTGACAGCTCACTCCATGAATTCTTACCAGTTTGCCTGGAATATTGCTTATCAGGAGTGTTACTCTGTATTTCATTAATTTACAGGTTAGTTGGTCTCTTGACTTTCTAGGCCATGAAAACTGAACTGCAGATCAGTACCAGGTAGGTGTTTCAGCTCCTGCCTCTTGTCTCCAGGACGCTTTGAAAGACCCACGGAGACTTGAAAGCCACCTCCAAGCCCATTTAGCCTGGCTCCAAGAATTCATCAGAAACAGACAGAGTCTAGACTCCTGGCTTTGTAGCATAGAGACCAAAAAAAGTACAGGATTGGTAAGTAAATTCTCAGGGCTTCCCTATTTTTTTAACTGAATCCAAGGATCAAAAACTAACCTGTGTTTTTACTCTGGAATTCTCCATCTATTGAATTTGTTTTTTCAGTTTCATTCTCTGCTCTTTCCAACTCACAAACCTCAAACCAAACTGTTCGCTCTCTTTCTAAGACCCATGGTGATATCTTCTAGCAGATATGAAGAAATAGCTCTGAGTGTGCATAGCTGAAACTTTGGGATGGATAGAAACTGAGCAATGTCTGTTTGTAAGGAAATGACAATACAGTTAGGAAAGAGTTGTGGGGAACTGCTGATGTTCAGATTATATATGTGTGTCTACATACTGTCTGTACAGACTCAAATGAAGGATTCTGACAGAAAGCATTTAAAGAAAAACTACTGAATGCAATGGCTATGGCTCTCGGTAGCTCTCTTGTTGCCTTGCTCAGAAGGGCAGAGGGTGTTGCTTTCTGATACTGGTTCTGAAGATATTTCTGAGGACTGATCTGCTTTTTTCTTTGTACCAGGTCACTTATTCTTCTTGTAACCTATACTAATACGTCTTGTTGAAATGTCTATATGTTTTAATGTTTGTAAAAAGCAACTCACTTTTGAATGCTTTCAATCGAATACTGTTATTCTTATATGATGTTGAGTATTGGATAATAAACAATATTATTAGTAATTATAAATATACCTTCTAAATTAAAAAATGCTTATGTAATTCAACTGCAAGAGAGTCATTCCTCTTTTGCTCTCTCTTCAGTTAGAGCAAATATGAAAATCACAGTTTTTTCTGACTTAAGCACAGGAAGAAACGCAACAGGCAATATTGTTGACCTACTGTTAAGCTCTCTGTATCATGGGAGTCCTAAAGGCCTGCATCCTGTAATAACTGACAGAAAAGTTACAGAAGCAGATTCAGCTGAAATATCTTTCTCAGCATCCAGATAGACTCTCTTCTAACACAGAGCATTTATAAATCACATTCATAGAAGTTGAATACACCAACAACTCTCTTGTGTGAATTATCTCTAAAGTTACTTTCTTCTGGATTATATTCTACTGTGTAAATGGAAAACAGCATTTGTTCAGATGAAAAAAGACGAAAAAAGTAAAATGATAATAGTCAAATAAAAATAAAGATTTAAATGTAGGCCAATACACTATTTATGGAAGATGTTAATTTAAATAACTTACTAGCAATTTTTTTTCTAATTTGTACCCTGTTTGTAATGTTGTAATATTCATGGACTATGACAGTTCTCAAGATGCAGTCAACATTGACTTAAGATGCATAACCATTTCATGGGAGAGGCAGAGATGATCAATTAATTTACTGTGAAACAATTTTCTATTCAAATGTACTTTATATGAAACTGAAATGTTTTGCAGGATTATTTTGATATTAAAAATTCTCATAAATATTTAATGTCCTTTGTATAACAATGGAATAATAAAATCATAGAATGGGTTGGGTTGGAAGAGACCTTAAAGATCATCCAGTTCCACTCCCCTTGCCATGGGCAGGGACACCTTCCAGCTTGTCAGAGCCTCATCCTACCTGGTCTTGGACACGTCCAGGGATGGATCAGACACAACTTCTCTGGGCAGTGGCTCCCCACCCTCACAGTAAAAAAATTCTTCCTAATTTCTAATGTAAATCTCCCCTCTTTCAGCTTAAAACTGTTACCCCTCATCCTGTCAATACAATCCCTGATAAAAGAACCCCTCCCCATCTTAGCTGCAGGATCCCTTTAAGTACTGGAAGATCTGCTATAAGGTCTCCCCAGAGCCTTCTCTTCTCCAGGCTGAACGATCCCAACTCTCTCAGACCATCTTCTTATGGGAGGTGCTCCAGTCTTCTGATCATCTTTGTGGCCCTTTTCTGGACTCACTCTAACTGATCCATGTCCTTCCTGTGCCGAGGACTCCAGGACTGAACACAGTACTCCAGGTGAGGTCTCACGAGAGTAGAGTAGAGGAGCAGAAACACCCTCGACCTGCTTGTCATTCTTCCTTTGACGCAGCCCAGGATAAAGTTGGCTTTCTAGCCTGCAAGTTCTTGTTGCTGGCTCATGTTGAACTTCTCATCCACCAGCTCCCAAAAGCCCTTCTCTTCAGGGCTACTTTCAATCCATTCTCCATCCATCCTGGAATTGCCCTGACTTAGGTGCAGGACCTTGCACTTAGCCCTGATGAACTTCATGACGTTCACACAGGCCCATCTCTCAAGCCAGTCTAGGTCCCTCTGGATGGCATCTCTTCCCACTAGCATGTTGACCATGCCACACAGCTTGGTGTCACTGGCAAACTTGCTGAGGGCACCCTCAATCCCACTGTCCATGTATGTAACAAAGCGGATAAACAACACTGCTTCCAGTACCAACCACTGAGGAACGCCACTCGTCACTGGTTTACACTTGGACGTTGAGCCATGGACTATATTTTTCCAGTTCTGTCAAATTCCAATGTTTAAACATCTTGTTTCCAAAAAACATGTATTTTGCTGCTAAATATGAACCATTTGCTCCAGACTTTCAGTCTTTCTGTAGAATAGAAATTTTATTTACCAATTAGATGTTTCCAACTCTGAGCTCTCATTGACCTTGCTGAGAAGTAAAGATACTCACTACTTCACAGGAATAATCATGTTATTTCCAAGCTCAAGGTTCTAATATTAATTTTATCCTTTAAATTTAAAAGGTAAAAATTGGTACAAAGCTGACTACAGCAATAATGAAAGTGAGAAAGAGAGATTTTTCAGAAAGAGTGGCATTGCTTGTCCCTAAAAACTTATGGTTTCTGGACTTTGAAAAGACTGATTGCTTCTCCAAGGAACTTAACTTTTAAGAACAGAGATGGGAATTTTAAAAGCTACTTTTTTATAATAGTCAGAAAAGTCTATTAATGTTTTAGAATAGGGTTTTCATTTTGGAGGTTCTGAGCACTGGAAGCTAATATGAGTTTCCTGGGATTCTCTGACAAAATCCCAAATGTTTCCTTATACAGAGTTTCTTCCTAGTGAGTAACTATTCATGAACAGACACATCCATATAAGTTTTTATATCTCTGTCTTGATCATGATAGTAACCAGCATTGTCAGCATTCTGGCCTCCCTTGACACTTACTGCTCATTGCCAACCTGTGCTGTCTTGCATCCTCACACTGGCATTTTTTGGGGGAAACTGATGAAAATTTATTCTCCCCACCCAAATTTATGCAGATGGACAATTTCCCGACTCTGGTCCATTTTTAGATTAAAGAGCTGGTGACAGTAAATAGTTTCAGTGCTTGGGTAGGATTTCCACTATTCTCCTCTCTCCCACTGTGATTCTCAAGATCGGGCAGAACTCATGTTACAGCCACAGATTTAAAGCTGGAAGAAACCACTGTGCTTGTCTTCAGCCTGACTTCGCTAGTTGAATCAGTGTATAATATTCATACTATAGAATAGTGTATGCTATACATTCTTTGGAGGAAGGGGAAGAGCAGATGGAATGGAAACTAGGTATAAACAAGTTAACCACATTTGTACATCTATATCTATAAATATATGTACTGTAGCTTTTTTGTTCATTAACCTTTTCACTTTTCAACTAAAAAAAAAAACTTTTTTTCGGTATTGCCCCATTTTCCAATCCTTTAATCTTTCATATAGATCTTTTTAGAACACTTTCCAATGTGTAAATACCTCTTTTAAATTATGAGTAGCAGGCTTGGACATGTTTCAAGCCACAATAATGCCTGATACCTTTGTAATATAGTAATAAAGGAAAGGAATTACTTTCCATTATTATAACTAATAACTTTCTTCTACTCTAGGCTTCATACTGTCCCTAAAAGGAGGATGAGCTTGTAGCCTATGTTCTTTATTCTGAGATGAATGTCTTAATATTTGACTGTATGAAAACCCATATTTTTAATTTGCGCTCAATTTATTGAGCCAGTGAAATTATGTGGTATCATTGTTTCATCGCCTTCTCTATGCTCCAAATTTACATAATTTCTATTCAGCACAGCGCAGTGCTACTTGAGTAGTATAAAACACCTTGAGTGTATTTTTTTAACTTTTCAGAACATTCCCTTCATAGTTGTCCTTCTCCTTTCGTTATCAATTACCTACTCATTCCCTTTTTTCCTGTTTTACTCTTTACGTACATTGATCAGTTTGTGTGCATATGCGCACAGACATACAAATATTGCGTACATGTGTAGTTTTAAGAACAACTTTCATTTCCTTTCTAAGCCAAATTGGCTTATTACCAGAGCAGTTGTCCTTCTTTATTGATTGTGGCTTTTGGATGTCTACTAAAATATTCTTAAACAGTTCCTAATTATTCATATTTTTCTGTTTAAATTCTTTCTCCCAGTAGATTTAGCTTTATTTGTTTTCAGCTTTGGAAAATTTACTCCTTTAAAACTCCAAGTAATTCAGTAGCTGCCATAAAAATTCTGAAACAAATCCCAAGGAAAGATCCTGACCTCCCCTTGCTTCATTTCCAGAGAGAATACAAAGAGGGGATGATGCCTAATCTTGATTAAAATTAACCAAAGTGTCTGAGAGAGAAACATTAATGTTTAGAGCTTGCACTAGATTTTCCTGGTCAGGAAACTTAAGAAGCATTAAAAATTCCTGTAGTTTGTAATGCAGAGTATCTTATGAGCTGTACTATTGAAATGGTAAGATCTGGTGTCTTGAAGGAATGGACTTTGGAAAGGCTGTCTATGCTCATCTAGCACAGGTAGCATGAACTCCCCAGTTTTTAATACTTTTACTAGCATACCTCATTATTACCAAAAAATACCTACATTATTTTTACCAGAACAAAGATACCAGTTTGATTGTAACTATTTGGCGTTGTGCTCCTAAAGAAGGATGCTATCCTTCAGTTTTAAAATCAGAAGGTGAAGGTATTGGCTTTAGAGAAATCAGTCCTATGCTTTCATTTTCACTTATGCAATTTTAAGAACTCTAAGCACCAGCTGTTTTAGATCAACACTTAAGATTAGAATTGTAGACTTGCTCTGAGAAGAAACATACTTCACTTTCTCAACCTGACGTGTCAGTGCTGCATTGGATACAAGTCTTCTGAAAAGAAATCATCAAATATGTACTTCAGAGAATAATAGCCTACGATGGGAACAAAAATAGGAAGTACAATCTAAAGTGTTTGTACAAAAGCAAAATAATTTCTTACTCTTTCATTCCCCCATGAAGTAATCATTCAAACAGCAGAAAGTTTTCACTGAAAACTGAAGCTTTTTAAAATTTAGATTACTGTTAGCTGAGAATTTTAACCGAAAGTCTGTGAATATCAAAATACACCACTTTCTATAAGCTTTTTTACAGATATAACATGATCTTTGGTTGGTCTGCTTCTATTTTAAAGAATTCTTCACATAGATAAATTCAAGGCACTGCTATGAACCATGGTGAGAATGAGAAAGGTCTTGCTACTGCAGCCAAGTCTTCTCAATTCAAAACTCTTCTTTTGAGTACTTCAGTTTGTGAGAACATTGTGTAGAGAGTCAGCTGGTATCCTACTTGACTGACTTTGAAAGTCTAGTTTCACGAATATTTACTGCAAGTGATCAGAGTAAAACTTGCATTCCAGATTACATGAAAGCTTTTTTTCAGTGTAGAATTAACTCATTGGATTTTGTTTTTTTGTAGTTTGATAATGGCGATTTTTTTTTTTCAATTTTGGACAGAAAATATGAAATAAAAATCAATTTCTGTTTAGACTGACATTTATTCAGCTGAACAGTCAGAAAAACAGCAAATTTATTCAGTGTCCTAAACAGTTCGTTCATCAGCTCTTTCTTGAACTTTTGGCCGTCTGTATTCTTTATTTTGTAAATTCTTTCTTTCTTTTTAGTATATCATAATTTCAAGAGTCAACTTGAGCTTCAGAATTCCTTTCCTTATGTTTTAAAATTTTACTTGGAGACATCAAATGAATTTGCAACAATACACTATGGATTTATTGGTGATGAAGGGAAAAGTAAAATTTTATTTTCTTACATCTGCATCTCATAACTATTCTAAAAATTATATTAGTGCTTCAATGTTGAATTTCCATTTCTGTTCAGAGAGCAGGATGTGTATGTAACATTTTGCATCTTTTTTCCCCTCTAACCACTGTTTTATTGTCTCCATCTTGCTTATTTTTCTGCTGGAAAATCATTTTTTTTGCAAGACATTTTTGCCAAATACTCCATGGTAATCTGTTGCAAGCTAATCTTCATTTGACTCTGAGCACAAACAAAGTTACATTGTGAAAGTCCTGCTTGTACTCAAATGTCACTATAATGTGAATCGTTCCGGGATGGAGATCAAGCCAACTGATCTTTCCACATTGCAGATCAAATGGACATATTTTACAGCAACGCAATGAGTCAAGTTTCTTGGAGCTATTCTGAAGTCTCCGTTCCATCTCTTTCAATTTTCAGCTGCCTCCACTTGTTTAGCCTTTTATCAGTTTACATACATCACACGGATAAGACACTCCTTTAGCCAAGTTAATTACACTGTCTTCATCCCATGCAATCATGAGCAGACCCGGTTATTTTAATCACCTTCACGCCTACTTTCTTATACACACTTAGCTTCCACGGTAGCCATTCTAAAATGTGTGAGCTGGACTCTTGCCTAGATGTAAGCCAATCCCTGTATTACCCTGAAATGTTCTCATTGCATTTGCTTCTAATTGGGTAATGATGTGCTGCAGTTTTTATATTTGTTCCTTGCTATCAAACATTCCATATTTTTTTTCATGACATGATTTATAAGACTTCCTTGTCACCTATCTTCCTGCCAATTCTCCCAGAGATTCATTTGTGGATTGTTCTGTTTCTTCCAAAGTCTCACCCTTGTACTGCTGCTAATTGAGTATTTGCATACCCTGTTCCTTCCGTCTGGAACTCCCAACCCTTTTAACTCACTGAATGTCCCTTGCCAAACACTTTCAAAAGTCAGGCTGAAACTTTCCACTTTCAATATTGCTTTTTGTATTAATATATAATCCCTTTCAAAGTGTTTGGAGCCCAGAAAAGTTTCCACGTTCAAGTGATCAGAAGTGAGAGATAATAGTGGGATTCCAGGCCAAATCAGATATAAACTGATCTGTGAAAGTGTAATTTCCTTGTAGAATTATACAGTAGTGACAATCTCATGATGATTGTCATATACACGGACAAAAATTCAGTATGTCCTCCTAGTAAAAACAAATCCAGGAGGTCCTTTATGTTCCTGAGCAAACGCAGGCCTATTACATACATATGGACAAAATTGGATCTGAAGTAACAATATGTTGGGTAGGTTAAGTTGTTGGAAACTGGAAGTCTGCAATTGAGCAGCAGAAAAAAAGTGTTCAGTTCTGTAATATCAAGGCAGTAAGTTCAAGAATTAAATATTTTCATTCATGTAAATGCTGCATGCTCAGCAACAAGTTAACAGATGATCCTTCTAAAAAGACTAAGGATGCAGTTTGATCTCCTGCCATCCCTCTCTTTCACCATGTTTGCAACTCCTTCTGTTCCCCTCTAAGTCATGTTGTGTTTTGTCACTGTTACTTATGTGCAATTCAGAATTTCGGTCTTGTTAATCTACCAGTTTCATGCCAATATACAAATGACATTATCAACTTAACTTCAGAATCTGCTATTAAAATAGCAATGAAGTCTCTGAGATAGATACTACCTCGAGTATTTTGTGCAGTTTTGGGCACAGCAATGTGGATATCAAAGGATATCGACCTACTGGAGAGTGTCCAGAGGAGGGCAACAAAGTTGGTGAAGGGTCTAGAGGAGTAGTCGTACAAGCATCAGCTGAAGACATTGGGTCTGTTCATCCTGGAGAAGAGGCTACTGAGAGAGGATCTCATAGCTGTTTGGTGTTTCCTCATGAGGGAAGGAGGAAGAGCAAGTGCTGATCTCTTCTCTCTGGCGACCAATGATAGGACTAGAGGTAATGGCAGGATGATGTGTCAGGGGAGGTTTAGACTGGATATTAGGAAAATGTTCTTCACCCAGAGAGTGAAGAAGCACTGGAACAGCTCCCCAAGGAAGTAGTCATGTGCCAAACCTAACAATATTCAAAAAGCACTTGGACAATGCTCTTAGACACATGCTGTAAATTTTGGAGTTGTCCTCTGCAGGGATAGTAGTTGGACTTGATGATCCTTGTGGGACCCTTCCAACTCAGGTAATTCTGTGATTCAATTTAAAAAGATAATCAGTGTAATACACGTGAAACTATGCAAGTAAGCCATGCCAATATGTTTTTATATCTTATTAATATTTCTACATCAGCTGTTCTGCTAACTTCATATTCTAGTTTGGCCTTTACTAGTATTGCACTGGAGAAATATTGAATTTCTGAAACATTTAAAAAATAAACAATTTTATTCTTAATATGATAAACAAATGAGTATGGATGTTATCCAGTGATTCTGTTTTGATTTAGAGTATGGTGCATCCTGCTATTTCTTTGGATGCTCTGAGTGTTTTATGACCAAAAATCTTAAAAAGACAAAGGTTTTGTCTGATATTACGGGTATCAACAGACAAACAAAACAAAACTTTCGAGGTGTTTTTGAGGAAAATATTTATTGCTTTCTATAGGTGGATACTATTTTAAGACTCAAACTAAAACTACGAAGTTTCACACCAGAATCAATTAATTTAATATTTTTAAGCCAACAATGACCATTTCCTTCTTATGTCTTACTAGAGTCATTCATTGTTTATATTGATACAAAGAATGTCCAGGCTTATCAACAGGCTCCAGAAGCAATGTTTTTTTAGAAGTGCATAATATACTGCAATTATTCCCTCATACAAACCTCTCCTCTGCGGGATGAATACTGAGAGCAAGTGCCACATGTAAACACCCTTTCCTCACTTTTTGCCACCTTGTGAAGCTGGCAACTGACTACTCTCTGTAGCAAAATATCTGAAGATGGGTCTTTAAAGAGGGCCAAGAATGGCCAAGGTTACTGTACAATTCAGGTACTATTTTAGCTAGGTGCTCTCCAAAAACGTTAACTAACTATTTAAAAAAGTGAAAAGTTAAAGATCAAATTTCACAGTGTAGCTATGTTCACAAAGTAGAAGAATTTTGTAAATAATTGTTACCAATGTACTGTTATGAATGCAGAATATTTTTCAGCATTGGAAGATGGAAGAAGGACTTTGCTGAAATGCAATAGCAATTAAAAGTTTAGCAAGAGATTAGCTGTGCAATAAGGACTGGGATTGGCTTCTAATTATCTAGAGATTTAATTGTTGGTGACTGTCCTTCACAAACACTACAGAGGAGACAAAAAAATTGAAGTTATGTCCAGGGGTGTGAATTACCTGTCACACTGACATATGCAGCTTGAAAGTAGCTGCAGTTACACTAACATTAACAGAAAGCTGCGCCCTAATGAAAACTTTAAATAAATAGAAAGTGATTTTAGATACGATTATTTATTGAGAATAGCTTTCTGAAGAGATACACCAGTGAATGGTAATGTCTGCTGCTACTGCAACTGTGGTTTACTTTACAATTTTGTCTCTTTCAGAAGTTTATTTCACCTCCTTAAGCTTGTTCCTTTGATTTTTTCATTGTATTCAAGGAGAGGTACCACATTTCTCGAGAGGCAGACATGCCCCGAAACCTTTCAGAAGTACAACCATCTGCCAGTCCTGCAGGCACGCACCAATGCAGCATACTCTCTCAAGGAATTAGAGGAAAAAAAGTCAGCTTTGTATCTGAGTGACTAAGTCAGAGGCATGGAAAGAGGATGCAAATGTTGTAGACATGTAAATATTGAAGTGAATCTTTTTCTTTTAGAAGGCAGATAATACAAACTGTACAAGTACATTTATTACCCTATTTGCTCCCTTGATTGTGTCTCTTGTATAATTTTGGAAGGATGAAGTAGGTCTTAGGTTATGAGTTCGGTTTTTTGCACTAGATCTGAGAAAATAATGCTGTAAATAAATTAGTGCAAGTTCAGACTATTACAATTTATTCTTACACGTTCAGTTTTTGCCTTTTTGATACATGTTGGCATGCAGCACACATTCCTGTGTGGAATAAGCTGTTGTGACCACAGAGGAGCTCATGGCCGTAGTTAGGGTTCAGAAGGACAGAATCTACTAGAAACTGCTTTGGTCAATCTGATTTTGTATAGTGCATGTATTCTGGAGCTTGCCCTTCACACACAGAAAATATTTTCAAGAGAGGAATAACCTACAACATATAATGGCATGGAAAAGAAAAGAAGTTTTATTTTGTAGTTTCAAAACACAAAAAATGTCGTCAGAAACCTTAATGAGCTCCTAATTGATTCACAGATTTTGTGGCTGGAGCTCTAACTGAGAACCCAATATTGGATAATCTAACCCTAAGTTTCCAAATAAATACAGGAAATAATTCCATCTGGTCTGTACTTACTAGTATATTTCTGTCACAGTTGCTTACATCAGCTTTCATTTTGGCCCTGTCTTTAAGCTTTTACATAGTTTTAAATGGTTGCTGCAAAGTCAGATCTTTGAGAAAGACATATGACTGGCAGAGAATAAATATTTTACATGGAATAATTACTTACTGCCTGAAGTCTTTGGCATGGTATCCAGTAGAAAAAAAAAAAAGCATTTTAATTAATGCCAACCACACCTACAAAAGATAAGTACCTTCACAAATCATACTCACTTATTCCAAGTTTATCATCTGATAACCAGTCCAAATTGCTGTTGAGATAATAGCACCTCTTTTGATGTTACTGGCAAAGTGCAGGTAAAAATATTTCTGTGTTTGGCTTTCACCATTAGTACTAAGATTATACAAAAACAAACAACAATACAAGAGCCAAAGCATAAGAGGAAGAATACTTTCTCATAGTGGAGTAAATTAGGTACACTTCAGACTACTTTGGAAAGAATTGCCACCTACCAGAAACAGGCTATTAAGTGAGAAGTGTATAAACACAGAACTTATTTTACTGGGTACACTTTGGAAACATTTGGTACAATCTATTTAGTTTTAGCCTAATTTTCTTATAGGAGTTTGGAAAAGTACTTGGAGACAATACAATAATGTCACCTAATAATGAGAGAAGCCAAGTCCCTTTTGTTGGATAAGATGCAAACCAACTATATTGTTGTAACAGATTTCTCTCCCTGACACCTCAGGTCTACATCCCGTTCAAAGGCTGCCTTTAAAGCTTTAGTCAATGTTACACCAGTGTATAGCAGAATCTCTGGTTTATCAGTTTAAAACAATGGGTTCCTTTATGTAGGGAGATTGTGACTCACTGCCTTGTTTGTCCTAGCTAATGAGAACTAACAGCACTGTCTGTAATGGATGTGCTGTGCATATTACTGTGGGAACGTGCCTTCAGGAAGTGATCCAACTATCTTCAACTGTGTAGTCAAAGATTATTGTTATTAAAATAGTTTTGGAAACTCGTGTACAAGATGTACTTGAATTGCACTGTGAATAAGTTAACGATTGTTCTGACTTATCATAGCTGTTCTGCATGTATGTTTAACATGCAGCTTGTTGGCATTTTAATACTGTGTATGTGTGTGGGGAGAGGGATGTGAGCAGACATATTCTGCTGACTCATCTTGATTGATGGATTGGGTTTTATCTTCTCTGAATCAGAGAAATACCGAGTGGTTCTCCAAAATGAAATAGCTTGAGGGAAAAGACTCAACATCCTGCATCAGACCTTACAGTAAATCAGACCAAGAAAAGTCTGTATTCTTAAGTGTTGAAGCTTGCTCATGATTTCTGCCAGGGGTATTTACACCATAAATAAATATTCAACAAAGAAAGACATGGAAATCTGTTAAAGACCCTTTATTGCTTGTTTACTGTGTGGGAAACTGGTAGGGAAAATCATCTCCCAGTGTTTGGTGACCGCTTACGGTAAGTTAACTACTGTTTAGAAAGCATGGTTTTTCCTAGATGTGATAGAGAAGATATCTTGCCCTTGCAGGTGATACCGTGGTAAAGAAACTTCCTTTCTGTCAGAGCCATAAACACTTGCAAGCCCTAAAAGTTAGACATAAAAATCCCTGTGACCATGAAGAAATAGAAAGAGTCAAGTTTCCGGGCAATCTTCCTCCTCTGTGGAGCAGTATGGCTGTCTGACAAAAGTCTTGGAGAAGTCTGAGGACTAATGTTGGGCAACTTTCATACGGTCAGTCAGAGAAAAGATGGGAGGAGAGTGAATGTGTGACTTTCTGTTCCCCTCCTAACCAGGCTGAGATCCATAGCAGACCATATAGAGTCAACAATTTTCCACAGGGGTACAGAATGTTCAGTAAACCAGCTGGGAAGAGAACAGCTTTGTAAGGTCCCTGAACAATACAGAGCTGTAAATGAGACTGTTTATACGAACGCAACAACAGCAATGGACCCTTGGACACCACCACCATTGTCATAATTTCTGATTTTTTTAAAGAAATTCTGTGATCCTGATAGTGTGGCTTATTGATTTATGCAAAGCAAATAACCACTGAGTGGATAGAGAAGCAGTACATGCTTGTGCCCAATGAAGTACATTAATTTCAAATTATTTTGCATGGTGAAGTTTTGCTATAGAAGGTCACAACTGTAAAATAATAGAAAAATAATCAAAAAGTCAAAAAGTTAACAAATCTGCTTTTCAGTTATTCAGAATGTTGCTTGTCCCAGTCATGAACATTGTATAATATCGGTATGTTCTCATACATACACCATAACTTTTCCCTGCATCAGAACATTTCCTGTCAGCAACTATGGCTGATGGGCACCAGATCCGAAACCTGTCCCACATATATCCCCCTTGGCAAATAAGAATATTTTTTTTAAATGCATCAAAAATGTAATCTTTTAGTCTCAGATGAGGACTAATACAATGAAATGTAACAGCCATAAAACAGATGGCAGGGGCTCTTATCACAGAAGTTAGATATAAATGATCAGAAAAACTCAGGAAAAACTCAGGAGTACTCAGGAAAGTACTGACATGCAAATGTTCTGGATGTTGTTATAGACCAGTCTGGAAAACAGTCTCTTCACAAAAATGCAATATATGTAAAGAAAAATAAAAGTCGCTGAAATTATCAGTGGAAAATTTCAATTCTGTAACCAGAATATAAGTGTTTGGATTGTGAAAAGCAGCTATAGCACAGGCCGAAGTTTTTCCATTTTTCTTTTCTATCTCAACTCTTAAGCAAGGCCACACCTTCTCTAATACAACCACGAACTTGTTTTTTCCAACAAAATCATCAACAGTTTTTCATTTAAAAAATAGAGAAACACTAAAAAGTATTTTAATTACCGCATCATAGAATCATTGGGTTGGAAAAGACCTCTGAGATTATCAAGTCCAGCCGTACCTATCCACTTACTAAACCATGTCCCTGAGAAACCCATCTACTCATCTTTTAAACATCTCCAGGGATGGTGACTCAACCACCTCCCTGGGCAGCTGTTCCAGTGCCTGACCACCATTTCAGTGAAGAAATTTTTCCTAATGTCTACTCTGAACCTTCCCTGGCACAACCTGCAGCGATTTCCTCTCAGAATTCATAAACCATAAATTCCCATTACTGAGAATTAAAGGGGTGTTAGATGTTTATTAGACCTTTCAGCTGGGATACAGAATGGGAATGTAATGTAGAAATAAGGGTGTCTGCTGTACCTTTCCTCTATGCTCTTCCAATGCAGGGCTATATACTGACAGTATCATCCATATTATTACTTAGATTGCATTAAAACCCAGGTACAAAGACCATTTGATTTCCCCAAACTACTAGGTGTAACAGAGATATTATCTGACCCCAGCCTGTGTCCAACTTCGTCAAAATTGTGCACTACATTTGTGTGCAACATTTTTGTAAGTTATTTTTTTCTTCATTATTTTTATAGTCTTGAAAGCAGATAGATATTCAAGAATGGAAAAATACATGTAGCTTTAATTATCAGGATTAAGAATATTATGTAAAACTAAAAGCCTGCAGAAAATTTAACAGATAATGTAGTTCAAACTAATAAAAATAAAAAGGATCTTCATCTGGTATGGGAATTAATTGGAAAAGATTCCCTAAAAATTGTCCACAACCTGGATGAAATCGCCATAATTAAATACCTATCGTGTCATATATTCACTGTCTTGAATGCCCCTTATTCGTCTCAACGAACCATCAGAGACCCCATGCTTTGAACTGGGTTTGGCATGGTGTACTGAAGGAAACTTGCCCAGCTGAAGAACGGCAGCTCGGGTTAGCTCAGGAGCAAAACTGAGGGCAGGGTGTCACATTGCTGGGGCTTCCTTTACATTATGGAACAGTCAATAAAACAGGTAGCCTAATGGAATAGGAGGAACATTTGTTGACACACATTTGAGGGCATTGTACAAGATGGAGATGTAATCAGCCGTTAAGTATTTATAACTAGTATCAATGAACCATTAAAAGGAGAGGAAACCTTGCATTCTTATTCTACTCCTCTACATCTATCATCCTGTGAAACCTCAATGGATCTGGGTTGGAAATATTTACTTGTTAACTTTACATCTATCAGAGGCATGAAATAGGTTATCCCAATTAAAATAGTAATCTGCCCCACAGAGTTCTCATGCTACGCGACTTGGCCGCTTCTTTTGCAGATAGTTGTGAGCAGTTCTTCCTGCACACCTAAGTCAAATAAAACTAAAAAATTGTGTTAGTTTAGTCCAAGGCTCAGCTAATAAGGCAACAGGCAGAATCCATTAGGTGGGTTTAACACCACAGACCATAGCCACTGACACACACAAGGCTTCTAGTCAGCTTGAAAAACAGGCAGAATAAGCTCATGGTTTTCTGGCAAAGACTGTGTAGACACTCTGTTTTTACCACCCTCTCTTTGTCCTTGGTAAGTAATATATTATCCTGCTTGAAACTGTAAGATGTATCCAGGCATGCACCTTCTGTACCCATGTAGGATGAGGAAAGTCGAAGTTTTGACATGCTTCTGGAAAAGAAAGCATGTCATTGAGCATCTGGAGAGTAAAAAAGAAACTCAAGTATGATGTCCCTTTTGAAAAATTTCTTTGGTTTTTTTCCTCTGTGTATTTCAAAACCAATGTTCTAGATCCACTGTGGTATATAATGCTTGCACGGAGCCAGAGATGCTTGGTTCTTAGACGTGGAACTGATCATGTTATCAAAATGGTGTTTCACATACTTGTTGTCTAATGAAATTTTATCATTAAAGGAATCTAGAAATTAAATATTCGCACATAATTTAAACAAGTCTCTGTGTTCCTCTGAGAACTTAATTTTATAACACATTTTACTTCAGTAAACATTAGATATTTGCCCAGATTTTGCTGCGCAAGGATGACATTAGCAAATGTTTTGTGTTTCTATTCATGGTGTAGTCTTCCTTTCTCAATAGTTGAGTTTTTTTGATGACAAAACACATAATTGTTGCCACCTTCTGACACCAAATCTCCACAATACTCTTTCTGCTCTATTTGATAGAGAGAAGGTGTTCCGTTGAACTGACAGCCTGAGACTGTGTTCTGCTACCCTAGAAGCTTCTGTGCAGTCATAGGTAATGATTCTAAATACATTTTACAGTGCTAACACAACTATGAATTTGATATGAAATTATATTTAAATTAAACTCATTGTCTTCCAGTTTGGCTCTCTTATAAGAAGTACCAGAGCCTCTTGACTCAATCGCCTTGGTAAGTCAGATTGCCTAGGGCTCATGATCAAAATGCTTTAATTCCCTTTTTAAAGGTCATATAAACATGTGTGCTTAGTGAATTAGATGCAAAGTCATTTCCCTATTCACAAAGCTTCCTAGTTAAGATCCCTACCTATTCTTCACATGGAAGCCTGTGTCTGACAGCAGAATATTGACTTTTGTGCTGTGGTCAAAGACATGATTAAACAAAGACAATAAGTACCCCTGCATTGTAAAGAATATTGACCGGTAGAATTGGAGCTACATTTTATCCAAATGGTGCTCGTTGTGTAGGTTAATTAACTCACATTTTGACATGGTTGTTCTATTATTTTATTTTTTTTACAACCTACATTTTTATAGGGGTAGTAAGTGCAGAAGAGCAATGGAAAGAGATCTAGGTACCAAAGCCTGCATTTCATTGAAGCTGTTACAGTAATTAAGTAATGACTGAGTGTCCTTCTTAACAATAAGTTGTGCTAAAACAAAAAAAATTGAAGTAGCGAATAACAGTGTTAAATACAACTCCACCAAGGACAAAATGAACCACACTGAACTTTTTCAATAACAATAGAGAATATTTTGCTTGTTCTGGCATTCAGTATCACCAATATATAACAGCTTCAGTTCTGATTTTCATACTTCTGCAAACAAAATTATGGCATTTATTTCTTGTTGTTATATCTTTCCTTATAAGTAATGACTAATTATCAGTGTATATTTTTTTTGAACTCTTATTACTAAGATCTGTTGGCCTAGTTCACACCACAGGCCTGTGCAGCACAGTACCTTACCTCTGACTGCGGCTGGAGTTGGAAAGAAAATGAAAAACAGCACAAAAGTCAAACTATACCTAGTTTTCTGGAAACAGGAGATCTGAAATCTTGAAATCATATGGAACTTGGCAATTGTGCCAGATCCAAAGTCTTAAGGGCAACAAGTCCCAGAAAGTCATCAGGTTTGTGTAATAATTAGATTCTGCAGACAATGAAGTACCATCTTTGGGACTTGCCTCTAGGTTTTCAACCTCTAGGGTTCATATTTTCAAGAGATTTCAAAGATCAGGAGGACAAAAACATTTTTCAAGTGTGTGAAAATCTCAGATGAAAACAAACAAACAAAAAGACAAAGCAACAAGTCACCTACACTTGTTATCATGCCCAGTAAACCAACAGATACAAGAAAAGCTGTGGTATTTTCTAAGGCAGGTAATTCTTCAGAAGTACTTTGATGCTCACCACAGGTAATACTTTCTCCACGCATATCTCTATACAGACAATCCTTGCTGCAGATAGTTCCACAGTTCTTGTCAGGCCACAAGATTTCCCATATTATACAAAGTTATGGCACTAGTGGAAAGGAAAAGAGAAATTCCTTGGTACTATAAGGTAAGTGTCATGACAGGCCTGAATTATGAGGAAAGGATAGACAGCAAACTGCTTCTGCTGAAAGAGGCATATAAAGAACTGGCATACATGTAGATTCATAATATTTTTCATTAAACCACTCCCTCAAGACTTTCCTGATATGCTTACCAAAGATAAGTCATCCAGCTACTTAATCACCTAGTGTGAGATGAACTCTCAACCTTGAGTTCATGTACTTCTGTGCTTACCTGCTGTTCTGGCCTCTTGCTGAGCGGTCCCCGCACTCTCACCCTTAGGACAGAACAAGACCTTATATCAGCCACGTATTTGCCTTGAGGTCTCACTGAGGTCATGATATCTGCATTTCTTCCTTTCAGAAATAAATGAATAGCAATATTGGGGAGAAGATTTCTTAAAAAAAATATTTATGTATAAAGCTAACTAGTAACCGGAATAAAATATTAAAGTGAATTAAACCCAACACTTAGTACATCTGAATAGTTCATATCTTTTGCCAAAACAAAATATTTAAACCTTGAAACCCTCAGGTTTCTCACCTGAGAAATTTAAAAGAATTAGCCAAGAAGCTGTCTGGACCACTAGAGTCAATTTTCTTTATTGAATCTTGAGAAAGAAAGGATATTTCAAAGAATTGCTGACTTGCCAAACTAATTGTAGCATTTAAAGAAAATGGCCCAGGAAATGATAGATCAGTTATCCTGATACTAATCTTAGGAAATAAAAAGAAAGCCAAACAAATTCAGCATTCTATCAACAGGGAATTACATGCTAAAAATAAAGCTGTATCATTCAGCACAGTTTCACAGAAAGCAGTTCTTGTCAAATTATCTTCCTGAGGGTTTTTTTACAAGATTATAGGTCTGGTTGATAAAGGTAGCTGTGTTGTTACAGTGTAATTAAATTTCTCTACAGTATTTGACATACTGCACATGACATTGTGCTTTGAAATACTGTATTATATGTAAATAATAGAGCAGACATTATATGATTTAAAAGCTACTTGACTGATAGCTCTCAAAATTTATGCATTAATGGAAAGGCATTAATTAACTGGGTCATTCCTAACAAGGCACCCCAAAACCCTTAGTCCCAAGCCATTTTAAGCCTTTCTTTGAAAACAATCTGAATCACAGACACAGTTTGCAGGTGACAAAAAGATGATGATGTGAAAGTAATCAGGAGTTATCTTTTACGGAGAATGTTGAATCACCTGGATAGGTGACTTTAATTCAGTGCAGGAGCTGAATGTGCTCAAATGCCATGATCAGGGAAAAAAAGCATGTTGCAGAGCAGATCTGCCAGCCCATGACCACAGGTAAAAGGACCTGTGTGTCCTTCTATGCAGAAAAAAACCATCCCAAATCAATGACGGGGAGATAACTTATCTTTCACACTGGGCAAAGCGACCTAAGGTGGTGCCAGAGAAAGCCCTACAGAAGAGTAATGAATAGGGTTAAGGGAATTCCTTGTAATCTGTAGGAAGATATACGGGACCAGAACATTTTTGGGGACAGGAGGTTAGAAAGGGGCAGCAAAACAGGCAGGTGGGCAATGCTGAGATGCAGCTCCTGGTGTTAGCCCACACCTCTCCATCACCCTCAAGGCCATTCCCCATCCCGTAGGGGCCTGGCCTTGACGAGTCAGGGAGAAGTCCATCCCTCTCCCCTCTTGCGGCCACCTTCTGCTCTTTGCCCCACAGCAGGCAGGGCAGATGAGAGGGCTGATAGCTTGGGTATCTGTCTCCCCCTCTCTGAAGACCTTCTAGGGGAAACAAAAATTTAGGTCCTGTGATGAGAGACTGAGTGGTAATCATGGTCATTTCTGGCAGCAGAGACCATGAAACACTCCGCACTGCCTGGCAGAGATTTTCTCTTTGGTTAACGTTTGGGGGTGGAGCAGGAAAGCCACTGATTTATAATCTCTTAGCAAAATCGAGTACCTCTGTAGGTCTCATAATCTTAGTCTGATTAATTTTGAGTTCCTTTTCCTATACAAATGGGCTTTGGTGCTCTCCAGGAAAAAAAGGACTGGAATCAGTAGAAACACATAGGAACATCCTATCAATAGTTACTTGCAACAGCCAGCAACTCAATGCTTAAGTTCTGCATATCTATTTAGGTTAAGATTCTATATATCAGGAAGAATTTCAGATTAGAATATTCTTTTTAAGTGTTCAAGTATTCATCCAACAACTAATATTGAAAATAAATTAAAAATCCAGACCTGAAAGTATTGACAGGAGATTCAGTTAGTGCTTAGGCCAAATAGTGCATTTCTCCATATCAAAGCAAATCCGCAGATAGCTAGTTTCAAAATCTGAACTTCAACATAACTGGTACCTTTATAATGGGCTAAATTAAGCCAAAATCTGATGTGTAAGGAGGGATAATGTTTGGATTTTAAAAATCCATGCGAGACCTGAATTTGTTGGTTAGATTCCAAAACTAATTAAAATTAAACAGAATCCAACAGACCTTTGATAAAAATTCATATTTATTAGATGTGGACTGTCTGTACTTCATTGCTGCTCTCTTCAAAGATTACTTATGTACAAAGAGTTTTATAAAAGAGTATTAATATTTAAGAAGGGGAACTATAAGGGCAAAAATGCATTGAGTATATGTTTTAATTTATTAAGCTTTTGCTTTATTCTGCTCAAAATGGTTGCTTGAGACAATATTTTTTGTATAAAGAATGATCTACAAAGATTTCTAGTGAAATGTGTTTCTAGTGGAACAAGAAGTTTGGCTTGTTTACTGGGGACTGGATTCAACAGCATTTGCTTAACAAGCCAGTTATTAAGGAACTGCATCAGTCATAGTTTTACTTAAAATTTGCCATTGGTTTACTAAGCAAAGCTCATCCAGAGGAAAAAATCTGATTTTGTGAAAGATCACATACAGCGTATTTTACATACCTAAGTGCAAAATATTTTCCTCACAGCTGAATACATGGAAGACACAGCAGTATTATAAAAGAGCGAGATTACCAATGATGTCCAGACATAGAGAAAATATGACCTCAGTTAGAACACTCTAGTGTTTACTTTTCCTTTCTAGAGAGACATATACAGTGTTTCATGATTTCAGTATGCAAGGCATCAAAGTTTCTGAGCACTTAGGCAAGTATCCTCAAGTAGATTGCAGGCTGGGAAAACTTAAAAGGGATGAAGAAAGGATCTGAATGAAATTCATCTCTGCTAGAACAATACGAAGCAGAGTGCAGCTACTTCTCATTTCTACCATGCCGACAATGTTGATTGCATTTTAAAAGTATCAATACTAAAAATGAAACCAAACAAAAAAAAAACCCACCAGCCCTAAAATCCCACCAATATTGTGAAGTCAAACCTAAGGGAAGTCTCTAGGAAGCCTTTAACTGGCAGATACCTGTGTAGCCTGATTGCAGTCTCACAGTACAGAGCAAACAGATTATTTGTCTCAAAATTTGTCACTATGTATACGGGTAACAAGTAAATTTTCTCTTAATCTTGGGTGCAGGATCCCATTCCTTGTTTATTACATATTTGAATATCTTACTATATTAAAGTGTTTTATTTGTTTTTCATGGTACTCCTCAAAATAATTAGTTTATTGCACAGATATGAAGTAGGCCATGACTGTTATTCTGCTGCTTCGAAGCCTAAGGATGACATTGAAAGGCATGCTTATTGGAAGACACAGACACTTTGCTTTTGCATAAGACATTATGTGTAAATATTCTTAGTTCAATGTATTTCTAAAAGATTAACACAATTTGCTTGCTGATCACTTATTGTTTGTAACAACTCAGTTCAGTGCATGTCTCCCATCTGTTCTGCTTGCAGTCATGTGTCCTGAGCCCACATGAAAAAGGAGTATCCCAAACTGTGAGTTAGGGAATAAGGAATGCAAAATTACTGACTAACCATCCTAGCCAAATTTGATGTATGCAACCAAGTGACACAGAGAAGCTCTAGGTGTTTTTGATCTGCAATCTGCTGTCTACTCAAGCTAAAAGAGCTGCATGGAGCAGTCTGGCTGTAGAAGCTTCAGCTAGCAATGAGATCAAAAAAGTGAATTACTTGGTGCTACTGTAGAACTGTTCCTGATACCTGAACTGCTTGGTTATCTCTACACAATACACTTCAGTGGAAACATACCCACGGTATTAAAGACTGTAGTAGAACCTTTCTTCTTGGACAACCATCTGGGGCTGGACAGCCATCTGGGGTTTTTTTTGCCTTTTTTTTTTTTAATCCTCCGGTGTTTTTGTTTTGATCATGCACCTTGAACTTATGCAATGAATAGGGGGATAGGCCTATGAGACTTTGTTTACAACACAACTCCATTCATTATACCATTTTGACAGAGTTCCAAACTCAGACCATCCTGTGTTGTGAGTGAGTTACGGACACCGGGGCGGGAGGGGGTGGAGGATGGGGTGAGGTAGAGGGAGAGGGTGGGGATATTGGATGTATAGAGGTAATTAAAGCCTGCATCACAGTGCTTGCACAAAGGGCTAGTGGAGACAAGAATTCGGGCTAATGTTCTTTTATGTGTTATCTTCAAATACAATGCCTTGGAGGAGTTATACGAGTCTATATAAACAAAGGAAAATGCAGAAATTCCAAAGAATGGACAATACTGAACTCCATGACTGCCAGGAGGCAAAAGGGAAAGTTCATTTCCTTGATGTGTGATTGCTGGGAGCCATGGCAGATTTCAGCGAGAGAAACCTATCTGACAAATCCTCTTAGCTGCAGACTGAAAGATCTCTGAGGAGCTCTCTAGGGGTGGAGAAGGGCTATTAAAATGTGCTCACTTCCAGGCTGTGATAACTTTGTTGGCACAAGCAAAAGGTAAGTTTTTAGAGGTTTACAATTAGTTTGATAAGATTTTTAGAAGGATATCATTAAGCACCTCTTCAGCACTGAGGCTAAGCTTTTCTCAACCAGCAGATTTTTGAGCCAGACTTTGAATGTGCCAGACCTTAACAGAGTAGCTGGTAGTTTACACTTTAATAATCAGAAAAACAGCATAGCCTCTTAATCATCATCCCAAAGATGGCTGAAGTTTTCCAGGAAAAAACTTCACGCGCATGCCAGACATCTGAAATTAAAAACTCCACCCTCAAAACTACAAAGCTAGCTGAAAGCAAGTTAGCTCATAATTAGAATGGCTGTCATTCAACACAACAAAATAATCTTATTAGAAAGCCAGTTCACAGAAACAATATTTTTTTTTTAGCAGAAGGCAGCAGTTTTGATGAAAATTTGTCAGCAAAATTTCTTGTCTCAGGACAGTAGCTAACCAATTTATATCTGTGAGAGAAAAATAAAAAAAAACAGTTAAATCCCACTCAGAGTGGGGAGTAGCTATGCAAGTCTGACGTTTTCATTGGGTAAGATCTTGTGCAGAGAAGTTCACAATTAAATTTTCAAATCTAAATTTTCACCTTGCCATATAAACTTAAACTGTTATTGAAATGACAGTTTTCAAAAATCAAGATCATTGTCTATTTTCTTCAAAGGGAAGTATTTAAAAATAACTACTGACAATACTGTTCATGTAAGTTCATGTACCTCATTTACTAAGTCATTAAGAAAAATAGGGCTGAGAACAGCATAGATGGGAAATACAGTTTGCAATAAAACAGGAATGATGCAGGTGTTAATGTCTCCCCCAAATAGGTATATTTATCTTTAATATTAATGTGATTTCCGTTCATGCAAAATAAAAAGATCAATATTAGAATTCTAAAGTTTAAATTGTGACATGGTTTCCCTTCTTATGCTAATAAATGACTGCAGTCACAGTTTTGTAGAGTATGTTATTTGATAACACACAGACATTTAACTATCAGATTAACAGGTACATTAATGTATGTAGATGTTGACATAGTCACATTTACACTCATAATTACTTGCAGATGTGGACTATCAGCAGAAAAATGGCCATATTTTAAGTACTAGTCCTTAAGTCTACTGAATATTTTTATTCTAAAGTAACTTTAGAATGAGATTTTTCAATACTCAGATTACAGTTATGTTTGTGGCCCTGAATCAGACAGATGCTTTTTGAAATTTCACCTTGAAAGCTCACTTGGAATTCTCACTTTTTGAATGTACACAAAAAAAAAATCCATCTTTCTTTTCAAATTAACACATCTCAGCCTTTAACTTTTTAGCTACAGGAAGGTTATTTTGAGATGTTTCTTCCTGCACTTAGTGGTTTTTCTCTCTTACTTTGCCCCCCTTGGAGCTCTTTAGCTCTTATGTCTAATCACAGAGTATTCTTCATGGTGCTCCTGTGGCATGCAAAACAAGAACAAGCAAACAAAATCTGTCTGGGTATATGATTGTATTTTGTATAAGTCAGCGAAAAAATAAGGATGTGGCTCATTTATTTCACTACACTGAGAAACTCAAGACTCAGGAGAGAAGCAGAAAGCTAAAAATCCTCCAAATTCTGTTCTGTAAATTATGATCAAAGAAAAAGTCCATGACAGAGCAGAGAAGATGAGTAATAATGGTGACACTGCTTACAAGCTGCGATGCTTCCATGACGGTATTGGACCATATTAAACACCAAAATAATGGTGTTCCTGTGCACTGGTAAAGAGACCTTTTCCAATTATAAAAATATCTGCTAATTCATACAACAGTAGTTCGTTCTGTCTCTAACAGATCTCTGACTCTTTGAGAGTCAGTATAATTATCTCTGTTTAAGAGGTGGGATGCCTAAATCCTTCATTGCACCTCCAAAAATATGCTAGTTTCACTCTGATGTTTACTTCACTAGAAACTTCACCAGAAATCTGAAGATGCCCTTGTGAAAGCCCCCAGTGGCTACTTGTGGCCACCAGATAAGGTGATTTCTATTTACAGCTTCAAGGTAGAGCTTTTCAAGGTGATAGAAATAACACTGCAAACTTGTAGCAAAGGTTTGAGAGGGAAGAGTCAGGGGACACACAGGCTGAATGCAGACTTGCACATTTTGGCCCTATTGGCATGTTCCAAGAGGGTGTCATCCTCTCAAACAGTTGTCTGTTCCTTCCCTTCAGTGAGGCTTGCTAGTTGTAAATCCTCAATTGTCAGAAGAAAGAAACAAACTTTCAATGATAACTCTTAAGTGTGTCTCAGACTGTCTAGCCTGATTTCTGCTATGCATCTTTTCATCTCTTCTCCTTGCCTTATGTCAACAAAATCAAATGGATTTGGTCTGCACCTAATCAGCCACCAAAAGACAGAAATTAACAGAGCCATTTGGGCCACTGATTAACTCAGAAAGCTGTTTTCCTAAAGCTCTACTGAAAGTGGGTTGATACACCAGTTGACACCAAAGGACACAGGTGTCATTATTCATATCTCTTCTTCCTGTCATCACCACACTGAAATGGCCAAGAGTCTGATTTCTTTCTGTAGTAAAGTAAAAATATAAGGGCACTTTTGGCGATGAGTGAATATAGAATCATGATATGAGGAACTTTGGCATAATGCCGATGTTTATTATGAAAGACATTGCTACAGGTCATAAGACTTTGTTCTGTTGTGCAGGCTGGCAAGATACTAGGGACCAAGGAATTAATCTCCATTTTTATCTGCCAATCAAAGTTAGGATAGCATCCTCGAACAGCAGATTAATTTCTTTGCTGCAATACCTCTGTTAGGATCAGAATCAAAATAACAAACTTTTCTGAAGGACAGTGGTCTAAGAAGATACTAAAACCCAATGGACCCTAGAACTGGCCTAAAACCCTTCTGTCCTTCGCATAGGTAGAAGATGACATTATTTATGGCTCATGCAACCCAATAAATAGGAAGGAGAAAGACGTAAAATACTAAAAATTAAAAGCAAAATGCTTTGAGGGAAAGGTAAAAGAAAGACAAAAATAAGTGCAAATGTCAAATGGTAGACATATTGCTTACCTCACTATTGAAGCTGTTTGGGTGATACGCATGGTAGAAGAATCTTTATAGAACAAGGGTGGACTTGTCCATGGAATTTTGTTTTCTACGTTCAACTTTCTCAGCATCCAATGCACTTTCACCTTCTACCATTGCAATTAGTTTCATTAGTATGTTATGAAGCTAATGAATGCTTATAAATAATTTTGTGTTCCTCAGAGAAAGGGAGGATTTAAGCTACACCCATTAGAGGTGAAATCAAATGCTATAGAGATAAAAATGCCAAAGAAGAGCAATGACAAATGAAACATCGATATTCAAGGAGAATCAGTTTTCATGGAAAAAAAAATTAAAAAAAAAAAGGAAAAAAAAGTGGGATCTCTAAATCCAGTTTGTGGGAAGTTATAGAAATAAAGGAGAATATTAATGAAATAATAGGAACTGATTCCATTTAAGATAAAATGATAAAAACCAGATAGTAAACTTAATATTTACAATTCAAAAGGACAAGCTTTGATAAACTAATGGAATTGTTTAATAAAGTCTGCTAAGATGAGAATCCCAAGGGATGTGGTCATGGAGGAAGTGTGGAATTTCAAAGTCAAAACTATTGAACCTTACAGAACATCGTGCCTCAAACTACAGAACATTTTGGAAGAACTCTCAAATGACCTGCAAGAATAATCACCCCAAGAAGGAGATTAGAAATAAGTAAAAGAGGCCAAACAAAAGGTTTGAGCAGGAAAAAGTTATGAATCAAGAAATGAAAGGTGAAACTTAAAATTGTCAAAATAGAATCTAAGTTTAGCCTTGAAGAAGATATTCAACTTCAGGGTATTTCCTTTCAAGGCATAAAAATTGAAACAAAAAGACATAAAGAAGGAAGAAGTAGGGCAGCTTTGCAGTAAGGATAAAACAGAGATTAAATATAAATTGGTGTGGACAAAGAATAAAACCAACTTTGCCTTGGGTTTCAAAAATGACAGTTATGTAGAATTGGGAGGAAAAGTAGAACGTTTAATGGCAACCTTCATTTCCACACCCTTGTTATCTCAACTGCAATGGAAACAGAAGTCATGAGGCTTAATGCACTCAAGTCACAGCCATTAGGTGGTCTCCCCTACATGATTTGTTAGCAGTATTTTTGAACACACCCTTCAAGTCAAATTTGGTATGAGGGTAGAACAGCAAATGTTGAGCCTACAGTTAAAAGCGGAGAAAGTAATCTGGTATCTGTAAGCCTGTAACTCTATACATTGCTTTAGGATGGTTTGAAGGGAAAGGTATTTAAAGACAATTAATAGGATGTAAAACAATGGAGATTTGATCAAGTGTAGATCATCCCAGGAAGATTTTCAAGACAAAGGTATTGCTCTGGACTTCGTATATCAAGACTTCAGGAAATGGTGCCAGATAAGAAGGCTGTCATTTAAAATCAAGGAAAAGAATGAAGAATCTGTGAAGTAAGTATTAAGTTATCAGGAGATATTGGTAGAGGAGCTGAAGATGAGTTACTTGAAAAGTTTTTCAATGTTCAGTCTTGAGACAAGTGATGATTAAAAGTCTGATGTCTGATTTTTCTTCAGGGAACAAAAGAATGAAACATTAATTTGCTTATATCTCTCAAGTTTGTACTTTTATATATAAAATATATCATATAAAAGCACTGGATACTCTTGAGAAGTAACAGGATAACAGCTCATAACAAAGTTCTGCTGTAGGGTGACAGTTCATCAGCTGAAAAAGGTTCAGAAGGACCTGAGTGGACTAGCTGATTGCAGTATTATATAAATTGCTAGTAAATGAAGAGTCTCACATTCCATAGTTGTGGTAGATTTATTTCTAGAAGAGCCTGGGCACTTCAAAATTCCCATTATACACATTCAAGAACTATGAATTAAAATTGAAAGAACCGCAGAGCAGAGATACTAAAAGAAAAAAAAACTAGTGGGACACATGCATTATGGAGACGGAAAGAGCACCTCCAAGTTAACAAAAGTAAGACCGAAAGATGTTCCACTTTCTGTCTGTAAATACAGATAGGTTAAACATCAGAAAGTACTAGATTCTTCATCCTAGTGATTTAGATGAAAGTTGACACGTAGGAATAAACTGACTGAAAATTTTTTAATGGAATTTAAAATGTTTCTAGTGACAGAGAAAGCAGATCACTTACTTTGTGTTTTTAGCAAGGACTTCAGTGTTCTTAGGCCATAAAGTCTTTGATACAGTGCCAGTGATATGACTGGTCACCGTAATTCTTGCTGCTTCTCTATTCCTAAAGCAATATATATATCTTAAATATTGTAATTCACAGGTTTGAAAGCCTAGTATTCCTAGTCTAAACTCAAGAATGACATCTTTTTTGTTTACACACCTAGCTAACTGGAGGCTTTTTACAGCAAAAGTATTTACCAGTAGAATTTTGTCTGATTCACAGCAAACACTGCATCATTTAAATTATCTTCTTCCTGGATGAGTGGCTGTGTCTCACTGAGGAACTTCTTATGTGGCTTTTATTAATGCATGTCTAAATCTTCAGATCTAAAGTTCACATGATGATTGTCTAAAAATCATTAGATTTCTGGGGAAATTTCAGAGGCTGAAACTCTTCAGATGTAAATTTTCAGGAAGAAGAAGACAAGATTTGCTGAGAATTTCCAGGAAACTAAATAAACTATCTCTTATGGGAAATAAAAAAAGAAGAAAGGGAAAAGTCACACGTTACTTCAGTAAGCCTATTCACATGTAAAAATCATCTTTCTCCCACTGTTCTGTTACTTCAGCCAGTCTCAACCCCAGATCATCTGACACTTTCCCTCTTCTTACAGCAAGCATCCCTTGCTGTAAGCATCCCTCTCAGAGCAACTTGATAACACCCAACCATCACTCTCCTACAAAGCCTCTCTGCACCTTTTCGGCACCCTGGAATCTTGTAGCAGGGTCAAGAAATTTCTAGATTTATTTTAACTGACTGTAACTGATATTTAGATCATATCATCTTAGTATAATTTGCTGACATAGCGCTGCGTTATAGTCAGGTTTTCACGTCTCACTTTTTGTTAGAGTTGTAATTAGTAATTTTAAAAAGAAATAGCCTGGAAACTACTATAAAATGGAAAAATCCAGATATTCCTGTCAACAGACTCCACCAGCCATAGAATTATATGTTCTCTATTTCGAGGCTTAAATGGATCATTCCAAAATTTCAGGATTCCTTATTCTCAGTCACCTGCTTTGTCTCATTTATGTACTGTACTTAGATTTTATCTTCTGTCATTTTCTACAGTCTTACAACAGTAAACCGATTGCACAAGTTGGTAAAGTAATTATCAGGAAAAAAATTTTTTCCTCAAAAAACTTTTAATAGTAGTGAAAATTTTATAAATAAACCTAAAATAATACCTGAAAACTAAAAAAAAAATGCAAAAGAAGGTAGTTTTACAAGAATAAAAATCTTCATTCTTTATTTATTTTCTGTTGAATAATTTCATTTTTTTGTTTCCTCTGATGTGACAGTTACAAACACTTAGAAGTTAGAGGAATTTCTAACTAGAAATAAAATAATTAGTTAATTAGATTATGTACAAGTGGTCAGCTTTCATCTATTTTGGAACTCCTCCATTTTTCGAAGGATTTTTGTTCTTCTTTTCCAAGACCTTGTCTTTGGTCCTTGTTTTCTGATTTGTGCCTGGACAAGGCCAGAGATTAGACAGACTGTGGAAAATGGCATTGGCCACTGGGTAAGAGAAACTTTCAGTCACAAAACTAAACTCACTGAAAGAGCAAGAGGGGACGGATGGTGTGGCAGCATGGTTGATCAGTGATAGAAATGATTCGATGAAGGCATGGAGAACTGACTTGATAATAAAGCTCAAAAGTCAGAGGGAACGACTACGCTCTGAGCAAAGAGAGATAAGTATGGTGAGGTGAAGAAATCCCAGGAAGAAAAGTGGAGAAAGTCAGCAAAGTCAGCAAAGTTTAAGTTAAAAACCTCCCAGAGTCCGTAACGTCATCTGTCCCTGAAGAGCCGAAGTATTTGCCTAATGCAGTGGCAGTGATAACTGACTGACTCTTCAAAAGTGAAGGGTGTTTTCTTCAGGAACAGGGAGGAACTGAGAAAGAGTAGTTCTATTTTCCTCAGGAATAGGAAGAAACTGAAGAGGAATTGTTTTCCTTTTTATCATCACTGTTGTCCATTTGCTTTATACTCTATAGAGTTTATATTTTAACAAGGAGTCTGAATAAACTGAATGATTTGAAATTATTAAAAACGTTCTTTCTGATATAGCTGTAAACACAGCTATAACATCTCATTTTGTCATATATGATTTTTGGCTTTGAAAATACATTTCTTACAGTTCCCCTCAAATCTTTGTGCTTAGTAAGACTAACCGTAGCCACTGAATAACAATAATAATTTGTCCATGACATAACCAGTAGTATTCACCCACCTTTGCAAAGCAATGTGAGCAGTACAAAAGCTGAGTGGATGTGGAAATGAATAAAATGAAGTACGGATGTCTACCTGTAGTCTAAATTCAGATGCTTTCTCAGGAATTCTTTAGGGTCGCAACTAGTAAGCATGCATCTTTCATCACCTACAGAATTAAGGAAAGAGCATTCCAAAACATTATTAGTTTTATATGCTATTTTGAAAAAACAGTCATGGTAAGTGCGAATCCGTAATCCAGTAGTGCTTTGTAGGCAATCAGTTTTGTGATAGTTATTCATTTCTTTCCCTATCTAAGCAGCTTAGGGAACTTCAGGGGAAAAGAATGAGAAAACTATGAAAAATGCATAGTTAAATTTTCAGTCACAAAACACTGAAGTAAAAGTTTAAACAACCTAAATAAAACTAATATGTATTCTTGGCATCTGAATCAATGCCAAACCTGAGACAGCATATTTCATTTCACCATACATGACTACGATTCTAGTTTCAGGGGACAATGTCTGTCTGAAATACTTACTATTGCAATTTCTTAAAGTTATATTTCTTAAGAATATTGTTTCCTACTAATAAATATCAAGGGGAATGTTGACTCTGTGAAGACTCTCTCAAAACAAACATTATGCTAGAAAAAATTGGCATACTTTAGAAAACCTTTCTCTGTAGTGATGAAATGCCCGTTTCCACTGCATTTCCAAGAAGAGGGAGTCTGGTTTACCAAACTCTCTAGGTCTAAATCCTTGCCACCAAAAACATTACAGGAAGCCAAAAATGGCTGGCGCTTTTTTCTGTCCAGACCTGAGTGGGTTTGATGATCAGAGGAGATTCACAGGTAAGTATTTGCTAATCTCTTTTTGCCCTCACATCAGCCTTCATAGTCATCCCATACATCAGAGGAAACACAGAGGAAATGGTTGCTCTGCCCAGTGTGGGCTGCTGCTGAATAGCTCAGCCAGGTGCCCAAGCCAGACCCATGAACTTAGATGGCCTAATGTGCCCCATGAGGCCACGGATCATTTCCGTTGCACAAGGCCTCCACTGCTGTGCTTCTGCTTTACAATCTGAGTCTAGGAGTAAACTAAATCATCTGAAAATAATTCAGGGATTGATCTATGGATCTTGCTCATGGGCAGAGAAGCAATGAGGGCACTACTCTGTTCGCTTTTAAAATTTCCTTTAAATCACATCAATTGTTACAAAAATCACAACAATCATCTAATATGAAAGATTGGCTATTTCATTAAATAGAATAATTATGCACTCACAGATGCATATTAATATGTATATCTATGCAAATTCAGAGAAAAGCTGACACATCCTCTTACCTTTAGTAAGATAATCACTGTTTTATGTGCAGACACCTCTGCTTTAAATCATCAAGCTAGCAGCAGAACTGCGTAGCCTTTCTGAAATCTCCCCTCAGCCCTCAGCCTCCAAATAAAAAACGAATTGCTGATGCTTTTAGTACAGAATCACTTCATTAATCCCCAAAGCTACCCCCTTATATGAATGTATTATAGCTCAGTTCTGGGATTCATTAATTGACCCAGTTAATTTGATCCCTAATAGCCTGTAATTAGGGATGTGTAAAATATCTTGAAAAAAATTGTTGCAAGCAGACATTCCCTGAGCGGTGGGTGTATACACCTTCAGTAAACTTTTTCCAGAGGTTTGTCCTTTTATCTTTAAAAAGCTTTGGAAAGTTTACGCTAAAAAGGAGGGAATGAGAGGGAAATGAGTGAAAAATAAGGAGAGCAGATAACCTTTGATGTCAAGTTAATTTCATTCATCTATGTGACCTAATCTAATTTGAAAACTCCACTGATATCTGTCAGAAAAACATGTGTAGAAAACCAGGCTGGAATTAGGGAGAGAAAAAAAGGAAGTTTCTTGAAAGGCACAAAATAAAGGCCTCTATTCAGCTCTATTTGAATGCCAAACTTCACTTTCAAGTGTCATAGCTTTGTCTTGTATGCCAGGCAGGGCACCTGTTAAGAGAGAAAGATCTTCCACCTTGAAGCAGAGCACATATCCTCATGTATAGGGAGTACCCAGGGGAAAACAATGTTTGAGAAGGTGAACTGCTGAATACATATGTATTTTAATAAAGCGTTTTACTTGAAAAGTTTTTGCAACATTCAGACCGATTGAGTTTTAGGGAGGAAGTGACTCTGCAGTCAGTGCCTGGCCTGCTCTACCATCATAGGAAATAAGTGAAACTAAAATGAAGTGATAATATACTGTAGGAAATTTAAAAGAAAGAAAGGCAGAGGGAAAAAGGCAATCTGGGACCATACAGCTGATCCCCAAAATAGACACAAATATCAGTGCCAAACTAGCTGCCAAAACCAGTAGATTGTAAAATTACCTAATACCTATGTCATGTTTACTTTATATTTACGTTGGAGAATGGGCTCCCCAACAGATACAGTAGTTTTGTTCACTATCATTATCCACCATCTGTTCTGCCAAATTTCCTTTCTGCTTTTTTTTTGTGTGTGCATTCATCAGCCCAGTAGTAACTACCTACCTTAATGATTGCAGCATATTGCTCCTGGATTAACAACAGATACTGTACTTCTCCTGGCTTATGGACAGGGCTGTAAGTAAGAGACCTGGCAGGGGGTTCCATTTAAAATCTTTTTCCCTTTGCAAAAGAAACCCAATAACTAGGAAAGTTTTGTCCCAACTCACTAGTAGGGATGTGATCTATGCTTTGGTTAAAAAAAAAGAGAGAAAGTACCTCCTTCTGTAAAATTTAGTGAGGTATTTGCCAGATCCAAGGAGACCGCTGAATTCTGACAAGATGTCAGTGCGATGGGTAGCCTGAAATACTGGCGGAGATCTCTGCTTACTTTGCCCAAAACCACAGATAGAGAAACCACAGCTTTGAGAAAAGGGCAGCTTTTGAAAAGGACACATGTTTACTAAGTGAACTTTATGGATTAATACAGTGACCCCCAAGCACAAGAAGGCCTTTTTGTCTCTCTAGTCTGTGGATAGATGTAGCAGTGGGTAATCCAAGGCTGGTACATTTTTACTTATTCTTTGCCTTGAGGCCATCTAAAGTGAGTTCTCCAAAACTCATCTCAGTGCTCTTTTTTTTGTGTGTGTGCTGAGCAGATATTTGCTGTTGAGCTTAATCAATTACTGAGAAAATAGGCAAGGTTGATTTATTTTTCTTAAGAAACAAAACAAACCACCCATTTAAATATCTTGCACCGCGATAGGGGTGGGGTGGGGGCATGAAGGGGAAAGCTAAAGAAATAGGAAAAGGAAAAAAGGACAAAGAAGAAGAGCCAAAGAAAATTTGGACTGGACAACTTCCTCAGGAGTATTACAGTATAAGGAAATACAGCAGAAATATATATAGATGTATATAAATTTAAAATATATTATGGAAAGTTTCCTACTAAAAACACTTTCAAAACCAATTACTTCTTGTTCACGAAGAGAGGAAAAATGAAATGATCTTAAGCTTGAGGGATCCTAGGATGGAGCTCTGCCAGGCTGTTTGAACGTAGGCAGCTTCAGTGCAGTCCAGACATGCTGTAGGTTAAAAGGCTTAGGAGCCTAATTCTATTCCCACTAAATCCAACAGCAAATTTCATTTGGATTTTGAAAAAGACATGGAGTAAGCATTGTACATAGCAGTCAAGGACAGCAGAAGTTAGCAGTGGCATGTGGTTTTGGTAATATACCAGAGTCTGGATATGACAGTGAGATGTGTCTCCTCTTAGGTAAGGGTCGCTGAGGTCATTTCCACCAATCTGTGGTAAACAGATCAGAGCCTAAAGCTTGTGACTTTGATCATGAAAAGAAAGTAATGCCACAATGACGCCTTCTTAGGGCTTTCACAGCTAAGAGATATGTTCTAACTACCTGAGCACAAATAGGGAAAGAGAAAACAGGAAAGACTTCCAGTCTTCTTTAGTTGTACTAATAAATTCCAATTTGGAAGGTACCTAGTATTCCTTTATTTTATTTGTAGAATAATTCAAAACCCCTGTCCATCTACTCAGCAAGTCTATGGCTTGACTGCAAAAATTTGTCAAGTTTTACCATGTCGAGTTGTTGTAAACATGTGAGAAGAATGTCAGGTCTGCAGGGCTTTCCAGGTACTCTCCTTCTGGTATGCCTCTTCTGATTAAAATATATAGTAAAATGTAAAAGCAAATGCTACTACAGGATTATTATCCAAAAATTACATTTCTCTATATAGAAATTTTGGGGAGTGTTCAGGGTTTTTTTCTTCTCTCATTGTCAGTGATAGGAAATTGGACACATATATTCTCTCTTGAAAGACCCATGTAGTATTTTTGGTGTCTACATATATAAATATACACACAGACACACATATATATGCACACGAGTATATATGCCTGCTTATCTTTTTGTTGTCATATAGTATGAAAGGAACAGTGCAGTTATAAACTATAAAATATGATCATTTGCTAAACTTCAGAAATTAGATACCTATTTAAAGTGTCTCAGGATTTGAGATACCCAGCCTGAGATTCCTTCTAGAGGATCTAATTTCATGGTGAGGTGTGTTAACTGGACTACTGCAAATGGACACAACTATTGATCACATGGGATAAGACAGAGTCTGGAGAAGTGAAATGCTTGTTCTCTGAGCACTCACAGCAGGAGGTAAAGCTTATACTAATGTTGTGAGCGAGTCTAAGTGGTGCGGCCCAAGAAGTATGTGGTGTCAGCTCATGGATATACACTGGGAGCAGGCTCAAGAAGGAAGTCTTGCAAAAAACAGGTCCCTTAACATTAAGAGCTTTGAAAACCAGCAGGGACTGCTTAAAATAAATCCTTTAGTTTATAGGCAGCCAATGTGAAGGGCTCAAGGGGTGTAATATGAGCACGGCTGCTCAATCCTGTGAGTGAACATGATGCAGCATTCAGTACTAACTGTATTTTTGATGTTTCTCTCAGAGCTAATAATGGAAGCAGCAATTCTCTCCAGAGAGAAGAGCGGAAGACGTTTTAGCAGCATGAATATATTTGTGCACAGGGCTGAGAAAAATGGCAGGATAGATTTGGAAACTCCTCAAGGAGTTGTTTTTATGCACACAGAACAGCAGTATTTAGACCCATATTGTAAAGAAACAATGAATGTTCTTTGGAGCAGCTGACTGTGGAGAAGAGAGATAGTAGTACTCTTGTGCGTCCTTGTAGATGTAAATTGAAAATTCAAATGATTGATGTCATCTTTGGCTATCTTAAACCAAGTTCACAAGCCCTAAGATAGTCCTTATTTTTAGTGAATTTCTGAAACTCAGCAAGGTTATATTTTCTTTGATGGCAGAAAATTGCTACGCATGTATATTTCCAAATTTTGCTAATATCACTACTTATGTGTAAAATTGAGAAAGAGAAACCTTTGCAACTCAGGAAAAAGTAGAATATAGCATTATCACCACTTGTTTTTAGCATTACTGCTCAAGGATAGGTTTGCTAAGATATTTAGGAATCTAGAGGTTACAACAGACTCTTAACGTGGTCTGCAGAAACACACCAGTTAGAGAGGCCTTTATCCCTCATGAATAACTCATCTTTCAAATGTTTGCAAATACTGCTCTACAACATTAGAATTAGGACTTTGGAGAGGGTAAGGGTGTACCGACAGAATCAGTTCATAACAGGTCGAAGCCTCTTCTTAAAATAAAGCACGGCTAGGAGAGAAAATTTAAAGAAATTAGATGCTGTAATCTCATGTCCAAATTCTTGCTCAGGAGATGTACCTACTCTAATCTACAATCTTCTATGAACCCTGTGGTTATTCTAATGCCAGGATATACTGAGGCTGCAATCAAGACTGACTAGATAGTTCAGGCCCCTTATGTATGCTTAAGCCAACCATCTAGTTGACTCTTCAGCTTGTAGTATATGCTGACATTGTTCTACCTATGCAGATTGTCACAGCATGCTGCAGGTTCTGCTGCCTTGGTATCTAAACCAAAGAGGCTGTGTGATATTCAATATAGTGCTTTATAAACAGAAACACTTTTCTATGTTCTCTTTTTTTTTTTGTGAGGCTAATATTTTTGCCAGAATCACTTACTTTCTATCCTTTCCATCCCTTCCCGGTACAACTAGGAGAAGAGATAAGTTTTTAAATTAGTTCCTAAATGAGAAAAAAGAAAGTTGATCTGGAAAGGTTTCACTAAGCCTTGGGAGCTTTTGTTTCTATTTGTCCTGTGTGTGAGCACAGTAGGGTAAAATGCTCTTTAGACATTTAAGTGCGCTTGAATTATACTCAGTCATTTGCCCCTCCTTTTACAAACAGGCTATTCAAGTGTAAACTACCCCCACATCTACTAGGTTGAAAGGGATTATTCAAACACAGAAGTACTATAATTGAATAGTATATACATGAGGAATTGTTTTCCAGTCATAAGGTTATCATAAAATAAACAGCAGACTCTTCATGAAACACATTTGACTCATGGCTATCCATTCAGAGTGCATGCTCTCTACACTTCCTCTATTTTCTCCTTCATGTTCTTCCACAGTGAAGAGAAGAGAAAAAATCTTGACAACATAGCGTCTGCCTAGAATTAATATATGCAAAGTTTAGGATGAAAAGACTTTGAAATACCCTACAAACAATATGTGCAAGTATCTCCCAGAAATAGACAAAAATCCTGGGGATTAGCAAACAAAAGTTGCACCAAAAATGTTCTAACAATAAAAAAAATCAAATTATTTGAATATTAATGTCTATGATTACAAGTTGTCTTGATCATGAACTTGAAGAAAGGATGAGAGTGGAATTAATTTCATGAAATATAGAGGTATACATTTGATCTAAATACCTAGTCTTACATCACAAAATCTTATTGACTCCAGTCAACAAAGAAAAGTAACAGTTGTTCTTCTGACCTGTTTTGAATATTTCTTTCATGGTGAGTTAACTGAAGGACTCAAATGCCTAGTTCTTTCTATTGACTCTAAGGGTAGTCTCAAAAGCTACAAACCTCTACACTCCATGCATATAAAGATCAGTGAGATTAATCCTACCATGGATGCCTCTGAGTTCTCCCAGGGGTGTAGGATTGCTATTTATTCCCAACAGTTTTCTTGTTGTGCATTTTCTTATTCCAGAAATTCTTTATGTGTAAGGTTCAAGGAATACTCAAATACAATTGCAATATTTTTTGCGTGTAGGAAATAGAGAAGACTGCATTATGAAAAAGCATGGAGAATGATTATTACAATTTTTTTTAACTTATGTTTAGAATGCTAAAAAAAAAAAAACCCGGAGATTTTCAACCAATCATTTGGCCACACATTCTTAAGAAAAACTGAATCACCTTACTAAATTGAGAAAATATCTTGTTTTGTCCTTAAGAGGGGAAGAGGTTATTTATATCGCAGATCAGTTACCTTAAAGGTCTGCCTTGTAAGCTGTATTCTGTTCCATTTATCACTAAGATAAAAATGAACAAAAAGTCAGTATCTCCTACCTCATGCTTAATCGCATAGGGAGGAGTTTGGAGAAAATTCTCCGCATCAAGTAGTACAAGGGTGTGGTTGACCAGAGAAATAATATTTATTAAAAGCATCTTACCAATTTTACCCATGAGTTTTAGTCTGTATGTGAAAACATCAAGATGGTAGGCAAAGCATCCAAGAAAATAAACTATTTTTTAATCTCTTCTGATTTCTTCATCAGAAAACCTCAGTCGAGCTCTGCCAGGAAATAGAGTCCATATTCTCAGAAGCCTTCAGACATCAGCATAAAATTTGTGTAGATTTTCTGCAAAAGACACAGCACTTTAGCATACAGTCTTTGCAAATAAGCCAAACTTCTGCATTCTTTGTCAGCAACTAGTCAAAATAAAAACAGAAACAAGGGAAAAGTTAAACTATTTTCAGACAGTAGGATGCATGTGGAATCTGGAGTTATTGGTTCTGTCTCATCTGTAATATTTTACAATGATCTATTAAATCTTTAGTATTTATTAATCATTTACACTACCACAAATCAATTCTCAAGTACTTTGTACATTACACTGGTTTATCAAACATATGTAGGTTATGATCCCAACAGGAGAATTCAGCAGTGTCTTGGATGAATCCTCTCCACTCTTGGAGTTCATCCAGTCACTGCTCAAAACAATTTTGGCAAGATGTTTAAGAATTCTTTTATCACGTTTGTATACATTTCAAAATCATGCCTCCTAGGTTAAAGATAGAATGAAAGTCATTAAGATCTGTGCTTGTTTCTATTCAGAATACAGCATTGCTTTTTAAAAGATTCTTTTCTGAAGAGTTGAGTAAATTTATTTTTGAATCAGAAACTTGTACACACGTTTCTTACCAATAATCTATAATATATGTTTTTGAAAATTAATTCCATCCATTATGTCATATCAAAAGAAGATTTTTTTCATAAGAATGATGAAAAAGATATATTTGAATATTGAAGGTCAGAAAGACTTTAAAATCATCAGGTTTCCTGTTTCATCCCTAAATTATACCTGTATCGACCGTTTTGTGAGATAAGATTTATAAACATCAAAAATACATTTTTCATCAAACCATCAGTTTGATTTGTGGAGCAGGAACACACCAAGTTGAAGAGTCTATGAAAAGCAGCACTGAATCTCTATTTTATTCTTCTTGATAACAAAGAGTTCTTACATGGTTATAGCTTTTAGTATTACAAAAGAACTCAGGGGCCAATGTTTGCCAAGTGACCTGGATGCCTGCTGGGGCAGAGTTTCCCCTAAAGAGCTCAGGAATTAAAGTTCTACTTAATTTCACTTCACGGTAAACTCACTTAGACTCAAATACTTGCTACTACTTTTGCCCTTCACCAAACATTGTTTTAGCAATGTTTTCAACTTATAAATGTGGACATATTAAAAGCCCAATTGAGTTTCTTGTCAAAACTGTGAATGAGAGCACAGAAAAAATACGTGGAGAAGTAGCAGCTCACCAGTGCCTTTTCACAGCTCTAGTCCCGCACACCCAAAGAACCAGAAGACTTCTTGAGCAGTGAACAGAGGAAGGATTATCCTTATCTTAATGCAGCAGAACAAGTGCTGTGTGACATCCTCACACGAAATAGCAACTTACAGATGAATGCTGCACTTGGTCTGACACAACAGCACATTTATGGCTTTGCAGCCTGGTCACATGGGCACCAAAATGTGAAAACTCATCACCGGAGTTGGTGACACAGTGACAAAAAATGACTCCAAGATGTTCAGTAGCCAGCAGTTTAGGAAGACTAAATGGTGGCCTAATTTTTCAGGCATACCCAGTCTTCCATGTCTCAAAAGCCTGACAGAAAAGGCTTTTTCATTTCATAACTGTAGCTGCCTCTTTGTTGCACATTATTTCAAAGTTTGTTGTACTTTGAGATATGACAGCATTCAGGTCGCTACAGGGAAAAGCTTCTTAGTAAAATATATTTCTAAACATAGATAGTTTGTCAGTGTAGAAAACAGAACAGCAGTGATGCAGAGGCACTTTGCATAGACTGCATCTGGAATATAGAATGTAATATTACTTTAGAAGTTTACTGGAGCCACCAGAAACGATACCTGTATTTTCTTACTTATGTATAAAGCACTTCTTGGTGATCTTTCTGAGATTTCATTAATATGATCATTAAAAGAATGTGTCTTTTAAGCAACTTAGCTATGGCAGATAATATTATCTGATAATTTATACAACTTTATAGACATTTTAGCTATGGCAGATAATATTATCTGATAATTTATACAACTTTATAGACATTTATATAACTGTACAGCTTCAATTCACAATATCCCTGGAAGGAAATGTAGAGAAGATGAAGTAGAAATTCTATATGAATTGGTGTCGCTTTCTCTTATAATGTTAAAGCACAATATAATAAAGAATATAATAATGGTAATCTGCCAGTACTCACCAGTCTACCTCCAAGCCCTTCTTCAAAGGAGGTGACAGTACGACCATAGAAACAAAGTCACCCAACAGCACAGCTACTACCTGCCAATTTCAGGCTGCAAATCTCAACATAAGTGCTTAAAGCACTCAGTCTCTACAGGAAAGACTGTTGAGAAGGTTATTTATTAAACCTGCCCTAGGAAAGTCACACAGAAAAAAGTCTCGATAAGTATGCTTTTGCTTGAAAGACGTATCAGAGACGTAGTGTAGTCCCGTGTGGTGGAGATACACGAGGAGCTAGAAAAGCATCACTTTGTTATATGAAGAGATAACAAAATAAAACTGTTCTCATTTTGAATCTTTCAGTCCTCCTCAATTACAAGATCAGCCAGGGAACAGCTATTCCACAGCAGCAGTGGTCACACATGTTCAGTTTGCATGTGCTTATGAATAAAAAGACCATTCAGTTCTTTGTGACAAAGAACTAAATAAAGGAAATAAGAAAATGGTGCTTGTAATTTGTAAGAAGAGTCAGTGTACTGTGATATAAAGTAAATACAAGGATGACAGAACTCAACAGTCCTATGCAGTCTGATGTTTTTCAGTTGTTTAAACTTATATCATCTCTTCATAGCAGCTATAATCTCCATTAAGTTCCTGTTACTGACAGAAGAAACAGGCCACAATCCAGGAAAGCACTTAAACATAGCTTAGCTTTAAATATATGAAGCTGTATTGAAACCAATGAGAATACTCTCATGCTAAAAAGTAAGCACATGCTTAAGTCCTCCCCTGGATGAGGGCCATACAATAATTCAGTTTTGCCAATAAATAACATGTCCATCAGGATAATTTCCATTGAGACTTGTGGAATTCTTTTTTAAAAGCGCTACTTATTGCCAAAAGACATGGAATTTCTAATTTCTTGTTCTTCTTTCTGATCCCTCAGTTCGGTTGGTCTAACAGTGGTGCGAGATCAGAATCAGGGGTGAGGCTTCTAATAGGAGTATGTTTGGCTTACAGAAGTAATTCTATGATCCAAGAGGCATTTAATTGTGGGTGCATTCACACAAGCAGAATATGGAATATTTTCTTAGCTGACATAGGAAAATTTCCCGAAAACAGACATACAAATTAAAGCTTCTGGAAGGACAGAATCCTGGCCTGCATCAGGAATAGTGTAGTAAGCAGGACCAGAGAAGTTATCGTCCCCCTGTACTCGGCACTGGTCAGGCCTCACCTTGAATATTGTGTCCAGTTCTGGGCCCCTCAGTTTGGGAAAGATGTTAGGATACTGGAATGTGTTCAGAGGAGGGCAATGAAGATGGTGAGGGGGCTGGAGCACAAGCCCTATGAGGAGCGACTGAGGGAACTGGGGCTGTTTAGCCTGGAGAAGAGGAGGCTCAGGGGAGACCTCATTGCTCTCTACAACTACCTAAAAGGAGGTTGTAGTCGGGCAGGGGTTGGTCTCTTCTCTCAGGTGACCGGTGGCAGAACCAGAGGGCATGGACTTAAGCTTCGTCAGGGAAAGTTTAGACTTGATATGAGGAAAGATTCTTCACTGAAAGGGTGATTGGCCATTGGAATGGGCTGCCCAGGGAGGTGGTGGAGTCACTGACCCTGGAGGTGTTTAAAGGGAGACTGGATGAGGCACTGAGTGCCATGGTTTAGATGATGGTTGGTGTTAGTGTTGGTGTTAGTGTTAGATTATAGGTTGGACTTGATGATCTCAGAGGTCCTTTCCAACCTTGTGATACTGTGATACTGTGATACTGTGTGACAGACTGAATTCACTACACATATTAGCCTGGGATTGTAACTAGATTTTTTTTTTCCAAGTACATATTATAATCCTTATGTTTCTATATGAGGAAAAAGCATAGCTTAAGCATGATTGTCATCTGGACATGTCTCTTTTCTCAAGAGCCAGATGAAAGGTTTAAAATTGAGAGATTTCTTCTAGCTGTCTTAATTGATTGCCAGATACACTTATTCTTCTTTACTGCTTTACAAAAAAAACCAACTGTTTGCTAAAACTGATGTAATGTGATTTTACTCCTTACAAGAACTGGAAGGAAAGGAATATTTTTCCAATGGCATGAAAAGACAATTAGGACTGCCAGGAAAGGATGCAGAGAAATCAGGGACTACGCAGTTTGGCAGAGTGGTACAGAAATTGGTATTATCACCCATCTAAAGCCAAATCTGGCATGTGATGGAGCTGTTCTCTCTGCTGATATATTAAATTTTTGCATGACTCTTGGAAAGTTGTAGCATGAGCTGTAAACTGCCAGAGTGACGTTGGAATTATAAACCCTTTAAAGAATATTTAGACAAAATAACCAGACACCAGACCATAACCGGTATAACAGGCTGGTCCCCCTTCAGTCAGTACAGTAAGATGTTGGAGAAAGTTAACATTGAAGGGGAAACTTCTGTTAAATCATGTTCTCAGTGACAAACACAGACTGGTGAAAAGGCAACTGTTTAGGGGAACAGCTCTGTTTTGACGGAACTCTGTGTTTGAAACTGAAGGGTACTATGGAGCATCATGGCAGCTACTGGGCAACCCCCTCACCTGAGTATGTGTTGAAAAGAAGATGGAAGGGAATTTGATTAAAATGAAGAATATATTGCATTTGCATGGCAAAGTTTCATAGTGGGGAGGCTACAGTGGCTTCTGTGAGAAGCTGCTCGAAGCTTCCCCAGGTCTGATAGAGCCAATGCCAGATGGCTCCAGAATAGACCCCTGTTGGCCAAGGCAGAGTCAATTGGTGATGCTGGCAGCACCTCTGTGATAACATAGTTAAGAAGGAGTAAAAAATCTGCTGTAGAACAGCAGCCTGGAGAAAGGAATGAGATTGTGTGAGAGAAACAACTCTTCAGACACCAAGGTCAGTGAAGAAGGAGCATGAGGAGGTAGGTGCTCCAGGCATCAGAGCAGAGATTCACCTGCAGGCCATGCTGAAGACTGTGGTGAGGCAGGCTGTGCCCTTGCAGCCCACAGGGGTTAACTATGGAGTGGATATCCACCTGTAGCCCATGGAGGATACCACATCAGAGCAAGACGGTGCACCTAAAGGAGGTTGTGACCCCATGGTGACCCACTACTGGAGTTGGGTTTTTGAAGGACCTGTGGACCCATGGGGGACCCATGATGGAGCAGTCTGTTCTTGAAAGTCTCCACCCCAAGCAAAGCGCCCACTCTGGAGCAAGTCATACAGAACTGTAGCCCATAGGAAGGACTCACCTTGGAGAAGTTCATGGAGGACTACCTCCTATGGAAGGGAACACACACTGGAGCAGGGGAAGACTGAGGAGTGAAAAGTGGCGAACACAATGTGTGGCGAACTGAACACAACTCCTATCCCTCATCTCCCTGTTGCACCTGGGGGGTGGAGATAGACAAAATCATGAATGACGTTGAGTCCAGGAAGAAGGAGGAAGCATTGATTTGCTTGGCAATAAACTAATTTTGTTTCCCCAAGTCAAGTCTGTTATGACTGTGGCGGTAATTGGTGAGTGATCTTTCCCTACCCTTATCTCCACCCACAAACCTTTCATTATGTTTTCTCTCCTCTGTCCATCTGAGGAGGATGAGTGCCAGAGCGGCTTTGGTGGGCATTGGCATCCAGGTAGAGACAACTCACCACAAAGAGAAATACAGTTCGTAGTTACCAAGAACCAATGACATAATGAACATGGGGGCAGCTCTGAAGGAGGAGAAGTCAAACTCCATTTCCATTCACAATTTACAATTTCATTAGGAAACATTAAAGTTGTATATTATCCCTATTATTTTACATTTAGATGTCAAATGAAAATAATATCCTCAGTAATTATTCATCAGCTTTTCTTTGGTTAGAATCTTCACCAAATGAATACTGAAGTTTTCCAAGTCTGGCAGTACCAGTAGAGCGGATACTCAAATAACAAGGGTGAGAAAAAGATGGATTACAGAGCTATGATTAGATAAGGATCACTGTTTACTCTCCCTGTCTGCACTCCTATATGTTGAAGGTAAGCATTGCCCATTAGGGGCATTTGCAAATATAATCACAAAATAACAGATTTACAGTTTAGTTACCTGCAGAGGTAAAATGGTCAGACAGTTAATTTGCAGTACTTTCTGAAAGGTTAATGAAACTGTTCTGTTATCCTCTGAATACGTAATCTACATCTGTGTATCAGGATCTGGCTGGTCTTATGGTTGTCATGTCCTCTTGCTTTGTAATCAATTAGGGCACAGTGAAATATCTTAAAGTTGGTCGTGAGCAGAGGCTGCTGGAGAAACATCTCTAGTACTGCACAAGTAACACCTCCTAATAAGTTTTATGACAGGGCCAACATCAGAACTCAGCTGGACTAAGGTCTGTTGGGAAACAAAGTGGAGCACCCCAGTACACATGTCACACCTTCTCTTCTAGACTTCAAGATTTTTCATAATTTGTTTTGTTTAGGACAGTATGTGAAACTGCCAAACACCTATGTAAAAAAGTCTGGCAGCAAAACTACTCACTTGGCACATGTAAAAATACTGTGAAAAGCTTTCGCTCGTGCATTTTATTCATGCAGTGATTCCAGCAGAGAAAGTATTTGAATTTGCGCCTAATAGACTTTGCCAGGGTCATGAACATTGGGCTATTGACTACTCCTGGGTGAATTTCATCCCATTTTCATCTGAAAGTTCTAAAGACATGACTTTGCCTACTAAGTTCTTGACAAAATGGATGTATTTCTCATGAAGAAGTCTGTTTTTCAAGCATGAGAACTTTTCAGAAGTTTCACTGAAAAAAATCCCTAGAATTGTCTCTTCCTGGAGCACCACACATCTGAATAGTTACTGTTATTCAATATCAATAGGTTTGTAAATGAGGAAAATTCTTGTTTTAAGAGAGGCACTTTTTTAGAATCAAAGGTTTAAAGTCTTATGGTAAAATGGTTATTATTGACCCACTCCTATGGAATAGTCAGACTTCACTGAAAGAGGCTCTTTATTTTCTTACAGTGAGTTGGTGAGAAAATAGATATTTTTGCTATAAAGTTTATAAGATCTTAAAGCCAATAGCAGATATGTTATATGTGCTGAGACTAAGTCTGGGGTTTGCAGAGTCTCAGGGACACTCCTGAGTGCAGGCAGGGTGTCTCAACTCTCCAACTTTCCAAGAAAGGATCCTCTCCTGCTATCTGACCATGCAGGAACCGTTGACGTTGGCTTTGTGTAGCCTGTAACAGCCTCTCACTCCTCAGGGTCATTAGTCCTTCCATATGCATGACTTCTCCGCAGACTGTGTAACTTTATCCCTATCGTCAAAATAGGAAAGAGTTTGCCTTCCTCTTGCTCTTGAGCGTTATTAGGAGACCAATTAAAACAAAATAGGGGTAAAAAAGAAACATCCTTTACTTCTTTAAGCTAAAAGGCTTTCAAAAGTAAAAGAATATTAAGTATACTTAATTCTTTTTTTTTCTTCAGACGTACTTTGCAGCTACTCCACAAATGGAGTTTCCAATATAGACTCTGTAAAAAACTGCAGAAAACAGTATGTGGAAGAAGTGAGGAATACTGCAATCATGAATAAAACAGAAGCAGTTCTTTCAAGTAGATCATCACTAAGATAGTTTAACAAATCAACACAGGTATTTCCAAAACTCAAAACCTGTCCATTTTCAAAGGATGAATCAGATTCTACTACCTTACTTAACACCTCAATCACCTCCAGGAGCACACTGGCTGTTGTTGAACCATACTCAACAAAAGTATTTCTTCCTTTTCCTAAAACATGTTTTCTATCTCTTATACTTAGTGCTTACAAAGATAAGGAGAGAGAAATCCATTAATCTTCTCTGAATTATGAAGGTGATTCTCATGGCTTGTGAGCATACGCTCCACTACCAAGGACTGACTGGACGGCATGCCCTGTTCCTCCCATGTAGAAGAACTTGATTCATGTTGTGAACAGTTTTGTTGCATCTGAAGAACAGAGCTACCTATCTTAGAGTGATTTTACTTAACAGCAGCACTTAATTTGTGAAAGGATGCATTATGAACTACCCATTTTATTCTTCCCAGGACGTTATACACCATTCAGTTCTTTTAAAATATTTATAAATTATTTCTCCCTGTAATTCCTAGTCTATATACACTAATGTTAGCTTTTAGAAATAAGTTCTGATTTCTTATTTCTCACATCATCATCAGTAATAAAAATTACATTTTCTTTATCACTTGACAAATTTTATAGCTTGATAAACTAGCAGGAGAACTATGGAAGGGATGTTGTACCAGTGGTTAATCTTAAAATATCTGTCTTACAGGGTCTTTTCCCCTCTATATGTATCTTGTGAAATAATTTTTATATGAGGAAAACCTGTCCTAACAAAGAATATTAAAACATTATTTATTTTTTTTAAAATAATGGCCTGGATTTCCTGCTGCATTTTGAATGAATTAGAAGTGCCTGTGTGATGCGGTACAAATACCACACTGATACTTATTCAGGATGACCAACATAATTTACTCATTTGCTTCACCGCCCAAAAAATACAGCCATCCCAGACTCATATGGCTAAAATGCTTTCACCAAAGCAATCTCACGTGGCTTTTTTTGCCACACCCCATTCTTAATGGAAAAAGAATTTGGAAGACAGTCTCTTGCTGAGTCACATGCTTTGTCTACAAGGCAGTCAGTTAAATGACTTCACTGGGACCTCTAGATCATTTTAAAATGTCTTGTTTTATATTGTCATTCTGTAATCTGTCTATGCTATATCCCCTGTAAAATGACATTACAAAGGTTGTGCAGGGAGAGGTGACTTTTAAACCCTTTTATCTTTGTATGCCTGCTTTAGAACTGATATCCAGGAAATGGAACAGTAACATATCATTGCTCTCTACAGTTATGGATCAACAAATAGGATAGCAACAGGCTATACGTTCCTGTGAAAATCCAGTTGCAGATGAAAGATTGAACCAATGTCCATTGTAGACTTGGAAAAAGTAAGTCTTTGCATATAACCACTTAGAAACTTTGAGGTTAAAAGTGGCTGTTTGAGGGAAGAAGCATTTCTCTAGCAAGATGTTTCACTGGAAATGAAGGTGAGGTCTTCTTAAAAAGCTTAAAATTCTTAAAAATCATAATAAAGCCTAAATCAAAGGAATAGTGTATAAAATGTAATTTTGGTGATCAGTTTAGTTGTTAATATCACAGCCATTATCCTCTCCATGGGTCTGCTAACACAATCTCAGCATGATGTGAGTCTACAAGTCTTGCAAATTCTGGTAGGTGTTTTCATGTTACTTTTATAGCACTGTGCCTATCAGTACATATCATTTCAAGTCCTTTTCTGGATCTGCTCTGATATGATAAAGTATATAAGTAAAGCTTGAGCAAACCATCAGGGATTGTTGCACATTGTTTCTTAAAGTTATTGGACACAGAAAAAACATTTCACTTCTAGCAAATACGCACATACAAGAAAATTACTTTTTTTACAGGAAAGAGAAAATATCATGAGAATAATATTAAGTAAGTGGGAGACTTCCTATGTTTATGTAAATTAACAGCCAGCAGGAAGACAGCTGAACTAGATTCATTTAGAGTGGAGATAGGTAGCTGACATCTTTTTGCAGATATACATTCAAACTCACACTTGCATATATATGAATAATCTCAATTTATTGAGAACATTTACCAGCGACTCAGTTTCCTGTCAGAAAATGTTAATTTATTGGGATTGAAATAGTTAGTAAGACACTCTAGTTTTGTGAAATACTCTAACAGTAAGCAGGCTCTTCTTATGGCCTGGCATAGCTTTTGGGAAGCCAGTTTCTTCACCTGGTCACCTGGTTATCTGCCTGCCTTCCTACTTGGATTTTAAAATTTATAATCCCTTTAGATTTAAAAAAAAAAAGGGGGTTTCTTTTACTGAAATTCCTGTATGTGGAAAATGTCAGCATCATTTTATGTTTGTGTTGATTTGGAAAGAAAGCAGATGTTGGTGCTCTAAAATCTTACATGAACAGAGACATCCAGTTTTTAGCTATCTTTAAAAGAAAAGGGTAGGGTATTAAAAAAAAGTGTACTAACATATGCCAATCAGACCCAATGAGAAAAACCACTTGTGATAGGCAGTGTGGATTATTTGTCCCTTTTCTGTAGGGGAAGAATGAAGCTAAAATGGCTTATGGAAGTCATTATGAGTTGCTTTGGGATGGAATCAGTTTCCCACACTCCCTTGAAAGGAAGCCACGACTGTTCCTTCTTTCTCTTTCCCGGACACCACTTCTTCTGTCAAGGAACTTATAGCTCCCTTCCCAAAGTCTGCCATGGGCTTCTGCTCTATGCAAAATCTCTGTAGGTTACGAAGCGTGTGTCTTGTCCTCTGCCCTGCATCTACTTATTTCTTCCCTTCCTCTTTTGTGACCCACACACTGAGGTTCAAAGGACTGTCTTTCACAAGCTTTCCCATGCCCCTCTTTTTTGATTCCCTTACTGGATATCTAGAGCTCCTCTCTGTCAAGCTATTATGCTGAATTGATCCTTTTTTTCAACAGAATCCATCTTTGTTTCTTAAATTTACCTTTGTACACATCAAGTGTTTAGACCACACTATTTTAGGAAAGGCACATTGATTAGTATCAGACAAAGTGAAGTTCTCTGCCCTACATCTCTGATGGATATCGCTGCCTGTATGGCCATGCTGTTTGATTTCCTTGTGTATTAGCTCCTGATACACCACTGTTTCCAGGTTGGGATGATGGAAAACTAAAATCAGTGTCTACCTATGACTCCAGATTTAGACATGTGCAAACAACAAGAGTGATTGCTGTAATTTTCAGAGAGACCAAGGTTTCTTTTTTCAGAAGTAACAGGAACATCTTCAGATCTGCATAGAAATCAGTTGCCTTCATTTCCAAGTGAAGAAAGTCTGTTTACAGTAAAGTGAGACTGCAAGTAATCCTTATTTCTATTTAATTGCATTTTTTCTGAGTTAAAGAAAATAAGAGTTCTTATTATGTGTTGCCATAACTTCAGAAAAAACTTTTACTACAACACTTGCAGGGCAGTAGGAGATAGCTGATCAGAAATGCAGAACTAAGTCATTCTAATTGAGCACGTGTAAAAATGATGATAGAGTATTGCATTATGATAGTGATAAATAAGTGGCATAGAAAGAAATAATTCTATAATCAGGGAGATGAGAGTATTTTCTGAGCAGCAGATGTGAATATTGTGTGTAGTTTAAAATATTTGGAGTATGAGATTATGAATTTTCTTCATTTTGAACTAGAATTTTTAATCAAACACCTAATCTTTCTCTTTTTTTTTTTACTATTTTCTTTCTCATTCTGTCTGCAATTCAGTATAAGCACATAACCAGAATAATACTCAGCTGATGAAGAATTGAGTTGCTATAATAGTTAAGCCAGCTGTTAATGATGGATGACGGCCATATATGATTTCAGATTTGTCGGAGAAAACTCCATCAGAAAATAGGTCTGAACATGTTCTCACGTTCTCAAAGCCCCACCTTACACTTCTTGTTAGATGAAACATAAAGCACAACAGCTTCTTGAGATTAGTAAGTAGAGAAACAAGTCTGCATCTATCTTAATTGTGCAACTGGATTCTCATCATTAGAGCTGAACAATGCTATGAAAATACAGCATCAATGAAGGAAAGTTGACTCACAGCTGTGAGGACACATTGAACAGAGGGCTTCTTGAAACCTTGTGATTCTTCTGTGCTCAGTTTAGGCTCAGTCCTCAACGGTAGGGGCACTTGATGTCATTAAGTTGTCATGTGATGACAAGCAATCAATATTCAGGAAAGACCCAGTGAGTTAGAGGGGACAGCACAACCATCTTTATAACATTCGATAATAGGACAAAAAAAAAGGCAGCTTTCTCCCAATGACTCAAGTAGCAATTAACCACAACACAGACAAGGAATCAGGAGAGAACTTTACAAACAAATGACCTGTGTGAGGTCTTTCTCAAAGCCTATATTTAGCTTTGCCAGTTAATTCTTTTCTCAATATAGTTTTCTAATGCAGATTCAGTTCTACAAAGTCAACTCAGCAGTGAAAGTTTTAAAAGAAAGAAGATGACCAGACTTTTTGTATTAGTGAACTTCCTGTGATTTCTCTGAAGATCCCAGTCTAGTCTCGATAATCTGTAATTCGGCACAAAAATATCTTCTCTTGATAGAATTTACTTAGGTAACAGACCTTAGTGGTTCTCTTCACTGAAGGAAGTCAATGTAATGAATTATGCAGAAAGTTAGAACAGTCCTTGTAATGTGTTTTGGACATGAACATCCACAGAATTATAAAAATTACATGTAAAGCATCTAAGCCACAAACCGGTGTAAACAGCATCAACAAAGCCAACACACAAGGGAACTCCCCCAAAGGGTCTCCTTTTATTACATTAGCCCTTGACCTTAGTCCCAGGTGTATGACACAAAAACAACTACCATAACAGTGGTTGTATTTGAACACACATGGGAGTACCGTATGTTCAGTAGTCATAAAGTAAAATACTATAGGAAAACCATGCATCAATTTATTCATCAACTGCATGAGCCAATGTATCTACCATTTTATTGATAAATCAAAGCTTCAATCAACATCTCTCCCTATAAAACTTAAAAAAATCCCTAGTTAGAAAAGAAGGCAATTAGCTTGGAATTTGATAGTTTGCCAAAAGCATGTATACTAGCCAGTGGGCTAGAAAATGCTTGGATGTATTTTAGCCATCATTAGCCAGATTTGCCATTAATTATATGTTGCTTTACTTTTCAACACATAATTTCCTTGTATTAAATATAAAAAAATACTTGATGTTGTGATTGTACAAGAAAGAGACTTGTTTATGGTGCTTTTTCAGACCTGAAGGTTGATAAAGGTATATGAGCTTGGTTAGGAACTAAAAGTAATAAAAAACAACTAAGCAGTCTACAGTAAAGTCTTTATAAAAACAAAACCCAAACATGTTCCACAGTATCATAAGGTTGGAAAGGACCTCCGAGATCATCGAGTCCAACCTATAACCCAACACTAATACCAACCCATCATCTAAAACATGGCACTCAGTGCCTCATCCAGTCTCCCCTTAAACACCTCTGGGGTCGGCGACACCACCACCTCCCTGGGCAGCTCATTCCAATGGCCAATCATAATGTTTGCCAAAACAAAAAAATAAAAATAAACATATTGGCATCACATCTTCCAGTTGCTACAGTCTGGGATAGTTATTTTGATGTGAACACAGGAAACAAAGATTTTGATGAGATTTGATGGACAGAGGAATGGAAATCTTACTGCTCTTCTGAGTCAAAGCCATATTCTAGTTTTCATTCTTACTTTATTCATGGCTGTAACAATCACTTACTAGGTCTGATATTATACTTTTGATCTATTTATAGTTCTTTTTTCAAATTTTGCTTTACTAGGTAAAAAAACGCAAAAATGTTTTTGGTATCATCACATTGTAAGTTACAGCGAGGATCAGAGGAGGACTGAAAAAACTCCTCCTGTACCATGTCCAGCTTTAATTTATCTTTTGTACAGACGGATATTCAAAACTCTGAAAGTATTCTAGATGAGGCCCTGTCAGCATCCTTTAACATTACTATTCAATTACTTTTTTTGAAAGTAGCTGTTTTTTAATATAGGCCAATTTCAAAATGCTTAAATAGATTTAATCTATAAAACACATACCTAAAATCTTCTATTATGTTTATTTTCTATTCCTTTTTGCAAGTTCTATAGTTTTTGTTTTGATAAAGCTACTATGGACTTCAGTTGGAATTTTATTGGTTTTGATCCCTTAGCAGAAAACTGAAAACAATCATGAGTTGTTAAGATATACTGGATAATGAAGTTAACTAAGTGAGCAAACATCTATGTCTATACAGTGATAGACTAAGCAATAGAGCTTAGAATAATGACTGCTTTCTCTTAATTTCATTAGCCGCTCTATTTAAGAACCTGTTCCTGCCCGTTTAATTTTTCTTTCTAGATCATATAAAAATGTAATAAAACCCCATCATACTCTTTCTTTGATAAAAAGGAATTTCAGGACTGATTTTCACTTGCAATTTTTTCTATTCAGAAGAGCAGAAGAAATTAAACCAGTCCATATTCTAGTATTTGAGTGTGTAACTTACCTAGAACTTTGCATGCTGTCAGGATAACCAATTATAAATGTCCAGTTATCACTTGATAAAATTCATACCTAAGCCAAGGAACACAGTTAGCCCTGAATCAGAAAATATGGCAATATGTGATTGCCAATAACCTTTCACTTATTCTCAGAGAGTGATCAGATAGCTATCGTTAAAAGATCTTCCTTTCTGTCTGAGGCCTGGTTTAAAACTGTCAGCTACACTATGACCTGTGATCTCCCATTTACTTTGAAATTGGGAATGGCAATGAGCTGAGTAACACGCTGGCTCCTACAAGTGCTACAATGATGAGAGAATATATTGGACATATTCAGATTGATTGCTACCTAATTAAGATAAGAGTTACACATCCTGGGACCAAACCATTATATTACTGTGTAGCCAAATATATTTGTTGTTTTGCACTTCATACACATCAGCCAGAAGGAGGCTATATAAGTAAATAGTCATTATGAGTCAGAAGGCAGGGAGAGACTAGAAAATGCAAAAACTGGAAGCTTTTACTGTTTGAGCTAAACAAACAGTACTTATCAGCCCAAAAGCTACATAATCTCCACATAGTAGAGACAAGGAAACACACATTTCAAGTCAGGGTCTCTAGAGAAGCATTAACCCTGTGCAATGCTGTGGTGATATAGTCCTGCTCAAAATGTTGTAGCTGGTGAGGAATAAAGAACTTTTAAATGAAGAAACTCACCCTAGAGGTCACATATGCATATATTACTATATAAATTAATTCATACACATATACATATGAGTGAATTTAATTTTTTACTTGTTTGCTTTGTAATTCATGTTGGCTGCTGCTGGCTGGCAGTTACCTACGTCTGTATGCTGAGTCCTGACTCCCCACTCAGCTGGTGTGCTCTGGCTCATACCAATACTACTAAGTGCTGAAACTATAACATACATAATCCCCCCGGGTCTTGAAACACAATTGGTAATTTTATGGGCTTTTTCAATTCTGAGTGCCTGAGATAATGACAAAGCTATGCTGTAGCCATGGTAATTTTGATGCCAACGACAAATGGTGCAGGACACAGGTACAGAAAGGTATTAGAGACCGTTGCACCACTGGAGTCAGGGGACCCACACTAAGCGCGGTTTGAATATGGCACCTGGAGCAGACTCCGAAGTGAACCGGCTGCTTGTCTGGAAAGTAGACATTCGGCAGCCCCAGAAGAGACCAAGAGCAAAGCAGCACAGACACATCAACCTTCTGGGAACAAAAGGGGAAGTGAACCAAGATAACAAAACATCCTACCACTAAAGCTAGCTATATGGTCTCACCTTCATCTCACCAAAAGAAGAGAAGATAGTTAATTTCTTTAGATCAAAGGCTGTGTATTAGATCAAAGTAATTTTTGAGGCAAACTATGTATGGCACAGATAGTGAAGATGCTTATCATCATATTGCCTACTGTCAACACTGCTTTGATTCTTTTCTTTCCTTGTTTTATGTTATACGATTTGTAATGATAGCCCCATTCTTTTCCCTTTGCTAGAAGGAAGTGCTGTCTAATACTGTTTTAAAGAATAGTAATAACAAAAAAAGGACTAGGTGATCTTATCTTCTACTTTTTTAACATCTACAAACAGTAAAAGAGCAATAAAAATGTCTGAGAAAACAGCAATTTAAATGTCTGTATTATGGTTTGAGTGCAATGTTATGGAACTTGTGGAATTAAACAATCCAGGGCTTGTAGAACCTCCTGGTGATTAGCCAGCATTAATAGATTTCCTCTGATTTTACAGTGAAAAAACACAGCTAAGTAAAAAAAAAGAAAAGAAAGACTTTCAGTGGTAACACTTAATAGTTTCACTAAGATATCTTAAAACTCTGAAAAATTGCTGAAATAGTATTTTGGAGGTAAAAAATATTATAGATCAATCAATTTGAATTAAAATCACAAGGCGAGATACTGTTAGTCATTCTTTCAGGAACTTCCACAAAATGAAATGGATTGATTACCTATTTTTGATCTGTGCATTAGCCCCACTGCAGTGGCTGTCAATGCATCCATTGGACAAAGAAGGAGTTGCACTCATTTGCACAATGCCAGTACCTACTGCGCTCAGGATACACAAAACATGCAGTACTCAAGTGACTTTAATGATCTATACAAACACAAATATGTTAAATATATTCTAGGTGTGGTAAATTAACTGTGTATAAGTGGAATGACCCTACAACACAGTTGCAGAGACTAGATGTGCCTGCTAAATGTTGCACTTCCAGTGCCTGTGCTGTTAAATTCAACATACCCTGGATAAATCCAGTTCACTGCGCATGCATGTTTGAATCAGTCCACACATGTGTAACAGCTACTTGTCCATTCTGCCAAATATCAAGAAATTCTCAGTAGACAAAAGACCTACATGTTCTGTTTATGCTGGAAGTTTCCAGGGAAACCAGACACAAAACAATCATCTCATGAAGAAGACACGACTCAGTAATGCTACTGGAGGACAAACTGTAGCTGCAGATTTAAATGGGATGTCCACACACCATGAAGGGGACAGATGACTACAGTTCTGTTTATTTTTTCTCATGGCTAAGACTATATGGACAATTTTCAAGATCCTTAAAAGTGCAAAATACCATTTTATGAAGCAACTAGGACATTCAAAAAACATCTTAAGTCAACAGACTAAGTTGCTTCAGTCACTCTTTAGAAGTGGAGCTGAACTTTCAAGTCACTTGCTCAACCCTCTCACCTGCTTTGCTACTAGATGAAAAGGGAATATGTTGGTGCAAGGGACATTCTGCATGAGATACAAGAAATCTATATACAACATGTCATAAGCAATAAAGATCAGATCTGGATCACTATGAAATAGCTTCAAAAGCTTTGGCCATTGCAGTTATCCTTATCTGCACTACTAGATACTGACTGAACCCCAGCTGTTCTGGTATCCTAAATAAAGAAACACTAAACACACTAAATAAAGTATTGACATATTAGACAGGGTACTGAAGAGGGCTACTGAAGTAAGTCAGTTTCTGAGACAGCTGCATTACAGTGAGCAGCTGAAGAAATATTTCTTATAGTAGAGGCATCTTCAGTTCAGTAAACAAAAGCATAACAGTATCCAATAACTGGAAACTTTAGCTGGACAAATTCAAACTAGCAATTGGGATAGTTTATCTAGCGATCTGGTATATTCCTTATCGTTGACAGTCTTTAAATCACAATTGGCTGCCTTTCTGGAAGATACGCCTAGCTTGGCTAGCAAGTCTTGCGCTTGATGAAGGGGTTTTACACAACAGGTTAAATTAGACGTGTATCATTATCTGGACTTAATTTCTGTGAATATATCGAACACTACTACTCATCTATAAGCCTCTGACAGAAGAATAGTAACATCTTAAACCACTAGAAGTACTTGCTCTGAGAGGCCCGGAAACCTTCAGGATATTCTAGGATTTTTTTCCCTCTAAGGCATTTTTTGTAATATTATTAAACATAAGTTTTGTTCCAAAAGCCAACATTGTTTCTGGTTTGTTCCCCATACCCCCTAAAATTCCTGTGCGTGCAGGTACTCTGTCTATAAAACTAGACCTTTCTCTTATGTAATTGGTATAAATTAAACAAAGATGTGGACTAATTGGAAAGAGTCCAGGTATGGTCAGTGAGAGTTATCGCGGATCTTGAAAATGTAGCCTTGTTCAGTCAAGAAAAGAGACATCAACATTTAAAGTACGTATAAGGTTGTTGAAAAGAGCCTATTTTTCATGACTAGGGTAGATAACATGAAAATTACAGGAAGCAGGATTCACTTTTGCTGTAAGGGAAATCTTCCTGAAGGTACGGTAGCAGATTGCCTGGGGAATTCTTGGAGTCTCCGTTTTGGAGATCCTTAAGAGTTTTATCAAGCAGATTAGGCTAATTTGCTTTGGGATTAAAGTCCTTTCCAGTGTGATTTTTCTGGGATTGTATGAAATCAGGTGTAACTGCATAATGCATCTGCAACATCCCTGGAGATCTGTAAATAAAACCCCTTCTATAATAACCACATAGTATTACTACAGTGATGTGTGTGAGTGGAGAGTCATTGTACATAAATCAGTTCTGCGCTATTGAAAATCAGTAACATCCAGATTTAAAAAAACATAATTACAAGTCCATTCTGAAATCTTCTCTTAATACTCTATACTCTGTCTAGGGGATGTGAAAGTCATACAGTTGAGTTTCTTCTTCAGTGAAGATATGGTAATTTTCTCAAACAGAACAATCATCATGATGGTCATAAGGTTTATTATTATTTTGACCGACTCACAGAACAGTTGAAGTTTGAAAGCAGGTCTGGTGATTATCTAGTCTAACCTTGCTGTGCAGAGCAAGGTCAGTGAGAAAGGGATGATCAGGGCTGTGTCCAGTCAGGTTTTGAATATTTACAGTTGTTCATAATATCCTTCACCCTCCATAGTACCCTCTGTTTATGTTTCAGTATTGACCCTCACAGTAAAAAAGTCTCTTATGTTTAAACAGAATATTTCCATTTGTACCGTTGACTCATGTCCTGTCAGTGGATACCACTGCAAAAGGCTTGGCTCCATCTTCTTGAATACCCTCATCGGGTATTTACAGACATTGGTAAGTTTCATACCATATATATGAGAAAAGTGATCATCTTATCATGTTGAAGACAGAGATGGTCAGCACTGCAGACTAGAAGTCTTCATTTATGTAAGGTGAAGGCCCTCAAGGTAGGGCCAGACCTTAAATCCAGCTTTTGCAATATCATTTCGTTATTACCGTTGGTATCAGATTCTCAAGTGTAGGAAGTTGGGGAAATGTCATTTTTTTTCAAAAAGCTGTGAGCTGTGCAAGCAGAGAGTATTTTCTTTCTCGTTTCAATTTATTCAATGGCTGGCTACAGGAGCTTTGTGCCATAGGGATGTGAGAAAGCTGCCTGGTTTTGTGAAGTGTCTTATGACAAGTGAAGGGCTACGTTCATTTACACCCCAAACCATTCTACGTTTCTTATTCCTCCAGATACAGCCCTAAAGGCATTAATAGTGTGTGCTACTGGGACAAATATCTGGATATGAAGTTATGAATATGCATGGTTTTGCTTATGATTAGAAGTATCTCAGCCTTTGTAAAATAACTATATTTGTTGTTTCGCTTATACCTGTGACAGGAAGTTCTACAAGCCCGTTTCTTGATATGTCATGAGTATTTCTAATATTAATATAATTGTGTTGAAATATCAGCTCTTGGGTTTGGGTTCTGTTTGTCCTTGGTTTTGATGCTTGATTAAGAAACTACTTTTTCTTCGCTCATATAAAATTCTTGCTGGACCGAAAAATGATGTGGTTTTCAAACTACAATGAGTCTGTCTGCTGTAAAAATGAGACTCAGAAATTGGGATTTCATATTGCAGAAACAATACCTCCATACTTCTTCCTGCGTCAGGTCCCAGCTTTTCATGCTGAGATGGATGCTCCCTACCAGTGCTTACTAACATTCCAGTTACTTACTGATAAATATGCTGTTCTGGTGATAAAAATCACAGCATCTCTCTCTTTTCACTTCTTTCCAAGCCAATGAGTAAAGTACAGTTGTTTTAACTTATTCTCAGAGGTTCCTCCTTCTTCATGAAACCTTATAGTTTTTTTCTTGATTTTAAGGACGGCTATTCTTTAAATTCGTATGCACGGTGCTATTTTCTGAAACATATGGAACAGATACGATTTGTATTTGCTATAGATTAAGCTTTCCATCCTGTTTTACTGAAGAGTTATATGTAATTTGTTATTTGTGCTTGGAAATCCCTCTGTAAAGTTTACTAACTAATATTCTCATTTTATAGATTGGAAAACATAACCTTAGAAAGCCTGAGTGGTTTTCCCAATATCATGCTGAGAAGCAGTGGCCCCACAGCCCTGTTGAGCAGCTGTCCTTCATGTGTTTGATGTTGGAGATCTGAGTATTTGTCCTGTGGGACCTGGCGGAGCCCGGCTCCCTGCTCATTGTGCATATGTTATGCCACTCTTTACAATTATGTCAATAAATTTTCCAGACATTCAAATTGTTTTGTTTTACTGGCTTTATTCACATTTGTCTCATAATCACAATAACAGGACAGGTGTGCTGCTTTGCTCAGCAGTGATCCTGGTCCCCTGATGGAGCCAACTCCCCAGCCTTTGACCTCCGAGTTTACCCGCTCCGGAAACCAGTTTACTGCCTTGCAAAAAAGCACACCCCTACGATTAGCACTTAATTACAGCGAAGCCAGTAGCAGCTCTGCTAACATTAAGTTGACTTTTTGTATATAGATCATATTTTTGTATGAGTTTAAGTTTCTGGTAATCAAGGTGCCTCATGTTGAGAGCCTATGGACAAACCCATTTTATTGCCTGTTATATGCATGTGTGTATGTTAGCTGCAGAAAAATCAGGACAACAGTCAGTTCTACTTACCTTGTTCTTTGTCCTTCAAAAATTATACAAGGCACTTCAATTCATAATTCGATTTAGGCACCACTCTGGCAGGACTGTGTGTGCTTTAAACTATGAAGCCAACAATTATCATCATTTTACAAGCCTAACGCAAGCTCACAGGAAGATTACCATGTGGGTCCTTAAAAAAATGAAATCTACCTCAGTCAGAACTTTGAATCAGACACCCTTTGCTTGATACATGATCTCAAGATATATAAAAAAAAACCTACTAGAAATTCTAAGAGTAAGAATCTTAGCAACACTTTAAAGAGTTTTTTGGAAATATCTAATACAACCCATATAGAAAGGCTAAAAAGCTATTAATGAGCATTTCAAATCCTTTTTCCCAAAGTATTGACTGTAGTTTCTATCCTTCTGAAAGAACTTCGCAGCATTATGAATTAACAACTGCCAAAAATATATCCAAGGTAACAATAATATAATAATATTGTAGCCTCCAGTTTATATTACACTACCAAAAGTAATGAAAAAAAATATTATTGCCCCAGAGAGACTTGGAAGGCATTCAGATACAGTAGAGCTGGGTGTGACATGAGAAGATAGATAGATTAGACAGATAGGACTGAAGTAGTTAAGAAACTTTTGAGTACTTAGCTATCCAATGTAATATCCACTCTGCTGATTGAAGGCTCTACAACTCATAATGAGTTCATATCATAAGACTCATTCCATAGCATGATAACTTCATAAAAGTTATTCCATTCTGTGGTAATTTTTAAGTATAGATGCTTAGTTGTTTAAGTGTTTCTGAAGTGAACAGATAATATATCTGCACGTTTAGCAGATACATATCTTTCTCCGGAATGAAAGAATCTTGAACACAGAGTTATATCCCTCATAATCACTGTTCTTCTGTGGAACAGCAAGAGTATTTTTTAATCATTGTTCCAGATTTCAGATACAGCCCATTCTGCCATCGCTACAAGGTGAGTCAAGCTGTCTAATGCTTCTGTTATTTTCGTACTACCCAGGCATGTACTGAGAGTCTAGTAGTTTATTATCAATTCATCTCTTGGCTGAGACATCAAACTAAGATTCTGACCACTTATTGTAATTAAAAATCCCCATAAGCTTTTCACAAAACATAGGTACAGACCACAGTGTCCTGACAAAATTCCAGCTTTGCATAATTATATTCTGCTTGTATATAATATAATTAAATGAAATAATTATTTTCTGCCTGAAATCCCCAAGAAGTTTCATCTGGATGTAAGATCCCTCTTATTTCCAATCTCAAACTCTTGTGCAATGCTCAGAAATGTGAATTGCAGACAGTTAATGGGGTTTTTTGTTTGTTTGCCTCATATTTCAATGTACTAATTTTTAAATGTTTAAAGCATTGCAAAATGGTTTAGTCAGAAGTCCTTTTGTTGTTTATTGAAGAAAAACTGAATGAGCTATGTTTTGAGAAAACTGCAAAATAGTTTTGAAATCTTTGCATGTAGCTTTTTTATTCTCTTTTCACCAGCTTTAATTATTCCTCAGAGACAAGTAGCGTAAATTTTTATTTGTAGTTTGCCCATCAGCATGCACACATTTTGATGATGATGTTAGACTGATCCTGCAGGATTTTTGCAATCTACAGTTTTATTTGCTCTGTCAGTTCAGTGTACAACAGACAATGAGCTAAACTAATTTCATTTTACTTTTCTTCACACTGTAGTTCTATTAGGCATGGTTTCATATCATTAATGCAAATCCATGAAGGTGCACTTAAAATAGCAAGTGAACTCAAGTGAAATATTGCCATGTCATTTCTGGAAATGGCAATACAATTTGAGGAAGAAACAGAGCAATGTATGTGAGCTTAATTGAATTGAAGTAAGAAGATCTTTGTGGGGCTTTAACATGCTGCTGCTATGATATCACAAGAAAAAAGCAAAGTGAGTCAGGAGGGGAGGTGGGGAGGAACATAAATCTGAAAGTGAAACAAAATGGATCAGTGCAAAACCAAGCAGATGAGATCATGAGAGAAAAATACAAGTGTTATTGGAAGTTATATTAACATTCAAACTAAAATCTGGGTAAAATATCAACAAATCCAACTTGAGAGTTTTGCTTGTTTGTTGCCTTTGTGTACATATGCACACTATTGAGCACAGCAGTTATCACCATCCTCTCTACTTGTATAGTCCTCTCTACTCTTGGTCATATCCATTACTTCTGCAAGACATGGTCTCCAACCTGAGTTTATTGCAAAATGTTTGAAAAGACCGATCTTAAATGAGGAAAACCACTAGAATAGATACATTGATAATACAGCCCTGAGAGCAAGATTTGTAGGTGATGGAGTAGAACACATATGAACCAAGGGATGTAATTCAGAGGTAAGGTGGATACTACACCATGACTCACAGGATAGACCTGTTCCACCCTAAGGTCTGCAGCAGACACCAGAACATTGTCTTGATGGACAGGAAATGAGAGAAATATAAACCACAGGATTCATTGCATGTGACGTAGGTGGCGAAGTCATTGTGTTCATTGGGGAACCCCATACAGAAGCTAAAGAAGCCCGTAGCCCAAATTTACACACTTCGATAACTGTAGAACAAATATTTAGTCTCATGGCCTTTGCAGTAGCAATATACATATATGTAAAATGAGAAGGAATGAGACTTGACCTATGCAGAAATTCATGAATTTGTAAGTAGCTAAACTTTCAGACTGTCATAAATGTTCTTTTGTCCTCACAGCACCTATGAAGTAGGGAAAAAACATTTATTTCATTAATCATGAGTCATCAATACATAGGGATTTAAAGAAGTATTTACATACGTATAAAAAAAAGAGAGACATTTATTAGAATTTTCAAACACACACCACTGCATAACTCACACTGCTTTCTTTGTAATTCCCAAAGATTATTGCAGCGCAGTTCTACCAAATTAGTACATAAAATATTTGACCACTATTAAAGTTTCTAAAAACAGCTCTGAATTCTCCACAGTAGCTAAAGTAATGAACATCGCATCCTTTCGTTTCGCACTCCCTGCTCATTGCTGAAGAGAGAAAATTTATTGAGTTGAAAAGATGGGGACAAGGATGTGGGCCAGACGATGAGAGCTGCAGCTGTGCTGCTCCATTGAACACCCAGGTGTAAATGTGCCTGTAAATTCACCAAAATGTGTAAAAATTTTCAAAGTTTAAGAGACTGTCCCATAGCTGAAGTGTTATTTTGCACCTTGGACTATTCTGGTTTAATTCTTGACTTACTCTTCATGTCTCTGCAATGTGCCTGAGTAGGCCAGGTACCCCAAAATAAATTTAGATATTGTCAAGCAAAACACCTTGGTAGCTATAAAACATGTCTTTAAATCTCCATCCCAAACTTAAGCACTCAGGTGCTCTATCAAATGCCTAGAGAGAGTAGGAGATCAACAGGTGGCAGGTTGTGGTCTGTGTGCCGTAACCACATGGATAAATGAGTTAACTCTTGGGATTGGTGCCCAATTCCTGGGCCAAGTGGCAAAGGTTGTCATATCCACTCTACTCTGCAGACATGTGCTTGTGTTGTTTTGCTCTAAGGCTCCTGTAGGTCCTGTAAAACATTCCTTTGGCTATAGTACATAATTAGGTTAGTATGATTGATTTTGAGTCAGACTATTAGAAGATAAGTAAGGGCTACATACCAAAGTGGTTCTTTAATGGTAAGTGACTGGGCATATATAGGGCATGAAAGCTTGTGGAGAAGGAAAGCTTACTGAGGCAAGCTGGACCAGCAGGCACCAAGACATTTGCAGTCATGTCCGTATCTAATAAATGAAGGGGTCCCTGCTCTGAACTGTTCCCAACATTTAGGCTCTGTTTCAGGGGGAGAACTGCTTCATTCCGACAGAAATGTGGACAAACATTTCTGTAATACAGATAGCACAGAAGAACAACCCAAGAATACAGATGTGAGATAATTTATTTTACCATCTAGACACATTTTTTCTCTTGCATTCTAGACTCTTGTATAAATTTTACTAAGAAAAGTGTAAACATGTATGAACTATCAGCTAGATAATGTTTTTCTCATTTTATGCTGTCCTACTCATATTCAGTCATTTGGCCTCTTTTTTTGCTTCTCACTAGCCCTTTTAACAGCTGTTTCTTTTTAATCATTTGAGAAAATTTTACAGTAAGACCTGGGATTATCCTCTGTTCAAGACAATTTCGTCTTGTAGCAATTACAACATGGTAGTTACTGCCTTACAGTCTATGAAGCCCTGAGACAGGGAAGAGGGTTTATGTACTATTTTTAAGAGATTTTACATATATACTTAAGAAAAACTATTGGTACACTTATCAAAAGACTCAAATTTCTTACGCAGGGATTTTTAATTTCAGTGGAAATTTGTAGGGGACTGAAGTTCAAGATATGTTAAGGTCTAGTTAAACACAGAAGATGAGAATCCACTCGCACACACAACTGATCTGAATTGTTCTCTCTTAAATCTCACTTGAATGTTCAACCTAAAAAAACCCCAAACCTGTTGCTCTCAGATTAGAATCAGACCCACACAAGCATATGGAATAGGCTGTTTTTCCCTGCACTACGCATATGTAGTTGTTGGGTTTTTTTTCCCGATTTTATTTTATTGCTGCAGGCCTGATGATACACTGCCTCATAGAGTTTTGTTTTTCTGCTTTTTACTGATGCATCTTCTTTTCTTTATTTAATTCACATAGCTCCACTTGTGACTTTCACCACTGATATTATATTTTTTCCAAAATTTTACCAGTTTCTCCCTCATATACTGCTACATTTGTGCATTCTATGTTATATTTAATAGACCTGTGTGATGCTTAGACAACATCTGTCAGTTATACGTCAAATATGCAGCACGCTTCCTAAAATATAGCATTTTGGTGCTGCACAAATGACATTTCTTAAGGAATGTAAAGGGAGATAAATATATCTAGCTTAATAAATTTTCATCAATCTTATGAAACTGCTGTGATGAACAACAATTCAAAATAAGATCGTGGTTACTGTCATAAAACAACTAGTTGATCTGTTTAGTTTTCTGTATTGAATGCCTCAGAAAGATTTAATGCATCTAATTAAAATAATTACAGAGAAAGCCTTTGTAACTTCTATTAAAAGAAAAAAAATTGACTTAATCAGTTTTAAAATACAAATAATTTCATCATTGAATTATTTCATTTGTTTCATCAGACTCTGAGTTTTGAAGATTCTTGTGACATTCAATTGTAACATTTGCTGTCTAAAGATTTTGTTATAGTAATTCATAAATAAAGAACAAAAGTGATATTGGTTATTTCATGTAAGTCTGTTCCAATTTTCTGAGAAAAAGCTCAAGATATTTTGTTGTGAAATACTTAACTTTTCATAGACACAACATTAAGGCTATGTTTTAAAATACAAAACAGGCATTGATGTTAAATTCTTTTTTTTTTTTTTAAATTGTCAGTGCAAGTCTCTTATATTTTAACAGTAATAGTACTCATATAAAACAACTGATAGTTATTGGTTTGTTTCTTCCTTCAGGTATGGAGTCAAAGAAATGATATCTAGCAAATCTAGGCTGGCTACCTATAAAAATCTCTTCATCTAGACCCACCTAATCAAGAACTAAATCCCTTTTAGATGGGAATGGTCTATCAGCAATCCTGGAAGTATGGAAATGAAAGGTTTAGTTTAGGGATGTTCATGGTTGCTGCACATTATAACTCACTATTCCTTGTTATGAAAAGCAAATCTTTAACTTTTGAATGTAAGCATTCACGTAAGACAGCTTCAATTTATTCACCTCGTAAGAAATAATAAAATGCTATATTGCCTCAGCATCTAAATGACACGAACAACAGCACCCACCTCCTAGTACTCATGATAAACTGCTCACAAACCATCCACAAACAAAGCTTTGCTCATTAAGTTATTCACATGCAGTATTAAGTAAATACTTTGAATAATGAATAAATTCAAAAAAATCAAAAGCAGCTCATGGAAAATCAACAGACAGAAAAATCTAAATTTTTTCCAATAAATTATTGACACTGATCTCTCTGATTTAAATAAAATAAATATTTCTAAGAACATATGTGACTGATGACAAAAAAAACCTAAAGCAGATGGAAATGTATCTGTATCTATGCAGAATTTACAAAGCAGACTAGCTTGAACAAAAGAAGGAAGGTCCCTCATTTCCTTAGCACAAAGTTTCATGACTAATACTAGAAGAAACAGATGTTATACAGCAACAGTAAGTCAATATACGTCATATAAAATGTTTTTCCATGTTGCCATTCATGTATAAATTTCTACCGTCAAAAGGCAAATCTTCGGAGTAAGGTTTAAGTAAGTGAATTTTATTTGATAAGAAAAAAATATATTTAAGTAAAATCAGTTTGATCTAGTCCATCATGACACATCACTAAACCTAATGTAAATAATCTTTTGAATTTGTAACTAGTAAGAGATGGATAGTGCAAGAGGACCACCCATGGCATGAAGGTTGCAGGTTAACCTCCCTTCTCAGTCCCATATGTTATCTATCTCAATACGGATCCATATTAGTGGAAGAGAAGGTGAAGAACATGTACTGTAGCTATAGCTCTGAGAAATCTAAGCACTTTTACAGCCAGAATTGTGACTCTGAGACCACCTGTTACGTATACCGGGAAGAACCTAAGATCCCTAGTTGTTTTATTTTTCATGCTTCTCCAGCAGTGGTACCCCATGTGCAGCACAAACTCCTTGCCTTGAGAAAAAGAACAGCTTAGTACTCAAGTCTTATTTCAGTCAAAGCGAGATCCAAAATTAGGCATTCCTTAGTTGCCCACACCCCAGTTCCATAGGGCATTGATCTGGAAGATGCTATCAACACATGCTTAACACATACCAGCTCTATTATAGTCTTCATAAAATGCAATTTCTTGTGCTACTCTTTATATAATATTCTTTGATAGGGAAGTGGAAGACCTGAGGGAGAAATATTCTTGATTTCTACTGTTATTTTTAATGATATGACCTGGATTCAGCTAAAGAAGGGTTCATCTTTCATTTCTCCCTTCTTCCTGAAGGTGAGAGACAGATTTACTCAGGATAATGGGAAGAAAGACACCTTTCCTAGAAATACCTACATGGCCATGTGCAGACAACTATTTAGGAGTTACTGGATGGAAAGCTGTCTGTTGTGCCTCATGCTACAGCCTAGTAATGGAAGTTGTTTCCTACAGGGAAGAAAGTCGGGTTCGCATGAGTGCCCAGTGTACTCCCTGGATTTTATCTTTTCTCTCCTTTTTTAATTTTAAAAAAATCTATGTTCAATGGTTTTTACACACTCTCAACCAATCAGGAGTCTTACTTTTTAACATTATAAGACAATTTAAATACATTTGAGGAGAATTCTTGTTGAATGAAATCTCCCTTACTCTTTTCTGTGAATAGGGAGTGGGTGGGGGCTTACTGCATCAGACAGAATCCACTCTGCCTGATGGATGCACTCTGAGCACAGACACCAGGCTGCCCAATGAATCAGCTGATTAGATTATTCAGGGGATGCAGTGTTTTCTACATCCCTCAGTGGTCCTTCATTTCTTCTCCTAAACACTTTATAAGCTGAATGCTTAAATACTTCCCAGGAAGCTGGGAGATTTGAGCTTTCATAACTTCAGGCTGAGGGAGAGCTAATATGGTTGTTTTCTACTGTTTTCTAGGTGCTTCTGCTGACAACCCAAGGCATCAATGTGGGTAGAACCAGCAGTGTTTCACTAAGGCAAAGAAGGGCTTCTTGCTGGTGTTCCACATCTTATGTAGCACTGGTGGGCAGCACCTCCTCTGACACCAGTGAACACAGTGTCTGAAGAGCTGATTCCTCATTCTCACTGTTCCTCAGGTGATTATCAGCAAACATCTCATCCTGCTTTTGCATATTTCCCTACTGATTGATATGGAACCTACTCTGAAGGGCTTAACTTTAACCTAAATGCTAGTATCCAGCATTCAGCAGATGATTCTTCTTACCTACAACAAGGTGTCATCTTAAAAAAAAAAAAAAAATTACATGGCAAGTCTTGTTATTCTTCTTACAAAATCACAAGCTTTCGGGCTTGAGAAAAAAAAGGGTAAACATTATGTTTCTAGGCATGCCTCATTCAAGAGATGGTCTTGAATGGAAGTCAGGCTCACGATTTACCTTTGGGTGGAATATTTACATACTCTCAGCTCTACACTTTTATATGCCAGTCAATTTAACCCCTTATGCCTTGAAAAAATAGTCATTGTGCAATGCTAAGGATTCAAATACAGAACTGTGCATGACATCTTCTTGATTGAATATGTTGCAAGTGAGTTATGTCTGTTTGCAGCCTTGAAAATTTGAGTAGGTAGATGGTATTGAAGCCTTATGGTAAGATGGGCCTTTAAGGAAAGTCATTTTTCCTTTATAAGCTTTATGTTTAAAGATTTTTTTCTTGAAAATTTATTGAAATGTGTTTTGCTTTTGAAGAAACAACTCCCACTCCAGGACTTTTAAATTTAGCCGCTACCCTTCCTCCCTCCATTTTCACTGTTTCTTAAAAGCAGGAAGAACATAAGAATATCCCAGGCTTTTGTTTGTAAGTCCAGATGTAGACTATGGATATGTCACTACAGACATATCAATAGACTTGAAAAATTGAATACATGTAATCAGAAACTTTTTTCTTGATATCTACTTCTTTTTTACAGATTTTCTAACATTTTTTACATCATATTATTATTTTAACTTGCTCTGATCAGGGAGGGTAGGTGTGCCAACTGTACTTAACAAAAAAAAACTTCTCCAATTTCCATTTTTTCTTCTCTTTGGGAAAGCAGGAATAGTAGTGGCTTGGTCAGCTCTGAGAGTCTCATACTCAGGGTTAGGCAGCAGCACCAGCAGCTCCTCTTCCCAGGTATTGCTGTGGCAAGCTGCTTGTCATTACAAATGATGGTGGTCTTCTGTTGGGACAGCTTGGTTTCTCATGTAGCAGGTCCCCGTCTCCTTCAAGGGTTTATCTTGGAAGCCACTTCTGGGCACAAGGATTTATGCTTCCTATAATCACATGAAGCCTAGCCTGTCTCTGCTGCTGGGATAGTAACTTGGTTTGTTTCTTTTCAACCAAAACCTGCTTACAAGAAACACTTCTGGAAGAGGTCAGCTGCATTCTAGGAAGTTTTCCTAACCATTCATTTATGTTCCCTCTTCCCTTCTATTTTTCTGGACCTGTAAATCTTATACTGGCTTCTTCACTGAGGAAGAGATTCAATGAAATCTACAAAGACTGTTCCTCCTAAGACTGGAGCAGTAGGTACTCTTTCAAATGGGTGAAGTGTTGGATTTGAACTCCTCCCATGCAGAAGTAAGTATTGTATCAGATCTTCCCATGAAGTCATGGGGTAGTAATCTAACTATCGGACTCTAAACTATGAGAAAGAAATGTTTATCTTCTTTAATTTGATGTGGTGGGAAGAAGTGGAAGGCTGTATTATATGAATTGCTTTCTTGATTTATTGCAGAAACAGAACACTCAGTTCCAGTATCATTAGATAGTCTCCACTGGACTATGAAATTGTAGCAATTACATCAATTAGTGTTGGATAAAAGGCAACCAGTCAAAAGAATGGAACTGAGAAGGCACTTGGAAACTCACTTTGCTTTCATTCTGGTGCCAATGTGAAACAAACAAAGGGCATCCCCTTCAGTCCCTGCTCACAGCCTCACTGGTTTGCTGGTTCTGTTGCTCAGCTGAGCACAAACATGAGCCCAACATGGAAGTCTAAGATTAGCAGCTTGTTAACATGAGAAATACCACCAAAGCCATGAGTGGAGTAGAATAGCAATAAGCATCTCTAAAGTTAGCAATTCACAGTCATTAAAATCTGGTGCAACCAAAAAAAGAGTCAATACTATGTCCTGATGTGAGAACCTGCGGAACACAGCTACTCACAGGAGAAATTCCAGGATCAGGCTTAGATTAGGAGAAATTAATCTCCTATGTATCTCTTTCCAGTTCTGTAGTCTTTACTAACCCTTGTCCACATAGCGTATGCTGTTCTCTTGCTTTCTATGCTTCTCTATATGGTTAAGAACAGCTGGTGACCAGTGGATGGTTGCAAATAATTACCCTCTAATTGTTGCCAGTTAAGCTATCACCTCTTCTACTAACAAATCCTTCCATTGTGTCAAAACCAATTACTGTGTTTGGGTCCTTTTCTGCAAGAAAAGAGAGTAATAAAAAGTCCTTTATCAGAAGATTAACTGTTTGTTAATCTTCCGGCAACTTTCCAGCAACATTTCAGTTTGTGCTAAACTATAAATACATACTTACATCTATAATTGAATAGAGATTAACTTGGAGAAAATTCACATACTGCATAAAAATTTTGCATCAAACACAAAGCCTTGAGTACCTATTTTACATCCAATGATTTTTCATCACTATTGCACAATTCTAAATGTATATATTAGAGAGGTAATTTCTTTTCTTGCAGGATTTACCAGCTAAGAATCCAACACTGCAAAGGGTTCACAGTGACTAGAAATACTATTGAGTTTCAGTGACTATGATACCTCTCTAGGTACGTCTATTAGTGAAGAACAATTAAAGCCTGTCCACAGAGCTAAATATGCAATACATATGCAATGAATACAATTATTCCTTAATTATACGGTCTATCAGAACCACATCAGTGAACTTAGGTACCTGAAAAGATAACGCATGGACAATTTGCATGCATGAAACATGAGTTTTCCAATATTTGGACTCAGCATTGGTAGTTAAAGCAGAATTTAGGAATAAACATTAACAGTCACATTTTCATTGACCCTGCTAATCTAAGCAATTCTTAAGAGCGTATTCTATCATTTGCTGGGATGCTAAAACAGCAGCTTCCTGGTTTTCTTTTTTTTTCTTCTTACTTTGTATAATCGCAAGAGGACAGAGTATTCAGCTTTTATCATAAGCCAAAGTCACAAAAATCAGAGCTGATCTGGGCAGATTTATTGTGCTTGTTTTCTAGAGGAAGAAAAATAACCTTTTTCAGCAGAGAAGAAAAGCCCTTAGACAGAGAGAACTGGGATGCTCAAGAGAGGGGAAAATAAAATAAACTTCCAGTTTCTGTTCTTGAAAACAGACACCTGCAGTGTCAGAATTTCTAGAAATTCATTAGCTATAGTAATGATTAGAGAGCAGTGAATGTATCAAAATTTTGAGAACTGATCAGTGTAGATAAATATTTCTCATTTTTTTTTAATTTTTGTAGCTTTGGAAAGAACCCTCTAAAAGGTATTTTATTTCATCTTACACTTTCAAAAATGTATTTTCTCAATCACAATGAATATACAGTGAATATATAAGTTACTCATTACCATTCAAGAATGAGAATACCAAAAGACATAGCAAGTGATTTTTCCAGTAAATATATGACTTACTGGGAATAGCAGTAGCAAAACTTCTAAAAACTAGGGTGCATCGTCACTGGGCTTTAACAACAAGAAGCCTGCAAAATAGCTTTTTGCTGCTCAAGTAAAAGGATACATCTGGCATGTGCTGCTGGGATGCATGTTTGGAACTCTGCTGAGAATCCTGGAGAAGGAAAGAAGCCATCAGGAAGTTACTGCTGATTGCCTCAGTGACTGAGAGGCAATAGCAGCCCTCGTGGTGTTTTAGGCCTATTTTCTTTATTGTCACAACAGTTCAGGCTTCTGTTGAGTCTCAGCTCTCTCAGGTGTTGTTCTGCAACTTAGTCAGATCTGACTGAATCCAAATGACTTTATGTGAGTGCATGGGATTAGATCAAATACATGCTCCATACACGTTCTCAGAGTGAACTTCTTCAGCTCCTGTCTTAAACAAGATGTTTAAGCGTGTTCCTCCAAAGGCCAAGGATGTGTCCCCACACCTTGCCTAATGCTGATTTTCCTCACTGCCTGCCCTTTATTTCTAAGGCAACACTCAATATTTTGCATAGATAAATGCTAAGTTCTGAACATGAAGAGGAGTAATCCCATGTGGCATTACAGGCCGTGGGAGGCTGTCCAGCCAGAAAGCAGCTTTGTAAGAAAGGATCTGTTAAACAAGAATTTGAAAGTGAGCCAACATTCGTGGCCTTCATGTACAGTTAAGAGTCTATCAGCACATTAAGCTGTACCACAGCAGTGTAGCCATCAAGTTGAAGTGGTTGTTCCTGTCCTTTCAGCACTTATGAGAACTTTCAAACCTCATATCAACTTCTAGGCTCTCAATACAAGACAACAAATGGAATAAAGTCCAGTGGAGGACCAGCAAGGGGGGTAAGAGGAGTGAGTATATGGAGGAACGGTAGACTTGCAAGGACATGGTATAGGAGGAGCTGGGTTTGTTTAACCCAGAGACAAGAAGCTTAAGGGGGCATCTAGCAGCAATTTTTAACTACATAATGGGTAGTTACAGAGAGGTACAGAGCGAGACTCTTCTTGGCAGTGGACAGTAAAGCTTAAAGGGCAACAGGCACAAGTTGTATTAAAGATATTAGAAATGCTTCTCACTGGGTGGGAGAGAGGCTGCCCAGAGAGGCTGCAAAATCTCCATCGTTGGAGATAATACAAAATCAATTGGATACAAAACTGAGCAAACTTCAGTAATTTCATACGGTATCTGCTTTGGCAAGGGGTGAGAGCAGCATATCTCCAGAGGTCTTCATTATGTGCTGAACCTGTTCTGCCCCATGGACAAAAAAGGGCTTCCAGGGCTCTTCAGGCTACCAGGTAGTCCATTTGCATCTGGCAGGTGTTTATGAGACACGTTTCTGAGGTTGACAATGTCTGTGCCCTTTGTAGAAGGCATGAAAGACCTGGAAGAGCCTTCCTGCTTTTGGTGATGGGCCTCTGCAAGGAGAGATAATTATGGAAGGAAAAAGCCAAACAGTTCCATGGCTCTTTCTGTCCTTATATTTGGGTCATCTACATAGCGATCTTGGCTCAAACACTGGTGAGGTTGAGGCAGGTAAGAGAGTCAGCACTGTTACACTGCTAGAGAGCTTTGGGACATCTACAACACAGAAGTTGAGACTGAGAGTTGTGCAGTAGAGAAGCATGTCATAGCAGGATGTGGGGATGTCATATAGGAGAGCTATTAAGCTTGAGTTCAGTCTCGCCAAAGCACAGTGTAGATGTAACTGACGTGAATCAGAAACAACATAAGACCTATTGTGCAAAAGCAACTGGTTTAAGTCACTGAGCTCAGAAAACACAAGCCTCAACTGAGCCTCTGTTACCAAAGACAGGATAGAAACAGCCAGAGACTCGGTGCTGTGTGCAGTATCATTTTTTATCACCTAATGCATTGGAAGGACATGCTTGCAGAGCTTTAGTCTCAGAGGTAATAATCTGCCAGCAGTTAAAGCATGGAAGGAGATACTCACAAACTTTTGTTGATGGAAGTAACAATCTCCTAACAGCAGACACTGCCTGTATAGCACTGGATTTGGTACCTACATGTTGCAAGAGCAGTAAACTACTAGCACTGCATAATCTTGGATAAGACAATCACAGATAAACAGCTGTTTGCAGATGCTTATCCCTGGGGTCTGTGCCTGGCAGTCGGTGTGAGCGGCTGCTGCCAGCAACAGTCTCCAGACATACACAACTGATGTGTAGATAGGCTTTGTGACTCCTTAGGATCTTCAGTGGTGCCTTGTCATTTCTGTCAGTGAAGCAGGAGGCTTGAGAGACATGGTATGCAAAGTTGCTGGGATGCCATTTGTAATTAAGGGGCAAGAGTATGTATTTGGAGGCACAGGAACATACAGTTGGAAGGACAATGTTGCGACCCTGGTTTTGAAAGCCTGACTTGGAAATAATTGGGTAAAGTAATGGAGTGGAACAATAGTGCAGTAAAATATGAGTAGAAAATAGAAAGCAAAGAAATATTGAGTGTATGAGCAGGTGATCTGATGAATTTTATCAGTAACTATTTGAATTTTTCACCACTATTTAAGGATCTGAAAATCATATTAAGAAGAATACAAGAATGGTTGAACCTGCAGCTGGATGGATACCTCCACATTGTAGAAATGTGCTACAGGCCTCTGCCTGCACAAGGAAGTTCTAAAATAAGCACACAGGACAACTGTAGCGATTACTCTGGCTAGCAAACGACCTGCTCATACAAGAACAGGTTTGAATGATCACAAAACCTGCAGCAGAAAAAAACAGATTTGTAGATCAGCACTGGACTAGAACATCACAGATTGAATTTCAATAAAAGCTCTATATGTTTTTGAGCAATTTAAGTAGTTCTTTTACACCTTCGTTATCTATCCCCAAATAGTAGAAATAATATGTAAAAAAGTATAAATAGAACATATAAAATATATAAGAAATACATAAGAAAATACAGAAGAAAATGTTTTTTATTGTGTTTGGAGTTTTCTGCACAAAATTAATACTTCTGTGAGTACAGGATTCAAGTCTCAGCTAAAATATCTCCAGAGTAGAAGCTTAGATTTTACAAACAAAATGAGGCTTTGGTCTTACTTGAGGCCTCCAGACATTATCACTATGGCATTGTAAGCCCTTGTCCTGGTTTGCTGAGGGAACCACAGCAATTCTTCTGGCTCCATGGAGCAGTGGCACAGACTGTCGCCTCTCTTCTGAACTGTAGTGAGAAAAGAGACTTGTATGTTCTATTTTCATCTCTTCACTGCTTTTCTGTATGCCTGTAACTGCAAATAGAACACCCTACCACAGTGAACATGAATGAGTTCAAAAGGGTTACTTAAGGGTAGCTCAAAAAATATCCCAATAAAATTAGAACTCTTCCATAAAATCTTATGTAAAGCCCCAAGGGAAAAGATATGGAAAGAGAAAACTATAGTGGAGAGAGTGTTCTGTCTCCCCACTTTACGTAAAGCAAATTCTTTAGAAGAAGCTTTTTGCTGTTATGAACTGGAGAGTCCCCTGGACTTACTGGCTCTGTGCTGAGGTCAAATGAGGCTCTGAGCTGTGCATGCCTTAACAGTTTACGGACGCCGGTTCTTCCTTTTGCACTGTGTTATGCCTTGAAGTTCCAAGAACTACATTGCATGGAGCTGTGCAGTGTGGTGCTATTCCTGGATGAAGCTGGGAAAATATTGAGGTGATGTAACATAAAAACAAGATGAGGGGTATCCTGTACTAATAAGGCAGGGAAAAAATAGAGCTAGGATTTGTGAATAAAGTGGACCACTAAGAAGAGCTGGGTTGATTTATATAACAGCTGGTTTTAGATCCATATTTTCAAAAGATTTGGGTACACTGTCATTTTGGCTATGCAGCTTGAGACATCTTTAAAGTTTCTTTTCCGAAGGACAACTGGCTTAAGACTTCAAACTGGGCGTGTTCAGCTGAGATATTTGATACTGTTGATTAACTTGAAAATTTTGGTCCAGCAGAATTTTTATTTTGTATTTTTTTTTAAGTTGTGAATAATAACCTATGTTTGTGCATATACATATTTATACAGTATAAATAAAGCATGCCTCAAGCATCCTTTCAATGACTTGAGTTTATGACCCAAAAATTTTGTATTACAGAACAAGTATTTCAAGATTTTGGAGTTCACTTATCTTTTCTTGACTCAATTTTCTCAGGCATAAGACAGAGAAAGCAATACTTGCCTCATAAAGTGTACCATAATCAACTAACATTGTACACAGTCACACTTGAAGAATTTCTGATGTCTAGTGATAAACATCAATACTTCATGTTGCTAAAAATACTACCTAAAGTAAGAAGGAGAAAAATGCATAGTATAAAATAACACTTCACATGAGCTGTGCCACAGGGCAGTTTCTCTTCCATTATACTCAGTTCAAAACGTATGGCCAGATGGACAGATATGCCATTCCTTAATAAAATCACTGACTGTTAAAAGGGTGTTTCCTTGACATTGCCTTTGTGTCATGCATTGGTCAGCTTTTATCATAAAGGCTATGTTCTTCTTTGCACAGTCTTAACATGGTCTTCATACCTGTTTCTGAGCGATTCACACACCTCCAACTCTCCCTGTTGCTGAGTCAGTAAGCAAGCCATGTTGTGTCTCTCTTAATTGATTTGGTGTTTTCCTGTAAAATGCACTTTTGTGTTTGTGGAGAAACAGGTCTATTAAGTAATTATGTATGCTTAACATCAGAACTCTCCAAAGACTGACATGAATCCTAATGCTGCATGCTTTTGTCTGGGGACTGATGTTTTAAGTCTCAAGTGAGTGACATGTGAGTTTGAGCTACCACCAACATCTCACTGTTAGCTGGGAATGAATCGCAAATATTTCATCAGAACGGTGACAGTGGTGGTGTTGACAAAAGAAGATGAACTCCTCCGTACTTAGTTAAATGCGAGTGGAGATAGAGAAGAGTTGGAAAGGGTAATGAGCATGGGTTGGAAATGATATCTGGAGAGTAAATTCTTGCCCTGAAACAGACCCGAATTTATAGTATGTTAAGCCCAAAGCTGCCACATTCATAATAAAAATTATCTAATCCTAGAAAAGTATATTTGAATGTTTATGTTTTCTCTGAGGATTTAATTAGAGTGGCAAAGCAGGCATAACATGCATGCACTAAAGGTACTGCAGTGAAGCCACAGAGGGTGGCTGGGGGAGTGTGATTGTGTGCTGTCTGTAAACCTAGAAAAGCCTAAGGTTTGTTCTGCCCTAGGATCTGGTCAGTGACTAGCGAGTTGGAGGTGACTACAGGAGACCTAGCCAGTGACTGAATTACAGACAGTAAGATACCCAGGATCTCTCTCATTACTCACTGAAAATCTTATGTTCACTAGGTATCGGGCTGAAGCATAAAAACTTGTATCTGTGTTGGCACGAATGTTCCTTAGTAGTCACTGATTTATCCTTTGTTGTCTATTACTCCCACTAGGTAAGATTTATAAATAGCTTTTGCTGATCTTTTGTATTTTTCTTTTCTTACATAATCCTTGTCCATCAAAGTACCCAACACATCCATATTATTTTTATGTAATTAAGTTTTCCATTTTAAGTTCAGTGACCTCCCTCAGATTGGCCCTCTCCCAAAGGCTAAGTGATTATAAGGCAGACACTGCTGCCTCAGCGTAATATTATTTAGATGTGGTCACTAACCAAACCCCCAGGTACCCACCTCAGCTCAACTCAGCATCCAAATTCAGTTCTGAAGCTCAAGAAGAGTAATCATGAAATGGTCTGAATATAGTAATCCAAGTCTACTAGTACCTAAATCGGAGGTGGATTCACTATAAATCTAAGCCTGAATGCATGGGATGAGGAATACTTTAATTTTCACTTGTAAAGTACTACAGGTATTACTATGCAACTCTTCTCATTCTCTCAGCAGTGTGATTTTCCATTTTTTTGGACATCTGTGTCAAGTAAGCCATGAATCGCAACTCTTCTCTTTGTGCACAATTGGTGGATGCTGCTGAATCCCTCTAAGGATATTGCCCTCTTCACACGACTGGTTTAGGGATGCTTGGGAGCATGTTCTTCCTCTGGAAGGGAATATCTAGTCTTAGATGTTCTATCAGGTCTGTTTGTAGCAGCGCATTCCCCAGAGGTGATGTGTTGAACACAGTCTTTCTTATGGACCGTGATATCATAACCATTTTGAATCAGTATCACTTCTTGCATTTTCCATTCTGCCCCTTGTTAGCAGAGATTAACATCCTTTTCTTCTGCTGTACCCCCTAGGTGGCTGTCCTGGCATGAAGTTTTCAACATTTTTTCCATAAATAATCTTCCCAGACAAATCTTTTGCCCATCCTGTGTGTTAATTTACTGTGGTTCTTTTTCAGCACATTTTCCCCAGAGGAGTACAGCAATCTTTATTATATGCACAGTTAGTTTATGTTCAGATAGCATTTCCATATTGTCAATAACGCAACAGAATATTCATTTAGTGCAGAGCAGCAGTGTGGAGGCAGAAGGATGTTGTTCACAGCCTCCATCCCTATAATCCTAGTCAATCAGCCTTATGTTTCTAGGGCTTTCAGTGACAAAATGGGTCAATGGGGCCCTCTACATCAAAGCTGCTCCTTAGACACTGTAAATCGCATGCTTTTATACTATTTCTACTGTACACTGTGTTCTTCTGTAATTATAAATGTATGTTTCTCATCACCACAAAGACTTCACATTGCTCAAAGGAAATCTCTCTTCAAAGGCTTTAAACTGTTGAAGAGCAGGCCCCCTTCTGAGAGCTACCATTGCTTCGGGTGATTCCTTCTTTAACTCATCCACAGCAGAACCACCAGCCAATTCAACTGGCCTGCATCACACCGTGTCTGAACTGGCCCCCGGGTTGCATTTCAGCTTTTGGCATTGCTGAATTTAAAAACTCAGATTATTTTTTTAAAAAAAATAAGGAAAGAAAAAAAGGAAAGAGAGGAAAAAGAAAAAGCAATGAACTGCTGTACTTGTACTTGTTCCAAAAACATGAGTCTTGATCTACTTACTGTTTTTCATCAACTCAAACTTATGATAAGAGAACACATATTTTCATTTGCTAGCTGTGCCTTAAAGAGAGAATTAAGATGATGCATTAGTGGCAAAAAGCAAACTTAGAAAAAAGTGGCAGGAAATATATAGAGAAAAAATGTTGGCAGAAACTCATCTTATGAAAATACGTATATATGTGTATATATATATAAACATGTCTAATGACCTATATATGTATGTAACTAAAATAAAAACTCTGAAAACATTTCTGTCTATGATAGCACTCAATGCCGTAAATAATTCTACCTAAGCTAATGTTTTCTTCTAGGCAATGACTTACTCATAAGAGCTAGTACTAATAAATATTTGTGGGATTGCAACTTAAAATTAAGGTGTATTTAATGCTAAGGCTTGAAACTCATACTTGAAAAGCAGTCATGAATAAAGGTAATTAAGCATGCTATAGCAATAGCCACACACTATATTAGTTTTATAATTAATTATATATGAAAATTAGGAGTTATCTGCCTTGCGTTCTCTAAAAAACTGGGCCTGTTGGATTGCTAAGGTCACACAGGAATGTTGTGACACATCAGTAACCCGGTTTTTCATTTTCTGTGTAGGTATCTCAACCTTGAATAGTGCTGCTTCTCAGTTACCTTCTCTTTGGCCTACAGCATGGCTCCCCCCAGCTAAAATGTACTGTATACTCTCTCCTTCTCCCTGATTTTCTTAAAAATTTTTGTTCCCCATTCCATTTTTTTCTTAGATTTCACTGCTGCTTCTGGCATCCTGATAATTCTTGATCTAGTTCAATTGATGTCAAAAGATGTTCTCCAAACATCTTGTCTACATCAGAAATTTGATAAATATGATTAGATGTAGGTAACTATGCTGTCATTATGATAACAAGACCATTCCTGTCAGCTGCTTTTCAAAATAAGATGTACAAGTAAGAAAAAGCATTCTTATTCTGGAAAAATAGTCCTCACCGGGAGTTATGTGATATGACAACCATGTTTAATTTATTTCAAAATTCAAAGCAAACCAGCCTTCCTAACCTTTGGGACAGATTTTGGATTTACATTAGTTATAGGAGTGGAAGAGTAACTTGTGAACTCTACCAGTCTGCAAGAGCTGAATGGATCGGCCTAATGGAAGCTGGCGGTGTGTCACAGCTTATCAAGGTGGCATCCTTTTCTTTACAACCTTGTAAAAAAGTCATTGAAACGTAAGGTGATATAGACTGCTACTTACAGAAACAAAAGTAACAGCTTGCTTATCGCCAATTGCTTTTCTACAGAAGGAGAACATCACTGTCTGCCTTTGCTCATTTAGTCAGAAGGGAAGGGAAAAATACCAGCTTATTTTTTTTTATTCTTCACTCCAGACTGTTTGATAATTACAGCAATCTTTCCATTTTCCTGACTCAGTTTATTCTGATTGTGCTTTTAGCAAGAACTTCCTCTTCCACAGCATCTCTATGTGTCCAGGGCTCCCTGATGCAGTAGGAAACCATTTTTATTATTCGTATTTCAGGAGCACTCCGGAGTTCATGTCAAGAAACAAGAGTCATAGTGCAATGTGCTGTCCAACTGCAGTCAAAATATCTTTTCCCTGAAGATTTCCAACTTAAACCTGAATATTCTGTCTGTATCTCGTACATACAAATAATAACAACAAAAAAAATTTGACTCATACTACTTTGGTTCAAAACTCCCCATACATATTTCTACACTTCCTGTGTAGAAATGTTTTGAGAATGAGAATTTTCCTTGACCCCTGGTTTAAACTGCAACAAAATTGAGTAACAGAGGGTCATAGTTCTAAAGTTTTCAATGCCTTTTTAATCATCACTGGTATTATAAAGCCACTGTATCGTATAATATTTTTCAAACCCATATTCATATACTTGAAAACAAGTGAAATACCTTTGTCCACTTTGAGTACACCTCTGAACAGAGTTTACATGATTCAGATACGGTTTATGTGGGAGACTGTTTTGAATCACTCCAGTGAAATCAGAATACAGTTTAATGAGTGAAAACAGCATGAGAAGCATGGATGGAAACATCCTCTCTGCTTTCTGTTTCTTCTATTTTTCTTTTGATTCAATATGAGCCAAATAAGCCCCTAATAGAGAAACTTGGGACAACCCTGGGCTTTGAGATGTTAGTTCTACTTCTTTTTACTTCTTTAGTTTTTGCTCTGCTCAATTTCCAGATGGTATTAAAGAAAATTCAGGGGAATGGTCCTAGTATTTTTGAGAATATTTACTTTATTTTAAAAATGTCCATAACAGAGCATGTCTAGGACTGAAAACATTGTGTTTTTGTGGAAAAAAAAATATGTTCCATAGCTTATGATGTCAGGATTGAAAAGTACAAGATTCAATTGTATAGAATCGCCAATTATACTTCTGCTCAGCAGAACCCTTGCAAGAATATATATGCAAGCTAAAAGAAGAATTTCATCTTTAACTCATTAGTTTTGCATGGGGAAACCACATGGCTGGACATTAAAGCACAACTCTATCATTCAGTACAGGCTGTGCTTTCATTTTTTCTGAAATAAAGCAGACAGCAAGCTTTATTCTATGTGTGTTCTGATTTTAATAACATAATAAAAAAAACTTGAAATTAAAATTAATTGAAGTCACTAGGAAAAAGTCAGAGGCCCAAATCAGGTTCCAAATATTGTATTTTTGGGGTTTTTAGCTTTTCTCATGGGCAGTTTTTCTCTCCTCCACCACAAATAGCGTTACTATATTTTCTTTATTGTAATCAAGATTGAAAATGAAACGTTATAAGAGTAGGAATGGTGAAAATTGATAAAAAAAATTGAGTTAGAAGTTCTTTGAGCATTTGTTATTCTTTTCTATATCAAAATGTTGTTACAAAACCTATTTCCTGTAAAATCATCACTATATGACCAGTTGAGCATCAAGATAGCAAATAAACAGTAAGTGTGTGAGTGTTTTTCAAGTTGACTACATGAGCTATGTTAAGGTGAAAAAAGTACATAGTGATTTCAGAAAAGATTGATATTTCAGAATATTCAGGCCTACGTACTGTCGCTTTTTCTCTCACCTAATATGTATTCTCACATTTGAATATGACCTGTTGTCCTTTTGTGTAGTAGAACTTGTTTGTTAGGGTTTCTTAACATAAAAAATTTTATTCTCCTCAAGGTGCTCTTACTCAAGATCCATCTACAGTTATGCTTGAGCTCCTGTCATTACTGGGTTGCAATACAGCAGAACCCTAGAGCATCTCCCTTATGTTTAATAGTACCAATCTGACATGTCATTTCATGAAATCCTGCACTAGCTGTGTTAGTGATTTTGGCACGTTATCATTCTGACAATAAAATATGAGACTCAGACACTCCTGCTAAAATGACGTAATCAAGGCAAACATCTCAAACAGTATGTCAAAGTTTTACCACATAGGAAAAAACATTTCAGTAGTAAGTAAGAAACTTATTCTGAAAGCTTATGAGGCAGGCAGTTTAATTTTAGGTACATTCATAATTTTTCACTTCTATGTATTCAATGGTTTTTGTTTTGGTTTGTTTTTTTTTAAAAAAAAATGCCTAAAAATTCTGTTCAGTGGATCACAAAGAGGAAAACCAAATGCCTCAGGCTTTAGAAAACTCTTTTTGGTTACTGGCTTTCTGTGGCCTGTAAAGTCCTTCGGCACGCTGGGGGAGGTGCAGAAGAGACATTCTCCAGCTCCTTCATCAATAAGGACGCATTTAGAAAGAAAGTGCCTGTCACCTAAGTAGTGAAGTGCTGCTCACTTGAAACTCCATGAGATGAGTAAATCCAGGACACAGATAGCAGGAAGGTTAAGCCTGTAGGTGTAAACTGGAAGCCATGCGCATCTTCTGTTGCAGGAACACTCTCCTGGTGTGTTTCTTTGTTTTATTTTATTTGTTCCTCTATTTGCATTTTAAATCAGATTCACTTCCTAAAATGCCAACAAACTCAGCCTAATGCTCATGCCAACAAAATGCATCTGTACCAAGACCATCTGAAAAGGCACTAGAATATATACTTGTATCCTGTCAACAGATTTACAGAGAGGGAGGTGAAAATCCAACTTAGAGACCAGTGTGTTCATGAACAGAAGTGCTGATTCATTACACTGCCAGTGAGACAATGGTGAGAAAAGCCAACCAGTACACAAGCAGGTTCAACTGTTATCAACACTGCTTACCCACAAATACTAACCAAAGGTGCCGATCCTGGCAGGTTTGTTGGAGTTACTGTTTAAATAAGCATCTTGCATGCTGCAGCAAAATCTAGTTTTGCATTGCCACAAAAAATATATCTTTCTTTATATCTAACTGTTGACAAATATGTAGAGAGAGGACATTGCATCAGTGGTATCTTCAGTGCTCTTATTTAGACCCTATCAGATCCAGCACAGTACCATGAGTCCAACCTCAGTCAGCTGGCTTGGGAAACCAGGAGAAAACCCTGCCTCTGTATGCATCTCCCATCAGGATATAACCAGCCAGGTATAATATGCCTCCTGTGTGTGTACCACTGCATAAGGAATAACTGAGGCACAGAGGTTAAGGAAAGTGTTAACCCTCAGCAGTTCTCAGCGACATTCGGAAATCCTTTGGGATATTGTTGAGAAATTACCCATATGTCAATAATGTCCTCAAACACAAGATTTATTGAAACATGGAAGAAAATAAAATAATGCCAAAGAAATGGCTTATGATTTTCAAATGCTAGGGAAGGTGTTAAAATCAAATAAAAATAATGATAATAAAATGAAGGAATCGTATACATAAAAAGCTCTTGAAAACAACTCTCTTTCTGACCAACCTATTACTATAACTTCCTGCCTAGATATTTTCCCATATTGTGTTCCCAGGGTGTTTTGCAAGTCCTCTCCTTTGAGTCAGCAAGATTGCCCTGGCATGCCTCCCACAGCTGGCCATGCAACTCTGGGCACTCAAGAGTCAAAAAACGTATTAGGGTGAGGTTTTTTTAAACAAGTGCATAGACAATTGTGTCTTATTAAAAGCGAAACTAAAGTAACTAATGCCTCCTAATTACATCTTGGAGCATTTTTTAGCCTTCTGAATCAGTCAAAGTTCTAGTAATATCCATCTCATTAGATAAAGCCCAGGCATCAGTTGTCAATTTCGTGGGTTATTCTTTTCTGCAGGAACCAATTCAAACCTCTATGTTGTCTTCTGAACACAATTACAGCCCATATTACCAGTCTCGTAAAATGTGTTATTGATTCCTCTTTGCATGAAAAGTGAATTATTGACAAACACAGACCTCCATCAGATTCCCAAATGTTATTTTTTGCCATTTAAACTACATTTCTGCATGACATTTTGTTGACTATGAACAAATGAGGCAAAGCACGTGTAAGCATCTATATGTGTATGTGTGACTGTGTTATGAATGTCTATCTTCTTACCTGTCAGATTAAATTACATTTAATTCTCTCACTATTTACCTATCTCCTGTTCAGTGCCAAAATGAAAGTATGCCGTCCCAATCTTCCCACTTCTGCCAATTCACTGACAATATTAAAGATTCAAAATCAAGAATTTAAAAAGTCAGGAAATTCCAGCAATGTTAACTCATCCCCATCTATATCCTGTGTATTTTTTGGCGCACATGAATAAAAAAGGTAATACAGTGGGACCATTAAACTGGACATTCCCCACCCGCAGTAGTAAAATTTACCAGGCTGTTTGAGGTATTTCCCATTCTAAGTAAAAGGAGCACTGTGAGTTGTAAAGGTAATTATACTGGAGAACAATATGTCGATAGCTTAATTATGCCAACTGCAAGATTTAACTTTAATGAGGAAAAAGTTGAAATTGCAACTTATGTGCAATGCAATATATTGTGCTTCATTCAGCTTGAAATTTAGCAGAGCCTTCCACAAAACACAACAAAAGGAATCAAAAAAAAGAAAGCATGAAAATAGTGGTTCTGAGATGATACGATTTGAATGCTCTATTTTGTTTATTACAGTTCATCCTCCACATTAGAAAGAGACAGCCTTCACTCGACTCAAATGAACCTGGATACAATGAAAAATACATGTATATTTACTGAATTGTCTAGTATACATTCTTTAAACGTGTGTTCCTTAATTTGGTTTTCCAGGACAATGAACTTCTATTGTTTGGATCTATTCCAATATCTGGTTACTACTGTGCAATTTTTTTTTGTCTTAGCTCCATCCAAAAAGGCAAAACTGTTCCCTTGCAGCAGCCAAAGGCATTTGACCACAATTCTGTTCAGCATAGACAACAACTTAGGAAAGGTTATAGCTTTAAGAAGACATATTCGTGTGAATGTCAAAAGGAGACAGTGGTAACTATCAAATGCTCTCTAGAGCTACAGCAAAAAATTTCTTTACCTCTATTTATTTTCACTCCTTAAAGTTACATTTTGGCATCTAGAAAAGAAAACCTCTGAATCTGAACCCCATACCAAGACATGGTTGAATAGTTTCACCTAGAATCCTGAAACAGAACAGTTTTCCTGACTTTGATATCAGTAATTAATCAATTTACAGACATTTTAATTTCATGGTATTAGTGGCACTTCTTAGAAAATTTTTTGACACACAGCTTAAAACAAAATATAATGCTGTTGTAAGAAAAATAAAAATAGTACAGGGAACATGGAGAACAGAAAGCAACCAAAAAAGGAGACTCCTGGCAATCACAAAAATACCAACAGTGGAATAGCAATACATAGACTGCAAAACATAGATTACAAGATAGTCTTTAGTCTTCCTTGGATGTGGAGGGAAGCTAGCTAATGTGGCATCTGTCTGCTAGATTTTGTGGATCTTCTATTGCAGTCCATTTTAAGCCCATTTAAACAGCCTATAGGGAACTTCTGCACCTTGCTGAGAGCTGAGTATATCCATTGATGACTGAACGCTTAAAAGTGAATCTGAGCACCGCACACATCAAGTCTTATGTTTCTAGTTGCTGGACACAGTCAATTGTAGGAATGCTAAAATTGTTAAAAAAATAGGTGGAGAAACAGCTTGATTTTATTGACATGGTCATTTGTCTGCTGTATTCTGCCTTAGCGAACAGGCATATCACTGACCTGGTACTCATTTCAGTTTGAGTTTGGTTCTAGCTTCAGTCTTTTCAATTGTTCATCTTTCTTATTAGTTATGAATATAAATTTGATGATGAAATAAATAGGATAACTGGAGAACAAATTAAGTATTTCTACAATACTTTTATCTAAACTATTTCTCTCGATCAGAGCTCATTCCCTCAGAATACACATACATGGAGTAAATACAAAAGAGGTTTTCTGTGGTCACCCAGAATTTGTTAAAATACAGTTTATGGTAAATATAGTAATGAGCACAAGAGGAATGGCTTAAGATGCCAAGAATATGGGGGCCATCTCTGGTCATCCTAACCAATGTTACCACTATAGGTACTAAGCAAAAATTGTGATTCAGCATCTCTTGTGAAAGCAGGTCTTAAGCTTTGCATCATCAGCCTTCTGCTCTCCAGCATGTCTCTGGGGCTGGGGAAAGCTGTGCTCCATCTTCACCCAACAAGGCTCTCTCTCCACGTTCCCACAGTGAAGGTAATACCACTGCCATTCTCTCTCCCTGCTCTCACTGGGCTTTCATGATTGGTCCCCACTGCTACATCACTGATACAGCTCTGCCACCTCCCAAAGAGCATCTGAGGTCCCCTTTACCAGTCTCTTTCAGTTAGCATTTAAAGCCTGACCTCTGTGCACTATAATCATCTAATGACTCCACCTTGGTGACCTACCTTTCACTGCCCTTCAGCATCCGTACTGGTCCTACTGCATCAGCTTAATTAATGAGATTTTATTCATGAAACTGGCTGAGAGAGGTGCAGGAACCTCAGAAGAGGTCACACCAAGGGTGTGACAAGCAGTGCTGACAGCCATGGCTTACAGCCAGGTTAGTCTGCACCTCAATTCACCTCTTCTCTATATCACAGAGACACTCAGGATCCCACAATGGTTATCCATACCCAGTATGTCTCAGACATTCCCCCATGTACTGAGAACATGGCCAAGTTCTAATGGCTGCCACTGTCAACCTCTGGTCCATTTTTTCGTGTATTCATCACTAGCCTTCTATTCCTCTCATGCAATAACAAAATCCCTTTTTACACAGATAAGGAAAGGAATCACAGCATCACAGTATCACAGTATCACAAGGTTGGAAAGGACCTCTGAGATCATCAAGTCCAACCTATAATCTAACACTAACACCAACACTAACACCAACCATCATCTAAATGACCAACGGTGCTATGAGTTGCAGGACATGCACAACTACTTTCATCTTCTGTGTGACAAACTGGCACTAGGTCAGAAAAGGAGCATTCTTGTTTTGTGTTTCCCCACCCTACTGTCTTCAAACAATCATCCAGAGTACGCAGGAAATGGTTATTCCGAATTCACGGTACAGAGGTTTAGTGTTGTCAAGTCCTGATGCTACCAGTGTGGAGACATGTATGGTCCTACTCATATTTTGTCACTGAGCTCCAAGCTAGTTACGATTATTATTCTGATAATTACATTAGTAATGTAAAGCTTCAAGGCCATTGGCTGGCTGGTCTATCCAATGTGGTTGCTGCAGGTGATGTCTCAGAAATGCTGACACCATTCAAAAGTAATGGCTGGCCCAGCTGGGCCAAGGCCACTGGAAACACACATTTTAATTCAGTGACATTTTGGTCCAGACCTTTACCATATATCACAAATATGTCAACTGAGAATGATCTGTCTTTAAAAGAGAGACACGTCCCAGATTTATTAGATAGTTTCTCACACAAGGGGTAGAAATATACTAGGGGACAAGTGCAACCTCTTAAGGAATTAGTGTGGTGTTTTTCAGAGAATACTGAGTCAGGAGACCAGATCCTCATTTTGAAACCAAAAAGTAATTTGCTTTTAGCAAAATCAATCACTATTGATATATACAGTACAAATAAAATTAATTGTCCTCAAAGAAGAGGGCCAGTTGGCATCAAGTAAAGCCAGAAAGCCATTCCATGTCTAACAGCACTCAAGGGACAGTCTGTCACACTGCATGATTAAAAGAACAATAAGAAACAATACAAATGAAGATTTACATACAAACTGTACCTCCTTCTGAGACAAACGTATTAGTCAGATCCCCAAATTAGAAGTTGTTTCCATAAAGGCCACCCTTGACTAACTGAGTAACCTTTTAACACCACATATGAAAACTGTATAAACTGCAGTAAGCTGATCAAGACATTAACTTTTTACAGACATCTCCAAGTCTCTTTTTTGATGTTTTCTCCCAAAGTCTTTATTTATGTGTATAATGCTCATCGCACTTAGTTCCTGGATCAATGAAATCTTTACCATTGAGGTTTGTCTTGATAAAAACCAAACCAAACCAAAATAATCCAACAGAATAAGCAGAATAAGCAGTACACCCTCTTTTGTGTGCAAAATACAAATATGTTTTTGTATGGAACTGTTATTAAGACAAGGTGGCCCATGTGAGGCAACAGTTTGACATCCCACTGTGGCACACATCCTCTGGAGTGTAAGCAGCAGCCACTGAGCCCATGGGACTGGAGAGCAGTGTGGGAATGTTGCAGTGGGTTTCAAACCTTATACAATAATTTAAGTTCCACCACATCTCCCTTGCAGTCTCAGTATTACATTTCCAAAGCAGAAACACATATACAACTTGTCAGTAGGAGTAATGCTTCTTAGTCACTTTTGACAATCCCTTTCAGGGAGATTAGGCATCTTAGAGTACAGTACATACAGCTCATGCTCATACCTTCATGTTCAGATCCCATATTGTTCTGGCTTGTCTTTATACCAAGATGAAGTACTTCTCTACCTCTATTTTTCTTTGTTCATTGTCCTCATACTTTTCAATTGCTTTTCTTTTCTGCTACAGATGTTTCAGGGGGAAGTGATTGCCATTTGTTGCACTCTTCAACAAAAGTGTCCTGAATAAGAAGATTCTCCTGCTTTTTTCCAAGCAGAGTGCACCAGCTTCAGGACACATCAGCTTTCCCCAGATCTTTATTGCATTCCATTTTATTAACTTAGTCATGTTCTTCCACCTCCTTCCTCCCAAAATCATATGAGGCAGAGAGCATCTTTATGTTCAGTGTAAGCCATATATGCCATTAGTACTTCCTCATAAAGAGGGAAAACAAAAATATAAACAGCACAACACTGATTTATTTTTCTCATGTGCATCCTCATCCCAGCATTGGTTAAGTGGTTACACGACATCCCCTTGCAGCTTCCACTGACCATCTGTCCTCTAATACCCACTCCTACATAACTTGGAAAGGATTACTTTCAGCAGCAATTTAGCATACTCTTTTCTTTCTTTATCTCTGTCTCTTCAGAGAACTGACATCTGAATCATCCCTTACACTGGGGATAAAAATAATTATGGAAGGGCTAGGAAGCTCCATGAGTTTCAACTTGCAGAGTTTCTGTTGGGTTTGCCCATCAAGGGGCGGAGGAGGGAGGACAGGGTGTGGTTTTACCCGTAAGCTAAAAATACAAAAGGCAAACAGTGGTTCCAATAAGCATAAACTACACATTGTACCCAGAGTTATTATTCAGTATTGGTTTACAATCTGCCTTTCATGAGGATATGATAGTGATGACTTCACTTCAACCATCACTAACACCGTGGGAATTGGTAACCGTTTTAAAGATGGCAAAGATAATTTGGGTCCATGCAGAAAAGAGAAATAACTTATCCAGCCAAAAAGAATGGAGTTCTTGCTACTTCAGGACAAGATTAAAGCCTGGAATTGGAATCAAATCTTTGTGGTCAAGGAGAATCTGGACACAGCCATGACTGAAAGGCAAAGAAGCAGACAGCATGGCTCGGCAGGTGCCAGCCAGCCTGCTGGCTAAGGCTGGGCTGCAGGCTTGGCAAGAACATCAAAAAGGCTCAGGAGTAGGAGGAAGACAAAAGTCCAAACCTGGGGTGGGGGGCTCTCAGAAGGAGTCTGAGAATCTCTCTAGGTGGGAGAGGAGGCTGAGGTGTAGAGACTACCACTGTGGGAGATGTGTCCATTCAGGAAATGTCGTATTCTGTAGTTTCCAGGAATTAGAGTATTTTGAACTTGGACAGGTAGTCCTTGGGAATATGTGTTTCAAAGATGTTAATTCCATTGCTTGTTTTTTATAGGTAGAGACAAGAAATATTTGCCTCAATTTGTTTATAACAGCATCATGTAAAGGCCTTTGAGAAGTAGAATAACTAGATAATCCAGGAAACAGAAAATATCAGATTGGACTGAATTGATAAAAAAATTAAAATAAACAAGCTCACTATTGTGTTTTTAAGAACTCTACTATATAGTATAATTCGTTAGAAAATGCCAATATCATATCTCAGTCCCATACTTCACCTGTATTGAGTTTTTCTGAATCATATTTTATGCATCTAAGAAGTAGTAGAGAATACAACAAATGCATGTCATTTTACATGTTGTTTTTAAGAAGATTTTCCTTCTGTAAGGAACCTTATAATTAAACTGAACAAATAGTCTCATTGTGACAGACCTAAACAATTTTTTTAAAATATTAATTTCTGTCTCTTCAATTAGTCTAAACTGTTGTCAACAAGATGATCTTTCCTACCTGGTCCTCTGACTATGTCATCTCGCTTTTTATAGCTTCTGAGTCACTTAACTCAATCTCTTATAAGTTTCATCTCATATTCATTTTTTTCTCATGATTGTTTTTAAAATTACAAGCCACATAGTCTCTGCTTACGCTCTGAACTAATTCCTTTTCACACTTACTCATTACAAGCTTCCCTACTCTGCTGACAGTTCCAGCTTTTATCTCCAAATCCCCTTTTCTTCTCACAAAGGTTTCTATAATTTCTTCTACTCAACACCTAGGCTGAAAGAGCTCCCACAGCATTACTTTGTCAGCCTTCCCCCCTTTTTCATGTTTAAATTGCTGTGGAATTCCAATTTCTACATAGAAATACTAATATTTTCACGATTGAAAACAGAATGTCTTATGTCATTAGGGCATATAAATGACACATGAGCAACATGAATCTGTGGCTCATTCTGCCTTTTTCTTATCTTATAGTGCAGCTATATTAGGTATTCAAGTCTTGTGTACAGACTGTAACATCTTCAGTGCAAATGTGAATTATTGATATTTTCCGGGACAGGACAAACAACAGTAATTGTGCAGAAATTTTTTGTAAACTGATCATTTTAAATCTAACAATAATTTTTTGTCAATGATGCTGATGGAAAAAATCAGTAGATAAATCAAAGTCCTGCCCTACAATGTCTTCTTGTTTTGGAAAATGCGTTTTTAAAATTAACAAATGCAAGTTAAAAAGAAAAACATGAAGTGATTGGAAATAGTCATGTTTGTAATCATCTGCCTATTCAGCTGTATTATGTAGGTCAAATGTGTCCTTTTTACATAGGTTTTGAAAGCAGCATGCTGTTAGAGAACAAAACAAATGAGTAAGAATCATCCCCCTGGGTCCTTTATAACACCATGTGAAAATATAAGCCATCTGCAAAAAAGAAGATTAAAAAAAAAATCAGAAAGTAAATAAGAAATCAATTCAACAAAAAAAAAAATATTAAAAGAAAAGGGGCTCCAGAGAGGCACAGCAGGCTGATATAGTAACAAAAAAATCATGGCAATTTGGTAGGCTCCAAAGGTTCCTGGGGGCAGAAAGGCAAAGGGTGCATTTCATGTATCCCAATTTTGACATGTTGCATGCCCAGCCAAATAGCTGAGATATCCATACGAGGAAGACTAAAAAAAAAATCCAGTTGTTCTTCGTAAAATTTTTAAGTATATTCTGTAAAAGGAAAAAGATCTGAAAAATATATTACAAAAAGTTATGTATGAAATCAAAACTCTGTGGAAGTCAGTGCTCATAAGTTTAAACAATATTTGTTCTAGTTCTTTTTAAATAATATAGCAGTCTATTAATATTGGGAAACGTGTTGTATTACTGTTTTCTGAATGTTGTACGTTTTGGAGATCACAATGTGTTTTCTAAAACAGAAAACGTAATTTGAGTGATAATTTGGGCAAAGATATTACATTTATATTCAAAACTGTGAAAAAAATTTCTGCATGTACTGTGCCAGTATTTTTGCAAATTGTTGAAAGATGAAATGCATATAGGATATGTCTGCTGAAGGTTGTGGTTTGGCTAAAATGTTTTATAAAATTGATCTTTTTTTCCAAATAAGATGTGCTTCAGATTTTAATTATGGAAAAATAATAGATGTAATAAATGGCACCTATTTTTAGCTTGTGCTTATATTTGTTTTGGAACTTTTTTCACAAAAATATGTATAGTTCTGGTTTCTTTTTTCTTCTCTGCTGTTATAAACAGAAATAATAAAAATTTTAGGTTGTTTTATGCATTGTTTATAGAGCAACCTTTCTTGAGCTTCTTAATCTGCTCTTCTGAAAAAGATGTAATGGAAAAAACAGCTTCATTTTCGGAAAAACAGAGAAATAGCTCATATCATTGTAGTTGTCACTATAAAAATGGTCAGAACAAAAATCTTATGACTAAGCCTATCTAAAATAAAAAGAAATTAAATAAAGATAAAATAAAATAAATACAGAATAAAATAAAAAGAAAATTTAAATAAGTTAAATGTAAGAGGAATAAAAGTGTAAACATTAGCAATACTCTCATATCATTAAAAAAAATTATGCAATAATTTCAGATGTTGCATTTGCTTTAAGCTCTTTTTTTACATATGCAGTTGAAAAATGCAGCATAACTTTATTATGTTCACTGAACAAAGATTAATGTAGAATCTTGCACTGAGATCTGAGCTGACCAGTCTAAGCTAAAGTTTTAATCAGAATAGCTAGGTTCTACTCAGATCCCACCAAAAAGGATTTTGCATAAAAGAAGCAAACATAATAAAAGAAAATTACTTTAAATTACCCTGATCTTCCCTCTGACTCATTCTGAGATGCTTTCTAACAAGCCAGGACAAATCTGAATAAAAACCCAAGTAAATATTTGTTGTCAGATTTAAAGTCTAGTAGATATTATTTCTAAAGAAACCAGGCTGTTCAAGTAGCCAAGATTCCATTGCAGTTCTGTGAAGAAGACATGTTTAAGTCAAGTGGATGTGAAGGCAATGGTGTAAAATAAAATCAAGCAAGAACAAATTAATAAAGAGAATTACAGGGTCACATTAAAATCTGGACCATCGAAATACCTTGATGATTGCTAAGAAAGGTAATCCCATTGACTAAGAAAAGAACTCATCTTCTGAAATTGATAATTTCTCTTGAAAAGTACTGTCTTCCTTGCTGATAAATACTAAAACTTGTGAGCTACCAGTTGCTCTTTTGACTTTCAGAGAAGAGTTTTAAAATAAATTATTATTAACAGTATGTACCCTTAAAATATCTTACTGAGTTCGTGTTAACAACAGCCACAGCGTCAAAATTTCCATTTCTTAATTGGCCATCCAATATGAAAATCTAACCCTGTGGATACAAGCTAGTGTTCCCTTGCTGTAAATATCCTGCTTTTTTACTGAAATAAAAGATAATAATAAAAGAAAATGCCCAGTTCTTGGGTTTAGCTTTTCTGATATATTTTAGAATGAGATTTTCAGGCAACCGATTTTTGTTTATTGCTGAGAATAAATACAGAATATAGTCGTTTGAGGAAAAGAGCTATGGGGGGGGGTTGATGCAAGAATGCCAAATTTGGCAAAACATCCCAGAACACCTGGTATTTTCCCTTAAATATTCCAACAGCAAATACCTTGTAATGTTAGTATTAATGAAATTAGTGTAACAGCTGAGACTACCATATGACCCAGTCATTAGATTGTTTTTGTACCTGAGACAGCGAGAAAGACATGAGAACACATCTTGGGAAAAAAAAAATTGTATTCAGGAATGAGACACAGAGTACCACTAAAAGGCTCTGTTAAAATCCCCACTTAAAATTTTCAGCCCTTCACAGAGCCTATTATACGCACAGTTTAATTGGCTAAGGAGAATGTTAGGCCATTGGGCCAGTAAAGACTTAACTATACTAAACAGCATGTTTAAAGGGGTAGACTCACCCAGTGAAGTCTTGAGAGGAGATACTGACTCTGCAATTTTAAGAAGCCATTTTTTTTGTAGGAAAGCTGATTTAACCAGTCAGGTATTGTATGTCCTCTGCCTCTGGGAAGGATGGCAATAGGTTTTTCATAAATGCATAAAATTTACTAAGCTGTATGAATATTCAGAAGTAAAGGTGTTTAAATTCTGATTATCTTTTGTAACTGCTTACCAGCCACAGAGTGTTAAGATTTGTCAGCATTTATGATTCGCTGGGTTGGTAGAGCACAATACTAAATCTAAAGAAATCCCTCCAACTATTATTAGCTTATAACAATATTTTTTGAACTATCAGGTATTGGTGGATAGTATTCTGCACATAGAATTCACTTATACATAGATTTATACACTGGCTGATACGTTTATTAATGATTAGCGAACAACCCAGCACAAAATTCCTTTGAAATGCACCAGTTTTTCCTGAAATATGCAGAGCATTTGCAATATGCACTGGGATGATGTGGGGAGACAGCCCACCTGCTATAATGCATGGTTCTTTCAAGGCAAATAAATATAGTCTTGCCATCCTCCTGTGTTCCTGCTAGATCTCATTTCTGCTTCAGCATCGTGGTCCCTTTAAGACTCTGGTTTGTCTGTATTCTTAAACTTAATTTTTTGGCCACAAGATTGGAGACTGCAATTCCTTTCATCTTGGTGTCCAGGAGGCCCAGTTGGTGTCTGGCAAAAGCAAGCAACGCCAGGGCTTGAGCTGGGCTCTGGAGGACAAACAAGTTACCATTGGGTGAAAACTATTGCCCCTCTGTGAGAATGGGAAACGTGTCTGCAGCATCCACCACAGCCATACAACCACGTGTACGGCTGGAGAAACGAGGGCATTGAACCACCACTGCAGCCACTGCTTGCGTTTGTGTGAGGGTTCACTCAGGATTGCCGTAGCATGGACCCTCCAGTGCCAGTCTGCTCAGTAGCCACAGGGAGGTGATCCTGCTGCTTGGGCTGTGGACACCTGAAGGGTTCTGAGCATGGCACGACAGCATTCATTTAAGCACCAGGGAAGTGTAACTGATGAAAATGTGGCAATTAGGCTGTTTAGGCACTGCAGGATTAAGGAGTAACTGACAAGGAAATTGGAGGTTCTGCTTATTGAAGGTAGTCATGGCAGTAAGGGGTCGAAATGATTATGTGCTTCTATCCCTTGGGGCCTGTCTAAAGTTGCTGTTCTATTAATTATGCAGTTTTTTACAGGTATACAGAAGATGAGAGAGTTTGGCATTTTCTTGCCTGCCCTGCCAGCATTTATTCTTCGACAAGACCAGCCTTGTGTAAACAGTCTGAGCCCAATGGTATTTGCCTAACATTTTAATTGGGAAATATTTTAAAGGAAGGGAGCTTGAGGTGTCCTTTGTTTTCTGCCTGGTGGTTTCCCATGATTCTCATGAAAGGGAACAGACTCAGCTCTTCTGTCTATTCTCTGTTTTCTTCTTGTGCTAGCATACTAATAAGACATCAGAAGGCACTTAGCTATTTGTAACAATCCACCATATAGCCATCTTTGTGGTAAGGGCAGGCCTGCCGTCTCTTGCTCTAATCATGCTGTAACTGTGAAAGGCCTTGCTGAAGTAGACTTTTATATTACCTACAAATCTGTTATTTTCTTTACAGACAGGAATAATTGCATACATTTATCTTTCCAGTTTTGGGAAAATGGTGAGAAATGTGTTGCATCACAACAAAACCAAACACAATGGTTTTTTTATATATGACTTGATTTTCATCTCAAAGTTGATGTTTTAAGATTTGCAAGGGACACCATCCGGTGGAACTGTTACTTTTCTGGATTACTCTTGCTGTTAAGGTAGACAGATGTGCTGCTTGTCAAGAGCAGCGTTTCAATCAGGGCACTTGGCCCCTCCTGGAGGTGCTTGGCATGTTCAGAGCAGCAATCCTGACTTCCTGATGAGCCACAAGTAGCTCCACTTCTGCTGGCTGAGCCTTGGAAGAAGCACCCTTCTGACACACTTTGTATTAGCTGTTGGCTACAGACAGCAGAGACCAGGGCTTGAATCTCAGCTGTGTGAGCGTGGTGTCTCCAGCACGGAGTGAGCGGATGGACACTACTAATTGAACAAGTCCACTGCCGCATGCGGCTGCCAGCTGGCAGGCACAACACCTCGCTGTGTTAGTGTTACATGCTGTAAGGTTAATTCCCCCAGCGCCGAGCAGGTGTTTTGTAGAAGGCTCAGTTGGGATTTCCTAAGAGCTCAACAGATCTGTGCTTGACCTGAGAGTTACAAATGCTGGGATCATTGCTTGGGTCTGCAGGAAAGGAGTTGTTTTCACTTTCTCACGCTCAGCCTTCTTTGAAGGGGCTGCAAAAACTGCAGTCAAATTCTACCTCATCCCTAGACAGCTCGACCTGGTATGCAAGAGCCGTGAAGACCTGGCCTCCTGCTAATTATACAATTACAAATGGACCTTGTCTTTATCTTAAGCAGAACAATTATATCCTATGGATATTTTTATTGTCTCTGATAAGAAAGATTATGTTTTCATGTACAGTGTGTTGCAAGTGCTTTATGATATGCAGGGTTTTGCAAAGTACTCAGAACTAAAACCTGTGGGGGGAAAAAACCTCAGCAGACATAAATCAATGAAGTTGCCCCAAAGTCAGCTGGGAATCTATCCCTCTGTATCTTAATTACTCAGTCTCTCAGTATCTTTATAGCTCACTATACTTGCATAAAGGGCAAACACACTGAGATACATAACTTTGACTTCCAAAACATAACTAGTGATTACCAGAAAAAAAAATCTGTACGATAAAAACTTAGCTGAAGTCAGATAAGAATTTTAAGTAAAACTTGAAGAATTACAAAAGGGGTTTTTTAATTACTGAATACTTTTTCTATTACTACTTTACTGCAGAAACTTCTGTTAGCAGCTTGGATTAGAATTGCCTGGAATGTATTTCAGGTTCAGAAGGACTTTGGAAGATAAGTTTTTTAGAAATTTTTGACTTATGATTCGTGATGTGAAATTTAGAACTAGCTCACTGACAGTTTTTTTGCTCTGTTAAGGGCATCAGAAATGTATTTTTTCCCATCAAGTCGGTATGTAAAGGAATTGAGGACTTGCTAGAAACCCATAATGTGTCTTATGAAAGAATATTACTAATTTGCATCCAAAAACCCTTTGTCCCAGTAAATTTTACATTTACAAATCCTGATCCTCCAGTGCCTTGCATTTTAAATTGTGTTAAATATTAGCTAAGCATATGCAAAAGATGGTGCACAAATTACTCATGATAGTGTAAACAGAGGACTATATTTTACATCCTCGTGTATTTTACTCTTACAAATTCTAATGAATGGACATGAAGAAGAACTGAAGTAACAAAGAAAGAGAACCCGTACTTCCGATAGTCAGATTTCTCCATGACTGTAATCCTGAGTTTTGAAATCTCTCATATATCCAGGCAGAGGAAACCCAACTTCATAACTCAGAACTGAAACTGCATGAAGGCCCTTTGGAAAGCCAAAAGGCTTTAACTTAACATGCGCTTAAATGTTGTGTTTAGAGATAAATATATTTTTGAAGGCATCACTGAATCTATAGACGGGAAATAAAGAGACACAATTATTAAAATAAAAACCTCTCTATTTTGAATAATTATTTCTCATTGTTTCTTAAGTATGGTTTCAATGACACACTTGAAAAGTACTTAAATTTTGAGAGGTGTTTACGGGAAAGGCATATGGAAACTCCCCAAATATTCTTTTCTCATGTGCTTAAATAGTAATCATCTTTCCATTTAGTACCAAAACCTTTCATTCTGCTGCACACTGAATACTTGAAGTATATGGATTTATTTCTTGCATGTTCTTTTCTGTTTTATCGTCATGCTAGTTTGGCGTTAACTTCCCATAGACATGGGATTTCTCTACTGAACTCAGCATTGAGTTCCTATAGATCTTCTCTTATTTTTCTGATTAAAAAGCAAAGGTCATATTAAACTGACTCTTGAATATCACTTTCTGAGAAAGATAGTATGAGCAAAGCACGAGTTTATCCTCACAGTGGAAAGATCCTCCCTACAGAGCACTCAATTTTGGTATCCCAGGTGCTTTGACATGTAAATGGAACACCATAGGCATTAAAAAATTGGGTCAGATATCTTCAAGATCTTTACTCTACTGTCAAACACAATGTAGATTAGATAATTTCCAAAGTTAAAAGAAGTTGCTCCTACTCCCATTAAAATCAAGAGCAAAATTCCCCACTCTGGGCAGACCAAAACCTTAAGACATTATTTCATATTGCATTATTTGGTCTTCTCTCACAATTTTTTGAATGGATAAAGTGTTATTCCCATAATATTTTAAATTCCCTGATTGATTCTTGAATTTGCGGTTATCTGATTCCTTTAATCTACTTTCCTGCAGTGACACATTTTGTTACAGATTCTGCAAACTCTTAACTCAAGCAATTGATCCTCTTAATCCTACGGCATATTGATGAAAATTAGAAAGGCCTTTGGAGAATTCAAAGTCAAGATCACAGTGTCCTCCATGCTGATAAAGATCATTGCCCTGCAAACACATGATAATGACTTCATGCATAGAGCAATTTCATATAGTTCAGAGCTTTGATGCTACAATTTACTTCATGTACTTGGAGCCACTTTGCATATATTGAGTTTCCTCACATGTCCATGAATAATAAGGATTGGGGCATAAGATGACTTCTTAAGGAGTAATAAATCAGTGGCATTAAGTATGAGAAGTTTGCTCTTTGCAAAGCTCCTTTGAAGTGTAAATGTTCAGGCATCATTTTGTTACTAGCCTGTTTTGTTCTCTCAGGTTCAGCTGGTGTGACAACATTGAGTTTTAGTGGAATAACTAAAAGTAGAGAAAAACTCAGCAAATATTTCAAGAAGTTGAAAGTGATTTTCTTGCAATTATGAATACTGAAGATCTCATTTTTTTCATTTTTTCAAGTTTTTCCTTTTCAAGAAACATGCCAAAAAAAGAAAATTCAAAATACTTCTGAAATAAATATATTAATCTAAGCAATCAGAAGGTATGTTGTAACAATATGGTGGTAACATAATTTTTAAAAAGCTAGGAGCAAGTATTCACTGTATCCCAGAATAAACAATAGTCACTATTTAACATTTGTATTAGGGAATCACAGAAAGACCCGTTTTGGTAAAAAATAGGTACAGAAGAAAACCCTTGCGGATGAAAAATTTAACATCATCTAAAGCCTGGATTATGCCATTTCCCCAGCACTATTTTCTGAATACTTCTTTGATATAATTTTGAATAGTAAAATAATTTTCAACAGGCTAAATTAAATATGTGAGAATAATATCAGACAATTTTATTTAGTTTCAGGAGAATTCTATTTGAAACTACAAAAATATTTTCTAATCCAAAATATTACCAGGGACTACTTTTATTTTAAAACTATAATTTTAATTTATTTTTACTTTGATCATTATTTTGATTTCTTCTGAAGAATTGCTTTGATAGAAAAAGTAGGGACAAAATTGGGCCAAAATTATATCAGATCAAACTCTCTTTGTAATTAACTCAGTTGAAGAAACAGCTCTAAATTTTGCACTTATATAACCAAGTATGAAATATACCCCAACATTATTCTCCTCTGAAATTCAAACACATTTTACCTTTTAATTTGTATAGTATTTATGGCACTGCTGAATACTTATGCAGAAAGGATTTTATATACTTTTGAGGAAAAGTGACAATTTTGTGTAAACTAAATCATGCATGTTAAGTTTTGGAACTGTTCAGTTTTTCGCTAAATGATACAATACTTACACTAAATACAGATTGACTCTGGGAGTAAGTAGATGACCCAGCGATTTTTCTGTGTTGTGGGAACTAGAAGACCTGGGTCTGCTTACAATTCTGCCACTTAATTGTTACATCACCTAGAACAAAGTCCCTCTAACAAAGTCAGATTTAAGTTCTGCAAGTTATATACATCTAGCTTCATATTCAAGCACCTAAATACACAGATATTTATGAAAAAAGGAGTTTCGAAAATTTAGAAAATAATCCTATACTTTTTTATGCTATCTGCAAAGGGAATAACATGAGTTTACCTACTTGGAACGAGTCACTGCATAACAAGGAATATCCTTTCATGTTCATAATACGCTTTCAAAACTTCTGAGAATATCTGTGGCATAGAGGAAAAAAATTGCAGCTATTTTTACTGTATATGAGCATTGTCAATGGTACGCTCTTTGTGAAACATTTCTGTCATCTGTAGTAGAGTGATGAAGTTCCCAGTAGACTAGAAACTGGGAAGTCATCAGAAGAGAAGATCCTGTGTTAAACTTGCTTAGCAAATGGCTCGGAAATAAGAGAGAGGATATGGATGGAGGACAGGGCAGTTGAGCAGTTGTAGGTAGGGGCTGCAGAAAATCAAATGTCAGGACTAGGATCGTTTGCTCCCTAGGTGCAGTAAATGGAAAAATCCAAATTCCTTGTGAGAGAGAAAAAAGGAATCTAAGGGAGAGGCCCCTGACAACCAGGGCAACCTGCTATTGCCCTGCTTCCAACCGAAGCTGCACTGCATGTCATGGAGGATACAGCCCTGAAGTATCGCAGTACAGTGGAACATGGAGTTATGGATTGTAGCAAGGTTTGGAATATGGTTCCAATTTGAAAAATCCCTTTCATTGCACTAGGCTGCACCAGGATAATAAAGCCATGTGGATATGCTGCTATATCAGGATGAGAACAGATTGAACGTGTTAAACACATGATCGGTCCTTCTGTGAACAGAAAGTGTTGTTATTCCAGCCCCCAGTTTGATTTTTACATTCCCTATGCCATGTTCTGCCCTAAACACATGTCAACCCATGCTTGAGTGCTAATTTCAGCACTGGTGTTATGTGAGCAGCTGTGTTCACATCTGTTGACAATGAAGCCATTTGAGTTGTTGAGGTGCTGTAGTTCCTTGCTTTTGGTCTGCCTGTAACAAGGACCTCAGCGGGATGAATGCTCTTCTAGATCACTTTTTTTTTTTCGGAGGAATTAAATACTGCATCACTTATGTTACTGCTCTGCTATGCTATTTGTTTGTGCCTCTGTGACTGATTACTGTCATGATCAAACAGCCCTGAACTTAAAATCCTTCTCAGAAACTATTACGGGCTTCTATCACAGGTCTTTAAAACGCAGATACCAACAAGAGCAGAACTCTTCATAACATCATGTCAGCTGGTGTGTACCCAGCTTTCCTCTCTTTTATGCCTACTTTGTGTTACACTTCCTATTTGTTTTTTGTCTCCCTTCTCTGCTATCACTGCCCTGAGGGCCAAACAAGTACTCCAGATCGACAGATAATACAAATCCAGTAGGACTACTGTCTGCAGCGTGCAGAGGAGAAATTCAGTGCTTATGGGCCTGGTGTATTTAAGTTATTGAGCTGTTGCTGGAAGCTACGGATTTCACACTTTATGTAGTATCTACTCAGCTTCAGTCTTATTCTTCTGCAGTCAGGGAGCCTTAATCCTAAATGTGGGAAGGTGTCCCCCCCATCTGAATCAAACTCTGCATTCATAAGTCACATCAAATTCAGGCAAAATCGTAAAGGATTTTGAAGCTTCACCATCTTGATACAAAAACCACTGACTGTTCAGCATATCTAAATTCATGTATCTTCCACAGAGTAAAATAAAGATTGGTTTTACACACTATCTCCTTCAACTGAGATGAATTTCCAACCAGTTAAACCTGGGGTTTCAAACTCACAGCTCCTGCTATTCTCCTGCTCCTGCCATTCTTCTGCTCCCGCGGCATAACGTGCATCACACACACTGCACGCATGATCAGTGCTGGCAGGAGCGCAGGGGCTGGGAGCTCAGTGCTGCTGCCAGGTAGAAACAAGGTGCTGGGCTGGATAAAACAAGGTAGAGGGCTGTATTCAGCCTGCAGGCTGTGAGTTTGACATCCTTGCGTCCATATACGTCTTCAGAATGGATTTCAAGAATATGATGCAAGGACAAATCATGTTAACAGTTCAAGATTTCACTTCCATGTAGCAAAATTTGCAACACATTTAATACAACTCTTATCAATTTCATAATGAACATCTAAATAAATAGCTCATCATCATTCATAAGAAATTAAATTTCTCAAAAACATTCAAATATCATCCAAGGCAAAATGTAAATTCTCAGACCTACTGTCTTTCTAGGATCGCAAGTGAACCTTGCATGCTAACATGCGTTTCCCTTCTTGCCATCTCTCCACCACACGAACACTCATCTGCTTCCTATCATGGATATCATTCAAGAATATGAGTAGGAATAATAACTCATATTTTCTTTGCAAAACAGATAAATTGAATAATTTACAGGTTGTTTATTGGACTGCTTTATTCATAGGTGGGTGTGGTACGACTTACAAAGGAGGTGCTCAACCAAGGCTAAGTCAATGTGAATCATAAATCTGTTTTGGAAAGTGATGGGGTTGTGGTCATTTTTGTTTCCTGATGTGATTCATTTCCTGGTTTGGGGCACACAGCATTGTGAGTATCAGGAAGCTGAACTGGATATGTTTGTCAAGAACCCAGACCTGTTTTCCTAAGCAGGCTGGTCATCTGTATTTTGCACCAAAGACAATACCTATTTGTGGGAATTAGATAAATAATGATTTTTACACACATTTATATCTACCTCATCAGATACTTAACTCTGGTATCTATGCATATTTTCTGAATCTAACCCAGAATCATGTAACAACTCTATTTTTAATGGTTTTTAATTGTGGTTCCAAAGTGTGCTTGACATCTTTCTTCCAGCAATGGAATCCTCATTTATGACTGAGTTCTCATAGACAATAAAACTAGCTAATGATGTATTATTATCTGATAGGCATATTGTTTTATCATTGGCTTTTAAAGAAAAGTGCTGTGCTGTTTCCAATTGGTGAGGTCTGAGACCACCTCTGTGGTCTGTGTTAGCACAGCACCTATTGTAATGGTGTCTGGCTTTCACAGTTGGTATCATAACACAAATGGGCAAGGGATGATAGCAGAATGGGACCACTGAAAAGTTCCAACTACCAGTGACTGGAGCTGAAATGAACTCCAAAGCTCACCAACAAAGAAAAGCCTGGAGTTACAACATATAATAAGTGAAGAGGAGATAATCAAGCTCTTAAATTGTAATGTATGAACAATGAAAATTTTATTAAATGAAAGCTCCTGCTACTAGGTTTTGGCTTTAAAATGATTACTCCAGAGGGTTAGGGTAGACAGGGTATCTCATAATTAGTATACTAGAAAAATAATGCAAATAAATAAACAACTTTCTCAAAGGCAAAAATCCCATCATTACATAACTGATGCTTAGGAATGATTGCTGGCTGGAAAGGTCTTTGCAAAGTTTTATGTTCATTATCCTTGAGGCAAAGAGAATTAAAATAAAGCAGAAAAGAGAGCCTCAAGAAGACTTCAGTGCAGACATCACAGACTCAATTTCCATCTAAAGTAATGGCGTGAGCAATCTCACACCATTACTCCCAACTCCAATAAGTTCATTGTGTCCGCATTACTGCCTACAAGCTGCACACACAAAAGAAGAAACTAAGGTTTCTTCCTTGCCCAATCTCATTTGGATAATGGAGTTCAGTATGATAGCAGTTTTCATGTCATGGATGAGTGGCCCAAGTGATAGAGAAATGAAAAGCTGTCAGCAGCCAAAGGCATGTGTTATACTGATACAACAGGAAAGTAAAATCCTACTCCAGGACACATAGGTCCTGTGGGTGTGAGTTAACAGGAAAAAGAAGATATTTCCTTTGTGCATTTGCTATTTTAACTCTTCTACAGAGGCTAGAGGAACACTTGTTTAAGCAAGATCTAAAAGGAAAAGAAAACCCAGACTTGTCAACACACTGCCTCATGTAAGCTTTAACTGGTTCTTCTCTCCTTAAATAAAATAATGGCCTATCTAAACAGACCAAGGTATATAAACATCCTATATGTAGTACCTTGAGTTGAATAAACAGTTTGCATTTTAATGTAAATAACTTAGGTGTTTCAATGTGCTGGTGCTGTAGCAGATTCTTAGCTAGAGAGTTCAGAACTCAAAAGGGAATGTGTGTATTCAGACTTTTCAGTCAAAGTTAGATATACTCAGGGACTGTGAATATTTTTTCCCTTGATCTTACAAATTCAGTTTCACAAAGTTATACTTGATTGGTAAAAATCTTTATTTTCTTTCATTGGGAGGTGACTGGAAATAGTAGTAGTAGTAGTGTGGGTTTTTCCCCACGTTAAGAATCGAAATGGGAATACTTAAGGTCTATGACAGAAAAAAAGTCATTCCCAGCTTTCTAGGAAAACAAAATGAAACAAAGAAAAAGGTCTCATGAACTATTTTAAGTTTAACTAAAAAGAAGAAAAAGATCAGGAGGAAATTTGAAACTTGTAATTTATTCTTTGGTGTTATATATCAGCTGGGGCTGGGTCTACAGAATTTCATCACTGACTGCCTTTAAACTCTGCAGTTCAAACTTTGCTGTATGGTTGGTTACGTTAAATACATTCTCTTCTTTACGTGTAATGAGAAGGGAATCTCAGAAGCGGCCTTCCCAAGTCTGTTGTGAGCTAAATTAGGAAATTAAAATTGGTTCCTAGGAGCCATGTTACAAATTTTATGGGTTCTTTTAAAAAATTCAACATTTAAAATACAGCTTGGTGCCACTAACTGCAGAGCCCATAAGCACAGCCAACAGGATTTTAAAAAAACCCTCCTAATACTGCAGCATTTATTTCTCTCTTAATTACAGGTGTTGATGCCTCTACCATCTGTCCCATCTCATGACAAAATCTCAACAGCCAAAGAGAGCAGAAATAAATAGACAATTAGTAAAATACATTGACTGCATGTTCTGCTGAGTAAGTAATTGTCGCCACCATTAAAGCAGTTTCTTCACTCACAGATCCTACCGTGATTTCTCCAATTGCTCTACTAGCATGCAGGACTAGAGCTTCCCTTCTGTGAAAGAGGGAATCAAATGAGAAGCTCAGGAGAGCTAGTTCAGTCATCAAGAAGAGTTCAAGCCCAGACTAACAGGAAAAAACATTACTCTCTCCAGTGCTCGAATAAGTTTTACAATTAGTTTCATCAACTAATGTAGAGTTAACATATTTTCAATTCAGATATCCATATGTCGAAGTACATCTGCACATCACCATTTTGTAGCTGATTCCATGGTATAAAACTACAGTTCAGTAAACATTCATTTCTAGATTCACTCCGACAAGTTTTAGGGTCCAAACTGTGGTGCCTCCATTAGGAATTTAGTACCCTTTTCTCTGTAGAGCAGATGAAGAGAACCAGTGCCTCAAGACAAGGGTTCAGCTTGAATATGAGATGAATCGCCTTCAGAAGCACTGCTTGTGAACTCTGAGTCCTGATTGGATGCCAAAATCTTGCAGGATCCAGACAACCTGCTTCTGCAGCTGATGTCTGTGCTCACAGGTAGCTCATTGAAACGTGGGGAGGAAAACAGAGACATGGCTGACAAATCTCCAGGTAGAGTTGAGCGGGTGCCAATTTAGGAAATACATTCTGACAAGAGCCCATGTTTGCAAATCTTCTGGACTTTACTAGGTATCCTTACAGTGGAAATGGGTGGAGGTGGGCTTGTTGGAAGCCAGAGTGTTTCAGATGTGATTCTTATCCTCTCCAAGCTATACACTGAAACTATAGAAAAGCAGATTTTTTTTTTAAGAAAGTTTTTCTGACTTCTAGACAATGGAATAATGCTGATAGGTCAGTTGTAGCTGATGGGGGACTAACAGTCCTCAAGTTGCTCCTCTCATGAACTCCAGTTTGATTCATGTTTTCCCTTGCTATGATAAAGGCTACTGTCTGTCGTCAGATACGTTCATGAAACTTCCATTGACAGCACTGAGAGCTGTACATGAGTAGCTGACACCAGGATCTGGGCCTCAAGAGTTTTGGTGTTTGAGGAGTAGTTTTTATGTATTTTTCTTGGTTTCATCTGGGACTATCCTGGGATACAACTGCTCAAGCAAACAATAAGCATATCTCAGGAACTAGAACTATTCATGAACATTATCTAGTACAAAAAAAGGTAACCTCAGGGCACGACGCAAGTATGTGGAATTTACGCAATATTCATGCATTTGTTTTCCATTACTGGTGGTTTATTCACTTGTTCAGTGAATTAATCTATCATTGAGTTCATAAAAAAAATATTGAAGCACAAGTATATCTTGGGATGGGGGAGAGGAAAATATCAGGAAGTACGTAAGAATATTGATAATTTGTACAACAAACAGTTGTACAAACGATCACAACAGATCAGAAAACACCTCTGTGTATCTTCACACATTCTAGAAGAAAGATTGATTAAACCTACCGCATGGCAGATAATATAATGAACATGATACCATTTTCCTCTTAAGGTCAGCAATCTGTTTTATGGTACATGATTGAAAAAAAAAATCCATTACATAGTTGTTTGGTCCTGATAATAGATTAAAAGATGTATCATATCGCAAAAGCACTATCAGTCCAGAGTGCAGCAGTAGCGCATTGGTAATCACAGATGAGAAATGTGACACTGCGAAGCCCTTTCTGGGGTCACTGCTCCCTCAGTTGCTGAAGAGCTGTGAGTGGCCATGCCAAGATTTCTTCCTTTCTTCTTTGGAACCATTAGGAATTTGAGTCCCACTCAATCTTGCACGTACCTAAGAGGAAGGACTGTCATTACATCTCTACATGATGCCAGTGGAACAAAGAAGGAAAAACATTCTGAAGCTGACATTCTTGAAAATATTCTTGTCTTACTACCCAAGTCTATCTCCAGGAGAATTAAATGCAGTCTCAGCATGAAGTTCTGATCCCAGAAGTTACTAGCATAAGTAGATCCCAAATCCTGTTATTTCTAGGAGGTTTTGTAGGAGAATTAAGATTTTCTGTAGCCAGCTATCACAAGATTCAGAAGCAAAATGTAGATTTCATATACTTTTTAAGTCTGCTCATAAATTATATCATGGTTTACACTGTCATACAGCAAATATATTAGACTAAAGAGTAATATGTTTATAGATATCAGAACAGGAATAAAACTTATTAGAAACAATGGGTTGACTATAAAAGCACTGGTTAGAAGAGACACAGGGTACAAGCAAACAGATACTTTTAATTGATTAGTCACTGAAACGTGTTAATGAGGGAAGACAGCTGTGTGTCTGAATTCTTACAGTCAGTGCCTTTGATCCATGCTGGTGTCTTCAAGTTAATGCCTTTCTGGAACATATGCTTTAATTAAACAGAAGACACTGGCTATATGCAAATGTGACTGGGTGGAATTCAAACATTCTAAGATATATTACAAGTTTTTAATAAACTAGTCCAAATGGTGGTTTGGGTTTTTTTTTTGGTTTGTTAGAGGTTTATTCTTCATTTTTTGTAAGAAAAATATTTTTTATCCTTGTGTTTTTTGGGGATTGAGTATTTTTCCTTTCGTGCACAGATGTGCATTATAAAATATTTTACATAACCTGAAGTGTAGATAAGTTGGTCCTGGTTTATCTATAATACAAGATAAAGGTTATGAAAGTTATACAGACAAGGTTATGAAAAATCACCACAAATGATGATATCAATAGATCTGCTTTTTCTGCTCATGCTGTATTTTTTGGAATAGCTATGTGCTGAAAAGTGTTTCCTACATATGACTTTTGTTTCCATTGATAGTCATCATGCCCTGCAGATAATTGTAGGACAAGAGAAAGGGTTACAACAAAAACGGAGAGTTCTTCATAGTGACTAGATACTTCCTGATGATGAATTGATAGCTGAAGCTAGGACCATAGTGAACATCCAGGCTGCCTCCTCAATAAGACAAGCTCTTGATGTTAAGACATTGCTGCAGCAAATTAATTTCTCTTACAGCCACAGTATCTTTTTGAATTGTGTGGATTTTTCACTGAAAGATATGATGTAACAAAAAAAATCTACCACAGCTTCAGGCTAGTTCTCTGTATGCTTAATTACTCACACAATTAAGAAATAAAATAAAGGAGTTCTATTGTTTTTAATTTATCTGCCTTATGCTTGCAGCCACTGTACTTCATTATGGCTTTGTCTGAGCTACTGAAGCTTCTGCTATTACTCAAGTCCTTGAAGAGCACGTTCAGATCATTTGTTTATCATTTGGGTTAAATTCAAGATAAAAACTGTCTCCCACGTCTCCCTGTGTAGTGACATGACCATAGATATCATTACAGGAGAACTGGAGCCTCCCAAGAATTGCTGAACAAAAACTGCAGAGCCCAGGGATGGCACTAGAGGAGGCGAAGCACGGAGAATAGTATAATGAGGTCAGACCACTGGTGAAACAGAAGAAGGTGGAAGTGTCCCGGCAAAATGACAAGCCTGCATGAATAGAAAATGGAATAGTGAGAGAGGATAGTGTTCAAATAGCTGTACATGTTATGATTCATAAACACCTGGAAAAGTTATTCTGAATTGGATGATGCCAGTATTTCAAATAGATCAGAAACAGAACATGCTGACAAATATATAAGTAAAATATTGCACGTAATCAAAATCTTTCCTTGACTTTAATTTGCTGAAAGAGCAGCTATCATTATAACACTCAGACATACATACATATATGTATGTATATATCTTCTTCTGCTTTTGTTTTTTAAAGACTTGATTTCCAGTTCTCATACTCCTTAGCACACTCACACCCTGGAGGAATCAGTAGATTGCATAGAGTGTAAAAGTCGTCCCAGACTCCTGCCTTCAACCCCTTTAATGTTTGCTAAAGTGTGTGGGTACACCCTGATGCTTATCACAGTATCACCCAGTGTGGTTTAAGGTTTGGTTGGTTCTGTTATGTTAAGAGAGAAGGAATAAAGAAGAATAAACATAGGTGTTTGAAAACAATGTATATGTCCATGTTTGAGGCAGACAAAGATATTATACAACTTATATCTTTCAGTAAATAAAACCATTAACATTTCTTTGTTTTTCATACACAGGTCAATTAAAGTATACTCCTACTGAGAACGATATAATACAATTTGTGTTAATTCATTCTCATCCTCCCTCATCATAAACCTTTCTTGCACAACCAAATTCACTCCAGGCTGTTCTGCCTTGCGTGCACATCTTGAATTTCGTTAGAGTTCTCAGTACAGAGATCACCCGAGCTGTGAAAGAAGACATTTAATGAAAATTTCAGTACATTCACAGTTCCAGGAGTTAAGACACTAAAAATTTATCTTACAAGCATATAATCAGATTATTCTGAGAGAACATTTGTTTAATTTTCATATTAGATACTCTTACCAAACTCAAAGAAAGAAAAGAGCAAAAAAAAAACAGGTCTCAACTGTGAATGGATAATAAGACAAGGGAATTATTTATAGTATGAAAAGTTTTTCACATATGAATCAAAACCTTCCATTCTGGACTGTGCCAGGTGGAAAACTACTCTCCTTGAGCTGCACCAACACTATTCTCACTTCCTTTAACTAAGATGTACACAACCTAAAGAGAGGTAAAAAAATCGAGAACAACCCAAGCCAAAACAACAGTTTCAATAAGAGTGGAGGCTGTTTAACATCTCTCTAGAAATGATCAACACCACTTAAGGTTGGCTGCTATGTTACTACACGTGTCACAGTATAACAAAGGAAACTTACCCTTAATGATTTAATATTTGTAAGACTCACTGAACTTAGTCTAAAATGACTGCCTCATGCTGAAAAAAAAGAAATATTCAATTAAATATTTTTAATAGAGAACTTCTATTTTTTTTATAGGAAGTAGATAGCTAAATATGTAACAGATCACTTTTTTTTGTCATGTCAATGCAATATGAACAAAGATAAGAAGAAGAAATGGAAGGAATAATAATAGATTTCCAGGGAATGTTGAATTCTGAGAGCAATGGGTACAAAATGTAGTGCTTGGTGCAATATAAAAGGGTAAACTAGAGGGCAGAATTTACTCGAAACGCTCTCTATTTTTTCATCTTTACACTACTTTTCATGCTCACAGCCCATTCTGTTACACTGGTTGGAAAAAAAACCAACAAACTAAACCAGGACCAGTCCAGTCTCCAGAGCCATTGTAACTTCAAAAAAAAGGATTGTACTGAGCTGGACACAGAAGCCTCTGGAGACAGTCACTTTATCACTTCATAAATATACACTTTGATTACAATATCTATTCACTGCTCCTATCAGCATAATGACAGATTTATTGTACCAAGCCTAAATATAATTTTGGCTTGAGGAAAAAAAATTATTATAGTTCATTCAGAACACCATTTGGACGTCTTTCCTATGCCCTATTACATTTTGGTCACAGAAAAGCCAGAATTAAAATAACTAGAAATCAACAGTAAAAGAGTGCACTGGTTTTTAGTTGTGTCCACTCATCACATCTTTCTCTTTCTCCACTATTACCACCAAAAGTGCTTCTGCATTAGCCCTGTCAGCAGTGTGGATTTATGCTGTCTCCAAGGTTTAATTTGGACTATGCCTTACTGTCAGCAGCACTTGCTGTCCCCGAGTTACCCCCTGCCCTTCTGCAGAAGGTCTCTGTCTGCGGTGTTATCACTTTACTGTAGGAGCCAAAGCAGCAGGCCTTTAATGGAGAAATTAAAAATGTCTATTAATTATTTCAATTAACTTTAGGGAGATTTTTGCTGGGATGTCACACTGATCGGCCTTAGGCAGCTCAAGGATAGGATTTTTAGATCTTCAAAGTAAGTTTAACAAGTATCAGACTTTTACAGTAACCTCTGTGTTGCAGCTGATGTCCAGGAATAGAAAATAGGAGTTTCTGTGTTCAGCTATTTCTGTCATAACAGCCAGAAGAGTGTGGATTGCCCAAGGTGTCTGGGTTGTTGCATTCACCCAAACAGCTCAAGGTATCAAGGTCCTGCAGGTCGTGCAGGCACTTGGACTGCCTGGTTTGCCTGAGTTTGTTTGAGTACATTCTCTCTTTGAGGATCCCTGGTCACCTCAGTCATCCAAAGGACGCAATTGCCTCCAGCAATCCTGTCACATCAGTCACTTCAATTCCTCACCTCAGCTTGCTTTTGTTTACAAGAAAGTGCAGCGTAAATATCATCAAACTGATGGAACCTGTTTTGAAAAGGCTGTGTACAAAGGCACTCTTCAGAGCCCATGTGTTTTTAATTATTCCTGTATTTCTAAAAATAACATCCTTCAATATATATAGGTGGAGCAGTTACTCGCATTTTTTTTACTAAAGTTAAAATTATCAAAATTTCTTTCCCAGTCAAAAATTAAATCAAATAATTCAATTGGCCCTTTAATTATCAGGTCAGCAAATACTTGGCATTAGAATGAAGTTTTGTTCCAAATAGTTATGTCTACCAAAGCATCCCTTTTGGATTTACTGTAGGAAGCAGTGTGTAACTGACCATACTTGTGAACGCTATGGATATTTCTTTGTGAAATGCTCATTTCTTTAAAACAAATCAACTGATTTGCAGAGGTACACAGCATGATACATTTGAAGAACGTAGGAAACACTAATTTTGTTTACAAACTCTGTAGAAAAGCAATATTAAAAAAACCTAGCATTGACAATAATAATAACAATAATAATTTCTATGGCAACTACTTCTAGAGTCAACAGGTTAAAAAAAGCAACTGCCCCTTTATGTGGTTCTAAGCATTTATCACTTTATTATGAATAATATTTCCAGTGTCAAGGACAATTCTAATTTACATTATTAATTATTCATGCAATTTTAGTAAACATTAACAGAAGCCAGGTTACAATGTTAATATTTTCTTTCTATCTGTGACATCTTTCTATTCCTGAGCTGCTCTTTAATACAGCTTTGTTTTTCTTGCTGTACTGTGCTGTGGCCTCTAAGCTAGCTCAGCAAAATACAGTTTACTGGGTAACTATTGGAGTATCTTTAATACAGGCGTATCTTGAATTTGCAAATAACATAACGGTTACACTTAAATACATAAGACCTTTCAGTTACATGCACAGGCATCCACTATGGTACAGTGAAACACAGTACAACTTGAAAACACATTGTCGCTTCACAAAATTAAATGCAATAATTGCAGGTAGAAAAGAGTAATTATCTGTAGAGTGATTTTTTGACACCTTCTACTATTGATAAGAATACTGCTGCTATAGTATCCTGTATCTATTGTTGATAAGTCATTTTACTTCCAAGTTATGGGAAATATGAAAACAAAAACTTCAGCCAACTAAAATAATTATGATAATCCTGTTCCAAATAGAAGTTCCAGTCTTGTGTTATTGAAGTAAATGGCATTTTTGCCACCAAATCTGAAGGAGACCAGGATTAGGACCTATATTTTTCAGTGGGTCAGAACACTGACTTACATCCCATATATTGACCATTCCTTAGACTTCTTAATGCTTCTCCTGTGAATTTTTTTTCTGGTTTTGTTGGATACAAATGTTTTTTAAAACCATGGCAAATCTCTTGTCAGTCCTCACACTTTTCATTATTCTTTGTTTTAACTCTAACGTTATTTCACAGAGAAGGCAAATGATGGAAAGAAAGACAATAAGAGAATTGTATTCCCTGTTTCTGCATGTTCAAAGGTATCTCATTCTAATTCTTCTTTAGAATACATGCTATTTCATAATTACAGCCTAACAATCAAAAGGAAACTTGTCAAAACTACAAAATAACATCCTTGTCTTCCTCTAGACTTTCGTAAACAGTTTGAAAAAACAACAGATGATAAATCTTAGTTATTTATTGTTTGGAGCACAAACTATCAAAATATTCTGTGTTTCAGATGTTTATTGAGCTCTGGAAACTGTAAAACTACTACCATTCTCATTCTGATTTTTTTCTTATAAAAACAGATAACATCAACAACAACAAATGATTAAGCAAAGCTGAGGATTTCACCCAGGGCTAAATTTCTCCACAAGTTCCCAAAAGAAAAAAGGTTTTTTTCATGGGTAAAAACTCATTTTACCAGACAATGCAATTATTTTGTGGAAAAATCTGATAGGCTGTTGCTCCGGAATGGAGAAATGCTTGTTTTCTTTGGTGCTTAAAAAAATAAATATATAATTTAGCCATAAGATTTTTGTTCTATATGCTGCAGTATCAGGCTGTGTAGCAAAAAAATGCTTTATCACAAATCCTCTTTATCAGATATACAGTAGCATGTTGTCATTTATTTCTACCGTGGTAAGAAAAAACAGTGCTTTGGCTGATCTCTGAATGCTGAATAAATCAAATAGTGTATCCTATGGTACAGACAATGGCAATGTCGTCGTTTGCATTACAATATTATTTAGTTGTTGCAACAAAAATGAGGTCCTGTTTGCATAGCACACAAAAAAATATGTCACCAACAAGTACAGGCCAAATTATGCAGAGGCAAAGATGCATTAGAAGGCACTGGGAAAATCAAGACGGCTTAAGACTTTTATCCTTCTGCTGCCACAAGGAGTCCATGGTAGAGTGGAGACAGAATCTCCAGTGTCTTAATTTAGTGTTCTTGAGACTAGACATCAAAGAAGGATGAGTATATAGGAAAGTAATTACTGCAACGGTTTCTAACCTTTCTTGCAATAAACAAATCTTAATATGCCTGTGATAGCTTGTGTGGTTTGTAGAGTGCTACACATTGTGGCACTACAATAGATGAAGCATAACTTTCTCCCTGAATATGCAGTCTCTACTCAGACTAAGTCATTAAATTTCCATCATTATAGAAGTAGTTCAGGATCTTGTTCTTTTTGAAGAGAAAGAAGATAGCTCCTTTCAAGGCACTATATTGAAAAGACAAACGAATATGAAACAGTGTGCAGACTTACATGATATTCTCAAAGGAATCCTTCCACACAGAGTTCTTAACATTATGCAGCTACTACTTAACACTAGAGGAACTCTGCTGAGATCAGCAGACTAGACCAGATATATCACCAATGCTGTTCCTATGTTAATCTGGAGCAATTTCTCTGAACATGATGAGGCTCCTGTAGCTGAGGTCTGAGGGAGGTGAAGGTGTCATTTTGTACTCTAGTCCTGGTTATATCTTTATGATATTTAGCATAATTAAGACTTGTGGCTTTGGGTCTTGTGTGTAGTCAATGATCCTTTTAACATTCCTATGGATTTTATATTGAAACCGAGAGTTTTCTACTTGCTTGTTTATAACAGAAGCAATTGTGCCATACACTTGTTTATGATCTTCACAAAACACTATTTTATATACATATAAAAAATATATATACGTATATAAATATAATCTTTTATATGTGCATACATCACTGACATCTACAAAAGTTCAGTCTTGCTCCCATTAAGTCCCATGGAAAGAGCATCAGACCTTGTAGAAAAAACAGTCACCTAAACTTTTTATAACATGGCTGCCTCCTGTGATCTTGAGATTTGTTTTAAGGATTGTAATGATGATCAAAACTTAAATTAATGTCTTTGAAAAACCACTCTGCCTGTTTGATAAAACATACCGTACAAACAAGTCTGGCTAATTGTTGCTGTGAATTCAACTTTATGCTTGCTCCAGTAAAAATCTGTCTTGTTTAAACATAACTGTTGAGAATTTAATTAAGCATGTTGCTCAGTGAAGCATCTGTTTAAAACATTAATGAATGGCAGCTCCTCTGAGACTTCTGTATGTAAGGGGTTTTCACTCCATAAAACAACCTTAAAAAAGTTTTAGAAGTTACAATTAGTTTATAAGGTACTTCTTCTGTAAATCTTTCTTAATTTATTTAAAACATATTACTAAATAAAAAAAATAAAATTAAAGGATCCAAGTTTTATTCTCTCACATACACATATTAATGTGGAGATACTCAGACTTTGTAGAGTTGTTGAAGTTGCGTATGCCGAGGTCACAAAGTTACACTGAGATTGCACCAGCATAAAATTACAGTGAGGAAGGAGTGAATTAGTCCCCCATAACATGACACAAATGAAGCAGTATTTCAAATGAACTTCAGGAGATTTGCATCAAGACATAAGATTAGTTCAAATCCAGAACAGTGCCCAGATCCTGGCATTGTTGCAGTGCTCTTGCTGGGTAATGGGAATTTTGGCAGAAAAAAAATTAAGAACCACCAAGTAACACTTCATTTTAAGAGCAAGCAAACACTGGTGCAGTCTGATGGATCTGGGAATACTGTTTCCCTGATTACACTAGCTACACACAACCACTCTATGCAATAAGATGGTCTGAAGAAGACTTGGCTGTAGGCTAACCCAAAGAGATTCTCAACAGGTTTGTCACTAACTTTATTGTATTTAAGAAAAGATTAAAAAATGAATGGACATAGACATTGCTCTCACACTACAAGAAGTGTTCCATTCCTAGTGAGAAGCAAGAAACACTGGTATTCCAGTTCTCTGAGACTCATTTGGTGAGTAAGCAGAGTTGTTGGTTTCCAGATCTGTTCATGTGGCCCCTTTTATGAGCCATGTGAGTCCCTAAAACATAATAGTGATAATTATCCAGGTAACAAAGGGAAATTTGTTGAACCACCTTGGCTAAATTTAGTAGTATATTTTGGTAAAAATATTCATGCTTAACTTCAGCCAAGGCATCACCCTTTCTTCATTCAAGTCCTTCCAAGCATCTGAATTTCCTAGAATGTCTAGTCTTTCAAGTGTTTACCTTCAGGAGAAAGTATGTCTTTATTTGTGCTCAGCATAGTACTTGTGGTTGTCTTCCAAAAATAGGAAGGCAAAAAAGATGTAAGAGGTGTTCAAACTCTACTTTGCTGACTCAAAAGCCAAAAGAGTCAAAGTGATAAATGAAACTGCTTTTGCCAAGCACAGAGAAAAAAGTGGATAGGCAGCTTATACAACAGGCAAAAAGAAACTTTCTTCTTAACAACTTGAATAGCAAGAGAATAATCTCTTCTACAAGATTTTCCTCTGAGTGACTAAATTTATCAGTAAAAAGTCTTTCCACTAAATGTTTTAGTCAAGGTGAACCCCAAATCTCTCTAATTTCCTTGAGAAAAACAACAAATGTACAGTTCCAATGCCAGAAATATTCACAGACAGGAAAATTGCTTTCATTTGAACACTAGCCAATATAGAGCAGGCTATGTAATATTATTCTTCTGTATTTGATCTGCCATGGAAATAATGATAATAATTTAATTATTCCATCCAGGTAATAAATATTCTTATTTACTCTAGAGAGTATAAGATTATGGGAGGCTCTGGATATATATCTCATTATGCATATTTTTGTTATATTCATAAAAAGTAGCCTACCAGGATAAATTTCAGACTCTCTTACTAGTCACCTAATTGATGACATTCTTATTGGGGATGTGACACGGGTCTGAAATGAGAAAATTCTAAACGTTTGCCTTAATTTTTTTTTCATGCAAGATTTATAGAACTAGAGTAATATTAAAGCAAATGTCAAGCAATCCCTTTTAAAAGTAATGTTGTCGATCTTTGCTTGGTAATACACTCTTTTTTTGACTGTTAGATATCAAATCAGTTTACTAAGGAATGTAATATAACAATCTTTATTTTACAAATAAGAAAGCAGAGGCTCAAGAATATTAAAACAGTTTACCAGCAGTCTTTAGGAAGGTATGAAGACAACCAAACCTTGTGAGCTCCTGCTCAGTTCTATACATCATCTACCTGTTGCATGTTGTTGAGGTTTTGTGCAATTCCGCTATAACAACATACTCAGCCATGGAAAAAGCAAACATCTTTTCATTATCAGACAAAGCCAAATATATCTATTATATGAGAAAACAAATCTGAATATAAACCCCGTCTCTGTTGCTAAAATAATCTTTCATAAGGTCACACAATTCACCCTGATAAGATCTCATTTCTACTTAACAGATTGTCATAAACCAAACCATTCTCTCCTGCAAGAAAGCAAAACCCAGAACTCCAGACAGTGTCTTTAAGACATTTTACAATTCTGTCCTCAACAAAGAACAGAAACTCAGCTAGTAGTGAAAATCTTGTATTACATTTTGGCCTCTATATTCTGGGAAGAAGGGAAATGCATATACTTACATCTTTTATATATGTAATCTTCGTACTCTAATTTATGACAAGAGTGTCAGCTTGAATTTTAATTTTCACTGTGTATGTTTTGGCTAATCTAGGCCTAAAATTAAATTCTCAAGAAAATCTCAAGTTGTAATGTAAATATCCATGCACCATGCTCACATCTAGAAGGTCTGCTCTCCTACTTACAGTTAGAACTATGGGGAATGTGTGAGCAACTGCCAGTAATGGAAGAATGAAAACTGTGTCATTGAAGTTATTCCATGGCATAGTGAAAGGAGGGCAGTAGGCTAAACAAGTAATTTTCTATGCACCTCAGAGCCTCCTACTGCCATCAAGGAAGAGCTAAATGAAAATATGGGATTATTCTTTTGGAAACCTGAACCAGAAGCAAAACCTTCAGGAAGATACATGAGCTCCATAGCCAAATAGAAGGTATAAGTTCTGAAGACAAGCACATGATGCAGTACTGGCAAAGGTGTAGTCTTAGATTGTTAAAGAAATGTAACTTAAACTCTTGAGGTCCTTAAACATTAATGAGAACTGTGTCCAGTCAGCACTTCCCAATGCCAGTAGTGACTTCTGTAGATCTATGAGACTTACTGAGCATGGCTTCACTGGGTCTTTGGTACTGAGGCGTCAACACTTCCCATTCTTAACCTGCACAACGAACTGGCTGGTCACTAGAGAAAACCTAAGAACTAGTCCAGAATTCATTGCTTGTACCAGTAAAATCTTACCCTTCCAGATTGTCAGAAACACTTCTAATTCTTTTCACTAGGTGTAAAAGCGTCTTTACACAGTGACGATAAGAACATTCAGAGCTCTAAGGCTTTGTTTTCTTGCTTTTTGATTGTTTTCTAGAAAATGCATTAGGGATCTGAAGAGTAGTTATAGACTACTTCTGATTTTAATTGAAAAAACAGAACATTAAGTTCTTCCTAAAATATTTTTTCCTTCTATGTGTTAATAAAAAAAAAACCTCTGTTATTTAAGCCACAATTAATTACATACTTTTTTTCTCATATATAATTACATTCATTGTATGGCATACTCCTTTCACTTATCTGTAAAGTATTAGAAAAAACAGACTGCACAAAACCTGATAAAAATATTCTAAAAGAAATAAGTTTTAAGTTTTCTTAAATAAACTGCAAAACGGTCTCTGCAGAAACCTTATCTACATTGCAGGTCACTTTAAATTTTTTTGTTGAACTTAAGCTAAGAAAATATTGGAACTTGCATTTTGGTTCAGACCTGTCTCTTACTGAACTTTTTCTTAGTTATTTTCAATGGACATAAAACAGGTACTCTGTCACAGGGACTACATTTGTAAGGAGAACTGCCAGGACTGATCTAATACTGATAAAAACAAATATTGATATGAATTTATAGACTAAGTTCACAGCACAATCTCACACTGTTTTGCCCAAGATGCAGTTTCATAATTCAGTGGAGACCAGAGTGACTAAATAAATATTAAGTACAATTTACTTTATGGGTCAGCGTTAACATATGTTGGCAAATCCGGTCAACTATGTGCCAACCTTGTTTGTTTAAGCACACATACATAACTTAGGAACTAAACAGAAAGTAGCCCACTTTTCAGCTAGAAAACTCCGAGACTCTGTCATAGACATTCATTCATGCCTCAGTAGAAAACTATATGTTCAGTGGATTCAGTGCTTTCCAGATTGTTGTTTCTTCTTTAAGCGCCAATAGATTATTGGTTGCATTTGCAGTTTTAGTAAAACAAGAAATCTTTCTGGAGATTCTTCCCCTTTCTAATACTTTCAAAAGTTCTAATGGCCAGGCATAATTTGGAAAACAAAATTAATTATCTACCAGACTGGCCTCATGGCCTAGCTTTATTAGAGCAGTGGGACCATTTTGCTTCCTAGAGCTGCGTTTTGAGTAGTGCAGAGGCAGTGTGTATCTCATTACCTCATTACTGTCTGGAATAACATGTGTGCTGTGGAGGAGAGAGACAATGAGTTATGGTTGAAGTGGAACACAGACCATAGAGAGACAAAATTCAGTTTTAAGCCAGAATATCCCTTTTCCCACTACGTAATTTGATATATTAGTTCTTTAATCCACATGCATCCCTCTGTCATTCAGGTGGTAGAACAAGGAACCACTGGTGGAAGGGATGGTGTCCTTTGGAAAAACTACTTGAGAAAGCCAAATAATTCCTGACCAATCAGCAAGAGTAGGATTCTTGTTAAAAGAGAGTAAAAGATGTGCAAAATAACAGTTGTCTTGGCCATGGATACAAATAACAGGTCTCGCATAAAACTAAATTGCTGGAGATTACTGTCTCCCATAGTAGACTCTTGGAGAAGCTGGCAAACCATGGCTTGGATAGGAGTGCTCTGTGCCAGGTTAGGAATCGGTTGGATGGCCAAGCCCAGAGGGTGATAGTGAACGGTGTCTCATCCAGTTCGTGGTCGGTCACCAGTGGTGTCCCCCAGGGGTCGGTGTTTGGCTCGGTCCTATTTAATATATTTGTTGATGATCTGGACGAGGGGATTGAGTCCATCATTAGCAAGTTTGCAGACGATACCAAGCTGGGAGGAAGTGTTGATCTGCTGGAGGGTAGGAGGGTCCTACAGAGGGACCTTGACAGACTGGAGAGATGGGCTGATTCCAACGGGATGAAGTTTAACAAGTCCAGGTACTGGCTTCTTTGGACGCAACAACTCCATGCAGAGCTATAGGCTGGGGACAGAGTGGCTGGAGAGTAGTCAAGTGGAAAGGGACTTGGGAGTGATGGTAGACAGGAAATTCAACCTGAGCCAGCAGTGTGCCCAAGTGGCCAAGAAGGCCAATGGTATCCCGGCCTGCATCAGGAATGGTGTGGTCAGCAGGACCTTACACTTGGCACTGGTCAGGCTGCACCTTGAGTACTGTGTCCAGTTCTGGGCCCCTCAGTTTAAAGTGAGAGGGAGATGTTGAGATGCTGGAGTTGGTCCAGAGGAGAGCAACGAAGATGGTGAAGGGGCTGGAGCACAAGCCCTGTGAAGAGTGACTGAGAGAGCTGGGGTTGTTTAGCCTGGAGAAGGCTCAGAGGAGACCTTATTGCTCTCTACAACTGCCTAAAAGGAGGTTGTAGGCAGGCAGGTGTTGATCTCTTCTCTCAAGCGACCAGTGACAGAACCAGAGGACATGGTCTCAAGCTTCGTCAGGGGAGGTTTAGTCTTGATATTAGGAAAAAATTTTTCACTGAAAGGGTGATTGTCCATTGGAATGCGCTGCCCAGGGAGGTGGTGGAGTCATCGTCCCTGGGGGTGTTTAAAAACAGAGTGGATGAGGCACTTAGTGCCATGGTTTAGATGATGAGTATGTGTTGGTGTTGGGTCATAGGTTGAATTCAATGATCTCAAAGGTCTCTTCCAACCTTGTGATACAGTGATACTGTGATACTGTGAGATCATTTGGAACATCTACTGCTACTTCTTGCAGAAGAAAGGCCATAACAATATCCAGTTACTATACTAATATAACTGAGTGTTTTTCTTCTCTGTATGAAGTAAAATCCATAATGTTTCATGTTTATTTACATTCAGGAAAGTAATCTTACTTACTCTATAGAAGTTGTTTATAGTAATTACAGTGTCCACATAGACATCATCCCTGGTTTCCATGTGTTCTATCTAGCATAGAATTAATTAATTAGGACTGTTACACTTACCCATTGCACTTGCTCTTCTTAATGCACTCCAGGACACCATCGACCTTACCAAGAAGACCAATGGTATCTGGACATGTATTAAGAATAATGTAGCAAGCAGGTTGAGGGAGATTATTCTCTCCTTCTACTCTGCCCTAGTGATAGCGCATCCGGAATATTGTGTCTAGCTCTGGGACAAGGAACTATTAGAGAGAGCTGAGCAGGGTACCACAAAGATGACTGGGGAACTGGACCATCTCTCTTACGAGAAGAGGCTGAGTGAGCTTGGTCAGTTTAGCCTGGAAAAAGGGAAGGCTGAGAGTGGATCTTATGAATGCTTACAAATACCTAAAGGGAAAGTGTCAAGAGGATGGGGCCAGATAAGGGACAACAGGTACACACTAAAACACAGGAAGTTCCACCTCAACATGGGGAAAAATTTTTCTGTGAGGGTGACAGAGTACTGGAGCAGGTTGCCCAGGGAGGCTGTGGAATATGCTTCTCTGGAGATATTCAGAACTCATACAGATGTGGTCCTGTGCAGCTTGCTGTAGGTGACCCTGCCTTAGCAGGTGGGTGGGACTGGATGATCTCCAGATGTCCCTTCCAGCTCCTACCATTCTGTGAATTGTGTGATCATCATTCACTCTTCCTTGTTGTTTTTCATGGCTACTGGGTTCCTTATCCAGGAAGGAATTTCAGGCGCACAAGCGCCTTTCACTGCAATGCAGTATTGAACCTATGGATGAAAGTCTCTGAAAGACACAGTGAAAGGACATAGAGAAAGAGAGAAAAGACAGGTTTTCTTCTGTGCCCTTTCCCTCTTTAGGAGACTATCCATGTGATGTGGTAACTGTCAAGTATTCCTTCAGCAGGAATACAGAGAGGAATCACATTTAAACACCTCTGCAAGACATCACCACCAACTTTCTAACAGATCTGGAAAGACTGTCAAAGAGGAGACCACTGGAACAGGGAGTTCAATGCACTAGTCCTTTGCGGTTCACTTGCCATGAAAAGAATAAAGACCCACAGGTGAGAAAGACTTCAAGCATTACACTTTGGGCTTTGGTAAATAAGATACATGCATTTTTGTATTGTTCAGGAATATCAAAATATTATTCACGTAACAGCTGAAATGCATGAGGTGTGGGAATGTATATTTTTAAGATTTATTTTGGATCATTGTGGTAGACTTACCCCAGCCAAGCCCCAGCAACTAAGAACCCATCCAACTGCTTTCTGCCCCCAGCAACATAGGCAATAGAACTAGAAGGGCAAAAATGAGAAAAATCTTGTGGGTCAAGATAAAGGCAGTTTCATACGTGAAAAAAAAAAAAAACCAAAACCCAAATGATGCAAAGGCAATCACTCATTACCTCCCACCGGCAGAATCGGTCTCCAAGCAATAGTTACTTTGGAAAAACTCCCTCAGTTTTATTGCTGAACATGGCGTTATATGATGTGGAATAACTTTGTGGTCAACTCGGGTCAGCTGTTGAAGCTGTGTCCCCTCTCAATCACTTGCACACCCCCTGGGCTAGTGAAAGCCTTGACTCTGTGCAAGCACTGCTCAGTAACAGCTAAAACTTTTGTGTGTTATTAACACTGTTTTGGTCACAAGTCTAAAACACAGAAACATACAGGTTGCTAAGAAGAAAATTTGTTATGTCCCAACCAGACTCAGCACAATCACAAAACATAAGAAATCAAGCACTGTTAGTATTTTGCCAGAGAATATTGGGTACTACTCTTCATTAGGTGGACTACCACACCAAGACCTACAGATATTGATAAACATCCAAAATCGTACTTATCTATATTCAAAGAACTTCTAATTACCTTTCAAAACGTGCTATACTGTAGAATAAGTGGCATTCAAGTGATTTCTTCTTATTCAAAGAGAGAGAACAATGCTGATAAACTGATACAATGCCCAATTTTCAAAGATATGAGCAAAGAGGAACTGGTAGTAAATTAGGATAATCCGCAGAAATCGGGAAAGTGAATACTCACAGATCTTACATCCTACATCTCAGTTGTTACCATTACTGTAGCAAAATGTCTCTCATTGGTAAGTGTTGCAGAATTACTCTTTTTCATACACAGTTTTTGAAGTATCACATACATGGTATGTTACTGCCAATGAAAGAAAAGATGAAATTTTCTTATTCCTGATGTGAGTAGGAGACAATAAAATGCATCACAGAAGCATGACATGGAGTTGTAAAGGCCAGCCCTAAACTGCTATTCAAAAGTCACCCTGTCTGTGTGTTTGTTGAACACATGGAAAAATGTGGAATATAAGCAAATAATTTTGCATGCAGCTGCGGATGGCTGAACAAATCACACATAATTTCACAGCTGCTAGATTGTGTCTGATAAGCAAATGAAACATCTCATGGATAAGAAATGCATCTCTAAGATAATTTTACATTAAATGCAACTGAAACAGAAATGGCTTTCTTTTCTACATGTATTCTTTCTTATTTGACATCTACGTCAAATATCCTTGTTCCTACAGAGCAGCGCATGTGTATCTAAAAGTACTGCCATCACAGAAGGACCCGTTATTTGACTGGGAAGGAGTGGCACAGAACACACTGCTGAGAACATCTTGAGAATACAATGATGAAAATTTTACCAGGTTCACCTAAGTACCAGGCTCTACCATTAGCAGCATAGCAGCTTAAGAATGACCTTAGCTTCGCTAAAATCTACTCTAAGTCTGAATAAGGTATGGTCAAGTAGAGTCTCCTCCTTGTGAATAAACATCTCTAGTGTTTTGCCTATTCTGACGGCCAGATTTGGTAAGTGTGGTGGACTGCAAGTTCCTAGTCAGATGCTCTCATCTCTGTCACTCCACATGCCTTCCCTGGAAATTCTTCCTGAACTAGTCCAAGATCTTTCTTGCAAGAGAGCCAAGCGAACAGGAGGAAAGTGCTGGTGAGTTTATTTCTTGATCACTTCATCTGACTAGATGGAGTACACGTTCTGTGTAGGGTGTTGAGAAGGGCTGTAAAGGCAAACAGGTCCCTTCCTGGGATCAAGCTCAGCTGGAGGCTGTACCCTGTCACCTTGAACACTTACAGAAATGAGAGGTCTGGTTGGCATAGACCCAGATACAAGCTTGTAGCTGGACAAATCTCCCTTGGTTTCTTTGCAAAGGGAAAGCTAGGATTCAGGAGGTCCACGCTATCTCCCTCTGCTCGTTTAGCCAAGAAACAGCCAGCAAAAAAACACTGTCTCTGAAGTGCCCAGCATCATCCTGGTTGCTGAAGAACACAGGGACTGTTTCAGGAGGTCTTCTGTAGAAAGAATGAATTACTGGAAGATGCATTGTCTTTCTTAGGAGAGTGAAGATGCCAGGGACTGCTGGTGACACAGTGATCAGCAGACCCATGGTTACAAACTTGTATGGTGTGAAGTCTTTCATTCCTCTACTGTCATTCCTTCTTGTGGCCAGACAGCCCCTCTCACTATGCAGGCCTCCTCCTACCCCGATGGACACAGAATTCCATGAGACTGTGGTATACAGACACACATTCGGAGCAGGAGAACAAGAGGGAACAAACTTAGTGACAAGCCCCTTTAGGATGAATCACAAATTTGAGTGGAACACTTGAGGATGGTGAAGGAACTATTTGGTCATGGGAAGAAAAAGCCATGAGAAGGTAAACCCTCTGTGCAAAAAAGTTAACAGGCTTTCTTTCAGATTCATTTCTTGTGAATTGCTTTATTTCTGGGGGAGAATCACCTATACTTTTCTACAGATTGTACTCAGGCAGAAGAAGGGATTGAACCTAGGCTCTTAGGAGAATTCTCTAAATAAACACATTAATTTTTGGGGGGAATAAAGATGAGGATTGGCTACCAAGAATGAGTGGGAAATTAAATTATTAAATAGCAGATGAAATCTAGTGTAGGTAAATATAAAATTACACATACAGGGAGAAACAATCCTAATTTTACACGTTTTAAATGGTGGGTACAGACATTTTGAAGTTATTATATACAGCGGTCTGAAAAAATAGCAGCTCACTGCTCAGGACTGGAGGCCCATTATTGATATTCCTGTGATGTGCATGTCCTAGTCTGCACTGCAATCGGATCTTCTGACTACACAAGCCACTGCATGGAGAACCCTGCATTTGATGAGTACAATCTGTTTCACTATTAATGGTTGATAATGGATTTTATAATGAGATATCAGTAGTACAATGACCCTTAAAAAACTAAGTTTATTCTAATTTAAATGCAAATCAGAAAACACAGATACTAAACACATTGATATTCAGTGGTTTTTTGAAGGCACCATACAAAATACAAAGCTCAGGTGAAGTCCCTGTTAGTCCGTGGACACCTTTAGAGATTGCTCCTTCAATCTGGTCCAAAAAGAAATGGGGGGTGAGACTGTTCAGATATTTAAATCATATTTTTTTCTTACTTACTTGAAGATTTTTGTAAACATAGTAATTAAATTCAGATACTTCAAAATTTACACTAAATTCCCTCAAAGCAGGAAAATAATATAGTAATAATATTAATATGCTTCATTTAAAATACTTAAGTTCTTTGCTTGGTAACGAAATACAACAAGAGACTTTGTTGCTAATCAAAATTAGTTTACACAAGTAGGTACAAGAATGATAATAACTAACCTCTCGAAGTTTCAATTATTATTGTTTTTAATATTTGAAAGAGGCATTTTAATAAAATGACTGCTTCTACTAGTATTTAACCAATTTCCTTGCTTATTTTTCACCTTCTTCAACATCCGGTTAGTAGCTAATAGCTCATGTTTGTCTTCTGCACAGGTTTATTTGAATGTAGTCCTAACACTTTTTGAGACAAATACTATTTTTAGTTATCAATTAATAATGTTTTCATTTTTCATGCCCACACACTCTTCACAACTTCCTCCTTCAAAATTGTAGCACTTTCAGGAAACACTGAAAAAGAAAATTTTCCTTAATATTCTCCAAGCCTTACCATAAAGGGTACAGAGCGCATATGAATAAGAACGCAAAATTCACTTAACTCAGTAGACATATAATTTCAGACATGATCTCAACCCCAAGAAGTTTTTAAATTGAGTTTAGGAGAGGCATAGCAAGAAAAAGAAGTGAAAAGACAAATGATAATATTATAATAAGTAACTTAAGGAGAAAGAATATGAACAAAAGAGATATTTCAGGTATGATTGATAGACATATATACTTATAAATATTTATTGCCCTGTTTTACTTTAATATATCACTATTAGGGGAAAAAAAAAACAGTAGACACTCTCCAGCAGAACCATTTAAGACGTGGAATATTGAGATATATCTTAAGTACAAGTAGGGTTACCAACCCTGCTAGCCAAGCTATAATTGCTAGTGCACAGTCATTTGAAGTGGAAAAAAAACCCTTAGGAACAAGAATAAGGTACTAAGTAATTTTCTAATGGCCATGCAGGAAGCTAGGAGCAGAGATTCTTCTGAATACCTGTTTGATCAATCTCCCACTGTTAAAGGAGAGTTTCACTTCTGGTGTTTTCCCCAGGGAAAACAAAATATGAAAACGTGTCTGTTTAATTCTAAGTTTTAAATATTTGATTTTCAACAGTAGTTAAGTGTATTTTCTTACTCTTTTTTTTTGATATCTCTAAAAAAATTACTCAAAAATATCCCCAAATGTAAAAAATTATCAGCTTAATTTTTTTCAAGTTATCTTTGATGTCTGTGTCCAGAACTCCAATAGTGCTACAGACACGTCTTGAAGTACTTTCCTCAAGACTTGTGTCATTTCAAACATTCCCTTGATATTAACACAAATGAAAATCAGGAGGTATCTAATTGTCCTGGCTTTGATTTTGTTAATATAATACGAAAGGTTAAAATGGAGCACAACCATTCCTTAAAGCTAAAGCATCAAGTCTTCAAAAGATGGCTTGAAAATGAAAGGCTCAAAAATAAAAAAAAAAGTACAATAGTTAAAATACTTTTCAGGCCCTCAATTTCCACTGAACTTAAAGGGAGTTTCACGATGACTTGGCTCCTCATAGAATTAAGCCCAGGCTGAATAAAAGCATATGAGTATTCTGCAGCAAGGCCAGCATCTGCATATGTACTTTTGTTGTAACATGAATTTTGTAAAGGAATGATTCTTGTGACCATTTTTAATGCAGCCACCCAGTCCAATAAAGAGGTTCAAATTCACTGAGGATTATCAATATATTTATTTACGTCAAATCATATTCCTAGCTTATCATGTAAAGGCAAGAATCATGCATTTCACTACTCTGTAGTGTCACAGTTTGCATCTTTCCCTATTTCCTCTCCCAGATGCCCCTTCCACTAACAGCCATTGGGATTGTGAGAGTGCCTCTGTTACTGCTCAAGGGAGCATCTACTTAACTAAGGCAAGCTTTCCTGAAAAGGAAACCTCCAAAGAGCTTGTCCATTAAAACTGGGAAATGTTAGTTTCTTCTCTACAGGAATTAAAAGGAAAACAAGAAAGCTGCCTATCCTTTCCCTTCCTGAGTCTTCAGATCCTTTCCAACACCTGGTTGTACTACCAAGTTAATCCTATACTCCAGAAGTAAAATTCAATTTTTAGAGAAGCAAAATATATAGTTGCCACTACAGATATTCTTTGTATGTCAGCGCATTCAGATAAACCTTTTTTATCTCCGAAACAATCGAACAGAAAATAGGCATTCAGTTCTACAAGGTGCTGATATTAGAAATGCGAGGAGGTTTATATGAGCAATGTAAATGAAATAGATGAAGATTATTCAGACGAGGTCAACCAGGGCCCCTGCCATATAAAGCCAACTACACATTTAAACAATTCTTCAGATATCTGTGTCCCCGACTACAGTGTATTATAAGGTACCAGACACAATTTTAGTAGCAAGGAACACATATTTTCCCAGTCAGCTATGGAAAAGCTTACATGGATTAGCTTCCTAAAAATGGGAAATTAAATATTTACAGCAAAAAAAAATCTGCTCTGGAGCTGTAGTCACTGACAACGCGCTTTTATCATGAAGACCAAAGCCTCCTTTAACATAGAGGCAGCTACTTATGACAAAGGGGTGATTAAGTGGCTGAGATAGTGTTGAGGCATAGTGTGGTTTAGGTATTTTGTTCTTTTTAATCCCACAGCATGCACCCTTGTAAGTGAAGTGGTAATTTCTTACAGGCCAATCTTAGTCAACAAGCACTTCAAAGCCCCTGTAGAAAAATCCTGTCTATAATGCTATTTCTATTTCTTGATACTTAGCTGTTCAAATAGGTTTTTTAAAGAACACCTTTCCATATTAGTAGGAAAGGTGTTTTGCTACTGCTGATATCTATCTTTAATTGTTTACATGTACTTTTGGTATGGTTTGATCATCCCTGTCTGCCATTACAGTCAAATACTTTGCAACATCTGTGAAAAGCAAGAGTGTTGACAGCATCAGTCAATTTCTACCTGGAAATTTTTTCAGCTCTTGATCAAAATAGAGATTTAAAAAGAGTATTGACAGCTGAAGGGCTACTAAGTCTTCCCTATTTAGTAAAGTACCTGATCCAGAACTCATGGAAGGAATGATAACTAACTCCTGAGTCATGACTGAGAAAGGACTAAACTGCATATCAGAGGAGGATGTTCAGCTAACAGAGGTATAATCTAATCACCTTTTGTCATGGAAGAAATACTGTAGAGTTTGGTATATGAAATATTGTATTTTAAAATCAATGTCAGGAATTCTAGAGCATAAACATGAATGTCTGCTAAACTCTACAGGAACAATCAAAAGAATTTGTAGGAAGAAGTCAGCTCTATACAATATCATGGATGTTCTTTTACAGATATCTCAACAGAAATCAATTTGATTGTTTAAATTAAGAATTGTTACTATAATTTTTTATTAAACTCTTCACTCTTTCTGTCACATAATCTACATCAGCATCAATGATTGTTTATAGTTGAGATACGTGAAGTTATTATAGAATCATAGAATTATCTGGGTTGGAAGAGACCTCCAAGATCATCAAGTTCATCCCTTAATCCAATACTATCATGATTACTAGATGATGGCACTAAGTGCCACCTTCAGTCTTATTTTAAAAACCTCCAGGGATGGTGAATCCACCACCTCTCTGGGCAGGCCATTCCAATGCCTGATTACTCACTCTGTGAAGAACTTTTTTATGAAATCCAGTCTAAACCTTCCCTGGCAGAGTCTAAGTTCGTGCCCTCTTGTTCTGTTGCTGGTTGCCTGGGAGAAGAGACCGACCCCCACCTGTCTAAAACTTCCTTTCAGGGAGTTGTAGAGAGTGATAAGGTCCCCTGAGCTGCTTCTTCTTCAGGCTAAACAACCCCAGCTCCCTCAGCCTCTCTTCATAGGACTTGTGCTCAAGTCCCTTCACCAGTTTTGTTGCTCTTCTCTGGACCTGCTCCAGCACCTCAATATCTTTCTTGAACTGAGGGGCCCAGAACTGAACACAATACGCAAGGTGTGGCCCCACCACTTCCCTCATCCTGCTCGCCACACTACAGGCCAGGATGCCATTGGCCTTCTTGGCCACCTGGGCACACTGCTGGCTCATGTTTAGCCTCCTGTCAGTCAGTACCCCCAGGTCCCTTTCCACCTGACTGCTCTCCAGCCACTCTGTCCCCAGCCTGTAGCACTGCATGGGGTTGTTGTGGCCAAAGTGCAGGGCCCAGCACTTGGCCTTGTTGAACTTCATCTCATTGGACTCAGACCATATCTCCAGCCTATCAAGGTCCCTCTGTAGAGCCCTCCTGCCTTCCGGCAGGTCGACAGTTCCTCCCAACTTGGTGTCATCCTTAAATTTACTTATGATGGATTCAATCCCCTCATCTAAATCATCGATGAAGATGTTAAACAGAACTGGACCCAACACTGATCCCTGGGGGACACCACTGGTGACCAGCTGGATGCAGCCCCGTTCACCAGTACTCTCTGGGCCCGGCCATTCAGCCAGTTCTTAACCCAGCTGAGAGTACACTTGTCCAAGCCATGGGCTACCAGTTTATCCAGGAGTATGCCATAGGAGACGGTGTCAAAGGCTTTGCTAAAGTCCAGATAGACCAAATCCACAGGCTTCCCTTCATCCAACAGGCGGGTTATCTGATCATAAAAGGAAATCAGGTTGGTCAGACAGGACCTGCACCTCACAAAGCCATGTTGGCTGGGTTGGATCCCATGTCCATGCTGAAGGTGCTGTGTGATTGCACTCAGGATGATCTGTTCCATAACCTTGCCAGGCAATGAGCTCAGGCTGACAGGCCTATAGTTGCCCAGGTCCTCCTTGCAGCCCTTTTTGTGGATTGGCGTGACATTTGCCAACTTCCAATCATCTAGGACCTCCCCAGACAGCCAGGACTGTTGGTAGATGATGGAGAGTGGCTCAGCAAGCTCTTCCGCTAGCTCCCTCATCACCCGAGGATGAAATCCATCAGGTCCCACAGATTTGTGTAGATCCAGGTTTCTCAGTAATTCATAGACTGTTTCCTCCTGGAACACAGGGGAACCGTTTGGTTTCCTGTCTCTATCTGTGAACTCCGAAGGCCAGTTATTGTGAGGGCCACCTCTCCTACTGGTGAAGACTGAGGCAAAGTAGGTGTTGAGTGCCTCAGCCTTCTCCTCATCCCTGGTAACTATGTTCCCCCCCCAAGTCCAACAAAGAATGGAGGTTTTCCTCGCCCCTCCTTTTGTTATTAATGTATTGATAGAAGAGCTTTTTGTTATCCTTAACAGAAGTAGCCAAATTAATTTCAAATCGTGCTTTTGTTTCTCTGATTTTCCTTCTGCATGATCTAACTATAGTCCATACTCTTCCTGAGTGGTCAGCCCTGCCTTCCACAGTCAGTAGGCTCTCTTTTGATCTCTGATTTCCTTCAGTATCTCCCTATTCAACCAAGATGGTCGTCTTCCCTGCCGCTTGCCTTTTAGCTAATTGGTATAGCCTGTTCCTGTGCACTCAAAATTTTTCCTTGAAGCACATCCATCCCTCCTGTACACCCCTGGTTTTGAGGAGTGTGTCCCAGGGTGTGCTCTGGACCAGTCTTCTGAATAGGTCAAAATCTGCCCTCCCGAAGTCTAGCACAGAGGTTTGATTGGTGGTCCTCCTTACATCCCTGAATATTGAAAACTGTATTATTTCATGGTCACTGTGTCCCTGTTGGCCTCCAACCACTACATCTCCCACCAGTCCTCCTCTGTTTGTAAACAGCAGATCTAGTGGTGCCCCACTCCTGGTAGGTTCATTTTCCTGCTGGAGCAGGAAATTATCCTCTATACACTCTAAGAATCTCCTAGACTGCCTCTTCTCTGCTGTGTTGAACTCCCAGCAGATATCCGGCAGGTTGAAGTCGCCCACAAGAACAAGGGCTGACGATTTTGAGACATCTGCCAGCTGCTTGTAGAATAACTCATCCCCTTCATCATCCTGGTTGGGTGGTCTATAACAGACTCCTACCAGGATGTAAGTCTTGTTGTCCTTCCCCCTGATTCAGGTCCACAAGCTTTCAACCCTATCATTGGTGACCTCAAGTTCTACAGAGTCAAGAGACTCTCTAACATACAGAGCCACCCCTTCACCTCTCCTATCCTGCCTGTCCTTTCTGAAGAGCTTGTAGCCACTTATGACAGCGCTCCAGTCACGCGAGTCGTCCTACCACATTTCTGTAATGGCAACTGTGTCATAGCTTTGCTGCTGCATGATGGCTTCCGGCTCCTCCTGTTTATTGCCCAGACTGCATACATTAGTGTACCCGCACTTCAGCTAGGCTGTTGATTTTACTTTGAATTCAGTCTTTTCACCCCTGGGCTGAACTTTGGAGAGCCTGAAATCAATCCTCTCCCCCTTCAGACCTAGTTTAAAGCTCTCCTGATGAGCCCCGCTAACTTACGGGCAGCAGCCCTTTTGCCCTACCTAGACAGATGAAGCCCACCTGATTTAAGAAGACCAGGTAGTATGGAGTTTGCCCCATGATGAAAAAAAACCCAAAATTTTGACGGTGGCACCAATCCTTTAGCCACCTATTGACAAGGTAGGCTTTCCTAATTCTCTCCTCATGCATCTCCCCATTCATTCCACCCACTACAGGAATCGAAGCAAATACTACCTGTGCACCTGTCCCACGGACTGATCTACCCAGTGCTCTGAAATCCTTTTTGATTACCCTGGCACTACTTCTAGTAATATCATCCCTGCCAGCCTGGATTACCAACAGTGGATAATAATCTGAGGTCTGAATTAGCTCAGGAAGTCTCCTAGCAATGTCCCTCACCCTGGCCCCAGGAAGACAACAAACCTCCCTTTGGGTTGGGGCTGGCCTACACATAGGGCTCTCAGTTCCCCTCAAAAGGGAGTCAGCAACTACAACTGCCCTTCTTTTCTTTCTTACAGCTGTTGGTTTTATCTGTTTGGAAGATGGGGTGCAACAAGAAGAGTGCCCTCCAGACAGATCTCCCTCATAGCTGACCTCTACTAGACTATCTGAGTCTAGGGCCTCATATTTGTTCTTTAAGGGCACCTGAGGATGTGATGGGGGTTCACAGGGAGTTCTTTTTCCTCTCCGAACAGGGACCTGTTTCCATTCCCCTCCATCTTCTCTGTTAGCTCCATCTGCCTGATGGCAGGAGGGGTAGGGGTTCACACTCTCCTGCTGAATTTCCTCAGAGATCAAAAGGGTTTGACTCCACCAGTCAATTTCCCTCTCGCTTTCTCTGATACTCCGTAGCCTTTCTACCTCTTCCTTGAGCTCTGCTACTATGTACAGCAAATCATTCACCTGCTCACATCGCACACAGGTGCCTCTCACACTGTCCTGTGGAGCTAATGCTGCCAGGCTCGAACAGTCTCTGCAGCCGGAGACCTGTGTGACTGCATCCTTCTTGGAGGGTTCCGTTTGTGTCGATGCACTCCTAGTGCTAACAGCACTCACAGCTGTCTTTCTTTTGGAAACCATTATCAGCTGTAGTCAAGATAAAAAAAAAATCACCTGAGAGACTAAGGAGGTGGCTGCTCCTTGCCTGTTCGCCCTGCCTGTGCAAACTGCCGTGCCGCGCCCCTGTTTGCCCGCTCCCGTTCGTCGCCTTAACAAACCGCAGAGCCGCGCTCCGGCCGCTGGCGCTCCCAGGGAGACGTTTTAAATCTCCCGCGGCTGCTGCCGGTACCGCTGCCTGCGCCGTCAGCCGCCCACGTGACCGCTGCCGGGGTTGCGGAGAGTCACGAAACCGCGGTTCTCTTTTGACCCCTCCCCCTCTCGGGAGATTCGCTGCCCTCCTCAAGCACCGAGCTGCAGAACTTACCGTTCCGGCTGCCGATCCTCTCCGGGTTTGAAAAGTAACGAAATATTTTAAAGCTATTTGACCTCTTTGATCTTTTCCTTTCCGTTGATGTAATTGTTACACTAATAAAGAGATAAAATATTTCCTCTCATCTAATCTTTTCCTTTCTTTCTTGTCAGCAAAACCCCTGTTGTGGGGTTTGTTTTGGTTTGTTCAGAGCACCTAAAACCCTATATCATAACGGTATAAATTCTAAGGTATTATCTCCTGTTTCTCTTTTCTCTTTCAATAAAACAGGGCATAAGCCTGTGTGTAGGAAGTAGTTTTACACTTGAAGGTGGTCTTCTTTAACGATAGAAAACATACAGGATTTATAGGAATTGTTTTCCAAGTGATCCAGGTGGAGTACATTGGACCTCAAATTCAGTCTGTGTATGTTGAAGTCAACAGGAAGTTCTCCATGGTGTGCTGGTGTTCTGTTTCATTGTCACTTGGGCTGAAGTATCTTTTTGACAGAACAGCACTCTCCTTTGAGGAGGCAGGTAGAAAGACAAATGCTGAAACTGCTGGCAGGAGCTCCAATTAGTGCCAGTGTTGATGGGTTTCATTGCCTGTGTGAGCTTCAACTAAACAACTAAGGCCCTAAATGGCATGCAGGATTGCAGAGTAATTAAACTTTCTGTTGCATACTGCAGATAACTCCTTCTGTCTTCTCTTAATGATGTATGCACTGGGAATATAAAAAAGATATGGAAGATTTTGCACTTTTCATCTTACTGTGGATACAGTTCAAATAGATAACAGGAAGACTCCATACTCTACCAACAATCCCTGGAGCCATCAACACCCTGGGAAGAAGCACACAGGATGACCAACATAAAACCAGTGATTTACCTGAGAGGATGTCAGGCAATGCATCATAAGCACAAAATCTACTTTAGCATATTGGCAGCTGTGTGTTGTAAAGAGGTGATTAAGTGTTTGAGATGGTCCTGAGTCAGCGGATGGTTTAAGTTTTGTTGTTCTGTTTAATCCCACAACATGTTCTCATGTAATTTATGTGTTTGCATTTGTGGGAGACAGATACTGAGTATTTGCTAAATGTCACAATGTCTTGCACTGGATTTCTTGCACTGTAGCTTGAATCTGACAAATTTGAAAGCTGAAAAAAAAATTAGATTGCCTTGATATTGCCAGCAAATTTTAATAATTTCACGTTTTAATCATTTACAGGAAAATCTAATGTGGGTAAACTAATTGTTAAGTCCAGCTCATTCAATTAAAGAAAATAATTGAGGCCCTTTCTAAAGCCAGGTAGGTCAGGCCAAACACTGATTGTTCCTACCTATCATTGACTGTGTCAAGCAATGCTAAAGTCAGCTTATTTTTCATAGAAAGCAATTTTAATTCTGTTCATTAGTTTGATCCATGAATTTTATATCCATTTGCCTGGAAAGATAGTTCTCTATGTCTTACCTTTGACATAATACCTCAGGAGACCATGAAATAATACCTGGCAGCTGCCACTGCAGGAACATACATTTTCTAGCAGAATTGAATTCCCTACTTGTAAACCAATCTGTTTTGGTTTCCTTGCTCTACTTTTCACTTCAAGAACAGTGTGTTCTGTTTATCTGAGAGGAGATGAAGACAAGATTGTCATCCCCACCCAAGACCCATATATGCACACAGTTCATGCTGATCAAAGTCCTCCACCCTAGGCATATATATCCCATACTTAATCCACTCTCTTGTCTGGACAAAGATGTACTTCCGCCTTTCTCTCTCCTCCCATAACTGTTTGTAACAGGTCTATGTGAAGAGATGAAAGAGATGGCTTGTAAAACTTGTGATCCCTGATGACTGATGCCATCTAGTCATCCTTTCCTCCAGGCGAAAAATCAAGAGGCTGAAGGAAGGTTTTGGGGAAGATTATGTTTTCTGGACAGACAAAACTATATGTCCCTAGTGATTAATCTGCAAATGATGTCAGGTTCTGAGCCTGGCTGCTGTCTAGCCTCATATCACAATAAGATTTGTACATGCATTCATCCCTGTCCTGCTCATACGAAAAGGAAGTTCACGTATGGAGTCTGGAAGGGAGGTGTGAAATGCTCTCATGGGGCAGGACCTGCCAGTATACTACTGGGAACACCAAACCTCAGAGCAAGAAACTTGTAGATATGAGCTTGAAGTATGTGGCACACCAAGACCCTTTGCTGGGAAGCTGAGCACATTGACTTGACTTGTTTCAATGGACGAAATTAATTTCTCCCTTCCTTCCTCAGAAATAATTTGGTATCTTGCTTTACTGGAACAGGCCAATGTTATTTTGCTACCTCGAAGGTAGATATGCATTTGTTTGTAAATAAGGTGGGCAGAAATTTTAATGAATATCAAATTTGGCCAAAAAATCTTTGGAAACTGAAGATTCAAAATTTTTCAAATTTCAAAAATTTGAAAAAGTGACTGAAATTAAAAAATACATATACATTGGCATACTTTGAAATACAAAGGACTTTGCTTTGGCACTTTCAAGTAAAAGTTCTGGGCTTTTGGGTAAGGTAATACTTTTCATTAAAGAGAACACCAAAAATTTAAATGGAACAAGGCAAAATAAGGCGTTTAAATAATTTTGAAATATGTAAGAAAACAAAATACTTAGTTATGAGCTGAAGGAACATGTTTTGGATTCATAAAATCCTACTTGGGAGGAAGTTGGTTATCTTCTCTCCAGAGAGGGAGAATGTCCGTTTTCACCATAACTGAATTTCTTCCTTTATATTTTGGCAGATATGTGAGCCACAAGACTTAAACATCCCATTTTTTGTTCACCTGTATTTATAAAACACTTTGAAACAAATAGAATATGATTGCCATATGTCGTTTATATGTTCTTAATTACTTCATTAATTCCAGTTACAAGTGACAGTATCAAAGAGGAATTACTATTCTCCTCTATGGAAAAACCTCTGTTAGACATACCCCAATATTTGGATTAAACTGTACTAAATATTAGAAGACAAGTCATAAAATAACATTTTTGTTATTGACCTCAATGTGAATTCAAACTTTTCACAAAAAAAAGTCATATTAAACTAAAATATGAAGAAGTATGAAAAAAAGGTGCTTTGAAAAGAGCAGACCTTAAAATATAATTGCAAATAGCATGTCACTACTATTCAGAGGCTTCTCCACACAGCTTTATAGTCTATTGTCTAATGCTAAGACTGAGCTTTGGACAGAAATGTCCGACTGCACAGTCATTAAACAATTTAAACCAAGTCTTTACTCTCTGAGATTTATTCATTTATGAACATAGTTCTTAGTGTTTAATCCCAACAGTGCCCTGTTGAACAGAACTAGTGAAAGACTCAGGTAAAAGGCTTTGTGGCCCACATTGACAATGGAAAAAAAAAAGCCTTATATCAACATTGACATTGAATATAAGTTGAAGATGGAATAGGTAGAAGATTAGTGAAGCAGAGTGAGAACAGCTGCAGAACAGGGTGGAGGGACTGCTGATCTGGTCTGCTTTGAGTTAGAGGGATGCATCTGAAAAAACAGAGGGATACTTGTAAGACTCTCAAGTGGCAGTGTGTAGAAAACTTGGAGGGGGAATTTTGCCTGCTTGTTGGATCCACCATGGCCATAAGTTTCGCCAGGGGAGGTTCAGTCTTAATATTAGGAAGAATTTCTTTACCAAAAGGGTGGTCAGGCACTTGTACAGGCTGCCCATGGAGGTGGTAGAGTCACCATCCATGGAGGTATTTAAAAAAGGATAGATGAGTTTTTAAGGGACATGGTTTAGCGGATGATGGGTGTGGTTGGACTCGATGATCTCAGAGGTCATTTCCAACTGGAGGATTCTATGATTCTATGGACATGTGCATATAGCTGGAAAGAGGTGTTGCGTTTGCATCAGTTCATTCAATGTTAAAATCAGTCAGTGTTCAGGAATCCTTTTGATATTACTACAACCTGTAATGGAGAAGACTCACAGAAGCCCACGCATATTCATAATCCTGTTACTGGTGTCCTTTTTCAGCTATTCTTCTTGTATAATTGCAAAAGCGAATGTGATTTCTTTCTCTCTTCATAGAAGAAGAAAACATATTTTTTTCTTGAAATTTATCCATCTAGTCAAATAAGAGTAGTTTATGTTCTATTAAGTTAAAGTCCATGAAAACACATATATCTTAGTTCTACCTAGTTTATCTAGACATGTGGTGGATTATCTCTCATGTTGGTTTTCCTCTGAGAAATGATTTTTTAGCACCTAAGTCAAGACTGAGATATAATTCAGTTACAAATTCAAAGTTAAAATCTATGAAGCACCTATTCAGGTGTAACCCAATTGATAAATTTCTTCCATTTCATTTGAGTTACTTATAGAAAATCCTTCCCAGGCTTCACTCCTGCTAGGATAGAGTTATGTGTTATCTTGCTCACTCTTCTCTGAGTGGAAGGAATCACCTTTAGCAGCATGAAACTCCCTTCATCAATGAGCTTATTGTTTGATGCTTAAGATAGTCTTCTAGGAAGCAGAAAGCAGATGTTTGAGACTTGCTTCACCCTGGAGTGAAATGATCCAAGTATTCACACTTCCTGAGCGCAGTAACCACTGGAATTTTACATGACAGATGCTTTTTTTTTTGAACCGTTTTTAAAAGAATCTCCTAAAAACAATTCCTGTAGAGTTTGGGGAACTTTTTTTCCAAAAATATTTCTGTGTCTTTGTGGGATTGGGTTTGAAGATTTTAAATAAGCATCAGATGTCTTTAAAAAAACACCTAACCTGAAACATAATGCGAAATATTGTCTGAGGTTCTTTGGCCTGGGTTATACTGGAAGTCAAAGCAATCAATGATGTCACCAGTCTTCAGATGTAGGAATCTAATGATACAGAGCAAAAGTTTTATGATAAAAAGAGTGTAATATCTTTCTTGCTATAGTCCAATGTAAGAATTAACACATAGCGTGATCCTGGCACACTTGAGCAGATCAACATTTTCCACTAAAAATATATTCCCTTTTTTAAAACAAAACAAAACAAAACAAAGAAATTCTTTATCTGCAGGATGAATGAGCCCCTTTAATGCACTGAAAATGTTGCCCTGGCTGTGATCCAAGGGTTGTGATGCAGAAGGACTAAGTTGCTTAATTTCTGCATTTGAAGCTTTTGTTAAAAATGTTTTAATCTTTTCTTGATTGTACTATAGTTTAAAGCCTGGTTTAACGTTCCAGCCAGGCCACAACAAAGAGCATCATTACTTGGCATGCTTTTCCTACAGAGTCTGTCAGATGTGCTGCATTATCTAAACAATGTTGGCAGCAAGTACACAAGTAGCAAGTGTGAATCAAATTAAACATGTCAACAAATCCAGACTCCAAGGCTGAACACTCCCAGATTCCATGAGTATAGCAAGGGTGTCTGGTTATCAATAAGCCCAGCCCATGATAATCCTGTCAGTTAGGATTCAAATCCAAAACCAGATGGCTCCCTACTGATGGGGAATAACCCACACCCCTGTTTGACTTTGTGTTTCCATCTTACATTGGAACCACCACATTAGGAACTATTCAAATTCATTCTTTACCTCAAAAACCCAACAGAAGAATGCTTTCTAGTCCTTGCTGATGCACGAAACTTACTCCCAGTGCGCAGAATAAGCAGTGAAACTGTGACCTTGGCAGCTGGTCCTCTCACACTCGCCTCAGCCTCACCTTCCAATGTACTCCATATTCTTTCTCACCACCCTAGCAGCAGTAACCACCTTGCTAAAAGCGGCCTAGTTTTCCCCCATCTATTTCCATCTAAATGAATTAAGCTAACTCAAAGAACTCATACTTAAACATTGAAACTGCTCTGACTCAAGATGAGTAAAATGCATTTGGGATAATTGTACAGAGTTCAGCCTGAAGGTCCGAGCAAAGTAGTGCAGAGAAGACAGCTACGTTTATACTATGAATATAGTCACCTTCCAAGTAAAGAAAAGTATATGAACAGAACTATATTAACTTATTTTATTACTGTATCGTTCCTTCTTCCGATAGATGATGTTCTGAAAGAGATTTTATTTTTCAAAAATATGGTTTTGAAAACATACTTTGATACAAGCTAGAGTGAAAGTTCCGCTGAAAACCAAAATCAGGTGGTGAAAATAAGATTAAATACTTTCAGTGCAATCAGCTAATGCTTGTAAATATGAATTGTGGTTCCATATATTTGTCATGCAGTAACAATTAGTTTGAGGTTCTGTGAGAGTTTTACTGTGGGAGATGCCACCATATAACATACAGATTAAGGGGCTTGGTTGTGGTAGATGCTAACTGAAGATCCCAGTCTTTACAATAGCATAAAATTAGTTCAGCTGTGTGGTCTTAGAAGAGATAGAACCTGCACTCGATTTCAGCACACCACAGCAGGACAAAATGTACTTTAACAAGCTCCATGAAAAAAGGGGATCATCCCTTTACTACCTCATTACTCCATGTTGTCAATTATTTTACTTTCTACACTCACAAAAAGAAACCCTAATTAATTGACTGCCATAAAGCATTTTGCTACTGTGACTAAACTTAAGCGTAAGTATGAAAAAGTTTCATCTCATACAGCCTTTTGGTATTATTTTTTAAAATCCAGTTCTCACTTTTGTAAAATTACATTTTTATTTTGTTTTAAACAAAGATAAACTTTTTATATTGTGACTTTAAATACACAGCAATAAAGTTAATGGAATTCTATAGCATGTAGGTATTTGTCAGAAACATGCCAAGTTCAGTAGCTGAATGTCGTCTGAAGTCTTGTAAGAAGTTTAAAAATAAATTATAGAATACTTACTTTTCCAACAATTTCAGCAAAGGATATATTTATATATCGATTTCTGTCATGTACTTGTAAAATGACACATAAACATTATATAGCTTCATTTAGTTTGAGTAAATAAGAAAAAAAATATATTTTCTGACTATGATATGCAATTTGATTTTGGACTCAACAAGAAGGAAATAAATTAAAATGAATAGAGATATGAAGGACAGTTTATGTCTTTTTGTAGAGCTGAAGGACTAAACTTCAAAATTTTGGTAGGTTCTTGGAAAAAACAATATGGTTTGGGTAACTAGGAGGAAAAGAATATATTCTTACCAGCATCAAAATCAAGTCTGTTCATTTGACATAGGTATTCTAGGTTTTCTTTTCCCTTTATTTTTTTAATTGTATTTTATTTTTACAATGTAATGCAGCAATAGAGAAGTAAGAGATCATCATGTAAAAGAAAAAAGGCATGAGAGAATCTCCATTAGGATATAATAAAAAAAGGATGACAGTATGCCAGCAAGTGTGTATGTATCATTTCATCTACTTTATAAGCAGAGCAGCAAGTTCTGTCTTTGTAAGAATTATTGGTTTTAAATTAAAACAACATTATGGTAAAACTAGATTAATTTGTGACTAAGCCTCTCTATTTATTTTAATATTGTAATTATTAGTTTTAAGCTTCTAAAAGATTTTAATTCTTCTTTTTAGGAACTCTGCACTTCACATAACTTCTAACTGCCAAATTTCATAGGAAGGAGATATTTCACTAAGAGAATGACGTCAACATGAATAAAGCAGTGCAAGACGAAACTCAAATGAAAAGCAAATGACATAAACAATAAATTAAAGAATATATTCATAGTTGTTGCCAACCTGATTAATTTTCTTCTGCCCCAGGGAGAACCATGATTGACCATTGAATATAAATACAAAAAATTCTTTTATGTTCAAATTCCTATCCTAAATTCATGTCAATTCACAATGAGAATAAAGACTTGTAGCTTTGCTTTCTCCTAGCTTTGAAACTTTAAACAGGTTGCATTTCAGAGAATTGTCATAGAATTAGAAATGTGACTCTCTTTTCTTCTCAAATGTGCTTTCCCTCTCTTTTTCTTCACTAGAATTTTCCTAAACTTGGCTGCATACAAAAGCTAAAACTAACCAGAATCTTCAGAGTCAACGAGTAAGAAAATGGGATTTGCGTGGTTTATCTGGAAGAAAATAAAACCTTTACTTTTATTCCAGAACTTGGAGTAATCTTCTAGATATAGAAAAACATTTATCTATATGCCATCCATGTAAGAGAACATACAGTACACCAGGACTGCAAGCGTCAATTTCACATCTGTTGTACTTCATCCTAAGAGTAATGAAATTTTTATTTCAGGCTTCCTTTGCTCATCAAAAAAGGCCTAAGTAGATGAATAATGTAGCATTATCAATGCACAACGCACACACGGCCAACTGCGCCATCTACAAATACCAGTCATGAACTGAGAGTTACCTGTCCTCTTCTGCCCCTGCTGATTCTGGAATAATGAGTCAGATCTTAAACCACACAAATTTCTCTTCTTCCACATCAGTATGCCTATACTGAGCATGCACATAGCTAACATTCCATTTCATTCTCTGTCAACCAGGGTAGGAAAACAGCCTGCAAAGACTGCTCTCCTTCCTAGGCAAAAGTCAGCAGGGTGGTAGATGACTAAGTACCTGGAACATTCACATGCAGTCACATTAGAAGATCCAAACATCTCCTCTTAATCTTTTAGGACTGCTATGTTTGATTTCCAATCAATACTCCAGATCAAAATTATATTAGTTAATTGTGACCAAAAGTTATTACTTTTTTACATGACTATAAAATACAGATATTACATCTGCCCTCTTAGATGGTATCTCTAACAATTGCCATTGAGCAGTAATCCTTTATTGAAAAGTCTGGTTAGAGTTTAATGAAACCTGTGTAAAATTTTAAACTGTAGTTATTTTAATCTTGCTTTCCTGGAAGATTAATGAGGAGCATTTAAAATCCTTTATCACTGATCTCTTTTAATTTATTCCTGCAACATTTATTCTGTTTTAAGACTAACCAGAAATTATATCATATTAACTGAGGAGATACTCAGGCAACTCTCTTGATTCTTTTGATTTTGTGTTAAATTGCCTAACAACTGACAGTGACCAGATCATTCTTTGTTTTAGAAGTGCTTATAAACTGGCAACATCTATTTGTCTTACACAATTGAGTAAATTTTTGGATCACAATCCACTTACTTACACAGAAAAATCTTATTGGCAGAAGGCAGCACAGGCCTCCACAACCTCAGAGGAATTTTCAGATGAGGGCCTCCATCTCTGTCAAGCAAAACCCTTACTTTCTCATATGAACTCCCTTTTCGCCCACAATTTGAAGGAGGCTAAAATTTCCAGAACAGGTCATTAGAAGCCGTAAGCAAGCTGATAATTTTAGAAGTGAAAAATGTGGCAAGAAAAGTGACAAAAGAGATTGCTAAATAGTAATGGCTTGGAAAAATTGTCTTTAATCATAAAACAGTTAGATAACTCCCTATAAAGGTTATCTTCTGTGAATTAATGGACATTAACATATTTCAGGCCTTCCACGAGAGTCTTGATGCAATAGAGAGGGGAGATTCAGAGTCATTCTCTATAGGGAAACATCACAGAAGAAGGATATAATTGAAAGGCTGTGCAAAAGGCAGCATCAACAAGGCCCACCTGTATTTTGAGATGTTTCATGTGAGCAGCTTGTGCCAGAACTGAAGAATTCAGCTACAAGCAAAAACATCTCTTGTGGAAAGTCACCGGAGTTCACCTGGTCTTCTAGGAAGTTCGTGAACGTGGGCCTGTTACGGACAGGCACTGAACAGCAGGTAGCTTAGATTAGCCTTACAGATCACTGATAACATTACATTATCTCCATATATATGTGCATCCATTTGTGTCTGTGTTTGTTAGACTTTCTCTGTATCTGACTGTTCCCGTAACATTTGAACCTGTTGGCCAGCCTCAGCCTGTGAGTAAAGGGTGTCAAAGATAAAATTCTACAAATGTTGCAAAAAGGCATTTCTTCCCAGAAGAGAAAGCACTCTTTACTCTGTTTAGTACTCTGTTTAAGAATAGCCTTCAGATCTCACACCACCGGGCACAGATGGCCTAAATACCTGAAATGCAAGAAAAAATTTTAAATGGGGCTTACACTTTACAAGACACCAGAGAATCCAATTGTGAGGCTCAAATCCATAGGAAACCAGACTTCATTTTTTTCACTCATTGCACAGGAAGCTCCTTGTTTATACTAAAAGCAAGTATGACTTTCAGTGACGTTTCACTTTCTGCCGATATTATTGATTTATACGACATTTTCCTCCAATGTTTTTTCTCTTGAGGAACCTGGACTACAGGCCAAAATTTTTTCCTCAGATTCACTTGCTTTAGGTTCACTGTTAACTCAGTATGGGAAGTAGTCTTTCCATGGAAGTCAGTCACAATATGTGCCTCTCCCTGCTGTGCCACGATGAGAATTCATGATTGGAATGGATCGGAGGGGATGTCTGATGTTCCAAACTCTGTGCCTTGCACAGGGGCTCTGAAACAGTTAAGTCAGAAAGATGAAAACTTTTAAATCATAAGCAACTTTTCTTAAGAGATATTTGGATTTCTTGTTGAATGAAGCCTATCGTTAAATAAATATTTGCAGAATGTTAGACATATTACCACCTCTTTCACAAATGGAAAAATCCTCTCCTTGTAGAGAGCAACATATCCACTCCTACATTTATGGAATATCAAAGGAAATGTGACACAGCCCGACATGTTGATGATGAAGGCTGCTTTTCTGTGCAGAGCCCAATCCTGTCAGATGCTCAGCGCCCCTGAGTCACACTGGAAACCAAAGACGCTTATCATCTTACCTGAAATTCAGCACATTCCCCAGCACATGTTTCTCCAGAATGTTTCTCGAAAGTAACCAGAACTATTGGCAAGGCATTATATATTTTCTTACCTAAGTAGTAGGAAAGAGATAAAACTGGTGCAGCTGATGCGACAGTAGTTCTGTGTTGTAATAAAAATTAGTATTATTGTTATAAATACAACACAACAAGTATATTAATGAATGTTTTTACAGTATCCATTTCAGTTTCTCCATCTTTAAAGAAGTGTTTCCACTTGATACCAGAAGTAAAATTTTTTCAGGTAAGTCACACCTTAATTGCTACCAACCACGTTCCCATATGCTTTTGCAGACACAGGGACTGACTCTTATTTGTGAAGAAGAAAGCTTCTTCACATCGTTCTGTCATTTTAAACAATTTCAAGGTTATTTGGTATTGAGAAGCAGTTATACAGTATTATAAAGCATTCCAGCCATAACATTTAGAGCACTAAAGCATGGAGTTGAATATTTAAATATATTCTAATTATATTGCTAGTAGGCTCCAATTAAGGCACGTGAGAAGCATAGTGTAGACAAGAATATTCTTAATGTGTCTTAAACTTAAAGAGATGTGCTTCTTTCAGGGTTTACTCATTAGCTTAGTATAAAAGGCTAACCTCGTTATGTAATTTAGACTTACCACATATAACAGCATGCCCCAGCTAGGAAAAAAAAGTGTGTTCTAACTGCATGCTATGTAAAAAGAAATGCAGAATCCTAGTGAAGATACAGTTTTCACATGTTTAAACAAACTGAGAAGAACTTTGAGTAGGGTTTTAGAGATTACCTTGATTTACAACTATTTAGTTAAATTACATCTTCGGTCTGCACTATATACAAACAGCTATAATATTCACCAACATAAGATAACAAAGTATTTTTTATGCGTAGTGGAGACAAGAACTCAGAACAGTATAACAAGGTTGCTCAAGGAGCACAGTTTTATCATTGTATATGCAAGACTAAAATTTTCAGATGTATTATCAGCTTAGCATCCTAAAGCAACTTTCACTTCTTATTCAGGTGTTCAAAAAATTGTTAACAAATTCTTAATAAATTAGGCACCTGTATGAATGGACTAATTAATACTGATATTTCAGTTTCAGCAAATTCTCAATTTCAGTAAAAAAATTTCTTCACATCTGTGATGTGAAGGCCATATATATGTATACTGATATATACATATAGGGGCATATATGCTTGCAAGGAAAAGGTGGAGAGAGAAGAAAGTCACCTTAATTTCAGGATTTTTCTGTTATGAGGCAAACACGGCAAAAATCTCTATTTTTCAGAGAGGGAAAAGGCAAGGCTGGTATTACTTACACTTTGTACTTACACTTAACACTACAACAAATCAATTTTCTATCAGTCTTCATCTTCTAGCCTTTTTTAATCATTGACTTTATCTGGCTGACCAGACTCCTTCTAAAAAAAGGAAGATCCTTTCTCCATAAATTATTTCTACCCAGCTGGGGTTCCTGAGCGTTCATTGGTATCTGCAGAGGAAGGCTAACCAACAAACTTTGACTAAATCTTTGAAGATTCAAAATTAAGTCAGATAAATTACAGCCCCCAGAACCCAAGGAGCAGAGGTGAAGAAGGTACACTGACATAACAGCTTATAGAGATGTTGTCTGGGAAAAGCAAGAAGAATTTTCCAGTAGGCCAAGATGTAACTTCTTCTTTCCACCTATTGAAAGTGGAAATTAATTCAAGAATACTGCCTCAGTAATATCAGCTCATTCTTGTCTGATTTTAACCTTTAAAGTGTTTTACAAAGCTTTTATATATATTTAAAGACAATGAATTCTGTCACAAAAAAGGATTTTTTGAAATGCAAAACTAAAACACATCTGGTTATTTCTGACCACCTCAAATTGCTTTTCCTCTTTTTATTTTTTTTTCATAATAAAATGTTTTAAAGTATCCACATTTGTAAACATTTTCTACTGAGGAATGGTGTTCATTGTAGCTTGAAAGACATACATGTCAGTTGGGTACTGGGAGTATAAAGAAAAGATGCAGATCATCCCGTGGCACTTGCTTGGCTAGTCCTACAAAATAATGCAGAGAACAGTATTACATCAGAATAGAAGGATGTCCTAGTTCTTAGAAAAAGCAGACATTCAGAGAAGTTCATCCCTGTCCTTACAGGAGATTCTCATGGTCTGCCACTTTGAGAAGAAGGGCTATAGGAAAGCAGGAGAAAAAAAGCTTCTCAAATCAAACTGTAAATAAGTGCCACAAGGAGGTCTCTGAGAAATGCACAGTCAGTTGCATCTGAGAGGCCTTGGAAGGCTCAAAGTGTTGCAAAGGGATGATGCTTCAGCACAAACCTGCCTCAGACTCCAGTTCAAAAATCCAGCAAAGAAATGAGGGACTTGGGCCAAAGGGCTGGAAGCATCCAGGCAAAATGGAAAAATAACTTGTCTAAGCACAGAGCAGCCTAAAAATTAAGAAAGCTAAGGTTTTACATAATTAAGGGTGTGACTGCTCCAGAAAAGTACATGAGCCCAGGGGGATTGGGACTGGCCTAGACCAAAAAGGGTTACTTGGTGATAAATAACTCTTAGAAATGGTAATTATGTTATACCCTAATGTTATTTACTGCCTAATATTGTTCACTGTGACTCCTTTAATTAATCTACCTGACGTTCTCACTAACTCATTCCTTTTATCCGTTGCTGAGATAAAAGGTCTTTTTTACCTTATTACTTTTATGTTAATTCTTGAATGAATCCAAAGAAATTAGGTACCTGTGTGCATTTTGAGCACCCATGGCACTCACTTCTGGGGTTCACCATAAACTTACTGTCCCTTCTCGTATTATAGAAAGTTCTTGGCATTCCTGATCGTTTTGAAATCAGTTTACCCAACACAGGAAAGAAGTTCCTAAAGTATAATTTTCGCCAGTTCACAAAATCCCTCAGAGTGAGTTCTTAGAGTCACTCTTAGGCTAACAGAAGGCTCCTGTACTTTTTTCAAATAAAGATTTCTCATTAGGCTCTAAGTCTCTTTCAGAAGCTATCTAGTTAAATTACCCAGTAATTTTCCTTGGCTAGTTAGCCCGAAAAAGCTCACAATCACCCAACATTATTATTTCCCAAGACCAGTTTTGCTCTCGTAGGAAATCTTTGAATCACTTTCAATTACTCTGACTGGTCAAGTTCTCCACTTGAAATGCTCCAGTTCCCTGAAGCAGATCCTCCTGATGACTTAAGCAAGAAATAAATATAATTATTTCACCTTGCGGTAAATTGTCCATGATCAGCTCTATGCTGCAAAGCATCGTCTCATGGCTTTTTATAATTGTCGTGGCTGGTTCACTAGCAACTTTTTATCCTATAACACACACTCGAGGGCAGATTAAACAAACAACTTGTTTACAAGCAGTTTAATGAGGAATAGCTATGATGTACACAACTGTTTCTTTTCCCTCTGCATATACAAAGGAGCTCACTTCCTATTTTCATTATACAGATGGCATTAAAAGATTCCTCTTCAGAAGCCTTCCAGTGAGCGACTCTACAGTAACAGAAACCTATGTCCTACTGATTCACATCTGCTGGTGGGTCCTCAGAGAGGGTGGAACAACGGCCAGGTCCAACGCTGCCCTTCTCAGTGGAAAATGTCTCATCTTCCTTCATCCTCTTCCCTGTATGTTAGTTGCAGACACCCCGATATGTTACAGTACAAGTTCCCAGGACTCTTTACAAGGGAGTCTCTTCACACAGCACCCCTCTGGGCTTAATGTCAAGCTCTCAATAGTTGACATGAGCATCCAAGCAATGTTTCTGCTTCCTGTTCTCATGAGGCCTCTTTCTGAAGCCCTGGTAAATGTGTTTGATTCTACCATCACTCAAAGAATAACCGTCTTCTGACATCACTTAATTACAATTTCCCTCCTGCTCGTCTATAATGGTATTTTATACCTGTGTGGTATTTTAGTCTTTTTAAACCATACATAATAACAATTTTTCAGTGGTTTATTCACAAAATGTTATGGTGAACCAGACTGTTGCTCATTCTTTTACCTGGCTTGCCTACCAATGTTGTGTTGTACTTTGGTTTCTAAGATTTTGGCAGCGATATCTTTTTGTTTTGACTTGACTTAATATAGAACTAGGTGCAAAGGGAGAACTTGCCTGGGGTAGAAATGTTAGACATATAGTCTCTGGAAGTAGTACTAACAGTAATAATAATAATAATAATAGCAAAATTTCTTCAAGTATACTACACATGGGAAGTGAGATTGTAGTCAAAGGATAAGTGTTATTGAATTTTTGATGAAATAGTGAGATGTTTCAGTTGGAAAAATCTTTTAAGGATAATATTTTTTTACACAATTTCTGTTTTATCAAACATACTGAAAATTCAGATTCAGTTTTGTGATTATTTTTGCCATTCCTGTGGGAGTTCTCTACAATAGGTCTTCAGTTAAGTTGAACCCTGTAACTTGTCTTGATGATAGTGTGACTGTTATGTCTTATCAAATTGTTGAATTATACCGCACAGAGACATCCTGGAAACTGCAGCTGTTTGAAAATATGCAGTGAAAGTCATCTTTAGAGTATATTCCAGGATTGTTATCCTACTAGGCTCTTAGGTATCTTCTGTTTTCCATTTACACCTATTTAAATTATATAAAGCTGAGTGAAATTCAGAAAACACAGGTATCAACCTACTTGCATGTCATTACATCTCTCCATGATTGCTGCCATAATAATAGTCAATACCCAAAGCTATAAGTAGCAATACTAAGCCTAACAAAGATTCTCACTAAAACGATGATCTCTGTTCTGATGCCTACTGATATTGAATACCAATAAAATGTGGGCCCCTTTTGGGAGATAGTAATCAAACGTATGTTCTGCCATTCTGATCTATGTCTGTTCTTTTCTGTTCTTATCATGTAATGATGATATTCTACAAGTCACAGAGTACACAACGTGATTAATTTCCCATTATCAGGTAATACTAGAACTGTAATGACTTTAGTATGTTATTTCTGTGGATGAAAGGGGAAAGTAAGAAGCACACTAGTGTTAAAAAAAAAGAGAAGGAAAAAATGGGACAAATGTCTGGCTTCCAGTGTGAGAATTGTGAGCCGATGCCCATTGGCTTAGGAAAGACTGAGAGAGCTGTAGTTATATTTTATTGCTTATAGTGATTGCCGTTACGTAAGATAACTTGTGTCAAGGTAAAGTCGGTGAATAGAAAAGGCAGCTGCACAGTGGAGCTATATTCCACTGATTTTTTTTACTTATGCGTCCATAAAACAACAGAATAAAGCGTGAACAATTCACAACAGAACAATTTAGAAATCAGAATAGTAAGGTTAACACTAAAAGATGCTTTGAGCTGTTTTATTAAGGTACCCTGCTTTCTCTTTATTCCACCTGCATTCTTCCCTTCCAATCTTTCTTTTATACCACAGGCACCTGAGTCTCCCAGCTGCAGGCAGGAACAGCTACAAACATAGAAACCATGGAATTAATGTCCAGTAGGGAAGAGTCTGACTGAATGCCGCTAGCCACTATCAGTTTGCTAAAAGGCTGGATCTCTCACCCATGTAGACATTAGCGAGAGGAAAAAATGGAAGAGTACCTCTATGGAAAAGGTGAAACTGAAACAAATACCTCTGTGTTAGCCTTGCAGGATAACACAGACCTTACTGAGACCTCTTGGAAACATTGACCAGAGCAAGGAGTTTGCAGCAGCATACCTACATGTTCTGAAATAGGATAGTGAGATGTTAATAACCTTTTATTGTCTTCCTTCTGCATTGCAATTTATCCAGTAACATCAACAAATTAACGTTATACAAGTGTGTGTTCTGGTAGGCTATAACAAGATGTTTCTCCTTTTCTGATTTGTTCTCTTGGAAAGAATAAAAAACACTACTATTTTTAGCTCTTCGACCCAGTGTTACTCTACATCACTTGGAGACTTTGTCAATTTTTGCAGTTCTAGTCATTATTCTTACTAACCAAGACATTTTAGATGTTAACATAGCCAGACATTGTAAACATCTATAGTCTTGAAAAGAAGAATTGAAATTTGGCCGAGTTCATGGTTACGGCCCCCTCCTGGGGCCATAGATGTTTGTCTTAGTTTCTTTGCTTTGTACAGAAGAAAACATTAAAGACTCTAAACCAGCTAGAACAGCAGCTGCAACAATCTCAAGCAAAAAAAGATGAGGGGACACAACAAGCCTAGGCAACCCCTCAGCCCCTATAGGCAGCAATTCAGCAAGCCTGGGCAGAGACTCGGAGCAGGCAGCCTCTCTGAGTAGACCTCGTATCATCTAATATTAGCCATCTAAAGTTCCTGCAGTTGGAAACCATATTTCAGCTATAGCTATAGCTGTTGAAGGAGAACAGGCTCTTGCAGGATGTGATTCTCAGCTTTTGATGACCCCTGTACCTGTACTATGCAGGCACTTCCACAGCATTGTTTATACCATTTGGGGTTTTTCCTTTTTTTTGGTTGTCTCCTTTCATACTGTTTTTCTCTTGTGATATACTACATAGGTCTGCAGAGCTAATTTTTCTGATTGCACTAATTTGGGAGAGAGAACTTGTTCTTGACGTAACTGATTAGAGATATTCCAATGTTAACAGCTAGGTAACATTAGATTCAGTATTATGTCTATTTGCAATAAGTATTGTTGTGCCAAATGCCTGATCCAAACAGTTGTATGTTTTCATAGGGTTCCCTCATGGACTAGGAAAGAAACTAAAGCATAAGTTCCCTACAGCATTCATACTCTACAAGAGACTCTCTGGGGTAGTTCCATGCAGAGAAGAGGCAAACTCAGCATCAACTTTCTGTTGCCCACTAGTGCTCTCTTATTGAAAACTAAACTTTACACAAATGGATAAGAAAGAAAGATTAAGTTTCAAAAATCACCAAAGCTCAAACATTAGTTAAATTAATGATATTTAAGAAAATGTTTGAGCTCATATTCAGATAGACCATGCCCCTCTGTTGCAAATTAAAATATTTATTATGTTGTCAGCCTCCTGGAATTTTTAAGAGAAACTGGTTTCTCTTTGTTGAAAATTGAATTTTGAAAAATATTTGGTTTTAATAATAAAAACTCAGTTTTGAAAAATACAGTTTATATTTGTAAACTATTTTCCTGTTTTCATTTATGGGAAATGTCAGCATAAACGATAAATTAAAAACAACATTTTTTTTTCCTCTTTTCCCAAATTTCCCATGAAACTTTCCTTAAACCCTGCTGGCAACAGAATTGTCAATACAGAAAGCCTTCAGGCATCAGACTGGGTTTCTCTTCAAAAGCACAAGGTTAATGAGCATATTGTGAATCGTCAGGAACTTGCAAGTCTGAAGGAACCTCAGATCCATCTGCTGGACTATTTACTCAATGACTCACAGGAAGGTGAAATGTAGACTTATCAGTCCTTCCCTTCAATAGGATAGATAGATAGATAGATAGATAGATAGATAGATAGATAGATAGATAGATAGATAGATAGATAGATAGATAAGATATCTATCAATAGATAGATAGATAAGCCTCTGAAGATCAGTCCCTCCCAGAATTAAATCCTGCAGCCAGCTTCCAAGGCATTAGAAATTCTCTAGAGGAAGAGGATGTAATCTGAATGTGCAGAAGGTGCCACTTTTCTACAGGTCAGAAATGTTTTTATTGGTAATAAATAAAACAAGATATCAGAATCAAGAGGATTTGAAAAAGTGTCATGAAAAACCTCTGGTTGAAAAATACTCCTAAGCAATACTTACAACAGAGGCAGTAACTTCTTTTTTCACCTCTTTATTCAAAACTATTTCTTGCTTTTCAAAATTCTATTTAAAAACAAAACAAAGCAACAACTGTAATACCTCCAACTTCACTTGCTAATGGATAAATATAGCCTTATGGGAAAGAAATGGTAAAATAACTGATATTTAGAACATCCTCTGAAGTTTGGTAGAGAGAAAAACGTTTTTCATAACCCCATTCACACTAAGAAGATCTATATGTTGTCAGTGGCATCGCATTTGAACAATTGCAGAAGTAGTAGCTGTAAATGTAGAAATAGTTACCATCCATTCTGAATAAAAGTTTCGCTGCCTGGCTTGGTGTGGTTAAATGGTCTGCCTGAAACAATGCAGCCAGTGCTAAAGCCCAGATGAAGAGTTTACTTGTAGTAAAAAATTTTTGTTCAAAAATATGGAACTCCTTAACAAATAACTTAAATGATTACTTAGAAATATTTTTTCTCATATTAAGTGAATGGCTATAACACTCTCTCTGCAATAGTAATATTACCAAGTAGGTTATTTATTACAGTTAGATCATAGTTATATTTGAATTACAGTTTCACATTCTCTTTTTTTTTGTCTGAGCTGTATTTTTAAGTCACTGTCTTTTAAATAAAAACCTGTCTTTGTACAAAATCATAGCATAAAGCTGCTGTGATAATCAATCAATAGCATTCGTGATTATCAGGCAAATTATTTTTGTTACACTGATTTTTATCATGATCATTGTTCTATATGTCTACCTGATTGTTATCAACCTGTGGGACGTGTCTGTGCAGAGACTGGAACAATATACAGTAGATTCTTACAGAGTGCTGCAACAAAAACTGAATTGAAAGCTCTAGGCACTGCTGGAGCAGTATGCTATGGAAGAGAAACCAGCCACACTAACATTCCTTTATATAATCTTAAATGTTCAAGAGACTTGGGAGACTTTTTTATGTATCTGCACAAACTGACACAGAAAATGGCAGCAAATAGTAATTTTCTGGATTTACTGTATGACAGGAACATCAGGTGGTAAGTTAAATAATGCAAGGCACAGAAATTGAGTAAAAATCTTTCTATGATCCTGCTCATCACAGACATATGAGCAGCTGGTTCCCACAGCAATTCCTATTTGCTTCTAAGCCTCCCCAGCTGGGATAAGTGAAAGCCTTATCACGGTCACTGGCAATCCGACAGCCATCTGAGCGAGGCTGTGAGTCAGTCCCCCATAAGGAGGGGAGGAATAGAAACTTTCTCTGGAGGTACCGACAGCAGGCAGAGCCTTTCTCACTTTAATTTTCCATTAAAGGGTATGGTGCCTGTTCACGGAGTGACTCGTATCTCTGCATGGAGAACAAGGGAACATTATGCTGGTATCTCTCACAAACTTCAAATAAATGTTAGTAGGTAATGTCTGAGCCTGTGATCCCTCTCAGAGCACAGTATCTTTTCCCAAGGAAGTGAAGGGATCCTCCTAAAAGATAAGAGATAAAGTAATCTGAGATTGCACTGTCTCTGTGAAAGCTGGCAGTGACATTCCTCTGTGCCATGTGATAACTAATGTCGTGAGTAGAGAAGAAGATGGTCAAGGGTTTGGGCACACCAAGGGTCAGACGCACAAATGCTCAGCTCCTGCTGGAGCTACGTTTGTGAACTTGAACAGCTCCGATTTAGAAATATGGGTGCAGGCAAGCAGGCTCAGTGCCATCACCTACACTAGTGAGGTATTTCTTTATGGTTACTGAAGTCTTCCAAAAGTAAAATGTTTACTATGTGCAAGAATGGTTTAAAAAAATACTGCTGTTCTTTTAGGCTTAATAATTCCATGTGTAGACAGAGGAATGGTTTAATATGAAGAAAGATATCTGTACAATTCATCCTTCTATAGTTACATAATATATTATTTCCAGGACAGCTGGGGGTGGGGAAGCTATGCAAGGACAGATTTCCAGTAAGTAAAACAGTTTCTGTATGACAGTCAGGCAGAGATATCTATTTGTTGTGCAAGCTGATGAGATGTTAAAAATTCCATGGAAAGACCAATCCAGCAGCCTCACTGTGCGGAGATGCTCAGTAATGTGCCTGGCAGGTAATCAATGGAGGTTTGCTAAGGCTCAGTCTCAGCAGGTACTTATTGCCTCTGTAATCACAGCTGGAATGAATCTCACCCCCAAACTTTGCTGCATGGTTACAGTATCTAACAGAATCCCTACAATACATAAGAGATGTAAAGATACCAGAGTACAATCAGAAAAGAAGCTGACCCCCTTTTAATTTTTGTTAGTTGTAGAAATCCATGGGAGTTTCAGAAATGTAGGACTGGGCCTGAAGAATGAGTTTCTTAATTATATGAAGTGGAATATTCTGTGCAGGTGAACTAAACATTCCAGAGACTTTCATATGAAGATACATAGCTGGTAGACTTCTGTGGCTTGAAAGATATACGCGGCCAATGTCTGTGTGTGTGTTTATATGCGCACAGGGGAATGCTAAATTGCTTTATACCAGTGAATTTTTAAGCAGGAAACATGAGTAACAGGTATAACAACTAATAAACTAATCAGTATAGAGCTGAGCTTTTCAAACAAAACATTTTATTTCTCAAACAGCCATAACCTGATACAGCATCAAAAACTCTGAGTAAAGTATTAGACTTTTTTTTTCCCCTGGTAATATCAGTATAGTTTATGTTCCCCATAACAGAAAGTTAGAAGCCTGTTCATCAAGCAGATTGTGTCTGGGTAAGATTTTATGCTAATAAGTTAGAATTCCAAGTTTGATTTACTTGATTGGTAACATAAAAAGAGTAACAGTGAAAGAGAAATATATTTTTAATATACTGCTCTGCAGTCTCTGCAGTAAACCAGCAGATGAACTATGAAATTTATTTTTTACATTTCATTAGGATTGTATTAAAATGTATGAAAGATTATTATCCATACAGGTAAAACAAAAAAAAAAAAGATGTGTCGATTATGACAAGTACAATTTTTTTAAAAATCCTTTGGGGTTGGAGTTTGCTGACAGGTTACAAAGAATAGCTCAACTCAGTTTCAAACTACAGTAAATGCAATAATTTATAGCACCTGAATGGTAAAACGGTACTCCAGTATTTATATTAGCCTTTAATAGATGGCATGAATCATTTTCATACTCATGCTTTTGCACAATGGACTGCACCAGAAGAAATACAGTGCTCTTGGTGACATTGTTTAAGGGTCTAATCTTATATCGCTGCTTCAATAATCTTCCAAGGGCTGCAGAAAATGAGATGGGGTACACTGAGAGAACTAGTACACAAAAAACCTATTATGAATAAAATGGTGTTTAGCTGCTTAGATAACGCCTTCTGAAGAAGACAATTTTAAGTTCCATTTCTATTACAATAGTAGTATACCAAATAATTCTTTTTAATGAAAAATAAATGAAGAAAATGACAAATTGCATGCAAATCCAGGTTTGTGACTTCTTGCAAAATAATAACTTTGAAACATGACTGTTTGTAATGTAATAAAGCATAATATAAATGTAATGGCTTTCAAGGCACAAGCTATGAAATACCACACAAACCTGGTAAATCTATCTGAAAAGTCAGTTCCAGGCTCCTAGATCTTGCAACACTTTCAGAAACTGCAAGTTTAATTTTCAGCACCTCCAGCTGGGATTCAGAACTACAGAAAAAACAATGACTTTCTTTAAGGTTTTACATACCAGTCAGGAGAGTCGCTATTCCAGGAGATTACCAATATATACAGAAACAAATACATGCAAGGAGGGAAAGCCACATGGCAGGTGGGGTAAAGGGCTGTCTCATCACTGTTAACCTACTGTCTGCAGCCAGCCCAGCTGCCATTGCAGGGCTGTGAGACTGCTTCGCCTGAAGTCATTACCCAGCCAATGGCTGGACTGAGACTGATCTGAAGGAGGGTAAAAAATATACTCCGTAGGAAAAATATTAAAACTTTCTGCACTGAGGAGCAATGAAAAATGCCCAGTAGACAAAGCACCAGTAGATCAAGTGATCCATAAATATGTTTCTGTTCCACTAAGAAAAAAAAAAAAAAGAAAGGAAAAAAGTAAAAAGATTTAACTGCAGAATATTTTATCACTCTGGGCAAATGATTATGGGCTGCAGTAAAGCACCCACAGGATGCCTGTCTCGCCAGCATTACTCCCACTGAGTTATCTCCCAGCTCTCACGGACAAGCACTAAGTTTCCTCAGCATCAGCAACTAAATATTTATCTGTCTACTCAGCTGAAAATTTTATGAGTTAAGATTTGGGGGTTAAGATACTCGCTGATGAAAATTCAGGAACAACTATTAAAATCCGTGAAAGAATCAATGATCATTCCATGAAAAATCACAAAGATAGCAGCTTCCTTGATTGACCTGACAAAGATGCCTTCCTTGATATGCAGCTTCTTTCATGCAGTTACAGGGTATGAATCAGCAGAGTAGGGGCAACCCCTCCTCCCTCATAGTGCCTGCTCTGTTGCCTCCTTCAAAAGAAAGCAGAATCAGTAGTAGACACAGCACTGGTTTACTCCTGTGATTGCTACTGTACATTGAAATCATACCTTTAGAATTCCTATCCATTTCCTAGAATTTATGATGCAGGATGTATGACCCTATCTCACTAAGGTTTTTTGGCCCTGGACTCTCTTTTGCAAACACTGTGTCTCCAAAATTATGTTTCCAATCTGCAAAGAAAAGGTCTCCGAGACTGGTTATATTTCTGTGATATCATCAAACAGTAGGATTATAAAGCTACAATTTAAGCTGGCTGCTGAGTAAAATGTCAGTTTAAATTACTGAGCTTGGCCAGTGACAGCAAAGCCTTGGAGTGAAATCGTGGCTTCAGAACAAGACCTTTAAATTTTGTCTGTTGAATCTGATCCACAGGCAGATTATTTGGTTGAGTGTGCCTAGCTACTAGACACCAATACTTGTACTTGACTACCATCCTTTTTCCACACATGGGTGAGAATGTCCAAGAATATCAAGAACTGATATTGTACGTCTTTTCTTCTTTTTTTTTAAACAAGTATTTCATATAAACAAGTCAGCATAAATCAAGATTGTCAAGCCAACAAGAAAAAAAAAAACATGTGAGAGTATTTTTCTTATAATATAGAAACAGAAATTCTATTATAAAACAAAATACCATTTTCACTCCAAAACTCCCCTGCCTATTTCACTATAATGTTCTGACTAGAATCCTTCCCAATAATTCCTAGTGACTTCTTCTCACTTAAAGCACATCTTAATAAAATTACAACCTGAAAAAACAACCTGTGTTTGCTGTAGTAGTCTAGGAAGAATATTGACTAGTTATTTTGCAAAAGTCCCCATTCTATTTCCCTGCTATATAATCGAAGCTGAGTGCAAAATAATTTTGGAAGTGGTTAAGAGAAACAGGAATATTTCCTTATGAATGAAGATTCATGCTGTGGTGACATTCCTGAGGCTGTATCTGTCACAGTAAGAACACATATACCTCTCTAAGAAAAAAAAACCAAAAAACAAAGTATTTGTTAAATCTGCCATTATCAGTAAATAGTTTAACGTGGAAGAAATGAAAAGAGTGGACAAAATTTTGGATTAAAATCTTTGCATATGAGTCCTAAAATTAGGACATGAATTCAGTCTTAACTTCACTAAAATCTGAGCTGTTTGGAATTGAGACAAGTTTTCAATATCAGTCTGATGATTTCCATATTTGTATATATTTTTTCAATAGGCTAGTATCATTGGCACATACATTATGCTATCAGCTAAAGGTATACAGCAAACTTGAAAAACCACATTTCTGCCTAAATATTTTGAAGGAATTAGAGTTATAAGAAAAGTTAAGGCTCCAGTTTATGTTCACACTGAGTTTTCCCTAAGTAATCTCACTGATATAGACTCTCTAAGCATTTTCTTATTTGCTAGAAATACTCTTTGGCACCTCAGCAGGAAAAGAGGAAAAAGCTCGGAACATATTGCTGTAGTGAGGATCTATCATGAAATTGAGAGCATTACAATACCAGCTGACTGTGAATAAAATAAATATTTTCTTTAAATCTTCAAACTCTAAACAAATGAAGCTAACAGTCTTTAACAGCATCTAACCAGATTACCGATGCAGACTGGCAAATTTTTGCAAATTGTTAAAAATATCTTCTCAAGCACAGATTGCATAGAAAAACAGGTAGTGGGACCAATGGATTTCACTGGGGAAAAACAAATCGGCTTTTGGACATGAAGAAATTTTTCGAATATAGAGCATTTGCATCCATTGTTTACAACTGCTATGTGAACATTAAAGTATCTTTATTCACTTAGAGATAGTTTGCAGAACCGCAGGAAAAAAAAAAAAAAAGAGAGGCTTTTTTATACAACTGTGTTGAAAAGGGGTGACTTCTTATTTTATATCTAACCATCTCATATATATAGGTAGGTGATTTTTCTGAGATCCAGGAAACTCTTAATAAAAAGCCAGGACTGACTTGCAAAGAAATCACATTTGTAAAAACTTAGTTAATTTTTCTAAGGAAGTATATTGCAATGGCTCTTTGTTTCCTGGCCTCCAAGTAAACTGGGGATACCACAGTAGAGATTGTTTTAGTGGTATTTGCAACCCAGTCAGAATCAAAAAATACTGGAAACCTCCCGCTGAAGGAAGTCTGTACCAGTCAAAAAAGGAAAGCATTAAGGTCTGTTCTGCACAAACAAAATAACTGTGTCCTGTCCATTTATCTAGAAACATTAATAACTTGGACAAGTGCTCCGTTGACTTTGAGATGAGGTGGCTCCTGAATTGCAGTGAAAACTATACTCAATGTATTGAGGCAGTACTGATGTATTTCACTTAACTTTTAAATTCCTAAAATTGACTCACTTGCTTCAAACAAAACAGCAAAGGATGCATAATTTTGTTGCCAGTGCTAGGCAGGTTTTTGCTGGAACTCAATGTCTCTCTTTCTCTCTCCACTCTTTCTGAATGAAAGTGTATCTATGCAGCTGTCATGGAGAACATTCATGGCTCTGGGCATTCAATATTTCCTCTGTAAGAGGAAAGATCTTCCCAAACCAGATAAACACAAAATGATCAACAACATGACTCTGCAAAGACAGTTTTTGAAACAACTTTTCTTTTTGAGGAAAACATGGTTAACAACATTTTGCCTGTGCTCTGCAAAGGCGTTTTACCTTGGGTGATCTTACGCAGCAGTTTCTGTAACTCTAATTATTGTTTACGGCATAACAAATCATATCATGTCTTTCTACCTCCTTCTTTGCCCTGCGGATTGGTACAGCAACCTACTAAACTCCGGAAGAGGAAAGAGCTTCCATGAAAGTTGTTTGTTTGTTTGTTTCTTTGTTTGTTTCTTTGTATCTGGAGGAGCAGTAATACACATTTTGAGTCCAAAATAGAGGTTGTTACAAAGTCATCAGCCCATAGTTTTTTTTCTCTGCGAGATGCAGTAAAGATCCACTCACAATCTTGATTTAAGATGTTCTTTACCTATATGTGATATCACTAAACATTTACACAAATGAAATGCACCAGGTAACTGTTTTAACCTAAAAATCCTCCTCATAGCCCACCGCAGTCTCATGGCCTATGAGATATTTGTGATCAGCTATGATAATCTGTTTTTTTAAGACTAAACAACACTTATCTCTTTCTTCCCTTCTATGTACCAGTCTCACAAAATAAAATATCGATCTGTTTCAGGTAAGGCTGCACCAGCACTTGGGATGGTGATACCCCTAATCCAGGCAGTACCTCTGGCAAGTGCGACACACAGATAACAACTGTTTCTAAGAGGAGGATGCTAAAATGATGTCCATGTTTCCTTGAAATAAAATAGCAGAAACCATATGGTCATGTCAAAGCAATCCCTTAGAAACTTTTAAAAGGACTATTTAAATTATAACATGTATGCCTTTTAAGAGATGGACATTCCTAATTTGAAAAACTTGATGAGTAAGCTAGGCCTTTTCTTGGTGTTCGATGTAATATGTACAACTCTAATAATGTGACTTTTGTGTCACATAGGACACTTCTTAATGAAATATTCACTTAATGAGTACGAGGCAAAATACTGCAACACACACTATCTTGAGCTATACAACCAATGTAATGCAAATATGTTTAAGCACTGGGTTCCCTTTTCTCCCTGAGGGTTTCAGAATGGCTCAGAGCTTAACGCAGAAGAGCAGAGGATTCGTTTTTTCCTCAGCACATCAATTATTATATTGCCAGGACATAAAATGATATTTATAACACTTTGCTAGCCGTCTGGATTAGTAAAAAGGTATCTATCTGTATGCCTGATTACTATACAGTTTTGCCAAATTCTCTTCCCCACACCCAGGCCACCAATGTGAAGCCAACCATCACTGTGAATCTGTTTGAATTACATCAGGGCTATAGCTAAAAGATCTGAATGGATCTTTGCCACAATGATCACAACCTAATTTTTTGCCTATCAAGGACTGTGCTCATGGGTATGGGTCTACCTTGGTCCTATCCCAGCTGCCTTCTGAGGTCTGCTGTAGTTAATCAGTGAAGGGATAAGGGGAGCCTCGTATGCAGAAGCCAAAGCTGATTTTACATACAAGCATTTAAAAAGATTTTTGTTTTATATGAGACTACCAGCTGAAGTGAAAGGTCTCAGCTAGGTGATCAGGCAAAGCAAAATCACCTACAAATTTTCTCAATCCACAGTCAAACCCACTGCAGAAAGAGAAATATCGAAGAAGAACAAGCTAGCCCAGCCTTTTATGGCCTTGTGATATTTCTTTTCCTTCTCTCTACATTGAAAAGGACACTTTGGCCTGGATCACAAAATAAATGTTGCACAGCAAGACAAACTTGAATGATGAGCATAAGAATACAGCGGTGATTCATTTAATCAAATGCTTTTATAAGCAACTAATGTAAATTAAAATGCAGAAAGGAAAAATCAAAGTTACTCAGGCTGCTTGAACCTGCTTTAAAAGCATACCAACACCCATATCCACACCCTTTTTTTTTACTTCTTTAGTTCCTCCTGGAACTATAATGCAGTTTGTTTAATAATTAAATAAAAACCACAAACCAGACCTTTCATACACAATTGTACTTTACATTAGCAAAATGCTCTTTCATGAGTGAGTCAGTCTGCAATGCCCATTAATGGCTAACAGCTCTGTTAAAAAGGGTGAGCAAAAAAAGCCTTAGAATGTTTTATTGTTTAACGTGAAAGCACCCAGAACAATAGATGGGCATTTTTGTAGTATGAATCAAAATAATCACGTTTCATTAATTAAATGCACACAGCATCTGATTCTGTAGCTGTTCTGTGCATGGAAGTCAACAGGGTTTAATAAGATGCAACACAATAAAGTCAATTAATGCATTTGTCTCTAACCTACAAAATGGGGGCAGTTGGTTTGCTTGCATGTAAGCTTACTCCTAAACCAGTATCTATGGTCTCCAGTGACAGCTACTCCAGACATGTTTTTTTTTTAAAAAAGTGGCTACCAGTTACCTGTATCTCTAATGTTAAATGTCAGACCAGAAACAAGGCAAAAACTCACCCAAAAAGCCATCTGGACTCAGCAGAGTTGAGGGGTCATTCTTATCTTTGAAAAGGAGGACAAAGTGTTAAAAAGTAGATACCTCAAAATAGAAAACCTGTTTTTGAAATAAATATCTTCAGACTATGTCATGTTTAGACTATGTCATGTTCCTTCCACATTTAGTCAGTAATTTTCAAAAATCCGGAGTGTTTATGCTGAAAGCAAATATGATCAGAATACTAGAGTATGAAACCAGTCAAACGCCTGAGAGAAAAACCAAAAAGATGTTTAGGATTTCATTTATTCACCCAGTCAATATTATTGCCTCCTTACTTAAAAGAAAACAGAGAATTATGATACCAATATCCCAACTATGCAGTATAATACTGGGAAGTCTATTAATTGTGTGTTAGTCGATTTGATATACCTGTCTATAGTACAAGGGCAAGGATTGGTTTTCAGTATCATGTTTAAAAAGAAAATAATCAGGTTATCAGAACACAAGAATACCTTGGCAACGCCGGCTCATCCCACCCCAAATAAATTCAAGATTTGGCTATTAGTTTATCTTGAAGGAGAAGATGATTTAACTCAAGAGAAGAAGTAGGTAGGTAACCAGTAAATACCTTCTAGAGTATCTGTTGCCATTTGGAATTAGTGCATAGCAACCAAATATTTGCAAGGGAAAGAAATGTTCTCTGAAACCAAGGTTTTGCAAATGAACAGTGCTAGAGATAATGTAATAGCTCTTCCCTTGTTAGTAAAATGGTGGTTAAAAAAGCAAAAGACAATCCATCGTGGCAATGGTTTAGGCTTTGAGAAAACTTAAATAAGCAGGGGAGATCAGAGCAGATTATAAGGCATCACCCTCCAAATCATTTACATTAGAAAGTTTATACTGAGCCCTAGATCTGCTAAAAGGAAGATGGATCATGACACAAAAGGACACTTAAGTGCTGAGCTGTGTTTCAGGAACAAAGTAATCATGAATCATTGATTATATGTGAGTATGTGTGCATGAATAAGTGACAAACAGAGAAAGCAACCTGCACAGCTGCTTTTCCGTCCACATTCAGTAAACACGTAGTCCTATCAAATGTCACCATAAGAAAACCCAGTAAAATGATTTCACGGTAGTGAGCAGGAAGCTGTTGGTTCACCTTGCTTTGCAAGCACTACATCAGTTTGTCTCATATTAGCTCTACATTTCTTCATAGACATGAAGAGAATAGTACAAAAAAAAGCATCAGTACTTCTACCCTATTGCAAGAGCTTTTTCTTGTCTTCATACACTTTGTGGTGACCTCACTCACCTGTTAACCCTTGTTTCCTCAATAGCACTGTTAGCTTGAGTGCAGCCTAGGATCAGAATCCACCACTACATTTGGTTTTATTCGGCTCAATAAACCTAATGATCTTGGCTCAAATTTTTATTTATTGATATTATTCAGTTCATCTTATCACACTACGCGTTGCTTGTGGCACAGAAGAGCACTTAGAGCACACAGGTAAGACACTGAGGTCATGCAGGTGGTTCAAGATTACAGTGTAGCAGCAGCTGCTAAATGGTTTTCTTTGTAAGTAAGCGCTCAGCAGTTTGTTAAAACCTTGGGCTAGGCAATGGTGTTTGATTCACATTTGCTCAGTTATCTGGAAATCAAAGTGATATGGCAACATTGTTAAATGGGCACTTTTGGGAGATTATGGGAGAAAACTTATTAGCCTGAGATAGGAGCATAAAAGTTATGTTCTGATAACATAACTAATTTTCTTCTCCATTTGTAGAGCATAGATATCTAGCCTGACCATTGAGGGTTTTTTTCCTATGTGGATATTTTATTTGCCAGAAACTCACTCGAGTGAACTTCAAAAATTTGTAAGCCTTTTTATTTCAAAAGATCTGCTTTTCTAAAATGTAAATGTTTTTTTTGTTATGTCCAAAGTCAACTCTTTTATTTCTGATATTTGACATTTCATTGAGAAATTAATCTACATTTTTTTAACTAAGGAAAATAAAACAAAGGACTGCAAGTGGAAAGTTTTGCTTGAACCAAACCAAATTTCATTTCAGTAAAAGATTAAATAATTCATTTCAGGTCTATGTAAGACAACCTGCAAAAGCAATTTTTCACACAGCTCTATTTAACCTATTCTGATTTCATGGACACTTCGGCTCTCTGGTGACTTCACATTGTTCTAATAAGTGAGGAAGCTAAAAATCACTTATATGGGGGAGATGTGCAAACTAGATGCCCTATTTGAGTGCTCATTGGTAGGCATAGAAATATGAGATTATTTTGAGTATGAGCTATTATCCAGCTTGTTTACATCTGCTTTGAATGCTTCTAGAAAAAGCATGATTTTGGCACGAATGAGTACCAAAGTACCACTAGTTCATGACCCTATTCATTCATTATTGAAAAGCATCACCCCAAACACCTGGGAAAAAAACAACTTAGCCTCATGTCCTGAAGTTAATCTAACTATTAAGGTATCAAAGAATTTGCCACTGAGTTAATAAATCGTTCTAGTAAGCATTGTTATGAAATAGGGTGCAGAAATAAGCAAATAACCCCATGGAAATCAATCTGTCAAGGACTGAAATGAGTTACGGTAAACTGGAATAGGTTTTAACTACTTCTGAACTGTTTGAGTGCTGAGCCATAAAAATACAGACCGTTTCTGTGCACTGCAGTCCAGATAGTGTCAATACGTCTAACTTCAGGGAAAATTATTTATAACAGAGCAGAACCAGCAATGTAAGATATGCTTATGGGCTGGATAAGCAAACTGAAAAACTGATGAAGATCCTCGATAAGAAAGATGTGTTAGAAATAGTTAAGATAAAAGATAGTTCTACCTGGGTTAGAATTAGTTGGCATTACTAAGAGCAAGGCATGAAATATTTTCATCATAAACTTTCTAATGGAAAGCATAACATTACCAAACTCTTAATATGAATATGGAAAGCTGAGAAGGTTAATCATCAAATTACAAATAAGGAAGATTCAAACCCCATGCTCCGCACATGTGTTCAAAATGGATGATGTGCTTATTTCCCCATCCAGGATGAGAACATACCTTGTGCAAGGACTTACTTGATTATATAGAGTTAATATTAATAATTGAAATAACTGTCATCAAGGGTCATTGACCTCCTGTCTGTTCTGACTGCAAAGGCATCCTACTGTTGAATTATGGATAGCTATATTTATGTTCTAATTTAAATATCATTTAATATTTAACTTGTTGTTGTACATTTGCATCGTTTACTACATTGTCATCTTCTTTTTACCAAGTCTGCAAGTTTTAGGACCATAGAATACAGCCTGGATTGACTGCCCTGTGAACTTCCTACCTCTACTTGTAGGAGCTTACTTTTCAAAACCTGGAAAAAAAAAAAAAGATTAAATCTTCTTCATATAAAAAAAAAAAAAAGCAAGAAAAGTAAAGAAAAAAGAGAGAGACTAATGTTCTACCTGCCAAAGACCCAAAGGCATTCCTTTACCTTGGAAGCACAAATTAAAGAAATTAATTTAGTTTTCTTATGTTATTTAGAATCTCAATCATTTGGAAAGACACTGTGCAGATTTAATTTTTATGCTTAGAGTTTTCTTAGGCAAGATATTAGATCAGCCACCAGAGCAGCAAAGAGAAAGTCACAAATTATTAACAGTCCACAATATATCTTGTTCTTGTAGAATTCTATGGAGAAGAAAGAAAAGTTTAGAGATCTCAACTTCCCAGAACATCTATCCCATAGATGAGACAACAAAGCAAAATTTTTCTCTGGAAAATAAAATTCTTGTGTCTACACTGCACATTGGAGCTTGTTTATGGCAGTCTAACGCCATGACATACTGGCTGTTAGCCCACAGAAAGCTGCTTAGCTGCAGATGAGGCTCAGATATCAGCCCTGACCAAGAACAGTTAACCTCAGGAAACCATGAACTGTAGCACGGCTGGCCCTACCTGAGACCAGTGTCTCCAGCCTGAGTGAACAGGGGGTTGTGTCTGTGCTGAGGGAGCTTTAGAAGTGGGCTGTGGCTACCTCATGTGATGTGAATAATGGGCAAGTCCTGTCATGAGAGCAGGTTTTCTCTCTTCTGGCTTCCCAAGTTACCCCAGAGGAGTGAAAAAGAGCCAGACCATTAATCCACCTTCATTGCACCAGCCTGCAGAACTGGCTGGGTGCACTGGAGGGATGGCTCAGCCTACATGCACAAACCTGTGTGCTAGAGATCTGCATGAGGGATTGTGCCTCAGGGGTTGCAGTCCCTCTTCAACTCCTTTGGAGCTTGTCCAGCTCCACAATGCTCCTCAAAGGCTCTCCGCTCATCTGCCCACAACAGTTACAGGAATCCTCACCAAAATTTTAAGATTCTTCAGGCAAAGAGCAGTAACCTCCAATCCCCCATCTTCAGCCAGGAAACACGGAAGCCCTGAATGGGCGTGAGATATGGGATACAACACAAGGTAATGCATTTAGTCTAAACCTCAACATTCCTGCTGCAAAACTCTTGGCCAGACTAAAGCTACCTGAATACTGGTAAACGGTTCAATGCAATCTCAATATCATCAACTTTAACACTGTGACGGGGATAAACAGCTGACTGTTATCACTGCTATGATTAGCACAAATTAAAAATGTGTTTTCAAAAAGGTTCGTACCGTAGTGCCCAACAAATCTCTGACAGAAGCAAATAAATAATTAATCGCATTGAAAAATCTCTTCAAAAACCTCCAAAGACCGCAACAAATAAATCCTCTGTTTACACAAGACAGACAATACAGTAGTGTATACTCTTCCTCTAATGGACCTTCTTACTTTCAAAATTAATTGGTCCAGTAAGGCTCTGAAATCTAAAATACAAAATATTTTACCTTTTTTTGTCATAACTGAAAAAATAATTATGTTTATAGGGAGTTTTTAATTAAAAAATGAAACCCTCTCATTTACCTTTTTACTTTAATTAGCTATTATGCAAGTAGAAGGAGGTTTTGTTATGTCACTTCTGAAAGCAAAATAAGATTATCAAGTCATGGCTGTCTAACAACTTTTCTGAATACTTTTCTGAAGCAGGTACTGATATTTTTTCATCTGATTTGCCAAGTTGCAGATCCTAAGGAGGGGGAAGATTCTGGGTTTTTTATGTTTGTGTTTTGTGCTTTTATGCTGTTGTTGAATTCTTTTAAGAACAGCTCAAGTTCAGGTATGACTCCATGAAAGTGTGTTTACAGTTCAGGAGAACAGATTGTGGAGGTAGACAAGCTATAACTAAACAAGCTGTGCTGAATGACACCTTAAAGGACTGTGCAGGCTCATGCTCCCAAAGCAGTCTCTGGGCAGGCTGGCAGTCAGGTCCACTTTTCATCTGAGTTTCCTGGCTGGGACATCAACCTGGGCAGGAATCAGCCTAGACACATCCTGCAAAGAGCAAAACATATTGAGTTTAACACACTTCAACTAAGCAAATGAGGCCACCTAAGACTTTTTTTTTACTACTGTTGGTTTGTTGTGGTTTTTTTCTAAGACCAGGACTGGAAAAGGGGCTTTCAGAAAAAGCTGAGGAGTGAACTCACCATAAGAAATGTCATTATGGCAGTAGGAAGAAAATGAGAAGATCATTTAAAAATGAGAAGCCGCTCAGAAAATCCAGGGAGAAGATGATGAAGGAATCCTGTGGTCAGTTGTATCAATAGCTGTATCAGTAACCAGCAAATAGGGTAGACTCCGAACTTAGGGTAAATCTTAGGGTAAATCAACATCATTGCTCTCATTTAGTGGGAAGAAACACACCATTTGCTTAAAAATAAGTACAGATAAACTCATGAGATAGTATGACAGCGAATGGGGAAAGAAAAATCCTTTTTTCCTAACTCACAGAACAGCCACATCAGCCCACATCAGCACTATCAGATTGTGTCCCCTAAATATAAAGTACCCAAGAATATGAAATGCATGGGAATACTTCTAGATATTAAAAAAATCAGAATAGGGAAACTATAGGAATGCAGAATTTGGTATGTAGCTCTTTACCTGATTGTCTATGCCAGAATTTTCACTAAGACACAAAACTCATCATGATTACTTTTGATAAAAGTCATCATTTCAGACCAGAACATCCTCTGTTTCTTCTTGGCTTTAGTTTAAGCCCTGTGCTTAAGCCCAACTTACTGTTTCGATCACTGTCAGTGTCCCTTCATTTCTCTTGCTGTTCTAAGCATTTACGATTATAATAACTCGCAAAAAATTTGCTACAATTACACTAGGAAGTGATTATCTACATTCTGAAAATATTCAGATCCCACAGACAAGCTGAGTCAAGTCCTGCTGGTATTAATGGGAACTAATTCTGTGAACTAAGTGTGAAGCTATACACACTGTGGCCAATACACAAATGCTTTGGCACAGTCAAATGAGAGAGATCCAGATCAGCTCTTTTTTACCGATCTTCCACACTCCTGAATTGCTGCCTATCAAGATCACCCTTGCCAGCTAACAGACCCTCTGTAAGGCAGTTCAACTCACTGTGCAGAGCCTGGCTGCTTATACCTTAGATTAAAAGAAGGTATTGTTAAAAGGTTAAAAGACTGTGGAGATGTGGTGCTTAGGGACATGGTTAGGTGGTGGACTTGACAGCACTAGGTTAAAGGTTGAACTTGATGATCTTAAAGATCTTTTCCAACCTAAACAATTCTATGATTCTATTAATCTTCTCAAAACCTGACCTCATAGAAAACTAACTCAACTAAAGAAAGCCATCAGAAAAAAATAATAGGAAAATGGTTCACTAATTTGGCTTGTGAACAGAACTGGCTCTCAAAAAGTGTGAGTAGTTTTAGGAATAAAGTCAAGCAAGTGACTGTAAACCAGGAGAGGAAAGAGGGTGGATTGGAAGAGAAGGGAACAGGAAGTGGGATCCCTCCTTTTCAGCTGTGGGTAGTTATTGAATTTCACCCCCAGTGCAAAATATTATCCTGAGTTTATAAAGAGTGCTTAAGGTTTTTGCAGGGTTATGGCCTAAGACTCAGTTTTATGCTGTGCTAAAATAACCCAAATCAATCAAACCACCAATTTAATAAAAATAAGAAAAGCTAAAAGGGTGTGCAGGCAGACTTATTGCATACTATTATTAAGTTAATGGAATTTAAATAATTAATGTTGGGATGTGCAGAACATCATTTATCAATGACAACTTGTAACTTCTTCGGAAAAAGCTCTAAACTGTTTCAAAAAAACAGGTTAATGGAAATCTCTGTGTCTCTCCCTCCCACACTCTGCTTAAATGAGATTTTACCAACAGAAGGAAAGTTATCTCTATTAGTTGAAGTGATCTACATCACTGTCAGTACTTTATGAGGTTATGTGACTTGGCGAAACCTCAGCAGTCTGTAGAAGGTTATGGCAAAAACCTGAGAGCTGTGCCTAGCTCACCAAAAGGAGCAGTGTAGACTGGCGCAGATCCTACCCTGTACCCACTGCATTCACACCCAAGAGCCTCACAGTCAGTTACAGGAACCACTAGAAAAGCAAAAGCAGTCTCTTTTATGGTTATTATTGTCCACAAACCTGTAGGCTTCTGTTATGTTCAAGCCATAAATGCAGATTTTATTTATCATTTCATATCTCATTTCTCCTCCAGACCAAGCAGGTCATGGTGCAGATCAAACTGTAGTTCTGTAATAAAGCACTGGAGAAGCATTTCTTCTGGCACGTAACCATGCAGGGAGAAAAGGGCTGTCTGCCAATTAAAGGTACAATAAGAACTAGGAATGTGCTTACTAATGATACTTAATATTCCTGGTAACCTTTTGCTTCTTGCTATCTGTTGCTAGTCAGCCACATTCAGTTGCGGAATGACAGAGGAAGGGTAGCAAGAGACAGGTCCAACATTATCTGACAAACAGAGTAGTTAGTAGAAGTAATTGCGTCAGTGCCTCTGGATGTCAGAACAACTGCATCAGCTGCCATTTGTGAAGCAATGGACTTGTGTTGATCCTTCCACCACAGATTGTCAGCAATAGGTGAAGAACAGAAAACACAATGAACTAGCACACCTCCCTGAACTGCCAAACAATGTGTAACACCACAGAACATGAACCAGCCAATTCCAACTTTTCCCTCAGTGGATGTACTGCCAAACACCTGGCCAAAAAGTAAAGATATTTGTTTATGGAAAGAAATTTCAAATCAAACCAACCTCCCTCGAAATTATTTTTTTCTTCATAATCTAGTTTAAAGATGACTATCAAAGCACTAAAACATCTTCATGATCCTTAGAATCTTGGATTCTTCTCTCTTTTTTTTTCTTCTTTCTTTTATTTGTTTATCTATTGTTACAAAAACCTAATGACTCATTCTGGTTGGTTAGATCTCAATCAGAGCGCCTGGCTTGTGGACTTTCCCTCAATTGCACAAAGACAAACTTCTACTGTGATAGCATGTCTCCAAGTATTTGCTTAATTTCACCTCATTGACTTGACCCCTAGAGATAAAAGACTCTGCTCTTAGACCACAAAATAAAATAAGCCTGCCCACAGCAAGACCAGTGTAAGCTCTGAAAAATTAAGTTGATTTATACTACCTCTGAATTTTGGTATAGTTGCACCTCTATGAGTAGGTGAGAACTTTCAAAACCTCACTTTATGTTGTTGAAAACCATAGAAACTCCATATGTTGATCTCTGCAGTGTCTACACTGTAAATATAACAATAGCTATAAAGACAGTTGTGGCTGTGAAATGGCATTGATAAGGCTTATATGATGACATGTTCTCAACAGGGGTCCAAATTCTCCTGAGGTATAATAGTTTTAGTATTATGTAACCGGAATTTATCTAGTTAAAAACATTATTTCTTTTGATCCTTTTCTGAAGCACTTTTGACTCAGCAAGTGGAAAACAGCATGCAACCATCCGTGCTGATTGTTTTGTCTTTCTCTGATTCTGCTTCAAAATTTCCCATTTGTGCTCCTCCACCCTGTCTTTTTTTCCCTCACATTTCCTGACATTTAAACCTCAAGTCAGACATAAACGAAAAATAATCATATTTTGAGTGAGATCAAGACACATGATCTCATTCTGAACGTGACCAAATGAGTCCAACAGTTCCACTACCCCTGGTGCTTACAAGCAGTCCCTGTTTCCCAGTGGCTCAGCTGAATGGCTGAATGGCAGTGAACTCACATGCTCAAAGGAGGCTATTTGTCAATGTCTAAATCCTTGGCAAATATCTCACTGCACTTCTCTAAATATTTCTGGAGTTACAGGAGATCTCCAGACTATTGGATCATTTTTACGGATTTGGAAACATCTGTATTTAAGAAGCTCTCATCACCTTCGTCAGTATCTGTTCTACAAGCCACTGGTTAACGCATAATCCAAGCCTAGAAAGTTTGTTACACCTAATTCCAAGCAAAGCTTCTACAGAATCCATAGGATATTCAGACATTAAAATGAAAATTAAAGCATATTCTTTGGCAAACTAAATTTGAACAGTGCCAAATACATTTTAATAAGACATAAGATAATATCCTACCTAAGTTTTATCATTGAAATACTTTCATAATCAATGGCTATATTTAATATGGAAACTTAACAGAAATGAAAACATGAGTCTTCTTTTTGTTCACAATTTACACCTCAGTAAGAGTTGAGGAAGAAACAGCCATAATGTTGCTTTCTTGTGTTTATGCTGTATAATACAGTTTGCTACTGGTTGCTAATAACATGATACAATGTCCAGTCTCGTTTGGAGGTTTTTTGATGTATTTCACATTGCATGGTGAAGAGTTCACTGTCTATCAATTAATCCTTTTACATACAGGTTAAGGTACACCCCTCTCCATAAAAGCTTATCATAAAATATGGTAAGTTCAAAGACGGAATTTTAATGAGATTTTAGCTAAAAAGAATGACAAATTTCACAAGATTAATTGCCCTCACAACATTTTGTGTTCTTATGAGTCAGGGATTCTTGCCAGATTGGGAACTAAAGTAAGCCCCAAATGATGAAGATATTTCAGATTTTAGCAATGATGTCTGATAACCCACCTGTTTCTCAGACAATTTTTTTTAATATATATATGCAAAAAAAAAAAAATATGAGCACTTTATTTTTTTAAAATGCATGTGTCAGATACACTATTCCATCTGCATGCCCATCGCCAAAGAAATCAATTGTCATCTGAAAAGCTTTCCTGAAGGGAAGAGGACAGATTGTACCTGTGCCAGAAGCATCTTTGTTTGAAGCAGAAGCAGCTCTTGTACTCCACTGAAGATCATTTTAGAAAGGAAAGTTCTCACCTAGGGGTATTTGTCACCCTTCATTCAAACTGAAGTTTCTGCTGAAGCCAAAGATGATTATCATCCTCATTTTGTAATGCAGAGGTTGAACAATCTGTCTTTAGTGGTATGAAAACCTATTTTACTGTATTTGACAAAAATGGGTCTATATTTTTAGTCTACCTGTCCCTAAATCAGAGAAATCTTTTAGAATGTTACTGTCTTTCTATTGTACTTCGAGCCTTTTTCAGTTCCATGTCCTGTAGTTATGCAATAGTTCTTAGTGGTGTAGGCCTGGAGTTACAATTTTCTTTACATTTCTTTTGTTTTGACAGCACCTGAACTTACAACAATGCAGAAGAAGAAATTAAGAATAATGTTATTCAAGAGGGATTTTTTAACACACATTTTATTCAGGCTGAGTTAGATATAGCAAAACACTTGGGATCACATTCTTACCCCAAACCACTGCTAAATTTGCCACATCATTTTTAATGGAATATCTCCTACTTTACACACTTGTAAATGAAAACACGGTGAGACCTAATTTATTTCCTCTTACATTGAATACACTGCCTGGATTGAGTGGGAACTACAGGTCATCACAGTTTACTATCAGCAATTAGGATGTGTGCTGAGCTTTTCTTTTATGATCAGATTAATTTGTAAATGTGCTGTATTCTCATACTCAATCTGTGATGTATAACCTTTCACATCCTCCTAACATAAATTTTGTGCATTCATCTAATGTATATAATCAATCATATTAGAACTGTATTTCAAACCAATTTTTTTACTTTCAAATTGGTTCCTGATTCACTTCTGATATTAAGAGGAGTGGTCTATAGTGCAGGTCTAGTGTCTGGTGTAAAAAATGCATCTTAATGAATCGACACTAGCTGAAAGAGTAGCACCACCAAAAGGCTTTGGCATCTATGCCTATCCAACATCAGATGTCCACCATTTTAATTCTCTCTCCACTGGTGTTTGTCCTAGGACACCTTGCAACTCTATGAATATCTTAGTGCAGTTTTGAAAACCCTGCACAGACATAGAATTGGACAAGTCCTGGGCAGCTATGCACAAAAATCCATCAAGGATCAATGTAGTATTTAATCTGCAAGAGCTGTAGTCAAGATATTCTCAAAGAATTCATACTCTTTAGCAAAAAAATGATGTCTGTGATTTAGTTCAAGTTATAGAGCAGGATAGTGGCAATGATCCTTCTCAAGACGTGAAAGATACAAGTTCAGTGACCTCACTTACCTAGGGAGACTTCAAACTGTGTATCCTACATTCTTAGTGAATATATAAGTGACCAAGATATAAAATACTCTGCAGCAAGACATTCTCAGCCCTCTTCTGTTCAAAGTCTTTCAATTTTGATGGTATAATTGAAGATTAACTGGGCCAGAGCAGAGTAGGATGTGATTATAGACTAGTGTATTCTTGGGTAAACTCATCTGACAAGGCAGAAAATTGTATTTCAGTCCTTGTTTTAACTTAAACTTCAGTATTCTAAATTAAGATTTAATTGAATCCAAGCCATTGGATCAGTGGCTGATACTCAGATAAAATTCACATGTCTTAACGAATAAGGTGCTCACTCTCTTAGACAATAAACCTTTGGTCATTGCAGTTTGAAGAAGAGGGATGGAGAACACAGCTTGAAACACATTCTCTCACCTCCTGGTTTTAGCAACTGTATAGAATGTGACTGTGGCAGGTTCAGACAAGGAAGTAATTTAATCTTCTTCTTCTACACCTCACATTGATACTCTGATGACCAAGTCATTACATGAGAAAAAAGAAATTAAGAAAAAAAAAATAAGACATTTTTCCATCTGTCTTTTGGTGGAAGAGTTGAAGGAGTGACTTTGCTTCAAGACAGATTCTCAGGTTATCATTTCTAACTGAAGACAGATCCATTCAGGCCACAGCAAGAGCATCCAAATAGGAAGAATCTCAATACAGATGGCAGAGCTGCACTGACTCTTGGCCATGCCTGGTTTAGTGCAGACAGGGCATAGTGCTAATGTATCCATATTGTTTGTGTGCAGAGATCACACTGTTGTGCTCTCAGTTTGGTGCATCTCTACAGGAAGCCCCACTCTTTCTGTTTCAAGGGCCAACACATTTGGGATGAGCTCAGAGGTTTTGGTACCATATGGTCAAACCTACTTCTAGGTAACTGCTTCTCCTAAAACAGTTTTTAGGAGGAAAAAAAAGTCAGAACTCCATAAAGCACAACAAGTGTTCCTACACTTCATAGCTCTTATTCACAATCTTCAACTTGTGCTGTCTCAATACCCCAGTATACTTTCAGGATCTCCTTTTCAGACCTTTGGAGTTCACATGAATCTTACCCATGGCCACTATAAACATGAAAATCAGACCAGTTTCTTAGGAAAAGCTGAAGATAACTTGTCTTATATGCAATATTTTGGCTGTTGCCCTTCATTTATATTTAAAAATTTCTCGGAAGACTTCTAATATTAGGAATAAAAAACCACATACCATTGAATCTTCTTATCATTCTTAAGCCTAACATAATTAGGTAAATTATTTCTGGCACATTACAAAACTTCTTAAATCAACAGCTGCTTTTTTAGAAGAAGCTAAAACATTCATGAATTTAATTGCACTCAGGTAGTAAAAATATTTTATTCTAAGTTGATTTTTATTATGCTACTGTGATGCTATCGATTACCGATTACTCGTGTTATTTGAATTTGTTGTCTACGTGCCCTTGGTATCCTGGTTCAATTACTCTTAACTCTATGGTTCAATTACTATTTTGCTTTTGATGGGAAACTAAACTCGATAGCATGGCTACTTGTCTGATGGCTATTTATGGATTCCCAAAAATAGTGTGGATACCTCTTAATCCTGCTGATTATCTGGCAGGTTAAAAAGAAATGTATGATCAGTTTCTATGGAACCTATGTAAGAATTTTGTTTGATGACTCTTCTCAAATCATTCTCCTTTGGTAATTCCTGAGGAACTTTCATGAAATATAATGACACTCTCTTACATACTCCAGATACATCCTTTTCATGGATACTTTATCCTTGAAAATTGGGAATAATGAGGTCTTACTATATTTGTCTGACCGCTAAGGAGTTAAATTTCAGTTTGAAGTAAAGAAGGGGGGAAAACCAGAAGAAGAAATATGTGTTTCAATGAAATAACAAACACCGGGGAGAATTCAGACAGTCCGGTTGCAGGCACATGGCTGTTGTGCTTAAGTACAGGACATTTGTTTTACTAAACTTCCTAGATAGTCACTACAGTTAACTAACATGGTTTGCAACACCCACTAGATAAAACCACCTCTCTGTTGACTACTGAAAGACTGGGGAAATGAGACTTCCAGACAGAATATAGATATGTTAATTACTGCCAAAAGCATCTATGAAGATGTAAACATTCATTAGAGAATAGGTAGAAGTATTTTTACCTACTTTGGAGGAAGTCACTTATTCTAGATATGTATACTGAATTGAAGCTGTTCCATGAGCAAAGATAGATAATTTTGTAAATGTTTGGACATGTTCAGACCCCTTTCAAAGCAGGGTTTACAAAATATTTGGATTCTTACAAAGGCGCATACATGAATTGTACTCATTCAAGACACCTAGACAGAATTTTCAACTACTCTTAATAACTTGGGTAAAGAATTCTTAGTAAACGTGACACAAAGCAAAGCCTACAGATAGAAGACAAAAAGATCAGGACAAACATACAAGTGTTTATTTGTATTTGTGTGTGCACATATATGACTGCACGTTTATTCAAAATTCAAGATATGCTGACCCATCAACATTTTAATAAAGACACCACAGAAGGTTCAATATAATTTGTTATGTCATATGCCGACTCAAAGCCTCTTTTTCAAAAATTGTCTTTTTCCAGAATGTCAGTCTTCTGCCTGGTTATAAAAGTTTGCCTTCTATCCAAGGAATGTCTGCTCAGCTTAATCATGCTTAAGTTTCTTGGAAAAAAAACTGCACATTAACATCTAAGATTTTTGTTCTGTTGTTCTTCTTTTTTTTTTTCCCACAAAGTACTTTCTCTGGTTTTGATGAAAGCAGCAGCATATACCAGAAATATTCAACTAGAATTGCTTGTACTCTCACTTTGTTATTTTCCTAGCAAGTAAGTATCATGTTCCTAAAAGGCAATAATTCTCTTCATCTGTGGCACTTCTAGGATGATTTGTGAAATTGGTCTTTTGGAAGAGTTTTTAAAAGAAAAGTCTTTTAAAAGACAGTACTACCTCTACTGTCTGGATCCTGTCCCAAAAGAGCAGGAATGACAGTCAAAAATTCTTCAGTGATAGCTCCTACTCTTATGTTTTAGTAAGCTGTGTATCTTCCCATTCTTTGGCCCTCAAACAGGGAAGTGGTGCCATTCATCATAGCAGAACTGTTTTGCTATGTTCTCTTTAATTCAGATTTAATCTTTGGTTCTGTTTCTTCACACCAAGATCCTATTGCAAACTAGCCAGTTTCCTCCTAAATTTTGTTCAGTGCATGCAAGCAAGTAATCCATTCTACATCTTATCCAGTGATCAAATTCCATACTGAATTAGCACGGACTGCAGTCATACCAAAGTTTAGGAAGAGGTCAAAAGATCATACATGCTTAGTGTGGCAACATCAGATTGCCAAAATTAGTGTAAGTATGAAGAGTTTCCATGCCAGGAACTGAAATGTGTCTTCAGGACATTTTGACATCTGTAATGAATGTGTACATATAAATCATCTACAGGTGATTTAGGACACCTTCAATATTAGCAGGAGGTTGAAAACAGTCATTGAAAGGGTAGGAAACTAAATGCAGGGCATTTCTAGAGTCCAAATCAGCTAAGCTAATTAACAGATTATTTATCCTCTTTATTTATTCTCTTTGATGTTTGTCATCTGTTTTGAGAGATATTAGCAAGCTTCAGCCTCTGGTTTTTGTTTCATGAAAATGATATGAAGAGTTTACAAGGGCCCCTGCACTGGCTTGCATAGCAGAAAGAATATGACCTTGGTTATTTAGTCAAAATTTACATTTCCCATACCAAAGTCCTTCAAATTACAAACTAGAGAGTTCCAAAATCTGGGTGGGCCACCACGCTAGCTAGAACATCCCTATTGTGTTTGAGACTGGATTTCATTTAAGCTCTGTCTCTTCTGTCTTGCAAAGGATAATACATGTGGACATCTTATGTGAGATGAGAAAAAAAAGCATCCTATGAATTGACTGGGAGAAAACTGTTGAAGACCAGAGACAGGCTAATCCTATTCAGGAGTGCTTTCCTCACTTCTAGGACAATCTCAAGATCTGCCCATAAGGAAAGGAAATGTTGGTTTTATGCCATCTTTGTGTTACCGTATAATCAGATCTGCAAGGATTGGCTGGAGGTGGCTTCATCTGCTTTGGTTAAATCTGCATCCTGTAAGTTCTGCTCTCTACCACTGGTGTATCCATCCTTGAAAACTATTCATTTAACCGCAGCTCAATGGTTTTTCTCCCTCCAAGATCCTAGTCAAAAAACTCTGAATGTCCGTCCTTTTACATTATCTAGGAAGACAATCTGTAATAGGTCGTCCTTTTCTGTATCTCTGCACTTCCTCAACCTGTCAATGTTCCTTTTATAGCATGATCCAGCAGTCACTCTAAGTCAAGGTTTGAACATTTGCAGTGTGGACACAGGTAAAACATTTTGTAGTAGATGATAGGCTGTGAACACAAACATCATTTCATACTCACGTCAGACTGCTTTCAGCTATGGGATGATAATCAACTCAAAGTAAACAGACTTTCAAACTTACTAAGCAAGCAGAATAATGTACAGTGAATGACGGTCTCTTCAGAATGTGTTATCTGCTACCGGCATGTGTGGTATATTGACTATGGTGGCTTACTAACTATCCTAGACTGAAAGCAGAGCTTGGGACGTGAAGTCTGAAGAAACCACAGATCTCTTATAATTCTACTGTCTGTAGTTTCGAAAGGTGATTATAGCATCCAGGAATGCCCAGATTTGGGTGATGTCCTGACCAGAACATTTTGAAATACAAATAAATGTCTAATCCCTTCACAGAGCAATACCTCCCGCCATGTCAAAACACCACAACTCACACGAAAAAGACAAGTGGCAGCCCAGGGCTGTCACAATCAGAAATCACAAAAATAGTGTCTGGGTCTAAAGTAAAGAGATAGGAAGAGGAATGCAGAGGATTAGTATTCTAAAATTTTTAAAAATTCTACTTTAAATGTGGTTGATTCGCGTATTGTTTCTTTGGTTTTACTTTTTTTTCCTAATATCCATTGGACAGGTTGGCAGTTTCACTCAAATCTGAGCACAATTGCATTATGGACACTACAGTGATCCAGCTTTTAGCCAGGAGAGGTTCACAAGCACTATATTTAAACACGAATCTGAACTGGTCCCTATACCAAATCATAAAGGCCCTTTATTTTTTGTTTTCTACCTGATGCCTCTCCTTCACATAGATTTACACTGTCTGTATGTTGCCACACAGCTCAATAATAAGCATTTTACCTATTTGATAATGATGCCATCACCAGTCACCTTACTCATCAGTTCCCCTAGAGGCGTTTTGTCAAAACCCAATAAATGATGCGAAGTCTGTCCTCTTCTGTTATCAGTGAAGTCACCAATTATGTGTCTAAAAAAAAATATGAAATATCTATCGAGATACGTGTTCATTTGGTGATTGCTTAATATTTCTTTTTCCTCTGAACACTTAGACCATTTCTTCTTTGACTAGTGACCTGGATCGTTATATCTGAATGTTATTCTCCTACTAAATGTGCAGAGATCAGTAGAGTAGCCTCTGAGAAAGCTCCTGAGGGCGAAAGAAGAAATCAGGTAATAAGAGACAGATAGTCAGTGTTCAGGGCCTTGGAGATACGATGCTATTTCTGATTTTGCCACTGGCCGACCCTGGGATTTTGGACAAGACAACTTGTAAGACTGCATTTTTCCTCTCATTCTTCTACCACTTTTAACGTTTGCTCTCTGGAGCAAGAATTTCCTTTTCTTAGTTATGTGCGAAGTATGTTGCAGAATAGAATCGAAATACAGCTTGGTATGACACAGAATTAATGACAATAACAGAACTTAGATAAGACACTGGGCAATACCAAGGTATAGTCTGAAGTCTAGGTTAAACCATAGAAGAAGATGAAAGGAGAAAGTGCTCTGAGTATTAAATTTGGAAGTTCAGGCCTTGCAAGTCATACCTCTTAATACAGATGCAAGGCCATAAAATTTTGTCCCCATTGTTCAAAGCTGAGGAGCAGATCAAGGAAAAAACTTTTTTGTAAGGGTTTTCTTGAAATTTATTTGTAAGCACAGGCTCAACTGAGCAATCCTTGCCCTAGCAGAGAGGGAGTCAGACACAAATCTCTGTGAAACAGCCTCTGGTTTCTTTATTTTTTATTATTTTTATTCCTGAATTACTCTGATACATCTGTAAAGATTGACTTAAACTCTCTGTTTCCCTTTATGACCAGGCATGCTATTCTCTTCTGCTATGTTCTTCTTTAAAACTATTTAAGTTCACACAGAATTCTTTTTAGTTTTATGGAGTAATTTGCTACGCAGAGGCTGGTCTTTTCATTTTCAGATTTCGAACGTTTTCAAGTATCTAAAACAGGAGGACTTTTTTTTCCACTTTATGGAAAAAAGCCACGCTGGCAGATTTCAGGGTTTAATTTCTTTATAACAATAGATTTAATACAAAACACATTTTTATTGTAATAAAAAAAAAAATAAAGGAAGCAATATGCATTTGAAAATTCTGCCAAACAAGGCAATGTTTTTTTATTCTTAACAAGAAAATCTAATATATTTTTATGTTAGTATGGACTTTCTATACATATTACTTTTATATATACGTATGAATATATATACATAATGAATGAAATTGAATTTGATTTGACTATAAAGGTCTCTGTATCTAGCCCGTCAGGCTACAAATTAGATTTATGTTGAGGGATTTTGGATGCTGTTGTTTCTTTCTGATTTTTCTTTGACTAATCATTGTGATAATTTTTTTTCTTGTTAGTGGATGTCATTTTTTTCCCCTAGACCATTATTCCTACCTTGTTGAATAGTGTTAGTGCTCTTCCTGTGGTCCAAATACAATAGAAAGGGCTAGTGTCTTCCTCAAAGACAAAACAATTCAATTTTCTGAATAACCATTAATATGCAGTCATTAATTTTGTTGGAAACTAGCCTCCCATTGACTTTCATAAAAGTTGGCCTTAAGAGAACAAGAGACTTGAGGAACTTTAGACTCAAATTTCTTCAATGCTAGGCTTCCTTGCCAATGGAGTCACGCAAATTTTTCTAGCTTGTCCAGATCTTAGTGAAATGTGTCCGTTGACTTCACAGTTTCTGGGCTCAACACCTTTAGGGACCATATACAAGGCAGTACCTATATTGCTGAAAGTAATAGATATTTCTTTAAAATTGGGTACCACCTCTTTTCAGTAATGCAACAGAAATCTCTTGAATTTGACAGATTAATAAGCATTACAACTCTGCAGGAATCAATAAACCTCATTAGAGATGAAGGTTCAGTTCATTGGTTATAGAATGGATGAATCAACATCAAGTCCAATATTACTCATCAGTAGTATTTTGTCACCATCTGACCTGGGATATTTGAAACAGGTAAACAGCCTTAAATCTACTTTTCGGTTTTCTGACAGACAAAAGATATTGGATCTTACCAGTATCAAATGTGGCATCTACCAAAACATAAAAATTATTGGAAGTGATTGCCAAAACTGATAGCACCTCCTTTACAAAAATATCTTCTGTCTCCTTAACCTGCCTAGCAGAGAAGGTTGTGAGATTTCTTTGCCAGACATGGTTATGTTATTAGTCCTTGAAGGAACAGGGCTGAAAAAAAAAGCATCTATCTTGTAGTTTCCATCTAATAGCTATTGTAAATAGATCCTTTTAGAGGGTTATTAACTCCACTGTAAAAACAGGTAGGCATGTATTTTTATTTGAAGCATATTTTAAAAGTTGATTACTGCAATTGCTAGAAACTTTCTAACTTCCAGATTAAATTTTCTGGTGACCCAGCCGTATGTATTGAACTACATAAATGAATGTATAGAAACATTACAGTATAATATAAACCAATATGAACCCTACAGAATTATTTTCTTCCCTGAGACAAAATACTGTAGCAAATTAGTAACTTTTAATCTTATTGCAAAGGAATATGTTGCAGCGGGAGGTAAATTGGGTGGAAAAAAAACATCCTGTTCCAGGAAAGTTTTTGAAATTGCAAAATTCACATTCTACACTGAGCCAAACCCAAGACCTTTCAATTTTTTTTGTATTTTTTTTCCATGGGAAAATAAGAAGAAAGCATGATCAGAATAGCTGCAAGTCCAGTAATTTAGGACCTTCCTCTGCAACATAGGAAATCTAGGTCCAAGTCTACACTATGAAGTAAACTAAACAGGGACTTTAATTTCATTCTTCCGCATCCTGGGAGATGTTAATAAAAGTCAGGTTACTAGTGGTTCTGGCTCAATTTCTTTTTGACCAGAAATTCCAAAGTAGACTCCAAAAAAACCTTTCCTGTCTAAACAGCATGTATTTTCCACTGAAAGGATGAATATTGATGGGCTGATATTTTTTAGCAAGATCTCACTTTGCTTAAAAAAAAAATTCAACCTAACTGAAGATAACAGCTCTTAGATGTAATCAAAAATTATGTCCCTTGCCACACTCAGTCCTTATTTTTTCGGTGGCCTACTGTGCCAGAATAGCAGGGTTAGTCTTTGTGTTCTGATCATTTTACCAGTTTGGGCAATTATTTTCCCCCCATCAAAGTTTAAGCTTACATTTCAGTTGGATACAGGATTATTCTTCATTTCATGACTTAAACCATAATGTACTGTTGTTTTGTACTGTTAAACAGATGCTTAGCTCTGTGAAAATAGGAACCATGTGTTCCACCCCAGAGGTGGCTGGCATTTTGGTGGTAAATGAATTCATCCTTGCTTTTTAAACTGTTTTTGGATTCAAGTGTTATGTAGATATAAGATATTTATTGTTTCAGTTTTGTGAAGCCTTGCTCCCAGCTAAGAGCACTAGAGCCAGAATCTGGAGAAAGGACCACCAATTATGATCAATAATAGGTCAACATAGTATTCAAAGAGTTTTTCCATGGTAGGTAGCTAAAAACATAGTATGAAAAAAAAGTATCTTCAAATAGTTAAGCCTACAAGTGAAGGAAGAATGTGACAAATTTCTGTCTCTAGAAAAACATGACATTATTAATTACAAAAAAATAACCTCAAGACCTTCAGCTCAGGAAATTGTAACTTGCAACTTGCAAGTCGCCCAGAGTCAAAATATGAGAGATAACAATCATATTGATAATGTTTAGTCTTGTTCTTCTTCAACATGAAAATATTTCTAATTACTCCATGTAGTATTCCTCTGGGGAAAAAAAAAATTGTCTTTCTCTTGCAAAAGACAGCCATGGACATCTTTTGAATCTCCTAAAGAAGACTTGAAAACTGCAGAAATTTTCACTTACAGCAGTGAAAAATGAATCAGATCTACAGATCTACAGGCTAGACCTATCCACAATAAATGCATATCATTCAGAACCTGTGGGAGCACCTCTCTCCATAGCTCCTGAGTTTCTGAAACCTGGAGAGGTAATGGAAGGAGCATAATATAGCTGTGCCTTGTCATAATACAGACATGGAACATAACAACAGGACATGTTTTTATTTAAGAATTGGCAAGCACTGGTCAAAAGGTCTTCCCTTCGTAAAGCAGAGTGATAATGGCGATTTTCAACTGATTCGGCCTAAAACCAAACAGAGCTCTCATCAACAACCGGGATCATACTAAGAACTCTTCTGCAGATGCAGAAGTACTGGCAAGCTTCATCCTATGCTGGATTGAGGGACTGCTCAAGGTAGCAAGTTCCATGGCAAAGAAGCTTCATGTGCTGGCAATTCTGGCTGGCTGCTAGGCTAGCAATGAGTACTCATGGCTGCCAACTGTGCCTGGTCATGATAAAACAGCAGAATATAGTTTGATGTATGAGTCTAAGAGGAAGAAGAGAAACAGATTAAAGAAACTGTCTACTCCTTTTTTTTTTTGCTAGGGAATGAGACAAAATCAGAATTTATGCATTTTTTTCTGTAAGAAATAGAAATAAACCAGGCACATATGTTACTCTTCTCATCAATGACTGCCCTAAAGGATTAATATTTTTAAATCCTAAAGTTCTACTTGACTGACTACACTACACATGAAATATGTCTTTTTTATTTATAAAATGCATCTAATGTAGTATATTAGTCAGTTCATCTAAAAACTCACAAAAGGGTGATGAAAAATACCATCACTTTTCTTCCTCTAGGCTAAGTAAGCCATCATCATACCCATAATTGTCTGGAGGCCTCTGGCCATACATGCATCACAAAATTATGTTAAAAAATAATTTCTGATTTCAGTTGACAATATAAAGAGTACACAAAATATGGTTTACGCAAAGGCATTTCAGCCCGCTTACCTATCTGTTAAGAGACAGAAGGTCAAACTTGCAGTTTTGTATGTTGATCTGTGTACATCTAGAAATGTGTATCTAATAATCAGAGACATTTGTAAGATGTATGTATGTGAAAGGGCTGAACGCTTTTATAGCTGTGCAATGTCTTTAGCTCAAAAGGATTTGTACAGCTTTAACTGGGGGCAGAATCTGTCCTAGATAATATTATTGAAATGTTTGGAAACATCTTCACATAATGTTTATTTTCATTTTACAAAGAACAATGTGGTTCTCTGCTCCAGTTTCAAATCAAAAGTTGTAGGGTACAACTCTACTGACATCAATGGAATCGCAATTACTTACAGCAGGTCTGAATTTATCCCTATGCATCTATATTCACTTAGCCTTTCTCCCCTGGGGAGAGGAAGAGAGAACTAAAATGTGTCAGATATTTGTCACATTGCCTAATGCACTACTGGAAGAAGATCAGATGCAATGCTGATGAGTACGGTATAAACAAACCTTTAAAGAAACGGAAACGTTCACCAACAAATATGAAGAAACATGCAGGGACATTTCAGACTACTTTTCCTTCTTCTCTGAAAGACTGCCGCTCTCAAAGCCATCAAGAAGGGCATGGTATTTGTTCTGAGCTAAAGTAGAATCAGTTTTCTAACTTTTCATCCAAACATCATCTAATTACCCACGTTTTCTGAAAGGGAGCTGTATGTTTTCAGACAGTGTTTCTCTCTAGAAGTTATCCAACAGGGAACTTGACAGGCTTGAAATGTCAGCCTGTGTGAACCTCATGATGTTCAACAAAGCCAAGTGCATGATCCTGCAACTTAGGCTGGGGTAATCCCAAGAATAAATGCAGGCTGGGTAGAGAATGGATAGCCCTGAAGAGAAGGATCTGGGTGGGTTGGTGGGTGAGAAGCCCAACAAGAGCCAACAATGTGTTCTTGCAGCCCAGAAAGCCAACCATATCCCAGGCTGCATCAAAATGTGTGACCAGCAAGTGGAAAGAGGTGATTCTCCTCCTCTACTCTGCTCTGATGAGACCTCAGCTGGAGTACTGCATCCAGCTCTGGAGTCCTCAGCACAGGAAGGATATGGATCTGTTAGAGTGAGTCCAGAGGAGAGACACAAAGATGATCAAAGGGCTGGAGCACATCCCATACGAGGAGAGGCTGAAACAGTTTGGCTTGTTTTGCCTAGAGAACAGAAGGATTCAAGGAGCCCTTATAAGCACCCTCCCAGTACTTAAAGGGGGCCTGAAGGAAAGCTGAGAATGTACTCTATCAAGGAGTGCAGTGACAGTATGAGGAGTAATGCTTTTAAGCTGAAAGAAAATAGATTTAGATGATATATTAGGAAGAATTTTTTTACTGTGAAGGTGGTAAAGCACTAGAATAAGTTTTCTGGAAAAGTCGCGGATACCCCATCCCTGGAAGTGTTCAAGGACAAGTTGGATGAAGTTTTGAGCAAACCTCCAGTGGAAGGTGTTCCTGGCAGGGATGTTGGAACTGGATGATCTTTAAGGTCCCTTCCAACCCAAACCATTCTATGAGTCTATGATAACACTGGGCATTGATGTACAGAAAGGCTGTTGTTTATTCTTATTCTTGTAGAAACCAAGACTTATCCTTGAGCTGGTGGAGTGCCGTAAATGAAAGGGATGAGAAAGGGTCACATCTACAGAGAGGAGCTGACAGGACAGGTGTCCCAAAACTGGCCAACCAGAGTGTTTCATCCTATACACATCATAATGTGTATAAAACTGAGGGATCAAGCTCTCTTCTTTGATAGACAGCATCCAGTGAGGATCTCTTTTGTATTTTTGCCCTGATCTGTGTCTTCCTGAATCCATTTCCTGAGTCTGGCTCCCTCCTGCCACTGAGTCTGGCCCAGTACCTTTCCACATACCTGCTCCACATCATCTGTAGTGACGTAGTCAGCAAAGGAGGTGGAAGGACGGGGCGTGTAATTTTATATATATGTACCTATTTTTTATTGATAATATTTTCATTATTATTATTACTTTTTCTTTAAAGATATTTTAGTTTTAGTGTCCAACCCACAAGCCTTTTTTCTCTCATTTCCCTTTCCCCTTTCCCTGGGCAGAGAGGGAGGGAACTGGGACCACCACAAATGCTAGCATTTGACTGCTGATCAGGCCAGGCCAGGGCTAACCTGTGCCAGTGTTTGATAAGCAGACACCAGTTCTGTATTGTTCTCCATGATCTACACAAAGTCAGCAGCACAGCTTACCATGAATCAAGACCTGTATTCTAGAGTGAACAGTAATTAGTTCTTTTTAACATGTAGTGGTTTTTAAGACAACTCAGTAGGTGTCTTGTTAATTTACTCATTACTAGGTGGATGAAGAGGTTCATCTCATCTGTGAATACCAATTATTCTTCATCTTAAATGAGGTAGCGTCAGTAAAACAGAGACTCATCTTTATTTATCTTTCCTTCAGTAGCAAGTTTGGCAAATATGAAGCAATATTTTCAAAAGCATTTCTAAAGTGGATGCTACTTTTTTCTGTTTCTTCAACTCAGTGATTGTTTCTCTGTTTAGGAAAATGCTAGGAAACAACTTACGTAAAAAAGTGAAAGAGAAATGAAACATGAAAGATTATAAGTTCTTTCTGATCTAATGTCATTTACAGTAAGGAAAGAGCTATCATGAAGCCTAGACTACCTCAGTGCTTACTGCAGCTAGAAAAAAAAATGGTTAATTATTGATAATAGTTAAAACTTGTGGTTGTCCCTTCTATTCTGTCTTTGTTCTCATTCTCTCATTATTTTTGCAAATATATCTTGTCTCTGCAAAAGTGAACAAAAGTATGGTACTGCCTCAGTGTGATTCTAGACAATGTGAGGTCACCTTAATTTTCCTGTTTAATCTCAGCATTAAGCAGGACACAATGGCAAAAATGAGACCAGACAGCTTGCACTTATTATTTATAATTATGGTCAACAATTTTTGATTCTGAGAACTAAATCTCATAGGTTGAGATAGGCTGAAGGTAGCTCTTCACATCTAAACAGTATTACATTTGAAGAAATTCTGGTATGTATCTAGAAGGTATTACATTATACAATCTCACCACTGCAACCAAAACATTTCAGAAAATAGCACTTAACATTTTCATCTGACAGAAACAATCCCAAAAGCTGTTTATTTTAGTTGCATCATCATGCCTGTGCAAGCCGAAGTAAGTCCTACATCTTTGCCTGATATGATTCAAAGCTATTTAAAGCATTTGATTTTATTAAAAACTTTTTGTCTTTGCAATGCTCTCTTGTTTCCTGTCTTATTCCATCCTACCCAAAAAATAAACAAACAAAAACTTAAGGCTTACGAAATTTTCCATTAACGCATCTTCCCAGCATGATATTGCACACGGCCTACTGTTATTAATTGTCTCCATGTGAGTTGACAAAGTCATTAGAATAACACTAATCATAAGGTGGTTTTTGTTCTTGTGATTCATTGAAAATTTACATTGTTGTGTATATTAGTGTTAGGTGACTGACTAACATGTCAAAAGAAAGAACATGGCTTGGTGGCAAAGATCAGACTCTTCAGTGACTATAGAGGACACCTCAATGATTCTATAGTGTTTATCAAATAATCGGATTTTTTTTCCAATATTTCATTTATTTTCTGCTTAATTTTAAACCCAGAGGTTTAGCAAAAACAAAAGTGGCGCATAATAACTCACAGGAGGGGAAAAAGTACCCAACTGCATTTGTCCAAAATATCAGTATGAATTTAGAGTAAATCAAATGTGGGTACACAGCTAGAAGTCTGCTTGAGTTGAGTTCAGCATATCCCAATATTTGCTGTTGCTGGTCATGCAGATGTAAGTGGATGTAAGTACAATGGTAGTAGCACCATATTCCCGTAATTGCCTTCCCATGGCAGAAGTTCAATACTTACTTAAAGAGGTAGTTATTGTTGAGCAAGACACTAATCTCACTTTAATATCCAGACCTTCCTTGAAAATCTTCCTACCCAAAATTGATCTATTCAGATAATGCTTATGAATTCTAGCAAGATCACAGGGTAATTAAAAATACAGAAAACTAATTAAGTTCAAATAAAAGATCTCAAATATTTGGGAGAAACAGAGAAGATTCAGCATTCTGTTCAACTGATTTATCTGTGAGTTATTCTCTCTTCTCTCAGTATTTTTTTGTATTAGCTATATGTTTTAAAAGAAAACAAGATAAACTGAAAGTTATTACTCAGCATTGAGGCTGAAAAGAGGACATTATTATACAGGCTGTGTCAACTCTGAGTGAATATGTGTCCACCAATATTTAATCTCAGATCTAAAGTAAACATTAAGGCTTTGAAACCTAAGAAACTGATGGTCTGCCTCATGCTAGAACATCAGTTTGCCAATATTCTTAGGTATGAACATGCTCTTTAGATTAGAAAATGACCATATCTTTATTCAGGAGCCAAACTATAGGTTGACTATAATCTCTGATATCCGATTTTGGGAAGACCCTCACCACCAGAGACATGAACGTAATAAATAAAAGGAAGGATATTAACAGGGAGATTAAAGACTGTATAAAGCCAGTTGTAGTTATTCCGATTAGCAGGTACCTTGTTTATATAGCTGGTAGCTTTCTTGAAAACTAGAATTTAGGTTAGGTGAAGACTTCTTTTGCCTTGCGTAGCAGGTCTGTCTTGTTTCTTCCCATTAGTCAATTTGCTTTTTGGAAGGATCTAATGTTTTACAGTTGTGTGTTTGAAATGTGTTTTGAATAAAACTCCAGCCAAGAATGTTGTGTATGTCATTTGTGGGGAAAAGCTAAAGACTGCAGGAGCCTGCCATGGTTGTGTAACTTGCTTATTTTTATATCTGTTAACTACTGCTTTTGTTAATAAAGTTTATAACAAAAAGTTTTATAGATTTATAAAAAACTAATAATTTTTAAAACAGTCACATATTTTTGGATTTTATATGAAAGTTCAGTTGTACAAATTTTGCACAAAATCCCAGATGATTAACAAAATATGTGTTTATTTAAAAATACAAATAAATACATTTGAAGGGGTTTTTACTTAGAAAAATTTGAATTCAATATTTGTCTTGTAAGACTTAGAAATCTGACCCATGCCTTTGGAACTCTTAATGTACAGCAAAACAAAGAGAACAGAGTTTCCAAAACTGGAAGACATATAGGATGATACTTGAGACAATAGGGATGTTTCCCAGAAGAAACATGAAAAGATATAAACTGAACTGACTGTACCCTTTTTCTCCATGGTATTAATCTTTTACTGTAAGCTGTGAAAGTCTAAAGATAGATCAGAAATGATAAATCTAGTCAACATGTCCCACATCGTATTTAGATTGACAGAGCAACGTGACTGTATTAAGAAAACCTAACGCCTCATCTGCGCAAAATGAAGCAAATATTTATGTTATCACTAACTCTGCTAGTCTAAATAAAACCAAGGAATTTGCAGGCACCAAAGAACTCACATTCACTCTTTAAATGTAAGAATCATGACTCAAAATACCATTTCTGGAACATAGTTCTTTATTTCAGCACATTAAGATACATAAAGCTGATCCACATCTACTCTGAAAAGGAATATGCACAGTCATTACATAAAAAGCGCATGCTAAAATAAGAACAAAACCAAAACCAGGGTGCTTAAAAGCCAATGTTGTTATTATCATAAGCCCACAAAGTTCTCAGTATGTCACTACTTAAATCAGAGACAAACAGGCTTGGTTTATTGGCAGGACACTATCTTGAAACCCAAAGAATAATATCTCATTTAGAGAAAATAGAGTACCTCTCAGATACCATAATTTTTCATATTGAGACATGACTAACTTGCTCCACTCTGGGATATTCAGCATTATGCAAAAACTGACGAGTTTGCATCAGGGCTGGTCAAAAACCTATCGTCCTCTAAATTACAAATCATGGTTATATTATGGAGAATTAAGGATGTTTTCCAACAGTATGGTTTTGAATAGCCATATAGATACACTCAAACTATCCTGAATTTATACATAATCTACTAATTTCTTAAGGAAATTTAAATTCTAAGCCTTAGCTCATTTTTCACTGCTAAAAAATATGTCTGGATTTATATGAAACAGTTAAAAACTCAGGATAAACTTAGATGAGAAATTACTGATTTTATTCAGATTTGCAGTAGCTGTGTGGAAATTCTTTCTAATATAACTTCAGACATAACAAAAAAACCCAACAAACCTTTAAAAAAAATTCTGTAAATAGCAACATATGATTTACTTGACTCATTTCTATTTTAAATACTAAAGTATATATTACCCATTTCAAACAAAAGCAGACTACTCCAGAAACTGGGTTTTACAGGCATCTTTAACCTTCTAAAGACTGATTAGAAGTCACTTCAATGTATTTACAGTAAGAAATCAAGCAAAATGAAACACACACTGACAAAGTCCCAAGTTACTTAAATACAGCTAAAAATAAATTATTATTTTTTTGGTATGACAAATCATTCTTTATTGAGGTAATCTGAACTAAAACCCTCTAAACACATCTGTTTTTTCTTTGTGTTCAGATAATGGTTTGGATTCAAACTCTGTGGGAAGCAGCTTTGTCCCAGTACCAATGATCACCTAAGAATGGATCTTAGACAGGCAAACCTCTTTTTTTTGGGGGGGTATTACCTTTCCATTTTCCTTTCTACTTTGCAAATGATGCCAGTCTTAATATCCTACTAATTAGCACCTGCTCAGGTCTCTTTCACCTCCACCCTGTACTTCTAATTCTATTCTCCCAAAATCTGACTTTCTTTAAATTCTTCACCAAAACCCATTTCAACTGAAACATCAGAAGAACCCTCCCAATTATAATGTGTCATTTATCAAGAAGCGTTAATACATGCACATGACTAGAATGAATTATCATAAGATCAGATTCTTGATAACCCTTCTGAAGTTTTCCCCATATTCCATCTGTCTAATCCCTTGTCCTGTCTAATAGGAGGCTGCAAAATCTTCAAGTCAGATATCTGGTCCTTTTACCATTTCTGTACAAGAGTTAGGCACACTCGTCAACAATATTCGCTGTATAATGGGGCCTCTTAAGCTTATTTGTCTAGTCATTATACAAGAATGCAGTACAAGCTTCTTAACGCACAGATGAATGATAATCCATGTATATAATGTAAGCAACACAATCAATGCATAGTTCTGCAGCTTTGAGAGTTTGGATGAACCCTTAACTTCCCATATAAAATCTCTTGATAACTTCATTACAGTTTCAAGTAATATAAATTACATGAACTGCCCTAATGACTCACTCCAAGGTATGGTAGACGATGCTGTACCTTGCAAGAGAAGGATCTACTCTGATAAGCTTGTAATGTGTCTTGGATTTAATGCAGCAATGAAAGACAAAGTGAAGCTGTATTGGAGGTCAATGGTTTTAACTATAAAGTGTACCTTGAATTAGGGGAATGTCTTGTTTATTGTCTTAAAAATAATAACTAATGGTAATATATAGAGAACGTACCTAGCCAACATCAACACAGAGAATAGGGGAGGCCAGATATGAATGAATATGTGAGCGTGTTTTTGACATATCAAAGGAGATGTTTCCAAAATGCAGTTTATGATCTACCTAGACAAATCCTTTCTGTCCACCTTCCTTCAAATAGTTCCTACCTAATATTCACCTATCTGTGACTAATTTAGATGGTGAATTCCTTAGGAGATAGACTATGCGAAATTAATGGTAAATAATAATTATACATACAAACAGAAAAAGAATAAACTTTCACTGGAGAGAATTAGATGTTTGAGGTGGCCGCTAGTGCAGCCACAGGGTAAAATTCCCAGTAATAGGCAATATTTTTCATGTTTTAAATCATAAAAATGGTATTCATGTAGTATCTACAAGCTTATCTTATTCAAGCTAAACCAGTTATCCACAATATATGGATTCATCCTGACTCCTAGGCCTAATTATTGCATCATGTATGTAAATCATACCTGACAATACTGCAGCTGTACATGAAAAAGGCAAAATATATAGTAATATGTTCCCTTGGTATAATATGTATGAACTGGAGTTCTGCCTAATTAACCTGGTATCTGAAAGGTTAAAAGGGAGGTGGTGAGATTTTTCTCACTTAAACTTTAAGACTGTTTATTCCTGGTCTACTGAAATAGCTATTGTGTATAGGTGTCAATGCCCTCTACCGGAACAAATCAAAACAGTTTAGTTGTTTATCTCATGGGGTTGATAGAATTATTTTCCTCAACTTAAAAAAAAATGAAGTATCAAGTTCATGTTGTTAGACAAACAAGTGTAAGAATTTTATTCTTGCAATAAATCCTAAGGGCTCAAGTGGACTTACAGAAGCACAAAACCTAGAAGAAATTATAGCAGGGAAAAGCTTAAATGACTACACAATTCAATCTCCATGGCCATTCTCGATGCGTATAGTAGCACCTATTATTTTTGTGCTCTCACTTGACATACGCAAGTGCACTCTTCTGCAACCAGCATTCCAGTGTGATGTTGTTTCATCAACTGCCACTTTCTTTATGTTGTCATTGTTTCAGCCACTGAATCCTTGCACCTTGTTCGTAGATTCTCAAGAGTTTGCCGTGTTATTTTCATTCTTGTCCCTCCAGCATCTGATTTCTGCTCATCTTCAGGTTCCATCCAGACAACTGGATAAATAATGGTTGTTGTTGCAGTTTAGGTTTTAATTTGCCTTTGAACATTTGCCCAGTGGGCTTTTGAAACAAGTTTAAAGTTCTTTTTACTATGCTACTGAGTTTGCGCCCCAAAATGACCTCCTGGTCTGAGGGACACCATCTATTTTCCATTCCTTTGGCATGAAACACTAGAAAAGAAGGAAGCTGAAAATATTACACACAATATCTTCAGTTACAATTGAATTCTACTGGTTTAAAGTAAGTTTGGGGCAGAAGAGAAGAAAAACTCTCTCTCACTTCTTATTTCAATTTATAAAAGAAAACATGAGGTTTCTTAATTTACATAACCTTTAATTTGGCCAGGTCATAACAATTATGAAACATTAAAAAAAAAAAAAAACCACCAGAATTTGGATCAGCATGGAACAGATATAACCACTTCTCTAACCATCACTTTTCCTTACAGTTTCTTCAGATTCAGTTAAGGTTACAAGAGTACATCAGAGCCTACATATGTGAACAGTCAGGGAATAACTTAAATACCAGTAGATAACACTCAAAAATACATATTATAATTCCTAAATTTTGTAGAATAATTGTACATTGAAAATACTTTCTTCTGACTGTTCTTTCTATCAGTGTCTATTTGTGTACTGCAGAAGCATAGTCCTGTTCCAGGATTTGCCTTATAGAGAAAAATCTGGTGATCAAATCCAAGGAAATCATATGGAAATAGTATGTGCAAGTTTTTATACCGAACTGGAAAACTTGTTTGTTTTCTGAGTCTGATCTTGATTTTAAGATTTTGATTGACCTCTTCAGAACTCACTCAACTATTTATTCACATAGAATTAATTAAAAGGACAAATTTTACCTGTAAGATTTCCATTGTTCTAACATTTATCTGTTGCTGAGTATGATGAAAAGGAATCCTTATCTTGTCAGAAAGTGTAGGGGTGGCAATGAGAAAATACTCACTACTTTTCAGCTCTTGTAGAAAATCTTGTAAATAGTTCAGATATTGCACTACCTACTTAGCAGTTGTCTCCAAGCAATGATTTCATAATCAAAATTTTAATAGGAAATATTTTAAAATAATATCAAACCCCATTTTTAAGGGGGAAACACCAGATCTTGTCTGTCTGATTTCTACTGTTAGGAATCACACTGTCAATCATCACTTTGAAAAGCAGGGACATAACAATTTAGACAGTAAAGTTCATCCAGAATTAATGCAGTTTTGAAAAAAGATACAGTTCCAGACTTTGGCTCTGATCTAGTTTTTCTCAAAATTCAGAAATGTTGAGATCCAGAAGTATGATTCCTATTTATCTCTAATTGAAAACAGAGTTAAAATTTCTCAGTATTTCCACTGGGTATGCACACTTTATCATGAACATCAACAAGAGTAACAAAATCAGGAAGATGACACAAGATAACACAAAATTAAACTTAAAATTAAAATTAAATGCATTAAAAGTTCACTTTGTATAAATATTCAAATTATTAAAATTATCCAAACAATTGAAATAGGAACTGATATCTTGGAAGATCAGGCTTTCTAGTTATTTCTACCTAATCCAGGCTTAATATCAGGAAGAAAAATATCAAAGCAAAAATAAAGGAATCTAGAAGAAACATAGCAACCTTATTATCAAAATGGAGCGATTCTGTCTATCTGTATGATGAGATTTATGAAGTTATAATTATTAAGCAATTATTTTTTCAGTTATGTTAAGAAGTCAGAGAGTAACTTAATGAAAAAGTACAAGCTACCTGAAAATTCTGGTAAGCAGAGCAGTTTGGAGTTGCCACAAAGATGCACAGCTTTCCCTTTCTTCAAAAGGCTGGCCTTAGGATCATATCCTTCGTGTGTTCTGGTCGATTAGCAACTTCTCAGCATCGATTATCAATGTTTTGTTATATCACATCATTTCTGCAGCCCCATCGATGCCTTGAATCTGATTTAATTATATGGTCATCTTCTGCATTCAGTGGGCAGGTCACATGAAAGGTGGCAGCCATGGATTATCTCCAAGGGAGAAACTAAAAATTTTTATAAACATCAAGACAAAAAGGTGAATCAATATCTGATACATATAAACAAGACAAAAGTCTACTCTTCCCTAAATTTTGTGGACTACTTAAGAAATTTTCCTGTTTATTTCTTTTTTCCTTATGTCGTATACATCCTAGAGTTTATCATAATAGATATCTCTGAAGGAAACACAAAGACTGGTACGAATGAAGTGTAAATGGAAATATCTGTGTGGAGAACCACCAGAACAATGGCATATATTGGTATTTGTGACCATGACTGACATCAGTTGGACCAGTATGTCTGGAGGAACATGGTATTACCATGAAGATCTGAAAGCCTGTACCCCGGCGAAGCCACAGTATAAATTAGTTACCAACAGGACACCTGTGCAGTGATAGCGAGAGGGAGGGTGCAAAGTTACAGCCCTTCATCTATACCATTCCTCTTCCTGCTGTCCCAAAAATCCAGATAGCCATAAAGGTACTCACTACAAAGTATCACTACAAAGCAAGTTTCAGGAAAGTATCAGCAGAGGATGTATGTTGGAAAAAGTGCAGGCAAACCCCAAGTATAGGACAGTAAAATGACTAGCACTGACAGAAATATGACCTTAACTTGTTGATATTAGGCATCTGAATTAATCCAAAGGTGAAAGTGAGCATATTCTGACATGGTACGTTCACCTCTCTGATACAATATCACAAAGTCAAGAATTTGTACTCAAAGGGCTGAAGGTTAGGCTCAGAGCTTGCTCAGGTTAGCAAGGATGCTTTGCTACTCTTTGTTAGACCACAGATAAAATAATGACAGTGATGGTATTATACCATACTAGAGGTCAAGTTCAGGTCTCAGTTCAGAAAACTATCAGTCAATATTTAACTATCTAAACTACCATTGAAGGCAGAGCTAGTTAACACAGTCACTAGAATCTAGAGGTAAACTTAACAACTTGTAGATGTATGTAAACATAAGTGTATTATCTCGCAAGATAATTAATTCCACCCTGTATGTCAGTCAACTGGAATCTATGAGTATTGAGTGAGTCTCCAGTTCATAAAGGATGAGTCAAAAGGGAAAGACATTTGAACTCTTATATACCTTTAGCCTATCTAGAAAAATAGCAAATGATACATATGTGTAGTTTTAAAACAGTACTGGGTAAACGGGGAAAACACAGCTTTTCTGAGAAACTGAAACTGTAAAGGAACACACAAAAACTCCAACTTTTTTTTCTGAGCACCTTCTATTTAAAACTAGACAGAATTAAAGTGAGGAAAAAGAAAAGATAAAAGTTAAAATAATTTTCCCTAACATGCCCATACTTCCATTTACTGAAAACATCTCCATATTTTGTAGTCTAGAAGTATGTAAGAACTGGGATGGAACAGAAGTAATTTTTAGAAGATAATGGCTTGGTGGACCAGTTCTGGGAGCGTAAGAATATACATGGACCTGGTCTGGGAGCACAAGAAACACATAAGACACTGCAGCAGACAGCAAACGAAAGAGTGCTCATTAGCAAAATTCTGCTTTGCAATGCACTTATGGAGACCCCTAACTTTTGAACATGTTTAAACTACCACTGACTAAGAAAACTAAGCCTGGGCTTAAACATTTTCTGAAATCAGGTCAGTGATGGATTTGATAAATATATAACTTGGAAATTACAGGAATGGGCAGAACAGAAATGTGCTGGAGCAAAAGCAGATAAATATCAGAGACAAATTGAGCTTGGTGGAACAGGCCATTAAAAAGGAGAATTGTACTGACAAGATACTTAACTTCCAAAGCATCCATATTTTAACAGTCTGTGTCTTTCAAAAATATATTCAAGATTCACAACATGAATATCAAACATAAAGTCTACTGATGTTCAGTAATTTAACTTGTCAATAATCATTCTTTTCTACAGTGTTTTAGAAACTTTTAGTAGATATCATTTGCTAAAATAAGAAACTAAGAAAATAAGAAACTAAGAAATATCTCCATTTGCTGAATGATCCTTTTGGAGAACAGATGAGATCCATAGCAATGATATCATTTCCAGTATAATTTATTTTATTTCTGATTTTATTTGATTGCATTAACCAGGAGAATGACTTAACCAGAAGAAAATGGTGAAAAGAAAATTAAAGCCAAGTACTAGGTATGTAACAGCATGTTTTTAAAACAGATCGGTTTAATAAAGGATTTAATATTCTTTGAGAGGATAAGTGAAAATATTGTCAATGCCTTCCATTTCTAGCTGATGGATTTGAGACTGATGAAAAGTAAAGACCATTCAAATGCTGGTGGCAGGAGATAGGAAATATGATGACAAGCTGGAGAACTACATTAAGCAATGCAGAGGAAGTAGACTGTGATAAGACAGATAACAAATATAGCTATCTCCATAACAGGTGAGTAAGCTGCTCAGAACATATGAACCAGAAATAAAGAAGTAAAAGCATTAAACTACTGCAATAATATAGTTGGAAACTAATCCAGCTATGAAGCAAAATCCTTTGAGTTCTAAAACCCCATGAAAAAGGTTAATTATAGAATCATAGAATGATTTGGGTTAGAAGGGACCTTAAAGATTCTCTAATTCCAACTCCCCTTCCAGACTGCTCAAGACCCTATCCAGCCTGGCCTGGAACACTTCCAGTGAGGGGGCATCCACAGCTTCCCTGGGCAACCTGTGCCAGGGTCTCATCATCGTCATCAAGAAGAATTTCTTCCTAATGTCCAATCTAAATCTTCCTCCTTCCAGTTTAGAGCTCTTCCCCCTCATGCTATCATTATTTACCCTTGTACAAAGTTCCTCCTCAGCTTTCTAGTACCCTTCAGGTACTGGAAAGCCACTATGAGGTCTTCCCAGAGCCTTCTTTTCTCCAGGCTGAACAACCCCAAATTTCTCAGTCTGTCCTCATAGAAGAGGTGCTCCTACCCGCTAATCATCTTCGTAGCCCTCCTTTGGACCCTTTCCAACATTTCCATATCCTTGTTATCTTGGGGATTCCAGAACTGGACACAATACTCCAGGTGAGGTCTCACAGGAGAATCACCTCCCTTGACCTGCTGGCCACGATCGTTTTGATGCAGCCCAGGACACGGTTGACTATTAGTAATACAGAGAAAATAAAGTCTCTCCATCAATACCCTGGGGCCTCTTTTTGAGCTATTTATTTAAGGCCTTACTGTCCCTGCCTATAAAAGAAAGGCAAAAAAGGACAGGGAAAAAAACCCCAACCTTATCAAATCTTTCTCTCTCTGCACAGGCTGTCAAGGAGTTGTATGTGCTTCCCGTTAAAAAGAAGCTGCAATGCCAAAACCCCTGAGATAGATACTCACAGCCCCTGAGACAGACAACAGCACAAGGCCAAGCACAAACATGGTGTTTTTTACATTGGCTCTGCAATGCAGATGATTTTTTCAAATAGAGGAGTAGGAGGGTGATCACTTTTGCCCTCCCAAAATGTGTGCCAGCATTGAAGATTTGCCCTTTGAACAGAACAGTCATTCATTTGGTTCCTTACCACTATTAAGTTCTGAGACCAAAAATATGCATTCACTTTTTTCCCTACTCCACTTGTGATTAAATATCATCTATTATAATCCGAATTCTTCAGTAAGGCCTACAAGTGGGTAAATGCAGTAGCCCAGTCAAGAAGGTAAAACTTAAAGGTGAATCAGGGAAATGCAAGTAATGGAATTCAAGCCTCTGAGAGGAAGTGAGACATGAAATTTAAGATAAAGAAAGAAGAAGATGTAGAAGAAAAGCAGATGAAACATAAAAGAACAGTTCCTTAACAAGAGAACTTAATGTTCTGCTTTTAAAGGGCTGGTGAAAGGACGATATCAACATTTTATGGAGCTTTTTTAATAGCTGAGACTAATCTTATGCTGCATTTTCCTATGTTTAGATATATGTAAATAAAGGCATCTGTATATAAAAATATATGGTAAGTATGACTAAATAAAATACCTGTAAATAAAACATCTATGAATACATAAACATTGAGAGTCATCTTCAGGAAACAAGTCTATTTATGCATGTTTTATTGAAATATGCCACATTTCTTGTAAAATAATTGGAAATAAGTATGTATATCATAGAATCATATTTTTGTATGATAGAATTACAGAACTTTGAGGCTGGTAAACATCTCTGATGATCATCTAGTCCAAAACTCCTACTCAGAGTAGCATCAGCTAAAGCACAGTATGCTTATGGACCATGTCCAGATAGTTTCTGAATACCTCCACAATCTCTCTGGGCAACCTGTTCCTGTGTTCAAGCAACCTCAAAGTAAAAATTTTTTCTTACATTTAAATGGAGTTTCTTGTTTATTCAGCTGTACCAAATTACCTCTTTCCCTGTCACTGAGCTCCACTGAAAAGAGCTTAGCTCTGTCTTTACCCCAACTCCCACTACCATCAGGTATTTATACACATCAGTAAGATCCCTTGAGTCTTTTCTCAATGCTGTACAACCCCAGCTCTCTCAGCCTCTCCTCATACAACAGATGTAGCCATCCCTTAATCACTCTTGTGTTCCTTTGCTGCACTCGTGGTATCACCTAACAGTACCACAAAGTATAATTGCTGTTTGACCTTAGCCGGAGCAAAGTTACAGCAAGGATCTGTGCTCTTAAAATCCACCCGTTTGTTCCTCAAACCAAGTAACAACTATGGCTGTACACTAGCACTGATCACATCTCTTCTGTGAATGAGCCAAGATTCTTCCCAGTGGAGGGTTTTACTTCAGAGACCATAATCATATTCTGCCATCTTCCATCATCTAGTTTCAGATGATGACTCGATTAATTTCTAAATGAAGATTTTTGTGATATAGGTTGGCTGATGAAATGTAAGGGGTTCCTCCATGTTCAATGCAGATAAAACTAAGTATTTTAGTTTTGATTTTTTTTTTCTCTTTTAATGAATAGTATAAAAAAGAAGGATTCAGAGGTAAGAGGACACCTGGGGAAGGTTTGTTATATCTCCATTATTTGTTTTGTGAATGCTCCTGTCTAATGCATTCCTGTGTAACAGCAGGAAGGGGTGGACTCGACTTCACTCGCACTGAGAGCAGCCTTGCTACAGGAAAGTCAGATACTGGGTGGTGTATCTGGAGGCCACTTCAAAGAACCGAGGTTGCAGGTGACTCATCTGATCACTAATTCATGGATATAACAGCAGGTAGCACCACTGCCTTACTCAACTTGAGTAAGACAGGCTTGTTTTGAGCATACTCAGTACTACAAACTCCACAGAGGACTAAAATATAAAGACATTCCTTTTCTGAACCTCAAAAAAGCATCTGGCATGAAGTAAGCAATCACTACAGTAAAGATACGGACCTGACCCAACACGACCAGGAGGAGAGTTTTAGACTCATTATAGCATTTCTGCCTGAAACTTCATATGCCAAAGATGTTTGAGATGTGTCCACACATTAAACAGTGTTTCCCTAAAAACACTGCTGAATTTATTCTCCTGAAATCTTTCCTAACAGAAATCCAGGCATGCAATTATTTATTTAATGCTAGTTCTTGGAGTCCAAAATCTATGTGAAAAAGATGGAAATAATATTATATTACTTCCCAGCATCTAAATACAAAATCTCTCAATGAAATCCCACTCTCAGGGTCAAAAAGATGTCTTTCAGAGTGACAGTCAAGGCACAGGCTGCCTCCCAAGTGGAAGTCTACTTAAAGCATTCATAAAACCCTGGCCTTAGAGCTGAGATCTGTTAATGCCCAAGGGAATTTCTTGGACCAGTCCTTAATGTTGCAACGCTGACCACTTAAATCTGTATGAGGAAAACAGCAAATAGACAGCCAAAACACAGCTCCCAGTCTTATTCCCCCTCCCTTCCCCAAGATTCTGAGAGACATTTCTCTGAGAAATGTCAACCATGACATAGAACTTCTTTAATTAAAGATGACAATTCAAGTGAGTCAGAATGGGATGTAATATCTTCCAGCTTGCCATTTATAATCATGAGTAGGTCAGTCACAATCAGAGTTGTGTGCTCTGGAACATTGTATTTCTTTCCAATATTTTCAAATATTTAGTATTGAATTGGAGAGTGGGTTTAAAGTAATGTTTTCTGTATTAGAGTTTTGCCTTTCATATTAATTCCTGTCAGTTGCAATGACACTTGCATGTGAGAGCACATTTGATCAGCTACAGACTTCCTCATTGCTGAGCTAAGCCAGAAAAACCCTTCTGATGGTAGCAGAAATGTTAGCAATAATCCTAGAGAAATCATGCGTTGCCAGCACTTAATGACTAGCTCTCTGATTAACAACTTGAGGTAAACAGAGGGCAGTTAATAACATAAATGACTATGGTTTATAATATCAATAATGCCGTGAAACAACTAAGTACATAAAATATATTCAACAACTTACTACTAGTAAAGTTATATATTTAAAAGAAGAAAGACTGGATACTATATCAGTTGTTCCACACCATTAACAACCTTATTTTTCTTTTCCAAATACAGCTCTTTTGGCTATGTTTACAATTTTACTTTTGGATCAATACAAACTTTATAGGGCAGGGTTTTTCCTCTGCTTCTCTCATAGCACTAAGAAATGCCAGCACAGTCAATATACAGAATTGCCTGGCTCAGCACCAGAGTAGATAGTGCTAATCAAAGTAACAGCAGCGAAATTTGAGCAAGTCCTTAGAAGGAGAAAGTATTGCAGGCTAATTCATTAATCTGTTAAGTTCTTGTGTCAGCAAGAAATATTCTCTTTAGTCGAGTGTCCTTAATAGGATGTATTAGGCTCTGAACTTGAGGCAGTTCAGTTTTAAGTCCAGCAAAAACTACCAGGACAAGGATCTGAAAAACATTTACTATGATTGGCATCATCTAAATGGTCTCTGCTGCTGAATGAGTTATAACCAAGTTATGTCTGAACAACTACAAAACATGAAATTTTGTTGCATTTAGGTAAAGGATTGCTGGAAAAATAGAGAGAAAATTAACAATTATATAACAGCAATTGCCTGTTTTTATTAGCCACGTGATAAATTCATGATACTGTCTCTCCTAATAATAATGAAGCCCATCTTTCTATATCCATAGCACAAAGGATGACACCAAGAAGCAGGATGTTCTTGGAAGTACACTCGGTCGTGGGACGCTCAGCAAGGCACTGTGAGTCAGTTAACCCATTCACTGTTTTTTTTCAATAAGGTAACATTAGTAAACTACTTCAAAGGCTAAAGAATTCAAAATAGATGAAATCAAACATGTTTCACTGAGAAACCAAGAAAGACTAGGTATTATGTATCGAAGCTCTTTCAACTCTGAGATGGAAAAGCACTGTGTTCTGTAAAGCCAAGGTTTTGCCTCAGAGTCACATAAAATAGGTCTGATGAGAATTTGAAGGAAAAGCTGGAGTAGTTTATTAATTTATTTTTGTTCTGCTTGTAAACTCTGAAAGCCTCTAGAAAGATGGATGAAATTTTGCTCATGCATTTAACACAAACCAAAAAAACTGCCTCTGGCTGAAGCCAGTGATGGAAAGTTTACACAAAAGGATTTTGTTTCAGAAAGTTTTAAATTTCACAAAAAAAAAAAAAAGGATTATCTATTGGAACCTCAAAACCAACCCCTTGCATATGGCTGAAAGAGGAGAACATAACAGCTAAAATTCCACACTTCATTCAGTAACTAAAAGAATATTGTTATCCAAAATTTGCTATAGCAGATAAAGTAGAAATTGCTGGGGTGGCAGCAGCAGTGACAGCGAGGGGAAACTCTTTTTTACAAACGAAATTTACCCTTGGTTTATTTTTTTCCACCCTTTTTTATTTTTTGCCAAGATGTCTGCATTGAAAAATGAAATGAAAGAAGAGAAAAATGGTTTTCACTTTGGGCTTTTCAACAAGAAAACTTGAACATTTAGGTTTTTAATGAAAACTTTTTTTAAATAAAATTTAAACAAAATGTTTCCTTTCGTACTGAATTATTCTGAAAGAGGAAGAGGGTAATTTCTCAAGCAGATCTACTGGCAATGAAATTCTCCAGGATTTCACAACATTGCTTCCTACTGTGTTTCCTCTGACTTTGGAGAAAAACAAATGCAAAGATTTGCAAAGCATTAAAATAAAGGCAGAAATATGATTTAATGTACTACACATGATTTAGAGCACCATGTTTACTCCAAGCTGGTAGTACATCTGCAACAGCATTACATGACTTTTCTTAGTAAAGGAAAACTGTGGCAGGAAGCAATTATATAGATAGGCCCACTAATATAAGGCAGGTAGCCTTTAAAACAGGAGATATTAGTTCCTATATAAAAGTTAATCAAATCATGCAGATCACACTGTAATTTTTTTTTTTTTCAAATCTTGTTAGGTATAAAGCTTATTGATATTGGGAGGCAAACAGCAGGGATATTAACAGCAATGGCATCTTTATGTTGTTTGTCAGATTCAGAAATGAGCCAAGAATTGCCTTTTTCCTTTCGCTGCAGTTTACCTGATTAATCTGAACCTAACCAGCTCCTCTGTCCTTGATGCCTATGTGAGAGAAACTAGCTCAAAAATGTGCTTCACTGAGCTTATTGTGGTTACTGTTGCCAAGGAAACCCAAGCAAATTCCTCCCAGAGAATACCCTGAACTGTTTAAGCTAGCCAGACTTCAACCTGGTATCAGGAAAGGAACCAAAGACTGAAAACAAACAGGGCAATATGGTTGTAAAACCCTTTGAGGAGAGAGACAAAAAAATAAACTACAGGACGAAGCATCTGCTAGTGAAGAATATTTTTCATTTAGGTCAAATCAAGGCTTTTCAATCTCTGTCTATTGTTCCTCCTCTGGAGGAACCCGTTACTCCAGACAAATGGGAAGGAGAATAGGTCTCTTGTTTCAGTTATTGAGATGATGGTGCTATAAATCATGTCTCTTTTGGAAAAACATCTATTAGTGTTCTCTGATCCTTCATGAAAAGGATGCTGATTAAAATTATTAACAAAATTATCTTCCACTTTTTATTTTGAAGTGTGATCCTGGCTTGGAGAGGAACAATATCAGTAATTGTCCCTGGTTTAATCAGTTGCCTTTTGTACAGTTTTCTCTCTTCCTCTTCTTCCTTCCCTTTCCTATTTTCATTTCTGCTTGTTCTGATTATAAATCTCAATGGTTTCATCAAATGTTTAGGGCCAAATTCTGTCACTCTACAGAGCTGGCAAGAAAACAGGCATATGCCAATGTTGCAAAAGCATGTATGTTATGAACTCATGTCTGGTCAGGCCAGACCCCATGCACTTCATATCCCTCCTCTACAATATCATTCCCTGAAGGTGTCATTTGTTCCAGGAGCAAGAATTGATGCATGGGTTGGTGAGCTTTTAACCATGTGTGCATGGCTTATAGACTGTGATGATCACATCTTCTAGGCTCACCCTTTCTATCCTCATCAACATTGTAAGGGAGCACTCCATCTCCCTGGAACACAGCTCACTGCAGCCACATAAGACACCACCCTTTAGCTAAGCTTCCTCTGTCACCTCAGTCTGAGGGGCTGGATGGTCAAGGCAGATAAATACCTGACATCAGACCACTGACAGCTGCAAGGGGCAGGAGGAAGAGCTCTGACAATTAAAATGAAAATCCCAAGAACTCCCATGCCTAGTTAAATCAGGTTCACACTACAGGTTTCAAGGTCTCCTGACATAATATGAAAATGAATAAAGGCAATCCAGTCTCAAATCAATGTAAGAAATCTTCTGAATTGATGCCTTTTTCTGCCAGGCTCACAACAACAGAGTCTCTAAAGCATGAAGTGGTCATAAGATGGAAAACAGTCAAGGATATCTCAGTTGCTACTTGGAATAATAATTAAAAATAAATGAACAAGTCTATAAAAATATGTTTAACATATATTCAATTAAACCTCCCTCTGATCCTCTGGTACTGTGGCAGAGGTCCTCTGAAGAGCTAGAAAAAGAGGGGTAAATCACAGTGAGTTTGGGAGGGATGCCATAAGACAGCTGGGAACTAAACTGAAGAACTGATGAGGCTTCCTTGAAGGCCTTAAATAGTAACTTGCCTTGCTTATGCTGCAGTCCCAACTTGGCATTTTCCACCCTTGCTTCAGTGTTATTTAAATAAATAGAGGGAGATTTTCCCCCTCCATGAGTTTCCGTAAGTTTTTTTACATAGCAGATAAGAGGAAAATGAGCAAGAATGTGAAATAAGCTCTGTCAGAGAAGCCTGTGAGATTCGTCAAGAAATCTTTGGCGCTGTTGTGATTGACCAGCTAAGAATGCAGTAAGAGCCAAACAGCCCTCTCTGTGGATTATTTCTGCACAGGGTATTTGTGAGTTTGTGCTTACGGAATTTCTCTCTGATCCTTCTACTTTGGAAGATGGGATTTTCTCTCCACATGGATTGGGAGGCAAGTTCAACCACCCAAACCTCCAGTTCCTGGTAAACTTGTGTGCAGTCAGAGCTGTCTGTGCATCCTATCTGATACTGGGGGAAAAGCACATTTTTAAATACATGGTAGTCAATGTAAAACTCCATATATATGAGTGAGAACAGTACATTTTAAACAGTAGCCACCAGGTTTTGAAGTACTGGAAGCATATTTTACTTTAAGCATATTTTAAAGACTGATGTGAAGTGTCTCTGTCTTCTATGCAAAAATCACTATTAGGTGTTAAACATGTCTATAATTAGATATGCTTTCTTTATTTTAGCATAATCTTCTTGTAAACCTTAAGTAAAATTCATATGGGAAAAGTTAGAGTCAAAAAACCCTGTTTCTAGTCCCGCCCATTAAGAACCATATGATAGCTATTCTGCTGCTGCTGTCGCTTATAAGCCCTGCCAAAGTGCATTTGATAAGAATGCTCAGAAACCATTCACAGCAATACTAAACTTCATGCTCTGCTGCATCTAGAATCTTTCGCCTCTCCAATCCCCATGGAAGCTCGAAGCAACCAACAAACTTTCATGAAATCACTGCCTTGTGGCTTTTAGCAAACCTCCTAGAGAAGGCAAGGAGACATAGCACACAAGAAATTATTCTGGTTTGACTGAGAAAGGGGAGTAACAAGACAACAGCAGCATTACCCTTTGCTAGCTACAGTTCTTCATGCCCACAAGACAGGGAAAGCAAAATTGTGCCCCACTTTCTGCCCAAATCCTCTTTACTTCCTGTCACTTGTGGACAACTCTTCCCTTTTTTAACCCCTTGTCTATTGTTTATCTGATGCTCTGAATAATCTCTTCTACCGTTATATAAATTTTCCATTTTGAAGCATTCAATTTCTTCCCCAGAGATTTCAAAATGGAGTATGTTTTCAGCCAGCAAACTCTGAAATTCTAACCTGCAGCCTGAAGGGAATCCAAGCTACCAACTTAAAAATGTAAACTACTCATGTATTAATTTCACTGAGTAGAAATAGGGTGCATCATACCACAGTATCACAGTATCACAAGGTTGGAAAGGACCTCTGAGATCATCAAGTCCAACCTATAACCTAACACTAACACCAACACTAACACCAACCATCATCTAAACCATGGCACTCAGTGCCTCATCCAGTCTCCCTTTAAACACCTCCAGGGTCGGTGACTCCACCACCTCCCTGGGCAGCCCATTCCAATGGCCAATCACCCTTTCAGTGAAGAATTTTTTCCTCACATCAAGTCTAAACTTTCCCTGACGAAGCTTAAGTCCATGCCCTCTGGTTCTGCCACTGGTCACCTGAGAGAAGAGACCAACCCCTGCCCGACTACAACCTCCTTTTAGGTAGTTGTAGAGAGCCATGAGGTCTCCCCTGAGCCTCCTCTTCTCCAGGCTAAACAGCCCCAACTCCCTCAGTCGCTCCTCATAGGGCTTGTGCTCCAGCCCCCTCACCATCTTCGTTGCCCTCCTCTGAACACATTCCAGTATCCTAACATCTTTCCCATACTGAGGGGCCCAGAACTGGACACAATATTCAAGGTGAGGCCTGACCAGTGCCGAGTACAGGGGGACAATAACTTCTCTGGTCCTGCTTACTACACTATTCCTGATGCAGGCCAGGATTCCATTGGCCTTCTTGGCCACCTGGGCACACTGCTGGCTCATGTTGAGCTTCCTGTCCACCAGCACTCCCAGGTCCTTTTCTACCTGACTACTCTCTAGCCACTCTGTCCCCAGTCTGTAGCTCTGCATGGGATTGTTGTGTCCAAAATGAAGTACCCGACATTTGGGCTTATTAAACATCATCCCATTAGAATCGGCCCAGCTCTCCAATCTGTCCAGGTCCCTCTGTAGGGCCATCCTACCCTCTAACAGATCAACTCTTCCTCCCAGCTTGGTATCATCTGCAAATTTGCTGATGATGGACTCAATCCCCTCATCCAAATCGTCAATAAAGATATTAAACAGGACGGGACCCAGTACCAATCCCTGGGGGACACCACTGGTGACCGGCCGCCAACTGGATGAAACACCATTTACCATCACTCTTTGGGCTCGGCCATCCAGCCAATTCCTAACCCAGCACAAAGTGCTCCCATCTAGGCCACGAGCTGCCAGCTTCCCTAGGAGTCTACTGTGGGGGACCGTGTCAAAGGCCTTACTGAAGTCCAGGTATACCACATCCACAGCCTTCCTCTCATCCACCAGGCGAGTCACATACCTGAAGCCACCAATGATTTTCTCATCAATAACAACCTGGAAGGAGAATCATCAGCAGTTCTCTCCAGCTCTTCTTTCCAGGTCAACTATCCCTACTACCCTATGCTGGTATCAGCAGCTTTGAGCTGCTCTTCCACTCCTTTGCAGGCAAGTGGTGCTACTGTATCTGGCCATCACGTAGGTCATAATATCTCTCTTTTATCTAACAGAGTCATGTGCTGGAAGCTTGAATCATTGAATCAGATACTAAAAACAGCTTTGTGAGAGGCTCAGGGCAGCTACCGTAGCTTTCCTTTTTGTGACTATATTTCTCTAGGCCAGCTGTTTTAAATTCAGTTTTAGAGGAACAGAAAGAATACCCTGAATGCTGGAGATGTGCAGTAGCTGATCACAGACAATGGAGCTCCTTCTTGGAAGACATGACTGGAGATGCAGTCTCTATGGGATCAAAATGTCAAACTCTTTTTGATGACATGAACTTTTCTGACAGGTTTGAGGCTCACAGAATTTCCACTCCCTCACACACAGAGTGAAACAGAAACAGAAACAACAAGGGAGTTCTTTGTTGAAAATGAAAGAGAATAGGAAGGAAAGGAAACATGAGATCCATTTTAAATCATTGGAAGCGTTCAGGTGTCAGAGAAAAGATGCTGTAAAAAGGCCACGTAAACCAAATATTATTATCCTACTTACAGAAGCTCACTTAATCCTTCTTATTACTGATGAACCTCAAAAGCACATTACTACATGGTTTTAGTATAAAAAAATGCTTAAAACTTCTTTAAAGATTAAAACAACAAGTGTTCTATGAAAAAAAAGTACTGATGCACCTTGTTGAGTCCAGGTACATATTCCTGGACATGTCTAACTGGGAGCAGAGAGTGGAGGTGGCATAGAGTAGAGTGGACTGTGGCAAGTTTCCTAACCTCCCCAGCAAGTTCTTGGAGGAGTAGATGTGGAGCATTATCTGCCATCAGCACATCTCTGGTATCTACAGTTTTAACATGCTGTTTATATGTATTTATTAGTCCCGTTGGAAGTTGGAAATGCTGTTGTTTAAATGCTGTCTGTCTTCCTTTTCTTTTATTACTGCAATCAGTAAGATTGATCTTAATTAAAAGACTGAAGTTCAATGACAGTTTAAAAAGGAGTAGCTATAGCTTTGGTGGCCTCTTGAAAAGGATTCCTGGATTTTGTTTCAAAAATGAGGATGCTCTAGTTTTTATCTTAATTTCCTTACTAAGTTGTATTTCTATGCCTCTCTTTAAGGGTTACCTTCTTGGTCAACACAGCTGTGCATGTCTCTGATAAACTAATGCTGTACTGAAGCCTGAAGTGTGTTCTCCTTGAGCCATGTAATGCATTACAATCCAACAGCTAATAACAATGGTTATTTGTAAAAGTATATGACAATCTGAAATAAAACTGGTTATTTTTGGGGTTTATAACTGTGTTAATTGATTACTGATTTATGTAGAATTTTAATGCAGCCTAATGCAGGAAAAAAATGTACCCAAGGTGCTAAGTACAACAGCGAATATGACAAAGGTCTTCTTTCCAGCTATGTCTCCATTTTAATTTTCTCCTAAGAAATACAAATTTCACAGTGTATAGAAATCAAGCATTTATGTTGCTTATATTTTCCATTGTCAATGTCTGGTTGTTATATACACACTGAATTAAGGAAAGTGTAACAGAGCAATGCTACGTTTTGCAATGCCACCTTGTAATGGCTGGATTCAGGCCATTGTATGAATGTCCTGTCCTCATCCCAAAATTGAACCATTTTATAATAAAGGCTAAAATTAACAGAATTCTGAGGTACGGATCAGGGAGCTATATTTATGCACGTTTTTCCATAGCTTTCCATCTCTACAAAAAACACCAAAAGCAAATACTAGTATTTAAGATATGATTGCCCTCAGCACTGACAATAAATCATTCCTTAGGGCAGATTGCTCTTGCAATGGTAGCAGAGACCATACAATGCCACGAAACTTGGGTCCTTGTTGCTCTTCCAGTCACTGCCTTACTTTGTGGTGGAGAACCCCCTATCCTGTCTGGTTAAAACACTGATATTTTTAAATAGTCTGAATAGTCTGAAGTCTCTCATCTTTGTTCAGTTTCAAGAAAGCACTTCTTAGCTTCCAGTCTAAGAAAATTTCACCTCTATTTATGATGATGCAGCCTCAACATCTTCTGTTGCATATTTTGGATGTAAAAAATAATTTAATTATTAATTAGAGTACCAATTTCTTTGTAATTTGAATTTTGAGAAGCATTTACTTTTTATGTCTTATTAAAGACATTAGAATGAAAAGAAAATGCAAATCAGCAACTTATTTCTACATTCGTTATTCATTCCTCCTTTAAATGATAATGTGGGTAAAACATTTACTTCTGCACAGGGTTTTCATTTTGCTTTCTGTGTTTGTCAGACATTTTATGTTTGGCTGAAGTCATCTGCAGGAGAAAAACCTATATCATGTATTTAGGAGGATCCAATCCCATTTTGAGGTATATACAACCTTTTGGGAAATAATTTCTGTATTACTACCAGAAAAGATAATGTATTTACAGAACATCCATTCTCCTGTTTGGGGATTTTATACTCTTACATGGTGTTGCAATCTCTGCTGATGATGATTGAATAATTTATGTACAAATCAAGATGTCTAGGATACTTCTGAAGGACATAATTCTGTGTCATTCATTATGGATTTGTCTGGGTCACGTGTTCAAAGCCAAGATGCACACAGCTTTCATGATAAGTCAGGAAGGGCCCAAAATATTAACACAATAAAATGTTTATGAGCAGATATTCTGTTTACTGTAATTGAATGCTGAAGCAATTGCTTGGTGTTCTTATTTCCCGCTGAAAGATAACTGAATATTCAAAAAGCATTTTTTGGCATTTCAGAGCTTCAAATCAAGGGAAAATTATGGCAAAACACAATGCGATATACTTGAAGCTCTCAGAAACTTTAGCATCAAAATGAGAGATACCTCTGTAAAACTAGAGGTATATACTGACTGATTTCTTAACAAAATAAATAGATTAGAAATGCAATTAGAAATGCCAAAAGGGGGTTCCACCATTCATTCAATAATAAAAAAAATCTACATATTGCATTATGGTAGCAATAAACATGAAAGATCTTCTAGAATGAGTGTAATACACAGTAAGGAAAATGGAAATGTACTTTTCCCCAGGAAGTCTACCTAATCTGAGAGACAAACAAGCCTGTGTCATGCACAGTCAAACCAACCAAATTATTACACAGGGATATATTTTCTCAAGAGGGAAATTGTACAAAAAAGGCATAAGGTGAACTCCATATACATGTATCATATTCCAAACCATGTAACCCACGATCTACTCCCACAAGGAGATCCCAGTGAGCATCAGCAAGCTGAGCAGCTTTCTTTCTCTGATAGTATAGGAAGTGAGAGGATAAAGGACGAGAGAAAATGAGTAGGAAGCAAAGATTCCTACCCCACAAGTCCCAGCTTTACCCTCACTGCTCCCAGCACGGACATACATTGGTGCCAGTGACGTGGGCTGTTGGGAAGAGACTCCTGATGCTGGTGCCCAACGTAGTGAGGTTTATAGGCAGCAGACCCAGGCTGCCTGCTCAATGCTCTGCCCAGTGAAGGTCAGCTTCTAACTTGAGCCCTTGATTCAGTTTCACTCAGCCTACCATATCTGTTTTATCACAAGGCAGCATCACTAGTGCAACGGCAAGTATGTTTTGGTATCTATACTAGACGCTGCTGTATGTTTTCCCAGTAACAGGCAAGTAGGAACAAAGGTTCATCAGTGAGTAATGAATCAAATGCTAAGGTGGAGACAAGATTTAATTGTTTAAACACAGTCATTGCAGGCATGCATCAGCTTTCCCTTTGAAACATACTGAGCTACAGATGATGGGCAAGAAAATTTTGGATTTTTTCAATTTAAAGCTTGATCATATCAGCTGCTCCCAGTCTGAGTAGCTACAGGTTCTTTATTTTACTAATTATAAGAGTAATTACACCATTAGTTCTCAGAAAGTAATTTTAATAATTAGGTCAAACACAAAACGACTCCAATCTCATGACATACTAATTTAAATTGTTTGGATATTGTAATTTGGTAGGAGGAGTCAGTGCTAGAGCTGTTTTGGGGATTGTAAGAAGGAAAATACAGCTGGAGAAATAACAGAAGATGAATTCTCTTTCGGAGACATTAGTTAAGTTGTTTCTTCAAGGATGTTAAGTGAATAACATTAAAGCTATTTTATAGTGATGACAGATAAAATTATCATGTATTGAAAAATATATTAAAGATTTGATTCAGAGACCATAATTTTGAATGAGCATACCAACTGCCTTCCTCTATTACTGTAGCAGAAGAAAACATTTTCAATTCATCCATCTAATTTTCTTGTGAAATTAATCCATTCATATCTCTACATGATATATGCTATTCTCGAATCCAGCTTCTAATTTTAGTAGCAACCTCATAAATCTTGAATAAAATTTACAGATACCAGGGGTCTTAAGCCACCAAAGCCAATTACATTGATGTAAAATCCATGCACACGAGATATTTGGGACAAAAGAAGAAGGAAAACTAAAGGGAGACACTGTTCAGCTCAGGACGGGAAATAAAGCCAATGTCAAAATCACTCCAGACCTGGTTTCTAGCAGTCTGCCTTTGTCAGTATCTCTATCCGTTTATGTCCAGACTTCTCTCTTAGAAGAGATTTCATTCCAGTGTATTTCTATGAGACTGCTTGCACAACAGTTTGTTTTTCAGTGAAAGTATGCATGAGTGAGTGAGGTTTTCTTCATGCTGCGCAACTCAGGACTTCTTTTTTTGCTAGAAGTTAGAAACATACCTGCAAAAGTCCATGAATGAAGGAAAGTTATTTTTGGCCAAGCATGCCTAACATGACCTGAGAGCCATCTGGTCTTGTGCCTTTGGCAGGGTGAATACCGCACAAGATGCCTCACTTCCCTGCAAATCCCATATAAATTCAATCAATAACACATCAAACCTTTCTGATCATGATGAAGCAGAAAGCCAAGTTTGACATGTCTCTACTCTGTCAAGTTATTCAAAATTTTGCTCTCTGAAAAGAGAGAAAACAGCTACACAGACATCATGCATCAAACAGTTCTTAAAGTCAAGACTCCACTGTCTGCATCTACCAAAAACTTAGAATACAACAGCTATCCTCTCTGCAGCTTTGCTGGCATTCAAAGTTTTTTTGATTTCTTTACCCCTACTGAGTGCAGTGGAATGGAAAAGCAGTCATACAGAATTCCAGTTCACATGAAAGGAATAAAGAAGTTGAAACTTTGACTTTGTGAAACATTTCACTTTGTGAAATGCTTTTGCATTATTTTATTCAAGCAGTAAACATTGCAATATAAAAATAATCTTTACGTGGAAAACATATTCTACTCATCTCACTGTACTCTGTTAAGGTGACTTTCTAAATTAAAAAAGAATGGGACTATTGGCTTCATCAAAGAACCTATGTTTTTTTGCTGACATAACAGAAGGTTGTTGGCAATTTTCTTTACATTTATTACAACTATTAGTATTTTTAAAATCATATCAGTGAACAGTGTGACTGTAAAGGATAGAAGAAGCAGTCCTGTGGAAGTATGAGAAATTTCTGCATTTCCAATTTGTTAAATGAAACAAGAAACATTGCTCATTGGATAACTCACTGCAACACAGTATTCAGAGCTTGGCTAGTATTTCCTAAAAATTCTAAATCTTTAAAATTTGATAGGAAAGATTAAAAATAAATGTGACTCATGGACAGGATTGAAAGCTTTCAAATTCTTACCAATATTGCTTCACATTTTTGATGGACTTCTTTTAAAAAAATATTTGAAATTCATTGAAGTCTTTGAGTGATTAGTTAGAGATGTTTATAAATTTATCTCTGAAAAAAATGTTCCTAAAAATAGATTTTCTACTGCCTGTAAAAAATACTAAATTTTAAGCTAATACTGATGAGAACTGTAGTTGAATTGTTTAGGATTTTTACTGTCTAGAAGGAATGTTAGTACCAGCGAATTTTTAAGCATGTCTACACAGAACAGTTATGCCATTTGCAAATCATATGCAAAAGAAACCCATTTACATACAGCATGGAACATGAGATTTAGACCACTTATAAATCCCACAAAAATCTCATCTAGCATTCCACAAAAATAAAGATGTTTTGCCACGGTTTTCATTGAATTAATCACTTATATTCACAGAAAAAACTGACCATACTTTCAAAACATAATGAAAAGATCCTTCTAACTGGGTCAGTATAACTCCTCCAAAATAGTTTTGTAGAATTTCTCCCAGAACTACCTCAAAGGTTGTTACATTTTTTGAAACAGTGTTGTAGTCTTCATACAGCAGAATCCAGATTCATTGTAAATAGTACAAGAACACGTAAAAAAGGACCATCCAGCCCATTCCATGGAGTGGAATTCTCCCAGGCTAAAACGGGTGGTGTTGACACCATAGCAATTTAAGTTTCCACTCAAGGGTTCTATAGGATTTTTGCTGAAGTAATCTTTTTTCCCCCAAAGTGAGTACCTCTCTTCTTGGACAACCCTGATCACACTTATGAAGTAATTGCTCCTCTCTCATTCATCAAATAAGAATAGACATTTCGCCAAAATAATTTTCTAATAATGCAGCCTTCTCTTCTTGCCTCTGTCATCTGCTGCAATTTACACTGTATCGTAGGTAGATAGACTAAATTCTAGCCTGAATCCATTTTCTGTCTTCTTCTGGAGTCCTCTTTGAAGACGTCATACTAGTAACCAAGATACGAATATTCTGAGATTCATCTTGTCATGTCTTGTGCCATAAGAATTATTTTTTTAAAAATTTTAACTCCAAAGTGTTCTATTTCTCTCTCATAGTTGGAGCTAAATCAACACGGATTCAAGACTTTCAATTGGCAAGAGACAGCAACAGGAAAAGTTGGAGGAAAAGGGATTTCTATTAACTTTAGAGATCATTTAGTCATGAAAGCATTTACCACAAACTGTATAAGGAATCAATCAATTATAATCAAGCAGTTCAGAGGTCTTCCTAAAAGAATCTGTAATTGGCATAGAAAAAGATATTCAGGGCTCTCAAGTGTATTTTAGGCAGAGGCAGAAGGCATGAAAGTTATTTTGCTGGGTTTCATTATAATTAATAGCTACTGAATTCTGCAAATATATTTGTGACAATTTCTTTGCAGATCATCTTGCCTACCTTGCAAGTCTTAAGGACAATAGTCACTAGAGCCAGGGCTGCAAGGGACTAGCTCTGGCAGGAGCACCATGTACCTGCCACAGTGATCTCCAGTTCTCCCAGTTCTGCTGGCCACAAATTCCTTACTCACAGCAGTTGATGATGGCAGAGATCTCAAGAGATTACTGTATCCAGATTTCTCTTACTGTGCATCCTGATTCTCTTTGAGTCACCTTCACCAATTCATCATAGTCCTTGAAGCTTTCATCGTCACATTCTTCTCTTGTGTCTTCTAGCTTCTGGGTCAACCTATAAATCAATGCCTGCTTGATACTTCTTGTGCTTCTCCTCCATGGTTAGTGTTGGTGACATACACAGACAGTGTGTCCTGAGACATGCCCTTTCTCACTTCATTAGTTCTCTCTATCACTTTCTCTGTCTTTCTTCTTCGACGACTCACCATGGTTCCAACAATAGGGAAGGAAACTCTGTTCGCTGCCTTCACTTATTTTCCTCTCCTTTCTCATTATTTTAGTTGAGGTGAAGGATGAACTCTAAGACTGTTGCAGAAGAGACTCCATCTTAAGCTCCCCTAGTTTTCACAGAGGTCCTCAGGTGTATTTCATGTCTTTCAAGAAGAATCATGACAGGCTCAGTTTCAGGTCCCATATATATTGATCTCAAGAACATCTTCTGGTCTATCCTGATGCCTACTGTAACTTCATTGTGAACTAGGCAGGTAAGATCTTGGTCATGCTAAAGTATGCATTAGAGGTTGGATGTTGAGTCTCCAGGTTTATCTACATTGCACAAAACCAAATGGTTGCATAGTAAAACCTGTCTGGCTAAACAGATCGACTCTTCCACATTGGTGTGATGTATCAAAGCACTGCTTTCTGCTATGCTTTTAAGCAAGGTCTTGTACCGCCAGCCCCCATACCATGATATATTACAAAACCCAAATATTTCAGGTGTCCTAGTCTTGAGTACTTCTGTATTGACAAATGCATGTCGCATTTGGTGTGGGGGAGGCAGTGGAGAGAAGGGGAGTGGAAATCAGTTCACTTTGACCATCTGACTATTTCCTATATCCCAGAAGAAATAAAGTCATGGCGTTTTGATGCAACTTTGAAATACAACAGTTCCAAGTGCCAAAAAGTGACTGCTTTCAGAACATTTAATGTAGGAATATAACTGTATGCTTCGGAGCTTTAGTGAGTATCCCATTCCTCCACTATTCAGTGCAGCTGGCCCCAGCCTTGAGACTGAAGACAGCCCTGGCCTCACTGGAATGGAGTTCTGTTTGCTCTGGCAGTTTTGGTGCTTTTATTGCAATTTCACAGTTTTACAACAGTTTTATTGTGGAGTGTTGTCTGCATTGGGCAAAGAGAAAGTTCAAGAGAGAGATAGCCAGGACTTCTGCTGGGTTGGAGATGCTTCCTAAAACAGTTCTTCTTTAGGTGAGATACAACATATTTAACTGTGCCATAAATTGTTCAAGATTTATTAGACGCAGGCAAATGTAATTCTCTTTACAATGCAAAAATACGTTAGTACTCTTGTAATAGTCATCATCGCTTTTGCGTGTCATCCATGAGCTCTCTTAGCAGCTAAAATACAAACAGAGAAAGGCAGTTTCCCTATCCCAAGGAGCTCATGATCTAACCTTGCAAACAGTGTATTGAAGGCAGTAACGTACCAGAGAGAATGCAGACGAGACACCAACAAGATGAAGCAGTTATACATTGGGCACAAGTTCATATCTCAGTAAAAAAAGACCAGGTAGAATAGTTCATGCTGATTTTTGCATTTTGTAAATGACAGAAAATAGATGTTCTGGTAGCTAGGTTCTTGTAGGCCTTCATGGAAGTATATTTCTTAGTTAGGACCTTGATATCCCAGTATCAGTACAGTGAAGGCCATCCAAACCTTTAGAAGTCCCACCATGATAAGACTGTGCTTCTCAGGTGTTCTGGTAATATTTACACTATTGTACCTCTATACCACCTACTTTGTCCTGGTACAAAGGAGAATAAAGATTACTAATTTTAACGTAGGCATTGTTGTATAAAGGGCCAGAGCGATATTGCTTGTACTGTTTGCACGCTCCTTGCCAGGCAGTTTTATAGAATTGGGCAAGAGTACAGCAATGACTCAAATCTCTTTCTTTGGGAATGAATTCATTAGAGTTCACTCAAATCATATTTTGAGCAACTGAGGGAGTGTTCTGCAAATTTTTAAAAGTACCTCAGAAGTGGTTCAAGTAGGCATAAAAAAAGTATGAAGAGTTAATTCCTGAGCTGTCCCATTTTCTTATCTGTAAGAATAGGCCAAATTAAAAAATAAAAGGAGTTTTTAGCTTAAACAGAATTAATCTTAGCAATTAGTTTGGTTTTACTCTGCTGAACTATTGTTTAGATTGGGGGATAAATCTTTATTTTGCTTAACTAATTACTCACTGGTTATCCTTTAGAAAAACACAACATTTTCCATTACTCTGAGCTACTCACAATATGCTAAAAAAATTGATCCATATCAGTATCCTATTCCTCCATTTTGCTGTTATGCATCAATGCATCTTACTTATGAATGTAAATCCAAGTTGTTATGGGGCCTCATTCTTTATTTCAACTTTACAGATCATCCAGAGCTCTCCAAAACATAATCTCTAAGTTATACACTTCACTGAAAAGCAAAAACAAGCTCTACCTTTCTAAAAATGAGAACAAACCTTTCTCATGTGAAAAAAAAAGAATGCATCTGACTGCTAGCTCGGTGACTGGTGTAATATATTGCACCCTATACTGCATAATATATCACATATATATTAGGTACAATTCCTTAGCCCATTCTCTTTCATATAACAGGATTCAATAGAGGACACCTCCAAGCAGAATGGGCCTCATTTGAATGGACAGTTCCCTTAGAAATTCACAGCAGGACCTTTTTAGCAGCGGATTTTGATGATAAAGAAAAGATTACTTCAAGATGGTACCCCATTTAAGGGCCACAAACACTGACAATAAGACTCTGCAATTGAATGAAGCTATAAAAGAGAACAGCAGAATCTCACAGGTAATCACAGCAGCTTCTGTCTGACAATCCAGTTAATTTGCCCCATTTATTCTGACAGTGATCATTCTATTCTGCATTGGTCTTTATGGTGACTTCACCAGAATAGTGTCTGCCAGTTTCAGTGGTGGTGACAAAGAAGATGGTGGAAGCACCATAAAGACTAATGTATTAACTATTAACCCCCATTGGTTTACTTCTGATAAGAAAAAAGTGGAAGAGGTGGGTTTTCAGGTGAGGAAACTGTAAAACACTGACATTAGGTCTATTACAGAGCTCCCCCTAATGGTGTTTCTATAAATACAGTCCTATATTGACGGAGGTTCCCAGGTGCTGCTCTTCATATTTCTGCAGTAACGTATACTATTCAGACCAGCTCTGTTTGTAAATGCCTCCCACTGCATCCAGCCCAAACCCAGCTACGGATACCACAGAGCAAGGCCCATATTTTTGTCATTAGATTCCAGAGACATCTCTCATCCCTGAAGATAAATAAGCTAGTTCTGGTGGTGATACTGAACCATGACATTGTTGAAGGCCTCATAGAAAGGAGACAACGGAATAAATATTAAGAGCATTTGTTGGGTTATTGTTGTTGCATTTTCTCTTGCTAATCACTTTGCCATTTAGAATAAACTAGCTCATGATTTTCGAATCCTTGAACTTGGCAATGCTGTTAACATGTACCAGAATTTGTATCTGATGATTCTCCAAATAAACTAATTGTATGTGAAGTGACAGGAAAACTTGGTCATCAAATGTAAGTTTTCCACTGCAGGTTAAAAATATTTCCAAGGCAAGTACTGAAAAACCATGATCTGGATCTCCTAAAATCACAAAATTCCCTTTAAAATCATAATTGTTACACAAACAAGTACATCTTGGGTTTGATTGTTTTTTATATTGTGTAGTGGTCCTTGGAGCCTTCAGGCTACATATGAGTGATACCTTTTATTTCTAGATTTTTCCACTAATATATGGCCTCAAAATATTTTTCTTTAATGTATGAAAAAATATGTGACCCCTCGAACTAGACCTTTAATGAAGACATCAAGACCCTTGAAATGAAATTGAACTGCGGAGAATCGCATGGTCTGAGTACAGGGCTACCAAATAAAAACTGAATTATAATCCTGGCTAAAAAAAATCTTTACTGCATTTCCCAGACAAAAATCTTTACCTTAATTCCCAGATAAAAATGTTTGCCTCAAGTTCAACTTCTTTATTTGTGCAACAGGATTAATAGTACTTTACCCAGGGCTTAATGTATATGGTGATTTTACCCTTTATCTTTCTCAAGTATCTTGAATGCAAAAAGACTTTGCAAATTCTATGTACTGTTACTCTGTGTACAAAAACCATAGCCATAGAGTGCATTCATTTTTTTTAATTTTCCTAACCAGCAAGCCTATGAACAGTTTATTTTCATACAGCTCGGCCTTTGGAAAATAGCAGTCAGGAGGCACCAAAACCAGCATCAGGGGTATGCTTGAACCCCATTTTGAAGCTACTCCAGCCTCTTGAGCTTCTGGAGCTGGCTGCCTGGCATGGTGCAGCCCTCTCTGTCAGCGCTAGTGGAGTATTCCATTATACATTAAACAATGTTTTCCAAAACATTTTCTTACTGAAAACAACAACAATCTAATCCCCTGGAAAAAAAGCTTAAATCAACAGTAGGACACAGGCCATCGATGTAGTTTCATTCACAGTGCTGTTGCCAGAGACAGACCTAATGACCTCCTGAGTTGATCTTCATGCCCTAAGATGGTCCCATAAGCATAGGCACTAATTTAGCACTACAAGCTACAGTGATTAACTTCAAATGACTGGCTAAAATAATACTGTTAGATACTTTGGAGCCTGCCTCAGAAAAACAGGTTAACCAATAAGCACTGGCTACTGTAGTTTACATTTGGATTGCTCTTTTCATCCAAAGCAGGTTATAAATATCAGAGGATTTTGCCTCACCCTTGACAAACAGATAAAACGTCATTTAAGAAGCTCCACAGGGGGTGAAGTCACGCATCTGCACTTACTGTTAACAACCCAAGTGAATGGTTCAAGGTCCAGCTGCTCTCACCCAGGTTTCTCCAAATAAAAAGTGCTGCAATATTGTTTCATTTTAAGCACCCAAGCTAGAAACTGCAGTCAAAGTCACTTGCATAAGATGATTAGTGAATGACCCGCTTAGTCTGTTAATGCCCACTTTTCATACCCTAACCACTAACTCCTATAGGAAATGTAGTACTCGTTATCGCAGAAGTCAAATACATGATTCACACTTTCTGGAAGGTTTCATTTTATTCCCGAACAACATAACTTTCATTTTTCAGACTTTCTGATGTGAACCAATATAAATCAGTCTCTAGAGCTAGGGACATGTTTTAGGGGAGCAACTTCCTTTTTATTTTGACTTGCATTTCTCCCAGGGGTATATCTGAAGGAAGTTACAGTACACACGGTGGATGTGGGATTTAGTAAATAGGAAAGACATGAAACTTAAATGGTTTTTGGCAGTTATCCCTTTGCAAATGTTTTTTTTTTTTTTCTGCAAAGGGTGTGTAACCCTTAGTGAATCAGCCTTTTAGTGTTTTATTTGGTAAAAGATTTAATACTGTGTTGTACAGTGTCTAAAGGCTTAAGATTAAAATGATACGTATCCGGTAAAAGGACTAAGCTAATCCCCACCAGCTGGAATACAGTGCTGAGGGGCCCTCCTTTCTGGTTGGATTTTGCATTGGAATTAAGACCTCTTCTTAAAACAAACAAAAGAAAGTTTGCAGAAGTGAAGACATACAGTAGTGCAGCAAAATGAAGTTGCAGCAATAAAGCCACAGAAATCCTTCTTTCGACTGGCTCAAATCTTCCAGACTAGCTCAGACAGAGCACCAGTCCCTGCTTGCTGCAATGCTGGGGCAGACAACCCTCCCTCTGCTGTGTGCAGGCATCAGTCTAATAAAAAGCTTTCTTCCCAATTTGGAAGACATATTACTTTTGGATTCAAATGCTTCCAAAAAAATATATGAGATGTAGAAAACACTCCTCATTTGCCAGAAACACGTTGGAGTTTTGCTTACATTACATTCTTTCCTCGTATATGTCTGAAAAAGGAGAGAAAGGAAAAAGAGACTAATATACTGAATTAAAACTTTCATCACAATGATAAGATATAACTTTGGGTAAAGAGACTAGAGACAACTCAGTCAATACTGTCTTGAAATCTTCTTTTACACCTCTTTCCGAAGTATAAATATGGACTTCATCCAGTTTTCCCAATCTGAACGACTTTGGCTGGGGGAAGTTGGTATGGAAGTCATTTCCCTTTTAGGTACAGTAGCTGCTTTCCACAGACTCAACAAAGACATGAAATATCATTAACATCTGATTCTGAAACACTGACAACCACTTCTTTGTTTTACACAGCTGTCCAGGGAAAGCTGCTGTATATTACAATATCACTAGCAAAATTATACCTATTAAACTCTGATAGGAGCTCTGGAATATTTCTCTCATTTGTTCTGAGATACAGTGATTGAATATGTCTGCTGTTTTCACAATAGGAATTTCATAATTTAAATTGATATTATATCACTTCAGTTAAGAGTGAGCATTGCTGGGCCTGATTCCTAAACCTGGGTGACTTGTATGGGACATGGTTTCAAGGACAAGGGCTGAAAATATCATACTGAAAAGACAGAAAGGGGTTAAATAGTTTGTCCAATGTGGGCTGAATCACAGCAGATAATAGTCTCCTCCATCTTCAAACAAGTTGGAAAACTCTACAGGCCTCAGCAAAAATGGAAGGGAGCAAGTTGAAAGTCTTGCCTGGAGGATTTCTCAGCTCCAGAACTCATTGGAAGAGAAATAGAGAAATGCCACTTTTTATGCGTGCTTCTTTCTGAAAGACAATCAAAGCATACCTCCAACTTATTTTAAAAGGTGTGAGAACACCTTTGTTTTTATTCTAATTCTCTCTGATAGCCCATCAGGATCACGATATTAGTGTTAAAATGTTCTACCATAAATTAAACTTTTTGGTTCTATACATGTAGAAGAACTATTACTCAATCTTTTCTTTTTTTTTTTCTTTCATTGACCTAAGAACTGAAAATAGACTTTTCAAGTAATGGAGTTAGCTAATTACTTGCAGAATTGAAGAAATCAATGCAAATGCTGCTTATTTTTTTAAATATTCATAATTAGTGTACTAATATTGCAAAAGAAACTTTTTATTTGAAGTAAAAGCTTAAATCTGCAAATCCAAATGGATCCAGTTTTGATCTCTCTTAGGTTTGGAAAGCTTGTAACATGTATAAGCAAAATCTTCCCTGTTCCTTTCTCTGGAAGGGTAGTTAAACACTCTTATCAGCCCCATTTTACACAGAAACTGGTCTCAAAGCAAGGAAATGCTTTGGTATAAGGTCAAAAAGAGCATTTGCGCCAGATCTGGGAATGAAATTGTTATCTGCTGCCTTCTATGCATTTGTTTTAACCACATCCTTCCTTTCAATGCACTGCAACATTTTTTCACCCCCAAAAGCCAAACATTCCTTTGCTGCTTATTTTTGTCTATAAGACACCTGAAACCTAAAGTGGAAAAAAGAACACAAAAACTCTGGACAGGGCGTTTTTGCCCCACTTTCATTCCATTTTCTTTAACACACTGGTGAAGAACATTTCCTGTGAATTCACAGGAATGATGCACAAATAAATACCACTAATACCACCAAGTAGCACACTCTTTCAGGAACACAAGAAAATATTCTATATTATTGTTATACTTTGCTATTTAAAATTCAGGCCTTGGTGGTATTTTCAGGAAAGTCGGTAGAAACAGTGAAGGATACTCTGGTAAAGACTTGGTTCTTTAGATATCTTGTGCTCATGTTGGCAGGTAGCCGTGGAAGAGGCATTTGCCCCTGTACAGTGTAGATTTCCCTCTCCCAGAACTACCGTGTGTATGTAAATAAGGTAAATTATATTTGGAATATAATGCTCCTGCACCACTTTTTTCTCTGTTTACTGGAAGCTGTCCTTCAAAGGGCTCAGTTTCCTTTGAAATGTAGGTAAGGCTGGTGTCGGAGGATGTCAGGAGAAGATAGTAGTTCATACTAATGCTGTTCTCACTTGAAATATAATTCCAAGATAAACTATGATGTATTCGATCACATTTGATATATTTCTCAGTCACAGACAAAAAAAAATAAAGGAAGAGCAAGATGTGCTTCTCATACCCGCACTACATCCTGGTTTCACTCACCTCACTAAACAGACTATTTACAGTCCCTTTATTAGCCTCTTTGCTCTCATTATATTCCAAAATTCCTTCCACTCCAATGTGTATCTTTTCCTGGTGCCAAGCAACTTACTGCAACTGCTTCAAATTCTCAAAAATTGCTGCCAGTAACTTTTCGGACAGTGTATGAGACTGAAGTGAAGTGTGCACAGATGCAGTGCCATTGGGATTTTTTTACCTGCTTAAACTGGCTTTTAATTTGCTGCATGAAATTAATAGGACATTTAATAGGCATTTTAATGCAGGGGACTTTCAGGTGGCATTTCTCACTTGCATTAAAAATCACATTCACATTTATGTACGGATATAGTGAGTCTTACCCAGTTTGGTAGCAAAAAAAAACTAAAATACAGGTCTGGGGCTTTTATCGGATTTATTTAAAAAAACTCACGGAAAATTTCTGCATTTTTTACTAGATTTAAAGAAAAAATTCCCTAAAGAGTACAGTCTATTTTAATACCATTTTCACATACCCAGATATGCTGATAATAGACTCTGTGTTAGGACTTCAAACCTTTAACTGCATGGAAAGTGTGAAGCAATATTTGATTGTGGAAACAACAAATGTTTGTCCCCTATTTTTAAATCAATCACTTTATTTGACTTCTCAGCAATTTGACCTGTTAATATTTTTAGGGAAAAAATCATGTATAAATTTTTATAAAGCTCCTGCCACTTGTTCTTTATTCAATTCAATTAGCGTCTCTGAAAATCTATCTAAATTCTATTAATGTTTGTCCTATCTCATTGCTTTAAATTCTTCTCCATTTTTCTCAGAGAGCCCTGGAGTTTCAACCATTTTCTGACATATATTTTCCTTTATGAACTCTCTTTTCTGGGCAGAGTTACGCATCTATGTTGGTGGTACCTAAATAGAGAAGAACAATCTGGGAGGGAGGAATGGCATGACCAGACAAGAAAAGCAGCCTGCCCAGGAGGAGTTCAGCACCTAAATACTTCTGCGGATGTGAGTCCAACTTCAAACTAGACAGCAGCAGTTTCTTTAAAGTATAATGCAAATAGCTCCCGTAAATACTACGGTCATTTTGGGCATAAAAGACTATATATGCAAGACAGGATTTTCTGGATGAGATCTCTGCAACATTACCAGTTTTTGGTTTCAGGACAGGAATTCCTTACACATAAAAGATTGGCCTAATCTGTCATTGTCAGCAAGGGTGATGACAGGGATGCAGGACGCTCAGCCATATCTTTGGTGGACTAGACCTCACTCTTTCATTAGGTTGAAAGTAAAGACCAGGTGCATGGCAATGTTCTCCTAGGTGAAATATTTTCTCTTCTCCAGTAGCCTGTTGTTCAGGTGAGCAAACACCAACAAATGAGCTAGGGAAAAAGAGAGATTTCTTTAGGTCTGGAATACCTCCTCTGCTGCAGCATAAATAAGAAGAAAGGTGGTGTGACCTGTTCAGCTGCCACTGCTGTGCTGGAAACATCTTCCTAGCATGAACTGATCAGAAAAGCTTTGAGAGGTGCCTGAATCTCTTCATCCACAAGTCGGAAGCCAGTGAAAACAGGATTTTCATGACATAGTATAAAGCTTGTAAAAGTGATAGGCAAGAAGGGACATTGCCATGGAATTAAAGTCTGACCTCTTTTATCCCTCTGCTAGCAAACTTCATGATGCTATCAAAGGAAATGTATCAACAGAATACAATTTATAAACACACAAAATCTGATAAAACTGACACTAAACTTTTACCAAGCTTTCAATATAGAAGCTTCACTGAAGATATCAATACTAAACAGGAAAATATATTTTTAAACTTTTTGGTTTTTTATATGCAGCTCCAGGGAGTAAAATATTTTGGGTATTTTAGGAGGAGGTTACAATCTAGGAGAATCTCATTGGGTTTTCTTTAGCTGGAATCAGGTAAGAGCTATATATCAGAAAGCAAGCTGTGACAGAAGGTCCTGCCATATGGATGGAGCATACATTGAATGTTTATTTTTTTAGATTGAATATCCAGTCCCCAAGGTGAAGCAATAATGAATGACATCTTACTGACTACCCAGACAGGTCTTATGTTGCACTTTTAGATTATAAGTAGTAATTCGATACCAGTACTCATAAAATCTTATGTTCATGGAAACCAAAGAAAACGAAACCTCTTTGTGCAAGTTAGGTTTCAAGTTAACAAGATAAATGTTTATTTGTGTTGAATTCATGATTTGTATTTTAATTATTTTTTGATATATTTCATTTTATTTATGATGTGTTTAGTTTTCATATTTAGATTTTTGTTTCAATACACTTGGACAACGTACTATGTAGTTTGATTTTATTTTAAACCTTTAAGTTACTCCTTGTGCAAGAGGCAAAAGCCAAATAGGTCTTGATTATCAGACGCTTGGTAGGGAAACAGTTATACTTCACAGATAGTATTAGTCTGCTAGACACATGCTTTAGCTTTTGGTTTCCTAAAACTCAACATTAATCAATATTAATATTGATCAAAAAAAAGGGAGAACTCTGCCCATGAAAATATTTTGAAAAAAAAAATATTTTTTCAAAAAGTATTTCATAGCATTATTTTTCCTTAATTCTGACAAAATGTAAATATTTTCATGGAAAGGAAACATGTCTGATTAAAAAGAATGGTTTCCTTGGAAAAAAAAACAAACTAATTTTATCTCACGGAGCAGACCATCAGAATGTCCAAACCTTAACTTGGACAAGTGTGTGTATACACTGAATACCAAAGTCCAAGGAAACACCCTTACACTATAGTCTACAGATAAATAGATAGATTTGTCATATGAAAGGTATAAGGTCTGATAGTAAAAATGTAAAAATTATTTAGATTATGAAATGTCCACTACTGAGATGGAACCAAACCAAGCCTCAACGTAGCTTCAAATGAATTAGAATGACCTCTTTGAATTTATACTGCTCACTAAATGGGTCATACCATTATAAGTGTCTGACCACCGTCACAATAGAAGCAAAGAAATTCCTGAACTTCCCCAGGCATTAGCAAGTGAAAATCCATAGGCAGGTAGAGGTCTACTGGTAGCTGTTATTTATAAATCTGTAAATGGTGGGAAAAAGGCAAATGTTTTCAACAGAGTTTCCATCTGTAATTAAGCTGTAAGTCATATCAATGTCATGTAATATTAATCGGGAACAGAAAATTACTGTCTGTAATGTTGAGAATACTGGGCTGCCCAGGAAAGTGAATTTTTTTCCAAGATGCAGACCTTAGTTATTCACATCTAAGAGTCTTCAAAGAGTTAGTTAATTAATATGCAGAAGTATTTAGACAAGGGAAGTAACAAGTAAAGTTGACTTTACTTCTGAGAATAAGATGTTCAGAATTTAAGCTTACACAAAATAAAGGTACAACTTCCAAGCAATGATGATAAGCAAATTGTTCATCGGCTTTTATTTTTTTAAAACCTCATAATACACATTTTTCCAAGGCAAACTAATTTATTATCAGATTAGAGGAGTACACAGTTCTTCCCTGGACTGAATGATCCTTCTATATCTCTCTTAGTCATGGTATGGTAAGAATGTTCTCCTTTATGAATGTTTGTTTCTTTACATTTTATGTCTCTCCTTTTACACTGAGCGAGGGAAAGGAATTCTAGCTGTAGTGAATTCAACTAATTATATATAGGACCAAAGCTTATGTATTAATGCATGACAAAAGAAGCTGAAGATGAAACCCCCAGCTTATTATAATGTTGTCTCACATGATATTAGTAATACTTGGCACTATCTTCATGTTCAAAGCAATTCAGAACATTAAGTAATTAACCTACATACAATTTAATGCCTTCTGCCAAGATTGCAGTACACAAGCAAGTAAGTAGAAGACAAAGGAACTAAAACCAGAATTAATCTGGGAATACATATAACCGTTATAGAAAATTTTCCTTTTAATTTTTCATCTAGAGTTTTTCCAAACACATTTTACATTTTTTTATTGAACAGGAGTCAAAAACTTCTGGTTCTTAGTTTTTCAAGAGTCACACTGAACTCATGAGTTTAGCTATAAAGCCTGACTACCTGTGATTTTCGGCTGGAAGACTGGACTGACTGGATTACATATCGTATATAGCACTTAATCTCTAGAATTCTGTTACCCTCTGCCAGCAATTGACAACACAAAAAAAAAACCAACCCGTAACACACAGTATAAACGAAGAGCACAAAGCCATATAAAGGAAGTTTTTCGTATTTAAGGAAGCACTAAGGAAAACTTTCTCGCTGCAACAGACTCATTGTTCTGAGCAAAAATAAGAACTTCTGAGTAAAACGGACCTAGTCTGGAGTAGCAATATTTTGCTTTGATTTCCTCATTTTTTTTTTATTGATGCTGTTATTTTCTGAATTATCCACCGGCTCTGCCTCCATGGCGGAAAGATATACTCCTGCTCCCTCCGCATGTTCTTTCTTCCATATCTTATCATGTGTCTTGTCTTCACACTTCACCTTCTGTCAAGAAGGTGGATAATGAGCTGAAAATTCTACTGAAAAAAAGCTAGTGATACATTTAGCTCAGCAGCAGATCACAAGAAGCTGCTTAAAGCAAACATCCACAGCAACATCACAGAGTCTCTCACTGTGTCTCTTTGCACAGACCCTGAACATCTGCAAAAACTGCATCAGAGTTTTTCACTCCGTAAACCTCACAACTATTGGCACATTTTCATCCCTCATGTTGATACCTATCCACTTCTCCAAATAAAAGGTCCTTTTGAATATTATTGTCTCCAACTTCTAAATGTGTTCCATGATTTTATAAGGGCTTAGGTGAGTTTAGGTAGGTGGGTGTTGGAATGAGAGGGATGAATGTTTATGGAGTTATGAGAGAAGACAAAGATGGAGTTGGACCATCCAGTAGGCAGGTGGAGTCAAGATGCCTTCAATTCACAATGGATAGAAAAATATACAATAGACAATACAAAAAAGTAACAATGAGGTATGGGACCAGGAGGGAACAACGAAGCAAAAGCAATGGGGCAGAAAACAAGCTAGAGAGTGAGGCTAGTAGGATGAATTATGAAATATAAACCCTGGAAAGAAAGTTACTTTCTATACTTTTTTTGGACAAACATCAAAAAGAGGGAGCTTGGTGACAAGTGCAAGTCCAACTAATTGATACTAAAGGTCACTTGAAGTAACAACAAGAAGCAGACAAGCATGGACTAAGAGCAGCATGCTGCAGACCCTTGATTCCCTTACACACCAGCACAGCCCTTCAAATGCCGTGGCCAGGCAAGTTGGCTCCACCAGTTCAGTCTCCTGCCCACTGGAAGGGGCTGTGAAGATTCCGAGGGTGGAGCAAGGATGATGTCTTACCCCCTTCTCCTCCCCAGCACTACTGGCACTATTTCTCTCCCTCTGTGCTCACACTTTCCAGGAAATGGGAATGAGGGGACAGGGAGAAGGGTGAAGGGGATGTGGCAGGTGCTGATACTGGTGCCGTGGTGCAGCTATCAGGCAGGTTGCAGAGCACCGGGGAACTGCGGGAGCCATGCGGAACCACACTGCTCGCACGTCCATCAGCACATCTCTGCACTCACCAAGCAGGGAGGGGAATATTGGATATCACTTTGCTCAGGGTTTAATCTATAATTGAGAAGATGAGAGTTCATTACAGATTTTGGCCTTGGAGTGCTTGTCTTGGCAGGAGGCTTGGCTGAGTGTTAAAATCATTACCGAGTGGCCTAAATCTAAACAAATACCCACCTTTTCCATTTATTACCGGGAAGAAATGACTTGCCTTGTAGAACTGGAATACCTATAGCTGTCAGCTTCTCATTTCCCAGTAGTGCATAAAATTCCCACTCTTACGCCTAGCTTTCCCTCTTGTCTAACTTTCCCTTAAGTTATTTTACTGACAAGAATTATGTATTAAGATACAAGTTATCTGTCACAGAATAAGAATTTCACTTGACACTAGACAGAGGCGTGTTGTACAGTGCAAAGAGTTCCTGTTTCTGTGGTGCAGTGTTGTAAAGCAAGGCAAAGGTTAATTAAAAAAAGGCAAGATTATGGTATGGCGGTAGATGAGAATTCAGACATATACAGCAAGGGTTCAGTATTTTTTTCATTATGAATAGGTAGCTGGACAGAACGAGACAATATTCATATAGCTGTGTTTTCATCACTGTGAGTAAATGAGCTGGTGGCATCATATGTGGGGAGGAACCTCTGTAGTTATTTTACAGATTTTTCTCCATGTTTTTTCTGAATATGTATAGTCTGGCTATACTGTTTCAGCTTCCGATTAATGCTTCAGGAACTGTGACCCATTTCACAATTCATTCACACAGAGTACAGCCATTACCATGAAGAAACCACAGCACTCTGTCTAAGAGAACAACCTTTCATTATTGCAAAGTAGATAAAAATTGTGTATTATATTCCATCACTGAAGACCATAACACATGAAATATCCCTCTGTCTCTACCTGCCTATCTAAAGATAGTTTGAACAGTGGAGAAACAGAACTAGTGAATGGGGGACTTTTCCCCCAGTTTTATTTGTGTGTACAAAAAATACACTTGAAGAAAAGTACAAAGCAAATCATCCAGAAGGGTGATTGGAAACAAATTTAAATGAGTAGTGCTTAAATAATTAACACCTGCCAAAGTAAGAACTGAGGCCTTATTACTGATATTAAATCATATCCTTTAATGTCTGAAACAGATGACAGTAAGTAATTCCAAAACAGCCAAGACAGGAAACCAATTTTTAGTTCTTGGAAAGTTGAATTAGTTTCAATAAACTTGATAAAAAGCCTATTTTGATTCAGTTAATTCTACTATGGAAACCTGGTTTTGTATTAAACTTTTTTCTAGTTTAATATACTGTAACAGCATTTTTAAATCATGATTTAAAGTATATTCATTATTCAGTAAACTAATGATGTATGTTCCACCTGGTTGCTGCAGAGCCCAGTAAGTAAAATCTGTGGGTAGTATCTTGTTACCAAGAACAAATACTGGACTTGCCAAGTTTCCAGTCAGTAAATATAGCTCACAATAGCTGTGCCAGATAGGCAAATAAGGATGTTCCCTAACAGAAGAAAAAAAAAAAAGAGAGACTGTGTAGCAGTTCAGTCCTAAAATTCAAGTTCTATGAAAGCACCCATTGCAGAAATTGGCAGGTTTGACTGAGTGATGACTGTGTTTTAACAGTTTGGAGCAACGCCTAAATTTTATTTAGAAAGAGTAAGTAAAAGAATGCGCGTGCATGTGTGCACATGTCCACACATGTGTTAACATTAATGTTGAAACATATACGAGTAAAAGCAAAGCTATTCTGGCTGTCTCCTCACTCCTAATTTACCTCTCTGTCCCTTGGTACTTCATCAAACTAGTGTTGCATGGTTAAAACATAGGATGCTTCAATTTGAAAAATATGTCTGTCCACCTTAGATATTGTTTTGCAGTATCTGAACCTCCCGCAGTCATTAATGTACGCTACTAATGCAGAACATGTTCACACAATTTGGGGCCCACCTTGAGGTGGGCCTGTGCATGCAGTGGGCTGAGCCTAGCAGGTCTGAATTACTATCGTTACCTCTAAGGTATAAATCAGTCAAGACCTTCACCCCCCCAGAGCAAGGAAGTTCTCTACTATAAGAATAATCGGTCACTTTCTGGAAGGGAGGACTTTCCAGGGACATAAATGATGAATTCATTCCTTCAATAAAATAAAAACCATGACAAATCTAACCACCTTCTTTCCAAACACAAGCCTCAGTTCTTTACCCTACCATCTCTAATGTAAATATAAATATATGTCTTTCAGAAACAAAACAAATCTTAGAAACCTGACTAAACCCAGGTGAGAGCGCCACCTCCAAACACACACCAGACTTCCAGATCAACAGCTGCTTCGTATTGCAGATCTGTCTGAGCAGATCTGGTGGTGCTGATTGCAATAGTAAGACAAAATCTGCCAGGTCAACTGGAAAATCAATCAAATGGCAACTTTGTGCATGTGTTCACCTATAAGAGAAGGATGAAAGAACCAACATCTTTTCAGTTATGCATAGTCGTATAGCTTAATGTGGGATTGACAGAAATTCAATTCCAGTAGCAATGGTTCTGATATAAAAGCTAATATAAAATAGTACTTTACAGATGAGGTAACTAAGTTACGGGCAGATCAAGTTTGTCACTTGTTCCTGTAGGATTTGAACCTATCTTCTCAGTTCAAACATCCTTTTCTATATGCCTCATTTCCAAAACACAACAAAGGATGCTTGAGTGGCTATCGCGTTCCTGAATGAGAGCTACAGAGGGAGGTAAATTCTGGGAGGATAGGGAATATTTTGCTGCTTTGGTGGTCACAGCTGGAGTAAATCTAAAATACTGAATGTACTGTCATCAGACTTAGCCTCTCTTTGATTTTGCCATTATCAGAATTGAGGTCCTTCTTCCTATTTACAAACAGTTGAATCAGCTTTCTTTGTGAACAACTGTAATTTTTTTAAAAAAGAAAAATTAAAAACAAGATATCTGCCTGCTTATTGTGTTTTCTCCCTCTGTTTTCCCCTTTCTCTAGTAACATCTTTTAATAACAGAGAAAGGGAGAGGAAATCCCCAAAACTCCCTTATTCATATTTAAAGATAATAGGCACAGAAATGAGACTCAGAGGATTTGAAGTGGAAAGAATAAAAGTGGTCTCTATTTCTTTTGCTTTTCCGCTATAGTGAAAAAGTGCGCTCTGCCACCAGCCCTTTCCTCCCTAGAAATCCCTCATTTGTAGAGCATAAACATGTATTACAGAATAAATATAAAGTACCTTCAGAGACAAATATAAAAATAGTTATCTGAAAAGTTGTATCTACTTTTGTAATTATGGCAGGGGTTTTTTCTGTATTAGAAACCAAGATTGCTAAAATCAATCAAGTCTACTTTATGTCCTTGCATTCCTCACTTTATTTTTTCATTTTAATTAAGAAACTACTTCCCAGCTGCAGGCCAGTAAAATATTTGGGGGCTAAATTTAACAACTTGAAACCAATTTTTTAATATATAAAATGTGTATTTACCTAAAATGTAAGAAGAGGTTTTCCAGACTGCCTGAGCAGCCAAATACCTACATGAACTCCGGGGCTGGTTGCACCTGGTGGACCAGAGCCTTCTCTCTGCAGCAGGCGTTGTTTCTTGCACCCCAAGAGAAGCAGCTGAGCTAGCAGCACTGCTGTCACACTGCGCCCAAGCAAGATGATATATGCATTCCATTCAGCTCTGTCAACGCACAATATGCCCCGACATTTACAGGTATGCAGCGTAGTATTGTTTTATTTCTTCCTCCCTTTTTGAAGATATATGAGAAACCAGGATGCTTAAATAATCCAATATATTCAAAGTCTAAGTGCTGTTATGTAGGAAATACACCATAATTCTGACAGTGATGTTCTTTTAACAAATCCATATTTAATGGAATGCATGGATTAAAATTAAGTCTACAAATTAATGTAGGAGCCGGATGTGACTAGTTTATTGCTGGAGAAGAGCACCACATTTAACAGTATTTGTACAAAGAGGAACTGACAAGGCTTTGCCAGCTCTTATAATATTTTAATCAGTTATGGGCTAACGACAAGAATAGAAATTAAACGCTTTTTAATGAAACTATACTTCCCAGTTTTCTTTGGTCAAGCACAGATTTGCCAGGTCATCTCTATTCCCTGAATAACTGTATCCCCTCCAGTAAAAATGGTTCTTGAATCCTCTTCATAACATCTATGCAATTTCCCTTCTTCTCTCTTGTCCTTCCTTGTCTATATTTCCAGTTTTGGTATCTACCTCTCACTCTTTCACTCTTTTTTATTTAACTTTTCTGAGAACATAAAGTCAAAAATGTCACTGTCAATGAAGTGTTTTTATCTTTCTGATATAACTTTACTTTGTGTTATCCTATCTCTCCTTTCTAACTCCTTTGCAATTGTTTCTAAAAAGATGTATTTTGGTCCCAAAGTGTGTTCATTGCGGCTGTCAGGGCATGGGACAGAGGCTTAGGTTACATTTACAAGGTTTTGCCCTCCCTCTACTTGTGTGCAAACCAGATGATTCAGTATGTGTCACTCAGCAATCATAGCTTGCTGATCTATGCTTTGACAATACTTTGCATGACTACAAGCATTCAATTAGAGAACAGAATCACTTGATGTGGTGGCCCATTTAATGACAAAAATAATGGACAGTTAATATACTAAATTAGAATCATCAAAAGCCACAAGCTGTGCACTGATCATCCACATGCTTTGTTCCGTACTTACACAGACTTTAAGAATAGAGAACACGAAATGCATCAGTGACGGTTTTGACTTGTTTTAGTAGTGTTCCTGCCTGAAATAATAAATTCAGATCTCCTGCAAAAATCTTTTAGAGACCTTCTCGTCTTTTCTCATCCAAGAAGCCTGTGACCTTTCTGAAGAAATCTCATAGGCTGTCTTTTGCAAAAGACAAAATGATAAGTAAAACCAAATAAAAATTATTTGCTTATGACCATGTTTTACAGATTGTTTTTATGATTAAAGTGACAGTTGGACCAGAAGTTTAGAAAAATTCAGCAAGAATATTATGATAAAAAAAAAAAACAAGCAAAAAAAGCTCTATCTTATCCTCCGAATTCTTCTGCTTTATCATAACTTTTTATAGGGACAAAGAAAAAACAACAGCTTCAGACACATTGCCCGCTAACATGCTATAAAGTTAGTGAATCTTCAGCTACAAGTTCTTTGTCCCTGTGGCTGCAAATGGAGAGCTATTAGAAAAGAGCTGACTTTGGGAGAGCAGCACTTCCCACTGAACCCTGGAGGTCAAAGACAGTCAACACTATTCTTATTGAGGTAAAAATTCTTAAAGCAGTACCTTATGTAGCAAATTATATCTTCTGACAGCACACAGAAGATACTCTGCTTTAGTTCTGTGAAGGATGTGGACTTCAACATCATTAACTAATCTGATTTATAATGAAAACTAATTATTATGGTCATTAGACTAAATGGCTTCTGTCATCTGCAAAGACATAATTGGTACAGAAAATTGTTTCATAGCTAAGGAACAATCAATCAACACAGACTGAACATATACATATATTTTTTCCCCTTCCTTCTTTCGCACAATGAAAACTCAAACACAGAGTGTGGACAGGGATGCAAAATGGCTCCTCCCACAGTCAGTGATGTGCTGAGGCAAATGCACCCCATATTAAATGAGAAGCTCAGAAAAGGGATAGGAAGGGAGAAGTGGGATTTGTATGGTTATAACCACATCACATACTCCTGCAGTTGGCACCACCTCAGTCAATGCCAGCAAGGAAGTGAAAACTCACGGTTCTCTCAGTAAATCTGCGTTAGATATGTACGGTATAAGGTTTATACTTAATCACATTATTTCAAGCTTCGCTGATATGTAATGGGAGGAGAACAAATATTACAGAGTTTAAGCACAAAGAAATGTGTTCCTTCCTTCATTCCTCCCTTACGAATGAAAGTACTTGAAAGAACACTGACAGATGCAGCACTAAAAGCATTTCTTTTTCCTTCTAGACTCCAGCAGTCTCTAGGAAGAATGAAATTGACATTGTTAGTTAATATGAATTTCCTATGCTGTTTGGTTTATTGCCTCTCGTTCAGAAATGCATCATAAGCAAAGGTGGGAATTTTCCAAACCACATCTGACAATCAAAGCTTGAATGAATCATTTGAAAAAGCAGTCTTCCAATTAAAACCTTCCAAGGATATAATGTCTTTATACAGCAAAGTCTGCTCTATAAAAATACACCTTTCTCATTTAAGATACTGCAAAAAGAAAACATATAGAAAAGGAGCATGAAGGAAATTAAAGAATCCTGGATATTTTTTTAATGCTTTGGGTACTCTTTTAAGAGATTGTCTCTGACATAATTTAAAACCTGTCTATCTAAAATTTGAACTGATATGCAGAAGTTAAGCCTAATATATTGTATAATTTTAGACAATTCAGTAAAAAGTGGTAAAAATTCACAGTAGATACTCACACATTATTTGCTTAGTTTTATTTTTACTAGGGTAAACAAAACCAACAAAGTTTTGTATTGATATAAACCATTCTTAGAACTCTTAAAATCTGCCTTCCAAAGGATTCGCAACAATCCAACTGTGTTAGTTTGAAGTCAGTTAAACTGATGCAATTCTTTGTGTGTCAAATGTTTTTAGAAACAGAGAACTTTGTTAGGTTGCTCTTGGGGACAAGAGATTTCTTGTCTTAATCTGCTCCATTCCCCAATCTGTTCTTTAAATTTGTTCCAGATGATCTGGAATATTCAGAACCATAAATGTATTGAGTCTGGAAATTTGGAAAAAGAAAATATTGAAACCAGAAGATCTGATTTCCTTAAGGAAGAATACAAGAACATCTGAGCTCTTGCCAAAAGGCTTGTTCTGGATTCTGTATTCAGCTTCCGGGAGGTCATTTGATATAAAAGTTGTTCTTTCCATCAGAAGATATGCTATTGTTCTTTGTATAGTCTCATACCAGAAAGAACAATTAGCATTTTAAAGAAGGGGTTGGCTCCATGGAACACTGTAGCATAGTCACAACATTTTCATATCTATTTGGATTTGTTTCAGTTTGTAAATTAAGATAACCAAACCTAGATCTATCAAGGATGTTTATTTTTTTAACACTGAGGCATATTTACACAGTATTTACAGCAGCTATAATGAAAAGTTGAGTGTGAACATCTCCTCGATAGGACTGTAGAAAAATTTCAAAGATATACACGCAATAATTGGGAAATAAATTTTCAGAAAAGGAAAACTGACTGGTTCATTTTTTGAGTATAGATTGAAGGACAGTGAATAAGACCAGAAAGGGACAGTATAAAATACCCAAACCTAGTTTTAGGTCAGTATCAAGACCTGAAAATTAAAATTTGCCTCTTCTTTAAGGCCACAAAGTACCATTTTTCTACATGGCTGAAAAGTCATAAACAAGTCCAGCAGACAGGAAAAGTTATCCACTCATCATCCTCTAACAGAGAGCTCCTCAGTGTCAAGAACCAGAAGCTGAGACCATGGGCATCTAACTTCCTAACTCATCTCCTTCTTCTGAGCTTATCAATACAATTTCCTCAACCACAGTAATCAAATTCCTAACTGGTATCAGTGTCTTTTACAATACGTAATGCTGAAATAATAAATAACAAAAAGTACTCACCTCAACTGTTATGACCTATAGAAGTTTAGGTGCCTGCATTGAAGTTCAAACAATCATGAGCAACATAGATTTTTTTTCTTTTTACCACTGAACCAATGAGTTTTTGCTTTAAAAACATCTGTGATCTGTGGAAAATCCCAAGTTTGACACTAGGTGATGTCAGGTTTTCAGTGAAATGCAGTCAGTGAGCATTGGCAACTGTGTCTCTTAAGTTAATATCAATCAAAAAAAAAAGTGTACCTGATTATTTTTAAGGAAAAAAGAAAATAGATGTATTGGGCTGCTCTGGCCTATGCTTGTCGAAATGTGTTTCAATAGCATTGGGTTCTTCATGAGACTGAAATGTATTACAGTTCACAGTAAAAATTGTCAGAGCTAATAATATGGAAGAGGTGGGTAGGTGGCCAAGATAAAAGTGCCATGTGGCAGAGGAAGGGGCTGGCTGTTTGAAGAATGACTGTGAACAAGCAGCTGTCATCCAAATCTAGTGTGTGCTATGCTCAAGACCACTAAAGAGAGGGAGTGTATTGAGGAAGAAACATTTGTATATTCTCTCCCTACAGCAGCATTCTTATGTGCATAAGTTCTCCAGACCTATCGTGTTTTCCACTCCTTATGCTGCTTTTACAGATTCATATACACAGGAGAGAAAGTTTTATGCATCCAATAAAAAATGTGAATGCGTAGGTATATAAACATGTAGAGTATCTTATGACGATTTTCAAACTGTACAAACTAAGAAGAAAGGAAAGAAAAAGCAATAAGAGACTTATTCTAATAGCTTTTATGAATGTGCCCCTTCCGCTGTTGTTGCCTACAGCTAACAGTAGCTGAACAACAAAAACACATTGGAAGACTGACTGATACTCAGTATTTTCCTGATGCAGGTGTGTCTAGTCCTTTTTTTGATCACAAAATCTCTAGGAGGGATTGTGAATTACAAGCAGTGAAGACACAAAAATAAAATAAAATTGAACTGATTAAAAAAAGCAGAAGCACGACATTTTTATTAAACTTGCAGTGTGAAGTGCATAACAATAAAAATGACATATTTCTGTTGTAAAAGGAGAAGAATGATCCTATGGTTTCCAGTTGGTCTGACCAGAAACAGGAATTTTTAACGCAACTTCCATTTATATCTTATCCACACAACTGCTCACTGTGTTATGTTCATTTACCCTTGTGCAGATTCAATGAAGGTGGTCAGAAGAAGAACAGCATTTGAAGAAAGATAAGTAGAAAAGCTCTGGGAAAGTAACTAAACTGAATATCAGAATAATTACTGCTACTAGCAGGGCACAGAATAGACTCAGCTTGAGTCTGGGGTCTCAGGACGAGCTAGCATAGCTGATATTGGGGGAGCTACCCCCTTTTATTTGCCACCTGAACAAATCTCATACAGAAATCATGGAGAGGCAATAAACATCAAACACTGCAAATTCTGTTTCAAAAGAACAAAATACAACATCCAGCAGCTTTAGTATACCAGATAGGTATTGCTTCAGCTTGCCAAATTCAGAGTGGAACCACACTTTAAATATTCTGCAGGCTGTAGATAACTGCTGTAGTATGTTAAACTTTCCAGTCTTACATATTTCAATTGATTCTTTGTTCTCTTTCAGAACAGGTTAATGAAGCTAAAGGGAAGGAGAGGAGGATTGGTCATTCAATCAAACTGTAACATATGGAAAATGTAACATTTCAGTGAATTCTAGGAGTAAGCTAACACATCTATTCTGGTGAGGATGGTATTAATAGTTACTTATTCTTCTGTTCCAATTTTAATTTGAGGATTTATAAGTACTTTACAAACACAAAATATGCATTGCATCAGTTGCCTCAGGAAGAGTTTGCATTTATTTTTTTTTAGTGAAACTAAGGCAGGTAAGTTAAATGACTTACTCAAGATCACAGTAGACTCAGAGTTAGACTCTACGTCTCTGGAATTCCAGTCCCATCCATGAACTCCTGATCCTGCATTCCGTCCCTCTGAAAGAAAAAGAAGGAAAGTGAGGAAGCTTATTGTAAGTTAATCCTGCTATATTTTCATGATCGTTATATTAGAGTGTTTTAGTTGATGCACGCACAAACAGAGAGGAAATCAAAATACTTCCCTTTTCAGTTTAGCTATTACAAAGTTTTCCAGTTCCATGTACACATAAAAAGTGCATTTTGAATAGAAGCATTTAAAGGGATAACATAAAAGTCAGGAAGCAGAAAACAGAACCTCAAAGTCAGTAATTAGCTCCACATGTCTAGCTGATAATGAGTGATGTCTTTTTTCTTTTTTTTTTTTTAGTAACGAAAATGAAGACATTAGAGTAGATGTTGCTTGATTAAATAAGCTATGTAATTGTCATAGACACATAATCACAAAGTCAGGGCACTTCCCTTAGCTGAGACCACACATGCATACATGCATGTGCAGAGATTTTACTTATTGTGCCAATGCCTCCTTTCCTCAGGTTCTGTACACAAAGGAAAGGAGCATTCGTAAATAACCCTGCTACATAAGTGCATCAGAAAGAAAACTACCTGTAAATGTCAGGGAACAGGGAAGTGCAGAGAGAAAAACTCTTCTATGTATGCATTTGCAAGATTTGTCCAGAGCATGATCAGTAGGTCACAATTTGGCACAGCAGTTTCTTTTTTAACTGTCACTCCCAAATGTAAAAAAAATCTTCAGAGCTGTGGGAGCTCAACCTCTGTCAGAGGAAGCACTGCAACACTCTCTTAAAGAAAGTAAAATTAATCATTCTCATATATATGTCTTCAAAATAACCACTGCCAGTATCCAAAAAGGTTAAAAAAAATCAACAGGCTAGGAAATTATTGTACAACATATCGAGAGGTACCTACCGTAGTTAGGACTTTCACACATCTCTTCTAATTTGAAGTACTCCTTTTGTAAATAAAACTACTCTGTTAGAACTCTCTGTTCTACCACTGCTGCTTAATCCCATGCTTTCCTCTCTATGTTTACCTGCACAGTCCCTCACCCACCACTCATACTCACACACTCCATAATAGAGCAGTTAGTTACTGTAGGTTTGGCTGTAAATAATGTATGCCTATGCCTGCCATCTAAATCCTCTTGTTATTTCCAATCATAAAATCATAGAAATTGGGGGCAGAAAAGACATTTTAGGTCATTTAGACCAAAATGCCATGCCAATGCAGGATTGATCCCTGCAGTGCACTTACTACTGCTTTGTCCACTCTACTTTTAAGCATCTCTGGGGACCTTTTTAAATGTCTCCCAAGTGGTGTTTCTACTACTTTCCTCAGAAGGTTTTTCCACAGGTTGAGATCCATGCTTGACAAGGGAGTCATGCTTGTTTGAAAACACTGGTCCTAGTAAAACTCTACAGCTTTGGCTTGTACCTTTTAATGCCTGATTAGCATTGTCTATGGCATGTCAGCCAAGGTCTTTGAGAAGGAGAGGTGTATGAGGACTCCATTGTTATTGCTGCAGTTCTGTAAAATTAATTAGGAGTAATTTAATGCTGGCAGACTGGTAACCTTTGCAGTGGTTGCATTGCTTTGGGATGTCACAAGACCACACACGTTTTATCCAGTAGCCTTGGCCAAGCGTATCTTTGCCCGTATAGCTTCTAACTGCTACAAGGGAGCATACCACAGATAAGACAACTCTTCAACATGTGTGCTGTGCCATGGGGAAAAAGACACAGGATGACAAAAAGGGTAATGGGCTGTGTATTGACTTATTCAGAGTTTAAGGCAGTAAGCTTTAGGAGGAAAACAATAATAAACTTTCCTGAGAAGTTTACTTCAAGTATTATCTAGCATTTAGATGGGAAACGTGTAGGAACGGTGTTGTGTTTAGTTTGCAATAGCTTCTGCTCAGTTTTCTGAGGGTGCATTCCGATGGCAGTTGAAGCCAGCCAAAGTGTGTATGAAGTACTCTTTCAGCTGTCTAATGCACAGAAGAAGATTTAAAAAAAATTCTATGACCTATCTGAATACTCTGCCATGCGAGCACTTGCATCACATGAAGGATGGATGGGATGGAATGGGATAGTATTGGGATCTGATGGGATTGTGGTGGAAGAAAGAGAGGAAAATTGTTTTTCAGCAATTTTCACTCTGACTGAGTTACACTACTGTGAAACCACTTTCAAACACTGCTGTCTCATCCAAAATCTTTCCCAAAGAATTTGGGAATCACCAAAGCAGAGACAGAGTAGATCTACTTTAGTAGCAAAGCTACTATAATATCTCCATGGGAAAACAGAAAGCCAGGTAGGAAACCCAGAGATGATTCTTTACAGTCAGCTAATGGAAGCAAAATGGAAGATCATATAAACAAGAAAAAAAACCAACAAACAAACAAACAAACAATAACAAACAAGATAGCATTTATCCCAGTGAAGACTTAGGCAAAAAGTAATCTGCTTGCAAGCTTACTTCAGCAATCACAGACATGTGCCAAGAGAACTGTTCAGCTACTCATTAAGATCAACGCAGGCCCCAAGGCATTCACATTGTCCCACTCCCTCTCCAGAGCCAAGCCTCCCTCTGGCTTTTTTCTTTCACAGAAAATAACAACCCTCAGACAGAAATACTCAGAGAAATTACTTTCCAAATGAATTTTGGAGAATTCATTGTGCAAAAGCATGTCTGTGCTTGTGTATGCATGTGTACTTTGTGGGAAGGGGAGGAGAGCACGAGGTGGTGATTACCTGGCTGATGATCACTCATCTTCTCAGGGATGCCTGTATAGGATGAGTGAGCTGTCAGCACTTTCTTTGCCCTTTGCCACACTGTCCCCTAATACATGTAAATGCCATACAACTCCTTAAAAGTTTTATTTCTCCATTTATATTCTGCAAAATTACTCACGAGTACAAAGAGAAAATACCAAGTTAGTAAAAAAGATCACAGTTCTGCACAAAGTCTCTCTGTATCATGAGCAATGATGTAAAATGTGATGAGGGAAAATTTTTAACAAGTAAAACAGTTCCTCTAAAGGATCTTCTGGGGAGGTAAATGTTCCTCTAGCAATATTCTTCTACAGAAGCATTCATGTCATCTCCTGTAACATGGTTCATGCCCCACTTCACCTAAAAATCCAACCCTAGTGGGTTGTCCCACTGTAAAGAATCAAATAAGTAAATCAAAACTAAGACAGCATATTTAAGCAAGCACTGATGCACTTCAGCTACTCTGCTCCTGGCTCTGTTTCATTCTACATACTCAGCCTGTGCAGTCTGGAAGAAAGGAACTGCAGATTGCTCATAAGGTGCAGAGTTTTTGTGACAAACAGTTCTATAAGCTTCAACCTTGGCTCAGACAAATGTCTCCAGGTAGTGAAGTGGCAAGGATAGCAATATAGGGTTATCAGAGTAACATGATCACTAGCTTTGCCACAGGTAAAGAAAGGCTGAGAGAGGCAAAGCAATGACTAGAGGATGGATAGATGTAGGGTACAGAAGGTATTGGCAATCTAGCCAGGAGTTTCCTCTGAATTCTCACCCTACAAGAGCAAGCTGATGTGATTATGACTGACTGCAGCAGCTAGTGGACACCTCAGTCGATACTGGCAATACGAAAAGCCTGGAGAGGAAGACAGCAACATACTGATCCTGGATATGAATCTCCAAGCTGTTCAAAGATGCAACAGCATCCATCACTTCTTACTAACCTTTTGTGTCCACCTAGGAGCTTTGCCATCAAATGATTAATCTCTGCACACAGCCTCTCACACCAACAGAATCTCAGTACATCATGGTAATGAGCTCTTCCACCACTTACGAGCCCAACTTAACACAACACATCCCGTGAAAGCTGAGGAGGTGCTGAGCAAACTGAAAATAAGATTGCCTCACACGAGGCTTTCGTGCCTGCTCCTCAGCACCTCTGGTCAGCAGTTGGTTGAGAAATAAGAGGAATATGGATGACACTCCATGGTAAAACCACAGAAGGAAAGCAGAGATGGGAGTAGGCCTTCCCTATGGTCTCTTTAGTTGACCATGCCAAGCAGATAAATGTTTGTTGAAAGCTTCTTGATCATGGGTCTTTTCCTCCTAAGCTTTAGCATAGAATTAGTTTATTCAGCCTTCTCTTTGGTTAATGGGAATAAAACTGGTGGATAAAAATCTCCTCAAGGAATATGCATACAAAAATATGGTTTCAAAAATGCCCTTAGTGTAGTCACCCATGCTCTGACTGGCAGCTGTTCAAAAAACATAATTTCTTGAATACAAAATAGTAAGTAACACCATATTTCTTAGCTTATGTCCCACCACAATTTCATTTCAGCCGAATAAAACCTCATTAATTCGCACTTTGCTTATCCACACACCTTATAATTCACATGTGAAAACAGCAGTCAGCAAAGATTTAACAACAATGCACTTCATTGAGTTCTCATGTTGCTGAGATTTCATTATTCCTATAAAATACGCTACCGTTCACTCACTAGTACAGTAACATTTCAACATCATCATAAATATCTCCTACTAGAGATAGGTTCACGCTAGCAAAGTCTGACTCAAAAGCCCACATCTAGGAAATGCCAAATTTTGAAGGTGGAGGAAAACTAGTTGTGAGTATAGGCAAAACGAAACTTCATTATGATCACGGCTGGTGATGTTTTCTGTATCATTATATTCCCTTGCCTTTTTTTAAGAACCTTTTGTTAGGTTAAACACTAATAAATGGATCCTTACTTGCATCCAGAGAAGCTTCTATCATGGAGTAAAAAGGAGGATTTAACACATATTTGTACTTCTTCAGCTCTGGAAAAAACTTCAGGAGTTCTGGACAAAGAGACTTTAATGGTTGAAATGCAGTTTATAGATATTTTTATGGCAGTTGCTAACCCATCCCAAGTAGGCTTTCACCTAGCTCTCCGACAGTTGTTGATTATCAGGAAATGAATGAGAACCTTGAGTTTACAGAGGGTATCTATGACTAACTAACACATGGTGCACAGGAGTCATGTATGGCTGCTTCACCCCAGGCCCAATGCAGGAGGGAAACCACACGTGTCAAGATATTCACAGCCAAATTTGTGGGTTAAGCACAGAAAGTTGAGGTTTGGAGACTGTGTGAGGCTTCGGTTTACGAAGTAAGTTTAAACAGTTTGGAGATAACTGCAGGAACAGGGAGAATGAAGTATTTGCTGGTCATGACATTTAGTTTTTGAAGACCTCACAGAGAACTTAAAATATGGGTCTCCCTCTCTTCTACAAACTGAAAGACTTCCAAATGTTATCTAATTCAGTCGCTTGGGCATTAGTGTACCACCAGCTGTTTCTTAAAACTTCTTTATAAAGTTGGTTTTCTTGAGGTCTAAACCTTAAGCTCTTCAGGGCTGACCTTGCCTTCTCACTCTGCCTCTTAGCACAAACACATATTGGGGTCATGATTCTTGCCTGAGGGCTACCACTGCAAAACAAGCAACAGAATTGCCACCGCCTGCACACTGCTACACTCTCACCCACGTACTACATCCTCATCTTCCTCCCGCTGCTAAAGCCAAGGAGCACCAACACTCCATTTCCGTTCCCTTCACCTTCCAGACTTCCCCCTCACTCTATATCTATTTCTCTGCCTGTTCAAAGTCTGCTGCACAACAATGTTTGATAAAATATTAATTAAACGAATGTCTAAAGGTCAAGAGTTATCCTTTCACAGTGCAGAAATTATTCCATCATTCAAGCAGTGATTTTCTTTCATTATTCTGCAATACAATTAGACTTAAGGTTTTTTCCCAACTGATATGTTCATTCCTATGCCCTGCTTATTTTAAGAAGAGATGTAGCTATTTTCATGCTTCTTATATCAGAAATTATGGGGTCTTTACTGTTGCTATACACTTCTTCTCTGTGATTTGAAGAACACAAAGGATAAGTCCCTAGTAAGATCACCTTTTCATGGAAAATAATGAAAGTTTTTTTACCATTTTACCAGATTCACCATTTGATTTTCATATCAACAATTTACTTCATTAGAAAAGCTGTTAAACTGCCCTCAAGAATAATATTTTGTTCCACAAGTGTTACACCACACATGCTCTGCCTACCTTTCCCCCATCCCTGTGCCAGATTGCAACAGTTCATAGAATCATAGAATCATTAAGGTTGGAAAACACTTCTGAGATCAAGTCCAACTGTCAGCCCAACACCAGTAGGCCTGCTGAACCCTGTCCCAGAGTGCCAGGTCTATTTGTTTTTTGAACACCTCAGGGATGGTGACTCCACCACTTCCCTGGGCAGCTTGTTGCAATACTTGACCACTCTTACAGTATATAATTTTTTTCCTAATATCCAATCTGAATCTCCCCTGAAACAACACCATTTCCCTTCATCCTATCACTTGTTACTTGGGAGAAGAGACCGACATCCACCTCATTACAATCTCCTTTCAGGTAGCTGTAGAGAGGAGGTTATCTGTTTTCTGACTGGAGGAATCAGTTATCTGATTGCTACTGTAAATTTCAAGTACACAAATTAAGTTACATATTTGCCATGTCTACACAAGAGCTTTTTAGTATCTAAGCTCTTTTGGATGCCTGTAAAACTTTTTTTTTTCATCACCCAAATCTTAAAGGTGTGAAAGCATAGAAGCAACTGTCAGAATAGGGTTTGTATGATCAAATGCAATGAGGCAAAACAGCAGTCAATACCCTATATTTTGCAAGAATAAGCAAGCAAATCCCTGGCACAGACAGAAAATTCCATTCCTGGAGTTTTCAACAAAGTTTACAACCTTAACACTATTATAAATATCTTGTGAATTATCTCCAGACTGTATTCTTTTCCTACGGATTCTATTGCAGATCAGGATGACCTTCTTATCCACATAAATGTCTGTTCATTCTTGAGTTTGCTAACCCTTTGGTCTGAAAAATATCCCAGGAAAGTGAGTTACACAGTGCAGCTCCACACGTGTAAACATATTGTTGCTTGTCCAAAGTTCAAGCAAATGCCTTATTTATCTCAACATTTCTTAATGAGGCCCTATCACCATGTTTGACTCTGTCAGGAGCAAGAGTACATCTTGAGACAACTTTTGAGATGCCATTTTGTATCAGTGTGGTAGCAGAATGGGGAACGTGGGCTTTGTCATAGGAAAAAAGGTGTGCATCCTTACAGAATTGATTAATTTCTGTCCTTTCGGGAGAGCAGCAAGAGCTGCACAGCAGCAGCAGTGCAAGTCATGTCCAGAATCTGAGGTGATTACTCAGCTCTCATCGACTCTTCACATTTCCCTCATTACAAATGCAGACCAAAACACTTCTCAACTATGCTTCAAATATTATAATCCACATTTTTCTGATAAGAAAATGAGACACAAAGGGTTGTACCCTAACGAGAAGGAATCAATTAGCAAACTAGTGCCTGTTTTAGCTTGGGTATTTTTCATAGTATTGACTGCAACTAGATTTCAGCAATCTGGACTCCATAAGCCACTGAACTAATTTTTTTTTTTTTTTGTACTATTCTCCCTGTCAATGGAGGCAAAACGTAGGTGTTTTTAGCAAAAAAAAAAAAAAAGGAAAATAAAATAAAATATGCAAATGAGTAAGCAAAGGTAGGTGCAGCACCTGTAGCTAAGATTGCCTGGGTACCTCTTGCATTTATAAATTCTCAAAATCTAAAAGTAGGATGTACTATTCTAAAAGACTGATTCTTCCAACTGGAAGATCAAATTGCTCAAAAAAAATATATATAAAAAAGAAAACAGCAACACAGAGCTAAGAGATAAGTTTTTAATGTTTCAACACAGGGAAAGGTGTTATCACTCCTCTCTTTATTTTTTAATATCACCGGGCTGAATAGATTAAATCATAGGAATGGCACCTCAGGCTCTGAGGAACAGTGTGGTGGTGAGAGCCCCTCGTCTGCCACCTCAATGGAAGTGGAGAGTAGCACTCCAGGTGGCAGCCAGAATTCAAAGATTATTGACGGGTTACAACCAACCACTAGTAGACAGTCAGGACTTGAGCCTATTCCACTTAGGAAAGGGGTGGAAACAACAGCCCAAAGAAAGTGCATTTACACTAATGGGCATGGGCAACAAACAAGGGGAGCTGGAAGCAATTGTGAGGCTGGAAAACTATGATGTAATTGCCATCATGGAAGCGTGGTGGGATGATTCGCACAACTGGAGTGCTGCCATGGGTGGCTATAAACTCTTCAGGCAGGACAGGGTAAGAAAGAGAGGCAGTTGGGTTGTCCTCTATGTTAGAGAAAGTTTTGATTGTGTAGAACTAAAATATGCTAACAATAGGGTTGAGTGCTTGTGGGTTAAAATCAGTGGAACACACAGTAAGTCAGACATAGTGGTGGGAGTCTGTTATCGGCCACCCAGCCAGGACGAGAAAACCAGTGCGCTCTTCTACGGACAACTGGGAGAAGTCTCACGATCGCTAGCCCTTGCTCTTGTGGGAGACTTCAACCTTCCAGATGTTTACAGGAAGAATAACACAGCAGAATGGAAACAGTCTAGGAGGTTCATCAAATATATGGAAGATAACTCCCTGACACAACTGATGAGTGGTGACTAGAGCAGGTGCCACACTGAATCTACAGTTTGTGAACAGAGAGGGCCTTGTGGGGGAGGTGACTGTTGGAGATTGCCTGGGGCTCAGTGATCATGAGATGATGGAATTCTCGGTTCTTGGAGGAGTAAGGAGGGGGGTCATCAGAACTGTCACCTTAGACTTCCGGAGGGAAGACTTTGAACTCTTTAGAAGGCTGCTTGATAAAGTCCAGTGGGAGGCGGTTCTAAATGACAAAGGAATCCAAGAGAGTTGATGTTCCTCAAGAGGAAATCCTGGTGGTGCGAGAACAGGCCATCCTCGTGTGCCATAAAATGAGTCAGTGGGGAAGAAAACCAGCTTGGCTTAACAGAGAGCTCTGTGTTGGTCTCAGGAAAAAGAGGAAAATATAAGTGCTTTGGAAGAGGGGACAGGCATCTCAGGAGGACTACAAGGAACAAGTGAGATTATGTAGGCAAAAAATTAGAAGGGCTAAAGCCCAACCGGAACTTTAACTGGACAGTTCAGTGAAAGACAATAAGAAATGTTTCTTCAAGTGTATTAACAAAAACAGGAGGACCAAGGAGAATCACCCTCCTTTACTGGATGCAAGGGGCATGGTAGTAACAAAGGATGAGGACAAGGCAGAGGTACTAAACACCTTCTTTGCCTCAGTCTTTAATACTAAGGTAAGATGTTCTCTGGGCTCCAAGCCGCCTGAGCCAGAAGACTGTGAAGGCAAACCCTCAATGTTCCAAGAAGACTTGGTTAGATACCTGCTTGGCCAATTAGACGTTCACAACTCTATGAGACCGGATGGGATACACCCAAGGATATTAAGGGAGCTGGCAGAGGTCCTTGCTGAACTCCTTTCCCTTATCCATCAACAGTCCTGGCTGACTGGGGAAGTGCCGCTCGACTGGAGACTGGCAAATGTAACTCCCATTTACAAGAAGGGTTGGAGGGAGGATCCGGGAAATTATAGGCCTGTCAGCTTGACCTTAGTACTGGGGAACATCATGGGCAGATCATAATGAGTGCTATCACACCGCACATGCAGGACAGCCAGGTGATCAGACCCAGTCAGCATGGGTTTATGAAAGGCAGGTCCTGCCAGACCAACCCGATCTCTTCCTATGACAAGGTTACCCATTTAATGGATGAGGAAAGGTCTGTGGATGTGGTGTACCTGGACTTTTGTCAAGTCTTTGACACCATTTCTCACAGCATTCTGATTGAGAAACTGGCTGCAACTGGCCTGGACAAGCACACCCTCTTCTGGGTAAAAAACTGGCTGGATGGCCGGGCCCAGAGGGTGGTGGTAAATGGACTTAAATCAAGTTGGAGGCCGGTCACGAGTGGTGTTCTCCAGGGTTCAGTGCTGGGTCCAGTCCTGTTCAATATCGTTATTAATGATCCGGATGAAGGGATCAAATGCATCCTTAGCAAATTTGCAGATGACACCAAGCTGGGTGGCAGTGTCTATCTGCTTATAGGAAGGGAGGCTCTGCAGAAGGATCTGGACAGTCTGGATCGATGAGTTGAAAACAACAGGATGAGGTTTAACAAGACCAAGTGCCAAGTCCTGCACCTGGGACACAACAATACAGTGTTACAGGCCTGTTGAAGAATGGCTGGAGAGCTGCCTGTTGGAGAACGACCTGGGGGTGTTGGTTGACAACCAGCTGAATATGAGCCAGCAGTGTGCCCAGGTGGCCAAGAAGACCAATGGCATCTTGGCCTGTATCAGAAACAGTGTGGCCAGGAGGCCAAGGGAGGTGATTGTGCCTCTGTACTTGGCACTGGCGAGGACACACCTCAAGTACTGTGTTCAGTTCTGGGCCCCTCAGTACAAGAAGGACATTGAGGTGTTGGAGTGCATCCAGAGGAGGATGACAAGGCTGGTGAAGGGGCTGGAGAATAAGTCCTATGAGGAACAGCTGAGGGAACTGGGGTTGTTTAGTTTGGAGAAGAGGAGGCTGAGGGGAGACCTCATCGCTGTCTACGGCTGCCTGAAAGGAGGCTGTAGCAGAGCAAGAGTTGATCTCTTCTTATGAGTGACAGGTGATAGGAAGAGGTGAAATAGTCATAAGTTGCACCAGGGGAGGTTTGGACTAGATATTAGGAAGAATTTCTTTACCGAAAGCGTGATCAGGCACTGGAACAACTGCCCAGGGAGGTGGTTGAGTCACCGTCCCTGGAGGTCTTTAAAAAACAGGTAGATGAGTTTTTGAAGGACATGGTTTAGCAGAAGATTGTACGGTTGGACAGGATAATCTCAGAGGTCTTTTCCAACCAGAAGATTCTATGATTCTATGGTTTATAACAGTAATAATGACAACCAGATTAGATTTTTCCTGACACTTAATGACTGACTGGGTTAAAGGCTCTGTTTTACTTCAGGACCTCAGCTATGCAATCCAGCTGCTGAGGTTCAAAGCAAAACCCACCATGAAGTCCACCTACCTTGAGTGAAAGATAGAGATCTTCCAAGGGAAAAAAAATCTATCTCCCAGCATAGAAAAGCATCGGCTGTTTCTGATTATCTTAGCCTCATGTGTACTTTAGGCCACTGAGGAAGAGTATTAGAGGAAAGAGAGAAAACGCATGTTCTGTTGTCCTTGTGTCTCCTCAGCCTATTTACGTATAATATTCCCATACAAAAGTAAGTGATCATGTGCTGTGAGATCAGTGCATGTCAGACACACCGTGCACAACTTGCACGGACAAAAAGTATCTGAGAAACTGGCAGATAAATGTGCAGAATTCTCAGATTCTTCCCAGTCAATATTTCTGTATTTGGAAATATCAGGAAGAGACAGAGCCAAAGGCTTAATGGCTGTTTGGAATCCCAACAGGGCCATCAGCAAGGACAGAAGAACAGAGAAATATTGACTGTTATACAGAAACCAGCACCAAGATTTTCAAAGTTTTTTTCCAGTGGGATCAGTTCAAAAAAAACTAGCAGGAAAGAAGAGATGCAAACTCAGGACCTCATCCTTCCCTGTGTGTCACATAAAACGACAGAATATCTATTTTGCTGGTTTTGGTGTGCACCAGGTACAGGGAGGAGAACTTGTCCCCAGCCAAATGTGACTAGCATGTTTTAAATCTCCTCTTCGAGCACCTGAGAGGAGCTGGAGAGGCTCTAAATCAAAGGCTATGGGTATTTTGCATCAGGCACACCCGTTTAGAGATTTTACCCTGATCCTGTTTTCACAGCATTCTCCTCTAGGATCTTTTTCTGACTCATATTCTTTTATCGCAGTACCAATTAGCTGAAACAACGATCTGAACCCTTCACCCTGCTGTGAATATTAAAGAATGCTGTGGAATGAATAGGGAGCACTACTGGAGTAACAAAGTGGATTTTATTAGCCAGCATTAAAGGACGACAGAAGTCTTCTTGGGTTATCTTCATTAACTGCATTTCAGTGAGACCAAGGAAGCCTATTAAGGAAGTGCTATAAACTTATGCACTTGTGTATCTGTTAAGTCACCTCATTATGTGTACAGCTCCTGGCACATCAGAACTTTCTATACACTATCGTCTTTTTGGTATTATCATCCACCTGAAGTCAAAAAACTTTATTCCTTAAGATCACCTGGCAGAACAGTGTCTGAAGATATAGATGCTCCAAGGAAAGCATGTGGCACTACCCAGATCCTCTAGAAATGAAGAATGACCAAGTGATTATCTACCCTGGGGAAACTGAGGTTCAGTCCTTCTGCCTGAGTTTTTGCAAATCCTTAAGAATATCACATAACCTGCACTGTGCTAGGCAACTTGTAAATTGTCAATAGCACTGTTCTACCACTCTATAAGGAAAGAATTACACACTAGTCGATTCTCTGTCAATGCAGATACCCATAAGATGCTGTTGTCCTTTCTTTCCCATTGTCCTCTGCTGTACAGCTCCTCATCTCCTGGCCAAGCTCTAAGCACCATCTTGTTCTTTAATTAACTTTTTAAGATTTCCCTCAAAAAACTTTGCGCTACTTCCAATGTCAAGACAAGAACAAAATTTTGCCTCCTTTCAGATTTATAAGGAGACAGAGCAACTGGGAGAGGGATCCTATCCCTCTATATCCAGTTAGAAAGCAGTCAAGCCACACAGGCATGTGTGGCACCTGGTACAGTATGGGTAGGAGAAGCCCAGTCCTGAACATGGACCTAGCCTCAGTCCTGCTAACACACACTAAGTCTTAGTTTACACTGGTTTGGAGCTAGATAGATATCTTTCAAGTTGTTCTGCACCACCACAGAGCCTACTTATTTTGGGATGGGAGTAGCAATCTCACTGGAGGTCACTGGAACCATTAGGTATATACATCCTGGAGTAAGTAATATGTCATTTCACAGGTACCAGATCGTTAACTTTGTCTCCTTAATCCCATAGATATCCAAATATGTTACTCTTTAACCAATAGAAGCTAGAGATCAATGAATGACACCAATGACCAGACATTATTTTCTCCTATTTTCTAGTAAATGGATTCACAGTATTAAAACCAAGACATAACTGAAAACCTCTCAATTTGGATACAGTGTTTGTTATTAAATGTCATCATTTTTTTTTTTGCTGCATGTGGGAGGTTGATTTGCAACATACTTGTCCTCCTGATAATAGAAAACCAGAAAGATGTTAAAAAGCTTCCTCCTCTGCAAACCAGAAGAGAGCAGTTTCCAGCAATGCTGTTTCTTCCCCAGAGAGAAAAAGCCCACCCTGTAATGATTGTAGAAGGTCTTATTTAGATGGTTTTAAAACAATGGGAAGGAGAAAAGGGGAGTGAAAAGGGGACATTTAAATGTTCCAAAACTTTGAACACATTCTTTCTTCTCATGTTGATGCACACTGCGCAGCATTAGATCACATGCTGCTAATATCATGTTGATTTATGGTCTGCATAAATGGAAATAAATGGTATTTTCTGTTACCCAGAGAATAATAGATGGCCCTGGAATAAACATAACACCATATTCACACAACAAGCTCTGTTCATGTCACAAGCAAGAGGACTGCAACTTCGTAAGGGCCCTCTCTGTCATTCCCACTAGAAGTCTTTTATACACACTGATTTTAATGAGTAGGAGCGGACATTTAGGACAGCTTTTTCCAAAGTATCTGGATGATTTAGAAACCGAAGCTGTGATACAACAAAGCAGAGGAAATGTTGGGGGAATTTCTCCCTTAAATGAGAAACTGGAGATTCCCCAGATCTTTCCACAAAGTTCATCACCACACAAGCTGATCAGGATCTTCTGCATCATTTCCTCCACTTCTTGCCTTCCCTGAAAGCAACCTTTTTCTCATTACTTTCCTTCTGGTCTGAGTGACTTGAGCCCCCTCTTGAGAAAGACAAGAAAGAAAGACTCTTCAACCATGGTATGGGCACTTGAACATAGGAGAGCTAAACCTCTCAGCCAGTGAAACCCCCATGCCACCTTTGAAACTGTGACTTCAAACACTGAAACAATCTGAAATGTCTTGAAGACTTAACCATAATGCCTAGCAGTTAAAATTTAAGCTCCAGTACAGTTTGAGATTATGGGCATAGAAGCAAAAGCAATGAGTTACTTTGGTTTAATCACTCATTATTTAAGCTAATAGGTTTTACTTTACAACCAGGGAAGGTGAGTTTGTGCAACTAGCCAGTTACCATCCTCAGTTGATGAGCAATACCCTGGTAAGATGTGGCAACCTTGTTGCTTTTGAACATCTGCCCACACACGCCTCCGTTATAATGGGGCCTAATAGATCTCCAAATAGCTTGGGTTCCAAAACAATTTGAAACAAAACTTCTCCTTTAATAGACTTACAGCACTGCCAAAACATCCACATTTCAGGCTGAAAGACAGAGTATTTAACCTCAGGACACAGATGATTTTCTGTTATTGTTGCTGTTGGCAGAGAAGGAAAGGTTAAATAAGTTTGAGACAATTTCATTTTTGATTCTGTATAAATATAGTCATGTCCATAGTGCTTTCTGTTTCTCTGGTTAGATTATTCAAACCTTACCATTAACGTGTGCAAAATTCCATATTGTAATTACAGGAACAGCTGGTAAAACCGCATACTATTAAGGTTGCCTGATGCTTCACATATTAAGATTTTGCTTCCTTATGGATAAGTTTGCACTGCAACTGAATTCTTATCTTTTTCATTTTTTTCTTCCTGATACGCTTGTATACTAATTGTGGGGTTTTTTTGTTCTGAAAGTACAATTAATTCCCAAATATATTAATAGAACACTGAAATTATTAACATCAAGTTATACTTCCTTGAACAGCTGCTATTATATACTATGTTCACACACTGATGGCATTTAAAAGATCTAACACAATCTGAGCCCAACAAAGATTTGTAGGCCATCACTGTAAAATTTTATTGATGATACTTCGCCATTTTATCCCAGTAGGGATAATTAAGAGAAATTTAAGAAGATAAAACTTATATAGCCATTGCTTTGTCATACTCAGTGTCTTATAGGTGCCAGTACCTGATACTCCAGACAAAGGTGAAAACTGTCAACGTAACTGCATGGTTGGTCTTGCAGTGTAGTGGGGAAAAAATCCTTGTACCTCCTACACTCCTTATCTTCTGGAGCTGACAGGGCCAAGAAAAGGGATTGACATTAAACACAATTTTGTTTGCTCCAACATTTTGTGCTCTTCAAGACACACGTGGAATTAAGTACAGAAAAATACCAGCTCCCTCCCCCATTGTTTGCAATAAAATTAGAATCCTGCTACAGACCCTTTCAAAAGAGGGTTTTCTGAAGTTGTCGTACAGTGGATCTACACCAACTTAAGCCATTGCCAAAAGGGTCGGATTCCTTCATCTCCAGTGACTTCAGTTACTATGGCTCTAAAGGCTGAGAGGAAAAACTTATGCAGGCATGTATGCACACTTCGTCTTCAGTTGCCAGAGCTAATTTGACAAGGATCATGAATCACAGTCTATAGTGACACAAAACTGCTTACACAGTCACCAATGGAAGCAAACTTCCCAACAGATATTTGCCAAAAGAAAATTCATGAATACATTAATTAGTACTATGATATATGCTGGATATGTACTGCATACTGGCAGGTATTCTCTACATGAAGAACTTGGTAAAATAGGTGAGGAAGATGAAGGGTAGAAAGAAATACAGAGATAAAGTTAAGTGAAATCTCCAGAGTTCCTTAACAAATAAAAAACAGGGTCCAGGACAGAGATTTTCTAAATGTTTTCCTGCTGAGATGTTTATATAGGAGTATCCAGTTTCTCAGGGAGGTAAATGAGAAAAAAGCATTAATTTCTTCCACTTCATCTTTAATAAGGAAATAAGCTTCTGTTATCTTATTTCTTTAGCATTTTCAGTAAAACGTGAAGCCAAGCCTACCAAGGCAGACACAGCTGAAGCAAAGTTAACCTAAATAACCTCTTGGCTTCAGCTACTTTTCATCAAGGTCTTCCACTAACATGTATCTATACATATCATATTAGATATGTGTATTTATATTGGAATATCATAGTTAATATCAGAATTGTAAAAAACTGAAACAATACCATCTTCACAAAGAGAATCACTTCAACTAACCACCTCAATACTTCTAAGGGAAAAACAATGAAAAATGTTCTGCTTTTGACCAAAAATAATTTTTGATCTTCAAAGAGAATCTACAGTACTGGTACGTTCTACTTATTTCTGGGAAATTACAGAACAGAAATAATCTCACAAATAGATTATCTCTAAATAATATCACTACTTTTGATATTCATTGAAATTCTTTAGATTGGAATTCTCCAAATACAACTTTCCTTTTCTTAATAAATGCTTATTTCTATTGAGGTAAAGCTATAACCAGAAAGGTAGAATTGAAGGCAGAGCCAGCACAGGACTTTGGAAGACCAGCCCCAAGCATAGCATTGATTCATTCAAGGCAGATATATTCTGTACATACTGAACAACTCTCCACCACATGGATGTCATCCAGGTAGATTCAATGCCACTGTAATTAGAGCAGCTCTAAACATTAACTTCATTTTTGCACACAAACAGAGCAAAATCAAGAGATTTTTCTGCTGATGCAGAGGAAAAGGTGAATGTACCACTGCTTTGTCACAGACACCCAAGGATTGATTGGGAAGCCAACAGTGTCATCTGGATTCTGGCAACATATCTCACTGACTTAGGCAAGAAACACAGATGATAAACTCATGAGGTTAGAAGAAAAGTTCAGGACAGTTCTTATTCAAATAGGCATTCCATACATATGCCTTTGGGTAGCTAAACGCAACCAGCAAAGAAGAGTTGCCTGTGTTATTTCCTCATCTCCTGCACTTTTTGCAAAGAAAATATCCATCATTGATTGGAGAATGTCAAGGTTTTTAGGCAGGTGAATCACTCTCTTGGTTAGGAAGAGTCCTCTTTCAGCTGCACTGCAGGTTTGGGCTGCTGGGGAACAGGGACTCTCCTCCAGATACCAAAATATTTCCTTTAACTACTCAAACACAGTTGCTCTTGCAAGTTGGGTGGTACAGTACAATATGACAGCACTTCTTTTTAAGTCGCAACACTCTACATAATACAAATCCCAAGAGAGATGTGAATGCTGCATTTTATTGCACTTTAAAAACACTGTGCTAATAAATTCCAGTCTCATATAAACTACATGGACAGAAATGCTGTGCCCATGCAATCTCCCTGCCCAGTAGAAAGATTGTGTTATTCTGAAAAAGTCCACTGCTTAAGGTTCCTTGCTGGAGTGTTACAGATGAAAGGAAGAGCTATGTTAATCTTTCTCCCCTTGGAAAATTAGGACATAACAAAATATGCCAGATACAATAACTCATGTACTTATGGCTCCAGTGTTCTTGCATAGTTTTTTTTTTTCTATTTGCAGATTACATTCTCTACCTGGTTTATCCTAAAAACATTCCCTACAGATTCTTTTTTATTCTTACATCAAAATAATAACGCCACTGAAGTGTTAAGAATTTGCTTTTTAAATTTTAAATGAGTATGAAAACTTCTTTTTGTCCTCCAGAATTTTTTTCCATTTCATATTATAACCAACTCATACAATTAGATCAAATCTCAATCACCTCTCCTTTTATGTTTTGCAGTTAAACAGCTATTCTGAAGGCTAAACTCCTACCTCACAAGAAATGAGTTATTCATGAGGCTAGCAATTCTGAGATAAAATGAAAAATGGGAGAGCAAGCTGAAGATATGATACTAGTCTTTATGTTTTTGGTTTTGAGTTCAACAGATCCCACTCTCCCAGGTCCTCCTAACTCAGAAAAACATGGCTGCTCATCTTGCCAGTGAAGCTTTGCATAACCTCTCTTTCTTAATCTGTTGGGATAACATTACGTTACCTTCTTATAGCAGTCAGTTTATTTGACATATTTCACTCGTATCTCCTTCCTAGGCTCAGATTAATCAGATCACCTTCTGTTCCTCTATTCTTCTTTTGTTGCATGTATCCAAATCCCCTTTCTGATATTCAGGAGGGCCCTTGAAATCAGCAGGGACTTTCAGGCAGACGGTCCCCAGTGCAATGTTCCACCTGCCTGGTAGTGATACAGATTTCATCAATAGGATGCTGATTTCATGCCTCAGCTTTGGCCCAGCTGTATTTTCTGTACCCTTATTCTGCACAAAAAAACATTCCTCATTCAAAAGATTAGTGAGTGGCAGAGGGACTTTGAAAATTGGTTTTCCAGGTTCTAGCTAGAACCAAACCTTCTCCAACAGAGAGGAAAGACACAAACAGATTTCTCTAACAGTTTCCTAAAACTCTGTTAAACAGCCAGGCAGCATTTAGATCCATTGCTATAATTCTCAGATACTTTATTTAGCTTCCTATACTATGAGGCATTCAGCTACTAAAAACTTTCAATTATGTGCTCAGCACCTTTCCCTCATTAGGAGACTGGCATCCCTCTCTGCACGTAGATCTCTCAAGAGCTCAGCTCTTCCCTTTTGCCCATGTTCTGCTGATTCTCCTTTATCTCCTACAGGCTTCAGATTATCAATATCATTCTTTGTGATGGCAAATCCATAAACACCTGGAGTAAAGAAAAATGCTCTTCGGGATATACCAACCCAACAAATGAACCACATAACCCTTCTTTCTGTCCTCTGGTATGGTTATACTTATATTGGCATAAGGTGTGCATCTAATATCACCATATCTATAAATTATCCCTGTGTTAGTAAGGAAATCAATATTATATCTTTCAGTCAAATCCTCCCTGAGCTGTTTACTATGATTCTCTGTACAACAAAATTATCCTTAATAGATGAACCATGCACCAATAAATACCTGTTGGATAGATGATGCTGAATGAGAAATAAATAAGCATACCTGAAAGCCTGTATTGCTACTTGGCCCAAATATTTGCTGTGTGCTGCGGGTGGAATCTTCTCTCAGGTATGCGTCAGATTTAGCTGTTTTCTTGTCCTCAGTTGGAGCACAGCTCCACTGCAAGTGTCCTCTAGGTAGGAGCCCAGCAGGCCACCCCAAACCCAGTGTTGTGTGCCATCAGCTTCTCTTTCCTGTCTGGTCACAGCATAGCTTCTACATCTAATATAAGCTCTTACTCTGCACTCGTGTTCTAATGCCTACAGGGCTACAAAACAAAGCTCAGGGCCTCAGTGAAAGTATTTCCTTTCTATTAACCACCCTTATTGATTAAAGAATGATGACAAATACACAGATCTTTGCAAATCACAAAACACTTCAGTCTCAGTTTAGTTTTATGGTCCATGAGACTTCAAGTAATCGCATTTCAGGGCAGATACAGTGCTATTCATCTCCTGTAATGCAAGGCGTCTGAAATTATGGGTCAGAATCTAAGTTGGACATATCATACAGTTAAAGGACAGAAAAGATGGTTCATTTCATCTTCTTTAGTATTCCCTCGATGGAAGAAATCCATCAGTGCCTATAAATAAAACTTTTTTGTATAAAATGACTGTACAATGAGGTGGTAATCTTTAGACAGCTAACTTTTGGACATCTAGAATCAGGACAAGATAGTTACATCAGCCCTGTGCAGCAGTAAAATAAGAGCTACCAGAACTCTGTTTCAAAATCACTATCATGGTCCTTGCATTGGCGTACCATAGCATAGTTTTGACCTGTGCCAACTATCAGTATACTATTCAATGTCAGGATAATGTTTTGGGGTAGGACAGGTCAGGGATCAACCCCAAGAAATAGTAGGGATAGGCCAGGCCTCTCAGGGAGGAGAAGAAAGGTGGTTTAGCCGTATGAATGCTTGCACGCCGCGAAAACTGGCCAGCAGCCCACAGTCTGTTTAATTTGACAGTGAAGGCAGAGCCAAAGAGCTGTTTCTTTCTTTGCACTTCCCGTACATATTCTTTTCTGTGGGACAGGGATCTGCCCTGTATGTGCTCAGAGAACCAACCCACATTTTAAAGCAGGACTTGTCTCTTCCTAAATACTGGTTCTGACAGAATGAAATTCAATCAGCCGTTCTTCTGTGTGTCTGGTGAGATTCTTTCAGTAAGATATCAAGCACCTTTTCTAGATAAGAAAGCTGTCTGGAGTATATCAGAAAGGATGTGCGCTGATCAAAATCCCAAGCTTTTTCATGCATTTCATATTCTGTCCTGACCTAGCCATAAAGCAACTATAATACAGGATTGCAAACAATTTTTCAAAAATTTATTTCTCATTCCCAGTGAATGAAGAATTAAAGGGGTTCCAGAAAATGTAGAAAACACTTGAAAATAAGGTCTTTTCAATTAATACAAACTGATCACCCCTTGAACTCTTTATCAATATCTGGTAACAATTCATGCTTAGATAATGAAAAAAAAACAGTTCCCTATTGCAGGGATGGGATGTGTAATTGTTTTAGAGGCATTCTTCTTTTCTTTCCATCTATTTTTTTTTATTGATTTGCATCTCTTTTATGGTACATACATTAACTATTTAGTGAAAAAAGCAGAAGGCACCTATTTACATTTATAATCACAATTTTAATCATTCATGCCATTAAAAAATGTCACTGTTAGTCAGTTTTATGTTTTTTACTCTGGTGTTTTATTTCAGCATGAAGCGTTAAAATGTTAGTACTTCTCATTGCTGACTGATTATTTTGCTCAGGATTTTTCGTTTTCTTTCTCTCTCCTTGTGGCTAAAACCCAATTTACAACCTGCTAAAGGCCTCATAAGATTTTTATGGATTATTTCCTGAAGTCACATTAATCTAGATCCTGTTACTTTGCACTAATTTCACCTACCATTGTATGAGGTAACTAAATTCGATTACTTGGAAATGATCCCCTAGAGACTTCTTCATGATGAGAGAAAATGAAAAAAATGTAACCCTACCTTGATGAGTTTATAAATGTTGTGGGAACAACAGGCCTATAAATTCACAGTATGTGGACTCTTATCAAGAGCAATTTCAAAATATGATAATCAGAGATCTTCAGACTTTCAATTAAGATATAGATCACGGCTTGGATTAGATTGCACTTGGCTCTGCATCAGCTACCTTGAGAAGTCAGCCTCATTTGGCTTCAACAGGTGATACCCTATTTATCACTGTTTTAACAAGCTGGGTAAGTTGCCAAATAGCTTATCAGCTGCACCCTGGTTCATTAGAACAGCAGTTCAACCATTATTAACTACACTGAACACCAGCTATCAGTTAGATGTATCCCTTATTTTAGGGACAGTCTGCAGATAACAGCGTAAGCCATCCGAGAAAAAGGTATTTAAAAATAATGAAGAAGCCAGATCTGCCTGGCGTATTGTGCTGCCTACTCCATTTGTTTACGTGATAAAAAATCCATCTCCTCTAAGCCTTGTAACTGGGTAGTTTAAGAGCAGCAGGTATGCTTGAAATAGAGCAATTGAAGGTAATTGCTCAGGATTGCAAGAAAAGTTATCTAACTTTCAAGTAGTCTGTGTCTGATCCATGCATGGCTTCCCAGACACAGTGAAGTTTTCATGCAGTTGGTGGGCCAGGGCTCCTTAGAAATGGGGATTCATTCACGCTGAGTGCAGTCAGGACATAAAATAGAGATTAGGGTCTTTGATTTCCTAAGCCCCAGACCAAGCTCCAGCACATTGCTATTAGGACTCCAACAGGCAGTTTCCTGGTGTTGCAAACTCTGATGTGCAAAGTCCTGCTGGCCTCTATGCTGTAGCAAAAAAAGGGCTGAGGTTTTTGGCTGCCGTTCCCACTTGCCAGTGTTGGACTGTGCTTAGGTCCCTGAGGAGCAGCAGCGTGACCATAGCACTGGGAAGGACTGAGTTTTCTCTTCCTCAAATCAGTGCTGAAGCTGAGTCAACTGTAATGTGGACCTAGACTTATCCAGGCCAGCAAGTACTTTTCCTTAAAATTCTCTTGGTTTTTGTTTGATGGAGTAGACGTTCATTCTGCTGTCAGACATACATCAACTAACCCAGGATAACTGCACTGAAATTCTCGAATCTAGGTTACCTTGATGGTACCTGGGATCAGAATCTGCCCCTCTTCTGCCTCATACATGTTGCTTATAAATGCCCTTTCCTAAATTGTGCTGCACGGGGGAAGATATTCAAAGGAGTTATCATGCATCACCATCTATAAATCTATATAGCAGGGCAATAAGCAAAACATAAGACGTGTTTCTGGTTTAAACCAGTACAGCAATTTTTGATCTAGACAATGCTAAAGAGTTTCCTGGAAGACAAGAGCAAAATGGGTGCCTTTACAGATGATGCATTGTTTCTTGAAATACATTTGTACCTATACACTTGGACAGTCTTGTCACTGAGGTTCAGACCACAAATTCACCCGCACTGGAAAGCCATTTAGAGTTCGATCTTGCAAAGTAGTTGTTCCTTATACATCCTTAGTCTTATTCTCTATGTCTAAGTGAACAGAGCACTTGCACACAACAGTTATTTTACTTCTCAGCCCCCAGAAAATCAAACTCAAACATCCCTCTTCTCAGGAAACTGTTCTAAAGTCTAGACTGTGGGCTAAATTTGAAGAAAGGATGAGAAGAGAAGGGCTCCATGAAGCCTTCCTGCTGAAGGTGCTCCATTTGACATGGCATGCTTAACTTGTGCTGGAGAAAAAGGCTAGCATGCAAAGAGGAACCACTTCAAGAGGATGGACGGAGTCTCCACCACCCTACGAAATGTCCATAGGCTGGTGGTTATGGAACTCTCCAAGGAAGCATTGGATGTGAGTTTACAGCCCCTCAGGCAGAGGAAGGAACTGAACTTAGGTCACTCACATCCTGCATTAGTGTACTAACCACTGAGCTAAATAACAAATAATAATGAAAAGGAGCTCTGTCCCAGAGCTAGTCTCTTCTAAAAAGGAGGAAGACCTCTGCTCTTTTTTCAAAGGATGTCTATTCTTAGGCTCCTCAGTCCAGAAGGCTAACTGCTGTGTAGGAGTTTGAACAGAGGACAGCACACTTCTAGGCGAAACCCAGGACTCGTGACATCCAGCTGGTCTCCACCTTTTTCGCAGTTAGCAAAACAGGTCTGTGGCTGTTTGAGGTCTTCCTCTGAAGCCCAAACTCTTTATACTTATACAAGTTGTTTGGATTGTTCATTGGGAGTTGTATGTTCACTTAATAAGCAGGTGCATGCGTTCTTAGTGCAGCAGCAGTGAAGGCAGCAGTTCTTGCAACCTTTTGTGGTTCCTTTCATCTCCAGTCTGGGGTCTGGTACATATTTAGGTACTTAACTCTCAGTGACTCTTTTCTCACTGTCTGTACTGGTCCTACCAGAATTACCCTGCTTCACACTAGATGACTCACTAGCCACTGTCAGATGCTTGAATATTCCCAGAAAAAGAGAATGGCTATCCTCCTAAAGCATGGAAGAACTGTGCATGATTTGTGTGCTGTGTTTCCAAAGGCCATTTAGGACTTCCTTATTTATATTTTTATATTTTAACATAGTCCCTTTTGTTCACCACAAACATTCCTCATTCCCAGAGGATGGGTTATTTTAGAAAGAAATGGAAAAGGAAAATTGTTTTACTTCTCAGTTTTCCAGTAATCAGTTTATCACACATTCATAACTTAAGACACTTACTATGAAGAATATTTAAGAAATACATACTACAATTACGGGCAACTGCATATTTCCAAACATCCTGGTGTTTGAATAGTCAAAAGATACTTCATGTTCTCCTCTTTGATGCCAATAGCTGAAACTCTGAGTCTTTATTAGGAGTGTTTATGGTAAAATAAGCATATGACATTACCTCCTGCGTGATTAAACAGAATAAATATACTACAAAATGTCAGAGGTCTATTTCTGCATCTTCCAGTACTTATCATTGTGAAAAAAAAGGATTGCTGTATTTGCCTATAGCTTAGTCAGAAAGTTACTGTTTCCTTTTAAACATCTTCTTTCTTTTCTAGACCATTTTGTACTACCACACCCAGCTGCTGACATCTGGCTCCAAGTAGTGACACCAGCTGATGAGAAATGACATTCCTGCAGCTTTTCTTTCTGAAGACTCATCCAGAGGTGGCTGTTATCCAACAGACAACACGCTGCACTGCTGAATGTCAGTGTCTAGAGTTCCACTGGACAAAGGCTCCTAGAGGAGTTGTTCATACCAAAATGCGCGAGATAAAGTTGTGGGAGACTGATTCTCAGAAATATGGTTCTACAAATCAGCAAGATCCTCTGGCCAGTCACCTCAAACACTGTGTCACCCAGCTGATGTATGAACTGAATCATTTGGACATTCAGTCTGAAGCACAAGACAAGTAGTTATTACTAACTCAGACTGGTCTCCTGGCAGAAACCGTGAATGTGCCAGTGGCAGCTCTGTGTTTGAAATCAGCATGGATGACAGAGGTCCAACTCTGACACTGCTTTATGTAATCTGGCATGGCATGGTTCCTCCGCTTCTCCACCCAGTAATAGGGGCAGCTTTTGGAGAGAAAAACTCTCACCCTTCAGAGCAGGGCTGGTAACACTACCAGAAAACAGAATAACATTGAGTGTTAATTAGAAAAAAAAATGAATTAAGATATAATGCATTTAATTCTAAATATAAAGCAATAATGTTTTAATAGTAACTTGCAGTAAACAGCCTTTATCATAGGATGTCAAAACACTTATGGATAAAACCCAGTTAAACTTCCCATTATCCACTTATGCGATACTTCCTGCTGGCTGCTCTCAGGTTATCTTTTGAGAAGCAGATACCTGCCATTACTATTGTGAGGAAACTGCACAATAAGAGGTAAACCTATGCTTATCTCAAGCCAGGTGGATGCAAGCAAGCGATAGTCTAAAATCTGCAAAGCTTCATTAGTTTGGGGCTGTTTCTCTGCAAAACTTACTGTAACTGCGCATCTCCCAGACATGGGATGGCTGACATTGAGCTGGCTGCATGTGAAGGGGGGAACAGACACAGGTGAGTCTGTAAAGGACAGTGGAGCCGTATTCCTCACTCAGTACTACACATCTGCAAATCTCAATGCAGGCTTAGCAAGGACCCTTCAGAATTCAATACATTGGGAACCAAAACTGAAACTGAAAATGTTACTCAAATACAGTCTTTACCTGAGCAAGCAGACAATGACCCGGTAGCTATGCCCAGATTTAGATAGTGTATTAAAAGTATTATAGTATGTAAATTCTTGAGCAAGGGCCTGAGCACTATGACCCTGGAAGACTTTCACCTATTTGTCATCCTATAGTTAAGGTAGTTGAATACTTAAAAGTTTCTACATCAGTCTTTCTTTCTAAATGCTCATTCTAGATGAAATGAAAAAACTATGTCACTAAAATGTATACCTTTCTTAAGGTCAATTAGCCTAGGAAGTTTCTTGATTGCGACACCTCCTCTCAGCTCTGCCTCACTTTCTTCAGGCACTTGTGCCTCCTTATGAATTATCATGGGGCATGAGGGCAGTAATCCTTCCAGCTTAAGTAGTTCAGATGAATACCTAAGACTAGGTAAAATGAATCAAAGACCCTTATGTAAACACCTAAAAGCATAAGTTACTTTATAAGTCTTGACTGTAAGTGCCTCTTGATATGCGCTTCTCAAAAATCATTGAAAGAGCAAAGTAAATCCATGATGAAACGCCTCATGGCATAACATTGTCCTAATTCTTCCTGTACCACAGCTTTATCCTTAACGACACTTCTACTAGATTTTGACAGATTGTCAAAACTTCTCAATCACATGAGGTTTTCTTTGGAACAGATCAGAAACAAAAATATTTCATTTGCTTTATTAATATCCTTTCATTTGAGTCATAATTATAACCAAACTGCAGCTTCCAAGGGCCACACAGAGTAATACAAATGCCTTTGTTTCTGTGGATTCATGTTCTGCTGTTTCCACTCCCACTGCAATCCTGATTATATGAATGAGGAATCTGAATGCAAAGGCATGCAGTATTGTGGATGTTATAATAAGAAGCTGAAAAGCTTTGGTGTTTTTTCTGAAGCCTATAGTCTGATTCGCCATTCTTTCTCCACTCTATCTTGAACCATATCTTTCCTTGGTCCTTGTGTATGTAGTAGAGCACCGTACAGTTTTGAATTACCAGAGAGATGTTATCATGGAAACACATCACACATCCAACTTGACCCATCTTAGCTGATACTGCTGTGCACCAAAGAAGTCATTTCCCTAAACAACATCTTGCTCAGCCTGGGTTTCACAAGGTGCTGCACTAACTTCTCACAGTGAATCACTAAGGGGTCCATGCCTTATTTACTAAATTCCTCCAGTCTGAAGTTAAAACCCTCCTTTCATTTTTATCCATTCTGTCAGCAATTAATGGTGGTAGTCTAGCTTAATAATTATGGCTTAATTTTGGTACAAATTAAATAAAGGGGAAATGAAGGGGGTCTGAGGAAGCCGTTGATGAAAAATAGAAAATGAGAAGATTCAGAAACTTTTTCAAAATTTAGGCTCTCATCCAGATCCAGAATGATTGGTGTCTCTTGTGTATGACATGGGAATTCGAAGGTTGAAACTAATCCCAAGAGTATTAACACCACAATGCAATCTTTGCAACTGAAATGCTCTTTCTTACTAGGCTGCAGAATTCCCTATTTTAAGGCAATACTGAGAACATTACATTACATAGATATGTGAAAGTCTTTGCATTAATTCAGTCCTCAGAGTACACACTCTTAGATGAAAGATATCCTGAATAAAGAGGAATACAGATTTTATCCAAGACAGCTAAGATGTTCCCAAAAATAAAAGACATTCTGTTCTGCTGTATGTAGCAGTAAGAATAAGAGAACAGCATAGCTCCAATCAGAGTTGATACACAGTAAATTGTTTCCAAGAAGCATTCAGAAAGTCTTTCAAGTAAGAGTAACTGATATTATCACACAATGGCTAAAATATAGCACATTTCTAACATCAAATTCTAGTAGTGTAAAAAGAAAGAGAATAACCAAAGTAGTAAGAGTACCACCATAACACCGTTTGAGAGAATAATTGTAACCATCTAGGTAGTGTTACCTAAAATAGTCTCTCCAGTGTTTTAAATTGGTATCTCATGTTTTTTCTCTCATAGCAGTTTGGATTCAGAAATTCTTTTCATCCTCGACATATTATAAAAATATACGTCTGCATTTGGACATCACTGATACAGACGAAATCTCCTTTCCACACTGCAGGAATCATGAATATTCTGAATGTGGAAATCATGGTGATAGCAACTGGAGCCCTGGAGCCCAGCACAGGGGATGAGAACAGAATATGCAATTGAGATCTGCAGTGCAGATAAGCTTTCTATACTGAGAACAGAAGATGTGAATTTTACCCATACATCAAAAAATACAGTGTTCTGAGACTTACTTATCCTTAAGTGGCATGAGAACACAAAGAGACAAAAGCCTTTCTGATGTCTGATAATGAGAAACATGGTTGAATTTCAGTCCTGAAACTATTTAACGCATACACACACATATAAGAGAGCAAGAAAGAAAGAAATCTTTGAAACAAATTTAGAATGAAATGAGAAAAATTACTTATTGCAGTAGACATCAACTAATGGATCACATTTATTTTGTGTCAATTTGGTATGGCAGGAGGATTTTAATTATATTCCTTACTAAGCACATCAAAAAGTATTCACTAGAAAACACAGCAAATATGTTATAAACTCATTTAAGCCACAGAGCTCATCAACACTGTTTGCAATTATGAAATCATTTGGGGATATGGTATTTTTTTAGAAGGAATTGTTTTGTTCTTAGATGGAAACCACATCATAGTCCTTCAGACATAAATCTTTTATTGTATCTTCAAGAAAGAAAATGGAAATTGTGCAACAAGGCGCCACTGATAAAATATAAGTATCCCTTTGGAGTAATCTGCATGAGCTCATCACTGGGGGAAGATAACAGGGTATGTCATGGTTGCAAAACAGAATTTTTCCTATTCAGCTAGTAGCAGAATACAATGAATGTAGTCCTGTAGCAGAACTCAACACCATATAAAACAAAATACTTAGCTCCTCGAGACAGAAATTCCCTCTGAGCCATGGTATTGATTTACTTGACTTTGCAGCTGGAAATACACTTTATTCAGTGTCAGGTGGACTATTTCCTTTTCTTTTTTTGCAGGTAGAATTAGCATCGTAGCCAAGGGCTGTGCATCGAAAAACAAGTAAAAGGAAAATAACATATGAGGTAAAATAATGTAATGATCTGACAGAACTTGTTTCAGATGTAACCTGTTGATGGTGAGAGCCTTCAGACTTTGGGATATTATACTTCAGGTTCCAGGGAGATTAGTCCGAGGTCTGAGGAGACCTTACTCACTGTCTGTTGTCTCACTTTCATCCACCTGTTCAGCGTACCTGCCCTCCATCAACTCATTGATATACTGCTATTTTAGGGGATTCTTTGTTATACACAGAACACGAAACAACAGCTTCTGGAGAAAACAGGTCTGTTGCAAATACGTGAGAACGCATCTGTTTGAATCAGAAGTTAGAACAAATGGAGCTGTCTATCGCAGCAGACTGAAAATAACAAACCAGAGGTCAATGTTCATTTATTTGCCAGTACAGTTATTTAACCAACACTGTAACATCAGTTTCTGATTTCTGTTGAGAATCAGTGATAGTACCTTCTTCCTGTTGTTAAACCAAAATCTTGCCACTGCTATTCCTATGTAAAACAAGGTTATCTCAGAGTTAGTGGTGAAAGGGTCACACCTGGTGGGAATGGCAAACAGGACAGATGACCCAGCCTGTCCAACCAAGTATTCCATGCCATACACATCACATCAGTGTGAAAGCTTAGAGATCACAAGGGTCAATTCCTCTTCTTCGATGGCTGACACGTTCAGGAGGACCTCGCCTGTCTGTTTGCACCTGAACCCATCTACATGTTCCTGGATCCAGTTCCTGAGTCTAGCTCTCACCTGCCACTGAGTCCAATCCTGGATCCTTCCTATGCTTGCCCTGCAGCATCAATGGTGACATATTGATGTCAAGGGAGTTGGAATTAGCTTTGTATACTTGTATATATTTTATTATTTTTAATATTTCTCACTTCCTTTTATTATTGTTGTTTTATTAAAGCTGTTTTAATGTCAGTTTGCAGCCTGCAAACCTTTCTTTATGATTTTCCCTTTTCCTTTTCCCTTGGGGAATATTAGGACTAAAAACTGCCCAGTTTTATATAATAACCTGGCCAGGGTGAGGCCTGAACCTGGACAATAGTCTTCTGGTACTTCTGTTTTCTGGATCTAGCTAAAAGTCATATCTCCACTGATCTAATTTATATCCATACTTCCTGAAACTCCTCACATGCAAAGAATTCCTAATGCACAACCTGATAATAGCATTAGCCACCTCTACAAAAACATGTTGGATTCTTCCAAGGAAGGCTTTTGACGGGTCTGTTACTAATCTTAACCATTTCTGAGTGTGTTTAGACAATACTCAGCTCTTGCAGAATATTGACAATTGATAATCTCTTGTTTACCTGAAAAGAGGAATCTCCATGCTTCCTTACAGAGTACTGCAGACACTATGTGCCAGGAATGGCTCTATTGCTCTCTGCGTGGGACCTATCACTACTATACACCTACCTGTTGTTAATAGACTTTGCCACTTCTCTGTCGGTGCAGCCAGCCACACTAGTTTTTTTACTTCACTCCAATAGGCAGGATTTTTTCCCATTTTTCAGAGAAGTTTGCCCAGAGTAATACACAAGAAGGAACACAGACCATATCTTCATGAATAAGGATGTTTTGCCTCAGTGTCTGAAGGAAATTGGGTCTCAGAAAGCTTGATATATTGTTTGACAATAAAATAGTTGAATTGCCTTGCAGGAGCACAGCTTGCAAAAGCAATGTATGAGCATAGTATAATGCAATGTTGTACATTTTTGTTCAAGACATCCATCCAGTGAAACCTCCCTGAGTTAGAATGGATAGATTAGACTCTTGTGGGTCTTTTCAACTCTGCAGTTCAATCATCCTGCATCATCATGAACCGCTCTCACTACTAACTCTGGCTCAAGACATGATTCACATCCATAATAAATACAATTTTTTTTTTTATTATTATTATGATAAATTGAACTTGATGGTTTCCATGCATTGTAGGTAATGGTAAGTCAACCAATTCCTACTTCTTGCCAGTAAGTTAACTCTGTTCTGCAGGTGGTTTAAATAATACACTGCCTAGAGAACAGAGCACCAGGCGTTATTTAGAAATATGTATGAAACAATCTGCCAACAGGTTAGAGAAAAGAATGTTTTCATCCAAGAAAATGAAACTAAAATTTTTAGCTTGGCACTGGATGGTAAAGAAAATAAAATTAATAAAATACTGTATAAAAAAATATTTAATTTAATTTGTACCTATCAATTGTGTAAAAAAGTGCTAGGGGATGTATGTTTTTGTTAAAATCTCATATTAAGCAAAAAAATGCCGAAAGCAAACTGAATTAAGACATCTGTTTAGTTGTAACTAAATGGTCTTCCAGCTTCCAGAGGAATAAAAGAAAAAATCATCTGGGAGGTAAGTTCGTTTCTTGCAATTACTGGCACCCAGGTATCATTGGAACATCCAAAATCCTGACAAAATAAGACCTTTTTAAAAATTCCATTTGCATTCATTACAACAGAATTTTGTCTGCATTGAGCTCAGGCTCACACAACTAAGTCCTCCGTTGCATGAAATCCAGGCTTATCTGCAACCAACACAATTACACAGCACAAAGCCATGGTCTTTGTCTTGCATACAAGGTCATGGACCAAAAGAAAGGACATTTGACTTGTTACACTACAGATGACAAAATGCTGCAAGCCACAGTTTACTGCTTACAGGAGCCCCTGAGAGACCACAGAAAATGTAACCAAGACCATACGCTGCTCTACTGAAAGAAGACTCTTAAGGAATTTGGTTTGGATAGACACAGAGGGAAGGTACATTTATTTACAAGTGAAATACAGTGTTCAATTCATTGAATAGCATTGATTTTACTGTACAAACACATGGAGATGTTGAAGATGACCCAGACTGTCTGTAGAACTTGGTCTGCACTGTTATGAGGAAGCTCAATTGCTACCAGACAAAGTCTGCAATTGTGGCAGGTGCTTTCACACCTCATAAAGGTTTAATTTCCTATGGACAATAGTTAGAACATTTGTCTAATGGCAGCCACAGGTCTGGAAGTTAAGATTAAAATAATTTGTTAGATATGTCTGATGTTCCCACACATGTATCAGAGAAAGTTTTAAAACCCACTGAAAGTAATACACTATGAATTAATAATAGAAACGTAGTGGTTAAGATAAAGCAGGTTTCAACAGCCTTCTTCAAGTCTGCGTACTATACAAATGGCACATACTAGATCTATTAGCAACTTTAAACCTCTTTTGTGTATTTCCTTTTAAATCGCATTGTGTACTATCTGAGGCAAAGTTTCAGTAACCAAGGGCAACTATTTCATGCCATCTCTACCATTAAGATACTGTCTCTGAAAAGAGGAACAAAGATGCTCAAAGCTGCTGCTGTTTTGAAATGAACATAATGCTTTTTATGCGCTATGGTGAACATCAGTTTGTTTAAACACAAGCTGGTCAAGTTCAGCCAACAGCAGATACGGCAGCTGGAAATCGCTCCATCTTTCAAAGGTGAGTTATTCTCAGCAGCAGTAGCACACTGGCCAGCTCAGAAGTCCATCTTGTTCAGTTCACTTTGTCCAGCTGTAGCCATCAGTGGATTCTTCATGGTAAGCAAATACAGAGTGTTTTCCCCCAGTGCACTCTTTTAGTTTCTGAGAAATATTCAACAGAGGCCTCCTGAGATACGCATTGAATACCTACCATTATTTTCAGTAGCCACCAATAGATCTCTTCTTCCATCTGCAGGTAGTAACTTTTGAAAGCACTTTGTCATGATTGCTTACAATTATCTATAACTTTTCTGTCCTTGGTCTTCTATGATCATCTGCTGTTACTTCATTATCTTTCATTTATACATTCACCCATATCTAGAGGCATTATATAGTTCTTCAGTTATGGACAGGTATTCTTCATGAGAATCAGTGATAAGTTCACTAAAAGCCTGGCTGCAAAAGAAATTTCCAACCCTTTCCATCTGTGAAAACTTACTGACTTATTTTGAAGAAGATCCATGCCATGTGAGCTTCAGAGAAGGCTCTGGAGTCCTTCATCTGGTTTAAAATTATGCGTACTTGCAGAATAAAAATAATAAAGAATACAGGGTGAATACATTCAGACCATAGGATATTTAAGAATCAAGTCTTGAAGTAGCATTCACCCTGGAAAGCTTGAAACATTCGATGCAAGAACTACACAGGCAATAACTGAGTATATATTCACCTGACAACCCAGTAAACTATTATATTTCAAATGAAGTATATCACTACTGTTATTACTAGGTCATGCACCTCTATAAATAAAAACAAACAAAAATCTTGTCAGTGTTACAGCTATGTCATCAAAGTCAATTGTTTTTTTTGCATTAGGAAGTCCTCTATGATTGATTTTAAAAGGCAGTTAAAGAGAAAACCGATTTAGTCTACTGGATTAAAAACAAACAACAAGGCATTAAAGGAATAACAGAACTGATGGATTAAAATGCACAGAGGAAAGACAGCAGTGAATTGCCTGGCATTTTTTAATAGCAAAAGCCAGAATAAAAATAATTCAATTTCCAATCAACAAAGACTGGCAAAAAGGCAGACTCCCTCAGATGTATGCTTTATCTGCCAATTAGCATTAACACGCCTGATCTAGGTGTCTTGCCAGCTTGTGGTATCATAAAAAAACAACAAACCTTGAATGTGTTATCACCACAGAATGTGTAATTATAATACTTTAAGCACTAGCTGAAACTTAGAGAGATGAATTTTAAAATTTGTGTATAATTATTGTGAAGATAAAGTTGTTAGAGTAGATATAATCTATATTTGTGTTTAAAATCCTGTTTTAAATTATTTCACTGCCAGCAAACTGTGTATTGAAAGTAAACGCTAGTAATCTATGGTAATAGAAAACAATACAGGAGCAACATAAAAATTCTGCTGGGCACGTCCTGTTCATTGTCTGAAGAAAATAATCTTGAGTCACTGACAAGGCAGATACTTATCCATGTAACTTGTCCATTGAAGGATGTAAAGATAAACATGTGTTTACACATTTGCAAAATGGAATTTTTTGCTAGTGTCAACCTGATCTTTCAACACTGTCACTCAGCAATTGCAAGCAATAACACATATAATAACTGTTGACTCATGTTAGCATTAATAAAACAAATAATGATTAAACACTAAATGATTCAAATACAGAATTAACAAGGCCAGCTTAAAACAAAAAATTAAAACACAATCCAAAAAACCTCAACTTCTCTTACTTCTGAGCTGACTCTTTTGAAAGCTTTTCTGAAAATTAAACTTCCCCTAAAATAAACGATTCACCTATGCCAAATGCTATTCAGCAACTAAGCATACGTGTGCAAATGACTTGAGGGAAAAATAAGGTCTGCATCATACTATACCCTAAATTTGATGATAAAAACTATCACTTCCACTTTTCAAATATACGCCACACCTAATGACTGTACTGTTCCAGTGTTATTCCCATTTGCTTCTAGCTGCCCATTGTCTCTCAAACGCTGCGTACACCACAAGGCCTGTAAACAGAAGACATCTTTTATTACCTCTCTGAATAGTATTTAAAGCAGTGGAGTCTTTCATTTCAGTTAAGACTCAACATGGTTCCTACCTAACTAAATAACAACACCCAGTGGATTTGTATGTGCAATTCAGAAAAGTCTTCTCCACTGCATTGGTCTCAAGTATGTACCTCTCAGTTCCCATTGTCACTTACTTTATGAATATAAATTTGGAGGAAGGTAATTTCCTCTTCAAGCTGATGTTGCAGAATATTTTCCACTTCCCTAGTGGAACAAAGCCAAAGCTCTTTGACACCATTCATCTAAAATAGGAAGAGACAGCCATCTGGGGACAGGCAACAGCAACACAATCGCAACACAATTAGACCACTTGCAGGGTAGCTACAAGTCACCAGTCTGAAGCAAAGATGACTTTGTCAGAAAGCCTTCATTTACTCAAAACATTACTGTAATGGTAAGCTGATTTTTTTGTGTATATATAAAGGCAAGAAGAATCTATTTTGTTACTAGATTCCTAATCAATTCTAAAGGAATATTCAAGGTAAGAATAAAGAGGCTATAATGTTTAAACAATTTCTACAAAGAGCATATTACCTTCAAAAAGGTAACTACAATAAGTACCCTTCAGGTCAGAGTTAATAAGCTGGAAAATGAAGCTTGTTTCATGGCTATGACGTTTGCCTGCTTCTCCATCATCAATACTGCATCTAGTGGCAACGTTAAAGAAAACAAAAAAAAAAGGCAATGAAAATGCTCAGTGAAAGAGTAGAAATAAAAAAAAACCCTACATATTCGATGTGCTGTAAATCCACAGGCATCACACGTACAGTAGGGTCCTCTGTAATATGCTGGAAGAAATATCACACGTAATATTGAGACAGGGATAAAAATAGAGAAACCAAAAAGGGTAGAAAAGTCCCTTTTTTTAGGCCACCTTTCATTTCCAGCATTGTCTTGTTCACCTTAGTTTTGTTTCTTTGGAGGAAAACAGTTAGTTCGTAGAAGCAGGAGCTGGTTGACCTAATTACTACTGGCAAATCAGGAGGGGAAACTCAGCACTTGAGCTGCAGACAAGCAGAAGGTGACAGATCAAAACAGCTCATCTAAGTCTGAGCAGTATCTAAGTAGCTTTTGGGCTTGTTAGACTATAAGCAGTGAGGGGGGAAAAAAAGTGCGGTGCCACTGCAAGCAAAGCAGATGGAGCAGCATGCTGTTCTTTTCTTGTATATCCTCAGCTTCGGGTTGATTTGCTTGCAGGATGAGCTCAGGGAGGCAGGAATAAAGCAGATCTCTCAGAAGTGCTGCAGCTCCAACCTGCTACTCAGGCCTGCCTTGTGACACTGACCTGCTTTCAAACCCCTCCAAGAGCTTTACTTGAGAAGGTCAAGTGAGAAATCCTGTTGCTTGCTCTCTGCAGAAGGATGTTCACTTTCTGTACAGACTTATAAGCACTTTCATTAGGTGCCTAAGTTAGATAGGCTGAGTAGGGGCTCATAGTTAAAGAAATAATGGTTATCAATGGTGATTTGGGACTCTGGCCTCTGCCACATCAAAGGTGTATCTTTCCATTGAGGAAAGTAATGCCAAAAAAGACCATGCTGGCAGAAGAAATTCATGATACAACTGCACATCAGCTTATGGTTCCATTTTAGGTACTACAAATTAAAAACTGCTTGGTGATTTGTTTCCTCTGGCATATAGTTACCTTGCTTAATACATGCACTTTCCACTGAAAATTAACTACATGGGAAATTCCTCCCAGAGTATGAAGCCAGTCTGTCCTGCTATCGCTGAGGACTCTCTGCTGTGGGTATCCTGTTTGTGCCATGAAGCTCGTGGCATTAGTAACTTTCTCTACTGGTTGTTCTATAGCTGTGAACACCCTCACCATCTCAACACCTTTTTGGGTGCTATAAAAATATGCCATAACCATAAAACCAAATGTCCAGATTTTTCCTAACAATTTGTCCAAGACAGTTATGAATTTTTGCAACAAAGCTGCAGGGATTAAATAAATGAATATCTGCTTAGCATTCGTGTGGCCGCGGACAGCAAATCTATTTTATCATTACAGTGTTGCAAAAACAAATATCCTCTACGGGAATGATAAACTGCTTCTGTGAGACTAATGCTTAAGCTGTTTGTGAGAAGGCAGTCCAAACAGGATGTGCTGATAAAGACAGATATATCTATGTGTACCAATAATTGGACTTCGATTCACATTTTCTAAAATATGCTGTACAACTATGTTTCTTACATATAATAGTTTCCCTTCTAACACTTCTGAAAATAAATTGGACCATCAACAGTTTGGTTCATCCTGAATTTAAAAATTAGCAATTAAAAAATTAAAGAGCAAAGGCAAATTAAGTAAATAAAAAGTAATATTGATTGCAAACCAGAAAGAATAGTTGACTGATGGCATTATTTCATTCCGTATTTAATGCAATAAAATCCTCATTTTTTGTATCCCTGAAGCTGCCACAGCTGTGCATTCCAAGTCATTGAAATTACCCATTATGTATAATCTGACCCTTCTAATACACAATATACACAAATATAAATAGATCATATGTTACTTGTCATAAAGCTTACACCAAACTTTCCTTCCTTCATACCTATTCATAAATATATACACACACGTGTGCACACTTTCTAGGTATAGCATGGCAGGTAACAGCCCCACCCTGTGAGGGTCCTGCAGTTTGTCATCATCAACTTACCCACATTGCAAACAAGAGTTTAGGTTAAATGTATACAAGTTGGTTTGATTTCATAATTTCATCCTGGCTTTTTGTGTTATCAGTATATGCCTTTTTCTGATTATGTATTCTGTCTTTGTAAACCGTTAGCCCACAAATCAACTACTGAACTAAAAATTTACACTTTAAAGCAAAAAGAAATCTATGTTAGGCATTAAGAGGTAAATTATAGCAGCTAGATAAATTTTTCCATCAAACAATTTTTACTTTTTTTTAAACATAATGGACATAATTGACTTTAGAGGGGGAAAAAAGAAACACTAATAATAGTATTAAGTAGCTTCTGCTTTTTTAGTCTTGGTTGTTTCTAACCACAGATTACATCTCTCTGTTCCCTTCCTCTTCTCTGATGGGAAAGGGTCTTGCAAAAGAATGGTGGGACATGGCAGGTAAAGATTTAACGGGTTCAACCTAAAAGTAATGAATATTTTAGTAACACAACAAAAGTTAAATAATGAGGCAAAAAATAGGTTTGGGTTTGTTTTCTTTTTTTTTTTTTGTGTGGAGAGAAAATGTGCTGCAAGGATGAGATAAACTGCAGCTGCTGCAAATTCAGCTGGAAAGCAATAACTAAATGAAAGGTTGTTCTCTGTCCCAAAAATGTAGCAGAAACTATTCCAGGACACACAAATGGCAGTCTCCTAAACCTTCTGCCTTACAGGTTAATAATTTATAACCTCCTGTGTTTAGCTACTTCTGGAAAACACTGGATTTAAATACAATATTTTTTTTCCCCAGTATTGCACACAGTGAACCACTCAGTGCTATTCTGGGTCTCGTTCAGCATCCAAGGCCAGAGCTGGACTGCAGTCTTTAGCATACACTGCAACGATGCTGGTTATGGGTGTGAAGAGCTGTGAGCCCTGTCTGGCACTAATGTGCCAGCAGTAGACCTGACAAAATAGCACTTTTACTGGAATACCTTATTTGTCTTAGAAGGAGTAATTTTGCTGTAATGATACAGGGTTTACTGGGAGACACTGAGTTCTTTGTTGGTTTTGCATTCCGGTGCTACTCACACAGCAATGGCCTTGGAGGGAAGTGTAGCAGCAGCCTTAATCAGGATATTCCTCTTCCCTGTCGGCAGATTTTCAGTGTTCCTTCCCTGATGGAGGTGAAGCTTTATATGTAATATATGAGTAAAGTCTTCATTCCTGTGGTTATTAAAGATATTACACAGACTTTCACAAGATGAAACATGTCCTAATCAAATTCAGGGAGATATAAATTATCTACCATCTTCTTTTGGCTGAAAAAATGTTTGTCCCCTCCTGCCTACTGTTAAATGAGACTGCTTTTCCCTTAATGTTGAATGGAGTCATACGCACATATAATATCACACCTCTAGTCATTCTTCAGGTTAGAAAGAAATATATATATATACACATATAATTTTTAATCTCTGAGGTATGGTGAACTGTCTTATAATGTGATTTTATTTTGCCTGCTTCCATGAATAAACCTCTCAGTACTAAGATATTTGAGGCAGAGGAAGTTACTTTGCTTAATTAAGTCATTTAGACTATATATAAATCTGTAGATATCTGTAAAAACATGTTATTATATTCACGAAGAACAAATAGAAATATAACAAGCAATTACTGTATTTACCAGCAAGGAACAAGGGAAACATAAACTGTGAAATAGTCATTGAAAGGCTACCATGGTTTGTCTCTACCAAATTCTAAAACTAGTGCCCAGAGAAGTATATTGAGGAATAAAAAGATTTTGTAAGAGAACAGCATACTTGGAGATGGGGGCGGTTGGAAGTAGAGTCTCCAGTTCTTTCTGTATCCCTCCATGACAGTTCTGCCATTTTCTTTAGTCATTTTTTTCATAATTCTGTTGACTCTTTAGCACCTCTGCTGAAGGTTCCCATGACAAATACAGGTTACAGGGGTAAACTATTTCTGTATCACTTTGCTGTAGATAAATGTCAATGGCAACTGATACCATAATGAATGTTGTCATTTTAAATCCACTAAAAATCATCTGGACCTTGTACTATTTCCAATTTATTGCACAAATTGTAAGAGTTGTGCAGAAATAACAACAATAAAAATAACTTCTGCTTGCATTAAACACCTGAATTTGCCATTTCCCAAGTGGCAGAGCCCTTCATGCGCTCTTGCCTTGGTAAGTAGTGTTTGTCCCAGCAAACAAACTCTGAGTCTGTTTAGAATTATTTTTGAGTAGCGATGATAAGTGATTATTACGGTGTAGCACTTATACCTATAACAAGCAGTGGCTTACATTGTATGAACATCTATACAAGGACTGCATATAAAATATCCATGAAAATGGGGCTTTAGTTGGCCAATGTTATGTGCCAGAATATGGAAATTGAAAAACAAGGCCAAATAACTTACAGTTTCCCTTGAAATATCATAAACAGCTTGCTTCAATGGATTTGCTTCTCTCAGGAAGAGGAAAGGAGCACAGCTATAGGGGATAATGGCTGAACAACCTCAGTTTCACAGACAATTCATCTATTCTGTAAGACTTGATGGAAAAGGTCAACCATGAAAGCCGAGAGGAATGAAAATTAATTAGGGTAAAACAAATCTTGCCGAGATCCTCAACAGTAGTGTGGAGAAGCCATCATTAAACAAGTGCAGACTGTTATCATACAAGCCCAGGTTATGTTATGCCAGGCCTGAATCCTGAAGCAAGGAGATCACTTCAGTTCTCTATCCTGGCTGCTCCTTGGCTCCACAGCAACCTGTGCTGAATGGTAGCACCTCAAAGAGAAGAGCACTACTGTTTTGGGGTTCATTGTTAAAGTAAACAAATAATCCAGAATGAAGGATGAACCCCATGTATATATGGGAAGGGTGGCGAAACTGAGCAGAAAGTGGAATTTTTATCAATGAGAAAATTATTTTGGTAGACGTGGATTCAAACTGGATCAAACAACTGGGAAGCAAAGTTCGTAAGCTTTGTTGAAAGGGAGCAGTGACAGAATAGCAGGTAGAGTTTTGTAATTACTGTCAGGAGGTTTAAGAGATGGAGGAAAAAGAAAGCAATAGGGGTAGATTTCTGGGATATAGTCAATGGGTGACATTGTCCAACTACAGCATGTGCCAGGGCAAACGTGTTCTCCCGCTCACAGTTGAGGGCAAAATCCAAAGAAAACAGCAATGCACCTAAAGCACAACTTATGCAGAATGTAGATGCCTACATATACGATAGAGAGCCAAGAAAACTTCACCAAACTTGTTTAGGCACCTGAGAGGCTGTAGGCGCTGAAGATTTTCTTTAAATCTCTAAGCTCCACTACTGTGTACACCCAGAGGCAGCATCTCCTTGGCTAAGCTGAGCTGACTGAAACCAATGGAGAGTCACAGCCAGCATGTCCCTTGACTGTGGATGCCATCTTACAGCCACCTCTGCCAAAAGTTCAGCCCTTGCTACTGCGGACTCTCTCCCATAATCCGCAATACTGGGATCCACCTGCCTCATCATGGTCCCGTGAAAACATGGTACTGGGTTTGCTGCCCAGCTGGTGGGAAGCCTGGCTCACACACTAAAATCTGAGCCCCAGGAGCAGTCACATTATGGAAGAGTCGGAGAGAGGGCTCCTGCTGCATCTAGGGTCCACCCATAAACTTTGTGTTTCTGATGTCCATCCAGAAATGTTGTGTTTCAGACATGGGGCCAGAAAAAGGACGCCAGACACTGCTGCATAACTACAAGTTAAACTGCTGAAAAGGGGAGACTCTTACTTCTCTGTCTCTAACAATGTCTGTGCTCTCTGTTCTGGAGAAGTAACGCATGAAAAAGAAGAAAAATGAAACTCAGGCCTTCTATATCCTCTCTGTTTTCTGACCATTGCCATATACAGAACAAAGATCTTCTTCTGCTCTTTATCTGTGGATTTGAGGTGTTCTTACTAAAGAGACCAAAAGTGCAATGCCTTTTTCCTGAATTCAGCACATCTCGAAGGAAGCCCTTTCAGGGGAGTGAGGCAAAGGAGCACCTACTTTGTGAATTATAAATGGCCCCAGGCAGAAAAGCAGTTACCAGCATGTTTAGCTCAGCCAAGAGGAAGAGGCCTGAGGGCGAAAGCTGCAACAGAAGTTAAGGAAGTCAAAGAATTTTTCTGCTGCAACTTAAAATATCTCCAGTTTCTCAGAAAGGTGAATAGGTTAGGTGGACTGCTATGAGTGGGACTGCACTCCCAGTGAGGTCTAAGCCCCTACAGCAGCACCAAATTCTGCCTAATCTCGACATTACGCAACTTGGTGCTTTTTGGATCTTGTCTAAGGCCTATCTGAGCTGAGCGGAAAGTTTCTAGCATCTTAAAGGCATGACAGAGCCTGTTACTTCTCAGACCATTATGCTTTGGAAAATATGAAGCAAGAAAAGAAAGTTAAAAAAATTATCCAAGAAATGAAAAAAAGAACTCCATACAGTCAAACATGCACTGGCTCCACCACTCGGCTTCCCACCTCATCCAGTGAAAAGGGGAATTCATGGGACCAAGCGATATGGAAACAGAAGAAAATGTCTTTTTCTCCTGATGATTTCTTAATTATTATTAGAGACAGAAAACTGCTTTACCTCACATACCAGTTCCAAACGCTGACAAATTAGGAAGTGGTTCTTCCTTATTGCATTGCAGAGGGTGACCACGTTGACTGACTCACTTTCTCTATCCGAAACTGCAACTGCTGCCTACTTTGTGCATTAGACATCAGAGAAGGTTCAGTTTCCCTTGTTGGCATCATAACTGATAGTGGACTGTTCCCTGCCAGCCCAGAGCAGTGACGCTCTACTGCCAGTAAACCACAACAAAGTTTTAAAGTAAAAAAAAATTCCACTCCTTTGCTCTGAGTCTTTGCTAAATACGGACTCTACAGACCTGCAGAGAGAACAGCTCTGGCAGCATGCAATGGGAGATGTCTGCAACACAATGGAGGAACTGACACATTTATAGCACCATTTACTAGTATCTTATCTATTATTTATTTACATACATATATACGCATATATACACAAATGTGTCTGGTAAGAGTAGTTACCATAGAGATATTTAGTCACGGTGGAAAAGACTACGCCCTAAAGTGGGCTGAATATGGCTGTTCAATTGTAAGGAATTGGCTATGCATGAAGTTATGGGAAAATGTACCTCACTCTTGGCTCAACTTGCACTATGACTGAAGCTTTTATTGACATAGTCTAAATTCAGATACATCACCGAATTTCCACACAAGTCACTCCCTTGATCAGCTAATTGATTTTAGCTCTGTCTTTGGGTAATTATTTCCAAGAAAGCAGGGATATAGGGCAGAATCAGCATGGCAGAGGAGGCAGTTGTCTACAGCTATGGTTCTTCTGCCAAACAATCTGTTGGTCTTGCCTGCATGGTCTACTTGCCCCAGAGGGAGGGAGAAGAGATGCTGGATGCTTCTCTCTTCCTCTCCTTCTCCAAGCTGGTGATGTTCTTCACTTTCCCAAGAGTGTAAAACTCCTTTTCTTTCCCCCAGCTTCCCAGAGAGAAAACAAAAAGGAAAAGTTGTAACTCATGGGGCATTGTCCAAGCCAGGGTCAGAGGGTGCCAAAGGCACCTGCACCCTAGGTTTTCTCTTTGGCCACAGTCTTCCATTGGATTTGAGCCACCACCACCTAGGGAACAGGATACAGTCTTCCCTCTGCAAACAGGACCACATCAGATTGGGTGCAGGGAGGTCAGTGTATTAGTGTGGGAGGGGACAGATTATTCTAATTTGACTTTCACAATTTCCCGTTTTCCTACTGGTCTTTTTCAGCTCCTGAGGTCCCCATTGGATGTTTCATCTCTCACATCAATCATTTAGTCTCCTAATATATTTTTGAGGCACAAGATGGAGTTTTACTTTGAGCTGACTTTGGCATGGGGCTTTGAAAGTCCTCATCAAGTGAAAAAACAACTTTTCTTCCTCTTTTTTTAATGTTATATATCATCCTGTGACATAATGACAGTAAGTACAGTGGAAGAAGGGACTGTTTGATTCCATAAATGATGGCCACTTTAAACTCCTGCCCTGAGTTTTTCATTAAATGAAACAGACTGCTATGAATAGTTACTTTCTTTGTATGAAAGGATTATACCACTTTTAATCCACTTCTTCAAACACTATCTTATAGTAGGCATTGTTATCCCCTGTGGAAAGGCTTGCATCCTATTCCTCTTCTCAGCTTTCCAGCAAGCAGTCAACTTCCCACTTTCTCTCCGGGAGGCCATTCAGCAGGCTGTTCTCCTTCTGTCCATAGACTACTCAAAGATATGTTTCTAGGCTAAGCACTCCATATATCCTCTGCTCTTCAGCACTGTGACCACTTAGATTAGCCTATATTAACCAATTTTTAAAATTCAAATTGGAATAAGAATAAGGGGGTATTACATAGGTTTTGTATCGTGCAAATTAATTGATTGCCAATTACTTCAAAATGGTTAACATGGTTATAAATGAAAGTCTAAGCAGTCCACGATTACTCAGTTCATGAGGCAAACACTTGAGAGTTACCTCAGTGCACAACAGAAGGTAAACCACAAACGTCTGACTGCTGCAACACATCTTCTTGGAATGTTTAGATTAGCTTTTACAATTGCAAATGTCTTCACCAACTCTACTAGCTAATTGGCAAGCAACTAAAAAACAAGTTACAACAGGAGAGCAAATTCTAGTCTAGACATATCTGTAGTAGGAGACTGAGGTCAGATTGTTTTCCAGTTTTGAATAAGCTCTGAAGAGTTTCCCTATTGCCTGACGTCAAAAAAAAAGTGTGTGTTGGTTTCTGGTTTTGGTGGCTTTTTGGTTTTGTTCCTTTTTTTTTCAGAAAAAAAATAAAAAATTAAGAAACGAAACAAAGAAATGAATGGGAAAATGTACCAGGAAGCTCACAGCCTGTGCTTGCTGCCAGGGCTCCCGGGAATCTTATTCTTGATAAATTCCTGACCCTTTTGAATGCAGCACGTTTAGGATGATGTGAAAAGCCAGCTGCCCAGCCCCCCAGCCAGAAAGGATCAGACGAGCTAAGGCTGTGTGAAAGGGGAAAGCAACTGAGAACCTGGAATATCCTATATTAACAAGAGGCAGAGCTTCTGGACACAGGCAACCAGACATGAGCTGGTACCACCACAAGTATTTACTCTGTCTTACAGCAAAGCAGGGTACTGGAGGAAGCAGGGAAGATGACTCAGCAGTGCAGTGAGTGCAGAAAGGTCTCATCAATAGTGGTCTTGCTGTATATCCTGAAAGGAAACTGAAAAGAACGGTGATATTAATTAATTAAAAGGACATCACAACATACCAGGTAACTTGCTAGTACCTTTGAAGGGATTCAGTATCTGGGAAACTGTTTAAAGTCTTTTTTTTATACATGTCTCTAGTTGTACATGTTGATCTGTTGTTACCCATAGTGCTAAGACTTCCTGACTCTGTAATATAAGCACACTGGGCAGGAAATTAAAACTATTATCTTTTCAGGAGCATTTTACTGCAGAATTGCTATGCAATTATAGATACAAAACTAAGAAGATATATAGATAGACACTGGAAAAAAAGAGATGCTGTACACAAAACAAAAAAAAAGCTCTTCCAACCACTCCCTCTGTTTTGCCCATTACTCTCTGCATAAGTCTTCTCCAACTCCAGTCCCACTGGTATCTTACAGATGTGACTCAGCAGCAGCATAATAGCACCCTCTCTGACTGGCTCTGGGGTCTCTGCTCACCTGGCAGTTCCCATCCAGCAACCCCTTGCTCTGAACCACTTCCTAATCTGCCCAGCTTGCTGGCTGGAGAAAACTCGCAGCTACATGTACCCAGTCAGCCCCAGCCACTTCCGGCAATAGGAGTACTTTAACTCCAGGAGCACTGCAATGTGGGTGCAGCCAGTTCAACTGCTGGATGCCTACCCAGCCAAGAGGAGTTCTGGAGGTGATGTCTGATATATCACTTTTCCCTCTGTTTCAGGAGTGCATCTGCAACTGAGATGATAAACCTCTGTAAGGAGACTATTTGGCCTCAGATCCTTGTCCACTGGCAGACACCAAAGCCATAACACTAAACAGGGGCAGCCAATCCACTCAGTCCCTTTGAACCACAGAAGTGTTTCAATAGTCTGAGTGTGTTTCCTGGAGCTCAGACTCACAATTTCAACTGCTTGCCTGCTGGAGGTTTAAAACCCTTATCTCCTTGTGCTATGCGCTAGCATCAAGGATTTAAGGGTTAAAACTGAAAGGTAGAAGTTTGGGGGTGAGTGAGGAGTGGTAACATCAAGCTGGGATACTACAGTGCAGTGTTGGTGGAGAGCACAGGACCAGACCATCAGTCACCAGTCTGCAGTCTCTGCTTTTTTTTGATTAGTTTGTTTGTTCACTTGTTTTGGCTGAGATGTTTCAATGTTTTATGTGATGGATAACTTTTTCTTCCTTACCACATTCTTCTCTGACATTTCCACAACTGATTACTCATATGTAAGTATAAGCCAGACAGTTCAGCAAAAATGCTTGTCGTCATCAATGTTGAACATTATGACAACCATTATCTCTCTGACTAAAGTTATTTTGCACTGGTTGAGTACCCTTGTTAAGACAATGCTTAGATGAGTGAAATAGTACCTTACTGGTGCCGTTCTTTTACCATAGTGTGATAACAAGAAAAGAGAGATCCAACAGTTTGTCAAATTTCATTTGGCTCACATAATTTGTGCTCGCGGTATTAAATATCTTGTACACAAATCAGATCCAGTGTTAACTCAGTCTGTGGGGATTGATTTTTCTGATATAAAGGCTGGGCTATTATTAGCTAAGTTTCTGAACGTCATTGCTAACAAGACAAAGCAAGTATTTGCTTGCTACATCATAGCAGAGATCCCATCTCTCATCTCTTGTTCTTTCCTTTGATAATAGTCCCAGCCTTCGAGCTTCCACGTGTTATTATCTGAATCATTTCAGGCCTGAGATTTATGTTCATTTCACTCTGAATATTTTCTTCCTTAGGAAATGCTCCAGATTTCAACTCAGTCCTGTTAGGAAATGACATGCATCTCGTAAGGATTTCTGAGTTAATGCAGAACATAATCAACACTCTTTGAGGCCAGAAGTTGTGGCATCCTTGGTTCTGGGAGACCTCCACTGCTGGCCAGATTTCCATGGTCTTCCTCATATTAGAGGATTGCCTTTGGAAGTCTCCATTTGTAAACTCCATCCTTTTCTTTCCTGTTTGAAAGACAAGTATAATAGCACTGACCTGTATAATGTAGCTCCAATCAGGAAAAATCTAACATAATCATATCTGAAAATGATCTCAGGTCCTGATGTGAGCTTTAGAACGTGAGGCATGCATTCAGCCATCGTTTCAATTTCAGCCTTCATTACTCCAGTTTCTCAATGTCTCATGGCGTTTCATACCCTTGCTTCGTACCTCTGAAAAACAGAACTACTTTTATACCTCATTTGCAAAGGCACACAAAAGCATAGACAAACTGAAATGTTTCACTCAGCAAAATGAACAGTGTGTTGTGATTTGTGATGGTATTAAACTGGCTAGGACAAGTAACAAGGTCAGTTTCTGTATAGGCTTAATATCCAGAGAACCAACTCACTGGAGACATTGGACATTACTCTGGACATTGTGTTATGCTGTAAAATTTTCACTACTGTCACTAAGGCAGCAGCAGAAAAATAGCTGTGCTTATGACACTTCCCTATATATTAAACATTACTTTCCATATTCTTTTTTGCATGACCTAATTAACTTCTATGTCTAAGTCTCATTGTCAAACAAGTTGGAATTAGGTGCCTGTCCTTAAGTCTACGGGTATGTGAACTTTGGGAAGTCCAGGCAAGATACCCAGAGTATACTTCACAAATGGTAAGTCTACATGGTACAACTCATCAGGTCAACTAATCAATTGGTCCAGACATAGCCAAAATATTTTATCTTTGTGTGCTGAAGTCCTCCTAACCTCCTGCAGGCTTCATTAGCTAACATCAATACCTGGCCCCCAAACAGGCTAACCTGAAGCAGCTCAAAGATGTGTACTCTGTGCTTCCCACAGCAAGAGTAGACGGTGCCAGTGCCCTCACATGTTGAGTCTCCCCAAGCACTGGCAGGGCAAAGCAGGGCCCTACAGAGATAGATAAACTAGCTCCACTGTCAGAAGTGAAACAGCTACAGTTTTAAGGGTGTTACTGGTGTTTTTATGCCCTACATTCCTCTGCTCATCAATGCCTAGTGCTATGAAGATACTCAAAGAGTTCCACGGTTCTTAAATTGCTGAGAATTCTGGTCTTCTTGTTACTGTAGGGAGCAATACGTATATTCCTAAAGAAAAAAAATTTGATTAAGGATGCAGTTCCTTTTATATCTATAGATGTCACATCCCAGCATTTGTGATACTCTATACACTGGACCTCCAGTTGCTGATCCAGAAAGAAGGCTGTGGGTCTGCTGTGGGACTCAGACATGATAGATTCACATGCATAGCATGCATGCCCTGGAGTCTTTCAATGGACGTTACGTTTAGACAGATGAATCACATTCCAGTTAAAAGACCACATCCAGGAAAGGAAAATGTGTGTAGCTATTCAAGTATCAGAATTATGCTCTTTTGGTTGGATCAGAGCTCCCTAAATGTTTGAGTATACCACCTCCCAAGCTTCTTAACTTTTTGGATGATTCACACTGGGCCATGAATGAACAACAGATCATGTGATGGAAACACTTTTTTATATGCAGTCATGAACATGCTCATGCATGCATGGACTCCTGAGTCAAGGGAGTGGCCATTCCTTTGGCTGTGCTAGAAGATGATGCCTTCTCTGCAAGGACCTTCTCTGCAAGTTTTAGCCTGGTTATGATTGCAATGTCACATTTTTTCTCCTCTTCCTTGCCACCTCCTGCCCAAGAAGCTGGTCAGCAGATCAGGACAAACCCATTGCACATGCGTTAGTCAAAACCCAGGATGGAGACTCTGGCATTGTGGTGAGTGTATGAGAGACATCAGGCAGAGCAGGAGCCAGTCTCCAGTGTTGTAGACTCACAAATTTTCACATGCTCAGCTTTTCCTGAGCAACTCCTTAAACACCAAGAATTTAAGGTTAAAAGTGTAACTTGCTAGCAGAAGTCATTATAAACCTAAACATTTTGATTCTTTTTCCTACTCGTAAAAAAAAAATTTGCTTCCAAAAATAGTTTTTAGTTGCAAGTCAAGTACAGTTCAATACTGAGCCCAGAGATCCCACTTCATTCTTGTCCAAAAAGAACCTGAGAGCCCTTCCCCTATAAAAGATGTAATTCAGATTTATAGAAACTTATCATTTAATAATCAAACTGAAGGTTTATATAACAACACGGTAACAGGAATGGCAGTTGCTGTCCACATCACTCTTTCCCTTGCTATGTTGTTAATTTCTGTAGGCATTATGAATGAGTTTCATAAAAGAAAAACAGGCACCATTACAATACAAATATTTTCCCTTTATGGCTGTCCATCATTCTGCTTCGCTTGAGTACCAAGCAGCAGGACTGAGAAGAATTTATACCCTTTATTTACATAGTGATATACTTTATCACTATCACTCATGAAAATACAAAGTGGCTGTGCTGATTCTTACTGTCCATTTTAGTAGTAACACAGCATTAGAAGTTGCTAGATTGCCAAGCTATGTTCAAGAAGAAAATGTCGCTTTGGCTGATCACTTAGCTGCTAAGACAAGCATCAGTTTGAAAGCTGTCATACCAATATGGAATAGGAGACTGGCATTCATATATGATGCTTGTGTCTGATAACATTCATTTCAGTTACAGTAACTCCCTGCATTGGGGGAGTGATCTCATTAACATTGATTTTGACTTTCACCACTAAATGAATAAATACTCCTACTTTAAGGAAGAAATCCACATTACTCTAAGCAGAAACCAAGTAAATAGATTTCCTGTGAGTGACTAAGTGTAAAAGACAAAAGGGATGTGATTTTCTTGCCTTTCCTCCCTGCAGCCCACTATAATTTGTATTTAAACTTTTTAGTTTCTGTGCATTACTGTTTTGATGACTTCTTCACAGAAGAAAAGTTAGGGAGCTTTTGGGGAGTATTTTACAAAACGTACCCATACTTGCTAGTCTGTCACACTTCAAGAACTTAGTGGTACAAAAAAGACTTGAAAGAATTGCATCTTCTCAACACCACTATTAATTAAAAGCTTAATGCTGAGGAGACATGACTTAACAACAGCTGTTGTATTTAATGGGAGCTGAGAGGGTATAGCAGGTCCACAGAGTGTGGACTGGGAAGGAAAAGGAAGTTGCGCTTTCACAAGGCAGTTCCCCCAGAACTTAGCTCTAAGGATACTGAGAAGCCAAATGGGAAGCTTTTATTTCCCTTGAATACTCTCCCCCAGTAACTGTGTACCTCTCTGAAGTACTGCTAGTCAGAAGCCTGGAGGCAAAACAAAGTTTTGCCAAAAATAGTGATCTGCTCAACCCAAATATCAGATCAAACACAGGCTTGAGGTCACCTGGGAGCCAGCATGTCCAAAAGGCAAAGCTCCATGAGACAAGCAATGCCAGCTCTGGGAACCCATGACTATAAAACCAACAGCTCTGAGGGAATAAAATCATGCCAAGTTTTCCAAAGACTAATGGAGTTGTAAAGCCATTCAAAAGGTCAGTTCTAGCTTGTTCCCATAAATAATCCACAAAAGTAGGATTCAGAGCCTGAAAGTCCTGATACATCGTCACAGGGATCATTATTCTAAGGATAATTATGCCATGCTGGCACCAGAAATACTTTTTTTTTTCCAGTGCTCATGTGGTAAGGCTTTGGTATAGAGCAGAACCTAGAAACATCAGGCCTCTGTGAGGACCCATCTTTTAAATGCTCTTGCAATAGATACTGGAGAACATCTGGTGAGCACTTGGCCTTCAGACACTATCCAAAACACATCCCTGACAGACCTCTGTGGTTAAATCAGCTCCCGTCGTGGAACTGGCCTGGGGATGAAGAGTCTAATTCTTCCAGGACAAGGGACTCCAGAAACATCACCCGGGGCTCCCAAGCATGTTGCTTCTGAGCCAAGACTCTGCTGAGTTATCCCCTTCCTCAACCCACTACCACATGCAAAACTCTGAACTTCAAAGCTCCTTCTGGTGGAGGTCAGGGATTGCACCCCACAGGCAACAGACATCGCACACACACAGAGCCCAGGGAGCTGAGTAATGTGTTCAATTCGCACATATAGAAGAGACACAATCAGCAGCCTTTTGGAAACAACAGGCTAACTACTCTGAAGAAACAGAGGAGATTATAGAACAGGAAAGGAACTAAGAAAAAAACACTGTACATAAAAAAATTAAACCATACTTCCAAATAATATTTAACCATGAGATCCTCTTTCTAAAATAAATTTTTCCAACTCTTGCAAAGGCTAAGATCACACTGGGTGTCTTTCCAAGGTTTTGGGGAACTTCCAGTGCCTACCATTTATTCTTTTAGTTTAAGTTCAACTCAGGACTCAGAGTATGTGGGCTAAAACCTGAGAGATGCTGGGCACTGGCATTTCTTACTGAATAGGCTTTTATCAGCCTATTTAGGTTATCCCAGTTTAACCCTATAGTCCCTTCCAGCATTTCAATTACTCAGATTAACTAGACACTTGGCCAGTGTCGAGCTCCAGGCTGAATGTTGGATAGAGACTAGTCCCCAGACAAATGATGCATGGAATTTCTGTCTGTGGGTTGCCATGCCTACGCTGCGCAAGGATTGCTCAAGATTCAGAAGGACTTGGCAGGGATCTTTTTGCTTCCCAGAGACCCACTGACAGGTAATATTATTGAGTTTCTATTTTACTTTGAGAAGTCCCATTGAAATGCGCAGTACAAGCATTTAATTCATTTCCGTGCAATTTTGCATAGCAAAAAAATGCAGGAGGGAGCAGCAGGGCAGTGAGGGATCCTCCTGTTCTCAGCATAATGCAGGATTCTCTTGCTGTGTCTGGCAGTTTTATCTTTCCCATGTGCCTATGGAACTGTACTGTTCTGAATAGGCTCGGGCAGTCAAAGGCACCTGTAAATATTTCATAGCTGATAGCTGCTGATAGTATATTTACAGAGCAGGCACTGCCTGAAAGCTTGGGGCACTAACCTACAATATGGAGGAAGAATACAAAAACAAAAGGACAAAAGTCCAGCAGTGGGTTGGATGTGGGAGTGCTTGGCTTGCCCTCTGCACAGGTACAAAATCGGTGCATGGACCAACCAGCACCAGTCCCAGCATTCAATTCAAAACTCACAAAGGGGGACAGAAAGGCCCTGGATATGTCGGTAGCCCTTGGTTCAGCTCAGACAACCGGATTCAATTCTCCAGTGGGGAACATTTAAAGCATCCAGTATCCACATGCTTGGTAGAGCTGGCTGAACAAACTGCTATGAATAAATTATGTAAATAGCATAGAACCCTGCCTGCTGCTCACAAATCAACTAGGAACCCCTCTTCTCCTCCATCAGCATAACTGTTCTTGAGGAATTTATGCCAAGGGGTTTCTGTGTCAAATTTCTGTCTTTAGGCTGTTTCCAAACTGCTCCCTTGTCTCCATCCCTTCCCCCACTGCTGCTTGTTATTCAGTGGGTGTAAGATTCTCCCAAGTCACATGAGACACTGTTTCCTCCACTCTGACTTTCCTGGCTGGCAAATAACAAATGGCTAAATGGCAGAGACACATTCCCATGTGATGCTTAGAAATAAATCATTGTGCTAAACCCCACGCACAGGGAGCCCGGGTATTTCAGACAGGGGTCGGGATTCCACTATGTGGCACAGTGCCTAACAGTTAAGGGCTGCAACGCTCAGTGTTGCAATAGCTAGGTCCTTCTGTTGACTTAATGCCGGTATCTTTGCTCAGAGAAAAATACATTGGATAAGATAAAAACAGTCCAAATAAACAACAAAACACTGGCATTATCCACTGGAATAAAGAGAAAAACAAGATTACTCTGCCTACTGAGTTGGATGTTACGATTCCTGGCTTACATTTTTTACCCGTGTACAAGACCAAAGTCTATATTTTCAGGCCAAAATAAAGGCACTTGTTGTTACACAAAACTTTGCCTGAAAGAAGGAAGCCAGTACTTTTGTCTCCATCTGGCTTCAGGTTTCTGCCCTCTTATTTGCACTGAACCTCATGCCCATGAAAGTATTGGGGGCTATAACCCATATCCCTGGCCCAAGTTAATCCTCTTTCTGTGGGTTGTCACCTGGCCAGATCACTGATGTGATCTGACTCTACCCCTCTGCAGCCTCAAAATTCAACATCAGCAACTGTTGTTGGGACCTGGGGAGGTGGCCTGAGAGCAGAGTGGGACCAAGGAGGGTCATCCTTTGCCAGCAGTGGCTTTTTGAGAGCAAGAAAGTAGGAATGTACCAAAACAACTGAATGCACTTAGACTAACCATATGCTTGACTTAGACATCAACGAGTTTAAAATCACACACTGCATCTTCATAGTTGATATTCATGACAAGTAGAGAGATGGTTTACAGTAAATATGTTCCAATTTGAACTCAGAAGTTTTTACAAAATAAACCAATTGCCACAGAAAAAAAAAAAAAAAGGTAGTCCATCAATCTGTCCAAGAAAAAACAGCTCTACTTGCAGCATTCTTGGCAGGTATTTCACCAGTCTGGTCTTAACGGTCCCCATCAGAGGGATGATAGTTTTTCTTCTGAAAGCATCTATTCCAGAGAAAAAGCTTTCCATAAAAGCCAACTTAAACCTTTGTTAATCTTATAGCATATTGTATTATCCACAATGAATAGAGACAAGAAAGTTTATTACTACCTAAATGAAGCAGCATTTTATTTATTTGAAGCCTGGCAGGCACAATTCTCACCATCACCCTGTGCATAGATTAATTAGATGTATTGACACCTGCCCCTGCAGAGCATGTTTTCTAGACTTCTGACCAGGCTCATTTCTCTCCCCTCGACTTTCTGCCATCTTTCTTGAAGAGTGGTACCCAAAACTATAATCAGCTTCCTTCTGCGGTCTTTACCAATGGAGGGATTACCTCATATGTCTTTTGTACAGCTTTGCTGTTTATATATCTCAGAACAATATTTGCTTCTTTCACAACACGATGCCATTACTGACTCATGCTGAGCTCATGATCCACTACAACTCCCAGAGTTTTGCTACCTCTCCTCTCATTTCCCATCAAGTATCAAGGGAGGCATTTAGCCCTATCTGCATGCCAGTTTATAATCTGTAATGATAACAGTGGATCTTGACCCCAGAACAGCCTCTTACAGAACCTTATTTGATAAACCTTTTCAGTCCAATACTGAAACTGCTGACAGCATGTTCTTGGCCGTCATTTGCCAATAACTACTGTGGGTGTTTTGCAGCAGCCTTGTCAAGAATCAATCGTTCTAAAGCCATGATTTTTGGGCAGCAGAGTGCCCATGAGACCTTTGAACCAAAGCTGTCATGGAAAGTAATGCAGTATCTTTTTTCAGTGTTGTTTTTCATTGAGCCCGACGAAGTTAGAGGACCATGATTCAGACCACAATTCCCTGGATGCTTATGAAAATTCTGTTTGAGGAGGCAGTGTTAAAAACCTTACTAAGTTCCTGCCTATCCACATGATTTTTTACCCCATCGTAGGAAAAACGTACAAACAAACAGGTTGGTTTAATATGATCTGGTCTTGACAAACCACACTGATACCTACTTATTGTTTGATCCCTTGTCCAAAGATCTTTCTGGGAAATGAAAGTCTAGTCAGCTGGGACTTTGTGTCCTCTTTTTTTTTTTCTTTTTTTGTTAATAGACACTCTGCCAGCTTTTTTCTAGCCTAACATCATCCAAATTCTCAAAGATAATTACCGTGGCCTTCAGGATTGTTCAGCCAGTTCCCTAAGTAACCTAGGGTGAATTACAGGCCTGACTGATCTGAGAAAATCTAATTTATCTAAGCAGTTTCTAAACATTTCTTTCCCTATTCTTGCCTGAGTTCTTACTTTTTTTGTGGCTGGTGTTAACTGTGTCAACCATCTGATTACAGTCAGGCTTTTTAATGAAGACCGAAGCAATAAAAGGCATTAAACACTTCGGCCTTCTTGGCATGTTTTGTTACTAGCTTTCCTGTCCCATTTATTAGCTAGCCAATGTTTTCTCTGGTCTTCCTCTTACTGCCAAGCAAGTTGTAGAGTGCTTTCATGCTACCCCTTATATCGTTTTATCTTGTGTGGTGCATTGCCATTTCTCATTTTGTCCTACATACTTGTGTTATTCTTTTATACTCATCTTTAGTTTCTTGACCTGGATTTCACTTTATGTGTATCTCTTTTTCGGTTTTACAGTGCTACAGAATTACTGACTTAGAAAGACTAGTTGTAGTATCTTTTCCTTCCATTGAGTGAATTTGGAGAATAGGCTTACTTTCTTTAACAAATATCAATTTTTCTTTCCCATTCAAAAGAAATACAGACATTTTTCTATTGAACCTCTTTGTTCATATCTATCAATTTTATGAGTGTGTTCAGACTTGCTTAGCACTTTTTCTCTGGTCAGTTCACAAAGATTAAGAATTCTCCCCTGAAAGATGCTATTGTCTAAAAGAAAAACATAGAAATCTGGGTCATCCTTGAATATATATTGGCATATGACTTTTTAGGAATCCAAGTGACATAAGCACAGTCTTACCCTCAGTCTTGAAACAATAACATTTAAGATTGGTGAAAGTATGGCCACCAAGGAAAGGTGTACAGGGGAACTTCAATATTGACGTAAATGAAACAGTTAGTGTTCTTATTAGATCTAAATGCTGAACCAAGGTTAGATATGCCTCATGGATTTGTTAATGATAATGATTTGGCTGACGCATATACATGGGAGCCTAATGAAGATCTATTGCTTTCTGGTTTTCCCAGTTTTATTTAGTGAGGTTAAGAAAGCATTACTTCTAATGAGTTTGAATAAAAGTGCAGTAGCAAGCAACCTTGACCACAAATTATTTAAAATAATTGCTTCATCTGTAGTAAAATTAGTAGCTGATTTATGTCACTTGTCTTTCTTCGTTGGCAATGTTGTAACTTCACTGTGAACTGTGACAATTTCTAGTGAGGTCATAGAAAAGCAAATGCTTTCTGTTCCTCAGCCATCAAAAACCTTGGTACAGGCTCTGTTTTCTACCTTATCAATAGAATTTTGATTTAGTAGAAGGAAGACTTTAAAGCAATCTGCCATTCTACTGAGGTGAAAGTATAAAAGGGAATGCCTCATCTGTTTAGGAAATTTAGGTTGATTTCAGCTGTTTGGGACACAACAATTGCACGGGATATTCACAGGCAGAATATTAACACATTCCTTTAGATAGGTGTATCATCTGAAACAGGCACTTCCAGTGGGTGAGTCAGATCTTGGGTAGGTTGAATCTCCTCTGATGACGAAGAGGGAGACAAAGGCTCCTAACTTGCCTTAAGCATGTCCATCAAGGGTCTATAAGAGGCCCTTCCAGGAGGAGTTGCAACTGTGTTGCATTGTGAAAACAGCCTTCTTCACTGGCGTCGTCCAGGTCTGGAGAAACTGATGGTGACTGGATGAACACCACCCTTGAGAACTGTGCTCCACAGTCTATTTTGTGTATTTGTAAAAGTCAGTAGCAAAGATTTACTGGATTTACTCTTGCACTGTTGAACATCAATAAATAAAGGAGGTGACTGAAAGAGGAAAAGGAGGAGCAGGGAAGTGACTCACCTGAGAGCAAACAAGTGATACGGTGTCACAAGGAGAAGAGGTATGTACTGGGTCTCAGTTTCCCAGGCCACACTTATTTCTCTACCATGTTCCTGTGCCTGTTGTGGTATGTAAGACTAATGCAGATAGTAGAGCCTTTTCCTGTGTACTTATCCAAAAATATTTAGAGCTGTGTGCTAGGAGATAATGACTGTTTGGCGCAATTTGTAGCAAGTGCCATCATCACTCAAGGCTTTTTAAACTTTGAAAAATAATAAGTTGCAGATTTTCCCCCGTGTTGAAAAAAAAGTACATGTTTGCATGTGTATATTTGTATTTGTGTGGGTCTGGGTGCGTTTTTGTGTGTATATGCCCATATGTTGTTAGTTTTCATTGCTTATCTTTGTAGTAAATGACAATGAAACCTCATTAAGTTGATCTACGTGTGCTACATAGCTAACAGGAAGGAATGATTTCCTTATGACAAGCTAAATAACAAAACATCTCACGCTTTATTAACATTGACAGGAAAGTAAGAGTCCTCATGTTACCTTACTAGTGAACAGTCAACAACATTTGTGGCATTTAGTATTAATCTAAAGAGATATTAGACTACTCTAATGCTAAATTCCCACTTTGTATTAAAATAAACATCTATTACTGCTCAGCATCACAACAGGTAGAAAGGGGAGGGGGGTATTACTGCAGACAGGAATTGGCTTTTTCTCCAAGTTTTGTGTCTGTGATGAGGCCACAGCCATGCAGTCTCGCCCTTAAGCCCAGGGAACCAATCCACACCAATAGATCTCTTTACCTTACTGATAGAAGCTTCACTACCCAGGTCATAAAAAAAATGATTCTGCCCAGGAAATCAATCCCATCCACATCTCATTGTGCAACGTGTTATTCATTATGTACAGAAATATTACACATTAACATCCTGAACCTCCATGATGCAACACAGGGAATGACTGATGCTAGATGCCGAGTTCCCACCAAGGTGAACAGGAGTAGAGGATATTCAGCACATCCTAGGAAGAGATCCAACACGTTCAAGATTTTATCAGAAGCTTGATGAGCGCTAGAAATTCTCGTTAACAGAACACAGTGTGAGCAGATTCAAGCTAGCTCTGCTGGTATTTGAAGCCAAGAAAGCTGTGTGACCATGTTAGTACAGAACCAGCCAGCAGTGGTAAGCACTGCTGAGAAGCTAGGGGTGTGTTACCTCAGCTTTGGCACCCTACTAACACCATCACCTGCTTTGTCTTCAGCTCAAAGGATAGGCACCAGGGAGCTCCAGTCTGCACAGAGCAGCAACAAGAGCAAGCTCACATCAGCAAATTTTATTTTTCTTCCACGTTCTGTATGAGAGGACATATTTCTAGCTCACAAGAAACAGAAATATGCACCAATTCCTTGTTCCTACCTGCAATCGGCAAGAAATGTCAGTCTTCACACCCCTCAGGTTTAGGGGCTGGTCAAATCCTACTGCTGCGGAGGCAAACCTCTTCATGAAATTGTGTTGTCCACACATAAGTGAGTTGTATGAGGACAAATTGTCAAAGGCTGTATGTATCTGGGGTCACCAGTGGTAAGGCACTGTGAGCTGCTTCTGCTCTGTTTTAGCTGCAGAAATTGCTCAGCAAACATCTGTGCCCCCAGTGCTGTGTGCTGTCTGCTGTAGCCACAGTCTTAAAGTCTGCTCACTAAGATTTAATTGATCACTGGCTCCACTTCCTCTGTGCCTTTTTAAAATCACATCTTGTGTTGGAAAAGTTTCTGTTCCTGACAGGCTCCATATGTGAACAAGTACATTGAGCTTACAAGGATGCGATTTCCCAAACCCTTGTTCTCACCTGGAGCCCGATGAAAGCGCCATTTTTACACATTTAACTGTCAGAGACTGGGTGAATTCCACTCCTCTGGGACTGCAGGAATAGCCAACCTGTCTAGGAAACAGGAGGAAGCATGAACTTCAGAAGAGTAAAGCAAGGTGAAACCAGGTCTGGGACAGGACCAGATACTTCTGTCAGTTAAGCCAGGGTGATTAGGTAGAATGAGATAAGTAAATCCATTGCAGTCTTGTATCCTCATCACAAGGTGTCCCTCCTGATTGTGACCACTCCAAAGAAACCTCTGGGCTCTGAAGAAGAGAGAGCATCCTTCTGGGGTAAAGAAAAAAGTGGTAACACAGACCCTTTTGCTGGGATGGTCCCAGGTAGAAATGTCGAAGCCATGACTGAGGTCAAGACCACTGTATGGAGAGAAGAGGGAAAAGGATGCATTTTTCTTTCCCTCTTATCATTAGACTTTCCTCATTCAGTCATATCACAAAATTATTTGTTTGAAAGTGGAGTTCCTTCCTGAACAGAAGGTACAAAATCCTTGCTAACACCTTCTCAAAAATATGCATCAAATGTGGGTCTTTGAGTATTTTCTCTGTGAATCATCTTCACTCGTCAACCACTGCAAGTGGTGTGTCAGTGCCTCTATTGCACTACTAATGCACTCAGGAATATTTCAAGAAGGTAAAGTGAGTCATGTGTCCTGACAGTTGTTCAAATCTACTCACACTCTAGGAACTCCATCACCTCATGCTTCTCCAATATTTCCTCCAGGTTTTTCAGAGCCTCAGCTCTCCTCCTAGAAATAATGTCCTGGGACTCTCATGGGACTTTCTGACTTCAGCTGGTTTCCACAAAGCAGCAACAGTCAATGGAATCAGTATTTTCGCAGCAGAGCAAGACCAGCTTCTGGGCTAACACATCTGGTCCAATGTTTGTGGCAGTGGTGTATGTTTCCAGAGAAGCTGCTTTCATTGTTCCAAAGTATTTCATCCATGTATCATAATAGATGAGTCTCTGTTGCAGGGCAGATGTTTTTCCTGCTTTGTGTTGCAATCTTAGTTATCCACACCAGCAGACCTGCTGGGAGACAGCAGATTTCCTTCCTTTCTCAGACACATGGATTTCCCTCTGATGATAGAAGGATGATGCCTTGCAAGACCACATTGCAACATGCATGTTACCAGTGTGTGGCAAGAGCACACAGTTGCCACTGAGCCTGAGAGTTCCATGCTGTTTCCTTGAGCCTAGAAGCAATGGCAGCTGGGGCTGTCTCAAGCACACCCAGTTCTGAACACTAAAGAGACAGGCAGAGAATATTGCACAATGGCAGGGTTACCCCTAAGCACCCACCAACACCCATGCAAAAGTATGACCCATAAAGCAGAATGTATTACATATAACGTTACCATGAAAGTATCTGGGATATGTACACGTCTTGTAGTCCTTCTTCAGTTGATTTGCCCATAATGAAGATCCACAGTGTTGTCATATATGTATCCTGACATCTCAGTGCAAATGGATTTGACATTTTTTCTTTTTCACAAAATAGTGAAATATAAATGTATTTTAATTATCCAAATTCTCACATCTCACTGCCTTGAACCTCTGGGACAGCCAGGTCCATCTTTGCAGACTTCTTTAAGCTGACAGGGAAGGGCTTCTCAGCCTTTTCTGTGTTAGCTCTATCCTAGAGCTAGATGCAGACTTGCTTCAACCTCACTCTACCCCAAGGCTGTCCCATTTGTATTGCTACAAGTGACCTGCAGCCATCTACCAGGAGGATATTGCCAGAATATGGCATGCACAGGCCATGCTTCCTGCATCTGGAGCAGTGGGAGCAGGCAGTGGTGAAAGTATGTCTGGAAACCAGGATGGGTGTTCACGTGGCATAATGCAGCATTGAGCCTACAGTCAAATGAGCTCCTGCTCTTGTAAACTTGAACAAATACCAGTAGTGGATAACTTCAGACAGCAATCGCTTATTCTTTTGAAAGTGCCCTACCAACTTGTTTTAATTGTAAAGAAATAATCATTGGGAATAAGTCTGAGAGAGTTAGTCTATTAATCATTTATTGTGTTATTTTTATATGGTATTGTGTTGCTGCTATGATATGTTAAATATTGCAGCTTGATGTGTGGTCCCTAGGCCCAAGGAGTCCTATAAATTAGATGAATTTTTCTAAAGTCCTTTCAGTGAGAAAAGTTCCAGAAAAAGTGAGAATAGCTCCATATTGTTCTGTCTCCTTAGATGCAAAATAACCCCGGTTGACTGTGTATTACACTAACTACACAGTATTCTCATAGGAATTGTATCCACAAGAATCCTTTTTTTTTAAAAAATGAGGTTTTAAACAGGACAACTAAAGGCTGTTGTGAGGTAAAGCATCAAAATAAAAAGAAATTTTCTATAAAGAACTTTTTTAAGCCAGAGCAAAAATTAACTTTGTCTTTCCCAGAGTGAGATCTGAGGAAGGCAAGCAACGTTCCTGCCCTCAACCTTCTTTATTAATAACTTGGAGCAAATGTCAGACTGTTTCTCCTATGAGGCATGTAAGGGTGTAATCCTCTATTCACCCGAATGGGTCAGAAATACTGCTCCAGACTTTTGTGCACTCCAGACATGTCATCTCAGGGACCCCAAACCCTACTCCTGCTCTTACAATTCATAAAAGTCTGGCCTGCTGTATAGCTATCCATCTCTAGCCAAAGTCACACGAGATCAGGCTTCTTCCTACCCAGTCTGGGGACAAATTTTGGCCCAAGGAAGCCAATTCTCTTTACAAAATTATGATGTCACTCTCTAGACAGCAGTAAATGCAGCTGTACACCTGAAACAGCTGCTGTTGGAGTGGGGTGTAAAATATGTTTGTCATTTGCTGAGAAACAGAGCTCTCCTCATGCCTTTTTTTCTGTAGTTTTTATCCAGAACAACATCAGTTCTCAATGTATTAACAAATAAAAGCTGACTGCACTCAGCACCTCTCAAGGAAGGCCCCAAGTTACAGGAAACACCCTTGGATGAGATGTCAGAATTACAAAGCCTCTTACGAACTGGTAACGCTGGAACTTGTGAAAAGACTAAAAAATTCAATTTCCGTATTTAAAAATAAACCTGCTTTGGTCCAGAGTCTGAGAAAGACAAGGTATATGGAACTCTATCTAAAATTTGAAGCGTTTTCTTCCATATAAATCAGTAATATCTTTTTTCTTAAAAAAAATAAAATGAAATCTGGGCTTGCACTCTTTATGCCAACTTTCCACTCATACAATCTGAAGAACCAGGGTTTGAAAGTGTATAATGAAGTATACTTTGGTGCAATAAATCATCGGTATTGAAAATGCTATGAGAAATGGCCCCTACAAATAATATCACAGGGATGGGGCAATTCCAATGGCTCTTCTTCTGGTAAACCTCTCGATTGATTGACAGTGAAAGTTCTGACTGAAAATGTGCCAAGAGGAGACTGCAAGATTTTGATTGCTTTTTTTTTTAATTCTATGAAAAAAAAATATTAATATGATCCAACTTTCATTGAAGTGAATGGAAAACTCCCATTTGAGGAGCAGGCTTACTGTGATCAAAGAATAGACCTTAAATTCCATTAGTACAATCATTCTTTCGGGATCTTCACCCAGACTATGTAGATGTAACCTGGAAAAAACTTGACTATTATCCTCTATGTAAGTGTGTCAAACTTTTATTACTCAAATTTACAAGGTGACCACCTTTTTTGGGTAAGGCCACAAAGTGCCTTTCGGTCACTTGAGCCCATCCAGTGATGCCTGTTAAGGTATGGATTGGAGAATCCCAACAAAGCCGATTCTGCATTGCTTCCTGATTGGTCCTCAGAAAATGTGTTTTAAAAACCCAAACAAAACAGAGAAAAAGCAGCCAGATTTATGCAAAGGCATGATCCTGACTGGAGAGCTGCTACACCAGTAAGCTAAACTGATTTTATGGCTTGTGTACACGGCAGAAGCCGTCACACTCAAGTTCCCCCTGCCTGGTCTTCAGATTGATAGCGTGCTTGCTAGCTCCACCCAGACACTGCACAGCCCCATCATTTTAGCATGGTACTCTTACTAATGTTTCCTGCCTCTCTGCGGGGCCTAATGCACTAGACACGAGGCAGCTGCACAGGCTGCCTGGGTTCTGGCAGTAAGCAGGGCTTGACACGCATTTCAACTTAAAGGATGACTTCTGGGGCAGGCAGAATGTATGGATTCCCAATACAGATTACATCTATCAACTCAGAGCTTTGGTAGCTAGAGGCTTCATCTTCATTAGGAAATTAAAGGATGCCAGGGAGCACTCCTGGATACCACAATTCTAGCACTGCTGCTGTTTCTCTACTGGAATGGTCCTTGGCATGAATATAGGCTGGGACAAGAAGTATTTTCCAAGGCCATTCCCAGGCACTGTTCAGAGAGATCAGAGATCAGGAACCACTTTCAACCAGCAGTTCGCATACAGCCTTCCTATTCTGGAGGCTGAGAGGTCAATGGTAGGGACAAAAGCCTTTTGTGCCAGCTGACATGAGAGAACAGTGCCAGACCTGTTTAATTTACTGTTGTTGAGGTAGTCACCATGTCCACGTGAAGTAAGAAAGTTATCTTTATAACTGTGCAGAAGGGAAATGAGGTTAGAAAATGGAGGTCTAATTCAAATAGCTACCACTGCTTTTGGCGTTGCAGTTACAGTAACCTCTCAAGTCAAAAGAAAAGCGATCTTCAGATGTCTCCCCTTCAGCTCTGCCAGATTCTAGTCTCCTTGTAGACAAGGGAGAGAAACCTGCTTTAGAGCTTTCTGGACACAGCTATAACTGCCTTGGGCAAGATGAAACAGAAGGTCTGCAATAAATCTGAGGGAACCTGAACTCAGACTTTTTAAGACCTCCTTTCTTCACCTCTGGTACTCAATGTACTGTGCCAACCACCCAAGACCTTGAATTCTCAGAGTAGACGCACATCTGCAAGTTTTATTGACTTCAGCTGGCTTTGTGAAAAATCAGACTTCAATGCTCTATATGGAATTCCAAGAAAATAATGAAGAAAATACTAGCAGCTACTTTCAAATATTTGAGGGGAGTCTTATATGGAGCCTCCCACAGGAACTTCATGACAGAAACAGAGATAAAAGCTACTTCTAGATCACAGCCAATTACCTTAACCACATGACTTACCCCACTTCTTCCTGTTTCACATGTGACATAGGCCTGTTCCATTCTCTGTCAGATACACTGGAAGAACCAAGAGTCCAGTGGAAAAATGGAGTAAGATGAAATAGTGCCACATCCTGTACGCACTACAAGTTTGACAGTGGAAGGTCTGTAGGCAATGTGTCAGCTTTGTCCAGCCCAGGGGAAAAGCAACATTTAGGTTATATTTAACTAACGGGGACTAATTCAGGCCAAGACAATATGTCCTACATTCACACCAAGAAAAGGGATGACTCTAAGTCCAGCTCACTTAGTTAATTTTAACCACAGCATGACCACTTTTCTAATCTGGGCAAGGTTCCTGTTCCCTGTAAAGAACACGATGAATGGCTCTCTGCCTCTTGGTGCATAAGCCACTCTCAATTTATTGCAAATATAAATCTGCAGTGTTATAATACGGTTTTAGTACTGCTTCAGCACAGCCGAATTGTCAGTTCTCCATCAGTACTCATACTGATGCACATGTTGATGGAAGTGGAGGTAATAATGTTACAGGTAAAGAAAAAGGAAAAACAGTAGCAAGGTAAAGCAAATAGGAATTATTGAATTTGCTTTGACTTCAGTTTCACCAGGAGATAAAAAAATATGCCCATGCAGTCATTAGAGTTGCTACACTGATGGAAGACCAGTGTCACCAAAAGGCTGTTAAAAATACCACTGCCCCAAGGTAAAGACACCTTCTCCACAACATTGTACCTGAAATAAAATCTCAGCAAATTAAACTGCCTATGATTCAGTCTAGGGGGATTAGTCATCAGGGTCCTGTCAGCAGCTTTGGGGTCAGTTCTGCCCACAGGATGTGGAGTTACTTTTTTCAAGAGGGATACCTGGTTGAGAACCTATGAACACACAACTGATAGCTGCGTCACCCCCCAGCTGTTGTGCCCAGTTAGGTCCTCAGTGTCCATGCTGGTGTGAAGGTACTGAAGTACACCAATATAATCATAATAGGATACCCAATAAAACTTCTGGGCCCTGTGGTTGACTCACCTCAGCCAGCTTCAGTCAGCCAATGACTTTAAGACCCCCTTCCTACCCTTGATCTACCAACCAGAGCTCCATGGCCCTGGAGAGAGTCCTGTCCCACCTCCTACCTTCTCACACACCATCACATCTCTAGCTCTACACAGGAGCTGCCTGGGTAGAAACATTGTTTTAACCCAGCTGAGATCTGCAGTCTACTGTTAACATGGGTCTGAAAAGCAAGTCTGAGATGATATTAACCTACCTGTATGATCTGTGGCTGATAAAAGTACCACGGAAACACAGAACCTGCCCACTGGTAGCTGTCTTGTTGCCATACCAATAGCAAGGCAGGGGTTAAATAGCTCAGAAAAGCTGGATTTTCCTGCACCTGGAGACACATGCTGAGGTGTCACCCCCATACAGGCACAGTGTCATGCCATCCGTTGCTGTGCCAAGAGCACTCAGGAGCGAGGGCTTTGACATTTTCTATAAAAACAAGCAGAAGTGACAAGTATTTTACTTTACTGAATGATTTCCATACCGTGGCTGGGATCTTAGATGGATTCTATGAGCCCATCCAAAAAACTGAGGGCCTAATAGTCATTTTAATATATATAAATCTACAGACATACACACATTGACCCATGTCTGAATGGCTTGCTAACTCTGAACAACAGGTACTGGGGAACAGTGTTTCCACTGAACATGACTTCTCTGCAGTGTGGACAACAAAACCTTCCAGGCCAGGACTTCTCTGGGGCTCTAAGCCTTATCTTTAGCATTCTAGGTTTTGCAACATATCACAACATAATCACAACAACTAGTAACTTCTTTCAAGATCGTACTTAGTTTCCTAACAAATTTTGCATGAACAATTGGAAAAATGTGGAATAAAGGCTCTTTCAGACTGATTTGTCAACCACCCAAAGTTCAAAGCTCTACTTATCTCTTGTATTAAAATGCTCTGTTGTTCCCCAAGGAAGAATTTTTCTTTTCTGATAGGGCTCTTGTCAAATAAAAATTGCTAGTGAGGGTAAGCCTTTGAAAAATTATATTTTATTCATTAATTATTTTCTCTCATAACCTCTCTAAAGAAAATCAAAGGACAAAAATCTATACTATGAAACTTCAACTTTGCTATAACAGAAGTAAAAATGTTTTTATATAGTACATTTTCCTTGCTACACTAGACCAGTCTTTATTTTTTTTAGAGGAAACTAAGTAACTCGTGGAAGGTACTGTGTCTCAAAACTATATTTTTCCAAAAGCATCTTCCTTATTTATCTAATTAAAAGATCATGTGCACAGTAATGCCTACCCCACGTTTCACGTTAAGTTAGTTTTAAAATAATTTGCCATGTACATATGTTTTCACTAGATTGAAAATTAAAAAACCCCACATTTTATGTAATTCCAGAAATAAACAATAGAAAAAGTCACATATATCTCCCGGGTTTAGTTCAGCAGGCCTGCCCTGGATCTTTGTGCCTCGGAAAGTGATATGTTTTCAATGGTGAAGGGTTAAAAGAGGATACCAAACTATCTTCTGGAAATCATTAACTTACAAAGCCCCAAGAAGATAAAAGTTTCCATTTTCTAAAATGTAAATCTAAAACATATTCATTAGTATTGCAAAACAAACATGCAAATCTTCACCACTTGAAAAGCTCGGCTAAATATGTACAAGGGCAATACCCAAAAATACATCTGGTCCTCGGTTAAAAAACTTGCCTTTTTGGTTTTATCTAAAGAGCTTGTCGGTCTTCTATGGTTGGCTTCTTGGATTATTGCAATTCATAATAAGCCTTTAGCTAAGTATGAAATAAACAAAGATAAAGACTACATCCTTGTTTCAAATGGTCCAGATGGGATGATTTTTCCATATGTTTTGGACACCAAATATTAATCATTACTATCAGAACTCAGAAAATTGCAACAGCTTATTAAAGAGGGCAGGGGGATAAATTTTACAGTTTGTGTAATTTCTGCCCACCTCCTTCACTGACAAAAAGTTTTTGTTTTGTACTAACTCAGGTTTTGTGTGTGCATTTGTGTGACCATGTGCGTGTGTGAGTGCAGTTGTTGTTACAAGGCAGGGAATTTCAGTTAACTGATCAAGAGAAGGTTTTGTGCCCTAATTTGGATACAATATCAGTCATGAGGAATGTGTTACATCATAACAATGACAGTGTGGGTAAAACTGGCAATACTTGACTCGTTCCTCATCAGAGTGATTTACTTAGTGTCTGGCAATCTGGTTTTCACATGATGTTTGTTTCCCATAAACAGTTTCAACATGGGAGAGTATGGTGTCAAGATAACAGTCATATCATCAGTCATTGCAGAACATCTACGTGGGCTGCCAAGAAAATGAGACTCTTTTATCGCTGGCTCCTCTAAGTGCTTGTGTTTTAGTGATAGTTTCTCATAACGTGCTTGATTGTTTTCTGAAACCTGACCGTCAGAAGCTCTATTATGTTGTCACCTCAACCCAAGTGAGTTGAAGGCTGTGAAGGAAGCAGGGCTGCTGGGAGGAACAGGGGTAAGGCTACAGAGGGAACATCTTCCAGAAGCTCTAAGGAAACAATGCTTGGAAAGTAGCACAACAATAAGAGAGGCAGGAATTTAAACGACAGGGAAACATTGAAGAATCTGTGAGAGGTGCATTGCACTACACTTTTTTCTGTGACCTTTAAAACCAAAAGGTTTTTGGTATTAGTCAGATAGGATGTGAAATTTTTCCATCGCATTATGTATGCCTTGCACTTAAAAATGTTCTGCATTTGTAAGAAGCAGGATGAATATAAATTAAATAGCAAGCAGGCAGCTAACGACTGAATCACAAGGCGTGTTTTGATGGAACATAGCCATGACTTGAACTATAAACAACAGAAAACAGGAACACAGTCCTATTATTTTAATGACATAACTCACCATTTTATTGGATATAATTTACACAGGCTTTGAGGTAGGTTTATCTCATCCAACCAGAACTGACTTATAGCTAAGTATGGAGGATGCAACAAGTATCTCAATTTTAAAGAAAGGTATTTGAGCTCTGCATGTGACTGCAAAAAAAATCCCCTGAAAATCGAGAGATGTCAGTAGTCTCTGCACTTGATGAACATGCATTTGTTCAAGAGAGTTAGCCTGCCCAAGCCTCTGCTTCCAATGTAACAAAGGGAACAGATGACTGAAAATGGAGTTTCAATGCTTCTGAAAGCATTACCCCATGTGGCAAACACAGCCCCAGTGGTTCAAGGCAGGAGAAGCACTGAGTCCTCTCACATCCCTTCTAGGCCTTTTTCCCTAAGATGTTGTGAGTTCCCCTGGACCTCTTTGGAGCAGTGATGGAGTTTGGCCAGCATATAATTTATAAGAAAGAGTAAACCTTTAAAGCATCCAGTCACATCCTGGCACCTGCAGGAGAGCTGGCTGGATAAGAATCTGAGTGGAACTTAATCTTGGCAAAAGAAAAAATAAAACTTTGGACAAAACCAGTGCAACTCTGGTGCAAAATGTCTACCCCACATGCTAGATGAAACAGAAAGTGCTCAAGATGGCCTATTCATAAGTGTCTGCTCAGGCTCGCAAAAAGAAGCAGCTGCAGTTGTCCAAAAAAGAAGCTTTTGGCTTGGCTTCTGATTCATTTCTATAGCCTCTACTTCTGGGGCTTACGAATATCTTGGAATCTTCTGGCTTCTCAATGTCCAAGAAGAACAAGACCTAATTTCCTATCCCAAAACATAGAATTGCTGATGCAAAAGTCAAGAAAAAATTACTATCATCTCTGGCACTGAAGCCAGTGATGAAATTCCTGTCAGCAAGAAAAAGTGTGGCCAGAATCAAAGTTTCCTCTGGGCTACTATGTAACTATTGTGTCTAAATTATCACAAAAAAAAGCCCAGTGCTCTTTGACCTGCAGAGACAATCCTCACTGACCCTAAACTGTTTAGCTATTTGATGGGTGTCCGAAGCTGAGATGCTGTAACCAAAGGCTTGAAGGGTGCAAGCAGAGAAGTTTGAGAGCTCCCATATAGGCCTGGCCACTTCTAACAGTGCCTGGTGGCAGTACATCACCACCTGGTGCACAGATACACACCATATGTGCCCATGGCATTATTTGACACACCTTTGTTAGTCATTTCCCAGTTTATACCCCCTGGGGCAGAGCTGGGCTGGGATGGAAGGGCAGCACTCTTTGCTGCTCTCCCAGATCTTCTCATCTGCATTCAGATCACTTCTCACCTTGCGCTATTCTCGCCTCAGGCTATCCCCACCTCACCACCTCTCTCTTTCATTTCAGGAGTTGTCCCACATCCACCCACATTTCAGTCGCCCCTCCCACCCTCACTCCCCAAACCTTTTGATTTCAACATTCCTTTCTCCACCCCATCACTTTCCAACCCAGCTCTTCCACCAGACCCTTCATCCGGTGTCCCCATTGTTGTCTAAGAGGTTCAGCATTGTTCCACATGGTATTACAGGCAGGCCATTTTCAATCTTTTCCTTCCATATTACCTCAGTTGCAGCTGTGGGAAGAGTGAGAGCCCAAGAGAGACCGTCTCCATGCTGTAAGCTCCAAATATCACAGTAGCCCCTGGAGATAAGAGAAATAATTGCTTGAAAAGTACTACTCCATTCAGGAATGGAATATGCCCAATACTTAATTTACATAGTGAAACAATCCTAGTTTGAAATTTCATTATAATCTACAAGGCCAAGTGAAACAACATTTGCAAGGAAGCCAAGTTTCAAGTGAAACTGGACCAATTTACCATCTGGGGTGGAAAACTTCATTCTTTCTGCTGAGTCTTTCTCTGCATTATGGGATTCATTTGAAGCCAAAACAGAAGGTAAAATCATATGATAGGGACCTTCTTCCATTGAAACATAAAACTTCACATGATTTTATACAAATTATCTATAGCTCAGTGTCTCTCTCTATTTCCAGAAAGTTTTGCAGGTGAAGACAGAAGAGGTCAAAGTAGAAGAATATATTAATACTTATGTATATTACAAGGGACCTAAACATAGGATGTGTCAAACTCACCACTGTATAACATATGTGTGCACAATTTTCATTAATAAAAGCAAAATGTTACAAAGGAACAGAATACCCAATCATTTGGGGATTTTGTCATTCCTTCCTGTGATTCTCTACAACAGCATGTTACAATTATTTGTCAAGACCTCCTAATTTTTCCCAGAGATGAAACCTCTGAGCCTCAGGCAAGTCTTGGCATTAGAGCAGTGCAGAGATCCACCAAGCCTTTGGACGTGGTTGCCTCCTTCTAGTTTCACCTGGATGTTGGCAGAGAACTCACTGCTGCTCTGCAGTAAGCTGTAAAAAAAAAGAATGTCAGAAAAGCTTCCCTTTCACACGCTTATCCTAGACTGAAATAGCTGTTTCCAGTGAAACATGAAGAATTATCTCCAGCTGTTTCTGGTGAACATCTATCTCAAAGTAGTGATTTCGTAAGGCCCATTTCCAGTCTCTGTTACGTAGTGTTACTAGTGCTGTCAGCCTGAATGCTTAAAAATCTTTAATGAGGGCTCCTCAAAATCACCATATGAAAAGGCCTGCACTTTTAATTCTTTTTATGTTCCTGTTGATTTATGGCACTGCAAGCATGGTGCTTTCTGTTCACATTCCCAAGCATTTCCACACACGCGGGGACTGGTATGATCCCTATACCACAGGATCCAGAGCAGACACACAGATGCTGGGGCTGTATCATAGGACTTGACACAACAAGTCTCATTTTTGCTCTTGATATAGGTCAAACATTTACTTCCACTGATGTGATATATTCTATCTTGGCTGTAAATAATTTCAGTAGAGCTCCTTTACTATTAAAAATATTGTATTTACTCAGAAGACCCTCTGCTTTCTCAGGATCTGTGTGTGTAGGTGTGCGTTTCTTTTTCCTAGCCCTAGTTAGGATCCTAATATTGTCATTGGCCCTTTTGATAGCAAATTTAATAACAATGCTCTGTCCATGCCTCTGAACTTGATATAGCATGCTGTAGGTTTTGGCAGTACACCAAAACAAAGTAGAAAGAGGAGAAGGAGAGAGGTAGTGTCTTTTTTTAATAGTAGCTGTCTCATTCACTTATCTGGGTCCACACCCAGCTTTTTAGCCAAAAATCTTCAGACTCACACCTTATGCCCTCCCCAGCAAACACTCAACACAGTAGACTAAGGACTGGTCAGCATCTTCTATCTTGCAACTCCACTGCTGACATTGCTGTCTTTCACAAACTGGTGCTTGAATCTAGTGGTTAAGGCACTCCTCTGGGCTTGGAGAGACACAGGTGTTATCCCTTGGCCCAAGATATTTTTATGCAGATGACACAAGAAACACCAGATGTGCCTTTTTGTCCTGTATTTCCAATGCTTCAAAGAACAAACACACTCAGATTGAGATCTGGGCTGCACAGAGAAACAAAGCCAGCTCAAGTTGTGCTCGCTTGAGTCATGCTCTTTTACATGCGTTGAAGTGCTACTTCTTAATCAAGAGTTAGGACATATTCCCACACTGGGAGAGATTTCACATAACCAAGCCATACTTTTTCTGCCTCAGACTCACAACATACAAAAAACATCGCTGAAACAGAGGAATGACTAATATAGGGATGTAAGCAATTTGTGTGCAAATGGCACGCAAAGGGTAGGACTGAGACTGCATCTAAAGCCAAGTGTTCCTTAAGTCAAGTCATACAGAGTGGGAAGTGATAAAGGGTGTGACCCATGAGAGAAAAGTCTAAACTAATTAGGAGGATCTCCTGCTGAATGATATATTGGAAACTTGACATTTAAAAAAAAGGAATGATCTGTTTAAACCACCGTTACCATGAGAGGGGTGCTTGCAGGCTATTTGCTCCAAATACACTTTTTTAAATACCCACACCAGATCAATTCCTGCTTTGATCATTTTCACAGAAACATCCTTTTGCTTTATATCAGATTTGGAAATTGACAGTCTTGGACTTCATTTCCTGGTATGAGTCTCTTGACACCAGACATCATCAGGGCAACACCCCATCTTAATGTTCCTAGGGCTGTGACTAATGAAACAGAGGATAGTAACAGACTTTTTAGTCCAAATAAATTATTAAGATTACCTATCCTTACCTCCCCTGTGCTGCATGCCACAGAGTCCCAAGCAGAGACAGAGTTCAGCACAAGAAGGTCTCTTTAGAAAGGACACATGAGAAGTGAGCCTCCATCAGAGAGCTGCTCCAGCAACTGGCTAAGGAGGCACTGGCAATGTTCCCTTCCTTCCAGCAGCCTGCAGTGCTTGATGGGCAGAAGGAGGAAGCAGCTGCGAAGAGCAATGGCAGAGCACATACATAAGCAGATGACACACACACACCTTTGTGCATATCAAGTTGGTTTGGATACAGTTTTTATCAGACAACAATGTCTTTAGAGAAAGATCAGATATCGTGCCTCTGTGGGACAGGTGTCTTCCAAATGGCACATCCACGTCAGAAATGCACCTCGGGTAATAACAAGTCTGTGATCCTTGAAAAATAAAAACAGTGTTGAAATTCCAGAGTTGCTCTGTGCCAGCAGTGGGGGTGACCTGGACTCAGTAACCCTAGAGGGAGAAAGAGACCCTTCCTTACTTACATTAATCCAGACTACAGGATGACATTTTCATTTGTCAATCTTCAGAGAGATTTGTAGGAGATAATCCTTAAAGAGAGAATTCAACTTACCTATGCCAGGGTGTCTCTCAGCTCTCAGGACAATGTGCATCTGCGTCCCGAAAATATGGCACAGTTTTAATCACTTAATATTTTTCTAGAAGCACTGGAATTCATGCATAAAAAAGTAGTTGAGAAGTATAAAACCTTACTCTTAGATGTGTGGCGTTTTCAGTCATATCTGATTCATTTGCTGAGTGCAAACTGAATGAACATCTCTCAGCACTGATAAGAGGTTGGATCTTTAGAGGCAGATGAAGATCTGCTCCTGACACTGACTCCAGATTTCTGTACATTATGCTGAGTAAGATACAGATCAGGATGCTATAGGTGAGCTAAACTGTGGTCCTTTCCAAAGAGACCTGATCCGGATTTCAGGAAATCATCACCATCATTTTCCTTAAAAAACCCTAGTCAACACCAGAATAGAAGCACGATCTCTAAAATTGCAAATATGTACATAATTGCACAGACCTGATTATAGCTTTCCGTGTTTTCCTGGCTACAGATCTGACAAGTTTGGGAGACCTTGGGCACTCAGATTGCTTTTTTTTTAATCAGATCACTGAGTTAAGTGTCTACTTATAAACTCCTTGGAGCCTAAGTTTAGTGACCTATTTTTGAAAATTTTGGTCTACTTGCACCCAAGCGAAATTACCGTCAGTAGAACACAAAAGGCTGTTACAGCTGGCCTAAGGACAGAGGAAAAATCTGAATTCCATCATAGCTACTCAATGATGATTAACCCCTAAGTTGAGCAGCCTGTAGAAGATGCCACTCTGAATTCAGAGGTGCAAATGTTTCCTCCATCTTGTTACTTACCAGCCAATGCAACATTATGTCAGATGACTGCTACCTGTCTCTCCTCCTTGGTATGGCACCCACCATCTTAGTTTACCTTAGTCTAGCACAAGCCTCAAAGCATCCTAAGGCAAGGCAGTATCTCCATGTTCTGTCTTCAGACAAAAGCTCCTCCCCGATGATGAAGTTGACTCCAGGGTCTTTCAGACTCCTGGGCAGCTCATTGCATAATTTTCCCTCTACCCTATCCAGGCTTCTCTGCCCTGTCTTTGCCAGCAGTGTCCTGGAGACAGATCCAGAGGGCTGCTGTGAAGCCAACAGAGCCAGCATCCATTGCCTTCCCAACCACATGAGTTCAGGGATCCACAAACTATTCGTACTTAATCCTCACTGAAGGATGAAAAACAATTTTAGTGCATAGTAAAGCATTTGTTTAATTCCTCTTAGGTGCGTTTTGCATTTTAATGAATAAAATATTGGATTACCTCGTATAAACAAAGTTTAACACGATCATGAATCGAGGCCTAAGAGCGCTCTCTGCAAGCACTGAAATTGCCTTTGGGAAACTGGCAATGTTTGGCATTTCCTGACTGTATATATTTTATGGAGTATATTATTCACAAACATAAAATATGCATTAAATAAATGTAAAACTGTGTCCAAAGCGGTGGGGTCATTAAAGATCCCATGGCACTTTATACTTATTGCGGGTGTTAGCCCTGGTCTCCTAGCCAAAATCAATTTGGCAATTACAGGCTGTTTGCCTAAATTTCCAAGCAGTTTCAGTCAAATGCCATACTCCTTGCTTCCTCCTGAGACTATTGAGTAGCAGCATTGTGTGCTGCTCAACAGTTTCTGTGTTTCATAGTTTAAATGCCTGTAGTGGCCATGTTAGGAATGGGAAAAGCTAGAAACAGTAACAAAACATTTGGAAGGCTTTATTTGTTTTGGGAGGATCTTCAGAGTGGGGGGATGTTGTTGGATTGGTTTGGTTTATTGTAATTATTATTTAGTTACTTTGAAAGCAAAACTGAAGAGAAGAAAGACGTCCTCAAAATAAGGATCCAGCTAATCTGCAGCCACATTGGAAAAATATGGTTATAAAATGTTCTTCAGCCCTCACCCAGTTACAACTTGAATTTTATTTGCTGCCTATGTTGCCCATGGCTGTAATGCATCTCAGGAGCATGTTATTCACACGATAGGGTCCAATCCAGCTCCCATTTCTTTCTGTGAGAGTCAGACTGCTGCTGCTAATAGGGATGGCATAATTCTCTCCTCATCTTTATGGCTGCTATCGTGTGCCAGAGTTTACATGTTCTCTTTAGGCACATGCTTTTAAAGAAAGAGTTTATTGTGCACTTCAGTGGAATCTGAAGCACAGAAGCCATATGTCAGAGGCTAGCTGGTTTTATATGGAGATTTGCCATAGTTACAGCTGTAGGTAATTATTACAAATAATAATGACTAGCAATTTTGTAACAGCTTTCTCCAAGCATCTCAAATCACTCAGTGAGCCTTATATATTGATTATAAATCCTGAGCCAAATTCTGCTTTCATTGATACATGCACAACACTAGTGGAAATCTCCACTGGGTTTTACATATACAGCTGAGGGCAGAAGTTGGTCCTGTGCATACGTGTATGCACATGTGCAACACAAATACATGCACTCAAGTGGGTGTATAGAGATTGATTCACTTATTGGCTGAAAGCTGGAGCCATTATACATTTTGAGCAACATTCAGTAACAGTAAAATAAAGTTGGGTTTAACAAACATTTCCACAGAACAGTTTTCTTTGGAAAATTTGGCTTTGTTTTAATCAAAAAAAATTAACTTGGACAAACAAGCTGATCTCCAAAGAAATCAGAGAGAAAGAAGTAAGTCTTTCTTCTTGTTTTGTTTCTGAAAAAAATAAACATCTTTAGCATATCAAAACAAAATATTTCCACGTTACCAAAACAATAATATATAAAAAATATATAAAATTATGTGACATTTTTTCTAATTATTCTTCTCCTCTTAATGAATGGTCTATGAGAGAACGGAGAACTAACTTTCTCATTAACAACACAAACAAATCTGGAAGAGTCAAATTTCCTCTGAAAAGAAATTCTGTTTTCCAACCAGATCTACTCAGTGAAGAGACCAGGAAAAAGATAATTATCCCGAAGCTTTTGTTATCTGATATTTAAATCAGAAAAAAATGGACAGAGGAGTTTTTTCATCATCTTTGAACTTCGCACCTCCTCTAAGCTTGGCTTAGAAAAAGCTTGCACCTGTGGGTTGTTCTAATACTCACATGTTGATAAAAGTGAGGAAAACCAACTGGTTTTAAATTAAGCTCCTATATAGAAGAATTTTGGATGAGCTGAGCATAATCACCATAATTATGTGTTAATCAAGAAGTTGGAATAAGCAATCCAGGTCCTGAGGAAAGTCCAGCAGTGAAAATTTTCCCTAGCATTACAAGAGGAAAAGAGAGTCAGGACCTGAATATATGACACCATTTCCTACGCATGTGATTTTAGAGACTTTCTACACATGTATAGAGCAAGTTCAAGTCTGCTTTTCCAATGGAAAGAAAAAGATGAGTGCTTGAGGCAACATGGCAGCAGACAAGTGTAACAAATCTCAAGATTCTGGGCAGCTTCAGAAATCAAAACCAAACAACACAATTGAAGGAGATAAAAAGCGCAAAGTATTTACTCTGATGCAATGATAAGAACATTTATATTCCAAAACAACAGTCACTTTCTGCAAGTATTTATTTTAGAAATTAAAAAACCCTCTAGTGAATTATTCATCTCTCTGTGTGACTTGAGAGGAGATGGTATGGCACAGCACAGCTTGTTGTAACACACAGCAGCATTTTGATTTGCAGATTTAAAGAATTTCAGATTGCTTAGAGATACATGAGGCTTCGTGGTGGTATTTAACATAATTTCTCACACAGTCTACCCATTGGAACAACTCTTGCCTTAGAGGAGGTAAGTGGTAATGTGAAACATGTTGTTTCCTATTGTGCAGTTTTAAAGAAATACATTAACTGCAAATACTTAGACTTCTTCCTTCATTAGTATTCTAGTTAAATATATGCTACTAACAGGCAGCTGTGGGACAGCTCAGACAGCCTGTCTAATACATAACAAAAACAAGGGCCCTTGGTAGAGCATGCATCGAAGATTTTCAGCAGAATAATTCCACTGATTTCAGAAGAATTTCTCCTTATTTACCGGGGTACATCTGACAAGAAATCAGACTCAAAGCAATTGTATTTACAGTTTGAAAAACCTCACTTTAATCTCCACAGAGAAATATAATAGTTGAGATTTCCATTTAAAATGTATCTGTTTTGATGAAATATAAAAGAATATGGTTCAACAAGATGCTGTACCATTTTCAATCAACACAAAAGCACAGATCACATTTTAGAGAGGTATTGTGAAATATTTTTAATGAAACTTGCACAAAAGTCCACCCTCTGAGAAAACTTAGCCTGCCAGACTAATAGATCAATAGAAAAGGAAAATGAGACATGAAAACAAACTTGGTTTAGATGACGATAGGAAATGTTAGCTAGGCTAGAGGAGAGGTAAGGCTTGGAATGTAATGCAAAATTTAACTCTTCTTTTGACACATATAATTTCTAACGCTTTCTTGGTTGCAAAATTGACAGACATAAAGGCTATTTGTTAAGGAGTTGAGTGTAAAATAAATTATTCTGTGAAAACTCACATGTTTGGCAGGCATGCAAATCAAGTCAGTTATTAAGGACAATAAACATAGGTCTAACTTCATTTTTTATTTTTTTTCCTTGATTTCAAATCATCCATGCAAAAATGCATCTTCTTCCTGTAGCCCCTTTGTGGCCTCTTTTCTTTTCTGGCTGTGTAAGTCACATAAACAACAAAGTGGGATTTTTTTTCTTCTCCAGCTAATGACCAGGTCAAGGGCTGCACTTGTGAGGGGAGAATAAATTACAGGAGCTTTATTATACCCTATCCTTATTTGATCTTGATGATAAAAGGGGTCTGTCATTGGAAGACATGGTCGAAATAGCACAGAGGGCTCAGGCCTTGTGCTGATCACCTTCAAGGGCAGCTCAGGGGCTGATCCTGCTAAGGATCTAGAGTGGGACATGCTGTAGGGTCAGAAGGAGCACCTTTGCTTTTGCGCAACCACCACTGCTCACTGGACAAAGCCCTTCATCTTGCAGATCCTCAGTCTCCAAGCCATGAAATGGGGACAGAAAACCTTCCCTTATTATTGGCCTAGGCCTCTTCTACCAGTTTTGATATGAAATAGTCAGGAGGAGTAGATTCCTACTGGATGTCTGAGCTTCATGCAGTGATGTCCCCAGTCTCTAGCGATGCCTCTTGTAATACAAATAAACTATAGTGATAACTATGTCTCTTGAGGAACAAGTTAACCTGACCCAATGGAGCTCTGAGCAGCCCCCTCAGGCAAGTTCACCCTTTCATGCCCAGCATTTAAAACTCATTTTATGAGCTGGTTATATGCTTATAATGTTTAATCTTTGCCTAATATTTTTATGGGGTCCTTATGGATGAAGGGTATGCTTAGAGGGAAAGTCAGGCTATGTGAAAACTACTTACAGCAAGAGCTGGGAGCACTGGTTAGCTGAGAATTAGGGAATAATCTTGTAGGTCCTTAACACTAGAAGTTGAAAAGGAAGGAAAATAGGTTCTTTACTGCTATTCCACAATTTTTTTCCAGCTCCTCTTTCGGGCTGTGAATGTTTCCTTACAGGCAAGGTACTCAGGGTAATAGCTGGATGGCCCATCCTGTTATTGCATTGTCTCATAATAAAACCAACATCAACTTGCCTTACCAAAGCCTTAACCGACTGCAATGAGGCTATTCAGCTCTTCAAACTCCTGTTAAGTTTTGCTGGAGACACCCACACAGGAGGCTGACCTTTGGTCCTGTTGCACCATTTGCAAGCTAACTCTGCTCACCTCACTTTGTAGTGGCTGGTCGTCATAGGAAGCATCTCTCTAATACTTGCCCACTGTAAGATGCCACTCTTCTTAGCTAAAAGGAAATAAGTTTGTGCTTTCTGCAGTGGTGGAGGTCAGCCCCTACAGATAACCTACAACAGCATCACTCCACTCATCTGTGCAAAGGTCTTCCTCTCTCATCCCATCCTTTCTTAACCTCCAGTGTGAGTTTTTGATAGCACCACTTGTCTCAGGAAAAAAGCAGAGCTCACATGCTAGCAAAAAAAAAGGAAGTCCCTACTGACTTCCAGAGTCTTTGGGACATGGCTTCTGCCTTTCACTTCTGTGTACTCATCTCTGTGCATGAAAACATTTGTTCCCACACACTAGATAGTATACAGTGCACACACCAATGGACATCTTCTATCCACCTTCACAGAAAAAAGTCTCTTGCTGCTTACTACACCCATACAAGCTTCCTCCTGAGACATCAGCTCTTCACAGAGCTTTGTAAACACTAGGAAACCCACATGGCAGGGAGGCTCACAAAATGGAGCTCTGAGAGACAATCCTTCTCAGAGGGCTCCAAACCCTCCACAAACCCGCTATTCCAACCCAGGAAACACTGTGGCATTACTCTGGGTAACATCTGAGCTGGCACTCCCAACCAGTTCTTTCACATGCAGGGAGCGCTGAGGCATTCGCCTGATTGAACCTTGATCCACTGTGCATTGAGGCTCACTTTTCAGCAATGCTAGTTCTGGTGATTATATGACCACTGCAAGACCCTCCCCATTGTTCTTCCCAAGTACAGCTCCTGACACAAAAAAGAGTTTTACTTCCGAAAAAATGAGCTGAATCAGGCTCTCCTTTACAGAAAACAACATATTATTTCCAATAGCTCCTCTACAGAGCAGGTGCCTCTGGCTCTTCATGTATCAAGCTCGGCTGTTTTGATTGCAAATAAATATCTGCCTTGCTTTTAACTCACTTACACCAACTGTTCCTCATAGCCATTTGCAGCACAATGTGGTGTGAAATTTCCAAGTGAACTGGAATTCTTAACTTTTACTCTTTTTGGTCTCAGTCAAGATTGCAGGCTCTTTCCTCACACCAAAATGTCATCTGTAATGGACAAAAACATGATGTAGTGATATAGATCTAACACAGTGGCAGAGCAGAAAGCCCCTGAATACTCATTCAAGATGTGAAAACAAACAAGAATTATTTAGAAGATACTTCAGATCAAATGCTGAAAAAAAACACAGAGATTATTTACACTGTAAAGAAAAACCTTGGTGTGCAGAGTACTTTTAAGCAATTTTCCTTACACTTTAGTTACAGGGTTGCAAAGGAGAGTAATTATTCCAATCTTTTATACAGACTTCAGCCCACGTCCTTCTTCTCCTCCCTCAGAGAAAAATATTTTAGGTAGTAATTTTCCTTCATTGGCCAAAACACAGCTATGTGTGAAGAATACTCTGGATATCCAGCACGATGTAGTCTTTGATGGATGGAAATAAAAGATTATTCTCTGCAAGCTGGAGCTGAAATGTTAGCTTTTGAGAGCAAAGGTTATTTTATCAGGAAATAAATCAGAGCCCTCTTTCATTACTGTTTTTTTCCGAGCTCATCTCAGTGATGACTAGGGTGTGTGTTCAGACCACAGGAATCTGAAGAACCACCCAGTCGCTTCATCAGTCCTAGAAGACGACAGGGCCCAGAGTCAAAGCAGCACCATCCTGGATCTTTTTTTTTTTTTTTCATCCCCTCCACCCCATGATTTCTGCCTTTTTTTTTTACATTTGGTCTTACTTCTGTTTGTTTGTTTGGATGTTCTCATTTATAGGCTAGTGGTTACAGTTCATTCCATCAACTCTGAGCCAAGAAATGCTGTGTTTTACTCATAGCAGCCCCATCCCCTGTGCTGCCACACTGTAAGATGTCATCCCACAGCTCTTCTTGATCCATCCCTGGGGAGTCGCCTTCCCCTGGGCTGTGGAGAGGGTCTGAGGCCCTTCTGCTGATCAACTTGAGGCTATTCAGTGCTTCTCTTCAAGGGAGAGGCTTTTCCCTGCTGTCAGACATGGCATGTCCCCTCTGCTCACAGCTCTCTGTAAGCTTGTATGTGGCACAGGAATGGTGTGCCAGTCACAGAGGCAGCTGCCCTGCCAGCAGCGGTGCTGGGAAACATAGCAATGGAGCCTTCGGGCCCCCCCACTAGGAGGGGGTTCATTATTAGATCTTTCCTAATGAGACATGTGGGAGGGAATTGTGCTTTTTCTGTGTGCCCAAAGCCAGGGGAAAGGGAGGCCCCAATGGGACTGATGACTGAGGCGGGAAGAAGGGTTTGGGGAAACAAATGGTTGCATCCCCATCTGGGAATGGCAAAGATGGGAGGCACTAGGACAAGCCAGCACAGGCACTGGCAACCCTGAGGGCTGATAGCACAGGCTATCAGCAGGGTGAAACAGCGAGTGGTCATGGAGGAGCAGGTTCTGGGCATGTGAGCAAGCGAGGAGGGTAAATATAGGGCTTGCCAGGGAGACAGGCCATGCAGCGTCTGCAGCCTGTGGCCTCTAGTGCTTCCCTACCTCAAAACCTGAAATAAACTTGGACACCACACCTTCAAGAAAAGATACAGCTATTTACGAGCATTCCAGTTATGCCTTTGATGCTATTTCAAAACCCTAAGATATAATTTAGGGGTTTTTTTTTAAAAAAATGAGAGTATGAGAGAAGAGGGAAAAAAATGTTTAAAAACAGGAATAAAGTCCTGCCATTGCATTTCACTCCTGACCTACAAGCATGCAGGTCTCACTCAGTCCCTGCCTTCTCTGCAATCAGGTTTTTTAATTCACTGGTTTATCACTGATTTTTTATACGATTAAATGTGCAGTTTTTCCAAATAGAAATTTTATATTTATCAGCTGCTAAAAATACATGTCCCATGGTCCTTCACAAAATAGAACAGCTATCACCATTTTACACATGGCAAAACCAAGACGTTAACACACTAGATGACAGCTCAAGTTTTCCAAGGCAAGCCTATGTCAGAGATAAGATGAAAGCACAACCACCTCATTCTTGGTTCTGGTGCTAAACGTGAAGTTTTCTTTCTAACCTATTTTACTGCAACCTGGCAAAGACTGTAAATCTGACTGAAGAAATAAGATCTTCAAAATTAGTGTCTCTTTCTGATCTTGCTGTGACTCCTATATTTATTTCACATCAATATCCTGACAAAGATGGAGGTTTTGCCTGTTCTTGGCAGTAATGTAGATTATATGTCTTAATTATCAGACACATACTTACCTTTTTGGAGGTCTCCTTGTTATATTACAAAGGTCATGAAGGAGTTGCAAGATACAAGCTTTAGAATTGTCATTGATCAAGACCCATGCAATAATATTAGCCACAGCAGTAGCGTCCTTTGGATAAAATATGCAGAATTTATGCTTGTGCAAATGGGTCATCTTATCAGGATCTCTTCTTACCACCCATATTTTGTACAGCTTGTAGTCAGCCATCTCAGAAATTCTCTAACTAAATTTTGCCAGGGCAGCAAACAATCTCTTTCGGACAGATCTTCCATAGCCTCCTGAATGAGGGAAGAGAGCATACACTAGTTTTTCATCATTCTGAGGAAGCACATCAGATCTGATACATTTTAGAAGGCAGCATTTTAACCATGGCTTTGACCTTTTCTGGTCCTGGCCTTGTGTCCACTATATCAATCACATGCTATAAGAACCGCAGCTGGGCTTATCATAGCATACATTTTCCTCTAATTACACTCCTCCAGCCTAAATTATCTGCACAGCTTTGTTTGAAGTCTATAATGCATGCTTTGAACATCTCTTAAACTTGCCGCCAGTCTTGAAAAATCTTCCCCTGATTGCTCCAGAAGGTTTCTAGGGCACCCACTGTACTGGGTTGTGTACTGCTTTATATTACATGTATATCCTTTCACTCCAGAAGAGTAGTCTAAATTCTTCTCCTCCTTTAAGGCTTCTTTATACTAATCAGCTGATAGACAGAAAAAAAGAGAAAAAAAAAACAACCCACCATGTTTTGAGGCATCAGAGCCCTTCTCTGGGAAATACCATCTGTACAAAACAGCTTGCAGCTGGCTTGGAAATGGTGTAATGACTTTGACCCCCTCAAGGCAGTGGCCCTGCAATGAAGGCAGGGGAGCAATGGAAAGGCCAGGGTAGAGGACAGGGTGGGGGGAGAGACATATATGAAGAGGGCAGTGTGGAGAGCAGGAGGGTGCCTAGATGCCCTGGCACAGCTCAAAGGATGGTGCTTCAGAAACCCAGCAGAGCCCAGCAGGTGCCTGGGAACCCTGGGATATGAAGCCTTGGCTCCCAGACCTCACAGAGGTTTGTGCTCCATACCATGCTCTTCCACTGGGCTCTGCATGTACTTACTGAGTTTAACATTTATGATAGCCCGAGTGCATCACTGAAGAAGCTATAGTTAACATGGAGGGGGAGGCACCAAAATATACTGTAAACGGACTTTTTTTAAACACCATTTTCAAAACACCTCAAGGATTATTCACCTCATTCTAAATTCATACTGTATTTTAAACCTGCTTAAATGTATCTTTAACTGAAGACAAGTTCCGACAAAGTCATCCATATAGTTGAGGTAAATGATATGCAATTCATGACCAGATATTATTTTAATAAATAACAAAAAAATAGCGAAGTTTCTTGTCAAAGAAAATAAAAGAAAATATCTTCCCAGAAGAAAACATGTATTTACCTAATATTATGGCTGCAATATGAGTTTAGAGAAGCCAAGAGATTCAAAGTCAAGGCTATCCTTTATGCTTTTACCCAGCAGCTATATGAGGCAAGAGCCAAGTGCCAGTCATAACTTGCATTTCTTGTCCAGTGCTGGTTTAATGTACCAATTCATATGTTATGGAAACAGGATTCATCTGTTCTGTCCAACTCTTTCCGTCTTTTGCAGTGCCCACAATAAGCACCTAGCAGTATCCTGTTGCTGACCCTTTTATCTTCTGCCATTTTTAAACAAAACCCACTGCAGCTCAGCTGTCCCCGGGAGAGTGCCACAGGCAGAGTATGGGGCAGAGCTCTCCCAAGCCTTTTGGCGATGGGGTAGTATCCAACAGCCCAGCTCCCCACCTGAGGACAGACTTTGCTGGGAGAGGCAGACCTTCAGAAAATGGAGGGATGGAGGGGCAGAATGAGAGCCGGTGTCCAGCGGAGGTGGGGAGCCAGTGTGTCCTGGCACAGGAAGCACCCTAGGCTGCAGGGCTCTGCAGCAGCCTGTAACCAGGTGCAGTGAGTGCTTCATACTCCTGCAGCTTCAAGCAGCTCCAGGAACAGGCTTGGTCCTCTCTGGTCTCAGATTCCTGGACTCAGCTACCCTCCTGGCATATGCTCCAGGCCCTATAGTAACTAACATGAAGCTGATCCCTGCCCTGCAGAAATGGTCAGATGGGCTTCCCCAGTCACTTTACTTCAGATTCAGCAGGAGCGAGAGCAATAAACGGCAGTCCTAGCACAAATACAATTACATTTTTCCTGGTTTCTCTAATTTCTTTCTTTTCCCATAATTCAGGAGGGCTCAGGAGAAACTCAGGCTTTCACAGATAATGTCCAACGTTGTCATAAGGTGCCCAGAACAAAGAGGAGCTGAGCACTTGCCACAGCAGCAGCAGCTTGCAAGCCTCAGTGTGCAAACTCCACTATTATTTATCCTACATGTTACATTAAACCAAACACCTGAGCCATGGACCAAGACACCACTGTGTTTGAGGCTGTGCAGCAGCCTGCACACTGACAAGCATAATGGGAGGAAAACCTGACAGTGCTGTTGTAAATAAGCACTGTTCATTGCTCTGAACCAGTATCACAACATACTAGCAAGTATCATTTAGCAAATCTACATTTTCTAATGATGCCCTGTCCACAGCATTTGTTCTCACAACAGTACAGGAGGAATTGAGAAGGATACGTTCAGGGGATGTGGGGGAGAACTGATGTGTCCCCATTTAAGAGTTTGTGGGATGACTCGCACTTGAATTCAGTGCATGCTGGCTGACAGGCTAGAGGATTAAAGGGCTGCATACCAAGTGGAATTAAGAAGTGCTAGTTTTTCTAGCTCCTATAATTTGCAAAGAACGGAAAGAAAAAAAAAGTTCTCATGGAATTAATCTATTTCTTATGCTCATTCCAGCTGTGTTTAATTTGCCCTCTGCTATTTCTCCCCTCTGATCGAGGAATGCTGTATCCTTACATTCGTATTTCCCCTTAAAATCCCTGCGTTGAACAGAGCTTTTCTTAATTGCTTTAATATGCTGCTTTCTGGAACACGAGAAACTGATCCAGAGTGACAACTGCTCCTTCTCCCCCCGGCACAGCCATGGCCCCGCTCCCTAGCCTCACCCATTGGCACGGGGGTCCTTCACCCACCCAGTGGCCCCCACTCACTGCCTGCTTTCTGCCAAGGCAGTGGTCAAGCAGGCTCTGGCTGCAGCCCACACTGGCCCATTTGATCCAACTCTGCACGTGCAAAGAAGACACTACATTATGCGCTTGACACAGTCACACCAAGCACCCTGCAGCAAAGCCAGAGTATTCCCTACCTTCTGGCTCACTCTCATTCATGGATTAAAAGGCAAGAAAGAGGTCTTCAGGCAGCGGGCCAGAGCCAGGCATCCTGGCAAGCCTACCCATCAGTGATTTAGTAACCAATGGGCTGATGGTCCAAGCCTAGAAGAGCAGGGATATGGGCAATGTCAAGCCACTATGGCAAAAAGATTGCAAAAGCGAGAAAACAGGGAAAAAGAGGGGACATTCAGAAGACTTTTCAGTTTTGTGTGTTCACCTTGACTCAATTTGCAGTAGGGTTCCTTCCGGAACCCCTCAGGTGACCTGGGCTCTGCTATGAGCATATCAGAGGGCTGTTAGACAGGGCACGCATGCTGCAGGCAGCCTGAACCCTTGCCACTAGCTCTAATGTGACAAGGAGACCTCTCTGAAGGCAGAAAAAGACCCTTCCATCATCAGGTGGCATTGGCTGGACAAATAATATACGTATCTTAGCCCAGATCCAGATCAAGGACACATCCTCCACTGCCTTCATCTGCTGATTGCCTACCAGCTCACCTTGTGAGTGGGGCATTGAAAGACCATGAGAGTACTAGCTGCCAAACCACAGCTCTCTGCCCTGCAATTGAACAAAGATTTTCCATGAGTTGTCACCCATGTTTCCATTTTTCTTGTGGGCCAAGCATTTGTCCATGTAACAGAATCCCATACCTCAGCCAACATGCTATTTCTTTTAGTGGGAGGGCCGTGTTCATGCAGGCAGTACAGACCTCTCCTGAGGATGAGCCACAGAGGGGTAATGTATCCAGTCCTTTCCATACTGACCAGATTGAACATAACACAGCTCTTTGCCAAAATAGTCAACCCCATGTAGGCCACTCTCTTATGCTCTGTGCAAGTCATTAGGCCTAACTTAAATGGTAGAACTGCTCAGCAGAATAGGAATTGCATAGCAATTTATGGAGGCGAGGATGTGTATTCTGTCCAATAACTTCCTCCTCATGGAAATTTCTCTGTAGGTATTTCTATCCCAGCCCTGTTCCCCCATAGCCAATGTTTTTACCCCTGTGCAGCCTTACTGTCATGACCCTTCCTAGGAGTCTCTGGAGATGGCCTACTCTTCACAGCCTTCAGGATTCATTGCTCTCCCCTTTAATAGCTACTCCAGGGAAGATTGGGATGGATTGTGTAGCAGGACTGTCATTTTTTTTTTCCCTTAGTTTCCCATTCTGGCCTTTTCAGAGGCAGCTGAACAACCGTAAATAGACCAAACTCTTGAAAGAGAGGAAAATAAAGAAAAGCAGGCAAGTAAGATGATGACATGAAGTTACGCAGCTTACAAAAAGGTAAATTATGTGTCCTTTTGCAGGGATGGCTAACGGCAGTGTGCACACCGCACCCTCCTTTCAGCTTTGAAATGGTCAACAAGGAAGACACCCGTCGTCTGCAAGAAGCCAAGCTGAGTCTCCTCAATGCCAGGGAACACCGACACCACAATGTCCACTAATAGGCCAACCTGGGGTTTCCTTCCCTTGCAGCCACAGGTATGCTTCACCAACGTCTGGCTGGCTGCTGCTATTTATTCCATGATTTTCTAAAAATGTGCCTCGAAATAGAAGCCCAGACTGTTGCCAGCCTCCTTCTTTAATAAAAGTAACAACAGCAAGGTATTGAAAATCATAAGGTATTTAGAAATATACAGACTCCTTTATGGGTGAAATAAACTAATAGACAAGCTGTTGTTAATTTACAGCCTCAATTTTCAGACACACTTCTTGAGTCAAAAGTACTTCCTGCTCCATAATTCCTACAGGGACACAGGTGGCCCAAATTGCAGTATACATCTACTGTACATTAAAATGTACTTCGGACTTAGCTTAAACATTTCTGAAATCTCAAGTTTATGTCTAGACTATTTTAATCAGCTAAATGTCATAATAAGCCATATGTTGGGCTTGATAGGTTACATATACCAGCCCCGCTCATAAAGTATCAAAAGGTGTTTTTAAAAAGGAGTCTGTGTTTGTTTTACCAGGAAAATGGTGCTTTTAGTCATATCAAACCTACTGGCAAAGTGCACAGGCTCTGACGTAACTACTGGGAAAGAGAGAGGCCAGGGTGGCCGCAGTGTGAGGGAACAGAGATCGCTCAGTCCATCCCACAGCTCTTTACAGGCTCTCCTGGCAAGGAGCCACCCTCCTGCTGCCCGCTTGGTGCAGATGGCTTCAGCCTTGTTGTCAACATCCAGCGGTATGGTCACCCGTGTGCTCCACAGCCTGCTTCTCATTGTGTCACATTGCTGGGTTGAAGCAGATGGATGTTTTCTGCTGGACATCTCTGTGCAAGACTGGAGGGCACCAACTGGATTCTGAGTACCCCTTTACATCCATTCTCACTTGTGTAGGAGAACGTTTGCTAGAGGAGTGCAACCTGGACAGGTTCTCTGAGTTACACCAGAAAAAGAAGGCTTTCACCAATAAAGTTCTGACGTTATCAAATTAAATTAAGCATAACCGCGCAAAATCAACAATCCTTCTCCGGTGCTTTTGATACTATAAAAGAGCAAAAATCAAAGTCTCTTTCCTGAGCGTTGTTAAGCCAAAATACCCAGCTTGGGAAATGACCCGTGACCCTGGGATGCTTCATGCCAGGAGGACAGTTCCCCATCACATAGGCTGAAAGGGATCCTCTGTTTGCTCTGAGCCGCAGAGGGCCTATGGCACACAGACACGTAGCTTGGACGGCCTCCAGCAGTGAGCGGGGATGTACAGGCACACAAATCCATCACACTGTCATGTGAGATTATTTCCTTATGCAAACCTGGCTTCCTTCTGGACACAGAAATTCCTCCTCCACTTCCAGCCACTGCCACAGGGAGGTCTTACAGCCCCTCCTTGGGCACCCTGACCACACCATGCCCAGAGTCTCCACAGAACAGTGTGTCTGTCCCCCTCATCCCAACGCCCTGACAGCCCCAGAGAAAACCACTTTTACTGGAAAAAAACACATATGGCCCTGGAAAAATATGCGTGTGTGACCCAGTGGAGGAAATCCCAGGAGTTTTATGGCCAGACAACTTGCCTCTCGAGGCTCCCAAGGAACTCAAGATACATACAGGAAAGCTGAAAAAGTATTTTAATTATAGAGTTTCCTTAGGAAAAACAGTCCATTCACTGCTCAGGCATCCCCAGGAGCAACAATCGAACTGTGACTAAAAGCAGAGTATCCTTCAGGTTACCCCATTGTAGCTCCATGGGATGAGCGATTAGAGGTATTACCTAGAGTAACCCACAAACTGTGCTTTAATTCTGCCCCCACATGCACAGACAAAATTTTCTAGCCCCTGTGTAATGTAGCAATTCACTTTCCAGATACACTTAATCTTCTGCTTTTTAACAAGCCTCCAGGGCAGAGGATGAGAGAAGCTGTCACACTCTCATTCTGCAAAGAAAGTGTACTGCCTCTGTAGAGAGTGTGAAGTATGGTCCAGTGAGGTGAAACCACGAGGAAGCAGAGCCTGTCCACGGCATCAGGTAAGAATACTGGCTTTTTTAGAAAAATATATTTTACTGTCAGAGTCTCCACCACAAAACATAAACCCTTACGTGATCCTTTTTTTCAGGATCCCCCTGTTTGCCAGCAGTAAACATCTGAGAGCTGTTTTTATTCCCACAGCAGTTTATTGCTGTGCAAATACCATAATTTTCAGTCTCTACAAACAGAGAGAGGTCCTCATCCACCCAGTTTGTTACTATACTTGCTGATCAGAGGGATACAGAAAAAGTCGTGATTCCTCTCGATGTCCAAAGTGGAATTCTGCTTTTTAAATCTTTCCCTGTCTATGCAAGCTTAGGGTTATTCTTTCTACTGCTGACTAGTCAAACTGAACTCTGGTCTGAAAATCCACCCCACTTTCTCCCTCCCAACTGCAGAGGAGGTAATAACCATGCATTTAGAAAGCTACATTGTCAGCCTGCAGAAACTGGTATAGTTTCATTGAAAGCACCATGTTGAAGATAAGCAACATTGAGGATTATGGCCTTAGTTGAAAATCACAATTAGTCCATGGCCGTGAACCAAGGTCATTTGCCTTTCTTGTCTCCCGTTTTCAGTTGCATAAATCCAAGTCCCTGTATCACTGCAGAATAGGTCTATCTCTCTGTACCTGGCCATGAGGAGCCTGTGAGCCTCCACAAGCATTCCTGGCATGTACCACTGCAGGAAGGGGAAAGTCCAGCTGTATTTAGGAGGCCTCTCAGGCCGTAACTGGTGTAGATGGATCAGCTCCTGTAACAGAGGGCACACAGGCAAATGCTGTAATTCTGCAACTCTGGATGACTCGTTCCTAATCTGGGTGACCAGGACCCAAGAAGGGAGAGCAGGAAGCAATCAGGAATAAGCTGAAAAGAGTCGACAGTATCAACAAAATTGTTTTGCTGGGATGCATGCTTCAGCTGGATAGTTTTCCATAGAAGAAAATGGTGATATTGGATCACAGATAAGGAATGGAGTATGTATCAAAAATCCATAATTTATTCAAGAAATACAGATCAAATTCTGTTGTTAAATCTGAATTGTTATACTGAGTTGTGCCATTGCAATCATGAGGATTATGCATGTTTTTAGTCCCTGCTACCCAATAATGCTCTTTCCTGCTTAAATAATTTACAGTGGCACTGAAGTGAAGATTGGTCCAAGTGGGATAAAATCCACTTAATTAAGGCTCCTCTAATTCTTAATGCAATGGTTCTCCTAGTTCCTTATATATTCATTGTGGAAATGAAGAGCCTTCAGAGACTTCCAGGGTGTGAGTCCTGGCTATATCTATAAAGGGGGTCTAGTAAGTCCTATGCCCAGATGTGTAACTCAGCCACAACCTTTTCTTTCTGTGGGAAAGAAATACAAGCATGCAGTTTGGAAGGGGGCTAACAGTATCCTTTCTTACTTAGCTGAATCGAAAACTGGAGCTGTGAGGCATCTGCTTTTCCTGCCTAAATTCAACTCTAAGGGGAAATCGGACACTTATTTAAGGAGACCTAGATCCCATTAACAAATGCATCCATCTTTCCTGTCCATTAGATGTATCACTTTGCTCGCAGATAAAGGGAGTGCAGCACAGCCCTTGCCTTGAAGATCAGACTCAAAGTTCAGTCTTGCACCAGAACAGGCAAAGTACACCTCTCAATGCAATCCTGCAATTACACTGAGACATCTTCATCTAAACATTTTAATGCACTTTCTTGACAGAAAACATTTTCATAAGTACATGCATTTCTTTTATCATTGAAATGCTCTGCATATGTTGTTTGAATTTTTTTCCATTCAAATCCTTGTGTAGTGTTCCCACTTTTAATCTCTTTCTCATTAATAGTTTTTCTAAAAGTACATTTGCTTTCATTTTTTGATGGTCTTTTGAGATTTCCTTTTTTTAATCTTCCAACAAAGATGATATTTTTAACAAGCAGTAATTATATAACACAATACCTGATATCTTCCCAGACAGATGGATCACAAGAGAGTGTAATTGGAGGTGGGTAGGAAATTACACCCTACCATTCACAGATGCCTCTGTTCTTTAGACAGAGACTTGTCTTCTGATCCTTGAGAGCTCTTTAATCTAACAAGAACACAGGGAAGGAAATATCTGCTTATTTCTACACTGAAAGTTGTTGACTACAGCTCTGTCAATCAATGCAACCCATTTCAATTAGGTTTAAGATAGTAGATTTTGACAAATCACTGTCAGTTAGAACAAAGTTGCTATTGGAATAAGTTGTTAAATGGTGTGATGGATTTTCCAGTATCTATCCAGTCCTGACTCAAAGTCTCTATCTTTCTAAAATATGTGCTGCAGTTTCACCATAAACTATTATATTTGGACCAGTTTTTATAGCATAAAATCTATGACTTGGCCAATACTAGTCAAAATAGGAGTAAATACTGCAGAGAAAAACCTCAGCCCCATGTTTGAAAGCAACTTGGGATCATGAACAACAACCATTTTTTTCATGAGTTTCATGTTCCTAAGTATTAAGGAAGGACACAAGGCTACTGAGTCACTCAGGCATTTCTGAACATGTCTAAGTCGCAGCCGACCTAGGGTAATCTCTAGTGTTTCTAGACAAATTCTTGTTCCAGAAATAACCTGCTAAGTTACATGATAGAAGGCTCAACCCCACACACTCAGAAGAGCACTGAGGCAGCGGGCAAGTCCAGATGCCCCACTCAGAGCCATAAAGTTGTGTCCCAGTCCTCCCTGAGTTATCCCAGGAAAGCACCAGCCCCATGGGTTGGGCAAGACGCAACACTATGTGTCCCTGGGGACAGCTGTCTGCGGCACTGCACAGACTGGGGGTCCCTGACCTGGAGGGCAGGACTCGTTATCGGATGCAGAAGAAGAGTATTTTAGAATTGGATGAGATGCATTATGGGAAGTTTAAGGGAGGAATCAAAGCCTGGAAAACGGAAGGACTGATGTGGTTTGGGGAGGAAGAAATGTGAAAAATAGATGGGAAAAGACACAAAAGAGGCCAGCTGCATATAAAGAGGTATTTGGTCAATATGTTTGTCTAGCCATGCAGCAGTCTGTCTTATCTTCTTAAACAACTCCACCTTATAGATATGAACACCTATATATTCCTACTAATCGACCTCCATCCTGCTGAGCCAGAGAAGGGGATGGAATTAGGTCATTTGTGCCATCTGTGTTTGTGTATTTCTGTCAGCTTTACTTTGTGTTACTTTTAGGCTGTGCACATAGGTGTACACTCTGTATGTGTAGGCACACAAATTCCTACTGGGAACATGCACTTGGTCTCGCTGCTTGCTGGGCATGGGGACATGGCAGCAACCTCCCCTCTATGAAGCTACGAGTTTGGCAACTCCTAATATAAGCCTCATGAATATTTTGAGGCAAAGTTTTAAATTAAGCATCCATTATTCTTAAATGAATTGTCAAACATCAGACTGAAATAAAACAAGAGCTGTAATGGCCATTAGAATAGGAACAATGGGGAATGTAAATAACAATACCAGATCCTCTTAATAAAGCCTCCATTATCTCCATTTCCAGCTCAGTCTTGAGCTCTTCTAGCAGTGAAAGAGATAGTCACAGTATGGAAAATGATGGAGGGAAAGCCAAAATCAGGGGAGGGATGTACTGGGAGGTCTGAAGGCTGTCAGCTCTATCAGGGCAGAGGACAATTAGATCAATGCAAGGCATATTTGTAGAAGTGTCCTGACCAAGCAGATCAGCCTGACAAGGACCTGGCACCCTCCCAAGTTGCTGACATCCCCTGACCCAGAACAGAGGCAATCAGGGAGGCATGCAGCACAGCCAGCAAGCAAGAAAGATGCACAGAAAAACACGACGAAGCCCAGAGTGGATCAAGTGGTGGTGTTTCTCCTGATCTCTCCTACCACCAACACCAAACACATCCAAGAAGAAGCATTTATAAAAATATCGTTCCCAAAATTGGAAGACAAGGGGGAGGAGGAGGAACAGAGGGAGTATTGAAAATGTCAGTATGATAGACAGACATCTACAACACTGCCAGCCTTGATGAGAAACTGAGCCAGATGGTCTTTGTTTGTCAGGTTGGTTAGTAGGTTGGCTTGTTTGTTTGTCTTAATAATAATATCCTGTGGGTTTCTTCTTGTTCACATTTTGCATTTTGAGTCATAATTTTTTCTCTCAAGTTTTTCTTCAACAAACTTATAGTATTGCTCAGAAAGTCACCTTCTTCTAATACAAAATGAAACCCGAGATTCTCCTGCATCCACAGGAAATGATGCTTAAAGAAAATAATCATCATCAAGAGCCACACAAGAAAATTATTGCACCATCCCTTTCCTAAGAATAGAGAATAGAGTCCACATTCTTGGTGATCAGTTGAAGAGGTTTCCCCTCCTCATCCTCTCCTTTGGCCAAAACAACTCATAATTATTCATCTGTAAGGGAAGACTAAGTTTTCCTTAGCTACAGGACAGGCAGGGTATGAGGAGACCACAGAGATCCAATACTGCCTGCACCAACTCCACTGCTAATCATGTACTTGGTCTGCAAGTAGATCCGCTGTTGCTATAACCAGGAACGGACTGCAAAGAGCCTGAGGCAAAATAGCAGGATCCCTCTATTTTAAGGAATGTGTGTTTACACCATGTATATAAACCAGATCTAACATCCAAAGCAGCAGACAAAATTAAAATAAAATTAAAAGAATGCTATTTGTGACTGAAAAAAAACACTTTAAAATTAGAACAAGAAAAGAGATTCAGAGAACTATATAATCCTGTTGCCTTGTCTCTTCCAGTGCTTTGAAACAGCAACAAAACCTGCTATGACATCAATATCTGAAATGTAGCACATACCCGAAATGTTTTTACAGTGGTTGTTCACAAGGAGGACTAAGCTCTACTGCAGCTAAGCCAGATTTATCAGTTCAGCCAGTTACCTGCAGAATGAGATGTATGTGCCTGAGAGATCAAGTATTACAGCCTATCAGGCACTCCTGAAAAAAACGGCCTGACCAAACAGACTAAAAGCTCGGGTGTTAGTAGTAACCTGCTCATTAATTATCTTTTTCACACAAGTAATTTATTTACTTTTTCATTATCATTATGATATCACAACCCACCTTTCCTGGCCTACTTGCACCTTCTCTTCTCTGGGGACTGGTCCACATGGAGATGGATGTGGGGAGCAGGAAACCCACCACTGGTAAAAGAACACCAGGTCTCAGCCTGAAGCCACAAGTTGTGCACTAAACACAGGCACACAATATATTCTTGAGGCAAAAGCAGCTTTTCTCAGTGTTTGTCCGAGCCCTCGGCCACAGGAATTAGTGGCAGTTAATGCAGTGATGTAAATCGGGCACTTCTCACGCTCTGTTCCAGCCATGTACTCTCCTGCCAGACCCCAGTGCATTTACTGACTTCTCCTCAGAGGAAGACAGGATTTTCAGTTTAAGTTGGTGACCACCAACTAGCACCTACTAACTCCAGTGTCTATGGACTCCCACTGATTTGACACAACAGAAACAAACTTCCCCCACGAGGATCCCTGGGGTACAGGGCAGCAGCAGCACACAGCTCTTCACAGGACATGCTTGCCAGTTCCCTGCCAGAGTTTCATCCATTCCCAGGAAGGACCTCATGTTCCTTGTGAAGCAGCAAGCTCAGCAAACCAAGACCATACTCAGAGGGCGTTGAAGTCCAGCTCCTGAGAAACTTTATTTTTTATCTTTAGATGAGCTAAAAAGAGAGCGTCCACCTTCAAGTTTCCTAACTGCAGCTACTTCGAATCAGGTTAAATTAAACAATTCTTTCATTTAATGCTGAAAAATTATTACAGATACCAGAAGGATTCTGATGCTTCCCCTTGAAAGGCACAGTTTGGATTAAACCTTTGGATGCAATGTCTGAATTAAAGTAGATCATTGCAAAGAAATAATTGCTAAATTTAAGCCTATATGAGGAAACCAGTGAAGGCGGTAAATTACAGAACAAGGCATGTAGGGTTCAACTTCAGTCACTTACCAATATTAAAGTACTTGAGACAAAGGGACACATGTAACAACACGTAATTCCTTCATCTAAATGCTTCCAGCACAGCCTAAGTTCATAAGTAATAGTCATCCAGCTCAGCATTGCTCTGTGGGGCACATGGGCAACCCACAATTCATAAGGCACCAGAAGGTGGCCTGTGAACTGATTGCATAAAAATAATTAAGAAACTAAACCGAAACACATACACACCATCCCACGCAGCTGGCAGGTCCTTATGTCAGTGTCTGCCCACAGGCACCATTTGCTCTCTGGGTGCTGGTGCTCAGATCAAAAAGGTTTGTAGATCCTTTGATTCTAAAGGATTAAGAAACGTACATTTAGCTTTTGTGAAATAGTGCAAAGATGTGACTCTGGCTTCCACAGCCTGCACCACCTTCTACTGCAGTGCAGAATGTGCCACCTCCTCCCCGCTGTCCCTCCATCACACAGAAATTACCAATAGGATTTTCCCTGGCCAGCAACAGAAGAAGGTCAAACCTGCAAAGTCTGCATCTCTAGTCACTTTTCCTAGAAACTCTCCTGGTCAGTAGCATTAGTGGGGGCAGTACATGTCACTGCTCCAGCAGCAATGTTGCTTCACCCATCCTCCCTGGGATCAACCCACCGAGAGTTGAGGAATAGGTCAAGAGATGTCTGATCCTGAAGGGTCTCCAGTGCGATGGGGTTAAACCACAGCTGCAACCAGAGGGATGCACTCTATCCAGTAGTTCAATAAAAGGTGAAAGGACCCCATTATTTATGAATTTGGCATCTTGACATCACCAAAAGAAAGCAAAGATTGAGAAATAATAACATATAAAAAATATTTTCATGTTCTTCTAACTCCACAGTTTTCCAGTAAGCAGTTAGTGTGAGCTGGTAGGACTTACTGGGTACGCATGTTTAGCTGATTTATAGATTTTATTAGTAAAGCAGATTTTTCTGTTTCAAAAGTTATTCCATTCTCCAACTAGGGGTATGAATGTTGTTTCTCCCCAGTAAAGAAACCAGAATCTTATAATTGCTCAGACAGGAGAAAAATGTGGTTCTGGGATGTTATTTATTTTTTAAATGACCCTTCATTTAAATAAAAGATGTGCTTTTTTTTCTCCACAATTTGTGTGCAGAACCAGGACTCCCCATTTCTCCTTGTTTGGGTTAACAACAAAAAATTGCCTAACAGTTTCTCTAAGAGCCAAGAAAGTCAGCTAGTAATCATGTGGGGTTGTGTGGCCAAGGGTACATAAACTGACTTCACATGGGACCAGCAGTAGATCAGATTGCATTGGGCGGAATGAAATAAAAAAATCCCAGAAGTCTAGTTTCTTGGGAAATGTACCAAAACTGTCTCACTATACCAACCTGGCACATCATACGTAAAAAAGTGACTATTTCCTACTACAGTATATGGGGTGTTTTATAGAAGTCAAAAAATCAGAATGGCCTTAGTTTGACATCGTAAACACAATATACCGTAATGTCATTGAGAGACTACTGGTTAACCTACTTGTCTCAAGATTAAATATTGAAATTGAGCACACAGACCTACCTACAGTTTCCCTCTGAGCACAGACATGCCAGGAAATCTCGTTGCCCTACAACTTGGAAATAATTACAATAACTATGTAATAGTAGAAACCACTTCTGTTTAATTCACTGATATTATTTACATCGGCCCAGAGAGTTTATCACAGTATCACAGTGTCATAAGGTTGGAAAGGACCTCTGAGATCATCAAGTCCAACCTATAACCCAACACTAACACCAACACCAACACTAACACCAACCATCATCTAAACCATGGCACTCAGTACCTCATCCAGTCTCCCCTTAAACATCTCCAGGGTCAGCGACTCCACCACCTCCCTGGGCAGCGCATTCCAATGGCCAATCACCCTTTCAGTGAAGAACTTTTTCCTCACATCAAGCCTAAACTTTCCCTGACGAAGCTTGAGTCCATGCCCTCTGGTTCTGCCACTGGCCACCTGAGAGAAGAGACCAACCCCTGCCCAACTACAACCTCCTTTTAGGTAGTTGTAGAGAGCAATGAGGTCTCCCCTGAGCCTCCTCTTCTTCAGACTAAGTGTTTACAGCACTGGGAAGTGACTGCATGAGAATGACATGTTCTTGTGCAACAAATCTTCTCCCTGTTTGCATCAACAGCTATTTTCCTGCTTGCTTTGAAAGAATAGCCATGTTTGTAGCTACAGTTTATTCTTCCTCCCAGGGGCTCTCTACCTGTAAGGGGCCTGAGGCAGTGCAGTGGGGACATTGCTGCCAGGGCAGGGCAGCCAGCTCTGCAATAAGGCACCTCTTCATTTTGGGTTGGCATATCTGATGCCATCCAAGGTTTATTTTTCATTTCCTCCTATTCAAGATCAGGCCTGCAATAGAAAGTTTGTATGTAAAAGGGTTGCGAAGGATTAACAGGTATCTCTACGCAGCTGATACAGTTTTAGCTTCTGGTGCTAATGAATAGAAGTGATCTGCTGTGTTTTGGAAGCAGTCGTAGGCTTGGCAACATCGCAGGAGGGAGAGAGCTGTCATTGAAGTCCATGAGCCCGGAGTCAAACACTTCAACTGTTAAAGTTACTGCATTCTTAATCTATTTGTATATTTAGCAAGATTAGACTCCCTTTTTTATGATGTTGCACCATGTATTCGAGATCATTCATTATTCCTGCTGGAAAAAAACCCCACTGTTTCCAGTACAACGTACAGATCACCAGCAGCCTGGAGGCAGGAATTATTTCACTTCTAAAAATAAGAGACAATGGCAATTAGAAGATGTCATAGACAAAGAGCTAATAGGATTTCAGGCAAATTTAGTTTGGTTTTTTTATGTAAATCTGTATTTGTAAAGATTATTTTCTCATAGATTACCTTGTGAACTCTGAAAGAGAAACATGATGTCTTCATCTCATATGAGATGCCTCGCCTTCTAGAGCTACAAAATATGAAATGAACAACAGCAGTTAGAGCTGATACTTGCTCCAGCTCTGTTTTTTGCCCACCACTCCTGCATACCTAGCTTTCAAAATAGCTTTCTTGTAGCTGCATCCAAGTGAGGGCAAATCAGTCATGCCTGTAGGAGCGTGGCTCCCACAGTTAATGGTTAATAGATACATGTAATTAAGGTGGCCTTCCTTACAAAAGAGATCCAGACAACCAAGATTCTGCTTATGTCACTTGCTCCTAAAGTCCAAAGGTATTTCTGAAAACGAGAATCAGACACAAAGATTGACATGCTCTTTTTTTTTGCCTTGTATGGTTATCAACATGTAGCAATTATCTCAGCTGCATTCTCACTATCGTTGACTGTCCCCAGTGAGCGTCACCGGGTCTCACGGTTTGCTCTCATTGCTACATTCCTCAGCTGCACCAGATGTTAGCCCCTTAGTTTCAGAAGGGCTGAAACCTCCTTCCAAGAGAGAGAAAGTCTACATCCCTTTTTTAACCTCTCTTGATGTTTTTTTACCTTCTCTTGTCATGAAGGGACAGAATGCTGAGGAGTTTAACTCAGTACAAGGTTATTCAAGTTATCTGCTTCCCATTAGGTATCACTGTGCAGTTCTGAATTATTTATTCCAGCTTCCTGGGCAGGTGTGTGGCAAATTTCCATACAAGCTTTAATGGGAATCAGATTGCCAGCTTCAAACCCAAATTCTTCATCTGTACCACAGCATGACTGTGCAGTGTTGCTGAGCAAGGGCGGGGTGAACAGTTATGTAGGAACAGACCGCACAGTCACAGCTGGAAGAAGTATGTGGGTCTCAGTTAATAAAACTTGATAGAAAATATTTGTAGCTATACAAAAATACCAACAAAGCCATCAAAATTACACACCTCACATAAGCAGCATTACTCTGTCCTTAGGATGGGGAAGTACCAAATTTTGAAGCTTGATTATCAATGGGGAGTCAATTTTCAGAGCACACACGAGTGTGTATGCAAAGCACCTGCTGGTAGATGCAGCTGAGGGCAGCACAGATCCACAAGGACAGTCCTATGCAGGCTGTCTCTATTTCCAGGTGGAAATTCAGAGTAGCAACATACCCAGGACAAAGGGCATCTGGAAGATATGAATGAGCCAATACAAACCAAGTGGGACCCTCAACCCTAACACAATCTCACTAGAAGTACTAGAGGCTATATTCATTTGACAGACAGTCTGTGTGCACCTAAGCAGGTAACCCCATGCCTCCTCTGCAGTCAATGGAGCTCAGGTCACAAACATTTAACCCAAAAAGAGGTGCTGATGCCAGGTCCCCCTGACCATCGCACAGTTACTGAGAAGTGCCCCGACAGTCAGGTCTAACAGAGGCAGCAGAAGGAAGCTGAGATGGATTACACTGTGGGTGAATGATCTACAAGAGCTTTTTGCTCAAAAGTCAGCTTGTGTGGTCTCATCAAAGGGCTTGCCCAGGCCAGCAACCCCAGGTGGCAAGGCAGCAGGATCTCAGTGGTACCAGTACTACTAGATCTGGTTGAGGAGTAGGTGGTGGGTGCTTCCTGGGTGGTGGATCCTGGCAACACTTTCCCTGCCAAGTCGATTGCTAAACATTTATCCTACCCAGCCCACATTAGAAAAGTTTCATGAGGAACTATGAGATATAATTTCTGCAGAGCACAGTACACACCTAAATGCCCAGGAATAAAAAACAATCTCTTCACAAAGAAAAAATAGAATTCCTTCATTTATTTCCTGCCAATGTCAAACATGACTCAAAGTCAGATGTTAAAATAAAATGGCCTGATTTTTACTGCCATTATTTGTGCTGATTTGGTCAAAATAAAAACCCCTTACAAACAACAGAAAACTGCACAACTCTACAACAACAAACCAAATCAGTGTAGAACAATAAAAAGCTGGTACAAATTGACAGTGTCTGTATTTGTGTCTTTGAATAGATAAATATCTGTGATTATTACAAAAGGGGTAGAACCAGCAGTTTCACTGAAGAGTCCTTGACTGAAGGGTCCTCACTTTCTCGCTACGCGTGCACAAATTAAATGACTGCAAGGCCAGTTTAGCCGCCTTCCTTGCCAGAGGGGCACTGAGGGATGGCTCAGAAGCGATGGTCTCAGTTATGAAGAGGGAGAGCTGTGCCTGCACACTAACTGAATTTGTGATGCCACAGCTTGAATGTGTCCCAATATCACAGTGGAGCAGACAAAGCCATTTAGTTTTGAAATCTCAGAGCTACCTCAAATAACCAAGTCTTTAAATGATTTGAAATACCTCTAAGGTGGCTTCCATAGATCCAGTTGCCCAGAGTACCATACACCCTCATGTGAACCAGGTACTAGGGGACAACCTGCATCTTAATTACTTAAATGAATAAGAAAGTTTCCATTTTGTTTTTCATTTCTATGAACAACACAGAATTCACTACCTGCTGCTGTCTCATCTGGATCCACCTCCAAATGAGGTTCTTCAAACAATAACTACCCTTGCAAATTAACTCAGTGAGTTACATATTGAAAATCGAGTTCAGGAGTGAAGTGGAATTTCTGCAATACCATTAGAGCTTATTCAGAAACAGACTTGCACACATGATCAGAATTAGCAATCACTGGACAACATAGGATGGTGCCATGGGATGCAATAAACATGAGGGCCTTGGTGAAGGGGTTTTGCAGATCTAACTGCAAAGTACACACTCCAGTTCTCCAGGAAAAAGTGTAATCTGTGAACTAAATCACTACTACCTAGGAAAAAGTTTCCTATTCCATCAATTTCATTTCCATTTAGCATTGCTTCTGCTCAAATCTCTACTTTCTCTTCCCAGCTCACCAACATTGTCCAACTGGTTGCAGCAGACTGCCTGTCACTGGTTCCAATCTGTACACATTTGTGATTTTTTCACCTAGTTTCATCCTTATCCATGTAGCACTCCTCCCACTCAACAATATGAAAAATCCACATCTCCATCTGCCTTAAATGTCTCCCTCACACTTGGGCATTTCTTCAAGTCAGCTGATTTCCTAGGGTATGTAAATAAGTCTGCACCTTTATCATTTCTCTCTTTTCCTCTCCCCCACAAAAATACTGTCCTAAACAATGCATCCTTTGCTTATCCTCTAAATGATCACCTTTCTACCTGTTTTTTTTGAAACATAAATAATTTACAAGCTGGCCCCAGCACCGTTATTTCTGCTGTCCTCTCACAAATTGCACGGGCCAAAGCAGACACTTGCTTCCCCCCAGTCCTCCCTGTGAGCTGTGTCCCCTTGTTGAAAGCACAACACTCATGAAAACCCAAATCTAGAAGCATGGATCAAAAGCAGGTTTTTCAACCCTCCTATTCCAGAAAAGAACAATATTCTTAAAGAAGCATTCCTTGTTATTCTGCCTTTACTGTGTTCAGGCTTCACTTAATGGCAAGCCAGACTTAAGAGGATCTGTGATGAGCACTTGGCTTATTAACTACTATAGAAAGTCTTGGCTTGGAGATGGCAAAGCTTTCCATGACTAGTACAGACAAAAATCACGATATAAACAACTTTAATGAGGTTGTAGCCCTAGATTTATAGTCTCATGTCCATTCACAGGTCTTCAGGTGTGTAACTCCATTAACACTAATGCGATATGCACAATTTAAGTCCTGCACACCAAGATGAGATGCTGCTGTTAAAAACAAGCTTCAGGGAAGCTCTCCCATCCAGCTCAGCAGAGCGCTCCAAAAGAGAGATGCTCTTTTGTACCTGATCTGATCACTTTGCAGGATATTCAAGTATGAGCACTCGCTGTGAATACTCTGTACAATGGATTTGAGTGTGTGGATAGTATGTCTTTTTGTCTGTCCCTGAAGATTTTCCAGGGCATCAGCTCTCCTCTGCTAGGAATAGGTTCCTGCTCTCCAGGTACAGTCGGTGAATCCTTGACTTCAGTCACCATCACCTCTCACTTCCAAATTGTGGAGGAAGAGGCAAAGACTTCCCACCCCAGATATACTGAAACCTCTCCCCTCGCACTCTTCTCCCTGGCATATAGTGGGGGCAAAGCACAGGCTGAACAGAGTGGCTCTGCTCATGGATATATTGCATTTGGCCTGCAGGATCTGGAGCTGAATGCTGTCTATGCTACACATGAGAGAGTAGTGTGAAAATACTCCAGCTAGCTGGAATATCACAGCAGTCCAGTAAGGTTAGTTATCTCAGGCAAAGATTCATCCCACTGAACTTCTTGCTCCCAAAGCCAGCTCTGGTCTGGCCTGTATCTTCGCATGGCAGTATTTAGCTCTGAAAAAAAAAAACCTCTTGGAACCCAAAACTAACATGAAACATCATTGAAGATTGTCTAGCCTTTCACAGGGACAAAAAAAAAACACCTTAGCACATACAAAACACAGGACAAAGTAGCTCAGTATTTTAAATCTGTAAATGTATCAGTTGTATTCAGGAGCACAGTGCATATTACTATGCCCCAGTGGGAATATCCCAGCTGAGATCCTGGGATGCTGCTTTTTTACCTGCTATTTGATAGTGGCACTACGCTGCAATCACCAGTTGAAACAGGCAGCAGCTTATGCGATCATGTTTTTTAGCAAGAAATGAAGAAAATGTTCTTGGAATGGCTTTCTTGCCAGTGAGTAGTAAAAGCTATTTAAATCTGAATACCACAGCATATCTGCTGGTGATGGAATAAGGTGCAGAGGCTGCAAGCAGAGCTACAATGATAAAATATTAAATACCAATGTGACTTTCGATATTATATTATGCTCTCCTGAGAGTTGTAATTCTTTATTGATAAGAAGCATTCAGAAAAATGGAATTGAACCCTTCATGACAAATTTTTTTTCTACAATAGTAAAAATGTAATTTTACTGGAAGCCATGGGGACTCCTATGTTCTTAATATACTTAAAAGACTTTTACAAGCTAATGTGGAAACTGACTGAAATGTCATAGGCATTTACATTCACATAAGTATGGTCTGAAAGCCATTCACTTTAGTTTTGCATTGTAATGGCTGTAAGTCTTGTATTCCCAATACTCACCGATTTCAACAGTACAAAATTCTGATATCGTTCCTGAAAAGTCCATGTTCAGACAGAATCCAACAGTTCCTCCATCAGCTTTAGTGGTAGTAGGCTTAAAGCCCAGAAGTATTAACTCTGATAGACATTAAAGATGGAGAAAATTTACTGTTTAATCTAATTTAGCTCGCACAAGAACATTCTCTACAAGGCCAAGGTTATAAATGGCAGCACAAGTAGCCGCATTTATGCAGAGGACGCTCAACATTTTCCATTCTAATATTCCGCTTCAGGATAACTTTGAACAATTCAGGCTAAACATTCCTGATGTTCGCTGTCTGACTAATAGGATCTTTTTTTAGGATGCTTTTGCTCAAGGGATTCAGATATTTCCAAGACTGAGGTTACAGAAAAGAAAAAAAAAACAGAAAAACTACAGCTTCACATGAAAAGCTCTAGTACTTCCATAAGTAAAACAAGAGTTTTGAACTTCATCCTGCTGAAAATTTGAAAAAAAAAAACAAGGAGGAAGGATGAAAAGGAGCACAGATTACGGCTGAAATAATGTGATGAGCTAATTGCAGAATTAAGAGATATTAGAAATTAAAAGCAGTGCTAAGAAGAAACTAGCCAGAACAACCTTGTCTGGCGGGTAGGGTTATGATGCTAGGAGCATTCATCACATCTATGCATTTTGGCCTCAACAATGCTTTGCATTTTAGCACGTAAAAAAGAAACCCATGAACACCTCTCTGTTAGGTACATATAGCAGAGAACTGCATTGTGCTACTGCTTTCCACTCTCTTAGCTCAGAGAGAGTATATCTGAGCTTCCAACAGAGCTTCAAATTACAGCCCGCATGGCGGTCTACACGATTCATACAATAAAATCTGCTTTACAAAACTTTGGAAATTTGAGCCCTCAAGAGACAGGAAAAACTTGAATTGTCAGTGAGATCTTCATCCAGTTTCTCAGTACACAACCTTCTAATGGCCTAATCATGTACTATTTTCTCCATAAGATATAATAATCAGGCAATTATACTTAGATTCTCCAAATGGTATCAAGGACCTCCTGAGCATGAGCTGCACTGAGCACACAAAACAATTTAAATGCATATGACAGACATAGCATGTGTCTTAAGTAGATTAAACTCTGAAAATATACAAAAGACAGAATCATTGCTTATTGCACTGGAAGAGTGAAGTACAGGGACTCAGGGGCCTACTCAAAGCATTTATCCAGATCTACCGAATTCAGGTTTAGACACAGGATTCCCTATGATGCTTATGCCTACATTGCCAGGCAGTTGTGAATGATGAAGCAGCTCATATGTTTCCTGTCAAGAAGAGCAGCCATTTACATAGGAAATTATTCACCCTATGGCTACCAACTTCTCCACTTACAACAACGAGATTTGCAAGTTCACTGCTATTGCCTGGTTGACAGGCAGGGATTGTGACAAGAAGAGCTTGTGACTAGTGGGACACGAGACAGGGACAAGCTTCTCTACAGGTGGTTTCCTCCTTTGGGACCGCTCAGTCCATAGCCCAAGGCCCTTCTGCTTTCTTCAATGAGTAAAGCCCTCCCACATTTTGTAGGAGAAATACAAAGCTTCAGTTGTTCCAGGAGAGAAAGCAGCAGCTGCCTACGAAGGGGATGAAAAATTTCAGATAAATGCCCAATTTGTACTTCAGCCATTTAAAATTGCTGAAAAATACCATAGTTTCTTCTAATAATGTGATTTAATAAGAATTTTTATGACTTAAGCAATATTCACACCAACAAATGCTATAGGATTTTACTTCTATGCCAGCACATGCAGTCTGGCGACAGCCATAACACGATCATTTTGTGGCCATGGAACTGGCCTACTGCTCAATTCAGAAGCCTCTTCTCTTTTCCTAGATCACTTTATTTCCCTTCTACAGATACACAAATTAAAATGTCTGGGTATTCTTCAAAAATAGAAAGTCTTCCTTTCAGACTAAGAATACATTAAAGATTTGTTGCAGTTTTATTAAAATCAGTTAACAAACAGGAGAGTTTTTCATTTCTAAGTAGCTTGTTCAACTGCAATCTGTATTGCCCATCCCAGGATGGATGCTGGTGGATCATGTAAACCCAGATCTCCACTGCTTCCTCTTCACAAAAACACAGTGCTATGCACAGCTGTTGATATCAGTGTAAGTAAAGGGTTATGTTGATCTCTTCTAGGGAAACAGGGTTTACGCAGTTATGTTGTTGCTTAAACTTCACTCTGATGAGTTCTAAATTCATCGGCCAAGTTCAACGAGATCTGACAGATCTGTGGACTGAGCCGCTGAGGTCCCAGACCTGCATAATACACAGCCCAAGAGGGGCTAGGAACAGGCAGATGGAGACCCACTTGCACAGCCTGGCAGGAGCCAGGCAGCTGAGGCACAGCGCTGGACCAGCCCATGCTCACAAGGGCGAGAGTGAAAAACTCCTGCAGGGAGCAGAAGACATAATGCAGCAGTTATGTGTAGGAGTCATTGTGAACAGCTATTTGTGGTTGAACTGAAAAGACCAAAAAGCCACATGAAATGAAGTCCATGACTACTTGTTCTCACATACATGTAACTGTAGAAAGTGTTCTTCTATAAAGTGGAAGTTGTTGGGTTTTATCCGTGATTGAAGGCCTAATTGTACCAGAAACCTAGACAGTGCTAGAACATGACTTCAGGAGTCACATTAAAAACTATTAAATTGAATATGACGTTCTAATCCATGTAACGATGTTGTTAACATTGTTGAATCTGGTAATTGCTAATCCTTTTAGAAACCAGTTTTTCATAGCTAGTAACAACAGATTCGCCTGACTACTGTGTTATGTTAAATGCTACAGTAATTAATATGACCAAGCTTTCGCTTAAGATAAGATAAAACAAAAAAAAACCTGTGTGCAAGTCACACATTTTGTCCCAAGCAGAATCTGCTTGAGTGTTATAGCCTACTCTAAGACAAACTAGCCTTGATCATCATATGGCTTACTTCTAAAATAGATAAACCGGTTATTATTAGTTAGATTTCATTTTCAGGCATATTTATTACCACATCTTGAAACAGGTAAGCCTGTTTGCACCTGGTGCATTCCAGTTATGTCTTTTCCTACCTCAGATGCAATCTGCAAGCTAATACCTAAATTTGCTAATGTTAAAGAAGCCAAGCAAAAGATTTGGGAACAAACAAAAAAATCCTAATTCTGTGACAGGTAAAAACTACTTTGAATCCTTTGATTTTTTTTTCCAAACATCAGTATATGCAAACAAGTAAACACCACACGTGGGATGAGACCCCTGAATCTTTCAATCTGCTTTCAATTTTCTAACCTGTTGGATATGACTCCATCAGTTTTACTGAGATACAAGATAAATATCACACACCGAATGAAGAAACGGGACACATTTTTGCATATCAGACTAAATTTGTATTGCACAAATCCAGAAGAAAAAATGATCAAAAGCTTGATGTATCCTATATTTAAGGAACACCACCCTCAGCAATGGTGAGAGATTAATAAATCAATCATTTAAACAAGAATGGAAATCCTTGTTGCAAACATTCTTTTCATCTTATAAAGCTTTGAAGTCTTAGTAACTGCTTCTACTGGATAAATACATTGCAGCTCTTCCTTGCATACTTTACTGACACCCAAACACCTTTTAATATCATTGTCAAACAGATTGGCTATTTTTCCTTTCATATAAGTGTTTGCTTTAATTGAAATAAGACACTAAGTTTCCTCTCACTTAGGAGCCTTTTGCCAAAGTCGTTGTTTTTAAAGATCTCCTCTGCAGCTTTGCAATTCGTTATCACTCAGCATATGACAAGATGAGTCAACAATCTGGTCTGTCAATTAAAAGATCAAAAACCAAAACACAAGCCCAAGTTTGTATAAACTCCTTGGAGTTGTAAAGTTGGTATGAAAAGCTTCTGCATTGCTTTGCTCTGGGGTAGTCCCACAGAGCAACCCCACCATTTCCTCAGCACTGCTAATCCCTTCAGTACCCTGACACCGAAGAAAAGGGGCATGAAACGGTCACAGAATCACACAATGACGAGCGTTGGAAGAGACCTCTGGAGAACATCCAGTACAACCCTTCTGCGAAACAGGTTCACCTACAGCAAGTCACTTGTCAACTTGTCCAGGTGGATTTTGGGTATCTCCAGAGGAGACTCCACAACCTCCCTGGGCTGCCTGTTTCAGTGCTCCATCAACCTCACAATAAATAAGTTTTTCCACATATTCAGGTGGAACTTCCTGTGTACCAGTTTAAGTGTTGTCCCTTGTCCTGCCACTGGACACTGTTAAGAAGAATGGCCCCATCCGCTTGACATCTGCCCCTTGGATATTTGTAGGCATTGATAAGAACTCTTCAGTCTTCTCCACGCTAAACAGACCCAGGTCTCTCAGCCTCTCCTCATAAGACAGGTGCTCCAGTCCCCTAATCATCTTTATGGCCTTCTGCTGGACTCTCTCCAGTAGTTCCTTACCTTTCTTGAACTGCGGAGCCCATAACTGGTCATTGTACTCCAGAAGCGGCCTCACTAGGGCACAGTAGAAGGGGAGGACAACCTCCCTCGACCTGCTTTCTACACTATTCTTGATGCAACCCAGGATGCCGCTGGCTCATCATCTTGTTGCCTACCAGGACTCTGAGATCCTTCTCCACAGAGTTGCTTTCTAGCCAGTCATCCCCTAACCTGTATTGGTGCAGCAAGTTATTCCTCCCAAGGCGCAGAACCTTGTGCTTCCCTTTGTTGAATTTCATTAGGTTCCTCTCCGCCCAACTTTCCAGAATGTCCAGGTCTTGCTGAATGCCAGCACAGTTTTTCGATGTATCAGGCACTCCTCCCAGTTTTATATCATCAGCAAACTTGCTTAGGATACACTCTGTTCCCTTATCCAGGTCACTGACGAATACATAGAACAAGACCAGGTTAAGTATCAACCCCTGGGGAACACACTGGCCAGAGGTTTCCTCTGTGCCACTGATTGCGATGCTCTGAGCTCTGCCATCCACCGGTTAGACATCTGACTGTCCAGTCATCTAACCAACACTTCCTAAGCTTACACATGAGTATGTTGAGAGAAATAGGGGCAAAAGCCTCGCTGAACTAGAGGTGGATAACATCCACTGCTCTCCCCCTCATCTACACAGCCAGACACAACATCATAGCAAGCTATCAGATTGGTCAGGACCATACCTGACACCTGAGCAACTGAAACTTCCACCGTTGATTTGATGTTTAGGTCAACAAAATTTAAAGTATCTTTCCAGTTGCAGACAGTTTTCCAGATTAATTCATGGAAAAGGAAAGCACATAATGACACAAGGGACTGGAGTTAGAGCAGCATGGTCTTTTCGCTTAAAAATAAACACACTGTGGGCAAAATTCACAGAAAATTAAGAGGAAGTATAAAATCCGGGGGAAGAAAACACACAGGCATGGAAAATCATAAGGGACACATCTTTCCACCCTAGGGCTGGCAAACTGGATGAGAACAAGTTCTACAGAGAGCAATCTGATTCCCCTTACTGCACACATTGCACATATTTCAGCTGGTGATATTATTTGCATCACCAGCTCCTAACGACTTCTTAACAGAGCACCAGGAGTCCTTGGATTGTAAGTGAGAAACATCAAATAGTGCTTGCTTCTTAAAGATGTCCCACCAGTGATTTGCCATATCAGAGATTCATCGTAAGACAAAAAAATCAGGCAATGTTGATCAACAAGATTAACAAATTAATCTGTGCTCAGAAATTTGCACAGCATAAAGAGCATAAATACAAAGATGCCAGATATTCTTCACAAGTATTACTGGTTGCCACTGCCAATCCCATCCAACCTCTCTGTTAGCTCCAAAAAGGAGCTGCAACCTCACTCAGACCTTCTGTACTCTGCACACTTGTTGACATCTGCACAAATGCTACCCATTCTTACCTGGCAGTACCTTATACACACACTGTTCAGCTCTGCACACAAGTCCAGCCTTTGACAGGACACAGAGGAGTAGAAATTTATCCTCTAATATGTTTTAAGTATTTGGGGGAACATCATGTGGAACCAAGAAGAAAAAACATATGATAAGCCATGAAGAAGGGGAAAAACCATCCCAGGTTACCTCCATGCAGACAGTCAGTGGCTGAATGCTTACAGTTTAGTTTGCCCCAGTGTTGAGAATCCCAAAAGCAGAATGGAAATCACATCCTCATGTTGAGATAAGGGCACATTGGGCATATCTGGATTACAGAAAAGCTCTCCCATTTTGTTTCCCTTAAATATTAATGTTAAGGATTAGTTTCTGACAACAGCTGTGGCACTGTCTACAGATGAAAACAGAGTTGGGACAGAGGACCACACCTTGCCATAAGGAGAGAGTCATGGCACTATGGCCAAGCTAGTACTAGAATTTCGGGAGATGGCACTCCACATCCCACATGGAGTCAAATTCTCCATACAATTAGAGCATTCTACAAATATCAGTGGAACAGATACAAAAATGTCAGAGCAAAACTGGAGCTATACTGGTGAAGATCTCAACACAGGTTTCTTTCAGCATTAAAACTAAAATCCCCTTTTTCTCCTTTCAAACCTCACTTTTGAAAGACTTGCACAACATCTGCCTTAGAAGACTTGCCTGTAACATTCATTTAAATCAGAGTTGATTCTAAAGTAGCATTTTCTCTTACAGAGATTTTAGTTCTGCACAAACAAAAAACAGTTATCTTGACACAGATCTGCAAGGTCAGAGGAATGACATTAGAGATGATAGCTAGATGTGGCTATGTGTATAACTAATGACTGCAGGGAAGATCTTCCCTTATGTGCATATTTTGTCTCTTGTGTGCATAATACATTACCTGTGGACACATGATGGAGATGGAAATACAAAGCAGAGGTCCTGCCTGCCTCTGAATGAAAAGAAGTTCTAAGTTCTTTAGAAGTAATTTTTATAGACCCGTACGTCACTACATTTTTATTAGTATACAGAAAAGCGTTTCACATCCAAAGAAGGAGAAAAAAAGAGGTAGTGTTATGATAGTTAGAAATGGAAAGGACATGTCTTATGGTGAATGAGCTGCCAGCTCAATCACATCAAAAAGAGAACATGTAAAAGCAAAGTTCCAGGAATGCAGAGATAGTGGGGTAACCTCACACTAAATCTAGCATGGAGATACAGCCCCACCTTTTTTAATTCCTCATGTCCACAGCTGTTGAGTCTCATTTATAGACCAACAGCTTTAACTGACTCCACTTCCCTCACTCAGGGAGGCTTCCTCTAATTTCCACCATGATTCAGAACAGCACAGACAAATCATCTCCAAAGTCTACTCACACCTCACCTATTTTTGTATCTCATTCCCCTGTGTAACTCAGATCCAGACCTTTAGAAGCCACAAATCTCTACCGAAGCCTTTTATTTCTTCATGGACTTTGACATATAGCGCATTCGATCTAACCATACAAAATTTGCCAATCTCACTAAACTCCATCACAGCAGAATATTACTGCCCTCTTTCTCACACTTACATCCTCAGAGAACTAATTCAAAACACACAGCTTGTTTTTAAACTATTCCAAGTACTTATTTTGCCAACACCTCCATTGCAGACCTTCTAGCATATATAATGTTACAGCTGCTTCCTTCTATACACAGTCACTACAGAGTCAGTCCTTTATTCTCAGTTATCCAGAAGATCGTTTTTTCTCTCTCAAATATCTCATCTTAGTCTAATTATCTGCTCCTACTTCTGTTCCCTGGTGGTTATTTTGGTCCTTCAGTAAGCCAGAAAATTAACAGAGTTTGAATATTATTTGCTTAGGAAATAAAACTCAATCCTCGGGCACTATAGTGGGATACTTAACTGATCTTTCATTTCAGAGAAGTTCACTGTATGAAAGCTAATACAAGGGTGCCTGAAGTTTCCAAGGCAAAACATCAGACTGGCAATTTGCCAGATATGCAAGGACTGAACAAAATTTGCATCCGTATTTACATAAATACTGCAATCACCATAGTTTACACTGGGAAAAAAAAATAGTTCTTGGTCTAACCTCTAGTTCTTACATACCTCTGACTGTCCAAAACATCCACACTTGAGGTTTAAATATTCTGTGCTAGGTCCATATTTAGAGTATGTTATTTATTTTAAAGCACCAAACCACGACCCTTCAGCTGTTTCAGGCTCCCAGAACTTATCACACAATAACAGTTAAGAAAGAACTCAAGAAAAAAAAATAATGAATGACAGTAACATGAGTTGCAATGTATTAAACCGTTAAATTAACACTCTTGTTAAAAAGATAAATTTAGCCCAAGTTCAGGAATACAGGCACAACTAGATGGCAAAGTTAATGCAGAGCAGGTATGATGTCCATTTACACAACACTGCTGCACCACGTTAGCTACTTGTACAATTTCTGTCATAAAGACCTCAGCAGCACCACTGGACTTCAGTCTAGTTGGCAGTGGTCACAGAAAATGGTAACACAGCTTAGCATGACATCGTGGGGATCAGTCTCCACATAACACTAGTTTTGTCTGCTCCGAATGTGAAGCCTATGAAATACTTGTGATACGGAAGGTCCATCGCACCAGATTAACCAAACAGATTAAAACACAAACGAGCGACTGCTGTGACTTGCACATCGCGGCTGGAAGTTCTCAATCCAAACTGGGAAACCTTAAATTTCTTCTGTGAAGTCAGCTATACTGAACGTTTGTAAAAATTTGTTTCTATTTCAGATTCCAAGTTAAATAAAACCTGTATTATTCACTATGACTAAACACAAATAACTGCCAAACATTCAAAAAGCCTGAGTGACCACAGAAAATTCCAGTCCAACTGAGCCAACAAATAAGGAAATACTAAAATGTCATTAAAATTTGCCTTTATTTTGCTTACAGGAGAATTCTACACAAACCAAGATGACTCTGTTTTACAAGACTTTTCCCAATATACTAAATTTTCAAGAGGATCATGAACAGCATAAAACTGTAAATAACTTCTCCTGTTGAGGAATATAGCAAAGTTTCTTCAGTTGTTGTAATCTTGGAGAGCCTGAGCCATGAAAAGCTTGCCTAGGTTCTGTGCATTGAACTCCTTAATATTCTGGCAGTAGGTATTAATTTGACCTGTCAATAGCAAAGAAGAGTAAATGCTTGTCAGTTTTTAAACTTGGAAAGACATCCTAGAACATCATTTCTTAAAAGGCAAATGTGCATGTACCATTCACGATTTGTACAGAGAAGCAACTAGAACAGCTCAAATACTCTACACTTCGGAGTTTTAGATTTTCAGTGTTCCCAAATATGTTTCGGAGGAAGAAGAAACTAAATTAGCAGAACAGGTAAACTGGCATGCTCAAAAACTTCTTAATATTCCTACAATTCTATTACATACTATTTCTGAAAAGACACATGACAATAAAAAGAATAAACAATTCTCGCTGCTGGAAACTTAATCACATTAATTGTTCGATTTAGTTGCTCTAAAAATACCACAGGACTGAATTTCAGTTTTGTTCTTATGAATCTGCTGTACCTATTAAAATACTTCAACAAATATTTTTCAGTAGCAGATTGTAAATTGTGGTACTACTGTTTGACATTTTGCTAGCCTCTTTTTTCACCTAATATTTCACTTTATTAGCTATTTCAAAAATCATCAGGGTATGAAGACTTGTCAATGCTTTACAAATCAAACACGCCCATCAAAACATTTTTATACATGTACTGCCACAAGTTATTTCCCTTGTTAGCTAGGAATAGCAAAACCTGAAGTCAGTTTAATCAAAATTAAGGCTGTTTAGAAGACAAATAAACTCTCAATTTAAGTTTTTCCATGCCTTAGAGACAAAAGAGGTAAGTTTTATTCTTTATCCATAAAATTTACTTCATCCAAGTTGAAGTGGATGCTTTCAATTCTTCCCCTGACTATAGTAAAAGAACAAAGAGACTGCTATGGCTGAAAAGGTTTCTTTTCCTTTAAGTACAACAGTTTTCAATTCCTCCTCTTAAAAGAGATGATTCATCCTAAGCTATCACTTCCATAAAATACACGTGCATTTTTAAGCTATGCTAAATCTGAGCGTTTAAATAATTCAATGTTGCTAGGATTCATTAACTGGTAAAAACTATTAAAACAACAGTTTTAAAGACTCTGGAAGGAATAATAAATCAAGAATATTATTTCTTCTAAAAGCAGAACTTACTAGCAGTATGAAACAGCATTAATATTAAAATAATTATCTCTTGGTCACTCCAATATTTAAGAGTGATAGTTCAGATTCACTGGGGTTTTTTAATGTCTAAGCACTCATTTTTTGTACACTAAATTACCAGAACTTTGGCTCAATTTTCTCAGTACAAAACAAGGTGATAGCTAACTGATGCAAAAAACATGCTTTGGTTCAACAATTTGCTTTCTCATGACACATTCAAAAATTTAGATCACTTAGCAGGGCATCCAGGTTTTCTGCTCTCTTTTGCCACTGTAAGGTCCCAGATATCTTTGCTTTTCCAAGAGGCACAGGACAGACGCTGACTTTTGTACCAAACTGTGACTACATACTGCAGCATAGCAGTAAACTAAAGAAATTGGGGGGTGGGACCTAGACTTCCATTTGTTCCCACTTCCATTCACCTTGGGATTCAGGAAGATGGGGACAGCTTCCCTAAAACTCTGGCCATGGAAAACAAAAGACATTATCCCAATTCTGTGCAAAATTAAAAGTAAAATCTCATCTGCTGTAAAAGCCAGCTCCACACCTAAGTTATCAGTAACTTAGGGCTGCAGCCCACTACCCTTCTCTGAATCAGTAGTTCCAACCCAAACACCTTATTTCTGCCTCTTGTCTGGACAGCCCTCACTTAACTTCTGGAGTTGAGGGAGGAGCTGGGATACAAGTTCAGAGAGCAGCTTATCATCTACAGATGGTCAAGCAGGAGCTTGACTGTTGGAAAAATTTTTGCTAGGTACCATTGCAAAATAAGAAACAAAGTGAGAAACAAAGTGAGAAAGTCGTAATCCATCAAATTTAGAGCTTTATGTAGCCATCCTGGTTAAACACAGTGGTTTGCTTTCCAAAAATTACATGTGTTCATATCTGCATGGGTAACATCTCTGTTACTTACCCAGATGGTTTAAAATTCTTCTATATGCAGAAGCTTACTTTCTAACAGAGGCATGAACTGCTTACTAGCAATAGGGCTGCTTTCCTTAACTACCATTTTCTGTCACTGTTTTGGGATTTTTTTTGATACTTCAGACACTGGACCTATAGATCACAGGTTGAAACCACCGCCTTTGACCAAATGAAGGTCAGTATTTGAAATACTACCAACGCCAAAACATCAGATCTACAATGGCAAAGGCAATGAAAAATTAAGATGCTTTCTAAGGTAACTACTGCACTTTTTCCCAAACTAACATTCAGACATGAAATGATGAGTTGAAAATACTGTTAGAACGTTACCAGCAATAAGGAGTGACTCCATTCTTGGAGGAGGCTGTGGTGGTTTAAAAAGTTTATTGATGTCCTCCTCAGGAAGAGGGGGTTCTCCTCGGCTTTGACGCTGTATATTTTCTTGCTGACGTCTCTGCTGGTACTGAAAATAAAGCAGCAGAAACAGAATGCAACAGGATTTCCAAAGCAGCAAAAAGTTTTTCTTTTCAGATGCTCTTTACCTAATTCACAAGTATGTTTTAAAACTTATACTTATTCAATGCAATTCAATTTATTTCAAATAATGCAAATGCAATTCACGATTTATTTCAGTTCGCAGGTAACCAAGCACTTCCCAAAACCTCTCAAGCTGGCACCTTAAATAGGCAAGGCACTGGAAAATTATGTGGTACTGAGGTGGTGCGGTTAATTTTAAAATTTCTTCCCAGAGAAATACTGTATCTGGTGGAAAGAATACAGCATGGTAGATAAAGGTCTCCACTTCCCCATGCAAAAAAGGAAAACGAGGTTGGAATATGTAGGTATGAGAAGCCTTTACCTCAAAGAATTATACAAACCAGAAATACTCAATTTTAAGCAAGTGAAAGGTAAAAACAATATTAACATGAAAGGGGAAGATAACACGATTAAACATGGTATTCTAAGCCAAAAAAATATTAACTCTAAACTGAGAACAAAGCAGTGGCTGAAAAAAAGCATAAAGGTTCATTTCTCCATTCCAGTTATTTAGATATTCTGCTACTTTGATGCCGTTTCTTTGTGGGTTACCAGAGGATTTACTAGAGTAGCTGTTTGTAGCAATTATTCTGCTAGGAAATGGAAAAAAAAAAAATCAGATTTGTTTTCAGTGCTTCCCTTTGCTGTGTAGATTACTCAAACTTTATAAAAATGAAGGCAGATAATTTCTTCAGCTATTGGATAAACATTTGTTCTTGCAGAAGTACATATATTCAAAAACATGTATGTGAGATTTCATACTGTATGTCACAGCCAGGAATTAGTTGTAAGGTTTGTCTATCAAAGCCTTCATATTACACACCAAAAAAACCCCAACTTTAAAATAAACAGGCCAAAGACTACAGTATGTTCTCTTTCACTTACTTAAATGTATCTGTGCATAAGAGTCTGAAAATGGTTCATGCTTGGTGTATACTCAAATGAAATAACTTTTTTCCAGTAGCAGTGACAAATACATGTTTTTGGAGAATGTTAAAAATAAAATCTTAAATGTCCATATTTGTATGCGAATTGCATGTAGTTTTTTTTCTTTGCAGTACCACATTCACTTCTCAGCAGTCTGCCTATTATTTTCTATTGAAATGGCTTGCTCTTGATCACAATTGCTCCATTTTAAAAATGAAGTTAAGACCACTAACTATGCTGCAATGAGCCACTACTGAAGCAGTTATAGTTAGTAAAGAAATTAAGTGAGACACCATGGAACCTACTTTGCTCTGCTTTTCTAAATAAAAGGGTCTTGTTATTAACAAAACCCTTTGAAGTAGATGCCAACTTTCTATTCAAATTAGGCAGCAAAGAATGAATTTTCGAAGATAACATGCATGAAGCTTCTATGTCTTCAGGAATTACAAAGCCAAAAGAGACCATTGATCACGTGCTGCTTCTCTCAAGTACTCCGTGTTGAAGCTACACTCAAGCCAATTTTGATTTTAAAATAGTCAGAGATGAAGCATTTCACATGAACCACAGGACTTCTTTTTAATAATTAGCTACTTTGTGTAGCAATACCTGCAATATTTTATCTTTAAAGTGGCCTGGCCCAATTTCAGTTGGCTGATATTGAGTCTTGTCATCTCTCTGTCGGCTAGATTAACGAGTTCAAATTTATTTTTCATGCAGGTACCTCTTGAGTAAGCAAGTCATTCGTTAACTTTAATTTATCATGTGAAGTGAATTATCATGTGAATTCACTAATTTATCCTTTACAGGCTTTTAAATCATTCTCATAGTGCTTTTTCCAAATTTACCAGCATTCTTCTATAATTAAACACAGTAATACTTTATCAAATGCAGCAAGAGCAAATAAAGTAATACTGTCTCCAAACCACAGAGCAGTTGAGGCTGGAAGGGACCTCTGGACCTCACCTTGTCTAACACCTCCTCCACCTAGAGCCAGTCTCCATACTCAGTATTCTCTAATCAAACTAATTCAGATTTTAAAGAGGCCCTTTGGCATCAATCTCACTATCTACTGATACAAAATATGACCAAAATGTCATTTCAGATCAGAGGTGAGTCCACTGCCTTTTAAACACGAACTACGTTTCTTTATTTCTAGGTGCATGACTATAAGTGATAGTATCAAAACATGGTTTGTTTTGGAACAATTCACTTGCAGTTTCAGCTTTTTCATTTCATTTACTAAAACTCTAATCCCCGTGTCCACAGCCTATTTATCAAATCCAAAATGTTTAGCATTAATCACTAACAAATATGTAAAATAGCAAAGAAAGACCAACCTACACTACATGTCAGTGGAAGTGAATCTATTTGATAATCCCCACTGACTAGCACATTTTATAAGACTACTTAATGGATAGTAAGAATTTTATCTTGCATAAATCTAAATTCACCTGCCTTAGATAACACTACCAAACTGTATTTTGTCAAAAAAAAAAATCTTCTTATTCAAGCTTTCCATGTTACCAACCTGGTGTTTCTGTTGCTGCTGTTTGCTTACATTCCTCAGGTATGTATTGTATTTAACAATGTCTTGGCTCATCTCATCCACTCTGTCCATCAGCAGCTGTAGACTCTTCCCTAGGTGATTACTGAAATACAAGAAACATTCATGGAAGACTGAATTTATTAAAAAAAAAGATTTCAAACTTAAAATTCATTTGAAGACACTCAGCCACTATTTCTGCACTAACGGCACAGTTTGCCGATTTTTAAGTTCCTGGTTATCCACGTATTAAGTTCCTGGTTATTCACGTATTTAGTTTATGATACTTTACATGGCATCTTCCCATCTAGCATCTTAGCCACATTACAAATACCATATTTAAGTATTTTGGTCTTTGTGGGGAACTTCATAGTTAGGAATAAAACAATACCTTGTGTGAGTTTACCGATATTACATAAGTTGAATGATTAAAAAAAAAAATCTGATGTTTTTGTGACAAGTAACCTCAAACAATGTTCCAGGACATGTGTTCGAAGTTTGGTTTCAAGTTACTACTTGCTTTTTCACAAATATTTAGCTATCCTTCTGCAGGGACAGTTAAATATTCTTCAGAACTCCATTTCATTATCTAGTCTATCAAACCACACCTGGAAGTTCAGCAGACATCGCTTGATTTTAGCTGTTGAGAGCAAGTGTGGCATCCAGTCCAGCCAGCTCGACATTCCATACCATAGGCAACATGGAAGCAGCTAGGCTGGGCACGTCCAGTTCCAGTTATGTGATCTACTGCTTTGGCCAGACAAATGCAGTCTGTTAAACAACTTTTATTGTAGCCATTTTTAGCAATGGATTCAGTATTTTGCAGGAATGTTCAACTTAAGGTACAGCTTCCAAGTTAAAGTTTTGGAAGTTTTTAGGCTGGTGCCCATGGAGACAGTATTCATCCCTAAATAGTGTTTACAGGGTAGCGCAGTAAGAGAAAGATACTTACTGCTCTCTGTCTTTGATCAGAAGCTAGGTTGTTGGCTCCAGTCTAAGCCTTACCCAGTCCTACTTGGCTGAAGGACAACAACTTAAAAGCTGAACTCCATCCTTCTCCTCCTCAAATGAAATTCACTACTATCCATGACAATTTCTTTCAAATAAAAAGTTTGATGCACTTTTATATCAGAATCATATCCTTCAGTCACTGCTTCTCCACATTTCCAAGATTTTTTTTCCTGCTTTAAAAAGTATTCCCATCACCCTACAGCCTGTGGACTGGACGGAAAAACAGGCACAAAGTGGAAAGGGAACCACATATGTAACAATATGCACATCCCTTTGAGACAAAATTATTCCCCAAATCCACAGAACTCATATCTGGAAACAGAAGCTGGTACTGTCCTGAGGCACTAGAGCAGGGGTGTCAAACTCATGACCAGCTGGCTGAATCCAATTTACCTACAAGCCAGAGTTTTATACCTCAGTTGCATACAAGGGCAGATGGTGAGGAGGACTTCAGCTACACAGCAGCAAGAAAGGCGCCACTATAATAATTATTTTTAAACTTCTTAAGCTTTTTTTTAGTTGAATATTTCAAGCACATGGTATTTAGAACTGTGGAATATTGCCATGGCTAGGGGTGTGCATAATTTCATTTTTTTATAGAGTTTACATTATATAGAGTTACTGTTAGAATTGCATATTATCAGAAATGCCTTGGTGGGTACACACGAATAGCCTTGTAGGCCATGTGGAAATCAGGAATATGTAATTATTTTACAGATAGTGTCCACATGAAATACAGCTGGTTACAAAGAATGATTTTATGTGATATGTGAATCTCTTTGGGACCAGCTTAGTACAGCAGAATACAGAAACAGGGAGATATTGTTAGAAGTTGCAGTAATATAGTGTTCGTTCTCATTGCCAAGGAAACAAAAAGCTAAAACCAGATAATGTAAACAGATGTGAACCGAGACATGAAGTGATAAGTATACTGCAAATACGGGATCAACTTTGTCCTCAGTTCTCATGTGGTTGATAAGCCTTTTTTCCCTCCATCTCTTAAAAAACACAGAAATACCAATAGGAAGTAATTTATAAAACGTATATATACAATGTTTAAGCAACTTTTATTTAGCTGAAGTTTATTCTGGAGAGATTTAGAAAGTTAAATCGCATTGCTCCAGCCCATAAGACTTGCCATACACTTAGCCCAAAGGCATTTAGCCACATCCTTACTTTGCACACTCCTAAAGCAGATATGAAAGATTACACTGTCCCCTACGTTTCAATGAAATTCAAAATATTAATTCATTTATATCAGCATTTACATTTGTTGTTGTTGTTCTGAAAGCATCAGTAACAAAGAAAATGCATTTTCAGTAGATGAATTTCAGTCAGCTGATTCAATGAAAGGGCCAATTATATTGAGTTTACATTTAGAGCAGCAAGTAGCACAGACCAACAGGAACAGATCTATAAAGCAAAACAGCTGGTTCTGAGAAACCAATGTCTGTGCTACATGTGTCTCAGGGGGCTTCTTATCACTAGTTCTGACCTAATCCAGTGATCTGTATGCCCATTTTTAGTATCCTCTTAAAGCCTGTTTTCAGTTTAGCTTCATCTGAAACAAGTCAGGTCTGAGATCAGCCAATGGAGATGATCTGAGAAAATTCTTGAACTGAACTAATTGGTCCATCTGAAGATAGCACCAGACCACTCCACCTCGCATATCAGTGAATCTTTGTGGCAGAAAAAGATCATCCACAGAACTGCTGCCATACTAAGCACAAGAAAGTCCACACATAGGTACTATGTTCTTTTTTTGGGGGGAAAAATATAGATAATAAAAGGGAAAAAATACAATGGAATTTCTCCTGCAGTTAGCAGAGTCAAAAAACATCTGTTGTGGATTCTTACACATTTAATGACTTAATAATCTAATGTGAGAGCAAACCTTCACCAAAATTGTTATTAGGATCACTCATCAGTAGTGAGTGAACTGCGGAACTTTCAGAAATTTATCATTTGAGACTTATCTGTGTAGCTTGAACTACATAATCAAAATGCCAAAAAAAGAACAAGTACATACAAAATGTCAAAGGAAAACTGTCAAAGTCTGTTTAGGAAAAAAAAACCCAACAGTACAGCCTGCAAAGTAGTTTCTTGTGCTGTGTATTTTTTGCTCTAACAGCCTTATAATTGTTGGGGTATAATCCTTCACCCCAAAGGGCAGAGATGAAATCAAGTCCTTAACACGTGGATTACTTCTGAAATAATTCTGAGGGTGGGAAGCAGAAACCCATGAACAGATAATAACAGTCCTTTCTGTCTTGTTCTTCCTGCTAGCGTACCTTGCATTTAGCAGTGTTATGGTTAGTACCCACAGGACAAAGTAACAACTATACATTAACTAAACTCATGGATCACTCACTACACAAGGGCATCCTGTTAGGATATGGATCTGGGTAAGAGTCTCAAATGCAAGCTTCCCTCTTTGTAAGGAATACTCGTACCACCAGACCCTCCCTTTGCAGATGTATTTTAAGGAGAGCAAAGGTGCAGTTTGTTGTTGCCAGTAAAGCCACTTGAAGAGGTTCCAGCAGGAGCATCTTCCTGCCTCTCCCCCAGCCTTTGCCCAAGGATTACAGCACTCTCAGCTGTATGGATTCAGCTGTTTGCGTGGGCACATTTCAAACTCCTTCAGTGAAGTAGTCCAATGTAAACGCAAAACCACCTTCTTTTGGTTTTTTTTTTTTTAAGGAGGCAGAGGAAAGGCTGGAAGGGAAGAGTGGCAGCCTGACTTTTTCCATCAGACTATCCCACAAAGCTATTTGTACAGCCATATTCTGAAACAGATGAGGGAATAGCAACCTTTGAGGGCAGGAGGGGTGTAGAGATGAAATGGGGGTAGTGGGGAGGAATGATGCAAGCAGCTGAGTCTGGAACCTCAAACTGGCTCCACTTCTGTAGGATTCCTAATGGGGAACTACACATGAAGCCCACATTTACTTCAGCATATTTAATCAGGACAGGACTCCAGACTCACTCGCTAAAGGTCTGAAACAGCCAAAACGCAGTCTCAAGTCAGACACCAAAACTTCAAAGAGAGGCAGCAGTTCACAACATTCTCAGCTTCCTCTGCCCTGCTCATTAGTTTTAACTGTCTCTACAGACAGCTCGTGGACCTCAGCTTGCAGTTTTGGAGAAGGCCACCTAGCTGCGCTGGCCCAGGAGGGAGCAGAGCTGCCCAGCCTCAAAGATCGGAATCACTGTACAGTATTCATTTTTTGGGTATAACATTTCTTAAACCGGAGGCATCCAAAAAAAAGATGGTCCCATAAACTTGCCTTCATTACCATAAATGGATCTTCTCCCCCACCTCACTTCATTTTGCTTGCACATTGACTAAGGAACATGAGAAAAGGGAACAGCAAAACCAAGCGTAAAAAAATCCTGTATCTGCTGCCCAATTTTTCTACTTTCCATCAGCTCTGCTGCAGCCCCTCTCAGTGACTGTTTTTTGGGAAAGGTGCCACCCTGAGCAGTGTTTCTCCTCCTGGTGGAAAACAGCTTTGGGAAGATTATAGAGGCACTCCTGGGCAAGGCACAACTTTTTGATTAAACATTGCTAAAGAATTTTCCCACCAATTCATAGCACTTGTTTACATCTCAGCATTTCAGCCTGAGTTCAACCTGTGCTCTTTTTAAGAGGATTTTGTTTGAATGAGATATGTAAGTCAGGAGTCTTGAGCCCCTTCCTTTTTCTACTTTGACTTTGATGTGCAACTTTGGGCAACACATTTACCCTCTCTGTGTCAGCTTCTATCATCTGCAAATTAGAGATTTTCATAATTACCTTAATAATCTGAATAAGCAGATTTCTGAATAAGCAGAAAAATGTATAAATGTTAATATGGTTTTCAAAAGCCAAAGTAACCCTCCTTACGTCACTTTTGCAAAAATATTGCATCTGATGTTTGAAAAATATATCTGCCGAGTAGATGCTACAGCCATAAATGTTCAGCACATGTTTGCTTCTACTGACGCACACTATTAGAAAAATTGCTTGAGACAAATTGAGATATTATAGCACAGCCCTATTATGAAGCTAGACCACAAAAAAAGCTTTTTTTAATTTAAACTATATCATCAATAGAATAGGGAAGAGATGGATGAGAATGGGAATGTTGGTTGTAATTATTTCTCTGAAGATCTGGAACATTATCTGACAGGATTTTAATTCTTGAGTCTCTATCAAAAGACTGGCAGTACTCCAGGGTCCTCAAGACATTTTGGTCCTTAAGGGCAGCAAGAGGAAAACAGTTTGAGCAAAAGGCCTTTACTTGCTAGCCTTGTGCTATTCTGCCTTCTACTTCTTTCCCTAGAATATTTCAGTCAATTCAAACTTCATAAGAAAAACACTAAATTTATACCCAAAAAAGTAAACTACTTTATACAATTATCACAAGTGTACTTCAAAAGGCAAAAGATGAAGACAAAGTACCTCAAATAGGTACAGCTTCAAACTCAGGCAAGGTGGGTGGCTGAACATGTGAGAATCTTGATGAAACAAACTCTCCAGCAGAGACAAATCATGGGTAAATAATTTCACTGCCAAAACTATTGCTTCAAAAGATTAAAAAAGGTTTAGGGATGCTCACAAAGAGCAAAAAAAAACAAAATAAACAAAACAATTCCCTCCCCCCGCCCCGCCATCGCAAACTAATTCTACAATAGTAAAGTTAGATGAGGAGGACATGCACCAAAACTAAAATTAACAGTTGATAGCTGAGATGTTTTATCCACAACTATTCAAAGATAAAAATAAGGACATTAAAAATGAAAATATAACTCTAAAACAGTGGGGATTTGAACTCCCCTACTTCAGGCAATACGTTCTTTGACAGAGAAAACTAAGTTGCTGAATTCAAGTAAAAACGAGTTAAATATTTCATCAGGCAGTATAAATTGCTCTACCTTGAATAAATGAGCATTAAAATGTTTTGATATAACTCAGCTGGCAAATTACTGAAAGATATCACTGAATTTAGACTCATAACTAAATCCAGGTATCAAATATTAAAAAAGACACATACAGACACCTGCAAATAAACCCACTGGGGTAAATTCCAGAACTTTACTCTGATTCAAACAAAACTAAGCATGAAGTTCCTCAAATAGACCAGGAGAGCCAGAAGAACACCACCAGGAAAATTCAGTTCGGGAGATATAACTCAGAAATACCTCTGATAACTGTTGAATTTGTTGACTTAATTTCCTGTAACTGGGAAATTCTAGACTTCAAAAAGCTCAGGAAAATACTGCCAGTATACAGGATAGTAACTGTGTAAGTTCAAAAAACCACATTTGATTGCAAAGGCACTTTTAACCACATTTATCAAGAGCCTAGTTCCACCTGTGTCACCATCAAGAACAGCACTGCCTTGCTCCAGGAAAACACCCATTGAAACGAACCTCGGATTCATTAAAACAAAAGCTGTCTTTTTTACAACTGTGAAGTATCCCTCAACACAAATGATGTAGCTTCCTTTTTCTTTGAGGCTCACATTTTTCTTTCATTTCTCATCTCATTTACTGATGTGAGGACCAAGACAAAGCCTATCTTCCACCAGGCTATTAACACCATCTTTCCAGAAAGAAAATTAATTTGTACAGTAGTTTTATCTTGAGTCAGGGCAATGGTACAGAACACCTACTACACAAGATGTAACACAGATAAAAAACATCATCTTTGTTTTGTGATCTGTTCAAAATAACTTCCATTTCCAGCATTGTACTGCATGACTAACAGCAGCCCATGCTAGCAACCAAGATGCTGGGTAAGCCCAAACATTTTTACACGAGCAAACCCATAAAAACAATTGAGGGCAACATTGCCAGGTCACCTAGAAACTTGACAGATACTCAGCACAGTCTTCCTTTTCACAGTGAAATGGTAAATCTATTGAGGAACCACTGCCATCTCCTACATCCAGTGTCCACTCTCTTCTCAGATGGTAAAAGTTTTGTGATCTTTGATCAAGGAAAGAACCTGACAAAAAGCCTGCAATATGAAGGGAACTGAACATTTTGGCAAAAATCCTTCAGTTCGTTAATTCCAAGGTGTAAAGTCCCAGCTTTACTGGACAAAATTACTGGCTCAGTTATCTCTTGCAACATTAGTAATTTCCCTGGCAGAATTCAACCCTATACTAGTTCTCTCTTGACCAATTTTCTAAAAGCTATCAGATACCTCAATACATCCACTTAAACTCAAGTAAGAAAAATAAGAGTGGAAAATTTCTGTTAACTCAGGCAACATATGGACTGCTAGCAATATGGATCCATTAACCGTCTGCCTTACATGAGGGGATGGTGGGAAAGGAAAAAGAAGACAGGGCACTAGTTTTCAGTTAACTTGGTTGTCAGAGTCAGAGGGGATCCGAATCTTGACAGACAATAACTTGACATAAAAAGAAAGTGTTACATGCCAAAAAAAGATAAGTGAATACATTTCAGTTCCTACATTCAACTGATACTCCATCATTTTGTGTGTCTGGTTATTTTGGTCAGCCCAATAACAAACCAACTGATTGTACTACGTTGTGTAAGATTTAAGCACAACCAGATTTCTGATCACACTGCTAGAGGTCATGCCTTCTTTGTTATCATAACTTTATTTTCAGGGCAAAGTGCTACAAGAACAAAATGTTACTAAAGTTATGAGAAGATCACTCTAGAAACTCTTCAAGCAATTGCTGACATTGTGAGTGCTGACTGCCATGACAATCGAGGAGAAGTTTTGCCAATTTCTCAGAGGCTTTATTATTTTATTTTCAAACACATCCTGCTACCGAAGTAGAATTCTGATTAATTTTTTATTAAAATAATTTAGAGTTACTTAAGGAATATGTAACAAAATCAAGTTTTATTTCCAGATCTGTTTACTTGACTTTTCTGAATGTCAGTATTTTCTTGAAGAAAAATACAGTACTGGAAAGATTATACAGTTCAAGTAGTACAGGTATATGTAGTTGCAGACTGAATTTAGTCCTTGAATCTAATGCTATAGTTTTACCATGCAGTTTTTCCTTCAGAAAAATAACATGAAGGGTAAAGCCTTAACCCGATTAAAAGTCAATGAAAAGCTTCTACAGACTGTAATGAGACTGGGATTTCACCCAAGGTGTTAAACTGTGGTTTGGGAAAGCGAATAAAAATACATCCATGATTCTAACAAGTACTTACCTGCTAGCCAGACTGAGCAATTCATGTCTATCGGCTACTGCGGATTTCTTCTCCAGTTCCCACAACATCACATTGATCAGGTATGAGTTCTTAATTACAATGGGCACTTCTTCAAACATGTTTTCATAAGCAATATTTGCTTTTTTCAAGCTGTGAAAAAAGTTTAAATGATTTATTAATATAACCAGTAACTCTCTTGTTCTTTTGGTTGAATTGCTCCTCCAATAATCGGCAGTTTTGCAAAAGCTCTTGATTTTCATAGTTCTACAATATAACAAGTATCAAGTTTTGATAAGAGAGCATTTGCATGGCAAAACCTCCCACTTAAAGACTAGGAAAAGTTGCTGTAGGAAAAACTCAGAAGTCAACCAGCTGCTTTGCTTGCTAATACACTACTTATACAAAAAAACATTCAGCAAAAGACTGTACTGACAGGACTAACTCTGCCCCTTCCCAAAATATTTTACTGATTTCCCTGCCATTGGGGTTTCTTAAAAAGAGGTGAACAGTTAGTTGCAACATGACACTGACATACCCTTAAAATCATAACTACCACAATGAAAAATAATTTCCCCAAAGGCTGAATATTTAAAATTTTTATTGAAAAAAAATTGACAAAATAGCATGTGTGTGTGTGCGTGTTGGAATAATTAAATTCCATGGTGGCTATTAAAATACAATTTTCTAGTACATACTTTATTTACAATATACATATAAAAACTACTGTTATTGCATTATAATACAGTGAATAATGATAGCTTTGAGAATATCTGGAAATAAAGGCACGATCGATAAGTTCCTAAGGAAATACATCTTTAACTTCTTTGAATGCCTATTGAATATTTGGAATAAAAACTTTTGCTTTTTGCCTTCCCCTTCTCCCTCCTTCTTTCTTTTTTACTAAGCACAGATCTGTTTGTTCATTATGGAAATGTTATGTTTAGACACCAAGCAGTGAAATGATTCCATTTTTCCTCAGCGATAAAGGTTTAACAAGTGCTTGTGCTTTTGCCATTGAACACCAAGCTGTTTGAGGGAACAAGATGACAGCTAAGGCCTATATCAATTACATGTAGCTAATCTTCTGAAACAGAGTAATTATCCATTTTACTCCAGAAGACTGTGTCCACATGGGGGAGTTAATCTGGAATAAATACAGCAAAACAGCTATTCCAGAATACCTGTTCAATTTTCCTTCTGGGAAAAAAAAGAGCTTAAATACAGACCAGACAGTTCCCCTTCTCCATTTCTTTTTTTATATTTTGTGACTCTGTTCCCAGATACAGCTACCTTCACCATTGCTCTTGCAGCCCGCCCGTGACCATCTCCAAAATCAGTTCATGTTCCACCACTTCAGCACGTATTTAGATGCCCAAAGAGAGATTGTCATGTCTTCTCAGCCCACCGTGCCAGTGCACGTGTATTGCTATCACTATATACTTGGTCTCCCCAGCACACACTGTTAACATGAGATTTTAAAATATGGCATTTTCTCATCCCTGTGTACCCTTCTGCCTCTCAAATAATCCAGCAAAACCCATGAGAAAATATTCTTCTAAGTTACTTACGCTTCTGGAGAAAAGTCTTTTTCTTTGCAAACTTCCATCAGTTTGGGAGTCAGCCTATATGCCTTTAGTGACAAAGACCCTTGGGCAGTCTTAATGGGATCTATAATTAAAAATTGAAGAAGTGTATTATTACTAACCCCAGCGTTTCTTTTTTTAGTATCTGAATGACATAAGCAGAAGGAAAAAAAACTAAATAGTCTTAAAAAAATTGAGACAACCAACACAGAAAAGACACTACAGCGAAGCTATACCTATTGTACTGAAATGTAAAATACAACCAACTATTTACAGTGAAGCTAATTAATAAACTTAACTTTGAGAACACAGGGGGGAATCTAGAGCCATTTTACTCATGACATTATTTCCCTATTAAAGGTCTAATTATAATTTTATTTTCTTTTATATGAACTATCCACAGAACTTAAGTAAGAGCTACCTCATTTAAATAAAGATTTTTCCCTCCAGTTATTATGCAGTAAATTAAAGTATTCACCGAACTACATTTTATTCAAAAATATTGTAGCAATAAGTTAATTCGGATCAAGTTGTCCTGCTGCTTCATGCATAACAATGTAACTGGTATATAAAAAGATCAGTTTTGCCTTGACATACTCCACTGAATTTAGGGGGAAACTTTCTAAACAAACTGTTACATTCCTAGCACAAAGAAGCTTAACACTTGCAGCATGATAACAGCTGAAACATGCCAACATGAGAATAAAAATTGTGTTAACATTCATGTTGTCTGAAACTTAACATAGTAAAACTTTTAGCAATCGGTGATAAAATGAAAACCAAAATAGACTGAAACAAGTGGAAAATTCATCAAGGTCTGATGATGCAATGTTTCCAGCCAATATAAGTATACTTTAACAACTTGTTCTTTACTGTAATCCAATTGTTAACATACTGAAACAATTTTGGGGCAGCTCATAAGATTGATCGTATTCATTAGTATTTTTTCTGACAGATACTCAGGACGTTACATTTACTTCTCAGCTGGAAACTATATGCAAGTCTGCCAGATATGGCAAACTGTGAGTGTTTGGGGAGGGGGAGGCTATAAAGCTGTTAAATTGCCTACGGTTCTGATACAGCACAGAACATCTGGTCTGGAGAGCTTGAGGAAACACCATTAAACAGGCAGAAAAGAAAAAATCTTTGTGCTAAGAAACAGTCCAGGTTTTGTATGCTTCTGTCAGAGGTATAAAAAAACTTGGCAATTTGTGTGATGATTGGTCAGTCACGTACAGAGCCAGACACGCTAGCAAGCGGGGTTTGTTAGACATCTGGTCGGGTTCCACCAGCCCCTTCAACGAGGGAGGGGAGATGAAGGAATAAAAATGAAGCAGCTACTCTAGCATTCCAAAATGTACACATCAGGGCTCTGATAGCAAGAAAAATAAACAGAAAGAAGGAAACCCTGTCTAGACTTAGCTGCTGCTGAGGCTGCCGTAGACACAGGGTTGGTATTTACTCGAAAAGGCCTGCCAGGCTACTCTTACAGGCAAAAGGCAGAATACAAAAATAGTAGTAATAATATTAAGAGGGGAAAAGACTAATAAAGGAAACCTCATACTAACCGTAAATGAGAACTACAGACTCCTCAATTGCGTGCTGGTAACTGAACTGGGAGTCCAGGAGGGCACGAGTGACAAAAGAGCCATAGTATGTGGACTGGTACCAGCCAACGTGAAGATGATCAATGTTTACATGGCGAAGGCTTCGCATCATTTCCATCTGGTATTGAACTAGATTAAATAAAAAGCATGTTTAAGAAGTAAACTTACACAAACTGTGCTACTGAGAGGGAGAGAGTGCTTGATATTAAATGAGTAAATGGTATTTTATTTTATCTTCATTTTTGCAGCTGTGTAGAAGTTTGTTTATTCACCGCTGGACTGTCCTTCATTGAAATCCAGAGCTTCCTCAGAGAATGAGAGTAAGATTAGCCTGAATAAGCAGACTTTTTTCAGCTGCAGTTAATTGCTAAAGTGATCAACAAAGTGTTACACGTCATTTACAGTGTGTATTACCTTGCTCATTCATAAAAAAATTGATACTAGGTTTTATTAAGCATTTTACCATTTGGTAACAAAGAAATATTGTTTTAATACTGTCAAGAATTAGATAATAACTTTTGGAATCAAAATGAGAAATACTTAATAAGTATATGAAATAGAAGATAAACTTATGTCTTTTCACAACATAAAACTGTATTTTCAGTTTGAGAGTTCAAGATAGTTTTGATTCCATGTATCTTCAATATTTCAACACAGTTTCCTTTTTTTAGATACATATAAATGCGTAAGTATGCATGTGTATATATTATACACAATCACACAGATATTTTAATACAGTAAGTTACCTTAGACAGTGGAGAATATTGTTTGTCAGGCTTTTTACACCAACAGCTGTAATGTTTCATTGTGCCAACTCATAAATTCAGTTTCTATTCAATGCTTCATTCAAACAGATTGCCTTGATGGAATGTAATTCTATTCAGGAATGTTTAATATAATCTCATTGAGCAGATCGTATCACACCTTATCACTCATCAGAACTTTTCATCAGAAAGACACTGTACCCACTGCTTACATTTAAGGAAACAGAATTCAGGGTGATTATCAGATGAACCAACACTCACAGCCAACTGACAGAGAATCACATGCAGCAATACTACACAATCTTTAAGTTTTATCTGCAGCTGCAAAATTTACAATTAGAAAAACTGTCTCCTCCTATTCACTTCTGCTAACTTTTTTTCAAAGCTTCTCCTTGCACAGATGAAAATATAATGTTCATTATAAAAGAAAGCAACATAAATTAATTAGAGGACAGAATATGCTACATTGTCAGATCCCACTGCATATCCTTTCAAGAGGAAAAAAAAATTCCTTTTTAAGATACAAGGAGACATTTTTCAAGATTGGACAAGTATTTTTCCAACTTATCACCCTTACAGCCCAAACTACATTCTGCAGTCTGCTGGCCCTTTTCATTAAACTGCTATATCTTACCAACTGTATTTTTAAAGTAATTATGTACACTTACGTAAACCCTTGCAGATTTTCTCCATCAGCATGTGTTAGCGCTTGCATTTTCTTTCAGAATATCTGAATATAAATTACTTGAAATTTGTATTTCAGCTAGAATACCATGTTAATAAAGCACCCCAATACAGCAGAAACATCCAGGCCACAGCTTGAAATCCCGTAACACACTGCAAGCAAAGACAAGGCCTGCACCATTTGGCTGTCTCTAAACCACGGCAAATCTAAAGAAGCCACTACACATTCCAGGAGAGACAGCTGAGTAGAACTGATCAAACAACTATTTCAAAGTCAGTTTGAAAATCCTTCCCCCTGCCAGATCAAAACAAATTTTAATCCCACTTTCACTGCACATCTTTCTGAAATACTGGCCAGTTTCAAGCATACTCCTTACACAGCAGCTTGGATGATTTAGCAGGTAGTTTCTCAATGTTTCTCACAAAAGCAAAGCCATGATCTAGCTTGTCAAAGGAGCTCAAGTCCTTAAATGTAAAAGTTTTGTTGTTTTTCTCTGGGGATGAAGACATTAAGTTTCAAAATTTTATAATGAAATCATAAAGAACACAGACCTCCTCTGGAACAAACTAAAAGACTCCTCTTGTGACCAGGATTTTTAATTGAAAAAGCATATGAATCGTTTATTAAATGTAGCTAGCATTAATTTTTTTTTGTTTAAAAGAAGTTTTTCAAAGATATACCCGTGTGGAAAGCAAGTAGGACTCACTTTTGACATGATACACTACAACATGCTAAAACATGAAATTATGGTTAGATTCTTTCTAGCCAAATAAAGTCATGAAAAGAAATAACTAGAAAGGGATTTTCAAAAGCAGCCAAAAGAGAGAAAACTTTTTTGAGAATAAAGTTAACTGTGTATGTCTAGATCGCTGGACTATACTGCTCCTTGCAGTGGCAATTTTCTTGAGGACACTGCCAAAGTAGAGGTGGTCATGCAATGGGAAAAAGATATTTATAGACTTCTATGGAATTAAACCATTCAGATAATTTTTCCCTTAAGAGGTGTAAAGAGAGGGAATATCCTAAGAAAACATCCAGATCTTATACAAATCTGAATAAAGGTATATCATGCTCTTAAAAGCATTTATCTGAGAGGTAAGTTGTAACCAGGTTCCAGGACAACTTCTTTTCTTAAACACAGTATTAAGCAACAATTTGTAACTGAACATAAACAAAAGTGAAGTGATACCGTACAGAAGTAAAAGGACTCACTGAAAACCATGAAGATTTTAAGCCAGCAGTTCCTCTTCTCATGACTGTTAGCAGTTAGATGATAATGAACGCAATAGCGGAAAAATCTCAAAGAACTAATAAAGCATCAACAGCTAACATCTCTGCCTTGGGAAAAAAACTGTAGAAATTAAAACATGCTGCAGTCCCCACCAGGGAGAAATAGAAACTCTTTTAACAAAACATATATATTTTATAACATGTATTAGCAGCTAGAGAGATCCAACAAGCTGCCAACTTGCACAAATGGATAACAGCCCCCCAAGTTGCTTTTGTTTATATTGTTACCACAGTTTCTTTATATCTTGTGCCCAATCTACAAACGTCATCTTTTTACGTAGAAGTTTAGCACAGACTAGGCAAGAGCTCTCTCCTTCTACCCAGTCCTCAGCCTCCTAGAAGTTGGGATGGTCAGGCACTTCTTCCAACAAGGAGTTCACCTCTTCAAGTAAAAGTCCTTCCCAAGTCATGCTACAAAGCAGCCACTAAGAGTGCTCAGAACCAAGCTGAGAGAGGAAAAGCACAGGGAAACAGCCAGACTAGGAGGCGAAGCTTCCCTCCTGTCCCCCATATTTAAACAGTGTACCTATATTTTAAGCAAATTATTTGTTCAGGAGCGTCTTCATGATGAGGAAAGCCAACAATCAGGCCTGTACTCCCGCAGTCAGGCCAACACCTTTTCCTTTTCTAAAAGGTATTGGCAACATTAGAAAAGTCATCAGGGCTTTAACATATTGGAGTTATATACCCTACCGTACCAATAAGAAAATAACATACCCAAAATTAAGTCATAAATCAGAGACAAGGCCAAGAATTGAACACAAATGTGATGACCCGTTCAACACTCGGACAAAGCCACGTTCTCTGAATACCTTAAAATATCCTCAGTCAATAACTTCACTATTTGAAAATCTAATTTAAGAAAAGGTTAAGTCAACTAAGGCACTGAAAAAAGGAAAAAAGGTCCACATGATTATTTTAAAACACAAACAAATCTAAGACATCAGCGTTTACAAACAACTCACAAATTCACAGCCTTGAAATAACAGCGTATTTCTAAAACGCTTCCAAAACAAGTGGTCTTGTAGCAACCCGATGCATGCTGCAGGTTTATTTATCACTAAAGCTGTATTATTTTTGTTTCTTTATAAATAACTCATTAAAATCCAGCTCTTGGGAGGTAACATATCAATGAACGCGTTGCTGAAATTCAGTCTTTAAATAGTTATCGTTACCATCAGATGAGATGCTTTTCAGCCTGGTCACATTCAGACTGCTGGTAAATATCATGACATGCAAAATCTTGATCAAAGATGGCCTGAAGGCAATACATTTGATGGCACCTCAGATGCTCAAGGCTTAATCTCTAGAACATGCTTTAACTTGATACGCCTTAAGAAATCTGGTTTGAAGAGCAGAAACCAACAGCTGTCTTTAAAAAGGCAAGCCCAACTTCACAACCAGTACCTTATGCTGTAGACTGGTTTTATGTTGTTGTTCACCCAGCTTGCCACATTTTGCACTGGACACAGTAAGACCAAAGGTGGTGACAACCAACTCTATGCTATGAACATCTAAGACCTGCATAGCCTTCAGTCAGGATTTCACAGCTGTTTGTCTTGACTCGTGCTTCACAAATTTGTGCTTAAACTATGAACTCAACCAGCAGAAGTTACACACATGAACACAAGGGCAGGTCACTGATTCAAGAACAAGGTAGATCTTGACTGCTCCCTCACACCCACAACACCCTCCTCAAAAGGACTACGTGGAGTATCTGAGGATGGGTACCGTTTCCTCACAGAATCTTGGTCATCCAGAAGACAGATGAATTAAAACGCTGAGCTGTCACTAACTGAAATTTACTCAAGACTGAGTATCCTTTCCAAGGGACAAAAAATCCATCAGAATACACAGCATCCAGTCCCGGCACTAACGCTTCTCTGAATTTAACTGGCAAGATGAACATGGCAAATTTTGGTTATTCTGGTCAAACTATACTGAAAAACCGCTAACAAAGCCCTTTCATAGTACCACTATTAATGTGGAGAGTACTTTTAAGGCAATAATTTGTCTCTTTTGAAGTGCTACCATGTGGCAGCATGCGTACTGAGCAAGTGCTATACACTACATGGTACTTTTTAGCAGCACAAAATATTCTGTTTTTTTCTATACATATTAAGCTTTGCCAAACCACATATATGCTTCAGACAGTATCTTCAATGACTAAAACAAGTCAGCAGATGCTAGCTCAAGGAACCAGTGTATGCATTTGAAAGGAAGGAAAATTGACTTATTTTATTTAATTAAGCACAGAGAATTATGGAGACAACAGATTAATTTCTTTCCTTCCACACAGACAATATCAATTAATTGTCTAAAAACTCATGAGTCACAATGACTCCATCTATTGATAACAACTCCAATTGTGAAGCACAAACATCACTAGTAACATGGCTATCTTATTCTGGTAAAAAATACAAATAAAAACGAAGGGCAAAGAGAAACAGGAACGCACAGTTAATTCGGGCATAAGTAATATTTTACCTGCAAAAGCCTTTAGATACTGCTGAAACATATTTCTTAAGTTGAAGTGCGCAAAACACATGAATGCATGTATTTGCAGATTTTTATCTATCTCCCCCCCTCGCGCTTCTCCCAAGACAAATGCACAAGATCAGTAACTTAACAATTCTCCTATTCAGAGCGGAAAAAAAAAAAGTAAATATTACCTTCCTCAATAATATTCATTTCCTCCTCTGAAATATCAAGTCAGGGTTACAAAACAGTACCCTATTTTATGCACTTTTGCTATAATGGGCTGAAAGTACCTGATCTCCTCCAAACTTGGAAGCTAAGCAGACCAGGACCCATGAATAGCTATAGCTAGATGAGAAAGAAAAAAATCACTTGAATATAGGCAAAAGCCCAAGAGTCAGAGTCAATCATAAGACCACAAAAACAAAAGCCAGTGAAAAGACTTAATTCAACTCCATTTTAATCGCTAAACTCAAGGATGAAAAAAGAAAGGCAGAACATATTTTTCGAAAGTTGATTAAATTTTTCTAAAGGAATTGTTATGTTTTAATAAGCTACAAACTGATGGGAAAACTGTACACCATTCGAAAAGCAGACTTTGCATATCTGCATTTTCTTTATAGACTATGGGATAAATTGAAACCAAACCTGTAGCAATCACCTCCATCTATGCTGCTGATGTTACTGCTCAAGTAGAAGCAAGCCCAACTGTCTTCCATGACTAGATGCTCATTACAGCAACCCAAGCTTTGCTAGTGTCTTCATACTTTCTAAAGCAAAAGCCTTCATTTTATGAGAAAGTAGGGGAGAAGCAGAGGGGGGGAAACTCTAAATTAACTGTTCACTGTGTATGCTCAGTGAACTCAATTTTTAACCTTGATAACAATTCAGTGTTAGTTTTACTACAGCACTGTATCATATTGAGAACCTGTTCTACATAAAAGGTGTGGGACATCCAGAAGCGGTATTGCATTCAGTAGGTGAACAGTGAGAAGTGTAACAAAAATAAAACAACATGCTTGGAGTGCTTCTCTCTGGAGACACTTATCCAAGATGAAGGAACACATGTCCAGACTACTATTTATTACCAGTTTAGACAGCAGTGGCCCAGGCATAGTCTCCACCTGAACCGATGACCAGAGGTTTGGCAGAAACAGCGCAGGCAGAGATAACTGTCCTGTTATCTGGGACACCCCATTAAAGCAAGCAGTAACTGCCTGTTACCATCTTGTTGCCTTACAGAGGTCATTCCAACACATGGGTCAGCACAAGGACATACTACAAAAGCAGGAGAAGGCAGGAAAGGGTAGCTCTGTCACTGGTAGGAATAAAGGAAGATGAGGACAGGTTTTCAGAGAAAAAGAGTAAAACAAGGAGATGGGAGCATGAGGATGTGCGTGACGGGGCAACAGGAAAGCAGCAAATGGAAGCACACCACTTCCTGCACATGTGCTGGCACTCACCCAGTATTTTCTGACAGCAAGCTTGGGGCTCTGGACTAAACACATAACCACTGAATTAGGAGGCAGTCAAACCAATCATGCTATCATTTAATTTTATTAGCACATGAGCGAACACTTGGATAAACCTTTAGGGGAAAAAAAAATTCTTTCTGACCACACAATTCCCTGCATAATTCAAGACAGTGGAAACTTGTACTGTTTTCAAATAAACATACCTGAGCCTCAATAATAGTCTAAAGAAGATGGGCAAGACTGTCAAGATGACTTACAAAACTTTTAAGGTATGCAATGTTATTCCAAAGTCTGAAAGCATTATAATACTACCTTCTAGAAATATTAAAACACTTGAGTCTTTTCTAAAAGCATTTTTTTAATTCAGAAATTCATTTTAAACCAGCATCCTGAAATTAAAGTTCAAATCAAGCAATATAATGTCACTATTTTTTTGATGATGTTCTTTAAGAAGCAAGTGCCAGAAGATATTTCAAAGGTCTTCTGCCAAATATTTTGAGATGCTTTCTTGGCGTTTATAGAGAAAGCTCCATCTTTCCAGTATTTTACAACACTCACCACCACTTAATGCTCAATCTCCTCCTATATGGCAGGTAACCATTATCCATATATAAGCATCCATTTGTCTTACTACAATACTAGTTTTAAACTGACATGAAGATAGACGTCATAGAAGATTAAAATTTTTATCAAGAAAAGTTTCAGTCAGCCTACATTGTCATGAGAGCAGTAAATTATGCTACTAAAAATGCCATCTAGACAACTTAATTCTTGCTTTTCTTGTAAAAGAGCAAGAGGATGATATCTCATTTCCTAATAAACATCAAATGCCAAATGAAAGCATCAAATGTTTTCTATTAGGAATGGATTCCCATGAACTTCAGTATTTGAAGCCTTTATTTATACAATTTTTGTCCAATGAATATAATTCTGGCTGCTAAAATGCAAAGTAAGATTAAAGGAATGAAAAGGAACCTGCCTGGTCAAAAATCATCTGCATGTTAGAGTAAACTCATATTTGATTCATCATCCCATTTAAAAAAAATTTAAAATATTAGTAAGAAGACAAATCCCTAAAGAATTTCCTTAAGTTTCGTTGTTGGCATTGATTTTTGCTTGTTTGCTCTAGTGAGGCTACATTCACTGGTAAAAGCTCTTTCTTCACAAAATATTGTTAATATATCTACGTTAGTGCTACAAGTTACAAAGGAATTAAGCACACAATAAAACAAATCTGTGGTGAAAATCTAATTCCTTTCCTGCACAGATGTAAATCAGCTTAATGTATTTCTATGAAATTTTGTATTACATGAAAGCTCAGAAAGGTTATCGGAACAAAACATCAGAAATGTTTAAAGATTAACAAAACACACCACCATTTTTACTTCTAATTTAACACAGATTTGCATATTCAACAATTTGAAGACAGAATAGGGACAGACAATAAAATGGCAACAACCTAGCAATTGTTGCACTTTGAAAATCAAGAACATCATACATTACCCATGACAAGAAAGTCGCACTTTGTTAATAATTTTTCAATACATGAAAAAAAAACATAATGCCTTCACATAAGGGATTTGGGGGCTTTTAAATCCCCCACCTCCCCTTGAAAAGAAAACGGTTTTTCTTTTTAATAAAGCTTCATAGTTTGCGTGACTTTTACAACACAGCATTTGCACTGCAAAAGTTCAAAGGGCACAGAGAAGAGGAGGGACATCTTCAACAACTTGCTTACGCCAAAATACACATCTCCATTTCACCTTATCAGATACAAAGAAGCAAGTGGCTTTCTGATGCCTTGGTATTAGTATCTACAGCCTGTTTTGAAGAATCTCTCATGTTTCAAGATCACAAAATGTGGTCCGAACACTGAAGATGACACAATTTTCAGGGATCGTCCTTATAGCAAATCAGGATTCACTGAAAGAAAAGTTATTTCTACAGATTCTCTCTTCAATTGACAGTCACACAAGCTACTGTTTTCTCTGACGTCCATCAGCCCATCATGTACATATACCACTGTTAAAAATTTGGCAGGGAGAATTAGTTAAAAAAGTTCTAATTTCTGGCAAAACAGAAGAGCATGGTAGCTATCTCCTTAAAAACGTCTTCTGAATTAAAATTACACAAGTATCTAGCTTTCAAATGTTTTAAGTGCACTTGGAAAAAAAGATGAGCACGTATTCAGTGTCAGCCTTACAGCTTCTTCCACTAAGGAGCTATTGGTGCAGAACAAGAATTCCCAACATGCCGAGAAGGCTCGAAGCATCATCTATTAACATCTACTGTTCCTTTAAGGAAGAAATGAGGACCTCACACAACCCTCAAAATTCAGCATTAGTTTTACCAAGTCTACTAGTTCTGTCAAGCCCAGTCACTGTTACTCACTGACCAAACAGCAGTAAAATGTTGTATTAACTTCTTTCTTTTCAGTACAGATAGCACTTAACTCTTACCCCTCATGTAAAGCAATAACTAGGAGCTTCATGTGTCAGGTAGGTGAGCAGTGTCACAGGGACATCTCAGTGTGCCTCTTGCAATAGTCTTAGAGTACCACCTGACACCTCTCTGTTACACATCCCACACAGCAGGTAGTCATTTAAATGTCCATGACACAAAGCAAGACTGAGCCAGCCCATCCAGTTATCTTAGAGACCAGCAATTAAACCGCATCAAAGTGCCAGCCAAGGGCAGCTTTGTTTGGCTTTTCACTATACAACCATCTATGTGCACTCCTCATCACTGTGAGCCAAGTCCTCAAGCCATGAGCAAGATAACTTCAATTCACGCAAGGTATGGGTAAGTGAGAATCCAGGCACAGTCCCACCCAGTAGATAGATAAGAAAACACCTCTCCACTATGAGATCCAGGGTCAGTCATTATCTTTGCCAAGCATTGACTTCAGACAAAATGAATCAATCCCTCTTGCGTGTAATCCTTACTACAATAAAAATCTTCACCCTTCTCGTAACCTGCACATAGAAACATCTGAGAGTGACGAGTTTCCTGTTGGTTCAGTTCTTGAGCTACGCATCCAAGACAAATGCATCACAACTGTGTTGATACATTAATGTTCTCCAAATCCCCATACTATTTTCATATCAGACTGCCAACCTTGTCTTGGACAACCTGAGTAGTTAGCTATAGTCTCATTTTCTTCTCAACAAAATCAGATTTCTCACAATTATCTACCGCTTGTTTTCACTTGTGTGTGTATGCATATGTACAAATGCATGCATATACACAACGATGGAGGAGGAAGAGACAGAGAGAAGGGAGAGAGAGAATATACACAGCCTCCTCTGTATTTAAGTATGCATTTAACCAAGAATCAAGGTGGATACCATGGTGTATGTTAACACACATGGTCATATTTCTAGATACCTGGAAAAAGAGTGTTGTGAAGAAAGTTCAGCAATGAGTAATCGAAAGGCAACTTCATAGCAACAAACACAACATGGAAACCTGACAGCATGTGTGTGTTCACAGTATTACAAGGTTCACCTCTACATCCCAACAAAAAAAGCCCAAATCCAGTGTATGATTTCACACCACTGCCCAGATAATAAGAGGAGAGTCAGGAAATTCAGATCAAGGTAACTCAAAATATAAATCCCCATTTCATTGGGCATTAGTGCTGCACTTGGGAGCTATAACACTGCAAGGTATCTACTGAATGGCATTACCATTGGTATTACTTAGTATGAGTTTCTAAAGCCCAGGCTAACACTATCAATGCCTGTCATTAGGGTAACTTCTTCAATATGTCCTCAAAGAAACAATGAAATCGGGCCAACTTCAAAAAGCCTTTTCTATAGCACAGCAAAAGGAACAATAAAAACAGGAGTGGTTAGATATTTGAGGTGAATGACAGTCATTGCCTTCTTACAAACAGCCTCTGGCATCTAACAAGTTGAGATCATGCACTACAGTCAAATGCAAAAGATATCAAATAATTTAAAGAGAACTAAAACCCTCAATAGGTTAAGAATATTAAGTTTAGAAAATAAAGCTCATGGCTTTTAGATCACAGAGTTAGGGTGAATTTCCCCTCTTTCTAGGGACTGTAACATCATATGGCAGGATTCAGCAAGCTAAAGCTAATATTTCAGCAACATAGCACTTGCAACTTTTATATTTAAGTGTGGCTTATTCTTCTAAAGTAGCCAAGAACTAAACTCACACCCTGTTTAAATAGGCAGAAAAAGTGTTCTGTGCCAAGGAGGAAGTTATAAACTTAAAGTAGGTTTTGTATATGGGATATAACTTGGGAAGCAGTGGGACAGATCCACTGCAATCAATTCTTCAACAAGAGAAAAAGCAAAGGCACAGTATAATGTGCAGTACATCAGAGCTGGAGGCAGAAGGCTGCGGTTCCACTGCTCACTCAGCTGAATGACCCCCTGATGGGGCTGGACAAGTCAATTCTTTCCATTCCTGCTTCTTCTCCAAAGATTATAAACCCTTGGGATAGCATTCACCATTTATTCCAAATACAGCCCAAAAGCAAAACAGCCTCGTTTGAGGAAAAGATGAATCATGGAATCACTTGGTGGTACCTGTATTTCACTGACTTCCAAAATGCCTTCACAACTAAATCACAGTTACAAAACTGCATTATAGCTGGAGGTAAAAAAAAAAAAAAGTTTCATAAAGATTAATACTACCCAAATAGAGTCTGTATAAAAGACATGGTGATAATGAGGCATGCAGGGTTGTGATCAGCACCAGTACAAAGACCATCCACTAATGGTGTGCTGCAGAGTCAATACTGGATTCAATACTGGATTCAATACTCCTCTATCATCTTCACCAAGGACTTGGATGATGGGGACAGAGCGCTCCCCAACAAGAGACAACTCAGACTGACTGGAGAGAGTTCAGGGACAGGCCATGAACATGAATGGGGGATATCTGTAATACAAGGAAAGGATGAGAGAGCTGGGGCTGTCCAGTCTGGAGAAGAGAAAGCTGGGGGCAATCTTATCTACGCGCATAAATACTTAGGAAATTCAACTTAAACAGAAGACAAATTACCTTTCAAGTTTGTTTTTTTCCCCCACTGTGAAGATGGGTAAACTCTGTAACAGGTTGCTTAGAGAAGCTGTAGAGCATCCATCCTTGGAGATCATCAAAACCCAACGGTACAACCTGTTCTAGTTGACCTTGCTTTGAGCAGGGAGACTGGATCAGAGCCCTCTAGATATCTCTTCCAATCTCAGCTATTCAATGATTCACTGACTGGAAAAGATGGCTTAGTAAATTAGAACATGGTAAAGAAAGAAAATATCAAAATCACAAACCCTAATTCAAGTCACATAAAACACTGCTGGTTGATTTCTTCATTTTTTTTTTAAATTTTTGAAATGAGGCCAAGATCACAAAAGTTCTGCTACACACCAAAGAAAAAATATGGCGTCCTAAGCAATCCAAGTTTGGTTTGAGTTTTACAGGCATTTAGAAACAAACCACTATAGCGTGGAATTTCAAAAGAGACTATTTGTGTTTCAAAAGCAGTTATCTTCATGCTGCATTCATCTTTTTTTTTAGTTATTGGAAATGTTAAAAGCTATTATGCAAAGCACTATATAATTCTCAAAGGATTCAGCCTAAATACTTCTTCAAATGCAAACAAGGCACTAGTCACAAGAGGTACAAAATCATTGATTAACAGCCACAGACTATATTTATTTCAGCCACTCTAATTCAATGTCAAAAATGCAACAGAAATGGTTTCAAAAAATTAACATGGGTAAGCCAGTGTAAAAATATTTCGTTTCACAAATTGTGCTTAGATTTGTGACTGCAGTTCAATATGGTAAGCGAACATGAAATATAGAATTGTCAAGGACAGGAAGGAAACAAAGTCAAGGACTGAAGAGCGCTGAACTGCAATGTCAAGAGGACTTGAAAAGAGAGGCCTAGAGAATTCATTTTGCTCCACAGACAGGGAAACGTGGCAGAAAGAAATACTAATTAAAAAGCATCTTACTACACTGGCCATGATCTCTTCTGTTTAAAATTGGATTTAAACCAAGAAAGTTGAAAAATACTGTTGCAGCCATCAACAGCAAAGTCAGTAAATTTTCTTGAATAATAATAATATAACTTGAAAAAAATCTAGATGAATTGCTGAAAATCCTTGCTCTGCAAGATATTACAAATAATGCTATTTTCTTAAGTATTTCACTCAAAAGCAAAAATGCACACATGCCACAGATATACATACACCTCACAAAACAGTTCAGAGTAATAAAAGTTTCATAAGCTGAACAGTGGGAACACTAAGGAATCTGTAAAGGTGATAATTCAGTAAGAATAAGCTCAATTTCAATTTACTTCAAACAATTACTTTAAACTTTCCAATTTATTTTATTTTTATGTATCATCATAGTATCAGGTGCCTGCAGGAAACACTGAAAACTTTGTCAAAAAGTTTGCTCTGCCTCAGATGATACTTAAATCATTCCCAGAGTCTCCAAATACCTACTTAAAAACTGCACTTTGTGGCTCCAACACCTCCTCTATATTTTATCATAAGAATATAGTCAAGTGGACTGGGAAAATAAAAAACAGCTCCTTTCTGTAGGAAGAGTGTGAGCGACTGCCCTGCTTATTAGAGTGCATGAATATATGCACATAAGACAGAGAGCTTGTGCTGTATGTGCACAGAGTCTTTAGCCATGAAACACCAACTAGACCATGGTGGCAGACAGCATGATAAAGAAGACTTTTTTCTGCACAGCAAATCATTTCAGTTACTGTTTAGCTTAAGAGTCTAATATACTTTTCCTACAAATAATCTTGAGCTTTTACACTTAAAACAGAAAGGGTCTTGGAAACTGTGTTTGGTGAGTGGAAGAGAAGACTCCATGTGAAAAATTGCCTCAACAGAGGCCTATGAGTTAGGAACTCTTGACAAACAGCTGCACCACCCAAACTTCAGCATGGGAGATCTAAATACACCATGATTTCACAAATCCAGACTTCCATTAGAGACTCAGCATAACCCAGTACACAGTAAACAATACCATTTCTGAAACAGACAGCCCTTCAGTCAGATTTTTAAGCAATTGGCTAAATAAGCTACATGATCACTCCAACACAACTGAAACTTTGCCCACCCCACTGTCATCTTTTAAAGGAAAATTGTAGCCCAGGCTGTTCTCTTTCTCTACTACTCTTACCCCCACACAATGCCATGTGGCAATGACAGTCTTATCCTCAAGGCCTCCTTTCTTAAGCATCACTTTGGAAGCATGAGGAAGACCAGGAATACTACCCTGGACTGAAAGATATTCCAATTGTGTTTTTAAAATAGACATTCAAATTGTGTTTTGGAGAGCAACTGTTGATGACATCACGCTGGCTCTGGTAGCCAGCTGTTGTTTCAAAAGATAACTATAAGTACATGAAATATTCTCCCGATATTACTTTTCTATGTAAGCAGTTGCAGCTGTTAAGAAGGTGACTAGGAGGCTATGTCTAAATTCCAAAGAGAAGAGATGTTTGCACAGCCACAAAGGAGAGATCGACAAACAGAAAAGTATGTACAGAGAACAATCTTTGTTAAGACCTATTCCATGTTACACAAGAGTTCACAAGCTCTTGATCCAAACTGGGTTTAAAATGACTCTCTCTTTTACCTCTTTCAAGGACAAGAGCAGTAAAAAACTTGTTTGCCAATGTTGCATTTCAAGTGCAGAATTGTACTCGATCTTTGCTGGAGTTTGCAAAGTTTGAAAATTTTTCTCCAGAACTCAAGTGTAATATTAAGATCTACAGAGCAGACTCAAATTTAAGTGTTTACCTGGTTCCTAGTTGCATTCTAGTTGAGGGTGAATAACAAGTGACTTTGTATTTTTGGGTTTTTTTTGTTAAGTTTGCAAACAGAGTATTTCTTTTTCGTGGAACCAATACAGTGATAAAGAAAAAACAGAAGGCAAAGACAGTGCCTGATGAGCAACACCATTACATGTTCTTCATGAACAGAATCACTAAAATGGCTTTATAGAAATTTCACTTTCTGTCCTCTACAATTTTCACTGGTAAAACTTTCCAAAATATGGTTTTGTTATAATCCTGAACCACAAGTCAGATATACCAAAATTTTTGGTAACAGATACCAAACACACACCAGCTTTAGGACAATCTTGTAACTCAAACATAAGGATAGCATGTGGTTTTAAGCATGTGATTAGGTGCGGGAAACACAGAAGCTGAATTTGACCTCCTACTCTGCACAGAGACAATAGCTGTTGTGCAAAGACAGCGAGCCATAGAAGTGTCTCAAAGATCAACTTCCTTCCACAACTACCAACTTAATCACCCAAAGGGATCTTGAGATTCACAATTATTACTGAAAATGCTGAAGCTTCTATAACTAAAAGATTCATTTAAGCTCTAAACAAATTTTAACAGAAAATATGTAAGACAGACTCATGAACTATTAATAAATATAAAAGCAGATAAGCTTATATAAACAAACAAAACCAGCTCAGTTTAAAGCTATCTTTACAAGCAAGCTTACTATAAAATTTGATAAAAACATGAAATTAAAAAGTATCTTGTTGAAATACAGTTTAAAAGAAGAATATATTTAATGAGACATTAAAATGCTTCTTCAGATTATAAAAGGGTTCCTTTATCTCCAAATACAGATAATATGTTTAAAATACATTCTGAATTTTGATTTCTCACACTGTTTGATATAAAAAAAAAACAAGAAGGTTGCCCTAAAGACAAATGAAACATCTGGTGAAACATGTAATAAGCTTCAGGCTCACATCTGCTACTGAAGTTAGTATTCCCGCACCGCAGCTACAAGCTCTATGCAAAGCTCTATAAGAATAACTGAGAACAGGGAGGATTATAGGGAACACATTCCTCAATCTAAATTGATATTTCCTCTTCCATCTGAATCAACAATGTGCTTCCATATGTATGCATTAACATCCAGTGCTAATCCTCAGTGGAAAACAACTTCTAGAAGTAAAGGTATCTCATTTAAAACCTATCCTATTATTTTATAACATGGGGGTTTTAGGCAGTTTTATGCATATACAACCATTTATCTAGGCATATTTATACACACACACATATACAGGTAAAACTAGATATACATATAGTTTTCTTTAGTCTTAGATTACAAGTAAACTTACAGCAATTAATTCTTCCATACGTCATGACATTTGACAAAAATTATTTGTGAAAAACAAGAGTAGACAGTAAGAGGCATAGTTACTGCAATTATATAAAAGTCAAGCATAAAGTATTTTTAAGTACTAACTGATAAAATTGAGTGTAAGGTATTTACTAAGGAATGAAGAATGTGTAACTCGCATTCCTGTTTCTATAAGAAGGTTGCTCAATATTTTATCTTTTTTTACCCATTCACTCCTGAACTTTCAATTTCTTCCATAAACAACGACAACAAAAGGTTTACGCTTAACGTCAACATAAATTACTTTGTATTTGCGACATTTTAAAAAGACCCTTTTGTGTCACAGTTTAGAGAAAGGCAGATATCTGCACAGCAGGGAAAAAAACACTTATATTTTGCAACAGCTGTGAAAGATCAGTCCTCCAGAGTAACTGAAATCAATGGCAAACTGAGAAGTGTTTAGGAAATAAAATGTTTCCATCACCTCATGCTATCATTCACTTCCATTAGTACTGATGAAAGAGAGACTGGATTTTATACAGTGTTATAAATGGTAGGAACATTACTGACAGTGGAAATAGAGCTTGGTCACTAAACAATTCTAACATCAAACCTGGGACAAAAATCAGAAGAATAAACACCCTAGCGGGCATTTAGTTAGTCAAACTTAGAAGAGGAAGAAGTGATATACAGATCCAAACTTCTTTTTCCTGGATAAAGATTTCATAGTAGAACTGAAAGTGATTTAAATGTTTAATGCCATCACAGGAACACTGAAACTTTTCCAGTGAATAGACCACATGTTAACACAAAGTCTTGCAGAGAACTCTCTTCCACTTACCTGTGCATAACAGCCTTTATTATAATCATCAAAAAAGTTTTGCGTGTACCTTACGCAAGACATGAGACAAAAGCAGGGAACAGATGAATAATATAGTCAACTAGGGAAAACTCAGATGAAGAATTGGCCATGGAAAATGTGGTTAAGCAAGTAGCTTTATGATATAAATCATGCACAGTACCAAGAATCTATCATGGAAAAACAGAACTGTGATACCAAGCCTACCAAATGATTAGGTGTTGATATTAGGCTTGTGTCATGCTCCTTGACACCCTGCAGAAAAGTGATGAAAGGTTCCAGGAGAAGAATGGATAAAGTAAGGAACCACCTCTGACACAAGTGTCAGAAGGGGCACTTGCATTTGTTCGGTGTTAAGAAAAAGCAAGCAAGCTTCAATTTCCGTTCCAAATAACTTTTAGTAAATAGCCTACCTTGCAATGTAACTTTGAAATACTCTGAAGACAATTGTGATGCAAAAGCTTTTCATAACTCAAATCAGCTGGGGGGGTGGGGGGCACACCAACACAAAACCACCACAAAATCCAAACAAATACAAATGACCACAACATTATCCTGACATGGGTAGCCCTTTGAAATTTGTATGCTAGGGTCTATAAATCATTGTCTGTTTACGCTACCTCGTCCCTGTACAACAGCTTGGAGGAGTCTCAAGAAAAGTATCATTTCAAGAAAAATGCTCAGCTAACCTTGTCTTTGTGAGGTCAAATTTAGTTCTTTCCTTAAACACAACAGTTGCTCAGCTTTCTTACACAATCTGACAAAGTAAGTCTACAGCCTTTTGCTCAGCCTTATTTCAGAATTACCTGTAGCTGATGTTATCTAGACATTTAGTTAAGAATAAAACAAGTCACCTCAATAATATTCAAAGCTCTTGATCATTTTACGATAAACTCTCTGTTAACAGACAAAGTAAATAAGATGAGAACAAAAATGATACACTCAATCCTCTCTACCACAATTTGCTGCTGCTATGGGGTGGTCCCTACTCAATCCTCTTCCTCCAGATAAGTGAGCTGCATCAACTTGTATTCACTCTCCAGCAGATCAACAAACTAATCTGACTCACTTTGTGGTCATGCAATTGCTAGATCCTGCACAAGGGAGGAGGCAGGAACGTGGTGCAGCCAAGTGCACAGAGAAACAGTTGGGACCCCTCCCATCCCTCGGCTGTTACATCAGATTATATGTATTATGAAAGTTCACCTGCAGACAACAAATCACTCCTTCTAGAATGAACAGTATCATAACTAGAAACACCCAACCAATTTCCTTTTTGTTACACATCATTCAAAAAACTGTCCTACTAAAATAACAAAAGAAAGGGTAAAATTACATGTTACGGTCAATTTACCATTTTTTAAACCACTCAACTTAATCAATACACTGCTGCTTCCAGGCCACAATATAAATGCCTCGGTTACCTAAGATTTGCTTTGCCAGGAAGTGAGCTCTGACTGACAGATGCTTGAATTACAAAGTTTAACAGCCAAGAGACTGCTGTAAGAACACATTTAAATTAAACACTACCTACAAAGGTCTCCCTGTAACAACAATCATTTGCTTCAGAAATCACAGTGTAAAGAAACGGTCTGCTCCTATTAATGCACACCCTAGCAAGAGCTATTACTAATTAGGAGAACCACAAGAAAGAAACTTAAATAATATTAAAATGATTTAAATTCATTCAGAACTTAGAGGATTTATCAAATAACACATGTGTACAGCCTTACTTTTTCCCATACAAGAAACTGGGAAAAAGGCTGTAAAACTCAAAGCAAGAGCCCTGTGACATTAACTGGAAACTTTAATTCACTCAAGTTTAGAACACAAAGGAAGGCAAATCCATACCCACCGCCCTATGTACAGATATAGGATTTAAGCAGACAATAAGAGCAGAAGAATTTGAAAAGCATATATCTTTACTGAAAAAAGTCTTCTGCATGAAAAGCTCTGTAGAAGGTAAGCATTTGCTTAGCAAGTAAAACATATTCTGAGGGTAGCCTGTTTTAATACAGAAAGTATTCTAACAATGAAGGAAAGCTCTTTTGAGCTTTCAGCTTGAAAACAGTTTGGAATAGAAAAACAGGCAATAGCGTCAATACTCAAGGTCTACTGGCTGCTTGGAGGTAGAATTACTAATTTGAGTATTGTTACATAGAATTAAATTATTAGGAAATAGTTCCTCAGAAAAGTTATATAGCCAAAAAGAGTTATGCAGCTTGGAAATACCAACATCTCTTGTTTTAAGTCATTCTGCATTCTTCTCCCCATCCCGCAGTGCATGTAAACCACTCCCCCCATATGCAGGTTGAGTAGGATCAAATTAAGCAGAGGAAACAATGATACACGTTGTATTTCACTCTATGATCAATTACCAACTACATGAAATCAGTCAAGACAGGAACCATCAAAGAAAATGTCTTCCTCTCTGCAGAACTCAATAGGGACAAGATGACTCACAAAGAATATTATTCAAAATCCAACTGTGAATTGCATTTCTTGTAAGAGAATAGAGATTTCTATTCTTGGGAGACTGGTAAAATAGCAGAACAATGAAAAGGACTGAAGCATATGTTACTTTTGCAGCAAATGCAGGATCAAGTCCCCAAATTCAGTTTGACCCTTCAGATTATATCACACCTGCAATGAATCTTCCCACAGCACCAACTAACACCTCCATGCTCCTTCTAGATAGATCTTAAAGCATCTTCCTACTGAATGACCACTACTTCACCAGCTCAGGCTTTATACCAACAGTCCGAATCACCTTTTTTGCCATTTCTTAAAACATCACAATCTCCTCTCTAAACACGACAGCTGATAAAAACCTGGCCAGTATATTTTCTTCTTCCCAGCTGGCCTTCTTAGGTTGACATTTCCTACTGCTCATTTTCTTGTCAATCGAAGCAAGCACTACTTTACATAAAAAAGCACACCTTGGAATACATCTGCTTTTATTGATACATAAAATTCAATAAACACACTGCTTAAAATCAGCACATGAGGATCCACTCAAGTTCTGTCCTAGACCCAACCCTAAGAGAAGTCAATCACAATTTAAGACATATCCATTCATATGTATAGGAAAAACAAATGGACAATTAAATGATCCAGTTTCTTGACATTTTCTTGACTATTAATTTGACATTTGCTTTCCTTTGGCTTTCACGAGTATGCTAGTAATTTTCTTCATGTCAATTCACAAAGCTGATACAGATATTTCTCCTATACAACCGCTTTAATACACTCATACAATATTAAGAGTGAAAGGGCAGAGGTGTTACAGCTACAATAAAGGTAAGTTGATCCCTACAGTTGCAAGGCTTTTGTTCTCCCATTTTTTTGCATGTAAATTCTCACTGAAAGGAAGGCTCATTTCTTTTTTTGCTGTTCCCCTACTCCATATACTCACCCCCATTACTTTTTAAAAATATTTCAATTAAATTTATGAAGAAAAGCATAAGCAAAAAGAAGAAGAGTTATGAAGAGTTGTACAAAACCAGCTGCAAATGTTTCTCTTTATTCTTTGAGAAACCACTACTCTGTTAGGATGCTTAAGAAAGCCTGATAAAAGTCTATTAATGTATCAGGTCAAGATGCTAACACTTCCAAGCAGGCAAACATGGCAGTTGGAGAATTGCACAATCGCAGCATGACCACATTTTGGTTTGACAAAATATCTTTACATAAATAAGCAAAGGTATAGCAACCCCTTCAGGCCCCCCTTTATAATAGAGGTTTTAGCTACTGCATTACCGAATGGATGCTGCAAGGAGGAGGACACTTTCCTATACACTTTGGTATTAAAGGACACAAAGACTAAAATATTTTTTGAAAACTGTTTCAGAATATAATTGAAGAAAACACTCACAGATACAGTCCCCTCCATGTCACCAGAAACATTAAGTGCCATTACGGCTGAAAATGTACTTAAAAAAAGAACTCATGAGGGGTTTTGCAAAAAAAAAAATCCGGTAAAGCAGAGGAAAAACTTAATTAAGAGCTAGTACCATATTTTAAAACAAATGGTGTTACACTGAAGGTTTGTTATACCTTGAAAAGTAGAGATGGGCTGATACTGGAGAGATGGGCTGATTCTAATGGGATGATGTTTAATAAGTCCACATGTCAGGAACTTCATTTTCGACACAACAATCCCATGCAGAGCTATAGACTGGGGACAGAGTGGCTGGAGAGTAGTCAGGCAGAAAAGGACCTGGGAGTGCTGGTGGACAGGAAGCTCAACATGAGCCAGCAGTGTGCCCAGGTGGCCAAGGAGGCCAATGGCATTCTGGCCTGCATCAGGAATAGTGTAGTGAGCAGGACCAGAGAAGTTATCGTCCCCCTGTACTCGGCACTGGTCAGGCCTCATCTTGAATACTGTGTACAGTTCTGGGCCCCCCAGTTTGGGAAAGATGTTAGGATACTGGAATGTGTTCAGAGGAGGGCAACGAAGATGGTGAAGGGGCTGGAGCACAAGCCCTATGAGGAGCAACTGAGGGAGTTGGGGCTGTTTAGTCTAAAGAAGAGGAGGCTCAGGGGAGACCTCATTGCTCTCTACAACTACCTAAAAGGAGGTTGTAGTCGGGCAGGGTTTGGTCTCTTCTCTCGGGTGACCAGTGACAAAACTAGAGGGCATGGACTCAAGCTTTGTCAGGGAAAGTTTAGGCTTGATGTTAGGAAAAAGTTCTTCACTGAAAGGGTGATTGGCCATTGGAATGGGCTGCCCAGGGAGGTGGTGGACTCGCCGACCCTGGAGGTGTTTAAGGGGAGACTGGATGAGGCACTGAGTGCCATGGTTTAGATGATGGTTGGTGTTAGTGTTGGTGTTGGTGTTAGTGTTGGGTTATAGGTTGGACTTGATGATCTCAGAGGTCCTTTCCAACCTTATGACACTGTGATACTGTGAAAAATAATTCCTGTCTCTAGTAAAACACAAGATACCTTAGCCACTCTACACTTGCATGTTTCTCTGAGGGTGTAACATAGTACTGCCTTATAAACTTGGAATCAAAAATTGTCATCGCTTCCACTAAATACTTTCAACATCTAACAGGTTAGTTATGCACTGCTTTAAATATTTATTTCTACCATTTGTAGTTCACTTTGATTCAGTGCTGTGCCTTGATCAATGCCAGATCACCAGACACTCATCATCTCCTTCTGGGATGAAATGTCAGTAGAGATCTTCCCTGCCACTAGATAAACTACTCTCTTTGAGCTTCTCCCTCTCATAAATGAAAAGTAAACCTAGGGAGATCTGTCTCAATAGAATAAATCTGGCCTCTGCGACGCTGTCAAGGAACATGCACAAGCTGCTACCCCATCCTTTCTTCCCCCTTTGAAAACTGCTCCCTTGGTCTGCAATTGCCCATCGCTTCCACGGCAGCTATTGCTACCAAAACACCCAGAAGAACAGAAGTACCAGAAAAACCTACATGTTACTTTAATGTAATTTGAGAAGGTAAAAAAAGGAGTCCAAAAAATAACAGGATTCCTTTTGTCTACAGCGCTAAGTGTTGAGTGTATCTAAATCACGGCCAACTCAATTTGTCACTGTCCTTTCCCTGAATTATTTGAGGGTAGGAAAATTGTCAGAACTAAGTAGGTAGCTGTCTTAATTCTAATGAAATGCTTAAAAATCCCATTTCAATCTGTCCACCACAAGGAATGGTTCATCAACTTTTGTGGAATTTTATACAAAATAATTGAAAATGTGTTGTTTTTTTTCCCCATTAATCATAACTGACTTATACAAATAACACGGGAAAAAACTTTAGCAGTCATTAATTAATTACGCTTAGAAAAACAAGACGCTAAAATATTTCTAAAGATTTTACTGCCCCCATCCCCTTCAGTATCACAGTAAGAACCACAAGCTGTATTTATTTTGGAAAGACTTACAAACCATTTTCCTCTAGCCGGTTCTAATATTGTTCACTGTCTTCTAAGAGCTGAGAAGTGTCCTTTCTTCAGTAATAAATGATACAATCTCCTAGCAGGTCAACTGTTTTTCTTTCTTTTTCACGTTCCATTAAGGCCATCCAACTACATATGCAATTTACTCCAAATTAATTTCTTCTTACTTGTAAAGGAAAACTACTCCTACCAAAACCAGCAGAAAGCAAACTGCAAATACGGACTCTCCTATCTGTTCATGTCTTATTCTCCAATTGGTTTTACGATAGAGATTAACGTATCAGACAAAATCTTTAAAAAGCATGTTTCTTCGAAGGAGGGAAGTGAAGGAAGGATACTATTCAAATGCCCACTTTTCAGATAAATTATGTTTAAAATAAAATCTGGCCTGAAATATCAGAATACTAGTAAGCTTGGTGTGCCAAAAACACATACCACCATCTGATGGCATCTCAAACAGATTCATCTAGTCATTAACTTCATATGTATCCTGAAATGACAATTTGTATAAGCAGTTCTTTTGCTTAAGAAAATAATCTGGTTTTGTCGAGTAGAAGTAAACATCTTTTCTAGTATGAAAACTGAACACCTTTCTTACCACCTATTCAGTACACAAAGTGTTTGTAATCTGTACCTTGTATGTATTTATCATGAGATGCAGACTACCATAATGCGGGACACAAGAAGAAAGTATTTTTAGCCATTTCTAAAAAGCATACAAAGCACGCTCCGCTGTAAGAAAGGGAGGTGACTGGTATGCTTTAGCTCTACACATGGGGAGCTACTTCATGCTCAAAAAATTAGACATTTCACAGCTATTTCTTTCATTTTTAAAAAAGGTAAACCACGGTTTATGTGAAGAGAGAAGATTAGCCCATGGAAGCTTGAGGAAGGAAAATAATTTAAAAAGACTTTTTTTAAACAGAAAACACAAACTGAAAATAGAAATCACTATTGAAAACAGAAATTAGCAAACGTTCTTAAAAGAAATGCTCACATTTTGATTTTGCAGAGCTTACGTATCTGAAAAATTGAAAATCAGAATAAGTGATAAAAGGCAAAAGATTATTATTCTCTTCTCATCCAAAGCACAGATTATCACCAGTTTTTGTTGAAATACATTCACTGCTATCATATGTTCAGCAATTCCGTTACTGGGATCCACAGAAAAGCCTACATGAAATACCAAATCTGCATTTCTGGCATGGTTAAGGGAACACATACATTATGTTTTCATACGAAAGTTCTCTCTTTACTTAAGTTAGCAGCAGGAGTTATTTTAAAGTATTACACATTTCCCTAAGTGTCAAAAACTTGCAGGTCCTTAGGGTCTCTCACGGAGGTAAAATCATCATTTAGCACGCAGTTCATCAAATTTCTCAAATGTTGGCTTTTATGCATTAAATCAAATGCTTCGATTAAACTTACCCATTTTAGTCTTATCTTCGTGAAAAGAAAGACTGCACTCGTTCTGTAACTTCTACTTCCTATCACCATTTCACTCCAAGTAACAACAAATCACAACTCACACCACAGTACAGACATTATTTCTTCATATATAAATTCTCCTCTCTCTCTACTTCTGTTGCTGTGATCCCCCTCTTAGCCAATTTAATGCCCATATTTCTTTCCATTGTCCCTGCTGCTTAAGCTTTGCCTGTTTACTTATGCAACTCTTACTGATGAAATACAAAAGTAGTAAATGATTGCCTTCTAAAGAAAAAAGTAGTATGCTAACATCTTTTGCGTTTCTCTCTAGCAATACTCTCTGATATGTTTTGCCAATTCTTCTTTGCCTTTCTGTTCTGGAGGCCACAGCTAATCCATCTAAAATTTTTTCCAGAAGTCTATTGAAGACATTCTTTCTCCCAGTATTAATTGTAGGTAAACACTACCTAGTATCCCATTTACAACTTAAAATTAATAACCCACTTGCTCTGATCAAGTCTCAATATGTAACTGTTTGGCACAGCTCTATTCCTCAGCACAATGGACCTGCAATACTATTTGACTGCTATGATATCAATCAATTACCACATAGAGACTTCATGATATAGAATCATAAAGTAATGGAAGTTATATGAAAACTACTTATCATCAATAAGAACACTTACTTCTAACAGCAATGCTTCTTATATAATTAAAATGTATTTATTTTTAAAGTATAAATAATAAAATGTAATTTTCAAATCTATACTGAGCTGCAGTGAGACTACTACTGTCTTACTCTTCCTGGTAGTAAAACCTAATTAACTTGCACTAAAAGTAGCCAGTTCAGTTAAAAAACAACACCTCCTCCCGGGCTGGATCATTAAATACTAAAAACTTCATTTCCAGCCCACTGTGAAGGGAGACAGCTAATATGTTTTTCAAATAGGCCAGTTGGAGTATTTTTTGTAAAAACAATAAAACTACCGGTTAAGAGGTATATTTTCTTGGGCATTATTATTTTATGGACTCTTTTGTACAAGAAGCAGTGCCATCCAAGCTTTTAAAAGAAGTCTTTTCATATTTCTGGTGCTTTCTGCATCTCTTAAAAATAATTGTGTACAGCATTTTGGAAGCCCTACTAACTTAGCATGATACCAATTTAAAAGAAGGAAGCAATATGTTCTTTTGCCAGATTCCAAATCAACTCGATGGCCAGGCCAGGAACAAAGAACCACCATGCCCTTGGATAAAAATTTAATAAAATTTGTGGCATCTGAAGTAGCAATCTTTACCTCAGCATGATACTCACAGGCATCAAATTTAATAAAATGACCCCAATAAAAGTTAATCAGAAGTTTTTAAATGTATTGGCAATAAAACAAATTTTATGGCAAGTAGAGTCAGTTATCTTACGTGTGACAAATTAACTGAGCACTGAAAATGGGTGACGCATCAGTAGTATTCTGACAGTGAAAAACGCATGCAAGTCAGTCAGTAGAGAAACCCCACGTAGAAGGAGCACATAAATCAATAAAAGCCCTACAACCCCATATATTTTGTACTACAAAGAAGAGAAAAAATGACCAAAACTTTACGGAGGTTACAGCAACAGCTAGTCCGATAACAGCTGCTCTTTAATTACATCCCAACTGCAGAACAATTACCATTAAAAACTCAAAGAAAACAGCCATGGTTACAAGCTTTGCAGGTATATTTACAAGAGAAAGGATTAATTCTGCTCACGTATCTATCATGCAAGATTGAAAGCTTACTGGTCTGAATCTCCAAAATCTGTAATATGCTAATGTGACCCTAATTAATTTTCTTGAAGTTGGGATGATAAGGAGAAAAAGCATATTTTTTTTTTTAAACTGCAGATGCATCTAGCTCAAAACACTTAACTTGTTTTTCTTAACTTAGACCTGGTAAGTTTTCTCCCTGGAAACAATCCATTACCTTTCCCACCACAACAGTCATCCCTCTGCCATCTAAAAAGTTTCTTAAATGGTATCCTCTAAATTCTGTTTAGCTCCAGTTGTCCTTGTCCTAAGGAAAAAGTACTGTATAGCTTTGCTAACTGAGATACAGATCAGTAAAGCAGAACAGTTAAACAGTAGGTCTGGAGTAAAAAATTAGGTAAATATACACAATTTTGTCTATCTTGAATACCTGGCCTCATGACTTTGCCTTGTAGCATGAGATGCATTATTGCCTATTAAGAAACAAAAGGAAAATTACTTTCTCTTGTGAGACAACAGCAGTTGAAATGAAAGATTAGAAACAATTACCAGTCTTCTCAAGTGTCTTGCCGTATCTTAAAGGAAAGTCCTGTTTACTTTTTTCTTTTCCAAAGCTGAGGTCAAAAAATGTGTTTTGCTTATTGAGCACATAGCTAATATCAGCTTTCTTTCACTACCAGTGTCTTCAAACCAGAAGAAAGTGACTACTAACAAGAACTGGTACGTGTAACAAGGAAATCACATTTTATTAAGTCGAGGATGGCGTGGGGTATATGTGCAGTGTCCATTTTTATCCATATGTACTTCAAAACAGAATATAAATTGTCATAGTTCCCAAAACATTTGTAGTTTTCTATCTTAAGAACTAGTACTCCCAATTGCCTTTCTAAAGATAGCTTTTTACATACACTGCTATGAAGGACGCAGCCTGTTGCACCGCTTCCCTAAAAGATAAATTTAATTTTCATATTTCAAAACATCTTCAAACAAATACCCAATCTATCCTTTCACAGCACACGTTAAATTCTACTTACTTCTGTCTTTAAAACCAGTATAGACAAGCAGGAATTTTCTTTTATATAGACATGGTTAAAACAATTAAAAAGATAACTCAGAATATTTTATTCCTAATGTGAAAAAAAGTTAATCAGGAATAAACTAACTGTGGAAGTTTTCTTTGGGCCACAAAGAGATGTGTTCACACACTGAAACAGAAATGCAACTTTGTGTAACGTTTCTAACTTCTAGGAAGCCCTGCCTTAACAAGAGCATTACTAGTTCGGAATGTCTAGCTCACCTAGCATTGCTAGACCATCACCAGTAATACACCCATTTAGCAAATTTCCATGGCAACTCTAGCACTAACAGGATTACTGGTTCAATTTCTTTAAGTGAAAAGAACAATAGGGAAGACAGGGAGAAGCTTTAGGATATCTGTATGTTGAGGAGAATGGGAAGAAAGTCAAAAGACCTCAACTCTTTTCATCTACAAAAGGCACACAAGTTCCCTACAGCTGCCACCTGTAAGACCACATTTCAAAGGTCCAAAGGAAAAAAAAACACAGCAAACAAACCCACAAAACTGAAGAGCTGGAGGAGCAAGAAAAAGTGAGAATCAGTTATTCCCTTTTGTTTAGGGAAATTAGGTGTTGTGATGTTAGACATTCCAAAATGAGCAAGAGACAAACTTCACACATTTCTCCCAGAATTACCCAGGCATCCCAAAGAAGTTACTTAAATTCTTCTGTACATCAGTTTCTTTGACTCTAAACCAGTGATAGTCTACCTCACAGAGAGGTTATGAGGCAATTAACTGATCATAAAGCCTGCCAAGATCCTCAAATGAAAGGTGCTATGCAAGTGCAGGGTATTAATCTCACACTTCAGGTACAAATCATTCTCTTATCCCACCTTCTACCTACTGTTGGCAGCTTTACAACCATTTAAACTCTCTACTACATAGGTTGGCTACATTCCCTACAGCAGACATCTTAGACACAGTGCACTTTTGTGGTTTGGCTACCTACACTTTCCTGCATAAAACAGGGTATTTGGTTCAAGACATCTGCAGCTTCAGGTAGACTGCCCAAATACACAGCCTGCAAGCTGCATCCAGACATCGCGATTTTGGCTGCAGTACTACGAGATCCATGAAACTTCTGTCAGCTGCATGTAACAAGATACGTTGCCAGACACCATCTAGCTTGCATAAAAGCTGTAGCGTAGGAGGACCAAAAGGATCACTGACCATCTCCGTACTTTTAACTTTTCACTGCATACTCTTCAAAATGCACATTGGGTCTGTAACCAGTTTCAACATTCACACTTCATTCATCATAATGTTATTTAAATAATTACTAGATGAAGAAGATTTTTCTCTAAATTCATAAAACAATATCAAATTTAGCCCAGATAGTAACGCAAATGCTGGAAAATTCACAGGCATGATTCACCAGTGTGATGGATCCAGCAGAAGCAGCAAAGGGATGGCACTTTTATCAGCCTGGTCTGCAGGTCAGAGGATCAAGTAGAGAAAAGGTTTCAAAGGAGGAAGTGCAGGAGATAAAACAGCAGTGCCAGCTAGGGCAGATCTGTTCTATGTTAACACGACAAGCTGGAGGAAGGAAAGGGAAAGATCAAGGAGAGAGACAAAAATAGCTGTAAATCAACTGTTACCCTAATGCCATAATCTGGAATTGAGACTGGAGAGACTTTAGAGAAGACAGTAAAAATTAATTTACCAGAAAGTGGTATTCCATACAAAAGAGAGAAGAAAAAGCAAAATACTTTAGAAAGTTAAAGAAAATACAGCATTCGCAAGGTTCCAGATAGGACTGAAGAACAGCAGTTTGGGAGTCTACATGTGTGGATGACCTAATGACAACAAAGCTGATGCACACACAGCCTGGTGGGACATAATGAAGGAAATGCAAAACAAACCATAATGATGATGAAAGTTACACAACACTGCCTAAAGCCACTTTAGTTCTGCATTCACTATAGCTTCTAGTTATGATTTACCACTATAAACAAAGCTGCCTTTTTTTTCCCCCTTCTAGCAGCTCAGAAGTGCTTTGCAGTTACCCAGACCTAAAACCAAGGTCCTTTTCCATTCTTTTCTTCCAAGTCTCTCTTGAACATTTTTCCGTTTTCACAGAGCCAACAGCAATAGCATTTTATAGACACTCAGTGCGCTATACACCTTTCTGCTATACAGAGAGAGAAAGAAGCACGCATATAAACTTACAGAAGTCCTGACTGAAGAAAAGTATTCTGGGAAGAAAAATACCAACTGTGCTTCTAAATATTTAATTTTTTTTTTTAAATTAAAAGACTGCTGAAGTGTTTTAAAACACCTGATCAATTTTGTTGTTCATGTTGTGATACATTAATCCTGTTTCTATGAAACAAAAATGTCTTTTTTGTTAAATACAAGAGATTGAATGGATTTATAGAGAAAACATATTTAGTATTAGTACATAGATTTAGTCAAAGTTTTAGTCATCAAACCATATCTACAATTCTTTTCACACTTTAAGCCATTTCCCAATAAAACCAGAATGGTGATCTTGCTTTTATTGAGACATGCTAGCAATCTCTCATGAGAGTGGAAGTTGTATTCCTTTATTCCGGTAACCGCTTCCTGTAATTTTCAAAAAAAAATGGGAATAAGCCTTTATCTGAGCCAAAGCTCTGCAAGACCTTACTAGAAAACGAAAACAAAAAGTCTACCTCAGCTGAAGACCCAGAATTTAGCAGCACATATCGTAGTACCAGCTTATACAAAAGTCTGCTGTTAAAAGTAACTACCGCTATTTTTTATCTACGTTCACAATAAACAAATCATTTGATCAAGTTTCCATACTTAAACACAAACATTTGTTAGAAGGACTTAAGAGTACTGTAGAAGTTTCATAATTTCTTTGGCTAAATTAAAAAAGAGTTAATGGGGATTGGGGGTATACATTAATATCCTGCTTTGACACTCAAATACAAAAACAGACCACTACATTTTGCTTTATTTAGTCAATAACTTTTCAGCATTAAGCCTATTAGCATGTTTGAGATAGAAATAGACTGAAGTGTAAAATATCTGGAAGTTTCTTAAATATACGGGTAGGTCCAGATAACCACAGGCAGCCAGACACCTCTCTTGATTTATATAGCACATTCTAGTTCACGTCTTGTACAAGTGAGGGCTCAGCTACAAATCTTGCTGGAATAACTGCTCAAGTCAACCGTGAGAGATCGCTGCCCGCTGAGGACCACAGAGCAGCACTAACTACAAACCAGCCACAGCCCTTGCTAGTGACTGAAGGACAACTAACAGAAGTTACAGGACTCACAAGTCAGTCCAGAATCTCCAGCGGACACACTTTGAAGGGGTTTGCTTACACTTGGAAGTGAGTTGAAGGGCAGTGACACAACAATGAGAACTTCTGAAGAAAGAAGATGTGAAATAAGCAAGAAGAGGATATACACACTGCAGGCATATAACCTGCAGACTTGCTGCTACCGTCGCGCTTCTTTGAATGCAAAAATGTCAACATTAAAACTAATTAAATATTTAGCTTAATAATTAAATTTTATTTGTTCTGAAAGAGAAAACGTGGATTAATGAAGCATATATTTGCATATATTTGCATATAAGTTTTACACTCAAATTCCTCAAAAAAGAAAAAAAAACAGATTTTACAGTAAAAAAATACAGAACACGACTTTAACTTTTGTATGCAACCTGGAAACAGAAAAAAAAAGAAACAAACCCAAACATTTAAAAGTGGTGAGGATTTGCCCTATTCACTCCAATAATCCTCCCCAAATGACCTGTTCTCATTTTATAATGTAGTGGAACTCAAAAGTTATTTGTGCATTACACTGCTCTTACCATGTTTGCACCACTACTTTACCCTTTGTCAAGGGAGAAAAACTGCTACACATACAATTGAGTAAAACATTATTTCTTCTTTATACCATACTGAGATACTTGAACTACAACATTTGAGATGTTGTGATGCAAAGTTCAGTTTTTCATTTCATAACTAAATTATTTTCAGTGAAATCAAACCACCTTCACACCAACCTCCGTACAAATGAAATTTTCCACTTATGGGCGGGGGGGGGGGGGGGGGAGGGGGGGGGGCTGTATGGAAAATACTACCACACAAGTCAATCAGTTTATAGATGTTGAAATTTTGGTAATTTAAGACTCTTTCAAATTCAGGATAAATAGTATATCAAAATCATAGGGGCAGAGCTAAAAGTCATTTGATAGCTGTTTCCTTCCATTAGGTATTGTTTGTAGCAAGCGGTTAACATGCTTTGAAACCTCCCTCGATTTCCCTTCAACCTGCCATTGCCTTACTTACCTTTACATCATTTCTCCTCACGATTCATCTAACCCTCCCTTGATCAACCCACTGCTGTTGTTCTTTTTCAGAAATCTTTTTCTTAAAAAACACTTAATCCAATGTCTTTTTACCCTCTGCTCTGAAGAACCCCAAAACACATAAGAAAAAAGAAAGGATGACTAGTTCTCAATTGTGATTTATTATTAAATACTAGCTGTTATCCTGTTATATGTTTAAAAATAAGGGGAAAAGAGTTTTTTTTCAACAGCAGTGCTGAGTATCTGATAAACTCAGCAAGAAAAGTAGTATTGTGAGAGGCTAAATAAGTTGCTCAAGTATCCATGACCAAACCAAACACACAGATGCTATCAAACAAGGAGTTCTCACAGTCCTGCCAATCAGCAAAGCCCCAAAAAGTTATAACCTAGACATTTTGTATATAGTGATGGGTTTGTTTCACCTCTGTAAAACTGCATCAAAATTTTATTAAGAATAAAGACAGATACTTCCCATATTCTGGTTACTAAGATGGATCAGATTTTATTAATTTATTAGCAAGAATGAGCAGGATCAGAGGACAGACCTAAGTGTTTCTTCTTTCACGTTAAAGTGACATGAAGGGAAAACAAAGGAAAATCATGAAGCATATGTCTGCATCATACAGTGCACAGCGTCAGGAACCTAAAGCCAGACCAGAACCCAGCTGTTTCACAAAGCAACGCAGAGATGTGCACATGGCGCTGCAGCAGTGCTTACACCTGACGTTACCAGCTAAGGGACACGGCTGCAGCACGCCAGCACCCACATGTCTGTAACTGACACCCACCCCGCCACTCGAGATGGTAGCAGACTGCTCCATGTGAACTCCTCTGGCTGCTCCCAGCAAGCCCAAGTTGTTAATGCTGCTCTCCATGGCATGGTGCTGATGTGTCCGACGTTCATTGAAAATCATCTTCTGCTCTGCTTCCAGATTACAGGTCTTGCTTAACAGGTGCTTTTATTCCAAGGCTGACAAGTGAAACTAGTATCTCTCCCATACCAACTTCTGATTCAAGTACTCTCTTGGTTTTTGCAATCTCTCTATATATTTTGTCAGATTAAAATCTAAATCACAGTGATGACAAGGAACACTGATACTAGAAACAGACAACTCTAAAGTTGCAATCAAAGCATCAAGCAGACTAACAAAACCCAGGTGGCTCTAGCATATCATATGCTCTACTAATTATTTCAAGTGGCCCATTTAATAGATTTTCAGGTTTCAACAAAAGAAGATCTGTTCCCACCTTTTTCAATTCTGGCTCTGCTTATGTATTTGGTGCCTCTTGATAAGAAGGTCTAGGAAAAAAAAATTAAAAATACTTATTTTAAGAGTCAGGCTTTTTGCCACAGTTGGCAAAACAACAAAAACCGATGTGGCTTTGTACTACTCACTATCTACATAAAAGCTCAGCTAATTACAAAGGATATATCAAATGACTCTGTCATAGTTTTCTGTGTGACAATGTGTTTGTCCCAATGAATACAATGACAACTTTAAGAGACTTAATCTGCAAGTTTTAATTAAAACCACAGTCAACATTTTTAACTATTTTTTAAAGTCTTTATCTTTAAAAGGAGTATAATTTCTGACAGCAAGCAGTCTAAAAAACATAGGTGATTTGACATTTATTCTTCATTTTAGCTTTGTGCTTTACACATCCAAATACATCAATTAATTTTTCATTTGAAACATCAGTATTAGATAAATGTCTTGAAAGACTCAGTCAAATGGCACAGAATAGAGCATGGAGTAACAGGAACTCTTTTTCAAATGCCATTTTATAAAGTAAAACCAAGAGCTCAAATTTCTACATTTGAGGATGGAGGGCCTTTTTGTTTTTAATTCTACACTACTGCATCAAAGTAGAATTTTACAGGGAACCCTGTCATCCTTCTCACCCTGCCATTCATTATTTCAAGTAATGTCTTGCTTGCCCCCCCTCCAAGCACATTTTAATTTCTGACCCACTACTTCAATTCCTTTTCAAACAAAAGAGTGGATAAATTTTTTCCATGGAAATCAGGTCTAGAAGTCTAACATTTTTTTAAATCCTATGGCATTTAGCCTTCCAAAACCCCATTTGCCTTTCTGTTATAACTGAAATTTCAGTTTCCAAATTAGCCAGGTACAGATGCCAATATTCCACTGAAAGCCATTAAGACCTGGACACCTAAACTCCTGTGCTGTTTCTAAAATGTTTGAGCAAGTATATGTTTGTACAATGTTTAGGACACTCAGAGCCAGCTGACGCCTTCAGGCATGAGCACAGTACAACATAAATCATGTTGTGCTTCCGAGTTCAAGAGCTACACAGGTTTCAGGATGGGAGCACTAACCTTGTTCCAATTTACATATAAACAATTCTCACCCTCACTCCTCACTCAGTCTCCTTGGCCAGCTTTTGGTGGCCACTGGAAACCATCACTATACACCACCAGTTCTAGTTTCTCTAAGTTTATCAATCCCAAATTGATCCTCAACTGTATTTTCATCTAGTCTTCTATCAGTAATACCTCACTCAATGATTTTTGACACTGTACTGTCTTAACAAGCACACAACAAAAACATCCTCCCCCAGAGAACTATTTCCAAGGAGATATTTCACTACTTTTTTTTGTTTGGAAATTAGTTTTCCTGTTCCTGAGGAGAATTGCCACGTTTGGTCTAGCTCCTGAATACTTGGTGATGCGACCTTGTCTTTCTTGCACACAATGAGAGCTACGTAACTACAGAGTAACATATCAAGTCTAGAAAATCATCCTCCGTAGAATTCAAATAATAAAAAGAAATCCTGCCCTTGTAGCTTTAGTTACTCCTTGTAGGACTCAGCAATGTTTCTCAACTAGAAGAACCACTTTGTTCAGGGGATGAATATCTTCAAAATTTCCTGAGTAACAAAGACCTTCATTTTTAAGAGTACTTGCTGTTCCACTGCCTGAGTAAGGCTTTCGAGGCTCAGTATGTACCAGGAGTGGCACCCAGTGTCCAAACTGCATCCTTACAGCAGAATCTTCAACTCCCTTCTCAAATGGTCTTCCCTCATTCCTTTCTACCAGGCTGCAGACACAGAAAATCAGCAGCTCTATGCTCAAACTGTACCTTACATAAAGTGTACTTTATTTAAAGCATTTTACATCAAGCTTTTGGGTTTTTGTTGTTTTAATCAGCAGTGCATAGATTAATCACATTTTCAATTATTTCATGTGGAGAAAAACTATCAAGTCCAATAAATTCTTCAAGTAAGCCATACAGCTACAGATTTAAACTCTGAATGAAATCAACATTTGCATACACTATGGTCTTTCAACTGTACTCAACAACTGACTTAACAGCCACAAGCTGATTTATTTCCGATCCCTGGTATTGCTTTAATAGTCCAAACCAATTTTCGTAAGCATCCTTTCTAAGAGTGGAACTAAAAATCACTTAAAGAACTAGAAGAAAAACCCCTACCCTATTTTCACGTTTTGCACTTACACAGGACTTCAAAAACCATCTATTGTGCTTGGCTGAGACAACTGAGTAAAAACAAGAGTAACAAATCTAGCAAATAAAGTCCTTTTGTTTTCTCCCAAAATTGATCAGAGGGATTACACTTTGGTTTCAACAAGATTCAACACTTCGAGTAAGCTACAAAGAATGCCCCTCCCAGTCTGCTGCAAAAGCTACAATTTCTACTTTTTTTCTTTCACTATCACAAACAGTTCAGAGTTGGACATACTGCATTTAGATAAAACAGTTAATGATTAGAACAATTACCTGAAAGCACTGAAGAGCAATTGCTCTATAGGTAAGTAAGAATACAGTACAGAGCAACACAGACTGCTAAAAAAAAAAAAAAAAAAAGAAAACCCACCAAAAATACTCCCTAAAACCCAAACATGCTGGGGGAGAGGAAGGAAAAAAACAAAATCTATTTCCATCTACACGTGGAAGTCAAATTGCAAATACCCCCTTCAGCAATTTTGCCTGACTTCAGCTGGTTAGTTTTTCTGTTTCACCAACACCAAAACCTAAAACTCACCATAGCCTCTCCCCACTCAAACAAGGAAGCCTGCTATTGCCCTCTTACTGTTTGCCTCGCATGTGCTTGTTCAAGAAGCATTACATGCACCTCCTCAGGAGTCAAACACCTTACAGCTAAGGGAAGTTCTGAGCTCAGAACACAAAGACCAGATATCAGTTACACTGCAACTATATCTCAACCAGCTTTTCTTTCTAAACCAAAGGTACAAAACTGGCACAATATAACAATGTATTGAGAACTGTAAAATCCAGACATTTTGTGTGTGCAGTGCCTCCCTAACTTATCCCTCTCACTTTTTTGCTGCATAAATGCACACTATAAAAACTCCAAGATACATCACATGGATTAGATGTTTTTATGTATAAATATATACACATGTATAAAATATAAATATATATTTTAATATATATTCACGCACAAATTGAATAACATGTTCAAATCGTCCTGAATTATTTCTCCGTTAAGATTTATTGTTTGAATGAGACTTCCACTTGCAAAAACAGATACACGCTGCACAGCAAATATATCTCTGTTAGGTGCCTAATATGGCCAGGGAAACCATTTTGATTATTCTGTGCCCACTTATGCATTGTCCTACAACACAATAAGATAGAACAGCAAGAAACTAGCAATTAAGAGAGTCTGAATGCACATCAGGAATCACTAAAACCCACACTAGCCAAGTCAGGAACAATATGACTGATGAATAGGCCATATTACATTAGAATTGTTAGCAAGTGTTAAAAAATTATCCTTAACAGATGTCCTTTATGACCTAAATATACTGCACAAAGAACATGCCTGTCTTGTTTTCTAAAAGTTTTAAGAACTCTTTCCATTTCTATTATTGACTAAAACTCCGCAACGCTGCATGCTGGCCATAAATATGCACATGGAAGGATTTATCACACTAAACATGCAAAAAAATACGAGTATTTCATTGAAGAGTAAACAATCTCTCTTAATGTATATTTTTCTACTGCATGAATTTACACTGAACTGAAGCATGCAATCCCATAAATGAAATGAAACTGTGTATTCAGCAAACAATGAAACAAAAGACAAGCTGCGTACTATAACTTCTGACAAACAGACCACAAAACAAAATACAGTCAATTTCTGGAAGTGAGATGGGTAAGAACAACCTTATCTTCAACAAATACATTTTGTAGATACAGTTGAGAAGAAATTCTATAAATTGAAACTACTATACACTATTACATGTACAGCTATGTATACCCAGCTCATTTTCAGTAGAGCTTTAAAGACCTTTTCATTTCCTTAGACGTTGCTGTTAAGATTCTATACACTGGCTCAACTCACTAAAGCAAAATGCAAGATTGGCTCAGCTTGAGTTTCTTCAGTTTTTCCATGTATTTTTCATTGCACCAGTGGATTTAACATACATTAATTATAAATCCATAATGCTAAAATATAGATCTAAACTGTACTAAGGAATTTTCTCTTTTCCAAAGACTAGCATTTCTCTAGAAAATCTGTAAATTTCAGTAATTTTCATGAACCAATTTCTTATTCTTTCAACTCCATTGCTGCACTAGGTTTCCTGTTACCAAAATGGATTTCAAGTCTGTTTCTCAAGTATTCAATTCAATATTAAGAATGGAACCTCGGGCTAGTAATGCATATCTGTCTTTCTATCAATAAAACAAATGGCATAAACAAAAAAGGTGCAACTTTGGTTTCATTGTGTTTTATGCCTTGAGTATGAATAATTTTCTTATAGAAGCAAACCATGCTACATAACTTTCCCAGCTTATGCAGTTGAGAAATCAATAAAACATTACGAAGCGAGAAACAAGAACCAAAAAGATTTTTTCTTAATTTACTACTATTATTATTTCAATCAGTTTCTAATATTTTTTTATCCGGATGTACTGATATTGTTGTTCAATAGAACTGTAGGCACTTCCTTCATTTTGGCTCTCAGAATAAAATATTAGCACATGGGATTTTTTCATTTTGCCGTGCTTTTCTTCAGCTCCCTCGAGTTTATTGCAGCATTATTCAGAGAAGGAAATGGCTAAATACTTGCATTAGCAAAAAAACGAAAGGAGGGGGAATGGAAAGAGGTAATAAGATGGTGTTAAATGAACACTCTTTTCCTCTTGATCCAGTCATACTGGGAGAAGCATTACCAAAAGAACAATTGAGTGTAGAGTCAAAATAACCAGCCAAAGCTAAGGGGAAACACAGGGACCACAACTAACTGATGTCTTAAGATAAAATGACATGCTACAGACCAAAACCAAAGACACGAAGAGCATAGAGAGAGAATGATCCAGGCAGTCCAACGGAAACGTCCACTGCTGTAACAGGAAAAAATCATCAAGGAAAACGAAGCAGAAAGTTTCTACTAGAATTGACATCACTATCTTTACACGGTCTGGGTTTCCTTCTGGCTGAAGCTTTTTTTCCTCCGAACACAGAGGTAGCCTAAAGCTACTACTTTTCTAACTTTTAGGAACCCAAGAATTACCTCAGTTGGGTAAGATGACTACAGGATCCACCAAGATGTCTACTGCATGTTCCAGTGATTGCCTGAAAGAGACTCTGTTTCCTTAAAATACAAAGGGTTATATCTAGATTTTTTTTTTCCTGAATTGCAGTACAGCAAAATTCCAGTGCTCAGTAAATGAGTATATGGTGGGGAAGCCAGCAAATTTCACCTTTGCCATATGTTCACAGCAATATCCTTTCATAAACTAACCAGCTGTACAAAAGCCAAAAGAATTACTCAGGAGTCTCTGCTTTTAACACAAACTAGCACATTAGAGACTGTTTACCATAATGTTGCCACAAGTGAATGATGCAAAATATAACCATGACTTTATGTGCATCTGTGTGATTTAAAGTGTGGAAGAATATAAAATAATTCCAAATTTAAGAGTTCTTGTATATTCCCAAAACAGAGCAAATAATACATTAAATAAATATGTAAAACTCAGTTACTAGATTTTTTTGCAACTCAAAAATTACTTTGAAAACTTTTAAGTACTAAGGGTAAATAACCTGTACATTTTCTCTCCCCTAGCAAACAGCAAGCATTAGACTTAATATTTTCAAATCACTATCACAAACTATAATATATGCATAAGATTCAGAGATAAATACCTGAAATTAAAAGAACAGATATTAGACATCTGAGTATCCTTTCATTATTTAGTTATCCTCTTCCGTGCACTGTAATGTCTTTAGCCAGAGCTGAGTTGATTATATTAGCAAGAAAAATCAAATTCAGAATAGCTAATTTGTAATTTTTTTTTATTTTACCTAATTTGCAGAAAATAAAAAAAATAAATTGGACATTCATATTGCGGATTACTTAAAAATTAATGAGTTTCTGCAAATGTTACAAAATATCCATATAGCAAAGTAAATGATTATATATCATGATTTTAAGTAAAGAATACATTTAAGAAGCAACACAAACTATGAAGTAAAAACCTTCTAGCTTCTCATTCAAAACCTCCATACAGTGAAATGTTTGAATGCAAAACTGAGCTGGATATACTCTTTCAGAATGTTCTAAGGCTTCTGAACTACCCATTACTTAGAACAGATGCTTCTCTAACTTTATATTTTAGGATTAGGAAATTATTACTCTTTAACATAATTTTCAGTAAAGTTCAGCATGAATGTTTCTTAGATATGTTAAAATCCATTGCAATAATGGATTTAAAAAAAAAAAGTTAAAAAACCTCTATGACTGAATTTTCAGAATTTAGGCAACCACAAGATTTTTATGTTTAAAATATTCAAGGAAAAATGCCAGAAAATATCTTTTCTTTTTTTTTTTTTAAAAAAAAAAAGTATTTCACCATTTCTGTGTTTAAAAGCAAATTACACTAACTTTTTTTTTGCAGAAAAACCTTAATGGAACTGCTGGATTTTAAAAAAAAAAAAAGCTTTAATATGTCTGGTGCTTTAAAGAGCAAAATGATTTCGTTTTTTGATTCAAAATTAGACATTGCACAAACGATTTTACCTACCACTTTAAAGCATTGTCTCTACAGCAAAAATCAACGTGAAAATCCAGAAATGCAATAAACAAAGGGTTTCAGGCCTTTCATGCAGTACTATCAGAAAAGGACTAGTTTATATGCAGGTTTCAAGTCGAGCAGTAGAAACCTACTGAAATAAGCTAAGATTCGCCACAAATGCTATCTCCTCTTCCCGAGTTACACGTTAGAACTGGGAAAGGAAGAAGAGAACCTGTAAAACAAGACCGCTCCTGCGCTGCTTTAAGGACACAAACACACTGAACCAAATTCTCTGAATCAAATTCTGCCGATCAATACGGTTCCTCAGCACAGTCTGGCTGAGTTAGGAAACGAAACATATTGAGTCAGCAGAGCTGCGTTTAATCCAGTGCACTTCGCAGCCCACTTTCGAAGCACCCTGGTACCGAGGATGCGACGGACGCTGTGAGCTCAGGATCCCTCCCGTCCCCCCACCCCACCCCGCCCCGCTTCTCGAGCGCAGCAGCGCGGGGCGCGTCTGCGGGGCGTGAGCGCCCTCTGCCGGCAGCGCCGCCCGGACGGGCCCCAGCGCCCCGGAGCGGGGTCGGAGGCGCTCGCTCTTCGCCCACCTCTACTCAAAGAAGCAGAAGCACTTTTTCTTCGGACTTTATACTAAAAACATATATTCAGAATACAGTGCTTTCACACGCTTCAGACTGCCCTGAAAAGCAGCCTTTTATCTACATTTCTTCTTTGCCCGATAAAGACAAAGCCACCAGAAGACACCGGTATGCACAGTATGAAAACTAACGCAGGACGTTCAACATCCTGCATGGCTGCTACTCCACTGAACCATTACAATTATGCAAACACTGTCAATATCAGTTTCCTTTTAGGAAACAAATCAAGAACTTGCAGTAGTGACAAGTAAAATACAAAATAACTCAGGGTGATTAGCAGCTTTAATAAAGAACCTTGATTGTGTGATACATCTTATTACATGACAACTAAGAACCTATCATAACCAACCTCTCCATCAATCAGTACATTCCAATATCAGTTCTGGCAATTCAGAAAAAAAATATGGAAGACTTAGATGAGAATGCTTCCCGTGTGTAACAACTGATTGTGCACTCTCTGTCATGATCATCTGAATTCTTTATATAAATCAATCCCTACCAAGTCTATGGACTATTTCATTAATTATTTATGATAAAAAAAACAACTTACAATTCAATAGCCTTTTTACATAAAGCAGAAGTGAAACTTCAAAAATGCATGCACAAACCTGATGGGCTTTTGCCAGCACTTAGTAATTGAAAAGCCAACATTTACATAGTATAGCTTTCTTCCTAAATTTCTATAGGAATTTATGAAAAAACACACTTGAGGAATTCAGATAAACGGAGTACAACTGCAGCTGTGATTTAGGAGCTTTTGGTCATCTGTTCCTGTCTTTAGTGAAATAAAACTTAAATGTCATAACTGGATTTCAGTATTTCATAAACATTCCATTTTCTTACAATAAAAGACAGCATATAGGACCTTCTCTATTTTTGCCAACTGTTACACCTGAAGAGAATAAATCCAAATAATTAAAAAAAAAACAGAAAAAAATGTTAGCTAAAATTGGTTGTGGTCATGCAGAGCACAGTTCTGTCCTACAACAATGCAAGAGAAATAAAAGATATGCATAGCATGAGTTACAATACTAAAAGATTTATAACAAGAATAACTGGAAGTTGTTTTCACAAGAAAACCTGACAAAACTTAGCCTTGACAGAAACCTTCACATTAAGGCAATGAATCAGCACAGCTAGGGGCTGTAACTTAATAAACATTAGGACTCCTACAGCATTACTGGCAAAAGAAATCAACCTCCATCTAGTCCATTTGGTCCCTACAGGTATATACGTACTGCCTGGGACATTCTGGTTTGACCACAAAGGGGTTTCAAGCACTTTAGGGGTCCATCCCACCACTCCAGTTATACTCAGGAAGCTGTTTGTGGAGCTACACTATTAACTTAAGAAAAAAAATAGAACTGTAGAAGACAGAAGCTTTTTTTTATTAAAATGCTTTTAGCCAAAACTGTCCCCTAAACACCACCACACCTCTGCCCTGAGACACAGTCTGCTGGAAAGTTTAAGAACTCACGTAGCTTTGGTCCTGAACCCCTATAATGTCAAACCCATGTAGCAGAGCACAGGCTTCACCTCAAGAAATGCATCCTCAATAACAAGTCCTTCAATAAAACACGAACGGCCTTAACACAGCCAACACACACTTCATTCTCACTGCAGTATGCAATAGTTTGAAAGCGCACATTGTCTTACCTTAAAATAACTTTTCTAAGCACTTTCCTTTTAGCTACCTGAAGCTTGTGCTTCTTCAAGGATCACATATTAGAGGTCACTGTACTGGCAACACTGTAGGTGAAGGCTCAGCAGCATGAACCGTTGTTAATGCTGGCCAATTAAAACCCTGAAAAAGTACTATATAGAGGCTACAACATGTTTCTCCATATGCAACTGGATTAATTTGAGGCTAAATAAAAATTTGAGGCCAAAAATAAAGTAAATTGTGAGCAATCATACAGTTGAATAACAACCTACAGTACAAATACAGGTATTAGAATCTTTAAACATCTAGATACTTCTAACTTCACAACTAAAAAACAAACCCAACTTTCTCAATTAAGAAAGCGCAAATCATGTCAAGGGTGGCAGGGGAGGAAGGACAAGGTGTCATCACCTTTTCAGCTGAAGCATTTCAGAAAGACTAGTGAAATCTCTGCATAGTTACACAAGAAGAAGTTACAGCCTTCTAGAACTTATTTTGATGTACAATTATGTAACTGTCTCAAAGTTTCTATTGGCATAATTACCACAGCACTTAATTTATTATCTCAGCTTTGTAAGTTAGGTACTAAAATATATGAAGTTGAAATGAAATCTGTCTCAAAATACTTCTCAAAATAATGTCTCACGAGTTCTATAATAAATTACAAGATATATATACCACGTTTTTAACCATTGCTTTCTATGCAAGGAATTTAACTGTCCTTTAAACAAGAAGAGTCAGTCAATCAAGAGCACTGACAACAAAAACGATGACATGCAAAAGACTGCACTTAACATATCTCTTAGAGACACAACTTATAGTCAAGAATAATATATTCATTTCTTCAGTAGAAAATACATCTCAGACATTACACTATTTTGTAAATCTTACCTGAAAGAAAGCAAACCTATGCTCAGGCCAAAGCATGGAAGTGCCCTAAAGTGAAATTAATTCTCAGAAAACTACCCTCACAAAGACAAGGTGGGGTACTGCATCATTTCACATAAGTGCCTATTACAAAAAATGCTCACAGCAGAAATCTGATTTTCACTAAGAAGTAGTTGAATACATGGGGTGGTGGACAGGGAGGGCAGGCACAGGCGTAGGGGTTATACGTGTTAATAACTTATCTTCTACTAATGATCTGTGAGAAACAAATTCAATATTTATGAGGATTTGAGTGCACTAGCAGCAAGGAAACACTCTACCTGAAATATAAACACCAGCCCCAAAATATCATTCATGTTGAAGCATCTTTTGCCGAAGACTCAACAACACACCCCTGTTCTGCAGTTTTCCTCCATTAGCTCACACATCATCAACCAAACATCACCTACAGATTTCTAACACTGGGCTGGATTGAACCTTCCTGGCCCCTCCAAAATTTTGTGCTGCAGCAGGCCAGCCTAGGTGTTTAAGACTTCCCTGACAGGAAAATCTTACCAAAAAATTACACTTCATAAAGAGAATCATAGGAAGATGACACTGCAGGAGAAACTTCTAAGATGAATACCACCTGTGGATTCATAAATGGTAGACAATCCTCCCATTATAAGAGAGTCACCTAAAGCTAGAAAAACCTCTAATGCTTTCTGCGGTTTCTAGAAACAGTTCATTTCAAAGTGCTCTAAAAAAAATGTTCTTGCACTAAAAGAGCTAGTTTGGGTACGCCCGTTTTTGAAGGAATTCTGTTAAGGCAAATAGCCAGAACTACTTATCTCAGGCATTAGTAGCAAGAGACAAAATGGCACCGTAATAAAAGCACACCTAAGCATATCTGAACAAACAGTTGTTGCTAACGAGTAAGAAATACATCTTTATCAAACTTAAATGTCATGCATACCTATTTCAAGTTCAAATTAAGGATATTTTCTTAGCACCCTCAAAAACGTGTTTTATATTAAATTTACTCAGTTTAAAAAAGGAAAACATTAGCTTAGATGTCTCTTGCCAATTATTCAACAGTTTTTTTGCTCAAATATCAACCTCCTGTAAGTAAGCTCAATTCTCTTGATAGCGATCACCTCAAGACCACAAGGCTCCTGCAAAATGATAGAGAAGAAATTATTTCTTGAGTGTATTAATTTAATTCTCAGCATAGCAGGTTAGGAGTCTGCCAACAGATAACATCACCACAGTTGCTCTTGTGTTTCCTCCCCTCTGGAGAGGCGCACAGCTGGGGTAGCTCGGCCCTTAGGCTAGTGCAGCAGTGCCTGCATTAACACGAGATCAACTATGACAAAAGTCTGCTAAGAAATGCTTTCTGCAGGCCCAGAAACTTGGAAGTCTCAGTAGGATTGTTCCTATTCTAGAATTTTACACAAGTGGGAATATATACACTAAGCAAGAACATAAGATAATATAACATTATTCTGACCAAAGAGAACAACATTAAGTCATTTTGGGCGATAGAGGCACGGAAGTGCCAAGACCCTTATTCTTTCCTTCCATATCTCTGTGCCTGAATTCGAGCAATATATAAAGACAGTTGTGATACTGATGTAACACAAAAGTCTTAAGGGAAGAGAGGTGTCTTGTCTGGTTTGGGTTTTAGCATCCCAAATTTTAAGTTTCTGGCATGTAACAAGATTTTGCTGCTGGAATATCTATATCTAGAAGAAAAAAAGAACATTTTGAAAATCTGGCAGGATGCTTGCATAGGGAAACATAGCCCCAGGGAAAACAAACAAGGAATAATAAAACATTATTGTTTTTCACATTGGCAAGACAGAAGACAACTCTATATAGAGTCTAAAATGATACTAAACACACTGCTGGCAACCTGAAGAGTGATTTTGTTTGAGTTTTCATCTTCCCCAGCTTCTACTGCATAGGTCAAAAGGCTCAAAAGGTCCTAAATAAAGGGAGTGCAGAATAAACATGAGCACTGTGCATTTCCTGAACAGTTCAGTCTATTTATCTGTATTTCACTGAGAATAAGAACCTCTCTGTGACCTATGTGGTAGAGGATAGGGAAGATGAAAACCAACACAAAATGGCTCTTAAGTTATAGGGTTTCATCTACTTTAAAGACGGGTTTAGCAAGGTAGGCATCGCTCTCTCCTCCAAAGTAACAAGCAACAAGACAAGAGGAAATAGGCTCAAGTTGCACCAGGGGAGGTTTTGACTTGATGCTAGGAAATGTTTCTTCACCAAAAGGATTGTCAAACATTAGAACAGGCTGCCTAGGGAAGTGGTGGTGTCACCATCCTTGGAGGTACTTAAAAGATGTGTAGATGTGGTGCTTAGGGTCATGGTTTAGTGGTGGACTTGGCAGTGTTAGGTTTACGGTTGGACTTGAGGATCTTCAAGGTCTTTTCGAACCTAAATGACTCTATGATTCAGCAAAGCAATTTCCCCTGACCTGGCTGCAAATTCCATGTCAGTGCTAGGGGCACGCACCAGCGTCACTGTGACAGCTTCACTTTCCACTCTGACTAGAGTTTGCTCTTCTTTCTTCGCCTGCACCACAGGAATGGAAGGTTGACAAGCTAAGACATCCAGGTGAAGGAACTTCGACAAGCATTAATGCTAGGATTATTGCCTACTTGCTAAAAAGGAAAAAATAAAGACAGGTAACAAGAGTTGCTTTCCTGGAATAAATCTTCTCCCAAGCAGGTACAATTGAAACTTGCATACAATATCACAGCCTGACAGCTTCAGCATGGTAGCAAATAATATAGTGAGATGAATTCATCTCAAAAACTAAGACTAGCAAGGAGTGAAATAAATTTCTGTCAGCTACATGGAAACAATTCAGCCATTTTCAATATGAAAAACTGAAGCATAGACTTCAATTAAAATTCTAGATTATTCCAGTCCTTTGAAGAGCTCCAGAAGAGAAGAAATCTTTAAAATCTCTTTAAAATATCTTTCAGGCTTTAATAAAATATAGTTCTGACTCAAGGACCATATTAATTAAGATTCCCTTGTGTGTGTTTTTTTTTTCTTATAGCCAATAGTATAATCGCACAACAGAAGCAATAATTAGCTAAAACACCTTACCAATTTGCAAAGAATTCTTAAAATTATGTGTTAAGAGCAGAGTACAAGATTTTTATAATAAGATAAAATATTAATTTAATAACTAACCTCATTATAAGTAAGAAAAAACAACTCATGGTTTAAGTAATCTATACTTTATGCTGAATTATCAAAATTAGATAGAATCGAGCTTCCCAACCACAACTGCTTTTACTGTATTGCCTCTTTAGTTACTCTTGAAATTAAGGTCTCTGTAAGACCTAACAAAGAAGTGTTTCTACTAGCATCTTTAAATAAACACACACATATTACCAAGCCTTGGATTCTAAACCTTTCATCTTTACTTTATAAATCATATACCATTCTGCATCAAGCCAATTATACAAACTTACAGTGGCAATAACAAGACATTATTAGGACCAGCAAGGAAACACCAAGACAGACAGAAACCACCAATGCTACTTCTAGCTTACTTGGAAAAGAAAAAACATCACCCAGATTTCAAGTTAACGAGTGCCTCACACTTAGAAAGCTCTGCTCTCCAGGATTTCAGTAAGTACTTAACACATATGAATAAAATTACAAAGAGGCGATCTATATGCCTGACTGCATACCTATACATATATTTATACACATACATACACACACAGCCATTTTCATAAAGAGTTTTGAAGTCTGTGTGAATTACAGACTGGAAACAGGTAACTTCCCGTGTGGACAGTCTTACTCAAAATAAGTGTGTCCATATAATACAGCTTTTATCCCTATAATTTTCTTTGCCCAGACAAGATTTCAGTTGAATATGCAGGATGGCACTGCAAATAACCCATTCATACCTCAAGTCAAATAAAAACACTGATCCCATATAAGATTCTGGTTGCTGTGGGGAAAAAAAGTTCCCTTTTTGCACTGGTGGAGATTTATTTGTTTTTTTTACCTAAAGCTTTGCAAAACTGTAACCATTACCTTCATCGAAGTCTGCATCATCTTCTGTATGCTGAGGGAAAGGGAAGCAATTTGTGATTTCAAGTCTGTCATCTACCACAAGACCCAGCAGCACTCCCTGGACCACTTCATTCCCCTGTCCTTCTTCTTGGTAATGTTTAATGATCTTTAACACAACCTAGAACACAAAGGAAATAAAACTATATTATATAGTGGGTTTTTTGGTCTTCAAACTATACATTGTTGAAGTGCTGCACAAATCAGAGCTACAAACCAAGTGATCTACTGGTTTAAACACCAGCAATTTTAACACAGGTTGAAGAACAGGCAGCCATCATAATATTCCAGGAGAATAAAGACTACTAAACAAACAGTCAAAATTCAGCTATAAACCGATTTTCCGAAACACCCTTCTGAAATGAAATATTGATCTTTTTTACTTTACCTTGTTGCTGTAACTGTTAAAAGCTATTCTGTAGGGGCAATAATCTCCCTCCTGCGGGAAACACGGCACACGAAACTATCAAAAGTATTGAAAGTAACTATGCAGAAATCAGTAGGACATTTTTAAAAAGCACAAAATGCATCAAGTTTCAGTTGCATTTTAGCCTGCCAAATTAAATCTCATTGTGCTTTCACTTCAGATGATAACATACTTTATATTTTGTAAGCTATGTGTGTCATAGGATATTAAGAATAACGAATGATAAAAGCAAAAAAAAAGGAGCACAAATTATTTATCACATTTTTAATACAATTCTCACTTCCTTCCCTAAATCTGAACTCACAAAAAATAATTCTCAGGAGATGATACTGTAAATTGTAACAGTATGAACAAAGACACTCAAAAACAGTCAATCATTTCCTAGAAACACTTTATACTTCAGCAAAATTTTATGCTTAACAACAAGAACCAGAGCAAGATAAGATGCTAACCACAAACACAGACTTGAAAGAACTTGCGCTTTCTCCAGCATAAGCGGGTTTTATTTCACTAAACCCTAATCCATCCAAGCAAAATGCACTAGAAAAATGCCTGATGACTATGTTGTCATTAAAACAATACTACTTCAATGTCTGTTTGCCATCAGACTAGTCTAATGGCTTTCAGCTCAAACAGGCCAAGAACAGGTTTTATACAAATACTGTACACAGGGGCAGAGTTAAGCTCATATATGTTCTCCTCAGGAACATATTTTTTTCTAACTTTGTCTTTGGTTGTTTAGTAGAACTTTATGTCACGAACTTAAAATCACCATTAATAAATTGAAGTGCCACAATAAAGGTTAAAAGGAAGAAAAATATGACTAGAAAAGAAATTCTTTAAAAACACCTTGCCTTCTTGGGGTAAAATGGGTAAACAAGAGCTTTATATACAGCCTGCTTGTGGAGTGGAGGGAAAAAGGAAAAGAAATAACTTTTTCCAAATAAGTTTGATTTAAGTACCAAACAGGACTAACATCCACTCATTCTTTTAGTTTATAAACACTACCACTTCACTTTTGCTTTCTCTTGCATCTACATAAACTCACACTGAAGCCTCTCAGTCACGGGCAGATAACACTATTTCACCCCAATACACATTCACATCTGTCCCTCAGGTCCTTTGAAGCCACATCTTTTTACTCAATTTGTTAAAAGAGGTCTATAGAGCAGAGAGACAAAGAGATACTTCAATTATATAAATCACATTTCATGGAAAAACAGTAAGATCAGTAGACAGCGAAGTACAGTTTAACAGTGCTGAAGGCAATACAGTAAACACCAGTTTCAGGTCACCTAGATGTAGAAGACATGCCTTCTACCACAGAGTCAGCATATAAAAAATATTCAACTTGCATTTCGTGCAAAGTTAAGGTTTATCATAGATTAGACACAAATCATCTTCTCCAGTCAAGGAATCCATAAGTAACTGGACAGATTACAGCATAGAATGCTCTCTGCCTACTGTAGAACTCTCCACATCTTTACCAGCCTTATTAAGTTTCACCTCCTCCAGTATCTTTCTCCTCATTTGCTCTCTCTGTGCACACTGACTATCTCAGTTACTGTGAATCCTGTTTGCCTGTTGATTCGTTTCCAGGAGCGCTCGCGATACAATGCCAATTTTATCACAGCATTTCTGATGATAATTGTTTACAGAAAGCAGCCAAGAATGAAAAGAGCATGGGCTGTCATTAAGTATCAATGATTTTTCAGGGAGAGAAAACTAGGACTTCAAACTCTTAAATGCTAACCAAATACCCCAATACAGAATGAAGTATATTACTTCACATACACAAGTCTGCAGTTTTCAAGCTCCAGTCTGAAGACTACAGCAGATATTATCCAGGGAGATGTAGACCCCAATTTAGGCCTAACCTGCAGGTCTGTTTTCTAATGGAGTCTGAGAAAAGTAGCAGAGAAGGTCATGAACTCACTACTCTAAATTTCACACCCATTTGCAAGCTGCAGAAGTTCTGGTTTATGACTGCCCTCGAAAACACTTTAGCTACCAAAATAATTTATAAAGAGATAAACGAACCAGTCTGAGAAACACATCCAGTGACACATGATTCTTGTTTTCATCTTGTTCTTTGCTCTGGAGGGTTTTATTTAGTGGATAAGACATAAGGTCTTTAGTATGGCAGGCTCTTGCACTTAGATTGAAAAATCTGCCATCAAAATTCCACCATATGACCAAGAGGGAAATACGCACTGGAACTTGCAGTTCAGTACTAAAACCAGACTTTCATGTGTGAAGTAGAACTATTTCTCTAGTGATATCAAGACCAGTCGCAAACACTAAAAATGGCATTTCCATTTATTTGTTAGTCTAGATTCAGCAGGAACAGCTGACTACTACACAAAGAATGCCACGTCATTTTCTCATTTGACTGCACAAACCAATACATCTTGAGTAAACCATACCCCCTCTAAAAAAAATTAACACTACTTGTATCTAGACATCTCCCCAAAAAGATGTTATGTTTATGAAGCATCAGAATACTTTTATTGGTCTAAAAACAAATGTAAGCAGTGATAATATAAATAATGCAAGTAACAGAACACACTGAGAACTACAACCATACACAACCAGATTCCTAAACTGATACCTCTGATTACACAAGCCAAAAATCACATGCCACTTGATTCAGTAAACACCATTAGTATGTAAGAAATATTTTGATATAAAAAGACTCTTTAGAAAAGGATACCCAATAAAACTTGAGTCAGCCAGACTTGTAAATTTAGTGTTCAAAATACCAAAGCAATTTAATCACTTGGAGTAGCCACTTGTCACATTTTAATGACCATTAATCCTCAATTAGCAACAACAAAATAAAAAGCTTGCATTTCAGCAGTGCTTCTAATCTTCAAAGCACTGCTCAAACATTAAGAATGAAATCACACTACAAAAAAAGAATCATTCTAAAACTATTAACAACTTCAAAAGATACATATTTTAGCTGTAGGAGTATAATGCCAAATTTTAACAATGGCTACATCCTGCCATCACATTTGTTCATTTCAAAAGTTTGCATCTCATTATAGGAATACATAAAACATGAACCATCAGCTGAAGTACCGTAAGCCTTTGGGGGTCCTGGAAGATTCTGCTGAAAGGACATGAGTATGCTAAGATACACATTTCTGCATTTCTCTAAAGAGAGGCAATAGAAAATCAAAGCACTGAAGATTATGGTTGTGTTCCAGAGAGCTGACAGTCACCACATTGAAACCAGATTTCCAGTACCTGCGCTGTCTTACAGATGCAACACCAAACAGGAGAGAGATTCTATTAGCCCACTAGATACATGATGTAACAAGCTGATTTACAGTCTTAAATCGAGCATTTAAATCTTTTTGAATGCTTAGCATTTTTTCCCACCCAAGAAAACTTTGCCAGCACAACCACTAACACCAATTGCCAGCATCTGGGGAGATGATGGGGAGAGAGTCTAAATAACACTGCTGTTATGTACCTGTCTTCAAACCAGCCATAACTGATATGGGCATCAAATGTGGAAGGTACCATGCCACCACACATCTACAATATTTAACACGAGTGGAACTGTGATCAATGTTTAGCTTGGCAAGAGAGTTTTCAAAGCTACTACCGCTAACAGAGTCCAATATATTTTTAATACATCTGTATCAGATATGGAGCCTTCCCCACAAAACTTCTTTAAACTCAAACGATGAACTTTTACATTTAAACATTACAACATGAGTGATTTTCCTTAAACTCCTAACACACAAAGTTCAAGACAGAACAATGTAGTTTTGTAAATGGGCAGATCTCAAATATCGTTGCCAAAGACTCATGCAATTGTGCTAAACTCCAGGATGCCTAAAATCAAGATATCTACCCAATACAGGCGAAATACATACACGACACCTCTGGAAAAAGAGAACTAATTAATCTGTTCAATAATATCCAAATAGACATACCAAATTTTACACATAAAATTTTATACTGATTTAGTGGCCCTGACTGCTTCCCCAGCTGACACTACACTGAAAGCAAATCTACAAATTGCATTGTGCTGAAACTTAACCAGTTAGCTACATAAAAATGAAATTTAATTAAGCAGTTCTGATATCCTCAGGTAATCACAGAATGGCTTATTTTTAAATAAAGACTTAAAAAACGTAAGAGAAAACTACAGCAAGATATAGTGAAAGATGGGCAATGTTAATATTTTGGTGTTTTTTCATTTGGAGGTTTGTGGGGGTTTGTGTGCATGTGATTTATTTGCGGGGGGGGTTGGTTTTATGTTTTATTTTTAAATACACTACAGAAAAAAAGTAATCCTACAGTCACAAAAGACAAGTTCTGGAAGGTCACCAAGTAAAATGTTGCCTTGAGCTGATTTGCCTCCTGGCTATATCACTACTTGATAAGACAGTAAGAAAGTCTCACAACTGTCCTGCCAGGGAAAATGGAACTCTCAAGTAAATTAAAGATACCACTGGAACAGTTAAGAGCAAGAAAACATATGTCTAATACACATGACCCTCTCCTCCAGATGATTAAGGAGACAGACATTTACAGACATACACAGAAAATTCCAACTTAATCACTGCAGTCCACAGAAACATGTTCTAGAAAGCACTGCCTGACAGATACTGCATCGAAAGCACAAAATCAACAGGCTGATACTCTGGTCTGCTAGATGTAGGACATTAAGCTTCATGATGCAAGACTGCCACCATGAAGCCATGCCATGAGGTGAACTGGAGATTAGAGGTAAACTGAATCTTCCAGGTTATACTAATACCAAGAAATATGACAGTCTCTATGGACAATCAAACCCTGAAGCCACTTAAATGCATATTCTAGATCATCTGCAGAGATTTTTGAATTTTTGTAGGTTTTCCTATTCAGCAGTGATTGTTGACCATTCCTGACACGATCAATGTTTAAACGTGTATACTTTTACTCCTCATGCTTAAGTTTGGAATAAAAGCTTTTGGAACTGTTAAACAAATTTTATCCCAGAAGAAGTAAAAAAAGTGTTGTTCTCCATTAAGACCTTCAACATCTTAAAATAATTGTTTCGAAGGATATCTTCAACCCTAACTATGATCGGAAGCCAAAAGAAAACATTTTAATTCCCTGACAAGTAATTAGAAAGTTACTTGATCTGAACACACTGTTCAGAAACTGAGGCAAAAAGGACAACACTGACTAGACCTGAAAACCAAGGTAATTTTCACAAATGTTGTTTCTGAAGAGCAAGTTCAGAACTAACAAGTCTTAGCCTTCACTGTTCTGTCTAGCAAGTATAGTAGATATTCTTTGGACAGGCAGCCTCAAACTCCCCACAAAGTTTTACCTTTATCTTGACTGGTTAAAGCCCTAACACTGACATTTACAAAGCCTTTGAAAACACAGTTTTTGGAACAGTAAGCTTACATTTTATGTCACTCAACAGCTAATAAACACCAGATGTTCAAATCTTGTTTCTAGACTTGACAGAAATTTGGAGCTTAAAAACATTAATTATATAGAAGGCATAACAGAATGATGCATGCCATTTCTACTATCTCAATCAGGTGTTAATACCAAAATCTCTTTTTGACATGAGAGTCAAAAGTTTTCTGGAGCTGAGCCTGCATTCAAGTACTATGAACAATGCATGTTGACCTGAGGTGGTCCTCAATCAGGGAATACTATATATATTTTCAGACAGAAATTATAAACCATAAGATTCTGTTGGTTTTGTCTCGTGTAGGTCTTCAGTACCAAATCATTTTGGAAATCCCTGTTAAATTGAACAGAAAATATTCCATCTTGAACTGCAGGGCTTTGTGTCAGGGGCAAGTATATGTTCCTGTACTATTTGAATCCTTTTGAGTATTAGGAAGCATATGAAAAGCATTCAAAGGTTCCCTGGGTGACTTATTATATCAGTTGGTACCATATGACCTGCTTAGTTTGCAAACCTCAAAATTTCAGTATGAAAGAGAACATCAGTAACCTTCAAAAAGGAGTGCAGCTCCACAATATGTATGTTAGGCTGAAGAAAACTACCCAAGTTACAACAGATTATTGATTTAACATCAATATTTGCAGGCACTTCTAATTGGGTTAGGAATCCTATCACTCTGTAATGATAGAAATCTCTGTTGTTTTCCATATTACCCTGGGCCTCATGAAGTGCTTATAGACAACTAATTCCACACTTTCCTGTTGTTTTTTTCTTTCCCAAGAGTACAAAGAAGGCAACAATATCCATACGTGGCATTTAGTAAGTGAAGGAAAGAGGAGAATAAATCCAGAAAGATTTCCTGGTATTGCCTCCATTCCGCTCCCCAAGACCAAAAAGAGAAATAAGACAGCTTATAGGGTTAAGTTATTGCAGGGTGTGGGTTGAGAACTTTACACAGCATGTGAAGTTCCTATATGAAAAATTGCAGGAAACATTTGAAAGACCTGAATGGGGAAAAGGAAAGAACAATTTTAGGAATTGAAGAGAAAACTAGTTCAAGCACCGGTGTTCGCTCTCCCCGCATTAGAAAAACACTTTCACTTGTATGTCAACACAGAAGAGAGGATGGCTTATGGAGTACTGGGCCAAGTTCAGAGAAGACAGAAACAGCTGGTGGCGTACCAATCAAAAACGTTGGATCCAGTATCGAGGGGGTGAACAACTTGTATACAAGCAGTGGCAGCTACAGCCCTGTCAGTAGAAGAAAGCAGAAAATTAACCTTTGGGGGAGCTTTAATAGTGCCCACACCACATTCAGTAGGAAACATACTAAACCAGTGATGTGGAAGGTGGTTGACAGATTTGAGAATTTTAAAGTATGTAACCATTTTAATGGAGAAGGACGATTTAGTGTTAACCACAGAAAGATGCACGAATCCTTCTCAATTTTTGTATGGAGGAATAGACCAAGATACCTGAACAGGACTGTATGGACATCACTGAATATCAAACCAACGTTCGGGAAGACTTGTATGAGACCCCTTTGCCAAACAGTAAGAGGGTCTTTATAGATGGCTCATCACAGTGCACAGATTGAAGGTGCCACAGCGGTTATTCAGTCGTGAATGGGGAGGAAAACAGAGTAATTGAAAAGGCAAGGTTACCTAGCAATCGGTCAGCTCAAACACACGCACTGGAACTGCTTAAAGGAGAGGAAAGCACCAATCATGGAAAAATAATTAAAAAAAAAAATAATAAAATAATGGAAAATATTTCCGAAGTGAAATTTCTAGACGGAAACAACGCATGTGCTTTAGGCTGGAAGGGGTGTGGACAGCAGCAGATCCGGGGAACAGACAACATGAACCACTGAGACTGATCCCACTCAAGAAACCGCACAACATGGACAAGGAAATTCACGTGATAATAATCTTATTTTACTTGGTGTCTGCTTTGTTAATTATTGCAGTGGCTGTTCTGGCTAAACTTCTCTGTTGTCCCCCTTGCAGATGTCCATATAAGTGTACATCTTTGTCTTCCCCCACTTCTGCTGCTCCTGAGTTCCTTGAAACAGCAGTATAAACTATGTTGCTATTATTATTGTTGTTTGAAAGTTGTTATATGCTAAAATTGTTTGGTTAAACAGAACTGTAGAAGTTGGATATGTCTAAAACTGTTTAAAGGATTGCAGAAGTTAGATGTGCTGAATAATTGTTAAAATTGTTTAAAAGTTAATCTAAAAAGGCATAAGAAACCTGTGGACCAAGGGCAAGACTGGATTAGCCTCTATATTTGCCACCAAGAAGAGCATTTACTCTGCTGTTGGCTGCAACCCAATAGGCGTGAGTGGTGGAGATATACCACTATACCAGACCTTGACCACACTACTAATAATTATTGTTGGTTATATGTGTTTCAATAGTGTTTATAAAATAGGGCAAAAGAATGTGCCCAGGGTAAAAAGAAGGAGGGACAGAGAAAGAGAACTACAAGATGAGAGATTACAGGTGATTTTAAACAAACTGGAACAATGATATGGGCTTCAGCAAAAAAGAGAATAATTAAAAGGGGGGTGGATTGTAATAGATATATAAAAGTTTTGCTTCAGCCAGATTGTGATAGTTGAAATCAGTAAGCGGTTGGGAAGAATGCAGGTTTCCAAATACCCAGTTAAGGACATGTAAATAACCTTTCAAGACTCATTTTAATATGAAGCGGGGACAGGTAATGCACATGTATAGGCATATTGGGGAATGCAATGAATATGTAACATTTTATTGCTGTGAATCAGAACTAGTGGTATGCATGTAAGAGGGGGGAGAAGTAACAAACTAAATGAATATGTATAAGTACCCTAAATAAATGTACATCAGTGGGATCAAACAGTGTGCATAGAGGAGGGTCCATCCTCATGCACCCAGCACTGTAAATAAATCTCCTTGCTTCTAAGACTTTGTACTCTCTAAAATTCTATCTGTGAGCTGGCATTTCTCACAATAACGAATGTTAATCAAAGTGTGTTTTTATCAAACAGATCAATCTCTTCCCAATTTTTGTCCTGCTACTTTTTTTTTTTTTTCAGACTGCACAACAGTTCAGGCTAATAAGCACCTCCATGGCTGTTCACAAGCCACTGGTAAATTTTAAATATTGCCTCAACGTAAGTAAAAATGCACCATTACATTTGTGTATTTAAATTATCCATCGCCCTGTTCACATACTGGTGTAATGTATTGCTCTGCAATATGAAGTTTCATAACACATTTCGAAGTACATGGATTCATGCTCATTCCCATGGAAACCATCAGGGCCACAGGCACTGTAGATTCACTTGCTTGTGGAACCATTTCTGTAAGGTAGCCCTAGGATTTCAATTGTGCAAGCAGCAGGGCATTAGATGTTACTAGCACACTGTTAGGAAGCAGTGATAGGGCTGTTGTAAAATTACTGTCCAAAATTTTGCTAGTTACAACAGGGATGGAGCATTTCCCCAGGACTACTTAGTGTATTATTTCTCCTATTTTGCAAATCTCACTAAAATCTTTTGAAAACACTCAGTACTTTAGGCAATTTTTGTAAATTGCCAATACAAATTATATTTACTTTTTTAACTAATTCAATGCCTAACCTTCATTACAAGAATGAAAGCTGCTTAATATACCCCTTTAGAGCATGATATATGGAAATTATATAGAAGCATTAAAGGCAGGCAGTTTCAGCATTTTCCACTTGACATACCACATCCTCACACTTACACCTCAACATACAGCCAATTCATATGTACCGTGTATTAGTGAATCACCGTCATTCAAATATTCACAGTGCTCATGGAGCTAGTAGATTATTTGCAAGTAAAAGGTTTTCTCTTCAGCATGAACTCCTAGCAGCTTCCTATAAAAAGATTTAAAGATGACAGCCAAAAGCAGCAGTAGCAAGATTTTTAACAGCCTATTTTTTAATCAGATTGTGCCAAACTTACCATTTTGAAGCTGCAGAAAAACTGCAAGACAGTGAGCCTTATCTATATGACCTTGAAAAATTAGTAAACGAGGGTAGAGCTAGACAGGAAGGAGGGAGCGGGTGCTAATCGGAGATTATTGAACTTTTTCAAAGACTGTATCTTGCACAACAGAACTGGAATACATATCCTGTTTAAGGTTGTGTCTTAAAATCATGACTTCCATATGCGTTCAACAGATGCTTCCAAGTAACCAGTAAAACACCTACGGGACAGGACTTCCATGTCATTTTAATAATTTATAATGTTTCATGCAACAATTTTTTCCACATTCAACCACATATCCTTTCTGGCAAAAGCTTCGTTATGTGCTATGGGGCTGCAACAGAGACAGATCCTCCTAGTAACAGGTACCACAATCCAGAGACCAGAGTTTAGACTAAGACTCAGTTTTCCTGCTGACTTAAGGCATAACATTGAGAAAAAAAAAAACAGAAAAGTCAGTTATTGCTGGTAAGCTTCAGCTTCCCCATCTTTTAAACAGAGATAAGGCTTGCCTTTGTATCACCATATATTTTAACATGGCCATGTGAAAACCACGTCCAGAAGAGGTCCATTTCTAATAATAGCTACTGTTATGGTGAGATTAAAAACAACCATTCTAATTTTATCACTAAGAGGGCCAATGGATAAAGCAGCATGGTTTTCAGATTGTTCCTAAAAAGTGACAGGACAGCTACAGTAAATACCCTATGTGTCAGCTAAAGTTTAAAAAGCTCTAAAGGTTAATTTTTTGCATTGATAAAAATGTAACAGTAAAAAAAGTCTTAAGTGCTCAAAACTCAGCCCTATGTTAATGAAAAGTTTTGTCAAAGAGATTGCCTGTTTTCCTCAGATAATCATAAAACAACAAATACTTACAAGAAGTGACTTACATCTCCAAGATCCTAAACACCAAATGGGCACGACACTTGCTTAAAACAAATAGGTATGCATATTGCATATTGCGCAGCTATAGGGCTCCACAGAACAAGGATGCATAGCAAATGGAATGCAAAGAAGGATACAATGTGTAAGCAGAACAAAGGCAGAGACTCACAAGCTTTAGATGTTCACAGAAAAATCTTATCTGTCCTTTTCTAGTAAAAGACCAAATAGTTATAAAAGATAATTAGCTGGTTACTGCATGCATACAGCAAAATTTAGGTGCATCTTCACACTTCAGTGAGTAAATAAGCCTCTCAATTAACTATAAAGTTATTAAGAAAAAAAAGTGAATAAAATGCTTATCTTAAATAAGAATCCACATACAAGACATTCAAGAATATTTCCACTCTTCCTCCTGAATAATCTTGAGTGTATATGTTATAAAAGACATTATTAAACCAGTTACACTTTGTTGTGCATTCCTGATTTTAGCCTATTGGATAATCTTACAAAAACTGGAAGAAATTGGAGAGCATGCTTTGAGTAGTCCCTGTCCTAATATTGCAGTGCAAGCACCACAGGGCCAGGAAGGATGTTCAGAGGCAGAGAGATCAGCATGTTGTGGCCGTGCAGGAAAAACAATTATACTAACACGAATTCTTACTGTAAGACATGACATTTTGCAATGTACTACGTCAACAATGTACCTACTTTCCTTTAAGACGATACTGTTTAACACCAAGTAACATAACTGCTAAGCATTTTTAAAGCATCACACCTCTGCAATCTTAATACTGCCCTACAATTTAAAAATATTATATGAAAGAACAGCATACTCAAGACTGTACCGTCATTGAACGTATTTTGAGCATGTATGTAAACATGGAAAAACAACAAAAAGTAATCCTATCAAAAAAAAATGTCTCTGGCAAAGAAAGATTAATAAAAAAAGACTACAGAAACAGCAAGTTGAAAATACATCATCTTGTTTCAAAGACTACAAAGAACAACAACAGACATGTTCCTCTTCTTACAAGACCTCACATTAGGCCTTTAAGATTTATTTGAAAAATAGAAGAAAAAGTCCTAAGACATAATAGGGCATGAGAGACACTGATTTTATACATACCACAAAGGGCTTTTTCAGAATGTATATCTGATGTTTTTCTGCCCAAGGCCTGCTGTATCTTATAGGCTACCCTCAACTGTATCGTGCTGATGTCAGCTGCAAACGTCTAATTTTGTTACAATAAACCGCAAACCAAAGGAGAATATTTAATAATGTTTCAGTGTGCATCCTCTCAGGAATAAAGCCAGCAGTTGTCCCCTTCCCACTCATAGCTAGCAGATTCAAATTTAGCATCCAAATAAGACACAAAGGTAATGCTTATTATCTCATGTATTTCTGAAATCAATATTTTATTCACTAAAATGCAGTAAGTTATTTAAAAGTTATTTGGTGGAAATGTTCTTTTCCTTAGTATTAACAGCTACACAGGTATCACAAAAGCACCATTTATTGTTTTTAACAGCTATGCATACATAATTACAAAGAAAGAGACCAACCTGATATGCACACAATGAGAATTTTAACTGTTAACAATAGTGGTGTAGGGGGCAACATATTATTTCTTTGCATATAGAAAAAGAAAAAGGCTGTTGTGAAGTAATATTTCCCCCTTCAAGTCTTGAAGTGTAACACTGCTCAACACATTTAAACCACCTCCACATTTATATTAACTCCTTTTGCCAGCACACTAGTGATACCAGATGGTCTAGTTTCAAATGCCTCACTCGAGTACACTTACTATAACACTTAGTAGATGCTGAGCGCACTAATGCACTCTTACAAGTCATTTAAAGTTTGTGCTCTGTTAGCAAGTATATTTGCTATCCTTTTACAAGACACAGTGCATTTTTAACCCTCAGACCACCATGATGTGGGTACTTTACCTGTTTCAGGTTAAAAAAAATCTCAGAAAGGATAGTGTCTATATTTAAGAAGTAAATCAGTAGCAGGAACAAGAGTTTACAATTTTAAAAGTCTGGTCCTTGCTAGAAGAAACCACTCAGACCTAGAACTGAAGGAACTCTAGGTTAGCAAAACAACAAAAAAAAAGAAAACAACAACAAATGGATCTTTTTTATTTCACTTTAAATAGAAAAGTGCCAATGTAAAATGAGGCATAAAGAACATAGAAAACAGCATTCTTGGCACACTTCATTCAACTCTTTACCATGTTGATTTGTACCACTGTTACTCTGGTAACAGACAAAGCCAACTCCTAAAATTAAGCAGGTCAGATCCTGTGGGACATTTTCCAGAGTGACGTAAGTATCCTGCTGAAGTGTTACGAAGAGAGGCAGCCAGACAGGGGAAGAAAAGATGAGAAAACCAACACAGTGTGATGCCTCAGAACTTCATTAAGCTTGAAAAATGGGAAGTGTTATGTTCCAAGTAGGTTCTTCCCCTTTCAACTTGCTAATACACACCAATGCTTTCTCTCCTGAATATAAGCATAGACTTTATGTCTAAAGTTCCCTTCTGGGTTATATTCATGCAACTCATTGTACCTGAAGATTAACAGAAAGTATATACATATCACCTAACTAACACAAAACACTTCTGTCTTCTAAATGGCTCAAGGTATCCATGAGCATATCACGCTAGTATTCAATTCACACATTAACTCTCAATGTCAGCTAAATCTGATCTAATCTTTTTTAGGGAAACAGTTCATTGAAAAGTGAAAGAGATTAAACTTTGATTTAAAATTCCTTTAAAACTCCTTTGGAGGACATCTAAAACATGTCACAGCCTGAAGGATGTTATATACAAAAAACCTATTCTACCTGTCAAGAAACCATTTCAAGAACAGCAGGCAGGACACAGAGGTTGGGCATTTTTGCCAAGTCTTCAAAAAGCGTGAAGGAGATGGTAAGAAGCCACAAGAAAAGCCAGGAGAAGCACAATTTTCACAACTTGAGAAAATGTCAATGATTTTTAGCCAGTTCAATATAGGCTTCATTATTGTTACCAACTTAAAAGTGAGAGGTACTCAAATGCTACAGAAACTGATAGCTTTTCTCCCAAAAGGGTCAACATCTATCACCTCAAAAAAAAAAATATGCTTAAAAGAATATTTACAAGATGAGCCTCAAAAACTGATTTTCAGTGAACACAGTATCTTTTTGTTTTATTTACTGTGAGCAGACCAATCATCACAGTATCACAGTATCATAAGGTTGGAAAGGACCTCTGAGATCATCAAGTCCAACCTATAACCTAACACTAACACCAACCATCATCTAAACCATGGCACTCAGTGCCTCATCCAGTCTCCCTTTAAACACCTCCAGGGTAGGTGACTCCACCACCTCCCTGGGCAGCCCATTCCAATGGCCAATCACCCTTTCAGTGAAGAATTTTTTCCTCACATCAAGTCTAAACTTTCCCTGACGAAGCTTAAGTCCATGCCCTCTGGTTCTGCCACTGGTCACCTGAGAGAAGAGACCAACCCCTGCCCGACTACAACCTCCTTTTAGGTAGTTGTAGAGAGCAATGAGGTCTCCCCTGAGCCTCCTCTTCTCCAGGCTAAACAGCCCCAACTGCCTCAGTCGCTCCTCATAGGGCTTGTGCTCCAGCCCCCTCACCATCTTCGTTGCCCTCCTCTGAACACATTCCAGTATCCTAACATCTTTCCCATACTGAGGGGCCCAGAACTGGACACAATATTCAAGGTGAGGCCTGACCAGTGCCGAGTACAGGGGGACAATAACTTCTCTGGTCCTGCTTACTACACTATTCCTGATGCAGGCCAGGATTCCATTGGCCTTCTTGGCCACCTGGGCACACTGCTGGCTCATGTTGAGCTTCCTGTCCACCAGCACTCCCAGGTCCTTTTCTACCTGACTACTCTCCAGCCACTCTGTCCCCAGTCTGTAGCTCCGCATGGGATTGTTGTGTCCAAAATGAAGTACCCGACATTTGGACTTATTAAACATCATCCCATTAGAATCGGCCCAGCTCTCCAATCTGTCCAGGTCCCTCTGTAGGGCCATCCTACCCTCTAGCAGATCAACTCTTCCTCCCAGCTTGGTATCATCTGCAAATTTGCTGATGATGGACTCAATCCCCTCATCCAAATCGTCAATAAAGATATTAAACAGGACGGGACCCAATACCGATCCCTGGGGGACACCACTGGTGACCGGCCGCCAACTGGATGAAACACCATTTACCATCACTCTTTGGGCTCGGCCATCCAGCCAATTCCTAACCCAGCACAAAGTGCTCCCATCTAGGCCACGAGCTGCCAGCTTCCCTAGGAGTCTACTGTGGGGGACCGTGTCAAAGGCCTTACTGAAGTCCAAGTATACCACATCCACAGCCTTCCTCTCATCCACCAGGCGAGTCACATGATAGTAAAAGGAGATCAGGTTGGTCAGGCAGGACCTACCCCTCCTAAATCCATGCTGGCTGGGCCTGATTTCTTGACCGTTCTGCAGGTGGTGCATGATTTCACCCAGGACTATCTTCTCCATGATTTTACCTGGGACCGAGGTCAGGCTGACAGGTCTGTAATTACCTGGATCATCCTTACGGCCCTTCTTGTGGATGGGCGTCACATTGGCCAACTTCCAGTCTTCCGGGACCTCTCCAGAGAGCCAGGACTGCTGAAAGATGATGGAGAGCGGCTTAGCAAGCTCATCCGCCAGCTCTCTCAGCACCCTAGGATGGATCCCATCCGGCCCCATAGACTTATGAGGGTCCAAGCGGCTCAGCAGGTCTCTAACCTCCTCCTCATGGATTGCAGGAGGGCCATATTTCACCCTGCCCCCATCAACCACTTCAGAGGGCCAACTGTCAAGCGAGCTGACATCCTTGTTGTTAAAAACTGAGGCAAAGAAAGCATTAAGTACCTCAGCCTTCTCCGCATCTCTGGTTACTATATTTCCCTCCACATCCAACAAGGAGTGGAGGTCGCTGCCACCCTTCTTTCTGCCATTGATATATTTATAAAAACTCTTCTTATTGTCCTTAACAGAAGTGGCCAATTTGAGCTCCTGAAGAGTTTCCCAAACAAGCCGACTAGACCTTCCCTATCAACAGCTGCAGATATGCTATTATACACCTTTAAGACAAAAAAGACTGGTATTAAGAAAATAAGGCATAAGCAACTGAAATACCACATATGTGACCACATTAACTATTTAAAAATGGTTCAATAATGATAGGTTTGGCGGGGGGGGGGGAGGATTATGGGGTTTGGTTTTTTGGGTTTGTTTTTTCAATAAGGTAGATTCAAAAGCTTTTATCTATGTTAAAAAAGATTTTAAAAAAACCCTACATATCAAACATGAATATACAAACCATTACACACACATCATCACCAACTCAGCTATGACATAATGAAGCTTATAGTAACAACCTTTGAGTGAATCAGTCACACCTGACACAAGAGAAACATCTACACTACAGCCACACTGGTTCAAACACAAACTCAAACAAGGCCTTTGACTTCTAACAATTTTCTTGATATAGTTACGTTTTGGCCAATGTATGTTTACATTTGAATTAAATAAGTTGACAAGGATGTCTTGAGGTTTAGCGTAAATTCTATACAAACTTTAAAACATGCACGTAAATATATATTAAAAAACCCATAGAATTAAATAGCTGGAACAAATACTACCTGGCATTAGAATATCATCTTGAGTATTAACAAGGCCTCTAACCCTTATCTCAGAAATTGATGGCCTAAAGATTCGAGTATGCCTCAACCATGCCTCAACCATTGTTTCAACAGGCTTCTGTTGAAAGTCCTACCAATATTCATTAACTACAGAATGGCAATTTGTTACTAGTTTTAAGACTTTCCACGTTAACAGCTATAAAAAAAAGGAATGGAAGTTTTGAGAAACCGACTTAATTTTTTCTACTTTCTACAATACGTAAAATCTGCAAGCAATGAGCTTAAGTGTAAAACGAATTCATATACAGTTGTTTATTAAAAAAGGAAACTCCATTCCCATTAATAAGAGTAATGTACATATTCATGCTTTAGCATGTTATTAAGGCTCCAGTTATATTGTTATTCAAGAATAAAGTATATGAAAACCTTATTCAGCCTGTCAACACTGTGTTCTGCAAAATCATTACTGTATTTATTTTTCTGAATGCATCCATAAATTGAAGAGGTTAGGAGTTTAAAAAGAAAAACAAAAGAAAATTCATACATTGGTGCTTAAGGATTTAGTTAGATGAAGAACTATTTCTCTTTGCTTTTATTCTCCTCCCTAGAACATCCTCATGCAGAGAATCTGCAAAGAAGCTTCCCAGTAACAATGTACTTTCTTGCAACTACTCAAAGGCAAACTTCAGTTAAAAAACACATTTTTTTTGCCTAGAAGCCAGCACACTTGTCTTAATGAAAGACCCCCATCTCCTCACCCACAGTTGTTATTTTCCCAAAAGAAAGTTCCATATTCCCACTACCTACATACTAGTGGTCAGACATAACCCACCACCTGGAGTAACTCTGGTTTTGAATATCCATTGAATTTCTATAATATATAAGCTTTAATGATCATCTATCTGATGATCCTATTGGATCTTATGTCTCTGAGTGATACACAAGTTTACCTCTAGTTTTACAGTTTTATATCTCAGAATCATGACTAAAATTGCGAGAACTGCAGAAATATGCAGAGGCAGCCTTTGGCAAATGCAATTTTAGCCAGCTGGGTAGGGTTAGACATTTCACTATAAAAGTGTTCTACAAAAGTATCCAAGCTTTGACAGAAATTCCAAATCTCATTTCCCAGTATTCCAACAGCAGGTAGTTTACAGACTGGACAAACTATATGCTGCTTCCTTATAAAATACTGAACTGTTGTGTATCCCAGGAATAGCTTACCCAAGTGTACAAGTTTGCAGATGAGATTACATTGCAGTGGGAAACCAGTAAATGAAGAAAAACAACCAAAGTCTCAGAATAACCTACAACCATCAACTGGCAACTTACAGTAATGTAACACTGAGTCTAAACAATGTTATAATACATACAATTCCTTTGTCCAAAAGAGCAGTAATATTGCAAAGCAAATGCTGAAGAGTTATACAAACATGAAACAAGGTTGCCCAGCAAACCTCCATTGCTATAATGCAGCAAACTTGAAGACAAGACTTTTTAATGACAAAAAACTAACTCCTTCAGCTGCTCTCGCGGTCAAAGCAGTTACTCAAGTATCGATTTCTCTCCTTTGCATCATTTACTCACTTTGTTGTGTGAGAGAAAGAATGCAAGTGTACTACAGAGCAAATAGTTGGCACACACGGAGTTAATGGCTACAGCCCAGTAAATATATAAAACAGGCCAAATAAAAAATGCAACAGCAGAATAGTAATTTTGAAAAAAAAAAAAAACCCTAACCATTTAAGAGATAATAAATATCAGGAAATGCAACTAATCTCATTTGTTCATTACACTCTGTTATTGTTACAACAGCTCTTCTTTAAAATTGCAGATGCAAGAAATCCAATCATCTACTATTAATCTAATAAGCACAAAACTAACACAGTATTTCCTTTTCACTTCCTCTCATTTCAAATTTTTCACTAGAAGACAATAAGAGCATTCTGAAGGAAACAGCAATATTCCACATGTGGGTGTATATTCAAAACCCTGCACAGCAGAGTAGTGCATCATGACACAGCCATAATACCAAACAAAACTAAAATTTTATGTTGTTACATTACCTCTCTGGTGTGATGCAGATCCCAATTGACTACAGGACAATGAAGGAAAAAAAAAAAAAAAAGGAAAACTGCTTTAAGAAAACAAACACCAAGATGAGAAAAAACCTGAACCAGCTGGACTCCACTACACAAAAAGCCAGGAGGTCCTCCAGCAAGCATAGTAAAAGCTATACATTACGACACTTGTAGCTTGTTGCTGCTTCTCCACTGAGTAGGAAAAAGAAATCAGACAATGTTGCACACAGTCAATGGGAATAAAGTCTATACTCTTTCCTTCTGTTCCTCTCTCACAAGCACACCAGAGATGTATTATCCTTTCTCCTCTATATTTCACATATTTTCACGCGTCAGAAAAGCCCGTTATATATCCTTTCCTTCAACAAAGAGGTGAACACATGCAAATTTTTATTAGCTACAAGGGACAAGACATTCGGACAACCAAATCTCTTCCAATCTCTAAGCGATACCCCTGCAATTAAATATAGTTGCAATCAACTGCCCTGATCTACCACCACGCAGGTGAGAGTATGCAGAGGTCTCAGAAATAATAACAAAACAAAGTATTTGTATGTGTTCTGTCATGTCCTTAAATGGTAAAAGATGATCATAGGTGATCTTAATGCCATACTTTTTTCAAACCACAACAAACATGTTATATGTAATTCTTATATATAGACTACACACCCCTACTCACAAGGGATGAGTTAAAGTGATCTGTAGAACAAGCATAGGCTGCCACTACTAATCTTTATTACTAAATAAACCAAATTACATTATCTTAAAAGAAGAAGAGAAATCACGTATTCATCGCACACTCTATACTGCAAAATCCACTCAATTCAGCAATTCAGAAGACGATCAGTTCCAAAAAGAGCCTTATTTGGAAGGCGCCTTATTTAACAAACCTCAACATCAACGGCTTGGAATCTACATGCAACCAGTGTCTTTTTCTGTGTTGTAAAAGCAACTGCATAGAGACGATTTTCTTTCACATTGCAATCATTCCTTCTATTCCTGAGCTGGATGAAGGATACCACCTATTTTTGCTTATCTCATTTTACAAAAGATATTTCTAATTTGAAACTGCCAATGTATCTGTATGCACAGATTATCTCAAAAATTAATTGGAAAACTAAAACATGTTCAAGCTATCAAAAATAGAATAAAATACTTGGAACCTCATTACCATGCTGATACAGCCATATGCACCATTTGATGACTGAGACTTTAACTATCTAGCAGAAAAGCTGAGAGAAAAGGATAGACTTGTATTTTCCCCTCTCCTTTCTGTCAGACTGCGAAGATCAGCTATCTATGCTCACATAATAATTTCAGAAGCATTTTATAAACAAGCATTCAGGTACTTCAACCAGGTTATTGAGTGTTTACAATCTGACACTTTCCCTCAATATTTCTGGATTTTGATGCTATTATTTTTGTGGAATACTCTAATAATACTAACATTTTAAGAAATTACAGAGTTACCCTATCTTATTATGTATGTCTTCACTGTTAGCTTTTACTACTGCCATGGTCGTGCTTTTTAATTTACTGTTGCGTTACTTGAAACAAAGCCATACTTGACTTAAATCCAAATTACATCATCACATAATAAAATAAGGAATTGATCAGATTTAAATAAGAAAGAAGCTAAATATAGGATGTCCTACTTGTACAAAAATATACAAGGCCAGAAAAGTAGGTACTGCTGCATCATTATGTGTTACGTTTCAAGGTAACATACTGACATTTAGAACTTCTCTTCATTACTAATATTAGTTTCTTTTACTTTGCTATTCCTCTGATATAATAAGTTTTCTAAAAGTACATTCTCACATACATATAAAACCGACGCATCTTCTATTTTGCATACACAGACCCAAAAGCCACCTATATAGCATGTCTTCACTTTCAAAGCAGTCCCATTTGAAAGGATTATTATTCCACTGTCAAGATGAGGCACCAGTGAAATAGATTGCTAACTTGCCCAACGCCCACCAAAATCTGTCCCAGTTTTGATGTATAATCATTCTGGTCATCATCAAGATGACTGATGAAGTCTCACTACTTTGTTAGACCACAGATAGGACATTCCAATCTGTAAGATATTAGAAGTCTTTTAGCAGAATTTCAGTAAGATACTCCAAGGAATTGCAATGAGAGCCACTTTTTTTACAGAGCAAGCAAATTTATGCCAACACTTCTCTTCCCCACAGGAGTCATGGAAGTTCGTGAACCACAGCATTAATGGTCCTGAGAATGCTCTATGTAAGATCCATTGAGAGACATCTTCTACAAGCAGAAAGGGGAAAGTTTTCGACTGCTTTCAGTAAGCCTCCTTCCTCTGTACAGACTCCATGCAAGATACACCTCCATGCTGTACCCAAATAACATACAAGGACAAAGAAAAGAAAAGCATAAAGCAAAAAGTAAGCACAGACATTTCACAGACTGTGAAAAGCAGGGCTACTCACAGCTGACTTGAATGAACAGCAGTTCACATAGCAGATTACACATCTGGTAGAGGACAGTTCTGAAACATCTATTCTCTTTATTTCATTCATTCATGTTGTTATTAAATCCAAAATTGACAGAAGAGCTTTTGCACTCACAGAAATGGAATTAAAGGTGCCAGGCTGCATCCTGCTCTTACCTACTTCCTTTTTCATTATTCCCTCAAACTTGCTAATAAAAGCCACACACACAAATGTCCATCTGGCTGAACCCTGCTTTCAACAGCAGCAGTCTGCTGTCAGCTACTGTATATTTAGAGCTACATCTCCTAACTGGTCAATTTTCAATACTTCTTGAAAATGACATGTGTACCAAAGCCACAGGTACACAGAAAGTTGAACAGAATACTGCAGAAATACTCTAAATAATTAGTATTTTCTCTTCTATAAAGAATGACTATACACAAGTAAGTTATTATTCTTCTTCCCAAACATTTAATATACTTTATGATGCCAGGATAATGACTAGGGACTAACAAATGTCAAGCATGCTTCAGAGCTTGGCCAGACATTGCGATCTTCCTTCTCATTACTAGTATACGGATTCTGCTTCATACCCAAGCTGTACCGTGTTCCAGTGACACTTGGGAACGATAATGAAGAAGCAATAAGCAATGTTTCTGTCCTTAAAAAGCTTAAGTAACTATTCTTCTCCCACTCTGTGTCATTATGACTAATATCAATTGTATGACATGTGAACCAGCACTAAAATTCCCACCAGCAAAGCCAGAAACCAACTTCAGCAGATATTCTTCTGTTCAGTGTCTGCATGAGTCACCTCTTTTAGTATAGCTTCATCCTTTGCTAAAATCCTTCATCCCGTCATCTCATTTTATTTCTCGTTAGTAAAACGCAGAAGGTGTTAGCAATACTGACATACAAGGCAAAAAGCACAAGGGATGAAAGAAAACCCTTACAATTCTCACAACTCGGTAGTTTTCAACAGCCTGAGCTACGAAATGTGGAAACAGAAAATTCAGGCACCAGAGTGGAAGGAAGGGAATATTTAAAAATATTTAATTCTTGACCTATCCCGGCCTTTACTTCCAAAAGGGAAGTTGCTCGCATCCCCAGGGTGGGGAGCCTGGCCGTGGATCACGAAGGTCGGGAGCAGGATGACACCGGACCACTGACCCTGGGCGCGGGCACCACCAGACCCCGGTCCTGGTCCCTGGGGGCGGGCACCACCAGCCCTACAGACGGGACAGGCCAGGCCCAGCCAGCGGCCCCACGCGGCCGCAGCGGCCCTGCCCGCCCCGGCCCCTACCCCGGCCCCGCCGCTCACCAGCCCATCGATCTGCACTTGCTTGACGGCCGAGTCGCCCGTGGCGGCGGCCTTGCCTTTGCCTTTCGAGGCGCCGAAGCCGCTGCTGGCAGCACCGGAGCTTTCCTTGCGCGACGCCATCTTTCCCCTCGCGCCGGCCGGAAAGAGGAAAGCGAAACAGCGGAAGCAGCGGCGGCGGCGCGCGGGGTGAGCGGCCCCGGGCGGGGGTGCGTGGCGAGGGTGGCGCGCGCGGGGCCGCGCTTGCAGTGTGACTTCGGGCCCCGGGCGCTCCGAGCCCTCGGTCGGGCACGGCCGCATCCGCAGAAGGAGAAATCCTATGTCCTGTGCAAAGCATCCTCGGCCTGGGGCGGGAGGGGCCGAGGGGCTTCCCTGGGCTGTATCAACAGAAGCGTGGGCAGCAGGGCAGGGAGGGGATTCTGCCTCTCTGCTCTGCTCTGATGAGAGCACACCTAGAGTTTCATGTCCAGCCGTGGAGCCCTCATTACAGGGAAGACATGGACATGTTGGAATGGGTCCAGAGGAGGGCCACAAAAAGGATCAGAGGGATGGAACACCTACCCTATAAAGAGAGGCTGAGGTAGTTGGGGTTGTTCAGCTTAGAGAAAATACTCCGAGAGAGACCTCATGTACCTAAAGGGGGTATAGAAGAAAGATGGGGAAAAACTTTTAATCAGGACCTGTAGTAATAGGTCAAGGGGTGATGGTTTTAACCTAAAAGAGGAGGGAGTTGGACTAGATACTGGGAAGAAACTTTTTACGCTGAGTGTGGTGAAGCACTGGAGCAGGTTGCCCGGAGAGGTGGTAGGTGCCTCAACCCGGGAAACATTCAAGATCAGGTTGGATGGTGCTCTGAGAAACCTGATTGTGTTGATGTCCCTGCTCATTGCAGGGGGGTGGAATAGATGACCTTCATGATCCCTTTGTAAGAGTTTGATTCTGTTTGGCTCCCTTAAATCACTGTTGAGGCCTTATCTTGCTCTCACAAGCAGCCCAGTCCTGCTCTTGCCAGTAGCGAGAGCAGAGGCAAAACAGTACCTTGGACCCCAGAGCCCCCTTAAGCTCCCCCAAACTCAGTTCCAGAACTGCTCTAGAAGAAGCACTGCACAGTCCCAACAAAAAAAAAAAAAAACTATAAGTAATACTCTGGAAGAAGGGTCATTTGCAGCAGCACATCTGCCATCCTGGGAGAAGCAGAAGACCAGAGCCCAGATAGTGTCCTTTGCACTTTGCGCTCCTCCCTTCCTCCCTCTCTTCGTTCCCTCCCTCCCTCCTTCCCTCCCTCTTTCCTTCCTTCCTTCCCTCCCTCCCTCCCTCCTTCCCTCCTCCTTTCCCTCCTTCTTTCCCTCCCTTCCCTCCTTCCCTCCCTCCTTCCCTCCTTCCTTCCCTCTCTCCCTCCCTTCTCCCTTCTCTCCTTCTTTCCCTCCCTCCCTCCCTCCCTCCCTCCCTCCCTCCTTCCTTCCTTCCCTCTCTCCCTCCTTCCTTTTCCCTTAACATAGATTTAGCAAGCCACTGGCACTCATTCCTAATAATGCCTGTGCAAATAATTTCCTTTTGGATGAATGGTTCGGCATTGTTTTGTCTTCATTTAGCCCAGTGGGTACTGAACCCATAAATTTTATGGGAAAATCCAGGGCTTATTACCCTGGCAACTCCTGAACTGCGCAGATTGGGTTGTGACACCCTCCCAATCCAAATTATTCCATGATTCCTCTCCACCTTCCTCCCCATGCTCTGGCAAAGCACTTCTGACCACCTGGAACCTCAAGCTGTGTGTTTCCATGGCTCCTTTGGGTGGCTGGCATGCTTACAGTCACATAAAGTCACAGCCATGCAACTGGGCTGGGTCTGGAGTGCCCACTGCCCACAGGGCTCAAGAAGCTCCACTTCTGGAAGCACTTGCACCCAGTAAACCTGCTTGGTACTGGGGGAGAGCACTTCCAAGAGAGAAAAGACTTGAAAGCTTTTGGATTTCAGCTATAAAAAAAAAGCAGGCTTCTGTGGAGTTATGTGGACGAGTAACAAGTCACCAGTGCAGTGAGAAGGGATACAAAATGTTAGATGCAAACAAAACCCTAAACTACCGTTTGTGGTTTTCTCAGGATAGGGCCTTAGTGTCGTATTGAGAGTTCAGTATTGAGTTTGCTTTGCTGCTGTTTTTAGTTTAAAAAAAGTATTCCAAATCCTACAGATTCTTCTGAAGAATTAAATGGGCTGTGAAAGGAAGACATATCACACCCCCCCAAAGCTATCCAAACACTATGGCAAATATGTGGCCTCATAAAACTTCACCATGAACCTTTTCAATAAGGTAGCTGATATTAATTCCAACTTGGGGAGGGGAACATGTTTGCCAGCATGAATACAAAAAGGTATCTGCATTTTCTAGCAGTCACAGATCCAGTATTTGCCTGTTCCTATGAAACGACCTTAACATCACAAGAATATTCCTCACCAGCTGCCTGAATCAGGGCTGGAACAAATTCAAGCAAAGAATTTAGGATAATAATCATCCTCACCAGGCAAACCTACACGCCACTGGTATCACTGACCAGATCTGCGTTGACTTTACCAAGAAACCTGGATATCCAGCTTAGCTAAGAACACCTTGCAATACATGTCTGAAGCTCGGTGGGATGAATCCCACTGTAGATTAACCTTTGGGAAAAATCTGTTAAATGGAAATTGAGGGTGAAGTTTAGAATGACAGCATCGCTGAGGTCAGTGTGCCTTGTGCCCCAAAGAGACTAGAGTGTGCATGTGCAGCGGGATAAGGGTGTTGTTCTAAAAACAGGTTTGTAGAGAGGCTGATGCAATAATGACCCAGAGTTTCAAGGCAGTGTGCTGTGGCCAATGAGCTCAACCACCATGTAGATGTTGCAAATTTGAGTCCTACCCTTAGCACATTTCCATGACTGAATGTTGCACTCCCACTGGCATTGCCTGTTGAAGTTTCTCTAGAGAACAAAGCTGCTTGATTCAATGTTGATATTGCACTTTGCTGTTACATACCCATGCATATCCAGTCTTAATTTACAAATATGATCAAATAGCTTTAATTAAAGAAAATTAAGATTAGAAAACAGTAGTATGGTTGTATAGTGGTTTTCAGCTCCAGTCCATGGACTGCTGGAGATCTGTGCCTACTTCAAAGATGTTGGTGAAAGATATTTAAATAATAAAAAGTGCCTTCTCTCAGTAAATGCACAGTGCTTTACCACTGGCAAATTCATAAGGATCTAAAAAGCAAAAAAAACCACCCTGGGATAAGACAAATGTGATACATTATTCCTACCTATCAGATTTTGAACAGAAACTCAAAGTATTGTTTTTTTTTAAAAAAAGAGAACATACCAACAAGTATCTACAGCACAGAACATCAGCATGTTCAAAGAGCTTGCTGTGGGCACCCAGAATAGCCCTATTTGTGGGACTCGCATAGGGCTCACATTACTTCGTGCATTGCCAGAATAATTCAGTCAATTTGGTTAATTATGATTAACATGAAAAATGAAACACGAATATCAACTTTCTACTTTATAGAACTCACCAGATCATTGGAGGCAAGAGGCCATAGAACATTTCATCATTGAAAATAGTGAATTCTTGGAAAGGTGGACATAAAAAGGATGTCAGACTGAAAAATTTTAGTACCATTGCCCAAGCTACTTAGGAAAACCACAAAACAGATGATTCCCATCACAAAATAGTTTAGAAAATTTAAGTAGTGCACAAATTCCATTAATCATTTTTTAAATGGTACTCCAAGTCAAAGCATAGCTGGCACCAAACAAACCCCTTTTATTCCCCAGCCTTTTTTAAGTAAAAATTTTAGTATTATTCAGATGTGTCATTTATCTCTACAGTACTGCGGCACCATATCAGTGCTATGAGCAGAACTAGTGCTGCTAGAAATTATCTGATTAAGGGTTCAAAGATGTAATCCTTTCCAAATTGCCAGACTGACTTTACCTTAAGGGCTAAACCAACTTGAATTACGTTTTGTGTATGCTGCAGGCTAAGACCATGCACATGAATATTTACCAGAGATGGGCTAACCTGCAATGACTTGTTACCACTTAGTAAATGGGTCATGTCTGAATTCTGTGTTTTTACTTCTTACCGTCTCAGCAATTCCAAATATTCCTAAGCATAATAAACATATTAATTTCATTATCACGAAGTACAGAAGAATAGGGAAGAATCACTTAAGATATACGTATAGCAGTCTGTACTTGCACTGAGACACAACACCACCTCAAATACAAAGCTTCACTAATAACTACAGTTGCCTAAACCAACATTAATTAACTACAAAAAGAAATTGTTTCCAGTAAAATAATCTCCAGAACTCAATGGCAACAGATTCTCCTAACACAAGCTTAAAATTGTCTTTAAATGTCTTGCGCTCTTACAGAAGTATGAAGTTCAGAAAAGCTGTTTTCTAGAAGAGACGAGGTATTTAGGCTTAAACTTTCAAACATCAAGAAACACGGGCACATCTCCATACCAATATATCATTGACTTCTTTCAGTGTGACATTATATGTGAAGTACCTACTTTGCTTTAGTGGACAGGTGCATTGCTTAAAAATGAAGTATCTAGCTCCTTTTCTTTGTAAGGTACTGCTTGGTTTTGGGAGAAGTGTAATGAATGTAAGGTTCAAATTTACACTTATGTTGAAGTAAAAATCTTGTCCTCTATAATTTTACACATGGCATGGTCTCTGCTCCTTTTGTAATCCTTTTCTTATTCATACGGTGCCTTTTGATAGTAGCCTCTCACTTACCTGTCACTCTCAGAGTGAAAATCCTTGTGATGAGAAGTTCCCTCTGTGTCAATGGTATCTGTGGTGGGTTGACCCCACCCAACAGCCAAACATCCACCCAACCTGTTGCTCGTCCCCTTCTCCCATAGGACGAGGAGAAAACAGGAAGAAGGCAAGAAGACTCATGAATCAAGTTCCAGAAGCCATGGAACAGACAAAACTTCTTAAATGCTCATTCTTTTCTTTCCTTTGTTTACAAAAAAAGGTATTTGGGAGAAGATGTATCAGGGACCTTCAGGTCCCTCCAGTAGATGCAGTTTTGCCAAGTGCATTCATTACTCTTCCATTAACTGGTTGTATTCTGTAGCACTGCAGCCATTTCCAAATACCAATTACAGCCTCAGTAAGCAGCACTGTGTATAAATCCTGCGTAATTCGGGCTTCTAATCCATTTGTGTTCTGCTGATCACAGCATTTTAAGGTTAAAGGAAATGAAATATCCCCTGGTGTATCAAACTATGTTAACACAGGTTCCCCATGATAAATAAGGAAGCACTCTACACCCACTTTGTTCAGATGTCACTGATGACTTCGCCAGATGCAAGTCACTGAAGTCAGGCCCTTTGTATGCTTAGGTCTACAGCATCTATGGGATTCTGTTTTGCCAATAAATAATCTTCAGTGACAGATATTCCAGTGCTTACTACTTTACAAAAAGGAGCTCAATAAGAAAATTTAACATCAGGCTATATAACTGCATGTACATGGTCTGCCAAAGAATTTTTAAGTACTAGTATTTCTCATGAGGTGAATTCTGATTCTAGAAGTTATTAGTGCCGATACTGAAGTCCATTCCAAATTTTTTTCTAATTTTCTTTAAGAGTGTCAGAGTTTAAAAATCGGGTTTATTGGATTTTTTTTTTATTTGAAATAGGAAATGGAAAGTAATAAGGTGCGGGAGTGATAGAAAAAGGGTAAAGGTCAGAGCTGCAACAGCATAGCAACCCCTAGGGACAAACATCAAATGCAATAAAGGAACTACAGGACCAGAATGTGAGCTTTGAAAATTCAATTTCTTTTCTGTAAGAATGGAGGTTTCAGCGGCCGTGCGTGATTTCAGCCATGCTCTTAGATAGGCAACCTTTAGCATTTGCTTGTCTAAATGTTAAAAAAAAAAAGCATTGTATTAAAGAATGGACTAGTTATCCTGGACAATAGCATGAGGTGTTTCTGCACATGAAAAAAATGTTTATAAGTACACCTCTTGGGAAAGTGTTCTGTTGGTTTGGTTTTTTTTTCACTGCTGAAGTTCTTCTCTGCTTTTTCCGATCTATTTTTCAATAAATGTCTTTAGTTACCTTCTATTTTTATCCACTCTTTTTAAGCTCCAGGTGTTTGTAGCTATTTTTTATTATTAATGGATCATTTAGTGTAGCATCTCAAAATCTTGACATAAGAATTAACAATGAAATTACCTAATTGAAACATGAAAAAGACTGACACACTTTAAGTGTTAATTTTGGCCTATAAATCAAAGAAAAATTATTTGCACAGTTATTATTGTTTCTAAGCACAGCCAGACTTTTGCTATAGTACCAAGTTAGAAAATTATGTAAGCATAGAGTTTATATAGTTTATCACCACAATGTAAAGATTGCAATTTTCCATTCCCAGTTAAATGATTTCTCCCTGAAAGGGTGAAAAGACATGTATGGTATCTCAGGCAACTGCACTGAATTCTCTTGCACAAATGAGACTTTTGGCCATAAAGTTAATTTCTTGTCTGAGATAGGCTTCCCAAGTAATTTCTCTTTCAATATCAATTTGTTCTGCCTCATCTTCATAATCAACTAATGTGCCTTCTGATTATTGGTGACACACAAGCTATCACATGTTGAAGATAACAATCTTCTCTAAGGAGAACAAGAAATGAAGAAAAAAATGGCAGTAAGCATACCAAAAATCTGAAATGTTTTATGTCTTCCAGCTTCCCATAATCTTCAAATAAAACTATGTGGTTATTTAAAAGAACTAAGATGGATCTTTCTATCAGAAATACTAACACAGCGAGAGGGATATGCTGCTCAAAATGAAGCAATGGGTACTTTCATAGGCACAACAGGAGACAAGATGTAAAGCATCACTCCATTCTTCTCCTCCATCTACCTAGCACATCAGTTATCGCATAATCAGTGTTTGGTGAGATATTTCCTGCCTTCTGCATTCTTCCTGCTCCCCAAATTGAAGTTACAGTTCCAGTCCTGGGTACTCCATGAAGACTTCTTATATTTCTAGATTACAGCACTTTTACATCTCTCTAAGTGCTTCCATAAGCTCTGCGAGTATAGAGGGAGCAGTATTGCAGCATGTCACACATGTGGAGCCGAATGGCAAAGAACTAGTGCAGATCATAATAAACAGTGCAGGGAGGAAAGGCTGCTCCAAAAGGATGCCCTTGTGAATCCTTAAAGCAGCATGAAACCTGTTGTTTAACATGTACATCTGAGAGAGCAGCATCAACCAAAACTGCTGCATAAAGTAAATTATGTGTATCAGTGAAGTGTTTCCATTCAGAAAGACAAAAGGCTTGCTTACTTAAATTAGATGAGATTGGATTTTGTTCATCGTTCATGTGAATTTAGCTCAACGTCAAATGAGAAAAGCTGGTATAACATTTTGAGAAGCTGTCAAGAATCTCACTGATTATTTTTGGCCCTATAATTTCTTTCAGCTCTAGGGAGAAAGCTAAAGTTGTCTGCAAAATCTTTGTTCTCTAGAACATTCTCAAATTATTTGCTACTACAAGCAGTCACTTAAAAGCCTGTATAGACATCCATTGTATTTTATTTCTTATCCACGGAAACCACAAGTTGTAGTGAAACTAAATATCCTAATCTTTACATTAAATGTGTGTTCTTTAATATACAATTTAGAAGATAGTTAACGTTGGACATACTATGATAAGCAGTTATGGTATATAAACCAAAGTAATTTTCTAACTAAGGAGTCTGGTAACAGTAGAGCCAGAAAGGTGCAGAAAGCTTTACCATATACAAAATTCTCATCTGCTGAGTTCATACAAATCCATAAAGAAAAATCAGGGCTCGTCACAGCCATGCTTATTGTAAATCCAGATGCTGCATCCTCATGAGATAACAGAAAAATAGGTACTGTAAAAGGTGAATGTACATAATGAAGTCTAAAATTCAAAAGTTCAAAAACAGCCCAAAGGCGATAAAAGGAGAAGCTAGCAATGAATAATAAACATCCTGACAAATATAATTTAGCTTATTAAATACTGCTGAATCTTATTCTCTGGCCTATATGTACCTCTTAAAAATTCTCAAATACACCTAGGAAAATATAGACTCTAATAGTGTTTTACTGTCCTTTGTTTATTTATTACGGTTTTGTTTCCAAATCTTGTAACTGAAAACCCTACCCTTTTCTTTTTTGCTAATCAGTTCATTTTTCATACATAAGCATGTCTGGTGCTAAGACTTATTGCAGATAATCACAGAGCACAACATTTGCCCCAAAACAACACGTTCACATTAAAGAGGTCTGACACAGGGCAAGTTTGGGAGAAACAGGAGCTGAGATCTTTTTCTTGCCAAGCTACATGCTTTTGCCAAGCACCAGCCATTAAGGAAACTCTTTACTAGGCTGACATCAAAGTTCCTTTGATAAAGAACAGCTTTCGCTTCAAGTAATCCATGTCACAGCAATTTTATGTTATTTAATTTTGCTGCAGCTTTACCTAGCATCTCAAAACCAGCTGAACTCATACATGCAATGAGATGTTCTTCTCTGCAAAGAGCTAATAATCCACTGAAGCAAGTTTTTTGTGCCGTGCAATGAGTGAAGCTAGGTTTCCACCTATTGTTGCTCAGATTTTGTGAATGCAGGATGAACTTACTTCAGATACATGAAGATCTCCTTCAGAGTGACATCTTATTTTCATAAATATTGTATACTTACCCAAAAGGTATTAGTATTATTGTTAAAATCACAGGAACTGTTTTCAAGGAATCATAGAATCATTGGATGCTTTATTTACTGTGGCCTAGATCAATGTCCTGTCCAGCAATCAGGAGCTGTGTTTCATAGAATCATAGATTGGTTACAAGGAACTTTAAAGATCACCTAGTTCCAATGCCCTTGCCATGGGGAGGGACACTTCCACTAGACCAGGTTGCTCAAAGCTTCATCCAGCCCAGTCTTGTGAATGGGTCATCCACAACTCTCAGGGCAACATGTTCCAGTGCCTCATCACCCTCATAGTGAAGAATTTCTTCCTCACATCTAATCTAAATCTACCCTCTTTCAGTGTAAAGCCATTACCCCTTGTCCTATCATTACATGCACTTGTAAAAAGTCCCTTTCCAGATTTCTTGTAGGCCCCTTCAGGTACTAGAAGGTCACAATAAAATGTCCCTGAAGCCTTCTCTTTTCTAGGCTAAACAATCCCAGCTCTCTCAGCCATTCATCATAGGAGAGGTGCTCCAGCCCTGTGAACATCTTTGTGGTCTCTGGACTCCCTCCAGCAGGTCCATGTCCTTCTTATGCTGGAGGCCACATAGCTGGACGCAGTACTCCAGGTGGAGTCACAGTATCACAGTATCACAGTATCACAAGGTTGGAAAGGACCTCTGAGATCATCAAGTCCAACCTATAACCTAACACTAATACCAACACTAACACCAACCATCATCTAAACCATGGCACTCAGTGCCTCATCCAGTCTCCCTTTAAACACCTCCAGGGTCGGTGACTCCACCACCTCCCTGGGCAGCCCATTCCAATGGCCAATCACCCTTTCAGTGAAGAATTTTTTCCTCATATCAAGTCTAAACTTTCCCTGACGAAGCTTAAGTCCATGCCCTCTGGTTCTGCCACTGGTCACCTGAGAGAAGAGACCAATCCCTGCCCGACTACAACCTCCTTTTAGGTAGTTGTAGAGAGCAATGAGGTCTCCCCTGAGCCTCCTCTTCTCCAGGCTAAACAGCCCCAATTCCCTCAGTCGCTCCTCATAGGGCTCGTGCTCCAGCCCCCTCACCATCTTCGTTGCCCTCCTCTGAACACATTCCAGTATCCTAACATCTTTCCCAAACTGGGGGGCCCAGAACTGGACACAATATTCAAGGTGAGGCCTGACCAGTGCCGAGTACAGGGGGACGATAACTTCTCTGGTCCTGCTTACTACACTATTCCTGATGCAGGCCAGGATTCCATTGGCCTTCTTGGCCACCTGGGCACACTGCTGGCTCATGTTGAGCTTCCTGTCAACCAGCACTCCCAGGTCCTTTTCTGCCTGACTACTCTCTAGCCACTCTGTCCCCAGTCTGTAGCTCTGCATGGGATTGTTGTGTCCAAAATGAAGTACCCGACATTTGGACTTATTAAACACCATCCCATTAGAATCGGCCCATCTCTCCAATCTGTCCAGGTCCCTCTGTAGGGCCATCCTACCCTCTAGCAGATCAACTCTTCCTCCCAGCTTGGTATCATCTGCAAATTTGCTGATGATGGACTCAATCCCCTCATCCAGATCATCAATAAAGATACTAAACAGGACGGGACCCAATACCGAGCCCTGGGGGACACCACTGGTGACCGGCCGCCAACTGGATGAAACACCATTCACCATCACTCTTTGGGCTCGGCCATCCAGCCAATTCCTAACCCAGCACAGAGTGCTCCCATCTAGGCCACGGGCTGCCAGCTTCCCTAGGAGTCTACTGTGGGGGACCGTGTCAAAGGCCTTACTGAAGTCCAAGTATACCACATCCACAGCCTTCCTCTCATCCACCAGGCGAGTCACATGGTCGTAAAAGGAGATCAGGTTGGTCAGGCAGGACCTACCCCTCCTAAATCCATGCTGGCTGGGCCTGATTTCTTGACCGTTCTGCAGGTGGTGCATGATTTCACCCAGGATTATCTGTTCCATGATTTTACCTGGGACCGAGGTCAGGCTGACAGGTCTTTAATTACCTGGATCATCCTTACGGCCCTTCTTGTGGATGGGCGTCACATTGGCCAACTTCCAGTCTTCCGGGACCTCTCCAGTGAGCCAGGACTGCTGAAAGATGATGGAGAGCAGCTTAGCAAGCTCATCCGCCAGCTCTCTCAGCACCCTAGGATGGATCCCATCTGGCCCCATAGACTTATGAGGGTCCAAGCGGCTCAGCAGGTCTCTAACCTCCTCCTCATGGATTGCAGGAGGGCCATATTTCACCCTGCCCCCATCAACCACTTCAGAGGGCCAACTGTCAAGCGAACAAACTTCCTTACTGTTGAAAACTGAGGCAAAGAAGGCATTAAGTACCTCAGCCTTCTCTGCATTTCTGGTTACTATATTTCCCTCCACATCCAACAAGGAGTGGAGGTCGCTGCCGCCCTTCTTTCTGCCATTGATGTATTTATAAAAACTCTTCTTATTGTCCTTAACAGAAGTGGCCAATTTGAGCTCCAGCTGGGCTTTTGCTTCCCTGATTTTTCTCCTACACGACTTAACAACATCCTTGAACATGACCTGACTTACATCCCCTTCCTTCCAACGATGATACATCCTCTTTTTCTTACTTAGTTCCTTCAGAAGTTCCCTACTCATCCAGGCCGGCCGTCTGCCCCTACGACTCTTCTTACAACACACAGGGACAGCCCGCTCCTGCGCCTGCAAAACTTCATTCTTGAAGTATATCCAAGCTTCCTGGACCCCCTTGCCACTAAGAGCTATTTCCCAGGGTACTTTCCTGACCAGTTCCTTAAATAATCCAAAATCTGCCCGCCGAAAGTCCAGCATTGATGTTCTGTTCCTGGCTTTTCCTATTACATTGTTCAGAGAGAACTCAATTATTTCATGATCACTAGACCCTAGACATCCTCCGACAACAACATCACTCACCAGCCCATCTTTGTTTGTAAACAGCAAGTCAAGCAGAGCCTCAACCCTGGTGGGCTCACTCACCAGCTGTGACAAAAAGCAGTCCTCAATACACTCTAAAAACCTCCTGGACTGCCTCCTCTCAGCAGTATTAAGTTTCCAGCAGATATCTGGAAGGTTAAAGTCTCCTAAAAGAATAAGGGCAGCCGATCTAGAGGCAGCCTCCAGCTGTTTAAACAACAGAAGATCCAAATCCTCCTCCTGGTCGGGCGGTCTGTAGCACACTCCAACCAGGAGGTCAGACTTGACTGCCCCTCTGACTCTTACCCATAGGCACTCAACCTGGTCATCACCGATCTCAACTTCAACAGTATCCAGGGTTTCCCTAGTGTAGAGGGCCACCCCTCCACCCCTCTTCTCATGCCTGTCTCTCCTGAAGAGCCTGTAGCCTTCCATGGCAGCACTCCAGTTATGACAGTCGTTCCACCACGTTTCCGTGATGGCAACTATATCATAGCTCTCTCCCGCTGGACCAGGACTTCTAGCTCCTCCTGCTTGTTTCCCATACTGCGTGCGTTTGTGTACATGCACTTCAGTTGGGTTTCTGACAACCCCTTTTGGGATGGCTCATCTTCCACGGAGTCTCACCAGAGCAAAGCAGAGGAGCAGAATCCCTTCCCTCAACCTGCTGCTCACACTTCTGATGCAGCCTAGGATACAGTTAGCTTTGCAAGCACACATTGCCGACTCCTGTTGAGTTTCTCATTCACAAACACCCCTAAGTCCTTCTCTTCAAGGCTACTCTCAAACCATTCTCTGCCCAGCCTGTATTTGTGCTGAAAAAAAAGAAGTTCCCCATTTCAGTTTTTCCTGTCCTTGGAAAAAAGAAGTCACGTTACCAAAAGTAGTGCTTCAACACCTTACAAACTCCTCAAGTTCACTTCCACTACGATACTGCTAGCAGGCAGTCTACTGATACTGCAAGTGTTTATTGGTTCTTTAAATTAAGAACTTTTTTCATTTTTCCAAAGTCTTTTAGTGGTGTAGCCAGTTAACTGGTGAAACTTCTCAATTAAAAATATAATAGCAAGTAATTTCAAAACCATATCTACCTCTGAGTTTGATAACAAGTTTTGCTGTACTACAGTTTCTGTAACAGTATGTGGAATGTAAGAGAATTTGGTTCATTGTCATCTGGTTCTGAATTATTTACTATAAAAGAAATAAATAAGAAGAAAAGTGATATATTAAACAGACATACAAAAATTGCTGAATGAGCAGGTGGTAACAAAGGCAATGGGGAAAAGCAGAACTCTTCAGGCCATTAAAGGTGCTATCAAGGAAGACATCTTGAAGACCATCAGCCTGAACTTTGTCTCTAGTAAGAACAGGGAAACATGATTATCATGTTTTACAACATATTTGAGGGGTGTATGGGACTATGCAAAAATTTTGATGGGGTATCGGCAGGGGCTTATGGGATTATGCAAAATTTACTATGAGATGTTCAGAGAATTAGCCAAAGGCAGGGAAAGGAAGGGTCAGGGGTAGATCTAGGGGGAAATGTAGGAACACAGGGAGGAGGCAGGCTCATATTTGACTAGGCAGCAGTCATTACGCTTGTCTGGCTGAGTTCTGTGCCTAATTACAGCATCCTATCCCATCTTCTTATTAAACCCCTTTCTTAACTAGTTATTTTTCTTAACTCTTTATCTTTCCTCACCAAATTTAATCCTATGATGTGTAATCCAGTAGCAGAATTAAACTGCACTAGCCAGTGAGCAGGAGACCCGCGTACGTGCCCATGTGAGGGGAACCCAAGGCCTAGGAGTGGCTATTAGGTGGATCGGTGGGCTGTGTGGGTATTTGAGGGACCTGTGAATATATGAGTGTGCTGGTGAGGGTATGTGAGCTGTCACTTGGGAATTTCAGTCCTGGTCCACTGGAGAGAAGGAGCAGGACTTCACTGTATGTACTTACAATGCATATATCCTCTGTGTGAGTGTGTGTGTGTGTCTGCATACACTTGCCCTAGGTCCAAAGAGTGTACGTGGATGGACTGCAGCAGCTAGGAGCAGCAGTCCCTCAGTCCCAGACACCACTGGATTCAGCAGCTTCCTTCCATCCATAGGCCTATTTTTAAACAGTCCACTATACAGATGGCTCATGGGAATAGTAAAATAATTGAACTTAAATGGAAAATGACAAATTTTATTAAAAGTAAATACTGTCAAAACCTCAAAGAAAATGATGAAAAAACTATACTTCTCTGCTCCTAAAGTATTCTTACAGATATTACCACTAACATTTAAAAAAATATTAAAAAGAAACTTCAAAAAAATTGCATAGAAGGGAAATATAATTTAGAATGGTACTGCAAGCAGTTTATCATGTGATTAATGCTGTCTTCTACACAATGAAAAAGGAAAAATCTGTGCTGTTGTTTTGCCTGCTAGCTAGCCTTCTGAACATATTTTACCATACCAACTGCATTACAACAAGTCTATAATACTATTTACCAACTGAACAGGGAAAGAGTATCTCATGACAATGGTATTTAACACCGTATTCTGGATTATTTCTTACATTGCTTTTAGTTCAGAATGACGACTAGTTCAAGCACTCATGTATTTGTTTCTCCTTTTCATCTCCACTCTGCAATAGTAGCTGTTACCATCACAAATTCGGCATTCTAGCTGACAATTCTACTGTGAGATATCCTGGTAAAGTGTTCTTAATGAGGAATACCTGCTTGTCTTTGGGCAGGTTTTTGTTTTGGTTTGTTTTTTTTTTTAATGGTCTAATAAGGTTTTACTTTGGAATATTGCTGAGGGTTTTTGTCTATTTTTTTAAATAATGGAACTATGAAGTCAGATATAGGACCTGGGACGCAACACCAGTGTGGAGATATATCGGCCACAGGACTGAAGTTTAATAAAGACCAATGAATTCAACTTACCACTTATCTCATAGAGTAAGACATATATCCTTGTATGTCCACGATACTTCGGAGCCCATGCAACTGTGCCCTGAAGACAGCTGGAAAGAAGGCTTTAATGACAGAAAAATACTGTCAACAGCACAGTTGTATACCATGGAAAATACTCTCAGTCACCTGGTTTTGGCACTTGTCATCCTGTAGCCACTATAAATAGCTTCCCATTTAAACATCTGAATTTCTAGAATAGTAATTAAGTGCATTATTTTTCAGTTTCGCTTAACACTAACTAACCTGCTCAGAAACAGATGTTTCCCACGTCTATTTGGTAGCAAAAATACTAATATGACAGGTGGGTATTTGCTTAAATGCCCATAGCTGATGACAATGAGATAACTGGCAGGTACCTGCAATTTTCTGCATGCAATACAGTTGTCCCTGGCAGAAAGATCTCTGTCGTTGTACCTGCACAGTGAGACAGATGTCTCTAATTATCATTTATGATGGTGTTAAGCTACCACTTCCCTTTGCCTGCCTAAAATACAGACATTAAGTTCAGTTCCTTAACTGTCAGATGTCTGGTGTGCCCAGGTTGGCTGATGAACAGGGAGAAGTTTGTGCAGCCTAGCTTTCTGAATGACAGTAATTTCCCTAGACTACAGAGAAATTATATTTATTATTTGTCAAGGAAAAAGGGAATATTATTATGTAGAATCTGTGTTTTCCAACTTTAATTAATTTTTAATTTTGTGCATACAGAGCATAAGTTGATGTACCCAATACAGGCAAACAATAAAAGCAGGCATTGACTAAGCCTTCATAAGGAAGGGATGCTTGATGGATGGTTACACAGCACTGACAGTGAGGTCTCTGGAACAGTAACTGTAATTTTATCATGATACTGAGTTAGGAAAAAAACTCTTGTCTTGTGCATTTCTGATCTTAGCAAATGGCGGAAGCAATCCCGGGGCAATGAACAGGTTTCCAGGTGATTAGTGTTGAAGCAGTGTGTCCAAGTGGCCAATGGCATCCTGGCTTGTATCAGGAACAGCGTGGCCAGCCAGGACCAGGGAAGTGATTGTGCTCAGCTGTGATGAGGCTGCACCTCAAGTACTGTGATCAGTTCTGGGCCCATCACTACAAGAAGGACATTGAGGTGTTGGAGTGTGTCCAGAGAAGAGCAAAGAAGCTGGTGAAGAGACTGGAGAACGGTGTTATGAAGAGTGGCTGAGGGAACTGAGCAGAATGAGGGGAGACCTCATCATTATCTACAACTGCCTGAAAGAAGGTTGTAGTGAGGTGAGTGTTGGTTTCTTCTTCCAAGTGACAGGACAAAAGGTGATGGCATGAAGTTGCACTAGAGGAGGTTTATATCTGGTATCAGGAAAAAATTCTTCACTGAAAGAGTTGTCAGGCACTGGAGCAGGGAGATGGATGAGTCCCCATCCGTGGAGGTGTTTAAAAGACGAGATGAGGTGCTTATGATATGGTTTAATAGTGGACAGCTACGGTTGTCCTGGATAACCTCAAAGGACTTTCCCAACCGACCGATTCTGCGATTCCAAACACGAGAGGGGTGCGCCCCGCCTTGGGCGGGGGGCCGGGCACGGCGAGAGGCCCCGCCCAGGGCGCAGCCCCCGCGGGGTGTTGGGGGAGCGGCCGGTGCGGGCGGCGCGATGAAGCTGACGCGGCAGAAGCACGCCAAGAAGAACATGGGCTTCTACAAACACAACTTCCAGATCCGAGAGCCCTTCCAGGTGCTGTTGGATGGCACCTTCTGCCAGGCCGCGCTCCGTAACAAGATCCAGATCCGGGAGCAGCTGCCCGGGTACCTGGGCGGCGCCACCGAGCTCTGCACCACACGGTACGGACCGGCCGCGCCGCGCGTCGGTGCGCGTGGCCGGGGGGCGGAGGGGGCGCGCGAGCCGCAGCGCGCATGCGCGGGGGTGCAGTGCGCATGCGCGGGGGAGCGCCGGGGGGCCCTGGGGAAGGCCGCGCGCTGCGTTGCGCGGGCGCGGGGCGAGGAGGGGCTGATGCTGAGAGTGCCCCTGAAGAAACTCTGTGAAGTCTGGGTTTGCAGTGTCAGAAAGCAGCACCCTTTATTTCATGGGTGGGTACATGAGGGAATCGTTTCCGTTAGTCATGCACAACCACAAAAGCTGGGGACAATACATTTCCCACTCACATTCGTGTGCAGAAATTCTCCCAGAAGCCCTATGAATATTCTGCTAGTTTTCAAGGACTAATTTTAATTTTATAATGAACTTCTCAACAGCCAAGTCTCCGTTAATTAGAGCGTAGGAGCTAGGTCTCTGACTTTGAATTCTTAGATAAGGAAAGAAGTATTGTCTGGGAACAGTACTATTTCAAAGTATACTATCAGAAGAACAGTCTGTGTCTGTTTAACTTTCAAAAAATGCCGTTTCTCACATAGCAATTAAGTTAGTTAGATTCTACAGAAAACTAGTTCTACTCTACTTTTTATAATAGCTGCTTCTTCTGTCAGTTACAGAATATATTTCACAGTTAAGTGCATATATATAAATTTTCTCAGAAGTCTTAAGCAGATTCCGTTGCTTTCCAAGAACTAATTTTAATGTTATTATGAACTTTACAACAGCCAGATTTCTTGCTAACTTTGAAACCAGTTCTCTGTCTGAACTTGCGTTTTAGATAGGGAAAAACTGCAAACAGAGGTGATTGCAGAAGAAGACACGTCTATTCAGCCCAGATCATACTTAACACAAGACATTATCATTTCTCTCTGAACAATGTCTTGAAAAACACTATTTGTAAAAAACATGCTATAAAGCAAACATGCTATCAGAGGGACATTCTGTCTAACTTTGAGAAAATACAGTTACTTAGACGAAATTTTACTTTAGCTTTAATCAAAATAGTCCACTTTCTGTAGTAGTAACTATTTCTTGTGGCAGGACCACGTGGATGGTGGCATGAGCCACAGTGCACATGTGCAGCTGAGGGAGGTTGAGGGTTCCCCATAGTCTCTGCAGGTGGTGGGTGATGGGAGCTGTGGGGCTGTGATCTCACGTGCTTACAGGCACGAGGGTGGTAGCTGTGGTGAGGAGGAGCTGCTTCAGTACTAGATGCCTTTCTGAGAATGGCAGAAACTGTTACAGGGGTAACCCCACTGTGTGAAGGACGTCTGGGTGGGCTACTTCCCACTCCCCAGTGTCTCTTGATGAAGTGAGAAGGATAGGCAAGCTGAGATCCCTTGGGCAGGGAGGGAATTGCTGCCTGGCTGGCATTTCAGCTGCCGGTGAGAGATTGTTTCCAAAGTGGCTGTTCTCAAATGAGAACAAGGATGTGCTAGGCAAAGGCATGGAAATAGAGCATGCACACTAAATATCTACATTGCCTTGAAGCTACTGTTTTATTTGACTTTGTATGATGGGCATGATAAAATCTTCCTCATGTGGATTTCTGCAATGATGGAATAGCCAGCTGCCCATCATGGAGACAAGTACTGAAAATATCAGGAAGACGTTATACCACAGGCTACAAAAATTAAATGCTGAGACATCTGGCAACACATGCGTAACTGTCCTATACTTCTAAACAGGAGAAAGTATAAAGTATTTTCACACCTTTGCTCTGAAGGGTTCAGGAATCACTTTGATCCAAACTGTGTTCCAGTCATATCTAGATGTCACTTCTTGGTTCCTTTTTTCCGCAATATCTATTGGGTATTTTTCACCTGTTTTCACTTAGGGCAGCTGAATAGACTAATTTTCTTTGCTGTCAGAATGTTAAGTTGGTGAGGCAGCATCTCGGTGACATGACCAGAGCTTCCCTGAGGAGATGTGTTGGCTCACTATAAGAGTCTTTGCAAAAAGAACAGACTAAATTCTCCACAAAAAACTATCCTCAAAGGCTAAAGTTTCTTCCCTGGAAAGAAAAATAATTGCTACCGTATCCTTGAAGCTGTATTTTAAGGACATACACCCCTACCTCTGACCATATTTTGTATTAGATCGGTTCTAGAACAGTTGCAATTTTTGTCATTGTAAACTGGGATGCTTATTTTGGATTAGACTTTTATTTAACTGTGTTCATTTTGTGTACCATTTGAAAGTGCAAAATTCGCTCTGCTTACTTATGCAAATAGTTTTGGTTTCCCTCTTTATTCTTTTTTTATATTACGCTGTGAAGTTAAAGATAGTAAAAACAGCAAATGTGAGCTGTTTTGTTGTATAGGCTCAAAAAGCGACATAAAGTAGCAAAACTGCCAGCAGTATCAACCAAGCATTTAGCTACAGGGCTGTTAATGAACCTGCAGCTTGACATTGGTTCCAAAAATTTTATGATGGAAATGAGAACCTTGAGGATGAGGAGGGTCACAGAAGTTCTTCTGCAATAGAAGACAACCAATTGACGGCCAGTATTGAAGCAGACCCCCACAAAACAACTGGAAGTTGCAGGAGGACTAAACCTTCACCATTCAACAATTTTTCAGCATGTGCACCAAATTGGAAAATCAAAAAAAGCTCAACAAATGAGTGCAGCACAAGCTGAACGAAAATAAAAAAAATGCCATTATGAGGTCTGCTCTTTTGCACAACAAAAATGATCCATTTCTTGGTCACATTGTGACACATGATGGAAAATGGATTCTATACAACAACCAACAGCATTCCACATAGTGGCTGAAGTGAGGTGAAGAACCAAACCACTTCCTAAATCATCAACTACAACTTGAATCCTGATGAAACCATCACAGCAGAGAAATATTGCTGTGAACTCAACAAAATGCATCAAGAACTGCAACTTTTACGTCCAATGTTGGTCAGCGAAAAGCAGCAGTTGTTGTCCATGACAATGCCTGACCACAAGTCTTGGAAATGACTGCAGAAGCTGCATGAACTAGGCTACAAAACTCTACCTCACCGAGCTTACTCACCTGACCTGGCTCCCAACAATTGCCACATTTTCAACCATCTCAGCAACTCCTACAAGAGAAGGTTTCCCACAACCAAGCGGTAGCTCAAAATGCCTTTGAAAAATTCAGCAGTTTGTGGACTCCAGAATTCTATGCTACTGGAATAAACAAACTTGTTGGGAAGAATGCGTAAACTCTAATGGTTCTTATTTCAATTAATAAATTCTATTTTAAGCTGAGGTACACCACTTTAAAGTTGGTGGTTAAAAACGGCAATTATTTTTGCACCAACCTAATAGTAAAGAGTCAGTGGCCAGAGTAAGTTAGATTTCATCTGCTGTTTCTGAGTATCCAAGCTAGCATCCTCATAGAGTGTTACACTGTCCTGTATGAATGTCTGCTCTAAGCGCTGCTAAAAGGAGCAATTTAGGTTTGCCTTTTATTTAACTGGAATTTTGTAAAGGCATTAACTGTCAGATCTTCAGTCATATGGACAATCTTGTATTCTTTCCTTGAGTTTGTTGGATTCTGATAACAAGTTTGAAGCAAAGTGATGAACGCTGATAGAGCATTTAACTTACGTGCAGGGATTAATTAGTTCCTGCTAATTGAAGTAATTTTGTTTGTCAAGTAGTAGTTTGTATGCTAGGTGATACCCGAACATAAATATGAAGACTTAGCATTGTCACTGATACAAAATATTTTTTAATCATTTAGTATAACTTATATGTCATTACTGATTAATCTTGTTTGGAACCAAGAAAACTTCCTGACATCTTCAGATGGGCAACTGCTCTCGAATTGCTGAGTGCCATTTACAGATCATAGAGCCTGAACAACTGGGCATTGATCATTCCTAATTAACTCACATCACTGTTTTGCTGTTGTAAAAAATGCGTAGTTATTTTCTCATTTAGAAATCACCGTTGCTTTTGGTTTTCAGTTGTGTTCTAAAAGAACTGGAATCATTGGGAAAAGAACTGTATGGAGCAAAATTAATTGCCCAAAGATTTCAACTTCGAAACTGTTCTCACCACAAGGATCCTGTGAGTGGTTCAACCTGTTTACTTTCCATGATTAAAGAAGGCAACTCTCATCACTTCTTTATCGCTACACAGGTAAATGATTATGAGAACTAAAACTCCATTTCATTTGAAGTGATCCCTGATACCTAAGGATAAAGAAACCTACAGAAACCTCGATTATGAGATTTTTAAATAGCTTGTGAGAATTAATCTTGTAAAGCCTTACTCACTGTTAAATGTATTTGCCAATTACGAAGAAGGGAATCTTTTTTCTTACTTGAACAATTTTCTTTTACCCTAGAAGGATATTGCGTAGTTTAGCAGAAGGTGTAGGAAACATGCTGAGTACCTATTGGCATGTAAGAAAACAAATGATGAATGTTAATTTGCATATTGCTTGTGTGTATGTATCCTGCCCCAAACTGTTTTGCACAGTAGTCTGAAAAGTGAAGTTAAGTGTTAAACAACTATATAACTTCAATTTTAAGAAATTGTAGAGCGTTTAACTGAAGAATAATGTATATAATGTAACTTGTATACAAGTACAAAAGGTAGGTTTTTTTCTTAGGTCTGTTATTGGGACTGTATGTGTAAATCATATACACTAAATATAGTGAAATTCTGTATATTTATGTAAGATACAAGGAGTTTGAAATTACTTGTTATAGAAGAAATTGCCTTACTTCTTTTACTTCTTGTGGTGTACTACATGCCAATGAACTGGGGCTTTTTCCTCAAAAAATGAAAAAAAGAAATGTATTAACATTTTCCATCGGAAGTACAGCTAATCAGAAGGAGATAATTTGAAATTTAAATTGCTCTGAAAAGCACTGCCATGTGTATCTGCTAGATTAAGTTTCTTATCTTTTTCATAATGTAATTTATCTTCATAGTTTTGTATTAAAAGTAGGTTCATTTGAATTGCAAATATTGTTTAATCCCAAAATATTGACTCAAGCATTTAATTTTACAGGACCAGGATTTAGCAAACAAAGTGAAAAAGAAGGCTGGCGTTCCTCTCCTCTTTATTATTCAGAACACTATGGTGCTAGACAAACCTTCTCCTAAATCTTTGGCATTTGTTCAAAATTTGCAGACAAATCAGCTTGTTCCAGAGCACCAAAAACAAAGTATTGTGGAGCTTAAAGAAAAAGCAGGACTAGCACAGAAGCACGGTGAAAAAAGAAGAAAACGCAAAAGGGCAAGTGGCCCCAATCCTCTCAGCTGTCTGAAGAAGAAAAAGAAGAAAACACAGGAGGGTCAGGAGGCTTCTGCTGAAAAGAAGAAGAGAAGAAAAAGAAAGCGAAATAGGGTTAAAGCAGAAGCTGTTGTGGTCAGTGCAGAAGAACGAAGAAGAATAAAACCATCTTTGTAAACAATGCAGGAGTTGAATATTGTTTGAACTTTGCAAAAAGCAAGATTAAAATGCAGTCGTGAAATCAAATTGTTAATATTAAAATATATTTTTTTTTAAGTGGTACTGCTTATTACTGCATCTCAACATTGTCCTAATAATTTATTCTGTTGTTTAGTAATTGGGTTTGTGACAAAATATTTAGGAGCCCTCATGTTCTTTATTCTCTCCAGCATCTTGATTCCTGCCAGAGAGTTCACATGATTGATGGCAATTTTTTAGAAATGCTTTTTGGGTTTCACATGGGTTTTGGTGGGATACTTGTTTCTAAATCTAGGTTACTATTCTCACTAAAACTAGTTTTGACAGTTTTTATGTTACAGAATGAGGAACTGGCCTAAAAGAGCATAGTTTCTTATTTATCTGTATTGTTTGAATACAGAAGTTAACTCTTGCTATTGTAAAAAATGTGTAGTTATTTTCTCATTTAGAAATTACTGCAAAGTGACTGGATGCCCTCAAGAAGTCCCTTCCAACCTAAATTCTTCTGTAGATTCCATGTGAACTGGTATGTCAGTGGTTCATAGTCTTTATTTATTAAGAAGATCCTGAAGGTCATGTGGTTGCGTTGATTTTCCTGACATCATAATGGCATCTCTAGTGTGTCTAGTTTATACCTAGTTTAGTCTTCCTTTTTAAAATGGAAGAATGCAGTGAAAAAAAACTGAATCACAGCACTGACTGTTGCCTAATACCGTAACAGTATAGCACAGCTGCGGAAGAGTTGTGAAGTGAAATACAGCCAGCTGACCACGATGGAACTTGGACCCTGTTGCGCTTTTCACTCTTCTGTAAAGTTATGAACAGAATAGTCCTGGGCTAGAGGAGGGAGATGGCAAAATTGTTTCAAGTCCCTGCTTTTCCTCAGTGCCTTTTTCTGTACCTTGTGTCTTGGGTTGCATTTGGAGGCAGACGTGAGTGACTGAGATGACATAATAGAGGGGTATGCAGTATGGTACATGAGGCACAGGGCTGCTGTAACAGTGTTCCCAGTCATCTCTTATTAGATTTTTAAGTTTCTTCAGTGCATTTCTACTTAAACAAGGTGTAATTCTTAAAAGGAAAGGTTTCTCTTTCTTTATCTAGATGAGTTTAAGCCATGCTTTTTAAACAATCCTGCAACATCATATGTTTGCAAAGTAGTTCTCACATGTGCATTAGCTGCCCAGATTCTTCAGTGTCTGGAGTGAATACATACACAACTATAATGTGTGATGCTTTCTTTTGCCATTTCGAACTGTAAGAACGGTTGTTTGATGGTGTTTGAGAAATCAGCTTGAGTGATGGGAGTTGGCCAACCTTAGCAGAAACTGCTGGGACATTTCCATGAATCTGCGGAGATTTCCGCTCTGCCAGTTCAAGAGAGTTGCATCAGTGTGCTCTGTGCTTGCAGCGTGGTACTCTGGTGCTCTAACTCCAGACTGAGGCCATTCCTCGCAACACTGCTGTCAGGAGTGCACTGTGCCTTTATTGTTCTATAGGAGGGACCACATGTGCCTTGGGAGCTGATGGTGAGAGATGGAAACAAGGTAGGGTGCTGTACCCAAAGTGAAAGCTTTAATTACACCTTACAGTCACACTCATGGTAATTTTCCTACTGGCTGACAGTGAGTCCCGAAGAGAAATTTAATAACACCTAGAAATTCCTTAGTGCAGCATATTTGTTTAATGTATATCACTGTTCTCAAGCTGCCCTGGACACAGTCACATGTTAGTGTAGTTTTGCTTCCCATTCCCACTTAAATATTGTTTGTATTTCTCCCTCCTGCTTTACTGCAGAAAGCGCTGCTATAGATACAGCAGAAGCAGTTTTAAAAAACTGATCAGAAAACACACCCTAATTATTTAAAATAGTCCCTTTCAGTGCTGTTGAAATACAAAGCTTAAATATACCTTCTTTGAAGACTATAGACAGACAAAAACAAAATTACTGCAAAATCGTCTTTTAACAGCCCTCTAATGACTCCCACCTTAAGGAATTTAAAACAATATTTGTGTTTCCTTAGTATTTTGTTAACACTAATTGAGTCATGGTGTTGCTATTGGGAAGAGCTGGAATGAAAAGGGAGTGAGCTCTTCAGAGACAAGCTGTAAAATTTGTCTGCAGCATAGCTGCAGCTCTCCTCCAGTGAGGTAAATAACTTGCCTTTTGGAAGAGCGCTCCTGCCCAGACAACAAGCAGAGGCAGTCAGACCATGTGTTGTTACCATTTTAAAATTTCAAAAGAAAAAACCGACCCTAGTTCCAAGTAAAACAAGTCTGCCAGGCCAAAGCTGGTGGTCTGTGTTTGTATCGTTAAATCTGTAACGCTAAGGCCAGCCTGTAACACCGAGCACAGCTGACATGGGCTGACTCCATCCAGGCTGGGCTCATGCAACACACACCAGCGTGGCTGCCTGTGAACAGCCCTGTACAAATGTTCTCTGCCTCTGCTGCCTTTGCCTGCCAGGGTTTGGATAAGGTTTAGCTGGCTGATGCTGGAAACCATGCCAACGTTCCTCAGATGATAATTCAGCAAGGTAGGTCACCGGGAGCATCCCTTTGATGTTGTGTAAAACACCACTGTGGTGAGAGAGCTAACTGCCATTTGTAGCTGTTCAGCTCCATCTTCTGCCGAAAGCCATGGCTGGCCAGTCCTGCTCCCTTATTGTTCAATAAGTGGTCTGGAGACCTGGCCACATATCTAGTATAGACAGGGTCCCCAGTGTGACTTTTCCAGTGAACTTTCAGATTGTTTTGCTGCGGTGCATTGGAGGGACTTGTTTTGGTTTTGAAACTTCAGAAAGCCAAAGGTAAATTAAAGATTGAGTGAAAACTTCTTTGGGGCTATTGATTTTCTCTTTTTTCAGGCAGGATAATTGTATACCCTGAATCCTATGTGGTACCTCTCTAAATCTTATTTTTTTAAAGGAGGGAAATAACCAATGTTGTACAGCACAATGTATACAACATATATAGACTAATAGAAGAGAACGATAATGTTTCAGCCCCAGTCTGCAGGGCATTAATGCTGCATTCAGGACAGAATCTCTTCTACCAGCAGCAGAAGGTATTTACCCAGACTGCGTTCCAGTTCAATTGGATGGATTGTTGGTGTGTTCCAGTACTGTACAATAAATCAGTCCCTGCGCATCTGTTAACGATATTAAATAGATGAGTTAATTAGAAGCTTCTGGAACCTGGGATGTTTATGAATCATTAAAGTAAATATGGATATGATATGACTTGAAGAATAAATACATTCTGATTGTGAAAGGAAAACAGGTTGTCCAGAGCAGTCCTGCTCATTTGTTTTCAGCTACACTGATGCAGTGTGAATGACTTCTCCATCAGTGTTACAGTGTTCCTGGAGTTTCTTGAACATGTTCTGTCAGATACAAGATGAACAATGCCGGCACAATACTATTATTTATACTCATTGCATCTTTCATATAGAAGTTTCAGAAGCAGCTACTGTATATTTCATACCTCTGTGTGGGCGTAATATCTCACACAGGGAGCAGCTGGAGATACGAGGAATGAACAAATAAGAGCCCCAGCAGGTGTTATCATTTACAATTTGAGGGAGAAAGATTGCAGTGTACCTAGAGGGAATGACAGAAAGCAAAAGTTTTCATACCCAGAGAGTCAGGAGTGAGAGAGAGAGAGACCGCATCTTGTGATTTAGGAATGGCCTAAATAATGCCAAGAGAGGAGGTTGTGATATTAGTCTGGTAATTATTATATCTGTGCTCTCTGAGCCCCAAATTTGTCTCAGAGAGCTCAGCTGTCTGCTCATGGACGCAGTCATTTTGCAAAAGTTGCTTCGGCTTTTTACAGAAGAGGCAGGCTGTGCTCTCAGGGGGACTTTATTTTCTGATTTCTTCTGCTGCGGTTGAGGGGGAAAGCATGCAGCTGCGCCCTGTGTATGGATATAGGGAAACAATGAAGCTGTTAACAAGGGTCCAATCAAAAACAACCCAGAGCCAAGAGCTGGGAGGAAGAAAAGAGACAGCAGATTAGTCACTGGTGTTGAAATGAAACCAAGGAAGAGAGAAAAATATATATGAAGGTTTCTGTGTGTTAACTGGAGGAAAGAATTGCTCAGTAGCAAAAGGTGAACCAGAAATGGCTTAGCAGTTGAGGAGAGTAGGGAACAGAATAATAAACCATTAACAGCTGAAAACAAAATCTTTCTAATTCCCTCAAGAAAACTTCATTGCCCTTTCTGACTCAGTTTCTGCCTTTCAGAACAGTGAGCTGGACTGACTAACCCACTCACAAATCCTGCATTGATAGCCTGAGAGTTCCTGCAAAATGTAGATTTTATGGTGCCAAACACTCTTTGTCTTTATGGTTTTTCAGTATTACACACTTCGCAACACTGGCAGGTTTGCAGCCAAATCCTTTTGTAGAGTTTGCCTGACAGTGCCTGTGGCTCACAGCCCGGCATGCAGATATTACATCCAGGAGCAACCTTACTCATGCCATTATTGATAGGGTGAATCCATGTAGTTAATTGCCCCTGAGGGTACTGACAGCAATAGCCAAGGATAGACTGAGGCTCTTCTAGCTGTAGAAATCATGACCAAAAGCATGGTATGAGGTTTTTTAAGTCTAATCTCCTTCCAGGAACTCAGTAGGGACTTCAAAAGGTTCATGTTGCAGCTTTGACTTGTAGTTCATCCAGAGTGACCTTTTTGCCGTATTCGTTCCTCTGAGGCCAAAGATGCTACTGATTTGACTCTTCAGGGTGGTTACTCTTCAGACTGTGTTGGAGAAACACTGAGGAAATTTTTCACTTTGTGAACTGGCACCCATTTCAACAGGCAGGTTTTCAGAAAACACAAAGAGAGCAGTTTTCTAGAATTCCTGGCTCCCTCTTTCCACCCCTGACCTCTCTTTCAGCTCCCAAGAATACAAGCAGGGCTATTGCAGGATGATCCAAAAATCTGTCTAGCCAGCATCACGCTTCCAATAGTGGGTGAAAGCTGTTCCTCGGGATTAGGATGAAAATAGAGAAAACATTTCTTTGGTACTTCCCCAGATGGCTTTCCAACTTTCTGACAATTTGTTAGGGAGTTCCTGACCCAGGAAAAATATTTTGTTTTTAACAGCACACAATTAATTTCTGTTTCGCTAGTTTGTCCAGTGTCTCCTTGAGACCATGTAAACTTTAAGCCTTTAATTTTCTGTGGCAAGGAGTTGCACAATTTGAACACATCTTAGGAAAAATACTTTCATGTGTCTGTTTTCAATGTACTGCTTACTAGCTAGGCCTTGTAATGGATGAAACATTCAGCAGTCTTCCCTTAGTCATCCTCCCATGCCACTTGTGACTGCATAGACCTCTGTGATGTTTCTATTCATTCATCTCTTTTCCAGGTTGTAGTGTCTTCTGCAGCACCTAACAGTAGCACCTAACAGGAGAGAAGATTTCAGCTTATTCAAGGTCCTTGATAGGACCATGGTGTCTCTGCTTTCTGATGGATGTTGGACAAGAGCTTGAACAAGAACAATCTTGTGAGAAAAGGTGTAAAAGAGGAACTTTTGCATTCAGCTCATGGTTTGCCACGTGGGTACCTGAGCTGAATGCCATTGCCCTTGGATGTGTTTTGGCTTCTCACTTCTGGAATGATGGTGTAAGTATTTCCCTGAGCTCCCAAGTGCTTCAGAGGCTGAGATCACTGTCATGCACAAGTCAACTGGCTCCTGCACCTGACACTATTGTGAGAGCCTAGTGGTCTTTGCCCAATACGCAGTAAGTCCAACATAGAACTCAGCCATACACTAGACTTACAGTTTTAACCTTGTACTCTCAAATTAAGACGTAAATGATAATTTGAATAGAATAGAATCATACAACAGCTGAGCTTGGAAGGGACCTTAAAAAATTATCTAGTCTAACCTTACATCATAGGGACCCCAGATGAGATTATTCAGCACCCTGTTCAATTGCATCTTGCCCCCCCATCCCTGGGAAAGTTGTTCCACTAAATGTTTGTTCTTATTGAAATTTCTTCTGTCAATATGAAAATTCTGCCAGTGCAACTTGTTTCTGTTGCCCCTTGTCTTCTCCATGTGTGCCTTTGTGAAGAGAGTCTCTGTCCCATTTGTAGTCACCCTTTAAATAAAAGAATACAGTGATGAGGTTCCCCCGAGTCTTAACTTCTCCAGGGAGATAAGACCTGACTAACTCATTCAATCTTTCGTCATAGGGCAGGCTCTCTAGCCCCCTGGTCAGTCCGTGGGGGATCCCACTTGTGACAGACTGCCAGTCTGAGAACCATTAATCACCAACCCTTTGAGCGTATCCTGATAGCCAGTTCCCTACCCATCTCAATGACCACCCACCCATTCTGTGTGTAATGAGAACTAGAACATTATTACATATGCTTGACCACATCAAAATGGTAGACAATTAGCTTTAGTTATATAGAATATCTGAGGGATGTTTAATTTATTGGATCTTTAATTGGTCTGTGTGTGTAATGAACTAGGAAAAGGTAAGAAATGAGACTGCATAATTCATCTGAAAAAAAATCTTACTTCCTCCCCTCATTTCTTCCTTTTCAAGTATTGAGGTTTCTTAGCGTTTGTTTGTTGTTGGTTTTGTTGTTATTTATAACTTATTTAATTATCTGCTTTGGAATAATTTTTGGTGGGTACTTGCCAGTTTACTAATATTCAGTGCCCACTGCCTGATGGTGTCACAAACACACCATCTGTTCAATTTTGCCTTCCAAAAGCCTCTGAAGTAGGTAACTGACTCAAGCTGCAGGTGGTAGGATTGCTCAGAATACATCATCACCAAACTTCGAAATAACAAAACTTTTCTTTCATGTATGCTTTTTTTTAAACCAGATTTGATTAAGGCTTTCTCAGCTACCCTTCTGATATACACAAGCCTACCTCTACCACAAACAAATCTGGTACCTTCATGCTGAAGAAGAGCAATACCCTGCTTTCACTTTTTTTTTTTTCCCTGAAGGATTTCTCAACATTTCTTTTTTTTCTATGATTGGTCCAAAACTATGTGTCCCAGACCCTGGACACATTTCTCTTGATTTCCTACACACCTGCCTAGTGGTAAGCACCACTTGTTTGATATATTTGAGATTGAGGTGAACACTACCTTAATCCCTGCACCAGCACCTCTGCATCAAAGCCAGATCCCACCAACATTTTATTTTGTTTACCCTCTTCTCCTCTCACTCCTTCATCTCTTTCCAGGTTCTCTTCTCTCTGAAATCCATAGAAAAACCTGTAGCATTTATATACACTGGTCTTCTGCATGGACACACAAGGTGTATGGACAGTGAACTGAGTACAGTTGTCACTTACCAGATAAAGACCAAGATTCTGGGGAAGGCTCTAGGTGCATTTACATGTATAGGTACATTGGACCCAAAGAATATCTAACCTAAAAAAAGAAATGGATAGCACTAATAGTTACTCAGTTTATGTAAGTTACTAAATTTACTTTAAGTAAAAGCTTAAGACTGGAAATTCTGCTCTTCAGTTGAAAGCAGAAGGAACAGCTGAAAAATGTGTAGTATAGTTCTGAAAATATTTACTCTTCCCTAATGCCCTTGGCTTTATGAGTGTCCTTATCTGATTGCCTTGCTGTTAAAACTTTTCCAGAAAGGGGTTTATGGTCAGTATCTTCTTGTATAATGACATGAAAGTTTCCAGTTGCCCCTGGGAAAAGACACGGTATGAACAAGCTCCCCGATGGTGCTAGGCAACTAACTCACACTGGAGTACTTAGGCACATTGGAAGACTTTGTAAAACTCAGTCTTTGTTCATGGCTGAGAGATCGGGTCTGAAAGCCAGGAACATTGGCTCAGCCTCCTGCTCATGCCGGACAGTGCTTGCGGGTTGGCTGCTACATGGCTGCCCAGACATTTCCTTCAGTTTCTAATAATTAAACCTCATTAAAAGATTTTCAAATAAGAAATCTCAGTAGGCTACAAGAATAATAATATCATTCTTTTAAAAGGGAAAATAAAGCAATATTTTTTGTGGGATAGTGGATATCTCTACGGGCTTTTACTTAAACTTTGTGAAAGAGCCAGTGTTATTTCTGTGACCGAAGATTAATTTCTGTGCCATTATCAAATGTAGCCCTTAAGGAATTAATTGCACTTGTATCTCATATCGAACTCCTATTTATACAATCAAGCAGTCTGGAAGAGATAAAGCCTTTCTTGGGAAACCTCTGCTGCTTGACAATGTTTGACTTTGCCTCAAACAGGTTGTAGCCCACTGGGAACTGAGGAGCTCACTAAAACACCATTTGTAATGCAACACGACAAAGCCTGGAGCCAGGGTGATAATCTCTGCAAACTTTGTACAAACAGTCCCTCTGTCTCAGCAGAAGTGATTAATGGGCTCTGTGGAACCAGCATATGGCCCACTGTATTAATTACTTCAGAGGGCCGCAAAGTGGGAACCCCAAAGCCTGCAAAGGCTCCAGGGAAAGGCTGAGGGATTTTAAAGGCCAGGCTGGACGCAGGGCCCCACGATCTGACTGTGAAGTGGAAGGGGTGTGAGGCAGCCTGATCTCCCCCCAGTAGTATGGGGTCCCCAGGGTTCCACTCCCAAGGAGCCTTGACTTTGCCTGCACTCAGTGCAGTGAGTGAGATCACACCAGTTTGCCCAGTGTGGGCACTGAGCCACTTCCGGCTGCAGGTCTGCTCATTCAGGCACCTCTTGTATCCAGGTCAGAACTGGGTTGCTTGTTGATAAGAAAACCCCTGCTGAGTTTGGCTTTAAAGAGGAGAAAGGGAGAGCAGTCAGGTGGGGACCGTGAGCTGGACGGGATGTGCTCATTCAGAAGGGACCGTGGTTTGCAATATTCCCTCTACCTCTGCCATAACTGATGTGATTTGAAATGCATAGACCCTTCATAATTTATTGCAGCTCTACTGCAATGAGTGAAACAGTGCCAATTTATCTCCAGGGAAGATCTGAGCCTAAACGTTTTACAGAGAAAGAAAGAAGATGAGGAGGAAAGTGTGTGTTTATCTTTCCAGTAAGTTCTCTGGGCCTCATCCAAAGGGAAAACTTCTACGTCTTGTTTCAGGACCTTTAAATCCCAGCTGTGGGACTGAGATCCCCACAGAAAAGTCTTAATGAATTTACCATGAATTCTTTCTAATTCATTAAAAATATGTCAAATCCAGTAAAACCCACTAGCCTGCCGATATATTTTCTCCCATAGAATCTATGGCAGGGCTACCATTGCCAGCTCTCTAAAGTTCCCCTCTAGAGTTACCTGGCACTGGCACAACCCCTACTGGTCCGCCAGATGCGATGTAGTTATGCCCAGCAGGCTGAACTCTCAGTCATTACAGCATAAGAGTGATTTCAGCTGGAAGAAATCATGTGGCCATTCTGACTGTTTGGTGTCATCCAGTGACCATGCAGGACTTTCCTGCACTTGGACAGGAATTAGATTGGTTATTGATGGTACTACATCAGGTGTGGAGCCACCTTGAATAAAATTTGACCCTCTCTCCCATGCAATATCCTTTGCCTATGACAACAGACCCCAGTGAAGGAGGGGCACAGTTGCCTACCCAATGTTATACACAAGGAAACAGAGGCAGAAATAACATTTCCAGTTTATGTGCAAGGGGTAAAAAATTACAGCAATTTGGCTTCTTTATCTCATGCTTATCACAATGCCTTAATCAATTCTTAAAGAGTATGTTCATCTGATGGTCATCCCTTAGCTGAAACAATACACTAATATGGATAAACTTAGGAAAAGATACCTACTAGGACTCTTTCAATGTAGGGTGCTTAGTACCAAGCATAGGGAAATTAATAGGACAATTTGCTTGCTCAAAGCACTTACTCATTATGCATTACACCTGATTTCCAAAGGCAGGGACCTGCGAGAGAGTTAGAAACGCAAAAGCTTACATATCAGCCATGAAGACATACTGAAAATCCTACAAATCATCTGTCAGGATCTTCAAGTGTCTTTAAAAATGTGGCTCTCAAAACTTCAGCAATGAAGCCCAAACTAAGTCTCTACAGGTAAAAGCTCTCTGTTGTCATTGCTCCACTCTGTCTTGAGATGAATATGCATAAAATGTTTGGAAAACAGTGTAACATTTAGTTTTACAGAGTATGCTCCCCTGAAATTGGCTGGATAAAGGCAGGGCAGCAGGAAAGCCACAGCCATGGCAAGGAAGCTGAGGTCGCTCTTCTGAGAAATAAGAGAGCTTGAATTTTAAAAGATCTGTAAATAAAACAAGTAATAAAATAAATTAATGTTACCAACTGTTCCAATGTCTTGCCATTTATTTGGCTGATTAGTGGGTAGGGAGGGCAGTCTGTATTAGGAGCACTTAGTCCAGAATTTCTAGAGGGAGCATGCTTTCTGAGCGCTACAAACATTTGATGGACATTTTATACCAGAATAACAAATTCAGAGTCATGGATGTATTCAAAATAAAAGTGTCTTTAAAGTAACTTTTCTGCTTCCAAAACCACTCAATTGGAGGGTTTTTTACAGGGTATTTTTGCTTCTGTACTGGAATAGGCTCTCCCCAGGGCAGACAGGTGAGAAGATCTGTGTCTGGCAGTTTGCTGATGGAACAAGTGCTTGAAGAGGAGAAAGAGCAGTTGATCTAGAAGCAGTGGGCTCCTTTTTGTATCACATCTTTTGTACCTCATGGAAGGAGTCTTTATTCTTCTCTGAGAAGTTTCTAGCTTTGTGGTATTCGGAGAGAACAGTTAACCCATAATGGCTGGCAGCAGCCAAGCATGAAGCGGCCGTTTTAAAGGGGAACTGCTGATAACTCCCTACATTGCATTTCCTCAAAATGAAACAGGATGGGATTACTACATCTCCTTGGCATGGACCTAAAACAGAAATGATTCTTCACTGGCTAAGTAATTCCATGCACTGGTTAGACTATAGTCTGCAGCCTCAGATGGAAAGGAAGGTGTTTTTCCTTAAATTTTGTCCCTTGCTGTCACGAGAGCTTGAAACAAGACTAAAGCAAAGTAATTGCTTCTATTGCCAACGTTGGACTCCATTTTGATTACTCGCTGCATTAATTTAGTGATTCCATAATTTGAAGCCATTGGTTTATTGATTTAGTCTTAATTGGAACCCTGATACAATCATGGGATTGTTCCATTTTTAATTAACATAGCAAAATTGTAACAGATTAACCCTTGCTCCCTTAAGAGTAAACTCCCTTGCTTATTCTTTTCAATAAAACCCATTTAAATAAAATCCACCACAACAATTTATTCCATTAGACTGCTCCATGGGTCAGAAGCATTGTCACATCCATATGTAATTTAGAATGAGGTATTTTCAAGCCACTTGATTAGTATGAATTAGTTCTTGATTAGTGTGAATTCCTCACATAATACATGGACAGTGAGAGTGGCACAGAAGGGAATCTGGAAAACAAAGTTTATCAAGGGAAGAAGACCTGTTTTCTCATTCTGAATATTTTTTCAGAAACATGCTATGAAATCATGTAATTATTTCAAAGTTAATTACTGACAAGCAGAAAAGGTTTAGAGTTAGTCTGAGAAATGGACAAAACTGTTCTTACTGGTAGATGGATTTTCAAGTATCAGACTATTCAGTAGGGTGGCTTTGAATAATGGTCACAGTTCATATTTGTACGGAACCTTACAGTCCACTCTGCCTTCTGTCTTTCCTGATAAGGAAATAGTCCACTTACTGCATTGAAATTTCAACTGCAAGCCTGTGTAGAGACTAATTATACATTTTTAGGGAATTTTCCATTACAGCTGTCTGGTGCTATTATTGAACTTTTCAGCTATTTGTCCATGTTCTTTCCAGCATGATCATGCCTTTTATTTCTTTCTCGGCACTCTTTCTGTTAGCTATGACTCACAGAAATCTCCAATATTGGATACAAAGAAAGGCTGCGCAGTCCAGGCCTGCAGACCTCTTTTCTTATTGTCCCTACATCTCAAACAAGGAGCTCCCACACTTGCTGTGCTCATCTTTCTGGCACTCACAGAAGGTTGCTGGTTTTCTCATTCAGTTTCACTGGCCCTGCAAGTATTATTTTTACATCTGCTACTCTTGTTTATCTGAAACAGAGCCAAAATAACTCACTATAAGCTGAATACATGCATTTGTAGATGAAAACCTCTGTGAGTTGGTTCTCAGATTTTATTTTCTCAATCAAACAATGCATGGAAAGAAGGAGGATAATGGCTCTATTGTTTGTGTAGAAAAGAAGCAGTATGCCTATAAATTAAAAGATAGTAAGAAACATCCAGAAATTACCAGAATGTTGATACAGCTCAATTTCAATTTCCAAAACAATAAGCAAGAAAATGAACTGCATCTCAATGACACAGAATAGAAACTGGGGCTTTGACTACAACGAGCTTAAAGCTGCTCTAATAAAATCATTCCATCAGATGTGTGCAAACAGCTGGAAGATGAAACCAGCTAGTGTAAAGACCCTGGGATAAATTGCTCACCAAAGTAAGAGAAACTGCAGAAAAATGTCAAATTAATTCAACTTGCAAGGAGAAAAGACAGCTTCTGACCACACTGGTGCAAAAGAAAAAAGTGGTTGCCAAAAAATTCAAAGGTTATAAACCATGAGACATCCAGAGTGTCAACAAAACAGATCCTCTTTTTCAGCAGCTCTCACTGGGATTTTTGCCCCTTCTGGGAGCTTGCAGAATGGAGAGAAAACAGTGCCTGCAAGTTTCATCAAGCCGGTCCTGTACGTTCATGCAGAAGGGAGCCTCCACTGATGATAGGGCTACTCCAAGCCAGATCTTGTTAGTCCTGTTGCTCTGACTGGGATGCAGTGAGGATGCCTGTGACCTGCCCTGGGACTCTGCCAGGACAGCAGATGAAGGGGAAGGAAAGTGGTTTTGCTCAGTCCATAGCATAGTTTAGCAGAAGCTGGCATGGCAGGCCCAAGGCTTTTGTTTTCCTGTATTTGATATGTTATTGTAATGCTGTCAATATTGGAGCTATTTTTTAATGCAGAACAAGTCTCTCTGCTCCTTGCTAAAGAAAATATTTCTTTTATTGTCACGCTTTTTCCAGATTTCAAACTTATGCTGCTGAGAGAGCTCAAAGGTAATCCCGTGGGTCTTGTGAGTGGGATAGGGCAAACAGAAAGGCCACAGCTCTGCTAGCTCACCCTCTCATCCCTTCACAAATCCATGCTTTCCTGGCAAAGTGCTTTACAAACTAATATTATACACCAAAAAGATTAAGCTTTTGAAATGAAGGAAGCAGCCAGGTCACAGCTTGATGTGCTGTGGGTGAGCAGTAACTGGAAAAAAAAAAGCCTACCTAATTTCAAATACAATGGGATATTGTAGGAGATACTTGGTTGTTTTAAATGGATCACCCTCACTCTGTCACACACAAACACACAGGTAAATCAGATGATACTTAATTTTATGTATCTTCTGTGGAAGAGGAAGAGGCTGGGTCAAATCAGCCAGAAGAAACATGATTCCCAAGAGTCCCCACAATTCAGTTCAAAGCTCAGATCAATAAAGTATTCCTTATCATAAATTGCCTTAGAATGATGACTTGTAAATATGTACCTGCCACCTGATTCTCTTTGTAATAACCAGGGGATATGTCTCAACAAGTGATAATTGGAAAACAACCACATGTGAGAAATCACCTTCCTTCAGAAAGGAGACAGCCAAAAATAGAACTGAGCAGATCACAGCCCAGGGGTGCTCCAGGATCTTTCCACATGAATGAGAATGAGTGGAAATGAAATGGTAAAATCAGAGCTGATGACAGCGTGCTTACCTGCTAGATGTGACCTGCAAATGGATTTTAAAACATTTCCAATTATTATCATAATTCAGGCTGCATCTCCTTGTTAGCTGCACACAGAAGGACATTTTAGAGGGAAAAAGGTTGGCTTTTTTTCTGGCTATATTTCTTGGTAGGTATGAGGTGTTCCCAAGACATCTTGGCTTTGCCTGTGGTATTTGCTATGCAATTTTCTGTGCCAATCACTCACATTTCAAGTTCAGCAAATCATTCTAGGAATAAGGAAGCTGCTATTTCTGTCAGATGCGAATGCTGTGCCAGTCCTGGCTTCATGCTAGGAAGCAGGATTCGGCGTGGGTAGTGGGTCAGACAAGAAGGCTGCTGCTCCCCTGCCAGCTAAAACAAAAAGGCAGCACATAAGTTAACAGATCAAATTGGCCAATGGCCTCAGAATGGTAATGTTTGGATGCTAATTGTGTTCTTCCAGCACAAGGAATATACATCAGTTCCTTTAATCCTGACAAATAAGCTTTTCACTTTCTGACAGTTTTGTTTATTAGTCTTGTTTTAAACCATGAAGTTTAAAAATAGGATTTGAAGGGAAGCATTGGATCCTGCCTGGGAATGGGTGACGGTGATTATTAAACCTTTCTGGCACAGGAAGGAATAAGGAGAGAGTGAGTGGGCAGCTGACGCTGGCCCAGTGCGGTTCCCTGAACTGATGGCAGCACTTGGTTGCAAAGGGTCACATCTGCCTGCATCCTCTCCTGGTGAGTTGATGAAGATCATCATTCCACAATACTGTTTCTGTTTGCTACAGCACCTGGTGGTGAGCAAGAGAGAGCAGTGACACAGCACTGGCTGCTGTGAGGCATGATCATCAAGACCGTGGGGTGTCCCCTGGACGACCCAGTTCCGTGGTCCCAGACTCCAGAACTGAAACTCTGACTCACTAAAACCCATTGGGAAATTTCCACTCACTTCAACAGCACTGGCATTTCAGCCAATTTTTGCCTCATGTGCCAAGATGCCAAACTTTCTCAGAATTATTTTTTTTGTCCCTGTGGCAAAGTTTCCACTGGTATTGGATAGACTTTCACTTGCCTTTGGCCTAGAGAAGGTGAGATCTCCAAACCTGAATGAAGAGAGTGAAACCTTTGCCCTGTAGATTGAATTTAATAGAGGAAAGGAAAAAGGAAAATAAAAAGAAATAAAGACAGAGCCACAGCCGAGGAGGCCAGGACATCTGAAATTAGAAAGTCCTGAGGAGATGGAGTATTAGAAAGACAGTACGTAAAAGCTGCACAATGAATTTATCACTAGGTTCTGTTATTTTTTAAATAGTTTTGTCATCCATCACAGGGATGTTTTCTCTAAATGAGTGAAATATACAGCTATCTGCCCCTACAGTATATGTGCACCTACAGGAGTAAAATACCTTGTCATAATTTTTGCCAGAAATTTCCAAGTATGCTAAGAACACAAGGAGATATTTTTTTTCTGATTCCATTTACCATAGGAGTATTTCCCCTGTTTATAATAGTCCTGCTCTGAAGGTGGGACATCAATTGGATTCTTTGTACTTCATTTATCAAAGTAGAAAAGATACACAGAAGACATCCCTTGAGGGATGGGAAGTTCTGATACTTTGAGAAATAAAATTTAATATCTACTTTGCTGCAGTAATGGAAAATGTTATTACTTTCAGAAATATATTTGAAGTTGAGAGACAAATGTTTTAGGCAGATCTTTCCAAGAAAATTGTGTTTTATTGAAAATGGATATATAAAAGTAGATTGAGTCTCTTCTGTACATTAATGCAACACACTTTAATCTGCTTTAAGAAGTCTGGCCAGCTTGTGAAAAATGTGAACTTGTATAACTGATAGTCAAATTTGTCAGGGCACAATCTAAGGTAAGCCCGGTACTTAGATGAAAGCATCCTGAATACTGGGAATTGTCTGTAAAACCAGACAAAAGAAAACCAAATTAAGACAATCAGAAAACCCATAATAACTGAAAAAAAAATACATATAACAAGGGCCTGGGTAAAAATCACAAAAGCTGTAAAATAATCTAGTAGCAGTAATTTCAGCAGACAAACTGGAAATGGTGTTTTGGAGACATAAGCACAGTTTTGTCTTCTGCTTTTCTGGCAATGCCTGGATAATCAGCTAAGATTTGCTATAATTGCTTGAAAGTTAGTTAATGTCTCAAAGTGAAATGCCATCCACTGGTGTTAATGCTCTTCATATTTGCCAGTAGTCCTGCAAAGCAGAGAGGGCAGTGAACACCTGTGGCAAGTCTCTTACTTTAGATGGGACTCTCATTGCCAAGAAGGTCTGAGATATCCGTCTCGGTGTCACAAAGAGATGTGAAGGTAGGTCCAATGCAACCCTGTGATGGGCTGTAACTGGCATCACTGCTAGGGGGTGTGTGTTCCCAATGCTCACTAATACAAAGTCCTCTGCTCAGTTTTCCCCAGCTCCAGTGTATGTCAATGCCACTGTCATTGTCTCTATCCGTCAGAACAGTCAACACTTCCCATAATTTACATGTGGATGGTGCATGAATGGTTTCCTGCCTAGGAGTTTTCCTGACGCAGCTGTATTGGAGTGAGCTGTCTTCCTTCCTACAGGTTCTTCCACATGTCCAGCCAACTGATAGTGTTTTGTACCAGGGAACAGGCCATGTGTGGATCTAGTTAACAAAAACCAGTCACATGTGCTTTCAACTTGATGGACAATCTGAAAATACGGAATGTCATTTGAACATTGCTTCCACTGGATCTACAAGAAAAAGTTAGAAAAAAAGTGATTCATTTGGGGAAAATATAGGAGGGAACTCTTTTCTGCTACTGGAGCTGGATTTGTGATGCTTCAATAAGCTAAGAGTTGCTGTTGATAGCATATCTGTGCCGGAAGTGCCCTGGGATGGGAATTTAGTGAGTGAAGAGAGCACAATTGCCATAAAGGGTGGGAATAATAGTCCTCCAAGGACTTCCTTGTAAAGAACTTTCACTGCTGGGCTGTATCCTAACTGGATAATTTTAAATGAGATTTTATGCTCCCTGTCTGGAATATTTAGCTCTTACTGGTTGTTTTTATCAGTTGAGTAGTTTGCATTATTCCATTTGCTAGCTGTGATTACCTTCAGGGCAGCTGGCTTGGCCTTTCCTGGGGGAGTGGGTTGTGCTCCAGTGCTGATCTTCTAGCTACCTCAAGCCTCCTGAAAACTTCTTAAACCTTCCCTTGCTGAGGAGCAACTCCTTCCCCATCCTGCTTGGCTGTAAATGCCACCCTGGGAAGCATGGCTCTTTCAATAGGAAGTTGGTGTCTGTTGCCACCTGGAGTTCCCACCACTTTTTGAGTCTGTGGATGACCTTGGCCTTTGGGATTTTAAGTGAAGGGCTCCCAAAAAACTAGTTAACTTGAATCTAAATTAAGAAGGAAACGGACATTACTTTCAAAGTTTTGCCACATATTTGAATTACGTGGGAGCATTATTAAGATGTGGTCTGATTCTAACTAGCAAGGTGAAGGGACCCAAGAAGCCTCCTGCCTAGAATACCTTTCAGATTTTGAGGATAGAAGAGGAAGGGAATAGAAAGTCTCAAAATCTGTTTTCTATACAACTATATATTCTATACAACTTTCTCCATGGCAAAGAAAGCATATGGTATGAATGCAGAAACTCATTAGTGCAGACCTTTGGGAGACACCATGATTAAGCAAAACAGAACCAGATGAACATTTGAAAGGAACAACAAATTGCCAACACTGGAGAAAAATAACTGAGAGCCAAGTGACTACAGCTGCAGACTCATGAAAAGAATATTCAAGAATGTGATTTCTCAGAAAGCCTTTTTCCGAGAAGGGTTTCTGGCTCTGTGACACCAATCCAGGCGCGGAGGGAGTAGATTAGCTTAGTACTCAGTGGCGGTGCAGACAGATATTTAGGTTGGTAGCAGATAACTGATGACATTTTCCTGTGGACCGTTTCCACCTCATATAACTTTAAATATTTCAAGAATTTTATATCTTTCCTTGGACTGTCTAGATTCTTGGTCCTTCTTTTACAGTGAGGCCCTCTAAAATTAAAATATCAGTTTAGAAGTGATATGAACACAAATTTCCTTTCCCTCCAGAAGGAAGTATGGAGTCATGCTGGAAGATAAATACATGTGACCTCACACGCATCCTTCAGTCAACAGGAAATTAACTCCTTTAAATTGTCTTTTCTTGGCCTTTTGTCCACCATTACATTGCTTTTATCAAGAACTCATTCCTATCAGACTTCATTGTGCTTCTAAACCCTAAGCCTGAAAAAGATCTGACTTAACTGATCAGGGGAAAATAATATGGAGAAATTACAGATCATAAGGGATTATTCTAAATGCTAGATACTTCTACGGCTGGAATCTATAACAGAAGCTTGTTACAGGCAGCTGCATTTTAAACACGTGCAGAATATGCATTGTAGTGATGATTTGTCAAATTACGAGCCAATTAATTCTGCAATCAGACTTCATAAATGTAGCGCCTCACTTTGAAGGCCAAGTGCTATTCACGGAGGAGTGTTTACATGCGTTACCTTGCATAGTTTATCCCTGAGGGAAATGTCAGTCCTATGGAGGAGGCAAATCCTGGGTCCAAGGCTGCCAGTAAGCTCTTGACAACTCACAGTTGAGTACCAGACTTGGAGCTGCAGCACAAGAGCATCTGCCTTCCCTTTGGGCAGAAGAACATTCAGACCAAGGCTTTTCCTTGTGTACTCAGAAAAGATGTGTAACTTTGTCACATCCTTGTGCTGGCTTCTGGAATAACATTCAGGTAGGTATTACAGTTACAGAAGCAGCCAAACTGCAGGCCCTGGCTCTTATCCTGCTGAATCCACCTCCACAGCTGGTAGACCTTATGCCTCCAGCTCATTTGAAATAAAAAACCCACAGTCCTCTCACTTTTAGCCCAGCCTCAGTCTCCACTATGTGTATGCCCAGCACATCTGTCTGGGTTTGCTATCCGCTGTATTTCCCTTAGGGTGTGAAAGATCTGCACATCACACTGAACCAGACAGCCTTTTCCTAACAAAAAATGCTGTTACTGAGTCATAAGAACAAAGTCTTGCCATAAATACAAATGAATAAGGTAAGGTTATATTGTACCTATCTAGCTAGACCTAACACTTCTCTAAGGGGTAGACTCAACCTCCTCCTCCCAGGGCTCTGCGCGTTGGGAATGGTCTGCATCAGCCCTTCTGGGAGAAGCTCTTGGTGATCAGACAGGGAGTACAAGCTGCATGGAAATCTTCCTCTGTCATTGCGTGCACCACAGACTGAGCCACTTGCTTAGTTGTGCCTCATCAAAAGCAGCTCGTTGACAATCAGTAAAACCTGTTGAACATCTGTAATGCTCTGATGGTCCTGTCACCTCTGCCAAGGGAACGGTACAAGTGAGACAGAGGAATGATGGTGGCTTTGCTACTGATGTGAAGGATGGCTTAAGTATTTCTGATAAATTCCTTTCACAGCAGCAGGTCTCATCTCCCTGGGCTTGGTTTTAAACCTTTTTAGCATTAGGTTTATCTGCTCAGCTCTGAACAGAGCCTCCTTGTAATTCCACAGGCTTGGTGGCGAAGGCAACAGAGATCTCAGCCCCAAATCACATCGCGGGGAGCAGTCTGCCACAATTAACAAACTGGAACTACTTCTGACAGATGTGAAGATGAAACTTAGCACTGGAAGCACCTGGTGTCTTCTGCACTTATTTCAGTCTTGAGAAATGATCAAGGAAAACCTGCAGCTTGCGTTAAGTAGCTGCCACCGTAACAAACCTTTTCATGCCTTTTCTGGCTCATTGCTGCCTCCCTCAGCATCACCAAGACTAGCTACAAGTTTGCATTTGTGCAATTACAAAACAAAATGGTATATTTAGTTTATTTTCAGGGAGTCTCATCATTTATTTGACCAATAAGAGAGACATTCCTAAGTTAAGCATCAAATTTGGCTTTGAATCCCAATGCTAAGCTGCTTCTCTTATTTTTTCTCACAACATTGACTGTGGTTTCTTATTCCTTAAACATCAGCATTTCTTTTGTTTTGGAAATTAGTCCTGTAGTCAAGGAAAATGAGAAGTGGCTTAATTTGTACAGAAACAAAACTAGCTGATTTTTTTGTGTTCAGCAGTGGAACAGTTTATAAAATCCTGATCCCTTTATTTCAGAATTAACAATGCACTGTGATGCGTGGTACTTGCTGCCTATGAAGCGCATGTTGACTCTAATTCTGGCTTACTCTCAGGTAATGCGAGACCTGGATGTATTAACTTTCACAAAATGAGCAGAAAGCTTGAGCACACACATCCTCTGGCAGAGGTTGGACCCAAGCTCTGTCACCGAAATACCCAATTTGAGAGAACACTCAACCTCTGCCTTGGAAAAGCAGACTATTAACACTGGTGCACAAGGTGACAATGAACACAAAAACCCACCAGTTTTAACCAGTGCTGCGACTTCTGAATTCAAACAGCGTTATTGTGAACAGCTTTCTTGGACTGATTCAATACACACGCAAAGCTGACACAGCCATCTGAAAAAGCAGTCCTCGCCCCTTCCCTTCTCTATTCTCCTGCCTGGTGCTTCTTGTGTTATGCTGGCACAAGTTTCTGTATGGCTGCCCAGTGTGCAGGATGTAGGAATCGATCCAACTGGAGGAAAAAGGCTGTTTCTTTTGGTGGGCTTTACCCTGAATCAGTTCCCACCATTCCCAAACCCAGAGAACTAAATTATACAAACACTCGCCAGCACTACCTGGGTACCACAAGGCAAAGATGGGGAAAAAATCTGGACAAAAGGATCAAGTGCACCCTTAGGAAGGTTGCAGATGACACCAAGCTGGGTGGCACTGTTGATCTGCTTGAAGGAAAGGAGGCTCTGCAGAGGGATCTGGACAGGCTGGATCGATGGGCTGAGACCAACGGGATGAGCTTTAAGACCAAATGCAGAGTCCCACACCTTGGACAAAACAACCCCAATACAACATTACAGGCTGGGGGAAGAATTGCTGGAGAGCTGCCTAGCAGAGAAGGACCTGGGGGTGCTGGTTGACAACCAGCTGAATATGAGCCAGCAGTGTAACCCAGGAGGCCAAGAGGGCCAATGGCATCTTGGCCTGTATCAAAAACAGTGTGGCCAAGGAGGACAAGGGAGGTTATTGTGCCCCTGTACTCAGCACTGGTGAGGCCACACCTCTAGTACTGTGTTCAGTCCAGGCCCCTCACTACCAAGACAGACATTGAAGTGCTGGAGCGCATCCAGAGAAGGGCAATGAGGCTGGTGAAGGGTCTGGAGAACAAGTCCTATGAGGAATGGCTGAGGGAACTGGGGTTGTTTAGCTTGGAGAAGAGGAGGCTGAGGGGAGACCTCATCACTGTCTACAGCTGTCTGAAAGGAGGCTGCAGCAGAGTGAGTGTTGATCTCTTCTCTCATGTAACAGGTGATTGGGCAAGGGGAAATGGCCGTAAGTTGTGCCAGGGCAGGTTCAGACTTGATATGAGGAAGAATTTCTTTACCGAAAGGGTGGTCAGGCACTGGAACAGCTGCCCAGGGAGGTGGTTGAGTCACCATTCTCAAAGGTGCTTAAAGAACTGGTAGGTAGTTTTTGAGGGACATGGTTTAGTGGATGATGGGTGCAGTCTGACACGAACTCAAAGGTCTTTTCCAACCAGAAGATTCTATGATTCTATGAAAACATTCCATGAAAGTAGCAGAACACCTTAATGTAGAGAGGAGCCCTTGCACGGAGAATGCCAGGGGCTTCAAATCCCCATCTGCTCCAGAAGGATGTTTAAGTGTCATGAGCAAATCTGTGTTTATTGTCACAGGTATTCTTGACCAATGTCGAACAACATTTATAAACGTCCCTGATTAAAGGTCAATGACACAGTCCTCAATTATTGTTAGTTTCAGGCTACATTATAATGCTTAATGTTTTTATTGAAAACAGAAGTTGGGCAAATAAGAAAAGCAGAGGGGCTGGAGAAGGGAGAACATGTAGAGACTTAGTTCATGACAGCCAGACTACTTCTGGTATCCTTCCTGGCTGCTGGGCCAAATGTAATTGGAGGGTGTGTTCTCCTAGAAAGCTTCTGGCATTTTATTCTACTTATAACACAAGATTAACATTAGCTTGAGGAAATGTATTCCACAAGTAGTGAACACTTGAGAGCTTTAGAAACAAACACTTACCAGTACCTCACTCCTCCCACTCTCCCCTCCAAATTAATGTGCTATGTACCAGCACACACACATCGTGCAGACATCGTACCGACAATACGGAAAGAATAATTGTTTGAAGTCTGACTTCCTTTATTTACTGATGTAGGAGCACCCTAGCTGGAAAGACCAAAGCAGAAAAGGCAATCTAGTGTCTACAAAAGATGGGCACAGCTCAACATCTGTAATGCCTGTATATTTGACCCTCCAGTTAAGTCTCTGAAGCAAAATTGCATATGACAGCTGCCAGTCACATTGCTAACCAAGTTGGTTTAAAAATCCTCAAAAGTGAGTTCCAGGGGAAGCTAAAAGCATTGGGTGAAGGTAATTTAGAACCTGCCTTATAAAATGTTTTGAATTCCGAAAAGTCCTCTACTCGTAACCTTCCCAGAAGCTGGGAGCTATTTAACCTGCAGATGCAGATAACATTACCTGCCTGGCTTCCTCCCTTCCACGCCAGCTGGAATAACAGAGGTCTCTTGAGGGAGAACTGGAGCAGTACGTCTTCAAGGTGGTCAGACACACAGGGCTGGAATTCACTCAGCAACTGAAATATTCCTGCAAGGAGATTCATTAGAGCATGAACTGTTTTCCTGTTCATTCATCAAAAAGGAGTAATTTGGAAAGGTAGGGATGCATACTAGTCACTGATGTAAATACTTGAGGTTTGCAGACAGAACAAACCTGCTGCCATTGAGCAAGACAAGCACTGAGAGGTATTCACAGCAGCTCCTTCCCCTCACGGCTGCAAGTGTAATGCTATAGCCAAACACACCGGAGACATTCCAGCCTGAATGGTAAAGCAGCAACAAATACATTTTACAACGTTATTGATCAAATCTAAATCCCTAACAAAGAGATCAGTTTCTGAAAAGAAGATGGTGTTACTCACTGAACTGCTAGGAAAATGGCTCCTTATCTAGTAAAAACTAACTGAATGCTTATGGTTAATGCCTTTAAAACCATTCAAATGCTTATTTGAAGAGGAAATATAATGCAATGCAGATGCTGTACCTCTTTTTAAGTACTCCAATATCTTTTTAAAGAACAGCAGTCATAGGGAGAATGGAATAAATGCTGTGCAGCAGAGAGCCTTTCTGCATCTTATCATCTGCCTGCACCATAACAGAGTATGGAAATATACCTCTTGTAGATACAGCAAAAACACAGAGAGCAAATGCTTTGTCAATCACCATTCCTTAGACCTTATTCAACAGCTGATCAGTAATAACTGTAAAGCCTGACTTCCAAGAAATGTAAGTCTATCAGCACTACTTGCAGGCTGTGTTCAAAACTAGTAACAAATCCTGTACATTTTAAAGCAGAGCTTGCATTCATTGCCTCAGATTTAGTGTTGTTGGAAGCATACATGTATGCAAAATCAACTTGTCATTAGTGCTGATCACAGTAGTGTAACAAAGAGCAAAAACAATGACAAAAATGTACCAGACTATTGATATAAGAAAAAAAAAACCAAAAACTAGCCTTCATCCTAGTCTGAGTTCCTCAGTTCCCATACTTCTCTCCCTTACAGAGACCAATGGAATGAAAAATAGAGTACAGGCAAGTTTTACGCATACACTCACGCTCAGTTAGCTCAACACAGGCCAACCTGCATACCAGAAGATTTACAGCACAAACAAAATCAGCCCAACTGCCTCCACAGGTAGCTCCAGAACAGCACAGTCACTTTTGTGTGCAGCCCAGCTAAAGTCAGCTTCTTTCATCCCGAGACAGCCCATGTCAAACAATTCATTACCCCTGGCGCTATACAAGCTCTGCAGATACCCCGAGTGACTCCATGGAAGGTGCACTGCTTCTATAGGCTGGGATCCAAGGGTCTGGATCTACCAAGAGCACACAACTTCAGAGTGCTGACATATCCACATGCAGAGGCAATTCTAGACTTAAGACAACAGTAGTGCCAAAAGAATTCAAGCTGGATACGTTCTGGCATTCAGAAGGGACTAGCATGGAGATGAATAGCATTTTATAGACAGTCTCCTCTAATTTTCTGCACTGAATGCTTGAACAAAACCACGGTATGGCCAAACTAACTCTTCCTTCCTAAAGGCAAGAAATCTGTTTACATATTTAAGCTTTAAATCTATCAAAGAGCTAAACTGTTACACTAATATCAAAGCAAGCAACCTCTAAGTGCTAGGCCCCTACAACAAAAAAGACAAGAGTCAGAGCTAATATATAACAGCTTATAACACAACTTTTATTAGAAAAGTTATACTTAACAGCATCAACTATTTTCAAGAATATTAACCTTGAAAAGCAACAAAACCAGACTAAAAGTGTGTAACAAGAAACTAATGACTTTTTCTATAATTAAACATTCAACTTATCTACAATGTCTCTTTTTACAAAGGGGAAAACCATGGTTTTACAGGCACATGTTGAAAATAAAGCTGCGGTAACTTTATACAATTAACTTCTTCAAGGATTATTAAAACATGGTCATCATGTAGTCTCAAGATTTTTTTTTAAGCATTCACATAATTTTACAGCTGAGCATACACTGAAATTTCAGAGTCCCAAAATTATTTCACAAAAGTGCCAACATTAAAACCAGAACCTTGAGTGTGAATAATTTTGCCCTAAAAAAGAAGTCAAGACAGATTTCTATAATCAACATATTCACATAATTTCTGATGGTACCTGGTCCAACAGTAAAGCTTCATTCTTGGTAAGTAAAATCAAATGGGACTTCTCCAAAACTGATAAAAATGTTTTGAACACTAGTCTGTATTATTGGAAAAATCCATACTAAAACCCATAAATATATCCAAAGAACCATTAATACACTACACAATTAAGTGGAACTGTGCCTCTTTATACTGCATACACAGATGCATATTCAAGTTTGTTGCCCTTTCAGTACAGGTGATATCTGAATCTTTACAAAGGCAAATCTATTCAACTTCTCATTCTTATCTCCATATGCCTGCTTAATAAAAATCAGATAATTTACAATCTAGAAGTCTGTTTTAAAAAGTCTGGAGTTTATATACAGCTCTAACAAACCTAAAGCATTTTTATATCTTAAAGGTTTAAATGAAAAGACTAGAGTTTTTATTTGACGCTTATTAACAGTAATTAGCCATCATCAGTAGTGGACCATAATGAGGTGATAACTGAAAAGGAATGTTTCGTCTAAAATGCTTAATACATGTTCCATCCTTTCATGTATGCAACAGTATCACATCATGGAGTGCTTTCCACAGACACTCATTTCCCCTTAGCATCAAGGGCTACAAAAATCTGACTGCAAAAATGCAGTGACAAAGCAAGCTGACATGTCAGGCACTACCTTTCAAACTGGCAGCTTTAGGAGACCCACGGTATGCACAAAGGTCTAGGGAATGGGAAAAAAAATGACTACTATGAGAAGCAGACCAAACATTTTAGACGAGTTTGGCAAAGTTTTTAATCAGACAATAGGTTGGCCATTCAGGTTTACTCATATAGGTTTAAAAATACCACCACTGAATCAACTAATCAAATTATCGTTAAGACATTTTCATTGATACTCAACATTACATGCACCAATATTGCACACATTTGCTCCAAGCTGTTAAAACAATCTTCATCTGGGTCCTTGAGCTGTCTGTTTTTTGCAGCTGTAACTCAAGCCACCGACCCCAGCAGTTTCACTAAAAATTTAAGTGGTAAATTTAAGGTACAAACCCCAAAATAACGCAAAAAAAAACATAAAACCAAGGACTTTATACAGACAATAAAATCTATATTTTCTGCAACTGTGGGCCCTACAGATGGGGCAATAAATGTACGCCCTAGTGAAACAAACACTAGCTCTGCTGTATTTAACCATTCAGATAATATGAAATCTGGGACCAGGAGTTGCAATGATGTCGCTGTAAGGCTCCTCCTGTGTCAGCTCTATAGCTTGCTGTTTTTTAAGTACCAGGAAACTGTAGAATTTTGCAGCTGCTTGTTTTCTATTCGTATTCCTGCACAGCTCAAGCAAACTGATAGATTCCGCTCCAGTCTTTGCAAGAGCTCTCTGAAAAACACAAACATTGATACCACAGATTTAATAGAGAACTACATACAAACAAGAATGTCCATTAGCAAGATTGTTGTCATCCCAAGGACACTGTGAGGGACTGGGAAGGATTTGACATTGGATGGAGACATTACAACATGTACGTGAAAATTTCTATATGATCGTATCTAAAAGAAACCAAGTAGGTTTCCCAGAGATATTTAAAAACCCCCGATCTTGAGTTTGTCAAACTTATTCCAGAAACACTGTAGTATAGTGTAAGATTTTCTTTCTGCACCAACAGCTAGGCAGTCTTTTTTGAATACAGGACAAATGTTTTTAAACAGGACTAAAAAAAACCCTATTTCTCAAAATAAAACTAACTCCAAAAATAATCATGATCTACTATTTAAAACAAAATTTTGAGAGCTAAGGCTCTTTAAAAGATGCATATTTTACCAAAGTAAAAGCCTGTTTATTTCTAAAACTCCAAAAGTCCTCTGTTCATCTGAAACTAAACATGCAAAGTTGCTTACATTTTTTTTAAAGTCTTGGCCAAAATTTAAAACAAAATTCAGGAATATACATCTGTTTGCTGGCTAGAAAAACAACTTATGTCTTCAATTTAAACAGAACCGTCTGCTCTGGAATATCTACTAGATGAAAAGATATTAGGCTGGCCAAACCAAATTACTTTATATTAACCAGATCTTAACTTCAAATCTTATTACAGACTTAATGTTTGAACCATCCAGTGTGATATGATTTTGAGCACATGGAAGAAAGAATTAGACGAAAAAAGCTAGACATGGTCCATGAAGAATCCTGAAGCTCTTTTCAGAAATTGTGATGAAACATTCAGAGAGACAAACATTACACGTTACCAACTAATCATCTATACACTTTAAACACTATTTTTAAGCAACAGTTGCATTGGTATAGGCTGAGACAGTTAATTTTCTTCCCTGTGGCTCATACGGTGCCATGTTTTCGATCAGAAAAATGTTTTCATTTTGGAGCAGGTAGACTAGGGATACTAATGAAGCTGGGACAGGACACAGCTAAAACAGCTGACCAAAGGGATATGCCATACCACATGATGTTGTGCTCAACAATGAAAGCTGACAGCAGCAAGAGGGATGTGTGTGCATTTGGGGTTACAGCATTTGTCTCCCTAAGAAACCATTACATGTAATGAAGCCCTGTTTTTCTGGAAATGGCTAAATGTCTACCAGCCAAGGGGAACTAGCGAATGAATGCCTTATTTTGTTTTCCTTGCACATGTAGGTTTTGCTTTCCTTATTAAACTGCCTTTAGCTCAACACGTGTTTTCTTACTTTTACCCTTCCAATTCTCCTCCTCATCCCAACACTGGGTAGGTCAGATTCTCACAACTGTAGATCTAGCTGAAAATTTCTATGCTACAATAAAGACAGCCTAGCTGGAAGTAAACATCCTGTAAAATGGTTTCATTGCTACAACTTGATGGTGTTTGCCTAGGGTCATACAGCACAAAGTCAAAGGTGCTATGGTTTCATTAAAAACAGAATCAAACCCAATTTTCTTAAAATGTGAGTTTCCAGGAGTCTTACTTGCACATCAAGTGTGGACGTAAAGGTTGAAAAACAGTTAAGTGAAAAATCCGAATTCAAATGCTCTTTGGAATAAAGTGACATTTATATTACAAGTTTATTAATTATAAGCATTTTCCCCTCTAAGACAGAACCGGTATTCTAAATCTGTAATACCTACTGCAAAGAAAGCTCTCCCTTAATCTTTTAACTAATGTCACAAATGTTGGTAGACACATTCAAAAGCTACTTCAAGAGAAAGCAAATTATCAAATGTACCTGAAGTCCATGAAGCATTTGTTGAGTCCTCTTGTTCCACCTCCTTTCTTCTTGATCCTGATCACCCCCTGTGCCATCTTCTTCCTGCAAGCAGCCAAAATTCACACATTTACAAAACAATCTTTTCATCCACTGAGTTATGAAATGAAGGAGATTCACTGCAGCCTTCTCTTCTCATTAAGCCAGAAGGCTTAGACACACATGTAAGCTGAGGTATCTCAGTAAGGTTGCCTGTCACTATGATTATACCTCAGAATGCTAAGCTGACAATCAGTAAAACAGAAGTTCAGTCATGAAAGCTGAATAAGAGACACTTCTATGATGGCTGGTACTGAACACCACATCAACAATAGTAATGCTTCCAAATAAAAGGAAATACTGGCATGTTCTTATTTCACTATGGAAACAGAACTACTGAAAACAGGACATTGCTAAAAGCTGTGAAGGCCAGCTGTAACAACTCTGCTCCTCCAGTCCTACAAAGCACTCACCTACACAGAACAGTACTTGTTTTTGGAAGATGTTCTATGGCTTTTAGAACTAAGAGCTTTATTTCAAATCAGTAATTTAAAAAATCAAGATGAAAGCAACACATGCAAGCAGTGCCCACTTTGCTTCAAGTCTTAAGAGTCTCAAAACTGCACAAAATACTGTTTGGTTGATTATTTTGAGAAATTGTCAGGATATATTTCTTTTTCACCAGTGTAGTATTTTGAAGTAACATTTCTCTGCATCCAGCAATATCCTGAGTCGTCAGGTATTTGGACTAGGCAATCACTGTTAGTCTCTTCCAATTGAAAATATTCTATTCTATTCTTACCGCTTTCCACGTTGCTAGGAAAATAATCTTGACTGAAATAATTCACATTTCTTTGTATATGTATGTGGCTTGTTACAAGGAAGCTTCACATGTCCATATGCATTCTTTTTGCAACAACAACAGTTTTTAAAAAGCTAATTTAATATTATACATTTTAGGTGTAAAATATAAAGAATCTTTAAGTTTGTTTTGATATCCACAGAATGGATGAAATTTAACACTGGGATGAAGTTTAACAAGTCCAAGTGCCGGGTTCTACACTTTGGACACAACAACCCCATACAGAGCTATAGACTGGGGACAGAGTGGCTTGAGAGTAGTCACGTGGAAAGGGACTTGGGAGTGATGGTAGACAGGAAACTCAACATGAGCCAGCAGTGTGCCCAAGTGGGCCAATGATATACCAGCCTGCATCAGGAATGGTGTGGCCAGGCAGGACTAGAGAAGTTATCATCCACTTATACTCAGCACTGGTCAGGCCACACCTTGAGTACTGTGTCCAGTTCTGGGCCCCTCAGTTTAAGAGAGATGTTGAGATGTTGAGAGGACAACAACAAATATGGTGAAGGGGCTGGAGCACAAGCCCTATGAAGAGCGACTGAGGGAACTGGGGTTGTTTAGCCTGGAGAAGAGCAGGCTCAGGGGAGACCTTATTGCTCTCTATAACTACCTAAAAGGAGGTTGTAGGCAGGCAGGGGTTGGTCTCTTCTCTCAGGTGACCAGTGACAGAACAAGAGGACATGATCTCAAGCTTTATCAGGGGAGGTTTAGGCTTGATATTAGGAAAAGAATTTTCACTGAAAGGGTGATTCGCCAATGGAATGCGCTGCCCATGGAGGTGGTGGAGTCATCGTCCCTGGAGGTATTTAAAAACAGATTGGATGAGGGAGGCACTTAGTGCCATGGTTTAGATGACGAGTAGGTTTTGGGTCATAGGTTGGACTAGATGATCTCAGAGTTCTTTTCCAACCTTGTGATACTGTGAATATTAAATATTGTAGCTAATAAACAGCTTCAGTTACCATACTTTAGGACATGGACAGTTTTCTTACAAAAACCTACTTTTAGTAAGTGGCATGAACTATTTAAAAACAAATCATAAAATTAAATTCAAAACTTCTTGTATAAGGCATCATAAATATATATATAGGTTTAATCCAACCATGTGGGAGAACAGAACACTAATTCAAAGCAGAATGTATTACGCAACTTATAAATTTCTCATGGAATAATTTTAATATCTACAGTTCCAAAGGTTATCATTTCCTAACTAAGGACTGAAGATTTCCTACATCATTTAACAAAACTAAAGTCAAGCAGCGCTGGGGAACACACAAACCCTTCTACAAAGCTGGCTTTTAAGAACTTAGTTCTTACCTCCTCTTCTTCCTCCTCCTCTTTCTCCTTTTCCTTCTCCTTCTCTTTTTCTGGCAGAAGTTCTAGCTCTGGTATTAGCTGGCAGATGTTTTGAGGCTCCTCTGGAGGCATTTCTACGGGTGGTATTTCCAGCTGTTGTGATGGTGGATGCTTTAAGAGTACGCAATACAGTTAAAAACAGTTGGCACCATTTTATCAGTGCTTTTACAATAGAATGCTGATGCTACAACCAGTTTCACAAAATTAGTCTCTAAATCTTAGTCAGAATCTTGTCAGATTTTTTCATTTTTAAAAGTGAAAAGCCTTTTTTTTTGTTTTGTTTTGCTGCCCATATATGTATTTTCACTCTTTAGAGTATACTCAAACCAGAAATTATGATATCATTATATGCAAAAAGGCTTTCCAATAACTTCACTTAGTCCACCATTCAAGCAACTGATCCCCCTCCTTGGATCAGAAAATGCAACTTTTAAAATCCCACATAATCAGATGCAGTGCTACATGAAAACATTATATCAAGAGGAAAAATCCGTTAAACTGATTTTCTAGATTATGTAGTCAGTTTTAATAAAATTCATAATAGTCTCCCCTGAATCTGTAACAACCTTAAGTGTTTGCCACTAAAGTTACCTGACATCTGAAACTGTTTCTACACATAGCCTAAAATAGCTCAAAATAACTTCTCTTTTGGAGTCGTATAGCAGGTTATCGCTATAGGCACGTTCCTAGAGGCTTAGTCTTGTTGGCACAATCAAAGAATTTCCAACACACACTAACAGCATCAACTTCAGCATAAAGTACAAACTGGATTCCAATTTCATCCAATGACATGGCCAAGACGAACAGCAGTTGCCACCCTTTATAATAAGATAATGTAACAATAGTCTCATTTTACAGTGAACCACCTGTTAGCCACAAAACATGTGAGAAGCGGGGTTAAAAAAAATGCATAAATATGAAAAAGGCATCATAAACCAGAATTTTTCTCACCAGGTAAGCCTTGAGAAAAAGAACACACCTTTCATTTTGCCCATTTCCTCTTCCCTTCACAAATAGTTTACTTTCACACTGCATCACAGCTTTTACAGAAGAGATAGACATGAACTAGTTTCCAAGTCTATTCATAACTCAACTAGGAAACCTCTCCTGAAGATCAAAGTTCTTCTTTGAACCCTTAACCCTGCAACACTAGGACTAGCTTAAAAAGGAAGTTCATGCAGCTAAGACAATCCTCTCCATTGGTGAAAGCTGTTCATATACACTTGCCAAGCAGAACCTTTGCCAAGCTTTGTAAGCAATACACTTCTTGTTCTGGAAGCAAGAGTGCCATTTCTTTATCCTACCTGCATTTTAAATACTTCAGTAAGCTTTCCACTTCAGAAAAACACCATAAAGACTACCCATGTTTGACAAAGACTCTGATACTACTCGAGCATATCTCACAAGATCACAGAAAGCCTGGGCCTCAAATCCATGTCACTGCCTCCTCAAAAACATCACACACTTCTCATTCTCAAAAACAAAAAAGTTTTACTCACAGGTAACACTGGCTCTGGTTCCACTTGCTGCAGTTTGCGTTTGACACCTGTCTGAGGTGGTGGAGGTGGCATAACAGAATCGTCCACATTGGTTCTGCTACCTTCCATTATTGAGTCTTGTAAACGACTTGGTTCTTCAATAATAGGTTCATCTATATCCCACAACAAACCCAGTTTTAGATACTCTGATACAGTTTTAAAGTACATTATTAAGTCCAATCTGCTATTAATTTAGAATTGAGCACTCTTTAATAGCCTGCAGAATAGCCTCCAGACTTCAACAGAATTGGTACTGATGCACATACAAGCCAATCTAACATCCATTCAATCCACTGGATCAAACTGAATCTGAGTGTCTTCTGCTTATAGTAAGAAAAACTATTTCAAGTCACCGACTTTATGTCAAGCTGAACAACCATTACAAAGCTGTTTGCTTCATTCATAATCTTTGGTGTCTTAGTATAAAGGAAAAACAGAACAGAAAAGATAAGCATCTTTGACAAGACACAAACCAATGACATCTCGTTGCTGCTGTTGTTGCTGTTGCTCCTCTCTAGGAACCTCTGGGTTTTCAAAGTCTTTAAGGAACTCATCAAGGTTGTCAGCTTCTCCGCCTTTCCTTCTCTTTCTTAGGTCTTCTGGTACCAGGGGTGTCAGACAACGAGTAAAAAGCTACAGGGGAAAGCTTATGTTATTCACTATTGTAGTTTTCAGTGTTCTTAATTTCATTTCAGATCAAGTAATTAGGGGCCATCTTCATTTCCCACATTTTAACCTCCTCTCCAACAACAGCAGCATTAAAAAAAAAAATCACTTATTTCGGTAACTATTTTAAGCATTGGTGTTATCTTTGTTGTTTTAATGATCTTTTTCTTAAGTGACGAATTCTGCCTTCACTATGCTGACGTTTACTATATATGAAGCATAACTTCAAATTTAGAAATGCATCTGCACAGAAACATTACCTTAAGTAGCCTGTTATTCCACAAAGGCTGTGCAGGCAAAGAGAAAAGCTTTTCGACTCCACCAGTTTCTTTCCACATCATCAGTTTCTTAGTAGGAGGTGCCAAGTCCAAAGTAGTAACAATATCAGAGTAGTCACTTAATTGGGCTCGAATAGTCTTGCTATCCAGTTCTTTCACACTGTCCACAATCAGCTTTCTCTTCCTCTTTGCTTTGGTTTCCTTCACTGTTGAGGTTTTTTAGCAAGTAAAGAATGTTAGCTCAAACAGATACCACGCTACACAAGAATCTTGTAGGTTTGCTACAGGTCTTATTTGCCCATGTATAAAGCTGCCTCAAGAACTTAAGGCATTAGCTTTGGGAGAAGCAATGAAAACTTATAAGCACTATGAAAGGTCAAACACTGTAAATGCTGTCCCATAATCTACAATTTTTTCTGTGTGTACTTGCGGTTCTACTGAATCTACCTAAGCCTCAATGTCCTCAGCTGCACACATCTCCCTCATGGCTGGCCCGTCAGGCTGGTATTCTTCAGGAACAAACCCTTGATATATAAGGTCCCTCTGGTCAAAGAGTCAAACCACCACATTCACGCTTTTCCCCTAAGCCCTATGTGAACTTTGGTAGTATTAATGCAAGTGGTTATCTTACCTGTACCTCTCATCCTGCTCTAGAATGACCTTACTGTAAATCACTTACAGCCTGCCCCTGAAGCTCTGGAAAGTGCTGTCTTTGCTGGTTCCAGCTGAACAGTTGGCACCTTTGCTGGGAGCTTGCCACCAGAGGGCAGTGCTAAGGCTTTTTAATTGGCCAAGCAGAAAATCAGGGCCTGGAGTTCAGTCTTGAAAACACAGGACAAACTACATTTTCCAGACATCATTTTTTTTTTAAATACAGCAAGTATCTGTTTATAACAAGCAGCATATATATTATAAACATAGTACCAGTTAAAATAAGAAAGTGTCTTGCATTAGAGAAAGAGACAGGGAATTTCACAACTTAGTAGAACTCCAAATACAAAGAACCATCTCCTGAGTTCAGCAATTCATTAGAAGCTATACACCACTGGAACACTCTCAGTGCAGTCACTCCTGGCCATCAAAAATAGCACACTGAGAACCACATTGCATTACAGATACTTTATCAGAATTAAAGACACAATGAGGTCTATTCCAATTCATTGTATTTTAACTAGCATCAAAAGCTGCAGTTATTATGCTGCTGTACCTACTGACTGCAGAAACTACAAACTGGTATCCTCCAAGACCATCAATGTAAGCAATCCACCTGGAAACTACTGGAAGGGTACCATTAGAATAAAAGGAATTTAGTACTTGGTCCCTGGTTTCTCTTCCAACTGAGAAGTAGAGTCAACAGCAGTGCTAGATATCCATTACTACCTCACTGAGCTACAGTGGTCTCTGATGACCCAAGTAAAATATTCTGAAATAGGTTACTCACCAGTTATGTCAATAGGCTCCAGAGCAAAAGCCTCCTCTTCATTGGGAACGAGCGTTGTCTGATCAGTCATAGTTGGTAATGGTTCAACTGGATCTACAGAGTCCGGGCTGTCTGGTCCACCCACTGCCAATTAGAACAAGTACCTTGCACTATATCAAAACATTAAGAAACTGTGCCACCCTTCCCATCCCTTTCAGTACATCTTGAAGTGGATTACCGTATTTCCCACTTTTAAGCACAACATGCTTTTAAAAGGAATTAGAATCTCAATTAAATTAGTTGAAAACAAGCAATCCTAGATCTAGCCCTACATCATACTCACTTGATACATTATCATCATCATCCATATCATCATGGGGAGGTTGCTCTGGCATCATCACTCCACTTTCTGAGAGCGCAGGTGGGTCATCAAAAATGCCACCATCATTATTACTGAGAAGTTTGTCATCTGAAACAACAATATGAGAGAATAAGTTTTGCATCCATTTTGAGATCACAGATAACCTTTATTACAATACACTTGCCACTTATTTGCACCTTATTAGCCTTCTTACTACTTCACAGAGAAGCAATCAATACAACTCTCAACATATTAATTAAACCCCTGGGAAGAGTCGAAGAACCAGAAAAGTTGCATGTTGATTTTTCTCTAAAGAATGTAACATACAGAATGGAAACTCTGGATGATTTAATTTTACTTCATTTAAAATATGCCAGCACTTAACATGCTACGCATCATCTGTATTGCTGTAGCACTCAAGCCAGAATTGCACTGCTGAAGGCATAACATAGGGAGGTACCCTGGCAGCAAAGGAAATATTCTCCCTGTCACCCCCAATAACAAATTACTGAGACAGAACACAGGACAGAACAAATTTCTCAAGCATACCCAATATTCCACCATCATTTCCTTCTCCAAAATTATCATCTTTGTATTGGTCTTCATATTCCAGGTGATTAGATTTCTCATTGAGGTGACTGGTGCTCTGTTCAGGTTCCAGTAGGAGATTGGAAGCACTGGTGCTCACTAGCATGTCATCTTCAAATGCACTACCTTCTCTCATCATCTCACGATCATCCATGCCAAAGTCACCTGCAAGAATACCATTTAACTGCTATAAATGCTAAAGTACTAAGATGCAAGAGACCTAGCTAATCAAACAGCAAAGGCCCTGACTTTAGCAAGATCCTACTAAGTTTTATCTGCACTGAAAACAAAGAATGCCAAGGAAGTAAGAAAAGTTGTACCTTATGCCTTGAGGTTGGGCTTCATATACAAAGAGCAAACCAATGCCAAATGAATGCCACCATCAATACCTAGACTACGCTTTCAAAAAGATTACTGAATTATGGATGACATTACCATGCTCTGGAAACTAGACATTCAAATACAACTGTCTTTGGGCTTTGATTCAAATCTTAGAACACTGTCCTTGAAAAGATACTGAAAAAAGTGATCTACACACCACTGACTACTTCAGCTTTAGACATCTCAACAGTTTCTGACTGAAAACACGCCTATGATTAAAGCAGCATCTGACTTCATATTCACACCAAGTTTTGAAATTGTAATTGACATAGTACTTCACTAATTAAGCTGACTAAATATTCTTCAGCTTTATATAGGCAGCTAGAAGCTTGCTGAATATTAGAGGATAGTTTTGTTTTTTTAAAAACTGACATGTACAAACTAAAAATAAAATGTAAAGAAACACATGTTTGATCTAATTAGTTCTGTACTTAGCAATAATTTTGTATTAATTGCAAAACCATAATTTCAAAGTTACCAGAACTATTTTAGTAATACATAATAATACAAGAGATTTTTACCAAAGTCATTATCCTGGAGGATACTGATGTTGCCTACTTCTTCCCTCATTGTAATTTCTTCCACTCTACTCTGGTTCAAACTGAACTGCTGGGCCACATCAATATCACTTAAACAAACAGAAAGTAATTATTAGAAATCTCAATTTAACAACAGATTAAGCCTGCTTAGATAAATGTGAAATTAGTTCTTAAGTGTATAGTTACAGTAGTACTTTTAAGTCAATTAATAAAAAAACTGAAGGCAAATATAGAACAGAAAACACTACTTAAAACAGTAAGACTATTCATGGTAAAGCCTATCATTCAAACTGTATTATCTTCTGGGAAACATATCAGTAACCTCTCTTACTCCTTTCTGTATGGGGTCACTAATTTTAAAGGCCACATTAATAAGCAAGAAAACACTTCCCCCCACCCCTTCAACTTCAAAAGCCATTAAAATAATTTATAAAAAAGAATATCTGGTAATGGTACCAAATTAACACATTGTCATATGTTAAAGTATGTTTCTTAGAGGAACACAGACTTTTTATGGAGATTCAAATTCGTCATTTCTAACTGAAATATAAGCAGAACACCGACTAACACAAACTGTATGCCAGAAATTACATTATGAATAATTCAAAAGGATATCAATTTTTAAAGATCAAGAATTACTCAAGTTGCATACTTGTCACTACATTTACAAGTAACCGACTAGTATGAGTGTCAAACTCAAGACTCCTGCGGTTCTACTGCTCCTGCAGCGTAACGCGCATGACACACACTGTGCGCATGACCAGAGCACTGGCAGGAGTGCAGGGGCGACGAGCTTGGCGCTGCTGTCAGGTAGAAACCAGGTGCCAGGCCAGATAAAGGTAGAGGGTTGGATTCGGCCTACAGGTCGTGAGTTTGACACCCCTGCATTAGTATGAAAAAGTTCTAAGCATCAAAAGTGCTGCTACACAAGGTCAACCAGTATGTTTCCATAAAACTGATCATACGTATGTGATGAAGAGTGCCTTGCATAGAAGAAAAAAAGAAAACGATAATACCTATCAGAGTTTTTCAAAAGCTTCTGTAAGGACAGCTTTAACATCGGTTAAAATTGCATGCTACTACAAACTTAAAACCAATGCAAAGATAGATGACTTGTCTGGTATATTAAGACTTAAGAATACAAGATACCTACATACTTTTTTTTTTTTAATTCAGCAATGAGTTTGGTGTTTAAAACCATGTGCTCCTCAACTAACATCAAACATCATTTACATGCAAATAAAAAAAACCCAAATCAAACTTACTCTAGATCAGGAAGTGGTTGGTCAAAATCATGAAATTCCTCAGGTAAGGTAATAGCATTGTAAGCAGCTTCTCTGTTTTCCTCAGGCAAGTCAACAACCCCTGTACAAAAGAACACTCAGACATGAGTTTCCATTCCTTGCAAGGACAACATTACTATTACTTCAGCACTGTCCTCCCTGCATGAGCTTCCCGTCTTTGAATTGTAAAACTGATGTTAGATACCTATGAAGAAAATTTATAATGCTAGTATTGAGATTCAGTCTAAATTCAAAATACACACGTCCAAGCCCTTGTATGCTCCGTATAACCCCAAAAGCCTCAAATCACTTGCTAATGTTTATGCAGCACGATGCAGAGCTGTGCAGCTAACAGAGCATTGTATGTCATCACAACACTATGCAGGTATCTGACAACGCAGGTATCTGCTATAAAAACGTTTTATCTTGATGCTCCAGATGAGCTAGTTGGTTTGGGTAAAGCAGCAGCAACACAGTATGACTACTTTTCTATTGGTCATTCAGTCAGTTTCTTTAGCCCTGAAAGCCTAAGCACAGTACTGACTGTACTCAAGCCACATAAAATCACAGCCTTCTGCATTTAAAAGAGCTGGATTACCTAAGCCACATACACACCTTTTCTTATCCTCCCGAGACGCTTAATCTGCTACTTACTCAGTGGGCATTCTCAGAGCATGACTATCAGATTAGGCATCACACAAAAAACAGCACCAGTAGTTGGTACCTCTTTATTCAAAGGCTTAGAGGTCAGGACACTTGAAAGTGCATTGGAAATACAGGTTCAATGCCTTCTGTAACTTGTAGAAGACCTGAGCTCTATGTTCTGCCTTCTGACCCACACAACAAAGGCAATTCTGAGGTATAGATACTTCAGAAACACTCTGCCCACCGTGTTCCCCTCCGCAACGGATCAAAGGACCACTGTCCAGAGAGACCAGGAACAAGCATGAGTTTGTAGTTATTCATCTTAGTACTTGGCTAGGAATGAAGAAATATAGTCCATCCATTCAGTGCTATCCAATATTTTTACCTGTTGGCTGCTTAAGATAAAACCTGTAAAAGATTCTCAGAGCAGACAGGATCAAGACAATGCCTAAGCACAAGGCTGATAAACTAAGAACAAAGACAAATGCCTCAACTAGTTTCAAGTCAGTATGCCACTTTTTGTAATCTTATTTTAAGGCACTTCACCTTCTACATGTGTTCTGTTGGAAGTCAGAAAACTGGGAAAAGAGATTACCTTGTGAAATAAGACAAATTTGTGTGTTCTCAACACTCAGGGAAGTTAAATGCGATAGTAAATAAAAAACTGACAACAGTCAACAAACTGACAGTGAAAGCTACATGAAGATCAATGGCCAAATCACAACCTGAGGCTCAGGAAATTAAGATAAAGGCATTATAAACCCTAACTTTTCTCAAATTCACTGTTGCTCTGGCTTTCAAGAGCTGCCTTTTAAAGAAAGGGTCTTCCTTGAATTCAGCTTTCAAATCTACTACATTCTGAAATTTGAAAAAGTAGAATATAATTCATCTGCTGTGAATATCCAGCAGCATTACTGCCACAGCTATTCTCCAGCTGGAAAAAAAGTTTCCCAAGACAGAATTAAAACTAAAATGTGAAAGTGTTGAAGAACTCTGCTTACTTCTATTTTCCTTTTGTAACTTGGGGCCAGGCAACCTCTAGCCTTGATGGAAACAAGCTCCCTTCTACGCTTCTATTCAGTACAAGCAATTGGCCTTTCTCAGATTTGTGACAGGAAGTAAAAGCCATGCAGCATATTTCCATATAACACCATACACCAACAGCAGTCAAAATAATAACAACAACAACAATAATAGAGATTTTACTGAATTAGCACTACAGAGATGGGAAGGTAGAATTGTATACCTTCTTAATAAATATTATATAATAATGTGACTTTTCAGAAAGTGCTTAGATAAAGGCAGGTACCTGGACGAAAAGCCATCTTAATCTTAATGAAAGCCTCATTACAGTCTGCAAGAAGATATTTTGCTTTCCTGTGGTAGATTCTAACAACACCTAATAAGAGATGTCCTGAGGTTCGAAGTGCCATCTTCACCTAGAAACAAAATCCACAATCAGAGAGGTAACCTTATTTTGGTGCTTTAATGAAATTTCAGTCAGTTTTGCATGAGTTTATCAATAACATCAAATACTCAAAACAAGTATAAAAATCAGCAGAAAACTGAAGAAAAGAAGAATGCAAAATCCACAGTTCAAGATGATACCATACATAGTATTTATGAATGACCTGGCAAATATCCCTAAATTAACAGCAGCTTACTCCACGAATTCCCCAAAACTGCTCTGTATAGATGACAAAAAAAAGACGACAACATAATATCCACATGACCACAACTTTTTCAGACGTCTGTTGGTGAAAGAAGTGAAAAATACTCAAGTTTTAACTGCCACAGATTAGAATCTGGTTAAAAACAAACTGGTTACAAACTGTTATTGTTACCTCTCCATCGTCTGTCCTCCACTTAAGGAAAAAAACAGAAATAGTGGAAGATGTGGGGTGTCCATAAGCAAACACTGCCACATTAAAACTAGTTTAACTTCATTTCCTCTTTAATCTCACAGCTTTACTATGTAATCAAGTATCTGCTGTAGGAACAGAAAACTGATAAAAAAAATATCCAGAGAAGGACTCTTCTAAAGTCCTTTAGTCTGAAAGAGCATGAGACTTGTGTTGAAGGGTACATAGAATAATTGTCTCACAGAAAGATTAAGCCATACAGGGTTCAACCTCAAACTCTAAGAATCCAAGATTTTTATTGCATACAATGTCCTAATATTTCAGTCACTGCAAGTGTTACACAAAGTTAAACATAGGAAAGAGTGTCTATCAACGTCTCCTTTTCCAAAAAGAATGCTGTAGCTCACCAGTGAGTATACGAACTTTTTCTTTCTAAATCCTTCCACAGCTTACACTGAAACAAATAATTGTTCTGGAATAGTAAGTAACTCTGATTGTACTATGAAATTTTTCTTATATTTAGCAGTTGTTTCAAAATCCAGAGTAGAAACATTATTAGATTTGTATCAACCAAAAGATAAACCAGAGGCAAAAAGCTTCAAAAGCAAGGCCTTCACACTACAGTGCAGTACCTTTATTATATGAAAAACTACGCTCACAGAGCCAGTAACACTGCAAACTACCATGATAATTCAGATCTTTTTGCTGTAGCTAAGCAGAAACGTGCTTTGAACTTAGATCACAAGCAAAAACAAGAATACCTTGAGTATCATTTTCTACTGCTCCCAATAACAGCAGCACTTAAGTGTCATCATAAGGCCTTTAAAAATTACTTCACAAAAAGCCTGGGCTTTCCCCTGTTCCAAACATTTGCTTTGAGATGACATGCGGATACATCAAGTTAAAATCCACTTCCACTTCCACTCAGAATCCACTTCCACTTCCACTCAGACAAAGCAAAACATACTGTAACTAGATTGCATGACACTTCAACATTAGAAAATTCACAAAAAAATACTCCTTGGAATAACAAAGAATCAACAGAGTATTTCACATCTGAACAGATATTTCCACCCTTTAAAACATCATGAGTTTCGTTTCAGCAACCCAAATAATAACTACAACCTGTAGGCAGTTTCTTTTCACTACAAGATAACATTACATCAGTGTAAAATAGATACCTTTGGTGAAATGATACTCTCCACGCTGCTCTCCAGATTACATTCAAAAACATGGGCTTTGGTTAGCTTCTTATCCCAGTGGGCCGCCAGCCAGATTTTGGCCAGTGGCCCACGCTTGCTCAGAACAAAGTGGGCATAGAACATGGTCCCAGATGTCTAAAACAAAGTGCAAACCTGTAAAGAGAAAGGCAAATTTATTTTTCCAGAAGTTTTTTTTATAAGGAACATCCTTGTGAACACCACCCTCAGCTGCAGTAAGCAAAGCACGTGTTTGCTTTTCAATCATTAAGGTCAGACTATTTGGAAACCAACACAAGTGGTGGCCATGCAATAGCACAATATTTATTGCAGAGGAAATATAAAGCAGGAAAAACAGCAACCAATGACCATTTACATAATTTAAAAATGTTTACCATCCCGCAAGATAAAAAACCTTGAATATATTAAACTTTATGGTAATCATACCAAACTCCTAAGGCAAACCCGTCCCAGCTTTCAGTCCACAGGAGTCTTCTACTGATTTCATTTCTTTCTACTCTTAATTCAGTTGCTACTATTGTTCTATACCAGTACACTGTTTCAGTGAAACATTCAGCATTATAAAATAGTCCTAAACTTTTTGAACTTCACCATATTTTCTTAAACACAAAATACAATTATGTCATCATTTCTGAACAGAATGCTCACCATTTCAGAATCCTTTCAGTAATGCTTTGTATTTTTATTCAAGTGCTGACAAATCTGGTAAGAAAACTGACTGCATTATTCCAAATTTCCTGAAGATCTAATTTTCTTGTTTTCCCTTCACCAGAAAAACAGGCTTCCCTTTACCTACTTATCTAGTAACTACCTTCTTATGGGGGATAAAATGCCAACATATCAAACCATGGGGAAGCAGAACAGCATGTCTTATGACCTCAACAGGCCAATTTCATGCATGAGGTTAAGCATGTGATTCAGTTCAATTACAAGTTGAGAAAATAAAAATGTTGCTTTAGAGGTGGAATATTCTCCACAAACAGGTTTTTTTTCCCAGCAATATTTGTAACTAGGGAAAAAGAAGCTATAGAGAATAGGAGAGATGCAACAAGTGCGTTTTGGTTTTGACTGAATGCAAAGCACAGCAACCTAACAGTAAAAGTAGAGCAGTTTAATCTGGGCAGAATCAGCGTGAGTAGCATCAGTTTCTAGCCATAAGCCCTCCCAGTGTTTCCCCAATGCATGCCAACATAACTTATAAGCAAACAGGGAACACGGGGAAACACAAAGCATCAGTAACCATGACAGCCAGAGAGATACTCCAGAACTCAATTCCTAAATCATACCAATTACTTGTAGGTAAAAGAAAAGTTTCAAAGCAGCTAGGGCAGAGCTAGGGTACACTGCACAAAAAAAAAAAGTACAAATGTGACTAGTAGAAAAATAAATATAGGGACAAGAGAAGCACTGGCATTGCTGGGTCAGTGGAAGCAAAGTCAACCTCTAGGTATCTGGATGATAACAAATGAAAAATTGTAGATTGAGGGACAGAAAAAAGGCAAATATTTTTTTTTTCCTGGTGTTTTATTAATTGGGAGTTGAAGGAATACAGAGGATAGGGGAAATTTTCTTTGTAGTGGTACCATACTCCATACTTGTACTCAAATCACAGGTATCATTGAACATGCAAGGTGATGAAAGCTTTGAATTTCAGCTGCATTAAATAGAACAGAGTTGTTTGGACAACAGAACCGATTACCAAGGTTATCTGTTTTAATGACAGACTGGCCACTGCCTCGCTTCATAACCAAGATCAGACACAGCGAGCAGGATGAAAAGGAAATAAGGGCCATGTTTGGGTTCAACACAATAGGTATAAAAGATTAAAACCAATCTTGGGAGTGAAGTTGGCTTTTGAGTCATAACAAAGCTTCAGATTAACAAAAAGTTAAAATGTCATTTGTATTTGTTGAGATTGTGCGGGGGCTAAGGACAGCACTGCAGGAAGGTGGACATGAGCAAGCGGTTCTAGGAAGGCACAACGGAAAAATTTTGGAAGTCTCCTTGATCAACAGAAGTTATCTAAAGGAAGGTATTCCACTCCCCTGCCCCATGTTTTTTGAAAGACACTACACTGCCTCAAAGGCAAGCAGACAATTCAGTTCCTCATGCATTTTCAAAGGTCTCGCAATATTTTTGTATATGCAGAGACATAACTTTGCAGCACAGCATTTGGAAATCTTGAGTTGCTACCACAACCATTCACTGCTCTGGTAACAGCAGGTCTGTAAATTACCCCTAATTACGATGAACAGAGGAACACACAAACATACTGTTAGTAAAACCACTTGTATTACTCCACTAAAAACTCCCAACAATAGCTGCAAAAGAATGTACATTAATTCATGAAGTTTGGCACAATTATACACCAATGTTTTACAATCATTATACTAAGCAGCAGGAGCTTCACAAAACTTAAAACATACAGTTAACTAACTCTGCAAATATATGGAGAAGTTCTTGTTAAATGTGAAACACAGTGTATGGAAAACTGGGACAGAAACAAATCATCACTTTAAATCCCAGACAGCAAGGGTACAAGCATAAGACAAATGAACTACCTAAGAGATATCTAGGAGGAAGCATCGTTCCACAAAGTGTTGAGATCACACCAAGGCTAATGGTTTCACAACTTTTTTTCTTTTTTCCTCAAACTGACACATTTGTTAGATTCTTTGTCTTTTAAGAACTGACAATCCAAGTCAAAGTATTCCTCATAAGCGATCTTAACATATGTGAAAGGGTTTCAAAACATCTTTGTTAGCAATTAAATCAAAGAATACAGGCTGAAAAGCACTACATCCAGAGATGGCACAGAAACAGTAAGTAGTCACCTGTGTTTGTGGTTACCTAGATTTGACTACCAATCTGTACTGGAGTTATGGATCAAACCTAAAACTTGCCTGTAAGACTAATGAAAAGATCATAGTACTCGTGCAGGGTACTTAAAACTTTTGGAGTGAATAAGAACCCCAGAAAAACCTAGCTTTTTACAAATGTCTGTTTCTCTTTGTCCATTAGCGAAGCCTTGCCACAGCAAAACAAATTAAGAGAAATAGTGATAATCAGACTGGGTTTTAATCTGAACTGTTATTACCAAATAATCTTCTGTTCCCTGAAGCACTAATTTCCTGTCACAATGAGTCTATGTCACTTCCAAATTCCAGCAGATGCTCTGTTCTGTATGCCAATGCATGGGTTACAGTAATCGTACAAATCCCAACCTATGGTTCTGAGCTGCAGCAGTCCAGCTACTGCTGTTTAGATCAGCAGCACAATTGCTTAAAGCAGGCCCCAATGGTTGCTCTCACTTTCCTGAGTTTTTCTTTCTTCTCCTTATTTCAGGCTTTTTGTCTGATCTTTAATTCATAGGGCAGTATGCTGATGCAGTGGTGTAAAAGGAGAAGGAATAGATTTTCTGGCATAATTCGAGACTAGGACAAACATTAAAGGAATTAAGAGTTTCTTGGAGTGGCAGAGTGCAGACACATAAAACATACGGGCTGCTTTTGCAGCCAGCACCATAATAATCCTCCAAAGTAAAAGGGTAGCTGATAGCTCTTAAAAAACTTGTAAGGTAAAATATGACTTAATTCTTGAAATTGACTGGTTATGAACCAGGATTTTAAAACCTCTTCAAAGAACCTACTCATTTTTCCTGTCTTGCTTGTACTGATGTGAGGGAAAAACACGTACTCACGTAAGACCAGGTGGGACCAAATCCTGATGTTGCCAAATTCTGCTTTTAGAAGACTCTAAACTTAATTTTAATTGACTTCGAATTTGCTTCAATGCACCACATTTTCAGGTTCCTCTGCCTAAACTGGTGTTCAATATTCACGTAATCTTATTTTTAATATTTTTGTTTCTACACAAGTGTGAAAAATAGCTACAGGTCTAAACTCAAGGTAACTTAACATGTAAAGTGAAACTAATACAATACAGATAGACCAACGCGCCCAATCCAGAACCTGCCTGTTTGATTCTCTTGTCTGAGTATCTGGTAATTGATCTTCCCCAAGAATCGACACGAAAATTGGGTAGATACTACCTATGAACTTCATCTTACCAATGAATTCACAAATATTAAGTTTTAAAGTCAGTCTGCATATTAGAATGGCTAACTATCTAAACTCTGAAAAGCAGTCTTGCTTGTCCCATCCTTCAAGACATTCAGAAAGAAGCTTAACAAAATAACAGTTGACAATAATATTGCAGTCAATAGTTAGGATATTCACCATAATTTAATGTGACTGTGGTTCACTCAGAAGTCCCTGACCCTGCAACTGTACATTGATTCCATCAATTTCAACTCATAATCCTTCACTATACAGTTCTCCTTACATGTCTAAAACTTCCCTGACTGATGCTGTCTCACCAGCAGTTTCATTAGCACACTGAACACCTAGTGCCACTGGAAAAAAAAAATTCATCACAAAACCAGTCTTCACAAACTCCACTAATAATGTGTTACAGCTCAACGCTTCTTTTCAGCACTACCTTATTTCATCTTCCTTCAACCACCTTTATAATTCTCTGGTTAATACGCATTTTCTGAGCTCTAATATATTTCTTCATGGCACTTGCAGCTTTACTGAAGTTCAGTGACAAGTCACCTCAATTTCTTATGTTCACAAAATCAGTTATTGAAAAGATAAAATTGAACTAGTCCTACTTGGCATACCTTTGACAAATGCATATAGCATTTTCATTTGTCTTCAGGTCTTAATTTTCTCATCAACATTATTTCTGAAATCCAGTGGCTGAGGCTGCACTACCAGGTCAGTAATTGCTCAAAACGCACCACTCCTTTACCTGAACTGCACTCACTATTCTCCAACTATAATACTTCACACCTACATAATCAAATTGCTAGAACCAACACCTCACAAAAGTTACTAATTCACTCAATTAATGCACAGTTTGAGATTATTCAAGCCTATGAATACTGTGCCTCCCAGCTTCTAACTCCATTTCCCTCTCTAAACTTCAGTAGGTATCCTGCCCTTGCAGGTACATCCACTCATCCAATGGAAAAGAAACTTTTTAATTTCAGGCCTTATCTCAGTTATCCCAAACTCTTTTGCATAATTCCAGTTCCAAGTCAAAGTAATACACTTGCAGAAACTATGTATGAACATGGTCTATAAGCATAAATAAGTTGAATAAGAAAACAGAATTCCTTACGTTACTCCATCTTTTGCAGCAGTTACTCCTCTTTACCCAAAGAGCCCAAATGTAAAAAGCTAACATCTTGCCTCAAAGAAGTTAAACCTGCATATTAATCAAGACAACTACTCCCATTTCTGGGGGAAATCCCATGATATCAGAAACCCTAACAGCAACTCAAGACTGTCTAGTAATTTAAGTTCATTGTACATCTCTCAAACTTTTGCTCCTCCTTTTACTCCCCCATCATATATGTACTTCCTCTCTCTAGTTAAAAACTTTAGATCAGTGGACTTCATTATTTCCAAGTTTCACAGAAAGTCAACTATTTACAACTGAATGGTAAGCCTGGCCCTACTAACACTCCGATGCTTTCACATTTTTGATGTAATGAGTTTTACTGAGACTGTTCACACAATATGGGTCTAAATTATAACTTTTCCAAATGTACAATATTTTATATTGTGTCTAAATTCAATTCAAAGCTATTTTCACTGAAATGGTGCCATCATAATAGTCACAGTGGTCCCAAATTTCCTTTGTTATTGACAAAACCACAACATCCTATTTTATATTTAACAGAAGGCTTTCATTCAGGATAAGAGAGACATCTTTAAAAGCACAGCAAGGTTTATATTAGAGTGTCCATAGGAGCTGCTAGAATAAGATCTTAATTCTTCTAGAGGTAGGCGTTTTTAAAGGGGCCCTTTATTTGCAAATCAACAGTCTCAGTGCCCAGAAGGCAGTTCATATGTTACTTGGTGAGGACTGCGAGAACATTCACCCGTCAGCTTTATCCAAGTGTGAAGTTAAGTCACATAAGGAAACAATAGACAGGCAAACAGAACTTTACTCCCCTCCCCAGCTGCAGAGCGACCACGCCGTCCCTTTCGCCAGCCCGCGCCCGGGGGTCGGGTCCGTTACCTCACTGCGGTCGCGGGACCTCGACCCACCGCTCCCCTGTGGAAGCGGGGCTCTCACTTTCGGGCCGCCCCCCACCTCGGAGCGCACCCCAGCGCCCTGCCCACCCCCCCGGACTCTGCCTTCCACCCCCCAGGGCCTTGCCTTCCCCCACCACCTCCCTCCCAGGGCTCGTGCCCCCCCCTCCCCGGAGCCCTGCCCGTGACGCTTTCCCCCCCCCCCAGCCTCCGCCGCGGCCCTGCCTTCCACGCCCCTATGGCCCTACCCATCATGCCCCCGGGGCTCTGCCTTCTCCCCAGGAGCTTTCCGTTCTCCCCCGGGGCCCTGCCCGTGCCTCCCCCGCTGTTCTCCCCAGAGGGCCCTGCCCCCCACGCGCCCCCCTCGAGGGCGCTGCCTTTCCTCCCCCGCCCCGGGGCCCTGTCGCTCCCCCGGGCCCTGCCTTACGACCCCGAGCCCTGCCCGCCCCGCCGCCAGGCCGCAGTCGCGGTCCCGCTGCGCCCCGCAGGGTCACCCCCGCCACGCGGCGCCGGCGCCCGACCCTGCCACCGGGGAGGCCCAGGCGCTGCCCTTCGCCCGCCCCCTTCGGGATGGGCCGGCCGTGCGCGGCCGCAGGGGTCCGGCGGGGCCCCAGGAGCCGTGCTGCGGCCACCCCTTACCCCGGTCCGGCGCAGGCGGCAGCTGGCGAGGCCGGGCTCGGGCGGCTCTGCGCTCCCTCTCCCGGAACCGAGCCGCTCACTCAAACAAACAAGATGGCGGCCGCGGCCCTTCCTGCCGCCCAAACGCGCTGTTCAAATCGCAGGATGTTTACGGTTAAACCGCCCCCCAGCCACGCACCGCCCCCACTGCGCGTGCGCGCCGCGCGCAGGGCCGCTACCGGGTGCGTGGTTGCGCGTGCGCCCTGCGCGACGCTCCCGGGGAAGGGGCGGGGCGGGTGGTGAGTGGCGCAGGCACGAGGGCTCCGTGAGGGGCGGGGTTGGTTCGAGAGGTAGCTCCTATGACAGGAGTGGAGTATTTTGATTTAAGCTAAAGTAAAGTTCCCTCTAAGTAGCTCTATTTTTTGAAAGTTAGACAGAATGTCCCTCTGAAAGCGTGTTTGCTTTATAGCATGGTTTTTTCAGATAATGTTTTTCCAAATATTGTTCAGAGAGAAATGATAGGGCCTGATGGAATAGCAGGAAGGGGTGTTAGGGGAGGTTTAGGTTGGATATTACAAAGAGGTTCTTCACTCAGAGGGTAGTGGAAGCATTTGGACAATGCCTTCAGACACATGATGGGAATGTTGGGATTGGACAATGCCTTCAGACACATGATGGGAATGCTGGGATTGTCATGCAGGGATAGGAGTTGGACTCTTACGGTCCTTGTGGGTCCCTTCCAGCTTAGGATGTTCTGTGACTCTGTTATTCTGTGATAAAGTCTTGTGTTAAGCATGATCTGTGCTAAACAGATGTGTCTTCTACTTCACAATGAAGGTGGTGAGGCCCTGGAACAGGTTGCCCAGGGAGGCTGTGAATGCCTCCTCTCTGGAGATGTTCGAGGCCAGGTTGCATTGAGTCTTGAGCAGCCTGGTCTAGAGAGAGGTGTCCCTGCCCATGGCAGGGGGCTGGAACTGGATGATCTTTAAGGTCTCTTCCAACCCAAACCATTCTATGATTCTATCATTCTATAATCACCTCCGTCTGCAGTCTTTCCCTGTCTCAAATGCAAGGTCAGACAGAGAGCTGGCTCCAAAGCCCTAACTAGCAAGATATTTGGCTGTTGTGAAGTTCATAATAACAAAATTAGTGCTTGGAAAGTAATAGAATATACATAAGATTTCTGATAAAATTTATACATGTGCAGGTGAGTAGGAAATGCATTCTGTCCCAAGCTCGTGTCTTGCTATGCATGATTGATAGAAATTATTCCATCATGTGCCCAGTGCAGAAATAAAGGATGCTGCTTTCTTAAACTCCAAAATGAGTCTTGAGAGAGTTTATTTGCGGACATTTTCGGTACAAGGGCTAAGGCTGAAGCGGCCATGGGGTGGGGGGAGGGGGGGTGTTGCCATGGCATCAGGCGGATGCTAGGGCGGGTCCAAGGTGATTGCTGTGCCCCCCGTGTGTCCTAGCAGGGCCACCCGGCCTGGGGACACCACTTGGCATTGCATGGGGGATATATCATAGCCTTCGAGTCCACCTGGCTGCATGCGGTGCTCAGCTCTGCTGTGTCCCAGCCAGCAAAAAGAGCTGCCTGGAAGATGACGCTGAATTTTCAGTTAAATTGTTATAAAACAATTGGGAGACCTTATCACTGTCTATAACTACCCAAGAGGAGTTAGCGAGGTGGGTGTCCGTCTCTTCTCCCAAGTAATGGGTGATAGGATGAGAGGCAATGGCCTCAATTTGTACCGGGGGAGGTTCATATTAGACATAAGGAAAAATTTCTTCACTGAAAGGGTTGTCACGCAGTGGAAGAGGGAGGTGGCTGAGTCACCATCCCTGGAGGTATTTAAAAGATGGGTAGATGAAGTGCTTGGGGTTATGGTTTAGTAGTGGACAGGGGCGTTTGGACTCAATGATCTCAAAGATCTTTTCCAACCAAGCAATTCTATGGTTTTATGATAACAAAACAAAAGTCTCTCATTTAAAACAATCATCCTGGCTGCTTCCATTAAGGAGGTTAATGTACCAGGTCTCCTTTCTTAGCTCTTCAGCTTAGTCCCCCTGTCTGGTATGCTGCAGGTGTCCCTGATGCTGCAGCGGTGTTTGCTGACTATGTTGGGAACTACTGCATGAGCCATGCCTTTTATTTGTTTGGAGTAACTTGTTTTCAGCAGGACTTAGGTTTTCATGTTTCTAATTTGCTCATCTATGATAGCCACCTGCAATATAACAGAGAAAGGACTTAAACAGGAGTCAATGACTATGTAAAAGAAATGGAAAGGGAAAAAAATGAGGTGGCTTTGGGCATTGAGATTTTTCTCATCTTCTCTCTGAAGCACTAGGAAGTCAGAAGCTACAAGTACATAAAATGACATTCTATATCAACAAACAGTCTTTAGCCCAAAGAGACCCTAAATAAAAATAAAAAGCTTATTAAATAACACTCCCTGAAATAATATTTTTTGTTTAATGGGGCATCAGTTTATAAAAGCAATGTTAGAATACCAAGAAAATCTGCCTACCGAAGCTTTAAGAAGTGTTACTGCTATATGTGACACTCGCTTAATATCTCTCGGTGGATGATAGCATCAACAAATAATATGAGTAACATGCAGGCTCAATCTCCCAATTCACTTTCCTCAGATTCAGTTTTGCAGATTTCAGCATTTTCATTCATAATGTCTCACTTGAACCTTTGTTCAGAACGAACACTGAGTCTCCATGTGCCCGGCATGGAGTTCTGCTAGGTATAGTAGTGTTTCAAGTTTGGGTTTTTTTCTGCAAGAAAACATCTGCTGAATCAAAAGTATTTATTCCCTCCTCTGTCCCTGTACAAAATGAGGTTTTAGTCTAGGCTATATGTCATTGGACCACTGATTAGAAAGCTAAATTAGTTTAACAGTGCTGGTAATACTGGATTGCATCATAGAATCATAGAATCATAGAATCATCTGGTTGGAAAAGACCTCTGAGACCATCCAGTCCAACCGTACCTCTCCCCTTACTTAAACCATGTCCCTAAGAAACTCACCTACCTGCCTTTAAACACCTCCAGGGATGGTGACTCAACCACCTCCCTGGGCAGCTGTTCCAAAGCCTGACCGCCTTTTCAGTGAAGACGTTTTTCCTGATGTCTAGTCTGAACCTCCTCTGACGCAACTTACAGCCATTTCTTCTCACCTCATCACCTGTCACTTAAGAGAAGAGACCAGTACCCACCTCACCACAACTTTTCAGATAGTTGTAGACAGTGATGAGGTCTCCCTTCAGCCTTCTCTTCTCCAAGCTAAACAACCCCAGTTCCTTCAGCCGCTCCTCACAGGACTTGTTCTCCAACCCCTTCACCAGCCTCATTGCTCTTCTCTGGACACGCTCCAACACCTCAATGTCTTTCTTGTAGTGAAGGGCCCAGAAATTAACACAATCGAGGTGTGGCCTCACCAGCGCTGAGTACAGGGGCACAATCACTGCCCTGGTCCTGCTGGCCACACTGTTTCTGATTCAGGCCAAGATGCCATTGGCCACCTTGGCCACCTGGGCACACTGTGGCTCATATTCAGCCGTTTGTCAACCAACACCTCCAGGTCCTTCTCTGCCAGGCAGCTCTCCATCCATTCTTCCCCAAGCCTGTAACGCTGCATGGGGTTGTTGTGTCCCAAGTGCAGGACTTGCACTTGCCCTTTTTGAACTTCATCCTGTTGGTCTCAGCCCATCGATCCAGCCTGTCCAGATCTCTTTGCAGCACCTCTCTTCCTTCAAGCAGATTGACACTTCCACCCAGCTCAGTGTCATCTGCACACTTGCTAAGAGTGCACTCGATCCCTTCATCCAGATCATTAATAAAGATATTGAACAGGAACACTGGGGAACACCACTCGTGACTGGTTTCTGACCGGATTTAACTCCATTTACCACAACTCTTTGGGTCTGGCCGTCCAGCCCATTTTTTACCCAGCAGAGAGTATGCCTGTCCAGGCCAATGGCAGCCAGTTTCTCTAGCAGAACATTGTGATTAACAGTATCAAAGGCTTTTGCAAAATCCAAGTATATCTCATACACAGAATTTCCCTCCTCCATTAACCGCGTAACCTTGTCATAGAAATAGATCAGGTTGGTCTGGCAGGACCTGCCTTTCATAAACTCACGTTGAATGGGTCTGATCACCTGGCTGTCCTGCTTATGCTGTGTGATAGCTTTCAGTGTGATCTGCTCCATGACCTTCCCCAGTACCGAGCTGACAGACCTGTAATTCCCTGGATCCTCCCTCCAACCCTTCTTGTAAATGGGTGTAGTATTTGCCAGTCTCCAGTCAAGTGGCACTTCCCCAGTCATCCAGGACTGCCAGAAAGTGAGGGAAGGGGGTTTGGAGAGGACCTCTGTCAGCTCCCTTAATACCCTTGGGTGGATAAAATCCACCAAATGTATATACTGGCAAATGTGCATTTTTTGTGGCTATAGGAAAACAAGCACTCACCAGGGGGGAAAAAAAAAGCCATACCTGTAAAGTAACAGCACAACTGTGTGAGTCAGAAATATAAGCTCTTAATACCCCAACCCACATTATTACTGAAATCTATAGCATTAGAGCTTTGACTCTTGCTCTGCTGAGTATTTATCTCAGTCGTATGCATTTTAATAAGAAATCCTCTTTATCTCAACAAACACTGATCATTTGTGGCTTTTGACCAAAATTGCTTTTCTAGCTAGTATTGGCCAGTGTGCCTTGATCGCCTGTCTAGACGCCCTAGATCAACTTGCCTTTGACTGATAGCAGAAATTAATGATTTTTTTTAAATCATCACTACCATGTCCTTAATTATTGCTCATTTTTTTAATAAAATAATTAAAAAAGGGTCTCAGATTTTTTTTTTTTTCTCATGCTTTATGCCGTTTGACCAAGCAATTCTATCTATAAAAGACATCCTTTTTAGAATCAAAACTAGGATGTTTAAAGATTTTGGTAATACCCACCATCTAATTAAAAGCATAAAGGTAGTGCATAGGTCCAGTCCTTTCCAGATAAGTCTCTGTGGCCAGATTTTGCAATTCTTCCAAAGTTTACTTTCAAGACTTTCCATATTTAGTTATTATAGGGCTTTAAAAGTGCATGCTTCAAAGAAGCAAGTGTATGCAAATCCCAGAGAAAGTTTATAGCCTAAATTTGGCTCATTTTAAATCTAAAGGATTTGTATTGTTATCATATCTGTTTCTCATGGCAATATATGACTACTGTGGAGATCAGTCTATAATCTTGTCCTCTAATTTGTTCTTGAATATATTCTGAAATTATGGCAGTCTAATTTAATATGCCTTATTTTTTCCAGGGTCTTTTAGTTTGGTACTTTTCTGCTTCATCTAACAAGAATGACCTCTTCTGTCAAAATTAAAATTAATACAGTTCATTTGCATGGTCCAAAATGAAGGTTAATTGCCTGAATCAAAAATGTTTCATTTTTACTCTGGAGGTGAATGCACTTCATGATCAATCTGATATTTAAACTGCAGCATAATTTTCAGCTGTTCTGCTAAAAATTAAAACAATAATATCACAGTAAGCAAGGAAGACCAAAACACAGGGTACTGGAACTTGTGTCCATTGAGTTCCATCCACTGACCTATCAATTTTAAAGAACATAAAATGACCTCTCTTCATTATTATTCATATATTAAATTACTGCGTGACTCCTTCAAATGTAAGTCAAATGTTTTTCAACTTCTGCATTTTGGTTCTGATGACGATCAATTCTTTAAAGAAATAACAATCTCCATTACTAATGTTTGTGTGCAATTCTCTTTTCACTCAGATTGGAAAGTGCCCTGAATGTTTTGGCTTGAGACAGAGAGCATAACTCATCTTCCTGCCCCATTTTTTCCCCCAAAAAGCTACCACAAGAAAAGAAGAACACTATTTGATTTGGATGTGGCACTCAGTAATTTGCTGAATTTCTCCTCTGGCTCTGCTCAGACATATGAATTCCAGATGGTACTTAAAAAAGCGACTTTGTGCCTATTATGTACACTCTTGCTGGCATATAGCAGATCACATTATGCAGTGACATTTAGAAAGAAACTGAGGCAAACTGCCTATTTTCATTTCCAACTTTGGTCAAGTGTATCTATCAGGACACAAACCCATGATTTTCAAATGCAGAACAATTTTATTTATACAGCATCCAACACAAAAAAACCAAGACTGCCTCTAACTTTTTGTTTAACAAATGAAGAAAATCAACTACGGTCACCTTCAAAATAGTTCCCATCTGAGTTGCAAACACAGCTGCATATGATGCTGCCAATGTTCAAAGCAATTCTGCAGATCGTTTTCTGAAAGGCTGTTGAAGATCTCCATCAGTTTTGCTTTCACATCTTCTACCGACAAAAAATGGGTTCCTTTGAGCACTGCCTTGATCTTCAGGGAAAGAGACTGAGGTCTGGCAAATAGGGTAGGTGCTCAAACACACCGATGTCATTGCTAGCTAAAAACTGCCTCAGAAACAAAGTGTGGTGGGTTGGTGCGTTGTCTTGATATTAACTTACTGGTCATTCTTACACGCTGACATTTTCCAACTAAAGGTAAGAAAATGTCTGTATTTGAACATGTGTCCACTCGTACTGAGTGAAGCAATCAAGTTGAACCTTGTCTTACTGTGACAGGTCAGAACATATTCTATAACCATCTTTTATCTCTCCTTTCCCACTCTTGGTTCCTGAGCTATAGGGTTAGTCTTGGGTTTTTCTTTTGTGTTGGACCTCACATGTAAATAACTTTCTCTTAGGAGTAACTGCAACACGTAATTCCTTTTGAATAACTGAAGTAATAATTTTTCCCTAATAAATATTTTCCTCTGAAATTTGGGATCCAGATCCTCTCTTATGTCATACACCCATCTTCCTTACTATCTAAGCTATTTTGCCCAATCACTTCAAAGTACTAGCAACTGGGTTGTTGGATAAATTGCTTTTTTTGAACTATCAAAGAAGAAATTCAGGACAGTCATAGCCATGTTTCTGGCATGTGAAGTAATAGAAAAAATACTATAATTTGTTATTTGAATAGAACGTGTGCACTCCAAAAACTTAAGCATTTCAAGGCAAATAATCCAGATTTTGTCCAATATGTTGGACCTTCTCTGAGGAACAATTTCAGCCTCTCTTTACAGCAATTCAGCTTATCTGCAGCTGTACAGAAGAGCAGGAGGTGCTAGAAATGGACATCCTATTGCAAGTACACATGGACAGAAGCCATGACTGCCGTTAGGTGATCCATAGATTTAATGATTTCTGAAACTGGCATTCACCTGCCACCGCAAAATTAACATGGTACTCTGATCTGAACATCAAAAGACACAAATTTGCACTCTAGCTTCCTATTTTCAGTCTGGGCCACCTGGCACAGATCCCATGGGAAGTACAAGAAAGATGTGAATAACTGAAAACATTGTATCCTTGCCACTTTATCTTTTTGTCCACAATACATCCTTTTGCCATTTGGTCCAGGCAGGAGGGTTTTATACTTGCTGGGAATTCCTTACATGCCAAGTCAAAGGTGTTTCCTACCACTTTATTTCACTTGAAGAACAGGAAGAGGTATAACTGAAGCCAAAAAAAAAAAAAAGTTTAGATTTCTGAAATTGCAATGGAAATTCAGCTCTCAGCATTTGCTACTGGATAGGTGCAATGTTGATAGGATCTGACACAGCAAATCATGCACCACATAATCAGTACAAATAAATTTGTTTGTATTGGGGTTTTCAAGGTCTCTGTAATTGTGTTTTGTAGAATGAAAAGCATTTTTTTCACAGCTCAGGAGAAATAATATAGGAATTTCAAGTTATCTATAAACTCAGCATTCTTGTACTGGCCTTTTTGACTCAATTACGTTTCAACCCACTTCTGCTGAACAATTTTTGAAAGATTTGTTTGTTGTTCTTCAGGAAGAAAAATTTGAAAGCATCCTTCCTTTTTCTTCCTAGCACCTTTTGTTTCCAGAAAATTGAACTCTGCGTTTAGCTATTTGTAATATTGGGGTTTTTTTTCTTTTTTTTTTTAATTGTAGCTTATCAGATGATGTTTTTCTTGCATCCTGGAGCTTAATGGGTTTCAGATTTAACCACTATCCACCAGTAATTCTTTCTTGGGTCCAAAAGTTTCAACTTGCTGCTCAGTTGCAGTCTTTCTTCCCTCCTGTCTTCTGTTTCACTCTTTGCATGTATTTCTTCCTTTCCCCTCCCAACATGCTAGCCACAATCTGTGGTCATTTTTAACTTCTAAAGTTGATCAGAAGGGTGAAAATGATGAAGAAACTGGCTGGTAGTAGATGATCCAGGGTAAAAAGCACAGGGACAGATGTGTGGGGAAGGGAGAGGCTGAAGGCAAACATCAGAAATACAAAAGAAATATTGATTTAAATGGATTTTCAGTCAAATCCACCAACTTTGTACATACCTTGAGTGCTGATGCTCTACAGAATTGTAATTGAGAACAGTTTTACATTAATGTAAACTTTGTAGAAATGGAATTATACATCAGATATCTATTGGCATGGTGTTATTCTTGTAATACTTGCCCTGGGAGTAGTTCATTACTAAAATGCTGTTTAGGATAATTTAATCTGATTCATAGAATCAGAAATGTGTATAATGCTGATGTATATGAAAAATATCTGTTATTGGAAATATCTGAAAGCATTCCCAAAATACAATGCACAGAGAGTTCCATCATTTCTTACCCATTATAATCCACCATACATTTATCTAAATAGATAACTTTTTAATAAAAGTGCATAATTAAAATCATTGAGGAATCATAAAATCTTCTTTAACTGTGGCTATGAGGCTTGCACATCTCCTGAAGATAAAGTACAAATTAACTAGATTTTGGCACACTGTAGTGATTAGATCGATTAGAAGATTTTAGACTTCATAATGAGAGTGCTAAGTATATATTGTTGGTCCTGTTGTTGTCAGGCGATCTGCTTTTACCTCCAGCTTTTCAGGCTCCTGTGACATCAATTAATATCATCATTATTTTCCATGTGTTGACATAAAAGGTGTATTTACATAAAAATTATTGTTACTTATCCTTACTTTTTTACATCAAAATTACTGTTTTACATGTCTACTCTACTTATGGCATAGTTGTGCAGTGTGGGTAGGCATAAATCTCTTGAGTTGAAATTGTAAAAGAAGAGAACTCTGATTCTTTGGCAAGAGTATACTTATTTGGTCTCCAAACTATGCTTTCCTGGATTCCATAATTTACTCAAACTGATAGACATGGTGCAGGAAATAAACATAAAATGATCTTTCTGATGATGGACACCAATATGTGGGAAAATTTTTAATAGTCTCCTGGTAAGCTCTGAAACGTGGATACCTATTGTTTAGTGGCACCTGTTTTGCTCACAAGATTTCTTGCTGTTTCTACCTCATAATTGCCCAGTTGCAATGCAAAGTGCTGAGCTCTCAGGGGAAAATAACCACATATTTTAACAGAGACCAACAATCATAGAATCATAGAATCTTCCAGTTGGAAAAGACCTTAGAGATCATCGAGTCCAACCGCACCCATCTTCTGCTAAACCATGTCCTTCAAAAACTCATCTACCCATTTTTTTAAACACTTTTTTTTAACACTAAACATTTTTTTTGGTGACTCAACCACCTCCCTGGGCAGCTGTTCCACCCTTTCGGTAAAGTAATTCTTCCTGATATCCAGTCTGAACCTCCTCTGGTGCCACTTATGGCCATTTCCTCTTGTCCTATCACCTGTCACTTGAGACAAGAGATCAATACTCGCTCTGCCACAGCCTCCTTTCAGGCAGCCGTAGACAGCGATGAGGTCTCCCATCAGCCTCCTCTTCTCCAAGCTAAACAACCCCAGTTCCCTCAGCTGCTCCTCACAGGACTTGTTCTCCAGCTCCTTATGAAGCCGCTTAGAAGCTCTTATGCCACTGGGTTTCACACAGATCACTGAGAAGGTACCCTTCTTCCCTCTGGCTGTGTTACAGGTAAGGGGCTAACTGTACCGAATGTACCTATTAGTGTTTCTCACAAGCCTGATAACAGTTTTGCACAGAGTGAATCTGCTCCAACAGTCATTCCCACTGCTGTTGTCCATCTCTGACACTACAGTGCCAATAAGTAGCTGCTGTTTTGAAAACTGCCATCAGCAGCTGTGTCTGGTCCCCAAAGGTGTGCTCATCTAGTGGTGGCATATCAAAGACAGGAGGTACAAGTTGTACCTCGCTCCCAAATTGTTGCAGCACAGAAGACTCTTTGGAAAGAGTTTGGAAAATTGTATCAGGACTATACTTTGTCGCAATTATATTAAGTGATGTCTGGAAACAAAACCTGACACTTTAGAAATTTGATTCCGTGATCAGAATTACATTAATCCCAACCTAATTGACGTTTGTTAAGTGTCCTCCAAGCCTTCATAGAAGCTGTCCCCCAAAGCATGGTGTTTGAAAAGAGGAGTGAGTGAGCAGCTTCAGCTCTTCCCCAAGTTGAGCATGTCATTGCAAATAAATTCCATTCTCTGCATAGAAACAATGTGCTATGGAAAAGTAAAAGTCAGTTCATTGAACATGGATGAACCATCCCCATCAATGTGACATGACTATAATGAATATTCTTGCTGCAAGGTAGCCTTCTTGTAAGCAAGCCTGAAGTCTTGGGAAAGATGTGCAATAGAGATTCTGCATCACAACTTTAATGGATGTTGAGCAAGGTTGCCCGGTGGCATAAATCAGCCTACCATTAAATCAAGTACTGGAAGCTAGTAGAAATACAGTATTTCATATCAGATAAGTATCAGGTAATAAATTCTTTTACTTTTGGGAATGAAAAGGCAGTTTTCTCACTCTGAATGACTTTTTTCTTTAGCTGCGCACTTTCCTTTCACAATTCCTGTTTGCAGTGCTTTGCACTTCAAACTCATCATTTAAATGGCTTTCAGTACAAATTTATCTGTTGAAAATTTCTCCCGGATATTTTACTGTTATGTATAGGTATGGCTATATTTGTTTCTTTCATTAAGTAGAAAAATTAATTGAACCATTTAAGTGGGCTAATTGATTTATAGAGAATTATGATAGAAGTTAGAGCAGCATGGTGGATAAAAATAGCTATTAAATAAAGAATGAAGCCAAATGCTGTTCAGCCGTAAAATCCTATGCAATTGATATACAGTATAATAGCTATACTATCCAATTTCTGGTACTATTAAACATGTCAGCGTAGTTTCTCTGTCTTTATAATCATGAATGATTTTTATAGGATACTCTAATTTCATTCTGTTAATAATAAAGATCTGTTTTATATAATATAGCCCCCTCAAACAATAAATTTCTGTGGATGAATGAATCATACTTTATATGAAGGGTACATTTATAAATACTTCATCTGGAATTAATAGATGATCGATAAATGTTATAAGTAGAGTTACAGCTACATATAGAATAAGCTGAAGGTGCCTGGAAGCATGTAAATCGAAGATGTTAGAGATCCTCCTGTACTAAGACCATAAGCAAGCTATAGGAGTATTGCTTGTTATGGCGGTCTTGAAGAGTGACAAAGATGTAGTCTAATGTACATTTGTAGACTGATGAACCAGAAGAAACCTCTTCTGTGGACAAACAACATGACCTGGAACAGATCAGGGGTGATTATGACAAGGTAGGGAGAGATGGTCAGGAAATGGATCGTCTCTTTCCATTTGCCCTCTATTCATTTAGCCTTCATTTACCTTCTCTACTTGCCCTCTGCTTGACACTAGTGAGGTCACGTCTCAAACAGTTTATAAACCCTGGGCCCTACTCCGTACTAGGGAGTTATTAGCAGACTGCAGAGGACAACTAAGCTGTTTAGTGAGGGAGCTGGAGTATGCAGCATACGAGGATATGCAAAGCAAAGTACACTGCAGCCAAGAGAAGAGAAGGCTCTGGTGTGTTCTGAGGTCAGTCTTCCTCTACTTGAAGGTGGTTTTCAAAAAGACAGGACCAGCATGGTGAAAGAACAAGAAGCAGCAGTTACAGGCTGCAGCAAAGGAAATTTTGATTTAGACATAAGAAAAAAACTTTACCATTATCATGGTTTAGCTCTGGAACAAGTTGCCTTGGAACAAGGGTCTGTGAATCTTTGACCTTGGAGATTTTTAAAAATCAGCTGGATGAGTAGGAGATAATGTTACAACACTGTTAAGAAATCCATGTGAAATGTCCTGTGTACGTTGGGGCCCTGACTGGCCAAACAACCTTAATTGCCCTGATGAATCTCACCTGGGACCCCCGTCATCTTTCCAGGGTTCCTGGAACCCCATTTCTGTTGAGTCTTGCCTGAGCCATGCTGTGAGTATTCTTTGACCAGCCCTGTCCCTTGCTGACTTGCTAATGGGACGTCCTGGGCTGATCGTTGACCTGACTTATGACTTTGCATTCATCTTACAGTCACTGGGCTGTCACCAGACTCTGCTCCTGTCAAGCTGGCCCTGCTCACCTTGCTCAGCGGCAATGGGAGGGTGCCTGGTCCATAAAGGCACTGCCTCTGCCTGTGTGTGCTCTCTCCTCATGGAGAAACCCCCTGAAAATGAAACTGGAAGATGATTTACTTTAAAACAATATTGACTTCACTTCTGCTCTCTCACAGTCCTGCAATCACCAGGACACCCATACCTAGGTAGTCTGTCCAGCATGCAAGCATCAGGATGCTTGAATCCAGGTCTATCCAGGAGTCCTGTTGAAGGACAAGGGCACCAGTTATTGAGACCTCATCTTGTCCCCTGGTCTGTTCTTCGTTTGGGACTTATGTGCTAATTTTTTCCACATGCTTTTTTGTTCCCTTTAGGGCACCTCAGTGATGAGTTTCTCCATTCCATCCAACCTCTGACCTCCATGAACTGTCAGCATTGACTCACTGTCTTTGTCTCTGGTCTGGGTGTCCTGAGAAGCTGATATCTGTGTGCTAGGATCATGATGAACTGATAATCTCTAGGTGCCTCAAATGCAAGGTCGTTCCTATTGCATTTCTACTGCCTTTGATCCTTCCTGCTGCTGCTTCCACACCCTGTGATCTGTCCCTGAGGCTAACCCTAGCTTGAGCAGCAAGGTTGGACTTGATCTGCAGTGGCTTCTGAAGTTCACATTTCTTATAATTCTGTGACATAGTCATAGTAATATGATGCAGCCAAGGACTGTCTCTGTGAAAAAGAAGATTTTAGGATATCCATCTCCTAGAAAATCTTTATGATAACAGGACTGGGCACCGGGGATACTGGCCTCTGGGGAGTCTCTTATGTCAGTGAAGAAGTGAGAGGAATTATAAGGACTGAAAAAAGACATCTTGTTTTAGTGCAAAGAAAACAAAAATTCAAAAATTTGATTAAAAAGTACACAAAAAAAAAGGAATAGGTTAAAGAACAGTAAAAAAATTGCTAGGTAGAAAACATATTTGTATTAACGAAAAAAGATATGAAAAGGGCGGTGTCTCATCTGTTTGAGAAAAGGGCGGTGTCTCATCTGTTTGAGAAATTGGATATAAAAAGTAAAAAGCAATTGAAGTGTGTATACAGCAAATATAAAGGGTTTACACAAAAGAAAAGAAAGAAATTAGAACAACCAATGTAGAATATGAAACTAGATGTTATTGGAAGAACAGGGACATAGTGAATAGTAATCAGCTTTGTCAAGAATAAAATGTTCAGAAATAAATAACTAGAAATTGTGTCTTTAGAAAAAAGTTAAAGCCAGTTTGGAGTGGAACAGATTGCGAAATGTTAGAGCCTATAAATGGGTATCTTGTATCAAAGAGGATATAAAGAGAAAAAAAATATTAGTTTTACTATCCCTTTTGATGTCTGATTGTTAAAAAAGGCAAAAAAAAAAATTCCTGAAGAGAGCAAGTTTGCCAGAGATCTTCCCTCAGGTTTCAATTTAGACACAGAAGCAATTCACTTAAGTGTTAGTCTGTCATTCTGGTATAAATTGAAGAACAAATGGTAAAATTTAGATATTTTTCACCCTTGTGTCTAACAACAATATTCAGCAAACAGGCATAGAGCCAATCAGAAATGGTACTGTATTAGACTAGCTTTGTGATGATGTTACTGAAAAGGTTACCATTGAAAAAAACTTTGAAATGAATGATCAGAAATTACTTCAGCTGTAATTAAATGGCAGTGTCCAGGATTCATCTCAAAGCATCTACTGGGAGTGGCCCTGACTTGCTCTGTCCCCTGGACCAGGTGTTGTCTGGAGGGATGCTGGGTGGTGTGAGCTAAAGTTGTGCCAGTGGACAGGCACAACATTTTGACAGTATGAATGATCCTATACTTGTGCCCTCATGTCCTGGTAGCACGTAATTTTTTAATGGTATAAATATCATCTTTACATTTTTCTGTTCCTGGGAATGCAGACTTGACTTGCAGTACTGGGAGGTCAGAGTACTGAGAGAATTGAGAGAACAGGAAAGCTGTGTGTGTCAAGAGAATAAAAGGGTTTTGTGTTTTTAAGTTAACAAAACAGAAGCAGAGAGGGATATGATGGGGTATTTTTTGGGGCAAGGGAGCTAAATGCCAGAGAAGATGAATTTTCAGTTCAGCCAACTGGCAGTAATCACTCAAGGACAAACATATAACCTTTTCACAGGGAAACTGAGGCTAGAAATAAAAATTTCCAAACATCAGAAAACTATGACTCTAGGATAGAAAATGCAGGAGTGAAAAGAAGACCTCAATTGTTTTTAATACAAAGTTTGGTTGTTTTGTGAAGGGGGTAATATAACATGAATGGCAGATTGTTTTCTATTCGACATTCCTAAAACCTGTGATTTTTATTTCCTAAATCTTTATAGATAATCTCTATTCAAGAAGAGCATTTCTATTTCAAATACAGGCAGCTAAAATGTGTTTAAGCTGTTCTGTTATCATTTCAACACAAAAAAAAATTATTAGTAATTTTTCTGAGCTGTAACTTTTTCTAAACTCATATACTGTGGTGGGGACGATTAGATTTGTTCCTGTGTGATGGTCCTAGTTCTGAAGTGCTTTCTCAATCACAGCTCCCTATAAACTGTGAGAATCCAGTCAGCAAAGGAGCAAAGCAATCAAACTGAGATCAAAAGACAGGAGGAGCTGGATCTGAGAGGGAGTTAGGTGAGGTGTACTGTAAGACAAATGATAAAAGAGGAAAATACACACACACCATTAGCCTATCCAGGGTGCCAGGGAACAGTAAGGTTTTTAATGCCTCCAGCCACTCTCCAGAAAGATAAATGGAATAAGTATTATTTACGTCTTTGGGATTTGAAGTTTCCAGTGGATTTGATCTTATAGCAGAAACCTAGAACCATAGAATGGTTTGGGTTGGAAGGGACCTTAAAGATCATCCAGTACCCATGCCATGGGCAGGGACATATTCCCATAGATCAGGTTGCTCAAAGCCTCATCCAACCTGGCATTCAACAACCTCCAGGGATGGGGCATCCACAAATTCCTTGGGCAACACAGTAAAGAATTTCTTCTTAACATCTAATCTAAAGCTACCATCTTTCAGCTTAAAACCATTACACTTTGCCCTATCACTGCACCCCCTGGTAAGATCTTACTTAAGTTGTCCTAGTCTGTTAATAAACTGGGCCTTCTTACCTTTAAGAAGGTCAATAAATGGGCAAGATTGAGAAGGAAATGAGAACATAGCCTGTCTCTAGTTTGTAATAGGCTGCAAAGTTTAGCCATGAGCAAAATCTTACAGTGGAACCTCCAGTGCAATTAGAAGGCAATATTTATAAAAGTAATAAAAGAAAATGTGAAGCATCTAACACCAGAATGGCCCGTGGTACTTGTGGTCAGGCCCAGGTCAAGGCCTAAGTAAGGTACATAAAAATCTTGATATTTATGTAGATAATATCCACACATTTAGTCAGAATTTTTTCCAGTAATATAAACCCTGTATATCATTGCATAATGCCACTACTATCAGCCACTGTTAGGAAAACAAGGGAGTGTTTTCCTCTATGTGCACGTTGTCTCCAAATTGTCTGCCCCATCGTTCTTCACAATAGAGCTTCCAGAATTTTCTATTGACATCTATTACTAGTCAGTGTTATATTGTGTGACAATATGATAACACATTTTAATATGGAATTTACATTGTCCGGGACCAAGAAGAATCTCCCTCCCTAACTGGATGCAAGGGGAATGGTAGTAACAAAGGATGAGGACAAGGCAGAGGTACTTAACGCCTTCTTTGCCTCAGTCTTTAATACTAAGGTAAGATGTTCTCTGGGTTCCAAGCCTCCTGAGCCAGAAGACTGTGAAGGTGACCTTCAATGTTCCAAGAAGACTTGGTTAGAGACCTGCTCGGCCAATTGGACGTCTGCAAGTCTATGGGGCTGGATGGGATACACCCAAGGATATTAAGGGAACTGGAGGAGGTCCTTGCCAAACCCCTTTCCCTCATCTATCAGCAGTCCTGGCTGACTCGGGAAGTGCCGCTTGACTGGAGACTGGCAAACGTAACTCCCATTTACAGGAAGGGTCGAAGGGAGGATCGGGGGAACTATAAGCCTGTCAGCTTGACCTCAGTACTGGGGAAGGTCATGGGCAGATCATATTGAGTGCTATCACACATGCAGGACAGCCAGGTGATCAGACCCAGTCAACATGGGTTTATGAAAGGCAGGTCCTGCCAGACCAACCTCATCTCCTTCTATGACAAAGTTATAGATGTATTTGATGGACAAGGCGAAGGCTGTGGATGTGGTGTGCCTGGACTTTTGTCAAGCCTTTGACACCATTTCTCACAGCAGTCTCCTTGAGAAACTGGCTGCCGTTGGCCTGGACAGGCACACCCTCTGCTGGGTAAAAGACTGGCTGGATGTCCAGGCCCAGAGGGTGGTGATAAATGGAGTTAAATCCAGTTGGAGGCCGGTCACGGGTGGTGTTCCCCAGGGTTCAGTGCTGGGTCCAGTCCTGTTCAATATCTTTATTAGGAAGAATTTCTTTACCAAGAGGGTGGTCAGGCACTGAAACAGCTGCCCAGGGAGGTGGTTGAGTCACTATCCCTGGAGGTGTTTGAAAAACGGGTACGTGAGTTTTTGAGGTTTAGTGGATGATGGGTGCGGTTGGACTCAATGATCTCAAAGGTCTTTTCCAACCAAAAGATTCTATGATTCTATGATTCTATGATCTGGATGAAGGAATCAAGTGCACTCTTAGCAAGTATGCAGATGACACTGAGCTGGGTGGAAGTGTCAATCTGCTTGAAGGAAGAGAGGTGCTGCAGAGGGATCTGGACAGGCTGGATCGATGGGCTGAGACCAGCAGGATGAAGTTCAAAAAGACCAAGTGCCGAGTCCTGCACTTGGGACACAATAACCCCATGCAGCGTTACAGGCTTGGGGAAGAATGGATGGAGAGCTGCCTGGCAGAGAAGGACCTGGAGGTGTTGGTTGACAACTGGCTGAATATGAGCCACAGTGTGCCCAGGAGGCTAAGAAGGCCAATGGCATCTTGGCCTGTATCAGAAACAGTGTGGCCAGCAGGACCAGGGAGGTGATTGTGTCACTGTATTCAGCACTGGTGAGGCCACACCTCTAGTACTGTGTTCAGTTTGGGCCTCTCACTACAAGAAAGACATTTGCTGGAGCGTGACCAGAGAAGAGCAATGAGGCTGGTGAAAGGGCTGGAGAACAAGTCCTGTGAGGAGCGGCTGAAGGAACTGGGGTTGTTTGGCTTGTAGAAGAGAAGGCTGAGGGGAGACCTCATCACTGTCTACAGCTGTCTGAAAGGAGGCTGTGGCAGAGCGAGTGTTGATCTCTTCTCTCAAGTGACAGGTGATTGGGCAAGGGGAAATGGGCATAAGTTGCGCCAGGGGAGGTTCAGACTGGATATCAGGAAGAATTACTTTACTGAAAGGGTGGTCAGGCACTGGAACAGCTGCCCAGGGAGGCGGTTGAGTCACCATCCCTGGAGGTGTTTAAAAAAACGGGTAGATGAGTTTTTGAAGGACATAGTATAGCGGAGGATGGGTGCAGTTAGACTCGATGATCTCAAATGTCTTTTCCAACCGGAGGATTCTATGATAATAGAAATAACAGAAAAATGAAAATCATAGGAGAAATTTAGATATGGTGCACAATAATAAAGGATGCAGTAAAATAACTTGGCATTGCTATACTGGTATCCTTTGTAGATCTGCAAAATTGCATGTTACATTGTGGAACATTTTCCAAGTTTGTCTTCTATTGAGGTGATGCAAAAGATAAAGGATTTCTTGACTGTGGCGATGCTGTAGGTATTTTAGAATAGATTTTAATTTTCCAGAAGAGCTTTCACTCTCACTGTAATAATTATATAAAAAAGCCCTGCAAGTAGTGCTTTCAAATCTAAACACTGCAAGCCCAAATTTCGTCTTACAGTTAGGAAAGAAAAAGAATTTTCACTTTTTGGTGTTGTTCCTCCCTTTTTTGAAAGTTCCCTTCTTGTTGCCACCAGAAATATCTGACGTTCAGATAAAGCAGATTTAATCAGATCTAAATACACACACGTATAGATGTGTATGTATAGACAAATCACAATTTTTTTGTGATCTTTTTGCAAAAGCCCAGTTCAGTGAAAATGCTTTTGCATGATACTATGATGATTATATTTAATAAGCAGGAAGCCACATGAGCCACAGAATTACTTAAATCTCAATTCCTATCAGTTTGTGTCTTTGATATTACGTATTCTACCTACCCTCACCTGGGAAAGCACTGCCCTCCCCTTATGGCCCCTCACAGTTCGCCTTTCTTTAAAATATTCCCCATTTGTTTCGCCCCTTAAGCCTTCCCCCCCCCACCCCCCCCCATTTTATGCCCAGTTTCCTCCCATGGACCAGGCAAGAGAAAGCATGTACTGTGGCTGATCCTGGGCTGCCAGGATGCTAATTTCCTGGATGTACAGCTGCTTAGGGGCTGCCTGGCAGGCGAAAAAGAACAGGAGACATGAGCTCACTTGTCCTCTCCACTGGGTATGCAATATTTAATTCTTGCTTCTTTTTGTATTTTCTTCTTTCTGAAAGCTTTTGGGAACTTTAGATTGCAGAGACTTCAGTCCCCTTGTAATTTTTTTTTTTAAACTGGCCATCTGGTTCAAAAGTTATTAGGGAAGGATTGACAGAGATCTTAATTGAATAAGCCTCATTTCCTTTCAATTTCAGGCTAAGAGCTTGCACTGCTGTAGGAAGCATTTCACAGAGGAAGCCAAACATAGATCAGTAGGACCATGATCATATTATGCCAGGCTCCAAATTCATGCTTCAAGTCATTGGGAAACTAAAGCTGCTAAACCCATCTAAATTGTTTAACATGGAATAAATAACTATTTTTCCTGTCTCATTGCTCCCTTTATTCCAAGAGGGAGATGAATTGCCTTGGTTGAAATTTGGAAACACTACTAGTATATAATCACCTACCTACTTACATTCTAGTTTCACTCCAATAAATCCTGCTTATCTCAGTATACAGCAATCTAAACATCAGGAGCTGTTTTATCAGTTATTAACTGTATCTATTAATGTGAACATTTAACAGGCTAATTGGGGCACAATGATTCCAGTTTTTACTTGCCTTTATCAGTATACTCTTTGAGGATGAAAGCCGTATATGTATACACACCTCCTCAGTCCTATTCTGAAGTCTTCATGTATCCTCAGAAAAAGGATTTGCATAAATCTTATACAATCTCTCAGCACAGCAGAGAAGTTTAGCTAGTCAGCACATTATTTGAGATAAAAATGAAGTTTTTCTTATATATGAACTAACCAGTAGTAGTTGCCTGTATTGTGACAATGTTCCTTTTGGGATTAAATTGATGTCTCTGAAACCTACTTGAGTTCTGATTCAAAATCTAAATATTCCCAGAGGTGTTATAGCTGATATGTAGAATTCCCTTAGCTCTGAGCTTTCCAGTAAACTTTATATAATGTGCTCAACTCCCATCAGTTAAACACCCCATGCTGTTATAAATTTGGGTTTAATGTTCCTTCAAAGAAAGGTGGGTTTACCTTCATATTGTTACCTTAGTAGTGAAAAATGTTATACAATAGGAAAGCACTTGAAAGTCACTAGTGACAGGAAAATGTCCACTATGAACCAGGGAGAGCCCTGAAGTCAATTTATATGTAAACATTGTAATAATATTATTTAGAGTCATAAAAATCTATGTTCCCTGTATAGGGAGAAAATTAGGTTTTACTCTGATTAATTTGTAGTAATTACGTGACTCCATATTCATAATTTCTCTTTATGTATTATTTGCTTATGTTTTTCTCAGATAGTAGAGTCGTGTTTTTTCCTTAATAATGAAGGGTAATGGATGAACAGGAGGTGCCTTGCAGTCAGCAGTTCCTGCATGACTGTAAGGACAGTTTGATAAGGAGAGGCAGTCGAAGGAGAAGAGGAATGAGGAGAAGGAGTGAGGCTATCTGATGTTAACTAATGAGGTTTGTAGAGTTAGGCTGAAGTACTGGCCTAATCTGGCCTTGGGTCTTTGCATGTCGAAGGCCAGCCTAGTTTAGCAGCAGTGTTGACTTTACTGTACCACGACCCAATAGGACTGAGAAAACAGCAGTTAAACTAGCAGTAGCAGAAATAACCAAGGGGCTGTGTTTCAGAGTAGGACTTGGACTAGGGAGATTGGTGAAAGAAAGGTATTTCTGCATTCAGCTGAGTCTGCTTACCCCTGGTGTTACAGGTGAGGAGAGTTTGTGGGATGGACAAGAATGCTACACCATAACAACTTGAAATTTTGGGGTTAGCCAGACTCCTGGTACCCTAGTTTGGATACTTCATTTGGATACTTGGCTTTGATACTTTCCAGGACAAGCTTATGGCAGTTTTTGCAGCTTTTGTCTGACACACAAGCTCTGTGTGTGTTTATCTCCGTGCGCCATACTACTGCAAGCAGAAATACTGGGGAATATGGTGCACAGGTATCTGAATGGCAAAAAAAAACAAAGCTAAAATGGCTCTACACTAAAATTACCAAACATAGCAGGAGACCACTTGGCTCAATACTTCAAGCTGGTTGATATTTTTAAGCTGCCACTTGAAATAAGCAAAAGTGTATTGATTAAGGACAAATTCTCTCCTTGGACATATCCAGATAACTTAGCACAATCTGAGCTAGCAGCTGAAATCCTATTGTATTACAATTTTTAAAACAGTTTATCACATCCATAAAGTCATCATCTGGTTTGCTCGGCTATAAAAACTGTCTAAGAGCTACTATTTCAGAAAACAATGGGTTTGCCCTATTGTTGGGTATCGTTTATCTTACAGCAAAGTATGACATTGCAATCCGTGCTGTAAAGGACTGTGGAAATCCGCAATCCAGTGGGTTTAGGCTGAGATTCATCCCACATAATGCTAACTGCTTGTACACGTTGCCTGAAGTGGAAAAGGCTCACCCTTGCCTCCTGCTGTGGCTCTCAGCAGATCTTAGGTGGCCTGAATAGACTTGAGGATGGCTCTCTCATGTTCTTCTGTGCAGCCCTATGATATCGCTCCCTCTCAGGATGTGCCCGTTGTTCTCCAGTCTCTATAGAAGTTCTTTCAGGCAAATGACTCCTCCCATGAGTACCTTGGAAGTGTACCTAAGCAGAGGTGGAGTGAATCTGAACCTTACAGCAGATTCAGTACAACAGTACATTTGTGGTAAACTTTACCTTACCAATCTTCAATCACATGAAGATTGAGATTGTCTAAACTATTGTCTTCATATTTAGTGGGCTGACACAGGTACACACAGAGAACAGTTCCATTTATTAATGCTGAACACGCATCTTGAGATGTGTATCTTTGCCTAGTTAAGATACTTGTCTCCCTCCATTGACTGGAGATGTTCCCTCAACAGCTGGTTTGAACTAGATGGTGAACTTTTAGATAATGAATATGAAGATAAATGCGCCATGGATGACCACATTGAAGTCCCTTTGGAATGTTTAGAGAGGCATTGCCACTGATAACACTGAGTGTAGACTTACATTTTAGGAAGAGATCTGCATGACAAGTGGTCAAAATATTGTAGGTGAGGAAAATTTTGCAATGTAGAAAGAGATGCTTCTTACAGCAGCTTTATTTATTTTTCTTTCCAGCTAGATCTGGATTTGAATATCTACCAGAAAAGACATGCAAGTATAGAAGAGAATTTTCATATTTTGTGTCCTCAAATATATTTTTAAGTATACCTTTATGAAAAAGTGTATGTCTGTGGTAATTTCTTGTGGCATTTTTTTTGTATCTCAAATTTTAGTTCTTTTCTTGTCTTCCTAGAACAGCGTAACACACCTTTTAAGACCATCTTTGAAAATATCTAACTCCAGCTCAGGTGATTCCTAAAACTGTACTGTGATAGCATGTCACATCATAGAAGAATTTCACCCTCGACTTGATATTATATTACTAAGATAGTTTTTCACATATAGCAGAAACAGAACACTAAGGACGACAGGAGGAATTTAATGGAAGAAAATGCAGCAGAGACATTTTACGGAAAATTGCAGGTTTTTAAAATTGGTGGGTAGAAAATTTTTTTAATGTTTTTTGTGTCCTGTTTGTGTTTCCTTACAATCTGCAAAGAAAGCTTGAAATGTGTTATTTTTCTCAAAGCCAGTAACAATTTCAAAAAGGAAGTGTCTTTTCAAAGAGTAAATTTTGTGCCTGTTATAGAAAAAGTAACAGCTGTGAGAACCATACCCGGCTCCAGAATCCTCTTCATGGCAGCAGCTTGTACTTCCAGCTCGCTCATCAGTTTAACCACAACTGTTCAACTACCACTGTATGCTTGTTCAGAGAGAGGGAGGCCTTTATAGATGTGTGTGTGTATAAAATTAGGCTATTATTTTGCAGCATGAACAAGAATGAAGAGAAATAATGTTTCCACTAAGCATCTACCTGTTTTTCATACAACTTACCTTTGGGAAAGACCGTTAGTTAAAACAATTTCCTATATTTTTGCATATCCTTTTAGAAACCAGGAGAATACAATAAAGTTTGGGTCTGGAGGGAGGCATGGAGACAGTTTCAAAGGCCTGGTTTGAGCAAAGAGAAATGGAGATGGGAGAGAAGAGGGCAGAGGAACACACAATACTCTTCCAGACCCTGGTGCAAAAGGCTGCACATATGCAATAGGCACACTACCTGCTCACTGGCCATGCTTCCTGGAAATAATGGACCACTGCTGTAGGCTTATTGACAGGACCTTTGCTAATGATTGAGTTCAAGACCCATGTAAGAGGTTCAATGCATTTTCTTCAGTAGGGCTGCTACTACTCACAAGTCAAATCACCTTAAGAATAAAATTAAAACCAAATTAACCTTTCCATTACCTCCTATTGCTTTTCAAAGCCTTCACTGAGGAGGTTTTTATTCATACAACTCAAACATTGGAGGATTGTTATTGTTTGAGGTTTGTTTTATTGTCAAGATTACTGTGTAATCTTCCGATCCATGCAGGAAAAATATCACAAATGTTGAAAACACATGGTATTCTCTGCTCCCTAGTGCATCTATCCAAAATTATTTTGTCCCTGGAGATCAAAATGACAAGAAATATGTAACAGATACACCGATTTATTTTCTGCTGCAAAAGTAAGGACTGACAATTCAAACAGAGAGGCTAGAGGCTTGATTCTCTGTTACACCAGTTTTACATTGAAATAAAACTGATATAGTGTAGTAAAGAAGCAGGCCCAGTATACGTTACATATGCTAGACTGGTGCCAGGGGTCTCAGAAATGTTGAAGCTGTTCCTGGTGAAAGGAATTCTATGGAAACCCTGTAGATCTGAAGTAAAATGGCAACTATGTAGTGTTGAAGATTATGTTAACGTTAGAGATTATGCTTTAAATCCTTGCATACTAGGACAAGGTTACTTTAAAACTTCTTTGGCTGTTGAAGGGCTGTACAGTAGCACATTCAGATTGTCCTCTTCCACTCAGTATCTTCACATGCTGGCTCTGCTGCTGAAGGCTCAGCAAACTTCACCCATCTCTTGTTGTAATATCCATATTGCATACTACTAGCTCTATATTGTCTGTTCTCAAGAATAAATGACCTCGGACCTAGCTCTGCGATTCCCATACCCAAGTGCAGCCATTCTCTGTGATTAATCTCAGCTTTGTAAACCTCCTGATCCAAAGCCTGGGCAGTCCACAGCGTTTCTGTGTATGATATCCTGTACCAACTAGGGATGGTGGAAAAAAAAGCCGCCCCACTAACCAGCTGGTTTCACTGAGCTGTCACAACTCTGAAAGTGAGTTTTGGGTATAACCATTTGAACTATCCTTGCAGAAAGCATTTGTCTGGAATTTGCTGTCCTCCCACTAGAGGCCTCTGTTACCATAACTAACCTGACACAAACATCTCAGTTGTGACAGTCATCAGAACAATGTGCCATGAGACAAGTGATTTTAAATTTATCCACTAAGCAGCAGTCTTGGAATGATAAGATGCTGGTACCCGTATGGTATCTGCACTCCTGAACTTTTTCCCAGCTCTGCACTGCTCTATTACGCCTTCCTTCTGCCCTCAAAACCTAGTAGGGGTATTGCAGGGTCTCTCTGTCCCTCTGGAGCTTACAGGCTATGGTCTCCTCCTCCTCTAAGTTGAGACTCTGGGTAGAATTGTACTGGTGTGACGTCTCCAGTACTTGGGTGAAGGAGGACAGCGTTAGGGGGGGCTGAAGTGCTACCTTACAGGTTTAAATCTCCCTAGGACAGCTCCTAACCCCTCCAGGTCAGGTCATTTCAGAGAAAGGGTTAGTTACAGTAAAGAAATTATAAACATGATGTACAAATTCGTAGGTCCCACATAATTTATGTTGCTAAAAATAGGTTTTTTTTTAATGTGTATAATTAGACAAATAGAATTCTTACAGATTTAAAATAAATTAAATTTAAATCCCTAAATCGTTCTCCCCAGGTTTATTTCTTCTCGTTTATGTGACAATCCTGTGTGTAGTTTCGTCACTGAGCTGCTCATTAAAGATACTAGATAAGAAAGTTGAAGAGTGAAATCCTGTGATGATTCATAGAACAAATACAATGAAAGTTTCAAAATTACAAGTCAGCATGTCCCATCAGTACAGGTGCCCTAGTAATGTTTCTAGTAAGAAAATGGTTCAGCCATGTGGCTCTTAGCTCCTGAAGAGCCACCACCATACACCGTTGACTACAAGATCAAACACTCTCCTGGCTTTCCCATGCAAGAATACACTCACAAGGACTTGCAATTGGACCACAGCTGTTTTTCTACCAAACAGCCAACCATTACTAATGAATTCCAGTCATTAAAATCCAGCCTGGATTTGTCCTGGATTTCTGGTGCACCCTTTCAGTGAAGAACTTTTTCCTCACATCAAGCCTAAACTTTCCCTGACGAAGCTTGAGTCCATGCCCTCTAGTTCTGTTACTGGTCACCCGAGAGAAGAGACCAAACCCTGCCCAACTACAACCTCCTTTTAGGTAGTTGTAGAGAGCAATGAGGTCTCCTCTGAGCCTCCTCTTCTCTAGACTAAACAGCCCCAATTCCCTCAGTCGCTCCTCATAGGGCTTGTGCTCCAGCCCCCTCACCATCTTCGTTGCCCTCCTCTGAACACATTCCAGTATCCTAACATCTTTCCCAAACTGGGGGGCCCAGAACTGGACACAATATTCAAGATGAGGCCTGACCAGTGCCGAGTACAGGGGGACAATAACTTCTCTGGTCCTGCTCACTACACTATTCCTGATGCAGGCCAGAATGCCATTGGCCTTCTTGGCCACCTGGGCACACTGCTGGCTCATGTTGAGCTTCCTGTCAACCAGCACTCCCAGGTCCTTTTCTGTCTGACTACTCTCCAGCCACTCTGTCCCCAGTCTATAGCTCTGCATGGGATTGTTGTGTCCAAAATGAAGTACCCAACATTTGGACTTATTAAACACCATCCCATTAGAATCAGCCCATCTCTCCAATCTGTCCAGGTCCCTCTGTAGGGCCATCCTACCCTCTAACAGATCAACCCTTCCTCCCAGCTTGGTATCATCTGCAAACTTGCTGATACTTAAGCCTCAAGGCCAGTGTGGCCTCGGTATTCCCTGTCATCTCCTCAGAATATAGGGGTCCCCACAGAATTTTATTCCGTAATTCATAGAGCCTCTAAATCTGTTAATCGACTGTAATGATTCTTCAAAATATTTTCACCTCAACGCTAATGGCTAGATTGCCCCATAACTGAGACAGATTTTATAGTATTTTGTAGAGTTCTATTGTGCTTTTAGTGGCTGGAAAGCTTCCATATAAGTTAATCTCTTGTCTGTCCTTGAGGAAAAAAGGTCAACTATATCATCAATTTAATATATGGCACTAATTCTATTGAGAATTCTGGATCTTGCAGTTGCAGGGGATAATTTCAATGTGTGCAGTCCTTTGCTGATGTGAAATAACAAAATCCCCTTAAAGACAATTAAAGCCACTTTGATGACAAACACCTCTCTGTCTCTGAGTTAAATCCAACCTCTCCCTGCTTTCTGTGCCTTGGAGGATAAGATTTTTTTGGTGTCACCTCTCTGTTCCCTGTTTGACACAGTCATGGTGCCCCTTATTCTCTTATTCCTGACCTGTTTCTCTGCTGCCCTGCTTCAGTTCTCTAGCTTCTTTCAGTCAATCTGCAGTTACAGTTGCGCTTCCGAGCTTTTCCCACACCTAGCTAGACTTTCAAACATTCATTCCTGGCTATCATTTATCAGACTTGCTCTATTATGTAGTTTTCGTATGCACTGAGACCTCCTTCATTGGTATTCTGTCCTAGCCAAACAGAAGGCCTTCTTTCCATTCCCATCCTCCCTAATGAGTCTATCAGGACCACTGGCGCTTCTCCGCATCTTCCTTTCCACCTTATCTGTTGGTGAGCCTGTGCTTTCTGCTTTCTACTTTTACCTCAAACTGTTCTTTTCAGCACCTCCTCTGGTAGATCCTCCCACTCCCTCTCCACTATCTGTTGGCACCCTTCAGATTTTCACCCTAAGTCCTCTTCCTTTTATCTTTATAGTCTCTATTTTGACTCACGAGTTTCTGTTCTTTACAACTTTTTTTTGCCTGTTGTGAATTTTTGCCTCCATCATGCCTTCTTTGGTGTTACCATGCCTCCTCTAACTCCTTCAGGTGAGACTTAGCTGTGTTAAGGATGCTCTTTTCTCTCTTGTTTATTACTTAAGAATTTTACTGTCCTACTTCTCTTGTAGACTTAATGGTACATTTTATTTCTCATTCTCCTTTTGCCTCTCCATCTACACATTTATTCAATAAAATAATTTAATTCCTTGTGATATAAGCAAACCTATCCATGGCAATTTATCTTCATTGGTAGAATTGTCCGTTTCTGCCCTCGTTTCCCAATTCCCTTTTGCTGTTATCTAAACCAAATTTGCTAAACTTATCTTCAGCTTCCCAATCTGAATCATTTTTACCTGCTTTGTGAGTCTCAATCTGTAATCCTTCTCAATGCCTTGAATAATCTGTCGCTCCAATGTCTTCGAATTTACCTACCACTGCTTTTTTCCTCCCATGGCCCCCATTTCATTGTCCTTTCTTTCCAGGTTCCTTGCCATTTGGGGAGGAATAAATATTGAGTCCCATTTCTTCGTCTATCTCTGAACGTGCAGATTAATGCCTTTAATGCTGTTGTGATGCTCACAACTAACACCAGGACATACATACTGGAGGAACTTAGATATATGCAATGGGGCAAATCTTCTGAACTAAACTTATTTTGCCTCTTCAATTCAACATTGTTTTATTTACATTCCTTTCCAAAAAACTCATATTAATGGTAGTGATCTGTAGTTAGTATCCTTTTGTCTCACCAGCCTGGTGAGATGGGGAAAAAAAGGTAAAAGTAATGCAGTATTCCTGTGTTTCCTCTGAATTGTGTTGGAGGAGGTAATAGTCTATTCCTTTGTGAGAATAAGTAAGCATTTCTTTGCAGAAACCATCTGGGAACATTGAAATAGTGCAAGGGTAACATGTAGCCAGCATTTAAAACCTGAAATTAACCATGTGACAAGCAGTGTCTGTCTTTTTATGTACTGTTTTATAGTATTGTCCTTCGTTTTATCTTATTGCAATAATGTTCATGGCATTCCAGCAAAAAATGGCGTCTGCAGTTAATAAAATGCTGATGTGTTTACTCTCAAATTCTACGCTGCAGCATTATTTTTTCTCTCGGACATCAATTTTTAAAAAGACATGTCAACAAAATTCAGTGGTACTGACTTGAGTCTGTCTCTTTCTAATTCTAATTGTTCAAGTTGGTGTATTATCCTCCTGCTTCAACTGCATTTGCAAGGACCATATGAACTAGCACCTTTGGTAAATATCACCCTGGCAGCCTTGGAGAATGAGATTCAGGTTATTACCGTGGAATACGTACAGTGCAGATTTCCTGACAATATTGGCTTATCTCACTCTGACCTGCAAATGTTGCCACCAGAGGCTAATGCAATAGTTACTGGATGTGCTGCTGAGTTTGCCAACCCAGTTGTCAACTGTATATCACAACTCTATTTGTGGTGTAGATGTTTTGCGATACAGAGTTGTGCTAAACAGTTTTGTGATACAGACACCAGTGTGCTTTAAATTATATGACACTAAAACCATTGACTCAGTTCTTGTAGGACATCGGGTTACCCTAGCATGATAATTTCCATTAATGATAAATCTGGTTTGGAATTTAATTGTGGAACTTTGGTGGAAGAACACTGCAATGCAAGTTCTCCAGGTCCATGATTTCTCCATCTTCAACTTCACTAATTTTGCTGTACCTTTAACTGTTTCCAAGGTCATATTTTATTTGCTTATGGAAATGTGTTTTACACAGCAAGCTGATGTAACGTAAGTGGATTATTCATACGTTTTCATAATTTGTAACTAAATGACTATATAAAATGACAGTGAAAGAAAAAAGAACTCAATAATGTAATATTAGCAGCATGCCTCCCACCTACCAGCCCACAATAATTGAAATACTTTTCTTTCACCTTTGGGGGGAAAGTATCTCCTATTTTGCTGGATTTACATTGAAAATTTAAATGGCTTTTTCCTGTTATAAGTCTGTAAAATGCTTAGCATGATCCAGCAGGATTACAGCGTAGCAAAAATCCGTAGCATTAAAATAACTAGTGACTGAAATTTACTGAAGAACAGGCAATGGAAATTGTTAACATTGAAGAGTGAAAAGTTCACTCAATTTTAAAATTTATCATATGCACAAATGTTAATTACATTTTTAAGTGCCTGAAGTCTGAAAATTTTAAGAGAACAAAAGAAACTATAGTAACCTGTCAGACACTTGTCCTTTTCTTAGACTTTTCTTTGGCACCGGATAAGTGAGTGCTAGTAGAAAGGCTGACAACACAAGTGCATTTCTGATGCAAAACACCAAGGACAGGATGAACGGTCAAACCTTTAAGAAAAGAATGGGGCCTTTTTGTTGTGGAAATGAAGCTGTGATAATGTTCCCAGACTATAAACTAGCAGTCTGGAATGGTAAAAACCATAGGAGCCTTTTCAAATTCTTTATCAATGTCAGCAGACTTTTTTTTTTTGTCTTCCTGTTGGGGTTTTAGTCTAAGAGAAATGTGAAAATTTATGTGAACAGTTTGTTAGTGTATATGGCTCTTAGCAACAGAGCTGGAGAACGTAAAGGCAAATATTTTCTTGTCCGTTCATGAGCCGATGAATGCTATAAATGAGAGAAAAAAATCTGTGGACTGAGGTTTCTGTTTCCAGAAATTAAACCTCACTCAGAAATTAGTTAGTCTGTGGAAAAAAATCATCTGCGGACAGTAATGCTTAGCAATCTTTATATGACTTCCCACTTATATCTCCTTTGCTCACCAAAGAGAAGTGGAAGAACAGCCAGTACCACTATTTGTTTAAAGATCTTGGTAACTTAACGCTGCCATTATTTTTATCAGTACCTATATCTCATGGGTGACCTCAGTGAGCCCAGGATACCTGGAGTTTGTTGCTGGCCTCTTCTTCTCTGCCCTTGTAAAAATCTTCCTCTCCCCTGTCTTCAGCTGCCCAGAGAATTGTCCCTTCCTACCCCAACCCCTACAAGTCAGTGGGGAAGCCAGCCCTAGGTGCCTACTGAGAAGCAGAGGGACATACAAATGCAGCAGTGGTTTTTAAAGAGGTGTTCAACAATCCACTCCTTCCTCAGGCATACATAAACATTGTAGTCTGTAGTCTGTGTTTATATTCAGCAGCTGCCACGTTCTTGGCTATAACCCAGTGCTGATGTCCTTCTGTGCTGATAGCCTCTGACACACTCTGCAGATCCTTGCTTTTAATCAGCTATCTCAGATTCAACAAGACCAGAAGTCTCCAGAGTTTATTAGCTTTTGGGAGACTCACACACTACCTCTCTGTATGTACTTTTCTCTTGCTGTTTTCTGGTAACTGTTTCTGTATGCACACAGATGTGTATCTGCAGAGCCTGTTCACACAAATTCACTGAGGAGTTTGTGACAAGGATCAAGAAAGAGTAAGCAGCCCTTCCTGTATCCTGTGCAGGGTGAGGTGGATCCTCTGTTTGCACCATCCCTGTAGAAAATTCCTGTAAGGGGATAAGTAAGTTTGTGCTGCTTGTTGCATCATGGCTTGAAGTTAGTTGAAGCATTAAAAGCATCTTCACTACATCAGCATGGACTTCCAAGCATCTCAGAGAAGCCTGGTGACTTTGTCTGTAGCAGTGTCCTCTTTAATGAGAAATATTATTTAAAGGTGGCACATATGTCTCTATCCTGCACTGCTGCTTTCACTGTGAACGAGCAGCCAGATAGAGTATTTGCCCTGAAAACCACAAATTTATAGCCAGTACATAATGAAGACAAATGGCAAAATGGATATCGAGAAGGATCAAAATACGATGAAGGTCTGCTAACCCAGACTGCAACATGACCCTTCAGATCATGCTGCAGTGGATCTAACCGACCCATCTTCTTAACATTCTGATTCTTGCATTTTTTCCCTTAAAAAAATAAAACAGACCCACAAGATATAGTCAAGAAGTCAATGCCAGATCTGGGCAAAAAGCCCAGAAATGCCTTGTGCTCAGTTACCTGCCCTATGCATTAAAAAATCTTTATTATTTTTCATTTCTTTTTTCTGAAATGGAAAATACTCTTATATAACAGAAGCTTCTTTGTTAAAAACTTCTAACTCAATTTATCTCAGGCGTAGTCCCTACACAGAAGGTCTGGATTTGGTCTTTCCCCTTCCCTTTGATGAATTACTTTTCCAGAAAGGCCAGCATGAATCTACTCCATGAAATAGGAAATGTGAACTACAGATTTTTCAGCACTAATTATCCAACCAATCTTACCAAGTCTACTGAGGCATCTCAAACCTGCAAGTGTTTGAAGACAAGATCAAATCTCTTAGCGGTCAATAGGATGGAAATGTAACCAATTTCCACTTGTCATAATTCCAATTGAAGGATGTACTAGACACAGAAAAGTAGCTCTTCAATTCTCTGGCAATGAACAACCATTCTCTGATTTTGTTGTGTAGGGACTAAAATGAACAGTATGACAAAACTCTCTGTTTTCCCATCTCTGCCTATGAATAGTCATATTTTTTCACTCGCATCTGTATTTGTAACATTTTTGACCTAATCATTGAGCAATATATATGCAAGGAAGATAAAAGACAATTTCTATTCACTGACCTTTCAGCCCCTTAGCATATAAACTGTTTAACAAAACCTGCTGAATATTTTCTTATCTTCTGTCATCAGAAATTTCACACTTCCTGTGGGACTCGGTAGGATGTTTAATATAGACAATGTGTGGTGTGCTGATTGATGTGACACACTGCAACCCTAACAGCTTTCTGCGATTTAAAACAAAACAAACCACAAAAAAGCACAGCAATGTTTGGTAACTTAAGTTATGTTTCAGAATTTCACATTCTCAGAGCCAATTTCCCCCCCCTGTGAGGGCCTGGACTCCTCTGGGCTTGGTCTAAGCAAAGGGAGGAGAAATGGGTAGGATCCCTACCCAGTCACCAAGCAGCAGGTCTCTGTCTCTGTCTCAGGGCCAGAACTCCAACTTGTTATTACTTCTGGTTAGTCTTTTGTATGCATTATGGAGAGGTGAGATGAGAGCAGAGGGACCATAGTCTGTAAACACTGGTATTCAGGGTCATATTCTGGTGAGGTATAAGAACTATGCAAGGCAAGCTGTAAAGGAGGGATGTTGAGCACTGGAAACAAACTGGTTGTATTAACCCTGTGTTTGGACAGTCTTGAGCGAAATTAATCCTTATAGAGCTCTGTTACAATGCAGAAGTATGAATTCTCCTATCCATATTTTTTATTTAGAAGTAGTTAAGGTATCTGCATGTCCCTGCAGTAAGCAGTACTGGTGTGTGCTGTGAAACTCCACTACGTCTGCCAGGCTGCTTCGCTTAACGTAAGAAAGGTGCTGGATTTAACAGTAGATGAGAACGTTACCTCTGCGCTATTGGTGTTCATAAATGAAATTCTCTACCAGGTAGAGCTTATTTTATTTATTCTACATTTGCTTGATGCTTTTATTTTTTTTTAAATCTTTTCCGTGTAAAATGTGGAAAGGAGTTAAACTGACCTTTCGAAAGTAAGTTTCTTCAGTAATGCTTCCACTATGTCAGCGAAAGCTAAATCTCTAGTATCTCTCTGCTCTTAACTTCCCTTTTAAGAACATTCTGAGAAACTGAAATGTCCATAGCATTGCCATATTTAAAAAAGACTTTCAATTTAATTTGAAGCAATTATTCAAAGAAAAGTTCTAATAAAAAAGTTACACACTCCAGTTAAAAATTAATAATATTCAAGATATTAAAATACTGACAATGCTTTATACTCTGTCATAAAAAAGAAAGGACAGTCAAGTAGCATCCATTTTTACAGTCAATTTCATAAATCTCCATCAGAGAAAAGCACATTTCTAGTCCAGCTAAATGTATGTAATGAAATATTTACATGCAATTTATGACTTGGGGTTATAGAATTGTTGAGTTAAATCCAAATTGGGATTGTATGTCCAATACATATATTTTAATAATTGTGCCTGCAAGTACTATGTAGTCTCAGACAGCTACTTTCAAAAGTTAGGATGGGAAAATTAAGAATATGGAATTCAGGGAGAATCAAGACTGTTTAGCCTTTAAAAGTAAGAGACGTAATTTGCATGCCCTGATTATGATACATATGATACAGTCTCACAAATTAATATTCTTAGTGTTGCCATCAGGTCAAGGAAGTGATCCTTCCCATCTTCTCAGTCCTGGTGAGGCCACATCTGGAGCATGCTGGGCTCTCCAGTGCAACAGAGATATGCAAATACTGGAGAAGGTTCAATAAAGGGCAATGAAGATTGTTAAGGATCTGGACCATCTCTCTTATGAGGAAAGACTGACAGAGCTGGGACTGCTTAACCTGGAGAAAAGAGGGCTCAGAGGGATCTTATCAATATATATAAATACCTGATGGAAGGGTGCAGAGTGCCAAGCTCTTTCCAGCAGAGTCCAGTGACAGGACCAGAGGCAATAGATACAAACTGAAACATTGGAGGTTCCCTCTGAACATAAAGAAACACCTCTTCACTGTGAGGGTAACCAAGCATTGGCTCAGTTTGCCCGGGGAAGCTGCAGAGTCTCCCACGTTGGAGATGATACTAAAAAAAACATCTGGACACAGTTCTGGGCAACTGGCTCTAGATTGCTCTGCTAGAACAGAGACTTTGGACCAGGTGACCTCCAGAGGTCTCTTCCAATCTCAACCATCCTGTGATTCTCTGAGGGAGACAGGACCTGAATCAGTCACTCCTGTGTCCCCAAAGAACTAACATAAATGAGTTTTCTCTGTTCTTGCAGCCATGTGCTAGTATCTGGTGATCCTTCTCACTTGATGAAAGCAGTGGTCGGTTCAGGCAACTATCATGTGTTCATGCAGTTACAGCCTGAAGGCTACAGTCATTGTTGCCTTTGTCATCCACATCAAACTCCCTTGCAGAGAGACACTTCAAGATAACAGGTATGGCACAGTTAGAACTCATCAGCCAGCACATTTCTTCCCAAGTGGCAATTTACGAGTAATTTTAACCTTCGTATTTCCTAACTTGGAATACTCAGTCTTACAGACAATGCAGTCTTCTAACACTTTTTAAATCTCTTTGAAAAATTAATTGAACTGTTTCACCACATCTCATTCCATTTAGTAGATCCACAAAGGACAGTCAGTACCACTGGTCTAAGGATATTTAGATCCACTAGATGAATTCAAGAAGTGACAGGTAACATACAGAGCAGCCACCAAGCAAAGGTTTGACAGACACCTGAGGGGCTGCTGAGATCAGTGTGTTAATCATAAGACAGTAATGTAGATCATGAATTGTGGGTTCAGTTCCTGGTTCTTGAGGTGGCTCTCTGATTTTCACAGATAGGCATGTAGCCCATTTGGGGTGTTGTTAGCAATTTAGCAATGATGTGGACTTGTTTCTGTTGGACTATATGGTATTGAGTCAACTCTTTCCATAGAAGAATAATGGAGCTTGCTTCTGCAATTCTGCACTGGGCCTCTGTGGTCCTACCCAGGAGTGGTGGAGGCTGTCGGGACAGAAGGAGGGGGATCCAGGGGTAGGAAGCTCAGGGACATGCACTTTGCACTGGAGCAGCAGAGAAAAAAAGGAGCAAATTCCTTAGAGCTAAGGTTTCCCCTTTGCTCCAAATTTAATTCCTTATTTTCTCTTGTCAACGGGGGTGAGTTCTGCAGTAAAGTTTCATGAAGTTCTATGAATCTTTTATTGGTGATACGCTTGCTGTACCTGTTATTTTTAAGCTGTTTCAGGGGGAGCAAAGCATGTTAAGTGCAGATAGGATGCCCAGTGATATTTTCAGCAAATATTCATTAAGTTCTGCTAATCTCCATGTGTGTAAATGTATTTTTATGTGTATATAAAATCAAATATTTATATATACTGTATTTATATACAAACATAAAAAATGCATGTATATAGAATGTATGTAGAATATGTATATCATACATATAAACATAAAATACATATATCTTAGAATCTTGTCCTTTGCCCCAAACAGAGGTTTTTCACAGGTACAGCAACAATTTTGCTATGCTGTGTTTCCCTACTCCGTACATAAACACAAAAGCATGCTTAAAAGGCATCTAAAATATTAATTCAAGCTCTTGCAAAGTTACTGCCTTTTTTATTCCCTGAATGGGCTGTATCAAAAATTAAAAATAAAAATAAATAAACATAACCAGCTAAAGAGTAAAAAAGGGAAATGCAGTCTAAATGGCTGTATTTGGCAAAATACAAGACACTGAAAACACAAACTTTAGATAGCTACAATTATCAGGAACCCGTATCATGATCTACTGACCATTTAATTGGATTAAAATGGAAATTGGTGTGGACTATAATGAAATCACATTATTGTTTCATTTTTGCATTTATGGGAGACATCTGGAAATGCTGGAATTTATTCATACTTGATGTGTCTTAACTCTTCTACCTCATCCCTGAAGTTTCTGAGATGTTCATAGTAGTCAGTAACTTTTATCATTGCAATAGAACTGCTACACCTAAATCAACCTGAATTTACTAAGAAATTAAAGTCTTTCAATAATCCCTTGGAAATGTCCAGCATTTTCTGTGACATCTAATTCTCTGTTAACAGCTTTGCATGATAGGAAAGATGTGGTAGTTATAACTAAAAAGAAAACATTAAAGAAAATACAAAAGGATGGGAAAAGTGCCTGCTCAAGGACAAAACTTCCATAGAGGCTGAAGAATTAATTTTAAAAGAACATATGACCATATGGGCTGGAGGTGCTGCTATAGTTTAAACTTAATCTCTCTCTTGGAATTGTGGCTATATAAACATTTAAATAAGAACAGCCATTATATCAGTAGAGAAGCAGACTTCTGGATCTGCATATTTATGCCTCTGTATCTGTAGATATTGTATATTTGGAAGGTATATGCAGTTAAGTCTTACACTACGAGGCATATAAAATGAGCAGAAAGGGTACAATCCTGCAAAATGCTGGGTACAGTGTCTCTGTGCATTGCCACTCTAAAACAACTGTCTGCAGTCAAACTCCGGTGGGTCTTGTGTGATGTGTTTATTGTTAGAAAGTGTGCTTAAGTGACTTGCTGGGCTTGGTTTAGAGATCAACACTTTACAAAAATTAAGTCTGTATGAATTCGCACACTTGCATATGATGGAATATTTCAGTTTTCAAAGTGTTCACTTTTGATCTTAATTATGTTCACTTTCTTTTCAAATTATTTAGGTAGCTCATGAATATACATCCAATAGTTTCTTCTCCACCAAATGATTATTTTGGCTGCCCTGTAGCTAGCAAGAAGGCTGTTTGACTTGAAAATGGTATGAGAAGTGTCTATTTTTCTGATGAGTTTTATGGCAATTACTTTTACGTTTCCACCCAAATGTATCTATCTGTCCTTAGAGAGTCATGCTGTAATTTAGTTTGATAGTTATCTTCTGCTAATAAAAATCTTTATCTCTGTGTCTTTAGCTGGAGGTGCACTCCCTGAGTCATCAGCTTGCCAGGATTCGACTGGATTTAAACACAGAAATGCAGAGACTGAGAAATGAAAATGAACTGTCAGCAGCTTTTGAATCCAAAAGCACTGAACATTGCTGTGAGCCCAAAATAATAAACTGTGTTTCAAGATATAGACCCTGCGGATGAAATATACGTTCTAAAAACGGTTCTGACAATAACATTATGGATAAGCTGCATGAGCTTCTTGATCCAATTTGGTAGCAGAACACATGGCATTGCTTGGAAATTACAGAAATATTTTAGCGAGGGGGTAGTGGAAGGTAATGCTTATATCAGAGTTCTCAGTTTTACTTGCTTTTTGAGGGAGAAGAGTTTGCATTTTAAAAAAGTGTCTAAGAAGAATGCATGTATAAAAAAGGGCCTGTTTTCAAACTATTTTTCATACATGTAATTTCATACAATTTTCAGTTCAATAAACATTTCACTGGGATACACGTCACTTCAAATGTTCATTAGTTTAAACATTCTTTCCTGAAAAGGAGAATTTTTAACTGTGCCTTGGATTTAATGCTTTCTAAGTTGCTTCTTTTTTATTTAAAAATAAAAAAGAGCAAACTACATTAGCACCATGAAATATTTTGAGTTTCATTCCTAGATTCAAATAGGTGAAGGATCTGAGGATGATTCATAAATGCAGAACTGTCTAGGCAATAAGATTCAGTAGATATAAAATGTATGTAACTGTAAAATTTAACATTTAGACATGAAAACTAATGTCTACAGGCAGAGGAGAAGCTGACTTATTAACCCTTTTATTGGATGCAAATCTTTTTAAGAGGTTCATGAAATGCACAAATTTTATATTCATTTTGCTAAATGTACCAAGGAAATACTATGTTGTATCCTCCAGGAATAAAATCTATTAGAAACACCATATTCACTTCTCAGTCACTTCTGAGAAAGGGCAACAAGGTTAAGCAGGCAGTTTGGCACTCAAGTTTTTACATGCTCCCGTGCTTCTGAGATTCTCTTGCAGGTCTCTGGGCTTTAGAAGAAAGCTGCACCTTATGATCCAGTACTTGGATTGCATGTCAGAAGAGAACTAAGTGAAATCAAGAAAATCAAGTATAAGAAAAGCCTCCAGGCAGGTCAAGACAAGTTTGGGCAGAGCAAGGCACACAAGCCTCTGTTCTGAGACCTTACACACTCGGCGCACACCCAGCAATGTCAATGCTGTGCTACAGGAGACCATTAGTTCATATCACCCAGAGCTGTGTGCTGGCTGTGTGCTGGCTGCGTGCTGGCTGCCTACTTTTCTCTCTGTAGGGGTGACTAAAGGAAGAAGAGAAGCAAAAGCAATTTGTATTCTGCAACCATTGCACTTCTGCATTGCCTCTGTAAATGAAAGCGAGTTTTATCTCAGCCTGGCAATGGTGGGCTCAACCTCAGTTTTGAAGGGAGAAGCTAACAAGCAATTTACTTAAATGGGTGCATATTCAAGGCTCAATTTGTTTCTGACTGATGGCAATAGTAATCTACCATGGGCTTCAAAGGAAGCTAGAAGAGTATTACACAGTGACAGTAATATTACATCTCCTCCTATATGCTGCAATTGAAGTGCTAGGAGTATTACAAAGATCTCTGTAATTGCTTTACAGTTAAATGCAGCTTTTGTCTTTGCAAAAGATTTTGCCTTAAAACGAAGTTGAAGACATACCAATGTATCTTCTGTAATAAAAAACTGACTGTTAATCCTTTTTGGATATGAAAACCAGCATAAAAAAGGAAAGCAGGGAAAAGATGTTTCTTTTTGTAGGGGAAACTTAAAAAAAAAGTAGTCCAAATGGTTGAAAACGTAGAATGACAGGCTCTTTAGAAATGCAGATATAATGATAATAAAAATGCTGAAGATTGGAAAACAAAATTAATATGATAAAGAAAATGTAATATTATAGTCTGGATGGTTGAACTCCAGTGCAGACAGTGAGAATGGAATTGATGTAAGATTGATTCTGAAGGTAAGAATTTTCATATGGCTGAGGATGATAGCAGACTTCTGAATTTTCATTAGGGAATTTGAAATGGTGTGTTCATCCAGGTTCAGATTTTAGTGGTTAAGCTTTAAGAGGTGTTGGAGTAAGCACTACAGACTGTGGTCTCACTGTAGTGTAACTGGTTATGTTCAGCACTATGGAATTTGGAAGAGACAGTATTGCCCTTTGATACCAAAATATGACATTTTCTGTAGACACGAAAAATACCTACTGCTTAGATCAGACATCTTTAGAATTACTGTCTACATCCTTCGCTAAATATGGTAGTGTTTAAATACTTCTACATCTTCAATATCACATTCACATTAATAAAGGATGTTATGTAAAAAAGATTTACATGTGTAAAAATATGAAAAAGTGTATGTAATTTTTTTTTAAAATGTATGAAAAATTATGTTTTCAAAGTATGGGAAGATGTTGATCATCAGTTTTGTGCACGTTATCAATAGCTGCATTTAAAGATCGGTGATTTTTGCTATCATATACTTTAAATAGACTCATATTTCTTGAAACTGATTTAACTAGCCTGTAAAATAAACATGGATTCGTCTTTTATTTTCATTGCTGATCTTGCCCTCTGCATAAGTGGTGGTGCTGTGGGTTTCAGGATGATTGGTCTCACACACACGGCATCAAAGTAGTCTAAAAGTAATTAACAAGGGCTTCAGCTTTCAGAGTTCAATAACTGTATATTTATAACACTCCTCTTTTTTTTACCCTCTTGGATTTACCCTCTGCCAGTTAACTACTCCTCTTTCTTTTAAAATGTGTCCCTCTTGTTCCAAAAGGAGCAGGGTAAAACCAGCGTGATGTTGTTCCTGTGCTGGCTGTCAGAGGGCACCTCTGGAGCTGCTGAGCTGCAATTGCCTCAGTCACCCTGTCCTGTGAAAGCACCTCCTCCAACTTTTCCTCTCTCTTCGCAGGGTTCCCTCAGAGCATCTGTTTTGGTCTGTTTTGTTTTTTCTTTTCCAATCCTGGAAGCTCTGTCTTTCAGGGGCTGTGACTGCCGACATGAACCAAGTGTATATAATATTTCTTAACAGCAGGAGCTCTCTGCAAACAAGGATTTGAACCACCCAGTCCATACTGGCTAGCTAACCTCCGGAGGACAGCTGGTTTCAATCTGGGTAACCTCATGTTGAGAGGCTTCACCACTGTTAAGGTGTCCCTAGTTTGTCTGGGCTCTGCTGGCCTCATCACAGCCATGCCAGCAGAGGCACCTACCTGGGTCCTCTCTGACAGGACTTGCTTCCAGCCTGGTTCAAACCTGTCACAAATGACACAAGTTAGACAAACTGGAATATTCTCTGCAAGAGCAGTTTTACCCAGATTAGGGCTTTTACCGGCATTGCTAGGTGTGATCTTTCCATGTTTGCAACCAGTATAGCTATGCTCGTAAAGCTTCGTAGTAGAGACCTGGACAGAATACTTCATATCTTCGCTTGAAGCCTTGGCAAAACAACCTTTTGACTTTGTTGGAGCCAGGGCAACTCTACTCTTTCCAATTAATAGTCCAGACTTTGTTCTCTCAGTGCTCAAAAAGTTGCTCATGTGGGATTGGCTTATCTCTCCAGTCACTGCTGAAATATTACTCTGGCACATTTCTGCATGACTGTATGCTGACATCCATCCTATGCTTTTGAAAAGTCAAATCAAATTCTGTGCACACACCCCTTCTGGAATCTTAAAAGCTTTGGTTGCCTGTGTCCACAGCACTTACTGGTATGCATGTGCAGTGCTGAGGTTGCTGGTGGAATACCCCACATCACCAAGCCTGGTATGCAGAAGCAGTGCTGAAATACTGCCTTCCTGGTCTTGCCTTGACATTTCATCAGCTGATGTTATGTTAAAATAAGACTTTTATTTGCCCAGGATGATGCTTAATTTTGTCCCTGTGTAGAGATGATAATGTACTTGAATACACCAACGGACAATTTCCTAACACCATGTGGTGTGTTTATGATGTGTTGACATCTTTTGGAGAGAAAGAGTGTCTGAAAGAACATCAGAGCATTGCAGAGATATGCACAAATGTTGGATTGGTGGCAGAGGAGAAACTCAGAAAGATATGAAAGACAATGGACATTGTGGTTGGTACATTACTTTCATATTTCATGTTGGCACTTCTGGAAGAGTGCAAGTGTGATATGGTGAGATCAAGCCCCTCTGTAGAGATGCAGTATCTCTAAAACTTCCTGATAAAAAAATTACATACAGATGATTGAAGGCAGTTTGCCCCAGACACCTCTAGTGCCATAGGCCCCCTCCCAGTGGTACATCTCTTGGTAGTCCCTCATTCATTTGGGCAGGATGTCTTCCCACGTATTAGGATGTCAAACTCAGCCATCAGAGGAGGTGCACAGATAATTCACCAGCACTTTCAGCACTTTCAGAGGTTGGTGATCACCCAAGAAACAAAGCAAATGGCTTCTCAGATTTGTTTGAATGCAGATTTCAAAAGTGACATGTAGATGTCATGGCTTGGTGCAGTCTGCTGCAAACCTCTAACACTACACAGCAGTGCTTTTACACAAAGTAACACAAAGTAAGCACCAAACAGTGCAAACTGCCTTACATGAGTGGAAGACATGCATGAAAGAAATCTGGGCCCAGGATGAAAGAAAACAAGGGAAATAATGGGGTTAACATTATATCAGTTCTGTTTTAAGGAACAGCTGCTAAAACATGTAGTTCACAGACAGTGAATATGGGCTTTTTCTTCCAGGTATTTTGCAGTGTTTTGAGTATTAATCTTGCTCAGTTCTTTAAACTCCTGACATAAGGAAACAGGTAATTCACATGAGGTGTATTGAACCTCATTAATCTGATGAAATACATTGAAAGGATTGATTTTTTTCACTGTATTATATAACCACTTACACACAAAACTCTCTGCTTTCCAGCTGGGAATATGAGGACACATGTTGATTGCTTACTGATTTTTTAATACTTACATGAAACCTTTTGGCAAACACAGCAGCCTCTCTTTTTTTCTTTTATGTTTTTCACAGTTAAGCAGGCAGCAATGCACATTTAACAAAAACACAGCTCTATTAAGCCTAGAGGCATATGCAAGAGACAGCTTTAGAAAAATGCTTTCAAGACATGCTAATCACCTGCAAGAAGTAAATATTTTATGATGTAGTAACTAATGAACAGACCAAGCCTTCAGAAGATGAGCAAGCTGTAAAACATGTTGCAACGCAACTGGACATAAAAGATGTTAAAGCAATCTCCAAGGGAGCTATGTCCATTTGTCAAAGCTCAGCACCACACTTGGTCACCAAGCTCCTTGAGATCCCTTTCTGAAGTTAGATTGCTAAGCCCAAACCAGATAATCTCTGCCCTGTGTTCCAGTGCATGGTACAAGCAGCTCAAGTGTGCCCAGGTTCCCAGGTTCCCAGCAAGGGAAGTATCCTGCTCTGCTCAGGGCCCGCATAGACCACTTGGTCTGAACCCCTCTGCTTGCCACTAGCAGCCAGGTACCATCCCACCTTGGATCAGACCTGCTGGTGTATATTCTGCAGGTGAAAACTCTGTCAGACCTTGGTTATAAAAACCCAGTCTGTGAATTTCAGTTGGAGTTTTGACAAAATCGGTGGGGAGCAATTATGCAAGCAAATCAGAGGCTTTGTATCCTCTGAAAGTGTGAATGGTGATAGGCAGCAGTGGTGGGATGCCTGGGATGGAATGGGATTCCTGCCTGCCAGTAGAGTCCTCCCCACACCAAAAAATGTGTCTGCCCTTGGTCTGATTATGACTGAAACTGTTCTTACACTTAAAAAGTGAAAAAAAAATCTCAACACTTCATTCATTGTATATATTTGTAAGTTTTGGCTATAACAATACCTTGAGGAGTAAAGACAAAATTAACATTCAGGTTTTCTGATCAGACAATATACTTGAGATTCTTTATATTATTCAAAGGAGGTTTTGAATTACATTCAAGTCTAAGTTACTCCATTAGAGTGGTCAGATGTCAAATTTTCATATTAAAAAACGAAGTTATTGATTGTACATTATAGTAGCAGGTACCTGTTATCCTTGATGCATATATAGCACTGACTTCATTTAGGCTGCCACTCTGCGAGTGGATGTAGCTATGTGTGGTTAAACCATGGAGCACTCCTTCAGAGTAAGGACACTGGAGTGGAGCACGCCCACAGTGCCTGCAGCCCTGTGTGACTCTGTTCTGCAGGACTCAATCTGTGGGCTTCTTGCATTAACCAATACCAAATAGAAACACTGTTCCAACTCCACTTGTCAGTCTGCTAATGATGATTTCATACTGTAATGTACGGAGCGTAGAGTGAACAATGACTTTTTGCCTTCTGTGCTTCGTTAAGAAAAAGAATTCCTGATCCAAACCCCCATGTGCATGATATTCCAATGTAAAATGCCATCTTTCAGCTCTACTGTTTTTTTATTCTTCCCCTTCCGTTTAGCTTTAAAAATGCAAAACCTGACTGACTCTCTGGTTCAATAAGATCTCTGTTGTTAGAACGAAGGATGTGACACTTTGAGATACAGCAACTCCAAAATGCTGCAGATCTAGCTTAAGCCAATTAGAAAGGGGGAATATCACTTGTTGTCAGTCAGTTGGTATAAAGGACAGTTCGGCACAGTGAAGAGGAACTGTTAAGAATTCAGCAACAATTTTTAAGCTAAGCGCTCATTTATGTTGAGACCCAGAGATCAACAGGCAGTGTTTGGTACTTCTAGCTCTCTTCTCACACTTATTTGTTTTATACCATCCTGCACATTCATACAGATTCAGCATAAAATTGCTTTAAAATTAAAACAAGAGCAAAGAGAAATTGCAAATGAGAATAAATAAGAAACAATAGACAGCAACACCTTGAGGCTTTCAGTTAATAGGACGGATTTCAACAAGTGCCTTGGAATGATCTCGTAGTTTGTGTAGACTTTATTCAAGGGCACATGCAGCCTGCGTCAGGACTGGGCTCTGCACCATGTGGCTTTCAACCAGACATGGAGCTGGAGGACTGGGTGTTCTCCTGGACTGTAGCCCTTTATCAACCCTCACAGTCAACTTCCATGTTGTGCTTAACTGTGTCTCAGCTTCTACACATCTTCCACTTCTAAACAATGTGTTTTCATCAAAAAAGATGAAAACGTTAACATTTTTACACTACATCATTACATATAGCACCACCACAAGGGAAAAAAATCTTGTCAGAGCGTTTTGGTAGTGTAAGTTGAAACTTGTGACTTTCTCATTGGCAAAGCTACATTTGTTTGTGGCTTTTATTCCTGGCCGGTGCTTTTGGAGTTGGATCTCTAAATCTGGTAGCGCCAAACAGCTGCAGCTTGTGGTGGCCCTTCTGTAACATCTTGCTGCTTTCTTCTCTTTCTATGGACAAATCTTGAAATTATGCCTCTTCTTTTCCTTATTGCTGACATAATGGTGCATCCTCCCAAGAATAATAAAAAAAGATTGGGAATGCAGTATCTGGCCTTTTGAATAAGTATTTTGTAAAACCCACAAGAGTATTTTAGGATTGATGATGTATTTGCATTTTTCAGTCAGGCACATTGTCTTATTCTCTGTCTTTTCACCTTCTTTTGCTTATGTGCTAATTGATATCAGTGTTCCGTATACACAGAGGAATATTATTAATCTGGTAACTGGTTGGTCTGTTACTGCTGTTTTCCCAGGTTTATCCAGCTACCTAAGGTAATTATTGTATTCCACACATTTCATGAAGAATAAATGTATATTTAAGCCATTAACATAAATGCACTTTTATCCTTTTAAGATTTTTTTTAAAAAGAACACATGCTAATATGTTAGTGAACAGTCTAAGTAGCAATTTTTAAAGTCACCACTGACAATAGGGCAAACGTAATAGTTTTATGGACTTTGGAGGAAAAAGGTGAAGATGCAGAGGGAAACTGCTTCACTGCAAGGATTAATGAACTGCTACTCATTCAATAACTGCATGCAGTTATACTGCAACTGGAATAACACTTATGGAAGGCAAAAGGGCTGTTCATAGAATCGTTTTATATTTTGTAAGTTCAAACATAACATACACAAATCAAGAGGATGAAGAGCTTGATAAATACTGAAATAATTTGATATCAAGTACAAATGATGGCAAAGGCAATGGAAAAACTTCTGAAAAAAATGCCAGGAGAGATGATAAAACAAGCTATTTAGGAAACATCTCCTAACAGAATCATAATTTCATTCATTGTTGTTTTTCAGGCAAAACTAACTTATGCAACAAGGTTGTTGGAGGTGAACAACAGAAAATCAGAAAACAAGCAATGGAAAACTTGAAATAGTTTGGAAGTGTAAGAGGGGACCTTAACAACTATCAAGAGAGACTCACACTGGGATTTTTTTGCTGAACCAAGAGCTGTTGAAGTTTTCAGCTTTGAATGTGTGCTGAGAGCTAAGAATAGGCAAACATTTTTGTGGAACATATATCTTGTTCCTTTTTTGCTGATTTTTTGTATGCCAAGAAGGGTAAATGTAATTTTTTTTCTCCTTCTAAGAGGAACAGAAAAGGACAAGCTTACCTTTCAATCACTAAAGAGTGAGAAATGCAACAAACTCCTTTTCTGGGGATTTCTTGGTATACGTATAGATGCAAAGCTCCAAATATATGCAAACACTAGCTTGTGTATATTGATGTGGAATCTTTCGAAAAAGGCAGACCTGGCACTACAGAGGATTGTGCATGACAGTTTTTGGATGTCACAGCTGCCTGCAGTTAAATAATTGTACATTGAAATAAATACATTAGTGTCTGCATATATTTGGAGCTCTGCACCTGAATACAACACAGGCAGCCAAATATATCCACTAACTATGAAAGGTTGCTTGATGAAAACAGATGTCCTGCTTTTTGGCTCCAGACAACTGGGTACATTATGCAATAGGCCTGTGTGTATGATTTTTGACTGTGAACTTTATCGCTATAGAGAGGTCAAGTGTTGGCATTCTCAGCACAAGAGGGAGGATGGTTCACGTGGACCACCAGACTGATTGCCAGATCCATGTTTCAGACTAGACTTTCAGCTGTAATATCACAGTATCACAGTATCATAAGGTTGGAAAGGACCTCTGAGATCATCAAGTCCAACCTATAACCTAACACTAACACCAACCATCATCTAGACCATGGCACTCAGTGCCTCATCCAGTCTCCCTTTAAACACCTCCAGGGTAGGTGACTCCACCACCTTCCTGGGCAGCCCATTCCAATGGCCAATCACCCTTTCAGTGAAGAATTTTTTCCTCACATCAAGTCTAAACTTTCCCTGACGAAGCTTAAGTCCATGCCCTCTGGTTCTGCCACTGGTCACCTGAGAGAAGAGACCAACCCCTGCCCGACTACAACCTCCTTTTAGGTAGTTGTAGAGAGCAATGAGGTCTCCCCTGAGCCTCCTCTTCTCCAGGCTAAACAGCCCCAATTCCCTCAGTCGCTCCTCATAGGGCTTGTGCTCCAGCCCCCTCACCATCTTCGTTGCCCTCCTCTGAACACATTCCAGTATCCTAACATCTTTCCCATACTGAGGGGCCCAGAACTGGACACAATATAGCTCCCTGAAAAGCCATGGAGCCTGGAGGTTTGTGCTGCCTGAGGATCTTGTCCATACAGCCTCTCTGGTAAGTGTTTATGAGTAGGGGAATTATTTACAACACATTTTTTGCAAAAAGTCCAACGTGAAGTTATGCAGTTGATTTCTACATAAAAAAAATAACTTTTTGATCTGGATTCAAAAAAAATGCAGAAAGCACTAGAAGAAAATTGGTGGTGATCTTTTATTCAGTAATTTTCTGGATCAACATTCAAAGATGACATGAGAGATCAGAAGAACATGAACTACAGCTTCTGCACCCACAGCAGAGTGCCCTGAGAAGAGTACAGAAGAAAGGCCAGGCTAACTGGAGGCAAATGTGTATCCACTTCCATCTTTAATCTTTCATCACGGCCTAGGCAGAAGGGCATGGTACCTGGTGACAGAAGAGAGCATTTCAAGGTGGAGCCTGGAGCTGGAAAACATCCATATTTCACAAAAAATATTTGGAATTTCTTCTTTCCGCAAGTCCATTGGACTTACTCCATCTTCTATAAAAAGTCATTGGAGCAGTGGTCAAAATTTCAGTGTTTTGGGTTTTTTGGATAAAAATGCTTGGCATGGACTTTTTTGAGCAAGGAATAAACATTTTATTGCCAGCCTTGTTGCCCCCATGAAATTGTAACCTACAGGTCCCATGACTTCATTTTTATAGTGCAAAATTGCAAATCAAAACACACCATAAATTTCAAGCACCGTTTTGCCAAGACCAAACTTAGAATCATTGAACCATTGAAACTGGAAAGGACCTCGGGAGGTCACTAGGCCAATTTCCTGCCCAATGCAGGGTCAGCACTGAATTCAGACCAGCTTGTGGACTTCATCTAGTTAGTTGAAAATCACCAGAGAAGGAGATGCTACAAACAGGTTCCTGGATAACTTGTTCCAGGGTTGACTGTCCTTGTGATAAAAATGTTTTCGCTTATGACCAGTCAAAATGTCCCCTATTTCAACCGATGAACATTGTCTTTCATCTTCTTGCCAGGCACCTCTGCAAAACCTGTCTCCATTTTCTCAGTTATCTTCTCTCAAGCACTGGAAGGCTGCTTTTGGGTTCCCCCAAGCCTTCTACACTCTGTTGCCTGTTTGTTCATCCTTGTGTATATAGAATTATACACAGTGGCTTCCGAAGCCATTTTTTCAACTTTCAGAATGTGAATAAGCTTTGAAAACTGGAATCATCTTTCCTATATTCCTGGCTGTTACCAATCAGAACAATTATTTGCTGTCATTGAGACTCAGCAAAACACATTGTTCTACCCTGCAATAAAAGCCTTCTCACAAGCTGTTCTTATAAGAAAGATTACCACTGATCCCACCAGATCCCACATCCACACAGAATCAGAGGACTTCATAGACAAGCTGAGCTTTTTCATGCATACGTATGCAGAAAACTGTACTAAATAGATTTCATCTGTGCTGATCTAATGTTACAGGAGAAATCTCACCAGAGCACACATGCAACACACTGAGAGTCACACTCAAACCACCTAAGACTTCAATTGCAAGAACCAAAGCCCATACGCAGTGGGCGATTCCAGTGAACAGACAAGTGTCCCTTTTTAACTCTCTTTTTCACATATACACTCACTCACTCTGTTGAGTTTCTCTCTGTGATGCAGAATTAGGACCCTGGATTCTGGCACAGAGTTAATTCATTTCAGCTTGAGCTGGCACCCTCCTGTGAGGGACTCTGAAGGAAGAACCCCTGGGAAGTTATAGCCTTACAAACTAAGAACTCACGCCCTCATGCATTCTTCGTGCATTGTCCATGCAGCAGTTCGTCCAATGGTGTTTCAGGGGCTGGGGTCTTCTCACACCCCATTGGGATCCTTCCCTGTCCCTGGGCAGGCTTTCTCCTTTATCATCTTCGGAGTGTGCAGCTGGTTGTAGCTTCCTTATCTTCTGGCCTGACCCAGTCCTGAGTCTCTTTTTTGTGCAACTCAGTAAAAAGTTTAACTTCAGCTCATCCTCCCATCTTATCTGTACAAAGGTTTCAGCCATCATCTGCATTCACACTAAGCTAAAAGCAAGTTAAAATTTTGACAACTCTAAGCAGTCACACAATTAATTCTATCATTCTATAAGTAAACTTACTTTGATCACTGACATCCAAGACTACATGGTAATGAATTTGCACTGTATAGAATGGTATGAGGCATAGATGATATTGGCCTGATCTACTGCAATATGCTGATATGAACAAAATCACTTCTTTATGGAAAGAATTTACATCAGCAGTTATACCAACTGACTGCTGAAAATATGGTTTAGGTAGCTACACAGTAGAAAGAGAGAATAGTGCATCTCAGAGGGCTGCATGGAAAGAGAAGAATCAGAAATGGAAGTTAATAAGAGAAAAAAACCCACAAAGAAATATAATAGAAACTCAGCAGACATAGCCAGAGCATTTAAACTAGATATGTATTTTTTTGGATAATATATTATTTGATCCTCACTATAACTTGTACAGTTATAGCTTTGGACTCTCTATTTCACTGTATGTTATAATGCTGTAAAATGACTTCAAAAAGAAAATACTTCAAAGATTTCTCATAGTTTTTCAGTATGTTAATGTTAACATATCTGTTGAACTAGGCATGAAAGCAGAGAAAAAGTAGACCTTGTTTTAAAACAACTACAAACTAATGATTCAATGATGATGCCTTAACCCAAGACAGAATCATCTGTGGAATGAAGCCCTAAATCGATAAAATAATAGGGGTAGCAAAGAAATTTACAAGCTACAAGAATCCTTGCTGTTTTCCTGTGTGTATTTTGACAAAAATGTGCAATCTTGCAAAGGCAAGCACTTTGCTCTGATCAGCAGCAGGGAAACCCACAGGGTGAGGAGAACCATTTGTCACATAGAAATTGTGAGACATGTTTGCATAAACTTTTAATTAAAATTGCTGCTCTTACCCTGCTTTTGTTGGAAACCATAAGGGTGACAAATTAGCTCTCTTGCAACTCAAACAGTGTGAGTGCTAAGTGTTAGAGATTATGAAGCAGTATTAAGTCTGGAAGGAACCTAGTTTATGATCTTACATAGGGATCCATGTAAATGACTCCATTTTTTAACTCAGCTGTCACAGTTCTCAGAAATACTGTGATTATAACACCAGCAAGGCTTGCAGTTACCCATATACTTAAAGACAAGTTTGACTCTGAATGGCAGTGATAATGTAAACTTAGGTCCTTGTTAGCTCTGCAGAAAGTTTTGTGCTGGCAAATACCTGTTCAGCCCACAGTTTCACCAAGGTGTGGCAGGGAAATGGGTTCTCGCTGCAAAACGTGCCCCAGAGCTTGCTCCTCAGTTGTGTTACTCTGCCCTGTAGATCTCATGGGGTTCTCTAGAGAAAGCATTGGCCAAGGTGGGCAAGGATAGGATGACCAAAGGAGGCAAATATCTCTAATCTGGTGCAGTTGGAAGTCGCAGAGGCTGGGAGAAGTGCACAACGTTGCTCAGTGGAGAGGAGACTCTTATTGCATACAGTTTCACAAGCAGAAAAAGTGGGAGCCATAGAGGAAAATGGTGTTGTCAGCGGTTACGGAACAAATCAGCACAGGAGATAGGAAGAAACTTACTCCTCAGTAGTCTATTGATTTTTTAACTGCTGGGCATGTTTGGCTGCTGAAAGAGTCCTAGGGCTCAAATGAGATACAAGAACAAATAATTCACAGTAAACCTCTATGAAGACAAATTTTTGGCTATGCATCTTATCTCCCCTATAATTCCCTCTTTCAATTATTTTAATAAAAGATGGTTACAAGTGAAGTAAAGGTAAAAAAAAATAAAACCTAATGGATTTTTTTTGTCTTCAGTAGTGGAAACATGGATCGTGAAAGAGTGCAGGAAAAAAATTCATGATCATCCACTAAAATATGAAGGATGTCAATGCATTGCCTAAACGCAGACATCTCCACTTACCTGTGTGTCTCATCTCGTTTTCAGCTGCCAGTCCAGAGTGAAGCACAACTCCTATGGGTCCTCTATCTTCTCTTCTGTCCTTGGCATCTCAGAAATGCATGTATATTCAAATAAAACTTCATTTAGGGAGTTACAGTGCAGACTATTTCAGGTCCATAAACAGCTGGGTTTTGTATTGTTTTGTAATTTGTTCTCACTTTTAGTTATGTCTGCACCTGCTGTGCTTTGGGATTTAAATGATCACTTGAGTTCACTTGAACTTTCATGAACATTAGCGTGTGCAAAATTCAAATTTCTAGAAAAACCACTTCCTTTCTTTTAGTTAATCTGTCATGTTTGTGGGTAGGACTTATGTTGGAAATTGTTGCAGCTGGTCTGCTTGGGAAACAAGAAAAGACAAGTATTAGAATGAGTTTCTGATTATATTGTCTGGAGAAAGACTATTAACCTCTTTTAACTGATTCATAATCTAATCTGTTTAAAACCTCTGAACTAATGTTTTTTCTCAGAGACCTAATATATTTGGTGGGGTCTATTTCTGGAGGAAACGAGATGGAAACTGGAAATTTTCTTATTTTCCATAGAATTTAAATTGTGATTAAAGAATTATGCAGAAATGGGAAATGGTTATATTGCAGTAATTCAATGACTCATAGGCAATAATTAAGGGTCTTCTTCTGACCCTCCAGGGGACAAAAATCCAAACCACAGTTTCAATGGAAACGTTGGGAGCCTGAGAGCTGAGAAAGGTTTCTCAGTCACATTGCCAGGAGAATGTCTTAGCCAGAGAGAAGAGATTTTGTCCTTGTGATTTAAGGGTAAACTGTCACTGAAGTTGTGAATGGGTTTTTCTGAACCCCTTAACAGTCTGTAAATACTATTATTAAAAGAAAAATCCTTCCGAACGATCACATTTGGAGAATACAGCAAGATTTTTAAAACTCGGAATTTCCACAAGTCAGCAGAAGTCTGTGATTTCATCTGAATTCAGAAAAAGACTTTTCTGTGTTGGGTTTATGTTATTGAAGTGTAATTTCTGCAAAGGAGCTGTAGGTTATGTCTCTACAAGAGGACTTCCCATGCTCCATGCTGGAGACCAGCAGAGCTAGTCCTTGCTGATCTGGAGGCTCTGTTGGCCTCAGCTAAGCACCACTTCACACTGCTGGTGTTTGTAACTAAAAATTGCTCCACTAGCTCCTGCTGCAAGGAAGAACAATGTCATGGTCATAGTCTTCTTTATTAACTTTGTTTAATGTAAGGGAAGTATTCTGAGAATGTAAATCGCAGCAGGTCCAACCTACATTTAAATATCTTTTGCTAGGAATGAAGTAGCACCCAGCAAGACATACAAATGTCATTAAGTCTGAATAGTCTCCGCTTGTGTAAATTGCATTGCTTCAGGTTTTTTGGCTTCCATCATGTATATTTGCGAGTGGACATCCGTTTCCAACAAAAATCTGTACTGATCTCCAGAGTAAATGCTCTGTTGTGTTAATTGCCTATTTAAAATATTTGTAGTCTTGTATTTCTTCTTTTGAGTTCTGTTGTGTGAAATATCTATCTGTCATTATACCTCTAAAAATATGAGAAAGTTAAAATCAGTGATTTTTAGACTTCTGGCAGCATTATGGTTTGGAGTGAGAACCTTATGGAGTGGAGTGAGATTACTGATTTGAAATGTGCAAAACTATAACTGCAGTGCTATTGATTATGTATACGAGGTCTGACTCAAAAAAAAGACAGTGCCTGTCTTTTTATTTAATTAAGAAATTCACCTATGATCACCTTCAAAACAATTCCCTTCTGAGTTGACACACAGCTGCACATGCTGCTGTCCATGTTCAAAGCAATTCAGCAGATCATTTTCTGAAAGGCTGGTGAGGATCTCTGATGTTTTTGCTTTCACACCTTCTACCAAAAAAAAAAAGTGGGTTCCTTTGAGCACTGCCTTCATCTTTGGGATCTCTTCACCATAAGTCTCAGTCAATAATTGAAAAATTTCCGTTGCAGATTTCTTCAGTTTCACAAGCAATTTGATGTTAATTCACTCTTCAGTCTTGCACACTGACATTTTCTGACTGAGGGTAAGAAAACATCTATATTTGAACATGCATCCAATTGTACTGAATGAAGCAATTGAGTTGAGTCTTGTCTCACTGTGACAGATCAGAACATGTTCTATAACCATCTCTTTGTCTCTCCCCTCCCATTTTTTAGTTCCTGAGCCATGTCAGATATGATATTTGTACGTAGGTGTATGTATAGAGATGGATATATGTATCTCATGGCACTGAACGTCTTCTGTTGGTGACCTTCCAGAAAGGTAATTCATGAAAGACTGTTTCTGATAAGAAGCAATCAAGGCAGGTCGATGCAAAGCTGGAAGAGGTGCTGAATGTGGTACCCTGTGAGTTTGCTGCCATCCTGTCACTGTGCTCCTCTTTTGGGTCTTGAATGCAATGTAAAGCTCATTTAGCTGTCTTACCAACACTTGGTCTAAATAACACATTTCCATCTGTAGAGGTATTATTTCTACAGTGCCACAGAAGTATATTTATTGGATCAGTGTCATACACTGTCTCAACGTCTTTGAGAGTAATGAGTAGAAGTGAATTAATGAGTACAGAGAATTGCTTTGTGTAGTCTTAGAATCTAGTCTCAAGTCTTGGAATTTCTGCTTCATTCTGTCATGGCAGTACATCTGTGTGAAGTATGTGCCTGGACCTCACTTGAAATCAGAAGTTTGGAATTCAATTATCACTTTAGTTTTTAATCTCTGCATGTCTGACATCGTGAGACAGGTTTTAAACTGCTCTCCTAGATTCCTGTGTCTGAAAACTACCACTCCTAAAAAGCTTCTGTGTTTTCCCTATTGTAAAGGATCAGCATGGAGAAGCAGATATGAGCTGTTGATGTGAGCTGCTGGTGGAGCTGTTGATGTACAGCCTCCTGATGCAGAAGGTTCTTAGTAGATACCTCTGTGACTTACATCATAACTGCATGAAGGTTGTTTTGAGGATGAAAGTTAACATAAGCCAGTGAAGAGGAGAGCACACATGTACATTGCCAAGAGGATCATGAGAGATTGTGTTAGTGCTGTTTTCTTATGCACAGGCCAGGTCTGAGTCACAGATCTCCCGAAGAAATTATACTTTAATAAGCAGCACGTATTTAGGAACTTTTCTGGACACGCTGAATCTGTGAAAGGGGACCACGTTGAGCAATGAAAGGGGTGGGATGGAGAGAAAGGCAAGTTTGTTTGAGTTAGAGAAGGTTGTGGTTCAGCTTAGATCACAAATTAGAAGAGGAAGGTCAGACTGCCTACAAATTGATGATCTATTAGAAAGTTTGCGCATCTAGAGGCCCTCAGGGTAAGCTACAGCTTCAAATCAGTTGCAAGTCCAAAGCTGATGATGATAAAGGAGATGCTGCTTTTTCCTAGTAGACTGGTCTTTATCATGACCCATACAGTCTCACAGCTGACAACTTGCCCTATCACTTGGCAGCCATGGCTGTTGATGGGCCTGAGACCTGAAATAATATTATTTTGACTTTAGCAGGGCTCTAAAATTAACTCAAAATTTACAGTGATAATAAAATACTCTATCTTTTTTTTTATGCTTGCTATTAACTACAAATATTTTCCACTGGAGGTTTATTTTGCCAAAACCCACTGAAATTACTTGCATCAGTGAACTATAATATAGGTAAAGCTCCATGTGAATTATTTGATAGGGAATTAAAGAAATAAAGAAACAGCAAAGCTTGAAGAAATCTCTCTCTCTGTGATTGGATTTGAGACCCTCAGGTGACTGAGTTGATTTGCCAGGAAATGTGAATTTTAAAACCAGGCCAACAAAATGCAGAGCACATCCTCAACCCAAACCAAAAGATATTTCTGAAAATTTAACGCACAAAGTTTTTGCATCTTCTTGACTATGACTGACTGAGTTTTTTATTATTCCACACTGCTCTGGGGTCTCTTATAATTAACGTCAAACACTATGGTACAGAAGGAAATACATTAAAAAGGAAATTATTAAATTTTCCCCCAGCTGTTATTGCTAGATGTGCCATATTTTTACTAGTAGTTATTAATAGAATTCTACACCACACTTCCAATGCTGTTCTATTACATAACTTAAGAGGCGAAAATAGTCTGGAAATGAGAGCTCAGATCTGAGCTACAAGAGTATTCATTAATCTTTTCCACAATGTGACCTTGGGAGACTGCCCTAATTTCCCTGTCCCTCAGCTAAGCTAATAACCATTTGCTTCCCGTGGCCACTTTAAATTTTAATTAAACTCAGATTTGTCTCAGGTCTTCACTTCCTTTGTTTGTGCTATAGACTCAAGTGCACAAATTCCATCACCCAGTGCCTGGGAAGGAAGGTTACAACATCGGAAAGGAAATCTCACAGAGCCTGCAGGGACAGGGACACTCGTCTGGTCTGGATAGGCTAAGACAAGAGAATTTGGCTTCCAGAGAAGAAATATCTCCTATGCAGAAAGCCAGAAAAGTGATAAGCACTGCCTGACAGGAGTTCTGGTAGCTGAGCACCCTGTAAGAGCAGGAACCTGTCTAGCACATGGAGACAGATGCTTTTCACTTTGTGAAACCTCAGCAGGGATGTTGTAAAACATCCACACTGAAAGGATGCATATGTACAAAATGAATCATAGTGCAGGACATAAAGTAAGACAAAGGAGAAAATAAAAGCTACCTTTTCAACTATGGGTAGGCAATCAGCAATTTCATGAAGCGTGACAACAGGAACTGTCTGCAGGTGGTTCTTAGGCAATTCTTGGTGCTCTGTGCACGCACAAACACCTGAAAATTTGCCCATGAAAGCAATGCTGTCCAGGCTGCAAGTCTTTCTAAAAGATAGGAGGGGAGAATGGGTCCCTGAGATCGGATATCCAGTTTTGAGGAAAGACTCACAGAGACTGGAGTCACAGCCAGAGCACTCCATTATGTTATGCCATTTCCCAAATAAGAGGCAATTAAATGCAGCAACTTGTGCTGTTCCACTGCGGTGCAGCCATTAAGCTTCAGTTTGCACACTGGGATCCTATTTGACAAACAGAGTATTTGTGTACAAGAAGACATCACAAGACCTTATATGTACTCTGAATGCCCAGTGTGACACACTGGAAAATCTGCCTATGTTAAAATGATGAGATCTGGTGAGTTCATGAAAGTGTCATACCCATAAATACCATGATCCAGGTTTATACTTAAAAGTACATAATAGGTATAAGACTATTAATACAGTAAACAAGGATTCATGGTATGGCCACCAGCAGAGTTGTCCCAAAAATGAAAGAAAATCAGGAGCAGAGTTTTTCTGTGATATCTCATTTGCAGACAGATTTTTTTTGCGCAACAATATTAAGTGGGAACTACAGGTCTCAATGCCCTTGACTGAAAAAAAACCCTAAGACCTGAAATGTATAGGTTCGGTGAACACAGAATCAGTGGTTTCCTAACAGGGTCTCTATCTCCAGATTTAGGTTGGAAAGACTGACACAAAACATGGTGTCTCTTAACTTGGATAATCTGTGACTCAAGTACAAGCACTGTAGAACAGTAGGAGAGATGCAGTACAGGAAAACAGCAGGGCTCCTAAGGTTGTTTGCATGAGATAATATTAAGGCCATGGAAAATCCTAGCAGAAAAGAAGGAATGAAGAAGCAATGTGCAAAAACTTTCTTTTACAGGCCCAGAATTTGAATAAGAGGACATACACAGTTTGATCTAAGCAAAGTACAGGGAAGTTGGGCAAGGTCTGAGAAGAGGTGACATGACCAGGAGAAGCCTGAAGTTGTGGTACCATGAAAAGAGACTTCCAAGGGAAAATTCCCAGGAACGCTTAAGACAGGTGAAGATGCTCTGGTGAGGATGTGCACAAGAATTCTTGTGATAGCTCCTATATCTCTGTTTCTGGCAAAACCAATTTAGGACTGTTTAGTTTTTCTAGTTAAACAGCATCCTGGAGCTCCTAGCATAATCTGGTACCATTCTCTTTATCCTCTTCTGGGCCTCAGCTATTTCTAATTTTTGCAGAGGCTCAGATGTGCTCTGAACCTTTTGGCCAATTTTATACACTTAAGGCATTTTCCTGAGGAGTTAGATTAAAAATTAAAGAGTGCAGGGGGGATAGATTTGAGTAATGGAGTTGAAGTAATGGGTTATTTTGAGGCAGTGATCATAAGACCAAGAAACCAGATGCCCCAAACTCTACCACCTCCTGCAGAAGGCAGCAGATTGTCAGGCTCTATGTGGGAGACATCCACACCTGCAGGTGGTACTTTCTCAGTCTTAGGAGAACCTGGAAATCCCTGTGTGTTCTCTATGTCCACAAGTAACAGATGAATCAGTACTGTAATACACAGCTTTTAAAGATCTTTATCTTTTTTTTTTTCTGGAGTGCAGAAATATAGGAAATGTATTGGATCTTTTTATGACTTTGAACATTCAAAAGTTTTTCATCCTGAGCAACCAATCTGCAACAGGCCAGTGACCTTTATGGCCCTCTTTTAGATGGGAGTGGGAGTTGCCCAGATAATCTGATCTGTATTTTATTGTAGTCAAATGATCAAATGAAAAGCATTATTTTTTTTTTACAGCTTGCTCGTTATTTTAAATGCTTTCTCTGTTTCCTCCTAGAGCTTTTCTGCCAATATGTAGAACTCGTACAGATAATGGTATATTTGTAGGCTATATGTACATCCATTACAGATGGAGAAAAACAAGGTATTGTATTGATATTATAGCTGCAAGAAGAACAAGTCATGTATTAAAAAACCCTCAACTTCCACATAACAGGAGGGAAAATTTACAGATACTGCAGACATTTAAAAGCAGAAATCACTTAGACTTCTAAAAGCTTGTTGTACTTTACAAAAATCTACCCACTCCTTTACCACATCCAAAGAGAAGTGTTCAGCATCAGCAAGATGAAGATAGAGAAGATTGTCATCTATTACATTAATCTAAACAGAAAGAAATCTATGACATCTAGGCTTTGTAAAGCCAAACTTTAGATCTGTCATTGATGTCTGCTCAAAGCGCTGTTGCTGTATTGAGCACATGGCAGCAGCTGTCCCTCTCCTAGTACAGTGCAATCAGAAAATGCCCATGGTGATATTTAGTTAGCTATTAAGTTCAATTTAATTTTCATAGTGCTGTATATTTGTGAGTTGACTGTGCCCAGGGACATGAAAGGAATTGTGAGTGTTGAGCAGTTTTAACAGCTCAGTGGGGAAGCTGGAATAGCTTGTACCTGGGAAGGTACTGGATGGCACCTGGTCTGTTCTTCCTAACACTGAGCAATGAGCAATCTCACAAAGGCTATAGCCATCTTCCCAACCCTGCAGGGCTGTAAGAATGTGCAGTAATTTAGATAAATGACTTCAGGAAAACACAAAGTCAGAAATTTAATTTCAGACATCTTAAATATAAGCATTGGGAAGAGAGACTCGGGAAGAGTGGCAAGAGCCCATCTGAGATGCAGAAGGCAGCATAAGAGTGCTTCAGGCTAAAATCCTGCTGAAATTGGTGTGAACAGCAGGATATGTCCGTAGCTTCACTGGGAGACGATTCCAGTCCAGAACAAGGAGTGATAACGGTGGGCTCAGCGAGTGTGGAGCAGCCAGCAGAGCTGGGCTGTGGCAGGTGGGCAGGAAGAAATCTGCGCTGCTGGCTGCTGTGCACACAGCAGCTCTGTCTTCCATAGCTGTATGTGTAGCATCCTGTCATGTTTCTGTCTCTAAATTAATTAAATTAAATGGGCATGATGTTTTACAAATTGGCATATAGCTCTATTTCTTTTTCTGTTCTCAATCCAATTAAAACTTGTTATTACATTTCAGGGAGTTTGTGATTTTAAGGTCCTTTAGAAGGTATAATTGTAATGTTGTCCACCTACTGCAGCCTTGCTGTTCTACAGAGCTAAACAGAATCCCTCACTTCAGGAAAGCTTCCTGTGCCATCACATTTAAGAAGAGCACATGCAGTGCCTGCACAGGAGACCAGTGGATGTTTGGTGACATGAAGAATGTGACGAGTGCAACCAGTACCTGTCACAGCAAACACATCTCTGCCTCCTAAAGGTCAGACCTTCTACTTAGAAATTAAGACTTTTTGGGGAAATGCGTCTAGATTTGCCCCCAGGGTAAAAGTGGGATCTTGCCTTTTCACTGAGGCAAGGCAATTTTTGTCATTTCTTAGTGATAAATGTGTATTATCCCTTATTAGATGGAAGTCCAGCACTCAGCCCAAGAGAAAGGACAAGATTTCTGACTTTCCCATATCTGAAGTTAAGTCCTTCTGTCTTCAAAAACTATTTGTGAAGATTTGCTTGCATTACAGAGTTCAAATCAGCAATCCATACCACACCAAGCTTTACTAAGCTTTTCTGGTGATGTTAGTGTCAATCTTGGCATGAATAACTGCCACATTAGGAGTATCAAGTTTTAAGACATTTTGAGAAATCCATCTAGTTCTGAAGACTTCAAGCCAAATTCAGGGATGTTCACATGGTCTCATACATGGTCTCAGGCCTCTCTAGTGCCCAGGTTCCTCAGTACAGCAGTATAGTCATTGTGGCCTCCAAAGACTCAGCAGTCAGGCTCCTATGGGAAAATGTCTCTAAATAGTTTGTAAATTTGTAGCTGAGCTGCTAAAGGCTTTGGACTTCAACAGAGATCATTCATACAGCACAGTTAGCACACTTTGCTAAGCCCAAGAGAGTCTGGAAATCCTGCATGTCATCAAGCTTAGAGAAAAGTCCTCCAAAAATCATTAAGATACTTGCCACAAGTCTCAGATTTCAGGGGGTTGAATAAAAGTCCATCCTGTCTTTGGAAGTCACAATGCAAATCTGTTTACTGCCCAGCTTAGAAAATATTTCTAACTTTCCACTTGCCCCAGGCTCCAGAGCATTGTGGAAGCGTTACTCAACTGGAGTCAAGATTGTAAATGTGGTATAAGGGAAAATTATGCTTAGCTAAAAAATAGTGGAAGTGAAAAAGGAAGATTAAAAAAATCCCATATACACTTGCATCGTTCTACTCTAATTCATCTAATACGTGTCTGTCAAAACTGTCTTTCTCAGCTGTCAGTCTAAACATATCACTCATCTCCATGGATATTAACTTCCCCTGTACACTGTTTTATTCCACTTTTTTTCCTTTCACAAGTGCAGCATAGTTTTTCTCTGTTGATGCCTCCTATTCCACAGATATCCATTGTCAGTAATGATATGCTGGTCTTGCTCTTAAATTCTCTGGCTGCTATCACTCCTTTTTGTCCATTTTGATGGACAAAGATCTCAGAACTCCAGGTCACAAAGTTGTTGTGTTGCCTTGGTTAGTCTTCCATAAAACCTAACAAAAAAAACATTATAAATGTCAGGGGAGATGTTTTTATGTCTATGCTCAGAGATATGTCTGTATCTAAATGGAACAAAGCTTTCACCCCCTAGAACTTCACACAAATCAAGATTCATTTCTGAATTTTCTAGTGCATTTTATCTTCATTTGGACATAAACCACCTGGGGAAGAAACTGCTGTTATAATTCAGATTAGAAAGTGTTATTGATGAGAGAGAAATCATGAGTAATATAATAACGATAAGAAAGTGCAGAGATGAAATTGTGGTACCTGAAAAAGCCTTTGTTCCACCCAAAGAATACTTTTCATCCCATGTGTATTAGTAGTTTCTTTTGGATAAGAGCAGGAAAATCAACTTGAAGTTGAATAGCAAAACCAGAATGCTTTTCTTTACAGAATGCTCATACAGAAATTTGGAATTAAGTACTTTACAATTATATCATCTTATACTAATATATGTTAAATATTCTGATGGAAATTATTTAAATCTAAATTGTGAATGCGCCTTCAAATCATATCAATTTTCCAAGAAAAAATGGTGCTAGACATAAATACGATGGAAACTCTGCCATCTTCCCTTTGTAATTAGCAATACAAAACCACTTTGTCAGGGAAGTTTTTGATTACGGCTGAGAGGCTTATGAAGTGCAGTTTCATTTGCAATATCCAATGGGAACATAATAACTTCAGCGCTTTAGCTCCCCGTTCCCTGTAGTTTATGGCATCTTGGGCAATCCAGTTTCTGCTGGGTGAGGTGGTTCAACCAAGTTAATAAATGCTGTTCGTACTTTACACAAACACTGCATTGAAATTTACTTCTCCAAAGCACATCAGGTGTGATGAACAGCATCTGCTGTTTCTATTGACCTTGTTTAAAGTAATAAAATCTCACAACAATTATTTTTCCCATGTTAGGCTTGTCGTATGAAAAAACCTCAGCACTAAAAGGAGACAGACAAGGTGCAGGGCTGATCTGCACAATTCAGTGGCGCTCTTGTCTCATGGGTTGGAACTGACATTAAACTATGACAAGTTGCTGCTTTGATGAAATATGCCTTTATGGTCTTGGCTATAAAAAACCTTCCCTGCAAAGCCCCAAATCAAACAACATGCCTAGGTGTGGCCACCAGAGGAGATAGGACCCCTGTAAAGGAAATCCAAGAATGAAGGTTTTATGGGTGCACTGTGTGGACATCCATTGCTCATTTTTGTCTCTGAGAACATGTTGTTATGTCTTCCCTTATCGTGGGCAAGTTCTGTGTGGCTGTTAATCCCTGCTCATGGACATATATGGAGACAGCCATCTACTGCCTCCTGATATCTGTCTTAGGAAATGGGGTATTGTACCAGAGTCCACGGAAGTCTGCCTCTGTGACCATCTCTAAACTTATCGAGGACCTTGCGCTTCCTCAAAACTAACTTCAGCCACTGGAGATTTGCACTTTTCTGTGAGGTTTTCTCTACAATGAGCCAGAGATGGCAGCTTCATTTGTGGCCCTTTTCCCCTACTGCCTCTATTGTGAGCTGCCTTGAGGGGAACGTCCTGCTCCCTGTGCCACCAGCCAACACCAGTAAGGAGGAGGGGATGTCTCTCTGTGCCTGTAAGAGTTGCTTACCCCTTGTGCCAGCAGTGGGGCTGCACTGGCACCACTGCAGCAACCATGTGGAGACTGCTCCAACATGATCTCTGATACACACTGTCAGTACATCCAGGCATCCTCATCCAGTGCTGGGGAAATGGACCCCCTTGAAGAGCTTTTCCTTCTCCAGGGATCACAGAAGGTCTCTGGCAGGCTGCTTGCTGAGATCCATATCATGTGGCGCAGGACATCCCATTGTGCTTCTGGATGCATCATTGCTCCCTTTTGCTTAATGGGAGTTTGGTTCTGTTTGTTCACTATTCAACTTAAGGTTAGATAAAATAAGAAAAAAACCCTCCTTGGCCAGCAGGACAGCTCTGAAAAAATATGGAAATGTCTATCTCCAAGTGTGCAGCTCTGAAAGACTATTTATTTGTTTCTGAGGCCGAAATCTCATTTCTTCATTTGTTTTATTTTCTGCTCATCATTTCTGCTGAGAGGAGGAGGAAGGGTAAGAGAACAAGCTGTCTCCATAGCAGTGAGGAATAAAGTGTTCGTTCAGTGGATCTTGTTGATTTCAATCTACTAGAAGACTTCTGCATACTTCATTTACAGTTAACTACCATACGTTTTCTTGGGATTAGTGACTTGTCAGCATATTTGGGAGCTGAGAGTTGGAATTTTAAATAAAAACAACATTTATCTTCTGCATGGAGTCATTGTAGTAAGGCTGATAAAGGTAAGTGAGGAGTTAGAACAATTTTTTTTTAAGTCTGGGAGTGAAATGTGGGAGAAATTTTTTTTTTGTATAATTATAAGAGTAATTTCATTTGGTAATGATATTCCTTGTATTAACAACACCAGACACCAAGACAACACTAGACACCAAGCTGAGTGGTGCAGTTGACACACCTGAGGGACAGGATGCCATCCAGAGGGACCTGGACAGGCTTGAGAAGTGGGCCCATGTGAACCTCAGGAGATCGAACAAGGCCAAGCGCAAGGTCCTGCAGCCAGATCAGGGCAATCCTTGGTATCAATACTGGTTGGAGGATGAAGAGATTGAGAACAGTCCTGCAGAGAAAGACTTGGGGTACTGGTGTATGAAAAAGTGACAATATGTGTTCACTGCCCAGAAGGTAAATGGTGTCCTGGGATGCATCAAAAGAAGCATGGCCAGCAGGTTGACTTCTCGTGAGACGGCAGGTTGATTTCTATGTTCTCGTGAGACCCCACCTGGAGTACTACGTCCAGCTCTGGGGACCCCAACATAAGAAGGACATGGACCTATCTCAGTGTGCCCAGAGGAGGGCCATGAAGATGAACAGAGGGTTGGAACTCCTCTTCTATGAGGAAATATTGAGAGAGTTGGGGTTGTTCAGCTTGGAAAAGAGAAAGCTCTGGGGAGACTTTTTCCCAACATTTCAGTAATTAAAGGGGACCTATAAGAATGATGGAAAGAAACATTTTAGCAGGGCCTGTTGCAATAGAACAAGGGATAAGAGTTTTAAACTAGAAGAGGGGCAATTCAGACTACATATACAGAAGAAATTTTTTACAATAAGAGTGACGAAACACTGGAAAATGTTGCCCAGAGAGGTGGCGGATGCCCTACCCCTGGAAAAATTCAAGGTTAGGTTGGATGAGGTTCTGAGCAGCCTGATCTAATTGACAATGTCCCTGCTCGTTGCAGGAGGGTTGGACTAGATGGACTTTAAGGTCCCTTCCAACCCAAACTATTCTATGACTCTGTGATTACTAGACTATCCAGGGAGGCACATCAGTAGCTGCTGAAGTTCGTTCCAGTTTCAGGCCAAATTTATGTCCATCCTCTCTGCAGGCTCCAAAAGACTATAAAATCTCATGGAGAGAGGCTTTACCAGGAGGCAGATGAATCCAAATTAGAAACAAGGCATCCCTCTCCCCCTGCTGCAGAATCATAAATAATAACGGTGCTGGGCGAGGAATTGTCACTGCAACTGGCCTTTCCCACGTGAAATTGCCGGCTCATTCTGGGGCACCTTTCTGGAGGGGAAAGTGCTGGGTCCAGAACAGGGCACAGTGATTACTGCCTTCAAGCTGGGAAATTGGATGCTGGCATGACATAAGTCACCCACCCTTAGCATCTCTGAAGATTTGCTGCTGCAGTTATATTTATGACTGGTATATATGTAAATGAGGGGGCTGTTTATATAAACATGGTTCCTATAGGTTTCCTATGTGCTTATCTGTGACAGCATGAGGAAGAATGTTCCCAAAGTTCATGGGGATGGATATTGATCTCCTGGATTAGGTTCATAGCTGCATCTGAATGCTGAGTGGCACTGTGCTCCCTGAGCAGTGTTTTTAGACCCGATCCTCAGTCTAAATCAAGATGCTTTATTTGAAATTGAGCTGCTTTATACCAGTTGAGGGATGGGGGCATTGAAGCAAAATACCAGGGAGGTGTTGGTGGAAAGGTTTTCTTTTTCTGTGAAGTCTTTGGACTGCAAATAAAAAAACGCCACTAGAAGATTTTTTTTAAGAATTTGCATTAAACCTGCTTCCATTTCTAGGCTGAAATGATTTCTATCAGCTTCAAATCATTTTATATGATCATCATTAGAATTTGTGGGGATGAGAGGGAGACTTCCCTGCAGGAATAACGGTAGACCAAATCTCTGCGTGTACAGGATTGGATAGCTGAGGAAACAAAGCAAACTAGTTTTAAATTAAAGTTACATGTTAACCTTTTATTTTTTTAACCTTTCTATACTTAAAAAAAAATACCCCAACGCTTCCATATACCCTGCATTTAAATGGTTTGTCATTTCAGAAGGGATGTCAATGCATGGAATATTTTTTTTTCTTTTTAATTGAGAAATCATTGCAATTAAACTGCAGATCAAAGAATTGCAAAGGAAAAATACTGCTCCTCAGTATCTATTTAAAACCCTGCTACTATACCAGTTTACTTGAAAATAAAGATTTCTGTCTGTTTTGAACAATGAAACAAATGCAGCCCTAGGTCCTGTTTGTTTGTACTGTGGCAGCACCTAGAGGCTCTTGACAGAGATGTCACCATATTAATAGCGCTAAGCATTGTCTACAAACATACACACAGAAATATAACTTAAAGCCCTTAGCACAAGCACCTAAATTTTTGAATACTTGCATCTCTTGAGACACCACTTCTTAGAATCTCCCCAAAGAGAAAGCACTGGGCTCAGAGCAGGGCACAGTGACACTGCCTTCAGGCTGGAAAGTTGATGCCAGTGTGATATGTCACCCAGCCTTAGCAACTCTGAAGCTTTGATGCTACAGTGAAATTGCCATTAATCTATTACTTTGGTAATAAATGGTTATTAAATTGTTATTGTTATTTGAGATTAATGGCTGGCAAGTGTTAAGGACCTGAAACCATTACAGATCTCGAATAGTCATCAGCTGGTATGTGGCTACGACTAGTGGATAATTAATTATTTATAACAAGGAAATACATTTTTTGCCTGGCAGAAAGTTTACTGTCTACTTTAGTTTCGACTTTTAACAGAAAGAACACTATCGATTCCACATTGGAGGCAGTGCACATATACCTGAGATCCTCCATTCAGTCACAACTCAAACATCCTTATTGGGTCTTTTCCGAGTGAAGCCAAAGTGCTTTCAATGTCTGAGTTCAATTTACTTTGTCTATCTTCCTCTTGGTAATATCTACAGGAGAAAACTGTGCTGTGCATTGGCTGTTAAATGTGGCAGATTTGAAACAGAAGTCACTAATCTGAGTAAGAAGAACACCCATTTTTCTAACTTTAAATTTGGCACTGAAGGATATGGCTTTGTCAAGGTTAGCTTAGCCTTGCACAGAGATTTGGAGGGATTGGGATGTAAAACTTCAGGAGTTCGTAAAAAAAACCGAACACATGCACAGAGGCAGTAAAATAGTCAACATGGAGTAGTGCCAGTATTTGTAACCTTGTCACATCTCATCCTGCACCTCTGTGATGTGATCACAGAATGAGTCGGGGGAGGACTATCAAACAGATCCTGACATTGTTAACTAACACTGAGTCCCATCCTTGATTTAAACAACAGCAGAACTACTGCTGCTTATAAGAAGTACAGAGTAGTCATGGGATGCATACCTAATAAACAGATTTATAGCATTTTCCCTCCAGCTGCTATTAGTAAGAAAATAAAGGCAAGACTGCCTAAATACAAAAGAGAAATTTAATCTCCAGCTAACCATAGTGATATATGGTAGGGAGAAATACAATCCATCTGTGCTTTCTCTGACAATGCTTTCCACCATTTGTTTCAGAGAAAGACATAAAGTTCTTATAATGCATCTGGATAGCTATGAAATACTCTGACTACTGTGAGAGAGAGAGAAAGCATTTCTCCCTGACTTCTTGAAACATGAAGTTTATCTCTTATAATCATTATCCTGCCTAGGACAGCTGCAGAGCCCCTGTTTCATCAGGGACTGGATGTGTTAAAATCTGGAATAGCTGCACTGAGTAATGCAATTACTCCAGATTTTCTCAGAAGGGGAAAGGCTTGACCCCAGATTAGGTAATTTTTTTTTTGAGAGTACAATATGATTTTTCTTCACCTCTTGAAGTTTTGACTGTAATATAGGGTAGACACAGTGCGATATTCTTTTTTTCCTCACTCCCTATCAGGTGCCTGTAGCTTTGATGATACACTGTGTCCCTTGTTCACTTTTTACATAAAAGGGTAAATATGTTGTGACCTTCTCTGGTGCATCCCTGGCAATATTCCTCTTACACTTCTCACTTACATGTAAAGATAAACCCAGGAACAGGTTCAGAGCATGTCTGTGATACCCTATCCACTCTACAGCACAGGACTGTGCAGTACAGCTGCCCTGTCTGGCCCCACTTCAAGTCCAAATAGTGAAAGCACAATGTTCGGTGAAAGGAATATCCTGCGGAAAAGACCAGTGACATCCCATTCCTCTTGTCATTGCTAGCTCAGGGGCTGAACATGTAAAGGGGCAGCGTCCATATCCCCTCCAGCTGTCCCATAAGGACACACTCCAGTGAGCATCAACTGTGAAGCTCCTTTGGTCTGAATTTTTTGGTGACTTTCTGAACATCTACAGGGCAGAGGAACCTTCAAGGAAATGTTTAAAAAGCTGTATGCTTTGACAGAAGAACTCAGAAACAGATGTAAGGATTCTTTTAATACCTTTGAAAAAAGTACAGATTCAGGTCAACATCATCATGTTTAATAGAAATTTCTGCCTCCTGAAGAATCTAAGGGCTGCTCCCTTGCAGATTTAACCTCAATTAGTCCCGTAACATATACTTATAATTAGTGTCCTTTTGCTGAACAATGTATGTGCACAGACTAGATTGTTTTAATTACTATTCTAACAAAGAGCTATAACCTGAACTTGATCTTTCAAATCAGGACAGAAAATTAAAGGTAAGCACAAAGTGTCTTCAAATAATGATCAAAGAGAATCCTTTGTGTTTTTCTTCTGGTGTTAATTAATACTGCTTAGTGTGGTCTGGTTTGCACTGACAATTTCATTTTTGGGAACATCAGGGCTTGCATAAGATTAAAGGCTAATTTTAAACATCCTTGGATTAAGCCAGGCATGTACAGCTATTGCATAATTCAAAAGGCTAGTTCTTCTCAGTCACTAAGAATGTCCACCTTGATTTATAGCATAAAAAATGATGCAGACCATATCGAAATGGGAGCTTCTCTCCCCATGGATACTTGTTTGAATGGCACTCTCATAGTAAACATGGTGAAAGCATGAGACAGGTCTGCAAACGTTTGCTGAGGCAAAGATGAACATGCGGCTTTAGTCTAGCCTATATAGCCCTGAGAAAGAAACTTCAGCCTTTTGTCTCACTGTCCTCTCTTCTTGCATCTCATTTCTCAGGCAGCATCAGGCTGGCAGAAGACCTAGTCCAGACTTACAAGGTGAAGTTTTTCTTGATGCAGAAAGTGGCAGAGCTAATCTTCAAAGGAATAGCATAGAGGTCCTCAGAGTTTCTTTGTAGATAAGAAATTACCCAGGCACATAAATGCAAAACCTAAGTAAGATTAAAATCCCATGAGAGTGACAGTTTATCAGGGTGTCAAGACCTTTTCCTAAACCCAAACTTGCAAATAAGAAGGGGAGCTAAGGGATCAGAGAGGTTCAGAGTGTGGGGAGCAAAGATCAGGTAGAAGATGCTGCTCCGTGTGCTTTGCTTTGCTGACAGTGAGCTAATTCTGTCAGAAATAATAACATACATTTCATTTGCTGTCTTTGCTCCTTTTTTATTATTTTCATTCAGTGAGTAGACAGCTGAAATACTGCCAATGAAGGAAAACAGATTTTATGATTAATCGTCCTACATCATGAAAAACGAGATTAGGGAAATGCCTAAACTAATTTCAGGTTATTGCATTACAGTCTTCATCTCAGACTAATTCTCAGTAGCTTTATTCCAGGTTTATGGACAGAAACTTAAAGCCAGTACATTTTATCATCTGTATCATTTAGTCTCCCTTTTTTTAACTGAAGATTTGCAATGTTGTCTTTAATTTCCAAGAGAATGAATTTCACCTTTTATAACATTCAAAGACAATTATGCTGTCTTTATGATGAATGATGTCACCCTGATTCCAGCAATAAAAGAGAATGTACTAATGCCAGTAAATATATTAACTGTATCAATCATTCTCCTGATTTTTTTAAATTTTCTTTTTCAGAAGAAATAACATGCAACCTTGAGCTTTTAATTGTTTAACACTTCCATAAACACCGTAATGGCTCTTTAAATCTTTCTTTTGTCATGAGTGTGGTGAGAACACCGTGAATACCACAGCAGAGCTCAGCATTGATCTATGGGTCATTTGGGAGGCAAACTTCATCTAAAAATTTATTCAAATTCTGCAAGAGTCATTTTTGTTGGAAATGGTCGTATAATGCAATGTATTTTCACATGCCCTTCCAATTAGAAAACTGTTTCTCAATGAAATCGAATATTGCAATTAGACAGTGGTGTAAAAACATGGACCGAATTCCACTGACGTCAGTAGATGCAACTCTTCTCTGGCACAGCAATTAAATCAGCAGTATTGGTAAAGCAGAATTGAATTCAGAAGATTAAACCAGCAGTGCCTTCCCAGCGGGCAGAAGACTGATGACAGTGGGGTAGGATCAGCTTCTGCAGTGCAGCTCTGCTTGCTGCCTTCGCTGGAGCAGTGATGCTTTCTGTGCTCTCACATCAGAAATACATCCTTGAGTTTTAGTCACATTTACCTTGCATATGTTTTTTGACAAGCAGCAAGCCCCCCACGAAAGTTGCGTTTTGAAGCTGAACAGCTTTCCTGAATGGGGTTTTAATTTGATACCTAACTATGTCACGTTTAAGTAACATTACTGATGAGCAGAGCTCTAACAGAGCTTGGAATATGGCCCTAGCTTTATTCCCGGTGAATAAAACAGATAAATGAAGAGTCTGAGTTTAAAAACCCAAACTTCTTTCTTTCCCTCTTTATCTGAACATTGATTTTTCACAAAATGGCTGGAAAAGGAGATGCAGAACACCTTTAAAAAACAAACGCCGCTACTGTGACCCGCAGTGCATGAGAACCCAGCTCTTTCCAAACGTGAGCGGTTGCTGCCATCTCGTGTTATGAGTGAAGGAGAGGAGCAGGAGCAGTCGGTTCCCCCGACTCCGAGGTGGGGGGAAGGAGGCACCGCTTCCTGCCCCAACACCCCTCAAAACACAGGGAAAAAAAAAATAGTGAGAAAATCTGTAAGACTCTTTCTGGTTTTAATTGCTTCTTTGTTCACTTTTACCTCCAGACATGGTTATTTATTTGGCAGGCTGCATTTCCCAAGCGCGGTTTAGCCACCGAGACAGCGAGCTGGTGGAAGCGTTAGCTCATAACTACAGGGTGGTAGAAGGAAAACAGATCTTCTTCAGTGAAATCTCAGCTGCGTAGAGCCTTGGCAGTCTTGTGAGAGTTGTTTTATTTCTCTGTGCCTTTTGCAGTAACCTGAGCAATGTCTCGGGTGTCAAATCTCATTGGTTTAAAAATCTTCACCCACTGGCTCAAAAATCTTCACTCACTGGCTTGTGCTATTAAGCTTCTTTTGGTTTAAGGAGGGAGGCTATGCATTTTCCTCAGTCACCGAGTATGCCAGCTGGACTGTACTGCCATAAGGTGTGTGCTGCCACAACAGCCGCCGGCTCAGCACTGCTTCCAGGCATCACCTCATCTGCTCACTCAGCCAGGACATCTCCCCATAGGGCCAGGGTCCACAGCCCAATCAGACAGGCAAAGCGGTGTTGACATTGGAAGCACTCATCCTGCTCACTCCCTGCCCAGAGCATCATGCAGCCTTTCATGCATGCATTCTTCTGTGCTCTCATCAGCCCAAACCCACGAGCTTCCACACGTCCAAGGATTCCTCATTTCCTGCTGTCTCCCTTTACCATACAAGGGTGACCTAGTAACTTTGCCCCACTTACTGGTGTCACACTCTTTGGTTGCTCCCCTTTTAGCTCCTGAGAGCAGGGATCTTGATACTCTCTGCAAAGTGCCAGGCAAAATGCTAACTGTGATGAAAAGTCTAAAATTCCAGAGCATAACTAACATGCGTAGTAAGGCTAACTAACAAACATAGCTGGAAAAATACTGACACATCTTTCAGTCATAAGAGAGTCTCCATTTGTCAAAAATGATCTAATCTTCTCTAAATATGGGAGAACAGTAATAACCACCTAAAACCAATGCTGAGCTTTTTTACGACAATCTGTGTATACATGGCAAATGGCCCACACATGTTTTTTCTCTAGAGAAGACAACAAAGTACTAATCAGCAACAATTATCTACTGACAAAACCTGACAATATACTGCAAATATGCACAAAAATAGACAGTCTGTTTGCAGACAACTGGATTCTGAAAAAAGTTCACTATTGCAATGGATAATCACCTTATAACTAACCCTTGCAAGTTCAGAGTGCACATCTACAAGCTGTAGATTTTACAGGCCACAAAGGAGTTCTTGGCAGTTTTTACGACAATGGTGATAAAGTAAGAAAAACATTATTTTTTTCTTTCCTGGGAAGAAAAACAACATCCACAATATTGGAAAACAGCTGGAGATCAGCAAGAGCTACAAACAGGGTACAGAATGTTCTTGCCTGTGTTTCTTGGTGCAGGGAAATAAGTTCTGAAGAGACAAGAATAAGAAGGGAAAGCCTTGCAAAGCACAGAAGAAGGGTTATGGATATAGTTAACTAGCCCCACCTTTCCTAACAGAAAATTGTGTCTGCACATAAAGAAAGGAAATGGGTAGGAAAGCACAAAGAATAAATATTTGTTGAATTTACATACCTGTATGATATTTAGGGGTATGTAAAAAGCTCAGGGCAGAATGCGTTATTTTGAGATAAAGTTTGATTAAAAAAAGAAAAACAATGGGAAGGAAGTATGGGATAACATTTTTTCTGAAAACAAATAAGCTTCTGAATAGGTTTTGTATGAAATGTCACTTGGTTTCTTATGGGAGTAGCTGAAAGGTGAATCACATATATTCATATCACAAGATATGTGTGTGGGAGGTAAGCCTGACTCTTGCCTCATACTCTGTGCTTTAATGTAAAACATTATTCACCTGCAGTGTATATAGTTTTTTCAATCGGAGCATGCAGGTGAATTAACTGTGTGTAGGCATCTGTGTACAGTGCTAACACAAATAAATGTAAAAAAGGAGAGCTGAGCCTACTGAGCCTTCTAGCTGTTGGTAGGGTTTCCTGTGTCCATCAGTCATCAACTTTGTGGTATGGGTTGCTGCTCTCCATCCCCAGATAACTATCAGAGTTGGTGCAAGACTTTGTTGACCTTCTTGAGCCAACAGCCTTGGTAGCTGAGTTTGTGTCAGTTATGAGCAAATACCCAAGTAGGTGAAAAGTTTAGGTATATATGTTAGGCATGTTGGATCTTCCTTTGGGAAGCTGTGAGAAAACATCCTTGCTCCCATATGTGATAAGGGATTGAGTGCTTGCTTCAATTGACTAGTCCATCAAGCATTGCAACAGGCCAGTCTCTCTAAGTGTATTCTGGGCTACTGTTAGATTGAGCAGATCCCCTTTGCACCACATGAGTTCTCTAGTCCTGGGTTTCCTCTGTTTTCTTTTCCCTGCTTTCTAGAGTATGAAGCTATGTATCGTGGCCCATATCATAACCCAACTTAGTCTATGAACTCTGGTCATTATTTCTGTGGCTATGTAATGGCTGGACTTTGACATCTGTTCAAAGACCTCTGGCTTTCATCACCAGTGTTGTAGGGGAAGACTACCTTTGACCTCTACATTCTGTTGGCTGGTTTGGTATCTCATTTGTGTTCTTCTGTGGAATTTCAGTGAACTACATCCTCACCTTGTAGTTTCTCGTCTCTTCAACTTTTACATACAAGTGCGGAGTTTCATGACAGTTATAGCCGAGCCTTTTGATGCTCAGTGAAGATGCAGGGGATTATATTGTGATACACTGAGACTGAATTGGATATGCATATCCTATCAGAAAATAGGATATTGGTTTCTGTTTCCTGATCTTTGTTCTTCAGGTTGTGTTCTCCAGTTGGTACATTTTGCAAAAACTACTGCAGTCCATGACTGGAAAAGTGAGCAGTCTTTTGTCAGAAGTGATTTGTTCTCCTGAGTCAAGCTGGGATTTCACAAGACTGCAAAGAACCATAAAGTACTTTATTGTTGCTGATGACATGGCTCCATACACACCTGACACTGGGCTGTGCATGCTCTCAGGCCACTCCTTCCTGGTGTATGTCTTCATGTTAAAATCAAGTTATAGTTCAACAAGCACTTAAAGCCAGTAGAACTACTAAAAGAGATTGTATTGTCCCTTCTCAGCCCTGCTCAGCCATTTCTACTGAGTTGAATCCCCGCCCCAGCCATCCAGCTGCATTCAGCTCTACTTTTGCTGGCTGTAATGAAGGATGTGCCACAGATGACCACAAATGAGTCTTGGCATCCTGGAGAAATCAGACAGTGACAACATTTGTTCCCTTTCTTCCAGCTGCCTGACCTTTTCTCCCAGGAGCTCTTGGCTCATGTGTGTCCTCCTGAGGCACCTGATGCCTCCTCTGCCTGTCCCGCACAGACACATGGCATCTAGAGAGGGGCCTTTCTTCTCTCCTGCCTTGGAAAGGAGATAATCTGGAAAATAAGAAAAGTGAAATATGTAAAGGCGTTTTATTACTATTCCAAACAGTCTAATAACCCTTGGGGCTCGCTAATGCAGAGATAATTGAGAAACTTCTGCTTTTGTCTTTTCTGGAGGAAATAATCTCAGAGGAGACAAATAGAATCACTGCCATCAGCTAAGTAGAGTGTGGATTAGCATCTTGAAAATTCCTCTGAGCTCTGGCAGTGGACCCTTCTGATCAGGGTCTGCACATGGCTGGGGTTTGGGGGAAGGCTGAACCATTCTCCCATAAAATAAAATAAATTCAAGCCACCTGTAAGTGACAGTCCATGGATAACAAAGAAAATCAGTTTTTTCAGGAGTTCACCCAACTCAGAGCACGTTCATTCTGAAAGTGTACCCCCAGGATTATAATCTGAATTTTCTGCAGAGGTCACACTGACTCTGAAGATACAGGACCTGTGCAGCACATTTTCAGACTGCGCAGTGGCTACTGCCCATCACTGTTTTAATTCAGTAAATGGTGGAAATATCAGGGCTCTTCACCAGCTGTATAGACGTGACCCTGGAAAGCAGCAGCATGATCTCTTCCACACCATTAGTTTTTATTGCATTTACTGTTATATCTCTGAAAAACAGGGAGACAAAATACCCGCAGAGCTATTTTCATTCTTTGACAGAACAAGTCTGTTTCGCCTCTTGTGTGCAATGTGAAGAACATCAGTCATTTAGAGCCAAACTGCTGTTGAAAAGGTCACAGTCACTGCGACAGAGTAAATGAAATGTTTAATTCAAATAGAATATCAGTTACAGTTGCAGTGGTGCTCAAAGTCACTTGCGTTTTCTTTTCTTTTCCCTAAAGCTCAGCAGAGTACAGTACACTATCAGCCGTGGGCACCCGTATGTTACAGAGCCCTTCCAGAAGGTGCTTTGGTTTTATTTTAAAGGTTGTAGAAACTGAATAGCAAGTTCTCAATGCAGAACTCTGTCTCCTCTTCAGGGATTGCACAGGAAGAGAACTGAGAGGAGTAGGGGAATGCCTTTGTGTTGTATATATGTGTAGCATCAGTCAGAGAGTTAATTTTTTTTTTTTCCAGATAATTTTTTTTTGAACGGGTTAATTATGGAGAATAAAACAGTTCTGGCTGGAGACATTGTCCCCAGCCTTCATCAGCCTGGAGAAGAGAAGACTCCAGGGAGACTTTATAGTGGCCTTCCTGTACCTGAAGGAGACTACAAGAAAGCTGGAGAGGGACTTCTTACAAGGGCAAGTAGTGATAGGACGAGGGGGGAATGGCTTTAAATTGGAATCTAATTTAGAGTAGACATTAGGAAGAAATTCTTCGCACTGAGGGTGGTGAGACACTGGCACAGATTGCCTGGGAAGCTGTGGATGTCCCCTTCCTGGAAGTGCTCAGAATCAGGTTGGATGAGGCCTCGAGCAGCCTGGTCTGGTGGGAGGTGTCCCTGCCCATGGCAGGGGGGTGGAACTGGATGGTCTTTAAGGTCCCTTCCAACCCAAATCGTTCCATGACTCTATGATTCTATGATCAGCTGGGTTCTACTCAAGGCCCTGGCAAACACTCCTGGAGATCAGCCTGATCCTGCTCCTGCTCCCATGGCAGGTGCAAATCTGGGACAGATTTGCGGATTACATGCACATGTGCACTGAAGCCTCTTCCTTTCTCCATTTTTATCACAAAGATTTAACTCCATCAAAGCAAAATACAGCAGCAGCAGCTCTATTTATGCATTCATGTGATTGTCCACAGGAGTGGAGAATTTTGTCTCCTGTGTTCATGGTGAAACTCAGCACCGTGACCTGCCTCAGCTATGGCTACATCCTGTATTCAACTCAGTGCTTAAAACTTCCACAGGCATCAAACCTAAGGCTGGATTTGGCTTCTCTTTCTAGCAAAACATATAATCCTAACATGTTAAACATCAGCTAAACACCAACAGGATACACTGTCTTTTTGAAAATGTAGTAATTGTATCATGACTGTCAGCCTGACAAAGGAGCCTTGGGGAGGCTCTGCAGCACTAATGTTTTCTTTTATTTAAATGATGACTGGGAGAATATGAGGGTAAGAGGGCTGTGTTGCCTGGAACCCGTCAGAGCTCACTGCACTGGGCTCAGTGGTCAGCCAAGCTGCCATGTGTTCCTGGGTGATGCAAAGAGTCTATAGGCAAACAAAAATTTCACCCAAAGCTGGGTCTCCAAGGAAAAATGGATGGGCAAAGTGACAGCCTGGATAAAATGAAAATACATCCAATACAAAATATGCCAAATTTAGATGTGAGTTAGGGGATGATGAAGAAGAGATGGCTGCTTTATCTGTGTGGTGTTTAATACAGACTGGTGCGAGTTCATTTGTAGCCTGCTTGTCTCTCTCTGCTCCTATTGGCATGAGTAATGTGCAGTCTGTGTTAAGTCCCCCACAGGTGCTAAACGCTTTGCTCTAGCTCTGCATAGACTCACCATTTGTTGGTGGTGACCCATGCTGCTCGTGCTTACCATGGACTCAGGGAATGCAAACAGGCTGTGACTCAGTGGAGGCACAGCATCTGCATGAGCCCCTGATAAGAAGCCATGAATGTGAGTGAACTGCCCAAGCCTGAAGTCTGCTGCCTGAATCCATAATCAAGCATGTGAGTGCACAACCTGCAGTGCAGGGTCTGTCTCAGCAGAAGCATCCATGAAAAGGACAGAAGAGAGGACTCTGCTTCCTTCAGCTCCCTAATTTTGTTAAATTGGCTTTACAACTCAACGTAAACCTCTGTGATTTTAACGCTTTCTGGTTATCCACGCTTCTCATTTTTGACATGCTGAGGCTGTACATTTCCTGACTGAGGGAAGCAGAGCTGCAGCAGGAATTTGAAGGTTTGGTGATTTGCACACAAAAGCTCTCTTCTCCCAGGCATGCCTGCCAAGTTCTCAGATTCAACCTCTGATGCCTTTACTATTAAATTATATCCTCTGAAGCGGATCCTGAGTTGATGCTCCCAAAGACAACAGCAGTTGCTTTGTTGAATGGCAGGAGTCCTAATAGCAGTTGCAGCTATCACAAGAACAGCAAGATCTCTCTGCTGTTTCTTTGTGGATGTCGTCTTGATTTAGGCTCCAAATGTCAGTCCTTGAGGAAGGTTTCTTGTTTGAGGTTTCTCCCTGCGAATGTACTTGCAAAGTCAGTTCCTTTCCTTTCCCTTCATAGTTCACCTATTTCACAACTTCCCAGTTTTAACTAGATTTTGGGTGTGCTGTATATATGTGTGACTTTTTTATGGAGTGCTTATTGGCTCTAGTGTGAACAGAGCTCTGGTGCAATTGCACATGTTTAGCGTGCGTTTTGTATGAGACCACTCATGACAGAGAATCTGGAGAAATAAAGGATTCAGATAATGGAAGTCCTAGTGTGGGAGTGTTTAAGAAGCTAGAAAGATGTTGCAACTAAACAGCATGTGGAAATTAGCTGAACAGAGCTTGAGAGTCCTTGGAACGGCTTGGGGAGGTGAAGGCTGCCTGGAGCCTCTGCAATGCAGTGAGCTGTAGCTCTGCCCCTGAAAATCCCTCTCTGGAGTTTACAGGGGGCTTTCCGACATCAGCCCTTATTACTGCTCACCATGGTTTTTCTCCAGGCAAAATCAAACTTTATTAAGGTAACATGTAAGTCCATCCCTATATTTCTTCTTTGTTTGACAGGGCTGGAGGAAATGCTTTCATATGTGAAATATGACCTGCATCCCCACAGGATATCTCCTGATCAGCAGTGTACGATCAGTGGATTCACTTCTGAAAGTCCCTAAATGCTGTTTGGGTGCTATTCTTCATTTTCCTGAGCATTGTAAGAGCATTTCTGTCACTGCATACCAGTGGGACATATTCTCACAGCGTCACTGACCTGCAGTCAAACAGATGCTGTTACTGCATGCCTTCAAAGTTAGTAAAACATCTTCTTCTCTGCCAGGTTCCTGTGTATATCTACAGCTGCCTGTTATAGAGCAGGTTCCTAGAACTTCTATCCATAAATATAAAGCAAGATAAACATAAATATGTATTTGTTTCTTCTTGGTGTGGCACACAGTCAGGAATATTAATCATTTTGCTACATTTACAAAGGGGAAAAATGGACTGGCTGCAAATAGCAACTAGAAATACAGCTGCAAGATTTGCACCTGGGGCGAAGCCATGTTGTATACCCACATGGCAAATATACCTGAGAGAAAGTTCATTGGTTGTTCCTCAGCCCCTTTTAGTTGCTGTGTCACAGGAGTGATATAGGTCCCTCTTGTGCTGTAGAAAATCACTGTCAGTTCAAACTGTCGCCAGCAACCTCACAGCCTTCAACTAATGTTTCACCCTTTGGTATTTGTTTTTTTTTTTTTTTTTACTTTTCTTATGAAAAACTCTGAATAGCAGTCAGATAAACACTGGATGCAGCAGCCTAGGACAAGCTAGACTCTGCCACTTCCCACCTGGGTGACTCACACTATGTCGCTGTGTTTTTTATATGCTTCTGTTTCCTCAAATGCTATTACTCACTTATGTAAGTGTAGTGATATAAATGGAGGAAAAGCAATTTTCACGTAAATTCATAGAATCATAGAACAGTTTGCGTTGGAAGGGACCTGTAAGATCATCTAGTTTAACTCCCCTGAAATGAGCAGGGACATCTTTAGCCAGATCAGGTTGCTAAGAGCCCCATCCAGCCTGACCTTGAAAGTTTCCAGGGATGGAGCATCAACCACCTATCTGGGCATCTCGTTCCAGTGCTTCACCACAGTCATTGTAAAAAATTTCTTCCTAATATCTAGTCTAAATCTACCCTCTTTTATTTTAAAACATTATCCCTTTTCCTATTGTATATGCCCTATTAAAATGTCTGTCCCTATCTTTCTTACAAGTTCCATTTAAGTATTGAAAATTATGATTTGTGGTTAAACTATAGGATGTACACAAACAAATGCAAAGCTGTCTTTGCATCAAACTAGCTAAAGTGAGTGTTATGTAAGGTATGTTATGAGTAATAGCACTATAGAAAGCAGAAGAAATCTGTGTGTGGTGGGTGTGTGCAAGCAGTCAGTCCTCATGTAAATCTTTCTCAGGAAAGTCTCTGACACAGCAGCAGACCAGAGCTCTGTAGCTGTGTTGCATCTAGTAAAAAAGGTACAGCTGTTGAACCTAAAGCTTTGAAACTCTCCGGGGTCTCATTTACAGACTTAGGGAAACTGAGTCCAATAGATAGCATTGTTGGATTTCAATTAACAAATCCACAGTCCTTTATGGTAAAAACCTGTAAATGATGGTATTATATCAGTTTTGTTGTGCAAAATGCTAGTCTCTTGTAAGTTGACGCAATCTCCTTCCTTAGAGCAGGAACTTTGCTGTATACCTAGGTAAAACCTATCTTCAGAGTGACATTCAATGACACTGTTTGGGATCCTTAAGCCAAAAATTCTACTGAAAATAGTTCTCCATTTCTTAAAAATAGAGCTGTTTGTACCTGCCTTAAGAAAACAATACACTTCAAAGGTTGTTCTTATCTTGGGTTGTTATTTATTTACCTTAATCTTCCTGATTAAATGGAAATCGGTGGTAAATGTATATCTTTGCTATATCCTTTGAGCCCCTTTATCTCCAGTGACAATGATCCTTAGTCTGATGAGGTTAGACTCAATTGTGCAACTTTCGGATGCCAAAGTCAGAACAGAACAGAACACCACACACCAGGGACCCTGATGAGTGAAGGTCAGGTATAAACCCTAAAATAGGCAATAAGGATGAAAGCACCTATATACATTATATAAAAAAATTGTTCATTACTAGGCAGCAACTTTTTAGTAAATTATCAATCTAACAAATGACAGAGCAGAACAAGCTACCATACTAATAGAAACATGTCATAAATATCATAGAATCATAGAAAGGTTTGGCTTGGAAAGGACCTTAAAGATCATCTAGATCTACCTGCCATGCCTTGGGCAGGGACATCTACTGGATCAGGTTGCTCAAAGCCTCATCCAACCTGGTCTTGAACACTTTTAGGAAGGGGGCATCCATGCCTTGTGTGGGCAACCTATTCCAATGCCTCATTGCCCTTACTGCCCCTAATATCCAAACAAAATCTCCCCTCTTTCTACTTAAAACTGTTACGCCACGTCCAATCATTGCATTCCTTGATATTGTCGGTTTGAGAACCTTGCCTATTTTCCCAAACTTTTTCTGGTTTCTGCCCAGTTTCTCTCCAGTCATTGTCAGTGGTAGACCTGGACTGAAAACAATGTTTCTGTTGTTCTCTAGGAAAAAGTGACTTTCATGGCATTGTTCTAAATTCTAAACAAAAACTTAGAGACAGCATAGTGAAACTCCCCATGCAGTAAAAGTTCAGATAGCTTGAGTCAAAACAACAAAATCTTTTCATTGTTCTAATGTCATGTATTAGAAAAAAAAAACATTTCCTACAAAGAACAATATCTCATTTATCAAATAGAATTGGAACATAAATACAAAAAGTATTTTGATACTGTCAGAACAAGCCAGCTGGACTGTTTCCCTTTGAAAAACACAATCAAATTGTACTCTTAAAATTCAATACAACTGCATTTCCCAATTGAAGAAGTGATCCATCAGCTGGCTCTAGCTTAAAATGTCTGATCCTGCCAATAGGAATAGTAAAAATTGACAGCAATCTAACTGCGTTAGAGTTGCAGAGCTTTGGTCAAACTATTTCTCTAGCTTAATTTTTTGTAGGGTCATTAATTTGTGGGCCAGGGTCGTGGATGATGGAACTCAGTAACCCGCCTGACTTGTTTAAGCCCAGCAGTGGCAATGCCAGGATTAATGCAATCTATTTGCTCAACTTATCTCATGGTCCAGAGAACAGGAGTGTGCTCATCCACAAGAGCTGTGTTGGTGCCCCACAATTTATAACTTACCTAAACTGCAGCAAGAAGATGGTGAAAATCAGCCATCTCTTATTACTTGTCAAAACTAGGAATGTAAGTAAATAATCTTTCTTGGAGAACTCTTGCAGTGGTCCTTGTTTTCTCCAAATCTGATAAGATGTAAATCCATTGCTTGTTCAGTTGTACCCTCTTTTCTGCCTGACATCTTTGACAGGCCAAAATAATACTTAAGAGTGATGTTTTTCTCCCTTAAAATGGTACAACCTCTTTTGAGACCTAGTCCCACTTTCAAACCCAACACAGCCCTCTTTTATGTTCCTTTAGTATTTTACAGCAAGCATAGCAAGGAAAAAAAAAAGCTTTTCCATTAATTCTATGACTTTCACTGCTCTCTGTCTTCTCTTTCTGAAGTAGGATTGATCCTCCCCTGCCCAGGATGCATAATGAACTCAATGCTCCTATATCTTCGCTCAGCAAGTTCCTCCTGCAAAGACATGACAGGTCAGTGTCCTTGTGTCGTTAATCCATTGAACTAACAACCGAAACCTGGGAGGCTTTTTAGCCAATTATAAATGAGCAAGTTATTAATTATTAAAGTTACTCAAGCATGACTTCTTATTCCTCCCTTCAACCCCGCTCCCTTTTGAACAGTGTCACCATCAGATAAAAAAAACCCATGATATTGAAATGTTCTTGTACTCACAGACTTTGGCAGAAAGTTAGTAAAAATCTAATGCTTACTGACTCTCTGTTATGTAGAAGTTGAATTGTTTTTAGAGAAACTTTATACCTGATAAATGAACTTCAGCTGAGATGAATCCAGAAACTTGTCTTGTTATTTCCCAGCATGCTGTTACAGACAAAGAGAAAATGAAATCCGTTTTTTCAAAGGTGAACAAGCACACCAAGGTCAAGGGGCTTTACTGAGCATTTCTCACCTAAAAAATATTGTTGTTCACTGAACTGCTCTAGACACGTTCTTAAAGTGATCAGATCAACCCTGTCTAAGTGACGAGTCGTTCCTAGTGTGACACGACCCGACTGATGCTCTCCTAACCCCTCAGCATGGTGCCCAGATCAGAGGACACACCACCAGGGTCCTGGTGTTTTGCTAATCTCGTCAGGCATTTCATGGCTTTTCAGAGCTCACAAAGCTTGAACAACTTCACAGTCATTTCAGTTATCATTTAAGCACATGGCCTTATTTCATGGTGAATAAATTTTTATTTTTTTTTCTAGCATAAGGAAAACAGCAATCATATATGATCTTCCCACAGCTTTTCCAAGCATGTAAAATCTGAAATGCGCTTGAAAGAAGAGATCTCTGTCAATGTGTGGAGGTTTAAGACACCTTTCTTAAGTTACAAGGTTAGACTGTGGACTCCCCAAGTAATCAAGGGAAAGAGTATCCCAAGACTGATTTCGAGCACGAAGCTGAATTGGACTAAATTTAGGTTGTCCTCCTTTCTTACCTTTCCCTCCTACTGGCAGCCCAGTTTCCCAGTCTACCTCTGACTTTAAAATCTCCCTGTCGACATTTAAGTCAAGTGTAACTCATTGCAGGTCTTTTTCTCACCACTATCTGATAACTCTGGGCAGATGAAGGGACTTGTGATGCAAAAGATTTGTGAAGTGACAACTACCTAAAAGGAGGTTGTATTGAGGACGGTGTTTGTATTGCAGAAATAAAAATCAACACCAATCATAAAGCTTTTATATTGGATTTTACTTGTAGTGCATCCAAGTCTGTCTAAACCAAGCAAACCAATACAGAACTGCAGGGAAGCATCTGTTACTTCCCTCTTATTCCAATGTATCTCATAAGCAAATCTGATAAGTACCTTCTGCGAAAGATTGCTTGAAATAAGATGTTTTAATGAAATGCCTCAGAAAGTGGTAAAAGTAATCCTTAATGCAGAGATCGCTTTTGTTCTATTATGCATTGGTGAAGGAATTTGCATGATCATTTGGGGATGACTGAATTTGGAATCTTTTTAATGAATATTACATTCCCATCTATTAATGGGAGGAATGACAGTAAATTCTTCTTGTACCAAATTTCTGCCATCTGTGTAACTTTTCCTTAGAGCATTACTGGGAACTAAGTCAAAGAGGCGCCTAAATAGTGCAAAGGAAGGAGTTCCAGCAGACTACGGTCTAACCAGTTTTCCATGTAACTTGTATCTTCGTAGTTGGGCATTTTTTTTTCTTTTTCTTTTTCTTTCCCCGTTTTTCTTTTTTTTTGTTTTGCAAATTGCCTATACTTCATCAAGTTCACCTGATCTGTCTTCGCATTGTTTTTTGTTTCTGCCTTTCTTAAATATCATCAAACATATAAACTTCTTTTGTCATATTCACTGAAGCATATTTGACAGAAAAGCTGACATGTGTAAGTAGACAAAAAAAGATCCTGTCAGTTCTGCAATAGAATTCTACCTCTTAGGCTCCATGATTTTCCAATATTTTTATAGTTCAGTGAAAAGAAGGCCAGATGGACTACTTGTCTACTTTTCAAGAGCATGGTTATAGATTCAGACAGAATTTCATATACATGAAAAAATACTAATTTGTTTCTTAACTGAAGTATTTATTTAAAAACAATAGCTGGTCTTGATTGAGAAGGGACTGAGCAATAATTACTTAATCATAGCATGTACCAGCTAGAACAGTTCTAGAAAAAGTTTCCCTCCTCTTTAATTACTTTGAATCCTGAAATCAGCGTAGTTTCTTCTCAGAATGCTTCTGAAAGTAACATCCCACAGAGGAGGTGTGATTTGCTCAGTCTCACTATAATCAAATTTGTTTAATTTACATATTTCTTGTTACATTTGTCTCTCCTTTTTTATTAAGAAACTATATACATCATGAGACCTTTTTGCAAATGACCATAATGAGAGTTGTAATCTTCATTACAATAGGGCAACATATTAATAAGCTGAACCAGAAAAACACTGAACAGCATATTGGCTGAAAACTGAGTATTTGGAGTATTAGTTTATTTTTGATAGAAAACATTAACATTTCCACAGAGAAAAGTTTTTGTTTGCAAAGCCATTTATTTAGAAAACAAATGAAATTTCTCTGTCTTCAATTATTTTAACAGACAGTTTAATTAGTTCTTCAATTTATTTTCAACTTCATCCTCCAGCCATTCGATACTGCTGTTAAGGAATGAGACCTGCCATTTCTTTAGAAATCTTGCTATTATCTGATATCTTTCTCTTACAGATATTTTCAACCATTCTGTAATATTCTTTGGCTTTCAAAGGCTAAGCAAGTTCACCTCTTTTGGTTTTCTCTCTAAAGGTCAAAAATCCTTCCTACAGTTTCCCTCTGAATTCTTTTTTAACTTTCAGAATTTCTTGTAGACTCTTTTCTACAAGTTTTTAAGAACTTATCTTTCCCTTTCAAGTATACTTCTAACACACTCTTTTTTTCTAATGTCGTTTTGCAGGTTCAAGAAGAAAAGAATACATCTGACTACTTAAAAATGGCTCACCACCCCCTCACACACCAGAAGCAACTCTTCTCCTAAGGTCTGATGTCAAAACTCTGCTGAGCTTGTCTGTCCCTTGGGCCTCTGGAAATGCCTGAAATTTCACCTCTTTGCAACTGAAAGGATCAGAGCTAAGCAGGACCACGAAGCAGGTTCACCAGGTCCCCATCAGAGCAGAGACATTGTTCCTTAGACAATTAAACAGCTCCATAATGTGGCTGTATGAAGCTCACATCAGTCATGCCACAACCAAGAGAATATCGTCTGAAAATGTTCTGCACAGTCCTACACAATGTTTTTCGTCTTTCTAGCTACTCTCCATCTTTCAGAAATGGAAGAGAAGACAGTGAGCTTTGTATGAACTTTCTTTTCTTGATCAATGCAGCAACCATGACTCCCACCAGAGATTTGCTACTTACCACATCCACAGTTCCTTACGCACACATTGTATAAATGCACGCATTGGCTCAGTACTACATAAAAAGAAACAGGCTTGCATGGAATGCCATTTCTTCAGGAAATTAATTCACACAGTGAGACAGATGACTGCAGAGATAATGGTGTCAATGTTTCTACCACTAAAATGTCTTGGGTAGAAAGAGTAAAGAATTGGGAGATCTTTTCTTCAGGTGTTCTTCCTGCACTAGGGATGGGAGAATTGGTCATCATGATCTCTTCCTTCAGGCTATGGCTGCTCTTGTGAAAGAAGTGAAGCGGCAGTTTAAGTTGCTGTCTTCTCCTTTCTTTTGATGATTGAGGAAGCTGAAGCCACTAGTGTGATTTCTGACTTGAGGTAAGACAACCTCAACTGCCCATGCCAGTGGAGAACTGATTGACTGCAGCCTCTCAACTCCAGTGGAAAAAAGAGCCTGGCTGAAATCTGTTAACTACAATGAGGCTGAAACTGGGGACTCCACTGTCTTTGGGGACTTACCAAGATTTCCTATTGAGCTCAGAACAAGAAATCAATCTGAAGATGAAAAGAAGGTACTGCTAAAGCAGTGAGAATGTTATAACAAATCTACAAATGCCGTATCTACAAATTCCTTGTCTATCTGGGCCATGACCCAGTAGAGGTTAAGTACTGAATTGTACTGCCAAAATATTTATTAACCAGAGTAATTGTCTACCTTGGCATTTCCAGGAATCCAAGACATGGCTTTCTTCTGTTTCCGTGGTAGTATTTTATGGAAATCACTAAAGATAACAAACCATTCAATTTAGGCTGAAGTGAAGTATCTGAAACCATATGTAGCCATCAAAATCAATTAACTGATTTTCAGAGACCCTAATTATCTCTCAGTTCCTATGAGGAAACAGAGTCCATAGTTGTTTGGAATGTAAAGAGACATTTCCTATTTTTATTTGTCTTGCTCCAGTAAACTTCTTTTCACTAAGAAAATGTGGATTGTTAGCTGTTAATTATTACACTACCAGTATTTTACTAAAGGTGGCCTAGAAACCTATTTTCCCACTTATTTACTCATATGATTTTTAAAAGATTTATTAATGTTGTTTAAAATAATCATGGCATTGATATTTTATCTAATCCCTGATGTAAAAGAAATGGTCAATATCCTCTCTTTACACGAGAATGTGAAACTATATAGCCACTCTAATTCCCCAGATCTGTGACTGGATTTCTTTAACCGCTTAAACTTAACAACAGTGCTTTCCACATAAAAAGATTTAGTGCTACAGGAGGAGTCCTTCCCTTCCTCTTAGGAATATGTGATTCTTGCAGTCTTCTTCAGTGATTAAAGGCAATTCAGATTAAAAAAACCTTTGTATGTAGTATAAGCATTCGACTCAAGACTGAGACACCTAAATTAAGGCATTTAAATGTAAGGGTTTGATTCAAGTGCCTAAAAATAGGTACTCAGTGCTTTTTGCAATGTCTTTGTGAATTTGTTGAGATACTTGGTTGGCCTTCACCTGCAAGTTCAGAAGAGCATGGGTCTCGTGTAGGTCCTGTGCTGTATCTACCAGCTCTATGTAAGGTATCTTAGATCATCTCAAATGGCACTGACACCTGTGTTTACTCATTGAATAATTGAATAGAACCCTAATTACCATAAGATTGAGGGACCCAGAGCAGAGAGAGTCAGTAAAGAGACTTAGCATTCTCTAGGTTTGCTGGTGGATCGCCCTGACCTCCACTGCGGGTACTGGCTATTTAGTTTAGGTACTAAGATCACATATAGACATTGACTTGCAGAGACCTAATTTTAGGTGTCTTTTTCCCAAACTGAGACTGACACATATTATAACAAAGAATGAATTCAGAAATGGAGGGCAGAACATGTGAAAACTGGGGAACCTCTGTGGGTATGCTTTTGTCGGGGACTCAATAACTGATACAATTACTAGCCCATACTAGTCTCCCCCTGAATGTTTCAGTGGTTGCTATCTATATAACAAAGGTAGTAATGAAAGGGCAACTTTCTCTTTTTAATTCTTGCTGTCTGAGATTAAACAGTGCCTCCCCCATAGAAATTCTCAGGCTTGTATCAGTGAGCAGCTGTAGTACAGAAATAATTGAGGTTTTTTTCAGAGCTGTCCTGTTCTTCTCTTAACACAACTAACTTAAGTATCAATCACTGCATTACAAATAATATGAACTTGATTGTGCCCTTCTTTTTCAAACAGGAATATCTACCTTATGCTAGACAGAAAGGGACAATATTGAATAGTCAAATATTTGGAATATTTGGAATGCTTCCAAAATTCACCTTCCAGTTTCTTACACTATTAAAAACAATTCTCTCCTGCCGCTCAATGCAATTTGCACAAGGTGCTTAGAAGAAAACAACCTTGAATTGTCTCATGACACGAACTTCCGTTACGATAAATCTGAAGGAGAGAGCAAACAGGAAGATACGAGCCTCTCTTACAACCATGTTTCTGAATCACATTATAGTAAGCAATGCTCTTTATAGTCTCTGCTGCACAAAACATACAAGATTTTATTGGCAGCTTATCACTGACAGATACCACTTTACTTGGAAAAAAAAGCTGTTATCAGAATTTTTATTCAGTGAAGTATGACGGTTAAAAAATATTATCCAGAAACCAAAAATGAAACTGGAATTTATTAAAATACAAATTCTGTGGTAAAAGTGGGCTGTGTGGGATGCTGAATTCCAGAGACTAATGCAAATAGGTGTGAAATTGAATAGTTTAGAAAACAGACAAAAGAACGACTAGCCATGCCTGCTGCTCACTTTCTGCATTTATTCCTCCTATGATAGCCTAAGTGAGATTTTCTGTTGTGATGTGCTGAGTCCTCCAGAAGACTGATCATAGCTTTCCAAGACATCATCCTGCAATCAAGACCTCCTGCACAGCTAAATGCACCAGCAGGGATACTGTGATTAAGTAGTGAGAAACAGTGGAAATTTCTGTAGAGCTGCTACTGAGAAACTTGCTCCTGCGAAAGATAACAGACTTCTATAAATCACCAAGTCAGTGACCTGATTAGGAATGGCTTTAAATTTCATAGACCCAATTTTTTGCTTTATCTGAACTGATGGAGAATTCTGTGAAATCAATGGAGTTGTGTAGTACGACAAGAAACATGTGTGGTCATGAAATTGGGTCCTGTTTTATGTTTGTCTCATTTATGATGCTGTTATTAACACTGACTTCCAATAGTGAATGTCATAAACAAAAAGTAGAGTATATGACTTGTGTGACATGGTTTTAGTACGTTTAATATTGATATGCTTGCTCATAATAAACACAGACACACTAAGGGAATGGACTTGCCTGGCCATTTAGGAAAAAGTGTTTCAGAGTCTTTCTATTGTTGCTTTACAGAGTACAAAAAATGTCTGAAATATCAGTTTATGCAGGATGGCGAAAGTGTTGCCTGCACAAATCCAATCACTATAATTCTGAAATCTCTTTTTTTTTGAATTGTCCCTTTTTTCTGTTTCTTGGGACAGAAATTTCCACCTTTTATTATTTGTACATTTTAGTATTAGAATTAAAAGCCTACAGTGAACGTGTATCTTGTTTGTGCTCTGACTCTGCTTTCATTTGCTATCTATTTCACAGGCTATTATCACTGATTTCAGTTTAGCTTAGATGCCTGAGCACCATTTACTGTCATTAGTGAGCTATGTATATTTTCTTGTGTTTCCACATCCTTACAATCTTGTCCTTAGTAGTTCTAAGTATTCTGGCCTCCACAATCTCTTGAGGTGTTTAGTACATCTAGGCTGAAGTGGAATCAAGAAAATTGTACCAGAGCCTAACTCTTATCAAGCAATATTTTTCCTGATGCTGCATTAAAGACCCATACATAAACACCTCCAAGATCGTAAGAGATGGAAAGCAACTGCTTGCATCAATAAGTTATTAGCAGCAATTAGGACAAAATTAAATTGGCATCTTGCTATTTCAGGTGATGATAGAAGAGAAGCATAATTCTAAAAACTATAACAATGTAAATGATATTGGAAATCCATACTTAGTGAACTAATGCAAGGAAAATAAACACAGGCTATGAAAGTTACTAACATTTGACAAGCAACACAATTCTGAAAGTAAAGGCATATGTAGTGTGAAATAGTCGTAAGTAAATAGCTGATAGACTGCCTAGTCTTTTCCCAAGTACCTTTACTAGGTCTAAATAGTCAGAGCAAAGTGAGTATGAACACAGTTGGTTTTCTCTAGCGCTTTTTTTAGTAGGAGTAAAATTTGGTCTGTAACGAGAAAGCAAGGCACAGAGCTAATATTATTTTACAAAATACGGCAAAGCAAGTAATAGAGAGTGATGATACAGTTCATAAACGCGAGCAGGTGGGAACTGCAGGAGAAAGGATAGGCTATCTACTCCAGTATAAAATAGTTTAAATAAACTCGATACTGAATTTGGGTTACTTCCTAATACTTCACAATAATTCAGGCTGATTTAGACGCTCAAGCATGAATGTGTGGGTCTCCCGCACATATCCTCATACTCTTTGTGCATGAGGTAGTCAAAATCCTCCTATAATCTGGAAATCTGGTGGCTGTCTGTGCAACAGAAAAATCTCTGAAAATCTGATACCAGGGAAAACATGGGTTTTTTTCTTTTTTTTTTCATGCTACATAAATATAACACTGGTATTTTTGCACTTCTAAAAATCTAGCAGTTTTACATGTGCAGAAAAGGTGCTGGATTTCTAAACCTGGCATCCAATATACTCTGAAAATCCACAAAAGTGACTGCTTATGAATACAGCTTAATAAGCCCAATGTTTTGGTCTTTGTGTCTATTTAGTATCAAGCCCCTCCACTGTGACCACCCCTGATGGGTTGAAAGGCAGATGCCTGTGTGGCTGCAGGCACATTATTACCTTCAAGTGCCTTCATACCGGTTGATAACCAGTTTCTCTGACCACCCTTATTTGGAATTATAAGCATTGTGTCAGCCATGCATTGTAGCTGTAGTGCTACACAAGTCCTGCATATAGTTGTTTTTGCTAATAGCATCATGTGAGGCCTAAAGCATTGTATAATCAAATTGAGGGTCATACAGTATATCAAAAGAGGGATCTGCTTCAGCTCAAGCAGTCGGTGCCCTCAGGTCTGATTTAGAGGCCACAGCAGTAGCTGTAATGAGTATAGTCATTTCCAGTGGGCTTTGGAGTTCTTTTCTGGTTGTGTCTGTGAAGTCCTGAGCATGCAGCAGAATGGTGTTTGCGGGGCTATTTGTACTTATGACTACAAACATAATCCTTCAGATGCTATGATGCTGAGAGCTGTAGAAATCCCTCAGGCTTGTCAAAGAGTAAGACTTTTTGGCAAAAAGGACTTTTTTTTTTCCTTAAAATACTGCAAAAATGCATTATTTCTATTTATTTAAAAATATCTTCTCAGGAGTCCATGGATATTTGTATTGATGAATTGTCCAATTGAGCATGGCAACTTCTGCAATGCTATCAGGTTCCTTTCATTTCAAAATGTTTTCTAGAGAAAACCAGTGCCATTATTCTGCTTTTAGAGCTAGAGAAACTGAAATCCTCAGAACTCATCCCCATGGGCTATGCCTGATCCTACTGTATTTCAGTTTGAAAAGTTCTTAACCATACACCCATGTCTGAAATCGCTTCCCACTGAATGCATAGGAAATTAACTCCTTTAGGTGTTTTAACTCTTCAGGAGAGCTTGCTCTGGCCTCAAATTCTAGTAGTTCGTACTGTATCAGTGAGGGCTTGTATCCTTGTTTGTAAGTGAAAAATTAGTTCCAGGAAAGTCAGGGTTGCTATTCAGCTTGCTGTCTAACTAGGAAAAAATAATGAAGAAATTACCTGAGGCTTATTTCCTATCCAAAGCAGAGTGTTACTTCATCTTTGATTCTCTGAATTCTCGTGAGTGTGGATCTCTTTCTTTCATTCGGGGCTTTCACTCTGTGTCTAGCTAAGAACTTGAAGAGAAGGGTGATCACAGATCCAAAAAACCTATTGTGACCTCCTTGGAGCAGATGTTTCTATATTTGCTTATATAATAGGCACATTTCTTCTCTCCCTGACCCTGAAATGCCTTTCATCTTATTTTTTTCCCCATCAAAACCTCCAAAATATGGTGTGACCATTTATTTTGGAATTACTTGTCACTATGTGTCACCATTTCATGTGCAGATAAAGTCATTTAACTTAATTTAACAGGTAAGGCTAAGAAAAGTATCAAAGGTCTCACGAGACTGGTGGAATTGCAAAGCAGAAGGTGCAATGTTTCAAACTGAATTTTGTACCATTATTGTGCTCTCGATGCTAAATATGTGGGAAAAGGAAAAAACCTTCAAGGATGTATTAAAATGTGCAGTTCCCTAGTCTAGGAAATGCATATCAGGATTAAACACAAGCAGGGTTTTGGGCTTAATGCAGATAGACATTATTTTTGAGTTAGGAAGTTTAGTTTGCATGCAGGAGATGAAAAGTCTTATCCACTAGCACTGAAATAGTCATTTAAACTACAACATCTTCGTTACTGCCTGATGCAGGCAGGCCATTATTAACTTGCTATCTCATCAGGCTTATGGGCCTCTAAATTTGTCCAGGAAGCGAAGCTTTTAACAAAGAGCTTCAGTTCTACAATGACAAATGGTGAAAGCATAGAGGATGCATTCTTTTCTGAAAGATTAAATGCACTGTCATGGAAACTAAAAAGGTGATAACTGGTTCAGACAATGCTCAGTGGTTGCGGGACTCAGCTCTGGACCTTTGTGTGTATCCACTGCTCTGTGTGCGGGGCAAAAGTCACAGAATTTCAGACCTAAGAGAGATCTAAGGTTGAAAAGCAAGTTGTCCTACAGCTCTAACTGTGGTGTAGCTTGGGATCAGGGCTGTGCCTGGATGTGCAGTCAGCACACTTTGTCCTTAATTCCTAGCTGGTCCCAGAGCTCCTAGCTAGCTTCTGCATGCGTGAAACAAGAGATCTGCCCAAGACAAGAGACGCTTGTGACAAAGTGATTTCCTGCAGAGCTGTTGGGCAACTGCTGCAAGAGCATTTCAGGTGGAGTTTCAGACTAGATGGGGGATTTCCCCCAGGCATCTCCTGCTGTTCCTGGATGGACTGAGAGATGAGCACTTTTTATGCGTTAAGAGATGTTGGTTAACCTGGCTAAGAACCTGGGCAAGAACCTGGCCATCCAAGGGACTCATCCAGGCAGTTTCTTCTATAGAACTGACCAGGCTGTACATAGATAAGATACTTCAAAGTAGTGGAAACTGTTCTTGCAGATGCAGAAATTGGCACAGAGCACAGCGTTTTCTACGCAATCAAGAAGTCAGATGTTTTGTGCATAATTTAGTACAGTCAATAGAAAGAGACTACATGTGTGTTGGAGTGGTCATGCAGGACCACAACCCAGCTGGATCATAGCAAGTGAGCAGAGGTTTGGGGAGGCTCACGAGGTCCAGCTGTAGGTTGTGTTGCAAGGGCAACAGCCTCCCATCACCACCTGGACAGTAACCAATCACACTGTTTGAGGAATTTCATCATTACCCAGTGGGAACACCCCCCAGATCTATTTATTTTTAACAAATGTTCTGTCTGTGCAAGAAGTGTACTAGCAGTGTCACACAGAAAAGCAAATGAGCATCTCTCAGGGTATCAGGGTAATAGAAATAGCTGTTATCCACCTACTTGTGTGAGTAGTTAAAAAAAGTTTGGCTCAGTGAAATCTGGGATTCTGGCTACAGTTACTATTATTATTGGTACAGGTCACTAAATATTTTAACTCCTTGATAAGTCATTCGAAACATAAGCTTCCCAGACTGTTTCAGTTTATTACTCATTTTTAAGTGAACTCATCTAAATTAGAATCTCCTGAGATCAATAGCTCATTTTTATCACAGGCCATTCAAATTGTACCATATATATCAGATAAACCATCTTTCACTGCACTCGTAAGTTTTAAACTGCAAATCTGCAGTGTAAAACTATTGTAGATTTAGTGCTAGGAAAATGATATATTATGGCTGTTTCTACCTACCTATGGCTCTTCCTGAATAAATGCCATGTTCCAGCACAGCAATTATTTTAATTGCAGATGTTTCCTCAGACTATATGACATATTTCTCTGAAGCTGGCAGTTTATGACTACATTACAAACAGTATCTCCTCACTGGGTGACATAGGTGCTGCTCATCTTATTTACACCGTGAGAAACATTAAATAAAATATATGACTACATGTGCAATTCAGAGCTAAATGCATGAGTTCATTCAAAGTGGAAGTTAAAAACACTGTTGTGGGCTGTCCTAATCACTGTACACATCACAGGAACATGGAAAACCATGTTGGAATGGACCTTGGGAGATCTCTAGCTCAGCCTCTTGTTCAAAACAGAGTCAGCTCTGAGGTCAGACCAGGTACTTCAGGGTAATATCCCATTGAAGGCTAAAACACTTCCAGGATGAAAAAAAGGTCTAGCCTCAGTAAGTAGCATGCTCCAGTGCCCAAGCGTCCTGATGGAGAAAAATATTCTCCTTATATCCATCCTGAATTTATATTCTTTCCATTTTATGCCCAAGCTCATCCTTCCACTAGACACAGATGTAAAGAGCCTTGCTCCATCTCCTTGATGGCAAACTTGTGGATACTGTGGTTGCTGTTAGGGCCCCTGCTGAGCTGTCTCTTCTTCAGGCTGAGCCAGTGCAGGTCCCTCAGCCCCTCCTTACAGGGCAAGTGCTCCCACTCTGAGCATCTCCATGGCCCTCAGCTGAACTTGCTCCCATTGATTGATGCTTTCCTTATGACATTTTGCCTTCCAAAGATGATTGCTCTTTGATTTTGATACTGCTTCCATTCATCTATTAAGACATTACATGCTGTTGGCTGATCAAGAACTGCAACAGCAAAGGTCATTACAGGGATTTCACAGGCAGATGACATGACATTGAATAGAACGACTTGGTTTTGGGTTTTTTTTTAATTTTTTTCCCAAAGAAAAACAACCTTGCAACTAAAACAGATGTGGGTTTCATAGCAATTTTTCATCTATTTTGTTCTCTTTCGTTTCTTTCAACAGAAAAAGTTCTTAAATGCATAGGAGAGGGTTTTTGTTTTCCTTCATTTTGCCTAATGCATGATATAAAAGAAATAATGGATTATTAATGTCAGTTTAAAGTGTAAGTCTTTCGGAACAAATAAAGCTCGCTGCAGGCCCTGTAGAAAAAGTGAAGGATCCTTTGAGTTTAAAGGCAGAAGGAAACCTGATGTAAATGAGGACTAAGCAGAGCCATGCGAGCAGGAAAGTGTGCTCACTAATGGGCTAGGTTACTGGTAGGGAACTGCAGCCACTGAATCTCCACAATTAATCCACTCTCAAAATCTTGAACTAAGTCCTTTCCATGTGACAAAAGTGAAGAGCAAATTTTCAAGAAAGTACAGATACGAAAGATACAGAAATTCAGATACTGACAAACATTTCCCCACGTTTTTGAGCGTAGGTGTTAAAGGACATTCTGACGACTTTTTCCAGGACACCATCTACTATGATAGTCAAAGCATGATTCCAGAAAACATTGATACTTCTGGTAGAAAATCAGGATAACTTCCAAAGTTTTTCATTGTGTTGCTATTTTTTTTTCAGGCAGACTTGCGGTTGTGTATTGCTCTGTTACAACATCACTATAGAGATCACAGGAAGGAAATGCATGTAGGTATCCACTGTGAGTTCAATGCTAAATCAATTGCAAATTTTGTACTTTAATGTCCTTCAATTCATTAAGCCAAGGTTTCATTGTGGTCTGTCTTTCACCAGCCTCATTCGGTATTTTCATTATTGCTATGAACAAAGGCATAAAGAATATATTTATTAATTTTTCAAATAATTCCAGTCTCTGCAAAGGATTAGCTGGAGCACTGAAAAATAGAATTAGAATTCACAATACTTTTGACAAATTGAATAAATGATTAAAACAAAAAAAGGAGATGCAATTCAATCAGACCAAGTGAAAGGGGTTTATGCATAGGTAGCGATAGTCATCTGCTCAAACATGCAATAGCCAAAGACGGTTAAGCACTAGTATAACACGAGAAGATCTGACTGGGGGGGAGAGCACTTAGTAAACCACAAGGTGAGCCAAAGTCAGGAACATTAGACTCTTTCCAGAGACATATCTATTGCCATGAGATATATAAGCAGGATTTTGTCTATGTGACACACAGTGGAAATCTTTCTTCTTTCAGAATTGGCATGGCCCCAGATGGAGAATGTACCCAGCCACCACAGCTCAGAAGTTAAACAGCCTCTGGTGAGTGTCCGGGGGAGAACGGTCCAAAACCACAGCCTGAAGGAACTGGCGCCGCTGACTAAAATGAAAAGAACAGAGGCACGACTGTGGCTTCTAACACAGGAAAGGTAGCTGTAGAGAGGGAAGGAATTAATTCTCCATTATTAAATAATGGCTTAAATTACAGTGAGGTTTAAGTTAGACATTAGGAAAAGCTTTCTAATAGCAAGAGTAATTAAGCACAGAAATAGACAGCATGAGGAATATCCATCATTGGAGGCTTTTAAAATACAGCTAGAAAAGTGTGTGTAAAGTGTACAGGAATAGGCAGTCCAGCCATGGGGCTGAAAGGGGGAAAGAGTTGTTCAGATTTTGTTGCTAGGAAGTGGAGAAGATTTACATTTTCTAAATGCAAATCTCATGGCTGTGATATGCAGCTTGTGTAGCACTAGCACACAGACGTCTTGGAGCAAGTACTTCATTTATTGGCATGATAGAAGCCCAAATACAAGGCCTGTTTTTACAGATGGCACCTCAGAATGTTCAGGACACATGGAACTAGGCATCAAAGCAAACCCTCTGATCCACCCCTTGGGACGAAATTAGCCCAGATGTCCTGCAGAGACTGGTGTCCATCTGATGCTTCAATGTACTAGCATTTATGTGCAGGCAAAAGCCTAGCAGGAGAGTACAACCAACTTTGGCACTAATCAACATGTTCTTTCTTAGATGCTTTCCTGCCAGATTTTTGTTAGATCAAAATTTTAATTGGTGTTTGGAAACTCTAGACAGTGGGGGAGTGAGAAGGGAGGCTGGCAAATAATCTTTTTATAGTAGGAACACTAATTCATATTTTACCGAATCAGCTCATATGTTGATATCCTAAAGATATCTACAAAACCCAGATACTTTTTAAAAAAGGAACTAGATCCAAACTTATCTACAGGCTTTTAATATTAGAAAAAGCAAGAGACAGGCTCTTTAAATGTCACATTAAATGCAAGCTTATCAGTATTTACCAGCTTCACTCTACCCCTGGTAACATCAGGTAGCTCAGGGACTTGATTACAGTCATTATGACAATGCTATAATAAAAGATTATGAATGGCTTGTTGCTGACTTGGGAGCAATCTGGAAATCTCATATCATAAAACTAGCATTCAGTCTCTTTAACTTTATTATACTAAAAAAGTTATAAAAACTTACTGTGTAATTTTTACTGTTCTCTGTACACAGGAGAGCCATTATTTAACTCTTCATTTAATTTCCAGATGTTGTATGTGCACTGTATAAAAGGCATCCAGACAACTCAGGCAGGAAACAGGCTTATGGTAGGCAGCTCAGAGCTATGCAGATGTGGAAAATGCCGTTAAAACTAGGGCTTATCTAGTGTGTTTTTCTTGCCTAACCAAGAAGCCTTTCAAAATTTCCATAGATTGAGCTTCAAGCTACAAGGTTAATTTCCTTCATTCTGGCTGGGAGTCCAGGTGGACGCTGCCTGGGGATTATATATGTGCTGCACCTCTGAGATGGTAGATCTAAGATCCTGTGGTGTTGTATGCCTTGAAACACAGCAAGTGTGACCCATTTGGATCCCTTACACGGGTACATGGATTCATGCCATAATACAGTGCAAGAGTGGCAGTCTTTATAGTCCCAGCTCTGGACTCACATTGGACTTTCCAGCACGTACGAGAGAGAAAATATGTGGTTGCAGAGAAAATCTTACCAGCCAACAGTTTCAGGAGACAAGAACAACATGGGCTGTATTTCACCAAGAAGTTTTAGGCATGCTGTCCTTGTGCATGCCCTATCTCTGATGCAGTTGTGCTGGTGTGCCTGGGCTCGGGTGCCCAAGTACATTGTATCACAGTATCACAGCATCACAAGCTTGGAAAAGACCTCTGAGATCATCCAGTCCAACCTATGACTCAACACTAACATCCATTCGTCATCTAAACCATGTCACTAAGCGCCTCATCCAATCTGTTCATAAAAACTTCCAGAGATGATGACTCCACCACCTCCCTGGGCAGCGCATTCCAATGGACAATCACCCTTTCATTGAAAAATTTTCTCCTAATATCAAGCCTAAACTTCCCCTGACGAAGCTTGAGACCATGTCCTCTTGTTCTGTCACTGGTCGCCTGAAAGAAGAGACCAACCCCTGCCTGCCTACAACCTCCTTTTAGGTAGTTATAGAGAGCAATAAGGTCTCCCCTGAGCCTGCTCTTCTCCAGGCTAAACAACCCCAGCTCCCTCAGTCGCTCTTTATAGGGCTTGTGCTCCAGCCCCTTCACCATCTTCGTTGCTCTCTTTGGAAGTTGGCTAATATGACGCCCATCCACAAGAAGGGCCGTAGGGATGATCCAGGTAATTATAAACCTGTCAGTCTGACCTCGGTTCCAGGTAAAATTATGGAGCAAATAATCCTCGGTGCAATCATGTGGCACCTGCAGAATGATCAAGAGATCAGGCCCAGCCAGCATGGATTTAGGAGGGGCAGGTCCTGCCTGACCAACCTGGTCTCCTTTTATGACCATGTGTCTCGGCTGGTGGATGAGAGGAAGGCTGTGGGTATGGTATACCAGGACTTCAGCAAGGCCTTTGACACCGTTCCTCGTAGTAGACTCCTGGAGAAGCTGACAGCCCGTGGCTTGGACAAGAATGCTCTGTGCTGGGTTAGGAATTGGTTGGTTGGCCGAGCCCAAGAGAGTGATAGTGAATGGTGTGTCATCCAGTTGGCAGCTGGTCACTAGCGGTGTCCCCCAGGGGTCAGTGTTGGGCCCGGTCCTGTTTAACATTGTACATACATAGAAACTGAAAAAGGAGTAAACAAAACCAGCTCAGTTTTTTAAAGTTTCACAGTTCTTGAACATTTGAATTTTCAGCCCTGGTTTCCTACCTCCCAGTAATACTACACAGCATTGCAAAGAAATTTTAGAAGTCCTGCAGGAAAAAAAAGTGTTTGAGCAATGGCCAGCGCCTGCATGGCACAGGCAAGAGGATGTGAGTGGTGTTTAAACATCATCTGCTATTCAACAGGCTTGAGAAATCCTGGTTGCTGGGAAGCATTTACACAGAATGTCTCTGAAAATGCTTTTTCCAGGTTGCTCTGTCCTTTTCCTAATTCAAACTGCAATTATATGGATGATAAAATGGAAAATAAATACATATGACGTAGCCGAGAAAAAACAATTAGTTTTGCACTGGTGAAAAATAATGCAGAACTCCTTGCGTCTTTCACAAACTGGCTCTCCATATATATTGTAATGCATCTTCATGACCCAAATGTACTTAGGAAGAACATGACAACAGAGTGTATGTTGGAATTGTAATAACTTAGTAAAGTTACTGTATTTTATTAGTAAGAAAACAATTAAAATTGTATCCAGGTAGTAAATTCGGAACCTAATATCGTAGCTGCCTCTTTTGCTGCCAAAATATGTGTACTCTTCCTGACGGTCTCTTTCCCCAAGGAAAAATAAATGCATCCAAGAAATAATTGTTAGCAATGCAATTACAGGCTCAATTCCCCAACAAACTTCAGACATCATAAAAAACAAAAACAAACAGAAGCCCTTTGCAATAGTAATGGAAAAGAGACAGGAAAACACTGAGTGTTCAGAGGAAGATAATACATTTTTATAACAACAGCTGACACACTCTGACAATAATACTTGAGAAGTCAGTAGAATTTGTTTTTCAGATGTACAGTCTTTTCCTTTTAAGTCACAGTCGAGAATGAAAAACCTCTTCTAAGGTAGACTCTATGCTACTCCTGGACTTGACTTTTGGGACACTGAAGTAGCTTGCCAGACTCTCAGAAAAGCAAAGCAGCTGTATCAGAATAACATTTCTTGGCATTGCATACTTGTGAAGCTCTGATCCCTTCAAGGAACTTAATTAGAGCTCAGTTATTTGGGCAATGTGTATTCAACCATGAAAGCTGAGACACTGGGAAGCTGATTTAGAGCACTTCTGAAATGTTGGCCCTAAGAAAATTAGATTAAAAATGCATTTGAAGAGATAAAATGAAATAAAAAAGTGATAAACCTTACTTATTCCATGACCATACAGATTAGACCATTCATATCACACCTTGGAGAAAGAAAACTTTGAAGAAGCCTGTCACGGGCTATATGAAGTTTGTAGCTCTGCAAGGCTTGTCTGTGGTGTTCTTCAGGACTCCCATGCAGTGGTCTAGATTCATCCCACTTCTCCTCATGTACTTCCCTGCACAGCCTGGGCACCCTGGGCTCTTTCACTATCCATTGCAAGGTCTAGAGCTCCTCCAGAGATGAAATGTTGTCATTAGACTCAAGATAAAAATATTGAAATTTAAAAATTCAGTATTTTAAAATATTGAACATTAACATCCTTTTAATGATTTTTAAATTATCTCTAAATCAGGGTAGATATTTTTCTTTTGACAGTCACTTATAAAAGGTTACTGCATCGCTAATTTCACAGAAAGAGGAAAGTGCTTTTTCTCTCAACTTGTCTTGACTCTAGCTTTGGATCCCAAAATGATAGATGGCTGGAGAGGTTCCAGTCAAAGGCACTGGAGCTCCATTGTATAAAAAATCATTTTCTTACTATAAATGCAAAAACTGTAATAATCAAGCCCCAGAAATCACAAATGCTTGGATCCATAGAGTGATGGCAATGCAGTACAGAGCTACTTGAGCTAATGCCAGAAGAAGGTGAAGAAAAACTTTGCAGATGATCTCTAAGATGTCTCATGCCTGGTAAAATCGACTGACTTCACTGGCATTTTCAATTAATAGATACACTGAATTTTCCTCTGTATATTTAAGCTGTCAGTCTGTGCTCCCCTCATGACAGGATGAGAGGGTTTTTTTTCATTTTTAAAGTGTGACTGATTAAAGTTGAAATGTGATCAAGGATGGATATTTTGGATAATAATGACGAGGGGCTTTCATTTGTGAAAGCCAGTGTGCTGCCGCACATGTCTGCATTGGATGTAAATTTTGAGAGATGTCCTTGACTAGGGTCATTAGAATGGGCATGATTGGATATGTGACATTTTTAATGTAGAATCAGAAACAAACTGCATTATTATTGAAAGCTGCAGATGAATTTATTGAGATGGTCTGAATAATTTCTTTGAAGCAGAAATTCCACAGACAGCAGCTGTCTCTCACTTAATGAGTTTAAGAGTCTGTATAAAGAGGAAACCCAAGTCTTTGTGGAAGATATCTTTCTATCCTGTCTCACAACCTGTCTCCTGAGAAACACAACCATCAACACTGACAACAATAAACACAAAACAAAGGTCTAGATTAAATGCTGGGCATGATCTATGGCTTTGTTTGCTGGTATGCACCCGAGGCTTGAGACCCTTTTTCAAAATGATGGAAACTCATCTATCTCACCAACAAAAGTTATATGCTTCCAGTGATATGAAACAGAAACAGGCTTTATCTGTAATCTTCTGAGGTAGATTTTAAATTTTCCTTAAATTGAGGTTACTTAGACCTTATACTTTGGGTTAACACCTTAGAAAGACTGAGCTCCATTGTAAATCAGGTCCCAGGGAAGGTTTATTTTTTCAGGCATCCCTGGTCTGTGACAGGATGTTGGTGTTAGGAAATTTCTGAAGGAAAGATGAGTTGAGAAGCACAGACGGACACTGCAATAACGGTGGTATTTATGGGATGGGGAGCCAGCAGAAGCCCTTGTTGGGTATGAATTATAGGCCTGTGTCAGCATCCAGGGCACACAGCTGGAAAAGCTGCCCTCCTTGTTCCTCCTTTCTTCCTTCCTCCCTCTTGGCCGCAGAATGATATTGCTACTTAATGGCGTTTTGGGGATGGTAAGTAATATGGTACTTCTGTTTTGTAAGATTTCTGCAAGTGCCCTGGGTCCATGCTATTCATTTTTAGACTGCAGCTGAGACTTTGGAAAACATTAAAGAGCAAGTTTTAATGTCTAGAAGAAGCTAGAAAGTTCCAGGAATTAGTTAGAAAATTAATCTCTTCCACCAAAGGAGCTTATAAGTGTGCGTAGGTGGGTATAAGCACCTGGGAAATGGTTCATGAGGAAAGGACATTAGAGGGGCAAAGGTGACAAAGCATTGCAGAAAACCCATGTATTTCTGCCACTTGCCAGTGGCTGTTCAGAAATGTGTCTGAGATACCATTAGCTCCTCCACTCACAGGCTCCAGGGAAGTGTTCGAGCAGCTGATATGTGGGAGGCAACATATGGATCTCTAATGGTATAAACCAAATTTTTCATTTGCATGATGTACAAAGATGCCCCCATGAATCTCAGGTAGGGTACATGTTCTGGAAGCAGAAGGAACGGAAAATCCCAGGTCATCCTATACATATTAAGCTAGCATGGTAAAAAAAAAGATGAAGAATTTAAATGCATCACCCAGTATTTAATCACTGCCTATTTCTAATCACTCCTGCAAAGGCAGTGCCAGTGCACAGTTAGGGATCTCAATCACAGTTTGTTTCTGCCAAGAATATAGTAAAACATAGACAGCATTGGTGCAAAATGTCTCATTAGAGTCAAAGAGCACGTTTGAGGCCAGGCTGTGAGGGAAGTGAGGCTGGGGGTCTTCTCCTTCCCTCCATGGGCCACAGCTGTCAACAGAACTAACAAACTGAATAAAGCAGAAATAACAACCTGCAGTTCTTCCTGGTGAAATTAAGACTTCAATACCTGTGTCGCAAACAGCAATAATAAGTAGTCTCTTCTTTTTTGAACTGTTAGGAGCAAACATGCCAGGCATAGAAACAAGTCTTTAAAGTGATTGCTTAGATTAAAGAGGCTTGTGCCAAGCTGGGGTGAGGGAGGTGTACTTTCCTCCCAAGCTGAGTAAGGAGAAAGGCAAACAGTGGTTTGACTGTTTCCAGGCAAATCAGGCTGTTTTAATCACCTTTCTTCTCCCTTTCAGTGCACCCATGTGAGTGCCTGTGTGCACATAGGTGTGTGCTTGACCCTGAGCCAGTGAGTGGGAGAACACGCACCCGCCACATGACCCAAGAGCATTTCACAGCATCAAATATAGAGGGGAAAAAAAAGAAAAAAAAAAAGAGAGGGAGGCCCCAAATCCCCCATCTGACTTGCTCAGCAAGTTGCAGTTTGGCACATTAGTGACGCCACTGGCACTAGGAAAGCAGCTTTCTCTCACAGTGGGTTTATTGAGAAGACTATTAAAACCTTTTAATTTAGAGACCTCTGCATGAGTTGAGAAGACATTTTTGCCCAAGTCCAGTTTAACAGAGAAAGGAGAGTTTAAGGAGGAAAAAGCAAAATCCTACCGACTTACCTGATGGCTGTCAATAAGGGTCTTGAAAGAGCCTGCCTTGTGAGTGAGAGGGACACCAAGAAGTACTCCTTGGCCCTAGACAGGTAACACAACTCTGTTTCCTTCACGGCTATTGTTTTGTCTTTGAGAGCAAAAGGAGATCACTCATCTGCTGATGGGCTGCTGAAGTCAAAGTACAGGTTGTTTCGCAGTGCATACAGGGAATATCTTTCACTGCTTTCAAAATGTTTTGTTTGATTTTTTCCTTCCTGAACTTTCTCATTAAATGTTTGATGCATTTACTAGACAACAGGCTGATGTGTCTGCATCTTTGATGGATTGAACCAATCTACTGTTGAAGCAAGTGTCTCCTGCTATGTATTTTACAAGTTTAGTAGATTTATTGTAGGATGCAAAACCTCATGGATTATGCTGCAGTTTTAGGCTGAATTATAATAGTGCTATTGACACCACATTTGATTCAAGGCTCCTTCATGCTTGAATGTCTAAATAATCCATTTGGTGTGAAAGAAATGTGATGCTGTTAAGGACTTGATTCTGCAAAAGTTTATTCACGTGGATAGTCTGTCAGACCTGAAGCTAATGTAACTCTTGTGTGACAGAGGTCCTGTGAGCAAATGAGGACTCTCTGAAAACATAAATTATGCTGTAGGTTGGGTTAAAAAATGAGTATAAATGTCTATCACAAAATAGTTCTGCAATTGAACTTATTTTCATTCTTCTTCTTGACTCAGAGTAGCAAGTCTTTTTAAAAGAAAATAGCTGCTCAGTTACAGCTTAGTACCTCTTGACATTTCGATTATCTCATTGGTTTTCAGGATATTTATTGCTTGGCTCTCTTAAAACACGTGGGACAGAAACTTGGTATAAACACTGCCAGTTCACATGGAAATCTGTCCTTCCTTGTTCTTATGCTGGGGTCAGTGCCATCATATTTTAGTTATTTTGAGTGTCTGAGTTATTATTTAAATATTATTACAGGGCTCCATAAAAACACATGGTACTATTCAAAATGACTTTTGTGGCAATATTTGTATTTATAAAAGATCCCATATGATTCTGCAATTCATTCTAGTTACTGAAAACTCTCAGAGCTTTGTTCATAGTTTGCAACTCTGTGAGCACAGCTTCAGTGGCTGAGGACTTTTTTTGCCCCTTTCCATCTCTGAACACGAAGTCATCTCTGGATGAAGCCTTTGCCCAGTAGGGAAAGGGGTGTGGAGACAGGGATAGTTTTCAGGCTGCCTCTTAAGGAAGCCTGCAATTTCCCTGGATCACTGGGAACAGGAAATATCACCAGTGAGAAGAGGCGGATGCACATCAAAGGCAGTAACTACTGACAGCTGATCCACCCATCTAAGAGCTGTCTCACCCTCTGGAGGAGTTGATTTCTTTCCAATAATTATTTCTTAGTTTAGAATTGCAGTCAGCTGAGGCAAATTGCTGCAACAATTGTGATTGTTGGGCTGAATGCTGCAAACATTCCCAACAGCCCCAGAGCGCAAGTGTCAGTCCTAGTGGGGCTCCATAGGAGAGGTCCTGGGTTTTGGCAGCAGTAACACAGCTCCCCAGTGGGAGGAAGACTTCTTGTCCAAGTGTGTGCTTTTTGTGCTGCCCTTTCTCTCCCTTTTCTTGCCAGTGAAGTTTGATTAATTGCGTGACCTAACTACTCTGTTGCAGCAAAGGACGACTGAAAGCTGGGGTCTCCCTCCCATTTGGAAGAGCTGGCACCCCAGAGAAAGCCCTCACCCTGTTCTTTCTTCTTGCTTCAGTGACCCAGGGTTGCAGCCTGGGGGCTAGAGCCAGCTCAGAGGCCAGAGCCAGCATGGCAGGGGGAGGCAGCCTGCTGGGCCCAGGCTTGCACAGGTTGGCTGCCTGCACAACTTCAGATGTCTTAAGCTGAAGCAGCAATAAGCTCATCTTAGCCTTTGGTTTAAATTACCACACTTTTCCGTTCCCTGTGTGTATGCTTAATGAACAGCTCTAATGCTTTATTATGCACACAGATTGCCTATTTCTTTGCCATCCCTCAGCCTCTTTCTTTTTAATAAATGCCATTATTACAATGCACAGAGAATAAAACTGTTTTATCTTAACCAAGTAAGTAGGAATGCAGGTCGCATTCCCTGCACATAAATCTGCAGAAGAGTGTGTTTTGTACATGCCAAACCGGTCTGTAGTCACTAGTGGGTTTGGATGCATTGAGATCTCCCAGGTCAAACTTGAAATGCTTACAAGGTGGTGAGCTTTAGCTGAGCTCTCTGCAAATCAGGTCAGATGTAGGCTTGTAGAAGGGACCTCAAGGGGTCTCTGGTCCAACCTCCTGCTCAAAACAGTCAGCCAAAGAATCAAACAAGGCTGCTTTTGATAAACATTTATCAAAGTCTAGGGAATATCTCGACCAAATTTCTGAAATTTCCAGGAATGAAGATAGGCCAAATGATTTTATTTCTTGGAGACAACAGATCAGCTCAATACTAACCATAAATAATCAAAATCTCCATTCATAAATCAGTGCATTTACATCAGATGTACCAGCTATACTATGAACTAGATTTTGGCATGATCTACCATGGATTTCTGGATTTTAACCATGTTTTTTATATGTTATTATAGCAGGATTTTGAATACCATCACTCAAACTCAAGGCTTCTAGTCTCAAGGTTTTTGTTTTTATTTTGTCTCTGAGACAAGAGACAAGGTGTAGGGCGACGGAGGCCAAATGAAAAGCAGGAAAGATGTGTAAAAACCTTAGGGCTTGTCTTCATGTAAATGTTTTTAACAAGGGACGTTAACTTGGCCTATAGTTATTCCTGTCTATCAGTGAAGCCTTAGATTTGTAGTTGATTTCTGTCTGCCAGGCTCATACCAATAGACAAAAATTTTGAAGTGAGGTTGGGAGATGGTTTCTTCAGATGGAAATTGATTTTCTACAACAAGCGTGTAGGGAATATTTTCTTCTTTTTCTGCCTTCCTGCAGGCACTGTGAAAATCCTTAAGGGATCAGAGTCCTCATCAAATGAAGGCTTTTCACCATTCCTTGTATTTTGCAGCAGTCAATGCTCAGCAAAACTTTAGGTGTTCCACATGAATTCTGAAGGGTTTAACAGTGGGCCCTGTGATTATGTTACCTTTGTACTGGTTTGCCAGCTGACACCAGTATCTTAGGGCACTCAGTGAAACCGACCCCATTGCTTTTGCTCTCATGGTAGTTGACATGAGGACACTGTAGAAAGTATTGTGTCTGCCCAGTACTGGCCGTACACCATCTCCATTATGCTCAATTCTGTTATACCCACTTCATCTCAGAGAGAAAATCAGAACCGAGATAGTAAGAAGTATGAAATAGAAATTAAATAACTAGGACATCAGGTCAAGAAATTGATGGTTCAGGGATGTTACAATGATACATAAAAATGAATGATGCTATGAAGGTAAACAGGGAATGCTCATTCATAATTTCTAATAGTACAAGAACAAGGAAAACAGCTTAAGAGTAACAAATGATGTATTATTTTTACACAAATCGTAATTAAACTGTGATAATCAACACTTTCAAGTCAGCCAGGTTCATGGAAGAAAGATCTGTAAAGGGCTATTAGACACACAAGCTCTGGTTCTGCCACCTCCCAGCCTCCAGATTTGTGCAATGAGGTAGCAGTATATGTCTGGACATGTTCCTTTCTTGTACTTTCTTTGTCCTTATGTATCCCCCTTGTGGTCACAACAGAGTTCAGACACTTGCCTACACACACCTTTGGTCTAACTCAGTAAAGCTATTGTTATACTTTTATTCAGAAGGAAAATTATTGACAATACACATCTTGCACACATGACCAGACTCTCAAAATGAGACTACATAAAATAACCATAAGACAAATTCTCCTCTAGTAACATCTAAATGTATGCAAATATATAAATATTTGCCTTTGGTTTGTGCCCACAATACTGTGAAAGGAAAAAGAACATCTGGACAGCCAGGCTATAAACAGAGTTTTAGATGACTTCAAAATATTCAGGACTGATATTGAATAGTTTTTGCAGTTGAAATTGGAGTAGTACCAGCACAAGGGAGGTGACTATGACTTTGATAAATTTTTCTCAGAAGGCAGTTTCATTATTCTTTCAGGCACCAAAAAAATGCTTGTGAAGGAGATGCTTTCCTGTGGGAAGTGCAGTGATTCCACGTTTTGCTCTTTTGACTGGGGATCTCATAATGGTCTAGGAGGACGGCAATTATTCCCATCAGTCTTTAGATCAAGGCACCCAACAGATCAAGCGAAAACAAACAAAAGGAAGTTGTAATCAAAAGCTCTTGCTAATGATTTGTACAGAATCTGCAATATATATTAGTATTTTTTCCTTTCCTCCTTCCAGGCATGACTCAGTAGGAGCCTTTCTGTGATGTTCCCCCAACTATCTTTTTACAAAAGAAAGAGAATTTGAAATGGAGAGATTATTTTTTAATCTGGGACTTTGTTTGCCATGTGCTGGTGCAGAGATGCTCAAAGGTTACATCTTGCTCTAACACACTCTGAAGGGGTTTATGGTTTGACAGAGCTGATCTCTGCACCTTAAGCTTTTCATCCACACATTTATAAAACTGTCTCTTAGATTCTTCTAATTAGAAATGATGGTTACGCACAGGAGCTGGCAGGAGTCTTCCTAAGTCATAGGGCCAGATGCCACTCTGAGAGTTCAAAGTGAGCAGTGAATGCTTGTTGCCTCTGACAACTGGGACACTTTTATTTAGGTACCTTTTATACAGAAAAATGTAACATTTGTGGGTTTATGCTATCTCTGTTTGCTTTTGCATCTGTTCAGTAAGATCTATGGTTGGTGCTTTCCTACCTCTTACTGGTGTTCTGAGGTTCTCTAGCTGATAGACTTGAAGATTAGAAAAGGGAGGGGGATCAGAAAGCAACCTATTTTGTTAACAGCAAGGAAAGGTTTTGGTGGCTCAGAGATCTGCAGGCGTAATTTTGGCATCCCTGACCTGACAAGCTGTTGAGCTGATCATGACTCAAGTCGTTAAGATGATTTTAATGTTCAGCACCAGCTGATGAAAATTCAGTTAAAGGGGAATTAATTTTACGTGCTAACTGTAGAAAAGCATTGGAAGTTAACCCCAGAGAGGCATCATGAGGCATCCAGGGAAAAGCAAGATAACTACAGTATCTTATTCAGCCGTCTGGAAGGAATACATTTGAGGTACCTTCTGAGTCTAATTCATCAGGAAAATATTGTATGTAAGTGACACAGTGCACGTGAGGAGCCTGACAAGTGTAAAACTAAAGGACTGGAGGAAGACTGACTAGCAGGGACCCCAGCTGCCAGATGGGCAGCCCATTCCCCAGGCAACCCAGCTCCCATTTCTTTGTTGTTGTGGTCAATATAAAGGAAAACACTGACAAAAGGACAATGAAAACTCACTGTCTTCAGGCTCTGGGCATTAGATCTGACCAGTTGCTCTTTCATGCAAGCTCCTCACGTACAGGGGGAACTGGTTGCTTCTAATGAGCAAACAGAGACCACATGCTAACCTGTCTGGGAAACAAGCTGACTCAGGGGAACATATTGCATCATTGAAACAACTCAAAAATATTTACAAAAGCCAATCCACGTCAATTATAATTATCTAGAGTTGCAGCTCTTCACTGCCAAATTAGGTCAGCTCTTCTCCTTTCACCAGTACCTCCATGGTGCTAATGAACACAATGAGGGGCCAAGGCATCTGTAACTCTGTGGCTGCCTTTGCCTCTAGCCCACAGGTGGACTGCAGGCTGCAGAGCACCTGGCAGGACTTCGAATCCACTGAGCAGCTGCAGCCCTCTCAGGTTGCCCAGAAAGGCAGCTGGAAAAAGCTTGTGACTTCATTGCTTTTTTTTTTCTTGACATTGACTGCTGCAGATTGGCAGCCCCCAGTATGATTTCTTTCCAGCAAGATTTTAGACATCTTGACATTCCATAAACAGTGCAGAAATGCTAAAGAAAGTTGCCAAGATCCACGTCCTTCCCTGAGCACAGGTCTCTTTCACACAACTGAAGAAACAACTCTCCCTGGTCCCAAAGGAAAGTCCTTAGTTAGAATGGGGAAAAGAGGCTGTTATTACTGGAGGCAGCAAAGCCCAGTCCCACATCATGCCCCCAGGCTCACTTCAGTCTTGAAAACGGCAGAGGAGTTTGCTGCATGTCAAGGTAGGCATATGGAGTATGGCCCTGCACACACAGACCTCAAATAGTTGAAACACATGGTTATAGGGATGTTCCATAGGTACACCTGAGCAGAATCCATGTTTTGATGTCCAAAAAGCATCATGCACCACGGTCATTCAGAAGCAGCTGCAATGCAATGTGCTCTGCCCTGGATCTCTTTACCCCATTCAGTGTTTCACAGTATCACAGTATCATAAGGTTGGAAAGGACCTCCGAGATCATCGAGTCCAATCTATAACCCAACACTAACACCAACACCAACACCATCCCATCATCTAAACCATGGCACTCAGTGCCTCATCCAGTCTCCCCTTAAACACCTCCAGGGTCGGCGACTCCACCACCTCGCTGGGCAGCGCATTCCAATGGGCGATCACCTTCTCAGTGAAGAACTTTTTCCTACGCAGAAGCCCTGAGAAGGACAACATTGAGGTTTTGTGGCAGAGCAGTTTTGACTAGGAAATCATCTTGTGATAGAGCGATGCTTGACGAGCCACTTCTACTGAGCTTCTAACCTTTCTATGATATCAGTGGCACAAAGGAATCAGCATATTATGGAGAACTGATTTCTTAAGTGTCTTTGAAAGTTCTGAGCTAACATTTTCTATGTTAAGGTCCTGCTGGAAGATTGATAGGTTTTGTACATATGTGGAAATTTGAGATAAAGTAGTTCTGCAGGCAAAGAGAGGAGAGAAATATCTTTTGTCAATTATATTTGAGAAAAAGAACTTTTCCTTTTTTTTTTTTTTAAATAGTCTTCCTGACAAAGCTGTTGGGAATAAAAACTTGGATTTTCCATAGAACTCTCTCCATGGTATGATGAATTTGGTTACTACGTGCATGAGGTATGACTTTTTGAAGGTCTTATGGTGTGCATAAAATATGCAGTATAAGTAAGTAACCCTGTGCTTCATATACTACTAAATTATGTAGAAGAGCCCAGGGACCTGGGAAATGCAGCTGGAGCAGTTATTTCATGTGCAGCTCCCTCCCACAGAGTCCTGCTTGTGCGAGCAAGTCTCTTCTATGCTCTGCTGTTCCCAATGCTGCTTTTATCTTTGGAAAGCCTTAATTACGTAGTTTCTGGAACTGTAGGGCTAGATGCCCAAATAACCAGGGGTTTTCTTTTTTAACCTTCAGTTTCTTTCAATCCCAAAGGATGAACCGGCATCAGAAGAATTTAAATGAAGAGAGGCAGCAACAGAAAGTAGAAGTTACTGAAGCTAATCCGGCGTATCACTGTCACAGCTACTCACAGGCCTATGAAAACAGAAAAAGGGAGCAGCATCAAGCCAGGAGGAAGCTCTGTGTAGCATCAGTAATTTGCATCTTCTTCATGATTGCTGAGATTACAGGGGAGTATGTTTGCCCAAAGAGAGCTCATTTTGGTGCCCAGCACAACCATATCATGCCTTCTTGTACCCATTCTTAGTGCAGGCACCCATGATGAACAGAGGATAAAAGATGTCTTATTTCTTCCCAATCTTTAAAATACTTGGGGGAGGAGGGGTAAGCAAAATTATCAAAATATTTTCATGTATTCATTTAAGGATTACTTCTGGGTAGTAATACAAGGATCAGTTAATGATCTAACCTTTACTCCCAGGTCTTCAAGCTCAGCTAAAAATGGTTAGCATGTCTTAGTATTATGTTACAAAAGGTTTATAATAAATTGTGTTACATTTTTTGAAAATATTAAAAGATTTTCCATGTTTACCCAGGCCAATAAGACCTCAGCACTGATGAAAGCTGCTAGCAGCAGTATCTGGTATTAAAAGCAACAGTCTTTACAAAATCCAGAGGAATCCAGAGCCAGATCCACCATCTGCTTTTCTTCAGTTAAATCAATGTACTTATACCAGGGCATGTTTATCTTTTAAATTGGCCTGCTGCTGTGTCTCTGGATCAATGGAAGATTATTTTCATGTCTAATTAGCCTTCACTTCTAGACTCATCCTACAATACCCAATATAAGTTTTTGGCTTGCTCATAGAGCATTAGCTTTCACTTCATCTTGTGAACCTGGTCTCTGAATTTCTTTTTTTATATTTGTACCCAGCTGCTAGTTTCTGGCTATTTGATTCCCCCTTTTCCATGATGAGATGAGATGAGATAAAGTAAGGCATGAGGAATCCCACAGGCTTTTGCCATATGTGCCTCAGGGAATGTAACAAAAACCATCCCAGGAGGCCTCTGAACCCATGTTTTCCCAGGTTTGGCATATCTGGAACCCCATGAAAATTAAATAGAAAGGCTTTTTCTTCCCTACAGGTGAGAAGTCGAGGCACTGAAAGAGCAGTTATGTTTCTGTCTTCTGCTCTGGCTGACAAACCCATCGTCTCCAACTCTTCCTTCCCATGTATTTCATCTGCACGAAGCCCTGTTGTTTGTAGGTCATGTGCATTTCCCCCATGGAAACGGTGCACACCACTAATCTCCACACAGTATTTTCCAATGCCAGAAGCAATGCATTATTAACAAAACCATATAATCAGTAGGCTTAAGTTTGGGGAATGCGGCAACGCTAGAGGATAATTGGAAGGACAGATGATATGTTAACTAAATGTTTCATTTAGCTTAATGAATCATACAGCTTTTTGCAGTGACAGCTTAAGTAACAGGCTTGAAGACCATTTTGCTTCAGACCATTAAACTTTGACAAACCAGTTATTAACTGCAGTTACAGACAGCAGTCTACGGAGATTTTTGCAATTACGAACCATACATTTAATTTTTTTAATCATTAGGCTAGACTGCCTATGGCTGATGATTGACCATTGACTGACTGAAAATTTCTAGTGCTTTGTGGTATGCAAAGCTATAAACATCCATTATGGATAATAGTAAGTCATAAAGCCCACTTGTTGGAAGTATTGATACAAAGCAATTAAAGCCTATAACTATTACACAGGCTTTACTCTTGAAAACAAAGAATATGTTCCCCTTCCTTCTCCTCTTAAGGGCAAAAATCTTCTCTGGGCACTATTATGCTAAACAGAAGAAATAAAGCTGCCTCAGTCTCAAAGAGGTTGAAATGTTGTGCTTCTTTGAGTTCCTAGATCTTTCCTGTAATATTTTTGCTCTCAAACGATCTGTGCTGGCCCATAGCGCTCTCCCAAAAAGGCATTGTTGGCTGACCATGATACACCAACCATTGCCAAAAGGCAATCCTAATTCTCTTTTCTTCTAATGCAGATCCATGACAATCTCCCTAGATCTGGAGATATCAGACACCCTATGTTCAGCCTTGATGTAAAAGCTCTTTCTAAGGATTTTTAGTAGCTAAGGACCAAAATTGGATTTCAAAGTATTCATTTCCACTTGGGCATTAGAAAGAGACAAACCCAGAATGTGTCATCATGTCAAAAAGGAATATAAAGACTTGACCAGGTTGCTCAGATAAGGAGACTGAGACCTCAGAAATTCAACCAAGACATAAGCTACGCTAACAATACATAAAGTAATGATTTGCCAATATTTTCAAAGATGATAGCCTAGAATCCAACTTTTGTAATACTGTTCTGCAGAATTTGGAAATACAGTATCTAAAATGCAATATGGTTTTGCAGGCAGCTTGTACCCTGCATATTTGTTTCCTGAAAAGTAGCTGATGCCTTGGTTGTTAACATCCATACGCTGCTAGACAAGCCTGTTTCCCTCTGCTAAGCAAAACTGCTTCCTAGTTGGGAAACAGCTGCCCTGCAAACATTGAACTTAGGAGCGTATCATGACCAAAAAGTATATATGCATATACATATGCTCAGGGTCTGGGAAATCTCCAGTCGGTTGAATGTTTCTTTTCACTGAAGGGAATGAGACACCCTCAAATTCTGCAGTCATGCTTGCTCCCTTTTGGGAAGTAACTTTCAGGCAGCTGTAAATGGGATGCATAGGGAGGCAACAGAAAAAAGTAATATATGTCCTATATGTGCAATATATATTCTCCTATTGTTCCAAACCATCTAGCATTAGGTATTCTAATCTAAAATCTGCAAATGGGAGGAAATTAAAAAGACATTCCTCCCTGCTAGTGCGAAGATTTTCCATCTATCAGGAAACAAGATATATGTCTATATGTCCCTTTGGCAGCAGTATCTTGGCAAAGATTTGAATGAGGCATTTTACAATGTTTTTCAGGATTCACTGATTCTCATATAGGCTGTGGTCAGGAGAAACAGGTGAGCTGAAATTAATTAAATGACTGAAGAAAGATGGAAATGTATTGTCAGATGCAGAAACTAGATATATTTGCTCTATTGTTTCATATTTCCGTTTTCTGTATTTTCACTCTGATAAAAAGATTTCTTTATGATAACAGGTTGGCAGGACGGCTTCCTGACTGGGATCTTTGTCTTCTTCTGCAGCCACTGGCAGCTGGGGTAGTTTAGAGCAATCTTTTAGTTTCTTTGCAGTTGTCTTTAGCCTTGAGAAATGTTTGCAAGGACTTGGTAAAATAATATTTGGCTTATTGGGCAAAAGAAATGTGGTTTCAGATAGCCTAAAAAGGTTTGGGTTTTCGTTTCAGAATTCACATGTAACCAAAAACCCCCAAAATAAAATGACATTCAGCCACATATTTCCAGCTCTAGCAGGAAAATTAAATCATGCATTACAGATGCAAAATGATGGATTAGTCCTGCGAACAGAACATTTTTCTCTCTGCTCTCACCAAAATGGTCGATTGTTTATTACAGTTCTTTGACTGGGACTTTTCATTTTGCTCCTGTTTCAGTGTTGCTTGTGACAAATAAATAGTTGGGCATCCAGACACTCAAAACTCTGGAAGAAAGTGTATATTTTCCTACAATAAATAGGAAAATAATCCTGTAAGCTAAGTCTCTGAGTTTCTGTACATACATAAATGTATCAATGATCTGTGAAGAGATAGTGTGATGACAGTGGAAATGTGATCCCTAATACTTTTCACCAAGAAATCTCATACTAAAATAGTCATGTTAAAACAGTCCAATACTAATAAACTCACAGCACTGACATATCACAACTCTCGTCCCTAGGACTCTCCCTCAAAGAGGAAACAAAGAGAACAAGAGAGGACAAAAATATTACCTTATTTCTTTCTATTACTTACTTTCACAGCATGAATGGGGTACAAACGAAACTATCTTTGAAGAGTTTTGAGTCATGTCTATGATCACAGAAAACTGGATGTTTCCTCTGCCCAGCAAAGCAAAGTCTCCAGTTTGATCTGGTTGACTCAAACTTCTGACCAGAGCTGTGATACAGACGCATGTTTCACACAGGTGGGCAGATCGCTGGGAGCCTGGCTGTGATCACCGATGCGGCACACATTCTGGTGGACCTGACAAGCTTCCTGATCAGCCTCTTCTCATTGTGGCTTGCTTCCAAACCTCCTACCAAGCAGTTAACTTTTGGATGGCACCGAGCAGGTAGCAAACGTGTCACAGTGTAAACAAGTGAATTGAAAAACAGAGGTCATCATGGCCAGGCACGGGAAAATGTGCTGATGTCCAACATAAGTATGCAGATATTTAAGAGACAGTGCACTAACGCTCCCAGGACACATGACAAGCAGAGCGAGATAGTGAGCAACAGAGATTTAGGGTCCGTTCTGCTGCTTATACATAAGGGTCTACTGCTACATCCATAGGATGTCTGAGACTTATGTATGGGAATGGCAGCTGTGGTGCAAGACCCACAGAAGACTGCACAGGATGCCAAGAAAAAGAGAAGGGCATTTCAAATACCACTGGAAACTCACATTTAAGAAACTAGGATGAGTTCCTGGTTAGTCAGTGGAGCAGGGACCTATGTGAACCAAGATTAATTTGATGTCTTTTGTCCAAAATGGGAGTTTAGACCCCTAGCTCACATTTACATGCAGATATTTTAATTTAGTTGTGTTGGTCTAGAAAATAATACTGTGTTGGGTGTTGTCAGACTCAATTTAGTTACTCATATGCAAGTGATTATTGCTGTTTGAAATGTTCTAATGTGTTCCACTCTGGAGGGCTATGTGTCATCTATACATGTTGTGTCAAGCCATACGTAGAGGTGTCAGTGTAACTCAAATGGGTCTAGACACCTATGAACCTGAGTTGAGGACTCAGATGATAAATGGTTCAAGGATGTTCAATATGAAGGTCCAGAAGCACCATCCACTCAGGATGTCTGCAGGCCAAGGTTACCAGTAACTGCAGAACTTACCAGAGAAGACGCATGCTGTACTCACCCAGTCTTTATATTGTTACCTACCTACATTCTATCAACACTGCTGGAAACAGGCTGCTGGATGAGGGGGATGTTTGGTAAGACTGAAGAATGGCTGACATTATGTTGCCAACACACAGTTGAAATTTGCAGCCGTAGCATACTACTACTTACTGTCATTTGAACCATAATTACTTTTTGTGTTTATGCTCTGGGAGGAAGTGATAGTGAAAGTGAGACTTCTGTCTTGCTGACGAGGAAATGGTAGACAGGTTCAGCCATTGTATGTAACTTTATCCTCAGTCTTTGGTAGATTTTTTAGGTTTTGTCATTGCAAATCAGGACTCCAAAAACCATCATTTATTGCATTTTTTATCCTGGCTGCAAAGAAAATCCTGCATCAAATGTTAGTGACTATTTAATTGCATTCCATGATAGTTATCCTGTTTCTTGCTTATTTTCCAGTTTAATATGTACATGGATGCCTTAAGCAAACAGCTGAGGGCAGTCAGGTGAGTGGCAGAGTCACTGTGCACTAACTACCAAAGCCTTGTAGCTGAAACCCTCCATGACACGGGAAGTTGCTTTTTTTTCACTGTTCTTCTCAGGCTGATAGGTAGGGTTTGTCATGCAGAGACTGTGTATGGCAGGGCTCAGATTTAACAGGAGCCATCTGATGCCTTCTGTCTTCTAAGCCAGAATCAGACAGCAGAATCAGTCAAGACAGCAGCTCCCTGTAGTCTTTTGAGTGTGCAGCAACATGGTTAGAAGAACAATATTGAATGAGACTGATAATATGAGCCAGACCTGCTTCGAGGTAGAATAGCTCTCTTCAACTTTATTTCTGTGCCTCTGGTATGATCCAGAGTTTCCCAAGCAATCTTATGCTATTGTTTATTGTGCTCTGCTAGCTTTAGGAGTTCTCAAGAAATTGAACTGAGAAAATAGTGAGTAAAACATTTAGTGCTACTGAATTGGTCTGTAAGCTTTGCTAAACTTTTGCTAAGATGCTACACTGAAAAGCAACATGTATTTTCACCTGTGGAGGTAAAGATGACCTCTGACATACTCATTGTGGAGTGTATGCATATTCGCACATAGACATTCATGCAGGTGTTTGCAAAAGCTATTGCCTCCTTTCATGCCAATGATAACAAAGACATCAATACCCTCAGCTGGGACAAGTTTGCAGGTTTTCAACACCAGGTTTACCAGAAAATACAAACACCATGCTTTATGTTAACTTCTCTCTATCTACTTTTAAGCAAAACGGGATTTCTCAAGCAGTGCACTTTCATTCATTCTTTGTCAGTTTTAGACAAAATGGTTATTTTGATAAGCATTTGATGCCTGGACTGCTGCAAAAGGTATGGCTCTCCTAAAAATATATTCAAAATCATAAGGTGAGTTTCAGCTGCTTTCATGTGCTGACAGTGGAGGTCTGTGCACGTGTTTGCTCTTTCTGATTATCTCCCGCCTTTGACACTACTGTGAAATTTCATTTTCTTTGGTATTGTCTCAGTTGTGCTTATAAAGTACCATATTTAGCCATTTATGTCACATGGCAATTACTAGTCTCACATCCTATTAAAAACACGCTGCACATTCATATAGACATCTCTGGACTTTGGCTATGGCAGTGCAATAAAAGGTGGCCTTGGGGACTAGACTTATTTGAGCACAACTCAAAGCCAACAGAGACAAAATTAAATTTTGTTACCTCAGGGAAAAAGTAACTTCTTTTGTCCTCATCACTGTTGATGGCACAAAAATGATTTTTTAGTATTGGCAGGACAAGTCTCAGGAGACACGAGGGAGAGGTTTCACTGGCAGGGGCTCAACTGGGGAATGTCACTGACATTCTGAAGTGTGAACTGATGAGAGGTGTGAAAAAACAAGAGAGGCTATTGGAGGGGCACTATAGGGGGACTATGTCTGCCAGTGAGTTTGGGTGAGCCATGCCTTTCTCCTTCCCTCCAACCTCTGCTCCTGTGAGAAAAATAATTCTGTTGGGTACTCTGTACTTGCAAGGCCAGGCAATGATGTAAGATGTAAAAGAATTACACTTCCTTCCCATTATAGCTTCTTTTGCTTCTCCCAAAACTCCCCAAATTATTTTTTCATCTCTCTAATTTCTCCAAATGCCTCTTGAACTCACTACTTGAATGGGCACAAAAAGCAGGTAGAACAGGGTTAGTTCACCTTAGGGCTACCCTGGGCAGTCCCTGGATTCTCTAATGACCAGAAAGGGTTTTGGACCATTTTTTACGAGCATCAAGGCTGTCAATACACAAGAATTAACTCTCCTGACTATAATGTTCACAAACCTGGAACCATTTAGTATCATTCCCTAAAAAAGTCTTGTGTTTCTGTTATGTTAATATTACATTTTTTTAATTCCTAGAAATTCTGGGAGCTTTGATGTCTATGATAATTGTTTGGATTGTGACTGGTGTATTGACATATTTGGCTAGCATGAGGCTGCTGCACCCTGATTATAATATTGATGCTACAGTGATGCTCGTTACCTCTGCTTGTGCTGTGCTTGCCAACATCCTGTAAGTTACTTTGTTTTCCTCCTTACATAACTTTTAGACCTTGAACCTGCTTCTGTATTTCAATAAAAACTATAGAGAGATATTGGCCTTGGAAATGTTAAATGTTTATGAGTTCCATGAGAATATGGAAACACACAAAGAAGAGATCCTGCTTCTCATTGAAGGCTGCAGTTTTTTTCCTCCTTTCTGTTAGCTCTCACACTGGAAAGGGAAATTATGAATGGGCAAAGTGCAGGAAAAAGATTAATCTCCATCTCACTTTTTATTCGAGGTCAGAAAAGAACTTTATAGAAAATGAGGCCTCATTAATTCCCTTGTTCACAGACTTCCTTGTTTATATGCAACACTGCAGCACCCAGGAATTATCTGCTTAGCCACTCTGTATTTTTACTTAATGTGTCTGATTGTACTGTTGAGCATGCAGAAGTGAGCAGACTAATGATATGTATGATGTCACTGCTTTCAGAGATGCAATAACCCCACTGATATTTGCAGCTTTACATCTCTTGTAGGCTAAGCCTGATTCTGTACCAGACCGGCCATGGGCACAGCCATGGAGCACAAGCCAGGGAACACGTATCAGCCCCTCCCGAAAAGCCAGCTCTGAGTAATGCCAGTCTGCGGGCAGCCTTTGTGCATGCCATTGGAGATCTGTTCCAGAGTATTAGTGTGCTAATTAGTGCGCTTATCATCTTCTTCAAGGTTAGTTCTATTAGTTCACTTGCCTTCCTTGCAATTAAGGATAACAGTTACTTTCATATCATTGTGACACTAGATACTATGTAAATATTTTCTCGGTCTTAATAATATACACTGTAATTTAGTCAGACAATTATATTTATTCTTGGGAATTGAAATGACTGTTGAGAGTGGAATGCTCACTTCTTGGTCTTTTACTGCAGGATATTTCCATGTCTCTCCCTTCCTTCAACCATAGCACTTCCTGTGTGCTGGCTCCCTAGCTAGTAAAGGAGGTCAGCAATGATCTTGTACAAGATGAGTGGAATATATTATTCTCTGAGATTAACTAATTAAAAATGACAATAACCAACAATAATGAAATTAATAGAGTGATGTGTTTGTATTTTTCTAGCCAGAATACAAAATAGCTGACCCAGTCTGCACATTTGTGTTTTCCATCTTTGTTTTGGCAACCACCATCACCATTTTAAGGGATATTTTGATTGTGTTAATGGAAGGTAGGACCTGATTCCAGAATCAATACAGTTATATTTTGGTTTTTTCTCTCTCTTCACAATGCTTATAAATGTTGACAAAGTATAATAGCACACTTTTATATCAGTTTTGAGTATTCTCATAAGTCTAATCATACTTTAATCCTAATTACAATTTTAATCAAAACTATTTTCTACCATTGCACTAGAAGACCTATGCATATGTCATTTTTTTAAAAAACCTGCGTTCTACTGTTTTGCTGATGAACTCCCAATTCATTCCTAAAACTAAGTTGCTTCTGTTTGTCATATGCATAGCATTGCTCTTTATCATCCCTTTGGCATATGTTATATCCACTCCCTTTGTTCATTGAGTAATTCCTTTACTATTTTGAAATACAAGTCTTTGCCAAAAAAAAAGACCAAAAAAAAGAAAAGGACTGCTTTGAACTGTGTCTGTGAAATAGGCTGAGCACAAGAGACAGAAATTTAAGAGACCTTTAGTTATGCCAGTCCAGAAAAGCAAACCAATCGAGCTTTCCAGCCACATTCTGGTGCAAGGGAATAGACAATTCCCAGCACATCAGCCACAAGAAGAACTAGGCTTAGCAATATTTAATCCTGTCAGCTATGGGCCTGAAGATTTGATTTGCAAGGCCAAATGGCTTGAGCACTCATAGATACATGGTTTTGACTTCTTTACATTGAATAATATAATGCAACCTCTTTACTCAGTGATGAAAATATAAGGATTAAAGGGAAAAGTAGCTATAAGAGTGTAGGTTTTAAAGGGATATGAGTTGCTCAGTGAGGCTGTCTGCATGGCTCTTATCTTTTTCACTTTGCACCAACTTCTAGTCAAGAAAGAAATGTTCAAAATTGTTTTACAATAAAACTTCATTCTGGGGTGGGTTTGCTTTCAGTGAGTGTGAGGTATGAGGTGGTAAATAATTTGTGTAGAAGCATACCTAGTGTAAGTACAGCAATTGGTTGTATGTTGGGTGCTGGAAAATCAGAAGATCTCTTGATTTCGGAAAAAAAAATCAAACTACCAGGAAGGCCTGGCAGCCCCTGGCACACATGGGTCTTTTTCCCAGGGCAATGGTTCCTGGCTTCCATAAGCAGTGCTGACATGCCAAAACTGGCCATGCTCTCTTCCCCTCTACTGCAAGCCCATTTTCACTGTCCTTCTGGGGAGTTCTCTGAAGCCAGTTGCTTGCCTTCTGTGTAACGTATTCTGCCCAGAAGTTTCTGAACAGAAATTGGACATTGTAGCTGATATTGGAGGTGGCTCTCACCCTGTGCATAGAACATCCAGTCTGTTCCAGGCTGTCAGCCCCATATCCCCTGCAACTGACTGTGTTACACAAGCACTGAGTGCCCATGGTTTTCTCTAAAGGGCACGTGCATGTCAGCGTCATATTCTACTAAGTCAGTACTCCATATAGCATAACATTTTTGTAATAAACAGATAGGACAAAGCATACAACACTGGGGTTATTCATGATTACAAATATTTATCAGTTATGAAAACCACAATCAACTACTACTGTGTTTATCATTATTTTACTTCATTACTGGTGTCATTAAAAATATTTAAGTTTGCTGGACTTAGTGAAGCATGATGAGCACAGCTGTTCAGATGGGTGTAGAGATGCCTTTCCAAACTCTTATGTCTCACACCAGGGAAGATCCATAGTTAAATTACTTGTTGAAATCTGGATTTAGATTAAACTCTGAATTTCATGTTGCAATTCACCCTGTCACAATTGTCCTCACTCTGAATGAGGGTCATCATCATCTTTTGTAAGAAGGAAAACAGTTGCAAACACTGATCTGCCCAATAACTAGACCTGGGATCTGATCTCAAACAACTCTAATCTTTATGTTTATCTTTCCCTCTGCACTAAACAGATGCTTCTCTATTGTGTAAATTGGTTAAGGATTGAGTTGCTCAGATGTGCTCCAGTGACACCATAAAATCTGTACTTAGAAAAGATGTTTATGCTAAACTATGACATGATGTGGCTCAACAGCTCACTTCCCTATGTAAAAGAGACTCTCAGAGTATCCCTTAAGACATGCAAGACCCTCATTCTCTATGGAGAAGTATAAAAAAGGGATAGCACAATGAATGCTGAAATAGACAGCCTTTCCAAAGCATAGAATATTTCCATAAAAATTATACATCTAACTGAATAAATGTTCATGATGCATTTCTCTCTAATGATCATTATTACTCCCTCTCCAAAACATATTTCCCCCCCCTCCCCCGATTTCTTCTTTTAAGGAACAGCAAAAGGACTTGTGTATGATGAAGTGAAATCAAGAATTTTGGCAGTTGAGAAAGTGGAGTCTGTTCACAACCTTCATCTTTGGTCTTTGACAATGAATCAAACTGTACTATCTGCTCATGTGGCCACAGGTCAGTAAATTTCTGTAAACAGAGACTAAGTATTCAGCTGCTGTAGTAAAGGTCAGTCTATCCTGATTGGGATACATTTTTTTTTTAAATAACAACAACAACAACATAATCCTCTCAAATCCTCCTCCCAGAAATCTTGCCAAAACAATAGGAATCTCTACTTAGCCCAAAACTGGAGAACTGCAGAGGTTGTGAGGCAAGGAAGTAAACTATGTGATATTTTAGATAAATGAGAGATAAATGAGAAAAAATTAGAGCCAGGCTGGATTTTTGTTACAATATTAAATAGATTTTTGGTGTGGATTTCTCAACCTTGAAAATTGTTTGTTGCTATAAGAAAAAATTACAGGACAAATCTGCATTCCTGGTGCATCTCCAGCTGTAAAACAATCTTTAAAGTGTATCTTGAAGCACAGAGGTAACTCCAGGGGAACAATTAATCTTTAAAAATACTTTTTAAAAACCTAGTCCTTATCCCTGTTGACAAATTGTTCTCTTCCCAGATCAATGTTCTCATTTATTGCTTTGCTTTGCACCTGTTAGGCTTCATTTAAAAAAAACAACTTCCACCTGTATTTGATAAAGAACAGGTTCAGAGGCGAAGTCGTCCATGGAGTCTCCACTTCTCAAAAGGAGTGGGTCTATCAGCCACCCAAATCAGTTGACACTGTTGCTATTCCCTGGTTGGATGAACTAATCTTTATTAAGTACTCCCGCTTTCCTCCAGAAATAGTCTTCTGCCAAACTGAATTTCTTTGGTGATTAAACTTAGCACAGTTCTTGCCAAAACTGCATATTCCAACCACATTTAAATGAACAAACTTTTGCTGACATGCAGGTTCCTGAAAGGAGTATAAAAAAAGACAAGAAACACGTCTCGAAACAAACTTTTTTCCAGGTTGTTTGCAAATCATTTGTATCAGTAATCAGTCTTCTATAAAGTATTCTATTAAACGCATTTTGATTATTTTCTGCTTGATATCTATAGCAGACACAGCGGACAGCCACAAGATTTTGAGAGGTATTACCCAAGCCCTGTTTGAGCACTATAGCTTTCACTCCATCACCATTCAGATTGAATCGGGAGAGGATCAGAAGCAAGACTGCTCCTTCTGTCAAGAGCCCAGGGATTAGAGGGAACAGTATGCTGTGCAAAATAATGATCACCCCTCTTACAGGTCAATGTACTGGTTGTATGTAATTGATTAAAAACAAATGGTAATTAACTGAACTAAAAGACCCTGCTACTGCCAGAAGTGCATGGACCTTTATTTGTTTACACCATCTACCAAGAGACGACATGTATGAAGTCCATCCATCAGCTAGATTACCTGTCCATCGGCCATTACTTTCAATTACGAGAGGAAGTATCTAAACTGTTCTTGAATAGAGAAGCTGATTGACCCTAAAGTAACATTTAAGTGTGCCTGTTTGTAATCACAGGTAACAAAAAGTTAATAAACCTTCAAATTATCAGCAGATCAATTGTTACAAAATGTAATGAAATGTAAGTTTGATGTTAGCTAAGCTCAACAGCTACTCAGGTTAAAGAAAAAATTTAAATTAGCAACACGGGATGAAGAGGTCTGGGAAAGAAAGAGATGGTGGCATGTGCTTTCCCTGCCTTTTAGCACAATCTCCTCCTACATATTAAGGGAAGTATCAAATGTGCACCATATTCTGCAGTGTGAATCACGAAAGGATTCACTCCATTCGTATTTGGTAAATTGCTCCGGTTTTTAGCTAGCTGTGTTTATTTTTCAGCTAGCCCTCAGCCAACCCCCTCCTTTTTTTTTTTAACCAGCCATGGGCAGTATACTGTACTATCAAGCCAACCCATAACTTTTATTCCATTTGCATCACAATAAGATTTGATGGAATATTGGTAGTGGATATTTTGGATGTCTGTGTCACAAGGTACCACTAGATAGTAAAAATAAAACAGATAAGGCATTCCTAGAAAAGGAAAAAATAATTAGGACAAGGAAAGACTGGGGGCCATTGTGAACATCATATCAAGTGTTCTTGATAGTATGGCCTCTGGGTATTACCCAGTAATGCTACATTGCTGAAGTTACATCAGTTAATCAAAAAACCTTTTGGTATATTACACAACCATTCACTGTGCAGAGAAAGGACACAACTCTCCTTCAGGCAGCTAATTCCTAGATTTCCTAACAGGATGTGTTATATTCTCCTCTTCTGCATCGCTGGCAGTGGTTACTGCAGAACTGCGAACAAAGAATCAGGCCCTGCTGCAATACCTCTATTTTTGCCCAGTGAACTAAATTAACTCTCACCTGTTAGAAAAAACAAGAGTTGCACTTCAAAATACATGCTCAACTGCTTCTTCACAAAACAACTTCAATTCTGCCCTTGGCCATAATAGTACGTCTTCACTTTCCATGTAGAACTAGATTTAATGTTTTCCCACTCCACAGTCCTCTGTCCCACAGCTGTAGGGCTCATTTTATTAACAGGTTTGTTAGAATATAATAAAATATTTAGTACTGAGTGGTACTGAGTTTCAAGGCTGACAGATGGAAAGAGCACTGTGTTATTAAGGTATAAAAAAGGCCTTGTTTTTTAGGGAATTCAGTTTTATTTGCAATAGATTCACATTAGTTTTCTACTTTATCATCCTAAGGAGATTAGAATTTACTATTAGGGACTTTTGGCTATGGATAATACATAACTATGTGACGACAGATTGATGTATTAAACTGGCATTTTTTACCTAGTAGGAGGAACAAGACATTATTCTGCTTTGTGGAGGTATCCCAGAAGATCTTAGTCAGATAAACCTCCCACTGAAATCAGATAAGGTATTAAAACACAACACCTGCTAAGGATTTCATGTGTATCTCATTATTTACTGGCTTGAAAGAACTGAGAACATAGCAGTGGTAAAGTAGTAAAGTGATAAAGACAATTCTTGCCCTTTACAGCTGAAATTCCAGAAGAAAAGAGACAGATAAATCAAAGATCAGCAAGAAACCCTAAATGAAGAAATTAACTTGTAATTTGTCCAGTTTGTCTGCTAGTTGCCTCCTACCAATGGCAACTCGATTATGCTTGTTAAGTAACTTAAGCATGCCTTTCATTAGTTGAGGAGGACAAGTTAATACTGTGGCCTTCATATGAAAAAAAAGCCTTTCAAAATGTTTTGAACGAGATGAAGATGCAAACCTGGACATAATAAGGAATTCGGGGGAACAGTTTTATGGTCAAGGATAATGTAAAAGATAATGAATGGATGTTAGATGCTCCTGTATAGGACACAAATTCAGTTCTGAAATTTAGGCTGAGAGAGAGATAAAGACTAGAACTTGAAGTGCAAGCATTGATTGTAGGAAGAACTTAAACAGACAAGTGATATGGTCCACTGTGAAAGCTTCACTGAGTAGCAAAACTGTGAAAAATCTGGACGGGAGCAATACAAGAGGGGCCTGAAAAAAAAAAAAGAAGATTCATCAGCTAGGACCAGAATTGATGAGGCTATTGTCTAAATGAATTGGAAGAATGAGGAAGTCCTGGAAAAAGGAGCAGTGAAATTTAGAGACATGAGGAAAGGACGAGTTAATCCAAAGTAATGATCCTTCATTAAAGGAAGCTTGTTCCAGTTCCCTCAGTCGCTCCTCATAGGAGTTGTTCTCCAGCCCGTTTACCAGCTTTGTTGCTCTTCTCTGGACACGCTCCAACACCTCAATGTCCTTCTTGTACTGAGGGGCCCAGAACTGAATACAATCGAGGTGTGGCCTCACCAGTGCTGAGTACAGGGGCACAGTCACTGCCCTGGTCCTGCTGGCCACACTGTTTCTGATACAGATCAAGATGCCATTGTCCTTCTTGGCCACCTGGGCACACTGCTGGCTCATATTCAGCCTACTGTCAATTAACACTGCCAGGTCCTTCTCCTCCAGGCAGCTCCCCAGCCATTCTTCCCTAAACCTGTGGCACTGCATGGGGTTGTTGTGTCCCAAGTGCAGGACTTGGCACTTGGTTTCGTTAAACCTCATCTCGTCGTTTTCAGCCCATTGATCCAGCTTGTCCAGATCCCTTTGCAGCACCTCCCTTCCTTCAAGCAGATCGACACTTCCACCTAGCTCAGCGTCATCTGCAAACTTGCTAAGGGTTCACTCAATCCCTTTGTCCAGATTATTGATAAATATATTGAACAGGACTGGACCCAGTACTGAACCCTGGGGAACACCACTTATAACTGGTTTCCAAATGGATTTAACTCTATTTACCACAACTCTTTGGGCCTGGCCATCCAGCCAGTTTTTTACCCAGCAGAGGGTGTGTCCATCCAGGCCAATGGCAGCCAGTTTCTCAAGCAGAATATTGTGATTAACGGTGTCAAAAGCTTCAGCAAAATCCAAGTATACCACATCCACAGCCTTGTCCATTAACCAGGTAAACTTGTCATAGAAGGAGATAAGATTGTTCTGGGAGGACCTGCTTTTCATAAACCCATGTTGACTGGGTCTGATTACCTGGCTGTCCTGCATGTGCTGTGTGATAGCACTCAAGGTGATCTGCTCCATGACCTTCCTTGGTACTGCCTTCTTGTAAATGGGTGTAACATTTGCCAGTCTTCAGTCAAGTGGCACTTCCCCAGTCATCTGGGACTGCCAGAAGATGAGGGAAAGGGGTTTGGAGAGGACCTCTGCCAGTTCCCTGTTTTCTGTGACTGTTTTTCACGTGGGCAAGTACAGGACTTTACTGGCTCACACTAAGGCACAAATCTGTCATTAGTATTAATGGAGTAGTCCCTTACTGTAACTATAGTCATAGACATCGTTCTGTTTGAAACATGAAGTGATTACAGAAGTTAGATACAGAATCAATTATTATATTGCCCACTTACTGTGAGACATCACAACAGTAATTTGTCATCTCCAGAGGAAGGCCAAACACGATGTCCCAGTCCTGTCCAAGGCAACAAACGGTGTCCTAGGCAACAAGGACCGTGTTGGTCTGCAATATCATTCTTACTAATGTCAAGAGGTTGTATAAAAAAATGTTGGCTCTGAGCATTTTCTCATCTGTTGTAAAAGCTGGTCTGCTCCAACACATCATCCTCAGTGCCTTCCCCTCAGCCACAGCAGAAGTGCTTTCCTTCCTTTTTCATCCCCTTCAACTATTACTCTCTTCTAATCCCTAGTCCTCTATTTTTTTCTCATTTGTCTATTTTCAGCAACACCTCAAACTGGCCGCTTATTCATATTTGAAAATATTTCATATTTTATCATATCCTTTCATCTTAGAGCCCTTCAAACTCCACTTCAGCCTACGTAGTGAGATAAAAGCTCCTCAGAGAGAAACTGACTTTCGCTCGATGTTTGTTGAAAGCATGGTATAGTGAACCAACTTTTTTCATTTGAGATCACTGTAAGTACAATAATAACAGGGGTTTAATAAAAACAAAGAACAACAGCTGCTCCAGATATTACATATTGGCCCTTGTCAAGTACCAGTAGTTATTTACTTTGTACTAAAGTGATTTCAAACTTTCACAGCTGAAAAATTATCTGAGCTGGCTCCAGCATAAGGTACTCTTTCACATTCTCAAGCCTGCTGATAATCTCTTTCAGCTAAGGAAAACACAATCCTTTCTCACTTGAGTACATACAGTTTAAGCAAGAAAGGAATTACAGGCATCCAGTTGCTTAACTGCCTCCTTCAACTTCTCTCTGCTTGAACTTTGTGTCAGATAGTCAGTGTCTATCAAGAATGCACCACCAAGGAAGCTTTGGAGAGCAACCCAGCAAGAACACTGCCTGGAATAGAAGGACAGGAGAGGGTTTTTTCACATGGTTACTGGTGTAGATTCAGAATTTTTGTCCCAGGTGTTACGCTAATGAGAAATTTGTCTGCTTTTCAATAAAATCTTGGGGTTTGACTTTTGATTGTGGTTTTTTTTTTAAAAAAAAAGAAGGATGAAAATAAATGAATGAACGGAAGTTGGAAGGGTTGTGTTGTGAAATATTCCTGATGGCATCTCAGGTATTTTACCCTATGGCTTGCTCTCTAACAGCAGGGCTCAGTAGCTTTGTCTCCCAAACTGCACTGCTGCATGCTCTGCCATAATATGCTTTCTCTCCTTACTACGTACCATGGACATGCAATGGAAGATGTCCTGGTGTGACAGATGCCATATGACTCCTTGTATACTATAGCTATGAGCTTCTCAGCTATGGGGACTGCTCCTGAATTGCATAGACAGAATGATCATTTAGACTTTGGTGAAGCACTGACTTCTTTTTCCTGCCGTGTAGTAATATTCTGTACTAATTTTCTTATTGGAGACTGAAGCTGACTGGAACAGTTCGTGTAGCTTCTGTCTAAATGAGAAAGAGCAGAAATTCATTAATCATGGCACAACCTGCTAATCCACAAAGAGGCAGAAGGCACTCTAGGCTATCTCCTGGACTAGGCAGTAATTCTGATCTCAAATGCTTGGAACCAGTGTGCTTCCCAGCAGCAGTGTGCAACCTGGATCTTTGACTTTTGGCTCCTGCCCTGCTTTCTCATTTGCTGGCAGACTAGTGTTAGAAGTGCTTTGAAGGATGTGCTGTGCTTTGAAGGATGTGCTGTGCTTTGAAGGAAGTGCAAGAACTGCTGATGAGCTTATGAGGACAGAGCATGCAGCCCTCCTCTGCCATAGAGACAGTTTTTGCAAAAGCAGACCCTTTGTAGGAAGCAAGAAAAAATGATAAGGGCTTAAATGGGAAATCCTATGGGCTTCAATGATATCACTATGCAAAGCACCTGAGAAATGGCTGAGAAAGCTGCAGAGTTGTATCCTACCTGCAAAGGGGTGCATTCCCCCTCAATATGCATAAGGAACAGTAACAATTCTACAGGAATGCCAAGGGGAGAAGCGTGTGAATGTGAAATGAAATTTCACAACTCCTTCTGCCCTTTAAACTACGCTTACAGAATTAAACACAGAATCAGGGATCATAAAAAGAAGTGTTCTTCTGAAAATAATAGAGTTTCAACTTTCTCTGAGTACTTTCTTCACTGTAAGTGTTTTTAAGAATTGATCAGCCACACTCATTTCTGCTGTGTATTAGCAGAAAATGGTCATCCATTAGTCTCCTGCTGAATTTCAGTTGCAGAGATATGACTGAAAGTTGGTATTAACTGTTACAGAGAATCTTAAGAACCATATAGGCTTCAATTTTGTATAGAAGACGTGAGTCAATAAGGGTTTTCAATAGTAGATTAATATCATTAATCTTTGTTCTCCTAGCATATAGGGTTTGTAGCAGGCACAGCTCAGTTTCTTATGAAAAGAGGTGGTCTCAGACCCCTGAAGGCTCTGCACTGCCTGGACTGGACAGACCAGGGACCAGAGAGAGAGAACACGGTGGGGAAAATCAGGGTGATTTTTCTGAGCTCACATCTGATGTCCATAGTGGTGGCTGTTACACAAATCAACTTTCCATGTGAGTGCTCTAATGCCCTGTCTAGGAACAGACACAAACCATACACCTGTTAGCACTTACCTGCACAGACTGAATTGCATGAAACAGTTACTTTAATGTTATGTTATGGGAAAGAAGAAAGGAAAATCAGAGAGGACTCTTAACAAAAAAAGACACCAAACACAAGACATGAGGAAAAAACCACAAACAAGAAGCTTCTTCTGAAGCTTCTACTAGAAGTGTAAATTGGACTACATTACCTTAATGTTTTTTAAACTTTATAGTTCATTTTTTAGTGATGTCTCCTCTTGAGCAAACTGACTTTGAGGACACCAAAGATGTGCCTTTTTGCCTTGAGAGAGAAGGTAGTCTTATGGGAGGAGAGATTTGCTTTCCATGAGTGCTGTGTTACATCTCCTTTATAATGTCCAAGCAAGGAAGTGAGCCTGTAGCAAGACAACATGATTAGTCAAGGAGACAGGCAGGAATGAACATAGTACTTGTCTTCACCCAAACAATATAAAAAAAATTTATATTTATCATGGACATATTTCTTACCTTCTCTACCAAAAAAAGCATCGAAGACCTGCGCATTCAAAAAACATATTCTGAGCCTGGGCTGCAAGATTTAGTCACTACTTTGACTAGAAACAGGACAAATAAAGTTTTCTTTTCATGATACACTAAATGGTGAGAGAAAGCACCTTGTCATGGAACAATAAATTCAAGCTTAAACATTGAGACTGGAAAAATTTTTTATCTTTCCTTGCGTAATTCTTCAAGTAACTTTTGAATTTTCTCAGAGTATTTTAAGCCTCAGCCAACACAGTGTTATTCCATAAAATATTTTCCTATAGAATACTATGTTTTGCTTCATTTTTTTTGTCTTCTGTAATTCTGATTCTTTGGTAAAACAGAAGTACGTTTTAATTAGGCCTGGGTTACTGTGATGGAGGTGACCTCCTGCTGAGCACCTTGGTGTGAAAATACAAGTTCCCTGCAAGGCATAGATGCATGAAAAGGAAATATTGCCACCATTTTAGGGAAAGGACATGGGGGAAATTAGTCCTGGCTTTCCAGGTGCTATCTGTGCAATCCTTCCACGTGGCAGAAGCCTCACTTCTCTAACATCGCTGCAGTGCCTGAGGAGCTCATCTGTAGCTGGTCATTAGTGAGAGGCTCAGACCATCAGCTGTCTTAAGTTTGAGCCTCAGTCACCAGGATGCTGTGTTTCCCTGTTAATGTTTATACAATCAGAAAGCCCCAAAACTGAGGCAGCTTTCTCGCATCCCTCTTTTTGGGGTGATCCTGCTTGGTAATTACCTGCGCATCAGCTGTGGGGTGAGATTTCAGCTCCTTGGAAAGCCACCACTGGCACCTGGTAAGTATTTCCTCTCATGCAGCTGTCATTTACAGCAAACCCGAGGGATCAAATATGTTCTGCATAGCTACTGCACAGCATCTCATTTACAGCTTTCCCTTCTCCAAAACACTGACCTGGGTTAAGTGAGCAAGGAAACACTGAAGAAAATGTTCTTTAAAAAAATCACAGGAATCATTAACTACTAAAAAGCAGCAAAGCACTAGGAAGCTGCTTTGATTATTTTTCAATTTATGTAACAAAACATTATTGAGAGGAAAGAACGTAATCAATACTGAGTAGTACTACAGCTAGCAGTGCCGCAATTTAATGCTAGAAATGGATTAAGGTGACAGGAAAAGTCAATGCAGTCTTAAATTAAAGGTGAGGAAAGTCAATGAAAAGTCAAAGCTGGTTAGGAATCCATCAAGTAATAGAGGCTAAAGCTCCAGTATGTACAAAATGCCTCAGCAACCTTACCTTATCACTGTAGCTCTGTGTTTTACATGCTTATTCAAATGAGTAACTGGCCATGTGTTTGTTCTCAGTTTGAACCATTAAACCATTTGAATTCATTGGGCTGTTTCAAAGAGGATTGGTAAAAGAGAAATCTAGGTTTGTTCAGATTTTTTTTTGTGGGGGGAGAATAAAAAAGTAGGACTTTCCCTTTGGGTTTTGTTTTTACTTTGGAAAAGTCTTTTTCTCTGAAAGAATCTACAAACTAAAGTGACTGGATAATAAACAGGATTACAACTTTACATAGTATTACAGTATTATAGTAATTACAATATCACATAGTACCAGATGATGCACTTTTAGTTAAATAAGAGGAATATTTTTTATTGCAGTTTTAGCTTAAATTGTGGCTTTGCTTTTTTATATTAAAACATATGATATGGAGAAAAGTCCTCTTCATTCCAGAAACACCTCTGTCTTTAATTCTCTGGGCATTAAGAAACCCTCTAATAAACTGAGGAAGCACAACCTAATATTGCTCTTATTTCTTACACAAAAAAATAATGTCACTCTGAATTCTCAAAAACATGCCCATTCAACAACACTACTGTGCAGGCTCTGCTGGTTAGTCTTTGAATTCTCAGACTATTACTAGCCTATATTGCTGACCAAAAGAGAGTGAAATTGTCATGCCCAATTTGTTATGTTTTATATGCTAACATCTTGAATAGCTCTTAAGATTTCAACATTTCTTAAATTTCTACCAGTTCGTACAGGAACTAGGTCCGGGTTTTGCTAGTAACAAGGAAAAAATACACTGATGAGCAGGTTGAGTGTAGATTTTGGTTGCTCAAAGTGACCATAGAATTCTTAGAACAGTAGAATCACCTGAGTTGGAAGGGGCCCAAGAAGATCATCGAGTCCAACTCCTATCCCTAATAGGACACTCCCAACACTCACACCCTGTGACTGAGGGAATTGTCCAAATGCTTCTTGAATGCTGGCAGGCTCGGTTCCAGGACTATTTCACATTTCCAGTGATCCACCACCCGCTGGGTGAAAAACCTCTTCCTAACATCCAGTTTAAACCTCCTCTGACTCATCTTCCTGTCATTCCCTCAGGTCCTACCATAGGTTGCAAGAGAGAAGATATCAGCACGTCTTTCACCTTCCTCCCTTGTGAGAAGGCAGTAAACAGCTATGAGATCCCCTCTCAGTCTCCTCTTCTCCAGGCTGAACAGTCCAACTGACTTCAGCCATTCCTCATACGACTTCCCCTCTAAATCTTTCACCAGCCTGTGGCCTCCTCAGGATACTCTCCAGTATTTTGATGCCCTTTTTATACTGTGGTGCCCAAAAGTGCACACAGTACTCGAGGTGGGGCTTCACCAGTGCAGAGCAGAGCGGGACAATCACCTCCCTCGACTGGCTGGCAATGCTGTGCTTGATGCACCCCAGGACAGAGTTGGCCCTCTTGGCTGCCAAGGCACACTGTTGGCTCATGTTCAATTTGCAATCGACTGGAACCCAAAGGTCCCTCTCCACAGAGCTGCCCTCCAGCATCTCAGACCCCAGTCTGTACATATCCAGGGCTGCCATATCCCAGGTGCAGAACCCGACACTTGCCCTTGTTGAATTTCATGATGTTTTTCCAGCTCTCCAATCTGTCAAGATCCCTCTGCAGGGCCTCTTTGCCCCCAGGAGTGTTGACGGCTCCCCCTAGTTTTGTGTCATCAGCAAACACTTTTGATTCTGAAGCTTCAAGATATGTGTCAAACTACCTTTCAGTGTTTAGTCAGAGGTGACCTGGAAAATTTGTTTTGCTTGTCTTGCAATTGCCAGTGTATAAGATGTCAGGCAGAGTTTTCTTGTGCTTTTGGCATCTCTCAAGTGCATAATGGATCTTGAAGGAACTTTCATCTCTTGCAACAACTGCTGCCAGGGGACAGACAATTGTTGCAGTGCAGGCTTTGCTCCCCTGATGCTCAGCACTTTCCCTACTTGGTAGAACATCTGTAGTAGTCACAACCTGTACATGATTAGCTAAAATACTATGTTTAGCAAAGCTCCTTTATCTAGACATAATCTGTAATACGAAGGTGTGTGACTCTGCCCTCAGCCTCCAGGACCAATAGGTGGTATTTGAAAACACAGCACATTGTAACATGAAATAGCAGTAAATACACACTGCAGTGTGTCTATCTCATGTCTTTCCCTCTCTGCAGATGATTGAAATTTCTGCCACCTCAAGATACAGATAATGAAGCAAAGCAGTTATCATACTGGACAGAAATTTTGGGGCTGCCAATGTTCTGTTTCAGTTTATAAACAACTCCTTGCACCACAAGAGGAGGAGATTGAAAAGAAACATAACAGATCTAATCTTTCACTATAGTCTTGCCAACTTCGTTGATTCCTCTGACTGGTGTGATTAGAAGTACAACTGCAAATGATGTTGGCTTTTATTCCAACAGCCAAAGAGCTCAGTGCAGTGTTTGTGTGTTTAGTCCCCAAAGAAACCTAGGGGAGAAGGTTTGCAGATACAAGGCTTTAAGGCTCAGTTTGCTTGTTAATTCTTTTTCCATCATTCCGTTTATCATTAGCAAGAGTAAACACAGAGAAGACAATGGGCCATGATCAGGTCATAAGCACTGATTCATTTACTTACTTTTCTTGTAGCGGAATACATGAAAGACATTTGAAGTCCATTTAAATGGTAGCTTTGCTGTCAAGCAGAGAAAGGCATGTTGCTATTTAGAGGTAGACACTTAGCAAAGAGTAACTTAAGTAGTAACAGCCATCAGACTGGGTTCATTGCTGATGATTAAGTGAAACAATCTCTTTAAGATGACCTAACCATACCTAGTTGTTTCTACAGTAAAATCAGATCCAAGATTTCCTTTGATTTTGATCAGTTCATCAGCAGAATCTTGAGGAATTTACACTTAGGAGACCACTCCAGATTACTTTTTTCTGAGTCTGAAACCATCATGAAACACAGTGTGGCAGCCTCAGTAATTGCACTGATCTCCTTTGTAGACATGACATTCGCATGGGAAGTGTGTTTCACCCAGTTGTATATGACCCAGTCCCTTGATGCTCAGGATGCCTTTGGCCTGGGGATTGCTGTAGGTAACAAATCTCATGGCGGAAATATGACATTAAGACTTTTTTCCCCAATTTGTGTTTCCTGCCTGCTCCAAAGGCAGAGAAAGGAGCCAGAGGCTGGAGGGCATTTTCAGTGAGCTTCAGACTCACTGCCACTGCGTAGTCTCTTGTAGCTGCCTAGGCTTTTGCCATTCCCAAACCAGATAGCAGGACATGGAGTGCTCCTGGGGATGTTTCAGTGTGTCTCTGTGGAAAAGGTATCATCAACATCAGGTTGTGGTATTAACGAGAGTTTTGTCTTTCTCTTCCTACTCTTCCAAAAAAATGCACCTGGGAGTACTCTTTTGGTGAGGGCATCCAGAAGATTTGACCTTGAGAAAACTAAGTGGGGCTAGGAAAACTGTTTACTGAAGTATTTAGAAATATTGATTGCTTAAGGGAGGAAATAGGAACTGGAGAGGAAAGATTTGCCAATTTTAATGAGATGTTGCTGCACCAAACAGTTTTGCAGAGATTTTAAAGTTCATGGTTTTTGAAGAGTCAGGCCTATACTTCTGCTAATACCATTTGCATTTAACCTTGCATTCATAATCAAACTAAAATTGAATGAGTTCTCAGTACACAAATCCATCACATACACAAGGTGTTCTAATCTTATTCGCACACGAAAGGAATTTATTTCTCTAGCTAAATCCCTAACACAACATTACGCAGATAACTTGACAGCTTATGTAACAAACACAGCCTGGGCTGGTGAATGTGTATGGGAAGTGTGGAGAAAAAAGAATAAAATAAGAAATAGGTTCATATACGAGGGAAAAGAGCACAATGAATTATTCTGCTGTATTAATATTTCCTTCAACTGTAAACATGTCTGTGTAGAACAAAATGAAACACTGAGATTAACCTGAGAACAGAATAGTGCTTAGTTGTAAAAGGAAAACCTAGATGAAGTGCTCTCAGGCCTTATCTACTCCCATTTACCTCATTGCTATATTCCCTTCAGACTCCAGAAGAAGTATTCTTGCTCACAGCAGAGGTTTTGTAATGTTTAATTTTATTACAGTTGCACCAAATAGTCTTAATCAGTTTCTCTGCTCATCCGGAGGGCCTGAAGCAGCAGATGCAGCTGAAACACACAGTTTCCCAAGACCTTATCTTTTCACTTTAAAAAAACCCAAACCGTTAAGGAGCATGGCACAGAAATAAAGCTTTTATGCTTCAAATGCTAGAATTAACCATCACCAACAGTATTGTCATTCAGTCTCTTCCTTTTGCCCGAGTGTGGTGCAGGTGTCACTCAGAACTATGAGGACCCATGCCAAGTCTTGAAAGTATCCACTGTAGCAGCAGCTGGGAGCAAGGCTTGCTTCTTCCCCCTCTGATTTCCCCTCTGCTGACATTTCAGAAAGACAGTATTTCAAAGTGCGGAAGCCTCAAACCATTGAATCAACCAATTAAAACATCTTGTTGACCTGACTCATAAATTCTTGGAAAAATTTAGGTTGGAGAGGACTTGTGGAGGTCACCTAGTCCAACTTGCTTATCAGTGGAGGCCTAATTAGAGTAGACTGGTTGAGTTTTAGATGTCTGCACAGACAGATATTGCACAGCCTCTCCAGGTAACCCATTCCAATATTTGATCATTGTCATAGTAGAAATTTTCTTTATATCCAAGAGGAACTTCCCATATTTCACACTGCGTCTTTTGTCCTCTGATCCTGTCTTTGTGCAGCTCTGAGAGGAGCCTGACTCTGTCTTCTCTGCAACCTCCCATTGGACAGTTGCAGACAGCAGTAAGATCTCCCTGAACCATCTCTTCTCCAGGTTTAAAAAACACAGCCCCTGGCTTCTTTTCCTACATCACATGCTCCAGCCCTTGACCATCTTAGAGATCTGTCCATTAGTCAATTCAATTCTCATTCCAGTCTATCAGTGCCTTTCTTGCACTGTGCAATCACAATAACAAACAAGTCCTTGAGGAAAGGAATCAGCCATTAAAGAATATGGAAACTTCAGCAGGAACTTTGGGGTGCTGTGTTAAAACTTTTTTCAGTCTTATATTAGGACATAGCCTTCTTAGCACTAAGACCTTTACAGGTTAAGATGAATATTTGTCACTTTGGAATACAGACTTTCAAAAAACATCAACCTTAGCCGTGAATTCAATTAGGATCTGAAATTAGAGCCTTAATGTTAAGTTTAAAATAAGGATGGATGTTACCCACATAAATTCACTGAAGTTGTTTCTCTAATCCTCTTACTTGAATCAGCCCTTCTTCCTCAGAGGACATAACATGCACACAGAGATTCATTATCTCTATTCTTCCAAGCTTAACTGAGGCAACCTATTCACAGATGAGGACAGAGTCTTTTCCAGTCACAAATATACTGAAGGGGCTAGAAGGATCTGGTGCAGCATGCATTCTGTGTCTGCTTTCGTAAGCCAAAGGCCAATTTTAAAGTTTATCTGTTCAGAAGATGTTGTTTTGACTTTTCTCACTAATACCACTAGTAATTTCATTAATGTACACCACACATGCAGGCAACAAAGTCACTGTTACGTGTTAACAGCTTCAGAAACACAAAAGGATGTAGATATCACCTCTCTGTGGGTCCTGGCACAGGCTGAATCTGACCAAACATTTATTTCCCCTTGGTAAACTGGGCCTGTTAGTTCATATTTGGTTTTCATGACCTTTTCTTTCACACTGCATTCTGTAAATTTGAACAGTTTCAACATGCTCTTTGTTCCATTCTATGTAAAAAACATACTCTCCATGGAAATACTTATTTCTTTCATTCTAAGGGCACAGCAATGCCCCAGGACAGCTCCAAGCTCTCTGCTACCCTTTATGAATCCAACAAGATGGGATTTTTAAAAACTTCAGCTACAACTAACAAACAATTATCTATCATGGTTCCCATCTCAGGATGAAGTACACTTGACACAACTTAAAAGAATGGTGCCCATTTCTTGTCCAATAAATCCTTTTTATCTTTGTTTTCATTTTAAGATAGTTTGTTTCTCCAATGGAAAAAATAGTTTCATCTAAGATAACAGAGAACTGGTTCCTATTTTACTTTTTTATAGTTTGCCAGCTATATTCAGTAACTCCAGTGTTGCTCTCTGCACTGATCCCATGTCTGTTGGGAATTTTCTGTGTACTTGTATTCAAAGACTGGCTGACGGATTCAGTATGACTGCTTTTTTTTTCTTTTTCTTTTTTTTTTGTCATTAAGAGAAAGGCAACATCAGTTCAGAGTGTAGTGATTTTAATTGCTAGCACCTCAGGTAGCATGAAGGCTGGCCCAATGGGTAATCAGAGTGGTTTGGCATTTATGATGGAAAGGAGACAGCAATTACTTTGTTCACAGGATCAGAGCAGTATGTTTCCTGGTGCCTTGAATGCTTTCTAGAATTTTAAATGCAGAACAGAGCATAATATTGTTTGCTCTATCACTGCATCTAACCATCACTGATAGGCAAATCTAGGGCTTTACTGTGGCTTGCAACATATAGCAATCATGCGGTGGGGGTTTAGAACCCTGACACCATGGAAAAATTTTGCTGATTTTGCCCAAATGGCTCTTGGAACATGTTCATTGAGGAAGGAAAAAAGAAGCAATCTATATGAGCCATTTGTCAACTACAGGAAAAGGTTGGAAGGGCACAGCTATGATCTTTCCAAGGTCTCTTCCACGCTCTCCAATCACTTATGGTGGACGCAGTGCAGTTATGTCGTTCTTGACATTTAGAGCTGTTGCAGGATCATCTGTCTCCCCTTTATACCAAGTGGTCTACATGATCCTGCCACAGTTCTAAATGTCAAGAACCACACCACTGCACTGCATTCACGCTAAGCGATTACATATAATGTACTGCAATTACACAAAGGCCTTTTGACAGTCTTTTCAACAGCAAACGTTTGGGCATCCAGAGTCTTCTGGATGATTAAATCTTCATTGTTAACAAAACATAACTGAGTTATGAGTTTGCTGGCTACCTTGGCTAACTGCTGTGCAGATAGACAGATTCTGACGCCCATTAGCATGCTGTAGACTGAGATGAATTATGCAAATCATTAGAAACGTATAATTTATATTGAAGAAAAAAAGAACAAAATTCTTTATCCAGAGTCCTCTTTGCCTTCCAACTATGCCTTATTACATCGATAAAATGAAGTTCTACCACTGGCTATGTGACAATTCTTGGTAACCAGAAAGCCTTCAGCTTCTGAAATGAGTTAAACTAAGGTAGAATATGACTTTATGTTCAAGGAAGGAGAAAGGACTCTGCACCAAAGACAGGGTGAACAAAGGTTTTAAAATCTGTCAGGGTAAAGACTCATTATTTTTGAACAGTCTCAGCCCAGTCACCATCTATAACTGTATTTAAACATTAAAGGAGCAAGAAATTCACTTTGGAACAAACTGTTGTTGCAACAGAATTTTATCAATTCCATCTTAGCTCAAGACAGAGATAGGACCCTGAGCTGAATAACAGTGTTGAGTGTCACATGAACCATTCTCATCTTTAAGGATTTATTGTCCCTACTTCAGCTTACAGAGAAGTGAGAGGCAGTGAGAATAAATAATGTGCCCAAGGTCACAGTCAAAATCTATGGCACATATAGGAACTAAATTCTGATCCATTGAAACCAAATTCTGCATTTGAACTACAAGATGACCATTTCTTAATTTTATGGACAGGTAGTTAGAGGACTTAGCAATGTGAAAATATTTTAATAATCCTGGCAAACGTGTCACAAATCCATAGCTGTTGTATGTAAATACCTCTCAGATATCACTTCACATCCCAATCCTTTCTCCGTTCCTTTTGCTGGCTCAGCAAGGTGTCACACAAAATTAGACTGAGAAGTTAACACATTAAGCATTTATTGATCTTGATAAGTTACAGTCAAATATGAGCAGTGTCTTAACAAAGAGAAATAAAAGGTCATCTACAATACTCATAGAGTAAGGACAATGCAACACGAAATAGTAATTATTTATCAGAAAATAACATAAAAGTACTAAAGTCTTTAACTCTTACAATACCAAATATCTAGGGTCAAGATCCAAGATTCTTCTAACTTTGCCTGATCTACTTGTAACACATCCCAAATAACTAATACATTCTCTGTTGTCACTATAAGAATCCTTGCCTAAAATCACTTATTTCTAACAAAAGTTATTTCACTTCTAAACTAACAACATTAAATTGACAGTAGTCACTGCTTTGTCTGTTTCTGGGACAGGGCATCAAACAGGAGACTAAAATTCGCTTTATAAAATGAAGCTCTATTTTTAATGGAAAGTCTCTCTTCACTGTGATTCCCCAGGAAGCCTACCCTTGCCCTCTCTGCACACATTCGCAATGAAGAAAAGTCTCAGACTCTGCAGGCAAAATCTTTACTTTCCTCAAAGTGATGGCAAAATATCGATCAATTTAAAGCTGTAGTTTCATTCCTGGCACTTAGTAAGAAAGAAGAGCAAAAATGCCTATAACAAAGGTCTCTTAAAAGTCCCAGTCCCTGATGGCTCTGCTTCAATGGCCAGCTACTCAAGCTACGTGTTTTTGCAACTCACTTTATGTGACTTGAGAATAAGAAGCACCACTTGCTAGAGACAAGGAAACTCCTATTAGTCTTTAGATGTCCTTGCTTTGATCTAGCAAAACCTTGGAGCCAAGAGTGATATGTACTCAGTTATTTGCAAACTCTTGAAGAAAGAAGGCCTGAGGGTAAGGTAAGACAATTCCTCTTCAGCCTCTGAGCTAATTTCTCTTTTCCGAATGCTCAATTTAGTTCAGGGGAGACATGGCCTAAAGGGCACCCTGATGACAGTTTTATATTTCTACCTCACAAAGCTTGATAAATGTGTTTGAGCACCTCAGAAACCCTCTTGGTGAAGAACTGGATGAGAGAGTTAAACCTGGGTAACAGCAAACCTGGAAAATCATAAAAGGGACATGAAAAAATGATGTTGTTTCATACTGTTGCAGTCGCAGTCAGTCTTTTTCAAGTTTCCCTAACCCTGGAAATTCAGGCCTTGATCCTCAGAGCTACAGGTTTCAGTGAGAATTAGGGACCTGGTTGCCTTTTGGACAGCTCACTGTCTCCTGGAAGATTCAAAACAGATTCTTTTCTTAGAGACCCCTCACTACCTGCCACAAAGTTTCCCTAACAAGGGCACCTTAGAGACATCAGTAATGAAGATGTCTTCATGTCCTTTAAGCTTCCTCTTGGCAACCCCAGTCTTGTCTGTTCATTAACGTTTGTCATCACACGATCAAACCCCGTGACTCAACTTGACTGAATGCCCCAGCTAAACCCTTCCAGATACCCATTTCCTTCAGCCCTAGAGAAAGCAGGTAAGTGATGAACACTTCATCATTCCTCTTGACAGTGGAGATGTCAGAACAAATAAAAGATATCTTTAAGCCACCAGGTCATTTAAACTTTAATAAACCTTTTGTCTCAGCCTTGCCCTTTGACTGACCCCATCCACAACAACTGGGCAGATGGGAACTCAGCTGGTGTCACTGCTGGCACATGGGAAGACCTTGGTGTCTCACTGGTGACTCCACCACGCAGAGCTACTACTCTTTGAAACTCCCACTGCAGCACATCAGCAGGACACTGAAAGAACCTCAGTCACACTGACAAGCATCGAAAAAGAGTAAAAAAAAAGAAAATAGAAAAATGAGCTTAATAGATAAATGGGAAGTGAGTAGAATTGCCTTCACAAAAGCACATCACTGCACTTCATCTCAGGAAAAATATTTTTTTGGCTCAGACCACCATCATGGAAAATAGACCTTGGCAAATATTTGGCAAATAATGGGGAGCAGAAAGAGGTATTACTCTGTGAAGGAAGCCTCCTGTACTAGAGGCTGTGAAATGTCATTTTTATTTTATTGCTAGATACCAAATCAAGTCTTAACTCATAAGTCTATTGTACCGCCTCTGTTAAACAAAACACCTCCTCTGGCAAGAAGAACTTGCTGATAAAAAGAATATTCTTCAAACTACCCTAAAAATCCTGCAACCGGTAGAAAAAATCAAGACAGGCATTTGGAAATGTAGCCATCTGGGCAGAGGGAGAGAGCCATATGGAAATGAGAACATGAATCTGATAAAATTCTTTCTTGCTCCCGGTCCTGCTTGCTTTGAAACTGCACTTTGTGTTATTTTTTCACGCAAAGTTGAAGTTGGATTACTGCCACTTTTTAGTACACCCGGTGATGACAACTGTCAGTATCTTTTTGATTCTTGCAGTAGTTTATGGTTTATCTCTGGAAATTTATCTCTGGAAATAAGTGACTGAGTGCCAACCTCAGCGTCTTTTCTTAAAACAAAAAAAAAAAAAGCACTCACAAGGTTCAAGCCTAATGGTCATTGGGAAATTTGAAAATGTAACACAAATGTCTCCTTACAACTAGGTTTAGGAATCAGATAGTAAATATAATAAATCTAACTTTCTTTCAATCTTGTGAGCTTCAAGCCAAGTTTCATATTATTTGGAGCTTAAGCATGACATTTTAGTGCTTGGGGATGGGCAATAATAAAGTCTTCTTTGACAAAAGATGGTGCCCTTCTGTTCTTTGGGTTCTTCTCAGGGCAATTTCTCTTCCAAGTTGGCAGCCTATCCTTGGCCCGTAAGGCATTTAATGCAACAATTACATTACAAAGAAGCAGGGAAGTCCAAGAAATTGCACTGGAGTTATCAATTTTCCTTCTTCTGATTTCATTTCTCTTATCTTCTTGTAGTTTTCTTCTTCTGGTAACCACACAGCTTTGCTTAGACATGAAGCCAGGCTGGGATGAGTGTCTGGTTCTGCTGTGGTGGGGCAAGTTGTCCTTATTGCATTATTCCTATCCCTGCTCTCACCCTTTGCACATGTGTAGATCCCAGCCCCATGGTCACGTCACACTTTCCCTTTGGGAGTGTTTTGCATGCCTCTAAACTGTTTAGGATTGGGAGAGTCTACCATTTACCTTTGCTGAAACTGGCAAGTAAGATCCTGGATATTAAATTTATTGCTGTTCTGCTTTTTTGGGGGGTCAATTTCTTATGTTTGAATGACACATCTTTAACAAAATTGGAATTTATCTGAGTAAATAATGATAGAGTTAATCATAAACTTTCTGAAAGGAACTGATGATTTCCTGACATGCATGGATGCCGTGTGCATGACAGACCTTTATTGGCAGTTCAGGAATTGATTGCCTTCAGGAAATTATGTTTGATCTTTTTTTCCAGTAATGAAGTGCAGTTTTTCCTTTATTTTCTGGTGCATTTTCTGCTATGAAGATATTAAATGTAATTTTCCCTTCTGATAGTTGCATTAAATTGCATTCATTAGCACTTCTTGTAATTCAGTATATTTCAACATTTGGACTAAACCTCTTTTCCAAAAGATTCCTTCAATTCTGAAGATGCTTTCATTTTTGCACTGTGTCAAATGCTGTCTTCAAGATTGTACAGAAACCACTCATTAGTTTCTTTAACACTTTATGATACTTGGAGGACTTTGTCTTTTTGTTTGCAGACGCAACTACTTGATTTACTAGTGATGATGTTAGTATGAGGAGAGTGACTGCCTCCTGATTTCTTGTGAAAAATACAATGATTTTTGATAGTGAAAAGTAAAAAGCAAAATTTTATCTCAATATATCTCAATACATCAATTTATCAATATAACTTTTATAATCTATGAGCAGATGTTCAACTAGCTTTTTATATGTGTTGGCTGATTCCTTTGAAATAAGAAAAACCGTAAGTATCCTCTTTGTTGTGTATGCATCCTGCTGACTACAATCAAGAAAACCTTTACTGCAACGGGGACTATGCAAATCCTTTGTGGTAACATCATTTCCCAAACATCAAAACAGGAACTCTGTGTTGCCTTAACAATTCTGGATTACATCAATGAGAAATATGCAACAAGGGGAGATGTTCTTGAAACAGATTCTTCGCAGGATTCTATTTTTTGAGATGTTCTATTATCATGCTGTGGAACTGACCAATTGCGCAATTGGTACAAGGCTCTGAGTACAAGAAAAAGCAGTTCAAGACTTTCAAGAGCATGAGTATGCATTAGGGAGAAGAAAAAGGACATGTTTTATACTAATACATGGCTTCAAAAATCTATGTTTTTTTTTTCATTAAAGAATGTAATGAAAGATGTAATTGACTATGACTGATTAAAATGGAAACCCTCTGAGCCCACTTACATGTCCCAGGTTGTATAGACATGGTAGAGAGATAGCATTCATGGCATTCCTTCACCAAGGAACCCTCAGCTTAAAGATAGATATACAGCTCCTTTAACAGCTAAACCATGCCATGGGATACAACATGAATCTGACCTGCTTTCTCTTGCTTTACCTATATAACTCAATACTTTTACACATACGAGGAAGAGGGAGGTTGCACATATGGGAAAATATGAAAACAGACATACTGTTCTCCAATTTATAACATGCTATTTAAAACTGCTTTGATGCAAACTAAGGAAAACTAAGGAGATTTTGCATTCACAGCACCATTTTGCTGGAATTTACTGAGAAATGCAGATTGCAAGAGGCAATCCTGCTAACGGCGGTCAACTAAGGTAAATAAAATCATGTTCAGTTCTTTCAAAAGGTATTTCTTGATAAGGGACTGTGTCAATGCAGCAACACAAGCGTAGGAGAGAAATCAGAATAGCCAAAAAGATAAATCAAAACAGACAATCAAAAAAAAACAAACAATAAAACCAGAAAAGATAGGAATTTTTTCCATCTGTAAGCTTACCAGCTCCAAAGAACAGCCTTCACTTGAGCTGCTAGAAAACCCTGCTGCAGTGGGAAGGTTATTGCACATGCAGAATGTCAAGCTGACAGTGTGGTCTTGATGCAGGGACTCTGGCAATCATCAAAGCAACAGTGATGGATGGACTGTTGACTACAGATGACAGCAAGAAAATAACAAGAAGATATGGCAGAAGGCAGTAGTTGAGGCTTACAATGACAAAAGCTGCAGAAGTAAAGATGCTTCATTCCCATTTGTCACAAATAAACTAGAATGAGGCTGGTAATTCCATGTGATGTGTTAATATTGAGTATTTATGCAGTATCTTAAACCTATGTATACAAGATTTGTGTAAATATAGGCCAGCATAAATCAGATCAACTTTGGATTTTTTGCATTAAAATTTTTAAGTGTGGATTTCGTTTCCTGACAAAAAAAAAACAGGCTTAGAGGGAAAGCAGATGTTTTCCACAAATATTTCTCTTGTACTAGAAAACTATTTTTGTTAAAAAAAGGAGAAATATCAGAAAGAATCTTCTCAGGACTGTAAAAAATAGACTAGGGGAAAAAACATTTTCCTGTAGATGCATTCCTTTTTTTTTGTAGTGTACAGGGAAAAAGCAAAATGAAAATACGAGTTTGCATAGAGGAGAGGTCCAATAGAAGCTAAATAATTTCACATCTCTGCTCAATTGCTTTTCTTTCTCCAACATTTTCAATTATTTCCCATGTGTTAATACTTGTAACACTGGAATGAAAACACCTCTGGAGGTATTGTATCTGCATTATAGCCATGGAGTTTTATTAGAACTGTTGTGCAATTTTTTTTCAAAACTTTGAGCGAAGAGTAAGGTGAAGTCAGACAAATTTCCCTTACACCAGCACGTTGTATTTTTCCTCCACCGCATTGCAGTATAACAACTGCTTTTGTTGGCAGAATGACATTTCATTACCTAGAGATGTGGGAATTGATTTAAAAAATAGCTAAAGAATGAAAGTATCCAATTAATAGTAATAGTTGAGCATTAATTCCCATTGATGGAAAATTTTTACTAAGTAGAGTATGAACTGCCTATAAATCCATGAAGGCTATCTGCCTAAACTAATCCAATGAAGGAGTTTATGACCTATTATTCTTGATTATTAACTCAGGATTTAGACTTGTCATTCTGTATCTAAATAGAAAATGACATATTTTGTCATGAAGCAACATCCCTATTGTAACCACAGAAGCGGCACAGGTCTCTGACAGCCAGATTGCAGGAGTTTCCACTTTTCTGTGCAAAATCTTGAAAAGAGCTTCATCTCAGGGAGCACTTTTACTGAAAGAACAGCATTTCAGGAGTTTTTTGAAGGGTAAGGAAGAACAAATTATTTCCCTAGCTAAAAGCAAATCTTCCTCATTCTTTTCAAATGTATCTAGGGGGCTGGAAAGGGAAAGGTAATATTTAAAAAGAAAATCGGACTTTTGTAGAAGCACTGTCTGGGAAGACAGGAATTGAACAAAATCATTAACAACGGAAAAATCATATTCTGCATATCTACCATGAATTTGCATAATGCTATCTTAACTAGCGTTTAAATCAAAGCCAGTTCAAGTAAACAGAAAAGTCCCTGATTGAATTAATCATGAATTTCAGAGACATGAAAGGCTAAATAGCAAGTGTTTGCAGGTTTATTTTGCAAGCATATTGTAGCTTACACTGGAGTGCAATGAAAAATATTCTATTCATGCACAGTTGTGTTATCATAATTGCCAAAATGGTTCGGTATAATTTTCATTATTAAGACACTAATGAACATTTAAACGCACACTGAGTCCCAATGTTGTTATAGATTTACTTGCAGGTTAAGGAGTGAAAACCTTTTGCACGTTTGAAGTAGATATGTTAATAATTTAAGGAAGAATTAATATAATTTGACTTTATCTAAAACTGAGGCATCTAGTTAAGCTAGTCACTTCAGTGTCATATAAAATCAATGGAAATGAACAGAAATCACAGAGGTAATTCATAAGCAAGTGAAGATGTAAGAACAGGGACAGACAGACCACCTATTCCTGCATTGCGTCTCCAGAAGTGGTCAACATAACGTGTTGAGTGCAAAGTACCAGAACAGCTCAAACAAGTGGTCAGAATTCCTCATAACAGTCCCCAAACGCTGGCAGCCAGCAGACTGTGGAGCTTCTGAGGTCAGAAGCAGCATCTCATTCCTCCCCTCCAGCAACAGGGATCCAAGAGACAAGGTCCCTCCAGTGTTTCTCTCTTGTTCCCGGCCATGGGAGGAATGCAGCTGTCTAAATGCCTCATTTGTAAATAGTGCAATTGATTGTGATGATGTTCGTCAATGCCCAGCAGCTTCTCACCAGGGAGTGTCCACATAGCTAAGGAGCTGTTTTTATATAGCCTGGGCAGTTACTAATTCAGCTTGCTCCAAATTTATCTAAATGAACCAGAAGCCCTTACACAGCACTGCTTGCAGGGTGCTCACCATACCCATTATTGACCCTGCAATAAACCAACAAAAGAATCTATTCCAAAAGGCCATTAGTTCCTGAGCTCAGCACAGTAGGCATTTAAGCTAGGTAATGCACAGCTAGCACGAGGAGTTGCTGAGCAGATCTTCACTGCAGCTGCAATCTGCTCCCCAGATTGCTGGCATATTATTTATATATTTTTATATATATAAATAATATATAACTGACATATTATTTATAAATCTTTGACCAACAATATTTATCTTCTACTTTAGAATGATTGGAGTGGCTTGTTGTTTTTCTCTTGTATCTGTTGCACAAATGGATCTCAGTCTGCAGACACAAAATCTAGGATGTTGTGTATTCATATGCATACAAAACATGTTACCAGAGGTAGAAGAAGCAAGAGGAAGGTGCCAGATTCCACTAAATTGATCCAGACACCTGAGTCTCCACGTGGGATGCCACTTCTCCATTCACAGATGGTTGTTGTGAACTGACTATATATATAACTTTATAATTAATTCTCCTTTATTCTGATGGAAAGCTGAAGTCTTTCAGCGAATCATTCAGTGTAAATAACAACCAGACCAGTCATTTTAATATTGAAGTATACATAAAAATAGCTTGAAATAGCAGTTATTTTTAAAGGTATTTACTAATAAGGCTGTCTGCCGTATGAGTCATGAGTTATGACTTAATGCTGGTAACTTGGCAACTGCATTAGTTATTTTATATCTGGCAGCTCACAGTGCTTGAAGAGGTTGAGATCTTCTTTTCTATAACCAATCTCATTTTCTAGCCCTATTCGAATTGTGGCACATGGGAAGCCTGTTGCTCCCATCACTGATGGGAACCTAATAATTGCAAGGACTTTAGACATACCTTATTGCTGATGTTGTGAATTTTGGAGGAAAACTACCACAAAACAAGGATTTGTTCCATTAAGAAGCACATTCACAAACTGTTCAAGGCACTTGGAGACACGAGGATGAGAAGAAGTTTAAAAAGACCAAATGAAAAAAAAGGAAGAAAAAAGAATACAAACAGATGTTAATCCCCCAGTCCCAGGCAAAATATCCTCTCTCTCTCCAGATCACTCTCCAAACAGTTTTCAGGCTATCACCAGGAGAAAAAAATAGTTGTCAAACACAGATCCGAAAAAAAATCAGATCCACTTGTTTCTCTGTTAAGCAATGAAGGCAGTAGAATGGAGATTAACTACCTGAAAACCATACTGGTAGGAACAGAAGCAGCAACAAAATAAAAAAAAAGTTTAATGTTTTGGGAAACATACAAGGTTAAATATCTTATTGACTATCATGAGCAAATGACAGCCCTGCCATTAGCATTTAATCAAATCTGAGGAAGGGACTCAAACACATTGACTTTATGATCCCCTTTCCTAATAAGCTGGTTCTATCTATGGAACAGAAATATTTTCTTATTAAAATCAAAGTTACTAACATTGGATCTGATCTAATAGTAGAGAAAATCTAATTATTATCTAAATAATGCCTACATAATCTCCTGGAAGAAAGTTAGAAGGAAGATTAAACACTATTAAAGCCACTCTGGATGTAATATTACAGAAGCAAACACGGAGAAGAAAAAGAAAGAAAAGCCAGCTAGACAAATTGCATCCGGAAACAGTACACTGTATATCTTTCTACTTGTCTGTCTCTAAATGCTGAGATATCTTGTATTTTTTCAAATAACTTTGTCCACATTGGTTATGTCTATACCACTAAATTAAACTGCGCCAAATGTCCCAGGAATTATAACTCAGCCATTTACAGAGGTAAACTTTTAGAACAAATTCTGGCATAATTTTACACCAAGCCAGTTAGTTGTCTCCTATATATTCCCAGACAAGGTTCAAAAGTTGGCACAGCCAAGCAGTCATTCCCACAGGCAGCCTGCACATGGTTAACTTGTTTTGGGACTGGTGAACGCAGGCTATAGTGTACCGATTGATCTCAGTATTGGAGAACAGTCCTGGACATATTTAATTTACCTGTATGGTCACAAACTCCTCAGGTAAACATGGCACTCACTAGAAATAATACAAACTGTAAATTTGGTTAATAACAATAAGCAATTTTAAGACCTTCTCACTTGCTGCAGAAACTACAAACAGACACATTAGGGTGACAGAAAGGACTGAATTATACTGGATCTCAATTTTAAATTTTGTTGAAGATGATGCCTGTGTTTTTTCTATACACCTTTTTTTTTGTAATGCTGTTGGTTTACACTCATAATTACATTTGTAGCATGGAAGCTGCTATCAAAGAATTAGTGGTTTTTTTTGTCCCAGCCAGATTCCTTGCTTCTTTCTGCTCAGTAGACTTTGAATCAGACAATAAAGACACATGTTTTTCTGTTACCAAATGCAATCAATTCTAAGTCCAGACCTGAATTTATTTTATGACATGGAGAAAATGTATTCATTTCCCCTTTATCCATCCTTCTGAAAACGTATCTTTTCTTAAATTAAAGTGTCTAAAATTTGCTATCACTATTTGATTTATTCCTCTGAAAAGAGAAGGGGCACCTTAATGCATTTTTTAGATCTGACCACCACTGAAAGCTTTCTGTACATAAAAAACCTACATAGAATCAGCAGAGAAAAGTAGTAGGAACTTTGTGACTGGCATGGATGGAGAACAAATGGAACTGTCTCACCATGTTTTCAAGATGCCTAGAGATTCACAGCTCATCACAATCCTAGTACACAATGAAGTACAGCTCCTCAGGACACCCATGTCAAAAATAAAAGACAGTGAGTAAACTCATGGAGGTGGGATGGGGTGGAAAGATAAACCTCCATGAGGCCCAAAAGGATACAAAAAGGCATATGCAGAAATCAGCATGTTTCCCAAACAAGGAGACAAGATAAGGAATCGATAAATGGTGTCCTGTCGTCCACCAGAAACCTTGGACAGATCACCTGAATTCGGGCATCTTTGATGCTGGACAGACTGCCACTGTATGTACATCCTGGTGCTTGTCTGTGGAAGCATAGGAGTGAAATCAGTATTGTCTTAATCACCTTTCAGACCCATTTTCAGGAAGAGGTAAGAGCAGGGCAGCTGAGAGATGAGCCAGGAGCTGAGAGTGACTATGCATAGGTAGCAAAGACCCAAGTAGCTATGCTAAGGACAGTGGAATGTATATAGTGGTCTTAACTTTGCATATCTAAATAACAATGCTATATTTTGATGTAGAGATAGCCTAGCTATCAGAGATCTTAGCTGTTATGTGAGCCTGGTCTAGAGGGAGGAGTCCCTGCCCACGACAAGGGAGGTGGATCTAGATGATCTTTAAGGGCTCTTCCAACCCAAACCATTCTATGATTCTATGATTCTACGATATTCTACAGTACTTAAGAGGTTAACAACAGCATGCCTTTGTTGAGCACGCTACCTTTCAATGGACACTATCTTGTGATAAATCCAGAAGACCTGCTTATTGTAAGCAAGACATCTTCTCTGGACACCTCATATTCACCTGGGAAAAGTATAAAATCATTGAGTTTAGATGCCTAAGAGAATCCAAATGTACAGCAAGATAAGCTTTGAACAAAGACCATTAGTTCTAAGACTTATTATTAAAAATGTCAACAAAAAAAAACAATATCCCACAAAATAAATAAGGTGGAAATTAGACAGCAACCACGATTACAGGAAAAAGCAGAAGCAAAATGTATCCCATTTTTGTCCAATTCTGTTATCTATTTTAGAACTTGTATTCCCAATTCAACATGTGTAGGAAAGCAATTTAACAATATACAGGGAAATGGGCAGAATGAATAAAAGAAATCTTAATCAGAACTATAATAAAAAGAATGGGCATGGAACTGGAGGTTTTAGTAAAGAGGAAATAATTAAGTGATGTGTCTGAATGCATGTTTATATACATCCACAGTCTGAGTGTGCCTGTTGTAAACACGCATGGATAAACAACACCTGAAGCAAAATAGGTTAAATCAGCACAAGACATCTTAGCAAACAGAACAGTCAGCTACTGTAAAAGGCTTCAGTACAGGAAAAACTCATTAAAAGTCCTGTACAGAAAGATAGGGGAGAGAGAAACAAAGTATTCTTGGAGAGAAATACTAGTAGTAATGTGCAAGATTTATCAAATATTAACACAGCATTTGACACATGAAGAACTGTTAATATTAAAGAGTATTACTGAAATTACTTGCATTCCTGATTTATTTTAGGAGAACAAATTTTTCTTCTTTTTCCTTTCATTTCCCCAGAATTCATTTAAAAATCAGATTTCACATCTGTCATTCTCTTGTCCAAATTATTTGTACGGTTCTTATTTAAAATTGGTGATTTGGGTTAGGACCATAACTAGAATTATTCCTTGCCTAAGGTTTCAATGAGGTGGCAAGATAATTCATTCTGAACATGAGTTCTGTAGAGTTCATTTCAATTTATTACTCATTTTAAGTGAACTAATCTAAATTAAAATCTTCTTGAATCAATAACTCATTTTTATTATAGAGTGTTCTGACTATATCATACAAATCATTCAGTTGCTCCTGTATCCCGCAAAACTAAAATGGCTTTGTGGTGAAGATGGGCTTTTTTCCTACCAGATAGAGTTATACACAAGTGCCACATGGGATAATTAGCATTACAGCAAAACTGCACCAAGCTGTACATCTCTCAGAACATTAGCTCTTTGACTGTTCATCAGCCAGCCTACTCTAACCATTTATCTTTACACCATTTAGAAGATTATCCAAGTAAAAGAATAGTAAAATACTAACAAGGTGCAGGAATTCATACTTGGCATGGAAAATAATTATTTTTTTACCCTTTCGTCTTCCCATTTTAGTTATCAAAATTAATAGCCAGTTTGTGTAATTTGGAACCAACATCATTGTATTCATTTTACAACTGATTGTAATGCTTTTGCTTTTGTGGGGATGGAGTGAAAGAATTTCCTGAACAGATTTTATTCTAATATTGCATCTTTGTATGAAGGTAATGACAGTTGGAAAGTAAGGGATGGAGGGTTTGTTCTCCTGACAATGGCCATAAAAAACTTTTAGAAGACTTACTCATATGTCTTGTTCTTTCTATTATTCTTTTATGTTCTGCTCATATTATGTAGTCGACAGTCAATTCATAAAATACAATAAAAATCCTGTTTTATACACATGAATTGGCATGTCTGCATAAAACAGGTGCTGCAGACACTTTATGTCTAGAATCCCAAATACCCCTACAAATTCCTTGCTATTTTTTTTCTTGTTATTTCTTGGCCTTTTCAGTTATGATTTTTCAAGTGCAAGAGATATGAAAAAATATTTCGAAATGCTCTCATTCAGCCAACACTTCAGCAGCTAACTACCTTTAATCTTATAAATGATTCCCTTGAAGTCCTTTGGACTTACGTGCTAAAACATGTTGCTGCTTTCAGTCTCAGTGCTATGGAGAGCTGAATACTTTGTGCGCCAACAGCACTCTCCAGCACATGGTTAATCTAACCCAAGCTTTGTTCTACTTTAATCCCTAAAACTGAGCAAATAACTTGGGGATCCCAGAGGAACCAGTGACTCATGCTACAGCTGTATTACTGCAGTGAAGCTTTCATCCATGTCTGGGCATGCCATAATGAACTCTTAATGCCCTGGGGAAAACTCAGTCACATCCTTTCTCCCATCTCATACAGCCCACAAGGTGTTTTCTGACTGATTAGAAGACAAGAAACCCAGCACACATCAGGAGGCAAACCTGGTCATAGCACAGAGTGAAAATCATGTTGCTGTTTGTAGGTGTGAGAACCAAAAAAGGGTCTGTGAGACATGGCACGAGAGGCACGAGATTAAAGAGGGATGCACATGAATAGGCTATAAAATGCATGAGCTGTTTAGCTCTTAACAGGGACTCACAATAGGGAGGAGCATTCAATGCCTCATTTTCTAAAGCGCCCATGCACAACCCTGAGTCAGGGTTCCTTACAGAGTCACTGCTGTGTAGTCGTGTTTGTGCCTTTAGATGTGAGGAAGCAATGCACATTAAATAGATGTGTGACTGTGTGGGCACATTTCAGAAGAAATCACTTCAAAATAAATCAAAATAAATCATCTGAAGATTTAAGAATGTGCCATTCATGCCCATGAAAGTGTCTTCACTCTGAAAAACTATTGCACATTTACCCCTTAAAGTACTATGTACAAAGGTCACTCTTTTAGATCGATTGACTCAGTTTTGAGCTTTTGCCTTTAAGTGGAGGAATGGACTGTATAAAGCTAAAGTATGCCATGGTGTTGGAGTGTATATAAACATTAAATTGTATTTGGTGGTTCAATGACTGTCTTTCTTTCTCAAAAGAACATGAGTACGCTACTCACAGCTTTGTGGAGCTTGTTTTGAAAGAAAACATCAATCTCTTGAACTGACAATTTTTACGAGAATAAATCTAGATTTTCTAAAGCCTTCTTCCAGCTTTACAACTGTTCTTCCACACTGCCAACCTCCATTACCTCCTTTAGGGGAGAAAGTCTACTGGAACCTAAAACAGAAGCATTTCCACCAGGTTTCTAAAACGGAGTTCTCCTATGTAATTGCTGTTGCCCCTAACAACATATTAAAAATGTGACAAGTGACAACATTTAGCGACCAATCAAGCTATATTTAACACTGGAGAGGACAAGACTCAAGAAATGTATGATAAACACCCTGTGTTGGACCATGGATACAGATCAGAAGCAAGACCTGGTAGGTCTATTCCACCCTTAACAGCTGTTACACTAAGGGATCAAAATAAAGTGAAATCAGAACATCTCTGACACAGTCTCTTTTTGACAGAGACTAAAATGAACCACACTGTGACACTTGACTGTGCCTGTCTCTACCTTGGCATTAAACTCAAGAGATTAATATTATTTCAGACATAACACCTTTAAATAGTGAATAAGTTTATATGCAGAGAGCTTTTCTGATAGTTATAGTTGTTTTCTCAGTTTGAAATTTCTAATGCTGAAATTCCTAATCCTAAGTGCTTCAGTAAAAACACACAGAAAGAAAAATAAGATCCCCAAAATTCTGGTGAGATAAGAAAATGAGAAAAGATACCACGCTGATCACTCTGCATCAGCCTTTCATTAAAAAGATATTTGCATTGTTGGGAGTAAGGGGAGGTAGAGGGATAAGGTCAGACCTTCAGTACATGAATCTACTTGAAATTGGCTCTGTACAAGATAAGGAAATGTAGTATTTCAGGTACACTGTCACCAGGACCAGAATTCATAAGCATATAGGCATCTGGTTTATACTGTAAGATAAAAATGCTTGTTTAGGCAGATATCAGATTCAGATAATCTCATAGATAATTTACTCTTCTGAGAAAGAAGCCTGATATAGATTTCTTTACACATATATAAATATGCAGAAAATAGAATTAAATCTATTGAGAAACATAGCAATAGCGTAAGTTTTCATAACACATAAACCTTTGTTTCCAGTACCACAACTAAATCCTCTGAATGATAGATGATGAAATGGACTGCAGTTTCTTCCTGTGTTTCCATGACACACAGAGTAACATTTTGAGAAGTCCTTCTCAAAAACTCTTAGGCTGTTATGAAAGAGTAACATATACCAAAGCAATGCTGTTCTCCTGTATGAGGAACCTGCAGACAGACTGGGAAGAATCTTGATTAAGTTCAGAAACCAGCTCTCAAAGGAATGACACTGTGGGTTGCTGGAAAGACATGTTTTAAAATGTTTCTGATCCTGTTTATTTGAATGAAGTGTGGCTTTCCTCTTCAGGAACAGAGAAGTTTGAAGATCTCTGTATCTCTGTGGCAACACCTTCAATCCCCTTTCCAAATGCAGTGTCAAAAGCTGTCACATAGTGGGAAGAAAAGTGGTTTACAAACTAAGAAACCATTTCTCCCTCATCTGGCCTGAGGTAAAAAGAAATGTCAATATACATGTCACTGTTAGCTGAGCCTTGAAAAGCTAGGAGCTCTGGTTTGGCAGCAGAATTACTCTAGTTCGAAGAAGCAAATATGTTGTGGCCTTATTGCTTTAGGCAGACTTATTTATCAATGTTAGTGATAGGATCACACAGAGAAACTGGGCAGGCATTCAAGAATCAGAGAGGCATTAACTACATTACCTTTTGTGAAACAGTGTCTTCTGAGGAGTAGTAGATAGGGATCAGTTGTTTTCCCCTAAATCTTCCGAGACCCTCCTTGTTCCCGATTGTCTACTAAATACCCCCTTTTCTGCTCTGTTCATGAAAAGAGCATTAATTACTCTTCTTAAAACATCAAACAGAACAATAGGTGTTACTTTTGGAATCTTTATTTTATTCTACTCATGTTAGAGGAAAGTTCTGAAACAAAGCATAGGACATTTCTGCTTGGTCTGGGAGAAAACCAAGAGAGCAGACCAAAATCTGAGAACAGAGGCAAGCGTGGGTATGAGATTTCATCTGCCTCAAGGATAGAGAAATGTCATCATACCATGTGGGGATGGGGGTAAAGCTAAACCTTGAACTTGGGATTTGAATACTGAAGTTCAAATGCATTCTCATAAGAAGATTGTGTTCTCTTGTTTAAAAGAAGAATGACTAAGGGTATAAAACTTATGAAATATCAGACAAGTCTAAAACTGGTAACACTCTTAGAAAATTGGAAAGGTACGCCTTCTGCATCAGAGTGGCATCAGAAAGCCAAGACACTTGCCAGTTGCTCCATTCCTGCCAGGGACCCCAGAACCTGCCTGGGGCTCATACTTGTTTCATGTCTGCTTTTTTTGCTCAGGATGGCCCAACTAGGCCAGTAGATTTGTCCTGTGTTTGACAAAGCCATACTGACCATTAGGATGTATAGTTTGTGGTTGGGCTTCCTTCTAGTCAAAACAATGTAAACTCAAGTTCAGTGGATCCACAAGAATCAACAAACAGCCTGAAATTTTGTCTTACACCAAATGCTAAATCAGAGAGTTTAAGTTCTTCTATCACTGCTCTACTTATGTCAGCATTGTTGATGCTAATTACAATGTAATTTTTATAAGGTTTAGGTAAGGCATGCATTTTAACTGGATGAATCATGTCAGTAGTCTAAAGTTTTATGTTCTCTTCCTTCACCCATCTTTCAGAACACATCACAAATCAGCATCCCAGTTAATTGTAGCCAGACGATTTCTTACAAAGTGTCATGAGCAGAGAACAATGTTAACAACATTGCCGTTTATTTGATTGTCACTCACTGATTGCTTTGTTATTGACAATTTACCCTATGGATTATTTGGGACTGTAGCAAATGATACTGACATTCACTTCTGTACTTATGTAAGTGAAATTGCTCAGGGACTGAAATGAAAATTTTCAATGGCTAAAATGCTAAAGGAATTGAAAATCAAGATATAGACTGCATAAAAACACATTGTTTGTCCTTGAGGTACAGACAAGTTGTGCAACTGACTGACACAACACGTCTTACTTACCTCTCATCTTCCTGAAGTAAATTTAAGTGGAATTGACGTGAATATAAATTTGGCTCTGGTTCTCAACTCTTACAGGATTTAGAGAATGTTTACAGAGAACGAATTCGGGTGATCTTGTCTACAATTCTACATAGAGGATGGCCCTATTTTCACTCTAGGGTTTGTAGATGTAGTATTATTCTCCTCAGAAAAAGATCGGAATGGAGCAAATATCTCTGGACTAAGTGTCCTGAGCAAGGGCTCTCCAAGAAATAGGAAGAATAACTGTTCTTACTCCCGTCATGTTTTGTATGAACAGCTGATATCCGAGTACTATCCCAGAAGGATACCTCAAGGCATTGGAGTGCCTTCTCCATAGATCCTCAGGGGGCTTATGTGTGAACTTAACCACTCGCACAGCTAACTCCAAGTGTGGAAATGCCTGAAAGAAGACTTGGAGGCTCCTAAAATTTCTCACTGATGGCATCAGTACCCCCATAACATGTGACTGCAGAGTGAGAGTTCTGAAGGTATGGACACTTTAAGTGACAGCCAGGTGGTAATTAGGTGTCTAGCTGTTTTGCAACTGAAAGCTTTGTTGCACTTTCTTCATAACAATTCTTCTTCCACAGCAATCGCTTCTTGCTTTCTATGGGAAGTACTCAGGAAATGGCTATACCCATAATTCTCCATCTTTTTTATTTCCCAGCTTGCTACCAAAACTAAAGATGAAAAAGGCAGCTACAATTTATGGTATGCTGAAGGCCCATCTGTGGGAAGCTAATTGTTTTTCCCCAGCCACTTCCATATTTATTTTGTTTTTCATCATCTCTGTAACTGCATTTGAACCAGAGGCCACAGCAATCATGGTAACCACCCACAATGACAGCACATGCTTTTATTTTTCTTGGCAACAACTATTTATCCAACTTGTCAAGTTGCTGATGACATTGAAATAGCATCTGTTTCACACTGTCTGCATCACTTAATGCAGAAAGACACAGTTCTCTGGCCCATTTTATTGATTCTTGTGATGTTTCTATTTAAGTTTTCTGGTTTTGTCATATTTTCTTTTTCTTGGCCTTGGCTTGTTAACTGTAGCCTTGTTCATTTTATTAGTCTATTCGCTACTGCTGTTAGGTAACAATTTCATTCTCATAGTGAGCTCTTTCCGAAGACCAGTCTCCAAATCTTTCCATTGTTCCCTGTGCTGCCTTGAAGTTCTGCATCCCACACATCCCCTCCAGAGCAATGTTTTACTTGATCCACAATAAATCTGTGATAAACCACAGAAACACTTGGAAAACAGCATGAGACTACTCTGCAATAGGCAAAATAGTTGCAAAAGGAGATAGCAAGCCAGGCTTGCCTGTCCTTAGCTTGTATTGTTCTGCTAAAAGGTGTGACTCAGGATCACAGTAATGACTACCTCGTGTTCCAGATGTCCACAGGAGAATGTTATGATCTGTATATAAATCCTCACCTCCCAGAGGCTGCTCAACTCAAATAACACTTCATAGTTTGAAGTCCAACTCACTTCTAAAGATTTTCAGGATCCACATTTTTAATCGTCTCTCTACCTTAGCTGAAGGACAATTTTCAGAAAAGTGTAAGCAGCCGGGCTACACAGTGAGCAGCATGCGTGGTGGCTCCTCTTCGTTCTGCTTTTTCCCAATGAGTTTACCTTCTTGAAGGAGAGGTACCGATTTGATTCCTATCCCAGCCGAATTGGGAAGAAAAATCCTTTACTTTCCAGAAAACTATATCAGCTGCCATTGCAGAAGGGCATTGCTCTTTCCTCTGGTGAAGCTGTCTCCCTCTGGACTGCTTAACTAAGTACGTTTATACAGAAAATATGAGTGAATGAGTCTGGTTATCAAGGCACTCACTGTACAGATGGTGAGGAAGGATTCCAGGACTTGGTATTTAATATAAGAAGACAGAAATATGACTGTAATGCATATGCTAGACCACTTCAGTGAAAAAAGACACATACCAAATTACTGTATTTGACATATCTCATCCAGCTCTACCTTCTGGACTATAAGCCTTATATTTCAGCTACGTCCAGCACCCTTTGGAATACCTGCAATACTTGCTGTTCCTGGATTCATGCTGTCATAATGCAACTTCTAAAATACAAACACGTGTCTTGAGTTCCTGCTGGACCTGTTACATGACTGGACGGTCCTAGAGGGTTAGCAAGTTTGCTGGCGCTAGCACACAGAGTTGTTTGGGCATACATGTATATAAAAACACTGTAGATGAAATTCTGCCTTTAGATGCAAACTCAGTCACCTCAGATATACAGATGTCAAAGCATTACTAGAATACATTGCTACTACTTCTGTTTTTTTAATTGTGAACTTCTTGTTTAATTGCCCTGTTGTACACATTTCCCCCTTTACATTTACCCCCTGTGAAATTGTCTTTTAAACCATGATTTGAAATGTTTGATTTTGGTGTTCTAACCTAATCCCTTTCTGTCCCAATGGGACCATATGCCCTAGATTGCCTTAAGACAAATGTATCTTTATTCTTTGGAGAATTGCTAGCAGATTGATGAATTTTCGTAGAGATATTAAAGAATGGATGGCTGAAGATTATAAATAAATGTAAGAATTCTCAGTGAGTTGCTTTGTTCTTAGGGAACTGTTTTATAAAATGCTTGACCTTGGATTGTTTTGTGTCAGCCCCTTGAAAGATTTAGTGCTGCATTCAGTATCTATGTAGAGCATTTGATATTCCAGCTTAATCTATTACACTCTAAATAATATACATGTGTGATTCTTGGTAAATTAATGAACCTTTTTCTTGATTGAAAACAATTGAAGTGTCCTTGGACTTTCTAAAAAGAGTCTAGCCCTACTAAATTTCAGTCAGAAGTTAGCTGTACCACATATTAGTCAATACAATTTGGTAGATTTCTGTGATTAAAAGGTAACAGCCTCTTGAGCCAATTCCACTATGAAACATGACTCTATTCCAACCCTCTTAGGGCATGTCTACACAGGAAGGAGCAAACGAACTGTACTCCCTCTGCTAACACTCTGAAATGGCCAGATACAAACTAGCATGGGTCCAAAAGCAGCATTAGTGTGGCTCTGTGCCTAGGCTAGTAAGTCCTGCTGACAAGACTATGACCAGATACAGAAGTAGGTTGGTGCTGCGCCAACACTTTTCCCTCCAGTTACCACTCATAGCTGTCTTCTTTCTCAGGGTATTTCCTCTTCACTCCCACGTTTTGGTAATCATGGGTGCCTCAGGCTGCACATGGCTCAAACACTTGAGCAAAGAGGGTGGTCTAATTCCCTGGACTCTTTGGTAAATACTGGTTGCAGGCTGCTCTCCAGTCCTGTCCACAAGATCAAATTTCCTGCATGTTCACAGTGTCACATCACACCTTGGCAACTATGTGTGGTTTCTCTCTGTAAAGCTACACTGTTTGTAGGGGGTGCTCAGTCATCTCTCATATTGGCCTGACCGCAATGCCACGCGGGCAGCCCTCCCAGATAGTGGGTCCTTCCCACCATGGAAGAATCCCACACCAGGCTGTCTCCACAGAAGGGAAATATATACAGCCACTCCCCAAGACGAAACCTCCTGCATGCCTAGACTACTAACCAAGGTTCTCTGCCATCAGAGAACAGAAGCCAGGTGGAGAAGGCACTGCATTGCTTTTTTGGTGCTATATAGCACAAAGATAACTCAGAATTTATGAATACATACATTTCAAATAGAATTTGTCTTTAGTAGGACAAAAAAACATTTTCTTTTCAGAGCCAAACATCTGTGATTCCTCAAGCTTTCCATCTTTGTTCCTGCCAACAGCTTGACCTTTCATTCCTGCGTGATACAGTGCCAGGCAAAAGGGAAAATAGCCAGGACCCAAATGGAGCCACTCCACTCCTGAGCCAGCTCATTGTCTGGTTGAGGCTGCTCTCACCATGCACTTAGCACTGCCTTTCCCTCTGCCACGCCTCCAAAGGCCAGCCTGCCTTTCCCAGCTTGGCATTTGAAGAGGTACCCTGCACAAGGAACTTTCCCTGAAAAGGACTCGTCAGTGAGACCCACCCTTGTGGTCTGGGTATTCTGATAAGAATCTGCAAATATCTTCTGCAGGTGCCTGTACAGAAGAACTCCTCTATCGTGAGTTTCTGTATGGCCACAGGAACAGGTATTCTCGTGACAGTGTTCTCTGAAACTTTCTGAAACATTACAGAACTGAACACAAGCAGGCAAGCAAACCCCAGCCGTATGAACCCTAACTTAATCTTTCCCTCCAACCGCCCAGCTGCACATGCTGTCAGTTACACCCAGAAAGAGAGTCTGTCACTTTGGGTACATTTGTGGTCATGAGAGTGCTGTTCTTTGGGGACAGACTGTGGGGTCTGCTCTTTGACCATGGCCTGGTGTTTGACCTCACACACTAACATAGATTGGTTCTTATGAGGAAAAAGGTATGAGCTCTGGATCTGTGCTGCCCAAGCTTTCTTCTTTGAGGGTCTCAAAGATGAAATTATTCCCCTGAGGGGACAATATATCACAGTGCCATAATGTTTAAGATGGAGAATCAAGGTTTGGGATGAGGGCTACTCTAGGGGATTCTGAGGTACACACAATACCCCAAGCATCACGCCTGAAGATGTCCTTAGTGCCTGTTGTTTGAACAGAGTGATCGATTCTCAGGACTGACCTGATAGAGAAATGTAAATTGTGATTCTCACAATTTCTCATAAGATATGGGTCAAAGATAATTTCATTTTCTTATTATGGCAGTAGAATTAATTAGTTAACAGAGATCCAAATAGTTGTTTGAGAACAATACAGAACTGCAGAAATTCAGCAAGATCATTCCCTGTACTTTATGTGGTTAAACCACAAACAAGAGGGAAGGGGGCTGGAAGGGAACCTCAAAGGATTAAAAATGTATTTTTAAGATGCTGATTTGATTTTTCTGTTAGGTGGCAAAGAATTTTCTGCTAGAATATGAAGTAGCAGGGCTTTCTGAGGCCAGATAATGACCTGGCACCATGAGCCCATTATCGAGAGGCAAATTTTAAATGCATTGGATTGACATGGAGGTGAATCATTATGGAAAAAAGCTCTGGATATACTTTACACAAAAACTGAGAGACACACTTTGAACACTGTCACTTGAAATTTCAACACTCCTTTATTGGAAGGCAATATGGGCTTAGCATTGCAAAAACCATTGTAACTATATTGGAGTAATATTCTAGGAAAGAAACCCAACACTGGCAAGAAAACAGAGATTACATGGAACGGATCTGAGAGTAGCAACCTGAAAAAAAGCTCTGGTGTAGGAAATGGGATAGAAATGGTACATTATCTCTCAGGGGAGGATGGATATTCAGGGTGCCATAGACTTGAATGAACATGTGCATGATATTCCTGAAGTTGACTCAAGAGCTATGGTTGATTTTGGTGATACAAGATTAAGTCCTTGGGATAGTTCTGTGTAGAGTATGGAGAAGAGAAAGTGCTGAGAAAAAAAGAGGGAAGGGGAAGGGGAAGGGGAAGGGGAAGGGGAAGGGGAAGGGGAAGGGGAAGGGGAAGGGGAAGGGGAAGGGGAAGGGGAAGGGGAAGGGGAAGGGGAAGGGGAAGGGGAAGGGGAAGGGGAAGGGGAAGGGGAAGGGGAAGGGGAAGGGGAAGGGGAAGGGGAAGGGGAAGGGGAAGGGGAAGGGGAAGGGGAAAGGGGAAGGGGAAAGGGGAAGGGGAAGGGGGGAAGGGGAAAGGGGAAGGGGAAGGGGGGAAGGGGAAAGGGAAGGGGAAGGGAAGGGAAGGGAAGGGAAGGGAAGGGAAGGGAAGGGAAGGGAAGGGAAGGGAAGGGAAGGGAAGGGAAGGGAAGGGAAGGGAAGGGAAGGGAAGGGAAGGGAAGGGAAGGGAAGGGAAGGGAAGGGAAGGGAAGGGAAGGGAAGGGAAGGGAAGGGAAGGGAAGGGAAGGGAAGGGAAGGGAAGGGAAGGGAAGGGAAGGGAAGGGAAGGGAAGGGAAGGGAAGGGAAGGGAAGGGAAGGGAAGGGAAGGGAAGGGAAGGGAAGGGAAGGGAAGGGAAGGGAAGGGAAGGGAAGGGAAGGGAAGGGAAGGGAAGGGAAGGGAAGGGAAGGAAAGGAAAGGAAAGGAAAGGAAAGGAAAGGAAAGGAAAGGAAAGGAAAGGAAAGGAAAGGAAAGGAAAGGAAAGGAAAGGAAAGGAAAGGAAAGGAAAGGAAAGGAAAGGAAAGGAAAGGAAAGGAAAGGAAAGGAAAGGAAAGGAAAGGAAAGGAAAGGAAAGGAAAGGAAAGGAAAGGAAAGAAGACAGGCACATAGGCCTCATAGGCTTCCTCTAGTTTGTCAAAAGCAAAAACTTCTCCGTGGATTACACAAAACACCCAAAAGGAGACCGTGCTCTGACAGTCATAAAATCATAAAAACATGGAATCATGGAACAGAATCACAGAATTGTTGGGTTGGAATACAATTTTAAATGTGTTGACTTCAGTTCAGTCTCATCTAAGCAACTTCGTTTTCTGAATGAAAACTGACCAAAGGGACTATTCTATCCCATTTACACAATAAGCGGTATAAAACTGAGAGATCATGAGGGTCTCACTGTCTTCAGTGATGGTCAACCTCCAGTGAGGAGCTTGTCCGTCTGTTTGCTCCGGATACCAGATCCATTTGTTCCTGAATCCAGTGTCCAGCTCTTTCCTGCTGCTGACCCCTTCCCTGACTTGCTCTGCAGCATTTGTGGTAAAGTATAGTCATCGAGGAGTCAGGGGTGCAATTTTATATATTTGTATCATCTTCTTCTATTAGTAGTAGTAGTAGTAGTAGTAGTTATCATCATAGTCATCATAATTATTACCATTATTATAAATATTATTACATTATTACAATTTTATTAAAGCTGGTTTAGTTTAATTTCCAACCCATAAGTCTTTTTTCCTCATTTCCCTTTCCTCTTTCCCTGGGGGGAAGGGAATTGAGAACTCATCTTCTTAGTTTTAGCTGCTGAAATTGGCTGGGCCAGGGCTAAACTGTGACTAAAGGTCATCTAGTCCAATGCCCCTGCATTGAGCAGGGACATCGAAACCAGGTTAAGTTGCTCAGAACCCCACCCAATCTGACCTTGAATGTTTCCAGGGATGGGGCCTCTACCATGGGGCCTCTACCTCTACCTGGGCAACCTGTTCCCACCATCCTCATACTAAAAAATTTCTTCCTTATATCTACTCTGAGTCTACCTTCTTTCAGCTAGAAACTATTAACCCTTGTCTTATCGCTACAGGCTCTATTAAAAAGTTTGTCCCCATCTTTCTTATAAGCCCCTTTAAATACAAAAAGGCCACGGTATCCTCTCCAGATCCTTCTCTTCTCCAGGCCGAACAATCCAAACTCTCTCAGCCTTTCTTCATAGGAAAGAAGTTCTAGCCCTCTGATCATCCATCAGTCCATCTGGGTGGTTGCTATGGACAGCATCTAGACATTACACAGGCACTCAGATTAGGTGCCTCAAAGATAGATAGAATTCAAAACCTTTCTTTTGAAGTTTGGGACCCATAATCTTTTGCCAAGATTGCTCCCACTTTGCTAAAAGATGCTCAAAATTCTTCTTACATTGTATAACATGTACACTGGCAATCACTTTTGTGACAGAACTGCTAGACACAGAAGAAGAGCAGCATTTGATTGGACTAGAAGTCCTCCTAGTCCCATATCTTCTGTTTAACAGCAACCATAAACAATGACTTGGGGGAAAGTAGAAACAGAACGAGCATGTATGGTATTTCCCACTATTATTTTTCCAGACTGCAAGCACTGTCAGCACAGAACATCCTAATAGAAACATTAGTTTCTATGTGGTCTATGTTTCTGTTCCATGAGCATGTGCCCTCTCCCTAGAATCTTGAGCAAGTAATGTTACACAACTATAAAGTCACTCTACAAAGTGAAGACGAGTAACAGAAACTGTCTCAGCCAGAAAGCAATGTTAAGTAGGAATAACTGTGAGCTTTTTTGTTACAGAGAGAAGAGAATCCATCTTGGTTTAGAAGGTTTTCTGGAAACTCTGTACTCAGCTTTTAAAATAGACTGTGGAAACCACGTGCTGCTCTTCCTCTATCTGTATTATGAATAACAGTGCAACAAGAGAAAAATATTAGTGTTGCTAGCCTGGGAAAACCACGTGGTTCTTGTAAAAACTGATTCCTTTCTGTATCTTTCCATCAGAGATGTGAAAGGGGGCCAGTTGGCTAAAATCAGCAGATAAGGAAGTAGATAAAGACCCCATGACAGCTGGGTACTAGAGGTCCACTTTAGGACTGAGAAGTTTATTTCAGGAGACTAAACTTCAGTGGTAGCTTGCCAAGGGTCAACAAATCAAAAAATATTGGGAGACTACTGAAACAGATGAAAAGAAAAACATCAGCTTCCAGTTAATTAGATATGACCGTACGAAATGTACTGTATTAATCACAGATAGACATAACTATTCCAGTATTCATTACTTGACTGCACTAGCTTGATTAATCAATGTTTTCCTATGGTTTAAAATATGGGGGTGTAAGAAATCAGAACAAGTGAGTTTTACTCTAATCAGAACAAGTGAGTTTTACTCTAAGCAATGCAGCAGCTTGAAAAAGCCCCTAGCCCCAAACTTTATTAAGTTGGAATAAATGCTGTAGATTTTCCAAAGAATTCAAATGAGAACTATTGCCAGCATAAAATATTCACTTGTACAACTGTATAAATAAGATAGCAGAGTTGTGTGCTGGTCATTCGGAAAGCTAAATAATTTTCCAGAGTTACTTTACAAAGCTGTGAAATATGTATTAGGAAGGCACAACATATAAAAAAGCAATATAGCTTCCTCATTAAAGCTTTTCTGTCTGTAAAGTGCTATAGGCTAAACTGCACGGAATATTGAAAATCCCCTCATAGGTCTTTTCATTGTCAGAGTCAGAAAAACATTGAACTGCAACTGTTGTATTTGGCAAATAATGCAAGAGAATTCAAAATATCTATTGCTAACGGTAAGGCAATACAACTGACCATAAATTGAAACTGCTTGAGCTGGCTGGAGAGAACACTTCCCTGTTGCTACAATAATTTTTACAGGCATGTTTTTCAACAGGGTGTCAGCTCTACAGGCCTGGCATGGTTATTAACATCTCACTGGTAGAGCAGACCTTGAGAAATTGCCACTGTTGCTAGTCTATGGGAATACCAGATGTACATTATAAACAAACTTCTTTTTCATTGCCATTTCAGAACCTCAGATATGTAGGGCTGAAAGATTTTGTGAGGTTGCCTCGTCCCTCCTCTTGCTCTGAGAATGGACAAATTATGTCAGACATGCCTGACATATCTGTTTTAGAAACCTCCACTGAATGGGGTTTTTAAACATTGTTAAACACAATTCTTCCAGGAAGTGAAGCTACTCCAGCATTTAACTATTCCTGTGACGGAACGGCTTTTTTCTTAATATGTTTGTCTCAAACTGGAATGTTTACTGATTTGAGATAGTCCATATGACTATGCAAATTTATCCCTCCGTGTTCTGGGTTTATGCTGTCTTAAAGAAGCCTACTCATCCAAGCTCCAAATTAATGAGTTTTTGTAATTGACATTTTGTGGAACTTCCCTTTCACTTCTGAAAGTCAGGCTGGAATCTTATGCTCACAGAAACCGTAACCACAGTAATCTGTACAATCTGATACCATATCCAGAAACTAAATTGGCTGGCTGGGGGTTATTGATGATTTTGCAAATCTGAACAAAATCTCAGCTCAGTTTTAAGATTGGAGACTGGGCTTTTAGGCAGGAGTGGGAAATCAGTATTTATAACAGAAGTAAGGAAAATTGGATGACATTCAGTAACCTTTGGAGCAAAGACTTTTACAAAGAAGAAAAATAGCTTCATGATTTAAACTTTTCTAAATTCTTAGTTTATCCAAATAATCCATCAGCGTGAATTTCTGGAAATCTGACAGAAAAATTAAGTGCATCAAATCAGAAATAAGATTAAATTATGTTCAGTCATTGCATTCTCATCACTTACAGCACAGGGTGTTTCATTTGCAAGCTTCCACCAAGCAGTTCCTGAATATAACCTTCTCAAAGAAATAAAATGCATGGACACAAGGATGACCTAAGTGATACTACAGGCTGTCACAGGCACTAGAGCAAAAATAGGGTTTCTTTCTTGGCTGCAAAAGGATTCACTTCAACAGTCTACAGTACTATTTGACAAAGACTAACAATTCTGCTTCACAAGTATTTCCACTGGAGGCAAGCAGCTGATTAGCAGGCAATAAACAACCTTGTAATAACAACCACCTCATTACTAGGTGTTAGGGAAGCACCAATCTGGGTTTATATTTTTTAACTGTGTGATAAGAGAGCTTCACATTCAGTTTCTGGCTTGTTCTGGGACAGCCCAGAAGTTAAAGGGAAGAATGTCTTTCAAAATCCACATGATGATACAGAGTAATTTTAATAATCTCTCCTCCTCTCCAGAAAAACTAACAATGTGACTGAAGGAACACTCTGTACACTGCTTTTATTCTCAGAGAGAGATGATAACTCATTATAGGTGTAAAATGTACTTGCGGACTACTGCATATTGAGAATGTGAACACAGTTAAGAAAGTGGGAACCTGGAACAGAACTTTTAAGATGTGAAATATGGTATAGAGCATAACGCAATGAACAGCATTCGCAGAGATATTCTCCCAGTATGCATTAAACACTACACTTGGAGCAAAAATGTGCAAGTAGTACTAGACAAAACAAAACTATGCTGGTTTTTGTTTGGGGTTTTTTTTCCTTCTTTGAAGATGGGGAACGGGAGAAGTGCCCACTACTTTTTCAGTTTTCTCTGTGATATTTTCTTCAAATTGTATTTCACTAATTTATTTTCTTTCCTTAAAAAAACGATACAATTACCTCACACATTAAGGTTTCACAGCTTCATACTTATTTATTCTTGAACAAGTAAGCAACGGTTAGTTAATGCTTGATCAAACCTGCAACTATATTAAAGTCCCACATTGATTGCTAGACTAGTAAATGTGATAGCTTCCTTGGTTTTTGGTCTTATTACTTTTTTCTAGTGGTAGATGAATATTGTCTATGCATGAACAAGTGAGCCAGTTGGAGTTTTAAAATGGAAGCAGTTCTTCTGGGCTTCCATGTAGTGCTAACTGCTCTTTATGGAAAGCATGAAAGGATTTTTATTAAGAAACTACTGTTCCATTTGTCTCACTCCCAATTTTACTTTAAAAGACCAAAAGGGATTAAGAAATGGAAGAAGGAAATTCATTCTTTCCCTCTCCTAGAAACTCTCTATGGTGTACAGCCCAGTTTTTGTCAAGAACTGTCACAGAAAATACCCAGGCAGGGCTAGAAGGATGCCTCTGGGACTACTGCTCAATAAGGAACAAAATCGTAAAAGTACCTTTGGAATATGCTACCATGGTACTGTGAACTTCGAAATCACTCTTGGTAGAGCCTGGGGAAAGTGATTAAAACCAAGGCTTCGTGATTTCTTTTCTTTCTTATTCTCTTCTTTCTTACCAGAAGAGCTCTGAATTAGATATATATTTATATTGCAAATGAGAATGTCTACAGTTATGTTTAAAGGGATGATTATTTATGACAAGAGTTGAGAGAGCCTTTTTTTTTTGTTTTGGGCTTAATCTAACTACACTCTGATTGGACTTGAATTTCCTTATGCGTTGATTTACAAGGCATGGCTGAATTCTTTTGACCTGGAGCTCTGCAGTGCAAGCCTGACTAAATTTTGCTATTTCACTCTAATCTATGCAGTTTTAGGGGAGTTGCCCCCTGCTCACAAATAAAAATATTACAGGCTGGGCAGCTGGAAATGGATATGGGATTGGTGGATATCCATCCCTTGCAGACATCTCTCACTTAAATTTCTCTATTTATTCTGTAATCATGCAGTTGGTTTTCTTCTTTTCTACTATCTTCCAAGTGCTAAACAGATGGAAACCTCCCTGTGACATCATTCCTCTGAATCTCAAAAGGAGAAATCAAGGACAATTCTTGCAAGGATTTGGAGAAAGAAAAGAGATAACTGAAATGAAAAATATTCCCTGTTTCTCATTGTACAATCTACTGTATCAACCATATAAAACTGTAAATTGGTAATAGACTAGCATCACTTAGTTATCTCTAGGTAGGCCCTGATCCAGTTCTCACCAAATTCAAGGGCAATATTTCTGTTGACTTTGAATCAAGCATTGAATACTTATGCCTTCACTGAGTCACCTCAGTGCACACCTAGTTTACAGAAGAAAGCTGCAGTTGCACTCAGCGTCTTTGTAAATAGTAGAGCATTGGCAGAGCAGTGAACAACATGCTGACACTTTAGAATAGAATAGAATAGAATAGAATAGAATAGAATAGAATAGAATAGAATAGAATAGAATAGAATAGAATAGAATAGAATAGAATAGAATAGAACAGAACTGTTTTCATTGGAAGGAACTTAGAATTATCATCTAGGCCAATTGCCTAACCAATAATTCAGAGCTGACCAAAAGTCAAAGAATGCTGCTAATGGCATTGTTAAGGGCATTGTCCAAATGCCTCTTAAACATTGACAGGTTTGGAGCATCAACCATCTCTTTATGAAGCCTGTTCCAGTGTTTGTCCACGCTCTCAGTACAGAAATGCTTCCTAAGAGTAGCATTGTAAAGGTAACTTTAAATTAACCATATTTTGATAGATTACTTGGCTTTTCTCTGTTAGAATTTTCTTCGCCTGTTCTCCCTAAAAATTCCATTGAGTACAGAGAAAACATTAACTAGTCCTGAAGATCTTTGACTAGGTTAATTCAGAATAATCTAGCAAAGAATTTCAACTCTCTAGCCCAGCTCTTGCACATGTGAAGCATTCCCCATCAATCCTATAAGACACAGCACTGATATAGGCATTCTGCCCAAGGAAGGAATCTTGGCTCAGCCATCACATCTTGAAACCAGCTTCGAAAAATTTTCAATTCCGCTGCCCTACATCCAATAAATATGCACGCTAGCAAATGTCACAACCTTTAAACAGCCAAACTTAAACATTCCTTAGCCTGAGCCTTTCTTTCTTTTCTCCCAACCCTCAGCTTGTTGATTTTTCAAGCATTAAAAGAAACGAAATTTTTGTAATGTAAGATGCGAGAGAGATTGGTTCAGTTGCCGGAGCAGTCACAAGCTTTTCTTCATGCTGTCAGTAAATACATTTTGATTCCAGTCTTGCAAACCAAGTCTTGCAAAGCACATCCTGTCCTTGATCCCTGTGGGTCTCCTCTGTTCTGGTCATCGGTGGTACATTTGCTGTCTTTTCATCTCCAGCAAGCTGGAGAGGCTTTTCATGCTGTGAGAAATCCAGATGCTCCCCCACCTCCAGCTAGCCCTTGGGGACATTGACCTTCAAGCCAGATTCTCAAACTAGGAGTTTTCTCCCAGCTAGGTACAATCTGCTAAGTGTAAGGTGCTTTCATGGCTGCCTGTGGATGAAGCCCTCATCTGAGATGTAGGAGTTCAGGGCAGAAGTATTTATTCTAGTTCCCACACCATAGGCTAACCTGAGCCAAGGTTTCAACGTGAGTCTTACTTTCTCACCCAGTGAACATTTAATTTACTGAGTTACAAATTTGTAAGAATAAAGGTGCTTAGTGAGGGCCCTTCCCAGACATATGGGATCAATCAACCAGAGTGGAGATTTTAACCTGAATTTCCAGTGTGATTTAAAAGCTAGGAAGCTGATTGATCACAGCAGCATCCTCCATCCCTTAACAAATCCCTCACAGACACGTCTCAGAATTGATCCTTCAGTGCCTAAATGGCCTGGGAATTAGCCATTACAAAACTGCAATTAGGTTTTGACAAGGCCATTTAAAACAAAACCTACTCTGAGAATGGAGAGCAGGTAAAAAGAGAAGAAAACAATGATGTCTTGATGCTTTAAGTATCTTTAGTTCCACTTGTGAAAGTTAAATAATTTTGGAGCACAAAGATTTTTGGTCAGACTGTTGTCCCTACATTTCTGAGGTTTTTAAATAATATCTGTTTCCTAGTTCTCTCTGAATAGTCGCCTGTATTTCTGCCCTTGCCCATAGAGAGTCAGGTGACAGTTTGTTATCCTAAAACATAGTTCAATACTCCACATCCAAATATTAATAATGGGAACTTCTAAAAATTGTCATAGGAGCTTTGTCAAGTATGAATGAGTGTCAGTTTTGTGTATTATTACATAAACAACTGTACTTCGCTGCTCTCTCATTGCCTCTCAAACTGCGTTTTGGAATAAGATGGCACTTCTACCACTCCCCATGAGTATGCGAACAAAGATTTGAAACCTCTTTGTCTCCCATGTCCGGAAATTTTCGAATAAATTCCATGTTAGCCTGCATAAATCACATTCTGTTCCACCTCTCTAAGGTTTCTCATGCTTTTCAGTCTCTAGCAAGTATATTGCAGTAATATGTGATAGAATGTACCACTTCTGCATAATTTTCATTTGTTCATATTTAATCCTTTCAAATATTTGTTAAAGAGAGAAATTTTCCTTTGTCTTCCTTCCTTAGTCCTGTTGGAACCAGAATGAAGTTTTCTCCTCACAAATTTTCCTTTTTTATTGTGATTTCCTTCTTTACAAAAAAAATATTTTCCTTATAGTTCAAAATTGGTCAGATGAGGCAATTTGTCTGGTTGAATCCTTTCCTGCAGTCCCAGTGGGGTGCTACGCACTCATTCAGTGCTATAAATGTGGAGCTGTTCTGAAATCAGTTATTAATAGTGCCCATTAGCCCTCTGAGCTGATTGCAATATGACTGCAGAGTGCAATAGAGGGAAGTCTGGGATGCAGCGTGAAGGAAAGGCACCTAACAGCATGCAGCTATCAGAGGAAGCAGATTTTTTTCCTAAAAGAGCCAGGCGCTCTGCTGAAGGTAGCACACACAGGCTGAATGGTGATGTATATGTGGGCTGCAGAGGTGCTTGAGGACTGTCACTGGGGCTGGGGTGGGAGGTGGCCTTATTTCCTGCAGGAGGTATGCACTGGCAGAGGGCCTTTCTTCTCACCAAAACAGGACCTGTGGGAGGAGATCAGCAGACTGCACAGCAGCAGAGATGATAAGAAAGAGATTGTCCAGATGTTCTCCAAGACCGTTTAGACAGAAGAGACAGAGCATCCAGCTGTTCTAAAGGAGACACAGTAAGAATGTGAGCTTGTCTGTTTGGGAAATGCATGCGCCCACAATGACCAAGGCTGGAATCTTCTGACTTCTGGCACCATGAGGATGCGACCTCAACATACACTGAAGAAATGGGCTGACAGAGCACTGGCAGCCAGTCGTGGGAGGTGATCACTCCTTTCTGCTCAGCACTGGTAAGAAACTTCTGTGTGCTATGTCCAGCATCAGGCTCCGCAGTACAAAAAATACATGACATACTGGAGTGAGTCCAGCACTGGGTCATGACAGCGATTAAGGGAGTGGAGCACCTGTAACGTGATGAGAGGCTGAGAGGTAGGACTGTTCAGGCTGGAGAAGAGAAGGCTCAGGAGAAGTCTCACCCAAATACCTGATAGGGGAGCAAAGACAATCAAGCCAAGCTATTCTTGGTGGTGCCCAGTGAGAGGAAAAGGGGCAAAGGGCACAAAATGAAATATAGGACATTCCACTTAAAAGTAAAAGGAAATATTGTATTGTGAGAGTGACAGCACTGGAACAGGTTGTCTCAAGAGGTTACGGAATCTCTGTCCTTGGAGACCCCACTGGACATGATCTCGAGAAACCCCCTGCAGCTGACCCTGCTTTTAGCAGGGAAGTTGGACTAGACAATCTCCAGAGCTGCCATCCAACCTCAGCTGTGTCTGGAGAAAAACTGCCTTTTGTTAAACTTTTCAGAGCAGTTGGAGTTGCTGAGGTATTAGCTTACTCTCCTGCTGAGCATTCAGGACTGCTCAAAGCCCAAGAAAACAACACACTTCAGCAGCATTTTAGAAAAGGCCCTGTAACTCATGGCACTTATTTATGACTCAACTCAAGGTACTGTATGATTGCAAGCATGATGGAAACACTGTAGATTTTTTTCTAGTTTTAAAACTGTTTTCTTTTAATAAGCTCTGCTGACATAGCAAAATATTAATAATTACTTGTTTGGTTTCCAGGAGGCTGTTTGTATGCTGTGCACAACTGCCTGCAGGATCCCTAAATGAAAAACCTCTTAAATCCAGACAGAGATAGGTAAGTGATACTGGGGATACAGTAGCCCTGTCTAAGAATATAGGAATTACAGACTTCCACCCAGAGCAGGTAACTTAATGAACTTTTGACACATGAAAGAGGGTTATTAGGCAGAATAAGAAGTACTCGGCTGGAGGACCAGCCTATACTATAAACGACAATGAAAAATATTTATTGTTCTCTTCAGCCTACCAGGAGATAATAGGGAGTCTAAAGTTGTTAAAGTCAGTCATTTAGGTGATGCCTATCTCAGACTTTTCTTTCACATTTTTATAATGATCAGTATATTAAATGAAATATATAAATAATTCTAAGATTAAGATACATTTCACTGTCATAGTCATCTTAATTAGTTTTCAGGACAGTCTTCCCCTGCATAACCTTTAGAAGCAACACCTTAAGAGCTTTAACTCATATCTAATTGATATCTTGAATCTTCATATCATCCTAAATTATGCTCAGACACGTATTTAAATATGTACTGAATTTTGGCTCATGCAAAAGAGCAGAATGTGTTTTTCAACTCATTACATTTCTACTGGGCATTAGAATTGTGATTAACTTATTATTGTTGAACTACCTTAGAGAAAAATACTTATTAAAGAAACTTTAAAATAAACAAAGACATGAAATGTTCTTGATCCTAAACGTCTCTTACCATTATCCCCATAGACATCTGGCTCCACAAGGGAGAAAAAAATGTTTAGAAATTATCAGAAATTTTCCAGCAATACAACTTTTCATCACAAGATGTGATTTACGGAATTGAAAGGAATAATTTGAAACATTTCAGGTTTTATACACTTCCCTCCATTCCTGCTGGTCTGTCCTCAGGTTAGGTGCCTTAGAATCTACAGCATCACCAGTATCAGGGTGCTCATAAAAACCTGACAGTCTTGACAACTTCATTGGAGTTATCATCTGCTGAAATCAAGGAGCACATCAACTTCACTGGACACCTATATGTTCTGGGAAGACACGATGGAAAGCTTGGAAATGTTAAGTTTTTTTTTCAAATTCAGACTTTCAAAAAATGAAATTTCCTACAATGCATAAACACTGCTTTTTGACAAGCTTTAATACCATTCAACTTTGCAGTCCACTGAATCATAGAATCATAGACTGCTTTGGGTTGGAAGGGACCTTAAAGATCATCTAGTTCCAACACTCCTGCCGTGGGCAGGGACATCTCCCACTAGACCAGGCTGCTAAAGGCCTCATCCAATCAGGTCTTGAACATCACTAGGGAGGGGGCATCCACAACTTCCCTGGGCAACCTGTGTCTCGCTGAATAGAGGTCCTGTACAGAAATCATTACTAGAAAACTGCCTTTCAATTCCATCGAAGATGGGAATTTTGCCTGCATGTAGACTTCAGCATTACACTAGAAAAATACAACATCCCTAACTTCAAATTAATACATCTGCAGAAGAACTATATTAACATTATATCTTGCATCCACAGATATTTTGGAGAAAACATGTCTATACGATAGAGCTTATCAGGTAACTTTTAGCCTTGGGACCCAAAACACAGAGGCTTAATTTCTAGTTTTAGGAACTGCTACTTTGTGCCTCTGTTTTCCCATCAGTAAGACAGGATAATGAGCTCTTCCTCCTTTATAAAGCATTTTAAGATCTACTGGGGCTACATTGATTATGAAATAGTGATATTTGGGGATGCTGTTATTTAAAAGAATGAAAATGGATAAGCCATTGAATTAATTTTCATTTTCCCAACCTCCCAACTTGGATTCCTTGCTTATTACATCGGGTCTCTACAGACTCACTTAATAATGTCATATACAAACAATATGTTATTAATATTACTTTTAATATAGTCAATCCACAATAATTAGAAGCCATGAACCAACACTGTTAAAAAACCCGCTGATGGACATCTGTGTAAAGCTGCACAAAACATAACTTGTTAAAAACAAATGTCAATAAACGTGATACTCCTGAAATTGTGGAATTGACCATCATGAGAAGAAAATATACCAAAAAACTACTCTAGCCTACTCAGCAAGCATATCTTGAAGTATTTCTGCCTACAGACTCCTAGGGATCATGCTGCCTATCACTAACCTACAATTTTCTGAAGTTTCTGCTTGGAGCTGCTCTAAATTCAGCACAGTCAGCAACCCCACTGGGAGCAAGACCAGAAGTTGCTCCCTGGCTCTTCCTTCCATTTCCCTGTGCACATTCCCCTCTTGACTCACAAATTCACATCTTCAGGAAAGTGGCTGGAGTAAAAGAACAGGGCAAATATTGCTTGATCTTGTATTGATTTTGTTAGTGATTATATGTTTCAGTAAAGAGGGCATGGGGCAGTCTGACCTGTCTGAATTCAGTGTCAGTTTTCCAAGTGTATCCGGTGTTCACATATGACTTTCTTTATCACAATTCCAGCCCCCTCTTTGCTTTTCAAATATTGCTTCACAACTCTGCTCAGAGCTCTGCATGATGATTTTTATGTCTCTCTCCTCAAAGAGACCTTGAAAAATCTGAGCCCCTCAGCCTATCAGAACTTTATCCTATTTTTGCTAATGTGCATTACCTGACGGTTCTCAATTATACTTTAATAGTCTCTTATGAAGGCTCTTATCAAAAAGGCTTTTCAAATTCCAAGTATGCTGTTTCCACCAGGTTCTCTGTATTAACACTCAAAAGAGCTCTAACAAGGTAGAGAAGCACATTTTTTTCTTAGAGAAGCGGTGCTGCTTTGATCCTGAGAAGCTATACTTATCTGAGCATTGTGCTATTCTATCCCTAATTGAACCCTCAACCAGGTTCCCTGCTATCATAACAAAGTTTGCTGATCTGTAAAACCTCAGATGGCCCCGAGGTTCATTTTGAAGATAAGCATCATGCTAGTAAGTTTTATGTTTTCAGGCCTCCTTGCTGTAAAGACTGTAATACATCCTTGTCAATGTTGCTCCTGTTTAATGCTTTGTTTTCAAATCCTTGGATATCAGTCAGTTCCTGTGATTTACTGTTCCTGGGTTTCACAAGTTGTGCTGCAGATAACTTGTCCTTAGGAGATTCAGTCTATTAAAGGCCACAATGTGATTTCAAATACAAAGTGCTATTTAAGTAGGATTTTCCCCGTGTTTCACCATAAAGATTGATTCACAAGTGTATTTTAATTCGTCTGCTTATTCCTATTATAAATTATAGCTGATAGAAAAGAAAAAATCATAGGAGTGGAACTTTATTAAAAAATATTTTTTTCAACGTACTCTGTCCTAGGATATTACAAAACTCACTGTGAGATCATAGAGGAGAGTTTGCTTAGCAGGATCAAAGTCAGCAACATAAAACCACCCAGGTAATTTTCAACACTTTAATCCACGAAGAAAAAAAACCCTCATCGTTTGACTGAATCCTCTCTGCATGTGCCTCCTCTCCTCTGCATGTAAAGAGAGACCAACGCAACTCCTAATTTAGGTGCATCAATTGAATTCCTTAGAGAAAGACAAGTACAGGAAGAAAAAATCCCTCCAGAGCTTAAATTGGAGTTTCTGCTCTGAAGAGTATCCTTGTCTTCCCTAAGAGCCACTTTCCACTAACTGTAGAACCTTCCATTGCACTCAGCTACATCAGCTCCCTATAGTATGTTTCCATGTTAGTTTAGGCAAGCAGTGCTATGTCCCAATCTTCTGGACAAAGAGTCTTCCCATGTTTCCTGAGGTTGATGTTATTTTTCTGGAAGACACTTGCAATGTTGTTCAGCTGTCATTGTATTTAGTAACCCCTTGGTTCGAATGCAATTTTATTCACAGTGAGATTGCACAGTTGGAGAGGAAAATATGAGCTGAGAAAGTGACAGCACTTTTTGAACATCAAGTGGAAACATGCTCTTTGGTCCATAAATAAAACATATGTTAAATTTCCCTTTGACAACCTCTGGACATTCACACCTAGGTGAAAGGAGCAGGGAAAATTAGGGAGAGGAAAACAACTTTCTCGAGGTGGTAATCCAGGCTAGTGATCTTTCCTGCCTTAGGGAATATCTGCTCAAGTTTGATCTAGGAGTGTAAGACTTTGAGAAATTACAATTTTCACATGGTCAGTAAGAAGATCACTTGAATTTTGAATGTAATTGTCAAGAAGATTTGAATGCAGTCAATCTTCAATTTAAGATTACAGGTTCCTGAGTATAGTTGCTAAGTAGAAGGCTGGGCATATTCTGGGCATGGATCAACCTTGTGCAATGGCAGATACTGTTATTTGTCATGTCATTTGAATATCTTCAAATCAAGTGCACTGAATACAAGACTGGAGACTGCAAGATGATAGCCTCATAGTTGCAGCAGCAGACTGTTGCTCTCACAATGAGGATCAGCAGCTGATGCAGCCACAGTGCTCTGGTCACCCACTAAGCAAATTGCACAGACCAGACCTTTCAGAGCCATTAATGGTGTATTCTTCATTTTCTAGCTGGCTGAGCTTGCAGCGCCAGGGCACTGATTTGTGTACGTGCCACATCAGCTGAAATCAGCAATAACTCTGATCAGAGCACATTAATTAGAGATGCTCAAATGTTTTGGCATGATCATACTTTATCCAAGTCAAAATATTGCACAGGTGGCTTCAATAACCTATATTTTGAGAAAAAACAGAACCTGTTAGGGAGGGCACAAGCATAATACAGTAGCAGGAGGGTCAAGTTCCCACTCTGCCAGATTCAAGGCAATCATACACGCATAAAAATTTCACTTTAAAGCAGGCAGTCGAGCTAAGATGTCAGCCTGAGGCTATGTCTACACTGGCAAGGGATGTAGCACAATGGGGACGAATCTGTAGAACAGAACAGCTAATGCTGAGGGACCAAAACACACATTACATATGTTTCCAGGGTTACTGTTAGTCTGATTTGGTGGACTGAATGTCAGCAGGCTGGAAAGCACCAGGTGTCCTTTAAAGCACATACTCAGCTAAGTTTCACCCAAAAGGAATTCATTCAATGAGAACGATAACGAGTCACTTCAACTTACCTCTGACCAAAACTGAAACATGTGTAGGTACCCAGAGTCTTCAACATAACAAGCTTGTGGTCTAACCAAGAAATATTTTTACTGTTCCAATTTTGCAGTAAAAGAGGTTTCAGAATTGAATTTAAAATGTTAAAAGACTCTCTTCAACAGAGCTGTTGGCATGAGCAGCTCTATTCAATAAACATGCTGTTGCACACCATAAAGAAAAAACATTGTTCTGTCTCTCAAGTTATAAAGGAGCGTTGTTGATATGTTTGATGTTAAACTCTCTGACTTGATCCACTGTTTGAAAATGTGAAATATAGTATCTCCTAACCTCACAGAAGTGTTGCAAGAACCAATGAACTTTTGTAAAGTATTGACATACTCGAGAGCTGAGGGGAAAAAAAAGGAAGTTTGACAATAATATTATAATATTATGTACTAAGTAAGATCGCTTTCTAGATAATGAAGGAAAGACAAAGTATTGTACATTTGTCTATTAAGTAAGCATCATTTCTTCTGAATGGAGATAAAGACTAGGGCCTAGAGAAAATCAGTACCTTACAACAGGCTTTAGAATTATATCATCTGTATATACTGCATAATTTTATAGGAAATAATATATAATAAGTTATATGCACAAGGAGCCCAAAGTTAAGAAAACTTTATGGTAATTGTGAAATACTTAGATATGCTACCTTAAAGAAGGCATTGTAGCTTTTACACTGTAGGACAGCTATCTCTTTCTCTTTCCGTTTAAATAGCTCTCTACTAATACAACATGCCAGTGGAGTGATATCTCTCCCGAGACATTTACTTATATGTAAATTAATAAAAGGCTTAATCTTAAGCATAGAAAACATGTAAATGACTTGTTTATTTTATGCGTGTATTTTGGTGGTTAGATTTGTGGATGTGAGGAGGTGCATTTGTGTATGTACGTGCATTTGCTTTTAAGGCTCAGCAACACAGTGTTATTCTAACTCCATGAAAGCTGTCATACTTCTGCTGCCACAACAGGCAACAGCACTGCAGGTTGTACTTGCAGAAACAATCTGCCAATACTCAGAGATAATTCCTCAGCAGAATCTCAGAGAGAAAACAGGAAACTCAGAATGGTCTCTGGACTCTGAAATGAAATTCTGGAAGTGCAATACAGCCTTATATAGTTTGAATTTTTTCTTGGGCTGCATTTCTATAGAGGCCACTAAACCAGAAAACCTACCAATCTGTGTGGCTGCACATGAGCCCCAGGACAACCATCAGAAAATGCAGAACCTGACTGCAGTTTCCAAATAATTTTGTGGTTATGTCCTTTCTCAGACTCTCCCCCACCCCCAACCCCTAACATGCTGGGAAGAACTGATTTAGAAGGAAGGCTGGCTCTGTGGAAATTAAAATTATGGAGGTTTGTTCAAATCCAGAAAATGAATTTCTTAGAGAAGTGAGCTTTGCCTGGGTATGTACACCTTGGGAGGCTCAACCACAGAAGAACTGTTTAGGTTAGCAAACAAAGACAGTGTAAGAACAAGACAATGAACATATTTAAGTGTGAAATTAGAAGACTATAATCCTAATAAGAGCGATCTTGGGGAATCATGGAGGCCAAATACCCAACCAGATTTAAAACAGATCTTAATAACTTTTTGAAAGGCAACAGGTGGCAGTAATGCCCTCAGAGCAGAGGAGCAAATCAAAGGGGCCATTGCGCCTGCATTTCCATTCCTAGCTTTGCTCTCGCTGGGAGCACCGTGGCTCACTTTCACAGCCCATGAACAGGAGGTTATGCTCCCTCCAGCCGCTGAAGAGGTTTGCTCACTGAGGTTGTTATGCACCTGACAGTCTGTCAGAGGGAAGAGTACTCTAAAACTATCAAATTCTGCCAAAAATACAGTATGTGTTTCTTTTCACAACTCTCAAATTCATTCAAGCCTCAAGTAATAGCTATTCAAGTGTCCTCTAAATTGAATGGGATTGAGGATTTCATTTTTATCACTTCAGAGCACTAGGCATTTTATTAAACATTGGCCAAGCTGACTGCAATGCAAAACTTTACCCAGCAGAAATACAACACAAAATACAAACTCCTGGGTCTACCTTTAGCTTTACAAGAATCTGAGTAAATCACGGAGAGTCTATTGAAAGAACTAAAATATTTGTGCCTTACACAGGTTGCCAGAAAGAGAGCTTGCTTTTCACTGACATGCAGCTGTTCCCGGAAAGCAAATATACACAACCATGAAGACAAGTCTATCTGAAATGGAGTAGATACCTTTATAGATACCAAGTTTTTGAAAGTCACCACCTTTTGAAAGACATCACTTTTATCACATAAAAAGGTTGGACCAGATGATCCTTGAGGTCACTTCCAACCTGGCATTCTATGATTGTATGATTCTATGATTCTATGCAAAATCAGACCTAAAGTGTGGATCAGTTTAAAAATACATCTAAAAATATGGCACAGATCTTGATTCTATATCTTACTTGCAGAATTGGCTAGCAGCCCTCAAACCTCTTGATGATGCTTTGATTTAGTGCTTAGTGTGGATGAAAAAATATGAGATGCAATAGATAAACAGCTCTGCCTCATGTTGTTAGCACTGGTATCTTGAGAACAAGGACAAATGCTACAAATGATGCAGAAACAGAAATAGTAACAGCATTTTCTAGCTAGACAGTAATGGTAATAACAGCAGTGAAGTTGTGGTTGCCCAGACTGCTGTGTGCGCTAGACAGGCCCATGGGGGAGCTTCAGTAGCAACCAGCTTTGCTAGACTACCCTGAAAATTGTGCTGCTGCATCTTTAGTGTTGCCTAGCCAGCTATGTGGGGTATATGTGTATTTACTGTAGTCACGCATCTTGTTACAACACTTTTTCGTGTCTCCAAATCAAGTACTGAGGTCCTTTGCTTAAAATGAAAGATCAGCTGCTCAAAGTACTAATGGCGCCTTAAAAAAAAAAAGGAAACCAATTGGCTAGCATTCCAAGAAAAATACAGACCAACCCATAAAAGTTTACCACCTTGGCTATGAAGATTGTGTAGAGAAGGTACTGCTGGCTTCAGTCCCACTGAAGCATGAGACTGCTCAAGGACCACCTGCACCAGAGCTGGGGTGACTCTTTGAAATGGCGAAATCAATTTTTGCTGCAACAAAAAATACAGCTACAGAATTTCCTGGGACAACTGATGCTTCCCTTTACACAGCTAAACCGGACTTGATAGTTCTCTACAAGATTTCTGTTGAGACACCACCGAGTCTGTGATCTACAATCAATATTATTGACTGTTGCCTGGTTTCTGGCCCATACCTAAGGTTTGTGGAAGGAAGGAAGACCTGGTAGGCAAAAGCTGTCATAAAAAGGTATAATTCGCAAGCATTGTCAGAAAGAAATGGTCTGAAAGCAACAAAGATATTCTTTTGTTTGTTTTCTTGCCACCTTGCTGCAAATAAACTGAAACCCAGATAATTCACTGCGATCACAAATGCCTGGAAGCGTATGTGATAGCTGTGGGGCTCCTGCAGTCTAGGGCACTGGTTTCAGGGCCTGAGGCAGGAGTATGCATCAGTGCCAAATCAAAGCTAGTCAGACAGTGCCTTAGGCAGTGGTTGCTGTTTTGGACCAGAGACTAACACCAGGATCTTCCACTTCCACTCCCATACTCCCATGCAACAGTGGGGCTGGGTATCAATCTGGGTTGTTGGACATGTAATTCATGCGCTCCCTCTAGATCTGGGAGGAAAAGCTTCAAGAGTCCCCCTTGGTTTACGTATTTAATACTAAGGGAAATCTTATGAAAGACTGTGTTTTATCCCTGCAGCTGCCTCAAGGTTAGGACATGCCTACCATATGGCAAACTGAAGAGCCATCCAAGTATTTCAAGTACCACCTAATTGCTTTTAATCAGCAATCAACAGCCAACATGAAAAAGCCCTCCTTTAAACAGAAAACTTTTAAATCTCAAATTATTTCCTACTCAGATGGAGCTGTAAGACTGCAGAGCTAGAAATTGGACTTATTTCTACATTCAGTTACTCTGGCACCATGAAAGCCTAAGCGGTTGGGCTTTCTCTCAAGGTGACTGTGTAGAGGGATCCTGAACAGGTTGTAACAGTATTCACAGGAACAGAAGTTAGTGATGTGTCAGTCATTAATACTGTTTAAACCACAGATTTACAGAAGGATTTTATTCTCTGGGCTTCAGTGACAAAAATCCCTGGATTCTTCTTGTATAACTGATTAGAGCAGGAGTTGCTGACAGCTCTATTAGACAGATAAGGTCACTTGAAACTTTTTTCACTATTTCTGAGGTCAAAAAGACCTTAAAATATGTACTGCCCACATACATAGAGGATGAAGGCTTTATTTTTGAATGGACTGCAGACTGCTGATCACCTCCCAGGGGATAGTCAGAAAGTCTCATACGGGGTGCAGCTCCTATGGAGTTCCAGGGGTGGCATTAAATGCTAACAGAAGACATCCCAAACTCCAGATACTGCCAGTTACCAGAAGTCTTTTGCTTCACCTTTAAAAAAAAAAAAAGAGCTGCAGTGTCATTTTGCAGAAAAGCAAAACTATCTCCATGAGCAAACTTGTTCAGACCCAGTTTGGCATCATGTCTATGTGTCTGTAGAGCACAGATCATCTGCAGCAGCAATTAAAGTTGGAGGAGGAGGAAGAGGTCAATGGACCAGTCAATAACCAGTGCACCTTTTCCCCATTGCTAGTGCACAACCATTCTGCAGTTTGTTGCTTAATTAAGGTTTGGACTTTTCTGTAGTGCACTTCTGCCATCTAGAGGATTTTCCACCTTTCAGAAAATCTCTTCTACCAGGAGGGATTTTTTCCCTTCTGTATACCTCATAAGGTATCACACCTCTGATTAAAGGATGATAAGGTAAAGAATGATATGACTGACATTCGACTAAACTAAAGAGCAGGCCGGAAATGGCAAGGAGCTTTCTTGCAGATCATAGCTTTTGTGGACTGCAGATTTTAGTCACACAACTATATTTCATAATATTTTTTCTGAAATAAAACATTTTGGAACAAGAGGGAGAGTACAGGAGACCTGAATCAACATTTAAGATAAACCATTCTAAAAGTCCCAGTGCAAAACATTGACATTTCTTAATGTTCTCTGAAACTGGAAAAGAATGGACTTTATGTTTATTTCCCCAAAAATAGTTTGACTTATAATGAAGGTTGATCCTGTGACTAATACAAACCTTTAACAAACTGCATTGCTGGAACTCCACAGTTAAACATTCCTAAGCACCTATAGGTATGAGGATTTACATAATGAATCCCTCCACTCACCCTGCCACACACCAATCCACCCCACGTGGTTAATTCTGACCCCCAAGACTTACAACATCTTTCAAAATCTCCATCTCTTGATAGGAATTTCAGATACTTCACGAGAGGCAGACAGTTCCATTAGCTCAGCTACATGCTGCCCTGTAAGCTTTAAGAATCCCTGCTATGCTCTGCTTTCATATTTAAAAGCCAGAGTTTCTTCTTCCTCTCATAAGAAACTACACACTGCTCCATCAGTAGAGAGAGTAGGCAGGAGAAAACAGACTGGGAGACGTGAGCATGGCAGGGGGGAAAGTCCCGAAGTGGGACAGAAATAAGGATTTAGGATATACGCTTGCACTGCAATGTGAAGGCTGCCTCAAGGCTGCCTTTAACTCCACTCTCCACTGCTTTATGGGCAAATAGAAAAGCTGAGCTCCAGGGACAGCTAAGGGCTGTCTTATACGGTGTTTGTGTGCCAGCTACATCTGGCAGGATGCTGTCAAGCATACTCAGAGATCTCCTGTTCAAGCTATGTGCAAGATAGATGTATGGTCTGAAAGCAAGTGGACCATGAGCCAGTATGCTCATAGTTGCTCTTCCGCTTCTATCGAATCCATCCACCCATCAAATGCAGTGCAGTATACTCACTCAAATGTCAGCTGCTTCAGCTTAAAATACAACCCCAAAAATTCATGTTCAACAGCTGCCACTCACTTAAAGCCTGAAAGTTCACAGGGAAGGTCTGGATCTGCCTGCAGCTCTGTGTCTGTAAACCTCCTGCTCCTCTTGAAGCCCTGCTTGGACCTCAAAACTGGTGTGGAGCAAGGTCCGAGTCCCTTCAGCCACCACAGCTGGCACCTGCATTTGGCAAACACCTAGTGCACAACAACACGATCAGCCTGCAAACGATGTACCATCACAGATGTGTTTTCTTAATAGAATGGGTGAAGGTGATTGTTGTACTATTAGTTTAATGTAAACTGCATGGATTGCCAAGAAGGCTCAGGAAGCCATGTCAGTCCATTGCACATCTTCCTGAGGTCATGTTCTGTGCACTGAAGAACAAAACCCTTCAGCACCTGCACTTTGAAAGGGAGCTCTGTTCTGTTTCTTAAAGAATAGAAGTCCATGTTTGCTGTCAGGAGTGAATTCTGAGTCCTGGATATCAGTGTGCCTCCTTAAACAGCTCCAAAGGGGCAGATTTCAGGAACATTCCTGTGTTACTGGTTCCCGCTGGATTGTTCTGGATTCCTTCCTTCACTGCATGTGTCTCTTTCAATAAATTTTCAGTTACTGTACAGGATTTATATACCTTAATACTGAACACTGGCTTCAACTCCGAAGGCTATGCCTGTCCCAAATAATCACCTACCATCCAGGACCACAGTGATCCAGATGAAGTCTTTGGTGGCCTGCAGGACATCTCTGAGCCTTTTAGCTATTTCTGATGCCCAAGAAAACAGATGTAGCTATCAGGCAGAAGCAGTGCCCTAATGCTGGAAAGAGTTCAGAGGAAAACATGGGAGAGACAAGAGAAGCACATGGTGGCAGTCCAAACTACCAGCATGCTTCTGTGGCTCTGCTATCATTGTATGTCACCCAGCTCACGTCAAGGAAGAGGCACAAATGCCAGAGAAAGACCTTGCTGGTTTTCACGTGATAGTGGAGACCAGGAAATGTTTATGAGCACACAGTGCATCTGTTCCAGCAGCCAAAAGGAACTGAGTCCTGGAGATTTGCCTCCTTTGAAGACACCAGGAACTCCTTCAGTGAATGGTTCAACTCATCTACTTCATCAGCCTTTAAAGAATTCCCTGTGGTACAGGGCTACCTCCCAGTGCTCAGTGACTGACCCCACTAAGCACTTTAAAGTTTCAGGAAAAATCGATTTGCGCTTCAGCCAGATAAGCACTTCAGCTCTTCCGTCAAGCAAGAATCCCACTGCTGGTGTCCTGAGAATAAAGGCCATAAACAAGCAGTAGAAGTATCCCACAGAGAAACCTTTTTGTTCAGTGCTCAGAAAGTAGCTAACGCAGTGGGATAGCAGCAACACAAATCATCATTATTATCATCCTGAAAGAGAGAGTGAAAAAATACCTAAAGAAACAGAATTGAAAGGGAAGTACATTTTCCAGGTCAGCGTTTAAACTACAGGCTGTACTTCACTGTGTTGTGATTTAATCGAGGGAAGTTTTTATTCTCTGCGTGTTATAAAATACACAGCAAGATGTGACTAAACAGACAACCCAAATACAAACCTCTCCAGGGAAGCAGAAGAAAGGTACTGTATGAGAAACAGCAGCTGAAGACAACAGATTGAATTTCAAGACCTATATTCTGTTTTTTAAGTATTAATGTATTGAATTACACCATTGTTGCTAGTATGGATTGGAATTGGCTGCTTTCAAGAAAGTGATTCATTCAAATCAGTAGTGGTGACATTGGTATAATTCAATATAGTAATATTTTAAATCCTGAATATTAAAGAATACAGAAATCTAAATTTACTGACTCCATTTGGTGACATATTTAAAATCTCTGCATGACTTCTGTGCAAACCGCACTAACAAAAAAAAAATCTGGGAGGTTCTTTTTCATTGGACTTCAGATTGAACTGCATTCCCAATCTTGTTGAAACATCATGTTTGTAGTCAGTCTCTTGGGATGGGTTGCTCTTCCCTGTGTTTTCCTCCATATACAGGCTCTACCACGCATGGCCATTTCTCATTCACTATCAAAATGCCAGCTTAGGTCAGGCAGAGTGACATATCAATGGGTTTATCCTAAAACCCTTCTGCTACTAAGTCTTGGAAACTACTGATATCCCATCTGAGGTCTCATTCTCTTGAACAACTGCATCTGCGATAAACTAGTTTCCTTCTTTTGCACCTTATTATTTCATGTCAGGTCCTGCCTGGAACAATGTTGGAGGTATAGAGAGGACTTGAAAATCCAAGGGAGATTTGTCTCTGGGGTTAAGCACTGCCAGCACTGGAGTTAGAACAAAGGTCATGTCAAATAGAGCAGCGCAAAGAAAGGTGAGCTGTGTTTGGTACCATTGCTTGTTTTTTCGCATTCCTCAGCTCAGACGCAGTTCTTCTTCCCATGTTTGAAACTGGAGGACCAGGGAGCCATCCATCATGTGAAAAAGGTCAAGAGCATCGTTCTCTGGCGCCATTGGTTGGTCCAAATTCAACAGCCAAAGCAGATACCATGATTTAAATGAACTCTGTGCTTAGGAACAAATTACATCAGAAAATATATTACAGGCCCTGATCGTACATTTGATGAACTGTACATCTATTGATTTTAAAATACACTTTTCTTTCTTATTATCACTTAAATGTATGGGATAGTGACTGATTCATGAAGCAGTAGGTATTGTTGCTTTTAATTCTGATGATAATTACTTTTATTTAATGAATAAGGTCCAGGTTCAATAAAGATCCATCTGGCTTCATATAATAAATTGATTTTATGGTGCTGCTGTGAAGCGGAAGCCAGAGAGAGTTTTTATTGAATCTAGGCTGGAACACGATATATCACAACTCTCATTTTCAGCTTATTTCATCTGTTAATAAAACTCCATTTAATATCCTTGGATATTTTTCAAAAGGTTTGTCCTTTATCCACTTTGCCATAAGTAGCACGGAGGGTAATTAGTTTTTACATAGGCATTCTCCTTCATCTAGATACAAGTCATCTAAATTATTTTCATTTGCTTATGGAAATGAGAACACCACATTTTTATTTCTCCTTCAATCGCTCCCTAGTGATTACCTTAATTAGAATTACTTAGAATACTGCTGTAGTGGAGTTTAACTCTTCAGGCATTGTCACAGTGGACAACGAGCCTGGAGCCTTTGGTGGATGAAAAATCAAATGGCCTCTGGCTGTCATGTCAAATACCCATAACAAGATTTTGAAGGCCACAGAACCCCATGACTCTGCCTGGACACCTGTGAGAAGCTGGGGCATCTCTGGGGATGGAGCACAATCCTGCAGCCCTGTATACTCCCTCAGGGGCCACTTTGTGATGCCCAGACTTGTGTCCCACTGCCGGCTCATCCTCTTGGCTCCACAATGGAAAACCATGAGCCCTGAGCCAGGGCAATTTCTCTGCCTGCCTCAAATTCATTGCCATGGTAACTGAAATCTTTTGAATGCCCCAACTCAACAGCACTGCATCTGTAAACACAAGCAGGGGTGGAAGATGAGGTGAAGCAGTAACACTTCCCCTAACAAAGGCCCACCTCCACCACAAAGCTTACTTTTCCATTCAAAGGGCATTAGAGGGAGCTGCTAAATTGCTCTTTTTTTGTTTCTTTACTGAGGAGGGTGTTTGTAAAAATGAAAAAAAACACCAACAAACACACACATATATGTATAGTAATTAATAGATTTTCATAAAGTTCTACAAGCAATACAGTATTACCTATAAATATCTATTTGCATTTAATAAATATATTTTTATTAAATGTATTTTATTTGGAACAGTATTTGCATGGAAAGATAAAATAATACAAATTAACATTAAATTAATATTAAATTATAAATTACAATATGAAATAATTATAAAATATTTTTTTATTTATTTAGTAAGAAGAACATTTGAATTTTTATTCCAGTTTCTAAATCAAATAGGATAAAAGTCATTCAGACTCCAAATTTACTCCTCTCTTGTTTTTTCAATATGAAATGAAAACTTCTATTTCATTGAAAGTGATGTAAAGAATTTTCAGATTTCATAAATGTTTTTCTTTCATTATGTCTGGTTTTAATTCATTATTAATATTTCAGGGACATTAACTCCTCAGGCTGTTGTCAGTGTCGTTTTGCTGCTGCCTTGACTTAACAGTCACAACATACTGCAAACCGTGCTCTCATACTCTCCAAGAGAGCAGGAAAATATGTGGAATACAGGGAAGATGAAATGGAAAATACTAAATTATTTAGAATTTTTTTTAAAAAAAAAAAAAACCAACTTGTTTTCAACAACATGAGATTTCAGAATTAATATTATTTAATCTTAAATGTTTCCAGGAGTGCTTACTCTCACTCTTACAGTGGAACTCATTATCTAAGACATCACAATAACATTTTGGTTTTTTATATTTCTTGGGCACAAGACTGTATTGGGGCTTTTAAAAGACCTGAGTGCTTATTCAATATATTTTGATAAATTATAAAGCAGCAAGTAACTTTCTGATCCAGTTGAATAATGCAGACAATAAAATGTTCCTTAGTATGACTGCACTTAATATCTACTTGACATCTTGATATCATAGATTCAATGGCACATTTCCTTTAATATTAAGGTCATTAGAAACACACAGCTTGACTGTTCTCACATCAGGAAAAACACTTCAAAGTTAATGTAGTAAAACTGGGAGTGCAAGAACAAAAAAAAATAAATAAAATTAAGCACAAAATTTAAAACCCAGCCAAGGATATTTATTCAGAAATCAGCTCTGCATACGTACCCAAGGACATATCCAAGAAAGGAACAGACTTTCCACCTGACAGTTGCCATTAACCCTGTAGTATGGGACAAAAATAGCTGTGCAATGGAAATCAAGTTATAAATGATTGAATCGCGTAAACTTCATTGCTGAGGAGGAAGAAAAGCCCTAGATTTTGAATACTCAAACTTCAGATGTAATATTGAAGGGGAAAATACATTTGTGAGCAGATGTAAACTCAATAAGGAAACCCATAGAGATACAGAAATGTGGAATTCGGCATAACAGCTCAGAGTCACCCCTCGGAGCCAAACTTCACTTTGCAGACTTGTCTGTTTATCATTTAAAACAAATAAAACCAAACAATCTTTCAAAACCCACTCTGGGTATCAAATATTTAAGCTATGTAATCACCAGAATATCCTCCACTGGATTCCTGCATACTGCCTCAGGGATCAATTAAAAGCACAACATCTTCCTTCCAGTCCTGCAGGTTTCATCCTCTCAGCCACAGGGACCCAGGGGTTGCCAGCTGCCAAAAGTACACAGATGAATACTGAATGAGATACCAAGGGCAAGAAGAAGGTAAAAGGGGGAGAAAGGTAAAAGGAACCTGTTTGCTGAAATTATTCATACAAGTAAAGCTCTTTAACGTTCTTCTTCAGAACTAGACTGACTAGTGACACTGCTGATGTTGGCATAGCGTAGTCAGAACAAGATTACACGGGGCTGAGGTTGCTTCATTCCCTGAATCCTTCAGCAGGAACAGGTGCACTTGTAGTGCTGGTGTGTAAGAGTTCAATCAACAGCCCCTGCCATGTGATGATGCCACATCCCATCTCTGGTTTTGTCACAGGCACTAAAATAGAAAAGTAGAGATTTGAGTCTACTGGGAAAGAAAAGCTAGTTGAGAATTAAGTGGGTACTTTTTACTACAGTCCTTGGGAAAAGGCCGCTTTGGATGACACAAGGTCTTGGTAAGGAGATACAACAGAAAATATTTTAAAAGTGGGTGATGAATAAGAATTAATAAGACAGAAAAGACAGAAAGGGCAGGGATTAATTTTAGAGATACACTGGGATCTTGCTATTTTAGGAGGAGGTTAACTTGTGGAAGCAGAAAAACCCTAGCAGGGTAATGAAGCAAATCTGAGATGACACCATCAGTGTCAGAAGATTTGTAAAGAAAATCACCTAGGGGTGCTTGTTGAAGGGGGTTTGACGAAGTTATTTTCTGGAGGGCAGTAAGGCTGGACATCCCTGAGAGTTCTTATCTGAGATGTCTCAGGCATTTGCATATGAAATTTAAAAATTGTTGTCTAATTAATTCTGAAATAGAAATAATGTCATAAAAGCACAGGTAGGAGTTCTCATTGCCTAATTTTAGATGTCAATGGCAACTGGAAAATTACTTTCTGGTGCTTTCATGTTGCTAACAGAGACAGGCTTCTCCTGAGGGATTCAGCAGAAATCCACAGCAGATGCACTGATTTGCCTCTGCAGGCGCCTCTCCTACTACAGAGGGAAACTGGATAAGTAGCTTAGACTACTGACCTACCTTTCAGATACTGAATATAGGTAAGAGAAAGTAGACTTAAGCAAATCCTCAAAATGCATGGAGTGTTAAGAATTTCCCTCATGATATGGCTGGAAGGGCTAAAGAGACCAGCTTCCTACCAACTGCATCTGCTTGAAGTGAGACAATCTGAATAATCAGTACTGTTCCAGATGACAGTAACGAAAAATCCTCTGTCAAACATGTCATGTCTTAAACTCATGGGTTACTTCCCAACTTTATCTTCAGACAATTTACTTTCTGATACTTCTAAAATGTCACAAGTTATTTTGATACATGACAGAATCTATCTTGCTCAAAACCAATCAAACATCCACTAGTTCCATTTATCTTCATGGAACCCTCTTTACACAGGTGCATCTCTGCACACTTCGTAACAAAAGTCACTTTCTTTGGCAGTACCTACTAATGAATCCTCTTTAATTGCTGACAGCAGGATGAACAACATCACATTCTTCTATGAAGCCATGTCCAGATGTTGCTCATTCTTCATAGTTACTAAAGTAAATGGCAAGCACAGCAGCCATAACGACCTGGCACATCAGGCTTAAGCTGATGTTCCAGGTAATTTTGCTGTTGCAGCTGATTTGGTATTTTCTTGCTCATGACTAAAAGCCTGTTGTTCCCTAGATTTGTGTGTGCTGACCTTACTGTGGCACAGATGCTCTAGATCGTCAGTCAGTGCTAAGACAAGGGGTACTGTCCAACTTCTAGGGGATATGTTCTCGTACATGAATAGCTGGATATGAAATCTTTAAGACCCACCTCCCCTTCCAGCCTGTTGCTCCATATATCTAGCAAAATGTAAAACATATACATATGCATATACATAGCGAAAACACAATGAATTGCTGCTGTGCAGGATGAGTCTTAAAGAAAACAAAAAGAGATGTACTTGGGTAAATGTAATGTAAAATTCATATACTGTAATGCACAAATCGATTTTGAGTTACTACAAAATACCATAGTAATGTCCACAGCCTTTCCAAGATGCTGATCTTGTTCCCTCTTCCCTGCTTTGCTAGTTCAATTATTTCTCTCTCTGACCCAGCATTTTAATTTCTTGCAGTATTCCCTGTCTTTCTGTTTCATGCATTTCTATTCCCAAATCTCCACATTAATTGACATTCAGTAAACTTCAGTAAATGCCATTCCCACTTTCCCAGTTTTCTGCCATATAGAACCTGGATTTCCCATAGGTAGATGAAAATATTTAAAATCCTGGAATACCTCTCTTGCCCTTACTACAAGAAAATGCCACTACAGCCATGTAAGTTTTAGAAATATAGAAAAAAATTACTAAGAAGATTTTTCCGGCAATTATTTCAATATTGCTGAAGTAGTTGTCTCTCCTTTTTCTTAATCTCTTCTAATATATATCCATATATAAAAAGTATTTTGATGAGCTTGATGTAAAATATTTTGCCTCTGCCAGAAAGTTTCAATATACTTTTATTTTAGAAAACAAGCAACCAATATACCTAATTAGAATTTTTATTTCCTCAGATCAGCATTTTCTGATAGAAATTATTGGTCAGTTCTAGTTATGTTTATCATTCCCTTGCTGGAGTGTTGTAAATAGAAACATTAGTTCATTCCTTTTTTCTTATGTGCTATTGTACTGAATTCACCTTTCACTAGGCCGTTCTCAGGCAGTTCGGAGATTCGCAGCACGGCCCCTCTACCCGCTCCCTGCCAGGCAGGGCTGCGACACCAGGTGGCACTGCCGCCTCACGCTGCTGCCCCCGGGATGGGCTGGATGCTGGGGACATCTCCGCAGGGGCGGGGGCATTCTGCCCGGGCTGAAAACAGCAGCTATGCTCTGGAAAGGCTGACAGACAGCAGCTTGTACTTTAGCTCAGATTGCTACTCTATTTTTATCTCGTGGTGAGGGCATAAGGTACACGAAGTAGGTAACGTGGAAAGATGTACCGGTGAATAGGACTTGATAGTTATTATTACTATTATGATTTCTCTTTGTGCTACTGTTAAAGGCTCATCTTCTCTAGAGAAGAGAGAAAAGAGACACAGTAACAGTTTTCAGGAACCCACGAAATTCTTACAAAGAACAGGGGCGATAAACTGCACTTTGCATTCACTGTGAATGGGACAAAGTAATGGGCTTAAATTGGCATAAGGGATATTTAGGTTAGACAATAGATAAAATGCTGTAACAAAGACAGTAAAGCAATGGAAATGATTGGAAAGGATGGCTCTTGAAACATCATCACACCACTTTTCAGGACAGGTGATACTGGTTTAGGATGAAAGCAGCCAAGAACTAGCGGACTTGTCAGGGTCCCTTCTAGTGCTGTTTGCTGCCATTAGGTGAGATAAAGATTGTATTAAGGTACTCAGAGAGCATCCTGCCCAATGGTATGGACTGTATGAAGTCAGACAAAATTCTTGATAAACATTTGGTAACTGTAACTCTTCAGATCCAAAGATGCTAACTGAAAACTAACTAGGGTGTATCAATACTACTGGCAATCATTCTGCGTTGCATCCCATTCACATCCCTGACATTCAGAAGACAGATGAGGAATAAAGAAGCTGCTCCTACCTCTTATAAAGAATTTCTGTCTTCCCCTTTCAAGACACTTCTTTTTAATACTTTAAAGCTTGTTTGTCTGTTTGGCTTGGTTTGTTCTTTCAAGCCCTTTAAGCTTGGAACAGACTTTGTTGTATACATGTGTAACAGTTTCCCCACAATGTGGGCCATAAGGATAAAACCCACACTTGAACTAAAAAAGAATAGAATAGTATTTCATGAACAACACATTCTAACATTCCTACGTACCACATATGTGAGCATAATCCATAGACTAACAAACTATGGAAAGAGCAAGATAATTTTCTGAGACTGATGAGGTAAAAATACCTTCATTTTACTAGATGAACATGATATTTCTGGATTGGATACAAACTCAGGATTAATCAAGGCTAGAGCCCTTATTTTTGGCATTATTTAAAATGTGAGGAGGGGGTGGGTCTTTTTAAAACTTTGTAGAGCCTTTCAAATTGAGATCCTCAGCAGCTTTTTCACACTTTTTAGTGACTTTTTAAGAGCCTAAATTTGCTTTCAATGGAGAGTCCTCTCTTTTCTAGCACAGTGACCTTCCAGTGTTTGGGTCTTTCTCATTTCCGATTCCCGCGATGCCCCTTCTCTGAGTCAGCTGCTCTGTGGCACATGCAATTGCTGCTGCACATCCACTAAACCTGCTGGCTGAGAATTTTTATTTGGGGCTGTCATCTCCTCAAAAATGACTGAATAGGAATGAGGTAAAATGACACCTAATTTAAGGCATTGGGAATGCTGCTACTTCAAATTGCCTTCAAGATATTAACTAATCTACAGCAAAGTACATGACATAGGCAGAGACTCTGATTTACAAGTTGTAAGTCCAGGCCTACCTGGATTAAAATAGTCACTCTAGGCTTCGTGTCCTCTGCTTACACAGAGCTACACTGAGCACCAGAAATCACACCTTTATCCATCTCCTTTCATCTCTGCTGTCATTTTGGGAGTCTGTCAAACGCTCCATGTCTAAGTGGAAAAAACTCTGTTTCTCTTCATCATTTCTTTCCCTACAGAGATATTCATGCAAGGAACCACAGGCTAAAACCCTCTCCAATTGGAGGTGCTAAGTTTCATACTATGTTTCAGTTTTACACATGGGTTTTCTTGTGTATGTCTCTCATTTCACCTGTACAAACTGATCACTATTATCGCTTACTAGACTAGGAATCTACTCAAGGTTGACTGGAAAGCTGTAATAAAAAAAAAAAGGCATTTTCTTTTATTATGAATAATAAATGTTTCATTAAAATTCCTTCCATCTCTCTCAGTTCCCTTCTGGATGAATTAACCATGTCACCCATATAGATTGCTGATATGCTGTCTCTGATGTTAGAAGCAGGAAGAAATGGAATCGAGCAGTCCCAGGGAAACACTTGACTACAGTAAAGTGGCAGATTACAGCCATCAAGAGATTTTCCCATCAGATGCTATAACCAGCCATCTTGAAAACCATTAATAAAAAGTCTTGACAAGAGATCCACATTAGTATTTAGATTTTTGAAAAGCAAACACATTTGCATGTATCCCAGAAGCCATTTTAGTCTTAATTCTGAAGTTCCCACATTCTGGTACAGCTTCCCTCATTCACATTCCTGCATCTTTTAAGAAACCCATCTCTCTTTCTCACCTTTCTTAACATTAGTCATCCCAATTATCACACAGATAAAACTATAGCAATTTTATAAACGGCACACCAGTTAGAATTTTTAAATATGTAAAAGTAATCTATACTCATCACTGAATCAGTTTGCAAGGAGATGTAACATATTTTATTAGAGCAGATGGTTCAATTATGAAAGAAGAGAAGCCAGTGTAAAAACTGAACTTTTCCCATTTGGAGTAACAAATGCATTAGGTTTACTTCTCAAATGACATTGATCTTTAAATGCATTTTAACTTTAAATTCTGGAGAATTAAGATTGTCAAAACTGACTTTAAATTTCTGATTCTAGAGGAAATAAATGTGTCAGCTGTCCAGAATGAAATAATTTTACTCATGGAAATTTTTCTTAATTTGCTATTTTCATTCAGATTTTAAAAGAAAATCCACAGTAATACAGTTCCTGCACAGCTCTAGCTATGATAACTCAACAAGGTCAGGCAGCTTATAGACTAAACCTGAAAGGAAGATGATTGCGCTTAGTAAGCTCTATTTCAGCCTACCTTGAGAGAGAGTTAAAGCGATGGATTGTTGTTACTTTTTAATTAAAGCAAAGCAAATTAAAGCAAAGAATCACTAACAGAACTAAAGCTTGGCAAATATTTTCAAGTCTGTTTGTTGCACAAGGACCGGGGAGGCTTCCAAGGAGCAGACAATAACAGTAGTAACAAAGTGATAAGCTGTGTTCTGAAATGCAAAATGTGAATCACTTCTGTTGTCAGACAGCAAAGTGATAAGGATATAGAAGACATTCAATAGTACCGAAATCCTCTGAAAAGTCTGAAAGATCTGAAAATTGATGGTGCTTTAAGATTCAGGTAATACAAAAGCGAGAATATTAAAAATAAACAAAAATAGAAGGTGGAGGAGTTTCAGCTGACATTTTCAGAAATGCATTTAGTACAAGAAAGTCCCTTTGGACTAGAAAGTAACTAACATAACCTTTTAGAAAAGGAGTCAAGGGACCTGACACGAAAATATAGAGCAGTCACATTCACAATCTACTTCTAGAGATCAAAAGAAAGAATAGTTAAAATAGCCAGACTTCTCTTCCCTTCAAATGCATCCTTTGTTAAGACTTCTTTGAAGATGCCTCTGACACGCTACTCAAGAGAGATGCATCCCCTAGCTGAGATGTCCTAGAGAACTTGATAACACAGCCCACCAGCAATGAATGTCTAATGTGAAAAAAAATCAACAGATAAGGCAGAAAGTGGAACAAAGGGATAAGAATAACAGGTTGTCATAAAGGAATCCTTTGCCTGCTGAAAAGAATGCCTGCATACCTTAGAGATCAGCATTAGAGCTGGCTCATTGCTTTGTCAACAAGTCAAGAAGAAAAAATAAAGAATTTAAATTGTTTGTGTGTCTTGTACAACAGCAGAAGAAAATGCACATCAAGGTTGAAAAATATAAAGTATGTTAACACTGATTTACTCTGATACAACTCCTGGAAATTGCATGCATTCCACCTTCTACTGCCAGATAAATTACAAAAAAACCCTAGCAACATCAGACAAAACAACAAACATATTAGCAAATGTCTCTTCAGAACCCAACAGTTTCTGTTCTTAGGGACAGATCCTCAGCTGATGTAAGCTGCCACAGGTCTATTGAAGTCAAGATGCCAAAAGTTAAAAATAAGCACATAGTTAAGATGTTATTTTGAAGCACAGCAGCCATTCACACTATGCACTGTGAAGGCTTGAACGAGAGATCTGTTGAAGACTCAGTCGCTAAATCCAGCTTTCTGGAGCTGCAGTCTAACAATGTTACCCAGAGTCACTATGAAGGGTGTCCTTAAAGGCAGTAGTGTTAGATCTTTTTATTTTCATGGAGCCTTACATGACTCCATTCCTCTTCAGTGCTATTTGCCTCTACTCTTGCATTGGTTCACGAATCTTTTATACATTATAGCAACTTAAACTAGACTAATAAGTGGATCAACGTAGGGACTTCATCTCCTCATTTGTTAATAAAATGCCACGTATACCTTTAGTACTACATAAATAAATAATAAGGCTAACAAGGCTTACTCTATATATAGGGACTTAAAAGTCAGACAATCTTAACATCAATCTGTCACTTATTAGCAGCCAGTGAGGTCTGCACATTCCTGGCCTAATGTGCACATGCCAGACAGTTTCAGTTGGCAGCTTAGCTGTAGGTGACAAAACATCTCTTCTGATTTGCAAGAAAATATGTGTAGAAGTAAACAAAAATCCAAGAAAACAATATCCACTAGAAAGAAAAATGATACAGGCCAACAAAGGGATTTAGAAACTGGGGGAGGAGGGGATGCATAAAGCTCGTGATGATTCAAAAGTGTAGAAAGATGTTGGATTCAGTGATGCTGACGGTGACAGATCAGGCATTTGGCAATATGCATCTCTTGTTGTTCCAAGCTGCTTGTCTGAATTCTTGTTCCCTTTGCTTTGACTCTTTCATCTGAAATAATCTTTCAATACAGGGAGCATAGGAATGGAAACTGAATCCATTACCTGACCAGGACTGAAAGTGCATCGCTGAGAGACAGAAAGCAGGAGGTTCAAGTGGGGTGCAGGTTTTTTGCCAGGTGCATCTGTTAAATAATACAAATGTTAAACAACATAAACTGCATCCTTTGTTCAGTACCAGATGAACCAAACTCAGAGATCCTGTTTCAAACTTCAAAATGCGTCAGACTAAGGTCAGAACTCTAGGAGGTGGCTTGGCTTTTCGAATTACCTGATTTAAGGATCCCTGATCACTGGCATATAAAATGCTAGTATGTTTAGAGATCACTTGGCACCTCCTGAAAGAGAGGTGAGGCTTGGGTATATTATAATTGAATTCAATCACATCATTAGTTTCCTTAAAGAAATCCTTGAGACAAATCAAGCATTTTATGGGACAAGACAGGGAAAGTGAAACAAAGGCTGGACAAGGCATGGGTGATGACAACTGATAGAAAGAAAATCCTCATGTTCCCATACTGAGTGAGGTAATTCAGGTCACTGGTCTCTGGGTCTCCGTTACGCCAGAAGGTTGTATTGAGGCAGTTTTGTTAGCATATTGCTTTCTCTCTGTATGCATGTGGACTCTCTAGTATGTTTTCCACTGTCTCCTTGATCACCCCTTTGAAAATACTAGCTTTCAGTCTTCTTTTCTTACGGTGCAAGAAAAGTCAAGGAACTACGGTGGCTATGAAGACCACAGTGGGCAGCTGTAAGTGAAGTCCCCATTTCAGTGACTAGTGCCAAAGTTTAAAAGATCTGCCAGTGACATGCTGTAAAGAGAAAGTTGCATTTCAGGACCCTCACTGGACTGAACCAGAGTACTCACGCACGTTTCCATACAGTGACCATCAGCTGTTTTGTAAATGGTGCAGCTAGTGAAAAAAAGTGTTCCACAGAAGACAGAATTAAATGTAAGTACATGGCAGGCCAGATAGTGCCAGAAAACAAATAAAACAAAAAAATATCATATAGAAGAAAATATTCCTATGTAAAAATCAAATCTTACTTAGACATGAATCCTGTTAACTTCAGCTGATGCAGGAGTGTAATGTTTCTTCAGATGAAATAATGTTGCTGTAGACATTTCTGTAAATAGGTTCTATTTTATCACAAATGAACTTAAAATGGTTTTAAAATTCTTTCTCTTTTTTTTTACTCTTTTACTGATTTTATTCTTTTACTGATTTTATTTTTTGACATCTTCACTCTCCTCTCCCTTGCCTGCTGTTTTTCTTGAGAAGAGAGGCTAAGTAGCAAAGTGCCATTTTGCCTTTGGTCTGATGGCCTTTCACCTTTGCAATCCTTTGGAGGACACCAAGTCTTGTGTTTAAATCACTAATCCCCCTTTGGAGGAGGTCTTACTTTCTGGGAGGCTTCATCAGTCAGACCCACAAAGTGACTGATTTTCAATTTATATTATGTTAAATGACACTCCCATATCTGTCATTGTCACATAGCACAGTAGGCCATCCTTGCAAGATGAGGGGGATGGTCCATTCTGTCACATTTGGCTCTCTCCTGCAATTAGAATCTGCTTGTCTGCTAACTAATCACAATTCCTCTGCCTCACAGCCACATTTTTACTTCTCCACTTTCCATAAAGCCTTCAGATTAATTTCAGACCTCTGAAATGGATATGATTTCTCAGAAATAAGGTCCAGATATACACCAACCATGCTTAGTTTCGCCTCAGTAGGAAGTTTCCTTTATTCCATCCATCTTTGTTGTGAAACATTCACCTTTAAAAACAAAGAAGAGCATTGCAATCACTGGACATTTGCTCCCAATTTTTAACTATGCCACAGACTTCTCCAGGTTTGCCACTGTCACTTGGAACAGGGATTGCCTTCCCTGACTCACCTGTCCAGTCTAAGCTATTATCTAGAGTCAAGACAGAAGCATCATCAGTGGGCCTGGGGACATCATCCTTGCCAGGTGTATTTCACTCTCCTTTGAATAATGAGAAAGTCTGGATAATAGGGTTAGTCTGCACACCACAGCTTTCAGATGACTAATATTTACAAGGAAATTCTATCACTACCTACTGTCCATCCCAGATCTCTAATGCTGTAGTAACAACCATGTCGTTATTCCATCTGCTACCAAGTATCCCTGTTCAGGACATAACATGCTATAGCACTCTTATTCTGTGTTTGAAGAGTGTCCAGTTAGATAAAAGAGGGACTGTGTGTGCCTCTGCTGCAAGAAAGGTTGCAGCACCTTTCTAGCTCCTGTTAAAAATCAGGCCACAGAGTGTAGGACACAGACATCCCTCAACAGCAGGTGGAAAGTCAGCAGTCAACCATACCCATCCAGCTTTTTTCTGTTGTACAGTTGGAAGATTCCTTGAGAATGATTTTCAAAAGCTTATATTCTGCATATATTTCATATTTGAATTTATTAGTATCACAATACAGATTCAGCATTCAAATACATGCAATTGTTCACCCTGCTAACTATGTTCAGCTGTCACTCTGGTCACTTTCACCTTTCAGCCTCATACTTCCTCATCTAGGCATACAAAGTTTTTTAGCAGGAGAAAGCCACAAAGCTCTGAATGTTCAGAGGCATCTGGAATTGAGCTTTTTAAATTCCAATGGTTATAAAGATATGAAATTCACATCCACACCCAGTATCTAGTTTTGAATATCAAAAACTCAGAAATACACATATAATACGTTATTAAGTCAGTTGAGTGTTGTTTCCGAAGAACAGAATCAAAATTGTTTGGATTTATCCACCATAGCTTAGAACTCCCCTCTGCATTTGGTTCGTTGTTTAAATTAGATGGTAAGAAAGAAGGTTCCACCAGCTCAGATCTTGTGACTTATTAATGTTGCAAAGATCAGGAGCCTCAAGCAGTGTGGCCTGAAATGATCTCAACTCTTGATCCAATGTTGAGAAGACTTATGAATCCAGAAGCAGCAATTATCACTATAACAAAGATTACGGCATCAGGAACAACAGAATGAGGAGAGGCTGCTGAAGCAAGTCTCTCACTTTTTGCCAGGAAGCCAATCTGTTCCTGGCTCTCACACTCATACGAAGGCTGTGCTCAGATTTAGGTCTTGCCTTATATGGTCAAATAACGATCCTATCTCTGCCTAAGGAACATTTTATCTGAAGGTTTTTTTCTACTTTCCCTTTCTCCTTCAACTAAGGAACTATTCAGTTAGTTCATTCTGAAAATGTTTGCCCCATTATAAGCACATCAGTACACATCGGCATTTTCTCATGGTATATATATCAGTGCACAGACCATTACCAGCAGTAGCACAATTCCTATAGACAAATTATATTGCTGACATTTACTAAATAATCAACAGACAAGGCAAGGCACGAGCTGCTATCATTCTCTCAATGTGAAGACAGATGGGCAAAAAGTCTTCTTCAGATAATTCACAGAATTTTAGCTAGGCAGTTAAAACACATGAGAGGTTAGAAAGAATTATTTTCTTAAACTACATTTTGAATATCATTGTTTACAATACAAAGATGACTGGAGAGATGTATACAACTACCTACAAATAGATACAGATTACACACACATAGCATATGTAATAACAGCTTATATGGCTCATGTGTTTTTATAAACACACACCTCTGTATATTTGTTTATTGGATACATTATTAAGATGTGACATTCAGCTGCCTATAACATTTTAAATTTATGTTATCTGTTTATTTAGTTTTTCAGAAATCACTTACATGCTGAATGCCTTTTCAAACATCTCTTATTTAGAAGGGTCAATATTAAACTGATTTTTGTGTCAACCTTACAGCTCAAAGTACCCAATTTCAATAATAAAATTAGTTATTGTTTCAACATCTCTCCAAAGCGTGATGTTGGCCTGAGTTTGGAATGTGAATAAGTCAAAGCTAAGCATATGCTTAAGTACTTCCCTGGATCAGAGCCAATAAAAACAGCTGAGATGAGAGTTTCATTAAAGGTAGACTTACGAATTGTTAGCATGGAAATGGTCACTGAAGTTTTTTAAGTAGCTTACATAGAGAGACTGGATACAAAGAGAAGGGGCTAATAACAGCCCCTGTTGGATGTGATAGGAAGCTGAGGTCAGAAGAAGGGTCTACCAAAAGCATTCCACTAAGAGCCTGATTCTGTTCCTCAGACTCCTACTGCCCTAAACATTGGGAAAAGGCGCTAAGCCAGGAGATTCAGGTGAAGTTCTAGAAATTGGGGATTGCATGTTTTCATCTGTCATTTACGTCCATATCAAGGGACTCCAAAAGCATTCGCATGTTGACTGAAACAGAGTTTGGAGTTTCCTCAAAAAATCAAAAACACGGTGCAGATGCACCGCTGGAGTGATGCAGCAGCATCTTCTTTTAGCCAATAGCAACAGGTTTGTATATGCACTATAAAAAAATATCCACACGTTCTTTGAAGCAGTTTCCCAGATTAACTAATGTCTGTTTGTAGGCCGCATTATTTCAGTATTTTCAGCACAACAGCCACCGGCAATGCCCTTAGCCTGGATTCCTGCTTTGCACTGAGAGTTCCCATGCTCTTCCTGTTGTAAACTTAATGCACCACTGAAAAATCTAAAATGAGGTGAAGGATATGTAGATACAAAAATGGTGACAACGATGGCAAATTCCATTATCTAACCCCTACTCTTCCTATAAGATCTATACTGTTCGCAGGAAACACAAGATCTTGATACTTAAACTCTAATGCTAAAGACCGAGGCATAGTGGACTACTGACTCCTAGAATATTTACTCTAGAAGGATGAAAGATTGTTCATCCCTCCATAATAATGAGTCTGAGAAGCATTGTTATTTCAGACCTGGTGTTTAGGTCATTAATGATTCAATGCAGTCTTTTCCTTTATTTCAGTAGCTGTAGCCCTGTCCCTAACGTCAGTATTTCCCATTTAGCCTGCAGATGTGATGCGATTAACATCTGAAATAGAGTGCTTGGGCTGGTGTTAATTAATTTAGCTGATATTTTACAACTTTTAAACTCTAGTGGTTACAGAAGGCTGAACTATGGAGTTAATTAATTCTGAGGAATTTCAACCATAAACAAAAATATTTTAAAAATAAAAGAAATGTAAATTAAGAGAAAGACTTTATTATACTTTATTAGAATTCCACCAGTGCTTTGGTATCCAGTAAAGAAGCCACAATTCTCTTGCTAAACTTGTTAACTAAATAACACAGGAAGAATGTGCTCTCAGTCTGAGTTTGCAATAGTTATCCCAGCAAATATATGCATCTTAGAAATGGTCCTTTATTTACTGTGAGCTGGACTAAGTTTACCAATTCTACATCTGAAGTCCCCCAAAGCAATACTTCAATTTTCCAGTTCCCATTTTTGATTTGCATGAATCTTTTTTTTTTTAAAAAGTTTTGCCCTCATTAGTTTTCAGTCAGAATTGTCAGTTAATAGAATACAGGATGGCACAGAGCCTCAACTCATATAAATTTGCCCTGCCACTTGACAGCTGGTTCTTTGACATCAGTGGAACCACGACAATTTCCATCAGCCCCAATATATATTTTTTTCCTCCTGTTATCCAGTCCCCGAAGACATGAATCATTAGATACTGCCACTGCTGTCATACAACGCTATATAGGCAAAAGATAAGTCACTTAGAAAACTTCACATTTCAGGCTATCAGGCAATATGGATTTGAAAAAACAGTTCAGCTTCAATGACCAATGATGAAATACTACTTGACCTTTGCACTGTAGTTTTCTTCTTTTTCATGCCTGAGGATAAGCTTTTAATTCTCCTCATGCCTGCAGCTATTAGTCAGCAGATACCAGCTGCTGAAGGACCTCTTCCCACGCTCTCTAATACTGTATGTTTGCCCTGTCACTTCTGGCACTAATGGAAGCAGCATCCCTAAATACATTTCTATCATTAAATATTAAGATTAAGAAGAAAGATGTGATGGCAGAGTTGCATCCCTGGTGGGAAGATGTGCACAGGCTGAGAGGACAAAAAGAATACTTGAAAGATGTATTTACTGGTCCAAGGGAAGGACATTCCTACAGTACGTGGAACACACCAATAAATTACAATCTTTCTAAATGAAACTAAGATTTCATTTAATTTCAGCTGTAGAACTAGGAGCGGGGTACAGATTTTATCTGTAAGCACAGACTTCTGTTCTGTAAAGGCTGCAAAAAGGATTTCACAGATTTTTCTGAAATAAAAAAATTATTTTCTGTATTATCCATACATATATTTCTTTTTGCTATACAGTAATGTGGCACCTGCACATGAGAAATAAAGACATATGGGCCTGAAGAGCCTCAGCTCAAGCAATAAGAGCTAAGGATAATACCTCTAGAAATTAAAAACAGAAAAAGAAGTCTACAATAAAGCATTGCTCCTTGCAGAATATCTTCTACTCTTCTAGGTATACATTTCTTTCATCTCTTCTGCCTTACAGTGATGCATAGATTATTATTGTTACCAGCATCATACCAAGAGAGCATACCCATTTTTATACAAGTCTTTCTTTTGTAGGTAATTACCTGGGTGGTATTTGCTAATGCTTTTTAATAAAGCTTCTTTTAAATGGTTAGTATTGGTTAAAATATCACGTTTTAGAAGTCCCCCTTCTTACCTCCAAAGTTACAATACCTGTCACGTGCGCTAGCAATGCCCTTACAACATTAAAATGGAAGAGTTTACAATCATATAGTTGAACAGTAAATGCTAAGCTTGAAGAGGTTTTGTTATTTTGCTTTGTTGTGCTTTTTTTCTGCTTGAGAAATCAAACTAATTAGTCTGCTTCTCCTTTTCACACTGTCACTTTCTGGTCTGTTTCACTTCAGTTTTTTTCTCTTATTATTATCACAAAGCTATATGATATGTCATTCAGATAGGGTTGGCCAGAAATCTTCCATCAGAAACTTTCACTCAATGAAAAGCTTCTATTCAGTTAAAAGAAAACATCTGTAGCTACTCTTCATATCAAAAGATGAGCACTTTCAAAACAACACCTTCCCCCGCTGCACATTTCAGATGTAAAAAAATCAATGAAAAACACACAAAAATAATTTTCATTATGTTTTTGGAGTCACTGGAGATGAGGTGGAAGGAGGTGGGAATTAGGAGAATATGTTTTTTTAACCAATTCTGTTTAGGATCACCACAGATGCAGTTCTCTCTGTATTGAAAATACATGGTGGAGACATCTTCATTGAATTTTAGCATAAAGTTTTGGTTTTTAATATCCAAATTTATGATCTTTTAATATCTTTTTAACAGGGTCTTTTAAAACCAGATCAAACCTTCTTGTGTTACAGGAAGCAGGCAATTGCAGCTGAAGAGCTCCATCGTGGTTGCTTTGAGCTTGAGGATAGAGTTACACCACAGTAACATTCTGCCGCAACAGTCACAGCATTCAGTGATGGAGCCAAGGTGATTCGTCAGCACTCCAGTGACGTGTGGAACTAAACTTTACAACCCACAGGGACTTATAAAGTAGCTATGTTTATGCACCGGTGCGTGCAATGGGGATAGCTCCACCTAGACTGCACACCTGAGACAACAAAAGGCTGGATATGTGTTATACAAAAGCATACATATTCACTAATTTCCAAGAATAGGCTGTGTTATGCTAATGAGTTCTGAGAAGCTGTTAACATAAGTTCCCTCCCACTGGCGCTTGCGCATTGCCATCTGGTAGTGGTCTTCGGGGGTCGACGGGAAGGAGTCTCCCTCGCCAATGGACTTTTCACCTCCGGCCTTGCGCAGGCGTAGTCTCATCGCCAAACCACAGAGCTGGTCAGAACCAGTGTCTATGCAGTAAGATGCACTTCAGTCTCTTATCTCAAGGCTGGAGGCCTAGGCTTCAGCCCTTACCTACACTGGCAGACACATTCTTGTATTAGCTGTCTGCAAAGGCACCCTTGTACTAGCCGTTTGCAAACGAATGTTTTAGGTTTTGTCATTTCACCTGGAGCAAATAAAAAACAGTATCATGCCACTGGCAATGCAGCAGGATGTCAGCTACTTCTGAAGAGGATATGAAGACCCACTTGAAGGACTTGGTAATAAGGCTTTACATGTATGGGGACTTGTGCTTTTCTGTTTTTCCTTTTCTTTGAGAATTCATTGCATTGGTTTAAAACAATTGGATTATCTGAGAATCCTTTGCTACAGTACCTCATAATTTTAAAGTATTCTGCCTCTCTTGTTACAATTTGTCTAGCAGCATCCTTGCTCTTCATGTATCGTAAAGACAGAAGCACTCAAGAGAAGTTTTCTTAGGGCTGATACATCTCCTCTGCTGCCCTTGTTAAGGCACCACCAAAAGTAAGTCTATGGTAAATTCTTTCAAAGAAACATCACTGTACTTCTTATATGCAACAGCCTGACATAGTGGCAGAGATTGATATTTAAGCTGTGCATAGCTGATGCTCCTTTATTCCTTTTATTGTCATTATTTTCAGGAAGAGCATTGCTACTAGCTGTGGTCAAGTCTCTACTCACAGATAACTGGAAGTATGACAATCCCAAAGCAGGAATTCTCTGAATTCTCCAAGTATTACCATGTTTGGAGACCCTCATGCTGTCACACTGCATCTGACAGTACACTCACTCTGCTAATAAGCTTTTTTGAGTAACCTCAGAACACGTTTAGCTCTCATATCATTAATTATCATCTTCGTTCCAGGAAAAGCCTTGTTCCAGATAGACAAACTTGTGAAACTGAAATAACACCAGACTTCTCACTCACTTCACACAGCTCATGGAGACAGCACTTGCTCATGCCACATTTCAAGTTAAAAAAGCCCCTATACCAATTAAAAAAATAAGTAACTCTACCAGATCACATTATCTTCTTAAAAATGATGTGTTACAAAATTATGAGGTTTCTTCTTTAGTAGTTCTCTTTTCTTCCATCCCATCTTGCACGTCAAAGATACTGGTCATAAGAACAACAAAAAAAAAATGCAGTTATTATGGATGCACTTGCTGGTAAGACTGCATTGCAAAACGAAGAGTAGGCTGCCTGTGCCAGCTAGCACTCTACCACCAGCATTCTGGGAGTTAACATGAGACAGCAATCATTTTCTGTAGGCAGGATGTGTGTTACATCTTTTTCAAAGTTTAAAAGAGGGAAATAGTATGCATATGGGCTGTTTCACGCCAACTGGCCTTGCACCCAGAAAACAGTCTGATGAACATTTATTAATACAGTTGCAACCATACAGAATCTACTGAATCTTTCATGCACAGCATACTCTACAAGTTATAAAACACTTTCCACCAATCCATAACAAAACTAAGATACACAATGTTTAACAGAAGAGGCCTAAAATCATATAAACATAGAATGGTTTGGGTCGGAAGGAACCTCAAAGATCATTTAGGTCAATCGCCTGCAATGGACAGGGACACCTTCCTCTGGATCAGGTAGCTCAATGCCCCCATAGCCTTGAACATCTCCAGGGATGGGGCATCCACAACTTCTCTGTGCAACTTATTCCAGTTCCTCACCACCCTCACTGTAAAAATATTCTTCCTAATATCTAATGCAAATCTTCCTTCTTTCAGCTGAAAACCATTACCCCTTTTCCTATCACTACACTCCCTGATAAAGAGCCTTTTCCCAGCTTTCCTATAGGCCCCCATTTAAGTACTGGAATGCTGCTATAAGGTCTCCCTGGTGCAGCTCTCTCAGCCTGTCCTCATATAGGAGGTGCTCCAGCCCTCTAATCATTTTCATGGCTCTCCTCTGGATTCACTCTAACAAATCCATGTCTTAATATAATGTGTAATTAGTACAGATCAGGCAAGATGACGAGTTTTGCCATCAACCAAGCCTTCATTAGCTGGGAATGTGGTCAGAAAGATGGCCAGATGTTCTGTATAGACTCCACATTATAATGAGAAATATACTGTCCCTAGTAATTGTGATATACATCTAGAAGGTTATATAAGAACAGGACAGAAAACTCTAGGGAAATAGAAGACATCCTCTGCTCTGTAATGTATTGCTTCTAATATTGCCCAGAAGGAAAGTGGCCAGAAGTTTTGCATAAATAATGCCAATGAGTCAATCTAGGAACCCTGCAATAATGTATCAGCCCAGAGGGATGATTTGTGTTCAAACATCTGCCTCCAGCTATGCCTTTTTTCCTATCTATTATTCCATTCCCTAGTTCACATAGTCTTATATCATTAGGAAGACACAAGTGGCATTTGACTTGCGTAAAGGGATGATGGTTTTGCAGGCAGGATCTACACCATAAATCTTTCATGCCCTTATAACTTTTCCTGCATTACCATCTATACTGCTGATGAGACTCATGGTAAATTAGGACACACCAATCTCCTTATCCAGAAACTATGAGATCTCTTTTTAATCTATCTTCTTTACTGTGAAATACACAATCTCTGAATTGCAAACCATCCAAGGCAAGGACTGTTTTGCTCTGTATTTACACAGCAGAATGAGGTTATGCAGTTGCGTGGAGTGTGTTGCTACCATAAAATATCTGACACTACTAAATAATGCAGGTCCACTTTTGTTTATATCACTCTAAAACCACCAATAAGAAAATAAGACGAGTAAAATACACCTTGGGATGAATAGATTATGTAAATAAATGTCCAAATGAAGGAGTGAAGATGCCAGAATGAGCCAACGAAGGGTTACACGCATAGTGGAGATATGGACCAGAACGCAAAAACTCCCAGGACTAGCTTTGTAGGACCAGAAAGGCTGATCTTACCACCTTGTTAATAGCTGTTTTACATGCTATCTGTGTTTGCAGGCAGAATCTGATTCATATGTAGGAACCTGTAAATAAGAAAGGAGACTTGAGACTCTAAATTGATTGACACTGAATAAATCACAATTAATTTTGCCCATAAGAGTGAAGTTAAGGTGAAAGAAAACATCTCTTACCACAGACACAAAAAACAACAATGAGGCTTACAGTACTTCAAGAATAGAAATAGTCTTTGCAGTCACCTGATGGGTGGTCAGTGCCCTGCAAATGTCAGTGGGGTGGGCCTGTCTCAAGTTAAAGTTTTCACATGCTACCAGAGATTTATAGTTAGAGAGAGAAATAAAACATTAACGGAGGCAGATGAAGAGAGAAACCCAGGCTGCTGCATCTTTCAGGGTCTTGGGCAAAAAGCCATGTACTACAGGGCACAGGATGTATCCCCTCACAAAACTAGGACATTTGGGGAAAGAAAAGAGCACAGGACTTCCCTCTCTCTCCTACTATGGAGTATGTCACAGGAATATCATCTGTCAACACCTTAATAAAAATCATGTCTCCAGCTGTGGAGAGTGGGAAACTGCATATCAGCAATGACCCCTGAAGGGAAACCCCACCCTTGCACTTCTGCTTATCATGCTAATAGCACATAAGCAGTCAAGCCACAGGGCAGACTAGCTTTCCTCCAGTAATAACTACTGTGCTGTCCACCACAAAGTCATTTGTCACCAGCATACTTCCAGCATTGGTGTAACAGCTGCAAAAACATAATTAGTCCCTCCATCTCTGTCCCACTGGGTACCAGTCACTGCCTCAGTGGTCTCTTTGGATATGTTTCTGTACTTTACTGGCCAGAGGTCAAGTTTTCCAGAGGCTAGTTGCCTGTATAAATTACAGTACACATATTTTACATCTCACTGCAATGGTTTCTTTTGCCAGCATCTGCTTATTTGCAAATGTTCCACTTCCAAGCCATTTTTGTGCAAGCCCCAGGAGAAGTCATCAGACAAGCATGCTGAAAATTTATCCACAGGCATCATTAATGCACATATGCACATCTGGCTGTTGAAGACATACAGTTTATATAAACTGCAATTCAGAATGCCTCCTTATTCAAACAGCTAGTCTCACAAGGTACCATTTGCCTAGGAAAAATATGATCAGGGGAAATATCTGATTGTCCAGTACAAGAAGACATAACTGTCCACAGCTACTCCAGGGCAAGAAGAAAAACTCAGTACTGTTGCGTTTGAATAATTTCCAGTGTCAGCATTTGGAGCACCAACACAGCAGGAGGCTACAGGAGAGGTGCTGGGAAGGAAACATGATAGCTTGTGGGCTTGGGTTTAAAGCCAAAACGTTGAGATTATGTTGGGACTCCATGATGTCTCTCTGGAGAAAAGCAACTGAAAGACTACAAAAGCAGGAAGATGATAAGAATTTCTTCATTGGAATACACTGGAGAAAGTCTGGGAACTTCTTGTTGTTTATTATTCTGTCACAGTTAGGGTGAGAGTACAGACAGGTGGGTCTAACTGCCCATCATGTATAACATGGGGAAGGATGTTTCAACAATCTTCATGCCAGAAGGCAGCGAACATAGAACTAGTTCTTTAGTGTTTAAAGGAACATTAAATGGGGCAAGGACAACATTTCTGAGCTGAAGGTCAAAAAGCAAACTTCAGAGTAGGAGGGAATTTATAACACAACTGTCAAGACCAAGAAATAGGTGTGCAGGACCCACTGCAAAACAAGAATCAAAAAGCTTCCTCACACTTTAAGCTCCCCAAATGTACACTGAACTATCACACTTTGCCCGACTTCCCTGTTCTCTGTTAATGCTTGTAAAGTTCACCACGTTTTCGTATTATGGGGAATGGATTATGGAGCTGTGGTGGCAATCCAGGTCCTGACAATATCTATAGCCTAACAGGTGTTCTGGTTTGAGTGAAAGTAGAATCAGTTTTCTAACTTCAGTTCAGCCTAATAACTTCATTTTTAATGATGTCTAATAATTTCATTTTAATGAAGTCTAATAACTTCAGAAAACCGCATGTTTTTCAGACAGTGTTTCTCTCTAGACATGATAACACGGAGCACTGGTATGCAGAAAGGGCATTGTTTATACCTACTCCTATAGTTACCAAGGTCATTCTCAAGGTGAAAAAGGTTGCAACTGCAGGGAGGGGCAGTCAGGACAGACGACCCCAAACTGACCAACAGAGCATTCCATTCTATATACATCATACTTGGTAAAAAACTGAGGGATCACGAGGGTATCACTCTGCTTTTGATGACCAATGTGCAGTGAGGACCTCATCTGTTTTTTTTGCTCCCTATCCTGGATCTATGTGTTCCTGAATCCAGCTCCTGAGTTCCAGTTCCTTCCTGACACTGACCCCTTCCGCAGATCTGCTCTGCAGCATTTGTGGTGAAGTATAGTCATCGAGGGGTGGGAGTAATTTTGTATATATTTTATTATTTTCTTATTAATAGTATTTTCATTATTAATAATAATATTAGTATGAATATTAATATTAATATTATTGTTGTTGTTGTTATTGTTTCTTTAAAGCTGTTTTAGTTTAGTTTCCAACCCACAAGTCTTTTTCCTCTTACTTCCCTTTCCCCTTCCCATGGGGGTGGGGGAGAGAGAGAATTGGGAGTCCAGCGGCTCAGTTTTAACGGGCCAGGGCTAAACCTTGACAAGAGGATTCTTCTTCCAGTCCCATGTGGATTAATCTATGACAAACAGCAGGATTGCACTTCCACACACTGCCTTTGATTGCTTTCATTAAACTGCCTTTTGTCTTGACCCGTAAGTTTTTCATCTTATCGTCTTTTCCTGCCCTGCTGAGGAGGGGGAGTGAGAGAGCAGCTGGGTGGGCACCCGGCAGTCATCCCACCAGATAAGGCCATTCTGAAATTAGAATTTAATGGGTCATTTTTTCTGACCGCTTTGGGAACGTGCAGAGGCTGGGCTACGGTAAACCACTGAAGTCAGTTACTATCTGCAAGAAACCCATTACCCATGATGTTTACCTCGCTTCCCTGGGCCGAAGCAGCAGATCCCAATGATACATCGCAAGTGCAGGTAAATTGGCTCAGGGATATACAGAGAGCGAAGGAGAAAAGATGCAAGTAGGGAGGCTGGACTCCTTCCACCTTGCTTTCTTGCTGTCCTTCTACCACCTTCAGCACCAAAGGACTGTGTAACAGAATCACATGATGGCAGAGTGGTTATAGCTTCTCAACCCTCAGCTACCCTTCCATCCAGAAAACAGCTGTATCCAGCCTCTGCCAAAGGCATGGAGTATTGCCCTTTGCTCTGATACTTTGGGCTCCGATCCTATCTTATTTATTCCATCTTACCTAGCACTTCGGTGGATGAGCTTGCTTCTCTCTAAATGGTTGCCTTCATAGTTTGTGTAAATACCTGTCTAGGTGGGGAAAATACTGTCACAGAAAAATCCACCCATGCACAAAAAAACACAAATCCACGATTGGTCTCACCTAATCACAGTCCAAAACTGTTTCCTTTGGTCTTTAAACCTAATCTCCGCTGAATTAAAAACTCCACCCAACTCAACTGTCTGTGTTGGTCACATACTAAAAAAGTTATGTACTTCACTGTTAGCTATCACAGCTTGCTAGCAGTAAAATTGTGTCTTCTCCATTTATTGTTGGCAAAGGTTCCACAAAGCCCCCATACTTCTCCTTAAATCCACACATAAACACCAAATGGGACAGGACTGAGAATAAAAGTCCTTTCCTGGTTAACACATTTCCCCTACACCCATCTGTCACCCTTGAAGCAGTATCCAAGCACTGCTACTAATGAATAGAGTGAAGTGACTTGGGAGGGAGCACGATCTTCTTTATTCAAGGAAAACAGAATGATCAAGGAATTCCACTAGTTCTGTTTATTTTTAAATAGAATCATTCCTACTGTCTTCAAGCATATTGACCGATTCAGAGAAAATTGTTTAAACAAAAGCAATGAGTTTCCTCTTATCTCACTACTGAGGATTGTTCTTGACAAAACATAGCCACACCATCTTGGGAATTTCTTGGGGTATATGAGTGAGGATCTCTTAAAACAAAAAAAAACCATAAACTATTACTTTGAAAATGGTAATCACTAAAGTAGTCACTCTTTTCTAAAAGAGTCCTAATTTCAGATTTGGGTTAAAGTACATTGGACTGGAATATGCTCTTTGTTACTATTTGCTATCTTCTCTACAAGACAACAACAAAGGCTGCAGCATCCTAAGACACTGGTTGAACTGATGCCATCAAAACTGAAATGGATGTGAAATACTCACTGTGTGATTTGAACACCTTTCAGATGAAAGTACTTGGCACAAGATGAAGTCAGACAATGGCTGCTTAACAGATTACTTTTAAAAAGCAAAATATAGATTCATCTATTTCTCATTCCACCAAGAAAACATTCCTTATCTAAAAGGAGGAGATTCTTTTGTCAAGGAGTGAAAAATCTGATTTAGTTGGTTCCACAGACTGGAAGTGAAGAACATTAAGTCTCCTAGCAATCTTCTTCAGCACCCTTTGCATGCAGACTTGGCTCTATATTTCAACTGCCTACTGTATGTGGCAGTCATATACTCCAGGATATGACTATACATGGAATGTGTCTGGCAGTCCTGAATAGTAGGTGGTCTGAATCACTCATTACTCTCATGCCATCAGATTTGGGGCAGAAAGCTAGACAGTGTGAAAAGAGCTCTTGAGCATGCAATCAGAAGAGGAAAACATTATCTTTTGTGCTCAACTCTTGAACAGTTCTTGCACCATTTCCTTGATGTACAGTGAATTGAGATGCAAGCCCCCACACAAGACCTTAGAAATTATCCGAGGGGTGCTCTTCGCAATATTATGTAGCCAGACACCATGGGATATTCTTCTGATGTTTGAAAATATCTGCATTTTTTTCATGAACAATTTTCTTTTACCCATTGAAGAAACCATTTTTGTATCTTTTACGATATGACCTTTGTTAAAAAACTTTGGAATGATTTATCTTGTGGCTTGGCTAAAGCGGTGTGCTAGAGAGAATATAGCCAGGCAGCAAAAACCTTCAGTTTAGGGAAGGGGGTGGCATTTCCCCTCATTAATCCATTTCTGAAGTAAAAAATGTTTTCTGCAGCAAAATGCTTCTCACAGCAAGTTTGTACGGTTCCATCCCTGAATGTTCCTTGACTGCTTTCTTCTTTCTTTAACAAAGGCTGCATATCACATGCTGAACTTGTAATTTATTTTTACAGCATTACAAATGCAATGAATTTCACACAAAAGATCATTCATAACATAAGTTTTAATATAGCACAACTACTCTAAGTCTGTACTTCCTCGGAATTTGTAAAAAGCTGCAGGTATATAAATGCTTTCTTCTGCATCTTCTGCAGGTACTTATTGTCAAAATCACTCAGAGTCCTAGGTATCACATCAACTGCAAAAACAGGAACTTTGGTACTTACTGATTTTTGCCTATGAGGAATTTTTTCACTATGCAGACACTTAGCACTAACAAAAGGTGCACACAATTCATATCTACCAGCCCTCACAGACCCTGTCTAGTTTCTTTTTGAAAGTGTTTCTTATTTTTCACACAAGAGGTTCTTGCCTGCACTTCAAAACTGCACCAATTCCATTGTATTGTGTAGTAGAACCACACAGACTGTTTAATACCCAGGCAAACACTGTGATACAGGAAGGCCAAACCATAAGGCTTTTCTGTACTACCAAAAAATGCATCTATGGAAGAAGTAGCAGTGCTACACATATAAAGGTATAAAATCAATACAGTTGTGCATATGTATACTCACATATATATAACTTGTAAAACAGATAGTCAGCAATTTGTCAGCATGACATGCTACAAATGCTGTGTCCAAGTCCTCACCTTTATTACAGCGGTGCTGTGACTTCATGAAATCATCACACAATCACAGAATGGTTTGGGTTGGAAGGGACACTTAAAGATCAACTAACTCAACCCGCTGCCATGGGCAGGGACATCTTGAACTACACCAGGCTGCTCACAGCCCTGTCCAACCTGACCTTGAATGTTTCAAGGAATCTACCACCTCTCCAGGCAACTTGTTCTAGTGTTTAACCACCCCCACTGTAAAAACTTGCTTCCTTCTATCTTGCCTAAATCCACTCTCTTTCAGTTCAAAACCATTACCTCGTCTTATCGCAACAGGCCCTGCTAAAGTCTGTCCCCGTCTTTTGTATAAGCCCCCTTTAAGTACTGAAAGGTTGCAGTAAGATCTACCTGGAGGGTTCTCCAGGCTGAAAAACTCCAAACCCTCTCAGCCTGTCCTCATAGCAGAGACTTCTATCTCACTGATCATTTTTGTGGCCCTCCTCTCCCACAGCTCCCACAATTCCACGCCTTCCCCGTCCTGAGAGCTCCAGAGCTGGATGCAGTACTATCGGTGACTTGTCTGGCATGCTAAGATTTTTACTTAACTTTTCAACCTCAAGCAAATCACACGCAAGGCTTCGGGCTGACACCTCTCAATGTGGAATTGCGCGCAAGCCCTCTCTTGGTTTAGCAAGCCAGAAGAACGACCCGACTCCCCAGCAAGGCCGTCAATAGGGTGCCCGAGGGCATTTGTGAAAGTGATAATCGCTTAAGCACTCTTTTTTTAAAGAGTCCTAATTTCAGATTGGGGATAAAGGTCCTTGGAGTAGACTATTACGTGTAGACATATGCTCTTTGTTACTTTTTTGGTAGCTTCTCTACAAGCCACACGCACACACACGCCCCGACACGCACACAAAGGCCACGCCGCTCCCCTCCCGCCCGCCCCACGTGACGCCGCGGCGCCACTTCCGGCTCGGGTGGCCCCGCGCGGCGCGCGCTTCCGCGCGCTCGCTTCCAGGGCGGTACCGGAGCCTGCGAGCTCCGGCCGCAGCCCCGGGGCTGCCGCGGCCCGGCCCGGCAGCTTCGCGCGGCTCCTGCGCCGCCCCGCTGGCCAGGAGGGCACCGGTGGGCCTGCTGGGCCGGGACGGGGTCTTAGGTCGGGGCCTGGATGTGGGGGGCGGCTGGGAAGGGCGCGGGGCTCAGCGGGAGGGGTGCGTGTTCCACGTCCCGCTGCGACAGATGGGGCCGGGCCTGCCCGGTGATCGCTGTGAGCTGCGATGTGAGAGGAGCGCCCGGCTCCACTGATCAGCGAAGCTGTAGCAGTTGGGAGTGGAACCCGAGCCAGAGGGCGCTGCGATGAGCTGCCTGCTGCTGACTGAGCTGCTCTGTCTTGTATAGGACCACGTGTGGGCAAAAGGGACGGTGTAGCCACCTCCCAAGGGGGAAAGGAACCGTGAAGCCACGTCCCTGGGGAGACAGGAACGATGCAGCCACCTCTCAGGGGAGGAAAGAACGGGATAGCCAACATACAGGAGTTTTTATGTTATGATAGCCTCAAACCAGTATTTAACCATTCCATCTTAATTTCTTTGTGTAGTTGGACTCAGTAGGACTGGGTAACGTCAGGAAATGTCAACTCCCCCCCTGGCAGGGGCGGGAATGCCGCCCGGTGCTTTCTCAGGGGCACAGGCACAAGCAGCTAGGGAAGTGAACACAGCTTCTCTCTGTCGAATTGGTCAAGAGACCGTGCAGGACATTGTATTCCGAACCATGGAAATCTTCCAATTACTGAGGAACATGCAGGTGAGACATAACTTTCTTTTTATGGTCCTCAACTTCCCATGTTTTTACCACAAGCTGTCAGCTTGTGAAGGCACCGGAGGTAGCTTAGGACGTTTAAACACGCAACTCGAACTTTGAAAAGGGGAACTGATTGGAGGAGTACTACTCTTAATATATTTGCTTACTCCTGTACATTAAGTGAAGATGGAGAACATTCAGAAATGCTGGGTTATCACCCCTACAATAAATGTGCTCTAAATACACTCAATATCTGTGGTTTCCTTTGTAAATAGTGAAATCTGTTTATGTGCTCATTACGTTTCCCTGGTTTTGTTAACATCTTAGGATTTCCACATACAACTTTGTGACATTCTTTTTGTTACTAAAGTGGACATAATCCTTATTTTTGGTTATTTACTGAGAAAACATATAAACTTCTGTCTTATTGCTCTATTGAGAGCAGAAGATAAACAATCTCTCCCATTCCCTATGTGTTTTCTTAACTCTGTCTGTTTCCTTCTGTAATTATCTTGGATATAGGTATATGTACTTAGAGTTTTTGTAACTTGGAGTTCATTTTGATTGCATTTCTGAACTGTGACCTGGGATTGAGAAAATCTTGAAGTGTAATACTCATAATAGATTACAACAATGTTGTTTTAATGCATTTTGAAGACACTCACTGGAAAGAGTTACAGAGAGACTGACAATGACCAAAATATAGAATGTGTGAAGCTCTGTGACAGTAGTGATTTGGCAGGTAAAATACAGAACTTTGCTGATAATGAAAATAGAAATTTCAGTGATTTCTGTAAGGATAGTATGATTGTCATATTTTAAAATATGCAAAAATCCCTCTGATTTCTTTTATTTTTTTTTAGTTCTGTGACAGAAACTGTAATGTAATGTTTTTAACAATTTGGGGTTTTGGTTCTCTAAGTTACCGAATGGTGTCACTTATCATACTGGAACGTATCAAGACAGACTGGGAAAGCTGCAGGAACATCTCCGTCAGCTATCGATACTCTTCAGAAAACTGAGACTAGTCTTTGACAAATGCAATGAAAACTGTGCTGGGCTAGATCCTATTCCCATCGAAGTAAGTATGTTTATTTGTGTATGAAGTACAAATCAGAATAACCACTCTCCGCTTAGCATGTCATCTGTTCTTTTTAGTTGCAAGAAGCTCATAACAAACAAGCTTTAAGTGAGGCTGGAATTGTTCAGTGGACTGAATTCATTTATTATTTGGAGGTGGTCATCAATTCTTACCAGTCAAGAGGGATCCAATTTTGAAATCAAACAATTTAAAATTTTAGCCTTTTTCCTCAGGCTTCTTGTTACATTCACCACTTTATTTCCCACAAGTGAAAAAAAAAGGTCAGGAAAAGTGGTTTTCTTTAAAGATATTGTTTAAGTGAGGAAAAAGTCTGCCTTAAGCTCTTGCCTACTAGCCTCGTTCCTTGAATAATAAGCATTATTCCCTTACGTTAGCTGTCAGTCTGTGCCTTCACAGTCCCATCACCCAGCTACTCTTAACCTGCTGAGCCAGCATAAACCAAATTTGAATGTGCGGTGGTGATGGAAAAGGGATCAGCATAAGATTTCCAGAAAGAAGGATTGGCCGAAGCTTGTCCTAATATTTTTTTTTTCTCATGATGTTGTTTCTAATTCTTAGTAGTACTCTTAAAGCCTGTTTCACGTTATGATTTGAGTTACTACAGCTGTATTAAAGAACCGTGAAGTTCTTTAATTACTGTACTGCTTTTGGTTAGAGAGGTAACTCTATTAAGGAACTTCTGATTGTTTCCGTGTTTTAGATATTTAAGCATGATGTTTTATATTTGAGTCTCTTCACTGAATAGAAATAAAGAAGTCCATTCTGTGTAGTCCATTCTAGACTACTGATGTATTTCTGTCAGCAGTCATTGCCATGTGTTTCAGAGAAAGATATTAAGAAGCATTACAGCAAGCAAAAGAATAAGATAACTTTCCTATTAAAAAGTACAACTTTTTTATGTGGTTCGTTAGAGTTGACTTGTATGCAATAGTTTCATACTTGTGTCCCCTTTAAAAGCTTTTGATGTGTCTTGTTTTCACATATGATTGGGATGAGGTGGGATTGATCTGTTTGCATTTTTTTATTTTCGTTTTTTTCCTGTTCCCAGGATCAAAAATAATCTATAAAGAAAATGAGTAGTCCCTTTAAGCTTTTTTAATGCAAGGTCTTACTGATACCTTAATGCACAGTAGAGTTTTTTATCAATAGCTGGAATTCTTTTTTCTTTTGTCTACGTGTTCTTTATTGCTCTGAAGTTAGTAGAATGCCTGCCGCCTCGTGTTTTATGAGTTAGAGTGACAGTGTCACACCATTCCTCTTAGATCAGCTTTCTTAAATTCTTATTTCAGCATTTCAGTAATAGTCTCAAATGTATTATTTAATGTGACATTCTAATCATATCTTTAGAGAATATCAACAAATCTCTTTTTTTAACAGTCAGTAGTCAGTACCTACTAATATTCCTTCGTCTGTTATTATTGGTGTAAATATTATTTTTTTTGTTAATGTCTGCTGCCAGTGTAGTAGGTGTTTTTATCAGCTTTCTGTTAACCAGCGTAGCAAGGCATGAGATAATTCTTCTCTAATTGATCACATTTTCTGCTTCATTTGTATGTTATTTGTAGTTCTTTGCTTTTTTTCTACTTGCCTTTGTAGAAACTTACAAAAAAAATAGTACACTATATGCTTGAGGAGATCACAGTGAGAAATTCTTATGGAAAAACTGTTAGGTAACTTGTAGGCTTGGTCTCCAAGGATAGCCAAACAGAGGCCCATTAAAGTAGAAGGTCTTAATTAGAGTATTAAGCAAGTAGCTATGTAAAACCAGTCATAATTATGTTTCGTATATCACTGAAATACTTTATAATAATGATAACTTCATGTTTGTGGTATTTCATACTGTGGAATAGTAAATTTTATGAGGATTACCTGTGATAAACAGCTTAAAATGTAAAGACTGGGTTCTGCCTGCAGTTGTGAAATTGCTTAGGTCTAGGCATGGTAGTATGTGTCTTTTTGAAGCACACCCTTTTCGAGGAAAACCAGCTGAGGTCTTTGCGAGGCCTTTGAGTTTGAGGTGATGAAGTAAGCCTGTGTCTGCTTGATCTTGGTATGTCTGAACCTTTGGAAAAAATAACAGTACCTTATATATCTACTGATTTGGGTTCTTTTTTTATTTCTTTTTTCCGTATTTTTTTTAAGCTAATGTTTCGTGTCTTCACAGCAACTTATTCCCTATGTTGAAGAAGATGGCTCTAAGCACGATGATCGTGGTGCTGCAAGTCAGCTTCGTTTTGCTAGTGAAGAGAGAAGGGAAATCATGGAAGTAAATAAGGTAACAGAGTCAAAAATAATTTGCATAAAACTGTCACTTTTAGCATTATAAAGCTTAAATTTCTGGATTGCTATACTAAATGCAGCACGTGTGATGGCTGTTATCAAATTTGGTAATAAATACTTTTTACATGTAACTATTTTGGAATTACTTTTTAGTAAGCAATTATTTTTCTTTAGCTGCACCACTAGCTGTAGAGGTTAGGTTTCCTGGCAGTTTTAGCTTGTACCTCTTTTTAAACTGATATATATCCTTCTGAATGTCGTGTATCATGTTTGTATTTCACCTACTAGACATCAGCAGTACAGAGGTAGGTATGTACGTGTTGAAAGTAACTTCCCTTTAAACCGTAGACATTAAAAAATAGGTATTGATCATCAGACGTGTAAGTATCACAGTGATGTGAGTTGATGAAGGATTTTCAGGACTACTTTCTGTATTTTGACAGTTTGAGAAAGACCATTCCTTTTGTTAAATGTAGCATTTATTGAATCTTGACGCATTCTGAAAAAATGTATGTATGCTAAAGATGCTGTTAAATTTTCGGTTTGATTGGCAGTATGCAGTTGAGTACAATTACTAAAGTGGATTCAAATCTAAAAATAAATATGTAGTAAATGCTAATATAATAATGAGATTAAAAATATGTAGATTTCCAAGACCATAATTTTGAACACTGTTTCTTCAATCTTTGAGGTACAAAGATGGGATTGACTAAATATTTCTGTAATATCTATAAATGCTTGGTAAAAAGGAGGTGTAATCTACAAAAATAAACCAACAAAGGAAATAAATGAGTAAAATATTTCTTGATGGAGAGAATAATTGGTGGATTTTCAATTTTTTAAATGATTCTGGTATTTTAATTTGTCTTTAACAATTAAAAGTGTACCAGATTTTTCATAACCCATTTATGTAGAAAATATATGCATATGTACAGGAGAAAATGGGACTACGTGAAAAAGAAAAGCAATTGTCAGCTGTCCTGTTCTATTCTTTCTGTTCAGTGCTGATGTAGCAGGGTTGTATATATTATATTGTATGTAATGTACTGTGAATTTATGCACATTTATTTACAATCTTTATGTTTTAATAAGCTTAACTGTCCACATTTGCTGTGGTTTTGATAGTTTTGTGACATGTTTTTGCCCTTGTTGTTTTTGTATAATAATGTTTTTAAGCCTCCTTGGTGTGATCTTGTGGAAAGAATTTCATTTTTTTTTATGAGTTCTAAACCTTAAAAAGGTTTTAGGTGTTAGAGGACCATTGATAGCAAAATGGTAATTAAGAAAGTACACAGACATTCACATAAATTTGGTCTGATGTCCTGTATTTATACTTAGAAGTCTAGATCTGCTTACAGTAAATTTTTAGAAGGTAATTGAACTTTCTCTATTTTTGTGGACAAATATTTACTAATTGCTTCAAAATCATGAACTCGCACTGAATTTTTTCTTTTGTCTCTTTTGTATTGATGAATATGCTTTGACAGAGAAACCAGCATAACAGATAAAGAAGCTTTTTGTATTTTGACCCACTGTCTTTTTCTCCCTTCAGCTGGTTGTCCTGCTTTAACTAATCCATTCTGCTGTGATAAGAAGTATCTTTTCAGTCTTGCATGTTACTGATAACAAAAAAAGAATTATTGTAATAACCCAGTACTTTGACACTGTTGAGACATTTGAATTCTTAGACCTTTCATGGGTGTCTTAATTTTGCCCTTCTTGCTGTCACTTCCCAAGCAGTCTGATCTTTTTTGTGACTCTGGATGTATGTGAAAGACTGCCCTGTAGTGTGAAGCACAACCAAAACTAGTAGATCATAGAAACCTTGTGATTGGTATATTCTCACACAAAAACATCCCTCCTTCCAGGAACCACCGGCTTGAAACATAGTACTTCTTGGAACAGAGACTCTGCTGATGTAGCAGAGTTCTTAAATACTGCAGTAGCTTGTGATGTTAGTTTACTGTATAGTGGCATCTTTTGGTATAATTAATTTTTAGTAGAGTTATCTTCTAGATCAGAATATTTAATGCCCCCACCTTGGACATTCTTGTCCATTAATTTAAAATATAGATCAGTTTACAAGGCAATTCAGTAATATTTAGCAACTGTAGATTTAAATAAAACCTATTAAGCTTAAAAACAAAATGGGAAGAGTGCACAATTATTATAAACAACGAACAATTTACTGAGCACTGACTACTCTAGGTTTTGCACTAAACAATTCTCTCCTGCAGTTCCCAAAACTTTGCTTGTTCCTTTTATCTGTACTTGCTTCCTAGGTTTGTAAATTGTTGAGGTAGTTGACTCTTCGTGAATAATTTACTATTCCAGAATCACTTTAGCAGTTGCATTGGTCTACTAATACAAGTTCTGATCCAGTTTACATTGAACATAGTTACTGTTTGCAACAATTGGCAGCTATTACCAATATTTTCTCACTTGTCTTCATATTTTTTGAATCTTTAATGTTCTGTCTACAGGTTTCTTGCCTTCTGCATATAGCATAGTCTGTAATATTTTCAAGAATTCAGGCTCACCTAGGGTCCATGGTCTCGTCGTACATTTGACAGGCTTACAACAGAAAATGTTCTCAGTCTGTGGCTGAGATTTTCATCTGTGTTGCTGCCTTATCAGCAATTTTCCTTACTGCTTGCTTTTGGAAACAGAGCAAATAACAGCTTTGGGGTTTTGGATGCTGTAGGTCTGATTTCAAACAAAACACTTGGAAAAAAACATTGTATAATTAGTAGTCTCAGTACATTTGGGTGAAGATTAAATTACGTGAAATAAGTCTATTGATTATGCTGAAAACTTGTATTACTTTTAAACTATCTTTCTTGCTCTTTGCTTGTATTTTTAATTTATTTTATAGTTGTCGAGTCCTTTTTCACCCGAAGTATGAACGTGAACCAAGGAACACTTCAACAAGAAAGGAAGAATTGTCTGTTTGGACACCTTCTCAGCAAGTTTTTTGCACTGGGTGCAGTTCCCTCTGATTTTGGGTCCCCAGACTGGCTCTCATAGAGGAATTCAGGCTTGGTAGGAGGTCTGGCAACTCTCTGATTCAGTGCCCAGCTCAAAGGAGAGCCAGCTGTCAAAGTTAGATCCAATTTCAGGCTTGTGTCTAGTAGCATTTTGAATATCTCTAAGGATGGAAATCCTACCCTTTCTCAGCCCTTCTTAAGTGTTTGTCAACTTTTGGTGTGAAATTTTTCCAAATGTTACATTGGAATTTTCTTTGTTTTAACTTGTGTCCACTGCCTCTCATCCTTTTCCTGTGTGCATTCAAGAGTCCAGCTTTATCTTTTCTGTGATCTTCATTAGGCAGCTGAAGACAACATCAGAATCCTTCCCTTAGCCTTCTCTGCTTGAGACTGAAAAAATCTAATTCTAATCATCTTGGTGGCCTTCCACTGGACATTCTCCAGTATTTTAGAGTTTTGTATTGAGCCCCAAATTGGACAATTGTTCTCCAGAGCTAAATAGAGGAGAAAAACAATTTAATTTGACCTTATAGGTACACTGTTGCTAATATAGCAAGTCTTCATTGTCGCAAAAAGATCCACTGCTGACTCCTTTTGTGCAAATCTACTTTCTATTCACTCTGCCTGTGCTGTTGTATGAGTTTGTGCTGGTTTCAGATGTAGGGTGTTGCTTTAATTGAATTTCCTGAAATAGGTGTTGATCTGTCTCTCCCACCTGTTGAGATTCCTCTGAATTGGACGTCCTACCACTGAGCATGCTGACCACTTCCCCCAATTTGGTATTGTCCATGAATTTGATGCTTTGATACAGCGATTATGTAATTAAATGTGGATAAGTCATTCATGAGGATGTTAAGAATATTGACCTTAGTATCAATCCTGAGTGACCAGCTTTGTCTTCATCCAGTCTGCTCATCACAACATGTAGAATTCAATAGTCTAGTCAGTTTTCCATCGACCCTGGAAACAGCATCTCTCCAATTTGGCTACAAGGATACTACGGGAGACTGTGTCAAAAGCCTGACTAATATGAAACTAAATAAATCCCCTACTCTCTTCTTGGCCACACATCCAGTCATTTCTCAATAGAAGTGTGTCATGTTGATCAGGCACCACACATCTTTCTTAAATACAAGATGACTGTTCCCAGTCACCTTGTTGTTCTTGTGTCTGGACATGACTTCCAGAAGGATTTGCTGCATAGTCTTTCTGGGGCCCACAGTTAGGATGACCAGCCTGTATTTTCATAGTTTTCTGGATCTCCCTCTTTGCCTTTCTTGAGGATGAGTTGAGATGTTTTGTTTTTCATCAGGATGCTCCCCCCATCTCCCCTAGAAAATTATGTAGAGTGGTCTTGTCAACAGCCAGCTCTCTCAGCATTCAGATGCTTTTTATTCCATATGATGAAGTATTTCCTTTTTATTTTCCTATAAAATGCAATTCTTTTCATGCAGCTTCCTATATCAAAATAATATCATGGTTACAAGGTTGAGAAAAGTTTGGAAACATGAAGCTTAAAGCTGTCCCTACAATCCCAGTTGTCCCGCTTTGTTCTCATATAAATGCATAATATACAACCTTTATTACATCCACGCTTGATTCCTCTTCTTCCCCTCCATCCCTTCCTGTGTTCTTTTCTGGAAATGTCCTTGATCTATTCTACTTTTGCTCCAGACTAGGTAGTGCTTAGATTGAATCAGTAATGAGATAAACCAGGATTCTTATAATCTTATTTATGTATTGCATAACATACATGAGGGTATTGAATAAGCAGGGAGTTTGGGAATAAGAAGGAGGGATTTAATGTGAGTAGTGAGTAAGTAACCAAAGGCTGATCTTGAGAACTGAATTTTTATCCATATCTCTGCCACAAAATGTATGCAGTAGTTGTTCCTTCTTCCCCTTACAGTTGGTGATCACTGTCCTTTGAATATGTGGGAAGTTATTAAAATAGAAAGAAAAGGAACATTTTTCCATGTCCTTTCTTCAGCGATTTTGTTATGAAGGACTCACTTTAGAAAAGAACAAGTGCCAGGGCAGGCTGTCTTTTCTACACAAACATTGTGTTTCTGTAGAAATTTCTTGGAATTGACTTACGTGGAAAAGCAGAGGCCACTGTCTCCTTCCTAAGGCTTCCAACAGTCACTTCCTACAGCAGTTTTAGCGGTCAGAAGGAATAACATGCTCATGAAGAAGATGATGATGCAAGTTTTCTCTGTAGTAGAGACATAATCAACAAAGTAAATATAATTTGTTTAGTTCTGCTGAGAGTTATGCAAGTAAAGGTACTACTGTTATTAATATTTAATGCTTTATTAGGCTAGATGTATCTCTGGCCTGCACTGTTGCACGTCTTGAACAGAGCAGGTAAAAAGTATAGCTGACACAGCATTCAGAGGAATGGTCTTTTATATAAGATTTTTAAGATGGAAATGCCTCTTTTTTTTTCCTTGAGCAGAAGTGCCTGTACAACAGAGGCAAGTACTTCAGATGTTTTTACAAGCATCAGTGAAAATAGAATCTTGCTCTTGCATGGTGTTTACCCTGTTACCTTTGCCTGAAGAAGGGACTCTCAGTAAGTGGATTGAGTGCAGAGTAATGACTTATAGTGATGTTTAGGTTTTAAAATGTGAAAGATAGATGAGCTTAAGATGAGGAGAGAAACAGGAACCATGTACAAAGGAAAGTTCTGATACATCTCTGATAGAGGAGAGAGATGGGAACAGTTTGCAAAGGAAAGTTCTGACACATCTCTGATAAAAGTTCTGCACTCGTTTAGGCAGCACTGATTTCAAACAAAATGAAAGTCAACCAAAAATCAGTTTAAGTGAAGAATTGATTTCAGTGAAAATTGAAATTACTGTGTGTGACCGAACCCAAATCTGTATGAAACTCGTGAGGTTCTTCATGGCATGTTCCTTGAATGCCATCTATTTTCTGGATGTATATTAACAGTTTTCCTGTTTTGTTTCATTTATGTAGGTTTTGTGCTTCTATACATGTTTTCATAAATGTCCTACCTGATCTAAGCCTACAAAGGTCTTGTTGATTGCTGGAGAGTGTAGTCCTTGCAACTTGCATCATGCTTCCTGTAGTACTTGCAGCATCAGTCAAAATGGATAGTTAATCCCATTGAAAATCAGTATCACCAATGAAGACTCCCTAGGACTGGTTTTCAGTCAGATCACTTCTATGAGAGAGCAGAACTAGCAGAAACATGCCTGTCAGATACAAGGTGAATTTAGGTATCTTAAACTCATTAAAAACTGCCTCATATAAGAAAATTTTCCAGTGCTTCTTCAAACACATAAAGTCAAAAGCTGTAGCATGTATGTGGGATGAAGTACCTTTTCTTGTTTCATACAACTGTTAATTCTGAGAAGCAGTCCAGAGTTCAACTAAGTCGTTTCAGTAGAAGGAGGAATGAGTGGGAGACGATTTGCAAGCAATCTGTTCAAGAGAAAGTTTGTCATTGCTGTAGAAGTTGCTTACAGAACTTGCCTGTTTCCCAAGAAGACCATTTTACCCATCTTTCCAAGGTTAGACCTGAGCTAACATGTTCTTACTGGCTCAGCAAAGCTTTAAACACTGCCAATGGTGCAGAATACATTAATAATGTACTTTATGTTATGGACCACTGCTGGTCAAAGATTGGTAACAAAAAATCACTATATGCATTTCAATTAAGAGACCATACTCTCTGAAGTGGATTTTTTCCCCTCTCTATTGTTTTTTCAACCTAGGAGTCTGGAGATTGTTCTTCATCTTAGATGTTTTCTCTGTCTCCGGAAAAGTAGAATAGAAGAGCTAAGAAAATAGCTCTTCACTGAAGATAAGGGTCTAAAATTATCTTCAGATAAATAAAGAAACAATTGTATACTACTTGTCTTTGCAGGTGCTTTGAAAACAAATTAAATCCAGTTTGAAGGTTCCCTTGTCTAGCATCAAGTAAAGATCAACCAATTTACAGTTTTCATAACACTTGCGCAAGTAATGAGAAGAGTCTTACAGAATGAGTCTTTTGGGCATAACTTCTGTAAAGTTCACGTGAGCATACCTAAGTTACAGTATTTAACAGTACAATTAGACATGGATGGAGAGAGAGGTTAATGGTTCTTTCTGAACACTGACTGTTCGCCCTTTGTTTCTATTGATGAAGGCTTTGAAAAATGGTGAAATGGCACGCCTTCAGTATCAGTGAGGGACAGTTTGCATTAAACTAATATTTTTGATGTAACATTCGTTGATTTCTCTAAGGTTGAATGTTGAGGATGGCAAACAGAAATATGTTTAAAATGCCACAGATATGAACATTCTTGTTTATCTTATCCCTCTTGTGCTTTCTCAAGCATCAAGATCTTATATTATGAACTTTTGTAGAGAGACAGTTGCAATTCCGTCATTTGGATGCTGTGGTAACTACATGCTTCTCATTTTTTACTGTTGTGCTTAGGAGCTGGATTTCTGTTGTGTGTTGTCTTAGATTAGCAAATGGAAAAGAAAGAAGCATTAGATAAATGCACAGTTACCTTTAAAATACTTTTCAATCTGTCAAATGCTTGATTAGAGATTCTGAATTAGTGCACGTGAACTGTCCTACATCTGGTTTTGGATGCTTCTTGGGAGTCTGGAATTGTGTTGCCTCTGCTGCCGTTCAGGGAGTATGTCCACCAAAGCATCTGTTCAGGAGAATTTCACTTACGTATTCCTCATGTAATCTAAGCCTAATTACTGTATTACTTCCGACCTTTTTCACAGGTCTGAGGTGTGAATAGGCTTCCTTTTTCTTTTCCTCTGGGCTTCTTTCCCAGCTGACCAGCAGTAGTATGTTGTCTGCATCAAAATTCAGGAGACTGATTTTCAGGATATTGTTTCTTTTGTTGCTTCTTTTTATCATTATTCCAGTTAGTTTGGTTGTATTACTGATCTGAGTTATCCTTTTAAGGTATTGCCTTTTATGTAGTGCAAATAACAAAGTTGTGTCAAACCTGAAACATTTAGCTATTTTATTCTCTTTTGATGGTAGCAAGTCTCTCCTATGCTTTCACTTTACTTGAAACTCTGAACTTCCCTAATGAATAAGTAGTTTGATCTGTAATGTGGGACAACTGACATCAGATTGGAATGAAATGGGTAACATAGGTTATTGTTGTTCACAATACACAGTAACAATTCTTGACAGCTTTGATTTCAGCAGGAAAATGAATAAAACAGACAATAAATATGTGGTTTACTGCATAACATGAAAGGTCAGGGAGGTTGTGCAGTGTCTTAATGCACTGATCTTTCTTCTGTAAAAACATACTTTTTAAGTTCTGGTTACACACCCAAATAAATGTAAGTTTGCTCTTCTTCTGTTATATCAGATGCTTCTGTGGGGTATAAAACCAAGTACAGAATGTTAAAGAGTTCAGCAGTTCTTCATTTCAAGACAGGACCCCTTAGCACATCAGGGTTGACGTAGGTGGGCTGAAGGGCTGGAAAACCTTGTTTGGCTACAGTTGAACCTTGTCCTCTGTTGAAACTTCTACTGTTAATTCCTCATTTTTCCATGCACCCAAGTTACACTATGTATTCACATAAATTTACTTGTTCCCTGAACTCTTTTAACCCAAATTACTAGTTCTTTCTTCCTACATAAAGTGCCGCCTTTTCAACTTTGGAAAGAGAGGATCAATTCCCACAAGCTTCCAGTTTTCAAAGGGATCAAGTGTTTTGATAAAAACACTGCTGTGAAAAGAAACAGCATTCCCTTAACAAAAGTTAAGGTCCTTAACTTTTGAGCCTTTCTTGTGGTTTTAGAGTATGCTTTAAAGAGAATCATAGAAAAATATGTATTATCCCACTAATACAGCTCACATACAATTGAGAAAAAGATTGATATAACATTTCATAAAACTGTAACTTTTGTTGAATTTCTCAGTGCCTTATTTGATCTAACACAAAAAAACCTTCTAATAAACTCTTTCCACAGAAACTAAAACAGAAGAATCAGCAGCTGAAACAGATCATGGATCAGTTACGGAATCTCATTTGGGACATAAATGCCATGTTGGCGATGCGGAACTGATCAAGGAAAATCAAACTTTGTAACTGCAAAAGATATAATTTTGTTTGGATATACTTAATTTCTTTCTAAGTAGTAATGTGTTTTGGTACAGACATATTGCAGCAGTGTTTGAAAAGCCTTCGAGATTAAAATGTTTTTTGTAATAACTTAATGGTGTTGGCTTGGTTTTTGAAGAATATTAATCCTACAGGTTTTACCAGAGCGATTCATTTAGGCTGAATATAATACAGGCTAAGTAACTTATAGGAATAATTTAGATTGCTAAGCAAATGGGTAATCTTATAAATCAAGTGTTTCTGGAATTTTTTTAATAATACAATTAACACTGTTTTAAAAACATGTATTTTCACGCCATTCTTGCAGTGCAAACCACCTCTATAGATAAGTCACAATGCAGAAAAATCACACTAGTAAGCTACAGTGATCAGATATTACAATGCAATATGTTTCACGATTGTGAGAACTACTGCGCTGTGTAAGTTCATCTGATTCCGTATCCTTTCACTGTGTATCAAAATTCAAGGCTGTGTGAAATCAACCCTATGTCGTTATGGGTATAATTCTTTTTTTCTAAGTGAAGATGTACATACATCCTCAAGATTAACGTAGAGTTACAAAAGCAGATGTAATTTCTTGAGTACTGCTCCAGTTATTTTATGGTGTAATATTCCTATAGCATTATGTGTGGTTGGAATACTTTGGTTTTGTTTATCAGAATGCGCTGAATAAATGCTTGATTAATCTTTTCCTAATGACTGCCAGTTCCTAGAAAACTTTTGGAATATGAGCAGTACCTTATTTTAAGTTAATTATGAACCTTCATCTTTGTTCTATGTCTGATAATCCTCACAATTTTCATTAGCCCTGAAAATATTCTTAATAGTTTTTGTTATCTGCAGTTGCTGCCAGTGGACTATGTGTCTCTTTTTCCAGATCAAAGAATGTGTGAAACAATACTGTTTCAGTACAAATCCATAGGGCCCTCTTCTATTAATAATTTGTCAAGTTCAAAACTGACCATCCTCGTTATTTGCTTCTTCTGTATTCCTTTTAACTCTCATTCCGTGCCCAGTCAGGTTCCTTAATAGTTTTGTGTGGAATATTTCCTCAGAACCTTGAGGAGACCAGTTAAATGGTATATTTTTTAAATATGTCCTTTCTACAATAAGGGGATTTGATACTAAATTCTCATTGATTTAAGATGTGTGGTTTTGAAAATGTTATACTGATTTGTTGTGCTATCAGTGTTTTTAATTTCACTTTTTTAATAATTTCAACCCATTTTTCTACTACTTGAGGTAAAAATCACTGGCATATAATAGATCTGATCACACTTGATTAATGATATATGACTTTCGCCTGAAATTAGGTACAATGTAATTGTCTCATCTTTTGCCTTTTGAAGGCTTTAAATCTAACAGATAAATGGATGCCCAGTCTTATAATTGCAAATAGAGTTAGAAAATGTTTATTTTGATTAGTTTACCTAGTGTTAAAAGTAATATGTAACTACCTAGATGTAAGCATATATCAAACCACCTTACAAATAAGGTTCCTTTCTTTTCTTCCCTGTTACAAATGGACTAGTGGGGAGCTCACTCAGAAGCAAAGCTGTTCGTTCCTCATTTAGATTGACCACTATGGCAGACTTGTGTGTCAAGCTTATTGGTTGATTTCTGCAGCTGTGAGAGATATTACTATTTTGTACTGTAAATAAAGACGAAACAGATCAAGATTTTGAAGAAAGCTTTTGAAAAGGAGATGAAAACTGCAAGTAGAAATTTTATTTTGTAGTTTAAGATGCAGGCATATTTTTGTATTTGCAAGGTGCAGTGGCAGCTTTTTGTTTAGAGTATGTATACATCTAGCCCAGAAGAAGTATTTGATGTGGATTTTGAAGTGGCACCAGCCTCTTAATTGTGAGTGTAAAATTCTCAATACTTAGTAGTTTGTTCAATTTTTGTAATGATTATAGAAAATTGAGATTAATCTGGAATTTGCTGCCTCCCTGCTATCTGTGTATTCTTACTAAATATCTTTAAAGTTTGTTGACTTTTCTATTGTCTATAAACTGTGCAGAAGGAACCTAAAATGTGAAGAAGAGTGCAAATATTGCAAGTAAATATCTATCCAATACAATATTTAGCTTACTCTATGCAGCTGTTTGCAGCGTATACCTTGCTACTGCTATTTTTCATCTGTTAGAGAGAAAACACTTTAAACCACTACCAGAATAGATAGCACAGTAGCTGAATTGCAAAGTGCAGAAATTGACAGAATTGTAAATTATCACAATAAATACTGTCAAAATAGGAATTTTGCAAGGTGTTAGATGAAAACCATACATTTTGACTTACACAGATGAAAGTAAGGGTAGTGAGCATAATTCATATGCTGCCACATCCATGAATAAGTATAGGATTTGACCAGGAGGATTTCACTTTTAAGAAAAGTGGCAAGTCCTCGGGTGTGAGGCACTTTTAAGAAATTCACTGGGCATCAACATGTTCTGAAATTTAATACTTTAGTTAGTGCTGACTGAACTTCAACTGCTGGTTGATGAAATGGTACCAAATGAAGCATTTACAAATACCAGCAAAGCAATACCAGCATAGATGTTTCAATGTTTTGTTTGTATATCATTGAATATTTCTGTGTTTCTGATTAGGCAGAGGCTGGATAAACATTCGGACAATCCCAGGAGCAGATCTCAGAACCTAGGATGATTCTGGTTTTGGAATATAAAAATATTTGAAGAGGTTTGTTCTTGGGGCACTGTTCTGTACAGAGAGGAGTTGTGGCTGTGGAGGTAGGATGCTAAATACTTTGTAGCTTGTTTGTGGGGGCACTCCAACTTAAGACCTACTCTCAAAATGCAACCATTAATCGAGCACCTTTGTAGACAGTGTCAGAGATATTGTTTGCTTCAGTGTCGCAACACAGAAGATGCCTGCTAGGCAGCAAGCAAAGGTCCAAGGTTTTCCGTAAATAAAAAGACAAGAGTGTGGCGCACGTTTATGCCATATTCAGGAAAGATGCAAGGAGTTTACCTTTCCTCATCTTCCATAGAGGCAGCAATAATGACTGGTTTTGTTGTCTTGTAGAGGAAAAAATACTGCTCTGATTATAGTATTTCTTACTGATGGAGAAAGTGAAACTTGTGCAAAAGTGCTACTTAAAGAATGTTCTTCACTGTAAAGAATGGATTTAGGTGCAGTAGAACAAGGATTCTGATCTCGTAGGAACCAGGATTTCATCAGTGCATGAGGTGGCTGCACAAGCCAAAAAGACTACAGCTGAAGGATGACTGACAACCGCTGTGGAAAACAGTAAGCTTCAGATGTAGATTTGAAGATCTGAAATTAAGAAAAAACATCAAAGACCCAAGGACACTGTGAGTCAGCTGAGGTTTAGAGAGGGCGGATTAGTTTAATTACTTCATGCTCATAAAGGAAATGAGAAATTATAAAGGAATTTACAAATACATCAGAGCAGAAAAAAATACTTGGAGGAGAAAGTGAGTAGTTTGTTCAATTCCCCTTATTTAACAGTAATGAAGACTGATATGGTAGAGCATCAGGGCTTTACCAGAAAAGGTTTTTTGCTGACTTCGAAAGTTACTCTTTTTATATGTAAAAATAAAAACTGACTGATATTGCAGGATATTAATGAAAGTGACAAAAATGTACACTACCACTAGTTTTTATATAAGAAAATACAATGGATAACTGGAATGTAAGAAGTAATTATAATATAGTGTCTTGTTAAATTTAATTTCTGTGTAAATTTTAAGGAGCTTTCTCACATTGCATAAGGGGCACATTCTGGCATCTGTTACAGCACTACACAACAAATAATATTATTGGATGCCAGTGTTTGTATTGATGTGAGCGTAGTCAGAAGCAGAATACATGTTTTACAGCACTTCTCACTGGACTAGGTCCAGTGAAGACAATGGGTATATTTGAGGCAAATAAGCATAGACACGTTTTTCAGATGTGCACTTAACTCTGGAAGCATCTCAGCTCGTAAGCATTCAGTTCAACTTGCGAGCTACCTAATTGCTTAGAGTCCTGCTTCTGCACACGTTTCTGGTAGCTGATGATATCTGATGATGTCTGCTGAGGCTGTATAAATTCTCTGATTTTTCTGCCCAAATCCTGTACAAGGTCTGATGTGCTAGGCCCTCTCTGCCCCCTCATGCTCTCGCTTTCCCTTCTCAGATGACTGTCCCTACTACAAAATTGTAATGTTCTGGATTAGAATTGAAAATGAATGACTGAAAGAAATGGATTCCATGCAGACCTTGGAAAGGATTTTATCACAGATATGTGTTTGCTTTCACATGAAGTCTTACCTGAAAAATAAATTCAGATTTGCCTAAATAGAAAGCAAGACGTGATTTTAAAGTGAAAGAAGAATACTGATGTGCTACCATATGAATAATCATTAAAATGACTTGTGAAATCAAAGTCAAGGCTCAAATATAGAAATTCTTGGGTAGCTGCAAAGAGGAGGTAATTAGAGTTATTTGGAGTAGCTGCAGTACAGTACAGTGAAAGAAGGTAAGCAAGAACTCATTTCACCAAACAACAAAGAAGAGGGGTGGGTAGGGGAAACCTCTAAAATATGAAATACTAGTTTCGCTGGGAGTTTAGAAGATGACTGTTGGGTTGCTTAGAAATTTTAAAGCTAAACAGTACAAAAGGACTAGATAAAAAAAAAAACGTAATGTTGCATTGGTAGAGCAAGAAATGAACTAAACTGACCTTAATGTTTTTTCCACCTTTAGAATCAACAGTTGTAAAAGATCTGTTTATCAGATGACTACTTGTCAGATGATGAGCTCCTCAGAGCACCTGGACTAGAGCCCACCTGCAAATATTAAGCAGGCTTTCAGAGCTTCTTTCTGATTTTTTGTTGCTGAAATTTCTCTTTAGGCTAAAATGCCTTTGTGGAATTTCTATTAGAGGAATCAGAGCAGAAAAAGAAACGAAGCAGTACCTTGTTTCTCCCTCTCTCCCCATTGCACATCCCCAGCCTCCCCCCCCTTCATTTTAGTTAATTTCCTACTGAAGAGCTGCTTTGTGATCTCACTGCAAAGCTGAAGTAGTAATTGATATCTGATTACAGTCTGTTGACTCAGTAGAACATAGGAAGCCATTTACTAAAGTGAAACGTGATGCTATTTATCCACCCTTTCCCAGCTGATAGTGGAAACAACTGTGGTGCTTGCATGCCTGGCAGTGTGAGCCAGTGAGACAGCCTGTGCTGAGGGGCCACGTTTGTTCCAGCACAGAGCAGAGGGTTGACCCAAGTGTGTAAAATGTGATTGTATTCTGCCTCAGATACCAAGTAGCATTATAAATTGTTATGTAAAGCACATGCTACTTTTATAGAATTTGCATATGTTACATGTATTTCTGTTCAGTGTGGGAGGTTTTAATTACTTTCTAGGAAACGAGAACTTTTTTTTAAAGGTCTTGAATAGTCTGAGCAAGCACTTCTAAATTCCCCTCCAGCAATCACAGGAGACAGAAGTAACGGGTAGAAATAGAATTTAGGCATTGCACTTTCTTACAGAGAAGAAAATTATTTTTTATGTGTGTTTAATTACTATTGCCACAGTCCCAATTTCTCATCATAATCATTTGGTAGCTTAGATTTTAAAAAAATATGAGCTCCATTGTACTATTTTGAAAGTAATATGCAGATTCACAGTAGTTAAGCCAAAACCTATCAGATTTATTTTGCAGCTCCCTGAAGTTGCAGAGACTACTGTAATTTAAATTAGCTTTACAAAGCCAGAGTGGAGTTTGAACTAATTCATGCAAGGAGTATGCAGCTTTTAGGTCTGAGCATTTGAACTTAACTCAAACAGTTTAACTACTTTTCCTGCTGAACAAAAAAAAAAGCAAGCAGAGGAACAGTGACTCCTTCAGTTGTGCAGGCGCATGTCTCAGACTGGAGTAAGAAAACAGGTGGAAATTTCAGCCTACTGATACTCTGAAATACAGTTATTGAGCAGATTATGGAATGTATCACTCCCATTTTGCTATGTGTTGGCACAGCACTTGCCATAAAAAGATGGTTATGAAGATGGAGCCCAGACTGGTAGCATAAGTTCAGCAACATTCACCTTACACGTGTGCACTTGATGCCTTCAGGTTTCAGGCAAAAGCATTTGTTCCTGAAGTCAATTGCTTCTGTGTGCCATGCAGGTAAAATACCAAAAGCCACTTGTATTATATTCTGTGTACTTTTTTAAAGGCCTTTCACTGACACATAGTAAAGTCAAGTCTCTGTTGATCAACCCTGTAATGATATGCCAATAAAGATCTCTGTTTGTATAGGTGAAGGTGTACAAAACAGATGGGTATCTGTCCCTAAAGAGCAGCATGGACTAATGACAGAAATACAGAGCAAAGAGTTGCATGCCCCAGGACTGAAGGGTTTGATTTCCCTGTTTCACATATTTTTGTTTGTCAGCTTTATATTTGAATATGTGAAAAACTGTCTTCTTTCAGCACATACATGTTTCCATTTCCAGCTCTGAAACCATTTGCTTTTGGAGTTTTGATTCAGGCTGTTGAAAGGCAGAAATTATCTGCAGTGTGCAAATGTGAACGTGGAGTGCAACTGCCCAGGAGACTGGTGATACATCATCTGCAGGGGTTTTGTCGAGGTCTTATATTTTAACAGTGTCAGCCTTCCTGGTCTGTTGCAAGCACGATTTACATCCCTTCTGTCTCCTAAGAGGAAAGGAAAGGGAGGCAACAAAGATGTTCCCAGTGGAGTGACTAATCTTTACCCTTCAGGAGTGTTCAAGGATAGCCACCTCTACTAATCATTAAATAGTTGTTTTTAAAACAAGAAAAAAAAATGCAAAACAGTTAATCCCATTTCCCAAATGTTCTGCAGTGCACATCATTATCTATTCAGCTTGTCATAGTCATTGCCAGAGAGAAATTAGGTCTTGCAATGAACGGTCAGTATAATGCTGTCAGCAACACACACTTCAATTTTAAATTTAAAATGGAGTCTGTTGTCTGCCCATATCAGCTATTAACTTTACTGTCATTGTCACAAAGCCATCAATCTCAGTCCATCCCAGGCCCATTTTGTGTGTAGAGTCAGCCCATCTTCCTTATTTCCTATACATTCAGATTTTAAATCATCATATAAACCTTGCACTACGCCAGAGGTTTAAGGCTGCAAAACTTGGCAGGCTTTTCTGTCTTTCTGTCTGTCTGTCTATCTTGTCTTTCTGTCTTTGTTTTTTTCTTTTTTCCTCCAACGTACATTCAGTATCTCCTACCAGATGACAGGTTGCAGCTACTCTCTGGATTGGATCTTACCAGAAACAGGAAAACGGAAAAGAAACCCTGAAGCTGTTATGAAGCGGATGAAAGTCTGGTTCCACTGAAGATGATGGCAAATTTCCAAGTAATTGCTATAAAATTTGTATCAGAGAGACAGAGAGCGCACAAGTGGCCTTTGTAGGCTGGATCCTCTACGTTTTAGAGATGATCTCTGCTCATCAAAGCATCTGAGAGCATCAGAAATGCCCAAGTTAGTTGCCTTCTAGTTTAATGTGGAAGAGTTTGTTACCAGAACATTTTAAGCATTTAAATGAAACAGTCTTCAGTTCTGGATTTTGCCTCTCTTCTGGGTCTAGCAATGTCTAAGAACATTTATTTTTAAGGCCCATAAATTTCCTCAAGATTTCCAGAAGGGCACAGCTTAGGGATCATATATATGATTTATAAAGGATAGCAGTGATGGAGCATGTTCTGGTCTTCACTTTATTCTATAAACATGAATCCGTCAAGCAAGAGTCTTTTTGAATAGCTACAGAGAAATTTCTGCCTCTTGGGTCCATGAAAGTAAGTTGCTTCATTAACTTCTCACTGGAAAAACTTTAGAGACCAATTTGTTAAATACAGTAACTGTGATGTTGTGTTTCATCAGTACATAACACAGAGAGTAATGAAACTTGTGTAATTCCAGCCATTTGCATATGCAGTTACTTTGTTGTTGAAGTAGTTAAAGTGTTGGGTACTTGGAACCTGAGCATATTGCTATATTGCCACTTTGAGTTCCATGTCCAAAAACTAAGGTGACGCTAGTATTTGTTACAAATGTTGTGTTCAAATCCCATCTCACCCTCTAGATGTCTATGTTATTGTAATGAAGCCTGGGTTTTGCTTACAGGAAATCACAGGCTTGCTAAGCCTCGGTGTAGCTGAGCTGCTGTGCTTCTCAGATAGAATCTAAGTGTTGGCAAAACTGACCCATGCTGACCCTTCCGTCACCTCCTCTCACTCTTGGGAGCTGGGGCTAGTAGGCTTTTTCTAAGTAATGCACAAGGACATGCAAGGCCCATCCCACTGGTGATTAAAGCACTTCCTTGAAAGACGCATGTTCAGATCTTTAACCTTTGGTAGCACATCAGGCTCAGCTACAGACAAGGAGGGATACAGCAGCATGAGTAAGGCCTGAAAGGAGCTGACTATGTCTCTCATATGCAAGTCTTTATTGGCATACATAGAAGTCTCACTGCAGAGAGAGAAAATAAACATGTATTTCATGAAAACTGAAAGATGACGTGCAGTACACGCATGATTTATATTTGTTGGAAGATACAGTTCCTGAGTACAAATCAAATGGATATATCCAGAAAAAGGAAGAGTAAAAAATACTACACAATGAAAACCAAGCAAGTACCCCTCTCGGCTACAGCAACAAAGGCCAAAGGACAGAGAAGTGATATTATGTAAGGAAGCCAAATGAAGCAAGGTTCCCTGGGTACTTTCACTGTCAGACTACAGTGAGGTGCTTCCCTGGTCAAGGAGTCAGATGTGAGGCCCTTAAATGTATGTTATAGTTCATACAGAGGCAGGAACTTTTCCTACACACTTTGGAACACCTATTTGATTCTCTAATTCACTTCTGTCATAACAGTGAATTTGCACTTATGAGCTTGAGCGTAAGACATGGTTGCAGTACCTTCTCACCAGATCTTTGTAAAATTTCAAGATAATATTCCATTAAAGAAAACATACAACACACCATCTTCCTTATGCTCTCTTCACACACTTGTAAATGGTGCGTACAAAACAGAGTCCTGTAACACTTCTAGCTACAAACACACCCGTGTAACGAGCTACATACATTATTCACATTTTATAGGGCTGGAAAAACGATCATTTTTGATAGCAACAAACATTCTTGACTAAGCCACTAGATCTATGAAGCTTCTTGCCTGACAGAACTCCCAATAGTTGAAATTATCCACCGCTCCTTGGAGGGTTGGGCCTGCAGGGCCCTTTGTCTTCTAAGGCTTCTCTAAATATGGAATAAGGCAGCTATGACCAAATATGAGAAGGCTCTTTATGGCAGAAGAACAAAAGTGTCCTGGGCTTAGTATTGGCCAGCCATTTAAGGGCGGAGGAGTTCTCAGGAAACCCTCATCTTCACTCTGATGTATTTTGTACCTGGGAAGGGTCTCTGATTCGAAAAATCTAACACCACTCCATCTGTAAAATAGAAGATGGGTAATAAGACTTAGTTGCAGGGCTCTTAGTGTTATTAATTATTGTTATCTGGAAGTACACTTGGTACTGTGCAAGGCATGAAGAATGCTGAAATCTCTGGGAACTTTTAACGAATGAATGCTAAATACAAGCCTGGAGCTCATCAGTGGCCAGAATGTGATAAACTGCAGAGTTCTGGCAATGCTCGGTCTTGTTTGGATGACAGTGTCATATTGGAGCAAGGAGGGCTGCAGCAGCACCGATTGGCAGAGGAAGATGTGCTTTGAGAAAGGGTGTATGAAAACAGAGGAGCATTCCTTTCTAAATTGCATGAAAAACATTCATTTGTTGAGGGTGAGATGGATTGTGGAGGATGTGATAAAGGCATCACCGAGATGTGATGTACTGCCTGAGTGGAAACAGGAGCAGGAAATATTGCAGTTGATGCTATAGGTCAGAGCAGTGTTCTGGGGAGCCTTGAAGGGAAGAACAAGAAACTGAAATTTAATGCAAGAGGCCAAAGGAAAATGACGGAAGAATTCAGAGGTACCACTGTTAAGGCAGGTGATTTATTGAGGCATTTGAAATAGATTGCAAAGGAAAAAGATGGAAACGAAGAGGAGGTTCTAGTAGTCTTGAGGAGAAATGATCAGGGCATGACCACAATTTTTGTCACATGGCTGACAAGGGTGAACCTTAGAGAAGTTATGCATAGTGAAATGATGTAATTTGGTGAAAGTTTGGGAGAGATGAGTCTCAGGAGATTTAATTAACGTGTAGTACTCCTTGTAGGGATTCCCTAAGTGTTGCTATGCCCAGAAGTTTCACAAGAATTAGAAAGAAAATGAAGGATGGCCACAATTCCCTGATTTCAAAAACAAATTCAGCAAGAGTGGCAATCTGTTCTTGCTGTCCAGGAGATTAATATTTTGATCTGTTGTCTCCCTGTGGATACAAAGCTGTGGAAAGATCAAGTCCTTGTTTCTTGGGCCTCCAGAGGCTGCGCTCAATTATGTTTGAAATGTGGCTCAATAAACCTTTGCAGAGAGATAAAATATAAATTCTATCTTGATTTCATATTGACTTGTTATAGACAAGCAACTGTTCCAAAAATTTTGTCACATTCATTCATCTCCCTTTAGAGAATGCAGTGTGCCAGTTTCTGAGAGAGAACAAAATTATCGTGTATTATTTTTAGATGTAAGCAATTTGCAGTTAATGTTACTCTGCCAAAACAGGGTACCAAACTCCCAGTTTCAAAACCAGAGAAGTTTATTGGATAGCTATAAAACTCAGTGTGAAGGGAAGAGGACAAATTTTCAACTAACTCAAATGATCTGACATGTACTGCCAGCCTACAAATAATACTGAAGCTGGAGTAGCTCAGCAAAAGAAGATGAAGAATATTAATGTACTGAAATGTCTATACGTGGATGCAGGAAGCATAGAAAATAAGCAGCAGACACTAGAAGAGATACTAAACAATGAAGTTTATGAACAAGTGGGCACAGCTGAGGCAAGGTGGGCTGATTCCTATCAATGCTTTGAATGCCAATAAAGAAGGAGACAACCTGCACAAACAGGCAGAGGAACAGTGGCAGGATGCAGCTGTGTTTCTCACTGGTGTGGTTCATACAATAGTCTCAAATGATGTTCTGTATTATTGAAGAAACTTAGAATTGGTGGATCAGAAGAAATAATGAACATGACACATCCAGTGCAGCTTTTTTTATTCATGAGCTCTTAGAAATCCATAAACTCCTAAACAAACTGGTTGGTTGTGATAAAAGACAGTTCAAGCATTTTAAGATAAATTAACATTCACAATTCCTTAGTAAAGCTATGAAAGACTGTATGCTCTGTTTGAATGCTGGGTGTATTCCTATGAAGCTTCCTAATTACATAATTAGTACCAGCACTGGGATAGGCCACACACCTACTCTTTCCCACTTTCGTGTCCGCTGCTGAAGGGAAGAATGTAAATAGAAGCTGGACTGCAAGAAGGAACACTTACTGAGGTCTTTAGCCCTGTACCGTGACCCTAAGACACTGCTTTAGGTTGAACAGCTTGAACATGTAAGGAAGAACTAGTCTGTGAAATGTGAAACCATACAAAATATGTTTTAGCCAGACCCCAGACATAGTAGTTTAATTATTCATTGATTTACACTTCTCTTCTGCACATGGAGTGTTGATCACATAAATCCTGTATCCAGGAGCTGAACTCCAGTGCTCTGAGCTGACAGGCTTTAGGTGAAGAAGATTCAGATTTGCGGTGGAACTGGGAGCCACAGCTGACCCGAACTGGCCAAAGGCATATTCCATACTTTATAAAAAAACCCACCATGCTCAGGAATAAAAATGGGGAAAGAAGAAGAAGATGATGTAGGCTGGGCTTCCAAGACGGCCTTTGCTGAGCTGCTCTGCCTGTGTGAGAGAGCGAGTGATCTCCTTGGCAAACCTTGTTAGGTTTTTTTCTCTTTCCATCACCTGTTAAACTCTCTTTATCTTGTCTCACGAGTTTTCTCATTTTTGTTCTTCCTATTCTCTCCCAGTAGAGCTGGAAAGTTCATGGAAAAGAGTACTTGTGAGCATATCAATGTGTATACAGCATGATGGGACATTGTACAAACCAAAAGGTTAACATCAGGGTTGTTTCTGAAGCACATCAATGAAAAGTGACACCCTCAGCCTGGTTTGGCATCTGCTTGCCTACAGCTGGAGGGATGAGATATCTCAAGAGCCTGTGAACAATGAAGTAAGGCGTTAGGTGCCCAGGATGCCACCTTCTGCTAGGTATCCTGGCCCACAGATCCCTTTCCTGTCAGCTTCCCACAGATGTATTTGCACTACTAAGTAACTATCTTACAGACAGTTCATTCAGAGACTGTTCTTCCACAGGAAAAGATTCTCCCACGTTTGGATCTGTCTGCCATCAATTAGCTACCACTATCCCAGAAAGCCTTGAAGCTTCACACCATACCCAAATACCACTGTGGAAAGGTATCACATCAGTTCAAACACTTGGGGAGGAAAAACACCTATACCTGGTGGAGACTAAGGCTGTATACTGGGAGTATGAATTGTCAGTAACCTCCAGAGGACGAACCCTGAGCTGTTGGGCTGTAATCCACACTGTGCCACTGGCCAGTTTGCATGCTACCTGTTGCAAATGCCTATAGACAGGCAGGCAAAGCCTAAGCCTTGTTTCAAACATGATTGGGAAAGACAGGCATCTACTGCGGAATACCTGCAAGGGGAGGGCTCATGCCTCAGAACTGGCAGTTGCTGGGGTGCAAGATCCTGGTCTGAATAAGTTAGTGATGGAAGTTGAGACATAATCCTCTGGTGTCTAATCTGATTGGCAGCCTGACTACCTAGTCTTTCTTCCTTTTCATTTTCGTTCCATGACTGGTTGCCGTTGGGGAAAAGAAGATATGAAACCACATTTCGCGGCAGCTGAACAGTTACTAAAATACAGAGAGTATGGTTTCTGGGCTGGCAGAGACAAGCAGAAAGAGCCTTCCTTGCAGGTTACTTACCCAAAAGTGGGCTTTACCAAAGGCCTTTGCAGCCAGTCCCTGTCCCCAACATGGCCTTCTGGCCCTGGAAGGCAGTAGTGTATCTCACAGGTGGTGAGGCTCTTCATACCTAGGATGTTACTGTGGTCCCTTCACAGCAATTTTCATGGCACCCGTGCACAACCCAAAGCTGGACCAAGTGAAACCACACGTGCACCTGGTGCTTCAGACTCTTCAGATACATGTCCTGGTTTCCACTCTCGTGAGGCTCACTGCCAGCCATGTGCAGCTCCTTCTTGCTGACTCCCCATCACCAAAAAAGCTGATGCCCCTACTCCTCTCCCAGAAGCCCTGCACCTGCTGAACCTTCCTCCCAGACTCCTTTAGATTAATTTCAGTGCTTATAAGCAGTAGATGCTTCCTTACCTCATTCAGTTAGAAGATGAGGAATGCTTGTTTGACTAAGTTACGCCTTAATCCTTTAACAGGAAACATTTTTCTACCAGAACCAGGGAGTGAAACACACTGCTTGTTAGCAGAAAATATTGCACTATCATGGGTTTTTTGGCAGCTTGGCAGCAGCCTGCAACACTTTATAGACACACGTGTGACAAAGCAAGCCATGCTGTGGGGCTGGATACAGCCTGCTGGGAGTAGGGAAGGGAGGGAAGCTGGAGATGGGTCTGGGATGAAATATTACAATATGAAACTGCCCCACGTGTGTTATTAAATCTGCAGTTTCAGATATAAAAGCAGTGTGGGACTGTCAACACTAAATATGTCAGTCACAGGTAGGAATTGCCTAGTGCCCTGCAATTCTTATTTGCATGAAAACAAAAATAGGAGGAGGAAATCTGCCTGCAGCAGACTTTCAATTTGCATCAGTCTGCCAAACTCTTCAGCAAAAGCAAGCCACTGTGTGAACATTTAGTCATCGCTTTCATTTAACATCCAGTGGGTGTAATGTTTGGCAGCCTAGCCCTCTGAAGAGACAGCCCTGGCTTCTCATTTTAGCACATTATCCCATTATATTGTGTGCTGTAGGATCCCAGTGTAAGGAAAGCAAGGAAAACGTGTGAAAAAGGGGTACACAGTCAAAGCTGACTTGTCTGGGGCAAACAGGGTGCCTGTGATTAAAAAACTGGAGAGTGGTGGGTAAAGCAGGCCAGGTGAGGAGAGCATAAGGACTGCTTGGGCAGGCAGGGGGGCCAGGAACCAGCATCCCTTCCAGCTGAGAATCCTGTTTCCAAACCTGCTGCTGGAAGGAAGCAAAAAAGACTGTCCATGTGGCTTGGTCAGAGGCAGAAATAGGAGCAGAATTACTCTACCACACTCAGCACACCTTTGAAAGATGCTCTTAGTTCCCCCTTGTTTTAGAACTCTGTGTCTTCTTCTCTCCTCAGTGCTGCTCAGGCCATGGAAGTTCTGGCTGTGGGGAGCAAAGCCAGTTTGGGGAGCAAACACAGATCTTCAAGGACATTAAATTTTCACTGATAATCATGTGTCTGGTAGATAAGAGCAAGACTCACGTAACTACAAGTAAGCCCTACTACACCTAGGTTTTAGACCTCCCTGGTGCAGAACCCAAAGTAAAAGTGGGTATATAGAGGTTATAGCCATTCTGGTAAATTAAACATACACAGAAGCCCGCTGTCACAGAGGCCACTTGGCATCAAAGCTTTCAGTGATGGGGAGTCACATGCAGACTGCCTCCTTGGAGAGGCCCTGGACCATTCCTGCTGCCAAGTTGTGGCTGGATGCTCTTTGGCAGATTGAGAGCCAACACAAGCAAGAAAAGTCTCCAGGAACCCTTTGGATGAGTTAAAATTGCACCTGACCGAGTTACAGCTTTCCTAGAGCTTCCTTGGCACTCTCTAGTTGACTGGCAGAGAGTTACGGACTATCTGTACTGCCCTTGGCAGGGACCAGCAGAGGTGGGAAAAGAGACCTTTCATCCACCATCACTAGGTGCCCCTGACTGCTAGGCTGCAGCACTGCATGCTGACTCACGCACCCTTCTCCTGGCCCAGTAACCTTGATTTTCTTTGTGCTTTCTCACTATTTCTTTTGTACTCAGGCAACTCTCTGCTTTGCTGGCCAGCCACAGTCTCTCTAAGATTTCTGTCTGACTCCAGGCAGTGTATAGGGAACCTGAATGGCATGGAGCATGAGGGAGAAAATCCTGTGAGAGCTTTGCTGTTTCATGCTCAGCTAAGCAACAGCAAAACCTTTCATTTCCATTTTGTGCCATTTAAAATGTTGGCCCTAGAAAATCTGGATGGAGCTAATGTGGTGGCTTTGAAACCTTATAACAGGTCATGACGACATGAGCATCCCTGAAATTCCAACAGTGCTGAGTGTGAGGAGGTGGATATTTTTATTTACAGTTAGGCTGTGACCTGATCCCGTGAAAGTATGCTCATTAATAGGCCTGATTTGAATGGTATCACTCTCATTACTCCTGTAGAGAGTGAGCCCACTAGCAGAATAAACATTGGCAGGATCAAGTAGCAGATGAGTCATCTTTTCCAAACACAAAAAGCCAATGAGTCAGTAAATATGTTAAATTAACTATAACACAAAAGCTCTGTATATATTTAAAACAATAGCCACCAGCACATACTAAAATACTGTCTAGGACTCTGTCCTAACACAACCATCTCCAGCTAACACCATCCCGACAAACAACAGTCCCTCTGCCATGATTGTTTCGGCCAGAGAAATGCTCCTCCTAATCCAAACCAAGTGCCAGTTGAGCACAAGTGGATAAGTGGAGTCCAGCAAGAAAAACATCAGTGGGGTTAACTTCTACCTTCTGTTGCTTCATCTACAACCTGTTTGAAGTCTGTGGGGTCATACTAAGTAAACTATAGGGTAATTGTGTTCACAAGATCTCTGGTGTAAACATAACACTACCATATTCCCCACGGATATTTCAAATAACTTTCAAGAATCAGAATAAAAATGTAACCATTAAATTAATAAAGCAATGTTTAAGCTGATAACTCTTCCCCAAGATTTTAAAACTTTTTTTTCAATTGAAATTCGGTAGGTGAACATCTCCTGTGTAAATTGATCCTAGCTGTGCAAGGATGAAATAAAGCAGGTCAGGATTCCTCACCAATGCAGAAATCCTCTTTGTAACAGTCCTCCAGCAGTTTTTTTCAGATATCCGGCAAAGGGCTAATCAATAAACATCTGACAAGATCATTCCATAGTCAATTAGAACTCACCAAATTTTAGCAATGTTCAGTCCATGTTTTTCTTGTCAAATTTTATCTTATTGTTCCTTGCTGGCTCCATCACTGGCATCCTTTATAGTAAGGAGCTGATCACATCAACAGTGTCTTTAAAGGCCAGATTCTGTCCCCACTGGAGCAGTGGGAGCCCTCCCAGTTACTACAACACGGGTGCTGGACTGGGCGTTCTAGACCTTTCTTCCCAGTAAAAGCAGAAAGACCTGTTCTCATAGAGAGATATGAGGTCTCATCCTCCAGCAGGAAGGTGGTGAACTTATTTCTGAGGACTTCTGATTTAGGGTCGTTGTGGGCAACCTCTAAGGCCCATTTTTCAGTGAAGCTAAGGAAGTTGGTAGGTATAATGGATTTATTGTCTGTAGAAAGTCAGACACTTGTAGGGATATGCACAGATGTGTTCAGCACTGGAGAAAACAGAGTGTTGGGTGAGTTTTGATGAATATGCCATTGCTGCATACAGATAATGCACCTTTCAGAAGAGAGAGCTATGGGTTTTATATGGACTTTTGTAATCTAAGGTATCAACTTCTAAACCTTAATGAAGCAGTTCTTGGGAGTCTTTTTTCCTCTCGGAACTGGATTGTCCAAAAAAGAAACATTTTTTGCCATTGTGTTTCATTATTAGAAGTAAACTACAGCTGACAATGATGCTTGATGAGATTCCTTCAGCTCTGGTCTTATCTTAACAGCATTTTATGTAACTTGGGGGACAAGTGTTGGCTGTACTATGAGCTGTTGGGTCCATTTTTGTGGTGCTTTTGATACTGTCTCTAGTATCTTCTTCAAAGCTCTGTATGGGCTGGGTGCCATGTGGTTTGATGGTGAGATTTCCCATTGAAATCTGTACAAGTCTAGCACATTGGCAATTTCACAGCATGGAAATGGTGTTTCCTAAAATGTGCAGAATTAGTATCTCTTACTTGGGCATGGGGCCCACTTGCTGCTTCTGAGCTGAAAAATGCAGTTGTAGGAGTGACTTTCAGCAACTTATTTAAGGAGCTGAGTCTCAGCTGCTGCAGACTTATGTTTCCACCTGATAAAATTACAGCTCATTTGTTTGCTTGTTGGTTTCATTTAAGGTTTGAATTGCGCTGATGATCCTCAGAAGATCCATTTCCTTCTGCATCTTTTGTGGAAGCATTGGTAATGAATTGGATTGAACCGTGATGTGGGAACTCTTCATCTTAGATCAACGGTTGGGTGACATCATGACGCATGCTATGACAATGGGAGAAGGGTGACAGACTTGGTGGGGCATCAGTTCTGAGTGCCTGGTCATCTGTCTCTCAGTCCTCTTACCTATGCCACAGGCAAGCTGATAGGATAATGAACATCTGATCTGGGAATACAAAACCATCACTGGTGACAGTCAGAACTCTGAAGGTTTCCAGACCATTTAGCAGGACAAAACACAACAGAACAAAACAAATGTAAAATGTTGCTGTTCTTATTTTACAGAGACACTCAATATCTGTATAGGTTTCTTCTCCATATGGTTTGATTTCAGCAGTCTAAGGGCACAGCATGCACAGCAGCAGAGGATCTAACTGTGTCATTTCAATATGGAGCTTTAGCTGTGTTTCATTTCAGTAATTTTTCACAGGAGTCGTCTATGACTGACAGGCACCATATAAATAAAATATATGATCATTTCAAAAGCATAACCTGTAGGTTGCTCTCTTGTGCTGACTTCAACATTGTTCTTCTTCAACCATAAATGCAATGAATCAATGAAGCTGCTGGACACAGTGGTTTTAAAGCCAGTCTATAAAGTAAACATGTAAAAGTGGTATATAAAACATAAGGTAGAACACATATATATATATACACACATATATAAATATGCCAGTTACTCACTGACACATATTCACATGGCACAAAATATCAACTTCTTCCTTTCGGTCACATACCTTTAATAAATGTAAGAATAATTCACCAATAAAAATAAACCAAGTGACTCAGTTGCCCATGTACAGCGAACTGTGATATGCCCTGCTTGTCAGTAGGTGTCATGCAACACCACATTTTAAAAACACCTGGCTTGTATAAAGACGTCCCTGAACGAGGATATTCACCTCCAAATGGATTTTATTGTTTTTTTAAGTTCATAAATGTTCTTATTTGGGTGATGAACAACTGTAATGTGAGCATCCACTAATGAGGTCTGCAAGTAAATTATGTGTCTCTTCTGTTACTCGATGAGTCATGTTCGGAAAGGCAGCAGGAGCCAACACAGCAGTGAGCTGTGTAGACAGGGTAGCAGAGAAGAAGAGAGCTCTTCCTGAAGACTCTAAGCACTAAGACACCAAGCTGAATGCCTGTTCGCCTCTACGCTTCTTTTCCCTCTTCTTCCCGTGCCCACAATAATTCAATAAAAACTCTTTTCTGTCATAGTTGCAAAAGCGACTCAATAATGTCATCATACAGATCAGCCAGCTCAATTTTTCTCTAAACCAGTCAATAAAATTACCATGTTGTGCTCTCTGCTCTCATTTAAAATCGAGGAAGATATAGCTCAAAGAGGTAGATCCCAGACTGCTGCTCATCAGACTTTAGGGTATCATTTTGTTCAGTTGCTGTTTTCACAGCTTGGTCATAGACACATTGAACCTGCAGATGCAACAATGAAGCTAAACAAAGTGGGGAGCAGAACAAAAGTTGAATTTTACAGATTAGGATGAGTGCAGCCCTCAAAGAGCTCATTGGATGCCCCAGCCGTGAGTTAAATGAGTGCCTGGGCAGTTGGTAGGAAGGAGGGTTCAGTCACATACCTGGCATGACGTGCAAGAGGCCAACCGACCACAGGGTTTACATTTCTGTGCCCCAAAACCTAGACTGATGTACAACCCTGTGAGGTTCAGATTTCACCGAGACAAGGCATTAGATACAGTCGTTGAGACCAGTCAGGTATTTCTAGTCCAGCTCTTTCTGGCTAATTCCTGATAACACTCTGAATGTCTGTTGATCAGACAGATTTTTTTCTATTTGCTCCTGCAATTGAAATCTCATTTGATTTGTTGGCATTATGCCATCACCAGTTTTTAATGCAAAGAGAATGATTTTCAACACCTAGAAAAAAAAAAATTGTTGCAACTCAAGTTTGCTTTTTTTGTTGTTTTAAACAGCTTTAATGCAAAAGCAGCTGGGGAAATCAAGTCTGAATTTGTCAGACATAGAGATAGCCCTCATTGTAAAGAAGTGTCTTGAAGTGTTCCGGTTAAAGTTGGTTTTGTTTTGGTTTAGAGCTGTTGAGAATTGCACATGCACTATATGTTTGAACATTGACAATGCTGAGCTGGAAAGTGGCAGAGGCTTGTGGCTGCCGCTGCCGTAGCTGTGGTCTGGTCAAGTTCACTGAGGCATGGGATGTCAGAGGTCCCTGGGGTCTGTAAACCAAAGGAGCCAGGTGGAGGGATCCTGAGCAGTAAATGAAGTGAATTGAAGCCAAAAAAGTGACAAAGTCCTCATGGGGTTCCTACCCCTCAGATCTCAGCTAAATCTAGCCCCAAGATAGGGTGAGTATTTTTTTCTCCTGTGCAAAGTCACACTTACTGGGGGAGATGCTGTGCTGGTGCCATCAGTAAGCAAAGTACTCTGACAACACATTGGTTTTGCGCAATATAAGTTACTTTGTGGAAAGAGAGAGATTTACTGTGTGGCTGAAAGACAGAAAGGCAGGTAGCTGTGTAATAAGAGAAAATGGAGTCTACTAGCAGCATCTTATTTATGGTCATTTATTGTGAAAACACAGAGCACCCAAGAAGGACTGTTATTTTCTCTTTAAAAGCTCTTGGCACAGCTTCACAGTACCCCATGCAATACTGCAGTTAGTGAGCTAATGGACTAAGTAACTCTGACCAGTGTTTTGTTAACAAGTATGTATTACCACTAGTGTATTTCTTGATCTATCACTTGAATTGTGGCCAAAACTTAACACGAGTCAGAACCTCTGGAGTAGCTATAAACTGTGCAACTCCGTGAATGTGCATGACTAGCAAAACATTACACCTTCCCCAGAGACTGTATAACCTCCTATTTATGTCATTGTTTCTATTTCCTGTATATGGCCACAGCGTAACTGTGTCTAACACCTAGTGATGAGGAGGATGAAGACGTGGATGGTGGTAATATAGTTTTCTATAAGGTTGTAAATAAAATCTATAGATTGAGAAAAAGATGCAAATATGGAGCATTCAAATAGCTGAAATTACAAAGATACATGTATGTGTGTGAGAGAGTAAAGGCAGAACTTAATTCATGTGATATATTCAAATATGTGTCTGACAGATACACAACTTTCAGACACGTTACAAGGCAGCAGAAAGAGATGGATGGGTATGAATTTGCAGATACATCCAGTTCTCTACACAAGCAAAAATAAGTAAATACAGTAAACTGCTCAGAACAGCAGAACTAATGCAGGCTCGTTTCGTATGGATTTGTGTCCTGGCTTGACTGTATAGCATATTATAATGTGTGAGCACCAGATGACTATTTCCCATGTCTGGAAACCTGACAGGGTTTTCTAGCATCTAAGAAAACGTTAGACAAAGCTTGTGCTGCAGCCTTTCCTTCAGTGGCGATGGCAGCACAGCTCTTCCCTCTACTTGGTTGCCGATTTTCATTATATCTGTAGGGATGCAGTGCCTCTGAGACTGTCAAATATTGTTGAAAGTAGTCAAGAGGTTGAACATCTATTAGCAACACAAGTATACATACACACATACACAAATATACAGCATGTGCTTTCAAAAGCATGGGTTCGTTGGAAGCCAAATTAAGAGGAATGTGTAGAAAGGTCTGTGATCTCTAAACTGTTCATTCCCAGTGTGAAGCAAACCAGCAGAATGCAGTTTTTTAAAAATTTTTATTGGTGTGTTCTTAATTTGAGATATGTTTTTTCTATAGGTGAGAAACGAGGTGCCGCTCTCAAGAGCTGAGCAAGAGGCAAATGTGTAGCTGTTCATAGATTTTAAATCTGAATTACATTTATACTCGTGCAGTCCATGTCCTGTATTGTTCATGCCAAAGAGTGCACAGGTGTACAGGCAAGGTAATTACAACACGCATAAGGCCCAAGTACAGCCATAAGATGAGTAATACTTTAGTAAGACTGTACCTGGAGTCTCATACTCAATTTGTTATAACAGAGAAGAATTCAACCTGAAATAGGAAAAAACAGGTATCTTAGGATGTTCATTGATTTAGCATTTATTATTTTGAGAAGAGGCTAGAAAAGGCTGACTTGTTTACCCTAGCAAAATGGACACTTGGAGAGAAACTGGTCATTCTCTATATAAAATATCAGAAAAGCAAATGTGACCAAAGCAGAAGTGTCAGTTAAACATAGCCTATTGCTAGCATAAGATCTCATGGCTGAAAAATAATCTTCTAAAATTAGACAAAAAGATGAAAGAAGCTAACTAGTGAGCAGAAGATTTAATTCCTGGATTTGCATTTTAACAGAAGTAGAAGTAAATAGCAAACTCATTTCAAGATGTAGATTAGTATAAGGTTGTTAGGAGGAAGTTTGACACAGAAATAAGTTACTGATATTATCAGCCTGTACAGCCTAAGGTGTTCTCCATACTCACGAGGTTCTAAAGGACTCCATTCAGCAGTTCAGAGGCTGTAAATTTTGGACTGAGCTTTTTACTATGTTGGAAAACTGTGTGCCATAGGGTAGGTCTGCAGTGCAAAGCCACATTCAGCATTGAAAGAGGATGGGGATCCACCCAGGAATAAAGGGAGTTTAGGCCTGTTCTCCTATGCACCATAAGTGGCGTACTGTGCAAGCCTCCAAGTGACCTAAAAACCTCCCCATCACGGCCCCACTTAGCCTAGCACTGTGTCAGCTGCTGCTTAAAGGCTATCCTGTTAGTGAGAAGCACAGTGCTCTGTTCTCTCTCATTGCTTCATCATTTTCTTTGCTCATGCGCTATTTACTGGGCTTGTGAAGTGTGTATAACCTACAAGTGGCAGAAAGAGCTTGACTAAAAATACAATTAAGAGAATTCAGTACAACATAGATGTGGAAACTGTGGAAGGCATCAGCCAAATAAGCAGTGCAGTTGGACATGTGTAATTGAATGTCACAAAGCCACTCAACAGCATTCCACGTTAAGTAAGTTTGATTTCTTTTTCCCAGATACTGATGAACAGATTGGTGGGAGTCTGAAGGAAATAAAACAGAGAGAGTTATGTTCTAACTTGCACCGTGGATGCTGAGCCTCCTGCCTGAGATTATTACTTCCAATGTATAGGTGTAAGAGAAATCTCATTCCTAATGTGTCATATAGTCTGTATTTCAATCTCTCTTTATGATTATCAGTAGCATAAATCTCTTTTCTTACAGTGCAAAACATCTCTTGGAGGCAGGAACTCATTGACCACATGCTGCAACAGTTGGAGAGGCATGTCTACTAATTACTGGCAGTCCACAGCACTTATTTCAACATTTGCTGTTGCAAGTAATAATAGTGAGCTACAGCATGGGTAGGACTACAGAACCTGTAACTTCCTTCCTACTTCTTGTTTTCTATCCTACTTTTTCTTTTCACTTCCCAACTTTGCACCCTGATCACTTCTCTCATCTCTGAACTGCGAGCAGGCTGCAGGCTGGACAAAACTTCCTAGTTGGAATGAAGGAAAATGAAGCCTGGAAATTTGTCTGAGACACAGATTTCCCCAAAGCCACTCTCAAATATTTCAAAAAGTGTTTTTGGATCAATCTTCTCCCAGCTATGGCAGGCCTCTCTGTGACAGCACGGGTTGATAGAATGGAACAATTTTCCTTGTAGATCCTAGGCAAAGACAATTCTGTATATTATATACCCATCCAGCTCTGAGGTGTTGGCCATCTTCATTTGAACTAAAAATACATCATGGGAACTGATGGTCCACACTTATGAGAGTGGATCAATGAGGTCTGCTTAAATCAGCAGAGATCCAATGCCTTTGTGGGGGCCTCCTGTTTATCTCTTACATCTCTGTAGGTTCTTCATAAGCAGGTAGCATCAGCAAAGGCTGGACAGCTTACAGACAGCTATGGTGGATGCTGCAGGACGCCACACCAGTCCTCAATGCTCTTGTAACAGGCAACTCCCTCTAGATGTTTCACAGGTTATTCCACAGTGACTGACATCTATGGATGGAGAGCAGTCAGGTGGAAAAGGACCTGGGGGTACTGATTGACAGGAGGCTAAACATGAGCCAGCAGTGTGCCCAGGTGGCCAAGAAGGCCAATAGCACACTGGCCTGTATCAAGAATAGTGTGGCCAGCAGGACTAAGGAAGTGATACTTTCCCCTGTACTTGGCATTGGTAAGGTCACACCTTGAGTATTGTTGTTCAGTTCTGGGCCCCTCAGTTCAAGAAAGATATTGAGGTGCTGGAGCGGGTCCAGAGAAGAGCAACAAAACTGGTGAAGGGACTTGAACACAAGTCCTATGAAGAGAGGCTGAGGGAGCTGGGGTTGTTTAGCCTGGAGAAGAGGAGGCTCAGGGGTGACCTCATCACTCTCTACAACTGTCTGAAAGGAGGTTGTAGACAGGTCGGGGTCAGACTCTTCTCCCAGTCAACCAGCAACAGAACAAGAGGGCACAAGCTTAGACTCTGCCAGGGAAGGTTTAGGCTGGATATCAGAAAAAAAGTTCTTCACAGGGCAAGTAATCAGGCATTGGAATAGCCTGCCCAGAGAGGTGGTGGATTCACCATCCTTGGAGGTTTTTAAAATAAGACTGGATGTGGCACTTACTGCCATGATCTAGTAATCATGATAGTGTTGGATTAAGGGTTGGACTTGGTGATCTTGGAGGTCTCTTCCAACCCAGATAATTCTATGATTCTATGAGAGCTGGACTTACTTGTGCGTTGCTCTGGTTTGTGACGGTGATACCCTGCCTGAAGCAGGGCACTGTACCAGCATGAAGAGCAGAGCATGGTGAGTGCCTTCCTCCTTTTCTGTAAATTGTTCCTGTCCCTGGCCACCTTTCCATCCAAGTGATCTCAGAAATGCCAGCTTCTCTATACACCAGTGTGAAGAACTGCCAATCCATCTGAGGCAAAGCTCAGCCAGCATCAACTCAGAAACTCAGCTATTCTTCTTGCAGTACATCAAGAAAGTAGTTGTAACATCAAGAAGTCCAGCTCACATCATCTTCTTGGGTGGTGCTATATGAAGGGTGACTCCCCAGGGGTGCCTAAGCCCGTACCCTGGATCCTTGCTTACCAAAACGTAATTTCCTTATAACTTTTTTACCTGGTAGAACAAATTACCTTCTTCTTTTCATCCACAGGTTCCCTTAGTCCCTCCTTGGCTGAATTAACATGCACTAGAGGTCTGGAGACTCACAGAGATCTTTTCAGCAACAGGTGTATGTCTCCTACAACAATTTCATTCAAACTATCTGCATGCCAGTGCACCAAAGGATGCAAAGTACACACATGCAACATGCAATGCCTAATGTTTAAACTGCTTAATTTTCTAGTCTCACGTATCTTTTTACTTTCTTATTTTGATTAATACTTCAAAAAACACTACCAGTACTGAAATAATTGCCAGTATCTTGGTGGGCAAATTGTATATTCGAGCTGAAGAAGCTAACATTCGTCATATATCAGACTGACCGAGTGTGTTGTACAATATCTTCTTTCTAAGAAAAAACAAGGGAAGAGCACAGCCACATATACTGTGATTGCTAGAAAATATCCTCCCTGCCTCAAGCAGCTCAGGAACTACACAGGCTGTGCAGGCAGGCTTTGTATGAATGATAAAGTGATATATACTCTCTGTTTTTAGTCAGCCAGCACATATAAGACGTTTCCAAGATTTTAGTCTACTCAAGTAGGAGGTAACAAGATTTTTAGACATTATTTATTTCTGTACATAAGGAGAAAAGTACTGTTTATTTCCCCCAATGTATTCTTATTGTCTTCTTATTCTCAAGGTTCTTCATGATGGAAAAGTAAATATACCTGTGAGTTAAACACGTCTTTTTAGTTGAAAACGGTATGAGAACTTACTGAAAAAAATGGTAAAATGATGTCTCGGTTGAGTCTGAGCTTTTCAAAACAAAAATCCATATTTATTAATATTTTTTAAATCAAGATGGATGATCAAACAAACAGGTAAATAGTGTTAGTTTGCTGGCTGTTTTCCCAAATCAAAGGCAAGATATTTTAATAGTGCCAAAGATGAGGGTCAATAGATGTCACAGAAAGTCTGTACAATGCACAACAGGCACTTTTAGTGGTTTTACCCAGTTTAGAAATCATGCTGCATGCTCTGAGCGTCCTTTCCTGGCACTTTTCTATTGATCTGCTAATACGTAGGTGCTATAGCATAGCTAAGTTGCCTAATTTGAAGCATTATTCAGCCTTCATCTCCCACTGATGTCGGTGTTTAGTTTTCTGGGGAAAAAAAACCCACAAAACAAAACAAGAAAAAAAGATTTAGCTCTCTTTTCAGGAGTCTAGATGTGGAGATAGAAAAATAGATACTCACATTCTGGCAACAGATGTTGATGGTGCACTTGGAGATTTAGTAAGACTGGATAGACAAGAAAAATGGAAAGAAAGGCTATACCCCATGTAATAGGAATCTGCAAACAATTATTATGTCATTATAATTTCACAAACAATGCATGTTAACCAGTACACAAATCTCCGTAAGTGCTAAATGAAATGATAACCATTATATTCCAAATGCTATATCACAAGAGACATTTTGTGACACCAGAAACTAGTTTTTCTTCCACTCAATTATCTCTATTAACTGGTAATGTAAACTGAATCCCTGCCATGTGTTTCATAACGCTGATCCTCATTAACTGAGTCAACAGAAATACAGCCTCATTGGCAAGGCGACTCAAGTGACCAGCAAGCAGAGATCTCTCTGGCCAGAGATCATCCATCATCAGTCCCTGTGCCGGGGTATGAAGCACGTAATTGATAGGCTCTCAGGGTGAGCAGTACCATAGATGGAGCCTGGAGGAAGCACAACGCTTTCACAAAAGCTCACTGCTATGGCAGGATGCAAGACCTTGCTTTACAGGAAGCATTTTACAGCACGAGGTGGATTTCAATCCCCTGAAATACTGGAGCAGTTTATAAAGAAAAAAGACATAAACCCCAGAAATGCAGAGCACACAAACACATAACCTGCTTTTGTTTTCTCCCAAGCAGCAGTATAAAATTGGATAATTATCCTTCCCTTGAAAGAGTTGAATTATAAATGACATTTCTAGATCTCTACAAATGGGTCATTCTCACACTGCTGTGTAGTGGGCCTGATGCTTATTAAGTTTCACCTCATGTATAAAACGCTATCAAACCAAGGAACTGCTTCATAAAAACATTTAAGCACGTGCTTAGGTTTAAGCATGTCCATGAAATTGTTGGGAGTAAAGCTCATACTAAATACTTCACAAAACAGGGATGTCATTATGAGTTGAAAAGATTTAAACTGCTCTACTCCAGAGTGACTGCATCCGTTTTGTCTCACTCTGGAGCAGTTTGCACGGCCGAGCAGGGAGTACAGCTGTGCAGAAACAGCCCCAGCCCCAAAATCCACTGACTTAGCTCTGCTGGCTTCTCTCCCCTGTTTGCTACAATTGCACGAGCACAGCTTGAATCTCTTCTCACTTCTGCAAATGTAAATCACAAGTAAATCTTCTGAGGACGGGACTAAATAGTGGAAAGGGGGGAGTAAGGCCAGCTCTTCTCTCCGTAGGTACTCCATAAAATTGCAGCAACACTGGAAAAACAATCTCTACGGAAAAAAAAGAAAGGAAAAAGTTTTCTGTAAAACTGTCACACACAACAGCTCAGGATTTCCTACTGTGCTTCTGTCATCACCTTCTGATCACCCTTTCGCTTTGTAGCTTATCTAATTCTTCCTGAGTTTGCTGAGCCTGGTTCTCCCCTGACAACACTTCAGTGTAAATCCACCGACTGTGGTTACACACGATTTACACCAGCAGGAGTGGGTGAGAGAAGAAATGGTTCTGGTAGCCCTTATTTCCCTCCACTGAGCATCTTTCTTTAACTCACAAAGACTAAGGATCACACACAGCAGCTTGTCCCTTGTGGGTTGGATTGTATCAGCGTGGAGTCCATTATGGGATTTATTAACGGAGAAGGTGGTGATGGCAGTCCTGTTCTTCCTGCAATTTGCATAAAATCTGTGCAGAAAGAGGGAGAAAAATTGTGAACATCTGGCTATACCCATAGCCGGTACAAAATTCTATTACTGTGTTGGCATGAGCCCGTGAACATGGCACTGCTAAATAATTCATTAAATTAGCAGAAGTTGCACGTGGATGATGAACACTAATCTAACACAGTGGAACACTGTTCTCTATGGCAGAACAAGCTTTACAAGAATTTACTACCTGATATCAAACCAAAGACTAGAAGGATATTGTTCCTCCAGTGAATTTACAATGTGATAAAAGTTCAGAGGAGACTCATTGCCCAGTGCCATGGACGCTCATTCTCCATCACAGGAGATGAGGACAGCTGCCCTCCTTCCCTATGGAAGTTGTGTCACTGGGTTGCAGAGGGACCCTGCCCAAGCACTGTCAATAGAGAAAATTGAGATCTAAGCACAAGTAACACAGAGTGTGTCACTCACTTGGAGCAGCAGCTTACCCAGCATCACTCTCTAGACGAGGCCAGTGAAAAGCTCTCAGCCAGGTGAGATGAACGGCTTCTGCCCTGATTGAATTCTTCCATTGCATGGGTATATGTGTCCTCCAGCCACTGGAGGAGATCCACGAGGCCAGAAGGCAAAACTCAAACATGGCAGGGCACACAGAGGTCCCCAGACCCAGACCCAGCCCAAGAGGTTCTTCACTGTCTCACAGATGCTGGGAGCAAGGCACAGGGCCAGGACTCCTGCTGTGGTTCACCTCATCTCCCAAGTCAGGGGAGCAGTTTCCTCAGTGTGTGTCATAAGATGTCTTGATGCCCTTTGTGTCCACAAGCAGTTTAGGTACTCACAGGTTTAAGTTATAGAAGAATCTGCTTAAACAGCAATGAGAGCATAACTAGAAACCATCATCATCTGGAGAACCCAGACAGAGGCAGCACAATGTCGATCACTTACTCATGATTAATTCTAATATATCTAATTTGCTTAACTTTGCATTTACTCTGAATTTGCTATGTTATCTTCCATTCAGCATGCCATCGGCTCCTTGAAAACCCCATTTCTTATTTCCTCGTAAGCTAAATATTTCCAGTTTCTTTCCTTTTATTTTTCTTTATTTTTGAGGTAATGAAATACAGTTTCTTTCTACTGTTTTGCAAACAACTTCTAGGTAAAAGAGCAAAACTCTATCAGATCTCCATATCACCTGAATGAATGCCACTCTCAGAAAGGACAGTGCTTTCATCTTCATTGCTACCTAGCAACAAAAGTGCTGAAGTTCAACATTTCGATATAAATCAATGATGGAAAAAAAATCATAACAATTTATGAGAAAAGAGAGTCTCTTTTATTGTGGGTATTTTATAATGCTGCAAAGGCAGGAGAATTACATAGCCCACTTGCTCTGCTAACACAATATTTATAAATACTAATTATGCCAGTTCCATAGTTTTAAACTTTTTTTTCATTTTCCTCTTTGGTTTTCTAAGAAATACTGAAATACAGATACCTTGCAATGCTCAGTAGTTGTGAACTTACAAATGAGCTGTACAAAGCACTTGTAATTTAAAACTTATTCTTTTAATAAACATACACAGATGTGAAACTGCAGGGCTATGAAGTGTCACCCTGAATAGGCATTTGATTCATTCCAATGCATTTAATGTCAGGTCTTTCATTGTTTAGCATGAAACCTGGCCAGTGTGGCTGGCCTCTCTCCAATGGGTTCTCAAACTAACCCCTCCATAACCATGTACTCTGATCTCATGGCCAATCTCCCCAGTGCAATGATTACAATGCTAAAAGGAGATCAGTTATTTGAAAGATCCATCCTTACCTTAAAAGTGCATAATCTCAGATGTAGGGAGAAACTGAAAAAATCTATTGGGTATTCGGAAACAGGGGTGCCTAAAAAACATGGACAGCAGTGGGTATCATCTTTCCCAAGAGAGAACTGTCTATCACAGATCGTTAAACTGATAATTCCTTTAAAAAAAACATTCTCTAATTAAATAGGATTAGTATATCTTGTCATTAAAGATGAATCTTTCTGGCTAAAATGTCAGGACTTTATTATAAACAAAACCTGGCTTCTTCATAAGTCCGTGGTGATGAAGTGTTTTAAATGGGTACCCACCAGCCAGTGTGAACCACTCACATTAGCGATTGAAGTTGACATCCAAACTTCTCCAGCAGCTGGTCCCTGTATCCAATTAGTTTTCTTGACAGGGCTTGAATATTAAGTTGTTGTGGGTTTTAATTAAATTTTGAAGAATTATGGTGACATGGCATGACAGCCTACTGCAAAATAATTTACAATATCCTGTTACATTGTTATTTTAAAATAATTTTCCTAGCTTGTTTAATCTTCTTAAAACCTGCTGCTAAACAAAATTACTGTATTTTGCTATGTATCAAATAATGATGACTGGCATCTTGCATTTACATGTGTCTTTCATATCCAAGAAGCACTAACTCTTCCTTACCTGCCTCTCTCCTTCCCTTAAAGAGAAAAATATTCCTTTCCATCACTGAGAAACCCAAGTTTTTTAGAACAGATCCTCAAGGGAGTCACTTATTTTTTAAAAACTGGACTCATGCTGAACATGTGCTATTATCATCAAAGGCAGAGAAGTCAAAATGCATATTATAAACCTGTACAAACCTTCTTTGTCCAACAGCTCAAGCCAAAAAGTGCCAATTCACATGTCTGATGTTTGATGCAGTCTGTGAATTGGCTGATAAATTAATCAAAATATTCACCATTCAACATCAATTAAGTGTGTAAGAAAATGGACACTGTCCTCTCTTTTAACCGTAAAGTCCCACAGAGCATGGTGAAATTCCTTGGGTAAGTGCAACCCAGAGTAGGATTTACCTGTTAAGTACCAGTATCAGTGGATATTGTGTCAACAGTCTGAAATACTTATAGAGCTCGGCTGACATTTCTTTTCAGGTTTTTATACAGTGCCCATCCCCTCATTAGCCAAGCAGTGACCCACTATGCTTATCCTTCCAAGCACCTTGAGATTGTGTAGTTAAAATGTACTTTCATGGTGACAATATTTGAATATCACTGGCTATCTGAATGACGTTAGAATTGAATTTGAATCAGATTTGCTTGAACTAAAGTAGAGGAAGAACATAAGACCTTTGAGCACGCAGTACATTTTTCAAAGGTTAGAAAGATCTTTTTTCTAGCATGAGCAGGAAAAAATGCAGAGTTAATTTTGACAGCACAGACACTGCTGCCATTGTGCAGGGAGAAGCTCAAACTTCCCATCTGTCTTGCTGGCTCAACACTCCATTAGATGTTTGAAAGGGAAGAATACATGCTGGAAACTTTGTTTGGAGGAATAGCTCAAGGGCAGAGTTTTAGACTGCTTTCACAAACAGCTTTGTGGAAGCCTATTATTATTATTGTTGTTATTATTATTATTATTATCCCCTGTAGAATCTCCAGCTGCCAGAGACATAAAGACACACTGGTGTTTCCCAAAGCCATAAGCATGGCAAATGAAACTTGGGCCAGTATAATCAAGAGTAGCGGATAAAACTGTGCAGCACTGGTGTCATTTTTGAGTTTCATGAGGGCTATAGCATATGAATATCTCGGCTCAGTTCCTCTTCGACAGACCACAAAAAGCAGGGACTACTCAGGCAACGTCAACCTGCTCCACCGCTGGAGGGAAAATATTTCAAGAACAGATGGGGGCAGAAATTATATGTGGGCAGCATGATCTTCTCTTCTCCACCTGCAGAATCCTGTTCAGTTCCTACAGTGATGTTTAATATCTGCCTTGGTAGTGCATCCTCACAGCTTATGTGCCGCCTGTAGATCCAGGGACAGACAGGTCCATACCTACTGCCTGGCGGAGACCCACTTCCCAGCTAGTGTCATCTTGGGCATGGGCTTGAATAGACATCTGCTACCTATTAACAAGGAGATTCCCCATAGATCAGGATGTAGGAATTAACAATAAGATGGATAAAAATATGGAAATATCTTCCTTTCACAGTCTTTCTACTGAGCCCAGTAGTCTTCCTCAGGCACATAGTTCATTTTCTTTGAAAATTCCTTTGAAGCATCTTCACAGAGTAGGGCAATTCCTCCACCACATGCCTACAGAGAGGACATCCATGTTTTACTGGCAGTCTTGCACACAGCATAGGTGACATCTTCATGCTAGAACAGAGGGAAGAAGATTTACTCTTCCTAAGTTTCCCTAATGTATACTCATCTTTCAGACTAAGTGACTAGGATTGCTGCCATGGAAGTGCTTTGGGAAACCCGAGTGACAAAAGCTTTAAAAGCATAAAGGAACTGTTAGATTTTATGAATCCCAAAAGGCTACTCTGAGAGTTGCCCAAAGGGAACACATAAGCAATACTTGAGAAGAAATTTCATTTTTCAATTAGGGATAAAATATTTACATCTGCCAGTGATGGACGCTGAATGATTTGTGGATATTACTTTGACAGTGCAGTGTTTAAGGATGCACTTCACCCTACATAAGCAATCATCAGAGCAGTATATCAAAACCTAAAAATCTCCTGCCGGTAGATATTGACTGCATCTGAAAACAAATGCATGTATAACTCACTGTGTATAACTACTTTAAAAATGTGTGATTTTAAATATGTGCATAACTATTGCATGTATTTCCTGTTGGGTGAAACTCACAGCTGATACGTTTCGTTGTGCAAGAAAGAAAAGTCAAGGTTCTATTTCACATTACATGCAGGAAATTTAGATGCTTTTCCCATTATTTACTTAGGCAGGATGGCTGTAGCTCCATCCTGCCAACTGAGGAATAAAAGCTTCCTCCATAGTCAAAGGCAGTCACAGGCGTAATTCGTCTTCTCTATCTTAGATCTTGTCTTCAGATGGGAGGGACTGCTCCCTAGAGGTGCCCACCTCTTGCCATGAGTTGCCATTGAGTTTCTTAGTCCAGAGACCATAGAAAGGAAGAAAAGTGAATGTCTACTGGTAAAACAGGCATACTAGTATTTTGCATTTATTTAAAAGTATTTTATCAGAGTTCTTGATCATTATCCTCACAGCTTGTAAATCTGTGCAAAACTCACAAGAGTAGTAGAGTCTTTGCTCCACTGGTTTTAATCCATTTACACTTGAGCCCAGTGGGCTGAATTTTTAATTCTGGCTTCCACTTGAACTCAAACTGAGCTGAAAGGCTGTGGATATCACTGTTCAGCATATAAGAGTATTCAAAGCCCCAGGCTTTTAATGGTTTCAGAGCAAGTAAGATAAATCCCTTCAGTTTTTCACTTTTTCCCCCAAATGTTATGTTTATTTTCAAATTGATCTCAAACAGCAAATGTAAACAGAGACTTCGTGTTTGAAGCAAGGATGCTGTGTGCATAGAAAACTCTAGGCCATTCGAGCGATGTTACTCTTCTGAGTGCATGGCCTGGTAATAGCGCTGGACCTCTGGAAGCCTAATTACACACCTCTGAATTATTCACAGGAGTGATGCCTGGAAGATCAGGCGCCCGTAATGAGAGATCGCTTCACCCAAACCTGACATGTAGCCACCTCTGATACAAACTGTGGTAGCATTTAACAGTGCACAGCAAGATAGCCCAACTAAATCAGGACAAGAAGTGGAAAAGGAAAAATATTGCCAACAAGAACTCCAGGGAGACTGTAAGTAGGCAGATTGTTGCCTCCCAAGCTGCAACCAGGCCAAGGAGGCAGGGGGCACTGCTGTCAGCAGCACAATAGTGGCTGCACCTTTCCAGGAATCTGAGGGAACTAAAACCTGATTTATCTCACGTTAAACTGCACAGCCCCCTTGTAACTGACTCGAGTAGGAGTAAAGAGCAATACCTTGGAATCAGTTCTGCAGTTTGCAAAGCAGCCCAAGGCAGCTGTACCTCGGTGCATCCTACATGGTGGATGACCCAGCTATCCCTGCCTGGCTGTGTGCTCTGAAGGGAGGACTTAAAGCTCCAGGAAGTCATCTGCAGCTACTACTGTTGCTATTACTTTCCCAGTGCTTGCTTGCTTTACAGAGCTGTCTGGGATTATTAGGAAATTTCTGGACTGTGTGAGACTTTTAAACTCTTTGGGTACCTAGAAATAAATTGAGCCACATGAAATCATAGCCTAAAGGAAATTAAGAGTATGAGGCTAATACCGGATGCATACCTGAAAAAAATCTGAGTGCACCAGAAAGTACAGAAGCCCTCCTTTCATACCAAATTCCTAGTGAGTGCTTCATTTTTTTTTATTGTTTTTTTGTTGCTCAGCTTCAGGCTGAGAGCACTTAAAACAACCACAGCAGAGGCACCTGAGCTAGCAGGGCTCGAAAGCATCAATCTCAACTTCTTAAATATGAAAATACTTCAAGTTATTCTGAAACAATCTTTTTGGTGGCTGCTCAGAGAAGCACAAAGGGCCCTAGCAGGAACCTGATGGTGGTTTCTTAACACTGGGAAAGCACATTTTCAGACATCCCATGACACATCAGAATATAGATTAATGTTAATGAGAAAACTCCCTCTTCTGAGCTTCTCTTCAGCACTAATTTCTCAGCTAATTCATGTTCTGTGAGCCTGAAACCACATGTGGAGTCCATGTGAAGAACGCTTCACAGGGCTAAGAAGCTTGCAGCCCAAACCCAGTGCCGCTTGGAGGGTCCACTTGGTCTTTGCTGGTAGAGCAGTCATGCTCTATCAATGCAAACTTGTTGCATGAATACTTGCACATGGCTGCTGCAGTTGTCTTGGATGTGTTGCATGTGTAGCAGTTCCCCACTTTGGTTATTTACTGCTATATCACTAGTGCAATATATCTGGTTTAAAGCGTTCAAGTTGTACTCCGGAGGTTGACACATTGCTTCAAATGATAGAGTCGACCACAAGAAATGAGATTTTTCCTCCGGATCAGAGTGTGGGTCATTCAAATGATTCACATCTTTGGCCCAAAACATCTTAAAGACTGCTTAAAGCCCTCAATAAAATCTGTGCTTAGTAACTTTATTCTTCTGCTGGAATTGGACCTCTCTAAAACTAGAGTAAATGTTGTCCACAGAGGAGATGGAACTAGTCAGCCTGTGACTATGGAATGAACTCTCTCGAGACCTAAGATCCCTGTTTCTCTAACCTTGCCTTCTCTAAAATAAATACAGAGCAAAATATATTTTTCAAAGAAAACAAAGCCAAAAAAAAACCCCAAACTGATATAACTGTACCAAAATAAGACATTCGAGGACATACACTTCTCTCCAGAGGGAAGAAGAGTAAACATCACATGATAGGTATTAATTGTATCACTTAAGACATCAGTGCAAGGCATTCAGATACTGTCAAGATGAACCTAGTATGAGTTATACAACAAATTTGTTCAATGGTCAGCTGTGATACTTTAACTTTTCCCATAAAACCACTTTGAATGTGGAAACTGCAATGTCTTCCCTTTCCGTGGGGAGATTGAAGGAGATATTGACCTCTAAGACTGACATGCTACCAGATAAATTAGTAGGAATTTCTTAATATGAACATCAATGGTTCTGCTGACATAGCCCTCTGTGTTCTTGTGAAGTAATGGAAGAAAGTCCTGGGTAACAATGTCCAGGGTCTCAAAGAAACCCAGTGATGACTTGATGTGTCTTCTATCAAGCCACTTCTAGCACTGGCAGCCCAGAAGGAAAAGAACTAGAGCCCTTCAAAAAGTTATTTAAGAGAGATCTACAGGGAAACTGAACCCATGTGAACTCTGTTCTAGTTCAAGGACTAAATTTGTTAGCAGTGTTTAAACAATCGTTTTCAGCAGTTCAAGGTAGGCAAAACCTACCCCGATTTGTTTAACTGCAGTGCTTTTTGAGATGCTTTTGTGTACCCGGGGCAACCATGCGAGGATCAAGTTTCCAGGGGACCCTCTTTCGGGGGATCAGTTGCAGAGAAAGAAGTACCGAGGCCATCTGTGGTGGCACAGTGAACTGCACTCAGTTTTTTCAAGGCACGTTGATTCAAATTAGATTAAACTGCTTTGGTTTCTTTGACCCCTGAGGACCACAATGATGGCAGAGGCCTGTCCCACAGAGGATACCTTTAGTCTTTGCAGTGACAGAAGAAAGCTCTCTGGTAGGGGTGAATCACTGTCCACTGTTAAGGCCCTTCATAGTCACAGAGCTGATGATTTTTCTTTTCAAAATTGCACTGAATTCAGTTTCTACACTGTAAACCAGATGCCTTTTGTCTCAAGCCAAGTGCCTATGTGAAGGAATAACTATATACATGGCTCTGCTTTGAGCTACAGCAACCATGAGATGCAGCTGCCTTGCAAGAAGCAGATTCCAGAAACCAGGTGAGAATCAAGGTCAAGCTGCAAGCAGTGCAAGAGCCCTTTCTATTGGATGGCCTTCATCATCGATTACATTTTTTTCTATTTTTACCTGATTTATTAGGGGTTATTTTTATGTGTGCAAGGGGCACAGACAATAAGCGCCCTGGAAATACAAATATAAATACATGATTATGTTCCTATTTTTCAAATTTGTTTCTTAAAAGCCAATAATTGTGGCCACAAAAAAAGGTACATTGCATAGGTTACTAAGTGCGTGCAGAGGAAACTGAAGTGAAGCTGGGGTCCACAGAGAATAGCCTGTGATAAAAAGAGAAAGGCTAAGAACCTCCTGGAAAGCTGTAAATATAATTAAAACATGGAAAGGAGAATGTCAAACGGATTAAGGTTAATGGTTCACGGACTGCCACAGCTTGCTCATGAAGAGCATTAATGGTTTTATCAGAAAAGAGTGGAAAAGGAGACAGTGCACCAATCTGCCTTGCTTCTGAAGCAATCTGCAGAGCCCTGGCTAGGGACCTCAAAGACATTTCTTGATCAGGTCAGGAATGGGCACATGAAGACTATGGCATATTAAAGCAGGAAGGAGGGAAAAGCCTTAGAAACATGGGTCTGCAACCTGAAATCTGATTGAACTTCTCCTAGTTTACGGCCGGATCCTAAAGAAAATGTTTCGGGAAGCTTGAGCTGACTTGAAATATTACCTCAGAGCACCTCTTTCAGCTCCCTCCTTCGTTATTTAGCAGTGTCTTTAGATACCGTTGTTCTCTCAGTGATTTCAGATGCGGATGGCTTTTCTCCAGGCAAATACTGGCTGGGGAATTGGGGCAGAGGCTACTGAGGAGGAAATGCCCTTGTTGTATGTGCTGTGCATGTCCTAAAGGTGTTCACATCTTGTGGAGGGAGGTGGGAAAGAAAGGGCTGGGGTTATACACTAAGGTGCTAGGTAAGAAATAGAAATCCCAAATTCCGTAAGGAATGTGAAATAAAACCCCAAAATGGTACCACTTTCAGAAATGGTTCAGAAGAGTAAAGGTTCTGGTTTCTTCAGGGAATTAGTAACACAAAAGTCAGTCTGATTTTGCTCAGCAGAATAGAAACAATACCTAGCTGACAAGATAGCTCCAAGTACAGGAGATGCCTAGTTAGATTACTCTGAACAAAGAAGGCTGTGGTGACAGCAGAATTTCCTTTCCTGTGTCTCACATTCTTAACAGATGTTTACTGGGAACATTTTCCCACTCAGTCCTTTCAAAAATCTAGTTCAAAGGAGTTAGGATTTCATGACCATCCACATAACAAAAGAAGCAATAAAATTATGCATATCAAGGTTGATGCGTGAAAAGCTCCAAAGACCCAAGGAAGCAGTACAGTGATGTCCTCTGATACAAATAAGATGCTGTGATCCATCTCAGTAAATTCTTTTTATTACACAGGGTGTATCCAAAAATCACACCTTCTGAAGAGATGTCTTCTCTAATAAAGACTACCCTTATGAACAGAGGTATGTTTTACAAGTATTCCAAGTGTTCGTTGTCAATTGGACATTTTTCCTTAGCAATACCGTTCCTATTTTAGTTTTCCTCGCTGCAGTGTTATTTCTATTATAATACGTAAGCATATTTATTAAGCATATATATACTGCACACAAATGTAGCACCATCCCTAGAGAAACAGGCAGGCCCTTTTATCTTGGCTTTTTAGTTGTGGAAACAAGGACACCTTCACCTTCATGGAGGTAAGACGAGTATTTTCAAAGTGATCACTGCTAGTCCACATGCCTCCTTGATACGACTTAATTTATCTTAGTTTATTTCTATTCCACATTTTGATCTAATTTGGCTGGTTTACCATTACACACTAGCTTCACATCAAAGGCGACAGCAAAATATATGCCTCCTGATTTGTTACACTCCAAAAATGTTCTCTGCTTTTAAAGGTGGAGTGATATCCAAGAAAGACAAGATATTATACTAAGAGGAAGATTAATGTGTTTTTTCATCTCTGTACACTTTATGATCTCAACAGGAATTAGTAAGAAGGGCATCCATCTGCAATAGCCATGGACACTGGTAAGGGTGACAGATTTCCTCAGATTTGGGATAAGAAATCAAATTATATTTAAGGACCTACTATTGTACTAGGAATTGTTTGTAGCTACCAGCCTGTGAAACAGAAGATGCTGTATTTTTGATATTAAAAAAGGTGACTGTGTTTCAGGAAAAGAAGTCATGCCTCTGGGACTGTCATCAAAGCTTTTGAATTCAATCTACAAACTCACAGGCAAGCGGTGTAACAGTCACCGTAGCAAGTGGTGTTCTGCACCATGGACTTGCTTTGACTTCTGAAATATCTCCAATATAATGCCAAGGAACCACCTGATAGGTAGAGTTGTGAGGCAGCCAGAAGACCATTAAAGCAAAGTTCACATTCACAAAAAAAAAGAAGATTCTCTTATCATTTTTATGGAAAATTGTGTTTGTTGGACAGGCAGACATTTGTGTCCAGTAAGTGCCATTGCCCAATATCTCATACCAGCTGAAGTGGACATAATTTGAACAATAAAAGGTCAGTCATTGTTTTCTGGGTGTTAATTTATGCAATTTATGCAGTGTTTGGCATGAGACATGATAATGTCCATTGACGTAGCTGTACAGTAAGAGTTGAGGATTATTTGACCCAGTCTTCTTACGTGGATTTTAGTGTTAAAGCAGAAAAATTAATCTCCAACAGTGTTCTTCCATCCATCCAGACACTAAGGTACTTAACAGACTCTAGTTGCTATGATTAGTGTAGCTGTGAACGCTAAGGCATGCAGACAGAAATATGATACTACCGAGACCTTGGACTTAAGCCAGCCAGTTGTAAAGACAGGGGAGTTAGAAAGTATTTTCCAAGCAAAGAGGCGCACATATGTCTGGGTAAGTTAGTGCAAGTAGGACAGTATGGGCAGATAGCCACAATTTCTGAGGCACACGTATTATTTTAGAGCAATTTTCCTTCAGTATGTCTGTTACACCCAAATTTATTATCTTCACATAAAACTCATTCCTTTCACAGAACTGGCTTCTAGTCATCTCTTTCTAAATTATGTGGGATTCTCTAGCACAGTTCTGCTGTTAGGAAAGGCACTCTAATCATCTGGAGTAACAAGGCCAATTCACACAGAAATACTTCTCACAGAAGCTCAGTATCAAGATGGCAGTACGCCTTAGGCTCTGTATTCCTGTGTCTGGGAGATTCTGAATTTCACTGGAGAGATTTACTCTCAAAGCTAAATAAATGCTTGTCCGTATAGGAGGTTCAATTGTCACACAAACTCAGCAGGCTATTGCCTGTTTTTGCCACTACTCTTGTGCCATGGTCTTATTGGAAAGGAATATTTATCCACCTTTGCACCTGCTTTGAGATTTCAGGACACAACTTGGTGAACAGAGATGGAAGAAAACTGAAATAGCAGTTCAATAGCATGGTGAACAGAGCTGCTAAATTCCTCTGGGCAGTGGCCTCTCCTGACACAGTATGGGTGTGGTTCGTGTCTGCTTTGGTCCAAAAACCTGTAAAATTACATGAGAAAGAGGAACAGGGGACAAAGTCTGGAAAAAATGCTTATGTGAGTACAAGTTGTCTTCTATTGCAGCTATTTATCTAGTGATGCTCCACAGCTGGCCACCTTCTCCTAATGCGCCACCAGACAAGTCCTGTGCAGAGTTGTCATGGCTCACTGCCCGTCTGAAGAGGCACAATCCAGGATTACTTTCGGCAGGTACTTCTCTTAGGCAAGAAGACAACATTTAATATGACAAACTGATTCTGGAGATGCCCATCTCCCTCCTCTGCCTGTATGTTTACCCCTTTCCCCCAGCTCTGTTTAAGGTAACCCAAATTGGTACTGCTGGCTTGCTTTGGCACTTACTTTTTGGGTTGTTCTTGACTGAACCAGATATAATTGTAGAAAAATGTCTGTTTTGATACTATCGAACACTTCTTTGTATGATACAGAAACCTGCTGAACCAACTAGAGGCCAAATTGTCCTGTTACATATGGGCCTCTTCTGCTTCAGGCAGGTGAGTGATCACTTTGGGCATGTTTCTGTCACTTGGAAAGAGCAGCGTCCTGAGCAGCCAGGAGCTTGCTGAGCTTGGCCCCTCCTCCCTCCATAGCCCTCCCATTGGAAGGTGTCTCTCCAAGTGGCCCAGGGAGAAGTTCCATTTCTGCCCCAGCCGATGCTGAAGGATGCATAGCGTGCATGAAAGCAGGGCTGGCTATGAGACTGTACCAGGCTGCCATTAGCATGCAGAGCAGACATCTCTGCTAGCCAGCAAGCCCACTGGCTCCCCAGCTTCGACGTGCTTCAGGGAGTGCAGATGGAAAGTCATGACTAGCAGAACAACTGCCAATGTTTCTTGAGTTGTTTTGAGCGTGCTGTGTTCTCCTCTGGTTTGGAAATCGTATTGAATTAAGCTATCTTTCATGAGGCTCATATATGTGCCAAAACAGTGTACCTGCATATGCTTTTTGGAGCAAGTAGGTCCCCCATATGGTGTTCAAAGTTATGGTGTGAGATAAATGGGAAGCAAAAACTGCTGCATTGTTCTTTCCTAGCAAAGCCAGAAGATAAAGGGAAAACTAGTAACAAAATCCAAAACTTCCCTCTGGCAGTCCTAACAACAGAGAAAAGCAGGAGAGGAGAGCAGAGAGGAGGAGATCTGTGCTGAAACAGGCAGCAAAGGGTCCCAAAGCTCCACACTAGGACTTCACCAGCCCTGCTCAGAGCACAGCTATGCCAATGTGTCAAGCTCTCTACTTCTTGCCCTTGGGTAAAGAGGTTGAGGAGGCATTATAGTCAGTCTCATCAAGGGGAAAGCAAAAAGGTTAATCCATCACCACCACGTAGTATCATCATCTTTCCGATGTTGCCTGATTTTAAAGACTTAAAGCGTCTCTGACTCAGATCATTATTACCATGCTCTGCCCAGTAGCCTTTCTCAAATATTTCTGCAGCACCAGCAGAGGGTTTCAAGACACCGCAGCCACTATTCAGCCACAGATTAACTCAGACAGTCTCCTTCCCTCTTTGCAGTCAGGTCACTTGCTTTCTACCTGGTATCTCAGCAATTGCATGTTTTCTCCTTTAACTTATCAACCACTGTCCTTTCCCAACTAATAGATGTGTGTGCCTGTCTGAAGTTATCAATAATAGGATGTAGGAAATCTAACAAGCTCTAAACATCATCTCAAGCCATACAGTTTGTAGAGCTCTCAGTTGTTTCACTGAGAAGCTTTCATGGTTAATTAAAGTAAGTATTGTAAAGATATCTATTTTCAAAGCCCAGAAAACTGTTTGGTTTGGCACTTTTAAAAAGACATGATTGTTAGAAAGACTGTAACTTTTGCACAACAGAAAAAGATGACTCTTCCTCACAGATTTACTCATAATGACAGGGAGTTTGGTCTTCTGTCTCATTGTTTCCTTTTCAGACAATCATTGGATATTTATGAAAATCCCAGGAGTTTTATACATTGTGGGATGGATGTCGATCTGTCTGAGAACACCACATGTATTTTCTGCAGTTGTTGCCTGAATTGTCCAAGCTCCCTACAACTCCCAGTGCATCTATATAAACCAGGTAGGGGCTGACAGAAGATGCATGTTCTGGTTTAGCAGATGGCTATCTCTGCATTCTGGCAAACTACAGAAACCCAGAGAACTGGATAGATTTCCCAAGATTGTTTATAGTCTGGGTAGTAAAATCTCCTTCTGACACCCAGTCCAGTACCCTAATTAGAGAAATCAAAGTATTTCTTTGTTTGGGTGTTGAGGGAGTGTTGATTACTAACATTCAATTTTCATCTTTTCAATCAGTGGAAGTAATACCCTGAGATGAAGATGACCAGCAATACTTAAAGCAACAGGACAGTGTAGATATCATCAATAGATGAGATTAGAGAGATGCAGTCTGTATTGCATTTATAACTGACCTGCATTACAATGAACATGTGCAGTTTAATGCAGTTAATCTGTATTGCCTGCTAAACACATTCCATCAGTTTTACATTTATGCAGCTAAAGGCAAATGTTTAAACATTTGGTTAATACACCATATGTCTAAAATGTTTTAGTTCCATCTGACATTTTAAAAATATTTTTATTCCAGTGGTAACTCACTGAGTAAATTTGTTTCTTCTAGAGCCGAGTATCCCATACTCCTTTTGCCACAGCATTCCTAGACCTGTCTGCCATGATGTCTTAATTTTTTGGATCACTAATCTAATTTAATCTAATGTAATTGGTTTGGCAGCTCTATTAACTTTTTTTTTTTTATTTTGCATGTAGGTGCTAAATGAGGCAGAATCCATGCATGGTGTGTGAGACTGCCTTTTTCTACTTGCCCATTTTAAAGCATGATTGCAATTTTCTGGACCGGGGCAAGAAAAGTGGGACAACACAGTCCCTGTGTGCAACCCACCTGGCAGCAAATGAAGCATCCTTCATGGTAGATTAGCAGCGAAGTCTGCTGGCAAGCAAAGGCACAGTGTAGATCAGGATCAACCTTGCGCAGACTGCTCAGGGTGTCTGATGTGCATGGAAACTGTACCTCAATAAGAAGAACTTACACAGCCAAATAGGAGACAATCAAGAGACAATACAGAGGCAAGAGTCTGTCTTGCTTCATCCAAAGGAATTTACATTTGATAATGGCTGGAACTCTTCCTACTGCAGGCTGTGTTTTGGGCTCCTCATAGCAATATTAGGCAAAATATCCAAGCAGATATTATTAACTTCAGTGTTTTCATTGTATGACTGCTTCTTCACACATAACTAGCACTCTGCATCCCAAGTAGTTGTAGCTTTCTGGAAACTCTGTACTGAGGGCAACAATGCAACAAGTTTTTAAGCAATACACAAAATATCAAAACAACAAGTCTAAATGTTTAATGAAGGGAAATTCAGATATAGCTTAATCGATTTTCTTCAAAACTCCACAGAAACATCATTCTTGGTTCTGAAAGAAAATCTTCCCATTTTCTGTCTGAATAAATTTTGTAAATTGTAAGGAAAGCTTAGTAAGTTTTTATTGCTGAATCTTCATCATGCAACATTGTGAGGAAGATTTATTAGTTTGGTACTAAAATCAGAGCTGGTCCTCTGACTGCAGTGATAGCAAAACAAATTCTCTGTTGATGTAACTTAGTTTAGGTCCTGTGGGTGCAATGGCAAAGGGATACTTTGCTGGATGCCACAAATCAAGTTGCTCCAAAAAGATAGGTTAATTTAGATTCAATGAATTTATGTCAAGAAAGAGTTTAACCTAATATTCCTTACTCTGGCTTCTATCTAGGGAAATATTCAAAGAGGAATTTTAAGTGGGTTTTGACTGATTTTTTTTATTGAATTCCAATAGAAGACCTTACTGAAGGAAGGAGACGGTCAGCTTTTCCTCAGCACTATCCAATTTAGATGATTGTCAGAACAAGAGTGGGAGCATTTGAAAAAGCCGGTGCTAAATATATTTCTGAACTTAGGGACAATTTATTTTTCATGTATGAGGAGGCACCACCCAGTCATATGGGGTGCAGTTTCCAAATGCATGTTTTCACTTCTGTGAGCATCAACACTGGTTTCACCAAGGGTGGTGGAAAGATACGTAACAGAGTTTTTCAAGGCTGTGGATCCAGGCCACAAAGGATGAGCAGGACTTTACAGAAATGTCCATTAGGGAAGGCAAATGTTTTAATTGATTCTGGCTTGAGTGGAGAGGGAGACTGGACAACTTGGTCTGAACTCCCCTGCAGAGCTCTCCGTGCAGCACAGGCTGCACAGTCATTGCATTAGGGACATGGTTTAGTAGTGGACGGGTACATTTGGACTCAATAATCTCAAAGGTCTTTCCCAACCAGATGAGTCTATTCTATGATTGTATTCTATTCTACACAGATCCCGCCCTCTTGGAAAAAGAGTAAAGTTGTACATTTCTTTCCTCTGCAAGACATTGCTTCATACAAATACTGGCAAATGAATGCTGATTAAGTAATCCATCAGTTTAAAAGAATGAAAGCCCTGTGTACTAAAAGATGATGTGAAATTATTGCCTAACCTATTAAAGGAATAAGCCTACTGTAGTCCAATTACACCTTCACTATATACAATGAAATAGCTCTCAAACAATTCCTCAACAAAGAAATAAATCTGTCATGAAAGAAAAAATTATTGTTCGTCAAAGCTATGTATTCAGGAGTTAATACTTCTCTCAGGGTCATGCTGGTAGTAACTCAGCATGAGATTAAAGGAAATTAGAGGGAGTCTTCATTGCATTTTATATTTCCTTTTGTTGAGCTGCCAAATGTTTACCTGAACCCCTAAATTCCACCAGCAATGGATTATTCAGTGGGAAAAAAAAGGATAAACAGATAAATAGAAATAATAGAAATTTATATATGTACAATTTTTGGCTTCATAAGACCTTCCTTCTTGAAATTTATCTTCTTAAGAGTTATACCATCTAAAAATTAAACTAATTACACTGATATAAAAAAAATACTCCTGCTATGCACTGGCATAGCTGAGAGTGAAACCTGGTCTGTTGTCAGTAGGAAGTATTTAGACTCCAGATTCCCTTACCCATCTATAATTCTGCTTATAGTCTAACACAGAAATTGTGAGGTGAAATAGTTCTAATGATTTTCAGCATTAAGAAGAATTCTCGTATCAATCTTAGCAAAAAAAAAGACATACTAAAATAGAGAGGGTCATATCACAGGCTCTCGGTTAGCTGAGAAGTAAGTGAAAATCACAGTGGGAAAAGGTCATGAAATAGGCTTAAATATTGATTGGATGCCCAGTCTCATTCTGAAAAGTTTAAGCTGTATATTCCCGTGAGTTTCAATTGCTAACACCTTTCCTAAGAGCTCTTCCAGGCTATGCAGGCAACTGTATCTCTCACTAAATACTTAGCTAATCAAGCTGTAATTAACATTGTTTTCTTTAGAGAAACATAAAAAATGACCTAATTCTACATTATAGAAGATGCACATTTGGTGAAAGGCAGAAATACAAGAGATTTAAGAACTGCCATTTACAAAATGAGTGATGCTTTTCCCATCATGGGTTTTTGTGAAGATCGGTGGAACAATTGCTCCAGATAAATATGATTCCTGAATCACTTAACAATCATTTAAAGGAGAGCAGGAACAATCATTTAAAGGAGAGCAGGTTCTGCTTCTGAGTAATTAGAGATATGATCAGAAATCACAGAGCTGCTAAACAGGGAAGCTGAAGCTAGTTATATTTCTGCTCTTCCACAATGGGGTGAAGAATTGCCATATAATTAGGATTCCTCAAGCTTTTATAGAAATATTTATGAAAAAAAGAACATCTTTTAAATAAATTACTGGTCTATTTATTATTCTAAAAATGTTGCATTACCAAAATATTCACCCTGGCTTGATTGTTAAACTTGTTCATGAGTCAGGCTCAGCAAACAGTCAGAAGCTAAAATGCTGAACATACATTTTCAGCCTGTGCCGACTACATGACCACATCAACTCAGGCAGAAGAGACAAAACACACTGGGATCACAGCAAGTGGAATGGGGAAAATGTGCCTCCCCAGCATTGTCTTCACTTACCCTGACTACACAAAGGCTGTCAAATAAACAATATGTGAATTACAAGTCCTCTTATTTCAGAGAGAATATTGGAGAGCTGCAGGGCTACAGGAAAGCAAGACAGGTCAATAGACACAATAAAAGTCTTGGAAACATTCTCCTAGGAGAAGAAATTGCAATGATTGGAGTTATTTACCTGGAAGTCACAATTCATGAATAGGAACCAGTTAGGTTAGAACGGCTGCAGTGGTTTCTGACCTCCAGATGTTGATCTCTGCCTTCTTTTAAGATTCCATTTGTGCAGCAGTGCTATCAGAGTTGTTTGTAGGTTACTGCTGGTAGCAGATCACAGTGCAGGTCAGCTGGAGGGGGGACCACCAGGGCCAGCTCTATTCTATGCTATGAAGTGAGAACCTTAGAGAAGGCAGAAGGGACATTTATGCTCTTCCTGTCTCAAGACATTGAGGTGCTGGAGCATGTACAAAGAAGGGCAACGAGGTTAGTGAGGGGGCTGGAGAATAAGCCCTACAAAGAGAGACTGAGGGAATTGAGGTTGTTTAGCTTGGAGAAGAGGAGGCTGAGGGGAGACCTCATCGCTGTTTACAACTACCTGAAAGGAGGTTGTGATGGGGTGGGTGCTGCTCTCTTCTCACAAGTGACAAGCGACAGGAAGAGAGGGAATGGTCACAAGTTGCGCCAGAGCAGGTTTAGACTGGACATTAGGAAAAATTTCTTCACTGAGAGAGTGGTCAGGGATTGGAACAGATTTCCCAGGGAGGTGGTGGAGTCTTCATCCCTGGAAGTGTTTAAAAGACGGGTAGATGAGTTTCTTAAGGATATGGTTTAGTAGGGAGACAGGCGTGGTTGGACTCGATCTTAGAGGTCTCTTCCAACCTTACGAGTCTATGATTCTATGATTCTAAGGCACAAACTGGACACAGAAATGGAGGGAGTGGAAAAGGAATAGCAATGAAATTAAATGCTGAACCAAATTAAATACAAGAGAAAATTCTTCCCTGATAAATGGACCTGTGCCATAGACCTTGATGCTGCAGGGCATCACTGAAGGTAAGAAGGTGAAAGAATTGGATACGAAAATTGGTTTGCTAACTGAAAATTACTACAGTTTTGATCCTTACTAAAAAGCATAATAATCTTTATTATGCTTATTTAGAAGACTTCATTGCTGGAGCCAATCTATAATGAGTAGCATGAAAACAATGCATAAAGCAGTAGGTCTCATTAATGGAGGCCTTCTGGCACCTTCCTTTAAAAGGAGAAGGATGGGACACTTCCACATGTACCATCAGAGCTGGCCACTGTATTGCCTCCTGTACTCATTGACAGACCAGTCAGGCTGCAATCCCTGAATGGTCCCTGGAGTCCTTCTGCTCAGGGTTACAGTAAAAAGAATGAGACAATGGTCACAGATTGCAGAAAGGGAGACTCCAACCTGGCACAAGGAAGATTTCACAGAGCAAGCAGGGGATAGGTAGAAGCAGTGTCACTCTGCCTTTGAAAGTATTCAAAATCAGCCTGGACAAAGCTCTGAGCAATGTGGAGTAAGTTAGCCCTGCAGGGCTACTCTAACAGGAGGCTAGAGTAGCTGGTCCCTCCTGGCACACATATCTGAGAGCCTCGTGTACTTCACTAAAGAGCCAGGTTAAACATTAATACCTCAATATTAGTGAGACTTGTCCTGTGAGATGCTGAAAGGAAAAGTGAAATATTGACACCACGTAGGAATGACAGCATGGACTAGTCATGGGCTTCTCAAGGCTTTGTGTGCAGCTGCAGGAGCTGGATGCTACCAGCTCTCTGTAGACTGTGGCTGGAGGGTAAGGAAAGCATCAGTGTGTGACAGCACTGAGAATATCTATCACGATAGCTTGATTCTTGACTTGTTAATGGATCTACTTTAGAGAGAAGGGAGTTAAATAAAGATTAATCTTTGTATTCTTAGGGAAATGAGAAAGAAATGTAGAACAACCTTTTACCAATTCACTGATACACTTTCCTCACTATGTCTGGTAAAAGGCAATAATAATTGCCCTACAGAGACTTAAGGAAAGTCATCAGCGTACATTGTTCCCACTTGATTTTTCATCATTTCTGTCTGTCTCCTGCCACAAATCATCTGAAATTGTCTCCATTCATTAGAAAAGAATATAATTACGAATCATATGAAAACATTTATTTTTCTAAAGAGCACTATCTCTGCAAATGTCTGGTAGATAAAGAATATTTTCCAGATCCCCAGGCCTCACTTGAATGAAGCTGAAGCCAAATTATTTTCAGAGAGATTTTTAAACCACCAACATTTTCATTTTATTTCAAAATTTTTCTGCTATCCCTATTGACCTCAGACATTCATTCCTCCAAGGCATGGAACAATCAACTTTTCTGCTGTTATTCTAAGAGAGCTGTTTGTTCCATATTTTTAAATAGCAATGTGATAATAAGGCAGAGGTTTGTCTAACTCCTAAATATCTGCAGCTGCAGCTCCCCTCAATAGAATAACCACAGCTTCTTAGGCTGTAATGTTTACATTAGATCCTTGCACATCCCAAGCACAGATTAATGAGCAAGTCCATCTGCAAGACCATCTTAGAAAATTGATTGTGTAATTCTAGAAATAAGGGCTTAAAAAAATAATCTAGTATATATTAGAAAAAAAAATATTTTTCAAAGGCTGTAAGTTCTTTCAGAAGATTGAAGTTTGTCCCATCAAAAGGAGTTTGAATAACAGTGTTAGTATGAGTACACACATAGCTTGCACAGTGCTCAAAACCTTGCAATGGCTTCATGCATTAGTGCTAAACATAGAGAGACTTGACTACTGATTATGTGTTCCCTGCTTTTTTGCTTTTAATGGAAGCCTCCAAGCATGCAGCAGCCATACTTGGATATAGCGTTTCTTTATATTTTTTGGCGACTTGTGCAGTATTTTAAAAAAAAAAAAACACAGCCTCAGTAGATGTAAACCTTTGCTCTTCCCTATATTTCATGATATGCTACTGAAGTGTAAGCCCTTGGCTTTTGAGACTCTTAAAACACCCCTTTATTTCCTGTATCAAGTGTTCAGTGTGAATGAGATCAGGACACCTACATGTTACGCAAGCACAAACACTGAGTTCAGCACAGTTATTCTCTGACTTAAGAACTTTAGTGTAGTCATTGACTATTTTTTTTTCTCTGTTCTCCTCGGGTTTTTTAGCAACACAAGAAGGTACCAATTCTACACATGCCCCAGTGAAGACAGCAGGATGCCTTTTTCTCTATTGACTTCAGTAAGGATGGGATTTCTTCCATGAGACCTAACTGATCTTAAAAAATACAATATATTCTTTCTAAAAATAGCTGAATAAATCTGATGAACAGGAAATTTCAGATCAATTGATTTAACAGTATCGCATTTCTGATTGAGGCTTGTACTCCAGAGCTTCTCAGCTGGAATAAATTTGTTTACCATTCTTGATCTTGGCAAAACTTGCCAGTCAAGGAGCCATCTCAAATTACAAAGAAAAATAATATAAAACTAATTTTAGTTTATGTGACCTTCCCTTACAGAATTATTCACCTACCGTGAGTAATTTCCATTGAATACATTTGCCCCATTACAGTCAATAATGGAAACAGAGCAGATGACATTGCAGCTGTGTTATCAAACTTTCCCACCAGATTTGAATGACTGCTTTATTTCTCACAAATACTACATTTTTAAAGCAGTCTTACATGTTTTAACTACAGTGGGTAACATAGCTTACTAGACCATGATTGCAAAGTAGTGCCTGAAGCTGTAAAACATTGAAACTAATGATCTAAAATTTCACAGAGAGAACCACAGGCTACATAGTGGATCTGTGTTTCTGTTACAAAAAAATATTTTTATGTAAACCAAAAATGACACATAAAATTTAATTAGTAGGGTATAGACCAAGGGAAAAGAAGTGGTGTAGTCAGTACGTACACGTATAAAACATCTCCTGCAAGATACAAACAGTGAGACTATTGGGTGTTGGATTTCTGTGTCATGTCAGTCTAAGTGCATGCATCACAATGGATGAGCTAAATTAAATTTACTTCTTCTTTTCTAATGCCAAGAAATTCACACTGATGATGGAAAATTTTTGTTCTGGTTTTCATATCAATTCTCATTTTATAACATTTGATAATTTTTTGTTTAGCTTTAAAATATCTTCATTAACTCTCGACAGGCTAGAAAGGTCACCAAAAATTTCAAGAGAGTTGTCTGATGGTAAGCAAGATTTTTATTTCAAATCCATGAATAACAAAACTAATTTTATTTTTCTTTCCCTGCAGGCAGACTCAACATCATGAGCAGTTGGGATTTCTGCTTCACATTGAAAACTTAAAGAGAACCATTTCAAGTTCACTATTCACTGCGGTTTGTTCTGCTTCAGAAATTAAACAGTTTACTGAGTTGGTAGTCACAAAGATCCTTCATATAAAAAGAGTTAAGGGTTATAAAGTAAAGAAATACAGGACGGAATAACAGTTATGTCAGACACGATGCAGCAATGGAGTACAGCTGGTCATCCAAGCTTTTGGCTGAAAGGCCACTGAGATAGAATTTTTAGTGGTAGGATAAGTGTAAGTTCTGGGTTTTGGTCTGTATCTTGTAACAAGCATGCCAGGTATGTGCAAGGGACACCTCTGCACAGCATAGGCTGAGGGTGACAGGATAGCTTCTTCTCTGAAACCCACCAACATCTATTTGCATTGCTCAGAGCAAAAGCTGAGACTCCATGGCAGCTTAAACAATTACACCTGATTAGAGGCTACCCTCAAAAACCCCACCAGTATGACTGGAAGCAAAAATGCCTGCAGCTGGGCTGAGGCAGAGGACACCTCTCCTGCTTATTGCACGCTCCTGGAGAAGTCACTCACCCGGGAAACTTAACCCATGTACCAGCCATTCTGCTGGCAGGCATCACAAGCATATGTCATCCTTCCACACCTGGGCTGACACCGATACCTACAATGTTGTAGGCCACCCAAACTACACTGCAAGCAACACACAGTGAGGCAGCCAGAGTCACAGTGAGGGCAGGCATGAGAAGCACCAGGCTTGGCCATCTTCTCACAGCTGCCCGTTGACTGCTGTAGAGCCACAGACAAAAATCTCCACTATTCAAATGTCAGACAATGCCTTTCTCTTGAAGTTTTATTCTGCGATCTTCATGGGTGGTAAAGAGCTGGAGGGGAAAATACTTGTCCCCTGCCAGGAATTATTAATGCCTTCCTTTATGAAATGTGAAAGGCATGTGTGAGCCATCCCTAAACAAAAGCTAGATCAGTCTGGCAAGGTATCATCTCCTGTTCTTCTATGAGGTTTGAAGGGAGCCCTCCAGCAGTTTCTTGAATCCTCGGATTTTTTTTCCCTAGTTAGGATGGGCCATGTGGGTAAGGGAGCAACTGAAATTCTTTCAAGCAATGAGCTCTTCCAAGCAGTGAAGAAGAAGCTACTGACACTTGGCATGTCTGGAAATCATATCAAGTAACCGTCTACAGTGGTACGGAACTGAGACTAATATCACCAGCCTGCTTTTAGAGAAGTGTCTCTCTGTAAATACTATAAGTATTACATGCATGTATCTATTTGAAAAAAAAAGTATGAAGATGCACAATAGACTAACAATTGGGAATGTCGAGTCTTTTTTTAAAATCACTCTTCTTCCCTAGCAAAAATAAAGTGAAGGAAAAAAAAAAGCCCTTGAAAGAGAACAAGAAGGAAAATTAGATATACAAAAGCAGGATGGGCTTCTGATTAGACTAGGAAAGGGATGAGGTTACAGCTCTGTTTCCAGTTTATCACTAGTTACTTTTTATTTTTAAATTATCTTTACCCAATTAACTTAATCTTTTTTAAAAAAGACCTAGCCATCCACAGATATTCAGTAAAATATTCCATTAACTAATTACAGGGATATTTATTTAATGTTTTGAAATACTCAGATAGGGAAAAATTCTGTGCTGAGGCAGAGAAGCAGCCTTCTATACAGTAATCAGTACTTTTAAGACTGAAAACCCTGACAGAAATTAATGTAGCCCACATGGGAGAAGGATTTCCGAGCTACTACATTGCTCCTATATTCCCCAAACAAGAGAAAGGAGCAGGATTAGAAATAAAATGGAGTCTTGTGTATTTCCAAGTTTCCTGATATGGGTATCAGACTTGCAGCAGTTGGCATTTTAGAGAACAGTATTAGAAAATACTTACAAAAGGGAAAAAAACCCATGAGTATGATACAAAAAATAATCAAAAAGTCAAAAGTCTAATTGCAGCAAATTCAGATTTAACAAAAAGTCATCAAAGATAAGAATGTAAGTCATAAAAAACAACACGTACTAGAAGACAGAGAAATCTTGCAGCACGGTGTGATGGCTGTAACAAAAAAATCCCGCACCAAACAAATAGGAAAAGCTAAGGACAGGGTGAAATGAAGACTGCACAAGAACTTGAGGTAAATAATAGAACTTTTTTTCAAATATATAAAGAAGGGGCCATTAAAGGAATCATTAGGGTCCCCCAGAGCCAGATGAGCAGAGACCAGATGCCAGAAGAGGTAGATATTACAGAAAAATTAAATGAACTTTTTGCTTCACTGTTCATGAGGGAGGAGAATGAGCTGTTGCCAAAGAGAGAAATGCACTTTCCGAGTAAGAAAAACGAAACACAAAATAGAACTCAAGGTCAAAGAACAAAACGTGATGAAACAATTAGATTCTGAGACTGTTTCTGTGACTCTGGAACTGAACAAGCCCCTCTCATTGGGAAGAGCAGAACAAGAAGACAATTAAACTCAGTCAACTTGGATTTAATGAAGGCAAAGAAAGCATTTCTGATTAAAATTATTGCTTTTTGTGATAAAATAAATGGGTTTGTGGACAACAGGAGATCAGTGGACATTACTTACGTCAGCCTTAGCAAGGCTTTGAAAGTGTCTTCAACAATGTTTTTATATCTGAGTTTGGACACTATGCTCTGGATAGATGGACAACCAGGTGGGTAAAAATTTGTTGGAGTCTTAGAAGAGAATGGTTAATGGGTTATATACTACCCAGAGTTAAACTGTGGCTGACTGGCTTTACTGAGAAGATCCTAGGGAGTTCAGACAGACAGCACACTAATCGGGCATTAGTAGTGTGCCCTGGCAGCAAGGGTGGCTAAAACGCCTCCAGGAGCCTGAGGGAAGGGATTGCCCTCCTGTTCAGTGCCTGTCAGACAACATCTAGACATTGTGTCCTCAGTACAAGAAAGATATCAAAACGTAGAAGAAAAAGTGTTTGGACCTAGTGAACTAGATTTGTTCAGGCTGAAGAAGAGGTGGCCTCGGGTCAACCTGATAGCAGCCTGCCAGGACTTATGAAGAGGTCATCAAGGAGATGACCAAGTTCTTCACAGTGATACAATAGCATAAGTATGAATTAGAACAAGAAAGATTCAAGCTTGATATCAGGAAAAAGTTTTTCTCCATGAAGACTGCCAGTTATTGGAACAGGTTACCCAGAGAAATTGTCTGGTCTCCCTGCTGGGAAGTTTTCAAGTCGAAACTGGATAAAACCCTGAGCAAACTGATCTCATCTTCCTTCTGCCCTTCTTTGAGCTGAGTTTGGATTGGAGACCTCCTGAGGTCCCTTTCAGCCTGAATTATCCTGCAATCCTATGATCTGTGGGGTTCAAGCCAGCTGAGATGAGAGCAATGGAAGAGACCCCATTAGACCTTGGAAACTTAGACATACTGAAGTATAAATGCCTTGAGATTCTCTGGCAAGAAAAATAGCAGCAATGACAGTTAAAGCCAAGATTAGGAACAGAGGTTAATCAGCAAGAAAGGAAAAAGAAACTATATAGGAACAAGGTTAAAGTCTACAGTTCAAGGCAGAAAATTGGCTTTCACCAGCACTGTCCTTGGCTTGCTGTGCAGATTTGGAGAAGTCTCAGGGAAAGCTCTCCCAGTGTTTAAAGCCACGCTATTTCCTGCCTGGATGATGTGAAAATATGGACAACCAAAAATCCAGCCACAGGAGTGCCTACCAAAGATGCAACAGCTTTCCTGAAACCAAGGGCATGATGTTGATGATGACTGAAGATACGCAGATCTGCCCACAGGCACGTACTGTCCAACAGAGTCCTGTGGTTCAGGCCTGGACCTGTCTGAGAACAATTTTCCTACCTCTGAAGAAATCAACCAGAGAACTTTGCCAGCAGGAGCAGCCACAACAAGAACCACTCAGAAAATTTCCACCATTTTCATCAGAATTTTCTTTATCCTGGGTTAAATACCTGTTTGCCATGGAGGACTAGAAAATGCAAAGATACCAACTCTGTCTGTGGAAACTCCTGAGAAATGCAAGTTGCTGGCGACTGGAAAAGTATCCTAAAAGTACTACTGCTTTTCTGTCCCATTCCTATGAGGGACTGGGTTGGCCAGACCTTTTTCCTGTTATCTTTTATAATCTTTTTTCTCAAGAGATTTAGATTTCCATCCATAAAATGGGGGAGAAAAGATTTATTCCAGTGATACAAGGACTTTGTCAAACGGTATTCGCAATAATAAGGGGCTATTAGATCTTCAGATAAATGCAGATCACGAAAAAACATGTGTTCTTATGGTTGTAAATAATTGCAATTTAAAATGCCATAAAAAGAAGTCAATAAACCCATTCCCAGGAGGTCAGCAAATAGCATTGTTCAAAGATTATAACCCAAGAAGGGTCATTCTCGATAGATAGCGGTCTCATTTCCCTTTCAAAGAATCAGCTGTATATCACACTGCAACACACCAGAAAAGTGCAATAAAAAATACACATTCATTAACCTGCAGAAAGGAAATGGGAAGGTATAAAACATGCTGATGAAACAAAATAAGTCAGCCTAGCCAAGACAGGAGACTGTAAGCAGCTCCAAATGGACCAAACCAAAGTAGGCAATGGGACAGTAGCATACTAGATGAAACTCAACTTACACGTGTGGTTTGCTGGAAACAGTTTACAACTACTTGTAAACATTTATGGGCTCTGAATTAGTTGTAACCTCCAAGGAAAAAGATAAAGGCATTATTATGGACAGCTCAATGAAGATGTATTCAATGTGCAGCAGCAATCAACAGAAAAAAAAAAGAGTAAAAAACTAGGGGATATTCAGCGTGGAACAGACAGAGAATTATACAGAGAACATTGGAATCAATGAGACATTCTCAGCCTTGGCAAGTCAATAGACATTTATTTTGTATGCCACCTCTCCTGAAATCCACAGTCTAAAGTGCCTTGCAAACCAAAGCAATCTAATTGCAGAATAAAATAATAACAAGGGGAGATAAATTCAATTCTCTGTTCACAAATTGAGTAAGGAGCAAAGGGATGAAGTCTGGATGAGGGTGGCAGTCCTTCACGACTGATGGGGAATTTCTACCTAGAGAAGACCAGAGACAGGGGAGAAAAAGAACAAGAAATAAGAGAAAAATAAAGGCCTGGTCTGACTGCTGAATAAGAAGTAAGTAGTTTGAGTAGATGGCTGGGTTGGTTTTTGGGTAGGTGTTCCCATACGTCTATATATAATGGATTATCAGAGGTTAGTCCTAAGGGAATCATAGTCACTAGTCACTGGTTGGGTGCTTGCAGGGGTGGACATCACGTGGCTCTACCAGGATTCAGAGTCAGCTGTTTCAATTTTCTGTGTTCATTTTTCACACCCCTGTTTTGTCTTGAGGGTTTTTCCCTCTTTGACTATATATTTTGTATGTTAAAAACTATTTATTTATGTTCTCTCTATGTTTGTGCAGAATGGGAAAAACACAGAATATAAACTGGGAAACAAATATGCAGAACAATGCTGACAGGCTCAAATCAAAATACCTGAACGTCTGGTCTGTCAAGGCCATGTCTCATGTATGCAGTTTTATAGCAATAGCAATAGGGTAGGTTTGCAAACTCAAAAGGAGGAAAACTATGCAAGGATACTACTGAGATAATAAACAGCAAAACTAATACAAAGTCTGAGTTCAGGAGGCTTTAAGACATTTAAGTAAAAGTAGCTAAACCTCAGATGAATGAGGTCAAATGTGAAGTAATAATGCTGAATTTTACTGGAGTAGTTCACATTCAGAGTTTTAAAGGGGTAAAGAAATCCCTATCTCCATCACACAGATGAAGAAAATAAGCAGGAGTTAAGGATCATCCACAAAGTCACAGTCAGGCATTAGTATATGGGGCAATCAAACTCAGCTTTGCACTGACCTATCAACAGACTACACTGCAGGAAAGTCACTTAAACGTTCGACCGTGAGAAACACAGTTCTGAAAATTTCCAGTTAGAGAACTGTAAAGAGTGAGAAGGTGAAGAAGAAAAAAAAGTATTCTGAAAATGACATTAACTTGGGTCAGCTCATTTCAAGAAAGCTGTAGCAGAAACAGAACTGATCAAGGAAGAATAAGTAGGCTGAATTGGCATTGCTCAGCTTTTAGGTTGTAACACCAAGAAAGGGTACAAAACTCAGTGCAAGAGGGGAAGCTGAAGGAGAACTGGCACTGTAACATGCTGAGAGCTTAACTTCAGTGTAAGGCAATCTAACTCACCCTTCGCCTGCACATCATACCTTTGAGGTCAAGTACTCACCGCCAATATCTCAAAGTACACACAAGACCATTATATAAGCTTGGCATTACTATCATGGATATATATTTTTCACTCATACACACAGAGTAAGTTTAAAAATGTGAGGAGTATATTTTCATTTTAGTAAGGAATTTCAGTCTGAAAAGGCTGCATGGAATTAAATTAGATAAAAGCTCAGCAAGGGCAGACTTCTGAAAAAAGAATAAATCAGATATAGAAGGTGAATCTATTTTGTACCTTTTAATAACTGAAAAATATAACCAAAAAAAAAAAAATTTTCTTACTGAACAACAAACTATTTTTAATTCAGGCCTGGATCCAAAAATATCCCACAGATTTTATTCAGTAAATTCTCTCTTTTGAAAGAGTGAAATAAAAGGGCAGAGAGTGAAGAGGTTGGGAAGAAAAGTGAGCATTATTTCTTATAGAAAAAGGTCCAGTCTAAACTGGACTTTGTAGTAGCACAAGGATGACCTTCTCTCTTCTAAAGAGGTGAACATTAAAAAAAAAAAATCGACATTATTTACTTACATCTGGCTTCCTGTCAAAAAGAAGAAAAGGGAGAGAGTAGAGACTGAAATAAGACAATTTTTTTTTCCTCTCGCTGAAAAAGCCCAGGAGCTTTAAAATTAAATTTTGAAAATTAAAACCAGCATAAAATAATTGAAGGAGATCCTATTTGATCAAAGAGAAAGTGTTAACTTGGTCACAGCCATGCAGGTCACTGTCTGGGATGAAACTTGAGGAAAGATTTACATGGCCTGTTTCCTACAGTCAAATTCCCGTTTCTACAAAAGAAGTGGTAAAGTATTATGTGGTAGAAATCCAGAAATTTCAGAAAACTGAACTGGAAACCACATTCTCCCTACAGGGTCCTCTGATTCCATGTTTAAAGCCTCTTCCCTACTTTCAGTGCTGTCATAGCTTCCATCTCAGTAAGTTCTTTTTGTTCATTGTCCTCATGATACTTTGGGAACAAGAGTGAATCTGGACTGTAATAATCATAAAATATTTCCAAAGATTTTTTTCCCATATACAGCTGTCCTGTTTAGACACCAGAGCCAGGTGTTACAGGATAGAGAAATGCTTGAACATTAGTGATCTGTAATCACTTGCGAGTCAGTTTCTCTTGTTGAGCAACTGAAAGTCCTTTGCTTGTGTTACTGATGTTTTGCTTGTGTTGTTGATGTCAAATATCTCTTTGTTGTTTGCTTTAAGATAGTAAAGCCAAGAAGCTTCCTTCTGCAGAACACCACTGTCCTCTTCTGCTGTCTGAAATCACTTTCCACACTGCTACTTGTACCATTTAAACACAAAGTTTTTGGCTTTTTTTCTTCCACAACACTGTCTGTTATCTCCCATTATGAAATTGTTGGGGTAAACTTGCTCATTGACTTCACCATGGAGGTCTTACTTTTTCATCTGAAACACCTTTCTTACTTGTGTTTCTCTAAAATATTTGGAGACTGGGGAAATACCTTCCTGCTTCGGTAAAAGAAGTGAGAAACCTATGGCTAATGAAAGGAAGACCCCGCAGCTCTCCTCAAATTCACAGTTGCCTTCCCCAACACAGCGATCCTGCAAGAGGCATCATCCATCTAGGCAGAGCAGCGTGCTCTGAGCCCTCCCTGCAGACTGTTCACAGGTTGGAAATGTGGCAGCCAGCAGCACCACCGGCAGGTAGGACATTTGGGACATATTGTGCTGCTATAGTAGCCTCCAACACAGCTGCTGACTCCCTGCTCCAGTGGCGCAAAGCCGTTTCAGGCCCACAGTTCACATCATCCAGGCCTACCGTCCATACTCGTTGCACCCCAGCAGGACCCCACATCTCCCTCAGCCCCCATGCAAGGCACCTGAGACCCTAAGTATTTTTGCTTTTTTCTCAGAGATGCACATGGGAATGCAGCCATTAAAGCTCTCCTTTACAGTGTGAAAAAAGAAGGCATGCATTGCCTGCCTCGCACCATGGCACAACAGCACCTGGAATGTTTGTGGGTGAAGATGCCATTATCAAACTTAACATATGTCACTAACTGTTGTCATGGCTGACTTTCCACATTCAGAGAAGCGAGTCACTCCCAGAAGGACCATCAGGTCCCCCATTAATATTTCAAAAGAAATTTCAAATAGCCAAACTCTTTTAGATGCTGTGGATTGATAACATCCATCTTATCTCCATATTTAAAAACTCACATCTGGTTCCAAGCCTTCCCTAAACAGCTACCTTGTATTAGCTGTAACACTTTCTTAGTTAAAAAAAAGCTAAGAAATAAATGAATAAATTTTTAACCTTGTTAGTCAGTTGAACAATAAGTTTGGAGTCTGTAATACAGTATTGTCCAATAATAATTTCAGAAACTAGAGATTTTGTGATCTTAAAAGTATTTTCCAAGTAAGCAATTATCTGTTTCTATGATTCTATGAACAAAATATTTAAATGTACACCCAGCTTATAGAACCACAGATCCTAAGGTTTCCTAGTGCTATTTTTCGCAATGTCTGTGTTAAAAAATTATGTCAGTTCAGTTTCTTCTGCTCCTCTTTGTCCTGTGGGTTTTTTTTTTCCAAAGGAAAATGTCCCATTCTACATTTATACTGCTCCGGCTGTTGTTTGATAATAACTTGCTGTAGGAAACATCTTGGCAGGAGGACATCAGAAGGATGTTACTACTCTGAAGCATCTAGAAATTAATCTGCAGATATGAGTTTTTCTGTGCAGGCAGGAGAAACAAGTTAAGTCCCTTTTGATCACCTCTAGGTCTGTATTAATATATTTTATCCCTTGGGGATGCATGTAAAGAACATGCGCAATAATTGGCTGACTTATTAAGCAGATTCCAGAGCAGACGGAGTTAACACAACTCTACGCGGCTGCACTCGGTCAAGAGGACATCCTCCCAGGAAAGGAAAGTTCTCTTAGTACATTAGCTTATCATTACTGGTCCTGGTGTTTATATGCTCCTCTTTGCTCATGTGAGTTCCTGATAGCTTCATTCTTTTACACTCTACTCGCATTTCAGAAACTGAATAGAACTCCAGAGAATCGATTGCTCAGCATCACTGTAGAAATAAGAAATATTTCTGGAAATCAGTTTTCTAAAATATGCACAAATCTGGTTTGGAAAATCTTGCTGCTTCTCAATCATGCAGTAAAACTATATCAAACACTAGGTGGTCGAAAGATTGCCCAAGGTCACAACAGGAATCAGTATCTCAGGTTGAATGAAGAGTACAAACATGTGAGCTCTGATTTTCATCATCTAGCTATTGGACAACACTCTTTATTTCCATATACTATTGATTTACATCCTTCTACCCTCGGAATCCAGCTGGTATTTTGTTAATTCAATATCCAAAAGCTCATAATGATCCAGTTAAAGATAGACTGCTACAAGACAGTCAAACTCCATGAAACAATTACGTGAAAGTGTGATCATGAAGTCATTTTTCTTACCTAGTCTGGTACATAATTCCTCTGTCTGAAGAAACTCTTTGCTCAACTAAGTTTTATATGGAGCTGTTAAAAAAAATTTCCAGTAGGAGAGTTTTCTGGCAGAGATTGCTGAATACATTTAAAATGAATGGTTTTCCGAAATGGTGGTGTGGGTTTGGGATGCTATTGAGATTTTTCAATTTGATAAGATGGAAATTCTTTCCCCAAGGAAGGAAGGAAGGAAGGAAGGAAGGAAGGAAGGGAGAAAAGAAGGGAGAAAGAAAGAAAGGAAGGGAGAAAGAAAGAAAGGAAGGGAGAAAGAAAGAAAGAAAGAAAGAAAGAAAGAAAGAAAGAAAGAAAGGAAGGGAGAAAGAAAGGAAGGGAGAAAGAAAGGAAGGGAGAAAGAAAGGAAGGGAGAAAGAAAGAAAGAAAGGAAGGGAGAAAGAAAGAAAGAAAGGAAGGGAGAAAGAAAGAAAGGAAGGGAGAAAGAAAGAAAGGAAGGGAGAAAGAAAGAAAGAAAGAAAGGAAGGGAGAAAGAAAGGAAGGAAGGAAGGAAGGAAGGAAGGAAGGAAGGAAGGAAGGAAGGAAGGAAGGAAGGAAGGAAGGAAGGAAGGAAGGAAGGAAGGAAGGAAGGAAGGAAGGAAGGAAGAAAGAAAGAAAGAAAGGAAGGAAGGAAGGAAGGAAGGAAGGAAGGAAGGAAGGAAGGAAGGAAGGAAGGAAGGAAGGAAGGAAGGAAGGAAGGAAGGAAGGAAGGAAGGAAGGAAGGAAGGAAGGAAGGAAGGAAGGAAGGAAGGAAGGAAGGAAGGAAGGAAGGAAGGAAGGAAGGAAGGAAGGAAGGAAGGAAGGAAGGAAGGAAGGAAGGAAGGAAGAAAGAAAGAAAGAAAGAAAGAAAGAAAGAAAGAAAGAAAGAAAGAAAGGAAGAAAGAAAGAAAGAAAGAAAGAAAGGAAGGAAGAAAGGAAGGAAGAAAGAAAGGAAGAAAGAAAGGAAGAAAGAAAGGAAGGAAGGAAGAAAGAAAGGAAGAAAGAAAGGAAGGAAGGAAGGAAGGAAGGAAGAAAGAAAGGAAGGAAGGAAGGAAGGAAGGAAGGAAGAAAGGAAGGAAGGAAGGAAGGAAGGAAGGAAGGAAGGAAGGAAGGAAGGAAGGAAGGAAGGAAGGAAGGAAGGAAGAAAGAAAGAAAGAAAGAAAGAAAGAAAGAAAGAAAGAAAGAAAGAAAGAAAGAAAGAAAGAAAGAAAGAAAGAAAGAAAGAAAGAAAGAAAGAAAGAAAGAAAGAAAGAAAGAAAGAAAGAAAGAAAGAAAGAAAGAAAGAAAGAAAGAAAGAAAGAAAGAAAAAACAGACCAAACAAACTGCTTGGGCCACATGGCTATCAGGAAGATCTCCTTAAAAGAGAGGCTAATAAAAAAGGAGGTTTTATCACATTGTTCATTTTCCTTGGATGACACAACATGTCAACCAGCATTACTCACATAATTTGCCATGACAGGTCCTGCCTGACACAGTGAATCACAGTTGCCCAGGGCATGTGACCAGCGGCCACCGGTATAGCGGGGCTATTGAATCACTCTTTTTCATTTACACCTCCCCACTGTACATACTCAAAAGCTGTTGTTGCACGTGCAGCCAGCTGCCCTTCATTTGTTTGCAGTTTCAGAGAGAGCAGTAGCAAGGAATGGAGAGTCCTTTTCAGCACTCCTATTTCTTTCCAATTACCTGTGCAAAACGTAGATTTCCATTAAAACATCAAAATACCTTTCTAGGTCTAAGACCAGCTCTGCATAAGATAAAGAAATAAAAACTGTATAAACAAGCTTAGCATTCAAAAGCCTTTCTGAGCCAATTGCAGTATAATGAATTCAGTGTAAATTTGTGCTGACCTTGGATAGAAAATTATCTCTTTCTGCCAATAATTTGCATAGTGGATATTGCTTTTGAATCAGGAATACAGTAAATTGCAGTGTGAAGGTTTTAAAGGATGAAAAGAAAGTAGAGACTGAGTCTCAGCTCAGAGAGACCTACACAAGCCAGGAGGTCTCCAACGGAGTCAGCAGAATTTCCTTCCTCAAGTGAGGTGATAGTTGCACTGTTTTTAAGGAGCAAATGCTTTTGTGTTTATTCATGTATGTTAATCTATCCATATAGTCTGGCTGGAAGCTCATAAATTAGATTGTGCAATCCACCCAGTTGCAAGGAAAGTGTCTCAGCACAGACAAAGCAGGGCTGTCTCTCTCTGCCAGTATCAGCCCCTTCCTTGGAGGATCTTCCTCCAGCCATGGGCAAGATACAAAATGGTCCTGATGCTTCTGAGACCTGTATCAAATGGGTCCACTGTCCTACTAACAGAACACTTCTTGAGTACTTTCAGAATACTGAAAGTTAGTGCCTGGCAACTTGCATATGCTAAGCACTGCTGACCTACGAGCAAAGGATTCTCTGAAATGGTGGAAGGACTGAGTGCATCTGAAAGTTGAAGTCCTACACCTTCATGTGTACCACATGTGCTAGGAGAGCTGGATTTGTTTAGCCTGGAGAAATGAAGGCTCCAGGCAGATGTTATAGCAACCTTCCAGTTCTTAAAGGAGGCCTATGGGAAAGCTGGGGAGAGGCTCTTTATCAGGGAGTGCAGTGATAGGATGAGGGGTAATGGTTTTATGCTGAAGGAGTGTAGGTTTAGATTAGGTATTAGGAGAAATTATTTACTGTGAGGGTGGGGAGGTACTGGCACAGGTTGCCCAGCGAAGTCGTGGATGCCCCACCCCTGGAGGTGTTCAGGGCCAGGTTGGATGGGGCTTTGAGCAACCTGATCTAGTGAGAGGTGTCCCTGTTCATGACAGGGGATTGGGTTTAGATGATCTTTAAGGTCCCCTCCAACCCAAACCATTCTATGATTCTCTGCCTTTAGTAAGTAAGTTTTACTGAAAGACTGTTTATTCTCAATGTAATGTAAGCCAGCACAGGTATTTCCTTCTACCGGCTGATACTGTGGAGCTTAAATTGTGGCTGCTGTTTCACTGTCCTTTTTAACACATGTAACTATTTAGTAAGCAATTCACACCACATGATCTTATTTTGTTCAATCATAATAAACATCATCTTGTGTTTGTAGAACACCTTTGTCCCATAGGATCTGAAAGTACTTAACAGAATTGTACTGTTTTCCTGTATAGACTCATTTTTATTCAATAAAATCATAATGCGCTTTGTACAGTCAAAGATTTTTTTAACTGAATCTTTAGATGTGCCAATCCTTGCCCAAGAGAATTTCGCCTAAATACGCCTAGATCATTGATTCATGCAATTCTGGACCTCTTCCACTTTATTCTGAAAAGTCAATATTTTTGAAGGATTTGGTATAGGAATGTTAATACATATATTGGTGAAGACAGCTTTTCTTCTGAGGGGATATGAATGCTAGCACCAGAAAAACACTGTAAATAGTAAGAGAATATTGCTTATGACAGAGGATTAGATGAAGTAAAATGAGACCCTGACTAAGTACATGCGTTGTTTATTGGACAGACACTTCCAATAGCAAGGAAGGACTTCCTTCTACACAACATGACACAGGAGATGTCATTAAACACAGCATGGTTTACAAACTATGCTTGACTTGCTGCCTGAAGGCATACTCCACCATCTTCCCCAAATCCTGAGTGACAAAAGTATGGGAACGCATGGCACTGTGGACCACCGCAGTAGGAAGGGTTGGATGAGGTTTCAGAGGATACATGGCAATGGAGTACTACCTCTGCCCATGGCACGTTGCGCTGTGGATGTCGCAGAGGCCAGTCAGCTCTTGATGGTGCTTTTATCTTCCCACACACTCAGAAACGAGCCACATTCAACTATCTGGTCCCACTTATCACCCAGGGCTGTCCCTGTCATCCCTGTTCTCCTCATCTGCACAGTGAAGGAAAAAATCCTGCTTACTGTGGAGACTTGAAGGGCTTTGAGAGGATGCAGTGTACAGCACTAGGTAAATCTAAATGACAGCCAGGTCACTAAGAGTAAAGAGCATTTGACCTTTTTCTTCCTCTGTTTGCTCAAGGAATGGAAGGGGAAGAGGGTAGCTGCAAAGTAGAGATGAGCTATTTCTGTTGATATTGGTGTTGATGATTCCTCCAGACAAGATCAGAACGAAGGACTCAAACATACACCTCTGTAAATATAGTAATAGGCCACTTTGCAATGTCTTCGTAGCCATGAGACAGTGTCCAAGTGATGCCCTGCCTCCTAACACCCTGCATTTTGGTCAATATTGGCACAGAGTCAGGCTGCTGACACTTTTCCTCTGAACAGTATTGGCAGTATAGTCAGACTGCCAACACATTGCCCCCTGCAGTAGTGTAGGTAGGACACTGCCCGTGTTATTCATTGTCAGCTGTACCTCTCTCAAGTCCAACTAGCATTGGTGGAGCCAAGGCATGGAATAACTTTTACTGCATTCAAAAGGCATTTGCATCATTGGCTGTTGCTGCCAGATAATGGGACAACAAGTATCCCTCATAGCACATGGGAGCCATGGCATCACTTATGATCCTGTGTTTGCCATCAGTTGATTGGTTGAGTTGCAGTATGGGCACATTGTTGCTCACTTTTTTACTGCTTCGATAAAGCTTTGTTTTAGAAAAGGTTGTCAGACTCCATTACTGTTTGGACCACACCAAGTCAGGTGGAAGCAGCTATCAGTGTTAGAGCAGAGTGAGGGGTCTGGATGAAGACACAGAAACAAGGGTGAGAAGGTGTATCTGCCAACAGGAGATGATTTAGTACTCCCAAGCACCCCATCAATATTGCAAAATTATCTCAGCAACATGTGTTCAACTCCTGGCAGGGTCAGAATGGTTCAGGTTCCTTCCATAGTTCAGAAACAAGCAAAAAAACAAACAGACGAGCTTTCCATAGTACCCTACAGCCTTGATCTTCAAAATATCCCTGGAAAATGAGGGCCCTAGAGCTGTCCCTAGGCAGAAGAAATTCTACAACATATCTCATAACAGGAGACATTTCTTTGGGAATCTCATGGCCTGAACTTTCTAGTCCTGCTACATGTGATGCTCATCATCTGTCAAGCCTGACAAAATGCTCTCAGTCAGCTGGATTCCCCTGACCGATTGCAGTGGGGTTTGCAGGTCACTTTTTCTGGGAACTCCTTGGAAATCCTAACAGAACAGAGACATTAAGTACTTGGTGGCAGAGAGAAGAGATGGGTTTGGGAAGCACCTGTGAATGCCAAACTCCAAAAGAAACAAGTTTGAGGTAGGTCATGGAGGAGACCAGACACAGTCATTCAAACACACATATTTTCTTATGGAAAGCAACTTCGCATGTTTCACCTAAGGACACAATAAAGAGAAAAGCAAAGGAGAATGAATGCTCACACAGATCTGCCACAGGACCACTGAGCTCTTGAGCAAGACCTGTGGACTAACCTCTTTCTTGCATATTCTTTCTCCTAGTTGTACGAGAGGGATAACTACACATACTTCAGGATAGGTGCTGAGAGGAGCTGCACTTTGTAGCCAAAATCTGTGCTACAAATGGGGAGATTAATATTATTAATTCCAAGCTAAAGTCCTGTATGGAGCTAATAGAACTATTTGTTATCAGGACGTGCTTTCTCTAACCCCACGGTTACTGCTGAAAGCTTTGTATTTTCCTCCTTTTCCCTGGTATAGAGTAGTAAGAGAGGGAAAGTTACTGTTGTACACACAGGTGGTCTGCAAGTTAAGAGTGTGGATATTCAAGGACATTAAAAAAAAACGTGATAATATGCAAACAGGTGGCCAGATCCATAAGATAAAGTCAGTCAACCTAAAGGCTACACAGTCTCCATCCAATGTCAGTTGGGATGGGCCTTCATCAGTAGTTGAGAAGGGGCTGCTTGTCCAACACGTGTTGTCCCATCACCAGATGCCGTTTAACTAACAACACACTGCCATGGATGATGTTGAGCAACTGAAATACAAGGTTATTTGTTCCTGTCCTCCAAGAAGAAATCTAATCCTTGCCTGTTTTAACCACTTAGGTCAGCTGATCAGGGACACCTATCAGAAACCAGCTGATCCTCCCAGTGCTGAGCAAGGATCTGACCCAACCTGACAATTTCCACCACACCAGGATCCAGAAGGGCAATTTCTCAAATCAGATTCATCTCAATAGACCATTCCGAGCTTGATTTTACCATTTTTGCCTAAGGGAGGATACTAGAAATAACTGCTGAAATCTCTCTGTCTTCTGAGGCAAGAAAAATATAGGTGAAAAAAAATTTAATTCCAAACATTTAAAGTTGCTCTCTTTTTCAGGAAGGAATGTGAATTTTCATTTTCCTATCATGGCCTATGTGGGAGAAAACCAGCACTTACACCTAGTTCTTGCACTTAGTGCTTAGAGGAGAGCTCAGGTACTAAACCTCTTAATAAATGGAGAAGAGGGCAAAACACGGCGAATCCAGATTTGACAGCATTAATGCTGAGAGTACTACTGATATCACCTAGTTATAGCAACCAAAAATCTCATTTTACAAGTGAGCCTTATTGGACTGAATTCTACAGTGCCTTGTGACACCGTACACTGCATCCAAGCCAGTGGCCAGACCCCTGTGCAGCACGATCAGAATTTACAGTGAGGGTGAAAAGACCTGAGAGTTGCTTGCTTGAAATAACCTCTGTGACACTGACATTACAGTTAATTAACTTTCATGGTTACTATTGATTGCAGACTGACAAGAAGCCTGGGAACATCCTGGAGCAGGCATCCCCCTGTTACCTCCCAGCCAGCTGATGCAACTGAGATCCAATCATGATTTCCCATGCAGCAGCAGCACTACTTGAACTGGATGAATTCCCTCAAGCACCAGCCCTAGAGCAGGCACCAACCCTGGAGCCCTCCCATCACTTATTCCCTCCTGTGTGCTTGCCCTGAGTGGGTACCAGCATTCCCCTGACCATGGGGTGGCTCAGCAATGCCACCCACAAAAAGGACTGTCCTTCAGCTGTGCCAGCACTCTGATGTGTCCTCATGGCCACTGGAACAGCCAGGCCTTTCATGGGCAGCAGCACAACTGGGGCCAGAGATCAGTAGGGCTGCCTGAGGGAGAGCAATGCTGATGGAAAGGGATGCCACACCACGGCAACCTGAGCTTAGCAGGGAGGTTGTTGCTTCTGTTTCACAGCAGACAGAGGGCCTGAATGCCTGAGAACTTGTCTGTTTTCTTCCAGATATATTAAATGGTCTGATAAAAAGCACCTCTCCCTATGACCTTCACCTCATGCAGAACGTAAACAACCTTTAACATAAACAGCAAACTCCAACTACATCATGATTATTTAATATTAATTGAAAATTGAATATGCTGATTTATATTAGCTCACAGGAAGGCAACAGCTATTAATGGTCTACACAGACCCAACACAGAGAAATACTGGCAGACCCATAAATATGGTGAAGTTGGTTTTATGAACACGTACCTTTGTTTCCTTGTACCATACAGGCAAAATCTTCATTTCTGGATGTAAAATAGCTTTCTGGGGACCAAGGGGCTGAGGCTTTGACAGTCTTCAGCAGCTATAGGCATAGAACTTTTCTGCTATGTTAGGGGACACTGTTTTGCTGTTACTGGTCTGTATTTTTTAAAGTAGTGAACTCAGGATATTTCCAAAAGCCTGGAGTAAGATAGTGCACATGGAGTGGCCTCTGTTCAGCTCTCTGGAGGCTGGAGCTGTAGACAGTCCATCTCACTGAAGTGAGCACCAGGGTGAGCAGGACTGTCCCTCATCCCACCAGCTGGGAAGGCTGCCAAGAGTGATGTGACAAGGCACCAGCTTCTGCCATACCCAGGCACGGGGACTGAGGCACGCCTGGAACTAACCCACAGCTGCTGACTGCCTGCACCACGTGCAACGGCAACCTGGAATTGCTATCAGCACAAGATGAACCTAAATTCAGCAGAAATCTCTTTATCTCAGTCTTTACACACCCTCTTTATCACAGCCTATGGTTAAAGAAGCTTTACACCTGAGATAAGGAACCTATCCATCACTGGGAGCCAGGAGGTCAGAGTTTTACTGTGGCAGATGCTGGCAGATGCCAACCAGGAATTCCTCTGCGCTGATGAATTTACAGACCAGGTAGCACCATAGGAGAGTATGTATCTATTGGCATCACGGAGAGCATAAAACAAGTATTCCCAACCATAAATAATAACTTTTTTCTTGTTATTTGCACAACATTAATAAATAGTATAAAACTACTTTTTGCACAGATCGATAATTGATTGATAATAAAAGCAACTTCTTATCATAAGCCAGCACTTTTGTGGTCCCAGTTAAAGCACAGAATGAACTAAAGTAGGTCACCCCTCATAATAATTTCAGTATGTTTAAAAGCTTAGCAGTTGTCATTTCTTGCTCTTGGTCTTCAGAGCCACACCACAAGCACTAAGGTCTAAGAAGCCATCTTGCCATCCTGTGTGCAGAGCCAGGCACCTTGGAAATGTCCACCTGTTCACCTCGGTGCTAACGCTGCATTCCCAGGTGTGCTTCCCATCCGATGAGAAAACAAGCAGTGATCCCAGGTAGTAACAGCTGGCTGCTGGGATAGGCAAGCTCCAAGACGAACATGGCAAAGGAGTTCAACAAACTATTTTAGAGCAGGGGCTTCCTGGAGTTAAGTGGTAAGGCACTGCTAGGCTGTCAGCAGCGGCTGAATTTGGGTGGACAACACATCCAGGGCAAGGACTTTGACTTTCCTGTTTGGCTCAGGGAGACCCCTTTTCCGTTGACTGTCATGGATCTAGGCAGTCATTACTCAAGTTTCCACAGACAGCAACAAGTCAAGGGGCCCTGGCAGGGAAGTAATTAAGTTTTCTGTGCAAGCTGGATCTACCATTTCGAGCAGACTGGTGCTTATCACAGGCCTGGCCTTTGGAGAGACTTCAGGAAGCTGGAGGGAAATATTTTATCCGTCAGTCTTCTGATTTCTGTGTTGGCACAATCAGAGTTGCAGCAGTAGATTTTCAGGCTTTAAGGGCAGTGGGATCATTATAGTTGTCTTGTCTATGTGCCTGTGTAAGCGAGCCCTGATGATGTCCCCATCCAGCCCAATGCTGTGCAGTTCAATGAAAGCACACTCTTCAGAAAGACAGTCAGCCCTGATTTACAGGCTCCAAGTGATGGAGATTCCCTCCCATCCCCGGGTAACCTGTTCCAATAATGAATTATGAGAAGAAAGGGAGCAGTTTAGTCAATGGTATTTGTGTACAATGATTTTACATGTTGCAATGGTGCCCACTGCAGAAAGTAAATTGCCCCCTGGCTTTCATAAACATCATCTGTACACAAGCATTATCCAGAAAAACTGTATGTCAGGGAAATTCTCCAGTGAAAGATAATGTAATCTACACAGCAATACGAAAGGTAAAACAGTACTTACCAGCTGGGAAAGAGGGAGAGGTGACAAAGAGCAGCCAGCTGTAAAATGACCATGTCAGGGCTACAGCTGCCTGGGTCTGCCTGATTTAATGCATCAGCCCCACAAAAGCATGCTGAGGAAACTAATTCTGTGCGAGAGTAACTTCATATCCAGGAAAATTATGAGGCACCCAGAGGTCAAGCTGGTTCTGTGGGGTGCCTTTATAATACAGCCACCAGCAGAAAAAAATTCGGAAATTAAGTTCCATCTACTCAGACAGAATTGGCAATAAAGAGAGGACTGCTCCATTTATTTATTTATTACATTAGGTCCAAGGGAACAAGAGCCCTTTTTCTTTCTAAATTTGGATGTAATTATAGCCAGCTCTTCATTAGTGCTTTCTAGCCTCCATCTTAGAGCACTTTGCAGAGGAAGCTGATGGCATCATTCCTATTACACTGACAGAGAAACGGTTGCCCAGAAATTGAGAAGCAATTTGGCCAAAGTCTTGCAAAAACCCAATAACAGAATAAAGAAGAGAATGTTGCCCTGCTGCATGAAATTCCTCCGCTGTGTCCTCTCAAGCTGTGTCTAGCAGGAGAAAAGCCCTGACAGCCCAGCGTAAGTCTAGCACTACAAACCAGGTACATCTGGACTGAATGGTCCGCTTGACCACAGCCAACTCCCTGTCTACTTCTCTGAAGGCTGCAACAACCTTTTCCAACGTGTGATCAAAAGGAACAACATTTTGCTCATGTAGTATAGATTCATCTAATCATGCTCTAAGAAGGTACGCAGAACTCCAATGTCTCTATATTAAGCTATGTGATCTCTCAGATGAAAGGTGAGACAAAGCTCCTTTAGGCCGTTTAGTCATTGCTTTAGTCATTGCATGTCATTTTCCAGGACTTGTCATTTTGTGGCCGAGCAGGGCACTGGGGCTGACTGCTTCCAGATCTCAGCATCCTACCTCACAACCTCCTCTGGCCAAGCGAACACTGTTTCCAGCAGCCACACTTCTCCACTGAAAAGTTGAAAAGGGAAAGAAGTAAACTTTCAGTTTGCAAGTCAGGTTTTTGGAACTGGTGTTATATCTATTAGTAGGAAAGGGTTTAAAGCATCAGGTATCTGAGGAACCATGGGCTCTTGCCCACAGGTGCCCAACCATGAGCTTGTCCCTGCAGCACCAGAATGATTGCCAAAACATGTATCAGGGCATAGCACATGGTGAAGCTGTGGCAAGGTTGCCCTTAACTTCCAGAGATTTTCCCACTTGGCCTTCAGCCAGCTGAACCAGAGGATCTGTTCTCGGCAGCCCAACTCTTGGAACTGCTGCTTTTCTCACTTTGATAGGAAACTGCCCAGGAGAAAATTTTAACCTGCCTTTAAAATGTAAATGTGTCCGTCCTAAGTGGACTTCTGACTTCTTCAGATATGTTTAAAAACGAGCACTTCTTCCTCCAGCATCCATCTGTTAACACAGAGCAAAACAGGAATTTTATTTCTACCTGATGATGTCAGTTTGGCTGATACTCTCTTCGTGCACTGAGGCAGAGCAGGTATCCAAAGCCTTCATCTTCCATCAATACCTTAAGCTTCCAAAGGTAACATTAGGCAAATCGCTATCAAATCCTCCAAGGTAGGGACTAAAGAGTTAATTTTATATAAATCATCAGGACATGTGCCCAACTCCAAGCTCCATGGTACTAGGCAGAAGCACAAAATAAACAACAGTCATTGCTTCCAAGGGCTTACAAATGGCTGGATCTTTCCACACAGTGCAGCATAGCTCTTTTTTTAAAAAAAATGATCCATGATTAAGTGTCCCACGGGAGGCAGCTGTCTGATGAGCACTTCAGGAAATTTGGCCCTTATCTGCAGGTGCTTAAATGGCAGCTGAGCCTTGGGGGAAAGTGATGCCTCTGAATAGCCCAGTAAGTGGCAGTGAGGATGGCAGAGAGCTATTCCCTTTTCAGGAGCACATGGATATGATCCAGTCTGGACTAATGCAGGAGTAGTGAGAGCAGCCTGACCTCATGGAGCACTCCCCAGCCAAAGAGTGTGCAGCCAAAGATAAGCGGGAGGAGAAGGAAGGGCAAGGAACCAAAAACCACAGTACCCCAGGCAGCAACCGTTCTTCTGTGGGCATGGAGAAACTTCTTGACCTTGGCCAGTGCCAATGGACTCAAAGCAAAACTAGAATCTATGAAAGAAAAAATCCTGCACTAAGCTGTCCATACAACACATACACTCCTCTGTGGGTCTTCTGGCTGTTTGAGCACTTCAGGCATCACCATTTACATTGTACATCCCCCGTTCTTGGTCTGTGAACATTTTGGCAGGTTTTCTACAAGTAAATAAAGCAGGGCCAGAGCACTCAGCTGCCCTTAATGTTCCTCATCTGTTCACTTTCTGGCATAGTTTTAGCCATGCCAATTCCTCGTCTCCCAGACGTCACCCGTGCACCATTCTGGGGATAACATAGACTGGGAATTGTTCCCTTCCAGCATCTGAATGTATCCATATTCATTTTGAGGGTGTAAAGGGAGGGAAAGGAAAATCTTGAGGCAAGTGGTTGCAAGCCAGGCTGTGACACTCAGCCTCAGGACTGGAGAACAGCCCCTGAGCTGTTTTAGATGTGTGCTTAGAACTATCTTCCAGACTCCCCATTTCCAGTCCATGGGTGTCAGCAAGCTCTCCCCTGATCTCCTCTGTACCCTCTGTTCCCTTTCTTTGCACCAAACACCAAAGTCCCAGGTTTGGGCCTAGCATGTCTCACTCCATCAGTGGGACTTAATGCCTTCATTAGCACATTACAGGGAACTGATGGTGGAAATCACATGATTCAGTCGCATTTCTATGTCTCAGAGACAGCTTCCATTTGTATTTCTGCTGCCTTTGCTAGACAACCAGTTTCTAATACAAGTCAACCCAGACTCCCAATCAGACTGTTTCCTCTCACTTTTCAAATCCTCAGCTTGTCCCATCTGATGTTCGTCGCCAGGGTTTTCTTGCAAAAGAAATCAGGTAAATAACATAGGATTTTCTTCCTCTGCTCACACCAGTCTCAGTTTCCTCTCCCCTCCACCAGCAGGTCATGACCCTATGGTCCCCTCACCTTCTGCCCTCTCATGGCTAAACAAACACAATTTAATGCTTTTGCTCTTTAGAAAATATCTGTGTCAATTTGTCTTCCCCTTCCTTCTCAGTCCAAAAATTTTTGCCACTTTCCCTTGTTGCTCTCATATCTTTTTAATGACTCTTCAGGGTTTTTCTTCACCTTCTCTAAAACTTTTAGAGAGAAGTAATGTGGATCTCTGTTCCCATTTAGCATCTTTTCCTCTTCCAAAGATTATTTCCAGCCTATTTTGCTCATAAACTGATCATCCCTGGACCTCCCTTCTCAGTTCAGATCTGCAGGGACTAGGCACAGTGTGCTCCTCCATATGTTCTACCACATCTTTCTGCTTACTTGCTTAATTGTTAATCAGTCATAAACAGTGAACCTCTCTAAATGAAATGGAAAAAAAAAGGAGTGAATAGGGAGAAAGAGGCAAAGAAACAGGCTCTTCAGCAGAACAGGGAGAGTGGTCGTGAAAGGCCAAAGCTGGGAAGCATCCTTTCCATTAGCTCTCACCTCCTGAAGCACATGAGCCACTCATGGTTCTGCTGCAAGAGCCTTTGTCCCTCCCCTTTCCTTCTCCTCCGTGGAAATGGCTGCATGATGGCCCCCCTGAAGTAATTGGGAAGCAGATCTGGCTTCCCCAAATGCACAACAGCCCTGTGAAAATGCCACTGCCCCTTCATACTCCACTGCTAAGGGGACGGCGCAGACTGGGCTCCTCTCACAATTCCAGGCTCCCTCCCCAGCCTGCTCTAGGGTGTTGTAGCTCCAGCCCCTCACTCTTCATCTGGTGCCATGGCAGTTTTATGTTTTCATTTGTACTTTCAGCACAATCAAGTGGTCCTTTACTTTCCCTTAAGTATTTTTGAATATACTAGACACCTGGTGAGGAGCTGGTAAATCCCTTCCCTGAGCTCATGTCAACAACAAAACAACAGGGTACTGCTGCTCGTAACACAGTATATCCAGATGCCTTCACTGAATACACTGTTACAACATCTATAAATGCAAGACTTGTGCTATACATCTCCTTGCAAACACAAGATATAGACCCTAGATAGAGGACGTACACTAGACATTAAGCACCGAGGACCTCATTTTCTGTTATGCTTCAGCTGAAAGCCATTGTGATGCAGCAGACTAAACACAAACCCAGTTAAACTGGGTTTACAATTGCTTTGTGTTAGCAAACTGGCACAAAACAGCTGGAGTTTACCAGTAGAACTGGCCCCTACAATCTTCTTGGGGCCATGTCAGACCTCATTTAACCAGCACACTTCAGATGGCAAAGGTGAGAACTATAGATCATGAACAGAAATACATAAGTTAAAGACAATGCTGCACTCTCTGTGTAAAATTACACCATTGTAAGTATTTTAATGGAAACCCTTCGAAGCTAGATGCTTTGGAGCAGAGAGAACTGAAGCTCCCAGAAGCAACAGTGCTGCAATGAGCTTATCCAGCAACGTGTTCTTCGCTGTCCAGCCCAACCAGCGTTTGAACGTTGAAATTAATTACACTCTCTGGTGAGAAAAACTGATATGTTGCCTACTTGTAAGTAGTCATTTACTAACTTTCTACCACAGACTCAAAGAGAGTGGAAGTTCATTGTTCACACAAGGTTTGCAAAACCCACTAATATGATGTATTTAAATTCAAAGTAGTATAAACTTGTAACCACATAAAAACTGATAATCACCGAAGAGTGCAAGATAGAGCAGTGTTTTGGAAATTTAAAGTATAAAAAAAAAAAAAAGAGAATGACTCAGCACTCTTTAGTAGAGAAGAATGTTGCATAAGCACTCAAGAGGGAAAAAAAAGGAGGAAAGAAAAAGCTTTTTTCTACATGGAGGATTAATCTGCGTGCTGACCTTCAACATGCTCTGGCACTTACATAGTGGTACAAGGGGAAATGCGGATACAGTGCAAATGACATAAACAAATTCCTGCAGAGGGAACCTTTCTGGTGGAGACATCCATTCTCCAGACTCAAATCCACTTTGCTAAATACACTTGCCTTCTCGGCTAATGGAAAACTTCCTGCACAAAGTGTAGCTTACAAGAGGAAAAAAAAATGCAGGCAGGTTTGAATTTCTCAAGGACCAGAGATGCCATGCTTTGGCAGTGAGAAAAGCCTTTGGTTTTGACGACTCACCTAACCCACACTGAGCCCTTGCAGGTTGCCAGCCTGGAATATCTACAGCCTCTGATCTACTGCATTGCACAAGGCAGGACTGATGACAGTGGGCTTAGGTTATCAGCTACACTGAGTTACTCTGTCAGGTAAGAATATGGATGCTATTGCCTGTTAGGAAGTAAAAGAAAAAGGGAAGTAGCAATAAGGGACAGAGACAGTTATAAGTTTGACTAGGGACAAAATTAAATTGATGCTGTAAATGCACTTAATGCACTTTAGTGACCCAATGCATTTATTTCATCATACTGTGCCATGTGGCTGATTACATTTGATGCATAAGACATGAAAAGCACTAGAGGCCATTGCTGGAAAACCTTGGGATGCAAAACTAATTGTTTGGGACATTAGGTGTTGGGCATTTCTGCACACACACATGGGCACATGCCCTCTGTCCTGCGTGGCACACGGGATTTGATAGCACCTTTCAGAGGTCACCTTGGCACTGACTTAACACTCCTGCTGATTTTGCCTTGCAAGAATCAGTAGTAAGGGCTCCAGTCCTGCATAAATTCTGACAGTTTCCTTCATTTGGTTTGATTGAAACAGCTGCTTTTTTTTTTGGACCAAAATCCAAGAAAACTTGGTACAGTCTTGGAAAAGAAAATAAGCAGTCAAGTTTGCCAGCTGCAGAATACAGTGGGACTTCACTCATTCGCATGGCACCTGTCCATGCACATAAACCAGGCAAGCTATCCTCAGAAAGTTCAACTCTGAGGACTGCATGAAGGCTCAGATTTCTTCGTTTACACATCGCCCTGGGGAATATTCAATGCTAGAGCAGTGGAGATGTAAGAAAGGTAATACAGCCCTAGAAAGATGCTAGTTGTTCGGAAAACTGGGATCTTCTCCTTGTCCTGGAATTGTGTTTTTTTTTTTTTTTTTTTTCTTTCCCTTGCTATCATAGTCAGGAATATTCTGTAGACCCTCTGAAACTCCCTTAGATGCAACATTCAGCAATCCAACAGCTACTCTCTGCCCAGCTCTGCAGGGTCCTGTCCCGCAATCCAGGGAACTCTGTACCCAGTCCAACAGCTGAAGTTGTGAGCTTCTCTAACCTGGTTTACTGTGAATGAGCTGGGCTGGGAAGAATCCTCCTGGGTGCTTTGGGAGGTCTGCAGGGCTTTATAAGCTCTGTGCAAGATGGGCACCTGCTGTGGACTTGCCCACTGCCACTTCCACCTCCACAGTGGTTCTCCTTTGGGGCAGTATTCTGAAAGCCTGTAAACTGATGGAGAACTATCACACTGAACCCAGACATGTCCTTAATCAATGCTGAGGATGAGGTAACCTCCAGAACATCTGGAGCTGCAGATGGTGTACATACATAACTGTAATGAACTGGGACTCAACAGGCTGGGGTGGCCATGCCTTTCAGGACTGGATCTTAAAAATCTGTCCCTCTGTTACATGGGGATAATGATTTTGAATCTCTTTTGTAAGTAGTTGTGACTGTGATGCTGTTATTGCTGCATGTCATCGTAAATAATCATGCTTTTCCAAGCTTCCTCCATTTAGAGTTTAAGTAGAATAAATGAATGGAAACTACACCCCATTAAATATGCAACAAGACGAGAGGTTAGAAGCAGCCACCACCAGTGTGGTTATCAGTCCAGAGTGTCTTCCACATGATGCAACAAAAAATTACTCATAAACCAAGTGCTTGACTCAAGGATCAGAAAACGCTGGCATGAGCCACTAAAGCTCACATAATGGGAATATTTATGAACATCCACTTGCTGTTTAGGAATAGTTCAGTGCAGAGACATTAAATGGGTTTTTATCTCAGAATAAATCAGTAGAAAAGTTGGGAAAAGGACCAAGAATCCTGCCAACTAGTCCTCAGTCTCATTACATGAAAACTGTCTTCCTTGGCACTTTACTTAGTACTGATATTGTTCCCCCAAATACATCGGATGCTTTCAGTTACTAGGGCCATAAAAAGTAGTTCCGGGAGGCTGAGCCCCATTCCCACCCTGTTCTGTACCTGTGTTGCACAGCACACACAGCAAAGGCACTGCACTCTCTCAGTTAACTTTGAGGAGAGGATTCAGTCCCAAGGTGACCTCAAACCATGATCATCCCAAGGCCACACAGGTCAGGAAGCTCACTGATCTCCCATGGGACAACAGCTTGAGGTACAGGGCCCACCTGAGGAAGACAGCAATAATTTTGGATGTACTTCAGTGTTGCTGAGAGCAGAATTTGGCCCTGCTCTCAGAGAAGAAAAGAAAAATATACATCGGATTTATTTGCCTTTGGAGTGAAATAGACAGATTTCAGTACTTAAGGGGATTGCATTTAAATCATCCACGGATTTTGAAAACAACATTATTGCTTGGTATCACAAGCAATTCCCAATTTTTAGATCTTTCTGAGCTAGACTCAGTTTTAGTCCTAATAGCAACAATTCTATTACTGCTGAGAGGGAAATGGAATTGCAATGAACTGGTATACATTTTCCTTCAAAATTATAAAGTGACAAATGTTTTATTTCAGCTTCTCCTGAGGATTTGCTGGATATTAAAAATAATCTTAATGTAGTCACTGGCTGGCATTAACATAGTGCTGTAACTGCCTGTTCTAGGGAAAGCAGAGGACTGCATGTTTTCTCAGCAGCCCCTCACAAGGTGCTGCTCACATTTTAAAAGCGCTTTGTTATCTAGCAGCATCAAGACATCACTGAACAAAAAGGTATTGGAACTTCATACTTTGAAAGTCTAATTTTTTTCAGGCTCAAAATAATCCATTATCTTCAACACAAACAAGAGGGATTTACACCAATCAAAGCAAGAGGAAAATCTGTTTCCTCTTGCTGTATTGCCTTTCATTACTGTATTTAAATTCTTGGTTTTCAAACCCAATTTCAGATACTCTTAACTTGTCCATTTCTGTATTGTTTTCCCAGCTCCCTGATGCTCTATCAGTGGTAGCAACAATGTATATACAGAAATCAGTATGTTACCTACTGCATCATAGAGCTCCACAGCAGGTTTCAATGATAAGACAGTAAAATGCGGCAGATTTTCAGAAAAACTCTAGTACTCACATCGTAAATCATGGCTGAACTGAGAACTGAATATTTTTCAACATCTGACTAGTCCATTTCAGACTTGTATTTTCAAAAGAGTGGAGTTGCTGTACATGCCTCTTTTTCTCCATCTCAAGCCAAGATCCCATAGAAGGTCCTAAGCTCTTCCTAAAAAATTAGGATCTTTTCAGTTTTCTACAAAGCTACAAAATGAAAAACCCACTGAGACTGCCATAGATCCTAGGGTGCTCAACAGAAGCAGGAACTGAATGTGGATTCCTTTTAGAAACAAAGCAACGCAAACATGTATCACTCAGTTGCCAGCAACTGGTCTGCCTTGTGGTTATTTTGTGATTGTGAATGGGAGTTGCTTCTACATAGACAGAAAGGGAGAAATTACAGAGCAAATATTTTGCAAACTCGAAATTCTCATTTCTGCTGCAACTTTAATAGAGCACTGTATCTTCTCTTTGCAGCTACAACCTCAACAGTTGTTGTTAACATTTCATTCTTCAAATGCTTTTCTGTATAATCTCAGGAACAGTTTTACATCATGTTTCCTGGAAAGCAAAATATCTGTTCCTTAATGCACTTTACCAACACCAGCAAAAGAATAGTTAATTACAGAAAGGAAAAAGGGAGGAGCCCACGCTGCACAGAGGAGTCACTGCAGCATGGAGTCCCATCACCATCCTTAATGTGCAATAGAAATGCAGGTAATGTGCAAAATGAGCTACCCAGCAATAGCAGCACCTGGAGCAGGCACCTCGTAAAATCCGCATACAGCCCTGAATGCCATGCAGAGAAACAAAAGTGTGGAACAAAGCACATCATGCAGCTACTAGAATGTCACCGTCACACTGCTCAAAATCTTCAGCAAAATCTGTTCCCTTCTGATAACATTGTGGATACAACTAGCTAATAATGTTAGAAAGGAAAAGAAGAGACTTATTTCTTTTTTTTCCTGCTAATCATTTAAAAGAGAAAATAAAACAAGGCATTGATCAGTGCCAACTCCCTTATCTATCTCTATTCAAGTGACAGCACATTGGGTTCCAGTGTGATCGTTCAAAAAAACCCTCAAAAGTGCATTGAAAGTTGATAATGCATTAAGTATTTTGGGCCAGATCCTCCCTTTATGTAAGCAGGTAAGGTCCCAGGCACTTCACAGATCTTGTGTTCATTTATTTCAGCTAAAAATCAGCTTTCATTTCCAGTGGAGGGGGTTACCAAGCAAAACTGACATTCGGCGTCAGATTCCTCTAACTTAACAAGTAAAACATGATCTCCACTGAAGCTTGTTCTCCCTTTACAGACTGCTTTTCTACAGAACACAGATGAAGTAGGCACAAATCTCTGAGAGCTTCATTCATCTGACTCATTTTGGATTGATCTGCACTGACCACCAGGCTGCGAGGGATGCACAGTGATGGTAGGGGTTTGGTTCAACTAAGCATTGCACCCCTGATTTTTCTGACTATCCTGATTTTCCCCACTTAACTTCATTTTGTTTCACATTATGGGGCAGCATTGGAGCACACAAACTGGACCCTTTCAGATGAAACTAAGCTTGAAGATGCAGGCATACATTTAGCACCCTCCATCCATCCCCACATCAAAATCACCCCCTCCAAGAGGTGTATCATGAGGAAGTCAGGTTTCAGACCACAGGTCTACACCCATTAGCTTGTGGTAATTGCTAATGTAAACAACAGCCTTCTGGTAGCTCCTGCAGATGTAGATATCTACATTTAATCAAATTAATTCCACCCCAAGTTGTTTTGTATAAATAACGTGGCCACAACCCAAGAACTCAAGAGTTGAAAGATTAGGAACACTGTTCTGGGATTGTTTTCAGGGTAACACTTTTTTGCTTGTTTTCTGGCTGTTGGGATATTCTGTTTCATAGGAATCCACAGTGACTCAGAAAACCAGGAGCACAGCAGACTCACCCACACCTTTCACCCTCTACCCAAGATACATGTCTTCTATGACTGTCAGATTGGATGGGATGATGATATAAGGACCTCTCCACGCTCTGGCAGTCTGAAGCCCAGAAGGGATGAGGCCAGCCTGAATAGCTCTGATGGGAACCAAACAGTTACAAAGTCCTCAAGTTCACAGGCCATGATACCAAGTCCATTGGTCTTGTCAGGGACTTTCTCAATGTGGGATTCATCTGACCAGATATTGCTGTGTTGCAGGGCCTGCAGTTAGCGTGCTTGTACTGTCAGCAGAGAAAAAACAACACGTACGAGGTACAACATATCTCATGCTAAAGCCCATGTCTGAAGCAGAGAAGGACAATCCTGAACAATGCTCTGTTCTGTCCATTGACTATTGAAGGAGTCAGTGAGGTCCAACTCTGACAGAGACGAGTACTTTGCAGGCATCTAGAGTTAGATGAGATGAATGCAATCCCCCGTGACTGTGACAGGCTTCCAATACACTCCTAACAATAAACATGAGTCAATAAATGAATATATTCTCAGCCTGCAGGGACCAGCCTTCGAAGGCCTCTAGGCTGGCAGAGCAATTCCTTTTGCACATGCACACTCCCAGTGATTCCTTCTAAAAGTCACTGTTACCTACCAATGACTGTGTCACATTGCAAAGACACTGTCCTGTCGCACACAAGTGACACAGACTGAATGTTCCTCTGCCCTCAGGTAACACAGTGAACACCCATCAGTGGTGCTGGACTAGTTACTGCTGTGTATGGATGTTATACCACACAAATTATCTATGTAACAGGATAGACATACAGCCAATGCTCAGTTCAAGCTGAGGAGAAAGCAGATAAAGAGCCATTCATTTAACTGCCCTGAACCTGACACACATGGCAATCATGCTCCCCAATTTGCATCTCAAGAGCACAAGCAAGATTTGTTATTCTACCTTAAAAATAAAAACACACTGCAACAGAAATGAATGTCCTTTATTAACAACTTTTCAAAATAAATCTGAAGGAAAAAAGTCTTTGGTGACACTATCTATAAAAACAACCTATCTTAGATGGTAAACCTATGATGTTATACAGGTTAATGAAGTAAACCAAATTATATGGCTTTTTAATTTCTCATTCTCTCTTTCTTTCTCTCACTCACACACTTGCTTTAGGTTTAATTGCACCATGTTGTCAATAGTCAAACAAAGAGGGAGAAACACTTTAAAAAAGATGTGGCAGCACTATGAAAACATTGGTAATGCATTAGAAAATTCTTCTCAAAAACGTACATTTTATACAAAATAAAATTGTAAAGTTGTTTGCTTTTTTGCTTTACATTTGCCCACCTAAGAATTCCCATTTCAGGTTTCCATTCTCATCATCCAACCACTATACATATTTTCTCTCAAAATAAATATACAGAATTATGTACAAGGTCGCAAGGCCCATCGGATCATCATTAATCTCTGTGAAAGAGTAACTTAACAACGTCATGAAAGGGTGGGAGGGAGCATATGATGAGTCCCATAACCTGCCCTAATTTAACTCCCCCTAATTTAACTCCAACTTAAAACACGTGTGTGAGCATGGTTAAAATACTGGTATAAAGGCCAGCGTGACTTAGTTTTAAACAAGGGTGAGAAGTACAAAATTTTGTAAGATTCAGTTTTATTTCCAGCAGACAGAGGCTAAGACCCTGTGTGGGGAAGGCCGACCACAGGCCCATTCCCATAAATTCCCACCAATGCCCAGGGAAACGACTCGATCAGGCTGAGATCCTTGAAGGCCACATTTCTGCAACAGAGAGCAGAGACAGCCTGGATAAAAAAAAGAGCAGGCGACCAATCCAACTCTTGCTGTTAAGAGGACGTTTAACTGGAAGAATTAATAAAATTGTTGTCAATCAATACAGATGTTATGATAAACACTGAGTGGTCTTTTAGTTTTGATACAGAGGGAGAGAGAAAGAGGAGGGCATTGGATTTTACATTGGGAACTTAAATATTTAACACCCTACCCCCTGTCTACTTCTAGATGTTTCTTCCATTGCTTCAGTGTCAAAAGATTACTTCCATTCTCCAAATGACATCTTTTGGTAAATGAGCTATTTTAAAAGGCGTTCATGGGTGAAAGATTAATTTCTTTGTCAAAGTTTGCTCTAGAAAAAGAAATTTCAATCTGAAATCTATCAAATCCATTACGTTTTCCGATGGAAAAGATCAAAGCTCTCAACAGCCATGCATCAGAACACCAGTGTGTTGACTATGAAATTGTTACAAAGCTTAAACATTCACATCTAGAAAAAGTTATGGTCATAATCAGTTTTTCACAAAATAGAAAGAGGGCAAATGAATCTTGTACAGGCCCAAGGGACTGCAAGGAGAACCAGGCACTTTCTATCTTGGAAGTTTGCCCCTATTTTTGTGTCACGTTTTTCTCATTATGAAACCCTCCTCCAGCAACAGATCTCATTCAAATTATAACTGGGAAAGGTTTCTTCATCTCTTTTTTTTTTTTCTTTAATAAATTCAATTAAAAATTCATCAATTCTCCCAAACTTTAATCCCTACTTTTATTCTGTTTTAATGGCATGGATCTATGCACATTTATCCATTCATCTCACCCCTGATTAAATTAAGGTCAGTAACCTTTACAAAAGGCCACATGCCTAACACTCAGTCAAGTCATCAGGCATTCAAGTACCTGTAAAGTAAAGGCTAACATAGCCTGCTGTTAATGAAAAATAATAAAAAAACAACCTAGAAAAGGAGCAACAAGGAGTGAACCTTGTTTCAGCACCATCTGAATTAAGGAGGGGAGAAAAAAAAAGAATAAAGAACCATTAACTTGCACATAGGATGTGATAAAAAGGTGATTTCAGTCACTAAGGAAACACAGCTCTACCCAACACAGATACACTGCAGAGGCTCAGAAGCAAGCCTAGTGTCCTTAGGAGTGTTGGCTAATAATGTCTGCATTGAGTGCAATGCACCGAGTCTCCAAGCTGGATCTATGTCCAGTTCCTCTCCGTGTCCCCAGGCTGTGGACATGGGGACTGACGGCCGTCCTCAAGACCGGCCGCGAGGCACATTCTTTCCTAGAGAGACAGCTATGCCCGGGTAACATGCTGCAAAGAGAAACTCTCCTACCTATCAGCATCCCTTCTGGAGCTAAGCCTTTCATTGTTACTTGTTTAATGAGCGATCTATAAACAGAATGGGCCTCAAATCACATTGAGTGAGCTTTAGCACAGCCTTCCCAAAAAGTGACGATAACAGACTGTCAAACAGCTTAAAAGCTTGGCCTGACTCGCTGCACTCCAAAAATGGTTAGCTACTCCCTTTTTAACTGAAAACCCAATCCACGTGCCCTGAACTGGCATTAACTAAAACCCAAGGAGAATTCTAATTCTTGCTTTTTAGGGTGCCCTCTTTCCCTCTCTCTCCTTGGCTCCTCTTACTGGCTACTGACCATTAACTGTTTCCCAGAGCTGCAAATGCTCCTGGGGATCCAACTACACACTCGCCTGCACACAGGTACACAAGGGAAGAAAGAGCCCTGCCAACCTTATCCAGTGTTTGACACATTCTCCAAAAACTAAGTCTAAGGAGAAGGCCTATTCCAGTCCCCAGAATAGCTGCATGATGTCCAAGAGGAAAAACCGGTATGGGAGCCACTGAGTCATTTACTGTGGAAAATCAAACCACTGGACTTCACCTTCCCCACCCAGATCAGCAGGGGCAGACCGAAGAGCACAGGAAAGTGAGGTTCAGACTATGAAAAGCTGAATTAGCAGCTCACTCTACAAAGACAGGAGTGTAACTTGCTCCCCTTCTGTCCTTGTCCCAGCCTACCTACTCTTGCTTCTTTACGCATCGCCCCACATCGCCTCTAAAATATTATTTAAAAAAATCCAATAAATCACTGGACAGTTTTCCTTGATTTTAGAGTTGAACGGGCTCACAGAAGCATCTGATGGACACCAGCACAGCAGAAGTCGTGAGGTGAGACTGCATGGCCAGGGGCTGGGAGAGCACTGGAAGTGGGGGTAAAGTGGCATCTCTTCCTTTCAGCAGTGTAAGTTTCTAGCTGCAATCTCACATGTATTTTGGCAGACTCCTTTAAAGATTTGGTTCCAATTTAGCACAAATTGCCAGGAAACTGATATTCCTACCCTAACTTGCTGTGCTCTGTTCAAATATTGCAATACATATGCAAAGCAAAGCATTCTTTGTATGTCTTTACATGTCAGGTTGCATACAAACATTTAGCAATCTCTACTTTGCACTTTTAAAGCAACTTCCTGTTTAGGGATTCTGATCTTGCCAGCAAGAGAAATTATTCAGGCTTCACAGCATTCCCTCTAGAACCAGTAATTATTACCTTTACAAATGAGCAAACAGAGGCACACCTCAGTTATGGGAGTTGCTTAAAGCTGAATGAAAAAGCAGTGCCTGAGTCTGAATGAAACTGGTGATAATTCTGGTCCACTCTTCCTTACCACACCAGCTACTCTTCACCCCAGCTACCGGACCGTCTGTTTACACAAGAATGAGGTATAGAAAGGCTTGCTGGTCTTTTGGGCATCGGAACTAAACACTCCCACTGTGACTTTAATCAAGCTCTTGGGGGTGGCAATCATTACAGAGCAGCCCAAACGTACCTCATGAAAATGTGAGAGTTCAAAACGTTTTAAAGTGCTTATTAGCAAATCGGAATGGCATCTTCCTGACCCAAATCACTGCATTTGTTTTGATTCTTCAACTGAAAGAAACACATAAATAAGCAAAGCACTACAAAGAAATAAACAACGGGAATATTTCCATTTAAAAATATTTCCATTTGAAATGATAAAACCATTTTGGAGCATAAGTAACGCCAGTATTTGAGGTTAAGTTTTTTTCCGAGTTACCCTGCCCCAAGTACGTCTGGGACCACGCACTGCCATCAGAACCCAGTGTCTGACCATGTACTTTACTTCAGGAGTCAGACATCCAGGAGGGAGTTTCTCCATCTATTTGCACTTAAGAATAAAAAAATAAATAAACAAAGAAAGAAAAGACCATACTTTGATTTCATATAAACCAATTTGTTGCGGGCCAAATTCCTGCAGTGCAAGCACCAAAGTGCTTTCTTTTTTTTTCACCAGCACCCCTTTTTCCCTCATTACAAAGCTATTACTAGAAATTTTGCTGCTACATACAAGCAGCACCAGTGCAACCAGGCAGCAGGGACTCACTTGGGCTGTGTGCTGACTGCCCCTGCGGTGCTTACCCACAGGTAAGGCCATCCCGGATATGCCTCTCCTACTAGAATAAACATCCAGCACCACAGCCCTGCTGTGCATGAAGCCCTTCCTGTGCTCTGTGTCACTGGTTTGTTCCTCGGTGTTCCTGTCCCACTTCAAGTAAAGGCTGATTGCCTAGAAAAATGGGGTCCCCAACCAGGAGGATTTACGCTCTCGGCTGGCTCGTTGTGGGCTCTCCAATTCTCCATCCATCCAAAGGAGTTTTGCTATAGTGGCCGCTACCGGCTTGGGGAAAACTGGGGAAAAAAATTAAAAAGTCATCAGTAAATGAGAAACGTTAATACTTCAGCTCTGTCCTGCTTGTGCTCAGTATGTTTCTGAACTTGCTGCATTTTCTCCCCATGAGATTCAGGCATTTAACTTTGCAGGGGGAAATGAATGAAAACTGCAATGACAATTAAATGCATGAAAGAAAGAAACGGCAGCTTTGAAATATTCACAACCAACACAATTTTGATTAAAGAAAGAACTCTGTTTTTAATAGGGTTTTTTTTGATCATTAAAAAAGTTTAAACCTGCATAGCAATCATTTCAAAAATAATTATTTAATGTTCCATAATGAAACTGTACACAACCTAGTCATGAGCGACAGAAGCCTGCCGGGCAATGTGACGCAGTCCGGAGCGGTGGGCCCTGGCGCGGGGATGCCCATCACCGTGGCTGGGCACTCACTGTTGGCAGCACAGTCTGGCTCCACACGCCGGTGGCCACGTGGAGCTGGGGGCGGCTCAGCCCCCTCAGCAGCGCTCCTCAGAGCCGTTCAATGTCCCGGTACTTCTTTCTTAGGATGGAAACCTGGTCTTTAAAGAGGACAGGGTCGAGCCTCATCTGAGAGTGGATCAGCGGCATATAGCCAAACCAGCTGGCAAAAGTGTTCATGCAGCTCTGTCGCTGGGCAAAGTGGTCAGGGTCAGCCCAGCGTGAGGCCCTGGACGTCTGTGTGGAGAGGAGAGCAGAAATCAGACATCGGCTGCAACACAACAAACAAAATGCTGGGAAAGGGCAGGTGCTGTGGCTGGGCTGACACCTTGCTGCAGAGCAGTGCTCGGGGCCTGAGAGCATCCAATAAGCACAGGGACAGAAATCTGCTCACCACAGGGTTTCAACACAGAGGAAAGACATCTTACCAGGTGAGCTACCACTCCCAGCCTTCAAAACAGTGCTGTGTAGCATGGGCGAGCTCAGATCAACCACAAGTTGCCTTCACCCAGAGCATGAGAGCCACAGGTAGGCATCCCAAAGTCTGCCAGCACACTACCTCACTCCATTTCTTCCTATCATTTTTTTTTACCCTTAAGATACTTCAGAGACAGAACAAGTCCTTAAAAACTACCAGGAAAGACAAGAAAGCCACCCCTGGCCACTGGAATGCATATCCTAGGGCCAGCTGCTGCCCAAGGCCTTCAGCCATAGGAGGGAAACGCACTGTGGATAGAACTGTTCCCAGGTCAAAAATGCACCTCTGCAGTCCAGACCTGCAGAAATTTATACATGAGTAATTTCAACCAGCTTGTAACTGAGCTCAACAAAAGTCCTTATGTGCTTGGCATTACTCATGTGTGTATATGTCCTGCAGGGAAAAGCAGGGTGCTTCCAGGAATCTCACTGTCCAAGGTCAGTCATAAGACACTACTGTCTTATGGTCAGAGAAAATTAACTGACGTTCCACATTACATCACATTAAACTCTGAGCTGAGGAAAAGACCACAGGCTGCATACACACAAAATACTGTGGCCTTGTTTTCCAAAGCTCAGGGCAGCTATAACTCCTATGACCGTCCACTGAAACTCAGCATCTCTGGAAAAATAAGACCCTAACAAGTCTGAAGCAGTTATTTTCTACCTGTGCCTAAACTACATGTATAAATGTAATAGAACTATTATTTAAGATAAAGTATGAATGACAAGAACCTAAGGGTTTTCTTATGCCACTCCTCAAGCATCTCTCTGTAGCACTTATGCTTCTGTTACGCTTTAAATACAAATAAAAAGTCAAAAACTCAAAATGTGCTAATTAAAACGTGAAGAACCTGATAAAGTCAGTGACTTGCCAAATGAGTGGGGTATCAGACTTGATCTCGTCCACGGCCTGTCCAATTTAGCTCAAATGGTATGTTACAATGTGCATTGGTTACCAACTCATGATTACACCAAGCCACAAAGAGCAAGCAAAAGCTTGTTGCTAGAGGATTATAGCAGACATTCTGGCCATTAGCAGTGAATTTCCATATGACTATTAATCTCTGTCACAACACTGGGGTTATGTTAATTTTTTATTTGTCTTTCAAGGAATTATTAACATGGTCTATTACATTTCCCAAAGCTGCAGGAACAACTTGTCTTTAGGAGAGTTATAGTTCATGGCTGACTCAAGTCACCTGCACTATAAAAAGAAAAATGAATGTTCAGAGTCTGCCAAACAGCCAAAGCACTGCCCTCTGGAGAGGTGAAGCTCAAACTGGAAGCAACAGGTATGTTCTGGATGGCACCTTTTTGTTCATAGAAGATCTCCTGGGTACCCAGATGAGTCAGAATTGCTGAATGCTACCTGTACTTCAGATGATAGTGCAGAAGTGTACAGATAAGGGAGTCTACAAACTGGCACAGTCGCTCCCCAGTCAAAGATACAAGTAATGCTAATACAAAAAACATGAGGGGTAAGTAGAGGGTCCCTTCTTTCTCCTGCCTCTAGTACTCATGGTACTGTTTGTAGTGCACATGACAGCCACTGTGGTGCACAGATGGGAGGCTGTTTAGGACTTGCAGATCTTGCAGGACTTGTTCCTCCCGTCACTTACTCACACAGGGCAGGAGGAAAAGTGCCCCCAGGTTACCATATATCCATACTACCAGAAGGTACAGCCATTTCTGCAATTACAGAGTGCATATGCAGTAGCTGGAAGAGGACCTAAAGCCAGCATTTCATGGCTGCTAGTGAGTGATGGTGTGGCCATGGGACAAAATGTTCCTTCTGGGAAAAAATGCTTGAATATCACAAATTCCCTCTGTTATTACAGTCTGATATCAGTGCTTGAATCACACTAAATACTTCAAAATAGCACAGGCACGGCCTGGTACATTATAGTAATTAATAATAACTCAAAATAGAAAACCTTTCTAGAATTTACTTCTTCCATGACTACGTTTGAGGTCTAGAATATTTACTTAGAAAACTGAAGTTTAACTGAAATTCAGTTACCACAATCATCAGTTCCATGAGTTTCGGGGTAACCAGGAATAACACTGTCTGAGAATACTATGAAGAGATGCTGTCATATACAGTAGATGTTGGCCATTTCTCATTTTGCATTTTCTTTCATTACAGTTAAACATATCTAAAGTCTATTTACAGTTCTGCTAAACTAAAAACTGGAGAAAAATAGAATTGTGTTACTCTGTAAGCCTCACCTGGAAGTCAACCATTATATTACTGGTTACAGCATTGGTGAATAAGGGAAGAGCTACTGACTACATCTACCTGGACTCATGCAAAGCATTTGACACTGTCCCACATGACATCCTTGCCTCTAATTTGGTGAGACTGAGATTTGACATATGGACCACTCAGTGGATAAGGAACTGGCTGGATGGTCACATTTGAAAACAGATGCAGTCAATGGCTCAGTCTCCAAGTGGAGACCAGTGACAAGCGGCGTTCCTCAAGCATCAGCACCATTTAACATCTCTGGCAGTGACATGGACAGTGGGATTGAGTGCACCCTCAGTAATTTTGCCTACAATGCCAAGCTGAGTTGTCATGGTTGACATGCTGGAGGGACAGGATGTCATCCAGAAGGACCTGGACAAACTTCAGAAGTGGGCTCATGTGAATCTCATGAAGTTCAACAAGGTCAAATGGAAGGCCCTGCACCTGGGTTGAGGCAATTCTAAGCACAAATACAGGCTGGGTGGAGAATGAATTGAGAGCAGCCCACAGGACTTGCGGGTGTTTGTCAATGAGAAGCTCAAAAAGAGTTGGCAATGTGTGCTCACAGCCCAGAAAGCCAATTGTATTCTGGACTGCATCACAAGAAGCATGGCCAACAGGTTGAGGGAGATTTTTCTTCCCCTCTACTCTGCTCTTGTGAGACCCCACCTGGAGTACTGCATCCAGCTCTGGGGCCTCCCACATAAGAAGGACATGCACCTGTTGGAGTGAATCCAGAGGAGGACCATGAAGAAGATCAGAGGGCTGGAGCACCTCTCCTATGAATACAAGCTGAGAGAATTGGGGTTGTTCAGGCTGGAGAAAAGAAGGCTCTAAAGAGACCTTACAGTAGCCTTCTAGTATCTAAAGGGGGCCTACAAGAAAGCTGGGGAGGGACTTTTTACGAGGGTAAGTAGTGACAGGAGAAGGGACAATGGCTTTAAACTGAAGGAGGGTAGATTTAGGTTAGATATAAGGAAGAAATTCTTCACTATGAGGGTGGTGAGGCAGAGAGGTTGAGGTGGTTGCCCAGAGAAGTAGTGGATGCCCCATCCCTGGAAGTGTTCAAGACTAGATTGGATTGGGCTTTGAGCAACTTGTTCTAGTCCAAGATGTACATGTCCATGGCAGGGGTGTTTGAAGCAGATGATCTTTAAGGTTCTTTCTACAAGTTTATGATCAATATATCCCAATTGCTAAAACATGCTGTGGATACCTACCTGTCCCATCATGGTCTCCTTATATTGTTTTTTCTGTGTTACTTTGATTGGAGGCAATTTTGTCACAGCTGACACCAAAAAATTCATTAGAATGTCCTCACAATTGGCCAGTTGGTCCACCATATTCTTTAGGCTGGCAGGCAAGTAATGAGTGTACAGGTAGTGATAATATCTGGAAACCAACAGCAGCGTTATTAACACAAGTCATGGGGCTTTCTTTCAGGGACTACAAACTCCAGGAAATTTCAGTCTTAGCTGAGACACAAGTGTTGTACTCAACTTTGGATATATCACTTCCTTTCTTCAGTGTCATCTCCCAACAAGAAGGGAGAACAAACCAGTATCTAAGTATCAGTACTAAGATAGTAAATATTTCTCATGGATAAACAAAACATATGCCCTTCTTGTAACTGGGTTAAAAGAAATAGCACAGACCTAAGTATCAAGATAGTGGAGGAGTAGGAAAGAGAACACCACATTGCTACATTGATGAATTCATCCTCCATCCTTCTTTCAAAACTGTTCAGTTGGAGAGAACCCTATTAAACTGGCTTACTACTGTCCTTCTTGTTGAAATTATCTTCCTTTGGGCCTCCATCATCCCCTCTGGCCTGCCTTTTGCTGGGATGTGGATTAGGCATTCCACAATGTGGTGACTTCCTCCTAAAATCTAGCAAGGCCTTTGGTCTGCTGAAGTGCTAACAACAGGGGTTTTCTCCAACATGTTCATCTGTGAAGTGTCCACCGTACTGCATTTCTAGAGTAGCCAGAAGACTTTGCAGTCTGTAGCCGTCAGCCAACACATGCCCAGAGCTGGTCTGGAAGTAACCTCCTTTCTGCCGTGCTACAGGCCATTCAGCCAAGCAGCTTAATGAATTCGGGAGCTCTTTGAAGTGTGTAATTCCTGATGTTAAAAAGAGCAGTCTGACTGCCTCAAAATACAAGTGACTTCAAAGAGACCCAACAAGCGCAATAATGATTACCAGATCCCCAGAGCTAAAACAAGAACTTAAATTATTACTTCATAAAAGCAGACCCATTTATTATCTTTCCAGCTTTTCCCCTCCCCAGAAGAATGTTCTTCACCCCTCCTTTCCCTTACTATTTTGTTTCATACAGAAGGAGAACAGCAGATGCTTTTGGTTCTTACTTGTGGTAAATAGCAGCTCCTGTCAACACCATGGAATAGTCATTAGTCCACTTGGAGGTATAGCCCCACCTCTCCTTAGTGTTGTCCCAGAAGTGACTGCGAGCAGGATATCCTACAATCCTCTCTGGAAAACTCTGCCAAACTGTAAAGGCAAAATCCACCTGCAGACAAAGACACAGGCCAATGAATATCAAAATTGTTTCAAAAAAATGTCAACAAAATGAAATATTACCTTGCCACTAATTCGTAATTCAAAATGTTGGAACTGCTGCAAAACATTAATTCCTTGTATTCATCAGTAAATTAAACTGACTCCTTGACATTTTGCCCTATAATTATGCACATTTTAATGGTTTCTGTTGAAGGGAGTCCAGTACATCCCAGCATTACATTAACATTTCCAAGCTTGCCCTTTACATATCAAAACTTTTCAAGTTACAGAAAGAATGGGTGTAGGTGCATGCATTTATACTTAGATGCAATAATGAGTGGTAATAGCAAGTTGAACCTTTTGCGCATCTTTGTGCATCTCACCTACCGTTTTAGTACTGTCAACAGAAAGACTGGAAAATCAGGAGTCAAACACCTTAAAATATAAGGACTGCTCAGTGAGATTAAAACAGGCAATCAATGTGGATTCCTTTTATATATTTCACCCATTCGGAACCTTTGAGGTACATGCAGGTCATGCTTTTAAGACTGTCTAGATGACCAAGACAGTTAAACATACAGATTAATAAAGAGGAAGATAAGATTCCCATGTAGTTAAATGGCTCTATACTTTAAAAAATGCTTGATACTATGTGAGCCAGAATACGTAAAATTCTGCCACTAGTGGTTTGTGATTTTTTTTGTCTTGCTGTAACTATTTGAATAACTCAAATCTCTGAGAACTGAAAAGGTGACAGGACATTGCTATTCCAGGATCCCACCAAACAAATCCTGGTGATACTAGGAAAAAGGTGATTGGGGTAGACTGCAGAAGACTCATCAACACTAGACTTACTAAAAATACATATGGAAATATTTTTATCAGTTGGTTGGTAGTCCCTTTACTTCAACTTAGCTCAAGCTAGACTGAAATTTTAAAAAGACTTAAGAAAGACAATTGTTACTGTCCCAGTCAAACCCAAAAAAAGTGAATGATGTATTTCTGCAGGGCACATAAAGCTCCCCTCAGCACTAGAGTGACCTAAAATTTTTCTCAAAAATGCCTGAAAAACCTTCCAGGAACCCGGCCACAGTCAATGTTGCAGAGGGAACAGTCACATTTTGTATGATTACTGTCAGACTTCTCTCATTTATAAGCGTTTTTATGAAACAGAAGAGCCACACATGCACTGGAACAGAAAGTTAGGGACTGCTTATTTTCTTTCAAGTTGTTTCAAGGAATCTGAGGCCAACTAGAAAGACAATGTGCACAAACCAGTTACCGTTGTGATAGTTCTGATCTCATCCAAATCAATACCACATGAAAGAACTAAAGGGTCTTTTTTCCCTATAAAGGCCTTTCCCATAAAACATGACATCTGTTTTCTTTAGAGAAGTCTGAGACTCTCAAACTTAAATAAATAATAAAGCAGCTGCACTCAGTGCCCTCACTTGTGCTTTCATGTATCTGCTCTTGTACCAGGGAGATGCACTAAAGCAACCACCCTAAGAGAAAACTCCCTTTATAAAAAGAAAAACCCCTAGTCCTCATTCTATGTAACTTTCAGCAGTATTGCCACTCAGCTGATCAGGAGGAAAAGCCAACCAGGTTGACCAGTCTCTTATATCCCCACATCACTTCTGACCCATGCTGATTTCTAATTACTTCCCATGCAAACATCCCTCTGTGCATGTGACACAGTTCCTTTCATAAGAGCAATTACTTGACATTCTTTTGTGAACAGAAAACTTTTACTATGCTAGAGAGGAACAGAGCTGACGATGTGCAAGTGACTGCTCCTCAGATGTGTTTGACCACATTTCTAAATTGTCTTTTCTGGTCCCTGAAGTTTTGCCACCATGATCACCCATGAGCAGGTAGTTTCAAGGAAGTTTTCACACCCTGCGTTGCATGTCAGTGTTTCAACACACTGTTTCTGTGAGCAATCCATACGATGGGTGAATTGAAGCAACAGAAACGTGCCAGTTTTTCACAGAGAACCACCAACGAGAGCTGCTGACCCTGGCACCCTGGCAGAGGCATGCTGAAGTTGCATGAGGTGCACTAGCGAGAGCTGGCCAGCGGGTTCTCTCTGCTACACAGGGGCCATGGGGTTCGCAGAGCCAATACCCACTGTGCAAACATGCAATATTGGCTGCAAACTGCTCACAGGAGGGAAGAAGCCATAAAGAGATATATATGTTTTCTCACACAACAACAAATATTTGCGTTTCAGAATGTTTAGGGTAGAACACCGCCAAGCCAAATGAGAAACACTATTTATTTCATATGTGTTCCAGAAACCTGAATGACTCCAAGGTTTGGATGATGACTAAATACCAGGCAAAACAAACCAAAGCCCCAAATCCTCATGGAATCCACAGGCTGGGTTGCTGTAAATACCATCTCAGCGCAATGAGCCCCTGAGAGGTCTTACCATGGGCCCCAGGGCAACTGAGACAGGACCGTTGATCCTGAGCAACAACCTGCTTAGGAAGTCCAGCCCTAGGATAAATGCCTTTTATTGGTTTTGGTTTGCTATTTGTTTTTTTTGTTGGCTATGCAGAGCTTTGCACATAGAGCTTTAGCAGTAGCTGCATTCTTCACAGAAACTACCAAGGTGCGATCCTGATATCAATGTTAACTACTTCTTCCATCTGTGCAGCAGCAGAGGGCTACAGTGGCTCTTCTGGAGAAGTCTAATCACAGCATAACAAATCCGCACTGGGGAGAAGAGCAGTTGCAATCTCCTCCATTTAGAACAAATTCAGTGATATCTTAGAACGTATAGCAATGACTAGTGACTAATGTTGGGCATTTCTTCACTGACATATAAGCATTGCCAGATCCCCATCAGTGAAAAATCCATGTGCTGCCAAAAAAGTATTTTTATAAAGGTGAAGTTGAGAGAAGAGAATGGCCACAAACATGGGAAAAAGGGGGGAAACCAAAAGAAAATCAACTTTTTCAAACTACTCGCTGGCCATCATTAATAATGTATTTCCCAAACATTGCACACTATATAAACTGTCATCAGTTTCCCCTGTGGTTCTCAGGAAGACGTTCCAGAAATCAATACTCATCCCAGTTGTAAAAATTGGTTTTCTACAGCTTTTTTTTCTTTTTTTAGCACTATCTTGCTCTTGGCACAAACACTCCAACACCTAAACTAGCAAAGATCTCCAATTTTATGGAGTGATGCAATGGTGAGAGAGCATTCCTCAGTGAAAGTCTGCATTAGGGTGGCAACACTGTCGTTTGGAGCGAAAGCAGTTCCCTGCTGCTGACACCCCTTCCTTCCCCACCTACACCCTACTGATAATGCGGGGGGAAAAAAAGCTACCCCAATCAGAAAAGTGAGAACAGAGTACTAAAGCTGACTGCTCTTGGCTGCCTACAGCCGCCTGCAGCTATGTTACTAAAATAATAAGGAGGGGAAGAACCATATGCTAATGATGAGTCAATTAACCAGGGCGAAAAGCTCCTCTGATGGCAGGCAGTGGCAGCGTTGCTGAAATAAGGGTAATGCGTTAAAACTGAGGAGTGTAGCAGCAAACCTGATAACAGTTGCTCACTGACAAAGCCAAGCAAAGAGCCCATCTCCTGTACTCAGGATGAGCTGAGCAGCCAAGCAGACTCCCAAGACAACAGAGACCCTTACCTCAGTGGTTGAAAGCACGGTATCCTCATCCAGGCTTAGCACTGCATCTGTCACTATGTTGTCATAGGGTAGGAAGCGACTGCTCATAACCTGTGGGTATCCAAGGCAAGAAGAGGAGGAAAAAAAATCACTTGAAGGACTCATTTCCAAGGGAAATACTTTATTTTATTCCTCACTCTTATTTCCTCTTGTCTGAGGTATATAGCATATCTCTGTTTGATGGAAAAAACCCTTCAACTCAAGAGTGAAAGACTATTATTTTCATCATCCAAACAGTCAGCTTACACCTTCTATCTATGGAGCAATTTCTGAACAGACCTCATCTTTGGAGCAGGCCGCTTTCCTTTTGTGACAAACTGCAATGGTCCACATTGAGCATTAGAGCAACCTACAGCTTCTTTAGGGAGGACATTTTCCCTGGTAGCTAGGACTGTCCTGGATGTAGGGATCAAAGATAATGAACACTGAGAAGGACTTGGCAGAATTCATAAGGTTACACAGTTGGGAAGCCAAGCAATTTAGGCTCTGTGTGAAGGATGTAATGCTACCAGGATGGCTCCCGTGTAAAGTTTTATGTCTCCAACTCCATGCATTGCTATTGTATCCACAGAGAGCAGCTGCCAAATGGTGCAACATTTTCTGTCAGGAAATGAGAACATGCTAAAGAACATGTTTACCAGTTGAGCTTCACCTGCATCAAGAATTATATTGATATTGTAGTATTTTAAAAAATCACATTCTTAAGTGACATAACTATAGATATAAAACCTATACGCACAATAAGCTTTCAAAAATTATGGCAGGACAGTTCTCAAAGTAATAGGAAATAGATGAGAAAACAAGATCAAAAAGGTAACAGCAAGAAATGAGAATCCATATGGTTTCTTTAGCAGACTAATTAGCACCTTTTGAGAACTGATGAATAGTAACAAGGACATAACACTGTTCGCCTCATTTGCTAGGAAGAATATCCTGGCTAGTTAATAGATTTTTTTTTTCCAATTTATTATGTTGAGAAAACACTACAAAAATCACTTCCAATAAGAGGAGATCACTGCATGGGAACAGCGACATGGAGAAGTTTATCATGTCCCTCATAATGGACATGGTAAGTTCTGCGTTCCCTGTAACCTGTCTGGAAGCAAATCTTTGGAATCTATGCATCTATTTAGAGAAAACTCTGTTTCTGTAATCAGGATATTCATAGTATCTATCTATTAATATCTGTCATCCCTTCCCCACTACGATTGCCTCAGACAAGGGAGGTGGTGGCTGTGAGGAAGAGGTGATCTGGCACGGGTTCATGGTTTTGCTTTGCTTATGCTAAGGCAAAGCAGAGCAAGCGATCTGCAGGAGATCTGTGTTCTTACCCTAGCTCTTTTACAGACCATGTAAAATTGGCAAATAGTACTATTAGGAGTACCCATATATTTGTTTTTGTAGCTAAAGCTCCATTTTTTAAAATGGGTGTGATAATATATCTTCACAGTATCACAGTATCATAAGGTTGGAAAGGACCTCTGAGATCATCAAGTCCAACCTATAACCCAACACTAACACCAACACCAACACTAACACCAACCATCATCTAAACCATGGCACTCAGTGCCTCATCCAGTCTCTCCTTAAACACCTCCAGGGTCGGCGACTCCACCACCTCCCTGGGCAGCCCATTCCAACGGCCAATCACCCTTTCAGTGAAGAACTTTCTCCTCACATCAAGCCTAAACTTTCCCTGACGAAGCTTGAGTCCATGCCCTCTAGTTCTGTCACTGGCCACCCAAGAGAAGAGACCAACCCCTGCCCGACTACAACCTCCTTTTAGGTAGTTGTAGAGAGCAATGAGGTCTCCCCTGAGCCTCCTCTTCTTTAGACTAAACAGCCCCAACTCCTTCAGTCACTCCTCATAGGGCTTGTGCTCCAGACCCTTCACCATCTTCGTTGCCCTCCTCTGAACACATTCCAGTACCCTAACATCTTTCCCAAACTGGGGGGCCCAGAACTGGACACAATATTCAAGGTGAGGCCTGACCAGTGCCGAGTACAGGGGGACGATAACTTCTCTGGTCCTGCTCGCCACACTATTCCTGATGCAGGCCAGGATGCCATTGGCCTTCTCGGCCACCTGGGCACACTGCTGGCTCATGTTGAGCTTCCTGTCCACCAGCACTCCCAGGTCATTTTCTGCCTGACTACTCTCCAGCCACTCTGTCCCCAGCCTATAGCTCTGCATGGGATTGTTATGTCCAAAATGAAGTACCCGACATTTGGACTTATTAAACATCATCCCATTAGAATCAGCTCATCTCTCCAATCTGTCCAGGTCCCTCTGTAGGGCCTCTTGATTTCATAGGGAAATTTTCAAGGGTCCCTCTTGATTTCATAGGGAAGAGTGAAGGTTAGGTAAAGGCAGACCTCTATGATCACCTGCATGGAGTAACTGTGCCTGCCAGCACACTTCAGTTAAGTCTGAAGGTGAAAAGCAGTTCTTTTGTGCAACCTTCGAATTGCACTGCTCTGGCTCTGCAAGCTTTGTCCAAGCAAACAGCTTTTCCACGCAAGAAGCTATTTAGCATATGTTGGAATATTAGAGGGAAGAGACTGTCCACTATAAACACACCTTTGTGTACTCAGGAGATTCATTTGTAATCTAAACAGTGCCTAGGGCCAATTTCTACAAATACTGTAGAACTGGTCAGAGATTTTCTCCTCTACCTCACCTCTGCAAGTTTTCCAAAAAGAAAGGAAAAAACCTTGCAGCGTTCAAAAGGCTCAGAAATCACTACAGCCTTTTTTGGCCCTGCAGCAACTCTCTTGATACTGTTTACATTGGTAGCTGAGGCAAGAGCCATTAGCTGCCAACCTTGCAGGGCTCTCAGTTTCGGCTTGTTAAGGTGACTGAGGGAAAAGACCAAAGAGAGGAATATAAATTCAAAATAGAATTGTGCAGCCAAAGCAACTAAAAGTTCCCTTTGTGAACACAGAGCTCAGGAGCCAGTTGACAGAGATCACAGAGGGGACCAACCCAAATCTGTCTCAGTCTGAATCTAGAAGCAAGAAGTTTTGCTTTCTCAGGCCTGCACTTGGAAAGAAATCATCCACTTAAGTGCGGATTTTAAAAACAAAGCCTCTTTTCTCATCTAAGTGGTCTCTGTTTCAACTTTGTAAAAGTGCAAACAAACAAGTGCGTTGCACACCAAGAGATGACACGATGGTTTTGTTCCCATGCAAGTGCTCCTTGACCCTTCGGGTTTTTGTTTTTTTGGTGGTAGAATCCCATCACTGGCAGTGGGACTCTACAAGGCCAGGAGAGAAAGTACTTTCCAAGGGCGGGTTAACGCCATTTGTTGCCCTCTCTTCTTCTGCTTTTCAGTACACAACCAGCCCCCAAGTCTTGCACCTATCTGCTCATACTCAAATAATTCAGCTGCATTGGTACTTTCATGCACCTGCAAAGAGGCAGAGAACTCCAAAGACGGCATCAGCAGTATCTACTGTCGGGCCCACATTTCAAAACCAGGTTTCACCTGTGAATCTCGGATTCACGGCATTTATTGCCATGCTGATGACTTCTGAGAGCAAGAGGCCTCATGCACGAAATGTGAATCTGTGACCAAGCTGATACGATGGCCAAGGAATAGAAAGGAGCTGCCACACTGGTGGGAACTATAAGGCTTTCACCAGAGTGGCTGGAAAAACAAATTCAGATCTCATTGGAGAATATATGCAATCTTTCACAATGTTTCTCTCTACCTACCTTGCTCTCTCCTTCAATGACTATGACAGGCACAGAAGTGGCAGGCCAGCGGTGTTTGGCTGGGAGGGGTTTATCGCAATTCCATAAAACAATAATCTGAAAGACAATAAATTTTGGACTATGATCAGAGACTTACGTGGCAATGCATTCCAAACCTAAAGACTCAGATCTCCATATAGAAATGTTAAATTCAAGTCAGGAATTTCAAAATCAACAACAATTATATAAATCTGAATAAAAATAACACTTTCTACGGTAATGTCACCCATAAATATATGTCCTCTCAGGCAAACATAGGCTGCACAGGAACTCAGGAGGTCTCTGTCTAGGCCAGATTTACTTTGCCTCTCATTAAAGGCTAAGCCACTTGTGTCATTCTGCTGCAAGTGGGTGCTCCTACTGAACTCCCCAGGATTTCTTTCAGAGAAGTCAAAATCCTGGCATTGCTGAGACTAAGAACCACAAAGGGAGGAAGGAATACCACTTCGGGGCTCTTAAGACACAGATATCACTTTGCAGTTTGCAGCACACCCAATCCTAACCTTTAAAGTACAGTTATCATTTGACCTGCCCCATGAAACAAAGGAATTTAATTATTGTTTCTATTTCACTCACACTATACCCAGAATTTTTGTTTCCCATACACGCAGGTCCCAGACAGTAGAAACCTCAGAGAAAAGAAACATCAGAATTGAAACAGGGATTTGAAATGGGACTGAGAAGACCTGTAGTCAGTAGGATATCCATCCTGGGATAGTAGTTTTGTCTCCAATGTGACCGACAGTCAAACAGCTCTGCTTACCTGTGCACAGTACTGGGACTTGGCTACAGCAACCAGGAGTTTCAGCACAGGCTGAGATTGGGAAACCAGGGGAGTTACTGCATGGATAACGGCAGTGAATGTGGGAAGAGGCTTCAGACCTAAAGTGAAGAGATATGTGTTCAGTAAAGACAAAACTGCCCAGATTAAAGGACTCGAGATGGAAAAATAACTGCACTTAATGGAAACCTTGCCATATTTTTCTAGGCCATCACCTTTCCTCTCAGATACTAGGATACCAGATGCTTCAGCAGAGATCACACTTCCCTTTAAATCTCACATCCTCTGAAATCCCTGACTCCAACATAATTACTGCTTTTTCTTACTCACTGTTTCCACAGTTGTCCTGCAATCTCTTTCTTTCATCCAGTTTGTCTCACAGGTAATATTGACATCTACTTTGTTGAACCAAATGCCTTTCTTGACACAGGCTGTTTTGCTGCCTGCTTCTGGATGCTTGATGTTTTCTACAGATTATCTTGACGACTTCCAGAAGTTTGTTTGGTTTCCTCAGTTCCTTTACAGCCTCTGACAGAGTTTTGCTCTTCCTGCATCAATTCCCATCCACATGCATCTCCAGTTACCTCCTGAGCTGATAATTCTGCTTGCATCCTTGCTTTCCATTCTGATATTTTTGTCTTGCTATGATTTCCTTTGCTGCCTAAAATAACAGATCTTACTGGCATCTACCCTTCATTACTGCTCTCAATCTTATTTAAATTCATCTGTGTGGGGTCATAGTCACTTTTCATCAAAATTCCCACAGAAATCCTCTTCTCCCTTTTCAACATGGTAACTCTGAATTTTTAGCAGGTGAGCAGTACAGCTCGACACAAGTGGGATGGCACAGGCTGAGCCAAAAGTAGCAGCAGTCTGGTAAGCAGGATCACTTCAGCCTGCGCGCACATTCCCCTGCAGAACTCATCGTATAAGCTCCTCTTCAGGAAAGAGCCACAAACTTAAGCCCTAATTATTCTTTCTAGTGGGATCCACATGAAGACACACAGTATGAAGAATAAATCCATACCAACTCTGCACTCTGCTAACAAGTGTCATGCGTAAATTACCACTTTTCCAATTTGCCAAGCACAAATAAATAAAGAAAGCAAAAAGCTATTCCTCTTATGTCCCCTTGGGCCATGAAAGGGTCAGCAACTCCGGCATTAATTACCAGCAACTCCAGCATTAATTACCAGCAACTGAAAAGTATGAAGGGACATAGATTTTTTTAAAACAATCTTTGCAAGCAAGAGGCAAACGATGCATGTTGATGAGTCAGAGACATTCCAGTGTACAGTGGGCAGGGAAGACTGAGACAGGATAAACAGAAGGCACAATTAACTTGAAATGAATGGTAAGTCATTTGGCATAAGCTACTCAAGGATCAAATTCCACATTTCCACTAGAAATTCCAGATACCATTAGATTACAGCAAGGATTCACTCACCGAGATTAGCATAGTAGTAAGGAAAATCTCCAAGATATGAGGAATACTGTGGCAGTACAAATAACCCTCCAGGATGTTTGTTCCATATTAAGCTGTTACGTGATATGTGCTTAAATATTCTGTCCTGAATAATCTGGAAAACAAGAGAGGCAATGACTTTTAAATAGACTGTAATAGCCACTAGTAGAAGCTTCTTGTACTCCAGATGACTGGAATCATCATCCATTCTGCAAAAAGCTGATGCACAAAAATTATGAGACATTCCTGCTTAATCTCTCTTAAAATGACACAGAACTTGCACACTTTGACACCACTTCAGCAATTCAGCCATTGTGCAATAGGTTTCAGAGCACCTCATTAGTCTCTCTGGAGACGGGGACCTTGCAATTCATTGCATTTTGTATTTCAAGTCAAATACTTTGTCTATTAGAGTTGTAAGCCCTATTAGTTCACTGTCAGTTTTACTATCCAGAACTCACCGAAGATAATTATTTGAGGATGGCAAAACAAAGCTAGGTATTATGTGGAGATAATGAGAGCATTCAAACCGACAAAGACATCCAGCAAATCAGGCTGCACTAATTATTATTTTTTACTTAATTATAAAGGGATATTAGCATTCAGATACATCACTGATTCCACATCTCAGTTCTATAATACTTCCTCGCTGGATGAAACAGAAAAAAGATCTTTTGGCAACTACTGCCTGTCTCTGTAGAGGGTCACAGATAGAGATTCCTAGATTTTTAAGGTTAGAACAGATTTGTTAGGTCATCTACTTTATCATCTGGAATATCACAAGCCACAAAAAAAAGACTAAGCATTGTACAATTAATGTGCATTTACAAAACTGAGTGCAGTTACTTCTTATTACTTGCCAGTATGCAAGAACCATAGTGGTTCTTAACACTGATTGAAGCTTTTTCAATCTTGCTGCAAAGACACAAGAAGGTTCAGGAGTGGAAAGCTGTAACTGGACAAACACAGTCTGCACATGAGATGCAACATTTTAAGTGCAGTCTGCTGGTGGGCTCCACGTTCTTACAGATTTGCCTTCCCTCAGAGGTAGACAGGTCTGGAGACAGAATTGCAGAATCATAAAATCGTTTAGGTTGGAAAGGACTTTTAAGACCACTGAGTCCATACAGTCTACCCATAAACCTAACACTGCCAAGTCCACTGCTAAACCATGTCCCTAAGCACCACATCTACAAGTCTTTTAAATGCCGCCAGGGATGGTGACTCAATCACCTCCTTAGGCAGCCTGTTGCAATGCTTGACAACCTTTTTGGTGAAGAAATTTTTCCCAATATCCAACCTAAGCCTCCCCGGCACAATTTGATGCCATTTCTTCTTGTTACCTATCATTTCTTACTTGGAATATTGCAAGTGGCTGGGGTGTGGCAAAGAAAGAATTTTCCCCTAGGCTGGCTAAGTAGGATTGCTCATCTACTGGGATCTCCTAAGCAGATTTCACATAATGGGCACTTTATGCATTGCACAGAGCTCAAGTGCCAAGAACACACTGGTTCTTCTAAGCTAACTTCTCTGGTCTTAATGCAGGTGCATTCAGGTGAAACTTTTTGCCTCTAAAGTTGGACCCTCATCATTCATTCTGGACTTAAAATCTACGGACCTGAAGAAAGTATATGTGTACAGTGTAGGAAAACCAAAAGCAAATAAAAAGACCCAACACAAGCTGAACAAAAGCAGCTGCTGGAGTCTGGACAGGCTAAATCTCAATAAGAAGCCGAGTTCAGGGACATTTACTCAATATAGAACACGAATAAGTGTTGCCACAAGCAGTGGTTTTCCTGAAATTTTTCATTGCCATGACAAAAAAAACATTAAAACACCAGTTACATTGTGCTAGACAATCCACTGCTGGTGGCAATACATGAACTGCTAAACTGGGGCAAATATTAGGTGTTTGCATGCTTGTCTGATTTTTGCCTACAGTCAGTTACTATAGCTAATATGCAGCAATTCATACATAGGCCTAAGTTAATTTAAATTTTTTTTTTTTTAGTCTCAGAATAACAGACTTAAGACTGTATTCCCAGCACTGACAAGAGTACCTCAGTTTGGAAAGTTAGGTGCATCAGTTGTGAGATCGCCTCCACAGTAGTGGAAAGAGGAAAAAAAAAGACTGCTGTGTCTCCATCTGCAAGTTATGCCACTAAACAAAGACAGAACCTAGAAAGTACATATTTTCAAGTGTTTAGCACAAAGCATAAATATTACAGCTCCTTCCTCCTGCTTTCTCAGAACTGGGGCATAATCAGATAAGAAGTCTGTGAATTTGCATGGTCAGGAGGTTTTCACAGACGGTGGAGTTTTCCATCATGCTGGTAGCCAACAAGGCTGCAGGGGAAACACATGGCTCGCATTCAACGTTGCCTCAGTGCACCCAGAGCGAGCACAGCTCTAACACGGAGCACGCCCCTGCTGCCATGCAGCACACACAGCCTTCAGTGCATGTCAGGCATGCAAATCTGCACCAGGCTGGGGAGCTGGGCTTGGTGATTCATCACAGTTAACAAACGGAAGAGTTAACAAACGGAAGATTAATTTATCACGCTCCTGGTGATACATCAGGAACCTAACTGTCTGGTCACAATAGAGGGGAAAAACAACAAACTGGGCAGAAAGACAACAGAAAAGTATAAGAAAAGATAACTTGACGGACCAATCAATTAAAATGCGGTGTGTACTGCATTGCACATATTGCAGAGTCAGACAGCAGCTACATGGTCCCTCCAATGATGAGACACGCAGGCAGTCATGAGAGAAGGAAGGGGTTAGGATCGCTGGTGAGATCTCCTTTTTCTTTTTGGGATTCATTAACAGTCCAATATTTTTGTCTGCCTTATCCTCACGCTTAAAAAAATGCATATATTGCCTTAATCATTGCTGCTTCCCACCATGCCCCAGCCAAGTAGAGGACTGAGCGTGCTGTGCAGGGATTTATGGATGTTTTGGGGTTATTTTCAGAGAAGACCAAGCTGAGTAAGTGCAGATACACTGGAGCAAGTGTTCAGATGGTGTTTGCAGCAGTCCACTGCTGCACTGACAGCACTCCCACTCATCAGCCTGCAGCATACAGTCGTGAACATTGCTTCCTAATCCAGACCACATCTACAGCACCAGGCAGTTCCTCTGTGCCTGCAATATGGGGTTGCTGGCCAAATGATCAAACCTGTCACTTTGGGCTATGATCTGTTTGGCTTAGGCCACAAAATGTTGTAAGAAGATCAAGGACCTTCAAATGTGACAATGGTTGCAGAGGTGTCCCGGATAAAGGGTAGAGGAGAGCTGCGATGTCACCTGAGTTGGCAAAGAATTTTTCTGTACTGATATCCTCACTGGCACTGCAGTTAGCAGGCACGTGGCTATTCTGATGATATCTAGCAACATCCGAGCACTTGCACACAACAGTGTTACAACAGAAGATAGGTAACATCCATCAGAAAAATATAATCCTGCTAGGAATTTACTCCCAGGCATCAGATTTTAAGAAGAAGATATATTGCTTACAGGTTTTGGACATAAAAAATCACTCTCAACTTTCTTAAGGCAAGTTAACTCAGGACTTTACTTAGGCAAGTTGAAATGTGAAACGCGCATCTCTTCATAAGAACAGAATCCCTCTTAGCTGTCTCAAAATTTCTGAGAGTCCCAAATTAAAAAAATAAACAAAAAAAACCCTCAAATCAAAACCACCCCTGCAAACAAATGAAAAAAATGAAAAAATCCAGAACATAACGCCAACATCAGGCATACATTGCTCGGTTTCATTAAATTAAACCTTCCAGGAAAATTTTTGGTTTTGCTTCAGTTTTTCCCCTCTGATCAGAGACCTCCAGTGTGCTGGTTGCCCAGCTTTTTCAGCTTTATTATGGCTTTTGCTACCCCCTGGGCACCTGCAGCCACATGGGCCAACGTGACCCAGGGCAGCACTAGAGACACATCTGTGAGCCCTGGAGCTTGATGTACTGGACACCAAGGCTGCAGGAACTACAGGTCACATCCCATTGAGTCCAGCCCCAGCATGGGCAGGAGATGGGCAGTGAGAAGAACTGTGTTCTCCTCTCCTTTTATCAATCTTTAAGAATAACAAGCTGTGTATAGGGAAGGGGCAGATGATACGTAAAGCACCTAGATTGTCCCTAAGCGCACTTCCGTAAGGGTAGGTTAGACTGCAAGCACTGGCACGTGGTCTTCCAGCTTTGTTAGTCCAATCCTGGCATGGGCTGTTATATTTACCACTATGTCATCAGTGCTTATTGGGAAGGTTTGAGGATGCAGAGCAGCTCCCACAGGCAGCACAGATGAAGACATGCTCTTCTGAGGGCAAGGAGAGCACTGTGAGGATAGTTTTGCCAGGGGCTCTGAAAACATTCCCTGGCTGTTTTTTTTCATTGGCACAGAAAATCTAAGCAGCTGTCTTGCAGCAGTTGGAGGTAGGTCAGCCATGGGCGACCTGTACTGCAGGCAGCAGCACTCATTTGCAATTTTCAGGGGAAAGCAGACACAGCGGGAAATGTGGAGCTTTACAACTGTGCACAGACACAGATGCAATTGCAGAAGCATTAGCACAAGACGAGTGCATTTGCACCTACAAAGTGAGCCACTTTCAGTGGTGAAAGTGTGTCAAAAATTTATGTGCAAGACTGCAAAACAATTAGAAAAGAAGCCTGCTTTTGAAAATGTAGTCTGGTCCCTACTTCTAAGGAGCCTTTCATCTCTTCTCTTTCTCTGAATTCAGAGAGGATTCTCTACACATGAGATCATCTGTCTCTCTGTTTAATAGCAGTCTAATTATGATTATTTATTAATATTTTATAAGGATGATCAGGCCTTTATCTTCTCCTTTGTGTGAAAATAAAGACACGGTGATTTACAAGCCCCCCCTTTTCCTTGAGCCAGATCGATAACCCCATCAGAAAGCATCAAAATGTTAAGGAATGGTCAAGGAGGAGCTCTACAGTAGTATTTTTTAAAAATTAATTCCAGGAAGGTTTCTTACAGAAACACATTCACTACCAATGACAAGAATAGTGATTCATAAGCTACAAAGCCTTGCAAAGGCAAGATCACACATGACAACTTTTCCATGTGTTGAGTTAGCTCCCATTTTTCACCATGTCAGTTTTCTAATGTGGATTCCAATAATGAAGGAAGTATTTCCTTAGGGGAGAGACCTTTTCCTAGTGACCAATTGCATGTCATGAAAACCAAGACCAACATCAGCTGAGGACAGGAAAAGCTGGCAAATATGGAAATCTTGCTGCCTAGCAAGGTCCTGGACAATTTTTACTCACCTCTAGTGTAGTCAATACAATCTTCTCAACTGAAGAAAAATAAGCCTCCCACAAGAACTGTGTTTGCTGTCTAAGTGCTAGGATTTTATCCTGATGGATAGACCTGATTGTAGAAGGAATCTGTAATACAAGATGTAATATAATCAGAAGCTTCAGAAAACAATGCAATCTCATCAAATTAATATGCTGCTGACAAGGTCTCTCCTCTATTAGTACGCTGCACAGCTTCAGCGCTCCTGTCCGACAGAGATGTGTGTGTCAACAGTTAAAGCCTTCCTGTAAAACGAATGAGACACAAGCCTTTACAACCTTTGGTGCTGAACATATGGATTTTTTTAATCTGTTTCCTTTTAGTTTTTTGTTGTTTAATAGTAACAAAAGCTCTCTCTCCCCAGTGCTGCATCATGGCACATGGCTCCTCCATACATTCCCCATGCACAAAGCTTTTCATCGACTAGTATTTTAACAAACCAGTACCTGCAGGTCTTGAGAGTCCAACAATAATCTTCACTCTCAAAGTATATTAAAGGGGTCTGCAATTGCATTTACCACAGTGTGGCAACACTAAGTGCCCTAAGGAAAACACAGCAATATCTTAAGTAAGACTCCACTTTTTGGGAGCCTGTGGGTCAAAATGTATTTTACTAATCACTGTGGGTGGAAAGAATCATGTCTCCCACACCACCTGTTATTCACAAGTCAAAACACTGGGGTGTTTTTCCCCTCTCCATTAAGTCAACATGTTAATCCTGGTATAAGTTGCCTTACAAATAAAACCCAAACTGTCCCACTGCAATGCTTTGCCATTAAAATGGTAACTGCTCACTGGATCAGAAGGGAAGAACTTCACTTCTATGTCCTTCCTCAACCCCACATCCCTCTTCCCAATGGAGGGAAACTACTGTACACCTGCGTCATTCTTTAACTTAGGACCTTGACTAAGGCCTCCAGAACACTGCTTTGACAACACAAACTGACATTATCGAAGGAATTAAACTGCAATTTGCTTAAATTACAAGGGCAACATACAGCATCAGAAAGACATCTAGGATACATTGCTAGTGTGTGTTCATTTTTTTCTAGGAATGAAGAGTTGCACTTTTGTGCCTACTTTTTTGTGATTTCAAATTAGGCCACCTTGTACTCAGACACTCATTTCTCATAAATCTTTTACCTATTTTGTTGGTTGTAAAAACGTACATCTGGGCTTTGTGTTGCCTTTCACATCCCAGCTCATTCTGAAGTTTAACCGCACCCCACCACATTCCGCCCTTTCCTGACTTGAACGCTGCTTATTCCTAAAATATTGAGAGGTGGCAGTAATGATTATTTGTTTTCACATGCTCCTGAATCAAATGTTTCCACATAAAGCATTCTCCAGATGAAAAATAGAGATTTCAAGAATTTATATGTAAAAAGCATCCATAAGAACCATTAAATTCTTTTCTGCATTGTTTACATCCAGGTCTGGACACTGCATCCAACAGAACCATGGCTCCACAGGGTGCAGTGTCAAATGGGACACTCTCTGCTCTCTAAGACCTCTGTCTCTAAAACCTTCATCTTAGAGACACTGCTAGCTATAACAGAGACTTTGAGTTTATAAGAGAGCTAGCACTACAGCAAGGCGGAACTGAAGAAATGGTCGGACTGTTGGAGATGTTTACATTCCTTCGCTATAGGACCCTTAGGTAAAATGTAGATCTTTAGGTAAAATATTCCCTGCAAAGTTAGTAAGAAAGATAAAAGCTAAAAACGTCTATTAGTACATGTTTTTCTACATGATCATGTCACTATTCCAGAATGGTAAATGACTGCATCAAATTTCACCTTTTGAGTTGAATATTTTTTCTTTCCATTACTTTTCCAGTAAGTTCCAATAAACAGAGGCATACTGAACATTACCTGTACTGGCTGTACATGGAAGTGTATTATTCACATCTGGGATCATTATCAACACCAAATACATGATCAAAGTCACTTCACAGCCATGATATGGCATATTTTCTATAAACTCATTCATTTCATTGCATTATGTGCTAGCTTGTGTGTGTGCGTGTGTGAATGCATGAGCAAGAAATAAAATCAATACTCATTCCCAACTACATTTTTTCAAAGGAAGGCTGTTCTGACTGTGAAGGTTACTCCAAGAAGTTATGATTTTACAGACCACACCAAGCTTGCAAGTGCCTGCAAATGCAATGCTAAGGTTTCGAAAAAGCCTTGGTGCCTGCTCCGTTACAACAACTGGAAAGAAAAATCAGAGCTCTCATTTTAACTGCATTTGCCTATTAGTTATTAATCTACTTGTCCAGAAAGACAGGTGGGGAAAATGATGTATTAATAGTAATCTGGCAGGATTACACTGGAATTATTAGAACTGGATGACGTCTTAATAAAAGGTCATTTCAGTAATAAGTGGGGGGAAGCGAAAAACTACCCTTCACAAATCAATGCAGAAAGGCCGGATTAAGCTCTCCCAGCGCTATGATGAGGAGAATATGCAAATAAAAACATCCGAGCTGCTCTCAAACAGGAAATGAAAAACTGGAACATAACAAAAACATTTCCCAGAGCAGACGTTCAGGCCCTCTGCCAGCTCTTTAAAACCACTGTTAATAACGGTGCAGTAGCGGTTCAATATGGAAGCAGCTGTGAAGAGAGCGAATGGCATGTTACCGGAAAGCATGAAGATCAGCAAATTACTGTTATTTAAAGAGAGAAATAATTTTGCTCAGAAAAATGTGCTGTCCACAGAAGCAAAAATCAAATGGCCCTTTTATATTTGCAGCTTGTATCACATTAAGGAGAACAGGCAGCACTTTGCAAGGTTTGCTAGGCCTGCTCTTCACAAATATTTATTTCTTTGGACAAGTAAATAGGCATCTAACAAGATTTTCAAAGGTATTTCTCATTTTTGGGGTGCCAAGACACCTGTACCTTTGAAGGCTTCTCCTCATGGGTGACAATAGCTTGCCACTTTGACAATTAGTTAAATTCAGCCACAAAAAAACCCATTAGTGGTTACTTAGTGGCTATTCCTGATCTTGTGGATCTCAGCTTCATGCTAGGCAATGGTGTTTTATCAAATGCTACTTGGGAAAACCAGTTCTTCAAGAACTTTTCCTAACATTGACTTCTCGACATTCTTTACAGAATGAATTTAGACTACAAAACCCACTAGGGAAACAACAACAACAACAACAAAATCTAGTGAATTTAAAACAAAAGTAGATTCTGAAGGCAGCAGGGAATTTTTAAATTCTCAGCCTGCTATTGTTCAATGAGCTGAAGGAGATTAACATTAAGTGACATGAACACTACTTCAGAAAGCAACGTTACATGGTCCAGACATCAGAAAAGGGACACATTCTGCTTCCTACACAAAACTGTTAGGTGTTACTGCCGCCTGAGAAAACACCTGCTGTCCTCATGAGTTCCGTCAGTACATGCCAGCCAGGCAAACAGAACTGGTGGGACCCTTGACGATAAATGCTTTCTGAGACTCTAGAGCAGAGCCTGCCTTTGAATGTTTTCTCTCTCATCACAGCACCTAGTCCAGGACAGACCTGCCTCAGAGAGGCATCCAGTTGCTTCACATTAGAAGAGACTTCATACTCTTAGGAAAAATAAGAGAGTCTCTTGGATTTAAGAATGTGGCCTGGTGGCTGCAATGACCTTCAGGTCAAAAAATGAATGATGTCATATTAAATGAGTTCATAGTCAGTGTGACACAGACAATCTCTTCATGATAAAAATTCTTTTACAGCCCTGACCTTTTGGATTCATCTTCCCTGACCGTTTAGATGGCTGCAGCAATAATCAACTGACCCATTGGAGGACACGGTCTTTTTCTTACCTGTAATAACAATCTCTCATCGCCTATGACGGCAGCTTGGTTCCAATCAATCACTTCTGAGAATGGCAGCTCCCATCCGTTGCTGAGCATAACCGGGACACAGGCAGCCTGCACGCACACACAGAGGCATCGCAGCCGTTAGCGGGTACTCAATGATTAGGGCAAGCTTTGAGGTTTGCACCAACACCATGACTTGTTTTCTGAACACACTCAGGAGAGGCAACATGGCAAAGAACACCAGAAGCTAGAGGCCACAGGAAGGCAGCCCAGATGTTCATGGTTTTCCATTTTGTGCCTATTCGTATTTGCTGAAAGGTGGGGTTTGAATGGAGAGTGGCATTTGAAATGTGGTGTTTATGCTGCCAGGCAAGGGCAGAACTGAGAAAATGCTGCACATGTAACAGCTGAGAATTTGATACAAAATGGTGGCCTCCCTTGCTGCTTTGTGAACCATTCAGCAGGGAGCTAACTCCCTCAATTTTTATAACATGTTGCAAGACAACCCCACAGAAAATATATATCATATGTAATTCCAAAGCACTTTTTTCCACAAAGGAAAAGTGAATTCCCTATCCCGTTTGACATCAACTGTCCAGAGGTAACTGCACAAATACAAGTCATCCATCATCACCTGTCCACAAAAATAAGAACTGCTTTCTGTCTTAAAACAAACAAACCCATACACATTTAGTGTCTATTCTCTATCAGTATGATCTGTCTGAATTATTGAATCTTTTCTGAGTTGTGCAAACTCCTCTGAACAGACAACAAGTTTGCAAATATTCAGCAAATAGGGCAGTATTTCCATAAATAAATGATCACCACTATGTTCTGGTCAATTGGATCATAACATAAGACCCAAACCAAATGCCTCCTGATGTGATGCAAGAACCTATTACCAGATGATCTGCATCAAACCTGTACACTGGCTCAGCTTCTTCTGGATCAAGCCATGCTTAAGTGCTCTGAATTTGGCCCAGGATGGTATCAGTTCCTCCTGTACCTCCCAAAATATGATAAAAAGGGGAACCTTTCAGACTCCTGTACCTTCCTTGGTAACATGCATTAAACATAGGATCTTAGACTGGTCAAGCATTACAGAAGTGCTTATAATGTGTAAAGAACTTGATCTTCTATAAAGAAATTACATTAATGCATGAGAAAACCCAACCAGAAAACACTTAGCAATGTGTTTTCATGTTCAAAACTAATCGTGGATTGTATCTTTCAACATGCCCTGGAGCCAGACAGAAATTGGGAATTCATCAAAACCAGCATATACTGCTGCTAGCCTGCCAGGAAAATAATCAGTGCCTGTATTTCATCATCATCAACATGGAGACTCCAAGTTCCGCACACTGAGGTACACTTTCTGGTTTCTTCTCTTGAGATGATGCATGACTTGTGGCTCAGTTGAGGAAAGAGCTGAGCAGTGCTCTTCATTAGAATCTGAAGTGACTCATCATCCCAAGTAAGCCAGTCCCACCTCTTCCTCTGAAGAGGCTGGAGAGGGAACAGCTATTTGCAAGCCAATTATCTTCTCCTGAGTAGGAACAAAGAGGTAAGCAACAGCCCAGAACCTGGCTCTCAAATGTGACAGTAGTTGCGGGGTTCAGTGATTAAACCTGTGTCTAGCACATTTGAGATGCCCTGGGGTATCCAAGACACCCACCCAAGGCTGGCAGATATGATGCGGGACCTACTGGAGACCTTCTAAAGAAGCAGCAGAAAGCCAGAAGGATACATCAGACTTATAAAATGACATTCTACACCTCCATTTAGCACTTGAATCCTGCTCTGCATTGCGGTAAACAATACTCTTTAATAGCAGCTGGGACATTTTGTGGTTGATGAAGAAAAGTGATGTAATGCTATTCATGAACAGCTTTACTGCCAGTGCTGGGATACTTCCAAAATGGCAAAAGGACACCCGGAGGCAGGATTCTGTAAGGTGTCTTCATTTGTCACCTCACTGACGCCAAGAAGTGCTTCAGCCTCTCCTTTCCTCCACTTGAGCCCCCATGGAAATCCAGATGCTAGTCCCAAAGGGGAGGTGCAGCATCTCCCATGATGCTCTGTATGGCTGACTGAAGATCCAGGACCTCAGGGATGAGCTGATTCTTATCAAAATAAAAGGTCACACCAGCTTCAGTCAGAGTAGGTCAGTGTCAGGCTTGATTACTGTGCTGCAAAGCCACTCTGCCACAGTGACTCAGGAGCCACTTTGCATTGCCCTCTGCTGCTGGCCAACAGCAACAAAGGGAGACCTTTAACCAACATGTTTTTAAAAGGTGAAGGGGATTCAGGTGTTGTCCCCAAAACACTGTGAGCTCCTGAAATCAGACTATATTTGCCTTCATGTGAAGCTGACATCTGGAGCTCCACCATCTACAGGCTCCAGGCCACCTTCTACACGTTCAGCAAGCACCACCACAAGACAGGTAAGGCATAAGCAGATCTGCTTTAGCTAAGTGAAAACAAAAAGCCATTTTTACTGCCCCAGGGCTTAACTGTAGAGGCCAGTGTCTCCCATGGGAAGTCCCACACCTTGACAAAACTCTGCTCTAAACCGGTCCAACCTCTTAGCCCCACCACACCCAGGGAAACCCTCTTCATGGAGGTAATGCAATTCAACCTTCGCTGCTCAGCCCCTCCTGGGAAGAAGCTGCCAATTGCTCCAGAAGCATGAAGACAGGCTTTTGCAAAGTGGATTACTGTCATCTAGGGAAATGAAACACATTTCTCTCCTCCCCACCTCCCTGCTATTGCATGCTGAATTGCAGCCAGCATAGCCAATGCTTTAAGCTGTAGCTCTTACCTGCAGGGCTTCCAGAAACCTGAAAGAGCCAAGCCTGCGGCCACGGGGAACCAGACAGAAAGTGGCATTGTGCAGCATTTCACGGTAATCATACCTAACAAGAACAGGGGAGAAAAGAGAAGATTCAATTAGCAGTGAGTCCTAGAGTAACTGAGCGTGAAAATGCAAACAGCTGTTGAGACACATCTGGATAAAATCATCTCTGACCAAGACTGCTCAGCACCAGGTTAACTACCTCCCTTCTCCTTTGTGTTCACTTTAAGGAGCAAACACCATGGGAGAGTACTGGGAAGAGTGGTAGTCACACTGAGAATGAAGGAAGCCATTTTGCCTTTGCAATAATCACCCATTTCTACATAAACAGGCATGCACGAGTTCTAACAATGAACTTATATTAAATATTTCGATACCCAAAGCCTTATTCCAGCACTTCTCTGACCTGGATTTCCATTCATATTTGGTCAATGTCATGCACACCTATGCATCAGAGATTTGTACAGAGCAAAAAATATTCAGACTATGCCAAAGAAATCTTTGCTTATCAAGTAGGCAAGGGGGTTCACAATGACTCACTTGGTGGTTATTGTCAAGTGTAGTGAGAGGGATAAACTGCCAAAATTTGGCAATTAACCATAGAGCTGCAATGACCCCTGCTCCTCCAAACTAAAACTTTTAAGTGCTTATAGACACTACCGGGTATTTTTCCTGATTCTATCAATCACCTCAAAAAACATTTACCAAAAACACTTGATAGTCCTAACAGTTTCCAGCCTGTTACTAGCTAACTGTACTTCTGGCAAACCCAAAGAACTGTGAATGGCATCGACCACGCTGGGCCGCTCCGTCTGAGACAAAGGGATTCAGATTAAACACCCTCCATTCTCCAGAGCATCCTGGCCTCTGCAGACAAATATTCTTTTGACAGTAACTTGTGGCGCTGGAATTTTCAAACACTGATAATCTAATTTAACCATAGCCTGCAGACAGAGCAAATTTTTCTGTATGTGTGTATCTGTGTATGTATATACATATGTACATGATTATATTTCATATATAAAAAGTCCGGATCTACGTTTATGTTCTCACACAGGCCAGACAGATGGGAGTAAGCCAATTTTCAATTATAAGCTCCTTCTTTAGGAAGAGACATCTTGCAGAGGCCCATTTGCTTAAACAAGCATGAATAGCTAATTTGCACAAGAAAAGGTCAGTGTAAATGGATTAAGATTATCTCCACTGAGAGTAAAATAAAAACTCTTGTTGCATTAATTAAAACTACAAAACAGACTTCAAAGTACATTTTTTTTTAAATCATATCTCGACTTTGGTTAAAATACATATATACATATTCCATCTGAGTGGCAGCAATTTCTTTTGCTCTGTGTGGGATATTGATTGGCAGCCATGTCCCAGCTCACCAGACAGCAGTGACACAGCACACAGGGTAAAATACTAGGAAACTGGAATAGCAAAAAATTAAAAAGCTGCCATTTTTAAGCATTCCTTTTTTACATACTGAGAGGTCTGAGGCTCATCACTTTCACTGTATATTGCATGACAGAAAATGTTAATAAACACCAAAAATAGAACACCCTGTAGGGCTAGAATATACCAGTCAGAAGTCCCCCTTCATTAGCTAGCTAAAAATGTAAAATCCTGTTAATACCCCAGAATGCAACAATATCCACAAAACCTCGATGGCAGAACCAGAACACAGAGAAAAGCAGAGAACGAGGCCAGCACAAGCGAGTCCTTCATATGCCAGCAACATCTTATACTGGGCACCTTTTCTTTCATATCTAATTTGCTGACAGAAGGGTAGATTTACATAAGGAAAAAAAAAAGGATTTTGTTCACCATTTCCCACCTGGAAACCAGTTAGCATCTTGCTCCCATTTATGTATTTTAAAGCCTAATGTGTGATTTATTGCTGAGCTGGGGAATACCACAGTTCATGGTCATCAAGCAATTTATCTACATCATACACACACAGAGCCTCATCCTAACCTTGATGTATGGGCACAAAATTTCCACTCACTTCAGAGAGAACCCACAAACACAACACGAGCAGACCCAAAGTAAAGCAATATCTATCAAGAGATGCTGCAGCGAAGGAATTGCACCAGAGATTCTTCTCATGAACAAATTTCTCTGCAATTTCAACCTAAATGTTTCAAGCGTGATGTTAAGGGACTGGTTTCCAGTTTAGTCCCCCTCAGTGGCAACTCCAGGATCAAGCATCTATTTGAAATCCTTAAACACAGGATACTAGTTTACTTCTACTAGTTCACAGGTAGCATGCTAAGGAATGGGGGTACTTTGCCTTAGATGAAAGACAGAAGATCCCCCACTATGTTTAAACATAACTTTGGAAACACTTTTCACGCAACACATGTAGCCAGCCACAAATACATAAACATCTTTGTCAAGCTGCAAGCATAGCTTTGTAATCTGGAGCATTGCTTTTGGAGGAAATTTACATGTACCAATGGTACATTAGAGTTGAGTTTACAGCAGGGACCATTTCATGTTTTTCTCAAAGTGCCAGGCAGCACTCAGAGGAGACCTTGGCCACAAAAACATGGCATGGTGAATGAAGCTTGAGCCCACAGGCCACAGTGGGGACAGAAGGCATCAGGGCAACCCTCAGTTTCAGACTGCTTCCCATTCAGCCTCATAGAAACCATACATGGAGCAGAAAGTTTTGCTTTGCTGTTGTTTTCTCAAGGAGGGAAAATTGCTTATGTATGATTGGCATTTTTTTTCCATACAGGATATGTACATGTCTTACCTGAAAGCATCTTTGCAATTCCCATAATTCTGACTTGAAATGCTTTCAGTGAAGTCAGTAAGATAATCTCTACGATTAAAGGCTGGTATCTGATTTAAATTTTTGCTGGACTTGAAATTTCTCCTTCACTTGTCCAGGAGAGAACTCTGAGCTGGTGCAGACATCCACGAACACCCTCAGCTACAGCAGGACACTTGTACATCAAGTGCTGATCTGGCATCTATTGCAAATACCAATATTGCATCAACAAGGGGCTTGATCTCCCCATTACCTTCACTGACTAATCTCAACAAGACCTTAGGGAGGCAATGCAGTATTCTAGTCCTGCTCACACTTGGCGGAGGGGCCTTAAGCTACAGAGAATACAGCCCAGTGCTTAGAAGAAAGAGCCTCCTCCTCTTCTTCTTGTCCCCTGGCAATGGGAGTTATACCTGTTTTCAGAACTACTTATTTCTGTTAGCTGGTAATGTCTGAGGATGTCAGGGAGATTTGTTATGGTCTCCCAGTTTGCATTGCTGCGGTTTCTACAAACCTGAAGCTGTCAGCTTGTGGGGACAGCTCTGCATTACCTGCCTATCAAGATGCTCTGGTTTTACCCAGCTACGGAGGATTTTCAGGCTCCACCTGCAGCTGAGGAATCAGAGCAAAGACCGACACCACAGGGCATCACACGGGCAACCGGCCGGGTACTTCTTCCTTACTTGTGCCGCTTCAGTGTCGCACTCCTTCTGGCACTTTCCTTTTCTGTCAGCAGTTAATCTTCCCAAGCATTTACTGTAGGAAAGCTTTGAGATGAGTCAACTGCTCTGCTTGAAGGGTATTATTTCCAGAAAACTCCTGGTTTCTGCATTTGAACACTGCCGGGGACAGGGGAACAGGGATACATGGTTATTGCTCATATTCCTGTATTCCTTCATTTTGCACGCTTGCACGGAGGTAACATTTTACTGCCAATTTTAGGGTCGGCTTGGTCTAGGCCTCAGCTGTATCATTCAAACATGTTAAAATCCAAAATGCATATGCCTTAAAAATGACAGTTGGGGCTTTAAAACTAAAATAGCTACAGATTTAACTCAAAGCTTGCATCCCTCTGCAAGTATCAGATGGATGTTTTATTAACTTTCAGGCTTTCTTCTGTAATGATTAAGTGCACCTTGTTCACAGCTAATACCTTTTTAGGCAGTATAAACAAATAGCTCTATTTGTAATCAATTCTAATTTATTCACACTTTAATTGAAATACCCCTCCCTGCTACCACCCATAGATGAGAAAACATGTTCAGCCCCATCTATCATGCAGGTTACACCATGTGGGCAACCATCCGAAGAAGAAATGCTGCTCAGCCAAATGCTGTTACCACTTTAACTTCTTGAGCCAACACATTGCTTCTGCCTCCTTATCCCCTCCCTGTTCTTTTTTCTCCTTCTGATGTGCTGACCCTGTCAATCAGCACGTGGATTAGAGGGCTGCTTGGGATTCCTGGTTCACCATTATCCCAAGGAGCCCAGGCAGGCTGCAGAGGCTCTGCAGTGACTAATCAGCCATGCCATACATTCCTTCTAGCAGCTTAAGCATTTCCCCATGTCACTACACTTAAGAGATTATAAACTAGCCTGGGAAACATTTTCACTACCAATTTTAATATAAACTATTTTTCCCAAAGCCACACAATCATCACCATTGATTCAAGAGAGGTCTAGAAAGATGTCAGGCTGTTTACACCGCAGATATGTCCAGCTACTCAGATGTAAAGATTATCACACTTTATCCAGCTATGTAACACCTATTACAAAGGAATATTGTCTTATCTAATCCTCTGAATACTGATATGGGATACCATTGCCATCTTTATTTCACAGATGGAAAACCTGAGATATAGATGACTGGTGGCTTCTCCAACGGCTGGACTGACCTTGGGAATGCTAACCCCTGCATCCTCATCCGTTTCCCTCCTCTCCGGTGATACTGCGCTCACCTAAAACCAGCCACACGTTATGGCTATCAAAATTCAGATGGCAATAAACGAGCAGAACCCAAACTAAATGCAACGGGTTTAACCCAGCAGTACACATTTTAACAGTGCCGCACATAATCCATCTTTTGGAAGATGCTGCAGCTCATCTTTGGCAGGGAGCACCAGCACATACCGCTGTAGATGTCAGATGGGACCAGAGCCATTTTTCTCTTTCCTGAGCCAAAAATTGCGATGGCACTTTACCAACTATGTCCAAGGCTCCCTCCCTGAATCTGCAAGGCCATGAACGCATGTTTCATCTTCCAAAACCTCTGCATCAGCTCAAGTGCAAAGGCACATATTAAACATCTAAAATGCAAGCAGGGCTAAATGATGGAGTGTTTCCCAGCTTTCCAGTATATTCAGTTTCAGTTATTAAGCAATCAGCCAGTTTTCCATGTGTGAATGCTTAATGCAGATGGCTCTGAGCTACTGGCTAGAGAGCCTGAAAAGAAAGCCACTCTGTCACAGGGAATGTCTCGTTACTTGGTTTCCATTAAGGTATGCTGGCTTTCAAATAAACTGTCAAGTAAAATTTGGCATTGAAAACACCAAGTGAGTAACTGTCTTCGTAGAAAAGCTGAGAGCTCAGCTGTGCATCAGATAGATAGTGGCCTAAGACTGAGCTCGAAAGACTAACGCATCCTACTTGGAAGGATGCCGTCGCCATGAACCGCTTGCTTTGGGATTTACAGCTGTGCAATACTTTGGGGTGATCCTAATGCCAGTTAACAGGCTACTGGATGGCAGTTCATCTCCCACTCCGCAAGCACTGGTTCTGGAATTAGAAAGTTTGGAGGTGAAAAAAGGTAATTGGAAAACTTTTTTCCCCCTGCTTAAAGGGCTAATTGATTTCACAGGTGTTTAATTATCATTTTCTGTGAGATAATACCTTGTAGTGCCATAAAAAATGGATTTAATTTTCGAGTGCTTGCAAAACCATTGCCAAAGCCAAGTTAGAGCTAAAGCTAGATAATTATTCTATAAATCAAACACACTTCCTCCTTTCTTTTTGAAATTTTTAATACTTGGCTATAATGATATCTGACGACCTTGAAACTAACATAAAAAGGATTTTCTTGCCAAGTGTTGAAAGGCAGCCATTGGAGTATATCTTTCAGCCTGGTTCATTACCGCAGCCGCTGCCGCCTTGCCGCCCAGGCTGCAGGACTCCAAGGGATGCTATGGTGTAAGTACAGCAACAGCATACATGAACAGTGATCTCGGCACACAGGTAATGGGCAAGTATAGGTATGAGCACAAACCCAGCCTGAAAATGCTGATAAACTAATGAAAACCCAAAACGATTCTTCCAGGACTGGCAACAGAAATGAAACCCTGCAAACATTCAGCAACTAATGTCAAGGTGCAACTGTTTTCTCCTTTCAATGCCACCATCTTCCTTTAGTTCAGAAGGTCAGATTAACAAAGAAAGACAGGGAAGTGGAGTTTTCACTTTAATGTACTGCTAAAGGAACTTTGTTATAGTTAGACAGTAACCACTGAAATTTAAATCATCTTTAAAGTCTTCAGTGACATCATGGTTGGATTCTGTCCACTTCCATATTATGCACAGAAACATTTGGATAAACAAGCCATCAAAGTCAATGTAAATTCTAACAAATAAAAATGCTCTAAGAATTTTTGTCTAAATATTTACACAGAACGCCCTGTAAATCTGTATGTTGCATATAAAAGCACATGCAACATTTGGACTGCCAAATATGATCCAACTGGCTCCCAGTGTGGCGGTCACACCACCTAGAATGAGTAGACTTACACAGTAGCAAATGTGGTCCCATCAACATCATTTGATGTTTAAAGATAACTGCTTATTTAACAAATGTGCCAGAGTAGCACACGGTTCGTGGGTAACGTGTCAGAGGCAAACGTTGCTGAGATGCCTCTCTAGGCAGCGTTATGCCCTAGTTACCAGCAAGCAGCTAATAGCATTGTGTAGCAGTTGCTTCTAAAACCAAACACTAGCTCCCAGGCTTTGAAGTCCTCTAACAGCACCTGTTTCACAGCAGCACCTTGCTGTGCTGGCAGTAAGAAAACTCACAACACGCCAGAATGAGAAAGGTCCATGAAGAAGCAAATGCATCGCTTGCAAACCTCTTCCAAGGAATGTAAATGCAGCACCATGTATTGTGAATTCACTACCCTCTAAGACAGCAGGAAAGCATTGAAGATGCTGATGCTTGCATGTGTAGATGCACGCACAGGAACACACATGCCTGCACACAGCCACAAGGTAAGATTTTATGTGGGGCCATGTCCTCCCCATCCCCCAAGTGACCTAAGTATACGAATCCTCTTTGCCCAGAATGTGCCTGTCTCTTATTGCCCATCAAGATGCTGGATCCTTACAAGGTGAAGATCAAGCTGTTAAGATGATCCAGTTGTTTCAGGCAAGAGTTTTTCTAACAGGATTCTTCTAACAATAAATTATGCCAACATTTTGCATCATTATGGTACCTCTACGTTGCCATTTGCTGGAGATCAAAACCCCCTTTTGAATAATTTAATATAAAGAACCTTAGTCTGCCAGTGGGAGAAAAATCAGGCATTTCCATCTTGTTGATGAGGAAACTGCCACACAGCCTGAACTTTGCCTTCATCTGCTAAACCTTATTCCCAAGTACTCTGCAAAGAAAAGCCAGGAGTAAGTTGAACGTAATATCTAACTCTTTGACAGTGTGTTTGGCACTTCAACAGAAAACTAATATCATGGGGTGCATCAGAAGAAGCATGTCCAGCAGGTCAGGGGAGGTTATTCTGCTCCTTTATTGAGCTCTGGTGAGACCCCACCCGGAGTACTGTATCCATCTCTGGAGTCCTCAGCACAGGGAAGGCATGGACCTGTTGGAGAGGGTCCAGTGGAGGGCCGCAAAAATTATCAGAGGGAAGGAACACCTCTCCTGTGAAGACTGGCTGAGATATTTTGGGTTGTTCAGTCTGGAGAAGGCTCAGGGTAGACCTTCTTGTGGCCTTTCAGTACTTAAAGGGGGCCTACAGAAAAGATGGAAAGAGACTTATTACTGGGGCCTGTGGTGACAGAGCAACAGCAACACTTTTAAACTACAGAGTAGATTTAGATTAGCTGTAAGGAAGAAATGCTTCACTGTGAGAGTGGTGAGGCACAGGAAGAAGTTGCCCACAGAAGTTGTGGATGCCTCCTCCTTGGAAATGTTCAAGGCCATGTTAGATTTGGCTTTGAGCAACCTAGTCTAGTGAAAAGTCCCCCTGACCTTGGCAGGGCAGTTGGAACAGATGATCTCTAAAGGTTGCTCTCAATCCAAATCATTCTGTGATTCTATGATTCTCACTTTTAAAATTGGGGATATTACATTCTCTCCTTCATAAAGTGAATTTGTTCATTTGTTCAGACTTTAGCCTTCTCTTTGCAGTGAAGCAGTGTCAAAAACGTGTCCTAAACAGCCCTTTCTGGTCCCATTAACCAACCTCACATGCTATGACAGTCCAGTTTTGAGGTAATTTCCCTCTGCAAAGACAGTTTCCTTATTGGTTTAGTATCTAACTTAACAAAAAAACGCGCGCAGTACTGGAATTTCAGTTATTAAAGCATCATTTTGGATTAAAGACCCAAACAAAGAAAAATCCATACTGCATTTTCTGAACAAAGAAACAAATTTTAGTTCTTCTGCACCCACTCTAATTTGAGATTACAAGACATACCTGAAGGCTTCATGGTGCAGAGAAATAAAAGACTTATTGTGAGATATCTCACCTGTCAACACCTGCTGGCTCTGAAGCCCAAGATTTTCTCCCGTGTGTCAAAAAAAAAAAAGGCCTCCAAATCTTTCTCAATAATTTTTAAATAACTTTTTACTGAAAACTTGAGGTTAAAAAATGCTGAAGATCAGTTTTCTAGAATTTCATGCTTCAGTATCTGGGGCTACCGAATGTTTTAACTAACCTAAAAAGAGAAATTCTTGATTACAAGCCATGATGGTAAAATATGAATAAAATCAGTACTCTGCAACTGTTTATGCCACGGTCCAATAATTGGATGCAGCAGAGTCCAGACGGCTTCAACGTAAATCGTCCTCTCCATTAAGATGCCTGTAGGACCAGCACTTTAGCAGGATAGTAGAGACAGTATAAACCTCTGAAGATTGAATTATAAGGGGTTATCATTTCTATCCTTGCTTTGAATGTTTGGCTCATACCGTACAATTTAGAATAGTCCTTATAAAGCTTATTATTTTCTCTTCAGCTCCACAGATTTTCCCATTACAGCTATCGAGCTCCTAAGTGGCTTGTTGGCATCTTTAAAAGTTATAGTCCTCCAGACGCAACATCTAAAAATGGAAATCAAAGATGATGTGCAAAACTGGCTCTAATTAGGCAGGAGTTCATTTCTATGAATAACTGGATCTGTTTCCAAAAAGAAAAAATAAAGAGATTTACATAGGATCTTCCGCAGAGTCCCATGTTCCCATGTTGTCTAATCACACTGACCCAAAACGTGACCAAGCTTGGAGGAAAAATTAGTTCAGCAAATCCATGGAAAAACTTTGAATGAAATAGAGAAGTGATTTATTTTTATTCATAAGAAGTCAGCTGCAGCTTAGTCTCCAGGAGTGGTAACATCACAACAGATTCAAATGCTTCAATATTTTGGTTGTTTATCAGTCTTCTTATCTGAAGAACTCTAAGTATTTTCCTTCTTCTTTCTATAAATGAGATGAAGCTAACTCAAAAATAGGAGCAGGACACAAAGGAAGTTAAAAATAAAGAAACCTAATTCTGTGTATTTTAATCTTGTAAAGCTGAACTTCAGGATGAAATCCCAACACTATTACAGTCCAGGGGGGCTTCCACCCACTGAGAGTGGGTGATGATCTTCTGGACTTAATGAGGACCAACTTCTACAATAAAGCAGTGCAGGAGTGTGAACTATGGAAGGGCAGGGAACTTCAGAAATTGTTCTCCTACCACAGTCAACAGCGACTATTAAAATAATTTTCATCTTCTGAGAGAGAAAAGAGGAGATAGCAAGAACACAAAAATGCACTGAGAATTGTTTTTCAGTGATGCCTCCTATTCCCAGCCTCAGTTTTGTTAACAGAAAGCTAAATCAGGCTACCCCGTGTGCACTTTGAGAACTAGGATTGTGCTTCACAGAGCAGCCAGGCTAAATGGGATCTGTCACTCCACAGCTCTGCTCCTCTGCTCGCTCACTTCTGCTGACTCTAGTAAAATCAAAAGTTAAGTTCTTGATTATTTGTACTTCTCAGCAAAAAAAGGCAGCTAGAACAACAGCACAGCTCCTCTGCATAACCAAGTCCCCTTCGAAGTCAGACTCTTCTTACCTCCTGAGCCACAGGAAAACACGAGCTGCACGCTATTAAGTGTAAGTTTAGAATTGCCACTGGCTTTTTTGTGATTTTTACCTTTTACAGAGTTGTTTATGCAACTGCAGTGGTCTTCAGTTGATGTTACATCAGACCAGGGTAACTATATTCCATCCAATAGGGCTGGAGAGAGTCTTGCACACTTTGAACAGGACAAAGGACAATGGTTGAAACTGAAAGAGGCTATGTTTAGGTTGGATGTAAGAAACTTTTTACATCGAGGGTGGTGAGACACTGGCAGGTTGCCCAGAGAAATGGTGGATGCCCTGTCACTGGAAGTGATCAAGATCAGGCTGGACGGGGTTTTGAGCAATCTGATCTATTGAAAGCAACCCCTGCACACAGCAGGGCGAGCGGGGGGAAACGATTAGATGATCTTTGAAGGTCCCTTCCATCCCAAACCTTTATATGGCTCTATGATCGTCCATGGTTGCACTTTTAGGTGCAACTTTTTCATGCCTGAGCATGAAAAAATCACGGTATAAAAAACCCCACAAGCATATTTGCATCCACGCACACTTACATGTACAAACTTCCACAGCATTCACAAAGGACTTCCACCTGGAAACCAGTGATGGATGTGCATACTCTTCTCTTGCCTGACCTTTCCCTGACACATAAAGAACCTCACCCATGATTTTTGCAAAACAACTTTTTTAAAAATCAAGGCCCATTTTGAGGACAAAGTTAGAGGAATAACAGAACAAAGCAAACTGAAAACTCGTTTTGAAGGAGAGCTCTTCTCGACTATGCAAAGTGAGTCTTTTGAAAACCATACTGCACATATAAGTGCCAAACACTATCTGAACCACACCATATCACAATTCTGAGTGCCACTTCTCATTTTGCTCCTAAGAGTTGCAGGGAAACGACATACTTGCTGATGGTGAATGCCTGACTGCTTGTACCTGTAGCCTTAATGCATCACAGCAGTGCCAGGCACCTGAGCAATGTTAGGACCAATCCTAAGAGAAGCAAACGGTGTTTCTCAGTTTCTATTGACCCCCACTCCTGCTCCTGGCATTCAGCATTGCACAGAATCATCTGCTTTGTTTTTTTAGCATTCCTGTCCCGCTGGGCAGCGTCTGCATGAACGTGCTACATCTGTTTTTGAGCTAATACATTATTTACACAAACTATTCAAGCATAGCAGCAAGGATATAAAACATTTATCAACAAAGGGACAAGTTTGTAATTTTAAAATAATTATGTTTCTTTAAGGAAACCAACAAATTCAGTTCTCTCAAAATTATTTATTAGGTTGTGCAGGCTTGAAAGGATTCTCTCTTTTGGAGAGAGGAGTCTTTACCCCAAGTAACGCTTTAACCATGAGAAATTTTATACCTCAGCAAGGAAATCTCAAGCTCCCTGATTTGGTAGCCAGAACCCTAATAAGAAGTACAGGTGACATTTGGTACCCTCTCCTGTGATCTACCAGACACTGAAACATCTTGCATGAACTGTGGGTTGTAGGACAGGGGAGTCCCAAGCGCATTTGCAGTTCTGCTTTGCTGTCAGTAGCTGGACCACACCTACAACACACATCTGGGAGCAGCTCTACCAGCCCCAGCCTTGGTGGCACACAGCTGGGCATCTCCTCCAGCCCCACTGGGAAGGGTACAGGGTCAGCCTGGCACTGCTTGGCAAAAAAGCCCTTTGCTTTCTACACACTCCCTGCCCTGCACTGCCTTTTTCCAACACCTCCAGCAATTCAGGAGTAAGGACAAATGGAAAGGGGAAGGTGTCAGCATGCAAGTGCTCAGATCAGACAAAGACCTGTGATCCGGTACACTTTGCAGATTGCCAAGGAAAACATGACTGTCCACACAAAAGGGTTTATGAGGAGATGCCAACAGTGATCAGATTAGTCGAAGGAATAACAGCTCTTCGGCCAAGTGCTAACAGCCAACAGATGGAACAGAATGATGTTGACTGTAGGAGAGGCTATGCAATGGCACAGAGCAGCATGTAACTGGACTGCTTTTTTATACAGATGTCTTAATTTTGATACTAGTTTTAAAATACTTATTGTAAGTAGTTATATTTTTTTTGAACCTTCCAGTGATAAGCACAGAGCAGGTAAAAAGACATCCATATAAAGGAGACTTTTTTTATTGGGGCAACTTCAGCTCCCCTACCTCTTATAACCATAACATCAACACTCCGTGCTGGCAGGAAAACAGGCTGCACAGTTCACAGCTGAGCCTGTGTTTTGTGTATCGTGTCTCGAAGGGGCGTAAATGAGACCATGAGCTCTCTGCAAACTTCTGAGCAGCTATTCTCCCCCAGCTCTCTCTCTCAGACTCTAGATGGGCTGTGATACAGGCATTTTCCTACAGTAAAGCCCCAAATCACAAGTCAGATGCATCAGCAATTTCTGCCAACATTGGAGGCTAAAAAGGTGCACACATAGAGCAGGTTTTTTTGAGTATCCTCATGCACTGCACATACCTTTTACATACTGGTTAAGAGAAAATGCAGTAACCCAAAATCCTCTGTAATACTTGGCATCAGAAACAAGACTTTTTACCTTAGAAAGGAGTAGTTCTATAAAGGATTAGCAGGTCACTGTGGACAAGCAGCTCAAGGCTGTTAGAGAAAAGCAAATGAATCCTTAGATGTATCAACCACGCTGTACACACAGAAAAGAAATGAATCCTGTTTACTTGGAGTTGGTGAGTCAAATACCAGAAAACACCCAATGCTAATACCCCCACATTCCAGAAAGACATTGAATAACTGAAGATAGAGAAAAGGTAAAAAAACATCATTTAAGGGATTGCAGTAAATATCCTACTGAGAGAGACTTAAAGACCTTAGCTTGTTTGGCTTACCAGAGAGAAGAAGAGGAGGCTTGATTACAGCACGTAAGTGTCTCTACAGGGAGAAAAAGAAAAGGAACTGAGAGTTCTTCAACATGCTGAAAAAGGGCACAACAAGAATCAAGAGGTAGAAATGAAATAAACATCAATAGAAATCTGCAGTAATGCCCTGGCACTGAAGGTATTTTAACTACTGAATGAAACTGCCACCAGAGCTGGTGGCTCCCCCATTAAGTGATCTCTTCAAATGAGAAGCGAGTGCTTTCCTGGAGGATATGCTGTAACGCATCCCAGTTTTCTGAATGAAGCACAGGCGTAAAGTGGGCGACATAGAATGGGTTGCGATGAACAGGAGATCAAAGTAATCTCTTGGTCCATCTGGCCTTCTGTTTTCTGTAAAAGCTGCTAGTATTGGGAACTTCCCAATTGTCCCAAGCCTAAAACCTGTGCCTCCAAGTTAGATTAGTACTGAAATGCATGGTGATATGAAAAGGAACAACATCTTCTGATAAGCAACCCATGGCGCTACTTAGATCTCTTTACTGGAGTTACAATAAAGTCTGAAAGACTAAACAATAACAGACTAAACTTGATAGCAAATAACCTTCAGAATATTTGCTATTTATCACCAACACATTCAACTTACTCAAGAATTATTTATCAGATGAATGGGACAGTTAAAAAAGTATTTTGTGTTGTCCAGAGGTCAGTATTAAATTTCTACAGATCTCAATTGATTTCATATCTATTATACCCACATGCCGTAAAATGAGTCAGCAGGGAAGAAAACCAGCTTGGCTGAGTAAAGAGCTTTGAACCGATCTCAGGAAGACGAGGAAAATTTATGACCTTTGGAAGAGGGGGCAGGCATCCCAAGAGGACTACAAGGGTGAGGTGAGACCATGTAGAGAGAATATTAGAAGAGCTAAACCCCAGCTGGAACTTCAACTGGCCAGTTAGGTGAAAGACAATAAGAAATGTTTCTTCAAGTATATTAAGAACAACAGGAGGACCAAGGAGAGTCTCCCTCCTTTACCGGATGCAGGAGATGCAGTGGTGATGAGGGATGAGGACAAGGCAGAGGTATTTAATGCCTTCTTTGCCTCGGTCTTTAATAGTAAGGTGAGATGTTCTCGGGATACTCAGCTCCCTGAGACAGAAGACAGTGAGAATGAAGCTCCAATGATCCAGGAGAATTTGGTTAGAGACCTGCTTGGTCAGTTAGACATACACAAGTCTATGGGGCCAGACGGGATCCACCCAAGGGTATTAAGGGAGCTGGCAGAGGTCCTCTCCAAACCCCTTTCCCTGCTCTTCCAGCAGTCCTGTCTGACTGGGGAAGTGCCACTTGGCTGGAGACTGGCAAATGTTACACTCATTTACAAGAAGGGTCGGAGGGAGGATCCGGGGAACTACAGGCCTGTTAGTCTGACCTTGGTACTGGGGAAGGTCATGGAGCAGATCATCCTGAGTGCTATCACACAGCATGCGCGGGACAATTGGGTGATCAGACCCAGTCAATATGGGTTTATGAAAGGCACGTCCTGCCAGACCAACCTGATCTCCTTCTATGACAAGGTAACCCGTTTAATGGATGAGGGAGAGGCTGTGGATGTGGTGTACTTCAATTTCGCTAAAGCCTTTGACACGGTTTCTCACAGCATTCTGCTTGAGAAACTGGCTGCCATTGGCCTGGACAGGCACACCCTCTGCTGGGTAAAAAACTGGCTGGATGGCCGGGCCCAGAGGGTTGTGGAAAATGGAGTTAAATCCAGTTGGAGGCTGGTCACAAGTGGTGTTCCCCAGGGTTCATTGCTGGGTCCAGTCCTGTTCAATATCTTTATTAATGACCTGGACGAAGGGATCGAGTGCACCCTTAGCAAGTTTGCAGATGACATCAAGCTGGGTGGCAGCTTGATCTGCTTGAGGGAAGGGAGGCGCTGCAAAGAGATCTGGACAGGCTGGATTGATAGGCTGAGACCAACGGGATAAGTCTGAACAAGACCAAGTGCCGAGTTACATACTTGGGATAAAACAACCCCACGCAGCGTTACAATCTTGGGGAAGACTGGCTGGGGATTTGCCTGGAGGAGAAGGACCTGGGGGTGCTGGTTGACAACTGGTTGAATATGAGCCAGCAGCGTGCCCAGATGGCCAAGAAGACCAATAGCATCTTGGCCTGTATCAAAAACAGCATGGCCAGCAGGACAAGGCAAGTGATTGCGCCACTGTACTCAGCAATGGTGGGGCCACGCCTCAAGTACTTTGTTCAGTTTTGGGCCCCTCACTACAAGAAGGACATTGAGGTGTTGGAGTGTGTCCAGAGAAGGGCGACGACGCTGGTGAAGGGTCTGGAGAACAAGTCCTGTGAGGAGTGGCTGAGGGAACTGGGATTGTTTAGCCTAGAGAAGAGGAGGCTGAGAAGACACCTCATCATTGTCTACATCTGCCTGAAAGGAGGTTGTAGTGAGGTGGGTGCTGGACTCTTCTCACAAATGACAGGTGATAGGACGGAGGAAATGGCCTGAGTTGTGCCAGTGGAGGTTCAGATTAGACATCAGGAAAAATATCTTCACTGAAAGTGGAATAGGCTGCTCAGGGAGGTGGTTGAGTCGCCATCCCTGGAGGTGTTTAAAAGGCAGGTAGATGAGTTTCTTAGGGACATGGTTTAGTAAGAGGACAGGTATGGTTGGACTCAGAGGTCTTTTCCAACCAGATGATTCTATGATTCAATGATACTGTTCTTAAGACTTTTCCACATGGATGATCATCCCAACCAAACTGCCAAGTGAAAAAGTTTACTCTGCGATTATTGTTTTGGTAAAGTTAATAAAGGCATCCATAAATTTTCAGGGAATAAGAGGAAAAAAACCCCAAACTAATAAATGATTAGATGGAAATTTTAAAATTATACTTTTGAATGGATTACTGAAACCCTACCGTGTTCATCTGCACATACTGGAAACATGAATGGATAAAATGGATAAAACTGGAAGCTTTGGGATTAGTAAAGTCATTACCATAATCACATTTTCCTTATGCGCAATATTTAGCTTTTTCCTCCCTCCACCTTTCAAAGGTTTATGGTTTCTGTCTAGTAATGCAGCAAGTTTTTCCACAAAACATACAAAGTCCTCTATAATTTAGTTGGGAACATTGGTGTTTATTATCTTTTGCAGTGAGTACTTCTATTTAAAACTAGTTTCTCATCGCACATTAATATTCTGGTATGGAAAGGTTCCAGAAATACAGAAAGAACAAGAAATAAATTTGAAGGCAGCTCCTTGCTTGTTTTATCATCCCCCAGGTTAGTCTGTGTTCAGAGGGGAGGAAGGTCTGAGCAGTGCAGTCACACCTCACAAATATGTATTTTTTGGTTTATACCTTCCTGTGCTTTGGGTTTTCTCACTCTGTTGAGCAAATACATCTTCAGCAGAAACCCAACCAGGCGAGGAGATGTGTGGTTTGTACCTTGCCCACACCTCAGCATCTTGAGCCAGTTGCGGTTTCCGCAGGTGTCTCCCAGTTCCGCTCAGCTGGTGCTGAGAGCAACCTCGGACCTCACCTCACCCACAGCATTTCTCACCCTCTTCTCTCTTTTTGGCCTCACAGGTTTGGTGTCATTCTGTGGCGACTTTTTCCACGGAGTTTTGAAGGATAATGAAATTGCTGCCTCAGGAAATTCCTGGAGAAATTAACAAGCGAGCTTCCACCTCCAGTTCTGTGAGGAATTTGAAAAAAATTAAGCCTTTAAAGTGACACACAACCTTACTGTCAGTTGCAATGCTGCCACAAATGTCAAAAGCCTCAGCAAACACTGTTTGAACGAGAGATTTAACATAGCCCCATAAAGAAGTTATGACAGATGATGTTAACCCATTATTCTGTGAATTTTTGGATTTCTCTTCAATCCCCAGATTCCTAAACATGTGCAAATTCATTTTGCCCAAGGACACCAGCACATAGTTACTGAATCACTGCACATTTGGATAAATGCTGCAGGGGAATGTCCGTTTGCATCCTCTGTAGCTGTTTATGTTCATCACAGCTGCGAACAAGCAGTTTCTTAGCCTTGGGTCTTAATGCACCTACACTCTTACTCATTTGCAGGAACATAACAAATCTGCTACATGTGGAGGGAAGGGCAGCTTCAGCTGGACCAGAGGATCCACTGCTCCACAGCGTCCCAGGTGCAGTGGTACAGTGCTGCTCCCCGTTAACACAAAACAGATCCCACTAAAAGCTGGTACCTGTCTCATCCAATTTAATTTCCAAGCAGTACAGAATTCAGTAACCTCTGCTCCACAGGAGAAGAAAGAAGCGCTGAGGTCAGAAGGAAGTAGGCTCAGGAGATGGCCAGATGCTGCGTGGGAACAGGAGCTCCCTGCCTGTGAAAGGAGAGCTGGGCTCTGGAGTTCACAGGGACTGAAAGGCCAAGCACCCAGGAGAGTCATCCCCTCTGGCTGGCTGGGACCCTGCCATGGCCGGGTCCCCAAAGGACAGGACAGCAGCCTGCAGGCAGGTTCCTGCTGCACAAGGCTCTTACCCATACACTGCCAAGCCACACTGCCCTCAGGGCCCAGACCAGACGCTCTCATAAATTAGTGCATGGAGGTCATTATGGCCAGGTTTTTGCACGTCCTGATCTGCACCAGCCTTGTTAAAAGCTGTGCTCTCCTGCCAAAGGCAGGAGGCTGCTGATGGCCATCCTGGGCCAAGGAGCTGCTGCAGTCCCTTCTGGCTGGGGACACAGTGCAGCAGTCAGCATCCTCTGCAACCTCAGCCCCACAGCTTCAGCTTCTGGAGTTTGAAAAATCTGGCTGTCGTTCTCACACATTGACAGAAAAAAGGCTCTTGCTTTGCTCTGTTCACTGCTTAGAAAAACACACCAAGGTCAAGGAAAGAACATGACTTGAAAGCTCTTCCCAGCAGCACCAGGGTCTCGGTGCCTAACAGAGGTTACGCCAGCAGAAAAAATGCTTCTGCCTCTGACGTCTGTATCGTGACCCTGAACAGCCAGTGCTGGGTGAGTTTTGGGCTTAGCCCGAGGACTGTTTGTAAAATGATCGATGACGCACGCAAATGGGCTATTGTTTGTCTTACTGTACACTGCAAATATTGCTTTTAACGATGAGGTTATTGTCAAATGGTTCCAAACACACCCAAACTGGGATCCCAGAGATAAAACTGCAAAAGCAAAGTAATGTCATCACCGGCTGTCTTCCAAGAGGGACCGATCAACATCTTCTGATTTGAGCTTAGACTGAAAAACAGAGTCAAGTAATGTCACCTACCCACCTCTGCTGCTCTTCAGATCATCCCGGATTGCAGGGAGTTGTTGCACTGCTTTTAAGCTGAAAATCCTTTCCTACTCGAGGAACTCGAGTCCTTAAAATATGAATTCCCTCAATTTCCAAACAAGATTTAATCAGCGCTTGTTTCTTAAGGGGGTCTAAATTAGTAACAAATACATAAGAGCAGGTTTTGGTAGCAGAATCTCTAATTACTTTTACCAATCAGTGAAGTAAATCGGTCATTACTATATGATTGCACCATGTCCCCAAACCAAGCAAAACTGAAATCACGCCTCTCTGAAAACGAGGTGTGAAAGGCTTGTAAGAGGAAAGTAAGAAAGCTATTCCCCATCAGAGCCCTCTCCTGAGGTCAGGTGGATGATGTTGGCCAGATTCTGCTCTCAGTTACTCTGGTGTGAATCTCAGTGGAGTAGCTCTGGATTTACACCGACGTAGCTGAGAAAAAAACCTGCCCTGTCAATTTTCCTTCTTTGGTGACTGTTCTTCTAAATCTTGGTCTCCATCTTAGATCTGCTTCTTCCTAGGAGTTGCCTGATTTCACCACAATGGCAGCTGGCATCTCTCTGCTGATCTGCCAGTGTTTTGCTCAGAGGATTTCCAGACGGCTTCACGGATGCTTTTAGTTGTCAGAAAAAAAAGCAGCTCAAGAGGTACCTTGCCTGTTCCGAGTGCAGTCATTCGGCTAACAGGTCCAAATGGCTCTGCCCATGTCCCAGAAAAAGCATCATCAGAACCACAGAAATCAGAGTTTAATGTTCTGCATTTAAAGCTGAGGGTTTTTTAATCTTTGGCACGCATGAAAGGCTGTTTTTTCACAAAACTGAGTGATGAAACCCTACAAGAAACACTCATCCCCAAACTATCTGTGTGGCTTTTACACACATCTGTTTCTCTCCTGTCCTCGAGAGATGTCTAAAATGTAATTAACCAATTAATTTGCAAATATATTCTAATTTATTCAAGGCAGATTTTCTTAGTGTTAAATTATCTGACAGAGAACCATACGCTGTACACAGGAACAGGACTTCATTAAAATACCAAAGGTTACACAAATGGAATAAAAATTATATTTGTAATACAGTCAGCACGTACTTATATCCACTAATGAGAAAATGTGTTTGTATTTCCGTAATTTGTTTTTGTGCGTTTGGTGTAAACCTGCAGTTAATACATTTGAAACACCAAAGTACAGCACCTAGTGTGGAAATATGAATATTCTGAGAGGTTTCTATGTCCGTTTAACTTGCAACAGAAATTAAATCTACAAATAATCCACCATCAGCCCTGGTAAAATTCTTCTCTCAGCCCAAGTGATTCTGCTGTTCATTTGTTATTGAGAATTACACACCAGGCCAGCCCTGCTCCACCCACCCCCCTCCGCAGGTAGTACCATTGGCAGGGAAATCTCACGTTCTAATTGATGGTACTTGTGCGAGGCGAGTCTAAAGGAAAAAGCTGATGCCTTGTTCTTGATTGCTGCATTGACTGCTTGCTTTTTTTTTTTCTTCCCAGCTCAATAGCTGTGTGGGTACAAAATACAACAGCTGGGTTCAATTCTGCAAGTTGCTGGAGAGATTGTATCATTCACCATCACGGGGCATCAGTCACAGCTCCACTCGACCTTCTCAAAAGCACAGGAGATGCACTGTTCTGTTCAGCAAAACCTGCCCAACAACAATAAAAACAACCTCCCCCCTCCCCTAGTTTCTAACTCTCCAGGTATTTTGTTATACAGTGTTAGCACAAACAAAAATACTTTTGTCTGTATACACTGGGCACAGAAGTACTTCTTGCAGACATTAATACCAAACAGCTGTTTTCTTTGCTTGACAAGCAACTTAACATTTTTATTAGAGTTCATCACACTCCAGTTACACCATGGTCAATTAAGACCAAGTTACAGTTCTAGGTATATGTATGCATAAGGGGCTACTCCTATACTCAAAGGCGCTCTAACTATACGTAACACATTAAAAAATAAGGGACTTCACCCATGTTATACAAGGATCAGTGGCTGAGCTAAGAACAGCAGCCAGATCTCTCGGCACTGAAAACCCTGGGCTGTCGAGATGCTGCCAAGCCTGTTTTCCTGCCACCAGGGCTAGGTGCTCACAGCAGGCTCCATTAATCAAGCGCTGCTGGTGGTTGCAGGTGCCAGAGCAGCAGGAATCCACCAGTGCCAATGTTGAGGCTCTGGGAAAACGGCTGGGGGCCATGTGGGGCACAGCATCTCCCATAGAGTGGGATGGTCCCAGCAGGAATCCAAAGTGCTGGCAGCACTCTTCTTGTTTAATTGAGTAGGACCAGTCAGCTATTCTCGGGTGGCAAATTAGGTTGGAAGACCAGTAAAACTGGGGGAGAGTGAAACCCATACCTCTTGGGGTGTGCTATCATTTTTTAAATTACACTTTCCACATTTTTCTCCACTTATTTTTAGCAGCAATATTAAAGCAAGTACATAAGGAGGCACAAGTGCTCTACTTGCCCTCACCTCCTTATATGCAATCTAAGTGTTTACTTTGAGCATTCACTGACCTGGAAGAGGGGATGGCCTGCAAAGCGACCAACTAAGCAGGTGACTACATGTATAGCTAGATGTATAGCAACCATCAGACAGGCAAGAAAAATATGGAAGGAGTGGGATGAGGGTGGAGAAAAGGACCATTAGAAGAAGGAGGTGGAAAGGACTATTAGAGCTCAGTGGCAGGATATGAATGGCACTGCTCAGGCAGCCCCAAATGCTCCCACTGGAGAATCTGGTCTGGGTCCAAAGACAGCTAATAAGAGGGAACAGAAACAGTTTCCCAAAAAGAAATAGAGTATTTAAGTTCATGGAGGAGACCAGAGCCAGTAGGATGGGGAATGCAAAACAATGAGCAATACAAAGCAGGCAGACTTGGCGCTCCCGTTTGGTTGCAGCTGTACAATAAGAACAGCCAACAAAAAGAAGATGGATTTAAAGCGCTACAAGGTTTTAATTTTTTTTAAGCCACTGTTTATAATTAAGCTATGGAACTAATTGTCTCTAAATATAATTGAGGATGGGAACTTCTGGGAGATCAGAGAAAGGACAAGCAATAGATAATGTGACTATCATGGCTATGTTATGTTCAATATAAAACAAGCGAGGGATGCTTAAACTCTGCATTTCCATGGTTTACCTCAGACTGGAGGTGAGGGAGAACCTGAACCTTAGTAGAGTTATTTTATAATCACTCCTTAGGGGCTGTGACACTTTCCTCACCCATCCGTACCAACCAGAGCCAGAGGCCGGAGGAGACTGCCCACTGATGTGAGCTGGCAAGGGAGCAGTTCCTTCAGGAAAGCAGATTCAGAAGATGCACAGAGACTCTCTCCCACGCTTCCAGGAGAAGGAGGGACATGGAGAAGAGCAGAAGGAAAACAAGTTGTGGCGACTAAAGAGGAGATACAAGTTCTGAAACTAGTTTTAGCTCCTTTTCATATGTTTCCTTTACAGCTGTAGGTGAAGTGTGCCGAAAGCTAATACACAGAGGGCCAGGACTACATGGGATGATTTTGGCAGTGAGGTGAACTGTTTGAGTTTCCTATCATGGCCCATTACATGATGAGAGCCTGTCCCCATGGCTTGATGTGGCTGATTATTCCTCCGAAAAGCATTCAGATTCATTTATTTTTGCTCATATCCAACCTGAAGCATTAAGCAGTGCAGCTATTTATTTGCTTGCTGCAGCGGTCATCAACAAAGCTACCTACAACCACTGAGAACTGAAAACGAACCTTTGGTGATTTCACAAATAAACCACAAAAATCTCCTCATAAATAGTCTCAATTATTTCTAGACTTTGACTTGAAACCCTGCCCATTTGAGCTCCTGCTAACCAAACTATGAAATGCCGACTCACACACCGGTAGCTCGATGAGTGCGAGGAGCATTTGGGTTCATGCTGGTTCTCTTGTGGGTCAATGTGGTTGTCAATGTACATGGGTGCAATATTGTTCCTCTATAGAAAATTGATCAAATTAATTAAATGGATTGATCTAATTGATGTGATTAAATATCTGAGACTCTTTCCTGCTCGTGCTGCTCCTGACCTTTCTTTCATCCTGAGTCTGTGGTTGGAGACCTTAGAATTCTTGAATAACAACAGATTGCTTCTTCTCCCCTACTTTGAAGCCTCCTTGTCCTATAAACTGTACATCATTTACATTCTTGGCCACAAGGCACCACTTCAAAACTGTACAATCAGACAACATTTCTCTGCTTTAGTTGTTAATAAAATAATGGATAAATCCACCACTGACCAAAAATGCAAAAGTTGTGAAACATGAAAAAGGTTGTTCAAAACCCAGCTCCTGTTTTAGCAGCAGCTTAAGATATTAAAATATACTCAGTATCATCTGCCTTAATGTCAACCACACTAAATTACTGTTCCAATACAGAGGACTGCAGGAGCAGAGCACAATTTCTTCTACATTTTTCATATAAACCAGATGACAATTTTTGCCTCGCTCGAGCAGAGTCTACCACTGACAATACATTTCTCACACATATCGCTTTTGCCTCACCTCTGAAACGGCATTATACGTTCTCAGATCTCCCCAACAAGCCTTAGCTTATTTAAGACTCGCTCAATATTTTCATTATAGCTGTTGGGAGAGGAAAATAAGGTGGGGAAAAGTCTGAAATTGTCACACCATCAAAGAGCATTGCCTATAATCACACAGCTGTGATTTAAAGCCAAGTGACAGTCCATAATTGAATTGTCTGGGGCTGCCTAAGGTTTATTTATTGAATTCAGACATACTGTCGGGGGGGTCAAAAGAGCACAGGTCTTTACTTATTCATAGGGAAAGCAGGAGGGGGGCCCTGGCACTCCAGGCAGATCTCACACTGAGGAACCCCCTACATATGTTGTGGCTTTTACATCAGCTTTAGCAGAGCAGCAGCAAAACATCACCATGTCGAGTAGAGAGGAAGATGTGCTCATCAGCATGGGACTTCCCACCTGAGGAGAGGATGCAATTCCTCACAGAAAACTGCTTAAGTCTCGCTAGATGAGGACTTCAACAGTCTGAGAGGGCAGAGACATTTCCCAAGCCTTCACCTCCATACCCTGCTTCTTCTGGGCCTGCCTCACATAGTTAGACAGCCTTTTGGAAGCATGCACAGCTTCTTTTTTAGCATACATAGAGGTATCGCCAGATTAAAAACAAATAGGTGTGATAAAGCATGCAGATGAACCCATCTCACTCTCCCAGTGCAGGCCTGCACAAAGCTGGAATGCCTGTGCCAACCCAGCTCCGAGCAATACAGCTCTGTCTGTGACAGCCTCCAAATCCAGGTGGATGAATGAACGCACATGGTGGAAGGGAAGGACTGCTAACGCCTTCACTGCAGGAAGCTGACGCTCCAGCCCTGACTCTTGCTTCTCCCTCAGGGTCAGCAAGAACAATTTGGACATCTGTCCATGGAAAAAGAGGAAATAAAGGTCTGAGGCCACCAACGCATTTAACACCAAAGAGCTAGTACAGTCTGTTAACCTGCACCATCACAATGTGTTAATTGTCAGTCCCTAACAGCAAAAATCTCTTCTTCTCGGGAGTCACACGCGAATAGAAACACCATGTTTACTGCACATTTTCCCAACAAACGTGTAGCCTGGTACTTTGGATATTTCTATGACACCTATACACAAAACGGCAGACATACAGAAATGTTTTTGCAAATCTACGGCAATGGCTTTCTCATGCTTTGCCACATGGGCTTTTAAGGACACCCCACTGTCTGCCTGATTGCCCTACTGGTGAGTCAACAGTATGCACTTGTTAGGAGGGACAACAAGATCTCCCCGGTACCAAAGAGCAGTAGGTAGGCAGAATTGGTGTATGTACTCACACATTCACAGTTCCAACCCGCACCTGGGACACAGCAACCCTGGGTACACATACAGACTGGGGTCTGAGAGGCTGGAGAGCAGCTCTGCGGAGAAGCACCTGAGGGTTCTGGTCTGTGGCAAGTCGAACATGGGCCAACAGTGTGCCCTGGCAGCCAAGAGGATCAACCATGCCCTTGAGTGCATCCAGCATGCATTGCCAGCTGATTGAGTGAGGTGATTGTCCCACTGTACGCTGCACTGGTGCAGTTGCGTGAGTACTGAGTACTGTGTGCAGTTTTGGTCACCACAGTATAAAAAGGACATCAAGCTACTGGAGAGTGTTTGGAGGAGGTCCACAAGGCTGGTGAAAGGTTTAGAGGGGAAGTTGTATGAGGAACGGCTGAAGTCAATTGGACTGTTCAGCCTGGAAACTGAGAGGGGATCTCATAGCTGTTTACTGCCTTCTCACAAGGGAGGGAGGTGAAACAGGTGCTAATCTCTTCTCTTTTGCAACCTATCATAGGACCTGAGGGAATGACAGGAGGATGTGCCAGGGGAGGTTTAGATTGGATATTAGGAAGAGGTTCTTCACCCAGCAGGTGGTGGATCACTGGAACAGCTCCCCAGGGAAGTAGTCCTGGCATTGAGTCTGCCGCATTCAAGAAACATTTGGACAATGCCCTCAGTCACCTGGTGTGAGTGTTGGGAGTGTTCTATGTAGGGATAGGAGTTGGACTCAATGATCCTTTTGGGTCCTTTCCAACTCAGGTAATTCTGTGATTCCAGCTCGGGTAATTCTATGCTCCCTTCAACTCAAACCAGTTCTGAGTCTATTCATAGCTGAGGAGCCCCATCCCCTCCCATCACAGCAGATGCACTGCACTGTTTGCTAGGAAAGAAGATGGGAGTGAACAACGTGGCTTATAGGCAGAGTAGCCTGGATAAGTACCTACCACTAATAACAAGCATTTAAGGGCTTTTGACAACAATATGCATACATTTCTGTGTGCTTTAGCCAACTCTAAAATGATCTGAAAACACACTGGATGCTCCCTAATGCTATCTAATGGGTGCTTCAGAATTATGTTTTAATTACAGGACTTCTCTTGCCTTTTTTTCTTTTAAGGACACATTACCTTTGATCAGTACAGATATTTTGACTCATTGTGAAAACCTGGGGCAGTCCTGGGGTCAGCTGAGTCAGCTGACATTTTCCTGGTGAAATGAAGGATGCAGAATTAATGGGAGAGGGATATCAACTCCTGGGACTTTTGGGATGGCATTCACTAGTATGATTCTCTGCTCCCTTGGTAAAGCCTTAAAGAGGAGAAGGAAAATGCCAGATTCTAAGTGGCTGAAGCGTGAGTGTTGTGGACTTGCTGTTCACACTGTGGCAAAGCTATGGCTGTTAAGTGAGAAAAAATAATTAGGTCCCAAATCTGCATTAAAACAGTTTTGGAGAATTTTGCTCTTGAAGTGGAAAAAACAGTTTCCACATGGTCTATTTTAAGGTATTTTATATTACAGAGATTGGAAAAAATCTTTGCATTTCAATTTCTTGATGGGAAGTTTTTAACAGTAACAATACTTGGAACCAGGACAATGATGACAGAAGACAAGAATGAGTAAAGTTTGTTGTCCCTGGAAATACAACCATATGGCTGCAGCCAGTTCACAGGTAGAGAGGGGCAAGCTTAGCTCAGTCACTCCAGCAGCCAGTGCTCACCTTCATTAGTCACAGCTCATTTACACTTTACTATTACTTGCAGAATAATTACACCTATTTTGGGATAATAAACTACCCAAAGTACTGTTTATCAATTTCATTCACACAAAGTGAGTCCCAGCACCACTCTTTTTGACTCAGCTTCATTGAGAGAAGCATCACACTTCCAAGCTTAAGCCCAGAGCAGGGTCAGGGATGTCCCCGCACATGGGAGAGGATTCTCATGTCCCTCTGGCACTGCAAGGAGGGCAGAGCAGAGGGTAAGTAGAAGAGAAGGATAAGGCTGCAGAGGGTGAAGTGACTGAAGCGCAGAAAGGGATAAGGAGGGCTTTTCGGGGGGTTTGAGATTAAAAACAAGACAGGAGCTGCTCCACTGCTTTGTGAAGCTAGCGGAAGGATTTTCTGCATCAGTCCCTTGGTAGCAGATGCTTGATTTTATTTTTTTTTAATTGCTTTTGAACAGACAGCAGGGTCACGTTCCAGCAGAGCCTTGGTGCTGTGGATTCAGTTCTCAGGCTGATGCCTGAAACTCTGAGGTTTCGGTTTCTTACAAGCATGTTTTGTGAATCTCCCTGAGTCTGGCTTTGCACATCCACTGCATGCCTCTGGAAGCAAATTATCTGTCTGCATAAGAAGCAGCTTCTGCATCATCTGCTGTATGTTTCCCCTTTCACACAGCAGGAAAATCTCATCCAAGCCCCAAAAAACATGTTTTAACCCTTCAGATTCACATCCTGCATGTTCCCACACACCAACATGCAGAAAATACCCCCCTTCAAGACATGATCTTCAGTGCTCCTCTACCTGTGCCCCTTTGTGACTAGGTGGTTCTTTGGAGATACATGTGACATTTCATGCTGTCAGAGAGAAAAAAATGCCCAAAAAAGGCTGCTTGAACAACAACTTCTTGCCTTTTTGCTCAGCAACAATTACAAGGAATTAAGACCATTTGGATGGAAAATCTTAGTGATGAGAAGGCTGTCTTGGGCCTCTCCCTCCTTGGTAAGATGCGGAGCAGTAGGCAGCAAAGTTGAACCACGCAGCATCCCTTTGTCTAGGTTAGCGGGTGATGAGCTCCCATGAGACCTACTGAGACATGATGCCTCCCAGTGCCATGCAAACCCAGGCATGAGGTACTCCCTCCCAGCACCCAGCCAGGGAACACCAGAATATCACCTGATATTTGCCTATTCACTTAACACAATGGGATTTAAAGGCCTAATCCAGAGAGCCATTTGCAATGCTTACTAGAACCAGTGTTTCCAACTACATTAAAGATTAGGGAAAGCATAAGTGAGGTTGAAAGCTATATATATGCTTAATTCCCATTAACATAAATACAAGAATGGCACCTACAGGCTCCTGTGTATCTGGGTTGGAGTGTTTTGGCGGACACAGCTGCCAAAAGCATGGAAAAAGGGTTTGTATCCTTCCAGACCCCCAGGGAGAATGAATCCACCATAAGCATTCACAGTATGGCCCTGAGCTGCCTCCCACCCCACCACCATCACTCACCTCAGCCCTAGAACACAGGTACTTTTCCACACAAAGAGGTGTTGGAGAGAGGGTGTGAGCTAATACACTGCTGAGAAACGAACTGAAGCAGCAATTTATTTCATGTTGACATGGTCTGCTGCAAGTAAACAGTAAACCTTTTATTTATTTGGACTTAGGGAAATACGTAAATTGGACACAAAAGGTGCCATGGAAGGTGGATCACACATCCTGTTTCAGGTAGGCACACCCAAATTAGTTTGCTTGATGGCCATGAGCAGTGATATGGGGCAGTCCCGTGTGAGCAGAAGTCTTGTGTGTCCCCAGTCATGGCCATTTCACATCACTAGCGAAGCAGATGGGACAGACAGCAGCCAAAATTGCCCCCTTGAGCTGGACCAGGGAGACCTTTTGGACAGGTTTCTGCCTTGGTGAGAGGTGGTCCATGTGTCTCCAGCAGCCACTTGGCCCAGAGCAGAGCTGGAGAACGACATGGAACTAACCCAGCCAGAGCTTCCACACTGCCCTCCCTTCTCAGAAAGGAAATACAAAGCTTGAGAAGCTTCAAATAAGAATTTATCATCACCCCTTATAAAAGAGATACAAACAACATATTTCTGACATCATCTGGTTAAGACATTGCATCTTGTCCAGTTTCAGCTTGAGTGCTGCTAATTATTTAGGCTCCAGAGATTCCAGATTAAAATAGGAGCATGCAGTCACTGCTGCACGTCAGCAGCTCTCTCTGCAAGACCAGTCCCACTATGATCCCAGCGAGCCAGCTTGCAAGTGCACAGCCAACTGTGTGGCTCCAGGCTCCAGGCAACAACCAGCAGCAGACATGAGGCATGTCGTTGCATTCATGCAATGCTTATGGTTATTCTAGGAGTAAATAAGAGGCTCTGTCATGTCACCAATCATTTGAAGTAGCTCCCGATGATCTGACCAGTTTTACCTATGAAGATGAGGACATCATACGACCCAAGAGCAGAAGTAACGAATCTTGATGGTCTGATGGATCAAAGCAAATCCTAGTCCAAGATAGTTTTTAAGCCAGCCAATTCTTGAAGGGTCATTTGGCGGGGTTTGCTGTAAGTTCAGAGCCCTGGACTTTATTCTGCCGCACTGATGAATTTGGCTTTTGAAGTTTCTGTGCTTTAAGCCGTTGTCCATTACCACTCATAATGCAACAATTTTCAAACATTGCCAGAAAATAAACCTTTATTTCAAGTAGGTTGCTGGAAAACGGAAAACAAGGGGGAAGGAAGGCTGGGTAAACAGAAGCCACACTCCTTGGCTAAGCTCTGTTAGGGACTGGATGAACATCTACCTGGTTTGGCACTCCACAGCACTGTTCCTCCATAAAACATTTGAACCACTAGTGCTCATCCAAAGCACTGGGGTGACAGAGCAGGATTTGGTCACTACAGTGCAGGGAGTGGAAACCAACCATGAGGCCCAGGTCAATCAAGAGCTTCTAACCAGCTTAAAGCGATCGACTGCAGCCAGGAAACATTCTCTAGGTTTCATGAGAGCAGGTTTTGGCTTGGTGTTTGAACTGCTTTCCTTCCCATGACTTCCGTGATGGCAGTACCTGAACCACTCAGAGCAGGAGGGCAAAAAAATTCCAATGGGCAGCAGAGACTCCAAAGGAGTTATCTTTCTTTCAGAAATATACTTCTTTCTCATTTTTGTATCAAGCTTAAAAACAGCATCTCAGTAAGATTGTCCTTACTTGAATAGAGGTTAATAAATTAATCTGCTTGAAAAATGTCCATATGTTTCAGACAGTGAACTTCTGCTCAGAAGTTTCTTTAAAATCTGGTTTCACACTGACACAACAAAACCAACTGTTCTTCAACTGTTCCTCCTCCTATGGCAACACCTCTCAGACACCAAGTAAACACCCAAAACTGACCATGGATGCAGGCTGACTTTAGTCAAACCCTCTCTGGTGGGCAGGCATGTTTCAACTGTGGTGGCGTGCCCAGCAGACGGATGCCAGAGTGCTCCAAGCGCCTCATCCCAACCTTTATGCTCCCTCCTGACATGACAACCCATCTTTTCTTGCCATGCAGTAGACGTGGTAACGGAGCTGAACACTCCCAGGCCGACAAGAAGGAAATCTGCCTTCACAAAACATATTCAGTAGTCTAAAAAAAATTGCTTTAAATTGAGGGTAACATCTTCATTAAAGCTGATTACAAAAAAAACCCTAGTCCTTCACTGATTAATTTATTTTGAGTAGGCACTGCCCACACACTGAAATCAACTTTTTTAGTGACAACATTTTTTGATGCAAAATCAAATTGTCATTATATTATGTTTTAATATTTTAAATGCTGAAAAGAGTCTAAGAAGGCTTTTGATTTAAAAATTAATTGAAATTTAAAAGGAAAACAGAAGCTTAAAGACAAACGGGGCCAATTCTCTTTCATTTCCTGTTTTCTTCTGTTCGAATTTTATCTCTGCCTCATACTCTTTCCGTGTTATTAATTATTTCATAACCATATTTTCCCATTAAAAAGAAGCTTCTTGTTACTGGAAGAATGTCCTCAAAATCACAAGAGAGCAACTTATTGCCAAACACTACTGGGAAAATAATGATCCTGACTATGCAAGGTATTGTACCATAGAGTCAAGGTGAAACTCCTTCCCATGATGAGGTCCAACACAAAATTTTGGTAATTCACCTACTCAATAAATCAGCAAAAATACATTTGCTATTTTTCCTCCTAATCTTTCAGTTGCACTAGGTGTTACTTGTATTGTGCCTTTGTAAAACTCAGTGAGGTTTCCACCGTGTGTCCCTAAAAGTTGTCATTTCTGAAACTGAGAAGCCAGGGTCCTTTAATGGAATCATATGCTGAATAAAGTGCACAAAGCCTGTGACTTATGTGCAAACCATCACAGACCAAACAGGAGATACTGCTGCTAATAATCTGTAAATAAAGGGAAAGTGGCTTTTTCGATTTCCTAATTAAACAAGATAATAGTTTCATCAATTATATTTTTATGGGACATATTCCCAATATGGATATAATAAATGGTATTATGACTCTTGGTTAACAGCTCCAAGAAAATCCATTTAATTGTCCCTGCCCTTGCAGAAAGTAACACCCATTGTCTGTAAACTACTCCCTAACTCATACATACAACCAGGATATTCCTGGAAGACCAGCTCAGCTTTACATACCATTGCTCACTAATTAGCAACTTCCAAATCCCAATCTGACGCCACTCCTCAGCTCAGAGAATATTTTTCCCTCCAAAGCAAAGCCAGAATTATCCTAGCCCCATGGAAGTCCCAGGGATGGTGGCAAAACAGGGCAGAAAACCCAAAGTGATGCTCCTCAAGGGCTGCAGTGGGATACAGGCATCTCATGCACAGTAAATAAATGCAGCTCATGAATGGAAACACAAGTAAAATACCTTGCCCCAATTCAACCAAAATACTTGAGCTGCAGAGGAGAAACACCAAAGTGAAGAAGAACCTGTCCTGCCAGCCTCTCTCAAAGGTGGAAGAGGAGAAAGGTCTGTCCACTTGTGGCTACAGTGTCGGTCCAGGCCTACTGATCACCCTACACTCTGTTTCAGAGCACTATGGCAGAAATGTGTTCTTTTTCCCAGAGTGGTTTGACTCCTGGCCACCCACTCATTCTGCTCTGTGTAAGTAATACGGTTTATGGACTCAGCAATTAGCAGCTATTTGTGGAGATCTCCTTACTCCATGAAACACTTGATCACTAAATTTCATCCTGCATATGCCTGTTTCATTTAGGTTGCTGCTTTGCATCAAAGTATGCAGTGGCAGGCAGCTGCAGCCTCATCCAACTCACCTGGACTTGGAGCATGCTGGCTGAACATGCTCATTAGTTTGCCAACAATACCTTTATTTTAGTGCATGATGAAGTAATGGAATATCCCAGTTACACCCAAATCCTGGAGAGAAATCTCTTACATTTTTCAGAAGTGAGGTGTTTATGTACCCTGGCCAGAAGAGTTGCTGAGCTTTTGGATGCTATACTGAATGGCTGCACATTGGGCCAACAGCACCAAGGCATCTCAGCCATATCACACCACAGGCAGCAGGGTGGTCACCATCACCCGGCTCATAAGCCCTGTGAAACCTCCACTGAAACGCCATGGATGCTCAGGATCCCTCAGTTTGCTTTTCGACCTCAAAGTCACCAGCTACAAACCCATGAAACACAATGAGACAAAATCTTGGTAGTTTCTCTGTTCTTTGCCAACAAGCAGAAGACTTGAAGACCAAATACAACGGAATCTGGACCATGGTGGAGGCTCCACAGACACAGACACCTCCTCCATTACTGTCTGATGCTTAAAGCCCAGCAGGTAACTATTTTTCCCATGTGGAATATACTGTGCCAGGCTTACAGAAAATAAACTAAAGTCTACCTTCTTCTAGGTTTTAATTTGAGTTGAGTGGGCGGTGAGAAAACAGCTCAGAAGCAGAGCCAAGACACAGAGTAACCAGCAACTTCTATTCCTCAAAGCTTTGTAAAGTGGTAAAAAAAAAAGAAAAAAAATGTATTATTTCCAAGGTAGGTTGCTTCCTCTAATTAGTGAGTCAGCTCTGCTAACAAAGATTACAACAGGGCATGAAAGCAGTGCTGAAGATGGAAGTATTTATGCAGGTCAGTGGGGGTTTTCCTAAACATTTTGATTACAACTTTAACGGCACTAAAACACATGCAAAAACCCTATCATTAAATTTAAAGAGCCTGATGATACACAGTACCAGACTATGAGAACTGCAAATAAATTGCTGTAATCTGCCATACTGTCACTTACTCCTGCTCCTCAGCAGCCATAATTGACTAATAGGATAATAAGGTGGTAGTTTCGAATCTGAAGGCTCAACTCTATTGTTTTAAATGCCCTTGAGAAGAAAATACTCCAAGTCAAGAAGACAAAGTGGCCTGATCACAATCATCTCCCTTGATTCAATTTATTTAAATGCTCATCTGGACTCCTGGATTACTGAGAGTAAATTGTGATGCCATCGTGGTCAGTCCTGCAGGATAACAAGTGTCCAAGCAATGCCCTTGCTCCAGAGAGCCTCAGCATCACCCCTGTCCTTTGCTGCACAAGCTTGCCAAGTCACAGCAAGAAGCACCCTCTTGGGCAGAAGAGCTCAGTGAGAAACCTCAACCTTGTGCAACTCAGCTCTATCAGCAAGACCACAACCTGAAGAAATGCCCTTTTACCCCCCAGAGGCAACCTTCACCTGACCTGGGGACCTGAGCACCAGCAGCTATCCTACCTCATGCAAGGACTACTGGAGAGCAACCTCATACCAATTTCAACAAGATGATCACCATGTGAAAATGGTTCTGGTGAGCTAAGACACAATGTATCAATGACTGGGACAGATTAGGAGAATCCACTCCTCACTGCTGTTTACAGAAGTATATTTGAAGGGCTAAGAGTGAACAAGGCATTTTCCAAGCAGAGCAGAGGCCAATCTGGATTAGAGAAATTGCCTTTGTGTTATCACAGCATTCCAACCCATCCTGTAGTCATCCTACAGCCAGGAGTCAAAGCTCACACACAGACCTCCTCCCATGTGTGTGTACACATGCAGGAGAGCTAGACCACAGGAAACATCCTCAACTAACATCCAAATCCTTAGAGAAAAAACCTGGAGGCAAGATAAGCCAACATGATACGGCCACATGGATACCAGAGCAACCCCTCACACTAGCAAATTCATTCAGAGAGTTGAACTGCTCCTTGGTGTAAATGGAAAGCCACTGATAAGAAATGAATGAGCAAACTGACTTCCAATGGATCAGCAACTTTACTTCTGCAATCAAACATGCTCCTCAGCTCAGCTTGGTTCAGGAGGGAAGGCTGGAATCAGTGCCAACCCTCCATCTCCCACAGCTTCCGTTCCCACTGCTCCAGCTTGCGTCCCAGACAAGTGTTTTATTGCTTTTTCTCCTGCCCTTTGCTTTTCTCAGGCATCAACAACTCATTCCTCCTCTTCCTTATCAGAAATAAAGAGGAGCAGCAGGGCTGCTCTGCCACACTTCCTGCAGCAGGGTTCCCTGGCCACCAGCCAGTGCAGCGCTGTGGGATGTCCACTACCACTGCTTCAGTTCACCCCGAACCCACGTTGCTTTGATTGTCCTTAGCCTGGGAAAGAAAACCACAAAGGAAAGGGATTGAGAGCAGCCCTGTGGAGAAGGACTTGGGGGTACTGGTGGATGAAAAGCAATATGCGCTCACAGCCCAGAAAGCCAAATGTGTATCCTGGGCTGCATCAAAAGCATTGTGGCCAGCAGGTTGAGGGACGTGATTTTGCCTCTCTACTCTGCTGTCCTAAGAACCCACCTGGAGTTTTGCGTCCAGCTCTAGAGTCCTCAGCAGAGGGAAGATATTGACACGTTGGAGCAGGTCCAGAGGAGGGCCACACAAAGGCTGGGACACCCTTCCCGTGAAGGTGGCTGAGAGAGTTGGGGTTTTTCAGCCTGGAGAAGAGAAGGCCCCAGGGAGACCTTATTACGGCCCTTCAGTACTTAAAGGGGGCCTACAAGAAAGCTGGAGGAATGACTTTTTATCAGGGTCTGTGGTGATAGGACAAGTGGTAATGGCTTTAAACCAAAAGAGGGGAGGTTTAGACTAGATATAAGGAAGAATGTTTTACAATGAGGATGCTGAAACACTGGAACAGGTTGCCCAGAGGTAGTAGATGTCCCATCCCTAGAAACATTCAAGGTCAGGCTGGAGAGGGCTCTGAGCAACGGGATGTAGCTGAAGTCATTGCAGGGGGGTTGGACTTGGTGACCTTTAATGGTCCCCTCCAGCTCAAACCATTCTATGACACTATGAAAACTCTCCAGTCACCTTGCAGTGAATTATTTTTAAAACCTGAGGCACTGCTGCGAGTTTTGGGAATCAGTCTCACACCCCCACTGCCCCCCAGCCTTTGCCTTCAGGAGCCACAGGGTTCCCGCTTTGAGAGCAGCGCTTCTCAATGGAAAGCATCCAGCTTGCTCCAGCTTCTTCAGGCAGAGCATGTTTTCTAGCACTGCTGGAGGAGATGAGAGCCCTGATCCATCAGATTATCCCTGGCTGTCAAAGAGAGAAAGATGCAGGGTCTGTGCAGGGATGGCCTTTCAGAAAAGGAAAAAGGCATGGCAAAGCTCAAAGCAGCAATGCAGGTCCATGATCAACAGAGAGAGAGACAAACACAGCTGACAGAAAAAGCCAGCCAGAAATAGGATTCCAGAATCAGAGATGGGATTGCTCTGGAAGCACCCAGGGCTAAAAATGGGGATTAGGAACTACTAAAGAGGCTTTTTTTTTTTCTTTTACTGAGTTAGTTCCCTTGATTTAAGAACAAGGATTGACTCTTAATTTGAGCCAGCGCCTTTAACCCTAATTAATGACAGAGATGGAAAGGACTGCTGTTTATCCCCGATTCAGTCTGTTTACAGTATGGCATGGTTAAAGCAATTAAGGGTCCTTAAAAATAAAATACTCCTGAACAGTACACCATTAGGTCCATTTGAGCATGCAGTGTCAGCAAGCAAAACAGTATCTTTGAATCAGTGTTCTAAGAAAGTTTGAGGCTGGGTAATAACTTTTCTTTAATAATGCAAATTACAGAAAATAATGAGAACATTTGCATGCCTCCTTGACAAAGAGGGGCATTTCAAAGTCTCGGGGAGCAGCCTAGGCAATAAGAAATGTTCTTGTTCTCATGTGTCAAACTTCTTTGCTTTTCCTCTTTCCTGCTGACCGAAGGGTTTCATGCTGGAAATGCTAATCACGCTCGCATTTGCCATAGCTCACCCTCTTGTTCTTATCGCCTATAGAAACCTGCAATTCAACCAAATCACCGTCAACTGCGGTATTCACTACAGCACATCTATATGCCCACACATGCTTTTCCCAGGAACTCCTCTGCACATCCACATGCACAAATCATCGCAGGATTCAAGGCGATAGCGAAGGTTGAAACCTCCGAAGTGTTAAGCTAAAGAAGATGAATCCTCTCCTTTTTCTCTCTGTAGCCAAGTTTTTAGCTTTATGCTCTTATCAAATCACCAGATTAAGAAGCTTGGTTCTCATAAACTTTGAAATTGAGTTTATTTGAGCATCAGAAGATTAGAATCCAGGAATGCCTTCTGCTGAGGAACAGGCACTGTCTGGACAAGCTGAATAGTCATTAAGAAAACTTGAAAACAATGAAGCAATGTATTTTCCAAGGCTTCCACAGGAACGTAAAACAATTGGAATAATAATATAAGCAAGAGATTTAGGGGCCCTAAACCAGTCCAAGAATACTGCTCCTTGCTAGCACAAGCCATTTGAGAGAAAGCCCTTTCAACCGGAACATATGGGAAAACCAAGGTGCAAGATGCAAAGTTATACTATACAATAAAATAATGGTATAAGGTTTCCTAGTACCATAATCCACACCTCACATCCGTACACTACAAACGTCTCACAGACAAATTTGCTCAAAAAAATTCTAATAGACTTAATTTCTAATAACCTCTAACTGGCACTGCCCTAGGAGAGCAACTCACATACCCATGTGCAGATATCTGTTAGCTTTTCAGATGCCCAGCCTCCAGCTGCCTCTCTGAAAGGGTGCAGATGTCCCTCATGTTCCTAACCACATCTGCCAAGCCAGGGCAGATGCCTTGGATGCACATCAGCTGCATGAGATCCCTCTCCTGGGGTCCTCCCCGTTCTGAGGAAGCAAGACTGCACAGGAACCTTCAAACCCAGCTGGTGCTGTGATTTGGCTGCCCAGGGGGTATCGGTTCAGCTGTGATTGACACCCTCACGTAAACAACATGGGCTCTGAGAAATCTCCCCTTTCAAATGTATTTGTGGAAACCAGAATGATGTTGGGATGCTGAATGCCTGAAGAAAATAAAAATGTGGGATGGTTTTCAAGCCACAACATCTCACCACTCTGTCAGGGTTTACAAGACAGGTAGTTCATTTACACTTACACAACCTACACAAAGAAGATCTCTAAAAAAATACTGTTTGTTTTTAAACAAACTTGCTGTGTTTTTCCCTGTGACTCTTCTGATAAGGTAGGATGTGAAGTCTCTTGAAAATGCTGTTGAAAAACTTAGAATTTTATTTGTAAACTCAAAAGAAGCAACGACGAGTAGAAATAAAGACTTGTTTTTTTTCCATTTCACCTGCACTATTTATTTACAATAGAAAGCTCTGCATTACCTGCTAACTCTGGCTGTATCACAGGGCAGAAAAAAAATGAAGGAATAGCACTTTCTAGACTTTCAAAGATAATGACAGCGATCAGCTCAGAATCCACTGCAGGAAATGACTTCTAGGGGATGACCTGATGCACTTTGTTACACAGGGAAAAAAACACTGATAACCTAAAACTCTATTACATTTTCCCTAATCTACACAAAACTTTATGATGGATAAAAGGGTCTTGCAAATGATCCTAAAACATCTTTTGAATGAAAGGTCACTTGCCTGCGTATAGAGCTATCTGAATGCATTTATGCTGATGTAATATGCACTCTCCCGCTACAGAAGAAAGGTTGCTTTCAGGGAAAGCACTTATCAAGATTAAATTTACATTTTTGGAGATTGTCAAAAAGTGCTTTTCATGAAGAACAACTGCAGAAGTTGTACTCGCATTTAGAAACATTGTAAAAAGCCCTCTACCAACCAGGCTTTACTACTCCTGAACCTGACGGAGCTAAAAAATCCACAAAGGGGTGATTTACAGTTTCTAAAGAAATGTGCCAATGGCTCTGAGATTAGAAACAATATCAAGATTAATTCAGAATATAACTTAAAGAAGAGAGAGGTAGATAGACTGAACCACATACTTAGCCACTTCTCTGACTCAGAACCTTTACATGTGCATATATACACACCGACATGCACAAGACACCTTTACTGGATTTATGTAGATCCCAACCCAGTAAAAATACATCTCATAGATATGAGCTTGCACTTTCACATTAGAAATGTGTGCATATTATACACTGAGGACACACATGCAAGAAATCTATGAGACCACAGAAAAGAAGGTTCCCAAGTCATAAACGTCACAATTTTCTCTTAACACAAAGGACCAAAAAATAAACTAATTCCACTAACACTTAGCAGCCATTTCTGCTCTTTCAAGAATCTGCACTACAAACAAGAACCGAACCCTACAAAGCCTGATAAGCCACCATCCTTAAACAATTTACTGCATTAACAGCTCTGCTTATCTCTCCTTCAGCACACACATGATGGTAACATTCCCATTTCAGACAGAGGGGAAATTAGTATCTATAGATCTATAGTAGCACTTACCAACAAAAAAAAAAACTTTCATGTTTAGTGAGTGAATTTGGATTTTGCAGACGACGCTAGCAAAGTCATTTGCCAAATGGGGTGCTGCAACTCAAAATTCCTGACCGCATGAAGAGAGTTATTGGACAATTTAATCCTTCCCAGTTTGTTCTCTGAAATATCAACACTTTGTCTGTGTTACAGTGTGCGCAGAACCTTTTCCAGTGTCCTATGAGAAATTAGTCTGGTATGTTTAGTCCAATTGCCAGAGATCTAATATTTCTGCACCACAAAAATTATAAGCTCGGTTAGTGTTCCCCTTGCTGGCAGTTCTCAGAAGAGACGTCAAAGACTGAATATGCCTCAAAACAGAAATGACTAAACTTGTAAACAGCCTATTTTCAATCACAAGGAGCTTTCCGTTGCCATCAACAGACTCAAGACTTTGCTTCAGTCAAGAGGAGGAATCCCACACTCCAGTTGAAGGGAAGACTGAAGGAGTTTGCTATATTACTGGTACCTAGGACTACATTTGCTTCCTAGAAATGTCAATAATTATCTATTATTGAAAAGAAGAAGCTAAAGGACATGACTTAAAAGCATTCTCATTTTTATTAGGTTTTGCCACTTGTAGGCAGTTCCTCATTAAATATTTAGGCTTGAAATAAGTAATTTTGGGGGATTGCTATCACATTTGCAGAGGCCCAGCAAGCAAAGAGCTGCTTCATTTTAAATTGCTACACTTTTTTTTGGCTAGAAATTCTTTCAGTAAGTGTAAAATTTTGGTATGCTAGACCACCAGTATCTTAGTTCACCAAGATGGTTTTATTCTTTTCCTCTGATTTCTGAATGCATTGAAGATACTCTCCTGTGTCACTTTAAGAGCAACATCACTTCAACGCCAAAACCAATGGTAATAAAAAGACTAAGCTAGTATATCCATTTCTATGCATATGCATGTGTGTATATATAAAAAAAGCAAGAACACAGTACAGCATTCTGGTCAGATAGCTCCCTTTAGCTCTAAAAAAATTACTCCCCAAACGCTCTTTCTTGGCCAAATTTGATTTACCTTGATGAATATTCCATAAAAGGTGTTTTTTTTCCCTTTCCTCTCAAGACAGAAAAGAATGAAAAGTAATTGAAGACCAAGAATAGCCTCCCCCACAACTCACAATGAAAGATGATCATTCCACAAACCTCTCTACTTGCAAACGGTATGCTGCTCTTTCCAGCCTGTGAGAAAGTCTACCTTCATGTCCAGAAAGGAACAAACCCTGACCTCCAGTAATGGTTGGTGGATTGTAACTCTTGAAAGCAATGGAAAAGGAAAGGAGAGCATTACGAAGGGAGAAGATGCAACCTACTGTGCCAGGTGACAGTGGCCCAGGGCTGGAAGCGTGATGTGCTGGGGTACCACTGCTGGGGCTGCTTCCACAGCCCCGAGACTGTAACGCTGCAGCACCGCCTTTTAGACCGGCTGCCTACCAACCTGCAACAAGTATTACCTGAGCATGTCTACTGCTCAGCCATTAACCACAGGTAAAAGTTATTTAAGATTGACCTGTTGCTGTGCTACTAACAACTATTTAAACCATTGCCTTACTGAAAACTAGTAGGGCTATTTTGTGCAAAGGACAATAACATACAATTCCTTCCGTGGTGGTCTGACATCTCAAGGTGATAAATTTGACCTTCCCTCTCCCCGTCATCTCCTTCCTTGAAAAGCCAGCATGCCACAGAAATCAAGGCTGACCAGCTCAGGCTTATTTTGCTACTCATCAAATAACAAAATTCAGGAAGGACAGGAGTAGCATTTTTGTAAAAGTTGCTCATCTGGTGAGTACATACAGAAACAATGAGCAAAACAGCAGCACTTGCGGGACAGTGCTGCATCCTTCCTCCAGGCTTGCAATTACACACCATGGAAACAATTCAGAATCATAGCAAGATGGTGCTGGTGCCAAACACTGACTACCATACATATACTCACCATTCCAATACTGCTTGCACACATGACCCTCTTGGGTAGTCTATCCTGTACTGATATCATCTTGCCTCAGCACAAACCCACAAAATTAAGATTTCCACCATCCTTTACGAACCTGAAAAAATAGACATTCTAGGAAGAATTATCTCCTTTATCATTCACAACTATGGAACAGGAGAAATGCAAAGTTTGAGGCCAACCAGTTTAACTGCTCTGCAGTCTGCATTGCTGCATAGAGCTAAGAATTCAGACCCTAAACCTCTGCCATCAATTCAAAACAAGAATTTTTTCCTTGTTATAGAAATAATGGTTGGCAGGTTTAGTAACTCCTCCAAGGTCACAGAGAGTCAGTGGCTGGTCAGGAACCAGCTGATGGAACCCAAACCTCTTCCTGCTCTGATCCAACAATGGGTTCACCTACTCTGGTGAGTACATGCGGGGCTAGAAAGGCTGTTCTCCCAAAGCCAGATAGTCATATCATAGTCTCCCCTGAGAAAAACAAAAAAACCCATATTTTGGACAATTTCTGATGAGGACAAACTCCTCCCTGCACGTGCCCTGGGATGACAGCAAAAGAGCAAAAGAGGAGGAAAAAAAATTCTCCCCAAACTCAGTAGCGAATATTAAGGTTGGTACAATTAATCCTTGGACGATTTAAAAGATATACACATGGATGTATGATGCTTTCCAAAAAACTCTGGAAAAACTCTTGGCAAAGTCTGCTTCCCTTGCCTCTTATTTGTGCAAGTCCAAAAGAATGAGACAGACAATAATAGCTGCCTCCCTGCAAACAAGTGCTGCTGGGAGTGCTGGAAACAGCCAGTGACCAGAGGTTAATTTTTTATTAATTAGAGCACAAAGCATCCTGGCTTGTCCCTCATTAGGGCATCTCCAGGCAGTTTGGCTTGGCTAAGTGGAGAGCTGAGGGAGACGGCACCCTGCGACAAGGCTATCGTGGAGAAAGCTTATCGTTCCCGCTCCTGGAAAGCTTCTTCAACCAGGACATGGCAAGTTTGATGACCAGCGGTTTCCTAGGCTGGATAAAAGCAATTCCAGTGCATTGTTGGCCTTAATTGTCTGAGAAGGCTCCTGAAATCTGAGCCTGCAGCAACAAAACTCATCCATTTTAGCCAGGTTGGGTTTTTTAAATAGTTGGGGAGGAAGAGAGTGCCAAGGAAGGCAGACAGGGAAAATCATCAGGAAAGCAAGCAAAGGGAGAAGAAAAGAGAGTGAGAGTGGATATTATATATCCATATATTTAACTATAACCCTACCCATCTGATATGTCAGAGCACAGGGTCTCAATTTGAAGATTAGACTGTGGAGTTGAACCTCATGAGGCAGGCATATCTTGAAATGCTAACACCAGGAGTCACCAAATGATATTTTTTTTCCTCCTTATTGCAAAACATAAGCCCTCTAGATCATTCCCAAACCCCGAGAAGACATCTGAACATCTCCAGACATGACTCAGAAGAGAAAGAACACACAGTACGTGCAAAAATATTGCTCATGAGCTACATATCCTTTCCCTACGATACACTGCAGATAAGGAGGGCTACTTCATCCAGGACAAGCTGTGGAGAGGTGTGTGTCCAACCACTCACATGACAGAGTTCCCTCTTTTTTCATTTCTTCTTCTCATTTTTCATTTCTTCTTCTCCTGAGAAGACAGCTCAGACAATGCCTGGCCTTACCTGGAGATAAACCTCCTTGTTCTTGTCAAAAGCACTGCCAGATGAATGGCAGCACAGGCAGCGCGGTATTTTAACTTGTCCTCTTAGAAACGGATTCCAGAATGGCAGCATAGCATTAGCCCTGGCATAGGTTACGCACAACTCACTGATAATATCCCCATCTTTCCAAATAACCTGGTATTTCATTTGTGTCAGCTGAAACATTCTTATTTATGATTCCTAACAGGAGAATATCAAATTATACTTGCAACATGAAACACGTCACATTAAATAATGGAAAGTTTAAAATTAATCATCAATTTTCAATTGACTCCTTGGTAAGCTCAGTGTTGCTGCCTACTGCCATTTCTGCCAGTCACAGGTGGCTTTGCTCCTCATCTGTCCTCTTTAAATACTGAAGATCAAAACACGCTTTTCAAAAAATTACAACCCCCTGAAATAAGTAAATACATGCATAAGTCAAGGTTGAAAGTAGCTAGGAAATGTACCCCAGAGTTAAGTTAACAAGCAGCAGAATTAGAAGTAAAGCCGATCTCTAGATTCAGATTTCTTTTAAATTGGAAGTATTTTCAAAGTTGTGAAGAAGCTGAGCCACTGTGATGCAAAACCAAGTATTTATTTCTTTAAATGACTTTAAAAGGCAACTTTATACATCAGAGCCCATGACTGTTAAAGCATTTTCAGGAAATTTGCTGAGAACTCATTAGTATGCCTTTTATATGCTATACTGTAGCCCAATATGGAGGCAATAGCCATAGGTACCACATTTGCACTTTTATACAGACATTTACATGAATAAATGAAGTGTTTTGTATATTTGGATTCCCATTTAGACACAAATCCCTGTTTCTAAGAGCACATTTTAATGAGCATGTTGAAAACAGAGCCCCTAAACAATGTCTTGCTGCAGCAGGCTACCCTCAATGTGGCAGTGAACTTGCAATTTTAAACTCATTTTTCCTCTATACCTCCAGAGCTGTGCAAGACCCTTCGAGTATTTTAAACCCCTACAAGGGTACCTGTTTACCCATGTCAATGCTACAGCTTACAGGACATTCAAGTCCTTGGAAATGATCCCCTTGGCACCACAGTTTGGAATTTGCTCCTTCATTTCCCGAGAAGCTACAGGCAGACCTACAGAAGCATCTAGGCATGAGCATCCTGTGCCTTTTCAGCTCATTGGAAATCCAAATAATTTTTAAAAAATGAAAATGTGGTGAAAACCAAGGACAATAGAAAGAAAAAGCGGTCCAACTACTATATTCAGGCTCCCTTCCTGCAGGAAGGGGCACTTCAGCTGCGGCTTCTCCCATATAGATGGTGATGAGGAATTGCCGGGGACTTTATGCCCTAATCAGTCTCTGGGGAAGCCTGCTCCAATGGCGAAAGACATGGGCTCCGGTCCTGGGTCTGCTCTGAATTTCCTGTGGGACTGGGCAAGTTATTTAAAATTTGTAGTGCTTCAGCGTTTCATTAATTCATCAGTGGGTCAAATCACAGTTTAACACCAGTTCTAATTTCTAAAAGGAATGTATTTGGTTCAGAAGTCAGTCATACGCGTTCTACTCTCTAAGAGATAAAAAGATAAGAAATCCTCCATGTCATTATGTAAAAAGCCAAATACGCGAACCATCCCTTGCTGCAGCACCACCTTTTGCTAAATCCTATGAAATACTATGATAAGCTATTTGCTTCTGTCCCCAAAGAATTCTCCTTAAAAAACTCGGCAGCTCAGTGGTAAAGTCTTTGGAAAGCTGGGTTTTCTGAAGGACACAGCAACCTTGGCTCCCCCTAAGCTCTGCAGCACATATGCATCTGGGAAGCACTGGCTGGGGGAGCAGAGGGCTGCAGCCCACAAAAGTCAAGTATGGCTTGGGAAAAAAACCCAAACTCCACAACTCCCTTAGTGCACATGTGTTTTTCTCTTCAAGTTGAATCCCCTGCTTGCTGTCTCTGAGGCTTCAGCTAAAAAAAACCCTAAAGTGTCTAAGTTATTCCATTTTTTTTTTAAAGGCTTAGACATTAAACTATTTGGGAAAAAAAAACCCTGTTTTAAGGTGTGAGAACAGTACATGAATCATTATTTTTATCAAGTTCTGTATTTAAGGAAAAATCCTCTACCAAAAAAGAAGACTGTGAAGAGCCTGGCTTTGCAGATACAGCAGCGAAGTTCAACACTACAACTCCGCCATGAAAAGACAATGGAAAATCTTTAGACCCTCTCTGTAATAGCTCCTTACCTGAAGATGGTACTCAACGTGTGCTGGATCTCTCAGTTTACGTTTGAACACCATGCTGCCCACATATCAAGTAAAAATCTGCTGGAGTGTCTGCCAGGGCCACCAATCCTTGTTTCTCCTTGCAGCCACCACAGCAGAGCAACTACCAAAAGGTTCTGCTCTATTCCTGGAGCTTCAAAGCCTGGGTTTCCAGCCTATAAAATAAACCCAGGGTGAAGATTCCGTAATTGTTCAACATCTAAGGCCTTGTTTTTTTCCCTAAGGAGACTGGTAGGGTGGTTCATCTCCAGCCTGGCCTGCCTGCTGTTCATCATGAGCTTTTTCTTTTTTATTTTCTCCTGCTGTGCTCTGAGCTGGACAGAGGCTAACTGAAAAAACAGCCCAAATGCTGCTTGCACTGTACAACTCTAACACCAAAATGTCGCACCCCCTCTGTCAGGTACTGCAGAACATCTCTCAAGCTCAGACTCAGATGGCGTGACGAAGAACATGCTGACAAGGGTCCTCAAAATGCCCCAGTGCTCTGACAGCAGCCACAGACAGGAGCACATCTCAGCACCTATGAAGGGAGAGTTTTCAGTCTTGTTAGTTCAATCACATCAAGTTTAACGAAAATGGAAAACACACCTTTTATCTGTCAAGGTAAAGGCATTGGACCTGTTGAGGCTGCAGTCTCAGCTCTTTTAGCATTACTCTTGTTAGTGTGTGTATACAATGAGGCCGGACTCCATAGTGTCCATATACAGCTCCTGAACCACCTCTCTTTTTTCCTGTCTTTAAAATAGGCAGAGGAGCCTGCCCACACCTTACTGGGCCATGATGCAACTCAGCTGACTTTTGCAACATGAGATGAATTTCTGGAGGCACACAGCACTTTCATTAACTGCTCAGTAACTGAAAGCCAAAGGACTCCAAAGCTGTGTTCCTACATGGCTCTTCTGTGGAGTGGAAATTTGTACAACAAAGGTAAAATCATCAGCCACCTCAGCAATTACCATAATGTAGAGACTCATGCTCTGGCTTTTCGAGTCTGTTAATTCCAGTGGGCCTTGTGCAGATGCCAGGACGAAACTGCCATGGCAGGGAGAGAGATGTGGAAAGCTATGACCCTGCAGCCACCACCTTCTGTTATGCCTCATGCCTGGTCTATCCAGAAATGCAGACTCTTACTCCCCTAAAAGCACCTGGAAGAAACATCAGAGCTGTGCTCATACCCAGCCGCGGCAACACAGATGTGGGTTTCCTGGCCAGGAGTCCGCATCAGCAGCTTATGTTTTATCCCAAAGTCTGGATGGAGTGTTTCACCCATCTAAACACAACGGTTGGTTAAATGTTGCACAGCACTGCACTGCTAACAAAAAAAAATACCTGTGCAATAGTGTGGTGGTGTGCTGGAAAACAAGGCTGTAGAAACCTGACGGAGAAGGAGGATGGGGTTTGTAGGTCCAGTAACATCAATCACTTTTAAGCCTGTAGTTAAAAAATACCCCCTACTCACACAGTAAAAAAAGATAAAGTGCCTTCAGATATTTGGCGTTAGCCACCAGGAGGCAGGCAAATCTAAACAAGCTCACAGAGATGCAAAATTAAACCTGACAGCCGTACTGCTCTTCGGCAAGCGAACAATATGACCAAAGGGAAGCGGTGAAGCAGTCCCCCATTTGTAAGGCCAAGCTTAATTGTAAGCAAAAATCCTTCCCAAAGGAAAGTATTTAGAACCAATGGAAACCAATGACACGGCCTGTCACCACAGGGGCACTGTATGCTTTGCCTACTGCCTTTGCATCTAGGGCGATTTGTGGCTGGTGGCCCTTTGATCCTGAATGAACTTGCTAAGCAAAGCCCCAGTGCTGGAAGACACACGGGCTCTGCCATCCCAGCCCAGCTTGGAAAACAGGGGAGGAAGGAGCCAACCTGCTCCTTATCCTCCAGGACCTCCTGCAGAAGGGGGTTACCGATAAGGGCAGACCTGCAAGAACCAATGCCCCAAAAATCCCTTAAAATGTCCATACATAATTAGGGAAATGCCATGAACTATGGTGCATAAATTACAGGTATCTCCATAGACTGCGAGAAGGCATTTCAAGGTAGGTGAATTATCTTGACACAAAGGAGTTATTTATACATAAATTACAGTAACTTTGCCCATGCTAACGAGGCTGTCATCCCCCCCTGTGATTTACTGCGATCTTGTAATGGAAAAGCTTCAGTTCCCTGACACCAGAGTGGTAATGGGACCGGTAATTCCCACACTGTGAGCACTTCCCCCACCGGAGATGGCAGCAAACCCCAGGTGCATCTGCAGGTCAGCGGGGTCCCACCAGCTGTCCCCAATCCAGGGAAGCTGCCCCCCATGCCAGCACCAGCCCCCAACCCACCGGCCGCTAGGGCAGTCACAGCCAAAGGATGCCTGCCCTCTCCTAGCAACCGCCTTGGAGGAAATGGCATCAATATACCAGTAATTAAAACAAGGGAGACCGTGTTTAAAGCTGAAAGTTGAGCAGGAAAACTAAAACGTGACTGAAGTGAATTCTTTCATAATAAACATATAAAGGATTAGTCTCCTCAGAGCATTTGCTGTAATAAATAAGGTACTTTTTTATCTGCCTTCTAGATTGGTTGTGACCCACGGGCTCGCTCCCACCAGGTTCTCTTTGGCCAGCACCTGGCTGTCCATGATAGCAGCCCTCAAGCTAAGTAAGTGGAGGGATGACGAGTCCCCAGTGTAGGGTACAGCTCAGCTATGATTCAGAGGTGCAACCACAGCTCCAGGCCCAAAGAGAGGTTCTCCAGTAGGCACCTTTCCTTTCATCCCTGCAAAAACACCACAGGCCTTCTTTCCAGACCCAGCTCCCACTCAGAAATTAATCTGCACGAATGCAATCTTCTTCCTTCTGCGTTTTTTTCCCTGTTTCTGAGGCAGTAAGATATTTATCTCAATTTCAAAGCAGCAGTCATCCTGTGAGAGCCTAAACTTTCCAACGTGGCAGTGTGCTGGCCCTTGGTGAAGGGTACAAACTCAGCCAAAATGATGGGAGTCGGTATGAAGTCTGCATTTATGCTAAGCTGGAACTCAAACTTGCTTAACTAAAATAACTGATGGGGACGTAATGGGACCAAGTAACAGTCAGTAGTCAAAGTACTGAGTTTTCTCCAGTTGGACGTTGACACTGAGCAAAATTTTGCCAAAGGATAACAATAATCCAATTGTGCACTTGCAGTTAAAGACCAGCCTCACACCTGCCCCTTTGCCAATAATCTGCCCTCATACACCCCACCTAGCACAGAGAGACATGTATCAAGGGGAGCCTGGATCCATCCTTCGGCATGGGACTGGCTCCGACAGCAGCAGCCCTTTTGGGAGAGGAAGCTAGACCATCCATGGTCACTGCACTGGGAGGCACTGCAAAGAGATCTGGACAGGCTGGATCGATGGGCTGAGACCAACGGGATGACGTTTAACAAGACCAAATGCGGAGTCCTGCACTTGGGGCACAACAATCTCATGCAGCGTCACACACTTGGGGAAAAATGGCTGGAGAGCTGCCTGGCAGAGAAGGACCTGGGAGTGCTGGTTGACAGCCGGCTGAATATGAGCCAGCAGTGTGCCCAGGTGGCCAAGAAGGACAATGGAGTCTTGGTCTGTCTCAAAAACAGTGTGGCCAGAAGGACAAGGGAGGTTATTGTACCCCTGTACTTGGCACTGGTGAGGCCACACTTCGAGTACTGTGTGCAGTTTTGGGCCCCTCACTACAAGAAGGACATTGAGATGTTGGAGTGCGTCCAGAGAAGGGTGATGAGGCTGGTGAAGGATCTGGAAAACAAGTCCTGTGAGGAGCGGCTGAGGGAACTGGGGTTGTTTGGCTTGGAGAAGAGGAGGTTGAGGGGAGACCTCATCGCTGACTACGGCTGCCTGAAAGGGGGCTGTAGCAGAGCGAGTGTTGATCTCGTGTCTCAAGTGACAGGTGATGGGACAAGAGGAAATGGCCATAAGTTGTGCCAGGGGAGGTTCAGACTGGATATTAGGAAGAATTTCTTTACCGAAAGGGTGGTCAGGCACTGGAACAGCTGCCCAGGGAGGTGGTTGAGTCACCATCCCTGGAGGTATTTAAAAAAAGGATAGATGAGTTTTTAAGGGACATGGTTTAGCGGATGATGGATGCGGTTGGACTGGATGATCTCCGAGGTCTTTTCCAACCGCAATATTCTATGATTCTATGATTCTACAATCGGCCAGTAGCCTCTGCCCAGCTGAAGGCCATCCATCCAGCAGCAACACAAAGAAGATAAAACCAAAAGAAGAATTTTCTCTCATGTGTGGAAATAAAGCCCACAGTGCCTCCCTAACCATCAAAGTAAACTCTTCAGTTTCCAACTCTTCCCCATATTTAATACAAAACATTATTTTCTGCTATGTTGGCAATTAAAAAGGTCCCTTATAGCACCGTAAGAAAGGAAAATGCTCCCTCATGCTCAGCAGGGCTGTCCTGCTTAAGATAATATATATAGAAACAACTGTAACTGTTCTTGAAAAGAAATCAGAAATCTCCTTGAGAGACTTCCACCTCATTTTCAAAACCCCTAAGTTTTAGCAACAAGGCTGCCACCCCTCTTCTTCGTTGCAGGACCCAGGAGTCCTACTTTAACACAAAGAAAAAGGAGAGGGAAATGACAAAGAACTCCCTCCCTGCTTGAAGAGAACTATTCATTTTGATTTCCTGTGAATTAGCATAAAATAAATCAGACAAATTATTTTACACTTTTTTATTTCTTTAAACTATGATGAGGTGGTGTAAACATTAAGGAACATGGACAATAAAATAGGAATAATTTTTCCCAGGAGGGCTGGTTGCTTTTCTAGTGGTACTTAGAAAGCCACTCTTGATCAGAAGCTCACCAGGGTATTTCTTGGCTGGCAAGACTGCTGCAAAGTGAACTGGAATAATGCTAAATGAGTGGGAATCCCTTTGGTTGCATTGCTAACAGAAGCTAAAAGAAAATTATCTATTTACACTTTCATGCAACATCCTCTCAAATCATCTGAGCACAAAGGTAATCAGCATTTGCCAGTGATTGCTGTGTTGCACGGCTCATGGCAACCTCACGTTGGCCTCATGGGTTATATCATATGCTTCAGAGAAAAAATAATTATCACTGCAAGCCTAAACAAGTCAAATAAATAGGAGATCTGACCAAGTGGCTGCAGTGTTATCCAGTAAGCTTATGAAAATAGAGTCATTGTTACTGCTGTACCTTAAAGGCATATGAAAAGAGAACAAAAATAAATAGAGGTAATTTGGTACAAGACATTTTGTATGCAAAATAGAGTGATGATGAGCGACTTAAGAAGCAAACACTTCTAGCCAGCAGACAAGCTGCAAACCACACATCTTCCTATTTTGCTGAGTTGCTGACTTCTTGAAAGAGTTGTCTCTCCAAAGCAAAAAACTGTATTTGACTTGCGGAAAGACAATGTGAATACTGGGACACAACACTTATCTTTCTGATGCCCATATGACCACAGATGAGAACCCCAATCTAACAGCACTGAAGTACTTGAGAGACAAGAATTAACAGGGAAATAATGTGAAGAAGTGGGTCAGATAAGAGATAAGCAAAGTACAGCACACATTTCACGTAAGCAGGGTTGGCATAGGATAGGGCAGGAGCTCCAGACTGCTCAGGCCCTTTCCAGCTCTGCCCTTTCAGCTCAGTTTGGGGTGGCAAAAAGCCCATGGGTTGTCTTCTCTATGGGGTAGCTTCCACATCCACGAAATGGAAATGTGGGTACTCATCTCTTTGAGATTTATGACTATAAAGTATTCTGTAAGGTTTTTGCTACACCAAGTGTATGCAACACGTGGTTTATAAAGGATTTTCTGAAATGAACTGTTCCTGTTGTTACTAATACACTCCATGCAGCAGGGTGGGGAGCAAATAATTAGATTACAGCCTTTAAGAAAAGGACCTGGTGATTACAGTGAATCATAAATAGCATGTAAGCCATTATGTATGCTCCTGTTGGAAAAAAAAAAAGAAAGAAAAGAAAAAAAAAAAACCAAACGCTGCCCAGTCTGGAATGAAGAGACAGGAACACAGGCTGCAAGATGCATGAAGTCATTCTTCCACTGCTGTCAACAGCTCGCATGGCCCCAGCTGATGGAGTAGAAGTGATGCGCCTCTAGAAATATGTAGGGCAATTGAGTCTCTAGAAACCAATGTGAGGCCACATTGTACACCAGTGGAACAGGAAAAGTCTTTCAACCAGAGAGACCTGCAGTTCCACACTGCCAGGTTGGCTGTCGATCCTGACACTGTGGTGGCCAAGAGGGTGCAGTTTAGATTAGCCAGCCCAGTACAGCTGCTTTTCAAATGGTTCTTGTTCTCATGTGTCAAACTGCTTTGCTGGCCTTAGCATAGATCTCTTTTTCAGCAAGTTAACAGAGTGGCCTTTAAGGCTCTACAGGTAAAACACTCCAGGTCAAAACACTGTACATCTATAAGACCTGCTGCACACAGCAGTGAAGAAAAGATACATATCCTTTCTTCCTCACTTCTCCAAATTGGTCTGTGCTTCAGTCTCCTCCTCCTCTGCTCCTGGCAGTATGGGCTCAGCTGGAAGGGTTGTAAATAGAAGCTGGTCAGGACATGCAAGCTATTCAATATTTGCAACGAAAGAGGTTAGGTGCCCAGGGAACCAAAAACCCCACTTTCTTCCCAGACAAGAAGCATTAGCACTTTCTCAACAAGACTGTGGTCAGTTAAATGTAGCGACTCGACACACTTCCTTGCACAAGGTCATGCTGGCTTTTTTTCTGAAGCCTATCTTGCTTTAAGATCATCGCACCTCATTTCTTTTCCGTATATTTGCGATAAACCGATATGTCATTCATGCTTGAACATCTATCCTCTGAGTCATGTCTAGGCACAAGGGTTTTTTAAGACTGGTGTCTGGGGGCATGAACAAAAAGGCCATTAATGGCAGTGGAGGCTAGGGACAGTCAGAGGTTTAACTCACCCAGTTTATGAAAGTCATTTGTTTTCAGGTTATTGGTGATGATGGTGGATATCAGACTCAAGAGCAAATATGAAGAAAGGAAAAGAAATGGAATCAAGAGCCAGGCTAAAAACAAAGCTGCAAATGAATAACTGTGAGAAACATTACTGAAAAATATTACACAACCTCTTTCCTAGAATGGATAAATCTGTGAAAAAGGTCGGGTCTGGAGACTAAGTTCTCCTACAGTCTCCTTTTCTCATTTCCCCACTGTTTCTTAATACTTCATATTCACCAAGTGCAATATTAGATTATGACTGGCATTTCTCTTATGTGGCTTTAGAGAGGGGGCCAAACAAGAGCCAGCTGGAAAGAAAAAGGGAAAACGTTTCCCAAAACTTTTCATTAAAAAAGTATCTGCTATGAAATCCACATCTGGATTTTGTTGCTGAAAATTATCTCTATCTTACTTATTTCAATCTCTTTTGTTATTTTTGCATATGTATTACTGAGTTTTCCTTATGCATATACCATTATCAATGCCACAGACAGTGGGATTAACCACACCCTCAGCAAGTTTGCAGAAAACACCAGGCTGAGTGGTGCAGTTGTCACACCTGAGGGAAGGGATACCATCCAGAAGGACCTGGACAAGCTCAAGAAGTGGGCCCATCTGAAACCTCATGAGGTTCAACATGGCCAAGTACAAGCACCTGCATTGGGTTCAGAGCAACAACTGGTATCAATACAGGCTGGGGGAGGAAGGCATTGAGAGCAGTCCTGCGGAGGGGGACTTGGGATTACTGGTAGATGAAAAGCGGTATATGAGCCAACAATGTGCACTTGCAGCTGTATCCTGGGCTGCATCAAATGAAGCACGGCCAGCAGGTCGAGGGAGGTGATTCTGCCCCTCTGCTCTTCTTTTACGACACCCCACCTGAAGTACTGCATCCACCCTGGAGCCTTCACTGCATTACACTCTGCTTGGATTTTCTAAGTTGAATGAAGCCTTTTATATGTCTATATGGTATTAAAATAACTTGTTTTTTAAAGTTCGTGTCATTTTACTAATGAGCAAAAATAAATAAAGCATGTTTTTATAGAAGTTTAATTTTTTTCCAAATTTTAAGATCCTTTATGTTAGGTTACACAACCTAACACTTTAGAATGGAAGATACCATATGAATATTTACCCATACATATGAGAATAATCTGTTTCCATATACACTTAGATATAAACATATTATTTATATGGGCATACGTATCTCAAATGAAATCAAGGAGTTTCAGTACTATGGCTTAAAAAATAATACCAGTTATTTGTGGATTTTTTTCCCCTGAATTTTCCAAGACAGTCACAGTGATTGAAAACAACTGCACTACCAAGGTCTCCTTGTTAATGGATGTGTCAAAATCCCAGAAGTAAAAGTAGTGACTGCAGTTCTGCACATTACACTGTATTTCTCATCCACTTCACAGCACTGAGCTGAAGTTATTTTTTAAGCCATATGGTTTTGCTATCCTTGCAACCTACAGCTAACACCATACTTTTATGTGCACGAGTCAGCATTTACATACACAGAAAGAGTACAAAACTCAATCTCCCAGTAGTCATTTACATATATATCTTTGCATACACATGCAAGATTTATGTACAATGGATGCACCTAAGAAGCCCTTTCAAATCCTCGAGACATTGCCACCTCCAGTAACATGCTCCATGTTTGAGTGGAGGCAGGTATCTCTCTGTTCCCTACTACTTCTACATACTATAAGCATAAACTGGTCTATATAAGTGTTATTTATAATATATGGCACATTTACACACAGAGAAGTACTCCCCATACATCCATTTTGAGCAGCCTGTGCACAGATTGCTGCATACATCACTGGTGCAGTCTTGTAAATCAGTCAACCTTAAATTGAATCTCCACTGCCACAAGCATATCTTGTATGAAGATGTTATAGCTCAGCAACAGTACAATAACCACCTCTCATGACCTACTAAAAATTGCATGCCCTCATTTGTGACCCTACTGCCTTAAAAGTCGATGGTGTACAAGGTTGCTGTGCTCAGTTGTACGCTTGTGTTTGGAGATGAGCAGCCAAGGTGCAGCTAACCAAACCTTGCATATGCTGAGACACAACCAGCACCAGCATCTCCCCGGGTCACCTTGCAAGAACATGAAGAACAAAACCTGCAGATTCCTCTATCCATCAGCCTCAGCTGGGGAGCTGAGCTGGGGGTTGCCTTTGCTACCCACTGATGCAGCTGCTGCCTCCATCCTCGCTCTTGTGCTCTGCTTGCCAGTTATGCCCAGCACTAGATGAAGGGGAAACAAAGCTTTGAAACCACTGTGGATGTCAGCCCTGCAACATCACACACCATCCGGTGTGTGTTTATTTGTTCCATAAGAGCCAGGGACAAACATAAAGGTAAATAAATAATGAGAGCTGGCGAAATGCTACCTTTTATTCAGACTGTTCATTCATGAGGATAAAACATCGCTTCCTCTATGGACACATTCAGCTCTTCTGAATTATAGCAATACAATAAACAAGAAAAATTACGAGGGGACTCTTCATAAGACTAAATGCTATGCAGACAGGGCACGGGTTTGGGTTTGGGTTTGGGTGGGTATTTGTCTTCAGCAAGGCAGGAAGCACGGGCACGCCACACCAATGTGCACAGAGAATATATGCTCAGGAGAATTACAAGGCTGTAAAACGCATCATGGGGCCCAGCCAGCATTACATAAACTAGGAGAATGGAGCTCAAAGGGTTTGCAATGCCAGAGGAAAGCTGTGAAGTGTTTACCGCCAGGTTCAATGTCACTGTCATTTCTCTTTTGTACAGTCCTGTTACTCAGACACTCCAACATGGGCCATTTTTACAATTCATGGCTTTTGTGGAAGGGTCTTTCTTATTTCACCACCTTTTCCCTGAACTACATCAACATGAATTTCAGCATTAATTCCCACCCATTACCTGATCTGCAGATGGCTATGCACATAAATATTTGTGCATGCCAATCATGCTGATTCAAGGGATTTATTCAAATATATAAGGGCAGGCAGAAAGGTAACAGCAAACAGGATGATAGCAAATAACAAAAGATATATCCTGTTCAATATTCTTTAAAAATTAAATACATTCTAAAAGACATAGTGTCAGAAACATTCTTGAGATTATTAATGACATATGATGCTGCATGTTTTATTTCTTACCGTTATTTATCTGACTTAATTAAGACGATAATTAAATAAATGTCACACACAAAAATCTAAAAACTTTGAGGTACTGGTGTTTGTATTTTGCCTCCAATGCCATCAACAAAGCTATTGCCCTGCAAGTCCTCTTTGAATACCTTGAGAATAATTTGCCTATAAAGCAAAAGAGACTTATTTTCCCCATGAGAAAGAGTAATTTTATTCTGGAAACAATGTGCTACACAAGCAAACCCAGGACCAGGCAATGGAGAGACTGCACATGTATGCAGTGTGGGAGCACGGATGCTGCAGAGGTTGGAGATGGGGTTGACACTACTTCTCTCCTCCAAATGCCTAATGCCCAGCAAAGCACAAATGGAGACCCACGTCAGCAGCCAACTCGCATCGCTTGCCAGGCACACCAGCATTTCAAACAACTACTCCCAGCACCTAGCGCCCAGCAACAGAATCTGGCCCAGAAAATATACTTATTGTGTTTCTAAAACATGCACGGATGCGAGGAGATACTGTGAAGACAGACAGGGGAGAAGCTTTCCTTCTTCCATCCATCACTCCAAAAATACTGTTAAGAGCTAAAGAACTGCAAGAATAAGGAGGGGGAAGCAGTGCTGCAAGCAAGCCCGGCTGGCACAGCACAGGCAGCTGTCTGCCTCAGCTGAGCACAGCCCTGCGGGCAGAAGGCTCTGCACAGCCTGGGATGCACTGCCCCAGGGTGGTTGAGTGGATAAATCCTGTTTAGGGAAGCAATCTTTTCCTTGTCTAGCATGGGTCTCAGAAATTAGGTCTTTTTTCTTTTTGGAAAAGGAATAATTCTAGTTGAATCCATGGGAGTGATTCCTCTTACAATGAAAGACTGAGAAAGGAGGGAAAACACTTAAAATATATATTAAATTTACATACAGACATTTGACATTTGGAAAAAATTAATCTACAATATTTAACCACAGAGCTGTACAAATCGGTGCTTTTTGTTTACATGAGAGACTTATGTAGTCAGTTCTCGTAGTTCAGGGGATATTGTATTTTAGTTTTTAACTCTGTTAAGCTTATTTTTCAGTGACAGAGTGGAAGGGTCCAGGGACCATAGTGTAGATTACACTCAGAGCAGATATCCTATGAATACGTCTGGAATGGTTTAACAAACTCTTAAATTGACAGCCAGGATGCAATAACTTTTGCGGAGAAAGGGCTGGAAGGAAAAAAAAAGGTCATTTTAAGAACACTTTTGCGCCTCCCAGACGGAAAGCTGTTGCAGAGCTGTTGGCTAAACCAGAGTTGCTCCATAACTGAAGGACTCCAGAAGCTGCATGCTCCCTTGTCCCAGTGACCCCTCACCAGTCCCCATACCACCACACCAACAGGACCCCCTCAGTCCCCAGTACACAGCCTAGGCAGGCACCAGACCCCGTCCCCGACCCACTGCCCTGCACTGGCCCTGCTGGATCCCAGCCCAGCCTTGTCAGTAGGAGAGCGAAGCTTCTGATTAATAAAAATAAAAAGAAAGAAAAGTGATATCACTCACCAAACAAGAAACAAAACCCAATTTTGTCTTCCTTGCTGTGTAACTGAAGGCAGATTATCTTATATCCTGGCGGAAACAGAAAGGCAGCAGTGTGCCCTGCATCTCAAAACAACCACACGGGTTGTCACTTATCGCCATCCTGCACGATGATCAATCAAGCACTGTTTTGGCTGCTCATAAATTTACCTCTATAGATAACGTACTGTATAAGAGAGAGAGAGGGAGGGAAGGAAGGAGAGGGAGAGAAAGCAAGACAGAAACAATGCCAGTTATCCCCAAGGCATTCTTAACAGCTTTTGGCAATCTGATACAAATTGGATTTTGAAACCTCAACAAGCATCTAACAAAATTTGAGATGGCAACATATAAGGGTATTAATATGCCAAAGAATCATGTCCCTTCTCCTTTTCTTTAAGTAAACACAAGTTGGAAAGCTAACATCTAAAAACTCCAAACTTGTCCTGTGAAACACTCATTTGAAGGAGGTGCTCCGTAACACCCTGCAAACAATCAGGCTTACACAGTACTGACGTCAAGCTGTCAGATGCACAAATCTCCACCATCAGTCAAGCTGATTAATATTTGAATAAAGCCTCTATCTCTACCTACACAGGAAAATATGTGCAAATGAGATACAGCAATGTAAGGGAGATTAAGAATCCAGTACAACACGAGATAAAAGATACTGTTTCTGCCTGGGATCTGAGGTCAACATCATTTGCTCCTCCTGAGATGCAAAGTGTCTCTCTCGACTAAGGGCCCTCCAAGGCTTTTTTGGTCGACTTCAATTGCAAAAGATAACACAGGTCCCTTGGTGTGGTGCTGGGTGCATTTGGATTTCTTTTGGCTTGGAACCAATACAAGCCAAGTATCAGACAGAGATGAGATGTTCAAGTGCCCTGCTGGGAAACACAAGGTCTGGAGGAAGATACTGAAGAGCCTGGGGCAGGACTGTGCATCCCAGCACCTGTGCAAGGAATCTGCACCAGCCAGCAGTGCCTGAGGGGCAGCGAGACATGCTCTTCAGACCCATTACCTCCCTTATGTGGCTTCATGGTGTCAATGTAGATGGGGCACACATGCTGCTTGCTCACAGCTGCCTGCAAAATGCTGAGAGGCTGCCAGCATATGTGCCAGCCCCACTGTAGGTGGCAATGGAGCAAGTCACCCCAAAATGGGCTGCAGCCATCCAATAGCAAACAACTGGCACCAGCTCTGGGTCAATGACAAGCCCCATGTCTGCCTAGAAACTGCTTCTAATGATTGGCCTTACTAATCTTGCTGCATCTCACACACACCTCAGCGGACTGAGCCCAAGTGCTAAAGTTATGCTTGGGAGTCCCCGTTCCTCGAAAGCCTTATTCTTCTGACAGCTCATTATTTAAAAAAGAGATTTTCTCCATCAACTGAGTCCGCTTTGAGTGCCTCTCTCTGAAAGAAGGCCAAGGGATTCAGGGGAGACAAGGCCAAATACCCTGCCCTTTGTGCCAAACACCATCAGCTACTGGTATTAGGTGCCGTTGCCAGCCATTCACAGAAGAGCTGAGACTCATCAGCCCAGATGAGCAGAACTGGATAAGCAGCCACAGCAGTCCAGAGAAGTTTGGTGGCAGAAAACCAGGCAGTGGCAGCCAGCTCCCTGGAGAGCCACAGCAAACTGTGAGGTGGGCAGGGTGGCTGCAGCTGGCGCACCACGAACCGGCCATGCTGCAGGATGGCAGCAGCACGCCAGCACTGCTGCCTCTGCTTCTCTTCCTGCCCGTTCAGGCAAAGCACGGGCATGCTTGTTGGGAACAAAAAGGGTCTTGAAACAACAAAAAAAACCCAGACAGCTCTGCTTTTCTACCGCTTTGTTAATGACATGCTGGCCTCCAGTCAATACAATATGATCCAAAGGTCACATTACGAGAACACAGCTCCCCCAACTTCAAAGAGAAATGCAAAACCCCTGGCAGATTACGGTTTAAGATTGCCTGTAGGTTTCCCGGTTACACATACTACTCACATCCCTATATGGACCTGGCCCCTGCACATGAGTCCACATTGCAGTTCTGCTCTGCAGCTCCCTTGCGTCACTCTTCCAGTATTCCATAAGCATATGTTTTTTTCTTTCTGTCTTTTCTTAATTTAATTGCTTTCATTTACTGGCATATGCTGGACATCTGACATACAAAAACATTTCTAGACCAAGGAGGAACCATCACGCCTGCTTCCTGACATGAACAAACTCATTGAAAACAAAATATGCACTTGAGGCAGGGCATCCTGTGCTGAAAGGCTGAGGCATAGCAATCGCTTCCTCCCTGAAAAAAAGCAGCAAAGATTAAAACCACTCTGACACCAAACTGTCTGACAAGAACCCTGTTTGTTCCAACACACAACAATATCAGACACACGTGCATTCGTGCCTACAGCAGCTGCCAACTGTGATACAGCCACACTTGCCGAATAAAGAGCAATCAAACCCAGGTCATTATCAGCAAGGATAATGGCCACATACAGCTAATCAGACAGAAAAAGTCAATTTCAAATTATTTTGCTTGCAAATTACTTACCACACTCCATTCCAGTGCATTTTCTCCCTTGCAACTTTGATGAGTAATGGACATAAAGTCAAATTTCAAAAGGACTGAAATATCTGAGAAGTCCCCACTATCTCATTGATTTCAATAAGACCTAAAGTCAATTCCATTCCATCTAAATACACCTAAAATATCTTTTACGCAGTTTTAAAACTATACTTAAAGTGGAAGCACAGTCCCATGGCTTGAATGTAGGCTGTCAGCCCTGAACTGGCCTGATGGTATCTCTGCAGAAGGGCCTTAGCAATTCATTTCACTTCTCTGCCTGTAATTTCTGTCTCTGTGCAGAGGATAATAGTAACAGGGTTTTATCGAGTATAAAGGGGTTCTGTTGGGATTAAGATTTAAGAAGCACAGTGCGATCTAAGTGTTACGTTTGATTAGGAGCAAAGCTCAAACTCTGACACAGAGAATATCTAAGAAAATGAGGATGTTTAAAAATCACCATTTGAAAAGCAGTTCTGTAACAGACGAGCTGCTCTACCCAGCCTGCAGGACCATCCCAACCGGAAACCTTCAAGCTACGACTTAGCATTTCTACATAAGATTTTCTCCTCCTCTCTATCTCTCTCCATTTATTTTTTTTTCATGCGATTAACAGCTTTATTAACTTAACAGCTCCTTACTTAAGAGGATTCTACCAGCTTACTGGTCAGATTCTGGATAGTCAGAGTAGACTGCACTGTATACAGGAAGGCAATATAAGTTTATTCCAATGGAACAACTTCACACAGTACTTAATATAAGCGAAGGCACACAATAAAAGTATTCTTCCTAAACTAATCAAACCATTAAAATGTCAGCCTCAGCCCAGATGCATGATGTATTGTGTTCAGCTGGCGGGGAGTCAATTCGAATGGCATCTCTCTGAATCTCCCTGATTTATTGAGTCTGACCACTATGCTTCCCCCTCATACCCCTTCTTGCTTTTCAGTGCTGCCTGCCCGTGTAAAGCCTAAGCAAGCGGATGCCCAGGGGCACAGGTAGGCACCAGAGCACAAAGCAGAGGATTCTCAAACTCTTCCCCTGCGATGCATTTGTGAAGAATAATAATAGTTGCAAAAAACTATATGAACAAAATAAACCATCTCAGGCTGCAGCAAGCTTGGCGTGCTTTGTAGCAATTGCTGCAAACCAACCAGTCAATAAATAAATGCGACAACCCATAAATAAATGCGACAAAAAAACTAAAGAAAAACCCCTGTATATAGCGTGCGGTGAAGCAGGGACAGGCCAGGGTGTGCTAGCAAAGCAGCACATACCACAAGTTGGATACAGACTGATTACTCAGCAAGCAGGAAGCCAGTGTCATGATCTGACTCACATTTCTGAAGTCACTCTGTGATGACTACAGTATCCACAGCCAGAGATGGTTGAGATTGCTCCTAAAGAGGTAATGCCAAAACTATGAACAGCTAGTTTACAAGTTCATGGGAATTGTGTGACTTTTTTTTACTTGAAAATCATTCAGTCTAACTCAGACGGCAACCCTCCTACCCCTCTGAAAAATGCATGTATCTCCAGAGCCAGCTGTGAGGACACTGAACCCAAAGTGGCACAGAGGTTAGTTGCTACAGGCCCTGTGAATGCTTTTCTTGGCAATTGCATTCACACAATACAAATTTTTTGTATTTTCTTCAAAGCAAGGATTTCATAAAACTTTTACTTTCCTCTTTTTTCGAGGTATTATAATGCTTTTAATCTCTTCTCTTCCTTTCATTCTGCTTTTTCTGCAAAAGCTGTATGATGTTCCAGAACAAGAAGTAAACCTGGAGCAAGATAAGGTACCTGACAGCCCAGCTCCTGCACCTGCCCCATCCCGCACATCCCCGAGATCCTCCATGGTCCTCAGGCAGGGCTTGCCCAGGGAGGCTGCACGTGCAGGCAGGGCTGGTCTCACCAACCCCCTACAACAGCCCATTTTATCTGTCCTCTCCATCATACAAGTGATTCACAGCTCTTCTCCAGCCTGATTTCAACAGTACAGGCACAGGGAGTATAACCGTTGTTCTTTCAAGAGCCTTCTCCCAGCTTTCTAGCATTAAAAAGGAGCAGAGTTCAAGTGCAGGCTTCCCAGTGACTCAACTTCCCACCCCTCATGTCGAAGGACACGGCTGACACACGCTCTCCCTTGGGCTGCAGCCCCATGTGCAGTATCACATCTAGCTGGGAGTGCAGAGACACTCACACGGTCCAGGGAGGTCCCTTCTGGACTGCAATGGATGTCAGCCATCACACCAAGAAGAAAACTCCTAAACTTCACATTCCCTGGAGAAGCTGTGGGGAGGAAATGACACATTTCTTTAACCATCACACATGGAGGGAGGGAGCAAACAGGACAGAGTAACATCTTCTCAATGCATACCAGAGAGGATAGCTCATGTCAACAGTCTCCCACGGTCTCTCTACCTCTGTTTCATCCCTTTTGTAGGGTCTAGTCTATAAGGCATCACCTTCCCCTTTCTCTGTACTTTTCTGTCTGAGTCTCAGCATCATGGTACTCCTACCACTCCAGAGGATACATCTTCACTCAACCTCCCTAGCCCTCCAGACCTGCTAGCTGGCAAGAGATCCTGGATTGGTTCATTGTTACCCTACAGAAACTTTTTAATTCCCCTGTTCCAAAACATTTCCATGGCAATACTCTTGCCACCACAGCTTCTAGCCTCAGGACAACACACATTCATTCTGGTGAGAGTGATCCTTCCCAAACCCGCCAAGCCCTGAATGCTCAGCCTTCTATAGGAAGCCCTGAAATAGGTTCTCACATATACAACAGGGTTGATTCTCCTCCAAAGTTTACCATTTCCTTCTTGGGATAACACTGGCCCATAATGATCTTTTCTTTGTCCTTCCCAGTCTTCCAGCATTACTCACACACAAGCTGAAGGACACATACAAGCTCTATCATGCGATCATCCCGCAGACCTTGGAACAGTTTCCTTCTATCAATTTTAACCACAGTGATTTTTTACGCATGAGGAAGAGTGAATTTATAAAGAATACACCAGAATGTCTCTCTAGGGTATAATTTTGCTTATTAATTACCTTTGGATTAGAAATACCATTGATGAGGTTCAGAAACATTCCGCCTCCAGCCTAGTAATGGGAAATCCTCTCCTGGGTGATGACTGAATCTATTGCTCAAGTCAGATAAGATGGTATCAGCCTCTTCTGCTCCTCTTAGTAGGAACTGATGTAAAGATGTGAGCCAAGAGAGCTTTTTCCCATATGTAGCAGCACAAATATGGTACATACTTTGAAGAGGTTTGGTGAAGGTGGTTATGGACTAAACTATCTGCTTGCAAGCAGAAAGGACTCACGGCATGTTCCCATTGCCACCCATCCCCCTAGGGAAAACCTTCCTTTTCCACCTGCTTCCTTATTTGAGAAGATATAGAGAGTAGAAACTATCAGATGGGAAAACACAAAGGAAATACAAGGCATAAAATAGGATAGCATATAAGACTAAAAAATACGAGAAAGAAAACACACTTTGCCCACCATGTGATGTGATCTTAGCCAAATAACCATAGTGGAATTTGTGCAGGTTCATAACCTGCTTCAATAAAAACCAGACTTTGCTTCAGAAGAGAAAATGTCCCTAATAATTAACTTCCAAATTGCTCTGTGGGATTTTCTGATGATCCCTTGCTGCCATTTGGCATCTCAGCATGGGACTTTCTGGTCGGACTCACATCTCATCATCCACTCTTCCCTTACATCACTAGAATTTAATCAACCCCAATAAACGTATTCATGATTTATATCACCCCCAGAAACAAAAGAGTTGAGCCCTCCATCAGTTCCTAATTCTTAAGCAAAGCTTATTTTCAATTTGGCTAAAATATGTCCAGCACATTTTCTCTGTTAGAAACCTACAAATAAGGAAGATTTAACACAAAGGGTTTTTTATTACAGTGAAAGAAACAGGTTGATTAAAGACATCTATAGGATGTTCTCTGCAATGTGAAGACTACCAGCACTGCACAAGAAAGAGATGCACAAATCCACATAAGAAATTCATACCTGCACAAAAACCTGCACTTCCACACCTACAGAACTAGTGCCATTTCAAACTCTTCTGTCTTTTTATGGCGCAATATGACCTTAAATATCATGTTCCCCATTACTTTAACCCAGGGTTCACATAAATGTCCTCTTCTCCTTCCTGTATTTAAATCTGTTTTAAAACAAAACATTATGACCTTTCTGCAGTGTAAAGGAGAATAACAAGAATGCCTCAACAGCATTAGCAGGCAGAGATGCTCTGCCTGCTTCACATCTCTGCACACCCTTTGCAGCAATGTCCTCCCCAGACAGCCAGGACTCTAAGGTTCATTCCCCATCCCATACTTCCCCAGGAAGGGGCCAGCCAAGCACACACAGAGCCAGGGACCCACCAGCAGCAGGCTCTGCACACTCATCAGCGTGACCCATGCCTGAAGCTGGCCCAGCAGGAGCTCCCGCTGGGAAGAGCACAGCTCCTCCTACCCATAGAGGATTAAAATCCTGAAGACTGCAAAGTATTCAGAAAAAAAACACGCATTCAATCTCTGGAAGACCTGGTGCTCATTTCTCCCACAAACTTGACCTGACCTCTGAGAAGACAGCTATTGAGCGGTGCTGCCACATGGCCCCCAACACCAGCTTCACACAAGGGGCAGGCGCCCTCCGTGAATTAGATTTAAATGTGCTTGGTTTTGCAGTAATAAGACTTGAACTTAGACCAAGAGACTGGAAACAAGGTCCTTGATTTTCTCCCTGGCTCAGTTGTTTATGCATTTTCTGCCTCGTGTCTCCAAAAAGAGTAAGCAGCTTCAAGTGCACTTGCGCAGGCATTATGAATAGGAATAACGCCTTAAGCAGCTGCTAGTCATTCAATTCTTCAAGGATTATGAGGCTCGCTTCAGTGAGCTCTGCTTTAACCTACCCATATAAACCAGCTGTGCCTTAGCCTTCCCCATTTATGGTCACTGACACTTCTCGGGTAGTGTTTAGATCTAAACTCAGGTAGTATAAACAGCACAAGGCAGGCTGCATTGTGATTTCTTTCATGCATACAAGCCCCAGCTTCTTTCTTTTTTAATTTAAAAAAAAAGGCCCTCCATTATTTGGTCCTTATTTGCCTTTCAAATAAGAAGGCAAGGCACTTTAAATAAGGAGATCTGCACTGGAAAAGATTAAGAGGGATAATTTCAAAAGCACAAAGGTCACTTACGCATCCAAGACCCATAACAAGGGTTCAGCAGCAGAGAGAGGAAGAAACCAGCAAAATTCAGGAGCTGAAGTTGTGCCATAGAGCCACTGTTACTGGTCCTGCCTGCCTCCAGCTCGGCTGTTGTTCCCCTTCATTGCATCTGCTGAAACAGCACTTGAGATCTGTCTGATGCGAGTATTGCAGCCTGTGTTTAAACCAATGTTTAATGTCTACGTGCGCCATTGTTCTCTGGTAGCAGAGTCCAATCCACTGCTGGGGACCTTCCAGAGATTCCTCTTCAGCTCAAGAAATAGAAACTAGTAGTTTGTAGCTGAAAACATTGGGTTCTCTAGATATTTTGGTAATGACGTTCCCAACAGTTTATGCTCTAGTCTATTTTCAAGCTTGACAATGCCCTGCAGAAGTCTCAACTAAACAAATGTTTAAAGGCATGATTGTGCTTCCAAACTGGGACAGTGAATGCTCCCATTTATTTTTCAGTCCTTGTTTTTACCCTTATTCCCTTCTCCTATGCTATCAGTTTATGGTGTTCCAGTCCAGAAGTGTCTACTCCTTAGGAAGGCTGGATGTCAAGTGCTCTTAAGTCTTCTCTATTATAGTCTGACAGGTAAGCACTAACAAAGACAAAACGGTTAAAAACCTCCGAATAGAACAAAACTCTGGAACACACAAAAATCTCTATTTAAAAAAAAAAAAAGAACAAACCAACCAAAACATTCTGAAAAATGGTGTCAGGTGCATGTTTCTGAAAGCCACATGGGGCTGAAGGGGCATGAAACCGCAAGCCTCATAAAGTGACTCCCAGGCTCTCACAGCTCACTGCAGGAAGGAATTCACATCCTGCTCTGGTCGGACAGAGTCAGCCAGCAATAATTTTATACCAAAGTATGCAGCCTTATCTTACACTCCTCACAACAACAACAACAAAAAAATAAAGAAACCAAACCAAAACAGAACATGCCTAAAATGCTTCTGCTCCTGTCTAGACTCTGGCAGCTGAAGGGATTAATCAGCTACTTTTGCCCAAGCTGTGAACCACTCCAGCCAGCCAAGCATATGCAAAGCCCACAGCTATATGGTCCCTGCAGGAGCAAGAGCCCTGTGTAAAACCGCGAGTGGTGCTGCGCTGCTCTGTGTACAATTTCAGAGAACACCAGAAAAAGTCAAGCCCAGTCTTAAGAGAAGTAAGCTGGCCATCCCTTGGGGTAAGGTCCGAGCATCTCACTTGATCAGGGCAAACCTCCCCTCTTCCATGTAATCTTCCAAGCTGTGGGTTTTCTCTCCAGGTTAAGCACTACAACACACTAGGAGCAGGGCGAGGGGCAGGGACGTGCTGGCCATTTCCATGCTGATCCCAAGCAGATTCCCACTCAGGGCCTAAAGCATCTGAGCGGTTTAACACGCTTAACTGTGCTTCCATTGAATTGTGTTTCGTTATAATTGCAAACCGGTCTCAGTAAGATAGGGCTACTGGGATTAGATACCAAAGTGATCTTATCCATTTAACCAGCTATTAGCAATAGCTTTTCTAAATACATGGCCAGAAAGCAGCCAGGCCATCCCAGAGCAGAACAGTCTCTTCCTTGAACTTCACCACCCACAGCACAAGTTCCAAAACGTGCTCTCCTGTAGGTGTTTGTTCCCTTCCAGCACAGAAAACTGAGCAGTGAGAGTACATCAGGGCAGAAAGAGGAAAAGCACACATGTAAAGAAAAGCCCTTACTATAAAACCTTAACAGTAATTTTTTCAATAGGTATCAAGAGCTCTTGAGCGTGTTTTAAGATCTGGGAAGCACTGGGCAAGGAACAGCATTGGGGAAGCTTGGCAACATATTAGAAAGCAGCTGTATTAAATCTCTTGGAGGGGTGGCTGGGGATTTTTTATTATTTTACAAGAATCCTTTGTAAACAGAAAAACTCAGGATTTTTCAGAGATGTCTGACTTACAAAATCGTGTTAACTTCTGCCCATAATGGAAATTTCTGTTCAGGAAAACATCTGTGTTGATTTAGGTATCAGTGAAACCAAACGTGTTCTATAAGCAGAGGCACTCCAGTAACAAAAACCACAAAAAAAGGCAAAACAGCTCCTGTCACCTTGTACCGGATCCAGATCTCAGTTGCACAGATGCAAATGTAGAAAAGAAACTGCCCACTTCAAAGGGAACACCACACCAGCTTTACACTGGGCTTAGAGATTAGCACTTGGCCTTTTTACCTCCAGCCCAATATGTTAGCCGAACACGTGAAAAGGAAGCTGGAATGCCCCAGTCTCAGGGCCACTGAGCCATGGGCCAGCAGGATAACTGTAGAGGACAGGACACCAGCAGCACAGCTAGCACAGAGCCAAGCATAGGGCTGAAACGGCTGAGCTTGCAGTCCCCACCATCGCCTTTTCTCCTGACACCTGTATTGTGTTGCACCCAAACTATCAGCTCCCACACACGATATATTTTAACCACAGCATACCGAACATTTCAGATCCACTCCAGTCCTCCTCACAGTTGTTAAATGTCCAACATGAAACTACACCACTGAATTAATTAAATAACCAACCTGAAGGAAGTTTCTAAGAGACTGTCATGCATATTCAGTCAGAGCAACAGAGGAACTTGAAAGGCTGATATTCCTGATTGTCTGGTGCTTAGGCTAACGCTCCCGAACTACTTGCTCATTAAAAATTGTCTGTTCCAAATAAAAAGACTTTTTATATATAGGTACAATTCAAACACCACAAATGCCAGGCAATAAAGAGTGCATTAGAAAGTTTCAAGAGTACTGGGTATTGAACACCCAAAGCTGATTTTTCATATCAAGCATATCAAAAGAATAATACTCGCTCCTCACGCAGTGCTGGTGGGGAAGGAAACAAAGAGGGACCTCCAAAGAAGGGACAGTGCTCCCCACTGGGCTCAGCAGAAGCCATCTCCAAGTTCACGTGCTGAGGAGCCAATCTCAGCATGGTTAAGACTGTGACTTGAATTTGAAACACAAAAAAATTAATTAAAATGGTCTCAGCCGACAGCTGTAGACAGCCACCTTCCTGATGTGACAACTTCTGTGACAGCAACAGTCCAGAAGCCAAGAGCAAGACAGAGAACAGTATATAAAAGTAATCATAATTATATAATGCTCTCTGTATTAAAAAAAAGCTTTTTGTGATCAATAATTAATCCCGGAAGAGACGGGAGGGTTGTTATATCTGTGTGCTGAACAAAGAGGTCAGACAGAGATCTATCTCAGCTACACTGAGGTAAAACAAGATTACTGGAGATTTCGGTCAAGCCAGGCCCAGTTCACTGCAGCAATGTGATAACACACCCAGAGATCTTCAAAAAATACGCAAGGATCCTGAACTGGGAGTTTCTAACCGTGATATTTAGTGCATTAGGTCACTCTGTGCCCCTGCTTCATGGATCAGCACAGTCATTTTCTGCTTCGGATGGCATATCTCTTGCTGGATACCTGGAGGTTAACCAGTGTGGTGATGGAAATATTTCTGAGTGCCTCCCACGAAGGATACCAGTGTCCTCACCTGTGAATCGTGCCTGGACTCCAGCTGCACACACGACATTTCCCCAGGCAAGACCAGCAGCGGTGGCGGTACAGCAAACTGATGCCCACCCTGCTGAGCAGCAGACTCCCTAAAGGGCCCAGACAATCCAGCACAGAGGACATCTGCTGTGTCATAAGACCTCTGAGTAGTGAACAAGCTCAATCCTCTACCCTCTTCCCCTTCTCCTCTTCTTCCAGCAGTTACCAAAGATTTTCTACATTCTGCTTTCATCACTTAAGCTATCGTAGGGAGCTTTTTCGATGCGTGGCAGTTTACAATAGCAGCCAAAGTGTCATTGGACTATTTGCATACTAATTTATAATTAAAACCAGAAAAATAATCCCAACAGGGTAATTTTAAGTTATGGCAGTCTTCTTCCCCTGTAAATTTAACAGGTAACATTATAAATCCTCATTTCCTTTTACACTGATGAACAACGACAGAGCCTTGCTCTATGGAGCAGGAGTGTCTAGAAATCAGTTCATTTTCTGTCCATGCCCACCCAAAACAAGCTTGGGGGCTGGCAGCAGGAGTGCAATGCCTCTCTTCTGCATCAGCAACCCAGTGAAAAGCTTCCCTGAGCCCGACAGCCATCAGCTCACATCGGAGAGCCTTAGGAGCTATGCATCATGTCTGGCTGGTTGTGCCTCTCCAGCCAGGCTGACACTTTTACAACTAGCTCAGCCGAGGAGGCAAAAGGGCAGGGGGAGATGAGGTAGCCTTCAAAAGCAAGCCCCTAGTGAGCCTCAAACTCCTTCCTCCAGATGCAAGGTTGCCTCCACGATGTAAACAGAAGGAATTGCTCTCACGTCTGTTTCAGCTGGTGATTTAGATGCATTATTTGACTTTCAGAGCACTGCAACTGCATTGTCTGGTGACAGGTAAATCTTACTATGGGAGTGTTCAAAAAACTGAAAGGGGGGGGGGGGGGGGAGTTTTAATGTCTGCTGGTGCTGTTAATAACACAAGGGTGCTTTCAAACTCCTGACTTAACTACTCCCTTCTTGTGTTTGCATCAGAACCTCTGCAAAGATAGACACTAATTAGCTTTGACTAATTCATGAAGAAAAAAGCTAATTAGCAACCCTCCAAACTTTGGATGACCTCTCTTCTGAATGCTTGCTGTTGCAGCCAATGAGCACCCATAAATTCTTTTCTTGGTGCAAAGAGAAAGGATGGAGGGTAAGCTGCAACAGCGGCTAAGGTTCAAAATGCAAGCTTCCTTTGGTAGCCCTCCACTACTGGTATAACAAAGGAAAGCCTGGCTGTAGACACATGAACTAAGGTACTAGATACCCAGCAGCTGGCTCCTGCCCCATCCCTCTGCCCTGAGGGTGGCTGGCCCCACATGCCATAATTGCAAACCTTTTACACCCAACACAACTCTGGCAAAGGCTTCACTAAGCCCATGACGGACAACACCATCCACCAGTGGTTGTGAAATGCTGTGTATCCTCTCAAATCTTCCTAATCTTTGGGTTTATCTCTATGCCTCAGGTGAATGGAGAAAACAGAGTAAAGACTAGGTAACTAAAAGCCCAAACTCAAGATCTCCTGCCGGGGAGGGAAGAGGCATCAGGTGCATTCTGCTCTGTAAAGTGGGATTCTTTCTGGTGGGACCTCAGAAAGATAAACACAAATGCTCTACCCCACCTGATGGCCTTAAGAGGTCTGTGTTTTGAAAAGCGAATTGAGCAGTTTGAGAGCAGCATCTGTGAGCAGCACAAACGATTCCATTACAAATTTAGGATAAAAGTAAAACAATTACTTGGGCATAAAAGCCCGAGATATTCTTCCCAAAAATTTTCCCAGTAAAAGGAATTTATTTGCATTACAAGACATTTGAAGAGCTTCTATTGGCCAATAACATAGACATTGTGGTATCAGGCGGTGCAAACTGAGGGTGTACTATCCATTTGGTGAATTTCAAAACATTTGGATTGGAATCAGCTCATCCCACCCTAATTTCTCCCTTCCCACTGAAATGGTATCAGCAATGCACTTTAAATCCCCATTTCCTGGCTGAATTAAAAAACAAAATTACTGAGAAATGTGTATGTTTAAAAGGCTTCAGTTTCGTGATTCCCAGTTAAAATAAATTTGAAGACATGATTAATATTAAATGCATTGATCTATCTATTTATCCAGTAAGATGATGTTTTAACATACCCAGGACAAACAGTAATTCATGTGCAAACATATTTGAATCAAAAAACGAAAGTCAACCATGAATTATTTCACTATCCATCATATTTACAAAAGCTGCTATGGCTGTTTCTAGCTGGCTAAATCGTAACAACGTCCCTAGAAACACCAAGCAATATATCTAACAGTTCCTTCCATCTTGTGGCTCATTTTTTTTTTTTTTCAAATGTGCTCTCAATTTACCCTTAATTTCTTTAAAATTGTATGTTTGATATCTGTTTCCCCTGCTATTTCTAAGAATGCAGTTAAAATTACCGCTGCTGAAAAAGAAAAATAATTTTCTCTTTTTTTCACCCTGTTCATTTTGTATATTCTTGGCTTCTATTTCTTCTGAATATCTGGCAGCTAGTTTCTTTGTTTTCTGTGTGTTGTCTTTCACATAGCAACAGAAGAAAGAGCAAGGATAAAGAGGGGAAAAAAACCCTTCACACGGGAAAATATGAGCTACTCTTGAATCCAAAGGACTCAGTGCACTCAGACGAGCTAATTAACAAACTAAATAATATAGTTTGGAAGCAAATGCTGACGCACAAATGCAAAAGAAGGGCTCAGAATCTGAGGGTCACGGCAAATCACAACATAAACATGAGTCAACAAAGTAAAGCTGTTACAAAAAGCCCAAAATCTTGCTTTTTAGGAAGAGGAGTAGCATACATAAGAAATGGGAGATAATTGCTCTGTTTATTCAGCCCTTGTGAGGTCCCAGCCACATTCCTGAGTCCAGGCTCAGACAATGCATTTTAAGACAGATAGAGCAGCAGACAAATTTAAAATAGCCCAGCGTCTGAATAGAGGAATAGAAGTCAGAAGAGATTTAAGAAATTTAACCAAGAACCAAAGGATAATAGAATTAGACATACAAAGTCTAAAATAAAAGAGGGTTATAAACTGAAAACAAAAATAGTAAAGGTGAATAAAAATTTAATTTAAAATATAAAAAATAAAGTTGAAGATGATGCTGTCCTATGGCGCATGGACAAAAATGTCTCAAATTGCAACGAAATGCATTTTAGTTGGGTAGCAAGGGAAAACCAATTCAATATTAAGGGTAGTGAAACACTGGAACAAGGGCTTCCTAAACATGCTGTGATATTAAATTCATGGAAGTTTTCAACAGCAGCTTAGACAAATGAGATCAGGGCAAGATTTTTCTTGTCCCACTGCCAGAAACTAGATAATTTCTTGCAAATGTGTGTTATTGCTTTAGGATTCTTAGAGAGTCCTGCTCCATATCTGAGGTTGGGGATGGAACTGTAATACAGGTAGCAACAAGCTAGGACAGAACAAACAAACAAACAGAAATGAATCACATCCAGCCAGCAGCTCTTCAAATCATGGGGAGAGTAACAGCTTGACAAAAGACATTTATTGCATCTGCATTTCACTGACATTATCCCATGCCAAGATCCTTGATGTTCATCTTCAGACTGCAGAAATGTATTCCTATATTTAGCTAAACATCCAATCCTGACAAACAAATGTTTCATCAGCAATCTTGATTAGCGAGCATGGGAGTACAGATCTCTGCTGCAGTTACATTTCTGTTCCCAAAAATACTTCCCAACGACAATGCACGCAAGTTGTGTGACAGCCAGTGCTTGCTTTCTGGACCAGAAGCGTTCGCAAAAAAGTTGCAGGTCCCTTCACCTTGGCTGCACCGCACTGCCCGCCAGCCACCCTGTGCCCACTGGCACAGGCTCAGAGCGCTGCTTCAGTGGTGCCTAATATCACTCCTTGCCACACCTGATTCCCCCACAGAGCCCGTATAAAATACCCAATTCATTATGTCCACTCCATTCCCGGAGGTGACTGAAATAAAAAGCTGTTCTGGCAGAAAAGCTTAGGAAATGAAACACGAGAGAGATGGGGAAAGAGAAAGAGAAAAATAGAAATCGAGAATAGAAAAAAGCACTCAACCAGGTGGATGGAATGAGTCCAGAATTACTTACAGCTCCAGAGCTGAAAGAAAAAGAAAAAATGAACACCTGGGCATATTTTGAGATTAAAGTGTATTTAGCATGTGTGTCCCAAAAAGAGCAAGTCATAGATCTGAACCATGGGCTGAGAAAAAAACCTCTTTCCCACAAAAATGGAATCTCACTATTTAAGTTTAGGAAAGAAGTATTTATTCATAAAGATAGCTTTCTCCTTCCCCGCCAGAAGTAATGAAGATCATACTCAAAATCTACCACCTGCACATGATTACCAGTTATTTAACCACAATCAAAATATTTTAAAAAATGTAAATGAACTACACTGACAGACAGAAACGCCACTTCCAGCCAAACCTTCCCGTGAAATTCCTTCCATAATGCTGGGACTGCCACAGGCTATAATTATAAAAATTCTCAATGTTTGAGGTCCCAAGTATTTTCCCACAGAAAATCCATGGAGAGATCCAAGATTTGCAAGCTTCATGGCAAACATTAACACAGGCACCACCACTGAGAAGGTACAACTTGAGAAGAGCAAAATGGAGACTGGTTCCCCAGTGTTTCTGTGGCATTTCAGCACCTCTTGTTCTTACTCCGTTTCTCATTTTCCTTCTGTTTTTCACGAAGGACGAGTATCCAGGAGTACTGATCCTACATAATTAACTTGAACAATAAATTAGCAAACTGCACCTAAAAATGAATGAATCTACTAACTTGAATCAAGTTCTTTTCCCTTTTGACTGGGAGACCTTGTGGTGCATTTTATGTTCACTGAACGTAACACTTTGCCCTTACAAAAAGCCTTCCAGTTTCCAAAGCGGGGGGAAAAATACACTGACAAAAGTTGTTCTTTCTGGTGCTCCAGGCACGCAGGTAGGAAAGTCTAGCAGAGCCAAAACACCAGGGCTTTGTCTCCAACCAAAAAGCTTTTTCACATGGCTGAGCTTCAGCTCTGCAGCAATCACAAGTTAGGAGGGTGGGCAGACCCTCCCAGGCTGCATGCATCAGCTTGTGTGCAACCTAACACAGAGACCACTGAGCCATCCTGAGAAGCATGATGGATGTTCTTTCACACAACTTTTCACCGAAGAAGGATCTTGTGCCAGTTTCTGGAAAGATTTGGCTTAGACAATTAGAAATGGGTGGTTGCAGAGGTAATTGGGCCACTCCCTTATCTAAGCCAGGAACCAAAAACACTCTTTGTAACAGTATAATCTGTTATTAATACATCCTCAAAGACCTACAGACATGCCCAAACATACACAGAAAATGATGTTTTGAAAATGACACAGTGTCCAAGACTAGCGCCTATTTCCTATCCAGTCAAAATCCAATATAGACAGCAATAAAGGATGGCTCTTATACAAATACAGAGACACTGGAAACTTTAACACTGACTAGTGTCCCCCACCCATTAGCTATCCTGTCTATTTTTCTGCTGTTTTAACACCACATTTTCCTATTTTTACAAACCTGCTTCTTGTAGCTATAGGAAAGAGTCATGCAAACAACAAGAGGAAGCTGACAACACAGGGGAAAGAGTGAAGTTGCCCAACAAATGTGAAAAAATCATCTGAAAAATAGCAATCTCTTTCCTCTAAATTCATGTAACTACAACAAATTCCTGTAAAAAGAACAGAGAAAAGCAGATCTCATGTGAAGTAATACAAAGGCTCTTTTTTTTTGCTGTTGTTAGGTTGGCAGTGCTCCTTGAAAAATGTATCCCTTCCTTGATGGGGGTCTTAATCTCAGTCTTCAGAAACGACACTGGCGAAGTTAAAACATGTTTAATTCAAAACCAAAACAAACTTCTCTTTCTGACTTGCAAATAGTACATCACCGAGGTAAGGGATTGGCATTACTATTAATTAACTAGTGCATTTAAGGTTCTTAAATCCTGGAGGCTACTTGTATGCATGTGCCTGGCGATGATCCTGAAGTGACAACTCATCATGGTAGCTTATTCCAAGCAGATACTGCTTGGCATATCCTTTATGTCAACTGTTATAAAACAAACTTGTGCCAGAGCCCAGGACTAATATCGACCAGTGAGGGTCATACTGGGGACAGATGGCTTCGACTGCACATGCTTTGGTGTTGGGACTGCTGTTTTGCAGAGGTTGCCTGCTACCAGGACAAGGCATGTACCTACAGGGTAAAGCAACTAATGGAACTGCTGTTTGACAGAAACTGGCCAGTCTGCCAGGCCCATGACTGGAAAGCCTGCTATCATTATAAAAGGTATGAAAAATCGAGTTGGTTCAATTCACTGTGGGTGGTCCAGAGCAGGAGCTGGTTTATGGGCAAGGGAGCCTAGAGGTGCTAGTAGACACCTTTAGGCACAATGACGTTGTTTAACATATTTCCTTCTTTCTCCCAGACCTCTCAGCAGGGTTCATGGAAAGATTATTCATAAATCCCTCTTTGGTGCACTGTGATTTAATCAGATAGTCTGAATATCTCAAGACGTATTAATTACTATTGCTGCACAAGTACAACTGAAGAAGCAAAATGTTTTTCATTTGCACGGGCTGAGTATTTGCTTAAAACGTTCTTGGTATCATTAAGATCTAATCAAAACAGAGTGCATGACAGTTATGCAGGAAATAAAAAAAAAAAATACCTGCTGCTTAAGTAACCAGTTTTCTAATAATATTGCAGTAATGTCTTGACAGATAATTGGCTTCCCAGTTATAATGGAATTCCTTATCTAAGTTGGTAAAAATATCTATTGGCATTTTCAAAAGACAAGGGAAGGTAAGGAAGGGAATGATAATTCTTTCCAGTATGGAGAGATTTAATCAGGAAGATAAGTAAAGATATATCATCTGACTTCTTTTGAAAAATAAAAATAAAAATGATTGAAGTAAGTTTTACAAAGGTTCCAACCCTTTTTGAAAAATTATGCAAGTGGAATTTTAAATTAAAATTTAGAATAAATTGATTCATAACTGCTGAGTTTTCTTTAATGACCTGTTTGAAGGTCCCTGCAGGTAGAATACCTGATTTGAATTTTACAATAGAGGAAGAAAAAGTACAAAATATTTAAATGGATTAACTTCAAAATGATACCTATTGTGACCTCTCTTTTTCTGTCTACCACAAGGAATGGATAAAAAGCTCCATTTTCACACATATCATTGACTACTTGCTTTTTATTTTTGGTTTTCCCAATCCCAGGAAACCACAGTGACTCAATTTCCCAAATTTTGGCCATACAACCTTGGAAAAGCAAAGTCTTTTCCAACTTCCCAAAGCAGTCTCCAAGAATCACAGTGTTGCTTTTGAATTTAAGCAAAAGGATTTTAGGAACTATCAAATGTTCTTACACGGTCAACAACACAAAAAATTGAACGTGTTTATTCAGACAGCCGGCACACTTGTGGGCATCCTCCCAAGCAAACCCACGTTTCCAGTCTTTGTGGCTTCAGTCCTGCAGCTACTTCTGCAGCCTTTGATTTTGGCTGCTCGGTTCACACACAGAAATGCATGATCCAAGTCACAAGCTGGACTGCAAATTATTTTGAAGATCTTAGTCTTCACAGTGTCCTGTGAATTACAGTTGCCTAGAAACAGAGCTAAATTATGTTGCCCCTGACTAACTGAAGCGAGCACCTGAGCTGGATTTAAAATTTGCCCAGGCTTTTAACATTTTTTTTAAAGCTTTGGGTTTTTAATAAATAAATATATCACTTTTTTGTTTTAGGAAGAGCACTTATTTAAATTATAGCTCTTTTAACACTAGAGATTAATACTTAAATACCAAAACTAAGCCATTACTTAAACACCTATCATTAAAGTGCATCAAATTTTGCCTCTCTTTTTTACTTCAGCTGGTACATAACACTTCAGGACCACAATTATCTCTTGACAAAATGTCTTTCTAGGGAGGCGTCCCTCAGCAAGGTCTTACATTTTCCTAAATGTTAGCAAAGTGTGAGCAAATATAAAGCAGATGCTTTAATGTGACCATAAGACAGGTTGGAGATGTGGGATGGGGAAAAGAAAATCCTGCAATGTTAACACTTCCAGGTCATCCTCTCCGTACTATAAAAACCAGAAGAGTCAGCCAACACCACCAGCTACTTGCTGGTGGTGCTCTACTTACAGATGGTATCAATAGGAAGTACATTATTTACTGGTTGCGAGTTGTGCCCTTTTGTATAAACGAAACTGAGAGACATACAGAGATGATAATTCCAAAGTAGCAGAATTTGTTTAATGCTCTTTATGGCGCTTTGACAGAAAAGGTTCTAGACACAAAATCTTACGTCCTATATGGGCTCTGGTGTCAGGTTCCTAAGCGAAGTTTCACTCACTGTGCAGCTGACAAATACATCCAAAATGCCACTTCACATCTAAGTTTGGATAGAGCAAGCAGCTGCTTTTTGTCCCTCAAGTATTCAGAGGGTTTGACTCCAATGTCTTCTTCAGTTCTATCTTCCTCACAAGGAAAACAAGCCAAAAAAGTCTCAGTAGATTACGTATTTGCAAGTGGCCTAAGAAAAAAACCTTAACTATCGAGTGCTGTACAAACTCAGCATTTGTTCTTCTGGAGAACTTCCTATCTGATGATTTCCGTGTACTTTCTTAACACTCCAGTTTCAGAACATGTATAAGGCATTATCTTAATTTTACAGATAGGAAACAGAGATGTTTATTCAGATAAGGCACAGAAAGGTGAAGTGACTTGCCTGAAGTCCTATCAAGGTTTCTGGCAGAGGCATGATCTTTCCAGATCTTCTGAACTCTGGGCCTTTGCTTTAAATTGCAAGACTTCATCAGGTTTATAGCACCCCATCCTCCCCTCCTACCAATCATTTGCAGTGCCGACTTTGCTCCAAGCAAAGTGCATTCATTGATGAACTGTATTACTTGTTCCTATACGTTACTAATGGACTGCAACTTCAAATGAAAATCTCTGCACTGCAGTCATATTTTACCTACATGGTTATTCTAATTGAGTATTGAGCAAAGTGGCTAATTACAAGTCTTCAAGGGACTGTTTGTTTAATTTTGTTTTGGAATGTGTGCTTGCATAAATGCCATACAAGAAAAAGTCTGGAGGCCACAATCATCTGCAATGTAAAAATATTTCGGTTTCTGTGAAGTTTTCCCTCCCCCAGGGGTTCTAATTCATCTCCACTAGTTGATAAATCAAGTCAGAAACACCCTCCCCCCTCCTTGCTTTGGTGTCTAGCAGAAATATTACCCTTTTCTTGTCCAGGCATGCAGACAAGTGATGAATCAGACTTCCCCCAAGAAAATGCTCCAGCTCTTTTCCTAGGGCACATTGCTGCATGAATAACTCAGGTTTTCCTACAATGGGCCTGCTTTAACAGCCTTTATTTACACAAAGAGAACACAAGAGGTATGGTCTAGGTCTGATCTGGAGAAGGTTCAAGTGCCATCCAGACAACGGCTACAGAATACTGAGAGAGGTCTTCCACTGCTTCAGGCCCTGTCCCAGTCCTTTGTGACCACTGAGAGAGTGCCAGAGGTTTCAGTTGCGTGCAGCAATCCCAGCCTATTCTCACCGTTCACTAAGAGCATGTAAGCACTCTGGGTACACTGAAAACATCTGCAAAGACTGCCAAACACGACTAATCACTACTCTACCTCCCTAAAGCATTAAAAGAAGTTTTAACTTGAAATATCGGTATTATTCACTATGATCTAAATCAAAAGTATTTTGAAATATTTTCAACTCGTTAGATCCCTAGGGCAAGCGGATTTCCCCACAAAACTGTTTCTTCCCCTTCAAAGTGGAATAAAGCCAATTTCTTTTCTGACATAGAGAAAAGACAGAAGATGGAAAGAACAGAAGAGATGCAGGCTGTTTAGAAATGTGAAAGTAACTCTGCTATAGCTTTATTGTTCCCCTGATTATGTGGGCCTTCTGTTTATCCAGTCGTTAAGCCGTTAAGTCGTAAGTCTTCCTTACCATCAAATTTTACACTGGTTACTGAACTTTTGCTCACATTGTTAGGCACCAACATGACTAAACCAAGAAAATACAAGTTTGGTCAATGTTCAGGCAATAATGAATTAATTTGTCTTTGCAGTACTCATGCAACACTTATGAACGCTCCCATCCCACAGAAGAAAAGACTTCTGTAGAAGACCAAGTGTCCTGCCTTATTTGTAGCAGGTCAACAGACAACCAGGTAAGAAATACGAGGTCTGCTAGTTTTTATTTCTTGTACCCTAGAGCATACAAGAACTAAGTGCAGTGATTCGGATTTCCCTATCCATGCTCATTCTCTCTAATCTTTCATTCCAGCAATGTTTACAGTATTACTTAATCAGGCCAGGATCTCACTTTCTGTTACTTGATGAGCCACTGGTTACTAGGAAAAAGCCCTTGCTCACAACAAAACAAACACAGTGTATGGCAGGGCCAGGACTTAATCCAGCTAGAAGGGAGGTGAAATTGAAATGCAGCTGAAGCAGTGTATTCTTCTCACTTACTCTGAAAGGAGAGGGAAGACAAGAGTCTGAATGGTAGTCTTTTATCTGATAAGGGTTTCTCTTTTGTTGTTGTTTTAAATAAGCACAAACAAAAAAAATGGCATATCTGCCAACAACTCAGAAGTGCAAGAAGGAAGCAAAGGACAGAGGACCCACTCCTGTCCGTATTTCCTTACAGCCTGGTAGGGTAAGGTGAACTTGCCCTGCACCATACGGTTTGCTACAGTATATGCTCTACAGCGTACTAAAACCAGAAGAGGAACAAGAGGATGAAAGTAAAAAGTCCTCCTAAGGTAATAAGCTTGTGTACGTTGGACCTTGCTACACAATGCTTCCAAACCTCTTCTTAGTTTATCATGTGTATTTGGCTTTGTATGTTCCACCACACTGCTTTAAAATACTGGTCTTTAATAACAGGATTAAAGAGCAAAAGACACATACATTGGGAATAAAAGCACAGCACATCCCATGACATTACAGTTTTTACCTCCAAATCCATTGTGTATAGGCACCAACATTTAAGAAATTTTGGATCAGATTTGGCAAGCCACTGCAACATGAAACAGACCCCTAGTCTTGAAAAATTTTTCCACAGTTCTGCTCCCATTTCTTCCTTCTGAGTAGATACTAACCAGACTTTTTTCATCTCCCAAGAGCTGTGTAATAGAAACAGAGTGCTGCAGGATGTATGCATCCAAATGAGCGTTTATTTGGATCACTATAATCCAGACTGATTTACACAAGAAGGGTCTCCATTTAAGTGAGCTTGTTTCAGTTCATTCCCACTTCACACTCACACCAGGACTCCCCGAGCCCCATGAGTTAACACAGATGTCTGAGAGATGAATCGGGAACAGAGACTTAATATAAAGTTTGCAGAGACCAAGCAAAACGCGGCACAGCTGTAATGCACAGACTCCCACTGAGCAAATGACTCCAGCTTCCTATCTAAAATAGCTTCAAGTATTTTATTATTCAGAGAAGGTCAGACTTGCATATCAACATCCACTGGTTTCAAGACAGTCTGTGCTGCATGTTGTGAGATCTCTGGGTACAGTAACTGGCTATCCAGGTATCTGAGCAATGAATACTCTCCATGAGGCCAAGATCAGAATTCAATTCCTGAAAAGGTAAACTGAGCCTGCACAGCACAATGAACTGAAAGCTTCTGACAAAGGCAATGAGCTGACATTTAGCATGATAACTGGGAGAGATCAGCTTTAAACTAGGAAGTGCATACAGCTGGTACATTACCTCACCTTTAGAAGTATTCCGGTACTCCTGCTCTCAACCTGCTTCTCCGTATCCTTGGGAATCACATACTCCACACAATTTCAGGGAGATGACTGAGCTTGTGCACTCACTGTGCCACTCTCAACGCGGCACAGATTCACCCACCTGCCAGCACTGGGGTGTTAAAAACTGTAAAACACATATGGATTTGGGCACTCGCACTGCTTCTCAGTGTTGTGCCCCACACCTGACAGGACTGCACCTCACAGCGCAGGGATGTACCGTACCGCATGGGGTGACTGCAAATGACTGGAAAGACCAAGATCCAAGGTGCTTATTAAAGTTTCGAGTTAATGAAATAGCGCTGATTGTGCTGAGCTTCACCCTCCCTCTGCTAACTGAGCCAGGTTGACAAAGGAGGTCTAAGGGGATCTTAAACTTCCTACCTACTTAATACCAACTAACTTGAAAAATTAATCAAGGAAATTCACATTAATACAACTGACAGGCAAATGTAATTACAGTGTGCATAACATTTAATTCAATATGGTTACCGAGCCTAGAAAGTCCATTACTTTCTTCATGAGATTGCTTTGCTATTTATTAGGGAAAAAGGTCTTCGTAAAACAACTCTTAATCCAGCTGCTGGGAAGAGAGATCTGGGAGCTACTCCCATGGCATGGAAATCGCTTTATTCACTTCAGCTAGATTCTCATTTTAAAAATGAGATGTAAATCAAGGCCAGAATTGCATTGCCGGTCTTCCACTTCTTTAGAGAACCTTCTGAGTGACCACAGTGGAAATGCACACTGAGTTGCAACTCTCACCCTTCACACAGCTCCAACACACATTCAATTTGCTGTATATCTTGTTGGTTTACCAAGATTTTTTTTTGGTTTGCCCAATAAATATCCTCTTCAATTCTGGGTTTCAAAGCTATATCAGATGGCAGAGTTTTATCAGTTTAGCTTTCTTGCTTCTTGACAAAGGAATGAGGAGCAGTGGTGACAGAAGAGCCACCTACTTGTAGACCTCAGCATAACTCACTAATGCCTTTTAAATTAATTTGAAAGGCTGTCTTGGCACAGAAAGGCCAGACCTTCCTCTTTTTAATTAAAACTTAAAACAAAAACCAGCAGAGTGAATTTATGCCTTAATCTCCCTCTCTGGTCAAACAACGCAAGTGGACTTTTTTTTTTTTTTTGAAGCCCTGCCCTTCACTCATAAACAAAACCAGCCAGAGCTCTGTCTCATTATAGCCTGCACAGACACATGGTCCTGCTGTGAGGGCAGCCCCATGCAGAGAGGCGCACAACAGCAGAAGGAGCAGTTGTCTGCTAGTTTCTTATTATAACAGAGCCGCCGTTCATACAGCATTTGGTCTGTTCAGAAATTCCATTTTTAAGCCTTGTTCCAAGGGTTTGTAAACCTGGATGGGAAAATTCGTTATGGACTGAATCACGACATGCCAAGCCCTGCTTGTGCAGCAATATGGAGTCCCCTGCTGATTGCCGCTTACAGATCCAGGGTGCTGGCTCCCTCAGCCTGAACCCCTCCGACCTCTTGCCTCCGCTCTCATACCAACTGACTTCTGTTTGCCAGCTGCAACAGCAAACTGTGATGTTACTGTCTATGTGCAACAAGAAGCACGGCAAGAGGAAACAGAGGAAGTATAAATTTTCTCATTTGCTCTCCAGTTTTGGATTTGGGTAAAACATGACAAATTTGGCAAGCACTGTGAACATAAACAGATATATGGGTAAATAAATTCGTTTCTTTGCTAAGCCTGAGCAGTGCTAGCTTTAGCTACTCTTTTACAGCTGTGTTAATGAAGTTTGCAACTGTCTCAATACAATTAAAAGAAGCAGTTTTGAAACCTGCAGTACAAGACATCTGTCAGGTGCAAAAACAAGCACCAGAACAAGCGCAATTTCCTGATCCATGGATCAAATGGTACAGCAGGCCTGCCAGTTAGGCACTGATGAGTCCAACAGTCTTGAGGTTTGTATGGCAGTGAAGACAGATTAATAATTGGAATAGAAGTGTGGATTGCTAATACCTAAGATAAGGGAGATGCTCAGTATGGCTGTTCACATCCCTGACTCCAGCAGCTCTCCATGACAGATCTGTGTCATTGATTACCAACAAGAAGCTGTAAAAAATGAAAGCCAAGGAGAGAACAACCAAGATGCCCCTCCATTCAGGCTTCTTCCATTCCAGGGACGGGCTAGGTGCACAGGGTCAGAGGGTGCTGGGGGCTTTGCCAGCCCATGGCACGGGCCCTTCTGGCCTCCCCCTTGCCCAGAGGTCCTGCGTTCATTTCAGACAGTTCTGTTGCAGCACCAGATGTTTCTTCGAATTGCCTTTGTCAGGCTGATAGGCCCAGTGAATACTCAAAAGCAGGAGGTGGCAGCCACCCCAGGCCTGAGAAGCTTCTCCTGGGAGCTTTGGGATTTTGGAAGGGAAGGGCACTGCTGGCACACCACCTGCCCGGTTGCTTGGGCACTTCCAACTATCCAAAAGAGCTAAGGATGCCCTGTTGGCAGGTACAGCTCACAACATGACACCAATACAGATATACAGGTATTTAGGAATGTACAAATAAAACCAGGAGGGTTCAGATTTAGAAAATATGAACCAATCCAACTTTAAGAAAATAAAAAAGTCCCAAAAATCTACCGTAAGTAGAAGCCTTTCAGTTCCACGCTCCAGGCCATTTTCAGCTAGCTGTCACTTTTCACTTCAAAGTTTATTCCTTAAAGCTAAATAAAATATTTATGTTATCCAGTACAAGGCATGAAAAATTTCTGTTTTGCTCATTTCTGCACATGGATTTGAAACCTGCCTGTAATTTCCCTTCTGTTGTTTGCAGGTTGAGCTGTGAATATTAAGTGCTCATTATTACTAAAACTGAAAAACCAACAGCCGATCTCAAGGTTAACCTGGATATTAAGAGCTGGGTCATTTCCTGCCTCAGTGACAGATCTTCCCCAAAATGCTTGCTATCACATCAAATCAATTAGATTTTTTCCTTCTGTATCAGAGGTTATTGAGAGCTCATTTCACAGGTTAGCATGCGGTGGACTTCGGTCCTGCAGGGAACCCTGTGAAGGTTATAGATTGCCAAACCCCTATTTACACACATGCAGTAAATGTAAATACCAGTGCTCAACTTATCAAACAGATTTGGGTTTTATTTATTTAAATCAATATAAAGAACATATCCAATTTTATTTTCTTCAACCAACTCAGTTAACAGCTTACTGCATATACTGTGTAAATAAATCTCATAATATTGCCATTCCATTTCTGTTTGTTTAAATCTCCAGCTTAGAGCCAGCAGCTCCCAAATCAGAAACGAAAAAACAGGTTTACTCACCCCTGAACAAATTTAACTCCTGCTAAATTCAATGCTATTTTGCTACTAATTTCATTCAGGGTAAGAGAAAGTCCAAGGCTTTCTGTGTCCCAAGTTAAATACTAAACTATAGTTTTCACCAAACATTGGAAGTGAATAGGACCATAAAAATGCTACTATTATTAATCTACTCCTTGTGCATTTGCTAGCAAAAACTAACTTTTATAAAGGCCAATGTTTCCTGTTGGTTTTGCATAAGTAAATTTAATGTTGTACTGACCTCACTCCTATTTTTCCATTGTATCTTGGCTTAGGTAGGTTCGAGTCATGTGAACAAGAACACAGTACCTTTAGAGACAGAGGATTTACTTTTTGCAGACATTGGCCTTATCAGAGTAGATGCTGGAATCCATCAGGTAAGAGGCTTGATGAAATCATTATAAGTATATATTTTTAAAAAAAGAAAAATATTAATAAAGCAATGTATTACCTTCAGCGTAAAGGGCCACAACCCACCTCCAACCTGTACTAGATGAGAGGGAAATCCCTCCCTGTACATTGGAGATATCTTCCTTGTCAAAGAAAGCATCAGACTAAGAGATGCTTAACGAACCATAACTAGAATCAATCTAACCTAAAAAGGAAAACAAAACATTCATTTTGAAGGATTGTAACCAGATATACTTCAAATGCAACACATAACATTAGGAAGCCTACTTAAAAACATAGGCTGCACTCACACATGAGTTACGGCCATGAGGTACCCACGTCTATTCTCAGATCCTATGGATACAAACGCATTTCACCAAGGCACAGAAACCCAAACACGTCCAGGGGCATCATCTGGAGCTGAACAACACCGGCATATTAAAAATAACCAAGTCAGTATGATGATACATGTGTGTGGCCATCATCAATTTAACACTTACTCAACAAGCAGAAGAACAGCCTCGTTTAAAGAAAACTTTGAAAGAGGGCCTGTTGTCATCAACCATAAAATAAAGTTGTCCTCATCTTGACAGCGTAAGAAACACAAATGAAGAATAATCCAACAAGTAAACTGTTACCACTTGGGAGACTCAAGTATTAGAAAGAAGCTACTTAAAAGCAACTGGGAGATCAAATATTAAATAATAAGGTATTAGAACTAATAAATTAAAGATGAAATGTGCTTTACAATTTGAGTCAGAAGTACAACTGGCTTTAATCTGAAAAATGCAACATAACTTAGAACAAGCAGAGCAGCATTAGTCTCTGGGTTCAGCACTGTGATGGAGAAAAATAAAACAGAGGGACTTTAATCCCACATGCAGTTTTATCTTGCACCGTTTTGATCTGGTAAACTTACTTTGAGATCTTCTTGTTTTTCACCAGTACTTCCTAGTGAATGATGACAAGGAGCCAAAGTCCTCAGTTCAGCCACAGCTTCCCAGCAGCCACCAGTCCTGCGGTCCCTGCTCTGTAGATGAAGCAGCACACTGGCCAGCCTTCGCTGGCTGCACCTCCATATTAGAAGATAAGCATGCCTGCAATCTGTTCCACTTCATGCTAATTACAGACGGATCCTGTTTAGCCTACTCATGAAAGTAAATTGATTTGCATGGGATTATTTAGAGGGGTAAACGGGATCTAGACTGGCCCTAAGGATTTGGGGCTTTTGGGTGAGGTATGGATAAAGTCCCCAGTTGGATGACTTTTGTCTTTCACATTGTGTTAATACAGGTAGCCAAATGTGATAGAGATATATCCTCCCTCCATCATCTTACACAACATAGCAGGATTTTTTCTTTCTTTTTTTTATTTTAAACAACAGGGTTGGTTCACTACTGTAAACCATAAGATTTGCTTTGACTAGCCAAGGGATCTGGCAATAGTAGATAACTGTAGATTTTTTTAAGGTATTCCCAAAGGGATTACCTTCTTTAGACCAGTTAGAATTTTTAAAGGAGACAGATAAAGCAATACTACAACTTGGCCCAAACCTTCCCTTTGCCCCATTTACTGCACTCCTCAGGGACCCACACATCGTTTTTAAACAAGGCCCTCATACATTATTAGCGCAGCATTTTCTCCCCAGGCTTCCCACACTCTCAGCTCCCTGCAGTCACTATTGACACTTCACATGTACCTACTTTGTAGCCCCTTTGTCTTATGAGAAGATAATTACTGCAAGGCAGATAACTTCCTTTCACATGGTGGCTAAAGTGGCTCTAGCACAGGGCAGTCTACCTTCAACATTAACAAGACCAAAGATGACACGAGGAGAGACAGTCATAGACCACCAATCTCTCAATTTCAAATTTCTGGAATTCTTCCATTACACGACAGTGCCAGTGGCCAGCAGAGAGGGAAAGGGGGATTCAGTGTTTCTGCTGGTCAGGCTGTGAAGCTTAAAACTTCATCTAGTGCAGCTTCATCTTCCAGTAACTGCTGCACTGGCTGAAGGGAGATCACAGCCTGTTGGATCCTTGTTTTTCTTTTACATATATACATATGTGCACTCACTGTCTTAGTAGCAAAATCTTCCATCCCTGGATGGGTCTCACAGGGTCCGAGGTCTCACAGGTCCACCGGGCCTCTAAGGCTCTTCTATCTCAAAACAAGTGTCATGGATTAAACTGTTCCCTCAACTGTGTTTCTGCCTTGACTGCAATAGGTTCATGGATATTAAAATGGATGCCTCTCTTGGATATCTGAACTCAGGAGAGATTAGCCTGGTCCTGCTGTGACCCATCGTCTCCCTTGAGCCTGATCAGGAGCACAGCACTTTCTGGCCTTATACACTCTCGGACACCATTGAGGTCAACTTGCGGTATCGGCCAGAATGGGTAATGTTATTTTAAACCATTTCCAGGTTGGCAACATTTTTCAAGGTCCTAAATGTTGCACCTACTCAAAAAAAATTCCCTTTGCTCCACCTCTCATACCTGTATGGCTCTGTGAGTAGTTTTTTCTCTCCAGAGGCAGATAACCTTCCTCTTTAAAGCTCTGCAAATGTCAGGTATTTACAGTGTCATTGCTCCTTTCAGGTTTCTGAGGCCTCTCTGACACAGATACTCAACCACAACTAGGGCTCGTACACAAAAAGCTTTTTTTTTTCAGTTTGCCTGCCCTAACAGTACTTAAAAGCTTTTTAAGCCATAAATTCCAAGTAAGCTACAGGACATGAGACAAAGAACTGCCTTAATCCAGCTCCTCTGCTCTCCCTGTGATTCTTGCTTACTCTCCCCATCAGTCACCTCACATTAACACAGCAATTTTCCCCGTTTATTTCTTGTACCTACCACAGCCACTCATCTGTTGCTTAAGACAGGCAATATTTCCTTGGTAAGCATTTGCAAGGACACAGAAGGGCAATTCCCCAGCTCCCTGCGAGCCCCCAAATCTGCTAATGCACAACAGCAGCAGCTGCAGGACAACATCCCACAGTCCAGATTTGCGCATAGTTTCCAGTCCTGGTGGTCAATGAACACTATGAAGAATTACGTACGATCCTACAATAAAACCCAGTAGGCACCCTGGTCTTCAGCATCTTAGGGTCAGGAGGCATTTGGCCACAGATCTCCTGCCTGCCAGTACCTATGGGTAGTTTATCTGCAAACCAGCCAGTCTCCAGGTGATGCACTAGACCCTTTGCCGAAGTCATAAGATGTGTTCCTGACTCCACAGCATCTCAGTTCAAGGCAGCTGAGGATCTGGCCCAGGAAACAGGCTCGTTTAGTCATTTCATCGAGCACCCCCAACTTACAGAGAGGCTTATCTTCACCAGTTCAGTCTGGCTAAGAAATGCTGCAAGGCATTTGGCTTTGCTTAACAGTGGGTCTATCTAGAACAGATATCACAGACAGCAGTGACAATAGAAGCCTGTAATTACCAAACTTAACTAATTAGAATAAGACGGATTCAGGCTGGATCAGGAGATCTCCTCTACTAACTCAGTTTATTGTCTGTATTGACCGGCACAATCTGGCCAAATCCCCAGTGCAAACAAGCAGTTTCAGCCAATATCGTCACAGAGCCAACAAGTCTTAATTTGCTACAGGAAATGCTCATTTTACTGTATCTTGTACATCTGGCAATGGCTAAAATGCATCTAACTCAGTCAACAGTCAGATGTGATGAAACACAGCCAGCATTTTTCCACTGGTGTAACACAGAGCCCAGCAGACAAGCTGAATCCAAAATTTGAACACCACTGAACATCAGATGTTTCTACATTCATTTCCAATTAAATATTTTTGTGCAGGGCTCAGAGAAAGAAGCTATCGAAAATATGCTGCATGACAAGATACATAAAGCAAAAAATAAATAGAAGCACCTACACGAAGCATAACCCTGTGCCAGCAGCACTGCAGTGAAGATCTCATATTGCAAATCAGATTTTCTCCCCATGCACTGAAATACTCAGAAAGCAGGTTTACCTTTTGGAAGTTGAGAGAGGGTTGGGGTTTATTTTTGACAGCTGCCCAATAATTCAGTTCGTTTGTTCCCATCTGAAACATATTTAAGCCCTCTGACCCATATTACATCAAACCCTCAATTTTGTTTTGTATTTGGGTAACATTTTGTAAACACATCATTTCCTTCCAGCCCTTTGGTCAGAAGGGAGCATTGTCTTCGTAAGTACCAATACAGCCTACAAAAATTAAGAGCACTCAGTTTTCCCCTACACCTTACCCCATCCTCCCTCCACATACACACATTCTCCATGCTGATTTCAAGTTTTCCAGGATGGAAAACTGTTCCACATGGTTTCACTGTCATGGGGAGCAGACTGGGAAAATTTTCCTCCACTGCTGGAAAACATGACTAACCAACATCTGAGATGGCTCCAAAACTGACTTCTTGTCCCAGCAGAATACAGGCATTGGTTGCTTAAGTGGAAAGCCCAAACTCCCAGCAATCATGCTTAATTTTTGACTCATTCCTCTTGGCATCATTTGTTTCTCCCTCTCCTCTTTGATCGGATCTCCCCCCTATCCTCAAATACAAAACCTTGGGAGAAAGTAACGCAGTGGCAACTACATTATATTTTACACTCACTTTGAGAAATTGTCTCCAGTCTCATTGTTTCTCTCAGGTGACCAGTGACAGAACTAGAGGGCATGGACTTAAGCTTCATCAGGGGAAGTTTAGGCTTGATGTGAGGAAAAAGTTCTTCACTGAAAGGGTGATTGGCCATTGGAATGGGCTGCCCAGGGAGGTGGTGGAGTCACGGACCCTGGAGGTGTTTAAGGGGAGACTGGATGAGGCACTGAGTGCCATGGTTTAGATGATGGGTTGGTGTTAGTGTTGGTGTTAGTGTAGGGTTATAGGTTGGACTTGATGATCTCAGAGGTCCTTTCCAACCTTATGATACTGTGATACTGTGATACTGTGAATGGGAAACAGGAGGTGATGATCTCCCCCACTTAATTCTTTGTTACTTATAGCTTTCCATGGCGCTAAAACAGTGTTTGATACCAAAGCACTGGAGTTCATATTAAGTAATATATTATTGCAAATGAGAAAAAATATAGGTAAAAAAATCAAGTTACTTGATCAAGGGTACAGACATTCGCAGTCAGAGCAAGGGACAAGAAACTGGGTCTCCAGTGACAGCTGACAACTATTTCCCTCCTAGCATAGTTTCATACAGAAGTTGGGGGGTTTCTTACTTCCTCCCTTCTTCACGCTACCACTCACTTCGGAAGTCTTTATTTTGGTCAGACGCTTTTAACAGGGTTGGGATCAGCTCTGAGATTTGCCAGTTTTCTCGTGGGAGGTATCTACTTGGTTTAAGAGAGAGTGGGAGAAGAAGTGTTTGATTTTGCAAACACATCCTGCACACAAAGATATTTTTATTCCACTGCCTTCCTATCAAAAGGTCTAGACTCAAAATCACTGAGCAAAAGGTGGATTTAAAATACCGATTAAACTGAAGGCTGGAAGAGGAAGGATCGTTGGTTTTCATTTGGAGTTTAATTCTGCCGCCCCTCATTGCTCTGCTACAGGATGGAAGATGAGACAGACATCCTAGACATAGTGTTTTTTTCTCCTGCGACACTGCTGCTGGCATCCTAGGAGCTTTGTCTGATTTTTTTTGGTAATTTTTACCTGGTGTCGGGCAGCAGCTGGAGGTAAACACAAGCAGTGAGTGTGGAGATGTCAGGACATCCCTTCCTAGAGCTGCCAGAGGGCAGAGGGGATCTCCATGGCCCAGTCACTTGTTCTTCCAGGGCCCAGGCAGCTGAGCAGGGATCACCATCAGCTGGGACAGAGGGAATTGGTCAGCAGCACACACCACAAAATCATCTTTCCAATTCATGTGTTTTTCATCCCCGAAGGAACAGCCTGTCTAATGCTGAAAGCACCCCTACTTCTTCTCCCTCCTCCCTTGGGAGAGGGAGCCATAAGGTTCTTGCACTCGGTGGCTGGAACAGTATGACGCCCTCCAAAAACCTCCATGGAGAGACAAAACAACCAAAACTCTGCCGTGCTTTATCCCAAGGCTTAACAAAAGGAGGTTTCCTGTCAGCCAGCTCTAATGAGATGCATCGCATGGGCATTTAGCATTAAACCAGAGCAAGTCTTTACTGCGCATTTCCCATCCCCTCATCAGCAGGACTCTCTGGCCCTGCAAAGCTCTACACCTCTCGCCGGTTCCCCGGATGGAGCCACACACCCTTTTGCTGCTCGCGTGTCAGGAGCACCCCAAAGGAGCTGCCCAAATGTGCTTCAGCTGCCCCAAACACCGAGCTCCTTTCTTTGGCCTCTACACATGCCTCGCAAGAAAACAGGGCCATTTGCTAAAATTATGCAAATAAGCAAAAAAAACTCTAAAATCAATGCTAAAGTACAAATGGGATTAATACCCAACCTGCAGAGTATTTGGGTGCTACTGGAGTCAGTAGCAGCATCTACAAGTATTCAGTACATTTGAAGAATCCATCAATAACCTGATGGATTTTTTTTACCTGCATGGAAATGTTACTTCAGTGTAATTTCCCCAGTGTATTGCAAATGACAGGATGTAGGTCTTTCTTCTGATCCAAAGCAAAAATATTTATTTTTACATCTCAAAGCCAGCTACAAACACCTAAAACCTACAAATGCAAAAAGGCCCTAGGACACAAAAGTAAAATCTCCCTATCTATATACTCATTTTTCATGCAACAGATAGGGACTGACAGAGGGCTCTGGAGCTGGAATCGGTTTTTGACTGTGGCAAAAATTGTGATAACTAGCAAATACAGGAAAATAAAAAAAAATTATGATTTTACCTTCCTTCAGCCTCTAGCACTCTATACATGGCACTCTGCCTTCTGAGCAATCTTGGAAGTGAGCTGCGAAGCAGAATCTGTCCCGTGGTATAATAAAAGTTTCAGTCATTTATGTAAATACCCTCCACCAAGAGAACAAAACAAAGATGGAGGAGAGGGAATGGGACAAACCCACATTCATATCTGGAGGGAAGAAAGCTAAAAGCAATCCTTATCAAATTCCAGTCAAATATTCCCTGTTTAAAATAGCTACATGCTGCAAGAAAGCAGCAAGATAAAACTTGCTAAATTTCCAGAGAAATTTCCAGAGAAAATAAATACGTGGTTAGAAAAAGCAGTTTGAATGAACCTGGTGTAGATCACGTGAACATAATCCTCAAAGCTATTTCCAGCTAGGCAACAGTAATGAGAAAAACTCTTCAGCTGAAGAAGTGGGTTACTTTCAAGCTGCATTCCTTTCCCTCTGGATTTACCCCCTTCTCCTCTTCCCCAAAATACACTATACTTATAAGCTGGGAGGGGTTGTTTCATTTTGTATTTGGTTTTTGTTTCAGAGCAACCATTTCATAACCGTAATATTCACTAACACTGTTTGCTTTTCAGACAGATGTTGCATTGTAATTCTGTCCAAATGAGCTGGTTTAGAGTTTGTTATTTGATTAGGGAACAAAGCCGATAAAAGCCAAACCACTGGGGTCACGCAAAATTTGTAGGAGTTTGGATGAACTAACTTGTGTGATTGCCTGAAAGCAACAAGACTGTCAATTTCCACTTCCAAGAAAAATTCATCAACAGCTGCTTTCTACTTCTTTATCTCAAAAGAAATCTCAGGCAGACCTTCTCTCTTAGTCTATGAGTGGGTTTGAGGTCTAACAAGCTCCTGGTTACAGAGGTGACAAGAGAGGAGCAGGACACCAGGACTCGCAAACACATGTGCAGGAGGGTGCTGCGTGAGCTCTCTTCATGCGAGCCAACACTCACCCAGACAGTGCAAAATCAGACCAAGGCGGCAGAATATTGCAAAAGGACCTAAAAACATTGCCTGAAATGAGGCTTGTTAAACAAGAGATAAGGGGAAAAAAAAACCACCTACACATGCCAGCAGAAAATGACAGCCCCAGAATGTCAAATTCTGCACAAGGAAAAAAAATGCTGGCTATTGTGCAATATGAGATAAATTAATTAAGGCCAGCAAAACCACAGCTGCTATGCAGATGGCACTTGCCACATCTTGACAGCCAAACTCAGGACTCTCTCTTTCCGTTAATCTTCTTGGGCAATGATGGGCCACAGCAAGCAATTTAAACAGCCACGTCCAAGCCTCATAGGGGTCTATGGAGATCCTGTGGAAAATGACGGTTCTGAGGTTAACTAAGCCATGATTCTGATGAAAAGCAGATGCCATTTAATTGGGGGGGGAGGGCTTCCACTAATTATAACCCGTGGAAGTATATTTTATAGTACACCAAAGATCAGAATTAACAAGAGCCTAAGGCTACTAATACACACAGTTCCTCCCATGCCATTAAAATTGTATGAGTGCGAAAAGCAATGGGCCACTTTAACAAAAAGACCCATCATTTCTGTCATTACAGTAAGTCCTGCATCTCGCTATAACGAGGCTCCTCTTCTACTTGCCTGACAGACTACCTTTACCAAAAAAATAAATCACAAATTAAAGCTGTTACTGCTAAAGTTTTCTTCATCCTCGTGAATACAGTATCATTCCTGACTAAACTACAACACAGTCTTTAGTAGCTGACTTATTTTTTAAAATTGTTTCACATTTTCTGTGCACAGCAGCCCCTGAATTACGTAACGGGATCTTGGTCAAAAACTAAGAATTGTAAACATTTATTCCCCCTGTCTGCACGGTGATTGTAAAGGCATCTAAACCACAAACTCTTTTAAGCTGTGAGTTCCCATCCTGCTATGTTTGGAAGAAAATGTTTCGTATGAAGAGCGAGGTAAGAGGTAGTGGCAGATATCCAGATAAATTCCTTGCTTTGGTCCATATGCGATCATTTCTCAGAACAAAGAAATTCGAATGACCTCAATTTTTATGCCTAAGGTTCATTTTTCACAGAATTTTAATCACACCACCACCCCAAATGCTCTTCAGATCTAATACATGCAACAATCCCAGGAAATTCCTTTACTTACAAAGAAAGCCTCCCAGATGAAATTAATTTCTCTTAAATTCTTTAAACAGTATGCTAGCAGCATAGGCTTCGAATACAGTGCTAATTATGAGTAAAGGGCCTTTTTCTATTTAAATGGTCAGGATAGAATTTACAGTGTGGTTTACAGACTACGAAAATTCCTGACTTAGTAGGTAATCTTTGTGGCCTTTCCTTGCGAGGATCCTGTCTAAAAGCAGGGGAATGTAATGGTGTTAAACGGTACATCGAGACATAAAGAGCAAGATTTTAAATGATGTAGTAAAAGCTAAGGTAATCTCACCTCTAAGTTAAAAAATGCCACGGGCATTATTCTCCCAGTGTTTTTATTTTCACACATGAAAGCTATACATACTTATGAAGAGGGAGATGGTACAGAAGCAAGAGTTTGAATAGAAAGGTGACTTGCCATCTTTTGTGGGAAGAAAAGGCACCCTGACTACTTCAGTATCAATCCATGGCAGAAACTCACAACTTCCCCGCTTAGCAGCAGTTTACACCCTATTTACAGTACTCAGCAAGTCCTTCAAGTCAGGGAAAAAAGCCTGGAGAAGGCCTCTGCAAGCACCCCGCCTCAAAGCCCTCTTCCTCTGTGGTCATGCAAGGAATGGCACAGTTTGTATTTACAGCTGAAACAACATTCTTTTGCACCTCTCCACCTTTAACTCAGCCCAAGGCATTTATTTTCTGCTACTCAACAAAGACCTCAAGTGTTGCATCTCCTTACATTGCAGCCTTGCTCCTCTGGCAGGCAGGAGATGCTAGCAGATAGCAAGTGCAAGGCTGAAGGGTTCATCTCTCCCTCCTCACAAGAGCACTGACTCTCCTGCAAACCCCCACCTCAGCAGCAAGCAGCCTGGAGCCTGTCCTGTTCATTTTGAATTCCCCAGGAAAGACAAAATCCAATGTGCCGGGTAGCAAAGAAAGCTTTTTTTGTACCACAGCTTCCTCACTTCACATGATCAGGGCTTTTTAAAAAGGAGCAGAGTTCTGGTTTGAATTCTTACTCTGCTTCTCCCCCTTCCTGAGGAAGCTCGGGTGTTCTGGCCAGATGCTGGGAGCAATTCCAGCCCCATCTGTTAGAGAGTTTTGAGTTGTGCAACATAAATTTTACTTTAATGTGTGGCAATAATGACCTCCAAACCCTCATCCTGCCTCGTTCAAACGTGCTAGCTGAAAGCCAGTTTTCATATACATTAACACATTAAGTATTGCGGGGTGCATGTTAATGCTGTTTATGAAGATTAAGGCACACAGATTCCCATCAGCACTAATGGTGGTTTCATGACCTAATCCCCAAGAAACACAAGAAAACTATATCTTTGAGAAGCTCAAATCTCACCCCTGTACTCCCTACCCATATCTGATCACTCCCACATTCAAATATTCCATGCGCATCCACGCTCATTAGGTCTCACCAGCTCCACAGGTTCAGGACAGGTCAAGCTTTCAGACTGAAGGCTTTTACAGGAGGTACAAAGAAAATGGCAGCCGTGCTTTAGTAAAGTGAATTTTCCCTCTTAAGGTAATATCTACTCAGTGCTAGGGTTTGTCAGAAAGTCTGAAAATCTTAAACTTTCCTCAGAGTTAGTCTGTTGGTGCTCTCACACAGACATCTGCACTGCCTGTTCTAACAAACCAGAAACAAACGCTGGCTGGGCTCCTGTTCTGTAGCTCTGCTTTTTCACAGACAACCTATCCTATTTCACCTACTTTTTCAACGGCAAAATGAAGACACAAAAGCTGATGAACACAATGTTTTCAAATGTAAATCTCAATTCTCCCGTGAAAAGGCAGAAGGCATTGTATTTTCCTCCCACAGTATGCTCCTCCCAGTCTTTGTTGCTTCACTTTAATTCTCCTCCTAGCAGATACAGAGAAGCACTGAAGTGTTGCTTCCTGGGTGATGTGTTATTATCATAATATATGCTATTACTATGCACAAGTCCATACCTAGAGAGTGTTCTTTTCCAGGTGACACATGTTATTTAACACTTCTTCTTTCACAAGCAAGCAAACATACAGCTTTAGCAAGAATCAGCATGATAGTTATTTCTTTTTATTCTGCAACGACCTTTGCAGAGGTCAAGGTCACAAAACAAGGAGCTCTGCAAGCAGCAAGTTTCATCGGAAAAGAAGGAGAGGGATGAGACCTGAGGCAGGTTCATACTGAAACAGCCATTCGCACTAAGCCCAGATTCCCAAAAGAGCAGGCTTCTTCCTCATGCTCTCGGACCAACTCTATTCCAAGATAAACTCCTTTCTCCTGCCTGCTTCATCTCCCCCTTTACTCTCAGAGTACTCCTAAATGGCCTTATGGCCAGGTCTTCAACACCCATTCACCCTGCACACACAAAGCACCTCGAAGCTCCATCTCCATGGATGCATGACTTTCATCTACAGACTGAGATAACAACTCATTTTCTGCCATTCATCTTATTTCAGACAAGGCAGTAAGCTACACACCAGGCAACGGAGGAAAACAATGATAAGCATCATTTACCAAAATTATTCAGCTCTTAAGACCAAATAGTGCCTGTGTATCCAGTTACCACAGAAAAATGTTGTCCCAAGGCACACAGAATGAAGTCACAGATTTGGCTTTTGGGGTCAAGGAATTTTTGTCATCAAGTGTCAGTGGTAAGAGATTAATGACGAAAGTGGCTATTTACTCTTTGCTGATGATGCTACATAACACGTTGGGCTATATGTACTTTTATGTACTTGCCTTTTAGTTTAATCTAAATGGCAGTGAATAGATACACACTTTAAATGCATGCTCTCCTGAAAACAATTCAAAGAAACCGATGTTAAAAAACAGAAATCCTGATTATGTGTAACACGATTCTGTGCATACCAAAACCCCAATGAATTTATCCAGTGACTCCTTTTACATTCAGCAATAAGGCACAAACCTTTGTGCATGCTGAAGCCATTCTCAGCACAGAGGTGATGGGACACAAAAGCTTACGTCTGTAGTGGACCCAAGAGCTTACCAGTACCTCTGATTTCAGATTGTCTATATTTATTGTTGCTAGCATCTTACACTAACCACAAAGGGTGAAAGAAATCAAATGAGAAAAGAAGATTCTTGCCTAAATAAGCTACAAAGCCAGACGTTTAAGAAGCACTAAGCAACTAAGGAAATTGGATGATATAGAGCAGCTGATAGCATACACTGAAATAAGCCCTAAGCCACATTTGCAAAGCTCTGGTTGGATGTAGTGAAAGAGAAGACATTTGAATGCCTGCAAAGAATAAAAAACAACAGAGATAAGGCTAAAACATGTTGAAAGCACAATTTATTTTGTTTAGGGCGGGGAGGACAGACTTTTCCCACTGGCTCTTTTCTAAAATAAATAGGAAAACCTAACAGTCACAAACTCCAGAAAGTTCAACAAGCAAAAAGATTTACCCAGGGGTTCCAGATGACAATTCTAACAGCTGACACTGGCATCCTTCATCCTGTTCTTTTACCAGTTTTTCTACAGCTCAAAAGAGAAAAAGAGAACCATATTTCTTGGATGTTGAAGAGTTTTGGAGCCAGGGAGAATCCAGGTCCTCTCTTCCTTCCCGTGTAACGTAACAGAAACTCTTAATTTGGTTTCCTCAGTAGGGCTCACTGCCAGAGCGTTTAGTCACTTTTAGCCTGTTCGCTTTTGATACAATTATATGTTTCTGGTTTGTCATATCCTTATCTAATGCAGTTTGATATTTATTCAACTTGAGTGTTTGGGAATGTAGTATCCTGTTTGTGTGCACATTCACATACACCTCCAACTACCATTCCCACCACATACATGTGCATGGACTCCCCTGCACTCCACATACAAATGAGGGCAGATTTAGTTAATTGCCATATGGAAAAACAAATATGCTCAAGACATCCTGTGAAAGAAGACAAGGAGACTGGCACAATCCTGAGCAGTACATAAAGAACAGCTTCAAGGTTTTTACTGCAGGAAGACAGTAGATCATCCAGCATTCTGTTTTGGCGAATTTCTGTCAAACTGACATTCCAATGTCGTCAGCGTACATAAAACCACACAATTATTTAGCATTGTACAGATTTTACATAACTCTTGAAGCTACTGACTCGATTCATTTTCCTTCTGACTGTAAGACAGATTAATCCAAAATGAATGAAGACAGGCAACCAGAAGTAATGTTACTATAGCTGGTAAATATTCTTTAAACTGCTATTTAAAGTAAGCCGCTTAAAATCCTCACTATCATTGTATGCTATATCCGTTCAATAATTACTACCTCTCGGACCCGGGATTATGACTATACACTGTGTAGTGCAACACAAGACAAAGCAGTATAGGTAGGCAGCAATCCTGGAATTCACACACAAAAGGTTACACCCTGGAAGGTCAGGTGGTGTGGGCAGCAATGCCCACTCCCTTGTACTGGCAGATGCTCTGAGCCTTGACATCGAAATTTCCATATCTTCTTAAAAAAATTAAAAAAATGAAGCCACCATGTGCTTCATTAAAAGTGGCAGAAATATTTCACAGAAAGAAAGAAAAAAATGCATTATCAAGGACAGGCAAGTATATTGTAACTACATTTTAATAAAGTTAACAAAAAATAAAAGGTCAGTGCCCAGAGCAGGGCAGGAGGAGGAAAGAAAGATTTCTCTCATTAAACAAAAGGCTTTAAAATTTGAGACTAAGACAAGAAGCACCTTGGGAAAAAATCTATTAATTCCCATAGGACTGGGGTTCTGTCATGGTTTAATCCTCCACAACTAAAGGAAATACAAGTATTTAACAACAACTCCACAACTCCAGACAAGTCCAGGATAAAACATTACCTCCGCCCACAAGCACTTAAGTCTAGAAAAGGTTTCCGACTGCACAAAAAAATGTGTCATTTGTGCACTTAAAGAGTTTGGGCTGGTAGAAAGGAAATCATAACCACTGAGTGTGAAACACTTCCTAACTAAGGCCAGATTCTGGTGTATGCAAAACTGGCATTACACAGCTGCACTAACTGCAAAAATAAAAATACTCCTAAACTAAAAATCATGCTGTTCAAAGGAAAGACATAGATCACAGCATGGAATAAGAATAAAGAGAAATTTGTATAATAGGAATGTTTCAGTTCTAAGTTTAAAATTAATTTCTCTAAACTTGCCAAAGAAATATTTATCTCCAAGATCTTAATTCAATGATGTCTCAGACTACATAGCAATAGACAGAAAAGAATCAAAGGAAGAATTAATTGGCAATGCAACAATTCCCAGTCTTGATTTGGTTTGCGTCCTCCAACCGTATCTTGCACATACAAGTTCTAAAACCTGACATCGGAAGCATCTGAATTTTGCTCTCAATCCACGAGAAGAATGTAATAACACAAGAAAATAGCTGTCTTCCACCTGGGCACTTGTTTATACTCCACTTATCAGATTATTTCCCTTTAAAAGTAAAGAAAAAATAAGTTTTATATTAAAAGAAATTTTAATACCTGAAGCTAATTCCTAGGCTACTTGGAAGCTTTCAATCTCTTGTCAGAACTGATTAAGAAAAATGTATCCAAATACTTAAAGATGCACAAATTTAGAGGCAAATAGTTTTACTATTAACTCTTAGTTTCAGAATGTTCAGCAGCACAGGGACCCTCTCCTCATCAAAAGGCACAAATGTTGAACACAAATATCACAAAGCTGAAATTCCAGGTAGAACCAGAAATACATTTAAACTGCAACTCTGGAAGAGACTCAAAATCAACACAGAGAACACAGTCCTACAAGCTGCTTATTTCAAAGCCAACATGTACAATTTAATATCAAGTACAATTATGGATGGCTGGCACGGCTTTCCTGAATGGGTGTGCTTCACTGGACTTCAAATGTGCTACTTAACAAATCAGAAGCAATGGACCATGCAAATGTTTCAACAAAACAGGATTAATGCTTGATATAAAGTTACTTAGACAGTACTCAAAGTAAAAGGAAATTACAGTCTACAAAGAGAATATTTCTAAGAAGGTGATAACTCTTATATGAAATAAAGCCCCCTCTTACTCATGCCCCTTCTTTCACAGATAATTAATTTGGGCTAGAGGACAAAACAATGTAAGGACTCCCATGTGGGATACCATTTTGTCATTACCCCCTGCAGTCTTAATAGTCTTGTACCTTAAATACAAACCTGAAAGTAGTTCAGCTCCCAGCTTTTGATCAAGCCCTGTAGCATATGTGTACACTCACTGCAGTTACTTGGCTTAAAAAAAATCAAAAAGGACCAGCAGAGAAGTGGAGGGATCAAGGAAAAGGGTTACAAAAGTAATTACCCAGTTACTATTTCCATGCTGTTTTCTGGCCCAGTCGCACACCCGTGTGTACTCAAAAGAGAAGGAACCAAGTCCCGAGGGCCCGATTCTGCAGCAGGTACAGACACAGTTCAACAGGATCATAAATCATTTGAGGGTCACACAACCACACTGGGGCCAGAGCGAGCTGGCAAACAGCAGCTGGTCTGACGTCTTCCAGCCAGCCGGCTGCTGCCTGCCCAAGCTCTCCTGGGGACACAAATGAAGACTTGAGCACCTAAACGCTTAATGATCAGAACTACACCAGGGATCCATGTGGATGTCTGCAGACGCCACACTTGATAGTACTACTGCAATACCGATTCTATGAAGAGAAAGCCCTGCACAGGCTCCCCAGCTATGGGCCCCTGTTCCATATTGACCAAAGCACAGAGCAAACATTTGTGAAAGCTGAGAATAAACGCCTAATGGTAGTTACTGTGACAGAGTACTTATCCACTCCTCCTAAACTGACAACCTTCCTTATCTTCTTCCCCTATCTGTTTTTTTTAAAATAAAAATAATGACCTCTATCCCAAGAACTTGGCTTTGCAGGGCACATACTCTCCAACCCAGTAATCCATTTTACATATGCAAATCTGGTTTGAGCAGACACTCTTGACTGATAACTTGCTATCTACTGATGCACCAGTTAGGTGACCAGTGCTGGGTTTCTATCCCAGAAAGCACGGGCTGACTGCGCTACTGCATGCCAGGTTTGTTTTAGGGAGACACATATCTGTGACAAAAGGGCTGAGGTCTTCAAATTATTTGGGGGAGAGGCTTCTCTTTATCTGTGTTTCATTAGGAAATATTATGGTTCCAAAATAAAGTAAGAAAATTTCACTGTACTATCTGAGCAGCCAGAAAATGTGTTTCGTTTTTTTTTTAAACATACAACTGCAAAGCATTACACAAAAGACAAGTAACTAATCCTTGTTTAAAAAGAGCTTGCTTTGTTTAAAATATAACATATGCCCCCTGGCATTAACTACTTCTGATCTCAGGGATTTGAGGTTATTTCAGGATTCGGTGACTAATAGAATAATTATATTACTTGGGGTTTAAGCAACAATGTCTACATACTTTAAATATTTTCCTGCAACTGCTTGGTGATAAACTACATTACACATCCTCCAGAAGGCAATATATTCTCAATGCTCAGACAATATTTATGAGTTTGTTTCAAAGGTTTCTGATTTTATTTAGAGTGTTCAAAGCATGTAGGCATAATCAAAGCAATATATTTTAAACCCTGCCATAAATCATTCACTGTGCAAAAGCAAACTTTCATTAAAAAGAAAGCACTTAATTGGTAAGAACTTCCTGAATGTAAACTGTCACTCTGGATACCACCTCTTCTGCCTTTCTTGTAGCACATGGTCATTAACTTGCAGCAGGATGGGCACTGAGACTGCCCAATCATCCGGCTCTGCTGTACCGCCTCAGCCATCCCGCTGATGGCCCAGAGACCCTCCAGCCGGCTCAAGCCCTCTGCAGCAGGTTCAGCAGCACAGACCACCTGCATCACCCAGCCCATCTCTGTAGCTCCCAGTCTTAAATTCAGCATTTCAGCACCTGACCAAGGGGCTCCAAGCTGAACCACTGAATAACCATTGGCATCTCTTTTGCTATTATTCAGATTTTTCTCCAGTGCACGGTTCTTCAGCTCATACATTTAGCTTGGTGATGTAAATTAGTATTTATTAAGCTTAGGCTGTGAAGATTCCAACTGTCTTCATGTAAAATAAGATCTAAGAGAGATTTATAAAAGTCACAAGTTGACAACACTCCAAAATTGCCAACACTTCCTTCCTTGCCAGTACTTCTTAAGGCCACTTCACACCTGCATGAAACCTTTCACATTTTAATGTATGTACTTTGACTTCACTGAGGGATGCTGATTTGCCTCTCTTTCCATCCTTCCACCTGGAGACATCCTAAATCACATTAAGAAAGCCCAGCAAGGGACCAAGCAAGGCTCCTTTCACATGCAAGGATCCCCAGATGAAATCCAGGTGACACCCTCCCGTTAGCCAGGAGGAGTTTGTAAGTGAGGGTCAAAAGCCAGAGATGTTGAAAACCTCATTGAAGGACAGAATTCAAAACTTCTTCCATAGGCAAGACAATGTCACTTTAACTGACCTTATCAACACATTCAAAAAAAAGCCCATGCTTTAGTGGAAAAGAAATTGAGAAGATTCCTTCAAGCCAGCTGAACAATAAACAGGACCGAAAAATACTACTTTCTGAATCTGACAGTTGCTCAAAGTATGGACACTGAGTTGCATGCATCAAAGCTTTTCTATCAGCCCTCTACGCCTGCACACAGGTAACTCAAAGATAACAGAAAGTGAGGCAAGAGGACTAATTCTAATTATCAATAAACCCCTGATAATATTTACAAGTATTTTCAGAAGAAGTTATCTCACCCCTTCAAGCTGTCTCCCAACAAAGAATGTAACAATCTCACCTAGAAGAGCACAGCACTGCCCTCATCTCATCCCATCTCTTACCACATCCCCTAAATGGAGATCTTGGTGCCACGGCCTAGGTCACAGCTGCTTTATTTAGTTATTGGAAAAAACGACCAATTCTCCTATGCAATGTTGATCCATATCATTTAGGAAGCTGATTTTGTAAGCATTTGGAAAACCAAATTAATTTCATCTACATACAGAAATCTAATTTATTTCTTTCATAAGAGCTAACTGGCTTTCATTATCCAGATTTTCCAGCAACAAACCTTGTTCTTAAGAGCTGGTCACTGACGTTTTTGTGATCGTTTTTACTGTACTGGCCAGAAATTTCACTTAGCTTTAATATCACTTTGTATCATATAATCAAGAAAAAGAATATTCTGTAACAGCCCTGCTCTTCACAATATTATCATCTTCATGCAATTTCATACAATTTCATCAGCTGCTGTGGTGATCATGACAGGCAAAACCACATCCCAGGGCGAATGTCACCATTATAAACTTCCAGGTAGACTTCCCATTTTGCATATGGTCACAGCCTATAACACAATGTTTGCCAGCATGAAGCACTTAGATATTTTAATATACACTGCATTTCATGTAATACAAGATTAAACTCAGTAAGGAACGGGGGGAGAACAGGGACAGTCAAGTGGAGTAACAGCTATAGATTAAATGCCATCCACAGTGCTTTGCTGGAGGGAGGACAATAAATAAACACAGAACTGCTGATCTCAGCTCAGTCCTTGAGGAGCTATAAGGTCCAGGCCACAGAACAGGTCTGGCATAAAAATGCAAAAGCTACTATACAGAGGAATTTGGTAATGTCTGTTCAAGAAACAAACCTAGGCTGGAGCAGGGAAGGATCACAGATGTGTCACTGCTGAGAAGGAAAACCCAGTCAGGTAAAAATATTTAGGTCACCTGCATAGCAGGATGGGGAAAATCCATGCTGGCTGGCTGCCCTGCATGTGACCTGCTGGAAAAAAGGCTCAAATTTACTCTCCAGCCAGACAGCTCCTTACAAAGGAAACTGGAGATTAAGACCCCTCTGGAAATTACCACTTTGGGGATTAACATGTGCACACGCATGCATTAACGCCTCGGAAATGTAAAAAATGCATTTGAAGCAGGTGGAAACGCAAAACGGAGAGCAGAGCTGGCAGGCTACTTCAGGCTATGGGGTTTAATGTAACCATAAATATTACCCGTCTCAGCTATTCCAGCTTGACGCAACCACTGCTTGTCAATATTACTGTCAGCTCGGCGTTAGAAACGAGCCACATGACAGCCACGGGACACCCACTCCAGCCAGCCCAGAGGGACCGGCTGCAGATGGAGCTCAGCGTGCCTGCACACGAGCAGCCCCAAGACACCTCTGTGCTGGGGCAGAAAGAGGAAACATAAGACACGAACCTGACACACAGTGTCATCCAGGAATTTGCTCGATAGCAGCTCTGTGATTAACTGCTCAGGGTAGCGGGCTTTTTAGGAATTATCCAGGAATTCAGAGGCAACCAGAAAGCTCTCTCTGAAGTTATACTGGAGTGAGTGACCTGCTTAAATGCCAAGGTGACAGATGCTTGTGTCACGGAGCCCATCCTCTCCTCCTGGCCTTGGGGCTCATGGGCAGGGAAAACCATAAAGGCTCTGATGCACTGCATGGGTTATACATGTCAGCGGGTGTCTACCGAGCACTACAGAGCTGTCAGACCGCTTTGTTAATGCAACCAAGCCCTTAGATAGAAAAATGAGAAATTCTGTTTAACATTAGGAGCTTTTATTGTTTTAATTTCAAATTCTTCCCAAACCACTTCTGATGCTGAAGTCACCTACATGGAGAGGAATTTGCTCGTTCCTTTGCTAAAATGACACATTTTAAAATGGCATCTACAGTAAGATATCTGAAAAACATGGTTCAGTTTATGGATTTGTAGAAAACATTTACTGTTTTTTCACCAATATTTGCTTTGAATTCTGTAAAATACTTCCCATCCGTCTTCACTTTTACAGTATGTCTCTATAATGTTGTACCTATAGAATCATAGAATCTTCTGGTTGGAAAACACCTCTGAGACCAAGTCCAAGCGCACCCATCCTCCGCTAAACCATGTCCCTCAAAAACTCACCTACCGTTTTTTAAACACCTCCAGGGATGGTGACTCAGCCACCTCCCTGGGCAGCTGTTCCAGTGCCTGACCATCCTTTCGGTAAAGAAATTCTTCCTAATATCAAGTCTGAACCTCCCCTGGCACAACTTATGGCCATTTCCTCTTGTCCCATCACCTGTCACTTGAGACACGAGATCAACACTCGCTCTGCTACAGCCCCCTTTCAGGTAGCTGTAGACAGTGATGAGGTCTCCCCTCAACTTCCTCTTCTCCAAGCCAAACAACCCCAGTTCCCTCAGCCGTTCCTCACAGGACTTGTTCTCCAGACCCTTCACCAGCCTCGTCGCCCTGCTCTGGACACACTGCAACACCTCAATGTCCTTCTTGTAGTGAGGCGCCCAGAACTGCACACATTACTCGAGGTGTGGCCTCACCAGTGCCGAGTACAGGGGTACAATCACTGCCCTGGTCCTGCTGGCCACACTGGTTTTGATACAGGCCAAGATGCCATTGGCCCTCTTGGCCACCTGGGCACACTGCTGGCTCATATTCAGCCGGCTGTCAATTAACACTGCCAGGTCCTTCTCTGCCAGGCAGCTCTCCAGCCAGTCTTCCCTAAGCTGGTCACGCTGCATGGGGTTGTTGTGCCTCAAGTGCAGGACTTGGCACTTGGTCTTGTTAAACCTCTTCCTATTGGTCTCAGTCTATCAATCCAGACTGTCCCGCTCTCTTCACAGCGCCTCCCTCCCTTCAAGCAGATCAACAAGACCACCCAGCTTGGTGTCATCTGCAAACTTGCTAAGGGTACACTTGATCCCTTCATCCAGATCATTAATAAAGATATTGAACAGGACTGGACCCAGCACTGAACACTGGGGAACACTACTTGTGACCGGCCTCAAACTGGATTTAACTCCATTTACCATCACCCTTTGGGCCCGATCATCCAGTCAGTTTTTCACCCAGCAGAGGGTGTGCCCATCCAGGCCAATGGCAACCAGTTTCTCAAGCAGAATGCTGTGAGAAACGGTGTCAAAGGCTTTACAAAAGTCCAGGTACACCACATCCACAGCCTTTCCCTCGTCCATTAACCGGGTAACCTTGTCATAGAAGGAGATCAGGTTGGGTCTGGCAGGACGTGCCTTTCATAAACCCATGTTGACTGGGTCTGATCACCTGGCTGTCCTGCATGTACTGTGTGACAGCACTCAATATAATCTGTTCCAAGACCTTCCCTGGTAGCAAGGTCAAGCTGACAGGCTTATAATTCCCTGGATCCTCCTTCCGACCCTTCCTGTAAATGGGAGTTACATTTGACAGTCTCTAGTCAAGTGGTATCCAACTGGGTCGGATTTTCAGAAGAAGCCAGCTCTGGCACAAACTCTCCCTCGCTTAAACCCACAGTAAAAATTTCAGTCTTTGATCAGCAGTCATCTTGTAATAGCAGTGCTGAAAAATTTCCTTATGAATATTCATTTTCAAATTTCATTCTAAGTATTCATTTTTAAAGTTTTAAGGACATTTTGTGCCCCTTCTCCACAAAGCAAGCAACTTTGCCATGGGATTCATAGGCTTCAGTGGGTCTAGTTTAAAAAGATGCCAACAAAGTGTTTTTTGGAGAAGATTATGTGAAGCCTGATAAACTTTGCAGAGAGGGGAAGGCAGTGGAGAACCCAGTAGAAGAAATATCTTCTTTCATTCACAAAAGGTTTTAATTGGTCTCACCATCAAAACCTTCCTGCAACCAGCTGTTTTAATTACACATCAGCCTTTGCATGGCCCTGGGGGAAAGTCTGGAACACTGCACTGCATCTGATATATTGAGCTGTGATACTTCGAAGAGACAAGAAAATGAGTTCTCTAGTTATTTATGCAAGTAATTCAGAAACCACATCCACTGCTTTCTCATCGCAGGGAGATTTTATTTTTGTGGGGACTTTTCAAGGACAAAGGCTTCAACTCCAAAAATTTACCCAGAAAAAAGAAAAGCAAAAGAAATGAAAACCCTGTAATGCTATTTAGCAACATGCAGTGCTGCACCAATTGCTAACATTGGTAACTTCTCAGAGTTCCGGGCACATGGAAGGGCTGAGGTCAAACACATTCTGACAGCAGCATTTACTGCTTAGTCTCGCTCACACTGCGCTTCTGACGGATGCCGTGCTGCCTGCATTGTGTGGTGTCCTCCCCCAGGCACCTGGAGCCACTGCCTCCAGAAGATAAAACGCTCCTGCTGCAATGAGGAGCCAGTAATGAGATACAAGAATAGTGGAGTCGCATTTCCTTCAGGCAAATTATCGGGAGGTTCTGAGTTCACAGAAAGGTTTGAAACGAAAGGTAGGAGGGAAAATGACTGATAAAATACGCCCCCAGAGCTTTACAGGGTGCAGTTTATGTGTTCTCACCTCAAATGCAAGTCATATATCAGAGATCTCTAAATATCTGCTGTAGCAGCTCTTAGTGACAGCCTGCTCCAGGCGCAACACCACTGGAGGCAGGTAGTGGGGCCAGATGGCCACTGCTTGCCTAGCGTCCAGGAGGGATGCCCAGCGTACCTCAGGGACACCACAGATAAAATGGATCCCTCTGCCTTTTAGGGAGTAATCCTGCACCCCGAGGAGATTTACCTAAGGAATAGTCACAGAGGTTTCTAGAGCTTAGAGCAGAGGTAGGAGCAGCTCTCCTGGGACCCTCCTCTCTCCAGCGCATGAAACCACACACTCTACATGCACTGGTGTGGCTGCTCACTCCTCCTGCTAGCACTGGTCCTGGGGCCGGCCAGGTGAACCCTGCTGTGCCCTCTCCACTTTTCCTCAGAGCGGTAGAGACCCAAAGCAGGGCCATAAGGCTCCTCTGCATTTTCCCCTCCTTCCCAGGTTCCTGCACTGTAATTATCGCCCGCCATGGCAGACAGATGAGTGAACAGGGGACAAAGGGCAGCTGGGAGGTGCTGCCCTCACTGTTGTAATGGTGGAGTCCTTCCCCGGCGCTGTGCCAGAGGTTGGCCATTACAGACCTCGCCAGTCACCAAGTTGGAAATTACTGTATCACAGATTTATGAAAAGCACTGTTGACAACTCTGTCTTTCTTGTTACAAGGCAGGACATACGCCACAGGTCTCAGGAGCATCTGCAGTAACAAGGACAGCAATGCAAGGAGGCACACAGTGACTCAAAAAGGAAGCCAAGAGCATTGTGTGCAGAGGAAAACCCACTTTGATCAGCATTTCTCTAGAAAACCCAAGTGATAAAACACAGGATGGAAAACACCAGCGTCATAGTCTCAGCAGCACGGTATCTTACTACCAAAACCATACCATCAAATACAGCTGGAGTATTTCTGCACTTAGGTATTACTATGCCCAAGTCAATAATAGCAGAGTTGTTTGCTAAAGAACAGACAAACAAAGCATGAATCTGAGTAAGAGTTAACCAAAGCAAACTGAGAGGTTTGCAAAGGGCTACTAGACAGAGTAAATAAAAGAAAATTGAAAAAAATGAGTGGCTGTACAGAATATCTGGGAGGTAGAACTGAATTCCCCCTACTCAATATTTCTACGGATCATTCATTGCAAAGTTTTGACAATTACAAAGTACGTTAGCTAATCATGAAAATTCATCAAGTATGTCATAAGTGACAAGGAAAGAGTACTTGACTGCTACAATTGGATGAGCCACAAAACCTCCTGACAATCACTTACATAAATCACAGGAACACTTCCATTATTTGACACAGAAGGTGTTTCCAGAGAGTAATATTTTCATGCCAAGAACAAGAAAGTTTGTGTACCTCATTTGGAATCACACCATATTTTGATCATTACAATATGAAAATATTTCAGTGAAAAAAAAAGGGTTATGCTTTTGTGGTTTAAAAGTGAAATATTTGCAGCTGAGCAGCTGTGGACCTTACTGTCCACACCAAAGCAGCATGAGCAAGGCAGAGCTGCCATTTGCATGTAAATAATGAGAAATGACAGTAAACACACATGTACTTTTTACACAGTGACATGAATAAAGGAAGTAGCACCAGATAACAAACTTTACTTCTAAATGGTCTACGACATTATTGGAACAAAATAAACAAGGCAGAAGGTTTATTGCCTTTTGTTTCAAGGACTGTACATGTCCTATGGCATGTGGCAATACAACATATCAAAAGTTAGGAGCACTTAAGCGAGTGCAATTGTGATTCTTTTTTTTTTTCAAATATTAGGTCCTGGGTTTCATCTGTAAGTAGATACATCCTAGTTTATTTTGTTGTTGTTTTTAAATTGTTTCTCCCCTCCCATCTCAAGTATTCCAAATACGAATTTATAATATTATGAATATGAAATTTCACTTCCTACTATTACAAATACAAACCCAGGGAAAGGACTTGCATTCTACCTGAAGATAGAGTGTTCTTTTAAAAAACAAAAATGAAGCCCCGCTCACCTATACCCTCTTCAGAAATGATCATAGCCAGCAGCCAGATCTGCTCCGCTCTTTAGACATGTGGTTGCATCCACCCCACACTGGGTACTCTCTGCATGCTTCCTATTAGAGCAACTAACTGCCTTCCTTTTCCATAAATCCTGAGTGTAGAGCAGGAAACAGCACATGGACTGACATGGGTTAGTGCTCTACCAGCTTCAGCAACTGATCTCTGCATAAGACATGGGTTTCCCTTCGGGAAGAGATAACACACAAGACAGAGTAGGTAGTTCTCCATACAAGGTAATAGGTGGATGCAAACAACAGAATAAAACACACATTTTTTGACAGATTATTCTACAAAGAAATAACCTGCCATGCACAGCTCCTTTCTCCCTTCTGCAATTTTTTTTTTCTTATTCTGAGTCCTGATAGTAGCCCTTGATATCGCATCATGGAATTTTATATAATATTATGCATTGTCAACATTCTGTGGACTTTGAAGATGTCAATGATAGCTTAAAAAATAACACACATCATCTGTTCTCCACCATTCTTGAAATGTTGTCAGGAGATACACTGATAATTAAATCTCTATGTATCTCAAAAGACATCCCTCAGCCAGGTAAAATGCACACACTCCAGCAATACATTTAGTCTGAGATATCCTAGATTTTCTAGCTAACAAGGTCAAAAGAGAAAAGATGGGAAATACCTATTCAGCTGCAATCGTTTCTGGCATATGTCTGTGAATATGTTTGCTGCATTTCTCTTCTAAATTTAAAACTTGTCTTGCTAGCAAAAGGAGAAAAAGATTGTTTTTGTAGTCCATACACTTAAATATAGCATGTCGAAAAACAGATTACAGAATGATATTCCACATGTTCTGGCTAGATTAGTAATTGCAGAGCTCTTCTTACCATCTTCATGAAAGTATTTCTGCATGGTTGCCACTTACTTGACAATGAAATAAAAGTAGGCTGTCCCAATAAAAATAAGGATTCTCCATATGATATCATGGACAAGTTATCTTGGTTACCAGAATCACAGGCAGCTGGATAGTTGAAAAATAACTTATCTTCAATTATTTTACCACACTATTTATCATCAAATGTGCTCAACTAAATTACTGTCACTATACCTGTGCGTGAGCATGCCGAAGCACGGTAAGAACCTATAACTCTCTGACAACACCAGCACTGGTTATGGCCAGACAAAGGAAACAAAGAAGTCACTGATATTTACACTTTACTCTGGTTTTGTGACATCATTTTCCAAAAGTGGATAAATCTAAAATCCCAATTCTTTGGATGACCTGCAGAGTATGCAATATAATACAGCTCAGTAATTTTGCTCTTTACCTCTCCACAGAAAGAGAATTACATTTCTCTGCACATGCTGTGATTTTTAGTGTTCAGTTTTGTTTGTGCTCTAAGATTCCTATTAAGACCATTAAATCATATAGCCACTGATGGACCTCAATTAGCACTGAAAACACACAAGAAAAGCTTTCTTAAAAATAAAGTTGACCGACAAAAGACATGTTTGAACCCAAGTTTTCTCATACAAAAAAAAAAAAAAAAAACTGATTAAAAAAAATATAATGGGAAACTAGTTGCAACCTTAACCGTGGAGAAACAGTCCATCAGTTCATAATGAGCATGGGACTGTCATTTATCCTGACACTCAGAACAAGGCATTGTCCATCCGCTCCACCAGTTCTTTGTTACTGTCCTCATGAATGTTAGCAAGCATATTCAATCCAATTAACAGTTTCTAGGAACAAGTATCTGGCCTTTGCTAGGAAACGTAACAAACTCTTTGGAGAGAAATCAGAACCTCTCACTGAATTTCCTTTCTTTTCACAAGGAGCCCAGGCTCCTTCCCACTCCCAGCCCCAGAGGGCATATTTTGTCACGGTCACTTCACTCAGGGCTGAACCCTCAGAAAGCCGGAAAAGACTCAAATGGACAGCTTAGAAAAAATTACGCAGCAGAAATTCATTTGAAACAAGGATATATTCAACAGTTTGAGTATAAATTCAAATTCATCAAGGGCCAAGGGGTGACAAATGCTTTAAACTTCCATCAACTTTGGCAACTGGTACCAGTGTAATCAGAAAACCAAACCAGCCACAAAGCAAAAAAATCACTGTTCATTGCTATTTAATAGCCTGCAAGCTACCACCAATACCACAAAATTTGTTGGGGTTTTTTTGTGTCAATACTTTACACAAAAATACATCTTAAAAGTGCCAACAGAAGACAAAGAATTAAGGTTAAATCAATGACTATGAAAACAAGATAAGAAGCACCAAACAACCATCACTACTGTCTTTACTTTCTACAAGAGGTAAAGCAAGAAAAATTCCTTTCCAGCATCTCCAAACAGATTACTGCATGGGTTAACATCTTCGCTATATAAAGTTCTGGCCAGTAATCACAATAGATTAATCTTTCAGGGCAGAACTAGATTTTTTTTCCTTAAAAGAAAAACTACTTAAAAAATCTGTAATCAAAATTGGGGGGAGGGGGGCAGGGAAAGTAACCAAAAAAAAGTTTCTTTTTACCCATTTTCTTTCCTGCAAACAGCTGAAAATCATTTTTTACATATTCCATTTAAAAATGTTGCATCAATTGGCTTGGTCTAAAAACATACAGTATATTTTTAATTAGTACAAGAGAAATCCTTCATGTGTGTTTAAGAATAGAGGTATTTACATAGTAAAATATGAAGTGCAGTAAGTGCACAAAAGGAATTTTCAAATCTTTGGTACAGCAAAGTATCAGTGCTATAAACTCTAACTGTTGGGCATGGTACTTTTCCTCTTGTGCAGCCCTGAAGGGAATGGCTACTTAATGATTTAAGTAACATGTCCCATATCAGAGAAAACTGGTCCTTAAGAGATCATGGGAAGTTAGTAACACAGCTAAGGACCGCATAACATGAACATCCTTATTAACAGGCTACTTTCTGAACAGCCGGCAGTGGGAGGTAGGAACCCTGTGGAATGCCAAGGAATTGAATTTACCTGTCAGCAAGAATGCATCAATTTTTGGTTTAGATGTAGGGGTAAAAAAGGAGTGAGAGAACATAGTAAGTTGATGGCCCCTTGTCCTCAACTTGAAAAGAGACCTAGCTAATGACTATGAGTTTTCTTTTCTGATCTGATAAGATGAAGGTATGATTGGTTTAGATCTTGGGGAAAAAAAAGAAGTTCCAGAATAATGCAAGTAGAGTCAGACACTGGTGATGCAGGGATTTATAATTAGCGGTGAGGAGTTAAGAAGAAGGAAAAACTGTAGATGTATTTGTAGTGAAGTAGCAGTGGAGAACTTTCGCAGAACAGCTCAGCATTTTCCAATATTAAAGGAAAAGCAAAACAATAAGCATTTTAATTAGAATCATCTCTTATAAATTAAATATTCAGTCTCTCTCTGACTGAAAGTAATGATCCGCATTCCATCCACAAACAGTTGCACCTCATTTCTGGCATTTGTCAAAAGTAACACGGGTTCCTACAAAGGGAAGTGGCATGCATCACCTCGTGTTGTAAAAATGCAATCAGGAAAGAAAAACACTTAACTCAGAACTGTCATCTTGTTGCAGGGAGATGGCTGTGCCTTCTCTTGTAAGTACGCACTTTAACAAATCTCTGTATGGTTCAAATAAACCAACTGACCTAATTTGCAGACCACAAACCACAGGACAAACAAGGGAAAAGCTTCCTTGGCAAGTGTGTTTGCCTCTCCATTTGATGTCTAGAACCGTGCTAGGTTTATTACTTTAAAAATATTCTACACAGATCGTACTTTCACTCTGTATCTAGAAATAAAACTCTTCCCTTTCTGGGCACTTCAACAAGACTTCAGAAGCTGTGAGAAAAACATTTCTGACAGTAGCTTTCTGAAAATAAAAGGATCTGGGCAAAGCACTATCATTGGCAGCTAAGCTCCTGAGCTTCCTCCTACTTCTTTCCACTGATTTAGCACATCCACATTAGCAGATGGAAAGACGACAAAGATTTATTTGCTCATAAACACCTTTCAAGTCAGAAGCAGACAGCTGCCCTCCATCTCAGGGAGAAGACTATTCTGACAGGCATATCAAATGCATTTGTCAATAGATACTTGGGTATATTGATACCTTCTGCCTCTCATGCCAGAGCTGCACCTCTTCCCTACTCCCATGAAATCTGACTTCTCCTCAGGAGACAATGAAGAACGCACACACTCACATACATACACATACATTTTTGATCCATATAAGCTCAAAACACAATAACTTCCCCTCCACTATTCTTACCCTGAAATTTTGACTGTTGCAGACAAGAGCCCAGCCACTTCAAAGCAAGGTGAATTTCTCAAACAGTCAACAAGACCAGAGGAAAAAGACACACTTTCAAATAAGCAAAACACCTTGATCAGACATGTGCCTAGATTCTGTAATTTCAGAGGTGCAAAAGTTCTAGATTTGAATTTTGCAATTCACTCTGGGCCACCTCTTCCATCTTTTTCCATCAGCTGCAGCTTTCAGTCAAAGCAGATTACAGCTAACCAAGTCAAACAATTCAGTTTATCCAATAAAACCATCTAGATGGTAAAGATCCTTCCTCAAATGCCTTGTTATCTTAATTAGATAATAGTTTTAAAAGTTCTTCTGTTTGGCCTGCTTGGAGGAAGACACCTACACGTGACTCATAAAAATGCCTCTCTGGGTAAAGCTCAGCTATCGCCTTGCACCTGCCTCTGACTTAGCATGACCATTCCTTGCTCCTTCGCTACTTGCCACATCAGCTTCCTAAGATCCTCCAAGTTTCCCCAAGTGGGGCAAAACTCTGTCTCCCATGATCTCTTAATGAAATTGATCTTTAGAAAAGGTCTTGTTTGCCTTCTCTGGAGCATTTCCTTTCATCCCCCACGCTTTTCATGCCAAATAAAAGAGGCTACACATACTAACCAAGCCAAGAAAGGAAAAAAATATCCCAGATGGTTTAGTAAGGAGTTTGACGTGATTACAAAAATTTTCCAGAAATCTCTAACTTTCAAGGTCTAAGCTGTGTCCTATATTAGCAGAATAATTTGTTTTCCATGATCTCCTTTGGTCTTTTGAAACCTCCCAAAAGTGCCACATTTCAGATGGCAATTTGTTTTAGGTCTGTTAATTTTTGCTACATTCTTCAAAGAAAATGCTCCTCTTCCCCTTCACAACAGACGTTTCAGGAATCTCCTTCTGTTCATTTTCTGAGAAGCTCCGCACATTCTAGAGGAGCTTCTCTAAGAAAAGCTCCTCTGAACAGGGCAAACACGTGTAGGTGCAACTAGGCTGGGCAAGAGGCACAGTAATTAAAATTCCCTCAAAATAAAACACAATTACAACCACAATATCCACAGCTTATATTTGAAAATCATATGATGATAGATAAAGTTATTGAATAAAGTTCTGGAACTTCACTAGGGATCCACTGCTGGAGTGAGTCATTTAGGACAGGTCTCCTGATATCTCACTTCAGCCATCTGAAAGCCAGGCACTGGAAGTTAGCTATACAGGCTGATAGACGGCATAAGCCGAAACATGGCTTACATCATCTATGCATGGTCACGGCAACATGGGTGTAAACCCTGTGGACATCAGCCTGTATGACCACACTCTGGAGTTGCTCTCTCTTTTCACTGTCAACAACAGGATCTTGGTTGCTTATCCTGGACGAGGTGTTCACATTTCAGAAGACTAATACAAACTACTCTTTAATAGCAGGTATTTTGTACATCTCAGACAGAGATGTTACACACTTCCATGTACAGATCTCGGCACACCTTGTATACAGATACGGCAGAAATTTTTGATGGAAGTAGCATATACCAGGGCACCTACTTTTGTGACGTGCAAGTAGCATACAACCATGAATCACCCAGGCCTGTCAGCCAGATGCAGCAGCTTTAAGTCTACTTTATACATCAGAACAGGCACATACGAGCATGTCCTATAATATTCTGTACAGCTCACCACTGCCCTGTTTGGTACATCTGAAAACAGAGACTGTATGAGCAAAACAGAAGCTGATCTAGTGATGGAAGTGTAGCAGCAGGGAACAGAAATACTCAAAACCACTTCTTTACGCGCAGGAAGATACCTCCCAAAGGAAATAACTCACTTTCTTCTTCATAGAGCAAAAATGATGTGGCAGTCATGAATGAGGAAAAGGGAGAAGAAATAACACAAAAAGAACTGAGCACAGCCTGAAGCCCATTGTGCCAACCACGGACTTTCAACCTCAGAGTGCTGTCTTGAAGAACTACTGCCACTGGGCTAACTAAGCTGAAACAGCCTGCTGTTTCCAGGCTGCAAGATAACACCTCACAATAAAATGGCTCTAAACTAAGATATTATGAAACAAGATTAGCTGCACACACCATGCATGCAAAATCCAACATGCAGCATCAAGTCTGTCTTTCTGCTAAGGAACAGCTGTAAGACAGAGAGCCTGAATTTACTCAGAACATTTTACTTATCAGTCTAGGACATGCAAATCTTAAGTGAACAGCCTATAACAACAATTTATAACCCACAATGAGATTTTAATACATGCTCAAAACCTAGATATCTACATCCTCCCAAGTGGAACTGAAATATATAAGACCCTTATGCAAATACTGAAGCAGCATTATTGAGAGATCCCAGCACAACTACAGTAGGCACTCAAAAAAAAAACCAGCCCCCGCATAAACCAGATCAAAACTAAAGTTCAGTAAGATAAACAATAACTGGATATAACCAAACAGTGAAAATACAGAAGGTTGTTTCAAAGTTAATGCTGTCTGGATCTAGATAACACTGGGCCCAAGATACTCCAAGATGTTGTCATGATTATTTTAGCTTTTGAATTTTTGTTGTTCCTCCATATACAGATCAGGCTCAAGGATGTCCGCCATGCAGTAACATGAACACTTTGTGTCCTCATTGCCTGCAGTACTCCAGCTGCAGGTCAGGTTTTTGGAAGAGCTCGGTCCACCTGAGCTGCTCATGAAGGCTGCAGTTTGCTCAGTCGCACCTCTGTCAGATCCCACGAAGATCTACAAGACAGCAGGACCTCTTTTTCTAGCAGCTTCAGAGCTGAGCTCAACTCCACACCTGAACACGTGGCACATTCCAAGCAGAAGGCAATGCATGCTGCGCCATAATGTCTCTATCCTACTGTCTGGGTTTGGGGGCAAATCTATATTTACTAGCAGGTTACACTAATATTTAGGGCAATAACCCAGAAGCCCTGCTGACATACAGGTGCACACAACAGGTCCACCAACTCTACTACAAGCCAATCTGCTAGCAGAACTACGAACAATTGATAGGGTGGTCAGGCATTGGAACAGCTGCGTAGGGAGGTGGTTGAGTCACCATCCCTGGAGGTGTTTACAAGATGGGCAGATGAGTTTCTCAGGGATATGGTTTAGTAAGTGGACAGGTATGGCTGGACTTGATGATCTCAGAGGTCCTTTCCAACCAGATGATTCTACGATTCTGTGACAGCAGCAGAATCTTAAAAGGCTGCAGCAAGATGTACCGAGTCTCAGTCATGTGCAAAAGCCTAATGATGGAGGAAGAGATAATCGTCAGCATGCCTTCAGCCAAAAACAGGACAATTGATAAGCCAAACAAGAAGCCAAATTTTGCAGATATCAACCTGCCATACCATGTTAAAGTTTGTGAACATAGATGCCAACAGCTAGGACCTGAAATTAGCTCACTGACCTGATCTCTGAAGATCTGCAGTGAGGAGCTTGAGGCAAAGGGTCACTGCTGGCCTGATGCAGGACTCAGTGTTATTTATCAGAACTGTTTTCAGATCTTCTCCTTGCAGGGTAGGGAAAGAAGGCAATAGTCACTGCTTTGGTTTAGGTGGCAGAAAAGGATAAAACAACATAAAGATGCTGATTTTACAATGCCCAAGAATGCCTGTTACTCTGAGCGCTCTCCTTACAAAGGGAAGCACTCAAGGGAGAGCTGGAAAAGGGAATGTGTCCATCAAGGCTGCCAGGGCCTTTCTGAAGGCTGTCCTTAGGATTGCCTGGCTGTTCAGAAGCATATGTGAAAGTGCAGTTACTGTAAAAGAGAGGTCAGGGTAAGAAGGGAAATCTCTGTCACCCACTGCCAGGTAGTTTTGACAGCTTTCATATTCAAATGTCCACAGGGTAAAGACTTCACCTTAAAAGCTTCCCTCCACATCACCAAGGAGAACAAGCTTATGCTTGCAAACACAGAAGTCAGAACTGAACCACAAAGCATGACTAGAGCAAAATCATGCCCCAGGTACCCCACCAAGTCACATGGCTGCAGCCCTTTAAACCAACACTGTCTTTAAACAAGGGGTTTAAAGGGCTGCAGCCCTTTAAACCAACACTTTAAACCAACCAGAGCTGTCCCTGCTGCAGACGCACCGTGTGTTCGTAGGTATGACCAGTCTTTCACACCGCTCCATGCTTTGCCTTTGCTTCTCTAATTGGTTTCTTGTCCACATAACCCAGGGGGGTGATAACTGCTCTGGGACACCCTCAGGTAATAATGATGCATGATTTTATCAGCTGTCATATCAGAGAGATTGGTCGGAAGGGAAAAAGCATTACAGGGAATTTAATAAGAAAATATACACATCTGAAATCATTGAGTTTCGCCTTTCGGCTGATACCTTAAAACACCCAATATACCAGAGAGATCACAACAAACAGAGACAGAAGAGAATCAGAGGAAATGGAGAAACAAACAAACAAACAGAGCCATTCTAGAAAGGGAATTAGCTCTCATAAAATGCTAAGCATGCTAAACTCTAACATGTTGATTTTCTAATAAAAATCTTAATTTTACTTAAAACTTAATTTATTTTTTTTTTTGCATTTTTTTAAACACAGACATTATAAGCAAGTTGTTGCTGGTGGGCTTACTCAGCTATAAACATTACACTACTGCTATCAGAAGGATCAATAACGCACTAAATTGCTACTGAAAACATACTCGCTCTTCTGGCTTTATTTCTGCACATGGTTAAGCTGCTGTTTTCCACAGTACATTTTTTACGTAGGGAGTATCTGCATTTTGAAGTCACCTGCAACTTAACCATTGGGTTTTGCACAAGGGACAACAAGAAATATTTTTTTCCATACTCTGATGATACCAAAAGCTGTGGCCAATATAAACACACAGGTTGTGGTCACATTTTGTTTGGGACTTTGCTGGTCAACAACGGAGTTAACAGGCTCTTAAATGGAACTACATACATTTTTGTCAGTTCTCACTGACACATTAACCCACAGTATCTTCTCTCTCCTTTTTGAAACAGGAAGATTTCAACTACTTCTCTCACTTAGAAACTAATAAACAATGATTACACTTTAAAAAAATCTATCAGCAAAAAATAACTATCAACAATTTAGCATCACCACTTGAAAATTAAAAGATGCTTAAAGAGAAGGCTTGACTTTGATTTGCCAAAAGTTAAAACTCCAGAAGGAATCTGAACACCCTTTAAAGGTTTCCAGCTTGTTAAACAGCTGTGGATGAAGTGAATGTGGGGCTGCAGTGTCACAGAAAACTCTGTAGCAGGTCCTTCTGACACTACAAATACTGGTGGACCCAATTATCACCTCAAAAGTATATCCAAAGAAGTTTACTTTTCTAGCAACGGTGTTTTTTTCCCAATAGATTCCCAATACTTCTCTGCTCCTTTAGGAGATTTAAAGTAGGTCTGTAAGACTGAGGGGGCAGGGGAGCAGCGCTGGGTTTCTCAGTTAATTTTTACCTTACAGCTCTAAGATACATGAAATCTGGGTTTCCCCAGTGGGATACTGACACTTGAGTCTTAAAGACACCTTTGTATTAGCTGAAAGCTTTGAGGTGTTGCATTTCTTTGGGCTTGTTCCTTGTGAAAATTCATTAGATGCTGAATTTAAATGTGCTTTACAAAAGCTTATAGGCTCTCAATCAATTGCCTCCCATGGTTTACAATTGTGGTTACAAGTTAGGTCCACCAGCATGTGCCTGGCTTTTTTCTAACATGTTGTCTATCTCCCAACATTGTCACAGACTTCAAGACTTGTACCCATGACATTCTTAGTGTGTAGCTTTCTGCCAGCACTGTGCCATTACATAACACCTGTTCTGCAGCTTACAGGAAACAATGCACACAAATTAAAGAGGAAACAAAGACTTATACTGAAAACTGAAAAACAAACATGCATTGCTAGTCATCAGTTTGGGTTTGGATTAGCACTGGGGTTAGCAAGACTTCAAGTTTTGTAACACCAAGCACATATGATTTCATTTTCTGTGGTCTTGAAGACACACGATTCAGAAAGTAAAGCCTCAGTATCTCTTCCAGTTCTTCAGCTCATTGATAACCTTTATTCTAATGCTGAGCCAGCCCCTATAAATTGGCTTTAGTAGCATGAAATACATTAAACCTTGTCCTCTGACAGAGGAAGGCCGAAGAGGCAGTTTGGGTTTGTAATTGGTTGTGCATGTGGCTGTATAATCCTGAGCACACCAGTAAACATCCAGTGCTTTTCATTCACTGCTTTTCATGCCTGAAAAGCTAGGATAATGCTTAGACACTTCAAAGGTCTGCTACAAGGCTTAATTAATTAGCAGCTGGGCCTTGGTTCAAAGTTATTGAAGTGACCAATACAGTCATTAGTTTCTCTGACTTGGTGGTGAGGAGGGGAGACATTTCGCACCATACAGGGTCTCTGAGAGCGCTGCCATTGATTGGTAACAACAGTTTCCTTAAGGAAGGGTGAAAAATAAAGTGGTATCTCAGTCAGGACATAAAAGCAAGCAGAACAAGCTGTCACGCACATCTACAACCCGCAAACCCTAAGTACCTGCCTAGGTGGGTACTAGCACTGTACCATAAAGGGAACCAAATAAGCACCTCATCTTTACTCTGAACCCTTCTCAGAGGACAAACTGTATTAACTTCTCTTCGCAAAAAGAAATTACAATGGCACAAACTGATAGGTCTAAGTTGACAAAAATTCTCCAGCAGAGCTGGGATTTGAACTGGCTTCGAGTCCAGGGCCTTATCTATTAGGCAAAGCTGACCAAAAAGATAAGCACTGTTTCCATGTCCTTGCTAAAAAGGGTTTTATATGTGTTTTTTTTTCCCACAATGACCTAACTCTTTCTTATTACTGTTTCCCTTGGAAACAAAAATGTATTTTGCACAGTTTCCTCTGGATTGCCCTTTTTTTTTTTTTAAGAATAATTGCTCTTAAAATTAAGGATTTTTTGATCTTGTTGTTTATTCAGTTCTATATGGCCCTTTCTGATAAATGCAGATTGAAAGGCAACTGGAGTTTAACAACTATGTTATTGAATAACCTTGATTTACGGATCACAGCATCACTCCATGCAGAGCTGACCCACGAGCCAAGAAATCCTGACCGTGTGCTTGTTTAGACAAGGTGGCTGCTGGACACACAGCACATCGGGGTGGTTTTCAAGCTTTCCAAGCTACATTTTTACTCTCTTTCTTCATGCTGAGGAAGCATTTCCTAAACATCACAAGCAAAATGCAGCACACGCTATCTCCTGGACATTGGTCAATAGTCCCATGTCTGGGTCAGTAAAGGGTGCATCTTCACATTTGTGCTGATGTCCTTATTTTGGGGACCAGAAGAAAACACTTTTTTAAAACGAAAATATCCAAAATAACTGCTCTGTCAAGTGGCTTAAAGTCCCAAAGTCACCTCTTTTAGCAACGCAGAGGCATGGCCACGCTGCATGAGGCACCTTACCTGAACAAGACCAGATGTAACATCTCAGGTACTTTCCCACAAGGAAAACTTTTTATGAACATGGACACACAGAATAGAGCATACATTTTGTTTGTCCAAGAACAGCACGCTTACCCACCAGGAGACCTTTTTTAGTAGGACAGGAGCTTCACCTCTGTTTGAAGAATACTGTGACCTTATCACTGCAAGGGTTTTCTGCTATCACTTCTCTCATCAGAATTGCTGTTGCCCCTGCTGCATCTCCACTGTAAGGTTAAAAGTGAGGTGAACATCAATAAAGAAACAAGCGTAAATTATTTTTAATAGCCAAATGTGCTACACAAGTGTGGCCTCAACCCTTGATATAGGAAAAGAGGGCAGTGACAAAACCCAACAGTCAACTTTACAAGATCAGCAGGGCTACAAGGAGAAAATAAAAACCCAGTTGACTCTGAATATACAGCTCCTAAACTACAGCTTTAGATTTACAGAGCAGCTTAGCTGGTATTCAGTCCTCCTTAGCTTACCTGCTAAGTCACAACAGAAAACAGTAATATTCTTGACTGCTCCATCTCTTCATAAGCAATTACAATAAGAACATGAACACGATCACAAGGGGATGAGAAATCAGGAATGGTCTATGACCAAGTTTTGTTCAGACTGCAAAATCTGTGAAAAGTACATCCTGCAGTAATGCTTATCTTCTGCCACAAGTCACAGAGTAGATCCTGTTACGCCTCACTCCAGTTTATTTCTTTTTGGAACCACTAACAGTTATAAAACCTCTTATAAAATTCAGTGAGAAACAGTCAATTATCTTCCTTTCTTTTTTAAATAAATTAGAAATAGAATGCAATAAAAGTCTGATTTCACTGTGTCATAAGTACTACTCAAAATCAAGTGCTAAATTATCATTCACTGCTTTGAAGAATTTACATACATCGAAATCTCAATAAACACAACTTTACAAGGGCTGTAGACAAGGAGAGAAGCACCTGGACAAGACTGTATAATAAACATGATCAGCCAAGCCAAGCTTCTACCTTTTTCAAGCTGAGAATCTGTGTCCTCAAACCACAACTGAAAAGTGGAGATGTAAGTATTACAAATTTTCTCAACTGCAATGAACTGCAAAAGCAGTTTTCTATTCTGTAAGCCTTAAGTTATTTTGAAATAATTTTTACTCATACGCCCCTTAATAGCTAGAAAGCCAAAATTTATTTTAGCATTTATTTCTCTCCTCTTCCTGGAGGTGAAGAAATGAAAGAAGGCATTGGCAAGACACATTTAAACACTTAAGTAATCCTTTCAAATGACACTTTGCCAGGATATTCCCTTCAGTGTAACACAAAAGAATGAACGCAAATGGACTATCTTGTAAAAAGAACTGAAACATTCCTATTTTCTCTCTTGTGCTAAAAACTTTTAGCAGAACCATTGTAAAATACTTTCCTTTAGGAACGTGAGCACAATATACCCGACTCTTTCTTTTCTCATCTCAGAGATAGTGAAGCACTTCCTCTCACAAGTATCACTCAGTCCAAAAGTGGAGCTACACAGACACCCTGGCCTGCTTCTCTCTCCCACTTCAATTTCCCTGTTCACAGGTATCTCCCCTCCCACACCCCAACTTTCCCCAAAATGAAACTCTTGCAGCTGGTTTAAAATAATTTCTGCAGACCCCCTTCAAATGGATGGGCAACTTGAGTCTTTTTCCCAACACAGAGGCAAGAGGAGACGTGTCTGGGGTTGCTGCTATCTGCTTATGTGACAGCCAAGCCACCAAGACGCAGAAGAGCCATCCTGTCCCCAGCAGAGGTCCACACATGCAGCAAGCTGCAGGCTCCAAGTCACATTTGTTGAGCAAACCCTGGTTCAATACCCAACTGCTCAAATCCCACACTGCCTTGTTGCCCTCCAGCCACATGAGACCATCCTGTCCAGGGTTCAACTCCTGTCACATAGAAACAACAAAGGGTAAAGTTACTCCTGGGAGATTTCAAATGGACACAACAGGAAAATTTTTCACAATGGGAACAATCAGCCATTGGAATAAACTCCCCAAAGAAGGGATGGATTCCCCAACACTGGACACTTAAGATTTGGCTGGACAGGATGCCGGGCCATCTTGTCCAGACCACTTGCCAAGAAAGGTTGGACCAGATTATTCTTGAGGTCCTTTCCAACCTGGTACTCTATTCTGTGGCTGCATGATTCCTATAGCACACAGGCTCTGTATGGGGCCAGCTGTGAAACACCAGCTGAAGATTTCCTGATTTAGCTTAGAGGCCTGGAAAAGAGATGCTACTGAAAGGTAAGTGACTGACCAAGTGAAACGAAGACATTTAACATTTCTGCTCCCTCAGGTTTTCCTTAAATGCTTTCCAGGGAGGAAATCCTCCCCAGTGCAGGGGGTCACCATGAAGCCAAGATGCTACTTTGATACACAAGGGATTTAAGTGACATCCAGGTCTCATACAACATAGGGAAAATTCAGCTTCCCACAGATTAAAGCCTTTATTGGATATTTTTCTTCATGTCCTGGAAGCATTGCTCTCCAAACTTAAGACTTGTGTCTGTCTGAGAAAACTCAGCTATCGAACAACACACCATGGTTCATCCTTAAGGCTCTGTAATATTATATCCACTAAACTCTTTCTTTTTTTCAAGCAGGCTATGCAGTCACAAGAAGCTGCAATTTTCTCCGGGTCTATCAGCAAGATATTTCTAAAGCCTGTAGCCCAATGCATAAGACCTGAACAGGGGACCACCACAAGGTGCCCATATCCATCATTTTTATTTGTATTTACTTACATATTTAGATGACACATTCCCCGCTCTGACTAGTTTGGAGCTGCTCCTAGGCTGGTTACCAGCCATGACCCAGAACAATCAGAAAAGCCTACATCCCCCACTACCTCTAGAAGAAGAATGAGTCATACATGACAGATGCAAACAGTGAAAACCACTACTCTGTAGTAAAATCTTCAAAGACAATAGTTTCAGCCAATTTGTCTGCTTTTCTTTTTCTGTAAAAAATAAATCCTGTCTGCCAACCAATCACCAACAAAAATTCCCCTTTATTTTAGCTGTTACATGTATTTGCAATATTTGAAATACTAGAGAGGTAAAGTAAATGGGTAACAGATATTCCCACTACTTTACAAAGTCAAAGAAAGAATGGGTCATATTCTGCTGTCAGAGTAAACTGGTATAAGCAGAGTAACATGGAATAGACTTTACTTTCACATTCAGTGTATTCTAATTTTACTGAAAACACCATTGCTATGTTTACATGGCCACTACATGCAATATCTATACCGAGCATACGACTCAGAAGTTGGAGACCCACTGGAAAAAAATAAATAGAAGGTCCTTGTTTGACTCAGTGACAGCACTACTAATTTATATTTTAACTCATTTCTGTCTGAAAGGTGAAAGTGGAGATTTAGGTTTCAATCAGTTCCACAAAAAAGGGGGGGGAGGAAGATGCTTTATTTCCTTCTTCCCTCTTAACAGTGCTGTTAGTTAATGGACTTTTGAACTCCTCGGGTGAAACGCAGCTGAAGTTTTCCAGACCAAAACCCTGCACGCAGCTGCAGCAGCCTCTGAACAGCTGGGTCAGCCCCATCTGTACCTCTCCAATCTGCATGTCTGAATGAGGTGTGCATGGACACTCGTAAAATACCAGCTTTCAAAGCCAGTTACATATGCAAAAGCACAGAGTTGCTACCTTGCATAGAAAAGGAGCTTTTAATAAACACTTTCAGTATTAAAGCAGGGCAGTCACTTCATAGTTATTCTAACTAGCACTGGTGCATGCTTTGGTGTTACCTGAACCCACGTAAAAATAGTGGAAGCTGAAACTCTTTCCTCTTCTTGGGAAGATGGAAGAGGAAAGTGGGACCAAAGGCTCTGCTCAGCATTCTGCATACAGGGAGCAAAGATGATTTAAAAGAAGAAGAGCTGGCTTTTGAAAAGATTTCCTCATACCTCCTATCATCATAGCACAGATCTTCCACGTGCCATTCAAATCTTACTAAAGAAAGGCAGATTCATTTCATAAGATGTAATTTCATGCATCCTGTACTGTATGCTCACTGTGGATGACAAGCATCGTTCGTCACAACCACAGTGATCAACAATTTTTAGAGATCAGCTCCACAAATCAATATGATCATAGAACCTGTGCCTGACAACAGATTGATGGCCCCACTCTTCTTCCTACAGACCATTTGCCACAGCATTTACTAGCAAGGGCACCATAGCAATTCCAAGGGAAAGGGCAAACAAGGGAGTCCTACACGGGTGTGTTTGCCTGCCACTGAGGGTAGGACAAAGGCAAAATCACCAGGGGAAATTCCTGATACCAAAAGAACAGATAATGGTAAATCTGAACTTTGCCCCAGTACAACGTCCAAAAGAAGCAGCATGGAAAGCAGTTAATTCTCCATAAAAACTCAGTATGTACCTTTTCCACAGGTAGTTGAAATAGAAATAGTTTCTTCTTCCATGAAAGCATTACTTCTGCTTGACTGATCTGAAGCACAAATCACAACCCATATTCATCTAATCAAGATACAAGTCATATCTCGATCAAATAACTACAACCTGAGCTCATCATCTAATCTCTCCGCAGAGTTCACAGTCAAGCTTTAGGGCCTGAGTCATTGACTTAGTTTTTAATGCCATGTCAGCAGGAGAAGAATTTCACCCTGGAGTGCACCTTTCTCTCCAGCAACTACCACACAAATCCAGACAACTCGTCTTGCAAATACTACACCTGCATTTTATTTTATGGGTCCAGCTTATCCAGTCTACAGAACTAATACTCAAGCCTATACTTCTGACCAGGCTAAGACCTAACATTGGTCACAGTATGTATCTACCTGAGGTATAACTGGTAAGGATGCAACTGTCGTCATCCCCTCTTTGGCATCAGGCCCTCAACACAGACCAGTCCTGTGCCCCTCCCCAGTGCTCAGAGAAGAGGCTGGCAGGATGACTGAGCTCAGGCTGCAAAGACAGCAAATACAAGCTCAACACACAGCTGTCCCAGGGTAACCTCAAGACAAGCACACAGGATGGATATCAAGAGTATTATGTTTATGTGTGTTTTCTCACTGTAGACACTGAGAAAGGCTTGGCTGGGGCAAAAGATAAATCCTTCCCTCTGCCCCTGCCTTGCCAGACTAGATTCACTTGCACACTAGTTACAGCTTTAGGTTCAAGAGAGAGATTTCCCTTTTCTTTCTCTTGAATGTTACTTGTTAGAGGAGATAGAGAGAGTAGGACACCTGGGAATCAGACCTAATGGATTCCAGCACAGAATCAGTCTCAAAACCATATCCCACTGTCACTGAAATGTTGCTAGGTATACTTGTTATTCTTTCCAGTATCTGTCTTCTTGTTTTGGTGCTGTCAGAATGATCATGTTTCCTGAACGTGTGAATGCCCCAGGTACCACTGTTATGGCACTTCGGAGCTCATATGGCATTTCCAGTGCCTAGGACATAATAGGGGTTATTGCAGCATATGCTCCTGCCTGGGAACTTGCAGAGTGCAAGGACCAAACAGCAAAATATAACAAAACAATAGGTGAGATGCTACAGTGATTACGTTATACAGTTGTCAAGAACATGGAAGTGTTTGGCTGCAGCCTGCATTCATTAAAAGAAGTACAACCCAACAATTGTTTCAGAAAGGTTGGGGTTTTTTAAGCCACACATATGTTTTACTATCTGTAACAGCATAAAGATTACTGGTGACTGCACCTCTGAATCCCAAGGACTTGTTAGCTCTAGCTATTGATCCACAAAGTAAATATATTTTTCTCGGAATGGCTGGCCAGGAACATCCATTCTGACCAAACTACTGCAGGTTTAATAGGTCGTTTGTGGACTGCAACATCGCTCTCGGGGTTCATCAAGCTCGTGCCTCTGAACATATTATTACCCACCAGACTCCCCCACTAAGTAGCAAACTGCTGGGATTTGATTCTCTCTTTGTTTGAGGGTACTTATTTGGAAGGGGTGATGGGCTACTAACATCAGGACTTAACTCAAGCACACAAAAGCCAGGAAATCCACAGCTAGGGCTGAAAACGTGTGCTGACACAGCAACATTATCTCCTGCTATTAAGCCTTTTCTGGATCTTTTGGCACAACTGCCTCGGTTAAAGCCTGTGTGTCAGCAGAGATGTTTCAGGCATCGCAACAAATTTCTTTGCTTAAATTAGGCTGCTAGCATCACTTCGATATATTCTTCTTTGCATTATATGAACCCCTCATGAAGATGAAGCACACGTGCACACACACACATTATGCCTTTCCATGCTTGGTTTCACCTTCGTTCTCCCCAAGGGCTGTGAATACTGCATGAACTAACTTGCAAAATCCCAGCCATAGTTCCAAAGTGGACACAAAGGGGGATTAAGCAGTGCTGAATAGCACTGACAAACAAACCTGGGTAACCGTAGCAATTGGTATTTCAGAGCAGTGTCACATCCCAAGGATCCAGCTTTGGCTCCCCCCTACCCAGGAAGGTGGGTGGGAAGAGGACCCTGGGGATTAGTCATGGCATAGCTTTCCTGGGGTGGAGAGAAGAGATGCCAGAAATGGAGCCTTGGCTCTTTCACCCACTCCCACTGGATTCGTTTGCCTGGTCTTAAATAGGAGGGTGAGGATAGGAAGCTTTGGGGGCATTTGCGGGGAAGTGATTTCCCAGAAAGAGGAAAAACTCCATCCTGATGGCAGCAGCAGCCCTGGGCTGGCTACAGGTGGGCCCAGCCACAGCTGCTGCCCTCCCCTCCTGTCCAACCTAAAAATACTGTGGGGCAGGGGAAAAACCCAGAGCAATAAAGAGATGAGGTTTTCACCATTTCTGCTCGTGTGACTTGCCAAAGCGGGTGGAGGGGTTGAGAGAAACATCTTAAATGGGGTGAAATTGTGAAACTACTCCTGCAACATGGTTTGCCTGGGCACAGACTATTGGAGCGATGGGAGGGTGTTGGGCTGCTCTGCACCCTGGCTTCTGCAGACTGTCCATGCCTGGTGCTGGTGGTTACACTCCCAATGAGTTCCTGGGGCATGGCACACACAAAACATCCCATGTATGGCACACTGGCATCATGCACACACAGCTTGGATCAGGACCTGCTGGCTCAGGAATGCTGAAGTGGGCAAAGTCTGTCATGCCAGCTAGACAAGGGGACCCAGGTGCAAGCAGGGAGCTGGGGCTCAACATCAAGCTCAGGGCTCAGTGGCAGGGGCAAACTCTGAACCAGAACCTGCTCCCTTCTATGCGATTTAATTGCTCCCTCACACAATCACAGCTCCAGCTGCCCTTCAGGTTGGGATGGCAGCAGGGGTAGTGTACAGCCCACACCCAGGTTTTCACCATTCACTTTTAATATCCAAACCAAGGCTATTTGCATATTTAAGAAATTACTTAAAAGACAGAAAATGACCAAGAGATCCTATCTCATCAGGAACAAAACTAGCTAACTCAGCTCTCTAAACAGGCACTTTAAAAATTACAAACTAATCTAATTGGAGACTTTATCTTGTCAGTTACAAGCCACTTGTTACAGATTTACCAGTAAATTAAAAAAAATGGGAGGTTACTTCCACTGGCCCACCATTTACCAGCTTTATACAAAGGACTTGCTAGAATGTCTCAAAATCAAATAAAGGGCAGGGTTGGATTTTACAGTTTAAAGACATAGTTAATATAATCTATAAATAACTGAAATTGTGTTTCTGAGTGAAAGGGCCATTGTTCATTTTTACCACAGGTATGAAGAAAAGTGCTATGCGGAAGGCAAAGGAACGTTATAGCTTTATTTTATAGGAAAACAACCCAGCAATACAGAAGGATACCTTTGGGGCAGTATTTTCAGGTGTGCTTCAGTGCAGAGGCACGAGCTTTGACCAACACAGATGCTAAAGCAATGAACCTAACCAACATACACTGGAAAGAGAGATACTGGTGACAGATAAATTTGCATTTTATTTGGACTCTAAAACTCTGCAGAATTGGCCGGCAATAAATTGGCCGGCAATAAATTCCTCTCCAAAAATGCCACTGCAACAGCAATAGCTGTCAGAAGCAGGCAATATTTTGGGCTGGAGTGACTTAACCAAACGAGCTTGTGTCGTTGTCTATTAATCTGACTGGAAACTACTGGGTCCCATCCTGCTTCCCACAGGGTCCGTGCAGAATCCACAGCACCGTCAACTGGCGAGGAAAGCAGAGCTCCCCGAATTGACAGGGCTGGCAGGAAAGCAGACTCTTGCCCAATTAGTCTGCCCCACTAGGCTGGCCAGCTGATGTTAGCCCCGCAGGAAAACCAACCCCTGGCTCCATACACACAAGGGATTAGAAACCTCGGGTTAGATCACTAAGTCTTCCTTGCAATTAACTGAAATAAAAAGATCAACATCAGGGTTGCTTAAAAGAGGCATCCATAAAGCCACATAACAAACAGGAAAACAGGCAAAAAATGAAATCCAAATCCATGCTACATCACCCTCCCCCTACATGTTTTATTCCATTGATGATGGAAGACCCAGTCAGTCAAGACCTGCAAATTCTTAGGCAGTACATTCTGTGCTGTCTGTCAGTATTACACATCCTAAAGGGCTGAATAAATAATTGAAGAATAAATAATTGTGCCAGAGCTTTGTCTCATGGGCCATTTTTATAGATTGCTGTCTAATGATAGCACCATCTGCGACACTCTGCATTAATATGGGATAAAATTACATAGTGCTTTGTTTGCTCTGACACTGTGATGTTATGATGTCTCTTAATATTATCTTGACTAAAAGGCTAGAGCAATGATGGAAGTGTCCCAATTGCTTGTAAACTCTCATTTAGGGAAAACCAAGTTTAAGCAATCAGAGACATTCTTCCCCCAGGGACAGGTCAGGGAAGAGTGAGGAAGCCTCGCTGTTTCCAATGCACATCGTACCAAGGTAATTAAAGAGAGAGGAGCTTGTTAGTGCATTTTTGTTATGCATCTCCAATTCAGAGCCTGGAGGTTGAAACCCTATGCTGACAAGGAGGCAGCCCCACACTTCCAGAAAAAACAGACCCCATCTCCAGTCCCTTCCTCAGCACATAGAGGAAGGCAAAAAAATCAATGCCAGGTTTCCACACCCTAAATCCAAGGGAAACAAAATGACTTACATCAGTTTGATCTGGCACAGATGCATGTCATTGGTGATGGGGAGCACCTGCTAGGAGACAAAGGCTTTTGGCTTGGGAAAGAAACCAAGCTTTAGCTCTCCGATAGAAGCACCACTTGCTTTCCAGTAACACTTTACACTTCTTAACAGTTCTCCACACAAGAAAGATCTTCTTCTTTATACTCAGAAAATCCTGAATCCATGGTTAAACATTCACTGACAGCACAGCTTACACTCCTCTTGCCCAGTTCTGTACACTTCTCCATGCCTGCAGCATTTCCCTTCCCACCCACAAGGGTCTTGTGGACACAGTCTCTCCCTCCTCCCCAGCTAAAGGTGCAGGGGGCCAGACAGGCAGCACCATCAGCCCTGTTCCCTCACTTGCACTCATGCACATCTTCAAGTGCTGTGATAGCAGCTGCTGGCCTGGTAGGTCTGCATGGACAGGAGCTAATTTGGATCCCAGGGAGGCAGAAAAAATGTATTTGCTGCCTTGTAGCTATTAGTTACCTGTGGAGCAAACTGTTAAATTTTAAGTAGGTTTTGCAGAGCACAGGTTCACCCCCATCACATTCTGGTGTCATCCCAGGGAGGCTGTGAGAAGGAGAGCTTCGGCCTCTCAAGTCCTAGCCTTCCATCTCCAACCCCAACCACTACTTGGCACCTGCACCCAGAACTGAAAATTTCCATTTGCACATCCCAGAAGAGTGGCCCAGGAGAGATGCTGGGCAGATAGGGTCCCCACAGTTACAACACCCATAATGTCATGACTGTGATCGCAGGCTTCAGGAAGCAATTTACAAAGCAGGAGTTTTCAAACTCTCCATGGATCAGGTTGAGCTCTGCTTCAGAACGACAGGGACCAAAGCAAGAGGGCTTGCAGGAGGTTTTGGACAACAAAGCATTGCAGCTTCTCCAGTGACAGAGATGACGGTGAAGAAAAAGCCTCTTTCATCCAAGTCTTGCTTATCATCAGGCAAATACTCTTCAGTCACTCAATCCCACCCTAACACTGAGCTGACATTCAAACCAATCCCTGATGTGTGGTTATAACTTGGCTGACCAGAGACCAGGTTACACCCAGATTAACAATTAGAAAAAGAGAACTGATGGTACAATCCCCAGGGGAAAATGCCTTCAACCAGCACAAGACTTCTTCAAACAAACAACACATAGAATCATAGAATCTTCTGGCTGGAAAAGATCTTTTGAAATCATCAAGTCCAACTGCACCCATCATCTGCTAAACCATGTCCCTCAAAAACTCATCTACAATCCTATCTGCATCTACATCCTACCTGCATTCTTGCCAGCATGGACCACAGTTGAGATAACTACGTACTGATCAGTTACAGCGTGCAGCTTGGTTTTTCTTAAACCGCAGAAACCCAGGCACATGACACAGACACTACAGACACCTACCTACAGGTGGTGGGAACCTGCTTCTGCAAAAAGGGCTCAATGGGGCTTTTGGACAGATTTAGCCACCTACACATTAACCAGCACCAGCACGTGTACTTAAACAGGAATCAAGCAATCATTGATCATGGTTTAGGAAAAATGGATTGACCACCAAACTTAAATTAAAGAAGACAGACACCAAGAGCAACAGTGATAGTTTTATCCTTCATATGTAGCAATTCACAGGTCCAATGTTTTTTCAACGGCTCTCTGTTACAGACTTCTTGCACTGGAGACATCACAGATGCGAAACAATGAGGTGGTCTGATTTAAGGAGTGCACCTGCAAATCAATTAAAACAAGCTCATGATGGGATACAACTGAGAGTCAAGTTCAGCACAGATAATGTATTGGTAAGTTTCCACTTTATTATTTTTAGCGATTCCACCTAAAAAAAGCTGTTTAAAACACCTTTCACTCAGGAGCACGTTCTTCCTGACATGTAGGCTGATGGCAACTTAAAACCAGGAAAAACTATGGGTGGTGTGGAGAGCAGCTAAAAACCTGCTAGGCAGACACATCTGGGAAAATCTAAAAGGGGAATAAACAATCAGTGATCTCGCCACTGCAAAGGAAACATTCATAACTTAGGGTAGAACTGGAATTGACTTTAATTTGGCTTATGTACATTTTGGTATGATTGTGTTTTTCAGTAGGAATTCTATCAAACAAAAACAAGGAGGTCTCCTCCGAGAGGTACAGATTGCTGCTGCTCCTCCCTCCAGAGGAGGACACAGCAGTGCTTTCTGAAGGTCTCAGCACACACGTATGGAAAACTCCTGAAAGGAGTCAATAATTTTTCGGCATGACTGGGCACCACTAGCAGAAATCCCTGGATCCATACTCACCCTGCCTTGTGGCCACAAGCCCATTCAGAGCACAAGCAATGCCTAGGAAAACTATCTACATCAGATGGCTGCTGAGGAGTCTTGCATCCTGCCCTTGGCTCTGACACAGAGATGCTGAGCAGTCTGGATGAATTCCATCATCTGTCCTGCAACTCCACCTGGTCAGCAGGGAACCTAAGTCCCAACCCTACCACAAGAGCAGAGCTGTTCTACATTGGTGGTCAGGAAACATTCAAATGTACCCAAGCAGACACCACAAACCCTTTAGCAAAACTTACTATAACGCCAAAACACCACCACCCTTGCCCAGTGCATCTGGGAATCCCAGGCAGGCCCTTCTCTTCCTCCTGGAAGAAGTACGAGCTTTCCATGAGAGCAAAAGGAGTAGCACAGACTGTGGATGTGCACAAGAAGTGGGGGACAGGACACAACTCAGACACCAAAAGATGACAAGGGAAAGATTACGCATCAAATGAATTACCAAAGAGGACTGGGGCTACAAATCACGAAAACACCTTGTATAAAAATAAATAAAACGCTCAGGGGTGCCCCAGCCACGGCAGATCAGAATCAGCTTTGCCTTGCAGGCATTCCTCTGTTTCTGCTGCAAATAAAGAGAGGCCAGTGACCCATGAAGCGTGGGGAATTCATCCCCCGGCGCGCAGGCGAGGTGCGGGACAGCTATTGTGCTCAAGTGAAGTTCAATCGCAAATCCCATCAGAAATGGCATCACTCCACAGGGGGTGCAGAGCAAGGTAAGGGGGAAGAGGAGAAGTTAAGGCCCTCAACAAACGACACATGAAAAGAAGGGGGAGGTGAGAATAAAATAAAAATTAATTTTATTTTTTTTTAAATCAAGGCCACAATGGCATTAGGGTAAACTTTCTCAAAGCTACAGTCAAAAAAGGGAGGGAGCGAAGAGGAAGTTGGCTGTGTGCAGGGCACATCGGCTGCTGCCTGGTCTGAGGGTGACTATCTACTTCTGTCAAAGCAGAGCAGCCGAAGAAAGAATAATAATAATAAAAAGCATTGCTCTTGACATTAAATATTCATGGCAACAGCTACAGCGTGGCTAATGGAAAGTGTCTGTAAAACCTCTAAGAAGTTTGTTAATGCACCAAGACCAGCAGAGGTCATGGCATGCCTGGAGCAAATTGGAAGCCATTGAACAAAAATAGTTTGTCCCTTTTCAAACCAGCACTAAAAAGGTGTCCATTTATTGCACCAAAACCACTGAAGGCATCAGGAAGGGTCATAAACACTCATTAACACTATTCCTGGTAGCTGGCTACTCAACAATTAAAACCTCCCCTTACAATTCTGACACCAGATTTTTGTTGCCGGCAGAAGGAGGCTGGCTGCCAGACCCAAGGATAGTGATGCACATTCAGTACCACCTTCTCCTGTCCCATGCTAAGAGGTAACGGCCAAGATTCACATACTTCAGTAATTTCCACCCTGCATTCAGACTCAGATACTACTAGTGAACAAAAAAACATGTCTACAGAAGCATGTAGTCTGCCATTTGATAACAGCACCACACACAAACTTCGATGCCCCCCTGTTTCTAGGGGAGCAAAACAGCTGACACTCCAAAGCCAGATCAGCAAAATCACATTTTGCTGCAGCACTCAGTTTCATTCCTCACTTGGAATAAATCAGTTATTCCAAACACATCATCTCAAATTCTCTGATTTTTGCAGTTTACATCACTATTTTATTCTGAACAGCAAAGTAGTTTAGCTTCCCACCCCACTCTACCCCAGGTCACACAGAAGAGCATCTGAGTTTCTGTGGTGGAGCAGGAGCTGCAACAGTGCTCACCCAAGCTCCAGCTCCTCCCATCGAACACCTGTTTCTCCACCAGCAGTGCAGAAGCAGGGAGTCGGTATTTCCAGATAGCTAATCTTGGGATCATGGTTCACTCCGTATTCACAACGCAGGAGAGCACCATTTAAAATCACCTCAGCTATTTTAGCAGACAACCCTGCCTGAAGTCATGCAGAATCACAACAAACTGGAAAAATGTGCCAGTTTTGAACACCGCATGATGACTCTTGCCTCTTTTTTCCAAGCAGAGCAGAAAAGGCAACCAATGACAGTAGCCTTCTCTTAGCAGACCCATCTCGTACCAGCTATATATCCATGAGCTCTATATCCCAGCACAACAGCGTTTCAGTTCTGATGCCAGTCTTCCAGCGTTAATGCCATGCAAATAGTAAGGATGATAAATAGCAGAGCACTGCCACCAAATCCAGACACAAAAGCAATTGAAAACCTGTAACACCTACGTGATGAATACTAACCATACTGGCAAATTTGAGTCTGCCAGGTAAGTGCTGCCAGGCACATAACCACTCACAGCCCAAGATCACATAGACAAGCCTGCCCATCTGTTTTGAATGCATATAGGAAGACTTCAAGGTATAAAGCACTGCCCAGACCACTCTTTCTCCCTGTTGGCTGATAACTTTCATCCATATGCAGCTCCTGCTGCATCAGTACTCTATGTCTAATGCTACTTCTCATGGCAAAGATCAAGACACCAGCTGTGTTGTTATACTCTGGATTTCGGAAAGCCTAGTACCCACATAACATCATTGGCAACGCAAGAGCAGATCACATTAAGAAACCAACATATTAGTCATATTAATAAATGTTTGTAAAAAAAAAATTTTTTGAAGGCACAGGAATCTGTCACTTTCATTGCCTGGTTCAATTAAAATGTACAGGTTTATTTATCTCCTATGGCTTGCTCAGCTTCCCAACCTCTCATAGAAAAAGGTTTCCTCTCTTTCACTTTTTAATTAAAAACAGAGTGGAAAAAAAATTGTGATTCACTCCCAGGACACAGAAAAATCCATTTCTGATGGAACAGAAACCACCAACACATGCAAACATTTCCTAGAAAGCCAACAACTCTTAGTGGCCTTTTTCGGTTAACATCCATGGCATTCCTCGGCTTTATTTTACATAGAAAATGTTGCCATCACCATCACATTTTCCTCCTGAACATTATTAACCCTCTATATTCTCCAAATATCTGATTTCCACCATGGCAGAGCTTTCCAAGACTTTTGGTAAACCCTATACTCTCCTGTGTGAACACTAGCCCTGATTAAACCCTGCCCAGCACAGAAAGGAAAGAGTGACTCTTGGGTTGGGTTGTGCTGCTCTCCTCACTGCTATGAGCAGGCCTGACAAATGGATTTATGAAATGGTCATGAATAAAACCTGCAAACCCCACCGTATTTCACACACTGAACTTTCTGTTTGTGCTGCCTGTGCTCTGTAATACCATCCTTCCATGTGTGCATGTTCAGTTGGTTTTCACAGCTAACACAGGAAGCACATATTATTTCAAGAGAGTTTGCAGTGGCCTAATTGTAAAGATGATTAAATGCAAAGGAAGGTTGACTTGGTGGGATAGCCAACCAGCAAAACAGGAAGTCAGTGTGCTGAAATCTGTAAGTAAATGAAAAACATGTTCTATTCATCAGTTTTAAATACATAGAGACACTCAAATCAACCCATAACTGAGGAAAAAATCAGACACCACCAGACATCGCATACTCCAACTCAGAGTATTTCCGTTCCCACAGAGGACGCAGCTTTGCACATTTAACTTTCGTACAAGAAATTTCAGTTTGGGTGAAAGTTTTTTTACTTTTAAGAACATTAACTTTTAAGAGCATCCATCTGGCTTCTTGAAGTGACACACAACACAAGCAGAGCAAGGCATTCTAAAAGACAATGTGGCTTATGCTCTTATTACATCAATACATACCCCTCATTCATTCTACGCGTGCTCCCAATGATCATTTGCCACCAAATTCCCTTGTGGTTTCTTCATTTTTACAACATTCTTGAGAAAAACCTCAAATAAGTAATGGACTTGCACACGCTTTCCTTATACAAACATTGTATAGATAGTAAATAGCAGAACCTTTCACAGGGTAAGCACTGAGTCTGGTTTTAACTTAGGGAAAAATGACAGACTGAGTAAACTATTCAAGGCACAGGAGAATTCATATTCAAGACCTTCCCGGATTCAAGTCCAGCATATTAGATCACTTTTTCCAGCAACAGTGTTTTTCTTTCTCTAGACTTTGCCACAACAACAAATCAAACCCATCCAAAGCCAGAAAGCATCAGAGATGCCATTATCCTCAATAGACTTACATCAGGGATGAACATGACTTGCAGAACCCAGAGGAAAAAAAGTGCTGAAAATAACATATAAAGAGACAAATTAATTGGTGACATAAGCAGGTACAAGTACACTGAGTGAAATGGAGTAGCTTATGCCTGCAACAAATATAACCGTAAGCATTTAGCAGGTTCTTCCTCGAGTCTTTGTTTAAACAAACCTGAATTTATTAGTCTGCTGCTGAATAAATATGATAAATTCTTATTGAAATTATCCTCTGGTGAGCAGCAATAAATACTAGGCAATATTCTTTCAAGTGATCCATTATTTTAATCTGACTAGGAGCAACTCCAGGTTTTCTGCATGCATAGACAAAAGTTATCTTCAATACAAAGAGTGAGTGCAAAACAGCATTATGCTGCAAGTTTTGGGAGGAAAAGGGAAAAGTTCCCAAGCTCGGTATCAAATCAAGCAACTCAAACGCTCCACCTCTCTGGAATTCATACGGTAACAATACAGAACATTTCCATACATAATTTACAAGCTACTATGAAATGCTAGAGGTCAAAACTGCCAGGGCATAATTTAATGGGGAAAACGTGCACTGCATGTTGGATCAGCCTTTGTGATATTTAAAAAAAAAAAAAAAAAAAAAAAAAAAGTGGAGTAAAAACACAGACAGCATTTGTGACTAGGAAGAAAAAAAAAGTAACCAATTGCCTGACGGCATCCAAATATTTTTCAGAATTGATTTCAATAACAAATAGATACACACACAGGTCCCATAAAGGAAAGGGGGGGGGGGGAAACAATTTACAAAACACCTTATTTGTGCTCCATTATTCAAAACACACAGTCATCTCAGCACTTTCCAGTGTCCTCCAACTGTGGTGTTCAACAAACCTTGGTGTTGTGAGACACTTTCAAGCCATAGAAGATGACATACTTTGGATGTTTCAGACTCCAGAAGCAGAAGTTTGGGCAAAGCATCATCTTTTATACTTTCCCTCCAAGATATCATTTATGGCAAAGCTCCTGAGCAGCACTGAGCAGCACAGCACTGAGCAGCGCACTGAGGACCTTCTCCAGACAGGCTACAAAAGACCCCGGCAGCAGTGCTGCCCACCCTAGGCACCTCTTCCCTACCTGCAGCAGCTCTGCCTCCACTCCTCTGCCTGCATCTCCCACCCTATGTCGCAACAAAGTGTCTCAAAAACCACAGCAACACACGCTTCCCAATGCAACCGTGCTCAATTCTTTGTGCTAGAAAAAAGCTAGAACCTATAAAGATATACAATTTGCACAATGGGAGTGAGACAAAAAATAAGACAATTTAACTGAAGGTTACACAGATTCATTAAATTTAATACAAAGTTTAACTTCAGTTTACATGAACTCTGCCGAAGGGATATGCGACAAACATACTCTTATTTAAAAACACATCTCGTGTGCCGTTTTGCCATGTTTAAAAGAAAATCACACTCTTTAAATCAGAGTCATTTGCTAAAGTTTGGGCCTCATCAGCCCTGGGCTTTCCCCAAGGCCCAGCTGAAATGTCCAGGAAGCCTGCAACAGGGAAGACATTTCCATACTGGCTGCATCCCCTCCATCTCCATCCTGGTTTCACAACAGTTTCAGGTGTGACAGCACCTGATCTAAGCTAGGATACCCCAGTGGACAGCTGGCTCAGCACAAACCCTTCCAGATCAACCTCAAATCATCACACCTCGGTGTTTTGGTTTGGTTTTGAAGGAAACTTGGATCAGTGAGGTGAGTTCACACCAGGTTTGTGCTTTGTGGTGCACCATCCAGCACTAGCAGTTCTCTGGTTTGGTTTTGAATTGAGGTGCCAGACACAAATGCCCTCACACCAGAAGCCCTCCAGGTCAGCGTGGATGTGCTTCAAGCCATGGTGAACATCTCCGCTGCAGGTGTGTTTGTTTCAAATATGTGATTGCTCATGTGCTTTACAGTTTGTATCTCACATTAAAAACTGCGAGTAACCTTCTCAGCTCCTCGGTACCCAAATTTAAACAGCGTAATCCTACTTCTACCAAATGCATACACAAAGAAACAGAGCTGGAAGGGGAAAAAAAGCGCTGTTACACTGAAAAGATGCAGTTCCGCTCTGCAAATTTTTAGTTCTCCCCCTCCTTCCATCCTTGGGCTTTCAGACATTTATCTCCTTGCTATCTCCTTGAAGATCATCCTGTTTCTCTCGATGTCCAGCAAACATCCAGACAGGTAGGCATCCAGCCTTGGAGCTAAGCCACCCCAGCAGGGCATAGGTCATCTCACACACCCCAGCACGACTCAACCAGAGAGCCTTTTTTTCTCTAACAGCAGGAATTGTAGACCTTCATGCCCTTGGTTGTGAATATACTCCCTACCACAGAGGTGTATTTTACTACTTAAAACAAAATTAACTTTTTTTTTTTTCCTAAGCCACTCCTGCTACTACTTTCTAACAGCAGGTTGCTTTAGGGTCTTCTTTATTATCTTCTCTTAACGCCAAAAATGACAAGGCCCAGCAGCAGACTAATTCCTAACAAAGACGTTGATAATCATTAACAGGAATGGGTCAAACAACAGCTCTCTCTATACTTAAGGAAATACTGCAGTGCCTGCAGCTTCCAGCTCTTCACTTTGCCTTTCCTATGAAACCCCAAAGGTGGCACCTTTGTCTGCACATTTTTCTATCTCAAACTCCCCTGCAGTTTACTGCTATTTGCCTTTGAAAACACCTGTAACGAGAATACTCTCTGCCAAAGGACATCAGTTGCCTTGATACAGACTCTTCAAACAAACAGTCCACATGACAGAAGTAACTCCGTTATTTCCTCCACTTCTTTCCAACCCACCAAACAAGTAGATGCACAGGAACAGCATCTACATGAAGATGTTTCATCATGGGTACATTGCTCTGACAGCAAACTGCCATGTTTACATAAAACCAGTCCAAATAAGGGCTGCGTTTCAGATAACTCAGGGAACGAAGGCTAAAAGAAAGTCACTGCATCTGCACCGGATCTTCAGAGTCTCCTTTCCTCCTTCCTTCTTCCCACTAGTCTTGTTTCCCCTGAGTATCTTCACCCAGCAGTTGTAAGGGAAGGCAGAAAGAAGAATACACCATTGTCACTAATGAATTGGCTCAGTCATGCTGTTAACAGCCCCATTTAATTGTACAGTATTATTTGTTTGGCAGCTTCTCCTCCCATAATGTAATAACCCACTGCACTGTCCCAAGTGAACTACTGGGGCTCAGTTTACCATCTCACTTTATTCTCCACACCAACTACCTGAAATGCTATCCCCTTGATTCCTACTGACCTGTAACTAAGCATACAGTAGAGTAGTCGATATGCGTTATCAGCTTTCATGACCAATCCATGGACATGAAGTCAAATGAAGAAATATCACTGCATGGGGATACTTACCAGCAGCATCTTCATTACGTGCAAATCTGTCATTAATCATGAGGACTAAGATACTGGTTTCAGCTTTTTGTAGAAGATTATATATACAGCTGGCTTATCAGCAATATGACTAACCAAGCACTCCTTTCCTGTCTCACCAACCCAGTCTTACAACTAAGCCCTTTAATTTGAAATAACCAGTCTGCCTGGAAGTGTAAAGCCCACCAAAACAAATCTGAACTTCCACCATTTCCTGTGTAACCACACAGACTACTTGCGAATGGCTCTGCACACGGCCTCAGAAAGACAAAACTTCCTCTGAAAAAGAAATCTGAAATATCCCATGCTGCTTTCCAATGCAGAGGCACAGCTCTGTATACATGTAAAATATTACCAAAAGCTATCTCATTCAGGCACAGAAGTAGCTTTATGTGATACCTTTAATCTGAGGACATGAAGCACTTCTAAAAATTCAGTAATACCATCTTGCAGACAAAGAAGCTAATGTACAGCAGAATTGCTCAACTGAAACAGAGCTGGAGAAAACAAAACCCTCACCCCTGCTCACTAAACTGCATGGCATAACACTGTTTTTTTCAGTTTTCACTTTAGTGTGATGTCTAAAAGACAGTAAAAACTATTTTCACCCTTTCACAAGATTAGCACTACTTTAGAATAGTTTATTTTTGAATGCATATATTCTATTTCTCTAGGCTCCAAAGACTTATTATTCTGCTAACTGACGCTGCCAGCTTCACTGCAATCATTCAAGCTGCACAGCAAGCTGAGGAGCTGCCAGCTGCCTCTGCTAGCAGCCCCTCCTTGGACACTCTTGGCCAGGTCCTACAGGGAACCCATAGTGGCAGCTACTCCTTGTGGCTTCAGCACGAAACAAGAGAACCTCCTCCAAGCAGAAGCAAGCAATCCTGTAGAAAAGGAGACCATCAACAGAAACTCAGATGTCATTGCTTCCATGCTTCTATAGATCAGAAATACTTGTAATTTGCAGCTATTTAAATGTGGTGAGGTCAGTGTCAATGAGAAAGGTCTGGTACAATTGATCCCAGAATGAGGCAACAATAACACTTGAGAACAAATAAGGATTTTTTTTAACAACAGTGTAACATTGCATGTTACAAAAATAGCAAAACCTGATAAATATAGAAGACTTGTCTTCCACCAAAGAGCAGAGTGCTGGAGTCTCTATTTATGTATATGTTACCAGCAACACCATGCACTGTATTCAGTTACAGTATGATTTTCAGTTTAGAGCACACAATTCCTCCCTGCTGCTCCCACGAGCCTCACAAGGAATCACACTGTTCTGCACAACAGAATAAAAACCCAAACCAATCTCTGGCTGCCAACACAGTTGTCTTGCCTTGCAACAGGAACATTTCATTTACAACCCAAAGCATCTAAACACAGATACCTGGCTTCTTCCTCCCCATGCTTTAAGTATTTGCCTACACTGTTCCCAACCTTTACCCTTCAGCATTCCCTAAGAAACAGCTACACTGACTGTCCTGCTATTGCTGGACACTCAGGCTCAGTTACTGATAAAGAGTAGAAGCGCAACACAAGGATGGGGAAAGGGATCCAGCAGTGGCAGTCTGAAAACCTGAGCTTCAGTTTCTGTTCTGCACTGGCTTCCCTGACAATCCCAGTGAGCTGACAGGGGCTGTGGTCTCCCAAAACCCAGCACTTGGGGCAACATGGGTATACAGTGCTTTCCACCATGCCAGTCCAATCGCATGTGGAAAGGCACAGTCACAGATACTTAGGCTGACGCTGTGAATGCAACAAGGGCCCAAGGGAATCACCTCCCAGCAAATGTAAATCACTGACGCCCAGTATTTACCTCCCCAAAACACAGTCCCAGTCTTCCAGCATGGGTCGTCCAAACTTCCTTTTAGAACTGGATGGAAAACACGTCATGTGGTGAAAAGCACCAGGCCAGGGCAAAGGAGCCAAAGTGAGATTTGTGTACCCTGCGTAGTGGAGGGGGGTAGTTTGTTGTGTTTTCCATAAGAAATCCATGGGCTACTTAAATGACATGCAGAACTTGATACTCTGCGTTACACAAATATCAGTCACAGACCATACAGTGAAGCTACATTAATTACAATTAATTGATGATAAGTTATGCAGGCAATTGATCTTGGTTGCACTTGCTCTTCAGCACTAAGGATTTTTCTTAAAACTTTCCCTCTGCTGGTGGAGATCAAGGCCCAACTCCACTACACCTGGATGACAGATCTACAACCACCTTAACTGGTGTCTGTTGGGGACACCCAGGTAATGCCCTCTATCCTCCACAACTGCTCTTCCAAAGGTTCCCATTTTCTTCCTTGTTGGTGTTCATCCAGACACATCTCCCCCCTACCAGGGAGCCAGCTGAGCTTACGGAGCTGGCACAAGATCCCAAGTGGTGGGATCATAGTAGTGTAAGCCTCAACACAGGAGGGGCAGCAACCATTCACGCTGCACCCTGGGTCAGGGACATGAGGCTTGTTCCGCCCTTGAGGGAAAGATAATGAGATAACAAAGACCCTTTGCTGTCAAGGCACAGCTGAACAGGGTTAGGCAAAAAAAGGAAGAGGTTTCTGATCAAACCACAGCTCTACTACACTGTCCTAAACCACCAACATGCTCCTTAACACCAATATGCGCACTGCTTATCTGGCAGCCCAAACTTCATCAGTATTAAGCACAAGGACACAGATCACATTTCTGCCAAACCTGCCACAGCATGTGGTATAGTATTGATGCTGGTGTTGCCTCCTGCCAGGAGGATGCCCTCTGGATCCACCGATGCTAGACTTGCTCTAAGAGATGAAACCCTGTCTGCCACAAAGTCTGGGGCCACATCACTCCATATGCAGTGTATCCAAGCGGCTTTCGCTTCAGAGAAAAATTCTCAACCAGAGATCATACTGCTGTGGTAGTGATACCTGCTTCATCTGGAATGTCGACGGGTCACGGTCACACCTAAGTCAACAGATATGCCTTTATCTCCTCTGAATAATCTTTACTTCTTCCTTGGGGCAAAGGTTCAAAACTATCAAGTAGTGGTGGGTTCCTCTTCAAGTCTTTCCAGCCTCCCATTCAGCTGAACTCAAAAGCTTTCTGAATACACACACCTCCCAGGGTTACAGCTGCAGATGTCTTGGAGCACTCACCCTCCTCACCCTGCAGTGGAAAACCGCACAAAGAAGTCCATTGCTTGGTGCCAGATTGCAGAAGCCCCAAAACCCCCTTTTTCTGGTAGCTCTAATGGCAGTTCCAGCAGAGCCAGAAGATCCACCTACCTGCCCAAGCTCACAGAAAAAAACATTGGACAATTTGAAGTAGAGGGTTTAAGTGTATGGAAGCAGAGATCTTCAGTGTACTGTACCTGCCACAAGTCTCACAAGTGACGCAAGCTGCCTCACATGAGTTCAAGCCAGCTCTTTTTCCCCCCACTTTTTCACCCTACATCTTTTCACAGGACCATATATATAATGATGGAAGAGTTCGAGAGTTTGAGTTAAACGTGTTATCTACATAAAAGTTGCCTAGATACTTTGAAGACGAGTGCCACAGAATGTGTTCAAATAACAGGATTTCACTTTATGTTACATTTAAAATAAAGTGCACATAACGCTACCACTCTGCACACAATGGAAAAGAGAATAAATATCAAGTCCATGTCACACTGATAGCACTAGTGAAGCTAATGGCTTGCGGGGGGATGTTTACACACACACACACAAATTTAAACTGGTAAAGTGAAAACCTTTCATTCGGGAGACATGAGGAGCTGAATCAGAAGCTACCCAAATTTTTAAATACAATTCTGTTGTGACTGCAAAGCAACACTGGTCTCAGTACATTTTGCAGACATTCATTAATCAAGGACCAGTAGGCTTTCCAGGGAGATATCTCCCAACTCTACATGGGAAAAGCAATACCCCAGAAAGAAAATAAAGAAAGATGCGTTCCAGAGCTTGCATGAAAAACTAAGTGGAACATTACAGCATGTGGGGGGGTATCAAAACATCTCGGACCACTGACTTGTAGCTGGACTCTGCAGCCTCTGACATACACGGCACATTTAGCTCAGGAGTGACACGAGAGTGCTGCACACGTTTACACACTGTCCTGCAATCTGGCACTCATTCTCTCCTTCTCTGGAGAAGAGCAGGCTTCTGTTTGAATAGATCAGACTTCTGACCATGGAAATTAACATAAGCTCACATAAGGCAGCTGAGTGCCTCCTATCACCTTACCTGCTGCTGCCAGCCATCCGCTGGCTAAAGACTCAGAGCAGCCAAACACTGCAGTTAGAAACAATTGCAGCCAGCAACGTGCAGATTATACTCATATCCCCAGATAAGACGACAAGAAAAATATATTCAAAAGAAGATGTATTTCAAGGAATTAACTCCAACGCAGGGCAGCAGCAGCAGAGTAGGCTGTGCCTGGGAAGCAGGGCTTGCTGAGGGAGCATCCCCCATCTCCAGCAGGGGGTCGCTGTGCCCCGGGCTGCATCATCACACTCTCTGCAGAAAGATGCAGGGAGTGAGGCACTTCAAGAAGGGGAGATTTTTCTCTCTGCAAGGGTATCACTTAGCAATTTGTTATGTGTTCCCATCCCCTTCGTTTCCGAGACTCACAAAGAACAAAAGCAGCTGCTAATCAAGATTCAAAATTACAAGGCTTGACTTGTAGAGAGAAAGCAATACCTAAGTCATATCTGCTTTTGAGAAGGCTAAAATTCACATACATGATGAAAGCTGTATTTCCTCTACCACTTTAATTAATTGTGCAAAGAAAAAAAAGGGTCAAATCAAAGGTATTCCAAAGCACACCGGAGCTGACGGTGTGTGGCAGCTCCACATCTTTTTGTTTTCAATACGAAAAAATGTATTTTTGCTTTTTACTATTTTAGAGAAAAATAAATAAACAACAGGCTTAGACTGTGAGTTTTCTAAAAGGATTTGGCTTTCACACATTACCTTTAGAACAGCCATAAGCAACTCACATGTATCACTTCAACATCTAATTGCTTTAAATTATCTATAATAGCTCCACTTTTTTTTCCCAGAAAATTGCCACCAGCACATGGTGGCAGGAAGGGCTTTTGCAAGGATATAGCAGGCCAAAGGGAAGCAAAAAGGCATACTGCCCTACAAACAAATAGCAAACAAGGAATCTAAGGTGAAATGAGTGCAATTAGTTGTTTAAAACTGCTGGAGTCCCAGTGACCAGACTGGAGGTGGACCGAGCCAGCAGTGCTCCAAAGAAGATGAACATAAGGCAGCAAGCAAGCTTTGTCAGAAAAACAAGAAGAGCCAAATCAAAGAGTCCTCACGCACATCCAAGCACAAATGTGGACATATAAGGATAAGCAGAAACACAAACGCAGTTTTCTAAGGCCCACAGCTCAGAAACATTGACCTGTTCATGTAGCCCACAGATTCTTCTTGCTCTTACTTTACTAAAACTTTATGGTAAACCCCATTGTTTGAAGGGAAAATTTTCCAAGAGGAACACAAAAAGCCTCTTCTTCACCCCTAGAGATTCACCACGCACACCACCTTACACACCAGGGTTTAAAACACTGTAATACCAATTCTCTATTAATCTAGAAAGGGACTAAAACCATACAAACACATCCTTTATCTCACAAATATACCAAAACAAGGCAGAAACTAGCTCATTCTTAGGCTTATAAAACAAGCCTTTACAGATAATTATGTTTTATTACTCTTCATTTTATGAGGATTGTGTTATACAAAACAAATACCAGATGCCTATTTGTTGCGTTTGTGGGGGGTAGGAGGAGGAATCTCTGCGAGTGCTGCTGTGAGCAGCCCTGCTTTTAATTAAACACAAAAAATGCATAAAATTTAATACTGTTTGAAACCAGCAGGGAGGAAGCAAATGCATGAACTGCAGCTGCTACAAGACCCTCTCCCCTCGCAGCTCCTGCTGCAAGAGCAGGCCCTCACAAGCCTATTGCTCAGGGCTGGTGCTCTCTGAGCCAGGCTCCTTACATGTGTGTTTCCCTGAAAAATTAATACCAAACTTTGCAGACAACCAAAAGTTTAAAAAAGAGGGGGCAGCCAGCAGGATTTAATGCTACTTCTGTAAAAGACACTCATACACTCAGACAGCATAACCAGTAATTAAGAGTCAAGTAGCTTAAAGATGAGGAAAGAGGGGAGAAAAGGCAAGAAGGTGTTAAAGGGATTTCTGGCAACCTTAAAATAAAGCAACTATCAAAAACGGCCAGGATCATTCAAATGTTAACTTGCCAAGTTCATGGTCCCAAAGGGCGTGACAGAGTGTGCAGGACTGGACCCCACACATCTGAAACACAGGGACACAACTGGACAGAGGCATGCAAAGTACTCTGAGTACAACAGCAAAAATGGGACACAGCTCCTCAAGGACAGCAAAACACAGCCAACTTCCCAGCAATAGCCATATGTCAGCCATCCACCCCCCCAGAGGCATCACTAGGAAATCTATTTCCCGTTTTCCATGGTGGCTTCCTTTTTCATTTTAATTGAATTAAGATCCAATCACGGGGTGACAACAGACACTTCTTACTCAAGGCCAACACCAGCCCTACATTGTAAATCTGGTTTTCAACATCATGCCTGATAATGCTTTAACGTTCTGCAAAAGAGACTGAAATTGTGTATGCAGGACCTCATTGCAGCAGGGAGCCTTCTCCTAGAAAGACTTTTTAAAATAAGAGATTTTAAAGACACAATGTAATAAACGCAAAGTTAAGTATCAGTCTGATGGTTTCTGTGCTTTGTTGTTCAGTTCCAGTTTTCCATCTATTGTAATTACCGACACTGAGGACAGGTCTCCTCTATTATCCTCTGCCAAAGCACAATCTCAACTTACAAACAAAGTTTGTTTACAAATAGTCATTCAATTCCACGCTTTGTTAGTCCAGTCAGTTAATTATAAGACCACAATACCACAAAATGCAACTACAGTAATCAGTGCATTGATTATTGTGAAACATGGTTACCTTCAGACTGAAGAGAAAGTAAATAAGAACTATTGCTATAACCAGTAACCACACCAATATCTCTAAATTCTTAGATCTCCACACCACAGATGATCTGCAAACAGTAAAGAGAAGGACCAGGATCCTCTTACATGAACGCATAGCAAGAGTCCTCTGAGACTGTGGGGTGCTCAACTTCCAAGCTCTACAGCAAAGACAAAGCAAGTTTTGGGGTAGAGATGGCAGCTGAGAAAATAGCCAGCCCCATGGTTGGTGCCAAGACAAGAGACATGCACTGAGAGTGAAGAGAGGAGTGGGGATTCAGGACTTCCCTTGAGCTGAGGGCACTTGAAGCCCTTGCCCTGGATGCAGAGCATGCAGCTGGGCAACGGCCAGCTGTCTGCCCAGGTCACGGGTGCTCTGGCCAAGAGAGGACACATGGGGTCTTCTGCCCATGTGAGGCCCAGCCATGGGCAAACAGGCACTGCTCAAGTCTTCCTCTTCTCCACACCCTACCTACAGCAACTCAGAAACGGCATTTACAGTTAGATGGGAAAATAAGATACTAGGTTGTTCTTCACTGAAGGTGAAAAACCACCTCCCACTATCAGTGGCTCGGCTACTTATTTTCTAACATGCCACATGTACAAAAGCAGTCTTCCAAGAAACAAAGCTAAGACTTTATCACCATTCTCTGCAATTAAATTTTGGAAAGAGTGAAGAAAAGCAATTGTGTTTGTGCACATGTGAGCTCACAAATTCATCCTAAAAACTCTGTTTATGGCAAAGGAGTCATTTGCAAAGAGAGGCGAGAGCAGCAAGTGTCCATACTCACTGGCTTTGATGTGTCACCCACCTGTCTTCACACTGTTTCAGCCACTTGCACACTTTGATTATCCATGCTTCTTCGACCATCAATTTACCCAGTTGCTTTAATCTTGCCACAATAGCATCGTAAAAAGAAAGGAGAAAAGGGAAGAGGGCAGGATAGAGAAATAAAAAGAGAGAAAGAAAAGAAATTTGGTGCTGGAAAAGTCAACTTGATGGAGGAATCTGGAGAGATCTGACATGCCATCAACCAGAGATGAAAGCGCCAGAAATAGAGGATGTGTCGCATGTTTATTAAAACAGTGGCATGATTCTCACAAGGAAAGCATAACTTTGACACCTCCTTGAAATCACTCCCATAAAAAGAGCCACTCAGCAATCTAGGACTGCTAAATTTAACATCAGTTTTATCTTTTGTTGAATATGCATAAAGGCTCCTCGAAACACGTGTCCAATCCAAAAGTAAAGCAAAACGTATTTTAAAATCTTGCTTAAACTGATTCACACGCCAGAGCCAACGTCAAGTAGTGAAGGGAAACCAAACAACAGCTTGAATTGAAACTTGCAGAACTGCAGTTAGAAACATAGGCAGGGAAGGAGGGGGAGCAGATATGAAAATGCACAATCATCTGAAAAATTTCTTCACCTTCAAAAAATGTCGCCTTGAAATTCCTACCTGCTTCATTCACCTTGTTATCCTGCTGTTATCAGTTTTTTTATTACTTTCACTTTCAAGAATTTCTCTGGCATTTAGTATGCAGGAGTGCTGCACAGGAATAGATCCCGCTGCCACAGATAATGTGGTTCTAAGGGAAACCCATCAATTGTTAATGGCCATGCAAATTGTTGAAACTAGAGTTATTCACAGTTATCTCACTGTGATTTGGTAAGTGTCCGTGCCTGATGCGATCACTCACTTGATACATTATTCCATTACAATTCAAGTAGCAGTCTTACCTTTCGGTTTTTGGAAAAAAGCGTGAGGGAGTGGGAGGGTGACGGGATGTTATTTGTCTTAAATTAATTTAAGCACTCATACATACCTTCTCTTGCAAAGGTTTTACAGTATAATAAATCTACAGTCATGCCTTACCGAAATGTTTAAATCTCTCTTATCAGGAACTAAACGAGTTCAGCATGCAATTTCGGACCCTGATCTTGCAAAGCACTTTCTTATGTTTCAACTATACATATGGTTCCCACATCCTTTGTGGGATGCATCCGGATCTTCCAGCTGCAGGTTGCACTGGTTTATGTTTTCTGATCAGGGTTTTCTACCGCTTATGCTAAAATTTGCTGACATTTAATAAGCTACAGGAATCTCCTCAAATCCATAATGCATTCAATGTCTTGCTACACCAACTTACTGATCATTAATTTTCAGCTTTATTACGGCTCCAACATATCAGGGTTTTCTCTGTTTTTTGCTTCTTGTCTGAGATTTATTACTTTTAGCAAAGTGTACTTTGCTGTTTTTATTTTGTTTGCTCGTTTTTAAACAGCCCTTAAGGGGGAAATGTTACTCTTCTTTATAAGGTAATTCTGAAATCACAATATTAAAAAATAAATCCTATATTTCCCATTAGGATTAGATAAATTATACTTAATTAAAAGAAAAATCTGCTAGCACCCAGCACAATGGTTGGTGGCAGATCAAGGAGATGAAACATTTATGTGTTTATCTTCCTGAAGCAGCTGATCTGTCTTCAAGCAGACACACCCAAACAAGCCTACAGAAATATGAATTCAGACATTATAAACAAAGATTTGTCCTTCTCTTCAGATAAAGGTTCTGGTCTTCAAAGGCAGCCTCTGATTTTATTTTTGCAGACTACAGCAACTACAATTTCGATGAGCTTTCTAGCAGTTAGACGCTGAACTACCCGATTGCATCAGGAATTCCTATAGTTCATTAAAATGCCTGCAATTATTTGCAGGGCAAAAAATAGTATCAGAAGTCAAGATCTTCTAGGAGAATGAAAAAAAATCAGGATTCCTAACCAAACACAGCTATGCTCGCCTCTCTCCAGCACTAGTGTAGGGCAAGTGATGTTCTCCATTAGTCTAATGGCTGTAGGGATCATAACAGGTACTGCAGTTGTAGGAAATTATTTATACCATTCTCCTTTTTATAGTGTCTGAAAACTAATTATTAATGGGACAGAGCCCCCCATGTATACTTTTCAAACTTTATGGTATGCATTCTCCATTTAGGAATCGCTGCCACCATTGCTATGCATAGCCCATCAGCATCGTGCACTCAATTTTGTTTAGGAGCTGAGCAATGATTGATCTCATTGATTTGTATCAACAGTGTGACATGGTCATATCGACCAGCAGTAATTTTGTAGGAGGAGCCGGGAGGGGAACTGGAGACAGTATCTTCTGTAACACGCCACCCTGCTCAAAGAGAAAATGTCATTAGATATGCCCATACTGCCATTGATGGGACCGTGCTAGGACTGGAACCGACACAAGTGAGCAACAAGACATTTCCTATCACCATGTTTACAGCAAATCTACTGCTAAACACCCAACTGTATAATTATAATCTATTACAATTATGCAAAGAAGTAACATTTCAGAAAGGCCTTCTTATTTCCCATTCTTAGCATTGAATACTTTTGTTTTGCAGCCAATCAACTAAATTAGCCCTAATTCTGTTTCATTCACAAACACAAAGAGTATATTAGAGGGAAAAAAGTGAAGGAACAGGAAATTCACTTAGGAACTAGGGAATTGTTTAGTTTTCGTGTATTTCTGGACTAGAAACCATCATGGGGAAAAAAGACTTCAGGCAGATGAGCTTTACAGAATCCGCAAACAGCACTGTGAGAGCCCTTGGAGAAGCTATTGGAAACTCCTGTGCTTCAGCATCTTTGGCAGCATCTGAGTGAAGAAAGGAGAGCCAAAAGGCTCACAAACCAACCATGACTGTGTATCCCAACAAGCGCTGAACCCCAGAAAAGTTTTTGTGGGGATTCTTTCCCTCAATACACACAGAGAAGAGCTGCTTGATGCTGCTTCTGATGACTATTGCCTTTTATTGGAAGTAACAATTTAGGCCTACACTCACCAACGCTTCCCGAAAAGGAGTCATATAAAACAATCAGTAATATTTTTTTCCATAGAGTTTTTGCTAAACCCTTATAAAGCACTAAAGTAACCTCCAAAAATGCTTAAGGAAAGCAAAGCATTCTTCCTCATCTTAAATTAGGCACACAGAAATGTAACAAACCAAGCCGTGGTGATCACACTGCAATCCTGGCCATCACACTACAGCCCTGAGACCACATGGGCTACAGGCGGGAGCTCCTGCAACAGCCCGGCCAGCATCATGCTTCACCCAGGGACTGCAGGAGCATGCAGAAGTCTTACTGGAATAGAAAATAGAAGCCTAATTCAGTCAATAAAAACACCCCAACTCTACCACTTTTCAAAGAACACCTGCTTAGCACCCTATCTGCATCTTTGCCGAGGAGACAGCATTACACTACAGAAAAACTGAAGCGAAATCTCAGCAAAAGGCAATGGGACAGATGACTGGGGAAAAAACAAGCTTTTATAAGAAAATGGCATCTTCTCTCTCTTGTTAGTGAGAAAGCCTAACCTCCCTGACTAGCTTAAAGTTATGTTCTCTTATTCCAAGAAATGATAACATTTTAGGAAGTCAGACCGCATTTGGAAAGTCATCTCACTGGCAGCACTCACATCAGTTCTTTCCCAGTGAAGCAGTGGCACCACAATTTGCTGAGACAGGCCCTTTATTTCTTAAAGCATTACTTCCCTTTTCTCATGCAAAATAAACCTCCTTTCTTTTGTTCTCATTTGGAATTCATTCCTTAGACTAGTTTCTCCTGCACTGCTGCAGCATGCTGATCTCTGCCTCCAAACCACCTCCCAGGCCCTGTAGTGTCTGCACTGCAATACCAGGATAGGGACTGATCTAAGCACGCTCTACAGTTTTTTTCCAGTGCATGAGCGTCAACTGTTATAGAGGATAATCTGCTCCACAATGACTCCTTCCACTCTGTAGCCTGGATCTTTATTTTCCCCATGCATGCCTGACCCAGCTTCCTCCCTGCCTGCTCCAGAGACATGGGGATGAGTTATCACTAGCATTGTATAGTACTGATGCTCTCTCTAGTTGATTGAAAAGGCTCCTAAATTAAGGGGAAAACAGCAACAATGTATGTCCTGTTTCTTCCTGAAATTTGGATTAAAAAAAAAGAAGCACAAAAGCCTTATGTAAAAACACAGCATAGCTGGATGAACAGAAAAGAAGGAAGAAATCTACTGCGCAGCATAAACCATGAGAAGGTCTTGAAACCTATACATCCCGAAACGCTCAGCAATGTGGAAAGCTGCAGAACCTTAAATATAACCTGAAGTTATATTCACACATTCCTGCATGCTGAACTCATCTCCATACGGCATCGGGCAAGAGTATATATCTTGCATCATCACCTCGATATAGCCAAGTCCTTGAGAAGCCAGTCACCCCAGCAGTACGGAGCATGGCATTTACCTCCCCTTCACAGGCTAGACACCAGTTATCTATGCACCTACTGATTATTTTTCTCCATTTAGCAAAACTGTTTGTTTACCCAAGACCACAAAACTCTGTAGATTTTCTGAAGGAAACCCTGCAGAGAGAAAGGCAAAACAATCACAGATAATACTCCAGAAATCATCAGATTACAGCACATTCTCTTGACTCACATCTGTCGAGTAAATAAGTGCTTCGTGCCGACCAGTTTCATTTACCTCCCTCTCCCTCAAGCAGCTGCCCATTTACTTTCCAGTAGGCTGTTTCAGGGCTGTAAGTGGGGCAACAAGATAATTTCCAGCAAAATCAAAACACTAGCCTTTTCCACTCGGGTGGTCTTGAGCTGAAACTCCTCTCATTGAATCCCATCCTGCTGGGGAGATGCACCACTTCTGAGCTGCACAAACGCAAAGAGGTCCACAGCTGTCAACACCTTCAACGCAGCAGAAAGCAGCAGGCAGCAGCACACAAGCCCTGAGAAGAATCCCCAATTCAGTTATCCCTCTCCCTTACGAGCTGTTTCAGTGAAGCCCACCTTAGGATAGTACAAAAGTCCAAGGCGGGGTCTGCCCTGCGAAACACCTGATTAGTGAGGGCGAGAAGGTGGGCCTACTGCACGGTGCTCTGCAGGACCTCCTTGTTGAGGGTGTCTCGCTGGAGGCATGGCTTCATCCCGCCCAAATGAGTACCTGGAAACATTATTTCTAGTACAATTCTGATCTGGGTTCAACAAAAACTTCAAACTACACATTTCAGGATTAATTCTGCTTAAAATTAAAATGGCTCAGATCCTTTTGGTGTTTGAGTTCTGTTCTATCACCAAGAGCCTCTTCAGTCATTTATCAATAAATTATCCCAGAACAATTTTCCTAGGCAGGAAAAATAAAAGGAGAGGCCCTCCAGCTGTGAAAGCAGTGTTCACTTATACTTCTCCATACCAAAAATGCCTGCTCTGCTCCAGATCAGATCAGTCATTTACTGTAATGCTTTGTCACCACAAAGCCTCACATGAGATAGTTCACAGAAAGATGCAGAAAAGCCTGGGGCAAGCAATTATAATAATAACTTGCCCCGCAAGAAAACCTAATTACTTGAGGTTATGAGGGCACCTGGTTTAAGCCTGGCAGGCAAGGTGGACTCCTCTACCAGTGCCTGACCCTACACACCCGGCCACACACACTACAGTGCTTGGCACCATTTATACAGGGAAACATACTTATGCATACGCATCCACCCTCTTTCACTCTTTTTCCAAGAGGTAAGAGTCTGGTGCAAATGGCCAGGCTGAGGAATGCACCACCAGCCATGAGCACAGGGATGCTCCCGTTACCCCTGCTCCCAGCTCAGGCCAGGGTATCAGCCCAGAGCATCCCAAATGGGAGTCACTACCCCGCCATGGCACTACTTGTATTAAATCGGCGTTTAAAAGGCATATAAGGACATTTTGTAATATGTAGAGAGCAGGAACATGACAGAGCAAATCCCGTATTTTTCAGATGCACATTAAAGCTTCATTATTTACATGCTTACCACAATTTGAAATAAACACGTTGTGAAAGAAGCAAATTTCCAGTTTCTCAAAAATTAATATTCAAATAAAAAAGCAGTCTGGTGGGGATCTGGCAGGATCCAAGATACTCTGGGGAAATGCCCAAGCTCTCTCAGTAGTTCTTGAGTTTCATCCAAGCTCCCGAAGCAGCCCGGTGATGCATGGACTGGTTTCCACCTCAGTTCAGATGCCCCAGACAACAGCCACCCCAAACCAGGATGATTCCACTCAGCCTTGTCCTACATAGCTACAAATGACTGGACTTGTGCAGGCTTTTAAATAATTCCTAAAATAATTCAATAAGTGATTTAGCATGGCATTTATATTCTAAAACAATACACTGAATCTCAGGGTGCTGAAAACACGAGATATTTGCCTTCGTTCAAAACATGCACATACACGCGTATGCAGCATCTAGATTATCATCACATGTTGGACGGGCATGCCTAAGCCTTACTTCACATTTTCATGCCGGTCTTGTGAGCGGCAAAGCCACCCCTAGTGACTAATTCTACCACTTCTTCCTTTATATGTGGTCTTTCGCTCCTGGTGGGAAGGAAGCAAAATCAGAAGTTGCTTTTCTTCCCATCCTGTTCCTCTTGCACAACTGTAACCTTCGCTCAGGGCAGCATTTTCACAGGCAGGAGGTTTGGCTGTGATTGACAAACTTTCCACCAGTAGAGCGCACATCAGGTAAACCTACTGGGTACAGGTTCAGCTGGATATTTTCGCCTGTAAAAGTACATACACAACCCTGCTCAGTGCTATCATGTGCCCTGCAGAGATGTCTCACAGGCATAAGCATGCAGTGTGCTGCTGCTCTCACCCTCTCCTGCCAGCACCCAGCAGGCCCAGGTAGATCCATGCCCAACTCCTTCCGTAGCCTCCTCCTCAGCCGCATGCCTCCAGCCTCCTCTCATAGAACTACTTCCACCTTGTGAGACCCTGTGTGTCTTGATTACACAGGCTTTTTGAGCACTCACTAGTTAAAAAAGTTATGAAGTCTATAAAGAACACGTCACTACACCAGTTGTACTCCAACTTAAGTTCACATTTCTCGAAAAACACACATTTTGCTCACTTCCTCTTCTCCACCTTACTCTCTTCAACCCTGTTCATTATTCGTTTTCCACCTTTTGTTTCATTACCATCATTGACTACAGCTATTCCACATAGATATGAGCAAAAAGCCTCCTTGAATAAGCTTATGATCTTATGTTTTTGGATACCCTCACTGCTACTCTCTCCATCTTCCAAAGGCAGTGTTGCTGCAGATGAGAGGATACACCACAGACAACAATATTTACTCTCCTAGAGACTCCCACTTCAGCGCAGATCTCTTCTCTGCATCTGGCTTTACAGGAACATTGTATTTCTCCATTTCTTTCCGTATCCATAGACATTCGAATTACCTTCCAAAAAGTAATTATTTGGAACCAGTTAAGCCCGTACATGAATTCTGCCTTTGTTTAAAGCACATTGTACATATGTATATATTTAGACTGTCATTAAATATTTAAGAGGCTGTCTTCAAACTTCAGCAGCAGCACTGTTTATTCACTTAACCCTTTGTGAAATGGAAAGCTTGAGGTTGAAATCCTACTGTTGATGAATTCAGGAAGCCTAGTTGCCCATGGTGGATGACAAAGTTCAACTTTGACATCAAGGGCACCGTAAAGAAATGAGTTTCTCTTTGTTTTCCTTTATATCCTGTTTGCTAGTAGTCTAACCATGATAACGCAATTCATTTTATTCTGCATCAGCTTCACCTGCTGAGATGCATAACAGGGAAGCAAATTAATTAGCTGTAACATACAGATGGATCTTTCAGTACAATTCATGGAGACAGTCAAATATGCACATACCCTTCCCTCCCTCCTCCAAATGAAATAAGACACTTCATGCATTTTCCACAGGTCAAGAAGTCACTTTTCTTGTTTTTTTCTACCTCTTACAGAGGAAAAACTGCATCCTGCAGAAAAGTGGACCTTGTTCAAACCCAACACTGAATGCTGTACCATAGACGAAACCCTATGACAAATAATTTGCAATGTGCACTGACACCAAGTGTAAACACATTAGTGCTACCACCCCACTGACACGAGATTACTGTGTCTTAACATCTGATCACATAATTTACCCACCTTGACAAGGTCTCTACCTAGAGCCAATCATTCATCTTTTGCCCTAGCAAGGACTGGTATCTCAGGGCCAGCTCTGCACGGCTAGAGAACCCGTGCTCCTTACTGTCACACAAAGTGAAATAAAGTTAAGAGTCACAGCAGAGGATGTGAAAACCAGCACAGAAGAGTGCAATAAGTGACTGTATGGATACGCAAACACATGTATCTTGGAGAATGCATTTTTCTTCTTTTTAATTAAAACCTTAAGGACACCTTCTTAAATCCAAGCCCAAAAAGCCCTACAAGAGCAATTCCATCTGCAGTTTTCATGGCCCAATTGCATTTAGAGATATTTCTTTGCCAATCACTACAGCCTTGTTCATGATGCTCCTTTAGGTGGAGTCCCCCCTGCAGCTTTCACACCTGGATTACACATCAGCACAGAAGCATTTCACCCAGCTGACCAAGGATGTGGCCTTGCTGGATTTTATAAAGGGAGTGGAGTGCCAGGTGTGGTCCATATTTGCACAGGAGAGACAGAGAATGCAGGCCACCGCCAGACGCAGTGCTGGGAGATCAGCAGATGGCATACTTTGCTGAGAATCGGCATCCAAGCAGGAGCGCAAAGGGGCAGCAGCACGCCTGGGCAGGTGCACTTGCTCAGATGAGATGCTGGGTTCAAGAGTTTCAGCATTTGCAGTCGTTTGCCAGATCGAGCTCATTCATCTCGGTGGCCCAACAACAGATTCAGCCTGCCTTAATTCTTCCAGTAATGTTCTCATAATAATCTTTTTTTACTTCCTGTCTTTAACAGCAGCGTTGTGAAAAATGCTAAAATTCCCATACACCACCCCAGATATGGCCATAATTTAGCAGCAAGTATTTTTTTTTGTATGAATAGAACAGTGTACCTGTTGGGTTCATGCTTCCATATCCCCAATAGTTGTTATGTTGCAAGGCTACAAAACAAGCATCAAATGCACTTTAGGAAGAACTTATGGGGAGATGTCTATCTTTTATTAGACCAAATGGCATAGCTGTAAAAAAAATTTAATATTGCCCTACTAGCGTCAAACCATGGGTGGGTATGTTTGTTTTTATGACAACTCAACAGCTCATATGCTGTGGAACACAGCGAATAATGAGCACTTTCTGTATCTGTAAAATAGCTCCAGTTGCTGAGTTCTATGCCAAAAAGCAGCACAGCTTGTGAGGCTACAGTTGTCGGATCTCTCTTCTTCCCCTCCAAAACACGTTCCCTAAAAGAGATCACAAACCAAAGGGACTCCCAGGTCACGAATAACATGAACTTAGTTTAGTATGTCTACTGATCAGTTGGCACCACTGCTGCATCATTTCCACGTGTGCATCATTTCACCACTCAGCCAGCAGTTTTCTGAAAGTGAATGAGATTATAAGTCCACCAAGTATTTGCATTGCTGCCTTCTCTCCCTCTGCGGCAGATTTACAGTAACCTGAGGGTGAGCAGAGTTCACCCAGGCACACGCAGGCTTCTCAGCGTTGACCTTCCCAGTCTCTCCCAACCCCCTGTGGCTAGTTTCGGTAGAGAAACAGGCAGCGAGCTGGAAATTTTCATCAGCATTAATGCCACCGTAGTTTCTCCCCGACTACTCCCCAGAAGTATTTTTCCACCCACGTTCATCTATGCATCACAAACCCCTCCAGCCGTTGGCAGCTCCCAGTGCAGCTCCACCATAGGCTACTAACCCAGCGTTACACGCCTAGTCTGTTTTAATGCAGCATACAACCCCTGCTACACGGGAAACAGTATCATGCAAAAAAACTTCACAGACACCTGCTCTGCAGCAAACGAAGCGGTGGTCGGCGTTTAAATGAACTAATGAGTTACAAACGGCTTAGTCAGCATCGCAGCCCGGGAGGTAATTCCCAGGAAGCGATTTTCCCGGCAGCTATACATACAAACCTGAAATGCAGACTGGAACATAAGGATAGCACCACAGCGACACGAAATTTGGCTACACAGGGACATCATCAACAATTAAAAACAGGGGAAAGCCAAGAAACCAAGCATTCACATAAACCACACGCTGCGCTCAGGCTGCTGGCGCATCCTCTCAGAGGTAAAAATCAGAAACTCAGTCACAGGACATGCACACACTCTGCGTCTCTTTTTTCTTCTTTCTTTACTGATGCTGTGCCGACCCGAAGAGAGAGTAAAGAGGCGGCAAGGCAAGTTACTGCCTCGCCTGAGGAGCTACACAGAGAGCGGACAGCATCGTGGAGAGTGCATCCCAGCAGCTGAGCCATGCGCGTGTGGAAAGGGACCGAGGAATCGCACCATGTTGTCTTGGGGCAGGACATAAGACTTCAAGAGGCACCAGGGGGACAAAGGGCGGCGCCAGATGCCAGAGCATCCTCCAGCAGGACCTTCTGACCGCATTTGCGGAGCCGAAGGGCTGCGGCTGCAGGGTCATCGCTCCCGAGGCGAGCACTGCCACGGCTCCGGGACGCCCTCCAATGCCTCCCAGCCGGCTTTCCCGGCCAAGGCAGGCCATAGGACCGACCGCGACTTTGCTCCGGGCAGCTGCCGGCGCCTCGGCACACATCTATTCACATCTGCCCGATGAGCAAGGTTGCCCGGGGGATGCGGACACAGCGAAAGAGTTCACTTACTTTTCGTATTCGGCGTTGTCTCTGTCGCAGCGCGAATCCTTGTGCTTTTGCCAGTCTTTGCCGTGCTTGCAGGTGGTCAGGAGGACAACATCCTCTCCGTTATGGACGTGATATAAGGCATTCCTGGTGTCTGACCCTATCCCCGTCAGGTACCTTTTCCCCTTGAATACCAACATGTACTTCCTGAGAGGAGGGATGGTGTTAAACCTCAAAAATCCCTTCTCCCCTCCTGTCCTAGGGTGATCCTTAGAAAAGAGCGGGATAGAAACGTCAAAGTTGGGTCTGAAGTTTTCAGTACTGATGCTGGCTTTGGCCAGCATGGCCTGCCCGATGTCGAACCCCACATCCTCGGTGTAGTCGGGCCAGGTGCCGGAGTATAAATTAAAAATCAGGTGGTTTCTGCCGTTGTTCCACAGGTGGAGGCTCTGCACCTTAGAGCGCAGGTTGTGCACGTACTGCGGGGAGAGCTGGTCCCGGTCCAGCGTGTCCAGGCTAAGCACGAACAGGCACGCCTGCCCGGGGTCCGAGGTGTAGAAGCGGGATCCCTCGATGGCGGCCAGCACGTTCTGGTAGCTCTCGGCGATCTTCTCGCCCTTCTGCTGCGGGTACACGTACACCTTGAAGCCGTTCCTCCGGCACAGCGCGAAGTCGAAGCAGGACTCCATGCGGCAGCGGCGCCCGCGGTACAGCCCGGCGCTCGCGTCCCGCCGCTGCCGGGGCGACACGCGCCCCCCTCCGCCACCGCCGCCCTCGGTGCCGGGGCCGCTGCCGGCGGGGGCGAAGGGTCGCAGCGCGTCCGGGAAGCGCGGCCAGGGCCGCTCGGCGCCGGGGCGCGGGCCATGCCGGCTGCCGGGCGGCGAGTGCCGGGCCGCCCGCAGCCGCGCGCCCCCCAGGTAGAGCAGCAGCGCGAGGCAGGTGCCGGCGGAGAGCAGCGTCAGGTAGCGCTTTTTGGCCTGCATGTGTCCGGCGGGGGCTCCGGGGGGCTGCGCAGGAAGGCGGGGGCGGCCCGAGCTCGCCGGGCGCCGCTCTCAGCTCCGCTCCGCCATCTTCCCGCCGGCGAGCGCTTCAAACTCTCTTCGCCCACCGCCCCCGCTCGGCGCCGTTCCCCAAGCCGCCGGCCGGGGCCGCGCATGTGGGCGACGGCCGCCACAACTTTGTCGCCGCCGGTGGCTCAGCGGCAGCGGCGGGCGGCCCGGCGGCGGCCCGGCGGGGCGCCCCGCATGCACTCAGGGGCCGCCCCCCGCGCGGGGCGGGCACCGGGGCAGCCCCGCTCCCGCCTCTCCGCCGCTCCCGCCGCCCCTCCCCTCCCCGCACCGCCCAGCGCAGCCCAGCCCGGCGCAGCCCGGCGCTCACAGCTCGCGGCCGCCGCGCCGCAGCCTGACGAAGCCCTGCATCGCCCCCCGCCCGGACCCTGCACCACCGCTCCTCGCCGCGCTCCCGCTGAATGGCCCCGCGACCCTCCCTCTCTCCTCCTCCTCCCTCTCCTCGCCCCTCCCCCGGTCCCCGCCCCTCCCTGGGCCGCGGCTGCAGAGGGCGGCGAGCGGCGGCGCCCCGGCACGGCACGGCACGGCACCGCCCTGCCCTGCCCTGCCCGCCCGCGGGCTGCGACCCCCGCCTCACCCGGCCCCCCGCGCGCCGCCCCCGCGCCGGCCCCGCCGCGCTGACCTCATCCAGTCACGCAACCCCGCGCGCCCATTGGCCGGGCGTCACGTCCGGGGGGCGGGGCTTCCGCTGCGCCCATTCATAACCCGGCGGGCGGGGGGCGCCGCTGGTGTAGAGTGCGCGCCCCTGCCCTGGGGGAGCTGGCGGCACGGTCCAGCTCCGGCCCGCCCCGGCTTCGCCCGCCCCGGTGTATCGTTACAGGCTTGGGGAAGAGTGGCTGGAGAGTTGCCTGGCAGAGAAGGGCTTGGGGATGCTGGTTGGCAGCCAGTGGAACGTAAGCTGGCAGTGTGCCCAAGTGGCTAAGAAAGCCGATGGCATCCTGGCCTGTACCAGAAGCAGCGTGGCCAGCAGGACCAGGACAGTGATTTTGCCCCTGTACTCAGCTGTGATGAGGCCACATCTTGAGTGCTGTCTTCAGGTTTGGGCCCCTCGCTACAAGAAGGACATGGAGGTGCTGGAGCACGTCCAGAGGACAATGAAACTGGTGAAGCAGCTGGAGAACAAGTGCTACCAGAGTGGCTGAGGGAACTGTGGTTGTTCAGCTGTGAGAAGAGGAGGCCGAGGGGACACCTTGTCACTGTCTACAAATACCTGAAAGGAGGTTGTATCGAGGCAGGTGTTACTCTCTTCTCTCAAGTAATAACTGATAGGATGAGAGGAAATGGCCACAAGTTGCACCAGGGGAGGTTCAGATTAGACATTGGGAAAAATCTCCTCACTGAAAGGGTTATCAGGCACTGGAACAGCTGCCCTGGCAAGCGGTTGAGTCCCCATCCCTGGAGGTGTTTAAAAGACGGGTAGATGAAGTGCTTAGGGATATGGTTTAGTAGTGGACAGGTACGGTTGGACTCGATCTCAGAGGTCTTCTCCAATGAAGAGATTCTGTGATCCCAAGCACAGCACCTGCACAGCTGAGACACCCTGGTACAGCCAAGCTGGAAGCACCCTGGGAAGAACAGACCCAGCTACTCAGACGTGGATGGGCCTTGAACAACCTGGTCTGATAGGAGGTGTCCCTGCCTATGACAGCAGGATTGGTACTGGATGATCTTTAAGGTCCCTTCCAACTCAAAGCATTCTATGATAAATGTAGGGGAAACCTAATTATGAGGCAGCTGGGAACAAGGATCCTTTGTAGTGCAAGCAGGGCCTGGAACCGTGACCATGGGCATCTTCACCACCCTCCCCTCTGGCAGTGGGGGAGGCAGGAGAAAAGAAGTGGCTCTGCTGCCCACACTCACTCAGCTGCCAGCCCTGGGGTTGCTGTTAAATCTGTGTCCACCCAGTGCTCCGCACTCTTGTTGGCTCTGGTCAGGGTGCAGTGTGGTTGGCACCTCTCAGGAAGGAGGCCCTGTATGTCATGGAGATGGGTGCTTGGAAATGACAGGCACTGAAAAAATGCTGATCAAATGATTAGGCTGTAGGGAGCTGCCTGTGCACCCAACAATCCCTGCAGCTACACGTTTGTGCTTCTTGATGTTTGGTTCCATCGCCTGCAGCCTGAGGTACTGGGGAGAGCCCTCATCTCTTGGGCTGCTCTGTATGGCAAATCCAGACAGGGATGGCTGGAGGGGGTGGCAGGAGCACAGATGGGAGCCTTGGCTTGCTCCAGCACATGTGGTGCTAGAAGGGGGTGATTGCACTGTAGATGGGTATATGTTTTTCAGTCTTGCTAGCTCAGCAAGTAAGAGCAGAGAAATCAAACGGGACAGGCTTCAAGTTGGTTGCACAAGACCCTGGATGTCAATAAACTATCCCATGCTAAAAGCCTGTGCCAACGTGCTTTCCCTGCCTCTTGTATTCAACTGCAATCCCACCTCCCAACACTCCTGCTGTTGGGTCTGGAGAGGCCTCATACCAGATGAGGGGCAGAAACGCTGTCTTGGCTAAAAGCTTCCCCATCTCTGTACTCTTCCATGCCCATCCCACCAATGAGCTGTGGCTCTGGTCATATCCTCACCTTGTCTCCCTCTGCATCATAGATTTGAGGAGAAATATAGGGATAATGTATGTGAAGATAGTGTGCCTCCTTAGTGAAAGAGGTGAGAGCCTACCATGGAAGGGCTCATTACTGACCATAAATGAAGTTCAGTCTTGTAGCTGGAGCCAAGAGAGGACAATTCTCTTCCAAAATAATTTGATTGCAGGGAGGAGTGTTGAAGGAAGGAGGCCAGGGCTTGAGGCACAAGAAAGGAGTTGGGATTAATAATAAGTCAGATTCTGAGGAGAAAATTGTATCTGTGGCTGCTGTAGATTTGGGTCCAGGGGGCAGAAGTTTTGGCCAGTGACCTGATAGTGGAAGCAGGATTAAATATTAATGTGTTAATTAACCCTGTAATCTTTCCCTGAAACATTTGTCACAGCCCACATACCAAAACTGGGATGCTGTTCGAGAAAAAGAGGTCAGCTTCTTGAAAGGTGAACCAAGGCTGCTCACGGGGGCACCTTCTGTCAGATGCAGGAAGATGGAATCCCATTACCGTCTGCAAATTAAGCCTCTGGGGACTGGTTTCAAACAGAAAAGGAAGCCTGTGAGCTTTGCTGCCTGTGCCAAGGACAGTAGCTGTTGCGAGTAGATTTTGAGGGTGGGGTGCTGGTGAGCCAGTGGCACAAAAGCACTGCTTGCCACAACAGAGAAGTGTGGGAGGGAAGTGAAAGCTGTTGGGTTTCCAGATGAACTGCCCTGCGCTTGAGGTACCCACGCTGTTGCCCGCTTCACAGCAGCGAATATTTAAGCTTTAAAATGTTTGGATCTGCACAAAGGGAGTCAGGGTGTTGTTTTAAAGCACAGAGAAATAAACCTCTGCAGAACACTGCTACTGTGCTTTGTCCATTGGATTTCCGAGTTGTGGTGCAAATGCTCCAGACAGATAGGGATCTGGTTGCACTGGGCAAGACTTACTTCAGGGGACATATGCATGTCCCTAACTGGGGGCTAAACCAGCTATCACCTGCTGTTTGTTTCCTGCGTTAACAGAATGAAATTAGCCTGTCTCCAACCTATTTTGTCGCTGCTCGAGTGGCACGGCAGCCAACAGGAATCAGGCAGCCTGCCTTTTTCAGCTGGCACCGGAGAGTTATGCCCAGCCCCAGCACTCACTGGAGACAGAGTGCTCCAGAAATGGAAACCTACCTTTCTCTGTCTTAATAAATCTGCCTACATCTGCTGCCAGGCAGGTGGATGTTGGAGCACAAACCAGCGTAAAGTAGAGATCTTGCCTGGAGAAAAGGAAGAATTGGTGATGAAAGGATATTTCAATGTATCCATGCAGCAGACACATGAGTTGCAACCCCCAGGTGTGCGCTGGCCACTGATGCCTGCTAAAAGGTCTGCAAGCTTGCAGATAGCTTTTGACCCTGGTCCGTTACCCCTTGCACTCTTGCAAATATTTTATATCTTCAACTGGCTGGCAGTTGTCTGGGAATCTGTCCAAGCCCTCAAATGAAAGGCCAGGAGAGGGAATCAGTTTTTCTATTTCTGGCTTTGCAACTTAGCACCTGTCCAATCTGTGACGAGTCACTTGGGGCCAAATTCTTAAAGAGGTAGATTATGTGGACTCCTCTTTTTGAGTCTTTCTCTTAATGTCCAGCTTCAGCTTGAGGTGCCTCTGAAACTTAATTCCCCAGAGCTCTGTTCTCAGCTACCACCTAACTGGAGCGTGAAGTCCATGGTATCCTCCATTTTTTACATGTGAAAAATTCCTTATTGCTTTGAATATTTGGATGCACCGTAGTTTTGATGCTGACCTACGGGGTATTAGGTGTTCCTCTTTGCCTACCAGGTTCAATCCTGAACCTCAAAACATGCTTCTTGGATTGAAATCCACACAAAACATAAGAGAAGATGGCTGTCACATAGTCCCCTGTCTCTACCTGCCCATCTCCCCCCTCCATGCCTTTTCTAAGCCAGTAACTCTGTGTTTAAAGTGTTTGCCCAATTAGGGGATCTGGAATCATCTTCCAGGAGAGTATCCTCCCAGGGTGGGTGTAGTGGGACTCCCCTACTGAGACTGGCTTCTTATAGGTGACTACCTGGGGTAATCACTCAGATTATCTGCAAGCCTCAGATTTGCAGCTAAACGGGGCTAATAATGCTTTCCTGGCTGATAGGACAGCCTGAGAGCTAATTTATCACCATTGTCAAGTGTGTCATGATCCTAAGGAGAAAAGCAGTGTAAAAACAAAGGGTGACTAAGATGTCTGGAAGGGCCTGGTGACAGGCAGGTGTGCAGTTAAAGAAATGTTACTTTGTTGCTTAATTAGCTCAAACTGCCATTCTTTGTGCCAGGGACATGCTTTTCCATGGCTAAGTGCAGCAAGAATTTCCAAAGAATTAAGCAAACCTTGCAGAGCCAGCGACCTGAAGCTCCAGGCTTGGCTCTATATTTAGAAGCCTAAATGAAGGCAGACTGATATCCACAGATACCAAGTATCCTCTGGTCCCACTTTGGTTTGGGTTATTATACGCAGATGGAAGAGTGAAGCTTTCAGATGAAGCCCTTACCTGGAGGCTGCAGTAGAGGAACCGACTCCGGTGTGATGTTCACCCACCTTCTGGTGGGAGCTGAGAATGTCCCCAGGAGGCAAAATCAGTGCCCTCCTTTTATTCAGTAATCAACAGTGCCATGTTAAACTTTGGAAAGCAGTTTTTGAAGTCCAGTCCTCAATATGGAAAGATTTAAGGCTGGCTTACAAATTGTCTCTGCCTTCAAATAGCCGTTGCTCAGGATTGTGTTGCATTATCAAAGGAGGGAAGGACAGAACATATTTCTAAACAGTTGTTTGTGGAATGGTAATACTCTGTTAAAATTATTCCTCAGCTTGGAGCAAATTAAAGTGATCTTTGCTCCACAAATTAATATGAACGGTATGGTTGTTTATCACATCTTGGTAATATCACATGGGAATAGAAATATCAACTCTTATCCGTTCAAATACCTGAGATGTAACTGTTAGAGCTTCAGCATTGCAACAGCTGTTTCTCATGTCCTCGGAAATAATTGTTTGTTACAGAGGCTATTTAAATGTGAGAAAATCACTGCAGTTTTATAATTAGTTTATTTTTAAAGAAAAACATAATTACCCTTTGCTAGGAAGGTGAGGGTTTCAGGTGGGATGGAGGCACAGCAGCGTAGGCACCTGATTGACTGTGACATTAAACAGATAGTAAAACCAGAGGATTATAAATATTAAGATCTTTATCTCACAGTAGAGCTCTGCTGGGGAAAGCCAGAGACAAATAAGGCTTAGCCTGAAACTTGCTGTAGGGTCGGGGCCCCGGTGTGCCATGTTAAGGAACAGGAGGATTGTGCTGAGAGGGTATGAACACAAGCAGCTGGCTCTGACAGTAGCATTGTATGAGAGTCATTAGAGGACTCAGGCACCTTGTGGCTATTTTTAGTGCATAGATTTATAGAAGTTTCTCTTTGGGTGCAGCCTAATTCAGAAACATCTAAAATCCACAAGCGTCTAATGTGGTGTGATCAGGAAAGCTCCCTGAATGTCTGCTCTCAGGCATGACCCATGTTGCAGATGGCTTGGGAACAACCAGTGGCAAAGTCCCTGGTTCCCTGCACACAGATCTGGTGGCCCAGTTCCCCACCTGGGTTTAACTTTTCCCTCGATACCCCCCAGGAAGAGACTTGGCCAGTGGCCATTCTGGTGAAAGGCCTCTGCTGGTTTGCACCAGCCCGCTGAGCAGGAGGGTTGGTGAAGAGAGAATGTGACAGAGGGGACAGGCGGCCAAGAGAGCAGCCAAGAGAGCATGCAGCTAGAAGCCCTGCAGAAGGGCTGTGGCATGGGTTAAATCTCCACCATCAGTTCTGGGAAAGAGCTGGCAAACGCTGCTCACTTTGTGAGTGAGTTCGTGGCTGGGAATCCCCAAGGGGAGGAAAGGGAGGCATTTAATGACTGCACGCAGCACAACCCTGTCCCCAACATTTCATAAGGGCTTTTTTAATTAGCGCTCTTGCCTATTGCTTCACCTTGCATGTGCTTAAGTTTTGCTGGCTGTTCCCTCCCTCCTGTGCTGGATGGGGAGTGCGTGGTGGCTTGTGCAGTCTGCAAGGCATGTGCATGTAGCTGGCTGAGCTTTGGTCTAGAGCTTCACTGGGACAAAGAGTTGGCTCCAAGGGCTCCAGAGACACAAGCCGCAGGGCTCTTTCCCACAGCGTGTACTTTCTCTACGTGCTACCTAATAAAAACTGTTTCACAGCAAAGGCAGGCTGGCGGAGTGAGCCGTAGCTCTTAGGCGGGTGCTATTCCCGAGAGCGCCAGCAGTCTTAGCTGAGCCTATTTATTGGTGCTTCTTCCTTCAAGGAGTAATAACTTCCAGATTTACTCCCTTTCTAACTGAGCATCTTTCAAAGTGGGTGTAGAACTATTTAAATAGCTTCTGTGGAGGTGGGATGAGAAATTGCTCTTATTCTGTAGTCTGCAATCAGCACCAAACAAGCACTTTTCTCCACTGCACACACAAACAGGCAAGCATCTTACCAGCAACATCAGCACTTTATATCTGATTTTTCTGCTCGATGGTGTAAGACATATGGAATTCCACTAACATCAACAGAGTTTCAACAGTGTTATTTTATTTTATTTTATTTTATTTTATTTTATTTTATTTTATTTTATTTTATTTTATTTTATTTTATTTTATTTTATTTTATTTTATTTTATTTTATTTTATTTTATTTTATTTTATTTTTAATCCAGTTAAGTCTCCATTGTGATTTTTTTTACCACAAGGACCCTTCAGTGATGGCGCCCTGGGAGGAAACAAATCCCTACTGTGGCGTATGGGCAATGTAGACCCACTGCAGCCCCTGCCTGGCAGAGCCAGCATGGTTCTGCACAGCCTTTCTCTTGAGTTTTGGAAGGATCAATGAAAAGCTCTGTGAGCCACTTCTTCCTGCACTAGAGAGGATCTTGCAGCATCCCTGGAGAAGGTGGAGGCTGTGATAGTTCTGGGGTGCCTGCCTGTAACATTCAAAGTTGGGTTTATTGCTTTGCCAGCTTGCCTGCGGGAAGAGCCTCAAACCTCAGGCCTGATCACTTTGGCAGAACAGAACTCAGTAAAGGGTAAATGTAAAGAGTACAAGGCCCCAGACCCATCTTTGCTTGGATGGAGCAGAAATGTAGTAGAGAATAAAGAGTACAAAGAAGCGCCTGGCTTTCAGAAGTGGTGGAGTCGGAAGAGAGCCATTTTCTTCAATAGCTTCCAGAGAAAGCCTCTGCCAATACCAAATGGAAGTGTAGCCTGGCAAACCCCAACAAAAGTGTGGGTCACTGCTGAGTCAGTTCTGCAGCTGGTGATGTGCAGCATTTTCGTGCACCACTTTTTTTTTTTTTTTTACTTTTGGTGCAAACATGGGTGGCAATCTGATTAGCTTATGATTCACGATTTGGCTAATGTCCCTACTTCCCTCAGTCCCCACCTGTTCAAATAACTACTACTGTAACATAGGCTGTTAACTTGAAATAACTTTTCCAACCCCTTTTGTAAATGAGCTCTGCAAGCTACTTTAAAGTCTCATCCATGGGAGGAAGTTGTAATAATTTAACTTAAATGCTTTTAAAATCAACACAACCTCACACAAAATTCTATGCAGGCATTTAAGAAGAAAGAAGTTCACTTCAAGCTGTTCCTAATCAACTAACACCATGATCAGATGTGCTGTTCTGCTCAGCCCTACTTCTTGCTGAAGGCCATTCCCTCCCCAGCTCTGGCACACAGAAATACTGCTCTTCACACAGTCCTAACAGCAGGATCCAGGTGAGTTAACCCTCCCATTCAAGGAGTCACAGCTGACCTGGAATATTGTATCAGAGGGGAATGAGAAAAGGCTGTTGTACAGTTTGACTGCCAAACCTCAGCAGAGCAGAGGGAAGGCCAGCAGGAGCAGTGGTGGTGGGCTGAGGCTGGTGATTTGAGCCAGCTCAGCTACCATCACATCAGTGAGTCTGACTCTGCACCTTTTGTCACCCAGTCCCATGCCCACCACTCATCATTGTGGTTAAATAAATCTGAGTGAATTACACGACCAGTGGCTCCCTGCACCCTTGCACCAATTTAAACAGATCAATCAGGCTCAGGGAAACTTCCCAAAAGATGTAAATTGCATAAGCAGTGCAATCAAAAAAAAAAAAAAAAAAAGAAAGGAAATACTGGTCTGAACTCCTGAGAGGATGGGTTTATTCTGTTCCCCAACTGGCCAAGATTTTGCAACAGAAAGGTTAGATAATTTTGAAGCACACGTGTGTTTCAGCTGTTGTGCTTACACCCTTGTGAAGACCATTAGATAAATACTGATCTCACATGGTCCTCTTCTGACCAAGCTCCTCTGCATTCACCCACCTCAGTCCCTTCACAACCCTCAGTTGCTGGTTTGGTGAGTTGCAGTTGTTTAGCTCTCGCTTCAACTGCAACAGGTATCTAGTTCTTCACCTGTAAGTTCACCCTTCCTTAGTGACAGGTTGGCAGGTTGGGGTCTGCATGCAGCGCCCCACACCATGGGCAGGATGCAGAGCCTCTCTACCTCCCAAAACCAGGGCAAAGATGAGGGAAGGAGTGGCTGTGTGACCATGCTTCTGCAGTCAGGATCCAAGTTTTGTACCAGTGGAGGCAGATGTTTTCCCGTGGGTAAAAGCAGTAGGTTCACCAAGGAAGTGCCTCTCTTGTAGGTGGTGTGCTAATTTCACCCCTGGCAAACAGCATTAATATAATACATCAAAGCTGGGTGCATTAATAGCAAACCAAGGGAAAGGATTTGCTATACATGCTAGCTACTTTTCAAATGCAAATGTCTGTTTTAAATCAGATTAAGACAGAAGGAAGCCTAGAGAATGCCAATAATTAATACATGATAAAGGAATAAACATCCAGGGCATCAAAAGGTAAAATGCAGCCACAAAGATGAAAGTAATTTGGAATGCGCTGCCCAGGGAGGTGGTGGAGTTGCCGACCCTGGAGGTGTTTAAGGGGAGACTGGATGAGGCACTGAGTGCCATGGTTTAGATGATGAGTTGGTGTTAGTGTTGGTGTTAGTGTTGGATTATAGGTTGGACTTGATGATCTCAGAGGTCCTTTCCAACCTTATGATACTGTGATACTGTAATCCAGCCTCTCCACGCAGCCTGCTCTGCTGCACAGAGTAAGTGGGTGTGAGTCCCCATTCTTATTTCTGAAGTCAAGTGGTGAGTGTAAACCCAAAGCAACTGCTGCTATTGAATAACAATCCCTTTTCCGCTGCAAAGGAAATAAGAAGAATCCTTAAACTCAGCCAAGAAAGTGGAGAATTTCTGGGCTGGGCATGGCTTTGCTCTCCAGACTCCCCAGATTTTGTGAGCCCTGCTACCGCAGAAAAGGAGCCTTTAGCAGTCACTTCTATTCATTGGCATGACTTTGGTCCCTTAGGGTGTGGACATCTAGCTTCTGTGGTTTTAAATCAGTGAGAAGGGTAGTGGCTGGGATCCCCACTGAGCAGTGAGTGGACCTCAGAAACAGTTTGCCCTGGCTCCCTTGATTTCTTTTCCACACCTGAAAAGCAGCCCAGCCTCTTCCTCTGTCCCCTCACTCCCATAGACCTGCATGTTTAGTTACAGTTGAGGTTGCAGAAGGATGTATCTCACCTACCTTCAGTCTTAAAAGCAGAGAAATAGGAAACTTGAGGGAAAATATTAACAGACTCTGTCTTCCTTTCATATCTCTTAAAATTCACACAGTGCTGGCATTGGACCCCGGGCAGTGCCCTGTGGTTTTACTTCCTTCTTCAGCTGATACCAAAATAGCAGCACTTACTGCAGCTTTATTAAGCTTGCATAAGGCATCAAACTGTAGCAGGTCTTGCATATTGATTGTATCAAGAGATAAGCAGGGCTGACTTGCACACAGTCCATGCATGCTCTGAAGGCAGATAAGCATCACAGTTAATGTTTGAAAGCTGCTGCTCAGTGGCAAGCTCTGTCAGAGAAGCCCTGTAGCTGCTGGTTTCACTGACTGCTCTGTGTACCAGTCCCTGGGTTTGGAAGGTAGTTATTTCACCAAGCGTTTTTTTTCAGCCCTAGATACCAGAAAAGAATGAGAAGCTTTTTTCCCAGACCTCTTAAGAATTGTATTGCTTAATAAAATGTTCGCAAACTGCCTCCAGATCAGAACATAAGACTTAAAAGTCAAATCCACAGAATGATTTGGGGTGCAAGGGACCTTCAAATACCATCTAGTCCAACCCCCTTCCATAGGCAGAGACCTTTTTTGATTGCACTGCAATAAGTGAAATTTCAGTTGCTGAAACGATAGAATGGTTTGGGTTGGAAGAGACCTCAAAGATCATCCAGTTCCAACCCCCTGCCCACTTTTTCTCTAGGCAACCTGTGCTAGTGTCTCACCACTCTCATCATAAAAAAAATCTTCCTTATATCCAATCCAAATCTACCCTCTTTTAGTTTAAAAGTTCTTCCCCTTGTTCTGCCGCTACAGGCCCTGGTAAAATGTCTCTGTCTGCCTTTCTTATAGGCCCCCTTTATATATTGAAAGGCTGCAATGAAGTTTCCCCAGAGCTTCTATTCTCCAGGCTGAACAACTCCAACTCTCTCAGCCTTTCTTTATAAAAGAGGTGTTCTGTCTCTCTGACCATTCTCATGGCCCTCCTTTGGACCTGCTCCAATAGGTCCATATCTTTCCTGTGCTGGAGGCCTCAGAGCTGGATATAGTACTCCAGGTGGGGTATCACCAGAGCAGGGTACAGTGGTAGAATCTCCTCCTTCATCACCTTTCTTCTGGCCACATTTCTTCTTTTGCAGTCCAGGATACCACTTCCTTTGGCACTCATTGCCACCTTGTAGTCATCGCAAATAACTGCGAACTAAAGAGGAATGGTACACTGGGCTCCTCTCTCCTGATTTATGATCACCTTCATATGGACAAAACCCTCTCACTGGCCCTTGGAAGCCCAGCAACCCAGTCTTTTAAAAATAAACCTGAAGAGTTGTACAGTTCCCACAAGCATCTTTTACATTTCTCTTTCTTTCTGATCTTCACTCAAACCCCATATTGAGCTGAAGGGAGCCCCAGGCTCAGCCATGGTGTGGACAGATGGACAGCGTGGGCAGCTGGCCCTTCCCACCTGACACGGCAGGGATGGAGGTTACTGCTTCTCTCACCTGCTGCTAAATCTGTGCTCGCTGCTGGCAGAAGCAAAGGCAGTTCCAGCCGTTCTGGGAGAAAAGCCTGCTGCTGACCAGAGTGGTGATGCCCATGCTTTTCTCCATTTGGTGTACGTCACTGTTATTGTCCTCTTTCAGAACATCCTCCTGGTCCTTCCTGGAGAACACTTTTGCAACAGAAAAGCCTTACAGCATGGGCTGGGCTTCTCACACAGGTTCAAGAAGCAGGTTCCTGAAGGTGAGGTCTTTCATTGCCTTGGTTTTACATTCCGCTCCATAAATTCAGGAATCATTGTTGACATAAAAATTAAAGAATCACAGGTTGTAAGGGATCTCCTAAGGCCATCTGGTCCCATCCCCTGCTCAAGCAGGACCACCTACAGATAATGAAATAAGAGAGATGCAGTCAGTACATGTTGTCGTCTGGTGAGTGTGCAGATCCAGATGTGATGGTACCATCTGAGCTATCCAGATTGCATGAAGAAAAGATGCCAGATGTCACCACCAGCATTAATGTAACAGTACATGCATTATTGGTTCCTGCCACACCTATGGAATTGCAGAGGCCATAGAAATCAGCCGTTCGCCTTCATAAGACAAACTGAGCCATCAGAGAGGATGGTCCTCTGGATCTTCTGAGCATGGAGAACATATCCCCTCAACCAGTGGTTATTTAAGCTACACCAAATCCCTGCTGACAGTATCAAAGCCTTCTGGCAGATTGCAGGCATCAGCATGGACTCCAGTCTTTGGCTGCTGCCCAGAGAAAGTCATTAATCACTCCTACTAGCACTATCCTAAGCAAGTCTAAACAAGTAGTGCTCCAATGCTCCAGATTCCAGGTAATATCAAAATTATGACAGGTCTGAATTTCCATCTTGCTCTTGGTTTGGTCCTACTAATTAATGTAATCACTGTGACCAAATAGTGCAGAAGTGCTTACCAGCCTTGGCCAAAGGGATAGCTCAGAGGGAAATTACCCAGGAGGGGTGCTGAAGCAAACAGTGCTTCTAAAACCTGCATATTGTTACTTTATATGTGAATCAGAAGAGGGCTGCATCCTCAAAAGATGTAGGTGATTTCCATGAGCTGTACTAGGTTACACACAAACCTTTACCTGTGTATGTGTGGGACAAAATGACCTTTTGAGGTATATTGCAATTTTGCCCTTGATATCAACAGGACTCAAATCTCACTTAGGCAAATTCCACTGAGGGCTGGACTGCTGTAAGGAGCAGCCAAGCCCACTCCCTGCTGCCCTTGCCATTGAAGCCTGTTTGGTTTCACAAGACATTCTAGTCTTAAACCCCACAATTTATAAATTTTAATTCTATTAATAAAGTAGGGCTTTCAGTGGGGAAAGCAACCAGCAGATTCCGGTGGATTCGGGGTTTGACTTACCAAGCAATTCACTTTTGCTGCGTTTTCAGTAATTTTAATGTCTGGAGGGAACAAGCTGAGCTTCACAACTTTTGAAGTTCTGGTTGGGCTTCCATCACAGACAAAGTTAATATTTACAGGTTGAAGTACAGCCCTTATTTTCCTTAGTGGCACATCTCTCAACAACTTTAACCAGGAAGGAGTTTTGTGCATAGTAGCTTTCACTGGTGGGGGTTTTGTTCCCACAGTCAAGTCAATAACCTTCCCTTCACCTCCATCCCTGTGGCCTGACATTGCGCAGCATCCTTGCTATTCTGCTGCCACAACAGCTTTGTTCCTGCTCATAAACAACTGTTTGCTTCGGGTTGATTTTTACCCTAAACAATGTTTCTTCTTATAACTTCATTTTTATTTATTGCCGAAAATTCTAGAATGAAAGCCATCTCCTAGCAACTGGAATATTTTTGTCCCTAGTCTGCTAATTTTCAGTGCTTGGATATTGCTTTCCGCTCATTTTGCTGTCTCAGATAGAAAACACCAGTTTCCAGATGCCTACTGGTATTTACATATGTTTGTTAAATTTCTAAGCAGTCGAGTCAGTTAAACAGCTAACTTATATCCACCTGTTTGTTGGTTCTATAGATGTACTCCAGAGAAACAGAAATGCACAGCGTAGTCCTCTGGTGCGTCTTTTGAAGAGAGAGACATGGGACAGGAGCCGCTTTGGTGGGGGCACCCCACCTGAGATGTTTGGGGAAGAGGACCCTAGACATCTCCTGACATGTCAAAGAAACATCAAGAAAAGTACTTACTACCTCTTCAGACTAAACCACAGATGTCCTCCCAGGAAGCCATAGCAAAAACCATAATGAATCTCAAGAGGACAGTTGCGCCTGCAGTGAACCTTACACAGTAATGGGTGCCTGTCCTGTGAAATGGGTGCAGGAAAGACCTGACATTAAGTAAGAGCCTTTTCTTTTTGGCTCTTCAGCTCAGATTCTGCAACATGACCTTTAAACATGGGTGTGGAGAGGTATTTGCAGCTTTTATCTTCATACATAGCACACGGGAGCTCAGCACACTGCAAAGAAAGGCTCGTGCATCAAACCAGTATCTGGTCTGAAATTCTCAAATTTATTGGGGACTTGTCTATGAATTTGCCTTCAAGAAGCATTAGGAAGTAGGGTTCATCACATCTAACTTTAGTAAACCACAGTCTTTACCTGAGCTTTTTCTAATGGTCAACAGAGGGAAACAGCAGCTTTTAGGGTGCGCTTCATCATTGTAGCTGTCTATTTAAACTGAGATGGAGAATCCTTAAGTAGAGCCCATGAACAGACATTGCAGATGTTTACTGCTGGTCAGCTGGATCCCACTAAAACAATGGGGAAGAATCTCTCCTCAGTCTCACAATTTCTTGTCTCACTTTTCTAGCCATGCGAACTTGACTTTAGCTATTTTTTCTGTTTGCGATGGTTATAAATTGAATTTACGTGTAATAAAAGATGCTGTCCACGAGCATAAAAGAACAACTGATGATTCATGACTTTTATTTCTGTAACTTCTCACTTCCAGAATATCTATTTGACAAACTGTGAATCATATACATTGGTTTGGATGGATATACTTAGCTCTGACTTGTACAGTGAGCTGTAAATAATCAGGTAATTAAACAAAAAATTTCTCTGTGAATTACTGCCTCCCCTCTCTCCGCTTTCCCCAAGCTTCCTTCTGCTTTAACTCACCACTATTCAAAGGCATGATCCTACCACCTGACAACCTAAAATCATGCCACACAACCTATTCCAGCATCAGCATATCATTTGGGACTGTTGGCAGGTATAAAGATTGAAGCTGCTCATGACTTCTTGCAAAAGCAACATGGTACCAGAACTAGTTACAAGAAATGAGGGCTTTTAATTTTACATCTCTGCTAAAAAAAATACTTCCCACCCCATATTTCAGCTGTGCTGGCTCAGAGAGAAGGACATTTCTGACATTCTTTAATACCACTTTATTTTCATGCACAAGCCCCTGCAAGGTACTGACCAAAGATCTGCTTTGACAGACAACTTTGAAAAGGCAGATTTGCATCCTGCTAACTCAAATTCATAAAATATCTGTGTAAAGAAAGATGTGTGCAAGTGATCCTCTGATGGCTGAGTGCAACCATAGATAGCTGTGATCACCCAATGAGAACATTATTTTTGTCTGATCTTGCTGAGCTGGTTGCATCTTGCCTGCTACATGCTATGGTCTCATTAACACCTACTGACAGATGTTTTCCTCTCAGTTTGGGCAGGGGTGCCTGCTGTCAATAAGCAATGCTGAGCGGAGACGTGTGTCAGCTTTTGGGAATTTCATGTAGTTTGGCTCTAGAAGGATCAAACTCTGCTTATAACACAAAGTGAAGTAACCACTGTGAATTCAGATGGAGTTGTGCATAGCATATTAGGTTAGAAAACACCAAGCACTGAGGCTTTGTAAAAGAGGATATTTGTCATTTTTCATCGACCGGAAGCAGTGGAGGCAGCAGATTGCTTCTGTACATCCAGTCTCCTTACTTTGCTCTTGCCCAAGACAGAGCACTGCTTGCACACAGGAGACAAGGAGCTTTTCTCTAAAAAGCAATGTCAAGGGGGGCACTATTCCATGGTCTGATCTTTGCTCATGTTTAGCCAAATCCCCTGTTGTGGGAGCTGTTTGTTGCCTCAATTTAACCCTTACTTACAAAGAGGTTCCTGTGGTACTAGTCTCCTGCATTCAAGCTTAACAAGCTGCGTTCTTTTAGAAGATGAAGAACCCTAAAATATAGACTTTGTCTACATGCAAACTGTACCATGCTGTTGTATGTCTTGGAATGATATACAGGCACTTAATAGTTCACATGAATGATTCCTCCCTGTGCCAGAATCCAGGTCTTTGACTGATATCCATTGGCAGTGTTCCCTTGATCTTGATGCACAAGTCAAGGATTTGGTGTTGAACAGCTGAAGGCTGGAGGTGATATCTGCAATAAATTGGAGAAGCACCAATAAACGTCTCACACATCTACGGCTCTATCACTTTTTTAATGCTCCATCTCTCTTGGATTTACCTTTATAGTCGTAAATCCTGCGACAGTCTTGAAGACCAAACCAAGCTGCCAGGAAGAGGGTGTGCCACCATCTTCCCCCTCCAAGTTCCTCTTTCTCCTCCCAAAAGGTGGAGTTTTCACTACATTTTTCCTGCTGTAAGCCTTAAGCCAGTGACATGAAATGGTCACAGATTAGTAACCCATGTGGCTGCACCTAGGCTGCCTGGTACAGATGCTCACAGCATCTTTTCATTTATCAGCACAGATGTGTCTTAAGGGCCCTCCCCATGGACTAATGCTACACCACATGAGGCTTGTTTGGAATAAAAAGAAGGGGGGGGTGGGGAAATTGAGCAAAGTGGGCCATGGGAGGCAGGAATGAGCTGGTACTGAATGCAGATGAAAAGGCAGAGGTAGGAACTAGGCTGCGAGAGGCAGGAGATGTGCTCATGGCAAGGCAGAAGGGAGAGCCAGCAAGACAGGCAAGGAGGCATGGGAATGGCAAATGATCTTTGCAGCAGCAATTTGAATGGACATCTGCCAGGAGAGATTTCATTTGTCAGGAGCGGAAGGAAGGATGTTGTGGTGAGACATGAGATGATGTGAAGTTTAGCTGTGTGGATAGAAGGGAAAGGCTGTATCTTGGCTATGGTATGAAGGAAGAGTCTGGAAGGCTTCAACATAACCTGGAAGTAATTGAGGGATGCCCTGTGGCCTCTGTTATGCACAAGGTCATATTAGATAATCACAGTGGTCCCTTCTGAGTTTAGCATCTATAAATCTGCGAAATAGGCACTTTAAACCACAATGAAGGGCTGAGTCCTTGGAGCATCACACTGAAAACCTGGAGTATCCTGAGATATTGGCCTTTAATACCAGGATTTTGGGGTACACGAAATCTATTTCAGGAAATCTTTCTTTTAAGGTTTATTTTATCTACCTGGTTTTACATACAGAGTCTATCAAAAAAAACGCTAATAGAATATTTAAAGCCCTCTAAATATCCCTAAAAGAATCTTTGCATAACATAAGTTGCATAAACAGGTTAGGTGCTGCAGGATGTGATATACAGACGTCATCACTTCGATACTTTCATAGATTTCACAGCCAGAAGGCACCACCATGGTGCTTCCTCTGCCCTCCTGCATAGTGCAGACCATGGAGCCTCGCCCAGCAATTCCTCTAGCAATACATAAGCTACATCATGTAGAAAGATATCCATGCTTAACTTAAAGATCTTTTTGGGTGATGGAGAACTTACCATACACCATGTCAGCTCCTCCAGTGGTTCATTACAAGGCCATTAAGGAGAAAAATGTGCCTGGTTTTTAACTTAATTTTTTTTCAGCTCCAGCCTTCCTGGTTTATATGCCTTTGTCTGGTGGATTAAGTAATCCTCTGAAACTGCATTCCTCCTCCATGAATAGATGCTTGATCAATTCATCTCTTACACCCCACTTTGATAATATAAATGGATTATCCTCCTTTGGGTCATTGTAAGATACATTTTCAATCTGTTTTACACTACTTCTTCCAACCTTTCTCAGTTTTTCAACGTAATTTTAAAATGTTGACAGCTGAACTGGACTATTTTTGCCTCATTAATGTCAGGTATCGAGCTAATACATTTTTCCCAGTACTCAATATTCCCGTTTATACATTGTAGGGTCATGTTAGCCCCTTTAGCAGAACATCACATGGGCAACTCGTATTCAATTGTTTATCCATTGTGACCTCCGAAGTAAACAGCCAAGAACAGCTTCCTGAATATTCCCTCTGTAACAACTCCCCTGGGATCACTCTTCATTTGCAACTTCTCTTCAGAGACCTGCCATTTAACTGCCTTGTAATCCCTTTAAAATATTTCATATTGATTTTTTTTGCAACACTACCATTCAAAACTAAATGAATGGCAGAATATAACCCCAGAATCACTCAGATGCTTCCCGAGTGTATATTTCCATGGAGACACATGCCCACATTTTGTATTTCACCAAGTTGTAACCCAGGCAGCTCTGTGCCTTGGCTGGGAGCATGTGAATGTGCAGCCACCCACCTCCTCTTTCTGATGAAGGTCTGCTGCTTCTCCAGGTCTAAAATGGAAAACTGGAGCAAAAGTATCAGCTGCGAGTGCCGAGACACCCAGAGAGGATAAAGCTGGTTTAAAGCTGATGCTTTCAGAGATGGTAGAGCTGTTGCTTTTGTGCTTGGATACCACTGCCTCTTGATGGCTTTGAGGGAATATTTTGAGACAATATCCCGCACTCAGGGGGTCCCAAACAGGCCTGTGGAGAACTATCAGCCCAAAAATCCCTTATAAATGCCCTGCTGCTAGTGCCTGAAATCACACTGGTTTTAGAGTGGTTTTAATTTAAGCTTAATGGGGAGAGGTATGTGACTGGTGACCAAAGAGGAATGCTGAAGGCTGAGGGTGGTCCTTGGTCCAACGCATTTGGAAAATATTTCAGACAATCTTGGTTTCCTGTTGGTTGCCACGTCCAGATTAGCAGAACACTGTCCAAAAAGTTTATATTTTGGGATTAAGAGGCAGTCTGTTATGGGACTAATAACATAAAGAAGGAAAGCATGAAGAAAGCCTAACTTCCCCTACATAATATCCTACGGCTCAGGGAAGTGTAGGGGGGCGGGGGAAGAGCTACTTCCCTGGGGTAAAACGAGCAGCTGTTGTCTCCAGGTGGAACCAGGCAGTGGGAGCTCAGGATCTCGCAACTCCTCACATTTCTGACAGAGTTTTACCTGCCAAGAACTGCCAAAACCAGGCTGAGTCTGGGACATGAGGGACATGTACAAAAACAGTTAGTGTAACAGTATCCTTTATGCTCTGACTTAAAGCTTAAACAAAGGCAGAAATAACCACTGATTTTCCCCAAAGTACTAAAATTTCTTGCTGTAATGATGACAGGCAGAGGCTTATCTGGCTGTCCTGTGTGTGGGAGCATTTCCGGTGTGCGAACTCTTGCAGCTGCACCTTTCATGCGAGGGCAACTGTTGCAGCTAAATAAAATTTTTTAAATTAGTTAATATCAGCTTCATACAACGGTTCCAAGTATTTTCCATAAAGCAATGTGCCTCCCACGTAGTCTGCATCTCCATCCCATTTCACAGCATGGAGAAATGCCGAAGCGCCCCTTGGGCTCAGCACCGACCATGCTCCCCGTCTCACCCTGGAAAGTGCCAAAGCAGGCTGTTCAAGCTGAGACATACGACATGCCCTTCATTTCTCTGCAGTTAAACACCCCAGAGAAGGGAAAGCATTTTCCCTAGTAAGCCTACAGCTTTTGGTGGAGGCTGGAGATGACCACACACACCCTCTCAGCCTGCCCTCCGCAACAGATGGCTGCAGCTCTCAAGGCTTTGGCTGGCTCACTATAAAATGTTGCCTTTCTTCAACTGCTAAGTGGGCTCATTTTTTTTTTTTTTTTTTAACCCCACTCATTCCAAGGCTCTTCTCCATCCAGCCCTAACATCCTGATAGTGCCCAGCAAAGATCAGATGAAAGCCTGAAGGGCTGAAGTGTGATCCTCACGCTGACCCTAAAAGGTGCCACCTTTTTTTGTATTCTTAGTCTCACTAATTGCTGCTATTTGTCATTGCATAGCACAGGAATCGTGTAGCGATTTTGGGTGAGAAGATGGGCCTGTTCACTTCTTCACCTCCCCCTGGGATCTGCCCCTGCGCCTGGACCAGCTGTGGCAGTGGACGTGTCCCAGTTTCTCAGCTGACAGCCTGATATATTGGCCTAAATGAGTGTGGAATTACTCATAGCCTTAATACACAGTAGTAGGATTTTTACCTTGAAGAGGTAGAAAAAGAAGAACTAAATTAGTTCCAGTTGAAATATAAAGTAATGATAATTAGCGAACTTAACTCTTTGCTTCCCATTCAAGTCTTATCTGCAGAAAAATTGGACTGAAAGAGATTATGGTAGACAACTTGTTTCATCCTCCTGCCCTGCCATAGGGGCAGGATTGCTGATGGATGCTTGGCAAAGCTGTTCTCTTGTTTCTTTAAGCAGTCACATGTGCTTCAGCATCTCTGTTCCTAGAAAGCTTTTCCTAGTGTCCACTGTGCATCCTTCTTGCTGCCATTTCAGCCCATCGCTCCAACGCAGACATGACAAAGATGTTAATCCCCACGTTGCCCTAGAAGATACTGGTAGCAATTTGTCCTCCACTCTATCTCCTAAGGCCAGTGATTTCATGCTGTTTAGTTAAAGCAAAACTGCTTCACTTGAAAGTATGTTTCTCACGTGCAGTAATTCAGTGTATTTCCCATGTGATGCTAATAACAGTAGAAGGCAAGAAATCACATCACGTGCAGCAAGGAGAATGCACTGACAAGGCAGTGACAGGAATGAGACAAAGGAGTGTACAGAAGTGGAATAAACCTCAGACAAACTGAGGATGGGCTGATACAATACCTCACTCGTGACAGTGTCACACCATGCGCTGAGACTCTGACACACCAGGGCCTGGGTGCAGGGAGAACTGAACACCAGGTAAGCACGAGCTGTAGGTGGCAACTTCTTGTCTCCCATATAAAGTGTGTTTCTTTTGTACCAAGATGCCTGGTCTGTTCAAATCAATCCCACTTGCAACACAATCGTCTTGGAAGACCTCCAGTATCTCCATTGAGTTTCAGGGTTTAACAGTGACAGGTAAATGTAGTTCTCATTTCACCAACAAGGAGGTGGGACATGAAGAGGCAACGTGATGGAACTTGTTCTTTCACATTCTGCACATCAGTGGTGGGATTGGGAACATCACTTGGTTTTTCTAGGGTTGTACTTTGTCCACTGACTTCATTATGGACTAAAGACAATTGCTTTCATCACAAGATTTTGCTCAAATGAGCACAGATCTGCGCAGCTAATGAGGTCCCAGTCCAGGAATCCAATTTTTTGATATGGCATTGGAGCCCAAGGGTCCAAGGACTGTGACCTGGGCTTGTAACCTGCAACAGCTATTCAGGATAATGCAAGCTCTGCTCGTAGATGAGTTTCTTAAGGACATGGTTTAGTAAGGGGATGGGTACAGCTGGACTCAATGATCCCAGAGATTTTCTCCAACCAGATCATTCTATGATTCAGTGATTCTATGATTCATTCTATGATTCTATGAACCTGTGGGATGCACATGGATATAATGTAAGATCATGCAAGCTCAATCAAGCACTGATTGTCACTGAAGGAAAAAAACAGAAAAATGAAAGTGCACGAGTTGCTCCACCAATGACTTCCAAGTAACAAACTGTGAATGAAGAAACTGTAACCCCATCAGTGAAACTTAAAACACAAACCCCATACAAGCCCATATGGAAACTCTTTCTTGCACAGCATCAGAAGCTATTTTCTCTGTCTCCAGGGAGGAGTATTTCATTATCATGGTAGCTGCTGTTCCATTATAAAGCAGATCTGATTTAGCTGGCATATTGTTTATAATGGAAATAATCTTTGTGTGCAGCACCCAGAGTAGTAATAATATGGTGCCACTGTAACCCCTGTGGATATCCCTATGGTGAAAAGAACATGTGACACAGAAACTGTTTTCTTTACTTGTATGATTGCTCTAATTTTCTTCAGTCTGAGACGGAACGTGCACACATTTGTACTAAACTAGAGCTTCCCCTGCTAAATTATTCTTCTTATTGAGAAAGTTCAGGGATTTGAAAGCTTTTGAAAGATACAAACAGAATTTAGTAAATTGCAGCCCAATCATGAGATGTTACAATAAAAACCATGATTTATGATTTCTTTAGATGAATTTATCTTGACTTTGTCAGTTATACTGCACACCATGTAATTTCTTTCTATGACTTTGTATTAAGCCCAATATTTTTGTTTGACCAAAACATGTCATCAGTCTATCTTACAAATAGGAAGACATTCAGAATTATGGCTGAAAAGAAAAAAACACATACATGGGAAAGCATAATACCATACTAGAATTTCAGCATTATTTTTTTGAAAATTACCTTATTTACTGACTTTTAAATTACTCGTGTCATAAATGCTGAAAATAAACAGGAGATGGTGTGGGAATGAATTATCATGCACCATAAACAGTCTAGTACCTGCTCCTTTCGAGGTTTGGTCCCCTTAGAGGATGCTTCACTGCTTACAAGGGCATCCCCCAAGTCTTGAGAAACAAAGGCAGTGAAAGCAGAATACTGCCTCACAGCGTGCAGTGGCTGCTTACAGTTGCACTGCACTAAATCCTAGGTAAACCGAGCCAGGTCAGTGCAACCTGAATTCACAGCTGAGCTTTGCTGAGCAGTACAGAGTCCTTTGCTTGGTTAACACTTCCGTCGCATCTATGGATACATTGCACTGACAGCACACAGGTACTGCCACACAGCAAACCACTGCGCAGACCCGAACTACCACAGCTGGGGAAGGAGATGTGTGGGAGGGTAAAAAACATCGCCCACATTCAGGTGCTGGAAACCCCTCGAATGAGACCATCTGGAGTGTCAAGTCAACGTGGTTGCTGGCAAAACCTTCTATTTTTTTCCCCCCCCTCTTCATGGAATGGATCATGTCCTGACCTTGTTAAAATCAAACAAATACTTGTACTGTATAATAAAAATTTCATGGTTTAATACATCGCCATGCACAGATGAAGTCAAACAATGCAGAGTACAAAATTGTCAAATATACAAAATGAAAAAGCAGATATCCAAAGCTTCCAGAGATCATGCCAAAGATACCAAAAATTTGATATTGATTTTAATTTCATTGGTTAAAAGAATTCCTCCCTCCCACCTGGGTTTTATTTTTTGTTGATTTTTGAAAACAGAAGGAATTAAAGAGTAAATATAAAAACTGTAGGGTGGAATTAACAGTGATGGCCGCTTCGTATACTAAAAATTAGATCGCATGATAACTTCTGTTTTGGGAAAAAAGCTCTGCTGTACAGATGAACACCTTGGATGCCTGGGAAAACTCAGTGTACGTCAAACAAAAAGACACACTTTTGTCTTATGTCATCCTATTTAGTTCCATCTCTAAAAAGTTCACCCATAGATGGACTGGGAATAAGTGTGTTGTTTTTAACCATTGGAGTGCTGACATTTTCCCAGATTTTCAACCAAGTTAACATTAAAAGGAGATCACTGACTTACTTAGAATTGACATGCAAGCACAGCCTGGCATCTGATTCTGTACATGGGCCACTGATTTGGGGGCAACCTTTGGTGTGGCTGTAATTCCAGCTGTCAAGTTATTTGCTCTCTTCAAGGTCAGGTTCAATCAACTTTAAATTCAGCCCCAAACTAGAGCAGCCCAAATTTAGAGCCCCCTTTGCTGGTTTATACTGCACAGAGTCAGGCAGGTGTTAGTCCCAGCTTACCCGACCTGTGAAAAAGAAATAACAACAGTGAGGCAGGTCCATATGGCGACAGGCCTTACAGGAAACTGAAGCAAAGGCCAGCAGGTCCCAAAGCATGTACCTGCCACTTTCAAATGCTGCAATAACTGTGAGAAAGTTAAAAATGTGCCTCTTGCTCTTGCAGCTGCTCCCAGCAGCTTAGTGCAAAGCAAAGGAGTCTCCTCAGAGCATGTACCCTCCTCAGGGAATCGCTGGTCCTTTCCCATTGCCGGAACATTGCCCCGTGGCGGGTCGTCTGTGTTTTAGGGGAAGCCTAGCAGACAGCAGCAACTCAGCTGATGCCTTGAAACCTGGGATCCGATTCTGCAAGGCAATGTGTCCCTTGCAGTGGCTTCAAGAGAGCATTCAGTACAGCCCGGGACACCAGGCTTCCCTTGCGGGTTAGCCCAGCACGGCCTAGTTCCTCCCCTTGGTCAGTGGTGTTGGACGCGGTGGGAGAAGGATGAGCGCCAGGTCTCATGCTGATATGCTTTGCATAGGCTGAAAGTTCCTGTCCCTCTGTGCTATCTCTATTGCCATGTAATCTCATTCCTACCTTTCTCAGAAGAAGTGCAGAGAAGGAGCATCTTGCATACACAGGATGCACATGAAGCGGTAAGAGGACTCCAAACTGCTTCATCTGGCCTATTCTGGAGACCAGAGCCTTGTTCAGTAGGGAAAAACCTCTGTGGAGATGTAAAACCATGCTCTCAATAAAGAACACCAACCAACAAGTCCCCTAAGCATCTGATGGTGCAGATTGTAGTTTGTTTTTGTTTCCTCTGCACAGCTTCTTATTGCTTACATGTAGTTTGGCTGCAATATCAATCTCCCTGCTTTACAAAAACCCTGTCTATTGTTATTTAATTTGATGACTTATGTTATTAAATAGATGAATTCAAGGCAAGTGCTTAATAAAAGTAACATGATTAGAGATGTAACAACAGCTACAGAGGATTTTTTTCTTCTAAAGAAGTATTTAGATATATTTGGAATTAAAATCAGAAAGGAGCTTTTCATCTCATTCTCAGACTAAGCCTGGATGTGTTATAATAATGCTGGCAATCTTACTTTTATGGCAGAAGCAGACATTATACAGTCATCTGCAAGTTCAAGCTTCTTCTCCATCCAGTCTGACCCCAGACATGCCACTTAAGGACCACTCTCCTCCAGAGCTGCAAGGTCTTTTGGCAGCATGAGGACACTCGTAAGCCATCATGTGCCGAAGCCAGCGACTCCGCAGAATTTATTTGACAGGCGGCCAGAATGTACCAATGTTCTTTAAACAATAAATCTAGACCAAACTCATTTTCTTAGGATTTCACAGTGGATTAGAGTAAGAATCCCCAAAGATCTTTATCTTCTTAGCTGTGGCAGTAGCTAGCTCCCTTCTTGTTTCAGCTTCTTGATGTTGATTCAATACCCATTTGCAGTAAGTATTGCTTTAACAGTTTCTCTTGTCTGCGTGAACTGTTTACTCTTTAAAACGTACATCCTAGTTTATGCTGTTCTGAAGAACGGCAGGAGGTGGCTCTGACGCCTGGTATCTGCCTTGCACCTATCAACCGTGGCTTTGTGAAACCTGAATCAGATGCCAAGCACTCCTTTGGTTGTTTCTAAGGTACAACATTCAAACCAGCCAACAGTAATAGGGCCCAGTCTTGCAAAAACCCAGTGTTGGGAGCAGCTCTCATTACTCTGGGTAGACCCACTGAAGTAATTTCACTTCTAGGGCTTTATTAACCGGCTCCAGTGGGGCTCAACATGATAGCAGGAACAGTTCGCTGTCTTTGAAGCAAGGGACTTATGTACCATGTTCAGCTGCACAGTGATACAATGTAATTCTCAATCAGCACCACAGCTTTTCTGCCGGCTGTTGAAGTAGGAAAATCTGTTTCTTGCCAGCAAGATGCTACCTCCTTAATTAAGAGGCAAACCCACAGTTGTTACTCTTTTCTCAGACTACACTTCCACTTGGCCCCATCATTTGAGTGCATCATTTTGTCTCAAGCTGTTACTGATGAAAGACAATAGACTTTCTCTATACATCCAAGGGTTTGTGTTGTCCTTGTCTGGTTTTCTTCCTTCAACTACGCGCAGAAGGACCTTGCAACTGTAAGCAGACCTACTGACGCTCACATCAAATGCTGGCAAGCACAGCTCTATTTATAAAACTGTTTAAATTAAGACCATTTTGTGTGAGAAAAATGAATATAGATTGTCCTGCCTTCCTGTAATATTGGAAAGCTTCAAGATACTTTTAATTTAGAAGTTTACATCTGGTGATCTAATCTAATCCATCTGATGATCTACTCTAACACATGCCTAAAAACTTCATCCAGTAATTGCCGCACTGAGCCAGGATTTCAGTTTGAGGTAGAGCGTATTGACTTTTAGAAAAATACTCTACATACATTTAAAGACTTTATGTGATGGAGAACATGCCAGGTAACTAAGTTGTCTCCATGGGTAATTATCCTCCCTGTCAAGCATTCGCCTTTAATGTCTAGCCTGAAATCAGTTTCCAACCAGTAGAGCACATCATTCCCTTTTCTTCTAAATAAAAGAGCTACCTGCCTTCAGACAGCACTTTCCTGCCCAGGTAGAAGATTGGGATTGCAAAAGGGAGATCAAGTCACCTCTTCAAATTGCTTCTGATAAATTAATAGCTTGAGCTTCATTAGTCTGACACTATAATAAGACCTGTTTTCCTGCCCTTGAACAACACTGGGAGCTACTGAAAATAATCTTTCCAAATGTCAGTACCCTTTTTGAAAGACAGGTAGTAACCAAACAAACTGGAACAGCATTGCTACTACCAGGTCTTACATTCCCAGCTGGCAAGAGCACCTCTAGGTCTGACATTGAATGGATTATTTATCAGACCTCACAGCCACTGTATTATTCCAGACATACTCCCTATGACTCTTAAGTGGGACTTGCTGCCATCTCTCCTGGATTTCTGACTTTGCTGTCCTCCAGGTTACTCTGTACCACTGTCCTGCTCTGCATCATTATTTACTCTGTGCCCCTGGCTTTGTCATCTATGGCTGCTGCCAACAATAATCTTCTCTTCTGCTGGGAGGAATACTGAAACTACAGTGTACCTTCGGAAGAGCTGATTAAAAATAGTCTTGCTGATGATAATTCCATATTTACAGTTATTTTTTGTGATCTAGCTTGTAATCAGTTTTAATCCACTTAATATGGGCTATATTGATTTTGCATTGTGCTATTTTGTTCTTTATCAGAATGAAATAATCTATAGAGGCAAAGCGTAGTATGTCAGCAGAGTTTCTTTTATCAACAAGCCTTATATCACAAAAAATAACAGTGAAGTTTATTTGGCATGATACATTTCTATGAAAATAATTTTGAGAGTTTTATAAATTTTAATTGCTTTATCGATTGTGTCATATCAATCTTTCCATGATTTTGCCTAAGCCTATAGTTTTGTGGGTGAAATCACTCGTTCTTTTCAATTATTGTGGTTTTCAGTGTCATTTGAAGCTTCTTTTACACTTTACAGTTCTGAGGAGTTCTAGGCAACTTTTCCTACACTTTTGGATTCAGTTACCTAGTTCTGTAAATTTTAAAATATGTTTGGATAGTTGCTGCTTAACAGTACTCATAATTACTGATGGAGTAGGAGGAATTACATTTTAATATGCAGCCTGACTCCCTCTAACATTAGATTTAGCTTTGCTACGACTGTGTTTATTAGGATATATGTAAAGCTTTTGGTCTAACCAGCTCTAACCTAGTGGTCACTGACTTTCCATAAAAGTCTTTTGGCTTCCCTCATCAAACATCGACTTTTCTTACTTGCTGATTTATCCTCATGAGCCTGCCTAATCACCCATACATTATGTTGTTGGGTTTTCTTGCACTTCAGATAGCACTCCTGAATTTTACTATAGGGGGTTGTAGGCAATGCTGGTAGTACTTTCCCCCTCATCCATCAATTTTAATTACACCAAAGGACCTTCTCTTTTTAAATTAAAGTCTTATTGACCATAGTCTATATATACCAGGGTCAATTGCAGCACAGTCTTGCAGTGGGGCTGTTTAAGGAGACTGATGGCAGAGATGTTAATTGTTAAAAGGGGACTGAAGTGAAAGATGCAGACTTTTACTTTGCTTGCTGGGATAACCTTGAACAATTGAGATCTTGTGGCTTTGCGGCAGGTGGAAGGTTAATTTTAGTGATAACAAAAAAACACCCCAGGCCTGGCTCCATGGCTGGCATTAATCAACACATCTCCGGAGACTTTGGTGGAGTAGTGCAATGTAGGGGGTCTGGCCTGGGGTCTCCCAAAAAATCAGGGCAAAACAAACCCAGAATTTTTAATGGTTTGATTTCCTCAACAACACTGCAGCTGCCGTCAAATGACAACACTTACCCTATGGAACAGGGAGGAATGAGCCCATGGGTGGAGCAGCTGAGTGGGCAAAACCAAAGAGCTCACGGAGTTTTTTCAAACTCTCCTCCTGAAAGGCTACATTTCCCTTAAGAGAATAAATGGTGGGTGTTCAAGCATAGAAAACCATGAAGATGAGAAAATCAAGGAACAAAATGGCACAAAAAATGCTTTCAGCTGCAGTGTATTTTCTGGGACAAGCAATTCCATCAGGTTTCTAGTGCAGAACTTCTCACAGTTTGAAGTACTTGGGATGGCTGAGTCTCTGTCAATGTTTCTTAGCAGCGCCTGACGCTGCAGCCTTTCTCAACACAAAGGTGGGAGGAGAGGGGCTGGGCATGGGAGGGAGGCTGCTGGTCTGCACACAGGTACTGGTGTCCTGATCGCTATACTGGTTTGTTTCAGAGATAACAGCTAGTGACCAATATAACAACAGCACTGGTCTTTGTCTCCACAGGGCTGATAATTGCTCTTTTATGAAAATACTGTTGGTCTCTTACTCTTTTGCACTGAACTAATGGCTCTGAGCGTATTTAAATTCACTTCCTTTGCTGGAATAACTTATTCACTCGCTTTCATGTTGACTTGGTCTTTGGCACTCTCGATATAAATGATTTATTGACTAGAGATAAAGCATTCTTTCCCCTGAACTGTTCCTGCGACCCAGGCAAAAGCGGATGTGTCTGCTATTAATAAGGTGTTCAGCATAAAAAATGCAATAGACTTGATTGTCTGCACTCAATAGCCTTTCCGAGAACACAGTACCTGCCTTCATTCATAATAACAAAAATCTCTCCCACATGTTTATTTATATCAAAGAGCTTTCAGAAGAATACGCTGGGATCCAGATAGTTGTTGAGGAGATGTAGAACAATTTCATAAATATCCCTGAGGAAGCATGGCCTACTTTGGGAGAATAACAGTGATTAAGAAGTCCAAACACGATGAATAGTTAAATACAAGCCAAAAAGTACAGTTATTTCCTTATGGCTCCAGCAGACAGTTACACACAAGAGAAGTGTCACGGGGCTTGGGGAAACTACGCTTGCAGTTATCCACATGCACAGACTGGTTGTACATGGAGACCTACACCAGCTTCAAAGGAGATTTGTCCAATAGGCACCTACAGCAGACCTCACCGAGTCTGGCTACACAAGAGTCTGGACTTCACATTTCTCAGGGCCTATAACACTGCTTTTCTAGGTCACTGTAGCTAAAATCCTGGGAAGCTTTTAAAACAAACTGTTTTAACAGGAGAAGTGCACACATCTAAATTCATGCCCATATACTGGAAGATGTTCAAAACTAACATTGATACAAAAAATGCTTCTAGTGGCTCTCTGCCTAACTCAACTTCTTGTATGCCCTTTTAAGATAACACCTTCTGATAAACTCTTCTTTTATCATTCAAATTATTCTGGATTTTTTTTCACTAGGTAGTAAATTAAGATAATCCCTACTGCAGAAGTATAGCATTATCCTTCTTTTTAAAATAACTTATACCAAAATGGTGGGGTTTTTTTAATTGCTGTACCAACATGAAACTGATGTCAGTTGCCAGAGTGCATTTTTAAACCCTGTAGCAGAAAGAACTGTAAAATTTGCTAAAGCTTACAGTGGACCTGTGCCATGTGCATGGCCGTTTCTCTTGGAATCAGATTCCAACCTGCAACCCTATGAAAAGATCTAAAAAGTGCAAAAAAGATCTAAAAAGATTCTTATGACTTAAGCAGAATTTTTACACCAATTAATTTAAAATTAAGGATGAGGATTTTCAGAAAGAGATGCTTACTGCTTTGTAATTCTTGGGAGCTCCATTTGAGAACCCATGGAAAGCCTGAAACCATTGGAAATCACTCACGACTTCTGAAAATCTTGGTCATCAATAAAAATAATTTACTTTTGGATTTAATACTGTAGAAATATCCAACATGCTGAATCAGAGATGGGTGGAGAGCTGAAAGCTAAGCTCATACACATCTGAAAAAATCAAGCCCTAATGATATTTATCTGTTGGCTGTACGGGCACCCTCAGTGGCTGACCTTCTAGCAATGACCTGTACAATACTTTTTAAGAATTATAACATAGGAGCTTCCTCTGAAAAGGTGCCTTTGACTTGATGGAGCTGCACATTCTCTCCATCATTGCATCTTCACACCACTATGCCACGTCACCCATAGTTTGGCATATATGCTAACAGCAACTCTATAATACACATCTGTCAGGCTGGAGAGAGTGATGGTCTTTAAATACACAAAAAAGCTACCTTTGATATTTAAGAAAGAAGGAACAGATAGGTAAGTCCCCTCAGTACGTTGATGGCATCAGTTCATTATAAAGACTGTGTCAAGAAGGTCCTGATGTGAGGGACAGACACTAATTCCACTGAGTCCCCATGGAAGAAACAGTACCACAGCCAGCTGTGATACAGCCAGTGATGAGGTCAGCCATTCAGAGACTGAAAAAAAAAACAACGCTCAGATAGAATGCAACAGTCTTGAGCCTGCTACAGTGTATTGAAAGGCTTATTGGAACCATTTGCTTATTCCCAGTTCCTACCAAAATACCATTTTGGATAGAAAGTGGAAAAAGCTAATGAAGAAGTCTGCTCTCTCTACAGGGAGTGTCTTGCTCCTTAAAAGTGTAGTCTCATACTTCACGCTATTCAGAGAGTTTGGTTTGGACTACGATTCCCCAGCCCTGCCCAAAACATAAATGGTGTCCAGCATAAAGAACCTGAATTCTTCCAGTTTATTCTTGTTTTATCGTAGACCAAATGCAAGGTCACACACATCTCTGAGAAAGGCTCCCTCCCTTGCCTCTCCCTTGCCCAGTAAGAAAACACATTGGCACACTACAAATGAGACCTTTGATACTTGGCGCATGAGAGGAACAGCAGACACAGTGTCCTACAGCTCATTCAGCCTACCCTGTTCTTGGCTACCTCTGCGACAGCTGTTTTCTGAGTCTTGATAAAAGAAGTCACACCTCTGCCACGTGCAAATCTATCTACACAATCTACGGTGAATCTAGTAATGGACTTCAGGTTGAATGCAGTCTCAGCACAAATACTGAAACGTATCCTCAATATTTTAAAAAGAGACAATTATATATATATGGACTGTGCTAGTTCTGTGCAGAAAGCACATATGAAGTGCTGATATTGTTTAACAAAATACCATTAGACCGCAAAACTAACATATACAAGACATTTACATTCCTATTAGGGTGTAATATTGTGAACATATCCACTGAGATTGGAAAATTGCTGTTAAGTTTTTCCTAAAACATCATGCCACCTGCATACATAACAAAAGAATCCAGTAGTTGCCATGCTAAAACAGGACTTCTAGTGAAGGGCATAGATAGTCCCCTAAAGGGAACTCAAAAGTTATGCACAGTGATGAACACTGGAAGAAATTTTCCAGCTAAAGGTCTGTAAATGACCATTTTCAACAAATTAGCACTGGATATTATGCACCACAACTTTAATCCACAGCAAACCAGGTCTTCCCAGAATGTCTCATCTTGAGTGGGCTGACTTTACTTCAAGCTTGTCTTCAATCTTCCATGGTCACCTTCTGGCAGTGCCATTTATTGTATTTTCTTTGTGAAGGAAAGTTCACTTCCATATCAAATGGCAGGACAGCAGCTTTAGAGGCTGGAAATGTTTATGGAGAGCTCTCTGCTGGGGCTGTAAGAAAGAAAACAGAAAAGCAAAAGCAGACAGTGAATACGGAACAGAGCAAAAGAATTACCATGTATTTCAACTAAAATAAAAAAAGTCAATTTAGGTGGAGTAAATGTACTTCTGCTGTAAAGACAAATTATTCCTAGAATGTGTATTGTGATTATAGTACTTTTTTAACCAGTTTTACTCATCAACCAAAAATCTCAGTGCTTCATCAATTCCTTAGATAAATATACAGCACAGACCAGCAATTATTTGCATGATTCAACAAATTCTGCTTGAATTTTACTACCTCGTGTGAAAGCACTGCTTCCTCTTCCTCTAGCCTCTTTGGTTTGGTTTGGCTTGCTTTAACTACTGAAGGTTTCATAGCCAAATTCTGGAAAGGCTCTGCCAAATGCCAAATTAGGCACTGATGTTTCCTCACCATTTCTGCTGGCCAAGATGGCAAGAGCTGGTCATTGTTGTGTAGGAGATATGAAAACAGCTCACCCTCTTCCTTCCCTGCTTCAAACCCCATAAGATAATTAGAGAGTTGCAGAGAGTTTGTCTTTCCCTGCTAAAAGCTGTAAAGCACACTCAGTTTTCGTGGCTTCTATTCCTTGCCTGAAAGCCCTTACAAAGCTGTAAAGTGACCACATCATTAGGGAGGAATATGTGGAGGTTTATTGTAATTTCTCCTCCACTCCACTCAAACTCTTCTTCTACATGCACAGCAAAAGGACAAGAGGTAAAAGACACAAGATGCAACAAAAGAGATTCCAGTGAGATATGAGAAAAAAAATTTCTTCCTAGTGAGGCTGATCAAACTTTGGAACAAGTTACCTGACCAGGTTGCATAATCTCCACTGACAGAGATATCTGCAACCCAACCAGTCAAGGCCCTCAACAAGCTAACTTTGTGCTGCTTTGGGCATGGTGGAGCGGAATTATATCCAGAGGTCTCTCCAAATCTAAATTATCTTAACGATTATACTTTTCTAATGGCGATTTGTGTTCCTTGTTCTGCCTTTCTGAACAGGAGATGCGTGCAGTACTGCTCACACTGAAGTGCCTTCGGTCGTTTATTCAGCTTGTAGCCACAAAAATGCATATAAAACCCATCACAAGCTTATGCTGGTCTCTGGAGCCAACAAGGCAAGTTTGTTGTGTTATTTCAACGTGTTTGGACACAGCTTTTTTTCTTACAGAGTTCTCACACACCACCAGTTTTACAGACCAGATCTTTGACCAGGGCAGTGCTGTGACAGGACTCATTGGGATGGGCTTTGCACCCCTTCCAGCTGATATCCTGCTTCTTGCATGAACGTATGTGCCTGTATATGTGGAAAGAGCTAGATCGCTGGGGTTTTTAGGGAGATATCCGAATTGTGAAGCTAAGGGGACACTGGTGCTGCCAAGGCAATATTCACGTCAGCTGAAACTCAGACTGGCAGTGGATTTCTGCTTCTCACCCCTTCAAATTCATGCCTGGTGGACTCTTCTCTGTGGGGTGTGGGCTGACTGGCACTGCCAAGCTATCATTTTGCCCATATTTGCCCCTCCCAATCCCAAATTCTTGTACCAATGGACATGAAGGGATGATTAAGGATGGGATGTTAATGGGATGCTGCAAGAATGCTAAATAAGATTAACCCACTCAAAACACCCTGCCCTGAGTACTTTATCCCTCAGTGTAAATATGTCCTATGAAATAGAGGAACAATAAAAAAACAGACTTCTTAGCTATTTCCTTCCTTATGTGGGTATAATAACCTGATTACAGTGCTACTTTTGATTTCTGTTTTCACAGTTGCCTTGCTTTTATTCTCATGGTTCTCTAGTGCCATGATCCCACCACCACCTACAGTCATCTACTATGTGAGACACCCACGTCAGTAATGGCCTGAGAAAGATGCACGTTTGGGACACAGCAACTGTTTTATTCCATGAAAGAACATATGGGAAGGTTTTGAGCCTTCAGCTAGTCTAGATGGATAAGTGACTGCATCCCCAAGATGGAAAAGAAAGCAACAGTGATATTAAGCAGGTATGAAGATAAAGGGGAAACATGGAGGAGGTTTTAAATTTAGAAAAGGCAAACTGTTACCTAACCTCAAAAGTATTTGACTCCATATGAACTGGAGGATATATCCCATCGGTGTAGCATCAACAGAGACAAGCCTGTCTCACAAAGCAGAAACAAGACCTTTTTTTTGAGGTTAAATAGCTTGTCTGCTGCAACAAAGGGAAAACCTGAAAAGCTCTCCCAAACAATGAAAAATATCTTGCCTAGCCACACAGTTGCAGGATTAAAATGAAACAAGTTATAGTTGCTAGTTATATCAGGTCAAGCCTCAGGACTGTACTAGTGATGAAATTCCCCTATCAGCCACACTGTCTAAGCCGCTGGCTTGTACTCATGATTAAGTTTGCTATGAGCCAGCTGGACTTTCAGCAGAAATTCATGAATGAAGAGAAATGGGGACTGGTCCCAACCTGAGCTCCATCCCCACTGCAGAGGGAGTGCAACTGCTTTGAGCTACGCACAACACATTATAGAGCCAGTCAGGTGACTGGCTGGTGACAAGGGAAAAGTCATAATTAGCTTAATCTTTGCACTTAAAGCAAGCAAACCAAGGATTTAGTGGTGATCTAGCCCGTTTTTTCCTCTTCCCACTGTGTAATTTGAGGACAGAGTATAAGAAGCAGTTATTCTTCCTCTGAAGGCATTGTGGCCCACGGATGAGGCCATGCTGGAAGAGGCACACCTCAAAGTGACTGTGGCTGTGCATAAGGCTGCACTGCAGCAGGTGCATCCCTGGAGAGACTGTGGTGCATAGATAAGGCTCCTCTTGGAGCAGGTACATCCCTAAAGGACTGCAGCCTGTGGAAAGAAAGCCGGAGCAGGGACAAGGGGAGGAGATCATGGCACTGTTAAACTCTATGGTCTGATACAAAGGGACCAGGGCTGGAAATTGTAATGGAAATACCTTTAAATTGTTGTACCCCATGATTTGAGTTGAAAACCTTGCCTGTGACTGTAAGCTCTTGGAATGAAGACCACCCTTTGCAGAGGGTTTGTATGCTTACAACACAACAAAGTAGAGATCTAATCTCACATGACATTTGCAAGAAGCTGCTGTAGAAAGACAACAATTTCAAAGCCAGAGATGTATTTCTTTTTTTTGAGTACCTGTACTGTGTGATTTTTTTCTAACTGGGAAAGGAATATATTTTTCATTCACTTTAAATACGTTCAGCTCAACCTAGCAGGATTATCCATTTGTCACATTTTCATAATTGAGGAATTTTGATTAAGAAAAGAAGCATCTGTTACCTTTGCTAGGTTTCTTCTCCTGGAACTAATTTTATACTGTATTTATAAGGTCAGGACATTTCAAATGTGGGATTATTATGAAAAACACGTATTTCCAGCATCCATCTCCCAACTACTCCTTGGAGTCTGGTGAAAAACTGCATTCAAGTGCATTTACTAGTGTTTTCCTTCTGCCAGAAGGGCCGTGGGCATCTCACTTCGTGCTTTTCTTGTCACTCGAGACATTATAATATTCTGCATATCATTGCAGACTTGTTGCATCTTGCTACTTACTAGTTAGAGATATCCCTGGCTTTGAAGAATTTCATACACTGACAAAAGAAAACGGCTGGCAACCCAATTTTTAGATTTACCCTTTTCTTTATTGTGCACTGAATTATTCTCACTGAGGTGAGAGAGCACAAGGCCTCCTCTCTGTGAGGCTCATTGAAGCTAATATGAAAACAAAATATCTACCTGGGGAGCTGTTGATCCCAGTCAATCACCACGATGGAAGAAGGAAAGACAATTAGTAGGGGCTGTGAAATGCTGTGATGGGGCACCTGTGGCAGGGACAAGGACCATTTGCCTTGGGTCAGATGAGACCAAAGTTGAACCAGAGTTTGGTTTCATTCTAATGTGAAACCATCCCATTACTGTTGTGGGTGAAGAACAGCACCAGTCCTTTTATCCTCTAGGTAAATGCAGCTATTGCTGCACATCCTTATTACCTAACAGGTCACTGATAAGCAGAGTCAACAGTGTCAGAGATTCAAGGTTACCTCAAATGTTTGTATGATTGTAGCTAGCTGGAGCCAGGATGAAGGAGGTGGCCAAGCAATGCTCGTCAGGCCTGCTCTGTCCACCTCGCAGTAGACCTCCTCTCATCAGAGCACCCCAGCTTATACAGGCAGCAAGTCATGCCTCAAGGCTGCACAAAGACAGCAAGCTGCCTCGCTGCAAGTGTCACAGCCTAGCAGCCTGTGTTAAGCAGTGACACATTAATCAATGGACGCACCACCCAGCAGTTGAGAGAGAAAACAGAGACGTGGATGATTTTTGCTAAGACTGCCGATTTTGTTTTGATTGCCAAACAGTCATGTCTTGGTTTGGTTTGCCTGATTTTCCCTTCATTACTAAGATCTGGCAGCTAACATAGTCTTGAAGGTTATTTAATGTTGTTTGTCAATTGCAGTGTCAATACAGTAGAAAAATACCAAGGGGAAAAGGAAAGAAGTATCTTCTTGCTTTTGATTTTTTAATTTGGTTGTGGAGCAGTAATCCAAGATTGTAGTTTTGGAGTAGCTTGACAGAAAAGGTGGATCACAAGCATGACATTTAGAGCTTCAAACACAGTAGTACTATTCCCAAGCATTCAGTATTCATTAATGAGGCCATGCAAAATAATTATAAAAGCTGAAAATACATGGAATTAAAAATAAATAGTGCTCTTCCTTCACCTCTGTTTTTTTAGGACACAGTTAGGACATATTTGCCAACCCAACCATGAAACAAGACATTTTTTGTTCAAATTATCAGGGATGTCAATGTATCATTGCAAGACTCGAGGACCAGAGTCTTTAAAACAAATAGCAGTCGACACGTGAATTGCTATTTCTGCAAGAATGAATTCAGGGTTTATTTTTTTGAAGACACTTCTTCTCAATAATTTGCTCCCAAACAAGTACTCTTAATCCTACTGGATATAGCTTTAATATCTGTTGATATCATCACCATAAATATGCCTCTGAATAAATATTCCCATATGAGATCTAGGGAACAGAATGACTTTACATGCAATTAACTCCTTGGTGTTATTTATATATTGCTACACTGCTCACTCCAAGTGATCCCAGGTCCACACAAGGGCTTTGAGGTGGCAGCTGGCATACAGCTTGTGCACAGCCTGCTTGGGCACGGCACTGTGCGTGACGCTGCCTGACGCAGTGTGAAAGCCCTAATAAGCCATTGCTAGGACGTGGGTATGTGGGATCCTGGCTTGCTTGCAGATTCACTGTCTGGATCAACAGCAAATCTTGTCTCAAGGAAGGCTTCAGGGTGGCCTTCAAAAGGCAGTTTGGACAGGATCCTCAGTGCTTCAAGACAGATGATGAACATTCAACAAGGTCAGGCAAATCCTTTCCCCTAAATTCTGACTCGAGAAAACTCACTCCTTGTCTATGATGCTGGGCTCTATAGCCTGCATCAGGCAATTCTGAGATGAAACATTTCTGGGAAAACGGATGTCATGGCAGATGCTCTCAGCAGGTAACTTTCTGAAAAGCCAATTAGTCAGAGGTTATCGCAGCTGCTCTGTGAAACACAGTTGGTTCACACAAAACAGGTTGAAAATGTAGTTGTCCAAAATGTGTTTCACTAAGCTATTCAATGCCCTCAAATAGTCCAATCAGCCAAGAGTCTCTTCATGAGTCATGCATAACTCCAGCTTCCCTACCAAAGCAAATCTCTCTGCAACTTTACTAGGTCAAACAAGATGACGACACATGTTGATTCTGTTACAGATCATTTATGCAGGAATTTCAGTTCCTTGACCCTTCCTTCAAAAATTAAGAGTTCACAGTGGATACTAGACTTGACCTCACACTTCTGTCTTGTTCTGAAAAATATCTTAAAAGCCTTTTAAGTATCTTCTGAGATTGATTTTACAGTGTTAATCTGGAAACCTTAGAACAAAAATCTGTTCCAAGAAACTATGTCCTTTTTATGCCTGAGCCTAACCAGCATGTGAAAATTTCCTGAGCTTAAAAGTTTGGTTCAAACATCAGCTAAAATCCTGGGAGAGACTCTTTCTTCTTTCAAAGTGTTTCACTCATCTCCACTCAAGATGCTTCACACACCTCATCACCTACCTCCTGCTGCAAACACATAAAGAGAAAAGAAATGTACTCTTGCATTCAACAGATCATGATGGTTTCCTTGAACGAACAAGCAGTTAAAGTATTTTGAAAAAGTGCATGCAACCACTTCCTTAGTATTTATAGCTTCTTTCAAAGAATTCTCTTGATCCACAGTTACACATCACTGTGAACAGTGAACTGGCTGTCCACCAGCAGCCTTCTCTGGAGAGTCAAATCATAGCAAACAGAAAGATTTGTAGGAAAGTGACGCTAAGGAGTTTGATAGGCTCAGCCAGTGTCATCTGAAACTGAAAATGCTATGAGATTGCTCACTTTATGCCTTATCATGCATATCTCACTGCCTGCCTGTAATCAGTTCTTGATCTCTCAAGTCCTTGTGGGGTGCTCTGCAGGAAGTGAAAAAGGTTGTCACAGCTGAATAGTCTTCCACTCTCGGTGGCTCTAAACAGCCACTTGCACTACACCGTGAGCCTTTGCATATCAATTGCTTTCTTCTCAAGAGAATGGGTTTTAATATGAAGCACTAGGAACTATGAAAACTGAGTGAACTTAAAAAATATGTGGCTTTCAGTGGCATCTTCAGCATGCATATAAGGTGCTTAACCACACAGTCCCTGGTGGCCTGCCATGGTTTGGTGGCTGCTCTGATCGTCACCTGGAACTTGTTCTTGCATTTCTTCTGCAGCTTCTGCAGGACACATTCGAGCCTATCCCATTCAGAAGTGTGCAGCAGCATCTAGGAATTAGTTTTGTCCATTATATCATTGCATTACTTGCTTTATGATCTTCAGCAAAATATGCATTATGTTAATCAGACAAAACCAAAGAGTTCACTAGAAATATAGAAGTATTACAGTGAAAGGGTTTGGAAAGTCTCTGGAGCTACAACTCCCTCACTGCTTATGCAGGATTAATAAGTGGAACAAACTATCCACCTTTAGGGAGATATTGACTGTGAGGTTCCCTGAAATGAAAGTTTTCATTCTGTAAAGTGATTAACCAAGCGAAAAGGGAAATTATATCTACTAAAACCACCTAAAAGACTGCACATGTGCACACATACATTTACCACAAACCGAAAGAAAAACAGATCATGAAGCATACAAAATCAGCCCCTCTCTCCTCTTAATTAGTTGAATGAGCAACTTTATTTAGCCCTTTAGAGGAATGAATTATCATATACCCTTTATCTGTATTATCACATCGTGTTAGCACTGTGTTTTTCTCAGGACCCCTGCAAGCATCAAACAACGCAGAGAAGGTGCATTTCAGTAACATTTAGTGATTTGATTTAACCTGTCAGTTCAGCATGTGGCCCACCGCCTCACTGAATACACAACATCCACCCCTGAACTAGAAAAGATGTGGCCACAGTGTCTAACCATTTCATAAACAAAATGCCTCAATTTCAAAATACATCAGTGAGAAGATAGCACCTTATTTTACAGTTCCTAGTTAGGCACAAAGAGAGTTGAAAAGCTGCACTGGTGCTGTCTATCCAGCTCCTGGCTCCAGCACCAAGAGATTCAGACTGTTAGAGCTATGTGGGTCTCCTGAGTTAGATGAAAACCCTACAGAGGAGAGGGGGTTTGAGGAGGCTTCTGGAACATTTACTTTGGGTCTTGGAACTGCAGCTCCAAGGAGCGGTACAAGCAGGGCTGTAGAGATGGCAATATCTGGGTTTGACCATCTATGCAGACTTCTCAATATGCTTTTAGGTGATGCCTTCTCCTAATCTGCCCAAAGTCTGATTTTATCTGGAAATTGTCCCTTACTGATTGCCATCTGAAGGGGAAATCACTTGACTGTCATCACTGCTACAATTCAGCATGGCCCTCCATGGCCACTGGTTTATCTAGGAAAAAAGGTAGTCATCATTTTATCCTTATCAATCTGCTCTAGTTCTCCCAGCTGCAGAGCCAAGCTCAGGGAGAGGGAAGGTCCTACCTGACGCAGAGGTCCCGGTAACGGGGCAATAAGCTGTAAGTGCTCACTGCTCTGCAAGTGAAGCTTCATGTCTCTCTCTGGGCATCTGGAAAATTAACTACAGAGTTCAAAATGACTTACCACCTTTCAAGAGTTCCCTAGGTGATTATTAAAACTATATCTTGATGTACATCACTAGAGACCCTAGATATCAGTAATGCTGCCTCTGCAGAAGGGCTTGATAAATGAAGGATGGGCTGACTGTATCAAAGAGGTTTGTAAGTCAGGCATGAAGTCCAAGGCCTGAAATTATGTAGGCTGTATTGACCACAGAGCCAAGCAAAGAAGTCATTTATGTAGACACAATAGCTATGAAACAAAGAATATCTAGTCAGTGTTCAGAAGGCATGAGATGTTCAGTCACTCAAGTTTTTAGGGAGGAATAATTAGCTCCACATGGGAACTCTCTGATCAGTTGCAAAATCTGCTTGACTCTGATTTGCCTCTTTCTTATTATTTTAGTTTGGAGGCTATCCAAAGCACCTGCATATTTTTCTGTCCCCTTCTGCATCATGCATGTTGCTGAAAATATAATTGCACCGAAATGTATACGAATGGTTTCAGACCCCAGTGGCTGCTCAGTATGCTGTGGAGATGATGCTATATTTGGTTGCTACGATCCCAAGCAACATTTTGTGTAATGCGCCCCATTGCTCAAACTAAGCAATATGAATCATGTCTGCAATGTGTTGCAGGTGGGCCCTGTGGGGCAGATTACAGGACCTGCTGGAGTACTCCACATCACCCTGGCTGCCTGCAAACCCAGCTTTCCTTCCAAGGGAAGCCCATGCCTGGGAAGACAGCACACTTCCCATCCTTGCCCTCACACGCTCTCATCACTGGCCAGACTGGGCAACCAGTGCTGGGTGTTGGGAGGTGCTCTCAGGTGCTGATCTGGAGGCACAACCAATGTAAATCATGGACAGGACCGAGGTACTTAGTGACAGAAAATAAATCAATACTAGGTAGAAACTGACCTTTAAAAGTCAGACAGAAGGGCATCACCACACTTTAAAGAGAGGGCTTTTGGGCTAAATGTCATATCAGGAAAAAGACTTTCATTCATCATTCGGAATCTTTCCTTGTAGAACAAACCAGTATGGACTGATGGACACAAGACAGTTGCAGCAGAGCAGCAACTCATCGGTTAAGATGAAGGCTTTATCTGTCATATCACAGACCACTAGATTTCCCTTTGCTGTCTAGTTAAATAAATACATAATTATTCTGCATAAAGTGGAACAGCATAAAAAAATATAAAAAATATCTCCTTCCCACATGGAAGCTTGTCTTTAAAGTTGAGATGTAAACAAATAACTTCCAAGATGATTCAGTTGAACTTCTCCAGGTAGACTGATTAAAGCTAGCTGGTTATCTCCACACATAACTGTGCAGTGCAACGCAGAACTAACGCAAAGCACAGATAGAAGTGGGATAGGAGAATGCATCCCTGCTGGTGCTGAGCTTTGAAAAGTAACTCTCTTCGCAGAGCACCAGCTCCCTTGGCTCTGAAGTCTGCACGATGGTTGAACAAACTCATTTCACTCACCCTAGACAGGCAAGCTAGTTATCCAGCCTTCTTCAACAAGCTGTGGAGGAAGGCCAAACCCTTGGAAGAGTGGCTTACCTACTTGTCATATTGGATAAATGATTCTTTTGCAGTACCTCTCTTCACTGATTACCAAGAAAGCTGAATGATGAGCTCAGAGTAGGTATCCAGCAATTAAATGGCAAACAGGAGGTGACAGGAATTGCAACGTAATGCTCAATTTGATTGTTACGAATCCCAATTAGCATGTGGGATGTAGGTACCACAATGTTCAGGATTAGCATGTTTAATGCTTACATTTCTACTGAAATCAAGAGTGATATAGATTCCAGTGAGGGATAAGAGCCCGAAATTCCTTTGAGGCCTTGGATATTGGAATTTGACAAGGAAATTACACACTAAATAATCTTCTTAGAAATTCATACATAGAACTGAGATAATGAGATGCTTCCTGCAAACAATCCACAAAGAACCAAAGTTTTTCAGAGCAATCATTTACTCAGCTCTATTGGTATAATTGTGCAGCTGGATAATTTATTGTGTCCATGCTGCCGAATTGTTTTGATTTGCCAGATTTGCTTTTCATTTCCATTTCCAGTATATGAACAAATGGACATCACAGTCAAGGAATTCACATGGGTAAGTAAAATTAGAGGAAACAAAACAAGTGCTTTGTTTATTATTAAACACCTTTCATATTTTAGCTATGGTAGGCAATTACATTGGTAGGAATTTGTAACTGGAGAGGTTCTACCATTTTATCTCAAGCCAAACAGTTTATTGCAATTCACGTGCAGACAAACTTCCGTCCTTCAAAAATCAGGGGAAAATATCTAATGGGATGTGGTATTTCTCTTCCAGTGCCAGAAAAGTATGGATCCCAATTAAATTTTTGCTTCAAGGAAGGAAGGAAAGAAGAATTTCTGCCACTGGACCATGAAACAGATTTAGGCTAGAAAGAAGATGGACAAGATTTTCAAAAAAATCTAAGTGATTTGCACACCAAAGTCTCATTAGAAGTCAACAAGACTTTGATTTCCAAGCTACTTGCGAAAATTTTCTCTGATGATTCTGAAAAGTCTTTTAATATTTACCCTAAACAAGTGCTGACACATCATTCAAAAGCAGATTCGGGGTTGCAACCAGTTCTGGTTACCCCTTGAGACATTTCTAAAGCCTCACCCACAAGAGATTTGAAACTTCTAGCATGTCCATATGTCTGAAATCTTCAGTCTGCATCATGCATTTGTCTATTTAGGATAATTAAGGGTATGCCTCTGTGAACACATTACTGTGAGGTAACCAGTGTCTGGATTTACAGCAGAACAGATGCTTTGCTCTATCTGTCCGTGTGTATGTCCTTACCCTATGGTAAAACAAGGCAGCTCAGTGCATGGTCACTGAAGAAGAGCATGCAACACATGCTCATTATTCACACTCGATTTTCCAGTTGCCTCACAGTAACTTCCTCAGGTAGCCACACCATCAGATTTGTTTTACAAGCCCAGCCACTACCATAGACTGCCCAAGAGTAAACACAAGCAGAACATCTTTCACAAAGTCATTCTTCAGCCTGTTCACTGACACCTCCAACCCACCCTTCCAGGATTTTATATTCAGTGCTCATCCTTGCTTAGACTGCACAAAGCTGGGTGCCTCATTAAGAAATGTCAGCATTGGTGAGCTAGGAAGTCAGTTGGGAGGTTAGTTGGGAAGATCCATGCCCTAGGCTCCTAGAGAGGCTGTATTTAAACACTGTACTCATAAAATGCCTAAACATAAAAGAAAAATCAAAGCTATGACTGCAAAACTAAACAGCATCCTTGTCAGAAAAGCAGTAAGAGATGTTCAGAATTCTGGAGTTTGGTCCCAAAGGGTGTAGAAATCGAGAGAGTTATAAACATATTAAATATCAACTTCCTAATGATACTGTCATTCAGCTCCTACTTTCAGTTCTGAGATTACAAAGAGAAATGATCTCACCTCACTAGGGTGTAACTACAACATGCTTCTACAGATCAGGCCTCCCAGTTTTTTCCAGCTTTCTGTGGTTAGAGTTCCCATGAGATTATTGTATCTGTGGGCCTAATGGAGCATCCTGGAGACATCTCGGTGATCATCAGAGCACAACCTGCCAGCAAGAACTTTTGTCTCCAACCTCTTGGCCCAGATTCCAGATCAGAAATCCATTCCAATGTCTCAGGAAATTACACCTTCTGATATAGCTGAAAGGTGATTCTTCATTTCACATGGATATTATTCATAGCTATTACATAGACCAGGCCACTCCAGTGAGTGCTTCTAAATCCAGTACTATAAATCCACCCCCGGCATCAATTGGAAGTTAAGGAAATCCATCCGTTCCAGATTTTCATCTTGCATATGAAAATCTGCACACTGCATACTGGCTTTACATAGAAAACAAAACTGGGAAAAAAAAAGGTTTTTTTTTTTTTAAAAAAATACATTCTAATTCAATCTCAATAATTTAACCAGTAAATAACCTGTGATATCTCTGGTAAAAAGGTAAGACTTCTGAATTTGGTATATAAAAAACATGATGCACTTCTCTCCTGGAAAGGAAGTTTTCCTTTCTGTCCTAGCTTCTTAAGCTAAAATATATGGTTTATGCAACACTGGGATTGGGAATACCCTTATCTAGGCGAACTCCACATGGCTTTTTGTGCCATGCTGCTGCTGTTGGAATATGCATATTCTGTGTCCCTTCAGGATGCCTAACAGGAGTTGTTCTGTCCACCACCAAACCAGCTTTCTCTCTGCACCTTCATGCAACGGGAAGAGATTCACCTTCTGCCTGTGAGCTGAAGACCGTGGCTCTGCTTCCAGCATGCACACAATGAGTGCGACTGCATGCGATGAATCACGCAGCGCTGGAGACAGAGGTGGACCTCCAATCTTCCTTCCTTTCCTCTGCTGCCCTGCTGCTGGCTCACCCTGCTGCACAGTACAATGGACCTGTGAAATAAGCCCATAAAAAAAGCAAGACCAATGCTTTAAACCAATTCCTTTCCCAGATTTGCCTTAGAGCTCCACCACAGCAAGAGTGATCCTGGCAGGGAGCAGGGAGGAATGGCTGCAAGCATTGCAATGGCTCTTCAGCCAGCTCCGCAATTGAAGTATTCATAATGTGGAGCTGCATCTTGTGTCTCCCCAAATGCTGAGTGTGGCCTGCCAAAGGACATTGATGTTTAACTCGATTTAGAAAGGTAATAAAGAACGAAGCCAGCAGCCTGTGAATGGATAGACTGAGCTGTAGATAACAGGCACGGCTAATTCTGTTTTTAAGTAACAATAAGAACAGCAGACCCACTGGCAACAGTCACAGTATTTCTTCACATTATGCATTCTCTGACTTTTCTTTTGCTACTGGAGGGCCCAACTCTGCAAACTATTTTTAGTAGTGTTACTTTGTCAGTGCCCAGCCATGAATCAAGGTCCTGCTGTGCTATTCAAACACTTAACTAAAGGTTGGTTTCTGCCCAAAGACTTTGAAATCCAACTTACAAAAATCCCATAGGTTTAAATCGCAGGAAGGACTACATTAGCAGTACTTTCTTCTATTGTCTTTTATTACTTATTTTACTAAATATTATTTACTTCATTTGCAGCAACCAGAGCAGAATAATGAAAAAAATGTTTTCAAGCACAGGACTGGAACAACTCAGCAGTACTGCTGGTGAAACAACAAACCACTTCAAAGAAAGGAACTATAAGCACTGAACAGCCCAAAATGGCTTCTGCAGAGCCACAGCAGTATTGTATGAAAATATATAATTTAGCTGTTTTTATGTAACCTGGCTATTTTGTAATCACAGAAGTAGGAATTAGACAAATAGGGTATATGCCATTTGTAAAGAAACTACATGGGAATAATATGCTCTGCACTTACAGTCCTGTTACAGCCCTGATATTTAAATTTAGATGGTCAATAAACACACTGTCAGCTAACAGCAGATTATTCAGTTTCATTAACGATACTGATTTGGCGTCAAAGTAGGAGACACAGAAACTGAAGTCTATATACGTACATGAGCTTTTAAAACAAATTTTATGAATGGTTATTATCTTGCTTTTATTGAGTGCTGTTCATCCAAGCGTGCTTTACAAACCAACTGCAGCTTCGCGTACTCACTTGGCCAAGAACAAAGGAGCTCACTGTGTCTCTCATCAGACAGCCATCATCTCAGGTGTGACAACATGAGATACTCATAAGCGTGCGCAACACTTTTAAATGCAAAATATAGACAGGACCTGTTTCTAGAATCTTGACAGGATACATATTTATGATAAATCTAGCTAAAACGTAACGAGAAACATATATATCACAAAATCTATCGTGACTACATACGAAATAATCACAAGCGATTATGACTAAACACCTACATTCTGCAGATCTAGTAACTCATCCATACCACCATGCTGAGACATCATTTGCAATGACCTTTAAAGAAAATGACCCCTATTCCCAGAGAGCAGACTACCTGTAGTACAAGTGTCTAGGATACAAGCTCATGATCGAGAGGCTAATATCTTTACACAAGTCCAATTCACCTGATCTAACACGAAAAACAATTTTGAGACCACGTGTTTGCCTTGTGTTTGAGATTCTGCTTCCAAAAACTTAGTAAGAGCCTCTAAGAAGTGTTTGGGAAGCTTGATAACCTTTTCCATTAAAGCTAAGGCTAAATCACAGCTGTTTGCGGTCCTGACAGCCAGAACTTAATTGGATTTCTCTAAACCATCTTTATAATCTGTGGTAAGGGTCTGGATCCATTCTGAAAGCACACTGAGTAATCTACTGAAGACCACAACAATAGTACCACTGAAGGTGGCAGCTACTTGTTTAAAATAGCTGTTTCCCATGACACTGCAAGCTTCTTACATTATATAATGCATTCAACCTAAAGTCTACCTACCACCACGCTTGGTATTTTTGGGCTGCTGTACCAGCAAAGGTCTTGCAAATGAAAATGTGGCCCAGATTCACTCAACTATTTTTAGACACCTACTGGCTGTTACCTATATTTGGTCTGCAGACTGTCTACACAGTCAGTGCAGAGACAGTCACCTGCCTTCTGACCCCAGCCCCAAACCTGATCACTCTTGGGAGATCTTTACTGCTGCTTACAGTGGGAACAGAGAGAAACCTGAGAAGTACCTGCAAGTAAACAGGACCTCAAAATTCGATTTAGTAATGCAGAAGAGGAATGTTTTTATGGACAGAATAGTTCAGTTGGAAGGGACCTACAACAACCACCAAGTCCAGCTGCCTGATCCATCCAACTGTTAATTGTCATGAACAAGGGTGAAATGAACTGTGAGCTGTGCTGCATCTACAGAGTTAAGGGGAAAAAGAAGCAACAGAACTATTTTAGTTAACCAATGCTGAATGCATGGATCTTGATACGTACAGGGAACAGATTTTTTGAGTAAGGTGGTGCCATTTTTACATACTGATGAGTAACACTCTAAAAATGTTTTATCAGATTTGATTGTGAGACAGAATTACATTGGGAACTTTGCCTTTTGAAGACCATGGCAACCACTAGCAAGGTGAAAAACAGTTTCCCTGGGTCATTTCTATGGGGGGTTCTGACAGTAGCTTGGCTGGTGCTCACTTCTCTGCATGGTAGCAGAATTACTGACTTTGTTGAAAACAGCCAAGACTCTTTGCTTAATACCAGGTTACAACAAATCACTATTAATTCTAGTGCTGACTATAAAGACTGTTAAATCTTCATTTGTGATTTTAAGGACCAGACAAAGGATCTGGAGGACTACAATGGAAACTGTGTCCTGTTGACCGTTTTCTCTGTTAATTCCATACAGGCGCCTTGATTCTTGGACTTCTCCTTTCTCTAAATAAAAACCCATGAAGGTCTGATATCACAGTATCACACAGTATCACAGTATCACAAGGTTGGAAAGGACCTCTGAGATCATCAAGTCCAACCTATAACCTAACATCAGCTATCTGCCAGCAGTTAAATGCCCTTCTGTGACTGAAGAGCAGATCACTTCAGTCTGTTCATACTGGCACTACAGGAGCTCTCATCATCCAGAAGCAACATCTATCTTAAATGCATAGTAGCACCCAATCCTTTTATTTTTTTGGACTTTATGGAGTTGCCTCCACACCCCACTGCAGTCACTCAGTGAAAGAAAGGAGAAAGGGCCAAAACTTATGCACAGAAATGTGTGTGTGCAAACACACAGTATGAATGAGTAGTTTCTTCTCCAGCACTACTCGGGGACCTAAAAGCATCACCTGTAACCCTGTTGCATCAGCAGTTACCCTTTCTCCTTACATTTTTGGAACAGTCTGCAAAGTTTCAGCTTTTTAATACCAAATGTGAAGTCAAATCATATAAACAACTAGTCTCTCAATCCAGTAGAAATACTAAGTTCATTTTCAAGGTAGGATATTTAGATTGGGGAAGACCACATTTGTACCTTTAAATGAAAAGCTCATTTTTGAGATTTATTCCCCAAAACAAAGGCCCTTATAATGTCGATGATTTGCCCCAGTTTGAGACACTGATCGCCAAGATAAAGAGGCAGAACCAGGATAAAAATATCTCAGCCCAAATATCTCAGCCCTTCTGAAGATGTCACCTGGGTCTATGGAGTGAACATTGTCACTCTTACAGACCATCAAATCTGCCCCTCGGGGATCAATCAGGAGAACACCCCTTACTGACATCATCTATCTATCTATCTATCTATCTATCTATCTATCTATCTATCTATCTATCTATCTATCTATCTACTGATCTATCTAGCTGTCTGGATACCAGAATCTTGACTTGTCTCTCTGTGTTGGCACTGATTACTGCATACACCCACACTGTCAGCAGCTCCAAGCAAAAATATTTTTCGCTATACCAGTTCATCCTTTGTGTGTCACGATGCATGCCAGACTTATCTGAAAGTTTGCATTTAAGTGTTTCTGTTTTGTCTCTCCTTATTCTGAGTAACACTGAAGAGAAATCTGCTCTTTGATTTCAAGGTAAGACCAAAATGGATGCATGGTGATATTTTATCAGGGATGATTTATTTAAAAACATATTGTCATAGCTATAACTAGTCCATGCAAGCCAAATGCTTCAAAAAATATTTGGGTTATTAGTAGTGCACCTGAAGCCCGCTGCCAATTTTTGTGGGGCTTCTGCCATGTTTTTTCTCTTTGAATAATCCCAGCTCAAATCAAACAAAAAAAAGTCATAGGTACCTACAGACTGGTAGAGAAAAATCACTTCTGATTTGCAGAGACGCTCAACTGTGGCAGCCTCCTTTAGCTTCAGGAGAAAGGAAGTGAAAAAACCAATCCTGGGTAACTATAAAGGAAAACAAGTACAGATGTAAATACAGAAAAAAAAAAAAAAAAGACCCCGGACAACAGAGTTTCATCAGGTAAGTTATAATCTTAACACAAGCTAGAAGACAAATTAAGCAGATGTATGTTCTGTGTATGCAGTAATGTTGGTATAAGACCTCTAAAAAATAACTTCTCATTATGCACTCCTTGAAAAACGATAAATTTGGCTGGCACCTGCACACCAGTGGAAGGTCTGAAGCAGCCAGTGATATGAATTGCTGTTAAACCCTATTTGAAACAATTATATCTTTATGTTAGCTGAAATGCTTTACTGTTTATAATCAGCTTTCAGCTCTAAAATCCAAGTCACCAGGATACATGCATAACCTCACACTGTAAAACTGTGGCTGTAAAAGAATATTAAGGAGGCACCCTTGCCAAAATAAGACTAAATAATTCCTTTCTAGTTAAGATTAAAATTATGGCTAAGAGAGTAGAGGCTTGCTAATTCACTATAATGACCGGGAGATCCACTGTGAATTACTGAATTTTGCAACTAAGTGAGAAACACATTAAAAAAGCAAGTGTAATTTATCACAAAATGCACTTTGCTCATTTATTTTGACAACTGTTGTTTAAATTATTTATGCCCCTTCATCATGTACTAGAAAATGTACTGTAGTCTGTTTTGTGAAAATAGTCATCAGTGAGATTAGAGTAACATAACATCCGTTATTACCCTTTGCTTGGAGGTGAGTAGAAATCAGCATTCTGTGTGTTGCCAATGCAAAACAGTGTTTCAAAAACGGGCTGCATTGGTGGTTCTTGGGTGGTTTTTGTTGTGTTTTTAAACAGTGCTGAACCTACAGCAGCTCCCAACCATTTCAAATACCTGTACTGAAACTTGAGTGGAAGGAGCTGAGTATTGTTATGTTGAAAATGGGGCAGATTAATTAAGTGCTTATTAAGGGCTTAAAAATGCAGATACTGGGATTCCCCCCCTGGAAATATCCATCAGTGCCCATGGAAAAGGTTCTGAATCTGAACTTGAAGTCAGTAGGAGCTTTGCTTTAACAGGCTGATGAACATTACGAGTACTTACTGCTTTGAACTGATGCATCTTCTTTGAAGGAAGAGAAATTTTGCCTTCTCCCTGTTCCTATTTCAGGTCTATCTGGAGGAACAAAGGAGGAAGCCCCACCTTCCTCTCCTGAGCTGCGGTTTGACTTTACAAACTTGGGATGCGGGCATGAAATGGAGGTAAGTGCAAATGAGAAAGGAGAAAAGTTAAAGCAGATTTGGCTCTAGTCATTCCTGGAATCAAGTTATGTCAAGACTATGAAACACTCAGGGTGTTGGCTGGAGTTGCATCACAGTCAACCTACGCTGATGAACACCATGTACTCAGGAAACGAGGCAGTTGGGCATCCCATGAGGATTAGAGCAGCAGGCTTGCCAGTGCATGTGCTTCCATCCGTTCTATCAAGCATATTGCAACTCTGATGAAGGGGGAGAGGGAACCCCAAACCCCAGCTCCCCATCTCCCCATCTGAATTAGGGATGTGAGGGGTTTTGGCATCAGAACCTAACCAGGTACATTACACCAGATCTTTGGAGGGAGCTGGAGGACTTCTTGAGACCTCTTTCCTCCGTTACACACAGAAATTGGAATAACCAGAGTCTGACCTCACAAATACATGCACCCCATCTAAATTATACCTTAATTAATAATTATTATTAATTACCCTTAATTACTTTAGATCCCTAAATTAATGAAGGTGCTTCTAATTAGAAGTGCAGTTATCCTTGGTATTCTGTGCCTCAGCAGATGCTATGAATCCAGGCCCTACATTATTACCTTCTCAATTAAACACTCATGGCCAAAAGTGCTGAAAATACTTTTTGTGCATGGCTAGAAAAATGGCCTTGAAGATGCTCACTGTGAAATCAAAGCTATTCTCTCCTGAACCTAATAATTAGCAAGTGAGTTTTTAAATATGTTTGGGGCTTTAAAATCCACCCCAGCCCACAGGCATGTGGCTCTGTGCCTTGGTGGCTGCAGGGGGAGAAAGCTGACCTCTCTGCAGGATGGGAAAATTTCAGGCTTCAGGAAAGCAACAAGCTTTGTATTTAATTTACATGGTTCCTTTTACAAAGCAGAGTCATTAAACTGTAATTTAGGGGAAGAGGGGGAAAGGAAAAGTGGGAAAAAAAGATTTTGCTGATAATCTCACCAGTCATGTGCATCACCTTCCTGTACGCTGACTCATCTTTAGCTGTTCCAACCTGTTTACTTTGACTTTTTCCTTGTTCTTCTTTTTTTTTTAATAGCATAAACTTTCCTCTACTTTATATGGTAAGGTACAGACAAAGACATGCAGACCTTTATCCTGCTCATTTTTCCTCCCATTTTCTTCTGCCTCCCTGGATCTATGGAAACTTAACCAGATTTCCTCTTGGATGCAGCCTGCCTGAAGGGCACCCGCAGGCAGACAAAGCAAGTCTGTACCATGCCTTGCAAGTGTTACAGCTCGTCCAACATGAACTATTTGTCTGTAAAGACACTTTCAGATAAACAGGTTTCCAAGCAGGATTTAACATCCCAACAGCCAGAGGATGGCTGCGGGAAAGCCCATGGTATAAACAAGTTGGATTTCCACATCAAACCAAGAGCAGCCTCATGAATGTGCTGCTCAGATGTGACTCACATTTCTGTGCCATTCACAGCAAAAAAACACAACAATTAATCCTTTCACTGCCTCTTCCTCCACTCTCTTCAGATGCTCAACCAAATGCAACTCAGTGACTACTTTATGGATTACTTACACATCTTTTGAATGGGGTGAGACAGCTGTGGATGCCTCAGAGTTGTTTGCTTCCCTGGATGGGACTCATCCTGTAGGAACCTGGAGGACAGGCACAGAGAGTGATTCTTCTCAAAGCAGGGCTGAAGGCAGGCCTGTAACTAGTGGGAGCTTTGGACGACGCTTAGTCTTGGGCCATGAACTGATGTTTCCCTCCAGATTTAGCTGGAAACTCCAAAATATGGGTAGTTTTTCAGCCTGTGTTGGTTTGCAGCCCTCTCAGAAACACTCATCCTCTGGAGGTGTGGGTCCTCTATGATGCCCAGAAGCCTGATGACCACAGTCTGTCCTTGTCTTAGCTACCTTGCACCAGCCCCCTGCAACAACACCCAGCTTCTGGAGCCTGCAGCCACTTCCCAAATCCCCACTTTGAACAATAAAAGGACCACATCAACATTTCTGTAACGTGTGTATATGTGTTTGGAGGGGGTATTGTTGTTTTAACTCCCAGCTGGATCTCATTAAGCTCAGGGTAAGATCACAGCACAACATCTCCAAAACACCCCAGGATTAAAAAAAAATGCCATCAACTACCATTAGTTAAACCAGGACTGTAGTGGTCCTCTTGTGCACAAAACACAGCAAATTATTAAGCACACTTCAACTATAAATAATAATAAACTCGAAGAAGCAAATCTTCTTAAGGTCTGTAAAACTCAATCTTAAAATTTTAGGTGCAGTGCTCTAGTTAAATTACAAAGCACTAAGCCTAAAATTAACTTGCTCTGGGCAATCTTAAAATAGTAGATTGCTGAATCTAAGCTTATGGGTGTTCTCAGTTAACTGCTTCTGAAGAAATATAAAAGTGCTTTATTACATCTATAATTACAGCAAATCTTTGCCCTGCACTTTTCTCTCCTAGCTGGAGGAGATGAGCTTGGAAGTATCATGTGAAACAATATCAAAAGGACCGGAATCCCAACCGTGCCAGAGCTGTCAAAGCTCTTGAGGTAAACCTGATACAGCCTTATACAGGATCATGAAGGGTTTTCTCTTGTTCTGCACGACCACTTATATGTGTGTACAAACATATACACATATGCGTACACACACAATTACATATATGCATATAAATAATCCTGTAGAAAAGGAACCTTCTGGGTATATTTAAAAATAAGTTCTCTCGTACACACACACAATTGCTTTTCAAAGTAGTCTCCTCTTCCATATCTTTATTCTCATTTTGTCTATCAATAGCTTTATTTTTGTATAAAATTTGAGACCCTGATCTTGATGATAAAATATACTGCCAGAGATCACAGAATATTGACAATATTGTCCGTCTCGGCAGAAGATGAGAGTCAGACTCCTCTCCACAAAACCATAAGGCCAGGGGAAAAATCAGTAAGAGAGATTGATCTGCTTTCTGATTTTTCAGTTGTTAAAGTCACATTTCCAAGCTGTTCTCTTCAGACCATGAAGGGCCAGAAACTTCTTTTTTATTGCTTAATGAAAGCTGAAAACTCATAATTTCACATGACTTCAGAAGCAGTAGCTTGTAGAGAAATACCAAATATTTTCACAGCTATGATAAGCCATACGATTGACCAAAGATTCAAGATTTTGAGGGCTGAAACGCTACCTTTGCCAGCAAGTCACGCAGACAGACCTTTAAGCAAGGTATGAGTTGTAATAAAATCTGGCAAAATCATTTGTTTTATGAAAGAAAAGACAGACTACTGCTATTCTATCAAGAACTCCAATACAACATAGGCATTTTGTAAACTTTTCTACAGGGCCTGCAGCAATCACATTATTTTAAAATTCACCTGCTTAATCCACTACATATTTTCAGATAGAAGACCCCTCTTGGAGGAAGCAATGCATCTGATATCCCGTGCACTCCCATGGAATCAGATATAGTTCCTGGTTCTTGATTGCATTTGCTACTGTATTGCAACATTTTATGATTAAGTCAGTAAACTTAACAATATTTAAACTGCTGTTCTGATTAGAGAGCTTAAAATACGTTGAGAGTAGTAGAGCTAGTTTCAAAAGCACTTGGCTTAATTTTTCTTCCACTGTATTATGAAAATGTATGACTCAGAGAAGCATTGCAGCAATACCGGGTATTTAGATCTAAAAAACCCGAAACCCTCCTATAATTCTATAATTCTATTTGCCTTCCACAGCTTTTCCTACTGTTTTCCAGCCTACTGCTTTTCTTGAACATTTTCATATTTCCTCTCAAAAATGGACAACTTGTACAAAAGACTGGCAATGTGAGAATAGAAAAAAAATTCCCACAATTATGCAACCCAAAATTTACTAAAAATGTCAATACCTTCCAAAGATCAGCAGAAATTTCTCTCAACAGAAGTGACTTTTATAGTCAATACTGACGACTGGCCAGTTCTGGAAAAGTACCATGTTTCTCTTACAAGCTATTTTAATATAGAAGGCAAATCTTGAAATATTAACAAGGAAGTAAAATAATAACAAGAGAGACATGCAAAGACTCTCAACTCTCATCTAGAGAATGAGTCATATGTTCATTTACAGCTAAGCTTGGATTAAACTGCTAGCAGTGAAGCTCAAAGCAGAAAAATAAAAACAGAACTACTGTCCAAAGATGAACTTTCCATGCCAGAGAAAAAACCCAAAGATTTCAATATGTATTACCTAGCATTTGTTCTGGTAAGCAAATTAAATTAAGAAAATTATGAAATTTTAGAAAACATGAAAAAACTAATTATTAAAAATTCCTTGCTAAAATCTATCTTATGATGATGCAAAGGCAATGCACCAGCTGGTTTTCATTATTTCACATGCAAATAAATGCATTCAATCTCCTGTTCTACAAACTGCAAATCTGGGAAAAATAAGAGTGAAAAACATTCACTATAGAAGCTCAGATCCATTCTGTTCTCCATAGCCTTTTCCAGGTCTGGGCAAAAACGTCCAGAGATGTTTTGATTCACATTGATGTCAATCTAAGATAAACTAGATTAATCCCTGCTTTTCAGTGAATGAAAATGAAGTTAATCAAAACGTATGCCAGAACTGGTGCAATATCAAAGCTTTAAGAAAATACACAGTTGCTTTTGCCTAGGGATTGTATAACTATTTAATCAAAAACTCGCAGGATAAGAAGAGCTTGATTCAAACATGAGGATACATATTTGCACAAGAATTTACTTTTTATAGTGTCAAGATATTTTCCTTTTCCTCATTATCCTTTGACAAAATGACACCGGGCAGCATTTGACAGGCACTCCAAGAGAGATTATAACCCGCTTGCTGAACCCATTTGCACAAACTGCTCCCAGGTTTTCTTGTTTTCACCAGATGGTGTTAGGGTGGGATCACTGGTGAGCACCAAACCTGCCTATTTCTGTGCTGATTCTTTCTGAAAGATTTGCTGACAGCAACATGTGAAAAGTAGAGCTGTGAAGTCGTGCCTTCTGTGCCTGAACTTGGTTTTTCACAGCGTCAGTCAACTGTCTGGGAAAGCCAGCCATCCCCCGTATGCTCCCCGTCTCCTTCCTGGGGCCTCTTCCCAACAGTTAAAAACAAGTCCCAACTCCAGTTAACGTTACTTTGAATATACATTACCATGCCAAGAAATCTTGATTCTTTGGGTTTTGCGTTACACTTCAAAACAATATACAGAAGCACTGGTCCTAAGACAGTCAACAGCACACTGTGAGCCATTTTATCATGAGAGCTTCCTCAAGTAAGAGACATTCCTTCATTATACTTTCAGCTGACAAACTACTAGAACGTTTGGACAGTCTGCAAAAGGGACCTCCTTTAGACCTGCTGAACAGTTTTCCTTGAGAGCAGATAATTCTCAAAAAAAACATCTGGCCCTACTACCATCCAACAGCACACAATGTCTATTTATCTTAATGTCTTTAACAAGAATGATCTTAAATCTTAAGAAGATGTTTATTCATTACTCTTTTGATTCCTTTTCTCTTTTTTTCAGTCTTCTCCCCTACACTGGAATTCGGCTCATCCATTTTCAAACTTCAGTCGAGCTGAAAACACACAAAGGAAAACTTGCCCGCACTTGCTCGATACTATTTTGCAGCTAAGGTTGAGAACAATGAGAGGCCTTTCATTGTATGCACACCACCTTCACTTGGAGTGAACATGTCAGGCTGCCTTTGAGCACTGGCTGTGACTGCCAGGAAAGCTGGATTGTCTGATTGCAGTTTTTTGAAAAGCTGCACTACATTTGGGCCTATCTGGGCATGAACATGTACCCGCCAACAACTGCTCTTTAAGCTTTTTGAAAGAAAATGTTTGCAGAAAAAGGTGATGAAAACGAGGTACCCAACCATATTATTTTTGCATCTAGGATGACCCAACATTGACAAGGATGGATCACTCCTACATTTCACCTCATGGAAGGGCATCCACAGACTTCCAGGCTTAGGTTTTTTCATCAGAAACTTGGAACGGATTGTGGGAGCCAAATGTTAGCAGTTTAGCAAAGTAGTTCCTAGTCTGCCAGTCTACAGAATCACAAGGTTTAATCACACTCCGGGAAACAAGCGCATCCTTCAATTTTACTTAACATTCAATGCACTCTGTTCACTTCTCCTTAGGAAACATACTCGAGCTCCAGTGAGCCTCACAACCTATTGTTTCAATGTCATTGTTCTCATGAACTTCCGCAAAAGGAAACACAAAGTCCTGCCTCCAGGGAGGAATAACCCCAGGCATCAGGACACTCTTCAGCAAACTGTCTGGAAAGCAGCTTTGCGGAAAAGGTCCTGGGTGTCCTGGTGGACACCAAGCTGACCATGAGCCAGCAGTGGGCCCCTTGCAGCAGAGGCCAGCAGCCTCCTGGGCTGTGCCAGCCAGAGCATTGCGAGCAGGTCAAAGGAGGTGATCCTTCCCTCTGCTCAGCACCAGCGAGCCACATCACGGCTGCCATGGCCAGTGCTGAGCTCTCCAGTACAAGAGAGATGGACTTAGTGGGGTAAAGGGCCAAGAAGATGATTAAGGGACTGGACATATTCTGTCATATGAGGAAAGGCTGAGAGAGCTGGGGCAGTTCAGGTCTGGAGAAAAGATGTTTCAGCGGGATCTTGTGCATGTGTGTAGAACACTTAATGGGGGGAAGTACAGAACACAGAACCAGGCTTTTTTAAGCAGTGCCCAGTGACAGGTCAAGAGGCAATGGGCACGAATGAATTTGACATACAAGAAACTTAATTTAAACACAGGAAGACACCTTTTTACGATTATGGTGGTCAAACACTGAAACAGGTTGCCTGAAGTGGTTACGGAGTCTGTACGCCTGGAAATATCCAAAACCTGACCGGACATGGCCATGAGCACCCTGCTCTAGAGGACCCTGCTCTGAGCAGAGGGCTTGGACCAGGTAGTCTCAGGAGGTCCCTTTCCACCTCAGCTATTCTCTTCTGTGATTACTTCTTTCAGCAATGACAATTTAATATCTGTACTTTACTCAAAAGCCTCTAATTTTCTAAGTAAAACAGTGTAATACTTTCAGAATAAACCAGAAATGCATTTATGCTAACTTAACTCATAATGTATCCTATTGCATGCTCATGATTGGAGATTTTCCTCAAATCCTTATTCTGTACATATCATCCTTCAACTTCATTATCTCGAGTGTGTAGGAATTTCATACAGCATCTTGCCCTCAATCTACAGATTTGAAATTGTTCAGCACTGTTCTCAGAAACAGAACTTACAGACCTTATGAGATCCATAGGAGCCCTAGGATCAGATCTGATGCTCTGAGAGAAAAGATGGCCAAGAGTCAGCATGCAAATATGGACCACAGTGATCTGAACTACGGTCAAGCCCCAGCCCCTGCAAAAGCTGTGTTTACGAACGTCTCTTAGTCATTATCACACAGAGATACAGGCAAGTACTACAGTTAATTATTTTTTTTTGATGTGTGAATGTAGTTCCTTAAGCTTCTGCAGAATTATTCCTTTGTGCTCTAGGACAACCAAGTTTTCAAATAGCCTGCAATTGCAAAAATCAATGAAATCCCATCTTGACCAGTGCATTTAAACATCTTTTCATCTACAGTAGAACCATGCTTTGGCTTAAATTCTGAGTGAATGTTCAATAAATAAACTAATTTTTGAGCCCTGCCTTATCCAGGAAAAAGTATTTTTCTAATTCACTTGCTTTAATCAGTGAGTAAATAATTTTGTATTTTTAATGTAAACTCCCAAAAGCACAGATCTTTGCAACAGCACTGAAAGCAATTTCATAATTAAGTCCAGTCCAAACTTAACTCATATTTAGAAATTTGTTTTTATGAGAAATCATTTTTAAACAGGAAATGGATTAAGTTCCTACTGATTTCAGTACTTCAAATATCAGCTGAAAAGCTAACTTAAAAACCCCATAACCTTAGTATTTGTGATTAAAATAAAAAATTTTACTCTACAAGTTAATGAATGTGGCTCAACAGCTGCTCCAGGCACTGCTGGAGGAAAAGCAACAATTTAATAAAGAGTAAAGTGATAATTATCAGCATCCTGATTCATTTTAAGATATGGCATCTTCAAGCAACAGAACAAACATACTCCCTTTAATTGATAACTGAAAATATTTCCTTGGGCTAACTAAATATCTAGTTGACTGAATTTTCATTAAAAAATAATGTGATATGATCCCCTGGGGAGAATATTCTTCAATTATAAACACCCATGTTTGACTTTATATTCTCCTCTCATACCTTCCTGAGAAGTGAACATTAAACTTGTGCCATAAATCTCTTCGGAAGCAGACAATATTTACAATCATTCATACTTCTTCCCTATCAAGAATCAAAAAAAAGGCATTTTTCACATCTGGACTGCATCCCATGCTACGTATTTTCAGCACTAATAAAGCACAAATCTACCTTCAACGATTTTCCTCTGCAAATAGTATCATCCAACTTTCATACTCCGCCACAGTGAACATAGTTGTTCTTCACCTTCTGAAAAGCTGGTGGAAGGAATGCTGTCAGGAGATGACCTCCCTTTATGCCACTGGCATGGGTAAGTGAAAGATGGGTCAAGAGGAGATGATTTATGGCAAATTAGGGTCATTGTTCTTGCTCTGGCTTCATCCCTCATGATCCCTTGCTGGATGTAGAGGAAATGTAGCAAAGGCAGAGGAACCAAAATGACTCACCTCTCCCAGACTCATTTTACCTGCGTGTTTTGCTCTATCAATCCTTTATGCTACTGCCTCATTTCCTAATTTCCTGTTTAGCTTAGCAGTTTTTCAGTGACACGGTATTTGGTCTCAGCTCTATCAATGCAGATCTACAGATTTGCATCTCGATTACAAGATCCTGCAGATCTATTAATCCATATGCTGTCAACACCTGAAAATCTATCCTCCAGTCTCTGACCACAGCACACATTTTCTGCCTGCTACCTGCGCCTCTTCCACTCTTGCTGCCCCGTGATTGCCTACTGCACTCAACACGTTGCTGTGGGGGCCATCATCTTCATATGCCTCTGAAAGGTCCACCCTGGTACCCTGGGCATCTCATCTCATCTCTGACTTACTCATGTGGAGATGCCCTTCTGCCCTGTGAAATTTGCCTAGAAGAGATCTTTCAACTTAGATGCATTCCTGTTATCCTGGCTTCCCCTTTCCCCAGCAAGAAGCTCCTGGTCTGAATTGGGAAAGCTCCTACAATTACTCAATCTGAGGTCTGTTCTTAGCCTTAGCCATAACACCTACTGATCATTACCTTTTGATAATGGCTAAGCAGAAGGTATCTGTGGTTCCTCTGCCTGCTGCTTCTGAGTAGGTCCCTGCGTGTAGCAACCCCATGCCCAGAGCACTCTTCCCCTTTCCCCAGCCCTCATTCACCTCATTCACCTTTCAGGCTGAAGCCTCTTCAGCTGCCATTTGCTATTGACTTGCCAGTTGTTAAACCTGGATGTCCTTGGTCTGGGCTGCAAACACCTTTGTGGCAGCTCACCCTGATGAAGAAGGGAAAGGACAGGGAGAACAGCTGGCAGGAATGTGACACTTGTGAACTGTAGGAATAACTGAAGGTAGAGGAGAAAGACGCAGTATGGACCAGTTCAGAAGGGGGACAAGAAATGGGAAGGTGAAGAAAGAAAAGGAGGAAGAAAATTTATCATTATTCTACAAGATAACGACATTTTTGCTGATTTGATCTCTAAACCTTTGAACAATGGACTTTGGGAACAAAGCCAAGTGTTAAACTCATAATCCGCTGTGTGTTGAACTATGCCTGAGGCGAACCATATCACCATGGCTCAGTTTATAATGTAGGGCAGTAACATGCTGACAATTAGGTCCCTTTGGTGGCCCACCTGAGGGGCTCACTGGAGAACCCTGTGGTGCTCTGTGACTTGAGATTTCTCTGCTTGGAAACTGAGGTGTCTAAGTCTATGGAGAGGAGGGAACACGCGCATCTTACACCACTGTGGATCCAGAAGCTGAGAAGCAGTACTGGATCCCGCAGTGTAGACACAACCAACACTACTAGTGGGCACAGAGGTTCATATGAATGGATCACATAGCAGTAAAGTAAGCAAACTGGTAATTAACAGGCAACTTCGAAGCTGTCTATTTCAAACTGCCTGTGGAGTTTTTAGACATGCTTTTTCAGATGGACCTGATCAAAAAAAAGCGAAAATAAACCCACTAGTATTTTCAAATCATATATTCAAACCATAAAACCATTTAAAATCTAACAGTAGCCTTGTTCTTCCCGTATACTTTGATATTCAGATGCTTTGATCTCTGTTATAAAGCCTCCTCGGACATCTCTGTACAGATTTAATTTCAATACCATGAGCATAGTTATTTACTAAATGTTTTCAGGCCATCATTAAAGCCCCTTAGGACAAGATTCACCTAGCCAACAGCAGCTGTCTACAGAGCAGAACGATGAGAGGTCAATGGCAATCCTCTCTTCTTCCACAACGGAGAGCAACAGACTTTTCTGGGGTGCAGCTCATCTCATCTCACCTCATCTGGAAGTAGACATTTAAAACAGGTAAAATGTAGGTCACATCATTAGGTCTAGAGTTAGGAAAGAAGAGCTCAAACTTGCTCTTCATCAGATCCAAGCTCTTCCCTATTCCTGGGCCAAATATTCCCTATTGGGTCAGAATCTCAAACCATCTTTCTAGCCAAGAAATCTGGTTTGCCACACCAGACCAAGAAATCTAGCCAAGAAATACAGTGCATGCAGGAAGAATTAGGGTATCTCAATTTGGGCTTCTGAAGTGCACATCACTAACCATGTAACACAAAAACTATAATAAAACACAATCACTCCAGCAAGTTTTTATCAGAAAAGTAGTGGCATTGTTGCAAACATTACAGTTACTGATGCTTGTAATAGAAAAAAAAATACCAAGATCCTGGAACTACCAAATACCCTCCTGTCATCCATTCTGCGTCAACCGATGGCAGAGACATAATTGAGGAAAAAAGCGGCAAATTTATGTTTCTGAAACACAAAAGCACATCCTTTTGGACACTTACAATGCCCTTCATTCGACAGAGAAAGCACTGCCACTCAGACTTACTTGTTCAGCCACTCTGCCCCGCAGCAGCTCGCGCTTGGAGCCCGATGGGGTGTTGCAGTGAGTCTGCTGTTGTCACACCGGAGCAGGAGCTGTCTGTCCTCATCCTCCCTGCTCTAATAGAATCAATCACAGTCAGCTAATGCCACAAATCCCTTCTCCAAACGTTTTTCTGAGTGTAGAGAAGAAGCTCTTAGTTCTGGACACTGTCATTAATTTATATGCTGTAGGTGACTTATTTTATTATTAATCTTCTGCACCTGTGCCCAGCATGTTGGATAGGTGAATTTTAAATAAATTAAATTTTGCCTACTCACTCCGTTTGTGATTTTACTATGCAAATAATGCTCATCCTTTCACCTTTGAAACTATCCACATACCATAATCTCAAAGTCAGACTAATTTATAAGAATGCTGAGGAAAGCAGATCCTTTTTGAGGACTCAATACAATTAGAAGTGATTTCTGTTCCTTTATAATCTGGAGGGTAAATGGAAGAGCCCATTATTTTCACATAATTTTTCTTTTTCAGAACATAGAAGTTTAATTGTAATTTTTATCTACAGCTATATTCTGTTGTCTCCAGATTCCTGCAGCTCATCTGTAACCCGGTCTGCTCAACTGGCTGTGCGGATTTTGTAATTTTCTGTGACACAGATTGTAACTCTGAAATAAAAACCACAATCATTTCTTGTAGGGGTTGGGAGTGGATGTATTCCCAAGGTAAGGGGGGACGGGCAGGGGAGTAGAGAGACAGGACAATGTGGAGGAAAACAAGAGGGAGAGATGGCAGCTTTCAGAGCATTCAGATTGCTCTCCAGAGGCTTCCCTGGAAATCAGCAGAGTTCACAGCAGGATGTATTGAAAAGATATTGAGCACGTAATCCTCAGCTCCTTCATAAACACTGATCCACAGCTGGGCCACATCAACTGCTGCAGAGCAGGAATAATACTGACAGATGCTACCAATACAGACATACAGTGGCTTTGTTGAGCCTTGGGTTTTGCAGAGGCAGATCCAGGCTGGTCCCACACACCACGCTCATTTTTGACTCTCTGGAGCCCTGGGTGCAGAGGGCTTCCCTTGACCAGCCATTTTATCCACCAGTTCAAACAGCAGAACCAGTTTAATAAATATTTAGGGCCATATTGCCTAACTGCAGGCATTTATTAAAGGCTCCCAACTTATTTAAAGGCTCTCAAATGATTATTTATCACTTGGAGCAAGGGGCAGTTGTTCTTGGCCAGAAAATGATGAATACTGCTCAGTGCTTTCTTGACCTTAGTCTCAAAGATTGTTTGTCAAGTATCTTGGGGGACTGAATATAGTCCTGCTCTACTGGAGCTGGTCCAGTTCCAGTTCCAGAAACTCATGGAGGACATTTTTCTATTTTATTGGTTCCATGTACTTTTTGCTTTGAGCTTCTCTTTTCAGCCTAACTAGGAAAGCCAGTAGTCAACATTTCTGGTTAGGAGACCTTTCTTCTTTACTGTCTTCAGTTGATGTTTTATTTTACTTTCTTTAATGAGAGCCCTGTCACCTCTGTGTTATGCAAGACTTCTTTGGTGCATCCAAACCAACCAGTAACTATCAACCCCAAAGACACCCACTCTAATGATGAATCCAACAGATCAGATAGAGAAATAATTCAAAGGAATCATTAGCAAGCTTAGCTTGCATATGAAAAAAAAAAGAAACACAATAAAAAGTGTACTTTTTGATCTGTTCATATTTAGCATCAATTACAGAGACAGTATGCAGTAGACAGAACAAAAATTTTAATTACCTTGAAATTTGCATAGTGGTTTACTAAATGCCTTTTTGTTTAAGTCTGTTTAATATAGTTATTTAATTAAACCTTGTTCTAGGTCAAAGTAATTTAATTAAAAAAAATTATTGCCTGTAGGTCCTACATCAGTAGCGTCGAGCACACCTTGCGCTTGGAGATCGTACAGTCACCCACAAACTTGCTTCCTTGTTCAGGGACAAGCTGATCACTTTAAAACCTCTGTTACTGGAAATGGGGAAACAGGGAAATGCTTTGCAATTGATAAATCCCAACACAAAATACTGCCACCCCACAGGAAAGTGCTTCTGTATAGAGAGCCTCTCATAGTCTCTCCTTGGACAGCAAGTCTGGCAAATATCCTTCTCCGAAGGAACAGGAGCGAGCAAGGGGATAAAGCATTTTATGTTATACTCTGAAGGACTTTAGTATAAATACTGAAAAAAAATCCCAAACGTACACATTGCTTTTCTGCCACAATGCACTTAATACAAAATCAGTAGCTTTAGGATAACTTCTAGGTACTCATACCTGGCCTGAAGCATGTAAAATTTAATACACAACAACCTAGTCATCGTTTGAAACGTCAGAGTATAAACAGTGCTCTGCCAAGGATCTGGACAACCCCACATAGATTAAACATATTTAAGACTTGGCAATATTTCCCTCTTGCCCTAAAATATAAGATTTTTCATTTCCAGCATCAAATAAAAACTTGGCCAAGCTCGTGACTATCCTGAGAGCCAGGGTCCATCAGCTGTGGCTTGGAAGACTTCACAGGCTCTCCTGGCCCTGCCTCCCCTCCATTCAAAATGCTGCCACAAAGACTATTTCTGTTTATTCGCTTTGATGATAATGGATTCATCTCTGTAACAGCAGACTCAGAAATGCCTGAAGCCATTCAAGGTCCCTCTGAGCAGAGCCTATCTTTACCCATCATTTCTTATTTGTTACTGAGCTATTGATCCTAGCTCTGCCAGTGACACCAGTCTCTGCTACCCAGTCAAAAAAAATCTCCAAAGACAATTAGATTTTCTCCCAAGAGGCTCCTACTTCTGGGCAGTTTGTTTAAAACACCTGCAAGGCCTTACCTTACCGTCTTCACGAAAAATCTTAGGAGACATCTAAAAAGATTTTCCTTTATGAGGACATCTACAAAAATTCGACAGATCTGTTGGGATTGTGACTTGTTTTAACAGAGCTACCATCTTATTTTTCCCCAGTATTTATTTGTTGCATTTACCTGCTGCTTGTTGACATATGTAGCATGTAATCTTTTGCAATCTTTGCACTCCATACCTGGAAAGCACCAAGTACAGCGAGGTGCTGGCCCACAAGGAAGGTTTCTGAAGTGCTGTCGTAATATAAATAAGCACAAAGAAATAAAAACAGTATGTGGAAAAGATGGATTTTACCCTCTGCTTTTCATCAGTTGGAAGAAGAAGGCTCTAGTATCCAGATAGAAAATAACTACTCCATATTATAGGCAGACTACATGTACCAGTTAACATGTAAGCATATCTGTAGATTAGTTTTGCTCTTCATGATGATACCGTAAACGAGAATCCAGGCTGAAATACACTTAGGTACCTTCACATCTGACCTCATTCTTGGCTCCATCACCACTGTTCCCTCTGCTAGGAGTGGGCACACAGGTCTCCCAAAAGGCCACTCAGCTCCACATCTGGATTCTTGCTCTTTGGTTTAAGATTGTTTAGCAGTATATGCCAAGAATATTTTCATGAAATGTACTGTCACACAAACTGTCTCTTATCCAATTCTAAAACTACTTAAAATGCATAAAAGAAGGGAAAATACGCACTTGATAAGGCAGAATAGGAAGTTTTAAGGAAGTATGATTGCTACTTGATTTTCAGAAGTGTGACGCCCCCAGAAGCTCTATGCATGCCTCGGGTGGTCTCTCAAAGTAAACCTTAAAATATTTACTACAGATCTTTTGACACCTGTGGGTACCTTGTACAAATCAGGCTGCCCTACGGAACATGTGCACAAAAGCAACCACTGTTTTTTGTAGGCTATGTGGCCATGTGCAGCTGCTTTTTTAAAGCAAGCTTTGAAATCTGAATGAGATGCACAGCTAGAAAACGTTGCAATTCTGTGACGAATTATGTAAATATCACACACAAGGAAGCACCCTCAAACAGTGATCTTGCTTGTGTTCTCTCTAAATTTCCATCAGCGTGGATTTTAACTAAACAAACACCAATCTGGTGTTTTTATTCAAAGAGAGAACCCAGTGGGAACTCTACTTTTCTGAAAGATGTCCTAGATCTTTCTAGCTCAAAACCTCCACCACCCACATCCCCAGACACTCCTACTTTCACCTCCCAAAATTAACCCTTAACTCTGCCGTATCTTTCCAGATCTCAAGGCAATCGGTTTCTAGGCAACCACCCCCAATTTTCCCCAGCTTGCTTGTTTAATAGAAGCCTGTGCTAAATAACATCGCCAAAGAGGAAGGGCACTCTCTAATAGTGAATAGCTATTACTAAAGTCATGAGTGGAGCTTTAGTACAAAGGGGATAGGTACAGAAAAGCAGTCCCCTCCCTAAAATGTCCTCTTATCACCAGCAAACAATTGCTAAATATACAAAGAAAGAGCTTTCACCTACTTGTCCGCAACAGGAGATTCACATGAAGGCTAGGTCTGTACTGTCTTGTGACCTGCCCCAGGGAACACTCACTCTCAATCTGCCTATCTCCCATCCACACCACCTGAAGGAGTCCTGCGTTGATGGAAGGAACAAATGAACTGCCCTGGGCTTCCTCTGGGAAGAGATCTAGACGTGTTTCTCTACAGACAGGACTTGCAACTATCTACCCGATCTGCCTCGGGAGTAACAGGATCACCACTGGAGTCTGGGTCCACAACACACGAAATGAGGTCAGTCCCACAGCATGTATTTTGGAGAAGATTTTCAAGGAAGTCCAATACAGCACGGACCGTTCCCACATTGAAACCTTGCATATGCAGCATGCAGGTCTGTAAACAGAGCTGGAGTTCTTGCACAAGTTCGTGAAAGTTCAGATACAAAATCGCCACCTTTCAAAAAGTACAGGCCATTCTGCTCTCTGCAGTACTGTCGTTCAGGTGAAACTGGAAACATGGACCATCAGATCTTAGTTGCACACTACAGTTCTACACTCCAAATGGAATATGAAAGACAAAGGTCTCAATGCAGAAAACCTCTAATGCTTTGGCAGTTGTTACTCCTCAAAATGACTCGTTTCTGGCTAGACCAACTCAGTACATCAGTTCTCTGCACTGCTGTACATGTCTCAGGAGAGGAGTTAGGAACTTGCAAGAAGTTGTGGAGAAGCAGCCTCCATCCAGATGACCTTAAACAGCTACAGAAACAGCTCAAAACTGGAGCCTATCTACTACATATATCCACTGTTCTGTTAGGTGCAAAGCTGTGACGGGGATCTCACTGCTGCCACAGACATGTCTACGGTGCCACATGCAGAGCACTTGAAAGCAGCTGCTGGCTACGCCTGCTCCACGCCTGGCCTCGCAGGTGAATTCATGTAACATGCACAGCAAAGAGAACAAAAAATATATCTATGTGTTTCTTTATTTAATGACTGGAAAATGAATGATGTAATTGATTTATAGGAAGAGTGATTAACCAAAGAAATGACTGACCTAAGTTTCAGGCAAAGGAGCAGCAGTGTCAAACATTTTCATAAAGTGAGAGCTGTGGAGCAAGGACTTCTAAAGAGAGCTCTGCCTGGCTTCTTCAAATAACTGTTCACTCCCTGGAAGGTAAATTCTTGTCCAAACAAATCCTGTCAGGCTGCAGAGCCAGATCTTATAGGCCAGCCACATCCCTCTGAATTGAAAGCACTTAAATAAATGCCTTTGTAAGCTTAGAACTTGATTACTTTATATTCGGACAAGGAAGAATACTGCCTCAAATTTGAACTGTCTATCTGAATCACTGGTTTGAGAGGAGGTTCTTGTCTCCTAACTCCAGGTGTGTAATGCAATTTTGGTGGAAAAACCTCCGGCTGTACTATGTCATCACTGTATACTTCCAACACCAACGAAAGAAACACTTCTCCATCATGCGTTATTTTCTCCTTTGTGGCAAGAGAGATCTTCCTAAGAGATAAGGATGGAACATATCATTCAGGATCTTCAAGAACTCAGAATTAGTTTGTGATACCTGAAATAGCTCAACTGATAGACTTGATCTATATCTCATACTGACTTGTAACACACATCTTCAAGATATCCCCTGCCAGCCAGCTGATACGACTTAGTCTAGAAGCTCCAAGTGATTAATTGGTAAGAATATATCCTAAAGAGAATGCTTTTAATTATGTGTGTTTGACATTTTTGTATATGTTTTGTGAGATGATAAATGCCTTTTCACCAGGTTTCCATTGATGCCATATGGCAGCTCACAAAAAGCTGAACAAATTAGGTGTAATGAGACTCATAAAAAAAAAAAGAAGAAGAATATCTGCTATTAAAAGGACTTTTAGAATTTGCAGGATGACTTTCAGATAGAGGTGCCTGTACCTTACTTACCTTGCATCAGGAATAGTGTAGTAAGCAGGACCAGAGAAGTTATCGTCCCCCTGTACTCGGCATTGGTCAGGCCTCACCTTGAATATTGTGTCCAGTTCTGGGCCCCCCAGTTTGGGAAAGATGTTAGGGTACTGGAATGTGTTCAGAGGAGGGCAACGAAGATGGTGAGGGGGCTGTTTAGCCTGGAGAAGAGGAGGCTCAGGGGAGACCTCATTGCTCTCTACAACTACCTAAAAGGAGGTTGTAGTCGGGCAGGGGTTGGTCTCTTCTCTCAGGTGACCAGTGGCAGAACCAGAGGGCATGGACTTAAGCTTCGTCAGGGAAAGTTTAGACTTGATGTGAGGAAAAAATTCTTCACTGAAAGGGTGATTGGCCATTGGAATGGGCTGCCCAGGAAGGTGGTGGAGTCACCGACCCTGGAGGTGTTTAAAGGGAGAATGGATGAGGCACTGAGTGCCATGGTCTAGATGTTGGTTGGTGTTAGTGTTGGTGTTAGTGTTAGGTTATAGGTTGGACTTGATGATCTCAGAGGTCCTTTCCAACCTTGTGATACTGTGATACTCTGATACTGTGATACTGTGATACTCCTCTGGCATTTCTGGTAGATGACCAGAAATGCCTCTCCCCCTGTCAGAGGTACCAGAGGACTAGTGAAGCAGTCCTGAGAATGCTTGGAATACAAATATAAGGCAGAACAGAAACCCCATTCACAAAATCAGACACAAGCCAAAAGGTGAGGAAATTGAGGGAGATGCCAGCTGATGGACGTGGTAATCCTGACTTACAATCAGGTAACAGCTTTAGGTGGACAGGTGACCAGTAAGTCAAAGTTAACAGGCCAGAAGTCGAGCTGCAGTTGTAGGGTGAAAGAGCTACACGCAAAAAAACGGGAGGAAGAAGGTTCTACAAAGGGTTCAGATGGGATAGTTTCTGCCTGTCCTCTCTTCCCTTCAGAGGGAAGTGTGTGTGTGTGTGTGTGTGTGTGTGTGTGTGTCACACTACATCTTGATCCAACGGGAAAAAAAAAAAAAAAAACAAAACCCCAAAGTAATATGGATCAGTATGAAAGCATAACAAAGGGATCACCAGGCTCAGGGCAGAAGTGAAAGCAGCAGCAATGGTTATTTCTCAGTTCAGTCCAGCAGCATGACAAGGTATCCTCCAAAAACAGAGAGGGCAGCCTACCAGAACTGCAACGAACCCTGCCTTCACCTTGTGACACATACGAACAATTAGACAGTATTGCACCCCTTCCATCAGGGACATCTGAGTACTTACAATAGCACTGACTATGGATGCTTTCGTGTGACCCCACAGGCTGAAATGTACACAAGCATCTCAGGTTTCATTTGCACCGGGGTCACTCCCACTTGAGCTACGCTAGTTAGAGAAGAGCATCTCAAGCTAATCCTGCAGTGCAAATCTGTCTAGAGTCTCAGAGCAAACCCCAATGGATATTACTGTGGGACACATCAACTGCTTAATTATTGTTAGAGCTGTGGCTCAGAAAGATTAGGTGGTTTATTATAGTTGCTGTCAGAACCAGCCTTCCCCCCGTTGCTTTTCACGTGCGAGTGCATGCTTCTTCTCCAGCCTGGTTGGAGGATAAGCCCAATGACAGCAACTCACCTGCTTCTGGAATCACTGGATTAACAGCAAGGGTTTTTTTTTTTTTTTTTAAAAAAAATTTAAATGGTTAAATTATTCAAGAAAAGAGACCAAAAAGGATAAGTAGATCCAAGGGAAGGACTCTGTTGCCAATGATTCCAAGGTAGTCTATCACATTGACCCTAACTCTATCCTTATCTGTATAATAGTAAAATCTGGTATCAGCTTAGACTTTCTTCATGCCTTTACATTTCCACTTCCCTCCAGCTTTAACAGTATTGCCAGTAACAACTACTGCATCTCTAACCTTTGGCCATTTCATAAAGCTTAGTGCCTCCACCTAAACCCATCACACAACAAGACTCCTCTGTAGGATCCCTGTTTTAGACATTAACATCTAAAATAACATCTTCAATAGAAGCAGCAGATGCAGAAGGCAGAAATAAAGACATAGAAAGCAGGAAAGAGGGAGGACAGAACTGATTAAGTTTTGCTGTGTTACAGCTTGTTCTTCCAGAAAGGCTCGCCATCAGCTGTTCCCTAGCACTATGCATGTGTCTCTTCTGGCTGGAAAGCACTGCATTGTATGTCAGATGCAGCACGATTTCTCCTAGCTATTGCTCACTAATTGCAGACCTACTTCAGGGTCATTCAGTCTCTTCACTCAACAGGGTGCTGCATTTCATCTCTATAAAAAACCCTCCCTGGGGCATATTACGTAGAAGACCCTACAATGAGAGAGATAAACTAATTAAGTTACATCAGCTGTGTATTTTCTCTCATCTCATGCAAAAGAGTGGTGTGCTTCTCTGAAACCTCTAAGGACACAGTTCAAAATGATATCTAACCAGATGAATAAAGGGGCCCTGTCTCTTCAGGCTATAAATCCTTAAAGGTCCTTTTACAAGGAAAGCACTGCTAGACTGGGAAATGGAAATAAAGCATATTGGTTCAATCTAGTCACAAATGGGCAGATAATAAGGAATAAATGTAACAGAAATTATCAAAATAGGGGAAAAAATGACAAATTTTGTACTTATTTACACCCTGTTCATATATCCAGAGGGAACCCGTGCAGCATTTCTTTAAATTACCCAAGTTGAGGAGATGTTTATAAGATTTCACTGCTGCAATAGTATTTACCCTATTTCATGTTACCACAAAGAGGACTTGAAGCTGATAAAATATACTTCCAAAGAGCACATTAGTCTCCTTTTGGAATGATGTGTTTCCATTAAGACTGACAGGTATTATCCATAATTTCCCATGGGAGACAATCCCCAGCCTCCTCTAAAAGGTTTTCAAACCCCACTGCTGCTGCCATTCACAAGGCAGAAGCAAAAGACCCTGCTCCTGCTGTCCAATGCCAAGCACTCCTCAAAAACAAATGACAAGCACTCCAACAAATCGCCACTGAATACAATTTGCCTGCCCTCTTTGATTTTTCTTATAAGGAAAAATGTTTTGTTCACATTACTCTTCCTGCCAAAAGCATATTATCACAAGATAAAGGGGGAAATTACTTTGCTGGAGCCTTTAATTAAAAGAGGGTCGCATTTCAATGCCTTTTTCCTTTGTGATAGACATCGTCTCTCCTTTCTCCATCTCCCCAAACCCAATCTGGAATAGGTTGGCACAATGGTCTTTTACCAAATCTACATCATCACTGAAATTTGCTGCTTTTATACGCTGGCAGAATGCAGCATTGCATAATGCTATAAATAACTGGTTTATTCCTTGAGGGCCTACCTGGCACTGGCTATCACACTGTTCTTTCTAGCACTGTGCAGTAATCACAAATTACAATTTTCTCACCAGTGTGTTTATTCAGCATTAAAAAATAATTGCAAGGCACAGAGTATCGCAGTCTGGCTTTTTATTATTATTATTTTCTTGTCCCATTAATGGCATCTAAATTGTTCAAACTTTAATGTGTTGTTGTTAAGAGCAAAAATTAATTAAAAGCATCTTTTTCTATATAGTTAACTTTTCTCTGGACTAGGAAACTACTTTTTCATGCTTGCCATGGCTTTAAGTGAACTGCTATATTCGTTTTTTCTCAGATGAGTGATAGCGTATGGGTGACTGTGTGGTTTTTGGATGATGAGACTCTTCACCTCTGCTTCACTTCTATCTTCAGTCAGAAGCCTGTATCAGACATACCAGTACTATTTGTGATCGGATATCTTTCTGGGATTTGCTGCCTGACAGACCACTGCAAGACTTTAAGACCTTCTGCAGTCATTTCATTTTTTTTCCTGGAAATGGAATTTTCTCCTCTAAATGATTTCCCTCTTCCTTTTGGGGCTGATACACATCTATGAAGCATATCTTGCTTTCCTTGCTTAAAAAGCCCTGGATCAGCAGAAGTGTGTGTTTCTCTGACAGCATGAGGCATTTGGATGGTACACTCCTAAGCTCATTTCAAAAGAAACTACGGAGGGTTTATTTTCACTGTTACACAGCACAAATTTATCACTATTGGAGTAACAGACTTAGCAAAAAAACCCAGAAGCACCTCCTTGTCAAGAAACCATTACCTAAATAGCCTCTGGGATGTATCACAAGCACAAAACCACATTCTTTCCTCAGGAGACGCCTTTCAAAGCCAAGAGGTAAAAAAGGCAGGATAAAATGCAGGGTTCAGAAGAAGATGACCCAAGGTCTATACACTATAATTCAGCATGCATGAGCTCCAATCCAAATCACGGAAACACAGAGGAAACAAAATTACGGTAAATCACCCTAAAGAATGAAGCCACTGTGTAGGAGGCTGTACCCCTTCTACCTACAAGTGGATGCTTTCATTCAAGCATAAAGTAATCGTAACTCACAACATTGTAATTCTCCTTAGAGGATTTTATGTGCTCTGTCACAGATGCATTGTCTTAAAGCATTAGCAGATTTGGCTTTTCCTTCCCCTGTGTATTTGTGCATATATGGCTCTGCTCGGCAATGACTGGTTCGAAAGTTGAGCTCAGATTTAACACGGCAATTTGCTCTATCACTATAAATCTCTCACCCAAAAAATAACTGTGGAAGGGGTGAGGAAAGGAGAGAAGTCATGAGCACAGCCAATGCTGCAAAACTATCTCCTGAACTCTACTTTGAACTGCATTTTAGAAATACTGGAACAATCTGAAGTTTTACTGTCTCCACATCATTACTCTCAGGTATTTCTGCGAATGTCTTGGTCCTCTTGGTAGAAGATAATTTCCATTACAGGACAACAGAAGCTAAGGCTGTTTAAGAAACAACATTATAAAAGGCATTTTAAGAATCTGAGTTATAAGAGCTGTGGTTCTAGTCTAAAGAATGAGTCCATTACAGAAAGTGTCAGTAGATGTTTCCCTGTTTATTATGTGTTAGTAACTCTGGGCTGAATGTGCTCAATTTGTGAGTACAAAGACATATTTCTTCTAACAGCCAATCTTAAAGGCTCAAGCTGGGATCTGAGAGGCGGGGTGTTTTTTTCATTCTCATACCTCATTACCAGTAAATGTCAATTAATATATATTTGCTTATGTGGCTGTAACTGATCCTTATTATTCTGTTTTTTAAACTTGAAGCCGGTTTGAATACAAGAGCCAAAAAATGCAAACCAGACGACAGAGTTTATACAACGATGACCCAGCGCCTACACACCGTAACGCAGCATACGTGAGCACAAATCCAAAACATCTGACCGAACCTGCAAATGTTGCAAAAATAATAACCAAGATACACGGTGAAGATACCACAGTTTAGAGTCAAACCCTCCCCAGATGACTGCATGGGTTGTTACTGTCCTCTGGGCTCCTGCCAGTATCTTTTCAGGAATGAGCTGCTGGGGGCTCAATGTATTATCCTAGATGTAGTTGCAAAAAGCCAGATAGGAAGGCTATTACCTCCGTGTTATCATATAGCATCTCTGTCATCACTTCCCTGGTGGTAACCATACAGTACTGTGAATTTATATTTAAGCTATGGCTTAAATGCTAAAAGGGCAGGAGTTTATCAAAATTGCTTTGAGCAACAACTTGTACTCCACCCACATGCTGCAAGCCACCAAACCGGCTTAGATCAACTACTCTTGGAGCTGCTGCCTTTCCCTGGGATCAAGGCGGGAAGGAGTTTAAGTCAGTAGCTATTCTGCAATGAAATGAGATTTTTAGAAGAATATTCTAAATTACAATTAGTTCATAATAATTAGCAAGGAACAACAACAATAAAAATAGCATTCATTCATTTAAAATGATTTTTAATGTTATAATAACTGGTACATAATTATACCAGAGAAGGTCTATTTAAAAGAGGGGGAAAAAGATAACTTCAAAAGAAAAGAATTCATTTGGTGTTTATTTGCTTCAGGGTTCTAATTACTCTGGAAACCAGCAACCCTCCTGATAGGATTACTGACACGAACGCAACTGCAGCTGCAAGGAACGCTGAGCACATCAGTTTTTTAGCTCCATTAAAACAGTCCTCTATAAATACCAGATGCATCTATCTATCTATTACTCTCCCTTCTCAGCACTTACTAGCTGAGCAGTCGCAGAGCGCATCACAAAAATGAAATGTGTAGCAGTGGCAGAACTGGTGCAGTAGAGCAAGTAATTTGTATCAGGCAGTATAAGAGTTTAAGTTTTATTATTAAGTATATGTCACATATATACAAGCACCAGTTCATCTTTTTTTCCCCTTACAGTTCAGATTTATACACTTATTAATAAAATCCAGACGGTCATTTCAACACCCTCATTTAGCAGAATAAGCCGGTCAAATCTGGTCAGAGTCGCGTAGACTCTATGTGGCAAAGCAGAGAGCTCTGGCAACTTTAATTGTTGCAGTCTAGAGGAGATTTATGATGCTATCCATCCTGGTCCCAGCTAATAAATCACATCTTCCTCCAGTGTTCAGCAGATAGGTCGGACGAAAAAGGCTGCTAGGTCTCATTAGTGCTCCTGAAAGTGGCACAGAGGTAGGGAGGGAGCCACAACACTGGGCATTGCTTTCACTTCTGCCCACACAGATTCTCAGAGAATTTTTTTCCCTGATGGGGTTTTGAAAACCATTAAGGGAAGGATTTTTTTCTCAGGAACAGAGACTGGAGGGACTTGCAGCTGGCCTTCAGTTCTGGTTCCAGTGCAGATTTCCCATGCAAGTTAAAGCATGTGGTTCCATGCCTCTGTGCCTCGTCCTCCAAAGAGCAACCCTCACCCTTCCTACCTATTGCCTTGGTTAGTAGGTGTGCTCTTCAGGACAGTTACTGCCTTCTACTACGCATATGCAGCCATTCTCACCAGGGGCTGGCAGGTACAACACCAAGATGAAAATACAGCTTGAAAGAGTTGGAAAACATCTTCAAATATCAAGTTTTTGTATTCTTTGCTTTTCTATAAAGCTAGTAAGAAAAATCAATGTTGCAGAGCAGTTAGGCATTTCTTAGATACAATCTCAACAGCATGAAGGACAGAAAAGTATAAATTTTCTGTAAAATAATATATTTACCAAAACAGACAGGGAAATGCCAAACTGGCAGCTTCATTAAGAGATCATCCTCTAATGGTCTTTCTGCAATACATCAGTAGAGAAATTAAAATTCTTACACTAAATGTGTTATTTTAAGACCTGCAAGACAGAAAGGAAGCCTGAACTTACAACTACACTGGATGTGTCCTGAAACCAGGCAAGACAAACCAGACAGGGCACAAGAAGCACACCAGTGAAGAAAAGGTGAGTACTGTCATTATAGGGCATCTCTGAAATGTATACATTGCTTGTCTAATTCACATGAAAACATATTTATCTATTAGTAATGAAAACGTTCTGTCATTCCTCATGACAAGTGCATTTCCAATGCAAAACACAAAGACAGTCTGTGCGCTAAAGTGTAATGTATGCTACAGTGATCCAAGTTTAAATGAGCTGGCTCAGAAAAGGAGATATGGTAGTAGAACACAAAGCTCTTCCTCCTACAGGTAGACTTTGCTGAGCGCCCTGGCTGGATTAGGTTTCTCCACAACACGAGGCAGAAGGCAGTGCAGGCGTACCCAAAGACAAGACAACCATAGCAGATACAGAGACACAAAGGAAACAAGAAGACAACGCTGGTCGGCAGAACAGCAAGGCGTTGACATACTTCAGTAGCTCAAGTGCTGGCAGACTTCCACAGCAAGATACAGTCATCAGGTGAGATATGAAGGAGACTGTGGGGTGACTGTGTGGTAGCTCTCAGAGAGCTCTTCCCAAGGAAAAGCATAATTGATGCCATCATTTAGACATGGGCGATGGGATGTGGAAATGCAGCAATGGGGAACAACCTCACTTAACCATAAAAGCTTCCAGGGAAGGAGGGAACCTAAGAAATGAGAAGAAACTTAGATTTAATATATATTCACAAAAGTCAGGCCTGAAAAGGCCCAGTCACTTTGGGGTCGGGGGGTGGGGGTACTTTCCTGAAGACTGCAGAAGTTCACTTTGCTTTTGCCTAAGGGCATCACTGAGGCAGGTTCATAAAAACAGAAACACTGACTTGGAAATATGTGAAGTCTTCACTTACTTGAGTTGCATGTGTAACACGAGGAAAAGTCTGTATGATAGTTTTGTTAACGGCCTCATTAATGAAAATGGAATGAGACTCAGTGCTGCAACCCCTAATTGCTGGCTAAAGCTTAAATAGGCAAATAGCACCTATTCTTGAGCAGTCGGTCACATTAAGCATCACACTTACTCCTTCCTCACATTTCTGAGATGATATTCAACTTTCAAAGGGCAAGAGATGGAGTGAGAATGCTGCTTGTAGTCTTGTAATAGCTTCAGTTGTGAAAAAGACATAGCTTCATGATTTCCAAAGCTGCTATTTTTGTGTATGCTTGGAGAAAATGCAGTTTAACAAAACTTAACAATCAGCAATCCTTACTAAATGTTCAGTATGTATTTGCCAGCTCTTTACTAAGCTAATTCATCTTTTAAAAGCAGCTTAGCAGAGATAACCGCTCAGATTTAGATTTGTATTATTTCGTATGATATTATTCAGTAGAAATGAAATACTTTGGAGATAAAAACAATCACATTGTTTCATTAGCCTGAAATATTTGAGACGGGGATAGCAATAAAAATAGATAGCTTTTAGATATGAGCACAGCAGAAAAACTGTTTCATAGTGAGAGTTCAGAATGATTCTGGCAAACAACCCACTCTTCTAACGCAAAAAGTGTGAGTAAGGTCAGGTCAGCATGTGGACTGCACTCGTTCAGCCGATGAAGGTTTTACTCCTCTTTGAGCTGTGTGTTGTGCATCCTCATACACTGAGTTTCAGTGCTTCCCAGTGGTTGCTTTATCTCACAGAGAAAAGCAAACACAGAGGCAAAATGTTTCATAAACTCAAAAGATGCAGCCAACCTTATGATCTACACACATTATTTTCCCTGAAGGCAAGTCAAGTAGGATGCTGTTCACATGTAGATGTCTCAGAGTGTTCTTCCTTCTTCAAATTGCTGATGAAACATCACTGCTGATAGGAAACATTTATGAATGTCTCTTTCTCCAAGTCATCACAAGATTTAAGGAAGGCTGTGGAGATCTGTGTGAGCCCCAAAATGACATTTAATCAATGTTTGACTGACCTCCTAACATATTCACTTCTTTGCAGAAAAGTTAAAAATTACTTTCATTAGAAAAACAGGCATTGTAGAACCAAAGCCCTATTGTATAAAGCAAGCAAGGAAACTCCAGACAAAATACTTCTTAATTCCTTTTCATCATGGGAAGTTACTGAGACTTCACCTGAACACAACATCACAATCTGGTAAAGCTTTTCAGTATGAGCAGCAGAGTACCCTATAGCAGCCTACAAAGCCAATCCATTGGTATTAACGTACAGGAGTTAACTTAGAACTGAAAAAAAAGAACTCAAATGAAATAAATGATACACCAAACTCCAATGTTACCGGTGTGTATCGCTGAGACTTAATTTTTAAACTTCTGAGGTATACCAGAAGTTATTTTGGGAACTTAACTTAAGCTATGAGACACAAGCTGACATTTTGAGGTATCATCAGAAAGATTACAATGAAATGTTAAAGAGAAGAGCTATTCCCTCTAGGCCGACTGAAGCAGGAATGGCATGTCCTCATCCTCCTAAGCCCACCACAAGCCCCAAATTGTAAAACAGCATACTTCAATTATTCCCCTGCTTTCAGTGTGCTAAAAATAAGACTGACATCATAAACCAATTTTAACTAATATCATAAAGCTAAGTGCATGCCAATGTCAGTAAATGAAATGTAAAATTAATTGTGCTGCAGAACAGGAAAGCCTTCTGAAAGAATTCACTGTAGTAGTAAACGGTGAGCACCTTGTATGCCCTCAAGCTTCACTGAAGTTATTACTACTCAGATGTCATAAAGGCGGGTTTCAGAGTCTTTTTCAACATGATGTTCATAATTAATAATCAGACGGACACAAAAACCAGCGAGCCAAGCCTTAACACTCACTGAATATTAGCTTTCTATGATTTTAAGGGGCAGTATTTGGCCTCAGACTTACAGACAGAGGCTGTTTATAACCTAAGATTTGACAGAACACAACATTGTCTACTCTAGAGAGACAAAAGGTATCATTTTCTGAAATAAAAACAATGTTCTCAAAATGGGTGATCATTAAGCCAGAGAGCTCAAACTTGAACATTAAAGCAAACAGATCAGAGGAACTTTTGAAAATTGGCACTCAACATACCAGCTTTCTACACAGCCTCAAATCACTACTGCTTACTTTCCCGGCCAAACAAGGTTTAACTGCTGTTAGCAATTCATGCCCAGTGCAACTATAGATGGGTGAACTCATTTCTATACGCTACCTTCATGTCTTAACTACACAACTGTCAGGTAGAATAAGTCTCTTTTTTTTGGCGTTTGCGCTAAGAAACAAGAGGCAGGTAGGTATGGTTGGCAGAACAGCACAGCCAGGGAGGTAAAAAAGCACCTGGCAACTTGTAAAAAAAAAAAGAAAACAAAGAAGATGTTGAAAACCATGGAAGAGAACACACACTTTTAGACTTCATCCTCTTTAAAAGTAACTTTTCTTCTCACAACAACTGCAGTTTAAAGTGGTTAATGATGCAATAAGGGAGGACTCAATGTGATGCACAACAGTTTCAGGGCCAGAAGCTGAAAGTACAGAGATAACTTGCTCCGTGCTCCCTGAGGGCGTACAAAACGCAGGTCTGAGTGAGTCACCAGACAGGCAGGGGAGTTCTGGGACACAAATGGCCAATTTTACAAGCATGCAAATGTCCACTGAAGGGAACGACAATTAGAAGTGTAAGATGTATCTTCAGGATGAGATGAAGAGACAATGAGCAGATGCAGCTGTTTGGAAGGCAATGTGTTGAGCTGGCAATGCTTTGTATCTCTTATCTGTGCTCTCTACCACAAAGATCCTGACTCTGCTGCAAAAATACTGACCATAATTTTGTGGAAGATGGTTTCAAACCAATCTGGATATCACATGAATACATTTTTTATACACGAAATATGGGTTTCCAGCCCGTTTCTTGGTCCTATTCTTTAGAGGAGACTATCACCTACTACACAGGGATAAGCACACATATTAGTAAAATACTGTGACTAGCTGGTGCTGGAGAATGAAGAAGCATTAAAAGCCTTGTTCCCAACACTGCTCTTGATCAAAAGAGGTTACAATGAACATGTATAACTTCAGCAGATTTATAAATGATAAGTGTACGAATAATAACCTTCAGAACTCTGTGGCTACGCTAAGACCACCAGTTCCTCAAACACTTAGAGACACTGAGTTACTTTGCTCCGTAAGGTCATACTCTGGGATGTTTATATGCCAGTCTTTGCTTATGCATTCACATTTGAAGAACTGGTTCCCAACACCATACCGCAGAATTCCATCACTATACATAATTTAACATGGCTATGTGAAATTTAGTTTAATATGCAAAGCAAAGATCATATGAAGTGATAAACATTTAATGTTAGCGGAGTTGAAGGTGACACACTACCATAAAACAAAAACTTATAAAGAGGTATTCGTTCTTCCTGTCATCCTCTGCTAGGCGCCTTGATAACAAAATGACACACAGGTATTTCCAGAATTAATCTGGATGCACAACAAAGCCCAAAATTTAAACTAACTGGCCCCAAGGATTTGGATCCAAGAATAGACTATGCCAAGAGAAAACAGTGAAATCTGATGATTACACTTTTCAAAAGAATGATCCTTCAAATGTGTCATGCCAAGATTATAAATGTAACCGAATACCCACAGAAACCACAGGCAAAATTTAAAATAGAAATCAGCCTTTAAGTACAAGAATTCCAACCTGAACCAAAGCTGAGGACATTTTTCTTTAAAAACAATTTTTGCTAATTGTTCATTTTCAGTGGATAGTCATTAACATGTCACTGACCAGTAGTTCTCTTGCTTACACTCAATTTAAAAGAAATAATAATAATTAAAAAGTCTTATATCTACCAGAAAACCAACTTTCTTTCCCTACCAATTTTGACCTTTCTGTTTGGGAGACATTGATTTTCTTTTTTTACTGCCTGTGTTTCTAATGGAGCTTGAAATTAACACGGCTTTTTGTTTACCTCCTAATTTGTGCACCACCATCATCGGTGCTGTCAGCACAGCTCTGGGAATTGGGCTTGTTTACTGCTTCTGCATAACCAGCAGAAGGAGCATAGGAGCAGAAAATAGGTTTGGTTTAGAGTTTTGCCTTTTTTTTTTCTTTTTTTACCAAGTCCTTTAATAGAGTATATATTAATGACTTGAGTGATAATGGGGACTATTTTTTCAATATTTCTTAAATAGAACATAGAAAGATTGAGCTCAGGGACATGTTGAATTCCTCTGGTACATATATCATAAAAAGTTGGTATTACTGTTGTGTCAGCCCAAAGCATCTGTCAGCTTTTTGCACTGTGGGAGTTTCAGAAAGACCCAGCACCGCCTGTCTAACGTGGAATATCAGCTAGAGAAGTCCCACAGTAACTCATTCTCTGAGTAGATGCTTTGGCACAATGTCCCAGTCTCTGCATTAAGACAGCCTCCAATACCAGAGCCCCCAAAGTGGTACAGGAATGACATCATCTCCTCTTCTCCGAGATTAATCAAATCACAGAATTATAGCATCATTTAGGTTGGAAAAGACCTTTAAGATCTTCAAGTCCAACCGTAAACCTAAATACTCAGGATCAGTACACAGGCTGGTGTTCTTGAAGATCTGCAGCCTTACCATCTCTGTAGAACAAGCTTGTTTTTCTTGGTCACCACCAGATCTGAGTAAGTTACCACACCACAATCATGTCTTTCAGCAACTTTACATTTGATACACGACATGTTCAATTAGTATTACAAGAGGTCATTGTATAATTGACATTTGAGATATACTATCAAACCACTCATATTGCCAACTAAAAATAACTCTATCCATTCTCCAGACAGGACTATAAATTCTATGCACTGATTTTGTTTCAGTGCAGAGAGATGGACTACGTGATCTGTGAAACCTGGTATATCTGATTTTCATTAGTATTCAACCTAGGCTTTTCTTCCTAGGAAACTCTGTGGTCTGAGCTGAGAGAAAACAATTCTGTTTCCAGGCATCCCCATGCCATACTGCCATCCGCTCCTGTACGAACGCTGGCATAATCTGTAAAGAAAACTACTCGTTCATAAAAATATTCTAAGCAGTTACTTTATTTTGTTTTTTAAACCAGATCCACCTCTTCAATATTATACCCACAAAGACATACAAGTCAGATGATTTTCCTCAGCATAATCTCATTTACATGAGCTTCTTTTTCCTGTCAGACACATATCCCTCTTCCCCAAATTCAGTACAATCACCTACTTTGCCCCTCAGTTTCCTCCTGCTTATAACACACCATTTGATGATTCTCAGAATTTAGTGCTGCAGTGATTCAATGCCTTTGATGATGTGCAACATATTTAACCCTTAGGTATTCCCTAATAAAAATCCTGCTTCATTCCTTGTGAAGGATCAAAAGCTGTGTTTTAAATACAGTGATGTGGGACGTTGAAAATCATACTTTACCTGCTCTGTCAACTGTGCTCCTATGTCAAAATAATAACTTTTAGTTAACTCAAACAACCAACACATTCCAGTTCACAGTATCACAGTATCAGTTGTTCCTTTTTCTGTATTCTTTCCACTCCCCAGATGACAATCTTGTTGGTTTCTGCTTGTATCTTCATGCCTAAAGCCTTTTTCCCCTACAGAAGGTCATTAAGTTTCAGAGGGATTTTTTTCTGCATGAAGCTACTGAAATTAGTTTGTCTCTCAACACCGCCCTGCTAGCATCCCAGAGACTAAACAATTCTGCTTCCTCTGGAGACAGGAACTCAGAAAGGTCATCTCTCGACCCAACCAGACTGTGCATATGCACTCTGTATTCCCTACGTTGTCTGTGGGCTCAGTATAAATGATTATCAAGTAGTAGAAAGATGAAGGCTAATCTGATTTTTAATACACATCTTCTGGAAAAAAAACCCAAACAAAACACCACAATGAAACAAAGCCTGGGGATTTACTTATTCTTCAGCTGAAAAAAACCCTGTAAGGTATGAGCAAAAAATAAACCCATAACAATGCAGTTCCCAGCCTCCTAAATTGAATCTAAAAGGAAGTATCATATCCAAGGAGGAGGAGAGGGTGTCCAGCCTTGGAAAGTGAGTTACATGGTGTTTCAAGAAGAGCAGATGCCCAGGCTGGCAGGTTTGTGATGGGGAGACTTGTCCAATAGTGAGCATGTTAGAAAAACATATTCATTTCCTGAGCCATCCAATCTGATTTTAATAATTAGTTTACTTATGGCCTCAGCTACATGGAAGCAAATGACAACAGAGACAACTAATAGTCTCATGAGCAATCCGAACTCAGTGGATTTTCTCAAAAAACAGTTTAAATAAAAGATATTTGGACCATACCACAAGCACAGAAGATCAATTTGGGGCCTAATGGCATCTCAGAGGAGAAATCTGACTGCAGAATATTAGGAAAGGTTCTCTCTCCTCTTCCTCTGTAATCACATAGCAGGAACCATTAACAGTAAACATTTGTCATCCCTTTGCCAATGAAATAAAAGGGCATCTCCTATTCTAACAACTCTGTGGTTAACATAGATGCCTGGAATGATGGGATGTGGTGCTTTTCATTGTAATTGCTGTAGCATTGTACATCTGGTTAACCAGCTCATTTGGGCCACTGCCAAAGGCTGAATGTAGGCCTAACTGGATCATGGTTGGACTGGGAAAACCAATGTTACACATAGTTTATTCCTGATGTTCAAAAGCAGATCCCTAAGCAGATCCCTGGTCTTATGCTCACAGGATTCTGATAGAGTCAGAAGTATGCTGGAAGGACTTCCATAAATTCTTAATAAAAGTTTACTAAACAGCACACAAGTATTTACCAGAGCACAAAATCAAAGGATCTTAAAGGCATTATCTTAAAATAACAAAAAATTACTCAATTTGTGTCCTTATCCACCTCTACTATAATAATTGTTTTATAAATAGATTTATGCATTTGCCTGTTATCATTTCAATTTTTTGTCAAAGACTGATGTACCAGAATATTAATATTATATAATTATATATTCCGTAAATCAAAGTAGCATGGTGTAGTGGTTGGGAATAGCACATTCATACTTCATTACTTTTGCTGCAACTCAACCAATCTTAAGCTCTGAATCTTCTGTTCCCAGTAGTCAGGGTTTATTTGTTCGTTAATTTTTTTAAAAGGCATTTCTGTTCCACAGTTCTTTGCTGCTTATGCACAAGTTATAATGTCATCAGTGATGGACACACGGATGGTGATGGCGGAAAGATGGTGGTTTACTCCAGTAACAAATAGAGATAACAATGGAAGTGACCAGTAGGTTTGGAAAATGTATATGAATATCACAGTGAATGACAGAGAGGGGACAGAACAGTCACCAGTGGCCCAAAGTGCAGACCACCATGGAACTTTTACAGTCAATGGACCCAAAAGCCTGACTATTCTATTTTAAACCACAGTATGTGTCCCAGTTTCATCAGATTAGGATAAATACCATGTTGTGAGATTGTTATCAGGTTGTAAAATTGTTAGGTGAATTTTTAAAGACATAAGATCATCTCAACTGATCTGCAGAAACATATACAAAGAATATCCTTGGTGAATTAAGAGTCTCCTGAAATACTATTAACAAATATCTACTTTGACATCTCTGAAGATGTAATACTGGCCTTTCAAACACATAATAACCACCAAGGAATGTGCATTTTTGCTAATACAGCTATAAAAAGATTAAACCAAGATACCAACAAATTCCACATCTTACTTTAGCTCTTTGTACAATTTCATGCTGACTTGGAGACATTTTTGATACCAGTAATGCGAAAAGGAGAGAATAACTTTGGTTTATTTTGATTTGTACTGCAGAAAGAAGTCACAGCATGTTACAGACTTTTCATTTGTCCCCCCAAAAACAGATTTGCTGAGTGCAAGCAAGTCGGTAATGCTGTCAGAGTGGCTGAGGTATTCAACCATAAGCTTAAAAGGGAGTTTAAGGAGTTGTGGGTCACCTTTAAAAGATAAAAATCTTTGAATTTATTCATATGAGTTTAAGAATTTATGAATGATGGAACTAGCCATCTGTAAGACACAATCTCTAACCATATCATAAGTGGGAGCACTGGTAGTTTGCAATGCTTATTTAGTAGCTTAAAGCTGCAAATGTGGATTTTCAGGCAGCAACAGGAGTGCCCTACTCTCCCACTGATCACATCGTGCAGCCTGTGAGCTTCCTATTATATATCACAGCAGAAGCATCCTCACAGATGTGAAATCTTCCCCCATCCAGATCACAGACAATTCAGCTTAGAGCCTCTGGTTTCACTTCGGCTTCTAGCTAGCAAGCAGACTGTATGTAACAAAATCTGCTGCTTTCGTTGTCATGTGCAACGAGCGCGGACAGCATCCACAGGCAGACCAGAAGGTCCTTCTCAGTGAAGTTCTATGAAGTACTGCTTTTCACTTTACCTTTTAACTCATTCTGAAGTGGGCACCCTTACTAAAGCCGCAGGTTACATGATGCAAACAACAAACACATTCTCCAGGGATGCAGTTACACGCCGTTTCACAATGCTTCCCATATTTTAAAGGATATGAACTCTTTTTAATATAGTAAAGAAAAAGCTGCCACCACTGCAATGCCACAGCAGCTTCTATTTAAAAAAAACTTCTTATTACTTCTTAATGCTCACAAACCTTATGAAATACCAAGACTCACAATATCACCAAATTTTACATATGGACTATCCCGGCAAATAACTGTTAAGTTTCCAGTCTGGTATCACCCAGGAAGCCCAGAGCAGAAATAGAGCCAAGATGCCCTGAATGGCAGCTCTACACTATAACCCCAAGCACTTCCCTCTACAGAGGTACTTTATGTCAAGATGCACACTTTTCTCCACAACTTGGCAGTCTGGCTTCTCTTTAAAACCTTTAATTACAGCTCAAAGTATGTTTAATTTATTTTTCCATGGCTTTTTTTTTCCTGTCTAGGGCTCCACTGTTTTTTCCTCTCTCCAGAAACACCAAATGCTTTAAAATCTTTTGTTGTTAGCAAGCAGGAAAGGAGGAGAATTTCTTAAGAATTGTCTCTCTCTTTTCCATAGAGGAAACAAAACAGATGTTGTGCTCTGCTCAGGGAGAAGGATCCTATCACACGCAGGTGTGAGTGAAGGCTACTTTGCATGTGGAGAGGAAAAGAGCAGCATTACAGGACCTTGATAGAAAAGCAGTACCAATTACAAAAGCATTTGGATTTTGAACAAGAAAGAGAAGTTCACCCACCTAAAGAAAAATGGGGTATGGGGAAAGTAGTAGGGAAAATAACACTCTGGTTTGTATTGGCAGGAGGAGTAAGGGCTACTGCCAACTTTCCCAATACTAATCTAGCATTTCCCTTAAAGCAACAGCTCCACAAACCAGGCACTGGCCTGAAAATGTCTACTTTGTTTTTTTAAAGGGTTTAATGCTTCAGCCTGAAAACAAAATTAGCCTAAAGACTCAAATTCCCAAAACATCCAGAGCAAAATATGGGTTCCTTTTAAATCTCATTATTTCTGAAGGGGGGCAACACTGGGCTTCTTAATACTTTGGGTTGACATTACTGGGTAACTTTCACAACCAGAAAGATTTCCTACACCCTTCATTGAGACCTCAAAGGACAATTCTAAAAAATGCCCAACATAATAAGAAACAATTACCTAAAACATAACTCTGCCTTTTGAAACACCTCCTTCTGTGTATATTTGAACACACAATGAAGAAATAATCATTTTTGTGTTATGTATTCTTAGACAACTCAGAGTCACTATAGAAGTATCTGCAGAAAACACAGCCCATTACATACGGCAATAATTATGCAGAAACCAGCACAGTTGCTTCCAACCATTGATTTGATATTGGCCTCACTTAGGATGAAACAGTGATGCTCACTCTGTATCACATAGGGAAGGTAAGGTCTGAGCAGCTTCCTCCATCTCCATGAAGACTGGGCTACTAACATAAATAAAAGAAAAATGGTTTTCTTCAGAGTTTTATGGAGTTTTATTTTTTGTCCCCTCACAGATCAAAGAGTATCTTTTCCTGCATGAACTAAGTCATGTTTGCATAAATGTCATCTCACTTTTAAGGGCAGCCTCACACTACAGGCAACCAGTTTTATCTGCAGAGCTAGATTTAAAAAAAGGAGACATCAAATGAGCTGGTCCCAATGCTGCTTCCAAGATCAAATTTAAGGAGAAACAGGTATTTATAGGCATTATTTACACTCAAACACAAGCCCAGGTGCACCGCTAGAACCTCCAGACTGCTTCTGTCATCCTCCCTGGCACCTTTTTTCTTTTCTGTGGGAATAATGCGGGAATAATGCTAGCAAACAAAACCATGTTCACTTGGGAATGAACAGCTATGATATTCAGGTACAATTTTACTTGTTTAGTTCATCTGTTTAATTTTGATGGATGCATTTTTGACAAGTTCTCGGTGAACAAAGCTGGCTGTTTACAACAGGGTGCTGGAGGACAGGCAAGACTGATGTATATTCACATTTATAAATAGGCAACAGGCAAATGCTGCTCAAAATTGCTGAGAAGCGTTACTGTACTGTATCATGAAACATCACAGCTGTATGAATGCATGACACCACCACGGAGTACAGCAGGAAATCAGTGGAGTGCAGCACCAGAGGTGCAGAGGAGAAAACAAAGCCAAAGCAATCTGCCTCTTCAGAAACCCGTGTTCCCAGGAACTTCAGGCCTTGGAGCTGACACCATAGGATGCTAATCCATCAGATCACATACTGATGCACCACAGAGCACAGACTTCTGCTCTTTGGATTAATTGTGGCAAAGCTGCATAGGAACATCACTGGCAAGTGCACAGTCACATCTGCACAAACTTTTTACTGCAGGTAACAGTATCAAAGCACTGCAAACAAACTCCTCTTCCTCTGAGGACTGAGAAAACCCAAAAAAGATAGATTTCTTTGTTTTGCGTTGCTTTTAGCTGAAAAGTGAGGCCAGCCAGAGTTTGGAAGTGGAAACACTGCCTGGAAGAGCTGCCAGCAATATTCTAAGACTCCAATTCAGTTTTTTTATAGGAACACTATTCTAAAGCAATGGAAAGTTAAGAACCTGATCATTTTCTTCTTGTGGCATCATGTTTTAACTGCAAATAGCCACTGTGGCCCAAATGCCACCTTTCTGATGCAGCAGCTTAGGGAGAAGGCTACAGTCTGTGCACTGTGCCAGCACTGCTGCTCTGCAGTGTCCAGGAGGGCAGTGACCTTGTCTCCTTGTGTCAATGGCAGGCCATGAAATCTCAGGAAAACTGGTGACTTCAACAGATCCTACAGAGCTATATTGGGTAAGAACGGAAAAGGGATCCCAAATTCACCATTGTCTTTACCTTCCCACTCTCTCTGCAGTGTAATGAAACCTGTTCTGCTGCATGCATGGATCTCTGTAAACACTGAGGAACCAGGCAAGGTTTGTCTCAATTACCCAAACACACTCTGTATTTTCTCCTCTTGAGAAACAAACAGATTAATAAGTTTGGTCCATCAAACAATAAATAATTTGTGTACACAAACAGATTTGATTCACAACAGCCCAATGGTGCCTGCTACCAATGCTTCAAGATGCCTACCATAAATGCAATGTGCTCTCCAACTGTAAGAAAGCAAAGGGATACAGCTGCTGAAGGGCGATGTGAAATTAAAGAGGGAATGAAACGTGTGATCTTATTTAATCACACCTGGTGCTTCAATTTTTCAGTAACGGCACCCTGCTAGACTGTGTCAAATCAGTTCTACAAAGGAAAAAATTATGGATGGAAAATGATTTAACTCTTTCTTCCCTGCTGTTAATACATTACACCAGTCAGAAACATCTTTAGCAGTGGCTGTTAAGAATCTCTTTTTCTCAGCTGAAAAGTGCTCAGCACCTGGCTAACGGAGCTTAGTGGATGATAGAGCTTCTGTGCCAGCAGGTGAGCAAGTGCCCTCCACACTGACAGAAGCACAATTCTTCGGTGTGTGTATGACCTGTTATTATATACATGAAATCTTCCTGGTCAGAATCAATGTGAAGGACTGAAGTGCCACACTGGGATCAGTCATTTCTTTTTGCTTCCTTAGGTGGGTGGCACATATGTGCACAGAGAAAGACTGAAGAAGCAGGACAGCCAGGACAGCAGAATGCGAAAGGCCAGCAAGCAGCTCCTCCCTTGCCCTGGACGCTCTGCTCAGCACAGATTTCCTGTATAAAGAAAATTTATCCCAGCAATTACCTGGTTTCTGTTCTATCTTGGGCTTTCCTTTTTTTTTAAGATTTTTTGTTTGTTTGCTTTAAGCCTTATTTTGCAGCTTCAATTTATATTAAACATCAAACATAATTTGATTCTGCAGGCGTTGTGTTGTGTGCTTACCATGTCCCATTGCCTAGTCAGACACTGTTTCTCAAAGTGTGCCCTATGTACTAATAAATCACTTGTGGTAACAGACAGCTAGGTGCTCTACCTAATGTAAAAAATGGTAATTGTGGTCAAATATTCTATTCTTCAGGGAAAAGGAAAAAAAAAATCTTTCTACATGATTTCACTCAGCAGCAGAAAATAAAAAGGCAAGGTATAATCAGCTTAACATAACCACCTCTATATTAAATTCATAGAGAAGAAAATCAAACATGAAAAATAACTAGCAGGCTCCCATTCTGGTCTCCTCATTGAATTAACGTCACCAGTACAGTACTGGATAAAATAAGCTATACCAGGCTACTGTCTGGATGAGCTGTGTGTTTTGAGAGTAGTTCATTTTTAGAGGGAAGATATTTCTTTTTGCAAGTGTTACCTATTTAAGAAATTGGTATTTATTAGGATAATATTGTCTCAAGAGATGTTGAGGTTTTTACAGTATGGATTCAGCCAATTTACTGAAAAAAACAAGGCATTAAGGAAATACCTCAGAATAGTTTTAAGAACATCTTAGTCTCTTCATCTCTACTTGTATAACTCATACTCAAAGAGATTATCACATCAAGGAGCAAACACTATTTTTTTCTTTTTTAAAATAAATAAAAAGGCATTGTAAAAGATCTCTATAAATAGAAGATGCTAACACTGCAACATGAGGGATTAACTTAAACCAGGGTTATTTAAAATGCTGAACAAAATCACAGTTCAAATTAACAAAGAGGAACCCTTGGTTTAAATCAGTTTTGTTCTTGTTTTGCATTTTTAATGTCGGTTTTCTTTTGGTGGACAGAAACACAGTTAGAAGTGGATTTCAAAAAGATCATCTAGTCTATTCCTTCACTTGATGCAATGATCAATATCATAGAATCATAGAAACTTCCGGTCAGAAAAGACCTTTGAGATCATCAAATCCAACCGCTCCCATCATCCACTAAACCATGTCCTTTAAAAACTCATCGACCCGTTTTTTAAATACCTCCAGGGATCGTGACTCAACCAGCTCCCTGGGCAGCTGTTCCAGTGCCTGACCACCCTTTCGGTAAAGAAATTCTTCTTAATATCACGTTTGAACCTCCCCTGGCACAACTTTCGGCCATTTCCTCTTGTCCTATCACCTGTCACTTGAGAGAAGAGATCAACACTTGCTCTCCTCTCAGCCTCCTCTTCTCCAAACCAAACAATCCCAGTTCCCTCAGCCATTCCTTGTAGGTCTTGTTTTCCAGCCCCTTCACCAGCCTCGTCACCCTTCTCTGGATGCGCTCCAACATCTCAATGTCCTTCTTATACTATATATATCCTCAGAGGTGACTCTTATCTATTCCTCAGACCTACAAACCTCCTCTGCTTGTGCCTTTTCCAACTTTGTCCTTGCGTCCTGGACCCAACTCTTTCAATATTTCCTCACTGGTCTTTTTTAAGTCCCTGCTCACTCCTACAGCCTCCCTCCCAGCTTTCTCCAGTTTGTCTATATTATTTCATGGTGTGAAGCCTGCTCTGGACACTATCCCAGCAGAGTGACAGAGAATCAACAGAAAAGAGTTAAGTATATCCTATGGCTTACATGCAAGACTCCTACTCACAGGAAAGACTGGTCTCTTCCTCATTTTCTCCTTCAGCCATTATCAGGATGCTGACTCATATTCAGCTTGTGATAACCCACCACCACATGCTCTCTCACAGTGTTGTTAACTACTCACACATCCCTTGTCTAGATTCATACACTTGTTTTCCCTTCCTTACTGCAGGCCTTCTTACTTACATTTGCTGAATTTCCATCTTTCTCATTTTAACCATTTCTGCATTTTATCAAGATTACTTTGGACTCTAAACCCGCCCTCCACAATACTCAAAAACTATCAGAGCTTATAGTCACTTACACGTTGTGCTCTTCAGTCTATCGTCCAAGACACCAAAGAAAACCACGAGCAGCATGTGACCTGGACCAAAACCAAACAGCACCACACTTCAGGCTCCTTCCCCATATGCCAAGCAAACAATAATTATCGTTGAACACAGTACTTAACTGGCCCTTCACCTGCCTCACAGTGATTTCACCTGTATGATTTCTTCCCTGTCTACCTGTAGGAAGGCTACATCTCTTTCCACGGCACTGCCCAAAGCCTCACTAAAGACAAGACACACCTACTGCTTCTATCTGCTAGACCTCTTCTTCCATTCAAAAAGGAAATTAGAGAGGTTTGATACATTTTTTTTCTTAATGAATGCACACTGGCTGTTTTTCTATCAACTTATTATCCCCCAGGTTATTGACTTAAATTGATTAATCATTTTCTGCAGCATTTCACCATGTATCAAAGTTAAGCTGACAGGCTTCCTCATTTTAAGGGTTTAAGTTTGCCCTTCCTCATCCTTTACAGGTTCTTAAAGATAAAAGATGAAATTCAGGGATGGTCTCAACTGAATTCCAGGTATTCAGAGGTCAATTTCATTAGACCTCAATGACTTGACTGTATCCAACTTCACCTGCTTGTATTCTTTTCCCTCTATTTAACTGTTCAAAGCATCCCACCACAATTAACCTATCTGGGAAAAAAGAATCCAAGAAAGGGTGAAGTGTTCATCCTCCCCTCTGCAACAATCTTTTTCCTCCTTGTCCACAAAGGAACAGAATTCTAATTTCCTTCATCTTTCCCTTACTTCTATAGACCTGAAAAAAATAAATTTTTATACTCCTTGTAGTTGCAACTCATTAAACTAGGTGTTTGGGCTACTTTTTAAATTCGTGCTCCTGTTCCCATTAGTTGCAGTATTCCCAATTTCCAAGTAATTGTACAGGGACTGTTTTGAGTCTTCTTCCTTCAGTGGGACAGTCTGCTGCCATGTCTGTAGTATCTTGTCCTCCCAAAACCTCTCACTTGCATTGAACTTGCTTTCCCTCCCTCCCAGCCCTTACCTATCTATTCCAAAGTTCAAAGAAACCAGCTCTTTTAAAGTCCTTTGACAGGATTCAACTGCTTTTACTCATTCCTTCCCCTCCTTCAGATCAGAGACTCTTTTGTGATCATTTTCACTCACATTGCCTTCTGCCTTCAAATTCTCGACCACTTCCTCCTGATGACTCATAATAAAGCATAAGGTAAATTCCTTCACTAATTTCCTTTACCCTCAGAATCAAAACTAACCATTTTTACATTTTAACTGTTATTAGACAGCCTAGACAAGACTCACTTGACCAAAGGTAGGCATCTGTTCAGCTTGTTACTATAGAGATCAAGATCTCCCAGAGTGAGATTCAACTTACTCCATAGTAGATGCCTAAAGCAATTACATAAAATATCTCTAATAGTTCCTGCTTTTCCTAGAATGACCCACAAAGGGAAGCTCTGGCAACTACCTCACCTACTGGCATGTATCAATCACAAAATTGTGCAAGATAGAAAGCATTTCTGGAGGTCTCTAGTCCAACCTCCTGTTCAAAGCAGGATTAGTGTTAAAGCAGTTTACCCTGGGCCATGTCCAGTCCAGTCTCGTACATCTAAAAGGATGGAGACTCACATCTGCTCTAGGCCCATTCCATGGTTTGATCACCCTTTTCCCCCCACCCTACATTTTCTTAGAAATCTCTGTATCACAACTTGTGCCCACTGCCTCTCGTTCTGGCTCTGTGCTCATCTGAGAAGAATCTGGTTCTGCCTTTTCTGCACCCTTTCAGCCGGCAGCTGCAGACAGCAATAAGACCCTCCAAAACTTGTCCTCAGGCTGAACAAACCCAGCCCTCACTCTCTTTCGTACAGCATGTGCTCCAGCCCTTGATTGCCTTGGTGACCTACCCATTGACTCACTCTAGTTTGTCAACATCCATCTTGTACTGAGCACGAAACTGCACAGATTGCTCAAGATGGTATCTCACTAGTGCCAAATCGGAGGGAACAATTAGTTCCCTTGACCTGCTGGCTACAATTCTGCTTGTTTCCCTCCTCTACAGCAAGGGCACACTGCTTGTTAGAATCATAGAATCGTAAGGTTGGAAGAGACCTCTGAGATCATCGAGTCCAACCATGCCTGTCTCCCTGCTAAACCATATCCCTAAGAAACTCATCTACCTGTCTTTTAAACACCTCCAGGGACGGAGGCTCCACCACCTCCCTGGGCAATCTGTTCCAATCCCTGACCACTCAGTGAAGAAATTCTTCCTAATGTCCTTAAGTTGTTGCTTGTCAAGACCCTGAGGTATTTTTCAGCAGAGAGACCCCAGCCTGTACTGATGCAGGGGGTCATTCCATCACAGAGGCAGGACTCTCTGTTTGTGTTTGATGAACTTCCTAAAGTCTCTGTCAGCTTGCTTCTCCAGTCTGTTCAGACCTTTCTGAGTGACTGTGCTTCCCTGCAGCACATCAAGCACTGTCCCCAGTCTGGTATCATCCCACAAATTTGCTCAAGGTGCACCTGAGTCATCATCACGGTCACTAACAAAGATATTTGGACAGTGTTGTCGCTTGTATTAATTCCCTAGGGATGCCACTAAGTTCTCCATCCACATCTTGCCTCCTTATCTATCCCATAAAAAGACAATTTGACTATAAAGGACACTGTGGGAGACCATGTCAAAGGCGTTTGTAAAGTCAAGGTATAAAAACCATGCTGGTCCTCCCTTGTCCGCACAGACAGTTCTCTCATCACAGAGGGCAATTCTGCCTTAGTAAATCTATGTTGGCCTCCCCCGACTACCTTCTTGTCCTTTGTGTGCCTGGACCTCTAACCAGAAAAGATTACTTGCTCCCCTGTCCCCCCCATACAACTGCTTTCTGTTAATAGCTCTTCATAATTAACACTCCTTACCCCTTCAGCCTTTCCCATCAATACTTCTGTCAACTATTCAAAAATACAAAACCTGCTTACCTTAAGCTTGTGGGCATTAGACTCCCGATTTAATATTGAACTTGTCAGCTTGCTGACATACATTTAAATATAGCATTTATTTTCAGTTAACACAACCTACACATTCATGTACATGACTAGCACTTTTATAGACTACTCTTGATTGATTTTCATTCCTTACATTCTTATTATATTTGGGTATAAGTAATGATAGGTAGAGTTTTTTTAACTGGGATTCATATTTTAGGTATAAAATAGATCTTAGTGTGCAAAAATGAAATGCAATAACAATAACAAACCCTAGCATTTTCCAAATAAGCTACGTAATCAAGGCAAAAATAAGCTTATCATTATACTTCCTAAATCAGTTTATTTAAGCAAGGAAGCAGTACCTCAGTGAACCGAACGTCAGTTTTGGTTGCCGTATTTCTCAAGACTGCAGAACTGGTAGATCTTGCCCTCTACTGAACGGATTTTGTTTATAGATTAAAAGAGGAAAACAAGCTTTTCAGCGTTTTTTTTCTCCTAAGTGGTTTCTTGCTTTTGAATGAACTAGTCACTGAATTGAAATAGTGGAACAAACATGAAAAAGATATTATCTCTGCACCTGCAGAAGTTGAAAAAAAAACAGTTTAGGTCTTCAACAACAGGTGTTTCACCAATTCTGTTGTCTGACTTCCTTTGCATTTCGGCAGCAAATACCGCTATACATTGAAAAGTACAAATTTAAACAATTACAAGAACCTGTAAGATCTAACTTTACTCTGCCCTCTGAAGTTCAAATAAACCCAATGTACTTTTCTTTATAAAGGTAAATACATTGCAGTTTTAATTTAAAATCACATTAAATATTTCATACGCACTTTGCACTGCACCGTTTGCAACTGTTGGAAATACTGCAGTCTGTTAACACAATTTTTGTTCTTATATTTTCTTGAAGAGGAAAGAAAAAACCATGACAGAGATCTTGCTGTGAACAAAGATGCAGAGGCACTTGCTGCCTCATCTCCCATAGAATCCAAATGTATGCTGAGGGGGAAGAAAGAGGAATGGGGTAGATGTGAATACAATCAGCTTTTGATATTTAGAGTCGTGTTATAGTAACTTTTGAACAAATATATCCCTGGTTTCAGAAAGGTTTAATTTCACCCTTTTGCAATTGTAACATGATGTTTTAAATTTTCAAGCTATTCAAGCTGTAACATGTACAAAATCTTGCTTCACTGCTGCCAGTATGGTTCAACCCAGCCTCTTTGTGTTGAGTTTGATATTTTTCCTATCTCAGACAGAGCTCTGAACCAGAAGGCTGAAGATGTCAAACAATGCCTTTAAAGTTCACAACATCAGTTTGCATTTTTAACAGTTGATTTGCCTTTATCTTTCCTTAATTTTAAATCATAATACCTCATTTATACACAAATTGGAAAATAAAGAAAATCCGCTCTAGAGATGCTGAAACTCATACAAACTGGCCATGGATGAACATTATTTTCTGTTTGGCATATCTATCAAGGACCTAGATCTGATGCGCTGATAAACTAAGACAGCTTAAGACAATAAACATGTCAGATCCATATGTTCTTCAGGACAAGAGAAGAAAAGGAATTGCTCCCGGTGGTATTCTGTACACTTGAAACCACTCTGGAGGGGTTTCCCTCTGCTGCTGACATCAATTCAGCTCTAGCAGCCTAAGCAAGTAGGTTTCCTACCTTGTTCCCTTTCTTTCACTTGTGCAATATGTGCACCCTTGGCTTCCTGTCCTTTCTCTCCACAGTCTGAGAATTGGTGGCTGGGATGGCGATGCAACCATACCAGAAAGGCTTTGGCAAAGCCAGGAAACAAAGCACAGAAAGCAAGAATGAAGCTCATACTGAGTTCACCTAATCTAGGATCCTGGCTCCACGAGTGGCTCTCAGGAGCTGCAGGCACCCCAGTCTGCATCTCAAAACTGGTTCACACTCATTATATCCTTCACTTTCTTAGAGCTGCAACACCCCTTCTCATACTGTCCCCCTGCTACATCCAAAACCTCCCACTGTGAATACCCCAATCAGGGCAGCCTTCATACCCCTCAAAACACAAGTCAGTGCTCTAGGCTACTTAAAGGCAACTCAGAATAGACATCAGCTGCTCTGGTATTTGTCCAGCTGCCCAAAGTGTAGATGCAGCCAACGTGAACTACAACGCTAGCAATTACCAAAGAGCCACCCACTGCATGGCTCTAAATATGGACCACACCAATTGGAGCAGAACAAGCACAGAAACAGATGACAGGGCTGAGGTGTTCATGACAGAAATCATCTTCCAGCTGTGCTTTTAACAAAAGCCATGTTTGAGCCACCTGCAGCCACATTCAAGGAGTTTGGCAGACGTTCAGGGGACGTGCTAGTTTCTCACAGGAACGCAGAATTAGAGTAAAGCTTTTTTTTACAGGATATATCCAAGCAACTGATACCGGGCTGGCTATAGATCTTTAACTCATGTAACACCCGTTCACTTCTCACTTTCGACTGGCAGGAAAAAAGAGGTCCTCAGCATAGAAGAACCCAGGAGACACAGATAACAAGCACAAAGCTCAGCTGCTTTCTGGAGTGAAGAGCACTCAGTTTTAGCCATATGCAGGCAGGAAACAAGTACAGAAGAGCTCCTTTGTGCCATATACTGATCATATATCCGTATTATCCAACCCACCTGAAAAGCAAACATCCAAGAAGACAGAACTCACTGGACAAGATCACTTTGCTCAGCTCTGGCAGATTGGCCCCCATTCTGAGAAGTCTTTCAGTTTGTTTCAACTTCCCCCTAAATATTCACACCTAAGGTTGAGCTGCCGGTGTGGAATCCAGGCTCTAACAGTTCTGCTGAGAATGACTTGCTCTAGCTTAAAACCACCCTGACTTAACTCTGAAGTAAGATGCCAAACATCTTGACCTCTAATATGCAGGCCTCCACATGGAGGTCACAGAAGAGAGGTGGGTGTAAATGTTATGAGAGGGGTCAGAAAGGGACCATGGAGGGTGCCCCTTCCAGAAACTGCAACCTCTGCAATGAAGTGCCAGATGGAGCAGATCTGCAGATTACAGGTGTGCATGTCTGGATGTGGCACTCGGACAGGCAAGTGAATATGTATGAATCAGCTTTGCCCTTCAGCTTGTCATGCAGCACATACATAAACTAACAGCCAGCAAGGTGGTTCACAGAATGGACAGGGGCTCTGGTGAAGCCCTGCAGAAAAAGGGGATGCAGATGAGGGTCAAATTGTAGAAGTCTTGCAATGCATGAGATAGGACAAAGCTGGGTCAGACCCATACTGTCGCATTCTTGCTAAGCAGCAGAGGTGAAGGATTAAACATTTCACCCACAACAGTTCAAGAAAGTCATGCATATCATCAGTTACTTAAAAATGCTGGCGAAAATGGGAAGGAACAAAACAAGCAATCAGAGCTGAGGGTCTGATTACTGAAACCCAGAAATATCCTTTTGGAAAGCTGGCCTTATTTGCTGCAAATTAGTTTCAGCAGCCAATTTGAAGCTATCACACCAGCATGTTGTTATATGTAAGTTAATAAGCACTTACTATTGATGGTTTCTGCAATAGCTGTTTAATTTTTAATCATATCCTTAATTTACTGTTTATGTTTTTATCCAATTAGAGTGTGTGCATGTGTGTGCGTCTGTGTGACGGAGAAACATGGAAAACTGTTTATTCAGAAGTACAATGTTTTGCTCTCTAAATGAGGAGATCTGTGTGTCTCCTGTTTGAATTTTTTTCACATAGCCCTCTTATTTTACAGGAGAATGCCACCACAGGCTGCTGTGTTACATTGCACCATTCTGCTGTTAGAAATGGGCACCACTCACCTCTCTCTGCAATGCTGTACTTGGAGTTTGGAACTGAATGCCATTAAAATATCCATTGCTAAGAAACGGGCAGTTTTACTGGCACTTTCCTGAACAGAAATCCCAGCATCCCTTTTCATCTGTAGATCAGACATTTAGGTAACACACTGGGACACCTTCATCCTCTTCATCTCTATTTCAACCTCTCATTAGATTCCTATAGTCATGATAAAATGAAGGGATGGAAGATGGATCATTCATATTTAAGCACTGACAAATTTTCATGGTGATCAACAAGAAAGTTCTCAAGTATAGAGAGAGAGGAAATAAACCAAAGAAGGGTAGAGCTTCAAAGAGAGCTGGGTGATGATGGAAAGACAGACATTAGTACATCTCAGTCCAAGCAATGAGCTAATCACAAATAAAATAATCTTACATTCCTATTACAACCTGACATGTTGGTTGGTGCAATGCCAGTGATTAAAGAAAAATTCAAAAAAGGAAAGCTAGAAATGCATTTGGCAGAGACATAATGTGGTTGATTTCAATTCTGGTAGAGCTCTCAGGAGGTGATCTGACACCCAGTGCAACTGCCTGTGCCCTCCACATTCAGAATGCCTCCGGTCACAGGCTCAGCTGTACAGCAAATTAGGACAGGCAGTAACAGGACTGCACGTTCCTCAGACAGAAACTGCTCTTGCTCCCAGCAGGCAGAGACTGAAGGGAAAAGGCAGGGCCCTTTGTTCCCCCCACGTAGCATCCTTTTCAAGGAGAGATGATAGCAGGTACTTGAAGAGCTCCACAGCAGAGATTTAAATGGAGGTGCCTGACCGGGGCTTGCTGTCTCCTCCTGCTGTGTCATGGCTCAGCACCAGGATACTCATATCCCACTGCAGCTGTATTCCCTGCTTCCTTCAGAGCTATGCTGAAAAACCCAGAATGAAATGCATTTTATTTTCCTCTCAGGAACACATACAAAAAAAGATGCAATTCTATCCTTCTGCAAATATAACACTTCCAATTTAACATCTTGTTCTCTACGGCACAAGAAAGGTAAAGATAGTAAATCGATATCTTCATAGAAAAAACAAACATCTAAAAGTTCCCAGAAAGGGAAGAAACTAAAAGGCTACAGCTAAAGATGTCTTAACAGTGGCGTAACAGGTTCAATTCATGTGCTGAGGTAAAAGACTAACAAATAGAGAGGAGTAACCTGCTGTTAGACAGTATGGGTTACAGCACCCTTTTTCAGAAGCCCACTGCACTCTGTAGCCAAACCACTGGGCAGTCAGGCACACCTTCACCCACGCACCGTTCCTGAAAACACCCACGCCAGGGAATGTTTTTGCTGAGCACACCCTGCCCTGCACTCCAGGAACTGGACTCCTGTGTTCAAAACAAAAGCTGTCTACATCAGCCAGGCAGCTCAAAAAGGCAGCTTATGTTTTCTTCTTTGCCCCCAGGAGCAGGAACTTGCAGCAAGGCAGGAGGAGACTCTGCAATAAGAGGGAGACAGGAAGGTCTCCAGTAGGCTGAATCCTAAAGATAGCGATGAAACAAGCAGGAAGGGAAGGAGGAAACCACCCTCCCACATCAGAGGAAACCCCAAAATAAAACCTTTTGGCAGATGGAAAAAGGCTTTAGTTTTCAATAAAACAAACAAGCTGCATGGAAATGCAAGAGAGTTTTAAGAGAGAAACAGAAAGTCCAAACAAAAGACACATAAGAAGTCTGTTTTTTCAGTCGCTCTTCTGCATTATCCTTTCGAACAATTTTTCAATAGCTTTTACCAGCTTTTCTATTTAATTGAAACTATATAGTTAAAGGTTTTCAAGAGACTTATACCTTCATTGTCTGCACTAACTGATTATATGAAAAGGAAGAAGTTTTCAGTAATTCTGAATTATAGAGCAAAAGTTCAATTCTCAATGAGCATTTCATCTGAGGCTGTCAGCCTGGTCCTGACCTTCCTCTATAAGACTGGACCCAGCTCTACAGAGGCAACAAAAGTCTCAATCATAAAATTATAATAATAATGATGGTTTAGTATTTGTATTAGGCTCAGCCACATCCACATGAAAGAAAGAACTCAGAGGACTAGGATCTAACTGCGGTTAATAAAGCATTCACGTCTGAGAAAAATTGCCAAAGCACAGGTAAGTTATAACCCTCTCCCAAGATAACAGATACAACCAGTTCTTGTCCGGTTCAGACTAAAGGACCATTTAAATAACAAGTAAGAAAACAACCCCAGAACCCAGAATTTCTAACAGATGAATTTTAGCCTTTTGGGTAATTCTAGCACCAGTTACCAATACTTAATTCAGTTAAAAGAATGTTCAGAAAGTAACAGAATATGAAAGACAATGTTATCAATTTTAGCAAAAAAAAGTTAATTTAAGGGCACAGCATAATCAAATTTTGCTAACAGATACAAATAAAGGCAGTAGAAGATTGGTGGCTAATTAAAAGTGGGTAGTATCATTTGTTATATGCTACATCCAGAGAAGCAAAAAATGGGAGAAGCTATTGCCTAATTTTTCTCTATTTAATTTTAGCTATCCCAAATTAGATAGTGAGCCCTCCAGCTGACAGGGGCAGGAACCTCCAGAGGACAATGTGTTGCACCTATCATGAGCATCTGTTTTAGAAGGGCACAGATTTATTTCTGGAGGTGGCTGTTGTTCTTCATTGACAATCTGAAGACTGAGAGCAATGAGTTCAACCAGTTATCTAACTTTTAGCTGGCTAATGTAAGATGTGACAAAGACACTTCAAACAGCTCAAGGTAAAAGACAGTCTACTAGTTTTTATCTTTGATTATGGCATTTTAGTAAAGAACATGAATAGAAAGAGTAAGATAAAAGAAAGTTTGTGGGTTTCATTTTCAACTGTGATTGTGAAATTAGGATCTCAAATAACATAGGCAGTGCACATCATTAAAAGAGATTTTGAGACCAAGTGAAATATAGGCTTTACATAGTTAAGAAAAAAGTTCTAAAGAGAATAAAACATCAAAATTGTATTTTTGATAGAGTAAAAATGGCAAGGGATTTTTTTCAATTTTAGAAAGACCTATGTTGGGTTAGAGAACAGAACACTTATGTTTCCGTATTTGTGGTTTTAATTAAGTTACTAAAAAGGTTCATGGATTTGATCCAAAGGTCAGCAAAGTCATTGGTACCGTTCATTGACTTGAATGGGCTTTATAGTCACACGCTGTAGAGGAAAAATGGGATTGATCCTGTTCTCATTTTAACTATTTTCACATTTCACTGAAATCAATGGAGCGTTACTCCTTCATTTGCCCTCACAGAACCAAGAGCAAAGTTGAGGTCTCAGATTTTCAAAGGGAAATAACTGGGATAAAACCAACCCGCAGCTGGTGGTAGACACAGATTTATGTTCTTCTTCATAGAATACCTACTCTTGCTGTTTGTTCATGTGCTAGAATTGATACAGAATGGGTGCATGAAGAGTATGGATCGAGTTTTAAGTTAGCTGAAGACCTTCCCAAAGACTCTAGCCAAATTAATTATAAGCAGCAGAAACTTAAAGAAGACATTACCTATAGATATACTAAATTCCTAGAGACATTCTTAATAAAAAGATTCCTCTCTTCTGGTCCCAGCATCTATTTACATTCCCCATCTAAATACCTTGGGTTCTGATCATCCAAATCAAGAGAAAACAATGAAGAAATCAATAAAACATCTATTCTTATAACAAAATTATCATGTGATCAGCTAAGCCATGCAGAAATGCAGTAAAACACCCACAGTGTCATTCCCATTACTAACCAAAGAGATATCGAGAATAGCAGTAACAATATAATAAAGGAAACCATGAGCTGCTGACAAAGCAATGGCCACACTTTTTAGTGCTTATCACACTAGCTGACATTTAAGAAGGCAGAAAGAAAATTTATCAACAAACAATTCTAGCAAGCAAATACCAGTAAACAATAATAACTCACTCGACAAGAGCTTATTAGGATTAGAAGAAAATAAAATACTATTTTCACGATGACAGGTGAAAAATACTCTATACCTAAAGGAAACATTTCTAGAAAAAGACAAAAAAAAGCTCATAGATGTCTCATTCTATGAAGATACATCACAGCAAAAAAGCGTTCATTACCATGATGGGCTGTAAGGGCTGGCTGCTTTTCTATGACCCTGAAAAAAATTGCTCCAGGTTTAACTAGAGATCTACAAAAGTCAACATCAGTGGCTGGTTGCACAGTCAACAGCTGTAACAGAATGGATGGCAGCTGCGCTGCTGGACACATTAAAGCAATTCTTGAGTCTAGAGAAAGATGTATTCAGAAAAGACACAGATGACAACTGATTTCTCAGAGAAGCTCTAGAGGCAGCACTATCCCTCCCTTCCTCTTTCCTATCCCTTTCATTTGAAATGTAGACTGCTTGCTTCAAAGTCTTTGAAGTTTGGATCAAGAATTATAACTGCTGTGACACCACGGGAGTGATCAGTGTAGGGAATTTTCAAAGGCCTATCTGTATCCTTAATTGCCTGACACTTTTAAAAGCCGGTTCATTGTCTAAGATGATGCTGACTGCTCCTTCCAGCATCCAAGATTCTTTAAATACAGCTGGACCATCTTGGCACTTTATGACAAAGAAACACAAGGAACAGCTGAGAAGTGTTTCACATAGCTATCACAGTATCACAGTACCACAGTATCATAAGGTTGCACTCTCTGGAACAAGATAAAGAAATTCCTCAACAGACAAGTGTAGTTTAATCAGCCTTTTAAACACTTAGGCTAAAGAAAAATCAACAAAAGAAAACTAGCAGGAGATATTAATGTCTTGGCTCTACTTTAACAACAGTTACTCAGGAGTTCTTAAAGGAATTAAAGACAAAATGAATAAGAAAGAAGGTTTTCCTCTTTCTTTCTTTCTGAAGAAAACTGGAATGACCTAACACTTTAAAGAAAGTGGGAAATGTGATTACCATTCCCTCTCCATCTCTACCTCTAGCATATGCTGAAGAGGAAAGAAAAGAAGAAACATACAGCTTAGATGACTTTGGAGAGTAAATTTTAACAACAGAAGCTTTGCATTACCGTTCCTTGCTCCTCTTTTTGCTGTGCAAGATCTTTTTCCCATTCAGGTCTTTCTCTCAAATCCCAGCTCCTGAAAATCTTACACAACAGTGCTCCCTTATCACAAAAACCCCGAAGAACTGAACTTCAGAATCTGTCGGCTGACATTACCGACAGTTAAATTCCTAGCCTGTCTCAGTAAAGAATAAAATAATATGGCAAAATTACTTGCTTCAAGCCCCAGGTGCTTGAGTTGCTTCCACTCCATCTCACATCATCAAATGCCAGATGATGGCAGCTGGGTGTCCCAGATGAACTGACTGGGAAGATATTACAATTTCTAGTGGAGAGGACTCAAAACTCTAAGACCATGTCAATGTATATGTCTTCAGACTGCACTCGAGGTTGAAAGGGAACCTTGACATGTCTGTTTGTTCACCTACAAAAGTCTCAAACTTATGCCTACAGTTCCTGAGGATGAGAGCTCCAGCCCTCTTGTACAGTTGAAGGAATATGTGAAGTCAGAGTCCTGACATTTTGTACCAGACTGTCTGGATATAAAATTTTAAGTGAGTTCCTGAATCTCGTTATTTTCTAAACTGGTTGTCTTCAGATGAGTCATTGTACAAGACGAATGTACGTAAAGCAACTACTTTTCCAACAATATAGGTAAGCTTAACCACGAATAGGCTCTAGGATGGAGATGAAACCTTCATGTGATTGAAGAGCTTCAGAACCGTGTGGTCTTGCCATGTACACACTGCCTAAAACTCAACTTGTCTGACACAGAAAAATAGCTCAAGACTGACTCAATGCCCTTACAGGTGATGCCTCCGGAAAAAGTCTGAAGTTCTCACAGAGCTACTCACTGCAGATTTTCTCAATGTATCTTTTCGTTGTACAGGTACCTTTTAATAAGTCAGGTTACTGCGAGGTATTTTTGCTGATAAAAACTTCAAAGGTGACACTATGCACAACAGTATGTATTTAAATGTTAGGATCACACACTACAGCTGTAGCTGAACTGCAAACAGAAAAGTACATTTCTGAAAAAACAAAAATTTCATGCCACATTTCTATTCACATTCATGTTGCAAATTAAGGCTGCTGCATTTATGCTGTCATCTGCTGGAATCAGCACTTAAATAGAAAAATTACAGGTGCTTTAAGAGTACTTAGGCTGCATAGAGGAAAAACAGGTATTTTTTGAAAACTGCTCAGAATTTTGTTAGAATTCAGAACTCCTTAATGTTGAGGACCACAAGATCATTATTAATACACTTGAATTTATTATTTTATAGGGAATCAATTTCAATTAAAATCCATTCAAACAGTGACTGGGAAAATTCTATAATATTGATCTTAAGCGGGAGCCAGCTTAGTTAAAATTATTAATCATACTTGAGTATGTCATAGAACACTGGGCTAGTACCATTCTTTATGATCATGTCAAATAAAGAGTTTTAAAAAAACCCACCCTTTCCTTTGCAGGAGATGCCAGGGATGTGCATACTGCTTAGTAATAAAGAAACAGTTCATAACACTTCTGACTGCCTATGTATAACTCAGTAAATGAAGGTGCTCTATCATATGAAGCATAAAAGCCTTTAGGAGTAAACTTTCATTTGAATAGAACCACAGTCATTTTCAAAATTACAGTACAGAAAGGCTTTTAAAGGATGTGAATTTAAAAAGAGAAGCTTTTAAATAAAACAGATTTTTTGTACACAACTTAAGCAACTTTACAAAGGCATAAAAAGGAGAGGGTTTTTCTCACACCTCCCTTGAACCTTGCCAGTATTATAACCTTATAGCACAAACCATAAATGCTAGTAACAACAGGAAGAAAAATGCTTAAAATGCTTTTAAACTATCTGGCAACATCCACCTTAGGGATTCAAAACAGCAAAACTTTATTTTACATTTTCAAAAAGGCTTTAAGAGACTTTTAATGAACATGAACGTGCCAGTGTGGTGAAACACTTTGCAAACAGAAGGCATTCACGCAGGCATCACCAACACCAGTTCCATAAAATCAGAAAGATGGTGTTACCAAAACTCATCAATGTGAAGAGGGCAATTCATCCAACTTTCAGACAAACTTTTTCAGCACAGCAGTTTACATCTAGGCATAGGGAGTGGGAACTGATCACATCTAAGTTTAGCTGTCTATCATGTAAACAAATATATCTGGTAGTCATCCTGAGCTTCTGTAATAATCAATAGAGAGCAACAGGCACAATTCATTTGCTGTGTCTGAAGTGTGACTGGTGTATCTGAAATCTAGAGGATGTGTAGCTACTAATGCACACACACAATAGTAGGATTGCTTAGAGTCTCTGTGGAAGGCAGGAGACACTCATCTGAAGGCATGCCAAGTAAGGCTTTGGCTCTTTTGCACTACTGAGGCTGCCAGTGACTATATTCTAGTTTGTAATAAACCTTGCTGTGAACAACTTGTTTCATGACAGAGTGAGACTCAATGGATACTAAAAGAATTAGGGAAGTACTCTTCTAAGGCAGCAATTCTGGATGCTGGGGAGCCCAAGGGGATGGGTCCACAGAGAGGGGCCAGGGTCCTGTACTCTGCCTAAACAGCATCTGCAACTATCAAGAGGCAGAATACTGGGATAGAGGGATATTGGCTCTGACCGAGAATGGCATTTCTTATTATTTCTTATTATTTCCAACACTATCCACTCAGTTTGACCATAAAACTATTAGCTGATGAACACAGTCAGGTTTTGAACCAGAAGCCCAGTAATGGCATTTTCTATGTACTTTGTAAGGGGATGAAAGCATAGTTAGGGTTCCAACTTCCTCAATTCTTCTATAAAACAATTATCAACTCTACTTTTATTCTATGTCTGATTTCTGGAAAAATCTCATTAGAAATGATAAATACGTTAGATTGTAAATGGCACCATCTTACAATACGTAGACTTGATTTATTTAAGCTCCATGTGAAAGACTGTACCTACTCCTGGAATCCCTTTTACCAACCTGTTCTTTTCAGCTGGGTGAAAACAAGCTATTTCTACTGGCACTGATCACAAACAGCTGTTGTTAAATCACAGCCTCTGACTGCTTAAAACCTTCCCATTTAGTTGAAAGCCTCCCATGACTGGCTGCAGTACAAACAGCATTATTTTAATTTTTTTTTATTTAAATCTTGAGCAAAATTGTTTTTTCTTTTTCCCATCTAAACACAAGTAGAGAAATACATACATCTATATGTGTGTGTGTGTGTGTGTGTGTATGTACATAATATCTATTCCTCAAACATGTAAGACAGTTTTGGGTATGCATTAGCTCAGGAGGACTAAACTTTCCAGATGAAATTTTCCAGTAGACTGACTTCTGAGAGATTTGAAAAGCAGGAAAGAAAAAAAATCAACATTAATAAAATAAGAAAACCAGACACCTACAATCACGTACTTGCAATCATGTATTCAGCCAATACTACATCCCCAGTAGACTGAGTTGCACTTTTATTATAGAAACACATAAAAATGCAAGCACATCATAATATTGTACAGCTAAAATACTGCTGTAGAAATTCATCAATACAAATGTCATAGTTGCATACATGTTTATTTATTCATACTCTAAACTAATACACTATACATATGAAGGACAATTCTGTGCTAAACCCATCCAGAGTGCATTACAATGTATTGTCCAGTGTATTGGAACTTATTTTACCTGTCAGCTGAATCACTCAGTTATTTGATATGAATATGTATTAGCATCACAGCAATAGCTAAAAGGTAACTAAAAGAACCACAGTAATTCAATGGTCTACCAGAGATCATTGATTGCACTGCAAAATACACTGTTCACGTTAGAAACCAGCCACATGAAATTCAAATAACTGATGCCGTAGATGGAATTTGATATTTATCGTCACTGATGCATGTATTTTAAACATTTTATCTGCACTCAGATACACACTCCACATACGATATTTTGCTTCAGCTAAAACAAATGAAAACCATAGAGAACTCCTCAGTGCATACTTGTAACCTAAATAAAATTGATTTTCAGAAATCTTAACAGCGTCTAAAGTCTGATATACCTCTCAGAAACAACCATGGCTTCTACTCCAGAGCCTACGTCCTCTGTAAGTGCTGAAAATGTCCTTGACTGGGAGTGGGAAAAATACAACAAAGACCACACTATTGTACTCTAACAGATGGCAGCAAGGACACATTATTACAGTCTTGGAAGAGCAGTGTTTAGTACAATTACTTATCATTCCTACAGTGGCACAGGAAAAAAAGACATACCATGGAAAGGAGTAAAAGAGATACGGACATATAATGAAAATAAACTCATATGAGAAGAAGGTTAAGATTTCTTTATCTGTAATCAGGCAATTTAGCATGTTGAGTCCTAGAACAGAGTTTTGAAGCTAGGATAAGGGATAACTACTACTTTTGAGAAATTTCTGACAGTGCTTCCATGCTATACTTTGTGTTCAACTAACAAGGTCTCTCAGAGATCTTGGAGCATAACAGGAGCACAGAGCAAAGGAAATCAGCTGGGAACTAAGTTTGCTGGAGCTCTTCTGAAATATTGAGTGTTTTTTTTTCTGTGCCTTGAATAGATGCCATGTATGCAGCATATGCAACAAACATTTGCATAGTAATTTGTGCTATAAGAAGAAAGGCCCTTCCCGACTAGCTGGGAGCTTCAGGAATAGGGAAAAGAACAGTGAAGTCAAGATAATGAAAACAAAAGAAACAGGTGCCCAGTAAGAGGACAGTCAACATTTCAAATGCTGCATGCCTCTGAACACCACCACAGGGACTGAGATTCCTCAAGTGTTACTTCCCCCTCCAGATGCCTGGAAAGGCAAATATGCTGTCTACCTGGAGCACTCTCAGAGACAACATCTGCTGGTTTTTACACACAAGACAAAGAGTATTTCTGGCAGAAGGAACTCACGATTCCTTGGGTGCCAAAACCTTGAGCCCAGAACATATCCAGGAAAGAAAAAAATACATCCTGGAAGTGTAAGAGGATGACCCTCTATCACAAACCTTAGTTGTTCTGACTTCTTTACTGGGCTGACAAAGAAATGTACTCAATTCAAGCCACACTTCTTCAAGGGACATGAAGGACAGTAGGGCAACAGCAGTTCAGATACCACAGTACACAAAAAGCCTACAGAGCAAAGGAACAGCAACCTGCAATCTTCTTAACTCCAAATGACCTTCTGATTCTGGGCTTTGCAAGATTCCATGTTCTCAAACTTCCTGACCGCTTTGGTCCCATTTTAGCCAGGTGCATAACTCCCAGTCATTCATGCTGTGTACTGGAGCCACCACAACAGCGAAGGTCTTTGTATGTGGCAATTTGGAAGTGAATCTAGGACTTCAAGGCTTTGATTATGCAATATGACAACAAACCTCCTCAAATGCAGTGATGCAAGCTGGAATTGCAGTGCTTAGGTTCCTCCCACCTTCAACAATTACGGAGAACAAGCGCATAAGGTGAACAGGAACTACCATCACGTTTCTGACAGCCTGGGAGGGTTCACTGCCTAACAGCTCAAATTTTGATCAAGTCTAACTTTACCTTGGTAGTAAGAGGCTGATAATGCTGTAAAAATCCTTATAACCTGCTTCATCTAGGAAGGGTTTAATGGTCCTGGTTTACTCACCACACAAACCCTGAAGGCAACGTTTCTGTTAAAAAGTTCCCCTAAAACCTAGTGAACAATCCATCACTAAAATTCATGGCTCTTGCTTCACCTTTCCTTGGAAGATGAGATGCATCTCTGAAGACACTCTAGTTCCCTTCCTGAAAGGACACAGTGCTAGGGTATATATAACAGGTTTTAAATGGGACTATTTTGGAAATTGAAGGAAGGAAAAAATATGGGTCTTATTATGGTTAACACAGGGCACATAGGTTTTTCGGAAGCTGAGTGCCTGTGCAGGATGAGCAGAAAATTTACTGAAAAAATAATTTCAACTGATATCAACAGCTGTGATTATCTTCATTTAAGCATGAAGCTTTATTCTAGCACATTTTGATAGGTAAAATAAAATTTTTTGAAGAAAATTTGACACTTTCTGTGGCCTGGCAGTCTATTCAAGTAATACTTTTCCCTGTGTGAAACTCACAGAGGAGCTTAGGAGGGGGCCCAACGTCATCTTAAATGCAGGTATCATTTAATCTAAATATGCTTCTTAAGATCAGCCTTATTAGCAGATTGCTGTCTATGGATACTTCGCTCCAAATCACACACGGCACTGTTCTAGCACTTTCAGGACAGTCTTTTCTATACTAGGCAAAAGCAGGACTCGCATTGAAAAATCTCAAAATAACTTCTTCTCTGTGTAGTTATGTAAGGCTTTTTTAAAAAAACGATCTTTCAATTTAGGTTTGCAGTGGTAAAAATACAATAATGGTGTTTCCAACAGTGTGCAACTCTCCCCTGAGACATTGGAAGATATTTCCTCAAATTAGTTCCTCAACATTACTAAGTCTGGGAAAAAAAGCACAGCTCAGTAGTCAGTCCCGTGCCCTTCTATCCTATTGGAGGTTGGAATAATGTTTCTGCTGATAATAGCCTCAATCAGGCAGCTCTTGCTCCAAAGAAAAGTCTTCCCAAACTCAAGACAATCCTTCAATTACACAATCACGTACTATTCTGGCTCTGAGATCGTCTGAACAGACTGGACAGTGTGTCCTGAATGAAGAAGAATGAAACAGTTTTAAGTCATTTTCAGAAACAGAAAAGAATACTAGCTCTCTATTGAGCTTTTTAAATGAGGTTAGCTCTCTCTGCAGACAACAGAACACAAAAATACTTATAGTATCTGATAAGTATTATATAATGCTTTTGTAAAACTTTCCCTGTACACTCCAGCTTCAATTGGAGTATGAACTAAAGTCAGTGGAAGTCTTCTCACTGACATCAATGGGCTCTGAATTAGGACCTCATTGCCTGCAACCCAGCTTGTGTGCTAAATTAATTCAGAAAGGGGTTTTATTGGCTTCTTTCACCTATCTTCCGAGAACGTTTTGGAAGACAGCGAAGCACAGCATAGTCTGCATCTTGCAAGTGGAATTTCCAAGAGGCAGAAATTGCTGGCATGCAGATGTGTTACTTTTCAGAGAACAAATGTTCTCCAAATGTCCTCCAAAACACAAAAAAGGGACTTACAGAAAGCTATTCCAGTAACAACCTGGATTAGGAACACATAAACCATAAAAAGAAAACAAGTGGGCACAATTTGAAGAAACTGGGCAAGGGGACAGAAACAGTTTTGAAGAACAACTGACATACACACAGCTCTACAGTCTGCTCTGTAGATGAGAAATCATATCTTAACCTCAGTACTTGCAAACAAGCACTTTCAACAGATATATGCCCCAATTTGATGTAAATGAGGCGATAAGGGACAGGAATACTGTAGTCACCCTTATCACTCATTTTCTGCTGGCTCTGGAATCATACAATGAAAAGAGCTCCTCTGCACCAGGGAATGTTTTATGGACTGTTGCACTGTCCCGTAACATCAGCTCTATTTAAGAAGGCTGGAGTGGAGCTGATATGCAGTGCAATGGCCAGCATCACTGTGGGGGAAGACAATAGGAGCTGCAGACACCAGGTTTTTATAACTTAGTGCTGGTTTTCATAAAACATATGATGGAATGCCTTTATATGACCAAACTGAATAGCAACATTCTCTCTATGTGGCAGAGTAACTACACGCTACACACCTGCACAAAGAATTATAGAATCATAGAATGGGTTAGGTTGGAAGGGACCTTAACAATCATCCAGTTCCAGCCTCCCTGCCACGGACAGGGATACCTCCCACCACACCAGGCTGCTCAAGGCCCCATCCAACCTGGCCCTGAACACTTCCAAGAAGGGGGCATCCACAACTTCCCAGGGCAACCTGTGCCAGTGTCTCACCATCCTCAGCATGAAGAATTTCTTCCTAATGTCTAACCTAAATCTCTCCTCTTCCAGTTTAAATCTGTTCCCCTTCGTCTTATCATATCATTACTTGCCCTTGTAAAAAGTCCTGCCCCAGCTTTCCTGTAGTCCCCCTTCAGGTACTGGAAGGCCACTATGAGGTCTCCCTGGAGCCTTCTCTTCTCCAGGCTGAACAAGCCCAATTCTCTCAGCCTGCCCTCACAGCAGAGGTGCTCCAGCACTCTGACCATCTTTGCGGCCCTCCTCCGGACCCATTCCAACAGTTCCACATCGTTCTTATGTTGGGCATTGGACATAATACTCCAGGTGCGGTCTCATGAGAGTGGAGTAGTAAACAGCACCGGTTCCAGTACGAACCCCTGAAGGACACCACTTATCATGGATCTCCATCTGCACATCAAGCCATTGACCACTGCTCTCTGAATGAGACCATCTAACCAATTTGTATCCACCTAACAGTCCACCCATCAAATTCATATCCCTCCAATTTAGAGAGAAAGATGTTGTGCGGGACCATGTCAAAGGCTTGAACATCTATCACTATCCTGTCCTTCATAGTCCAGCACGTGCTTATTCATCCTCTTACCAAAGTCCAAAATTGTATCCTGAACCGCAGGGGCAAGGAATAAATCTCAAAGGATGCTGCACTGAATCCCTTGAAATGACAGTTGTCACTGTCTGACTGATCATGACTCATACATCAGTCAATGCGTCCAGAGCAGAACCAGAGAGAAACAATAAAGGAACCCATAGCTGGTGTCAGATACAGGTTTATGGAGAAATCTATCTGGACTGCAGTGATCAACTGACCCAAATTTATAGTTAGTGAGTCTTCACTCTCCCATATCAATGGAACTCCAACTTCCGTGAGCAGGCCTAAAACAGTGATGGTTGGTGACCAGAACCTCACAGTCTGGCAAACTCTCAAGTAACACTCCAGATGTAAAGGAAGAAAGAACCTGGCCAACAGTGAAATAAAGGACATAGGAATAATGGAAATTATGAATGGATGAAGGGAAAAGGAACAGTTCTGAATACCTAGGGAAGAACAATGCTGATGACACTGATGCTTCAGCATGTGCACTGCCTTTGACATGACACAAGATGAGGTGAGCTCATATTAACAGATCATGGCAAAATGAAGGAGCCCTAAAGCTCCTTATCATAATCCATATGATGCCAAGTCTGAAGGAACAATTCAGTTGAGACATCAGCTCTTTCAGATAAAATGCGGCTTACTCAAGTAATCAGAGTTTTTCCCCAAACACAGTGAGCAAGGCTTAATCAGGAACATAATGTCATGTGTGAAGGACATTTTGTTTAAAATGCACTGAAAGAATCAAAGAACTCTATTTTTTCATATGATGCGACATATAACGGGCACTGAATCAAAACACCAAGAAGTATGTGGTTTATGCTATCCCACTGGACTACCAAACAAGAGTTAGCATTGAGAAAGCACTGCAGATACATAGTAGAGGATCTGTAAATGCTCCTTTACACTACTGTCACAATGATTGCTTTTCTTCCATGTTACCACAGCTATTAAAAAAGCCTTAATAGAGAGCTAATAACACAAGTCACCAAAAACAATCTTAACCTCATTTGGAAAACACGTATGAGCTTTTTTGTTACTCCTTCTTCACTGTTTTCTAATCAAGATCTCCATATTGAGCCCAGTTTTGCATTTTCCTAGCAGCATAAATTAGAAGCAACTGTATTCAAGTCAATAAAATTACTCAACATGAAAAAGGAATCAGCCATCTGCAAAAAACAGTGTCTAACAGGTAATTTTCCACTGACAGCTCTTACCATAAAACAGGTTACAGAGATTACTCTTCTATCTAGCACTGAAAGTAAACAATTAATGCGAAATGTACAATGTCTGTAAAGACAGCAATGTTCACCACTTGTGCCCTTTATACGTAATTATTTTCATCTTAGTAAGCAGACAGTTAAGTAAGACTACCATCAAGCTGTAAATGGAGGCTATTCATCATGCAAAACAGGCAGCTGAATATCTCTATTTATTTATGCATTATTTTACCTTTTGTTTCTGACTTGGAAAGCATGTGGAATCTATGAGATATTTTCATGCATCATTTCTTGCAGGAGAATGTCAAGTCACCTTTTATGCCCTCAGGTAAACTTCTCCTACTTGATTTCAATAACTGTCCATATGAAAATTATTTTTCATACCTTGTGTAAGCAGTTGGAGGTTTCGGACTTCTTCTCTCACCTTCAGCTGAAGGACTTGCTGCAGAATGTGCTGTCGCAGGCTTTCCTGGACAATGCCCATTCGTTCAAGCTTTTTGTCAGTAAGCCTCAGCAATGCACGGCCTGGATGCAAAAGTCAAAAAGAAAAATCACTCAAAGATGTCCATTAATGCAATATTCTCTCTCTAACAAGCTAATTTGCTACAGCAGAAATTCTCAGCCCTGAAATACCTCGCTCTGAGAAGTTATTGTTTCGTCAGCTAGGTACTTCCTTACAGTCAGAGATCTATGTACCACTTCTCCCTTTTCTTTTGATTTCCTGTATTGTTTTGATGCTTTGTGAGAAATTTAGACACGTAAAACAGGTATCTTGTGCCATTTTAGACAACCAATTGCTGTTTTTTAAGCGCCAGTACGTGTTCCACAGATAGGATACCCCCACAAATCTACAATTGGTCCAGGTGCCTAAGTAGACTCTCACCTATTTTCAAGCACCTACATTACTGTCAAGAAACCTGAGCGAAAGTGAACTTGACCAATTTAATCAATTTAAGCCATACTAAGGATGAATACTTTTGCGATTCAGACATGTTTATAGTGTAATAGCACCATCTCTCAGGAGGGATCTGTACTTTGTGGTCCAGCCTTCCAAATTCCTCTCAACAGTAACCTACCACAGCAAAACAAAAAAAGAGCCAGACTTCTCTTCGCACAATCAGTTATATCTAAATCATTCCTGAAAAATAAGTTTGTCCAACTATAAAAAGACATTTACCAAAGATAAGGAGCCTATAGCTTTTGCAAGCAATCACACCCAATTCACGACTTATCTTTTCCAATAGGATAATGGTGAATTGTAGTCCCACACAGGTTGTAGATATTAAAAAACCCAAACAATCCACACTGCCCAGTTTCTACTAGTGGAACTCTGACTCTTCTTTTGGGCCTTGTCACGTTATAAGCAAAAAGGAGGAAGGCAGCATGGTGGCTGAGCCAATATTAAAGAAGTACTTGGACCAAGGAGAGAACCAAAGCATCAAGCAGAGTTTTACACTAAGAAGAAAAACAAAACTTAACTTCCTTTGGTTTTCAGCCATACTGTAAGCTAGGAATGGGAAGGAGTGCCCTGTGACCCTCTACTGACTCTTGTCTCCCAGTATACGTGTTTGCCATCCAAACATGCCTTGGCCAATTTTGGCAAAGCAATGGAGTTACAGTGATAATACCTTGGAAAAACGGCATGTTGTTGTGCTCACTCTTTTAAAGAGACTCAACTCTTGATCTCCTCTCGTTCTGACTGTGTCTTTAATTATTGAAAATCCTTCCTTTGATTTCTTAGGCTTTACTCTGAAACCAGAAGATAGTGATGAGCAAGTTACTCTGTCTGCAACACAGCAGTCTCTGTGTTACCATTACTGTGGCTTTTGGATGAATGGTACAATTTAGCTCATCATAGTGTGTTACTCAACACAGCAAGATAAGGCCCTTAATCAATTTTTTTATTTACAAAACAGCAATGAGTACAGAATTGTTATGATTAATTAAAGAATTTAAGATAAATGCCAAGAATTTAAAGGGGCACATAATATTTGCCCCAAACCAAGCAGTTAATGGTATACCTTTCACTAACTGCTAGATTTCACTCACTAGCAGTTGTGTGAAGAAGCTCATGGGATCTTGACAGGATGCAACATAAAATACTGGGATATTGCTATTAACAAAGCAAGATGCTATTGATCAGATAAAAAATTACAGGGTTCATACATTTTCTGCCCTGCATGTCTCCCAAGCACAACATGCTACAGAGGATGACCTTTTGATTAGGAAAACTTTCTTTGAAATCATAAGCAAGAAGAATTCTACAGGTTAACGTAATAACAAAATATGGAAATTAGTCTCTTACAGATCAATGCCAGCTGTCCAATTCCCCTGGTGATACAGATAGTAATAATGACTTCAATTTTTAAATCGTCTTATCACACTAAAACATCTTAAAGCAATTTACAAAGGATGTACAGCAGTTCAAGAGCATGGTCTGTAATGTCAATCTAGTAACTGAAAGCAAGCAAAAAATAAACAAGTCATCAGTTTAAAGAGTACCAACATCCATGTCATCTTAGGAGAGGAAGTCAGCAACAGTAATATGAAAGGACAGATAGAGGTCAAGCACCTCATCCCGTGCCCTCCACCTCTTTCTGGCTACAGACGTAGTCATTACTCTTTATTTCCTCTTGGCAACTCTTCGTTTCATATTCAAATTGGTCTTCTACCCCAGTCACTGCTTTTGGAAGTCAAGTGTGCACAAAACAGAAATGTCTCTTTTCAACTCCTGGCATGCCAGTTCCAGCTTTGGCTCAAAGCACAACGCCATTGGAAAAAAATATCTTTGACTCATATTATCTTCAGTAGTTTAGACAAGCTGCTTTAAATTAACTCTTTCTTGCACCAAATCCAATGGGATGTGCTGAGGCAGTGATGAGCTGAGAAGGCAAACATCCAAATGTGGCATTTCAAGAATGCAGTAAGTGACCTGAACTATGAAAATTCAATCTTGCCCACACCTTCTTCCCCCTCAATACTCAGAACAACAACATTCACGTCAGAACTGGAGTAATTTTTTATTCTAGTACTAAGTCATGCCTTTGAAAAGATCAGTCATCAAAGCCAATTAATTTCTAAGGCCAAGGTCATCATAATCAGCTAATGACTTTGGATGCTTCACTGTCTCACTTCCTGTACTGTTCGTATCTGAAAGAGTTACTATTTAGTGCTAATAACTCTAAGGGTTATTGAACACTGAAAACAATTGTCCAGAGAGGTTGTGGAATCTCCACCTTTGGAAATATTCAAAACCGTACTAACAAGGTCTTTAGCAACCTGCTGAAGTTACTCCTGCTTTGAGTCAGGGGTTGGACTAGATGATCATCAGAGGTGCCTTCCAGCATCAGTTATTCTGTGATTCTGTGCAATAACCTGCAGGAAGGAGCTCAAGATAAAGATCTATTTTCTTTGAAAAAGAGAAGATTAATGAAGGACATTCATAAGCATACACAAAAGATGGTCATTTTGGCAAGCATCCCAGTTAAAACGGAGAGACAGCTACACAGTAAAAATTGGGGATAGATTTTTAATTTTCCGAGAGTGCCGGATAGAATTTATCATCAAGAACAGAATATGTCACACATGTATCATTTTCTAAGACTACACTGATCTTTCCTGGGACACAAGTAAAGGAACTTTACCTACATCTCAGGAAAACTTCTCCATGCTACAGTACCAGTGATATCTCTTCAGTGCAGCAGCTACATGTGTAAAAGAGACAAGCAGATTTTTTTCAAAAGCACCTAGACCAATGGAACCATAAAGATCACCGTACAAACACTCAGGTCCTGGCTCTCACTAATCACAAGGCTGGAAACCAAATGCTTTTAAAAAAACCCCACAAATCCCTCAGTATCTGTATGCATCTTCTAGCACCCAGCTCTCTCATATTCAGGACAGATCAGCTGTGGAATGTTCTGAGACACCCTTAGGGCAGACACGGACTATAAAGTACTTCCCAGGTTACTTAATGGATTGATGACCTAATTTTTTCTAATATGACTTAGCTGCTGCAGATCTCATTTGATCAAGCTGGGATTAAATCAAAATTTGAATGGAGGGAGAAACATTGCATGCCACAGAACATTAACAGGAGTATAAGCATTGGTCCAATGAGGTTGGCATTGGCCCTAGAGCAAGGAATGTGGTACGGTTTGCTGTACCTAATCAGAAATACTTGTGCTTCCCTACACTGGTGTAACCTACTGCTCTTCTCCCAGAGCCTGTGAAGCTGTGCCAACTGTCAGCTCACAGACATCCAGAGAGACATCATGTGAGAAGCCTTGAAAATACACTTGTAATAGAGGTGAATGAATACATAAGAAAGGACTTATTAAACATGTAGAAAGAACTGAAGAAATCTAGGGGAGCGAGAGCAGATAGTAAAAAGCTGGTCTCACGCAAAGCCCTGAAGAAAACTATGACTAATTTAAAGTTGATGAAAATGATAACCCACTAGTGGGAACAAATGATGTGTGTGAAATATGTTCAAGAACGGCGATCTCGTCTCCCGAGTACAATGTGATAGGTATACTAGAATATCAAGACAAGATACTCAGTTTACTTACCAAGTGGCACAGAATCTAGGAAAGACAGGATAGAGAACACAAGAACTATAAAAAATGCTCTGATGCCAAGCCAGCAGCTCTCCCAATCCCGTATTCAGAGCATCAATAGGACATATATTTCAGGAGAGCTATTGGGAGGGCTACTTTGTGAAGTCATTCCCTTCATACCATGCCAGCATCCGGATCTGTTATACTAGGGTTATTAGAGAGTATGGCATTTTTAGCACCTACTTATTGTCCTGATGTCCATAAATTTGTCTTTTTGATCTTCCTGATACTGTCTGCCTTTGAAGCCTCATGGCGCAGCAAATTTCAGGAGCTCACTGCCCATTTTTGTCTGGTTTATATTGATTTCTTACTAATTGCATCAAGGGTTCTCTAGTTCTTGCGTTGTGGTATTTGGTTAACAGCCCAACATTCAGCTTATCTGTTCTTTCCATGATTTGTAAACTGCAGTCATAGGCCTTTTGATCATATTTCTAGATGGATTCAGATGACAAATCTAGAAAAACAGGAACACGGGATTCACCAAGTCCCTAAATTATGCAAGATGAAAATGTTTTCCAAGTTTACACTTAAATGCTGCAAACATAATTTTAAATTGTTTTTGACACAACCGAATATTCTTAACTAATTGATAATAATGTACTTCTCTAGTTCTGGGGTACAACTATTTAAAACATATGACTTTTGTATTTATCTCTTTAGATCCACAAACCTTCATAATTCTAGGTCACTGGGGTTTTCTACTTGGAATAGTCTGATCACAGCTTTCCTCTTGCTTAAATATGGTGATTGTTGGCTTCTCTTCACTCCAGTGTTTAAATAAAAGTCTCCTAGGGCTTATCAAGTAAGAAATTTCCATGACAGAGATACATACATCAATATCATGGTTCAAGTACTGGTGAGACACAAGTATAAAATTGTCATCATATACTCAGGAAAGAAGAGTTCAACAAGAATAGGCAGAGAGAGAGGCTATGACTTCATAATAAGGAATGGTGAAATTATGAGAGGAGGCAAGAAAAAGAATAGTCACCTACATAATGAAAACAGCCTCATGATGGCAGTGGAGAGAGGTGAACATCAGGCAAAGAGAAGAACTATTAAAGTAAGAAACTAAGTTGAAAAGAGAACAAATGGATATGAATACAATTGACGATGGAGGGTTCAGAAACATCTTGTTAAAGAAGAAGCACAAATCAGAAATCAATCAAATTTTCAGAGCAAAGTTGATATAACTTTGTGATATTATTCTTGATAACCCATCAGATTTTCTACAGTCCTAGACTTCTGCTTTCCACATGAGAATTTAAGAGCCCATTGCTCCTTCTCATGCCAGTCTCATCACCAGTCAACTAGACATATCAGCCACTTTGTCATCAATGCCTTGTGGCAAATATATAGTTTTTCTTGCAGTTAGATCTGGCTTGTCTTACAAAGCATTTTAGCTCCAAGACTGGTGCAGACTCTTGGGAAACTGCAGCTTGCATTACCACCCTCTTTGTGGCACTTCAGCTGTCTAATACCTTACTAATCGGGGACGACTCACTTGTTTCAAAAGTAAAAATAGATGAATTTTTTACCAGACTCACCATAACAGCAAACACTTTAATGATCTATCTGGTAGCATAATGGCAGCTGGCAGTCTAGGTTAAGGAACCTTGAATTTCAGAGTGAGGAAGAGAAACAAAAGCGCGATTTGAAGTTAATTTGGCTACTTCTCTTAAGGATAACAAAAAGCGCTTCTATAAATACATTAATAACAAAAGGAAGGGCAAGGAAAACCTCCATTCCTTGTTGGACCTGGGGCGGAACATAGTTACTAGGGATGAAGAGAAGGCTGAGGTACTCAACACCTACTTTGCCTCAATCTTCACCAGTGGGAGAGGTAGCCCTCGCGATGACTGGCCTCCGGACCTCACAGATAGGGACAGGAAACCAAATGGCTCCCCTGTGTTCCAGGCGGAAATAGTCTATGAATTACTGAGCCACCTGGATCCACACAAATCAATGGGACCTGACAGATTCCATCCTAGGGTGATGAGGGAGATGGCAGAAGAGCTTGCCGAGCCACTCTCCATCATCTACCAACAGTCCTGGCTCTCTGGGGAGGTCCCAGACGATTGGAAGTTGCCAAATGTCACGCCAATCCACAAAAAGGGCTGCAAGGAGGACCCGGGCAACTATAGACCTGTCAGCCTGAGCTCAGTGCCTGGCAAGGTTATGGAACAGATCATCCTGAGTGCAATCACACAGCACCTTCAGGATGGACATGGGATCCGACCCAGACAGCACGGCTTTATGAGGGGCAAGTCCTGTCTGACCAACCTGATTTCCTTTTATGATCAGGTAACCCGCCTGGTGGATGAAGGGAAGCCTGTGGATTTGGTCTATCTGAACTTGAGCAAAGCCTTTGACACTGTCTCCCATGGCATACTCCTGGATAAACTGGTAGCCCATGGCTTGGACAGGTGCACTCTCAGCTGGGTTAAGAACTGGCCGGATGGCTGGGCCCAGAGAGTGCTGGTGAATGGGGCTGCGTCCAGCTGGAGGCCGGTCACCAGTGGTGTCCCCCAGGGATCTGTGTTGGATCTGGTTCTGCTTAACATCTTCATTGATGATTTAGATGAGGGGTTTGAGTCCATCATAAGCAAATTTGCAGATGACACCAAGTTGGGAGGAAGTGTCGACCTGCCGGAAGGCAGGAGGGCTCTGCAGCGGGACCTTGATAGGCTGGAGAGATGGGCTGAGTCCAACGGGATGAAGTTCAACAAGGCCAAGTGCTGGGTCCTGCACTTTGGCCACAACAACCTCATGCAGCGCTACAGGCTGGGGACAGAGTGGCTGGAGAGTAGTCAGGTGGAAAGAGATCCGGGGGTACTGATTGACAGGAGGCTAAACATGAGCCAGCAGTGTTCCCAGGTGGCCAAGAAGGCCAATGGCATCCTGGCCTGCATCAAGAATGGTGTGGCCAGCAGGACGAGGGAAGTGATCCTTCCCCTGTACTCGGCGTTGTTGAGGCCACACCTTGCGTATTGTGTTCAGTTCTGGGCCCCTCAGTTCAAGAAAGATATTGAGGTGCTGGAGCAGGTCCAGAGAAGAGCAACAAAACTGCTGAAGGGACTTGAGCACAAGTCCTATGAAGAGAGGCTGAGGGAGCTGGGGTTGTTTAGCCTGGAGAAGAGGAGGCTCAGGGGTGACCTCATTGCTCTCTACAACTATCTGAAAGGAGGCTGTAGACAGGTGGGGGTCGGTCTCTTCTCCCAGGCAACCAGGAACAGAACAAGAGGGCATGAGCTTAGACTCTGCCAGGGAAGGTTTAGGCTGAATATCAGGAAAAAGTTCTTCACAGAACGAGTAATCAGGCATTGGAATGGTCTGCCCAGAGAGGTGGTGGATTCACCATCCCTGGAGGTTTTTAAAATAAGACTGGATGTGACACTTAGTGCCATGATCTAGCAATCATGAGGACGTTGGACAAACGGTTGGACTTGATGATCTTAGAGGTCTCTTCCAACCCAGATGATTCTATGATTCTATGATTCTATTCTCCCACATCAGAGCCAGCATTCTTGTGCTTTTTCATCCTGTTAACAAATGAAGCAAATCTCCCTGGAGGTGTAGGAATTACTTTCTGGTAAGTCACAGGAATGGGAGAGGCCCATTACTCCAGTATGGCTCCAGTGGAAGTTCAGGAAAGCATAGGAAGGCATCTGCTCAGGTATCAAATTAGCTCTGGATGCATCTTTTTTTTGTTAACATCAACAAAGAAGAATGACGATTTTCTGGCTCTTTCTCATTCATTATTTACTGGATCTGGATGAGGCCAGCTCAACAGCGAAGTTTATCAAAGAAAACATTGTTACTGGTCAATTAATATCTGATCAAACTCAAAAAAGCAGTTATGTAAACACAGGCACTTTCTGAATATTATCTGCATCCTTTGTCTTGACATCATGTCTGTTTATAGCTCTGACAAGAGGAACTGATGACTATTGTTACTGATGCCAAAAAACCTACAATAAACCCAGTTTATTTCCATAAAACCCCTCTCAGGTCACAGTTCTCTTGCACCTTTCCACCCTTCCTCCACATTTCTGAACCGCAAGCATGAACAGGATATGAACGAGAAGTAATCCAACACAATCTTTAACTTCGCTGCATTTTCAAATACAAAATTTGCAACAATGAATACATAACTTGTTTTGAAATCTGTCAGCAGTGTATCCGTGAAGCTATTTAACTCGGATCACTTAGTTCAGCATAACTTCCTCTCACCTTAGCACTGCCTTTGCAATTTCTTCCACGTTCCATCAAATAACACTGTCATTTTCTATTTTCTTATTTCTGACGTAGTCCTTTGAGCTATGTATTTCCTGCTTGACAACCATCTCTGAAAACACACCAAGTTAGGGGATATCTTTCTGGCACTCAGTTTTTCCCTGGCTCTTCCCAAGGACCTCTCCCAGTTGGTTATTCCCAGCTGCTTCTCCCCAGCCACCACTATCTTTGAGGCTCCTATGCCCTGCTATACAGGCTCAATTATGTCCATCTGCTCAGTCACAATGATGTCGGATTTATGCTATTGAAAGAAAACAATAAACCTGCAGTAATGGTGAAGTCAAGTAAAAGTACTAAAAGACAGAATTAACAGAGCAAGGATCTTGAATATTCATTTTAGGGACAGCATTTTAAAAACACCATTACTCTCCCTGGTACACACTTTCTTCTACCCAATCAGCTCAAAACAGTGCATGTATCTTGAAAAGCCATGCTAAAGACTAAAATCCCTCTTCAGAAGTGAGTCTCCTGACTTAACTCTTCCCATAAATAAAGCAAGCAATTCATTCTCCTTGCCTCATCCATACATTTTCAAGAAAAGTATAGAATTGTATACTTTAAGTGCATGGGAGCACCAGACATTCTTGTATGTAACAGCCTTAGTTATCAAATTTTGAATTAATTACTCTACTGTCTAATCATTTACAGACATATTGCAAGGTAACTTTCTTCTAAGACAATATTGGTTGAATACAGAGAAGGGAAGGGGTTAATGAGAAATTGTGCATCGTGATTACTGGAAGTGGCTCAGTAGGTAATTTACTGTACTGATGGGAACCATATTGATTCCTTACAAGTCTTGAGTAAAAGACTGTTAGACAACCCTGTTTTTCAGCTGAACATATCAGGATCTGATGATTTTAATAGGAGGAAATAGTAATAACTTGAATTCCCCTCTGAAATATAAATTCAGGCACAAATCATATTACACCACTTTTCAAATGTACTGTAAAATGTGAGACAACCATTTTTAGTGCTCTCAGGAAGGACCCGACAGGACCCACAAAGTAAATTAAGGATAAATGTAAACCTTTAGCAAGCAGTCTATAAATCCACATTGCTTGTTGTATAGACATTTACCAACCTACTTCCTGGCCATACAAAATTATCTACAGCTATATATAAAGATACAAAGACATATAATAATGGACTTCTATTACATTGCACATCGTATTTGTTAAGAAACCAAATTCAGGACTATTGTTTGCTGGTATCTGTGTGCTAGATTTATGGTCCCCCTATTCAAATAAACAACCTGAAGATCTTTTTTGTTTGTGTTGGAGTGAGTGAATGTCAACACCTTTGATTTTGTCCACCATCAGCAGGACACACAGTTCTTCAATTCCTAGTTAATCTAATGTTGCTCAGTGTGCAACCCCTTATGCATTACATATCCCATTTCTTTATTAATTAAAAAAAAAAAAAATCACATTAGACCATGCCTGCTAGCAAAACTCCTGTTAATTTATTCAGGAGTAAACACACATTCATATATTATAATGCACAGCTCCTACATAGAACAGATTAGGAAAGAGAAAGCCAATTAGAAATGCAATAGAATCAACTGAACTCCTTACAGCAAACTAAAAACATGAGCCTTTCCTGTAATTCCTAATGGTGAACCTTACAAAAATCAGTTTTCTTCCAGAAAAAAAGATTGTTTATTACCATAAGAAAACCAAGCACACAAACACATGCATACCAAAAAAAAAGTCATTCTCGAAGTGCCCAACCCAACTGGAACTGGAAATCCCTGGAAATTACATTGAAGACTCTCTTATCTTCTAACATTCCTAAAGCAGAGGGGTTCTGCAGTTCTGCCTACAAACAGAACCAGTGTGTGCATCTGGCAAGGGGGGAAAGCCCTGTGAAGTAACGTGAACTCAAAAAAAGCTGCCATTTAATTAAGTGAGGAAGAACAAGGAAGAACACCTGTGCCTCTCACAAACGAATGTACCCACCGAGCTCTCAGAACTGCACCAGTATGAAATGCTCCCATGACAGAAGCCCAGGCTTTGGGAGCTGTTCAAAATGCATGTAGACGTGACACTTTGGAACATGGTTTAGTGGGCATGGCGGGGTTGGACTGCTGCTGCTGATCTTAGAGGTCTCTTCCAACCATAACGACTCTATGATTGTATGAATTTGCCACTAATCGATCCAATCCGTAACCTAAAGGGGCTGCGCCACCAAATATACACCAAGGACACAATTCTTCAGTATGCAACACACGGAAGGGTGAGGAAAGATAATCTATGTGCAATATTTTTCATGTTATAGTGCCTTCGAAGGTGATCTTGGGGCCATCTCACTCATCCTGCAATGCTGGAGAAAGTTGTTCCTTCTTCCTCCTGATTACTCTTATTGCCATTCAGCATTCAGGCAAAAACCTACACAAAGTAGTAGTATTTGGATCATGTTTAATTAATTTTCTGAGTTTCTTTTAATGCTAGACTTGTGGAAAGCAAGGAGGATCAACATAATGTGACCAGACATCTCACTGTTCTGCATTACTAAAGTTCTGTGGGCATATGTGGAATTTGAGAATTCAAATTTTCTAGTAAGAATTTCCAATCACAGCTTTGTTTTTTCAAAAAAGAGAAAAAACAAAATTTTATTAAATATTAAAATAAGCTTTAATATCCTGGTGCTGAGGTACATACAGTATTACACCATTTCCCAATCTGTAACCCTAGCTCCCTCCTGCTCCACTTCTCTATCTCCAAGTAGTTTTCAGTGGTGCCTTCTACCATGTCTGTACCAGCTTTATCCTTCATTTTTAATAAAAAATGAAATTGAGAAAGGTTTTGTGTTAATATTCACGATGTTAATAATTCATGCTAATAAAAATGGAAAATTAAAAGCAGCATGCTCATAGGTTAAGCACCACAGACTGCTTCAACTCTCTTAACCTGAAGGAAGAACAAGCCACCTCTCTCCTGATGCACTTTATGCTCTACTGTTTCTCTTTGGGGGCTTTAACTAGAATAGAAGCCCAGTGCCTCCAGCTGCACACCCCCCATCTGATGGGCTCTTAACTTACAGTTTATGCTGCCCATTTTATAACCTAGGGGAAGATAATTTTCCTATTGTAAGAGTCACCTTTACTCAATTATATGCACAATCTTACAGACACTAATCTATTGCTGCATTGCTGGTTCAGTAATACAACAAATTTTGCAGAGCTCCTTTGCCTTACTTCCAGCCTTTATTATTGCAGCTGTGAGGAGAATCAGAACACAAGGATTTTATTCTGCTGGCCTATTCCTCCTATTTAATGCTTACACTCGACCTGTAGAAGACTGTGGGACTGCAATAATTTTGGATCAGAAATAAAATAGGTACCTCAGCCATGACTTATGGTACCTAATTCATAAGCAACTGGTCCCTGTAACAGAATCCAGACCTTATTTTTTAAATTCTGCCTCGTGTACCACATACATTTGACTCAGTAAGACATTCCACCATGCATACAGAAGCAGGACCAATAATAATAATAATAATTTAAGACTAATTTAGAGAAGCCTTACGTTAGAAACTGCAGCCTGGTACTGTGGTCCAAAGAGAATATGCAGCCCAGAGCATCGCTCTGGCCTTGGGTCTCATTCTCCCAAGGAAAAAAATAAAAGCTCATTTTCCCCTAGAAAATGCAGGAAGGCAGGACAATGTTGTGTGACCTTTTTAATAAAAATAAGTACCAAAGATAGAAACAAGAGAGATCTCCCAAAAAGAGCCTCATCTCCGAACTCCTATGGGCATGTGGCAAAGCCTAGTTCCTCCTCCAAGCCAGGGGCCCCAAACCTCCTAAGGAAAAGCTACATTGACCTTGCTGCAGTGCAGCTGGGAACCTGTATGTGAGATGCAAGAGCAAAAACTTATGTTAGCTCTCAGCCTGCTTCCAAGATCAGACACAGAGAACCCAATCCAGCCTTAAAGGAGCATCCCAGCAGCAGTGTTACACAGCCTTCCCTTCTCTGCGTGTCCTGGAAACCACCAACTGCCCAGGCAGGTGGTTAGCTCGGAGGCAGGATTTGGAAGCCCTCAGGCTGAGGGGAAAGCCAGACTTATTCTCTCTTCTGCTCAGATGGGGACCATTTTTGGCAGGCATAAAGAAGCAACTCCAACCATCGGGGTAAATTCATGGCTAAAATAAAAAGGGAAATAGGATGTTCAGGCACCTCCAGGCTTTTTCAGCAACCACAAAAGGGACTGTCTTGGATGATAATTCAGGAGTTCAGTTTGCAGTCCAATGCATCACACCTAGGTCCTGTGTTTGGCATAACTGGATCTGAGCATGTCACTCACCCTCTGGCTATTCAGCAGCCTAGAAAGGAGCTTGGGAAGAAAGCAAGAATATAACAACACTTTCTAAAAATACTCCCTCAGCCTCCAAAATCTTTTAGTTTAAGGACTAATTAACAAAACCAGTTGGCTAATTTGAGCTACAGGTGATGCTAAGGTCAATGGATGGCTTCCCAGTGACTTCAGCAATACTTGGAGCTGCTTGCAAGAGGAACCTCACCAACACCTTAAATGGTAGAACAATTCTCCCATCCCCTGTGTTATTTGATATAGCAGCAAGGGGCAAAACAAGAAACAAGTGCTGTGAGTAAACCTAATCTAATTAAAATGAGAAATGAGTTCAGTAATGAGGCTAATTCTCAATCAGAGCCATCTAGCAGTGAAATGTGTGATTCTTAGGTCCTTACAATCTTTGAATGAAGCTTTTGGAAAAGACAGTTGAAAGGAACTCAGGTTATCAGGGTCTGCACAAGAGGAAGGCAGCAGTACTGGCAGGCTATTTACCTCTATATGTGACCCAGCACTCCAAAAGGCCTTGGAAAAAAGTGTGGAAAAGAGTAAAATGAAGAAAAAAATGTATATAAACCAAGCAAACACTAGTAAGTTTGGGGTATTTTTACTTTATATTTTATCACCTTTCTGAAAGCTTCAGTGGGTTTTCTTTCTACTCTGAATCATTTTTTTAACTCTTTCAGAGCGCCTGCATCACTTCAGAACAGCAAACGTTAATGCACTGTATTATGTATGAATCTTTAGTTTCACTTTGTTTTTAATAAAGAGTATATGGAGAGAACACATCTGAATACATAACATGATCCACCCTTAAATCTCTTAGTTAAAGAGGCATTGAGTTGAACAAACACTAATCAACCAATAAAATCAGATTAGAGAAAAAGCAGTGACTGTGGCTAGGGAATGTATTAGAACCCCTATCAAGTACTTTATACAGAGGAAGAAGACTAGAAACTATCATCACAGAAACTTCCTATGGTAATAGTAAAGACTAGCTCTCTAAGCGAACCAGAAGAGCAGATGATGCACTGTTGAAGCACAGTACTTTTACTTGAAGAATAGGCACCAGTTATCAGTGACACATGTGCCAAATCCAGGGCCAACTGCCTTCATAGTGCAAAGAGGAACTATTCTAATAGCTTCAACAAAGTTGTATCCACCCATATCAGAGCTCAAGCAGAAACAGAAAATAATTTTTCCACTGACTTATACACACACACAGAACAATGAAAAGAAATACATCATTTTCAGCCTGGAAAAACTTTCCTAAAACACAAGAGCTTAAAAAATGTTTTCTGAGTACTAAAATTGAGCCACAATTTAATCTTTAAACAAGTACTAAATTGTTTATCTTCATCTCCTTCATTAGCTTGCACTCAGTCTTCAATACAAAAGCCAAATCATTTTATGGTTAGTTTCAAACACAGCTCTGGTTATGCATGAAATACAAATTCTTGTTTCTACATAATATATGTACATTTAGGCTCAACATTCTTTCCTGGGTTGTAGATGTATGTCTGGTGAAACCTAGCAAGTAACAATGTTCATGTAGCGAGAGCTGAATAGCAGCAATACAAACCCCAAAAGTGACAACAGATACTAAGAAATTATTTACTTCAACTTCCAGTGTATAATTAAAATTCTAAAACAAAAATCTCTATCTGTAAAGACTCTTCACTCAATTCACTTACATTTCTTCTGTAATAGTCTCCTTTGAGTCCTCCTCGCAATACACAGTGTGCTCAGCTTCCCTCACCAGTGTTTTTCTGTTTTCTTCCCTCTGGAACAAGTTATTTTCTGCAGTTTTCTCAGACTGCAAAGCTTCCCTAGTTAAGGAATACATTGTACACCATGTGAGCACTGACAGTGTGAAATCCTGTCAATACCCCAGAAGGAAATCAGCTGGATAGTACGTAGGATCACAGCTGTCTATAGATTCACGTATCAACTACAAATCCTTTGGCACAGCTGCTTAAGAAGCTGATCTGAATCAACTCACTTCTAGCCTACTCCCAACCAATTCTCTGACAAATTTTGAAGACTCGCAGGCCAAAATTCTTTCTGTAACATACAGCGAGCCATGGGCACCCACAGTCACATCCTCAAGACCCTGCATCTGCTCTCAGCAGCAAGTGCTACTTAAACAACAATGAGGAGATTGCATAATGTCTATGGACAACCATGTAGGAAACATTTTTGTTACTCAGCTAGCAAGAAAAAGACTTGGGGTCCTGGTTGATACCAAGTTAAACATAAGCCAGCAATGTTCCTTTGCAGCAAAGAAGGCAAACAGCTTCCTGGGCTGCAGTAGGGCAGAGCATTTCCAGCAGGTCAAAGTAGGTGATCCTTCCCCTCTACTTGATCCTGGTGAGGCCACATCAGGGCTGCCATGTCCAGTTCTGGGCTCCTCAGTACAGGAGAGACATAGACATACTGGAGCAAGTCCAGCAAAGGGCTACAAAGATCATTAATGGATCAGAGCATCTGCCAGATAAGGAAAGTCTGAGAGCTCTGAGACCGCTGAGCCAGCAGAAGAGAAGGCTCGGGGCAGAGCTTTTCAACAAATGTAAACACCGGATGGGAGAACAGGCAACGAGCACAAACTGAAACACAGGAAGTTCCATTTAAACTTATAGAACATTTTTTATTATGAGTGTGCTTGAACACTAGAACATCTAAGGTCTGACACAAAAATCCCAAGACTAACCCTACAGTTCAGGAACCAAGAATAGGTGGACAGAGACAAAGAGACGGTTATAGAATACATTCCAATCTGTCACAGGGAGACAAGGTTCAACTCAATCACTTAACTCAGTATGAGTAGACGCGTGTTTTTACCCTCGGTCACAAAATGTCAGTGTGGAAGAGTGAAGTTTCTTGTGAAACTGAAGAAATCCATGACGGAAACTTTTTCATTGACTGAGGCTTACGGTGAAGAGATCCCAAAGATCCAAGTCAGTGCTCAAAGGAACCCACTTTTTGTCAGCAGAAGATGTGAAAGCAAAAATGACGAAGACCTTCAACAGTCTTTCAGAAAATGATCTGCAGAATTCCTTTGAACATTAGTAGCATTGTATGCAGTTGTGTGTGAACTCAGAAGGGAACTATTTTGAAGGTGGTCACTGTATTTAACAAATTAAGAAAATCAGCTAAGAGTTACAGGCATAGTCTTTTTTGTGTCAGACTTCATATGTTCAGAAAAGTTGCAGTTTCCTTTCTTGGAGACACTCAAACATGACGGGACACAGCCCTGGACAACCTACTCCAGTTGACCCTGCTTTAAGCAGGGGGTTAGCCAAGATGACCTCCAGAGCTGTCTTCCAACCTCAGTGACTCCCTGATTCTATTCCACCAGGATGCAGAGTAGCAAATCTGGCTGCCTGAACTTAACATGAGTTAGCAAGGTCAAAATTAGAAGCTGTCAAACACAAGAGCCTTACATAATTTGTATATCAATATATGCAATTGAAATGTGCAAACCAAGGAGATAGCTTAAAAAATACCTAGCTAGTTGGAATCTCCCTCAAAATTGTCCATGTTCTGGTGCATACCATCTGCAGCATCCTCCAGTAGAAGCATCCAGACATTGGATTTCTCTAAAGGACATGTTATGACTAGCAAGGTTAGAAAGCAGCAGGATGAGGGCTATTAAGCATGTAAAAAATGCCTTTTTTTCAGTCCTTTGAGGGTCACGTGATGTTGCACACTCCGAAAACAGGCCTGCAGCTGGTTCCAGGTATGTACATTCTCCAGCGCTGTCCATGCCAGTACATTTACCAGTGCCATCACTGCACAGGCACTGGTACTCAGTCATTTCCACAATGAAAACAGGCCAAGGGTTCCTGGGATTATTCTGGCCTGGATCATTTCACACTTTCCCAGAAACTCCCAGGTACATTTCAAGAACAAGCATATACTGGAGGCTGTTCCCCATAGATGGTGTGAACACACCCATCCTGTCCTGAAGAATAAAAACCCTTAGCAGCATGGGCACAAGACACTCCTTACTAATTACTCCCAGTGCTAAAAGAAGGTTGAGGAAACATCACTGACACCAACAAGACAGCAATAGAGTCACATGTTCTACTGGCAAAACCCAACCAGCTCTACTAATATAGTACATTTGGTACATAAGAGTCCGTTCAAAATGAAAAACCAAGAGGATTTCCAGAATTCATTATCTGCTCCTGAAAAGTAGAAGCATAAGCTATTTCTGAGTCAGAGATGAGAGAAAATTATTTCCTCCCTCATGAATTCTATGTGTCCATTGGCACAAGTTAGACCAGTTGGAATGGTTTTCCTCTGCTGTTTCTTACCTGCTCTAAACTATTAAACAGTTTTGTTCTCTCCACAGTGGAAACGCAGAAAAACAATGGGAAAGAGATGTTTAAGTTTTCAATGACTATGGCAATTTCATCTAGATTTAATTTTCACTTCCAGGCATTTGAAGGATTCTGCTGTTTTGAGACCTGTCTCAGCTCTTAATTATGCCACATAAGAAAGGTGTTCCAATATTTCCAAATACTAGAAATGAGGAGAAGAAATAAGTGTTAATGACTGGAATACTCTGTTCAAGGAAAGAACAACACATTTCTTCAAGGAATGCAGTTTCTGTGAAGTCGCGTAAGACACAATGCATGAAAAACAACCCAAAAAGCAGTAATCTCGAGTGCAACTTTGGGTTACTTCTGAAGGGCAACATGCTGCATATCGCATTGCACAAGTCAGAAGGACTGTCAAGGATTTTTATATAGTGACCACTAATTACAGTTGTAGGGTATGTCTGCATCAGTTCACTTGCATTTCTTAGGCACAGCCTTAATGTGTTCTGCAATCCTGTCCTCTAAGCCAGTACTGCTTCTGAAGCACTGTCCAGTCACATAGACAAAATGCTAATGAATTTTGGTCTCCTCCCACTTGCAAGTACAATTAGATTGTTGGCCCAGTCTCCACAAGAACAACTTTAAATGAAGGGTAATCAGAGCATCTGAGAAAGAAAGGAAGACTGACATAATCCTGATACTTCTAAAGATAGTTACCAGCTTTTGGTCTTTACTTAACCACATTCCAGACTTGGGATTGAACATTGTGATAAAAGTAAATCACCTTCCTACAATTCTGCAGACTTCACACCTGCAAAGCAACAGTATGGGACAGCATCTGCCTGTTGATAGCTAAGAGCCTCCTGCTCTTGCAGAGTGGCTGGTAGTTGCAGAGCTGCTATGGGACTGCTGCAATAGAAACATGCACAGATACCAAGAACACTACTCTGCTGTCACAAAGGTGATCAATATGGAGACAGTTACTAATGGTGTGTACTGCTAGGGTTCCTGAAAGGTACAAAGCTGTTAATAAACATTCTTATTGCCACTTCCCACTCTAAGTTTTGAGATTCACTGTAGATATTTCCATTGGGCTTTAAAGCTCTGTTCTGATCGCTATTAAAGGTTTACCTGGAGAGGTGATGGAAGACGTTAGAAAGAACCACAATGCCAGGATTTTGGAAAGGTCCAGACTTATACCCACACACGTGCTGACAACGGGAACATCTGCATCTACAGACAGAGGAGCATCTCCTAAGATGAATTCTGACTTGCAGTGTTTTGGAATTGCCAACCACTCACTGCACTCCCCAAGCTTGCAAAGCCTTTCACTAAACACTGGCCTTGAAAAGAGAATCAATTTAAGTTTGCCTTAAGAAGTCTCAGAATGATAGGCAGAAATGGCTTTTAGAGAGCTGAAGGATAGATCAGCACCTAGCCAACCAGGCTCTTAACATGGAAACGTTTCTTGCTCTGACTGACTTCTGCAATGCAATCAAAGGTTTTCACAAAAGCAAGACACCTGCACTTCAATACGGAGTATCAGATAATCTCAGTTACATGAAACAGCCTCTACGAAATGAATTGATTCAAAAAAGAAAGAGATTCTTATTTTAAATCCAGGTGCAGTGTGTAGAAAAGTAATGTTCTTAGATAAGAATTTTTACTTGTGAGATAAAGTAAATATTGCCCCATATACACTTACCTACCTGAGTGTGAACTCATGCAAAGTGTTACTCATTACTGAGGCATTCAAGCTCTCATTCATATTTTATATTTCCAATATTAATATGCTGTTTATTATGAAGTTATTTTCATATAGTCCTTTTTCTGAATTTGTTATAAGGCCTGCTTGGACGTTATGGCAGAAGTGCTTCAAAACAGAAAGAGAGGAGAATAAAGCTATCAAATGACAAATGCAATGAAATTTCAAGATACTATTTATTATTTTTAATAATACAAATTCAATAGTATCCCAAGATGAAAGTTATTCATATTAAAGCATTTTTATTGTAAAGTCATAAGGCTGTGCAAAGCTAGAACAGCATTTGCTTAAGGAGGTTAAATTGTTTTTCTATCAGCTAAGTTTCCTTCTGTCTTCTTATACTGATAATACAATGAAATAAAGCATCCAAGTTATCTCTGGTGCCTTTCTTAAAACTCTAAAGTCAGGTGATATTGTTATTTTCTATTTTTTATTATTATCTTTGGATTGTGGTAAAAACCCACACAAATGGAAAGACAAATAAGTATAATTTTTTCCAGAGCTTTCTTATTACCCTAAAAGAGGAACAAAGAATTGGCATCATATCTAAGTGCTACATTCAGTCAAGCAGTGGTGTGGCAGGAAGGTAGTAAGTAAGTTATTTCTCCTTCCATTAAATTCTATTTCTACAGCCTTAAATACTTACAGGAATTGGAAACTTGATCGCTTGAGGTTTATGGTCCAGACTTCTGCTCTTGCTTTAACGGGGACTCACTGAAGATTTTTATGACTCCACCTGGTTTGGTGGGATAGCAGCACCTGAGTTTGGATACAAGTGATAATATCCATGCCACCACAAGCTCTCACAGCAATGTGCCACATCTACCAAGATATGCAGAAGATTTCTCAGCCACAGCACCACCACCTCTCATCATACTCTTGAGATGCAACAGTCAATTCCACATAGTTCGATCTCAGCTATTCCATTTTACAAAGGCACCGGAGAGCACCCTGGTTGCACCTTACTAAGAACCTGCCCTGACTCCTGCTTTTTTGTATACCTTTGTTAAGCTACTGCTTGACAGCTGGCAAAGATAAAGCTCCCCTCTCCAGGCATCAATTACACTGAGCGTTTCCAGTACGCAACCAGCATATACGCCTGAGGCATGTATAGGGACAAAGGTATGTGATCTCCCCACAAACTGAAATTGCATAGGATGGTAACAGCCACACACCAACATTTAAAACTACAGATAAAACCCTGCCCAGATGCCCTTGGAGAAGGAGAGAACTCATCAGTCTGCAAAGAGATACTGCTTTACTGGCTGTATGAGCTATAAGGAATTACTTGGAAAACTTAGTATGCTGTAAGAATTGCAAAGGACACAAGGGCATCTATGGCTATCTTGTTGAGGGCAAATCCAACCCACTTCCAATGTGGTTTGACAACCAAATGGCATACAAAGTTTATGGACACAAGGCATGTTAGTGTGAAGTTATCTGAAGTCAAGTGAAGCTGATATGTTGTTCATGTTGGGCCACTGTAGTTGCAACCAGTTCCAGTGCTCTTCAATAACATCCTACAGAGGACACTACATGAGTGGTCACTGTGGTTTACATAAAACAAAAGTAGTTCAATATTCCAGCTACGAATCTGGTCCGAGGTCAAATTTGGCAACTTCACTGTTCTGTACTTGGAGAAAGCTACTAATCATTGAAAAACAGCAAGCCACGTAGGTTTTTCAAAAAACTCATGTATCAGTCTAGAATTAGCAAGTCCTCAAATTTTTCAGGAAAGCTGTTTAATCATTTCAATATAGTTTTGAGAGACACTATCAAAAGATACTGCTTCCCACACTTCCTCACTACCGATTATAATTGCAGGTTTGTACAAGTGAGTGTTTCAGACTACGATTGTTTATACTACTTTTTCACTGTAGATAATTCATTGAGGCACAGAATGGATCCAGCACATCAGAGCTTTTCCATACAAAAGTGTTAATGGCAATGCAGTTTACTGTGTTTTTTTCTGCCAGATGGATGATCATACTGGTGTAACAGTTCCCAGGAATTTTCGCAAGTCAGCAATAGACTGTACAAGATTTAGTGGATGCTGTTTAGGTAGAATTTGCTTACAAAAAAAGTATGCAAATACTTGCTTACTACTAAAGGATTCACTCAAATGGGATGTAAAAAAACATTGTACTTTGCCTTAGTTTTTCAAGACTACTATGACTAAGAAGAGATGAAACTTCCATCTTTTCCTGCAAGTTGTCCTGCAATGCCAGATGTCAGAATACACGTACAGATACTCTAATTGTTATTTTACTGACAACTAACCAGCTCTCCAATAAAAGGAAACAAACAAACAAATAGTAAGGCCTGAAACACACCCGGTGAAAATAAACAGTCTGTCAGGGAAATGAAAGCCAGGCATCATTCATCAAATTCAATAAAATAAAAAGGCTCTGTGAGTTCTTCAGAAGTAGCATTGCTGAAGGTCAGAACTGTGCTGCAACAGTAGGGATCAGTAAGCAAACACTGCAAGTTTTTCAAAGCAGACTTCCATCAAGGCTGACAGAGATATCTCAAACGCCACAAGTCTGGATCATATAAGAAAACTGAAACAGACTCACGTGGGCATAAATAATGCCCATTTAGGTTGCATTTTCTTGATGTAAAAGAGTTTGTGCCATCAAGTAACCTAGAAAATCTGTTTTCCAACTAAAATATTAACAAAGTATCAATAAAAACTACACACCGGGGAGGCACAACAGTTTTGTACTCCACCAGACTGGTGAGGTTTTTGTGTGTTTTGTAGGGTTTTTAAAAGTACCGTTATTACACACTCAACATCTTAAAATGTTCATCTCTTCTAGTACATAGCACACTACCATCATGGAGCACATGAAAAGTTAAGTATTAAAGCTGTACTGCTCAGATCTCAGAAATCAGGAAATGTCAGCTTTCAAGTTGCATGAGCACAATTATCTCTGTTTTTTACTCATACATGTTTCCACAGAGACTGCAGCTCTGTGTTCATACAGGGGCTGCTGCTCAAACACAAGAGGTATCCTACCTCGTGGAAGATTGCAAACAACAAACTGATGGAGGGCAGGAGGGTATTAGGATGAAATATGCTTGTCCTGTACTGCACTCCTGCCTAAGCACTGCTTTTGGACAAAGCAAGGGTTCTAGGCTAGATCCATCTTCAGCTTGCTGTAAAATAATCATAACCACAGCTACTTCACTGCTTTAAAGATGCCCACCAGGGGTGAGGCTCTACTTGACTTGCTGTTTACAAACAAAGATGGGTTGGTGAGTGATGTTGTTGTCGGAGGATGTCTAGGGTCTAGTGATCATGAAATAATTGAGTTCTCTCTGAACAATGTAATAGGAAAAGCCAGGAACAGAACATCAATGCTGGACTTCCGGCGGGCAGATTTTGGATTATTTAAGGAACTGGTCAGGAAAGTACCCTGGGAAATAGCTCTTTGTGGCAAGGGGGTCCAGGAAGCTTGGATATACTTCAAGAATGAAGTTTTGCAGGCGCAGGAGCGGGCTGTCCCTGTGTGTTGTAAGAAGAGTCGTAGGGGCAGACGGCCGGCCTGGATGAGTAGGGAACTTCTGAAGGAACTAAGTAAGAAAAAGAGGATGTATCATCATTGGAAAGAAGGGGATGTAAGTCAGGTCATGTTCAAGGATGTTGTTAAGTCGTGTAGGAGAAAAATCAGGGAAGCAAAAGCCCAGCTGGAGCTCAAATTGGCCACTTCTGTTAAGGACAATAAGAAGAGTTTTTATAAATATATCAATGGCAGAAAGAAGGGCGGCAGCGACCTCCACTCCTTGTTGGATGTGGAGGGAAATATAGTAACCAGAGATGCAGAGAAGGCTGAGGTACTTAATGCCTTCTTTGCTTCAGTTTTTAACAACAAGGATGTCAGCTCGCTTGACAGTTGGCCCTCTGAAGTGGTTGATGGGGGCAGGGTGAAATATGGCCCTCCTGCAATCCATGAGGAGGAGGTTAGAGACCTGCTGAGCCGCTTGGACCCTCATAAGTCTATGGGGCCGGATGGGATCCATCCTAGGGTGCTGAGAGAGCTGGCGGATGAGCTTGCTAAGCCGCTCTCCATCATCTTTCAGCGGTCCTGGCTCTCTGGAGAGGTCCCGGAAGACTGGAAGTTGGCCAATGTGACGCCCATCCACAAGAAGGGCCGTAAGGATGATCCAGGTAATTACAGACCTGTCAGCCTGACCTCGGTCCCAGGTAAAATCATGGAGAAGATAATCCTGGGTGAAATCATGCACCACCTGCAGAACGGTCAAGAAATCAGGCCCAGCCAGCATGGATTTAGGAGGGGTAGGTCCTGCCTGACCAACCTGATCTCCTTTTACGATCATGTGACTCGCCTGGTGGATGAGAGGAAGGCTGTGGATGTGGTATACTTGGATTTCAGTAAGGCCTTTGACACGGTCCCCCACAGTAGACTCCTAGGGAAGCTGGCAGCTCGTGGCCTAGATGGGAGCACTTTGTGCTGGGTTAGGAATTGGCTGGATGGCCGAGCCCAAAGAGTGATGGTAAATGGTGTTTCATCCAGTTGGCGGCCGGTCACCAGTGGTGTCCCCCAGGGATCGGTATTGGGTCCCGTCCTGTTTAATATCTTTATTGACGATTTGGATGAGGGGATTGAGTCCATCACCAGCAAATTTGCAGATGATACCAAGCTGGGAGGAAGAGTTGATCTGCTAGAGGGTAGGATGGCCCTACAGAAGGACCTGGACAGATTGGAGAGCTGGGCCGATTCTAATGGGATGATGTTTAATAAGTCCAAATGTCGGGTACTTCATTTTGGACACAACAATCCCATGCAGAGCTACAGACTGGGGACAGAGTGGCTGGAGAGTAGTCAGGCAGAAAAGGACCTGGGAGTGCTGGTGGACAGGAAGCTCAACATGAGCCAGCAGTGTGCCCAGGTGGCCAAGAAGGCTAATGGAATCCTGGCCTGCATCAGGAATAGTGTAGTAAGCAGGACCAGAGAAGTTATTGTCCCCCTGTACTCGGCACTGGTCAGGCCTCACCTTGAATATTGTGTCCAGTTCTGGGCCCCTCAGTATGGGAAAGATGTTAGGATACTGGAATGTGTTCAGAGGAGGGCAACGAAGATGGTGAGGGGGCTGGAGCACAAGCCCTATGAGGAGCGACTGAGGGAATTGGGGCTGTTTAGCCTGGAGAGGAGGAGGCTCAGGGGAGACCTCATTGCTCTCTACAACTACCTAAAAGGAGGTTGTAGTCGGGCAGGGGTTGGTCTCTTCTCTCAGGTGACCAGTGGCAGAACCAGAGGGCATGGACTTAAGCTTCGTCAGGGAAAGTTTAGACTTGATGTGAGGAAAAAATTCTTCACTGAAAGGGTGATTGGCCATTGGAATGGGCTGCCCAGGAAGGTGGTGGAGTCACCTACCCTGGAGGTGTTTAAAGGGAGACTGGATGAGGCACTGAGTGCCATGGTCTAGATGATGGTTGGTGTTAGTGTTAGGTTATAGGTTGGACCTGATGATCTCAGAGGTCCTTTCCAACCTTATGATACTGTGATACTGTGATATAGAATATATTCGGAATCAACGTGTAGTGAGGTTTGAGAGAGAATCCATGAAAATTATTACAACACATGGAAATTGCATATACAACATATTATTTGTAAGAAAGTAAACTTACTGATAATTATTTTTTTATATAAGGCACGATAGTGTACTTCTAGTTTGAAAAAAATAATTTTTAAATAAAGCAATAAGAGAAGAAAATGAAAGCTTCTATAAAAGTATACCCTTGGTTCACAGAACAGGAGCAGCCTCTCTAAACAGACATTTCCTTTACATACAGAAATGTGCAATGCAGCCAACAGAGACTCGTAACAATTCAGCATTGCATACATTCCTAACAAAGGAGACCAAATGCATGTTTTGGTACACACATACAGCAGAGGTGTTGATGACTATGATTATAGCTGCTTGACACCTTTCGTAATCATCAAGTGTTTCTGAACCACAGCCAATAGGGCTGAAAATTTCCATGTCAGTTATTTTGCATTGGACTGAGTTTTGGTGGGCTTAATTGTTGTTGCCAAAACTTCAATGGTTGTCAATACAACATTAGGGAAAATACTTGCAGTTCACTTAAAAAGAATTAAGTAACCACTGAGAAGAAGAAAAAAACCTCACAGTTTCCAGCTGGAAAGCACAACCTGAGAGTAAGCCTTAGTGCCAACACACTGTTTTCATGAACATCAACCTAAATTCGTAGGCTTGCAGTCTGCAAGCCATTTCAAGAGACTGTTCACGATCCAACCCTAGGCTAAGGAGCAGTCATTCAAAACAGATGGTGCCTTTGTGGAGCCAGATGCAGTAAGAGAAGAAAACTGTCCCTCCTGTACTTCTAAAGGTTTCCACCACTGGAAATGAAGAATGTGCAACATCATTTTAAAAATAATAAGACTAGGACAAGAAAATGATAGAAGGTCCCAGTTGGATATTACCAAAACAGAGCCTGGATTTGCAGGATTTTGAATGAACATTTATCAGTATTCGAAATAGAAGACTCTCAAGATTTCCTCTACTGTCAGCCAGTTGCTGTGAAAGTCACTGGCAAAATGAAGCCCTCATCCTACAGAGAATGATCCCTGTAGAAGATCAGAAACTATCACATACATCTGTAAACACCATAAGCAGTCAGGGACAGCTCCACTGAATTCCACTCTGGTGATGAGCAATGCAGGAGTCAATGCAGTTCAACACCATAATTTAAAGTTGGAGTTTGTGGGTGCACATGCATTGAGACATTAATTCCTCTACTGCAGTATCACAGATCATTTCCTCATAGGTCTCCACCTCAGCCCATACCCTGGAGAGAAGGCCGCTCATGAATACTCCATGTGACCCTTCACCCAGCCTGAGAGCTGTGCTCAGGCAAAGCTGTGTCATGCTGCATCAGTGCAGATCTACAAATCATGACAGCAATACTAAAGTTGCAGGAAATTAAATTTGGACAATCCAGTGTCAGTGTTTCTCCTTGAACCATTCACACTGTAGTTTAAGAAAAGTCTTGTACGTTTCTATGGTCAATGTATTCTTTCAACCTGAGTAGTCAACTGTTTCTGCTGTTGTCAAAGAAAATATGTGCACCAAGACAAAAATCTCCTGGAAGCCCACAGTTCTTGAATTACTTTTCTGAATGGACACCAGAGAACATGCAAACTCCACAATCTCAGTACCTTAAGAGCTTTTGCAAAATCTCAGACCCTGAGATTACATAATCAGTTTAAAAACAAAGAAGTCACAAGCACTGAAAAATGGAAGCAATGGCATCTGCATAAGTAGAATATAATCTTGCCTAAAAATGGGACAAACACAGCCAATGTGAATCCTGCTTTCCCTTAGATTGATTTGATATCTGCACTTTGCAGGTCTAAATCCCATCCCAGCAACACAGTGGTAGATCAGGAATCCTTATGGCACTACTTTACATAGCATACAGAGGCCAAAGATATCTCCGCTGTTAAAACCCTTCTGTTAATCTGATCCAGGCTACATCAGTTGATGGCCACACATTTCTGAATTGGAAAAACATATCTGAAGTGTTACGCCTTTGGAAAAAAATGGTCTTTGAATAGTTATTTTCATTATCATTTTATTGACAGTGCAGGAGCCACTTCTGATGTTGCAAATGTAAGGAAATGCATATGACATAAGAATTAGTTACCCGCCTTACAGTGCTTTTTCCAGAAATTCCCAGGCAACAGCTCTGAAAGTTAGAGTCTGCTAGTGGGCTGCATGTTCCGGTACCTGTCCCAGAAACAGATACAGCTTCAGCAACAAATATTTATCTGATCTAGGAAGAATGTGTACATAGACATGGAAAACAGATGCTATTTGTACACTATATGGGGAACTCTGTTCAGAAATGCTACCTAAGAAGAGAATTAAAGGAATGTCAGGTATGTGAGCATGTACCAACAGACTCACGAGAAATGTGTATTTAGGTCGTTTACAGACGTCATCTTTGCATATGTCACATTTGGTAAAATTCAAGTCACAGAGAAATTCTAAAAGACAGAGGAGTTAGACTGTCTATATTACATGAATCTAGCCTAACATACTTCCTGGTCAAACACAGGAAAATATGATCGATTCAAACCCTAGGAGAGCGGCTGGGAAAATACACATCATCCATATAAATTACTAACTGGTTTTGGCATATAGTTTCCCAAGTACAAGTGCTTACCCTAGATGTGATGTTTACAACAATCTAGCACTACGCAGGACTGCTCACATCCAGCTTGAAGCGGGAATACAAAGATAAGTTGCCCTTATATCAAAAGTTTTACCACAGACTCGGTGCGAGTTACTGATTGAACAAGTAGGAAAAATCATGCATAGAGCACGGGAAGAACAGCTGGGTAACCAGCAGATTACTTTATCTGTAGTTTCGCTAATGAGTTTCTCCTGCTATGTGGGGTGCTTTGTTCAAGGCTCATTTGAGCTTCTCAGGGGCCTTTGCTACTGAAGGCCTAGACTTCCAAGAAGCAGAAAAATCAAAGCCCCAAATACAATCACCTCCTACCCAAATTCACGCAAAGAGTTTATAGATTATAGCGGAATGCAGAGATTGCAGACAGTTATGCTAAAGGACCACTGTGACCATGCAGCCTGGCTGTCGCAGGTACAACACCACGTATTTTTCCACCCACCTTTTCCATCTCTTAAAAACTCGACTCTGACAGCATCTACTCTTTTTCCTAGTAAGCACTTCCACTGCTGAATGACCTGCAAAGCCAGGATTCATTTTCGGATTACTGAATCACTCAACCTTCCAATTTCAGTTTTTGAGCACACACTGTTGTCCTGCTAAGTCCCTATACCCAGTTATCAAGTCACCTATCAACCTTTCTTTCAGTAGCTTCATCTCCTGTAACACAACAACACAAGGCTCGTCTTCCAGACTTAGGAAAAGGCTGGGCTCCTCCTTCAATCTACTTCTATGCTATTCTTAGAACTAAAACATCACAACTGGACATACTACCCTAGTAGGAGACGTAAGTGACCTGACCTGTGTGTGTTACAACAGTCCCTGCTATTCGGTACAACATTTGTAACAAGAGATTACGTTAGTTCCATTAGCTTTACATTCAGAGTACAGATAACGTGGCTACTTGCAGTAACTCCCAACTCATTTTCTTCTCTGACAGCCTGCTTTCCAAGGGAGAAGAGGCCATGCCGGCAGGATGAAGGGATTTCTCATGTATTGTACTACATCTGCCTACTCATTTAGCTAGATAATTTATACCAGACTTGTACTGTTAACCTGTCCTGCTAATTGGTTGCTACTACATCAACTACAACACTTAGGGAACCAAACAGAACGTCTGAATGATGCTTCTCAACGAGCTAAAACCAGGGGACACCAATAAAGGCGCTTTTCATTAGTGCCTCCATACAGCGTATGTGTATCTGTCAGCAAACCAGCCTGACCCCAGCATGGAGCGTATGGAACTAAAAGTCACATGTTTAATTAAGATGTCATGTGATCCTAAGCTGTATGCTTTGGGGGTAAAATAAGATACTGTGTTCCACATGGTAGCTGTTAACTACTGAACTTGTACCCTTGCCAATGGAAAACAAAAAAAAAGAAAGTAAAATGTACCAGGTTGCTTTGACAGGCTGGACATCAAGATGACTGGTATTAAGTAAACAATGTAATTCTTTGTTGACAGAAACCCAAATTAACTATTCCATTATTTTGGCAGAATTGGCAAGAGGCTAACAGGTCTACAGCAACTTGTTTTGAGTGTAATAAAACAGAAAAAAATCCCAGACCATCATTTTTTAAGAGAAAGAAGCTTTCTCCATGAGACCAACTTAGAATGAGTCAGTATGATACAGCTCTGAATATGGCTTAATGTGACATAAAATAGGACTGTACACATCCATGAATAGAAATTCAGAAGTAGATTAGCTTAGGATAATGGTTAGAGACAACGTTCATCACAATCAAGCTGTCTTTTGTTTGTTTTTGATAAGCAAATATATTCCAAGCTTTATCTACATGTGTATAATGTTCATAAACCAATGGACACAAGAATTTTAGTACTGCAATTTCACTAGTGCTTGACAGTGGATTGGATTGTAGTGCTTCATAGATTTGATATGCTCATAACAGATTGCCACATTCCTGGCATTTCTCCAGACGATGTTTATACTTAACAGCAGCAACAAAAAATTAGAACACGTAACAAACATTTCCTTATAGGCCATTTGAGATTATTCCACATTTGGCATTTTTTTGAATAACCTTATTAATTCATCTTGAAGTTCTGAGCTGTTATATTTAGCTCAAGAATACATACTGCAGGATAAAATCTACATAAACTATGCAAAACAAACATTAAAAAGTGTCCATTCAAAATGAGAGTCAAGGAAAACTTTGACTCAACAGAACGTTTGTGCCAATATTCAAACCCCAACTGGACACGGTCATGGACAATCTGTTCTAGCTGACTCTGCATGAGCACGGGTGTTGTACTGAATTATCTCAAAAGGACCCTTCCAATTTAAATAGTTCCAGGATTGGATCAAATGCTGCTGTAAAAGACCTTCAGCCAATCACAGCACAATGTCACCAGGCCCTGTGCAATGCAGGTGTCCTGTCAGTACAGTTGACAGGACTGGGATTACATTGACAGCTTGTCTCAAATACATAGCACACTGACAAAAGATACACATTTCCTCAAGAGTATCATTGTTCAGCATTTCACAAAACAGAACAAAACCTCAAATCTCCCTCGGGAGAGTGTTTGGGTTTTTTAGTCAGCGATTAAGAAGCAACATTTTTGTCTGTAGAACTTGGAGGTTTCTCTTACCAGCCTTGTGGGCATGAATTCTGCTGTGCTTCAAGCAGCGCTGTTGGGGAGCAGGGTAAGGTCTGCACAAGGTGACGGGTTGCAGGCTCTTGAGGTTCTGAACACTTCTGTGAGATAGCTTATGTTCTGACATGGGGCTTGGGTTTCTTTTGAGTTTTTTATTTGGTTTTGCTTGTTTTTTTTTAATCCTTTAACCCTGCTTCTGCCACACACATGCAGTAATGTAGTCCTGAAATACTAAAACTCACAGCAGACTGTAATAGCAGACACTGAAGTTCAATAAGAACAGAGCACCTGATTTTCAGCAGCAACACAGCCCTCAAACGTATGTGTTCACATACTGGATTATGTTAGATAGTAGCTATAGTTAACAATAAGCAACTAGGGCAGAAGTCCTCCACATTTTACCTGAGGCTAATCATGTCAAGAGAGGGAAGACTGTGTTTTGCCAGATTTTTGTAACTACTCATGCCTTTGGTGCACCTTGTTAAGAAGGTTCATGGATTAATCTACATGTTCATGTTTCAGACCAAAATGGTTTATGAAGATCCTCCTTTTTCGCATGCCTAGGCTCAGATTTATAAGTTTTCACAAAATCAATAAAATGACTCAAGTTTTTCACAGTGGATTCTTCTTTCTGAGTAGTGAGCAACTCTTCTGGATCTACACAGAAGGACAGAAAGCTTTCTCCTGCATCAGGTAAATGTTGATCATCGCTAGGATCAGATAAACGCTTCACAGGGTGCACAGACCCATGTTGGGTGACAGGTTGAAAATCAATTCCTGAATGCAGTAACGGCTTGGACAGAATCCAGACTCCTTGTTGTTGTTCCAAGAGCTCCTTCCTCTGAATTCAGATGAAAATGTCGGGGCTAGGTCCTTACATCTTTTCTAAAACAGCCAGGTATATGTGACCTCCCTCCGCCATGCATTCTACGATAACTAGGATAAAGGTCAGTGCCAAGTATGCTGTACCGGACCCTGTCAGACTTTAAACCTGTTCAATTAACTGCAGCAAATCAAAAAATAATTTTCACTGGAGCACTGAGGGGGCTCTTTTCCACTGAAGGCTATTCTCAGCAAATCTTGACTTTCAAAGGCCAACTGGTTTAGTACTTGAGCTTTTTTTTTTTTTAAAAAAAAAAAAAAGCAGCTTTGGGTTTTATTTTCATTACAGTACTGGGGAGGTAGAGAAGAGAGAAGCACTTTTTCCTCCAGTCTCTTTGCTCTCCGTAAAATCCCCAGCTGGCTGGGCTGATGGCTCCAAAACCAGAATAATTTTCAAGAGGGACGTGAAAAATTAGGAACTAGCTCGCTAATCAGAAGAGATTGAAAGCTAGGGGTAAGAACTGGCGTGTCCGGCAGCCTCCTGAGCGCGGTGGCCGCTGATGACAAAGCATCCCACAGAGGCTCCTCTGGGGCAGCGCCGCTCCCTCCGCGCTGGCGGCCGGGCCGTTCCCCTGTGTGCTGGCGCCCCCGCGAGGCACCGCGCGGTACTGCACGCGTGCCCGGCCGCGCGGAGGGCACGGGCATACTGGCTTCCCAGCGCAACCCCTGTTCCTCCCAAACACCAGCCTCGGGATACCTGGGATGCACTGAAAGCTGTAGCCGGCTGTTTGCCTTTGCTCTTTGCCAACTCTTGTTGGCGATGCTGTGAGTCCTGCCCAAGGGCCCGGGGTCAGAAAGCAGAAAGCCACTGAGAACATGGAGCCATGACGGAGGGGAAAATTCAGGCTATGAGTTAATCCATTTGTCAGAGATTTGGTGCAAGGGTGAATTTGTTGGCAATATATATAAAAATATAAAGGCAGCAGAGAAGCTGAAATCACAGCATAATCTGCAGAGGGCATCTGGCTTGGGAAGAGTTGCAGGAGGTCAGACAATGGCGAGAGCTGGAGGTGTGAGAAGGAACACAAGGAACTGGAGACCGATGGGATGAGAGAGATCAAATACGCACTCGCTCGTTTTGTGTCACAAAACAGAAGTCAAACTCTCAGCCATGCTTCCCCCAGCTTCAGATTTCAGGATCGCTTCCTTCTACGTTTCATCATAAGGTTAGCTGTATTATTAGAGCGGGAAACACTGCCAAATAAAAGATTATACTAAGACTAAATCCCTGTATTATGAATAGTACGTGCTGGCAGGTAACAAGCTGAAATACAAAGAATCAGCTCTAGCTGCTCACTGATATCACAAACATACACCCACTAAGCAGCAAATTAATTCACTTCTTCAAATTAAGGAATTTTAAGGTCCTTTAACAACACCTCAACTTAATCACTGATGTTTTCCCTAGGTTTTCCTTACCTACAATGAGCCAGAATTGACTTTGTGTCTGCACAAATACTCCTTCCCAGACAACAGAATAAGTGATCTGAAGGGAGACCTTCCAGCATCTCCCATTTGTGTCCTGGTTCCCACCAGAATGGGAACCAGAACTTCTGAAGTGCTGCAGGAAAGCCTGACATGGTGGGAAATGAGAGCCTAGCAGTACGAACCAGCAGTTTAATCAAGAAGTAAGCTCCAGACTCGACAGATATAGCAGCAGGTTTTTTAAAAAAAACAGCAACATAGAACTACAGCTGAACAAGACTTTGGTCAGGATAATACTCAGACTCAGCACAATTCATAGGAAGGCCTAAATTCTCAATGGTCAGTTCTTAACCAAGGATCTGGGCCTCTGAGTGGAAAGACTACAGGCTGTTACGCACCATATCAAAGCAGTTATTCAGTATCAATCAAGCAAAGAAATAAAAAAAGGAAATAAATAAGTACCATCAGGGTTAACAATGCTACATCCTATGGGCTCCAGCTGTTGCTTGAAGATGTCCAAATACCATCAGTGCTGCACCCTGCCTACCTTCTGGATAATGGGATCACATAGCCTCGTGATCAGTCAAGGAACATGGTAAAGTAATAATGTAATCACACTTACACTTGGTGATGGTTCCAAACACCCGTCAAAAAAGAACTTCCTAAGAAATAAAATGAGCAAGTAGAGCCTCAATATTTGGCAAAGTGTGAGAAGTAATAATAATCAATATCCCTGTAAAGCAGATAAAGAAAAAACAGTTGATAAAAAGCAGGCTTCGTTAAGACCATAATGACTATAAAAGGGGTGATGTCATAAAATATTCTCTAAGCTATATTAAGTCCACCAAATCCATCTGTTCAGAAGCATCCCTTGTCATTGATTACTTCAGCAATTTACTCTCTTGCCCTTGTTCTTATGAATCCCACTTAAGTTGGATGCCTCAGTCAGCTAAGATATAGACAGGGTAAGCACCCAAAGGCTAAACCAGTAGCTGCTAAGCCTTTCAGCTCTGTCAGTGGATCACAATCAGTGTTCAATTCTTCTTGCAGACACTGCATAGTCTTATCAGCCAACTAGGAAATAGCACAAAGCTTTACAATACAGTCTGAGAATTCCTGAAACATGCTTTGCTAAGATACTTGATACAGGTTTCCATCTCCTACCCTAATTCACATTTTTAGCTTCCTTCTGAGTAAGAAACAGAAATTTATTTTGAAACTGGCTGCCATGGTGAGAGGATCTGGGGGTGAATTTTGTGCAATACTGATGTAATCAGTGTTTTGTAGAGAATACAGTGGATCAGGTTTACAATGACTGTACAACAAAGATCTTTTCAAAGGAGAAGGGTAAAAGATGATACAATCTCTATTTAGTAAAAGTTGCCTAAAATAAATAGAACAAGATTAAATTAGAAATGAAAGAAACGCTTGTGGCAGAGGGAAGGAATAATCCAATTATCAATGCATGTAATTATGAAACATTAATTCTCCAACATATGACAGCTCTTGAGGAGTAAGTACTGAGAAGCAAGTAAACACTGCTTCAAATGAAGAACAATACACCTTTTACTCTTGTCACCTAAATACACTCTAAAGGTACAGAAGAACTTCTTGATGTTAAGTTGACAGGGAATTTCAAATCTGAAGCTAAAGGACAGGAATTACACTTTTCAGTTCAAAGATGATTTGGATACATTAGGTAGAAGGAAAAGCTACAGCAAATTGGGCTACCATGGCTCTTGCTGAATTCTTGTGTAGCAACAGAATAAAGAAAAAGAGGCAGCTAGAGTGTGATTCACTTCCGAGTTTGCAGCAGAGCAATATTCACTGATATCATGAGAGATCTTGCCAGGTAGTTACAGGTGGAGAGAGCATAGCAAGGAAAAGCAACCAGACCCAAGAAATATCCAATCAGACAAGAAATAGTGTAAAACATTCATCAGCCACTTGCACAGCAGACCTCAGCTGATAACGGCGCAGGAGCATGCGAACTGTTCATTCCGAATGTAGCAGCTATAGAACCAATAATATTAATACATCATTGGAAAGCAAGGCCAAAAACGCCTCAATCATCCTTCAGCAAGTTCCCTTTCCTATTAAGAAGAACAAGTGATAATATCTCTCCTTCCACACAGGATTTTATGTAACAAATAAAGGCATTAGATGCTCCCCACTGGTTTGTGCACAGAAGAGAAAATACCTCCACTTCACAACTAATTGATTTGATTTATTCTTACGCATGGAGGGCCTAGTTCTCCTAGGTACAAGCAGCAAAGCTGCTTTGTCATGGCAGCTAGTTATTAAATGTTCTCCTGTTCTGGACTTGAAAAAAAAAAAAACCTTAGTAAAAAAGTTGACTTTCTGCCATAACACTCCACAGATTTATTTTTCACAGAAAAGCCGATTTATCAGAAAATAATCAACTATGTTAAGTTACAACTTCCATGAAGTGTTCAAGTGCCTCATTGTCCCCTCTGCAAATACAGATGAGCCTCCAATGAGCCGTTACAGTTTTGTCTCCTCTTGTGGGAGGCCACTGCGTATTATGAGTGATAATCTGACTGAAAAGCCAGAGCCAGGAACCGTTGCTGAGAAAAGATCACTTTCAAGCAAATTTTCTTTATCAGTAAGAGGTCATATATGAACAAAAGCCACTTTCCAACTATTTCGTTCATCCAACTTCTTTCAGTTCTATGCTATATAAACACAGAGTTACATTAATATATTTCTGATATTATTTCCCATGCCAAAAGAACAGTTGCCACATATTACGCAAACAGGAGCCTTATCCCAACGCCCGTCACTCTTTGATGTGTTCCACATGTTAAAAATCCAAGAGCAGCCAAGTACGAAATAGGGAAAAGTCTTTAGTCCTTCACATTTTCCAATACAAGCATCACAGCTCCACAAAGAATGCTGCAAGTAAGTTTGACCTTATCCAGGCAGCAGAATAAAAGCTTTCTCCGGAGTGAAGCAGTGATGTGATTTTATTTTTTTTAAAGCACAGATGGACGTAGACAGGATTGATCTGAAAGCCCACTGACCCATTGTTGTTAAGATCTCACAGAAGGTGCAGGGGAAAGCAGCATAAATAAGGACTGTGGGCAAGGCTGGCTTAAACTTTATACCACAAAGAAGGGAAGGGCTTCACAGAGATGGCTGGAGATGGAAGTTGCTTTCGTAAAACACCACTATCAGATGAACGCTGCTTGGAAGAAGAGATCTATTGTGCCAGAGAGCACTGGCACATACAAAACAAGAAAGGTAACTAGTATTTTACTGGAAACACCCTCCATTTGGACACAATGAAGGTTCTTTTTGTTTCTACCAAAAACCTCTTTTCTTCTTCTGTGAATAAACTAGATGCTTTCCGAGATATCAACACTGTCATCAGTGCAACAGAATGCTCAAAACTTACTACAGACCTAGGATAAAACAGAGAAAAATTTGGTAAGCCAAACTTTAGTAATGCTTTAAAGGAGGCCAGAATAGTTCCCTACACAACCTTGCGCTGACTTAGGACCTTCTTCACTTCGTACTAATCCTACACCTGATCATGAACGCAGTTCTCTGCCAATAACAACCTAGAAGATACATTATGACCAGTTTACAAAGGACAATACAATAATATCCAACAAACTAAGCTAAGAAAAGGTGCCGGTTTGTGTTGTCTTCTGCACTGTAACTACAGCAGGATCTGTGAGAAGTCTCTGGAGTTCACATGTCAGGTAAGACAGTCAGGAAAGCACTGGGGTGAACACCTATTGAGAAAGACCTCATTTTGCTTCTTGCATCAGGCCTAATATTAGGTGTGCTGTGTCACTGGCACGAAAGATATTTTGGATCAATGTGACACTCGTCGATAACGGAAGGATGAGGAATAATAAAGTTGGAATCACTTGCCAAGAGAGGGATCAAGAAGTGAGCAGTTGTTCCAAATGAAATGGATCTGTTAACAGGAAGATTAAGCTGGCTCAAACAACATCTTTTATACACGTGTATCATCTAACAAAACTGGTATCTTTATCTCTGTAGTACATATGCCAAAGCATATACAGGGAGGATGAACATGATCAGGAGGTCACAACATGATGACTAAAAACACCTGGTTTTGGTCACTCTTCCTGCCCCCGAGGTAGGAATGAAACCCAGGCCTCCTGCATTCCGCTCCACATCTTTCTTCCTCAAGTCACTGCATTGGCTGCAGCACAAAACTCAGCTAAGTTTGGTGAAACAAAGGGCATAATTAAATTATGTATATTCTGGAAATCAGAAAGATACCTGGCAACACTTTGACAAGGAAAAAAAGCCTTTTCTCTATATGGAGAGAAGAGCTTAAACCCTGAGCATCCAGCGGGCTTCCTAAGAATAAAAGTAATCTGAAACAGAGCCAAGATTTCTCTAAATCCCAGTGTAGTGTCTTAAACTATAAACCATCCATTCATCAACATCCTAAATGCCTTGAGAATTACAGCTGATGTAATAAAAACATTTGAAGAGAAAAAAATTCAATTCAGATTTCAAAAGCAAGATTTTATATAAATTTCATAAAAATATATGTCAATATAGCTGATCTAATGCAAGCATCTTTAGAGGTTATAGAATTAGTCAGATTTAAAGGCTGTTTCCAGCAGGTTCATATTTCATTTTTTAAGCTGCCTTTTGGTGCTTAAAGAATATTCACAAGTTCTGGTCATTTCTAAAGCTAAAAAGAGGTTTTCTTGAGTCCTGTTCCTTTACTCCTTAAAAGTTTAATTTAAAAAGGCTTGAATTCTTTCAAGTACCTCCTATGAAATTCCTTCACTTGGACCAAGGTGCCTCTCTTGGGTATTACTTCGACAGAATAAGGTTTGTTTAATGATCATAGCACTAAAACCTCATGTGATGAAGACACACATTAGCACACTGGGGAACATGGTATAAAAATAAGAGGTGAAGAAGGGCTTCTTTCCCTCTTCCTTTCTTTCAGCAAATCACACATCAATAAGCAGTTTCTTCAACATTTTCTTTATTAGTCAATGGACTACTTTCCCCAAAACAGTTATTCCTTTGTCATTCCATGCCAAGTCTTGCTAATATTAATCTTGCCCTTCTTAATGCTGAGACATTGCAAAAATCTTCATCTGTTTTTGATTGCACAGGATAAGACCATCGAACAACCAACTCATCTCTCAGGAACTCCCTAGTTGCTTGAAAGTGTTGCTGCCTGGCAAATTCAGAGCCACAAATGCATGCTGAAAGCAAGGTCCATTTTTCATATTTGCCCCCTGGATTATACTGGTGTAAAGCAAGTGCAAAAAGCTGGCCAGTAAGAGCAACTTTTTGTCCCCTCAAACTTGTGTAAATGCAAGCAGCCTTTGGTGATATGGCCTCATCATTACATCATGTTCTTGGTTGCAGAGGTCACTGACGTCTTTGTTCTTCCTTTTTATTATCTTATTTTTGCTACCACTGCTAATTCCTATCAGATGCCTTTAGATCTTGCTCAGTTTAGGCTTTCAGATTCTTCTGGTGCTGGCCCTGGGTCCAACATCTGGAAAATGACCTCTGAACTTCTGATGAATAAGTCAACTCGACCAAACGCTACACCCCCTGAACTCACTAATTTTGTGTATAAAAAGTTGCCTCTTCCTCAGGCTGAGCTCCTTCGATTCCCTGCTCACAGGGCAAATGCTGTAGACCCAAGCATCTTGGTGGCCCTGGAATGCAAGTTCCAGCACTGGAGATCAAAGAACTAGGGTCTAAAAAGTGCAGAGTGAAGGGGAATAATGACTATCCTTTATCAGCTGACTGTGCTCCTGTTAATACTGCCCACGATTCTGTTAGCATTCTTTGCTGTCAAGGCACAACACTGGTCCATTTCATCTTCCTGACCATCAAGACCATGGGTCCTCTTCACCAAAGCCATTCCCCCAGCCAGCCAGTCAGGACCAGCCTGAAAGAGGCTCCGCTTTCCCAGCTGCAGAACTTGCATTTGTCCTTGCTGAATTTTGTAAGGTTCCCTTTGACACATTCCTTCAGCCTGTGTCTGGCCCCTGTGCCTAGATTCCTAAGAATGGCAGCCCTGCTCTTGAGTCTAACAACTGTTACCCCCAATTCGGTGTCATCTGCAGATCTGATGAGTACATTGTCCCATAACATCCTCACGATCACTGTTAACTTGAAGATCTTCCTTCTTACTAGGTAAATCACCAGATTAAGCACTTTTTTTTTAATACATCTGCAGCTGCTTTTTGTCAGAAGTGTTAAAAATAAAAACTTCCACAAAGAAAAGGACATTTTGGTTTGCATTTTTGCACCCCAGCTCAGTAACAGTCCCAGGTAACATGCAACATTTTTCAACACCCATGGTTAACAACTGCTAGATACGTTTACCCAAGACTATTTTCCTGGCTTATGACTATGCCTTAGATTTTATCTTCAAATAAAGTTCACATATCTTTTTCATGCCACTTTCCTCAAGTTCTTTTCGATCATATTTTTCCATATCAAAGCAGCTTGTAAAGTCACTTTAATTCCTGAGAAATTTTCATCAATCACATCACTTTTCCATAGCCATATCTGGAAACAGTTACACTACCGTGGCTTAATTTTCATATTCTTTTCCATGCTCTTTTCATGATCTAGTTTTGGAGCCACAAATCCACTCCTCTATCCCCTTATCAGACTGACTAATTGGAGTCACAGGGACCAACAGCACTGCAAATATACTCCCAAGTTATTGATTTTACTCATAATAATATCACGACATACTTTCATAAAATCCATACAACCATTGATCGCATTTCTTCTTTTCTTTGTTAGTTACTGAATTGAAGTTATTTTATTTCCTGAAGACTTAGTTTCTGACACTCGTACTAGTATTTTCCTTATACCTCTTTTGTGGAAAGTAAGAAAGATTGATCTTGATTCTCCTTTTTCATAAAGGTCTGTAAAGCTCCAAGTTTTGCACATCTTCAATGAAACTACAAGGTTTCAAACTACATTTATGTTGAAATGAAAACAACTTTTTTCCTTCCTTTCAACTTCATGATACAGTGCCTAAATTCTAAAAAGAGACAATACAGCAGTAAAAGAGTACTAGAGATAACTAAAACTTGCTTCAGTTTTTTCTGGCAGTGCTCTGGATGCAGCGAGCTCTGTACATATGGGTGGAGACACTGACAACATAACTATGGACTGCATGCCACAGAAGATGACTTAAAGGAAATGGGCACAATGGCTATGCACTAAAATTCAGTGCAAACCAATATAAACCACCTCTCGCATACAAGCATTATGCGTATGCATGGCTACACAGTAAACAAACATTTGTAATTTAGTTTGCCATGTTTGCAATCATTCATATATTATCAGAAAGGAAAGACTAGCAACAGGAATTAACGGAAAATTTGAAACACCACAAGTACATGTACACAAACACACACCGACCGAAACATGCATAAGTTAACAATACATTATTGTTAAGGCTAAGATTTGCATGTGAAACTCAAATCTCTGCTTGATATTAAACGGCTGAATACCAATTCCCAGTTTTGTATACCACTGCTTCAGGGAAAACAATAGTGTTCCACATTTAACTTTTTGCACATTAATTACTGCCTACGATATGAGTAAAAATGATGTTTAACTCCCAAGTTACATCTGTATTTATAATCAGTTTAGCAGAGTAACTGGAGTATGTCAGTTCCAAGCACCTAAAATACCACTACAGCAAACGGATCAAGAGTTAACAAGTCAAGCAGATCAACAAAATCAATATAATCTTCTAAACTAAATAGGAAAATAAAACATAATAATGCTTTTTAACATGTTCTTCTAAGACAAGACACCAACTGTTGAAGGTTTGGAGGTCCTGTGGGTATTTGAGGGACAAACCATGATAGAATACACAAATATATAGACTAGACAATGCAAGTATACCCAAGTGGCAAGGCCCCTATCCAATAAAGGATATACTGAAAGAAAGAATGATTGTTTGTACTCAAGCTACACTTGGGACAGAAATTAGTTTCATTGGCAGAAAATAATAGCTTAGATTGATACTAGGAAAATACCAACTGTAAGGACCATAAAATACTGGAATAAAGAGATCCAAAAATACCCTCCATTGCAAATTTTCCAGAACAAAGTTAGACAAACATCTGTTAGAAATTAACTTGCTGTATTGATGCTGCTTCAGCCCTAGAAGAGGCTCACCTGAGCTTGCTTCCCATCCTGCTTGTTAAGGACTCTAAGCCTCTTTTTTTTTTTTTTTAAAAAAAAAAGGGTAAAACCCAATATGAACACAAAAACATCTCAATGAAAAAAACTCATTTACATTTTTCCTTATAGGACATTTTTTAATTTGGGGGGGTGGGGGTATTTATTTGGAATGAAGAGGGTGTGGTCCTTACCATACAGAGACTGACTTCTTTCCTGATTTTCTTAACCTCAATAATGTGAAATTTATCTTTTAGAGAGGTGGGGAAACCACTTACCACATCCTATGAAAGTCGGCATATTCTCCATGTTCTACACCTTGTAACTCTCTAGTCATACAATCAACAAAAAGCCCTCAGTGCACAGTCACAATCTATTAACAACAAAGTGGAAAAATTTGCCACATTTTAAGTAAGTAAAATATTTCTGGTAGTGCATACTTTACCAGTTATGTCATGCTGTTTGAATGACTCACTGTAGATTTGATACTGATTAGGACAATGTTTCTTCAGCCATTTGCAGACATCCTGCTGCGTCCATAATGCCACAGGCTTGGTCAGCTTCACAGTCCCAGACTAGAAACACAGAACGAAAAACAGAAATGATGTTTAGTCCACATGTGAGTTTCAGAAATATTCATCTGTGACCTCCAGTTATGGTATTGAAATAATAAGTGCAAGATAGAAACTCCTTTCTGGCAGATATCCAATAATCACCAACTATGCAAACACATCACACAGGAACTGCGCACAGTGAAAGGTTCTTTAACACTATTTGCATTGCATACATGTTCCTTGCATCACAGAAGCATACTGCACCATCCTACTTAACAACAGTTTAAACAGGGATCAACTCTGCACCAGAAAGTCAAAAGTTGCAGCCTTTGAAGCCTTCAGATTCACAAGAGGGATGTATGTTTGTGTCCCAGTAGGGATCTAAGCATGGAAGATGAGGAGTATCCTCAGGCCAGGAATGCTTCTCAACCACAATTAGAAAAGCTCTTGCAACAAAGCCCTTTACTGTAAACAAGCTTAAAGACCAGTTCTGCCAGAGAAAAGGGGACTACACACCAGTTAAGGCAGAGCTGGTGATACTGGATCACACTTAGCAATTCAGCTGACATAATTCCTAGTCTGAGTGATGTTTACAAGCAGTTTTAGTTTTTACGCTTCTTTTTTTACCTTTAATCCTTCTACAGTCACCATTATGTGAAATAACAAGGACCCCTGCATAAACCAGTCGCTTCCTTATGAAGAAAAAAAAATTAAAAAACAAAACACCACTGTTCCATACTTTCCTGAAAATTCAGTCTTATAAGTAGATTATCAGAACAAATAGATGAACACTTTACACATAAAACATTAATAAATTAAGTCAATTGCATTATGATATGTATAAAGTCACATTTAATTTAATCAAACAATTTACCTTTGCATATATTTTTTCAACCATATAAAAATGCTGAGTTCTAGATGACAGGAACTACAGGGATTTAAAGCCTCTTGTCAAAGTAGGCGAAACAAAGAAAGGCAAATACATCCAAAATAATTTTATCTTTTTTTTCTGCAACAGCCTGCCCAAGAGACAAAACAAATCTTAACTAGATGGGTGGTTGGTACAACAAGAACTGTTTAACACTGGACGTTGCTAATGTAAGTGGGCGTGAGCACCAATGGATCCATTTACTTCATGATTTTGTCAAAGAATTGAGTCTATCGAATAAAAAAGCATCTTTGTTCCCATTCTGTGCTTTCAGAATAGTTGTTCTCCAGCTCCTTTGTGGTGTTGAAGGTTCAAGAGAAGGTCTTTACAAATCTGAGGTGATGGGGAACATTATCTCAACCACGGTTCTCCATTAGGACTCATGGCAGATTCAGGCAGAGCTTTTCAAATTTGCTTGGAAATTTTACGTACCCAGATGCCCAAACGACCAAAGCAGTTTTAAGCCAGTGCTTTGCATGTCCTGTTAAGTCCATAAAATACATCATGCAAAGTCAGAGATAGGGAATTTAGCAAAGCTAAAATTCCAATGGGCAAACGTAGAATTTTCCCTCTTTTTCATCACCTGGGTAAAAGTTAAATCAACAGCGGGAAAATTCATAGTTCAATATATAATACAATGCACATCCATTAGCTCAGCCTTTTTGTTTTGAACAAAAATACACTCACCAGAAACATGAATCCTGGTTCAAACAAACATAAAATTTACCGTCCACATTTAGAGGTATAACAATAATACACAAAACCAAAAAGAAACTTCCAGAGATGCTGCCAGCACACTACAACTAGGACAGTGTTTGCTCTACCACTACCCTTTCTGAGAAGCACATCAGTCTTCTGCACTTACACAAACCCACTCTGGACACTGCGTAGGTCTGGAGAAGGGGCAACCTCTTCAGGGAGAACAAGTGCCCTGTAACCGTTCCTCATGCAACTAGGAAGATCAAAGGCTTCTCCAGCCTACTTGTTACTCTTATTTGAGTCAAAGAAGAAACTGAATTTCAATGAAGAACCCAGTATTATGGTACCAGTTTGCTGATTCTTATTACACACATATACAAATGCATGTCCTTCACAAATACATCAAAGAAAAAAAACAAGTAAAAATAGCCACATAACACAAGCAGCCTCTCTGATTCCATAGAAACCTCTCAACAACCTAATTAAGACTTCAATGTGTAACTTCATACGAGTTACTGCTTAAAGTCACAGATATTTCTTGAGCATTGGAATTTTTGAAGATTACAGTCTGTCAGCCCTTGAAAAATAAACAGTGATTTTTTTCTTGTACATCACAAAATTACTTTAATTACAAATAATATATAGCTATCTACAGATTAAAAGTGATTTCTTCCCAGTTGAAAGTACACAAGTACTCCCAATGTTTGTTTTAACTAAGAGGTCGCTCTTTTGAGTTCAGCAACTATTCTCCTCTTAAAAGCCTTAAGCATCATCATGTTAGATATCTGAAGAACAAGTTTATCAGCAATTACAGCACAAATTTAACATTTCCCTCAGCACCTGCAGAATTGAAGGACAGTTTCAAATGTAGTCAAACACACAGATCACTGCACAGCAAACATATACGCTGATTTTTACTGCCCAGTGTTCAGAATCATGATTGGCACACGTTTGACTTAAAATTATAACAGCACTCCAAAGAGGAAATTTTTACATTGATACCATGAAGCATTATGTTTAATTTTCTAATTCATAAGGAGCTTTACAGCAATTGTTATAAAAAAGTATATTGTTGTCGCTTTCATTTTTGGAACATCATACCCCACATATTTTCCAACCAGATGCTCCAAATGAAAGTCTATTAAAATGCATGCTTCCCTACAACAAAATTCATTTGTTAGTTTCTTCCCTGCTCTAAAGCTAGATCTTACAGTAAAAAAAAAAAAAAAATCATAGTAAACCAGGGGAAATTATCCTTACCATAAACGTACCTACCAAATGAGTCCCCTGCACTAACCATATATATAAACTACCTAAACAGGTCAAAAACATGTTTTGCTTTATTTCTATTTATCAGCTCAGTCAAACAACGGGCCTCAACGGACTAAAATAAAATAAAATAAAATAATGTGGGAAAAAAAAATCTTTGGTCTGGCCGACATTTTCATTTTCCTGACATAAACTCGCCCTAAGATCAACCTTCATTGGCAACACTAATTGTTTATATCTTGCCAAACACTATGCCTATGCCAACTCATGTGCCAGATATAGATCTAACGAAAATAAGTCTTCAGTACTCTTATCTTTTCTTGTATATTTAAAGGAAAACCTGTTTCTTCAGGATATTTTATCACTTTCTTCTAAATTGCCTAGCCCTAGTTTTTGCTATGTGCTTCTCAAACCAGAAAAATAGCATAATTAATCGGTGACATGGTTTCATGCTCTCTTTGTTCCACGGTGCAGAGAAAACAGTACCCAAAATCACCAACTCAAGAACAAATAAACAAATCAAACCTGCAGCCTGTGCACTACCAGAGGTTGTACGTCACTGTTTGGAATAGCATTGGCCACCAAGCCCTGCTCTTTCTCAGCAATGCTCCACAAGTTCTCTCCTCAGCCTTCCAAGTGCAGTTTACCAAGCCTGCCAATCAATTTATTCACTAGAACTTCTTTGTCTTAATTTACCATATTTTACTCCAGAAAAGAAAGAAAGGCATCTCCAACCCAAACATTTTATGCATTTACAAATCTGCTCAAATCACAAAATCCAGGGATTGCAGAGATCAGGGTGCTCAGTCAAACAGAGCTGCAGGGCTGCTGGAAGGAGGCTGCCTGATTCCATTTGTACATCCCATTTGCCAACAGACTGATCCTGACGTACAAGCAAAGTCAATGCATATTTACATTCAAATTTATCCAAAGTCAGATCCTAGAGTTTCTGTCTAAAAAAAATGCTTGTATGAAACAGAGAAAGATAAAAGAGGCAATGCTCAAAGCATTAAGGCAAATTCTGCTCCAACACATCACAAGCGACTGCTTTGGAGCTTACAGTTTAAGTAAAAAGAAAACCACAAAGCAGGACCAATTTTGTTATAGCTTTGTTGGTCAAAAGACACGAGAAAAGCAAGGCCGCAAGGAGAAGCAGCATTATTTATTAGAGCAGCAGTGTGGGTCTGTGCCAGCTGTGCTTCAGACACGAAAAAAATCTCCACATGGAGTATCAATGCTCAATGTTGAACCATTATGTTAACCCAGTAAGATAATTTGAGAGACAAGGAGGTTGACAGCTGTGAGGGGAGGTATGGTAAGACCAAAGGAAAGAAGAAATAAGGTCGCTGCCACCTAGAAGGGACAGAGACAGAGAGGGATGGCTGTCACCTCTAGAATAACGCAGAGTCAGCTGGGGCAGGAAACATTAAAATGTGTCAGAAACCCATTGGTGTGTCTGTGATCAGAGAGGAAAGAAATGGGATCATTTCAAGCGTGAAGTTGAGAAGGAAGTAGTTGTTAAATCAAAACATAATGTCTTCTGCAAGCAAACTGTAAAGGACCAGTGATATTTTTAAAAATTAGAAAAATAAAATTTTATGTGTATTTGATATGGATACATATACCAGAGAACTTAAACTGCACAGGTCCAAAAGCTATGGAAGTTACTGTGAAATCTTCAGACTGGTCTAGAAGCAAGACTAACAGCATCATCTTCATTCTTTATGATGGGAAGCAGCAGGAGCAGCAATGCCCAGTAAGAATTTCAAAAGCATTAGTTTTTTACAGATGCTAGGGTTATATCTCTGAAACCAAGAAAATAACAATGTTTTTCATATATTCCAAATTACTTTTCCAACATTAAACTGCCTATACAAAATTCAGAATCAATGACTAACATAAAAGCCAGTTTCAGTTCTGGAAAGAACAGAAGAAATGAGCCAGGCTTGTGAATGTATTTTTTATATGGTATCTTAAAATATTGAAGAATAGGGAAAGGACACATTTTGGTTTAGAAATACACTATCTCAGATAGTCAGGCAGTCACAGTCCACAGATATTTTTCCAGTAAAGACTGAAGAAAATTACGGTAATAAGCAGATACCCACTGAAATCTCCACTCTGTTGGGTTCCCACCCGTGTTATTTAGCATTTTAATACTAAGAAGAGATGAAAACAAACCAAAAGAAATAGGTTTATTAAAAAACAATACTGTAAGACACCTTCCCTTTTATACTGCTAAAAGATATAATTGGACCAGAAATTTAAACAGTCACATTCTAATCTATTACTTCTACTGTGAAAAACAAAACATCAATATGGCAAATAAAATATTTTTTAAAACATAATTGCAATTTAATGGAATGCACACTTTAAATACAAACTTTGCACCAACTTTGGTTTAGCCAAGATATAAACCCTAATGGCACCCAGGAAGAATTAAAACACAGACACCTCAGCAGCTATAGTGCAAGTCATACACCTATGACTGACCAACATGCAATGTCCTGAATGAAAGCTACAGAGACATGGTAGATCTACCAAGACTCCCAAATTGTGCAGGAAGCATGGTCACCCAGCATCTTGCATCTTGCATTACAACTACACACAAGAGGGAGTCATTTCCCACCACTGGTCAGCAGAAGGATTGGAGTAGACCTATAATGCCTTTTGGTGCGTCTAAATCCACATTCTCAGAATGTATTAGTTAAAGAGAAGGAATTCAACTCAATGTGTCTCGCAGGAGCACAAATGAAGTCCAGACAAGGTACCTCAGGCTCTAGGAGAACCACGTCCTCACTGAAACCAAGTTAGTTCAAACACATCTGAAGTCAAAAGAACAGACACAAAGTGTACCTACAGAGAGATCACTGCCCCCTCAATCCAGCCACTCAACAGGTGTCCTCTGACATCACAGAGAAGAAGAGAGAGAACAGAGTTAAAGATAACTGAGCAGCACCAGTGCAGGGCTCTGAGCACAAGGTGAGCAGGGCTGGGTCATCCCTCTCCAGGACAGACCAAGTAGGTGAAAGACTGGAGACTGGCAGGGAAGCCATGAAAGGTGCAGGAGAAGTGGAACAGGTCCTGTAAAGTAGATTTGCTATTCCTATCCTCCCACTTTCTGCAGGAAAAGGAGAGGAACAATTGCTACTTCTGCGAGGGTCTTCCTCCTATATCTGCAGCAGCAGTCCGCAGCCTCCTTCCTCTCATTTATAGAGTCTCTTCATCTCTTCACAACCTCAAGGGCCAAGTCACAGACCCTACCTTCTTTTTGTTGCCTTCAGCAGAGTGCAATCAATTGCTGTCCCTACCATGAGACTGCTCTGGCAGTGCTTACAGCCAGCTCAGCACACGCAAAAACTTCTACCCCAGGGTCCCAAATCAGCACAGCACCATCAGTTTTCTAAGCAGTGATTAACAAGGAGGAAGGTTTTACCTGGCTTTCAAGCAATACCAGAACTGACCCAATCAACTACCTTGTGTACTGATGCCACAAACTTAGATGGCCTACAAATAGACTGCGAAGTGTGGAAAAGGAAGTAAATTATCACAAATAACAAGACTGGTCTGGAAAGCAAGAAGTTGTTAGAGGGAATTAACTCCCTCTAAGGCTGTCACAAGTATAACCATCAAGAGGAAAGGAGAAAGTTAATCCAAAAAAATACCACTGAGCATTATCCTGATCGGGATAAAGACAGTATCAAAACAAGAAGCAAGGATAAATATGGTGACACATTTCTCGTGACAGTACTCTCTTTCAATGAGTATCGCACCCTGAAAGCAAGAATCATGACTGGCAAATGCTGATACAAATGGCAGTGTCAGTATCAGCAAATTGTGAAGAAATGAAGTGTTAGGATGAGAAAGAAGAAGACAGAGCATTCCTCAGCATTGCCAAGAAGCTTGCCTGACATCATTCTAATTCCTATCAGAAATCATGAAAGCCACAACCGGGACAGATAGGCTAACAATGCTTAAAAGAAACCACAAGTAGAATCAGGAGCACAATCAATTTCAGGTTTCGATAGCCAAATTGAAATAAAATAGTGTGATGTTTTAAAATTCACTTCATTTAAAAAACACGGCATTTTTAACCTTGCCAAACTAAAGATCCATTGCACTCAGTGCCAAAGATTCCTTCCAGTCCATAAATTAAATATTTGCTTTTGGGTATTTGCAAAGAAAATGCAGGGAGGGAAAGTTGCTCTGTCAGGCTGAGGTTTCCTACTTTATAAGATTACTTCAATCATTTGATACTTCTTCACTGATGTGGTTTTGCTTCCCCTTCTCTACCTGAGACAATTCAAACCTGTACAAGTCTGGGCTGTAACCATCACTGTCCTGTAGCACAGATTACAATCTTCACAAACAAAAACAAATCCTCCTGTGTTTACAAACAGAAACCTTCTCTGTATCCTACACAGATCTGGAGACCAGGCAATTTCTGTTCATACAGCAGGTGCCCTACTAGCATAGCTTCTGCAGCCATGAAGATAAGAGGTTCCTCCTTGAACTTCTCTAGCCTGCCTTTTACCATAATGGAGTCAAAGAAAAACTAAAATTAATTTCAATTAACAGCTCTGTACTACAACAAGTACTTAACTTCAATACAAACTCATTTTTTGTTGCACTTAAACATCCACTACAGCAAGAATAAAAATTTGAGACATTCACCCGTAACATATCATATGTAAGTCACAAGTTAGCTCACCTCTTATCTTGTCTTAAGCACTAAGTACTACACCTACTGCAAAGAAGGTTTAATGGCATGAGTTTTCATCGCAGAATACCCCACTCAGACCAGTAGCAGGCACAGGAGAGAGCCCCATCTTGGCGAAAGCTGTTAAGTTCAAATTCATTGAGGTACACATACTTACTAAGTATTCCTGTTTGCTTTCCTAAGACAATGATGAAATGAAGCTCCCCCTTTTCCAACAGTTTGTCCTGAACTCAGAAATACAGTCAGAGCTCCTGAAATTTCACTTTTGAGGATGTTCATTTGTCTAAAATATTTTCTCTAGGCCCACAGGAGGACCTCAAAAATGATCAGAGGCATGGAACACCCCTCTTATGAAAAAAGGCTGAGAGACTTGGAATTAGGCTGCCTAGACAAGACCACGACCATTTTAAATGTACCCATCTCACATTCACATTAACCATACTAACACAGATATGAACTGAAATGTGTTAATTAAAAATTATAATGAGTAACTTAATGGTAGAACTACTAAGGCTTACAAAAATTTATTTTATTTTCTAGGAATACTACTATGGCACAAATAGGCCTGTCTTTAATGGGGAAAAAAAGACGTTGCAAGAAGCAGTACTCTGTTCTTTTGACAGATTTCAAGGAACACTAGTAATAAAACACAAAGGTATATATGAAATCCAAAGTACTTCTCCTTAAAAATTTAATTTAAAGGTAGTATCTTCCCTATGCTTTTAATTATCTAAGATATTCTAAAAAATGTCATTCCAATAGAGGCCAAACCTAACCTCAGAAACGTGCCTAACAGTGTCAGTGGGGGTTACACGCTTTCTTGTGAAATGCTTTATTAAAGGAAATACCGGTACAGCACAACATTGCTTTGTCAAATGCACTGAACCTGATATTGCCAGAATTTTTTAATTTTTAGGAGGGGTTACCCTGACATAATAAACCTGTCCAGCATAGACCACACCTTGATACTTCCATTTCTAGTATTTGTCCAGAAGATACCTGACACGTCACAACCTAGAGTTTGAGAAGTAGCCATGTATTTTTTTAATAGCTGCTGTATGTCAGATGTGAAGGGTACAGACCATTTTTTTCATCTTAAAGTCACAGAGTGAAGCATTCCTATATGAGATGAGCTGTAAAAGAAACTGTTACTTCAGTGTTAGTAGGTTGTGAAGTTAATTTGACCATTAGCTCGACAACAGTACATTTGTACAATAAGAACATCTAACATCCTAAGAGGATCTTAATCCCTATTAAATGACAGGTTGCTTTCTTACAAGGTTTACTCCTTCCGAGTGAATCACATTTTTGGCTCCTTTGTTTCCAGCAGATGTGCCAATTAAGAGGCTTGTACCTTAAGAAGCGGTATAACCTTTCCATGCCAACTTTCAGTCTTCACGGACAGGCTCATTCATATGCAGAAGGCAACTGCAGCAGCCAAGGCATTTTATACCCCAACAGCAATCAAAGTTTTCTAGATATCTTTGCCAGATGACTTAACTATGTTCTCCTGAGCCAAATACATTTTTAAGAGCAAAACTTTACAGGCCAGACGTGTACATGAGTATGAGTAAGACAAGGTCTCTTAGCCTCAGCTTCTTCCCAATAAGATATTGCTTCCACTTCCAGCAAAGGCAGGAGAAAAAAGGCAAATATTGATAGAAGAGGCAGATTAGCCCAGCCATCTGATTCATGCAATAGTGTTGCAATGCCTGTGTAGAAGGTCATAAAGGGCTTCTCAACTTAGATAAATATTGAGAAAGCAGATACACTACTTATTTTTCAAAACAAGCAGGGCACTTCTAACATCAATGTAATTTCTTGCTAATTACTTGAGAAAATATTCTTCTCTCCCTAGTAAGGGAATTCTCTTATCGTCCCCATGAAGTCTTATATTCATAAAAAGAGCTTAAGCACTACAATGCCCTTTTATCCCCTTTACACAAGAAAGCCTCAAACTGAGATTCCTGAAGGCCAGTCCATCCTGGCTAGGAAGCAGGCTGAGTTAGCCAACAAGATACAGAAAAAGTAACAGAGCACAAGTCCCATATTGACATCAAGGCCAGCCCATGCCAAAGGAAGACATCTCTCCTCGCTCACCTCTTCTTGTAGTGCAGCAAAGAAACTCAAAAGCAAAAGAGAGGTCAGAAACTTGCCCTTATCTAAAACGAAACAGAAGAACGTGTCAGCAGCACTATCTCTGCTCACAAACTTGAAGATCTAGAAATATAACGCTCACATTGATGGGACTTGGCAGACAAGATCCAGGAAGGAGAGAGCAGAGGTTAATATTGTTGCTGTGCTCTGAAGACATCTCCTAGATCAGACCATTGATGGGAAAATGGGACTTTCCAAAGAATATCTTGGCAGGCACCACAGAAAGGAATTCCATTCAAGTGAAGATTGGCATCTTCAGTTCCAGGTACCATCTGTAAATCCAGCCCCAAACATCTCCGCAACATTTTCCTAGGGAACACAGCTGCAAGATATGCCTAGGAATGTTGATTTGAAATTTTCAACCAAAGTATTACACCCACTTGACCTCAATTCAAGCAACTTGGGTCATAAAGAGAAAAACGTGGAAGAAGCACTGAGAGAAGGTAAATAAAGTATTGTGAAGGATGATATTAATCTGCTGTAGTGTGTTGAGTACATACAATATATAACCTTTCTGGAGAGAGATCTGTGAAGGGATATCTAAACCAATGTGCTGGGAAAACAAAATGGCCCAGAATATGTTTCTGAAAGGAGCTCTGTTCCCTTCTCTTTCTTGGATCATTTGCTTGTAGTTAAGGTTACATGAAAAATTCACACTAATCCTTCAGTTTCTGTTTGCAGAAAGACCAATAGTGTCAGACAGTGGACAGCAGGCAGTTCTCAACATTCACTCCAGGGGCAAATTCATCTCACAAGCCAAAATTTAACTCTTGGCTAGGTAGCCAATGTTCTATACAGAGACCATTGCATAAAGACACATCTAACTTCAAGCATCTCAAACTCCCTATTAGCACTGCCGTGCTGTTCTGCTGCCCAGATCAAGGCTTTCATCTCAACAGCAGCCTTTGGTAAGTAATATTTTTTACACAATTAACATCTTTAACTTTTTTCCTGCAGAACTGGCATATTTTCTGAATAATCAAAAATGCAGGCTGGTCGAATAATACTTCAATCACATTTATAAGGAAATCTTCATTTTTATGCAGCTTTTTATATCCATCCAACTACCGATTAGTAAATGACTCCAGGTAAAACTCATAATTACATTGATTCTTTTAAGTCCTTTGCAAGAAGCACTACATTTAAAAATAAACTAATCCCTATCTATCCAGAAACAGCAGGTAAAACTGAAAAGTTGATATGCAAAAAAAAACTTTAGAACTGCAAATGACTTGCCAAATCTGCTTTGCAGTTTCATTTTAGACCACATTATTGCAGCGCCTCACAGGTCACTCTCCCAATTGAATTAGACCGCTATATATTCTCCAATCCACAATGTTTTCAAGGTTTTTATGCTGGGAGCTTCTGAATTTGTCCAAGTTCAAAAAAATACACATTCAAAAGTGAAGAAGTTGTTGAAAAAAATCAAGGAGTCTGTTTCAAAGGAACCTTCTCAACACTACTTTTCCCTTTTTTTTTTTTGAACTTGGCAGTCCTTAAAAGCCTTCATACTCTCATCTCCCAGATATCAGAACTCAGAGAAATGAACTGTTAAGGAATGTTACCAGACCTTTTACATGAAAACAGTCAAACACAGGCAGTGTGAGTAAATAGCTGATATAAAGAGCACCATCTACTGACAGGCAGCATTTTGACAGACCCAGACAGTTTCGCAAGGCATTGTGTAGGGCTTCCAGATAATCTAGCTTTTAAGGAAATCAGCTTTCTTTTGGAGATCTGTAGTACTTCTCATATGTTCTCTCTCATCTGTGCTGTCCCTTCCACTACATTTCAGCTGTTCTTCTGCTCACAGCTCACAAGACGGCCCGCTTGCTCCAAGAGGTGGAAGCACAGTTCTAGCAGTCATGTTTCCATCTTTCTCTCCCACTTGCATCTTCTGACATGAAGTTACTTTTCCCTTGTAAACAGCTCCTATATTACCATTTTACAGTTATAAATTAACATTTTATTATTAGCTGTTTATGATGACATTTCCAAAACCTCCTGAGTCAACATGGATTTTTCCAATGAACTTGAACACTGAGATGCAATCACCTCGTGATTACTGAAAGCTTCGAGGTTTACTTCATGTGATGAAACATCTTTCTGTGCTCCCATGGAGTTTAAATGGAGGTGGAGGTCTCTGCCTCACCTCCATCCTCCTGCTGTTTTACTTCTTTGAACCACACTATAATCTTTTATTATTTTACTACACAAAATTATTAGCAGATGCACGTAAGAAAAGGCTGTTTCCTTAAAAGAAAAAAAAAACATTATCAATATGCACAAATGGTTCTGTGCTATTTTCTTGGCTAGTATAATAAGAAATAACCTTTAGGAATGCTATTTAACACCTTGATAACTTCTAAATCCAGGCATAAAGCACAATAGAAATGTACTGAACTATTATGGCACAGAGTTTGAAGGTACTTGCTAGCACTACCACAATTACTCAGTGTCAGATTTGTATTGCAAAACAGTACAAGCTAGTGGGTTTTATATGTATGTTAGAAGAGCATAAAAATAGTAAAGTATAATAACTTTCCTAACAAATTGACTGGTCCTAAAGGCCTTCACTAATAAACATAGGAACCACTTATGATAATTAATCTCAAAACAGAAAGTAGAAAAAGAAACATTCACGTATAGTTTTTGCTTTGTGTTGCTTTACTGATTAAAGCACCGATAACAAATCTAAAGCTCATGACTTATATTTTCATATTTTATGCAGACTCCAAAGGTCAATGAAACTCAATTTACTGTTTTTATACAATAATCCTTGTCAATCTACTTAGAACAGGATTAAAGGAGAAATAACCAACACAGGCTTCGCTAAGTGACACGTTATAGTCAATCCACATGTGGCAGACTAATATCCACTAATAAAATTATGAGAGGAACTTTCTAATAAGCATGAAAGTTTCAAGTTCTATCTTGTTTTATAGCCCTACTTGCTTGTGTCAGCACAGAAGTTTTATTCTTCCAGTGTATTTGCATGCAGCAGTAACAATTTTTTGGTTTTACCTCTTCCTCAATTCTAAGATTTATAAGTACAGTAGGATTTTCAGACTCATCCTAGAAATTGTTCTTCCACTGCACTGCATTTTATCCTCTGCAGTCAAATTCACTCTTGCTGCAGATGTTGTACTATTTTACCTCATCTCCATCATCCACCAGCTATCCCTGCAGCCATGCCTTACTCAGCTTTTTCTTTTGATCCTCTGAGCTTAGTCATATAGCCCAAACTACACAGATAGATAATTTCACTGCTACCTATTCTATTGCTCATGTAATTACAGCACAGGACACAGAGGGCTGCTACATTTCTCTGAACAAAAAATGTTTGCAATATCCTGCTTCACTGTAAGATTATCCTGTACTCACCTCTTTCATATTAGGACAAACTGAAGCATTTGGTGAGCTGGTGAACTTGTGTAAAATCAAAACACATTTGATTATTAAGATTACTACTCTTTTAGATTGATACCTCTTGTTCCTTCTCCTAATCTGATTCAGTCTCTCCCTACCTCTGTTTAGACTGTACTTCCACAGACTTTTCTCTCAGCGGCAAAGCAATATTCTCCCTAACTACTGTCAGTGTGCCAAAGTGATTAAAATAAGCCAGAATTAACAACGCAGCGCTGCCAAAGGGGACATTTCTCACTGGCTGCTCTTGACCAATGAGTATAGAGTACTCTATCACTAATAAAAGCCAGAGCGAGATAATTCAGGTAGATGATAAATGTATTATCAGATCCCTTAAGTCAAAGAACTGAGAGTCAGCCCAAAATGAAAGAAAGCAGGGATTGGGGACCAAAACGTCCTGCAGGAAACACAACACTAAATGGGGTGCTCCATCATCAGTTCATTTCAGCAAGGACATTCTTGCACTTCCCCTCCATCCTGATCCCTCTCCACCCTAGAACAAGTCCTGCTAAGACCTTGAAGTAAAGCAAGTTTGTAGAAAAAAAAAGACAGTGGGCACAACCTGCAAACCCAGAACAAAAACGTAACCATGGGAGAGTGGTCAGGGAGGAAGATGATGATAAACATGCAAAAAAGTTAAACAAGAATTTCATCAGCAATGACCTGGTTTTATTTGCCATTATTGCACCATGTACAGAGGAACTAATTTAATTTTCAAGTTCAGTTTATTTTGTGTTTTTAGAACCCCTTGCAATTTGCATACAATTATTTTAGAGCACAGCCATGGGATGCACTCTAGAGCAGGTTTTTCCGCCTCCAACAGCAGGGCTATTCACGCAACCTGATTGCATTCTACAGTACTCTTTCGGAAATCCAAAGCTAAGATAACTTCTGTTCCAATTACACTTTTTTTGGCTTCTGTCAGCATTTTTGAGTCCTTTGGAACCTGGAAACCAGTGCAGGGGAGAAAAAGTTGACATCGGAAGAAAGAAAAAAAAGTAATATCTTACACTGATTTCCTCCCAGCAAAAGGCAGGAGGGGCAATATGTTGTAACAGACACACAATTAATTGAATTCCATATAAATTCGATTAATTTGAGAGTTAAATCAACATGCTGAACACTTACCGGATCTGAGCTCTTCAAAAATACTGTTTAAAAATTAAGCCTTTCTAATACTAAATTATTTTAACAGAAGTAAGGGAACATGAAACAACAGCTAAGCAAAATAAAGCCGATATTTAGGCAAAAGAACTTTTCCAAAACAATCTTCCACCAGTTACTGTGGAGAACTGACTATAGTTTGCATGCCATAAAGCAGCTTTCCCTACAGGAATGGAAAAGAGTAGTGACAGTTTAATAAGCATGAAGCTTAACAAGCGCTTCATTTTCAGATTCTTCAACAGTCAACAACAAAGGTTTCAGGAAAGCTTAGAAAAGGGAATAACACCCAGCTTTCCTCATCAACTTCACAAATCACCATCTAATGCTGACAGGTTGACAATTAAGCTATTTGTTCTCCAGGACAAACCAGAAAAAAGGCAAAAATTCTGAGTCACCAAAAGAGAAGTAAGGTTGAGCCAGTCTTAGATCTAATGGAGAACATATGATTGTGGGAGTCTTTAGCTCCAGAAAAAGTTCAAACGTACACAAAAGCTTTATTTAGATAAAAGACCATACATCAGCATAGGTATGCTTAAGTTCAGTCACATCTACCTTTTCATAATGAACACACATTCATAAAATCCTTCACATTCTAAAGCGTACTTCTAAGATTGAAAGCAATCAGCCTTGAATGAAAGATAAATTAAGAGCAGTTCTAAAGCCGTTAGATACAGACTTTATTGTTATGTTTTTGTTTAAAGCAAGAAAAAAAGGCAAAAAAATAGGGGGTGTCTAGGTCAGCAAAGTCATCAGTAGTTGATGGATGCACTTATAGGCATGAGAGAAAAAGGGAAAATAGGCAGAACGTAATACCCACTTACGAGATTCTCTATGTTAAGGACAGAAAAAAGGCTTCAAGATGTGCAGCAACTCTACCTTGTTCAGAGCTGAAGGTTTTCTATTTTTAGCTGTGCATGTCAAGGACACATTTAACCCTAGAAGTGCAGCCTGATTCATCATCACAATATTCTTTCCTAAACACTGGTAAAACTAGAAATAATAATTCTTCTATGTACATCTTCTCAGAGCACCCCCTAACAGCAATAACGACGATCCCTGGGTGAGGAACCAGGAAGTAAAGGAGATGGAAAAATTGTTACTCTAGAATGTGTTAATGACTGCAAGCAGTTGTGTGGCAACCTTCAGGTAAGTAGGAAATGCAATGTTTATGTTGTAAGAAGCAATCAGTTTATCAGTTTCCTACAATCCAAAACAGTGGCTTTGCTCACAAAAAAAAAAGCATCACAAGGTTGCATGAACAGAGCAAGAGACAGCTCAAAAGCTAAAATAAGTAACTAGCTTAAAAACAAAAAGTAATTATTTTCTCTTCTTAAACCATGGATTTGTTGAAGGAATTGTACTTGCATTCCCTAATCTCTTAAAGGGAAATTACTTATGATGTTTGATATCAATAGTATTTGTTTTTTCCAAGTGCCCAAGGCCTTAGCTGCACATTAAAACTGGAACTGTAAATGCTTCCTCCCTCCATCTGCTCTTCCATTGCAAACTTACAGTACTTGTTGTAGTTTAAGAGATGCCATACATGGATATCATTCTTAGTTTTGAACTAGTTCTGCAAACACCCAGAGTGGTTAATGACAATATAAAGGTACCCCATCAACATAACTAGAAGCACTGAAGTACTAGAAGTGAGACACAGGCACTTAACGCCATTCCCAGGCTGAACCACTATGTCCATATTTCACTCAATGGCATTACAGTCAAGGAAGCCCCACACTACTTACAGAGCAGTTGGTCATAAAAATTAAACAAGTGGGAAAGGGAAGACTTGTCTGTCATTAGACACCACAATCTCCTTACCTTCTGCTTGCCCCACTGATACCACACAGCAGCATAGAAAATGTCTGCTTTAACATTTGGGAGTTTTTCCTGGCTCCCTGCAGCAGCACATCAGCTACCCAAAAATCTGCAGCTGACTGTGGAACGGAGATAAAACAGAAACACTTCTGACTCAGGCCCACATTCAGAAATAGATAAAAAGAACTAGTATTTTCAAAGTGTGAAATGAAAGCATACTGAAAATCCTCCTTGATTTCAAAGGTCATTATTGGCGGCATTTTCGCAGTGCCTACAGGCCCCAAGACATCCCTCAGAGACAAAACATCACACATTCTAGCAAAGGTAGTCCCCATCCACCAATCAAAATCAGAGGCATGACACAAACAAAGTGCCAGTGGAGGCCTTCACCACTATCACCATGGAAAGCAGTTGGAGAATCTGTCCCATGGAGAGGAATAGGCCGCAAATGAGCTGCTGCATTTGTTACTCCCAAGCAGCCTGACCAAGCCAATGTTTTCAAGTTTCAGAACACATTGCAGAGCTTTTGAACAACCAATTTTACAGACCTATACGTGCAAAAGAGAAACTTTTGGTAACAGATTTATACCAAATAAATATCAGCTTTATACTGAAACAGCAGTTTTAACTGTTCCAAATTATCACCAGTCTTCTACAGTCAGTAAACTGAGACATAGAACAAGAACTTCACTTCCAGTGAAGAGCAACGGGCTTCTAAAGTCCAAGACCAGTTAAAAGAAAGGGGGAAAATGAAACCCACACTCCAAACAATTTAATCCAAAAGACAGCCTTTTTTTTCAGATTGAGTAGTATTTGCTTGCCAGATCTTCTTGAACAGGGCTGTATACATGGGACTAGACTACACTAAGTGTTCAAAGTATGATTTTTGAGGTAAATGCAGCTTCTGAAATGCGTTCCTCAACTGCATAGTTTCACTCACTTCCATCAGACATTAGTAACCATTTCAGCAAAAACAGAGGCTGGTTAGCTAGTAACACAGAGAACAGAACTCAGTTTGAGATCTAAATACCTGAACTCAAGTGTCAACGTAATCCCTAAAGCATAGACAGATTCATCTGGGCAATGCTCACTTCAGATGGAGTCTGATCCTTCTCTCTACGCTCTTCCGAGAATGCAGACAGATCTCCACCAAATACAGTAGGAGTCTGGATACCTAGCTTACACAGACACTGAAGTTTCCCTCATCAGTAAGCTCAATTCCACCCATGGTAACTGAGGGGTACACAGACTTGACTCTGTCCCAGGCCACCCTTTTCCAGACTTTCCTAACGAAATCCCTTCCTTCCCTGGCACCTGTGCAGCAAGGGAAACCTTGACAGGTTGATAACAGGAGACATTCAGACATTATAAAGGCTATTACAGTCCCACACCTCTTTCGTGATCGTGACACATTTCACTCCTCGTGCTCAGCAATTATGTCATTTCACAAAACTAAAAAGTTCCCACTTGTAGAGAGAAATGTGGACTACAGCAGCAGCAGCTGCTAATCAGTCCTGTCAGAAGTGTCCAGATAACACATGTGGTAGATTAATTAAATTATTGTTACAACTCAGAGGAGATGTGCTATTTGCACAACCTGTAATGCCAGCAGTAGAACATTAAACTGCTTTCCCACTTTAAATGCTAAATTGGTTCTGTAATACATTTTATAATCCCTCTAATCACGATGCTATTATTTTCTTTACCAGGTGATTCTCTACTTTCCCTTCCCCATCAAGGTAGTTGTGTCATTAAAATGCTGCTTTATTTTTGAAGCCATCTCTATGAAGCCCTTAATATAGCTTCAAAGTGAAAGCAGAGGGTCTGGATGGCTTTGTGGAGCAGCTTCACAATGAGGCAAGCAGCAGAATGGGCTCTCTAAGTACATTATGCATCCACATGCTGCATGGAATTGCTTTTTCCTTTAAAATCCACTCCATCTTTCTATCTATATTTCTTCTTCCTTGCACAGAAGTTCTCTTAAATAATGCGTGTGTCTACACGTGTCTATAGCATTAGACATCCCACTTTTTCTAGTGTACTACCATGACTTTTTACTGCTTATGTTTGCTAACACATACTGCAATTGTTGCTTCTTTTCACACTACTGTAAGCGGAAGGAGCACAAATTTCACATTGATAGCTTTCACAGGACAACAGGAGCCAGATCAGACTACATTTCCCTCCTTATGCTCCCTCAGCTGCCTCTCTGTAACCATCTGCTCTTGCCTGCCCTAAACAAGGACTGGATTTGCTCCCTGCAGCAGAAATCATCACTTTGCTGTGCATTTGTGCAGCCCCCGAACACACTTCGGGGTCACAAACTGCACCGTTTTGAATGGGTCAGCATCTTGCCACACTTCACATGCATACACTGAGTACATGCAACCAATGAGAATGTTTTCATCTTTGGTTTTTTTTGGTGAAAATCTAACTGTAAAAAGCCTGACAAACAGAAATTTCTCTTCCTAGTATCACTTGATGGACTGAAGTCATAGATAGAACATGCTTGCACAGACGAATTTCATAAAAGAACTCTTTAAATAGTTTGGAAGGTCGACCAATAGCAGTCTTCACAAGTAAACTTCATCTGTTGTTCTACTTATACCCCCTTAAAGAGCTAAGTGTTAGCCTGAGCTAATTATTTTGACTTCCTCTGGAAAGAAAGAAGAGAAGCAATAGGAAAATAATGCCACTTTATGATGGGGGGTGAAGGAAAAGGAAATTAATAATGGTTCCCTTACTGTCCTAGGCAGAGTACAACAAACTAACTCAGGCCAGATCTCCCACTCACACACGGCTGTTGTCAGGGCAGATGATATTTCAGAATCAACAGGCACTCAGTCAGGAGAAACAGGACAAGTCAGATGTTTTATGCTGAATGTAGAAATCTTGCTGCAAAAACATGGGCCTCCCTATTACAGTACATATAACAAGAAGGGAAGCTATAGCAAAAGGGAGAAACATGCCACAGCAAGAACACACTTGGATTCTGAATCAGGCGTTTGTCTTCCTAATAAGCTGGCTTACAGGATGACAACAGAGAGAGTTGATTCTTGTTTCCCTGGCTTGTGACAATGTAAATTCTGAATGAAGCAGCTATGTTCTGCATTACAGTCAGGTTTACTCCAGCATTTCATTTACACCAGTAAAACCCCAGAGTGACAAACAAAACATCAGGCTCAGATGCTTGAAATGTACAGGATCAGCCAGAACTCCTGTTTCACTGCTCAGGGCAGGAGGTTTGTCACTGCACGGTTCTGAACCTTCAGACTTCAGCCAGAGGTCACAATCATAAAGGAGAGGCTGAGAGAGGAAGAGATAAACACACATCAAACATTTCAGCCCCCAATTTAGACACCTGAAGGCAAGACAGCATCCATGCATCTAAGTAGGCAACACATGAAAGCAAAAGTCTATTGAAAATGAAGATAGAAGCAAGCACACTAATTATTGTGTATTACTAATAATCACAGAATGAAGTATTAGAAACATACATTGCCCTGAATTGTAATTATTTCAGCCGATATTTACATTTACCAAATATTTTTAAATTCACTTCAGACATACTGCACATTCAGATTCTCTACCTACTTTTTCTAGTCATAAAAGAGACCCAATTAAATAAGTGGTGTTTTGTCACCCTTGCAGTCAGAGGAGACAAAGAAACATAAGAATTAAAAAAAATAAAATCACACCATATCTTTCACATCACATCTATTGGTTTTCATTGTGGTGATCCAATTACATTGGTAATTTGTTAATTAATTCTCCACAAAAACCAACTAGGAAAAGCAAACTTTGTCATTAAAGTAACATTTCACCATCCAGGGTCTGCACCTTCCCTGGCGTACACATACAAGTCTGCGATTCAAACCCCCTCCAACCCCGCTGCACAGTTTTGAAGCAAAACCTGAAGGAGCAGAACACCCATGGCTGGGACCACTGCTTGGCAAATACTGTCTTTCTTACCCAACCCATTTTACAAGCTTGATCAAAAAGGATAAAACCTGTGAAGTAGAAGCCACTGATTAAAAAACCTGGAGAGTTCTTCTAGAAAATTACTTTTTCTGTTTCTTGTCAGAGAACAGTACTAGGACTTTTTTTTTATTTAAATAAGAAATAAATAACTTCTATATTTCTAAGAAGAATTCTGTAACATGCTTATGAATTGGTATCCTCACTCTTTTGTGCCTGGACATTTCACCACACACACCAAATACATTCTGAGCAGAGTAGAATTCCCCAGGAAGCCAGAGTTGCTTTCGCCCCCAGTCAGTCCCGAACTGGGCCCGGTAGGCTGACATAAATTCCCATCGTTTTGTCACTGAGCTTGGTCAGATCTTCACTGTTTTTCAATGTCATTTGGAAAAAGAAGTATTTTTTTAAGAAAGCAAAAGCAACCAAAATAACTAACAAGCTGTGCTGCAACAAGCAGTATGGTCTACTGGTGTCTATATAGCACTTACCAACAGAAGGCAAGACAAAAAAGCTTCTTTTACCAGTTTCTTTTCACAGTTCTCATAAACATTTTAAAACATTGTTAATTTGACTTTGAGTCAGATAAAGTTTAACTGTAGTGGTTGCCATTAAAGAAGCCTTTTTTTATTTGCTGCTGCTGCTGCCACATAATGAGACAAAGTGTGTCACCAGAAATGCACAGCTTGCTTAGGAATCAAAATGCCCTGAATAAACAGTCTTCTAATACATGAGGTACCAGATTTGTTACGAAAGCTGCCTTCTGTTAAAGCCTATACTCAGAGGAGTACGGGGTTTCAAAAGCATACTAAAACTTTTAATTTCATTTTTAACAGAACTCTACCCTGTGGCTCCAAATGTCCTGATTAGTGTCTTTATCTACAGCTAAATATGATATTAAAATCAAACAGACCAGACATAAGAGCCAGAAGAAGCATTTCAATGAAAAAAGAATTCTGGAAAACACGCACAGCAGAGGCCAGCAGAAGGTGTTAAAGAAATTATACGTATTAAAAAGCATATTAAAAATACCTTTGCTATCTCCCATGAAGTTTTCTGCTCTGTAAAAGTGCCCACTCGACTGCCTGATTTTTTTTATATACCACGAATACTGAAAAATCACTTACTGACCAATAAGTGTATATATTTATACACATAAATACTCACTTTTAAATACAAAAAGCTAAATATTTTTACACTTCATGTAATTTCCTTAATTTGTATTATATCCCATACATTATCAGAGTTTCACTGGATTGTGCACACCAGTTTAGATATGAATAATCTTGGCATTTTCTGGACATGCTCACATTTATAACAAGATGGTTCTTTAGGGAACCAGCTGAGGGAAACTAAGATCACTGTTCCGTTTTCCATTAAAATCCTACCTCAATCGGCCTATACTCATCAGGAGTGATCCTTCATTCACACTCCACTTTCTGCTGTCAACAACCCAAATACAGAAAACACTTGTACATCGCTATTTATATTACCGTAGCTGCACAAAAAAGAATTTAAAATCTGTCTGCAGCCAATGAGTTCTGAAAGTTCTGCAAGTCCGTAGCTGAGGACAGAAAAAGGCCATACTTCCTTAGAAAAGAGATTTTGCTTGTTTCTTTGGACAGCAAAACCTTAAAGCAGTCACGGGTTTAAAGTGCTGGAACTGGTCCTGATGAAGACAAATTGGGAAGCTGAAAGCAGAAAAGATGGCCTGTAACATATCTTAAATTGCATTCACAGTATCACAGTATCATAAGGTTGGAAAGGACCTCTGAGATCATCGGGTCCAACCTATAACCCAACACCAACACCATCATCTAAACCACGGCACTCAGTGCCTCATCCAGTCTCCCCTTAAACACCTCCAGGATCTGCGACTCCACCACCTCCCTGGGCAGCCCATTCCAATGACCAATCATCCTTTCAGTGAAGAACTTTTTCCTCACATCAAGTCTAAACTTTCCCTGACGAAGCTTGAGTCCATGCCCTCTAGTTCTGTCACTGGTCACCTGAGAGAAGAGACCAAACCCTGCCCGACTACATCCTCCTTTTAGGTAGTTGCAGAGAGCAATGAGGTCTCCCCTGAGCCTCCTCTTCTTCAGACTAAACAGCCCCAACTCCCTCAGTCGCTCCTCGTAGGGCTTATGCTCCAGCCCCTTCACCATCTTCCTTGCCCTCCTCTGGACACACTCCAGCATCCTGACATCTTTCCCAAACATTGTTTTGTGCAATGTAAGTCTCACTACTGTGGACACGCAGTATTTGTTAATGTTATTTTAATAAACGGGATTGCAAAGAAACCTTTTTACAACAACTGAGCTGTGAAGAAATAAACAAATGGATCTGCCCACAATGTTTTATTTACAATACTTGCCTCTATTCCTGCTCATCTTTCTACTGTTAAGACATGATTGTATGGATAAAATTCCATGGCGACAGTTTAATTTAACTCCTAAAGCCACACAAGTTACAAACTCAACTCTATATTCACATTTTAGAAGATAAAACAACACGATTTTTAAATTTAACACAGAGCAACTCTCAAAAGATAGGCCACCCCAGGCTATAATATATGAATCCAGACAAAAAACATCACTAAGTTAATACCACACATAAAAAACAAAGTCACTAATGAGACAGCAATACATTCAGAAAAACAGTTCTCTCCAATAGCTTGATATTATTATGTCAACCTTACTCCATCAAGCAAAAATTTTAGTAGTGTTTGGCAGTTTGTTTTTAAATCTCAAGCATGCCCAACTTCTAAATAAAGCTACTGCATTCAGATGTAGGAAATCAATAGCTGATTTCACTGCTTTGAGAGCAATACATTTCTCTTCCCTGGCCATCTCCAGCAAGGACAGCCTTAGAAATGGTTTTCTACTCACCAATCCAACAAGTACAACCTAGACAGTGGAAACAGGTTCCATAACATTAAATCATCAATATATTTCATCCAGTTTTTCCACTAGAATGAGTCTTTTGCAAGCAAAGGTAAGTTTGATGGTCTGCCCATGTTCCATGCCAACTATATATGAGCCTATTCTCAAGTGGAAGCCCCATTGCATCATTTAGCTTCGTCACATCTAACCTTGCAAAATTTCCTCTGAGTTTAACATAACTCCTCAGCTTTCAATACAGGGCAGATTTTCATCTGGTGATGTTGAAACATGGGCAGGGTTAGCTTGCCTTTGTCAGCAAAAAGCTGGGTAAATGCATTATTAGCTGAGCTTTCTCTCAAACCCCATCCAAAATTCGGTGGTCTTGTTACCAAATGGATGATTCAAAGCACGAGCACAAACCTATTCTCCAAAGGTTCAAGAGAAATCAGCAGCATGCAGCAATTTTGATCAATGCCAGCCTGGCATTGCTGGATCTAGTTCAACAACTTAAGACAGAATTAAATTAATTTAAACTGCACTCATTTAAAACGAGATATTTTAGGTAAAAATCAGACCTCTATTGTTAAGGCTACTGCTCAAAACATTTAAGGTTTTACTCTAAAAGTGAAATACATCACAACTGCATGAGTATTACTCATTAGATTTATTGCATTGATGACAGTAGGAAGTAATCTTATTTGTTCTGTCTTTGAATTAAGTGTTATTGCTATTTTTGGACCTTGGAAAAAAAAATGACAACACTCATTTTATTTGCCCTATTAACTCCCAAAGTGTCAGATTCAGTAAAAACTCTTTTCCACTCTGCAGAAATCACCTTGGTGTAAGCCTTCAAAGATCAAAAAGACTGATAAGGCTTTAAAATAAATGGGAGAGATTCTTCAACATTCTCTTATTTTTTCATTCTAGTTAAAAACACATCTAATGCAACAAATTATTGTCCTATACCCAAAGTATCTGGAGCATACACATTTACCTGCACCTGCTAGTCCTGCCTGCTGCACACAAACAAGAAACAGCAGCTTATGAATGAAAGCAGACACTTCATATTAGTCTTTAGGAATTCACTTCTTAGGTTTATTTATTAGCTGACATACCAGAGATAAAGAATAACAAAATATACAGCCCAAGGTGCATGTGTGCTCGAACTCCATGGCTACACCTTGCTTTTCTCAGACTGTTACTTTTTCACATTAGTACGTCTTTAACAGAATGATAAATTTTTTCAAGCAGTAGCCAGGACTTCCAAGAAGACTGGATTCTTTAAGACTTACCAAAACAAATAAGAACCCAGTCCTACCTACCTTAGCTATTTCTGGCTCCACTTGTTGCCTCTTGGGTGTCTCTTTTGACTCAGGCCCTTTTGGAGTACTAGTGTTCTTGACAGAGGGCGATTCAACTCCTTCACCTTCAAGCTGCAGATTAATACCTTCTGTGGGGACAGGGTGATCAATACCATTTGGATTCAGATTGCAATGGATAGCTGGGAAAAAATACGAGAAAGAGAAAATACTGCTTAGGGAAGAACAACTCAAAGTTACAAACATGCGTCACAAAGTATTAGGAAGTGCCTTGTGGCAACCAGAGCTATGTCAGATCACGACAAAACAACTGCATGTACCTCGGCAAGGATTCGGGGTGAGATGTTTAAGAGAGAAATTGAGAGGCAATGCAACACTGTCTGAGGTTCTTTTGTGCAGGCTACTGTGTTGAACTGTGCTCTACTGGATTCACTACAGCATTCAAGACACTCAACTTACAGCATTTACAAGTGCAGGACAATACATCCCATGTATCCATCATTCAGCCATACCTTTTTTTTCTTTTCTAGGCAAGCATGTTGAAGTTTTTCTACTACATTTTCAATTACTACAACATTCTAGGTCCTAAACCATATAGGATAAGTAAGCTGTGCACAGCAAGTCAGTCTTTGCACAGAGTAATGACTTACTCAGCTGATTATCTCCCCTTCTGCAGTTTGTACCATGCAAATTACCACCTACACCATCCTAACAAGCAAGAGGGACGTACTCTCTAGGAGCATATTTGTGGACTAATGACAGCAGTTGGGGATTAATGACAGCAGAATAAGGAAAGCAGCCATAGGAAGAAATAAAACAAATGCAAACCATACTGCAAAAATGCACACTTAGAACTATGGCAGTAGTTTAATCTTTTTCTGTCTGAAATTTCACAGTTCCAGCATTCACGTAGAGAGTGGCCTTAAAAGCCTTCTTGGCACATTTAGTGATTCCTGTGTGGATCCTGAGACAACTTTCCCTTTATGCAAGTATCCGATTTTTGTCATTTATGTTCCTGAGTAACCACGCTACTTTTGGCACTACTCCTAATTAATAGTCCCAACTTCCCTGGATGCAAAAGAATTTTGCTCAGATACTGTGGTGCAGTGTTTCACTGACCTGAACAGAAACCCAAAACACAACATAAAGACAAAATAAAAGCTGCCCTTTTACTCTTGCTTGGCTTAGAAGCAAAGGGTGGGGAGCAGGGGAAGGAATGAGGACTGCCAGTTTTTACTAGCCCTTAAAAGCCTCTCACAGAAAACTGGCTCAAGCAGCTGGAAAAGGCAAAAGGTCCTTTAACTGCAGCACCTTTTGAAAATCCATTCATCTGAAATCCCACAGTCTTAATTGAACACTTTGAGCCTAAAGTACAGCAATTCCTTGGTGTGGAATTATAGCAATGGCCAAAGAGTTAGCCTTTTCTCCTTGTGATTTTAAAAACATGCAAATATTTGTAAAAGATGTCACCTGTCCAAGTACTATACTACAATATCTGTATCTGCAAGCTAGGGACAAAAACTCTGTCATTATGAAGCACAGTTCATTAACAACACAGAGATTGAAAGCACTAAAGAATTGCAACATATTTTATTACAAACTGCAGCCATTTCGTATAGAAGAACAGAAAAATATGTCACTGGCCCTCAGAAAGCTAGAAAATGAAACTAAAACCAGGAAGCGAACCAAATTTCAGTTTCACTATGAATAGCTGTAGGGGATCAGTCCTGGACTTCTTTTGCGTGTAAAAGAGGGAATAGTCGATCCTTTAGCAGACAGCACTAGAGGAAGAGGAGGAGGAAATCACTAGACTATATCATGTCCACAGCTGAGTCCTGCAGAGACCCCCTTCTGGTGAATGAAACAGAAGAGGTGAAAAACGCAGAGCTTCTGAAGGGGAGTCAGAGTTTCTACTGGTTACCCCAGAGATGATCACACGAGAAGGATTTCCAGCTAAAATTCCCTTGTTTCTCAAAAGGGATCTTCCATCTGCTTAGGCCTTGCATAGAGAGGTGTGGTTCTGCTTTAAAAGCATTGAAAACCCTCCAAGAATTTTTTGAGGAACTCTTGGCTTTCCCCTTCAGGCACCAACTTCTCAAAACCAAGAGCATTTTTTGTCTTAAAAGGGAAAAGAAACACCTAAGGAAAAGGCGAAAAGAAACACCTAAGGAAAGGCGAAAAGAAACACCTAAGGAAAGGCGTCTGCAGCAGTCTGCATGGCTGTTCTTACGGTACCTGTCTCATTTTAGTAGGGCAGGAATCTGCAGTTTCTTCCTGACACCTGGAGAGCTGCTGCAGAGACTTGTTTCCCAAGCCAACTCTAAGTAGCTTTTCCTTAAGTCTAGCTGCAGCTCTTCTTGCAAGTCTCTTTCTTTCCTGATTCAATCTGCTTCTGTAGTTTGGCTGAAGGCAATGCAAAACCAAATCCCATTTTTCTGGCATTGCCTCCCACTGCAGAGAATGGAAAAATAGATGACTGTCTTCAAGTAACTTCCTTCCTCCTACTAGTTTTCCCAGCCACACCACTGAGTCAATAAAAAACAACTACTTAAAAATATCAGAGGCACGCAATAACTTTTGAGTCCTTTATTTCTAGGTGCTCTCCAAATCCTTTCCTGGATTTTGCTTTTGTTACGGATACAAGACTATAATGGAACTGAACTTGATCACATTTGCTGCTTTATTTTTCTGTTGCAGGACCTCTTTCTGTGTCAGAGAAAATGCAAAATCAGCTTCACTGCAGAAGTAAAAAATAACAGGCTTCACCTTCTCTGCCTGTATGGCAGTTATGAGGAGGTATCCAAAACCTGCCAAGCTGTTATGATGAAGGGAGTCTTTGAGGCTTTTAAGCTGCCATGGGAGGTTTCAGAGAGATATGGTTTTGTGGTTTATATTTACATCAGTGTGTCTTAAGACACAAAAAAATCCTTCTCCCTTTCCTAGACCATATCCACCTGTCATTATCTATCTCCTCTACATCATATGTACCTACATGAAAGAAACAAGTAATTTCTAATGACTAGTTCACTTATCCTCCAGACCACGGAAGAGAGGGATGTGATCCACCAAGACAGACATCTTGCAGCCCACTGAGGACAGAAACTCTTCTGTTAGTAACCACACTAATTCCCTCCTTCACAAAAAATGGGAGATAGCCTAATCAACCTGTAGATGTACTCCCTGCACATCCTGCTCTAGTAAGAGCTGGAAATTAGCAGTGAAAGACAACTGGCATGCAATCCATAAAAATCCCGCCAACTATCTTCTGTAATGATCTCGCCTATCTGAATGACTCCTGCACACACATTTGAAATGTTAACACACCTCAGCTGCATCCAGAAACATGCAGGTTTTGGCTGTCAGCCCCCTTTCCAGTGCTTGCCAGAGAGAAATTGCAAGGCACTGCCTGGAAGAACACTGCCAGCAGCAAGCTTCCTGAGGATCGCAACTCCTCCCTTCCCAGTGCCCCTGAACAATACATATTAGGGAGGAGGGTAGTAGGGGATAGACAAGGAAAACCTTCTGGGTTACAGCATTGACTTACCATGCATTACAGGGAGCAAATGATCCAGATTTCTGATAGTATGGTAGCATAAGCATCACCTGAATGGCTTTAAAAAAGCAATAAATTACATGACAAGAAGCTGCTTGACTCTTAAGCCCATCATTCTTTCAGGAGTAATGAATATTTCAGCAATGCTTTACATTGGGCTCCTTCAAGATACAACAGAGAAAAAAACTGGAGGGCAATTACATACATGTCCATTACCTTTTTATTGAAAAGAGGTAACTGGTTTAAAGAAACATAGGCTGTCTCAGGAAAGACTTTCATATGTTACCGATATTGGGAGGGGGGCAGGAAGAAGACAACTTTTTTTATTTCCTAGAGGTAGAAGGAAAAGGAAAGAGTTCATCTCTCTCCTTAATCCCCATCAGAGTCTTGGCTTACCATACACCGTGACTGAAACTGTTCCTTAAGGAAGACACACCTAGAACAAGAGCGTTAGCATGGGGAGAAGACAGACTGAAGAGCAGGAGGAAAAATATGCAAGAGGTAAGGACAAGTATCTCAGTCATCTGGCAAAGCTAAACTCTTCGTCATGAGCCACCTTTAGGAATCCAGCTCTATTGTTGTCTGTTAGTGCTGCCTCCAACATTCAGCTACATGGAGGACAAGAAGGAAAGAATATTTGCTTGCACAAGTCTTACTTCCTGTTACCACACAAATACACATATCCATCTCTGTAGCAGACAAAGGTGGAGCTCTTGCCTCCTTTAAAATGTCAATACCAACCACAATTATTCCCTTTCAAGATTCTTAAAAGCAGGTAAAGAGGTATACCTTAAGCAAATAACATATTCTCTTTATAAATCAGCACCTTACATAATTTTCGCAAGACCAGCTCTAAACTCAGGATCGACTAGGCAAAACTAAAGGGCCTGAGGGGCTGGCAGCACCCAGGGTTAACGCCCTGTAGAACCGAGTCTAAGCAGCTCTTACAGAACTGCAAATAACCAAGTTTACCACAATCCAACACTCTGACACTCTTAGCTGACTCTTCTTAAATCTCCTTCAGGACTTAATGACATTTGTCTGGAAAAGATTCTACCTACAGAGTTGTTTCTTGCTACAATACTCGCCCAGGCTCTCACTTCTCATCACCCAGGTATTGGCTGACACTAGCTCACCCCACCCTCTGCATTCAGACCATTTCCCCACACCGCTGATTTGACAATACCCCTACTGTCTCAACATCTCCTCAATCTAGCAAATTAAACCCACCTCATGATTCTCATACCTTAGAAGTACATCAACACATCAAACCCTACCTTAAAATCAGCTGATAGTATCAGCCTAATGCCACTAGATATCAGCAGTACCATTAGATTTTTAAACAGAACCTCTCCCAATATTCTTCCGTACAACCTCAATATTCATATATCATCCAAATGTCTCAGTAATACAATTCTTCATCCAGTTTCATAGCACTTACATTCTCCTTTCCCTAATGAAATCTCCACGTAACAGTTGATTAATGCTGTGTCTTTCTTCATGCTCTCCAACAACTGTCACTTAATTTGAACTGAAAACTTTCTGTGATGGGAACTTGTTTTCTTCTGGAGAGGGAGGGTGGATGTTCTGTACCACTGACTGTACAGCAACAAGCACATGACGAATGGTGCTAGCAGACACAGTTACAAAACAAATTATTATTTAAAACAAAGGTACTTAAGTGCTCTTGTACTCCTAGCTCAATAGTTGAGCTGAATCTACAGGAAATTATCCACTTTTCTAGCAACTTAAAGACTGCTGAGATCTGCCAAGAATCAACAACTCTGTGAGAAAAGAGGAAGCGGAGCACCCAAAATGCAAAAATGACCATGTCTGTCCTAAAAAACTAGGGAAGGAACAAAATTAGTTAAACACATAGCATATTTTTTTCCCACATAAACCCAAGTCCTTTCCATGTACACAGAGCAGACAGATTTGTTGCGTTGCAGAAGCTGATACACATGAGCTGTGCTCTGTGCCCATGCAGACCTCTTATGGCACATGTATGCAGTTCAAAGGAAGAGCTTGCAGGGCAATGTGAACGCTCTACTCCCCTTGCTACTTCCCTCCCATACATGCCTGCCTCCCAGATGCCAAGCAGCCACGAGACAGCTTGTCTGAGCACGCTTGATGGTACACAAGAGTCATCAAGAGCCACAGTAAATTACTGGCATCTGGGAGCAGGCCTTGCATTTCACTCAAGAGTTCTCTGTGAATGCTGCCTTGAGAAAAGCCTGAAGGCAGTCTTCAAAACACACCCTTGATATATCCAAAGTTTTGCATGGGCAGATGGAAAGTCTTTGTCTCTCCATCTGTAGGCTCAAGGCTTAGCAGATCAAACCTATGATCAATTGTTACTTCTGTGCAGTCTATTGTCTACCATGTCAAACGTTTCATAACTCCTTGTTTCAATGGGAATACTGCTGGCTGCTTAAAATTTTAAGCAGATCAATTAAGGTTACATTAAAGCCTATTTGGCAAGTACCTGAGTTACATGCAATAACAATTGCTCTATTCTATAAAGCGATAGAGTAAAAATAGCATCTTCTTACTCATGTGCCCTGTTCTGTGTGCATCACAGTCATATGCTAGCTTTTGCTATTCAGAGACAAAAAACAGGAGCGGGAGATACTCATCCAACCTCTACAAGTCCTCAGAAAAAGCTTTCATATGTCAAATACTGTCAAACATGCAAGCTCCATCTTATGGAGCATTTTTGCTGCAGACTTAGTTGTACAATGGTGAGTGGTGTCCATACGATCCACCTGCTGCTCCCACAATAAAATGCCACGCTGTTGAATAAGACAGACAGAAGTTAGTCTGCACAGTTGGAACATTAACAAACTTAGGTCATACATAGCAGGGACCTTATAAAAAGGATCCAAATATCTTTTCAGTCATCTCAAGTCTTCATGAAGGTCATGAAGATTTCACAGGTATTTTCAGGAAAGGAGATTCTACAAGACCTTCGGACAGCAGCTCTCACTGGACCTTTCCTTCCATCTCTGCCCAGTTCTTAGTCAGAAGCACATCAAATTTCCAGTCACATCAAATTCTGTAGTCAGTACTTTCAGTCAGATTTCTATACACTTCCAGGTGATGTATTTCAATACTGAGTGGTCAAATAGCATCTCTAGAGCTCTTTAGTAACCATCATTCACAAACTGTTTTAACTAGGTTGATCAGATTCAGGGAGACATTCACATTGAGAATACTGAAATATCATTCCAGATTGAGATAGCTGCTCACATCAACCAAACGAGCAAGAAGCATCTGCACTGCAAAGTCCTTCCCATATTTCCAGAAGCTTGTACTTCATTAGTATCTCTGAATATCCCTAAAAAATATCATATTATTTCTAAGTTTGTCTTACCTGAGTAGTTGTAACCATTTCTGTAATAATAATGAAAAAAAACATTAAAAACAGCTAATAAAGATGAATTTCATTTGTACCATAAAACGTAGGATTACTTTGACTACTTTATCTGGCTTCCTGTGGATGTCCATCTGCCTCACCAATCAGTTTCTAGCTTTAAGAAACTTCTTCCTCCTGTAGGAACTACTTCTCCATACACTCGTATCTCCAGCTAATGTAAATCAGCACAGTTCCCCTACCCATAACTTTGGACCAGCTGTGTATAGGAAGAAGAAAGACTCCTTGGTTGTCTGCAGAACAGAAACACTGAGCCCAGAATAAGAAATCCTCTTCTTGTACAGTTTGTCTGTCTTTTAAGACCCTCATCCTACTAGGATAGCATGTACTTAAGTTTACACAGCTAAGAAACTTATTTGTGCATTTTTGACAATTTTCCTACTGGAAACTACTCATTTTATGTATGGCAATAACCACTTGCCATCTCTTATCTCATAGAATTTGACAAATGCTGTAAACATAAACGACAGTTTCTGTTACATCTGTTCTTTGGGAGACAGATGCATATTATCACTACGCTAGATAGACCTTGGAGCCTCAGCAATACAAGTTCTGCCTTCATAATAGCAACAGGATTTCGTGATGCAAGCATAGTGACTGGACAGCCAAATTATTTATGAAGCATTTTCTCATAGTGAATAAGTAACCCAAGTCTACCACAAATCCTGTACAAATATCGAGGAAGAGGAAATTACTGGCAAAGAAGAGGACTAGCAAGCTATGCAATTACCTAAGAGCAAAAGGGATCTTAGTGAACAAAGTAATAAAGGTCAGTAAGTAACATGCATCACATGTACAGGAACATAACTTGAGCAGTGGATTTCAGTACAAGATAGTTGGTAGCTTGTTTTGCAAAGTAATTTCAACCTCTGTCAATAAGAAGGCTTGTGTGAGCATCTACATAGCTTCTCCTGAAAAGTGAAACAATACTCTGGATTTCAAGTTTGTAAGATGTACAGACTTGCAATCAAAGAGGGTGCTACAGGAGATAAGAAGCATAAGTATGAAAGGCAAAAAAAATCGATGGGTAGATAGAGAGGAGAGACCTGAAGTGCTCTCTGAAGGAAAAAGTAACCACCATATACTGCAATTGTCAGCTGCCAGTCGACACAGAGAAACTCCAGACTAGGTACCACTGCTGCCCTCTGAGGATTTCACAGTGAATATGGAAAGGAAGTAGATAGATAAGTAACACACCTGGGTTAGAAACAAGTCTTCATTAATTACACTGTTGCTGGAAGAAATTTGTCTTGAAATCACTGCTTAGGAGATTAGCTAGTCACGCTCCATTGCAAATCACTTTTATAAGAATGCCTCATCTCAAGTCCTAATAGCACTACCATTCAATTCTATAATCAGCTAGGATTACATCAGAAACCTTTTCCAAACACGAGTGAGTGTACCCAGCATACAAAGAACGGCTCAGACACACACAGGTGAGGTCTTTATTACAGCATCAGAGGTGTGCTGTCGTGTATGAGCAAGTGCAGATCTCTGTTCTTGGACCTACTTGTGAAAGCTGGTATCTCCTGAACATGAGGCTCAGAAATGGCTGCAGTCCAGCTGTGGATCCAAGCCTTATTTCTTGTCCCATGAATGATGCCCAAAGTCATCAAAATGCAAAGGAAGATGTATTTATTCATTCTCACTAGCTTAACTACTTTGCACTCTGGCAGCTGACTTCTGTTTTCCATCCTGCTTTTCTCTCAAATGCCTAAAAGTTATCTCCTATATCATTGTTTAAGGCTACCCCTTCCCTTGCACGTTGAACTGAAGAGCTTGGAAACGCCTTATTTCCTTCCCCCAGTAAAATTCTTCACCTCCTACTACTTACCACCATATACTACTCACTCTAGTACCCAAGCTGATTTGTGTAGTGACAAACCGTTAGCTGAGAGCACACAACTATTTTGCCACAGGAAAATCCAGGAGAAAGTTTCTATTTATACACATTACAATTCTTCTTTCTTTATGTTTCTGAAACATCATTATTAAAAGTCTCTTTCTTGCTTTTACTAGGTTATTTGCAGAGAAGCAAATCAACTCAACTAAAATCCCCTCCAGGGGAAAAAAAAAAAGCCACCAAAAACAGGGCAGAGGCAAATAAATGAGTAGGGGAATGGAGAGAAGTAACAAACATTCAGCTGTAGAGTATGAGCTAGCAAGGTTCCATGTTACAGAGACAGATAGGATAGCACTAAAGACAGGCTACATTCCACCCCAAATGTTTTCCTCATGCCCTTTTCCTGTTCAGTATTTTAGTCCCTTGTGAGCATATTAGATCTTGTAATTGAACAGAGTTCACTTCAGTTTCTCTGCCCACTTGCTCTCTTCATCCAGGATCAGCATATATTAGGGTAAATTCTTGCTGTTCCAAGCCCTGAACACTCTCTTTAATGCCAAGTTTAGCTCATACTGCACTGAGAACATGCACCTTCAGGCTCTCCTGATGGTCCCTCACAGACCTTATTTTATCTCACTTATGCATGGCGGTACAGTATTTTCCAGCCCTACCTGCTGTGGCAAACAGGTATTTTCCAGCATTTCTATAGCTGCAGCAAAATGCAGCACCCTTACTTTCCCCACAATCCCATTGACCTGACATAGCAGCGAGGGTTCCTCTTACAGAACAGTAGCAGTTCTTATATATTTTGGCAAAAAGAGCTATATCATGACCCTGTCTGTTATTTGTTTTACAGCTCAGTGCCCAATTCCCCATCTCCTCTTTGAGTTTCCAGGTTGCCCTGTCCAAATTCTTCTGTTGGTTACTTGATGCAAATCAACCTGTTGTGGCGAGTGGAATTGTTCTGGATGGGCTTAAGATGAACGAGACTTTGTCATAAAGTGATAAGGCTGAGTCAGACTAAAAGTCTGGCCCTTTACACCACTGCTTAAGGAAATGGTATGAGAGCAAAGCATAGGTGAATTTATCCTCCTTTGGCAGTTAGGAATGACCCAGAGTTGGAAGTGGCACCTGGGGAACCCTGTGTTGTATGAAATACTACTTTCTTCTTTTATTTTAGGTACAAAACCCTACAGCTTCTTTGTTCTACTTGTGAACTGGTTCCTTTTTCACCTTCTCCAAACCATTCATCAATGTCTAAAGATTCTCTCCATAGTTATCTCTTTTTCCAAGCTAAAGAATCCAAACCTTTGTACACACCACATCTCTGACCAGCTGACTGCACTTTCCCATACTCTTTCCAGTCCTGTGCCTTTTTTGGGGTGTGGCAAGCATGCAGGGAGTATTCAAAATACAAGAGCACTATGCAATGACATAGAACAAAAAAAATATGTTTCCTGACTTGTTCTGAGCTCTTCTTCATAGTTCCTGAAATCCCATTTGCTATTTTGATCATCAACAGCCAGACAGTTTCAGAAGACTTCAAAATTACTCAATTTTCTGGCCATTTTCTCCACCTTTGCCTTTGGCACCTTCCAGAACTACTTCCTCTACAGTCTTTCCATGCTTTGACTAAATAATTGAGAGTCCAGTTGTCCAACTGTTAATCTGCATGAGTAAATACCTGTATCCATTCAAAGGCAAGAGCTCTCACAAGAAATAACCCACAACAGGATTGCTCAGTACCAGCCTCTGAGTATCTGTCTCCTGTGCACAAAAAGGGGAGTCCTCGCCTCGGAGATCATAAAGTTTGGACAAAAAGAGAGACACCAGAGAGACGAGTAAGAGCACAAGAGGATAAAGCTGTCTCAGCCATGACTGCAGAGAAAGCTGGCACCAGAACCAGACACAGTACCCCCAACAAACCCAGAAACTCAATGCTAGGTGCACTGAGCAGTAGCCCTCCAACAGTTCTACAACCTCTGCAAACTAGCTGTAGCACTTTCAGAACCCAAGGGGCAAACCAAAAACTTACAGTGCTATCCAGACATCTGGTCCTGCTCTCACTAACAAGCCTCCACAGACAAGGTTTTGGACAGAAACTTCTCCATGGTTATCAGCTGAACAACCTACCTGGCTACAGTACTTTATTCAGAGACTCTCTCTGCTGCTTCCCTGTCACAACTCCTGTGACACACCAATACTGGGAAGTGTAAGAGACTGACTCGAAACAGCTTGCCCAGGCTTCATACAGAGAGATGTGAAAGAGAGGAAGAAAGCTACAACCTTCTTGGATGTTACCTGCCATGCCTGGACATCTCAGGAACAAAACAAAAAAAAGATGACAAAGTCTTCTCAGGAATAATTCTATTTTATAATTTCCATTTAAGAGGTACACATGGAATCTTACAGCATCACTACAGACTTTGTTGGTACTTGTACATGAACTTTTAAAGCACCATTCCTTCCATTTGTCCATACATCACCACCACCTGACAAGTTTTATCCTTATGATGTGATTCGATGGCATTGAAACAGCCAATTTATATTAAACAATGTCCTCCTTGAGCTTCTGAGTCTTCAAAGTATTTTAAAGGGTAAGTCCAAGCAGTCATGGAACTGTATCTAAATTGGTTGACCTGAATGCACTTCTGAGCTTCAAAGTCCACTCTTATCCTACAACCAAATTTCATCCAAGGGAAAGGCAGTGACACATCAAATCTACACTGTATGTTGACTCCTGCCTAATCCAGGTTCAATTCTAAAAGCAGGAAGAAGAAAATAACTGCATAACCTGCAAGCATATGCACTCCCCACCACTCAGTCTGAACATGCCCAAAGGGATTTCAGTGCAGTGACATTCTTTGTTGCCACAGCTTCATTTTGGGGTCTCCAGTTCCCACAGCGCAATGCACCTCTGAACTTTCCCAAACGATGCCTAAAGAACACAGTGTACCTGTTCAAAATAAGAACCTGCAGTCCAAAATAAGATTCCTGGCCTTAGGTAGCAACATTATTCCTTTGGAGAGGGATTGCTGACTATCTACCTTGTTAAAGACAGATGCAACAAACTGTAATGAAGCTGACTTTTTCAAATGTAGCAGCCTAAATAGGAAAGTTCTAAGCAGTGGTTAAAAGCAGACGAGCTGCTACCAAGCTGTGTGTTCACTGGGGCGGGTGGGAGGGTGGTGATGGTAGTGATATGTCAAGAAGGGAAGTCTCATCTTCTGAAGATGTGCTGTTGCTGAGCAAGAAAAAGGATATAGATGTTACAGTCCAACAAGACAGCTGCCACGGGAACGTAGATGGGAGACCTATGTTCCAGTCTAGAATCCCATAACTGCTGCTGCATTTTTGCAATAAGTGGTCACTAAACAACATACAGAACTGCTACCAAGATCAAAGGCTGGAGTTCGGATCTTACTCCTCTCTGTCCTGTGTGGACCTCCACCAACTGGTCTTATCGATCTCCTCTTCTATGAGTCGACGGGACAGTTGCAGCTGGAGAAGCAGATGTGTATTTCAGCCCTGCTTCCAACCGGCAGCTCTTTCCGAACCACATATTTGAGTCCCTCAACCTAAGGAGTGCTTGGAAACTGTTGAAGAAAACAAGAACATTGATGCAAACACATGCTATTTTTGAATGACGGGGTTTGTTATTTCTTTGCTCCACAGGCAATTAAATGTGCTGAAAACCCATATATTAGATCACATTCCCTGGAAGCTTACATATGGAGACATCTAGTCTGAGCCTGGAGTGGGTGTAAGAATAAGACAAAGTTGAATAACTGAATACCTGTCAGAAGAGTTGTCCTCTTGGGCACACCCTGGAAGAGTATGATAGGTACCTACACTGAAACAGGCTTCACACCTGTCCTTCGGATGATCCTGAACTTCCTTTAACATTCCTGACAGAGCTGGCATAGCATATCTATGAGCTGATCATATCTTAACTCTCTGAAGAAACACATGGCAGTATTCGATACCCGTCTGAGTTGTCAAGACACTGACAGCTTTCCACCCAGGTATATCACATTGCTGAAAGTCAGAGAATCACTTTCACAGTATCACAAGGTTGGAAAGGACCTCTGAGATCATCAAGTCCAACCTATAACCCTACACTAACACCAACACTAACACCAACCCATCATCTAAACCATGGCAACTTTGACAGAAGTTAATTACAAGCTGCAAATAACTTCAGTCTTGGGACAGTGAACCTTGATGCCACACCCCAGGATGCCCTAACCTCCTTTGAGTCTCAGGTGCCCCTGAGGATTACCACGGGACAAGGCCAGAATCATTGTTATTTTACGTCAATAGGACTTCCCTCCTTAGTGAAAAATATTATCCTGTAGGAAGGTCCAGACTCTCAGAAGGATAAGCCCACTACAGATGAGCCACAGGACAACAGCAGAATTATACATTAATTTTCATGAAAGAGATTAGCAACAAACATATGTATGCACCTTCCAAAGCCTATACACAGAAGGAAAGGTGTTAGACCAAACTTCATTAAACACTTACTATGAAAGAACACCACGATATATAATTAGTGCCTTTTCATTCAGGAATCTCAAACACACCACAGGTCAGAGCTGCAGGGAATCCAACAGAACTGTGTGGGATTACCTGCAGGCATACATTATCTGGTGGGTGCTGTCAGCTTCTCACTCTCCTGTGTAACAAACACTGTGGGGGGAAGAAATCACCATTTCTCTTTTCTCCTTTACCTCTGATGCAGAACAAAATTTTCAAGAACACTGTTGAGGAGATCAAAAGCCTTCTTCTACTGGCTCTGACCTAGTTCTTTCATTCTTATTAGAGGGAAAAAAACACTTAAAGGAACATTGTCAAAACTGTTAGGTCTAAAAATAGACTTACCTTGGCAGTGCTCCCATCTGGATGGCCTCATATTAAGGAGTGCAAACTCAAACCTAGACCAGTCTTTCCATCAATCAGGAACAACCGGTACTATGCAGCCCAAAGAACCTCCCAGCCCACATAATCTCTTTCGGGACACTCAGGTATGCTTTATATATAATAGGCAAGGAACTGTAGTACACTCCAATTCCTATTTCATATTTGCAAATTCATTGCTGTCAGCTACCCCAGTAAAAAATTTGGGATATTTTCCTTACGTAAACTGCTGAATATTTGTTGCCATAACTAAACTCCAGCTCTTCATGCTAAGCCAGCATTAAAAATAATCAAATTTGAGGAAGATTTCAACAGTGTGTTAGATAAAACAAAATCATGATTTTTTTTAAAGATTCTCCCCAAACTAAAAGTTACAAAATATTTTCCCTTTAGCCACACAGAGCATTTCTGAAAGTAGAAACAAAGAATCTCTGGGCTTGTGGCTGAGACTGACAATCAGGCAGTTTCCACAAAACAATTGCCATGGTGGAACTGGTGGGGCAGCGGATGATGGCTCCAGCTGAGAACCCCCCTGCTCGAGGACCAGTGGTTCCCTTGTGCCCCAGGGAACCACTCCACTCTCTGCCAATTGCATCCCAGAGCCAGCCACTTGCGAGTTCAAACAAGAAGACATTTGGCCCAGCCATTCAGAAGCATTGCTACACTCTGAGAAAAGGTAAGAAGATCCAGGAGCCCATCCTAGCCAAGCTCACAGCCAACTACAGCAGAGACTAGAAGGACAGACAACCTCTGCTTAAACCAAGTTTTCAGGGCTATCCTTATTTCCAAGCTTCCAGGGCTGATTTACAAGCAGGTTGGGCTCTCGAGATCCCAAGCAGCAAACCAGAACTTCAATGAAAACAAACAAATCAAACTACAAAAAAAAAAAGCTGTCTGTCTCCTGAGTCCAAGATATTTTAAGTTCAGCAAACTGGCATTTTTCTATAAAACTATCAATTTAGAAGATTTCATGGCAACTTTACTTTTAACTAGAGTATGACCTGCATGCTATGGTGATCAGAGCCCTGAGTGATACATAACCTCTTAGTTTCCCAAAAAGAAGTTGTAACGCCACATGTTACCTGCCAAAACCCACAGTTCATGAAAAGAACATGGCTCACACCCAGGGCTCCAATACAGCAGAAGATGCACTAAGAAAAAAGCATGCTTTTAAGCACAGACAAACAAAGAAACATAGTTCCAACAGAAAATGACGGATAAGAAAAGGCCTTAAATGTGTATGCCACATGTTCGCACAAAGTAGTCACAGCCACATGGCTACTTATGCTTAAGTAGTAAGTAGTCATCTTGTTGTGTTAGTGTGAGGGTAAAATAGAATTACACAAAAGCAAGAAAGTTGAAGGACAAACTCAAAATGAGAGGAAAGCAGAACATACAGACAAGAAAGCCTGTTCTGAGAGACCATAGCAGGGATGCACCCTGGGGGAAGGAAATGGGAAGAAGGAGTTAAAAAAGAAAAAAAATCCTATCTCAGGAGAAGGGAAAGGCACTGCTTCCCAAAGCCTTAGCAGAGCTTTCCTTCATTAATATTTACAAAGCTTTTAGAGATTCTCAGATGGAAGGCACTGCAGATATGGCAGGAATTCTTACAGATCTGAAATGATCTAGCAAACAGACTGAGAAGGACTTCAAGTGAATAAAGGAGGATGACATTAGAGAGCACACTGAAATAGGGGTTGCTGCTGGCATATGAACCATCTGGTGCATAGCAGTCCATTTCATTTACTTACTTACCCACTACTGAGCACGCATACCCAGTTCACGTTGCTAAGTTCTTGCCACCAAAGAAGCAATGCTTATTATATTATTGCCTTCTTTCTTTGTATAGCTACAGTCCTCAAAACTGCCATTCAGTAAAGCAGCCTATGCTATAAGAAACCTGTTTGACTCATGGAGAGACTTACACCTTAGGATGGACAACTTTGGTTGGATACAGCTTTTGAGACATGGTGGTTTTGTTTACCTTACTCCGAATTTGCCTAGGAAGCTGGTTTTAAGGGATGTTAAGTTGGTCACTGCATTCAGTAAGTCCAAGATTTTGCTGGACTATTATGTGCGCTGCTCACTTGGGTGCTCAGCGAAAGACAGTTTCAGCGTGATTTTCAGCAATAAAGCAAGTGGTCTCTGCTGGAACTGTAGATCTCAGTGTACCTCAAGATCGACACTCCCCCAAAAACCAACATAACTAAATTAATCAAAGAAGAGGTGTTGAATGGTTGTCACACTGTGGACTTCTAAAGCTTCCCTGAGGGCCCAGAAGACAGTGAGATAGGACCCAAAGTCCAGGATTCTCAGTGAAACTCAGGAGTACACAGAAGGAAAGTGGATTTACCTTTTCCCATACAACTAATTGCATCTCTTCTTCAGCTTCTCACAAGTCCCGCAGAAAGGAACATGCAGCCAACATCAGATCCCCATAGAAGACCTCAGTGTCCACCTTTCCACCTCTTGGTTGGCACCACCTAAATTACTGGGTACTTCCCCAGGAGCTGCGTATCTCACAAACACTTCCCGGCTCCCCAGGAACTGCACACGTCAACCCCTGCACTTCTGCATCTACTTTGAGGGTGGGAAGGAGGGACTGAGCACACCTGGATGCCAACAGTTCAGCACCCATGCGGAAGCTGCTTGAGCTTTGTGAGCATAGAATCACAGAATGGTTTTGGCAGGGACACCTCCCATCACACCAGGCTGCTCAAGGCCCCATACAACCTGGCCTTGAACACTTCAGGGAGGGGGCATCCACAGCTTCCCTGGGCAACCTATGCCAGTGCCTCACCACCCTCACTGTGAAGAATTTCTTCACAATGTCTAATCTAAATCTTCACCGTTCCAATTTAAGCCACTCCTCCTCATCCTATCAGTAGTTGCCCTTGTAAAAAAATTCCCTCTCCAGCTTTCTTGTAGCCTCCTTCAGGTACTGGAAGGCTGCTATGAGTTCTCCCTGGAGACTTTTCTTCTCCAGGCTGAGAAACTCCAATTCTCCCAGCCTGTCCTCATAGCAGATCGCAGCCCTCCTCTGGACTCGTTCCAACAGCTCCATTTCCTTCTTGTGCCGGGAAGTCCAGAACCGGACACAATACTGCAGGTGAGGTCTCATGAGAGAGAGGTCTCCCTCCCTCGCTCCCGCTGATGCAGCCCAGGACACGGTTGGCCTTCAGGGCTGCGAGCGCGCACTGACGGCCCATGCCGAGCTTCCCAGCCACGGGCACCGCCGGCCCTTCCTCCGCAGGCGGTGCAGGCGCCGAGGGCGGGGGAAGCGTCCGCCGGCTGAGCGGGGCAGCAGGAGCGGCAGCACCGCCGGGGCAGCGGCCGTACCGGAGCTGCGGCCGCCGCAGGGGCCACCCCCTCACTGCCTACGGGAGCCCCGGCCCGGGTGTGGTGGTGGTACCCGGCACAGGGGGTGCAACACAGCCCCGCCGCCGCCCTGGGCCCCACCGGCGGGCACAGCCCTGGCTCCCCCGGCGCGGCACAGGTAAGAGCCCGTGGGAGGAGACACGGGAGGGACGGCGGGCAGAGGAGACGCGCCGAGCAGCCCTTACCTTCCACCGCCATCCTCCCGGCCTCGCATAGTGCGGCGGCGGCCGAGCCGGCCCCGGCGGCGCTGCCCCCCCCGCCCGCGCGCGCGGGCTGCGCTCACCCGCGGCCGCGGCGGAGCCACCTGCCGCGCGCCCGCCGCTCCCGGGCGGCGCCGCCCCGCCGCACCATGGGAAATGTAGGCCCGAGCGCCCCCGGCCCCGCCCGCCGGTTCCGCTGCCGAGCAGGGGGAGCGACACGGCGGGCACGTGGCTTGGGCTGTGGGAGGCTGGAGGGGTGGTGGCCACCACGAGGTGGGGGGAGAAGGAGCCTAAAAGAAACCTGAGGAGGCACTTTTTACGAGGGCAAGTAGTGACAGGGTGGGGAGGAATGGCTTTAAATTGGAAGGGGAAAGATTTAGATTAGATTATGAAGAAATCCTTTACACTGAGGGTGGTGAGGTTGCCCAGGGGAGTTGTGGATGCCCCGTCCATGGAAGTGTTCAAGGCCAGGCTGGATGGGGCCTGGTGTCCTGGGAAGTGTCCCTGCCGTGGCAAGGAGGGTGGAACTGGTGAGTCTTTAAGATCCCTTTCAACCCAAACCATTATATGGTTCATTGGCTCTATGAGCAGGTGCCCTGCCAGCAGCAAACACTGTTTTACAACTGCACAGGGGGTTGCAGTCATGGTGATTCCATCCCTACAACTTCCAGCCTGGTAGCTCCAGGGGACTCAGGTGTTGACCTGTCCTGCCCTGGCCAGGTCTTCCACACTGAAGGAGAAAGGCACACGCAGGAACTTTCAGCAGGCGCCTCACAGAGGGTAAAGGACTTTCTGCTTTCACCGTCTTTGTGCTGCCTGACTCTGACAGGTTGTCCAAAAAATCCAGAAAACAGAGAGATGCAGTAGTGGAGCCTTTAATTAAAGTCCTCACCTATCTTAGACCAAACAACTTGGCACCTTCAAGATCCATCCTGAAATATTTGCTGTCTGAAAAACGGGTGTGGTTTTGTACTCTTGAGTTTCATTTTGAGAGATCAAAAAGGGTTTGAAGATTTTTCTCCTTCAAAAGTAACCAATTTTTTTGTTTAAAATGTGTCAACAAATATTAACCTACTCAGAAAGGGACTATGAGTTCCTTTAGTCGCAAAATTTTGTCATTAAAATCAGAAGGACAACAGCAGAGGGACCAAGTATACAAGGACAAATACAGACGGGGACATGAAAACACTTTCATATGTTCTTTTTCTTTGTTATTGTGGCTAATAAGTGCTATTCGTGACAGGTTATTCACCTCTGTTAATTTGTGTTAAGAGCGCAAGAATATACAATGTGCAAATGAATAAGGTCTTCACAAACCCCAGGAATTTTGACATTCTTGAAATATCTAAAGTGTCGTCTTTTTTTGTTTTATGAAGGGAAATCAGAGCCTTTACAGAATGGCCTATAAGCCCAACTCTTTCCTGAAGCTTTCTATTACCAACTTTGTCCTGAAGACCTCACTTGTTCTGTGCCCTTATATGCATTTGAACTATTAGCCTTTGTGTTGTCTATGAGTCAAGGCACAAGCTCCCTGGAGCAGCAGCCTTTTCTTTCATATGTTTGCAAAGTGGAGGGCATGCTCACAGTGCATTATAAGTAATAACGATTGAAAGAATATGCTGGTATTCCCAAGCACAATATAATAACACACCTGATCCCATATGCTGGGTGAAATGGGCTGATATTCACATACTTTCCATTGGGACAACAGCGTGTTCCTAGAGTTCAAATTTGTGTAATACACATATGCAACTTTCAGCAGTTTCTTCTCAATATCGCTGCATAAGCTTTTGTGATTTTTATGACATTTTTTATTAAGCTTATATTCAATTAATCATTTATTTAATCATTACAATATTTAGAGAAATGATAATTTCCTGGCTAATGCATATGTGAAGCAATGCTTTTTTAGTTAGAATGAGTTATAAGCCATAGAGGGAATAAATGAAGGCTTAGAATTCAAGTGGTGTGGATGTGGAGAGCTGGAGTCCTATCCCCATTAGTATGCTGAATTTCTGATTGTAACTATGTTTCAGGTACGGGCCCTGAGGACATCCCCAGTATATAAGTATATATATAAGTATATATATATATATATAAGTATATATATAAGTATATATATAAGTATATATATATATATAAGTATATATAAGCACAATTTTGCTAAGCCCTTTAAACAGCTCTGTAGTTTTTAATTACAACTTTGTGCATGCTGAAGAACAGCAGAATTATGGTTGTGACTAGATAGCAAATAGGGCATGACAGATGTTAAAAGGTGAAGTATCTGATACTTGATGTTACACGATAGCTAGTGAAACCTGGTATTTAACAGTATTTAAAAACATCAGAAGCTTCTCAAATTCTGGTCAAGACTAGGCAAATTGTAATTTAATGTATGTCACTCATTAGAGAATGGAGGCTGTAAATTGATTCAATTAATCTACGGTAAAGTGCAGTCTGTTTTGAGTTGAGCTTTCAAAAACTTAAGTGAGAGAAAGCTAACTTTCTAAAAACACCCTGCTAAATTATGTAGTAGAAAAAGACCTTTTTCTGCTCAGAAAGAGCTGTCTCATCATGCTTCCTTGCTTTCTTTGCTTCTCTTTTTACCTTGACTCTCTCCAGATAGGTTTCTTCTAAACTTTCTCTCAGAAGTGTAGCCAACTTCCTCTGAACAGACATGGTTTGTCACAGCCAAAGTCAATTTGCTGTGTACTTTGCCCTAGGTCATCAGATGAAATAAGCAATACTGACCAGAGGCTCCTTAGCCATTTGAATTATTTGTAGGTAGACTTCTGCCAGCTAACACTAGATGAAAGGGCATCTGTCAACTGCATGACTCTACTAGAAGAGTTCTGAAATCTAAACAAGATGTCAGGCATGTATACTTCACTACATTATCATCTATCATATTTTTCCCTTTTTATTTACCTTTCACCTTACAGAAATTCAACAGTCATTAAGCTTTAAGCATCCCTTTGTCCTTTCTGTAAAATACAGTAAAATTCTCACTCATCTTCTTCTAATGACCTTGTTAGCAAGGTACTTCTACCGTATCACTGTGACCCAGGATTTTCAAACATGATTAATTATTTTGGCTGCCCAAACATATCCACAGAACGATATTTCAGGGGCAGTTGAAAAAACAGCTCAAAGTCATTAACCTCAAGTCAGGCACCAAGTGTCTCCAGTGGTGAACAGCATCACAGCTATGATAGAACATTTTTGACCGTGAACTCGCTTTGCTGAATGGGCCTAGACTGTGATAATGAAATTAAAACCATTCAAAGTTTGTCTTCAAACTCAAGTGTGACAGAAATACCCCTATAATAGAACTATCCCATCTACCTAACAATTCAGTGTCTGGACTACTGCATTGCTTTGCGTATTGCTGGGAATCACTACATGGAAATATGTGGGTTTTTCAAAAGTTACTGGTTATTACTGTAATTATATTGGGGAAAAGCATGGGAGGAACGCGCACAGGGCTATACAGATTTGATATGGATGGGGAAGAAGAAGTGGGATTTTCCACTTCAGTACCTCTGCCAGTACTGAAGGCTGGAAAAGGAAGAGGGAAGGGCTGTATGGTCATTCAGGTACACTTTTCAGTACACGCCCTAGGCTGTGAGCCGCACTTGCTTGGTAATGAAAAACAAGGAAGTTTCAGCAGAAGTTTTATGGACACTACAGTGTAGGAGGTAGCTGGAAATTCATGTGTGGAAGCAGTAAGTTGAGAATTCCCATCCAATTCCCCTCCCTTTGCCAAAGCCAGCCATGTGGCTGGAAAAACAGCCTCAGGGATACTGGGTGCCAAATCTGGAGTGACAGGAGGAGGGTGAGGAGTTTCTATGCATTCTCTTTTTTTGCTGTAGGAAATGGCATTTCCTGAGAAAAAGACCTCCCGAGCCTCACGCAAATGCCTGAAAAGCATGGGGATAAAATGCTAGGTCCATCGGTGATTTTTTTTCAATATCCAACTTTATGTTATTAATGTTCTGCAGGAGTTTGATTTGAAAATGAAAAGGTGCTCCATACATACTAAGAAAAGGTAAAAAAAAATAATTTAGCTCTGAGTCCCACGTTTTGACCAATGCAAATAGATTTTTATGCTTTTGTGGATCCAATCTTACCATCACAAAATAAGTCAAGCTAGAGTGTGCATTAAAGTGTAACACTAATATTCAGGAGTGATCTTCTGGGGTGTTCAGAAGAGCTGTTAGGCAGGGAGGCTGTAGTCTGCCCAACATTATGATAAATGCATTTAAAATATATGTAATATGGTTTCAACCTTATGCCATTAAGCAGGTTGTAGTAGTGTAGTAGTGTAATTTTCTTTGCTTGTACTATTGCTGAAGTATACTTTGAGTATTGTTTATCTTACAGACCTTTATTCCCTTATTGTCTAAAACATCTTCCATAATAACCCATAATACTGCAGGAAGTGCATTTGGTCTGTAGCAGTTTCAGAAAAGATCATAGCGTGTCTTCAAGTTATGTTTTATCATTACTGTTGCAATTTCTGGTGTTGTCATTTATTGTGTCTGCTTAGTAATTGATTTTTTTAAAAATAAAAAATATTCTTAAGTAGCCAATGTCTTCTGCTCTTAGTTGCAAGGAAAAAAAAGTAATTTGAGTGTTGAAATACTCAGGAGACCCATAGAATTTATTATATTTTATTCCATATGATAGAAGACTGGGGAAGGGAGGCAGATATGTTAATGTGATCTGTACATGCCTGAGGCAGACAGCAGTGTATATATATATATATATATATATATATATATAAAAGTACCTCTTCTGTTACAAGTGTGAGGTTAATTCCACTCCCTGGTAACACCAGTGTCTTAAGTCATACACAGCGGATGGTACTGACTTTTTCCAAATGATCTGTTGAGTTGTTTATTCCGTTCATTGCTTTGTGCTAAACTAAAGAGAAGTTTTACGCAAATAAGAAACTTGCCACTCGTTTTCCTTCTGAAGCAAATTTGTGACACCTTGCCGAGCAGAGCAATCCAAAACCATCAGTGGAGCAGCATGCATAGAGCACAGCTGTGGCTGCCTCGGAGGACAGCCTTTTGAGTAAGGCTTTTCGCAATGGTACATGATGAGAGGTGGAAAGAAATCAGGCATAAACTGGAAAAAGTGAGATTCAGGCTGAGTATAAGGAAAACCTTTTTCACCAGGTGGACAGTCATGGATTGTAGCAGGCTGGTTGCTTAGAGAGGTTTGGCAGTCGCCATTCTTGGTGATTTCCAAAACCCTGAGCAACATGCTATGTTCTCATACCTGACCATGCTTGGAGGAGGATGTTGGGCTAGAAATCTCTTGAGGTCCTTCCTGCCGTGAATCATCCTGTGTTCTTACAAGCAATTATAAGCAACCCTGGGCTAGCACTGCTAGGCAGCGTTTTAACTTGCTGCTCTTTGCTGTCATCAGTAGCCTGGCATAAAGCCTGTTGAGTGATACCCCACCTACTTTCATTCACTGATGACTGCCCAAATGCATGTGATGGCACAAAGAATTAGGCAGTACGAGGTGGAAACAAGCAAGTGATGGTAGCGTCACCAACGCAGAACTTGGCTGTTTCAGTCATAGCCTCAGATAAGTTTGTACTGAGCATCTGAGAACAGTGAATGAGATTTATGGTTTCCCGAAGAATGCTTCGGTCCCTTCTTTTCAGAGAAAAGTAAAGCATTTAATGTACTCCTTTTTCTTGATTGGAGAGTGTGAATCATTGAGCCTTACCACATAAGTATTCCTCATAGAAAATGAAAGAACCATACCTAGTAGAGAATCTATGTGTAAACAGAGCAAGAGAAACAGTTTGCCATAGCAGATCCATGTGATCAGTTGGCAAACAGTGGGGTAACTTGTTTAAACAATCCTGACTTCTGCTATTATTTTCTGAACTGCAGCTTAATGTAAGCTGGAACAATTGAATGCTCTTAGTAACCCACAGTCACTGAATCACAGAGTCATTGGGGCTGGAAGTCTAACAGCCTGCTCAGAACAGGGATAACTAGAGCAGTTTTCTCAGGGTTGCGTTTGAATATTGCCAAGGATGGAGACTCCACAGCCTCTCTGAGCAACCTGCTCCAGTGATTGATCACTCCTCACAGTTTCCTTTTCCATCTACGTGGAATTTCCTATATTTCAGTTTGTGGCCATTGCCTCATTTCTTTTTGCTGTGCACTGCTGAGAAGAGTCTGGCTTCATCTTCGTTACTGCCCCCACACCAGGTATTTAGAAACATTGATGAGATCCCCACAAGCATTTTCTCCTTCAATCTGAACAGGCCTGTCTCTCTCAGCCTCTGCTTGTATGAAAGATACTGCAATCCCTTGATCATCTTCAGGGCTTTTTGATGGACACATTTCAGTATGTCCGTGTTCTCCAGCCTGTCCGTGTTCCTCTGGATGACAGTATCACTGTCCAGTATATGAGCCACTCCTCTCAGTTTTGCATTATTAACACACTTGCTGAGGGTACACACTGTCTCATAATCCCAGCAGATCATTAATGAAGATGGTAGAACAATATCGAACATAGTATGTATGGAGTGTACCACAAGTGTCTGGCTTCCAGATGGACTTTGTGCTGCTGATCAGAACCCTTTGAGCACAGCATATCAGCCAGTTTCCAATCCACCTCACCAACCACTTATCAAGTCTATATTTCATCAATTTTTCTAAGAAGATATTATAGGACTCATTATTGAAAGCCTTGCTTCTCCATCAAGCTTGTAATTTCGCTGTGGAAGGTTCTCAGATTAAACAGGCACAATTTCCCCAGTGTAAATCCATTTTGACCATGGATTCCATCCCAATGGCATTCTTGTCCCAAATGTGAAAAATGGTTTCTACGATTTGCTCTACCACCTTCATGAGGATCAAGGTGAGGCTGGCTGGCCTGTAGTTCTCCAGTTCTTCTGTGCCATTATTGAAGGTAAGAGTGACATTTGCTCTTTTCCAGTCATCAGGAATCTTCCCAAATTACCATGACCTTTCAAGGTTAGTTTAGAATTGTCTTGCAATGGTGTCAGCCAGCTCCCTCAGCACTTGTTGTTTGCATCCTTATCAGATGCTATACGTTTATGTATGTCTAGTTTGTTTAAATGTTGCCTAACCTGATCATTATCGAATAAAGGTATTTTGTTCTTGCTCCAGACTTTCCCTTTGCTCTGAAGGCCCTGGAATTCCTGAAGGCTTGTCTTACCTGTAAAGAAGTGAAGAAGTCAGTGAGTACTTTGGGGGTTTCCATTTCCTTTGTCACTAGGGCCCCTGTCCCATTCAGCAGCAGGCTCACTTTTTCCCTGGTCTTCCTGTTGCTGCTGACATAATTGTATAAGTTTGTCTTGTTGCTGTTAATGTCCTTGACTGGATACCTCCCCAGGTGGGGCTTTTCTAACACCATCCCTGCATGCTTGGACACTGTCTCTGTGTTTCTCCCGGTTATAGCAAATTTCTTCTTCACTGTTAGGAGGATCCTGGGCCTCTGGATACTGGTCTGCTGTGGACCTAAGTAAATTCTGCATCTGTAGGGTCCTTATTATGGCAATTCTACACTGATTTTTACCAACTGAGCATTCAGGCCATTCCTTCTACACTCACACGTTGATTGGTGTCTGCACTGATGCTTGTATTGTTGAGCAACACACATACATGCAGCTCTTCCTGATGGGCAGCTAAAATTACTAACACTTATGCAAAATAGATTTTAAATTTGTATCATTGACTTTTGTTAAAAGTGCAAATGCCATCTGAGAATCAGTGTCTTAGATAGCTTTATCATGGCTCTTCTGGGTCTCCCCAGAGAGAAATACATGAACCTCTGCAGTGTGGGACCTGTACAGAGCCCATCTAGAACATGATCTGTGTATGCTTGTTAGGGCTGCTGCATCCCGAGCATAGTGCACGTACAACCAGAATATTTAATTTGAACAATCACAGTGGCCCTATCACACTTAAGCAAAATTACTGGGCAAATAGAAAAAAAATCCCCATATCTGGGGATTCCCCAATACACAGAAACTGTAGCCCTGGGGAATATGGAGCATACAGCTTGGGATTTGACCTTTAACAACAGTAATATTTGCTACTTACCTCAGTGCCAGTAGGATGAAGCTATAAGTAATAATCAACACTGCACAGACTTCAGTGTAATAACATATGTATTGTGATCCTCTGAAGGTCAGAGCTAAAAAAATAACCTGTCTCTTTCTTTAAAAAGCTTTTATGTTCTTGATTTGGATAGAAGTAGTTGTGTTATTGCAGATAATAATAACTTGATAATGATCAGAGTTGATAATGCCTTAGCATGATGACCTTTACCTGTTTATGAATGACTCAGAACAGTGTTGAAAAATTCAAGTGGTTGGCAGTCATTTGTGAGCATTTATTAAAGTAAATCAGATAATTGCATTTAACATCACAGATGGCTTGTATTTTCTAAAGTGCTTTTATTTCAGTGCAATAAGATGACTCAGGAACTCAATGGGATATTATGACCCTGATTTTTCATTGCCTCAAACCTCATATAGCGAAAATTCCCAGTGCAGCATAAGTGTAGGTCCAGTGTTGAAGGATTGAATTCTGTTACTATGCAAACTTCAACTGTTATCAGCAATGCCAAGCATCACAACCCTATCTCCTTTCTTATGTTACTTTTCCTCATCAGTTTCATATTTTAAGATCATTCGTACAGCTTTATTTTATGTTTTTCCTTTGCATGCTTTTACTACCCAGACAGACAAGGGAATTTGCAGTGACCCAACAGAACATTAAATTGGCGCTGACATCCAGGAAAAAACACCTGTTCCACATTCCTTCCACTTATTCCCAAGCAGGTTGTTTTGGCTTGCTTTTTAATAGAAAGGGAATTCCACGTTCCAAGTGCAAGGACTCAGAGCTCTGCTCAATATGGGCAAACATAATGTCTGCTATTTCTTGGAAGAAAAGCAGCAGCGTAAGTCTGCTTCCTCTTAGCAGGGAGCAGGAGGGTTAGGATTCATCTCTGAAATTTATCTGTCAAAGCATCAAGCATTCAATGGGACTACGTTTCCTAGAAGTCACCAAGGGGAGGAAATGAAGCAATCGTTGAAGCTGTTGTCATCCTCTCTCTTGACAGCAGCAGTAGCCCAGATGACCAGCACGTTTTAACATGTAACTCATGAAGGACTGGGTTTACAAAGTGAAATCTTACTCTCATTATATACTTGCTTTATTTTCGTTTGTCCTTGAATGGTAATGCTCACAAATAGTGATTAGGCACAGTTCTCTGGAGCCTCAGCCTTAAAACTGGGGTTATTTCCTAAGAAGCTTTTTTTTTTTGCCATAATTGGAACTCAGGAGAGCTTAAGAGACAGTGAAAACTGCTGCTATTTGCAACAGCATCACAAAACTGTAGTGTTTCTGCAATGAAGCACTGTTTTATGCCAAGAAATACCTTTCCAGAAAGAGCATTTCCAAGAGAATCTGACATATATCTCTGCTGGAGTTATGACAAACAACCAATAGTTTCTTGCTGACATTTTCAGTACCATACAATCATCTCCCATACAGGCTAATGACGGAGCTAGTATGGACATCTACGATGTAAGCTAAGCGACCAGAAGCACTGACAGCAGGCAAGGTTGTAAATTAAAAATAAACAACGGGATATAATCCTGCACAGGTTTTATTTATGCAAATGCATAGCTCGAGCTAGTGATGCAGTGGCGATACATCAGGTGGAATGACAACAAGTAATTAATGGCTCTGTCCAGCCACTCTGCTAATCTAATCACTCAGCACTGCTAATCAAATCACTCCAATAGCTGAAGTGGTGTTTCCGAATGCCAGCGCTCCCTGAAAGGAAGCTAAGCACAAATGACGTAATTCAGGTGTATTAACTTAAACTAATGATTGCAAATGAAGACAGGCTTTTGGAGTGCCAACTACTCGATTCCTACCCTCTCACGCCCACAAGCATTGTTCTAGGAAAGTGAATGGCATTATTTTGGATTAGGCTGGGGTAGAAGGAAGGAGAAGATCCAACTGCAGCATATAGCATGGTTCAGTTGACCTACAGCTCAGGAAAACAGAAATCTCTGCTCACACTAGCTGAAGTAGTTGTGCATGGGTCTTTCTCTCAAGGCTGAGGGCAGGTAACAGACCGCTGAAGGTAGTTAAATAACCACAAAAGTGTCCTATGGTACTTATTTGCCTGTCCTATCAGGAGAAAAGACCAGTTTGGGGAACAACACATAGCTACATGCCTAGATTAGGCAAAACCACTGCACAGGTGGGAATGGGGATGTGAGAAGTGTTGGTTTCTAGGGAAAGTGCACCCTTCCCGCTGTCACCCAAAGCAGAAGCAACAAGCCCACCTCACCGAGGCTCTTCTGAGCTGTTAATCCAGTTCTCTGGCTCATTTTCCTGTGTCTCTGTGGCCAAAGAAGCCTGCTGTATCTCTTTCTGTCCCCGTGGTTATGAGGAGGTGAATGTGGTCTCTTTGGGGACAGGAGGAGGAGGTTTCTTCAGTGCAGAACTGATAGTCAGATGGAGGAATATTAGTGAAAGAAGAGCATAGAATTCTTCCATTTCCATCTGCATGGGCGTCAAACCACCCACAATCCGTTGATGTGTTGTTTCCTTAACCCAGCATTTTATGGTAACCCCAAAACCCCATTCCATTGCAAAGTTGGATTTTGACACCCCAAGTAAAAGCACAAAATAATCTGTAAGTGATTTTGTGCTCATCTTTACAAATGGCTTTGCCAGAAATGCTGCGAAGTCTTGGGGAAAAGAAGAAGAGGGAAAAAGAAGAAAACTATGGAAGACAGCCATGCCAGACAGCATTGCTAGCTGAACACGTTACTTAAGTGCCCTTGCAGATATTATGCTGCTGTACAAAAGTGGGTGAAGACATCCGCAAGTGCTCTGCTCTGACACATTGCAATGGTCTCTGAAATGTGCAGTGAGCCCAGAAATCCAAGTGGAATTTGTGACTCTGGTGTGTAGATGTTCCAGCATCAATTCAGCTGTCTAAACACAACTGTCTGGTACCCTTTGAAATTCTTTCAGTGACATCTCCAGCAGTCCTTGTCGTGGACTTTTCCATTACAGTCTGGCTTCCTATTGAGCAGCACGAACTGGCTTGACAGTCCTCTGGGGCTCTGGGACAGAGACTACACTCAGCAGTTGTATACTTAAAATTCGTTTTCCCAGCTGCTTGGAAATGCCTGCCAGGAATAACAGGAACTCAGGAATGGCTAAGCCCTCTCCTCCTCAGTCTCATGTGGAAGGTGCTGGTAGCTGTCAGCCTTTTCAGCCTGGACTCCACCCTGCGTGCATCACAGATGAGCTGGAGGCTGTGCTTGTCCCCAGCACCAGAGCAGCACAATGCTTTTGGTGTGGTCATGCACCTGCTGGAAGTCAGGGTGCCCACAGGCAGAGTTCTGACCCACGCTCAGCCCTGAAGGGTACGTTAGGAACTCAGACGTGCAGACCACTAATGAAGAGCAGTCAGCCTCGAGGGTGCTATTAGGTTAAGCCGCTTGACTCAAGAAACTGTAGAATGAGCTGGTGTGCCTGGCATGACTACTAAGAGCAGTAAGCAACCATGTTTTGAGCCTAATGGCTTTCATAGCAGTATTTCTCAAAGATAACAAGCAAAAATAGTCTTTTGTTGTGCATCTTACTTGTAAGAAATCTATGCTTTCTCCTAAGATTCCTACTGTAAATTATTTTTAATAACAAAAGTTGTAAAGAGTTCATTATTTTTAATGAACAGGAAAAAACCAAAGCACTATATTTTAATTATGATTTCATTTTTGTATTTTATTTCCTTCTTTCTCTTGTTTGAACACATCTGTTTTGCAAGCTTATAGCATCAGAAATCTGAGTTATTATGTGACAGAACTAGAGTTTCAAAATATGACTTTTTCAGCCTTTTCCCAAACAACAGTGAAAAGAAAAGATTTTGTAATACACAACAGTCTTGTAAAGGTTTAAATGCTTTTCTTTTTTTCCTCTCAACTGCTCCAAAAGGTCTTTTCAAAGTCTTTTCTTTTAATTGAGTCTGGAAGCTATCCACTTTTAATGAGAACTTACTGGCACCTTATTGCCATCTGCGTCCTTCAGTTTCTCTCATAAGACTTCTTCGTTTTTCCTTTGTGCTCTGAACTGCTTCTCTGTTGCTGCTGCTGTTTGTACTCTGAGTGAAATCTTAAGTAAGTTTTAAGTCCTGTTTTCTGTATTTCACCTCTGCCTATTCCAGAACTATTCCAGCCTTTAGAGCTGAATACTTACTAGCTGCAGAATATAGACACCAGTTTCCTACCACAGCACAGATGATGTTTGCCAGCGTGTCTTTTCTTAACTGATGACACTGTAACTGAAAGGCAAAGCAGTACACAGCACTACGGTGTGAGAAAAGTACTGCAGGCCTCACAAACACAGTTTGTGATCTTCCACTTTGTGATCTTCTTCTGTTATCTTCCACTAAATGAAATTTACCCTTTTGCTGAGAGCCTGCCCAAGGACGTAGCTTTAGTAAGGCCTCCAAACAATCTATCAATACTGCATTGTCGTGGCCTTCTGCCCCTTGCTAAGTTCACCCCATGCCAGATGCAAGGAATCTTTCACTAACTGAGGGCTGAATGGGTCTTTCAAAAATGTTTGGCAAGCCACATCTTAACATGCCTCTTACTGTTATGCCATAAAAGAGTTTATAGAAAGTCTCAGTGAAGATTCGCCGACTTACCTTCGGTTAACAGTTTCTTTCAAAATTCTACTGGTGTTTTCAGGTTCTCTGGTTTTCTTGAAGGTAAGCTTCCAGTGACACCCCCGCATCATGCTTTTCTCCTTTTCTTTAACAATATGCAAGAAATAAGTCTGTGAAATAAATAGCATGCCTGTCATTTTTCTGGCAGTTCTGAACTTTGATACCTGCAAACTATTTCTTTGTAATCTGAAGATTATATTCTTGTCCTGCTGGACATATAATATTCCTGAAAAAAAAAATTACTCTCTCCCTCTGGCAAAGTTCCGCTTCTGTCCTGCTGAGTCGATACAGTGAAGATGATCTGTGCCTCTAGTGCTTGTGCTTCTGTATCCTTTTGAGTAAAGTAGTTAAAATAAAATAAAATAAAATAAAAATCATCCAAGTAATGTTAGATTTTGGACTCATTATTGAAAAACCTGGACACCATTTCTGAGAAGCATTCAGAAAATTGTCACAAAAGACTATGTGTTTAGTTAAGGTCAAAATCTTGTCTGTGAACAAAGAGGAAATACACTTTATTTGTAAAGTATTTACTGTTTTTACAATTGAAATCTTAATAGCTTCATCCAAGAATCACTATCAGTCCACATTCAAGTACTGCAGAAAAAAGAAAGAAAGAATAATAAAAAAATATTATTTTATACATAAGGAAAGGAAATGTGAAAATAATAATAATAATACAGTTAACATTGCTATATACATATTTCCCTATTTCTACTGTTTTTCATGGTGTTATTTGGGCCCTCGGGTCTCTGGATTCAGTCTGGTATTTGTAAGGTGTTATTGCAAACTATCTGGAGTCCTTTGCCAGTAGGAGTATGATCTTGAAGGTTTTTTCCTTCCTTGCTCTACAGTCTCCTAGGCCATCATCTTTATATGTTTTCTAACGCATTTTTATATATTGCTCTTTCTTCATTGGTCTGCCAGTCCATCCTAAGTCCAAGTTTACGTGGTATATTTTAGATATGTTAGATACTTGTTTCTTCTTTTCCTTGTTGCCCCTCAAAGCTGGTTTTATCCAGCTTCTGGTCTGCATTTCTTTAAGTGATGGTGGTGAACTGTTATAGCCATTGGGTCTCCAGTTCTAGCCTGTGTGCCATCCCTTGTCATTCCCCACCTGTATTCAATTCACAGCATCCTTTATCCCTGCCTCTCAAGTCCTGTGCTGTCATACCAGGCCTGTGTTTCTTTGTACTACATCTTTATGTTAGAAAGCTTAAACAACTTGTTCTACACAGAATAATTGCTTGTTATCACTGCCTGTACAAAATTATTGCTGTGCCTCGCAGAGAAAAGCAAAAGTAAAACAAATAAGGGTTAACTACCTGGTCAGAAGAACAATTGCCAGTTACAGACAAACCAGGTGAAAACGAAGCTCCTGGCATGGCAAGGCAAACTCTGAAAGAGCCAATCTGACAAGGCTTTCTGCTGAATGACAATACCGTAGTACTGCCATATAGAGTTGCGAAGCTGCACTCTTGGAGGTTTTCAAGGGCCAGCAAGTCCCTGAACAGCCCAGTCTGACTTCAGTGTTGACCCTACTTTGAGCAGGAGGTTGGAGTAGAAACCCCTGAGGTCTTTTCCAGCCGCCATGGTTCTGTGAGTCTGTACTGATGCAAGTTCATATAGACATATTTAAAATTTGTTTACCCTCTGTAATAAATGCCTGGAGAGGTCTGTTATGTCTAGGCAATATATCTTTGTGTTACTTATTCAATCTGGAGTGCATTTTTGTACCATAGAATTTCACAAATACCATTCCTAGCCCTGCTAGCTTTACAGTCTTGAATGCTGTTAGTCACAAAGGCCTCATCTGGTGCTCTATATCTTTGTGGTCATTTACTTTGTCAATGACTTTGTTGGCATTGTAAATCATATTTTGTCATTCACAAGATTCAGTTTCTCCCTAAACATCACACAAGTTTCTGTGATTGATTTTCTCTTGCTGTAAATAATAATAGTTGAAGTAACTCCTGTTATATGAGATCAGATGAAGCTGAATTTTAACTCTGTGAACAAATCCTTCGACAGAATTTCCTTCATCAGTGTTCTCATAATAAATGACTGGACTCTACACTGCATTAATATCTCAGGGTAACGAAGACCAGTTCCCATTATGTATCTGCATATTTATTGTAGCAGTACAGGACCTGTGTGCTTTTCTGTTACGGAATTCAGCAGGTACACGAATTACACCCATAGTCATATCTACAGGCAAAAAAAAAACTATCAGGAATTTCATCTTCAGGTAACAAACTACTCATAAGCTGGGCAAATCTTAAAACATCACAAGTCTTATGTTACAGAAAGGAAAAAATCTGCATCCAGTGTTTAATTAAATGGACTTCTTGTCTCCCTGATTACATAACAGAAACACTGACAGTCAGTGGTGTCATGTCTGTTATATTTGAGGTTGCTTCTCTCCAAATACCAAACAGTAACTGCTTTATGTCAATCAAACATGTCACCCCAACATGTCACCCCAACATATCACCACTGTATTTTTTCAGTTTTCCCGTCAAACATTCTGCACCAGTTTGTGAAGTCATATAAAGAAGGTTTTGTGGAATGCCAGCGGCACTGGGATTCCTGCTGTGCCTCTGCTTGTTCCAGAGCCTGAACGCTGTGTCTGCAGCACTTTAATTTTCTCTTGGCCATGCTTAAAACCATGGTTCTACTGCTCCTACAGCTTGAACAGTATGAGCTGTTCATCAGTTGCTCACTTACTTTTGCTGTCACGAGCACGGTCTGAATGACAATGACTCTACCCTTCTTTAATGCCAGACCTCGTTCAGGCAGTATGAGCTCTCTGCAGCAAGGTTGAGGTGTTTTTCTACAAGCAGGTTGCTCAGTGTTTCACCTGCCATGTTTGCAAACTCACCTTTGACCACCATTTGTCATAAAGCAGCCATGCACAAAGCAGCAGTTCTCTAGCAGCAGCAATGTAGCATCACGTTTATCATGGGCAAAAGGGCTGGGAGCCTCTTCCTTGCATTCCAGCTTAGTGCATAAGCAGAGTGGGTCTTTTTCTCTGTGAAAGATTAATGTTATCTATTGTATCTATTTTTCTAATGTGCAGGAAGATTTTCACAGACTTTGGTGAATTGGTGCAGGTGGATTTAAGATTTGCACTGATTTTTTTTTACTGAATTGTTGGGCATCTTGACAGAAGCTAAATCTAAATTCTACAGAAAGAGTCTGACACCAAACACTCAGAGGGAGATCAGCCAGGAGAAGAGGGTCTGTACTTACCTTACTGCCCAGGAGTGCCTGATGAGTGCCCTTCACAGCAGGGCACCACCAACAGCACCTTTTCAAGGGATGCTAGGTGAGTATCTTCCATCACATATAATAGGAACTGCTGGGCTATCTTCTCCTTGCAGGTTATCTGATTTGCATTTCTGCTGACAGCTATTAGAAAACTAAAGTGAAATATGAAGTAATGTAGGCTTTGATCCTCCTGAAAGAGGAGATTTGACTCTCTAGAAGAAACTGGATGAGTCTAGACAATATTTACTTCCATCCTTTTGATTTGAAGAACACTGCTCGTTAGTGAAGACAGCTTTTCTTGATATGAAGTGCTCTCATTTACTGTTCTTTCTTATTCACAGTCTTCCTCCAGAAAGGAGGACAGGATAGAAATATTGGGAGTGTAGAACTGCAAAGCACTTAGTGGGCTCCAGTATCTGTGGGAGGATTTTGCCAGTCAGGGTGGTGGAGCATCTTTTCATCCTACTGCTTGGACAAAGTGGGAGAAGTGAGAAAGGGGAAAGCATTTCTGTAAGTCTCCTTGAGCAATTATGTGGAAGGGTGCACACATTGCTTACTCATTGCTTAGCAGAGAGATGACAAAGGTCAAGAAATGCAGAGGTAGGACTGTAGGAGAGCAGGTGTGGTTGGCTGGACAAGATTGGCTAAGGAACAGGAAAATATAAATCCTGCTTGACCTCTGGCAATTCTTTTTGATAATGTCTGTGTTTGTATTTACTACTGTATTCTCTCCAGTCCTTCAGTGAGGTGCCATCGAGGAGCTATATGACATCACTGTGCATCAATATGTGATATTTTTAGTATGTTTGGATACAGTTCACTTTTTCAGTTACACATCAAAAATCTGAATCTGTTGGCCTTATCTAGAAATGACAGAGTTGGGTTTTTTGTTTTGTTTTTTTAAAGACAGCCATCTGTCTATCTCAAGTCTATTCAGAGTTCCCACAGGCAAAGTATTTTTAACTATTTAAATTATAGTTGCATCAACTCTTCTGTAATTTCTGCCTTATTTTTCCCTGCTGTAGCAACATCTCCTTTTCCAGTTTCCTTTTAGAGAAATCATGATCTTGTTCCTGTCACCCAGAAGAAGAACTCTCTATGTATTATTTGCTGAAGAGCAAAACTAGGTGTTTGTAAAGCTATATTTCCAAGTGATGCTTCTACCTACTGCTGTCTAAATATCCTGCCCAAGTAAAAGGTATAAACACATTTCTTCTTCAGCAAACTCCTTTGTTACAACTTAGTGAACAGCATACGTTTTGTATTCACAATCCTGTGAATCTATTTAATTCATCCTCATTTTTTCTGAACATTTAAATTAAGAAAATAAAATGTAAAATAATTAAAGATAAATCAGATAAGATGACCTGCTGCTGATGGTCCTGGTTACACATAATAATAGGTAAGTAACCTGAGGATTTTATTTAGTGTTCATCACTTTTTATGGCTATATTTCTTTGTATCCTGCACAGTATTATCCACAAATGTTTAATAACTGCATTTAACACTATATAATTGCACTCTGAAGTCATATGTGATTAAGTCTTCCATCTCTGCCTTAGCAAATATTACGTTTTTTACTTAGACGATATAAATTTGAAGCCTGGAAGTCATCTGACACAATCTAGCATCTAATTTCCATTCCTCTTTCACTCAAGGCAATGCATGCACTATCTTATTCAAGATAACACAGTTTTCAGGAAGGCTAATATCTCTTTCTCTGACTCTGAATAAAAATTGCACTGGGAATACTCCGTGGCAACATTTGTAATGAGAAGTGAATTTTTGGAGTAGAAATAATTTTAATTACATTTGCTTTTCTCCAGAGACTCAGATTGTCCCGTATTTGAAATAATCTAATAAATTTTGCACCATAGGGCTCTGAATATATTTCACTATGTTATTAAGGCTGTTATTTGGTTTAATACTACAGTAACTATGAGCTGGATTGGCCCATTGCCTGCAGAAGCTAATAAGACACAGAACCAGGAAAGTATTGCAAAGTTGTTTTCACAGACTTCTCTGTAAATCTTCTTCTTTAGGATTATGGATTTACATGAATATGGGATAGGCAGAGCATACAACCTCCTGCTGATAAAAGGAATGTAATATTCAGAGAAAGTATGCTCCTGAATTCTCCAGCAACAATCTGCATGGACTCCTAGAGAAAGAGACATTCACTTCCTTCTACTGTGGGTAGAAGAATACTTATTTTATAGAATGAATGTTTATAAAACCCAAGCATTTATCTACTGGAATAAATATTTATGCAGATAAAATATTATAGGAGGGCAAAGACAGTGAATTTTGTCCAGCTGGTTGGTAGTGAAATACTGCCAACACATATTAGCAATTTCAAAGATAAGTAGGATTGGGGCATCTGTCCTATCAATTGTCCACCTCAATAATAATGCCATGAGCGTTGTGACCAGTTTTGTTAACCTCTCTAATATTGTTTCTCTCACTAAACATACCAGCAAGTATCTGCACAGATATAGCCTACAGTAGTAATTAAAGCTGTGAAGCTGCTTGGCATGCAACGAGCCTAACTGGTACCCATCTCACAGCACCCATTGGGTGTATGACTGTGGGGTTCATGCTAAGAGCATTGATAATTACAGGTTTGGAGACAAAGAACTACTGGAGTATATCCAAAAATACAGAATGGAAGGTGCCTAGTGTGGCAAGTGCTTCTACTAGATCCTCTTACATTGATCTGTTATCATCTTTGGATATTCTTGATGTATCTTTGTGGCCTAGTAAAGGTTGACGTCCATCCACCAAGAAAAATCTTCTGCAATAAAGTATCAGTAGCTTTCCATGATACACAAGCCATCCGCATGATTTTAGAAAGCTGGCCAGCTTGTTCTTTCTCCATGTGCCAGTAAGACAGCATTTTGAATGCCATATCTGAGCTTCTTATTTTGTCACATCTGATTTTTCTGAGATCAGAAGCTACTACAGCTTTAGGATGTATTCTTTATCCTATGGATTCTCAAGGAGGAGAGAATGTAAGGCCTGGAAACAGGGGTACAGCTTTAAACTGGAAGAGGGGAAATTTAGGTCAGACATTAGCAAGAAATTTTTCACAATGAGGGTGGAGAGGCACTGGCACATGTTGCCCAGGAAGGCTGTGGATGCGCCCTCCCCGAAGTGTTCGGGGTCAGGTTGGATGGGGTCTTAAGCAGCCTGGTCTGGTGGAAGGTGTCCCTGCCCATGGCAGGGGGCTTGGAACTGGATGATCTTTAAGGTCCCTTCCAACCCAAACCATTTTATGATTCTATGAACTTTTCCTTAAACAGGTCTCTATCCACTTCACATTACTCCCAAATATCTTCAACTTCCATAATAATTTCCTGTTAAGTGTTTTAAGAAATGCTTAACTTAAACCCATCTGGATTATATCTGCAGTGGTATCTTTGTGTGAGATATCACTGATAGAAATATTAGTTTAGTCTATCATGAGCTATCTTTGATAAAACCATGCTGCAATTCAATCTACTTTCTATTGCCTCTCTGCTCTTATTTACACATTCCTCCAAAATCTGTTCTAAATCTTACAGAGGCTTAAAGTCACATTAAAAGGCTTAGTGTTGCTCAGAACCATGTTTTCCTCCTTCTCTGAAGTTAGGTATTGCATTTACAACCTTCTAGAGAACATTTGCCGTTTCACTAACTCTCTTCTACTGGAGTTCCATTTCACGTTCCAGTTCTTTTAATGGTCAGGGGTAAGAATTTCCTACATCCTGGATTTTATTACATTAAAAGGTCTAAGTTTTGTTTCTGTCACGGAAATTGGAAGCCCTAATGCTCTGAGTTACAAATTTACGTTTGTTTATATTGCAATGAACATGAAAAACGCAACCTAACCATAGTCATTTTTATAACCATTTTTTCTGCAAGAGCTTCACACCCACTGAACTGGAGCCCAAATCGCCACTGCTTCCTGTTGATTCATTGACTGTTTAGTAAAGAAATCACTATTCCACCCTGTTCTGCCTCTACTGCTAACACTTTCCAATCAATTCATGTTGGAAAATTCAAGAATTATATGATCATATACAATATGCAATTAGTTATTTCACCTGTTGTTTTGTAAAGAGTATAACCCACATTGCTGTCAAAAGCTGTATTTTCATAAGAAGTCCCTTATACTATATTTGTAGTATAGTTCCTCTACCACAATCATTTTCCAAAAGACATCCTGGTTTAACCATATCATTGCATCTTTATTTTTTAAAGTCAAAATTTCACCAGTTTTACAGAACTTTGCTAGCTCTACAGCTGCTACAAGCCTGTTTTAGACTGTTGTACATAGTCACTCTCTAATTTAAAATATTTCACTAGTATTTTGTAGCACATATACAAAAGGAAATTGGGCACTGATTGCTTGCTAAGTCCTCATTTTCTCAGGCTTTAACATAAATGTTGTTTTTTGATTGTCATTGAAGACTATAATCTAGAATTTTTATGATAAAATACCATGTATTTGCTATTAGAATTCCCTTGGAGGTTTTATAAACTCTATTCCTTATTCCATTTCGCACAGTTTTTTTTCTATTTTGGAGTTTATAAACTTTCTGTAGTAACAGATTATTTCAGGTGAAACAGTCATTTTAATACATGCCAACATAGTTCTGAGCAATTCAAAGCATCAACTTTGATCATGGGTTTTGTGATATAGTTACCAACCTAGTAAAAAACGGCCTGACCCTTCTCATGTTTCCTGCATGTTGGCAGTGAGTCCTTATGCAGGAAGGACATGTAGCCATCTTCTCATCTGGCTTTTTACCGTGTGCAGTTTTGAGCCCCTCACTACAAGAAATACATAGAGGTGCTGGAGCACATTCAGTGAAGAGCAGTGAAGCTGGTGAGGGGTCAGGAGCACATGTGTTAAGAGGAGTGGCTGAGGGAACTAGAGTTGTTTAGTCTGGAGAAGAGGAGGCTGGAGGTAGACCTTTTTGCTCTCTACAGCTACCTGAAAGGAGGTGGTAGCAAGGTGGGTATTGGTCTCTTCTGCCAAGTAAGAAGCAACAGGACAAGAGGAAATGGCCTCAAGTTGTGTTAGGAGAGGTTTAGACTGGATATTAGGAAAAACTTCTTAATTGAAAGGGTTGTCTGACATTTGGGTCCAGTCATGTTCAATATATTTATCAATGATCTGGACAAAGGGGTAGAGTGCACCCTTAGCAAGTTTATGGATGACACTAAGCTGGGTGGCAGTGTCGATCTGTTTGAAGGAAGGGAGGCACTGCAGAGGGATCTGGACAGGCTGCATTGATGGGCTGAGACCAATGGGATGAGGTTCAACAAGACCAAGTGCCAAGTCCTGCACTTGGGACACAACAACCCCATGCAGCGTTACAGGCTTGGGGAAGGGTAGCTGGAGAGCTGCCCTGAAGGAGAAGGACCTGAGGGTGTTGGTTGACAACTGGCTGAGTATGAGCCGGCGATGTGACCAGGTGGCCAAGAAGGCCAATGGCGTTATCAGAAACAGCGTGGGCAGCAGGACCAGGGCAGTGATTGTCCCCCTGTACTCAGCACTGGTGAGGCCACTCCTCAAGTAATGTGTTCAGTTCTGGGCCCCTCAGTACAAGAAGGACATTGGGGTGTTGAAGTGCATCCGGAGAAGAGCGACGAGGCTGGTGAAGAGGCTGGAGAACAAGTCCTATGAGGAGCAGCTGAGGGAACTGGGGTTGTTTAGCTTGGAGTAGAGGAGGCTGAGGGGAGACCTCATCACTGTCTACACCTGCCTGAAAGGATGTTGTGATGAGGTGGGTGCTGTACTCTTCTCTCAAGTGACAGGTGATGGGACGAGAGGAAATGGCTGTAAGTTGCGCCAGGGGAGGTTTAGACTGGATGTCAGGAAAAACATCCCCCGAGCAGGGGGGACTTCATCCCAGCCTTTTGGCTTGCCCTTGAGAAAATGAGAAAGTGGCTGTCTCTAGTATGTTTTAATGGGCAGGTATTGCCATTACTATTGAGCTAGGGTGACATATGCACTGAGCTGGTGACAAGTCACAGGATAAGAATGCAGTTAACTTAGACACTCTGAGAGAAGAGCTGAGTATACTCAAGCGTCTTCCCATGCAATGTCTTAGCACATGATTAATTCCATTGGAGCTCAGGGACAGTTTTCAACAATAAGAAATGGGGAAGGTCTTAATGGTTTATCAGAATCATTAAGAAAATTGCATAGGTGGAACCAGTGCTTCACAGCAAAATGATATATCTCTGTATGACTCCTGAAGTTGCCAACACTACTTAGTTATTAACGATGCAGCATTCCTGTTACAGTCTGTGAAGCACTTCCTAGCATTGTCCATTTCAGGCAAATCATTGGTGAATTCCTTAATTCTCATTCTGTTCTGCTAATGAGGATCCTGTGTGTTTCTACATCTGTGGTCCCTAATTAATCAAACACTTAAACCACCTAAGGGCAAATTATCTTCTTTGAGAGGGAAAGATGCAATCAAGGACAAAAAGGTCCCATAATTTCGGCTATCTTCTTCTTTATGTGATAATAGAAAAGAAAAAAGAATATAAATGGAATGTCATTTAACTTTAATTAAGAAAAATGAAAATAACTGTATTCTGTTTCCACTTGTGTCACCTTTTTGGATGCTTAAAGTACAATTAAATCGAGGTCAGACAATTTCGGAAGCAAGGTTTCTTGGTGCCTATGCTGGACTGAAGACAGCTGTCTGTAACAATGATTTACAATTTTGCATTCTGTTGTTCACTTTTTTCTTTTTTTTTTTTTACGTATTTATCCCATTTTTAATTCTCGGTATTCACATAGTTATCTTTTTTCCTTCTTCTTTTTTCCCTCATTTTCTATAGAATCTTTTCCTTCTTTGCCTGTTCCACCTCTCTTTTTGCCTCTCTTGCAAGCATCTGTGAAGATCAATGGGGAGCCCTTGTGAATAATCAAATCTGACTTTTATAAAAATATTTGGATGCAGTGTTAGGTGATGCTGAATAATGATCACACTCCTTTTTATATGGTCTTTGGAAGAGATCAAGGAATGCAAAGAGTTTGACCTTGGTCTTGCTACCTGAATGTTAATGATTACATATAGATATTTTTTGTTCTAAGTCATGCAAAATGCATGCACCAGACTCGCTTCTCACTCAGTAACTGTTTGGGTATAATTTATTCTTGAGATGACAGAATGCAGTTTACAACTTGTATCCTGTATACCTAATGAGACAATTATTCCAGGAGAGTCTGAGCTATTCAGTGAAATTGACAGAGAGCAAATAGAAAGACTGTGCTGGAAATGAAGACCAAGTTTGTTTAACCTGAGGGGCTCCTGGTTTGGCTGTCATTTGCTTGCATGTAACTTCCATTGGTGGAATATGAGGTCTCACAAATCTGCCCTGATTCAAGCCAGGTTTCCCAAGGCTGTGTGCAAAATATTTGGACTTGCAGAAGATGTTGCTCTTCTCTGAATGTTAACTAGGACAGTAATGGTGAGTAAACTGAGAAGGGTTGAGGGAAGAGAGATGAGTCTTTCTTTCCAGCTGGCGCAGTGAGAGTGGTGTCTACCAAAGGAGGGAAACAGCCAAGAGACAGCATTCAAGTTGTAAGCAGAGATGGATCAATGTCTTCCAAAGCACTGTAATGTAGTACATATATTTAACACATTATTTTTAGTTTACAAATGTTTGTTGACAGGAGTGACAAATATAACGTGCATATGGGAGTGAGGAGCAGGAATGAAACATTCTGTCTCCACTTGAATTAGACTCCTTGCAGTCCAAACAAACACACACCTGCAAATTCCTCACAAGTCCGCCAGCAGAAGCTTAGAAGATGACTCACGTTGCACTTGGCTGGAACACTCTCTGAGGCAGGCCTGTGTGGACACGACATTTTGTGCAATGCCATGGGATGTTGAATAGCTGGGAACAGCAATGTAGCAGTGCAGCAATTTTGAACAAGGACTTTCTTCTTTCTGAGCAACTGAAAAACCTCTGCCAGCAGAGTTATTTTTTAAAAAGGATAAATACAGTTCAACATGGACTGAGGAGGAGGGAGAATTTAAACACAACTGCAAGTCGGGATGAGATGTTTACTAACTTTGACTGAACTTCCCAAGGTCTCTTTAGTAATTTTGGGCATCAAATTCTGGGTGGCAGCCCTTAGTCAGGAAACACTCCTGATGAGGTCAACGTATGTTTTGATCAAAACCCATAAGTATCAAGCGTTAATAATATCAAATAATGTGTATTTAGCCTTTAGATAGCCAGCTTCCAAGATGTGTCTAGCTGGTATTTCTGTGTGGAAGTGGAACTGGAAAAGAAACCACAATATATGATACCACAATTTGCTATTTGGTGCAAACCCCAATGAATGTGGAAATATACAGTGCAAAAATATAGCAGTATAAACTAAAAAGAGGCTTATAACTCTGTATCTTTGTTCTCTTTATTATAATTTGAGTATACGTACTCAGTTTCAAAGGATAATTGTAATCTGTAATTATTCTTAAAAATGACATATATTTTTAGTAGGTTTGAATTATTCAGTACGTCAGAATAGTTTGAGAACACGCTCTTCAGTGAGTGTGCACATCAGGACTGGGTGTTTGGTTAAAAGCAGAGGTGCTTTGCCACCTCCTTCTGTGAGGTGCAGACCAGGACAGGCCAGATACAGCCGTATCGCAGAGCAGGCATCAACATCACTCTGTCATTGAGACTTCAGAGGGGCCATGAAATGCTGGCTGTTAACATCCTGAGTCTTCTCCTCCAGCTAATGGTTTTGTCTGGATGGCCAGCAGTCATGGAGCACTTACTTCATGTCCAAGTGTTTGAAAGACTGTTGTACCTGTGTCTCATTTTAAAAAAAACCCTGAATTTAAACCCATGCTAACTTTTGCATTGACTCAATGAGGACTAGGATATTACAAAGATTTTTTAATAGAATGACATTATGCAGACCAGAGCATAGTCATTACCTTCTTGAATATGTTCTTTGATTTTGTTGGTGGGGATGTGCTCTTCAGAGAAAGGGAGGAGGGAAGATAGTGTTTTCATTGGTAATTTTTGCTGGAAATTAACTCAAACCTAGCCTGAAGATTGGAGCTGGTGCTCTACTCAGTCATTCTTTTTCTTCAGAATCATACAGAAGAGTAAAAAATATTTTTTCCTTTGCTTTTCTGATGTTTAATTTTGTTCCCATGGTGACAGATGCTTTGTAAATATCTGAGAGAGATGCTCTGTGCTATGGTGAGAAGCAGTTTCAAAATGCGTGAGATTCTGAACTTCTTGTCCCTTCTGCTCAGTCACAATATATCTTAGAAAGTGAGTTGAAGATTATAAGGAACATATACATGTCAGTCTTAATTGCATTTTCTGTGTTACCTTTGACTAGATCTAAAAGTCCTAATCAGAGGATTGTATTAAAGAAAACAAGATCTAGATAAGCAAAATTGAGGTTCCAAATTTTATCTTGTCTGCATAGTGGGAAAAAAATCACAAACAAATGAAAAAGAAATTCAGTATAATTTCCCTAAATGGAATATTTTTGTATCTGTATTTTGGAACTGGAATAAAAATGTTATCCTTCACTTCTGTTTCTGCAACAAGACACAGGGACAAAGAACAAATCCGCTCCAGTTGTCTAATTGGACAGTCTCGTTGCTGAATGCCAGCCTGACCTAAATGGAACTGAAGGATTTCACCAAGCTTTCTTCCTTTTATATTTTCTGAAGTTAATCTTCCTTCCTTTGTGTTGCTTTCACTAGGCTGCAGCTGCAAGAACAAGAGGTACAGCTGAAAGCTGAACTTGGAGCATCTTCCTATGTCCAGCTGATAAGGAGATAGTTTGCTTGTGGCTAGACCTAAATGACCTATTCATAATAAATGTTTTTCAATTAACTTTTTTCTTTTACATCAGTGTAACATGAAGAGACTAATTTTTATAAATACATTCCTTGTCTAATGTCATTTGATGAATGCTTCAAGAGAAAATACAGTAAATGCCTTTGTATTGCTTGAAATCTGTCATTTCAAGGCTATTTGCCATTTGTTACGGATCACTATTGCAAATAAGAATAAGTAGATGAGATTGTTAGGGCCACTCTGAAGTTGTTTTCTTGAGAGGACAGAGCAATGAGCATTGTCTACCTTGGCTTTTGAGTTTCAGTCACCAGCCAAGTTGGTTCAATTTTGCTCTACTCTCCAAACTAGCGATGGGTGATGCTGCTGTATTTCACATGTATATGGTCACATGCAGTACAGATAGAGCAGAAGTTAGAGCAAGGCTGCGTTTTGTTTTGCCACTTCCCTGCCTTTTCCCTTTTCCCAACAAACTGTCAAAGTGAAGATCTTAAATGTTTAAGTTGGGAGGAAAAAATACTCTAGATCATGTCTCAGCCTACCATTCCTATCAGATCTGCTGCAGAGAGATGGGTCGTCAAGAGAAGAGAGATCTGGGGATCCTCAGTCCCTCATCCAAAATAGTTTTGAGATGTATGAAACAAAATTCACAAAAGAGTCAGAATATCATGTAGCAGCAGACTTGATTTACCTGTGACAGGTGGTTTTATACCAGTTAAAGAGTTGCAATATCAAAGAGCAACAGAAAAGCAAAAATCCTGAAAACCTGATGCAGTAAATACTGGTTTTCTATGTTGGTCCGTGGATTTCCTCCATCATCCACTCAGTTCTGCAGAAGAGAGGGTTTGCTGCTTCCTCCCAGTTGCCACTCCTCAGATTAAAAGCCTGAGCTCCGTGGCATATGGTTGCTTCGATTGCAGTGGATCTCTGGGCTTGTTTCCAACAACCTATAACTCCAATTTACCAGAATGGCACTTATAGATTTCCTGCTAAAATGTCCAGTTTTATCAGGGAAAATGCTTTCCCGGTGGTGCACTTTGCTACTGAATAGAATTCAAGAATCATTTCGTCTGTTATGACTTTTATTTTCATAAAGAATGCAGACATGAAATACTTAATGTGACATCCTAATTAATGCAAATATGCCAAAAACCTTTATTTTTTTCCAGAGAAAATTATATTACACTGTTACATTTCCACATTTCCTGGCTGCATATTTTATATAATGTAACCATGGTTACTGTGTCATTAAAGTCTATTCAGAGGGAGCTGGGCATAGCATAGAGCTATCACAAAGAATGATTGCTTTTGTAAATTTAAAAGAAGCTCTGCAGCTAATTAGTGTGAGTTTGTGTAAATTGGACCAATGGAGAGCATGAAATTTGGAACAAATTATTGTAGAGTATGAAGCAAATGGAGAATATTTTTATTTGATTTAGGAACTTGCCTTCTGCATCACAAGCCTCTTAAACTTTTAACTATGTAAGGCTGAAGCCACACAGTGGCATAGTGCAGATACAGCTTTGGCTGAGAGGGGAGGTGAATGGGAAGTACTGGTGCCCAGTAGAAAGCTGGAGAAAGGGCAGAGCATGCCTGGGTATTCTGATTTTGCATCATTTGGAAATTTTAGAAGGAAATTCAGATGCTTGGGAATTTTTCAAGCTGTGTCTTGCCTGGCAATTTAGTATATGTTTTCTCCATGCGATGCACTATATATCAGGAGAGTGGGGTGCTCTCTCTCTCTCCTATACTGCCCAGCACTCTAGTAACAGATGCAAACTAGGATCCTGCAATCATATGTTTCCTTATTCTTTTTTCAAACACTGATATCCTCATCAGAAAGCATCATATCCACAAGCCACGTGGATGCCTAGCTGTCTTAGTGTTGTACAGGAAGCTGAATATGACAGCTGGTTAGCTTCCTACTTTGGAGGTTACAAACCACTTTTCCAGCATGCCGTCCAACTTTTCAATAGTCGCATGATTTGTGGCATCCTCATATGTTAATAAGAATTTTCCCTTTGCCGCTGTACCTCTGTGCAAATACAGATGCATGGTTTTTTTCAACAGCCTTTGAAACATCTGCATGGGCCACTGCTGGCAGCAGGTTTGAGTGACTGTGCAGAAGTGAGGGTACACGGGGTGACAGCTTCCAGCAATGAAGCAGTTAATGGCCTGTCTTTGTGCTGTCTCTGCCCCTGTACTGCCACACACTCTCCATCTGCCAACAGCCAGGGGCAGCAATTGACAGCTCTGCTTTTGGCAAGTTTTCTGAGTTTCATCTTTTATTATATTTGGCAGATATTAACAACTAAGAGCTAACTGCTCCTCATGGACTCGGAAAACCTAACACTGTCCTGATCTGAGCTGATGCTTTCTCTGTATTGTGTTGCTTGTGTAACACTGGGATACGGCGAGCATACTTCTCTAGGATCTCAGAGAATAGGCAGAAAATCTACAGCATCTTCTCCAGGTGCTGGTAAGTACAAACTACACCAGGCCCAGCAAAAATATCCTGTCTCAGATCACTCACCTTTCACATACTTTGCTGCTTGAATCCTAAAACAGAAGCTGTAGAAGGAACCACATTGGCCGCAGCAGCTTCAGGGAACATACTTCTACAAATGAATGAATCAAAAACCTGAAAATAAAAACTTGAGCAGTCACTAACAATCATGTCTCTTCACCATTATCTAATCTGATCCCTAAAAGCATCATTGCACAGCTTGGCTATCAGCACCCAGCATGATACCATTGGCCAGAGAAGATGCAAAAATCTGTGTTTCCCATTGACCACTGCCCATTTGATCAGTCACAGCCTGTTGCAAACAGCCCTCTGAAAAACAGCTGCTAAGCGGGGGGTGGGAAACCCCTATTAGTGCTAAAAAACACTTAGTCTGCACAGTCTTTTCATACAAGCACATCTATAACAAATAATTAGGCTGCTTTGATTGCAGGACTGTTAATTGTATAAATAAGACCAGTATCACAATACAGAACTGTGTGTGAGAGTCGGTTCTCCCTGACCTGATCACCAAGAGAGTTGCAATTTTGAGGTTCGGTTATCAAATTTATCTGCAGAGTACCTGAGCCCTTACCCAGGATAATACCCTGTCAGAAAGTAGATAATAGTATGGTATAGCATAGCATTGTTATGTAGCAACACTATGCTGAAATATCTAGGCAGCATGTCAGAAACACTATTTATCTTTCTGTGGTAATTTTGCATCATTTTGGAAATGATGCTTGTGATGATGTGAAGTTATCAGAGAACATTTTTACACCTACAACATTTTTGCACTCAGAGAGCTAACAATGGGAGAGACAAGCAATTTAACTCCAACATCACCAGCAGCAGGTCATCCTGCACCTCCTCATTTGTGATAGTTCAGCAAAACCAGCCTCCAACCTTGGTGAGAAAGAGTGGGCATCACCAATATATTTAGGCTGAGCTCTGTTTCCCTCTTTTGTATCACTCCCTGGCAGAGTATAAACTACTCACTGCTAATTCAGTGTGGAAACACACTCCATCTCAGTTAAAAACCTTTGAAGCATACATGAGAGACACATTTGTGTGGGGAAAAAGAGAAAAAACTGCCCTCCTGGCAAATGCAGTAAGCACATAATCCTCCACATGATTGTGGCTTGCAGGAAGCACAATGCCACAAAACTCCAGAGCACTCCACTTGCTGCCTCACTCTGCTGCTTTTGTTCATGGCTTCTGCTATATCCACGTCACATTTCCCATTAAGTTAGTAAATGCTCATTTCACAGAAACACTTGCATTTTTTTTAACATTTCCAAAAATAGAGCATAACCAGAGGGTTCCTGTTATGGAACATAAATATTTTATTATCTTCCACATTACTAGTTTGCAGAAAAAAATCCTAGGCACACTTTTGGCCTCTTTCATTAGGTAGCCTTGAAAAATATGATGCCATATTGCACAAGTTGTCCTCCTACATAACCACGGAATATTGCATTACATTTACCTAACCCTTTGACAAACTGATGCTTGAAAAGACAGGAAAAATGAAAGTCTGCATTTTACAACAACTGCTATTGCTTTTAAAATAAAAGTAGTTATGTCTGGCAATATATTCCTTCTGCATCACAGGCACTCTTTTTACGTATTTCAAGAATAAAAAATTGTAATTTTTACTAGATTCATCATTCCATATGACAGAGCTGTAAAAATTAGATTACAAATCCTGTGGGTCCCGATCTACCCTCAGTCATTAGACTACATAACAGAGTGGGCATCTCCATGCCTTTATTATTTTGATAGTTCTCTGTTCTAGACTCGCCACATAATTTGTATATGAGCATGCCTGGGTTTAAGGCAAGGACATAGGCTAATCTGGGAGAGCTGTGGGGAGGAAAAGGAGGAGGAACCCAGGCACACATGGTGTCTTTGCATGGACCCAACCTCTCGTTCATGCAGTTCAGAGAGGTTTGGTACTGATGAGGGCATACACAGCACAGCACAGCCTGCCAGCAGCCAGCAGCTTTTCTGGTTTTCTTCCTTACTGTGTGGAAGCTTTGGGAAATAGGGTTTTGCAGCTTAATCTTAACCTCAGACTACAGAAATGACCTGTGCATTAGTGTGCAAACTGCCACCTTTGCAAACATAGCAGGCTTAATCATTACAAGCAAGAGTAACAAGCAGGGCACCATTACACCATTTTCCAGGAACAGGGAGCAAATAAGGCTACTGGATAGCCAGCTTCTCCCAGCATCGTTTCCCTCAAATCTTCACCAACTGTACTTTGGGCAAGTTCTTTATTTCTATAGGATTTCCAGTCGTGGTAGTCCTCTCCTGAGTGTCTTGGCCCCTACCTACCCATTAGGCATTCACACAAAGTGTTCACACTTTGTGATTGGTCATTGGAATGCGCTGCCCAGGGAGGTGGTGGAGTCACCGACCCTGGAGGTGTTTAAGGGGAGACCGGATGAGGCACTGAGTGCCGTGGTTTAGATGATGGTTGGTGTTACAGTTGGTGTTAGCGTTGGGTTATAGGTTGGACTCGATGATCTCAGAGGTCCTTGCCAACCTTATGATACTGTGATACTGTGATACACAACAGGCCAGACACATCCATCAAGGACCACCGCTCATCCAGAAATCCTCAGTGCATCCACAGCACTAGCCTTCAGCACACGTGTTGCCAGGCTGACATTCCCCAAAAGACAGAACATTTGGCATATGTTCTGTCTGATCACATACAAAAAGCTCAGGAGGTCTCAAACACCAAGGACTAGACTTAGGAGAACCTAACTAGGTTATGCAGCAGTGCAGCCTGGGGCTTGCTGCAGAAAGAGCCAGAGGGAGGAGGTTATCACTGCAGAGTCAGCAATGTCAAAGAAAAGGTACCAACTCGTGTAAGAAAACATGCCTCTTATTGAAACACTTCATGTACGTAACAGGGTATCACCCAACACGGTCCTTGTTATTCAAGCACTACTTGAGATTATGTCAGCCTGGCATAAAGAAGCTCTCCATTTAGCAGGCTATTTAAGTTTTGCGATAACATTTACAGTTGACTTAATTTTTATTTTAATTATGTGCCAGAGATACCAGTAATATTTTTGTATTCTTGCCAAAGAAAAGCTTTTAATATTTACAGAGAGACTTTGAACACGCCAGCTGGCTGATGCTGCATTTGAGTTCTCTTCAAAACAAAATTATTAGAGTCATTTACGTAAGTCTCATTGACAGTTTACTTCAGCTTTTATTTCCAAGACATCAACATTAGCATCTACGATTTATGTTGCAGTCTTCTGTGAGGAAAAGGAAAGCCCTCACCTCTGTATTCATACTAACATTTATATAAATAAGCCAGCAATCACTTCAATCTCAGGGGTGCGTGCCACGTTTTAAACAAGATGCAGTTCAACTACCAGGCACAAAGCCAGAAGATTGGGCCATCCAGGAAACGCACACAGTATAGGCCATAAACCGCAAGCCAGTACTCCAAAAGGTTTTGGTACATGGGTTAGGCAATGCTAGGTCCCATGAAACATTTTTGTTGGGAAATTTCATCTGTTGATATTAGATTCCTGCTTCTTTTCACAGAAAGATTCAATAACATGGCATAACTTCTTTTCTCCTCCTCATTTTGCCAGCATTTATCCCCAAATCTTGCTTCTTCTTTGGACTTTTCAGAAAACCAAGTATTTATACCTGACTGTGCCTGGGCTTACACACCTGTGCTGTGTCACTCTGGGCTTTTCCTCTCCTGCACCTCACTTCAGACAATTGTCCTACAAAATCATCAATGCACACATTGTTCATATTTTGAGTGGACCTTGGTTTTGAATGGTGGCATGAGCTTCTGTTTCTGCTAATGCTGGTCAAAACCTCTCCATCTTTTAAGACAACTCTAAGAAAGGAAGCTGCTGTTTTGCTCTACCTGCATTACCGTCACATTCAACACAATTTTTACAAGTTAGAATGAAATATTTATTTGGTTTATTTGTTTACAAAATATCATGTATGATATTGCTTTAAGGAAGGGAATCATGGGCAGGCAGGAGGAGGGTAATTATTCCTTGTGTCTGGCAGCTGCCCAGAGGTGAAGCCGACCCTCCTTGATGGCGAGATGATGCCTCCACAAGGGATGATGGATACTGTCCAGTGGAAAAAGCCTTCAGACCACATAGTCACTTGCTGGATTTCCTTCTCTGGACTTTCATGGTGTTCTAGATGACTGGTTCTACCCATAGACCTGCAGCAGTACTATGTATTTTGCACAGGAAGCATAGTACCATGAGGTCCACCTGACCCCACAGGAGTTTGGCGAAGTGCTCCCTCTCACTTGGGACCTCATTGATACCATCAGCCAAGCTGGGATGTCCACATTGCCATTAGCAACTGCTCAGTTGCAGCTGTGCATAAAGAGGCTTTAATTCCTTTTCACCAGCAAGTGAAGGATTGTGTAAGAGGTGTTGGTTGAGCTCTCACTCAGGATGACACTTTAAACAGAGCACAAACAACTGACCTCACCACCAAGAACTTCTCAGTGATATAGGCAGATTCCATCTTTCTTGAGGGTTGTGAGGAGGCTAATGCTGGTTAGAGTAGCCCAGAAGTAACACTAAGTCACCTGTCCCATAGCCTGTGCTTAACCCTTTCCAGGGTTCAATGCAACTAGGATACATTTGCACAACAACCTGCACTGGAGCAGCCCCTGCTCCTTGGACTCCTACAAAGTTGTGTCTGGGCTGGCAGAACTTCAGTGCCCAGAATGGGGATAAATTCCTCAGTGACCACAGTGGAGAGATAATCTTTAGAGATGGGAAGGACATTGTTAGACAAAGTAATACAAAGAGAACACTTACACCAGATATATTTACAGAGAGTGGTAGAACAAGTCTTAGGAAAGCCATGTGCTTCACATCTCAGAACCTACAGCCTACCCAGTCCTCCTGATGACCACCTCTAATGGGCATAGGACAGTCTCAGCTCTGTTACCAAAAACACATTAATCCTTAGGGCTTCCTGATACATGCAGAAAATTTTGAGTTATAACTCTTTTATGAAAAGCCATGCCACAGTGGAGTCCTAGCTAACTCTTTCCTTCCTTCCTTTCCTCAAGAAAAGAAGTGAGTCTGAAGATCCCTTGCACTCCCACATAGAGACCTCTGAGAGCTGCTGCAATTCTAATGACAACTTTTAGTACCTTTATCTACAAAGTGTACCCCTTACTCTATGTATCTTGCTGAAAGTTCAGGGCACTGTGTACCTTAGTAGCTATGCTGAAAGATCAGATCTCTTCAAATACAAAGGCATATGTTTAGGGCTTTAATTCATATTTCTTCATTCCTGTTTGCAGTGGCAACTCCTAAAAACAAGTGCTGATTGAACCCTGACTTAGTAAGTGAAAAATATATTTGTGTTCCTTTAGCATTAAAAAAGCTTTTGAATGTGTGTCTTGAACGACTTATAACGACTGTAAACAGAGACTCTTCACCACATAGCAAATATCATTATCTATGTCTTGTGGAAATAACTGGATATTATATTAAAGGAAAAAAAGGTGCAGGAGGAAGCTGTATGTGAAAATATTCTTTCCCTGATCCATATCTGAATGTTCCCATGTCGCCAGGCTCTCAAGTCTGTGCTTGAACTGTGCATCAGAAGAAGCAGCCAATGTATGTTCTCTTTTCAAGCTCATTCCAAACTGATGCATAACAACCTTGTACTAGCCAAGGTCATTTCAAAGGTGTTTACTTTAACTACAAACTAAATTAATCTCTCTTCACTCAGAGACAGTCATGAATATTTGTAAGCCAAACATCATACGGCAAAGGTCTGACTTGGAGCTGTTGTTCATGTTGGAGCTGAGAGCATGGAACAGCTGTGTAACAGTGATATTTCCCTGGAGATGCTGAGCATGACTATATGATGAAGGCCAAGTTCAGAGATGAGGCTTTGGGAAATGCCTCTAGGGCAAGCTAGTGATGCCTCCAAGGACAAGAGTAAAACCTCTTCAAGGACTGCCTTTCCTGTTTACGGGTGGCACTCAGTGCCTGGCCTGATGCCTTCACCTCTCTCTTCCGGCCTGGCTTCACGTCTCTGCCCATGAGCAGACCCATCAATGGCTCCTTCCTAGAAAAGAGAGCCCTGACACAGCCTGTTGCCAAGGCAAACAAGACCTGAAGCAGCCCAAAGTCACTCTTCAATGTAGTGTCAAGCTGACTCTGAGAAAGTCTTTAGTTTTGGCAGCCCCTGAGAGCAGCCAGCTTCGGGTCCAGCAGGTCCTACCTAGAGCACCTCAGTTTCTTAGGAGGTATAGACTTGCTCCATGCTTCTGACACATCATTTGCAGAAGCTGTCTCACAATCCATGGTGGCTATTAGGTGGTCAAAGGATATGCACCATGCCCCTACAGGCTGGAAAGACTCAAGGTTATGAAAATAAGGGACTGCAGAGACTGTCAGGGGCAGGTGGCTGGACAGAAGACTAACTTGTGCCAATACCAGTGTGTGTTATGCACCTAATCTGGGGACACAACACTGCTGTTTTAGCTGAACCTGTCTTGGTCCTGTGTATTTATTTTATTTTATTTTGTCCTTGTGTGCCACATTATATGAATTTTACATTATCCATTCTTGTTGAATTTTTCACATGTATTTACAATGTCACCAGGAGAGAGGGCATGGCTCTTTCAGCAGGCAAACATTTTTCCAAACTGCTTGAATTTTTATCTTCTGGTTCTGTGATGACAGTGATAATGAATTAAAAAGAGAGTAGCACACCCTGTGTAAATAAGGACAGTCATCTTCAAATCATCACATATGTCCCCATTATGACTTTTTATATTTGGCAACAAGAAAACAAAAGAGCATCAAACTTACCTTAGTGCTGCTAATGGAAGATAAAATGAGTTCTTTCTACTTAACTACCAGGTTCTTGACATTTCTGACCAAATACAGTACAGGATTTCATTTCCACTGTGGACTGCAGCTGCTAGCATTTGGCTGTGTCTAATCAAGCAAGAAGTTAACCTTGAATACCAAACACAAAATCTATAAACTAAAAGCTAGAACTAACTTGATTCCACGAAGGTCACAGAATTTAAGTAGAATAGAGCAAACCCATCTGAAAATAAAACATTCTGCATTATTCCAGGCATATGGCCATATATCTTTGATACAGGATTTTCAAAGTGCTTATTAACCCTTTCCAGAAAATTGTTTTAAGTAGCAAAAATTTTGAATCAAATCTGGCTGTGCTTATTCAGGGTTTAATCAAGCCAGGCCAGCACCCTAGGGCAAGGATGTCACTCGATCTGTACAGCAGGGAAGACGACAAGCAAGAGTCTTTCCCTCTCCCTTGCATGAGTATAGAGGTTAACGTAATCCAATTCCTCGTGCTCCAGTAAATGGCAAAGAGAAGGCAGAAAAGAGCTGGCTCTGCAGCGTGGGGGAGGCAAGAGTAGATGCCCCTTGACTAAAGGGAAAGTGGCAGCGCAGCTCAGCTCTTTCTGTAGATGGAGTGTCATGCTCTCTAGGTTTGCTCCATGCCTACGGGAAGAGCTCCCCTCTTTTCCTTCTTACTCTGCCCACAACGGTACTTATTTACAACCATAGTCCATCATGCCATGCACAGCAGTGGGAATTGTGACAGAGAAAAGACTGCCGACTCAGGTCTTCTGAGATTCACAGGATAAGATTCAAAGGATATATTTAGCTGTGCTGTCATTTATTTTTTCCAGAACCTCATTTACAGACCAAATATTTACTTTTCTTTTCATAAAAAATTGAGGGCATTTGAGATCCTGCACTCTGGTTTGCAAGCACTTATTCTGTTACCAGCATATATCCTTTAATTACAGAGCAGTTAACACTCAGCCACTGATAACACATTACAGGGTCCAGGTTCAGCTGCAGAAAATGACATGTGTCTAAATTTAGGTGCTTCAGCTCCCACTTTGCTCAATGAAGCTCTAGGTCTTAGTCTGAGTGCCTGAACATCAGGATCTAGAGTTATTTGATGGAGCATCTGAGACATCTGGATGGGGCCGATGGAAGTGAACCAAAACCTACATACCCTGAACTCTGTGGAGTTCTGAAATGGCACTGAACACTGCAGTGAGCCTCCCCTGCCATTCTCACAGGCAGTGCCGGAGTCTTCAGAGAAAAGCACAGTCTGAAGCAGCTGCTTCAGTCTTCCACCTCTGCCATGCTGAATGGGAGAGGGGAATTTCTCTCTTGACCCACTTAGCAATTAATTTAATACCTTCAAATATAATGTTTTGTGGCCCATTGCATTTCCTCCTTGGAGGCAGAACTGCTGGCCTTGCTTTTATTCTCAGGTAGAGTGTCTCATCTTTCACTGAAGCTTCCTGCACTACTTGTCACAATTTAATCTCCCAGGCAACTTTGTGCTAAAAACGTAATCCCTGGGATTTGTTATAATGCTGTTATCACAGGGGAAATATGAAACCTGAGTCCAAGTTAATTAGAAGCATGACTATTAGGATCCTGGCACAGGCGAGGAGTTGTCTCTGTGTGTGAAGTCCATGGATCAACAGTTACGAAAGAGATCAGGTCTTACAGACTGACTTGATGCCTCCTGTTCAGCATGTTCTTCTGTTGGCACTCTTCATTACTAAGCTTCTCTACCTGGGAGCATAACTGTCCATAGAGCTAATGGAAATATTCCACTAGAATTTTCCATTTAAAATTAGTTTCTTATTTTATACCTGATGTTTTGGTTTTTTTTGTTGTTTGTTTTCAGAAGATGTGGCTTTTAACAAAAACATGATTTTGTTTATTTAGACTTTGAATCTCCTCCCTGTTCCAGTCTTCCTTGGAATCCACTTCTGCACAGTTCCTTCTGTATGTAAAACTCCTCACATAATTGCTTAAATTTTATTCCCATAGAAAGAAATAATATTTTATGACAATCTGGAGCAGATCTTTTCTTTTCTTACGGACAACAGTGAAAAAGGCTAACGAACAACTTATTTCTCCATGTGGGTCAATTAATACTTCAGAGACCTGAATACTCTGTCTCTCTATCTGTGCTAGCTCCCTTATACAGGCAAGATCCCCTGCACTGTCAACTAGTGGTTACCCACCCAGTTTGGCCATTTTCAGAATAAAATAAAAATCTTTCAGACAAAATGAACTGTAGAAGAATGGGATGTAATTTTCTGTTCATGCCTGAGATGATCTTCTTCACTTGAAGTCTACGTGATTTTGATGGGCATTTGAGTGATATCTTTTCACAAAGTACGCTGGGAACTGGGAACATGCTGGTGGATCATGGGTTCATTGTCTCAGGAAGTTTGTTCCTGGCAGAAGGAGGCAGCATCAGGAAACTCAGTGGTGAACATTTATAGCATAACCTGCCAAGGGGAACATTTATCTTATTATTAATCAGGTATTGTCTATATCTGCAGCAGGGAGGTTGTGTATTACCTGCAATTTTTTTTCCACACATTCCATTTAGTATTATCCTTGCAATATGTAATTTTCCTTTTAATTCTGCTAAACTCTTGACCTCAATATTTTCTAAAAATGAGTTTCACAGCTTTATTATACATTGTGAAAGACAAAACATTCCTTTTTGATGTTTTTTTTTTGGTTAAGAGTGTTCCTTGCTGGCCTGAGTGAGCATGAGCATTAGAAAATCTCTTGAGCAACCATTTCTCAAAATTTATGTCAATATTTCTTACTTGTTGTCTTCCAAATTCCACCTCTGTTCAATCACTATACTATTGCAGCAGAGACAATGTACCACCTCCCCATTTAGCTTCACTTCGCATCTGCTATGATTTTTTTAAATTAAATCTTCAGCTAGCCTCGACTGAAGAGTTAATTGCTCAGACCCTGAGTCCCTCAAACCTAGTTAAAATTATTCTTCCTCTAATCTTCCCACAACTATTCTAACATTTATTCAGATTTTTAAAAAGAGGTTAAAGATAAGAGGTTAAACAAAAATCACAGAATAAATTGACAAATTGTATTGTCAGTGGCACTTTCTATCTTTCACCATCTGAGTCCTCCATGGTTTGTGGCACAGACATATTTTAATTGAGTGACAGATTGTTTTCAGTACTGAAAAATCCGCTCCCAATTTGGGAGAAAATGCTCTGGTAATTCTTATTAAAAACAGCCTACAAACCATCAAGGCCAGAGGCCTTTTTTGATTGCATTTTTAGAATAGCCATCTGGACTTCCTCTGGAGATTTCAGCTTGAGCATCCTGTTCATTTTTTATAGACTTTTTTTATAGTCACTTTGCAGAAGTACACCCTGTCCAGAAAATCCAAGACCTCAGGTGCAGCTAAGCTAACGAATTAAATGCAGTGATGTGCTTTGAGGGGTCTCTTACGAATCCCTTCTTAAAATTCCACCAACAGTCCAGAGGCAGGAGGGATAATATTCCTCCTCTACTGAGGTCCACAAGATTTCTGCTAAATCAGCCCTGACAAAGTTGACTTATTGCTCATGATCCTAAAAAACATCTGAAGGAGAAATTGTTTTCCTCTGTAATTACTTGCTCTACTTAAAATGGACCTGGAAATTACCATGTGGAAATATCATTTATGTATTCTATGATAAGTCTGTTATTGACCAGTATCGGCTGCACAGTTCCTGCAGAGCAGAAGTGTGCCGAGGTCATTTAATGATACTAATCATGTTTAGCATCTGAAGCATTCTCCCACCCCAGTGATCCTGTATTTGGAATAGAGAGATTACAAGTATTTTGGCATGGGGATAGTTAGCCAGAAGGTGGCGTCCTTTGTCATTAGAAGATTGATCCTGAGGACCATTCACATCAAGGAAAAGATTCCCATTGGGTCCAGAAGGCTTAGACCAGGTGCCTGTAGACCCTCTGAAAGACAGAAAGTGCATCCATGGAACAGGCATCTATATGTAGATGTGTATACATTTTGGCAACAGTGACTTTGTGTGAGCCCAGAAAGATCCTCAGAAACCTCTAATGTCTCCCTAAACTGGGGAGTCTCAAACTGCTTAAAGAGATGTATGCCCAAAATACCACAGTGGGAAATGTCTCACCATTTTGATCAGGGAAGCTGAAAGATTAAGCCTGTATTAGCATGAAGCTTTCCGATGCTACAAAGGTGGCTGTAGAACTATCAACACAAATTAGGAAATCACTATGCCCAGAAGATACCAAACAGAGTACCAGCCAAGGGAAAAGCAGAAGTACAAGCAGGAAATTGAGCAAGAACAAAAACCATAGGTTAAAACTTGAGGTAAATAAACAGGATGGAAAAATCAGGAGATTCAGATGCAGCTTGTCAAGGAAAGCCTCATTCTGAGGGTGGAATTCAGAAACCCAAGGGAGTTACTTGGGCACTGGACACTTGGACTGGGAAGAGCCCAACAGCCCAGAATAGGACTGACAGCATTGGACAGAGGAGGAAGGAGGTGGAGAGATCACAAACTGAGCCAACAGGAACAACAGCGAGAATACCATGTCCAACACAGCGCGTCCTCTGTGGAATTCAACACCTCCCTTCTGTCCTGGGACAGAATGTTGGCATCCGTGGCCAGAACTGCTGCCTGCACGTCGGCAGTTGTGAGTCCTCAGCATGGATGTTGGAACACACTGTTGGTTAACAAAACGATTTGTCCAAGCCAACCTGAAACCCAGTATTTCTTTTTCTTTTTTTATCCATAGAAAAACAATTCTATTTTTTAAGGAAGTTGAAATTTTCACCATAAAATCCTTCTATTTTGCCAAGAAAATATTTGTTACTAGATCATTCCAACTGGAAGTTCCCACCCTGCTAGGGCTCAAGTTATTATAACAAGCTTCTATCTGCTAGATGATAGATTTGTTAGGTCATAGCTGCAAACAAATACAGATTTCAACTCAGTATTTTTCTTGAGAATCAAATGCTCTAACACAGTCCTTTCCTACAGTGTTTGACTATGAATACATCTTCCAGGTGGAAGACAGGGGGCAGTCATAACAGCTCTCAGTTGTATGATAGATACCTAGTTTTGAATTAAGTACACTGGACAACAAAGTACAACATATATTACTATAACCCAGCTGGCATTGCATTCCTTCAGTGTCTAGGTGTGTTATCTGTTGAGACACACTCAGATTCTCCCAGTGAGCTGTGAATGTCTATATTACTATATCATCAGTTCATTGTGGTAAATCCATCTTGAATTAAAGCATACCCAAACTGCATTCAGCAGGTTTTGTATGCTTGACTGGAGAAAATCAGTGGCTGAGGCCAACGCAGGTGAGAGCCCAGATTCAGCGAGCAGTGAAGGGTGTGCATAAGGAGCAAACTCATGGATGTAAGACATGTTTCAAGAAAACTGTATCCCAAATTTCATAACACTACAGGATCTAGTTGCATGAATTTTTACATAAAATGTTACAAATAATCTGCAGGTCACAGTTATTTTTCAGCAGCTTTGGGGGGCTCCGTACACATTGAAGTTCACCACATTCTCTGGGCCTTAGTTGCTGCTTGTTTTAATCAGTACTTCCCTATGCTTGGTTGGTGCATCACACTCTATACACACTGACTTAAAGTTATGTCATATCAAATGAAGGACAAATACTTGTTCAAAATCATATTTAATCAAACTAAAGAAATTAGCTACAGCTTGGTGATTTTGGACAGGTAATATTAGCACTGTTTTTTCCCTTCACTATGGACATTAAAAGGAATTCTATTTTTAAAGAATTTCCTCCAAACTGCTGCATTCATTATTGATTTCCTTTCTACAGTTGTTTAAACATCAATTTTTCTAACCAACCACTTCATGAAAATGCAGTTTACTAGAAGTTATTTTTATCTTAAGTAATTTATTTTATATCTCTATTGCATGGAAAGGTAAATAGTTCAGGGAGAAAAAAAGCAAATATCTGTGTTCTGGAATGTCTAACCTCTAAGATTTGAATTAGTTAAGATGTCCTTTACCTCTCTCGTTCATTTTCTCTTTTCTATTGATATGAACAACACAGACTCAGATTTACTGCAAGCTATTCTGAAATTAAGAACAAATAATGAATGTTTGACCAAGAGAAGACAATGTCCAAAATTCATTGTACGACAGCCAAATGTTAACAAAGGTATTTCTAAAATGGTTTGTTCCTCTCCTTCCACTGGCTTTACACTAACCTTTTGCATAAATATTTTGCTGTGTATTCTTTTATACAGGAAAGACATTATTCCTGAAGAGATTTTTCCTCTGTAGTCTGCAGTTACATATTGATATTTAGGATCACAAGTCCTAATTAGCACAACTGATTTTCCTCTGGAAGTTAATGCAATTGATAGCAGCAAAAAAAAAGTGCTGTTGCATCTCAGCATTGCAGTAGTTCTATCACAGTAAATCTTTTAATTATAGACAATCTGTCAGGTGGCTGAATGCTCCCAAGTAGTCAAAAATGCAGAGTGTTCAGCATCAGGATAGCTCCTTCCTTCTGGATCAATCTATCACCTTGGTAGGAGTTGTTACCCAAAGTTGGTCCATTTCTGGCAGCTCCAGGCATCGTCCACAAGAGCTTGTGGTCAGTTTTATCAAAATCGGTCTTACAACTAGCAATGAAGTCAGGACCCACTCAACAGGGGTTGCCTCTACTCTCACCTGTGCCTACAGTCTAGGGCTGACTGGAGCAAAGGTGACAAAACTGCCGAGCAGCTGGACTAATGTCACAAGAAATTCCACTCATAATAAGAAATAATCAAACTAGTTCTCTCCAAGGAGAAAGTCTAGCTTAATTCACCCTACTTATCACTTGGATAATGCCTTCTATGTAAGATTTCAGAATGACACATTTTGAAGGAGAAGAATAACCTTTTGGCCTCAATCTTTTTAAATCTATTTGGAAAGCTTCCCACGTTCATATTCCTAGGGGTACAGATCCACAGAATGCAGGGATATGCCTGATAGGACTCAGAGTGTAGGCAAGGAACACTCATTGAAACATGCATTACTGAAGTTGGAAAGGGGCAAACTGGGAACAAGCAGCTGGTTAGTAACACTGCTCATGCTTTGCCAGTCCTAGCCAAGTATTGTGTAAGCTGTCCCAATAATTGCTAAATACTTAGTTAGTTGTAAAAAAAAAAAAAAGGAAAAAGAAAATAAAAAAGGGCAAGTTTTTACATGTCAGTTTTAATTTCTGCTACTGGAAAGAAATGTCCTACCAACTTGAGCACCAGAGTGTATCCTTTGCTCCAAGCTCTGCATTTCACCTCTGCTGCCTTATTTTATTTACAAGTGATTTGTGACACGATTTTATCTCAAAGTATGGTGGAAGGATGTATATGGGGAATCTGATGAAGAGCAATTTCTTTACAGATGGTCTGAAACCACCATTCATATATTTTCCAAAAGGTGCTTGGAGGGCACAGTAATATAAAGAGGGGATTGAAAGTGGAGGTTTGGGTACTTGTCTTCTGTTCGGAGAAGGATCTGTAGGATAAGGTCTCAGAAGTGAGTAGTTAAGTGGTTTTAAGATAGCAGTTAATCATTGTTAAGAGTCTTTAAAATCCCAGTGGGATATTTTAGCACTCATCTACATACTTTTTCGGTACAGCTTTAATTGATCTAATCTGAATTCAACCTAGTTGAAAGAGTGAAATTCCCAGGAGTGTGCACCATTTTTCCAATAAAGTGAATCACCTCTGCTGGCATAAGGCAGTTTTATAAACTCCTCTTAGAAACAGTTAAACTTTGTCACAAATACTCAGTGCGTAAATAACTGGAGAAAACTGGCTTGAAAAGCAGAAGCAGCCTCCTTGAATAGCACAGATTTGAAAGGAAGATCTCTGACCACAACACAGAGATTGTTTCTGCCTCAATAACAGGAGTTATTGGCAGACCTGACAGAAAAATGGCCAAAGAGACAGATGTAAGCAATTTACTTCTCTGGAAATATGGATGTGCACGTTCTTCAAATCTTTTTTTATCTTGTGCTACTTGGTTATTTCACATTGGTGGTTCCAGAGAAAATAGAGTTCTGGAGATCTGCTAAGGGAAGAGCTTCTGAGACCGCAATCCTAACTCAGGAATCAGACAAATAAGTGATTTCTCATGGGTTAAGGAATTGAATGAATTCCCAGTAGTTTTAAAAGTACACATGCAAAGTTATGTGCACGCCTTCTATTGAGGTTTAAGTTGAAATGCTTTATCTCATGTTTGCTGTGGGCTAAGGGCATGCACACAGCTAGTCGTCAAAACTCATCATGCTGTAAATTGTAAAACTGCTGCTGTGTCTCTGCCCTCAACCTCTGACAATGAGGAGAGAAAATATGCTCACATCTACCTGAAGTGTTCACATATTGACTTCGTGTATTACCACCGCAAATCTCATAAAGTAGCTGTCATCGGGAATTACCATCAAAGAGGGTCTTTCTTGTAGTAAAAAATAATGTTTATAGAGAAAAAAAGATCATTATTTAAGCTGCACCTATTCAAAAGAATTGACTTTTGTTAAAACCGAGTGAAAGCAGTACGCCAAGAAATGCAGGCAATGGTTGTGAATCCTCAAGAAAAAGGCTAATATGATTATAGATAAGTCTAGATATGTCAACATGGGAGTCACAGGTTTGGGGGTTTTTCCTCTCCTCATAGCCTTCCAGATTGCACTGAAACTGGAATTTACTTGTATAGATCAACTCCTCACATTTCAGAGTGGGTGTTGAAAACCTGTAGCAGATATTGGAAAGAATAAAAATTGCTGAAGCCCTGGAGATATTCCTTACAGTGACAACTGTAATAGGCTTGGCTAGTTTAACTGACTAATGCAAAAACAGACTGAGAAAAATATGTGAATGAGTTTCTACCAGCTAGTAAAAAAGAAAAAAACTCCAAACAAACAGACCTGAAGATAAAGTCAATCAAATGCAAATTAGAGATCAGTAACAAAAATTTAACTGAGAGCGTAATTAGCCCTTGGAACAAATTGCCAAAGGAAGTTAAGGATTCTTCACCTCTTGATCCTTCTTGAAGGGCTTCCTCTTCTCAGTGAACTCAGTATGAATATAATGGTGAAATCCACCAGAAAATTATCTGAATCTTTTTTCACCTGAAACTTTATAAATGTGTGGTGGAGAGGAGCTGAAATTGTGAACGAAAGGCAAGCATTTACAGCAAAGCAGGTCACACCAGGCCACTGGCACTGCAATGGTGGTATTATTTCTTCAGCAGTTTTCCAATCTGAACAAACAGCAAAGATTATATCATGCTGCTCCATCCCCTCCAATGATCCACTCTCACCTCAGCCAATTACTTGGGTCCAAGATGCTGATTGATGTAGGAGGGAATATTTATGCCCCACAGAGAAAGCTTTGTGGGAATAGCAGGAGACTGGAAGCTCTCAGTCAAGGTACAGGGATTGCTGAATGACTATTTTGGGAAGATGAGCCCCCTCACTGCTTCTGGAGAGGATGCTTAGGCTTCTGGAAAAAACTCATCTTCTTGCCAAAGATAATAAACCCAACAGAGCAAGGGATGTTTTCTGCAGGGACAGACAAACTGCGGTGTCCACTATGGATGTCTCACTCAAATATAAATTACTGATTATTTAAGATGCTGCAAGTCTGCAGGCAAAGTTGTGAAATCAGCTTGAAGCCACCTCCAAAGTCAACAAAAGCTGAGTAGCATAGAATCATATGCATGAACCATAGGCACACCTGTGGGTGTGAAAATGGCACTGAGAAAAAGTCAGAGGGACCAGGGTGGCTCATGTGATGAAGGACTCATGACATAGAAGGCTCAGCAACCCTTTGTCGTGTCACCTTGCAGGGACTGAAGCTGGAATGCTGACATCATTCTTGGGATGAGCCAATGCCATTGCCCCCTCCAGATAACATGCTGTTCCTGTGCTTTGTGCATAGAGAGAGGCCTGATGCCCTGTTCCCCGTAGCTGACACTGACGGAGGTGCAGGGTGATGGTGAGTGATGGTGGGTGCACATTGTGGGGCGATGGTGGGCGCTCATTCTGAGGAGATGATGGGTGATGGCAGGTGCATGGCATGAGGTGAAAATGGATGATGACAGGAAGCAATCATGGGGCAATGGCAGGTGATGGCAGCTGCATGTCACGGGGTCAGGGGCAATGGTGGACGATGTCAGTGCATGTCATGGAGTGATAGCAGGCATTCATCACAGTGCGCTGACAGGCAGTGGTGCACCGTAGCAGGTGGTGGTGAGCAGTGGCAAGTGCCCATCACACAGCGGTGGTGGGTGGTGGCATGTGCGTGTCATGGCACGGTACCGGGCCCTGATGGGGCTCTTGAGGGTGGTGAGGGCAGTGGTAGGTTATAGCAAGCACTCATGGCGGGGCACTGGCAGGTGGTGGCTGGAGCTGGTGGGAGGTGACAGGTGATGGTGGGTGATGGTGAGTGATGGCTGACGATGGCAGGTGATGGCTGGCGGTACCAGGCACACCTGGTGGCCAGGCAGTGGCAGGCAGTGGCAGGCGGCGGTGGGCACTTATCGCGGGGCACTGGCAGGTGGTGGCCCGCAGTAGCAGATGGGGTGGGGACTCATCGCGGGGCGATGATGGGTGATGGCAGGCGGGGGCAGGCACTTATCACAGGGCAGTAGCAGGTGGCAGCAGGAGATGGGCAGCGGTGGCGGGTTCTCATCGCAGGGTGGTGGTGCCTGCCGGTAGGCAATGATGGGTGACGGCCAGCGGTGGCAGGCACTCGCCACCGTGCGCTGGCACGTGCTGGCGGGTGGCGCTGTGCGCCCGTCACGGGCACTGGCAGGCAGCGGCGAGAAGCGGTGGATGGTGGCCGGAGGTGGCGGTTGACGGCAGGGTGATGGCCAGCAGCGGCCATCACGGGGCAAAGGCGGGCGGCGGCAAGCGGCGGCAGGCGGTCACTGCGGGGCACCAGCAGGCTGTGACGGGCGGGGGGAAGCTCTCATCTCGGGGCGGCACCGGGCGGCGGGAGGCGCCGGCCGCGGGGCTCCTGGGCGGCGCCCCCGGCCAGCAGAGGGCGCTCGCACCGCGCGCTCCCGCCCCGCTCCGCGGGACCCGTCCCGCAGCGGCCGCAGCCGTCGTGCCCGGCGCTTGCGGCGCGGCGCCCCGACCCGAGCCGCGCAAACCCGCACGCTCCCCAGGCTTGTTTCCCCCTCCCCGGCTGTTCGCAGCTTGGGCACAGGAGGTTCCTGCGAGGCGCGCGTGTTCCGCGTCCCGGCTGTCGCTCTGGCTGCTGAAACGCCGGTGCTGCGGGAGCGCCCCGGCTCTGCCCCAGCGCTCAGAGCCGTGAGTCCCGCGGCGCACCCACGGCCACCCGCCCTGGACAGGCTCGAGGTTGGTTGCCTCAAGGGAGGCACCTCCATCTCGGGTGGAACCACGAGTTTCTCGCTGTGGTTTTGCAATCACAGAATCAGAATGGTTTGGGTTGGAAGGGACCTTAAAGATTGTCCCGTTCCAACCGCCGTGCCATGGGCAGGGACACCTCCCACCGCACCAGGCGGCTCAAGGCCCCATCCAGCACTGCTGGGGAGGAGGCATCCACAGCTTCCCTGGGCAACCTATGGCAGTGCCTCACCACCCTCACTGTGAAGAATTTTTCACGATGTCTAATCTAAATCTTCCTCCTTCCAGTTTAAAGCCATTTCCCCCTCGTCCTATCACTACTTGACCTGTAAAAAGTCCCTCCCCAGCTTTCTTGTAGGCCCCTTCAGGCACTCAAAGGCCACTATGAGTTCTCCTTGGAGCCTTCTCCAGGCTAAACAAGCCCAACTCTTTCAGCCTGTCCTCATAATAGAAGTGTTCTAGCCCTCTGATCATCCTTGTAGCCCTCTTCTGGACCCATTCCAACAGTTCCAAATCCTCTTACTGGGAAAGGGGGACAAATCACAGCTTTGAAAACCCATTCGTCTCCACAAACAACCCCGGGGGCTGCAGCCACCTTCCGTGTTGCAGAGGAGGAGGCTGAAGAGCAGCAGTAAGGATGGTGGAGAGTGTTAGGCTTTGAAATCAAGCTAATAAGGTCGCTTTCATAGCTGAAACATCCCCACTGTAATTAAAGCTATCTGTGCGTCTAATGGGGCCTTGAGCAGCCTGGTCTAGTGGGAGGCATCCCTGCCTACGCCAGTGGGGCGGGGGGAAAACTGGATGACCTTTAAGGTCCTTTCCAACCCAAACCATTCTATCATTCTATGATTTTACACCAAATAATCCCTCTTCAGGGTCAAATAAAAAGAGAAGTACTTCTGAAAATAATCATCCTTCCTATGCCCACAACAGTGAAGCCTGACAATACACACACTAGTGTACCTTGAGATGATTTGCCAGTCACACTGGATAGAATTTTCATATTGTTTTCTTGCAGTCCCCATGTGTCTGGATCTGTCTATTTTCTGTTGTCTCAGATTTGGATTATAAATTCTTTTGGACAATAATATTGGGGGCACACCCCTGTTCCATGTTTGTACACATTTAATACGGTGGCATTGTAGTCACTGAGCAGCAATTTTTGGGGCTACAGTAATAAATATTGTTACCAATACTATGCTACCCAATACGGTAAATTTGTCTGATGCTTCTAATTATAAATCCCTGTTCTGGTTGTTTATAATTTTGTGAATTTTTATGCTGGGTGTCTGCCTCTGCTTAAATTTTTTTTGGAAAGTTTCAGTAAAAATGGTTATGCTATTTCCCAGAAAAAAGATTAAGAAAAAAGACATTGTTTTGCCAATGTTAATGGATTGGTTGTAAGAATTCTTTTTTGGAAATGCTAGCTTCTTGATGCTTTCACTTGAAGGTTGGCAGGCTGGAGGCATCCTGGTGCTAGACACAGAAGAATTTGCCCGTATTTGACTGGATTAAAAATCCTATTCATTAGTAATGTGGTGGAGCTTGGCAGATAAATTTCTCAAAATTCCTGTCTGCCCTGAGCATGTGCTGCCTTTTGCATGCCAACTCCATTATCTCCACAGTGACCTGAACCTTCTGCATTCTCAACAATCCAGGATTTCCTTGCATAGGCTTTTAAATATAGCAGCAAGCTGGCACATGACTTGTGCCTCTTATTCCCACACACTACCTGATCAACAGAGAGCAAGAAACCATCTAACTTGAAACCAGCAAGAAAAGACCAAGATCTCGGATATGTGTCCAGAGAGGCTCAACAAGCTGAGCTGGAAAAGCATGGGAGATGATCGGTCTTGTCAAAAAGAAAATAAAAGGAGAAACTGGTTGGACAAGGCAACCATAATCTAAAATCAGTAAGGAGAAATGGAGAGAATACAAAAAATTTTGAGACTGGCAAGATCGGAACAGAACAAGGACAAGAATGAAGAAACTCATGGTGGCTAGAGGAAAAGCCACAAGAAGGGATGAGTGTAAGGACATAGATCACCTTTAGACACTGTTGGGCTGAGTAGGTAGTTACAAAAGAGAGCAGGCAGGATGAGAATCCAGTCTGGATTAAAAGAGACAGAGGATGGAGAGGTGATTGAGTAGCCTAAAGAGAGAGAATGGGAATTACTGAGAAACAACTGAAAGAAATGAAAGATTGAAATGAAAACCCCAAGTGAGAAAGATGACAGAAGCAGGCTCACCAGATACAGAACTGACTTGGAGAGGCTGGACTTGGAGCCAGGATCATGTACATGGAAGAAAAGAACAAAGAAAGCAGAAACAGAGGAGACTGGGGATGGAAACAGAAAATGTAGTGTTTTATTGGATAACATTTCAGTGTGGGCCTTCCTGTGCCAACAGACAGGAAAGAGAAGCTTTGAGATAAGAAAGAACTGGAGGGAACAAAGCAAAATAGTCATGAATGTGTCAAGGGAGACAAGAAAAATAAGAAAAGAAAGACTTGTAAATTGTCAGATGAGATCTGTGACCATCAGGACTTGAAATTATGCACAGTTGCTGAGACTTGCTGTTTGTCTGTATGTAAAAAGTGTCTGTGAAGTTTACTTTCAGACTGAGTCTCATGTCCCGTTAGAAAGTTGTCCCACTCAGAAGGTGGCAGTCTGCTTTTACTTTCTCTGGGTAGAAATTCCAGCCTTGTCAGTGACCGCTCCGTGTTGTTAATATGATTCCACATAGAGAAATTGCTGAGAGAGGTTTTGTTGGCTTTTCTAAGAATCTTAAAAATGGAAACAAAACTCCCTTCATATAAAGAAAGCTATCTGCAGGACAGATTCTCATATGGTAAAACACATCAAATTACAGATACCAACTGTAATTTTAATTTAATGTCCTTCTTCATAGCTGCGTGCAGAATGGCTCTATGTGGAATTCATTTTCTTACTTCCACTTCCAACACTGTCAACTCAATATAGATGTATACATACAGCTCATAAGGAATTTTGTTTTTGGATAGGCATGGTAGAATACTTATACTGAGCACGAGTTTATACTGTCCATTATAGAACAGAGTGTAGCATTGTGCCTGTGTTTAGAAGTTCACATAGAAGTACTGTGTCTCTCTGTAAGAGGGAGGAAATCTTAGGTAAGTACCTGTGAGTTTCAGTGTTTCTCTTGGGAGAGAAGATCAACAAGGATCTGTAGTCTAGGATCAATTTGTATTCCCCTATTAATTTATAATCCCTTGATTCTGGCTTAGCTTTTGTATGAAGACACTGGAAATATTAGGAAGGACCATTTACTTTGGTGAGCCAGTTGACTGATGACTTTCAGCTTCTGCATCATTGTCATTTCAGATACAGATGATGAGTGATGGACAACCTTGATGAGCTTAAGCACTGGCTGAGATCTCACCACTCGTGCCAGACAGGATGACTTGGATAGGGAAGGCAGCCAGAATAGCTGGCAGAGTTTATACCAGCACTCCTCTTTGAGAAAGCATGACTGACATATATAGGTTGGCATAACACAGCATTCAGCACATGCCAGTTGTGTACCTGGACCTTCCCAGAGGAACTCTGGCCAAGAGCAATTTTTATGTTTATGTCAAGGAAAATATGATTTTTTCTGCCAGAAGCAAACCTGTCACAATCACCAGCGTTCTGGCCACCCAAAATGAACTTACTGTAACAGCCCTCTGATGTGGAATGATAAATAAGTTGAAGGTTATGAAGAATGCTGAGGCCTATTGAAAGCTATTATATATTAAAAGCTTATGAAATAACTGCTGAACCACGGCCTAGGTCCACCCTTAACTGTGTTTCTCTATATTTTGCATTTTTCTTAGTTTTGCTTTTTACATCTTCCATTTACAGACTTTTCCCTTGACTGTCCCAGACTGAAGGACTCTACATATTCCTTAGTGAGGGACAAGGACATGCACATGGATCTGCTTGCTTCTTAGATTCCTAAACATTGACCATTTTTATATTCTGAGATGTTTCTTTCATGCCTCACAGACACCTGTATTCACCTGCTGTTTGTAGACTACAAATCCCAAAAGAGGCATTTCAGAACAGGAGAAAGGAGGATCTAGCCCAGGCCTTGCATCTAGCAATGATACCATGTTCTCCTTTCCAGTGTAGGAAGAAATATTTCTGGTTTCTCACTGGACATAAAGGCAAAACATACAGCCTCACCTTGCTCTGACTGACCTTCCTGAGAGATCTGAATATTCTTGTCTTAAAAGAAGCAGGAATGATCTGTGTTGTAGGGTGATAAGTTTTGTGAGCAACTATGTGATAGAAGGGGAATTTAAGAAGTCTATAGCCATGCTGTTGAAAAGTGGTGGAGACGTGGGCTAAGGGTGTCAAGTACTATATGGGAACATGAACTGCAAACTCAGCTTGCTTAGCAAACACTGGGCCTACTTTTTCTTTGCCATACGGGGGCCAGGTCAGACAACTAACAGAGCTTCAACAAACCTGCCTGGTTTCTCTTCTTCCAGCATTCACAAGAGCTAAACAATGTGGATGCAGGAAGTGCCACCAATACACGGGCTTCATGTCACAAGAGGGATGATGGTAGCAGCCTGGAGCCATAAACGTACTGCTCAGTGGGCACGAAGACACTGGAGGTGTCAGAGCTAGTAGCTGCTGGGCAGCACTGCCAGCACCTCACTGCTCCCTACATGCCCCCACATACAGTGCGACAGCGAAGAGGACCAGAGAGCAGCAGTAGTTGGTGACACCTGGAGGAGGTTGCATCTTCTTATCCCATGTCTCTGGCTGTTGCATCTCCAGCAGCAAGTGAGACTGGCTGTGCATCTTCGGCTAGAGTCTGTTTTCAAATGCAGCCCAGTGACAAATTTATTACTTTGGTCCCAGAGCAAAAACCTTTCAGGAGAACTCAGTTAAAAGAAGTAATTCCACTCAAAGTGCTTTGCCACGTATAATACATGAAAAATTAAAAATTGGAAATTTTGGTGATGTAACAAGAAATTACGACTAGAATGCTGACAGGAGGTATACCCAAAGGGGCTTGGCCTTTTTGACCTGCTTGAGATGTGGCAATTGCTTGGATCCCAGCCACCATAATTCATATAGCAGCAGTTCCATCCTCACCAATGTGTTTTTGTCATTCCGCCATAATATAGTGATTGATTGTTTTCTTCACATGTGGACTTCATAAGAAATGATCTGTCTTTTTCCTCAGAAAGCCTGATTACTGGCCTGAGATTTTTCTGTAAATTCTTTATGGCCACATTGAAAGATGCATATACTTATCTGAGAGAGCGTGGGATGTCCTAGTGGTTACAGCATAGGACAGAGAAGGGTCCTTAAGGGGACAAAGTAGTAAGGGACAAATGAGTATGGGACAAGTGCCAGCAGCATCTGGACAGTTTTAGACATTCAAAAATTAAAATAAAGGCTAAAGGTGGTTTAACTGATGGAAACTAGCCTGTCAACAAACTCTTTTTCACTGTATTTGACTGACAGGGTAATCAGACTACAGCAGATCAGAGAATTTAAAAAGCAATGTTTAAAAGCAGATACAAATGACAGAAGGCTCAAATTTACATCATGAAAGATGATATTAATGCTTCATGGATATTGAGGTAACGCTGTCCATGAAAAATACAGCAGGGCAGGGACTTTTATTTTTTTTATGGGAGGGTACAGACCAGCTTGTTATGCAACTTAGACCTAGGAAGTGGTATGGGGTTGATTTTGGCTTCTTTGACATGGTTTTGGATAAGATTTTGGTATGTCGGCTTAAACAGAGCTCAGATTGCAAGCTTCAAGAATTCATAATTTTTAGTGGCTTGCAAAAGTGGTCCAAAAATGAAATCCTGTGGGACAACTGATGTTTGAAGAAATGCCGCAATTAAAAGTGAAATAGGGAACATGAAGTAGCTATTGGAAAATGTGGTTCATTTTATAATACGATTGAATAATAGAACAAACACTTACAAACCCGCCACTAAGCCTGAAATTGTGGGACATGGTTTTAGATAGAAATAATATGCAGCCAGCTGTTTCAGAAATAAGTGAAGTGCTATAATTGGTGAGGTCCTGAAACGCGTGTGCTGCCAGTTTTTAAAAAGGCAAATTTGAATTTGTGTTTGTTTTGACTCAATCCCCTGAAATAAAGTTGGATCAAATATTTAAAATCCAATTATGCTATCGACTGTATTTTGAATGCTAAAATAAGCCCCCCAAGAGGAAATAAGTTCTCCTTACTGCTTTCAAGTGGGTATTAGTGCTGGGAACAAGCGAAGAACATTATCATCTTGGTATCCTCTCGGTTAACACAATGGTTTCACTTCACTTTTGACTCCCACTAAAGCAATAGTATATTGGAAAAAAACAGCGGAAATTCTTTTTCCTCAGTGAAAATATACATGATGTTAATTAAAACCCAAATGCGTTGCCAATGCACCTATATGCTTTATAGTTTGTGTTGTTTTCCAAATTAAAACTTCTCAAGCATTTGAAATTGAAAAAAAAAATTCTGTTTTTTATCTTTTCTTTTTTGCTAGTGAAAATCAAGAAAAATGGGGCAAATTTTCCCCAGTAAGCCTGTAGTGCCCTAGCTTGAAGTAGAACAAAATTTATCCTGTATTATACATTGCTGCTTCTTTGGGACCACTGGTTCCCCCATACTTTGATAAAACTGGAAATAGGAATACATGTTAAAAGGCAAGTGTTTCATCCCTTTGTTTTCTTTCTTTTTTTTCCAGCTTTGCTTTCAAGGGAATTCAGTGGTGGTCCTCAGGAGCTTTTGTTGTTGCATCAGCATTCATCTTGTATGAAAATCTAGTATGAAAAGTCATTTTCCTTATAATGAAAAAAATACTGATAACTAATTCAGTGTATGAATAATAGAGATTTCAATCAGACTAAGAGTTATTGTATTGCATTGGATCAATTGCTGCATCTTTCCCTTAATTCTGTGCTGTGAGTGGAACAAAAGATTTTCCAAAATTTTTAATTGCTATTTTCATTTAACTTGGGCTCAGCAGGAGCATCATCTCGTAGCAGCAGTTTACCAGTTGTCACAGTCCTCTCTGTAATGCTCTTGATGGAAGTCTGGAAAAATGCGAGGTATCTGTAGTTTTAAGTAATTGTGTCAGATTTGGACCTGTCTGGTCTCAGTTCTGCTGCTGTTTTGCTTTTCCTGCTTGGCTTTGTGGAGGCTGCCCCAGACTGAGAGCACCCTGCCTGGTCAGGATCCTACCCCACCCTCTAGGTAAATAATGAACTCACCCTAAGGTCTCCTATGATTTATTTGGCCAGGGTGAAATTTTCCCACCTTCTTTAGACTAACAGTCTGAAATTTTTTTCATATGTTCACTTGCACTGATAAATTCATCCCTAGCTCTTGCACCCTGCCTGCTCCACCCGGTCCACGTCCACAAGTCATACTCCATATCTGGGCTGTAAAACTTCCATTCTTTCCTGGAATTTCTAATCAGGCTCTTCCTTAGCTCCATAAATCAACTTACTGTGTCTCAGGCTTGAGTAGACCAATGGATGCAACTTCTCTTTGACTGCCAGTCTCACTGCTGGAGCTCTTCCTGATTTCCTCTTTCTTTTTTGCCACTGTGTCCTGTGGGGCTTTTAAGTCTCATACTATTCAGCTGAGGTCTTATATGCCAAATAAGAGACCATCTTTAGTATTGTGTTATATCTAAACACTGTTATTATATATGTACCTTTATATAATCTACTCTGGGTACTGTAGCTGTAGTGTGGACAGCACATACCTTTCCTTGATTTTCTAAAGGTTGAAATGAATAATGAAAACAAGATTGTAAAGGTTGTGATCATCTTCCAGACTTTCCACTCTGAAATGATGAATTGTTTCTTGTATTTATTCCATAAGAAATCTGTGCAGAGGTTTTCTGCTGCCTTCTCCCAGCACCTCACAATTCAGTGCTCGAGGCATGTCAGCTAACATCTTGGCCACGCATACCACCATCCCAGCTGCCCCAACGCTGCTTTCTTGTCATCTCCATTCCTATACCAGCAGTCTTTCTCCTGAAGAAATGATTCTTCTGCAAACCAGTGTTAGTCCTGCTGTAGCCAAATGACTCCAGAACTACGTTAATTTGAAACTTTTGTATGCACATAAGGATCAACCTTATGACAGATTTTTTTGCTCTGTCTTTTATTTCTGAATGGACAGGCAACAAACGCTGCACCAGTGCTCGCAGTCTATAATCCCAGATAGTCCCCTTTATGTAACCACTTCGAGATTTTTGTCATAGTTGGACACAAGAGCAAGGAGCAGGTTGTCTCATTGTTTGACCTTCCACATATCCTTTGACAGTAATTTTCATCTGACCCACATCTAAACATGTGGGTTGGCATCCAGCTAATTTTTTGCAAAATTTGAAAATTCCTCAAAGTAATTTCACTTCCTTTGGAGTTGAACCAATAAAGTATTTCCCTGTGTTTGTCATGCTCATCTTAAGTGCTCAGATAATTTTTTTGCCATTTCCAGAATGGGCAGAGAAAGGAAGAAAGAAAGGAAGGAAGAGAGTTTTATCAAGCCATACAGTAATATAATGCAAGCAATAATTCTTCAAGGATATTGATTCATTTTAGGCAATATTTACAGAGCAAGAGTGGGACCCTGCTAGCTGACTGCACTCATATTTTGGGGTGATGTTTATCCTCTCAAGGACTGTAATCTTTTAAGACAGGTGAAGGAATTTTGTACAGTCACTTGACCAGGTTTAGCTGCCCAGGTGGAGTTTCGAGTGAACATTCCTGATTTTAAAGGTAGAGCTTAAGTGATCATGGATTTAAGAACCTCACAGCTTTGGTAAAGCCTGCTGCATAGAAATACCTACAATGCACATGTGTATTTCATACCTTCCTATTTTTTAAAGTTACTTTACTTGAAATAACTAGCATCAACAATTCCCCTGTTCCCAAACTTATTTTAATATTGATACTGTGAAGGCTCTTTTTGATCATTAAGAAGAATAAAAAAATATTGGCACACATTTAAAACCCCAGGAGCTTTCAAGTAATATTAAATCATACCTTTAATAAACTTGTAATTTCTCCCAGCTGACTTCATTATCTGAGGACTGCCTTACCTGAGCAACTAACTAGAAACATTATAAAAAAAATCAAGAGTTTCTGCACTTCTGGCTCACCTGTTTCTGAAGTTCTTAGGACTTGCCACAAATGTGAACGTCCACAATGCATCATCACCCAGGCATTTTACTGCATCCATTTCACAAAATGGCACTGACAAAGAGAAAGTAAAAGTGACTTGCCTTGTAACAGTGAAATTTTTTTTTGCAGGGGGGATGTGTTAAAGTACTGTTAAACTTCATTTATTCCACTGTCGGTAAAAGAGTTAATTACATTCTTTATCTTAAAATCATTGCTAACTTCAAAGGGAATACTTTTATCCTCGTGTTTGCTACCCAAGTTATTAGCAGACTGAGACTTCCACAGTGTAAAACCCATAGGAGAGGGCCCTGTAGGATTCTTGCCTCACACTTGCTTGGTCTGGCAGAAACAGTAGCTGGGCCTTGGCCGAACACTCCTGACTTCCCATTTTTGGCTGCGTGTGAGACCTCACCCTCTCCACAGAGACCAGGAACCCTACGGAAGTGAGCAGAGAGGGATCTATCAGGAATGCTGTGTGTCATAAACATGGCCAGTGCTCCCAGCAGGGCTCATAGCCCTCATTCTAGGGACTGAAACAAAATACTTCTTCATCACTTCTGCATTTTAGAGCAAATACAGAACAAGCTCATGGTCTCTCCAAACCTCAGATAATTTACTTTGGCTACCAATACACCCACAGAAGGAGTTTTGTGATGGATATATTTATCTTTTCCTTACTTAGTATTGATTCTAAATAAAGAAGAAACCATGCTTGACGGGAAACCTATGAGTAAGGACGTATGAATTAAAGAGTTTGTTTTATCTACCCACTTTCCTTTTACTGCTGCCAAAGAAAAAGTTTTCTTCTTTGTAATAAAAGTAATGGTGTTCTGCATATAATCATTATGACATAGATAAAGTACAAGTTTCTTTTTCAGATATTGAGCACTGAAAAACTATTAAATTATTATTCCTACTCCATTATTCTTATTTCATTAATCTTATCAAATCTTCCCAACAAGGAACATGCACTGACAAGCATTCATAAATTTCACTTTTCTTATTTGCCTATCACTGTGATCTGTCATTTTATACAACTAATATATTTAGTTTAAATTTGTCAGGTTTTATGTCTGCAGCAGAAACAAAAATGAGATCCCTCTGTGACAGCAAGTGCCATGGAGGAAATTCATCTGAATAGAAAGCACTCATTTTTCTAAAGTTCTAATAATTTTATTTTACACACTTGCGCTTCTATCAGTGGTAAAATGCTGCCATTTTTCCTCAATGGATAAGTTTAAAACAGTATTTTTGTTATGTCTGTGGAGAACTATAATAACCTTGAACCAGCATTCCAGATGCAGGTTGCACTATATAATTAGGTACTCTAGATAAACAGTACTGCAGAAGTTAGAACTGAATGAACTTTTAACAAATGGAAAGAAAGAGAATTATAATCCAGTGGTAAGACTACACTTCAGGTGATGGTCATGTAACAATGTTTTTGTGACTATACTTTTACCCATTTGTTTAAGTAAATAAGAAAATATGCTTGGAAAAAGTATTAGGACTTTTTTTAAATTCATGCTCACTCCTGGTTTTCAATTTTAAACATGGCATGTATTAATGAAAGATCGGAAGAAAAAGCAGTTCAGCACTTGTATGCACCTAGGTTCATCTTCCCTAGAAACTGTATAATTTAGTTTCACTGATATAATTTCGGTGTTTGCTACTATTTCACTTTATAGAAATGGCCGTCAGGCGTCTGTGAGACCTCATGATATGGCTGATGGGAAGAAAAGGAAAAATATTCCACAGAGAGAACAAAACACCACAGAAAGATCCTAGTGGGATGCAGAACTGGCAGTGCTTTTTATACATGCCACATTCTCTCTTCTCCTTCCAAAGATATGAAATACTAGTGTCTGCTTCTGTGCCACTGTAGCTTTAGGGTCCAGGTGCTCATCTGGGCAACAGGGATGAATATAATGTAATATTTTTTCATGCAAGTAAGAAGGGTTAGAACTATTGCTGTGGCATTGCTAGTCACATGGGCACAATTACTTTGAGGCCAAAACCTCCACTGAAGTCAATCCTGCTTCCAGAGGTTTTGGAGGAGGCCTCACGGTTCAACAATACTCTGTGAGAGATCTATGTTACACAGATGAATGGTCCTTCTGTGTGTCCGAACCAAATAAATAAAGAGGTAATTTTTCACTCCTGTTGTGGGTCTACAAAGTTGAGATGCAATGTGAAAAGTGATTGATTATTTCCTCCCATGCCAAAATAAAGCTGTTTCAGTGGCAGCTCCAAAATGGCTGATTGTGATGATAATAAAGCTTCACTGATGGTAATGGAGGGCAGCTATTTCTCACCAGTCCTCATATTCTGCATACCATTTTTCTTACTCATGCCTGCATTTTAGTTCTGGGAAAATGTCCTGTGCCTAAATTGGACATGAAGGAAATTGGTACCTGCAACAGAAATAAGACTCTAAAAAGAGAGAAACCCAAAAGTTAAAAAAAAAGGAAAAAAAGGGCCAGAGGTGTGAACAGCAAGTGTACAGTAGGTAGCCTGGATAATCCAGCCTCTCCCAGGTGTTGCACAGTGCTGGCTTGCTTGCTTTCTTTGTAAATGTATCCCTGAACCTTCATGTACATCGTCCTTAGTTGATGATCTATAAAGGCTTTCTGAAATAATCTGTTCTATTTTTTCCCTTGGAATAGTAATTGTCATCCATCAGGGCCCAAATTTGCTTGAAATCCTATCACACCACTGCCAGGAGAAACAGCAAAAAATATCATAGGTTTGGAGTCTCTGAAAATCTTTTTCAGAACCTCACTACAGTGATAAGAACCATTAATGTTCATTTCAGTGTTAACCCTGTGTCTCTCTGAGTCACAGTTCCCTTCAAAGGAAGTGATAAAAAGAAAAGTATAGAAATAGTCTTTGGATCAAAAAGTGTTTGAGAATCTTTATTTCTCCTGTGGGAGATCCTTCATTTTGAAGACAGGACCATCTGTCAAATAAACTATAGTGGTATTTAAATACTTTTCCTTACTAGTTATGTTTCACTCTCTGCAGTTTTGTAATTAGTTATTTCTAATGGCTGGAAAACTCTACATGTTCATAAATCAGGGCTGAGGTCTTGAGACAGGATGTTTCTTTGTTTGGGGAGGAACCACAAGTGCTTCTGTCTTTCTAAATCGTAGGTTTGGTGAGAGGGGAGCATCAATTTGTTAGTGACTGGAACAGTACAGCCTGAAGGTGAGTTGCAGAAAAGATGATATGAAAAAAGAAATTTAGCCTTGAAAAAAAAGCCCTTCATCATGTTTTAATAGACGCTCCAAACTGCAAATTGTTGGAGCGTAAGTAATGAAAGAGCAAGAAGCAAAATCTTGGCAAAAACTTGGAAGTGGTTATATAGGGGGAAGTTTGTTTCTTAGCACAGAAAATAAATGAATCACAGTGTAAAGACAGGGAACATTTCTGGGAAACTGCCAAGATTTTTTACGGAAAAGTTCATGGGCATTGTGACATCCTCCTTGTTGATGTGAAGAGCAGATCTGTACCTTAACAGCTGCAGATGCAAAATAAAGAAGAATACCAGAAGCACACCTGTGTCTCTTGCACATGTATGTCCCCAGCCACAGAGCTGGAAGGAAATGCCTCGTGGGGCAGAGGGATCCCCATGCCAGTGGCTGCTGCTGTGCAGTGCATGGCCGGGGCTTACCTGCGGCATCCCCGCAATGGCACCAAAAGCAAAATCATTGTGGCAAACAGAGAAACCCAAAGAGCCACACTGTTTGTCTACAGCTTTGTTGTGTAAGTTGTGGCACCACAGTAAGGTCAAGCAAACTGGACATACATTTGGCTGCCTGCCCACTTACTCAGGTAGAGACCCATCACCTCAACCTTACACTTCAATACCGCATTTAGCTACTGTAAACGGGAAACAGCCTCTGACAGTGAGGTGGCATTGAAGAAGAAGGCTATATATAGGTGTGTACTTAGAAATGGTGTGTACATTTGGAGGGCAAGTTCAAGGAACTGGGATAAAAGTTTCCACCAAAGCTATGAGGAAGTGGGGAAGCCTGCAAACTGAGTCAGGCCTTCAAGGAAGCCTTGGGGATGCAGCCCATGTGGATGATCACCTCACTTTTCTCTCTCCTTTGTTGCCAGATGTTTTTTCTCCACAAGAATTGGCCTGCAACAGGCGGCTCTGCCCAAGGTCTTGCAGGGCTATTCCTGCCAGTGATGATCCCAGGGCAGCTGCAGAGTTCTGCTGCCAACGGCGTTCTCCAACAAGTCCTGCTTCCAGTGCCACTCTTTTATCCATAGCTTTTGGTATGACCATCCATCTCCTTTCCACTGCTGGACGATCTAGAACTTTCCATTTCACAGTTTTCCAGTTTGCATTGTGTTGCTTGATCTGGAGTTTCACTCAACTGGTGATGCAACCTGTGGGACTCTTTTTAAAGAAGCCTTTACTAACTCCTTCTCTGCAGTTGTCACAAAAAAATGGCAGAATGTGAGATATAAACCCCCATTTAGGCTTTATAAGTATAATGCCTAAGCAGGGATAAAGCATCAAGAACATCTGAAATCACTGAAGAAGCTAAAGAAAACAGCCAGGACTTGTTTTCCTTCATAGATACCAATATATTTTCATTTACTTCTTTCTATTAACTGGATTTCCTTGACTGTGTCCACAGTGTTCTCAATTGTAATTATGTAGCAGTTAACCTGTTCCCCATGCCTAACATAACCCATAATTAGTTGTCTCGTGTCCACAGTTTATGACTCAACTCTGTGTGGTTTTTCTATATCAAAGGCTTGGTTACCAGATTTTTTTTTCTTTACCACAGTACTTGTGCCTGCACTGGCAGAGGGCAGAAAGACTTGAGCACATCTGTTTTGTTTGAGGACAAAACCACCAGAAAACCAGACAGTTTTATGAAGGTCTTACTTGGGTGCTTTCCAAATACTACACAATCTTGTAGGAGAAACTGTTTTCTTGAGGAACAAGCCATATGTTTATATATTCAAGTCATCACTTGGGCATCAAAGTAAAAAATTCTCAAGCCAAATGTGTGTCTTATCTGGAGACAAGGGAAGCAAGAATATGCATCTTGGGATGGGGATGAGCTATTCTTCTCCATTGACAGGCAGGAATTTTATATAATGAATTCATAAGCCTCTACATTAATTATGTTTCATTATATCTTAGGGCTCCTCATATGGATAGGTAAGATAATTTCATATAATAAAATAGATTAGTTTGATAAACAGATAGCTTTGCAGAATAAGAATGAACATTTTAATAAATGTTTAGCCAAGTTTTCCATTTGATGACAGATGGGTAGAAGAGGTGTGCATAAAACAAACAGACCACTTAGAGTAATAAAAGAATACTGCCAACCACTGTTCAAGAATGGTTAGATGATCACTATTAAAAGAAGTGATCTAAATGTTTGATACATGGCTTGTATATGAAGTTAAGCTTTCTGACCACCCTGGACGCTGCATGCTTGGCTCAGCTGCTCCATCCAAGAGGTCACTGCAGTGGAAGGGGGTTGCCATTGACACTGAACAGCGTACTCCCCACCACATTGGAGCAGATACTGCTGGGAAAGTTTCACTTTGTTTATCTTTGCAGGAGAGATGCATTTTCCCTCATTTAGTCACAGCTGGGGACATTATCTCAAAGCTGTGAGGTAGCCATTGCTGAGTAGTCCTCATTAATGAGTCTGGCGCTTAAAGGAATAGAGCAGTTATGAAGCTCTGATATCAGATAAGAAAGTACCCTGGGAAGAATTTTTTTCCAAATGAGTTGGCAGTTTATATGTTGTTTGTTTGAAGTATCCCATTTGACAATTAAACTGTGTGTTTTTGTTCAAGGAGATGATAAGCAAAGTGTGATGTATGCCTTCAATGCTTTTACAGAATGGGCAGTCTGCCTTTCCCTGTTTTTCTGTTTCTTGAGTATAGTTCTTCTGGCAACAAAGCAATGAATAAAAAGTCCCTTGTATAATTTTCCTGCAACAAGGAATAAATAATGTACTAATGCTTTGGCTCTTGAAGGATTATTAATTAACACACATGAAGAACTGAATTGTACTTCAGTAGCGGGGAAAATGTCATGACAGATGATTCAGTTAATGCAGCCCAAATTATCTGACCCCAAGATATTTACTAGAAGTTTAGCTCTGATGAACTTTATTTGAATTTAGCCAGATCAGAGCCAGGACCATAAACTTCCAATTCTTCCAGCTTGTAACTGTACTTCAGTAGGACTTACTCAGAAGCGGTGGTCCAGAGGAAAGGAGTAACTCAAGTGCAAAATCTACTGCACGTTCCAGATCCCTTTGTAATGAGGGAGGGAGATGATAGCAAGCTGACAAGAATTGCATCAAAGTTAATATTAATAGTAACTAGAAAGTCAGATGCTTTGAAGTTGAGCTATGGCGAGGTTCTCACAGAAACCTACAAGCAAACTCCTGAGAACTGCATATAAAAATGAGCAACAGTAAAATCAACCATGATTCTCATTTCCTTAGAAGAAGTAACTGTGAGTTTTTAGTCAGCTTTAATATAATAATGCCACACAGTTTCTTTTATATTTAAAATATAAAGTGAGGGATTGCCGGGTCCTTGCATCTCATCTCAGCAGTAAGGGGTGTTTATTGTCATCCTTTCTCATAATGAGGCGATACAAGGAAATAAAGGGCAATGTAACTCTTAATAATTAAAAGTAGAAAATTAACTTCCTCATGTAGAAATTTTGCGACTGTGACTTTTACAGAAGTATCTAGTTCTGTCTGTCTCGTGGTCAGCAAACTCAAAGTAGGTCTTTCCAAAAAAGTGATGACAGCAGGAATTCAAATGTCATTGTCATACCATTTTAGATCAGTCCTCTAATATCTGCTGTATTGGTTCCTAATGGCTGAAATACATGTTGTTTATACACAGGGGAAAACCTATGAGAAATAACACATGAGCTTTGAAACTTCTTTCCCGCAGAAGATTTTTCTTGTAAGGTTTTCTGTTTGTTAGGTCAACAGATATTTTACAAAGTAAACCCCTCAAAAAAACACGACTCATATTTATTTCAATTAGAAAAGTCTAAGAAATCAGAAACAGACAAGAAAAGATAAGAAAACATTTCAGACATAAAGGCAACTAGAAGGCAGAAATTACTGGAATATCATGGGTTTTTACAAAAAGTAGAGGAACATAAGACAAATAAAATATTAAAAAGACACCTTAACATGAGAGATTGTGGGCAGTAGAACTTAGGCTCTAGGAGGTATTCTTTTCTCTAAAATTGAATTTGATGAGAGTTTGGAGGATGTACTGTAGCAGTTGTATTTTCAGCCTTTTGCCAACGGCATCTGACCACAGATGTGGTTTTTATTCCTTTGCAGTCCTGGAAATGAAGGATGAGTACCACGTGAGTTCGTAACTATACATTGCATACCTAAACCTAAGTCATTTAGTCCCATTTTTATGGGTCAGTTTTCTTATAGGGATTTGGAAATAATATTTTCTTTCTTCACAGGAGTGTGGTGCTTCTTGATATATAAAAACACTTATATGGTGTTCACCTGGAGGGAGTTTGAAAGTAAAACTATACATAGAAAGACAAATGTTCATGAGTTAGATATAGCTTGCCTAATTTAAGCGACTAACCTGTGGCTAAATTTTGGAACCGAATGCTTTTAGGTGACAACATTCCTTTTACAGTAAATGGAGAGAAGCAGTTTAAAGCCCCTTGGAAGGAGGTCTTCCTTTCTTAACATTATGCATCAACATTAGATGGAAGAATTTCTGCAAGCCTTCCAAGTCATCTCTTTTAGTTCACAGACAGCATAGACACTAAAGGAATAGCTTTTTAGGTGCTAAAATTTTAACACAATTTCAAGGTTTCCTAGTTGGGCAGTATGGAACCTATTTAGTGTTTTCACTCTTATTAAGAGAACTGTAAGTCTTTTAATGTTTGTCTGTGAGTTGGGTTGATCACAGCAGAGAAGTGACAAGCATAACACCTGGCATATTTTTCTGTATTTAAAACACTGAAGTAAAACTTTTCAATTGAATATTCAAGGATAACCTTGCAAATAAGCAGCCTGTTTTATTTGATTATTGAACTCTTCATTTCATAGGTGGCTAGTACAATAAGTAAACTCTCCCGTAATTGTGGTAGTGCACAGTTACTACTCTCTCAAGCTGGCTGGCTCTTTTGAGATGAGAGTCAAAGTATGCTGCCTGTTTTAGCAGCTAATCCCAGTAGTTTAGAACAACCACAGCCTCATAAGCATATAATTCATCTCAGTTCCCTATGAAAGTTTTAAGTATTTTCACGGTCATTCCAGTTTTCAAAGATGAACTTTTCAGGCCACGAGAACCATATGCAAACACTCGTTCATACATATCCTCTCCATGTTTACCGCCTTCCAGATTAGATACTTTCTGCTGTGTTCCTTGTTGTAGAGGTCGATAATATCCAACTTCTCACCTAGCCCTCTATTCAGAGTTCTGTGTTGGCCAGTTTGGCTTTCAGCAGTGACACAACTTTATTATAATAATAATGCATTATAATTTATGGGCATCCACTCCTGAAGGATACAACTAAGAAATAAATGACAATAAACAAAGGCAAAAAGCTTATAAAAAGACAGCTTGGGAGCCAAGAGCTTAAAATTCTTGCAGAACAAAACAGGAAAGGAAATGAGAAATTTGGAAACCTTGCCTGCAAATGCGTTCTGGTGTATGTGGGAGACAGCGCATTCCTGGGGCAAGGGAGGAGATCATCCTTTCTTTCCTTTTAAGTGAAAGAGATAATGACTGACATCATCCGCCTGAATTTCCAAGACAGGACACATAGTTGCTGGAAATGGCTTCCTCTTACCTCGGAAAAAGGAATTTTATTGGAAAAGCCATGTTATGCTTGAAGTTATGTTGTCTCTCTTCACTTCCCTGAAGACGTTTACTGAAAAAATATCTTCCCCTCCATGTTTCCTTCCATTTATTTGGAGAGAAGGCACCTGATCTCTCACGTCTGTGATGATGCTACAGCATTTGAGCTTAAATTGGCTAATTTTGGATAACAGCTAAATACACGATATATGCATACATATCACAAACGACACTACACATATTTAACTATATACACTGTATATGCTCTCACTACGTCAGAACCCAAAGGATTAGTGGTTTTAAGAAAAATACAGAAGGCATGTTAACTTAGCTTTATTTTTTGTCTCTCCAGTAGCCTTTTTTATCAATCTTATTTTTTTCTATGCCTCAAGTGGCTGTTCTGTGAAGTGAGGATACTGATCTAGCCTGGTGGAAAGTACCATAAGCATGCTGCATCTTCTCTTGTTTGCTTATGTCTGTCTGCAACAAATCCTACTCTCAGCTTGGGTATCTGGCTCACAGCACACTAACAAACTCTGGTCTTCCAGGGGGCAGCATCTTTTGGGGTACATTGCTTTTCCTTCATCTATTCAAACGTGAACAAACCACTTGACTGGACATTTTGTCCACACTTTGGAGGAGCTAATGGCAATTAAAAAAAAAAAAAAGAATCTACTGAAACAATTTTAAAAATGGGGCTTTTGGTTTTTCAGTCTGTAATTACAGCATCAGTTCCCTTTTTTGCTTCTAAATTACAGAGAACCAAGCTACCCTGTTTTTTTGATGTTTTATTATTTTAAATTACCGAGTGGCTTTGTGGAGAAAGTGCAACTGAATATTTTTGGTAGTGTTACATAGGCGACGCCTTCCCCATTAGCTCTTGTGATTCTTCCTCACTCCCTAAGGTTCACTTCAGGGGGAATGGAAATTAATTTGTTTCAAGAGAATTGAAAACAAAGAATGACCCCTTTTTGTGGTTTATTCAGCTTGAAACAAACTCTTAAAAATGTGCACAACATTTTTAACAGAGGCTTTGTTTTAACCAGGATTAAGCAGGCTCTGTTCTTACTTTCAAACATAATTCTCCGGGTAGTCTTGCAGCATGATTGGTGTGGACCTTGGCACAAGGAATGAAGTGATACCTTCAGGCCAGCAGCCACAAATGTCACCCCCACCTATCCCTACAAGCTCTTCCAGCTTGGCACACACGCACTCTTGCATACGGGCCTTGATCCAGCTGCATCACTCATTCAGGCACTGCCAACTCTGCTGGATCCAGCCATAGCCTGAAGCAGCACATTGGGATGTTTTTAGAAGCTACAGGGATTACTGATCCATCTTTCAACAAAGGTCGGCTATGTTTCATCTTTCACTCTTGCCTTCTGCTACTATTTTCCCTCCATCTCCTCAGTCTGAAAATGTCTGCGTTTCAGGTTTTTCCATTTACACTAAGAACGTACATTTCATCTGATTGCCTATGACAGACCACCTCACAGTTTCCACTAGCACTCATCCCTCCAAGTCGTTGCACCACCACAGAAGGGCTGGGTGACGGAAGTTGGGTTGTTAATAAGACAATGAAAAAAAATCACAGTGCCTTCATCTTTAAATACTTAATTACTGCATCCAGAAAATGTCCCATCTGGGGGTCTGCATACTGTTGGTAAAGCACATGACAAGTTCCCTGAGCATCCATCCCACTGGTTTACCATGCTGAATAGAATAGAATAGAATAGAATAGAATAGAATAGAATAGAATAGAATAGAATAGAATAGAATAGAATAGAATAGAATAGAATAGAATAGAATAGAATAGAATAGAATAGAATAGAATATTTGGAAAGGACCTACATGGATCATCTGGTCCAACTGCCTGACCCATTCAGGACTGACCAAGTTAAAGCATGTTATTAAGGGCATTGTCCAAATGTCTCAAATACTTGATAGGCATGGGGCATCGACTACCTCTCTAGGAAGCGTGACTGAGTGTTTGACCACCCTCTCAGTAAAGAAATGCTTCCTAATGCCCAGTCTAAGCTTCCCCAGGTGCACCTTTGAACCCTCCTCACATGTCCTATCACTGGATACCAGGTAAAAGAGATCAGCACCTCCCTCTCCTCCTCCCCTCCTAAGAAAGCTCTGGAGAGCAATGAAGTCACCCCTCTGCCTCCTTTTCTCCAAACTAGACAAGCACTAAGTCTTTAGCTGCTCCTCATAGGGTCTTCCAGGCATTTCACCAGCTTTGTTGCCCTCCTCTGGATGCATTCAAATACCTTCATATCCTTCTTAAATTGTGTGGTTGGGAACTGAACTCAGTATGCAAGTTGAGGCCCCAGCAACACTGAATACAGTGGGCTGATCATCTCTTCTGATCAGCTGGTTATGCTGTGTTTGATGTACCCCAGGATGCAGTTTGCCCTCTTGGCTGCCAGGGCACTGCTGACTGCTATTAAGCCTGCCATTGACCTGCATTTCCAAAACTCTGCAGGGCTGCTCTCCAGCCACTCCTCTCCCAGTTTATACTTGTGCCCAGCATAAATCTGTCCTAGCTGTGGAGTCCAGCATTTGGACTTGTTAAATTTCATCCCATTAACCATAGCCCAATACTCCAGTCTATCTAGATCCCTCTGCAAGGGGTCTTGTCTCTCAGAGAGTCAACAGCACCTCCAGTTTGGTATCCACACAAATCTATGGGACTCCACACAAATCTATGGGACCTGATGGATTCCATCCTAGGGTGATGAGGGAGTTGGCAGAAGAGCTTGCCGAGCCACTCTCCATCATCTACCAACAGTCCTGGCTCTCTAGGGAGGTCCCAGATGATTGGAAGTTGCCAAATGTCACGCCAATCCACAAAAAGGGCTGCAAGGAGGACCCGGGCAACTATAGACCTGTCAGCCTGAGCTCAGTGCCTGGCAAGGTTATGGAACAGATCATCCTGAGTGCAATCACACAGCACCTTCAGGATGGACATGGGATCCGACCCAGACAGCACGGCTTTGTGAGGGGCAGGTCCTGTCTGACCAACCTGATTTCCTTTTATGATCAGGTAACCCGCCTGGTGGATGAAGGGAAGCCTGTGGATGCAGTCTATCTGGACTTGAGCAAAGCCTTTGACACTGTCTCCCATGGCATACTCCTGGATAAACTGGTAGCCCATGGCTTGGACAGGTGCACTCTCAGCTGGGTTAAGAACTGGCCGGATGGCTGGGCCCAGAGAGTGCTGGTGAATGGGGCTGCATCCAGCTGGAGGCCGGTCACCAGTGGTGTCCCTCAGGGATCACTGTTGGGTCCAGTTCTGTTTAACATCTTCATTGATGATTTAGATGAGGGGTTTGAGTCCATCATAAGCAAATTTGCAGATGACACCAAGTTGGGAGGAAGTGTCGACCTGCCGGAAGGCAGGAGGGCTCTGCAGAGGGACCTTGACAGGCTGGAGAGATGGGCTGAGTCCAACGGGATGAAGTTCAACAAGGCCAAGTGCTGGGTCCTGCACTTTGGCCACAACAACCTCATGCAGCGCTACAGGCTGGGGACAGAGTGGCTGGAGAGCAGTCAGGTGGAAAGGGACCTGGGAGTACTGATTGACAGGAGGCTAAACACGAGCCAGCAGTGTGCCCAGGTGGCCAAGAAGGCCAATGTCATCCTGGCCTGTATCGAGAATGGTGTGGCCAGCAGGATGAGGGAAGTGATCCTTCCCCTATACTCGGCATTGGTGAGGCCACTCCTTGAGTATTGTGTTCAGTTCTGGGCCCCTCAGTTGAAGAAAGATATTGAGGTGCTGGAGTGGGTCCAGAGAAGAGCAACAAAACTAGTGAAGGGACTTGAACACAAGTCCTATAAAGAGAGGCTGAGGGAGCTGGAGTTGTTTAGCCTGGAGAAGAGGAGGCTCAGGGGTGACCTCATTGCTCTCTACAACTATCTGAAAGGAGGCTGTAGACAGGTGGGGGTCAATCTCTTCTCCCAGGCAATCAGGAACAGAACAAGAGGGCACAAGCTTAGACTCTGCCAGGGAACGTTTAGGCTGGATATCAGGCAAAAGTTCTTCACAGAATGAGTAATCAGGCATTGGAATGGCCTGCCCAGAGAGGTGGTGGATTCACCATTCCTGGAGGTTTTTAAAATAAGACTGGATGTGATACTTAGTGCCATGATCTAATAATCATGATAGTGTTGGATTATGGGTTGGACTTGATGATCTTGGAGGTCTCTTCCAACCCAGATGATTCTATGATTCTGTGATCATCAAATTTGCTAGTAGTGCATTCAGCTGGGCTAATGGTGAATAGAACTGGGCATTAAACACAAATCTGATCAAATATGTGCTTGTGCCTCCTGTCTTATTGAACCACCGTTCTTCGCCATGCATTTCTTGCTTTTTTAAGCCAGTTTTCTACAGGCCTTTGTAACCAACAGATCTTATATGATGTTGCTCAAATGCAGTCATGGGCCCACAGCCATGAAATTGTGCCTATTTGTGACATTTTTGCCAACACGGGAAATGAGCAACGTAGGCTTGTCAAGTACTGAGTTGTCTCAGTTTACTGCTTGGTTCAAAGAAAACACGAAGCATTTCAGAGATTCTAATTTCTAAAGAATTGCTACAATAACTCATGGATTAGTGTTTATTTATGGATCTGTAACTGTTTTTATTAATTTTGCTATTTTTACCAAAGATTTTCTGTTATACCTGGAAGATGATCCAGCCAGACCACTGATTTTAATAAGGTCTAGGATTATCTTTGTACCCCAGACTCGCCAGATGGCAAAATAGAACACTTTCCACCATTTTCAGATTTTAATTTTGTTGGGCTATAACACACATTTGAATTTACAAAAGCTACTGCTGATTTACAGTCAGATCTTCTTATTATGTTCATTTTATTTTGATTCCAAATTTACTTTTCTTTAATTTATTGTACTCAGTTTACAACAATAAGTGTAAATATAGAGACACTTACTCTAAGTCCTGCCTCTTCCCAGAACTAGCTTAATATTGTTTTGTTTCAGCCTCGTAGAAACAATACTGAATGGAAACTAATCCGATCGTTGTTACACACAGATCAGGAAAATCTCATAGGCTGTCGAATTCCATTTTTTCTGGGAGTATTAGAATTGTATTATGACTGATATTGCCCTGTGTTGAATCATATATTATTCGTAATGTGCTTTTGATTGCCTTTGTATGTCTAGATACGTGGATGGGCTAGTTTCATATATTCTGTTGCATTGAGTGGAGCAATAAAATGTGAAAGAAGCAATCATTCTTTACAGGACCTTTAATAAAATTTGATTTTTCCTTTGAGATCCTCAAGAAAACATAACTATCCTCTGTCCATCTGGCTTGCTAGAGCAAAAAAACGAATTCAAAACACCTTCAAGTCATTATGGTACATTGTTGCAACACTGGGATTAAATTTTGACCCAGATGGCAATTGTTCAGTCCTGTGTAGAAAAAAAACCCAAACATCTAAAAGAAAGGTTTCACTGCTTTAAGGAGGGAGAATATTTAAATTTTGGCCTACAGAGTCTGTAGACGTGAGCATCCCCCCATGGCTACCACTTCCTCCATAACCAGTGCTCTGCAGAAAGGGGTGATTTTGGGTGCTCAGCCCAAATGTCCATTCATGCTGCACCTGCATTCATCCTGATCGCACTGTCATGCACCCCGACATATCCCTAAAATGGGAGTGGTGGGAGGCAGTCCTGCTGCATTCTGGGGAGAGCAGACATACACAGGGCCAAACAGCAACCCCATCCTGCAGTAGTTCCATTGAGGATGGTACTCGCTGTGCAGCTGGGGACTGTTTCAATTGAATTGAGAAATAAAAGTTGAAAAAGTAGTTTATTTGGGTACTACTTGACAACTTGTCCTCATATTGATCCCAGAAGAGGTTGCATGGGTAGGCAGGATCTCTGGTGGTGATGCAGAGTGCAACCCTCCCTCTGGTGCGGGGTGAGGGTCTGTGGTAGAGAGGAGGCAGCCAGGAGACAAGAAATGTTGTGGAAAGACAGATTTTTGGGGAAAAAAATGAGTTAGTTTATCTGATTTACCACCATAATCAGAAACTCAGATTAGTTTGTTCAGATTGTTGGGCCTAGGGGTTTGGTTGACTAGTGTTATAGGAGGGAAAAATTAAATAGGAGAGAAGGACAAGGGATGGGGTGCATCTAGGCTTGGGGACAGACTCTTCAATAAGTGTATGGGCTATAGACTAGGGAAGAAGAAACAATGGTATACAGGTTGGACAAGGCGAGTGGGAATGCAAAGGCAGAGACCAAGAGCCTTTCCTTGGCTGGCCAAGGTGCCGGCAAGACAGAGAACTCAAGAGAACCTGAACTTTGTGCCTGCCGGAGTAGAGCTCGGGGATGGTGACTGGGTCCCTAGCAGGCATGGACTTTGATTTTTAAGTGTGTTCTTCATTGTTCTGGATGTTTCCATTGCTTCTGCTTTTCCTCTGGGCTTTTACTGTTGAATTTCTGTCACAGTGATTCGGCAGTGAAAGGGAAAGGTGGCAGGCACTAGCAGAGAAAAATGCCTTCAAAGAACTGCATGCCTTCTTGGGTCTGATGTGGAGCCTTATCTGCTTTTACTGCTGCCTGGAAACATACATTATCAGGCAAAAAATAAGCTTCCTTAGTGATGTTTTTTGAGCTCACAGGAAAAGCAACTTTGCTATTCTCTCATGGTGCCCTGGACAATGAATCATCCTCCATTAAACAGGTGACCTCCCCTTCTGCCCATGCATATATTTTAACTCTTTAGCTTTGCTGGACTTGAATAGTTGCAGTTTTGATGCAGGGACTATAAAAAACAGTTCTTGCCTGTACATGGTGCCTGTGAGTGCTGCTGGGGATGCAGGTTCTTGCCATTTTTCCTAGCTGGGTTAGGAAATGGATTATTCAAGTATGCTATCATGGTGCAAAACAGGGAAGAAATTATAAAATTCCTTTGCTTCACAACTCTACAGTTTTAATCTTGCTAAATCAGGTCCTGGCATGTCAGTTAGAGGCAGCAGCTGAAGTGTCACATTCAGCCTGGCTTCTTAGACTGAATTATCACCCTGGATTATGATGTTCCTCAAGACAAATTCAGGTAGTCCCAGGTGGAGTTGGGCAGCAATTTCCTGACAAGGGATGGTGTGAAGGAACCATAGGAACCATCATGGATTAGATGCCATTTCCATAGGAGAGAAAAATATTTGAATCTGATGTGGAAAAGCGAGGAACAGTACCTGCGAGAGGGAATTTGTCTAATGGGGATTCACAAAATCCAGTGGGAAGTGTGGGGTGGAAGCCAACTTCCAAATATGATGGAGGATGGGAATGTATAAAAAAATTGGTAAAAAATTTATCACCACTTCATTCTCCCAAATTAATTCTAGCTTCCTTTTTTTCTCTTCAATAGCATTACTTTTGTTTATAGGTAGGCTTAGAGCCTGTGAGAGGGGAAGTGTAGCCTGTTAGGGTGTCTGGGGAAATTATCTAATTTTCCAAGTGTCTGGGTGGTGTCTTAGGCTGTTTGTTAATTTTAACAGAAACTGCTTAGTATTTGCACTTGTCCATGATTATTGCCAACAAACTGAACACATAAAGGTTGTGAGAAATATTCAGTCCCTTCAACTTCTCTGGTAGGGAGAGGAAGTGTGGAGCTGGGAGCCATGTTACACTGCCACCTGGAACGTGGAAAACCATGAAAATAACTTCCCTTTCTGGGGTATTATACTCCATCAGTTGCATTCAGAGTTACTGTACAACACACGCATATGTCTTTGCACATTCCTCAGTTAATGAGCAAGCCAAATAACTCAGTGTTTCAATGTCATTCTCACGTTAGGTGCAGTAGGGTTAAAAGCTTGACATAGTCTCTTCCACCATTATTAAGTATTGCCATGCAAGCAAAGGAAATATGAGTAAAAGACTGCCATTACAGAGGTTTTTGTTTGCAAAGGAGAGCCACATGTAGGTCACACACATTATTACAGCACCTGCTCCTTCTGTAGGGTCTTACTCCAATGATTTCAGTCGCACTACTGGTGAACTACAGTGAAAGTACAACTAAGCACATTTGTATTTCAGGACATACATTGAAAGAGGGTATTTAGTGATGTTTTGGGGATGCATCTTCAAGGAATATTGTTCAGTCTACTTGCAATATGGCATTTAGTCATAGAGAAATATGACATGCCACTAAGAAAACCAACATTAGTCTTCATTTTAGTTCTGAATTACAGTTTAAATTGATGTTCAGGTCAGTGTCTTATTGGTAATGGAAGCCACAGAGTGCGAGAAATTGTTGTCTGGTGCCAGGACCATCTCCAGGATTCCAGTGTTTTCCAAGCATTTGCAGAAAGATGCACCTTCTGTATCTTTTCATAGAGATGATTTGGGCATGATATGAGATTGAGAGAGAGAGAATCAGATGAAAATAATAAATACTTTCTTCCTGGCAGAAGGGAGAGTTGTTTTGCAGGATGGCTCAAGCCATGTCTTTGTCATGTCAGTAGTAGTTGGCATAGGCTGTGTAGACTGTGTACACCAATTTTGACTATCAAGAAGACAAATAAGAAATATGCAGCCAGCTTGATTTTTCCAGGTCCACAGAAGCAACCGAGCTGTCAGCAGCTCAAAAAATGGTTTTATTGGTTTACTTCTTGCTGTAGAAATTCTACTCTTTCAAAGGGTCAGATGAAGTGGATGAGATAAACAGAAGTGAAAAAAATGAACAAAAGCAGGAAATTGCTAAAGACTCCAAGTCATTGTTTGAATCTTCTCTTCAAACAAATGTTGTTTTCTACCTTCAGCTTAATGGTTGATCGCAGCACTCACTTACTTCTACCAGTGTTCAGGTATGGATATTTTAAGGAGATAATGCAATGGGCAATATGATGGAATCAACAGACTATGCAGCCCTTCACATTAAAGGAAAATTTTGTGATGGTGAGTAGTTAGATTATAAAATTTATGTGAAGAAAATGTAATAGACTTCTGTTTTGCTGTAGTAATAAATGTTTCTGAAACAAGTTCTTTGTGTCTCTGTGCACGCACATGATGCTTTGACAACAACAGTCAGTAGCTTCCTGGGAGATGAGTACAATAGTACAAGCGTGAAAGGGGTCATCATGGCCTCTGTATGGTTTGGTTTTGGAAGAACTGACTGAGTTCTCTTTTGGAATGAGCTAAGAAACGTGTACAGATAACCATCTCAGATTGAGACAGGCATAATAAATCAAGTCACATTACATTTCTTGAGGGCATCTCAATAGAAACTAAACAAACATCACTGCTAATTGGCAGCTATGCCATTAAGTTTGATCAAATTTAGTCAGTTCTTTGTGAAACACACTGTTTAAGGACTTCATAACTGAAAAGAGAATGTTAGTAACATTAAGACTTGCATAGAAGCATTGTCATCACAAATACATGTGGTTCTTGCCACTCAGTGTGTGGTGCTTCTGAAGGCTTGCATTGTCAGGTAACTGTAGTCTGTTTTGTTGCTCACTTGAGTTCTGTTCTTGCACAAAAAGACATTAAAACCCAAAGTGATAGTACCTGGTAGGCCCCGTCAAGGAGTACTGTAGGTTATATTGGTAATGTAGAGATATGTCAATACTATTACTTTGCACCATTGAGACATTATTTTGCATGCCCACGGAGGTCAGTTAATCCAGAGTTATAGGAGATGTTGAAGGTTTTTTTAATGTTTTTTACTGAAATGGACTACCATAATTCAGCACCTTGGAGCCTAGGAAACGCACATGAGATGTGACAGACTTCAGTGAGGTCTTTATTTTGCATTCAGACCATGGACATGAAGCTTGTTCTGCATTGTAAGTTCTTTCATGACAGCTTAGTTGCCTGTCTTCTTAGGGCTATCTCAGTCTCTCCTTTCGGAACTATTTCGCTTTATACCACCAGTGATATCTTTCTTAGAGCCAAGAACTTGACTCTGGGTCTCTCACACCCCAGGTATGTGCCTTGGCAAACAGGCTGTTGTGGAGACTGAGCAGGCTGCATTCACTGGAAAGTCCAGGTAGACACTGCAAAATTCTTCCTGAAGAAGCTGGCATCCACACTCCCACTGAAATGTGCTGGTTTTGACGAATACACACTTTCTAACGAAATGGAAAATTCCATGCCTGTCCTGTGCTTGCAGAGATGCCATTTAAGTGTGGTTTGTGTGAGTAGACAGTACAGTAGTGCTGAGCTCCTCAAGAAGATGAGAAGAAAAAAACCCCAATCCAACCCACAAAAAATAAAATGCAAGTGTAATGCAGACATAGCATTCATAACACACAGAGCCAAGAGCATTTTGGTCAGTCAGGAACACAAGATGACAAGTCATGCTTCTGTCTGAACGTGATGCTCACTTCTGATGAGCAAAGCCACATACAGTGTTAGTCTGTTCCCACCTTTGTTTGTTAGGGGTCCTTTTGCAACTGTTTACTTACCAGGTACTTCTGCACCAGGCAGGCAACAGATTTTTCTCCCCTCCATTTTTGTTTTCTTAGTTTTCTCAATTCTGATCTCATTTTCTTTGCAATGGTTCTCTACCCCCGCCCCCACCAGTGGCTACCTGATGCTTGGATCGGGGGGATGTGCGTACAGTGATACCTGGAAACAAAGTTTGTGTCAGAAGAACACACTCAGGGTAAAAGAGTTCCAGTGGGCAGTCATTACCTTTGTCCTCCCTACTCCAGCTGTCTCCAGTCCATTTTCCTCTTCCCTTTCCTGTCTTCCCTGCTCTAATCTGCAAATGATCTTCATGGGCTATGCAAAGCACTACAAGATAAGAGCAAATAATCAGAGCACTGTTTAATTTGGAAACAAATAAGAATAGACAGTCAGGTAAAGGACACCTTATTTGCTTTCTTGCAAGAACAAGGAGATATTCAATCATATTCAAAGCAGTGTAGTGTAAATCTTACCAAAGGGAAATGATTTTATATTATGCAGAAGCACTAATGCACAACCACAGGATTTAAGTAAAGCCAAGGTCAATAGGAATAATGAGGGGAATTCAACATTTCTATGAGTAATAAGACCATAAAATTGTGTCTGATGGGAATTTGTGTTTTGCTAAAGAAACATTAAACCAGCATGTTTTTAAAAACCATCCAGAGGTGTTATTAAATACAACTCATAAAGTGAGTTGGTGAGAAATGGAGGAAAGACTAATATTCAGAGGGGAAGAGGGAAACAATCTAAGCCTTCTATCAGGACAGTATAGAGCTTCAGACTCCTCACATCCACCTGGCCTGCCCTGTGCCAACCAAAGAGCTGGCACAAGCTGCGTGGTCACTTGGTGCTGTCCCATGGTCATTACAGAGAGCTTCAGTCTGGTTCAGGTCAGACTTGCCACAACTGGTTAAATAGGAGAAATTCCTACCACCAGATTGGAGAGCTTGAGATTTGGGGTTATTTTGGCGAACAACAGGATTTATCACATCTTAATAAACAGGAATTTCAACAAAGCTCCATGGTGTTGCTTTCTCTAACATCTTACACTGCTGTTTCACTTGATTTCTTAAACTGTCTTAATTCTTGTGTTTCGTTTGTTCTCCATGTAAACAGATTGGCAAGACTTAGTTACCTAATGAGGTAGAATCCCTTCATCTTAACTCTCTGGAAGCTTCTACTGTCTGGAAAAAAGGCTTTTGTGAGGAATTATTTAATTCTTAATTCATTTTTATCTCTACTTTATCTTAATAAAAGAAAGAAAACATGCAAGTAGCTTAAAGATATTTACTTAAGCTTGGTTTATATAAGTAAATGAGGATTTTATTGTAAATTATGCTTACCAGAACTGAAAATTTGAAGATTATTTAATAGAAAAATCAAGAGAAACAACAGCGCAATTCTGAATATACCTTGGTGTGTATTTCAGAATGTTGAGCTGAATGTATTAGATATACATTAGAATTGCATCACTTGAACTCAAAAATTACAGACTGCAAAGTTCAACATCACTCCAACAGAGCTGAAATCTCACATTAGTAGAAAAGTGCAAAGCTTAAAATAAAGCCAGGGTATATTTATTCATCTGCTTTAAAGCAACTTCCATAATTGTGTTAACAAAGCAGGCAGTGCCATCACAATAACAATCATTGTGAGTTTTGGGTGTGTAACAGGAAGGATCTTTTTTCTGTTGACCAATGGAGAAAATAGAAAGATTTGCCCACTCTGATGCTAAAAATACAGAATAATTATCAGCTGAGGCAAATGCACTTCTGGCCTAAGCATATGCGCACACCATCTATTTTCAAGCATTCTTTGTTATAATAAACAGATGATTTTTTTCCTTAAGTATGGACTTCAAAAGCAAATGCAAGTGGCTTTCCTGAGGAGAACCAGTCCTAGAGAGGCTGAAGAAAAGGGAGTCTAGATGCCCTCAATGCTTTGTTGTGCTATTGCTTCCACAGCAAGACAAGGGCTCTTAAACATGTGCCACTGTCTCTCTGGAAATGGTCCCAGGTGATATAGACCCTGGTGACCCCTACACCATTTACAGCTTCTGCTTCTTCTGGCTAAGGTCCAAAACGTTTCACAGCATGAACATACTTTGTAGCATTCACAAAATCGCAGAATCACAGGGCAGTTGAGGTTCGAAAGAACCTCTGGAGGTCATCTGTTTGAAATCCCTGCTCAAGTAGAACCACCTAGAGCCAGTTGCCCTGGACAATGTCTAGATGTGTTTCAAATATCTTCAAGGATGAGGACTCCACAGCCTCCTTGAGTAACCTATTTCAGGGCTCAGTCAACCTCATAGTAAAAAAAAAAATGTGTTTCCTGGTGTTCAGAGGAAACCTCCTGTGTTTCGATTTGTGCCTGTGTACTACTGGGACAGTCTGTCTGGTATTTTGCTGTTATGAAGGCTTTGAGTAATCTCAGCTATTGATGGAAGGTGATTCCTGATTTTGACACACTGTAGGACAATAAACAGTTTTTCTAATTTCCTATGTGGATGCTAAACCTCTAGAAAACTAGGACCCATGTAATAAATGAGTAGGTATAAATTCAATGCATATTCAGCTTGTCTGTTTTTGGTGAAAGAAGGTGAAATTTGCTGGTTTTTTCCTTCTGCTTGCAGTCTGGTTCAGTTTGTCATTATGTGTCAGTTCTGCTTATTTCCATGTTTTCCTTCTCAAGGTGCAGTCGTGGTCTTCATCTCTAAGCATGCAGGTAACCAGCAGCCCATTTAGGAACAGCTCTTCTATGACTAATATTAAACCAAACACGGAAGTTCAGAGTATCTAACGTGTGAGATGTTCCTCGTGAGAGCTAGTACATAGCATACTAAATCAAACTGCTCCTTTAATTATGCTGTGTTCTGTTTTGCTGTACTTATTTGTTCATCGTTGCCTACTCCTTTTTATGAATCCCTCTTTTGTGGTCCTCCTCTCCCCTACTTCTCTCAGATCTCTTGATTCTCAACCATTTTACAACATGAGATTATTAAGCTGTTGAGCTGCTATATAACATGGGCAGTTGGATGAACTGCCTGCAAAAGACACATCTCACACTGCTTTTCCCTGTCTATGAATCCAGTGAGGCTTCAGGATAGAAATGTGGATTTTGTTCTTCTCCCACTCTGAGGAGTATATGGATGGGAGAGAAAAGGGAGAGGATTTGGTGTACTTGACCACAGGCACTGGGGCAGACCTGAAAGCCTGGACCCTAGTCACAGTTTTGCCAAAATTAAAAGGTGGCTCAGATTCAGGATACAGGTGTGGCCTCAGCTGTGTTTGGTCTGTTGGCTCTTCTGAAGCCTTTCCTCATTACTTCATTCCTGACTGCCTATTCCAGTGCCACAGGAGGTCCTTTTTGATTCAGGCTGCTAAAGCAGAAACGTCAAAATTGTTAAGAAATGAAGGGCCTCTCTCCCAGAAAGGGCTAAATAACTGATTTTATCCTTTTGCACTTTTTCAGCATTTCCACAGAAGTCACAATTATTCATTTCATAGAAAGAGCTACATTTCTGAGTAGAAGACAACCTTATGCAATGTCAAATAAATGCTGCTTTCACTGTTGAACATGAATCAAGCAATTTCTGTCTGAAAAAAAGGTAGTGGGTAACCCAGGTGAAAAAAAAAGCCAAATAAGAATGTCTGTCTTTGAGCTGTTTGGAAGGTAATCACTTCAACACCCAGTTGTTGCTCTTGCTTAGTAAGAAAAGTTCCTTTTAATACCTTCTGCCAACTCTCTTCAAAGTTTGGCTTCTCTTCTGAAGAAATGCAGGAGTGCAGGAAAAAATCCTTCTTACTTTGTAACTTTGGGTCCTATTTGTTTTGGATACGATGATTAGTGGGTTGGACTTGCTAATCCGACTTTACTAAGGGGCTGTACACAGCTATCCCACAAAGAACAGTCTGCAAGGCAGAGGAAGACAGGGATGTGTCAGGGCAGAAGGTGGGACAGGAGACGTATACAATTTGAATGTACCATAATGTAAGAAGTTTGGTCCTTTTTAAAGAAAGATATCTAAGCCAAAATGAAAATGGATTTCATTTTGTTCATTTGTTCCAGAAGGTGGAGGCAAGCAACAGAAGAGAGCTGCTACAGTCAGGAACCTAGAGATACTTTCAGTCCTGGTTTTCTCTAGTCCTTCTTCACAGTAGGCAGTTTTAGGCCAGTTTTTTTTGTCCTTTTTACACAGAGGAACTAAGTAATTCCATCCCCGTCCCACAAATTATTTGCGATGGTGCCTGCTAAAGGAAAACTTTTATACATCCATTTAATCTCAGAAAATATATCCACAATGTATTTACGAAGTGTAAGATAAAATTTCATTGCCTTCTAAGCAACCAGATTTAATAATTTGCTATACAATCATAAACATGTGATTTAATTATTTCTGAAGTTTTAAATACATTTCCCACCTTGATTTTGCAGGCACATACAGCTTTTTTGTGAACTGGAACCATTGTATTATTGCAGTCAAGTGAGGTTGACATCCATCTTAGCTCAGCTCAGCTCTTTTATGCTTAGAAAATAAAACCCAAATTACTAAAATAATTGATTTTTTTCTCTTTTGTTTTAATTTAAAATGCTTTAAGTTGAACATATTACATTTGCATTTTTTTATTTATTTGGGAAAAGGGAGACAGAATTGTCTGCCTGACTTCAAATAAATGAGTCTTTTTGGAAGGAAACATTTAGTTTAACCCCTTGCTTTGAATTTGAGAGTACTTACAAATTTTCCCATGTGATTAATCTAAACCCTTTGACTTTGGCATCTGGGGTTCCCTCAGCCCTTCCTGGCAGAGTAAGAGGAAGTTTCACATTGGGTGAAATGCTTAAATCCTTTTGGGCTCTGCACCCCCACAACGGCAGCGAGCTCTGTAAGGGAGGTGGCTTTATGTCTGCAGAAGAGAAAGAGAGCATGGTGCCAGACAGATGCAGTTAGCAAAAAAACAAGCCAAAGCTCACTCACTTGCCATATTCAAACAAATCTCAGTGCCAAACATTTCTGAGCACAAAGGCATTAGACTGAACAGCAAAACATGAAGTGCTAACTGTGGTTGACAGAGACAATATGAAATACTTTGCTTCCCCACTTGTAATGTATTGATATTGTTTTAATCACGAATTTAAAAGGAAACCAAACTGCTAACTCAGGATAACATTGGTAAAGTGACCCATGGAGCTAACCTGGGATTTTTTTTTTCTGCTCTTGCCATCAGTATCACACAGTATCACAGTATCACAAGGTTGGAAAGGACCTCTGAGATCATCAAGTCCAACCTATAATCTAACACTAACACCAACACTAACACCAACCATCATCTAAACCATGGCACTCAGTGCCTCATCCAGTCTCCCTTTAAACACCTCCAGGGTCGGTGACTCCACCACCTCCCTGGGCAGCCCATTCCAATGGCCAATCACCCTTTCAGTGAAGAATTTTTTCCTCATATCAAGTCTAAACTTTCCCTGATGAAGCTTAAGTCCATGCCCTCTGGTTCTGCCACTGCTTGCCATCAGCAAGCAGGCACTAACCATTTCCCTTGAACTTCCTGCTATTTCCAGTAGCAAGTAAGCCTTGGCAGTAGGAGTTCCCAGATTGCTGCTCCTAGTGGCAATCCTTGTTTTCTCCTCTAGCTGGAAATGAATCTCCAGGAACTAGATAGCTCATTTGCTACTCTTTCATATTGTCCATGTACCCTTCCTGCTGGTGGAGCTGTAGCAGCATGAAGACAGAGGTTGATCTGGGGTGGGCTGCAGAGCCCAGTCACTTATGCGTTCAGTAAATAAAATAATAAAATAAAATAAAATAAAATAAAATAAAACAAAACTCCAAATCAAGATGGCTCCACACCAGTCCAAGCAAGACCAGATTCAAGTATCCAATGAAAGATTCAATTTCTCTTCTCAGAGAAATTCTCTTCTCAGAGAAATTCACAAGTAAAGAGGAACTGACACAAATTTCAAGGAAAATCTGTGGAGACCAGACTCAAACCAGATCCATTAGCATAATCCAGAAAGTCTTTGGACAATCAGGTGCCTGTCTCTGCGGGCTCAAAATTCCTCTCTAGCACAACCACCAAACGCTTGTCTGGGAGGCAGAAGTGAAAAGCCAGCACATCTGAAATCTGAGCTTCCACAAGAATTTCTCTGGTTGTGCTCAACGTTGTATTTGGGGGATTAAAATGGCTGCGAGACAGGATGTTGGGTGGCTGGGTTGGCTCCCAGTGGCTGCAGTTATTGCTTGGGTAATCCCACATGGTATAGCTGAACTAAAACTAGGTTGTATCCATTTCTCCTCAGCCCATCTTTCCAGAGGCAAGAAAAGTTTCTTACTCTGAATAAACAACAAAAAAATGTTTTTCCTTTTAATTCTTTGCCTGAAGACTGTAGCTGTCATACTGAAAGCATTTCCTTTCACAGCAATGACTGTCTTATGCTGGCAGTCATGCAGTGGCTCTGTTTTACTTGCCTGTGGCATTTTATTTTTTTCATAGCTATTTTCCTTAAAGCATTACAAATGCAACAGAAACAAGTAAGCCTTGGACATACAAAGAATACCAGGCACAAATCTTAAATCATAATTAAAATAAAACGTGAAAAGTAAGACACATCTTTTAGTGTCTGACATGAGGCTGGAGATTGCCTTATGCTTTTGGGCATAAGTCCGGCCTAAGTCACAAGTGACACCACACCATAAATCAAGAGCTGGTCCACAAAAAGTAGTTCTAAAATGTCCATTTTAAAAAAGTGCTTTCTCATCCATTATGGGTTTTAGTCAGAGAAGGGTAGATTATGAGTTTTTTAAAGTCTGGTGGAAAGAAAGGCAAGGAAGATGTTCTTCATGGCTTGGGATAAGAACAGAGCTAGGTGGTCTGATAATTTAAAAAATAATATTGAAATTGCATTCCTGAGGAACAATACAGATGATATGAATAAAACAAATTCAGGCAGATCAGTTAAACTATGTATGACGAATGAATCTATACTCAGCCTTCTTATAGTATGTCTTCAATCATAAAGAAATATAACATCTTTTCCTCCCTCTCTTTTCCTGTTTCTGAGGCTTTCTTCTTCCTGCCTGAATAATACAACTGTCCTGCTTCCTTTTATTGAGACATCAATATCAGTGAGTCAGCGTCCTTTCCCACAAGATTCAATACTTGGGATTTTTCAGGGAAACACTGCCAACATGTTATGCCTCAATGGGAATTTATTTGGAAAACACCTTACATTTGGAACATAAAAAACCCACTGCTGAGCATTATGTAGATGTCGACCTAGGACCATTATCTCCTCAAAAGATTCCTTACCAAGAAGGTAGTAAACTGCTCTGGAGGTGGGCGAAATCACTCCAATCCTCCCTCCAGTGTTGGTAGGAGGTTCCCTCCAGGCATCTCTGAATTGAACATTAACTTATTCTGGCACAAGAATAAATAATATCTCCAGGGCTAAACTGGATACCCAGTGTTCTCCTACAGAAGAGGAAGACAGGTAGCTGTTAAAGAATTTTAGAAATTTTTTATTCGCATTCTTATTGTTGTAATTATTTTAATTTACTGTTTAATTGGCCAACTATCGAAGTATAGTCTTATTTCTACAGTTAAACTTTCCATGGGAATGGTATCTCTGGGGCGTGAGACCAAATTCAGGAAACTGTTGATTAAGTACTTCCCATGCTAAATGGGCTTCTAGGTATTTTAGCCTTAAGCAAGTCTAACCAGGCAACAGGGCTGATGCATTTTTGAGTGTGTGTCAGATTTATTGTTGCTCCAGCAAAACTGAAGCATGTGTCTTATAATACTTGCACCGTGGGAGCAATGATGATTCTTCACAGGACTGTATTTTCCCAGCTTAAGGGTTTTCCTAGTCATTATCCTTCATATAACCCAGGTTTTTTTGTTGTCAGAGTCCTTTTATTCTGTATTCTGTGGGTGTTTGAGTTTGTCCTATACCCTTCAGGATTACTTTGCGGGATGTCACAGTAACCACCCTTTTACCGTGGTGTTAGAGGGACCATGGAGATTTGTGTGGGAACAGGTGCAATTTCTGCGCTTCCAAAGCAGCTTGTAAATACAGTGTAGCACAGAGAAATAGCACGGTGTTTTTGCCGTCCTGTTCATCCCCGATGGAGCCTTTCCGCTGACAAAATATCTTCAGTAGGTCAGTTATTTAAGGTGGGACCGCTCTGGGTTGAATTCTGCTCCTTGCAGTCTGTTTGTGCCTTACAGGTTTTCTGCATGGCGACAGGAGGAGGATAGCGTGGCTTGGCAAGAGAGAAGTAAAGAGCAGGGTAACAACTGAGCCATTTACTCTGCCAGAGCAGAGGAAGGAATTGCATCAATAAACTGTGAACAGCAAGAAAGCAGAAACAGAGGCAACAGGGCTGTTGTGTGATCAGAATGGTTGTAAGGGAACAAGGACGATGGGATATGAGCAGTTAGACCTGTGTGTGTCTCACTCAAAGCTATGGTTTTTGAAATGTTTCTCTTTGTGCGTGTAGAAACGCTCCACAATTAGTTTAATTGAAGAGAACTTTAAATTAACAGTAGCTCACTCGGAGTTTGAATTCACAGTGCTGAACAGAGAAGTTTTGATACTTCCTTGGGCAGAACTCCTGCAATTAAACCATGGGCCTCATTGAGTACTACATGTGTAGTCTGTTATACAACTCCCTGCAGATTGCGCTGGTGTCAGTTTGATGTGCCACTGATTGCTGGGAAAGATTAGCTTCTACTAAGAACTTCTGAAATTATTCTGAGTTTATTAGGGTTAAAATAAAAGGAGATATATTTTTTCTTCATCTTTGAAAGAAAAAGAGCAAATGTAGGCCTTAAAATCCTTCCAGATTTGTGCAGTTGGGTAAAACAGAGCATTCAGCTACCTGCTGCAAACCCCTAAGTTAGGATATAAGAACTCCTCTGTGACTAGGTAAAACTTCACAGATTCCCTTGAACAGGATAAGCTGTATGCCAGGGAATTATTAATAAAAACAGAATATGTGGGATAGTTTCAGGTTTACTGTCATAATAATGTTATGAGATTAAGCTGCAGAATCAACTGTTTACTTTGGCTGATAAATGAATCTACCCCTCCTTGAGCCTGCTGGCTTTCTGGGCCTTCTGGGATAAGATTTCTGCTTCCCATGTTTTTGTTTTTCCATTACTTCTGCATATTTGCAGACACAAACCATGGTGGAATCAGGTGCATGGCTTCCCACTGTGAGCAAGGGATGAACAATGCTATCCTGCATATGCAAAGCATTTCAGATGGGAGCATGCCATCCCATGCACTCACTGCCCCTGCATGGGCTTGCTCTGCACCCATCAGCCCCATGGCTCAAGTCCATCCTTGGACTACAGTGATAGAAACCTGCATTCTTACCACAGGGTTGGTGGCTACAGTCCTCCATCTCTGTTTTCTGCATACAGAAACACTGTACCAGTGGTAAGTGTGGGTTACATTGGGTAGGATATCTCATAGCCTGCAGATATGGCTGCTCTCCTCAGAGGCTGAGGAAGAGGAGAGAGACCATTGTGGGTCCTGGCCAGCACTTTCTGTCCTAACAGGCGCTTCTTTCTATGCAGTTTTTATGTGCCTTTTTAATCAAACGCAATCCCTGTCTGCCTGTTTTTCTATAACTCTTTAATGTGCACTCGGCTGTTGGCATGGCCCCATTCCAGGCTGGAGGCTAGAGGCTGGCATGTCCTGCCCTGTCTCCAGGCTGAGTCAAGGCGTCTTCCAGGCAGCTGGTGGGTAGGAGCCCCTGAGGCTGGGGAGAAAGGAGTCCACCCTTACTGCCACCTCCCTGCCTGTGTGCACTGTTGGGCAAGGAGAGGTGGGCACCAACAGCTCCAGGTGTGGCAAGGAGGTGAAGTAACTCTTTGCACCCTAAGGGATTACTCGGGTGCAATCTTACCAAAAAGGAGAACCAGGCTACGAGACCATGTTCCACAGAGACATCTAAACCAGTGATGGAGTAAAGACAGAAGGATCCAGTTTCAGCACACAGACCTTTGCAGCAGTTTGCTCGATGAGGCTGGGTATCCTTGTGCTGAGTGTAGAGTGTCTGAGCCCTTACAGAGTAAAGAGAGTGCCTGGGAGCATCACTGGGTCACCCCTTCTTCAGCTGGACGTTGAAGGCTGTGGAGCTGCCATCATTTTCTGTGAGCATACTCTGTCAACACAGAATTACTCAAATACTGCTATAGGTTCTGGGTCATTAGCTGCCAAAGAAACCTCTTCCTTCAAAGAAGAGAGATTTGTTTTCTGCATACTTGATTTTGGTGATTATTTCAAGAGAGAAAGTCTGATTTTGAGGCACAAAGTGTAGTTTTCCTGCCTCATTCCTCTGGTTTCTTGAGGTTTCAGCATGTCAGTCTTCTTAGGCTTTCAAAACACTTCTCAACAGCAGTAACCACCCATTCCTTATATCCCTGTGCCGGCTCCCAACCCACGCAGCATAAAACCAAGCCGCTCTTCTCTACCTCCCAGAGACTGGAATAGCCTGGTTTCCCGCTGGCTTCATTGGCCTGCCAGCCACTCTCAGCTTATTTTGTTGCAATTAAAAAAAAACACCCTTCTTCAAGCACTGGCACATCCACTGAATGTGAACACCCTTCCCGAAAACGTGAGTCTATGTTAGTCTTCCATCACTGTGGCCAGGAGAGGCTCTTGCAGACCTTATGGTGTTTAGGCACCTTGACCTTTGATGTTTCCTACTCTCCCCTTCAAAGAACTCAAGGATCTGATCTATCTCTTACCGACACTGAGTTTTCATTGCATTATGTAGTAGGCAGAGTTGAAGCACAATACCAATATCATGCTATCGAGAGTATCAATAGATAGAAATAATGTTTTGCATGTTGTCAAGGTTCTGCACATCCAGAATTATGTATGTCCTTATTGCCAGAAAGTTTATTTATGTATTTATAAGTGGATTAGGACTTCCCTTCTTAGATAAAGAAAAAATGGAGAAAAATATTCTCCAGAAAGTTCTATCTTCATTGTTATTGAACCACGCTTGGTCCTCTTCATATAAGAAATATTGCCAAAGCCACAATCTTTCATCATGTGGTTCCTTTTAAATAGCCTCGTAGGTACTAAAGGTCAGGATGATTTTAAAAAAATAACCTGGTAGTATGAAAGAGCTTTTTTTAAATGTGAAAAGACAAACAGAGGAATCCTACGCAAGCTTGCCATAAATACAAGGGATGAGGATGATAAGTGGAATAAACTACGTTCACATTACGTTCATCTGCTTTACTTTGTCTCAGTGTTTTTTTCAGTTCAAAACTCTAATATAAAAATAGAGTTACTCAATTAATTGCAATTATGAGTCCAGTCTTACAGACCTTTCCCATAGACACGTCCTTCATCTCCAGTGGGAGTAGTTACACAGCGACTGCAGCTTTAGCTTTGTAGATATTTTTATCCATCCTCAGCTCCTGAGCTTATTGCCAATATTGCTTCTACCATCTGATTAAGGTGAAGGAAAAAAAAGTATAATTTTTTTTTTCAGTTCTCTTTTGCCAATTTTTTCACTTGTCCGTATCATTTCAACAAAGAAATATTTTGGACAGTGGGTATTTCTTATATTTGACATTTGCCTAAAATTTGATAGTTACTGATAGTCTGCAGAAATTTCTGGTTGTTTTCTTTCTATTAATATTTGCTGATTTCTGAGCCATGGTTTTTAATTAGTTTAAGGCTGAAAATTCAGGTGTTTCGAAGGTGATTCACAAGCAAACCGGATACCTCTGCCTTGGTGGTGGCAATGTTGACCCATACCATGATGGGCAGGATGGGTGGTGGAGGGCAATGAAGGGTTTGGTTTAAATGAATTCATCACCACTGCCTGTCGAAGCCTCCAGTACAAGCTGTATTTATGGTAAATGGTGTGTGTGAATGTGGTGTATGGTTACAGACATGTGCATTCCTAACCAATTCTTTGAACCTTCTAAATTTTTAAAAGGCTATAAAATATCAGGCCTTATTTTGACTTGTTTAGTCTATAGCAGACTATTTTATTGATCTGTAATTTTACTGTGAGAGCATCTATGGGTCACAGTCAGAGACCAGGAACCTATTGTACTTGATGATGTGCATAGCGTAAAGAAAAATGATTAAAGAGCTTAATATCTAGTTTTTTCTTTAATTTTCCTTCTACTCCAAAATACCATGTAGTTTCTGGGACCCAAGAGACTACTTTACTGGTGGGCAAGTGTGTATGATAAAACTGAGCTTATAGAAGATTTTGAAATCACTAGGGTCTGCTTTAAATCCATGGTATTCTTGATAACTGAGGGTTGTTGACACTATTTGAGAACATGGTTGGGCAAATGACAGCTGAAGAACCTGCCTTAAAGCCTATCTCACCGTCTCCCCCAAATATTCCTGAAACTTTTCCTTTTTCTCATGAAGGAGAATCCAACACGGTGTGACAACCCCTGCCCCTTCCCAGCAAAAGTGAAGGCAGAACAGTCCTCTTAGTTCCTCTTCTCCTTTCTGCCTCGAGGCAGGAGCAGCCTTGCTGCTAGCTGGCAGCTGGCAAAATGGTTGCTTTTCCCTAGATCTGGTCCACAGCCAGGCTGTGAGGAGGGCAGGCTCTGGTACCCTGGCAGGTCAGGGTGCCCAGAGCACAGCACCCCTCTTGGTGTCATCCCGAGGCCCAGCTCTAGCTGGTTGTCCTCATTCCTCGTGCCTCCCTCCTTTGTCCACCTCTGTCTCCCCACAGCAGCATTTCCTCCATGTCAGAGACACGGGAATCCCTCTCCTGCCTGCTTCCTGTGTCACGCCTCCTCTTTCCTCCTAGAACCTTCCCTGAAAAACAAACTACCACCCCCAAACCCACATTTTTTCCAAACAACCCTCCTACCTTCTGTTTGCCTCACCCTCTCCCTCATTATCTTGAGTCTTGCTTTTGTTTGCCTTGGCTATTTTGGGCTGGAGGCTCTTTGGGGAAGGGAATACAGTTTGTCACCTGCTCAGAATGTGAAGAGTTCGATTCCTTTCAGCTGAGTGAAGCTGAATTGATAAATGAGGCAAAAACTGGCTGAGAATTATCTACCTGAACGTAGGCACCTGGCTTGCTGTATCAGCTTTAAAAGGTATAATTCATTGAACAGTTGTAACTTTATGTTTAGGAAAAAAAGAGAAAATCCCATTTTAAAAGGCACAAGTAGTAGATTAATGCTTAAGTTTCACAGGAAATCCAGTCTATTTTCCTGTAGTGACGTATAGCATATTCCTATGGTAGCTATACCACGAACTATACTCTATGGCTCTGAGCACCTTCGATATTGTCAGTCATGAGGGACCACAAACATTCACAGTGTTATTTACAATGCAACATACTTAAAAGTAGTTGGAATATGAAAGTGTAAATGTATAAATTAAAACCAGTACCATGTACTAAGAAGCAGCTGTGCTTTTCCCAAGTTGATAGATCTGTTAAAGTGATTACACTCATAGTTTAAAGTATATTACTACTTGATACTATAACCATGCTTCCAATGGCTAAATAATTGTACTAAATGGAGCTAACATAGATAGGTTTAGGATGGAAATGTTTATAAGAGGTGTGTAAGATTCCTCTTTGTTTTGTTGCTGGTAACATTATTATTCTCATTTTTAATACCTAAAACACTGCAAACCTGGCTGAGTCATGGAAACATCTGGTCTCTATTTTGCAAAATTGAGGCTCTGTTGTTATCACCATATAAGCCTTCTAATTACACATAAAACTAGTTTCTATTGTAAGAGTATGTAAATTATTTAAAACTAATCAACACAAAAATAGGAAATGTTTGTGTATGTTCAGCACCATTTCTAAGCTACACTGATAAATGAGATGGTAATATTTATAGAATGTGAAATATAAAAGCAACTTTATTCATTTTGAGACAAAGTGATGTGAGAATTCAGTGAAAAAGAAACTCGAGTATTTTAAAGGAGTATGTCCCATTTGTAATTTCCGTGAAAAGAGCACTTCTGATCCGCATCTCTCATATCTAGCAGGAATCTCTTTCTCATTCTTTGCTTAAGATCCTCTCATCTGTAATAGAGCAATATTTGTCGTACAAGGCTAAATGCTAGTGGCTTTCCCTTTACACAAAGGAAAAGAATATGTTGAATACTCAGGCCCTGTTCACGCGGCTTAAAGAAAAAAATAAGAGCACAGTCTCCCTTTGCAGTCACTGAAGGCTTCAGCTTGCACTGCAAATGATCACTGGTCCTTAAAATTACATGGGCTTCTGATAACAACACTCATAAACACCCTGTTGCCTTTTATTGGGGCCCATCTCGTTGCATGTGCCTCATTTTGTTGTTGAGGGAAATGGTAAATGATTTTTTTTCTGTGACCTCTCTGTGCTCTCTGACTTTAATCATAGTGGCAATATGTGAGGCTTTCCAAGCCAGTCAGGGCCATGCATCATCTTTCCTCCACGAAATTACAAGCTGTGGTTAGGGCAAAGGTTGTGAGCTCTCCAAGAATGATGCTGGGCCAACAGTGATAGCCAAATGCAGCATCTATGGAGTTGTAATCAGTTGTATCAAAACTGCCCGGGCCTACCAAACTAGAACGTTTCATACTTTTTAGTGTCTTTCATGCTTGTACAGTGACCATGAAGATCCAGCACTGATCAATGTTTACTTGGCTCACATATTAATTACGAGACCAGACAGGGAGTAGCAGAGAGGCAAGCTCAAGGTAAGTAGCAAAATTCATGTAGTCTGTCTTTGTTATTAGTTCCCACTACAGAGTCAAGGGTAAAACACCAGTCAAAAAGTAGACTGAAAAATTTAATTGTTTTATAAAATAAGATTATGAAATTCTATGTAAAAATCCAGCTTCTTAAATATGGTACATTCAATTCCTCACAGAATATTTAAATATTCAGGTCACTTATGCTATATTTTCAATGTATTTGAATTAAAATCATTGGATAAATTAAAACATCCTTACCAAAAGATACCACAACTTATACAAATAAAACTAAACAATAATACTTTTTTAAATACAAAATGCAAAGAAATTAATAACTCTTAGAGCATGCTACAAAAATTTGCCAGAAAAATATATGGGATCATTTTTGTTTAACTAGAAAATATACAGTGTGCTTTTCATTTCTCTTCCTAAAATTCAGTCTCATACAATTTCCATTTAACTTAATAAATATGTACAACAAAAATGTTTATACCTTGAAGAATATAAATAGCAAATACTGTAGTAAAGCCTGGTCCAGCATTCTTCTCTTGTCTCGTGACTATAGTGGGGCTTTTTAACTCTGAATGTGCAAAAATGCAGAATCAGGCTCTTAGTGTTATCAACGGGTTAATAGCTTTTAAAAAGTGATTTTATTAAAAAAAAAACCAACCCTCCAAAACCACTACAGAAGACTTAGAGCTATTCCAGTCAGGCATTTCTTATAAATAGTGAGACATAATGTAGGGAAACAATGCTCCAGTTTAATTACTGCTGGCAGTAATTGGGAAAAAATAGTCAGTGGAGAAGGAAAAACATCTTGAATTAGACACATCTTACTTTCACTGATTTAATTTGATTCCCTATCATTTCTAAAAAGAGTTTCTGGTATAGCCTATGCATTGTAAATCTGTGAAGAGTCTTAATCACCTTTTTCAGACTTTGGATGGTTCGTTTTGGGAAGTGGTATGTTTTCAAGTGCTTCAGTCCATACATTAAACCTTTAATGGTGTCTTGGTCACCATTCTTTATTCTCCACAGACTGAGTAGCTTCAGAACTTGCTCTGTAGGTTGACATAGTTTCATTGTGCGCTCGATGTCTTCTTTTCCCACTTTCTTGCCTGGTAAACTTGCCATCAGTGTGTTGAGATGTTCAAAGGTGAGATTTGGATGGCCAACATGCCTTACGACACTACTTTCACAAAGACCAATATCTATAGAAAGTTAAAAGAGAAGAAAGATAAGTATAATGCATTACAACTTTATTAGGGCCTGCAAAAGACTTCCAAAATTTCAAGGTGACTATTCTTTCCCAATTATTTTTTCACTTTAATTCAAATAATTCTCTTAGCAATGCTTTTTTTTTAGGCTTCGATTACGAAAGTACTTCAGAATTTAATTAACTTTGAAAATACAAAGGTCCAAATTACAAACAAACTTAGTATTTTTTACTATATGCTTGTTCCACCTGTCTTGTAAAATGTTCTATATGTGTGACAGGAATCCTAATATTTAGTTCTAGTGAATGAAAAATGTGGTCTTCCTTTTCAGAAATGTATAGGCAAGCTTTGCAAAAATAGTAATTTTTCATTTTTGAAGTATTCTAGACACTGCATAGTCTGACATAAGCATATATATTGAAAATGGGAGGGAGAAAAAAACCCCAACCATTTCTGCAGCATTTTTTAAATCTATTCTGAGTGGACAAAAGGTCATTCCAACATGGTGGTTGTTGACAGTGGCTTACATGAAAACAGTTGACCTGATTCCTAAAAACTTTGGTGTTAACATTACAGCATTATTTCACCTTTGACATCTGTCTTGGCAGATTCAGCACAAACAAAGCAGTGAATTAACATGAGAAAGAAGTATGGGAAGGAAAAAATAAGGAAAGCCTGTCTCTGTATTCACTCTCATATGCTCCCACTCCATGAATAGGTGTCCTAGTCTGAGCTGTCAGTCTCCACTTTATAGAAAACAAATTGCACTCTCAGAGGCAGCCATCCAACTCCCTCTAAACGCAATAGCCACTGCTCAGATGTAATAGTGGAAATATTTTCCCCACTTGACCAAATTCTTCAAATGTTGTTGTGCTGGTTTTGGCTGGGATAGAGTTAATTTTCATAGCTAGTATGAGGTTATGTTTTGGATTTGTGCTAGAAATGGTGTTGATAACACGGGGACATTTTCTTTATCACTGAACAGTGCTTTTGTAGTGTCAAGACCTCTTCTGCTTCTCACGCTGCCCCACCAGCGAGTAGGCTAGGGATGCACAAGAGGCTGGGAGGGGACACAGCCAGGATAGCTGACCCCAGCTGACCAAAGGAATATTTCATAACATATGATGTCATGCTCAACAATATAAAAGCTGGGGGAAGTAGAAAGAAGGATGGATGTTTGGAATGAGAGCATTTGTCTTCCCAAGTAACCATTATGTGTCATGGGGTCTTGCTTTCTTGGAGATAGCTAGACACCTGCCTGTTGATGGGAAGTAGTGAATGAATTCTTTCTTTTGCTTTGCTTGTATGTGCAGCTTTTGCCTTACTTATTAAATTCTCTTTATATCAGCCCACAAATTTTATCACTTTCATTCTTCTGATTCTCTCTCCCTTCCCACCAGGGGGTAGTGAGCAAGCAGCTCTGTGAGACTTAGTTGCTGTCTGGGTTTAAACCGCCACAGCTGTGCATTCTCAAGAATGACACCACACGCTCTTATGGTGGCTACAGGTTTGGGAAGAACGCAGTCCTTGATTGACCAGGAGAAGCTGAATTCTCTTTCTGCTTCCCCTTGACTTCACTGTGCTTGCTGCATCAATAAATCTCAGTCAAGCACTGGAAGTCCTCTTAAAAGAACAACACATCACCAGGAGGTATTTAATCTCAAGCAATTTTTAAAATGGCATATAGAAGGTTACTTTAAATATATATGCTATCAAAACAAAGTACCTTGAATAATCTTCTTGGCTGTATCCTGTTCTTTGTTTTGCTGCGTCCATAGTTTCAAAAGCTGGAAGATCTGCTCTTGAGGACTGTGCCTTTGTTTAATCCTTTCAATATTTTCTGTGCTAACCTTTGTCCCAGGCAAACTGCCTGCTAGTAAGTTCAGCCAGTTAGGTGTGAGCTGATTAGGAACAGCAAACCTGAACATAGCCTCCTCGCATAGGGTTACATCTGAAATGAGAAAGAAAAAGAATATGTCAATTGTTCTAATCTCTGTTGCCTTGCTCATCACTGAAAAAGAGCAAACAACAAGGATGATAAGAAACAATGTTTAAAAAACAAACTATGAAGTGGCCTTTATAATGCTGTTGCTCTCTGTGCTTGAGTTCCATTTGATCTGACTTACAATAATTCAAACGCCACTACAGCCACCATCATGGAAGGCAAATGGATAACAACCTAGATATTTTTATTGTAAATGCTGATGCACTCATTTCAACTGTAATTGAAGGTATCTTTTCAGAACAGTCTTCCTGAGTACGATACATACCTATGACGCATTTCTGAGGTGCCTCATCTGTATGTTCCTCACAGATATTGTCATGAACTGCATTTCCCTCTGATGCTGTTTTGAAGCCCAGTGCACTACAGTTCGTATGCTTTACACACGCTGCTTTGGATGATGTTTCATTTGAGAAAAATCCTTCTGGACACCTCGTACACACAGTGTCACTCTCAGGGGTACCTGTGGAAACAGGAAACAATGCATCCAATGAGGTATAATCTTAACTGTGGGAAAAATACAAGAATACAAAAATAAAATAAAATATTAAATTGTCATGGTTCTGCTTTTCACATTTCTGATCTATAAAGAAATTACGTAAAAAAATAAAAACCTTTTAATTTTTAAAAACAAAAAAGGTTCAGAGAATGATGTTCTTTTTGGAGTAACCAAGTAAACAGTACTCTTATATACACTTGTTAGCAACTTTAAAATCACCAGTTACTGATTAAACCAGTAATTTAGTAGAGTACTATATTCAAATCAGTAATTATTTGAGTCTATTCAGACATTACATGATGTCTGACCTTCATCCTTCAGCTATACGAATATTCTGTAAAATAATTCAATGGCACAAGAAACTGCTCTAAATTGTACTCTGTAGTACCTGCCCAGAGCCCTACGCAAATACATTACTTTAATTGTAGCTGAAAATCTAATACAAATAATTGTCAACAAAAGACCATCTGAAAAACACTTTTCCCTGCTCAAACATTAAATTATTCAGGAAAATAGAATTTCAGTAATATTTTAAAATTTTTTTCTGGGCTTGAAAAAAAATTGTATTTCAAGGACAGAAAGTAGATTGTCCAATATAGCAAAAGTATTTTAAAACCCACACATATGTTTTGCTTTTACAAGGCATATTTTTACTTCAGAATCAAATATATGATGCAATAGTAGAATGACAATATAAGGTTCTATCTCATTGGCAAGGAGGATGAAAATTAGTGCCTGAAATCTGAAACAATGAAAACAGGCTAACCACCAGTGGCAGGATAATAACCACACCAATAAATATGTTAAATTCACTCTTAATTCATCTTTAATCAGCCAACATTTAAGCAAGTGCCTAAAGTCTAATATCTAATATTGCTTTACTGAGCATGAACTTAAGCACATGCTTAAATTTTCTTAGAAACAATTAGAAACTATATTTGAATAAGAAAATACCTCCATCTAGTGTATTTTGAAAGTATTTACATGTGAGTCCTTGTTTTAATACTAGTTCTTAAGCAGATTTTATTTGTTTGGGGCATTTCCTCCAAGTAAAAGAGTATTCAGCGAGCCATGAAATAAAAGACAATACTTGAATACATCCAACCTGGCACTTCTTTCATCAGACAGCAAGCTAAAACAAAGGAGTTTTCAGTTATTGTGCATCTAAGAAATCAAGGACCCTGGTACATTGCCAAACTCCCAAATCCTCTGCTTTCTGCAGCCAGCGCCCAGCCCACAGCAGTAGCATCTGCCCTTGTGTTTTCTTGCACCATGTGTACTGTCTGTGAACACCAGCCAACACCTGCATCTGAGTGGGCAGCAATTAGCACTGCTGAGAAGTCCCATTTTTTTTTTTAATATTATTTCATCAAAAACACTGATGTGTTCCAGCAGCAAGAAAGGGGAAGAAAGAAGAGTCCCTACAAACAGTGCATCATTCTGCTCAAAGCTTCCCATATAAACTTCATGGCACAAGAGAGAAATTGGGTCATCCATCAGTGTTTTCAGAGTTGAGCATAAAGCTACCACCCAGCTTTGTCAGCTTCTTCTCTGCTTATCAGGCCGCTCTTGTTCGGGTACAACCTGCCACATCCCAGCCACCTTTCTGCTGCTCCCTCCTAACGTGCCTGGAATCCCCCGTTTCTCCCAGGTAAACAGCAGCCACCTCTGGGAAGACAGTGTTGCCTCACAGCAGTGCTGCTTTCCTAGCTCTTTGCTGTTAAAAACTCTGCCAGGGCCACCCACAGCAGCAAGGCATGAAACCATAATCTGCATTCATAAAAGGGGACTACCAAAGTAAAGTGATCTACCCAACACTATCATGAGCAACCGGCAGTGGGGAAACAGATTTCTACTACTTAACTCTGAATGAGACACTGGATGCATCTCCTCATGCAACAGTGGAAATGTATTTTTCTATACTTAGGTTTTATTTCACCTGAATTTACATAGTTACTAAGCTCAAGGCTATCATATGGCGGAAACTGGGAATACACCATGGTTCATGCTTATTAAATTATTAGTCGATGCCTCACCTCAAAAACTGACTATTGACACAGGGGGATGGAATTATTTCTACGATTTTTTTTTTCCTTTTTTGAGGTCTGCTTGGGTTTAGCTGGTTCAGCCTGATGGTCTTTCGGAAACCAACTTTCCAATAAATTACGTCATTTGACAATTTATCTTCTTCCAAAGTTCATTTCATTCTGAACTGAGGGATTCATATTCGTTCGCCAGAGTTTCACCGTGCTTACAGGGATTCAAGAGGCTGGCTGCTCAGACAATTTATACTCCTTCGTTCACTTCTCAAACAGGCTTTCTGAGAACTTTGTTTCTGTCCTCTTTTGTCTCACTGCTGAGGTATGGTGGAACCTCATTAACCCAAGCCTCTGGGTATAACGATTTAGGTTAATGAAGGTTTATATCATGGAAATGCAGTAGCTGCCAGTGGAAATGATTGATAATGGCAAGGGCATCAGAGTAATGCTTAGTTAACCAATTACTCGGGAAGTAGCAAACAGCTACAGCGACAACATTTCTGCTTATGTCGAAGTTGTTCTCCAATGAGATGTTCACAGCACAAGAAAGGACTCCCAATCTGCCTTTCAGCACAGCTCTGATATGCACAGGCCAGCCCTAGTGTTTGCCCACGCAAATATATAATTCCTAGGGAAGTAATTCCGTAGTCTGGAGACTGGTTGCCTATGGGTTTGTGTCTGAGATATTTTGATTTTCTGTATTCTGTTCCTCATTGCTCTTTTCTGGGCAGTTATCAATCTCTGGTACAATGACAGTACAAATATCTTTCAGGTCATATTAAATACTGCTGATAAACTGGGCTATGACATTGGCCAAATGATAAATGATGTATTTTGTTTCGAGAGAAGAGCTTATTATTGGTTTAGCAATTTATGTTGCCTTAAACGAAGAATACACTCCACTGAAAATTGCTGCGTTGTTCTGTATTCCCACGAGACCTACAACACAATGGCAGCCTGCTTGACAAAGAAACGGTTGTTTGTTTGATAACAGTAACAATTTCCCTAAGAGTTCCACTTAAAATGCTGATAATTAATTATTAACACATATTGCTGTGATGCTAGAGCTATATTAATATTGTTACAATTATACACTTGGTGTCAAACACGTAGTGCTCCTGGTGTTTGTCAAGATGTACAGTTGCTTGAAACAGCAGATTTCAAAATGGAAAACATTATTATTTATCACACACACAAATACTACATTCCAGATAATGTTCCTTTGAAAGAGGCAATCCATCATGTTTCTCATTAGAGTGCAATTTGCTACATTTGCTACTGCCATTAAGTTATATATTACCATCAGAGCAGGGTATTCCACTGAGAAATGTTCCTCTGGCTACAGTCCAAGAGATGCAGACTAGGAACAGGTTCAATAATCTTTACAATTTATTGTTCTGTAATTTCATCTGGATGAGCCTCTTTCCTAATCTTGTAACTGGTATGAGCTGTGGATGTGCTATAGAGCTCTAATTAAGTCTGTATTTATTGAAAAGCAGTACATACCTGGCTGTGCAACGCCAAATCCAGGAGGACACTCTGAGTGCTTTAAACAGAACTCGAGCTCCAGGTATCTGCCTTCAACACACTCGCAGACGCGGTTCTGCGTGCTGCTGCACTCCTGCTTGACGTACTGCAGCTCTTTGCAAATGGTGCTGCAGTATTGGCATTCATCGTTGCTGTTCCACTCTTCAGCGTAGTACTGATCTGGACACGGGGCACACTGCGTCGGGCTGGTGGCGGTACAGTGCTGCTTTACATAGCTCCCAGGAGGGCACTGGTCACACAACAGCTGACGAGATGTCCGTGGATCGTAATGTGAGTATCTGGGGGGAGAGTTGTCCTGGATAGTCCTCTTAATGAAAATGTCCAAGAGCTAGGAACAGAAAGATGAAACATTGCTTGCTTTAGTTCTGGAGAACTCCGTGGTCACCTACATTTTAATGGGTGTATGAGTCTAATCATGTTGCTATCTTTAAAAAATGTTTGCATTAATAATTTATAAAATATAAGCCAGCTTCTGGACTTCCCCATGTCTGTCTTAGAATGGGAAAATTCTAGGATCTTATCCAGCAAATCTTCCTGATATAAGTACTTCCTTTTTCTCCCAGAGATTTAGATCCTATTCTTATCCCATTTACACCCTTTTAATATCACTGGGAAATGACCTTTTAAAACCTGGCACCAAAGAACCTGGCCTATTAATTTCATTGGCAACACACTCAAGGCAAAGCAAGAGATGGATTATGCACTCCTCTGTTCTTAAGTATCAAGCACTTCAGATGCAAAAGAAATCGTACTTGAAAATACAAATCTGACCAGCATACTGCACCATTACCACAGATACCTTTAAAGGTGTTTCTTTACAATATGTCTTTTTACCAGTGATGAATGTCTAGAACAATATTGGGTACTTTTATTGCCTTCCGTTTAATCTTGCAATGAGATGCAACAACTCTAAGGATAAAACATGGCAGCTACATCAAGTATGAAGATGCAGCTTCAGACAGAGGCAAGGAATGCTGCCTGAAGTTTATGAAGGGTACATTAAGGACTTTAATCTTACAAGCTGGAGGAGGCCAGGCTAATGCTTTCACTTGCTATCCAAAACAACAGGCTTATGGCTGTCATGAGGCCCTGGTTCAGTACTGGCACACATCACGACCAGCACACTCCTACTTCCTGCAACAGTCTGCTTTACTGTTGCGATCTGGGATCTGGCGATCTGACATGACTCTGTCCTTCTGCAGAGACTGTCTCCGTTTCATGTAATTTTGGTCTTGTAACTGAAAATTTGGTTTTGGGATTCCATGCTATAAAAAAAATAACTCTCAGGTTTCCTCCCTGCATACTGCCCCGAGCCGCACAGTGTGTGCCGGAAGCTCACTCTCCCCACAGAGATCCTGGCTCTGTCCCAGTGCTGCAAGACTGATGTGCCGCTTCTCTTTCAAAATTTGTGCAATTTATAAAGATGAAGTAAACTAGTTGTGAAGGAAGATTTTTTCTGTGCATCCATTCAAATTCTATATCCCATTGACTTCTCCTTGTTGCTGTTCTAATCTCAGTCAGCGAATACGGAATTGTTAATTCAGTTTCAGGAATGTATTTTCCACTTTTTCAATTCAGATTTCCCCAAAGTATAAGAGGAATTAACCCTTTTTATTCATTCAGACTCTATATCTCCTTAAGAGGCTTCATCTAAGGGCCTCACTTCTGCCACAGCATGGCAGTTTTTAAGTGATAGTCTTATTAAAGTTGATTGCTCATCTTCAATAACACAAGTCACAGCATTTGCACCAAGTAATATGAGGTGCCTAAATTAGGTACTCTTACTGCTTAAGAAAATACTCTTACGTGTAATTCCTGTTGACTGTCTATGAATCCAATTTTAATACAGCTATATTGCTACAGGATGAAGGATGAAATGCAGATGGTATGTGTATTCTCACAAAGGCTCTTCTCATTACCCTTAACTAAGCCCTGTAACTTGCATGATCTGCGGTTTCTACAAGTGGAGATCCCACTGTTTCTTGTGGTCTCAATGCACATTCTCTGTCATTGTGAGAAAATCCTTGAATTTTGATGTACCTCTCCATTTTTCTTAAATTACTGGATCTATTTAACTTGATCTATTTTACAAGAGGGTGTAGCACATGTTTTAATAGTGAGTGGCTTTCCATTGATGAAAAATGAACCCACCCTTGGTATATCTACAGCTACTATTCCAGTAATAAAGAATTTTAATTTATCTGTTGATGTGAATTGTCAGGTTTTCCTCTATGTTTTTTATTAAGTAATAGATAATATAGTACTACAGAATTAAAGCCCTGCAGACACACACATTCCCTTTGCAGAAGATAACCAACTGCAACATGCAGCACAGATGTAACAAAGACAAGCATCGACCCACATTTCATGCAGATGTCTGTGGAAATCCAAGACAAATAGCCAACACAGATCAAAATCCAACACTGTGCAAATGATTAGGGACAGCAATCAAACACATGGGCAGTGCATCCTTGTGCAGAAATGCCAATTTTTCTTCTGTGCAATGCACAGCTCACAACAAATCCCCAGCTGTCACTGCAGCAGAATCTGCTCCTCTGGGTCGTGCCTCTGCCCTTGGTGACCCATCTTCAGGTGCTGAAAGGTTAGGTGGACCATGCAGGAGCAAGAACATGATTGAAAATAATTCAAATTCAGTAATCAGAGCATGAGGCATGTGGTTTTGTAGGGGAAAATGAAGGCATTTAGTTCCCAAAAACCAACAACTATGTGAAGCAAGTCAATAAAAGTTGAAAAAAATTCAACACAATTTGAAAGGAACTGATTTAAGAAATTGAGCAAAAGATACTTAAAAAATATGTGTGTGAGACTATGTGAAGTCTTGCCTTTGGAAGTGCCAATGTCTATGAGCTGTTAATGGCAACTAGAATATTATTAATCTAAATGAGCATAACCAATAACCATAATAATAGGAAAAATAAATCAACATCACTAAAAGAATGATCATTCTTTGCATTTGATTTTTAATTTGTGTTTTTAAAACAGCACATCACATCTTTCTTCCCTTCTTTCCCAGAAACACACATTATGTAGCTGCAGTAATCCATCGATCATTGGCTGAACTATACCTATGCAGGATCCAACTCTGTTATTGAGTAAACAAATGTGACAAGAGATTCTTCAAATTAAAGCTGTAAATGCGATCAATATCTCAGTACTTTAACAGAACATTTTATATATAATTTTCAACACAGAGCTAGATTACCTTTACTGTAACTGTTTGACTACTATGATCCTATCAATAGAGTGAGAAATGCAACTCATGGCTGCAGGTTAAAAATGTTACTTGGCATAGTAATAGAGGAAAATAGTAAAAGGCATTAAGCATAAACATCCCCTTTTGACTGGGAAATCCCAAACCACAGGTATCAGTATTTTTCTGCATTTTTCCTCCACCTCCTCTATGTATCAACCCCTGCCATAGACAGCATATGGGGCATTTTCTACCTAGATCTTCTTAGACCCAGTATAGCCATTAGGATGCTGTTAAGCACATTTCTAGACTCCAGTCCTCCATAGCACACTTCTTCATAAGACTACTGTGGGTCCCTTAATAATACTTGAGAGAATATATCTGCAAGTTTTTCTGCTATGCAGATGGAAAACACCTAGCACATGTGAGTATTCTGAATACTGAAAGCAGAAGTTATTCTTGAACCTACAGTAAGTGCCAAAGTAAAATTGTTTTTCAGAAGTCTTGCAAAAAGGCAGGATGGAGTGCGACTTTTACTAGTTTCATTGCAGCAACTTGGCACAAACAGAATAAAAATTCTTCTCATTCCTCAGCTCATAGAATAAACTAGAGAAGAATGTCACTAAATTGTCCTTTCTCCTAGCCTAAGACACACTGAATTTGTGCTTACATTAGCAAATTGGACCACCTGTTACAGCAGATTTGTAAAGGAAAACAGATGGTGCTGAGCACCTGACATCCACATTATGCATGATTCGGGAAATTATTTGGACTAACTTCACTCTGCTCTTATAGACTGAGTGTGCATTAGTGGTTACAGTGCATCTGGTGTGTCTCTGGACTCTATCTCTGGGTTTACTTCCATCAATCCAGTTTACTTTTGTAAATCCACTTTGTGCACTCCAAGTCTGCTCTAACATGCAAACTAAAATACAGTAAATAAGGACGATCAGGACAGCCCCTTCAAAAGCGTGCTCCCAGATCAAATTAAAATGGCAATTAAATGCATTTCATGTCATTCCTGACATTTATCCTCCTAAACTATGTTACAATCAACTTGGCAGCAGATTCTCAGCCACATGAACCCTCTGACTGACTTGAATGTCCATACTTAAGGGTAGGCTTTCTAGTATGAACCTCAGTCTCTGCCATAAGAAATAGCACTATTTGAGCACATGAAAATGTCATGGCCAGAACTTGCTAGTTCTGAACATTGGTCTTCCCAAAAGCTTCACAGAAAGCAGAATTTCTCCTCTGATCATGCTGGCACTGGCCTATTTTTCTCTTGTTGGAGAAGAAAGCACATTTCCATTTGAAAAGAGAATGAAACTACAAGTCTGGTTTCAGTTTACTGGAATCAAGTTGGGGTTATGCTCATGTTCACCTTTTAACCATTAAGAAACCAAAGCTGTGGTCTATCAGTACTAAACTTGGCCAAAGTCATGGATTTGCCATTCAGAATTCTGTTCATCCTTGTTTAGGAAAGGTTAATTCAATCTGAAAGAGGTACAGAGAAAGTTCTTAAGGAAATTGAGAGCTTTGTCTTGAAGAGAATCCTGACTTGTTCAATAGCTTATCAATTCAAAACTGTATCTATAGAATCAGTACTGACAGTGAACACACAGAGCGAGAACTTTCTCCATTAAGGGATAATGCTGATAACTGAAAAGGGGTTTCTCTCATCAGAGCAAATTTGGGAATAGCCTTTTACAGAGAAGCAGGTGCAAGAAACCCAAGTAGTTTAAATATAGCTCTCGATGCATTTCTGAAAGCAAATATGCCATTTGGTTTCCTGGAAGAGCTGGGGAACAGACTGAAAAGATCTAGGCAGTTTGTTCCAGGTTTAAACCCTAAGAAAATCCTTTATATCCCAACGCCTGTTGAAGACAATGATACTCACTATCGTCTTAATCTCAACAAATCACCTGTTACTGTGATTTGGAGTGCACTCAATTGCAAACAATTTTCCTAGGGGTAGTAAAATACAAGGCTCAATTTATAAAAACAGTCCCAAAGGCTGGGATTTTTTGTTCTATAAGTATGAAATTCTATTAGTAACAAGATTATTACAACCAAAATAAAACCAAACCAAAATCTATTATCATTAACTACATCTATCAACCTGTTGGGTGAAATTCACTGCTAGTGTCGTGGGCTTAGTTCTGAAAGGACTGAAAAACTCAGTCCTTATCCATCTTCCTTGGCCAAATTATGGGTAACTCTCAGGATGACTGTCGCTGTGTGAGGAATTGGGATGAACCGTAAATACTGAAATATAAGGCAAGTGTAAGTCAGTGTCATGCAAGTAAATACTGAGAACTTAGTTACCCAAGGTTAAAAAGCAATTCTTTGATTGTGTCACTCAACACATTAGGCCTGAAGCTGTATTTTTCCATACTATCGTTTTGTCAACATATACAATGCTAACATAAAAGGCCTGCACAGTACATTTATTTGAGCCCTTAGAAGATACTTCTGAAAGAGAAATAATGCGATTGTAAAATTTCATTTCAGATCTTGGACATGAAAAAGCTACACGCCCTTTTCTTTCATCTTTAAGTGTAAGGCAAAGAGCTGCTTGCTTTTTCTTGTTGAATTAAAATGAACTGGAAGACAAAGCACATAAAAATCCTTGAAGTGTAATCCCCTTAAATCACTGCTTTGTGTGAGAAAAGAAAGTGCTTTTCAGCATATGAAAACATTATTATATAGCTTGGCTTTGTGGTTTTGGGTTATAGACCAAAGGAGAATGTTTAATTTGCTGAGAAAGATAAATCTGTTTCTGTTTTGCATTCCACAGCTATTCCAAAGCATATTTTCCTGTGTGATAAATAATCATTCAAGGCATCTGTCAGATGGCTCCTAGTGTTTGCATTGGGTTCAAAGTAAAACTTCACAACTCTCCTACTTTGCTTTCCACACAAAGTACTTGAAGAAATCTAAGGCAGGAGGCCTTCGTTTACTCAGCACTCAGACAGAACACCTCATTAAAATCATGCACAGGCCCCAGAGAAATCTCAGGGCGGAAATATAGCACTGAATGATATTGAAGAGGTCCTCTTAATCAATAGCTTGTCAAATCAAAACACTGTCTCTAGATCACTCTAGACACTAGACAGTGTCATGCTGAATCAGATCCATGGCTGTCTATTGCAAATAACCATTGTAAAATATTTGTCATCTGAGGAGAAATGACTCCCACCAATCTGGGAGATAGTCAGATCTCACCCTCTCACCTTGCTGCTCTGGGGGGCCCCATGCAATCACGGAGTTTCATATCTTTGGGCTGACAGTCACAACTTCTCCCATGAGTTGCTGCAGGCTCACTTAGTGCACAGCCCAGATGAAGGACCTTTCGGCTGAGTGCAGACCGAGCATCAAGAACACAATGAAAGCTAAAATGGAGTAATTTTCGCTGGCTTGAGTTTAGCTTATACAGTTGTTCCACCACTCTGTCAACTACTTCAATGCAATCCACTCATTTTGGACATAAAGGGACCTACTAATACCTTGTAAAGTGGAGGCTGCTTTTTTATATAACAAACATAGCTAGTGGCTCTTCTGAGCCACCTGTATTGAAAACAGAGGATATCAACTGCTGTCTCCATTTCTCTGTCAATAAAGCAATATGTCAACAATTCAGATCTTTTAGAGTCTTTGCAAGACACAATTGGTTGCCACTCACAATTCAATGTAGGACTCACAAATAAATTTATGAATCTAAAATATTGTTTAATTTTCAGTGGTAGGAAAATGACAGTCAACTGAAGAGTAGTTTTGCATCTCATAAAAGAAGTGCTAAATTGAAAGTCTTTGTTTATGTGATTTAAATTTGCCTGGAAGCTTGTGGAGGGAGAAATCAGGAAAGACTAACCAGCTACTCACCAAAAGAAGTCTTATCCATAAGACATATTTAGGAACATTATTCACCAGAGTGGCAGCAAACTTTAGAATAACCCAAACCTGGAATGTTGCTACCATTACTACAGTCTGCCTTTGCACTGAACAGAATAACTGACCATCTAGCTAGAGAAACAGTATGTCCACTACTATGTACAAACAGGTGTTTTTCTCCATGAAGACTGTCACAGTAGCAAATTTACTAGCATAAAAGTTAAATACAGAAGGAACAAAATTGAAGTTTCTGTGAGATTTGAACAGTGTGTTATTTAAATTGGGACAATCTCTTTCAAAAATTCTTCTGGTAACCTCAGGGTTTTATTTTTAACCAACACACATGCAGACAGACATAAAGTAAGTCAGACAGAAAGATAACTCCTACCCTCACAGGCTGCAAAGCCACTGCTGCCTACACACTGCAAACCCAACGGGCAGGCCAGAAAAAGCATGTCACATGCCCCCAGGGATCCAAAATAGAGAAAGGTGAAGTTTAAGGGTCAAGATAGTTACGTGACAAGTAATGAGATCCAGAACTGGGGAATTTCTTTCAATGCAGCCTGATTTCACAACACTTATCTGTTTGTTTTAATGTTCCAGCAAACACCACTACACGCATGCAGCACCACAGCAGGTCCCCTTTCTGAAACCTTAGCAAAGAGGCCAAGGCTGAAAGTAAACCATATCTGAACAGTCTTTTTCAGCTATCGTGTCTCCAAACTAGGTTTAAGGTATGTGAGCCAAACACACACAACTTTGAACTGCTGTCATGCCTCCTACAAGTGTTCTTTAGAATAGGTACTAAAACTACTTTTCTGAGCTTTAGAACATCTGACAGTACGTAAACTTCACTGACAGTACTTCAGCTTCACAATAAATTTAAATTAATTGCTTTTAAATAATAGCAATAATAATAACATTAAAAATAAAAATAACAATAATAATAATAGATTGAATGCTGAAGCTTTCTGCTATGGACTCCGGCCACTGACATATTTTAGCTCTGAAATTCCTCTGCCAGAGGATTATGCTGAATTTCACCTAACACTATTACTTTGTGGGAGAACATGAACAGACACATTACATTTAATCAAAATCAAAATCCTGATGTGATTATTTTATGACAGCCACAGATAAGAAGCCAAATTGATAACAGGCTACTACTGAAATTCACAGATTAACTTCCCATGCTTTCATACAAAGAAGACACAATATCAAACATAAGATTAAAAGTGTTGTCCTGTGTTTAAATTTGCTGACCACAAGCTTGGCAATTTTTACTTCTCTTGCACCATTAATTGCTTTTGGTTTGTTTCTCAAAAAGCTCTTTCAGAAAGTTGTACAGAGAGTAATAATCATGCATTACTCATCAGATCCTGGAATTCTCTTTGCATTTATAAAGACCTTTCAAAATAAATGGTTCTCATTCTAACACTCTGCCACAACATTAATGCCACTGTACTCACCAAAACAACCCAGGAACAAGTTATCACACAGGCATGCATAACAGCCTGTTCTGGATATTATTTCTTAATGCTTTTCTTTGAATGTTTTCTTGTCTGAAAGATGAATAATCTTCAAATAGATATTGTACAGTATCTGCCTGTACCTAGATTTTAATTAATCTGACATCATATAAAATTCCATATGGCTAAATGGATTAGATGGTATTTTGAAAGTTTTACTACACTGCTAACATCTCTAAATTTGCATCTGAAAATATCTTGCTAAATCACCAAGTAAACAAAACTTTAGTAAAGCAGGAGTTTATACTGGTTTTAATAACACAACATTTTCTATAATAGCTACTGACACAGCCACGAATTCATCACATTCTTTCACATGAAGCTGAATTTTCTAAGCCAAAACAAGCAGCACAGGTTTGTGATTTTTTTCTGAATTTCACAGTGTTTTTTCTGGGTAACAAAGCCAGCACAGTAACTGAGATACTGACCAGTGCTACTGAAGCAGAGATTACAGAGACAGGCAGGGATGGAGATTTTGTAAATCAAAGACAAACAGCTCAGCCTCCAGTTTCTAAAATCATTCCCAAATACAGCGGTTTGTATCAGCCCAGTATAACAAAGCCTTACAAAAGGAGAGAGTGCGATACAAAAAATAAGGCAAAAGAAAAGCAAATCATGCCACTACCTTAGGAATGGGATTAAAGTCCCTGCTGCCTCCCTGGACCTGGATGAGTACATTGCACTCCAAACCTCACCAGGAAAACTCAGCATGAAGAAATGCAAAGGGTTTACCAAGAAAATGGAGAGAAGGAAAAAAAAACAGCAAAAAAATCTAACAAAAGAAAAAGAAAAAAAACCCAGAAAAGCTGTATGTCTTTACAGCCTGATCTCTGAAGCTGTAATGCATCTTTAAGCCTATCTACCTCTCTGAAGGGACTTACCACAAGCGTGCAACACAGGAACTTGTTCATTGTGGTCGGTGGAAGAAACCTCAGCGCGCTGGGAAATCAGGCAGAGAGTCAGCTCCCGCTCTAGTCTCCTAGCAGCCTGCTTACATCCCCCAACATTAAAGACACGATATATATATAGTCCCGGTGTAACAGGAAGCTTTGGCTCAGCTTTGATCACTCATTCCCTACCATGACCAAACTTTTCTCTCTCTCTCTCTCGCTCGCTCGCTCTCCCACTCTTTTTTTTTTTAAGGAACCTGTAAAACTTGATGACTTAATGGAACCCTCCGAGCGCTGTAACCACAGACTGGAAAATGCAGGAGGGAGTGTCAGGGGCTGGCCAGGGGAGGGCTTAATTGGGCTCTGTCTGTCTGTCTGTCTATGCCCCTCTCCTCTGCCCTGAGCAGCTGGTTTGAAAGGGAGACGCATCCTAGGTAGGACAGCCGCTCCTTCAGCACCCGAGGCTGATGGAAGGACAGTTAAAAGTCACTGCTGGAGGCCAAGTCCCAGTGCCCTGCACCAGCATGGCCACGCACTTGTGGGCCCTCAAGCACACCCAGGGCTGCCATTGCCCAGTGAGGAAGAAGGGTCCTTTCCATGTGGCTCCTCAGGGGTTTCCTGGAGTGAAAGTGACTGGGAAGTAAAGGTCAGGGAAGGGAAGGCTGAGGGGAAAGATGATTCCTGCCAGTTTGCTTTCCCTGATGAGGCAGCAATGCAAGGAATGGCCTTGTTGCCTCTACTACCTGCCTGCCAAGACAGGTCTTTGTGACATGAGGGGTGGTTGTCCACTACCAGCCAGCACCAGCCCCAAGTGGCTTTATGAGAAGGAGCGAGCTTTGGGAACAATACAAGGCTTTCACACCTGTGGTTGTGATTTTCAAGTGGCATTCAGTGCCCAAATAAAGTGAAGGTTATTTTCATTAAGTATTTTCAATAAGCCCCTCTCAGGAGACTCTTCTTCCTTCCTCCAGTTGCAATGCAATGCTTTTAGATAGAAAAGATCATTTTTTCTAAAACCATGAGGATCAAACTGTGTGTCTTGCCTCCTTGGGTTGTTCAGAGAGCTTCCAGGGAACCTGCATGTACCTGGCTCAAAGCTGGGCAGGGCTTCCTAGGCAAAGGTGTGAAGAAAATAATTTCTGGTCCCAGCCTTCAGATATTCAGAAAGTGATTATAAGAAGCTGTGGGATCCTGGCATAGAAGCCAAACCTAGATGTGCCTCCAGTTTTCACAGATGGTTTTCTCTCCCTTTTCACAGGCCAGACCAAAACCTCAGCTCTGGATATTCCAGCTCTTGAGCATTTGAAATCTGGGGCCCACATTGGCTCTGGGATGTGCAGTTTTGCCCCTTTGAATCACAAGGCTGTGAGGGATTGGCAAAAGAGTGAGGTGGAAAAAGCCTGTATATTGTTTCACAAAAATTCAGCTATACAAAGTCAGGAAGCCATCGTCTTCAAGAAAGACGGCCTCGTGCATTCCTCCTTAGACAACATTTGAACATCTGTCAGGCATAACCTGAGATTTCAACAGATGCTGACTACAGTCGTCAGGATGATAAAAACTGAAGACACTTGAATTAGTAATGAGTTCTTTGTAAGAGGTGATGTGAAAACTGATGTGGAAACCTTACTACCTGAGGGAGCGTTGTTGGCATCTGTTGGGTAGTCACCAACTGATTACTGTTGCACATTGAATGAGTGCTATAACTGTTCCTGGAGCCTTTTCAGAGCCTTTCGGTACTTTAGCATCTATTCTTAGACGTATTCATGAACATACTGCCCAGATAAATGGCCGGAAGTGCAAATAAACAGTATCCAGGTCTACATTTCTACATATCTGTTGAGTATGGGGAGGGACTGTTTTTGAAGTGGCTTAGATGGGAGCACTCTGTGCTGAGTTAGGAATTGACTGGATGGCTGAGCTCAGAGAGTGGTGGTGAATGGTGTCTCATCCAGTTGGCGGCCGGTCACCAGTGGTGTCCCCCAGGGATCGGTATTGGGTCCAGTCCTGTTTAATATCTTTATTGATGATCTGGATGAGGGGATTGAGTCCATCATCAGCAAGTTTGCAGATGATACCAAGCTGGGAGGGTCGATCTGTTAGAGGGTAGGATGGCCCTACAGAGGGACCTGGACAGACTGGAGAGATGGGCTGATTCTAATGGGATGATGTTTAGTAAGTCCAAATGTCGGGTACTTCATTTTGGACACAACAATCCCATGCAGAGCTACAGACTGGGGACAGAGTGGCTGGAGAGTAGTCAGGCAGAAAAGGACCTGGGAGTGCTGGTGGACAGGAAGCTCAACATGAGCCAGCAGTGTGCCCAGGTGGCCAAGAAGGCCAATGGCATTCTGGCCTGCATCAGGAATAGTGTGGCGAGCAGGACCAGAGAAGTTATTGTCCCCCTGTACTCGGCACTGGTCAGGCCTCACCTTGTGTACAGTTCTGGGCCCCCAGTTTGGGAAAGATGTTAGGATACTGGAATGTGTTCAGAGGAGGGCAACGAAGATGGTGAAGGGGCTGGAGCACAAGCCCTATGAGGAGCGACTGAAGGAGTTGAGGCTGTTTAGTCTAAAGAAGAGGAGGCTCAGGGGAGACCTCATTGCTCTCTACAACTACCTAAAAGGAGGTTGTAGTCGGGCAGGGGTTGGTCTCTTCTCTCAGGTGACCAGTGACAGAACTAGAGGGCATAGACTCAACCTTTGTCAGGGAAAGTTTAGACTTGATGTTAGGAAAATGTTCTTCACTGAAAGGGTGATTGGCCATTGGAATGCGCTGCCCAGGGAGGTGGTGGAGTCACCGACCCTGGAGGTGTTTGAGGGGAGACTGGATGAGGCACTGAGTGCCATGGTTTAGATGATGGTGCTAGTGTTGGTGTTAGTGTTGGGTTATAGGTTGGACTCGGTGATCTTGGAGGTCCTTTCCAAACTTAAGATACTGTGATACTGTGATTCTGTGATCTTTGACCATGCCGGGTCGCTATGCGTGAGTACAGTGTTCTCCATATAGTGACCAACTTTAAGTATCAACAAGAATGCTATAGCAACACAATTAGCAGAAGTTATTTAAGCCAAACTAGCTTTATTCCCTTAGAGGTCAAGAGCTGAAGGCAGTAATACATCTCTTCTCCTGCCTGGGAACAGCAAGCCCCAGTGTTAACTCAGAGAACCCTGGGAGGTGGGTGAGACTGATTGTTTCCTGCTCAAATACAGCAGAAGGAAAAGCACCAAACCCATAGCAAGCTCCCCATAGTCAATTGAATAGTATAACTGAATTTCAGTGGGCTTTGGATTGTGCTGGGTCTTCTCGTTGCTAGTGCCAACTATAAATACACAACAGCTGGGTCTCTAGAGAAATAAAAATGTAGCTCATAAGCTTGTGCTTAACAGGTTACTATATAGAGAGAATATAATTCATATCAGAATATTCTAGAAATTAAAATATTTTATGCCATGAAACACAGCAGAAAATAAATTTAAAAACATTAAAATTCTTTAGCCAAAAAAATGTGTATTATTAAGCAGCGGCATCTTCCTCAACACATCTGCTTTGTATATATTTGTTTTCATAGTTAGATATGCTGCCCTGCATGAAAAGGTATTTTACTCCCATAAGCAGTGAAAAAACCAACACAGGTTAATCAGAATAAAACAGATCCTCCTTGAGCTCTTTCAGCTAAATGGAAGGGGGCCAAGATGTATCCATTTCAATGAGGACACGAGGTTTGGACAGATGCTAAGGAGACCATTATCTTAACGATACATGAACATGAAAATGTCACCTATCTAGTCTCGCTGGAGTCTCTGGAGCTGGCTGTGGATGTTTGGAGTGAACTATGTAGATGTAATTGGCATGCTTGATCTGTAAATCACAAATAGACAATAAATAGAGGATCCCACACTGCCATTTTTAGTGTCAGTTTCCAAAGAAGAACTGCATTTTAACAAGGTTTAAACTGCAGTTTGAATGTTTTCACAAGTGCTTTACAGCATTGCCACTTTGCCTTTGGGAATTAGTTAAGATGTGTTTGCAGAGCATGGAATCATAGGACAAGGCAGTAAACCCTGTAATAAACACTTGTCCATGCTACAACCAAGCTGTTCTCAGCAGTGTTTAAAAGAACCACGTTTGTGACTACATGCCATAACAGGGAAAGGACATAGCCTCAAACTGGTTTTTGAAAGTTAGGTCCCTTTAATTACTCATTATATGAAACAGTTTAAAAGATGTAATAGGAAAAGAAACAAAAAAAAAAAATCAGGGTTTCTTCTTTTACTAATGTAAACTGCTGAATATAGGCATTAAGTAGACCATTCTGTATTAAGGGAAAATGGCCAGCTTGTTTTAAAAATAATTAGTTAAAAGTGATACAGAAACAGCCCTCTAGTTAACAGTAAATGGTTCATTGCAACTTGTAACAGTACAAAAAATTGGAGAAAAAGGACAACTTTCATTGGGCAAACTGAAAGTGCGATACCACATTGCTTTCAATCTGTGGTGACATGCTTTTGGTGGGACATCAGCTTATTGATTCAGTACTAGTCATATTTCCAGACAGGTATTTATCTTTCCCTGTTTTTTATCGTCACTATTTGTATTGCTGTCCTGGATGTTATGATTGTTATAAATCTATTTCTAGTCCCATGCATCATTATAATCACCAGGTCTATAAATGGCTTTGCTCTTTCAGCCTGTCTGCTATCTGGAAAAACTCACAAGTCCAGACCAGTGAGTTGGTGCTGGCAGGTGGACACTGCATAGCTGAGTCATCTCAATAGATCAGTGTGATGATTATTGAGCCCAAGCAGCAAACAGTGGGAAGACTGTGGCTTCAGGCTTGGGACTCAAAGTTCACCACACGTTGAATTTAGAGAACACTCAGAGCTTCGTCATTAACAGATTTTTGTCAAACTAAGGGAAAGAGGGATCTCAAAAAGATCAATTGCCTCTGAAAGTAAACATATTAGTGGCTACGGAAAAGGAAACAAACTGACATTCTACTATGCTGTTACTCTCTGTTTATATTGTAAGAGCTGATGACCTGAACTATCCTGGGAAAATTTTGAAAATGAAAGGTTAAAGAATGGGTTTACCTCATTTTTTTTGTTTGAAGATTTGGCTTGTTTTGTAAATCTGAGGTAGACATGAGGTGCTAATATACCAAAAGGAAAATATCACTTGTCAAATTATGTACCCAGAGGAAGGAAGATGGAACTTGTCCTATCAAAACAAAACTGGATTTACAGTATAGGATTTGAAGGTTGCAATGGAGGAATTGAAAAATTAGTCACAGAATGAATAAAGTTACCAGACATAAACAACTTCAAATTGAGGACCGACATATATTCTTTACTGTTCAGACTTGCCCACCTAGGGAATCAAGTTGGCTTGTAAATCTGAAAAGTGATGTTTCACTATGTGGACATTATCTTTTCTAGTACCCTTTCAAAGTAGATGCATCACTGATATGGATTTGTGAATTTTTCAGGTTGTGTAAGCAACTTGAACAAGGTAGGATCAGACACCTAACTTTCAGTTAGCTGTAGTTGAGAGTAAGTCCAGTACTGCTGTACTGTAAATTTACATCCCAGGCGGCTTCACAGTCATTCCAATCTACAGGCAAACAACCTCAAGCATAAGGAATGCTGGCAGACTGGGAACAGAGAACTGGCAGCTTCATTTAGTCATTCCTGCCCAGGACATTTTTGGCCTTGAATTTCTTCCTAGCTTTATCTCTGTGGCATCAGGAGGCTTCTTGCAATGATTCAAAACTTTCAAATACTCAGAAAGCCTTAAGTTCTTCTGAAAAACTCAGTTGTAATACCAGCCATTTGATAAGAAGAAATTAATTGTTCCCAGAATCAACATTTCCAGTTAACACCAGTACTCCAAAAGAGACAGCACATACTTTACCGAAAGCTACAGAAACTGGAACTGAAACAAAACAAGTCTTAGCCAGTAAGATTTTATGGCTAACAGGTTTTTCTTTTTTGACTCTACTAATTTGCTTGCTACTCTGTAATTGAAGGTCACTGGTTAAGGAAAATTGTCCTGTTAGCTCATGAGGAGCGGCTGTAATTTTATTGCTTTCAGTCTGACTTCATTGTGTATATTTGGGTGTTATTAACACAGCACCAATTTTCCCTCCTTTCGGCTTTCCAGATATGAGGATGTCAAGCCAGTAATGATACCATGCTTGGCCTTCAGTGAATTTTGAATGGACATCTGAAGGTTTTTCTTGCTACGTGCTCAGAATTTAAATCTCTCAGACACTGGGTTCATCCAACTGTGAAACAGCTATTGGCTTGTGCAGCTTGATGGACAGCTTGTGTCATTTACATGCAAATGGTTTCACCACCTGTGGATTGCTAGGCTCTTCATTTCCACAAGAAAGTAAGGGCAGTTATCATCTATGGGGAAAGCTGGCTGCTCCTTGGTACAGGACATTGGCTACTTCTTGTGGCAGTAAACCTCTGCAGTGCAGCAGAGACTTTGAATACCGAAGAATCTGGAAACTAAAGTAGGCTTTACTGAGATTGGACAGGAAAAGCACTGTGAGAGAGTGAAGCCTTTTAAGGAAATCAACCAACATAAGAATACACGGGCTAAAAGCAGTGTCTTCCAGCTGCAAATATCAAGCAATCTGTGTGTCAGTCCTGTGAAGGAGATAGATAACATTACAAATCCAGTTACCTCAGACACACATAACACTGCATTTTTCCTTACATATATATAAGGTTTCTGACCATCCCTTCTGGCAGACTGTTGAGAGAGACATGGTCCTTTCCTTTTCTAATTATCTTCATCTTTCTTTTCATGTGGCTTCTTTTTCCTTCACCATGCCACTGAGGCCAGCCTCAGCTTGCCCATTTTCCCACAGTCAACTCTACGTCTTCATCCATACTCTCCTCTGTTCATAGGTCATCTTGCTTGGATTAAGTTTGAAGACTCTTTACTTTCTAGTCTGTTCACCCTCTCTGGGAGCAACCTGCTGCCAGTGAGAGATGAGTATGTAATGGACAGGCCATACTGGTATAAAGGAAGATTTTTTTCAGGTGTATGTCATATTGAAAGTACTTCTCTGCTGTCTGCTTGCTATACTTCAAAATGTTTTAAAGTTTCTTAAGAAAGTTTGTTGTCTTCCTTGGTCTTTCAGCCGCACTACCCATAAAAATCCCCACTTGTGACTATATGCAGAAACAATCACAATAAAGTAACAAAATCAATAATGAGCACGTAATATTTCCTCCCCCAAAATGGCTATCAGAATTTATTTGAAATTTCTTGTACAATGTCAGCTCTGCAATTTCTGACTTCAAAGGAAGTGCAGTGGTGCAAGAAAAAAAGGAGGGACCTTCATGAAGTAAAACAGAAGGAATATGCAATTTGTGGATGAAGGCAAAAGTCACTTGGAAAACTTGCCACGTCCCTGCAGAAATAGCACATGCTCTGAAGCACCTTTTAGGTACTTTTGCTTGTGGCCAAACTTCAGACATAATAAAGCTTTTGTCCTTTTCTTGGCAGAGAAGGTTGAAAACGAAAAAAAAGAAGGGGGGAGAAGGAGGAAGGAATTTCAGACTCCTCAGGAGATGCATTCCAGCCAGTTGCTGGATGCTCCAGCACATTCCTTTGTTCCCTCTAACCAGACATTTTCCTTTGTTTAGTCCATCAGCGCCCTATACAGGGCAATGGGAAGTTACACAGTCCTCGTCTCCCAGACCTGAAGCTTTCCCAGATTTAGCATTTTTATTGCATGCTGATCTTTACTCACCATATTAAAAGAAATACTAATTATTGTTTTTCATTTCTCTTATTCAGTGTTGACAAGTGAGGTAAACTAAGCTCTGGTAGAAGCCAAACTAACTGTTGATTTCATGCATATTTATTCCCCATCACCATATGCACAGCAGAATGGTACCCTGAGAGCAAGAGCACGAATTGCAGCACTTTACCCAGCCAGGGATCGGGACTTTTAAAGACATTGCCTAGAGGCAAGTGACTATTGTCCACGAGGGAATACTTTGATTTAAAGATATTGCATCTACCATACCGTGTCTCAGTCAGCACCCTGGGTTTGCTCTAATTCATGCAATGTGAATTTTAAGCATTGGATATTTGACTTCTACGGACTTATGTGTGTGTTTGAGATTCGCTTCTTACTTGGATCCACCTTTATTCACTCCTCTAAAATATTATAAGCTTCCTTCTCAACTTTTTTCTAAGTTTTTCTGCTCCAAGTTTTCGGGAGCCTTTGCCCTTGGCGCTCTTCCTCAACTTTCTAGCCTCTGCTCCTTTTATTGAATGGGGATGTTCATACACTTCCATGTTCCTAGAGATAGTAGAGTCGCTCTGGCCTTCTATCAGAGTAGGCAATACAGCTTTGTAATGTGAGGCAACTTTGCTTATTACCAGGCTCCTTTTGAATCAGGATTCAAGAATACACATCCTAGGACAAATATTAAGGAAGGAACTCACAGTCATTGGTGGTGGGACATGAACCAGTCTTGTGTCAGTGAACAACAAATTAAAGGTTCCTCTCTCCAAACTATTAGTAAGAAGAAGATTTTTTTAGCAGAAGCAAAGCAGATCTTGCCTGATAAAACCATGTGTTGCAGGTGATCCTGCCCACTTGATCTTTCATGAAATTTTGCAGTAAATGTTCCTGCAGCTATGATTTCAACTTGAGGAGGCAGAAGCATGGCTCCTTGGCTGGGTCTGCTCTTGGACTGGCTTAGGATTCAAGAGTCTCAAGAAGCAAAAAATAGGAAGTGGTGAATGTTAACCCTAGTAAAAAGTTTTCACACAGAAGAGAACATAGGCTTTCCTGTGTATAATCAGATACTGCAAACAAGAAAGAATAATAATGAATCTAAAGTGCCCTTTCAGTTAAAGAATTCATTGCTGCTACTTTAAATTGTTGGTGCTGACTGCACAAGGAAAGTTTACAGTACTCTGATTCACTGTGAAAACCTCTCACTAAAATGTAAAAGCTTTTCTTATCAGAGAAAATCTCTTCCTTCTTTCCTTCTGCCATCTTTTTTTCATATTGCTTAAAAAAGGCTAACAGTAAATGTCAATGAAAACTAAGGCAATGTGGAAATACATAGAAACTGCTGCTCTGTTTTTTTTCTCCTGTGAATTTTTGTAAATAATTTTGATCTGCATCCAGAGCAGTTTATGGAGGAACAAAACAGTGCATGTGGAACAGCAGGCAAGAATGTGGAGTGAATACTAATGCACTCAAACACCCTCCCCCAACATCTCTAAGCCTGAAAAATCCTTCTGCAGCATAACTACTATTTCCTGTAGGGCTTGTTTCTATCCTCATGGAGGAAAGTCCTTTAGCATTTAATAGAAAATTATCTTTTTGAGCTATTAGATTTTAATACAATATTATATCCTGGCCATATAGCAGTTTGGAAAAAAAACATACATACTTTCATGAGGAAATTTTAAAAGATTTTTGGGAGAAGAATACCTTTTTTTTATAGGACCTGCCTGAATATCTCTTGTTAAATACAGTTGAATTTCTTTACAATGGTAGAATCTTGAACTAAATACATTTTTACAGATACATTTCCAGTGCAAATCTTGTCCCTTTAGAGCATGAGGAGAGCAGAAGGTGGCCACTTGTGAAAAACAGGAAAAAGAGAGAAAATAAAATGATTACTTTTTTTCTCAATATATAACACCAGTTATAGATAATCTCAAATACTTTAATTATTTAAACCTCTTCTGCATGAAATGCCACTAAAGACCTTTCTTTTTCTTCCAATTTCAAAGCCTAATTGCAATCTGATATGCAACCTAGAGATGTCAGCTGAAATCAGTGAGGTTCTCGGGACACGCTTTGGGACCAAGTTGGTATGAGAATATTGTTTTTTCACTAAAATGTTAATTGTGTGAAAGGGACCATGTGATGTCTTGTACGCTGTAGCAGATGACTGCAATTAGTGACAACCCCTTTTCTGTTCCCTCTGCCCCATATTTTATGAATTGGAGTTTCAATTTAAATGTAAAATTTCAGTGTAAGCATGCATTGGGTGCCTCTCTTCCATATAGTCTCAGGCAACTCAAAGGACAGAGAGGCTGCTGTTCCTGCTCACACACAGAGTTTGAAGTTGTAAAGGGATGAAAACTAAATGTAGCAAATTTACTATTTACAAACCTCGCATGTGGGTGGCATGGGCTGTTTGTAAATGTTTGCAAAATTGAATGTTCGGCCTCATGCCCACGGGACTGAGACTGCCAGGGAGCGTGGACGTAAAAGGAGAGGGGAGAGACTGCACATTACTTCCCCAAGGCCATTTCTACACAAAAGGATGGGAGGCCCAGTGTAAGATTCTTGAAAGAGCTGACTTCAGTTCTCTGCTGTGGCACCAACTCACCCACGCACTCCCAGCAAAATGTCTACAGTGATCTCCAAGTTATTTTGGCTCTTCAGACAGTGATGGGATCTGACTGTCTTACAAGACAGAGTCTATGATTTATTTTTGCCTTATTTTTCATTATGTTTGGGTAAAAAGCCATAAACTAGGCTTGCTAACAGATTAATACCTCAATCTGGGAGGCAGTTGGATTCTGCAGTGAGAAGAGCTATATAATACCTTGGGAAGGTAACTAAGAAGTGGTGCTGACAGGCCTTGGCATTTAGTGCACTGACTGTGACAATGGAAAGATTTATTCAAAACTACTGTGTCAATTAGAGTCTGTATTTTATTTCACTGCAATATGCTTCTTGATGTTTTGCTTTGTAGCTTATTTAGCAAAGTATGCTCCCTGTTGAACACATCAGCTGACTGTTAAAACGAGTCAAAATCCATAGTTTTCCACAACAGCACTACACAGAAAAGAGAAAAGCAAATTAAATCCAGGCACGCAGACAAACAGGATGGTGAAGTTTTATCAGCCACCCTGGCAACATCAAAAGTCAGATAGCCATGGTTATCTCTCCATCTTCCCTCTCCCTGTGGCACAGTAGGAGAGGCTGGATTCAATGAGAAGGGGGGAATTGTGCTCCATTTGGAGCTCCATTTGGAGCAGAATCCAAATCAAGGGGCTCTCAGCACTCCTGAATGGATTTCCATTGCTCTGCAGTGCAGAGTTTGGGTTTTTCCACCCCTTATCTCCATTTCCACATCATCAGGCAGCCTTACTACTTTTTCCTCATCTCACCCTCCCTAGCCACCCTATCTTCCATCCAAAAAGAAAGAGGCATAAATCTATCTTGTTGCTTGCTGCTACTACCTTATTCATTTTCCTTGCATGTTGTGACATTTCTTTTGGGGTCTGTCCTAACTATTTGCATTTTATACTTCCCAGTTTTACGTTAACCACAATGGGGCCTTGGCCTCTTGAGTGTTACCTGAATAAATAAGATCAAGATAATGTCAAGCATGAGGCAGTGGCATCCCACACGTCAAATAAGAACATCAGACACTATATCTCAGACATCAAATCAAATTTTAGGTGAGACTCAAATCATTTGCAGGTCTTGCACACTCCAGCTGGTTTCCTTGTATGACAAGCCCTCATTCCTGAGATATATAAGAACATGTCCAGCTCTGTGTCAGTAACCCACTGATTTGAAGAGGGTTACTCAAACGGTTAAGTCTCTTGCTGAACCGGAGCTTCAGTATCGAGTTGAATAGCAGAGATCCACTGAAAACCGTGCTAATTCAGACCTCATGTACAAATGTGTGCTAGTCTGAACCAGCTATGTTATTTCTCAAAAAAAAATATACAGCTGTCTTGGTAAAGCTCAGTTGTTTTTTAATTATTTTTTATACTACAGGTCACAGGAAATTAAATAATAACTCACATTTTTCTTTGTAATGGAAACAATATGAAAATATTTCAAGTTAATAAATGCTGACACCCTTTATTAGTTTTCAAAACATAACTAGAATATTAACATTTTTCTTTATGATGGTCATAATTAAAAATCACAGGTAGACACAACCTGTTTTCCCCAAAAAGAATGGGAAACCTTTTTAAGTAGTGCATACCAATGAAAGAAAATGCAAGTAGATATAGATCAAATAACGTTTTTGGTTCTATCGCTGCCTGGTCTCATGAAGGTCCTTTGCTTTCTCACATGCTGGATGGTTGCTTGGGGCATGTCACTCTTTCTGAATGGTATATGTTTGCCCACCATTGCATTTGTCCTAATGACTTTTCTGTGAAACCACAGTTTCTGGTACCTCCTAAGGGTATTCACAGGCAAAACTTTGTGCATCATTTTAGGAGTGTTGAAATACTGTGAATAAGAGACATACAGGAATTTCCCTCACCAGCAAGAGATGAAGTAAACAAATAAGAAAATACAATTTCATCACAAATCCGTGGAGGCTGTAGTTGGGTCACCATGTCAAGCAGTATAGAAAGAGTAGCTTAGTTTCCATGTCATTAAAGACTCCTTTTCTCTGCTGAAACTGCAAGCAAGAATGCTAATTAACACTTGCCACTCTGCATTGGACAGACATTGTGAGATGTCTAAATATTCATCTGGCTAAAAGTCTGTAGCTTCTTGTGACCTAAGTTATTTCTGAGCCAATTATTTGGAGGTAAACAATTCTGGTTCCCCTTTTCAAAACCTCTCTCTCCATCTTAAACTGTTATGATTTTGCAAAAAGTGCACAGTTAATTAACTTCTAAACCCCTCAATCATTTATTGCTACAATAATGTATTGCATATCACTCAAAGGATCACACGACAGTTGTAAAATCTTGCACTGAAACTATTGTATTGGCCAGATTAATGAAATCCAAAGCCAGAGAGATCGTTTTCCTTAGCAAACCTGTTTGTGTAATACAGATTATGCAAATGCTCTGAACTGACTTAGAGACGATCATGTGGAAATACATGCCATTTTGATTGTAAGATCAAAAGCCTTAAGGTGTTTTTCCACTGATCAATTACTAGCAGCTTAAGAAAAAGGATGTGGTGTATCTTGCTTGCATACATATAGCATCAAATTCTCTTTTACACCATACAGTTCACAGAACACCACTCTGCTACCTCAGTATTGAACCCAGCAGCTTTTGTCCATTTTTCCCAGAGACACATCTAGTCTGTATTGAAAGACACCAAGAAGTGGAGAACATACCAATATTTTTGGTATTTTTTTCCAGTGGTTAACCACCACCAAAATTATTTCCTGACTGTTTATTTTCAGTATCTTCTGATGTAAATTATGCAGACAGTTCTTCCTGATGTCATTTTGAACAACTGAAGCCTCAGTCCAACACCTGTTTAAATCAAAGGAAGCATTCCTGTTGATTACAAAGAATATTGAACCAAGCTCTGTATTATATATAACACTTCTCTGTGGTTTATGAGATGAATGCTAAAGAAAAATCTCTTTTAATTTTCCACAGAAAGAGAATATAAATGATAGAGAGAATGCTGCCCTCTCATGGTTTTATGGACAAATGTGTTCTCACAGTATATTAAAAATACAAAAAATAATAGTTTCAGGCTGCTACATACTTATCTGTTCGCTGTTATGTATTGCACTGAAAGGCAGACTTGCAACAGGCATCAATCCTGTCACAATGAATTATATAAAACCACTGAAAATGCAGCCCATGAATGGCAGATGTGGAGTTAATGAAGCACAAGAAGAAAGGGTGGTGCAAGAGATAAGGATCACTGTCTTTCAACCAACTTCCTAAGCATAAGCTGGCTGACCAGCAGCTTGGTACTTATGTTGTTCCTTCTGCCTGAAACTGTGGAACCTCACATGTTCTCAGGATGAAGTCTCATCTGTTCTCCAGGTAAACTGTTTCACACACCATGCTTTCCCTGCTGGAGAATTCCCGGATGCCACTGAGAAGGAGGTACAGGAAGAACTTCTCTTGATTAAGAGCAAGTCAGTTCAGTAGTGTGCACTCAAGTTACCAGAATCTTTTTCCCCTCCAAATGAGTAATTGCCTGTGCAGGCATAAAGGAACAGAAATAGGTATCAAGCAAATGCAGGCAAGTCAGGGCTTCCTTCATGTCCTTCGTAGCTTTTGAGCAGTATGAAATATATCAAGCATACCCAAGATATCCAGTCACAGTATCACAGTATCACAGTATCACAAGGTTGGAAAGGACCTCTGAGATCATCAAGTCCAACCTAAACCTAGTCTATGCAAGTCCCAGGGCAGCTACAGAACCAACCACAATATCAGAGCTTCTATTGGCCACTTTTGCCCTCCATATGCACTCTCTGCCAAGTTGCTAATTTGACCTTTATTGTCTTCACGACCAGTTGAAATTTCACCATCATAAACATGACATCAAAGGAGAAGAACTCGTGTTAATCTCCCTGCAAAAGGATTCCTGCAGCCTATTCAAAGAAGTCTTCTATTTTTTTGGCAAGAACTGGCTATCATAATGTATAACCTCAGACCATGAGCTAAGTCATGTCCCACATTCTGCAGAGTCCTTCATGTGCATAACCATGAAAGAAACCACATCAAGATGTGCAGACCATTGAAACCTTCAAGTAACATTGTCCCTATTTTTCTATCACTTCCTTACTAGGAATAACCAAATTCCATCTTGACTAACTGCTAAACTATGTTGAATTGGAAAAAAGAACACACAAAATAACCGGTTGTATTTAAACAATTCATAGGCCAGAATAGACCATTAGGTCATGTAGTCTTGTCTCCTGCATAACCGAGTCATTGAATTTCACATAATTATTGCCAAAAAGTTATGTTTGACGATAACGTAATCCTCCAGGAAAGCACTGATGTGAAAATGTCAAGAAACAGAATTTCTCTCTTCCTTTGGCAGTTTGTGAAGGTTGAATTTCTCTCATTCTTATGTGTTTGAGTACTTCTTCACTTCTCACTGGAAGATATCTGTCTTTCAGTTATCCTTTTATAACCTCATTGACAAAGTATATCTTAATTTTACAGATGGATCTTCTCAGTAGATGTTGCTCAAAGGAATTCACTTTAATGGAGTCTTTCTCAAAAAAAAATAATGACCTTTTCTCTGTAATGCTACTTCTTAATAGTAATGGGTGTAACCATGACAACACAATGTAAAATAAGCTTCTGTTCGACTGTGGGATGGTAAACTCCTGAAGTTATTGCATTGAAAGGGGAACTTCACTCCTAATACATTGTGAATGATATGACTTACCCATTTTCTCAAATTAGGAAGTTTCAGTCTGGTCATACTAAGGAAAAAAAATGTCTTGGATACTAAATGCGAATATTCAACACATTTCAAAGTACTTTATTTTGGGGGAGGTTGTAATACTGTAATGGCTGAATGGCAGCAGAGTAATTCTGGTTTGCAGTTGGTTTCAGGGAGGAAAGCCTTCACTCTCACTTTTGTCACAGACCAGATAGATACATCCATTTGAACATAGACTGGATTTTACTATGCTTGATTATTCTAGAGAAACTGAGAGTCAAGGCTTCCCCAGTGACTCATTTCTGTCTCTCCATGATGCCAGTATTTCATGTTATGTTAAGCAATTTAAAAATGTTTGGAATAATTTTCTGGATTTCAGGAGTCAACTCACACAAAAAAATCATATTCAAAAGATCACTTGAATATACCCCCATGTACCTTCCCAAGGAAATTTCATCAGATAAAAAACAGGACAAGAAAAGCTTATGGCCCTCAATATTGCTGTATAGACCATAACAGGGTAAATACCTGCTTGGTACATGTGTACAAAAGAAGATTCAGTCTGGCTAAGCAAGCTTACCTCTTTAATCCCTGTCAAAAGATTCAAGTGGAATAGGTTTCTGGCAAAATTATCAGATAAGTCCCACTTTGGGGAAGATCACAGACCTCAAAATTTCCATTCCACAAAGAGATCTGTTGGTGGCAAAAAAAAGGAGATGCACCTGTAGAAAATCCACAGATCTGAAACAAGATCTTCACAGATTTGTATCCTCTCTGATCTGTATGATGGTGTAAGAAACTTGTGACTCATTCAGACATACAGCCTGTTAACAAGGCTATCTCATTACCCATGTAACTCTGGGTTGAAATTATGAATGTTTTCCTAATAGAGGGTTACACTGAAATACGAGCAATTTGCATTTCTCATACTACATTGAAAATACATATAAGCAATGATGCAAGTTAAATAATGCTTGTCAAACACTACACTGGCATTTTGATTCACCCAGTCTACCGGTAAATGTTCGCTCTTCCTCTCCACAGCTATGCTAAATACAGCATGGTATATTTTATATATTCAGGCTTGGAAAGCATTTAATTCTTTACATCATGCATTTTCAGAGTCTTAACTAGAAATACACCTTGCCAAAAATCTATGTTTATGCCAGTGGCTAAACCTAGTGTTACAGTGAATAGTTTCAGAGGACCGTGCAATCCTAGCAAATGATATGCAAGCTCTGTAGTCTGAAGCTCTAGAGAAATGGCTCATTGGCAATACTTCAGAGTCTGCAACTTCCAGCACTATGTGTAGCCAAGTGTGACTGCTACTATCAAAACTCAAGTTGATAAGGAGAATAAATGATATTGCTCCAGAACATATTTTCAGTCCATCTTGTCACAGGCCAATAAAGTTTTGGGTTTACTGCTCTAGAGGACACAGAGTTACCCCAGAAGTGGCTGAAGGGCTATATGAAGTGCCATAGAGCTATCCACCAGTGTACATGAATGTAAACGCTGAGCTAAAAGGAATGAAGAATAGGAAATGACATTTACTTGTAGTTGTCTTTGGATGCACTGAGCCCCATTTTGCCTCAGTCTTGAGCATGGTGAGGTGCCAGAGACCCCATGGTGGAGACTACATGCCAGTTGTACTTGACTCAGGCACTCTCACTGTATTTCAGAGTTGTTGCTGCTCTTCTCTGTGGAAATATGTTTACTGAAATAGCTGTTAAGCTAAAACAGCTCCAGAGCTACAAGCTAGAGACTTACCAGATCCTTTACACATGTTTTATATTATCTGTGCCTTGGGCTAGTTTTTTTTTTTTTTTTTACCCATCCCTCATCCTGCCTTATTAGTATGGATAAAGGAGATGATGACTACAGAGATTACAAGATTTTTTTCAGAATCCCTCCAGGATAATTTTGAGCATTTTTTTAGCTATTTATCTACTCAAAACAGAAACCAGATAGAAAAATGAAAGAGAGAGGAATGACGCATTATGCAATGAAAGGACTGAAAGAACTGAGATGACTTAATATGGAGAAGCGGACAAGCCTTCTAAGAAAGTTAAAAGTAACGTCAAAAATAACTGTTTCCTGCCCACATTGAGCACAGAAGAGGAAGAAATAAAATTAAAAGACAGCAAGAAAGATATAGCCTACATTCTGGAAAAATACTTTCTGCTTGGAAGGCAGTTAAATACTGGAAGAGATTGTGTGGAGAAGCCATGGTTTTGGTGTCATTAAGATTGTATAAGGAGAGGTTGGATAAACCTTTGTTAGCTATAGTTGATTGACCTCATGCAGCAGTCTACAACTACCTGAAAGGAAGCTGTCGTGAGGTAAGCGTTGGCCTCTTCTCCCAAGTGACAAGTGATAGGATGAGAAGATATGTCCACAGGTTGCACCAAGGGAGATTCAGACTAGACACTAGGAAAAACTCCTTTGACCAAAAGAGCTGTCAGGCACTGGAACATCTGCCCAGGGAGGTGGTTGACTCACCATCCCTTGAGCTGTTTAAAAGATGGGTAGACAAGTCTCACAGGGATATGATTTAGTAGTGGACAGGTATGGTTGGACTCAATCTCAAAGGTCTTTTCCAACCAAGCAATTCTATGATTCTGATTTTATCTGGATACAGCAGAAGGTCTCCATTGGCTTCTCAGGGTCCTTTCTACGGAACAGCTGAAGTCCTGAATAAACTCTGTCAGGTTCTGCTTCCCATCAACTGATGCTGAAATCCCAAGAGCTGCAGTAGGTATGAAAGCCTCAGGAAAGAATCAGGCAGCATTTCTGAAAGATTTAGAGAGAGGTTTTCCAAGTACACCTGAAGACTTTAGGCCTATTGTACCCACTGCCACCACACTGGGAGAGAGGGCTGGTGGAGGCAGAATAATGAAGTCATGTGGTTAGAGGACAGTTGCTATTGGATGTTTACACCAGCAGGCAGGAAACCAAAGCAGCAAACTCTTGGCAGAGTTACCAGGGGAGAGTTTTTTTATTTATCATTCATATAGACACATTGTTGGTTTCTTCCACTAAACACGTGTGTCTTTTCCTCTAAATACAGTTCCACAGGTCTCGTATAAATTCTCGGACTTGGCAGCAAAGATGTGTATTAGAAGCACATCAGGGAGCACAGTCGGCAAGAAAGGTTGAGCTGGCGATGCTGGTTTCAAAAGGAGATCCACCCAGGAGTTATTTAAACCTGTCCCTTATTTTTGCCAGTAACACCAGGAAGAAGGCTTACACATAGAAAATCACTTTCTCCTAATACTGGCCAGAGGCCTTTTTCAGGAAACAGAGAAGAAAAATCTCACCCAGTAGAGCTTCTCCTGTCTCTCCAATACTGCTTGCCTACCAGGTCTGAGAAAGAGCAAGTAGGTGCAGAATGGTTTGGAAATTCTTGAATAAATAAAGGTGAAGTAGCAAATCTCAGTTTGTCAAGGAACTTGAAGTGTGGGGCTGAGTTTGGGGTCTATTCAAGAAAGTGGGGGAAGTATTCATGCCAACTAGGTGAGGAAGTGCATGAGAATAAACCTATGGACTCATCACTGTAAAATTAATGTAGTTAAATCCTTAAACTGAGCAGCTTTGTAATGGCAGGGGAGCATCTTGTAATAGACCATTTGTTCAAGGGAGGCCTTGAAAGGCTGAGAGAAACCCAGATGCACATCTGGAACAATAATCTTTCCCCTGGCTACATGAATCACTTCTGGGGAATTAGGAAGCAAGTTCAAGGATGACTGAAGCTCTTCAATACAACAAAGTGCTTTTAACTAAGCAAGGGGCATCCTCTGCCCATCCCATGGCCAGTAGCAGGTACTAAATTTCCCAGCAGTCATGTAGCATCTGTCATTCTTAGCACCCAGTCAATTTTTCTAGTGGGCCTTTTCATCCTTTTTGAGTACTTTAAACTAAGACTAAGCCTTTTGTTGCAGTCAGATGTCCCTTCCAACCATTTCTAGGATTTATCTCATGCGCACCACAGACATGCTATAGGCTCTGTTCCAAATCATGTTTCAAGGACCATTTGTTTTAGTCATTTCTGGATTGGTCTGTACCTCCCAGCACAGCCTAGTCCAGGCACTTGCTCTCCCAACACAAAAGTGACTAACTGTGCCAAGACAGTGTCTTCTCCACCCCTTCTCTCCTGGGTGAATTCGCTGTCACCAAATCATTTTATCTTCCCACTTGGCTGTAGGATAGCAGCTGCTTGTTCCAATGAAACTAAAGCCACTGGCAACCAAACCTTCATTCCTGGGAGAAACACCAAGAACAGTCCATCCATCTGTTTCTTGATCTTTTCCACCAAACAGTTAGAGACGGGAAATGCAAAGAAATGTGTTCTTCAGTCACAGGAAATTCAGGGGGCAGGCTTGAGGAGACGGGAAGTAACTCAGAGACAGAGAATGAAATGAAATGAAATGAAATGAAATGAAATGAAATGAAACAAAAATTAAATTAAATTAAATTTAAAAAGATATTCATTGCCAGAAGCTGAGTGGCATTTATGAGTGTACAGGAAAATACCAGAATCCATGTGGTCCCAGTGTTTCATGAGTGCAATAAAGCTAATACGAATTCAGTCCGATCTCTGAAATTCTGCCACAGCACATTATTGCTAATTCTTGAAGATTAAAGCAGCCTCTGGCTCTCCCTCAGTGGCCCAGTATGTATTGCAGGCTGCCAGAAAATAAACAAGCAGTATTAATTGCCCTCTGTAGTGGTGTTTCTTCCAAGAATGGCTGGCAACATGGCTGGAGCCATTGCAAATTCTTGCCAATGGCCACAACTAAGAAGTGGACGTGTAATTGTGGCCCCTATTTTCTAGTTTCCTACATTTGCCACAGGTATATTGCACCATAATGAATTTGGTATTGAAGATACTAAGAATGCACCATATCAAATGTTTCCTTCAGACATTTATTATATGCATGAAAACTATTGGACAAGGTATCTCAGGATTAAACTTTGCCAGTAAGTGATTTAAATTCATTAAATGGTGGAATTCACACTTCAGTCACAGCAGCCTTCTCATTTACTGAGCAAATTTTTGACTGATGGCAGGTTTTTCCCGTAAAGAAACTCAATGGACCTTCAATCTTTCCAGTTGAAAACTCTCTTAACTGTGATTCAACTTAGAGCTGCATTCCATGGAACTGGAGAGACAAATAAATACAAATGATGCATTCCATTCCATTTTAAGAGAGATTTGTTTCCTCCTTCATGCTTGTTTGATTGTTTGTTTGTTTTTAAAATTGGTGCAGATATCAGCTCAGATACAAGTTCTCAACTTTCCCAGTGTCATAATATATTCCTTACAGGAAAACCCTAAATATGCTCTTGGATTCAGACATTTTTATGTTTGTGCTCTTTCCTGTACACTGAGGAAAAAAAAAAAACATTTCCAATGTTTCTTACATATTTATATTTTAGAGCAATAACTAGTATGTGACATCATTGCACACACCCAGCTTCTTCACTCTGAGGTTATTCATGTAAGTTATAATAAAGACAATATGTTTTTCAAACTGCATTGTTTCCAGGCCCAACGGTTATAATTGTTCACAATTTTACTGGTACTCTACATATGTTGTCTCTGATCTTTAGATAAAGTGGCAAGAGGATGTATCAAGTGGTGTGAAATATTGACGTAATTTTCTAATGACAGAAGAAGGGAGACTTTCAAATGAGATCTGACAGCTTTGAGAAATTATGTGGGTAGAAGGGAGAATACAGATAAGCGTATTGAATTTCCATTGTATTTTATTTAAAATGCAAGGTAGAAAAAAGAAACTGCTGAGACACGTAAGTTATTAATCATTGCCAACTACAGCACATGCAAAAATATAAACCCACAGTTTTGCATTAGATTAAAAAAAAAAGGAGTGTTTCTCCATTGTAATCAATAAAGCTGAGTAAATAACTCATACTGTACAGTATACTCAGGAAGCTTGTGTTCAGTAAGTTCTGTGAGACTGAACAACAATATTTCATTATATTCCACTTAATCAGGCCCTGTTACGAGGAATATCAGACTAATGACATTTAATAGCTGCCTGACGGGGACTGTGGGAAGCAAGAGACACTGCAGATCTGATCAGCTCATTTCCTGGTCCTTAGGCTCTGGTTTTGGCTGTGCTAGTTCCATGTCATGACTGCTGGAGCTAGGATTTGAGCTGAGGGAATTTCTGGAATTTAGTGCTCATGGGTAACATGCACACTCTCTTTGCTTTTTGGTAGTATGTCCTTTTCCTGATCCACAGCTTGAGACCAGTGGTTTAGGTAGAGAGAGGAAAACAAGGAGGGTGTTATTCCAGCCTCAACAGGATCTGCTTCCTACTGCAAACGCAGAAAGGCAATGGTTCCCAGCTCTAACTGTATTCCTCTCACACCTGAGCAGAAATTGATGTCAGACAAGATGATGGAGATCCAGCCCACTAGACATGACTGGTGGGATCACAGAGACACTGCTTTGCTCAGCCATGCCAGGCTTCTGCATGGAGCAGACCTCCTGGCCAAGGTCACACAGGTGGTCACCCTGGAAGCCTTTGACGGCCATCCCATTCATTCAGACCACAGCAGCATGACATACTCCTCTGGACTTGGAGCACTGCTTGGGAAAATTATTCACTACAGGAGTGGCATAAGGTCATTTACAGCAGCAACTGCTTTAAGCATTTGTTGTTTATAATGAGGGAACTGCAGGAGGGCACCCACAGACTTCCTTGCCGCTGGAGTTTTTGCCAACAGGAGAAACAGATCCAAGTCAGAGGAAATGGTTTCTGGTTTCTGTTTGTTCGATTTTCAAAATTCCTTGAGATTTTAAAGAGAGTTACCTAAAATGTTCTGCTATAAAAGGTCAGGTTCTCATACGAAAGTTCACCTTTCCCCTTGTTCCACTCTTTTTTGTGACTAAACCTTTGCTTAGACGAACAGGCAACCAGAAGGTATGTGACGAGTCCTCTCTTGTCTACATTGTTGCTCATAATACAGTCAATAGATATTGGCAGATCCTCAAATGCCTCAAGGCTCTTTTTCTGTTAGAAGAATTGTTATTTTTTCCCATTTTCCCTCCCAGTGATACAATGGTTATATTATGAGACCAGGACTCAAAGGTTTGTTGCTGCAACATTTTCTCTATATGATGTTGGAGACTGTAAGGAATCACCAGATAACTTTTATTACCGTTGAAAAAAAAAAGAGACAAATCCAAAACTTCCTTCTCCCAAATTTAAGGAAATTAGGCAAAGGAGGACTTTATTCAGGTTCTTATAAGGCCAAGAAAGACTTTTGGTTGGCCGAGTTTGGGAATGGAGTTAAAGGAATTAAAGTAGAATGCAGTTGTGGGGAATTTTAAAAGGTTAACATCGTAATATATTTATTTTAAAATCATAAATGTATACACAGTGTCTAGCAAGAAATTTTTATGGTTTAAAAAGGAAAGTCTTTGAACTAAACCCAAATTTCTTGCAGCAAAAGTGAGAAGAATTCTTGTGTTCAGCAAAGGAAATATTTTGAGCATTTTTCCTTAGTGGAAGCAGTACAAAGAACAATTCATACTGAATTGAAGTTTTGTGGTGTCTCAACTTTGTTTAAAACACTAGAGAGAGTCCAACTTTACACTGTCTGGTAAAAAATCCATTTTTTTCAACCATTTAGCTGGCACGGTGTGGTCTCCTTAGCAGAATGCAGAACAGCCAGAGTAGTCAAAGAGTAATTGCCTTTAAGACAAGAACAGGCTTGATTCTTTCTTGAAATGTCTCATTCCTTGTTTATTGAAATACAGAACATTTTTTACTCACTGAGATGAACTCTGGGCCTCAGAAGTCCTGTAAGCAGTTTTGTGGTTTAATATCTAAACAAGGTGAAGGAATACAACAATGAACACATTCAGTGACAAACCTCCATTGCAATGAAAGAGACTCCTACAGTGCAATCAAACACACGATTGTGACTCCACGTGATGCAGGAAAGCTCCATTTAATCCATATACACGCATCTGTGGCTGAACAAGCTCCTCCAATTATCGCTTCTATTCACAAGAATAACTACCTTGGCTGAGCTGTTCTCCTTTTGAGGGATGTTTGGGATTCATACAAAAGAAAGCTGCAGGCATGAATTGCTTGATTCATTGGGTGTGCTCACCAACATGAGTAGAGTGTATCAGGATCTGTAGCCACAGCCACCTTCATTTAATGACAGTGGGAAGAGGCGAGCTACACAGTCACTGGGATGTTACTGTACCTGCTCAAGTAGGAGAGTTGGCTTTTGAACCTTATAGGATGACAGAGCCCGAGTCCATGGCTGTTGCTTTAACCATCGAGTCACATGACACACTGAGTAAGGAGCACACTTCTTGCTGAAACTGGGATTCTCTGCAATCCGAATTTGAGATCCAGGAGTCCAGAGAAACAGCAATGAGACCTACAGTTGGTAACTCAGCAGTGAGGGAGCTCTGCTTCTGAAGCAGGGCTGAGCTTTCAAGTATTCAGTACTAAAACACTCAAACATTTTTTTGTCTTTTGACCCTTTTGCCTCATAAAAGAGAGCAAATCTTCCAGTAGTGCTGCATCTTTCTAACAGAGACCAAAGTAAGCACTGAGTGGAACTGGATTGAAGAGCCATTGCAAAGCTTTAAATGAAACATAGTTAGGCTCATAAAATTATTCTTTACCCCCAAAATTTTCCTTTCTATCTCTCCCTACAAAAAGACTTACATTTCTCTTTACTTTTGTTAGGGTTACTTACAAAAGTCTTAGTGACGGCTGCAGACCACCTATGTGATTTTCCTGCTCTGGGTAATATAAAACTAGCCACAGACCTAGTCATCATGAAGTGTTTAAGAATATAAACATATAAAACTCATGGATGCATTGTTGACTTACCACAAAACATAGCCAAGCATTCCTCCCTGTTATTGCCATCTTATTATCGGGAAATGCCCAATTTTGCACATTCTTACACCTCCGCAGGTTCTTTTAAGCCAAAAGAGTATTTCAAAGAGAGATGAGCTGGTCAATTCAGTTTTAAGTTTTTGTTAACTAATTTAATGTGATTTTGGCAACGAAACACCTGTTAAATATTTTCATATGACTATGATGATCAACACAGACCCAAGATTTGTAGACAGTGAGCTGTAGTATTTGTTGGACCTAAGCTGAAACAAAGGCGCTTATTCTTCTAGGGGAATAAAAGGGATACTACTTTGCCATAACTCTGGCTTTGCAATGAACTTTTCCATTTCTGCTGTGTTTATGTCTTCTGCACTGGTGATGAATTAAATTCAACAGACAACAACAACATCCTGAATATTTCAAGCAATATTTTAGTTTGGTTTAAGTCTATTGCAGTAGATAATACTAAAGGTGAATGGATGGAAATGAATGTAATACATTGAAGAACTGACTCCTTTGAAAGCAGTGAATAAACAGAAATTGCCATTAGAAGTTCTGTAGTAGCAGGCTGCAAGGAGCATTATAGAAATACATAGAACAAATGGGGAGCTTATTAGAGACTGACTGCAGTGAGTCAAGCAGGTTGGCTGTTTGGTTGAGCTCCTGAACTTTAGTCATTCAGGGTACTAGAAGAGTGACTGTGCTGAAGTTGTGTCAATTTTGTTGAAGGATCAACAAGTTGAGCAAAATTAGCAGATCTTAGTAGGAAGAAAGTCCACAAGCAATCCCTCAGTACATCTGCTCAACCAACAAAACACTTCACAAATAAACATTTCTGTCATACAGCTTCAAACAGAAGAACTATGACTACTTAATTTGACTTTTCATTGGTAGTTTTTCATTGTGTCTATGTTCACAGCCACCCACACTGCTACTTCCAACAAGACAGTAGTGATAAAGAAGTTCTTTCTAGTCTTGGGGCTGTTTCAAAGATTGTAGTAGTGAGGAAATGATCTGCACTACCCAGAGTTCGGTTGTGATCTTAGCAATGACAAATATTATAGACCCACAATAGACGTTTGGGTGATCTATAAATAAAAAATTTGCAATTTGGCATCTAGTTTGTTCACTTTACTGGTCATTCGGGAAAGGCTATCCATCAGAATCACTAACTTATTCCTCAGGTATTTCCTCTTAACAGAAGCTGTTTCTCAGCTTATGCGTAAAGTAAGCTTTCAGACCACAACTGGTATGCCTTGCTTCAGTTTCACCCTGTTACATTCACCAGGGCTCAGCTAGAGACTGCAGAGAGTCCAGTAACAGCTATCCTTCAGTGGTGAGAATAAGAGAAGCTTTGGCACTGAAGCATCCATCAAAACATAATTTGTTGACAAACATAAAGGGATCCATTATCTTCTTTCCTGTATATATTACAGACCTTGAGCCTCCCTGGTTTTCAAGATCAGAGAGACTAAACTATGTGGTAGGATATGAGGCTCTAAGTACTACTCAAATTCTCCACGTAGCACTGAAGTAGGGCTTAGGCAGTACTGAATTTTACACCGGCTTCCTGGGCAGGTGTGCTTTTCACCCTGGCTAGAGGACATAACATTTGCTTAACTCCTGACAATTGTGGAATGCATTGCTAACCTCACCACACTCTGCCACAAATGCGAACAGTAACCTACAGCAGCAGGACAAACCTTCCTCTGTGTGAGACCCTTCTTCTCCTTCCAGCCACATGCAGCCTGGCAATCATTCAGTCCCTTACTGTCCCTCACCTGCTTTTTGTGAAAACAATATAATTTCCATTACTGGCATCCAAAACCTGACATTATAAATATAAAAATCAGACGGCTATTCCCTCTTTCTTTATGGGATTTTCCAAGATTGTCTTGGATATATTTAGTATTCATGTGTAATGAGTCAGAGTGTCCACCTGTGGTCTCCATAAACCGATTTTGTAAATAGCATTGACTGATGTGACTCAAAAAAAAAAAAAAACAGTTTCTATTTTCCAGTTTTAGTCTGAATTCAAACACTGTTTTCAGTTCCAAGAACTCTGTGGGTTTCATGCTCTGGGTCAGTGGGTGGGGAATACTGGAAAAGGCACACTCCATCCTGTCCCCTCATTCCGGTGTAGGTCTGCAGAAAGACGACTTTATTTTATAGCACAGCAAACCACCTTTTCATTTAGAAACTGTTTAATATGCAACCTGTAGACGAGGCCCTGGCATACATCCTTTCCCACTTGGAGATTGCTTCTGAAAAACACTGAATTTTGATCCCACAGAAATGAATGCCCAAATCAAAGTGTGGTCTGTTTTTTATAGGTATCAAAAAACACAGAAGGATGTAATTCTCATTGACTTTTCAGTAACGCTTTGAAAAATATAGGAGGACAACTTGACTTTGGTGTTACGTTATCTAAACTTAATACAGCCTCATGCTAACAGAGGTTACCACTCTGTGAAGTGACACCTGAGCTGCTTAGTTTGGACATGAGTTATGTGTGCTTGGTGTGAAGCAACTATGGGCCTTTTTTGGTGCAAGGGAACAGTTTGGGCCAGAAAGTAGAAGCCTGGCAGAAAAGAAGAAGAAGCAGCTTGTGTCCTGTTAATAAGTGAAGAGCTGCGTTCACTGAAGCTTAGATTAACTCTTCTGGCAGATGGATAGCTCAAGTTAAAGGCACCATCATGCATAATGTAGGGATATAATACAGATTAAGTCTAAAGTCAACTACAAAATATAATTGAAATCAGCTCTGCAATGAGGGCAAGCCCCATCTCCAGAAAAAAATACCTGAAATGGTAACTCGGGTTCCATTTTAAAAATTGGCATTTCTTAAGCCACTCTTAAGTTCTTGCCTTAAGATTTAGTTTCATTTGCATTCTTTGTAATCTTTGTACACAATGAGCAACTACACAGCTGTCCTATAGTTGCTAAAGGATGGTATAAAACCAGTTCAGATGAAAGCATTAAAACCACACTTTTAAATGCACAGGTACATGCATTAGAAGGCTGTAAATATTCAAAATAACCGAAGAAATAAACTAAGAGGATGTGCTTCTGAGTGCTTAAATAGTCTGTTGACTTCACTGGAAGTTTTGGCAAAAGCCAAAGACAGGCTGCCCCTTACTAAAGCAAACTGAATGAAATAATCGCTGAATATGGCAATATCAGCTGTGTTTCTTTTAGGTTTTCCATTAAATCTGACGTGTTCGGGGCTTAGCAAGAGACCCCTAACTCACAGTATGTGTATCAAAAGGTCCATTAAGACTTACAGAGCTTTTGAACTTGCTCTGAGTTGCAAGCTTAATAATACTGCTTTATTTTCCTTCACCATAAGTTTTTGAAATTTACAGTTAGCTTGTTTTCATTATGAAAGTCAGGAAATGTGATACCTTGAAGGATTTTAACAGAAACACTTGAATCTGGAGCTTAAAGCAAACTTCAAGGCTTGCAAAACCACTTAGGTTGGAATAAAAGGCAATAGTTTGCATGAGTCTCTGCCAGCTGAAACCACAGATCGATTAGGACATGATTCTGCCAGGTGCCAACGTGTCTTGTGAGTCACTGTGTACTGTCAGCTCTTTGAAATGAAGAAAACCAAGTCAAGACACTACTTATCGAGATCAGTTTTCTAACAGATTAGGAGAAGGGTGTTTTCTGCTAGATACTTTGAACAGAAGAAGAAACTCAAAACACCCACTCTCAGACTCAAAATTAATAAAATTACCAAGGAACCAGCTTTTCTTATATCATAATGAATGCATGCAAAGCAAGCAGCTGAGCTCGCAGATAGCATGAGGCATTTTCATTTGGAATTGCAGTAGCATTTGATAGCAAGGTGATGGCAAAAGGTATATCAGCTTTTCCATTATAAGCCACCATAAAAATCTACTGAAAGAGGTTACTTGGTGTGTGATTTCCAAGCCTTGGAGTCATTCTAAAATTTGCATTTGATTAAGTAGTTTCCACTGAAAAGAGAGCAAATCAGTTATTATTATGGCATTCTAGATAAAAATTCAACTGATATTTAGGAAAATTAAGTTTATTTTGTGCTTTTATTACGTAGTAAACTTTAGTCCTTAACATAATTGCAATGCTTATTATCCCATAACAGTAAGAAAGAGCGACCTTATTTTAAAAATAGCCTGCAAAGGAGCAGAGTAATTGCTCATTCTTTATGAGTATGTGCTAAGTGTTCCTGATGTAGACACACGTGACTGACAATTTGCTGGTAGTGTTAAAATACTCACTAGAAATAAAATATAATAACTGACTCAAGTATGTTTTCTCCGCAGGACTGGCATCTTCTGCCTATTGTGCTTTGTGCTTTTTGATGCCTGTGATGCTATGTAGAGATTATTTTTATTTACTGGCATAGCACAAATTTCCAGTGCTCCTCAGGCTAACAGTATTCTTATTTGGATACAAACTCCAGTAGGCTGAGCACTTTTCAACAGTAACGGCTGTTTAGCTTTTATTTCAAGGGTGTCACAAGCTAAAATGGCATGACAAAGAAGCAGCAACTCAGAAATCACTGAAATCTAGCCAGGTCTCCCTGGGCATCAAGCAAAGCCAGTCACCCCTAAAAACACAGCAGCTATTATAACAGTGCCAGCAACGTGACACAGCAAGGGAAAGGAAGTGCACAAGAAAGAACCATAGGCAATTAAAGCAACCAGAACTTTAAGGTAATTACATAGCTAGTAATACAGCAAAAAGCCAGGATGCAGCTATTCTTGTGACAAGTGTTACTCGGTATTTCACCACACGGAGCAGCCAGAAGCCAGAGCCTCAGTGTCAGGATTTACCTGCATGAGAGCACCCCAACAGGGCATGAGTGACTCAGGGTGAAGAACGTCATCTTCTGAATCACAGTGCTACTTCCTGAGGCACTTCACTTTTCCTACAGGAGTCCCAAAGCCTGCCTGTTTCTAGGTAGGTTGTCAGATCTTTGGAAAGCTGAATACATCTAAGGTCTTGGTCCAGGATTGTGCCTGGTGCAGTGAGCATTGCTGACTTTGCCTCCAAGTTAGAGCTGAACCATTTAATTTCCTGTAGTTCATTTTAATGTAGGAATGGTAGGTCTTATTTTAAAATATGTACTGCTTTTGTTAAGCATTGCCAAGCCTTCCAGTTTCATAGTCATTAAAGGAGCAGTCAGTGTTTCCATTGTAAACTCATCTTTTAGGGATTTATCATTGGAATAAAAACATTATGGCAGAAATATACTCTTTGCATAAATTCTCTGGTGAATAAAGGTGAGTTTAAATGTGAAAAAATTGCAATATTAGAACAGGACAAAATGAAAAGGACTAAGGACTTGATACTGAAAGGAATGTCAAATGCTTGTTTTTAAGAATCTGCATAATTTCAATGAGTTCTAGAACACTGTTTACCTTTTTAATAAGCAAGACCAGAGTAATTAATAGTTATTGTGAACAATTAATAAAAAATTAAATAAATAGACACTATACATATGCCTAGCATTTATGCAAGTAATAGCCACAGAAGAAAAGACCAAGATCACAATCCTAATAGAGAAAATAATGTCATCTCATTTGTGTAATGAGTGCACTGTGTAGCTTCAGCTCTTGTTCAATTTAACTATAAGAAAGTCAAGCTACTAAGAAAGAGGATTGCCTCCTACTCTTTGAAGGAGATAGATAGGTTTGATAATGCATCTTCATTCTACCTGCTCATAATACCTACCTTATGTAGATACAACAGGAAAAAATAGTATATATTATAGTAATTGGAAGAAAATTAATGTGTGACAGAGAGAAACTAAATTATGTTTCTGTAGATAATCAGTTCTTCTGCTGAGGCTAAAACTCTAATCTAGCATTTCAGCAGTAGGAATTCTTCCTTCTCTCATTAATACGCTCACAAAATGGTATCTCTTTCGTCAGAAGTATTTCCTACACAAATGTAACACAATCACACCTGCATAGTCCTGTGATGCAGGCAGAGGCAGACTTAAATAAAGCCTGAAAATACTGTCTTCTGATACACAGAGCTACTTGTGAACACAAATTTTATTGTATACACCGTATGTTAAGGAAGAACTGAAACACCTACTTATTCAGAGTATAGTAGCAATCGATACATCTAACGGATTTAACAAAATATTGATTTTTTTCTATGGTAGCTAAAAAAAATTGTATAAGACATAGTACAAAAATTGAGGCATAACAAATGTGCAATATAACTTAAAGATGAAACTAAGAGACGAGATACAGGACAGATAGTGAAAAAATCCTTCCTGAATTTTAATATCATAACTATAGACTATACAGGAAGTAGAGATCAAGACAAATAGATAGAAAAGCAAAGGGAAGCCAATGCATAAAGATACATAGACATCTTGAACCTACCTGTAGACCTTATGCCTCGTAATTAAATTCTCTATTGCAGTTACCACAAACCCACATCCAATATTCAAAGAAACTGGCATATTCGACAGATTTAGTGAGCTGTAGGCCAAAGCGTATGTCTGTGGAAATCAAAGAAAAAGGTTTTTCACAAGCAAATGTACCAATATTTTATCATCTCCTCTCCTATGGAATTGAGCTGTACGTACTGATAAACAATAGTAGTAATATCTATAACAAAAATCCCACTTTCAATAGCATCCATTAAACTACATTTTGACAAATATTTTCTTTTTTTTATGTGGGTCTATTTTATTTAAGCAATTAGCAGAGTAAGAACATCTCTAGCATATTAAAATATTACAGCACAATTTAATTATGTCTTCAGGTGGGTTTAATATTTACTTCCTGAGTGACATGAGGTGAAGTGACTGCAGACAGACCTGCTCCTCTCAGCCCTCCTCATAACGCTAAATCTATCAGTTCTCATGCTTAAATTTCATTCCATGAATTAAAAGTGCCCATTTTTAGTGTAAAATTACTATGTAAACAGGATAAACTGTTACATAGTGTGGTATGCTGAGACATATCTTTCTTTCATTTTTTTTTCAAAAGAGTTGATCCAGTTCTTCATTGTTCTTCATTTGTTGACTGGAGGTTGACACACGTCTACAGGAAGGGCCAGAAGGGAGATCCAGGGAACTACAGGTTTCTCAGCCTCACTTTGCTGCTGGGGAAGGTTATGGAGCAGGTCATCTTGAGGGACATCATGTGGCAGTGAAAAATTTCTTCACTGAAAGGGTAGTCACGCATTGGAACAGCTGCCCAGGGAGGTGGTTGAGTCACCATCCCTGAAGGTGTTTAAAAGGCAGGTAGATGAATTTCTTAGGGATATGGTTTTGGAAGGGGACAGGTACGTTTGATGATCTCAGAGGTCTTTTCCAACCTCATGATTCTATGATTCTATACTTACAGGATAACCAGGTTATCACCCCTAGTAAGCATGGGTTTACAAAAGGCAGGTCCTGATTGAACAACCTGATATCCTTCTATGACAACATGACCTGATCAGTAGATGAGGGAAAGCCTGTGGACGTTTCCTACCTAGACTTTAGTAAAGCCTTTGACACAATTTCCTGTGGCATTTTCCTGAACAAACTGGCTGTTCAAGGCTTGGATGGGCATGCTCTTTGCTGGGTAAACATATGGCTGGATGGCTAGGCTCAAAGAGTTGTAGTGAATGGTGTTCCCCAGGGCTCCGTATTGGGGCCAGTTCTGTTTAATACCTTTATCAATAACCTGGACAAGGGGATCGAGTGTGCGCTCAGTATGTTTGCAGACGACACAAAGTTGTGCAGGAGTTCATCAGCTTGAAGGAAGGAAGACTTTACAGAAAGATCTGGACAGGCTGGATTGCAAGGCAAATTGCATGAGGTTCAACAAGACCAAGTGCTCTGTCCTGCACTTGCGCCACAACAACCCATGCAACATTACTGGCTTGGGGACAATTGGCTGGAAAGTAGTCCAGCGGAAAAGAACCTGGGTGTTCTCATTGACCACTGGCTGAATGCAAGCCAGTAGTGTGCCCAGGTGGTCAAGAAGGCCAGCAGCATCCTGGCCTGTATCAGAAACAGTGTGGCCAGCAGGAGTAGGGAGGTGATGGTTCCCCTATACTTAGCACTGGTGAGGCTGCACCTCGAATATTGTGTTCAGTTTTGGACCCATCAGTACAATTTCGAGTTGCTGGATTGTGTCCAGAGAAGGGTAACAAACTGGTGAAATGTCTGGAGCACAAGTCATTTGAGGAGCAGGTGAGGGAACTGGGTTTATTTAGTCAGGAAAAGAAGAGGCTGAAGTGACACCTCATGGCTCTCTACAACTACCAGAAAGGAAATTGTAGCAAGATGGTTATTGGTCTCTTCTCTCAAATAACAAGCAATAAGACCAGAGGAAATAGCTTCAAGCCAAGTCAGAGGTGGTTTAGATTGGATATTAGGAAAAATTTCTTCACTGAAAGTGTAGTCAAGCATTGAAAGAGGTTGTCCAAGGAAGTGGTGGAGTCAACATCCCTGGAAGTATTTAAAAGACGTGTAGATGTTGGTGCTTAGGAACATAATTTAGTGGTGGAGTTGCCAGTGTTGGGTTAAGGGTTGGACTTTATGATTTTAAAGGTCTTTTCCAATCTAAAAGATTCTACGATTCTATTATATACTGGAATGGCAGCCTTCTGGGACAAGTACAGAGTTTTCTGCAATTTGGCTCCTGACAAAACTGCTCTACAAGTTCAATTTTTGCAGGTTTTGAACATGTACAGAGACCATACTGAACTGGCCTGCGAAGTCTGAACTACCACAAAAGTTAGTTGTAGTAGTTACTGGCAAATAATTTTGAATAAACTTTTAAAAGACACATAGAAAAGAGAATAAAGAGAATAAAGAGAAGAGAAGAGAAGAGAAGAGAAGAGAAGAGAAGAGAAGAGAAGAGAAGAGAAGAGAAGAGAAGAGAAGAGAAGAGAAGAGAAGAGAAGAGAAGAGAAGAGAAGAGAAGAGAAGAGAAGAGAAGAGAAGAGAAGAGAAGAGAAAAAGAGAAAGCTGCAAATAACAGTGGTAGTTCCACAGTTAAAAGTGTTGAGGACACAGTATGGAGAAGCTGGCTGGGCCCACAGACTATGGGTGTTGTATCAGGATTGGCTAATATTTTTTTGTTTAACATATAAGCTTGAGAGGCTGAAGAGCAACAAATTGAAAACAAATTTATCTAAACCTGCTCTTGTTTCCTATCAGAGTTCTGCTTCACTGGACTGTCTGCTAGAGGTGTTCAGGGAAGTGGGAGTCACCTGAGAAATTTTTTATAGGAGTTCTCCAAGATAGAAAGAGACATCCTAATAAACTGATCAATTTTTTTCAGCCTATCTTCTTTTTAGCTAAGGGAAAACTGAAAGAAAGAGAAAACCAGATAATAAAGTTGACAAGCAAGGATTGTTCAAGGCTGAACACAACAATCCATCCTTGACAGTCTGTGAAATCAGCCAACTGTGATACTGGACTGACTATTAAAAGGTTTATTTCTCTCAGTTAGGTAGTATGAAGGTGTCGCAGGCTTTCCACCTGCACTTCCTAAAGGGATTTCATTTCAGAGCCACCTTTAATTTAAATGTAGGCTTAGTAAAAGTCATGCAGAGATTTTATGCACGTGGTACCTATTACAAGCAACGGAAGCAGTGCTACCCCTCTTGACATGGTATGTGTCTCTCCAAGTAAGGAAATTACCTACTTTCATCTTGTGACAAAAATACTGGCTGAAGAGACTAAAGACACAATTTCTAGGAGTTGCTTTGAAGTGTAAGGCAAGAACTGGGGTAAAGCCTCATCCCTGAATTCAGGCAATATAGCCTGAATGCTTTGTGCATGTTTGGCACCCAGTCTCAGGAGTGGATGTATCCCTAAAATAACACAGGGGTGCACTCATTTTTCTGAAATAGTAAATATACCAGCTGAGGACACTCTGATGAACAAAAATCTCGTAACAATTTTCCCTATAGAGGTAGCAAGCTCTTTCTTGAATACTAGAATATATCAAAATGGTGCTTAGGCACACTTAGTCTGAAAATGTTGCCAAGCACCATGCTGCTTCAGACAAAGAGATATTTTATAGTAATACCTTCTCAAAACTCAAGTCACTTTTAACCGGTAGTTTACAGTTATAAACAACAGGAACTCACATGCCTTTGGGCACTTGCGTCAAAAAGCTTTTACTGAGAAAAGGTCAACACACTGAGACCCAGCAAAGCACTGTTGATGCAGAAAAGTTTGTCATATTTAGTCAGATTGTTACAACGAAAAAGAGTCATTTGGGAATGGCTCTGTCTTAACAATTCAACTACAACTTGGGGAAGGTCTCTGTCTTAAAATTTCAACTGCATCTGTTCACATCCACTGGCACCACAATATACAAAACGTCAGAAAAAGATTCTTTGTGGCAAAGGAAAATAAATTAGTGCTGAAAATTTGTAATATTAATTGTATTAATTTGTATTAATAGATTAATCTTCAGGGTAGACATCCACATGAAGGAAAATTCACAGGAAAGGGACAATCTGCCATAAAAGCCTTCTTGGTAAATAAGCAAAACATCAAATATCTGGGTCTGCTTGTGCTGTGCAGCAGAGCAGCAACAACACCAAAAAAACCAAGGTGTAGGTTTGCCAAGCCCCAGCTCAGCAACCTTGTGTAAGACCAAATCAAAAAAAAAAAAAAAAAGTCTATGATATTTGGTCTTTTTTTGCCTATAGTTGTTTTCCAAAACTTCTTCATAATTTGTTTTGAGGGCTGGAGGGGTTATATTCTTGTTGATTTTAAAATATCTGCCAGTTTTCTTACAATCCTGCTCTACTGTTAAGTACAAAGGCTGAACTTCTGCTTATAGCTCACATATCATTTGCTTTTCTCTTTGCTGTGCCTTGGAGTTTATAGTAGCCTTTGATCTAGGTACTTGAAAAGTGACAAGTACATGCGAATGGATGAACTGATCCATTAAGTGCAGTAACTCTGTATTGGTAGCCCACAGTCCATCATGTCATGTTCCCATGTCTGATCCTTTCAGATTACTGGATTCAAAGTCTATTACTTTTATAAGTACTTCTATATTATTTTATACTGTTTATTTCTTAGCAAAGACGGGGCATTAAGTGATTGCAACATTGGCAAAATAAAACTTTCAGAAGTGAGGAAATAACACATTTGCATTTGCCCAGCTAGCCTAAATTTTGTCATGACACTTTGTGTACAACTAAATGATGAAATCGAGAAGGGTAGGCATGTAGAGTTGCAGAATGAAGGATACTTGGGAAACCCCAAGTTTGGTACTTCCTAATTTCAAAGTGTTGATTTTTCAGGAAGAAAGAGTCCGTGATGAAGGCAACTGAAGATTGCAGCAGAACACAGAGATACAAGGCAAAATTTGGGTTGGCTGGACAAAAAAATATTTGGCTTTTCTCAACTTCAGAGGACTTGATTTTCCACCTGAAAAAACGAAGTGTGAGTTTCAAGTGTGTGTTGCTAATTTATCTTTTAAAGAAAGCCTACCCTGTTCACATGTAGCCACCTCTTCATCATCAACGGGGCATCAGTGCTGACTGATTGTGACAGCTACACAGAGGCCAGCTGCTGGAGAATGCAGATGAATGCTCTCACTACCAACCACACACCTTCTCTCCAGTGGAGAGAACTGGTGGAAGAGGGGGCAGACAAGGCTCTTAGAGTGAGGCATAGGAGGGAGCCTTTCCCAGCCCCCTTTCCCTACAGAGTAGTTCCAGCATCCCTCTAATCTCTCCTGTTGTGGCGGATGCAGTGGAGCCATGAGCATACCAGCATTGGCTCCTGGTGCTGGCATGCTGCCACAGGTTCCATGAGCTCTGCTAGGGAGAAATGGGAAACATCTCTGGAAAAACAATTTTGTGAGGCAAAATAAATGTATTTTTTATACACTAAGAGCTCTCTCCTTTTTCTCCTGCCACATATGTATCTGCACGCTCTTCACACAGTCATATTTCAAAGCCCTGCTGGAAGCACCAAAGATGTTAAAGCTTCTCAGGATGAAGTAACAAGAACCTTTGATGCTGAAATGGGTCAGGGCTGCCAGGTGTGTAGGTAGGCCAGTTGCCACCCCAATGATTAAAGCAACGTAAGATACAGCCTACCACAGAGCATCAGGTTGAAGAAAAATTTCCTCCTACATTCCTGCTTTCCTCCAGTGCATATTCATGTATGGTGTGGCCATTGCTGCTCTAGATTATTCCAAAAAAAGTGATATCTCTGACTTCACGATGAGAGGATCCCTCAGCAGGTTTCTTATCTAGACTCCCTAAATCAATCAAACTTTTTAAGGCACAAAGCAAATTCCAAGCGTCTGCCATGGCGATTACAGGAACTAGAAAAGAATAATGTCACGTAATAGCACATTTCTCTCTCAAGAAGCTTTGATGTTAGGAAATAAAATACCCAAGGACAGCTATTTTTCTAACTGCTTCATCTTTGGGGGTTACCAGAGGAAGGTCTTTTTTTGCCTCCCAGACCACCACAAAGTTGAGACATGGAGAACAAGTGATCGTCCACATGACTCTTCTGTGAAAGTTCAGGATTTTCCGAACGGCTGTTTACAGTTACATGTTCATTCATTTTTCCAGTCAGTGAGCATTACAAAAATAAAGGACAGAAAAACAGAGGTTATGCTAATAGTTCCCAAGTGACTATCAGGAGCACGCAGTTTCAGTCTCTGATGCAGACAGCAGTAGTTTTTCTTGGGAAGCTAAGGGAAGACACAGCCCAGCTTTTTGAAATTGCATATAAGACAACTATTTGTAAAATTTTTAAGATTCTTTGAATTATTGGTATCATTAATCACGTTGTCTGACAGATAACAATTGTAACAGTTGTAATAAGGTAGTAAGGAATTTTCCAGCCGAGTTGAAAAGCCCTTAGGTGAGCAAAACCATCTGTGACTTAAAACAAATTCATTCAGTTGAAGAAGCAGTATCAAATGTCTGACTTTCTGACACTCAGACATATTCTGACATTTAGACTTTTTTTTTTTATTAGATATTCTGCCTTAAGAAAAAATCAAGTAAAATTAGTAAAATTCTGTGTACATGACTAAATACTGAGAAAGACGGCCTATATTACCACTCTCTAGCACGGTTCAGTGAATAATTCAATATGCAGGCTTGCTCCAGCAGTGATAGAATAAATGATACCTTACTTCCTCATTGGGATGTTAATAATAGATAAGTTGTTCATCAACAGTAAATACAACCACACTGCTTTGTGATTTCTTTTGTACAAACCTCTGAAACTTCTGAATCAAACTTAATATAGATAGATGAGCCATGCCAAAACTCATGGACAAAAAATTGTACTGTTGGACAAAAGCACAGATAGGACAAGAGGTAATGGCCTCAAGTTGTGCCAGATGAGGTTTAGACTAGATATTCATAGAATCATAGAATTGTTTGGGTTGGAAGGGACCTTAAACATCATCCACTTCCAACCTCCGTGCCATGGGCAGGGACACCTCCCACCAGACCAGGCTGCTCAAGGCCCCATCCAACCTGGCCCTGAAAACTTCCAGGGATGGGACATCCACAACTTCCCTGGGCAACCTGTGCCAGTGCCTCTCCATCCTCATCATGAAGAATTTCTTCATAACGAATAATCTAAATCTTCCCCCTTCCAATTTAAAGCTATTCCACCTCATCCTGTCACTACTTGCCCTTGTAAAAAGTCCCTCTCTGGCTTTCTTGTAGGTCCCCTTCAGGTACTGGAAGGCCACTGTAAGGTCTCCCTGGAGCCTTCTCTTTTCCAGGCCAAGCCCAACTCTCTCAGCCTGTCCTCATGGCAAAGGTGCTCTGGCCCTCTAATCATCTTCATAGCCTTCCCCTGGACGGGTTACGAAGTAATATCAGGAAATATTGCTTCATTGAAATGGTTGTCGAGCATTGGAACAGGCTGCCCAGGGAAGTGGTAGAGTCACCATCCCAAGTGGTATTTAAAACATATGTAGATGTGGCGCTTAGGGAGATGGCTTAGTGGTGAAGTTGGAAAAGTTAGGTTATAGTTGGACTCACTGTTCTCAAAGGTCTTTTCTAATCCAAATGTTTCTGTGATTCTGTCTTCGTTAGAAACCTTTCTGCAGGAGTCTTGCTATCTTTACCATAATACATCACACGCCAGTTCACCCTATATTTTTTCTGTTTTCCAAAGTAAGTGAAAGACAATCACTTGGAAGGAAGGACCTTTGATATGTCCGTTCTTATATTCTTCTACATATACCTCTTCCCATTAGGAGTTTCTGTCATTCTGCTGAAGTGAACTTCATTAAAAGGAGGACTAGGCATATTTAAACACTTAATTTTCCATGCCATATCATTTACAACAGATTTGGTACAAAACTCAGGGAAGTTAATGTGAGTTTTTTTCTATTTCTCCATCAGAGATCTTAAACACTTTATTGTCTGTCTAAATGTTCACCTGCAAAACTGCTTCCTCGGAGTCACGTTTTTTTCATTCATTTGCATTCAAAGACCCACTGGAGAAGCTCATTCCAATTCTGTAGCTTTCCTGCATTTTTCTCTTTACCCTATTTCCCCATTTCCACAGAAATGTAGGTTGAGATGTTCGTTGTTGCTCCCATCTCTTTCTCGATTGCATCATGCATCCTTCCCAAACTCTGGTCACGCACATCTCCAACATAACAAGATGGTACTGTAAGAGCTACCCGGCTTTTTTTCTTATTCATAGTGGAATTTCCTCCCCCTCGCCTCCCCTGCCACCACCCATATAGGTAAAAAGTCAAATGCTTTGCAGAAACCTATTAGAATCCACTCTCCACTCTCCAGAGTTATGAGGTACCACAGCCGAAGGAAAAATACTGGCACAACTCCTTCTGGAGCTGAACTGTTCTTGGCAACAACTGCACAAGCAATACTGTGTCATTGTGCTTTGCTGTGCCTAAACTGACTCACACAGGACCATCTTCGCTCTCTCTGTAACCACTGCACTTGTTGATCTGCAAACTGAATTGTATTCCCATGCATAATGGAAGGATGACTCTGCTTTGTCAAGTAAACTGGCTGTCTCATCTAAAAGGTTATTCAGGCAAAATGTTGAGATTTTGTTGCAAATATCTGAACTCAAAAGAGACATTAAGGAGCATCAAATGAGAACAATCAAGGTCACTAAGGACAGCCAGGCAATATCTCAGCCATCTTCCCACATGAAAGACAGTGGTAAGACTAAAGCCTCCAATGTAAATAGCTGTGGAGTTTGTCAAGAACACTGTATGCTGTGACAAGCTAAAAGTGTACTTCAGGACTGTTATCTAATGCACTGCGAACAAACAGGTATTGCTGTGTGTTGAAAAAAATCACTCGTAAGGCGTATAACACTTCAGGATGAAAGGTGCTCTCTAACTGTGATACACTGTGTCATAAATGGGTCTTTAGGATATAGGATGTAGAACTCGTTGGCATTAGGACCTAAAATTGATAGAAAGTTATAAATACTTCAAATGCAATTGTATTTTTAAACAGGAATATATATTAAATATAGTTTACTAAACATGCATTGCAGAATATCCAGCAGGTTACAAAATAATGATAACTAGAGGGTAGTTGTTGTGTTTTCACTCGAAGTATTAAAATAGAGATGATAAATTTCCCATCACTACCAGCAGCTGTGAGCAGGAATCATTCAGTGAAATTCCAAGGCTTATGTTACCTAGGAGGCCAGCCAGAATCACCGTAATGATCCTTTCTGGTTTTAAAAGCTCTGAATACTATATGTAATCCCTGTAATTAATCTAGCTCCATAGGCTTCTGTTTACGAGTCAGTTATTTTGGCTGTCTGTATCAGGAGAAATGACCAGTTGCAGCCAGGCAGGGTTTATTGAAAGTAGGGAATTGCTATTTGGAGTGAAGTCTGTTTCTAAAAAGCCTGCTGTACAGGCCTATGCTCTTTGGAAACACTGAAGCTGATCTCTATGACACATCCTATTTGCCGAAAGTTTACGGTAGATTGACTCATGCAGTTCTGTGTTGTGCTCTGTTTAAAATACTGGTTTTTTTTTGGTTGAGTGGTAGCTGTTTCAGTGGTTACCTTTTGGTTTGATGGTTTGTTTATATAGGGCAGAGAAAGTTTACCCAAATTACGAGCAGTTGCCAGTACTGCCTGAAGAAAAATGTCATCCTGACATTGATTTCTTTTGGGAATGAATCATGCAGCTATGTAACTTTTAGCAGCGCTGCCTGTCTAGATTTGTGATCTTTTTTCTTTCTTTGAGAACAAAGTTTGTCACTTGAAACAATGTGTGATGTCTCGTCTTAAGAATATTTATAGTTTTCCCTCTGTTTACTAACAGTTCTGTTCTGTGTGTCACTCGTGCCTGGCATATGCATCATCAGTAGTTCCATTTCAGTATAGAAACCTGTAATTTCACTTTATATTTTGTCCATATGCATCATTTTTGTGGCTACAATTTTTCCATGATGGGGCATTACAAGGAGGCCTTCTTAATGATAGAAACACAATGTGTCCCAAATATAGCACAGTACAGATAATTGTAGACAGGAGTTTTGGGTTATTTTGGTTTTGACAATTAATGATTGCCTGCACAAAATTTTAATGCATTGCGTCATATAAAAAACCACCAACAGAAAACCAATGGCATATTCCTTTGGAGATTTCCCTTGATCTCAACTAATCCAAAGAAAATCAAAATGGCCAAATCTTTAAATCAGCACAAATAGGATACCTAAGTAATGAATACAACTTTATAGATTTCTTCAGGTCAGATCCTGCTTATTTGAAATGTCTCACTGAGGAGGAAAGGGCTGAGGAATCCCATGGGGAGCAGATGTTTCTAGTCTGGTTGTAATCCCATGTAATTAGCATAACAGACAAATCATAAGTTCTCATTTTCTCATCCCTACTTTGTTTTTATAATTGCTTGATTCCTTTTTTTCCTCGTTATATTACTGTGTGTCCCTCTTATTTATGATTTATGAAGTGCTGGTTGATGCAAATCTTTGAAGTTATAAAGCCATCATTTTAGCCATGATGTTTAGGAGCTCTAGTCAATGAACCTCAACTCTTGCCCTTTGCTTCTTTGAAAGAAGGCAGCTCAGCATTCAGTTACTGCCTCCATCGCCCTCCCCACCACAGCATGGAGAGACACTCACTGAACTGTCCTCATGGCATAGCATGACAGCAGTTACAGTCATCTCATCTGAGGGAGTCGACACTGAGGACGCACTGGCATCCACACACAGGGAAAGACTCACAGTTACTGACTCATTCCCTACCACAGATTCTCCTAAAGGAAAACACACGCTGTCTGTGAATCTCTTCCTAGTGCTAGCAGGCAGTAATTCACTTCCAGATCAATTCAGTCTAGAAATTTAAAAGCAAACAACACCAAAACAAAACTTATCACAGAAAAGAGGCCAGTTCCAGCTGGTGAACTGGCATAGGAAGCATCGAGCTGTATGCCAGTCTAAATGTACTTCCAGTGCTCATCTGTACCCTTCGGACATTGGCTTCCTACCTCTGTGAGCAGGCACTATGCCGTCCTGCTGCGTGGGTACTAGGGTGGGCTGCCAAGCATACGTATGCACTGATGGTAGGCAAGAAGAACATGAATCCAAGCCCAGGAATGTGGATACAACTGCATGGCTGGAGCTTCAGATTCAACATGAACCATGTCAACAAGCATGAAGCTGGAATCACCACAGAGATCAGCCAAAACAGCCTCCTTCACTGTGTGAAGTCATTTTTATCACCAGGGTATCAGGACACATATTGCACAAGAAAAGAAGAGGGAGGAGAGGAAAGGGAAGAGCAATTGGAGATTTCTTAATGATGGGTCGGGCATTCAAGCTCTATCTGCTCTTTGCATAGTCCTTATTCTTTTGATTAAGGTCATTGGTCTTTGGAAGAAAAATATCTAGTTTGTGATGCAGCACTGCAGATGCTTTCCATGGCAAATTTCTTCTGTGCTATAAAGCCAAAGACCAGTTAATATTAGAGGCAATCTCTTAACATTAACCCAGCTCCTCACAAGTTCAAGTTTATTTTTAACTGCTTCTGGCTGGTTATGGCCCAAGACCTCTGCCACAGTGCTGAACAAAAACCTGCCAGGATCTACTGCTTCCTCCCAGCACATGCTACTCTGACCAAACTGCAAACACCTAACAGATTGTGGTAATTTCCTGTCCCTTGAGAGTGAGAATGACTGTGAACCCCATAATTAAGCTGGAATCTCCAAAACCCTCGGAGAAATTACAATGCTACATGTTGTAGTCTGATGCTGTCCTTGGAACTGATTTAATGTTACTTTTAAACTCATAAATTCTTTAGAGTACTGTCATAAATGCCCACACATTAAACAAAACCGTGCACCAAATTTTAGTGATGAGAAATACTGTGCTGATTTATGAGCCTTTCTTCTATATCTATATTTATATTGCTGTAGCCAGAGATTACATAGCAAAGCACCCAAGCAGATGTCACTTTCTGCGTGGGGATGAGACAGACAAAAACTTGAAGTTTGGAAAAATCCTGCCTTGTAGAAAAATGTTGAAAACTCAGCAGTTCCCCAACAGTTCCCATTAATGGCAAAATAATTACTATTCAGAAATCTTTTTATAAGCCCTGTAGCTTAATTTTTTCATTGCCAGGGGTGGCTCAGCAGTAGTTCCAAGTGATGCGAATTACTCCAAATAGTAGAATTCACAACAGTCCTTTTATCTAGTCCTTGCTAGCCCTGTACTTTATATGTTAAACTACTGTTGAGCTAAAATCCAGCCATAATGACACCACACTGTATACCTAAGTAAATATCCACAATTCAGAGAAATGTAGTGGGGACTCGAATCCAGCCTTCTAGTTTCCAAATCACAAGTCAAAAGCTCCAGAGGTGCTCACAATAATCAGAATTGTCCAGAAAAATACTTCCATATTTTTATCTTCCTTCATTACACAAGTTGTAAAAATTCTAATTCATTAGCATGTTAAAAAAATCCCAAAACAAACACCTTTCTGAGTAGGGACTGAGTGAAGGTTTTTTGTCCTTTCGTTTTGTTAGGCTGTCTAGGAGAAAATATGCCCTTCCTCCTTGTCACTAACAAACAGTTTGGCAGACAATAACTAGGAAGGTGGGAGAATGAGGCTCAAAATTTTCGTTTTTTTTTGCCAGCAAGACACCCACTCAGACATGAAACCAACATTACGATACACATTACGCAACACTGTGCATCCCCAGACAGCAAGGAAGCAACTCATGAGGTAAGACAGAGTTCACTGAGCAGGGCAGATGTCTTGAGACACATTTGGTAGCAGTGTTCAGGCAGTGATCAGGGCCAGGAGCCCTGAGCAGCAGGTCAGCCCCTTTGGAGCAGTGAGCAATTATTGCCATCAGTGATGGCTGCTCAGTAGCACTGCACAAAAGAAAGAAACCTGGAATGCCTCTTTTAGTCTACGAACATATTTTCTGTTACCTACACGCTAAATGGGAGGTCTTCATGCTTCCTCTGGCTTCCTGTGGATCCTCCTCTTTTCATTGTGTTTTCCTCTCTCTAGTTTCCTCTCACTCTTGCCTTCCCATTTTCCTGGATGAACTCATAAATGATCCAGGGCAAGTAGTGGCCTCCTGGTTTGCCAGGGTGACTTTTGAAAAGTGCTGAAGGAATTGCTAAAAGCAGTTTGGCTCTGTTTGGAAAGTGTGGCAGAGTTTGAACTAAAGAAGGAAAAAAGGAAAAACTAAGTAATTCTAAACCTACAAAATCTATAAATTCATGTGTTCAAGTAGAAGATCAAGCAGGTAATGCAAGGCACAGCAGCTGAATGCTAGGACCAGGAGACTCAGATGCTGTAGGACTGATAGAGCTTGTACTTTGAAGTTTTGTCATTATTCTGTGTGATAAACTGGTTTCATATAAAATCCACAGGCCAGCACATCACCAAGGTACCACTTACTCATTTGCATGTTTTACCCTGGACACAAGCTTAGTGTTTGCCATCTCTTGAGACTCTGTCTCCCAGCCAATGTACTGCTTTCTGCAGCACACTCCACACGTTTCATCACTTCGTGGAAGGGTTGTGAGCATGTTGGCAAGCAAAGCAGAGATCTGCATTAATACATGGCTTCATACAGGGCTCTGTCTGTCTGTGTTTCAAGGTTAGTGACATATCTGTTCTCTTAAGAGTATTAAAGAGAGCAGGATCAACCTTTTTCAGTTTGCTGTGGTGGGGAATGTGCTTATTCTCATGAGGTAACTCATGCACATCCTTCCCACTAATCCATAAACTTAGAAAGCAGACTCAAAAGTGTGCATGCCAGTTCTGTTCCAGTTCACAGCAATGTGTTTAATTCTATTTCTAAACGTAACTAATTTAATTAGCCATACAATCCTCTGTTTACCACTTACATGATTTCTTTTGAGAGGGGGTAGGGGAGAAGAACCTTCAAACTAGAATGGGAAGAGCATAACTGAGCTGGACAGAAGTGTGTTACTAGGCAGAATATTACACTTGGTTCCTATTTCTGCAGCCCAAAATAACAACTCTCCAAAGAGCATGGGGGATGTTAAAACTCCAGAGTCAGAACTAAGCTCTGAGGCTCAAGACATGATGTGATCTATAGGAAGAGAGTGAAGAAGAACTCTAAAAGACAAAAATGCCTGAAATAAGAACGTAAAAATCTGAGGCTGGGTACATGCCCATAATCCTTCCTGTGTAAACAGTTAAATTTATGTCAGAGAGCAACATGTTCAGTTTTCTGAAGAAGATATGTTTCCCAGAAGGAATTACATAAATATTTATGAAAATAAAGCAGGAAATATTTTCCCAGGGTAGGACACTGTTCAACACTGCATCAGGTCAGCAGAAGCCAGGGTTTATTTTGTCAGTCTTCCCCTGGAACTGAATCATTGCCCTCTTGTTTGCAAAAATCTGTTCTGACACAGGAAGAGGCTGCACTTAGATAAACACAATTACAAACCACACTGAGTATTTCACTTTCTATTGCATCTCTGTATGCATATGTGAATGCCTTACTCTTTTGGACAGATTCTCCAAGTGATTGCATGGAAAACAATAGCAATAGGTAACTATCTCAGGCCTCTCAGGAAGCCCAATACCATATGAATAAAGTCAAAAGTACCTCAGTAGGATTGAGAACTTGCAGAATCTCTGTTAGAGAATGTCACAATGAAAGTGTTCACAATAAAAGTATTTATAACTCATTGACTATGAGTGATTAAATTCTTGCGAAGTGCAAGTTAGAAATGCGAAGTAGCAATGCAGTGTAACCTGATTGAGCAGAAGTTGCATCAATTGATGTCCCATGAAGAATGGGGTACAGTGTTCAGTACTGCACTTCATCAAGCGTCCAGTAGCTCTTTGAATCTGTGGTCTGCAATCCAAGCTCCTTCTGAGGTTTCGGTGCCGACCAGCCATTCTGCTCCACAGCTGTCTCCAAATCCCTCGTGCCTTGCAGCAGACATTTCCAACTGGTATCTGAGTCAGCTTTTCTCTTTGAGGGCTAAAGGCTGACGGGGATAAGGGTGGGAAAGAAGAGGTAGGAGTGTCCCTAGAAGAGGCTGTAAGCTCTTAAGAGACTTAAGGCTCTTCTACAGTGTCATTCCTGTGTCAAACCAGGGAAGGTTCACACCCATTTCTCAAGATACCCAACTCAAACTCACTAGCAGGAAACCAGGGAGGTCATTGTTTATAGGGAACATAGATTTCTGCACTGCTGAGGTTGATGAAGCTCCTCAAATAGCCAACAATAATTCTCTAAAATCATTAGAGTCCTACAAGATCTGTTTACTGAACACAGAAACAAGGAGATTTTGTCCTTATTTTGATTCTTTTCATGAGTTATTTGCAGGCATATTAATGTCTAGTCATTGTTTATATCTCACTCAGGAATAATAACTGCTGGAGACTGTGTTTACAGGATCTACTAGTCACTGCATGGTGTCAAAACCAAAAATGACATTTTACAAAATAGCCCTGGGATTACTTTCCTCCCTACGCTTGGCAAGCCATGTTACTGTTTTTCCTCTTCCATTCTCTCTAAGCTTTACCGCTGTCGCTGATGTGTGACAGGCTAAAACACTCCAAATCATCATGGCCTTTGATACCAGGAGAACTGTAACCATGCAGGATAACAAAGCAGAGAAATATTGGACTTTTTTTTCTTTTTTAATTTCAGATACCCCCAGATTTATTCAGTATAGTATGGTAAAAGTTCTCCTTAATATTAAATTTGGGTTAGAAAGGATGCCAGAAGACTCAGCATTTCTGCTTGAATCAGCCGGTGGTTATAAGCAGGATGCATTAACCTGGAGTTCAATCAAAGGACCCAAGACTCCACAAATTATTAAAATTCCCTATAGTTCTGGCTACCTTTTGACAATCGCTATTTCAGTATGTGGTCAGTACTTAGTACAGTCTATTGACATTTAACTAGCAATGTCTGAAGAACAAGCAAGTGCAGGTAATACAAATTACCAAAGAAGTACTTAGACTCCAAGGAGGCAACACACTAAATAAAGGTTACCTGACCACTGCTCAACTCAAAGCAACCAAATCTGTAAGGATTTTCTTTTGTGTCTTCTCAGGATTTCCTTCTAAAACCCTAGGAAATATTTGCTTTATGTCTTTTATGTCTGGACAACATTGCTTTGTTTTTGTGTCTTGCCAACAGACATTCTTCAAAGCCTGTCTCTATGAGAATTAACATGCTCAATAGGCAGTGAGTCTCATTAAATCTCCATCACCGATGAAGCTGCTTGAAGATTTTTCAATTAAACAAGTTTGATAAATACCTATTCGCCAAACCCCAAGGTTTTTCTGCTAGTATATCACTTTTGACAGATTGCCTCCTAAGGTAGGTTTCCTAGCTCCAAGACAGGATTTCTGGCCCAACATAAAGGAAGACATGACTGATTAGCATACAGCCTTGTAATAAGACAATATAACCTTAAGGCTTTAGTGCAAACACTGGTTTGAATTGGTCAGAAAACAAATTTGAATCTGGATCTCCTACATTTTAAGCAAGTGCCTTCATTACCAAGTTCTTGGATATATTAAGCTTCACTTCTCATGTTGTGTTTAGTTTTTCTGTGATTTTTAGGGAGGGGGAAAAAAAAAAGTATGGTCTTGGTTTCTTTTCTAATGTTCAATGAGAACATCTGAAAATTATCACAGCAAGTAGAGAACTGGAAATGTTCCCTGCTTATCCCTGGTCAGTGACTGAACTGGTTAAAGAAATGGTTTCCTCTGTCACTTACACTTATCCCTCTTTATCCCTGATAGATTACAAAGAAGTCACTGTAAGACTCTCAGTTCTATGGAACAGATAGCATCATTTCCCTCACTTTGGCAACATTTTCCAAAATGCCTCCTCCAAAGCTAAGGACACTAGCTTCCCACTCCTACGCTCTCCATTCTTGCTCTTACATTGACCTGCTCACAAAATGGAAAGTGAAGACAGGAAAAAGATAAATAAAACAGATTTACAGTGTACAAGTCAGAGGCACAGTGCCCAACACAAATCACAGAGGAACAAGTTTATTCCTGGTACAACTCTATCCATTGACAACCCTGGCTTTCTCTTTCTTCCCCCTCTAGCTGTGGTGTATCCATTATCAAGGTCACATTCAAAGGTGTTAGTTAGACGACATTCTTTAGGACAGAGACCACTATTTATCTATTTATTTCTGAAAAGTACTGTATTCGGTTTAACAGAAAAAAAAAAAAACATTTTCAAAAGTGGGACAGTCCGTGACCAGGATAGAAAGCAGGAGGGAGACGACTGTCTTGACCTCTCTTGGGACTTTGGCCAACATTTCATTCTACATGAAAGCTTGAAATCAAAGGCTTTCTTCAGTACATCAGTGTTGCTACTTTTTCTGTCTACCAAAGGCTGAAACGTGGTAGGGATAAGAAACTAATAGTTTCTTAAATAATGAGGAAAGCATCTCAAAAGCTTTTATCATAGGAAATACATTTTTTGTCTAGAATGGAAAGTAAACATGCGCTCTCACACATTAGGCAGTTCAAAAGCATAGTTCAGCTTTTTGAGTAGCCATCTCCTTCTTTGTGTTAGAAATCCCTGGAAAGACTGCAAATACTCATCTGCCCTTTATTTGTGACCTCAGACACTCTACTGTCCCTGGTTACAGGGTTTTCTCTAACGGAAAGCTAGAGGGTTTTCCTAGGAACAGATTGCACGTGGATGGATATCTACCACAGCTCCATCCAAGAGGATATATGGTGGGGTTGCATGCTATCTATTCTGCCATCCAAGAGGTCATCTACAGCTGGTTTCAAAGTCCAAACACCCAACCGAAAACCTGACAGCTACATCATGTGGATTTGAACTGGCAGGAGCTTCATGGACAGACAACCTAAAGATGACGTTCCACTGGGATCTATGCTATACCACTGTTCTGATACATGGTCTCTTCCAGTTAGCAAGTAGAGAAGAAAGGTGGTATAGGAGGAGATACTGCAGTCATTCACTGTGGCTTCTCCTGAAGTCTGTCCTTCTGCACTGTGTCTACCAATATAATCTGGGCTTCTAGCAAGAACTGGGGAGCCATGCATAAGCATAAAACAGTCATTTGTAGGTTTGTGGCTCAAACACGTATTGGTAACATCAACTTTTCACTTATTCTGGGGACTATGAGTATGTGGCACCCAAAAGGTGTGAAATAGCAGCAGTGACTTCCTTCGACAGCAGACTGGCAGATTGTCCATCATCACCATCAGTCTTCTTGGAGGAAAGGTTTTGTGGAAAAGTCTCTCTACAAGTTACATGGAGTCTGTATTAAACTTCCAGCACAAAACCAGCCACAAGTATCCTATAGCTAATTAGTTAACTTGGATACAATACTGAAGTCTTTTGTCTCTTCAGTAAGTGAAAATCTGGGCATGACAAGTCAGTGCCGAAAGGAAAAAAAAAGAAGACAAAACAGTTATCCCCATATATTGAAGAAATTTTCCATGGCAAAAGCAGCTAAACATCCCACAGATAAGAGATAAATTGGAATAAACAGCTGTCACTGTTAAATAAATATCCTGGATAATGTGCAGGACAGAAATAACTACAGCATCATCAAACTCCTTTCTTCACTTTATTTAGCTGTTCTTTGTACTGCTTCAGTTAGTGGAGCATTTATTTTTGAATCAGCTGCATTTGTTAAGACTGTAACAACGAAAGGCATTTCCTGAGAAGCTGCAAGGATGAGCAGCAAGAAAGAACAACAGCTAAGGAAATATGGGACCCTAGTAGGGCTTTTTATCTTCCAAGTTCAGATTTTTGGGTTTGATGTTGACAATCGACCTACAACAGACGTCTGCTCGACACACACAATTTTACCTGGACCAAAAGGTGAGGAATACCAGGTTGCTAATGCTGAGATCAGTACTGATAAAGGATGATTTTATAAAATAGAGACATGAAGGGTTTGTGGCATGGGTTGGGGATGAAAGAAGTGAATTATTGTGGACTGTACAAGCATCTAAAAAAGTGGGACTGTGATGGGGGAAAGTAATGAAGCAAGGAGACTTGAATTTGCTTTTCTTTAGTTTCAGGAGCATTGCCACACTGTCTTATATGTTAGAAGTGTCTTTTCTCTCCAGCCACATAAATCTTCTCTTAATTCTTGTGTTAACCACATAACCAATACAGCTAGCAGCCATTAACTGAGTGGCTTTGTCTAAAAGTAGGCACCTATTATGAACTGTTGATATTTCACTTTGCACCTATAGGTAGGGAGATATATGCAAAATTTAAAATGACTGAACTGCCATTGTTTCCAAATGCTTAATTGTATACACAGCTCTGATGCATTCATCAGACCTAATCTAGCAGCTCCTGGTGAAATAATAGGATCTTCACTACAGATTTCAACAAAAACTAGATCAGCTCTGGCATGTACAGCTCTTTTATCTTCAAAACAGTTTGCAAATATCTGAAACTGAATTTTCTGCATTAACTTACTTTTTGTGTAACACCACTAACATCAATGGAATTGCCTGGAGGGTATCTCAGCCAAAAATTAAGTCCATGACATTCAAATCTATCTTTTGGTGACAGATCTAAAATATACATTCCATACTATGGCTATTGCAGTTCGAACTATTGCTTTATTTTTAGTAATTCATTGTATTTTTTCTATAGGCTACAGACTGAGAGAAAAAAATGCAACTAATTTAAATTTTAAGCAGAAAAAAGATTATCAAGTCAAAGGCACTGCTACAGACTCATTTGTTTTCATGATGGACTATTCAAATGCATGCTGCTTAAAGGACCATTTTTAATCAGCAAGTTAATTTTTTTATAATTACAATCCAAGCTGAACCTTTTACTGCCACAGCATAAATGCAGAGAGATGTAACGATTCCCAAGGGAGCTAGTGGGAGTTTGTTTAGTTAGTATTCGAATAATGGCAGGCTGGAGAACAAAGTTTGACAGAATTGTGTTTAACAAGTCACAAGGCTAATGAGGTGGTCTGGTGACAGCATCAAAGTAGCTAGGACTCCAGCTGTTTTCTGCGGTTTAGCTTGCCTAGGGAGCATTTAAAGGTTAGATATTATGGTTCATTGCAAGTGTGATACTGAGAAAGTCAGGATTTAGTCATTTAGTTGTTCTACCTCCTGGCTCACACCAAGATACAAGTGGACCCAAACAGTATATCGGCATGGTCCTCACTACTACTTTAAAAATAGATTACCATGCCCAAGATCTGTGATTGATAAAAGGAATATCAAATCACCTCCAAATTACTGGCTCACATCCACTGCAGGTCATCAAATATATTTGCAGTCTATGTGGTATGATCTTATAGAATAATTTCAGTTCCTACCAGATCTGAGCTCATCCAGGACAGTCACAAGTGGCTCACAATGGTATCGGTTGTTTTGACTGCCAGTCAGCTGGGCAGTTTATGACGGAGCAGGTTAGGTGTGTGAACTACCCTGTTACTCCTCAGGCATCCCTTGCAGTAAAGCATGAAACATGAAATATGGCAGGACAAAGTCTGTCCTGCTGCCAATTTTCCTCAATCTATCTCATGTCTACTTACTCAGAGCATATGATCCCCAGCCTCAGATCACAAAGAGCCACAGGCAACATTTTTCTGCTCAAATCTTAGCCCTAACAATGGGCAAGTCTCTGACAAACTTCTGTAGGTTTTAGTTTCTGTGCTATATCTGTTGTAACTCTTTGTACACTATTGTCCCCAAAATGGGTTTTGACCCACCCTGCACAAGTTTCAACCCCACCTCCATCTGCTAAGCATCTTCAGCTATGGTAAAACACAGTGGTGCTCCCACAAGACGGATCTGCTGAGCTTGCATGTAACACTGGCCAGCTTTTGCTACCACAACAGGCCAAATTCCTGCTGTAGTAACCTCCTCCTTCCATTTAAACATGATAGTGTCTAATGGGCCAAAGCAACTAGAAGTGAAAGGAATTAAAAGGTATTCAATAGCTGTAAAACTTCCTACACTGTCCCACCTTGCCTATCCCAGCGCAAGGCACAAATTGTCCTGTAGGTCCAGTCTGTGGGCTATAGGTGGGATGGCTCCCGGTGCTATGCAGCAGCAATACAGCTATTCCCATTGCACAACAGAATGGAGAAAAGAAAAGATGAGGGAGAAGTGTGGTTGCTTGGAGAGGTTCAGAATTTATAACCCTTTAATTCCTGCACTGTTGGAAACTGCATTACTGACTTTGTCATCCACAGTTGCTACAAGAGCGAAAACCAGATGTCTCTGCAGGCTCACCCTGAAAATCACCTTTGCAAAAAGGGTAATCTCCATTGTGAAAATTAGCCATTTCTTGTACAAGCTATGTGCAACCTGTTCCAAGTTAATTTGTGCAAGCCAAATTCCTCCCCTTTAGAAAAATACTCTTTGTTATGCTCATATCTGAGATACCACAAGAGAAGTATGATATGAGTGATGGGATAAAAAGGAAGGGAAATTCCAGGTTGATTATCAGGAAAGTCTTCAAACTGGTTGTAACAGTCCCACCAGCTCTGAAAATCCATGAGACAAAACTGGAAGCCTTTGTGTATAACACCAAGAGCTAGAAAATACTCTGGAAGGATGCAGTCTCACAGGAACAGAGGAATGCAGTAAATGTAAGCTTTTTGCACTTTCCATTGCAATGGCAGAAGTGAGTCTGAATTAAACGTCTCAGTATTAGAAATGAACAGGAGCTTCAGTCTGACCTCTGGTGGTTCTGAATGATACAAACCAGACGCCGTGCAACCCCCTCCATCTGCTGCTTTTCCATACTGATGCAAATAAATGAATGTTGAAGCTTGTTTGCAAAGAATTCTGCAAAGAAATTTTCTAAATAGCACTCCAGAAAAAGGGTAAAAAGCAACAGGAGAAAAGCAAAAGCTGGTACTCCTCTCCCAGTTTCGCTTTCTAGGCACTGGTCAGGTCTCTTCTGAAAAAGAGTGGCTTCTTTTTACTGAACGTAGTCCTAATGCAATGGTTGTCTTATTCTACCTTCATGAAAAAACTTTTGAGGTACACAGCAAGCTGGCTTACATAACAGTTAAAAATAGAAATGTGTGAGTTATTTTCTAGGACCCTTACTGAAATAGGCTAGGAAACAAACAGACAAAAAAAAAAAAAAAAGAAAAGAAAAGAAAAAAATATATGCTTTGGACCATAACAGATTTTCAGTATTTGCAACTAGAGAGTTTCAGTGTTTGACCTGAGGTGTTTGGGAACAACTTGATCTTAGCTGGACTGCTTTGGCACAGGACCTCTGAAAATCTACATTAGGTAACAGTGATCCACAGCTGAGCAACTAGAGTCATAAAGGCCAAGTTCTGTACTCAATCAGTTTCTTGGGTCCAAAGCAAACCAGATCAAGAATAAACAAACAAGTGAATTTCTAAGACCAGCCAAGTACTTGTCCTAGCAAAACTAGTCATGGCCTTATTGCTTCTTTTCCACCTTTCCAAGCTTGGAGGCAGGCTGGCTGTTGCTGCTGCTGAGAGAGGAACTGGGTCTGTGGGGAGGCAGCAGCTAGCATGGTGACAGCAAAAGCAACAGTTGTTGGTCCATGCCTTGGCAGCAGCAGAAATATCAGGCTCTGTGCCCCTGGGCTCTCCCTTCAACTGGTGTCCTTGCTTTGTCCTTTCCTGTAGCCTGTTTTCACCTGGAGACTGCAAGCTCAGTTTTGTCTAACCTGCAAAAGAAGTTTTAAGTAGGCTGTTGACATTGATGAGATGGGAACTGATCTGGACTGAGTAAATCAAGAAGCAACAACACGAGGGCAAAAATAAGGAGACAGCCCAAAAGTCTGAGTCCTAAACTCCCATTAAAAGCATAAGCAGGAGGAGAAGACGGCAGGGGTGGGGGCTGGTTCTGCAGAAGCGTGAAGCGTGGCAACAGCTGATTTCATGTGGATTCCTGGGAGCTCAGTGCTTCAGAAGACTGGCTCTAGATCTTGCTATCTGTCCCAGGTCCCAGCTTTCCTTTGAAATCCAAACACAGCAACTTCAAAGGTTTTGAAACAAATCCAAGATGAGAAACTGGAATGAGATGAAATCTAAATACCGGGAGTTTCCCATAGCAATTTAGATGTAAAATGTTTCCTTATTATTACTGACAAATGATGCTTATAAACTCTATGACATTGGCTGGCACCTCAAAATAGCATTTACTGTGGTCTCCAGTATAGCTGTCCATTTCTCAGCTTTAATTTTGCTTACGCAATTCCACTCCTGGAAAATTTCAAAATCTCTCAGAAACCAGATATGCTGTTATCCACATTTCCTTACAAAACTATAAAATACCTTACCACATCCTATAGGCAGTTGAACTATAACTAAACCTCCCTCTTAGCGCTTCACGTTTGATCTGAAGAAACCTTTAATTTCAAAACATAATTCTATTTTTCATGTCTTTTAGACTTCCTCATTACATTACATTTCTGAAGTTTATCAGCCTGAGCTACAAAGTGTATATGTAGGTACTTAAATACATAAGTTCAAAAGATATTTGGTCTATATTTCTTACCAGTGCCAATTTGAATCCTCACTGAAGCCACCATAATCCATGGGTCTCTGAGATCATGTCAGAATGGCAGGGGAACAGACTGAGAAAATTAAATTGGGCAGACCAAGTGAAAAGAGAATCAGGAATAATTTAAATTATTTCTGTGTTATTAAAGAAATAATATACGTTGCAGTCATGCACAAAGTCTCACACTTTCATTAATTCGTAACGGATTTTTGCCAAAAGGGGAAGCCCAATGTCTTTTTCATCTTCCACTCCAATTGTGTGGTCCTTCCTTCATCTTGTGCTCGCTCGTCTGTTTACTCATCAGACTTCTCGCTGAGCTGGTTCAGCTCACTCACTAAAACTGGCTACTTGCCTTATTGATGTTCCTCTGTTTAATGAGTTAATTCCTTCAACACAGGGCCAGAAGAGAGCTCAACATCAGGCAGAGGGAGGAAGGCATGCAGGCCAATGATGGGGGCTGAAGGGAGGAGGAGGAAAGGTGGGGGAGAGGACACCATGTCAGATGGGCAAAAACATGTCAAGAAATCCTGTCCTCACCAGGCATACACAGCTTGAAAGCCAGAATCCCCTCTGCTACGAGAAACATGGATCTGAAAGACATTGGAAAGTGAAATTAGAGGAAACCTTTAGGCTTTCCATTGTCCTAGCTATGAAGTGCTGGTACACTGGAAGACTCTAGTCGCTTATTTTGTGGAGTCTGCAACTCCCTCTGGTGACAAAACTTCTCAATAGAGACTCTGTATGCACAAGTGCTGGAAAGGTTCAAGGTGCGCAGGGTCACTCAGTGTCTGCAGGCTGCAGAGCTAATCCTGTGGCTATCTGCAAGGCCATTTCAGGAGGGTAAGGCATTCAGTTGCTCCTAAAGGCAGCTCAAGGCTGCAGAATTATGCACACTTCCTTATTTGTTTAGTTTAAGTCCCAGGAGAAGCAGAAATCACCTGCACTCTTCATACTCTTTCTGTGGATGTGGGCAGGGTTCCTACACCACCTCAAGTGGGACTATGAGCATGAAAAGAACACAGCAGAACCACTCAAGTATGACCAAAGGGTAAAACTATGTAACAGATTCCACACAAAGCCTTTGTGGTGGGATACTGCCTATGCCTAGAATTGCTAAGTGCATCCAAGGCAGCAGTACAAAGCAGCCATGTCTATAACATCTTCCCCCACTACCACCCCTCAGCAAACTAGTTATGCCCTCGGGGCTTCTCAAGGACTTTTTGTCTGGTAGTGGACTTTTTTTTAGTTGAAATTATCTGATGTAGGAGGACTATTGTGCAATAGCCTAGTAAAAGTTGTGTTTCTATGATTTGAAAGGGAAGGTATGCCCTACGATGTGAAGTAAGATATATGGAGCTGTAGTGTGTGCTAAGCCCACAGGCGTAGTGGTAAAGTAGAGGGAGCTACACTTGGAACAGTCTCACCCATACTGCAGGTTGGAAGAGGTCACTACAGTCAAGGATCTTTGCCCTTCTTTTGCACCAGAGGAAACAATTTAATTGATTCACTTAAAAAAAAAAAAAAAAAGCGGCTTAGAGAGCATTAACTTTTCTATAGCATTTCTGGTCAGGAGACAGGAACTAGAGCTGACCTGACATCATGACTTCCCAGCACACCTGGGGAAGTGTCTCAGTAAGACCCTGTGTGTACCCAGGGAGTCTCTCAGCAGTGTTCTAAGTGAAAATATGAATATGCCAGATGAGTATGAGCTGGCAGCCTGCCCAGGGGGCCAAGAAGGTCAATACCATCCTGGTCTCTGTCAGAAATAGTGTGGCCAGCAGGACCAGGGAAGTGATTGTTCCCCCTGTACTTGGCTCTGGAGAGGCCACACCTCGAATCCTGTTCAATTTGGGGCCCCTTACTACAAGAAAGACATTGAGAGGCTGGAGCGTGTCCAGAGAAGGGTGATGAAACTGGTGAAGGGTCTGGAGCATAAGTCTCATGAGGAGCAGCTGAGGGAACTGGGGTTGTTTAGTCTGGAGAAGAGGAGGCTGAGAGGAGACCTTATCACTCTGCAGCTATTTTAATGGAGGCTGTAGCAAGGAGGGGGGCTGGTCTCTTCTCCCAAGTAAAAAGTGATAGGACAAGAAGAAACTGTCTCGAGTTGCACCAGGTTCAGACTGGATATGAGGAAAAACTTCTTCACTGAAAGGGTGGTCAAGCATTGGAAGAGGCTGCCCAGGGATATGGTGGAGTCACCACCACTGCAGGGACTAAAAAGACATGTAAATGTGCTTAAGGACATAGTTTAGTGGTGGCTTAAGCAGTGTTAGGTGTATAGATGAACTTAATGGTCTTAAAGGTCTTTTCCAAACGAAATAATTCTGTGAGTCTGTGATTCTACAAGGCTATATGTTACATGCTCACAAAGAGATGCACAAGCCTAGCTAGGAGCCTTCTCTTGGCTTTAGCCTTTAGGCATCCTGCAGACATCCTCATCCTAATGCAAGCTGCCTCTACAGATAAGAGTGGTCTCTAGAATCTCCAGGGATTACATTCAGATTTTCCAAGAACTAGGGTCAGCCTTTGATCACAAGATTTTAGGAGGGACTAAATGTATGCAAGCATCTGAACCTGAAAACTTCCTTCATTGCCCAGAGAAGTCATGGATGCCTTAGCCCTGGAGATTGGATGAGGATTTGAGTAATCTAATCTAGTCAAAGGTGTCCCTGCCAATGGCAGGGGCATTGGAACTGGATGAACTTTAAGGTCCCTTCCAAACCAAGCTATTCTATGATTCCATTGGTGAATACAAGCCAGATAAATTGCCTACAAAAGATTCAGTAGGGAAATGTAAGTCATTTGAAGGTCAGTAGATTGTTAATAATTAAAGTCTTACCAAATGTAATCTCCCAACACTGTGTTACTTAGTGAAACTCCTAAAGAGGTAGAAACCCTTTGAACTGCCTAAAAAGCCTGCAGATTAGCAGACCTTCAACATTTTCCTAAGCTTGTTTATGCATGAAGAAAGGACTGGAGCTCCCTCTCAATTACAATTCAAATTTTTTAATGGCTGCAAAAGTCATTTACTGCTTATGGCTTCTGCTTTCCTTCTGTCTCACACGGTCCCAAGCTGGAAGAGTCTAGTAACTTGTTGTTCCACGTCTTCATTTTAATAGTCTGGTATTTAAAAAACTGTGACACAGAAGAAGTGAATCAGCTTGAGGGAATTCTATCAAGCTTGAGAAATGGTGTTGCTTCAGCTACTAGCTCCAAGTGCTTCACCTATGCTTCAAATACCAGTGCAGTGCATTATGTGAAAATTTGCTAATTAGGTCAACACTTAACACGACACTGCACCAAGCATAAAGTAGCACAAAGGTAAAGTTAAACTCTAGGTATAGACTACGAGCATTTTAGGCCAGGGATCAGAGGGGATTTTTTCTGTAAGAAAACTCAAGTTGCACAAAGCTCAGTAGTAAGAAATTTAAAAACCCTGTCCAGAAAACCAGCAGGAATTAAACTTTTTTTTTCCTGGCAGATTAAAACAAGAGGCTAGTACAGTGGGATGGCCTGTCATTGTGAAGGGAGGGGTGCTTATTATAAATCAGAAACGAAACCAACTCAATCCCTGTCCAAAAGAGTGTCAAACAACCTCTCACAATCCCTCCTACCCAGCTGCAAATCGTGGTTAGACCACAAGGGGGGGGCACAACCCAAGAGTTCATCTTCCTTGCCAACTTCAAGATCACTGCAGAAAACAGTTCAACAGGGACACAATGCATTTATAATTATAACACCATATTATCAAGAAATTGGCTTAGTCCAGTCAAATTAACAATGAGATGGTACCACTAATGAATATTGCTTGCTTCTACCCTTGCTTTGTAATGGTCTATATATATTCAGACGCAACATGGGAAGAAAAGTGGGATTTCCATCCCTTACAGAGATGCAAAGTATTATTCTTCCCATTTTCCTATGTAGGGCAACTAAGGCAGAGTGTGGGAGGCTAATTAATGGTACGATGAAACAGATGATAGATTTTACTGCCCTCTCCTTCAGCTTTTAGAGCACTTGAGCAAAAACTGGGACTACATGGGGTATTAGCAATGAAAGTTGAGACAATCCCTAATCTCTCACGATCTCCCAAACAAACTTTCCCACACCTTTTACCCCTTCCATCTGTCACCTCTGAGTCTGATGGTCCATACAGGGCAACCTAGCTTTATCACCATTTGCCTTGTGCGTGAAAACCTTGCTCTAAAGTCTCTCAAAAAAAAGCCACTGCAGCTTTCACTGGCTCAAAATGTTGAAACTAAGACTGGAAGAAAACAACTTTGGAAAGTAATCACAGTTTCTCCTTTTATATATTGACTTTCTTTCCTAGGCTGTATTTCTAAGATTAACTAAGTAATGTTTCTTACGAAAAAAAAAGGCATCTTTCTTGCACAGATGTCTCCCTTCTGCAGCAAACAGCAGTCTCTCTAGAGCCTTTAACTCAACACAGCAATCTACAAGCCACAAGGAATGTAACAGATGGCCTGAAAGAGGTGATGAGGGGCGAGAGTGCTGGTTTGGAAGGTTAGCAGGAAATCTGGTTTGCTCTCCTTCATGACACAGGCCAAAGAAACTCCCTCAGCAGTTTCTACACCAGTCCCAGAATTACAGCATGTCTTACACAATGGAATTCATTGCATGGTGAAAGGCTGGATGTGAAAAGCCTCCCACATATCCCTCCCCTGCTGGAGAGCACAGGCTGTTTGTTAAATAGTCTCACGCTGCATTTCCACTCAGGATTCATCCAGCTTTTCGAGCCTTTCAATCACACCCTGCTTCCTTTCTATTATCACACATTTCACCCCCTGTACAGGTTTGCAAACCGTGATCGGATCAGCTCTTAACCTTCTACTGGAATTTAATTTCACAAGCCCTTTGTCAGCCTCTGGGAATCTTTTCTGTATTTCTGAGCTACTGAGAAGTGACTTTTACACTTTTCTCAAGGGCTCCATAGATGGGTTTGGAAAGGACAGTTTCTTGGTTCCTAGTTGTAAATGTTGTTAGCACTGAGGTCCATCACAAAATTAAATTGTACCTTCTCTGGCTCTGCTGTTTGATCATCAGTAGACAAGAATCCTTATAACTCCAGGCTTATATCCACAACTTCAGTGGGATACTTAATGAGCTTGGCTTTTGGAAACATGTTCCGACTTTTCTAGCATTTTTAAGAATTATTGAAGACAGAGATGATTAAAATTTCTATTGCTGACTGCTTATAGACTTTTCCTTTCCTACTTCGCCCTGTAGCGGCTGGTGTTAAAAACAAAACACCTATGTGACCCAGCACACATACCATGCCATGTTTCCTCGTTGTCCATCCCTCTAGCAAATACTTCATCCCTCCAGCAAATACTTCATCCCTCCAATGCAGACTGAAGTCAGGCGTTTATCTTCCTCAGCTTAGACCACTGATCATCGCCCTGAAAGGGCATCCTGCCCAATGGGGTCAGTCTGCCCTCCACAAGAGAGTCCTAACACTGAAGGTTTTCTTGGCATACAGAGAAGCACTCAGCCCAGACCACATAACTGACACAGGAAGGAGACAAACAGCTAACACCACATTTATATTCTGCAATTAATATGCACCACTCCTCATCTGTCATCACCCCACAAAACAGTTCACAATACACTACCTATGGCTACAGAAGTAGGAGATGGTAGATCAGGAATAAGTGGGCAGTATCTTTCAGAAAATGAGGTCCACAAAACAATCAGTCTGCTTTCTCCCTAAGCACATAATTAAATAATCAACCACTTTGCCCCAGGATATTATAAGGGTCAAAAATATACATTGGTTTAAAATGTGCAGGATTAATCTGTGCAGGGAAGAAACACTGGTAGCTGTTCATGAGTAGTCTGGATGCAGTGTTTGGCTCAGGCAAGTCCTTGAAAACACTGCTTATGGGAAGCTGGAAGAGGCTGCCTGGGTCACAGTCACCTTCAGCACACTCAGTCCCCTGAACATATTCTGCCAGGGCTGGAGGCATCATCCTCAGTGAGACAGGTCACTGGTTTTATCATGCAACGCCGTGCTGTCCTCGCTTCTCTTTTGCTGACATCCACACACACTCCCCTCCCCTGCGTCCTCCGTATGCTGAACTGTAGCCTCTTCTCCCATTTTGGGCTGCAGGCACAGACACATCTGGCTGCCACTCACATGTGAGATCCTGGCTTGGCCAAGAGAATGTGCAGCTGCTTCCCACTGCATAGCAAGGCTTACCGCATACACCGGTAGTGGACAGCGGGAGAGGCTTTGGAAGACTGCTTGTGTTCAGTGCTGATAGGTTGGTGCAAAGGAGTGCAGGCGTTGTCTCCCCTCAGCGTTTGTCTAAAAAAATAAGAGGAAAAATGTTCTTGGGATTTGGCTCTAAACTAAGAAGCATAAGACAAGAAAACCAGCTCCAGTTGTGCCTCCAACTCCCTGCATAGTGTGAAGCAAAATTGCATTGTACCTGAGGAAGGAGATAACATTTGTTTCCTACTAATTGTTGTCTTGCTCCTTTGAACTGTAACCTGCTCAGTAAGAGATTGTCTCTTACAACACTGAGTACTTATACAGTACTATACAGGAACCTGTGTAATTGGGTCCTGATCTTGTTTGGAGAAATCTCTGCACTACTGTAACAAATGCAATGATTTTACCTCTTCCAGATATTTCTGTGTATGGCATTTTCAAAATAAAGCATTTGAGTGGTTGCAAAACACGTTTGTTATAGCAACATATAAATATCACCTGTCAAAAACTGAAGGCAAGACTTCTGCCATACTAAGTGCTAAGGTCTGTGTTAAGATCTATTTCAACATATTTACATTCCTCCCATTCCAAAAGCATCTGCATACCGTGGACACAGGGTCACTATTAACAGAGTCACTAGAAACAATTACTAAATTCCTGTTGCCTCCCCTGGTAGTTATTCCATGTGTGTACATGTTTCCCAACAGAGAAAGACTGGTTTATTTATCTGCTTTATAGCTAACAGGGATTAAAGGGTATGACTAGAAACAGGTGTTGTATAATTCTCATGATGGAATAGCCTCTCCAAAAGTGAAAGTTTTAGTTTTTCCTAATAATGGTCAGACTCGTCAGCTCTTCTCCGGAAATTTATCCCATGGCAACTGTGCCTTCAAGGTGAAATAAAAAGAAAACAGGAAAAGAAAATCAAACCAAACTCAACCTGCGAACTTTACTGTCTGAGGATGTATAGTTGCACTTACTGCACTGAGAGAAATGTACCATGATGCTTTATTTTCTGTTTTTTTGGAAGGCGACGAAGGTGAAAAAGGAGATCAAGGAGAAGTGGGCAAACAAGGAAAGGTTGGACCAAAAGGACCGAAAGGTATTTACGGCAGTTTGTTGGCTATTAGTGGTATATGAATATCATTATACACAACTATACTGACGTGTATGATCAGTAATGTTTAATGCTTTTCATTCCTGCTGCGCCAGTGGGTTGTGAAATCCTGTCAAACATTAATCAATGAAGCTGATGATACTCTGAGAGTTTGGTGCAATTCCCACCAATACACAAGACAGCTATATATAGCAATAAATTTAGAGAGTCATGTAATAAACCAGTACGTTTAGTTTTCCCAAGTGACTGTCATGAGTGCAATCCAGAAGACCCAGATCATATGTATAATCATTACCCAGATGATACGTATAATCAGAAAGATTACTCTTCTCTCACTGAAATGATTCTTTATGGTTGAAACGGAATTTTGAGAGTATTTTTCCTAGTAATATCTCAGAATGCTCAACAAAATTTGATCTCAGTTTTCTCTATTTTGCAGAAAGGCAAACAGAGGCATGCACTGAAAAATAAACTTCCTCTGATCAAACAGTATCTGAGCTGAGAACAAAGAGTTGTAGATGCCTAAGGACTTGGCGCTATTAAACATATCCCATACCCATGGTGTGAGATGCGCAGGGCATTTGGAGGCACCAGGTGCAATGGTATCAGGCTTGTTTGAATGGTCTAACTCAGAAGCCAAATTTATCATTAGAGTTTAATGATAATGCATATTCCTGGTCTTCCTTCCTTGACAGTGGTTAAGAGTAATCAAGAAGGTATTTACTTTTATAGGAACTTTAAAATCATCCTTTTTATTATCGCTATACTAAAAAAACATATCCATTTTTTAAATGCATTCATATGACTTTGCTTCTTACCTTAAAAAGAAGATCAGGTAAGATACAAGGGAATCAGGTAACCAACCATTTATGAAGCTTCTTAGTGACGTTAAATTCAGTGTGTAAACTGAGAGTCCCTAAACTGGGCTGTCATCATTAGCCAGCTATTTTAGAATTTAAACTATTAATCAGTTAAAAAGGCATTAGTTACTTTGGTTCTCCAACGATCGGGAAAGCACATACAGCAAGATTAGTAGCTCCCTACAATCCTGCTTTACAAAGCATTCCCAGCAAATCCATGAGGACTTTACCTCAAGGAAGAAGGAAAGGCTTTTGTCTGGGGTGGAGAAGAAATAAACCCAAATAAATAAATTGCGGTCAGCCCTGTTTGGCTATGAAGTAAAATTAATATTGGAATGCTCACTAACAGTTTTATTTTGTATTTTCTGTAAGAAAACATTGTTTCTGCGCATCTGAATAGGCAGTTTTATTAAGATCCCTTGGAATGTCCTACTGTTGTATCCCACAGTATCAGAGATCTGTGTCATCCTCCTCCAATCTTCCATGGAGCTCCACTCCTTTTGGTTTTGCCACACATGCAGACTGGGCAAGCTCAGAAAAAGCAGCAGCAGTAGAGATCTAAACAGTGCCTTGGAAAAGGAATGACAGAAACCATCTATACTCTTTTCTGCATTATTTCTCCTCTTAGGAAACAAAGGATCTGTGGGGGATGCTGGTGACCAGGGAATGCTTGGGAAAATTGGTCCAATTGGTGGAAAGGGTAAGCTCTGGTCTGAGAATTTTCTTTTTTGTATTTTTTCTCCCTCGAGGTAAATATGTGTTTTGTGAGAGTTCCAGGTATGGAGCAACATCAAATAAAGGCTGTGACCAATACTCTCCAAATGAAGTTATGCATAAAGATTGGTGATGAGAGGTAACTGAGATATTCTTATTTCCCACATGCAAAATATCAGACTTACTTGGCTCGAATAATTTGCTTCATTAGTTAAGAAATCAGTCCTCTTTGATGCTAAAAGAGGAAAGGAAAAATCTGGTCTGGATTTCCAGAGAAACCCTTTGAAAGTTCTAAAAGACAAAGCCAAATTTGTGCTTTGGATGCTGAAGGCCTAAGCCAATACTCCGCTGCTGCTCAGGATGCCATACTTTGCCACCAGCACTTCTGTGGGACACATGAGCAAGCAATGCACAGGACAGCTTGGTAAGGGAAGGATTTTAGGAGACTTAAGAAAGTACTCAGGTAACCAGGGATGACAACTGCTTGCAAATCAAAATAGACTCCAAGTCTACCTGGACAATAATTTTTAGTGAAATTATGCCTAGCCATCTGAGAAGAGGCTCAGGCACTACTTTCCATTGTTCCTAAAGAGCTACTTAAGGAATATTACTTCTGCCACAAGGAAACCTGCCTTGAAAGCTGAGCAGGGACTCCACCATCCCCAGGGGAACTCTGTAGTGTCTAACCAGAGCATCAACCCAGACACTCAGGTGAGTGGGTGGAGCAATCTCTCCAGAGAGCTTCTCAAGCCAATGTTTTTAACAAACGTTTGATGGCCTCTAGCCAGCCTCAGTATCAGAGAAGAAGAAAAGAATTAGGCCTGAGGGACTAATTTTCAGAAGTACCTAGACAACTGAAAATACAGATGGTTATCTCCTAAGATGTCTTCAATTACCAACAGAGACTAGAATTTAAGAATCCCACAAATTGTTTATCTTCATCTGTAAGTAAACAAATGTTCTAAGCCTTTAAATCAAGCTCTCTCTCAACATGAATGTACAATTTATTGTCCTCTTCTACTTTTTTTTCTCATTTTATTTCTTTGTTTGCAGAAGCAAAAGTCTCTAAGTCACTGTTTAAATATACCATTAAACATTCAAGTTCTTAATGAAGCAATCTTTAAATTTCAGCTTGTAAGTGTGCAGTGTCAAACAACGCTAATTAAAATTACAGCCATTCCTAATTTATTTTAAATCCCACAACTATACAAAGGAAAAATTACATCAAAACACTGCCACCAACAAGGCAGAGTAAGCATGAGCATTTTTTGACCTTTGAATGTTTTAATTCGTAAAAGAAGAGCTGACATGAATTTCAGATAAAGTCCAGCTGTTCCTTATCCAAATTACAGCCAAGGTCTTTTAAAAAGCTAGTTACCTCCACTTATACAGTAGCACAGCATTTGTAGACGTATTCCTGTCATTTTTATGATTTATAGCATAATTGCCAAGCAGTTGAATGAAAATAAATCACATTTCCATGAACTATATCTGAAATGAAATGCTGCTGCTTAGTGACCTCATTTTGTGCAAGTGCTAACTGTTGCCTGCACATGCAGTCGGTTGCACATGAGAATTCTGTGGCTTTGTGTACATCAGCCTTAACAGATGCCTCAGCCCATTATGGAACTACTGAATCCAAGGAAGGGCTCTGTCCTGCTAGGCACTGAGAGAACCCAGGTCTCACCTCCCAGAGATTTCGTAAGTGCTTTCACCCTCTCAGGATCATTGTGCAGTTTATATTTAAAGTAAGTGGTACCAGGAACCAGCAGCACACAAGATGCCTGTGTTATCAGTGAGTTAGCTATTAAAGGGTTCTCCTTACTTCCATACACCAGAATTAATCATGGTTTGTTTGACTTGGCACATTTGCCAGTACAGTACATCAGGGTTTCCTATCAGAAGCACAACGTTAACATATTATTGAACAGGTCCCCAGACATTGTGCACTGCCTAAGATCTGAGATTATATTTTCCTCTTTATTCAGGTGACAAAGGAGCCAAAGGCTTATTGGGGCCTTCTGGAAAAAAGGGAAAAGCAGGTATGCTATACATCTTTCTCTGCAGAATGTCTTTGATTTCAGAGTTGGTTTGTCTAGAGTTTCACAAAAAAAAGTCCCACAGATAAACCTGAGAATACATGAAGTGAACAGGAATAGACTGAAAAAGTTTTGTCTGGCAAAATGAAGGCTGGGTAGGGCGCAATTGTTGGCTATGATTATACCAATATACATGAAATATGGAGAAGAGTTACCTAAATTAATTTGCAGTGCTTGATATCATAAAAACACATAAAGAGGCCAGGAGTATATTTATACTAGAAACTAGAAGAAGATTTCTGAATACCAAAGGAATTAAGTCCTTTAAAAGTTTCCCAATAGGAGCAAGGGACAATAAACAGAAGTGATTTTAAACAGAGTATAATCTGTTGTCAAACAAATGCAATACATCTTCTTACAGGAGAAGAATTTGGATCTAATGATTCAGGAAGTTCTTTTCAGTCCTAATAACCTTGAATGTTTTCCCACCTTATAAGCTGTGCTTATTTTTAGGAGATTTCATATGCAGTGTCAGTTTGGTTGTTAATGGGAAATCACCAGCAGAAATTTTCTTCCCCTGAATACCAAAGAAACAAAAAAAAAAAAACCAGCCAAATTTCAGTTTACCAGCAAAAATAGATCTGAGACTAGTGCTTGAAAAATACTGATTATTTGAGTTGATATGGACTATTTCTGCTGTTTCATAGTGCTGTGTTCATCAACTTCCAACAAAGTTTTGCCAGTCCTGCTTATTTGCATACTCACAAAACTCCTTCACTGAGAAAACAGCAAGTTTCCTTTTTCATGGATGCCGTTCTTTTTATTAGAAGGCCCAGGAACCAGTGCTGTCTATGGATACAAAGGCAGACCTTTGACATTCAGATGTAATGCTGTAGTGATTACCATGACAAACCACATCTCTGCAGCTAGATGGAATCAATAATGAGAGGGACAGAGGATGTGCAAATCCTGTATTGATGGGTGGAAAGAAGATAGCAAATTTTTCTATCCCTTTTTTAAAAGTAGGGAACCTTAGGCCACTTAGCAAGGGAATGTATAGAGCCAAAATAATATGTGCTTTGATCAATAGAAGTACAGCCAGTGGAGCAGGGTGAGACTCGCTCTGCACAAGTTGAGGTCGAGCCTTCAGAAGGTTTGGAATTGGGTTACAGATGACCCTCCACACAGGCTGGCTGTTTATTCTAAACAGATAAATCCTCTGCCCTTTGTATTGCATCAGGAACAGTCTGTGACTGTGGAAGATACCGCAGAGTTGTCGGACAACTGAATATCAATGTTGCTCGTCTTAACACATCCATCAAGTTTCTAAAGAATGGTAAGGATCTTTATGTATTTGATGTGATTTATTTGGCTCCTATAATGTCTATCATTGCTCTTCTTCTACCGTTGCTACTCTGCGGAAGCATCCATGTAGAGAGAGAGGGTCCCGCTGTGTGAGGCACTCAGAAAACATACAGAAAACAGACAGTTTTATGCCTGAAAGGATATAAGCAGCAGATGAATAAAAACAAAACCAACACAGAAATGATTGAGAGCACAGAAGAAAGAATCACGAAAAGCACAAGGCACAGCTTGCTAACTGCCTCTGGGCTGTCAGTCTGCTCAGGCTCTGTGGCCACACAGACAATGAAAGGAAAAAAGGTTGTACTCATCTGCTCCTGAGAGGTAGGAAAAGCAACAGGAACCATTTGATCTTTCTGCTGGACAGGTAAGGCTGCAGGAATGGTACTCCTAATGCTCCCCTCAGTGTCAGCATCATTTTCCTGTAACAAGGGACCAGTACTCCAGGACATGGCTAATAAGAAGCCACCTCTGCAGGCAGTGCTGTCAGGTGGACAGTGTAAACTGCCCACACCAAAAGGAAAGAAGCACAATTCCTGGCATAGCAGAGGTTTTGAGAAGGTTCCACAACAATTTCTAGGACCGGGTCTGTATCAGCAAATTAAACGTGTCCAAGACTGTGGACAACTGGCACATAACAGCCCTCAACTGTATTATTAAATCCTACAAAGCTGAATGCCATATTATCAGGAGCAGTCCTTTACTAACTCCTAAAGTGTGCCTGGGTAACTCCTGAATTCTCTGGGAAAGCATTAGTCACCCCAGACCAAAGTTGTGCTCAGGACCATGTCCAGCAGGGACAATCAATTTCCATCAGCCCAGGCTTCTTGGCACTGCTTAATTCACCAGGATACACACTGCCTGAGAAGTTTGCCTTTCAGAGCTGCTGAGCAGCCATAGTTTTCTTCCCAGTCAATGCCACTTAATGGTTACAGCAGCTCTGAATCTCAGGCTGTATTTAAAATACCTTTATTTTAGTAGTCACATTGACTTCACTCTACATAGAAAGGGCCTGAAAACCTCCCTATACCCCTGTGTTTCAGGGCACACTTTCACAATTTGTATTCAAAAGCATGCAAAGCAACAGGGGAGATCCAGAGTTAGACATTGCTATTTGTCCATTTGGCATGCCTTAATTTGACTAGTACTAGATATCTGTGAAGTAAAACTGAAGTGTCAAGGGAGACACAAGCCACTCAGGATTGAATAGTTCTTGCCCTAACATGCACAAGGTGCTTGTCACTCCCATTACTAGCATCAGTCTGTGATCATGTCCTCGTTGTTCATCAGAAATTCAGTGGTGGGAATACTTTCCTCTCTCCCTTTTATTAATTCTAATGCAAAAATCATCTCATTGTCATACTGGAACTGAAGCACGTTCGGTATCTATTGAAATGCCATTAAGCAGTCTTTTCTCCCTTTAAAGTTATAGCAGGTATCAGGGAGACAGACGAGAAATTCTATTACATCGTGAAAGAAGAGAAGAATTACAGGGAAGCCTTGATCCACTGCAGGGACAGAGGAGGAACACTGGCCATGCCTAAAGATGAAGCAACCAATGCCCTGATTGCTGACTACATCTCCAACAGCGGCCTCTTCAGAGCCTTCATTGGGCTGAACGACATGGAAAAGGAAGGACAGTTTATGTACGCAGACAACAGCCCGCTGCAGAACTACAGTAACTGGAAGGAAGGAGAGCCTCATGACCCAGCTGGCCGCGAGGACTGTGTGGAAATGCTCAGCACGGGAAAGTGGAATGACTCTGAGTGCCAAGTCACCATCTACTTCGTCTGTGAATTCCTCAAGAAGAGGAAATAAAAGTGCCACAGAACGTTCCTGGCACCTGCTGTACTTAAAATAACCCCTCCTCATTCACCCACTGCAGGGAGAAGAGACAACCAGAGACTGGGCTCAAACCAGCCTTCACCTCACCAGGTTAAGCAAGAGCAACTACTGTGAATATGGTAGTGAGCACAAAGTCAGCAGAGGTCTGCAGGGGGCATGCAGCCAGTTGAGATTTTTATTTAACTTCTACGTGTAATTTAGGTAGGCATTTCCATGTGTTATTTATGGGCAAATTTAGAGCATACAGAAGTGAATACATTTTCTCTAATGCCAGAAACAGTAAACTCACTGGTATATTAATTATTGATGTGCTTCACAAAATGCATAGATGGAAAGTGTGAGATCTTTATTCACCTTTGACCTGCACAGAAAGTCCCATTAATATCCCAGGTGAATTCGGAGCTGGGAGACAGATTTTCAGCTTCTCTTGAAAAAAATCCTTCTTCTGTAAGAATCATGGAGTAATTCCAGTTGGAGGGGACTTCTGGAGGTGATCCAGTAGAAACTTCCATACAAAGCAGGGCCAACTTCAAACTTAGATTAGAAGTTGTTATACTCTCCTTAATTTGACTGTTCTCCTTAATATTGCTTGATATACAGGGGAGGACTCACTTATCTCTACTTCCAACTCGATCATCCATCAGGCTGGTCTGAGGTGTGAGGAATTAATCTAGCAATGGCATTTCTCTATGCAAGCCTGCACAGCTTGTAGGCAACCTGAGAAGAGATGGAGCAGTCCTAGCCTCTGATCTCCTCCAAAATCTATGGAAAGCATTGAAAAGTCTAGCACAAAGAGAACAGGGCAAAGGAAACAACACCATTGCTGTGGGTTGTAAACAGGTACATGCATTATCAGCTGGTTTAACAAGTGATTCTAGGAACACATTAACTCCCCAGCTCCATAGCCAATGACGTTTGTTGTCTAACTCTAAAATCACCCGTGCCTTTGTGACACAGGAAGCAGCTATAGAACATGCTTTATGCTTCAAGAACACAGACTCAGGTGTGGTTGAGCATCTTAATTATGCATTTCAGCAGGACTCTCCAGAATTGCTGAGCAGTAAGGACTGCATGCAGTAAGCATGAAGTTTTGCTGTCAGTGCCTAGCTGCTCAGATCTCCATGTCAGCATGCCCACAATGGATCACATTTTCATATCTTTTATATCAGAAGTGAGCCTGTTCCTAGTTGTAGTTCACCTTTCCTCATAGCAGGACATGTCAAGACAAACCTCAGTGCCCTTGCAATGAATGTCTATAGGTTTTCTTTCCCCCTTGACACTAAAAATAATTAAATGATATCTGGAGGGTAAGGAGAATGCTAGGCACTAGGAACAGTGCAGCAAGTGTACCCTACACGTCACTCTGAGCACCAGTTGCACATAGTCTTTCTCCAAGTATATGAAGATCTGGACATGCCACCAGCTACTAATGCAGAGGGTTAGCTCCTCATCTCCCTTCTACTTACACATACAGCACTGCAAAGGCAACTAGACAAAAGTCATACTTCCTCAAACTCACCCTCAACAGGAAAATCTTCCAAACTGTTTAGCTGGTTGTTAGTTTGACCCCAAGCTCATCTCTGAGCAATGACCAAAGCAAGAGTATCCCAGGAGACTCCATGACTAACTACCATTCTTGTCCAGTTTCTCTGCCACTCGTTCCTCCAGAAAACCACTTGCTGCTACCAGCAATAAATTATCTGTGTTGCTACACACCCTACACTATTCAGACCCATGAATGAAAGGATGAGACCACATTTCATTGGTCCCCTACTATGCCATAAGAATATCTGGGCAAACAGGTTCACTTAGTACAACATAACTCATACTGAATCGTTCCTTTCCTGGGAACTGATAATCTCCAAAATTAGGCAGAATTACACTTTTTAGGATCTATAGTAATAAACTCATTGAGCAAAACACTTCGGTTTTAGAATCATTAATGAGTAATTACAAAGAACTAATGACTAATTCAAGGCATTTTCCTGAGGAAAAGTAACGGCTTTTAGAAGTTTGAGCCCAGGGCTGCAAGCCTCACTCACAGCAGGTCAGTTCTTACGAGCCACTCAGAAGTGGCATAGCAACATGCCTGAGGGCAGGCACAATCACATCTCTCCATACCTCATCTTCACTTCTGACCCAAAAAGTCACCAGAACATGCTTGCCAGACTGGGGGTTCAATTTCTGGAACCCTCTGGCCATACTGAGACCAGCGGCTGACAAAATCCAGAGGTGTCCTTAGTGCTACAATCATCATGAACATGTCATTTTTCTGTTCTTTAGGAGAAAACTCAGAGCTGGGAGAAGCTGAAAGAGCTGCAGGATCCAGCTCTGCCTGAGACTGGACCAGACACTCTCCTTCATGTACAAAATTAGAGAATACATGTCTAAACTGAAACTCAGATCTTTCTTAGAAGACTGTGAGTTATATGTAATCCTGGAGCATCCTCCATGTACAGGAAGGAATGACTGTCGCAAGTCTCTGGCTGCATGGTGAGGAACTCGTGTTGGGTTTCTGCAATAGAAAGGCTGGGACTGCCCAGTTCCTCCATCATCCTCCTCTCTTACTACACCACCTTCCTCCTTTGTTAAATAGAAAAAAATAAACAAAACCAAGTATTTTACCCTCTGTGTATTCATGTAACATTGGGCAAGGCTATACTAGTTGAAACAAGTAAACCTGGTGTGGCCATTCCTTTGCTCACTGCAGAAAAGAGAGAGGAGAGGAGAGGAGAGGAGAGGAGAGGAGAGGAGAGGAGAGGAGAGGAGAGGAGAGGAGAGGAGAGGAGAGGAGAGGAGAGGAGAGGAGAGGAGAGGAGAGGAGAGGAGAGGAGAGGAGAGGAGAGGAGAGGAGAGGAGAGGAGAGGAGAGGAGAGGAGAGGAGAGGAGAGGAGAGGAGAGGAGAGGAGAGGAGAGGAGAGGAGAGGAGAGGAGAGGAGAGGAGAGGAGAGGAGAGGAGAGGAGAGGAGAGGAGAGGAGAGGAGAGGAGAGGAGAGGAGAGGAGAGGAGAGGAGAGGAGCACAGATGTTCAGGCATAAGTGTGATCAGGTGCCCGGACAACCCACCCCTGCAGCACTGGGTCCAACTTCATACATTTGCCAAGAAGCCCAACCCACAGACCAAGCCAAATAAAAGATGCTATCCTCCACAGGAGACCTGGCAGGAAGGTCTGCAGAGGTCTGCACCATGCCATGAGTACACAAGCTTGAGCTTGCACTAACTCAAATATTATAGCTGTGCTTTGCGGAAAAAAATACCCTTGTTTTAGTTAAAAATTTGAGCGACATCACAGGTTTCACTGCTAGGCAGTGAAAATTCACTGAGGTGAGTAAAGTACCTTAGGTTTCTACACGAAGCAGAAGGACCCAGAAGCACAGGAAATGGTGTCCAATGATTCAGCATTTATGGCCTGTCAAAGCCTGACTCCTAAGTCATTTTACCCAATCCTAGCATTATTTTTTCCCCATGTTTTTCTTTTCATTAGCCCCTCCTCACACAGCTCTGACTCCAACAGCCCTGAGGTCTCCCAGCTGAATTTGGCCCAATTTTTCAACGCCTCTCCTACACTGAGGGAGCTCAAAAAGACACAAAATCATTTCCTCCATTCAGCAATGGTCCCATGTTTTCCTCGTTTAACCTTTTTGTACTAACATAGCACTGGAATCCCTTCCTGTTGCACTTCCTATGTAAGTTTCAACTGCATTTAAGCTTCGAATCTCCTGAGGCTACCCCTGTAAACTCAGGCAATGTTTCTAAATTGTTCCACTGTAGCCTGTCCCTTCTTACATCTCCTCTATACTGCCATTTTGCATTGGCGATCCAGCAAGCTCCCTGTTTAGCTCGACAAGTCTCCTAAAACATCTGCTTGTAGATGCACAGCAAACAAAAGACAGCTGCCTAAGATCTTTGCAACACCAATAATTCAGTGTTCTTCCTGCTCTTGGACAGACAGGATTTTATGATCTGTATTCTGAAGATTGTCACCTCACCCTGCTCTCCCTGGGTTCAGAACACACATAAGGCACAGATATCTATGGTAAAGACAATGTTTTTAAAGCGAATTACAATAAAAACTATTACAGGATCAATATAACCCATTAAGAATTTATTTTCCTCAAGAATTTTGAACAATGTCACATAAAGATCCACTCCTTTCATTGCCTTTAATCTGTTCAATTGCTTAAAAAAAATCAGCACCTAGAGCAATGAAGTGCCACGTTCTTGACCACAGTCACGGAAATATATAGGTACCTGTATTTAGTCTTAAAGTACATTGTAGTTGTAGTTCAACTGGCTGAAAGTGTTAGTAAGAGATGCAATTTGACATTGTGTAGGACAATAAAAATAGTAAATGTGTCACAGGGAGAGGGATTAATTTATGGTTATTTGGAAAGCATTGCCCTAGATTGTCTTGCTTTAATATGCTTGCAGAGGTACAAACGCCATGAAATGTAATTTCTTTTCTTCCTCTCTCATTTATTATTTATTAAAGTCATATGGCATCTACTCAACATGTGTAAGAAAAAATGAGCAAGATCAAAGCAATAGTTTAATCTGGGTTGCTTTTATGCTTGTGTGGTAAGACAGAACAGCAAATTGTAAAAGAATCCTCTGCGTGCAGTGCACCTGACTACAGCTCTGGGTCCCACCCACTCCTGGCCTGGAAAGGTGTCTCCATGAGGATGTTTCAACACAGGGAGGGAAAGTTTCACTTGATTTTCAGTAGGTGGGTGGGACCAGGAATTTGAACTGCTTTGTTTTGCAGACAGCAGTAGCAGCCTACAAAATCATACTCACTAAATACACAAAACTCTCTCTGGCTGGGAAATGTGTGGGATTATGCACATTCATGAGTTCTGAATCCCTAAGACCCTCAACATCCTCAGTGCTTAAATGCCATAGAATTTCTGTGCTTAATTAAGTACAGAGCTAGAGATATTGGGCAGTAAAGAGGCTGTAGCTCCTCTGTGATACAATGCAGTGCAACATAGGAGCATCTGCAGAATCATGACCTTCTCATATGATGCAATTTTATCATATATTTTCCCTTTTGTTGCATTTGTCTTTGCTTATGTGTTTTACAAAGCAGGCATAACTTTTTAAAAACAGCCAGATGCCAATTATTACTTTCATCTTATTGTTGCAGGCATCCTTAAGAACACAACAATATAAGTAAAATATTTTTGGATACAGTTTTCAGTCATGAATACCCTTACTAGATGTTTCAACGTTTGGCTATACTATTAACCTCTCAGCAGTGAATTGTCTAGCAAGCAATGCTAATTTTCCCAACTTCATACAAAAGAAGACTTTATATCAGCTGTCCCACAACATTCCCTGAGCACGTGGGGCACTCTACCATGTGGAGAGCGGAAGGAGCAACAATGATGATCAGTAAGTCAGTAAAAATGTGCAGAAAAATGTGAATAGAGTTAGCGGATGCTTAGCATGTGAACTGAGGAATCCATTTCCCACTGTGAGCCAGTTTCTAGGTCTTGAAAATGCTTTAAAGCTTGTCAGAGGAAATCTAAAATGTTATCAGTATATCCAAAAAGAAATCTCAATTCAATAGCACAGCAAACCCAGAGCTTTCTGCTAGCTCACAAATGCAAGAGAGAGAGCTTTCTCAGGAGCTGAAGAAATAAAAATAAATTTTCTGCAAAAACAAGTATAATTGCAAGCCTCTCCTTGTGAAAGGCACACTTTTTCCATTTCTTCTTTCTCAGATATGAACAATTTCGAGTGTAGGCACGTACCAGTGGATCCATTAAAATTTAAGCAAAGAATGTCTGACTGCAATGCACTCTTTCTCCTTTGACTGGAGAGTGTGTGACAGATGGCAGTGACTACACATGCTGTGCCACTACAAGACTCTCATAAAAGAGAAAACAAAATAATAACAACAACAACAATAGCAAAAGACGTTTATATCAAAACTACTCACATAGTCATGAAAGTTTGGGAAGAAGAGGAGGGAAGATTATGGAATAAAGACAGTTATCCTTGCTTACCCTCCCCAGTTGTTCTAACTACATGTCACTCATTAACTTCTAAGGATTCAGGCTGTAGTTCCTCCCAGCACACAAGGATCTGATTCGTAACTCAGAGATCTCACACTGCATATGCTATCATCAGTCTCCATACTTATCCTCTGGTCATTGCAGACAGGTAATTTTCTCTGCACATGGAGAAGGGTATTAGCCAGTTCCTATTCCAATGGAAGAGACGCTTACTAGAAAAGCCGGAAGTGAGGACCAGCTGCTTGTACGGTCAGCAGAAAATGGAAAGTAGAGATTTGGAAAAGGTTGAAGAGAGCCCTTCAGAAGCACAGCCCTGCACTGACTGGTCCATTCAGAATACCAGTACCGGGAGAAGGAGCTGGTGAAAGCCTTGTAGCAACACAACACAATCCTACACTGAGAAAGATGCTTTCATTGTTTTGCTAAAAACCCCTGAAAATAAAGATTTTTCTAGAGAAAAGACAGCATGGGACATGCAAAGATGTTCCTGGAAGGAAAGAGGTTGTTTAGAGTTTGAGGTAAATTGTGCCATTCAGCATTGGGCCCCCAGAATGTGGCCAGATGTGGCTTCCACTCATGACCTGAACAACTGCTTCTGTGAGGCTAAAATAACTCTTGGCAGAAGACAATCAGTTTAGTGTGGGGGAAACTGGAGAGAGTTTTGTGTCTGCCATAGAGCCAAGGAGGAAGGAAGATCATATATTTGCCTTATATTCATCTTAGTACAGACCACATGAGACTGTGACTCAGCTTCAGAGACATCACTCACACCATTGACCAGCACAAGACACCGAGGTCACAACTCTCTGGAAGGAAGCTAGGGCAGGCTGATACAGCTTCAAGCCTGGATGGGTTTGGCCTAAGACCTTATTCTGGTAGGCTTTGACAGAAAGCAAAGCACAGACTTGGAGCTCCAAGAAAAAGAGGGTAACAACATTCTTCATTCACTCTAACACGCTTGGAATAAAGTACATATGTATAGCACAGTCTCTTCAAGTTACATTGCATCAGTCCCTTCGATCCATCAGCCCAGGCTTTAATTTGATTCATTTTAAGTAGCCTTTATATTTACTTCCATATCATTGCAGAAAGTGCTCAACTAGTTTGGTCCAGGGATTTCTCTCACCTAACTTTAGATGTCTGCAAGGCAGATGTCCACATCAGGCCCAGCCACCATAAACCTCCTTTGCAGTCAAGAAGCAGACACAAATAATTCATATGAGTTATTTTCAGATACCTACTTTACTATGAAAAAATTAACCTTAAAATGTGCCTATTTCCTTCCTGTTTGTAGCAGGGTGTCTAGCCAGGTAGCTCAGAGATATGTGCAAGCACTTGGTCAGCCGAGTCCCACCCTGTTTTCTTTCATGGTGTACCAGAAACCCAAAAGGACTTCATGCGAGGTTAATCATTTCTTTCCAAGCATAGCTAGATGCAGAAGTGTATGAACACAACATTAGTCCTGTACAACAAATTACATCTTCAAGTACCCTATAAACGCCAACTACATAGCAATTAGACTATACTATTAGTAAAATAATGCACAAAATACTGACCTATTTATTCTTTTGCTATTAAGTAAAATTAATGAGCTGTGTTTTTTGACCACTGATTCATCTTTCTTCCAATTACCTGGGGATTAAAATTTAAGCTACTTAAATAGCTCTACAAAATTACTGGTAGGCAGAAAATGGCAAGGCAAGTATTTGAAATGCACTGCTACAGATTGTAAACACCCAGAAGTATATGTGAACATAAGGCCCCAAACCTGAATCAGATTCCAGAGTAGAAGGAAAATTTTGTTTAAAGGTACAGGGAGGCTGTTGTTTTAGGTTTATTTGGTTTTATTTTTTAATTACTGCCTTGAAAAGAAATTACGAAATTTTTCTGGTAGCTAATTCATCTCCTTTTCCTCCCCTGATTCAGCATCTCTGAGAACAATGTGCAAGGTCACTGTAAGAAGTTACTTACTGTAGAGTGCGAAAACACGCACTAAGTAACAGAAGCGGAAAGATGTCAGGAAACAAAGCACAAAGTCAGACACAAGAAATTATTGGTAGTTGTGAGTGAATTAAAATATTAATTAAAATTATTTGTGTGAGTAAATTCTGTGGTTGTCACACTGAAAATCATGAAGGGAAAGTGAGATAGTTATTCTTTAACTTATTTTTCATAGTCTAAATCACATCTTAGGAGAGTATGTCTTGGTGTGAGGACAGCACAAACCACTTCACCTTCCTTAATGATTTGTAAGTTGAAGGATGCTAGTAGAAACACAGGTTGTTTTCTAGCCAGAAACTGCATACATACTGGGTGTAATACTTATTTCTTCATGCAGGACGCCAGGCTAAGAGGAATGCAGTTTAACTGGTTTAGGATTTACGAAAGAAAAAAAATATTCAAACCTGTTTGCTTCCCTATGAATCAGAACCTATTTGATCAAATACTTAAACTTACCAAAACATTGCGAAAGAACCTGAAGCTGGGTTCAGTAGGAACTGAGTAGCTGACATAGACCTGAAGACATATGAGGTCTGACATAAAAACCCAAGACTAACCCGTTAGCTTAGGAAGGGAGAGGGAGAAACAAAGAGCTGGTTATACAACACGTTCTAACCCATCACAGTGAGACAAGGCTCAACTCAATCTCTTCACTCAGTACGAGTGGGTGCATGTTCCCTTACAGATGTTTTCTTACCCTCAGCTGGAACACAGCGAGTGCCAGCTCACAACACTCTGTGAAGCAGTTTTTAGCTAGTAACAACATCACTGTGCTCAAGCACCCACCCTATTCACCAGACCTGGGTCCCTCTTCCCAAAGATGACACCAATGCTCAAAAGAACTATTTTTTTATCAGAAAATGACCTGTGGAATTGCTCTGAACATTGTTAGCATCATATGAACCTATGTGCCAGCTCAGAAGGAAACTATCTTGAAGGTGATCATAGTCGATTTTCTTAATTTGTTAAATGAAAAGTGTCACAGGCACAGTCTCGTATTTTTTGTGTCAGACCTTGTATATTCACAGTAATTCCACGTTTATAAAAACTTGTCAGTTCACTGCATGTGCAACAGCTTCTTCCCCAGTATGGGATTCCTTGGGAATAACCATAGATTTTCCTAAACTCATGGCCTTTTGAAACAAAGATTATCCTCACGTGTTATACCAAATGATGTTGCTTCAGCACTTGGTGAATCAGAAACAGTTACTATTTGGAACTTGCCATCAGTATCAGCGCCGGTTTTCAGAGGATGTAAGCATATCAGCAGGCAGTTTTTCTCAGACTGACATCAGAAAATTGTGCATTAAAAATAGCATTTGTAAAAGGCATTCAGCTCCTGCCAACAACTGAGTGCCCCATGGGAGTTCATCATTGTGGAGGACATGCAAGCTCAAAATCTAAATTTCAACATTGCAAAACATTTATTTGGGCTTACTTTAAGCAATAAAAATTGAGCAAATACTGTCTATATCATGACATGTTCATCTCTATTGAGAATCTTGGACTCTGACAGGATGTAAAATACCACAAACTTGACTCAATGAAATACATTCCAGATACTAATTTCCCTAAAATCACCTATTTATAAGAACATTCAAACAACTTTATGAATTATTTGAACTTCATAATGAAATCAATATTCTTTGGGTATAAACAAATCACTATGATGATCTGATTTTTCTCTTTTCTCAATATGCCACAGTAGCACACATTGTCTAGAGATGCAGAAGCTGAGACCATGTGAAGGCTTCCAGAGGCTGAATCAGCATTCCTTATCTAAAAGAAAACTCATAATAACGGTTTTATATCCACCATCTTGAAAAAGAAACAAAGTATCGTACATTCTATAAAGAAGACAGAACATAGCAGTGTATCTGGCATATAAGTTTTGTGTTTATTTTTAAACTGATCTGTTAGCACTGAAAATTAATTAATTACAGCACTAATCAATCAAAAAGAAAAAAGGAGCAGTTTTGCCTTGGTCTGACCCAGTCTGTACTTCACTTTCACTAGCTCTGACGGAAAGGAGGCTGGGCAAACAGGATCACTTCATTTGGCAGCAGCTCAGTTACACTGGCTTATGTGGAGCTTGAACTACCACGAGAAAGTTTGTAAACACCAGAGGCATAGGATTCTCGGAGGCTGGGGTCAAAGACAGCTTTGAGATGAAGCACAGTCAGTAAAAGGACTACAAGTCTGCCAGTGATTCGGTTGTTGAAGGGCTCCCTCTCAGCCCTGTAATTCCAGCAGTTGCTGTAAGTAGCAATAGATGCCAGTAGAATAAGACTCTGCTATCTTAAGCAAACTGAAACTAACTACACATATACAGAGGCTATTTATGACTCACTTAATGATGACTGTACTTAAATTCAAACAGCTCTTTACCATCCTCCTAACAGTCATCAGACAAGGCCTAATTACATGTATACATTCTGACATTAAGATAACTCCTTTTTATTTACAACTGAATAAACTCAGAATGCTCTGAAATTCCTAGGCTTGCTCCTTTTGCAACACTGGTTTTATGCTATTTCAAAACCTTACAGAGCACTGGTATACAAGCATATTTTAGTTTGCCTCCCTGCTTTTCCTTCCTGAATTTATTCATCACAAAATAAAGCCACTGCTGTCTTTCACCTAATTATCCTTTGCCTTCTATTGGATTTTCAGCCAGGAATTCGCTCAATAAAACAAACAGTCCCTAAAAAGCAAACAAACTGCAACTGAGGAAGAAAGTGACTCCCTGTCAGTACTAATAGTTCATCAAAACACTGGGTACATACTCCCAAGCAGCAAGAGATAAAATCAGAGGCTAACACATTATGATTAAAGATTAGTACACCGTGCCTGATGACAAAGTGAGAAGAGCTCCATGCTACCAGAGGTATTAATGGCATGGTGCTGTGCTGCATCCTGGGTTGGAATCACTTAGACAGCACATCCTTCTGCCCGTGCTGCTGAATTCGTGTTCCTCTGCAACCAGGTGAACTGCTCCTCTTTTACACCATCATGCAGGAGGGAGACAGGGTAGAAAAACCAGTAAGAGTTGCTGCTGTGCAGTCCATGTACCAGTGTTCCTGGGCTATTCTGCCTTAAACAACAAGTGCCACTTATTCATCCCTCAACTACAGGAATGTTATACTCCAGTTTTTACCTCAAGACTTACCTGCACCCTGACGGGGATGAACCATAGAATCATAGAATTATCCGAGTTGGAAGAGACTCAGAAAGATCATTGAGTCCAACTCCTATCCCTATATAGGACACTCCCAACACTCACACCAGGTGACTGAGGGCATTGTCCAAATGCTTCTTGAATGCCAGCAGACTCAATGCCAGGACTATTTCCCTGGGGAGCTGTTCCAGTGATCCACCACCTGCTGGGTGAAGAACCTCTTCCTAATATCCAATCTAAACCTCCCCTGGCACATCCTCCTGTCATTCCCTCAGGTCCTATGATAGGTTGCAAGAGAGAAGAGATTAGCACCTGTTTCACCTCCCTCCCTTGTGAGAAGGCAGTAAACAGCTATGAGATCCCCTCTCAGTCTCCTCTTCTCCAGGCTGAACAGACCAACTGATTCAGCTGTTCCTCACAGGACATCCCCTCTAGACCCTTCACCAGTCTTGTGCGCTTCCTCAGGACACTCTCCAGTAGCTGGATGTCGTTTTTATACTGTGGTACCCCAAACTGGACACAGTACTCCAGGTGGGGCCGCACCAGTGCAGTGTAGAGTGGGACAATCACGTCCCTTGACTGGCTGTCAATGCCATGCTTGATACACCCCAGGACAGGGTTGGCCCTCTTGGCCAGTGTTGGCTCATGCTCAACTTGCTGTCAACCAGAACCCCCAGGTCCCTCTCCACAGACCTCCCCAGTCTAAACCATGCAAACCATTTTTCCTGCTGGCTCACCTATGTCAAGAACAGCAGGTTACTTCTTGCGACATTTTCCAACTTAGTAATTGTTCTGCCCTGTTACATCTCTCCCTACCCATTTTGCATTTTTATCTTTGCTGTGCCTTCACACACCTAAAGGGCATTTCTCAGTGTGAATGGAAGAAGAATTGGCCCTTTGACTGCATGTTATACTATGCTGCTGGAGAACTGCAGTGCCACAAAGTCAAACAAATTAAGTGTTTGCATTCTTAGGAACATGGAAATGATGTTATCGGAATAGGTCACAGACCTCATTCCGGTCTCAGTAGCACCAGCCTGCTCCACCTCTTGGCTCAATGTAGACCTCTCGGCAGCGTGGTGCCTGTGTGAGAAGACCCTCAAACTCCCCTAACCAGCCGGCTAAGGATTCCTTGTTTTCAAACGCATCCTGGGACTATGGAGAGCCAGAGTAGGCAGGTCGACTTCTTTCCTCTCACAACTCTGGGCACAAAAGCCTTATGCTCCAGCCAGAAATCACTACTCAGAGAAGCTCTGAGCCCACTTTAGACCTCTCTGGGGACTAATTTGGTAATTAGCTATTTGGTCTTCGGCAGACCAAAGAGGTGGCACATTTATCTTCGTCTCCTCTTTCTGGCAGACACTCCAAGCTCAGTTTAACTGGATCATGCAAGTGATTTCAACAGTTATTTTTCCCTTAGTTTGATGATGCAAAAAGTGGCAGCATGCAATCAAAAGTCTGGCACTGCCTATTTTAACTGTCACACTGCCTTCCAAGAAACCTCAACAATATGGTAGTATTTGCACACTAACTCATAATATGCACTGGTCCAAATTGAAGTTCTGTTACCACTGAGTAAATACACTATACAAATGATGCTAAAGGTTTCTCTTATCAGGCACCTTACGCAAACAAGTTTTACGCCTATTTAATTTCACTGGCTAAAGGGGAATTACTCCTGAATTTGCACCAGTATAGGATCAGAATCCTGCATGCAATTTTCAAGAGCATGTTAAATTAATTCATCCGAAAACAAAACAGCCTGCATTTTATACAATCAACTTCAGGCTTTCTGCTTTTTATATATAACTAACTGCAGCATTAAGAAAGCCTGTGTTCTTCCTTAAGAAAGAGCAGCTTTTCAAATCTAAAAGGAACACAGAGGGCTTCTGGGGGTAGCTTCCTCCAGATCAAGAAAGTAACTGGAAGAAAGAAGCAGATACTATCAGAAAAAAACTTGCTCAGCTCAGCTCTGGCTTAGGGAGAACTGTTTGTTCAGTTCTGCCTGTGCGTGAAAAGAGCCATGTGGGTAGAGAATAAGGTCACTGTCACTTATTGTTTTTAAATCTTCCAGCCCTTTGGGAAGACCATCGTTGTGCATGCTGCAACAGGAGATATGAGATTAGCAGAGTTACATCTACTTCCAGAGGTGCTTCTGATAACACACTCAAATAAGGTGTTAAGGATCATAAATTCCTATATGGACATTACTTCACCTATTACTCTAGTATCCTTAAAAATATTCAGCTCTTCCAGATGTGTAATACCATACATCACAAAAGGTAGTCTGAATCTTGCTACATACGACTGCTGTATGAGTAATGTTCATGATGTACGTCTATATTTTTTTCAAAATATTGATTTATCTCTTCTAATCCCTAAAGCTTAATGATGACCACAGATTTTCATAATCTAATGCATTTTTCTAATGGTTGGGCACTTGGGGGAGGGTGAGAAATACAGCATTCAGAGCCAGATATTTTAATTTCTATATATATTAAAAATACGCAGATATTACATCGCTATACCTGGAGCTTAAATCATCAATGAATCAATATACTTCCGTCTACTTGCTGACTCTGGTGGATTTAAAGCAGCATCATTAGCTTACCCTGTAACATGCCAAGATGCAATTAGTTACATAAAAATGCTGTTAGAAAGCAGTCATAGTTTTTTGCCATGGAAACTTAAAAATGCAATCCTGATATTAATCTCTTAAAGAATCCAGATTTTTAAAGTTTCAAACAGCGTATGAAGCAATATGTAAAGAAACCCATGTGGAACTGTAGCGCATCCTGCCCGAAAACAGTCAAAATAATTTAAAGTTAATTTTGTTTAAATTACTAGGATTTAGGAAAAAGTATTTTCATAAATCTATTGTGTGTGTATATATATACAACAGTGCAATTTAGACTTGATTGTGAAAACCTACTAAAATTCAAGAAAATCAATGTTAAAATGAATGTGCAGGTTAAAATGAATGGTATTTACAAACAAGAAAAACATGGCTGCACATGGTATGTAATCCTCAGTAAAATCCAGTGCTGCTGGAATTCACACAGATTAATTGCATGCCTGGATAATAAAACTGGAAATGTTTATGACCAAGTGTTATTTGTACTTCCTCTGTATGAGATAAGGATAATCACTTTCTTGTTTCGGATCATAAACTCATCAACCCAGTTTTCTACCCACTCAGATTTCTCCCTATGCAGGGCAGTCTCAACAGATTTAGGGACAGACTGTGAAATTAATTGGATATATGGTCTCTGGAATGCAACCTCAAGAACAAACCACCTACACTTAATCACTTAGGCACATGTTTCAATACCATTCGCATCCAAAACACACCCAGGTCAGTACCTGTAGGCATGTGCTTCCAGAGCCTGATAAATGGATGGAACACAAGGTTCATTTTAATATCAGTCTAAAGGAGGAATAATATCTCAGCTGATAACCAATGGGGCAAAGGACTCACAAAAGAGAGAAGGCCAGGCCCAGTGCCTTCCTTAGCCTAATGGGGATTCAATTCCACATCTCCCACTTCTTAAGACTGCAATAGGCATCTAGCTGCAAGATGTGTGAGGATGAGGAGGGGACACATTAAAGAACCCAAACAGTTTCTTCTTCCTCCTTTAAAAGCCATGATTTCAAGCCTAAGCAGCTATTAGGGCATTTTAGAAGCGTCTCAAACCTATTCACGTACAAGGTATGCTGGAAGCATGGATGACTTTTGTTTAGAGGAGCCAACTGCTTATCACACATAGCTTGGGCTTGGGCAGGGAAGACAGGCGTCTCAGGTGGAGGCATTTCTTGTTGCCATGAAAGCACAACTGCGAAACATCACACATCTAAAAATAAAGGAATACAACGTTAACACCCTAGCTTGTTCAATCTCTAGAGCAGCTGTATACACTTGCATGAAACCTTTTTAAAATGTAATCCTTAAATTTGCATTTGTGTACAAGGTCTAACACAAAAAAAATGTGCCTAACCCTATAGCTGGGGAACCAAGAGTGGGAGGGGAGAGACAAAGAGATGGTTATACAACGCGTTTTAACTCACCAATGCGAGACGAGGCTCAGCTCAATTGTTTCACTCAGTATGAGTGGACGCCTGTTCAAACACAGACATTTTCTTACCCTTGGTTTGAGAGTAAGAGTCACATCAGTCCACAACGCTTTCTCTGTGAAGCAGTTTTTAGCTACTAACATCACCCTATTTGCTAGACCTAGGTCTCCGTGTTTTCTCTCTTCTCATAGATCAAGTCAGTGCTTTGTCCTTTTGTCCATAGAAGATGTGAAAGCAAAAAAGATGGATATTGTAAACCACCTTTCAGACAATGGTCTGCAGAACCGCTCTGAACATTGTTAGCACTGTATGCAGCTGTGTGTCGACTCAGAAGGGAACTATTTTGAAAGTGACCACAGTTGATTTTCTCTATTTGTTAAATAAAGAGTTACAGGCACTGTCTTGGGTATTTTGTGTTGGACTTCATATGTTGAGGATAAACGCCCAGAAACACTATGTGGGAAAACACTGGGTGAAACAGTGCTTGGTCATCCCAGCGACAAGACATCCTATCCAAAGCCACACAGAAAGAAATAACACAAATACTCTATTGATGCCACATCCTTCATCTAAGGAAGGTATTTATACTAAGAAGCATGAGAAAATGCTTCTTAGTAAGTGGTTGTATAAGTGGTAAGTGGTCGTATAAGCACATACCTTCCTAGACCCTCACCTGCCCAACACTTTTATATCAACCACAGAATCATAGAATGGTTTGGGTTGGAAGGGACCTTTTTACTATTTTTTTCTATTACTTTTTCTATTACTTTTAAGCAGTTGTGCACACTAGAGTCACAGAATCACAGAATAACCTGAGTTGGAAGGGGCCCACAAGGATCACCGAGTCCAACTCCTATCCCTGCATAAGACAATCCCAACATTCACACCGTGTGTCTGAGGGCATTGTCCAAATGCTTCTTGATTATTGTCAGGCTTGGTGCCATGATGGCTTCCCTGGGGAGCTGTTCCAGTGCTCCACCACTGAGTGAAGATCCTCTTCCTAATATCCAACCTAAACCTCCCCTGGCACATCTTCCTGCTATTACCTCGAATGTCGATTTGAGTCAGATTGAACAAAAAGAAGATAGATGTGAAATGTTTTCACTATTTTGAAAGGACAACCTAATAGGTTCCTCAAAAAGAAAAGGTGAAAGCTTGTAATTTTGAAGCCTGAAATATCTGTAACCAGAAGATAAAAAAAAAACCTTTTGCAGACCGACATTGGGAAATAACACCCTAAAACCTGGCTGGATCTTAGAATCACAGAATTATAGAATGGTTTGGGTTGGAAGAGACCTTAAAGATCATCCAGTTCCACCCCCTCTGCCATAGGCAGGAACACCTCTCAACGGATCAGGTTGCTCAAAGCTTCATCGAACCTGAACACCTCCAGGGATGGAGCATCCACCACTTCTCTGGACAACCTGTTCCAGCGCCTCACGACCCTCACAGTAAAAGATTTCTTCCTAGTATCTAATCTAAACCTCTTTCAGTTTAAAACCATCATCCCTCGTCCTATCCTCTCGTTATGCGACTCAGCGCTTGCAAGTGACGAGCGCTGGAAGCCGGGAGCCCCGGGCCAGCTGTCGGTGACCGGGAACCGCGCTCGCCGGGAGCAGCCGCCTCTTGCCGGGCGGGACCGGTGCCCAGCGCAGCCGGGCGGGACCGGTGCGCGGTGGCGGCGGGGCGGGACCGGTGCGCGGTGCCGCCCAGGCAGGAGGGAGGCGGCCGGGGCGGAGCGCTCGGGCTCGCCCGTACCTGCTCCGTCCCGCTCCTCCTGCTCGCCCACCTGGCCGCGGCTCGCCCGTCCCCCCGCGCAGCAGTAGCAGCTGCCGGCACAGCGCAGCGCAGCGCGATGCTGCCCAGGGGTTCCTCGTCCATGCCGCCGCCTCCCAACCCTGCTCCCTACTTCCCGTCCCCCCAGGTCACTCTGCCCTCCGGCTTGGAGATCCTGCGCACCTACTCGGGAGCCGTCATCTTCCTGGAGATCGTGAGTGCGGCGGGAGGGGGACGGCACCGGCTCTCCCTGGCTTTTCCCTCCCGGTGGCGCCCCGCGGCCACGTGCCCGCCTCCCTCCGGCGCGGGCGGCGGTGCCCGGGGCGGGGCGTCGCGGCGGTGCCCCGGGGCGGGGGGGGCGTCGCGGCGGTGCCCCCGGGCGGGGGGGGGGGGTCGCGGCGGTGCCCGGGGCGGGGGGGGGGTCGCGGCGGTGCCCCGGGGCGGGGGGGGGGGTCGCGGCGGTGCCCCGGGGCGGGGGGGGGTCCCGGCGGTGCCCGGGGGTGCAGCAGCCCCACCCGCCTCACCTGTCGCTTTGTGAGCGCGAATGGCGAGGGGGAGCTGCCCCGCTCCGGCCCCGGGCTCAGGGAAGGGCGGCGAGAGCCGTGTCCGCTCGGCCGGGCTCGCCCCGGGCGCTGCTCCCTGCCCTGCCTGGGGCTCACGGGGGGTTACTTGAGCTGTCGAGGGCTTGGAGTCACAGGGTCCCAGACCCAAATCTGTCCGTGGAGAGACGCACTGGGGTTTTGCCCCGTGAGTGTTACGGGTTCTGTGCAAACACGTTCAAGTACTTTAGATGTAGAATCATAGAACGGTTCGGGTTGGAAGGGACCTTAAACATCATCCAGTTCCAATGCCCGTGCCATGGGCAGGGTCACCTCCCACCAGACCGGGCTGCTCAAGGCCCCATCCAACCTGGCCTTGAACACTTCCAGGGATGGGACATCCACAACTTCCCTGGGCAACCTGTTCCAGTGTCTCACCACCTCAGCGTGAAGAATTTCTGTCTAATGTCTAATCTCAGTCTTCCCCCTTCCAATTTAAAGCCATTCCCCCCTACTTGCCCTTGTAAAAAGCCTCTTCCCAGCTTTCTTGTATCACAGTATCACAAGGCTGCAATAAGGTCTCCCTGGAGCCTTTTCTTCTCCAGGCTGAAAAATGCCAACTCTCTCAGCCTGCCTTCATAGCAGAGGTGCTCCAACCCTCTGATTGTAACACTCCTCTGGACCTGTTCCAACAGTTGCATATCCTTCTCATGCTGAAGGTTCCAGAACTGGACACAAGACTCCAGGTGGGGTCTCATGAGAGCAGAGCAGAAGAACCACCTCCATCGACCTGCTGGCCACACTTCTATTGATGCAGCTCAGGACATGGTTGGCCTTCTGGGCTGTGAGTGCGCATGTTGCACTTCTCATGAATCAGCACCCCCGAGTCCTTCTCCGCAGGGCTGCTCTCAATCACATTGTCCCCCATCTTGTATTGAAGCCATGGATTGCCCTGGCCCAGGCATAGTAACAGTCCGCAGTTTCAGTACAGGATGGGACTGTACTGGTGTGCACAGGGCTGGGGACCTTTGAGTTGAGGCTGAATGTGAGACTCTGCAGAGCTGTAGTAATTAGTAGGAGGGGAGAAAAAAAAACAAACCACAAACTTTGGCAGAACTCAGCAGATATTAGTAATTTTTTTTTTTCCTTGGGGTCAGAGCTGAATGCTGCTTGGTTCGCACTCTGTGAGATGGAGCCTACTCTGCAAGCTGTAAAACTGCACAAAGAGCTCAGAGCACAAGCCTAGGCTCTAAATCAGACCCTGAGTCAGTGAGGACAAAAGGTTAATTAGGCTGGCCAACCTGTTGCACATCTGAGGGCGGAACTGAAGTGAGCAGATGTGGTTACAGGGAAATGGCACCACAGTGCATTCTGAGATTTGCCGTCAATACAATATATTTCTAAATTTATTTGTAAAGAAGCCTGCAAGGTTGCACGTTCAAAATACTGAAAACATGTAGTGTGTCTCTGCTTTCTGTTTAACAGACACTCTGCTATCCTTTCTGCTTCCTCACTGCACATCACTGTCTGGTCTCTGCACCTACAGTCTTGTGAATATAGAGAAAGATAGAGAAAGTTTGGTTCTTAACAGCAGCTAAAAAAGGAACCGTAGAGAACAACTTGAAAGCCAGTACATATACCCTTGGGAACTTCGAACTGAGCCTGGCAATGCATCTTTACATACGTGCTGCTGTGATGTAACACGAGAGGGGAAACAACTTGTTTTATAGCAGGCATCAATTGAAAGGCGTCTCTCATCCAACCTTCATTCGAAAGAAACTTCTCTGAATCTGAAAGTGTAACCTCTGACTTTGTAGTTATAAGCCTGTAGGATTTAAACAAGAAAGTAAAAACTTGATTGGAAATTGATTGTAACTGTCACTACAAAGCAGGTGGGATTATGAAGTGAAATCTTTCTGTAGTAGATGAACATACTTCAGATAGGAATTCTGATTTTCTGCAGTTATCCTTTTTCATAAAGAGTCAGGATTTGCAGGGAGAAATAGTATCCTTCCTTAGGCCAAGAGATGATTAAACCAGACATCCATTTGAGTGCATTTACTTGTCATCAGCCCATCATAGCACAGCATCCCCACCACTCATCTGCTGCGATCAGTATGCCCAATAGAAAATTGGTGGTGCGGAATTCTCCCCTGGGTTGTCATAATTCTGGAAAGCTGTATGTTTTCCTAGTCATTACAACATAATTTACAACTTGCATTCATCTATATTCTGATTTTTACTTTACTGCTTCGTGTTTTCTCTTTCAGCTTATTATTGCAAATGCATTGAAAAAAAGAAGATGAAATTTCATCTCTTTTCTGCGTCTAATCTGATTAGGGCTACAAAACTAAACAGTATGAGACTGAATCCAAATCTGATATACATCCTTGTCATTTTAGTGTATGTATAAAAGATTCATATATATGTGTGAACCACATTTTTGCATGTCTTTTTAATTTCCTCAAAATGAGAGTAAGAATAAAATTTTCAGCAGCAGTATGCAGGTCACCTGGGTTTGTAAATCCCATTTTCAAGATTATTTTAAGAGCTTTTAAGAATTTCAGAGTGACTTTATCTTACGGCCACTTAGTACCTATCATTTCTGAGAACGGCACTTGGGCCTTCTTGAGTACCTTTGAAGTGTTTCCTCTTGGTTCCTAAAGGTAATCTGAGGAATGTTGATGTGTGATACTAGTTCTTAGGCAGAAAGGACTGAATAAACATTATGTCTCAGTTCATTTTATTCCTTTCCTTGCAGCTGTTTGGAACGATAGTTTGGATTTTGGTAGCTTCTACTCGAGTTCCGCTGCCGTTGCTGCAAGGATGGGTAATGTTTGTGGCGGTGACTGCGTGGTTCCTGTCCATTGTGTTCCTGTGTGTGTTCCTCTTCGGTTATGCAAATAGAATTGCTGTCAACTGGAACCAGACGGTAAGTTTTTTTTATTTAGTTAAGGATTCCCTTTGTTTTATAAACTGGAAAGTTTACATGAGAAGTACTGATCCTAAGTCTTAATGTCTGGCCTTCTGTTTTAGCAGAAAGTTTTTTAAAACAGAGGAATTCAAACCTAGAAAAAGAAAGAGAAGGGCTACAAGGATGATGGAGGAAATACAGGACCTATGATGGAGCTGAAAGAGCCTAGCTTTTGAAGCTGATTGAAGGAGCATAGTTGTCCTCTATGAGCACATAAAATGCATAAGCAGCAGGAAGAGGACTGCTTCAACAAGGCTTGATAACAAATTGGTTTGAATGACTAGAAATAATTGTGGACTGGGAATCATAAATATTTTCTGACAATTAGAGAAGTGGTAGTAACACCCTGTGAGAAAAGAGGGGTAGGAAGATACGTCTAATGTTGTAAAGGAAGTGATATATTTGTGAACACGTTGTGTAATGTCGTTATCTGAGATAGCATGAACTGGACTAAAGCACCCAGAAAGTCTCCTCCAGTTCTTAAGAAAGTCTTCTACTGCCTTTTGGGTCAATTCCTTAAAGCTAGGGCAATGCGGATGAGTGGCTGATAGACCTTAGGTAGTCAAAGACAACATAACCTGCAGTATGGTACAGCTTATCTTCTTAGAAGACAACATTTATCTTTCTCAGAGGAAGCCTGGTGAGACTACAAATGTCATTACACTCTGTTCAGCTTTTCTTCACTGTGAAGACAAGACTTGATTCTTGCTGTAATGGATTGTTATGGCTTATGCCAGTAGTTCTCACAGACTGTACCTCCCTCTTAAAAAAGGGAAGCTGTTGGCTGCAGTTTTTACCAACCACATGGATACTTCAGGTCATTGACTGCTAGTTTATGTATTCCTTCAGTGTCATTTACTATGTTTTACTATGAGTTTTTAGTGATTAAGTAGTTGAGCATGAGATGGTATCACTCTAATGTCACTGGAAGTGAATAATAAGAGGTAGCAAAACTGTGATCAGAACGGGAATTCCAAAAAAAATCTTCCAAAAAGAGTAGGACTTCCTAAATATTAAAGTATGGCTGTGTGTAACTACTTATCACCTTTGCCCTGTGCTGCTTAGTTTTCCTCTTGATGCTTTCCTTGATTTTAGCTGGAGTTGTGTGCTTCAGTATCAACATCTGTGGTTGTTTGTTCAAGTTATTCACAGACAGTCCCTTAAAACAAAGGTGTTTAAAGCAAATCATAGAGCTTCCTGAGTCTGGGACTCTTAACTGGTATCTTTAAAGCCCATCAGTTATAACAGACAGGATTCTGTTAAAACAAACTTCAGCACATGGATAGCAGATACACATTCATACAGTGTCAACTTTCTGGCAGAGTGCAGGCAGTAATTAGGCTAATAGTGAGTTACAATTAGAGACCTTTACAGGGGTTTTAACTGTGACATCCTCACAAGTTATGATGTAACAAAGCTCTGGAGCATGTGCATAACTTAAGTAAATTAGTAGTGTCCTTGGTTTCATTGAAACTGTTTGCCAGTTTACAATCATGCATTATTTAAGAGTTGCTGGGTAAAGGCATAGCCTTGTAGAGATTGAAAATACTATACAAATGTTCATTTTATAACAATTGCGTAAGTCTGTCTTACACATTGGCTGCTTGATGCTGGCAGAGGTTTGTTGTGCTGTTAATTTGATCCCCTTGTATATGATAAATTACTGAAAAACTTCCTGTGTCAGGAACTTGCTGTGTGATTTGTATAAAAGCTGCATCTGTGCGACTCTAACTTAATGTAAAAATCTGTCATAACTGTCAACATCTTAAAAGCAAGGTGAATCATTTTGTCTCTAACATGCTAGCTAAAATCCATCCCCTTCCAGCTGTCAACAAAAATAACACAAAACACATCATTTGACCACTATTTCCAGTTACCCAAATGTTCTTTAACCCCTTGGTACTAAAATTTTTAGCAGCGCTTCACAAGGATTTTTTTAATCTTTTGTTGCAAATAAATAAATACTAGAAACAGTAAATGTATTTTTATTACTGTAAAATAAAAAGGTGTACCTGTTTGGTTTAGGTTGGCATGTAAGTACATGAGTTTTGCTATTTCATAAAGTAAATTTACAATAGAACTCAGAAGCTACAGGTTACATTAGGTTAAAAATGGGAAGGGTCATGGCTTAGTTATATCAAGAGTATTATAGTTTCACGTAGAGATTTGTGAACAAATGTGGTCTAAGACTCCAGTTGAAATGTCAGTCTGAAAAATAGCATAGGATTCTGACAGCCCTGCGTTTAGTAATGCTTAGGTCATAAGTAGCTCCATTGGTACTAATACAAATACTCAAACAATAAGATGGTACTCAGTGAAAAAAGATGGGGGGAAATATGGACCTTCTGGAGGTACATCACTCTGTTCTTCACTGTATAAAACCAGATGGCGTGACAAATGCTGTCCTTTACAGCCTGACTCACAACACAGTCATTTACAAAATCAGTGTGAACTAGCAAATCATGCAGCTCTGGTAGTGTTTTACATACACTTTACATGAGGTTTCAATGGTTATAGAACTGTGGAGGCAAGGCAGAGTTGGACACCGTGCTAACAATTGCTGAAAAACCCTCCCTCTTAAGGTCTTGGGTTTTTTGGTCACAGAAACCATAGCCATGAGTATGAGACCTTACTAATGCTACATAACTTCATTGTCATTGCTGCCAGGAGAAAGAAATTACAGAGTTTAGCAGGAGAACGAAGGAAATGAAAATGAAAGAGTTTGTATTCTGAAAATACCTCTGCTGTACGCAGTCAGCACTGTCTTCCTCATGGAACTACTTATGCTCATTCACGGGCAGTGATGCCACAAGTGTACAGCTGGTAACACTGACATGGGCTGCTTAAATACCCAGTGTGTAACTAAGAGTCATGGATGTCCTTGATGACCCGTGGATTTACACAGGTTGCCAGAATCCTGTGTTATGAAGTGGGTACGTTGGGCCATGGCATGGGGTCTGCTGTTTGTCACGCAGTGAGTGCACACCTGTGTGCGGTCTGACAGGGTGTGTGTAGGTGGTAGTATGACAGATGTGTCTGTCTGTCTGCCAGCTTGAGTGAGCATGGGGAGAACACAACGGTGACTAGTGAGGAGAAGTGCCTGTTCCAGCTGCTGCAGAGCACTGCAGCTTCTCTGATGCTTCAGCACTCTCATGCTGGAGTAGGTCTCTACTGTATTTTTGTATGAGGTACTGATGTTATGGCAGAGCTGGAGACTGACGGAATGTGTCTTATGCCCAAAGCCTAAGGTCTAGCAAGTCTAGCCAATAAGGGCTATCCAGCTGGGTCAGGAAGCCACCCTTTGACCTCTTATCTTGTCATTTCTGTTGGTGTCAGTGGGAACTCCTAATGATATTCCAAGAGGAAATAATTGTTTTTAAAAAATGGGAAAAAAATCACCAACAACTCAGTCAGGATGGAAAAACAGAAGTCGGGAATTACTGCAGCTGTTTTGCCAAAATTTGGATTCCCAGTAATTAGCAGTCATTAAGAAAAGCAGTATGTTCTCTGACCTAGCCTAAAGTGATCAAATGATTCTTAATTAAGAGAAAATTATTTCCTCATCTAAATGGAATGAGGAACTGTAGTAGTGTAACTTACCAAAACTGACTTGGGTGTGATTTCAGTAGCTTTAGGTGCTATCAGCTATGGAACAACTGATGAGTTTGAAAATAAATTGTTTCAATAAAAAAATCTCACAAAGAAACAATTCTCTAAACAGGGAAATGTAGCACATTCTTACTTTGATATCAGATAGTCAGTAGGCAGAGCTGTTACATGGTAACTTCCGTGTCATGTGAATGCTGTCTGCTGTTGTGGTGGACTCACATGTGGTGGACCCTGTGTTCTTATTCTTGGCGTACTGGTAACCCATTACACTTAAGTTAAAAAAAGTGCATAAAGAAATCATTACTGCTAGAGATAGACTGTATAATGTGGATATTATCAGAAAGCATATACTTGTGTATAATTTCAAAAATTATGTCTATGGCTGTTGCAGACTTGCGTAGGTATAGGCATGAAGTATATGTTGTATAAACTCAAGAACTGAGGGCGGTGGAAATATCAGCTTTGCAGATTCAACAACAGAAAGAGATGCTGGAGGAATATTTTAGACATTTTAAAACTGCTGTAACATGACTTGGATCTTGCTGCACGGACCACTGGACTCTGAAATACAACACGACGAGAGATTTAGGGACCAGAGCTGCTTTTTCATATGCTCCAGTAATAGAATCCAGAAATGAGAGTTAAATGTTTAAACCTTATGTTCAGCTAGCATTCACCACAAGGGAGAGAATCACCTGTAGAAGACCAGGAGAGAAGCATATTTAAAGTAAATCCTAAATCCTGTCCTTTCAAGTCTCAGGGACTTTATTCTACAGTATCATGAAGTACTTCCAAATTACTGTGTTTTGGGTAGAGCCAAGTCAGAGTTGAGAAGTGCCTCAGTTCTTGGATTCTGATTGTATCAGGAAGTAAACTTCAGGTGCGTCAAGGCTGAGGTGTTTCTAGGCATTTACAGAAGCAAAATTTAAGCACGGAGGAGGGACTTCTGGAGCCTCGGTTATAGCTGAGAAGGGATTTGGTGGACTGAAAGCTTGTACTACTTGAATTGTGGTAAAGGTGGCCTGTATGTCCCTTCTTTTTTATCTAAGCCATGTGAAGGGAGAGTTCTGTAAGCTCTAGTAGATTTAAAGTGATCTAAAAGGTAAGCATATGTACATATAGATGAGCATGTGCCTCTTAATTGAAGAGAATGTAGGGTTTGGGGAGAGTTGCCCTTTATCACTAATTGTGTTAATGAGTTGCTTATAATTACTAGCAGCTGTGAAAACATGTCCACGTTAAGCTCTGGAATAGATTTAATGCTGCTGATCTAAAGTTATTGTTATCAGTGCTCATTTCATATTTCAGTGTCAGGTTTCATTTTTATTGAGATTAGAGGAATTAGATATATATTGCAGCCCAGAGTGATTCTGTTATTTGCTTTTCAGGATTTTCTTTTCCATGGGGCGACTTTCGTCTTTTATTTCGGAGCTTTCCTACTGCAAGCAGGAACTACATCTCTGCATCACTTTCCCCGCAGATTCAATTCCACCACTCAGGACAAGATTCTAGCTGATCATGAATATAACATAAGCATAGCAGCCTCGGTATGTACTTTGTTTATTTGTATCTGGGACCAGAGGTCTGTTGTAAGCCTTTGTAGCCAAGCTTTTGACTTGGATACTTCACAGTAAGCTGGAATAGAAGGAGGAGCTGTGAGAGAAAGGCTTGTCTTTGAGAGTAGCAAATAGTGTCTCACAGTGACAGACAAAAATAAAGGGATAAACAATTGCTAATGTGATAAGCTACTCTTCACTATAGTATTTTAAATATATGATCACTACAGCTTACAATTTTTAGATGAGCTGTTTGTACAAGCAATGTTGGGTATTAGAACAGAAGAAAAACAGAAGAACTGAGCATTCATAGAAGTGGCAGATGTGAATTTCAAACCTGTGCTCAAACTTTTAATTGCTTTGTTATGGTGTTTAGATAATCCTGAATGTGTCATGGGGAAAAAACCTTCGACTAGCTCCTTTGAAGCTCCGGATATGTACTTTCTACATCGGGCATAAAGTTACATCTAAGAGCCCCTGTTGTCTCTTCTGGCAATGATAAAAGTGCGTTTATTGATAGCCTAAGCTCAGACTGCATTTTTCTCGCCTAGTTGCATCATCACTGAATCACTGTATCTGGTGATGTGGGTGTGCATAGCTGAGTCAGAAAATACACCAGGCCCTAGCTTTCTCCCTGGTTGGACTCCTGAAGGGCAGGCAGAGGTGTGCCAACAGGCTGAACTTAAACTGAATTACTGCTCTCATTTTTTTTGTACCATCCAGAGGGTCTTCTGTACCTCTGGGAGCTGTATATATTTATTAAGCTAAAGCCCTCTGTGGGAATCCATTGTCCTTAAAACTAAATGCACCATAAGTAATGCACAGTAAACATCTTCAGCTTGTCTTAAGAAGAGATGAATGTGAGGTGTAAGATTCGCATTGTCTCTGCAAGAGGAGAATAAAAAAGAAAGGCCTTTGCTTTGGCAAGCAGGTATCTGAAGGGGTGTGGTGGGCGTGTCAGTCTCCTAGTCCAGAGTGTGTCACCTTTGCCCATTTGCCCGTAACGAGCACGTCCAATCCCTATTGGCCATAGGGCACAAGGACAGAGGTGGTGTCTCAGCTGTGTTTAAACTAAGGGAGGGCTTTGTACTAAGCAAGTATTTCATTCTACCCTGAAGTGTAGCTCTTCAGTCCTTGCTCAGTGTGTTCAAACTCCAGTGAATATATGCTCACTTCAGTTATTTTGCCTGACAACAGAACACTGGGGAATCCAAGAGACCCTTTTCCTCCTTTCATACTGTTTTTCTTAGGGAGAATTAAGTTCTTCAAGTCCCTCAAGTATCTGTCAAGATAGAGGAGGAGACTCTTTTGTAACTTACTTCAGTATTTTCGATTGAGAGATGGTGGGAAATGGTGAATCAGATAAGTCTTTAGTGTCTTTGCATTTTTTCCAGAAGTGTATAATTAGAAAGTAAGGTCATATAGAAAAAAAAAAAAACTGTAATTCTTTGGAACACTTAATTAAAGCGGTCCTGTGATCTACATGGAGAACAATAAAAGGTTGCTAACATTTTGTCTTTTAAAATTACTTTTGTATACTGTGATTAAAAATAGTGTCCATTTTGTATGGGTGATAGTTTTACCCTATAGAATCTGTTCAAAACTTTAATTGTCAAATGAACACTTGTATGGAAAGAAAGAGATAAGTTTTTATTACATGATTAAATTAATATGATTTAAGAGACAATCCATTGTTAGCACAGGACAATATGATGAACTATTTTTTTCAGCAGTTCATTTTCTCATTTCTTCCTTCTGGGTTATGTTATATATTCAGGTTTGCTGTGGCATGACCTTCAGTTCAAATCTATTCAATTCTGTTCTTGAGCAATGCCAACTTCCTGGCATTTCTCAGGTAGTTGTTCTAATGGCTGGCTGGCTGGTCTCGGAGGCCAGATTTGAAGCTGTTTCTGTATTTCTTCAAGTAAGAGAGTTTTGCTGTTTAGAGGCATGTTATCTTAGATGTTTATTGGTAAAGGCATTCACTTGGAAGCATCTGAGATTAATGGGTCAATCTAGATTAGAGAAAGCTGCAATATGTGGTGTGATTACTTTGCGCCATAACTTTTGTAGGCATTCTGTTTCGTATTCTATTTTAAAATGTCTTCTGAAGCAAGCAAGTTAAAAGCAACAACATGGGATTATAACAGAGGGGTTCATGAGAACAGTCAGAGGATCTGGAACCTTTCTTTACCTTGAGCATTTTGGCTAGGAGAGGTAACTTTTTATTCATTTGTGTTCTTGTATTAATTCAGAATAGAAAAAAATGTAGAATGATGTAATATGTGATTCCCTTCTTTCTTCTTTTTCCCTGCTTTTCTAGATTTTTGCCTTTGCAACAGCTGTTTGTTATGGTTGCAGCACAGCCCTGGCATTAAGGAGATGGAGGCTATAACACTTGAAGACAGGTTGATGCCTGAGTGTTCCACTTCAGATCAAATTAAGTGCTACTTGTCTATTTTACTGTAATCTAAATTCAAAAGGACTTTTTTTTTTCCATAAAATCTGTATAAAGTGCTGAAATGCAAATAATCTGTGATCGGGTTTTCCTTAACAGAAAACAAGTTTCCATCTCTTTTCTAATTTGTACTTTTATTTAAGTGTACTCACCAGAAGCATGCTCGTTGTATGGTATTAGAGTTCAGAAATAAACAGATGTTTCATTAGCAGATAAGAGAATTTTAGTGCTAAATCAGATGAGGAAGAAAATGAAAAATAAATCAACGTGTTAACTGCATAGGCAGCTAAAAAAGCTCCCCTCTTTTTAAGTGCTGGGATTGGGCCTTAAGTGTTTTGCAGCATTACAGTATATCCACACAGGTAGAGCCTTGAGGCTCCCTGTTAGAGTCGTGTATTCTGTGTGCTGCTCTTGCATGATCAGAGGCCAAGCTCACTTTGTGATACCAACTTAGTATATATATTATTAACTTTGATGTACAGAGAAAATATTTTAAATATCCATCCAGTGAAATCTTTTGATACTCTTTTATAGCCATATCCATCTATGGTCATCTGATCCTTAGAGCTTACTGTATTCTTTAGTAGTTGGAAACTGTTTGGGACTGTCAGTCCGTAGTTCATTAGTTTTAGGAGTTTAGCTTAATCAGATCTATTTATACTACAAAACAAACAGTGCATTTGTGTTGTGTTTGTATATACATGGTGTATTTTTGTTTAACGAATATTTGCACTGTTTTACTTTGTTGGAGTACAGCTTTGTTTTTGTTACTTCAAGTGCTGCATTTATTACTTATTCTGTGAGTCAGTATAATTTGAATGGAATGTTACTAAATGTTGAATAACGTCTGACCTCAATTCTTGCAGCATGTTATTTGTTGGATTCTATGTTCTAATTGTTGCAGTGTTATAAAGGTGTTTTTATTTGGACAGATGCCTATGCAACACCTTACTGTAATCAGTGGAATGCAAAGCAGTCTGCCGACTATGGAGTTTGCTTTTGGCAGGAATGAAGTTTAATTGAGCCTCTCTTGACTGTCACAGCTGTATAATGACATGTGATATTACATACAAAAATAACAGAACTAAAAGTAGCATTACACCCTGCTCTGTAGCACTCATCCTTTTCTGCAGATGGTGAAACATTTTAAATAATGCGAGTAAATAATGTTTGCTCTTGTGAAGAGTGCTGAATTAATAACCTGGGAGAATAAAAGCTCCTTGTCATTCATACAATGACTTGCTCACCACATCTTGCCAGTGCACCTGAATATCTCCAGGAACCAGCAGTGGCTGGGTAAGGGAAGACAGGACTTTCTTCATTCCCAAGCCTACTCATTCTCCTTGAACCAGCAAGGGTGTCTGCTGTGAAGGTTACTTTATCAAGCTTGTCAGATACAAGGATCTCTGAGAGCCAGCCACCCTCAGCAGTGCCCTGCGGTCCCTACTGAGCCAAGACAGGTTCTTATGGATGACATAGCACTGAGTGGCAGCACTTCTGACTACTGGAACCACTTGGTTGTCCTAAATTACTGTGGCGGGATGTTTTTATATATCTTATTCTCCTGAAAATTTGATCTTCCAAAGATTTTCTACCCTGGCTGATTTTTTTTGTTCCTGATTCTCTACTTGTATTGTTTTGTAAATGTTTTATCTAGAGCCATATACTTCTAAAAAATGCTTCATGTTGTATAAAATTCATTTACACTGGAGTAAAGAGAGACTCATGCTGAGCAGCATTAAAGTTACTCGATATCTTTATGGCGGTAGTCTGGTTAATAATTCTGTGTTTGGAAAGTATCAAAAAACTACCTTGCAACTTTGACTGACCTGATTCTAGACATGTAAAGTTGAGGCTAATATTTCTTGAGAAGGCACAGTTACATTGGTGGTACTAGCTTTGTTCAGTGGTTTCCCACATAACAGAGCATCAGTATTAGTAAGGAGAAGAGAAAGGTCTGCTACAACAACATTGCAGTTTAGCACTGATCTTTGGTGCAGTTGTTCTTTTATCCTGCAGCCTGGATGTGCACGGCATACCACAGAATGTGTGTGCCATGGCTACAGTTTCTGCAGCCAGCTGGGATGATGGGGGGAAGATCTTAACTTTTTGCCTATTTAAACCTACCTAGGTACCATTTAAGTCTCTGAAGCTGCTTGTCGAAGTCCAGGCAGCAGAATGTGGTTTGCATAGCATGGAAGCTGTTTTTCCTGTGAGGAAAGGCTGAACTTTCCCTCTTGAGTATCAAAGACAAACAAAGGGCAAAGAAGAGATAAAGGTAAAAGCTGCAGTAATGAAGACTGGCTTTTGTAGGTTTTATAGGTGATATATGCTAACTGGCTCTAATAAATCTCACCTTGTACAGAAATTCCCTCAGGCCTATGACCTTGAAGAACACAATCTTGGACCTCTCCAAAGAATGGAAGGAACATATGCCTTTCATAGAAAATTACAGAAAAAGAATGGAAAAATCACTAGACCAATGTTACCTTTCTCTTTAGCTTCCAAAGACAGAGGACAATGCCGAATCCCATTACATCAGGAATGGTGTGGTCAGCAGGACTAGAGAAGTTATCATCCCCTTATACTCGGCACTGGTCAGGTTGCACCTTGAGAACAGTGTCCAGTTCTGGGCCCCTCAGTTTGAGAGATGTTGAGATGCTGGAGTCTGTCCAGAGGACAACAACGAAGATGGTGAAGGGGCTGGAGCACAAGCCCTATAAAGAGCAACTGAGGGAGCTGGGGTTGTTTAGCCTGGAGAAGAGCAGGCTCAGGGGAGACCTTATTGCTCTTTATAACTACCTAAAAGGAGGTTGTAGGCAGGCAGGGGTTGGTCTTTTCTCTCAGGCGACCAGTGACAGAACAAGAGGACATGATCTCAAGCTTTGTTAGGGAAGGTTTGGGCTTGATATTAGGAAAAAAATTTTCACTGAAAGGGTGATTAGCCAATGGAATGCATTGTCCAGGGAGGTGGTGGAGTCATCGTCCCTGGGGGTGTTTAAAAACAGATTGGATGAGGCACTTAGTGCCATGGTTTAAATGACGAGTGGGTGCTAGTGTTGGGTCATAGGTTGGACTAGATGATCTCAGAGGTCTTTTCCAACCTTGTGATACTTCCTCTAATCATTGTATTTTTGCATTTGCTTTATGACTTTAAAAACCATTAACATCATTTTCTGATCTGAATTTGAAAAAAAATAATGTAAGAGCTTAAAAAAACCTCTGATCACTCATTTGTTCTGTTTTTATCTATGTACTCTAAAACTGGTCTCTGAATACTGGTGTCCTGATGCATTACACGCTCCATGGCCAGATTGTCCAAGTTGTAAAGGAAATCTTCCTTGGTCTTGTCTGCAGATAACAGGGAACCACCGTTTTTCAAACTTAGATGCAAATAGGACATTGCTCTTTTCAGTCTCTCAAAAAGAAAGACTTGAAAATGAGAGCATTTTCTTAGCTATATTTTGTACAATTGGTCATGACATATTGGACTGTTGAGACGCAAAGCAAACCCTGAGAAGAAAAAGCAAATCTGATGTGTTAAAATCAGTAAATAGCAATAGAAGTTATTTATTTTTTAACTGTTCCCTTTTCTCCCACTGGGCTAAGTTTCTTTGTATCCATTATTGTACTTACCTAAACCCTCTTCTAACTGAGCAACTCGGAATTTGCTTCATATATCCTTAAGGTGCTCCTGGAGGAAGAATTTGTATTCTCATTTCACAGATGGGAGACTCAGACAGAGAGACATTGAGAAACTTGTTTGCCAAAGGCCTCACATAGGACATTTGTGGTGGAGCAGGAAAAGGAAACCTGGTTTCTCAAGCGAGAGGTCAGTGCCCTGCCCAGCAGCCCATACTGCTGCCTGCTGTGGGCAGGAAGGAAGCGGTTCGGTGTGGATTGTGTGTGACCGGCCCCACTTCTGTCTCTGTTGTGGTCGCATTACTCTGGCAATAAGTTCCATGCGGTTAAAAGGCAGATGATTGTTTGTGAAGAATTAGGAATCAAAGGGATGTTTAATGTGACAAGGTCAAATGTTGTTTCTGGGTGTTCTGAGTTTAGTTTTTGATTATGCAATTGTAAATAGGCTACATAGAGTTCCTGTTTTAGGTGATGATCTACTTTCTGCATCTTTAAGAGAGAAAACAGGTCCCCAGGAATCTGCAGGTTTCAGTTGCTTCCTCCTATACAGCATTCTTTTTGGTGTTAGCAAGATACGACATGCCTTCAGCCTGCCAGGACACACCACCTTTCAGTTCAGAAACCTGAGCTAAGTTTTGGCAATTAACTTGTCAAACTACCTTTTATGGGAACACAATGATGATGTCAGGTTGTGCCTACGTATGGTTTTAACACCTTTCTTTCTGTGCAAATATCTGTAAGGATTCCGGAAACTGTGGCCAAAATATCCATACACTTGAGTCCAGTACAGTGTCAGAGCTCTTGTGCCTGGCTCCAGAGAGGCTGTAGTGTAAGGACTGGCCCCTGTGGATGCATACATGATTGCATTATGAGTAATCTTAAAAGAATTGCTGAAAATTTTAATCTCATCCAAACACCTTTTCCTGGTCATCTCAGCAAGGTGTGGCCTATGTAACTGGACCGGTGGTGTGGCACAATAAACAGCAGATCCCAGAGTGGTTTGTTGCAGCAAGAAGTGTCCTGCACATCTCTTGCTACAGAGCTGGGATGTCATACAGCTGCACAGCCCTGCACAAAGGTGCTGGGGCTTCCTAACATTCTGATTACGTTTGGGTAATTCTGCTCGAGTGCCTGTGAATGTTTGGCTTTTAGTAGTATTCCATTCCAGGTGTTGCTTTAGGTTCAATAAGCTTTACAAGACGAAGTAAGGAGGCAAAGAGTGTTTTATTTCTATAACCAATTTGCTACCTCTTTTTTGTCCCACATAAAGGTGATAGCCATTTTGCTTTGTGATTACTTTTTTAAGTAGAAAACGTACTTTAGCATAAATTTATAATGTAATTAAGGATATCATAGGTACATAACCTAGGTGCATGACTTGAACTCTTTCCAGACTCCTGGGTCCAGGTGAACAGCTGGGTCACAGCTCTATGCCACAGCAAGTCCTAAACAAGCATCTTTGCTTCTCCCTACCTTTTTGCTGGTTTTGGAAAGAAAGCAGGAAGCTGCAGCACAATCTGGACAGACTGGACAACCCAGAAACCAATGTGATGCATTGGGATGTGATTTGTTGTTCAGTAGCACTAAAGGGCCCAGATGGTCACAGGATGGTTCCACTAAGATAGCATACAAACTTGTGGCAAATGGGAAATTAAGTTGGAGGCCTACTGATTAGAAAAGGAGATTAAGACCTTAGTGATTGGCTGCTTTTGTCTCCTGTGTAAAATCTGGCATTGAACCCAGAACTTGACTCCTTTATATACCTGGTTTTCAAACTGTAAATACCTTGGCCTGGGAGCTGAAGCCCTGGGGAACCTGTAGGGCCATCTTAAGAGCCTTGGGCCGTTGGAATAAGAGGCAAGGTGAATCATCCGTAGATGGTTTAAACCAAAATTCAGGAGTTGAGGGGAGGGGGAAATGTTCTTCACTTCCCAATTTAGTACTAGCTCTAAGGGTTGGAAGAAGGGTAGGAGTATTTCTCTTCCTTTCCATTTACTAGCTCCAGTCACCATGGGCCTTGAACAAGCTGGGGAACAGAAAGGAGGAGGACTTGGACAGAAATATCATGTGAGTGTTAAGACATGCTTGACCTACCCACAGCAGTGACAGCTGTTCCTGGACCAAGTCCAACGTTTGGTCCTTTGCCTACAATAAAAAGTAAATGTCAAATAATAAGTCTGGGTCGTAGGTGGTGCAAATGCTCTTACAAAAAGAGCTACCTCAGAGAGAAATTTCAGTATGAACAAGAGGCCAAATTTTTCTTTTAGTTATATAAATTCAGCTTCTTTTGAGGTCCAGTTGCCAGTAAGGATTTTCGCTAATGGAAGTAAGAACAAAATCTTTTCTCACCGCTAAATAGAGCTGACCTTTGAAACAAATGGTATTACAAATTCCTTGGCCTGTGTCATTTGCTTTTTCTTTTATGGATCATGTTGCTGGGGTAAGTTACTGCTAGAATAGCTGTTGCCATGAAGGGAAAAATTGCCTTTGTGGCCATGGCAGACTTAGTACGAGTACTCCAGGATAAAAATCCAGCACTTGTAGAATCTCATTATTGATTATGGAAGGGGATTCAGAATTAGAGGATCTTTGAGGTAATTTTCAACCCAAACCTTTCTATGATTATGCAGGAGAGCCTAACTCGTGGATAGTCAATGTCTTAGGGTTGAAAGTATTGGACAGGCTATGTAAGGTGCAATGTCACAAAAATTCCTAAGATGAAGAATTGCTACAATATCACCAAGTTACTGGGGTCTCTCAGAGATCTGATAACTTCCTCTGCCTGATAGGATATCAGAAGAAGAGATTCATGGTGGATTTACCTCCTTCCTATATATCATAATTTATTTCGTTAAAGACCACCACAGAGAGAGCTTACTTGTGGTCTGTGACCAAAAGGCAGAGATCATGCCAATAGAACCAGTAGATGGAGCTGCAACCACAGAAAGCTCTTCCCTGTCTCAACACTCCTACTTTAGGGACATCCTTCACTGGTCATACTTCAGGGTTTCTGCATACCCTAATTTCTAAATAGGCAAAGCTCCCAGAAGTGCAATTAGGAATACTTGTTATAACTGATGTGATTCATCTGAAATGATGTGACTTACATTTTCATCTTTTTATTAGAAGTAGACATAGCAACAACTTAGCACCAGACACTACTCCATACCTCAGTATGGTTATATTGTAAATTTCATTTTTATCAGTAACAATCCCAGGATACTAATATAAAGCAAAGTCCCTTTTCTGTGGAGCTAAGAGGCAACTGGAGACAATATCCTTGACTCTTCTCCCTACAGCTGGCTTTATTGACCTCTATAAATCATTTGTGATTAAAATCCATGGAGATACATTAAGACAGAGAAGTGGAAACTAGCCTTCAAACTTTAAGGGGATTTTGGAGGAATTTCTTTGTCCTAGGTAGTTTATAAAAGTTAAACCAAGTCAACTCATTTAAAATGGCAACTGAGCCAGCTCATACCACAGAATCACTGCTATTGCAGAGTTTACAGATGATACTAAGTTCTTTCAGACAGTCAAGTTCTGTGCAGGCCAAGAGAACTTGACTAAACAGAGTTGGCTTAAAGGTGGCAAATGAACTTTAATATAGATAAATACAGAGCAATAGATCTAGGAAAAAATATCTACATCAGACTTGGAACTGAGAGTTACAACCTAGGAAAGAGATACCTGAGCTGTTGTTGATGGTTCCCTTAAATCATCAGCTCAGTATGCAATGGCAAACAGAATCTAATAAAATGTTGGAACTCATAAAAAAGTTATTAGGACCAGGACAGAGGGTCTGATATTGCTGATACATAAGAAAAATAGTGAGTTCTTGTAGTGGCATTAAAGGGCAGTTAAAATGGTCGAGATGGTGAAGCTGCTGCCTTACAAAGAGTGAAACTATTGGGACTCTGGTCTGGAGTGAAGGAGGCAATGGAGTGATGTAATCATGATTTGCACAATGATGAATGTGCTGCTTAAACCAAACACATAACTGTTGTTTACAAGAACCTAGTAAGGGACCCAGGGGACACTCGAGGCAACTAGCAAAAGTTCAGTTTAAAAAAGATAAAAGAAAATACTTGCTTACATAGTGGGTAGTGGAGCTTGCCAACACAGGAGCTTGCGGAGGCAGACGGTATTAGCATGTCCAAAAAAGGATTGGACAAATTAACGGGTCTTTATGCTAAAAGTATTAGGCAGGAATATACCCTCTAGTACCCCTAATCCAACAGTTGTGGATGCTGCATGCTGGGGGAAAAGGCTGCATATAACAACCAGCCTCACATGTTCTTCCTAAAGAGCATCTCCTCTTGCCACGTTTGAAACAGAGCAGTGGGCTAAATGGCTCGCTGGTGTGACCCACAGCCCATCTCTTATGTGACTTCTTACAAACGGCAAAATTCCTCTGTGGGACACAGCCTCACCTACACACTCAGTCCTTGCCAGATGACCAAAATGGAAATGCTGAGTTCATTCTCGGGCTGAGGCTAGCTGGTAGTTCAAAATCAAGCCAGGTTTTTAGGAAAAGGTACAACTTGTATGTCCTAGCATGAATAGAATTGGTTGATTTGGTACAAATGAATAACAGTGCTGGCTCCTAGTGGGTCACAAGGCAATGGAAGAATAAGAGGCAAAATCAGGCCACACTCTTATACACAGATTTGGGAACAGCAAATGTATACAATATAAGTTGCTTAAGTCAGCAGAGAAAGTTCTACCTTCCTCTTCAGTATTGCTCTTCGGACCTTCCCCAAACATTTTTCAGCAGGGATAAGTCGAAAGCTAATTGTGAAAACTAAGTATATGTGCAGGGTTATTGAGAAAGAAGATTCACAAAATTTCTTGTTATCTCCTAAATACTTTCTGTCTTGTGTTTGTCCTCCCCAGTTCATTACCTTTTCTTCTACAGTTCCTTGACAGCTGAACTGCCTGTATTCACATGCTCATCCACACAAGCACACATGCACACACACACTTCGTCATTCCATTCACCATTTTCACCATCTAATTCCCTTCATGGTCTCCCATAGCATCCTGGTTCAGCCATTCATAGAATCATTAAAGTTGGAAAAGACCTTTGAGATCATCCAGTCCAGCTGTCAGTCGAACACCACCGTGCCTGCTAAACCATGTCTGAAGTGCCATGTCTACATCGTTTTTGAACACCTCCAGGGAAGGAGACTCCACCACTTCCCTGAGCAGCTTGTTCCAATGCTTAACCACTCTTTCAGTAAAGTAATCTTTTCTAATATCCAACCTAACCCTCCCCTGACACAATTGGAGGCTATTTCCTCTCACCCTATCGCTTGTTACTTGGGAGACCAGTACCCACCTCACTACAGCCTCCTTTCAGGTAGCTGTAGAGAGTGATAAGGTCTGCCTTCAGCCTCCTCTTCTCTAGCCTAAACAATTCCATTTCCCTCAGCTGCTCCTCATAAGACTTGTCCTCCAGACTCTTTCCCGTTTTCATTGCCCTCCTCTGGACACACTCCAGCAGCTCCATGACTTTCTTGTACAGAGGTTGCCAGGTACCTGCCTTTCCCTTGCAAAACACACAGCTGCTTATTAATATCATTACAGGATCGTTTTTCCCCTCTATCGGCAAAGCAGTTTTTCCCAGTTTCTTTTAGAAAGGATTGAACAACTTCTGCTAAGATCTTTCCCCAAACAGTTCAGCAGAAAATAAGCAACTGGCATGGTTCAGCCTAATTGGTTCAAAATCTGTCAAATCATAAGCAATTAGAAAAGTCTTTCAAAGGACAGTGTTACATTTCCTTAATGATAGGCCACACTTCCTGCTCTAACCTTTTACCCTTCACACCAAACAAGTCCCCTTGACACCAGTGGAACACTGCCTTTTTTGAACAAAATGTCAGCTGTATGATCATCACTTAAAAATGCTTGCATTGTTATGACCAGATTTTCTCAATTACAATCTAAATGGCATTTTCCTGAAGTAAATGAGAATGCAGTTTGCTTTTCAGACTCTCTGAGTGAGAGAAGTATTTACCACTTTTAAACACACCCGCCCCTGCTTCCCTGAACTTATGTAGCACTTTCCTGGAGGTCTGAAGCTGAGGACCTCTCCTCCTGCTGCTGTGGTGCAGCTCTCTTGGATGGTCCACCTGTGCCAGCTCACGTCAGTTGAATGTCCATCCTGGTCTTTAACTAATGTTCTTCTTACCATTTTTGCTTTGGTTTTCTTTAACCAACAGCTACTATGATGCTGAGGGACAAGTCTGATGATGAGAGCAATGGCTCTTCGAGAGAGATACGAGCATATGGGGGCAGGTGGAGGGAACAAACTTCTGGCACCAGTGTTTCAGAGAGGTTCAAAATAAAATGCTTCAGAAAGTATCTTTTTTGCAAATACTTTAAAGGACATCAAGTAGCCACGGGATTCAGTACAACTCTGAGTCTTCTGCAGAGGCTGCACAGCTTCCTGGATTGTCTTTAACTGATGAGGCAGACCTGGAAAGCTTTCCATTTTCCAGCCTGCTGGCTTTAGCAATAATGTCACGTAAATCCAAAGGGAGAGAAATGACCTTCTATCTCATAGTATTGTGCTGGTAACACAAATAAACAAAACCTGTAGCTAGAGGGAGAAGAATTTCACTGAAAACAAGATGTAAGGAGAAGTCCTTTCCTCTTTACCTTTTTATATAACACTCTTGTGATAAAGGCTCTCCCCTGAGTGATTGCTGTTTTCATCCTCCTTTCACCTAAGGGGTTTAAACGCACCTCTTCCACTGTCAAAAGAGATTCTTGAACACCACAATCTCATCTAGGCTGAAATGGCTCACAAATACCCGTACACACACTGAAGTTGTACCATAGTGAATAAAGGAGTGTTGCATTCACATAGCAACAGCCATCAAACTTCAGGTGATGGCCATCTTCCCATTGTGTCCTTGTCTTCCATTACCAAACAGCTATAGAATATTCCTGACAGGCTACAGGTTAAATTTTTAATAGCTGTAGAACATGGTCAAATTCTTGGACTATGATATCATTACTGGTGCCCATTGCCACTATCAGCCTATCATGGATGAATTTTCCACTCTTCTCTAAGCACATAATGTGCTGACATCTGTCCCCGGATGCGGTCTCAGGTGATCCTGCTTCCGACAGCAATTTTGGACCTCTCCTGTTCCAAGGATGCTGCTGCATGCCCCATCTGGCCTGCAGGCCCCTTGGAGCGTACCTGTCCTGAAGGGAGCTGGCAGCTCTCTCCATGAACACAGGCAGAGTGAACTGAGCAGCACATCCAGCAGAAAGCAGAAAAAAAAGGATCTAAAATATTTCCCATCTTTAGCATTTGAAATATATTTATTTTTTCCAGTGTGTCTTACTCTACACTCAGTCCAGCTCTATCTTTTGATGTTTTGCCCACAGTACAAGAAATTTCACCAAAGAAAAGAAAAACAGCTCATCTCTTTGAAAACCACAAACAAATGAACTAGAAATATGAACTGAACTGAAGATGCACCATGGGGTTTTTTTCAGCAGATTCTTTCATACTAAATGTCCTAAAAGGATACTATAAAATTGAACCAAACAGAATTATAGTCAACATTGCTGAAATTTGCCTGTATAGAAAATGTGTTTATGAGTAGTTTTGGTAAATTACTACATTTTGGTAAGTGCAGAAAAGGCAAAAAAACTCTGGAATTAGGTGTCTTAGTTTTTTCTTCTCTTCAGAATCCTGGTTTCAGCTAGTTCTGTGTCAAATAAACTAAACTGAAATAAGAAAAATGTGACTTCTGGGAAATAATCAGTTGTGGGAAGAGCAGTACTCAGGTCTGAGTATTGTAACTGGAAAATAATAATTTCTCTAAGACTCACAAAAATGTATGGCCAAATCCCTGATGCCTTTTAAGTCAAAAGGAAAACACTCTGTCTAATCTATGCTGAATAGTGGGAGATTTTTTTTCCTCTCTCTGTATTCATTTCTGTTTGTGTCATTCCTGGAAAGGCACTTCTTTTTTAGATATCTTCTAATTTTGTGGTGGGGATTGTGGATCTTGGCAAAGGACCGAAGTTTAAAGACTTTCAATGCTGAAAGTTTCTAAGAAAGAAATTATGTCAGATAGATTCTCTTACCTCATATGACACTTGGCCTGAGATTTGCTGCTGCTTTTTTCTACAATACTGGAAGAAAGCTAAACTGTCACTAGGAGAGCAAACTGTAGTTTGCCTTTCAAGTAGTCTTTCACAAATTTTATCCACAGAGGGACAGAAAACTTTGCCAAGAAGATGCAGTGCATCTGCAGTAGCAACATGCCACATGCATTAAGTTGGGACACATTTTTAAAACCATGCATGTGATGTGAAAACCTAAGAATACTATTGCTTTTTTAAGCCATGAAAGGCCAGCGGCTCATAGGCCTGAGTTATGACCACTGTGCGTGGTGCCATGCCTAAATATGGGTGCCCAGCACCCAAACTGGGGTTTCCTGACTCTAAATGGGAGGGCAGGTAAAGTGTCCCAGTATCTGGTCAGGAGATGCTGTTGTGCTTATAGCTAATTTCCATTTCATTTTATAGGTACCATGTGTCAAAATACACTAGAAAAGTGTTCAAAAAGTGAGGAAGCACATACCAAATGACTAAAAGGCAACTGCTGCTACTTGTACTTCCCTTTCTATTCCTAATTTGAATGTCCTGTGCAGTATTTCACTTTTCATCTCAAGTGGAGTACTCATAGCACATGGTGCTGTACTCACTATAATGCTTCAACCTCCTCACACTTCTACTTGCAAGCCAGGACTGTGCATATGTTGCTACACCCAGGGCACACCTTCACCCACACCCAGCGGCAATGCTGAGGTGCAAGTTAGTAGGAAATATCCTGGTTTGCCTTTCCCGTTGGCATCTAGTCTAGATTTTAAATTTCATATGGTTTTGAGCAATACTGGAAGACGTGGGATGGAAATTCTTCCCTCAAGCTGTTGCAGAACTCCCTAGCAGAGCATTATATGACAATGTGGGACAATGTGTGGGATATCTCCACAGACAGCCATTATGGGGAACAATTCTTTCAAAGTAAACAAGACCCTAACTCAGAGGCTACCTGCAGTGGGTTTTAAGACTTGTTGTGAGATGTCCTGCACTATCACGCAAGGCACAAGCTATTTATTCACCTTCTTCTATTAATAAAGACATGCTGTTCTATTTATCGATCTCATGCTTGCCCTGTCACTCTGCAGAGGAACTCCTACTAGTTGACTCACTAGGAAGCAGATCATGAAATACCAAAGAACTATCTTGAAGAATGTCTGCGTGCTCTCTCACAGCTGCAGGACCTCATGGGGTGAGAAGCAGCTCTCTCCATAGAGTGTGCCGGATCTGTGCCCTGATCCCTCACTACTCTTTGCAGAGTATTCAATGATGAGCCCAGTAGCAATCCTTTTGTGATTTTTAGCAAAATTTGTATTGAGAAGTCAGACTTTAGACATTTCAGGATTTTTTTTTTATTATTAGGGGCAGCAATTAAGTATGCAAATCCATTCATTAATACTCTCTTCCAAAGCATCTCCCCACCTAGGTTAATCAGAAGCCATGAGAGCGGAAAAGGGTTAGAGAAGTGCATTTACACAAGGAATTTCTTCATGATTTTTCTGCTCTAAGGCTCAGTGCTATGATGTAAACTCATGCTGTATCACATCACTCTGGAATGCCAAAGAGATGTTTTTGATGATCACTTTAACTCTATGACGCTCCAAGGCACTGAATGTCCCCCAAAAGGAAAAGCAGAACTGGGATGCTAATGGCAAAGGCTCTGGCACAAGTGTCTCAGGAAGGCTACAGCCATGCCTCTGCAGGGACATTCCCAATGAAGTGACAAGTACAAGTCGGCTTGGCTAACAGGTGTGACATTTCACCACAGAAATGTATACAGGCATAAACTGCAAGCCTTTGGCAAGGCGTTTTTCAACAATTTTCTTGCCAAGTGCTCATGCTGGGACTTCCACAGACAGCTCTGCACTCAAGTCAGAACAAACCAACTCCCAGTTTCAACGTTATTCCATCCCCACACTGCTTTTGCTGATATCACCATGCATTTCATGGCTCCTTAGTATTTAGCACAGCAGTTACAGCTGACAAGACCTAAGATTTGTAGAGGCCGTATGGTAATGCATCAGACCAGTTCTGCGCAGGAGCCGTGACTCTTCCAGCACCTCATCACAGCACATGTCAGTGTCTCCCTTGCTGGCTGTGTTTGACCTGGGACTGGAAGATGGTCAAGATTTGCTATTTGTTTGAGAGCAAAATTCCAGAGGAATGGTGAGACAGGTGCCAGATGTGTCCTACATGGACAATGTGGCACAGAACTTCCAAGACAAGTGACAGCAGAACACAGTGTCCAATAAATACAAATGAAGTCCTTGGCATTTACTAATGTCTTTAGAGGATACCATGAAGCAAATCATCTGGGGAAGTACATTTATGGCAAAAGGCTATCATTTGCAGTTTGTTTTTCAGTAAATTTTCATGCTCCATCCTATTCATTTTCCTAAACAGTTTAAACCATTTTTTTTAATCTGAATGCTTAGCCAATATTTGGAACCACAAAGGTTCATTTCCCTTAGAATGACAAACTGTTAATAAGAGTCAAGTATGCACTGAGAAAAATAAGTATTTGTAGAAGATGTTGTGTTTTTTTTTAAGAAAAAAACTTATTTTCACTAAACTCCGTCTGAAATAAATAGCAGCACCAACTACCCCACCAAAACTTGCTTGCCAACAGGCTCTGGTCAAAAGCCTCCACCTCTGCCTCTTTCTTCATCTCCTTTCCTTCACTTTCAGCATCTCAGTGACTGGCTGCTTGTCTCCAACACATGAGTTAACACTTCCATTGCCTTGAAATGGCAGCATCTCAAAAAGTCTCTCTGACACATGCAAGGTACAGTTCTCAGTCTCCTCCCCTGCTGGTTGTCATCATGGGCCTCTAGGGTCCTGCTTGGGTCCCCACCCTGCCATTTGCAGTGTTATTCAAGGCAGAACCAGCACTGTGGGTGTATTTCTTTCAGGGAGACATAGCTCTGACTGTCAGCCCTGAGCATACTGGGAGGAGCTAAGGCTACTGGTCCCACTACAAGGGAGTCTGGACACTTCCGTCAAGAAGCCTGTAAAGTGTTGTTTGGTCCCTAGAGTCACAGTTTATGGATGCATGCCTTAAGTGTCTTGCCTCCAGACAAAGCATTTTGGAAAACAATCAGTTTGGCAGGATTTTTAACATCTCCAGGGATGCTGCAAGGGGATTTCATCAGTGTGTATAAATACCAGAAGGGGAAAGTAAAAAAGGCAGATCCATGCCCTTCTCAGCAGTACCCAGTAACAGGACAAAGGCAATGGACATAAACTGAAATACAGGAATTCCATTTAAACATAGCCCCTTTTAACTGCGAATGTGGTCAAATATTGAAACAGATTGCTCAGAGAGTCTCCATCCTTAGAGATAGACAAAACTCTATTAGATACAGCCATAAGCATCCTGCTCCAGCTGACCCTGCTTTAAGCATTGTGGTTGGACCACAGACCCATAATTCCCTGCCAACCTCAACTATTCCATGGTGCTGTGACTTTGACAACACAGGCAAAGCCAACCTCAAAAGCAAAAGGGGCCTAGATGAGATTTGACTTACACTTAGACGGGCTTCCTTCAGGCATCTAAGAGGCAGAGCACATTGTCAACTCAGGTGATTCTGCAGCAAAAACTATCTGCAGGACTCGTTTAGCACTGTCTCAAGGTAGGTCCAACAGGATGGGGAGCCACTGCTCAGTGCCACAGTGGCACAGTGGTACAATACAGAAATTTGTTGAAGATGCTGTACATTACAGAAATACAGAATAGCTGAGGTGGGAAGGGACCTCCTGAAATTGTCTAGAGCATTCTTCTTGTTTGTACACTTGCAGCCTCTCTGACACATTCAATGCACAGTACATGCACTGTCACAGGCAATGAGACTTACCTCGCTCATCACAACAAGATTCACTCTGCAAAGCCCAGGGACTATTGAATGCATCTTTGGGTCTGGATGCTAACAAAAATCTCTCACATATATATCCTAGTGTTGTCCTCTGAGTGCTTTGCAAGTTATATTAGTTTCAAATGATTCATCTTCCTTTGAGTATTTTTGGGAGTTCTTTCACTTATTTTTTTCACATGTCTACCATGGAGGATTTTTCCTCCCCTTTTTTCTCAAGTTGGGATTGTGCCACTGATAATGATATTTGTCTCTCCTATCAGATGATCAGATATATTTAATCTCGTGTATTAACTACAAAGTAGTCGGAGTCTTTGTTTTAGATGTCCAGTAAAGAAGTGAAGTTTAACCAAAGAAAAACACTGAACCATATTTTTAAACTACTTCTTTAATCATATGGAGCCTGATCCAAATCTTCATGAGAAACATTGTAGTCTTTCCACTGACTTTCATATGTCTGGAGCACATAGACAGTGCATGTAGTGTATCTCCACCACATCAATACCTTATGGAATGTTCTCCTAACCTTTAAAGAGTATATGGTACATTTTACTTACATATACACACACAAATATAAAAGGAATATGATTTCACTACCATGGCTAGGCATAAAAGTAATCATTAGAAAGTCTTACCTTATACCTTGTGCCTACTCCAATACTAAAGTCTACAAAAAATCCAAATCTGGAGGAATGAAGGGAAACCATTATTACTTTTTCTATGAAAATGTTGTTTTTATTGAAAGCAGGTGAGCTGAAGGCACTAATCCTCTTTAAAATAACTTGGGGTTTAGCAGCAATAATGGAAATATATACACTGTGGCTGGGACCTGTTTAGCACCTCTCCGATCTTTTCTGACTGTCCATAAATAAAAATTTTAAGGCCAATTAATATAAGTAATGAACGATCTTAATATTCTGCTCCCAAATGGTTTCCATTTCGCAGGAAGTTCAAGTTTCTTTCAGTAAATGGTTTATCTTTTCCTAGGCATTCTTACATTCCAATAAAATCTATTTTATATGGATTAAAGCTTAGTTTATTTATTAGGGAAGAACAGGAATGCCACAAAATAATCACCAATGTGGTATTTTTAAGGTTAAACATCTTTAAAATAGTTGGAAACTCCTTTTCCTCTGCCATTTTGAATAGGATATGTGCATCACTGCTTTCAATTTCTTTGGTAGATAGTGCTAATTTCCTAGACAACAGCCTCACGCAGGTTTAGACTCTCTGAAATCCAAGTCTAACACCAGAAGTGATGACAAAACTTTGAGACTGCAGAGTTCCCCAGTGTTTTCCACAGAGCTCTGGAAGGGGTAGCAAGTTCCTGTGCAAAGATCATTTCCCGCGACTGAATCTGTCACACCTCCAGGCAGGGGGAATTTACCAGGTGGTATCCTAACCAGTAAAATTTTGGACATTTTCCTGCACTTTGATAGTGTCAAAACATGGAATCTCAAGAACTGGAAAACATGGTGGGAAAAATAGGACACGTCAGCTGCTCCCAATGAATCTGGTCTACTACGTGCAAAGACAAACATCACCTTTTTTTTTTTTTTTATAAAACCACATAATTATTTTTCTGAGAAAAAAATTCTCAACAAATTAAACACCTTCTACTTTACAACAAACACAAATCTCTGCTCATTGTAAATGCAGTATATTCTGCTAAAATGTTGAAGGAGATAAAAATCTAAACATTCCTGTAGGAGTTAACTCCAAAAATTAAAGAGTTGGAATTTTCCACATTCATTTCTCCAGTATCTGTAATGAGCCCATTATCACTAATTTACTTCAAACACTTGCTGTCTTTTTAGTACTGTCTCTAGGAAAACCCTCCACTCACTTTTGCCATTTTCTTTCCACTAGTCTAGAGGAAGGCTTGTTAATAGCCCTTCCTCACCTACTTTTATATTCATTTAGTACGTACTGCAAATCCGTAATACTTCATCCTAGATTCTGATTAAGTAAGATGTCAGTACACAAACTCTAAGCCAGGTGCTTGACAAAGCTGGAAGAGGAAATAAATTACTCCCAGCTATGGGTTCAGGGATTTAGAGCAGAGGCAGGATGGTTGGTGAAGCCATTGCCAGCTCCCCCTGGGGTCTTGCCCTGGAGTAAAGATCTGCTGAATGGGCAGAGCTGACAAAAGCCACTGGGAGAGACAGCTATGGAGAAGTGCTTAAATTCTTGTATTGCGCAGGTCCCCTGGCCTTGGACCTGTTGTGGAGGAGACAGAAAAATGGAATGAGTTACCAGAAAGTCTTTAAAAAATGCAGCAGGTTGAGTACTTATTTTATATAAAATATAAATATATATTTATATGTAATAACAACACTGTAGAAGGCTATGGTCAAAATCTTAAACAAGGGAATTCCCAGTAACAATCCATCTGTTTTCATCTAGGATGTCTGGGAGACTTCAGTCTATTCAGTCTTCCACATAATTTGAATGCTGTCTCACTTCTGCCACCAAGAAGGGAACTGATCTTACCTGCACAAAGCACATTGCTTTGTGATTTGTTCATGGAAGAGAGATCAGGGTTATGGGTGAAGCAAAGCCATGCTTGGCTTGCTTACCCTAAACCTGGGGAAGATGAGACTTTGGGGCAAAAAGAGGAATACTCTTGGCATCCACTTCTGGGAATTTTCTTTAAAATTCCTCCCATTTCTTGTGACCTTGTCTAGGCCAAGAATAAGAAAGAAATATGCTCCTTGGGAGTATTTTAGTAATACCTACTGATAAGTTGTCTCTGGCAGAGATGATTTCAGCAGGATCCAGAGAGACAGGAAAGCAGCCCAGCACTCCATTTGAATTGGTGGCAGAATTGAGTGTCTCAACAGCACCTGAGAGCTCTCACCAAATAGCTCTAATGTGGCATTTTAACCTGGAATTATATTGTGGTTGCTTCTTTTGACAGCCTGCAGGAACGTAACTGAGCATAAGATACACAGATACTTTGCTGTACTGTTTCTTCAAATCTCAACAATACACAATGAATGAGGAGAGAGCAAGGAGGCATAACCAGTCCTCTCAGTCCTCTCAGATTCTTGCTTGCTGATAAAATACCTGGGGCAGTAGGTGAAGTTTCGACCTTGCTTCCAGGGTTTTGGCTATGACAGCAGAATAAGCTTGCTACGTACCTCTAAGAGCTTGAGGAAATGGCTCCTGTTGTGGTATCCACAGGGAAAGTGAGGTTGTGGGCTACCTCATAGCCTATGCCTAAAGACAGAACCTGGCTTTCCAGAGTTTTCTGTCTTCAGTTTTTCAGAATCTGGCTCCTGTTTTCAAGTCCAGCTTGAGAACATACCAGGCAATGCATTTTGCAATTCCATCTCCTGTGCTGTGAAAGATAAATGCAGGTGTGGTTGTACATGTGAATTTCTGCAGGTACAGCTGAAGGCTTGCTCTCACTTCTGACATTTTTTCCCAAGCATTGGCAGAACTCCTCCTAGCTACCACTTGTGTAATTGGAGGCATGAAAAACTGAGTCCCTAATTAAGAAGGTACTGAAAACACAGGTCTCTAGATAGTATGCTTATCAGCTATATGCCAGACTCCTTCTACCAGCAAAATCATGTTACTAATCTATTTGTAGAACTTGATTTACGAAGATTAATTAGACAGCCAAATTATGTCAGCTTATGGCAAAACTCATGTATTTTGCTTTCAGTTCAGATTCCAAAAGGTTATTTTCTTTCTCATAAGGCTATTTTTAATGGCAGAACATACATGTACCTTATGCAGCCCTGCATGGAATGCCAGGACAGCTGAAAGCACTGTGATTATGTGGCCCATCAAAAGGTCAAGTAAAAAAATATGCAGTGCTGACCAATATTTATTAGACATTTCTAAACCTACACAAAGCCAGGATATCACGGTGATTTCTTTTCTTCTGCAGAAATTATTGTTTCTTATTCCATTTGTACCTTCATATCTGCTTCATAATTAGCTGAGATATCCTGGTGTCGTCTGCTACTAAGCCAAATTCTGCCAAAACGCTATGATTATTAAACATCAAATCTTGACAGTCTACATTCTTACTGTTTCTTCTACTATTTGCTTAAGGTTGTGAATAGCCACAGATCCATTGCTTACATCTGTTCTGTTGTGCAAGTCGTAAGGCTGGGCTTTAAGCCAAACTCAACATCCATCTGCATTATTTGCCCTCAGGACTACTTCAGAGTCCTTTCTGAGATAAGTCATTGGATTTTTTTAAGTGGGAGAGTTCCTGGCTGTTTGCTTTTAAAGGTATGTTTCAACGTACCTTCGGGTAGGTGGAAGGTAACAGCCAGCAGCCTTTAGTGCAACTTTCCTCTGTGCTTTTCTGTGCAGAGCATGGTTGACAGCAGACAGAAAAGTAATTCACTGGAGAGGATAAATAAGGAAATCTTTCTTAGGATATGTCCTTGACACCCAGCACTTCAGAATTAGATTGCTGAAGTCTCTATTCAGGTTTCCTATGTCTTATAAATCCAGATTAAATTAAAAGCAGCACATATAAACATATATATATCTATATACATAAATACATAAGAATTTGTAGGTCTTGGAAGCACAGTGGGCTATAGGCTTGTTTCTAGACTGGATAGCCTAGGTATAATATTGATGTAGGCATCAGAGGATCTCTTCTAAAACATCCTTCATATGACTTTTTGAAGATGATGTTACTACAAAATCCATTATAAAAATTATTGGGAAGGGGAGGGACTCTAAACTCTGTAATGTGTGTTGATTAGAACTCCCAGAACACTCTCCAATAGCAAAGAAACAAGACTTGTGATGGCACCTGTGCATTTATTATTTTATCTGCAAATGTACATTTCTTTCACTAGTCAAAGTAGTCATTTTGCTAAATTCATTTTGTTCTGCTATTGCATTCCTCTACACAGACTTTGCTCCAGAAAATAGTTTGATCTCAGGCTCTCCATCCTCAGCAGGAAGGAACAGATGTTCTGCAATCTGACAGCACCACAAACTAGTGCCAGTGCCTGGTTCTGCTCCTTGAAGAAGTTTTAAAACATAAGGAATGAAACTGTGCCCAAAATGTAGCTGTGTGATTAATAGATGACTAGGGAAATGGTAGCAGCAAAGAAAATCAAAAGTGCTGCAACTGATTGTAAGAACCTTACTATCTATAGGCAGAATAAGGGCTCAGTGTTTGCAAAACTGCTATTCTACAAAGCTTATTTTAGTTCCTGGTTTCGCGTGGCTCTTGTCACTAAAGAGGATTGAATGCAAAGACAACTATAGAGAAAACAACAAGATGCATTTTAGGATATGGCCAAATGGGTTTGTACTTTGGGAAGTAATATTTTTTTCCCAAATCCAGGAATTAATTGCTAAATAAACACACATTCTGAATTTCAGACTGATTCCTCCAAACTAATGAAATATGCTTGCTGGGAGACTTAAAACCTTCTATTTGAAAAGATGGATTTTACAGACTAAACCTCGAAAATTTTGTGCGCTCATATTAATCTATCATGTGTTTCATGCTGCAAATTTAAGCACAAACCTGTTTCTGAAAAGACTGAAGAAATTCTTATAATAGTTCTCCATATAATAATAGTTTTCCATATTCCTGCTTCCCCTCCTGACAGAAGTACTGGCTAACACAGAAGCTAACTATAAATCTCCAGGAGTTGAACAGTTTTAACATTTAAACTTATCTGTATTATTCAGATTTCAACATGATTTTCATTCCAGTTTCTTTCTCACTTTGATCTTCAATATCTGATCCCACTGAAGTGTCTTTGAAAGATATGACACTGACATATTTGATACTTTGGTATGATAGAAGAAAGAGGAATGAAAGCCCTTTGTCTTGAGGAAGAAGAAGCAGAAGTACTGATATAACTTTTTTTTTTATTGCAGCAAATAACTAGAGGGGGATAGACACAATTAATCAGCACTTGAATTAAATTGCTGTGTCTTCATTTTCTATGTGAACCAGTACTTGTTTATTCCTGTAGGTACGCAGACTGCATACTTATCAGCAAAACCTTCAGAAATATGTGGGCGTAGTCAACATCTGGGACTGCTTTTGCTGAATGATCTGGACTGTCGCAATTGTCTGATATTAGAGGCAAAGGGAAACACCTTTCACTTTGTATGTAGGGCCAGAAATGCACAGTTATAATAAACCAAATTTGTTCTTGTCTCATCTTTTCCATTTTTAAAATCCTAAATAAATTTTAACTGTTAAATCCTACCAGTGCTTACTTGAAGAAAGTAGATAGCTTTACCTCCATTGCACACATAGAAAGACTGAGGCAGAAACATAACATATCACAAAACATACCTCTAATTCAGAAGTCACTAGTCTGTATCACTTAATCCTGAATACTCAGCAGAGTTGTTAAAATGGACCACTATATTTTAGAAATGCCATAATGACTCTTCACAGAGATACAGCAGCATTTTTGATGGACAGCAAATAGAATGCAATAAAAGTACATCAGGACTCATTACCACGTACATATACACTTCTGAATATCAAATATATGCTGCTTCTTAAACCCATATCAACTCTGGCTTATGCAGTCAGTTTGCAGTTCTGATTAAATCATCCTACAGTCTCCTTTTATTTATGACTTGACATGGAAATATTCTTTGTTCCATTTGTAAGCCACCTATGGAGAACTATTTCAACTAGTCAGGCCTAGATGATACTTTATCACACAAACAACAAAGTGTTAGAAGAAGGTTATGCCCAGCATGGAGCTTCTCCTTATGTCTCACATTTTAGAACATTATTGATGCTGATGCAGAAGCAAGAGGGGGATTTTATGGCCCTCTACACCCTTGTATTATATTGCTCAATATTCTTTGAGATGTGGACTTCTAAGAAATGATGAGTTGGTTGTGTAGGCCAGGAGAGACCTTTGTGTGGCCTCCCATTGCATGCCTGAGCTCTTCTGTGGTTGTACATTTCTGCCGGTGGCTCTGATCAGGGCACCGCTCTGAACTGGATATCCTGAATAATTCACCAGTCAGGAGAGTGCTGTCTGTTCCAACTGCTGTACAACTAATTACAAACAGATGATATGCACAGGTGCTCAGCTACCAGCAGCAGAGGTCTTTTAAGTTCAGGGAAGGATCTGTGAACTCATAAATTCATAAAGGCCAGAAGGAAATGTTGCAGTCTCTGTCTAGTCCAGGCACCTGTATGTTGCAAACACAGAGTTTCTCCAAACATTTACACTATGCCTAAGTACTGGTAGGGCAAGTAAAGGTGAACCTAACCCTTTTGCCTCCCTATCTTCATTTGGCTGAGACCTGTCATCCCAGAGAACTCCAGGAAAAATTAATAGTGAAAGGCGTCCCTAGGTCTCCATAAATCCTCCTGTTCCATCAGGAATGGCCTAGAGCTGGGACTTTGCTTTGATCTCAGGGCAAGGTGAAGATGTCCCCACAGTCCCCATAATCTGAGTCTGTCCACAGCCAAATTCAGGCAACCACACTGACTACATATCCATGAACAATGCATGGCTAAAATGCCACAGGCAGGCCCAGGCTAACACCATGGCTTTGAAAGAGGTGGAGAAGAACTAGCCTCAAATTCTCGTCACCTATCTTCATTGTCTCCTGGCCTCCTTCAGCTTCCCCTAATGCTCATCTATTTCCCTACCAGCTTCACTCCAGAGGCAGAAACTTTGAACTGTGACAAACAACTGAATTCATTGATCATTTATTTCTTGTCACATATTTTTCCTTAGAAATGAAACTGATATGTAGTCGGGGAGGAGAGGTTCATCTCCTGCTTAAATTCCTGGCTGAAGTTTGTTAACCTTGAGTTGGATATTCTGAAACCCATCATGTTTCCTCCTAGAAAGAGACAAAACCCCCAAAGAGTTTGAAGTCTGGTGCTACAAATATGATCAGTATGAGATTTTGAATTTCTGTCAGCTTCATTTCATGCAGTAAAGATCTACTGTTATTGTGGTTTGAAAGTAAACTTCATGGTGAACATCCTTAAATTAATTTGGATATGGACTTAGACATAAAGCTACACACACCTATTTTTAAGGACAAGGATATTGATCTTGGCAAAGCAATAAATTCCAGTAATATCTCTCTGCAGAACAAAGCCAAGACAATTGAAACCCATTTATTTTTTGTCTTCACAATATTTTGCCAAAACCATCATTTTGTTGGCCACATAATTCTGATTTATATTCAACAAGAGTAGTAAAAAGTTTTTATAGAGGAGACAGCCAGAGTGACATTTTCCTATAAATCACAGTGATTTTTACTGCCACAAGATCCTGCGGCTCGACTTCAAATACAACTGTGCTGTAAACTGTGTGGATGAAGCTGCATTCCTTCTGAATGAGAACCATGTTTCCCTTTCTCAGTGAGCGACTCCACATTCCTATCAGTCTCTAGTAGATAATAACAATATCCAAATAAAAGCAGTTTTTAAGGTTGATAGAGCAGCAATGGGAAAATATGCTCAAAGTGGGTGTCACTCTATACCGTGTCATTCTTTAGAGGAAAAACAAAGTAAAGGAGATAGGCAAGGTTCATACTGGACAGTAAGATCTTTTTCTCATGTTTCTGTTTGTTGCATTTTTGGAGGGTAAATTTTGCTGCTGGTAGATTATGGAAGAATATAGAATCATAGAATCATAGAATGGTTTGGGTTAGAAGGGACCTTAAAGTTCCAACCCTCTTGCCATGGGCAGGGACACCTCCCACTGTAAGTAGAACCAGAGCAATATTTCACTGCTGACCTGGAACATAGTACTACTAAGTTTCTATATAATTGTCAAGGCACACTAATCATGTAAAAGGAATTGGGAAATACCTGTATTCACTTCTTAACCTAACAAAGGAAAATACATCAAGGACTGTTGAAAATAAAATAACACTAACTTGTTACCTATTGTTAGATTTGGAAATTGTCCCCACCAAAGCCAGGAGTATGGAGCAGGGTCAATGATGCAGTGTTCTGATCTGACTGTAGATTAGATGAAGGCAAAAGTCATTCCACCAGGCTCAGGATGCTCCTAATGTGCCAAAGTCTCACTGAGTGCTATGATGAGCTTGCAGCCAAAAAAAGAACCTGAAAATTATTTTATTGCAGTCCATCACAACTTTATTTTCTGACTCTATACATGTCACCTAACTCAGGTGAAAAGAGCTCCTGCTCATAGATTGTCTCTTTCTCAGGACTTTGACTCACTTCTGAGGCCATACATTCAACCTGGCCATAACTGCATTCTGTGCCAGGATAGGACCCAGGTATGCATGTCCATCCATTCACCTCAATTCCAGGATCTGGAAGCTAAAGTACCTATGCTGAAAGACAGGTAGCAGGTTCACTCCCCACACCAAGAATTCAGTACCACACAAACGACATCCTGGAGGTACAGGCAAACACAGCTTTTTCACTGGTCTTCCTCCACTTGCTTCTTTTCCCCCAAAGGCACAGCTTCTGTGATAGCTGGGTTCATGGGACCATTTGATAACTGGTATCACAGTATCACAAGGTTGGAAAAGACCTTTGAGATCATGGAGTCCAACCTATGACCCAACACCAATGCCTACTCGTCGTCTAAACCATGGCACTAAGTGCCTCATCCAATCTGTTTTTAAACACCCCCAGGGACGATGACTCCACCACCTTCCTGGACAGTGCATTCCATTGGCCAATCACCCTTTCAGTGAAAATTTTTTTCCTAATATCAAGCCTAAACCTCCCCTGACGAAGCTTGAGACCATGTCCTCTTGTTCTGTCACTGGTCGCCTGAGAGAAGAGACCAAACCCTGCCTGCCTACAACCTCCTTTTAGGTAGTTATAGAGAGCAATAAGGTCTCCCCTGAGCCTGCTCTTCTCCAGGCTAAACAACCCCAGCTCCCTCAGTTGCTCTTGATAGTGATTGTGCTCCAGCCCCTTCACCATCTTTGTTGTTCTCCTCTGGACAGACTTCAGCATCTCAACATCTCTCTTAAATTGAGGGGCCCAGAACTGGACACTGTTCTCAAGGTGCAACCTGACCAGTGCCGAGTATAAGCAGATGATAACTTCTGGGGGATGATAGTCCAGCTGGCCACACCATTCCTGATGCAGGCCAGGATACCATTAGCCATCTTGGCCAATGGTATGATCAAGTGAAAATATCAATTAAAAAAGACATAGGTATAAGAAGGCAATCATAGAATCATAGAATTCCTTGGTTGGAAAAGACCTTTGAGATCAAGTTCAACTGTACCTGTGCACTACTAAAACATATCCCTAAGCACTTCATCCACCCATCCTTTAAACACCTCTAGGTATGGTGACTCAACCACCTCCCTGAGCAGCCTGTTCCAGTGCCTGATAACCCTAAATAAATAAACACATTTTCTAGTGAGTCTTGAAAAGTCACTTACATGGTTGATGGTGCATGGATTGTAATCACATGTAATTCAAGTCTAGAGGATGGCAGTCCTGAATCTACTCTTCACAGCACACTCTTCATGCCAGCCTCTCCCCAGTGCATAGTGTAAGATGGAAATGGGAACTCCGTGGTAGTCCAAGCTCAGGATCCTCTGAAAACCTTTGTGTGAATGGAAGAATTTCAGTTTTAAATCTTTAGTTGTAGACAATTTTGGAGTGAGGACAAAATGCATTTATACTGGAGCGCTTATAAAAATATAACAGCTGTAAACTGCAAACATAATTTGGAAAGTTGTTCTTCCATAGTGCTTTAAAAATAAGAACCACTTCCCTTGTTCATGCAAAGATTATCACATCATTATCATATGCAGACATAGGAGGCTTTCTATGATTTCCACCCCTTTCCCTTTTAAAAGAATTTCTTTTCCACTTCTCTGCCTATAAATACACCAAGATCAGAAAAATCCTGCAGGGTAAAACATCCTTGTAGGGGCCAAGAAAAGAAACCTCTCATCTGTTGAGCTACAGACAGAGGGCTGGCAGCATGGCCAGATGACCTCATTATCTGAGGTGCAGCTACCTCAGTCAGTCGTGGGGTATACGCCGAGCTTTCCACTCAGCCCTTCTATGTCTAGTTCGCTTTGAAAAAAATAGCGAGTTACAAAATATTAATTGTGGTATTCATGTAGGATTTTGAAAATGTTCAGGATCAGCTTTCGCAGACCTGCCGAAGGGTGGTTGCTTCTCACCCCTCAGATAGCATCACATGGTTTTCAGTCAGCTTTTCTCCCTCATGGCTATTAAGAAGACCAGATCAGATGATAATAATTCTCCTCTGCAGCTTAAAAACGCAACAGCAAAATAGGTGGACTAGATTGCATTGCCTTTACCTGCACCTAGGAAAGGCAACCCTTCTTTAGGGTCTTTCTGTAGTTCAGAGGGTCAAATTAGGATGGCTTGAGACAGCATGGCAGGGTCAGTGCTGTGACAGAGTCTCAAGGCGTACCCAGCACCTTCCACCACAAGTGAGACTTTGGGGTCATTCAAGTTCTACTGGTTTCAGAAATGTTTTCTTTCCTTGGCTCCCTTTCCCACAATGCCTATCAGAAGCTGCATGCCCTTTTCTGCTGAGAGTTTAGGATCTACCCTCACTCCTACAGCTTTTTGAAAGTGCATCTCCTGCCTTCACATGGGCTGGGGAAAGGAAGTCCAGGCAGCATGTCGGGGATAGGTTTGGCCTGTCTGGCTATAGAAACCCAGCATGCTCTCTATTGCATGGAGTAAGCCAACGTGATTAGCAATCTCATGTAGTTGTTTTGTGTTTTTTCTGACATTGAAACACTGAGAAGTAAAGAATGACACTGAAATAAGCATGTTTTGGAGGTACAGTACCTAAAAAGTTGACAAATTTGGACTGCTTTTATGCTGAAAAAGTCATTATAGTGTTACTTCTACTGTTTTTTTTCTTTAACGTCCTGAAGTAGTTTTGAATAAATAAGTCTTGCTCAAAGTAATTTTCTTTCCTTCTGCCCTCCTCTACCTATAAAGATAGTAATAGTCAGGCCAGCATCAGGATATCGAACAGCGAGTTCTGGCAACAGAATAAACACCCTATTCCCCCAGAGATGGTCTGGAAGAAAAGCAATATTGTTTGGCTATTTCTGTATCACCTGTTCTCAAGGTTAGTTGATGAAAAGCAAGACTTACATTTGGATCAGACGTGCAGGTTAATGAAAAGAAAATTGAAAATGGATATTTGCAGTATCACTGGTAGAAAGAAATCTGAATCGATCTGAATCGATTTTATCATACAGGTCTGTGGTACCCTACCTGGGACCTGATCTGCGTTATGAAAGCTTTAGAAGATGACCTCACGAACTGCTTTTCTACAGTGGGGAAGATGAAGATAGAAGTAATTTTCTAAGTTAGAGATATATTATTGAGATTAAATTTTGGGGCCCCTGAAACAAGGAAGACTTCAGCGAACTGCAATGAGCTCAGTTGAGAATCACTGAGATGGTTAAGACAGGACCACTTGACCTTGAGGAGGGACTGAGGGAGCTGGGCTGGTTCAGTTTGGAGAACGGATGGCTTTGGTGAGATCTAACAGCAGCCCCCAGCCAGTCCTCACGTGAAGTCCATCAAGAATATAGAGAACTAGACTCTTCACAGCTGTGTCTAGTAGGTGGATGAGAGGTTCTGGTCATAAGATAAAGGAGGAGAGGTTCAGACCTCTGAACTTTTCTCTCCTGAGGGGAGTCAGCCACTGAAGCAGAAGACCCAGAGGTTGTGCAGTCTCTCTCTGGGGTAGGGAGTGATAGGGTGCTCAACCCCAACTGAGTTTGTTCAAAGCTTTCACCAATGCAGTCTGACCTCAGAGCTGACTCATCTTTGATCTTTGAGCTGAAGGTTGGGATAGAGACCTTCCAATGTGAATATTCCTGTGATCCTATGATTTAATATATTTTTCCCCAAGTATATGTTTGAGAAAGCAGATAATAGTTTTGCCTAATCGTCCTAAACTCTATTTCCAGAAACAAATTTCACCTTCTGTGTCCAGCAAATTCCTTCCTCTGACTGCTGAAATTTCCTGATAAATGTGTCATTTTTATGGTGATTTTTATGATTTGGCACCACTTTCACAAAAACCATTCAGAAGGCATTTCATATCAAAGTGGGCAATCATACAGTCGTTTCAAATGGAAACCACAAGTCATGATGAGCTGGGCTATTCTCTGATTTTTGTGAATGAGAATTGAAAATTTAAATAGTCATCACCAAGCATTTAGTCTCCACATCCAATTAAATGGCACTTCTGCTTTTACTGACTATAGCTTTTGAGTTTTGAACTAACTTTTCAAAGAGTAGTGGACAATTTATCACTAGAAATATGGGCAAGCCCACTGGTGCCAAGAAATGCTCCCAAAGTATTAAGCTGTTCTGAATAAAATTTCAATACAATTGAAGCTGCTGTTTTCATGACCCTGAAACAGCAAAACCAGAAATATTTGCAAGCTGATTTGACATTCTTGAACACTCCATTAAGCAACAATAAAATAGGTTGTCATAGCTGCTGTGTCATAATGGAATGAGTTTGTCTCTCTTCAAACTCGTAGTGGCATTTTGCTAGTCAGAACATTAGGAAAAAATGTTTAAATCAGAGCCAGAAAAAAAAAAAAGACACACAAGACAGTATAAATCATCTTTTGTTTTATCTTAGTTCAATATTTATTCCCTTTTTCTTTCAATCTTTTAATTAATCCTTAAAAGAGCAGGGAAATAAAATCTAAACCATCAAGATTATTAATTATTAATTATTTTAGCTATTATTTCTCTGTCTTCTACAGCTTGTCAAAAGAAAGTTGGTACAGCAAAGTTTGCTTTCAGTATTTTGAAACTGAGTTTACGTTCTGTATATTACCTGTACATTACCTGCCTCTGTTTTCAGACCCCACTGGCGGAACCTCATGCGCATTGGCCAAAATGGTCTTAAACTGCAAGTGCCTTGTATCTCTCTCTTTTTACAGATTATGCATATCTAGAGACTAAATACTCTTAACTAGAATACAAACCTATAGCAGTAAGTGATTTTGATTAAATCATTGATGTAATGTTTTTTGCCATGGATTTCTCACTAGAATTTGCTAAATGGTAAATTGTAATACATGAAAATCTAACACCAAGAACAAGATCATGTCTGATATTAATAAGCATGATAGGAGACGAACTAAATATATATGCATTCTTAGCATCTTTAATTACACATATCTTCTCATAGAATCATAGAATGGTTTGAGTTGGAAGGAACCTTAAAGACCATCCAGTTTCAAACCCCCAGCCATGGGCAGAGACACCTCCCACCAGACCAGGCTGCTCAATGCCTGGTCTACAACACCTCCAGGGAGGGTCACCCACAACATCCCTGGGCAACCTGTTACAGTGCCTCCCTCAGCGTGAAGAATTTCCACCTAATGTCTAATCTCAGTTTCCCCCTTGCAATTTAAAGCCATTCCTCTTCGTCCTATTACTACTAACCCTTCTAAAAAGTCCCTCCCCAGATTTCTTTTAGGTGTCTTTCAGGTACTGGAAGGCTGCTATAAGGTCTCCCCAGATCCTTCTCTTCTGCCAGCTGAACAAACCCAACTCTCTCAGCCTGTCCTCAGAGCTTAGGTTCTCCAGCCCTCTGATCATAGGCCTCCTCTGGACCTGTTCCAACAGTTCCATATCCTTCTCATGCTGGGGATTCCAGAACCGGACACAAGACTCCAGGTGGGGTCTCACAAGAGTGGAGCAGAGGGGGAGAACTACCTCCCTCGACCTGCTGGCCACGATTCTATTAATGCAACCCAGGACATGGCTGGCCTTCTGGGCTGCAAGTGTGCATGTTGAGCTTCTCACCAGTCAGCACCCGAGTCCTTCTCTGCAGGGCTGCTCTCAAGTACATTGTTCCCCAGCCTGTGTTGAAACCGTGGATTGCTCCGACCCAGATGAAGGACCTTGTACTTGGCCTTGTTGAACATTGTGAAGTTCACAGAGGCACACTTCTTCAGCTGGTCCAGGTCCTTCTGGATGGTATCCTGTCCTTGTGGGGTGACAACTGCCCCTCTCAGCTTGGTGTCATCTGCAAACTTGCTGAGGGTGCACTTGATCTCACTGCCTATATCATCAATGAAAGTATTAAACAGCACTGGTCCCAGTACGGACACCTGAGAGACACCACTTGAACAGCAAGATTCTTATTTTACTTGTTTTATGATGATTTATGTTATCATAACTTTATAAACAATGTGGAGTGAAATTGTTTTGCAGAAGTTGCTATGCACTGCAGGTAATACATATTCGGAAATAGGCTTCTCAGGAAAACAACATCTTCTATTCATAATATTAATGCAATAATGTTAGAATTCTATCAGCAGCAGCACACCTATAGGTGTAGCTGTTGCTAGAGAGATGTCTGGTACACAGAGTATAAAAAGAGAAAGATTTATCTTTTGATTATTTCAGAAGACAACTTCTAATGCATTAAATATAAAACAAGTGAGAAAATCCTATCTTTGAAATTGAGTTTGAGGTACTAAGTTTTCAAAGTTATGTATAATACATAATGTATGCATGCTGAGAGTTGTACAAACACAAAATAAATTGTCCCTGCCTTACTCTTTCCAGTTTGTGGATGGATCACAAGAAGCAGTGAGCAGAAACATCCTTTGAATGTAGTTAGTGTACTGATGTACTCAGAATTCTCATAAATATGCCCTCAAATGCACATTGACACTGTCATCACAACACAGTGAACAGACAAGCCTAGCATGAAATTCTTCGAAAGAATACACTCTGCTTTCAACCAACATTGAATAAGTTCTACAGCATTTATGGCATTCAGGATGAAGTTATTCAACAGGTAGCATTAGGGCCAAAACTGAGGAGAGAAGCTGGGACCGCAAAAGTTGAGAGCCCGGATCTGTGCTCTGAGCAAGAGGCAGATGAAGTGATTGCAGGTATGACAACTGGAGGCTTAGTACTTGGAGGCAGTGTCACATCCTTTTGAAAAAATGTCAACAAGTACAAGATTTCCTAGCTTCATCTTATGTTTCTAAGTATCTCTGCCACAGAGCACAACATTTATGGACAAATATCAGTTGTTTACACCTCAGTCACAAGAATAAATCTTCTCTCAATTCCCCTTCTTTTCCTGGACTCTCACTGCAGTGATGGTACAGATCCTCTTTTAGTCTTTCGTGTTTTGGGCATTAAAGGTGTTAGAAAAATATGCAACAACCTAATATTTATCCTCTTTTTATTTCTCTATAATTCCACATTTTGCTTTCTATTTTATATCTGCAGTTAGCATGCCACAACCAGTTAAGAATTTACTGCAGTGAATAAGAAATTATTTCCCTCGTTACAACTTAAAAAATATGATCACGCACTAAGGAAGAGAGTGTCTGAGCACAGGGAGGAAAGGGCTGAGGAGATAAATGTCTATTATGGGTTATTTCTAAAGACCACTACTGACCTCAATATTACAGATTTCCCCAAGCATTCTGTCCCAAAGTTTCATAATCTTTCCTGTTAAAAAATGTATACCAATGCTAGCCAGAATCCTTCCTGCTGTGATTCAAGTTGAGCATTTCTTGCTCTATTCACTACATATACTATAATATCTTAGTTTTTGGAACAGACTTCTACAGACTTGGAATACTGTTAACCTGCCTCCATGCACAGCGTTGGTTTCTTCGGTTCAAGAACCACAAATAAGTGATCCTGTCCTCATACATCTTTGTTTCTAGCCCTCTGACAAATCCTTGCTGGTCTGGACTTCCTCCAGTTATCCACACATTTCTTCATAGGCAGTGCCCAACACTAGACATTGTATGCTCCTTACTGAATGGAGAACCATGATTATTACATTTTGGAGGCCACACCCTTGTTTATAAGCCTAAGAATGAGGTTTACCTTCTTACCAACTTCATGACACTTTTGGGTCATGTTCATTTTGAATGAAAAATCAGTCACCTAGACAGCTCTTTCCTATCCTGGATTAATGCAATTCATTATTCCTGGTGATGATCTACACCATTTTGATGATCTCTCCAATTTTTCACAACTTCTTTGAATATTTATCCTATCCTTCAGCATTCCTGAACTCTCTTTCAGCTGCTTATCTTTGGAAAGCTTAGCTCTACAGTTCTCTGCTCCATCACTCATGTCATTTATTCCAGTATTGAAGATTTCACGCAACATATTGATACCTTCTCTTTGGATTGCAAATCTGTCCTGTATGTGGACATAACAATTTCATCAAGATTATATCTTCCTAGCTTGCTTGTCATTAATACAATTCAAACTGTCTCCAAGTTAACCTATCTTATCTTTTGCTTCACTCATTTCGAATGACTTCTTCATTGCAGAAGGAAATTGGATAAGCTTGATATGAACCTTCCTTGAAAAAAACACATTGCTTATCCTCTTGTTATCTTCCACATGCATATGGATGGTTTCTTTAACTATCTGGTTTAGAACATTTTAGCTCAGCTAGAATTTCCTAGCTCTTTATTTTCCTTGGTAACTATTATATTTGCTATTTTCACATATCCCAGTATTAATGATTTCAAAATACCCAGCTCACCTATGTATTCGCAAATTTATTTCAAGTTTGTCCTGAGGCCTTATTCAGTACTGGATTATCTGATTACCTGCTGATACTTTAAATTATAACAGATGCAGAAAAAATTGAATCTTCTTGGTACCATCTTTTGTTAGCTCTCCTCTCTAATGAACAGCAAATCAGAAATTGCTCTTTCTGTTATCGTACATTTATAAATTAATATTAATATATAATCTAAAATTACTATCATATAACATTAATAATACTAACTTATAATAGAATGTCTTCTTGTTACTCTGCTGCCCATAGCCAAATATACTGGGGTTTGCACTTAGGCTAGTAGTGTTAATTTATATCCAGTCCCAGTTCCCATTTCATAGAATCATAGAATAGTATAGGTTAAAGAGACCTTTAATGTCATCAAGCCCAGCCCCTTGTGTGCTTCCTTCTAGAGACAGATTTCAGTGAAGAGCCAAACATATAACCATAGGTGCTTTAATTTTTTTACCCTTTCTTCATTTTTGCACAGTTTGTGCTTATGACTTTAGAATATTCTCTTTGAAGGCTTGCTGTACCTCCTTAACTCCATTTGAAATTTATATCTTCATAAAATCTTACCTACAAATCCTGAGTTTATTGATTCCTACTCTCAGGGAGCCTCTCCTTTTCCTAGGAACAGGAAATCACTAGCTCTTTGCCATGGTTATTGCCTTTCTCTTTCACGTTCATAGCCAACTCCTCCCCTTCTGATTAGAATCAAACCCAGAAAAGAGTATCCAAGGGATGATTTTATTCTCTTCTGTCATGAGAATGTAATTTTTTAAGCAGTTGCTAACTGTTGATATAATGTCAAAGTTCTGGTCTTTTCTGTAGCACTGCCAGTGGGAATGTCTGGTCTAGTTACCTGTCCCTTCCTCCTGTATGTACTAAAATGCGAGACAACAGACATGAGACTAAAAGTTACATTTCGATACAGCCATAATTGTCTAAGAATTGCATTTATACACTAGTGTTCAGGACTGTTTTCTCATTCTTTATTTTTTAAACATCTGCATTAAAATAATAATATCTGGTTTATCTGGGTATCATGATCTGTCTAATCAGTCTCCTATCAAGCTTTGATATGTCCTTTGAAATTATTTTAAGGGATCAGCTTGAAGCCAGTTTTCTTTCCTTTTAATCCTTTGCTAACAGTGGTGCCTCCACTGCTTTTACACTAGGTTAATTTGTAAGGAAAAAAAAACCAGGACAAACAAAGTAAAGACTCGATAGGAAAATATATTAAAAAAACCCAGTGTATAAACAGGCTGACATAAGCATATGCTACATATTAATAGCAACATCCCAAAAGTGAAGACTGTATCTTCAGCCTTACCTAACTATGTCATCTTCATTTTCAGTGGCTTCCAATTTCTCACTTTCATCAGGTTCGAGCTCCTCCTCTTCCCCCTTCACTAAAATAGGTTTGTCAGTGCTGGGGCCAGGCTGGTGAAGAAGTGGAAGATCGCAGTCAATACAGAGGTCAGTTAAGAGGCTAGAGAGATAGGAGAGCTAGAAAAGGTATTTCTGGTCTTCTCGCCCTAAAAGGAGAGTTGGCATTAACCTCATAGCCTTTGTCTAAATTGCAGGTCAGGTGAATACCACAGGGTAGGTCATGTCTCCTGACCATTCAAACCAAGGTGGGTTGCTGGAGCACAGTAAGATTCTAGCCCAGAAGCCTGGATCTTCTACTGCTAGAAACAAAAGGAAAGTGGAGAAAAGCATCATTCATACATGTAGCCAAGGCATGGCTGAGATGCACACACGAACTAAAGCAGGTTAGGAGCACAGCCTAAACCCACAGCCTGGGTCTGGCCATGATGGAAGCAGTAAAGAAACACTCCCCTTTTCCTATTAGTGCACTGGCTTATTTACGTTCTTACCCTCTTTATCAAACAGGTCTTTCTAAACCTGTTCCACCTACAAGGAAACCAGTAACCCTACATGACCTTCCCTCTGCTATCCACATAATATAGCTTGAGATTGAAAGATCAAAGAAATTGTCACTAAAAAGTTGAGGAAGGAAAAAGGATCTTCACAAATTTTGGTTTTGCATTAACACAGAGGTTAATGCATCTAGTACAGTTTGAACCACCAGAAAGTCTTTTTTCAACTGACAGAAGTAACTTGAAGATAAGCTAGATAAATGTTATAGGCAGGTGCCAAAATAGTTTTAAACGCAACTTGCAACTGACTTCCTGAAAACGGTTATTTAGCAGAAAGAGGAAGGTTTTCATCCCTGCCTTTTTTTTATATAGTCCTATTCTAAAGTTTTCCATAAAAATGCTATAATCTAGTTCTTCATGCCTGAGAAAGGGTTTTATATCTGCACTGTCTGACTTGCAGAGGCCTTTTAAATATTTTGGCAGTAGGAGCCATCATTACAGATTGGAAGTCTGTTGAAAAGATACCTTAGAGACTTTTGGCTTTACTTTGCATTCTTACAGACAGAAACCATTCTGAAGAAAAAAGGAAAAGAAAATAAAAATAACTTTACTGTCCTGCTGAGAGTCACTTTACCTATTTTTCCTCTGACCAGGCATATTATTGGAAAAGCATTGCAATGGATACCTGGACCCCAATGATATCTCTTGAACAGCAAAGGGATTTGGAATTTTCCTGTCAAAGTCTTGCTTTTTTTTTTCTTTTACCATCTTCTGATATTAACATTATAGAACAGCCCCTTTCCCTGAACAGCAGGACACCCAATGTACATGAGGAACTTTCTCATTGAATTGAGTTTATTCTGCTGGGGAATAATAAGGAGTTGGTGCTAGGTTTACATGCAAGTTTCAGTAGATTGAAAAGTGGATTAATCCGGGGATCAATTCCTTCTAGCTCCAGAGCTATCTTGGGCATGTCTGTGCAGCCCCGTAAGCTACGGTGTGATACACTTCTCTATTACTACCAGTAATAGAAAAGAGTAATTCCTTGATTTCTTACATGAAGTTGCTGCATAACTTTCCTCTAAACCACTAACTGCTTTTTTTTTGTCTTCATGTTCCACCTAAGGTGATGTCTCATATTACCCTGGGACATTTCTCAGTGTTACTCCTTGCTCCCTTCCCCTCGCTGATATCAGACTGCTTGAAATTTTGTCAGGCCACCAATCGGGACTTCAGCCACATGTTTTATAATGACTAATCTGAAAAGCAATACACTGCAGCAACTTTTTAAAAGTCTTCTGTGGTCCACATAAGAGTGGAGAAACTTCAATTTTCCAAGGCCATGCTATGGGACTATCCTCAGGAGGAATAACACTTCTCACAAGTTGTGTAACCTTACATTTGTAAGATCTTAACTGCTTTATATAGGTGAACAGCATCATTAGTAAGAGAGATGGAGGAGCTAAGGGTGCCAAGATTTTAAGTTATTTCCTCAGGATCACAGGAAGTCTGGAAAAGTCAGGATTTTCCTCATGGTCTAACAGTTTTACTGCTGACATGTGCCTCCTACCTGCTGTTATTTAATACCCTAGAGAACAAGCCTACCTCAAATCCACTGATTTTGATGGATTTTTTTCTGTTAGCATCAACAGGTATTGGATAAGACTCAGAGTGAGACTAGAGATTGGACTCCTATGAAGCAGAAAGTCAAAGAATTCAGTAAAGTGATATTTTGAATGAAATATGAAATGACTGAAATGTCAGTTAAGAAAGAGAAAAGAAAACATGCAAAGAAGTCATGAAGTTAATTAAAGAATTACAAAATTACTGAATCCTGAGAAGTAAAAAAAACAATGAGGATATCCATGGACTTAATTACCTTAAAGCAGATAAATAAGAAACATAGTTACAGGGTATGAACTACACTCTCCATGGCTGGCGAAGAGAGAGGCTGATTTTTCCCTGGATCAGCAAATGTGCTGGGTTTGCCGTCTCTCAGGTAACAAAGAACCAAAAGCCCAATCCAGCCATTATTTGTAAATGCTTGGGGATGTGTTTGTTTTAATTCTAAGACCTTCCTTTGGAAAGCAGATCAAGTTTTCCGAAATATGTAGATCTTGATTTCACTGACTTTTATATGGAAAACTCAGACAGCTGCATCCCAGTATTTGGCACCTCCATCTACACTTCAGTGGTTTGGCTCAGACAGAAGCAAGTCAGCCAGCCGAGGGACGTGCTCGCTACTGCCCCATGCTGGAGCTGGTTTTCATGCTGACTCCAGGAAGGCCTTTCCAGCTGTACCCAAGTATTTGCACATGAGCAAAACAACTAGGTCATTTCTCCTTGTTGGCCTATTGTCTTCCCCTGCTTTTAACCTTCCTTTCCTTTCCTCCTCCTCTAGGCTCAAGTATCTCATTCTTTTGTTTTCTAAAAAGCCTGTCTCTCCCTCTTATGTGGAGATCTCTCTCTTAATGTGGGTGATGAGGTTGTTAAGCTCCACAGGTTGGGCTAATTCTGGATATATTGGCTGGAGCACACACACTAAAATTGGGAACACGACCAGTACTGACTTCATTGGGAGCAGTGTTAAATCCATGGGATGGCTATAGAGGATTTCCATATCTAAAATTTTCCAGCAGCTTTGAAACTGAGAGTGAAATTTGGATAACTAAAATATTCACAGTAAGATATAATAATACTTTATCCGTTCTTCTACCATGAAACTACTTGATTAGTATTGTGAGAAAAATGCCCACTTTGGCAAAATTAAAATCCGAAAATTAGGAAGAATAAAATAAGTGTGAAAAATTTTGATTAATTAAAACCACTGGTCTTTAAAGCAGAGTATTTTGGGGTTTGGAAAATATGGGGAAATGTAGAAATTAATATCACTAAAAAGAAAAATATTTCCTCCAAAAACTGCATGCTACAGAAGAAATTTCAATCATGATATATTTATATTTTTGCTATTGAGACTGTTAAAAACTGGCACTTGTTATAAAACAGAATACTTTAAAGCCAGTTTAATTTTAACTCAATACAGCTTCACCAAGAACCTGCTACTAGAAAAGCAAGTTCTTTAATTTCACAGAAAGATTTTCTCTTGTATGATATCGAACAGCATTTTAAAAAGCTATCAAAATATTCAAGCTATTACATATTTTGTGTGTGAAAAAAAGCACTTTTTTACTTGGAGGTTAAAAAAAACATTGATTTTGGGCTCTACTCAACCTTTGAAGTAGATTTGTGACACCTATCTCAGTCTAACGAAGGGTTTTATTCCATAAATTATATGAACCTTACACAAAAACCTTTTATTGCACGGAGTAGGACTACAATTCTATGATGTCTTCCGGTATCTTCTCTTTGTCTCCAATGCAAATTCCCCTTGTTCCAGCGAGGAAAAAAAAAAAAAGGCGTCTTTATTAAACAAAAGGCATCTTTTCAGTATAGTGAACTGCTGGAATCTAGACAGGTATTTTCAAGCTTTGCCTTCACTGCTTTCTTCCCTGACTGTTTTGTCTCCTCTAAGTATTTCTTTAATGTATCCAAAGCCACCTTTCTAGGTACTAAAGACCAAGAAAGCCAAGAATGACTATATTCAGCAAAATCCAATAGTGTGAAAAATCTCCCCAAGGAGTTATAGGAGGTTAATGCTTCAGCTGAGTTGCTCGTATAAAGCTTGTGGATCTCTGAAGCCTGGTGGACCTTGTCAATTTTCCACTCGCATGACAGTACAGAAACTTCCACATAAAATACCACTCAACTATGAAAACACACTCACAGACCTCCTTTCTTAGGTACATCACTGAAAGTTGAGCTGAAGCGTGAAACAGATTAAGCAAATCACTGGTTTTGAACCACTCTTGAGAGCTGTTTTTTCTCTCCTGCAAGACAAACTCCTTATTGATTGATGATGATATGTTTCTCCATTAGTATTTAGTATGTTCTAAGATATTTTAGTACCTTGGCTTTACAGATTTTAATGCTTTGTTTTAAAAGGCAAGAATATAAAGAGAATGAACAAGAGGTTTTTCCTCTTCCATTATTGTACATAAAAGTCATAATTTGAATGTTCTTTGGTAATCGCTGTGTCAGAGAGAACACAGATTTTAAACTGCTACTCAGCCCATGTACTAGAATAGTTAATGCTTTCATTTTTCTGTTAAACATTAACACCACAAAAATTACGTCCATTCCGTTACACCTTTTACAAGTGATCTGTTTAATTGCCAATAGAATCCTTATTTACTAGAGAAGACATTGACTTCTCAGTTTTAAAATGTAAACTTTACATAACCTAGGCTACTAATTTTTATACAATCTGTCAGTACTTTTCCACTTATTTTCTGGAACTAGTGCTCTCTTCAGTAAATGTGTGGAGTCCAATTTGACTGTTTTTGACAAGGTTTTGAGAAAAAGTATCATCTTCTTAAAATGCTGCCACTTCTTAAAACATTCCATTTGGTCTCTACATTAAAAACTTTCATTCTTATGTGTATACTAAATGTCCTCAATTACATTAATAGGTGATGTAATCAAATTACTCAAGCAAAAACATTTTGTCACAAAAACTGAATCAGAGTAGAAAAGCAAGAAATCATATTATACAAGGAAGAAGGCACATAGTTTTGCCAAAAAGGGGAAAATAAAATAGATCATCTGCACACCAAAGAACTCACATTTGTCTAAAACAAGATGATATTGCTGAGATAATATTTCGATGAGCAATATTTGGATGGCACAATACACACTTTTTTTTATCTTATGCTATGAAACCTGGAGTGATGAATAGATCAGTTTAAGAATGTCTTGTAGAAAAATGTTTAGCATGTTCATAGGTATTAAAACTTCTGCTTTCAACTTCCACAAATATCCGTACAGCCCTATGGTATAATAGGTGTGTTAATTTCATTTAGGTTCACAGCTGTCAAGATCAGAGAGTGTGTCTTTGTACCTGTTCTCTGCCTACCACACAGTACTACAGTAAGCTATAATAATATCTATTAAAAACATATGCTATAGCTATTTATTAATAATTATTGTATGTATCAGTGAATTAATTCTGCCAAGCACAAAATTTTAGAAATTGCTTTATTGAACTTTCTAAGATCCTAGGATTAGTTTCCAGATTCATCATGACTATTTTTGGAGCTAAAGTTTGAACACCATTTTAGCTGATTAAAAAGTTGCATTATTTTTTATTCAATACATGTCTCTTTTTTCCTGCCTATATTTCTATAACTTTTCTTTTCTCCTGGTTTGTCCCTGACCTCCTTTTATTTGTGTTTCCATTTTATAAAAGTATTCCTCTCTTCTTGGCAAGAGGAACAAATTTGCGGCCTAGAGACTTTAAGACGTACTTTTGTAGCCATGGATTTCACATACCTAGCCTGCTGTCTGCGCAGCATTTCAACTGAAAAGCTATACTAAAGGAAGTATTGCTGGAAATTTTTATGAACTAAAAGAACTCTACTGGCATGTATAATTGTCTGGCATGGGTACTGAATGATGAATAGGTGTCAGTAGACAGGAGACACCACTGGCCCTTCCCAGTCTCATTATCACCTATTAAAAAGATTAAAGAGCAGACCTATCAGACAAAAGGAGAGAGATCAGAGCACAGCTCTGCTTTGCTTTACTATAATCCCTTCCTCTCCCCCCATTTCGTTTTCAGACTGCATACAGAAAAATCCAGTTGTGCACAGACAGCAAGCAGCCTGGAAGAAGGTGGCTTTTCCCTTCATTAAACAAACAAGGGACTGGCTATTTGTTGACCAAATGTTTCAGTCTTCCTCACTAAGCAGATGTTTCTTAACTGCTTGTCAACTATGTTCACAGCATGCTGGTGCTACACAACAGCAATTATGCAGCTATACTTGTTCCACATAAAGACAACACGCATTGAAATCTGAGTATCACTTATGAATGTACCCTCTTCCCTGCTACATTCAACTACAATTCCCAAATCTCTCACTTTTTACCCTTGCAGCTGCTGTAATATTTCGGTTTTCATCTAGATTTATGTTTGTTGAAGAACCATCATCCACCACAGTCAACGGATATCAAGGACAAACAGTATCATCCTTCAGCAGATTTGAAGTTTAACATTTTTCTAAGAGTAAGGCAATCTACATTCAGATCACTGTAGCGATGACTACATCCCTATGGATCGAGTTTTGAATTGCTGTTTCATTGCGGCAGTGGGATGGTAGAACACAATCTGATTTGATTTTCCATTCTTGGATCTTGTGACCCCATCTACACTGTTGAGTCCATAATTTCTTCCAACAAAATTCCCACAGGATGTCAAGGACAATACCTGTCATAGATATAAGATCTTCAACTAAATCTCACCTATTACAGACATATGAAGTAATCAGATTACTGTCTTGCTAATATTTATTTGGAGTTTTCCTCCTTTGCTTGCTATCAAGATTTATTCATAATCTGGGCATTAAAAAGCCAACCACTGCAACCCACAAGGGGAGTCCTGTTCTACAGTTTTCTAAGCATTGTTTGCACATCGCCATAAAAGTTCTAGTTGCTTCATATATTACAGGAACAGCCATGAGACCTTTTCAATGTGGCAGAAAGATATTATTAGAGAGCAAATGTCCATTAATTAAAATATAAATGAATACCAATGCAGGATGCTTCAGCTTTCTGTTAGTTTTCTCATCAATACTTCACATACATGCTCAAAAATTGTGAAACAGGGGGTGATGGAACTCAGAGCTTGCTGGACACTTTCTTCACTATCAGGAATGCTTTTCAATCTGTTTCATGAGCTGTGTGGACTCTCAGTAGCTAATGGCTGATGACACTTCCAGCACATTATAAAATTTGCCATATAAAGTAACAATCTAGAAAACTTCACATGTGTATTTGCTTCAATTTATAGCTATCTGTTAACAAACTCATTAAGCAAATGAGATGGTGTTTGACTTCTAACAGGATTTGGGGTCCATATCAAGCAAAATGACTTAAAGGAATTCACGTATGATTGGACACACGTAGTGTTATATCTTACTCTATGTGCCTCTGCAAAAAAATTTTGATGTTGTATTCGTCCAAAGCAGATGGGTTTGTGTGTCCAGTCTTAGTCTGTTAACAATTTCTCTCAAGGCTAGAAATTGCTGAATTTGCACAAGACCCAGCATTATGTGCCAGACCAGGTGGTTACACCTATACAATTCTTTCACCTTGGTAAATTCCTTCTGGTACTTTCTCTAGCTTTGGCAGAAGCTGCAATTAGAAGTTAGAAACACTGCCCTGGAGCTTCTCGTCACACCACCTCTAAAACTCAATATATAAAATAACCAGCTGGGTTGAAATTTTTCATCATCCTTTTCGGTATCACTCCTTTCCTATGGGGAAGGACCACTTCTCTTCCAGAATCTCCTGCATCCCTTCCCTACTAAATCTTTTCTTTGAAGAGAAGACTAAAAAAGCAATCCCAAATTTAACCCACAGACTTCTGGATCGTCTGTCCATTCCACAAATTTGGTAAAGTTTACAGAGTAAGCAAAGGTCCTGCTAAGCTCAGGGAACACTTGCATTGAGTTTATTTTGAATTTAGAAACATATGTATTGGCAAGCACATATTTCCCAAGGAGAAACACGTGGGAAAAAAAGTTATTTGAATTCATATCCAGCTTCCATTTCCACAAAAGGGAAAACAGAAGGAGTCTGGAAGCTTTTAGAGGGACCAAAGAAAGGAAAATGGAAAAAGGGAATGATCTGTGTTAAAGCACTCTCTCAAAAAACAAACTCATGACTTAGATTTAGAAAAAACAGCATGCTGGTCCTAACAGACTTTTTCTGCTCTATGGATTTCAAAACCTGGATAGAATTTAGAGAAACACAGAATAAAAAAGAAGAAAGGATTGTACACAAGGAATATTGAAAGTATTAAATTATTTGATCTTGGCTAAACAATGACACAATAGCATTTTCAGTCCACAAGTATTTTTAAACTTTATTTTTAAATGCTGTTTTTACTATGAGGCAGCTTATAAGTGAAGCGAATATGTGGACCACTCCTTTTAATACACTATCTCCCTGGCAACCAGACAAGCGAAAACAGAAAAAGAGATTAGATGACCAATCTTTTCTTCCATCTCTCATGTCTTCTATTTTATTTGCTGGATGGCTGATAAACTGCTGGGACTCTGACTTCTCTGGGTGGGTGAAGTTCAATTCAGCATGTTTCTTTTGGCGAGAATCAGTACATGCAGTTAAGATGGTATGCTCTGCTGATATCATATGGCTGTCTAAAGGAGAAAAAATCTCTTTGGAATGCCAGCAGTAAAGGCTTGGCTGCCACAAGACTGAAATTTCAGTATTTCCTTAAGAGTGTTTTCAAGCCCTAACTTACGGAAACAGCAAGGAGATTTTGGGAAGATCAGACAATTGGTCCAGGAACTATGGCTGGGAACGGTTCCCTGGAAGGGCATCCAGCTTCCCAGCCCAAAATGTGTTACTCGTGGACAAGGTAGGAACTCAGAAGAGGTGATGGAAAAAGACAGATGTATTACTAACTGAGATAAAAAATAGATGCTTAAAATCATACGTCTGAACTGAAATGTATGGTCTTCAAAATTATTCCACCTAAATGAAGGAACCTCTCATGCCAGGTATGTCCCAAATACAACCTCCTTTATGTGTACTCAGTGCCTGCCCTTCTCAGTCTGAGACGGGATGGCTGTCATGCACTCTTAAGGCCCCTCACAGAGTGCAGATACTACAGAATGGGTCAGAGCTTGTTATGGAGTATTCATCTGTAGAAAACATATTACTCTTGTACTCATAGAACTATAGAATCATTAAAGCTGGAAAAGACCTGTAAGATCATCAGGTCCAACTGTCAAACCCACACCAACCGCACCTACTAAACTATGTCTCGAAGTGCCACATCACATGTTTTTGTTAACATCTCCAGGGATGGTGACTCCACCACTGCCCTGGGCAGCCTGTTCCAATGCTGGACCACTCTTGCAGCAAAGAAATTTCTCTTAATAGCCAATCTAAACCTCACCTGAAGCAACTTACGTACGTTTCCTCTTGTACTAATGAGAGGACCACTTCTCTGTCTTTACTGGCTAAACATTTGCTCTATGAGAAAAAGCTAGTTTCAACCTTGAAATATTTAAATGGCAAGAATTGCTTCTGAGACTGCCTCTACACCAGTGGCACAAGGCAACAACAGAATTTACTAAAAAAGCTCAAGTTAAGAGGGTTCAATTTAATTATACTTCATTTGTTTTCCTTGCCTCAGATTCTCAGTAGTTTACAGTTTCTAATTCAGAGCTCTCTAATTCAAAATCTCTGGAAAAGCTCATTCTCAAGACACACTGTCAGGTTTTTTTATTCTCCCAAGCTCTTTCTTTTTCAATTATGGCCCCAACAGAATATGACAAAAGCATACTGGAAAATGAAATGAGAACTATAGAATATGTTTTTCCTTACTTATGGCCAAACTATTCAGCACTTCACAGAGACCAATGATACTATGCAAAACAGGCACAAAGAACCACCCTAAACCATGCCATGTTGTAACAACACTCACTTGGAAATGTCAGGAACTGTCAGTCAGCTGAATTAGGATCTCATTACCATAGCCCTTTCTCTCAGACACACCCTGAAGATCGGCTACTCTTCAGAGATGAAAAAAAGGATGGGGAAAACCCTCTCTGACAAACTCATTTTCTGATTGCAGAACACCCATTTTACCACCTTCAGGTCCTTCAAATTGCCAGCCTCTTCTTCCAGCCCTTACTCACACTAGTATTCTTATTCTGTAAAGCAATTTGAGAGGCAATGATATTATAGCTGTTTCATCCAGGAAGAGACAAAACTCCTCGTATGTTCCACATGACCTGTCCACATATCCCTTCCTGAAGCTCTTGAAATAGAGAAATTGGGTGATATGTTCCTCAACGATCTTATTGGCCCCCTTCACCAAAAAGAATTTCACTCAGTGAATAAAGAAAGGAAAAATTCCCCAAATTTTTTTACCTATTATCATCTTATGCAGTGAAAAGGACCCAACTTAAACTCTCAGTAATGTCAGTCTGGAAATTTCAGATACAAAGCATAACTATACATTTAGGGTTAATAAACTTTAAAATCAAATAAATAAACAAATAAAAACTACCTCATTTATTTTGAGAGCAAATATTAATGACCCTTTTCCAGCACGTCTTATGCCTTTGCTTCCCAACAAAGAAGAAATCAGCACCAGAGAACATGAGTACATGTTACTGAACACACACCTACTGCCATCCTGAACAGGAGCAGGCATCCATACCCCAGTCCCATGGCATGCAACACCTACCCTGAGATTCTTCCTATAGAAACATCATTCTGGTGGGCTGTAGAACAGCTCTTACATTACTTCAAGAAGTTTGTTCAGTCATCCCACCCTCCTAAAACTGCTACGTTTTGTGGTCAGAGGATTCCACAGGGTGAAAAAAAATAAGCACTAGTTAGTGTGTACAGAGTATCTACTCTGAAGAATGACAGCCCTAAGCACTGTGGCCATGAGCCATTCCTACCCTACTATTTGTACTTTTTGGAACAGTATGGATACCATGTTTGCACTTCTTGGCTGTCTTCTAAAAATCTCAACCCACATAAAAGCACACCAAACCCTTCCACCTGCACTCTTCTGACTACAAAGCATAAATGCGCTCGCAGTTCACCATAGTTTTTTAGACATTAGAGACAATTAGCAATGAGAAAATAATCATAGAAGCTTTCCTAGAAACTTAAAATTCCTCTTGCGTTTCTGTGAATAACAAAGCCATACCTAGCAACCTCACCTGGTGACTTGTGCAATCAATATTCCCTACAGAGTCTATAGCTGAAATAGGTCTGGAGAAACTAAATTGATGGACCTTTCTTGGTGGAATTTGCAGATTGGAATAAACTGGAACATTTTGTGAATTTCTTTTGAGAGCATAGAATTGTCTGAGTTAAAAGTAATGATTCAACTTCCCATCCCCACATAATTCACAGAATCACAAAATTAGTTTTGATGTTTTTCTAAATGATATTTCAATTTTAAACGAAACACTAGTTCATTCCAAAGCTTTTTTCAATTTTATGCAAAAATGTTTTGTAATTCAGGTACCATTTTCAAGATTAATCACACCATTCATCAATATTAAAGACCTAAATGTCAAAGATGAAGTCAAAAGACCAGTTAAATGTTCATGTCAAGATTACCTATTGTAGCTTGTATGGAAGTCAAGGAGGCAGATGACTAAGACCTTATGAAGTCAAATAACAACTTCAAAACTCTGTAGTGTTATAGGCTAGACATATAAGCAGAGACAACTGTAGGACAGCTTACTTGAACCTCAGATCTCTTCTGAAGACTTTGGTGCATACCTCAAAGCATGCTGTAGTCTGCAAGGATTGATTTGAATGGCTCAGGCTAGATGAGAATGACCATCAGGATGACCCTAAACATTAGTTAGGTATCCCGTTGTCCAAGTGAGTAACACGACTCACACCTCATAAATCTTCTTTCAGCACCTCTACCAGCTCGGACAGATAGGACTGTTTTAGTTACAGCCATTTCACCTACGGATGAAGAACTTCTTATGCTGCTACCATATGTTGAGGGAGGCACCAATCAGTGTGTTAGCAAGTCTGATGGCTTGCTATTGGTACAACATAGAATCATAGAACCATTCAGGTTAGAAAAGACCATTAAGGTCATAGAGTCCAGCCCTAAACCTAACACTGCCAACTCCACCACTAAACCATGTCCCTAAGGACCACACCTTCACGTCGGATGGTGACTCCACCACTTCCCTGGGCAGTTTGACAACCCTTTTGGAAAAAAAAAAATTTGTAATATCAAATCTAACCCTCCTCTGGCACAACTTGAGGCCATTTCCTCTTGTTCTATAGCTTGTTACTTGGGAGAAGGGACTGACGCCCACCTCGGTGCAACCTCCCTTCAGTGTGTATGGAAAACCGATAATATCAGTGACATTATGAATTTACTGGAATGATTATATTTCATGTGCATTTATAAGGTCATGTGCAACATTAACATCCCCAAAAGATGTTAGCAATTTACAGCTGTCATCTGGGCTGAGAAGGGCTAACTAAAAATCCCAAATTATAATATTTAAAAAAAAAATAAATTGTGATTTGTGAGGTAGACAACCAGTCAGGGCATGCACTTATGAGACAGTGCAGGGCAAAGGATGAACCATCCACCTTACACTCGTATCGGTAAGAAATGGCAGGACAAAAGAGCAGAAAGAGAAGGCTGTGGTATTTATGACAATTTAACTCTCTAAAAATTGCACCACTTGCCATACACAAAGAATGGAAGAGAATTCTATGGGGCTGCTTGTTATGAAGCAGTGGCCTTCACAGGAGGCTGAACAGGAGGTTTTAAAAAGAAGGATGTTACTATGAATGCTTGAATTTGTATAATGATGATTGATACACACCTAGACACCTCTGGATTGGAAAAGGATCAACAAGTAGAAATTCAGTAAAAGTTAAGACAGTTTTACTTGCAGCCTCTATTTCCAGTCTTTATATAGAACTTGCTTTAGCATTTTGGTAGTAAAACATACATAACCCATTTGGTGGTGTGGAAGTAAATGGGATGGGTAAAATTGACACTGTTAAGGAGATCAGCTCTATGGAGGCAAAGATCGGAATAAAGATCATGCACAGACAACCGTGCCAGAAATTTAGCCCAGGGCAGACTTCGGAAATACAGAGTGAGAAAGCTTTGACTGCAAAGGCTGATGTTGGCCAAGCTCATACCAGCTACTGCTGCCTTTGCAATTACACCCTCTGCAGTAAATATAAAGCTGCACCCTTTCTAAAGAGAAAAGATATGCGAAAAGCACTTTGTGTATTGACAGTGCTTAAGTGCAGCATGAGACACACACCCTCTCTTAAGCATTCACAGCAACTGAAAGCTGAATTTTAAAGCTGAGATGAGAGAACACTTCAGTGTTTCTTCTTCGCCACAGCCCCCTGTTAGGCTTTTAATACACCCATACAGGTTATCCCTAATGGTCAGAAATTACACATTGCTGATCTGTTTTCTTCTTACTGGCTACCATACAACAATTCCTTTCCTGCAATCCTGGCACAGGAAAGCCCTTAAGTATATTCTTAATTTGGGACTCTGCTGGTGGATTCTATTCCTGAAGTCACACCACCCAACGCTATTCTCCGACTATGTCTTCCTGCAAAGTGAGGAGCAGAGGTTAATTTATTTATGTATTAGGAGGGATTACTCTTTGCAACAACTAGAGCCAAGATGGCAATCCATATATTAACTGACTTAAATACAATTCTTTAAAAATAGCAAACTCAGAGAAACTAAAGTATTTATTTGTAGCTACTAATTTTGTATCATGAATAAACGCTATTCATTGCCAGCTGAGCCGGAAAAAACACACCTCCATCTGATCATTATTTTACTTTGTGAGGAGTAACAAAGGGTATTTTTCATATCATAAGAAAAGTATTTCCCCCTTAAAAAAGCAGTAAAACAAGTATGGACAAAAGGATTCATTGTTTGGAAGACAGAGTAGCATCCTAGAACTGGTAGTTCCAACAGATTTCAAACTATGCGTGCTCTTGGAGGGACTGACATCTCTGGGAAAAGTTATTTGGCTCTATTATACTAAACTGCAGCATCATCTTATTTTCATAACTGGCATTTTATAAATATATAGACTAAATAAATTAATGAAATGCATGTAAATAATTTGTTGGGTTTTTTTTCAAAACAAGTATGCTGGTAAATACTCTTTTCATTTTGTTGGTTCTCTGCAGTTTTATGCACAGTTTTATCTTTACAGACCAGAAGGTAGTCAAGAGTGGTGTGAAGTAATATTGAAAGGGAAATTAAATTTCAGTGGCTGTGAATGATTATTGGCACTGAAACCTCATCAGATTCACATATGGAGCAACAATCAAAACAAGATCTTGTATGTGCCCCTCTGGCTTACAGTCCCACTTCTGGGAATATGACAGGATCAGCCTTGCTTCTCATTAGCAAATCTTAATGCTTGGTCAAGAGCATTCATCATTCTGTTCATAAGCAAGGTAATGCAAAGTGGCTTTGTACTGAGTGCCTAAATCAGAGGAAAGAAGAAGCAAGGTAAAAAATAAAAGATGGTAAAGAAAAAGGAGATAATGAAAGTGAAATTACCAGTACCGCAGTGGATGACTGCAATAACCTCAAGCCCATGCCCAAGTTGCTAATAATGTTTGAGTAACCCAGTGTTCCCCTTGCCTGGTCCTGCTGCTTGTGAATGAGAAAATGAAGGGTTGATACATGCTGATGAAGTCTGCTTTGACTAGGATGACAGGCTTCTCCAGAAACCCCGCTGTTGCCATTCAGCATCAAGAAAGGAATGGTGACTTTTTTCCGTAACAAAAATTATATCTGGTTTGGTTTTGTGCTGAGTATTGCTTTGGCTTAGAGCTACAGCAGCCTTGTAAATTCATGAGTAGCATTTGTGTCATGTCTTAAGCTTAAAAGGCATCTTGTTTTCACTAGCCTGTCTACAACTTTTGTTTATTTTTCAAATATTTTCTCTTTAACAAGCCATAACAGAATCCAGTGCATATTATCTGCCCCAGACAACTGGGGATAGAGAATCTCTGTATCCTAGCAAGACCCAAGAAGGCCTGCCTTGGGCAGAAGGCAATTCCTGACAAGCAAAACCCGTTAACAGATTTAGTCTCCCTTACACTTGGCCTAAATCTGTCCTGCACACACTAAAACAACTGCATAACACAGAGCCCTGGAGTTACTTCTCCAAAGCATTCCTGAGGCCTGACATGTCGGCTCCACATCTCCCACGGCTGCACATACCATGCCAGCACTAGGGAGTTCGTTACCCTTTCAATTCACGCTGTTGCACAGAGTGCAGAGGGCTCTTTGTACAACTTCTGTTACCTACCAGCTGACATATCCGGACACCTGTGGTAAAAAACAGTGCCTGCAACTTGAAACTGAAGAATTTAGAAAAGTACACATCATCTCCACAACCCTTTATCTTCACAGGGTCCCTTTGCAGCCTCCATAATGCCTACAAAGCTCACAGGCCTAATGCCAGTGTCAGAAGCAGTGTAGTCCTGAGAGATGCTTGTGTTTGGGGCAGCAGATCTTGGGCACCAAGCACTGTCCAACAACAATGGTCATGCCAGAGACTACGGTGTAGCCACTGGACCCCAGACAGGCAGCATTGTGCTTGCCTACAACTCCCAACCAGCACCACAGCTTGTGTGGCAAATGTATTAAAAGAAGCATGGCCAGCAGGTCAAGGGAGATGATTCTGCCACTCTATCAGGCACTGGTGTGAGACCCCACCTGGAATACTGCGTTCAGCTCTGGTGTCTTCAACACAAGATGGACATGGAGTTGTTCTAGCAGGTCCAGAGAAGGACCGGGAAAATGATTCAAGGTCTAGAGCACCTCACCTGCGAGGACAAGCTAAGAGAGTTGGCGTTGTTCAGTCTGGAGAAGAGAAGACTCCAGGAAGACCTTATAGTGGCCTTCCAGTACTTAAAGGGGACCTACAGGAAAGCTGACGACAGACTTTTTAGCAAGGCTTGTTGCAATAGGACAAGGAATAATGGTTTTAAACTAAGGGAGGGTAGATTTAGACTCGTAAGGAAGAATTTTTTTACAATGACGGTGGTGAAACACTGAACAGGTTGCCCAGCTAGCGGAGGCCCCACATCTGGAAGCATTGAAAGTCAGGTTGATGGGGCTCTGAGCAACCTGATCTGGTTAAAGATATTCCTGGTCATTGCAGGGGAGGTGGATTAGATGACCTGTAAATGTCCCTTCCAAACCAAACCATTCTATGATTCTGTCATTCTATGATTCAATGCCTGCAAACACTCAGGGTGGGCTATGGGTCTGCCAAGCAAGGTTGAGAATGGCAGCACTGATCCGAGAGAGCTCTCACCTCAGCCGGTTCAACCTGGAGGACTGGGCCGGCTCTGCCCTGAGGGTTTTGCTCCTCTCTCCATGGCAACCTGGCCTATATCAGGAACAGTCCAGCCAGCAAGACCAGGGCAGTGATTGTGCTCCTGTACTTGGCATTAGTGAGGTTACACCTCAAATCCTATGTTCAGTTTTGGACCCCTGACTACAAGAAGGACATTGAGGTGCTGGAACGTGCCCAGAGAACAGAAATGAAGCTGGTGAGGGGGCTGGAGAGCAAGTGTTACAAGCAATGGCTAAGGGAACTGGGGGCATTTAGCCTGGAGAAAAGGAGACTGAGGGCAGACTTTATAACTCTCTACCACTACCTGAAAGGAGGTTGTAATGAGGCAGGTGTTGGTCTCTTCTCCCAAGTAACAAGTGGTAGGATGAAAGGAAATGGCCTTAAGTTGTGCATGGGAAGGTTCAGAGTGGACATAAGGAAAAACTTCTTCACTAAAAGGATTATCAGGCAGTGGAACAGCTGCGCAGGGAGGTGACTGAGTTCCCTTCCCTGGAGGTATTTAGAAGATGGATAGATGAAGTGCTCAGGGATACGGTCTAGTAGTGGACAGCTACGGTTGGACTCGACGGCCTCAAAGTTCTTTTCCAACCAAGCGATTCTTTAATTCTGTGATTCCACGTCGCGCCTCGGCAAGCGCCTCCCGCCCGCGCCGCCCGCGGCCGGGGCAGTGCCGGGGGCAGCGGCGGCGCGAGGGGAGCGGAGCGCCCGCCCCGGCTCCAGCTGCCGCCCCGGCCGCGCGGCGGGGGGGGGGAGCCGGGGCGGGGCAGCTGTCCCACACGGCCGCTATAAAGGCGGCTGCAATGGCTGTGCCGGCAGAGCCGGACCATGGCGAGGGGCGGCAGGAAGGGCCGACCCGCGCCGCTGCTCCTCCTGCTGCTCCTCGGGCTGTGCGCGGCGAGAGCGGGGCGCTCGGCGGGGGCCGGGAGGGAGCCAGGCCCCGCGCCTCGCCGTGCCCCGCTCCCCGGGGCCGCCGCGTCCCCGCAGGTGAGCGGCCGGGAGCCCGCCTGCGGCAGTGCGTGCGGCGGGCGCTGCCCGGCCGAGGCACCGCGCTGCGCGCCTGGGGTGCCCGCCGTGCTGGACGGCTGCTCCTGCTGTCTCGTGTGCGCCCGGCAGCGCGGCGAGAGCTGCTCCGCGCTGCTGCCCTGCGACGAGAGCAGCGGCCTCTACTGCGACCGCGGCCGCGAGGACGGCGGCGGCGCCGCCGGCATCTGCATGGGTAGGTGGCAGTGCGGGGGGTGGCACCTGCATGGGTAGGTGGCAGCGGGGAAGGTGGCATCAGCTTCCGTAGATGGCAGCAGCGAGAGTGACATTTGCATGGCTAAGTGACAGCGGGGAGGGTGGCATCTGCGTGGGTAACTGGAAGTGGGGAGGGTGGCATCTGCGTGGGTAGGTGACAGTGGGGCTGCTGGCATCTGCGTGGGTAGGTAGCAGCGGGGCTGGAGGGCGGCACGGCAACCTTGCCTGCAGCCGCACTCCGCGACGCAGAGGGGAGACCTGAGGGGCTGCTGCTCTGCTCATCAACCGCATTCTCTCAGGTGAGGTGCCTAGGATGAGAGGAAATGGTGTCAAGTTGTGCCAGGGGAGGTTCGGATTAGACATCAGGAAAGATTTGTTCACCAAAAAGGGGTAACAGGCTGCCCAGAGAGATGGTTGAGTCCCCATCCCTAGAGGGATTTAAAAGACTGGTAGATGAGGTGCTCAGAGATATGGATTAGTAGTGGACAAATGCACTTGGACTTGATGATCTCAAAGTTCTTTTCCAATTAAGTGATTCTGTGATTGTGAGGGCACACTGGTGTGCCCGTGATGAATCAGGAGGGAGAGCCTGGGGTAGTGGGAGGCATGGGGAGGGTGCCTGGTGCCCTTGGTCTCAGTGACATAGAATCGTAGAATGATTGTGGTTGGAAAGGACCTCAAAGATCATCCAGTTTCAACTCCCCTGCCATAGGCAGGGATGCCTCCCACCAGACCAGGCTGTTCAAGGCCCCATCCAGCCTGGCCTTGAACACTTCAAGGAAGTCCACCCCTTACCTGGACAACCTGTTCCAGTCTCACCACCCTCAGTGTGAAGAATTTCTGTCTAATATCTTATCTATGTCTTCACCCTCCAATTTAAAACCATTCCCCCTTGTCCCGTCACTACTAACCCTTGTAAAAAGTGTCTCCACAGCGTTCTTGTAGCCCCCCTTCATGTTCTGGAAGGCTGCTTTAAGGTCTTCCCGGAGCCTTCTCTTCTCTAGGCTGAACAACCCCAAATCTCTCAGCCTGTCCTCCTAGCTTAGGTGCTTCAGCCTTCTGATCATCCTTGTAACCCTTCTCTGGACCCGCTCCAACAGTTCTATATCCTTCTTATGTTGGGGATTTATCCAATCACTCTTCCCACTAGTGCTGGAGGGAGACAACTGTGTGTTTGATGGGATGATTTATCGCAACGGAGAAACGTTCCAGCCCAGCTGCAAGTACCAGTGCACCTGCCGAGACGGACAGATCGGCTGCCTGCCCCGCTGCAACCTGGACCTGCTGCTTCCCGGCCCTGACTGCCCTTTCCCCAGGAAAGTCGAAGTTCCCGGAGAGTGCTGTGAGAAGTGGATCTGTGATCCTGAAGATGAAGTGATTTTGGGAGGTTTTGCTATGGCTGGTGAGGAAACTAAAAGTATCACAGGCATTGTGAGGAGGAGGTGATATCATATTGGAAATACCCATGGGTTTGCCAAACCTAAGACACATATTGCCTAGTGCAGTAATTTTTTTCTGATGTTTTTTCTCATCTAGATCACTACTAAGTATACCAGTGGTAAAGGCAGAGCTCGATAGGTAAAAGAAAAGATACTCAGAGGATGCAGGTGCATAGCAGTTTTAACAGGTAGTTAGCTTGAGTTCCCAACTCTGAAATTGTGTTTTAACTTGGCACAGGGTAATAAATACCTCTGCAGCAGAATAAAACAAGGGTAAGCTCAGTCCTCCAAATATTCCCCCCCCCAAAAATAAAATCAAAGCTGTGGTCTTGCTAGTTGCTCTGCAAGAATATGTTATTATAATTCTTAATAGTATTTTAAGGGTTTAGTCTAAAAGATACTTCCCCTCCGCGAATTCCCCAGCTATTACAAGTGGTCAGCATGGTACCTAAAATGCCAGTGGATTTCTGCCTGTTTGTGCTAGAGTTCACATCATTATTGTTGGCAGTAAAAGTACTTGGAGAGGCAGTCGTTATAAACACATTGAGTGAATCTGAGAAAAACCATCCCATTCCAAAAACGCAAAACTCATAAAATGCTTTTGTGATTGAAAAAAAGCTACATAATATTTTCCCCCTGTTTTCTTATTGAATTATGTCTCTCCATCTCCTTTAAATTAGACTATTAGTTCTACATGAATAGTAAGCTACTTTTAGCGAGCATTGAGGGTGCTGCATTCTCTTCCAGTCACTGCTCTTTGCGGTCTTAAGCAGTTAGTTATGCTGAAACTCAGCTAATCCATTTGAAAAACAAGTAAGGAAGGCTCCAGGAAGAAAAGCTCTAATAACTTTTCAGAGTGCTATGAAGTGTCAGTTGTAAGGCACATAAGGTATAAACAAAAAGCTTGTCACCTTTTTACTACCTTTCCTTTACTTTGATTTGTCTGACAGTGACAGACTAATCCGTAAAATGCCTACAGATAGATTATCTGCATTCTTTCTAGCAATGGCCATCCCTCTTGGGAGGCCACCTTTTTTGAGATTTACCAGGCAAAAGGCCTGTGTAGAGGAGCTTAACAGCAAGAGCTGTGACTGGCGGCTCAGTCATGTTGCCTCATTCTGTTTACTCCTGTGATAACCACTGAACCAAACTATACAGTTAGCGATATTTGCATAATACAAGTTAACCCTGCCATGAGAGCAGGACGATGATCAGAGTTGGCTGTGCCTTTGAGTAGCTGTGGTAAGTCCTGGAAATTACTTTCTTCCTCCCTCCCCACCATCGCCTTGGCTATAATCTGCCAATAATTGACAAGATCAGGTGACTTTATGACTCTCAGAGTAGAGGACTTTACTTCCATGCTGTTTATTAGTTTAGATAAATCATTCAGCCTCTCTCAAATCATATCAAATGTAAATATTTTTATGGTGTAGCTTTAGAACAGATTTATGATGTATCACCATTAGAATGAGTGAGGAATAAAGAATTATTAAAGTAGAGTTCTAAACAGGTTAAAAAAATGGTTTCCAGGTGTGAACTGGAGTGAACTGAATTGAAATGTTTTGCTGCCTACACTCATATACACTTTTCTGTTATTTTTAGATGTAGGAAGCTACCATGCAGGGCTTCTAAAAAGGTAGTTTTCAAAATTCCTAAAATCTGTCAAAAGCATGGATTTTGGGCCTTTTTTTGGTCTCACATTTTTCTTCTCAGGTGTGGTAGATCTCAATCAGATACTGAGTTTTCACATGAGTTTTTCTTGTAATGAAGTTCTGTGAGGTTTTGTCTCTAGCCTACAGACAAGAGGCCACACTCGGGATTCCTGTGTCGGATTCAAGTGCCAATTGTATTGAGCAGACAACAGAATGGAGTGCTTGTTCCAAAAGCTGTGGAATGGGCTTCTCCTCCCGCGTTACCAACAGAAATCAGCAGTGTGAGATGGTGAGGCAGACACGGCTTTGCATGATAAGACCCTGTGAAAACGAAGAGCCATCTGATAAGGTATGCTTCAAAGAGTGGTGAGGGAGTCTCTTCAGCTGTAACTTCGAGGTTTCTATATTATGGTCTAGAGTGCTCCAGATGGAAGTGTTGGTGAATTCACCTTTTAGCATATGTGCAGCGAACCCAGTGTTTTTTGTAAGCATTACGTCTGCTTTGTTTGCTCAGTAGCTTTGTGCTGGATCTCCAGCAAGTCAAGGGAGGTGATTCTGCCCCTCTTCTCCACATTCATTAGCCCCTCCCTGCAGTACTGTTTCCACGTCTGGAGTCCTCAGTACAGGAAGACATAGACCTGTTGAGGAAGATTTAGAGGAGTGCCACAAAAATTACCAGAGGGATGAACAACTCTCCTGTATGGAAAGGCTGAGAAAACTGGAGTTGTTCAGCCTGGAGAAGAGAAGAATCTGGGGAGACTTTACTGCAGCCTTTAGTACTTAAATGGAGCTTATAAGAAAGCTGGGGACAGACTTTTTTAGCAGGACTTGTGACAGGTCAAGGGGTAACGGTTTTAAACTAAAAGAAAGGTGATTCAGACTAGATACAAGGAAGAAACGTTTTACAATGAGGGTGGTGAAACACTGGAAAGTTGCCCAGAGAGGTGGTAGATACCCCGTCCCTGGAAACACTCAAGGTAATATGTTGGACAGGGCTATGAACAAAGTGGTAGAGTTAGAGATATCTCTGCTCATTGTAGGAGGGTTGGGCCAGATCACCTTAAAGGGTCCCTTCCAACCCAAACTGTTCTATGATTCTGTGATAATTTGAGTCATCCCAAACACATCAGATGTATTGCATGTGCACGATTTTGACAACTCATGCAGTCTGCCACAAATAAAATTGTACTACGTGTATGTATACTTCATAATTGCTCCGATCATCCAGAATGGATATGTCAGGTTTGTAGTCTGTTGAGCATCTGGAACTGCAGAGGAGTGTGTGAAAACCTGCAAAATCTGCCTGGGTGAATTAAACCTTGTCTTAATTCTTATGATGCTTTTTCCAAAAGCAAATCCAACACAGGCATTTCAGGTGCAATAAATGTGTATCTCATGGAGCTGACTTTTTGCTGCTTCTACACGTTATACAAGTGTTATTGTCGGGGAGTGTAACATGTAGTTAGGTTAAAGAACTATCACTTTATATAATAAGTGTTGGAAGACATTGCTAAAGTCTTTGCTGAATACTCTGTGCAGTTTTCAGTGCTGTGTTTTGAAAAGGATATGAATCATTTGGGAACAGTTGGAGAAGTTAAAAGAATGATCACAGGTCTAGAAAACATGTTCATAGAGGGAAAAATTGATTGAACTGAACTTTTTTCTGAATGCTCAAGACTGGAGATGCGTTCTTGTAACTGTGTTGAGATATTTCAGCGTGTTCTGAGTCCATGGGGGTTACAACAAGAAATGGTGAGTTTAGGCTATGTAAAAATTAAGACATAAGTGAAAAACTTCCAAGCAGTATCAATAGCAAATGGTTAGGATTATCTGGGGCAGATGCAGAGTCTCTGTCACTGAAGACTTCCAAGGACAAGTTAGACAACCATCTGTTAAGAATAACGTGGATAAAGCTGATTCTGACATGGGCTATGGCTTTTGAGGTTCACTTTAGCCCTCTTTTTTTTTTTATTTCCCCCCTCGAATCTACTCCTGTAGCTGCTTATTTGGCTTCCCAATTCTCTGATGGAACTACTTTAGCATGAGAAGTTTTCCAGTATAGTTTGGTTTCATGATGAGTTTTGTTTTGACTTGTCTCAGATGATGAAAGTGGGCTTTAATTATTTGTCCTTTATTTCTGACCCAATAACCCATTGGTGTCAAAGGGCAGATTTTGCAGGAGTTACCTGTAAGTAACTACTGAAGTAGCTGCAGAGTCTTATTGCTGTTCAGTAAGCAAAGACAACAAATTTAAGTTTTCAGAGTAGACCTATATATATCCTTGCACGTCATTTTTTAATTGCTTTCTGTCTTATGCAATGATATGTCTGTTTCTTCATATTTCTCTTAGAAAGGGAAGAAATGTATCCGAACAAAGAGGTCCGTGAAAGCTGTTCGCTTTGAATACAAGAACTGCACTAGTGTACAGACATACAAACCTCGCTACTGTGGCCTCTGCAGTGATGGGCGATGCTGTACCCCACACAATACCAAAACGATTCAAGTTGAGTTCCACTGTCCTCACAGCAAAGTCCTAAAAAAGCCAATGATGTTGATCAACACCTGTGTCTGTCATAGTAACTGTCCTCAGAGTAACAATGCTTTCTTCCAACCATTAGATCCAACGTCTAGCGAAGCAAAAATATGAAAGGCGTTAATTAGGTAGTGCAAAAGGTATAGTTTTGTACGAAACTTGACCCACAATCAGGTGAATGTAACAATTGCTTATGTAAAGTATCTGAGAAGTTTTTCAAAGCAGTCTAGGTGCTTTCTTATTGCCTATAGTTTATTAAATACCTCATTTTACGTTTTCTCCCTCCAAATGTTATTTATGCACTTGAAGGAAATTTTGTGCTTTGGACAGAGCCTTCTTTTTTTTTGATGGTGGCATAAAGGTTACAAAGCAAACAGCTAGTCTTTCTCCTTGGGTTAAGGGGATTGGGCCATGAGTTTCACTAGCTGTAAGACTGGACTCTTTAAGAGTAAATGGATTCCTTGTGGAATGCATGACCATATCACATAAGCTTCCAGGTTTTTAACTTCATTTTGCATAAGGCCAATAAACACTTAACTGATGTTCTTTTTGCATTCTAATAAACTGTTTCTGATGACAGTAAAAATCTTACTGATGAAAGCATTACATTCTTGTTTCTCATGAAATACCTTCTACCCGTATCTCTGTTGTTCTCTGAGGATTAGGATTGCACGTAGCCCCAGAAGTAACACAGCTGAGATCTAATATCCTAAAGCATAGCAGATTGATAGCTGGCAGCAATTAAATTTCTTTCTGTTTTTTCTTTCATCACTGACCATCTAATCCAAAACCCACTTAAGTCAGCTTCTTAGGAGAACTTGGTTCTCACTGATGTCTGTCTGTAGATATAACTATTTGGAAGCAAAACTAAAATTTCTGTAAATTCCTCTAAAATACTAACTATATCATATGGTGCTTCATTTCTTAGAAAGGTGTATATGTAAATAGAAACTGTATATATTGTAATATAACTTTACTAAGTAAATAAACTTTATGTGGTTCAAAATATTTTTTCCTGGAGTTGTTTTTCTTAAACTACCAAATTTAATGGCTAAAGGCTGTTAAAAAGGGGTCTGCAGACTCCTGAAAGCAGAAGACCCCATCTTGTGATATTCTTAGTGTACCTCGTTGTAGTTGCTGTCCCAACAGGTATGCAGTGCAGGTGCAGGAAAGGATGAATTTTTGAGACATACTTTGGAACAAAGGTTTCTTTCAGAGTAAGTTAGACTTCTATCCTGGAGATAGGATAGTGTAAATAAAGTTATGTATGGTTACTGTGTGCTCTGAAAGATAGCGTTGATAGGAAAGAATAAGTATATGATCTGGAGTCTGGGTTTTTCTCTGAAGTATTAATGAAGTATTCAATTTTGTCTTGCGGCATTTCCGCCATATGAAAGCAGCCTCTGACCCTGCTTGTGCTAGATACTGTATGGCAGTAACCCCAAGGGATATAGAGCCTGAGGGTGGTAGTTTCACATGTTTTAAATCATGTAGAACACAGGATTGTTCAAACAGGTCCTAAGTACAATTGTGTAAATATTCAGCCGCCTAGACTGTTCGGTGTGTGTCTCTCTCTGTTAGAGATATCAAAGTTGTGCTTATGCCACAACTAATAACCACGTGGAAGGACATATCTCTCTCTTGAAAAAAAATAGAAAGCCAAATCAGAGCATATTTGGCCTAATGTCCTCCTCTAGAGGAGCTGGTAACGTCCAGTTTGGCAGTTCCTGAAATGCACACAGGGTCGAATTCAGCTCCAGGTTAACCCTCCTAAATTTAGTGTCTACATGCAGCACCTAAATGCCCATTTCAGCCAATGGAGGTTAAAATAAAGTTAACTCGGAGCACGCATCAACAGCTGAAGTTTTTTTCGTATCTTCTAAGTCATCCTTGCAAATATGAGGCCATGATGGTAAACACCATACTGGTTCACTAAAGGTTAGATAGATCTTGGGTCCACACATGGACTCTTGCATGGCTTTCCCCACTAACTATGCCAATTATATTTTTTTTTTAAGCATTGCTATTGTTATCAGCACATTCCTGCCTGTTTAACACTGCTCAAACAACTGGAACAGGACTAGTCTCCCTCATTAGACATGTGCTTGTACGTATGCGCACACTCACTGTTCCTAATCACAGAATCACCAAACAATTTTGGTGACTTTAAAGATCAGTCAGTCCACTCCTCCTGCAATGAGCAAGGACATCTTCAACTCTGTCAGGTTGCTCAGAACCATAACCAACCTGACCTTGAATGTTTCCTCGGATGGGGCATCTACCACCTCTCTGTTCCAGTGCTTCACCACCTTCACAGTAAAAAATTTCTTCCTTATATCTAGTCTAAATCTACTGTCTTTTATTCTAAAACCATCCCCCACTGTTCTGTTGCTACAGGCCCTACTAAAATATCTATCCCCATCTTTCTTATAAGCCCACTTTAAGTACTGAAAGTCTGCAATAAGGTCTTCTGAAGCCTTCTCTTCTCCAGGCTGAACAACCCCAGCTCTCTCCGCCTTTCCTTACAGGAGAGTTGTTCCATCCACCTGATCGTTTTGTGGCCCTCTTCTGATCCCACTCCAACAGGCCTATGTCTCTCTAATGTAGAGAGTATTTAAAATTCTTCTTGGGAGTTTTTCACCCAGGCAGCTTTTAGGGCTAGGAAGTGCCAACTGCTGGAGAGTGCAAAGCCAGGACTCTCTGGGTGGTTGAGGGCTGGTTAAAGAGCAAGTTCAAATCTAGGAGAGAGAGAAGAATTATTACTTAAAACTACTTTCACCTCACATCTGCCTCCCCTGACAATCAGACTGTTTTGTGCAATGCTTTTCTTATATAATGCAAGCTATTGAGTATTTCTCAGGAAAATCTTGCATATTACGTGCATCTTGATTTGCAAGAGACTCATCAACTAATGAGCAATGCAGTTTTTATCTGTCCAGACAAATTTAAAAAAATCATTGGATTAATAAAACCCAGCTAATCCCGAGCCAGGTGTGAGTAGAGAGGAATGCAGTAAACCATTGATTTCCTAAGAATCAAAATGGTTCATTCAATCTGTTTATTCATCTACTCCTTTAACACTCAAAGTCATTTATACTTGTGCATCAGCTTAGCACTGTTGCATTGCTTCTCCTTTATCCCTTTTCTTTCCCTTCATGTTACCTGGATTTTCACACAATTCTTCATATTTTCCTTTTATTGGCTCTTACAAGCAAAGCACAGACACCAAGGGGGAAGCTCTTCAATAGGTAGCTTCCCTGTTGCAAGTTGAAAGGCTTATCTGGGATATGAACCCACAACCCCTTGTACATTGAGATCATTCATGACTTTTAAGTTTGGGGGGTTTTGCCCTGTAAAGACAGGAGTGTAATTTCCAATATTTTTGAAGAGACATAATCCCAGCTTCCTGGTGAGGCACTTCTTGTGGCTCATTCATGACATCCTTTGAAAAGAGGGCTATGTGAACTATGGAATACAAATTCAATTCTAACTTGAGTGACTCCTTTTCTCTATAGGCTTTACTCCAGCACCTTAAACAGTACATTCACTGCCAAAATTACCTCAATAACCTTCCCTAGTGCTCCTCTACGTGATCACCAAGTCTTAAACCCGTTTTGTGAGAAGGGAGCTGCATTGTTATGAACACTGTAAGTTTTGTAAAGAGAGAACTGCTACAGTGTTCGAATCCTTACTAGCTATTATTTTTATTATTAACACCAGGACTATTGCAATATCAATGGCTTCTTACAATACTGCAGCATTTCAGTAGGAAAAATATCTTTTGAAAGGGAACACAAATGTTTCCTCTGGAAAAGTTCTCCACTGTCTTTTAGACTGTACACATAATACCAATTCAGTGGCTATTTTTACCTCAACTTGGTTTATACAGCCTTTGATCTGGTATCAGTTTTGTTATATTAATTTAAGTTCAGTTTACTTTAATATGGACAAGGTCTAGCTTGGGCCAGTTTCAGGGTATTTCTGCAAAAGGTCATGACACTGATTTAAGTAATACACAATAGTGGTGTGTCAAACTTCTGACATTTGTATAAGCAAACTCCAAAGATAAATCCTGAACTTTCCTGGTTAGGGCTGTGATTTTTCCAAACAAGTGAAGTTACATTGTTCATATTGAACAAAATTAAATTATTCAAATTAAATTATTAAATTATTAAATTAGTCTCAAAGCCCACTCCTTCAACAGTGCCCTCAAGTGGTAAACTAAACATGCATATCCCTTCACCAGATGCCTTCCCCATGCACCTCAAGCATGCCATGAAGCCTGCCTTCTCCCTTTCCCCATGAGTCTTGCAGCCCTCAGAGTATGTGTTATATCCATTGTGGTTACAAAAACGTTTGCTTGGAGCTAATTAGAGGTTTTTGAAGTATATACAATTTAATTTTGCTGAAGGTAAAGGATAAGTGATATTTTAAAAGATATAGTAAAGGGTATTCTAAAGAGAAAAAGGTCTCAAGGAAAGGGAAGATTTACTGTCCTGTACCACCGGGTCTGGCTTATTAGAAACCCAGGCTCAGCACCTAATGTTACCTGATTCAAAGAAATTCAGAAAGAATCTATCCGTGAGGCCAAACAGAGGCTTGAGCCTGCACGTAACCCAGGACCATACTCCAACAGTCAGGACAGAAAAAATAAGCATGTTAGCCCCTGTGGGAGGATTGCCAGTTTGAGTTGTTTTGCTTCCCCCCCCCCGCCCCCCTCTGTTTTTAATTAAAGAGCTACATTTCAGTATAAAGCTGGGGGAGTTCTGTGTAAAAAGGAACAAATCCCAGGAATCCTTGCATGTATTGAGGCAGAATTAAATCCTCTGAACTGCCTTCACGAACACCTACAATCATGGAAATGCTTGAAAATTTATACCCTCACCACTTTGCAAAAACTGTTTCTTCAGGCTGTAATGTTAGGCTGAGCACTTCAGAAAGAAAATGCAAACTGGGAAAAGAATCAGACTTTCAATATTTTGAAAGTATGTACCTTTAGCACTGTGAAGGTAATGTTCTCACTCTGTGGGAAATGAGTTTGTGATTGTATGTTAAACTCCATTGGTCTCATACCAGAACCATGCTAAGGGTTGTGCTAAGGGCTGCCTTTCCACCACTGCATTGCTTAGAGGGAAGGCGAACAAGCCCATCACTTGGGGGCAGAATTACAAGCAGCGTTTCACTTCAAATTTCCAGTAAGATACGGGTTTCAGTGGGGTGGCTCAGTTCTCCTCTGAACCATGGAGAAGGGGGACACCTGGTGGCTGCAGGTCATTTCATCTTGTCAGTGACATAAACTGTCTTTGGGCCTGCTCCAGAAAGGATGACGCCAGCTGATGTCATTACTTATGACAACTGCCACTGGTTATGGAGACATTATTAGAGAGGGAGGACAGAAGCCTGGATAGCTGTATGATTTTTAAGTGTATCCAAATCATTATTAGCATTATGGCAGACCCGAGCCCCATCCGGGACCTTGTTTCTTGGTTGTAGATCACAATGCAGAAGAAAGTTTCTCATCCCAAAGACTTTCCAGTTCAGTGGGAAAGATACAAAGGGGAGGCTCTTTTCTTTGGTTTGCTAACAAGGCACTAAAAGTTCAGCACATGAAAATTTATGGCAGTCAAGGGAAATCCCTGGTGACTGGAAGAAGGGCAACATTGTGCCTATTTCTAAAAAGGGTAGAAAGGAGGACCAATGTGTCAGCCTCACCTCTGTGCCCGGGAAGATCATGGAACAATCCTACTAGAAAGTATACTAAAGCACATGGAGGATAGGAAGGTGATTCAAGGCAGCCTGCATGGCTTCACCAAGGGCAAGTCCTGCCTGACCAACCTAGAGGCTTTCTGTGATGGGGTGACCACATGAGTGGACACAGGAAAAGCAATGGATATAATCTATCTGGACTTCTGTAAAGCCTTTGATACGGTCTCCCACAATACCCCTCCCTCTAAATTGGAGGGGTATGGATTTGATGGGTGGAGTGTTCAGTGGGTAAGGAATTGGTTAGATGGTTTCATTCAAAGAGTAGTAGTCAATGGCTTGATGTCCAGATGGAGATCCGTGACAAGCGATGTCCTTCAGGGGTCCGTACTGATACCAATGCTGTTTAATATTTTCATTGATGATATAGGCAGCAAGGTCAAGTGCACCCTCAGGAATTTTGCAGATGACACCAAGCTGAGTCGTGCAGTTGTCACCCCACAAGGACAGGATGTCATGCAGAGGGACTGGGACGAGTTGGAGAAGTGGACCTGTGTGAACCTCATAAGGTTCAACAAGGCCAAGTGCAAGGTCTGAGACGGGGAAATCCACAGTTTCAATACAGGGTGAGAGGATGATGTGATTGAGAGCAGCCCTGCAGAGAAGGACTTGGGGTGCTGATTGATGAGAAGCTCAACATGTGCACTTGCAGCCCTGAAGGCCAACTGTGTCCTGGGCTGCATCAATAGAATTGCGGCCAGCAGACCAGGGGAGGTGATTCTCCCTTTCTACTCCACTGTCGTGAGACCCTGATCTAGAGTTCTGGAATCCCCAGCGTAAGAAGGGTATGGAACTGTTGGAGTGGGTCCAGAGAAGCACTATGAAGATGATCAGAGGGATGGAGCACCTCTGCTGTGACGACAGACTGAGAGATTTGGGCTTGTTCAGCCCGGAGAAGAGAAGGCTCCATGGAGATCTTACAGGGGCCTTCCAGTACCAGAAGGGAAGCTACAAGAATGCTGGGGAGGGACTTTTTACAAGGGCAGGTAGTGATAGGTTGAGGGGCAATGACTTTAACTTGGAAGGGGGAGATTTATATTAGACATTAGAAAGAAATTCTTCATGCTGAGGTTGGTGTGGCACTGGCACAGGTTGCCCAGGAAAGCTGTGGATGCCCCCTCCCTGGATGTGTTCTAGGCCAGGTTGGATAGGGCCTTGAGCAGTCTGCTCTGGTGGAAGGTTTCCCTGCCATGGCAGTTGGGTTGGAACTGGATGATCTTTAAAGTATGATTCTATGATTCTATCAACTTACCTGCAGCTTCCTCCCCACCACACACATGTTTTCCTAAAACCAGGAAATGAGCCCATTTCTCTTAAGTGACCACCTCCCTCCCGCCTTAACCACAAAGACTGGCTTCTTTGTCTTATCTTTGCCCTTTCGAGTCCATTCAGCAGGTCAGAGGATCATGTTGCAGAGGAAATGAAGATATATTCTTTCTTTTTAGAGAAGCAGAGTGGTCTCAGGCATCACTTGAGACCTTTACAGACTAGAAGGACAAGGAGCTCAGGAAAAATGATGGTCTTGGGAATGGTGACTGCTCCATCATGAAGAGGCAGCTCTTTGTATATGATACAGATGTACTTAAGACAGTCTTATCTGATTTGATTGCAAACCACCACACTTTGGGTTACACATTGCCTGATGGAATATGGCTTTCCCTCTCTCTTCCTTGTGATGCTTGTGGGGGAAATGCCCATCTCTCACTTGCACTGACCATTAGTTAATGTGGTTGCAAAATCTTTCCTCTTACAAGCTGTAGTAAACAGTTCCACTTCCATATCAGTGTGCAAAACCCTACAAAGCCTAGGAATCAGTATTTGCAGCCCATGTACAGTGGCAGAAGCACAACTCTGGAGAGAGACAATGAAGACCAGGAACCTCGGGTCTGGAGAGTGAGTCCCTGCTTCCCAGGCACTTGGCACACAGAAAAAAGAAGAGGAGAAGTTTTTGCTGCAGCCTTCAGGCCTGCCTGAAGTGGGAGGAGAGGGAAGGACAAGAGCATAATTTTGAGAGATAGAAAAAGCCTCAAGCCAGTTGCAGCTGTTACACCAAGTTCTTTGTGGTATCTGTGTTCTTTTATTTAAGCTAACTTGGGCTTTTGGTTCCTGGAAAGAGGTGACATGTTCTTGCCTTAGTTCACATTTGTTCAGCATTTTGAAACTCCCTCTTGCACCCCCCCAACAAAACCAAAACAAAACAACCCAAACAACAAAACTAAACCAGAGAGAATCTGTTGAAATGCAAGTCCTGAGCTTTACCCAGATTTTCAATATTTCCATGAAAAGAGGGTTTTTTTCACATTTACCACGAGGGGGAGGTAGCTGAAAAATTATCAGACATCCGTTCTTGGAACCTTTTTTTTTCTTCATGTGAAAAACACAGGGACAGCCACAGAAAGAGTGCAAGCAAATCTGACTTCAGGCTTAGAGAAAATATTAATATTTTCATGGCTGTTTTCAATTCATATCTTTTTAAGTAAAGTTTTTTTAAAAAAATCTTATTAATTGCAGTCAGAATAAAATTCAGCACTTTCCAGGGGAAGGAAATCTGCTAATGGAAACAATGTTTTTGCTTCTATGTATGGTGTGAAACAATAGAAAGAGTTTCTCCAGAATTTAAATCATCCAACAAATGGATGCTGCATGTTTAATATGAAGTAAATCAAAGAAAAAAGTCTTACTGACTTTCAGGTGTGTTATACTACACGTTGAATGAAAAACCACATTGTTGTACTAAAAAAAAGCAACAGTTGTACATTTCTAAAAGAATTTTCTATACACTTCAAGTCTGTTCCCCAATATAATTAATTTGTTGTGTGTCTGAAACAGAATTTTTAAGGACATAACTACCAAAACCTAAGAATATGAAAAGTCTTGGAGCAATACCTAAGTTCACTAGAAAAGTTCCACTGCACCAACAGACAAGGCAGAGAAAAAAGACAAATGAGGCAGAGAGAGGTCTACTTCCTTCCCCATGGTCTTCAGCAGATCAGTAGCAGATCGGAAAGTATGAGGTATTAGCAAGGTATCTCTTGGATGACTTTTCTTTTTTAAGTGATGAAAATAGAAGATTTTCCTCTCGGTCCTCTCTCTGATGACTGTACTTCAACAAGCCATGGAGCATTCGAAGTCCAAGGTCAATGTGAATGTGGTTCTATGAAAAGCACCTGGGGAACCCTTTGGGAACACTAATTATGAGTGTATGAGAAATGGTCTTCTACCCTGTCTGGGGGACCAAGCTATCAAAGATTGGCATTCAATAGCAAACCTACAAAATAGGCCACCTTTGAAAGCTATAATGAGTAACGTCGAAAGAAACCCTTATAAAATCTTAAACATGCACAAGATACTAGCCAAGGACTTAATAAAATACACAAGCCCCACACGCAAATAAAACAAACAAAACAAACAGAAACCTATGGCAACTCCAAACATAACAAGATGGACCTCATAAGGAGGAATTAACAGTAAATCTCTCAATAACTTGCCTTTCGTGGCCAGAGGTCTGCTATCTCCCTAGGGTATGGAGCACAGAGAAACTAAACTAAACTGTGGTTATCTGATGTCTCTGGTGAGATTCACTTTGTCCCACGTCAGAGGTCAGTGGGCAGCTAAAGCCCAGGACTGGGAGTCAGAAAGTCTGCGTTCCATTCCCAGCTCTGCCACAGGCTTTCTGTGTAGCACTGGTTGGCCTATTCAGTCATTGTTTGCCTCAGTTTCCAAGGCATAAAAAGTCAGGGGTTGCAAGAGTGCTGTAGAGCAGGATGATGCTGCAAAGGCCAGAGCAGGGCTGCTTGCACACCCGACAGGTCAAGGATGGGTTACCACTGTCAAAAGTGCTGGTTTCTAGAAGTTCATTGTCACATATTTTTGATTTCCTGGTATGCCTGGCAGGGAAGGACAGCTTTCAGACCAGTCTTACTCTGTGGATGGTGGATTAAGTGACTGCTGGAAGATGTGGCACTTCTTAATCGCAGGAGGCTGGTGCACCTGCATGCTGAGTGGCACGGTGAAGGGAGGTTGCACAGCGGCACCCCATCCCAGGAATCTGAGGCCACGGTGCACAGCACTATCTGGGTTGGGACAAGGGACTGTGTTCCCTCAGTACCCTGCTGAGCTGCTTGACTGTTTCCCACCTATTAATGACTACAGCTATAGGAGTGGCCTGCTGAACCACAGAGAGCCAGGACAGTCTCATATGGCAACTATGATGGGGAACAACTATGTCACCTTTGTAACATGTCACCACTGAAAAGGTATCTTCACCTCTGCAATTGCATGACATGGTCTGCAACAAAGCCAGCCCCAGATAATTCACACTTTATGCCCCCTGTGATCCATGCAGTTTACAGGTGGTGTCTCACAGCCTGGAGTAAACAATTTCACAGAAAAGAAATCTTGGAAGAAATTCTCAGACCCTAGCACAGATGTACAGTGTCACTTGGCAAGGTCTCATCCCATTAGGCGCAGTCATTTCCCATATTACCACAAAACGAAAAACCCACATCCAGCCTGATTTCTGATGGAGGTATATGCAACCACACAGAGAGGAATTTGCTGGAAACCCTTGGGAAAGATCAAGCTGCAGCCAACAGCAAAGGGCAGGTAGATGGCATGTTGGAACATGGGACAACAGAAGTCTAGATCCTAACCTAACACTGGGACTTTCCATGGGAAGGGCTTTCCATTTCTTGTAATGTCAGACACATCTTAGCTCCTTAGCTATCCCTCATAGCTTCTTTTTAATCCTCTTGCTTTTTCTTTGAAATGATCTTTTCAGAGGGCCTGCCTGGGGTTTCTGCTTTTATAAGGTTCTTTTTAGATGTTTCTATGTTTCAGATGATGATATCATTTACATTTCACTTCTAGGAATACAACTAGAGAGTATAAGACAAGAATAGGAGACTGGGAAGGTAGAAGTGGTAGAAATGTGTTAATAAGGTTATTTGGGTAATCACCCAGTAGAAAGGATACCAAGGCCCACAGGAATATTCACAAATTGTCCTGTATGCACAGAGGAGCTCTGCACAGGGGACACTTCCAGTAAATGACTTTGACAGCTGAGATGCAAGTAGTGAGGATGAGTCCTCCAGCCTTCAGGGCTCACTCTGTTGTATGCCATTTGCAGGTCTGCTTCCACTGTTTGATTTCATGGGGTTTTTAAAGTTGTTTAATATTTGCATCCAGAAAATCATTATAAGGTAATTGTATCAAGATGTGGTTTAATGAACGTTATTTTTCCCGGCAGTCCTATTGACCTCACAAGTCCTAGAATTATACTGTACATATAAATATGAAGCAGGATAGTGAAATCACCTTCAATATGACGTAGCCCAGGCCCAGCCACTAAAGACTGCATTGTTCAGTCTGACCAGCATCAAAAGACGATGTAAAACTTGATTTGTGATGCTCACACGTTCTGTGGGTAGTGAGCCAGCCTGAACACGATCTTGTCACTGCGTCTCCTAATCTCCCTGCTGAGCAGTACTGTTTTGATCTGCTTCCTGTAGGTCTCAGGAGCACTAAATAAAAACCAACTGTACAAAAAATATTTGTTTATTCATAGAACGTCAGTATTTTAATTGTGGTAGAAATAAATAGAACAGCATAAAAAAACGCAAACCAAAGTGAACAACAAAATTCTGTGTCCTGTTAAAATATGCCTGTAAGTTTCAGCCAAAATAAAGACACATAGCACCTCATAGACTGCAATAAAGTTGTCACCAGAAGAAAACTGCCCCAGTTTTACTGTTTTTGCTTGGAGTTTTACTGCTCTGTCTGGAGTTTTACTGTTTCAGTCCTTTCTGTCAAGAAGCAGTATCAGGCGGCATACACAAAGCAGGTGATTACCTGAAACAGAAATTGTAAGACTCAATGGAAAACATCTTCTGAGTATGAGAGAGATTAAAATCTCACCATAATCTTTCTCCACGTGTATTGCAAATATTTATATCATCACTTTGAAATAAACCTAATTACCTGTGCCTAGCATGACGGTGCTTGTACTTACAGCTCTGAGGCAATATAGGCAGTAATAATTGATAACAGTAATAGAAGAAATGTGGAACTAAAAGCTTCCACATAAACACCCGGAATTCTTGTAACTGGGCACTTGTGCCTGACGAAAACCTGAAACTGTCTGACCTCTGGGAGTGCAAAAGTTCTGAATTCATTGACATCCAGCAAGAAAACCACTATGTTTTGGTGAACCCTTCATCTTCTTGGCTAACCAAAGAACATTCTGGTTCAGGCCAAATTAAAACAGGATATTTGTCTACATGGGGATTTTCTATAAAGTGATTTCATACTGCCTTGCCTTACCACGCCCAAAAGCTGCTATTGTTAGGACGTGCCACTCTTCTGAACACAGTGAGGTGCAGATGCTGAGGGCATCTGGCCCTGGTTCACACCAGCATGGGGAGTGTGCCAGGGAGCCTGACTGATCCTCGGAGGCAGCAGCCCTGATCAGGCTACTGGAACAGCAAAGCAGTACCAAGGAGACTTGATGAAACATGGGGCTGGAGAAGCAGAAACAGGATGAAATTTTGCAGTATGTAATGCAAAGCCATGTGTTTTAAGAACTAAGAATATTTGATGGAAAACAAGGGATGGTAATTTGAGAACATCAGAGGAAAATGGCTAATATTTATCCTAGCTTCCACAGCGAGGCAGCGAGGGATGTGTTATGGCATATACAAGGAGAGACTATACCTGATATTCTAGGATTTGCATGAAACTAGTAAAGGAGTTTTTGTGATAAACATTTGGTATGCAGGTTTTTTTTTCTGAAATATCCAGTTTCAGTGAGGGTGAGCTTAAGCTAGAGTAGTGAGGGAGAAAACAGGGTAGGGGATTTACAAGAGACTATTAGAAGAGTCCAAGTTAGCCTGAAGCAAAAACTGATGGAGAAAAGCTGTGATTACTCTGTAAACACAGAAAACCAGACCACAAACAGAGAAGGAAAAGAACTAATAAAGTAAACTAGAAAAGCTCATCCAAGAACACATGAGCACAGAGTGGCAATGAAGAAGTTTAAGTTGGAAATTTAAAAAGGGTTCCTAAAAGAGAAATTAATGAGCTTATCCCAGTAGGAAGGGGAAAAGTACGAAACGAAACTCGTTTCTAGGATAGTGCTTGTTAAATTCATTTGAACCATCTGTTTTACTGCAGTGGCAAAGGGCTTGAGTTTGAAGTTGGATTACTTTACAAACAGAGACATTACAGAGTCCTGACTATGCACAGTCCTACCAGAGGAAGCAGCTGGGCTCTTCAGTGACACCTGAATTTAACCAGGATGCCAAAATTGGTCTTTAACTCCTCCTAAACCAGTTCAGAGGTTCAGGCTGAGGTATCAGCTGTATTCTAGGACCACCAGCCAGCAGTACCAGCCACCTAGACACACACAACTGCAATTCTATGTTCTTTGAGGTAACAACAGTAGAAGTGCTGCTACGTGTTACATCTTAGCAGCAAAAATATTTTCATGGGAAACAGGATATATGAATCTAGTCAGAACTCACCCTGACCCATGGCCAGCAGGGGATAAGGACCTCATAGCTCAGCAAGTCAGAGAAAGCAAGAGGAGGATTGACATCTGCGGGCAGAAGAAACCATAGGTCCTGTCCCTGCTCCAAGAAGTCTCTCTGTAATGTTACCAGACTTTGAACAAGATATGAAAACAGCTCTGGGAGCAGAGAGGAGAAGCCAGGCCACTTCTTTCTCAGTTAAAATGCCCTGAGCCCTGAACTAAAAGGTCATGATGAGTTCCTTGCTCTCCTCAAAAGCATCCTGAATTCTTCCCTGCAGTTCCCCAAGAGCAATGCAAATTGCCCAGTCCAGAGTAGTCTAGAGCTGGTGACTAAGAGGCTGCTGTCTGGGGGAGGTCATGGTTTTGAAAGGTAGAAAACTGTTGTAACCACCAAAGGCAAACATGGATATACTCCCTCCTCCCCCCTTTCTTTATCAACATGTATGATGTGGGACATGTGATGCAGTCAGGCCATGCCCTGCAGCATCTCTGCGGTATATCTCGTCTTCACCTGGCTGGATGTCAGCCACACTTCTTTTAGTGGAAACAGTCTTTGGGAGTGTTTCTAGGCTGAGGATCCCAAATGAGTTGGAAGAATTTCCATGGTAACCCTCAGGGAGGAACATGCCCCTACCCTCAGCACATTCTACTGGTTGCTGTAGATGGGGTGTATGTATCTGAAGTGACACTGCTCCATGAGGTTAAAAGTCACTGTGGAGTACACATGGAACTCAATAGGAGTAGCATTCAGAAAGTCAACGTGGAAGGGCCAAGCAATGAGGCAGCCTGTCCCACTTAAATCCAACTCCGCTGGCTGAAGCATGGCCACAGGTGTCTTCTCCATAATGCTCCTGTGCTGCTCCTGGAGCTTGTCTCCAGGTAAGGGAAGAGAACCGACCGTTATATAGCCTTGGGCTTCTCCTCCTAGCTGGCTGACAAATCCATAGGCAGCTTTCTTTAGAAGCTCTTAGCATTCAGCCGGAGTTTATAAAGATCAAACAAACCTTATGAACAGACTCTTTCCTTTACCTAATGTTAAACATCCAGTCTAAATTGAGGTACTTTCCCTTTTACAGCATTTCCCAGTTTTTAACCTAAGGAAGCAATAAAAGGACCAACAGAGCTTTCCACAGAAAATAAAGTTCGTCACCTTATTTACTCAGCTTAATATCCGGGAACAGGCTGCAATGACTGTCTCTCCAAAGTCTCTCTGCTACTCAGCTCTAACACCACAACTGCTCTCCTCCCACCTCAGTGAATGAAACATGAAAAACACCCATCTTGTTTTCCTATCAAAATACTGCAAGTTTTTGGGCAAATACTTCTGATACGTAACTATAGTGAAATATATAAAATGATGAGCTAAAGTAAATCATAAACTGGAAAGACCAGACCACTACGTATTATTTGTCACTGCTTCACTCCTTTTGTTTTTAAAACTGACAAGCAGAGCAGGCAATGCATCTCCTAACACATGAAAGTAGAGAGCATGCTGTAACATTTAACTTCAAACAACATAACACATATAGACTGTTGATCTGCATGATTTTTTAAGCCACTGTTTACAAGCTTTTAACATAATAGAACCACCATTAATGCTAGGACCCTCTTGTGGACCACCATGTATCCCGTATCATCAAACCTTTAATTGAAAACATGACTGAAAACTATTCAGTTTTGTTCTGCACCCCAGCTGTGGACCACTTACCATAAGTTTGTGGACCACCAGTGGTCTGTAAACCACAATTTGGTAACTATCGGTCCAAATGACTCAAGGCTGGAACAGTGCCAGAAAAAGCAATGATAGGGTACTAATGTCATTATAAAGATATTACACATAACTAACTACATGAATACAGAGCTTTTTATGCCACCCGCAGCTTTCCATGTGGGAAAGCAATTCCAGCTTCTGATTGTCTCCTTGCTAATGCCTCCCATACAGGGTATTTTTTGCTGCACATCCTGGGACTTGTTTATACGCATGAGTTTTGTGCCACAGCCAGTTGCTACAATTAAGGCATAATTATATGTGGTAGGGCAGGGAGGAAAACTTGGCTACCAGTAAATTTCACAACTGATGGTTCTCCTACATTTAATAAAATAGTTTAATTGGGCTCTTTCTTGTTTGCCTCGTTCTTCAACTAGTTCAAGCCTGAGCTGTTTTTTTCAAAGTCCCTGAGTCTTGTGGGTCTGTATTTTAAGGGCTGGTTCTCCTCCTCACATACAAGAGGTGGAACAGTGCAAACCAGAAGTCTCTAGCCACAAATGACTACTTCGAGTCTTGACCAAATACAGGGGTTTTTTTTATATGTTTTGGGCATTCTTGAATTCTTGGTTTATGTTTTCAGGTCCATCCAAACTCTAAATACATATTGATCTTTGAATAGCAGATACTTGTTTAATCTGCTGTAATATACATGTACACACACAAACACACATACACAGAGGGTTTATCTACAGGACACAATGAGGTGCTATGCAGAAATGCCTTAACTATCTCTAAGTGACCTTGCTGTGGACTGCACAGCACACTGCACACCGTGCTCGCAAATCTGGAGGACCTAAAGGCCAACCCTTTCATTTCTCATGTCAGTAGATACCACAAGGTAGAGAAGCCAAAGCTATCTGTAAACAAGCCGACTCAAATACTACAAATAGTGTTGCCACAACTTCATGGAGCTTTAAAGGTATATGGTAAGAGACATATTCTTTACAGCTGACATGCTTACATGCTTCTGTGGTGCCTTTGGAAAGAAAAATTCACATTCAGTCCTCACTCTCTCACGGAGAGCAAAATAAGCACCACAAAACTGCAAAGTCCCCAGGTAGCAATAGGCTTATTACAACTCCAAGCATGTAGGAAGGATTTCAAACTGCCAGAAAGAATGAATGAGTCTCTTTAGAACTCCCTGACTATTCCTAAGGTGAAACTTTGCAAAAGCACTTAAAGGTTTAGAAGACATTTTTACGCAAAACTCATCTTTGGCATTTTCTGATTTGGTCTTGTTAAGAATTTTCAGACAGCGTTTATGGCTGCTTGGGAAGCAAATGGCATTTATCATTTGGATACAAAAGGGCTGGATCAGCTGCTCTAAATTGCACAGCAAATCAGTGCCAGGGCCAAAAACCAAGACGAGGAGTGCTGATTACATGTTCTGTTTTCTTGACCCTATGCCTGCATCCCACTGCTGCAAAAGGCATCTCTCACTTAAGCAAACACAAAAGAGGGAGGGAGTAAAGAAGGGGAAGATTAAAAAATCTGGAAAAGAGATTGCAGAGAGGCAGACATTGCATACCATCCCTAAAAAGTTGCTCATCACATGGAAACAGCAGCAGCTCTCCCAGGCCAAGCCTGTGGAGACAAATTTATCTCTTGTGCAAGATTAGTAAAGGAAAAAGACAAAGTAATTTCAGGAATGGACTTGGCCCAGTAAACCAACTAATTTTCATTTGGTTATAACAGAAACTTGATTTACCCTTCTTTATCTCTGACCTTTTTATTGGGAAAAATATGAAAATAACTGGACAAAGCTGTACTCGGATTAAAAATCACACCAATAGCACATGGCTTCATGAGACGGAAGAGCCATGCAGATCTGTTTTATTATACGAGGAGGATTATGCAGATATACTCAGTTTATTCTAACACTATGGCCATGGTAATGCTTGCCATAGCCCATGGCACTCCATCACGATGTGTTGTTCCAATGTTATGCAGCCTCCATGACTGAGAAATTAATGTGACATCTAATGAAGTAACTTCTGGAAAAAAAAAGATAATTCCTCTTCTTTTGCTTCCAGTGCAAGCGCACGTGAACCTAAGATGCTCAGAGGCACGCACAAGCCTTGCTTCCCATGCTTGGAGCCAGCCTGCGGCAAGCTGCTCATGTGGACATGGAGCTTCATTAGGACATGGCAGAGTGCAGCAGCACATGCCTCACGGCTCACCAGCTCCTGTGTGCTGGGCTAGAATACCTCTGCTAGGGATCTGAAGGTAAGGCAGGTCAGCTTCCAGGGATGCAATTGCCTTATGTCCTTCTGCAGATCTGCAGTTCTTCAGCAGGAGCCAGCCAGCTCTTTGTATCCTGACAGCAGTATACATGTGAACTAGCATTTATACATATATTTTTTCCATGTCTTTCACAGACAGTTTTTGGAATCTGGGAGCTATGGGTCTGAAATAACTGGAGGTCTGTTTTTCTCATGATACCTCAGATCCTGCTTGGAGGAAGTACAGCAAAAAGACCAGACCTAATCTCATCTTATTTCATCCTGGAAGCTCCTTAAGGAATTTGAAAAGCCTGTGAAAAAATAAAAACAAACAAGGAGAGAAAAGAAAATAAATGCAAAGACAAAGAAATCCAGGTTTATTTGGGTTTCCCCTAAACACATACTTCTCTACTGCATAGCATTGCTCAACTGAGACGATATTTCTTCAAATGCCTTATGACTCACAATTATACGTAAACCATGTTTGCCATTCATTAGGACACTAAGTGATGCATATTTAGTTAATATCTATCCCTTTGCGTTCTTCTCCTTATTTACTTTTCCCAACTGCTTGACCAGTAACTCCTTCCATCTGACTATGCCCTTTCAGGATAAAGAGACTATTTTTCTTGCTCTGTGAGTTTATCTCCGCGTTTCAGGGGAGGTTTTGGAAGCAAGTGTTCACTCCTTTTTTCCAAAAGAAATTAAAAGTTTTCATTCCCTTATTTTTCAAATTACTAAAGTCAAGTAAATGGTACTGATATTGTTCTTGATGATGTAAGGCAAATGTTCCTACTATTGTTATCATGCTTTCACTAAGCCTGTTACAGCTACCCATTTTCTAATGCAAACTTCTTATATTCCAGTGCGCTGAATGGATATATCTGTATTGCATTATTAGTGCATTGGAAAGTCATATGCCTATAAAATAGCAGTGGTATCATCCAGTCACAGCACACATGGAGGTTCAGCTGCTGAAAAAGGGACTATTTAGAAGGAGTCACATTAAGAAGTGATCTTCAAATGCAGATACTTTCATAGGAAAAAATGAGTTCCTCCAACCCATCCCAGCAGCTAATTGTGTCCCCATACTTTCACCTCTCTGAGGTCTGCCACTATTTTTCAAAATAGTTTCCTCTTGAATTAGTTTTAATCTAGAAAAAAAAAAATCCGTTTCAGAAGAAGAAAGGGATTGAACTCCCAAAATGTAGTTAGCTTTCACACCACTGGGGAGTTAACAAAGACTTCTTCTCTTTGAAGTCTCACTATGGGACTTATCTGTATCCATTGGAGTTGACAGGAGTCTTCAGATACCCCTCCTGCCCTTAACACTGAAACAATGCCAAGGAGATGCTCATATAGAGGGGTCCCCACCTCTCTGTTCTCCCTGTGGCACAGAATGCCTGTGAGGTGAGGAAATACAAATCCCCACTCCATGGGACAACTGAAAATCAAAGGCCATCTATGAAATTCCTCATCGCAGTCTGCTGTCTAGATAGGGAAACTTCTGTCCTTAAGTCCAAAATCCCAATTTCAGTAATTCCTTGACTCTGTAGCTTTCCTGATTGGTGAGGGAGCTGCCTAGACTCTACCACTTGGCAGCTCAGAGCTCTGCTTGTTCAAAACAAAGTCACCAAGCTCCTAGTAGGGTTTGCTAGGAGCGAAATATCACGATCATTTGGATGGAACAGCTCTTTCTGAGGATCCTTCAGCAGAGATTTCTAGGCTCTGATGCACAGCAGCAGGATTAGGACTTCCACAAAATGTAGATACAGCCACTTTTTCTGAAGAAGCAGCTGGTACAACCACAAGACACCTCTGTCTATAGAACAAGGTATATGCCCAGGAAGTGGTAACTGAGGCTGCAGCCCTTCCTCAACCTGAAGTGATGCAGATCCAGAGCTCTTACTAAAAAGCAGTTACACTGACATCAGCCTAAGGACTAAGGCAACTTCCTGAAGTCACTTCTGTTCATCATCATCATGCTAAGTTTGAAAGGACTGGAAGACTAACCTTGCAAATCTCAGTTCAGGAGACAGGCCTCACCTGGTGTCAGACCCAGAAATGTGCTCTGGTCTTCAAGGGCTGGGTCAAAGCTTCTCCCTATTCCATGCATTTTTTGGACTGAGCTCCTGAGGTGATTTGTTCTCTTCCTCCACTGATGAGGTGGTTTGTTCTCTTTCTCCAATGACGAGGCATCTTGAATATTCATCTGGGTTTTCCTCATCAGTATTGGGCAAGTCGCTTGCTGTAACCTCAGGGAATGTAGTGAAGAACACACATGAGCTCTGTGGAAGAACAGGAACCTGAAGATGGAGTGCAATGTGGTCTTCACCAGGCTATAGTCTTCATATCCACACTCCACATATTCCATACTGTGAAGTGTGATGGCCCACAGTGACATCTTTGACTAGAGACCAGACCATGTTATGACGTATGGCAAGCTATGATATGCTACATAGCTCAGGTACCTGGCTCAAATAAGTGAGGCATCATGAGTGTCCACTGAACTGACTTGGAGCTGAGCGCAGTGTGTTCTTTGTAAAGTCTGAACCAGTGACCTAAAAGCAAAAGACTTTTTTTCCCATGCTAAAAACTACTATTTTTTTCCCCTCCATGAATTTTCATATTGGTTTCAAATCCACTTCTGCTTCAAAAAACAACATTCCGTTTGAATGTTTCGAGGTTTAGAGAAGATGTTTTTGACTAAATGCCCTGAAAATAAAATCCTGAAATAGTGATTTGCTGAGAAATAGCAGTAAGATTCAGCTGAATTTTTCCTAATAAAAAAGGGAAGGATCTCAACGAGAATGGACTCAAAACAATGCATTACTGTCTTGCTGTTTCTCTTATGAAAGACCTTGCACTAAATGTGAAAAAACATGTAGATATTACAATAATTAAAGAGAATTGGTGTAAACTGTAATGTACAGCCATGCAAAGTCAGTAAGTCCCTAGTCCAAGGAATGTTTTGACATCTGGATATCAGTTTTCTTTCGGTGTTATTAAAAAAAATAGTCAATATTTATGTGAAAAAAAAATTTTTAAAAGGTCATTCTGGATCCATAAGATATATCTTTTCAACAAAATTGCCTTGCTTCATTTGATAAATAAAGGCATACCATATTTATAAACATGTTATTAATGTTAAACCAGTGTTTTTAAGCTAAAAAAGTGAAACGTTCCCTTCCAAGAAAGTCAAGCAATACATTGCAGGCTTTATCTAAATGGCTTAATTTATATTTCCCCAAAGCAAATAATTTTAAAAGTGGTTACATTCTTGGGGAATAATTTTTATTTTGGAATTTCAAAAAAATATAAAAGACTTTCACTGGAAATTTTCCAACCCATTCTTCTGATTTAGTTAAGGCAAACAGAAGCACACCAGACATGCAAAGAACCAAGAAAATCTTCTGAGATTAAGACACTTCTCCACATGTACTGCTCAGGCCTTGCTTAAACCACCTCCTCCTGTGTATTAAACTGCATAAATACCCTTCAAGCCATGTGCCCAGGAGTGATACTGCAATTGAACAACCACTTGAGGGAGTCAACATCCCTGGGGCTGGGTCCACTAAGCAAAGCTGTGGGCAGAAACTCCAGGGCAGGTTGCCCCCAGGCTGCTGCCATTGTCTGGTGTTTATTCTCATCTTGCATCTCACCTTGAGCTGTTGCAGCCAAAAGCAGCAGCGGGAGGACCTTGGGCACCACCAAGAACCCATCCCTCCATCATCCCTACAGCCGTAATGGTCTGAGTCTCCAGGCTGGGCAGAAGAGTTGAGCAGCTCCTGTTACTGCCCGGGTGGCTTGGTGGCTGGTGAGGAACTCAAAAGCCGAGATTCAGTCCCTGCAGGTGCTGTGGTTAAACCATCTTCTTAATAACGCAGGAAAATGTGCTTGAAACCACAGTTTACATTGGTTCAGCTCTCCCCTGCCTGAAACCAGAGTAAACTGGTCAAGAGGAAATCACAGCTCATAGAAAATTTTGCCTATCTGCACCAGCCTTATCGGGTTGCAGGGGTATTTGGTAACTGGGAACCAAAGGCTTTTTCTGAAACAGAGACAGTCATAACTGAGACAATTCTTAAACCACGGAATTTTGTTCATAGTTCCCTTTAGTGTGGTTTGTATTAGCTGTTGCTTATTTAACCCACTCTCTAAGAAGCTACTGCCACTGATATTTGTGTTTAGCAGGCACTGAAGCTTTCCCTAGCATGTACTCAAATGCTTATTTATACTTTTTACTTATCGTAGGCGGCTATGTCCAGAAACTCAAAACAAAGAGCTCTGAGACAGATCAACTTGCAACTATTACAATTGTCTTTGCTATTTAATAATTTTTAAATCATACAAATTCATCTTTGAAAATGTAGGATAGATTGCTTCAGCAGCTGTGCTTTTAAAGACATTGTGGACTTCCTACTCCAAGCAAACTGAAAATTACTTTCATCATACAGTTTGGAAAAAATAGCCAAACCTCAGGGTTTACTAATGATGGGTGGGTGAACAAACCAAAGTTAGCATTTTGAAGAAGAAGTAACCAGTAGCAGTGCTTGAGATCTGACATGGTGACCCAGGCAGTGATACTGATCAATGTCTTCCCAGAGGATGAAAAATTAGACAGTGTGGAATTAGAGATGCTGTTCAGTTTAAAATGAATAGAGCCTTAAGCAAAACAGAAGGGAACAACTTTATAATGTTGTAAAAGAGCTCCTTTCGTTGTGCAAGGCTGTTATCATCTTTCATTAGCGGTCCATTTGGCATGAAAGTTTTCTCATATGACACACATAGATTTTTATGAACGAAGTTAGGACCATTACATTAAAATCCTGGATGCTTGCCAATGAAGTATGGCTGAGAAGAGAAGTTTAAAAGCACACAAGAAACATTTAATCACTTGACATAAAGAATAAGCAAATAATTAATTTGTAGCTGAATAAATGTTATTTCGTGTTAACTTTCAGGAACATAAGTCCAAGATGGGCATTGAAGAGCTGATTTTAACTCCCTTCTACCTCAGAAGTAACCACATGGAGGTCTAGAATGGGATCTCATCTTTTCTTTATAAACATGTCAATTTATTTTACTGAAATATTCACTACATTTGGAACACAAGTAACCACAACTACCAAGCTGGGGAATGACTATTGCTTCTTCTCGCTGCAAGAATCCTGCAGGATTACCTACAGTGGGAGCCAGTACCAGCAGGAGCACCAGGGACATCCTGGAGTGGTCTGCCCTTACCACAAAGGCTGGTGTATGTGCCTGGAGAGGGGTACAGAGAAGGTACAGACCTCTTCAAGTGGAAGAATGAAGTGAGTACAGTGTCCCCACCACTGATCCATGGGGGACTGGCTCCAATACTGACCCCTTTCCTGCTTCATGTGGATGTATCTTTCCAGACTGTACTTTCTGTGGTTCCTCTTTGTGATAGATGCTCAAAAAGAGGGCTGGGGAAGAGGTGGATACACAAAATCAAACCAGGTTAGTAGATGAAAGAATAGTGGTAATAATCACTTTGATGACGCTCATGGCAAGCACTGCTCTCCTGCAGCAAAGGGCTGTGCAAAACTGAAGTTCTCTTATGACAAGCAGCAAGTCACAAATTCACAACTCTTTTTCTACTTTGACCACAGTAAGGCAAGGAGAAACATTATTTTGGCTTCTGTCACAGCTTATCCATTCTTCTCGCAGTGCTCCTTACTGGCAGTGAAAAAAAGGCAGGAGGAAGGATATTTCTTACCCACTTGATCATGGTAGAGAGCATTACGAAACACCCTCAGTTTGAGAAGGAAGAAGGGGAATCCCCAAGGACAAGCAGGAAAATATGATGTTAATGACCAGTCAGCATATAGTTTTTAAAGGAACAGACATGTAACAACACCTACAGAAATTCTTACATAAGAAATATGGCACCCAGCTTGAGGTCATACTAATATTATTTGTCTAAACATTACAAAAGAAGAAATCGGAGAGGCTGGTTAACATCTATTTTGTGCAACCAGAATGAAATCCAAAACAGCGATTCTATATACTTAGTGCTTTCAAGAAGTCAAATTACAAAAAGCTGAAAACAGTTATGAACCAAATTATTTCAGAGAAAGAGTTTAAACAGGAAAAATGTGAGTGATAATTGGGAACTATTTAAACACAATTTTCTAAGTGTCCCAAAAGGCACATTGTGACAATACACAAAGAGGTTAAATGGAGCTAAAACCAAAACCAAAACCAAACAAAAGCACAAACTGTCTTAGAGAGGAAATTGAATCAGCTTTTGTAAAAAACCTCCACAAACAATCCCCCTCCACTATTCTCCCAGCAACAAAATGCGAAACACATAAAAACTGCATATATCATAATGAACGAGGAAGGAACTGCTGATAAAAACTGTGTATCAGACACCAGCAAATATAGATGGAATAGGAAGCAATGGGATACAAAGTGGGGGGTATATGGCCATTGGAATGACAGCACGAAGGGACTATTAAGTGTGTTGGGGGAAAAAAGGCCTCCTAACAGTAGCAATTATTCACTGTTAGATGTTAAAAGTGGAGGACCTATGAGTTTTAGGATTTTTTTCTTTCTTTTTCCAGTTGCAGGAAAAAAATTTTTAGTTTAGTTCCATACTGTGTTGACTGTGGTGGCAGTGAAATACAACAACAACGAGGCAATGAAAAATAAACCTAAATAGAGTGGCCAGCCCACATCACTTTCCACCAAGTATGTCAGACAAGAGCTAAGATTTTAAATAATGATTTTCATTTTGTTAGAGTAGGAAGAAACATATAGGACAGTAAGAAGGCTAAAGTTTGGCAAGTTTTCAGAGGAGGAGACCAAGGGCAGCTGAAGGAATTACAGCCTTATCTGCTTGGCACTGAGCACAGGCAAAACAACAGAAAAGCTCTGATGAGGCTGAATTAGTAAAGAACTGGGAGTGAAAGGGAGGCAGAAGTGACATTTTGGTGGCAATAGATACATGAGAGATTGGCATTGCCAAACAAACACCACCTTCTTTCTGTTGAGGTTACAAGTGCTGTTGCTAAAGGTCATAATGTTGTTACTATGTAGTTAAATCTCCATAAGGAGATTTAGATTGAGAACTGAAGAACAAAGGAAAAATAACGCACCAGTAGAAGTTCAGTTTGGTGTATATTAAATATGTTCAAAAAATCTACCCAAAGTAGCATTGTTCAGCGCCTCTGAGACAGGCAGTAGAATCCAGAGGACAGTGTACAGCAGGAAGGAATGAAGATGAAACTTCTCTGGCTGTGTGCACAGCCCTGTCCCACCTTAGATCCTAAGCCAGGTACACGGTGCCCCTGGGGTCTCAAAGGATGTATGTTAGGAGGTAAAGTCCACACTATTCAGCTTTGCAAGCTGATGGAGATGTTCTGAAGGAGATCTCCCCTCTCATGCTGCAGATTTGTTTACCTTTATGCACCACACCCACAGCAGAGTAGACTGTGTGCTTAGTTACAAAGCTGGTCTCTAGGTACCTCAGAAACACACAAATCTACATAAGTATGATCTACTCAATGCTGTATGTGTAAAACACTGAATGCAGGCCTCTGAATTGTATGCCAATGCCCAGTCCCAACACCTGATAGCAGCAGATCAGGCAGAGGCTTACAGCATGAGTGGAGCCAGCACAGAGTCCTTCACCCTCTGTGTCCAGCTCCCAGTCTCCAGCTTTACGGGGCCTGGGACATTACAGAGGTACATGATTTCTTGGATATTGTAGGCTTTCTGCCAGTTCATTTAGCCTCTGACACAGCCTGACAACCTCAACCTTGAAAAACAATTGATGTCAGTCCTAATGCTCATTGGAAATGTGCTCATCTGCCCTACAAGATGCGTCCTTAAGACGACTGCACACCCTGGACTCCTATGTTAAATCGATACATTCCAAGAAGTCAGGCCTAGAGAACAGTGGTTTTAAACTGCCGTGGTAGATGGTATGTGTTTTGCTCACAGATGGTTGTATGTGAATACGTACATTCTTTTAAAAGGATTTTACTGAGGAACAGAGAAAAACACTACCACTTTGCCTTGTCCTGGCTGTTGTGCTGTGGGTCAGGCAGAGTCGTCCATGGGGAAGAGAGACAGCATCTTCTATGAAAATCTTGGGAAGAGGAGAAAACGGTCAGGCTGTGAGCAGAGAGAACATCCCTTCTTTGGTAAAATGGGAGACCTTCAACAGAACTGAAAGTGGGACATGCAGCCAGGCGCTTCTTTCAGATGCCCAGAGGGGATTGGGAGGGCTGCATGCAGTTGGAAAAGCCTTTATGAGGTGGCAGGACTAAGCCCAGGTTTGAAGGAAAGGACTTGTCGGTAAGAGCAGAATGACCAGGAGCGAGTTTTTTAACAAACTTTTTTAATTTAATCTGAATTTTTCTTGAAGCTTTCTTGCCATAATTTCTCTTCCAGTAAAGCGTGGCCATAGGGTTCACAAGCTCCTCCGGTATTTAGTTGTGCTCGCTCTCAGGAAAAGGCACAGACCATCCTAAGAGCACTGGGTGTCACCAGTTCTTCTTACAGCCAACCTCATACAGAGACAAGGTTCAAACCCAGACAAGATACTGAGGGCTTTTAGCCCATTGCCACTATTCCACCCTCTCCAGGCAATTTTTTTCACATTGAATATGACTTGAAAAAGAAAAAAAAAAAAAACTAAACTGAAAAAATATTACCTTGTCCTATGAGAAGCATTAAAGTAATATTTTTGTGGTCCATTCTCCTCAGGAACCAATGAACAAAAAAAGATGAACAACAAAAGGCATATTAAGATGGTTGCTGGATAGAAAAGAAAGAGATGCAACCACAGATGTTTCTGCAAAACAGGGCTTTCTTGCCCGTTTCTGCCACATTTAAGGGAGAGCCCATAGAGGAAAGAGCTACTAGGGAATATCAGCATGTTGGACTTCATGATCTTAAAGGTCTCTTCCAAACTAAATTATTCTATCATTCTATGATGCTGTGATGTCAAGCTGATGCTGTGGCTGGCTGAAGCCTCTGCCCTAACTCTCCATCATGAGAATGCCCTTGGGCAGTTCCAGTCAGGAGCTGATAAATTCTTACAGGTTGGATGTAAGGTCCTTTTTTTGTTTTGCCTATGAGATAGGATTTCCAAACTGTGGTGCAAGTACCCATAAAAATTAAATGCTAACACATACGTGAGCACAGCTTGATCTGCCTCCTCTCTGTCTCGGTGCTCAGCTGGTCAGGGAGCCAGGGGCTGTTGCTGCTGCTGCCACCCCAGTGAGGACCCTCAAGAGGGCAGTGGGGCAAACTACTCCAAGGGGCACACAAGCCCTGGAAGCAAGGGGGTCTGGAAATATAACCCTATTTCTATACAATTCTACATAGAAATAGAAACTGGAGGAAAACCTCTCTGAGCTTTTCTTTCAACCTCTGTGATTCCTCAAGCAGTGATGCTGCTGGTGGGATCCGCTGCAGGGTATTCCCTGACCTCTGGGGACTTTTTTCTGTTCTTAGGTTTGATGACTGGTCTCTTCTATGGCGTTTCTCATCTCACCCTCTTACCTTGCCAAGAGTGCTGCAAAAGCATTTCCCAGAAAAAGACAACGAGATTAGGAAGCAATGTAGTTGGACACCTCTCTGGAAACTGTTCGGACATGCTCCTGAATTGAAGTCCTGTTTAGGCAGACAATTATCTCTTGCTCTAGTAGCTATTTCAAGGAACATTGCTCAATGAAAATTTGCTACCTTAAATTATGCCCTACATTATTTAAGAAAATTCTAGCTAGGAGACTTACTTTACTAAAAAGTTTAGAAAAATGAAGGGATTTTGTGTTCTGAACTAATGTTTTAACCTGGGGAAAAAATATGGACTTCATTTGAACCTCCCCACTCAGGTCAAAAATAGCTGGAGCTGTACACATATATGAAAAGGCATTTAAAGACTAGGAACTAATTTGAATGTTAAGTTCTTAGAAATCTTCTGTGGTTGAACATTTAAAATTTCATCTGTATCAAGAAGAAATCAGCTGAGGTGAACGTATTACTTAAAAATACAATGAAAAACAAAACAGATTTTGAAAGGCATTTGCATGTTAAATGTATGCATTTAGAGAAGTTATAAGAGATTCTTTATTAAGATTTGATACTTGTGTGCTAAACCAGCATCAGCACAAACACTACAGGGTAGTCAGCAGCCCATATCAAGATAGTAGTCAAAATGTCGAAAATCTATTTTGTTTTTCCCTCCTTCACCTAAACTTTGCAGAAACAATTTTCTCAAGTCCCTGGACAACCTTAGGTCAATGAAATTTATCAGATCAAAATAAAATCCAAGTTTTACACTGTTGGATAATTTATGATACCAAACATATCAACAGACAAAGATTGCTTGCTTTGTTTTTGCCCAAGCTCAATACCTGGTAGGCCACAGAATGCAAAGCTCGCTGCTCACTACTCACCTTTAATCAGCCTTTTAATCCCTACTGTTTTGCAGGTACTCTTGGAGATGCGTAATTATTTTCTCATTTTCTTTTATATGCTATCTCATATAATCAATGAATATAAGAATTTACTGCATTCAGAATACTTAAAGAAAAGCAAAATAGATAAGAAGCCCCCTAAATCCATGTGCTTCGGAATAACCTCCTGCTAGTGGAGCAAACAATTACTATTCCAGACTATAGAAGAAGTACAGAAATGCAATAGGCAAGTAAATTTATAATGTAATTTGTAGCTGACTGTCATAATACTTATAAAGATCAAGGTTGTTTTCAAACATACATTTTCATTTCTGGAAAATCAATCTACAATATTTTTAGTACAGGTTGAGTGATTTGCCAAGGATATGGGTAGACAGACTTGGAAAACTGGAAACCGTGACTTGTTTCCGAAGGGAACATGTATCATAGTCACAGCTGGTATCACTATGTAGAAGAATTCAGTCCTATAATTCATGGTGTAAAAGACCAAACACATTTTAATACAAAGCCTCCTGCTACTAGGTTAACATAAGTTATCTTTGAGCAGACTTTAGTCAAGTCTGGGACCCACACTGGGACTGCAATTAGCACATGGCATTCTATGCTTAGAAAGTGCAGTTTAGCACTGTCTGATCCTCACAAAGCTCTAACAAAGGTACATGAGATAACTACTTTGCTTTGTGGAGGAGGAGGCAGGCACAGCAGGCAAGCCATAAAATATGAAAGGCTTTGCAGTTTATAAATATTTTTTCCAATACTCCGATATACTTCTCCCCCAAAGTTAAACCCAATGCAGAAAAATGTTTTACAGCTTTAAGCACATGTTCCAGTGCACTCAAAATTCAAGGTAATTAAAGTGCACAGATGTGGGCTAAGCACATGTTTAAGTATCCTGCTGAATCAGATTTGATGTGACCGATTGAATCTACATTCCAATTACAGACATGTTTAAAGCTAAGGCAGTTACATGGTACAACAAAGCCATTGCACCCAGGTACAATATCCAGTATCTTGCCAGGAGCTGTTATGCGAAAGGACAGGTATTTGTAAAACATAGTTAGAAAAGGGTAGAGACACTGTGAAGAGATTTCTCCTTTGCTAGCATTTTTCTTTATCTAGAAAAATACATTGTTTTAATTTCTTTTTAATTAGAGCTACCTTATTTTTAATTAGAGCACAGGAGTTTTCTCATTCAAATGTTGAACTTATTTTGAAGAGGAGATCCTGCATGCGCTCACGCTTTCAGTGAAGTGCTGCAAAAAGGTTCTGCCTGTTCTTTCAGTCCTGCAAGTTTACCCACTGAAAAGGTAAAAAAGTGAACAGAAAAAAATGCCATCACCTAAAGTGTCTTCGCAGGGTTCAGTACCGGGTTCTTCAGCTGTAAGTAAGGTTTAAAACAATAAAGAAAATGTTGGATGCAGGAAAAAAGGCCCAACAAGGAGGCCTATGGGGAAGGAGAACAGACTGCCAGCAAAATGATTAAACCCCAGCCCTTGGGTTAAGTGAGAACACACTGCACAGAACATCTGCGCAGGCAACAATAAGATCATCTAACACAACTATAGCGTCTGGTGTGGTGGAAAAGGTTGAAACTGCATCCTATCAACCCATCTTTCCTCATGGCTAGTTGTTTCTTTTCAGAAAACTGACATATGCAGGGCATGCAAAAATGGGTAGATGTCAGATCATATTCCCACTGTTTGTATCTTCTGGTTCATCCTCGCTAGCAGGTCTGTGATCCACCTTAAAGGTCACCAATCCCCCTGCAGTGAGCAGGGACATAGCTAATTAGAAGAGAGCAAAGCATAATGAAGTTGCATAACTCTGCCCCACTGCAGCTAAGGATATATTCTTTAATACATGGATATACTCTACAGGCGTATTCATTTCTATTTTTCGTGGGCAGCAGTAGAGATTTACTTTGTTAACACCTGACATCCCCTGAGCTGAGCTGCCAATTACTGCTTTCAAGAGCACCTGCAGGATGTGCCAGGAGATGGATGGGCTGAGCTGAGAGCACACAGAATCTTAAGGTCAGTAAAGCCATACCTGTGGGTAGGAATGCATAGTTTAATAGGCTTGGCTGCATTATAGCGCTACATGACAAGCCTGTACCAACGTGGGTTAACTAGATTAGTTTGAACTATTAGTAAAGGTGATGTAAATTAATCAGACTGCTTTGTGTGTGAAGCAAACAAGGGCTATGAAGGATCATCTCTCCTAATTCCAGCTGTCCCAGAGGCAAATACCTATAGTCCCCATTAGATCAATTCAGTTCCTCCATCACTAATTTTGTTTTTCTTATTCTTTTTATTTTTTCTAACTAGGCATATCCTGTGTTGCTTCTCAACCATTTCCAAGTAAAATGATCCATATGAGTAGATCTCTAGCTTTTAAACTGTTCAGTGATTTAATCTGTTACTGCAACTGGAGTGGGTTAGCGGGGGAGCAATTCTGCAGGCACTGAAGAAACAATAACCCTTGCAGAGAGAGGAGGCAATAATTTCTTTAGCCAACTCAGTGTGGCTGAAAGACTCTGCATCCAAAGCCCAGGAACATCACATGATCCACTTCTGCAATGCCAAGAAATTTAACCTTCTGCTAGAGTTGGTGACATCTTAAACCATTCCAGAAACTCTCACAGGAACATATCCTTAGGAAAAACCCAACACTAAACTATGTGGGCATGCTGGAAAATTATTATCTTTGTGTAAGCTTTATTTGCTGGTGTACATTTAATTATAAGAATGGAAAGTAACAGTTCTTTCTATGACATCCACATAGTAAAACCAGAATTAAGCAAAGACACTCAGGGCATAAAATGTGGGCATTTACTCCCACAAATCTAAGTCCATAAAATAAATACAAAAATAAAACAAGCCTCTTTTCCAGGAATCAGTTGCAAAAGTTTCTTTTCTTATTTAGAAGAGATGTGCTTGCAGCTTAAAAAAAAAAACAACCCCCGCCCAAAAAATTTTGGTAACGAGTGGGTGGATTACTTAATACTAATGAGGAAGGCAAGAATGATGCTGACACAAAAGGAATAAGAGGGTATAATCTGACCATGAACACATTTAGGCCTGTCATTTTTTATCATTACAGGTCTTGATCTAGCTTCCAGTTAAAACAGTGAAGCCAACGACATAACTCCACCAGAGCTACAGCTTGTTGCAAGTCTTGCTGGCGGTTTCCTAGATCAGCTGCCTTCAGTGTTAAATTGGGATGCAGTAATCTGAAAAAGTCTCACTTCTGAAAATATTTGTGCACTTTTTTGGGGTACTTCTTGCTCTATCAGCTAATGCTTATGTTATAAACAAAGCTCCAAACTCTGTCCCAACCTTGCTTTGTGAGACCTATTCAATTCATACTCAATGCTGAAGTTTTGAGTGGGATTTGTCATCTTTCTCTATATCTTCAAATATTATAACACTCACACACTAGAAGCTTCAAACATTTGTCAAAGCCCTTGTGGTATGTGCTGTATCACATTACAACAGACAAGTCTTGAAGTCGTTACCCTCATGCATACCCATCTGCAGATTCCAGGGCAGTGTAGGTATTATTAAGAGCTGAGAATCTCAGCCTTTCCCTGATAGTCCCTCTGTGTGGTGAAGCCGAGATTTCCAACAGGCCATCCTGTGACCTGCGATGTAGACCACAAAAAGCCATGATGTCATGGGTATTAGATAGCACAACTATGTGGCTGTTTCCTTCTTTAGTTATACAGCAAGGAAGAACATACAGCATTAGCACTCTTAAAGGCAAAAGCAAAGGCATTATTACTCCTTACACCTTTTCCCATCTTCACCTCACCCTTTCCCACTCCCTCAAAGACCTGCTGCAGATAACTGACAGTGTACAATGAAGCACTGTTAAAAAGAAAGCAATTACTCATGCAGGAAACAGAATTTTCCTGAGGGTCTGGACAAAGACCACAAAACTAACTCCCCAAGGAACCATAAAATTTTCTCCAACTTCGATACAACATGAAAATGAAGCACACCAAGCCCTCTGAATCCCATACTTCTCCAACTTGGAAGACAATAAAAATGGAATATATGTTAACTATGTTGTTTAATGCAAAACTGGAATGTCCTTAGACAGACTAATGGCTAGATCCGAGCAGGAGCCTACAAAGGACAGAAATCAAGGAAGAAATTTGAAGTAATAATAGACAGATTATTAGGCAATCCCCCAACTTTGGAAAAGAGATTTGGACAGCATCAGATAAGGGCCTAGGGGAGTTAGGTGTAATAAGGTCACACACCCCCTTTCAAGACCCAGAAAATCTAAAATCTAAAGTTCTTTTCTTCATTAACTGATTAAAGCTTTTCTCAATTAATATTCCAATGAAAAAGTTCAAAGTGGGTTAAGGACTACATCAGATTTGGGGCAACAGCCAGAAGAATACCTCATGATTTTGACCACAGGAGGGCTCCCAGGGTTCATGAATACATATGGAAACCTTTTGACAAAGGTCAGAAATAGATATGAGGCTAGGAAGATGAAAGACTTGGAGTTGCATGCTTAATTCAGACTAGATGCCTGCTAGGCCATCTGAGCACACCACATATAATGGCTTTTTTCTTCAACAGAGAAACAAAAGGAACCTTTTTCTGCAAACTTCTTTTTCTCTATTGTCATACAAGAACTATTCTGAAAATGTCAAGTATTAGATCCCTGTGGCAGCAATGTTTCTTTTGGTGTTACCAGTAAGGAGGATCTTTGAAATTAAAAATTTTTCAATAGCGAATAATGTTTGGGGATTAAATTTTGTTTTCACATAAGAAAGGACTGTCATTTTCTAACCAGGCTGTAACTTACACAGACAAGATACAGCCTGCCAGAAGATAGCACATCATCTGTGACCTGCTTCCTAGAGTCTGTTCCTCTAGGTTTTACAGACATGGCCAGTGAGTGCACTGTAGACCATCAGTTCATCCAGGAGACCTTGGGCATAGGGAGGCAGTAGCAGTCAAAGGCAACGAACATCTGATTAAGTGATGTGGGCACAGACAGTTGTTCATGTGGTTGTGCAGTGGAGGAAGAAGTGAAGGGTGAAGTTGCTGTTGAGCCTGAAGTTCCCAGAAGAGCATGGTCATGCACCTCAAAACACATTTCAAATTCCAGCTAGAAACACAAGAAAGACTAAAAGGACAAATGACAACATCCATCAGGAAGAGAACAGGTGAAACTACAACTATCACCAATGTCCTAGAGCTTTGTTAGATGAAAAGGAGCAGATAAGCAGCATATATTCTCTGCCACAATTCACACTGAAGTCAACACTGAGACAGATCCTGATCTCTGGTGTGGCTTGAACCTCCCAATCCCAGAAGAGACAATACTTAAGTTACTAATCAACAGTTTTCTCAGCTCTTAATCACAGTTTGGTTGGTCATGACCTGCGTGCAGAATTTCTGGTTGATAGGTCACACCTTTTATACCCTACCCTCAGTGACAGCAAATACCTCCCTACAAAGCCATATATAGGTAAAGGTCACCACCCTAAACACTCTGAAGAGGATTTTCACCTGCAAAAGCTGGTACTGGGGATTTAACTGTACTAGAAAAGAAACTGAGGATTTATCAGAATCTTCTATGTCTTCTCTTATGCAGTAGGACTGTGTTAAGATCCAACAGAGCTAAGAGCTGGGAGAGCTGTCAGCAGTGCACAATGTAGAGATATGTATATGCACAGATATTGCACTGATTAGGCTAACACTGGAACTATTTGGAGATGATAAACAGATAAAACCTGGAAGAAAACTGGGAGGCCAGAAAAAAAGAAAAAAACAACAGTGATAAAGAGATAAGAGAGGGAGTTTCCTACTTCAGTAGGCAGAACAGGTTGAATGTCCAGGAGATGCTACCAGAAGGGAATCAGGGCTGCAAGAGATTTATTTGACAGCTTTATGAAATCCTTGTTTCCTCTGCATCCAACCTCTTCTGATAGATCAGACTTTCACATATAACAGATGAAATATCTCCCTGCTCTCTGTACACAGCCAGGAAAGAGAAAACTTCTCAGGAATATATCCATTGAAAACAATTTAATCCTTTTCCATTGAGGGTTTACAATGACAAATAATCTCACTTCTTTTCTAATAAATTCTAGTTTTAGTGTCAATCAGTTACAGCTATGCTGATCCACAATTACTATCTTTGCTTGCTGCTCTCTTGATGGTGAAACTTGCAGATGAAACCAGGGTGACCTCAATCTGCCTTGTCCTACCATATTTAAAAAACAGCAGGTAAGGTAGAACAACTGTGCCCATTCTGTGGATGCCATAGCAGGGCAGGGATTTTTCTTTGTGAGGGGAAGTCTGAATAGGTTACATCCCAAACTTTTGACTTGTGAAGGCAAAGAAATCTGTGGTTTTGTTTACCACAGTTGACTGCAGCAATGCTGCATTTTATGTCAACATACATTTTAGTAAATGTTAGCTTGTACTCTGCAGTGATGGGCTGTTTGCAGTAACCTTCGGAATCCTGCTCTTATCTTTTGTTTACACAACAAGTGCAAAGAAAGGAGATTAGGTATTTTTCCACAATGTTTAAAATGCCTTTTTTTCTCCTTTCTTGAACAAGGGCTGAACTTTAAACATTTCGAACACATTTGGCCCCATTTGGAAGATGTACAGCTAACATGGTATCACTCATTTGCTGGTAGGTCTGCCCTAATCAGAGTATACTTGTACTGCCCCAACTACACTGTGTACCTCAGGTCAAGTGCAATGGCTGTCTCTGACTGCAGCAAGGGAAATGGAGGTTAGGGTCACAAAACTGTGCTGAACTAGGAATACAGACAGGATGGACAGATACATAGTGTGGCACCGCTCTGGAGACAGAGGAGGACTCTGCTAAGGAACCAGGATTATCAAAAACATTTTGATGGATGAGACTGATAGAAAACTAATTCAGCATGATTTATTGTCCACAAGGAAGGGGAATTCTGTTTCTATAGCCCTGTATTCAAAGTTTATTTCAGCCACATGATTTTGAGGCTTTTGCTTTACAAAACTTACTTACCCTGTGCCTTTCCAGAAGTGGTAGCACTATAAGAACCGTTTAAAAAATACTAGATATCAAACCCCATACAGGAGTGCTGTGGCCATATTTACTGGGCATACATCACACATATCCTTAAACATATTCATCCTCTCCGTGCTACAGTTTCATCCATGCCTCTGATAACAACCGTTCCCAGGAAGGCTGTGGAGTTTAGTTTGTTCTCTGTGCCAAAACACCAGAATAAGCTCCACTGCCGTAAGTGCAAAATGTGTTTGAAAAGAATGATACTGGAGTGCTGGGGCAGAGAGGAGACAGGAGGCCTGCAGCACCCACATACGCCCCTGCCCTAGCAAAGCCTAGTTTTGTCCCATTTCTCTTGCAGGGCACAAGAAGCGCATTTGCTCTCCTCTGGGGAGGTGGTAGCAGTTTTATTTAAAAAAAAACCCAAACATGAGACTGAAGGGAAGGACTGCTGGAATGCCAGCTCTGGCTGCTACAAATCTGTTTCTTCCAGGTCAAATCCTGCATGCTGTCCTCACTGCACAGACCTTGACACTTCTGGATTCGTGTGCTGCTCCTGCAACATCTTCACAGGGGAACTCTTTCAACTTTCCTAGGAAGTTTTCTTAATCCTGCTGTGTGCAAAAATTAGGGAGCTATTTCATCTGTTGTACATGAAATACTGATGTATTGGAAAGTGCCGGCTACAGAGGGAACAGGGGCTTTATAAACCCGCCAAATGAATCTTCTCCAGGCCCAGTTCCCTTCTGGCAGCATTTCCTGGACCCTCAACCTGTTCAACCTCTTCTGTTCCCAAAGCAGGAAACTTCCTCTCATATCTCTTTATCACTGCTTTTGTTTTCTGGTCTCTCCTACAAAAAGTGCACGTTTTAATTTGATAGAATTATCACACAGTCAGTTGACTGACTATTTGTCTATGAAGCACTGAGAAGCTGGGGACTATGGCAGGATTGTTTGAGAGCGGCCTCTAGGGACCCAGAAAAATTGGTCTAATTAAACATTTTTATTAAATTTACTCAAATTATATCCCCCAAGAATACTGGAAAAGCTTCAAAAGACAGCACAGATCTGACAGTTGGTTTTTTTTTCAATTTTCTAGTTCATCTGGAGGTGAAAGTGCTTTACAACACTGTACAAAATCTGCTATTACCAATACTGTGCCGGTGTCCAAGCAAGGGCAGAAACATAACACCACAAAGGTACTAAAAGCTAGACACAAATAACAGGGAAGTAGCAGCAAGCAGAAATTATCAATCTAATCAAGCTGTTAGCTGACCAGGACAGAATATAATCAGTGGTAATTAAGAATTTTGACTTTTGCTAACCTAACCATCCTGTTGGTCAGGTTACTTGACCTGTTTCAGTGCTATTCTGGATTTTGTTCTCCTATGTCATTGTGAAAAAGGGTTTAAAAAAAATTAGCTTCATGCAGCAGGGATATTCCTGTTGCATAACTATCGCTGGGGAGGGGGGGAAGTTCCCAGAGCAAAAGGACTTTGTTAGGTTTTCAGGGCATCTACAGCTTTTGTTGCCTTGACAATTGCTCAACTAGACTTCCTCTAAGTCATTAAACGTGCCTCAAATTTACATCACCAATTGCAAATAGTAATTACTGAAATCCTCAAAACTGCTGTTTCCTCAACAGCAAAACCCATCACTTGTTCTCCTCAATGGACCTCTTGCAGAAGCCAGAGTAATACCAAGAAAAAGAAACATGTCACAGAAACAAGCAGCATTTCATAGTTTCAAAATGGTCCAACAGGAATGGAAAGCAGAGGGGTTCCTTCCTACACTCTGACATTCACCCTGATGAATACCAAAGGGAAATGACAAGTTTCCTTAGAAATGTCTATTGTTCCTGCAGAGCTTATGTTGCTTAGAGGGATTTATAAGGCTTTAGGTTTGCACTGAAGTTCTTGTGTTGATAAGGCATCTTTAAACAGGAAAAAAAAAACAAACGTGCAATTCACTGAAGTCACCACAAACTTCACCCAGCACAGCTACATTTGCCCGCATAGTGAAATAAAACAGCAATACCATACAAGAGTACATGGCCAAGGACTGAAGAGAAGCAAATAGAAGTAAATTACTAGTATTTATTCTCACAGTAAGCAACTGAGTAAAAAAATCACATTTCCCTACATGCTAATTGTCCTTCTTTAGTAAAATTCAACTACTTAAATCATGTCTCCTAACAATCATCACTAACTGTATTTCAAAAGCAAACTTCTCTGAACACAAGAAGAGTAGTATCTTTCAGAACTTAAATATTCCTTTGGTATAAATGTAAGAGTCATTTTGGGAGAAAATAAAATAATTACATCATTTGTTAGATTTAATTAAACAAGCAAACAAAGCAACAGATGAATGTCAAAGCAAAACAGTAGAGGTGGTCTTTAGTTTAGCTTATGAACAATCACATATCATCACTAATTTTGGTGTTAGAAGAATTAGATCTTAACTGAAAACTGTTTTAAATCCAGAGGAAATACCGTTTATAGCACATGTAAGAGTAAGAAGGCCTGCCAAAAGCTTACAGAAAAATATTTCTGTGCTACCAGACAATCACAAGAGACATTTTCTAAGTTGGAGGAATAGGATGTTTCCCAGAGCTTCATGCAGTTATCAGAATTTCCATCCTAATATTTTGGGGGGATTTTAAAGCATTCCAGTTTTGTTCTCTTCAAATTTAAACAGAATTTGGCACCTAGAATAATAAATTTGTCTACTGGTCCCAAGAACTTTATCATCAATGTTAACACGATTAATTCTGGTTTACTACTTTCGCTTATATGGATGCAAGTTGCTAAAATTGTGCCAGATTAATTTTACTGAGGACACCTGGCTACCCAGCTGTGTACATGGCTGAGACACTTTCCAGCTCTTCCCACCTCCCTCCAACATTTGCAACCCTTAAACTGAAAATAGACACAAACCACTTTGGCAGAGGGTAGGAAATCTGTAACCCCAAACAATGGCTTTGAAATACTCATAGTGCCATCAGTGCACAGGTGGCAAACTCATGTCCTGCAGGCCAAATCCTGACCCGCACCTTGTTTCTACCCAGCAGCAGCAGCAAGCTCCTTGTCCCTGCACTCCTGGCAGCACTGGTCACGTGTGCAGCGTGTGACACGCATTACATGGCAGAAGCAGGCTGATATGGCCCCCAGTGAAAATGAGCTTGACACCCCTGCTAGTGGGTTCAGCCTCAAGAGGCATTGTAAACAATAATTGATCTTTTACATCATTTAACTGCACTAACACTAATGTTCCATACCACATGCCTTCTAGAAAAGCTGTTCAAGCCAAATCAGGCCATTTATGGTTTAGTTGTGAACTTGGCAGTGGTAGGCTTATGAGTGGACTCAATGACCTGAAAGGTCTTTTCTAACCTAAATGATTCTGTAATTATCTAGATACCAATACACAACAGTGCCTCTTCCATTGGCTTGGGACTGTGCCATCGGGGTGACTCATAGGGGCTTGTAGGGATTATGAGACTATGACTGCACATAAGTAGCCAGCAAAGACCTGACCCACTTGGCCAGGTATGTGGTGGTTTTAAACCATGTGCACTGTATGGGCTTCACAGTACCAGATATTGCAAACAGGCCAAGGGGTTTCCTCTGAGAACGAGGGCTGGCATTAAGCCCCAAAATCTGATTCAGATTGGGGAAAACTCTGAAAATTCTGGCTATTAAGAACAAGATCATGAAAAGCAGATTTTCTCCTCTCAGGTAAATGCCCACTGATGGATTTTTAGTAATGTCACCTCTGTCAACATCTGCCTTACCTCAGCTTTCCTCAAAGTCAAAGCAAAAGATGATGGAACAGGTATCCTAGGAATCAACCCAGAGCAGTGGTGGTGGTAAAGGGATGTGACACAGCCTGACTGATGACAGTGGATATTGTTACCTTGCATCCTCCCCACAGCTCCGGAGCAGGGCCAAGTGGCCTCAAGTGTGGGGTACTCCTGCTAGCTTATGGCACCAACCAATCTTCTCTCCCACAGCTCTGGCCCTACGGCAAAACCTGCCCCTACTGTGGGTGTCTCTGTGGTCTCACTGCTGAGTACCAGGGCAGGGCACCTGGGCTCAAGGCAGTCCTCTTACCAACCAACCTAAGCTATTGAGAAGGGCTCTGTTCAGTGAATAAAAGAGATCTGGTAGCACTTAGCTGCTCACAAGTCCCTCTGAATGTTCCTGTGAAAAGAAATCAAAACACATTAAAAAAACTGAATGTGTGGTTTATTATATTTAAGATGCTATTTGTCTATAGGGTTTAAATATGTCTGTCACATAGTTAACAGTAAATGAATGTAATTTTACATGTTCAGTATTTTGATACACAGTACAGGACTACAAGTGTAGTAAAGGAGCATGGGAAATTAATATTTCCTTGATGCACATATCAAATCTGCAGCACCACTTAAAAGTTTGGAGTAAGGACTCAAGCTGCAGTATTACAAGCACTACTAATATAAACCAAGAGACATACCTATGTTAAACGTTAGAGAAACAAAACAGATGACACAAGGGTTTAATATTTAAGATTTGATACAGGATTAAAATACTAATATTTTTAATGTCCTGGTTTCAAATTAATAAATATAAAAACAATATAAAAATATACACCAGTTGATAAAAGGATGCACTGAGTAAGGTTAGAATGCTAAATTTCACTTTCAAATGTATGCAGGTATGTCTTTAAGGAGAGGATTTCAGTGTAGCTGCGACTGGTCTTTCGGAAGAAGTCCAAGCTTGTGAGCTGTTCGATGTCACGCACACGTGCAGTGTGCATCTTAAGAAGATCTTCAACCCACCTTGATTCATCCTCCAAGCTCTGAAACATAAAAACAGTAAAAGTTTTATCACATGCCATCTCAAAAATCAGCTCTGGAAGCAAATGCAACTTCTCTCAACATTGGGTCCATTTAAAGAATCTCTGCACCCCATTCAAGAATGACTAAAGTAAACAAGTTCTAAGAAAAAAGATTTGAAACTTAACATGCAAGGTAATTCCTACAGTTTTATTTTGGGACCCATTTTAAGGTGGGGTCAAGATAATGACCATAGTCGTTTAGGAAAAGCTGGCTCCATATTGCAGGTGTTTCAGAAGAACAGCTATATGCTTTTAGATCCATTAGTCATTATGGTTTTTATCTCACAGAAAGAGCTCCATATTAATCAGTTATGTATTACCAAAGCCCAGACTCTAGGCTGTTTAGCTTTGAGCCCTATCCCTAGACATTATCCTCATCTGACCAACACCTCATCTAACAAATTATTTTAATCTTTTCACTTTACAGTTAGGATACAATTATGATTCATTACACAAATGGGTCTATGGTTTATGTTAGTACCTGAAAATCCTACTTTTAAAACACACATATTATTCACTGATAGAAAAAAACACTTTCACTATTCATTTCCCAATATAAGGGAAAAAAAAAGTCAGGAAGGTGAAGCTGCCAGAGTGATCAGGGTCACTTTGGGTGGGTGTAATCTCTCTTAATAGACGGCTCCTGCTGCATGGTTCAAGACTGCTCTGGCACTTGTTGGAGCTATCCCTAAACTAATGCAACTCACTAACATCAGAAAATCAGCCCGGAAAAATACTGCAGTTACTGGTTGTTTGAGTGCATTAACGAGCTCAGTGATATGTCCCATGAGCATTGCAGCAAGCCCTGGAAACAGCACCGCAGGGAGGAAACGTGGGAAAAGGACAGAGCAAACAGGACTTTCTCCCCTTTGGCCTCTCAGGCTGGTACATCTACACAACTGCTGGGGAAGCAAGTTAGGAAAGGCGGGTTGTGCCCCCAGACATTTGGACCCCACACGTCTTGGAAATTTTGCGAATAAAACTACTTCTAGGCTTACTCCTGAAAATGAGCCCCTTTCTGACTGTCTCAGCCAGGGCCTCCTATGAAGTGATCCTCTCATTGTTCAAGACTAAGCTTCAGCAATGCCAGAGTCTACCCAACACAGTAGACACTCCACAGACTATGCAAAGGCCAAGAAGGTGAGCGCAATCATTTGCACAGAGAGGACATAAAGTACCAGACAGGTCACAGAGGGTGTTTTAAAGCAAACGTTCATGACCCAGTCAGTACTTGTCTGTTTAGAAGCTTTTCAGTTCCAAACTGACTTTCCATGGCATTATCAACCTAAGGCACAAAACCAGGTCTGGAACACGAAATGAAAACCAAATTAAGAGGAAAGAGAAGAGGCCATGTCCTCCTCACTCCCCTTTACTGTGATGCCTCTGTTCAGCATTCAGCCTGCAGATGAAATTGTTGGTCTGTAAACAGGCCGCAACAGAGTTCTTACTGCAAATGCAATCACTGTGACATTTCTGTTGTATACAAGCCTTCTGTCTGAGGAGGAAACCTGCAGTGTACAGAGCTCAGAGGGAAATCTCACTGCTACAAAGCACACTTTTTTTGAATACAAAGAGGATTCCTAAGAGTTTGCAGATCTGCAATATGAATAAATCACAGGACTGAGTTTGATTTTAAATTAAGTCCAGTAAGACCATATTTGCACGAACCCACAGAATCACAGAATGGTAGGGGATAGAAGGGTCCTCTGGAGATCATCTAGTCCAACACCCCTGCTAAAGCAGGTTCATTTACAGCAGGTTGCACTGGAATGCACACACGCTGGTTTTGAATATCTCCAGAGAAGACGACTCCACAGCCTCTCTGGGCAGCCTGTTCCAGTGCTCTGTCACTCTCACAGTAAAGAAGTTTCTCCACATGTTTGGGTGGAAATCCCTGTGTTCCAGTTTGTGCCCATTGTCCCTTGTCCTATTGCTGGGTATCATTAAAAAGAGTCCCGTCCCATCCTCTTAATACCTGCCCTTTGGATATTAATATATTAATAACCATTGATAAACCCCTCTCAATTTTTTCTTCTCCAGGGTAAACAGACCCAGGTTTCAGACTCTCCTCATAAGAGGGATTCTCCAGTCCCCTAATCGTATTGGTAGGCCTCCCCTGGATCATCTTCAGTAGTTCCTCATCTTTATTGAACTCGGGAGCCAGAACTGGACAAAATACTCCAGATGTGGCCTCACTAGGGCAGAATACAGGGGGAGGATAACATCCCTTGACTTATGACCACAGTCAATGCACCCCAGGACACGACTGGCCTTCTTGGCCACAAGAGCACATTGCTGGCTCATAGCGAACTCATTGTCTTCCAGAATGCCCAGGTCCTTCTTTACAGAGCTGCTCTCCAAACTGTCAGTCCCTAACCTGTATTGGTGTAGGTGCTTGTTCCTCATGACATGCCGAACCCTACACTTGCCTTTGTTGAACTTCATTTGGAGTTCCATTCCACCCAGCTTTCCAGCCCATCCAGATCTCACTGAATGATAGCTCAACCTTCCAGTGTATCAGGAACTCCTCCCAGCTTTGTATCATTAGCAAACTTGCTGAAGGGTACACTCAGGTAATTGATGAATATATTGAACAAGACTGGACTCAGTACCAACCCCTGGGGAACACCACCAGACACAGGCTTCCAACTAGACTCTGTGCCACTGATCACAGCCTTCTGAGCTCTACCATCTAGCCAGTTCTCAATCCACCTCACTGTCCACTCATCTAACCCACATTTCCTAAGCTTATCTACTAGAATGTTGTGGGAGACAGTGTCAAAAGCCTTGCTGAAGTCAATGTAGACAACACCCACTGCTCTCCCCTCATCTACCCAGCCATCATAATCAATCAACTGGACTAAGTTTTAGTTTTTCCACCCCACAACTGGCCCATGAAATGGCAGGTCCAATAGCAAGGATTTTAAGCACAGAGATCAGCTAACATGGTGTTATACTACTGCAGAACAATGAATGAAGTGCTCACACTGAAAATGATAGTTTTCTCTATCTGTGCTCTTTAGTCTCACCTCAATACTATGGTGAGTCTTAGAAGAATAACAGTTGAAAGCATGCTGGTAAGTAGAAATAGGTAATCAATTAGGAGACTAATCTAAAATCCACTGGAAAAGATACCACATATTCTGGACAAAAGAATCTCTCTGGATATCAAATCATTAGCTGGAAAGCTGAAGATGATTAGAGTGTAGATATGTGAGTGATGAACTCTTGTATGAAAAGAAAATTTAAAAGTTTTGCTGAAAGGGAAAATAGTGGCCTCAAGGAAGTTTCTACTAGGGCTCCTCAAGCTTTGATCTTGGAAAGGATTCTGTGTAATGTTTTCTTACATGCTTTTTGTGCCAAGATCATTAGTGTTCTAATACAAAAAAACCCAACCCAAACCAAAACATAACAGAATAATTGGGAGCTTCTGTCAATACGGAGGAAGACTGGACTAGCATACTGGAGGATGCAAATGAGAGACTGCCTGATATAGTACGAAATTGTGCTATCCCCATTGACAGCAAAACTTTCTGCTAAGCTGGGAGCTTCTCAGGTGAAACAGCAGACAGAAGAGAAGGACTTGGGTGTACTGGTTGTGCATGATTGTGAGCCACCATTAAAACACAGTTATGAAAAAAGCAAATCTGAGGTGGTATCAGAGGAGTTGTGCCCAGTGTAGAAAAGAAAACCATTTTCATTTTAAGATCTCAGCTGAAGTACTTTATCTCATCCATGTACCATGAAAAAAAAAACAACCCACCACCAAAATCCCAGACTGGAACAGATGCCTAGGAAGGCTACTAAAATACTCATCCACTCTTAGAAGAAGTGCAGAAAAGACACTGAATCTCCCATGAATAGAGAGAAGCATATACCTTTAGAGTCATCATAAATCATCACTAGGGTAAGTCCCTGGTAAAGCTCAGAGAAGGGCTATTTAAGCCATAGAAAAATGTTGACACAAAAATAAATGGGTATGACCTCGCCATGAATAAACAGTTTAGAAATGGAACAAATTCAAATGAGAAGAGTAGTGGTGTTCTCCAAAAGCTGTATGAAGAGCGAGAAAGTGTGTGCAACAAGAGCAGAGTGGGGTAAAAGCTAATATTTCTTCAAGTCTTAAAAGAAAGCTGTGGAGGAGTTATGGAAAAATCCTTATATTATCCCATGCACTTCATCCATGAAGTACGTGAGGTTTTACATAATCACTTCTTTCAACAAATCAGATGGAACACCATGTGCAAAAGACTGCATTTGAATGGCAAAATTTTGCCTGACTGTATTTTCATTCAAGAGCTACATTTTAATAGTTTTGAAGCGGTTCTTTGCTATGTAAAAAGCATAGACCAATATCTGCTAATGACGTTGCAATAGCACTTAAGTGCCTCCTGGAACTGTACAAACACACACCATAAATAGCATGACCTACAGAGAAAAGAAACCTGGGTTGGAGTAAGAAATCAGAGAGTAAATCAAGCCATTACTCTAAAGAGGTCATAAAAAGGATTTCAGCAGTTTAAGTGGACCCTGTCACACAATACAGGGAGGTAAAAAATTGAGTTTGTCATAAAAGTACATATGGGCAGAGACACAAGGGCAGAGGCACTAATAACTGCCAGATTAGTAGCTTCCAGATCATCAGTTGGATCTTGATTCAGAGGAAAGCAGTCCAGAGAAAAACCACGATGAAATATGTGTAAGATTTTGAGACTTCTGGTGGAAGATAACTTTGCCCAAACAGTTAAGAGTCTAAACAGGGGAAGCCAGACCTGCTCAAGAGAGTAGGATACAGCTCCAAAAGCGTGGTTTTAAAAACAGAGACCTGAAAGCAGGCGATGTTTGATGAATGAGAAAGAGACAGTGTTCCAGGTGAATTGTGTACAGAGTTGGAATGGCTATTTCTGACTGTAGCTGGAATAGAAGTCTTAACTTTTTATGCCAATACAAAATTTATAACATTAATGCATCCATTCAGGAAACGGTCTCCTGGCAGCCTATAGTGAAGCGTCTGTGTGCAGGAATTTGCACAGCTGTGTAATGGGAGAACAAGTTCAGGCGGAAGGACAAGTCTAAATACAGCTGCCTGGGAAGACTACTGCTCTTGCAGAGCACCAGAACCCAGGGGACTCAACCACTCTCCTGCCACACTATCAGCTGCAGAATGTGTGTTACTTTCTACAGTGCTGACCAGACCAAAGCCTTTGTGCTTCACCAAGATGCTTACACTATAGGATCTTGCATCCTAAAGGAACACGTGAAACAAAACAGGAGTGTGTCTGGTCATCTCTATTAATAAAAATCCAAACTTTTCCCTTGAATCAAGACATGTTTGGAAATGGCAAGTGATGGCACTCTAGCCAAGGCAAGTTTTAGCGTATAGCTTTAATATGGTGTGGGCTGGATGTAGTTATGCTATCTGATGCACCCAGACTGCCACAACAGACAGATGATATTGTATCTGCACATGGAAACAGACCTCAAAAGAAACATCAGTCTGGCTGCCAGCACAATACGACTATGCACACAATCCAGTGTCCCCTCAGTCTGCTCTGAGGTTACTCCAACAGTGTCTGCCAAAACCTAGAAACCTACAGGTTATTTACCGTCAACCAACTGTATGTCATTTATTCCAGACTATTTTAGGTGCAGTTATAGTTCCATAATTTCTCTGGTATCAGGGAGGAGTGCTTTTGTCTAATAAGTTGAATAGAGTCACTAGATGGACCAGATGATGTCAGAGGTCTTTTCCACCCTTTTGACACTGTGATACTACTCTGTGCTTTCATTCAAGACATTAGTGAGCGCTAGAGTCTAATAGTAATGACTTTTCAGCTGTTCTAGAGACATATTTAACACGGGGCTACAGTAGTGAAGCAAAACTTACATTGCAGCTCTCATCATTGTCAGGCCGGTGGGGAAGGATGTATGAGAGAACAGAGAGTGGTCCGTCACACTTGTCAGCTGGTTGAGTGAAATCTAAGCAGCTGGTTATGATGGCATAGTAATGAGTAGGAACGGGGATGGCGCTGCCTTCCACAAACCTAGGGCAATAAAGCAAACATATCCACAAAGGATAAACTTGTTTGGAAGAAAATTACACAAACAACACGGTCTTTCCTCCCCTATGTGTGAGGACACACATATGCTGCTGAGATGCATTTGCTTCATAAACACCAGCTGAAAATGAGCATTCAACTAGCTCATGTTTTGATACTGTGCTCTAGAAATACCACACACCAGGGCTGAAAGGTTTCCTCAATTTAGGGACACAGAGAGATAGCATTACTGAATTAACAAATTACTCGAATATCTAACTCAATAGCACTACTACAGTTTGCTCTGGTATCCAGTTGTCACTCAAGTTCTGTAGAATTTTAGAGAAAATCGATTATTTAGAACATAATTCAACTTCATCTCAAGGATAAAGGAACACATAATTTCAAAAATTAAGGTGAATAGTTACCTGCTGAACTGTCACTTTGTTATTTTTGCCATTGTCCTACCTACAGGGGCATTCAGTCTTGATGAATAATTTTAGAAAGAGCTAGCAAACTTCACCTCCTCCCAAAAACAAATAACGTGCAGAAAATTAATTGTTTAAGATAAATCCACTTCTAAGAGAGCAAACCAATTCAAAGACAAATTCTTACTGTTTTATTTTGTCAGGTGTGTCATGTAAACCATCATAGTCATAGTCAAAGATTGGTCCACTGATGACATTAACTCCATTTCGTTCAGTGGCATATCTCTTCACCAAAACCCTTTGGAAATAGTTCCATACCTCTGTGGGGAAGAAAAAAAAAAAGAAAACACACCCCTCAAAATTTGTGTAAGTCAGACCACATCAAAATTATTAACAGTTTTTTTTTTTTCCCTGAAATAAAAATCCAGTAGACATCATTCACATGATAGTAGGGGAAAACAAAGACTAAGCATTACAGATTTACTGCAGCTTCATTCAGTTTGGTCAATAAAGCCTATTCAGACTTCCTTGTTCTTTGTTGATTTTTTTTTCCCCAAACAGTGGCAAAGGAAATGCACGGTACCACTCCCAGCCTGGCATTACCACAGCCATTGCACAGAGAGCTCACTGTTCCTTCATCAAGCAGCAGAAACAGTTATTCACATGCTTTTATGTTTCTGTAAACACTTCCTTTATCTTTCTTATCTAGTTACATGGAATGAGGCTGTGGGATTTTATTTAATGCTGGAAAAGAAACAGCGCCATGATTAAAAGCAAACCCCAAACATTTTAAAAGAAAGGGAAAAAATAAGGTCATATTCAGTTATATCTTTCTTGGATGCCAGAAGTCTAACTTTTAAATTAGGTGCTGTAAAGGATGAATAAATTATGGCATGGTCTCAAATTACAGCAACTTTTAGGAAGAGCATGACACTTTCACCCATCATGTCTTCCTAAACCTTAAGCAAGTTAAGATGCTTGCAGGGATGGGAAACACACTGGAATCTCCAGCTACATCATTCTTTTCCTTCTGTTTTCCTTTTTGTTTTAACACTAGCAGAAGCACGTGTAAAAGAAACATCCAAGACTTGTAAAAGTTATGTATTTTTCTTGCCAGCTCAGACCATTAAGTCCATGGATCCTGGCTGTGATAGCAATGCCAGCCTCAGCAGGTTCCCCAGTACTCCTTATCCTAAAACTGCTTGATGCCACATGAACTCCCTTGCTTGAGCTCATGCAGAGAGCATGGCCCATCAAGAACCTCAGCTGCAGTAACCACCTGGTTAATAATACCACTCGTCCAGCTTCTCATTCCTCCAATGTACCAGCCTGAACAATTAAAATAGCCCAAAAATGAAAGCTTCCCCCGCTCAGTTTTCCAGTGAATCAGTTCACCACTTAGGTTCCCATTGCAGCCACACAGACAGCAACACAAAGTGACAGGGAGGCCAGCCCAGGGGCATCATCTTGCAGCTCCAACAAAGCAGAAGCTGCTTAAGCCAGACTAACTACAGAAAAAATAGATACAGAATTATTGGCTCAGGGGACAGGATGAGATAGTGAATTCAAAACACAAAGCAGAGAAGAGGGCCTCTGCAGCCAGCACTGCCACCAAAACCACCATAGCGTAGAACTGCCACCTTGTATTTTGCCTGTTGTGGAAAAAGCACAATATAATGAGCTTATAAGCAACTCTCAGCACTGCAAACTGCACACATGTAGTGGTTCATAATTACCCAGGAATGATATTAGTGCCAGCATTTGTTCCCAGGGAATCCTTCACCCACTTCTGATGAAGAGCAAGGACACTAGACAAAACGAGCTGCTGGTGGTGGGTTATTCTCCCGTGATTAGCATCTCAGCTAATTTGCTTAGACTAACATTAGCATAAAGAGCATTTTTATGAAGTGATTTGAGAGTGGGAAATCCCCAGTAATTTTGCACTCTGTAATCAGTTGAGTGTCTTTGCTCAAACTTCCAGCAAACATCACCACTTGTTCCTACTCAAAGGTTTTTCAGTTCAAAACACTCTTTTCTGATTAAAAAGAAAAGGCCTCCTATAGGCTTTGATGTTTATCCAAACCTCTCTGGCCTAAAATCTGGATTGGAAATCTCACAAGAACAGGCTCTTGAGATTCTTCCAAGAATCTCAATTCCTGCCAAGCCAAAAATGCCACCAGAATAGTCTGATGGTTTTCCTACCTCTTGGCAAAACTAGAGAGAAAAGCGACGTGCAGACAAAAGAAATGTTAATACTATATCCCTGCAGTGCTGAAAGTTTTCAGCCAGGTTTAAGTTATTCCTCTTTTTCCATAAATTTGTTTCCTCTTTGTTTTTCTTTATAGGTAATAAATATGCTTGGTCTTCCTCTAAGAGCATAAATAGGAAAATTAAACAGTAATCACTTGTCCCTGAACTATAACAACATGCTAAGTGGCTTCAGTTGATAAGTAAAAATGTGTTGCCTACGTATGTTCTGCACTAGCTTAGGCTACAAACAAGGAAATCTCAACGGTCTTGCACAAACTGAATTACTGTGGCATGAATCAAAATTGCGTCTATTCTCCCATCTTAGCCCAGCACCAAGGAGAACAAACTTTAGTTTTTGAAATTTAGGCTTTTCTTGTGGTATTTTGCCTGCTCATACCTAGAACTATACCAGTGCCCACATGTATTATCTACTGGCCATAAACTAAAATTCTCCCATCAATTCTTTTCATAGTCAACCCCACACATTAAAAAAAACATGTTCAGAAAGAGAATTAAAGCCATGGAAAGGGCACTTACTTTTGAAGGCAGGGTACATTGGAATAACATTTGTTATTAGCAAAGCATCGTATTTTGCTTCTGCAGACGAACTTAATTCTGAAAACAATAAAACAGATAAGACAAAATATCAGAAATTCAAAGAAAAAAAAAGGTTTTGAAAAATGGCTTCAGAGATTAACCAAAGGGAATACTGTCATCTAAACGGCAATCTGAACACTGTATTCAGAAGTGCACATTATATGCATAAAACTTGTCTTTAACATGACTGCCAAACGTGGAAAACCAGGACTTTATCTTTGCTTCGAGTGTCAACCAGTTCAAAGTATTTTTATAGCTCATCTATTTTTCCAGACTCAAAAGCCAGAGAACTGTTCCACAGGCGTTTACCAAAGAGGCAAACAATTTCCAGGGAGAGGAGCGTAGGATTCTCTTCTAGTTCTGAGCAAGCCTATGCACCAGTAATTTCATATCAGAAATCAACCATAAAATATTTCAGCCTCTGAGTGAAGAAGGCAGAGCAATGAAATTCACTAGTATGAAAGAGTTGTGTCCTTTGAACATTTACTAATGCCAGAAGACCATTGCTCCCAGACTTAACCAATGTAACTGCATCAGGAGTATCCAGGACACTTGCTTACACAGCTTTTCTATTAGCACTATTTCTATAGGATGGTAGAAATTTTCATAGTATGCACAAGTCTAACCGGATTTAGAAAATACATATACGCTTATCTTAATGCGGTTTGAGTTCAAAATTAAAAAAAATCACTAGATTCCCACTTCATATGAGCTGGTATCTATCCACTGGCTTTAAAGTGCCAACTTTTGAAGACTGTCTTCTAGCTTATACGCTTGCTCTGCGCAATTCCTTGTTCACCGTTATTAAGTAAACTGGGACACTTCACTGTTCTGGAGCATGAAGCTGGGCAGCAGTTTAAATCACCTCTTGGAGAGAAGAAGTATCATAGCTATGCTGGCAACTTGGGGCATTGACGTCTTAGTTCTCATCAAGTGCAACAAGAATTCTGTACCCATTCCACTGGGCCCCATTATGTGACACTGGCGCAGAAGCAGCTCCTCTGAGAAAACGATGAAACATGGAGAAGAAAATCACTCCAGACAGGGAAAAATTAAACACTTCCTACCTATTTTTTTTCCCGATAACCTCAAAAACCCATATCTGGGGAGGTGGGGTTTAATTCCTAATGTTTTCCTCAACAAAAAAAGAAAATTACAAAACCACTATGTATTAAAAAGCTATCTGAACTTACGAGGAGGGAAAAGGAAGCCATAGGAGATCTGTTTGTCGCCTCTGTAGGCTGCACAGCTCTGGCTGTTTGCTGGAGAAATGCGGAGGTCAGGCCTCACACAGCTAGCCAGGTGCTCTGGGACACCTGATACCTCTGCCTGCATTAAGGAACATAGAAGCAACAACAGAATTAATATCAGCATTTATAGCTAAAAGAAAACAATCTCAAAGAGTTGACAGATTACATGGAGGGCCACATGTGGAGTAAAATAAACCATCTAGCTGTGCAAACAAAGTCTGCTCCTGTATCTGCTGCCGGGCACCTCCTTCACACAGAAGTCGTCACCATGTGTATTAATTCAAATTGGACTCAATGATTATTTCTCATAATAAAACAAAACTCAAAAAAACTTAGAACAAAAATGAAAACAGGAATATACAACCCTTTTGCCTAAAAACTGTTTTCTCATAAAAAAATAAAAAAGGATTATCATTGTTTACTATGGTATCTGCCACATTTTCTGGTGGGCAATCTATCTGGGGAAGGGGAATTTTTAGGATTTCAAGAATACAGGCACTGGACATGTTTCCCTAGGATTCTTTTTAAGTACTTTTTCAATAGGAAAGACAGCACTAACCTGTTTGGAAATAGTGTAGGAAGTCCAGAGAGGCATCAGGAATGTTTCACTGTAGCCACTTTCAAAGTCATGGTGATGCAAGATACTGTATTTTGTGCGGTACAGTACTGCAGGGCGCCCATATAGAAGATGCTTCTCTACAGAACAGAAAAAATTAAATTTACATTTATTACTGAAAATCTTAAAGATGAGAAAAAAACTGGGGTCAGTTTTCGAACACATGCTGATTTTACAGTGAACTTTATTGGGATACTGACTCTGAATAACTGCCAGGGAAATCTTGTAACAGAGAGAGCAGCAGTTCTGCAAAACTTTTGGCTGGGATCCCCCTTCCAGGCTCACAACCCACTTTGAGGTTAAAAGTCCCTTCTGCACTTGAAAGCTTGTCAGATCATAGCATAGAGAGAGGGTGTTTTTCCAAACACAAGAGACTCCACAAGGATTTTTGTGTCCATGTTTGTCACACATGAGGTGAAAAGCGCTTTTCTGTAGCTTTAATTCAGCCCCTATGCTATCACTCTCGCTGCTCTTCTCCAGACTTTGTCCTTCCTATGATTTCTTTTTTTTAAAGTCCCTCTCAAAAACAAGGCAAAGGTGCTTGCTCACTAAAGGAGCCCACTTGGCTGATACAGATGGCATTCTGAAGACTGACACACCATTTTCTGTCAGTAAAATCAAAGAAAAAAATGGAACAAATTAAAAAAAACCCTTTTCCTAACTTTGGCTACATAAAGACATCTTCAGCTCTGCAAAACTTGCTTTTCTTCTGTCTTGGTGATGTGCTATGATTAAATGTTGCTAGATACCTCTGACAAACTTGCTTATAAAGAAACAAAAGCATCACTGAAAAAGAGAGAAGAAAAATAAATTTCCTGTCTAATCTTGCATTGTGCTATGTGGTTCATTGGTTTTGATAACCATTTGGCAAACAGGTTTGGCTCACTTTTGGAAGTCAAAACACAGAAACATGGAAAACAGCCTAACACTATTGACAAATAAGCATTTAACCTGAAAGGAAAGGGTGTGGTTTATTAGTGTTTGAGTCCAAACAGAGGATATTTTTGTAGTACAGAAAAAAGAACAGTAGGAAAAGCCCTTCATAAGGACAAAGAGGATAAACTATCTTTACTCAAGAGAAGCTGGAGACATCTTTTTCTTCTGCATGTTAATAACATCAGCTAAATATGCATGGTGCACCATGCAGAAGGGAATTATCAACTGAATATGTGAAGATTCATGAACAGGTACTACAGGCTGTCACAAAACACAACAAAATAACTTGCACACAGATGAACTGCTTACTGTTTAAATAGCGGGGACTTAACCAATCGGAAAAATCGGTTTAACAAGATGATAGCTGCAGAAAGACAAATTAACTTACAAAGAAAAGGAATAATTTTACCTCTAGAAATTAAAGGATAGGCTGCATTGCCTGTTCACAATCGAAAAAAAACAGTGAAGTAGCCTTGTTAATCATCTGTGCAATACAATTTGAAGTACCTCTAAAGTCCACATCTAAACTTGAAGATTCATAATTTGCTAATTTGGACAATTATTATGGTGAGGGGAAAGTTGTGAATTGTTACACTGAAAAGGATCACACCTGTGAGAAGGAAAGCTTTTCTTTGGTGTGCCTTTCAGTCAGTATTGCTGCTCAGAAAAGCAGTTCTTATCCCCTTCTCTCCGGTCCTATTGCTACATTTTAACCTGGGCCACAGTCCTGATGGGGCAGAGAGCACAACCACACAGAAGTCAGCTCTGGCATACAGCAGGGAGGATGCAGGAACTGTTATTCAGGAGAACAGGGGATGCTTTCTCCTGGGTGTAACATTGACTTAAACGCTGATGAGAGACACAATTATGCTAAGCTCTGAACCAGCAGCACATTTCTGAACTTGCTTCAGGGGATAACCTGCATGCTAAAACCCAAGCATTAAGGACCCTCATGAACTGCCAAGGCAGCTGTACCATCCTTTATACCACACACGTGCTGAAACATAAGCCTGAACAACGCTGCTAAAACACAGTGTGCACATTTATTTTATCCCACTTACAGCTTGTGAGTGAATGGAGTACTGCCTCATGCACTCTTTACTGTTCTAATCTCTCTGCTACCACAGCAGAGGTTAAACCTCCCAAAGGTGATGGAAAGGAAGAGCTCAAACTCATATAACTTTGGGCAATACTTTAGTCCTGGTTACAATAAAAGATAGCATGCACTCCCACATGTAAGCAGCTCTTAATCTTGCCCACTTATCTCATGTAAGTCTATGTGCTATTTTGACAGGTATTTGAAAAGACATTTTACTATACATTAACTAAACCAAAACAAGAGTTTCTTTGGTATCAGTGACATAAAGTAACTTGCAAAAGAGAACAAGAATAGATTTTAACAATTGAGGCACCAAGCTCCTACCTTCTGTTCCCTTGACATGAAAGCGCTTGTTAAGTTCATCCAACTTGTTCTTCTCAAGAATAGAAAAAAGGAACAAGATTAGGATCACTGGAGCATTCTGACATCTTGTTTTACTAGGTATCTAGCAAAACAAAATCAGCACTGTTTTACAAAAAGCCATAATTGTTTCAAAAGGGCACAAACTTTTCACAGGAAGGATCTGGGGAATTCTTATAGAGTTAGCCCTTTCAAAACACATAAATTGGTTACAGCTTTACTAGGCAACTACTTCCAGTGGCAGAAGCATCAGCAAACCCGAAACACCTACCTTATCATCACATGTACATCCTATGTCAAAATCTGATGCAGAAGGTGGAGCAACAGGATAGAGTGGTTTAGCAACTTCATCTGGCACTGTTGGTTTATAAACATTGGCTCTCAGCAGGTGATTTAAACTTCCATGGGTGCCATTATTGGGAGCAGGCTTTAATCCAAGCAGATCTATGAAACCCACCAAAGACGAATGAAAGTCAGATTGCAAATACATATTCAGCAACATATCTATTGATTCAAGACATTTATTTGCAATAATATTTACACACACAACATGTTAATGAATGTTTTTAATGTAATAAAAATAACATTTGTCCAAATTATAACACTGCAGACGCTGCCTGAATAGTATGGTAGCCTTTATGACAAGAATGTTAATTTGCATCAAGACACTGGAACACAGTTTTATTATAAAGTACTCCTGCAGCTATCAGTGCAAACCTATGGTCAACATGCTGACCCTATGCCAACTGCATGGAACACTGTTATTAATCACCTGCATTATAGATAAGGGTTAATTAACATTTCAGTATTTCACATTTGGAAAAAGAACTTAAATATGTGTGATATTCCTTTGATTTGAAAGTTTTATTGTCCTGGAAAATCAGCATTAAAGACCCTAATGAATATCTGTATATATCATCAGATTCTTCTTCATGGATACAGTACAAATTCAGGAAACATAACCATGCCAGGAGATGTCACAGAAAACTAAGCAATGCCCTTCAGCTGCTCTATGAGACATGCAGGTACAGAAGCAGTCTGTGAACAGAAACCTCCTCCCTTAGACTGGTGAGGTATGGAAACCATGCCCTGCAGTAGTGCATATTCAATTTCTGTCAAGCTGCATGCAGCAAAACTACGTTAATGGCCTTTATTGGCCAGCAGCTAGAGAATAACAAACCAAGGCACCTGAGAAGTGCCTTCAACCCTCCTGGATAAAAAGCAAGTCCCTGGGGAAGAGGAGACTGAAGAAAGAATGGCTGGGAGGGAGTCAGGGTATGAGCTCACAGGTGCCCAAATGAAACCTTATTAGCTGAAACAAAGTGTTTATCTTAGAATTCCTCAAGAAGATAGCTTACCACACATGACGTTGTAAAGTTCAATATTTTCAAAAGGAGGTACTTTAGTCTTGTATTTGAATGTAGGGCCATAACCTATAAAGACAGTCTTAAAGACAGAGACAAGAATACAAATGAAAACTATTAAAAGGTAAGGTTTTATTAAGTGAATATTTATATTTTAGAGACCTCCTATTTCTTCTTTCTTCCATGACCCACCCACAAAGGTTACTGCATTGGTCATACCTGCATGCTGTTTATCTTGTTGTCATACCCATGGTCTCCATGGAAGAAACATTTTCCCGTTGGTTTCTTGTAAACGTCCACAGCTTTCCTAAATTGAAAAAGTATTACAAAATTTCCTCAAAGAGGTAGGTAGGGTGGACGACTTGACAATGTACTTTGGGGTAGGACGAATAATGTTACAAGAATCATAGAACCATTAAGGTTGGAAGATGAAGACCAACCATGAACACAGCACCACCATGCCTACTAAACCATGTCATTAAGCGCCACATCTACATGTTTTTTGAACGCCTCCAGGGATGGTGACTCCATCCCTTTCTTGGGCAACATGTTCTAATGCTTCACCACTCTTTCAGTAAAGAAATTTTTCCGAACATCCAATCTAAACCTGCTCTAGCACAATCCGAGGCCATTTCCTCTTCTTCTATCACTTGTTACTTGGGAAAAGCACCCACCTACAACCTCCTTTTAGGAAGTTTTAGAGAGCAATAAGGTCATCTCTCAGCCTCCTATTCTCCAGGCTAAATAATCCTGGATAAGCAGTGCCTTGTTTATGTTTCTTGAATAGCAGTAGTGGGTACCACAGGATTATCCAACAACCCCAGGGATGCTCCCTCTGCTCTCACTAAAAGAGGGTGCAAACCTAATAGCCAACTCTTAGTCACTGATAACAATCTTAGCATCTATTTACTTATTTTCTCAGACTTTACAATATCACACCATCTTCTACTAACTGGACATACTTTGGACCATACCTCTTCCAATGCTCAAAAAGTCCTACACTGTCTTTTAAAAAAAACACTTTTGTGATGTTACAATGCTGCAAATGTAATGCAATGCTGTAAAGTGTTTTCATCTGTTTGCCTTCCACCCAATAAAGAAAAATGGGGAGCAGAAATAAAGCTGGAGGGAAAACAAAAAGATTGTAATGAAGATAAATGGCTGAAAAAATTAGTGCTGTATCATAGGAATGATAATTATCAGCTGGTTACTGAGTATTTTAAAAAATACGTGGAAAAATAAGTATTGTGTTATAGGAGTTATAATTACTAACTTGTTTCAGAGTACAATGTACAGTTTTATGAGGGCTATGTGTAGGCAATGCACAGAAGGGACCAGATTATTCTACAAGTTAATTTTTTCATCTGCAGTAAAATAATGCTCAGCCAAAGTCTGGGTTTGGCCTTGTAAATTACAAGGTTTATAGCAATCACGTCTGTAACTGCCATTTTACTGGCTGTGAATATACAATGAACTACAACTACTTTAACAAATGAATTATTAGTGAATGAAATTTCACAAATGAATAAATAAGCCGAGAAAAGTCTGATGTAATTAGTAATTACTACATTTAAATAAACTCGAGCCATCCCATCATTTCCAGTAAAATTCTTAAATCTAGAACTTTTTTAGGCCTGAAACTCATGAGTGTGATTCTCTGAAAGGTAGATGAACCCTAGCTACACAAACTGTATGGGGCAACCAGCCAGCTATTGCAGTTATGCAAGAGAGTAATTGGGATTTCTCATTCACTGCTTCAGCAGAGTTATCCTTGCATAATTCATGGAAAGATAAGCACAGTGTTTGCCTGGCAGCTATATGGGGAAAAAAAAAACCCTACCGTAATTTAAAGCTCATAACAGACTACCATGAGCCAAAAGCTGTGTCATCTAAGAACCACTGAGTAAGCTTTATGCAAAGGATGCAGCCATTCTCATACTACTAATACTCAACATGTAAAAAGATCAAAGCAAGAGAAAGAACAGATATTAAACCAGAAGAAGGTGCATTATTCTTAAATAAAAGCTATTTCTCTCCTGTTCACTCTGTACATGTATGTCCCAACTTGGTTTTGCTTGCTCCATTTTTAGCTAAGCATTAAAAATTGCCCATACTTTGCAACTGAAAATCCAGAGGCATATGGGGAAGAAGAACCTAAAATAGGGTTTTCTCAGAACTAAAGTATCCTTGGGTTTCTGTGGATTTGTTTTACAACACAATACACTGTAAGCATGCTGATGGCCACCCTGTCATACCCTTCCTCATGTTCTGAAGCATTCATCCAACTCTATTAATATCTCCCTTTTCTTTCTATTCACCCACTGCATCCACTCAGCCTCTTGTTTCTTAACATCCTCTGGTCACAAATGCCTTCCCCTTCCTTCCATATTTCCTGCTGCCTGGTCGGAATAAGCTTGTACGTTATTATAAAAGCTTGTCAACTCCTATACTTGAGCTAGTCAGTCAAAAACCACACAGCTGCTCAAGAAAACCAATCTGGGTTTCTATCCAACTACTGATTTTCCGGAACTTTAAAATAAGTTTAACTTCTGAGCCACACCCCCCTGCACGAAATGTGATTGAACCTTACCAGGAGTTTAAACCTCTGTTCTAGGGTACAGGACCAGGATGCTGACAGACAGGGCAATCCCAGGTGTCTCATTTCCTTAGAAAAAAGGGCTGAAAATCAGGATGGAAGCAAAAGCAAGAATTTACCTTGCCACATGCCATTTGCGATCCACCAGTAAATGGACATCCTCGATTCTTCTGTTGTTGGCATAGTGCAAGCGTTTAGGCAGGTGCTGTTTTAAGTAAGGCTTGAAGTGCTGGTCTGGCTTTCTACACTGAAAAATTAATAGTTACAATGGACACTGTTGTCAGTTAGCTTAGATGTGCATAAAACCTTGAACTACAGAAATCAAGCTGCTAAGGTCGTTACTGATGATGCTTGAAAACAAAGTGTACATCTAGGATACGGTACAGAAAGGACTGAACCACGTATTTGCCTAAAACCATGGCCCAGAGAGTCATTCAAAGATGTAGTTGGAAAGGTTAATTCTCATGACAGTCTTTTTAAAAGCACCATACAAACCATACAAACATACACTTAGCTCACAGATGAAGAATTTTATTCTAACTGGACCACAGCTTAAATTTCAGAGGAAAGCTGAATGCTCAAAATAAGTCTGCAGATATATTTAAAGCCATCTGGTTACAAGATTTTATACATATATATTTTTTAATCAGATTTTAGTTTAAATATATTTTCCATTAAAAACAAGGTTATAGTTGGAGACTATCAAATGAATTTCAGCATCTTGAAAGTGCTAGTAAAATATTTACCCTAAAAGATTACTTTTCCATTTCTGAAGGAACGAATAAATAGACTCAATTCAGGGAGTCAAGACAGTCAGGGAAATTCTGGCTCTGCACTGACCAAAAGGGTTATAAAAGCTGCTACAGCAGCAAACAGTGGCATTTATGACAAACATTAACCTGTACTCATGAAGGGCACCTTTTTAACACTCTTTATTCATGTTAATCGTTGGGTTTCCTCCCCTAAAGAGTGAGGAGAGAATGCTGAATAATGCCCTAAATTAAGATGTGAAGTGAGCAGTGCAATACAGAAGTACCTCTCAGTCCTAAATACTTACAGTAAGGTTGGCAACAATCACTTTAGGGTCATCTGTCAAGCAAAGAAAAATAAAGAAGACAAAAATATAAAAGAAGAACAATTTGCAGAAAAAACCCACAAGGTAATAATGAAATTTTACAGAAGACTTCTTACTTAAAGTTGCCTGAATCTTACTAAAAGTACACTGTATGAATCTGATAAGATACCCTGAATATGAACTGAAGTTTAACTGTATACCCTTTACTTAATGATGTTTTAGTTGCTTAGGAACTCTTGCTCACTATTTTATGATTTGTGCCTTAGTTTAATATTTCTTCTGTTCACTGAAAACATATAAACTCTTCTGATAACTTTCCTTTAAAATAAAAAATCATCCCCAAACATAAAGACTTTCTCTGAAAATTTTTGAAAGCATTTTTGAATGCAACAATGCACTTCCTTAGAAGCAGTAAGAGAAACACATAGCATTTTTTGGTCTCTTTTAATGTTTCATATATTGCATAGGCCACTACAGAGTAAGTGAAAACCACAGCAAAATACTCTGTTAGGTGTTTGCACTATTAAAGTGATATGCATGTAGAGAAGCCCAAACCCAGCAACAATCCACAATAACTCTGTCTTTTTCCGGCGGGTGAGGGGGTGACGAAGCAAAGCATTTTTCAGTTCTGAGAGAAAAACAGGCTAAGAGGAAATATTAGGAAGTGAAAATATCTTGCTTAAGTATTACTGCTTTGGTTGCTTAAGCCTGACCTTGCTAAACCTGAAATGAACTCTACAGAATCTCAAATGTCTATCTGCCATCCCTAAGGCAGTGAAACTAATACAAAAATGGAGGAGGAATAAAAAAGCTGGTAGTTTGCCAGTTAAAGGGTCAAATCTCAGTTCTAAAACTAAGCAACGTGTTTCCTTATTCTATGTTCAAACTGCTGATTTATAAGCAATCATAAATATTCAAACTATGAAGCTGTGGACAGAGGCCAAAAGGGGAAAATGGTATTGCGGGAACTCCAGTAGCATGACTCAGAGGTCAGTCAGTTTAGCCGCCCTTTTTGGAAGAGGTTGCTATTCATCCTCCAAAGAAAACTATTTTTTCTCAGCAATTTGGGAATTCAAGCATTGCAAGATCTTAAAAAAATTCTCAGAACTGAAATGTAAGTTTTCAGCAGCCTGCGCAGTGCAAGAATTCAGTCCTTATGCCAGTCTAGTAAGATGTACTTGACATTTACACTATTTTGAACAAATCTTTACACACTCATCCCATATTCCTAGAGTGTAAACACCCAGGTAAATTAGTTTATAGTAAAATAAATGCATACATAAATCAGTATCTAAGAAAGTTTTACCACATTCTTATGATTTTATTCCAAAAATCTTAAATCTTCAAAGATGAATTTTTTGTGAACTCCGTCTTCAGCCAAGGTATATCTGAAGTGTTATAAGGGGTCACTTGGCTGTCCCAACTATCTGATCTTCCCCTCTACAAAAAGCAGTCATCTTTGTAGCACACGTTGCAAAAACCATAGTATTTGTATGGCTAGTTCATGAGTCTCACAGTTGGCATGGTAGCTTAAACTGTTACCAAAGTCAGGTTCGCTCTGGTACACTGAATGAGAGCAGTTACTGCCCTGGCACATGCCCTGTCCTAGTACTGCTGCCCTGGAGGCAGTTGTTCTCAGCAGAGCAGCTACGGAGCAGCTGGGGCTGTAATGTCTTAAATCACAGAGTTAGCTTCACCAGAGACCTCTTACCTGAACCCCAAGTGCTCTCAACAAACATCAGCTAATCTCAAACATCAAGTCAGGGTGAGCTTCTAATGGCAGAAAGTTTTACTGTCAACGTTGGCCCTGAATCCATGCTCTAAATCTCCCTTATGTTCTTCAACATCCTCAGTCTGTTGCTGTATAGCAACACATGCTGCATCTCATCTGCACTGAAAGTATGAAGATGCTACCAAATTCATATTTAACAATTCACCTTTTCAGACACCTTTTTTATATCCAATCCATGCAGCGCTGAGATCCCCCAAGTCTTGTTTAATGGAGGAAAGAAGTGCATGAATAAACTCACAATGATGTTGAAGCTGCTGTGAAACTGGCTTCAAGAATTCCCACTTCTACTTGCTATAAAAGGGTGGGTTGCGACCCAGAGCATTTCAGCCATCTGCTTGACATGGCTCTCCAACTATGGGGGTCTGTGAACTCCAGACTGGGAAGGGGCCAAGCATGTGGTCTTCACAGGGCTTCCCTCAGAACACCACACCAAACACCCTGCGATATTACACCCTTCGAACAACATCAGCCAAAGGAAGGGACAGAATCTAGCTTTTAGCACATAAGAGGTACAATTAAATTAACTTACATTTTAGGTTATTGCTAGACCTAGGGCGAATTCGCCCTAAAGATCCTGGCAGTAAAATGATATCTTCCACATTAGTCAGATAGTTACTTAAAAATTCAGTTCTTTCACAAGTAGTGTCTTCCATCCCTGCAGAAGCAAAACGCAAAGTAAATTCAGCTTGAAAATAACCATATTGTCCAAAACAGCATAAAAAGAGACTCCAAAAAGCCTACGTAATTACTTTTTTTGATGAATAATCCTATTTGTTGTCTTTCCAGTCATCTAATTCCAACACAGTACACTGATAAGTGCCAAACTAGCGGTAATTTCAGCACTTGCCTACACAAGAAAAATGCCAGTCTCAATGTTGAAGAAAGAGTTGCCCCATATACCATGTGTACACTGACACAGCTTCAAACTAAGCTCTTGGAAAAATCAAAGTCTGTTTCTAGTTTAGTGTACTACTTCGGGATTATTTTTTTTTAAACAAAGGATTTTAAGAGAAGTTGCACACAAAAGGTATTGTCTGTTGGTGGTCTGTTCTAAGGCAGCTCCAGATAAATAATTGTCTCCTACAGCCATTTGTGGTGAGAAGGAATGTATTGCCAGTCACAGACAGTTCTCAGCACCAAATTGACTTCTCTGGAAATCCTTCCTGCTCTTTACCCTTCTCTCCCCACAGCGAGAAAGGAGGCATATGCCATTTTATTGCTAATGTAGCTGTTCTTGTGAGATACCATAAACAAAGAGCTACACAGAACAGGACCTTTTGTAATATCACTAAAAAGTTATATTTAGTTTATGTCTAACATGGGCAAATTTCTCTTTAATAAAACTTTGCTTTTTCTTTTTGTCTTTGCTAGTATTTACTGTTTCTGTTATTACAAAGTTTCTTCTGATGTCCAAAAGAGTGAGACCAACCAAATAATATCTCTGCTTGAGTGGCTCTCCATCTGACCTTGAAATATCTTTTTAGCGTTTTCCTCCTTCCTCCATTATCTTGACGTCATTTTCCATCCATGCTGGACACAGTCCCTTACAGACGCTCCAGTCTTTCTCTTAGTATTATAACCCAACCACTAATTGCAATGTATATGTCTTACTCTGAAGTCCTATTCCTTTCCTCATGAAAGGCGAACAGCTCTAGCAATTTTCTTCCTTCCATAAAAGCTGCCAAAAAAGATTACTCTGGGCACTTTATTAGCTTTCCAATACATGTAAGGAAAGCTGCACTTGGACGTGATATCAAAATGCCAAGATCTGAAAACGCTAAGTGGAGTTTCTGTTGCAATACCCGGAACACCATTATGAAAGAGAAGTGTCCTCCAATGGCAATTAACAGGTGAGCCGAATGGCCAAGTCCACACCAACTGACTAGTTTGGGGGATTTAAACTGCCAGAAAAAAAAGGCACAAAATTATCTTAAATTGAACTTTCATTTAAGCCACCTACTATACGTACAGCTATATTGCTCAAGCAATTACATACTGACAAAAAATATTTTTTATTTTACCATGATCACCAACAAATATAACATTGACACATCGATGTAGTTTCAACTGTTTCAGTCCATCCATTAGTTGTCCTACTGTCTTGTCAATCTCTCTCAGAGGATTCACCATCATCTGTACAAATATGCAGAAAGGAAAAAAGTCAACTTTGTCACTGCAGTGTTCTCCCTCCTTCTACAAATGGAGGTCCTCTGGAAGAAATCTCATAGGATAACCATCCAGGTCAAGAGGCAAAGCCTTGGCTGAGTTGTTACGCCTACAATTATTGTACCATTTCTTTTACTATATCCACACTGTGATTTCATGAGAAAGCCTGCTGAGATGCTGACGAAAGACAGCAAAAGACCTTTATGGCTGATCCTGGGCCTCCCATGGACACATATACATTTGGTAAAACAAAGTATAGATATATGAAAAACTTAGGTGACTTTGGGGTTCTTTTTTTTTTTTTACAGATAAATAGCAGTATTTTTAAAATGCTTGTTTATGAGACAGGTTTAGCTAAAACATGAACATGAAATGAGGCCTTGGGATTCATATGCCAAGTCACTTAATAAAATTCACTTCAAAGGACATCTGATATTAGGATGACAACATGCAAGTCACTTGAGTAGCACATGGGGCTCAGAGGGAGCGTTCTTCAGTGTCAAAGCCAAGAGTTTCCAGCATCTCAAGTGACATTTCGGCAAAGCTGTCAACAGGCCCCTGAAGACATGGATACAGTATTGTGATTTCTTCATTTAAGTTTCCTTGTCATTAAGAAACAAAATACAAAAAACCAAGCCACATTCACAGGATTGCATTTTCAGCTATAAGAAAACAAAACATTTTTTACCAGATGGTATAGAGGAGGGAAATTTTTTAAAGTAAGATTTTAAGCAGAAGACTCAGATTTTGGTTTGGGTTTCAGAAGAAAACATTTCTTGTCAGTATATGCCAACTTCCTCCTCACTCGTCTGTTTGATGTGGCTGGTCAAAGTATGTTCAACAAAACATCCTCTTAGCGACAAACAAAACGCTAACAAATTCTGGATAAGAAGAAATTAGATTTTGGCACAATTTTCTAAGAAGAAAAAATAAACACTACTTTAGTTGTGACCCAGAAAGAAATGGTTCAGAAACTTTCCCTTTGTCTGAGCCATTATGGGATGGATGCTAAATGAGTCTGATAGATTAAGAGACAGGAAATGTCATCTCCCATAAGTACACAAAGAAGTGGCTCATGAGAGACAGAACTACAGTGGGGAACAAGAGGAGCAGCTTCTGCAACATATGGAAATGGTTCAGGCAAAGGGTGAAATTTTGCAATATTTTAATTCAGGAAAGCTTAAGTAGCCAGTTTAGTTAAAACTTTGAAACATTTTGAGTTTAGAAAAGAAGAAAATTATCCGTTTCACCACTCTTCCACTCTCAAATACAAATAATTTCTTCAACAAATGGGAATTCTGTTTTTATGAAACTCTACTTGTATAATATCAATCATATAAGGAAATACAAATTTTACACAGAAACCAAAGGTTATTCAAGAAAGCTGGAAATCCAGATGGATATCCCATTAATTTCTACTTTTATCAGGAGGCTTGAAGCTTCTTTTAAAAATCAGTAATAAAAAGAAAATAGAGGAACAATACTTCCAGAGATTCAAGGATTTTAACTGAGGGTAATTTTGTTTAGCTACCTTTCAAGTTTATCTGTAAGCCTGCAGAAACATTTCTGAATCTGTGAGGAAGTCAATATACATGAAAACCTCTGTTTTTAAAAGAAACAAAATGTACACAGAAAACCGTAAAAAAAAGACCCTTCAGCATTACAGCTTTCTCTACTTAACTGTTTTAAAAGCAGCTCTTGGAAAGGCCCTCACCAATATTTCCTCATGTCTTTGCATTCTGTCTCTTTTCAATTTTTAAATTCAGCTATTTTTTATTATTCTGCACAACACTCAAGTTTTTCTCAAATGGCCTTTGAAGCCTAAAGGCTGGCAATCGGTGCCATATTCAGGCAAGGATTTCTTCTATGGACATGCTGCTCTTACAGTTCACGTTCTTTCCCCGACGCAAATTGCAAAGAGTTATTGGAAAATAAATAAACCTCTTGCATAGACCTTTCTTCACATAGTATGCTGATATCAAGACTTTGGAAAGCTGTACAGAAACGTTTTATCTTCAAAGATACATGGATCTCTAAGATGGTGCTAAAATAAAGAGTTAATACTATTGAGAAAACATTGGATGTGAGATCTGCGACATACAGACCAAAACTAGATTCTCTGCTCAGTTTCCCGTAGAAGAAGTTTGATCACAATAATTTCACTTTTTTCTTTTTTTGTTGTTGTTTAAATTGGCAGGATCCAGCCTATACTATATTCTATTGCTCTCAAATGGAATATATGATCTCAAAGATAAGATAGAAAATATTGTGTAAAATTTGGATTTTTGTTCTGACATGATACATTTTCACAGCAATAAGTTTGGATGACCTTTTTATCCAGGGAAAGAAAGGGGCGGGGGGGGGGGGGGGGGTGGGGGGCGGAAAGAGTCCTATATGCTCACATCAGCAGGAATGATGTAAGCTACCTAATGCACTTCATACCAGAAGGGTATAACTTGGAATGGCAAATTAATAAGAGCAATAACATCCATAGCAGTTATCAGTTCTTCTTTCAGGTAAATCTGTGTCAGAAGTTCCTGGAAAATTCCTGTTTCCTTATACCTGATAATACCTGATAATTTTTGCATGTGCTTGTCTGCCATCACTTTACACTGAAAAGAATCAGTCTCAATAACTCTAAGTTCAATCATGGAACAAGTCAAAAAACACTCCCACAGAAAGCTATTATTTATAGCTTCCTGAAAGATACAGTGGAGTGTCAAGGCTTTTGTTTAAAGCCTAAAGAAGAAATATTTAGGTTGTTTGTTTGAAAAATTTGGGGATTATTTAGCTAAATTTCTGACATGAAAGTAATATGAAAGGGTCTATAACCCGTCCTCAGCATGTTAGTTAGTGCCAGGCAGAGTAAAACGATACACTAAGGAATACTCTTTTCCTCCACTTGCACATTTTCATAATAGAGGAACTTCTATTTGACCTTTTTTTCTTGTGAAAATAAGAGTTACACACTACTTCTGTTGCAAACACAGCATTCGAAAATCATGTAATCAGGAATCCTCCCCCCTCCAAAGTCACAAATTGGCTTTAAAATACATATTTTCAAAACAACTTTAAAGTTCTTTCTCTTTTAGATTTTATGACTCACAATGACTGCACACAGAATATCTCAAATAATCACCAGACTCCCATGATGGGGAGTTAGAGAGGCTACAACATATTGCAGAATTTGTAATATATCTCTGACGGGTTAGCAACATAGTACTGTCTTCCCAGGGGTTTATCCAACCATGTCTCCAGTTGATGGCTGGATTTGAAAATACAAAGATGTTATAAAGATGACTTTTCCCTAATGCAAACAGAGACTGAAACAAGAAAAACATAGCTCCCAGAGATCTGGTCTGGTTTGGCTGCTTTCCTTTGGGTCCTTCAGTACATTTACAGAAGTTTTGTCTGCAAAAACCCAAACTGAAGCACGGAGTGAACTCCCAAGTCAAAAAAAGATACAGCTAGAGCCTAGAGTGCCTAAAAAGTGGCACTTCAATCATAAAATTTTGGAATGTATATAAACTTACTTTCTTCCGACGAGCTTCCGCAGCATATTGATCCACTCTACGTACTTTTCTTCTTCTTTTCTTTGGAGCTGCAACTGGTCTTTCCTGTCTCCTCTTAGGAGGAAGCTTTCTCTTAGGCGGAGTAAGAGGGGAGCCAAAACTACTCTCCTGTACTGGCGAGGAGAGATGTCTGGACTCAGAAAAAAAGCCTGTCTCAACTCACATCAGATAGCAAAGCTACCTGTGCCAGATAATTCTAAAGCATAAATAGTATGGCCTTTTCAACTTAGGCTTTTGGATAACTTAGGATCTGTCTCTTTTTAAGAGGAATCCACCAAATCGTACTGAAAGCAGAACAGCAGTTATGAGAGCGGATAGTACAAAAGCAAATTAAAATGGTGTTTCAGAAGATAGGTGGGGCTTCTGGTTTTGAAAACATATAGTTATACGAAGGGTTTTATTGATCAAATATTAATCCATTAATACTTTCAAAATTCAAGCAGACGATTTCAATCTAGGTAAAATTCCTAGCATACAATTTAATGAGTGTCTGGGGTATAGTGCTGGTGGAAACACAACATTTCACTTGGATCGTGGTTCAGGTATGAGTACTAGAGCCTGTCCAGTCCAAACAGCTTTCTTTGAGGTTCTCTACACCCACTTTTTGGCTGAATTGGTGCCACCAGGTACCATCATCATTAGCATTAGTAGGTGTGATCACGGTGTGCCAGGCCACACACTCCACTGAAAACACCAGAACCACACTGACTGGTATTTGGGGACTATAGGTCTGCAGGACAAAGCTACAAAGGTGAGATTCAGTTATCATCGAGCTTATATCCTTAAAATCAGCTAGTCAGGGCACGTCAGTGACAGTGCATCGCAAAGCTGCACTCCTACCTACCTCATTACTAGCTCTATGGGCAATTGGAGAATTTAATTTCCTAGTGCTTTCAGTGTGGCATCTTATTGAGTAATGTTATTGTTCATAAATGCATAAATATTTGGGATAGATTTATAAAAGGGAAATTTTTTTTAAGACATAATTGGAAAAAATCCTATTAATCAGCCTGCTCACAATTTTACACTGTACCACTCTGACTGTAACACAAGTTGTAGGCTCTTGGTCCTACTTGGGACTGCGTGTGAAGAGCTCACACACGACACCTACGAGGAGACAGTAGCTACAATATGCTGTATATAACGAAGCACACTGAGTGGGCTTGAGAAGAGTTGGAGATTTACGATGATATTTAACTTCTATGTACTTAGGCAGCTTCTCACAGTTGTTCAGTTACAGAGCTATGTAAACAGGGAAGGGAAGGAAGGGGATGTTACCATCTGCCATGCTGTTTCATTGCTTCCAAGGCAAGCAGCTGGAAAGGAGATTCTAGTCCAGTCTCATTCGTCTCTCTCCAGAAAGGCATTTTAATAAAGCAGCACCAGAATTTTCTGTTTTTAAAACGCTTCAAGCTTTGTGCAGTCCTGATGAGAGGAGCGGCAGGGAAAGGAAGGATTCTCATTTTACCGTCTCTGAATCAGCTCAGCCAGAGCTCCACAATGCCAAAAACACGCGAGTGCAGGAGACCCAGGTCTGAACACTGAAAATGGCCGTCTCAAGACAGCATGTTAGAGGAGTAGCAGGAACGGCTTAGCAATGCCAGATTTCGATGTGGCTTAGAGCTCTTATGGTAGTATATTTCTAGAATATTTTATTTTCCAAAAAAAGTTAGCTAGGAGGAAAAAAAAAAAAAAGCCAAGTTCTTATTAACCAGCCAAATCTTAGTCTTGCTTGAGAAAAGTCAGAACAGAGTTATGGAGGAGGGAAACTAATCCCTCCCTGCTTACAGAAGGGAACTGTAACATCACAAGGGTAACTAGCCAGCCAAAGCTCTGCTTCTTGACCCGGATGGACCAACCTACCAGAGTTCAACTGCAGAAGCACAGAGGGAAAGAAAAAAAAATGCAGAAATAAACCAAGAGCAAGCACATATTTGATAACTCCCAGAACTACTCCAGCAAACACAATGGAACCCACTAAAATACTTCTGAAGTTTATTCATGTCCCACCAAAAAAACCCCAAAGTAAAAAAAAAACCCAAAAACTAGACAACCAACTCATTTAAACTGAAATTTATAATGTTAGAGGACACGCAAAGTTACTCTAGTGGACACCAACCGTAATATGCATTACATTTGTATCAACGACACTGGCAATTCACCAACAAAATCTAAGTGCATCTAAGTCTCTTTTTTTCTAGCTTTTAAGACACTGCAGCGCACAGGTTGTTGTACATATTCTGTGAAGCTCTAAGGGCTATCTGCTGAAGCTGAAAATTATCAGCAATGGAGGCCACATTAGACCTTTAAGATTATACATTTAAAATACTTTTAGAACATTGTTTGGTGTAATAAGCTCCAATAAACATTCACATTACTGTAATAGACATTTGCAAGATTTGGCGGTTTTCAAGGTATAAAACTGTTCTTCAAGCTACTAAATGCAGTAAAAAAAATCTCAGCATAAAATCTTCACTCTTCAAAATAAGTAAGAAGCCCATCTTAAATATAACACAGAATTGTTAAGAACTTGTTTTTCAACATCATTGATCTGCCTTTACGTAAAGAAAACTGAAGTGGTCAGTACTACCCCAGTTGTTTATCTGCTGCCAGCTGTATATAAGAGAAGAATGACTTCACGGGGAGGTCATGCTCTCAGTATCATGGAAGCAGCTGAAAGGGATCCCTTCGAGGGCTTTGTTTCCCAGCTGATTTACATAAATTTCATAGCTCCTAAAAATTAGGTTGAAAACAGTGTCAAGAAAAACTATTTAAAGTATTTCTTAGCTTTTCTATCCTGAAATATGGCCACTAGCAAATCTCAGCATCTATATATGCTTACACAGCTGTATTCCTTTATTCGAATTTCCATTCACAAAGTTACAGCCACTGTTTGAACTGCAAGCTCATACTTGCTCATCTGCTAACTCATCTGTTCTCAATTTGCTAAAAATCAGTTTCATGCTCTTCTTGTGTTTAGCAAAAGTGGCATAAATCAATTTACTTGTAAAACTTTCAGAAGCTATTTATTGATGCTTTTTAAGACTCAAAGCTTTGCCTTGCAATTAGAGTTCAACTTTCAGATAACCATCCAGAAGAACCTCTGAACAATAAGAGCCTTTGGGGGCTTTTTGCTTTTATAATGACTTTTTCCTATGATGATACAATTACACTTCACTTTTCAGATACTGATAATTAACCTGAAACTAGACTACCACATTAGATGCTAAAAAGTATGTTAAAAACTACAATTTAAAGAGTAAATTCAATGTCATCATCTTCATAGTCTCTTTTAAGTCCTTGGAAAGAGCCCCACAACATTATTCAGAGGGAATTGGTTGTCTAGAGGTAAATAAAACTAAGAGTTGTCAGTCATAAGCCACACATAATATTTGAATAAGAGGAACTATAAAGCATCATTAAGTAATAGATCCCTGAATCAGAGAGCTCTCATTACTGGTACCTTGCTTGATATCTCTGCTGCTCTGAGCCAAGTGACAATATCAATGCCGGTCAATTTAGCAAGAGTGTTAACAGATTTTAACCACCACTTATGCAGAAAAGTGACTACTTCCTTCTATCCAGTATGATGTCCCAGTGCTGGTTTGAAATAATTCCACACACTCACTTGCTCTGGGACCTCTGCTCCAACAGTGATGCTACCCACAGCAGGTTCATAACCATTACAAACTTGTCTAAACAGTCCAAATATATTTTTTTTAATATATTTAAATTTAACACTGCTTCTCTCTGCTCTCTTCACCAGCAGAGAGCAGCTATTAGATGTATACTGCACAAGTAAGAAACTATTGTTGTGTAACTGTCTGCTCAGCGATATTTGTATTACCTTCCAAAGGGTAGGTATGTGATAGAGTCCTCTATTTGCAAACCAGATTTGCAAACATTTGTTTGCCCTTTAAAAAGCATGTGGAAGAACTCCTGAAGTCTTGTGATGGTCATCTGCAGGCACACATATGAATCTACTGGCAGACGTCATCGAAGATGCCAGATGCCAGCCTCCTGACGTAGTAGGATATCTGGGTGCAGAATTTACTTTCCCTACCCACAAATCCCAGACAAGCGCATAGTCTTTAAGTTCTTGTCCCCTGGACAGTGTTGACAGGGAAGCAGTACTCATCAGTCCCAGTCAGCTACCCAAAGCTCAAATAAGGTGTTAAACCACTATAGGGTTTTGCAACTAATTTTTCATTAAAATACCTCATGATGCTTCAAAACTTTTTCCAAACTTAACGGTCTGGTCCTGAGAGATCAATGCTGGCAAAGCTTTCTGAACCCCTGTAGGGCCTATATGAAACTAGAAATAGCAGCTTTTTATAGTTCATGACAGACTGGAATTACTACTTTAGTTACTACAGGCTGTCAGGTTTAAAGAAAGCTTTTTCTTCTCTGCATTCTTCCTCAACATTGTCTGCATTATATTTTTATTACTTTTACGAAAGATAAATTGTTCAGAAGAAAGTTAAATTATGCTGTTGCTCCCAAATATACTCCCATCTTTGCCAAATAAATCTTCCCATTTGCATTATCGTATCGTATAAAGAAATATCTTCCTGAAAAACATGGGCAGTTACCTCTCTCAGAGTGGAATCTCACACACTAAATCCTTTAAACAATAACTTTGCTTTCTCTGGCAGAGGTGAAGTACTCCGCAGGAACACGAGGAAAAAAAGTTGCTAAAATTTTACTCCTGAGCAGCAGCAATTATTCCAAAAAAGCATTTGAGACACATGCTTTTTCAGCAGAGGAAAATCTGTACTAACCTCTGAGTTGAAAGGACCATATCTGTGGCCAGCAGCATCTGGTTGCTCAGAGTAAAAAGCATAAACGTAAGGTCTGAAAGAAAGAAAGAAAGGAAAAAAAGTATTGTTCAGGATAGCTTTCCTTCAGCAACAAAAAACACTAGACCTGTTAGGTCAAGTCAAATCAAGTCAACCTTCCAGTAAGAGTTGGCTTTATGGAAAAAGAACTGTTTCTTAGTCATATGTTTCCATGGTATAATTAAGCAATTAGTTGTTCTACAGTTTTTTTAAATCCAAGAACACATGCAGGGAGGCACATGGGGTACCATCTGAGGACACATGCTCTTTCTAAGTCTCAAAGGAGAGATCACAAAGCAGTTTGCCTGAGCTTTGCAGCCAGCAGCAAGTGGGAACTTGTATACTAAAAAATACTCCTAATTAAAATCTTAACATTTTCCCAGTCCTTAGGGTCCAGTTCTGCAACTGCCATTCCCTGTAAGGTTGTTAAACCATACCAGACTCAGCAGGACAAGAACAATCCAAGTTAATCCATGTAAGAAAATACTTCTTGATAAGAAATAAATTCATACCACACATTTATCAAGAATCAAAATGCTGATGTCTAAAAGCTGAGGTAAAAAACCCACAAACACCAAAGAATTCTTAAACCAGTGACAGTGTGTAACCAAAAAAATTATTTTTAGAATTAAATTTCCCTTTATTCTTGCAGCTACTTTTAAGGAGAAGACAAGCTAGCAGTTACCCAACAGCAGATGACAATAAGAGACTTACCTTTCATTGTCTGGAAGTGTTAGCCACTGCAGTATTGTTAATATTCTGCGCTCATGGGGGATGACACTGTACCACAAAATACAAAAATGTACCTTGTTATCAGAGAATACAAAAAGCATCAACACAGCCTTGCTATGAATTGATTCTAACATGATCAAAATCCATCATAGAATCATTTATGTTGGAAAAGACCTTTCAGATCACCAAGTCCAACTGTAAATCTAACACTGCCATGTACGTGATGCTCTAAGCACCACATCTCCCATATACTTCCAGGGATGGTGACTCAACTGCTTCCCTGGGCAGCCTCTTCTAGTGCTTGATAATCCTTTCGGTGAAGAAATTTTTCCTAATATCCAATCTAAACTTGTCCTTGCACAACTTGAGGCCATTTCCTCTTGTCCTATCACTTGTCACTTGGGAGAAGAGACCAACACCCACCTTGCCACCATCTCCTTTCAGCTTGCTGGAGAGGGAGATAAGATTTCCCCTCAGAATAAAATCATTTACTTTTAGCATGCTGTGTCTTCTTTCCTGCTTGATAACGATTCTTATTTTGAAAACAGAAACACTGCAGATCTCTAGGATGTCCACATACTCCAAATGAAAGATCAGTAAAAGTTTATAACTGGAGTCAGCACTCAAGGTAATAAATCTAAGTGTTCCAAATAGGTGTGAATAAAGATCCATTCTGGTAGCTTTAATCCACATGAACTTTTTTTACACACAAAGGTACTGCCATTGGATAGCTGGCATGAGTAAAAAGTATTAAATTTTTGACATCAGTACAGGTTTAAACAACCACTCTGCCCTGGTAGTCTTGAAGACATTTCCTAGAGAAGCTGGCAGCCCGTGGCTTAGACAGGAGCACTCTGTGCTGGGATAGGAATTGGCTGGACAGCCGAGCCCAGAGAGTGGTGGTGAATGGTGTCTCATCCAGTTGGCGGCCGGTCACCAGTGGTGTCACCCAGGGATCAGTATTGGGTCCCGTCCTGTTTAATATCTTTATTGATGATCTGGAGGAGGGGATTGAGTCCATCATCAGCAAGTTTGCAGATGATACCAAGCGGGGAGGAAGGGTTGATCTGTTAGAGGGTAGGATGGATGGAATGATGTTTAATAAGTCCAAATGTCGGGTACTTCATTTTGGACACAACAATCCCATGCAGAGCTATAGACTGGGGACAGAGTGGCTGGAGAGTAGTCAGGCAGAAAAGGACCTGGGAGTGCTGGTGGACAGGAAGCTCAACATGAGCCAGCAGTGTGCCCAGGTGGCCAAGAAGGCCAATGGCATTCTGGCCTGCATCAGGAATAGTGTGGCGAGCAGGACCAGAGAAGTTATCCTCCCCCTGTACTAGGCACTGGTCAGGCCTCACCTTGAATATTGTGTCCAGTTCTGGGCCCCCCAGTTTGGGAAAGATGTCAGGATGCTGGAGTGTGTCCAGAGGAGGGCAATGAAGATGAAGGGGCTGGAGCACAAGCCCTATGAGGAGCGACTGAGGGAGCTGGGGCTGTTTAGTCTGAAGAAGAGGAGGCTCAGGGGAGACCTCATTGCTCTCTACAACTACCTAAAAGGAGGTTGTAGTTGGGCAGGGGTTGGTCTCTTCTCTCAGGTGACCAGTGACAGAACTAGAGGGCATGGACTCAAGCTTTGTCAGGGAAAGTTTAGACTTGATGTTAGGAAAAAGTTCTTCACTGAAAGGGTGATTGGCCATTGGAATGCGCTGCCCAGGGAGGTGGTGGAGTCACCGACCCTGGAGGTGTTTGAGGGGAGACTGGATGAGGCACTGAGTGCCATGGTTTAGATGATGGGTTGGTGTTAGTGTTGGTGTTAGTGTTGGGTTATAGGTTGGACTCGATCTCTGAGGTCCTTTCCAACCTTATGATACTGTGAAACTGTAAAGGCTCCCATTGACTTAATAGTAACCAAACTGAGGGCTAGGCCGGTGTAAATCAAAAGAGAGCCATCAGAAACATCAGGCCATCAGCACGGTGACTTGCACAACATTGACAACTTCTCACTCTACAGTGCAGACTCATCCTGTTTCAATATTTGCATCCTGAGACTTCTCACTTGGCTGCTGAGGCCAAGCTCATGGTATGAGAATGACTAACTCTACAGAAAGCCTTTGAAGTTCCAAAGAGCTCATCTTAGGACAGTCCTGCAGGTCAGTGACTACGCAATTATTTTAATACAATATCATAGTCAGTCCAGACTCCATTAGATCAATAGCAGAATCCCGAAGCAGACATCAAATACAATCATCTTGGAGTGACCATGCTGAGTTGAATTTAGCACTCTTTGGAAATGTCTCACAGAGAAAGCGATGCCAATAGCCATTTTGAAACAAGCTAGTTTTTAAAGTTCTGTGGAACATGGCCCTCAGTCTGCAACTACACAGAAAATTTTCGGTTGTAAAACAACTACAAAAATGAGAACTTATGCTAAGATTTGCAAACAAGGCAATATCACAAAGCAGAATAATAATCTTAGGCATTGCCCAGTTCTATTTTTTTAATTGCGCAATATGAAAAAATCCATTCTTTCAATTAAGTCATTTGTGACTAAGATATTTTTAATACTTCTGTATTCCTAAAAAAGTTTGTCTAAAAATTCTCCCCCAAAAACATTCTGTCCTAAATTAAATAAGACAGTTTTAAGGCAAATAAATATATAAAGTGACTGTCTCACTCCCTTACTACTGCCATTAATATGACATATCCTTGACTACCCTCAATAACATTTTATATCCCCAAGTATGGAGTGGTCAGGGTGTTCATGGCGATTATGTGTTATAAAGTCTAGGAATCACATTGATTTCTCTATTTTGTAGAGCACCAGATTGGAGCTCTGTCAGATAACATTCTTGCAAGCCTAAACCTATCATCAGTTCCTTATATGGTATATTTTATTTATTATCGTATGCTATATGATATTTAGAATAGTAAAGAGTATTATTCTTGATGGAATCACCAAAAAAAAAGCAAAACCCTTTAGTGCTTCAATCTTGACAGTTTGCCCATTTTCTTTGCTCCTGCAATCCTGCCACTAAAATGAAACAGAGATGTTGGTCCATATGAATTCCTCAGAAATTATCAAAATTCATTCACTTTTGGTTGGGAAGATACATCTTATTTGAGAAAAGGGAAAATAACTTGGAACCATTAAATGAAAGAACAAAGAGCAATGATCCTCAAGGTGTCTTTTGCGAAAGGGAAACTGAATATCTTACTTAAAGGCCAGATTGTACTGTAAAATGAAGGAATCAGGCTTTTGAGTCAATTAGGCTGTAGATGTTAGATGACATAAGATGACAATAAAAAGAATCTTCCACAAACAGTCAGAGGACTAGGAAACATGGCTAGCAACACTAAGGAGGCAAACCAACACACTATGAAATGAAAGAAAATAATTTTTTACATAGTTATGTGTCTTTTCTTCAGATGACTCCTAAAAATCAGCTATGAACATAAAGCAGCAAAATGTAGCATCAGCTTTAGTTATCAGAAACATTGCACAAATGAAACAAGGGAGAGTTACAAGTATAGCCTCCAAGCTACAGAATGCTTAGAGTAAGGAAAACAATTCAATAAACACTTGCATCAAATTAATTCTGAATTATTAGTTACAAATCTCCAGAAAATAGAGGGCACTTACACAGACCAGAAAAACGTGCCAGCTTTCACTCCTTGCTTGGCTGCAGTAATCCAAATCTAATGAGGAAAATAAGAGGATTAAGAATGTGTTCAGATCTTTAATGACCCTCTGAAATCAAAAGAAAATGTTTTCAAGACACATTCTTCTACCCTGAGCCTTAAAGTGAAAATTGCAGTTTTCAGCCTGTGTCCCTAATTCAAACACATGCAGTGACAAACCTATGCAAATTCTGTACCCGTAGATCAGCGTCTGCGCTGCAGACTTTCACCCCAAAATCTGTGTTGCTTTTAATGCAAAGCAATAAGATTCACAGCAGGAGTTTTTCCAATATTCCATTTAATTTTCAAAAAACAGCCATTACTTACCTGAGCCTTTTAGTGTTCAAGTTCTGGAGGACAGCAAGCCAGGAAAGAACACTGCTTAATACTCAATGTCTGCATAAATGTCCCTCTTTTTCTGTATTCTACCATCAGTAACCATCAACAGAAAGTGTGTCAGAAAAAACAGTAGACAAAAAAAGGATGCAGATCAGCAAGTAGAGGTATAAAGAAAGCAAGGAGGGACAGTTTCCACCATAAATGTTTAAGAACTTTTTGAGCTCACCCAAAGTGGTGATTGACGGAAACGGTGGAAACAATCTCCACAAATTTTTCAGATCTTTTCTTCAGCCTTCAAAGCCCATATATTTTTCTGACCATAAACCAGTTCACTGCAGAAAGTTCTACAATGTAGTCACACACCGAGTGAATGCATTTGTATTTTTATTTTTGTTTGGTTTAAACCTGCCAGCTTCACTGGGGTTAGCATGCTGTTCTCATACTCAGAGTATAGGTAAGTAATCCTTGCTCTTCCCACTTCTGTACAACATTCACGATATTTCTTTTCTATTTGTTCCTTTTTAAACAAGAATAGCCTTAGTTCGTTTGATCTTTCTCTAATGAAAGCCATACCACACCCTCGGTTATCTTCATCGCCCTTCTCTCTCTCTTCCTTCACTCTCTTTCTCTTTTCTATTCTACAAACACTTATGCAAGGCAGGAATAAGAAAGACCAAACATCAGAAAGCTCCAGCAATCAAGGAGAGTAAACAATATGAGTTTATAGCCCTACAAAACTAAATTTCTCTTGCAGGTACCTATCCAAATTATCTCAAAACTTATTTCAAAAGTGGTAACAGCTTAAAGACCAGAATTATATATACAACTAGATTATTTCTTCCCATTATTTATGCATACCGCATTTTATCCAATTCACTAGCAGTTAAGCCAAAATAGTTCCCCTACTTAACAACTGCAAAATCTTTCATTTACTTTAAAACAACTTTTTGAAAATGCATTCAATGCCAGTCTATCTTGCTCAAATAGGCACTTATAAACCGTCATCTGAGCATACATTTTTCAGCCTGAATCATTCATCGGTCTTAATTGAATTGAATTTGGCACAGTCTGGTCATCTGCACACTAGGGCTTATAAGTAACTGCAGTTAAATGTAGACATTGTTATCTATGGGAAAATTTATCATCTTTGTCTTGCAGCATCCTGGACACACCCTTTAACTTATCTCTCATATTCTACTCTTCCACTCAATCCAGTTAAATTAAAAGCACAGCTATAGAAGTTTATTTGTTCTCATTGTATTCAAATTTTTTTTGTAATATATCCTTTTTTTCAGGAAAGAAGATGTCCATGACAACTCCATAGAAATGGTAGCTTACTAAGTAAATACAACAGCAGGAGCAGAATGGTTGAGGATCTGCAGCCCACCTTTCTCTGCTTTCAGGTGAAAATCAAGAGCCTGATTTCAGGGTTCATTCATACTAATTGATGCTCAAGCTGTCACCAAACGGGTGACTGCAATGCAAGGATGCATCCTCAAGCTTGTTTGTGTCATATAAATCAGCACAGGGTATAGAACTTCAGACTAGACCCTGTGTCTAAATAAGGCAGGAGCTACTCTATATTAATCAGTGGTTTATGGGCTTCCCAGCTGAAAAATGGCCCACACTTAAAGCAGTTACATTTTTCTTTGCATTGCAGATTTACTCCTAGAGTAGAATCCTATCATGGCAGAGAAAAAAAGAGGTCAAATACAAATTAAGTGCTAGGAGTGTCAGCTCCACTGCTGTTATGCTCTTTGGTCTTGTTGTACTTGGAAAACCATTGTCTCTAAAGAGCTGCTGCAGATTTCTTTTTCTTTGAAAGTGTTTGAGTGCCTTCAAAGTTTAAATAATTTTGCAGATATCTTTGGGAAGATACCAACAAACTAAGTCCAGGGAATTCAGTATTTGGATTTGAACATCTGTTAACTCTAGTTTGACTTTATAGTGCTTTTGCCTGCACAGATCCAAGTGGTCCAGACTGCCTGGTTGGCCAAATCAGCTCAGCCAAGTTCCATCCTCACAGCTGAAACTGCCCTGTGCTGCTCCTGAATGTTAGCTCTATTGAAATCACCCATGACACTGTCTATTTCAGGCAGTGATTTTAAGCATGTGCCAGAAGGCACCCTCCCTCTGACCAAGCAAGTAAAACAGTAGTTATCTTGACAGATGTATAATCAGGTCCTATGCACACTGCCAAGGTACCCAGTATGCCTGCAAAAAAGGGGTAGGTTTTTTTTCATTCCGAGCAAGCACAGTGTGCTTCACAACTGCCGTGTGTAAACAGCATGAACGCTTTTCTGAACTAGGAGTAATGCAAGTAAGCAGAGACCACTCCTAGTCGCGTACTCCTAAGTGAGCAGTAAGGGTGGAGCAGTCCAAAGGCACCCAGACAGGGAAAAACAGCACTCTCCCTGCTCCCACATCATTTACATTGCCATTAACTGTTTGGATGTCTGCTGAAGTCAAAGGCCAAACAAATCAAAAGGCCCATATCTGACCACATCATCTGAGAAATGAGTCTGAGTTACTGTATCCTGACTTTGCCAGGCAGAGCCTGGTTCAATTCAAGGTTACAACAAAATAGTAATGTCCTTTCTCTCCTCCTTTTTTTTAAGCGTTTTTATAGTTTTTTTAAGAAACAAAATAAGAAAGTTCAACAGTACTCAACACCATACCTAAAGCTGCTATCCACAACACCACCTTTGCAGAGACATCTTTAAGCATGCAGAGAAGCAGCAGTCATCTAGCTGGAATAATCACTATCTGCACTGTACAACCTTTAAATCAAATTTCTGGTATGTTCTGGAGTTATGACAACTATTGCTCATGAATCTAATGGTAGCAATCTCTACCAGAAGTGCCCTTGGTTAGCCAGACTCTTTACTGGCTAGGCAAAGTTAGAGAACAGACTAGTGCAACTTTAGAGAAGTACACATATTACCTTCCTACTCTCAGCTATAGGATAGTAACTCTGGCAGCAAAGCATGGCAAACTGTTACTGCAGCCTAGCCACCAGTGAACATCTCTCATTGTCTTAAAACTTCCAATTCATTGGTTTTCAAGGCAAAATACAAGTCAGGCTTCTTGCAGGCTAACATGAGTGTACACTGTCAGTCACTGCAAGTCAGAATAAAAAAGTTAGCTGATGCATTCTGAAACTTGTCCATCCAAAACAATGAAAATCAAGAAGGAAATAAGCATTATTTTTCCATTTCCTCTCTGTTGGCTAGAAGCCCAGTCTTGAAATTAATTAATCCTAGAAGCTCCAGTACCGAGCACGTAAATGCAATGCATTATATACGCTCTACAGCTGGTCACATCCGTTCAGGTCACTTATCATAAAGTTTGCCATGTTATTTGTTGCAAGGTCAGTGCCATTTGTGAGCTTATACAATTTATTTGCCATATGTAAATACGCTGGGTTTAACTGTTAATATATTAGAACTTTATAGACAGCTGTTAATTGTGTCAGATGTGCCTCCCTGGTTTGCATATGTGACAAGCCTTATTGTACTAGAAGCTATATAAAGTTCATATTTCTGAAATAATATAAATAAACAGAAATTAAGGGAACACATACTCAAAAAAAATCAAATATTAACTACTGTCTTCATACCATTCCACAGGAATTAGAGAATATCTCATTTTGCACTATAGAAATACCTGTAAAATTATGGACCCCTCAGTTTCAACACTAGTACTGGCAAATATCCAAAGAAATAACATACAGTTTTTCTAGACGTATATGAAACATATCCTGTAAGTTATCCTCTGTGTTGAATGATTCTTCTCTTTTATTTATGGATAAAAATAGACAGGCTAAGCAATAGTTTAAGTGGCAATGCCATATGGAATACGGAAGTCCCAAGTTCTCCCTTCTGACTGCTAGACATGTTTGTGCAGATACTACATAAAGAGTTATTCAAGATAGCTGTTGAATTCTTTCAAAACCTGCACAGAAAGTGAGGCACCTCTCTACTTCTAATCTTCCATGAATAAGAGGCCCCTAACTTTGCAAAGGCTACTCAATATTTGTTGCACTATGAAAGCACCGGCAGCACCACACCTCAGCTCAGAGCTAACGGGACAGTTTTGAAGTCCGGCCCTTGGGCCAAGTTGCACAAACATCCCTCTTGCTTGCCAACCATGGAAGGAGTTTCATGTCAGGAACAAAGGAAGCATATACACCCACTGTGGCAGACAGCTGGTAATTCATAACTGGAAAATCTATTCCATCTCCAGGCAAAGGTGGGAAGAGGGAAATCACAGCATTTCCATGGTGAAGAAACACATACAACACCAATGAAAACATGCAGGGTGGTACAAAATGTTATACTCCTGCATCATTTGCATGTCCTGCTAACAAGGTAAAATGCGGAGAAGCCACTTCCACAATTCTTACTCTTTAGCAGGACACAATCTCACAGCATTGACAACTAAACACTGCCTTCTTGCCCAGGTGGAAGATTTTGGTACGAGAAGCCTACTAAACAATGAGACAATGAGCCCTGTTGCTTGTTCATGACTCAAGCTAGACAAAAAAAATCCTTATAAGATACAATTACAGACATGCCTCCTGCTTCTACCACCAGTCAACGAAATAGGTTCAGGACTTAAAGGCAGAAGACAGCTTTCTGCAGAACCTGGGCTCCTCAGATGTAACAATCCTGCCAATGCTCAGTGTGACAACTGGCAAGAAAAAAATAAGTTATTTCTGTAACTGTTAAATAGTCAAAACCAACAAAATCCCAATAAGCAGGAGAGCAAAATGGTTTTATCTCAAACACTGATATCGAACATGAAATTCAAATATCCAGTTAAGATGTGTACCAATGATGCTTATTGTCTACAAGCATACCTTACAGACTGTAAAAGACCGCCTCACAACATGCTGTTACTTACCTAGGAACATCACAACCCTTTTTAAGGAGTATTTCAGCATCTCAAACTCAACCATTTTTGAGGGCTGTATTCTCTTTAAAAGGTTAATAGTCAAAATAAAGCTCCACACAAGGTGTCTTAAACAACCTTCAACACTTTTATAACTAAGATATTTCTAAAGAGAGAGGCTTCTTTGGAGCCAAACTCAGACCCAAGCAGGGTTCCCTTTTGAAGGAGCCTCTGTGTCCCCATTAATCACAGACTGGCAGTTTTGTATCTGTATCTTCTGACCTTGGAGAAGCCAACAGATTATTTCTAAGCATCGTAAAGATTACTCAAAAAAGGCAATGCATCGTCTGTAGTGCAAGGTTAAGCGCACTACATCAAATCAAGACATGGAAAACTACTGTTTAACAGAAGCCAAAGGCAGCTGGGGTCAAATTTAGTGCTTAAAGTTACTCAGGATGAAAACAGAATCTCAGCGACATGAAAAATGAGCAGTAATCTTAGATTCCCCTTGGGAGAATGAATCCTGATACTCAATTTCTGTGAGATGCTGAAGCAATAGGAGGAGTGGTTTTAAGGCTGTTTTCTATCAAAAATTTCTGGTTTGAAAACAAGGTGGTTTTAAGCTTATATAATAAATCAAAGTTACACTAAATCAGAAGACCGGCTTTCAGGAAGACCCACAACTGGCTAGAGCACCCCAAACCACTACCAAGCTACCTTCTACCCTGTTCTCCTTTTCCTAATGCTCTTAGAATTAATTTCTCAAAATTCCTAGTGTAGAAATATTCAGCTACTCATCTGCCAAATCCCATGGTAATCTCATGGTAATCTGGCTGTTTCCCAGCAAAATGCTGACCATTAGAATAGGTAATTAAAAACAGAAAGCACATCAAAACCTCCATATTTTAACAAAATAAGTTTCTAGCAGCAAGCATTTCAGAAATTAAATGACATTAAATGACACTCTTTTCTATGCAGTTTTAGCCATAACACGACTGGTGGTCCTAGAAAACTTCTTTCACCTTCCTGGGCAGAAACATGATAAATCTCAGTTCTGTGCAAGCCAAGTACCACTCTGAAGCTGTTTGAGTACTCCAGTTCAAGACCCAAGACCTAAAAGGAACTAGATGAATATGTGCTATGACAGACAAGAATTCTGTGGTACGCAGACTGGATTGCACTTTCTCACCCCTTAATTCTACTGCCTTGTCTTTCAATACCCAGCTATTTTTGGCAGGTTGTGTCAATGTGATATTTAGAGAAAATTATTAAAAATTAGGGAATGTACGTAATCCACATATAAATGGGGATACTTTTTTCTCTTATCAAACCCTGCAATTTTCTTATCAAATGTGCAGTTCTTTCACTTGCACAGAGATTACAATTTATATATTTCAAGAGAACTACTACCTCCTTGCCCAACCACTATGGCCACTCTATGAGGTTTGCTAAACTTAAAGGTTTCCCTCATATTAAGTGTGTGGGGATTGAATTACAGCCCTTCCTTTATGCATTTGTTTCCAGTTCTCCAAAGATATTTCCAGTTTATTACATTATTTGTATGTTTTTCCTTTTCAACACTTCTTCTGATCAGCTGGGTTATTTCATTGTCATTACTTGAGTACGCAACACTCCCCCCGTCCTCTGAGAATTTCATCCTGTGTATGGTCATCCGCTGTTGTGTAACTTTTTTGAACTCTTCTCAGCTGCCATTTTTCATGACCCTTGTTTACAATCCAGAAAAAAATTCTATTCTCTGGAGCAGCATAAGTGTTTCTAATGGATGGGTGGGGAATTACCAGTATTCTCTACTCAGCACAGCAGGCGATGAAGTATTGATAGACTTAACATTATACTTTAAAAATATCCTAGTTTACAAAAATAGAGACATTTCTACAATCCCCAGTAGTTAGTTCCCCACTAATTCCTACCTAATTGTGATTGAGGTACGATGCACAATTAAATTTGCAATGCAGAATTAAATTACAGCTGCTTAGCAAGTTGTCACACAGCAGCTGAGCCGCAATATTGTCTATGAGCTCAACGCCTGACTGTAGCAGGCAAGGCTTGTTAGCTGTGTGGCTTCGTCTACCACCCTTTCACTGCTTCATGTTTTGATCCTGCCTCTCTGCTCATGTCTAGAAGGATAACAGCTAGACACATTCCTTACCCTCTACTCTCCAACTCAATCCATGCTAAAAGCTAACCCAGGTCATAGGTGGGTGAGGGAGTAACCGCTCACTATTATGCTGACAAATTTTACAAGAGCACAAATACCTCATTCTGGCTCAGTTACAGCCAGACGCCATCTGCCCATCACACATCTGCCTGCAGCTCTAAATTGTCTTGTCTTGCATTTGTTGCAGAATAAAACCACATGCATACAAGTAACACACATGCTTGCTAAGCCTAAAACCATTTGAGTCACCTCATTTAGTCTCTTGATATTTCTGTCTTAAGAGATTTGGGGGAGGTCGCTGATGACTTTGGGAACACCATAATCTGTCATTGCTAAACACCTTCTGATTTCCCCACTTCCATCACCTTACTCTCTTGTGGGGTTAACGGGTCAGGGAGCTTCAAAGCTACAGCTCCCTAAGCAAGCAGTGCAATGAAATTGCACCTTGGCTGCTTGAACGTAAAACTTCTTAGTTTAATCCAAACCTACTTTTGATGGTACAAGAAGCCACCACTGCATGCAACAGTAGGGCAAAGTGCAGCAGAAGCAAGGGACCGTCTTAGCTGTAGTAACACAAAATTTCCTTGCCCAGAATAAGGATTCAGAGGTAGAGAAACCACCAAGTCCAACGCTAATCTAAAACAGAGGACCTAGGTCAGCCAATGCTGCTATGCTTAAGGCAGAAATTAACTCACAAACTTATACAGCCAGTCAGGTAACAGTGATCGCTTGTGGACTTAACAAATAATAATTATGAAGCTGTGCCATGCTACTCTGACAGAACATTAATACCAAAAACTGCCACAAGAACATTACTGGGATGAAAACCTGAGAAACCCATAATGAAAAGGAAACATTATGCCATGGTGACGAAAATATAGCAATTTATGATAAACTACTGCTTAAGTGAGGGCTTTTTGTAGCCACATCTAATTTATACTTATCAATGCAAGCACTTTTCCATAATCAATGGTTTTATTATTCTGAAAAGCAAAGGCCAACTCAAAATGTTACATTAAATTGATAGACACAGGGCGAGACAGCAGGGAGATTAGGTACAAATTGTTCACAGACGTATTTTTTTAATTATTATTATTGGCTATGTTCCACAGCACAGAGGGAGAGGAGTAGAGGGAGGAGGGAAGGAGAAGGAGGGAATCTGAAACTTACTGGTTGACCTCCCCACCATCTGTGATTGAATTTCTCTCGCCCTCGAAGACTGAAGCTGGCATCAAACACTGGGTCATACATCGAATTGCCAACAATTCCATGTGATTCAGGATAGAGTCCCTTCATACAAAAGCAGATTAATTAGTAAGACCCTAATGTACACCAAACCAGTTCTTCATAGCTATCTGCAAATACCACTAGGTTATTTTAAAATAGGTGCCTTTGTAACTGCACACCAGAAAAGGCAGCAACTTTAAGATAAGCACATTTAAAACTGGCTGTAACAATGAAAGCAGTAGGAAATGGCTGAATTGTGCTAAAAAGGACAAAAACACCTGTTACTTGATACTTTAAAGTATTTTCATACTGGTTAGAATTTAGTTTGAGGCCATCTAAAGTAAGCAAAAATTTATGAAAAGAAGATTAAGTGGAACTTTCAGTTCCTCTTCAAGAATTCCTTTTCTGGAAACAGTAATTCATTCTCTGTTTGCAAAAGTAATACTTAGCATCTCCATTTTACAATGTTTTATCTTCACCAGAGCCTCTGTGAGATGGGTTACTTCCAAGAGATAAAACAAGGCAAGTCACCCAAAGCTATGGCCTTACATCACAATTGGTCCAGCAGTAAATGGAAAAAATTTCTGCTCTTCTCCCTTTCTCTTGGTCCCCTCCCATCCCCAGCTATTCATCTGTCCATCCCCTCCCTTCCCTTCCCAATTAACATTTGTGCAGAGGCTGCACAGAAAAAAAGGAAGGGGGAAAAAGTGCAGCTGCAGGTAAAGCAGTCCCTTAGCAGAGCCTTGGGAGTACTGTCTGTCACTGTCATGCAGGAGCATTTGCATCCCAGGGTGGGGACAGCCTGGCCGCCAGCTGTGCCACTGGAGTGCCAAAGTGATGGTTCGTTTCACCGCAGGGCCAACGCAGCATCCAGATATGCTCAGCAACTGTAAATTTTAAGTCAGCTGCTGATAGCCCCACAGGAACAACTGCTGATTGTATTCTGGGTAGGATTTCAAGGGAGCTTTTTCTCTGCCCCTAGAGGAACTGTGACTTGTAATTACACAGCAGTACAAAAAACTGCAAAAACAGATATAAGAAAACTCAGAAAAGCTGAAACACAGTGTATAATGTTGAGATATGCTTTATCTCAAAAATACTGAGGAAAATACTTAACCTAACTGAAGGCCAAAAAGATGGACAGCAAAGCAGTTTTATTTAAAAAAAGAATCTTCCCATAGTCCATGTTGCTATTGCAATGGAGTATTTTATCATCAAAAATTCCTTCCCAGGGACTTACAGTAGCAAGGGTGTACAAGTTGGGGAAGGTTTTTGTAGGGTAGACAGGTCTCATGTAAGGAGAATGTGTTCCACAAGATCCTGAAAAATCAATAGGGAATGCAAATATTAGAAATTGAAGCACTTAGACATAGAAAACAACAGACGGAGTCATTTGCTATGACTTAAAATGCTGCAGAGACTGGTTAAATTTTTAACTGATTTAAATGAATTTTCTGCTGCTTAACATTGGCAGATCTTCCTGTGAGACTGCAGTAAATCCACTCACGCACTCTTTGTATTTCACAATAAATACCTGAAATAATGCAGCCAGAGGACTACAGAACCAGCCACTCTTCCCACAGACTCTTTCCCTGAGTCCAGAGTCTTAAATGTGACGCTTAAATGTGTCTTGCTAAGTAAAACAACATAAGAAAATGTAAGCTGATTTCAAGCAACAAATATACTAAAGCTGCAGTTTCAGAATGGGCTTTGGCCACAAGTTTCCAGATGGTTACACAAATATGAAGGCCAGTACAAGCATGGGGGTGGGGGCAGAATGAACAAACCCCACCTTTCAAGGGTATGGGCACACATACAAAATACTAGTACTTAGAAGCTCAAGCATACGTTGCATCCAGTACTCCACAAACCCAGGTGGGTGCCTGCTGCCCCCAAGATGAGTGCTGGGCTGCTTTTGGGTGTAGCAGGTCCCCAGCCTGTCATCACACATTCACCACAGCTCCTGCACCCACCTACCCACCTTTAACAAATTTCTGAACCAAGCAGAAAATTTTGTTGGCAGCTCCTAACTAGCCTATAAGATCGCATAATACATATAATTTACTAAACATGCATTTGTTTGCTGACAAAACCATATGAAGGTCACGAGTTTTGAGCAGCACTCCTCAAAGCAGCAGTTCTCTCCTCACTCTCTGATTGCTATGTGCTGCTTCAGCCAGGGTGCTTTCAAGCCACTCGTTGGTACCATCTAAACCAAAGGGGACTTCTGCCATTTCACTTTAATGGAAAAAAAACCAACAACTTAATCCCTGTTAGATCTTTCAGTCAAAGGAGCCTTGTGTTTGGCACAGCCCTTCTACCCATCAGTTCCATGCTGACTTCTGTTGCTCAATGAACAATGGAAACAACTGGGCTACAAGAGATTGTCTTTCATTTTTTGTAAGAAAACAGATGTACTTACTCAGCTTTTCAATATTGGGCATGACTTTATTTCCTTTTTTCATATATGATGCACGGAAACCATCAACAGAGAAGATGATCAAAGGAGGACGAACAAAACTAAAAGCAAAAGCAGCAGGAGTGTAAGGCAGCATTTCAAAAGTGTTTTTTAATTTCCATCTGCTCATTAAGACTCCAAAGAATCTAAAGGAGGGTTACTGCATATGCTATATGTCTATATTTTTTCTGCTTACTTAACAGATCAGCACAAACTGATAAACTTTACCCCTAGTAACACCCAGTGTTGGCTGAGTCAGTGAAACAGCTGAGCTCCAACATAAATGACATCTTCCTGAGCAGCTAAAAGCATTTAGCATCAAAAGGCAAGTGCTTATAGGAGACAGAAAAGTGAAAAGTAATAGTATACATGAGTACCCACCCTAGCATACAATCTGCAGTTTAAAATCACGTCTCATGATAGCTTGTCTTCTCTCTTCACAAACAAAAGTCCAGATGACAATATTTCATGTTATTTTATTACTTTTTTATTACTAGCATTGCACCTGGGAATTGACTTTAAGGCACAAAGTCAGAGATATGTTCTGGACAGACACACCGGGGCCTTTAATGTTAGTCACAAGCTGCAGAGGTAAGCAGCCATCACTATCATCAGGAGAAGCAGGGGCTCCTACCTCCTCCAAACTATCTTCCTAATAGCACAGACTGAGCTGCAACCCAGCGCAGCACTTGAGCCATCACTTACCTGTAAGGATAATAGTGGGCAAACTGGTTTCAGAAGTGCCAACTTTCTCAATATTAGTTGTGTGCTCAAATCCCTCACTAAGACAAGCCTGTATACCATTGTAGAAATCCTTTCATTTAGGAAGATAACACTAAAAGTACAAAATTATTTTTTTAAATAAAAATGGCCCGAACTGTGTTCACACGTGGCTCAACTTGAATTTTATTGAAATTGTAAAAACCTAAACCTTTCAACTGACTTCAGAGGATTTCAGTTACCATCCCTATAAGTGAAGCAGGCAAACCCATCAGCAGGTGATCAATGACCAAAAGATATCGTAACATATCGTAAAGCACCACTCATCCAGCAGATCACAAGCAAATGTGTTACAGTATTATCAGCCTAATATCACAAACGTTGAAGCACAGGAAAGCATCTGACCCACAGCCATTCAGCCTGGGTGACAGTGCAGAAAAGCAGTGTTCAGAGGTCCAGGGCAGAGCTGGGGACCATTTGCCTTACTGCATTTGACTTTGCAGATGTGTGCAAAACACTTACCCTGCTGGACACTCAGGAGCCTTTATCTCTTCACAGTCATCATCCACCCAGTGGGTTTCTCCTACCAGAAAAGTCACAATGAAGTTTCAACAAATAAAAATTTGTGGACAGAGCTACAAGTTTCACAGAGAATGCCAAAATTATAGTCTATCTCCAGTTAATGGACTGTCTTGTCATACTTCCCATGACTGATGAGTAGGTCTTTTCACAAAGCTGAACAAATAATCTGGTTATACTCTACTAAACAACTAGCACTCCTAGAAGTAGTTGTTAAAATTGGAGGTAGAAATGTCCTTTGACTGCAGGAGACAGTGGTAGTGCTTTAAGCTCGATGGTCATCTATTTTAATTTTTCTTTTCAATCTGTCAAAACCAGGTAGTGCTGCTTCTAGCTGTGAATTCTCTCCAGCAGCTCTGATGTCTCCATGAGCTGATTCAGCTGGTTAAAGATACAAAACAAAATTCATTCCAGGGAAGAAAAACAACCTTACATAGTTTCCAGCTGGTTTAGAGAGTTGATCAGCTTATGGATCAGGTGAGACTCAGACATAGCTAAAAAAAGCATTAATAGTCTTTCAGAGCTAGATTAGCTAAAATTACTTTATGTAATCAACTATTTTCTTAAGGTTTTCACTGCTGAATGCTGACTATAGAGTAGCTCATGACTTGCACTTTCACAGGTCAACAGAAAAACAAATTATTAGCTAATGAGGCTCCCTTCCTGAACCCAGCACTATTAAAGGAACTGCAGCTCAATTAAATCAACAAAACAAAAAGCACCATAGAAAAGGTCTGCAGGAAATGTGTCCTGCAGTGATTCCAACTGAGCATGATAGGAGGGGAAAAAAAACCCCAAACACATTATCCTTAGACAGGCAAAGGCACGAATAAAGAGGAAACACTGTTCTCACATAAGGCTTACTCCTGTCGAGAGTGCCAGGTTCATTGACATAATTTGTTATTAGCCAATTAAACAAAGATTATGTACATTAAAGCTGGAGACATGCAAATTCCTCTGTCTTGACCCTTGTAAGAGGGAGCTCACAAAAAAGGCAGGAACTGAAAGCTATACCTGTTTTTAAGTGTTCTCAGCCTTGGGTTTCTCTGGGAAGCGGAAGAATGCAATCTATGGGGACTTGTTGGAAGATACATATTCCATGTGGATTCCCAACAGCAAAACTCAAATAATGAAGAAGAGCCCATTTTCAGTGTATGGATCTGGACTATTATAATTTTCTGAATTTATGCAGTTGGCCAGAATGGTGTGGAAGAATAACATTTCAAAATGCAACCCTTCCATTAGTAAAGTTAATGAATGAAAACATTAAGAATCAGCTGGGATACACAAGTTAGAACATGTAGAGCTCATTAACAAGGGTCAGAAGACCTGTTCCAAATGAAAGACACATTATACCAGCTGGACATGCTCCAAAAGATTGGGTAAAGGATGAAAACTAAGCCTTCATAGCCCTTCCACCCACCTAATGGGTGCAGGCTGTACTGCAGCCATGGTGTGTCTGGGAGGCCGCATGGCTATCTGAAGTCCAAGCCACTCATCTGCCAATTACAGCCCTTGTATGCACACAACTCCTTTCCCACAAGAAACAAAGCCTACAGGTGTTAGGCCAAGTAGTTTGAGCTTGAGCATTTGTGGTGGGGTTGGGGAGAGGTCTCTGAGACAGAGATAACATCTAGGAATGCTCCATTCCTTCTCAGACCATCAGATATCCCTGCTTCCTCTGCATGCCAACATATGCATCAGAACACTTCTGCTTTTGCTTTAAACTCTACTCCATCCACCTATGCCTCTTTGTCTATCAGTAACTCTACAGGCAAAGACAATGTCATTCTACCATTAACAAACTAGAAGTATTTACCTCTGCTAGTCCCCAAAAAAATTGCAAATGCAATTCCCCATTCCTTTCCCCTCCTCTGAAAAATTAGAACAAAAAAAGGAGAGGTTTCCCAGTTAGAAGAAAACTCTTTACCCACAGGGATGCCTTCTATCGAGTTTGGAAAGATAAGAGGTAGAAAGCCCAAAGAGGTACCTTTGCAAATGACTTGGTAATTAGTACAACAATCTCCTCTACTTAAGCAGTCTTCAGAGCAGTGACAAGCATTGTCGTCATTCCTGGTTTCTCCACAGCGATCTTTGGTACATTCCCAGCCCCGAGCTAAAATATTCATAGGGTAAGCAAGAATGAGAGATTATAATATAAAAAAAAAAAGTACTCACTCAAGCCAATGACAACACTCCAGTCGTTAAAGTTGGATGTAAAGTTTATAGCCACATTTTAGAGATTTCAAGACCTCTGAAGTACGCAGTTCACCAGAAACAGAAAGGACTCGCGTCCTGCCAAGAGCACGGCTCCTCCACTCACACACAAGTGCTTCTGCTACCCTCAGATGTTGTACAGCAGGCTTTGTACAACCTGAATGCCAGAAAGTGTGGAAAGGAGAAGACAAGAGACGATCTTGACGCTAAATGGTAGGACCTGAAGCACAAACTAAGACTTCTGGTGTTTCTTGGGTAATCCATTCTTTTAGATCAATCCATGGGAACCAAGAGAAAGCTGAAAAGAGACTATGGAGATGCAAACTGATGCTTTACTTCCCATCAGTTCCTCAGCCACAGAGATTCAGCAGCAACTGCTAAGTTAATAAGAACAAGAGGTGTTCTTCAAGGAAAACGTAGCACAGTTGCTGTACAGTGCTCTCTCAAGGGCAGTACATTGCTACACTTGGAACAGGGATATAGGAAAGTGGTTTTCTGTATCCTTGCCCAACCAACAACAAACTTTAAAAATCACTTCAGCCAGTGTGCATCCAGGAAAAAACACCACATCAACAACACCTTTTCCCCTCTTCTTGCCTTCATTTGGCACAGTTTTCCCATAAATAAGTAATATTCAGATTGTGCATGTGATAATCGACTTAATAAATGCCTGTGGGAGTATATGACAATTCACACAACACTCCCTGGGGCTATGCAGGTATCCATACACATATGTGGACTGCATTGGAGACAGGAGACTTAGGAACTGGAAGTCTGCCCTTTGGTAGCATATATCTTATATTTTGCTCAAAGTCTTCAAAAAGAGGCTCTCATTCTGCAGTTATTTATACCAGGGGCAAAACACTATCACCCTAAATTTCTGAAGTTTTTGACCTGGAACCAGAGTAGGTTTTTGTATGGGATTAGCTCATCACTTGGTACCAAGACACTAAACTGATATCACTATAAACAGAACTGAGGAAGTCAGGACTATCAAGCATGGCACATCCATAGGCAATGAGATTTTTAATCATTAGACTTCTCTCCTGGCTGCTTAGTAAGTATAATTCTTTGATAAAGCAAGAAAATATTTAATAGCAAAAGTAAAAGGCACCTGTGTCAACTTTGACCACCATGCAAACACTCAAGGAGATGGATACAACTAATAATTTAAATGCACTATGCTAAGAAGTAAAACATAACTCACAGGCCTCTTTGAAGATTTCCTTGCTTATGATTCATGAAAAAAAAAAAAAGAAAATTAACCCAGTGTTGTATTTCCATCCCCCAGGGTCCATGAATTGAAGTCAAACAGTTTTACCAGTGTGTTATATGCATACTGGCATCTGGAAACCAGAGCTGGGGCAAGGCAAAAAGCCCAGCTGGCCACCTGCAGCTCTCTCAGAGAGGACCTGCACTGCTTCAGTACTCCCAGCTTACAAGGTGTCTTCAAGAGTATCTGCCCTGCATAGCCCACAGGCAAGCATGAATTGCTCCAATACTGAAGTGTCACTTGGGAGAAAAAAGGATGGTTGACATGGAATGACCAACCTCCAGGCCTATATAATGTCTCTTTTCATTGTAACTTGGAGGTGAAATTGGTGCCTGAACACTGATTATTACTTTTAATTGAGTATGATACTTTGGATATAGTATAAATAGTATCCTGCTTTTTCTGCCCTAGAAACCATGGTTGAAGCTCAGAAACGGGAGCCATAGGTATGCATTCCTTCTACTCTTTGCAAGAAAATGTGGGGGACACATTTTGTGTTGAGCTGAGCCTGCCCAGCAAGGCAAGGCAAGGTTAGGAGGAGATGCAGGTTATGGCAGGTAGGGCTGGTGTATCAGGCAGGTCCGAACCACTGGCAGAAACCAGTTGTCAGCAGTGCCTGGCAGTGCAGGACAGGAAACCCATCGTACCTGTCTTTAAGCACAGCTCATCAAAGTCGAAGCAGCAGCTGTTGTAACTCTTGCACAGGTTGTCACAGCGGCAGCCAGGAGGCTCTGCCTCTTGAAGTTCAAAGCATCTGTTTTTGCAGGAGCCAGAGGTACTGATCCAGGGAGAATCTGACAGGACTGTGTAGAACAAGAAACAGGGCAACATTTGTCAGGCTGGCAGTAGTGCCAAGGGCTGCTCAGTCCCACATCTCTTGGATGAGCAAAACCTCGGCTGACTGCTCTGGGGAAGAGAGCAGGGAGTGGGAAAGAGTTGCTTGAAGAAATTAAAAAGAAAAAAGAAACAAATTCCAAAAAGGTTGCTCTTTTTGAGGAGGAGGGGAAAAAAGCAAAAAAAAAAAGAAGGAAGCAGCATGCTGTGATAATGTCCTGCAAAGAAACAGCCTTGACTTTACCTCTGTAACAATCAAGAGATCATTAGCAGAAATGTATTGAAGTCTCCAAGGCCCCATTCCAGGAGCTGCAGCTATTCCTCAGAAGGAGGCCTTTGTTTTCAGAAGCCAAGTGACATTTTCATGGCTGGCTGGGCAGTTTGCATAGGAAAGGACTGCAATTAATCTACATGCAGTCAGCAGGACTTGGTTTCCTATACTGGAAGGCACCAAATCAATGTCAGGCATGAAAGAAAACTCGTAAGATGCTCTAAATTAATGGCAAGGCATTTTGGTGGGCTTCTTCAGAGCATTAAATAATTAAAACTTAATAAAACACAAAATTATGTAAGAAATCAATATATTTGATGTGTATAACTAAAAGCAGGACTGCCAGTCTGAAAACCATGAATAATGTATTAGACTTCAATAATCTATTTATTAGTGAGGGCCTTTACTGTCAAAGCCAATATGTACTACTCTGCTCTATTCTCAAAATTTTATACACTTTATACAATTCTCCTGTAACAAAATTCCACATAGCAGCTTATATGAAGCAGGAAAATTGCATACTACTCTCCAGGGTTAATTGTAATTTATGAAATAAAACAATGAATACATGTTATTCTTTAAAAACAGAGATGTTCCAAGGAAAATTTCACAATGACTTTTGTTCCTTGATAGACCTATTAAAATTGAGTCTGAAAGTTTAGTTTCCACATAAACTGAGAAGAAACCTCTGCCCAAACAAGATGGCATTACCCTAACACTGTGAAAACCAGTGGAAAAGAAGATGAAGGGAGAGTCTGGAGATGACACTGTAGTAGCTGATGTCCCACCAAATCCCATGCCCAGGCTTCCCTTGGGAGTGGCACTGGCTCGGGTTACACATCAGCATCAACCACCTCAGGGAGCAAACACGACAACAAATCAACCCTACAGCAAGATAATGGGTAAGAAAACCAGACCTATCATGGTTGCAGTCATGGGTGACGCACAGCAAGGCACATTCATAAGACTACCGGAAAAGGTAGTAGTAGACAACTGTGCCATTACTACTGTGCTTCTTTCAATCAGGTCAGTAATGCTCAGAGTAAGTAACATCACACATATCGTGAAGCTTCATTATATAGGTACATACCCTGTAAGCATGCTCTCAATGAGCCATCAATATTTGGGCTATCTGGAGTTCCAAAAAGCCAAAGGTCATGTATCTATACTGGCAACACACAGATCAGTATTTTTTTTGCTCACATAAATAGGCCACAAAGCCTATTAAAATTAATGACGCGAGAAATGTTTCAAAGCATGCCAACTCTCAGATTTTCAGCAATATGGGGTCTTCTTCCTTATTCTTAGTGACAGCTTCTTCCTGCCAAATACTTCTGATAATCTGTTACTAAATAATATATCCATGTTATTTAACCTCTTCTACTACTTTCCTTTTGGGAAACTATGTAATCACATATCCAGTAAGCTGGAAATCAAATGGATTAGGCACTCACCTTAAAGGTATTACATACGAGTACACATTATGCACCCCTTCCCTCTTCATTTCAAAGGGATGAGGGAGAGATCATTTCAGAAGGTCAAAAAACACACGTCAGCATGTGTTTAGGAAAGAGAAGAGGTAAAACTGACTGCAGATTACATAAGGGACAGAGTCAACTGCAGCTCAAAGGATGCCTGTTGTATATAACAGCTCATTTATCAGAGACTCACTGGGACAAATTGCCGAGAGAGGCTGTACAATCTCTGATCTTGGAGATTTTGAAGAACAGGCTAGACCGAGATCTGTCAGGAGCCCTTCAGTAAAAACTGACCATGTCTTGGGATACAGAGAAGGTCTACATAGCTGTTCAAGCTCCCCTTTCACTCCTTCCTCTATAACTGCAAGTAAGGTTTCCATTTCACATAAGAAAGGTTTCACCCATCTACCCTGTCTTCTTTTTTTCCACATCTGTTGGCAACCACTTTATTACTGACATGACAAATTATCCCAAATTACTTAGCAAATTCAAGCCACACTTCCTGAGTCAATGTAGGACACTTTCCTTATAGGAACACAAAAGGGGACTTGGTTTAATTCCTCTGATCTCTGAATACATGAAGACCTTTCCTTTGTTTATCCTGCTTGACCTTGCCTTCGCAGCCAGACCATGATTTTCAGGTCGAGCACAATGCCGTGGCATGGGTACTGGTGCATACAGAATAGTTTGAAAATACATCATCAGGTACTCCATCCCTGGCGAGCATTTTCAAATTAACAAAGCCTTCTATATAGAACAAACTTACACAATTTCAAAATCCTTTTCAAAATTAATGCATCCCTCCATAGCTCCTGCAACCAGATCATCCAGCAAGCAAAGGTCCTCCCCTCCTTATTTAATATATAAAGGTCTTCACATATTTTTCTATGCATTCTTTTTTAGGCCAATTGAGCTCAAACCAACCATCTAAGGATTGTCCCTAACATGATAGGTTAGAGAGAGAAGTTACTTAGGGCAATAGCATCCTTCTGATTCAGTTCATGGAGATTATTACATTTCCATAGATAATTTGTTATATTTACTTTGGAAAATGCTATATAAAATTGTTTATTCTGATTCTATCCGATTGCAATATTAAAAAAAAAATTCAAACCCATTTAATTCCAGTAGCATTTCAATCATAGGACTACACAATACAGACGTTACACAGTCATTACAGGAAGGAGACTACCTGTAAGAATTCACCATTTTTTGATCCTACAGGGCCTATGCAGATCAAATACCTATACAAAGTTTCTGGAACTTCAGTTTTGTTAGACAGTATTCATATGATGAATGTGCATTTCATTTTTGCAGAATGCTGTTGCAATGAGTAAAATTTCAATGAAAAGTCACATAAAGTAAAAAACACATCCTAACTGTTCCAACATAAGAAAGGTATAACTCCATTTTTAATGACAAGATTAAAAATTCAGTAAGAAGGGACAGAAAGAACTTCAGTGTTTCTCCTTCCAAAATTCAAGCTATCATTCTATGATGACCAAGGAATCTGCTTCAAGAGACTACTAAGGCCATTTGCCCTCAAAGCGCTTAAAAAGATGTCTAGAAAGCTCATAAAGTAAATAACCTACAAAGTCAAAGTTGTGAAAAACTTAGTTCTCTAATGCCTTTCAAAAACTTTAAGTGAAAAATTATTTGGGTACAACTATTAAACATCTTAAATGTATAAAGGCATATATACCTGTACAACACTAAAAAAAGAACAAAAGGGGAGTTTTAGGTGTTATGGTACTTCTTTGACATTCATTTATAAGGCACTACAAAAAAAAGGGTGGTTTTGACTTGTAGGGGAGTTCTATGCTAGATGAAAACTGAAAATTGTTTACAATCACGTCACACCTCTAGAGAAATAACAACATTATCTATACAGTAACAGTTGGTAAAGCAAGTGTTTTGTCAATCCAGAACAATTAATTATAACACTTGGAAATAAATAAACCAAGGCAGAGTGAAGCTGAAAAATAACTATATTGATCTTTTATTCTGGATGTCTCACTGCACTGGACTTCTCATGAAGTAAAGCTGGAAGTCATACAATTAGGAGAGCCTAAAAAGGTTCTTTGATCACAGTGCTTTCGGTTTGTTAAGAAAAGCACCTCTACAGTGTAACTTTTTACTTTCTCCTTTAGACAGATATGACTATAACGCTTTTTTCTTTGTTATCACGTCCTTGTTTTTTTTACTGCAATAAGAGAAACAGTACTGGATGGCTCAGTAGGGTTGGCACTGATGAGCTGCAATGGGTCCCCGAGATCAGATTTTTGGGACTTCAGTAGAACCTGCCCTCTAAAGCCTAGACAGTTAGCAGTGAAAGCAAAGCAATTGGCAGTCATGACATTCAAACCCTTAATATCACTTTTATACACACTATGCAACTGCTCGACAGTTAAGGCATTAGAAGACAGAAATAAATTAGGTTTCCAAGCATTTTTTTTTTACAGTTACATGAAGTTCAAAAGCAACAGCCACTATTCTTTTTAGTTTCTTAAAATGCCTCTGCTCAGCGATCAGCAGCCCTGATTGTGCTTGTGATTAGACAGACACTAATTCCTGTGGCGGGTGGGGAGCAGGGAAGAGGGACATGTTAATTACCAGGAACACAACAAACTCAGGTCACAGTGAACAACTTTGTAATTTAAATTCACATGCTATCATTATAGACAGGCTATGCAAATGAAACCTATTCACTTCAGTCATATTAATCAGCTCTAAGTCAATGACCACAGGTTTCCTTTCTCCTGCCAAAAGGAAGGAACAGAAACACAAGTCAAGTCTTTTTTTTAAAAGAAAAACAAAAGACTAGTTTTCCATTTTACATATTTTTTCCACTTGGACTATGCCTGAGCTCACAAAACCCTATACTGCCCCAGAACAAAAAAACCAGTCCCCTCTGTGGTATGTTCTTGCCTTCCTCCAAAGAGAAAGTAAAAGGCAAAAGAAAAACAGAGGACTCAGTGACAGCACATCTGGGCAAACACCTGCTCTGCTCTCCGCAGCCCTCTACTCCGTCAGATGTCTGCCGTCTACTGTTCACAAACCAGCATGACTTCAAGAGCCACAGAAATCCCAAAAGCTTTTCTCGCCAGTGCCTCCTGAAAGCATTAATCGAGTTTCTAAAACAGCTTCAATAGCTACCAAAATAAAACCAGTACCCTGAAACCCATTGGGGAGTCTCTCCTAGCTCTGGAAGGAAACTGGAGGAGCACAAAACAGCAAATGGTACGTGGGAACTCGGGAGACCGCTCTCTGTGAGACTGACAGTACTTAGTCCTAAAATAAGCTGGATTCTCCATAGTCACATGCACACAGAGCAAAAGTTTAAGTAAATAGGAGATCTATAGGTGAGTCCCAAAGGTCAACCGACTCGGGCTTGGCAAGTTATTTATTCTTCTCTATATCCTAGAAGGAAAAGGAACATGCAAACTACTGTTTCAGAGTAGGAGTGGTGCCTAACCACAGCACATAAATTGTACATTGCAATACCCTTATGTTATGTCTGTTACTGTACCTGAGACCGGGCCCTCATCCCATTCTTCAGATCTCCTAAATCGATTTGCTGTAAATCCCATGCAGACATTTACTCCAAAGGCAAAAGCAAATAGAGATATAACCTGCAAAAGTAAAACAGCAAAGTGAGCAAACCGTGCAAAATGCAGGACTTTGGAGCTGGGAGCGTTACGGCTAAAGGGGCAGAGAGGATCCTCTGTACATTTGAGCTCCCCAGCGCTGCAGTTCCCATCACTGGAGCAGCAGCTGACAGCGTCACTGTTGGAGAGTAACACAAACCAGAAAGGGTTTATGAATAAAACATCTCTTTCTGAAGCTGAAACGCTCCTTTTTGTAGGAACTTATTCAGAAGAGATGGGCTGCTCCTCCTCTAAAAGCAAACACACTCTGCTCCTCTCCTCCCCTACCTGGTGCGAGTGGACGCAGCCCTTGTGAGCCATAACCAGAGTTCTTGAAAAGCCTGCGTAACACCGTCGCCTTTTCTTTATAGTGAGCTCTGTTTGCTCTGGGAGTTCGGGCTATTAGCTACAAGTAATCCCACCTGGTGAGGTTGACAGGCTCGTGTGATTTGTCCAGGGGGTGATTTCATCATGTTTCACTCACAAATCACAGCTCCGAGTGCAAGAAGCTCCAGGCATCATCCCTGGCTGCGCCCTCCCCCCAAACACACACACGCTCGCTTTTATGTGGTTTCCTCTGGCAGAGCAGTGCTTTCTGATGTTGCTGCGGCCAAGAGCTGCTCCTGCTCCGTTCGTTCCCCTCACAAGAGTAACATGGTTAAAAGAGAAACCAAATGCGTCTCCATCTGGCTCAGAGAATAAGGAGGGGGAGATCTCACTCGAGGCTGCAAAAGGAAAAAAACCGGGGTGGCAGCCTCCCGTCTCGTTCTCCCAGTTTGCTCCTAAAGTTTCTGACTGGGTCGTGGAGCAGAGTTCCCCCAGGACCTGAGGACACCTTCAGAACGCGGAGTTGTTTTTTCCACGCTGTTATCGGTGCAGGGCTCGGATCGATGGAAACGCGAGCAGTTCCCTTCCAGAAAGGAAGGGAAGTGACACGTTCCCTCTGCCCCACATTTTCCCATTTTCATCAACAACAACAGAAAGCTCGTCTGTTTAGATAAGCACTTCTATTTACAAAGCAAATGATAACACTGACCAGAATTATGGTTCCAATCAGTGGCTGAAATATTACTTGTCAAGGAAGATTATTTACCAGTGTAGTTTGCCACTTTTTTTTTTTTCTGATAAAAGCTTCTTTCATTGAAATGTTTACTAACAATTACATTTAAAGGGAGAGTCAAGGTTCGTAAGCCTTTGAGTGGAATGAGCTTCTCTTGGGACCTGTCCCATATCCTATACTGGAACTAGGAAACAGTACATTTTACTTTATCTTGCAATACTAAACATGTACATTTTTGAGCTTTGTTTAGTAGTACCTTTTACCTGCTGCAAGATCTGTCCTTCCTCACCCCGTGGCTTTACAGGGCAACAGCTGAAAAGCTCTCATCTTTGCTACCCATGTCTAATCTGCTCTCACCCTTTGCCAGGAGTTGATCCTTTTTTTTATGCCGTTTCTTAACTAGAAGTGGTTTTGTTGTGCATCTGTATCTTTACATTGCAAGCCTCAAGGAACTGCAATTAGCCTGAGAAAACATGCATCATAAGTGCACCAGAACATCTCTCCCTTGAACAGACCAGAGCTATGAAGTTAAAACTCATCTTCTAGTGTTTACTTCATCACTAGCTAGGTTGAAAATTAAATAGATTGAGGTAGGCAATATTTTTCTATAAAAAAAAACCGAAACAAACCAATAACTCTGTGCAGAGGTCTAGAGAAAAGGAATCACTGAAGTTTTTACTAGCTGTTCTTATAAAATTCTTCACCCTTAGTATCTGGTATGTTCTGTGATTAAACAGCTTCACCAATGAGCACTAGGTAAGTACGGCAGTGTGTGATAGCAGCAGAAGGGAGACCAAAGGTGTCACAAATAAAATCATTTAACAGTGTTGCCTGTTTATCTCAGCTAAAGAACTTTATGATTTGATGGGCAACACCTGGGAATCAGCAGTCCCAGGCCCTTCTCCAGCCTGGGATCCTCAGTTCACCGAGTGTCCAAGGCTAGACACAACTGAATTTTCAAATCTGGAGGCCAATTTTGAGTGTCCAAGCGCATACATCCAGCCTCATTTTCAGAGATGCAGAGCCTTTGCTCTTCCTGCGTATCTTTCTAACACACAGGTGCTCAATTATTTTGAAAGAAAATTCCCACATAAAAGTAGCCACCCATAAAAATAAAGCAAAAGAAAAAAGCTGGAAAATATAATGACATAGATTACTTCTACTGGTTTGAAAATACACACTTCATGCTTCCATTCATGTAACCTCTCTGGAGCTTGTAAACTGCATAATTCCACATAAATTAAGGAGTTCGTTTTGTGTTTCCTGGTCCATACTACAAGGCTATTGTATTAATTAACCTCCTTTGTAATATCCTTTAGAACTATAGCTGATGATGACTCTGAAACTGCTAATCTTTTTCATATGTGTTATGTAAGACACATTTTCCAGTAGCTCTGAACTGACCACATACTCAGATGCACATTCATCTTATTTTGTGACAAGGACTCTGCCTGAAGGCACCCCACAGACGCACAAGGAACTTATTAGCATAAACGAGGCCTAATGATTCTGTTCAGGCAAAATTTCACTGCTTGCTCACTGGTAATTAACTTCTTTAGCAATCAATTGCCATTTCACTCGTCAGAATAGGAAAGACTAAAGCTGAAATAATGTATTCCTGGCCCAAGAATGTAGCGGTTCAGTGCAAGTTTTAGGGCTTAAATGAAACACATCAAAAAAGAGTTTTAATAAGATCAACAGAATATGAATCTTCATCAATTATTGTGCATAGGATTTGTCCATTGGCTTTTATAGCTTAAGTGATCATACTGATTACTATTTAACTCAGGATGCAGAACTTCCAGCCATCCACTAGGTGACACTTTAAATGAGAAGTTCATACTGTAACATTTCCACAGTTGCAAGCATTTCTGTTCTGCTGTTTCATGGAGTTAATATAAAAAAGGCAATAATTAGTCTTATATAAAAATATAAACCTGATTTTTCTTGAGCAGTTTTCTTACTAAGAAAATGCAGAAAAATCACTTATATTGACTGTGTCAGACGTTACGGATGGAGTGGACTCTGAGCCTTTTTAGCTACTCATCTCCACTTTGCATTGCTGGATGTAGCCAATTGGGCGATGAGGGGCCAGGGTCAGAGCTTCCAGTATGCTTGACAGTAGCATAAAAGGCAGAAAGGTGAAGGACTTCTCCAAAGTATCCCACAGCTCTCACCTCTCCTCAAACACAGCTTACACATCTATGTGTACGTGAAATACATAGTTGTGACTAGGAAAAACAGTTAGTGGGGTACATGAAATAGCAATTTCAAAGAATAAAACCTTTTGATAAACTATAGAAATTCAAGCAATGTCCACATCGAGTCTCCTCAGATACAAGCACTGTGAAACCAAATAAGCTTCCAGCAGCTGAAGAGAACATGGGAGGAGGTGAAAACTGAACCCCACTGAAAACATCCTGAGGCTTTTTAGCAAAAACAATGAGGCACAACATAATAAGAAGAGCTGATTCCTGTGTGTAAAGGACTTTAAACTGTATTTTTATAGTACTTTATAAATTAAAACCTAATACCTTTGGCACTCAGCCAGAGCAGTGTCTGATAAAGAAGATCGAGAAGGAAAGGAAGATGAGTCTGTGAGGGCAAGGATAGCAAAAGGACAGCAGAAGAACAGCAAAGCCATCTAGGGTCAGCAGTCTGACCAAGAGAGCATTGAGAAGAGTAAGAATCAGTGCAGGAGGGCAATGAGCAGTCCCCTCAGCAGAGATCAGCCCGGGATCCAGGCTACAGCGACACATAGGAGCCTCAAAATGTGATTGCCAGCCTGAGTACGCATTAGAAAAATACACAAGAACTACTGAAAGATAAGGGACCTATACCTGCTCAGCTGGTAAGAGCATCACTGAAGGCCCCAAAATGGAGTCACTGAGAGGTCCTCTTTACTTGACAGAGGCAAAACACTCCAGCAAGTGATAGATTTAAAATGGCTGGCAAGCTGGCTTAGAAACAAAAAATTACAATCTGATCATAAAGAGTAGGAGAGGACGCAAGTACTTGCATGGGTGCATTAAGGGTACAGGCAGGTTATCAAGGAAAATAAGCTGTTAGCATAGACAAGTGTTAGTCCCTTCCTTGCGTTTTGGATGTGTTGTGAATGTTGAAGCAGCTTCTGCAAGTATCTTTTTTTCTTACTCACATAAAAGCTGCATTTTGCCAAGGAGGCATTTTCCCTGGCTGAGGGCACAGGACCAGCTGCAGAGGAGCTGTGCCACTGTGCCCACTGCCACTCCATGAGACTGGGAATACCCACAAATCAGACTGTGCTCATGAACGTACATCCTGCTCCTAGAGTGCCTTAAAACACCACCCAACAGCACCTTGAGGCTTGAGGAAGAGTAACCAATTATTTGTCTATTCATCACCACCTTGAGGGGAATGCATGCAAACAACAGTGGTGCACTGGAGGAGTGTGCTGAGGATGACTTTCTTGCCCATAAAGATCCATAAAAGGGTACTAGACTCTCAGGGACAATCCTAGACAAACTAAAGTCTTCAAAATTACATTTTGCTGCAGCCTAATCCCTGAGGCACCAAGTGCCTTAGGCACCTACAGGCCCATCAACTTTTCTGAGCACCCCACATAACACCTGCAGGGTTCACAGGGCTGGGAGGTGAGCATCTAGATCCAGCCTAAACTGCACTGAGGACAACCAGCAAAGCACGTCGCATCCCTCCTCACCTCACCTTGCTGTAAGTGCCCTCCCAGGACAGCCCCCAAAGTACATCCTGCACAGAACACAGGTGTATCTGATACATGCTAATCTGTAACTAAGCCTACACGCTCTGCTTACCCAAAGAGAGAAGAGGAACCACTGGCCAAGGGAGGACCTGACTTCCAGTCTCTGCTTTACCCATGTAAACACAGGTGGGCAGCCTGGTGAGAACAAGGGCAAAATGCAGTACAGGAAAAAATTCTTCGATACCACACATCGGATACGGCAGCTTTCGTGACTAAATGAAGGCTGTGGATTTATTTGGTGAGAGCACTGCAGCTCCTGAAGCTGCTTCTGATGCCTGTGGAGGGGCCTTAGCTCCAGTGCATCCTACACACACAATCACCATTTGTGTCCACACTCGAGCAAGGCAAGATTTATAAGCAAGGTCACCTCTTTTGTCAGAGCAGCTAGTTTTCAGTGACCCGAAGAAAGCTTTGTGTGCCTGAATGCCTGTCTCTGTCCTCCTAGCAGCACTACAGCCAACAGACCAACTGCTCCAGCACAGGGCATTACACGCCTCCCTGTGAACCGCGCATATGGCAGCAGCAGCATTAACACCAGTCCTACATATATACCTTCATCATCTTCAAAGAAACTAACCTTTTCCCAGTTCATTTTCTGGACAATGTTGTTATTATGAAGCAGCGTAAGTGCTTCACTGAAATGCACTGTATTCAGAACTATAATTCTGAAGGTAATCATATATAACATACCTAGCACACTGCAGAATAAAAACTGTTCTATGATGATCACTTCTTCATGAAGGGGATGAATGAGTGAAAAACAGCTGAAGAGTCCATAGGTTTTTTTAATGCAGCCCATGCAAAGTTAAGCATATCTTCAGTTTCTCAGCCTTGCTTTCCTCTGTTTGACATGGTGATGAGTATCACAGGGGCCCATCAACAGCTTTTCATCCATCTTTTTAAAAGAGCTGTAGACTTCAGTGGTGTGAAAATCACCCACCTACCTCTGACAGTAGTCTGGATGACTTAAGGGCCTTGCATCGTACCTTCTACATGCCACACACAGTCACAATTTGTTTGAATTTCATAAGTGATACAACCTTTTTTGTCTCACAAACTCCATAGCCCTTTAGAAATGAGTTAAAACTAAAAGAGGAAAACCAAAACAACAGAGAAGCAATAAAGCAGTTTTTCTAGACTTCAAATCATGTCCCTAGTTTCTTTGTGTAACTTGTTTGTACACCCTTTACCATGTTCAAACCTGTCTCAGTAGAATATTAACTTTGAATTTCCTGGATATATAAAACTTCTTGTGGGGACTTTAACAATAATCCTGTAACATATCTCTCCTACTTAATCGTTTTTACCCTCATCCCAAACTCTTTTTTGGCATGCTTTTCAAGTTCAAGGCTTGGATATGATTAAAAGATTTCCAAGTGGTAATCTCTTCCCTACCAGTAAAATGTGGATACAATTAATACTGTTTTATTTACTTTGAGATCGTTTTCTTTGCCAAACAAAAGTTTCTGTTTGTTTGTTTTAAATCTCCTTTTTTTAAAAAAAATGTTTTTGGATCAAAAGAAGTATTTTAATTAATAAAAACAGTGGTATTTTTCTAAATAGCAAAAAAACTGTTTGATTTCAGTTTAAAGAGATATGTCACTAGGAATATTGTTCTTAGCTTGCCTGCAGTTGAGGCTTTGGACATCCATGCACTGCAGCACTGATACTTCTGGGGAAAGAGCAAAGTGTAGTAGACTGAAAAACAAGGATTTCCACAAAACAAGCAGGGACATGCCCTCATATGGGCACAATTTCCTCCTGTTTCTATATGCAAGGAGTCATCTCAGGACTAAGAACTGTCTGCTCTTTTGGTTACCTATATGTGCCTTTGCAAGCTTTTGGGGCACGGTGAACAAATGAATGGCCATAGAGCAGGCTGTGGCAGTGTTGTCGTTAAGACAAAAAAAGGCTATGGGCCTTCTGAGGCTTGAACCTGCTTTACATGAACACAAGTCCAACTCAAGTTCAGAACTATTTTATTTTCATAGGGACTCTGAGACTGAACCACTAAATGCAATCAGTCCAACATAAGGAGAAGGAAATCTTCCATTAAAAAAAATCCTGAAGAAATGAGGAGAGCTGAAGAAGAAGAGATGACCTCTGAAAAGGAAAAATAACAATTATTACAAGCTGGCTAAACTCCCTGATCCAATACGCTGAGCGGCCCCATAAACACTTCTGCAGCAAAAGATGCAATAGGAACTGCACAGGCTTCTGTCCAAAGAAAAATGCATAAAACAAGGACACAAATAACATTGTCACAGACAATCTGCAGCCACTTTTTGGGGATACTGATTTATCTCACATTTGAAAGACATATCTTACACAAGCTTAATCTATCCCCAGCTGTTGAGAGGTGTTAGGTATAATATTTGATTAACTTGGAAACAACTGGATTTTCTGCCCTTTTCCTTCAGGACAGAAATAAAACCAGCAGGTAAAGTCCAGATACCAAGCATCTACTAGCAGCCCTGGAAGAGTGGGTAGTCCTTGCCGTCACTTCCTTACCTCTCACTCCAAACAACATTTCACAGGGCCACACTGTGACCCAAAACAGGTTAAAAATGCCCTTCCTTCCACAGGTTTTGCAGTTGGAGGAGTTCCCTGCTCTGGTCCTCAGCCGTAAAAGCAGTGTGTCTGTGAGATGCAGTGAGCTGCAAATCTGCTGCTGAACCCAAAGCTGCGTACTGTAAATAAGTGGCATCCTGTGGCCAGGGAATCCGAGGGCAGAGCACAGCCAGGCTCTTCTCTTCCCCTCAACTTTTTGCTGCTCCCAGAGGAGCAGTGACATTGCAGCATATGCTCTGTTCTCCACATTTCTTAACAGGCATCTGCTGCTGCCTGTTCTAATGGCAAAACATAAAAGCGTAAAACAATTGCATGTTACTTTTTAGGTCATTTTGGACAGATGGGCTACTTTCCAAGCATCACAAATTTTCCTAAGTTGAACCATGTCAGAGCTGCTGTAGTCAATTGCCAACTTTTTTTTTTCTGATTACAGCCAAGTGCAAAGATGACAAATGTAATTTCAAAGGGAAAAACATCCTGTTAGAAGAGTATTCCTTGTTTTCTCTGGGTGAAAAAAAGTATTAGCAACATTTCAACAACAAAATAATGTGATCCATTGCTAGATTATTTTTTTAAACCCATATCTTAATGTGTAACTGAATAGATTTTTGATCTCTGTAGGAATGAAATGTATTAAAAAAAAACAAGGAAAGTCATGCAAGAAATAAAAAATATAGAATGATATGGGTTGGGTTGGAAGGAACCTTGAAGATCATCCAGTTCCAGCCCCTCTACCATGGACAAGCACATCTTCCACTACACCAGGTTGCTCTAAGCCCTGTCCCACCTGACTATATCACTTCTAGGGGTAAAGCATCCACAGTTTCTCTGGGCAACCTATTCCAGTGCCTCACCACCCTCACAGTGTAGAATTTCTTCCTTATATCTAAGCTAGATCTACCTTCTTTCAGCTTACAGGCTACATGCCCTTGTAAAGAGTCCCTTCCCAGCTTTCTTGTAGGCCCCCTTTAGGTACTGGAATGCTGCAATAAGATCTCCCCGGAGCCTTCTCCGGGCTGAACAAGCTCAGCTCTCTCAGCCTTTCCTCCTCGTATGTGAGGTGTTCCAGTCCTCTGATCATCTTTGTGGCCCTCCTCTGGATTTACTCCAACAAATCTATGTCTTTACTGTGCTGAGGATGCCAGAAGTGAACACAGTACTCCAGGTGAGGTCTCAGCAGAGCAAAGTAGAGGAGGAGAATCACCTTCCTTAACCTACTGGCCACACTTCTTTTGATGCAGCCCAGGAGGAGGTTGGCTTTCTGGGCCACAAGTGTACATTGCTGGCTCGTGTTGAGCTTCTCATCAGTGGACACCCAAATTGCTTGTCCTCAGGGCGCCTCTCAATCCATTCTCCACCCAGCCTGTATTTGTGCTTGGGATTGCTCCAACCCATATGCAGGACCTTGCACAATGCAACTCTGTGCTTGCATGTATTTGCATAAAGATTATCAGGAGGTTTTTTGATGTAAATATTTTTTTCAGCTTTTCAGCATAAAACTTCGGAAAGGAATAAAGAATTCTTTTTTTAATGGATTAAACAAGTAGACTGTAGGGAAATAGTAACAGATTTCTTCAATGTTTTAAAGCAAGGATTCTTAATGAGTTAAATTCTGTTTACCTAACTCATCATTTTTTCATCTAGCAATATAGAATTTTCAGAAATAATCAGCTCCTTGGTTTAATGATTGCTGACTGCGGTGAAACAAAAGCAGGTCTGCTTTACTCAGCTTTCACAGAAAGCTCCCCACCCCAGTAAATCTCTTTTTCACAACAGACAAGACTAAAGTCAGCTTGAAATTCTATTTGTTGAAGTTTCTCAGAACAGAGACAGATGTTCCTGGGTATCCACAGAAAGCATGCAAAACAGCTGAGGCTATATAATTTAGCATTCTTTCACTGTCTATGCTGACCCTTCTCTAAGATGCTACAGTCAAACAGCTTTGAAACGTTCCAATCCAATGCAATGTAAAATGGCCTTGAGTAAACCACCACTCAGGTGAAGAGAGTGGAGACACCTCCTTTTCCAGCAATAGCCTTGTCAGCTGAAGGAAAGGCCTTCAGTGCCTGCAGTGCCTTCTGTCCCCACTCAGATCTGTGAATTCAGCATTTCTTCCTTTCTGGTGAGGAAAGGAAGCCCAGCCTGTCTGCCTGTGTTTCTCCTCTGCACTGCACTTCATCAGCCACAGGAGTTTCACCAGCCTGGTGCTGAGGAACACCATGATTAAATCACCTTTGAAAAAAGAAGAACACACTTTGGGTAAAGAAGTCAGGACCAATGATAGAAACAGGCAAGGAGTAAAAATATTTTCAGGAGACAGCTGAATTCGGCAGAAAAGGAGCACCCATACCCCTGGAGTGAACTTGGGTTCCCTTTACACTGAGACAGAGCAGAAGCACATACAAGTTTTTTCTGTGTCAGCTTAAGCCATGACAGCTATTTTGAAAATGAATATTGGACTATAACCTCATGTTCATACACAGACACCAGCATAAACCTGCTGAAACAACTGCTTGATTCTGCAGGTAATTCAGCATGGGTTTGGAAGGTATTGAATTAAAAAAAAATGACACTAGGAAAGATTCTGCTTTTGTTGATTTCTACTCTGATGCGTTATAAATAAAAGAAATAAGCCAACCCCAAGGCCCCATTGTATAAGAGCAGGTGGAAGCGCAGTTAGACTGCAGGACAGAGGGTACAGGGCAGAGGTGTGGGAGGCTTTTGGAGAGGCTGCAGCTTCATCAATTAAACCAGGCTTGACTCTGCCATCAGCAACTGCCAGGACAGCACTGTAGATGAAGGGCACCCAATGTCTCATGCCTGTCCAAGCCATCTCCTATCCTCTGTGAGGAAATACTAGGCTGGCTGGGCAGAGCAATGGCAGGGTAGAAGAACACATTAAAAAAAAAAAACAAAACAAAACAAAGAGACAAAATAGATTGAGGGAACAGAGCTTTGGAGACTCCAAAAGGGAACCTTTCCTTCTTGTTCTCTCTGTGGTAGGGTTTGGAAGGAGAAAACCGTTGTTGTGATCTGTGGTGTATTGTAATTGGGATTCTGTGATTCTGTTGATGCTGTATTTCAGTTGTGCTGTAGAAGTACATATACATTAAGGGAAATTAAAAAATAGAGCTTATTTAGATGCATTGAATTTGTCTGGTCAAGCACACATGCCCTAAGTAATTAAACTTTTTGAACTTGTCAGCCCACTGAGATGTGACCATTCAGGTTGTTTCATTTAAGAGAGGACTTAGACCATGGCATCTAGTGATTCTTTAGTACAATCCTGTTGTTTACAAAGAATGTAAAAAAAATGCTGTTTCCCTGAGCGGGGAAAGGAATCCTATTGTTTTGGCTATCCAGGAGGCAGGAGCTTCTTACATTTGTACTGAATGAAGGGTCATCAGCTCCAAGGGAATTTCACACAATTTTATAGCAGTGACCCCTTCCCTCTGTCCCACCCTGAAGAGGTGACCTTGTTCTGGGTTTGCATGTTGTCTTCACTGCCACCTTAGCTGTGCAGCCTCAGCATGGAAAGAAAGGAAAGCAAGTATTTACAGATGATAGCAACTTAATTATTTACAAAGTGTTGTTTCATCAGGACATTTCTCCTCACCCTCTCATAGTGCTGTATTTTCATCCACTGGATGTTTTTGATTGTTTCATCCAAAATTCCTATTGGGAATGCAAAGAGAGTCTCTAAGGAATGACTCTCCTGCCCTGAGCCACACACTCAGGCCATACAGAGTAGCCATTGTCCCCATCTTCCAGATCCCACTATGGTCACCTGCTGCAGGTATCAGACCCCAGCCACAAGCTCATACTCTTCCTTCCCCAAAGAAGGCTGAAACAAGGCACATTTTCTGTTTATGCAAATTATGAAATCTTTCAAAATATTGCACACAACATTCTTCACTGATGCTGATATAAATGAGGGCCAGGCTGCCTTGACCTTTTCCCACCATCTCACTCATGTCCAAGGCCATGCTGACATTTGAAGCTGTGGACTGGAGCAACTGAAGGGGCAGCAATTTGCTACTATCTCTGCAGTTGCTATCAGAGTTTCTCTGTCCCAGCTTTGGTTGCCTTGATGCTGATTTTAGTGCAGGGCTGATTCCCCAGTCCCTCTGCTGCTACCAAAACACCAGTTCCTCACCACTGTCCTGTCCCAACTCCAGTAACCCACACCAGCCCTTGGCTCATTCTCTGTTATCTTGCCATAGCCAGGAAACTTCTTCAAGCTGTCATATTCATCAACAGCTAATATACCTGAAAAAGCTTTTATGCAAGTGGAAATACACAGCAGTAAGTAAGCAACAATTCTGTAGATAGTGATTTCTACCTTGAAATTCATTCTTTTCTCTTTGCCCTTTTTACTGCCATTTGTCAAACATACTTGTGCTTCCTGCTGCACCAAAATCTCCTCCTGCCCCAGGGACTCGCACTTAAAAAGGGCAGTTTGAAGCATTTCTGCCGAGCTGAGCTGCTGGAGTAAAGTCATTGAAAACACAGGGTGTGGGATGGAGTGTCCCCAGGTGGTATTCCTCCCCTCTGCTTTGTTATGCTGCTTGCAAAGTGCTGAGGGAAGTGTTCAAATCCTGTTCCAGGTTTGCATGGGGCTTTCCATAAAACCTGGAGTTCTTCCCCTGGAGCTCTTTAGGAGATGTCCTGCCCGCACTGACTCAGACAACTTTTGCTACAGCATGAGCATAGCAGTAAAGTCTTCCTTCCTTCAGCTTAAAATTCGTAAATAGCCAAAAATTACACAGAAACAGGAGATCAGAAGGCGAGAGTCCAGAAACATGTAAAATTTTGCGTGATTTTTGTAGATAGGAGGTCAAGAATTATGGCTTCTGTGTTAACTGCCTGTGTCCATGCACTGACAATGAGGGCTGCAGGACAGCCTCGGTGAAGAGTAGACAGGGCTGCCTATGCCAGACACAGCTGATTACCACCGATTCCCACCAGCTGGAACTGACCCACCTCAGAGCACAGCTGAGCCTGTCATCCATGATAGTGATGCCTCTGGAAAAATATATTTGAAGAAAGGGTAAAAAGTGCTGTGGAGGTACTGAAGACTAAGGGGAAAATTGTGAGAAACAGCTCTGCAAACACTGTGGTCATGAAGAGGGAGGGGAGAAAGAGCTCTAGGTGCTGCAGCAGAGATTCCCCCACAGCCCATGGAGAGACCTCAGTGGAGCAAGTTAATCCTGAAGGACTACAGCCTGCAGGAAAGGCCAGGACTGAGGCAGGGAGTCCTGTGAGGAGGAAGGAGAAAAAAAGAGGGGCTGTTATGAACTGATCACAACTCCTTGTGCCAGCCAGGGTGGTGGGAAGGAGGTGGAGGGGTCAAGAATGAAGGAGTGAAGTTGAGCCTGGAAAAGGAGGGTGAGTGGGGAAAAAGATTCTGTTTTAATTTTTGTGTTTGCTTCTCACTATTTAAACCTATTTTAATCATCAATAAATTATATTCATTTTCCCCAAGTTGAGTCTGTTTTGCCCATGACAGTAACTGCTAAGTGATCCCCTGTTTTTATCTCAACCCATGAGCTCTCACATCTTATTTTCTCCTTCTGTCCTGTTGAGGAAGAGGATTGAGAGAGCAGCTGGATGGACATGTGGCAGCCAGCCAATATCAGCCAACCACAGCCTCCTATTAACAATCTCTATAAGATATTATGAAATTAGATGCACAAAGAAGAAAGTTTATAGATTAAATTTTTGAGAGATTTCACAATAAAAAGAATGGAAGAGGGGCATGTAGCCTCCTGCAGAAATTAAAACAGAGGATGGCTGGACAGGAATTGTGGTAGAAGAAGAAACATCTAGAGACACAGTTTGTCTCCCAGTCACAGATGTGATGAAGGTCTAGCTGCAATAAAAGAAGAGCTCTGTCTGGCTTAGGGCAGGATGACAGAAACTGAGCATACCTGCTATTATTTTGTATTTTTAATATTTTTTGTTGAATTTTTCATGTACAGCATTAGCAAATGGAACTTCTAAGCAATGGGATTTAAATAGTACACAACAGTTCTTCAATGGCATTAGAGCCCATATGTATTTAAGTCTATATTTACATTTCTTTGTTTCCTGAATTGACAGTGACCCTGTTCTCCTTTACTCTAAATGCATGGGGTGCACATACTTTCATGGCTTTTGAGATAAAGAAAGCCTGTGAGATCATTTGGTCAAGCACCCTGCAAACATAGTCATCATTTTACCCACTGAAGAGCCAAGGGAGGGTGCACCCCAGCTGGGCTGGCACAGGTGGCATGAGGAGAGCGGAAAGCCCCTGTCCAGCAAGGTGTGGTAGGCAAGGATTCTTCCAGCTTTACATAAGCACATGAAAACCAGTTTGTGTTGCTGGTCTGTCAACAATATCAGGTTTTGCTGCATTTCTGTAAGTGACCCATTAATTTTGTGAAGTGCCATAAACAAGCAATGACAATAGCACATGGGAATTTGGATGAGGAAGTGCTAGCCCCAGCACTGCCAGGAGCAGTCTCATGCTACCACGTTTCATTCATTTCTCAGAAATATTCATTACCTTCACTTCCAGTCCAATTAATGCAAGTGATTACATTTGGCATTGTTGGGTAAAGGCTGCTTGCAAGCACTGTTATTAACAGCTACAGCTTTCAGGAATAATGCTAACATATCTTTAGGTATGTGGCCTTCTTTGTGAGTAAACTTCCCCGCTGCAGTGCCTTTAAAATCATAGTGTATCCATATTACATCTTCTGAAATAGGGCAAGAAGAATTGTAGAATAAATATTGCTATGTGAATGGAGTACCGTTTTGGTTTTTTAACATCCTATACAGGCCTGCTAGGAGGAAATACTTCTACAGTCTTGGACTTCATGAAAAGCTCTTTCTTTATCTAAAAATGTCCATAGCTGTGACTGAAAGGTTCAGCAGGTCACCTGTGGGCAGCCGCTGATAAGGGGCAGCATCAGTTTCCTCTTTCTTTTAGGTACAGGCAGCCCCCTGCTATCTCTCCCTACCCACCAGTCACAGCCATTGCTCTCTGCCAGCCCATGGCATGAGCACTCATGTAAGCTGCCAACATAGCCTCGACACCGTTCCAATAACAGTCTTTCAAACTTGCTTTGCAACAGAAAAGCACTGTTTCCCCTTTTTTTCTGAATCTGACAAGTCAGCACCCAGCTTCGACTTGCAGAGCTCAGCGTTTCCATCCCAGATGTGGTGGCAATGAGGAGCAGCCTGTGCGGCACTGATGCATGATGACAGGAAGCCTGCATAGATCAGTAGTAATTAGAAGCAAATCACAACTAAAATCTAAGCAAATCAGAAGCAAAAGAAATGCAAAAGAGGGATCCAATGATTAATACTGTACAATCAGAGTAATCAAAACTAGTCTGAGTCCAACCATGCGGAGGGTAGCTACAAGGCATGAGCTGTTTTATTAACTCCTTATCAACTTGCCTCTCAAATTGGCATTTTGTGGCATACAGAGTTGTGAAGATTACAGGCCCTTGAGGTGTTATTGTCCTGATTAAAGAAATATATATACTGCTTTTTGGAGAAAAAGGCTTAGGTAGAGGTGCCGTAGGAACCTCTATTTAAACAGATTGCCTTTAAGCCCAGGACTTTGCCAGTGAAGTTCCTAACACTGGAAATTTTAATAGAAATCAAAAGCCAAGTGAATTGGGAGATTTAAACTCATAATTATGTATTTGTATAATATTAATATTGTAGGAGGTAAATGCAAACAACATCCGAGATACTTTTCTTGTGTCTATGCTGGGAGCCAATTTTAACATTGCTATAAGGTAACATATGAAAAGCAGTTTATATTTGAAAGGTTAAGACAGTAGACATCCTCAGAAGGCAAAACAGGCTGTAAGACTTCTACTATGTTTCTTTAAAATACATTTTCTTCTCTCTGCATGGAATAATACCTTCTACTTCACTTATGAGTCTGAACACTTCCAGCATCACCCCTGAATGCACATTGTAAGGACTTCCAACTTGCCAAATCCAAATCTGAGTTGCACTTGGCAAAAACACATTCATGCTGCTTCATAGCTTGACTTTGCTTGTAATTATATTTATTCAAGACTACTTTAACAAGCCACAAAAAACACATGGGACGAAGGGGAGGAAAGATGAGCCTACCGTACCAGCGAGTCTTTTTTCTTCATGAGTGTGGTTTGACGTGAGAACTTCGCTTTGCCCTGGACCCAGCAGCAGCTCCCAGCAGATGCTTTTGCCCAGGGAGGTTGCAGGCTACCTTGGCCCTGGGCTGGCTCCCGGAGGGTTGCCTGGCTGTCCTGGGCCTGGGATCCCGATGCTGAGGCTGAAGTCAGGGTGCCAGCTGCCCCAGCGGGACAATGGCTCCATTGGGAGATGGCTGGGGAACAAAGGCGATGCTTTCGGGAATGATTTTATATGCACACGTGACCTTTGCCTGAAGTGACACTGTGGAAAGCATCCCTGTCCTGAAGCTCTGCTTTCAAATGCAGCACTCTGAGGCACTTCGTTAATCTGTCCTTTTTTCTCTTTTTTTTTTTTTTTTCTTTTTGCCAGACATGCCTCAGGAGAGGTCATGTGCAGATAACAAGATGATGCTGAGCTCTTTCAGATCATTTAATAGAACTGTTCAGTTATGGATAGGATTATTTTCTTTACTTTTTTGAAGTCTTTCAGCAGAATCTACTAACTGAAGTGCTTTTATCTGTTCTTAGCAATTTGACTACAAAACCAGAGTACCCTAACTTCCAATCCATGTCCTGAGCCAGCCTATGAACCACTTCCAAGCTCAGGCCACCTTTGCTAGAGTGCATATATTTACCAAAAAATAATTTATTGGAACTATGTTTTTAAAATATTTTGAAGGCTTTCTACTTGACTGCATATAAAATAGAAGCTGTCATACCTAGCACACATGAAAATCCAAATATTGCTGTAGGTAGACTGGGAGTGGAGGGGGTGAAGACGGAGTTTGTCATGCTTACATTGTGATTCTGTAGAAAATGCTGCAGCTGTGGCAGGTGAAAGGAGAGTCCCTCAGAACGATTCTTTATTAGGTTGTAAGGAAGGGTAACGGCAGTGTGCCTCTTTAAGGTTATCCAATATTTTCCTTTGTAAGATCTTGATTTTGCTGTTTATTACACTGATAAACTAACATTTGCACTGATCATTTTTTTGCTGGAAAGAGTGGGGATTTTTAATCTATTTTAATTTAAGGCAAAATATCCCAAAATTTTTGAGATTAAAACAAAGGATGTATATACTATTTATATGTTAAACTGATGTTAAACAAAATTCTCTGTCCTTTCTATAAACAGATTTCAGGCTTTCATACCCTAGGGAAAAAGACTGGATTTTGGGGGTCAGAGAAGAATGGCCTTTTTTAAATGATGATGTTCATCCATCCCTGACAAATTCCAGCCAGATTTGGTCAAGTTATAAATCTTTAAGAGATCTTTGTTTATGCCCAGTACTGTGTGCTACTTGCTCACACTGCATTGCTGAGCTCTTTGAAGATCACCATCTCCGGGTGTGTCTCAGCCCCTTACAGACCACGGATCACACTGTAAGTTTATTTCAAGGGAAAGGAGTTTTAAAGGGTGCTCTCATTCAGAACAGGATCCAGGAGTAGGATTGTGTCCGTCCATCTATCATACACTAAACTCCCACTCCTTAGAACAGCTGCACACAGAGCTCACATCTCTCCTGTAAAAACCATGTGCTTGTGCATGCTGGGGAAGGGGATTCCTTGTCCTGAAATAAATCTTGCCCTATCCCCCAGATAAAATCAAGCCCCAGTGAGGGATATCCCCATGGATTTCCTGTCCCTCCCTATCCATCCTCCCTACAGCTCTCCCTCACCATCAGTCCTTCAAGAGAATGAACATTGAAAAGGAGGATAAAATAAAAGCTCTGAGAAGCTGCTGAGTAAGTTCGCGGTGTGTCCTTCATTGTAGATGAAATAGTGCTGCTGTTGGGAAGACAGCACGGAGTACATTATGATGCACAGAGAGCACAGAAGAGGACAGATTTCAAGTGCTTGATTTCATAATCTTTAAATGTGATATCAGTATTGTTGCATGTCAGATCAAATAATTTTCAATAAAAATCCAGTTAGAGTTATGTAAGTACTAAATGCAAGTAATTTTTTTTAAATATTCTGCACTATTCAAAAGCAAAATATCCGAGCATCTTAATACAAAGGAGCCAAAAAAGTAAAGAAGAAGAAACAAATTAGAAAATTCACAGAGGTCCCCACATCATAGCAGGCTGTTCCCACTATTGTGCTCCCTAATACTTGTTTTGATTCCATTTAAGAGATGCCTCTCGCTTCCCTTAGAAGCTAATGTGTAGCCTGCAGTGCCAGTTGTCAATTTTCTTATCCTTTGATCCCTATCTGACTTTAATATAATTGTTCATATTTTTAATTCCAGCTTATGACTTCTAATTATTTGTTGCCCCAGATGATACATCAGTTCTAGAGCAGAAGGGCTTCAACTCTTAATTAAAAGTGTTGTGCTTACTGACTGAAGATATGTTTACATAACAAAGTCAGCAATTTCTCCACATTTACAGACTATGCATTATCAGTGATTTGACACAAGCACAAGCTTTCCCACTCAGTCTCCTTTCAGCATGATTAGCAGGAACTAGCATGATTTTGTAGTCATCAATATATTCATTGCAAACTGAAATTATTTTGGTAGATATTTACCCCTGTTTAACACCACAGCATTCTTAGTCATATGGCTATCAACTCAAATTTGAGTCACACTCAGTTAAAATAAATCTTAGTAAACTCTCTCTTATTCTGTATAAACAAACTCAGGCTATTTGGTAAAACAGACGCTGCTGCCTCTGGATGTCATGGGGAGCAGTGGCTCTGGTTTTAGATAAAGCTTCGTCAGAATTAACACACACCAACTAGCACAGTTCAAGCAGGGCCAGTGGCCCAGGGCAGGGCACAGTCAGAGGAGCACACAGCACTGCAAGGGGAAGCCAGTGCCTGTCCTAAAGGGCCTGGAAGGCACAGGATGGGCTTGAGGAATGGACTTCTATCCATAAACACATCCTTTTTCCACATATGTATCTGAAGAGGTAGACCCCTAAGAGGGGATCTGCACAGTGCCATCGCCACTCTTACACAGACTGTGGCCATCACTGCATTTTCCCACACATCCCTGCAGCATCTCCAGCGAGCATGACCAGAGCTGCTGGATCTGCTTTCTGCACTTGGCCTCAGGGAGCAGGAAGGCACAAGCTGCTCAGATCAGCAGGGCTGGATGTGCACAGGAATGTAGCAGCTTCCCATTTGAAGCAGCAGCTCAGCTAGATAGAGAGGGGATTGCAACTCTTGGATAAGGAATTAAAAATTCACCAAAGCCCTATTTTGATATTGCAAAACATCAAGTATAATGTAAACCAAAACTACAAGTTACCAGATATGCTAGTTAGCATTCAGGAATTTGATTTTACAGCAAATGCACTGAGGAGACTTACTGAGGAACGTATTTTCATGCTTTCATAGGTAGCCCAGGCCAGACAGTACTGGAAGGGTAATGAAAACAATAAAAAATATTTCATTTTCAATACTCAGAGTTTAAGGAGATGATAGTGGGTGAGTCTGAACCTTTGCAGCCACATAGGAGAAAAGATTATACAGGCTCAGCTTTCAAGCAGCTGTTCTCTTCATCAGAATCAGAAATTTAAACATCTCTTGATCTTGTGCAATCAGAGGGAGTAGCTATATACTTAAATCAGGCCACACATTGAGCACCTATATATGGATTTCTGGAGCTAACATTAAGATCCTATTTTTAAAGGCGGTGTTTACAGATGCCTCAGCCTTCTAGAAATAAAGATCTTTTGAACATTACTCCTTTTAATCCTTTCATTTTCTGCATTCATTTTTGAACAGTTTAGTTGCAAACCAATTCATCAGAAAATTATGCTGGCAGTTAACCATGCCATGGGTCAACCATAAAAAACAGTGCTTCAGAAAAAAACTGCACTGTAGATAGTTACAAATAAAAGAAGATTATGACTTACAAGAAATATACAACCCCTCCTCCTGTTAATCTGTTCCATATTTGATGACTGACCATGAATTACAGTTCAAAAATATCCCAGGGGATTACTTAATATACCGTCTAATCCAACCATCCACCCCCTGCAAAGTACAACCTCATGCAGTTTCGCTTCATTAGGAGTTTCTCTGCAGCTCCAATGTCCCAGCTCAATTTCACCTCCTGCAAACAGGTCTGAGCTTGAAGAAATGGCTTCTGTGGCCAGAACTCTGCAGAAATATGTTATTTTCTGTAATTGCATGAGCTGACTTAATGGAAAAAACATACTTTGTCCAGCTACCTTCTAGGCATGGCTGGAGTTACCCCTTCTGCAGTCTAAGTGGATGATGCGGTCTTGTATCTCTGGTTTTCCTTTGGTATATTTTCCTTTTTTTAACCCTTAGTTTATAGCATTACAGCTACATAACAGTTTTGCTCCAACTCCGAAAGTTTACCACTTCTGTTCAACAACATTTTTCCTGCCGTGAAATACTGGTTTATTTCCACTAGACTTCGCCCACCAACAGGGATGTTATGACATCCTTTATCCTCAGTTTACACAAAATATATTTTCACTTTGAAAAGCCATCAGACCCAGAATTTGTGAAGTTCCTCTGTCAAAATATTAATCACCCACCCCCATTGAGCTCTTCTGACCACAATATAGCAGGCTATGAGGAGGCTGGTCTTATCTGCTACAGAAAATCCAGTGTTGAAATCTGGCTGTAAAGGTTTGAAAAGAGATCTTTCACTAGGAATAAGGGATATGTACATAAAATGTAAAGACAGCTCAGCTTTACAAACCTGAACCAGCAGCATCCACCTCCTCAAGGGTATCTGCTGCAAGTGCCTTGGGATGACAGAGAAATGGCCATAAACTGGAGTTGCAGGTAAACGTGCACAAGGAGGCGAAGTGTGGGTATGTGAAGAATTATAAAGATCTTAACTAAAGCTCAGTTCTTCCTGACCAGCACAAAAAGTCTCTGCATGGGCTAAAGTTTTCCTCTGAGAGAGCATGAACTTCTTGAGATAGCTTAAACCTTTATGGGTTGGGCAATCACACAGGGCACTCCAGATCGTGGATAAAATCAGAAAAGGGCCATAGGGGAGAGCAGAGTATTACAAGCACCACACAACATCCTGCTCCTTGGCTGGAGAGCTGACACCACGACTCCTTTATCTACTTTCCATATCACTAAAGCGTTGCTTTCTACACCACCTACCCTCCTTTTCTGCTAGTGTTTTTGTTGCCCTAAGCCAGTAACTATGCCCTATCCTGAACACCATCTCTGTAATCTAGCACAGATACGGTTCCATCTTATTTTGAAGGTCCCGGTCGTGTGCAATATGCACAGGTTATGTCAAATTCCACATCCTGACCAAGACGTACAAATTTGTTAAATGAAACAGTAGCTCACAAATTGTAACTAGGGACCAAGTTAATAAAATCCTTCAAGAAATTTGACATACATATGCTTCAAAAGGAAAGTGAAAATAAAATTTAACTAAAAAGTGAAATAAAATTTAAAAGCTGATGAATCAATAGCATAGCTACAAACTCCCCACAAACCATACTCTTTTCACCAAAGAGCAATGCCCCAGAGAGTACCAATCCATAGGTGAAGGTAACCAATAAACACAGCCACACATACAACCAGCATACTCCACAGAACTGAGGAGTAAGGAAACTGCGGAAAAGGCTGACAGAGGATGGGGTGATGATGACTTCCAAGGTGTTCTGCTGCAAGGCAGGGTTTGGATGCAAAGCTGGATTTGCAAGTCACATGACAATACCAACCTTTGAAGCATGATGACCCCCCACTAGCAAGAAGCTGATGATCCAACAGCTGTAGCATGACTTGGGCTATCTGTGTAGCATTTTGAATTCAAGGTTAGCAGTTACTTACCCTAGTGTCTGACTTCCATAAAGCCCCGGATATTCATCTTCTTGAAATAAAGCTATAATCTGGAGAGAACATAAACATTTGAATTTGGAGAGGGTTGGGGAAATTGATTGGGTTTTTTGAAGAAAAAAAGAATCTTAATTCTTATCACTTATTGGGGCATAAAAACTAATTCATGTGAATACACAACTCATCCTTGCATTTCCCAGCATTTTGGCTGAAGACCATAGAAAAACCTTTGTGAAAGAAAGCTACAAGCCCAACTGCCACGTAGTTTAGGGCCTTCTGAGTGCTAGACCGAGTAGGTATCGATCATGGTAACAGCTGTTCCTGCATCAAAGTGCACTTAGTTCTGGGAAAAAATGAAAGCAAATTGGCCTATTTGGCTTTGGATGCTGCAGAAAGGAGCCAACGCACAGGGAAGGTTCTACAAAAATGATCTCTGACTTGAATTTTACATATAACTATTCAAGCCTTCTAAAATGACTCCAGTTTGTTTGCAAAGCTCAGTTTATATTCCTGCTTATAATTTATCTTCTGCTTTTGATTCCTCACAACATCTGTGTCCTTTTTCCAGACCCCCCTGCATGGTTTTATTCACTAAAGCTTTCAGAGTTTTGTTTTTGTTCTAACATTTTTGCCTTCTAAATTGTTTTTATTATGATGTACACCACACTGAGAGCTCTGGCAGCCTGTGAGGGGTGTTTTCTAAGAAGAATAAATTATGGGCATTAATAAAACAAAGCATGGAGCTTTTGAACATTTGGTTTCAACGTGGAAGGATTCTCTTTCATATGAGAATCATATTGAGGATTTATTTCTAGAGGGACTTTTTCTGTTATTAAGATCTAACAAAGCAATATTTTACTAAAGGCTTTTTGTTTTTCCTTTGCCCACTCTGTCATGGTTATTGCGAAGCCCTTCTGCTGTTTCTCATTTCACTGCAAGGTACGTATGTGCATATGAAAAGTACACTGTGCAGGGTTTGCTTTCAAGTTTTCAGTTAGTTGGGGGGAGGGAGAGCGTCAGGGTTTTGTTTGAGCTCCTTTTGTGGAGAGGGATTAAGGTAAGGATACGGAAACCAGAGGTAAAGCAGTTCTTTAAAATAAATCCGTATCTCCTCTCTGTAAACATGCCAACCAAATATACAAATTATGGCACATCAGTTGGCTGTTTTTACAACTGGTTTAGTACTAAAAAGCAAGGGCACTATAAGCATGAGTTACAACATTTATTTGGACCTCTTTGAAAAGTCTTCCTTTTAGTAGGTTCAGTCCTGCAACATAAGCAATTTAGCTCTCATGAGTAGTCCCATTGACTAAAAGCAGGGCCTGGATTTACAGGGTCACCTAAACCAACAGAATAGTTTTGAATGCAACATTTTCCCCTAAGTCACTTCCCATTATACCCTTTTGCCACCTGGACTCCATCTCCTTAAATCTGCTTTATTGGTCCCATATGCCTTTAATCAGTGAAGTGCTCGAGCTTTGATGAAATGGAAGGGACATAAGTGAGCACCAAACAGCTTTCCTGAACCAGTGCTGCAGCCGCACTCCCGATTAATGCCTCCTTTCATATAGCTGCGTCCCCGCACTAAATACAGGGAACAGCCTCCCACTTGTAGTTCAAACACACACTGACTTTCTCTTCCTAACCCACTTGCAAAATCCGTTGCATTTCAGCTGCCTCCATCTCGCAGCTTTGAGTTGTCCTTTAAACAGTGGAGGTGCCTCTTGCTAAGTACCATTGCTGATGATGCCAAGATGTGCGGTGTTGTCGACACGCAGGAGGGAAGGGATGCCAGCCAGAGGGACCTGTATCAGCTTGTGAGATGGGCTCATGTGAAACTCAAAGTTCAACAAGACCAAATGCAAGGTCCTACACCTGGGTCAAACCCAAGCACAAACAAAACCAGAAAATAGATTGAAAACAGCCCTGAGGAGAAGGACTTGGGGGTGTTGATAGATGAGAAGCTCAACATGAGCCAGCATGTGCGCTTGCAGCCCAGAAAGCCAATTGTATCCTGGGCTGCACCAAAAGAAATGTGACCAGCAGGTCAATGGAGGTGATTCTGCCCCGCTACTCCACTCTGGTGAGACCCCACCTGGGGTACTGTGGTCAGCTCTGGGACTCTCAACATAAGATGGACATGGACCAGTTTGAGAAAATCCAGAAGAGGTCCATGAAGATGATCAGAGGGCTGGGGCACCTCTTCTACGAAGACAGGCTGAGATGATTGGAGATGCTCAGCCTAGAGAAGAGGAAGCTCTGGGGAGACCTTATGGCAGCCCTTCAGTACCTAAAGGGGGCCTTAGAAGAGAACTGAAGAGGGGCTTTTTGTAAGCACGTATAGTGATAGGACAAGGGGTAAGGGTTTTAGGCTGAAAGAGGGGAGATTTAGATTAGATGTTAGGAATAAATTTTTTACTGTGAGGGTGGTGAGGCACTGGAACAGGTTTCCCGGAGAAGCTGTAGATTCCTCATCCCTGGAAGTGCTCAAGGTCAGGCTGGCTGAGGCTTAGAGCAACCTGATCTAGTGGAAGGTGTCCCTGCCCATAGGATGATCTTTAAGGTCCCTTCCAACCCAAAACTTTCTATGATTCTATGGTTCTCTGAGTGCTGTTCACCAGCAAGTACTGGCACTCCCACAGGTTTTGGTCCCTGATGGATCCCAAGAACAAGGTCTCACCTGCAACCAAGCAGATCTGGGGGATTTAATTTATGTTGCTAAAAGGCACAAAACACCTGATTATGGTTGGATTTGATTTCTAGCCATTTAGCAAGCTGACTCACCTCATTAAGATGAGTCTCTGGGCTGATGCACAGGAATCCCCAGAAGTGGGGCAGATGGACAGGACAATGCCATTCAGCAGTACTGGATTAAATGATTGTAGAATCATACTCTAAATAGGAAAGAGACAGTGGCCGCTCCATATATCCTGCTTTCAGTGAATTTCCATGCACCTTCTCCTTTTTATCTGCTTTTAAAAATAGAAAAGTAAGAGAAAATATTTTAGTGTAGACGATGGCAATTTTTGCAGTTGGACGGATTTTTAGCAGAATCTAAACCTATTTCAAAGCTGGTATATATTAGCTATACACCTGCTTTTAAGTTAAAGATGCAAATTGTTTGATTACATCATATTCCAGACCAAAAAGTGGGGAATGGGAACCATAAACTTTGCAATGTTTGACTTGAAGTCAACTCAAAAAACATCGGAAGGCTTCTATGGGTGTTTGTATTTCTCAGCGACAGGAATCAAGGTAGTTGTGACTCAATTGTTTCTTTTTGTCACTTTCCATCCATGGTACAAAACAAGGAATCTGTTAATTACTTCAGACACCAATGGGGTCAGATTGGCAGTAGCGAGGAGCTCTAAGCCTTTTCCTTGTAACTGCTGTCATGAAACACCCCATGTGTTTCCTTCCACACCACATGTCTCACAAAGAGATTTATGGCTGTGTTTTAGGCATGCATGAATGAACCATTCAAGATTTACAACACCAAATATGGAGACTTATCTGCAACAGAGATTTCCCACTGACGGACCATAATTTAATAAGTGTTTGCATATTTAATTAGCTGCGTTATGAGCTTAAATACTACAGAAAAGCGGCCTAAGTGAAGGAGGCAAGTCAATGACACCATATCCCTTCTTAGCAGGGTAAAGAGCAAGTAGGACCTGAGGAATGAGATCAGATTTCTTAGCAGCATCATGCTGCTCACAAGCAGTAGCAAGTAAGTATATTGGAATACCAAGAAATGGATGTTTATTTGCACGTCCTGAGGTTTTGCTTTAGTTATTGCAGGATCTCTTACTATCAATGCTACTTCTGTCAATGCATTTTCAAATGGATTCACAAACTTCCCAGCAGAGACAAGGACCTATGCAGTGAATTTAAGGTGGTGATCATGTTGACTTGTTTAGCCACCTTTTACTGAACAAAGGGTTTGAAAGCCATTTCTCCAGCTGTGGGGTTTTTTTCATTTTTTTGTGGTCCGTATGCACAGGATGGGGCTTTGTGAGGCTGGAACAGGGACACAATGGACTTGTTAAGGGGACGCCAAGGAAGGTGAGAGCTGAACACCCATATTTTCTTTACATGCCATCTCTTGTCTCTTGGCATTGTATTTCCTGACAGGCCTCAGCCACTTTCATGACCTGCATGCCAGGGAATGGGACAGCACAGCAAGGAGTCCCTGTAGAAGTCTAAGCAATACAATTTCCTGTTACCAGAGCTGCATTTTTTTCTGAGGTCTTTTCCCAGTTTGTTCTCAACCAACAAAAGCTCAAATCCAGCCAAGGTGGTGTCAGCTCCTTCCTCTCATTTTTTGGCATATGCCCAGAACATAACCTTCCTCCACGTTTCAAATACCCAACCTTTCATTAGGGCTTTGAGAATTTCCACTTTAAGTTGTTGTAACCTCTTCTGCAACGTGTTCTTATAGCCAGAAAAGCGTATACAACTCAGACATCACAGCAACTTGACAAGTGATGTTCAGCTCAGTTTCCTGCTTCCATTTGGACTTTGCTGTTATGGATGACAATATTGAAAACAGCATATGTCAGACTTCATTAATTAAGAGCTACTGAGCTGACCCAGAAAACTCAAAACTGCTCTCAATCACAGCCTAATTTCAGTTTAGATTTCTTTGGTTCATCTCAAAAGTTCAGTAACTCCATTGTTCCAGGTCCATTATTCATAGTAACAGTGTTGATGTTCTTATAACCCCTTTTGACTCAAAAGGTGAAATCATGCCCACGATCGTTCTGCTATGCCTTTTATTATCACCCCACCCATAAATTCATTACTTCAGAAAAAGAGAAATATTTAATAGAACAAACCTAGGGAAGCCCGACCGCATTAACAGGTGACAGTACCCGTTCTTCTTCCACTTTCTCCTTTTGCCCCCTGACAGTCATTTCCGTAAGAAGTTTAGCATATAAACACCCTGGTGCAAACCCCAGATTTTATGTTTTATACAGTGCTCATAGCACCTTTAGAAAACGTGTAATTACTACTGAAGCAAAATTTTGCTGTTTGAACTATCAGTCCTCACACATCGTCCAGGAGAGCAATATGAATTTCAACAGTAAAATTAAGCACAAAATGTACTTTAAAAGACAACTTTTCAAGGTTCTTTCCTACATTATAAAGAATTTACAGAGCACAATGCCATCTTGTTTCCTTTTCAAGTTGCCTGCAAGACACTCGGGAATTCCTCAAGCACAACAAAGAGACAACTTATGTTTAAACATATTCACAGCAGAAATAAAACAAGTAATCCATTTTTAAAACTTATTATTGGAGCACAACCTCTCCAGAAGGATTTCACCCCTCTATTACGCTCATTCTTTATCAATAGGTAAAAACAGCAAGATCAATGTGGAACTGTGCAAATAAATAAGAACAGCAATAACATAGCTTGCAAAGGGTTCCAAGAAGGTGTTGCCTCTCTCTTGCAAAGCAACAGTCTTCTCTCTCTGATCCCTTATGCTTTTGCCATTCATCTAAGGTTGGAAGTAAGACGAAATTGTTACATCAGAGGCTGGGGAGTACGCCAGGCTTCCAAGCCCAGGCCGTGAAAGGCCCCCTCTGTTCATTGCAGAGTTCTACGGTGACTGTAGACAGCAGATCTGAGACAACCTTTCAGGCCTGTCTTTGTCAGTCAGATCTCCTCTTGCACGCTGAAGGAAACCCCTGGAGAAGCTTCAGCCCCCCTGGCTGTGCTGGCGTGCAGGAGCTCAGCGGTGCACGCCCCGAGCCAGCCGGACCTCCAGGCTGCCACACTTTCCCTTCACACATCCAGCTGGCTCTCAGGCAGCACCAGCCTCCCTGTATTTGCAGGGCTTCTCTTACTTACACCAGTTTTGATGTATGGGAAAACAAGATACCTGTCAGGAGAAGAAATTAAGCCCCTTTCAGTTTTACTACATTCCTTCCATTTTATAGGAAGGCTATTTCTTTCCCATTTGCTTTGCAAAAATATTACAATAATCAACCAGTGGAGACTGCTTTTGGTTCCTTTGGATGAATTGCCTTAGAGAGACTGTGTCCGAAGTAGAAGAGATTAATACTGTATTTACTAACACGCCACAGACTCAGTGAGAGAATGGGGGGAGTAATCCCTCAAAAAAGGCTGTTTGTCATAAAACTCACCACAAGTAATCAATATACACCAAAAGGGAGCAATGGAGCAAACCCATAATGTGAACCAGACACTAAATAACACAAAACAATCAGCTTGATGGGTGTAGCAGTGATTTGGCAAATGTTCTGAGATTCCTTGCCATGGGATTTCCGGACAGTCATGGTGAAAGTAAGTAAATATGCCTCATTAGAAATAGTATTAGCAATAGGCACAGCAGTAAGGCACAGCTGGGCTGTTCATTCAGTAAAGGTATTCCTTCCTTTACCTGACACAAAATCTTACCCTTCATGTGGTGCCACAAAGCAACTTGGATTTGAACTTTATGGAGGGTTCACTTCCATCAGAATGCTTTTGAGCTGGACGTGCAACAACATGATGGCAGAGTTCACATTTCATGACAAAACCAAGAAGTTTCCTGAATGAATCCATATCCATAACAAATGTTTGAAGAAACAGTCCAGGTGCTGGTACTTTTTGGCTCCCAATTCCATGCTCTATCCATTACACAAAGAAATTCTGTGTTTCAGAGACAGGATTACCCATGCCTTTCTGGGGAGTTTTAAGCCAAATCAATTTCCTCACCTGGAAAAAAGAAGAATAAGAGGATTAAAGCATGTAAAGTGTTTAAAACCTCCACAGTGAAAATGATAATTGCTGTTCTCTGTGTAGCAACTAAATCTTGGGGTTTTTTTTTGTTTTTATTTCATTGAAGGAACTCTTCCCATCCCAAGGGTGCGTGAACTGTGCAGAATGGAGAGAAGTAGAAAAGGGATGTCTCATTTTGTCAAGAGAGGGATTTGGTCCCTCCAGGAAAAGGAATTTAATACATAAAAACACTTTATAAATCTTCAGCTGCAGAGCTACTAATCCAGGGTTCCTTCAATGTCTTCAAACCCATATGATCTCCTAGTGCCCAGCCCTTCTCTCTGATTAGCTGCAAAGAGATGTGAGCTTTTTTTTGGTGATACCAAACTTGGAGGGAATTCGAGACAATCCCTTAGACTGGAAATCAACAACAATTGTATACAAAGGTTTGGATTTTTGGATAAAACATGGGGGCCCAGGGGTAACATTCCTGCATTAAAGTCAGCATTTGATTCCAAAATTTGACATCTCCAAGATGCTAGAGAGCTTTCCAGAAAACAAGACCATCACTCAGTGTGACAGGGTCTTCTAACTGTTACAACATCATCTCCAAAAGGCATTAACACTAAGCTTTAAACATTGGGGTTTGATGCAGCTCCAGGAGAGTGCTTTGCTAAGCCTCAGAGAGGATGCACTAAATTTGGAACATTGTCCAAAGAGAAAACCAATTATTTTTACCAAAAGCGCCTCTAATGTTTTGAAATGACCTAAAAGAAGGCAGATATAACAAGGGATGGCAAGCAGCCATTGATGTGAATTATTTTTCATCCCAGCTTCAAGGACGCCTGTCAAATCGAATAGCAATCAAATACTGAGAAGACACATGGTGCTCAACAGGCAGCACAAGGCTGAACGGAGTATGGTTGAGGGGCAGCCTCCAGTCTTCTACAGGACTTCTCAGCTGGTTGTGTGTTTCTCTGCTGCTGAGGGCCTGATCAAGACAGAGACCAATTCTGTGTCTCAGAAGACACCAACATAGGCCGACATTTCTCCTGCACCTTTTAGTATATTTGTATTTCTGCAGCAATTGGCTTTAGTGTACTCTTAGAGGTATCAGCATGATTACCTAAATGCAAAATACATCACCCAAAATGTACTCAAAGTCAGTCAAACCCGGGTAGGTTCCCACACCCACTGGTGTATATCTCCCGGCAAGACACTGATTCATGGCTCTGCTGCTCTGACTCCAGTGTGTCCTGTTTATTCAGGTGCATTCCACATAGATCCTGGTGCTGTAGACCCTTGTTTCAAATTACATCATCCACAGCAACAAGCAGATGGTCTTACATCTTCCTTGCTCCATCTGCTTCCCCACGTCATACTGCACCACAAACCAAGCCAGAGGGAGCTGTTCCAGATCAGAAATTTTGAGCCAGCTTGCTCTCAGATCCATTTTGCAATGCTAAGTGCTGCTGAGAAGAAAGGGGAACAGTACCACCCCCTTACTGTTCGTAGGCTGCATAGCTGCACCTGGAGGTGCAGGACCAGCTGAATCTTCCAGGTGCTGCCAGTGATACCAACAGCAACACAAAACATGGTCACTGCATTCAAATTCCTGACTTATTTATTAATAAAGTAGCATTGAAAACTATTCTCCAGACAAGGTGATCAAGAGATGCCCTTGCAGTAGTGTCCAAGCAGTTTCTAAAGTATTGTGACAGCACTCCTTTGAGGTGAAAGGCAGCATTATCTTCATTTTCACATGAGATACAGAGATATTAACAGACCGTTTCCTCTAATTTTGAGAACTTTCCTTAAGACTCCTGGTTTCTATAATTCATAGAACTAGATAGCAACACTACTACAGTCTGTAATAGGAACTACCAGAGAGCAGCTGTACTGGATGAGTGCGACACAGACCCATTATCTCCAGCTGAAGCCATCAAGACTCACCAGTTCTTCTAATCATAAGCTGTGCATCTCAAGCTGAGTGCTGAAGAGAGAAGTAAAAAATGACCTTTTCTGAAAATGATAGCTGAAATGTCCTGGCAGCATCCCATAATAATTGTGTTTATGAAGACACAGAAACAGGATTCAGCTCTCGAGAATAAGAATGAGCTGATCTCAGCATGACCTGATTTCTTCTGCAGCCCCATTCCCCATACAAGACACTGCTTTGAGATAGTCTCATCATATTTTGATGCCAAGGGGCTGAGTAAGGTTGCCTAGATGGTCTTATGTCCACTTGAATTGCTATCTTAATCATATTCTCTGAAGAGAGTACTTTGTGTTTTGTTTTTTTTTAAAGGTTGAATTTGAAGAACAACTTCTAGTATTTTGATCATGTGATGCATACTGACTTTTTCATGGTTCAAGAACAGCACTGGAATACAATGGGTTCGCACATAAAACTTGTAAAAGTAAAAACTTGGCAACTAAATGATTTTGTCTAGTCATCTTTGCCCATTGTCCCTCAATGCCCAGCTTCTTCTCCATGTTGCTGTTCCCTCTCAGATCTTTCTTTGACTTTATTCTCTGTCACCAGTTCCTTGTTCCAGTGCTTGATCCATTCACTTAGTTTCCATTCCCTGGGCTCGCTTAACTTCCTATTTCATGTTTGATTCGCCTTCACCAGGGTCAGCCTAAACCACCAGATCTCACCCTGGAATGGCAGAGCCCAAAGTGCCTGTTCCCTTCTGCTGCCTCTGCCCTCATGGCTGTGATTGTGTGAACTGCTTGAGCTGTTGATCAAAGTGGCCAGTCTGACAGAAATTCACAGTGCTTCGACTTCACCATGCTGGAGTCTCTTCTGGAAATCAGGCAAAGCCTTCTAAATCACGTGGATGGTTTGGCCGATTCTACCTCTCATATGTAGTGAAAACTGCAAGTCTTTTCATTATTCCAGGCAGATATTAGTGCATGATTTGGGGAGCAGATACACGTAGTTGCCAGCCACTGAGCTGAAGTCCAAGAGAGAGTCCAAGAGATATAAAGTTGAGCAGAACTGAGAGTAATCCAAAGCCTGTCAGCTCTCCTGGGAATACACAACGCACACACTGAGCAACGGGTTCCAAAATATTAAGAAATAAGCTAGCGTGTAAGAAAAATAAGGAACTCCTGTTGAATTAAGGAGTTAGGTCATTAATACTTGTTCATATTACATTACTCACACTTGAGAGACAAATAACTATCTGTTGCCTCACTAACCCACGTATTTATTTGAACAAATATTTCTCAAGAAGTAGGGAGAGAACCAGAGAACCATTTCAACAGAAAAGTTCTGTATTATGGTCTTATCATAACAAACCACTTCACACTACACTGATGTGTATCGTATACAAGCATCCATTGTTAAAGGCTATTAAGTGTATCTGATTTTACAGTGCTGACATATTAGTTCATTCACAGAGGTTGTTAGCTCACAATGGGGCCTCTCATTTCCATATGTACTGCTGAGGTTTTGCTGTACTTCAGAATCAAACCTTAATATGAGCATTATTGACTCCGAAGGACGATTGGTGCCATGTAAAATCAATTTATATAAAAATCCTGTGATCATTCAAAACGAATTTTATATAAAAAATCTACAATCTCTGAACAGAAAGGACATATACACAATTAGCTGAATTTCACAAGCTTAATATGTTTAACAGATTTTTTAAAGCCTTTAAAAAGAAAAAAAATGCCCAATCCTAATCAAAAGTACCTATTTTCCTCTAGACTGAAAATGCTGTTCAGCTGTCTGTTTACAGGTCGGCCTGTAAACAAGGTACTGGGCACGAGCTGTGTCTGGAGGTGAATTTCTACTTACGTTTTGATCAAAGAAGTTGGTTATTGCTGCTGGAGTGGCAATGACCCTCAGCCCAGCAAGCAGAGCCGCACTAGGCAGCGGTGCTGACCCTTTTTCCCAGTTGGCCCCACTGCACTAGAGCTGTGCTGGGCAGCCAAGGGTAGAACGTCCTGCATCTGGGCCACACAATACACACAGGAGAAAGTCAAAACCTCAGGAAAGGGGAGGGATGTATGGAAAAGAGAAGGAGCCTGAGAGCTGTTGGGGTGCAAGATGGCCTTTGTCTGGGCAGTGAATGCAGCTTTTGAGAGCTACGCAACAGTTCACTTGCCAGACTCTTGCCCTTCCCAGCCTGGCAACGTGCTGGTACAGCAGGAACAGGCACTTGAAATATTCTGAAGCTCATCGAAACAGCAGAAATAGCCAATGAACGTATCAGTTATGATGCTGATGGAGGCACTGGAGGAAAAGTCCTGGCAGTTAGGATTGCAGCTCAGTTGATATCAAGGGTTTCTTGTCTATTTTATCCTGCCTCCTCAAAAGGGCAAAGAACTGATTTGCATGCAAATACAGGACTTGAACTGTAATTTGAAGGAATAGAGGGATGTTGCCTTGACAAAAAGGAACTCTTCAGATCCAAAAAACCCCAGGTTGAAAGATACCAGGATCAAAAATTATTGGATAGTCATGTCCATCCAATGAGCATCAAAGTCCCAAGAATATTAGGTACTAGACATGCAACAACTCACCTCCTGCAGCTTTTTTTTGACAGTAATAGCATTATGGATGCTTTATCCAACAAAGTTCCAAAAAAACCCTTAAGTTTTACAGCTTCCCTGTTTTTCCCCAGTAGACAGGGTCAGAAGTTGCTTCAGGAGCCCAGCTAGTGGAGAAGGATCATCCCAACCTGAAAGTCTGGCTAGACTGAATCTTCCCATTGTCCTCAGGTGAAGCCTCCATTATATTCAAGTACAACAAAGGTAGATGAATGAGAAAAAACAGCACTCGAACTGGGGAAACTGGAAGCTCTCAATGGTTTGGTAATGTCTGCTCCAGCTGGTGACACTGATTACTTAACATTGGACCAGGGGACAGGTACAAGGTATTGGCTCGACTCAAACCCACAACCAAAATACACACTGATAAAAATATAGCTTTTATGAGCACAAAGGCCAATTCGCAAATGTATTTCTGTGCAGCTCAATTGTACATTACATGTGCAATTATACAACAGCTAAACGAGGTTCAAAATATATTTGATTTTTGAAAAGCACCTGTAAATCACATATTTAGAAGCTTTCTCTATTCTTAATAGCAAATATCATTAAAAGAAAATTATGAGACAATCCTAGCTGTTAGTTTCAGTTAGATGACAGGTATTCAGTCACTATAAATTGCTTGACTCTTGAAAAGAAATGGAGCTCTCACTAGGTTAGTTAACAGTACAGCACTCCAGGACAACGGTCAGAAATTAAGCAGCTCTTGCGAATTTTATACATTATCAGTGTCTCATTATCATTTTATAAATGCATTTTTCTCCAATTAAATTGTTGAACTATATTGAAAAAAAGTAGAGTATTTAACTGCCCTCTCCATATCTCCTACATCATAGCAATAGTTAACAACCAAAACTTTGAGTTTCTTTATCAGTTCTCCTATGAGAGAAGTGCATTTCTCTCTTTCGTAGAGAGACATATAAAAGAGATCTGTTCTCTCTCCTCTTCTGTGTCTTGTCCTAGCTTGTAAGTGCTGAGTGTTTTATTAAGTATCTGGAAGATTTTCAGCACTGCAAAAACAAACTTCTATTTTTAAAAATCTAAGTCTTAAAATAAGAGCAATTGAAAATGTTCAGTATTTTGAAATTAGTCAAGTACTCAATAAAAACCATATGATTTCCAACATTTCAAAATGACTGCAGACTTTGATAGAAGCATTTCAGATGATAGAGAAAACTTCCCTATACATACTGCTCCATATGCAAGAAAAAGAAGGAAAGATGCTTGCACAGACTCTGGAACTGTAAGATATCCGAAAGGGACCAGGAAAATCTATACCTGGAGGAGGAATAATCTGTAGTAGACTGCTGGCCGCAGAGCTGGGAACAGACCATGGAAAACCACAAGAGACTCAAATCCCCAGCACAGGGCATCATCCAGCTCCAAAGCAGCTTAAACTCTCTGCTTTGGTGGGTGCCTTTGAGTAAGCTGCCTTTCTTCGTACTTGGTACATCTCTCAGTTGACTATGGCATCCATAAACTGGAATAAGAATTGAGGGTAAAGAAATAATGGAAGAAAACATCTGAAGACGGCAGCAGCTCCAAGGGCAAGGCCAAAACACCTAAAAGCATTAGAAACCGCCTTGGGAAGGCATGTGATGGAAATGATATAAGACATTTGATCTCTCCAAGCCTTTCTTCACTGTGGTGATGACCACCTCAGCTCCTCCTCCCTACCTCCATTTTTTCAGTCTATGGACAAACTAGGAATTAAGAGACTAAAAATAGCAAAACAGCAATGCACTGTCAATATCTTTCATATCAACCTGAATAAACTGTACTTAAATATTTCCAAAACTGCTAAAACCCCTCCTTTCCTCCGTATGCTTCAGTTCGACTGCTGGGTTGGAGATGAGCTACAAAAGACCAAAGTCTTTTCTATAGTGCCAAAGTTTAAGGCATTTGAAAAGTTGAAAGATTTAGCAAAGCAAGAGACTAGAAGCTCATCAGAACCAGCACTGGAAGGTAAATCAGGTCCAAGACTGTTTCAACATATGCTGTAGCTGAAGGAAAACCATGGCCATCTTTCCATTGCTTGCATGGTGTCTCTGGGTCCTGTGCTGAAACCCACATGCAGACAGACACAGCAAGGCTCGGCACAAGCTGCTCCAGCACCCATGAGAAACAGAGTATTACTCAGATGAATTCAAACAGCTTTTAAATCGTGAGCGAGTTTGAGTCATTCCTTCTTTTCCTGGAAAGGTGAGCAGCCCATAACTTCCCAAAGAGGTTTTTTTCCTGAAATAAGTTTTTGAAAAGGGAAAGAGTCAATTAGGTCTTGAAATGAGCTTTCATTCCTCTTTCCTTCTTTTTAGGGTGCATTTTAATTTAGAAGTTTATCAGTTACTTGTATTATACAGTATGATCAATTTAACATTTAGAAAATGAGAACTGCATTTTCAGATCAACATGCTTCATATTAACACTCTCCTGAAATTCAAGGTTGTGGATAAAAGTAAAATAAAATAGAATAAATTAGAGTAGTAATAAATAAAAAAAAAAATTAAAACACCTACTTGACAAGAAATTACTTTTGGAGTAATTTTTGAAAGGTGTTTCTTTTGCCCTTTATTGTTGAGACCATTCCTTGCTTATTTTTAACACAGCAAAGAAAAAAAAATGCCCGTCACGTAAACTCATCTCACTCCAGCCTTCCAGAATTTCCAAAATTAATCAAATACAAATCAGTCACATAACCAATCAGAACTTAAGACTCTGAAAGAGGTGCAGATATAAAAACTGGAATTCACCCTATCGTATTGTTTTCTAGGAGTGAAGTTGCAAGGAGCAGCAGAGCCAAAATAACCGGCAGCTGCTGCCAGAGGGTTTTGTTCCCATTTGTGCTTCCCTCCCAGTCCCCACTGCACCCTCACCTCCACAAGCTGTGCATCAGCCTGGCTGCCTACTCAGCCTCTGCCCAAAAGTTTTACCTCACTAACACGGCAAGAATTAGTCCCATTTTATTTGCAGGTTAGAATAAAATTCTCAGGTTGTAACCAGGCCCCAGAAGCGCTATAAAATCCAACCTGGAAATATGGGTTCAGGAGCTGGGGGGAGAAACAGTTCCTTGCTGGAGGGGTGGCAAGCTGTTAGAGCAGTCCAAAGCACACCCATGCAGTTTCACTTTTATTCAGAAATGAGAAAAATCTTGCTAAATATGCTTTCAATTTCTGCTGTCACTTTATGATGTTTACCACATCCTACGCACCATGCTCAGTGAAGTATTTTTCAAAGAAAACACAAAGCCTTTCAGATGAAATCATGACTCATCTACATCAATAAATATTATCAACATTGTAGATTCATCTGGACAAAAATAATAATAAAAGAAAACCTAAGTATGTTCATAAAAGACTATATTTACAATATCAGATGGCTATGGAATAATGGAGACTTTAAATATTAGCTGCCACAGCTAAATGCATATGCAAACACTCATATATTATTGCCATTTGAAATGATAAAACCAGGAAACAAATGTAAATCTTATTAATAAAATATACTTTTATGCATATATAGAAATATAAACCTATTACAGCAATTAAATCTCATACAAAATATTTCTATTGGTCTTGTGCCTTTTAAGGTCCCTTGTGCAATATAGATTCCCCATTAAAAAACAGGTTCTTAATTTTCTATGGATAAATGATCTTAAAAAAATGAAAATATTGACGTGGCTAAAAATTATTTCTATGAATAGGAAATCAACTAAAACCAAACAGCTTTTATATCCTAAAAAGCTAAACAATGTAAGATACCTTGATATCACTGATACAAACCTTAATTCCAGCTGGAACACTTTACGGGATGGCACAGTTCACAACAGAAAGATGGTACCAGCTCACCCAAAACTCAAGGAAGTTGCATCCTGTTGTCCTTCCTCCCCAGAACCAGAGCAGACTGACAGAGCTTGGTAGCAAACCAATCAAAGCTGAAACAAATGCTTACATTGGACACTTAAGGAAAGAAACTATATCCTGCTTAGGCACTTGAGTGTGTCTGCAAATCTGAGTTACTTCATGGATATTTTATTCTATACTTACACTGAAAAACAAATAAAAAAGCAAGATAAATGAAAAGTCTAAACTAAAAAATGCATGTAGGTCTTTTAATATTACATATATGCCTAAAACTTATGTATATTATGTTTATAATGCACAAAATTAAGGAATTAATGTTAAAAACTGAGATGTCAATATAGATTCTCCAGGCTTTGACCTCTTTGCACATTTTCAACAACATATGCATTTCTACTTTACACGTATAATGCATATTAGAGTATCACCGTATCACAAAGTTAGAAAAGGCCTCTGAGATCATCTAGTCCAACCTATGACCCAACACCAACACCTACTTGTCATTTATTCTTCCAGTATTTGGATACCACCCCACCTAAATAATTTTTTTCTCCTTTTGTTTCAGGGAGGGTGCACTATAAACCAGAAGTTTTAACCAAAAGTCAGAATCCAGACTAAAAACACTTTGCACAGGTTACAGCCAGGTTTGAAGGTGGCGAGGACAAAGAGCTCAATCCACCATCCAAATAACAAGTTTTAACTTCAATTGATGTCAGGTTACAACCTGGAAAGAATCATTGATTTTTCAGTAGAAGAAAACCCCAAGCTATGCTGCAATCCATCAGATCTTTGGCAGGCAAAGGTCTTGGTTTCCTAAGCCTCCCACAAGTGTCCATCACATCCAGGGAGCCACTGCAGTAATTTCACTGACAAAAGTGGAAGATGAAAGAATCCATGAAAATGAATGATAACAGCAAGGTCCCTGTACTGTGGCAGAGTGAAGCACCCTGTAGATGTTTGCCAATCCGCTGCTTACAAACCAACAAGAAAAGAGCTTTCACATCACCATTAGGTGCCTGTTATTTTCTATATTGACATTCAACAAAAATATTTTTCTTGCACATAAAGCTAATCCTTTTCTTCCCACAGGAAATATCAAGAACAACTGATAGATATTCTTTGTTTTAGCAGTCTTTTAGGTATAAGAAGGGAGAGTTCCTTCCTCAGACTTCTTTTATTCTAGGCTGGGAATACTCCATTCTCATTTCTTTTCCTGTGGGCGATGTTACCTATTGTTTCCTTGTAACGGAATTTGTCCATCTATCTCTGAAAATGTTTTGCCCCAAATCACTGGCACTTGATAGAACAATGACTTTCACATCTAATGTAAAAGATTCCTGCTTTTATGTGAATTTTGTTTTTTTTTTTAAATAGTATCAAATTGCTCACTGCATGCAACCAGACGGATTCCATCCTCACTTCATCTTGCAAGATATGGGGAACGGCTTGCTATCATGCATATTAATTTCTCTCATTTGGTATTTTACATTCATTCCTACTGGATTTTAATTTGCTGCTTTCAGATCATATGTGGAATCTGCCCAATTACAGAATTATAGAATGGGTTGGGTTGGAAGGGACGTTAAAATTCATCCAGTTCCAAGCCCCCTGCCATGGGCAGGGACACCTCCCACTCAACCAGGCTGCTTAAGGCCCCATCCAACCTGGCCCTGAACACTTCCAGGAAGGAGGCAATCCACCACCTCCCTAGGCAACTTGGTTTTTGAGCGCATCTACCAGTTTGTGAGCACTGCCTGTCCATGTAGTGCACCTATAGACCTCAAACTTACCTGGTATTCCATCAAATACATTAATGGCTATTCTGAGCGAGGACCTTGACATAACCTCAGAAACTGTACTGGAAGTCTTTTTATTTTCCCTCCAGTTTTCTATTAACAGTCTTTGCCGTATTTCCTTACTGTATATTCAATACTTCACCAGAAGTTATACAGCCAAATATGATGCTAGAATTACCATGTTACAGCTGCACCTCAGTTCTGTGCCTGTATCACCAAACAATATGTTTCCCTTCACTATAAGACTGTAAATCCACATCTCCAAAAATAGAAACTACACCAGCCTAAATTATCCATGACCTCATTTTTAAAACATAAATGTATCTGCCTTTGCACTCCCAAACAATACCAGCTTTCATTGCTTATTAGCCCAGGTCTCCCACAAACACCTTTGGCACTGTTACCTCACTCCTTGGTCAAAGGAATAACACCTAAAAATCTTTCCATTGAGCTATTACTATAGCCTCCCAACCCTTCCCTGTGATTCACAGTTCGTGCTGCTAACGTAACAGTTTGCTGGCTCAAAAGAGCTGGCAGCTGAGCTGCACATGTGGATGTCCTACCCAACCCATGCTCAGTACCTCATTCTACCCACACTCCGGTGTGTTCCTGCTGCACCTTCAGCCCATCTAAGCTGTAAGAGCACGCAGTTCTCGCTGGAGACTCGCCAAGGTGGCCTTCAACTAATGTGAAAGGCTAGTGTCACGGTAGCGGATGGGTGGAAGCTGCGATGCTAACCCACGTTCATCATGTCTAAATCCAGCCCAAACACACCCTAACGTGTGTTCCAAGTACAATGATGAGAACAACCTTCCATGCAGTATTAAAGAGAAATACAGTTTGAATAATAAGTATTACAAAATACCTATCGACTTTCCATTCTACACATAATTTGTTATTACAAAAACTCCAGGATTCAACAGCAAGTATATAATATAAAAGTATTTATTAACTTCAATGAAACAGAATATGGCTTAAAAAATCTTCCCTGGTCCCTGTTGAACCATCTATCGTTGCCTTAAAAAGGAGAACCAGTCTCACAGGAACCTGGGAAAAATTTAAAAAAAATATTTAACCCAAATACATCCATTGTCTAGAAATCTAAACGTGAACTCTGGACAACAAGAGTCAACCACTGCATGGAAATAAAACCCCTGCCTCTACATACAAATAAAGGAAACACATAAAAAGAGGCAGAGATTATTTATCTCTACTATAAAAACTTGTAAAACTTTAAGTTTTTAAATAAAACATTCCTGGGTGTAAATAGTAGACTGCATAAAACACAGCTAAAAAAATTTAAATGTATTCATCATTTGAAGTCCCAGACCTAGGTTAACCTCCTGGGTACTTCTCCTGTGGATTCATGAACTGATCACAGAGAATGCTTCCAAAAAAAGCCACCCCTCAGCAGAAGGAAATAGGTATTTTTCAATCTTTTAATTTTTAAGCCTTACAAAAAACTGGGTTTTAAATTTTAGCAAAGCCAACTTTCAAAAGCATATTCTAATATCAAGCTTGAAGAAAAAATTCTGCCTCTGTCAAAAATAATTTGCAAACTTTATTGGATTTTTAAAAGCCTGATTACAGGACAAAACATGCATTAAGCATTTTTCTAAAATTCCAAAAACATAATTGCAGAACATCATTATATTCCAAGGGTCATGTTTATAATAAATACCTGCAGCTTAAAAGCAGCGCCAATTTTTTTTAAGATTTTTACTATCTGAAAAAGGCAAATTCTGACATTACATTGCAATGGTTACAGCAAGAAACAGCTCAACTGAAGACGAAGAAAATCCTTGTCTTCTCAGGAGGTCTACACTGGTTATACAATACCACTCTGGAAACAGCACTTCACCAAAACTCTGGCAATTGGCTTGTGCTTAAAACATAGTCTGCCTCGTAACATTCTTCAAAGAATTAAACCATAATTGATTCTGGCAGTACACATGGTCAGCATGATGTGCAGGGGGTTGCCAGTGGACGTGGGGCCCTTACATAAAGGGCTGTTTTCTTTGTTTAAAATGGAAAAAAGAGTGGGAGGTGTGGAGAACAGTGAAATACAAAATGACTCAGAATCATAAAACATATTTTTTGAATCAGATTATTTCAACAGCCGCATATGCAAACAGAAGGCTTCAAAAGAGGATGGTGGCAGAGCTTCTGAATTGCTAAGGCAATTCACATATTCTTATTTCCCTAAAAAAGAGATAGATGCTATAGTTATATACATCCTTCTAAGTATTCAGAGAATACTGCCAGTTGAACTCCAGAGAAGCCATTAATATCAGTCTGAAAGTGATGGGGAACGGATTGATCGTGCACTGGCTGGACTGTTAGAGAAAGCAAAGGGATCCTTTTCCTTTTCTTTACTATCATGTTTATGTTTATGCTTATGCTTATGCTTGTGTTTCTTCTTCTTCTTCTTGTGCTCATGGTGGTGATGGTGATGGTGATCACTATGTTTTGAGGAGTTTGATTCTTTACTAAACACAGATAGTGGAGCCGCTGAGACAGGGTGCACGTTCACCTCTCCCGAAGATTGTTCTTTACCTAAAAAATAGATACAGTGGGATTTATCAATGTTTAATTTGCATTGCTTTCAAACATAAGAAATTCTGAAACATTAGATCAGACCTACATTTAAACATGCAAACACAGAATCTGTTACCATATTTGCAAGATTAGCTTTTTGGATTTTTTTCAGAAAAGGCTCTGAACACGCCATTAGTGCTCCTATACTACTGACAATTCTTACAGAGGAGCTCATTCCTCCATCAAAAGCATAAATGTTCCCAGACAATTAGGAATTGTAAAGAGCTAAGAAACTGCACATTATGCTAGCTTCCAGAAACTCATTTTTAAGCAGTACAAAGGCCACTATACTAGGAATAATGAGCTATAATATAAAGTACAGGACTGGGATACATTAAAGTGCAGTTTTGGGATGTTGACTCCTTTTAGACAGGAGCTAAAGCTCCCTGCAAGAACATGCAAACCTTTTGATACTAAACACAAGAACTAAATTGTTTTTTACAAAAATTGAATCTTACAACCAATTTAGCCTATTTGAAATATTATACAAAGCTTTGTTTGTAAACAAAAAGCAAATTCCGAGAAGGAAAATTCTACCACCTTTATTAGTATATATTTCACAAATACACTAGAACTGCCTACATATTGAGTAAGCATTCCATGTGAATCTGAGGACAGAAAATCTGATCCATGACTTTCTTAATTCCTGAACCACTTTCTCATGGTCTCTTTGGTTTACTTCATATTTCATTATTTCACACAAACTGCAATAACGTCAGTACTAGGGATGAAAGGGCAGCAATCTGAGTAACATTGTTAACACAGGGAAAAACTTGGAAGGTAGGAATGCTGAATTCCTTTAGGCAGAAATTTAATCAAATCATTCACATTGCAAGAATGTGCTTTAACTACCAGACAAATGTAGAAAAGCACCAGTAGATTTTTAAAAGCAACCACTCCTTTAAAATGGATTAAAAATGGATTTTCTTAAGAATCCATTAAAAAGTGGATTTTCCCCCTCCGCTTCTCAGTGAAAATAACCCTGTTGATTAACAAGGAATTATGTTATATACTTTGTAATTATCTTTCTCAGTATATTTGAAAATCGTAGGTTTTCTGGGTTTGTCATGTCCCTCCGCCCCCCAACATATCTTTTCGCTTGCTTGCTTGGTTTTGTATCTTTGAAGACTAGAATGATTCATCTATGGTAATGACTCCTGGAAGTCTGAAGAGCCAGCTCCCTGTAGTATGACAAACAAGCACTGAGAAAGATTTCCATACAATTCATTCAATCACGTACATACACAGGAAAGTTTCTAGACAGCACAGCTGTTCGGGTTTTTGTTTGTTTTTAAATATGGCTGGAAAAAACAAAATCTACATCTGTAAGCAATGTCTGAAAGTCAGAATGGAAATAAAAAATATTTTTACAGTGAGGATAATCAATGACTTCCTATGGGACATGGTGGAATCTCTATTGCTTAAGTCTTCAACAGTGAAAGCGATGTCTTCTAAAAATACATTTGGGCTCAACTGCAAGTTGTGAATATGGTGCAACATAAAATTCTGCTGATGTTATAAGTGAGGCTAGACTAGAGTAACAGTAGTTTCTTATAGACTTAAAATCTCTAGCATGCAAATATTATTAAAAACTTTAATTTTTATTTTATCAGAACTATGCAGTACTAAGCACATGTTATCAATGCAAAGTTTTATTGTTAGAATTCACAATGAGTTTCCTTATTTGTGTATATTAGAACAGATTGAAGATACACAAATTCAAACTTCCCACACGCTGACTTCCATGCACAGTTCTGACAACTTTTCTACATCATTAGCTGGAGTAAGTCTCCAGAATGCAGACAGCATGCAAATGTACTTTATTTGATGCAAAAAGGTACAAGACTGCTTCCAATTTAACTATTTCTAATTATATTTCTCTTAAAGAACTTCTACCTGTACCTAAACATATCCCTGTAGCCTGAGTTCATTCCTCTGAAGTATACAGGTTTTAGGTTAAGTAAGAATATTTTCTTTAGCAGCTGTAAGCATGCAAAACCAGTCATTGAACAGAAGACAGAATGGTGGAAAAAAAAGCATATCTGACCCAGGCTATTAGAATAGGAATGATTGGAGGCTGTCCCTCAGAAAACCAAGGTACCCAGTATCTGACAGTAATTAAAGGTGAACTGTGGCAGTGACACAGATACAGCTTCTAGTAACACAGAAATAAAAGTTGTGGCAAAAAGCCTGAAGATTTATCAGTGTTCTTGTATGCAAAATTTATCCAAGGTATGGAACACATTTTCACGCTTTCAAGCAAATCAGAATGTTATGCATTAAACTATACAAGGCAAACTAAAGTCAACTTAAAAGAAACCAAAAAAGCCACACACGACAAATCCTTAAAACTTCACAGCTCCATTAGTTCCCAGTTGTGAAGTTATTTTCATATGGAAACTGAACCTGTATATCTAGACACTACATTTTTAAAAACCTCAAACCAAAGCTAAGCCTCTGTGCTTTAAACATTTTAACCTGGTAAACAAGGATAAGGACACAGGCTTAAGTTTGCAGGGATGATGTAGCAGTACTGTCAAGTGCCAGTGGAGACCAAGGATGCAATCAAGTAGACCATCCCGACACTGTTGCACCACCTGCCACTTGTGTAAGTTTTAGGTTCTTTACTGAATTGCCCGCTCTGCTAAGGCATCAGTCTCCATTATCACTTCTTATTTCAGCTGGGTTACTGCAAAATTTGTTCTTTAAAGCAGTTAAAGACCATTGACTGGAATATTTGCTGCAAGTTAGACAGCAAATATAACAGTAGTTTAAGTCAACAAGACTGAAGGGGTGGTGATGAGCACCTAGAAACTGAAAAAGGCAGGAAAATTTTCATGAAGGGGAAAAATGAGACCTAACTGTGACTCAAGGCCTACTGATGCTTAAGGAGACAGTCAACATCAGTAATACGACACAGATGTCAATAAGAAGTGAAAGAATGTCATTACAAAAATCTGCTTTTACTAAACCAGTACACATTCACTTTCTTCATAGAGGTAAAGGACAGCTATAATTTGTTGGGTTTTTTAAGTGCAAAAATAAAAACGATTCGGAAAATTTCCTCCTGCTACTAAATAGTATTTTAAATCGGGTATCAAATATATTGATCCTGGACAACAGCTCAGAAAGGATATATGCAGAGTATCAAACTTGGTTTCCTGTATAATGGACACATTTTGTAACAGCTCTATAAAAAAATCTACAGATTTGTACCTATAAAATTCACCGTTAAACTTGTAGAAAGCTTTTTCTTCATTAATTTCTTCTTAATTAGTATCTACTTAAAGTCCATGCCAGGACCTTGGCAAACTAGGAAAGCAAGACTAAATAGGAATTGCTTTACAGGGTATTAATACCATCCTCATATCAATAGTGATAGTAGGACTGCTGCAAGGAGGCATGGATCACTCCTTCTTCCTGCAGGGAACCCACTTCCTCCTGGCAGAGGGCGCAGGACTGGAACCTGGGTTTCTCAAATCACAGAAACACACAATAAGTGGAGGGTGAGCCCAGGAGCTCACTTCTGAAGTGGTTAGTAGAATTCCTTGGAAGAAAATGCACATATGTGTATCTATCCACTTGGATCTCTTTGTGTTTGAGATGTGGAGAGTCCAATGTAATTATTGGTTTTGTGGTGTTCCAGATAGCTGGGTAGGTGCTTAAAATTAGACTGGATTGCTATCACATGGAAGAAAGATCAGAAACTTCGTGCAGACCTTGTCACAGGGACTGATACAAATGCTGTAGATATTGTAAAATAATAAAATATGAAAACCCAGATTTCAATTTAGTTTTAGATTGAAAGGGGCTTATATCTTGATAAGCTTTGAAGTAACATTTTCTGTCATAAAAAAAATCACTGTCAGATAATGACAACAATAACATCCTTTTCAATAGTTACCTTTTTAAGGATCATTGATGCATGGACATTGAACAATGCTGTTGCATACAGTGCTTCACCTATTTCAGTAATTTGAGACAAGCTTTCATAAGATCTTCCATATGGTCTTTCCTGTATTTCTGATACTGAGTGAGGAGCGTAGGACACTGCAGACTTACAGTCTCTGTTTCTTTGCATGCACAATCTATTTAAAACAGCTGACTTAGGTAGAGCTTCTCCAAACTCACACTTGTTAAAAAGGACCGCATTTACACCCTGATTTATTGAAACCTCAGAGAGAGAGAAGCCAACTTCACAAATCATAGCAAAAGGTAAGGACCTTGGGTCCAGTGTTCCAACTGAGGACAGGCAGGTGCTCCACAACCTGACGCCAACCACCTCTGGGAAGAAAGAGATTTGAACACATGCATGTTTCTTTTAGAAACCAAAGAAAGCTCGCCAATTAAAAAAATAATGTGCTTTCTTTACCTAGCAGCTCAACTGCAGCTCTGGGTAGCATTTTCTCTAAAGAGAGAACACTAAAAACATGTAAAGATCTTGAAAGCTGCTTGAAAATTAGCTTATTTTTCCTTATTTCTACTTTTCTTTTTTAGTGTTACCCTAGAAACATCCAGTACACGCTATTGTTTAATTTTATGCTATGTTCATGCATCTGTTGAACCATCAACAAAACATGTACAGAAAGTTACGAAGCATAAGTAGTTCCAAGCTTCCAGAATGCAAGATGACCATGTGATAAAATTTAAAGTTTGAGAGTGAGAAGTAAAGGTCTAGTCAAAAAAAAATGAAATCAAAAAACCCACACTCAAAATCTTTTCTGAAGATGTGCTAAAACAAATCAGTTAATTAGATTCCAACATAAAAATCTCAACTACTTCCAATTTACAGATTTGCTTGATTTCATATTTTTAGTGGGATTTACATCCAGATAGATATTCCTTATACCTATGCCAGTGCACAAAGAGAACATCACCGCATATACTTTTTTTTTCTTTTGTGCAAAAAAAGATGAGAGAGTTGGGCACTGCTTTGTATTAACTATCAAACTATCAAAAATAGTTGGGAAAATTCTGACTGAATGTTCATCTGTGATGACCTGTTAAGCCATAATGATGTGTAATTTTACTGGTAGATCATGTGGGCTACAGACGGGCCTTTATTCTGGAAGCAGAAAAGAACAGACCAATTGGTAACCACTGACACATACAGGAGAACTTTTTCAAGGTTAATTTTGAAGTATTGTACTTTCAGATGAGTGAAATCTTAAAGTAAAAAAGAAGTGTATCTTAATCTGATTTCACAGAAGTTCACAAACATGATAAGTCACCTTACAGTCTGAAATGAGAGTTTAAATCTACTACTCGCACAAAATCGGATCTTCAAATTCTTTTGGTCCTAAGAGCAGGGAGCATTACTGCTACTTCTGATGATTTAGTAGCAAATTAAAATTTTTTCTTGCATTAGAAATGTGACCTTGCACAGCTTTAGAAGCTCACAGGAGGCTACCATGTACCTAGTCCTTAGGGCAGACAAATAATCACAATAATAATCATTCTTCAGAGTCCACAACTGATGCTTTGTTTGCTTCAGTAATTTCTTGAAAATGCTCACAATCGCTTATAACTAGCAGAGTCTACAGTTCTATCATTGTAGACAGGATGCTTTAGTGGGATAGAAAACATGTCCTATAGAAACAACTACAAAAGGTGCTGTAATTATAGTACTGAAACCTGTAATCCTGCAGAAGTTATAGTGCAAGACTTCTTTTCTTGCCCTCGCAGCATGTCTCAACCTTAATCACATCCATGAGCAGAAGCATATAGGAAAAAACTTTTTAAAGAAAAATAGTATTTTCTTGGCTTTATGCGGGTTACATCAACTTGAACAAATACAAATAAATTATCATTCGAGGTGGTGCAAGGAGTGTAGAAAAAAAGAGAAAACAGCTACAGCAGGATTTAGACCCAACATGAACTTCCTCTTGGCAGCGGCTGTTTGCAGGCTGTGTTTGGCTGATGACCTAACACTTCATGTGACATGTGGGGACATAACCCACAGCTGTGAGAGGAAAGCTGAGTATGGCTTAAGAGCTCACTGCTTTCCAAGTGAGAGTCACACAACTCAGGCAGATACCAGACCGTATCGATTTACTAACAAGATACTGAAACCACTTCAGAACCTGGTGGCAATCTATTTTCACAATAATCACTCTCTGAAGTGCACCCATCCTCTGTCATTGATGCAAAAACTCAAAAGCCCTCAGGGAATATTATCTGTAATTCCTTTGTAAAATAGAACACTCCTATGAGTGCACAATTTTATTTACGTATGCCTTATTTTTCCTCATCTGTTTGGCATTTCTTTTCAGAAGTATGCCATTTCCTAAAGACTGAACTGTCTTTATTTCCTCAGTCTGAAATTCATACATCTCTGCTTCTAAGAAAAATGCTATGAATAAGAAACAGGTGAAATTTCAGAAGCAAAGAACATCTGAAGTGGAACTGCTTCTAACCGCACAAACCAAAGAAAACAAAATTAATCTGAAGTGTTTCAAAATAATGCTTTTCAAAGGCTTATTATCTAAAATGGAACCTGCAGCAAAAAAATCCCAGCATGTCTTATTTATTACCTAGGAAAGAAAATTTATTCCAGTGCGCTGAATGCCTAAATGGCAGAGGTGAGAAGGTCATTCAGCACACAACTAGATGTAGCTTTTGTCTGCTGTAGGTCTACAAAAGCAGCAGTCAACTGGTCATTACTCTCCTCTTGATGAGACCTTACCCTTTATGAACTCTAGTGCAAACCTACCATGCAACAGTCCTGGAGTACAAAGCTGGCGTACAAAAGGTCCCGTAAGTCCTATTTGTGAAGCATTTGGCAGAGTTTTGTTTATGACTTTATATTCCGTAGAGTGGCTAAATCTAGTAAAAAAATTTATTGCAACACATCATGTAAGAGTTATAAATACTAATTCTCACTGGATCAGCTCTGCAGTCGCATGCCCTGGATGTGTCATTCTTTGCTGTAACAGAAATGTGATGGCTGGCCAGAACATTTAGGACAAAATTCAAAGCAGCTCTGAGAAGTTTAAAGTAACGGCTGCATGGAATGAGGCTCCTAAGCTCATGAGAGCAACCTATATGCAAGCCTTCCCTTTTACTCTGTTAAAATGCCTACAACTTAAGCAAAAAGTTGTGAGTTTTGCTACTCTGCATATCTAACAACAAATCTGTTCTGGTGGAGCTTGGACAGGCATATGTCACCAACCAAAGGCCATCTGGAATCCAGAAACTAGACCTCCCCATGCTTTATGTTCCCATATGAACTTAATTTGTTAGCTGAGCAATGACAGCAGTTATCTTTTTTAAAAAAAACCAAAAAGCAAAAACCCCTTAGTGGCAAGAGCATCTGCCAAGGAAGTAAAAACGTAAGACTTCAGACCTAAGGGAGTATGAGCCTACAGCTTCCACAGCCCCAGCCAGCACCAAGGCTCTGGACTCAGCAGGATACTCAGAGCAAGAACATCCAGCAGCCCTTCTCTTAAATGGGGCCACTAAATTGTCAGGTCACAGGGGAAGCAGATGAGATCACCTGTCAGCACAGCTCAGGACCTAGGGCACTCAAGATGGAACCAACGTTCCAGATCCTGCTGCTAAGGGTCTATTTGTGTTTTAAATTAGGCAACCACTGGATAAAACCAGAAAAACAAGCAAGAGGGTAATTATTCTGAATCCTACTTCTAAGGCCAAATAAACATTGCAGTATTGCAACCTTAAAACCTTGTTTTGGAGGTATACTGAAGGTCTCTCAAAATGCTTCTTACATAACCACCTCACCTCAGCTTAGCTCCACTGGCACATTCTGGAACTGAAGTTAAATATTTGGTTAAAATACTTTGAGAAAATGAGACTTATCACTGAATTTCTTTGCTACAGACAGATAAGTAAAGAAGGTGGAAGTTCCAACAATGGAAGTTCAGTCTGCATTGTTTTTAAAAAGTACTATTTTTTGAGAAGTAATTTTGTCAAATATTTTATGAAAAGATACTAAAAGCAGTAGAAAAAGAAGTGCCTGAAATGAAACTATTTTACTCAGATGCAACCTTTTCAACTTTGAAAAGGCCGTCTAAGCATCTTTGAGTGTTGCATGTTTTTAACTACCAATATAAATCATTAAGATTATAAATTTTTTTTTACCTGAATAGTCTTCTATTTTTTCAAAAAGTAATCTTAAAAATAACTATTTTTTAAATGACAACTATGGCAAAATAAGTTTCCCCTAATTCCTTAGCTTTTCACTTTTATAAGCATGATACATACTTGCCTATGTATGAAAATACACAGGTACACAATTATCTAGAAATATACTGGAAGCTAAAGAAATGTTATTATCCACCCTTTATATACATCCTTTAGTTCAGTTAATATCTAACACTTACCAGCACTGTAAGCATGGGAATAAACAGTAGCAAAAAAATCCTACAACTGAAATAGCTGAAAAGTCCATACTTCCATTTTGCCAACAGATTTACTCATACCTGGTGTGGATGGTCTCTCCAACATATTCAAATGATGGTAAATAAAGGCCTGACTGTCATGAACTGTGTCCATATCGATTTCCTCCTCTTCTTGAGAGTTTGAGAACTAAGATATCAGGAAAAAAAAATAAGCAGATGCTAATAATTCATAGGAACATCACTAAATAGAACATAAACTACTTTATTTTTGAGGTTAAACTGGGGGTGAGAGGGAAAGGAAGTGATATCTACCACTGCAAAGGAATAAAAATTCCATAAAATTAAAAAAGCCCAGTGTCTTCTCCTCTTTCTAATTTACTGTGAAGCTGTGCGAACAAGAGCATTAACTCAGCTTTAGTTCTTGCGAGCCAATAAAGAATCTGATGGGAAATGATTTTGCCAAAGTAAGCATAACAGCTACTGTGTATATATATACACAACACGTCTTTTGTTTGAACACAGCTTTAACGAAAGTCAGCAGAAGCCACTGATATTATTCTGAATACCCTACATATTGTGCAAGTTGAATTTCCGTTTCTTACTCTGATTTTCAGTTTGACTTTACTGTCTTCATTCTTCTCTAGTATTTGCCCTGGCTCCAATGGAGACCCGAGTGGCATATCAGCCTTCCTCTTCACCCCCTGCTGTTGACCAGAAATGCTGGATGCTGTTTCCTTAATAAGCTGATCATCCTCCTGAAGCAGCATTAAAAGACCAAAATTAGAAGATAGCAAGAGCCATGTTCAGCCTAGAAGAGACCTGATAGCTGAAAACACTTCTAAGTGGGTGATTCGAACAAAGTTTTCCCTGTAGTTCTGGCAAAAAGTATTTTCTAAAACCCTGTATGGATTTGTGCCAACCTCTCCTACAAACATAGTTTCTCTACTTCTCTCCCTGCTTCCTCTGCATATCTAGCCCTGGCATCTTTTCTGTCCTTTCTCACAATCATGGTACTGTTGGTGTGCAGCAACATTTGCTGCCTCTGAATAGCTTTTCTATAAATCTGTGCCTTGCAAACTCCTCAGTCCAAATCTCAATTGAAAAAGTCTGATAGCCTCTGATCTACACACTGTATTTAGGTAATCTTCTTTCAGTTAGCTTTAAAATCTAATACTTACTTTGCTGAATACAAATCATAACGAGAATGTACAACTTTAAAACTTGTTTTTTTTTTTCTTTCACATCAATATTTGAGTTAAGCAGTGATTTCTGAAATCGTTTGTGTTATCAACAAAAACAGGGTCAAAGGAATATAACAACAGCAGGAGAGTCTACTGACTTACACATATAGTCATTAAAATAGAAGACAAGTGTTCCAAGAAGTCCAATACACAAAATATAAAAGAAAAAATAAAGTACCCACAGAAGCAAACATAATTAAGAGCCCACTAAAAACTAAATATGCTGCTCCACTAAACTGTTCTTCCTCTGTCCCTCAAAGGGCACTCTAACCCCGTAACTTCTTCCCCTGAACAATTCAAATTCAATTTATGAAGTGGGTATTTTCCATCATCCTCAGCAAATTCGGTGTCACAAGTCTGTCAGTACTGATTTTGACATGCTTATGCTCTCAGAGGATACAGTCTGCTTTAAAGAAGCTACTTATCTGATGTATTATATCACCTATATTTCCCTTTTTCATTACTATTATTTAAGAAACCACACTGCTGTTGTGAAACACTTTTGTATAAACTTCGGTTGATGTGAGAGGCAGCCTTTGCTTTATATCACTGGCTTGGGTTTTTAAAAGGAAAATCAGTTCCCTGAATTTTGGGGCAATTACAATGAACATGGTAATCCTAAAGTAAGGAGTAGGAGAATGTATATGAAGTACAGGAGAAGATACAAGGGATGAAGTGTGAATTGAGGCTTATACTAATGCTGTATTTTCAGACTACTGTAAGCCAGTGCTGCTGATAAGAGCAGCCTCCTCCCCTTCACACATTTCTGTCCTGGGTTGCCATGCATTTCTATAACTACATGATGAACCGGACCAGGAAGCTGACCCAGCAAGAAACATCCGTTCATAAGAAAAGGTAATTCAACCAGATCCTCTCTTGTCCAGCTCACTACGCAGCAACAACAACTGTGCTAGCACGAGGGAGAAAACAATAAAGGAAAACAGTAATTAAGAGGAAATTTTTTGATAAAAATAATCTGGCTGCTTAGAAAAGTTTGGATGTTCATTGAACTGTTGCCTAAAAATCTGCCAACGAAATGTCTCCTGCTATTTAATTCTGATGTCTGTGTGCAGCAAATTAGGACTTACTAAACGTTCTGTAAATATGTAGGATAGCTCTAATGGTATCCAACTCCATCATCACCTTCTCCCCCTACTGGAAACAGCCTGCAGGGTACTATGATGATTTGCACTATCAGTATACTTCTGAATAAAAACAATTCAGAAATTAACTATGAGATTGATAAAGTAACAGTAAAACATTGCTTTTAAAAGGGCGGAAAGTGTTTCAAACATGCTAACCACATGTTCACATTCTCTTTCAGGATTTACTCTGAAGTAGTTTCAATCAAATGTAGTTTTTGAAACTGGTAAGAAAATTATTCATTATTTCCATGTCTGCTGAGGTTTTTCCATCATACTTAAATTTGTCCAACAAAAAGACAGCCTTGCAGCAATGGCAGTTGTTCTTAAGACCAGTGTGACTTGAATAGCTTGCAAGACCCATTTTCTAATTACACAATAGATTACATATTAAGACTGAAGCTTCCAAAGCCAGAAAGACACCAAATTTAATGTATGTAATTTTTCAGAAGTTGTTACAAATCCTTCAAAGCACAGTGCTAAGTAGTCAGATTCAAGTGTTCAATGAAGATGTTCAAAGCTGTTTAAAAAGCGGTATATCTATGTATATTAAGTTGTAATAAATTTACTAATGAAAGTTTTTGTTTTGGAAAATTGCATAACTTGCCTATAACCAATAATAGTCTAATTAAAAAAGTCTTCATCACAGCATCAAACATTTCTGTGAATCACTTCATGTCTCATAAGCAATACAGAAAAAGTAAAGTTTTATAAAGACCAGAAATGATGAGACTAGGAAAAAAAAATAAAAAGCTTGCATATGCTATCAAAAACAGTTAAAAAGTCAAAGTAGTATGGTATATGCCAGCTTTTCAAGTGGAAGCAATAAAGAGTAATAAGGTGTGACGGTAACGTAGGTGAAGCATGAGAAGCTTGAATATGATACAAAATTAAATTAGCAACCAACGCAAGGACTCAGAGCCAGCTGAATGAAGTGTATGCAGATAGTTTGTGCTTACGGTGTTCTGAAATCCTACTAACTGCCCATGATTGTTAGTAGTATTCACAGGTTCCTGATTATTTGCAACTGATTCAGGGATAATTGTTGGATTAAGTACAGCCTTCTTTTCTTTCAGATTAAGAACAAGTCCAAGCTCTGGCAATGGTAAACACGAAGGTCTGCTGAGGCCAAAAAGTGTGAAATACAGGTCCACAGCACCACAACGTAATCTCCAGTCATGTGAAGTTCCTAAAATCCAAAAGAGATTATTGTTAACACAGAGATATAATCTTCTCTTCCCCAACTAATAAAGCAGTTTAAGTGATCTGGATCCACCAGACTATGACCTTTTCTGTGCTTAAGATACACGTCCCTCATTATTCCTGCCTCTAATTGACTCAATCTCACCTGCCCTATCCTGTTTAAAAGGAAGGCTTTAAGTTGTTTGAGTTGTAAGCTGGACATGTTTTGTAGAACAAGACTGGGAAACTAAGTGCTATAATAACATATTGAAAAATAAAAGTAAAAATAGAAGCACATGGGTGTGATCATTTTCAAGTTTAATTTTAGGTTTTACTACTGGGCAATTAAATAGAAAGAACATTTTGTAACCAAACTGGCTTCCCGTATCTGTGTATTTGGTTGCTGCTCTTGCCTATGTATTCCATGAAATGTAGTAGGAGCGTTAAGCATGACTGAGATCTGTACCCTCTAGAAACCACACTGACAAAGAACACAAACCAGCAATGCATAAACATGCTTTTGATGTCACTACAATGTCATGTACTTCACTGGATAGTCAATACTTTAATTTGTATTCATACTGGATGAAGCAATGAAGCAATGCTTCATTGATTTTATTTTTCACTGCAAACCATGTACTGCTTTTATATCTTCTTGCACAAATGGTCAAAGCACATTTGGCACCAATCACAGCAGAAAGACATCTAACATCTGGTGCAACGCTGCAAATACAGCGATTCTGCTATTAACTCTGCCCAGCTCTTAACTGATTGCAAGTTTATTGAACATATTGTTCCACAGCAGGAATAGAACTATATCTAGTAAACAAGACACAGATGTGCCAACTGTCATGTTAATGTGGCTGAGCAAAACTTAGCACAAAGTAAAATTACAAGTTGTATCCCTATAAATACTAACTTTCACGGGGCTAAATAGTGTTTTGAGTAAGTTTCACTGTACATAAACTCATCGGAGTTACTTGTAACAGGGTAAGTTTTGTGAACAGCTGGGTAAGGAGGAAGCAATACGAATATTAACCTGGATGTTCCTAACATTAAAATACTCTCCAGGGAATGACACGTTCACAAATTATTAATTTTATAGTTAAAATATTAGAATAATTCTAAATAATTTACTCAAATTCTTAAACTAGTATATCTTAAAATGCTATGATGAATTCCCATTCAATATCTCCCTCCTTTTCCAGCAGAACAGCTAAGCTTAAACAGAATTTGTTGCTGAATTTCTCTGCAATCTGTGGAACTTATGAAAATTATCAACCTAATGCAGATTAACACAGAATTAAAAAAATACTACATACATCAATCACAGTCTGCTTTCTTCTGCATGTGCTTATGCTAAATGAAAGCAACTCACAATTCTAGAGTCATGCAGTTTTAAACCTGCCTACTAACTTGTCTCACATCAACAAACATTTTTTCTATGCACCCTCCAATATTACAGTTATCCTTTATATAAAATAAATTGAACCATTGTGCCATCTTCCTCTGTAGAAATTTAAGTACTTAATGCCCCATGCAACTTAATAAGAACATATACCCTATTGCAAAAAGAGGTAACAGTTGTAACACTGCATATACTCTTCTCTCAAGAAAATGGGAAAACAAACTCTCTGATGGGAACCTCAAAATTGTTTATTATTCCATGCCTGACACCTGGCAAATCCTACTAAACTGAACTACTAGTAGTCTCCCACTTCAGCCCCTGGAGTGTAGCTGTAAACTTTAAAATACTAAAAAGAATGATGCACAGCCTTCAAATGACCTAAACAAGGTATATAAACCTTCATATGTAATGTACATAGTAAAATGCCAGGTGTTAAAGGGCAGTTTGTGAAGACTGGATAAAATTGCTTCAGTAATGAAAAACAGATCAATGGTGAAGACGCAGCTTCTCTCATTAAGATCTTTCATAACCACAAAAGGCAAATTCAGTCTTAGCTTTATAATACACCTCTAAAAATCTAATTTAAATTATCTGCACAAATTATCTCATATTCTCTCACAGTTCAGTAAAAGAGGAGGACAAACAGTGATTATCTAATCTAAAGCAAACTATAAAGAAAAAGGTAACAGACACCATCATTTGAGGAAACATTTTCTTTGAATGTCTGGTTCAAAGAATCATTCTATGCCAAAACATGTAGAAGCACACAATAGTAGAAGACGAATGAAAAACAAGGTTTGGTTCCCTGCGTCACTGAGAAAGTTCTGGAAGTACGCACATGGTACTGAACTTCTGAGACTAAATCTTCAGTTTCTATGGAAACTAAAAGAGCTCTTGGCATATTCTTAAGGAATTCTTTAACACTTATTTAAAAAAAAAATTACAATAAAAAGAAATCAACAAAACAACAAATTAAAAAAAAATAAAACAACCTGAATTCATCAGTTTCCAAAGCTGATCTACCAAAGCTTCATTACATAAAGGGGACTCCATGTTCTTCGTAAAAGGTGGATTCTTAGTCAGCATATCCAGAATCCTATGCCTGAAAAAGAAATGGAAAATCCAAATGAATACACTACAAACTGTTCAGTTTCCAATATTCTTACAAACTATTCAAATGCATGATTTCTTCAAAATTTTAATCAAGGTTTATGCTTTTAGCTCTTCCTTCTGTCTGCAGCACGGACAGATAAAACTGTCAATATGTTTCAGCAGATACAGACTTATCAGCAATACAATCTTTAGATAAAAAGGTGCAAAGCAGTAGGATGTTATTAGACAACTTTTAACAGGTACAAAATTGTAGGCTGCATTATGTTTTTCTGTCTAGTAACAATCTTTTTTGCATACTGTCTTGATATTTACAAAGAGCAACTCCTTGCAAACTGATAGTAAAGAATTTTTAAATAACATTAAATGTTCAAGACTGATACAAAACAGCAGGACCAAAACCAGTGACCTGCAGATTTTTCTGGAAAGGAACACTGTCACCTCTTAAGTTATACACTGGTGTATAAAATCTCTGCGCTCAGCATGTTTGCTTACAGTATTTACACACTGAGCTGAAAGTAGATAAATTTTCCTCCACTTTCTTTTTTTTAACTTGGTCTTGAAAAAATTTTATGAATGAGAAAATAAGTAATGGAATAACTAATTAGTTTTAATTATTTTTGACTTTTTTTCCCTGTATGGGCCAGAAGAGGCCTACACATAGTCCTTAGTTGAAAATTTAAGCTCTTTAAAAAGATATGAACCAAATTAAAACCCCTTCCTGGACTGAAACTAAACCACCTCTAGTTAGCCTTACTGCATCTACTTTTATTGACAAGAATGACAGAAATAAAACAGACAACAATTTTGATCTTTGTAAGTGATCACCTATGTAAGGAGACTAAAAGCAGTACTATTAATCTTGGAAACAGTATTTTAGTGGTGGCCCTAAGAAGGGAGTGTTGCAGAAAAACAATGATTATGAATCTCGGTGTTCCAAGTTTTATAATGAGCATGCGAAAATATTCAATCACTCATTGGTGAAAACAGAGTTGAAACAAGCAATAACAGAAATTACACCATATTTTCACTTGTTATCCTTTCACCCCATCTACAGTCTGACGATTGCTTTACACTCCTTGCTGGCAAAATATTGTGCCCCCTATGTCTCAACCTTTGTCTTTTCTAAATATCACAAAGCCTTTTTGCCATATGCAACATCAGATTTACATACTTTATTCATGATCAGGAAACGACTCTAACTTCGACCTTCCACCACAAGGGTAAAATAATAAAGATAAAAATGATGGAGAAAAAGAACAGAGTATATTAATTTTTGAGATGTGAGCTGTTGAAACATCAAAACACATTTCAATTACATAAACTAATACGGAGGAAAAGTAGTTTCATGAAGTAGTATTAATCAATTAAGCATTTGATCTATTCAAGTCATTCCAGGCCAAGTACTTACTTAGCAGTCTCAGCATTAGTAAAAACACTGGCTCTTTATTAACTCACTAACCTTATGTAGGGTACAGGATCATTCTGAACCATAGTAAGCAACCACTGTAGTTCTTCATAGCTCCTATCAACTGTAAATAAAATAAAATGCCTATAAATACACATAAACTGGAAGGATTTTGATTGAGACAATCACGTTTCTGAATTAGCACACAAAGAGTTTGAATCACTGCAAGTAGAGATGAATTTCATTAATTATCGCGCAATTTGAAGTAAAACGTGGCTTACTTACACTGAAATAGGAAAGTGTACAAAACAACTTCATGCCTCAATTGTTCAATAACCAACTTGACTATTAGCAGGTAACAATCGTCACTCACGAGCTTTGATTGGCAAGATCATAGAGTAAGTAATAACTTTGATATTTTGTGCTTTTGAAAATGAATCTATTCAAATATCCTTTCAACAACCGGATGTGTAATATTTTCTATAGGAAACAGAGAATATACAATTCTCATACACAGGAATCTGTGAAAGATTATTATGGATAGAAATAGTAAGACTACAGGGTCTATGCAGAACTGCAAGCATACTCCTCTCAGTAGCCTTTCTTAGTATTTCTAAAATAAATATAGTTCGCAATCAAAATGTAATTGGAAAACTATCAGCACATAGTTCTAGAAAACTGCTGCTTGATATTGCTGGAAACAAAATTAACTTGTCAATCTAAAATTTAAATTACACTACAAAATTCCTTTGATTGTCAGAGTAACACTACAAAATGGAAAACAACATGGGATATAACCATCACTGATTACACAAAAAAACCCCAAAGAACTTTTATGTAATCTTTTTCTCAGGTCCATAACTGTAAGGTTTTACAGTAGTAGTCTCTGCTCATTTCTTCAAAACAGTGAAGAGTTTGCTTAGGCTTTGCTTTACTTCAGAATTTGGGTTTTATTAATCATTCCTGAATAGAGAGCTCCAAAACCATTTCTGTTGCTTTCCATCTGGTAGTCCTAGCAATGTATTTCCATCTTCCCCAAGCCTTCTGTATCTGCAGTTCTAAATATCCCAGTTCAACTCTCCTTCCTAATCTCAGTCAGTTTTCAGTCAACAATTTTTAAATACAATATTTTTAGTCTAACCAATTCTAATACCTACTATTCTCTTGTTATTTCACTGGGAGAAGTTGCTTTTAAAGGAAGAATCAAGTAATTAAATTACATGAAGAGAATCCAGTCCTATTAGAAGTTCTTTAAATACTTTGGACAATTATAACATAATACCTCTTCCTGGTTTGGGAGGAGGCAACCAAGCAATTAAAAACTACATTATAGTATTCCTTACAAGATGGCTGAACAGTGTTTTGCAGACCACTTGCAAGTCAGTTCTGCTTTTCCTACAATCCAACCAGAACAGAACTGGTTATACTGGTGAGGCACTGCACTGGACTGATAAGCCCTGTTTAGAGGCAGACTGCACTACCTTAGATTCTGTACCACATAGACCACAGCTACAAAGTTCTGGATGACGCCACAGAAAATTTGTATCCATACAAACCACAACTGCAACCTCAGATTTGCCTTTCAAGAGAAATCTTTGAAAAGCTATGCCTAGGACATACTTTTAAGGGATTAGTGGCTGCCTGTGCTCAACTCCATGCACAGCTGCTTTTCCTGGCAGCTACTGTGCCTGAGGTAGAAGGCAGGTAAGCACTGCATGCAAAAGTTGTTTTGCATGGAAGAAAAATAATATTGTTTAACCATGTAGCGAAGACTCATAACATGGCAAATACATTAAGTCACAGTCATAAGCAAGCTGCAATTATTTCAACTGCTCACAAAAGGGATTTTAAAATGCTTTTCATTAGAAAATGAGAAGTTTAGGAGATGAATCCTTTAGGCTGATAGTACTGGATAACAGAACCAATAAACACTGTACATCTGTGGTTAAAAAGCACAAGTAGTCTTTTGTTCTTCTTAAGCTTATTTGTGCTTGAAATAAAGTCATCCCTGCAATCTACTTTATAATGTAAACTTGGCTTGCTAGACTTATAGCTTTGCTAATAACACATTTAACCTGCTCTTCAAATTTACATACTACTTATGAAACATTTTGGGGAGCAATGACAAATTAAATCTGACCTTCAGCAGAACAAATCTTATTAACCAGAAGAATCACAGGATCATACGGCAGCCCAGTTTTCAATGGACCCCAAAAGGTCCAGTCTTTCAGGAGAAAGGGAGCCTAGATGAGATTATCCAGCACCTTCTCCAACTGCGTCTTAGAAAACCTCCAGTGATGGGGACTCCACCATGCCTTTGGGAGGCTGCTCCAATGAATGATTGTTCTCAGTGTAAAGTGTTTGTTTCTTACATCAAGATGAAACCTCTCCTGGTGCAACTTGTACCTGTTCCCTCTACTCCTCTACATGTGGCTACTTGTGAAGACTGTCCATCCTCTTTGCAGGTACCCTTTAGGTAGTGGAATACTGTGATGAGGTCCCCCCAGAGCCTTCTCTTCTCTAAGGAGAAAAGACCTAACTCTTTCAGTCTTCCCTCTCATGGCAAGTTCACCAGTGCTCTGATCATCTTCACAGTTCTCCTTTGGACTCTTTCCAGCCTGCCCAGGTCTGTCATGAATTGTGGGGACCAGAACTGAACACAGTACCCTAGTTGCCGCCTGACAAGCACTAAGTAGAGTGGGATGATCCCATCTCTAGCTTTGTCAGTAGTATCCCCGTGGATGCAGCCCAGGATGCAATTTGCCTTTGTTGCTGCAGTGGCACACTGTTGACTCATGGTCAGCTTGTTATCCACCAGGACCCTCCTTATATGTTTTGGGAATGCTGCTCCCCAGCCACAGAAATCCTAGCCTGTACTACCCCACTTGTGACAGACTGCCAGCCTGAGTAAAAAGCATTGATGTCCACCCTCTGAGTACAGCTCATGAACCAATTTCCTACTCATCTCACAGAGCACCCATTCTGCCTGTATCTTGCCAGTTTGTCCAGAAATCTATGGTAAAATAAAGATGTGTGCATTTTCATACTTCTGGTAGATATAAAAACAAATAAAAATCTTCTTGAATTCTTTTCAAATTACAAGAGATGCTGTCTCAGTTCTCAATTATAGCAGAGCATCTCTGAGACCCTGGACTTTAATATTCATGAGATTAGATAATCATTAGATAATCAATATTTAGAACTGTCTGTTGTTCCCTCTTGTAAGTACTCAACTGCTTTGATATATACATGTAACTACTAATAGTCATATAACTACCAGAGGCTAAGTTAATAAACTCTGTTCACTTCAAGATGGTTTACATCAACTATCCAAATCCTTATATGCTGCTTTGAGCATTTTATAGAGTTACCAGTCTGGAAAAGAGCCTTGATATTAACCATAAATTAAACAACTTATTCAGTTCCATAGAGAAATGATTTCTTTTAAATTAACTTAAAAAGGCAGCGCTATTCCAACCTGAGAGTTTATAGAAAAACATGGGAGTTCCACATTGCCCCAGAAAATACAGACTTTCCTTTTTATGGAAATTACAAAATCTGTTAGTTTCCTTTACAAGAACTGTTAAAAAGCCAGGTTTGGCTCAAGCAACAGGCATTTGATAGCTGCTGGTTTATATCCAGTATAACTATAAACCAGGTAACTAGGGACAACGGTAATCAGATCTCTTGGCAATAGATGGTCAATCATTTCTCCTTCCAAAGAAAGGTTTAGAGCTCTGCGAGACAAGCACTGCTAACTTCTATATGGGTAGCTGAAGTAGTCCGTTAGGAGAACGACCTTGTGGATTTACCCCTCCACCAAAAACTTGCTAGTCCTACAGCAGTAGCAGAAGCTAATGTGCTCAGTGCTGAAAGGCTGCATTTGAGGAATGATAGCAATCACCAGTTAGATAGTAGGGAACTGAACTGAGTTTATAGCAGACAGCTATTTGCATCTGTTACATCTGCATCAGACAAAAAGGCCTTGGCAAGGGGTATGGTAGTTAGGTACAGGCATACTCTAATCCATCATTTCCTGATCTCACAGCGAGCTCAGTCAAAAATTACATTCAGTTCAATCACTGACTTCTTCAAGTAGTCTTTCTACTACTTTTTACCATTACAGTTTTGTCTTCCTGTACAGTATTTCAAGCACCTTACCCAATCTTGCTTACACAGCAACCCATTCGATCAGCTGCTCTAAAGATGTACTACATTACCTTGCCGTACCCTTTCTTATCCAAGTCAGTTATTAACTATAAGGACCATCTATAAAGGTCCTTTTGAAAAAGGAAAAAGCAAATATTATTTCTATCAGTTTGTCTTTACAAAGAGTGGGATGAAATAGTGAGGAGATTACTGTAAAGGAAGCAGGCTGATGAGTAAACTTTCCATTCTTCAGCAAATCTTTCCACTAACTCTATGAAGGAATGAACAAAACGAGAAGCCGAACAGAGAGAGATGCACAGCACCAGCAGAGTGCTTAGTAAAATAGAGGACTAACCCTGAGAATGATGCTCAGTGCACAGACTGCCTTGAAGTTAATAGTTTTTCTATATGACAGTCTGGTTTAAGTCTGCAAGCACATGTCTGAATTGCACCAGATACACTCACTCAATGACTCCAATTGCCTTAAAATATCCCATTGCCTATCTGGTTGAGAAGTCTTTGAACTTACTGTCAGCATTCTGTCCAAAGCAATAAAACCAGACAGGTCGCAGATGAAGAACTGAAAAATTTGGCCACTCTGATAGGGATAACCCTCCAAACATAAGAACTGTCGGAAATCTGCTGAGACTCATCCACATAAATGAACAGGCCAACGTAGTACTAAATTTATTTTATAAATTGCAAATCATAAAAGCTGTAATTTCTAAATGGCAGAAATCTTGACAGAAAATCTGTCAGGATTGAATTTCAACTTCAAATGGCATTTAAGAAAGGATCTGCAACTGTCAAATAAGATAAAGACAATATTAAAAGAATGGAAACATCTCACAAATAGGAGCTATGTATAAGGAATGGCAAAGCAGAATCAACCATTAAAATAATGTAAATTTCCAACATTTGTAACTATAAAATGCACACAAAAAGTAAAAAAAAAAAATATAAGCAAGAAGGTAAAGCAAAACCAAGATCTTTGACTAGCAATTATGGCAGAGCTCAATTGAATCAAAATCACTGAAAATGAAGTGGTAAAAGAAATTACCTAAACTCCTTACCACTACTCACTGTGCTTTCTACTTATTATTTCAAAACTGATTCAATTCGCAAGACACTGAAACACAATGCTCACCACATCTTCATAAAAACTTGCATTCTCTAGGACAAAGTATTAACAGCAATCTCAGCTTCTTATTGATACATTTGTCATAACACAAGCTCTTCTAGCAGACAGTTTTTCAACCCAATATTGATGAATAAGTAATCAATGAGTAAGTATTGCACACTTCTACTATATCATGTGTTACAAAGTGGCAAAATACTTGAAAAAAAATACCTTTTGTGTAATCAACGACAGCCTCCAATGCTGCTATTCGGACATCTATGAAGTGTCCATATTCTGCATATGACTTGAAGAGAGTGGGATCACTTGGGACGTGACCATTCTTCTGAAGCACTCTAATAGCCTTCAAACAGCTAGATGGGGCAGAGAGAGGAAATTTATACTAGGTTTCAGGAATGCCAGCCAAGAAAAATAAAATTACTTTCTTCAAAATGAAGTATTGTGATTTTTCTAGAATTATATTATCCAAATTAACATATTATAATTATTTCCACAGCATTACCACATAGCTCTCATTAACTCTGAATTAGGCAGAAACACAAAATTCTCCATCATATCAAATCCCTTCCTTAGTTTCAGTACAACTTTAATAACTTACAGAGAAAACACAGTGCAGATTATGTTGTGTACACTACAGGTATTTTTACATGGCTACCTTTGGCAAAACTTTCATAAAAGGTCTTCTTAAAGAGAAACAAGCGTGACCAACGCGTGCCTGCTATTAAAAGTCTACATTGACAGAAATTTATGTTGAAAAATAAAGCAATTAATACAAACTTGCACTATCAGCTTTTTGAAAATGGAACGAATTTGACATTTAAGGCATGCAAGCTAAAATCTCAAATACTAACTACACAAGGGTACATAAACCCCAAAAAGGTAGCATTAATATGTGTTTCCTTCATGCATACAATTCTTAAGCCAAACCTGACTGTAATGGTATGTCTGTAACTGGGAAGAAGCTTCTCCATATTTAGGAAACGGGTAATTTCCTCAAGAATAAGCCTAACATCAGGATTTAAGTTATCCAACGTTCGAACTTCATTGTTCACACTGACTGCAGGAGTTACGGAGTTGGCTAGGGCATCAATCAGCTCAGCACGATAGTAGTTGTCTGAAAACTAGATAAAAAAAGCAATTAAACAAGCAAATATAACAATATACTTTAAAAACTCAGAAATGTTGAAGCATTGTTACAGAATAAGATCTTAGAACAAAAACCACGTGAGAAACCATATGAGAAATAAAACCAGGAATGAATTTGTTCTGAAAATAGATTTGAGAGTGAATGAGCAAGCAGAAACACTATCAATCATTGATCTTAATTCGGTAATATAAGCACACTAGTAGTAATACAAGCATATTAACTTTTTTTATAAAAATAGAAAAATCAGGCACTGAAAATTTTCCAAATATAGAAAATAAAAGCCGTTATTTCTAAATGTGAGCATCTTCAACTACCTGTCTGCTTCTGTATTCAGTACCAAGGTTAATAGGTGCTTAGCACCTCAAAATCAGACAGTTTATCTAGATAGTAACTTCACAAGCTTCTGAGGTGAACTAACAGATTCACTGCTGCTTAGTGAGGAAATTCTTGCTTCTTCATTTCTTCCTTTTACCTGGGGCTCACAGTTTCATCATCTTCCATTGCGCTGGCTGTTGTGTTGATTAATTTACTAAGCAGCAAAAAGTATAAAATTTAAAACCCAGAAAAAAGCACCAGATTGGAATATTATTTAATTTAATCTAAACAAACCCAGTATCTCAAGAAGTTCTCAAATACATGCATTGAAGGAACATGTCAGAAGTGAGGCAGGATCTCTGGTGGTGGGGAGATGTTAGCACAACTCACAACATTGACTACTGCAGGTTGTATTAATGCGTCCAACTCTACCTCTCCATCCTCTATCATCCTTTTATTCCAGTACTCTTGCAACAGGTGTCTTGTTACAGTATGTGTTTCTACACAAAAGAAAGTGAGGCTTAAGAGGCTTCTAATTTGTTCCACTTAACTTTGCATATTTAATTTGGGAAGATTGTGCTAGGCTCCTAGAGGTTGTAGACTTCCTTTATAATTAGGGAGATGGAAAAATTAATCTTAAAGGTTATCTAATCATCCTTCACAGGTGGTCTGTGTAGGAAGGAACTTCAGATGACACCACTTCCAATTCAGATGCTTCAGCTTACTGATGGAACAATATTAACATGTTTCAGCTGTTACTTAACTTGATGAACACAATCCAGTTCTGTGAGCTACAGCTGCCACTCAGAACCCAGAATCTTCTATATTGTTAAAAAAGAAAGATTTCCTTTCCTTGCTCTTTCAAACATTCTTCTCAAGGTGAAAAAAGCTCCAACAAACCAGTGCTTAACTCTGCATGCTATGTTAGCCTCACACACGAGTCGTCTGAATGAAAAAGAGCAAAGCAAGAAAAGTATTTGTGCAAATGAAGACAGGAAGGTCCTTAGTAAGGGAACAAGCACAAAGAGCTTGAAACATCCAAGAAATGCTGCCACAGAAATGTCAGCTTCAGAACATTATATAAGTTTAATATATCACCCATTCACTAACTCTCCTAGCCAGATGTTTACATCAGCAGCATAAACCATCATGCTATATATTAACAAAGACTTTTTTCAACAAAAAAGTGAGAGATAAAAATAAACACATTCTTTACCTTATTCTTCCTGTTATCGTTATACTTGATCAAATCCAAAATAAACATTAAAACCTCCTTAGGACAGAGGTTGTGAACATCTCTCAGAAGGGCCATGGCAACAGGCATAGTCTGTGTAATAAAATTAATACTAGTATCATTTTTACATTAGTGAAATGATAGTCACACCCTGACAAGGGCTACATAGTGAAAATGAGAAATTCATTTTACAGCAGCAAAACTCTGAAAAGTTATATTCAAATTTGAAAGTCTTGCTACATACTATACAATTTTCAAATCAAATTAAATAGGCAATTGTTGTTCTATAATTAGCCATAGTGCAGACATTTGAAAAAAATCTATATCTAATAAAAGATTCAAGTCAAGGCACTATCAAAAAGGTAACAAATGAAAGATAATGAAACAGACAATTATGATGGAACTAATCCTGAAACAATGAACTTGGGTATTTCGTGTGATTTGAGTATTTTCATGTGATTCCTAAACATCTATGGAGAGATATAGATCCAATACAGTCAGTGAAGGTCTAAGAAAGTTATTAGGCTCATTAGGTATTTATTTTAGAACAAGCTAAGCAGCTCTCTAGGTTCCACGTACATAGATTTAGAAGTCTTACTCTACATCTATGAACTTGGGACATGGGATTAAACTGGAGGAAAGTGTAAGATTTAGTGGGAAAGAATAATCAATAGTAAAAAAGAGCAGAAAAGTACACGGGGAGAAGGTGAAGCACTTTTGGATGGAGTAAGAGAAAAAATGTGAGTTTTCTCTGTAATCAGGAGTATGAAATCTGTGAAATAAGAACTAAATCATCCAATAATTATAAAGTGAATCGTGAGAGAAAACCACAGTAATTCACTTTATTATCCACTGTATAACTAACAACTATAGTTCCCACCAAAAAGCCCTGCATTCATATCTGCAGAATTCACCCAGAAGATAAAATTAGGAGCTTTGTTACTGTACAATAAATGCTACTTAAGAATGAGCTCCTAAATATTTACAAATAATTATTATACGTACTCCATTCTCCTGAATAACTGTTAATGTAACCTCAGAAAAAATAGCTAAAATTTTGTTAACTGATTTATGATTACAATTACAGACGCCATATAAGAAAGAACAAATTATTTTGGATTTTTACAAAGTAGTACAGCAGGACTGTGCTAGGCATGTTCCTCTAGTTGCCAGTGTAGTCAAATTTTTGTGTTTTGACATTTATTTTAAAACAGTGAAAAAAAATTACCTTTTGTAGAAAGTAGCTTTGAAAGTTCATGAAGTTGTTGGTCTTCACAATGTTTGGGCAAGTCTTACAACAAAACATTCGGGTGAAGAGTGATTTCATGGCTGGTGGTCCTGTCCAAGTACTTACCATGGAATTTGCAATCTGTGTAAATAGGTAGGAAGGGAACTGGTATTAACATCACCACTGTAAGTTTAGTTTGGCTGTAGAAAACCACACATCTCCCATAATCAAAAAGGGTAATTGCCAAGAACCTACTGTCCTTCAAATCAATACATATTTTCACGAATATGTTATCTTATAGTACTGTCATCCCCAATATATTGTCTCTACATTAAAAGTAAATTTTATGAAAATTGTTCCACTTGGTAGATGTCTGCAACTAATTATCTTTCCATGATAAACTTATGTTCTTATTTTCTCTTTTATATTCTAGGTGAAAAAATCTGTGTTTACTAAGCCAAGTTTTCTGACTCTACTGAAGCCAACAATGGAAGAGGCTTTTGCAACACCAACTTCCCAAATTTACTCTGCCAGTAACCTCAGCCTAGACTTTAAGTAGGCCTCAGCCATCCTAAGACTAAAAGACCACCCCTAAAGTGAAAGGCAATTCAGCTACCTCTAACTTTAATTGTAACTTAGAAAGAGACTAAGCACCAAGACGAATTTATTGCTACAGTCTGTTTTGGGGTAAGGCCATAAGGCTCCAAAAAGACAGAACTGCCTTTGTGCCTTTACAGCATCCAGCGTTTCATGAGTTTACTGTACGAGGCAATGAAAGCCTGTGGACAAGAACACCCGTGCCTGACGGATTAAGCCTGATGACAAATTAAGCCTGATGACAAACTGCATAAGTGTGGGTACACGCATGTACATACAAACAAACAGGGCCAACGCACCCGACAATGTAGCAGGAGTTTCCATTGCTACAGACTCACCACAAAGTAAGGAACGATCTTTTGTCACACAGAAGGAATTTGATTATTTCCTTCTAAATTACTTAGCTTGTTTCAAAGGCTATTACATAAGCAGTAAGAGAATGAAATGCAAGAGGCTATCTGAAGATGGGTAAGCAACCCATTTGATCATTGCCATTACATATGATGGGTGTTACGTTACTGGAAGCCATCCTCTCATAAAATCAGGCTTCAAGTAAAGTTAGAGAAAATACTGCGGTCAGACTAGATGTTCTCTTTGCAATGAATTAAGTCTTCAAACTAAAGATGCAGATATGGATTCTTCTGTAAGGAACGTAACGACTCTTCCTGCTTCCGTCCATGTTGATGATCTTAAACTACAAATATGAAATTTATGTACCAGTGTAAAATAAAATCCAACCCCCAAAATATTAAAGGTTACTATATTTACATGATATTCACTATTCCTTTAAAACTCGGGTGTAAATTTTAAAATACTTAACTTCTACTGATTTTAAGCATTTCATTTTGCAAAATCTATAGATTATCAGTATTCCAAATAAAATCAACAATAGTTAAATGACCATTTTTTCAGTATTTTTCATCTTAAAATGTGTTCTGACTCATTTTAATTTCTTTAAACAATGACAAAATTTTCTATTTTTGCTACCGATATGCTACATACTCTGAATTGAAGTATTTGCATATTTCCCAAACCATAATGCCAGATCGTGTTTTGCATTATTTCTGCATAAAAAGATGAGGCCCACTCTTATTTCTGCAACCCTCAATTCAGCATACCACAAAAAAATGGCCTAAGATGTAAGGTGGGGAGGGGGAAAGTTTAATAGTTACCTGTGGAATACAATTTTAAATATTCCAAGTAATTCTTTATGAAACATGCATATTTTAAGCCAGATGCTGGCAGTACCAACACTAGCACAAGCACTGGTAGTGTTACATCGGTGTTTCATAATATTAAAACACTTTGACACAAACAATTATTGGATTGATTTTCAAAACATGGCCAAAGGATTTATTTCTATACAGATAATGAATTATTCTCAAACGTGGCAGAAAGCAAGCTATATGCCAATAATCTGATTGTCAATATGTATGCCTTTAGGTCCATAAAAGCAGGCTAATTATATGCCTTTTCAGAAATTCTTATTCTTCTGTGTTCTCATTCAGTTGTTTTATAGGGTTCTCTAATTGTCATTCTTCACGTTAATTTTGCGTCTAAAGGAATGAGTTCTTCCCTTTTCAAGGCAATTATTTGGCTTTTTAATGTTTAATTGCAGACCAACATGATGACTTTTTTGTGCCCCTATTCAATCTGAAACAATTTAGAGCAGCAATCCGAATTCATATTAGACTGACGTGAATTTCAGCACTTCAGAGTTCTCAGCAGTCAGGCCAAGGAACCTCCCAGCAAAATTAAAAAATACATTTTGGCTCTGAAAAAAATTAAACAAAAGTCTTTTATTTCTGCCACTTAATGAAATCTGGAAAAATCCCTCGTGGTTTTCATGTCTGACATCTCAATTTTGACAATTATAAAAACCTTCTGCAGTCTCATTTTACAGACTAAAATAATACAGCTTTCTTTTCAAATCAGTCACGTTAAAAATACTTGGCAAACACTTTTAAGAGGCTAAATATCAAGCCAGTTTAAGAACTGTGATGAGTTTTGACCCATTTTCAAACGTTTTCAATGTCTAGTGGATTTCTTTCCTTATTCCCATCCACTCAACCTCACCTTTGCAAGGCAGAAGCAAGCCAGCATTCTCACTCGGTAGAAACATTGTTCCTGCTCTAGTATATCCGTTAGTGCAAGCCGTGATGCTGGAGTAGGAAACTTCTCCAATGCTAGAATGGCTTCTTCCTGTGCAACCACATCTCTCTCATATCGAAGCTGATACTGCCACATGAAATCAGATTGTTCAAATTCTACCTTCCTCAGTACTGCCATATCAGGGTCTATTCTTATCCAGAGCAAAGGGGAATCAGCGCTAAGACAGACATGAAAAACATTAATAGTTTACAACATTTCAAGACTACAGAAATTCAAAAGATGTTCTAACTTGTTATGAGTTATTTTTGTAGTATTTAGAGTCAAAGTACCATAAAAGAATCTAAGTTAGAGGGGACTTTTGAACATCACGTTGTCCAATCTCCTGCTTTTAGGATGGCAATTCTGTAGCCTCCAAGGGCTATCTGTCCAAACCTTGAATACGTCAAAGCAAGCACAGTGTTTTAGTTCCTGGTAGACTACTGTATAATCTCAGTATATTTAATTCTACTTTCTCAGACACCATAACTTTCATAACAAAGAAAAACCCAACAGAAAAAATCTCGTGGTCAACAGCCAGGTTCTCGTATACTATTTTTTTATGAATAGGTATGAAAGTGCTTTACAAACATACACACATGCTATCATGTTGAAAGTTGACAAGGGTAAGCAAGTAAACGCATCGAACTGCCAAGCCAAACGCCAATAAAAGTATAAACAGACAGGATTAAAGTTTCAGTCCTACAGATAAAACTACTCAGTTGTATTCCACCTAAGGAAGCATTTTATACATTAGTACTCACACAGCACCATAACCACAGAAGTCATTTTCAGGAGCAACAATCACAAACTATATAATGAAGTCTCTTGCTCAGTTTTCCACATAAAATTGATAACAGCAAAATAGAGACAGGGAGTTAGGACAGAGTTCGGAATGATGAAAAGACCATTATTATAAACATGATGAGCATTTCTATATATGTTTGTAGAATATCTAGAATTACTGTCAAGACAGTAGCAGGCTAAGATAGATACTGAAGAGTGCATACACAGGATTTAGAAAAATAGAAAAGAATGAACATTATCATATAGTCTTGGAGCAGAGGAGTCCAAACTGGATAAAACTGACTTGCGTAAAATCATATACCAGCTCAAAGGTAGTTCTAAAAATACGATCAAGGTCTCAGTTCAATGTAATGCAATGGCTACTTGAACATAACTCATCAGAACTACTCACAAATATTTATCCTAATTGTTCTTAAATACAATTTAAAAACAATTTATTCATATCAACTACCAAACAGAAATGATAACAGTAACTTGCTCAATGAAAATATCTCCTATAAAATCACTTTTCATCATATTTTAGATGCGGTTAAATTTACAAGAACCTCCAACACTTTCAAGGTTACAAGCAATCTAGCCTTCTTCAAAGAGACACCATTAGCTTTCAAGAGCATAGTATTTACTTCCCTCAGCTACCAAACAAGGTACCAATACCTTCAGTATTTCTGAGAGCAACACTGGCTCAAACTCAAAGAAGGCAGAGCAGGTATTTACATTGAGAAAGAATTTGCTTCCGAAAATCTAAATAGTTTCAAACAAAATTAACGCCACTATGAATTTCAGTATGGAGCACTTTATCACTTATTTTCACTCTAAAAGGATTCTTTTGGAATTAACCACAGACTTCAGGAATCTGTCTATCTTAGTGCCAGTTAAACAATCTTCATCAAGGTCCAACAAAAATTGCTTTTACTTTGTTTCAAGCAAATTCTTGTTTATATTTTACCTATAAAGTCAGATGAAAGATATAATTAGAAACATGTAAGAAAGAATCAAATAATTTATTCCTTCACCTTATCATGTCTAAGATTTTTATTTAAAAAATCTGATAATAGTTAATCCACACATTTTACGCTTCACCATAATTTTCCCAGCTACAAAAAGAGTCTCAAAGAAGGCTAAGAAATGTGTATAGTCTTGAAATTTGCCAATGACAGCATTACTGTCAGATCCTTCAAAACAGCATGCTTCAGACAAGTTTCATACTTACTCCATAGCAGAAAGATCCATGTCTACCTCTTCTCCATTCATCAGCGGAATCTTTTTCTTCTTATTCCTATTACAAAAAGCCAAAAAAAGAAAAATGGTAATTAGAAAATTACCATACTAGCAAAGATATGATTATGCATGAAGTTTAAGTGTGCAAAAGTACTTTGTGTATTTCACCACACCAAAGAAGAATGCTTTCTCCATAAAAAAATATCCACAAAGTGGAGCTGTGCAACAGTTTTGTTTCAATAACAACCACCAATACTTTAAATTGATTTAAACTTCACTGCCACCAATTTTTACAACTATACATAAGCACACAACTTTGAGAAGTAGAGCTCGAAGTAGCTGTTCATATGCATAAGGAAACTGAGAGAATCTATGTGGGAAGTACATTATATTTCTTGCTCATTAGGTTCAGTGAAGAGCCTTGGCACTCTTGACAGATAAGAAAAACTATGCCAGTGCTTCATTCATGTATCTTCACCTGAGGTACCCCTCTGGCCTACATTAGTCTTTCCTCTAATTTGTCTTTCCCATTCAATGGCAATTATTCTAATTTGATTAATCAGAGTCTTCATTCAACTTGTTTATATAAATAAGGTTTTCATAAAGCTTATAAAATTTAAGACATTTATATATAACTAAGAACTGCATACAAAAGGTAAGGTTTCTTTGTGTCCATAAACAACAGTAAATTCTACTTTTTCCCCTTACAACACAGGCAAACCTTATTCAGTCAGATTAAAAAAAACAGAGACACAAAATTTAAAAAGCATGTATTTACCAATGCACTACATGCTTTCATATATCCAATACTAAAAATACTTGCAGTTTGTACTTTAATTCTTACCTTCTGCTTTTAGAATGGCAAGGTATATCATGTTTAAGACTGTTTTCTTCAATCTGTAATGTATGGTTGAATGATCCATCAAGTTCTTGCACTGTCACTTTAAGGGGACCCTTCAAGTTCACAACATTTTGTTATAAACATTAAAATTATGTTTATTAATGTATATATCATAATTGTACATATAGGTAAAAATATGGAAAATAGACCTTACCACATATTTCTGAGTCCCAGGAGATGTGTAGTCTTGTTTTATTTCCAATTCCAATACATTCCGTTTTCTATTAAATGCAAAGCTGCCATAAAATTTTACCACTCCGCTCTGATCCCTAATAAGTAGTATAGGGATTCTAGTGCACAGTGCAGTGGTTATAAACAATATAAAGAAACCTAATTCTCAGTTTTTACACTTGCTTTATGTTTCTTTATTCCTAGAACTTCCCATCCTAAGATAACTGGGAAATGAAAACACTTATGTTTTTCTTGAGCTTTTAAAGATTTTTCTTTGAACAGTTCTTTAATGTACCTTAGAGAAAAAATGAAGTAGAATGAAAATTACCCAGTAAGAAAAAGTCATTATGAAAAACTATATTGGATCCCATCACATAAAATACTAATTTTTCATATTACTCTATAAATACTAATTATACAGTGCTTTTAATTAGATATTGAGATACATGAATATTATTAAGCCAGTTCAATAAATAATGTCTAAATATAAATACGCACTTTTCTGTTAGAACAATAAGGTATGGTTTAGCTGCAGTTACATCTGCTTTTGGCCTGCAGTTGTGATAATAAAAACTATCAAGTAAACCTTTTAAATGTAGCAAATCCAAATTTACCCTTGTATCAATCAACACCAAGAAAGCGTATTTCTTGACTAATATCACTGAAATTTGAAGAATCAACACAGAGATGCTTATATTACTGACATGGTAATACTAACAGAAGCTACCAAGCTAGTAGATGTTAAGAGTATTTTAAATTATCAATCTGCAATTCAGTTTACTTATTTCATGGTGATTTACTGGAAATCAAATCTTAAAATTCACCAGACTATAGCATTTTCCATGTCAGCATTCAGCATATTTCTACGGGCAGTGTCCTCTGGAATCCCTTTATATAATTTGGCCTTAAATTCCAGCAGAGTTCTTGTGCTTCTTTCAAAACTTAAAAATATGAAATCACTTCTAATATAGAACACCCAAAAAAGCAAGCATGCTCTAGATGACTATGAAAGGTGTGTGGAACTGTGGCTCATATCTATTTCTAATTTAAAGAATAATGTACTTAACTATTTTAAGCAAAGATATTTCATACCCTTTTTCACATTCCTTTAATAGTGCCAATTAAAAAACAAGTTCATTCCCCATATTAACAATCCAGACCAAGAATAAAAAAGGATACACCCACTGCTTTATTAAAGGCTGGATGTCTTTGCCAGAGACATTTGAGATAGATTTCAAAAACCCAGATGTGGAAACCAACATCTGACTCCACATGTGTGACTGGAACTTCTGAGATGAAGCAGTGCTGGCCAGACTCAACAACTTGTTGAAAACCTAAAATGATAATAAAGTTATTACTTAAACTAAATACTTCAATATTCAAAATAAGCTTTTCTGTTTAGGTGCAGCTAAACTGCAATAAAAGGTCAATAAACTCATCTTCTGGTAACTGGTCTTAAAAAAAGTCTTTCAAAATAAAGACATTTCAGAAATTATTTGCTTGTCCATGTTAGAAATTGTACTTCACAGACACAAGTGTATTTTTACTTAAAACAAATCATACACAATGCTGAGAAAAGTTCTGAAATCCCAGCTTCTTAACAGAGAAATGTTTAATGGTATCAGAAACTAAAAATGTTTTCTTTGCTCAGGTACAACTTAACATGAAGCTTTTTAACAGAGTGGAATTCAAAGTGGAATACAGAAACATTTCTTGGCATCCATTTTTGAGTTCTAAGCATCTCTATACTTCATATAATTTGTGAGGCTACTCACTGCAGGCAGGTGTGGCCCTCATTTACCAACTTATAATGCAGGGGTTAAGAGATGCATTTTTAATCAATTCTTTCCACTTGACAATCTTCTATTTAACTGTTGACAATCTTCTATTCAAGTGCTCACTCTAACACGAAAATTTTACACAGTGGAGAGTAGAAGCTGGATTCTCATTACTTCCATTTTCATAACTCATTACATTAGTTCATAGCAACACTAGTTAGTCAGTAAAACAGGTCCTCAGTGTGAACAACCACTCACAATAAATCAAAGCAACAAAATACCTCAGCATGAATACGCTATATACAAGTACTGCAAGTTACGGATAACAATAACAGCTAACCTTAACCTAACACAAATGACCTATATTTTACATTTGTTCTATCCTGCTAAAACTGAAAATACAAATGGAATCCTATGATGACCTCTTTTGTTCTTCCTCAAACTCCATTTAATGAATAGAAACGCAAGTGAAGACAAAAAGCTGTCTTTTAAATACTCACCTGTAACATGAACTCCATGCTAATTCTGTTCTCAATCAGTCTCATAACAAGATGTGCTTTACACTGGAACATAGTGTAATACTCCCAGGACAATGTATGAGGGTGTTTGATAGAAAAATGTAAATGGGACGCAGGGCTGGAAAAAAAAAACAAAAAACAACAACCAAAAAACCCAGCTGTCTATTTTGCATTTATGGAATGAAAATTAAAATATATCCTAGCATACAAGATTATAGCTGCACCAACAATCATTTAGAATTGCACCTACTGCTCTGAAGTTATAAATTATGACATACTTAACATGACCATATGGTAAGCTGACATGGGTTTTATCTATCTCACATACAGCAAATACTGCATAGAAAATAATAACAGGTAATGTTTGCTGTGCATTGCTGTAAAGCCAGTGGTAACACTAGAAACCAGAACAATGAATCTGTGACTTCAGTTTGGAAATTACTCAGGAATTGACATTCTCCCTGCTCCACTTCCATTTAACTGCACATAGTGAATATTTTATATTTAAGTAAATAACTACAGAAAAGTAAGAGTTTTCAAATTCACAACAGACTTCCATATCATGAGCCAAAGGTTTCTTTATTGTTTTAGTTAGTAACTTTATGCTTTCAATACTTTGGCAAATGGATGTCTTCTAAATCAGACAACATGCCAAGGGAGACTATGCAGAGCATCATGTTACGGATGCACACAGTCTCCCTAACGTGAACTATCTGTGGTGCTCCTTCACACATACCCTTCATATCTATAAACAAAATATTTTAAACGGTTTAATTTAATTCCTTATCAGAAGACAAACAAATGGTGAAACCCTGAAACTTCTATAAAAAGAACTGATTTCTGGATAGCCTTGGTGGCCGTACACAAATAAAACACCAAAACACTTAATTTTGATGGGCTTTGACATTAATTTTTCTTCACCAAGTTTTACATTTCAGAACATAACCATTCTGACCTACAGCCCAGTTGCAATGTAGAAAAGTAGCTGTAATACTGTAATCCTCAAGAAAAAATAGATCTTTTTGCCACCTTTGAATTATTTGAGAAGTGAAGTTAATTATAAGTCAGAGGTTATTCTACTGGTGAACCATGTCTGCAGCAACTGTATTTTCTTGTGCTACATTTCTTTCTTTTAGTTCTTTTCACAGGATATTTGAGTTTTCCATGAATGAATAACACACATCTTAAACTGGACACACACCACATCAGGCCAACCTCTTAAGAAGTAGGAATCCAAACATATTTTATGCTGGTTGGTGGAGAATCATAAACCAGCCATCACAACATAGAAAATGCCAGATACTTAAAACTTCTGGGCTGAAAACTGAATTCTTCCCCTGCGAGTCTCACTTGTAGATAACCTAACTAAACCATTTACAAACGGACTAGGCACCTGATTTGTCCAAAGACTTTAGAAGATGACACTGCAAGACAGAATGAAATAATTCACGAATTATAAGGATCAAGGACATGTCAGATACCTCCGGGCAAGACTCGTCTTCCAGACCCTTCAAAGACCTGTTAAGCAAACCATTTTAACTTTGGCCAGTTTTCCATGCAACTGAAAGACATACGCCAACAATAAGCCTTCTACCAGGACACAACCAGCACTTAAATCCTCCTCTGCAGCTCTCAGGTTTTCAGGAGATGGCAAGAATTAAGGTAGCTGCAAGACCTTAATATTTTTTTCCATCCTTCTATTTACTGGGAGACTCCCTTGACTTTCCTCATGAACATCTGTTTAAACATCTTAAAAAGATACAAAAAAGAAAAGTATTTCTAAATTTAAGCAAGTACCACCCTTCCCAGGCATACTGACTGTATGAATAAGAAGGTACTTAGGTTTACTACTTGCTGTTTCTAGTTCATAAACAGTTGTTGAAGTTCTCCTTACCACAAATCATCCTGTCCTTTTGGATACTTCTCTATTCTGAGGTAGGAAAGGGTTACGAACCATGAAAGAATTGAAATGCAAGGAGGAAACTGAGGTTGTGGTTCAGACATTACATAAAAATTCGGTCTCAGTATAAAACTATTTATCCAGCATCAAATTATACAGTTGTTTGACTTTGGTAAAATTCTGTTCTTGAAAATTACAACCAAGCCAGGACCTACATTCTTGGCCTTCTTAAATTTACTAGGCATTGATTGATTTTGGTACTGGTCACGTTATTTAACTACAAATCAAAACTGAACTTGACAGTTACGTTTTGCAGTTCATTCAACATCAATACATTTCTCCTGATTATATTTTTCTTCAATTATACATCTAAAACTTGGCACCAAATGAGAATTAAAAATATGGACTCGAATCTTTGTCAAAGTGAAAACTGAACTAGCTCTTCCATGGAAATTTGTAACGCTTACACTCGCGAATATACTCCAGCCGTTCAATGTAAACCAGCCAATACGGTTCTTCCATCTGAAATATCTACATATATTTCTTGATGTTTTTAATAATTACAACAGGGTGGTACCAGCACAATCAATGACTGAAGAAAACCAAAATCTGAGAGAGGAGAACACAAAATGAAAATGTAAAAACCACAAAGCTTTTTTTTTTTGAAACCCTCATCCATGTAGCAGACAACCTGTAGTTTCCTTACTTTCATTTTCCCAAGCTCTAGGATATTTTGTTTTAAAATAAATGTTCTGGAGAGTAGTGTTTGTGTTTGACTAGACATAAACAGGAAGAATCTGCGAGACCTGTGTTTTGCACAGAAATGAATTCATGAGTCTGAAAAGTTTTTTTTTTCCTAGTGATTCATTTCCATATTCTACTTCTAATTTAGTTGAAAATGAGATTATTAATTAACTTAATTTTTGTTCCTATTATTTAATGGGACTGCTGTAATGCAAAAACGCTCAGGAGAAAACCTTATCATAACAACTATAACAAAGCAAAAAATATTTTTAAAGAGAAATGTTCTAGACATCATTAGTAAAATACTTCCCTACATCCGAAGAACTTCCCAGGTATATGAGGAACATATACTTAATTAATATACAAGGGAATTTTGCAGTCTACAAGAAACAGCAAGCTGTAATTTATATTTAAGCAACATTATTATTAAGAAGTCCCAATACAATGAAGTAGTGAAATAGATGTGGAAACACAGTGCCTGTAACAGTGACACATCGGGTAGAAGGATATATTTAAGAGCATTAGAACAAGACTTTTTCAATTATTTGTGTTCAAATCTAGAATACAAACGATAAAACTAATAGAATTAACAGTTATAAAGAGACTTTTCTTTAAGTAAATTTCCTTTTTTGTTTTAAGTGTGCTCTTTTCCCTCTAATTTCATCTGATCCTACAAATGTGAATTTAGTCTCTCTATATAGAGGAGCACATTGAAAAGACAGCCAACACCTAATTCAGTAACCCAAACTTTCCTTAAAAAAAGACACCACCACCACCAGGAGGATGTCTAAAATGACTACTGCTAGCTGTAAGTTGCTTTTCAGAGATAGAATTAACAAAAGCATCTGGGTACTCCTCTGCTTTACTAACAGAAAGAACAGGACAGCAAACTGAATCAAAATCCATCATAAGCAGGCAAGCAAAACTGATAAAACAGTTTGACATGCATACCCATATACAAGCTGCATCTGTGATTATTGTCAAACACAGTTGTCGTTGAGGATTCACCTGGCTGGCAAACTAGCCACTATGTCCTGTTCCTGGTTACAGAAAACACTTTCTTCTTTTTAAGAAGAAAAAAAGATCATTACTTGAATTTTAAATAGGTTATTTGTATACTCGGTTCAGTTCTAAATCCAGAGTTTTAATTTTAAATGAACACAATCTGTATTTGCACACACTCAATGCAAGAGAACCACTGCTACAGACAATTTCAGTTGTATTTTCATAATACAGGGGCTCCTGCTGCAGTAAAAATAAGAAATTCATGTATTTTCCCACACCCACTTGCACATGCTCAGCCTCACAGTTTTGCACGTGCTGCTGCTGAGTTTCCAAAGAACAATTCTTTGTCAGGTTGTGTCATATCTAGATGAATTTATACAAGAAAAGAAAACCCTAGCAAAACGTTGTCATCAATATCTGGATCAACTTACCAATCTTTCTTCTAGCAATACTTCCTTCTTCCAGTGGTTAGCACTACTCAGTGGGTAGTACAGGAGTATCACAAAAGAGGTAAGGGGAAAATTCCTAAGCTAGTAATACTGATGCTATAGTTATTGGGCAAATAAAAACCCAGCCAGCCCACAGCTACCCTGGTACTTCACAAATGACTGATTTTTTTTTCAGTTGATAAGTAATTTCAATATAAGATTGCAAGGTGGTAACTGAGACTGTAAAGAAAAAGAGCAAAGAAAAAAAAAACTAATGATACTGTAAAAAGCCTAAAGATTATTAACCACTCCAGAAATAGCTCAGGTCAAAATTCTGGCTCCATATTCTCTCTTATCCTTTTGCTAAGAAGTAGTTCTGTAACGGCATTAAAAAAACATTCATTATACTTAATTCCCTTCAAGATTTAAAGTGAAAGAAAAATAAAACACCAGTGATACGATATACTCAAGATGTACTTTATGGGACTTGTAATACATGTCTTGGGCAGTTGAAGTTCTTCAGCCTTTGGCGTTGTGCTACACAACACACCCAAGGCATTTATTAATGGCCCCATAAAAACATACCCTGTAATGACTTGCAGCTTAAATAAACATACTTGTCTTTCTCTTTTCCTCCTCCGAATATTGGATGCAGTAAAACTCCACCAGTCTTCAGTTCATATGCCACTATTTGATCTAACTCCTAAAAAGTACAACATAAATAAGCAAGCATAATTTTGAAAAGTAATTACTTAAAGAAGACAGGAAAGCTTTTCATATCATTGTTCAAGTCATACCTCCTAATTAAATTGTATACAGACACAAAGATAATTTTAGAATCAGGGATGTTCCTCAGCATGACAAATAATAATAAAAAGTAGAAATCAGGAGTTAATACTTGTTCTGGGTATGGACTGTGGGTCAATCCACAAAAATGTTTAAGTACAATATATCTAAAGACAATTATTGTTCAATAAATAAGTTGTCTCTGACCAAAAGAAATAAAGGTGATCACCATTTCCTTGCAGTGGAAAGTAACACTGGGTATATCTGCTGAGTAGACTGCAGCATATGGAAGCTCACCTTGACCTATGCTCAAGCCCGAGAGAATCTGGCTCTAAATCAGAGTATGAGCTTGAATTTGTGTGGTGCTGTGCCAGTGTTAACACATGCCAATTGTGCCAATTGTGAACAAGGACTTCAAGGCAGGATGTTCATGTGGGTTCACTATCATCCGACAGTCAATGTGGCCTTTGGATCAAATTGGGTCAGCTTGAGCATAGGTAGAATGGATTGATGTCAGTCTGCAACCCAGTGTTAGTCAAGGAATTTCTAAATGTTGATATGTATTGATATTTATTAATTCATATCAACTTACACCATTCATATATTGATCCTACATTCAAAGCTGTAAAGGCAGAACTGGAGTCTGTGACAGCAGCACCTCCTTAGTTCTATGCAGGAGTACTTAGCTAATTGACAGGGAAGAACGCAAGGAACTAATATCCAGAAGCAACTTCTAGGGCACGCAGCAGTGAACCTGATGAGACAGACCTTCACCCAGTTCTGCTGTTCTCCATAGCACCCACATCCCTAGCACGGACAGCACAAGAGTAGTGAGCTGAATGTAAAATAGTTAGGTAAGGATATGGAATTGGGTCCCCATGCAAGCAGAGGGTGTAAATAGAGCTCATGGAGTTAAGAATGCAGCTTTTGAATAGGAAAGGTAAGAGAATGTGACCAAACAGAGAGGAAGAAGATATATATGTTTTTCTGCAAATGAATGTTACTAGTAAAGAATGAAGAGTCACTGCTGCTATCACTATGAAGTACACCTAATCTCAGAGCATTACATTTGGAAATATAAAGACAGAAATTCCATTTGCAAGAGAGGAATAATGTCTTACTTCATTTAGTACTTACATGATACTAAAAGATACCTCATCCACTACTGATTCCAGATAATGCTGGAGCCCTTCTCACCACGGTATAACAAATTCACCAAATACATTTCCTTATGCACCTCATAGTCTATTCTACTTTAAAAAAGTACTATCTTTGAATTTTTCTTTCTGTTTTTGTGCAAAAACCCAAACAAAAAGATGAAATTAGATGCACAGAGAGGCAAGTAAAATAAGGCAGTCACAGATACTTATTTTGGTTAAAATGTTTCGTGTTTTTCCTTGCAGAAAGTGGTAAAAATATTTTAGTTCTAAGTTTTGTCACTACTAAACATTTCTTTAGATTGCAATGCAAACCTATTTTATATTCTGGTCTTATATTGCATCTTATTTGATGTAAAGTGTCTGAAAGATATAGAAAACTCTGCTATTATGTTGTTACCTGTTTAATCCAGTGGCGATACTCATTAACACCAAAGGTTTTCTTCATCCAAAGGCCGTAAATATAACCAGAGATTCCCTTTAGTACCCATTCATCTGACCTATAATAAGAAAGAGGCATGAATTACAGAACTTCAGAAAGTATTTCGTAAGGAGTGGTATTTTTGACCAGCTCAAAATAGCCACAAATTTTAGGTTATGTAACTTCTCCAAGTCAATAGGAGTCTGATGAGCTGTGAACCAATTTATGTAACTTGGCACCTGGACGGGACCAATGAAACTGAAAAACCAGTGAAAACTGAACTTTTACCACAGAAGCCCAGATTAAAATAAAAACCAAATTATTTTAGCTGAAACAATAACAATGAAATGGAGGAAATGGACACAAAGACAGAACAATTGCTAATGTAGATGATCTTAATTTCTTGCCAATCGTCTCAATGCAATGCAAAAAGATTTGGACAGCAAGTAGACAAAATACCTATCACAATATGATGGACATCCATTTAAACACTTCTTTGGAGAGTTATGTTCTGAAAAACACACTACAACATTCAGTAGCAACAATTTCTGAGAGAAGACGTATGCATTCTTTTCAGTATTTGGAACTTTTATACCTCACATTCCCCTCTTGAACAACACATCACCACCACAACTACTGACTGATTTTCACTCACTGAGCTGGTTTTACTATTCTTCCTACCTTTTTTTTTCTTTTGTCTACAGTAAATGTTTCACTTATTATTCTGATAAAATGCAACATGCAAATTAAAATTGAGTTTCCTAGATTTTTCATATTTTCTAGAGAGTACAATGGGAAAACACTTACCAGGACATTCTGGATATGAAACATCCAAAGAACTGCTGGGCCAAGGCCTGTGCTAAGCACCTCCGTGTAAGTGGAGTTTCATCTATAATCATTGCGCTGTGTAAGAGATTTGTGCTGGACCCCCACAAAAAGAAAACAACACAATATCAGCACAAGCTCCAAAGAAACAAAATAGAGACCTTGCTTTAAAAACCAAAACAAATAAAATAATACCTTCAGTGGTTTTCCAATGAGATATCAACAAATCTTTTTTAAAACCTTTAATCCAGGCAGATCACCTGCTATTATAATCTATATCTGAGACTCTATGTAGAGAGACTCAAAGTAGTTTGCTTTAACTGGTGAAACTCTTTTGGATTCCTGCTACTCTATCCCAGTTGACGAAAAATAAAATGTTATAAAATTTCATCTTAAATTTTTCACACACAGTGTTTCTCGTTCAGAAAGAAAACCACTGCCATTTTTTTCTTAAAAATGATACAAATTCAACATCTTCGACAACAAATAAATTTGGAAGCAGTGTTAAAAGTCTGTAATGTCAACAAAAGCCAGCCTTTTCAAACTAGAGAGCCCAAATCTCAGGCCATAAAAATAAAAAAGCGTCACATATTTCACAATAGTCTTGGATCTAGAGGTTCTAAGCCGGTGGATTTAGAAGGTGTAATTTTCTCAAATACTAACCTGAAAATACTCATGGATGCATAAGCAGCTACTTCAACATAAGCTTCATCTATAAATACAGTCTTGAAACAGGAGTACGGATAACGGCAGGTAAGAATCTCCTCATAAAATTCAAACACCTCATGAAGGTATGACGTAGTGTGTTTGAGCAATGGGAGAAGTTGTGGTAAGCAAAAGTGAGTCACCTATAAACAAAGGAAAATTTGGTACAAGACTGATGAATATGTTTAAATCCAGAAATCTCAAGTATGTTACATAACAACACAACATAATAAAAATACAGCTGCTGTAAATTTAACAGAAAAAAAAAGCATTTTCAAGCTGTGATCATGATTATCTATGGCAGAAAAGTACATCAGGATGTCCATCTTAATTGTGAGAGCAACAACAGGAAAATCATTTCTGGCAGACAACATGCAATAACAACCTCCTCCTAGTGATGTCTATCATTTAAAAACACACAACATTTTTCTTTGATTTTGCAATTCAATGTCTTTTGGAGATAGTATTTTTTTTTTATGCAGTAAAACAGAGGTGTCAAACTCATGGCCCATGGGCCAAATCCAGTCCTCCACCATGCTTCATCTGGCAGCAGCGTCGACCTCGCAGCCTCTGTGCTCCAGCCAGTGCTGGTCACGTGTGCAGCTTGTGTGATGTGTTACGCTGCAGGAGCGGAAGAATGGTGGGAGCTATAAGTTTGACACCCCTGCAGTAAAGAATTAGCTATTTTCAAAACAGTTAAGCAGTGCTACTGTTTAGAAGATGTTTAGAGCTAAAACTACAAGTAACCTCTGATATTTCTGTTTTTTCCACAAACTTATGATGCAGCCAATCACACTCACTTCAGCAGTCACACACCAACTGAGTTGATAATGATAAATAGCTTCAACTCAACTCCACAGAAGTCAAACACTATAGAAAATCATGAGTTTAGGTTTTTCATGTATTAACAACTGATACTTTTTTAACAGCTATTATCTTTCATAAGTGAGAATGACCCACCAGTAAAAGTCAACAAAATACCATTGCAGAGGACTAAAATCTGATGTTTGCCTTTGGGTCAAATAAAAGAGCTATTCCACATATTTTCCTACCATGCTTTTAAGAGAAGAATACATAGGACAGTCTTCACACTAAACTGGTAACTTAACCTGCCTCTCAAGTCTATCCTTACCCAATCTGAAACTACAGAAGTAAATATAAACTGGTGGATTTCGACATTATGGCAACAATCTGTTAAGAATGAAAATTCAGTGACAAATTTAGTTCAGAAGACTACTCAATTGTGTACCAAGAATTTATCTTCTACAAGCAACAGGATGGGTTTAAAGCTATTTTGAGAAATAAGCTGTTACCAACTCCAACTAAATCAGTCCCATATATTCATGCATAAATGGAATTACTGTTCATTCAAAGGATTTGCTTTGGAGATAAATTAAAATACAGGCATTACTAGATAAGTTTTATCATAAACTGTACTAATTGAGTTCATATCTAGACATATCTGTATTTGACCAATATATACTGGTTTGCAACATGAAAGTAGTAACTAATCTTTTATAAAAAAAAAAAACAAAACCAAAAAGGAGGCCTCTATGAAGATTATTACCTCATGCATATATGGATCAACAAGGATTTCAAAAGGTCCTATTGCCAAGGAGATGTTAGAAGCCGCAGTTGGAATAGTCAGCATGTAATGGAAAGTCTTCTTTCTCATATCATGGGTATATACAGTTTCCACCAAATCTCCGTTTGAAACAGCCACCATTGCAGCATCTACAGTATACTCAAGTTTCCAGGTACACAACTCAGAATACGAATCAACACAAGGAAACCAAAATCTAGGAAGTTAGGATTAGAGGAAAATGGTTGAGAATTACACTTCTCTTTTTCAAAGATAATTTTTCTCTCAAATTCCAAGCCACATTCTTAAATACTTTGAATGTTGACATACTGACTCCTATTATACGTTAACTTTAAAAAGCACTACAAGTTTCTTTGCTATTACCTCCTGCTGAGCTATAAGTGCTGGAAATTACAATTACTAATCATTTAGATGTTACTTCACATCAGTTAGCTCCCTTCAAGTACAAGTTATGCGTCAGAATTTTTCCAATCTACAAGAATTCAGAATTATTTGTATTTCCTATGCATTGAGATTAAATATAAATACAAAAGATAGTTTTCTTACCTTGTAGAATTTTGATAACCACATGAAAAGACATGAGCCCCTCTTTCTGCCATGCTGCCCTCCATATTGGGTACCACAAAATGAAGGCCTCCTTTTGGCTGGTCCAGAGAAAAGTTTATATGCACCTTCAGGACTTTTAACTCTGCGGCACCAAGAATGAAATCAGAGTAAATATATACAGCTTACAGGAAAGTTATTTCAGAATAATCATTCAGTTTTGGACTTTTGGTCTTTCAAGACTACAAGTCCACTCCATTCTCACCAATCTCCAGGTCCACTTACAACGCACAGCTCAAAAACTCATGAAACTGAGACATCTTAAGCTTCAATTACAGGATACAAATTCATAAGAATCTTTATCAATGAATGAGAAGAATCTTTATCAATTAATAAAATCTGCAATTGGAGTTATTTTCATCTTCTAACTCCCTGATAATAAAGACTCTTTATAGAGTGATTGTACCCTAACCATGAGCTCCTTTGTAACTTGCTGAAATAACTTGCTACAAAAACTGCATGTAACTGGCACATTCTTAATAGACACATTATTGTCATATGCAGCTTCTTAAAATCTCTTATTATAGTTAAAGGTTTTCCTGTAACTAAAGTGTCTTTGCTTTGGTTTACCTTCACAGTAATCTCACCTATGAATAGAATGGCAAATAAAGAAATTCAGGCATATGATGAAGCTATCAAAAAAGTCTCACTATATTTTGGCATTCAAACTTTGAAAACTAAAATTATACCTGTTTGAATATTTCCCTTCTAAGCTTGCAAAGTAACACAACAGGAACTTAACTAAAATAAACAAAACTATGTTTCCCATTAGGGTGTATCTGACAGCATTGTGTGTCAACTTCATGTTCTAGCCACTTTTTCTCTCACAGGTTGCACAAATTCGCAGAAAAACTGACAAAACCATATAAGAAAACCAATACAAGAAACTAATAAAATCTGTGTAAGAAAATAATCAATGCTGGAGGGTAATTTATTAAAAAAGTTACTTATTCCAGCATCTGTTATACCACTTGATAAAGTAGTCTACTTGTCACTATTGAATCAGTTTTAAATCAACAAGTCACTAAAGTGAGAAGGCAAAAAATTAATACAGCTTTTTAAACAACACGTATATAGGCATATCCTTGTAAATAATTTTCTTTGTTGTTCTACGTATATTGTAAGCAGCTTCAAACAGTTACAATTTAGCCTCCAACATAGTCCATTACACCCACATCCTCATGTGTACTTCCAGGCTCACGACCACCCGAGAGTGAGTTTGTAAAGGATGTCAAATTTTGCAACCATTTGTCTATATTACTAAGAAATGTGAAGGCATTTTCAGACTTCAGCTGGAAAGATACAGGTGAGGAAAACCAAAACAGTAATCACCATTTCTTAATCACAGCATCATAAGGTTAGATAGGACCTCCGAGATCATCGAGTCCAACCGATAACCCAACGCTAATACCAACACTAACACCATCATCTAAACCATGGCACTCAGTGCCTCATCCAGTCTCCCCTTAAACACCTCCAGGATCTGCGACTCCACCACCTCCCTGGGCAGCTCATTCCAATGGCCAATCACCCTTTCAGTGAAGAACTTTTTCCTAACATCAAGTCTAAACTTTCCCTGATGAAGCTTGAGTCCATGCCCTCTAGTTCTGTCACTGGTCACCTGAGAGAAGAGACCAACCCCTGCCTGACTACAACCTCCTTTTAGGTAGTTGTAGAGAGCAATGAGGTCTCCCTGAGCCTCCTCTTCTTCAGACTAAACAGCTCCAACACCTTCAGTCGCTCCTCATAGGGCTTGTGCTCCAGCCCCTCCACCATCTTCGTTGCCCTCCTCTGGACACACTCCAGCATCCTGACATCTTTCCCAAACTGGGGGGCCCAGAACTGTACACATGCAACACTAACACAAAATGCAACACTATTTCTATTTATTTAAATCTACTATCTTTCTATACAAACTCATAGTTAACAAATTAAGCTTTCAATATGGTCTCTTTACCATCAACATGTTTCCACAGCTCCGAGGGAACCTTAATGCAGAGCTCTCCATTTCCAGCATCTGGGTCCACAGCACTGACTGCAGCAGCATAGGCATTGGAAAAATAGTTCAGATTCCTCCTGTCAGAAATACTCAGTTAATTCTTAAAGTACACATTAAACTACAAAAAAGAAGTTTGGAATACAGGATTTCTACATTAAATTTCATGGTGTATGTTTTGTTGTGTTTTTAAAGGAGTGAACGGAAAAAGAAGTAAAGATTAGATCTCAAAAAACAGAACTTAAAACTAGGCTCTTATAGATGCGATCTATGATCCGAAAAGATTTAAGCAGTAATAATCACCAGTAAATTAAACACAAAATATTCAGTGTTCTTTACTTCCCAATAAGAGTAATATTTACTGGGACAGCAGTTAGAAATTCTTATTTTGGAAAATTTTGGATTAAGCTTGTATGTTTGTTATAAAGATCTGTCTTGAAGATTTTTCCCCTCATATATTTTAGTTTTGCTTTTATGTTGCTTTTCCAAATACAGTAAGATGCTAGCTTGGCAGTGGTATTTTGCCTCTTCTTAGCTTGACGGATAGGAATAGTTTTACTTCATGCTCTTTTAAATATGACAAAATATCTGATGCTAGAGCTTTGGCTTTAATATACTAAAAACACAGAAATAGATATTATAGCTTTTAGGCCCTAGAAATATTTTTTTAAATGTTACCATCATTCATTTCTTTAGGATGCAGACAAATTTTGTAATGAGGTTTGAGCTGTTTAAGCTACTATTTATTACCTGCTAATTGACAGCACATTTCATTCCAATTACACCATTACTTGAGTTTATGCTTTGATTAAATATTTTCTACTGAAATATGCAGAAACATACATGTGTTACTGATCATCTTTTTTTCCAGAATTTCAAGCATTTAGGTGTGTCACTGATGAATCCAACCACTGTGGCGGCAGAGCTGAAAACAAGCATAAAGCTCTCTGCAGTTTTACAATGCTACAATGGAGAAAATTAACTTTTGGCTGCGGATTCCACTCTTTCATGGAACCTCATGTCCACACAAAGTAGACATGATCTCATTTCAGGATTTTACTTTTATCTAACCATTCTCTACTCACCACTCATAGAGAAAACAGCATTCAACTCAAATTACAGTACCTTATCTGGAAGAATGAAGGGTAATTAACCATGCCAGGATCATCCTATAAGTCTAGGTATGTCAAATATCATGCTTATGCTCCTAGCTTTCCACATCTAAAACAACTTTGCTAAAATACTGCAATATATTGAGAACATATTTTAATGCAGTTCTTGATCTTTGGCAATAACAGTGCACAAATTTCCTGGCACCACTACCAAGACTAAAAATGTTAGGAGTACTAAATTTGTCTACTTTGCTTGGAAGCTTCTGAAAATAGGATGTGAATAGTAAATGGGATCATATGAGTATAGACACACCCAAATCCCAACTTTTAATACACAATATTTAATCCTTTTTTATAGCTGAAATATACCTAAAGATAGGATATAATGCCAACAAGTTTTAAAAGCACAAGGTTGAATTTATTTACTGGAATATAGTATAAATTCAGCTATGGTTTTGGAACAATTCAAACCAACTTTGCTGATGCGCTGTCTCCTAGTCTCAGCCACACATTCCTGCTCCCTCACTCATTAAGGAGACTACTGTTCACCCAAACCTGTGATGACGCAGTTGAAAGTGCCAAATAGAAAAAGAAAAGTCTTTTCTTTCAGACAGTTTTCTGTTGGTTTAGCTTCCTGATCTGACATACTGAGCGGTCAAAGAAGTGCTTCTCCTGAGGTACAGGAGACTGTCAACAGGATCACAACTAGCCCAAACAACGTTCCTTTAAGTTGTCTTCAAATAGCATCCCAGAAAGGCAAGCAAATACCATTGGGAAAAAACTCTCTTTAAAAAAAAAGACTGCATGACTAAAAATTATCTTAGTAATTAAAGAAACTAGCAAGAGAAAACAATAGTAACATTCTCTTAGATTGTGAAGTCTCAAAGTTTTTCATTTTAACCTAAACTGATACTGAAAACTCCCAATTACTGACAGAGGATCCCTTTCCAGTACATCAGTGAGAATGTGTTCCAAGTTTGAGGACTGTAATGAGCTTGTGGTTACATTTTAAACATCAGTGGGTTCACAGACAGGAAAAGGTTAAGATCTTATAGCAAGAAAGGTAGACTCCACAGTGTTTAACATTTTATGGAAAACAGTCTATTCTGATATTTCTATTTTTATTAGGTGTTCCAATTCAAATAGGTGATTCACTGTAAAAGGAGTACAGCAAAGGCTCAGTATCACAGATTATTTTTTTCATAGATTGAACTATTCTCCATAAACTGGATATAGTAATTTCATTAAAACAAAGCACACGCCAAAAGTTACAGCCCAAGGGGCCGAGATATAGGCAGTTGCATCAGTAGTTAGGGATTTCTTCATACCACAGCCCAGAAAAATAAATTCCACTTCCGTTATATTGACAGAATCAAAAAAGCAACCATTTACAAAGAAAAGAGGCAAGATGAAGAGAACAGAAACAGCTCTAATACTCAACAACAGCCCTAAGACAGAACTCAAACAGACATTCTCCAACACGACTTGCAAGACTTCAAACTCCTCTTTAAATATATGAGCAAAATGGGATTCTCTGCCACCTTGTGTACACATGATAAAACTATGTGAATTGGTTTATACTTCACAGCACTGTATAGATGTTTGCTCAGTCAGGGCGGAAGGGACTGCGTTATATAAGTTCATCCATCTATTCCGATATTAAAAAGCCATGATGACCTGAAGCCTCCAGAGGAAATTACAAGATGAAAGATCAACTTTATTTCTAGACAAAGCTATTAAAGTTCTTATGAACCTGTGATTATGGTTTGGGGCTGACAGATAAACTTGCAATGGCATCAAAGCTGAAAATATATTTACTGCACTAATTAAAAGTTTCTAACATTTCCTACAAAATTAATCAATTTTTCATTACCCTTTTAGTGAGGATTTTTTTGTCATTCAGAACAAGTGACCAAAAAATTGTTTAACTTCCTGCAACACTGTAAATGTGAAATGACAGATATCACACATCAAAAACTTTTGCATCAACAGATAAGGAATACTACAAACCACTGCTGTTTCTACAAACAGTTCTTTTCACAGAAGAGCAGAGAAAATCCACTGATAATTGTTTTTTTTCCAAGTACTAATTCTAGAGGTTTTAGATTTCTAGCATTGCTGTTTGTAATCCTGCCTTAACATCAGAGATGCTGTATGTAATCAAATGTTAGACACCATCATGTGCAGGTATTGCAATTAAAAAAATACACATCTCATGTAATGCTTGATAACCCATGTAGCCTTTGACTTCCGAGATAAAGAGGCATACTAGGGTTTTTTTTATAGTATTTAGTGACCTCTGTCTTTTCTAATTGTAACACAGGAGTTATCAACTACTTCTATAAAGTTCAAACAGCAACATGAAAACCTGCAGCAGTGAGAACCACAGGCCACTGTAGCCCTGTGTGAGACAGGATTTCACTTTGTGTGCACTGTCTTTGAATTTCACTCACTGCTCTTCAACAGGATAATATGAGAAAAAGAATGATGTTCCACTATACCACTGGGATGCTAAACCAAAAAGCTCACTTTCTCCACAAAATGACAGGATTATCTCTCATGATTCCTTTCTTAATGTAATGGAGTGCTCACTTTGATAATTTTAAATGCTGTTCCTTTCTCACATCTTCCAAAAGTGATTCAGGATTCATTTATTACAGAACCACAGATTGGCCGAGGTTGGATCTGAGCTCTGGAGGTTGTCTGGATCAGCTCATTTACTCAAGCAGAGCCACCCAGGGCTGGTTGCCCAAGACCATGTCCATACAACTTTTTAATATCTCCAAGGATGAAAACTCCACAATTTCTCTGGACAAACTGATGCAGTGCACAGCCACCCTTGCAGTAAAAAAGTGATTTCTGATGCTCGGAGGGAACCCCCTGTGTTTCACTTTGATTCCACTGCAAGTTAAAATACATGAAATTATATCTGCATACAAGAAAATACTTTTCTACTGTGAGGGTCATCAAACACTGGAGCAGAGAGACTGCAGAGTTGCCATCCTTGGAGAGATACAAAATCCAACTGGGTACAGCCCTATGCAACCTAATCTAGGTGACTCTGCCTCAGCAGGGGGCTTGGATTAGCTGATCCCCATAGGATACTAAAGGACTTCAATTTCATATTAGCCATTGTTAAATATATACAGTGTTTTCATGAGGAGTTCTTCAGCAACTCAAACTGTGTATTAAACAAAGCTAGCAAAAAAGTTTTGAAACATAAACTGAAGTTCCAGTAAAATCATAACAGAATATGTAGCAAAAGCATCTGCCCAGGGTGCTTCTCTTGCAAAAAAAAACAAGCAGATGAGAGACTTTTACCAAAGTCTCTTCCCATATTATTTCCCTGAAATATGTGGGAAGCTATGTGTTTTTATACTTGCTCTTCAGTATCAGATGATGAATAAAATTGAAATTTTCCTTTCAAATTTCAAAATGAATTTAGGCAACATGCTAAGACTTACACTCTAATCTAGAATGTCAATAAATAATGACAATTTGATTACACAGAAAAGATCGAAACGTTTACTTTCTAGCTCTTCAGAACAATTAGAATCCCCTTAGATAAGGATTTTGAATTTTTGACTTACCAATCAACAAGAACAACAACAATGAAAGGAAGTCACAAAACTGACAAAATGAATTACTGAAACTCTTGGGTATGTGATTAATAGAGGAATATAGTGTGTCTGCCATAAACAAACAATTCAAAACCAAGGACGCTAACTTAGGATGAAAATAGCACTTGAATCTCCATAACTGAAAAACAGGACTTCTCTCCTTAATACTCTAGTTTTCAGATAACAGTCAGAGTTGTCTGGTTTAGCCTGAAAACTGAAATGGACAAAGAAACATCTCAAAGGCTCTAGTCATGAGCAACCAGCAGACAACCTGTTACAGATTAAGCTACATCACTTGACAATGCCACTGTTCTCACAAATCTAAATAGCAAGACCGTATGAACTCTCTGCAGTTCTCTTTGAAATGAGTCTAGCTAGTTCCCATCCACCTTCCTCAGCTACATGAGCCAACCAAGCTGGTATCACCTGTGAAGCTGCTTACAGAGCCCTCTCCATCTTTTCAGTTAGCAAATCTCTCAGGGTAATCACTGTCCAAGGGGACAAAACAAATAGCAGAAGGACAGTATGAAACATCTTAGTGCAATAGTCAATCTGATACGGTCACATAATTTGCCTTATTTCTACTATTTGTTTCAAAGTAACAAGCTAATTATATATAGGGCTATCTAGACATATTTAATAAAATCAGAAACAATTCTTAGAAAAACCTATTAGGAAAATGAGAAATATTACAGTATCACAGTACCACAGTATCATAAAGTTGGAAAAGACCTTTGAGATCATCGAGTCCAACCCGTGACCCAACAAGATTCCCAAGAACTTTGGTACCATACAACTATCCTTAGGTTTAAAGAGAAGAAAGGAACAAGAATGATAAATCCAGTATGACATAGCATAAAAACAGGGACCACTTTTGCAGGACAAATCATCAGAACATAATAGTTTTGGTCCGTGTATTATTATATTGATGCAACCACACTGATTTAACTGGCTATGCTGGAGTAAAAAACAACCAAAAAAGAAATCACAAACCTCCCCACAAAATCCAAAACTAAGGGCTCTCACATGGAACTCCGATATGAATATATTTTTCATGACTGCAAAATGTTCTCTACAGGAACATAAAATCAAACTGTCACAGTTACGTAACCAAATTTTCTTTAAATGAGTGTAAATGTCGGGCATAGATAAACCTGAAATCTAAAAAAAATACAACATTGTAGCCAAAGACATTTTCTTACCAGGGAAAAAACACACGAGAGTAGTTTTGTGAAGCACCGAGAACATTATGGACATCCACAACTTTTTCTCCATAAAGAAACTTTTTAAAAGTTTCTGAGATTTTTCACAAAACCATACAAAGAAATAATAGTAAAAGAAATTCTAAAGAATAGCATGAGTCAAAATTACTGCCAAAATATTTTCCCAAAATTAAGTTGCCATACTAGAAGTTAACAGTTTCTGTCTGAAACTTATGTTACTTTTACAAAGTCACGAGGTAAAACGTGCCAGTAAAATAAAATAGGCCATGCTTAACAGCAACAGAAGACACTACATCTGCAGGGTTTTAAACACATCACTTACTGCTTTGATTCATGGTGACAAACCTCCAGCGTTGGATCATTATAGATGAAAGCTGCTTCCAAATCGTTGACTCTTACTCTGTAAATGCGGCACTGTTTACTGTTCAGTTTAATTCTATTCAGGTTTGCAACTGTGGGAAATATGGTCAGTTCCACATAACCCTAGGAAAACAAATCAAAACCTTCTGTAAAATCTTTACCAACTCACAAAACATATATATATAAAATTCTCATTAATGCATTTCAAAGGAAAATCACAGGTACAAAATGTTATTTTTTTATTTAAAAAGTAAGTTTGTTTGCTCTTTTTGATGTCTAGAATACATCTCCTTTCACAGCATTTAACAGGTGAATTTTCCCAGCTGTGAAACAGAACTTCAAAACGATTGTCAACCACGCTGCTTTTACCGGAAATGATCTGCCTCTACTGACCGTACTTCAAGTTACTAGCATCACTATGGTTTAGGTATCTGAGCTTGAGATAATGACTTCTAAAACCTAGGAAGGGTCACCTTTCAGCAGGCATCTAAGTTCAGAAAAAGTCTCAATGACTCTAAGCCTGAAGTTGTGAAAGTTTGTTAAAAGCCCCACTAAACTCACACATAAGCTAGAAAACTCCATCACTCTATCCCTAACACCAGCTAACATAGTCATGAAGGTCAATTTTGAACTGCAGATTGCTTTTTAATATTATTTACACAGTGACCTTCTTATAAAGCTTTTCCTACAGAGTTTAAAGTGTTCACAATTAGAAGGTATTTGATTTGACGCATCTCAAGGAATGACACTTATGAAAAGCATCACATTAGAAAGTATAAAATATAAAAGAGCTGAGGAACACATTCAGCATATGTGCACAGTTGTTGCCTCTAAAAGTACGAATAACACGTAGCCTTATAATTTCTACTTTCACATTTTATTAAAAAATACTTACTACAACAGACTTTCTCTGAAAATTTATGTTGTTGATACAAACTACCTGGTGAGTTGTGCTGGAAAAAAAAAATAATAATTTAAAATAAGTAAGGTTTTGCACAAATGCCAGCATTTCAAAAAATACTTTAACCCAGTTTCAAAAAAACAGAGAGCTCACATAGGATGTAAGTATATATAAATACTGCATATAGTATATACTTACATAAGAAGAATTCAAGATCATCTAAATCTCTTATATGGTCCAAACCAAACAACAAATAGAAGTTGCACACAAGGTCAGAAAAGTTCCAACAAAACCAAATCATAGAATCATACCACTATGAATACTACCAGTAAGACAGGACAGAACTTGGCTTTTGAACATCACATAACAGTATACAAAAATATAGTACTACTACTGGTATAGTCTCAAGTTCTAACACTCTAGTTATGTGCAGCACTAGAAACCGTATAGAGCTGTAAAGTTTGCAACAAGAGACCTGTAGAAAATTTACCTGGGTGATAAGATACTCATACATAATTTATGTAAGCAGGTACTACACAGGAAAAAAGATATAGTATGTGCTTTTACGATTAGTATGTCATAATAATTTATTATTTTAAATAGTAGTTACATATCAATCAGGATAGGTATTTTATAAATAAGTCAAAGGTATTTGCTTAAATTTTGAATGATGTATTAGAACTCTTGGTAAACAAAATTCTGATTTAAAAAATAGAAGAAAAAATAATAACTCCAACTTTTAAAAAACTTTAGAAGATGTTTCTATATTTTTTGTAGTAGGTGGCACGTTCACCACCCTTCACAAAAGTGCTATTCACGACTGAAGATACCACCTTGTCACTATACAACTTTCCTGCTGCATCACACATTATATACACAGTCATGGACCCTGTTCATTAAAATGTGACTTCCCTTCAGCTGAACAAGTTCTATAAAAATTTCTACAAGAGAATCTAATACCTAATGATGCATTTAAACATTACTTACACATCAAAATGTATATGATAACAAGAGAGATTCTATCTAGAAATACCTTTGTATTACAGATTTATGAAGAAATGAAGAAGGTATAAACAGAAATACATAACGATCCACTGAAATGCTTTACAGCTTGGTAACAATCAAAATTATGAACATGTAGAAATGACAATTTGCTTAACAAAACTGCTTGCCACAAACCCAAGCATTTTCTTAATATATAAAAAAGCCCTTAATTCATAAGGGTTTGACATAGCAGTAAGAATGAAACGTAGTAGCATGGTCTGTAGTGCTGATACTGTGCAGAAAGATAATCAAGTTTGAAGAACACAATGTAATCATCTTTATGAGACTGTATGGCTGACAGCCTCACTTCCCGTGTGAGTCCATTTACACGTTAGAACGTACACCTACCACACAAATTTCCTGAGCGCAAGCTACACCATGAGCAATAGTTACAACCTTCTCAGGTAAACAATTACATATCAGCTTGTGGCTGGTTTCAAATGTGCACTGGTCCCAAAGACAGCAACTTTAGAAAAAATGGATACTTATAATTTATATGGTCTTGGGCTCTCAAATCCCTTGTCTCCTTTCTTCCTGTTCATCCTGAACAACAGCACTAAACACACTCTGCTGACTGTCAGACTGGCACCAACAGCATCCTCGCTCCGTGGATCCTTCGGATTTTCCCTGTGTCGGGCTGCGATCGATCACTCATCTCCCCAGTGCCCCCGTGACTTCCAGCAGCCGCATCTTCAGCTCCAACAAACACCACAGTTACAGCACGAAGGGGGCTCAGCCTTCCCTTTTATGAACACAGCGCCCGGCCCCTCTCTCCACTGGGGCTGCAGTACGAACTCAGAGGCGCTGCCGGCTGCCTTCCCGCAGAAGCCAGCTAAACCAAACGGCCTCACGGCCTGGGGAGGTGGGAGCTACCGAGCCAGGAGACGGTGGGGCATGCAGGAGAGGCGGCGGCGGGGGGCGAGTGCGGAGTCCCCCGCGGCCCGGCCTTACCGGCCTCGCGGGCGCTCCGCCGGGAGGCGGCTGCGCTGGGCGCTCTCGCGGCTCCTTCTGGCCCGGGACAGAGGGCTGGGACTGGGGCTGGGGCCGGAGCCGGCGGGCAGGGCGGGCAGGGGCGGTCCAGGGCGCGGCGCGGGGTCTCCTCAACACCGCGGCCGCTGCGCGCCGCCAGCCCCCGTCCCGCCGGCAGCCGCCGCCATCTTGTGTGTGACCCCTGACCCCGCGCGGAAAGGTCACGGCCCGAGGAACGGGGTCTGCCGCCTTCAGGATGGAAACCTACTCCGGGCGCTCGCCGTCAGGAAGGCGGAGCACAGGGGTCAGAGGCTGCCAAGGGGGAAAAAAAAAAAAAAAAAAACAAAGGAAAGAATAAAACTCAAATCATAATCCAAAGCCCCTACGCGAGCGAGTCACGCCCCGCGCGCATGCGCACTGCAGGACCGAAGGCGCGCGGGGGCCGTGGCTTGCGCGTGCGCGCCGTGCCCTGGGCGGGGGGGCACCCCCTCCGCCTAGGGGCGGGGCCTGAGGGCGGGGGCGGGGCCTCCTGGCGGCGGGAAGTCGGGAGAGCGGTGGTGCCTGCGCTCTGCTCAGCGCCCGCGCACGCGGTGGCGGTGGCCGGTTCCTCTGCGGTGGCCGCTCCATCCCGACTTCTGGGGTCGTTGGCGAGGGTCAGTCACGTCCACAGAGTAACGGCGTGGCGCTGACAGGAGCTACCTCAGGTGGCCGCGGCTGGGCAGGGGAACACCGACCCTAGCCTAGAGAAAAGGAGGCCGAGGAGAGACTCTCATCACTGTCTACAGCTGCCTGGAAGGAGGTTGTAGCGAGGCGGGTGTTGGTCTCTTCTCCCACGTAACAAGTGACAGGACGAGGGGAACTGGCCGCAAGCTGCGCCAGGGGATGTTCAAATTAGACATCAGAGGAAAAATTTCTTCACTGAAAGCGTGGTCAGGCATTGGAACAGGGAGGTGGCTGAGTCCCCATCCCTGGAGGCGTTTAGAAGGCAAGCAGACGAGGCGCTCGGGGGTATGGTTTAGTAGTGGGCACGTACGGTTGGACTCGATGATCTCAAGGGTCTCTCCCACCCGGGCGCCCCGCGGCAGGGGCTGCGTTCCGGACGGCCGCGCCTCCGTGCCAGCGCGGGGCGGGAGCGGGGCTGCTCGCAGCGGCAGGGGGGCGGCAGGGACCGACGGACGCTTCACCTGGACCTGCCTGGGGCCGGGGTACAGCGCACACCCGGCACAGGGCCACAGGGAAACACCGAACCGCGCCAGTCCTCACTTGTCAATCGGAAAAGGAGTTAAGACAGCAACAGTGCTGCTGGAAAGTAGACACAGAACCACACAAACTGAGATGACCTCTCCCACCCCGCGTATGCTGAGGAGTGGCTTCAGTTCCAGGATCAGGAGGACACACTGTGACGCTTCTTCATAACCCAGGTCTGCTCTATTACAAGCAAGTTTTGATTCAGCTATTTAATATTAAAATAAAAGCAGCTGATGGAGTTGGGCCTTTCAGCATCAGCAGTTCTTTAAATTTAGAAAACATCATCTCATTTTGAATGACAAAACCATGTTCGACAAAACAAGAAGCACTGTGAACACATAGAATGATTACACGTGCAACAATAAGTTAGCTAAACCTGAACCATTACCTGGTTATCATATAGCTCTATACACCTAATACTTGAAATTCCTACTTGTTTCAGAAACAAAACCCAATGTAAATATATTCTGTTGTATGACAGAGTACAAGGCTCTTAATTGTCTGTTAAATGTATTTCGACTAAGAAACCTCATCTGATGCAATGGAAGTTGTTTTCAAGGCTTTCCCATTCATATTACAGTTCAGCTCTCTGAGAGGGAACCTTCTGGTGCCATTAAATGGATCACAGCTGTTGAGACCAGGCAATGAACACAGCAGAGGGCCACTCTGAGCCAGCTGAGTTTCTGCACAGCTGGGTGAAACACCCCACTTGGACATGTCAGAAATGTGCAGCACAGGGAATGGATTTGCAACAGCAGACAAAAATAAGCAGAGCTCAGGAAGCAGGTTTTATTCAGCTTTTTATCTATAACAAAATTCCAAGCATGCACACAGCCACCTTGAGAGTTTCATTGGATTTACAGTTTCTTCCTCTCTCTGCTGACCCTACATTTGGCATGCTAGCAGTTCCAAACTTTTTCATACCTTACATCTAAGTTTGATGCAGCAAATGCTTTTTGTATAAAAGACCCTATAATTGTTAAGTTTAAAAAAATCTGAAAAATGTCTAATATTAAACTCTGTTTCCCTAACAACAGCAAACAGTCCTTTCTAATGATTACAAAATGTCAGTTTCAGGCACTCCATGACATCATATTTTTTATCACAAAAATACCCTGTTTCATTGCTCTACACAGAATAGTTTTCCAGGCACAATGTTCCATAACGAAGCTTTAAAAAAATGATCATATTATAAAGTTTTAGAGGTTCTGTTTAAAAAGCAAAGGTAGTCTTCTGTAAAGCATTAATTTTATCTCAGTCAGCTACATTCTAAAGGCAGTTTATAGGAAATTTCATAATACAATGTCCCAACTCTTATAATACATAATACAATGAGACATAATACAATGTCTCATCTCTTCACACTTGACTGCAAGACAATTTGTCCAACTGTTGTGAGTGACAAGAGCTTGTGCCAGTATTATTCATAGACATGCCATAAAAAGAATCACCTTCCAAAATTAAGATTCCTGTAGGTTCAGTCAGGAATAATTTATTCATGAGCTGGTCACAGTCTACAGTATTCAAAATGTCAACACTGCAACAAAATCTTGATGTTTAAGAATACTAACGAGCAAAAGACTTATGGAGTCCATTTTGCTGTTGAAATCAATTAAATTGATTCAATTATTATTAAGGAGGTTTTAATTTTTAATGTCAGACCAGCTCATGGATAGACAGTTAAATTGTATTCAAGAAGGTGTCTTGACTCCTGGCATAGCTACAGACACAAAGGGAAAGGAGATAGGTAAGGGAAGATGGGCAAAGGAAGGTGGGCATGGGCTACTGACACTGTAGTTTCTTAAAAGAGGCCATTGCCCTCATAGTCTTCTTAGCTGAGCAGAAAACAAATCGTTCAAGAAGCTTAGCTGCTTAAACCCCAGAAAACTGCATAATATCAGTTGACAACTCCTTTCCCTAGAAGGCAGGAAGAAGCAACAGTTGCTGTTGTGCCATTTGGTATTCTCAGCCCTTAAAACAAAACTTGTTATGAGATGGGTCTTCTAGAATTATAAACTTTAACACCATTTTGCATTGAGGAGCGAGCATATTTTGTCAGAAGAGCACCAACTGTCTGCTTCTCTGCACGTAAGTCTCTATAGAGGAAATAAAGTAGATTACATTGGCATTAGAGAGCTTCTCATAGAAAATGAATACATGAAATACTTGTAGATACAGCAATAAACTGGATTAAGGTATTGGGACAAAAAAATCCCAACAAACCACTGTAACTGTCACACAATGCTTTTAATTATCTAAAGTTTAGAACTTGACATTTCAGCAACAGGCAAAACTACATTATTTAATAAATTATTATATAGGATGAGAGGAAATGGGCTCGAGTTGTGGCAGGGGAGGTTTACACTGGATATTAGAAGAAATGTCTTCACTGAAAGGGTTGTCAAATATTGGAACAGGCTGCCCAGGGAAATGGTGGAGTCACCACCCCTGGAGGTATTTAAAAGAGGTGTAGATGTGGTATTTAGGGATGTGTTGTAGTGATGGAATTGGCAGTATTAGGTTTATTGTTGGACTCTATGATCTTAAAGGTCTTTTCCAACCTAAACAATTCTATGATTTAGTTCAGAAACAAGGGGTTTGGTTTGTAGGAGAGTTCATTGTTTTTTATGATTGCTGTTCTCTAAAGGGTTTACAGTCTAGCAAAGCAGTTAGTTTTGATTTACTTAGTAATATTACAGCAAATTCAGAGCCACTCAGAGGTTTCATTCAGTTACTTTTGGATGATCTACATCTGCTCAGGTGTATCCCGGCTGAGCCTTTCAGATAGCACTGTAGTGTTGAGTGTTAACCACTAGAAGAACAAAGGATGCAGGAAACACTATTGCTTTGTAGTTCCTGGGTTGTAAATGTAAAGACTGATCATAAATGTCAGGAGGTTTATCCTTTGAGTTAAGTCTGCCTCAATCAACTAAAACAGAGTTATCATCCACATAACTTTCTACACAAGTTTAAATCTAACAAATATAATTACAGTTCCCAGTGATGGGGATCCTATTCATGTAGAATTTGTATTAATTTAAAATGGAAAGTATAGTATTTGAGGTAATCATAGCTGATTAGAAGTCAGCTATGCAAAAAGGGAAGAATATAACACTAATTATATTTTAATAAAAAGAAATATATCCTTACTCTACATAAGGAGTAATATCCACTTCTGTCCACTTTTCCCGTATGCTGAATAAGCTGTTGAATCTTTCCTGATTGTCTTCAGGTAAGTCTTCTACTTTCAGCAGAAAGATAGTCTCTGGTCTTGAGCTTTTATCCACAAGAGCCAAGCCCTGTAGATCAGCAGCAGAGAGAAAAATTTAAGTAAACACAAAATAATTAAACTTCCTTCTATCTGGCAATAATCTATACAAGTTGCCTTTTGGACATCCAAAGTGTTCTAAACCTGCACAACTAGACAGAAAGTAAAAAGTATCACAAAGGCACTGTTTTACAAGCAGTATTTTATAATTTCCTTTATAACAGAGGGGGAAATCCATTGAGTTCCAGCATCTCTCTCTGCCTTCCTGGAGCAAAAGGATTTCCCTAGTGCTTACTACTCTACTGTCACTACAATTTGCTCAACAGCAGCTTCAGCTTCTGTTCTAGTTACAAGTATTAACTGTTCAGCTGCAACTTTTCTTTAAACAGTGAAACATGCCAACTGTCGTGGTTTAACCTCAGCCAGCAACTAAGTGCACTCAGGCACTTGCTCACTCCCCTCCACCCCAGTGGGATGGGGGAGAGAATCAGAAAAGTGAGTTGAAATCAGAAAAGTGGGTTGAAATAAGAACAGTATATTAATTGAAATAAAATACAATAATTGTAATGAAAAGGCAAATAACAAAAAAAAAAGTCAGAAATAAAACCCAAGAAAGACAAGTGATGCAAATGAATTACAATTATTCACCATCAACCAACCAATGCCAAGCCTGAGCAGCAGCTGCCCACCCTGGTCAAATTCCCCCATGATACAGACTTACAGAAACCTGAACTGTTATGATTCCAGACTCCTGATGCTCACAGAGGAAGTCATAAGAAGTACTTTTACTCACAGAAGAATCTACACTTTTTTATGTTTTTACCTTAAGCTGTTCAAGCCTTGTTGTCATTCCTTCAGGGACGCTTTGTTGCCAGACTTCTTGAAAATCTGATAGATTGAATTTAGCTGCATTTTGCAAAAGCATTTGTCCTAAACCTCTGCATATTTTGTCTTCACGCATTTCAAAGTAAACTTCCCCTGCTGAGAGACAAAAAAAAGGTTATCTTCGGTTCTTGCTATTCTCCTATTTCCATTCTGTTCTACAAAACAAATAACCTGTTTTTTCTTTTCAGGGAGTCGGGGAGTAACCTGACTTGGTATGTACTTTGGATAAATGATAGTATCTTCTCATTCTCAAGAGCAAATTAAACAATATTATGTGTGTGTGCAGCACTGTCTGAACTACAATATTCACGTCAGTTAATGTATTTGCCTCCCATATTTTCCACTTTCACAGCAACACTGTTTCTCATACAGCTTTCATTACTATCTCTGAGTGACTTGTATTAAAGTGTTTGCTGTCTGTGGATGAACAATTAAACAAAACTTTCAATTCCTTAGTCATCCTTATAGTATGAGATTATGAAGGGAATAATGAGAATTTATTTTCTTTCACACTGACTTGGCTAAAATTCGCTGAACAATGTCAGATGTAAACATTTCCTTCCACTTCTGCAGTCATATGGACTTCCTGCAATTCAAACTTTTTCCGTCTGCAACCTGCCTAAATATATTAAAAAGACAATCTGTGTCACCCCTGTGTCCTTTAAAGTTATGTGCAACTCCTTTTTCAGCCAAAGGTCAAATGAAAGCAACTATGGGGAAGAATTCAGTTTAATATTAAGGCACTGAAATATTCTGTCCATATGTGAGATGGGCAGTGGAGATTAAATCGATAAAATCAATGGATCTTGTGCAATTCAAGGGACCAAAGGCAGATTTCTACTTCAGGCAAACTGAATTCAGGGAGCCTACATGCCATTGACTATTCACAATCGCACAATTAATTGCTTAAACATCTGAGGCCTCCTAAGGTATCTAAAGAAAGATTGCATCTAAATTTTACTATTGATCTGTCTTTATTCACAAAATCATGGCTTGTAGATACCCAATAAATAATTTCAGGTACCTCCGGTAGTTCCTGATTTTTACCTGGTGTCTTGTACAGTATAATATTCCTTTTCCCTATGAAACTTTCTCTAACAATTTTACTGATTTTTAGTTCACTGTTTGCTTCCTCCTTTTACTGGCATTATAGCAAATCCATTTGTTTGGGCCATCCTCCCAAAATCTGCATTTACTCATGAATAACTGTTCCCTTTATGCAAAATTAAAATATGCATGCTTTCCAAAACTTACCATCATCAATGTACTTCCTTCCATAGCTTAAAAGAATATGTTCTATCATCTCTCTGACAAAATAAAATTAGAAGCCCAGGTTTAAAACTGTTCATTGGTAGATTACAGAAACAGTCACCCAGAAAAAGATGAAGGAACATGTAAAGTTAAAAAAAAAAAATCAAGGAGAAAGGAGGATGGGACAGATCCTTCTAGCAAAAATGAACGGATTTATGAAAATGTGGAAGTAAGTCAAAAGAGGACAAAAGGGAACAAAAAGGGCAGATGATAGTTAATTCAATGTTCAATCCCCAAAAGTCTCTTCCACCTCCTAGTTATAACTAGCAGAGACTAAAATGCACAAGGAGAATAAGGAAAAGAGACTCTTGCAATGTCACTTCTTGGCAACGCCAATCACAAATTTTGCAATTTCGTAATTATCCCTTACTGACTAGCAGGCCTTTTTCTAGACCTCTAGAATAAAATTACAGCCTGACTGCAGACACTAATACTAAAGCAAAAAATCTTTTTGAGCTCAAAGCCAAATAAATCAAAAACATTACATACTGTAAACTTTAGACTTTGTTTGAATGGTAATCTGAAATCATTTAATGACTCCAAATGGCAGTACAATGAACTCAACTCTTCAGATTAGAATTCAGTATTATGCCAGAAAAGATACTACTGACTCAGACATTACATAAGAGATAAATAAAACATTTTTGGCTAGCTATAGCTTCAGAAAAAGTCTTTCAAGATGATCAGCAATTTATGACATGCATTTAGTACATGCTACTTCCATTATTTACAATTCAGATGGTTTTACTACTGAATCAATGGAAATATTACCAATAGACACTAAAATCAGTTTACTAACCAGTCTATCTAAAATACTAATGCCCTTGCATATTTTACATCCAAAGAAAATCTATCATTAACACCACGTGGTTTATACCATAGTAACTGGAATCTAAAGTTATAACACATTCTAATAAATAATTAATAATGATTGCAGTTAGTTAATAATGATTGTAGATAAGTGTAAGTACTAAAGTACTTACTTGGGCTCTAGAGATCCAAGTTCCTCAAGGCAGGTACGTAAAGGAACCTTACTGAAAGACCAGGACTCTGAGTCTATTAGCTGAGTCACGTGATTCAAGAGTTTCATCTGATAGTCAAATTCTAGAATTCTCCAATATCCTGCCAAATAGAAAACCAAAAAACAGTATTAGAAGGAAAACACTAAAGCCTTAATTCTACTCCCATGAAGATACATTACAGGAGTCTGGATATTTAGGTCACAATTTTACAAGGTACAGCAGCAGCAGCATTCTGTCCTTTCAGGATTAAAACTGGGAAAAAGAACAGAATAGTAACAGCAAATGAAAAGAAGACAGAAAATTAAATCATCCCAATTGTTCATAACTTTGAATGTAGATTAACTGTTACAGATACAAAGACATTACAAATCCTATCCCAAGATGAATCAGACCTTGAAAGAGTAATAATTAATTCAGACACAGAACTGAATGAATAGAACTGACTGCTCTGCCCCTGAAAAGTGGCAGTTCAGGTCCAGCCAAGCCCACAGAAATGCAGATGTGACAAAACACAGATCTGGTGCAATGGTGCTGTGCAGCTGCAAATGACAAGGAAAGTAATCTGTGAGGTGTTCACCTGCTTAATGGGACAGTATAGAGAAGACAGAAGTCTTCCCAGTGGTGTTTAGTGATGGGACAGACAGGAAGCAACAAGCACAAGTTGCAACAAGCAAAATCCCAGCTGGTTATTAGGAGATATTTTTCCCATTGCAGACCATCAAATACCCGAACAGCCCAGGCAGAGGTTGTGCAATCTTAGTCCTTGGAAATGCTGAGAACTTGGCCAGCTTAGGCCTTGAGCAGCCAGCTCCAAATTGGCTCTGTTCTAAAGCAGGGCTTTGGATCTGAAAATCTCCAGAGTTCAGTTCAACCCTATTATTCTTTGACTCTAGGACTGCTGCCACCTGGCTTCCAGGTGACAGTTTGGGTTTGGCCAAGTACAGCATGAGGAGGACTTGTCCCAAGATGAAGTTCTTCCTCCAGCCTGGGAGGAAGAAAGGATTATGAAAGGGCTACAGTTAACTAAGGATCAGCTATTTTTGCCTCGAGAACTGCAGAAAGCAGTACCCACTCATCCATTAAAGAAGGAAACCAGCCAAAAAAATTCTTGCCATGGGTGGGATACGCTGATGCCAGTGCTTGTAGAAGCAAAGAAGAAATTGCCCTGGAAAGAGCTGGACTGGTAGATGCCTGCTTAGTTTTGATCAGTTCCATAGCAGTAGAAGATATAGGAAATATGGAAGCAGATCTTATTACTTTGAAATAACTTGCACCTTGAAAGATGAGGATGTGGAATGGGCTTTAGAAAAAGAAGACATAGATCTTTTGGGGGAAAAAAAATAGCGTTATTTCCTTATAGGCAATAATATTCTTTAGAGACCAATACCTTTAATTTTGCAGGCATCTATAGCCTGCAAGTGGTGCAGTATTTCTTCTTCACTTGCTTGAATCAGACTTAACAAATCTTCTGTTGTGTACTGCAAAAATGGAAAAAAAAGGACATAAACCACGTTATTTTGACTCCTCCTTTGCTTCAGCAAGCATGCTAAATTCATCATAGGATATAATGAAAGAAAGACTTAGAAGACTGATGTTTTCCCCAGACTCTGAATTTTCTAAGGTTTACTACACTCTCCAAAACTTTCCCTGTAAACTTACATTTTCTCAAAAGGTTGTTTAATATAAAATACAGATTAACTACAGGGAAGTCTTTCTGCCATGCATAAGTAATACATTTGTATATCCAGCATGTCAAACTCGCACAGGTAGACTTCATAAGTATCACAGCAAGAATGAAAAGTGATTGTATTCTGTCTTTCCTAAATCAGGTATTTTTATCTATGAGATTCAAACAAAAGGCAAAACAAAAATCACTTATCACTTTTGGACAAGTGAGAAGTCAGAACTCTAACCTAATACCTCTGCTGAGGAAAAGCCTCCTCCGCTATGGCCACAACAGTTATGTGCTGTGTTTTGGTGTCTGTAACCCAATTAGAAGACATGTACCACAGACCCAGCCATACCTCACGCAGCCTCTTGCAGAATGGTTACTTGGTGAGATATGAGGGTGCTGTGGATACTGTGGTAAAGATTTAGGAGACACAAGAAGAACAGGAAGTATCATCAGAAGTGAAGTAAAGAGAAGGAACACCAGACTCTTGTAAATACACAGGAAACAGCTTCATCAATTCCTTTATTCACCTTACAGCCTTTTTAATCAATTCTAATATTATAGGTTTGTTGACTATAGTGTAAGGATATTTCTTATCAGAGAAGAAAAAAATTGGATAAAGTACTTGAGATCTGTTAGACTATGGGAACACAAATGGAACAAACCAACGCTGCTTGCAACAGCCACGTGTTAAAAAAGCATTTAATAAATACAGAAAAATATCCTCTTCCTGCTATGCCATTCCTATTAGACAGTATATTGAAACATCATGAGACTAAGTGCAATTGACTCACATGAGCATTTCAGCAAAGTATGACCATATTACGCAGTACTTTAAAAAACATTACTAGCAATTTAAAGCAAATATATCCCCAGATCAGTATGCAAGTGTGTTTGCGAGTTAGATACTGCCATTCAGATGAGACCCAGCACAGGATTCCTTGACATTTGTTCCCCCTGAGGCCTGTCTAGCACTCCCAACAGCTGTTTTAAGAAATCACTGCTCTCAGCTATGATGCTTTTATCAATCAGCTGCATCACCCTTGCAAATATAAAATGGAATGGGCTGACTTACATCACACCATACCAGCAATTTCCAGATAAGGATAAGAAACATATTAAATACATTAACTCAGACACATCCAATTATATGAATATGCTTTGCCATCTCACTGTAAAACCCAGAATTTGAAGTTTGTGCAACCTGTGTACTCGCCTGTATCTAAGTTTGTTTTTTCCTAAACCTTTTTTCTGAACTGTTTGCCTGCACTTAGTATCTATTGGGTGCTGACAACATAAGCCAGCTTTAACTTTTCATTGTTTCCAATTGTTTGTACTGTATCATAGACAGAAAACTACAGGAAAAGAACTGTTAAGGAACTATAGCACTCTAAGGCTTTACGGAAAGGAAGGCTAATGGATAGTGATGCAATTTAGAAAAATGTAGGCAAACAACTCAGAAAAAAAATTTGCTACACACATATTGTTTGAGATTCCGGTGAAAATTACACTTGTAGGAAAGAGAGACCCATGGAGACCTCTCAGATTTAAGTTCCACAGATTCATCTATATTTATCAGTTATATCTAGTTGTTCTCCAGTAAGCTGATACATGAAACATTCTCCTTCAAAACAAATGGAGAAGACCAGTCCTGAAACTAGGCACTAATTTTTGGGGAGACATTGACACGTTTTTGTAAAATTGATTCAATGTTATCAGTATCTACTATTGTGTATGAAACCTTTTTGTGTTGGTAGCCTTTGTCAATGCTTATAATTTTTTGAAAATTAAGCCCTTTTCCCTCTCTCATTTCTTATTTTGTTGCTATGTCCTCCTATACCTAGACCAGAGAAAGGAAAAATGAAAGGGAAAAAAAGGCAACACTGGGGGAAAGATTCTGAAACTTATCAGAAATTAGACTGTTAATCATCCAGAGAGAAGTAGCATTTCACTCCAAAGGAGTGAAGTAGCATCTGTGTTTGTACATGCAAGCACACACAGATGGTTGGTTAGTATTAGCTTCAACCAAGCCTCAGTGTAAAATACTTTGAAGCAATCATTTCTGGTTTTTAAACTAACCAAACTAACAAAATTTTTAAGCGCCTTTTATCTGAGATAACATGCTACACAGTCCAAGTCTCTGCTTTACTAATTAGATCCTAAATCTGATTTCCTAGAAATATAAAACAGCAGCAGGACAGGATTTTATTTGTGTTTTCCCTTCTTGTAGCATCAGTCTTTTCTGTCTTATATCATCATCCTCATTCTTGGCAACTCCCTGCTTCTCCCTCTCATCATAAATTACTGATTGGCAAGTCACCTGTACGTTGGTGTCCTGTGACCTTATACTTAGCTCATACATGACGTGTTATCCATGACAGCTTCCAAGAAGGAGGAAAGCCTACATGACACCTTAGTAGTCCTATAACTCCCAAGGAATTTACAAAAGGTTCTGAAGACTGTCTTCAAGAAACTCCACACATAAAAAGGAAAATCACCCGTCTCTTTCAGTGTCCCTACTTTTCCTTTTTCCTAAAAAAAAGGTTGCTTACCTGCTACTCAGTGGAAGTGCTAAAAATTAACAAGTTCTTTAGAATAATATGCTTAAAAAATTAACTCGAAGTAGCACTGTGAAACATGGGAGGAAAGGTATTTTTCTAGTTAAGAATGTATCTTCACTTCAATTTGCCCATTATCAATTACAAGAAAGTAACTTATGTAGCTGATTTACCTTTGAAAATGTCAAAGTTTGATCTTTCTGATTATCTGGTCCTTCATATGGATCTTCCATTAGAAGCTTCCTCAGTTTCTTCAGTTTAGGTCGGCATCTCCTTAACTCCCAATAGTTATTGGAGAAACCAGCAATCTACATGAAAAAAACAGTGACTCTTAGAACATTTTAATCTACCATTTAGATTCAAATAAGCCTAACAAAATTATCAGAAAAAAGTGTTAATCTGGTCTCTGAAAACAAGAATTAATTAATATGGTAATTAAAGATCAAACAATCATTGCAATATTTTCAATAAAAAAATTACTGCAGGCAATGAAGAGTAAAAATCCACCAAAGATTGATAAAAATACAAATTCATCATGCATATGACAGAGGCAACAACTCATCTGTACATGCAAATGACAGAATATCCTGCACAATCCTCATCAGTATTTCTTTTTCTCTTAATGCTGTTACATTCTTTCCATAAAACCCTTTCTGTATTATCCTGTTTCCATCTTCCCCACTTCTTCCCATGCTTGGGATCTATTATACTTCATGATCTTTTCACACCTTAATGAATCATCATATCTACCACCCAGCTCAAGTAAAACAGACACTAATAAGGCAGTAAGCTACCCCTACACAGAACTAACAAGGCATGTCTGTTCCTTACTCTGACTCAACACACAAATTTAATGCATGCCACAGGAAGCTTGGGTGTCATTGATTCAACAAAACTAACCGAATAAAACTTTACCTTCATGGGGTACAGCTTGGACATCCTAGAAGATTCTTCAAAGAAGATACAGTATCAGGGGCCTTTCTGCATTGTTTCTGCCATTTACCAAACTAACAGAAGTAGGTACAGAATGGCAGAGGCAGGAGGCAGAACAGGGTCTGGGTTCATGAGTCTTGACCCAACCAGTACTCCCTTGAAGAAAAGCCTGCATGAAAAAGCCTTCCAATAGTATTTTTAAATACCCTACATGCTTTATAAAACTACTTTTTTTAAAGTCATCCATTAAAAATAACTCAAAACTTGAAAATAATATTCTGTTTAAATCAGCTATAAGCAAGCCACCTATATGTAGAAGTCCTATTCAAATCTAATACAGAGAAAGCTCTCAATTTTTAATCTGGCTATTCCATAGCTTGCTTGGCAGAAAATTCAGGTAAAGAATAATTTTGTGATAAACTTCTAAGACTTTTTCCCCCCTCCATGCCAAATAGCATTTACCTAAGTGTTAGATATTTTTTCCTGCCAAGTTCTTTTCTAAGCAATTTGGTAATGAGCAAGAAGGTACTCTGCATAGAAAAGAAAATAATTCTAATTTATAATCCAAAAATCATAACTAAAGCTGGTCTGTGTGAAGTGAAGAAAATGGAAGATGCTTTGGCCGTATTAGCCTCGCAAGTGATACAAAGAGCAGCACCGAGACTGCAGAAGGGCAGTGAAGTCCCAAAATACTAAGTAGCCATAGTATCTTTTGTTTGCAGTGTAAATACACCATGTAATATTTTTGAAAACATTAAGAAAGCTCTTAGAACCGCTTAGAACTAAAACTCTAAAAATAATTCCTAAGCAAATCACATGTATTTGGTTTGTCTGGCCAGGTTTTGGCAGCAGAGGGGACTACAGAGGCGGCTTCTGTGAGAAACTTCTGGAAGCTTCCCTCATGTCTGAGAGCCAATGCCAGCCAGCTCCAAGATGGATCCACCACTGGCTAAGGCCCAGCCAGGCAGTGAGGGCAATAGCACCTCTGTGATAACGTTTTTAAAGAGGAGGGACAAAACTGCTGTGCAACAACGGTCAGAAGAGATGAGTGAGATTATGTGAGGGAAACAACTCTGCACACACCAACTCTGCACACACCAAAGTCAGTGAAGGATGAGGAGTTTCTCCAGGCTCCGGAGCAAAGATTTCCTTGCATCACATGGTGTCCCCCTGCAGCCACAGAGGTTAACCCTGCCCGAGTCACCAGCCCGGTGATACATACAAAGCACCTCAAAGGAGCTGATTTTGCCACCCTGATGGACAGCTCGGAGGGGATGTGCGAGCTGCTCATCAACCTGTGGGAATACATCTCCTGCTGTTCAGGAGACAACTCCGACACCAGCCAGGCCTTCCAGCTGCAGCAAAGCCTGCTCTATGGCAGACTCAAGTGGATTTGCGTCGAGTGGATTGCCAAGCGTGGGCTCTGCCTGGCACATGTTGCCCTTATGGTGGCCCTGGCCAAGGTGATATAACATTGCCTGGTCCCCTCTAGCTAAAGAAGATCCTCTAGCATGGACCAAGCTCTGTCACGCCTGTGTCCCTGCTTGTGTGCCTCTGCCTTGGTGCTGCTTCAGTGATACCCTGGTTAGAGAGATAACAAAATACTCTTTGCTTTTCATCCATGGTTTTGTGTTTTTTCTTGCATCCTGCCTGTGCCTGCTCACACGTCAGATTTATATTATGTTGACATGTGTGACTTCAGAAACTAGTGAGATCATTAAACATAGCAAAAAAGACTATGGAAGGATATTACTTTCTCATTAATCTACTTTAGACTGAAATAACTTTTTCTATTAGCTGAACTGCTGACTTCATGGAAGAAACGATGTTTTGATTATTATGTTCATCTAAGGACAAGTAGGATTACTCCTAAATGATGTCATTATATCCATTACAGCAAGTAATGACCTAGTTAAAATATTTGCCTAACTATTTTTAGTAGAATTTATTAACTATGCTTCAGAAGAGCAGAGAACAATGAATTCTTTAAACTGAGAACTCTAAAATCATTTACTTGACCAAATCTTTGCAGATGCTTGTTCAAAGAGAGTCATCTTTGAATATATTTCTGTATTTAAAAATAATATTCAGGCATGACATGGTACAATCTGCCATTTGGGGAAAGCTCTCCTAAGAATGAATTTGCAGATACCTTATTTTAAAAAAGCTACTAACACTGAGAAATTAGATTTTCTTTGAAAGCTTTTAATATTTGCCACAAGTAATTACTACCCACTGAAAATAAATCAAAGTTTTAACTTCCTAGAAACAATAATTATCATACATTATGGATAAAGTTGCCTGAAGAAGAGCCCTACAGCCATTTTGGACACCATAAGGTATAGCGTACGCCCCTGTGTATAAAGCATATTTATAAAGACATTCTCCTGAGGCTGCTCAATAGAAAAAGAACCTACTGGAGACTAATGTCCTTCTGCAGTGCAGCCTGTAGCTAGGCCAATACCACAAGGCATCTAAAATGGCATTAGAAACCTATGTTTAGGCAACTGAATCCCAGCCATGTTTTGCATATGCACCTTGGATAAAATACAACATTATAGAGAAAAAGGAAGCAGAGAATTAAAGCAAACAAACAAAAACCCAGAGGGACATACCTCTGAATGAATAATATTACAAGATGCTTGATCTGCATTCAGTTGTTCTGGAGTCTTGCAACCAGGAATAAACAGAAGCATATTTGAGGTATCTGCTATTTTCATTTCATAAGTTTTATCTTTGCTGCACAACACTACTTGTTCATCCTTTTCACCACGGATTACTAGGCTAGAAAAAAAAAGCACAAAAATAAAGATGTATTTTTACCTCTATTTCAAGATGAACACCTATTAAACTTATTTGATATTTTTTTCACATTTATACATTGGTAAAAAAGTTATAAATTGCAGTTCTATTTGGTATCAGTTACAGTAAACCAAAATAGAATGACATAATTGTCAATTTATCTCAGATTTCTTAACACTGTGTTTTCCTCTCCTTTTTGAGTTTTCCCACTCTGAAAGACAATCATTCAAGGCTTTTATCCAGATCCCAGTTGAGCCACCTCACCGGCTTATTCACATACAGACCCTCAAACACTGATTAAGTGATCCTTAAAGCCTGAACTAGTTCACTAATCTTAGAAATTAGATTCCAACTAGAGCTGTTCTTTAATGAGCACTCAAACTGGCCCACTATGAAACAAGAAAGCAAACAGAAATTGCATCTAGTGTGCAGTACCCTTCAGATAATTCCTTCTCAAAAACGTACACAATGTGTTGCAAGTAATTCCAAGCAGGAAAGAAAACTATCTGCCAGGGTATTTCAGGACAAAAAGTAATGCAACCTCTTCAGCTCACAGACTTGATTCAAGATTTTTAGTGAGGACATGATAATAGCAAAGCAGGACCACAAACGGGGAACATTCACTTCCTGCCAGTTCAAGAAAGACAAGGAACTACTGAAGAGTCCAGCGGAGTGCCACAAAGGTGATTAGGAAACTGATGATCAGGAGAGGCTGAGTGAGCTCAGTCTGTTTAGCCTGGAGAAGAGAAGGCTGAAAGGGGACTTTATCAATCCTTATAAATATCTAAAGGGTGGTGTCAAGAAGATGGAACCAGACTCTTCTCAGTGGTGCCCAGTTACAGTAGAAGAGGCAATGGGCACAAACTGGAACACGGGAAGTTTCTCCTGAACAAGAGGAGAAACGCTATTTGCTGTGAGGGTGATTCAACAGGCTGCCCAGGGAGATTGTGGAGTCTCCTCTGGAGCCTGGATGCATTTCCGCGCAGCCAGCTCTAGGTGAACCTGCTTTAGCAGGAGGGTTGGACTGGATGGTATCCAATTCTAACCCCTACCATTCTGTGATTATGTGAAGGGACTGAGGGATGGAACACCCCTTCTATAAGGAAAGGCTGAGTGAGTTGGTGTTGTTCACTCAGCCTGGAGAAGAGAAGGCTCTGGGAAGACCTTATTGTGGCCTTCAGAACTTAAAGGGGGTGAAAAAGAAGGATAGGCACAGTCTTTTTAGCAGGGCTTGTAGCAATGGGACAAGTGATAAAAGTTTCAAACTAAAAGAGGTGTGATTCAGACTAGATATAAGGAAGAAATTTTTTACAATCAGGGTGGTGAAGCACTGGAGCAGGTTGCCTGGAGAGGTAGGGGATGCCCCATCCCTGGAAACATTCAAGGTCAGGTTGGACAGTACTATCTGGACGGAATGACCTTTTAGGGGTCCCTTCCAACCCAACCCATTCTATGCCAGCTTAATTTTCATGCAAATCGTATTAGAAGAATAAAACTCTGGAAAATGCTACGCTTAAGAGCCACGTCAGCTACTCATAATCACAGAATGTCCTGAGCTGGAAGGAACCCACAAGGATCATCGAGTACAACTCGCCCGACCTCCAGGGGGCGCCCCTGAGGCGAGGCTTGACCCAGACCCCAGGCACCGCCCGCAGCCTGCACGAGGCGCCCTATCCCGCCCTCCAGCGGGCGCCCCGCCCCGCCCCGCCCCGCCCCGCCCCGCCCCGCCCCGCCCCGCCCCGCCCCGCCCCGCCCCGCCCCGCCCCGCCCCGCCGTACCTGCGCCCTGCCTCCAGCTCGGCGCAGAGGCCCGGCTCCAGCTGCAGCAGGCAGCACTCGCCGGCGCCGGCCTGCGCGGCGAAGCTGAGGCAGTGAACGACCGGCAGCAGCTCCGCCGGGTTCAGTTTAGCCGTCTGCAACGTGGCGTCCACCTCCGCGCGGTTCCGCATGGCGCCCGCCCGGCCGAGCCGCTCCGAAAGCCGCGCCACAGCTTCACCCGCCCTCGCCCGGGCGGGGCCGGGGGCGGTGCGGGAGGCGGCGAGGGCGGGCGCCGCCGGGGTTAATTCTCTGGTTGACGGCGACGCGGGCGGGCGGCTACAGTGAGCGGAGTCGGGCTGCCCAGCGGCGGGCGATTGCTGCCTGACCCAGCCCACAGAATCACAGAACGTTATGAATTGGAAGGGGCCCTCCAGGAACATCGAGTCCAACTCCTATCCCTGCATAGGAGAACCCACCACGTGTCTTGAGGCCATTGTCCAAATGCTTCCTGAATATTGTCAGTCTTAGTGGCACGACTGCTTGCCTGGGGAGCTGTTCCAGTGCTCCACCACCCTCTGAGTGAAGAACCTTTTCCTAATGCCCAACCTAAACCTGGCAGAAGGCAACTGTTATTATACATGACCGAGTCAGGCATCTTCTGCCTTCAGAAGGTCCTTTGGCTAAGTGGTACCAGTGAGGCAATTGGTCTTGGAGAAAATTTTGAAGTAATGAAGTAGTTGGCTGTATCACATGTGCAGTGACTTGTTCAAAGACTCAGTCATCTATTATCTTTACATGTTTTGTTTATTGGAAGGTGAAAATATAGTCATGTACACAGAAAATCTGAGGCACTTCGGCTTTAGCTAGTTTCTATTAATGCATAGCTGCAAACTGGTACATATGGTCTTATTTCAGACTGTGGCGTTTGGCTTTATTGTAAATCTGTTCCTGCACACCTCTAAGGTAAACCATAAAATCTCTGTTCTGTCAAGTAAATGCTCATACACTTGCTAACTGTTTAAATAGCAGCTTAATTTACACTTTAATTTGTGCAATTTTCCAATGACCTTGCATGCCTGCTGCTTCTCCTTTCTCCTTTTCACTCTGTGGTATAAAAAGAGATTCTGACATAGCCAACAAACTGAATCCAAGGCATGAATTAATTGAGTTTGTGTCTCAAGAGCTCTTGTACGTATCAGAAACCCAATGGGAAGAAAATCACTGATCGTTATGCAGTAGGTGGCACTGATCTGTGGTCAGGAACATTTGAGACTGAGCCCAACATTTATACAACTTATTAATTTTTCCAACCAGTTTTGTTTACCCTGGTAGTTCTGGTTGTAGATGCAGGGAAGGATCTTGCCTTACAAACTTAATATCCTTCTACGACAGGGTCATCCACCTGGTCAACCAGGAAAAAAACAGTTGATGTCATTTTTCTGGATTTCAGCAAATCCTTTTATACTGTCTCTCACAATATTCCCATAAAAAAAAATGTCCGGCATACAGCTGGATAAACACATAATACAACGGGTGCACAATTGGCTGATGAGTCGGGCTCAAAAAGATCCTTTTGGGTTCCTTCCAGCTCGAGTAATTCTCTTATTCTTGTTTCCTAAGGAGTTGAAAAGTGTATGCTTGTGCTGCCTGACATATTTTTCTGTCTGGCCCTCACTTAGCACTCCAGAAATTGCTGTTCAGGCAAATTTGAGGGGTAAAGTTCCTAGAAGTTTTGTAGAATTCAGTGGCTGGACAATATAACAGATCCCCTGCTTAGGGGAAAGCAGCTTTGATCCATTGTGAGAGGCAGCAGTCAACTGGCCTATCAGAAATAACATGGTCATAAATCTGTAGAAAACATGGCTCATTTCTCAGGAAAGAACTTGTATTATGCTTCTGTTTTCACTGAGAACACTTTAGAGCAGTAACCTAAATGACGAAAAATGATTTGTGTAGGAACACAGATGAATCATTTAATGAATTTGGATTACAGAGAAAATGAGATGCTGAACTATCAACATTGCTGTCAACTTGTAAGGACATGCATGGTATGGTAAGGGAACTTTGGCAGGATCCTAAAATTATTTTATAATAATCCTGTGGGATTATTTATTTGCTTTGGCATTGCTGTGGCGTAAATGAGTACTGTTTTCACTTTGAGCTGGTATGGTGGACTGAAACTGTTAGGATTCAGGAGCATGTAATTTTGTTGTACAAGCAGGGGTGAAACTCTCCTGTAGCAGAACGGAAGAAAGAGTTGAGGAAGCAATTAATTCAGCCATCTCATCTTAACTGATAACCAGCTGAAGTCAGCTCCCCAACGTGCACATTTCAGGCTTCAGGGGACTACAGTGAGTGTATAGCTGAGAGGTACACTTCCAACAAGTCTCAGTATAAGGGAGAAGCAGACTGAACAGCTAAATAGTTCATCCTCAGCTGGGCTGGAGAGGGGAGGCAAGAATGAAGTTAAGTCTCAAGCAAGATAAACTCTGGTGTAGTTTTTCAATTGACTAATGGTAATAACTATCAGTGTTAATGGAACCTGGTTGTCTAACATAGAGCGAAGTTAGCAAAAGAGAAAATGGATTCTTGGAGATTATATTATAGTCTTGCCTTTGAAGTTCGTAGCCCTTTAAAATGTTTCCCAGGGCTCAAACATCAAGGATGTGAACGTCAAATTATATGAAGGGTAGGTGTGACAAATCAAAGAAAGGAAGTTCAAATAACTCCAAAGCTCCACAACTAAGACATAAAACAATGCGCTGTGAGATAACAGCATATAACAGTGCACCATACCAGTGTCAGACTCTAGTCATCAGGCAGTGTGTAAAGAGGATGACTTCCCAGGTGTAATTTCAATTCAAGTGCTTGTGAGCTCTACAGTAAAATGTAGTGAGAAAATTGGGCTATATGAAATGGGGTGTTTAAATGTTGAAGAAAGATGTATACACTAGAATTTCTGAATGTCCTTCAAAATAAAACATAGGTAGCTGTGAAAATAAAAAGCTAATAAAGCCAGCATAGGGAAAACTGGCACTGTGTCAAAGTTGAATACCATAACACGCTATCAGCCTGGTGATAATTACACAATTCACAGTTACAGTTCTTGGAGATTATTCCACAAGAGAGGCTCAGTTTGATTAATGCCTCACAAAATTTAGTTCAAGGATTTATTTTTCTCAGTTGAAATGCCATCTGCAATATTTAAAGCTAGCATGTATGTTACATTTTCATCCATTAAATGCCAGTTTTTCATTGTGTATAAATATCTGCCAGTAGACATGCTCACTGTGCTTCAATACAGAAGGTGACCCTGGCAGCTGGATCCGTAGGTGTGGCTGGAGTTGGAGCACAAGAGCTCTGAATGCCATTTCAGCATGTCCCAGACTCTGGTGATACATTGGCAGAATAACTGTCTATGATGAATATGCTACATTCCCTTCCTGGGAAAACAAGAAGCAGAAAAAAAACCACCACAAAATATACTTATGCCATTGTATAAATCCATGGTGCATACATATCTTGAACAATTATTTTCTAGTCTGTCTTGAATGTAAGAACTCAGGAACACCATTAGAGTGAACAGAAAGTAAGTTATGAACAATAGGAGAAAAGACCTTTCTATTAAACACGTAGAATTTGTGAGATGTGGTGAAAGTCGAAATGTGTGTGATCCACAAAAATGTTAGACACATTTGTAAAGGTTACATGCACTTGTCTCCTTTAGTACAATGTTCTGGTTTTAGTCATAGCCCAGGAACATAAGTAAACTCAGACCACCTAAATCACCAAAGCTCTCCATTGGAGCAGATTATTGAGTTAGAGACATTCTTCCTTCTTAGTTTTAATGAATAGCTAAAATAGCAATGCAATGACTTGCGTATTTTATGTTCTAGGCATTAATTAATTTTTATTATCATGTCCCAGTAAAAACCTTGTACCTGATGATGTCAGCCAGCAAAAGAGCAGCAGATAGCACATTGCTACCTCAGATAAGAGCTGTCTTGTCATTCCTAATAGGTCAACAGGGAGATGCAAAACAGTTACATTCAATTTAGAAGAAAACAAACAGTTGTAACAAAGCCTAAATATTTTTGTAAGCCATATGATAGCATGGAATATCTCAGTGACATAAAATTGGCTCTGTGCTGGAAACACTGGAGAAGAAACACTCAAGCATAGAGCTGGAGAGCACAAACCAAAATATTCAGGCCACAAACACCATTAATACATTTAGAAGATTACTTTGAGAATTTTACAGTACACAACTGTGATGAACAAGAACCCAGATGCCCGATGCCTAAGAGACAAATAGCACTGACGTACCTGTTTTGTTGTTCTGTCATTTCTCTGCAAGGACAGCACATGTAATTGCAAACAAAGCCAGAGGAGGAGTCATGCCACAGTAATGTCAGCCATGATAAGGTGTGGTTATCATGGAACAAGCTGGTACCTAGCCTACATTCATAGCTTTTCTCAGTCTCATCCTGGACATTCTTAGGTACAGAGCGTGTCCTCACAGGCTAAACAGCGGTGCACTGTTAATATTGGCATGAAAGAGCAGGACATGTTTTTCCAGAATATATTAAAGGGATATAGTCTCTTTTAGATTCAGAGTACATGACAGGTGTGCATGTCATTTAATGCATGAGGACACCGTAAAAATCCTTTGCTCCATCAGCATTTTCTGGATAGATCTCCAGAGTGCTTCTACTACAGCACAAATTGTGATTCAGGCTCAGCTCTTGGCAAAATTAACAGCAATACTTTACTACAGGCCCTAAAATTTAATCACATAATACACCTGCTGCTAAAATTATCTGAAATAGGGTTATCATTAGTATCTAGGAGATAAATGTGTATAGATAAATGCTGTATACTAGAGTTTGTCATGAGGCCAAACATTTTTCCATTGTAATCCCTGTGTCAATGAGTAGCTGGAATATTTTTCTTACAGCTCTGTGAGTAAAGATTAGTAGTGAGTATATCACAAGGGATGTCAATGTCTTGAGATGCTGAACAATTTGACATCATGAGGGAAGGTATAGAAGGACAACAGAAGTAACTTTCCATTCATCGGATGCTTTGGCCTCTCAGACCTGCAGATCTCTACTTGGTAAATCACTTCATTGCCTGCACAGTTAGGAGAGATCCTTGTCCTCTCATCTTCTCTCCTCTAGAAATTAAGTCCCCAGTTTTGGCCTTGGCCTTACCTAACAGAATTGTCTTTCCTCTGGATATCACTTGGTAAGTGGATGTTGAGGCTGCTTGCATCATGAACTGCTTGAGAAGAGTTGCTGTGCAAGGCTTAAGGGGAGGTTCTGCCCTTCAAGCCCTCTTTGGAGAGCTAAATGAGTTTTCCTCCCAAATTTAATTTGAATGAGATAAACATCAAAGGCATTTGAGAAACTTAGAAATCTTTCAGTAAAAGTTCTATGCCAATTCCATTCCTGGGGGAGTGAGCGCTGAGGTCTGCCAAATTGTGTTATAGGAAAAGGGCTGGTGTAGCTGATCGTGTTCCATGGTAGGGATGTGCAGTAAATGGGTCTCCTGAGATGCTTCCAGGGTAGTTTTCTATACTGACATTTTTAAGAGTGATAATTTGGAAGGCTTCTCTCCAGAGAGAGGAGTCATTGCAGACAGGGAGGAAAGGTCTCATCTCTCTGCTCGTTGCTGTGGAGACAGGCAGATTCCCACTGTGAAGACAGTGTAATATAGAGGGGAAAAGCTTTGAGGGACATCACAAAGACAATTTATTCCTTCCACATTTTACCTTAGCCTGGGTCTGTTGCTGCTGTCTTCCTTCCAGCTTTTTCTCTTCCCTTCTTGATTCTCTCCCCTTCTTTTCTCCAGCTCAAGTCCCACTTGTGCTTTTAGTGGGACTTTCTTCTCCCCATTCATTTTGTCTTCACAGTGCTTTCCTGTATTTTTTCTCCTCATTTCACCTCGCTTTCCTGAGACTTAAAATCACTTCAGTGATGTTCTTCCAAGACACAACTGCAGACTGCTTTTCTGATGGTTTTTTTTCTGCTGAAACATTGAGAGCAGGACAGCATTCCCAGTACAGTTCAGCCTTGGCAATATTATTACCATATTCTGTATTTCAAGAGACAAATTTGTTCCTGTATGAAAACCTTGCTATGCTTCTGCTTCATCCCGGTTGTGTCTGTTGGTGCCTCCTTCCACCAGTTCCTTTGGCACCTGATTTCCCTGATGCAGAGCTGCAGCAAAGAATTCTGGTTCTCTGTAGCACCAAAATTACCTTCTCTTTTGCTCAATAAAGGGACTGGTTATGTTCAGTAAAGGAACTGGTAATATCCAATAATTTTGGTATATTTCAGTGCAATGTGGTATCTGATTTATTTTAGAAACATGTTCTACTGGGTTTATCTCATTGCTTCAGCACTCTTGGAGATCTGCAAATATTTTGAGAGCCCAGAGGGCTCAGACAAACACTTCTTGTAAGGTGCTTTCATAAAAGAGAATATTGGCTTATCTGGTAATTTACTGGCTTTTATTTTTCATTTTGTCCAGATTGGCTAGTTATTTTGTTGTTCATTGTGGAGGGAAATTAATGATGGACACAAGTATGGTTGTATTTGTAATCCTGTGAAAAAAATACGTTGTCTAAAGATTATCCATTTATAAAATTATCATTAGCTTCATTTAACAGTCTTTTTCTTTTGTTGAGCATCAATTCATGATCATTTTCTTAACTGGCATTTTCATGATTTCCTGAAAGGACCACGGGGTGGCAGAGTAATTAAACACATACTTACTGGAAACAATTTAATTCGCAGATGAAAACAGATGGGAGTTGGGAGACCCAGAGTAGCTTTGCAGGTGGTAATTATCACAGTGGTGTTGAGTGATGCCATAAATTTGTAGGGTTTCTGACATCTCACAGCAATGGTTGCATAATCGCAATATGCCGTGCCTGCCAACTGTGCCCCAGAGAGGTCTGTCAGCCAGAGGAGCAGCTTCGCTGGCGTGTGTCCCTCAGCCACGGGATGCCTCTATGCACCATGCAGCCTAACCTAATGACAGGATGCGATGTGGTTAACGATGGAGACAATGCTGAAACCTCTGCTTCATACAGTAATGTTTGACAAAGACTTTATTAAAAGCCTCATCAGTCATAGGGGAGTTTGATTCTGTATCTCATGGCAGCAGCTGTTTGGCGTCCTGTCAAACTGTTTGCATCTGTTCCTGCCACCAGAACCACACATCCACCGCTATGTGCGCACTGCCTGCTTGCACCCACCACCCACCCCAAACCTTGGCAGTGGTGCTCGCTCTTCGGCACAGAAGAGCCAGACCACCTAAGGTACAGTGTGCTCCATCACAGGCAGCGTGGACAGGTCAATAGAAACTTGGGCTGAGGATCAGGAATAGATGGCAAAAGACTAGGAAGGAACAGTGTCTTAGATTGAATCTCAGCTCTTAGGTCCAAAAAGAGAAAAAAAAGAATTGCCTGAGTATTCAGTGAACCATTAGTTCAAGCTGCAGTGGTTTAAATAAACCTTTTTGATTTCGCAACCAGACATCAGAGCGCATTAACACAGACAGAGCTAGGGGACAGCTTAAGAAGCTGACTTTTACCTCTTAGCTAGTAGATGTTGCCTTCACACTTGAGACGTGGTTTAGAAAGCAGCTCCTTTTCAGCTCCTAGTCACACCAGCTGACTCACACCTCCCAGCCTGTGCCCTAAGCTGGATTCTACAAAATCCCAGGAGTACAACCTCGGCTAAACATACGATGTAGGCAGCTTGGGCTGAATGAGTTCATAACTGCTATCTGTTAAATGCAGAATAAAATAAAGAGAAAACAAACAAAAAAGAACTACGAGAAAGACACATGAAATCTTCAAAGATTAAGGGTTCAGCCAGTCTTACAGGTGCCTTTTGACAGACATATTTTTGTGATGCTCAAAATTAGAAAGTATTGCAAAACTACTTAATATATGAAAAATGAGGAATTAGAAAATATTGCAGGTATAACAGGTAATAGAGGGACTTGAATGTATACACCAAACGTCATCACCAGCATTGGATAGTGCAAAATGCTGGTTCAGCAGACGGCACTGTCAACTTGAGTTACTGGGTCTGCTCAACTGATGTGAATTTCTGATCTTTTCTCTTATTGATGGTGTTTGTTCCCATAAAATATTTATCTGTTCACAGAAGCAAGCACTAAAACATATACCCATCTCTTGGTTGTGCTTTAGCCGTCAGTCTGCACAGGAATCTTGTTATCTGTCTGGCCCAGTGAGTGTCTGAACATTTAATACAAAATGGAAAAACTGAGTAAGGACAGGCTTAGAAAGCCCCTTTCAGATTGTCTCTGCATATCTCAGGATCAAAATGCACTTCAGCTCACTATGATAACGCTTGCCAGGTCAGGGCCACATGAAATGCAAGACTATAAACATATACGAGTCTCACTCAAATGCTGAAATGTTGGACAGATTGTGAAAAATTCCTCCATTTATCTCACCATGGTGGCTTTTGCAGGAACTTAGAAGTTATGATAGAAAAGGAGAAGTTTAAAACATACTGTTTGTTTTTTTTTTCTGGAAACTTACTAACTTTTCCTGTGGTTTATCTCAAGACTAAAATTAGCATGGCCAGATGCATTCAGTCCTTTGAATCACACAAGCACTGATTCTTCTGACCAGTTCGTAGCAGACAACTTTAGTTGTTTGAACTTAGAGCAGCAATGGATGTAATCTGTGCACTGCCAAGAATGGGAAACACTATTGTATGTAGCCTGAAAAGAGGAGGGGAGACTGGACAATACCTGGTAGTTCCTCTGGTTCCCCTTGCCAGGCCCCTAGTGCCAAGGATGTGAACTAATTGAAACACAGAGACAAGTGAACTCTCTTTGCAAATAAACAAGGGAATATAGAAAAAACCTGCTGATTTTCCACATGTGTTGCAAGACCTACATAAATGAAAGCCTAACTTAAAAGCCAAACTCCTATTTTGTATTTGTCTTCCTCAGTAAGAGAGGGACTATGTATTTTTAAATTTGCTGTTTACATAATGCTGGGTCTTATACAAAATTTGTTAGGAAAAACAAAGCGGTTAACCCATTGAACAGCTCACCTGCTAATGCCTTTTGTCCCTCAAGTTCTTCACCGTCTTTTTTCATGAGATGATGAATGCCTTAATGATCTGTGTGTCATTTTCCTGTTTAAAAAGATCTAGTCATGGCAGCAAGGGAAAGACAAGCTTATGTGAGAACAAAGCTGTAGGAGAAATGAGAAGTGCATACATGAATATTAGTAATTGTTTTCATGTGAATGTCTCATGCTAAAATAAGTTTGCAGAAAATTAAATAGTGAGATTAAAGAGTTAATTGATCAAATTTGCTAATAATTTATGAAATCAAGATGTAGGCTGAATATCCAATATTCTTTAAAGCATGGAAAGCATTATTCTTATTTCACTATGTAAACATTTAGCTTTTCACCACTTGGGCATTTACTCAATGAGATAAGAAATTTTATACAAATTACTAGAATGTTCCTAACACCAGTACTCTTAATACAATTCATGCATGATGTTCCACAGAGTGCCATGACCTTGGGGGGTCAAATGTGTAGCCCAATGCCTTGATGCATGCCAGAGAGGCTCCAGCACCATCAGAACTCACTGGAAGATACTTGATCTTTCGCTCATGCCTGTGATACCAATTCTCCACCAGACGTTGTGAAGGAGAAGTTTTAAAGTATCCCAATGCTCCAGCTCAAAGATCTCTCATGTTTTTTGGCTGAGGAATGCCTTACTGTTAGCTAGCTTCCTTCATCTCCCTTAATTCCAGCCATGCTAAGGTAAAATGCAAATATGAATTCATATCTAAAATAGACACTAACTCCTAAAATTGATCCTATATCTGTAAAAAAGAAATGATTCTACTTCCTGGATGTTTCTCTCTCTTGTCAGGATTTCAGGCTCTGCACATGCTATCCCATCTCTTAGAGGAGCATCTTAGTCTTGGTAACCAGTCTACCCTGGGAGGAAGGGTCAAGACAGCTAAATGTTTTGCTAGAGCTTATGTTCTGTAGCAGTCTATACATGAAAAACAAGATACAAACAGCTAACCACGTTAGCTCATTACTGGCTCTTGGTTAAAATGTGACCCTTTGGGGTTTTGTTAATTAACCATTTTTGGGTGACAGTAAATTTGGGATGACTAATGCCTAATATCTTTCTGTTAGGCACATTCTAACTGTAAGAAGTTTCAGTGTGAATATGTGGGGCAAATTACAAATGGGATGTCAGTGCACAAAGGCAAACATGGCTGCATATAATCATTAAATAATTCACTGTCCTGCATTTTCCAGGCTGCATGACTATGCAAGAAAAGATATGTGTTTCAAGCTGCAGTTCCTCAAGCACCCTGAGTCAAGCTGATAGCTTGTCACTCTTCAAAGACAGATTCTTCCCCCTTTTCCTCTCCCTCTTCCTCTTCTTTTGTTCCTGCTCCTAGCTGCCCAGACCCGCTCTACCTCAGTGCCAGCTTGGTGCTTATTGGACACTACAACCATCTGCACAGCTCTCCTCACTTGCTCAGAAGAAAATCTCTGATTTCTGGTATTCTTCTGCTCATTTAGTGAATTGAATTGCAGCAAGCAGAGGTCCTAAAAGTGGGAGATCTAGCGTAAGACACATTGCAGATTTTGCCACCAGAGCCAAGAAGCGTAATGTTTACCCTTTTAGCAGATGAATCAGCCAAACCTAGGTGATGGAGCTGAGGGCTTGTCCAGAAATGGTCTGCAATGTATGATCACATTCTCTTGAAATTGTCTTTCCTTCAGTCACGTATTAAAGTGCTTGATAAAAATTACTGTGTAAATTCTTTGTCCTAAAGATAAGGTCGGATGAGATTGTTGTTTCAATTCCCTTTTTGTTTTCCTATACTTTGTATGTTTGCAATATGAGTGGAATTAGAGGGTGTTTGCAAGCATTCAGATTAAACACATCTTCTGGATTTTCAACAAGCAAGCTCAAGCCGTAGTGTTTACAGTCCAAAGGTGCCCTTCTCAGCCCATTTTGTGGGTGAAATGAAGGCAGATTCCATTTTTCTCCTTTTGCTATCCATGTAGTGGTCTTCGAGATCCACAAAGGCAAGTGATTGTTCCCCTGTAATCAGTCCTGGTGAGACCACACCTCAAATTCTGTGTTCAGTTTTGGGCTCTTCACTACAAGAAAGACATTGAAGTGCTGGAGCATGTCCAGAGAAGGGCAACGAAGCTGGTGAAGGGTCTGGAGTACAAGTCTTATGAGGAGCAGCTGAGGGAGCTAGTGTTGTTTAGTCTGGAAAAGAGGAGGCTGAGGGGAGACGCCCTCTACAACTACCTCAAAGGAGGTGGTAACAATGTGGCTTCTAGTCTCTTCTCACAAGCAACAAGTGATAGAACAACAGGAAAAGGCCTCAAATTTTGCCGGGAAGGTTTAGACTGATTAATGAGAAAAATTTCATCACCAAAAGGATTGTCTAGCATTGGAACAGGCTGTCCAGGGAAGTGGTGGAGTCACCATCCCTGGAGGTATTTAAAAGACTTGTACATGTGGCATTTAGAGACACGGTTTAATAGTAGACTTGGCAGTGTGTGGTTAAGATTTGGACTCTATGATCTTAAAGGTCACCCTTTTCCAACATAAATGATTCAATGATTCTATGAAAGGTGCTCATTAAAATGACTATACTGGGTTGAGCCAAGGGTCCATCTAGTCCAGTATTAATCTCACAAATGGCTATAAACAGATCCTTGGGGAACATCAAGGAAAGCATGTATGAAACGTCTCACAAGTGCTTGCCTAGCTTCCCATTATTTTTAGCCCAGAGAATTTCCTGAGCTGGATGTGGCTGCTGTCTGCTTAGTAACCCTCTGTAGATTTCTTTTCCAAGTCCATTTTTTCCTTGACTCCAAGTCCATTCTTTTATATCCAGAGCATCCTTTGTTAATAAATACTGCAAATCTTCTACAAGCTGTGTAGGGAACCATCTCCTTCCTGCTGTTTGCAGCCTGGTTTCTACTAGGTTCACTTGATTCCCTCTTAGTTTTTCTCTTGATCCTGAAACCATGATCTGGTCCTGAAACGATGACAATATTGTAAACAGTTAAGCATATGCAATTTCCATGCACACAGAGTATTTGCAGGCAGAAATAAAAGCAATGAGTGGACAATCCAGGTCTATCTTAATTGCACATGGCTGTAAATGAAAACCGTGTTTAGACCACTGAAGAAGATGCCTCCTGGACTTTTTTTCCCTATCAAATATGTTGATAAACAGCGCTCATGACCTTGCACTTTACTTCCCATTGGCCGGACTAAATGCTGAGGGAAACGCTCCTTTGCCTTCTCAGGAATTCTGCATCGCCTATCGCCTGGAGACAAAGAGGTGAGGTGGGCAAGGGACGGATCCCTGAAAACAACCCCAGGGCATCAGATGAGCAGAAATCAGGACGGTGGGAGAACAGCGGCAGTTTTTGAGGGTGCAAATCCGGACCAAGCGCTCCCTCTCAGCCCTCCCCGTGTGGGTAAGGAGGGCACGGCAGCAGCATCCCAGCAGAGCCCGCAACTGGGAGTCGCGGCTCCCGGGCGCGCTTCCCCTCCGTGCTCCCGGCAGCTCCGCGTTGAAGGCCGCGAGGGCTTCGGAGCGGCGGGCGGCGGCAGCGCCGAGTCTGCCGTGTGACAGCCGGCGGGGGACGCTGCTGCCTCGGCTGCGGCTGCGGCGGCTGTAGCCCTGCGTTTCCCCGCCTGCCCGTGACACAATAACACGGGAAGCGGGGATCCGCGCCTGCCGAGTGGACAAGTGACCTGCCCCGCTCAGGTGAGCCGAAGCGGCGCGGGGGAGGCTGCCGCTGTGACCCACACGCGGTGACAACACGCGGTGACTAGCTCTGCACCGCGCCTCCCGGTCCCCGCCACCCGGCGCTGTGTCCGCCCGCTCCCGGCGATGGAGGAGGGCATGAGCAGCATGCAGCAGAAAGCGGCGGAGCTGGAGCACATGGCCGAGGTCCTGCTCACCGGCGAGCAGCTCCGGTAAGCTGGGGGTCAGCAGCAGCCCCACCCCGCACCCCCTGAAGGCGAGGGGATGGGAGGATCCGCGGGGCGGAGGGCGAGGGTCTGTCCCTTCGGGCGTCCGTTGCATCGCAGCACCTGCCCGGCTTCCAGCGCGTCCCCGGGCTCCGGCCCCGCTTTCCGCAGCGAGGAGGAGGAGGAGGAAGAGGAGGAGGAGGGGAGGCGACAGCGGCGCTGCCAGGCGGTTACCGCCTCGGGGGGCTCTGCTCCGGGCACCTTTGCTCACCTTTGAAGGCATCTGAGGGAAAGGTTGCTCCGTCGCTAAAGGGATGGAGCGATCCAGGAGGCGAGGTGCATCTTTAAAGATTTAAAAACCCCAAAGAAACCCTAAGCAATTAAGTGCTTCAGCACTCCAGAGAGGAATAAAGGGAGAGCAGGGGACCGCTTCTGGACAGACCCGGAGCTCCTGCAGCGGGGCCGGGCAGGGACCCTGCAGAGCTGCACCCTGTTCCAAGGGCTTCTCTTTAGTTTGCATGAACTGGTCTCAGCAGATGGAAGGGGTTCCTTACCGTCAGTGCCAGCAGTAATTAACAGCACCGTGTGACTGGAGTTGTGTGCAGCACAGAAACCGTTAACAAAAATGCCTGACTCAGTTAATATTTAATTTCTGTGACGTATTTATTGTGCCATCTGTATCCAGACAGTACACAGGAGAAAAATTTTAAAGCATTCATCTCGTTGATGGAACATCTTGTGATTTGGGAACATCTTGTGATTAGGAAATCATATTATTATTTTGTGTTCTATGTGCAACTAGAAGGAGATTGTAGAAATATTTCCCCTCTAGTTTTTGCCTGAATTTTCTTTGAACTTTTTACTTAAATGCCAGACAAACACTGCAGAATGACAGAAATGTTGCTTGGTTGGAGAGGTGCCATCATTGCTGCTAGTATAGGCACTGACAATGTTACTGGTCACATCCACATGATAAGGACAATTGACAGTTTGTGATGCACACCAGTGATGTCCATGTTTGGGGAATAAGTGTTGGTTTCGTGGTCTGGCTCCAGTACGTGCTCCAAAATTGAGATTCCTCTTCAAAGTAGCCTGAAGTGAAACCTAGGGTGACAGAGTGCACCAGCATACAAGCTCTGCATGGTAGACTTAGTGCAGTTATTTATTCCACTGTCTGATAAGGATCCTGCTCTTCCTAATTTGTCTCACAATAAGTTGAAGATTCAAGGCTAATACAAAAATTTCTGTTAAGATCACATTAATCTTTCTGTATGCTTCATAGTTAAATGTTAAAACAAATCACTCTTTCCTCCAAGGAGAAGAGGAAAATTTCAACAAATCTGGCTCCTTGAATCAGGTCATTAGTCACATAATCAAGGATGACATTTGTTATCTTATTTATTAAGGTAATGAAACATGGTGCTGTTTGGGGGCAGGATGATCTACAGATACCAAATAATTATTCCCCATCCCGTGAAGTTACCTATGGACACTACTTTGTTAATCTGCACAAACTGACCTGGATCCCCTTGGACTGTGGTTTCATGAACAACTCAGCCTGCATAATATCTAGCTACTGCTGAACCAGGAGTTCCGCTGTCCCCCTGACCCTGTTCCTACTTGCCACTCTGGCTTGTAGTCCCACCTTCTCCCTCGTGCCTGCTTGCATGCTTCTTGCACCTTCCTGGGAGCAGAGCCAATGTGGCAATCCAGCACGTAGGTTAGTTTTCTGAGCTGCTGGCTGCCAGAATCCACAGAAGATCAATAGTGGGAATGTGGACCCAGAAGGACGAAGAGAAAGTAGTGAAGTGAGATCTCCCGTTTTGTCTGGAGTGAGCTGTTGGGTCAGCTGGAACTGCACTCAACATTGCCTCTTTTCCCCCATTTTTTTTAATTATCTTTATTTTGTTTTTCTGTTGGGATACTGTCTGCAAAGGGTTAGTTTTTTTCAGGTTTCCAGACAATAAAAGCCACAAAATATGTGTTAGAAAACTGGCTGGCAGACAAGTTTTAGCCAACCCCGCATTTGAAGTTTCCCTTTTCCTGTCCAAGATAAGCATATAATTGTTAAGGCTAAATGAAAACGTGGAGGGTTTTCAAGATCAAAGACAGGTTATCTCAGCAGCCTTTGAGGCAGGCAAACATGGTAGAAAACCAGCACACACATGCTCTCAAGGAAGCATATTGTACTCTATTCTTAGTGATGCTTACGAATGCAAGATAAGCAGGGGAGTGATGCAGCCAGACAGGTGATTATATATGTATTTGGGTGAAAGTGCATATGAGCAAGTGTTGCATACTGCAAGATGAACGCATAGCTTAGGAGTACAAGTGTAAAATGAAACTGAGCATGGTGTTGCTTACACAAAAGCAGTGTGGGTATTTAAAGCATTCTTACACTAGACCAAACAGCGTGTGTGTCTAAACTCAAATACTTATGAGAGCTGCTTGTTTAAATTCCATTCAAAGATTCTACTACCAATCTCATCCCAGCCTCACGCATTGCCTCATAGCCCCCATTCCTGTGGCCTGTTTGTTGCACATGTGTCCCTCTCTGGCAGGGACTTCTTCAGGCACTGAGGGCTGAAGTCATCTGAGCAGCACCTTGGAAAGATTAGCTTCGCACACTGGCAGCATCAGCAGTGGGCATGGAAGCCCTCTGCCCCTTTCCTCTTCCCAGGCACATGTGTGCTGGGTAGGGGAGGGAGAGGAGGAAGCCAAAGAGTGTTTTCCTGCTCCTTGTTACTGTCCCTTGGATGCTTGTGATCTGTGTTTCTCCGTTGTGAGGTCAGGAGCCTCTGCCCCAGTGTGTGTTCTGTCAGCTGGCACTTGGGGAGGGGGTTGCTGGCACATACCAGATCTGGGCTTGCACCCACCAGCTTTCGTTATGAGCAGTTTGCAGGAGACGAGGCTGTGATGGAAATCCTGATCCATGGGTGGGCTGATTTATGGAAAATTAAACAGAATCTTAAGCTATGTTTTAGCTAATATGGTAATTTTTTACATCTGATAGTGTCCTTTACCTCTGTACCCAGTAGCTGGCTGAGGGAATATCTAACTCTTACTCTTGATTGATAAAGATGTATTTTTTAAAGTGAGACTTCTGAAGTTTGGCTCTTGGCAAGCCTTTTTAAATTGTCAGGCTGACAGCTGTGAAGCAAAGCTGAAGTTTTCGGTGGTGTGGCACTTCAGGACAGACCCTTGGCAGCGTCTCCCTGCTATGCAGGAGACAATGAACAGCAAGGCAAGAGCTGAGATTTGCACGATCAGACTACAGCTCTCCAGGCACCGATGGCCCTGCAAGGTCAAACTGCCAGGGTTCTGTCTGTCTGACATCTCCAACCGCTAGAAAATCTAGTTCTTCCTTCTGTTCTGCTGCTGTATGACAGACCCTATAGCTGTTCAGTGGTGAGCCCTTTCTTTTCAGGACGAATGCAACGGAGCTGCCCTTAAAAAACTCCATAATTTACAAGTGATGAGTGTGGACCTGTCTCCTGAAGAAACTGTGAGCTGTGCTCAAGAGGATTACAGGGCCTTCAGCTTCTTGGGACCAGGAGAGCCTGCCTGCAAATCCCTGCCTGGGGTTAGCCCTGGGGAAGTGAATGTCATGCACTTCCTTGGTCTTACTTGGATAGTCGTTATTGGAAATATAATAACGGGAATGCATAAGGATGCTACAGAAGTCAACAGAAATTTTATGGGAAGCAGAACAACTCCAAGCTCATTTCCTTTCTGCTTGAAGGCAACAGTTTGTGCCTGTTTCAGCACTGTTTGACAGAAGGATAAAAGTACCTCTGCCTCGTTTTGAGCATTAACTTAGAGCTGTTCTTGCCTCTGGCAGTCAAAAGCAGTTTCAATAGGCATGTTTTGATATACATTCTGGCTGCCTGTCTTGCCAGTCAGAGGTGTCTGAAATCTTCCATATCTGCTAATTGTTTTCTGGTGCCATATTGCCTCCAAAATCTGGTTCAAAAAGTCCCTCATTTTTTTTCAGAAAATGTGCATAGTCAGGCTTCAGTTGACCAAACAGTAATATTAAAAAAGTATTATTTTTTATTTAAATTAGAAATTGCCATTGTATCTGTGGTGCATTTCTCTGTTGTAGATGGAACTTGATTGACATTTAATGTCTGCAGACTTCTGGATACCTCGTTATCACCAGCATTTACAAGACGCAACATCTTTCCTGATTCATATTTCTGTTGAATAGTTGAGTAAATAATTAGGAAAGTTATTAGATGACCCAGTGATTTTGATAGAATAGTTCTTATAATCCAGCATCTTCTTTCTTTCTGCTTAGGGAAATGTGAAACGTGTTTCTTGGAGATTTTTCTTCCCTTTGAAAGAGGCAAAATGCAAGATATCGTTCCACAGAAATTTGTCTTTTTATCAGAATTTGTAGATGAGTTTCGTCTTACAAAGCGGTTTTATGTGCTGAACAACCAAACATTTTGAAGCCCGCAAGACGAGCCAAGGCCACTTTTCACCAGTTTTCCAAAGGTCTCGCTTCAGCAAGAATATCACCTTGAGAAAAGTTCTTAACATATTGGAGTGCATACCTTTCAGAGTCATTAATTTCTGAGGGATGATAGCACTTACAGGTCCATACATTTTTTTCTTATTCTGAGTAGTAAATAGTCAACCTTTTTCACAGGGGTAGGGTTCAGAAGTTCATTGGCACTCTAAGTTGCAAGGAATCCAGGGCGCATAAGAATAACAGTTTCTAGAGAAATGTAATCGACAGCTCTAGTTTTAATGTGTTGCTATAATATAGAAGTATATTAACTGTAGAGTTACATAATTTATTAAATGCTATCAGTGTGTTTGAGAGTGTATTAACACACTAGTTACAACTGTGTAAACTTGTACACTAAAAGGAATGTAGGATTTAATATAAAGGATTGTTGAGAGGTAACTTCCTCTCAAGTCAGGTTCTGACCAATCTTCAGATGTCAAACAAACATTTATGCCATTTTTAGATTTTGTGATCTACCTAAGCCAATCCAATATTGTACCTCCACCAAAAGAGTTGATGTGTTTTTCTGTCCCCTGCACCTTGTTCTTGTAGCCTCCTTAGTTGTTCATCAGTGGCTGCATTTCACTTTTCCAAGAGCTACTGATATGGCTTAAAAATAACCCTGAAAAATTAGTTTTCAGTCATCTCACTTGAGAAGGCACTTGTCTACTGACTTCTTCAGAGCAGATAGCACACAGGAGATTGTATCATCAGATCACTGTGGAACAGAGTGATTCAGAACACTCTGTCAAAATAATTTAACTTTCATTAATTTGTTTCCCAAAATCAAGTAACCAAAATATTGGCAATATCTTCTCTGTGAAGTTCCACCAGAGTGATACACCGAAAGAAAATATTTTGAAGTGAAGTTTGGTAAACCTGAGAAATGAAGTGCTCTGCCATCAGGAAGTTTCCTTCTAACTCTATCCTATGAACACTTTGAATTATACATTTTAATTAATATAAATTATTTTAGTTTTATAAAAAGTACATCTCAAGTTTATATGTTAATTTTTTTGTAGAACCCTAATACCTGATGCACCTTCTCATATATTTCAGTCCTGCCTGTTTAGACTAATTTTAGTGATGTCTCCTATCTATCTATCTATCTATCTATCTATCTATCTATCTATCTATCTATCTATCTATCTATCTCATATATATATATATATGTATGCACATATACATATACTATGTATATGTATATAATTCCTAGGCCAGGAATCTCAATTTCTAATGCCCTTCAGTGAAATTTGTGGCTATTCAACGTTTAGAGAAATCAAGATGTAAGGCTTTTGTTTGCTCAGTTCTTTCCTTTAAGCTATGCCTTTTAATAATTCAGTCATTCCCACCATCAGCTTTCCTCAAGTAGTACTCAGAGATCAAGAAGTTAACAATGCATGTGCAAATAGCGATCACTCTTTTCACTATGTACACAAGAAGGCAGATGTTGTACAAGTGGTTTGTGCTGTGTATTTTATGTATTCCATTCCAGATGGAGTCAATCATTAACTTGTGTCTCAGGTTCTTGAAGATCAGCAGGCAAGCAAAGGATCTTGGATGTGTATAGCATGTTCAAGGTTTTTTTTTTATTTACTTTACATTAGAGGAGCTGCCCATGAACAGGTGAAGGAAACTGTTTTGATGTTGGTACTTATGAAAGGAAGGGAGGATTAATGTGCCAAAAGCAATCTAGCTTTGCATTTACTACACGATCCCTGCTGCTGTGGGGGCAGCAGCCTTAGGCTGGCATCATGACAGAGAAGTCCTCCTATCACTTGTCCTTATTATTTACTATTTGTGTAGCAGTAGCGCCTTGGAATTTGAGCAGGGGCAGACACTGTATACTCTGAAGAAAAATAAAGCCCTTGCAACACAAATCTTGGCTGCAATTGATAGCTTTTTTTTTGCAGCAGTAACAAACTCTGGCCATTGAGGGAAGGTCTATGTGAAATAGCCAGACTTGGAGAAACAGAGTCAGACTCTGTTGGGATTGGGATTTCTGGTCTGGGAAGTCAGACACCAAGCTCAAGAGTAGCACCCTAAAGTGCTGAGAAAAATACCTCACAAGTGGAGGTAATATGGAGGTAATAACTGTGTGTGCTGGAGTGGGCGGGGACCTCTGGGTACCATGCTCAGGAAAGGATCTGCTCTTTTCTTCCTCCAAAATCACATGTGTAGAATGAGAGAGCAGACTGAAGCCAGGAGGGAGGGAGGTCAGCTTTCACTCTTCAATAAATGGACAAGGACTTAGGAGGAATCTGCGCATCTCTTTTTAATGGAGGTGTTTCTTATATCTGTAGACTCTGGGCCCTTCTACCTCTTATTCTGCTTTATATTCATAATTCTTGCATTGTGATTGTATTAACTCTTTTGCCTCTTTCTTCCTGCCTGAGCAGGCTTACCTGAGCCCTTTTTGCTAATTGAAAGATACTTTTATTCCTGTGCTGAGTGCAATCATCTCCTCAAAGTAAACTTCTGTGGGAAGACATTAAACTGATGAAGAACTGGCAAAGGGGATGAAAGACTGAGTGAGAAGCAAGAGCTAAGCAAGTTTTTTTCGTGTGCCTCGTCCCTGAAGAAAATCGGCATCAAGGCTATAAATGTTAATAAAGAAAGAATCTGCAAAGCTTCAGGCCTTTGCAGAACCACTGGCATTCACTGAGTGAAGGATGCACTTCATCTTAGTAATGGATTGTTGGGATTTTTTTCTTTAAGCAAGAGCAAGAAATAAAACCCATCTATTTTAAACAATTTTAAAGTATAATCTAGTGGAATTACATGCAGCTTAAACCTATTTGAACACAGGCTCACAGATTACACTGATTCAATTAGGTGCACTGATTCAACTAAGACTATTGGTATTATAACACATTGAAGAGATAGATTTGCAAAGGCAGTTTGCCTTCACAAGCTAGCTGAGAAAAGATTTTTAATCAATTTCATGAATATCAACAACAGTCATGACTTTTACTTTTTTACTATTTTTTTAACTGGAGATTTGGCCTGTCCCTTGAAACCTCTATTTTTGCTGTGGTCTTAAGGAAAAATGACTGTGTTGTGAATATGCTTTCATTCCTTGCAGCAGAAAGAATAAAACTTATCTCAGAGCTAAAGAAAAATAAAATATTTAAACCTACACTTCCAGGAGAGTGCTATATAGCAGTGGAAGAAAAGTAGTGTGCAGTCTTGCTGTTTTTTGTTTTTAAAACTCTGAAGCGTTGAGTTGCATGGAAGCATGGAAAAAGGGAAAAGATAACTCACAGAGAGTGTCACAGGCTCACTGGGGCTCTAGGGAAACCTGTGAAGCCAAGGGAGCCTCTCCAGGCAGTGATCAGCAGCAGATCTGCTTCTGTTACGTCTGTTTCTCTGTTCCTTGGCTGGGCTCTTTGTCATGGTATGGCTAAGCAGGGATCAAGGCATGCCTGAAGTGGAGAGGGACTAATAGTTTGGATGGCTAAAATTTCAAGCCACCGAAAGCAGTTGTCCTCTCTTTCTTGTACCCATGTTGACATAGGTGGTTTGGCCTTCTGTGCTCCCCCTCCTTCGGACTGGCTTAAGCATCTCTGGATCATCACAGTCCAGTGACCTGCACTGTAAGGGGAAGTGATCAGCAGGATTTTGGACAGCTGGTATTTCAGTTGAGTCAGTTTAACAAAACGATTTACCACGTGACCACATAAACACTTCCTATAAAGAAGTACAGAGGAAGAAATGGGTACTGGCTCACCCCATGTCACTGAACCATGGTTTAAGCCTGTGGTTTTCTGATACGACAACTTTAACTGCAGGCTGCTACTGCCCTGCTCTTACTGCTTCCCTTGCACTTCACACTGCTGTTCATCTGGGTTCAGAATTTCAGGGAACTAAAGCAGCCAAAGCCAAATAAGAAAAATTTAACTTTCTAAACAGGCTCAGCATGAGGTCAGACCAGTGCCAGCAATGGGGTGAGGGAGCTGGCTAAAACACGACACTGCTGGGTTTGCTTGACCACCCCTTCAAGTACTTCATTTGCCTAAACTCAACATGGCCAATCATTTGCTAGATTCTCACTTAAAAATTCAGACTCCGGTAGAAGACAGACTACAGAAATCTTGTTGAGTTTAAATGCACAATGCGCATGTTGTTACCACGTAAGAACAAAAATTGTGCTTGCAGTTTTTCTGCTTTATTTCTCTTTCAAAGTTTACTTCTCTACTCTTGTCATTGTGCTTGAATAGAGACAAGCACTGATGTTTCATTTCTTTTGAAATTTGTACTATGTAATTTATGTGACCAGCAGATCACAGTGCGACCAATGTGACAGCACTGCTTCAGAATGCAACAACCTGACTTAATTAGCAACCTTATAATTTTACGGACTTTGTATAATAGTTTCCTTCTTAATAGTGCCTCAATCCAGTAAATGCATCCAGATCTTAAAAAATATGCCTGATAGGGCTTGCTAATTCAGAGCAAATATAGAAGCTGATTTTCCCATAAGAAGACTGTAATTCTCCCATTTCCATGCAATTGTGTGGGTGATTACATGGGCTACCACAGCTAAGTCACAGGGATTTGCAGGTAGATGAGAGTTTTCTGGTTTCTGTGGAGAACTAGGGGGCTGTAGGTCATGCTGTGGGTTTTACAGCGTGTTGAGCCAACATAGAATCATAGAGGTTGGAAAAGATCTTCACAATCATTGAGTTCAACTGTCAGCCCAACACCACCAGACTTACTAAACCATGTCCCAAAGTGCCACATCTACATGTTTTTGTATATCTCCAGGGATCGTTATTCCACTGCTTCCCTGGGCAGCCTGTTCCAATGCTTAACCACTCTTTCAATAAAGAATTTTTTTTCTATTATCCAATTTGAACCTCTCCTAGCACAATTTGAGGCCATTTCTGCTCATCCTATCACTTGTTATTTGGGAGAAGACACCTGGAAACACCCTCACTACGGCCTCCTTTCATGTAGTTGTAAAAAGCAATTAGGTCTCGCCTCAATTTCTTCTTTTCCAGAATAAATGGCCCCAGTTCCCTCAGCTGCTCCTCATAAGACTTGTGCTTCAGACCCTTCACCAGCTTCATTGCCCTTCTCTGGACACACTCCAGCTACTCAATTTTCTTGGAGTCCAGAACTGAACACAGGATTTGAGGTGCAGCCTCATCAGTGCTGAATACAGGGGTACAATCACTTCCTTACACGAGCTGGCCACACCATTTTTGATACAAGACAGGATGCAACTGGCTTTCTTGGCCACCTGAGCACACTATTGGCTTATATTCAGCCAGCTGTCGATCAGCACCCCCAAGTCCTTTTCCACTGGGCAGCTTTCCGAGCCTGTAGCATTGCATGGGATGCTTGTCACCACAGTGTAGGACCCAGCACTTGGTCTTGTTGAATCTTGTACATGGTGTAGCTGCTGCAGAAAAGGGCAACCCAACTCCCAACTAAGGCACCTGGTGCACCTGCATTGGTGCATGTCTGACCCCATAGTGAGCAGTCTGGGGAGTTCAGAGAGGTTACTGTTGTGTCCAGTGGACACCAATGACAGTGTAAGGGATAAGGTCAGCTGGCTTGGGGTCAAGGGGTGAGAACCTCCACAGACCCCCTCCTTTTACTGGGGGACCCTACAGTGAGATTGGTTTCTCATAGAGTCAGACCCTGATGTTAAAGCACAAGTGTGCCAGTCCAGGGCTCTTCCCCTGCCCAATCCCTGTTTAGATATCAAGTTTTTGTCAGGGAATGTAGCAATGCTAGACAGGGTTTGGGAGACTACATCCAGACAGATTTGTGGCTGTTTGGCTGAGGATGCCACTTGTGCATTCAGGCTTGAAAATTTAAAACCAAATGGCAAAACTGGAACTAAACGGCTGATCAGAGTAAAAGCCAACACCACCCACAAGATGGTGATAGCAAAGGTGGGATCTTGAAAGTGAAGATAAGCACAGTAATGCTGTATTTGAGACACAGGAGGAGGAGGCAGTGGAAGGAATCAGGGAACGTTATTGAGATCAAGAGCTCTTTCCAAGAGTATTCCAGCGAGGTAAGAGTCAGACAAGATGATGTTTGTCAAGGCCTTGAGGTATAAGATAATAGAGAAAGAGAACTTGAAATAGACCTTGAACCTTCTGGTGGGGAAGTATATATATCCTTGAGGTGCATTCCATGAGGAATCTGTAGAGACTGAAGTTGTTCTGCTGGCAAGCAGCACTAATACTATCATATTTATGCTTATGGGTCTTACATAATCTACCTGCTTTGGAAAGATTCTCCCACCCCCAGTAACTCAGCTACCTTCTAGCACAGTGACCTTCAGCTTGGAGTTGTGGAGGTTTATGTGAGTTTGTTTCACTGCTTTTCACACCAAGGGCCATTGCCAAAATGGCTATATTACTGTAATGTTTCCATTAGCATTCAGCTGAACTGTTGTACAATATGCTGGCTCTGTGTTTGCACCACTTTTGTGCATATTGGGCCAAATGAATCTATTGGCAGAAGTTTAAAAATTGTTCATATCATATGTTGTAGCCGTTGCTCTTTGCATTATTCCTTGTGTATTCAAAGTGCTGGGGTTTTGTAAAGCAGGCCTGTGTATTTCACTATCTGCTGTCAGCTCTGATTTAATTCCAATGAGTATTACAGAATATTTGCAGGAAGATGAAGTTGTGAGTGTTTGTCTGAGGAGTCCAGAGTCCAGCACTTAACACTTATCCTTTATTTTTTTTGAAGACACTCTGACAACACTTAGTCAACATGTCAGTCAAAGTTAGGGTAGCAAATAATGGAAATGACTTTGGAAAAGATATTAGTTAAGCATTATTTTTAGTGATGTTTGTCAGTGGCGGAATAATATCCTTTCACTTTCTGCAGAAAAGATCCTTCTCTTGATAATCACACATCCTTTTCTGCAGTAGCATATAACTGTATAGCTTAGAAATGGAGGTAATATCATAGAAAGCTGTTAATTGTTTCCTGATGCTCAGGATGTAATTAACTTATACTTCCTCTAGCTGAAATTAATTTAGATTTAGTAAGATGTATAAAGAGTAACTCCTAGCTCAAACTGCTATTTTGCTGCTTGGTCAGTACAAATAGAGAGAGATTGTGATGTGAAAAAGTTCAAAGTAGCATTATCATGTACAAACCCCAACAGAGTTTGTACAAAAACCTTTTGGGAATTATTTCAACTAGAAGCTTAAAGACTTGTTGTGGGCAATTAAAGTATTTTCAAAACTAATAGCATATGGGCAAGCTCAGACCTTTCGAGTCTTTGGGGAGATGGCAGAAATAGACGAGGTTAAATTAATAAATCTCTGTGATGAGAAAATTTGCTCCGTAATAGGAGCCATTTGTGTGATACTACTGCTTGTCTAATTAGACAAGGCAATGAAGTAGGCTCTTAAAAGCACGCTGAACAAAAGAAGTAAAACAAAGTTTATTAAATGCTGATTATCAAAACCTTGATTTATGCAAAATTATGCAATTATCTAAAATAGACTGTAAAAAGGTGTCTTTGTAAAAGAAATGCATTGACATACTGGAATAAGCCCCAAGGAGGGCTGGCTTTCAGGGTGGGGCTGGGCTGGAGCACACAATGTACCAGGAGGTGCCGAGGGCTGTGTCTGCTCACCCTTGAGAAGAGAAGGCTCAGGGGAACCTGAGTGCTGGCTGCAACTGTTTAAATGAGAAGATGTAGGGAAATAGAATAAGGGGCAGTGGGCAGAATTTGCAAGATAATTTCTAATTAGGTATTTGGAAATAATTATTCACTGTTAGGGCAAGTGAAAAATTAGAATAAGGGCCCAGAGAAGCTCAGAGAGATTAAAATCTTGCCTGTACATGGTCCTGAGCAACTTGTACTAACTGGACATGCTTTTAGTATAGGTTGGAACAGATGACCTCCAGAGGTCCCTTTTAACCTAAATATATTTCATGAAGGCATAGTGTGATGTCTTCTTTAAACTGTGGTGGCTGATGGTATCAGCATTTTGTTACTGGCTGGTAACCAGAGATTATTATCTACTCAGTTGTACTGGTGTGAGGGCTTGTGAAAATACTTCCTAACCTGTTTCCGTGCAAATTGACCTAGGTTAGTTTGTACAATGGATGTGGTGGTTGACAATACCACTCCTTTCACATTGTCAAGTTTTTCAAGCAAATTTGAGGACAAGAAATGTATCTGTTTCCAAATGAATGCCTAAGAACTTTTCAAAATCTCTCTGTTTGACTGAGATTTTTGCAAAGTTGTGAAGGTGAGAACCTGATTCCATTGACCACACTATCCTAAGCCAGGACAGAATTTTACCTCAGATCATGTAAGATTCATGAGATGCCAATATCACAACTCTTCCTACCACCAAGAGAGCTTTTCAAGGTGTCTGTGAGATTATCTATCTGTACTATTTCTTAAGAACTTGGGGGACAGAAACCAAAGTGCAGATACTTAGGACATAATGGTTTGATGTCAGTCCTTGAAGGATGAGAATAGAGAAAAGGTTAGAGGCAGTGTACAGAGTAACACATGCTAGAAGGCCAGTAGGTCATGTTACTGCCAGAAATCCTGCTGTCTATGTTATGTTGGCATTACAAAGGAACAGAAATCTTGGGGCAAGCCACTTGCTCTTCCGTTCTCACTGTCTGCATGGCAACACAATAAATGGATTGAGTGCTGTCAGGTCCTCTCACACTGTCCCCAGTTTGGGAGTTTATTTGTGTGCATAAATTTGTGGTTTTCCGTAGTTCCACAACTACAACTTTGCTTGTGGAAAGTGGATTTTCAGTCCCATGTTGAGGGAAGAAGATGTTAGAACTGTTAACACTTTTCTTCCCTTGGAGGTGCATGTGTCATCTGATAGTACCTTTGAAAGGTAGTGGGGTATGTTCCCTTGCCTTTACAGATGCAATCAAAGACATTATTAAATCAGGCATGTGCCCAACCACTATCTGACCTTTTCTTAAAAATAATAAGATTTCTTTGAACACACACACACAAAGCAATGAGATTTAGTGCTTTCTCTGTATGCCATTGTGCTTTATCACAATGGTACAAGGCCTAGATCTTTTAAAAATATTTCATAATGGGGGAAAATCCAATCATTTTATATTTCTATAAAGTGATGTTTTTTCCAAGTTCTACACTTCGAGACTACTGTACTGAATGAAACAGTGGTGGTGGAAAGATAATTACTTGCTTTCAATATGGCTGTGGAGAGGCTAGAGCTGCTCCAAACTAATATATTAAGAACTTCACATGACTTCTTTTTGCTAAATCTGTAAATCAACACCAGCTGAAACAGTGTATCCTACATAATTTCACATGAAATATGTTTTTACTCTGTGTTGATTTCTTTTCTGATGAATATGAAACATCAGAGTTTATTTGAAGCCAGTAACAACGGTACTCTTGGGAAAAACATTAGTGGGACAAAGGAGGAAGAAAAAAGGATTGTGTAAACTAGGAGAAGCACAGTAAAAACAGAGAGGAGAATTTATTTAAACATATAGTGGCTCAGGAAAAATTCCAGTAAACTGGAAATTGTGACATTTTGTTTGCAGACTGGACTGTCACAGCCCATCCTTTGATGTAAAATATCAGTATTCTACCTCAGAAAATTATAGATCTGTGGAATAAGACACAGAAAGGTGTTGGCCTCTTGGTCCATAATTCCATGCCTGCAGTGACTGCAAACGTTTTGCAGTTTCAGCAGTTCATATATGCACTGACTACTTACACGTGAACTGAAATCCTGTACAGTTCAGCATTCAAAAAGCTCTTTGCAGTTATGTTCAAATTAAGACCTAATTGGCACTGATTGTGTTGTGCCAGGGCGAGTAATGAACTTGCCTAAAGAGCATGTTTCCACGTGTCTGGGTAGCTATAGCAAGAAGTGCCTGTGATCCAATTGCCCAGCCATGCTCGTTGACACCACCTGAGGAGCAACCATACCCAGGCTCCTACAGATCCTGCCTTTCTTCAGGATGGGGGATGTAAGCCTTATTTTGGGTAAATGAATTGGATTTAGGATTAACACAGAGTGTTGGGCCTTTTATATTCATAGCAGGTGAATGTCTGAGTCTGTGTAAAGGCACAGTGCAGACCCTAACCTCTCACCTCCTCTTGTCCTCTTGCCCGTCTGAAGCCTATCACTAAGTGTCTATGCAACATGTTTTAGATTACAAGTTCAGACCTGACCTAGAGTTAGAAGTATGCTGTAAACATAACCATATTATTGTAATCTAAATCTACCAGCATTCAGCTGGAGCTGGTATCATATATAAAGCTGATGCCATTACTTGGTAAATAAGGTCCAGGGTGCGTGTTCTGAGTTATTAAAGTAGTAAGATACAGTTTGAATTTATTGTCAGAACACATAAATACGTGTTCACTAAGCTACCTGCATGTGTGGAGAGGGAATTTTTCCTGGAGTGAAAAATAGCAAACACATGGCCCAGCAATGGGAGCAAGCTGTTTGGTAGGGCAGCAGATCTTCTTTGGGCTCCTTATTGATTAATTTATAATTCTAAAGGAATATTTCCATTTAATCTTAAGAGCAGAGGAAGAATGCTTCTGTAATATTTATCTTTTCAAAGCTCATCTACTTGTGAACATTTAACAAGGCCTAATCAAACAAGGCAAGGACTTGATAGTATCCTGACAGAAGGAACTAATTATAAAAAGTGGTTATGTAGCAGCTGTGTATCCATTTATATCATATATCAGATGTAGAAGAATGTTGAACTCATCAAAATAAACCATCTCAAAGCTAGATTTTTGCAAAAGTGAAGCAGTTTAAATTGAATTAATCTTTAACTTGGATTTTACTAATAAATTTTCTTTAATGATAAAGTTCTTCATTAGCCTGTCAGAATTTAAGCAGTGAGTAACTTTATGCCATTGAGTAATCCTTTTAAATTCTTGCACCACAGTTCTTCATGTTATATGTTTATGTGACCTAGGTAAAGAAAGAGATTTAAAGCAGATAGAGATGTTCTTTATCATTAAAATATTTGTGTCAGAGAGAAATCCTTTCTGTGTTTAAAAATTGAATACACTGGTCTTACATTGTAGAATTATTGAGTAAAATCATTGTTATCATTTGGCAGAGATGCTTGTGGAAAGTGGATTTTCAGTCCCATGTTGAGGGAAGAAGGTATAAATTGTTAACACTTTCTTCCCTTGGAGGAAAAATTTGAAAGCTGGGGAGGGGATCTTTATCAGGGAGTATAGTGATCGGATATGGGGTAATGGTTTTAAGCTGAAAGAGGAGAGATTTGAATTAGATACCGGGAAGAAATTTTTAGCTGTGAGGGTGGTGAGGCACTGGTACAGGTTGTCCAGAGAAGTCGTGGATGCTCCATCCCTGGAGATGTTCAAGGCCAGGTTGGATGAAGCTTTGAACAACCTGATCCAGTGGAAGGTGTCCCTGCCCGTGGCGAGGGGTTTAGAACTGGATGATCTTTAAGGTCCATTCCATCCAACCCAGATCATTCTATGATTCTATGATTCTGTGCACTTGGAATTAATTCAATGTGCCTGAGACAATTTCCATTTTTTCTCTGTAGATGGTGATTCATTTCTTCTTTTGCATTTGGCACTTGCAGTAAAATCTTATTGGATGTTAAGAGGTTTCTCTTAAAGAAAAACATAACAGAAAAGAGCAGAATGCTAATTAGGATTATACTGATTTGTTACCTCCCACTAGCTGTGAATGTCATACTGGCTTGTATTTTACACTGAAAGAAATGTTTTTCTTAAGCAAACATGACGATTTAAGGGAACTGAAAAAGGCTGTAACATTAGTCTGTTTAGGCTTCTATCTTATTTTGATTAATTTATTTTAATAATTACACAGTTTATAGTATTTCAATGAATAATTTTTTAAAAGAAATCACGTGCCACTATATAAAATCAGACAAATTTGAGATTTAAAATGACTAGGATAACTATGACTGTACAGTCAGGTTCTTTGTGGTAGCTTCGTGAGATCTCAGATGAGGGGCTGGTGGTTCCTGCAAACCTGGTGATTTGGATCCCAGCAGGATGAGTGGATGTGGCACGTGGAGGCAAGAAAGCCAACTGAGTACAGACATGTAGAGACTTCACTCAAGGGTAAAAGGCAGAGTTAGGCCATGGAGCTGGCAGAGGGATCCTCTGCCAGTGCAGCTCCTCCTGCTTCTATGCTTTGATTTAGCAAGGAAGCAGAGCACACCCTTGGCCTCTGCATGTGCTGCTAACCAACTCATGGGGCTTCCTCACAGCAGATTTCCTGCCATTTTTTACGCAGTTGCATGTCACAAAGGTTGTAGGATTTCCCTTAGACATTGGAGGAAAACTAGATTGGTGTTGACTGTATGGTAATGACAGGCCAGTTAAATATCTACCCTTACAAACAGCCACGTAAGGACTATTGTATACTTGCACGGGAAATATGAGGAACAAGTAAGACCCTGTTGAAAAGGCAAGGGAGTATGCTCACAAATATGGACATCCCTCGTCATACCCACTTGTAATAAAAGCCTTAATATAAACAGCAGATGTCTTAATATAGGCAGTACTTGAACTTTTCTTTTTTTGCAGCTGACTTGAAACAGAACTTTAGAAAGGCTGTGACTCCTGGTATAGTGCATTCAAAGGCCAGCCACTGATACTCTTCCGCCTTGTAGTATTCCCAAGCTTGTTCACAGGTATCAGTGTGAGTCATGCATAAAACATGGGTCTAGAAGGTCTTCTACAGAATATTATAACACATAATCCTTTAGTGTATTTATTACAGTTTTCTCAAAGTTATTTAAGTTCTTGCCTCAAGTAACAATTAGAAAATTTTGCTGAAAAAAATTCCTTGGCATCACTTAAATAACTTTTCTTGCACTCTGCATTTAACTCAACTGAAAGATTATAGACAACAATTCTGTTCTTGTCTCTTTTGTTTAGATAAGGCTGGTGTCCCAAGCAAGTATCTTTTTCTCTCTGATCACAAGCCTGGCTCATTGTTGCTCATACCAGCACAGAGCTGCTTCATTGCATCTCTTTGAACTTATTGTTCTTGAATGAAGATGTCATGAATACACAATATTTAGATCATGTCTTGTAGTATCATATACAATGACATGAACAACTGCATTTCTCATCATTTCTGGAAACACCTTAGAAAAACTTGAGATTGCCTTTGGTTTTTTTGTAATAATGTGAGCCTGTAGTCAGTGAAAGTTTAGCTACTACATATTCAGCTATTTCTTAGTGTCTGTTGCTTTCAACATCTAAGTTCTCAGTTTTCAGCAGAGCAAGTTGTTGTTAGTGCACAGCTTTCCATTTATAGTCTTACCTGTTCCTCCACTTTTATTTTTTCACTGTACAGGTCATCCACAAACAATTTAATCATCTCTAGGTGATCAAGTCAAATGAATCATTATTTTCAGTGTTTAAAAATTTGCATCGGTTCCAGTTTTAGTTTATAGTTTAGTGGTCAACCACTGTATTTAATAGACTTCTGGAAGACAGTGGAAAGAACTCCCCTTAATCACATCTTCTGTCAGTGTAACATCCTGAACAATGCATTATTGCTAGCCATAGGTAGGAGGTAAAAACCATATGAATCAGTGCCAAATATGGTCAGATTATTGTTTTATTTAAAGAAATTCAATACAGAATGCCTTTTCTAGTATTTTTTTTTAATTACTGCTCTCATAGTTTCCTTCAAAGTAAAAATAAAGCCGAGTAGTGCAGTTATACTAAACACACACACGAAAAAAAAGGAAGCTATGAATTTAGAATGGGAAGAGATAAACAAAGTGTGATGGTTTTAATACACCATATGTATACTGAAAGAGTAGTGCATCTATACTGATTTTAAGATGAACTACGTTTGTTGGAAGTAAGAAGTCTTGAACCACAGTGTCAATTTTAAATTGTGTTTTTTAACAATAGCACACAGCACTAAGCATTTTATTAGTCAGTTTATTTCCTGTCAGGTACTGTGTATTTGTGCTTCATGACACTTATGATTACACAGCACGGTAACTCGTTAACAGTTTTGTGTAGAGATGACAATCAAGTGCTAAAAGCAATTGAGATATTGCTGCAGTGTGACATATTAGTAATGATGAAGGCAGAAATTTTTTTTCTTGCTTTCAGCAGAGTTGCCAAGGATCACTGAAAGGACTGCAAAGAATCATTGCACCTTTGAGGAGCATCAGATATTAGGGAGAAGATATCTTGCAAGTTTGCAGTGCTCAGGCTGAGAGCAGTGATGCTGGGAAGGACTTTGAGATTAGGGGTTACTCAAAGCCATAAAATGTCTCAGCAAAACTATTTGTCACTTATTGACAGGGTGGAAGAAATATCACAACTGCACTTGAGATAAGGCACTTGGTTAATTTAAATTCTGTGGATTTCTTTCATTACCTGTGGAATATAACTACACCTTTTACTGTTTCCAGTGCAAACCTGTTCAGTACTGTGGTGCTTTCAGGGTGTTATGGACCTGCTTTTCCTCGGATGTGCTGGGAGCTGTGTGGGTAGAAAGACCTCATTTGTCAGGAAGTCTGAAACTTGCTGCATGTGGTACAAGAGTGTACCAAGGTCATATTCTGCTTTTCCCTGTGGATGTGTAAAAAAAATGGTGCTTATGGTGCTTGAGGGACTTCTGGTTCCCCTACTCCCTTGGGGGTGCAATGTGCATCCAAGACAGTGGTTGTCACAGAGTAGGACTTTCTGACGCCCACAACGTTTGTGTCTTTGTTATAGCCCCTCTTCTTGACTCCAGTGACGCAGACCTGTAATCCAGCTGTCTCTCCAGGTTCCTGAATGGCATTGCTAGCAGGAGTAGCTGTAGCAGTAGGGCTTGGACTGTTTGATTCATGGATTTTGTAATCCTAAGAATATCTTTGCAATGGAGACACAGAAAAAAATGTGAATAAAACATAGTTGGTGGACATAAGCAAAGATGGCTTGTTCTTCAGTGAAAAGATCCACATAGTAGTATCACATAGACCTTGACCTGCATGCATTCATTGCCTGTGTGCATCCCAGCTCATCCATAGATGATTGAGAAGTACAATTATATTTGACTTCCTTGTAGAGGAGGAGTACTGTGAGTTCCTGAGTTCTGACAGCTTCAGCCCAGAAAGCAAGCGGCTGCAGTGAGACAGGCAGACTTCCACTTTCCTTATGACTAGGGGCAGGTGATGTAATGACTTGCCTGAATTTTATGTTTTTGTCTTTGTAAAACCAAGTTTTGTGCTTTCCAGCAAGGCAGAAGTTTTCAAGATTCAAGTGTGCAGGCAGTTAGAAGTGTTATTCATGTTTGTACACATTTTAATTAAAAGTGAAATGAAAATGAAATGGCTTGGCAGGCAGTGAGATCAGCCACTTCACAGCTTCCTGTGGACACGAGGAGAAAATGTCAGTAGATCTGTAACCTTGCAAGATGCTGAGTTTTCCTGCTTCTCGAAGAAGAGAGGTGAACAAATACTGTTCTGGTTTGGTGATGCTGTTAGACTGCCTTCACACATGGATATATCATGTTTCTTTCCCTTGCAGGTTCAAACCCTAGAAAAATGCCAACATAAACATTCCAAAACTTGATATAAAAGTTATCTAAAAATCCTATTTACATTCACTGTTTTACCAGATCAACAAAGTTATCCTGTGTTGTTTTAAATGAAGACCAGTAAGGACTTAAATTATACATCTTTGAGGTTTAAAAATCCAAACTTGGGGTTTTCAGTTGGCCTCTAGTTTTATGACAGATCAATACAAACACACGGATCTAATTTCCGTTGCAGTCACAAGGGAGGCTGTGGGTCTGAATTTCTGGTCTAAATTTCTGGGCTGAAAGCGTGTGTCCAAAAGACATCATTTTGATCTCATCCTAGACCCTGAGCCATGCCTGTGTCTGTTCCCCAGAGCTTGCTTTGACTCCTGCCAGTGTTAATAAGATGTTAGGAATATTGGGGCTGTCCTTGTGCATGCTCAGTTGCAGGCTCATTGACCGTTTTACTTTCTGAATTTATAAAAATGGACTTCATAACAGAGGCAGACCCAATACTTCAGGCATCCCTCTACAGTGCACCAAAAGATGATTTATCTGGAATCTCTCTTATCTGGGTCTGTGTTCTGGCATGCCCTCACATGGCTACTTGGCTGTGGGTAAAAAAGTAGAGATAAACACAGTGATGAGAACTGATATCAGGAGGCGCTTTTAAGATACTCTCTCTAACCCTATTTCAGATGGTGGAATTCCTTCTTTGCCATTGCTACCAACACAGAATTATCTTCATCCTATTTCCAGTACGACCCCATGTTTTAAAGGGTAGTTTAGCTCCTGTGAATATCAAGTAACAGAACTAAGTGACTGCAGAGCTGAGGCATAAATAGAAAAAGGAACAGGCAGCAGCGAACTGCTGACACTTCAACTGAGTCTTGGCGAGCCCAGCTGGAAATGCTTCTCCCGGCAATATACACGGCATTTATAGAGTACCTTCATGATTTCCTCTGTGTTCAAAATTTGTATTGTAAGTGGCCTATTTTGATTTTTTTTTGCTGACAGTGCAAAGAAAAAAGTTTGGTGTAAAGAACATTTCATATGTATTTTCCTGGGTCTGTATATATGCACAAATGTCACTATATGCTCACTTATTTTGTAATGAATTGGGTCTGCAGCTGACTTGGGAGCTTTAACTTTCAATGGGAATCGTGCTTCTAAGTCACTAAGACACTTTGGAAAATGTGGTCTTTTATTAAGAGGTCTGTCTACTGTGCTGTAGACAGGTATACACTTTCTTTCAGAAACAACCAAATTTTGTGACCTCTGGGAGGATACAAAAATCATCTTTTTGCAACAGAAAGGGACAATTCTACCTGGCAATGGAGCACCTATGATTTCCCTTGAGGAGAGGTGTGAAAAACCCATGCTCTTTAGCCTCCATGAATTGTCTTCATCTTTGGCAAGATATTTTTTTCCGTATGTATGTTTTCGTCACAAAGGACATCATAGCTTGCTTTCCTTGGAAGTAAGTAAATCCATCTCTGATGGAAGTTCCAAATACATGAAATTTGTGAATTAATTTGAAGATGGCAGAAAGCACCTGCAATGCTTTTCCCTTCTGCACTGTTAATTTTCAAGAGTGAATGAAAAGCTGGACAGGAGCCAGCAATGTGTATTCGCAGCCCAGAAGGCCAATAACATCTTGGGCTGCATCAAAAGAAGTGTGGCCAGCAGGGCGAGGGAGGCGATTCTGCCCCTCTGCTCTGCTCTGTTGAGACCCCACCTGGAGTACTGCATCCAGCTCTGGAGTCCTCAGCACAGGAAAGACACGGTCCTTTTGGAGTGGGTCAAGAGGAGGGCCGTAGAAGTTACCAGAGGGATGGAACACCCCTCCTGTGAGGAAAGGCTGAGAGAGTTGAGCTTGTTCTACCTGGAGAAGATTCCAGGGAGACCTTATTGCAGCCTTGTCAGGCTTATAAGCCTTGCAGGGCATGTAAGATGAGGATAGATATTTTAGCAGTGCCTGTTGTGATAGTTCAAGGGGTAATGATTTTGAACTAAAAGGGTAGATTTTGACTAGATCTACGGAAGAAACTTTTTATAATTAAGGGAGGTTGGACTGTATGACCTTTAAGGGTCCCTTCCAACCCAAAGTATTCTATTATTCTATGATGTATGTGTATGTGTGTGTCTGTATGATTGCTTCAGGAAGGTTAAAAGAGGTGAATGAGTAGACCACAATATGAAAGTCTTCATATTGTGTTATCCATCGAGTGTCAGGAACAAATGTGTTCCCTGCACATTTTTACTGAGCCTTGCTAAGATAAACATAGGGACTATATAGGATGTACTAGGAAATGGTACATGAATTATTTAGAAAATCACCAAGGAAAGCAGGAAGCTTTTTGTCTTTTCATGCATAGAAATCAGGACTGAGTGGTGCTCTGCAAGATACGTATTAGCCAAGCACAAACTACTAAGCTTAATAGAGGGAAAGAGCTGGGTGAGATATTTGGACAATGGTTTAATTAGTGACGTCATTACTGTCTTCAGCCAGCAGGGTTTAAAAGGAAATCTAGATTCTTGTGCAGGCACTGCCTTTACAAAATCCTTACCCGTTGTTTCAGAAAAAGATGCAAGAAGCTTCAAAATGCATAATTTCCCTGGTGGAAAACAAAATGCAAATTTCATGTCACTGTGAGAGCAGTTTCTTCTGAAGTTAGTGCCTGGTCCTTCATTTCTAGGCAAAGGTTTTGAATTTTCCGTTATCATGACTTTTCTGACAGTTGGAAGAGAAAATGCCTTATGGCCTCTCAACAAATAACATTGTTCCTGATTAATTCTGAGTGGATTTACCACAAAGCAGGAGCAGTGTGTTCTGGGTTAACCTGTTCCATGCTGGGAAGGAGAAAGGCGCTTCTCTTTGGAGCAAGCATCCCTACATTTAATTAGGAGCAACTCCTGTTTAGACAGGCCCCCACAAGAATTGTTTTGGCACACATGTTTGCAAAGGCAGACTGTATTTATTGTAAGCATGAATAAGAGCATGGATATCAATTTGTAAATACTGAAGAGTTTGCATATGCCTGTTACAGTTCACAGGCAATTGCTCAAATGCTTTAGTTCTCACGTTTTATGCAGGTAGGGGAGACTGTGGCCTCAACTGCAAAAATCTTACATATAACCTTGAATAATATATGGAATTACATGTGGATGATGTACTGGTGTATACAGGATTGTTTTCTGGCTTTACACTATTAAGTTGTAGAAAGAATGACAATTTGTTGAATCGAAGTGTCTTCCCATCATGCCTTGTTGTCTGCCCTCTCTCTTTGCCCCCTTCTTCCCTCAAACTGATCGGAGTTTGTAGGTGAGCTAATTCTCCTAAACAGCTGTTGAGAAAATCTTCTTGCAAGAGAAATGTGACTGGTATTGTTAGCTCTTTTCCAATCATCATACACACTAGCTGACAATAAGTGATTAACATTACTTAAGGAGAATCATAGAATCATAGAATCATCTGGTTGGAAAAGACCTCTGAGATCATCAGGTCCAACCGTGCCTGTCCGCTTACTAAACCGTATCCCTAAGAAACTCATCTTCCTGCCTTTTAACCACCTCCAGGGATGGTGAATCTACCACCTCCCTGGGCAGCTTTTCCAATGTCTTACCACCCTTTCAGTGAAGAAATTTTTCCTGATGTCTAGTCTGAACCTCCCCCGGTGCAACTTATGACCATTTCCTCTCGTCCTATGATCTGTCACTTGTGAGAAGAGACCAGCACTCACCTCACTAAAACCTCCTTCCAGGTAGTTGTAGATGGTGATGAGATCTCCCCTCAGCCTTCTCTTCTCTAAGCTAAACAACCCCAGTTCCCTCAGCCACTCCTCGTAGGACTTGTTCTCCAGCCCCTTCACCAACCTTGTTGCCCTTCTCTGGATGCACTCCAACACCTCAGTGTCCTTCTTGTAGTGAGGAGCCCAAAACTGTACACAGTACTTGAGGTGTGGCCTCACCGGTGCTGAGTACAGGGGTACAGTCACTGCCCTGGTCCTGCTGGTCATTGAGGTCTTTAGGTGAGAGCCTGTTTCCCAGTGCCAAGGGATAAAGAATTTAGTACTTCACTTCATCATTGGTCCCAGTGTATAATTACATTGACTGCTACATTTATCCCACTTGCTTTGGCTCCTGATAAATATTTTTGAACACGGACACGTTTTCAGAATTCTTGCCTGAACTTTTTAATTTGCATACTGCAATATATGCTCAATAACTTTACCTGAGGCTTCTATATTTACAGTTTATACTATGTACAATTTCAGTTTATTGAGTTATTTCTCCTCCATACAGTTTGATTTTTAGTGGGTTTGTAGAGTTGAGGAAGACCTGACAGAACAGAATGCACCACCAGGGAGAAAATCTGAATTCCCTTTCTGCTCTTTGTTCCAAGTAAATTAGCCTGGACATGATTCAGTATCCTTACAATTGCTATAGACCGCAGAAGTTCCCACTCCCATTTGGAAATTGTGGATAAATTTGGTTTTTTCAGGTTTCTTGAGGTTTATGTGGTCACGTTTTGCTTGATTTAATGTTTTTGTAACCTCTTAGCAAATTTGGATCCATTTTAGCCAGTGGGTGGAGATAATTAAGGTAATGAAATGCCTATGAGTTTTATGAATATAGGCAATAAGGTATATAGACATACCCTATAAATGCTCTGAGTGAGAAAAAAGGTTGTAGTGGGAACTCATGTCTTTTGACATAACAGAGAACTTGAAATGTTTATAAGCCTACCAACTGCAGGAAAGCCTTCAGTCAAAATTTAAGACCTAAATACTTCTTTCTGTGGCACTTGGCTACTGATTTGTTTGTGGAATGCCGTGCCAGTCCTGGCACACTCCTACACAAAGTTTGGATAAATAATTTCATAGAAGGGGATTTCCCCCTGCTGTGAGATGAACTGCATCCATTTAGACTTAATACTGATGACTGAAAGCTGGGTCGAGCTGTCTGCATATATATTATACCCTCTTTCCCTAGTATTGTTTCATAGATTGTTGTGCAACATAAGACTGGATGAACATTATCAGAACTTGAAATATATTTTAAATTAAAAGCTCTATCAGACGTACTGATAATTGCATGTTCTATTATTGAAACTGTGTAGGCTTTTCTTTCTAAGTATGGGAACAGCTGTCAGAGCACATCTGGAAAACATGCTTTAAGCAAAGGTATTTTAGCTCAGAGAATTTCACAATGTGTGGGATATTTACCAGCACTTATTTCTAGAATACCAATGTGATTTATCAGTATTTTTAATGAAAAAGTCATCCTTTTTTATGTAATGTTTACAGAGCTGTTTTAGAATTCATATCATAGATTGGCCGTTCCAGTGTAGTTCAAGGCTAAGTGCTGCAAACCAAAAACATTACTTTGCTACTATTTTAAGAAGAAGCCTATGTAAGTCTAGTTTAATGCCCTCATAATATTTTCTTCACTGATTTCAGCCAATAATTTTCCCTTTCTTTGACTGTAAAGAGAAATAATTGTTTCATAGTGGAATTGCAGTGAGAGGAAAATTGGACTCCTGCATTGTGTTTCTTGAGGCTCATGCTAACACCTTTCTGTGCTATCTCCCTCTCTAGAAAACAGAGATAGGTTTTACCCCCTACAATTATTATAGTATTACTCATAACTTCTCTGAAGTCAGTGACAGTGTTTACAAGGTAGGATCATGGCCACTTGGAAATGAATGACAATATTTTTGTTTGTGATAGGAGCCCAAGCATTGTGATTTCTATGCTTTCTTCAGAACTGTTGAATAGGCTTGGCACTACCAAACCGGTATTATTAAACTTTTTAATTAAAATGAAAACAAGAAAGCAGAAAACTTAAAAAACTTTAAAAAATCTCTATCCATTAGTTTAGTGATATTACTCATTTTATTTGGAAAAAAACCCCTAAAAGTAAAGATGCAAAATGCCAGAACCCTTACTAACAGGGTAATACCCTAATTAGGATCTTGTATTTTGGTGTAAGCAACTGAAAACCAGCTGACTAGCGTGCTTTCTAGATGATGGGTGAGATTTTGCAGATAGATAGCATTTACCAACAGTTCCCCAAGCGAGAAATTGGTTCTCCTTTATTTGGAGTAGGAAGCAAGTATTTCATGCCAAATAACATTGTATTGGAACAGCTTTGCACCTGAATTTTAAGTTACAAATGGTATACTTGTTGTATGGCTGGAGGCAAAATGCAGTTCCCCAACCAAGGAAGAAGATACAGCTAAAAAAATTATGAATGCGATTTAAAAGAAAAAATCTATGGTAGTGACTTATTCCATAAAATAAAAGAGTAACGTGGAACATATTAGTGGTAATATAGGAAAATTAATTCCAAGTTATTGACAGTTTAATTGACCTAGAGGAAGTATTTTAATAGGCTTAGTATGCTGTGCTGTTCTTTTTTTTTTTTTTAATCTTTTCCACTGGGCAGAAAAACAGTTTTTCCAAGTATGAGGTTTAAAGTTGAAATGAATGGTTGCTGTGAATTGCCTCAAGGTCAGACACCAGCACTGGATGTGTGACCGAGTCTATTCCTCTTCCATCCAACACCTGCAAAGCTCATCCTGTGAGCAGGGCTTGGGTGCATCTGCTCCACTCTTTACACTTGATATTCATATGGTGCTTTGAACCCCAGGCTCCGACTGCATGAAGAAAAGGTCATTAAAGATCGGCGTCACCACCTTAAGACGTACCCGAATTGCTTCGTTGCCAAAGAGCTTATCGACTGGCTGATTGACCATAAAGAGGCCTCAGACCGAGAGACAGCAATTAAATTGGTGCAGAAATTATTGGATCACAGCATTATCCACCATGGTAAGTACAATATCAGCTGCTAAAAAGTTCTAAGCTAAATTTTATTGACTGCTGTGGAACAAAAAAATCCTGCTCCTGCTCTTCATCCAAGTATAGGACAGGTAGGATCCTTTCCCTGACAGAGTGGGAGCATCTCCCTTGAGCTGTGCTGCTCTGCAAAGTTCCCTGTGTCCTGAGGGGCCAAGAGAGGCTGAAAAGGTGTGTATTGACATTACCCCTTGTTGGTACAGAGCGGGAGGGAAGTCACTGGAGACTATGCTGAAACTTCCCGGCCTTCAGAACAGCCCAGGCTGGATTCTATCATCTCTCTCCCCATTGCCTTCACCTCTCTGCTCCCCAGTGCACAGCTTTCCAGCTGAAAAACCCATCTGAAAAATCAGCCAGCAAAAAAAGATCATTTTTCTCACGTGGATTAGTTCTCTGGCCCTGTCCTTCACACCAGCTGCACAAACATAAGCACTGGTACAGCTGCAAAAAAGTTAGTGGTCTGTCTGTGCCTCAATTAATTTTTTCCTAAACTTCTTGTCTATTTGAGAACTGTTGCTTTCAGTTTCTTGAATAACAATTTACGCTGATGAAAAGGAGACTTCCAATTCAGTGGTAGCATTTAGTTGCCTTTTGGTACACAAAAGTCTAGGAAACACATAAATAAAGAAGATCCAAGGCCTTGATTTCAAGCATATAGTATTACCCATTTCAAAAAAGGCAAAATGTACCATTTGTTTCTTTTTTTAAGGGAAAACAGACCAACTGCGAACAGATGAATGTTGACTTTATGCAGAGGTCACTGTATGTGCAGCAGTACTGTGGCTATCTGAAATACATGAACAAGACCTTAATTAAATAAAGAAATGCACATATTGAATGAGTGCCACTTCTACAGCTTCTGCTCACTATTAAATTAAAATTCTTGGTTGTTAAGGAAACTGGGACTCACAGTAGATAGTTGAAGAATAAAGTAATTATAGGGTATTCAAATCTGACTACTTAATCTATTGAGAAAACGTCAGTGAAGAGTTGCGTGGATGCCTGAGTGACTTGATTTAGTTGAGCAATAGATGTTTTATTGCTGAATGCTTGTTTAAAGCTTTAACAACCTTCAAATGTTTCCTACCTCAGGATCTAATTGCACACTGTAACTTCCATACAAATATATGTGCTATATGTTAACATAGAGTAGGGATTTCTTGAAAATTTTCATGTGCTGCTATGAAATCTAATAAAATTGTTTGTGAAGTGTGCTAGGGCAAATTCAGGGAGGTTCTGCAGGACGCTAAGAGCACCCTTTCAACTCCCATATCAAGGGAAAAGGGTACCAGTTCCTTCCTCTGGTGCAGAAGTTGAGCCCATCTATGTGGCTGACAACCCTACTAGGAGCTGTTTGATTGGGATGTCTTTCCCATTACTTTATGCCATTAGGGGAGCTCTGTTCTGCATTTACAAGAGTCCTTCGTCAGCTGCTGTCTTATAAATCCGTGCTTAGCATTTCTCAGGGTGCTCCTGTTATACCTACCATTTGTTAGCTGGCATGGCAGAGCAATCAAGATGATTTTAAGAGGGCAGAAGGCTATTTCTACAGTCATTCTCAGTTTTCCTACAGCATTGCTCAGTTGGTACAAGTAACTTTAAGAAGTTTACCAATCCTTACATTATTTGATGTACTACATTGGTGGCCTTCTAAACAGACAAGCTAACAGACTGTTTTCATCAAGAAGTTTTCTGGGTATTCAGTAGATGAATGCTTTTTGGCTCTTTATGTTTTCAATAATGCTCACAAAACTGATGAACATTTATTCCCCTCACCAAGAAATTTAATTACCTATCTGGAAGTCTTCTCCAGCCTTTCTTCAGTCATTAGAATGGAGTAAAGTTGCATGCTCAAAAATACAGGGGGTTAGGATCCATACCTGCTTGCTTTGTAGTTCAGCGATTATATCTGCTAAATGGATCCTCAACTCCTTGACATCTATATGAAGACTTTTTAAATTTATTTTACATTTCAGTCTGTGATGAGCATAAGGAATTCAAGGATGTCAAACTGTTCTACCGCTTCAGAAAAGATGATGGGACATTTCCGCTGGATAATGAGGTGAAGGTGTTCATGAGAGGACAAAGACTGTATGAAAAGTATGTTGCATTCAGTATCCCTAAAAAGACTGTATGAGAAGTATGTTGCATTCAGTATCCCTAATGTATTGATAAAAGTACCATGGGAGGCAAATGATACTGGTTAATCAATTTTTGAATACACAGAGGCTGTTAAATCATGTAGCAAAGGGTCTGGGTAATCCTGTGACTTTATTTCATAATGCTACTCTCTTTTCCTTTCCTATCATGTTCATTTGTAGCAGTTTGTTTAAAATGGAACTGCATTTTTTTATTTTCTGGGTTGTGAATACATCCTATATGAGAACCTAATGTAAATTTAAGCCCTTGAACTCTGTTCTGTAAAAGTAATCACTAATGGATGATTTGTCATGTAAAGTTGTTATCACAAGACCTGAACTTTTAGTACATCAACATGTCCTGAACAAGTGGCTACATATCTGCTGAGACTGTGTTCATCAAGAGGTGTGATTTTAGATAATACGTGAAATTTAGCTTCAGTGTTTCAGTCTGCAAAGCTTCTACATCAGAAAGCTTTTATTAAATGCAGTTTCAAAAAAGTCCCAGCTAAGAACATATAATTAAGATTTGAAACAGATGATTATGCTGAGATGCTGCGTATCCCAATGGATTACTTTCGTCAAATAACTAGTCATCTTAACCAAACTTCCCAGTCTACAATTAATGACATTCTTATTCAGGATGTAGAGATTGTGGCATGGTACTTTAAAGCAGAGTGAATAAAATGCATGTTGGCATATGCTGCAAACTAATACAAAAGTTATGATATGTTATTTAACAAAAAGCTTGAAATATTGCTTTAGACTGAATCCCAACCAATCTCCTGCTTGGTTACAGCAGAAGCACCAACAACTGGGAGATGTTGTGTCTGGATGAAGTATTTTTGTTTCCCTTTTAGAATGAAGCACTCAGGAAAATCCCAAGTTTAAAAGTCAATGATAAATACGATTTTCAAGGTTAGAAAGGTCTGAAGGTCAATTTGGTGAATGAGCAATTAAACTGAAATATAAACCAATAATTGTAAATGTTGCTTGTTTTGTTGCACTCATAATATAAAATTACCAAGACTCAGTGACTTTGACTATTTAAAGTAAAATAAAATACTTTATAAGACACAAGAAAATACATCAGTGGCAAAAAATATCTTTCATTGAATTTTCTGAAGTAGATGAATTGAATTATGAATCTCCAAAATCTCCTGTGCCTTCCTAAGCACAGCCTTTTCTCCTTTAGACTCTGTAACACACGGTGCCTGCAGGCCTGCCCATACTATGAAAAGCTACTCAGTGTGCCTATGGTCGCAAGTCTGCTTTCTATTTCTATTTCTATATTTCTATTTTGATTCTTCTGTGAGAAAAATATTTTTTTATTGGTTGAGGCTGGTAACAGTCCTCTACATGAAAGGAGCCGTGGTGGGAAGAACTCTGTTCTACCAGTGTCTGCTTGCATCCCCATTTCTCTGCATGGAGAACTATCCCTAGACCGATGTCTAGTGTCCAGTTTGTCCAACACTGTTCTAGCAGAAAAATGTTCATAACAGTATATGTTGTTCCCTCCTTGGAAAATAAGTTAATGCCAAAAGTAGCACCTGTATCTAAATATAACTGCATCCTCATGAGAAGATGGCTCCTAGGCAACGTATCTAAAGGGTTCAGAAACTTTTAAAACCAGCCCTGAGTACTAAATATAGCATAGATAAATAAAAACTACACACCATTTCAAAACCAGCGTGATAGTCAAAGCTAGTCAAAATTCTCCATGGATCATTGGAAATATTTTATATTCATGGGAGATCAGAATGCAGACCTAGGATATCTGGGCTTCAGCTTGTTTATTGTAGCAAATTTCAGCCTGCAGAGCACCTGGATTTCCTTAGGTCCCTTGTCCATGCACAGTTATTAGCATCACCTTCACAGTCTCATTGGATGCATTTTGAACTCTAATACTGAAAATCAGACTACTGCAGAAAGAGTTCTACAATGAAATGTATGAATGTGTAATAAATCTGTTGCATTGGTTTGCTGATAGTGTTGAGAAAGAACATACTAATTCAGTGCAATTAAAATAGTTATTAAATTGCAACAACTGGAGAAAAGTATTCATGCACAAGGGTGAAGACACTTGGCAGTATGTTCAGCTTGTTTATCAAGATGCCTGTAGGCCTAATTTCAAGAGATATGCAGCTATGCCAAAGGAAAGTTGTCTGAATCCAACATATTTTAAAAATCTGTGTTTAATTTTGTAGATGTTGCTGGTCTTCACTAGACTTTGCGGGTTTAACATAGACATTGTAATACTATTTCCTGCTCTTCTCCACCCACTGCATTAGGGCTGGAGTACTGTTGCATTCAGAAACTAGCCTAGTATGTGCTTGCCAAAATTGTGGAAGTGCTATCCAACATCAGTCCATGCAGATTTGTACCGTGAATGGGTAAAATGCATCAGGAGAACCTGCCGTTTGTTGCATAGGCAGGTTCCCTACATTCAGACAGCTGTTTTGGGTAGATGCCCTATGCTCTCCTGTGGGACATGGGAACATTAGGACTGTTCCTCTGCTGAGAAGCTCCCTTTCCCTTTCTCCCTTCTGTGTGACCGCAAAGATCCTTGTACCCTTAATTCTCCTCTCTTGTGGAATTACCTCCTTCACTTACTGTGGACATCTTCAGTGGCCATGCCTGTGTAATCAGAAGATTTAAAATCGGTCTCTGATTGTATCCTCCCTTCATTTGCACTGAAAGTCATAAATCAGTTCAGATTCCCTGCACATCATTGCAAACTTTGGCAATCCTTTTTGTGAATGTACATTGAGGTTCAAGTTTATAACTAAATATGAAACCTACTGTATTTCATACAGTCTTGTCCGAAAATTGTTGAATAGTTTGTTAGGTCCAAGGACAGTTTTCATATGCTACAGGACTGACCAGATAGATTGAATGAGAAAAACATGTTTCCTGTTCAACAAAACACTCCCTGCAAATCTTAAATAAATCCAGCACAGACTTCTCATAGCTTTTTTTTTTTAAAAAAAATCAGTTGTACAGACTATTTTCATGACGTTTGCAATTCTCAGTAGGTTTCGGTCAGGCACATAGGACTGTTGTTTCTGATGCAGTCGGGTTTAGGAGCTATAAGTCATAATGTTGACTCCCACTGAGATTTTTCGACAGGTTTCACAGTGAAAGAAGTGCAGATTTATGGTTTTAATTTCAGGAAATCATTCAGATAATTTTGAGACTGCATTCTCTGAATCACTTTCATTTTAACTCATCAGTGGTTAAGTCAAATTTATCCTCTGGTGCAGTTATTTTGGTAAAACGATGTTAAAATTTTCTTTTGAAAAGGATTTGAATTTCAGTGTTTGGCTAAATACATTCTCTCAAGGCAGGTTTACACTAGTTTTAGGAAATAATATGTTTTGACATGAATAGCCTCAAGTTTTGTTCGAACAAGGAGAAAATGTAAGAAGCAGAGGTACTTTCCAGCTCTGGCTAATGAAAGGCCATGGTTTTGGCTAGTGTAAATTGGTACAGTTTTGTTGACAGCCCTGGAGTTACAGCGATTTACTTCAGTTAGCGATATAAGCCTATAGATTGCTGGTTCTGGGTTTGTTAAACTTTCAATTTGTTGTGTATGTTTGTTCACAAGTCCAACTCCTTTGCAGTGCTATTCTGAACACATGTAGAAGGGTGTGAAATGTCAGGCTGAGTGTTTTTCCACTTGATATTGTTCCAAATTTCTTTTGTGCCTCTGTAAAAATCTGACAATTAGCATCTCTTTTTCAAGGACCTCTTTATCTGCAGCTTCAATGAGCTGGTCAAGTAATTATAGACTCATCAAAGAACAATTAACACAATTTTTTTTAATGCCTGCAGAGCCTGGGTAACCAGTTCTGGGTAACCATGAGGCAGATGGTTGGAAAAGACATGAGCTTTTGGTTTGCATTTTTTTCTGAGGGCAAAAAAGCCTGGTGAATGAGACAAATTTGAAGATGGTCCCTTGGAGTACTGTGTCTGTTAGATGTGATTGGTGGAGGATAAAATGTTGCCCTGCATGCAGATGCTTGTAAATCAAAATATGGAAAAGAACAAAGTCCTTGCAAGGGTTCTGGAGTCAATACCTTGCCCCCTGTGGCACGTATTCTTGCTTTTGGCTTCATCCCTGACTTCTGCTAATTTTGACTTTCTTAGTTTTTACTCAGCTCAGAGGTGCTGGCAAGGACACACCAACATTGAAATGAGCATTTCTTTGTATCTGGCACTGACATACAGCTGTGGCTGAGCAGCTGCCTGGTGATCTGCTGCCTGGTGGCCAGATCCACTCAGTTCAGGCTTCTGCTTAGCTCTTGTTAAAGTCAAGGGAATAAATCTTTCAGTTGAAACCACAACAGTTGGGTCCTGTCAAACCTCCTCATTTTAATTCCATTTGAAATGTTACCCTGTGTTCTTATGGCACAGACTTTTCTGCTGCCTCCAAAGGAGGTGATGTTCCATGAATTCTGGACATGCTGACATTTCAAAAGAGATGATCCATGTATGGATTCAAATTAAAACTTATATTTTTGATCAGTTTTCAGAATTTTCATGCTATAGTCCGGTTATGCCCTTTGTTTCAAAATATTGGTGAAAAATTAATCTTATATGGGAAAAATACCCATGTCATTCTTGAGCTGTTATTCTGAAAGTTTTACCACTAGTCCTATTCTTAAACCATAATAAATAAAATAACAATGAAGATAAATGAAGTTAGTAAATAAGGAGGCTACGGTGCTCAGTCTCTAAAACACTAAAAAATAGTGGGCTTCTGTATTTCTTCTTTCAAACTGTCTTCTCTCTCAAACTGTCAACCTTGCTTTTTCATTAACAAAATACTGAGGGTCTTTTTTGCCTTTTTTAATAGCATGCCATTTGAGTAGGTTACTTGAACAGAGAAGAATTATATTCTTGTGTTTATGTTGGGTATGTACTAATTGCTAGGAGATTTAGAGATACCTCAGGATGTTCCTCTGAACTCTGGTGTTACACAGACCAACTGAGGCACAGAGACTCTGAAACTCAGACATGTTCAGGTGTGTAACTTCTCTGATTGTAGCTGCATCACAGGATGTTGGATGCTAAGTATTTATCAGCCATCCAAACCACCTAACAAGTTTTTTTTCTTCCTCTTGATTTTTTCTGCAGCTGTTTCAAAGCTTATGTGGAGAATTTTCAAAATAATCTAAATGACTCTAGGGCATAGTCCTGCTAACTGTGAAAATTAATTAGGAATTTTTCAACACATCAGTCATGATGTGGTGCTTTTAGATTTATTTTTTTTTCAAAGTGATTAGACATTAACTTTTAGAGAAGCTAAAGAACTAAATAGGGGAAATGTGAAACTGAAAAATCTTGTTTTCTTTTAGGGATAAACCAATAAATCATTAACTTCACGTAGAGGTATAAAATGTAATTTTTTTGACTAAGCAGTTATAATTCACAACCCAAGTTTAGACTGATAGCTTGAGGAAAGATTTAGTGAGTGAGTGAAAGGTTCACATGTGTTTGCTTAGTATCAGTGAGATTTGCCACAACAAATTTGGAGTTACTTATTTGAAGAACCATTTTCCCTACCAATTTTTTCCCCCGCATACCAGGCTGATGAGTTCTGAAACCACTCTTCTGCAAGCCAGGGAAGAGGAAGGAGTCAAGTATGAACGCACCTTTGTAGCATCGGAGTTCATTGACTGGCTGATCCAGGAAGGAGAGGCCACGACACGAACTGAAGCAGAGCAGCTTGGCCGCAGACTCTTGGAGCATGGGATTATACAGCATGGTGAGAAATTTACTGCCAGGTAGCAAAAGCTACACCTTTTTGTAGCACTTTCTTCAGGTCAAATCATGTGGAGGGGCTTTTGACTTCTTGGTCATAGTATGTCCAAGTTCTAAATAATTTCAGGCAGGAGTCTAGATAACTTTATTTAATAAAAAGGTGGCTTTTTCACAAGCTAATTGTCTTAGTTCTGAAAATTCTGCCTCAAATGGAGAATATAGCTAGAATTTCGGATTGTTTAATAACAACATGAAGATGTGGATGAAAATCAATGCTTCTGCACTTGTAACTAACTTGTAGAAATTATCATCAGTGATACGTATAGTTGAGGTAAATAGCTTTGTAAGGATCAATTGGGGATTAGAGCCATAAATAATGTAAATTTTCTATGTAGACTGAAAATGACAGGTTCTGTATATCTTCCTACTTGAGGACAGAAGCAGAGCACAATCTTATGACAGAAAAGCAGCTTTCCCTCTTGGTCATGGTGTAGAGTTGTTCTAGTATGTTTGGGCAGGAAGGAGGGTGTTGCTTTCAACTGAAGTGTTGTTATATCTGTCCTGGTGGTCAAAGAAGGACGCAGGAATCAAATATTTTTTCATAGTCCAGCACAAAGTGTCTGGCAAATGTACGCTCACCAAGGAGCTCCCTCTGTTAAGGAGGAGATAGCGTTTTCTCTCCATACTACCCTGAGCGTGAAGAAATGAACTCCCCTGGCTCTAAAATCAGTTTACATATTGTCAGAATCTTATTTCAGTGCAAGTTTCTCTTCTTTGAACAGGTATTTTCAACCTCAGACATTTCACAGTGCCTCTGGGAGTGATGAAGGGGTGCCAGGAGATGACAGAACAAACCGGCAGTAGCTGTTAATGCAAAATGGGAAAGTAATCAGGTCTTGGCCATTTGAATGTTGTCAAATCAACCCTAATTCTGTCAGAGAACAAACAATTCACCAGATTAACAGGTTGTTAATATACAAGCTGCCAAGTTGACTATGTTGCTTGTTGCTTTCTGAGAAGACAGAGTTTTAAGAGAAAAATGGGGGCATAAGTGACCTGCACAGTTCCTTTGTGGTTGTAATCATTCTCACATTATCTTTAGCTTCCAATTACTAGGAGATACTTCTGAATGTTTACAGTCATCAGCTTCCAGTTCTATAGTTACCCCTGTACTTCCTATGATTTATAGGGTGCCAACTGCTTGGAGCTTGACAGGGAAGGTATGTCACCCCTCCTCTTTGTAACAGTGATGATTTCATTCCTATTTTTATCCAAGCGTTTTCTGTGTATTACATATGAGGTAAACTGTCCTTAAAAAAAGGAAAAAATAAAAGACTAAAGTGAGATGCATGCTGGTGTTGATGTTTTTGCAGAGGAAATAAAGTCAGGACTTGATACTTGGTATAAAGCTGGATTTATTTTGTTACCGAAATCTTTGCAGAGCTAAGATAGTCGGGATATGGGTTTTATTGCAGATCAACCATTGTTTCATTAATGAAGGCAAATGATCAGCAGGGTACATTGGCAGGGAAATAATTTTGCATTTGTCAAGCCAGGTTTCTGGAGTATTCCGAAGCGATAATGGTCCCACTCACCTTGATAGATTGCCGTGGTCAGTTTTGCAGATTTATCCCCTGCTTATCCTATTCTAGCATGCAAGAGCACACACAAAGCACTGTCTTAGAAAGAGATGTGAAACTCATGAAGTAGCCTCAAACGTGGTGCTGGGAATTAGTTGATAGCTGAGGAAGTGGCCTTCTCACTCCAAGGTACCATCATCTTCTTCGCTCCACTGTTATTGAGGCAAAGGTGGCTCGGTGAGGATTTCATACTGACTTCATGGGGAAGCTGGAAGTAAAATGAAACCTGAGTGATGTCCTTGAGATTTGTCTTTAGCAGTGGGCATGTTTGGTGCATGCTCCTAGGCAGGAGATTTAATTCTCTGGATTTCTCTGAAACAATTTGTCTAGATAGTGTTAGGAATGTTGATGAAAGTATCAGCAGTATTAACACAGACCTTATTTGGGGTTCACTTTAGCAGATTGGTATGATCTGTGCATTTTGAAGGTTTGTGTAATGCTGGCTTTCTCTGAGAAGGGAGCTTGAAATGAGAATTGCCGGTATAGAACTGAGGATATAAACTGTAAAACAGCAGGAGTGGTATTCTTTTTATCCCCCTCATCTCACTGAATTTTAGGTACAATTACAAAAAAAAAAAAAGGTGTTTTTCTGTCTCTTAGTACAGTAAATTCATTTCAGCACACTATGCTCCCTTTGTTTTGTATCTCATCGGCAGTACAAAAACGTTACTCGACACTAATTGGCATCCTTGTTGGCAGAACCAACAGAAAAACTTTTGACTGTGCAGGAGTGAAGAATAAAACATTTTCCTGCCCTAAAGGCAATCTTTTACTAGCAGTATTGTCTGATATCCAGAATATGGAATAAAATAAAGCTTCTTCTACTCTTATGAAGTATTTATTACCTTACCTAATGCAATTGCAAGTAATAGAAATAGTTGCATTGAGTTGCCAGTCTCAGTAGTAATTTTCCAGCCACAACTGAATTGTGTAATTTATTTTTACTGATACCGACTTCCATTTCAATTACTCAGAGACACTCTATTCTGCAGCTGAGGTACTGTATTCAAAACAGCTTCCTGTCACATTTATCTTCACTTTAATTGGTCAGACACAAACCAGGTTTTACACAGGAAATGAACACTGATGATAAGTTTAAAAAGGAAAACAGCGGTTTAAGAGGAATTGTATAAGTGCTATAAAAACATCAAATGTTTCAGTTTAAAAATAATTTTCATGATCTCTTTGGGCATATATAACTATACATATTTCCCCTGCCGAACATGAAAATGATGAAATGTGCTTAAGTGCTGAATTGCTTCCTTCCAAAATCCTACTGATGCATACAATTCATAACCTACTAACCACCATTTTTACAAATAGGAGCCAGATGTTCTTCCCTGTAGTCTGGTACCCCTAGGTATTATGGAATAAAAAAAATATATAAGTAGCAGGGTATTATGCACTGTACATTTCCTGAAGGCTTGTGTTGGCAGTGTAATTGTCAATAGTTATTCTGTGTTTGTGAACACTGATGTCTTCACCAGAATATAGGAATAAAGATAGTGTGAAGAGCTATAAACACAGTGATGCACATTCAACAAGGGCAGGGACAAGAGGTGCACAGAGCACATTTCTCAGCTGTAGGAAAGCCCATTACTGGTACAGTGAATTACACAGAGCTTTGTAGTATTAACAGAGACTAGATCTTTCTTAATTCTTCTTCCAATGGAAAAGGTGAGACAGATGAGCTACTATGGTCAAAATTCATATATGGTGAAAGAAGGAAATTCTCTGCTAGCTCCAGGTATCAGACCAAAGCAAGGATGGGCTAAGGGCAGGCAGAGGAGAGCGTGAATATGCACACACAGTCACAGCCCTTGGTCAGTCTGGAAAGCAGAGATACTGAGAGCTCTCTGTGGCATAACTTTTTGTTTCATACTTGCGCATAGCACTTGCTGCAGCACTTACCCTCTACACCTTTGGCCTCACCAGCAGAGCACCACTGACATGACCCGTTAAGTGCTCCTGTCCGCTTCTGAGGACTCTCTGGGAATGGAAGCTTTGGGAGGGAAGAAATGTCTGCTCACCTTGCAGAAAGATTTGAGATCTTTCCATTTTAGAATCTGGTTAATACTGTTATGAGGAGTCTATGCATTCTTGGGATAGCACCTGCACTTCACAAGATGAATATTTGCACCTCCTCTGTGGCAATGACCAAACTCTCCTAGTTGAGCCTACAAGTGTGGATCTGAGCTGCAGCACTCCCCTTCCCATGTCAGACCACCTCCTCTCTGTTTTGCAGTTACCGTTTCTCAAGTTACTTCTTACTTTCAAGTGCACGTGTTTGGTGTTATTTCCTCTCTGACTCCCCTCCAACATCTTCCCCAGGTGGTGGCTGCAGCACAGTTCATCACAAAGCGGTTTGCATTGCTGCCCACTCTGCTCCAGGGAGTTTGGGAGGCAGATTCTCAGCCTTATGCTAGGAGAGGAACACGTGTGATCCGTTCTGGAAAGGCCATAGAGCAAGTGAGTGAGGGATGAAAAGGATCTCTTTCATAGGCAACTCGCTAGCGAGTATCTTCCTTTGAAACATTTTATCAATGCTAGGATTTTATAATGATAGTAAATATGTGGCAAGATGTCACAGAATCACAGAATGGTAGGGTTGGAAGGGAACTCTGCAGATCATCTAGTCTAACCCCCTATTTAAAGCAGGTTCACCTACAGCAGGTTACACAGAACCATGTCCAAGTGGGTTTTGAATATCTCCAGAGAAGGAGATTTCACAACCTCTCTGGCAAGTCGAGGGAGGTTATCCTCCCCTTCTACTTTACTCTAATGAGGCTGCATCTGGAGTTCTGGGCTCCCCAGTTCAAGAAAAACAAGGAACTACTGGAGAGAGTCCAGTGGAAAGCCATGAAGATGATCAGGGTACTGGAGCATCTCTCTTACGAAGAAAGGCTAAGTGAGCTCCTAGGCATGATATAAGCATCTTTTGCCCCCACCCCCCTTTGGAGTACCTTTCATCTTTAAAAAGTTTTATTGAGTCAATTGCACTTGGCCACCCTGGATACGTTTCAGGGAGGCACGTGTTCTGCTGGCTTAATATAGAGTCAGATGCTTATCCACTGCTCAAGAGTTAATTTTGTATCAGCAAAACTCCCCTGTGCAAATTACTTTCAGAGATGAAAACAAATATTTTGTAGTGACTTAGTGAGAACAATAAATATTGACATATGCTATCTCCCTGTCTTTGCAGAAAAGTTTTAAAACATGAATTTAATTTTCGCTTTTCTTTGCAAGGACTGCACCTTTTATACAGCAAAATTTCCCTTAGCAAGATGATCAGTGCATTTAGTTTTAAGCATCAAGATGCATGATACAGTTGAAAGCTTTTTGTAATTGTGGAAGTGGATTAAATATCTAACAAAGTATGATTTCTTTCGCTCTTGTTGACAAGCTTTCCCTCTCTTATGGTGTTACATTTACTTCAGATGTCTGATTGCTTGTTTTTAGCTGATGTTCCTACTTTGTAAGTGAAAACTTGCCATATACTTGAAACATATACTTCTTCCTTAACTTGAGATTTCTCTTTGGAAACCCTTTTCTTGGAAATATGAACTGCAGCTAGCAATCGATAAGTGCCATTGAACTATCTCATAAATCTTTGACTTAAATGGGCATAGGTTTTCTGCTTCTAAATAACCACATAGATTGTTTAATGTCATTTTTCTTGTTGATCTAATACCCGGATCACGTCAGCTATTGGATATATCCAAGCATTTACTGTGTATAATCCATGCTAAGAGTTATAAAACATCACATATTTACAGGTAGTGCCTTGATTTAGCTCAATAAAACACAAACCTGCAGCTAGTCTTTGAAGTCCTGCAACACAGCGTTGTTTTCATTGTAAGTCCGGTTCCCCCTGTGACAATGCCATGGAGGGGCATTCCATTGTTTATTTGTGTGGCAGTCCTTCCCTAGCAGTTCCCATACATAGGGACAGTAATTCACCCACAGTAATTCAACTGCTTAAACTAAATCTAGGGATTACTTTGCATATTTTTCATTACCTCGCCCTAGTAGGAAAGTCCAAGAATAAGATCTTCGTGTGCAATTGCATAGTCTTCCAACATCCATCATCTTCTCATTGTACTTTTCTTGCAGTCTTCTTTATCTAAAGCAGGAATGGGTTTGGTTTTTGAAAAAGCTACATGCTCTGTGCATTATATAAATAAAATATGATTTATTTTCATATTAACTACCAAATTCTGTTTTTCTGACAGAGAATAGGTTTCAATTTTTAACAGCTGCAACAGAAAAAAAGATACCCAGATGGGCCTTTTCATCTGCTTCCCTTGCCACAGTCTGTACTTTCCATACTTTATTTGGAAACAAAGAAAAGCAGTTGGCTATGTTCTGTAAACTTGCTGAATTAAAGACGATAAATCTTCATATACAAACTGAACTGAAAAGAGTGCTGAAATGCATGTGATTCAACTCTGGCTTTTCATGCTAGAGCAAGTCGTGTGTATTTGAAAATAGACTGCTAATAGATGGCAAACCTACTGGGAACACAAAATGTACACAGAAATACTATGTGCCTACCTATTTTAAGGCAACCGAAAAAAAATGTTAATGCACTGAGCAGAACATACCAGTTTAATAAGAGCAGGATGCTCTGTATTTCAATTCCCAAGAAACTTTTGACAGTTGTCTGTTGCAATCCTGATGCTTTAAAGGCAGTATAAAAGTAGTCTACACTTCTTTTGCACTACGTGCAAAGTATACCACAGTTTATTGAAACAGATCAGGAGACATGATTGTCTAGTTATAACACAGTCTTTTTCTGGACCTACTTACCATTTCAGGACCTACTTACTTCTGGACATGCTTAATGGCTTCAGCCTTAGCTAGGATGAGCTGGAACAGCTCTCGGGATTTTGTTTTTCAGGGCCAGGATCTGCCTTGCAGTTTTATATGAAAGGGTGAGTGGAAACTAGAGCAGTTCAAGCTTACATTCATTGTCTGTTCAAAGTGAATGTCTTGTAATCCAAATAAGAAAAAAAATACTCTTTAGTTCAGTTGCAGTGCCAAGAGTTTAACATGCTGATTGAGTATGTTTGCAGGTGGGCTTATCTACAGCCTGCGTTGCATATATACATTCATAAAAGGTGGAAATGCAGGCATCGTGTTTATAAGGTGCAGGGAATCCAAGACCCTGTATTTGCTGAACATCTGTAGTCTCTCTTCCTTGACTTGAGGGAGCTCCAAGCAGGTGGAATTCATCAGTGTGTAAAAGGAAGCTAATCTGAATAGGTGCCATTATGAAAATGCATTTGCAGATGCCAGATTAGCTTCAGAAAAACAGGAAGGCTTTGAGGGGAGTGCGAAAAGCATTGTCCAATGTAGAACAAAGTGTTGATTATTCTCCTCTAGCTGCACGTGTGTTGATGCAAGGCAGGAGTGGAAGAGGGATGGGGCAGGGGTGGCAAGGTTGTGCAGCAGAGGTGGGTGGCATGGAGCTTGGGAAAGGAGCATCTCAAAGCCTGGAAGCTTTGCTGTGCAGGTCTCAGCAGCTGGTTGGTGCTTGCCAAGCTTGTGGCCTCGTCCTTTCTCTGTGAAAGCCAAAGTGGACACACACTTCCACTGCTTTTCTGGCAAGAGACTGAGACAGAGCTGGCAAAAGGCCTGAGGCACAGAGGAGACGGGCTCAGCAAGCTGTGTGCCGTGCACAGAGAGAGACGTTTTTTTAAGGAACCATTATTTTACAGCATTGATTTGTTTCCTTCCCTTTTAAACACCAGTTCTGTGTAGGAGAGTCTTAGGGTTAGGAAACGAAAGGACACAGGGCTGGAGCAAGACCCTTCCCCTTTGAAAGCTGGTGGGTGTAGCTTGGGCCATGCCCTCCTTCAGATAAACCTGCAGCCCCTATGCCTTCTGTGCAGCCCACCAGCATGACTGTCGTCCTGCATTTGTTCTCAATATGATGTCAGCTCCTTTGGGGAAATGTCTTGCCACGTCAGAGGTCAAAACTGGTATGGTGATCTGTGGCTTGCTATACAAAGGCCCAGACCATTGTAGACAGTAATAGTGAAGGTTCACAATGATCTCCTGCAGCTTTGAACTGACTTTAACATCATTTTAATAGAGGAAGCTATCTCAGTAAAAAGATAAACCTTTCTAATAGACTGGGGCCACTGCCTTGTGCAGAGAAAGGCTTAGAAATGTATTGTGTGCTGCTGGAAAGAGTTCAGTTCAGCTTTTATCTTCTACAGAGGAAAGACATATCAGCACTGAAAACTCCATATACTCTGCTAATGCTTTTGTAACCTCTTCCTCTTAATCCCAGCACAAGCACATGCTCAGACAAACAAACAAGTGCACACTTCAACATCTCCTCTGCTCTCTTGAGAAGAGCTGCTCATCCAGCTCCTTGGTGGACTTCGATCTCTTTTCCACTGCTCCTTCAGCATGGAGCAGCCGTGGGTTTACTTGGTGGCAGCATTGCATTTCTGGGGACGTGCAGAGCTGCTGGAATGCATCACTGTAAGTGGCCTACTGGGAACTGCAGCTTTCAGCTGGTAGAAAACATTAATCACTGCAGTGGAGATGTACTCAGCAGTGTAGCACTAAAAATCATGGGGAACTGAAGAGGTGGGAGGGATCTAGGGGAAAAGCCAATTATGAAAATGGCCTGATTTTTAAGACATGAGTCACACCATTTATTAAAATAGGCTTTTGTACTTTCTAAAACCTCCTCAATTCTGTGAAATCAGTATAAAACTACTTTTTCTATCTCTGCTGTGCATCAACCCCCTTGCAAAAGAAGAGAAAAGGCTGTTTGTGCAGATCCCAGGATTTTATGCATGGACGTTTCAATTTATATTTTATATATCTGGACAGAAACTATGAAGCAGCAAAGCACAAGAACCACTAAAGTTGCAACATTTGGTGCTCATGATCAGAGAAATGCCAAAGTAAATAGTCTGATTTTTCTTAACACTAATGTCAATGGCGAATGATGAGCTAAAATCCTTGCTGAAGTTTGCAAACTCTGTGTATAGATGAGATAGTAAACAAATAATTGAACTCTACCCAAAAACAGGTGTGTTTTCCTGTAACTAATGGTGTAACTAGAAGGCAATACATCTAGAAAATGAAAATACAGGCTCTGCTTATTGGTGTGAAGTAGCATTGTGCAAGGAAAAGAGGATGTACAGTGTACATTTTTTGCAGCTTATGCTTTTTGTGCAGTACAGTTGGATTAACTATTATTGCAAGCCTGAGATGTATAAAAAGGATGACAGCAAGTATGAAAAGAGGAGTGAGGTTGGAACTGTGAGCACGCAGTTCAGTTAGCCAGATTTTAGGAAGGGTAAAAAAAAGTCTGAAGAAGACTTGAGGAAAGCTAAAACAAAGTCCGAATTTACAGGGTGTTATTTATTCAGCTGATCAAAAATATCTTTGAGAATTGGCTTCATCACTTCACAGACTTCTTTTACAAAGATTTCTGACCAGATCTTATGTAACTTTTTGATGAAGGTGTGATAAAGTCCATAGATTAGCAGCTGAAGTTAAACAAATTCAGCCTTGAGTTAAATCTTTATTACCCGTAGGGAATGTAGCTGAAAGCTTGAACAGCTCATAAGAGAAAGAGTAAAGTGGTCATTACAGGCTGCTGTAAGTAAGATTGAACTATGGTTTCACAAGATTAAAAGGCAGTTGTTTAATTTTCTTTCTGAGAGAAATTTTGTGGCCTGTGTTTGTGGGAGTTTAGACCAGTGGATTGTGACAGTACCGCCAAAGTCTGACATTGGTGGCTATGAATTAATGTTGGTGCCTTTCCCTCCAGGACAAGAAGTTACCCTAATTAATTTCTGTGATTTTGGAGGTTGTCAGTAGCCATGTATTTTCTTCACTCTCTTTGGTACAGTTTCTTTTTGTTCCATAAGGTTCATATTGTAACATGAACATGTTGCCACACGAGCATTAGTGAATTAAATTGTAACGAGAAACCCATGAGGTCACCCCACCTTGCTCTTTACATCACCCACATCATGGACAAATACACATCCTGATACTTGTCAGCCATGGTGGTAACATTTTAAGACAAACTGAAATGGGTGCACGTTTGCTTTTTTATGTTGCAGTATGAAGGATGTAGGAGTAGTTAAATTAATACCTACCTGGAGGCAGCAGCTTCTACAAGAGGGACAGATACCTGGAGCAGGAGCCTTGTTGGGAAGTATGAGTTTATCTGCTGCTGCCTCTGAGGTAGCATTCCATGTTAACTTGAGGTATCAATCTTAAAATTACCTTTACAGAAATCCTTCCTGAGCATGTCTGTGCAGTCCTTTCAGCATTCTGCAATCATCTTGGAAAAGTTTTACAGTCCCACTTTTCTCCACTGATAGCAGCAAAACATGGACTGTTAAAGCAGCGGAGCTGAGCACCCATTCCTGGTATCTCTCACGTGGCATTCAACAAGTGTAGCAAAAACAACCTTCTGTGAGTGCTCTGCATCACCATTCATATAATTGTGAGTTATCAAGGAGAAGAGCATGTGTATCTTCTCCTGGTTAACATTGACAGTCAGCCACTGCACCTGACGAGCGCATCAGAGGCAGTCTGAGCCTGTGTCTGCCTCTCACTTCTCAACCTCTTCCTTCTGGTCTGTGGACTGGAAATCCCCCTTTTCCACACCATTCCAGAAACCACCCCCTTTAGGCAGAGTCCCAGCATGGATATTTCACGCCAAATCATGAATAAGTCAGAAAGTTGATGCATCAGGCAAAAAAAAAAAGGCTCCATAGGGTTCACCAATAATTTTGATGAGATGTTTTATTTGATGTTGTATGCTTAAAGAGGCAGTCTAAGCTAACCACTCCTGTTTATTTTTTTAATTTCTCCTTAAACGTACATAAATACTACCTTTTAGTCAAGGAATATGCAAACAGTTACAAGGTGCTACTAATACGTTATTTGCTCAAACTGAGGATGCATGCTGTTATTCTAATATGAATATACTCTCACATGAAATGTGAACTATCAGTAGAAATAAGAAATTAAACTATTAAAATCAATGAGCACTTGAGACACTTTACTAACACTACTTGTCATCAGCGTTCTAGCTACAAACCCTTTGTTGTGTAAATCATATAAAAATATTCTACAACATATTGTCATTGATCTTACCTTTTCCACTCATATTCATTTATTGTAAAAAAATTTGTCCTTCCATGAGCTGAAATATAAGACTTCAATATAAGACTGTTGTAGTTTGAGCTAAAATAGAATTAGTTTTCTGACTTCAGCTAAGTCTTGTCCAAGTAACTTCATTTTTGGAAGTTAACTGCATGTTTTTTTAGACAGTGTTCTCTCTACATGATAACATGAAGCATTGGCATGCAAAAAGGGCAGTGCTTATATTTATTCCTATAGTAATCAAGGCCATCCTCGAGCTGGCAAAAAAAGGCCACACCTGCAGGGAGGTATGGACAGGACAAGTGACTCCAAACTGGCCAGCAGAGTATTTGATCCCATATATGTCATACTTAATATAAAAATGAGAGATCACAAGGGTCTCACTCTCTTCTTCTGCGATGGCTGATGTCCAGTGAGGACTCATCTGTCTGTTTGCTCTTGATCCTGCATCCGTGTGTTCCTGAATCCAGTTCCTGAGTCCAGCTCCCTCCTAACCTCAGACATTTTTGCCTCGTGTCTACTCTGCAAGCACTCATGGTGACATGTAGTCGTCAAGAAATGGGGTTGTGATTTCACATATTTATATGTATTTTATTACTTTGTAATTATTTTCATCATCATTATTATTATAATTATTTCACTAAAATTGTAGTTTTAGTTTCCAACCCAGAAGTCTTTTCCCTCTCATTTCCTTTCCCCTTTCCCTGGGGGAGAGGGCAAGGGATCTGGGAGCCCAATTGCTTGGTTTTACCTGCTGAAATTGGCTGGGCAAGGGCTAAACCACAACAAAGACGTAAGCTTTCCTATTTTAAGTATATAATATTAGAATATTTTGGTGAAAACAAGTGGTATTATTCTAAAATATGCTCTACTACATTGGCATAAATAAACTTCATGTTATGTAGTTTCACTATATATAATATATAGTAGTTATATGTAGTTATGTAGTCTGATGAGGAGTGGTTGAGGGAACTGGGGTTGTTTAATCTGGAGAAAAAAAGGCTGAGGGGAGACCTTATTGCTCTCTACAACTACCTGAAAGGAGGTTGTAGAGAACTGGGTGTCGGTCTCTTCTCCTAAGTAGCAAGCAAGAACTGCAGTGCTGTGCTATTTAACTTGAATTAGAAACCATACTGATATTTCTTATATTGGAAACAGTTGGCAAAAGTAATTCTACTTCCAAGGGAGTATTTGTGGGACCCTCTCTTATTTAAGATTATGAATCTCATTAGTGCCCTCAATAAGAAGGTCTTGTCTTTGAAGTTTCAGGAAACTCTTTAAAATGTCATTGAAAAAAAAGATTTTTTTGCATCTGATCAGCTTATACTAATAATGTGATAGGATATTGCTAGATATTACTGCTTTTACTTGTTGTGTTAGTGATCTGAAACAGAGACTGGTAGCTGCAAACACCCACATATTAACTCTGCCTGTGGTAGCAAATTCTTTTGTGGATGTAGGCAAGTCTCCAAATCTCTCCTCCTCTATTTCTGTTCTTCAAAAATAGTGATTGTTAGTAAGTGTTGTTTAATAGCATTATGTATTTTGTGTCCAAAATGAGAAGCATAGCAGCAGTGTGTGCCTGCAATAATTAATGTAAAACATGGTAACAAAATGCTTGCAATGTTAAAATTGACTTAGCCAAGCCATTTATTTCCTGAAGGATTCATATGACTGGTTTGAGAAAACAACAGGTTCAGCACCGAAATGAGTAAGAGAAAAGCCAGTTGGCACTGGCTATTCTGAAGCTCTTCAACAGAACCAGACAATCTGAGTAATTGTAGTTTGGCCAACTGACATGATCTTTCTGCTTTATTCAAGAGAAAAAGTAGAGTTTCAAAACTCTACCTTCCCTCAAATCTTTAAGACAGGGATGTTAAACTCATGGCCCACGGGCCGAATCCAGCTCTCCACCTTGCTTTGTCTGGCTGGACACCTTGTTTCTACCCAGCGTCAGCGCTGAGCTCCCCGCCCCTGCATCCTGCCAGCGCAGTCACATGTTCAGTGTATGTGACACGCGTTACATTGCAGGAGCAGGAGAACAGTGGGAGCCATGAGTTTAACACCCCTGTTCTAAGAAATATCTATGTTGTTGTTTACACTTTATGTATACATACGTATAACCCACCAGTTCCCATGATTCAATATTGGAAGGAATATAATTTATAAACTAGGTAAATCCAGAATGTAGATCCTTCATTGAAAAGGTCAACTGTGGAAGTCATGTCTGTGGAATGGGTTCACAGGTGAATATGAAGAAATGACAGCCAAAACATCTACTGCAGCTATTTAAGATCCTGCAGTACTAATGCAGGAGTACTTCTGAGGGTTTTCTTGCGATCAAGCCATGAAGGAGTCAGAGCACTTTCTGAATCTGTCACAGAGCTCCATCCAACTGCTGCATTTTTCATCACTATGAAGATGCAGCATCAGTGGCAGTGAACACACAGAGGTTATGGCAATGCTACGGTCTGCAGGTAGGATTGGTGCTCTTGCTCTGACGCCAGCAACATAGAATTTGTTCTCAGTGCCAAAACAGGTCGTAATTAAGGCTTTTATTCATTATATAAGAAATTATTTTTGGCCGGGTGCCTGTTCCCAAACCTTGCATATCCGTACGAAGGGGAGGAAGTGTCTTACAGGAAGTGTCTGGGACACAGTGTCTGTGGTGAAAAAGACAGAGGAAACACACAGGTCTCGATTCTCTGCTGTCCTGAAGCTCCAAACAAGGTAGTTAGTCAGAGCTCCCTGGGGCACCCTAGACGGATGAATTTATGAAACGCTTCATGTACAGAGCTAAATCTGATCCGTAGTGACCAGCAGCAGCAAACAGTATACACAGGGAGCATGCATGGAGATAAACCGTTATGCAACCTGTCACAGAAAGATAAAGTACTTCCATTTCCGTTTCACAATAAGAAGTGTTTGTCATTAGTCAAGGTAGTGCAGAATATTCCACCTGGCAATGGCCACTAAAGTTCCTACTTCATTACTGATGCTATGAAAGCATGTATATTGAAGCTACAGCTCTGAAGCTGACCATCTTCCTCCTTTTTCTGAGTCTGCAGAGAGGAAGAGAGGGCTCTGGGTGTTGCTTCCTTACACCAAGGTGTGCGGTCAACACATTGCAGAAAGGTATGCTCTGATTTCACTCATACCAGGCATAGACTTTCTAACCATTTCTTTTCCTAGTGTCCAACAAGCATCATTTTATGGACAGCAGCTTGCTCTACCAGTGCAGAATGAATTTCCGCCGCCGGCGGCGATTAATGGAGCTCCTCACTGAGAAATCTCGCTTGGTGCCAGAAAGCCAGGACAGCCCATTTTGCCTGCGCAAGCAGAACCATGACAACAGAAAACACACCAGTTTTCTCTCAGGTGATTCATCAACTATACTGCTGTCTGTAGGGAGACTCCAGGGGATGTTAACAAAATCTTTTTTGGATAAGGGGTTTCAATGTTTGTCTGAAAAAGTGCAGAGCTGGGTATCATGTGTCCCTGTTCATAGGGATTGTCCATTCACTCAGTTTGCCAAATCTTTAGCTCCCTGAAATGTTTTTTTCATCTGTATCAGTAGCATTTTAGAAGCTGATCAAAATTCAGTATCCGTGAACAAACAGAACTGGTTAAAGTCTCCCAAGTCACAGTATCACAGTATCACAGTATCACAAGGTTGGAAAGGACCTCTGAGATCATCAAGTCCAACATATAACCCAACACTAACACCAACACCAACACTAACACCAACCCATCATCTAAACCGTGGCACTCAGTGCCTTATCCAGTCTCCCCTTAAACACCTCCAGGGTCTGCGACTCCACCACCTCCCTGGGCAGCGCATTCCAATGGCCAATCACCCTTTCAGTGAAGAACTTTAATGCCTCCTAGAAGACACTGCAATGGGAGCAGTTCAACCATCACATTAGCTACACCATTATAGTCATACCGTGATTCTTCTTACTATGTAGAACACACTAATCCCTTCTCAGTGTTGTCAGTGAAGGCATGGCTTATTGCTATTGCTTTAAGGAAACCAGGAAAAACAGTTTAATAATTGAATCTCCTTCTCTCTGTATTTCCTCTGTTCGTAGTGAGTCCCACCAAGGAGATAAAGATTGTGTCGGCAGTACGGAGGAGCAGCATGAGTAGCTGTGGCAGCAGCGGGTATTTCAGCAGCAGCCCAACGCTCAGCAGCAGTCCCCCTGTGCTCTGCAACCCAAAATCTGGTGAGCACCAGCATCTCTTATGGTGCACGGGAGCCAGCATACAGATATCTGTTTGGGGAGAAGGCGACATGAAGAATGCATAGCATTGCATCTAAGTTTATCTTTTCAAGGAGACATTAAAAATTCACAGCATTGCAGGTTTTGTAGGCCAGAGGGCCTATTATAATATTCTACCCTGAAGTCCTGTTGAACACAAGCCAGATGTCTGTCTGCAATAATCTCTGCATCAAGCCCATAATTGTGGTTTGAGCTGCAATTTATCTCTTAGGAGGACATACAGTCAGAGACACAAATTTCCCTCTTCATTACCGAGCTCTGAAACAATTCAAATCTCCTCCTAGAGATGTTCTTTTGGTGCAAGTCAGGGGAGAGTTTAACTATCCAGTGGCTGCTTGAGTTGCTATGAAACAACAGAACTCAGAAACCAGCAGGCTGTAAAGAAAAAAGCAGCATTGTTTCAGCCTGTCAGGGACCATTTCAACATTTTTGTTTGTTTTAGGTCTTAAACCAGTCTGTTTACGAAGGTAAAAGTAGAGTTGAAGCTTATTTTCCTTTCAAAAGGATTTCCTGTCCCACGCCAGGAGATTAAACACACTCATTCTTCTACAGTTCACTTAAAATTGTTACTTACTGTACATCTGGGAAGGGGAAAGAAAATTAGGATAGTATTGTTTCAGCCTTTCTGTTCCCCTCCAAAACAGTCCTGAATTTCAAAGCAGAGTCCCTGCTCCCCTTTGCGCTCCTTATTATTTCAAATTTACCGGGTCTGTGCTGATGGTGTGGGGATTGTTGTGCAATGGGGAAAGGCTTCAGTGGGTATGTGTAAGCTTAGCTTTCAAAGGGATGCTGGCATTTGAAGTGATTACTAGAGACTGCCTCAAGCACTATTGAATCCTGTTCAAAACATTGACAATTTACTCCAGAGATGAGTGAGCTAAAGTGCATTTCATTCCTGCTCTGCAGAGTGGCCATCAGAATAGGCTTAGTTATGGGGATATTTTCTTTCTCTCTCCTTTAAGCACATTTCGTTCCTTATGCTCTGCTAGGAATTCAGTATGAGGGTCTAAATTATAATAATGTGAAGGACTCAGCAGGACTGCATGCCCAGAAGCCATAGCCCCCTACACCAGACCTGTGGTCTGGGCTGGGGAAATGCTGTCAGTGCTGGTGGTCATTGCATCCTTGGAGTATGCTGCTGTTTTGGCATTCGGCACCACCTTCAAATGCGTTTACCACTATATGCAATGGGTTTGCCCCTGTTTGAAGTGTGCCACATTATCATGTTTTGGCAGAATATCTCTCAGGTATATTTCCCAGAAATGCTCCGATACATTTTGAAAGGGGAGCACTTTGGCCCTAGTACATCATTAATTACATCCTGGAAAAATTTCTAGGACAGATAAAGCAGCATTCATGTGTTGTCCATAAATGTGTTATCTGAAGTATGCTGAGTATTTAGTTCATTTATGCTTCTGATATTATATATGAAGTGTCAACCCATGAGTAGTGAGAACAAGTTTATTTTAATGCAGCTGATTGCCTAACACTGGAAGAAAAAAGATAGGCTGTTGTGGCCCTTGTATAAATTCTTTCTTTTTTTAAAATAAATTCTCCCTTAGGACTAGTTTTCAAACTCAAAATAGTTTTAACAGACTTGTATTGGAAAGAAGACAGCAAAGACTTATTTTTAATACTTATGCAATTGCAGGCAACATAAGGTATCTTCTCCCATAGTGCAAGTACAGATCCACACATCATCTTGCAGAGGTTAACATAAAGCTGTCAGATGTACATGTTTTGGAGGAATTCTTGAGCCTTTACTGGACTATAATGTGATATTTTTCATAAGTAGCTTCCTGCTATCCAGGAATATATATTCAGAGCATATAACCGAACTGCATGCTCATAAACACAAAGCAGAGGTATATTTATTGTCAGATGAGTTCTCTTGTAGGCAAACACTTAAAAAAAAAAAAAAAGGTCATGACTTGACCGGTCAAGCAGAAAAACAATCATCAAGTGAAAAAAAATTTCTGGAGGTATAATGAAGGGAGGCACGCAAGGGAGTCCTGCGTGGATGATTTGCCTGATTCTGACTTGTTGAATGAGCATCATCGTTCAGATTTTTCACATGGACCAGGCATGCTCTGCAAGTGTGACACTGGCTAAGTGACAGTTTGTCAAAATCCATGGGAAAGTAAAAAAAAAATTGATATTGTTTTTTATGCTAGAATTCTCCCTGCTCCCATGAATATTATTAAGAAACTCCTGAATATCTCCAAATACCACCTGTGGGAAATTTTATCTTCTACCTGTGACTTAGAAGTCAGACACCATTAAAATTGTTCATCTCTGAAAGAAAAGCAGCTGCAATTTTAGAGGTGAAGCAGGCAAACATAGTGAACAACATACATCTTTCCATTGTTCTCCATCTCATGAAGCATTTATAGATGGATAAAATATGGTACACGGAATAGTATCGATTTCATTTGGTAGAACTTTGTTTACTTTGTTCAGGGAAAAAGTACCCCATTACCTAGCAAGGGGAATCACCTGCAGAAACTCACTGGTATTTCCTTTCATTTAAAATCCTAGCCAGCTATAGATTACTTACACTGTCCCTGAATAAGATGTGGTTAGATGCCTGCGCCTATGACTGCATAAATCTATTTGCTGGGATAATTCCTGATCCAAGCAGAATTTTCTTATTTCTTAATTCTGTGATTAAAAACTGGTTCAGGTGAAATAGCAGAGAGCACCCAACATGCATGGAGTGAGCTGGGAAGAAAAGCTGATTCGTGTCAGGAAGGTTGGTCACTCATTTCAACACTGAGCACAGGAACAGCCACTTCTGATGTTTGTGATAGTGTTTAGTGAATTTTGATTGCAGACAACAAAGTCTGTTGGCTAAATGCCCTGATTTTCCAAATCTCTCATTGTTTGTACTTAGAGTTATTCTGCTCTCTTCTCCTTTGCTCTTTTAGTACTTTTAAACAAGTCTGCAAGAACTGGAACAGTGTTTGGAAAGTGGGACCAAAAGATGTTGTATCCCAAAACTGTATCTTATTTATTAGAAGAAACTCCAGAGGAATGTTTATATTGAATATTTGTTTGTGTACCTCCACAGTATTAAAGAGACCTGTGACTGCTGATGAGCTTTTGATACCTGGAGCCCCATATGTAAGAAAAACTTTTACGGTATGTCTACAGTATTTTTCTTTGTTTTCTACATGTTGTAATCATAAGGTAATCCAAACAGACATTTTCTGATGAGGTAATTAGAGCTTATTTGCATTTGCTAAGGTTTGTACTTTAAAATCCCAAACTCCATTATCAGTACTTGCACACATTTCAGGTCTGATTCTGCACTTGTTTATCCTGTCTTTATGCCAATGTAGTACTGCTGACTTAAATGGAGTGTAAAATTACGTTAAGCCAATAACATTTGTATTATACAGACTTACCTAGACTTTGTGCTCCTGGTAATACTGCAGGAGCTGAAGTTTTCTACTTCAATCTTTCTAGATAATGATGGGACAGAAATTTTGATTCATATTCACTGTTAGAGAAAGCCTTTCTCTAAAGAGATTTTTCAACATAGTCATTGGAAGCATTGTTTTTTACATCTTCCTAGTTAAACAAAAAAACTTCATTAAAAGCAAGAGGAGTTGTTTAGATAGAGGCTTTCACATGTGTCCTATAGCAGCCTGTACACAGCATCCTTTACTATGTGTTGGAAAATATAGAGGTGTTGAAATTATGTCTTGAACCGTTTAGAGGTTACAAGCTTAGATTTCCCATGGCTGCCTGAAGGTGATCATGTCCTTCTTTCCTCCTTCCAGATTGTCGGTGACGCAGTGGGGTGGGGGTTTGTGGTGCGGGGGAGCAAGCCCTGCCACATCCAGGCCGTGGACCCCAGTGGACCGGCAGCTGCAGCTGGAATGAAGGTGGGTTCTCAAAACGGGATGATTTACTTGGGGTATTTGTGGTGCTCAGTGAAGGTCTTGGGCTGCCTGTACTTGGGGAGGAAGAGGTGCTTTTGTTTCCGGGGTTGAGTATCTTTGTCTTGGTTTCAGGCATTTAGGCATGGTGAGTTCTGCTTCCTTTCAGCCCCCTCCTGTTTCTTTTCTTCTGTCCTTGAGATTCTTCAAGTCCCTTTTCCACATGAAACACGTTTATTCTTTCCAGGTTGCTTCTTGATCTTTTCTGAGTTTGGTTTTATTTTACTTTGTAGTGGTGGGTGATGTTTTTGTTTGTTATGTTCACCTTTTTTCAACTCTGCACAATTTTAGCTTCCCTGTTTACTTTGGAATTTATGTGGTTGCTGGTATGCAGCTTCTTGACTTTATCTGTATAGGAAGAGCTAAAGTCAGACTACCTATTGAAAGTGAAGCTAGCATAACCTGTTGTTTACTGTAAAGCAGTTAAGATTCAAGACATTTTGGAAACAAGAATTGTATGATACTCATATTGCATAACAAATTAGAATAGTTTAATACATGATTTAAGAATAAATAAATGCAACTTTTATGCGAAAGCCTTTGTACTGCTAGTACAGAGCCCATTGACTTACCTGCGGGTTTCGATCACATCCTGCATACATCTGTGAATCCATCCCTGTCTTATACAGTGGGAAAAATAAAAGCAAAGCATTATGTCATGTACAGATAAAAGCAAGAAAGAGAAACTAGCTGCTACACCTACTCCAATGGTCAGGCTGGGCCAGACGCAAAGATTAAATTATGACCTTATGTCATGTTTTATTGTATGGTAACGACACAGAAGAAGATTTGAGATGTACTCCACATGCAGTCCAGTTTTACACAAATTTTGTCCTGCCTTCTATTTTATTTCCCTTTCCCATCACATTCACCCCAGCTGCCTCTTGCCTGTATATCCACACCCACCAAGCTGGAGGACTGTAGGTTGCCACAACTCCAGGGATGCTCATCCTGCCTACTGCACAATTCCAAACGTGCCACGGCACCCTCCTTAGCAGATACACTATTGGCGTTTCTCCTCTCTTGATGCTGAGTGTTTTTCATGAAACTTGTAAGAATGCACTCTCTTTGAAACATTAACTTGTTCTGACTACGGGCAGACAAACCTCTGTGAGGGGTAATGACAGCTGCAAAGTCTGTTGGTGCACTCAGCACCCTGACACATCTTTCTGGCGAATGACTTGATTTCCAAGGGAGCTGGATATTTTTGTATGTTTTATAAAATGCCTAAATAAAATAAGCGGTTACAATTTTTATACGAAGACTATAATTTTTAAAAAGTAATCCTGCCTAAAAATTAAAAATAATGAATTTATTCATTTGTAAGTTCTAGATCCTGAGCTTGGGAGTTTAGAACTTCACAGCATCTTTTAGTCTCCAAATACAGCAACACGCAATAAAGTAGATCCATTCTGAAACCTGACTTATAAAAAGGTTTTATGTGACGCTTTGGTGTCATATGTATAATCTTAGAAATTTCACTTCTGCATTCAGCAGTGGAGCTTTGGTTTGTTTTTACTTTTCATTTCATCCTGGCAACCCTGTGACTGTACACTAGGACATTTCAATTAAGCTAGGGTCTTTCATATTCCACCTCTGCAACTGGTTTTACATACCAATTTGTGTCCTCATTTCTTCCATTGATGTGCTCCATGCGCTGATGGGATTAGAGGTTTACCTAAACAATTCAAGACATAAGAATGTAAAATAATCTGCTGTCCTGAGGGAAGCAAACAACATTTTAGACAGTAAAACTGGAATATATTACCTTGAATTTGCACAAAGGACAGATCTGATTATTTGTAATGGTGCTATCTTTAGATAAAATTTTCATAGCAGAGTTACACATAAAGCATTATGACCATATGTTAGAAGAGTTCCTGTTTAGACACGAAAATTTTCAGAAATGCTCCATTTTCAGAAATGCTGAATACCTTTAGTCCATGATGAAGAAATACCAGTTTTCTTTGAAAATAAGGGGATTTGTCGAGGTGTTCCCATGGCAATAGGTATGTAAATTATAGTGCAATATTTGAAATTTTTAAAAATCTGTGTCTCTTAATCCATCTGTTTACAGAACTCTTCAATCTGGCAAATTCAAAGTAGTGATCTGACAGGCTTTAGATGACAGCTCCTTGAAAATAAACCTTCCTCTGTGTGGAAGTTGCAGGAGGGGCGCTTCAAAAATAGACAGTTAGACCCAGTAACTTCTGGTGGGCTGGTGCAAGAGGCTTTTGTCTGCCAGTGTTGCTCTGAACGCTACACCAAAGAAGCATTAACAAGGAAAGCTGGCTATGATGAAAAGGGCAAGAATTTGAAGAAGTGCCAAGACTTGGCGTTGCAGTTTGTAGAAAAGTTCTTGGCAGTAGCAGCAGGGTTTTTCCTCTGAAGGAGATGTATCCAGTGTAATCGTTTTTGGAACTGTCTTTGAAAAGCTTGTGATTTTGCAGTTATCTCTCTTGGAGAGCACTGTATTCCTGTCTTTGCATTACGCTGGACAATTTGTTGACGGTTGACTGCTGCCCACAATCTTGTTTTAGGACCTCACTTTGTGAACTTAAAAATCCACCATGTGTTATGTAAAGCATTAAACATTACAGGCTCAATGTACCTGAAGATCTTTGTGGTGTCTTACTTTCAGTCGGACCTTGGCTGTGTTCCTGGCCTGCTCCAAAGTGCTGTGAATTGGGAATCTTGGTAGAAATCTCAATGAGCTGACAGAGCTCTGACCATACACAGTGGCTATGTAGTGGGCATGATGCTGGGATGCACTGGTCTCTGTTGCACATGTGCACCTCTGTGTGGTAGCACTTGCTGTTATATGTGAGGTCCTCTTCTGGAGGAAGTTTCAGGAAATTTAATTCTCAGAAAATCCCTACTAGCACTGTCTGCTGAAGAGGTGCGAGCAGGTGTGACGTTTTTGGCTTTAAGTCTCGATGCCTCTTCTGAAGATAGGAAATAGGATTACCATTTACAGTTTGAGGTTTCAAGTATGAAGCTGAGCAAATAATTTAATAAATATCTTGTCAATTAGCTTTGTTAAACTGTTTTTAGACCTGATTTGTTTGATTTGTTGAAGTGCAGTTGCCTGTGACGGCGTTGTGAAGAGTATGGTTGCAGTAAGTGCATTAACAAATGGGAGTTGGAGGCGACGCAGGGCTATGAAAGGAGTCAGTGTTCCGATGTGTACTTCTGAGTTATTTGCAGCTCTGTTCTGCTGTGTGCTGTCGTCAGCAGTGGAAAACAGGAACAGCAGGATTTTCAACTTCCCAGGATGCTTTAATATTCAGTATTGATTGGCTGCAAAATTTAGGTCTCTGCAGATGTCACTGCTAAATATTGCCAGTTGTCCGGAAAACTCTTTTTTTCCTTTTTTTCAGTGTTTTATTCTGTAAGTTAAATTCAGGTTTTAAGGTGCAAGTATTCTTCAAAAAGTTACACAACTTGACTTCAAATTAGTGACTTAAATATGCATCACATGTTGTTATTTAGTGTGACACCACTGCAAAAGTGTGACAAAACAAGCAGACCTAGGTTAGTGTGAGGCTTGTGAAAGAGACAAATTAATCACTCATTTTGATGATTATCTGCTCTTCCCTTTGGCTGGAGACATCAGTGCCCAGCTCTAGTCTTTGAGGAATTCTAAGAATATCTGATTCCTTCAACTGATTTTGAGCAAATTAGTATTTATAGCTGTTACACCTAGGGGGTTTGTATCATAGTCATTGCCAGTGGCCACTCAAGCTTTCTTTTCCTTTCCTTTCCTTTCCTTTCCTTTCCTTTCCTTTCCTTTCCTTTCCTTTCCTTTCCTTTCCTTTCCTTTCCTTTCCTTTCCTTTCCTTTCCTTTCCTTTCCTTTCCTTTCCTTTCCTTTCCTTTCCTTTCCTTTCCTTTCCTTTCCTTTCCTTTCCTTTCCTTTCCTTTCCTTTCCTTTCCTTTCCTTTCCTTTCCTTTCCTTTCCTTTCCTTTCCTTTCCTTTCCTTTCCTTTCCTTTCCTTTCCTTTCCTTTCCTTTCCTTTCCTTTCCTTTCCTTTCCTTTCCTTTCTTCCCCTTCCCCCTTCCCCCTTCCCCCTTCCCCCTTCCCCCTTCCCCCTTCCCCCTTCCCCCTTCCCCCTTCCCCCTCTCCCCTCTCCCCTCTCCCCTCTCCCCTCTCCCCTCTCCCCTCTCCCCTCTCCCCTCTCCCCTCTCCCCTCTCCCCCTTTCCCCTTTCCCCTTTCCCCTTTCCCCCTCCCCTTCATAGTACCGATATGGGGGGACCGCATATGATCACTGGTAACAACACCTTCTGTTTTGAGGTCTGCTTGGGTATTCCGTTATATGGCCAGGAGTTCAGTGTGGTTCTACTCTCCTTCTGATCTTTAAAAGCTAATGCAGAGACGACGTCATTTTCTGCCTGTGCCATCATCTTGTGCTTCACAGATGTTTGTATCAGGTTGAGGTTCTCAAATGATTTCACTAGCAGAATAAGAGCCGAATTTCCAGTGTAACTGAGTAGCCACTGTTTCATGGAAAAGATTGCTGTCAGGTCCATCGAGGTCATCAAGCCCAGTCTCCCTTCAATCAAAGGAATATCAGTACTATCTGATTAGTCCACGGAGTCCAAATACTGCTGCAGTCACAAAATATTGAAGGTTTGTAACATAAAGGACTAAAAGCTATGCATTAAAAGGTGCCAACTGGGGTGAAAAAGCAGCCCAAAATATGTGATACCAGAGGAATCACCAGTGCCTTCAATTCCTGCCATAGGAAGAAATCTGAACTGTGACATTCTCGGGAGGTTGAATGTACCCCATGCTGCAGAGACATGCAAACCCCCTTCTGTGGTCTTTGACAGTCTGACCTCAAAACAACTGATTGTTTAACTACTTGACAAGCAAGATAAATCAATCTAAAAATCCTAAAAAAAAATTGTTCTCCCAGGAAAAATACCCCATTTATGGCTCTGGCCAGTTTCCAGTGTATTAAATGATAGTGGGAAAAGTAAAGAGGCTTGGACAATCATAAGTGAGAAACTCCTTTCTAACTCCTAAAGGCAGTCTAGCGAGAGCTTGTAGACTGGAATTTATAGTGTGTAAATAAGGCACAATGAACATGCCTTCATTTAACCCTCTCCATGAATGCTAGGAAAGGGAAGATCCCTCAGTGTTTGGTGCTGGGACTCTAAGCCTTTAAAGACAGGGTACATGCTTCAGTGCTAATTGAAGGGTACTTCCACTATCTCATGTGACTGAGCTTTAAATGAGAAGATGAAGTAGGTTTGGATAAATATTTATACTGTGCACTAGCATATGGTGTTGTTGAAGCAGATGCAATTCCGTCTTAGAATTCTTAGCTTATACCAACATGTTACGCATTGTAGAAAAAGCATAAATTACACAAGTTGCCATCTGTTTTCAATTACAATATGAAAACACTGAGGCAGGTTGGTATTTTCCTTTAGTTGTGTTATGAGCTCGCTGCTGATTTTCATAATTACATTACAGTGAATTCAGGATGAATGTATTTGGTAATGTGAACACTCAAAGAAAATTGCTGACAAACTGCTTTTGTAGCTTGTCCATAAATAGAGAAGCAGCAGAGCTAAATGCACATAGCATTGCATGTGATGAATGCCACTACTGTAGGGCTTAAATATAGATGTATATATGAGGTTCAAATACGTCTCTGTAAGTGAGTGCCTCATTTTCTGACAGTATTGAATTATAAACTACAACATAAAGGTCCATTTTCCCTCAGAGAAATGTGGAAGTTGTATTCAAGCACTTTAGAGAAATCTAATTTTAAGAAATCAGATTTGATATTTTACCATAAGATCAACCCTGTTTTTTAAAAATGAAACAAAATTCAAACAGGTTGTAGCTCCAGCTTCCACTTTATGCAGCTGTAACCAGAACCTCAGATTTCATGTGCTGGTCTCCGTCACAGAGATGGAGACGCGTCGGAGAGAGTGAGCTGAGGAGGGTACCCATTATGCCTTGAACAGCTTGTAAGTCATGCTCAGGAAGAGTGGCAGTCACATTAGGATGTTTTAAGAACATAGTAAGAACATAATGGTCAACAGTGTGGGTGCTGATTTTAGCTTTCATTTGGTCTTTAGTCGAAATCTTTCTAAAAGACTCAAGAAAAATTTATTAAGACAGCTGTGTTTGTAGTGTGATGATTCAACAGAAGTTGAAAGAGATCAAGTATTTATAAATGTGAAAATACTCGAATCTGCCATCAATGTGAAAAATGGATTAGTGGTTGGTTGTCCTTGACAACTGTTTAACAGCATGTATAGCAATCACCGTACTTTCCTGATCAATGCATGAGTCTGTGCCTGGGTGTTTCTACTCCATGCCTGCCTCCTCTTTTTTGGTCTCTGGTCATCATTTCCTTGAGTTTGCTGGTGCCAAAGTCTCCATTTCCAGTGGGTTTGTTTAATTAACCTCAATGAGTAGTTCCCAGATTATTTAGAGTGAGTTCTGTTGCCACTTTTCAATAGGTTGGACCTACCTTGGTACCCCTGGTACTGTCACTATATTGGGATTATTGCCATCAAAATTATGATGGTAACAGTTCTGTGAGTATTGGGCAGGAGGCTTCATTGCACCCATCTGCTTGTCTGAGAGTTTTGTGAATTCAACCGTCTCATCAATTAGGGGCTTCTCTTACTGAAGTAAGGCATGATTTTGGGAGTTGCATAGTGTGTCACTGCCAGAACTTTGTCTAGTTGCCAAAAAGAGACAAGGTTTGGCAAATCTCTCCTTTGCTTTCATTACAGAATACTGCTAGTGCAACAACAGAGTCCTTATGGTCTTGATCATCCTTTGCGTTATCACAGTGTCTCTGGGTTGATGGAAATCATGAAATGTTTTCTTCCTTTCCGCTCGTCATTGGGAATCCCAGGGTGGCATTGGATGAGCTGAGAATCAGTCTCTCTTCTACCCCTTTGCTACATCAGGAAGCCCTATCGTTGTTGGACCTCTCTGGTAACAGGACACTATCTTAGAGACATTGTACCACCAGTCTGCTTGTGGAAACTGCCCCATGGTGGCTACAGGGAAGACACAATTTGGATTTCGATACTCTTCTTTACCCTGTCGCAGATGGTTTTCTTGCAAGAATACATAGATATTCTTGTAAAGTACTGGGGGATTAGGCAGATGGAAAATGCAAATAAATCTGACATAATAATTTTTGTACCGGTACAAATGAATAAAAGTCACTCCAGGTTTGCTAAAGTATCCTTGTGTTTCCTGAGGCTGTGGTTCACAGGATATGGTCTCAGTGTCCCATTCTCAGAGCAACATATGGATCCAACTTTACAGACTGGATCTTCCAGCTCCTGTACAGCAACGTTAAATCGGCACAGGTTCCAATTCCACAGTTCAGTCTATCAACTGACCTCTGCTAAGCCATCATTCTTCTCCTGATGAGGAATTTATGTTTGCATCAACTCCAAACACTTTCTTTGAGACATACCACCCTGACATCCCTGCCTAAGGGTGAGTGGAGACTCTATTTCCAATGCCACCGTATTCCAGTCTCTGCTAGTCTTTACCAACACTGTCCTCTGTTTTGCTCTGTTTTCTGATAATAAGCCATTAGACTGTTAATATGACATTGTGTTTCTTTTAAAGCCATTATAAATCTCCCATGGTCTTCAGACATGTCAGAATTTCATCCTGTATTCCTACTGGTTTTGGTGGATCTCCATTTCTCTGCTTGTTTCCTTGGTTTGCCTTGCTTCTTTCTCCACAGAATTATTTAAGGATAAGGGTTTTTTGAAGACATCTCTTTGAGGCCCTAGTACTTCTGTTGAAGTAGTTTTGGATGGTTAAGTGAACTCCAGCCTTGTGCAGATGTCTCTGAGTGCACCAGGTAGAAGGGGTGCAGGACTGCACTCACTTCAATGGACCAGGAGCTTCTGTTCTTCTGAGTCAGTGGACATACAGTCACCTAAAAAAAATCAGTTAGCTGGGCTGGAGTCTAGGTGCTTGTTGTGGTTATCAGAGACTGTTATATCATAAAGAAATCAAAACCATGCCTGTGAAAAGTTACCCCACTGAAGTACAGAAAATATGGGGAAGGTTCAGTCCCATGCAGACAGGCAGTGCGGTGCTCAAACATCACTCCAGCAGGATGTAAACCACAAACTATACACACACAAGAAAAGATAGAAAAATTCTTTTTATGATTTTCAGTCCGGTTTTTAAATAACAGGAGACATGTTGGTTACTTTGGAAAAAGAAATTAAGGCAGTAGGAATTCCTACATAAAACATAAAAAGAGTGTGTTTAACTTTTTGAGTAGAAATTTAACCTTTAATGGTGAATTTCCTTCCCCCTCCCCCCAAACTTATAGGACACAGATTTAGCAAGGTATTGCTTGCTTATCTCACACATAAAGTTTGGACTGCAGAACACTATTACATTTCCAATAACTCTGTGACTTTTTCTAAAGATTCTTTTAACAGAGAGAGTTTTACTGGACAATAAAATAACTTTTTTTTTTCTTTACAGCAACTGAAACCTGATGCAAATACAGAATGTTTTGTAATACCTTGGAGTTCTTTCTTCTGCATTCACAACAGTGTAGTTGACATTAGAATTGAACTTGTTTGTAGGCTGGTCACCTAAAATGGGCGTCAAATGACCTGCTGTACTTGTCTGTCTGTACATTGGCTGTGTCTCATCAATAGCAAATACAATTCAGAAAAAAATTGCCTGCAGGTTTGTAATTAGCTGTCAGTAGGGTTTTTAAATTTAGTCACTTTTTTTTAAAAAAAAAAAGTTTTAAAAGGCTTTTTGAGTAAGTGGTGTTTTACAGCAGGATAACTCAGATACTTGAATATCCTGCATTTATGAAAGTGCTTTCTTGATTGTTTTTGAAGTCTTACAGCTGTAGCCTTTCAGAAAGAGAGAAAGCAGTCTTGGTTTCAGCTGCACTGTAAAACAGGGCTGTGCTTGTGTTTTGATGCCACTTCCAAATTCCAGCATGGTCTACAGACTATTGAACAGTGAGATCTAGTGCCAGCCAGAACAGCTGGGATCTTACCCTTGCTTGATCTTCCTTAGGCTATTGCAGGTCACTCTTGGGTAGTCCAGGCTCTCTAAAGAGAGGGCTCTCATCCGAAAAAAAATTATCCTACTCATGGATTTCTGCAGAATCTTAAAAAGAATATCCTACATGGCTATAAAAAAAGACATTAAATTAGAGGCCAGTACAGAGAAATGCTTCTATTTCGAGCTGCTTTTGCTCTCAAATAAGGATGAAAAATATTTTGTATTATTTGTTTTAGTTACAATATCTGTTTCACTTGAAGCCTTGAAGGGGTCCTCAGATGCTGTTGGCTTTACAGCATCATGGCGATCACAGTTCTCTGCTCCGAGCACTTCGAGGATGCTTCTGTCTGCTTTGCAGACCTCTGTCCATGCTTCTTCATCTCTTTTCTTGTTGCTTCTCAACACACAAGCTGTTTTCCTTTCATGATATAACTGAATGAGTTGGGAAACAAGTTGCATTAAAGCCAAAGCTCTGTTTAGCTAGTCAAACAGATAGAAAAACAATTGCACTTTTGTCTGTGCAAGCAGAGAGCAGCTGTTTGTCTCAAATGGCGCAGACCGTTCCTGCTCATTACCGTCTTGATACTGGAGGGTGCTGAGCGTGCCCTGCATAGATCTGGCTGCCCTTCTAACTCCCATGTCTGGGTTGGTTTAGGAACTTTTTTCAACTAATATGAACCTTAAATGAACTACTTTTAGTTAGTTTAGCTTGATTATATTTGACCTTGTAAGTGAACTGATACATTGTTTTTAAGTTCTTTATGCATGTTTGTTTTTTAGCAACTCTAGTTTAGGTATAGATATACCGGAAAAAAAACCCCAAAACATTAAAAGGTCAACCCAAGCATAAAAAGACCTTATTTCTAAGTTAAAACTCCATCTTCTTCTACTATTGATACAGTATTTCACCCAGAGCCACTCAAGCTATTTAACATTTTCAGTTCTGTTCTGTGGTAGGTATCTAACTGCAGTATACGATAAAAATGCTTATAAAGTTAATCATGAAGCCACCGGTCTGTTTTCCTGATGTGGCCGAGCCCAGCTCAGCTTTACCTGTGGGTATTTCTCATTGGGACTTAGATTAAGTCAGTCATTTTACACACCAATTACCAATTAGGGCCATGAGAAGCAGTGACCTATATTTCGGTATCCCCTATTTATGGAAGGTTTGCATTTCAGGGTATTAGATCCTTACTGTTGTTATCCTCCAGGTATCTACAGGTAGCTTTAATATATCTGCATGAGTAATTCCCATTTGATTTGTCAGCTTTTGTCTGACTGCTCAGTCAATCCATTGGGAAAACTCTGCTGCTGAGACCTGCGTGCAGACTGAAAGTCGCCCACCCAAAACAGGAGTTGTTCTCATAGGCTATTAGGTCAGCTCTTTTCCCCCTCTAATTTATCTATTCTATTTGTGGACTTTTCACAGCAACGGTTTCATTCTATTCCCAGTGGAAAAAAAAAAAGGCTAAAATTCCCATTGATTCCCGTCATTGAAAAGGGAGGGAGACACTATCTGAACCAATGATGAGGCCCTTTGAGAATCTATGACAATTTTATATTATGCATTTATTTAGTATTTTTATATTGTATATTTTTTATGTTATGTTGTTTAATTTATGATTTTTTTCTAATTAGAGGCCTGTGAGTTTGGAATATTATCAAAAATTCCTTTTTGAAATAAAAAAGAAGTATGTCATGAATATATGTAACAAAAGTATATAATGAAGCCTTGCACAGGCAAACCATCCATATCAGACTGCAGCCACAGACCAGGATGAAGAGCCACAATTGCACATTTATATTTGTAATTCTGTAAATCGAGTGGTTTTCTCTGCTGTGCATAGTACCACACTCTGCTGGTCCCCAGTTTGTAGCCCACTGATGGGACAGTGAGCCAGCTTAACACTGGTATAAACACTGAAGAAGAAATGGATGGCTCTAGAGAGAAAATCCTATGTTTATGCAAGACCTGGATACTTGCCTGCCCCCACACCACCCACTCCACAGCCAATTACACATTTGCTAGAGATATTTACAGAGCTGAACACACAGCTGCATTTTTTCTGTTTCATCCAGTAATCTCAATTATGTAGAAAAGGACACTGCATGATTTTTTTAACCTTCTGGTGACATGCATTAGGTTTTGAATTGTTAGGTTCCAGCTTTCATCTACTAATCCTAGCAAGACTGCATGAATTCTTAAAAAAAAAAAAAAAAGATAAAAAAATCTAACATTTAGGACCTCTGATTTTCATCTGTTTTCCTCACTTCAGCATGACAATGTAAAGCTTAGCAGAGTGGAAGCAAATAACATTGGTGCTGCTTGTGTTTGCTTTTAAGAAGGTTAGCCTCATGTCTTAGGCTTTTCTGTGGCAGCACGTTAAGCGTCTCTGTGACCTGGACTCTTTGCTGAGCCTGGGGATTCCTCTCCTTTACGGCTATGGGTTTCCTATTAAAATAGAAGAGCCCCTGTATCAGCATAATTGCAAACTGTGTAAGTAAGGGCTTAAAAAAAGGTGAGCCCTGAGCCCTCTTTTTTTTTGCGGTTGTTTTCTTGCCTCAGATTTCTCTGCACTTGTTCCTTCTATCCCAACAGCCATCTTTCTGTAGATTTCACTGGGACTTTAACTTATCTGAAAACGTAAAACTTGACCTGAGTGTCAGCTGCCGCCAGAAAGGTTGATCCTATCTTCACCTCCTTCTAATCTCCTGCTTTCCCTTTGCCTCCAACGAGATATGTATCTATTACCTGCTTCCTCCAGCCATGTCATGCACAACAGGGAACTTGTTTTGCCTCAAGACAAGTCCTTTCATTTATTTATTTTTTCTGGCACAAAATTAAAAGGGAGCGGTGCCTGGCTTTGGCATATTTCTTCCCTGAGCCAGCACAAAGGGACAGGAGCACCTTTTGGGAGTGCAGGCTTCAAGTCCTACTATGAACCCTCCTCCCCTTTGGAAGAGGTTTGATATCCAGATCCATAGAGTTCTTGGCAATTCAGGCCAAAGGTATCTCTTTCTGCCAGCAGAAAGAGTTGTTAGGTCCAAGATCAGGTTACCACTCCAGCTTTTAATAAACAAAACTTGTTCTTCCCACATTTCTTTTAAAAGCAAGATTCATCCTTTAATCCCTAAGCAGAGAGAAACCTCCTTCCTTGGTGTTGTCACTAAGGGTTTTGTGTACAAACCCATGACATAGAGATCTAACAACCAGGGCAGACCTGTGTGGTTACTCACTTGTAAATACTCCTTTTAAACAATAACTGCGCAGAAACAGTGCCATTTTTTGTTCCTCTGTGACAAAATAACAGCCTTAGATGGGAGTGTTTACTTTCACTCATCTCTTAACTCCTTCATATTTCATATTTAATTAGATTTTAAGAATGATGCCTTGATTTTCATCTGTTTGCTTGAGAGCAAAGTGGTACTCAGGAGGCGGGAATGGGAGTATTGGTTCCCAGCACCCCCAGAGGAACAAATGGAATGTGAGGGGAGGAAATCCCATTAGAAGCATAACTCTTCCTTTAAAATGTGGGAAGTTTGACTGTCCCCTGCCTCCTCGCTAAAGGCTGGAAATCTGTGTTTCATATGTTACATTCTTGTAGCACTTAAGCTTTCTCCAAATTTTCCTGAAATCTGCCAGCAAGACAAGAAAAGCCAAAGAAGATACAGCGCCTTTTTAAACAAGCGATGGTAAAAAATGTCTTTTCTCTTTTTGCTTTGCTTTTTCCTTCTCAGTTTTAGCAGTTCAGTAACCTTTACAGGTGAGAGCTGTGGCCATGCCACAGGAATCATACAGTAAGTGTTCTATCTTAGAACTGGCCTAGAGTTTAAAAAGTATCTATAAAGCGTGAAGAGCTTGGTTTGTTGGGTGTTCCGCTAAAGAGATCTCCAGGTCACTGACAATTGCAAAATGTTAATCCTTCAGCCCTAGTCTGCATGGGTGCTTGTAAGGAAGGGTTATTGCTGATAGCATGGCCTGATAGTTAATAGAAATCAGGAGCTTGCAGGCTTCTCATGCAGATTACACATAGAAAAGAGAGGTTTTGCTAACCACACATATAGAACCATTCCTCTGGAAGACCACAGTGAGTTTCAGAATACTATAATGGAACCATTGTAAGCTTGAGCTACTCAAACTTGCCAACTGATCCTTGTACCTGCAGGATTAGTAGGACATGAAAAAAACTTTTATTTATAATTATTGAGAGTATCTCTAGAACAGAAATGTAAGCAGACTGCTTCTGTAATGGATTTCATTTAAATTTCCATTAGCAAGAAGTAAATCAAACCCACTAACATTAGACTATTCTTTCTTTTCCTTTTGAAATAGTTATATTGGCAATTCTGCTATCAAATTTATTCTGTAGAATTGTCAAAATGTACTTTTCATTAGACAGCTCTGAAATAAGTTATACTTAGAAGCTTTTATTTTGTTCTTAGTAAAATTGCTAAAGAACTTTGAAGACTTGACAATAACTCCTACATTTCCCTGAATTAATAATTTCTATTTGATGCTAATAAGGTTTTAAAAAAAGACCAAAAAAGAAACCAATACATTTTTCCATGCCTTTTGGGAATGGCTTGTTTTAAATTAAAATTATCTGTGTGACTTTGACATCACATCAGATGATAAGAAAGATAATAGTCAAGGGAGCATGTCCTAAATAATCCGGTAACTGAATGTAAATCAGTGTGCATACAAATTATTAACTGTGCTGAGGGTTCAATCCAATCTGTCCCATGGTGGACAACTGAGCCAGTCCTAATTTACACACAGCTTTCCCAGCAACTGCATGTTGCTGTGCAACATGCTAATAGCTTCTCAAGTGCCTTCGTTTCAAACGGATCCGCTTTGCAGCAGGATGTGGCCTTGTTTTCAGCTGCCAGCTGATAGAAATCTGTTTCAGATCTGCATAGAGTCCAGGGGTGAAATCCTGGCTGATCTGGAGTGAAAGATGGGTACAAGGTTGGATTTGACTTTACAGTCTTAGACCCTGAATGGCCCCATCACTGTCCAGATAACTGGGTAAAGCGTAAGTACTGCTGGAAAACAGTATTTTTGCCACTATCTTTAACATGTCATTGTGTAACATACCGTTGCATTCAAGAATTTCAAGCCTATTGGTGCCTATTAGATCGTTATCAGTATTAGTGTTTATCACAGTATCACAGTATCACAAGGTTGGAAAGGACCTCTGAGATCATCAAGTCCAACCTATAACCCAACACTAACATCAACACTAATACCAACCATCATCTAAACCATGGCACTCAGTGCCTCATCCAGTCTCCCCTTAAACACCTCCAGGGTCGGCAACTCCACCAATTCCCTGGGCAGCGCATTCCAATGGCCAATCACCCTTTCAGTGAAGAACTTTTTCCTCACATCAAGCCTAAACTTTCCCTGACGAAGCTTAAGTCCATGCCCTCTAGTTCTGTCACTGGTCACCCGAGAGAAGAGACCAACCCCTGCCCGACTACAACCTCCTTTTAGGTAGTTGTAGAGAGCAATGAGGTCTCCCCTGAGCCTTGTCTTCTCTAGACTAAACAGCCCCAACTCCCTCAGTTACTCCTCATAGGGCTTGTGCTCCAGCCCCTTCACCATCTTCATTGCCCTCCTCTGAACACATTTATACTCCCTTTCTTAAAGAAAAGTTAGTAAAAAAACCAGAGTGGATTCCAGACACTCATCCTGTCACTGAAGTGGAACTGATAAATTCATTGCGAATTAAAGCCTTAACACACAGCCACTGAAGTGGGGCCCACACATTTGCTGCTGTGGAGAAGGGTGGTCCCCCAGCCATGCCAGCCACGTGATCTCCTCTGTGCTGGTGCAGGCGGTTGTGTTCCTCTGCTTCTTGGACTTTTTAAGAAATTTATATAAAATTAAATTGATGGTGTAATCATGCTCTTATTCTGCTGTTCTAGAATATGTTATCTGTTGATTCTGCATAGCTGTTCCTTGCTTCGTGACCAGTGATGAACGATAGTGCTCACTGCACCTGTAAACTCAAACACATTTTAAGGCTCTCCCAAATAACTTTGCAATCAATCACTGAAGCCAATTCTTCAGTGGGAATTTCCAGCCCTTTGTGATCTTTCACAGCACTCTTCTAAAAAGTGTACTTAGAAAAAGAAAGGATTTTTTTTCAGGATTTTATTTTATTTAATATTAAATTGAAGAAAGTCCAGCAATCAAGGTCTGGCTCCACAAGTACAAGTAACTAAAGCCTACAGCTCAAACAGTGTCTCAATATTCGAGGATCTAGGCTAACTGCCTATCCTTAAATAATATTTCTGTAGCAGTCATAAATAGCAGTCATTCCTGGGGCAGAATGCTAAGTAAGAATTGGTGACAGGTATGCAATGTTTTTATTCAATAATTTGCCTTAAGGTAGTTGTGCAATTCCATGCCCATGCTTGCGGCCAGTCTCTGACATCCCTTGGAAGCATCCCACAGTCCTCATTGCAGCTCCGGATCAACAGTTCTGGCTCATCCTCCAGCTCAGATGCAGGCAGCCCCCTGCAAGGGAGCAGGGCTTTGGTTTGGCCGGCCTGCAATTCTCCCAGCAGGAAAATCAGGGAATGTGGATGTACATCTTCAGGGCAGCTTGGCAAGACCAAGGAAAGGCCGGCAGCCAAAAGAGCAATAACTAGTGAGGGGGAGGAAGTGTTGTATGGCTCCAAGTAAAGCAGAGTCCTGATTTTGGCCATTAAATGTTATGGTAACTAATGATAATTCCTTGTCATCTTCAGTTTGATGATAAATGGCATGACAAATCTTTGCCAATGTCTTTAAGCAATAGGTTCTGAGATCCTTTCTATTCAAATGCTGAAGTTTTCCTTTTCCTGGGAACACCTGGATTTGGTTAAATGTTCTGTACTTGCCAGTGAAAACCTGCAGGAAGGGAAAGGTGCCTTTTCTGCTGTCTCTTCTTCTGTGGGCTGCTGTATGCTAGGGTGGGAAACTAAAATACGTAATAATAAATGTTTATTACTGTAATATTCAAATATTTTAATTTAATTAAGGGAGTCTTTTCACTTCAGTGTTCCTTTATTTAACTATTATTGTTTCTGTGGGTTTTAGATCACCACATCCTTATCAACAAAATGGTTGGAATTTATTCTGGGCTTTGTCATTTCTTAAACTCTGAGGGATAAAAATGGATGCTTATCTCCTGTCACGCTCTTGGAGGGCTAGGAGGAAATGAGTAATAAAAGGCTCTTTGAGGCTCTTTTAACTTTAGTTTATTATCTATTATAGTTACTGATGTGTGGAAACCAACAGAGAAATTTTGCATGTTTATAGTTACAAAGCCCTTAACAGCTGTAGCTATGAGCTGAGCACTTACAGCTTTTTGAAATGTGTTTTTATAAATGTAACATTAAATCATCACTATTTTGTAAACCAGTCTCCTTAAGCAAATTCCTGAAATAATAATATGTGGGTTGATGTACTCAGTCAGAGCTGGGTTGTGTGTACTGGTTTGCTCTTGTTTGTTTGGTAAGTCTACCAAGAGAACAAAGCATGAAGTGGGCTTTTTGTGGACAGGACTGATGATGGCTAAAATGCATGAAGCAGCACTACATTTTGTTTTATTTCTCCTTGATGGGTGTAATGATGGGTGGAAAATCAATGTACGGGGAAGAAAACTGGGTGAGCCAAGGGGTCTCAGCACACTGAGGGGCTCAAGATTGTGCAAAATTCTCTCTCTCATGAGGACTGGAGGACACAGCAAATGGCTCCATATTTCTTCATCCCTGAGGGAGCTGGATCTGGAATTTGCAAAGACTCAGCCCTTGGGGGCACTGGCCAAGTGATGGCTGTGAAGAGAGCTTTCTGCTCTTACAGCAACTGCCTCTTTATCTCCAATTCCTTATGGGTCTTTCAATGAAATGTTAGGACAGAAGTACACTCGTCTGTGCCTTGTCTTCCTCTCTACATTTCTTTTCTGACTTGGCTAGACTTTTTGTGTCTAATCCTATCCACCCAGAAACAGTAGAACTAATAAGGTATTTGGATCCAGTGCAAAGAATGGCATGAAGGGGATGTTTCTCAGCCCGTACATGTTGCCGATTAATAATAACACCAAGGGCATACATTAAAACAAACACATTGAGAATGCAGATATGTCAACTCTTGTCTTTTTTGTAAGAAATTCACTCTTTGGCATCTGCATTGCTGTTTGCTACTGCTGTGCCTGTACTGTCCTCATTTATACTGTTGCAGCCCTGATATGAGTGATTGGCTGCTCTGGAAAGTCTGTTCCTGTGCCAGAGATGTTCTCCAGAGGCCCTCAAATGTCCCTGACATGATCCAACATGCAGATTTATCCCTCACACACTTGCATGCTTGTCCCTATAGGACACGAGTCCTATACATTGGGCTTCCAGTAACTCAAAAAGTCTGAGAATACACAGCAGTAAAATAAATGTCAGCCATTTAACTTCCAAAAATTGCATTAGAACAGAAGAGACAATGTTATTTCTGCAGGTCTGTTTTAAATCAAACCAAATATTCTTCTGGAGCCAGAGCTATAATTCAGTAAAACCTGATACAATCTTGGAAAGCCGTAGGAAGTGTTAGGAAATACCACTGGGAGTTGCCAGACCTATGGATACTACAATAATCTGTATTTTTAAACTAAATAGACATGTCTCTTAAATATTAATTGAGGCACACTGCAGAGGACGATAGGGTACCTTTTCCACCAAAATCCTTAAAATCATAAGGCTTTCTATATCAGAAGGCAAAACCTGAACCAATTTCCCAAGCTACTTGCAGCTGAAATATAGCATATAAATGTATAGGAAAGATAAATCCATACTTCCATGGAAGTTGGCTACTTGGTATTGCTGATTGATTGCCATATTGACGATCATTTAGGCAACCAGTAAAGTTGAATTCCAGGATCTATAGACCTGAAGAGGAATTCTGAGGGCAAGGGGTAAGGTACAAGAGAGAGGTTTGCCCTTCCTTCAGGGACTGCTGCTACTGCATCTTCTGTGCAAAGGCTCTAAGAAGAAGAGATTAAAATTATTGGTGCCATTTTTGATGAAATATTACAATTTTTTTGGATTGGCTTTGCTTCCTCTATAATTTTCCTAAAATGGAACATCGATTGCTACATTCTGTACATTTTCCACAAATACGAATTGAGTTTCACCACACATTTTACTTGAGAGGGAACGCTGATGTACGAAAGTTAAATGACTTGGCTTGCAAGAAAATCTGTTTTGGACCTAGCACTGGAAGACACCAGAGCTGTTTCCCACCTCTCCTGCATACATTTCTGTGCTGTGTTTCTGCCTAAACAGGACAAGTAAAAATATAAAATAAAATGTGAAAATTTCTAGTGATGCTCACTTAGCTTCTTCTTACAGACTCGAGATGATTTATAAGCAAGATAACCTTCTAGTGTATATTGTTTTCATTGAAACACCGGTATGATATTATTGTTGCTTTAGGCTCCATATTTTTATCATTAAAACCACAGATCTAAACACTACATGTTTTTGGCCTTTTTACCAAAGACTGCAATATGATGATTAGATACAGAGAAGTCTTGTTGATTTTGAAGAATAGTATTGCTATCTTTCTTTTCTTTGCCATTTTTTTACAATGTTGTGATTTTTTCTCTGATTGACTCAAATTTTAAGATATACATTGGTGTTGGTCTTAATATTTCTATCAATGCTTTTTGGACAGAAAACAGCCTCTGATGATTCAAGACTTTCAATATTTGAATTTCTATGGCTTTTAATAACAAAATATTAGCATATTTGAAATTAATTAATAGGTCAAACTTCCTTAAGAACACCAAAAAACTGTTCACATAAAAAGTAGAAAGAGCCGAGTCTGTGTAGCAATATCACCTGAAAATGGCAATAGCATTTTAATCTGTCCTACTACTGAGTTCATCTTCTATGATATTATTTCCTAGAATTTGGATCCTTTGAGTACATTCTGTACCAGTGGAGATCCTGGCACTGAATTTAGTGAAGTCATCATCCAGACCTTACTCTGAGCTTGGAAACGTGATGTGTATTTTACTGTGACTACCAAGAGCTGTCTAAAATTGTTTCTATGAAAGCATTTAAGACAAATTAGGGATAATAGACCATTTGCAATGGCCTGAGCTGTCTTGTCCCATATTGTTTGCAAAGCACCATTGGTACCAGAAAATATCATTGTAATAAGAAAACTATCATAGGCATAAGAAAAATTATTGGATTTTAAAACTCCACAGATTTGAAAGCTTCAGTGATATTTCAAATAATTTCATGGAAAATTAACTTTCCAGATTAATTGTAAGAAATACATTTTTCTTAAAAGTGCTGAATAAGGTGGTATGGAGAGCCCTGGAGTTTTTGCGTGCCCATGAGTTGATAGTACATCTGTGTAAATAACCTTACAAAAGAAGTCTAATATATAACTTTTTTTACTGTTCACTTTTCTCATTAGGTTTGCCAATTTGTCGTGTCTGTCAATGGCCTCAACGTTCTCCACGTGGACTACAGGACAGTAAGCAACCTCATCCTGACTGGCCCTCGAACAATTGTGATGGAAGTGATGGAAGAAATAGAGTCCTGAGAAGAAAAAAAAAATAAATAAATGCTTACTGGGCATTTTTGTGAGAGAAATCACAACAACCATGGAGTGATGTGGCACAAGGAGGCAAACCGTTGCTGTGTCTAAATAGATGATTTTGCTTTTGGGGAAGGGGGCCTCTCTTTCATTTAACAATAATAGCACTGGTGATTATGCCAAGAAGTGAACGATAGACACCAGCATATTTTCACTGAGGACTATTCTCTGCTCGATGGAGACAAGGTTAAGGCCTTTTTGGTTGTCTTTCCAGACATGTCTGCATTGGTTAGAATGGTTTCCCACCTAAGAGGCCATGCAGATCTCCTCAGTGTCCACCCCTGGATCAAAGCACTTCAGGAGATGAAAGAATCAAATACGGTGGGGTCAGGATGTCACAGATGGTTTGCATGACATATTTACGTTGGTAAACATCCTCCTCATGTCTGGTGTTGTCCCAGGAGCATGTGCTGCTGCAGTTGCTCTCTCCTTGGATCGAGGGACAGCTGACTAAACGCTGGCTTGATTGCAATCAAACACAAATGAACTACACATGCATGAAAAAAAAGGTGTTCCTACTCTGGAATGAATGCTTGAGTCTGACCAAAAACACAGATATTTCTAGGAAGAAAAATATAAGACATGCAAATGGCAAAGTGTGCGGTACTTCTGCAAAATCTGGCCTTTGAAAATCAGGGTGTTGGTTCAGGTGCTTGCACACTGGCTTAGGTGCTCAAGTGTAAAATATTGATTTTTTTTCCCTTTTCTGTTAATGAAAGGTATCTCAGTCTAGTCGTTCGTCCCTTTGGAGAAATATTGGTCACCTAGAAGAAGAATATTTGGTGGGTTGAAGTGGGAAATTCACAGTGTTAGCATTAGCAACAATACATCTGGATGCTCCAGTAGGGAAAGTACACTTCAAATTAAAGCAATGTACTTGAATGTACATTAAGCTTGTTTAGCACTTTCCAATAATCAAATGTTTTGCAAACTACAGACTTGCTACATGAGTTGCATTTGACACTATTACTAATAAAATATGGTATTTAACTGACTCTTGCTCTTTTTCAAACAGTAGAATTTCTTTGCTGAATTAATGAAACAAATCTTTTCTAAAAAATCTGTATGCAAAATCCATATTCTGCTGAGTTAAATGACTCCTTGACTCAATGGTAATTCGACTGCATGGATTTTATTTGATCTTTGAACTGAATACATACATCCTTGTCCAGAAAAATATAAACATATATGCAGACTTTCTCTGCTGTCTAAATTTTACAATTAAAACTTGACATTGTATGTAAGCTTACCACAAATCCTTCCATTATGGGGTGGGGAAACTACTTTTTTCCTCAAATAATTATGAAATATAGTTTATATTAAAAATTGTTCTCATTAAATACATTGCTCTTGCAGTATGTTTTTCACTCAAACCTTTTACTTCAGAGACAGCAAGTCTTCATACATGCCTGCAGCTTTGTAGGTAAAAATCCATGGTTTCTTTGTTTCTGATATAGTATATCTGTTGTTGGTTTTTCACACTGAAGACTTCTCATAGTCCACTAATATGCAGCAGTGCAGGGACATATAAAAATATAACCACTGACTTCGTACTAACCAGGCACAAATGTGTTTGGAAGATTCTTCCAAAGTGTCATGTAGTATGATAGTTGTTTATCCCTATTGCACCCCCCAAAAATTTGATACACATATATAACCCATAGCAGATTATATTTGACAGTTGCTGATCTAAAATCGATAGTTTAGCACAAAGCACTATATGAAATAGTAACAACCGTTGATGGTATCCACTAAGAACAGCTGGAAAAACTCCTGTTGTCCAAGAAATGTGTCAAGTATGCTAAAGGTTTTTGATTTTGGGAATCCAGGAATGCTTTCTCAAATCCTTTTATTTCCTATTTAACCTGGGTTGTTTTAGTGGCTTTGTTGGTATATACTTTGTACTGCTTTAAAATATAAATTCTACATGTTAGGCTAGGTTAAATATTAAAGTGTGAAGGATATTCTTAGTAAAGTGCTAATGATTAATGCCATCGTGGATTCTTCAACCTTGCATTTCTTGCCTTAGTTAATATTCTGCTACAAGTTCCCCGTTGCTTACAGATAATTAAGAAACTGGGTCAGAATTTAGCTTAATAATGCATTAGAGAGTGCACTTTAGACTTGAGCAAAAAGAGTGGGGATGGGGGCAGGGAAAAATCTGTGCATAACATTATGTTACAGATTGGAGATGGCATTTTCATTTGCAAGTCTCTATCGCAATTTGAGCCCCATTTCTTGCCTGCTGTTTAATGGGGTTTGCCATATTGTGTTTTCAACTTGATTTGCAATCTGGAATTAAATTAATTCTTTCCCTCTTCAATGTGACAAACGTATTCAAATTATTTCTGCAATGAAGTGTTGTATTTGAGAAAAAAATGATGTAAGGTTAACAATTAAGCTATGGAATGTATCATTTACAATTAAATTGCAGTTTTCACATTGTGATATATACCCTCCAAGACATCCTGCAGGACTCAGTGTCAAACTTTCATGCACTTCAGAGGACATAGAATTTTGGACATTATAGAGCACCTTGCTTTCTGCAAAGTACCAAGGGAAACGTAAGATTATTCACAGACGCAAGGCATTTCAAGAGATGCATTAATATCACAGTGTAGACTGAAGCAAGAGAACCAAAAGGAAAAAACCCCTGGCATCAGCAGTAATAGGTTCATTAAAAAGATAGGCATTTTTGTAAGAGTCTCTGCTGTGATCACATTTTTGGTTACTATACATATTGTGATACCCTCTAATAAATCTTTCTGCCTTAATAATGCAGATTAATGCCACTCCTCTGCACGTGTACACTTGCAAGTCATTTATGGAACATCTTCAAGCGACATAATAGTCAATTAGATTCAAGTTGCAGTTAAGCTAATTGGAGTATTAATTCAGTGCAATATTTTCCCAGTTTTTCTTCTGTCGTATTTCCTAAAAGATTTATAATTTTGATTACGTTTACCAACATCAAATACTGTTAATATACTATTGAACACAACTGGTCCCACAGTTAGTCCCATGGAAGGCATTTCACTCATGAAATAATGCAACAATACATTTCAGCTGTATCGGAATTTGATTGTTTGCATTTCAGGTCTCCATAGAGGCTGAAAATAAAATTGTCAGCATTTAAAAGATTTAGTAGTGTCTGGTACAGCATCTGCAGTACCAGTGGGTCTGTCCTACCACCCACTTCTATGAGGTTACCTTCAGGAAGAGGTTTGGGAGGAAAAAGTCATGCAGGAGAAATGTTTGTCTTGATATCTTCCTCCTATTCTGTTTATATTCTCACTAATAACTACAGAGTGCAAGGGATGTGTCAAACACTGTGCCGCAATTACTGGTTTAATGATCAGAATGTCCACTTAGCATTGTTTAGGCCTCTGAGAAAATTGCCCGAGTGTAGTTCAGAGAATAACATGAGATCAGAATTTGGGCATAGTGTTGCAGCTGTCTTGTGCCACTTGGCCTTAGGACCAGGGAATGGTCATAGACATAACACAGGCATAGCCAAAGAGTATGCTGAGGATTAGGAAAAAGAAGACCAAGTGACTGACTATTTCCTTCATCTGAACTGACAGCTATGACACATGGAGGTTTCCTTTTCCCTGTGGACAGAGACAGAATGATCAGATTGTGGGGTAATGCTCTAATGATTTCAGATAATACTGGGAATTAGATAGTAATTTTGTATGTTAATTTTGTTAAATAAGAATTATTCTAATTTTAGAGAGAGGAAAAACTGAGACAATATTGTTTGCAAAAATGTTTGCTTAATGCAATACTGACTGAGAAATCGATTGTTGCAATTATGAGTATTTTTTCCCAGTGTATAATTAGAACCAGACCACTTGTATAAGTGAAAAAGTATGTATCTATTAGATGTATAAGTAAAGATAGACTGCACTATTGTTCATAAAAGTGAGAGAATTTCTAAACTTTTACAATAAAGCCAGCATTAAACATTTCCATAAATTTCACTTTTTTGTTTTTATCTGGTGAGTAATGCGGCTGACAGTTTTCACTTACATGTGTTACTTATACAAACAGAAATAGTAACTGCCAACGTAGTAATTGCTTTGGTATACACACGGTGCAGATAAAAATATCATTGACATTCCAGAGAAGCCAAGTGATCTTAAACAATTGGATTTCCCTACAAACTTGTACATAAATATTTACACATTTTTTAACTGAGCCATTAATTTAAGAGATAATGTGAGAATTTTGAAGAATGTCAGAAGACATGATGACACAATGAATTTATACTAGAAGGACAGTGTTTCATGTATAGGTACTTAATCTTTATACTTGGAATTCCTGAGTAAAATTCAGAAATATTCAGAAGAGAATAATTGTAACTGACAAATTGAAGGTCCTCTAGAAAAATGGTTATTTTTTGTTAGGTATCTGTTCTCACATTGTCCATGGGAGCTGTGAATTTCCAATACTGTTGAAATCCAAGTGCATAAGCCCACACTTAAACACTTTTAACTTTGAGAGCATGCATTTGAAGCAGGCACTGTACGCTAGGTAGCACAAATCATTACATTGCTTCATATAATAATGCTGCCATAAATGCATGGCTTTCTCATCTTATCTCGCTGTAGCTCTTGCTGAACCTGTGTACAATAATTGTCTACTGGCTTTTGTGTGCCCTAGTCAAAGAATTATCTTACTTATTCTCAGAATGTGCAGGTGATTAGAGGCAATTTTTACAAACAACTTCTTGCTTCTGTTCCCAAGGTGCTTCTACTCAGAGATCTCTAGCAAACGGTTTTGAGAATACAGTACTTGGACAGCTAGTGGCATGCAGGCCACTTCAAAGAGGTGTTTACATCTCTCCTGAGCAGCCATGCACCTCCTCTACTGTGAAATGCTCCTGCTCCTGCTGCTGCTGCTGGTGCATGCACCCAAGCAGGCCAAGGTGGGGAACCCTGGTGTAAAGGATAGGCTGTGCCCACCTTGCTGTATTCTGTTTTTTCCTATTCTTCTACTACTTTTGCCACACAGTTAAAATGGTCCCACTTTCTACTTCCAGCTCAAAAACTGGTTCTTGGCAGTCTTGAAGGCCCTGCTTTCTTAGTCATTTTTCCTAGTCTGTTTTTGAGTGGCTCTTTATCATGAACATCATTGCTTTTCATAAATTAGTAGTACTTCTTTATCACCCCTAAGTTTTCAGGAAAACAGGTGAACCGGCTGCTGCTTTGCTATCAGATTATAACTCTAGCATGCAAATAAAGCCATGAGGTAAGAGAACACAATAAGACCAAGTCACTGAATAAAATTCATCTGAGGTATAAAATACCACCACACCTACTCTGAACAAAGCTTCAGATGGTTCATAACAGAGTATGGGCTATAGCTTTCATGGACTCTCTCAGATTACAAAATGAAAAGATGAGAGCCCTCCAAAGATTGCTGTTTTCTTCCCATCCTCTGGATGACCTTCTGCTCTTTCCTACAATCACATCCCATCTGGACCACAATCTCCCAACCACAGCTGGGCTTAGAACCACATAAATTCACACCTTCACTTCAAACTGTAAATGACTGGAGAATTTAACCACTAGGATTTATGTTTTTTTCTTCAGGTTTTAGAGTATCTTGTATTAAATAGAAAAAAATAATATTTTTCTCCTTCTATTCCATGCTTTTCCAATTTGGAGCCGCATATTTTCCCCTTCATGCTTCCAGTGGAAATTGTGATGAACTAAAATCATACTTCTCTTTTTATACCCAAGCATAACTCGAGGAATACTAGTTCTTACCTGCACTTCTCAGGCAATCCTCCACTGAGTCTCCCTGAGTAATTTTACCTAAGCAAAACCTGCAATATGATGCCTATTACTAGGTTGCAGCTGGAAAACATGCAGTACGAGCAAACAAGTTGGCTTATTCTAAAATTCTTGTTGATGATTTTAAATTAAAAGCAAAATGACTGTAGAACCCAGAAGGGCATCCATCAGGTAAGTGCAGTGATACGGTATAGTATGGAAAGGTTCTGTCCCATTATGTTTCTTCATAGCATCACACAGGAGAAAAAGATTTTAGTTTTATGACTGAATTGAAAAATTATATTCTTAACGCTGCCTTCTCAATATGAAAAGTTGTGATTAAAACTTTTGCATTTAAGAACATTCAAGCACAAAATGCACTAGAGAGGACATAGTAAAGATATATGCTTGTGAAATAGGTCAGTTTCAAATGGAACAAGCTACTTGAACAAAATATACCTTTAAAGAAAAAAAATTCATTTACATTGTGAAGTATCCTATCTTTGATTTCTAAAATATGAAAAAAATATTTATATAAATGTACAGACACTGCATGCATTGACTGAAAATAAGTACATATGCAGATAAGCAGGCTTGACTGAACAGCTGCTTTATCGATGGAGTCCAGCAACGGGTGAAACTGGGCTCTTCACATTTATTAGCAAAACTTTAATGAAGTGTGATGTTGAGCAAAGTCTGGGAAATATTAAGTGATTCCACCCGGAATAAGTGTTTAGTAGGTTTCAGGACCAGGAATCCATTTAATTTCTGTTCTCAAAGTGCCCCAACAGCCTTTCTTTACCTGCAAAGTATTTATAGAAACAAGGTAAGATTTAATTCATTTAAATATTGCAGATGGAACTTAACTTGGAAAGGAAGAAACATGTCAGTATTTAAGATCTTAATGTTACATTTTATTGTTGCCTGTTTTGTTTCATTAGGTGTGTCAGCTCAGCTGCTTATTGAAGATAACTTACTGTACCCTTTTGTTTGTTACTGTAGTTTGGGATGCGTGTATGCTTTCTTTATTTTGCCAGAATCAACAAAATCCTGTTGAATATTAAAAAAATTTCCATTACACTCCAGCAGACAAATTGTCTATTACAAAATGTACTTGAAAGAAGCATTTACAAACGATGCTGTTACTCTATTAAATATTCAATTTTCTTGATGAAATATGTATTACACTTTACAAATTTTGTTTCATTACCCTCCATACATGTATCTGCATGACTGTATTATTGTTCATTCTCCTCAGAGATTATTTTCCAAGGGTTATTGATTAGCCTTCCCTATAGCAGCATCAGTAGTCCATTCCAGAGACCATTTAAACATGAATCCACTTGACCTCATTTTCCACATAGTCACAGAAAAAAATCTTATCTTCTAGTTCAGTTGGAAACTGTATCTACAAGATGAAGGCACAGAAAACATTTACCTCAACTCTCATTGACTGCTGTTTCTTTTGAAAAAAAAAAACCCAGACAATGCTCTTAATGTGCAGAGCTTCAGGAAGCCATGTAATACAGCAATAAAAAAAATTATAATCAGGGTCAAATTGTCCACATTTTAAAGACTCTTGATGTTACGCTTTTCCAGTAGTTATCATGACTAACTCCTCACAATGGGCTTGTAATTGCAATGAAGACCTTTGGCACGTGAGCTAGTGCAGTGCCCTTTTCCCAGTACTGCAGATAAGCTGAAAAGGCTTTGCAACAGGGTGACAACACCTACTTCTACTTATCTAAAACCAGAAACCAGCATCTTGGTTCTGTTGGACACATGTAGATATCGAGTACCATCAAAGACAGCTTAGGGTATTTCAGATATTCTTATGGGATGGAGCTGACCTATGGGGAAGACCACATCCCTTGAAATCACATCTAGAGACTAAAGTCCCTGATGCCTTAAATTCTATAGGATACATCAAATGGCACTCAACACCTACATTTGAACAACTAAATGACATCTCTAATAATCACCATTTGATATTCAGCTGTCTTGCTGCTGGTAATTTTGTTGGAATTACCCATCTGTGTATCCCGTTCGTGTTGTTGATGGGAAAGAAAAAACTTCTTGGCTATCCAGCCAATTTCTGAGAAGTTATTGCACAATTGTATCATGGAGAACTGACTGGGATGATGTGCCATTATTAAATGTCCCAAGAAATGCATCTCCTTTTCTCTTATGCTTTTTATAAAGCTGCAAAGTGGCCTCTCAATCAAGGATGTCTTTTTTTCTGAAGTGTCTGCCACCAGTCAAGGGGATTGAAGCCATTTGTCAGCTGAGCTGTAATGTCTGTATATAAATGATCATACATAATTACTCTCTGCATGTTTCAGATTGTTTGGGTGTTACTGTTTTTTTGAGGAATTCAAAGTGAAATTTATAGAGAATTTAGGTGCTGATGTAGAAAAAAATGTTCATCAAAAATACCTATTAATCCACATAAATTTAGAGGGTCATCAGCACTGCGGATTTCAGCAGTAGCTGCCTAATGTGCTATGACTGCATGCCGTACTGTCTGATTATATGTCTTCATGATCAATAGGTATTAAAATTGGCAGCACATGGTCAGGCCCCAATTCCCACATCCACCTTTCTCTAGATGTCACCAAGAAAGATCCTAGAATCACAGTAGAGAAGGTAAAACTCATGTAGGCAACTTAAATATCTAAAGTCATCCAGGAAGTCTGTGGAGAAGCAGAGCTGACACTCTCTCAAGACATCAGTGGGTTTGCTGCTTACTGAGACAAAAATTTTACTCCACAGGCTTCAGAAGGGAAGAAAGGCACAGATCCTACAACACAGAAAGACAGCAGTCCCCTTTATTGAATGTAACCCATGGGCTCCAGAGCTGTGGTAAAATACTACCCTTTATGTATTTTGGATCTTCCATAGCTGTAAAGTTGTTATTTGCAACCCTGTATGCTCAGTTTTGGCAGGCACTCATCACCAGTGTACCAGGTACCCATCGTGTGGAGTCAACCTGTGAGCTCCTCAGCCTCACAGTCCTCTCCAAGCTCCTTTCCAAGCTCCCCTTCCTCCCTACCTTTATGAGCCAGAGGCTCGCTCCGCAGCAAGCCTCAGTGTCAAATTCTGCAGGTTGCCAGCTGAGCTTGCTGAGGGTTGGATCAGGCCCTGGTCTCCGGGCGCTGCACAACTGCTCAGCACAGTGTGTGGGAGGCTGTGGAGGCCAAACAGCACGCTGCCTTGTGCAACCGGCCCCGTGTCACGGGCCTGTGCAACGAGAGCCGTGTTTACCCAAGCAAAGCCACAAAAACAGTCGGCGGTCCATAGAGAAGTCAGTTGTACAAAACACCCTCAACTGCACGTTCAGTTCAGGGCTTGTTTTGCCTGGCACATTCCTTCCTGTAACTGAAAAGCAAGCATTGGAAAGTCCATGGGCTTTTCAAAAGAATAAGATCATAGATAAATAATGAGTATTGGTACAGATCTTATATTTTTGGTAAAATAACATAAGTGGAAATTTATAAGTAAGTATGATAAGCTAACATCCTTTGAACTATGACAACAATATGTGGGTTTTGCTCATGTAAAAAGATTGTGAATTATGAAGTTTGGATGTTTGATTTTACCTCCATCAGTAATTCTAATTTTGGTACTGACATTAATCACATATAGAAAGCCATGTGAATCTTACACACCTGCTGGGCAAGCGAGGAAAATTAACACTAGTTTAAAAAATAGTGTTGAAAATACTTTGAGAATGCAGTTAGGCAAATGACAATAGTGAATACAAATACTTATGCTGAACTTCTGTTTTATTTACCAACTTGAAAATCAAGAATAATTTCATTACCTGTACAAAAACGACACTTGACTATAAGAGCAGAAGCAAAATTTAAACCTGACCTTTTATTGTCAAATGCAGCCTTGGTTTAAGATGAAATATTATTCAATCTGAGAAGCACATATGAGAATATGTGATTCCCTAAATCACTCCAGAAAAAAGACCACAAAGAAGAGAGCAGATGCTCATTGTGACTCCTGCCAATATAGAATTATGCTGTCCACTGATACAGAAGGTGGTCACTCAGCATCACTAAACCACCAAATCTTGTTCAGGCACTTATTTTAATGTGTTACTTTAAATGTGACACACTAGGCTCTCACTAAATACTGTGAAATGAATACCAGAAATGAATCACAGCACTGCACTCTTACAATGTTCACCTGTTTGCTCCTCTGCTGAGAAAATTTCATACGCTATCAAATGTTTTATAAGTTTTATAAGGAATATTTTTTGAAAATTAACAGAACGCACATAGCAATCTGAACTTACTTGCCCAGTCTTGTGGTTGTGAGACTTTCTGAGCATAGCAAAAAGCCAAGGGTGGGATTTTTCCTAAAAGATAGAATATACGAAGGATGTGCTATGCTGGAGAAACAAAGCTGTTCTTCATTTTTTCCAGTTACTGCATTTTTAGTTTAGAGTGCAGGCAATCACCACCCACGTTTTTAAAACTATCAGCAGATACGATGGAAAGAAAATGAACTTTAGGCTGTAGAGAAGTGCAGAAACACGATTTTAGGAAATGTCCCTTAAGTTAATGTCAGTAACAAAATGCATCATTACTGCCTGTTCCTCTTCTACCAACATAGTGCAGCTGCTGCTAAGAGAAAGGCACCTGGATGGCTCTGCATGACCTGGTGGAGAACTGCTCAGGGAGAGCTGCTGTGTGTGAGAGCTAAGCATGAAGCCTATTGAATTTGAAAGGTGCTTATAACTCTTTGAAATAAGCTGATCTTGCCCTCCGTCTTTCCTACCAATGAATTTTGCTCTTGATTTTATTTCAACACAGTCAAAACCCAATCAAGGTATTTTTATTATTACATAGATTCAAGTCCTCATTGCAGATTTCCTACAGTTTGTATATCTTGAATTATTTTCTGGGAAAGGCTTCTTGCCCCTAAACCCCACTTCTCTCCTTTTCAGATTCCCAGGCTAGCTGTCTGAATAATGACGGAGAGCAGGGAAGATGAGAGGGGGAGCTTTCCAAAGATTAATGTCAGTTAAAGAATAGTCTGTCTTCCCCATGGAGTTACCCATGTTTCATGGGAGACAGGGAGGCAAGTCGTTCCTTAGACTGGCATCAAGGAAAAAGAAGTGAAGAGGTTAGAATAGGAATATGATCCATCTTCATTGAAATGATCTGCTACCTAATTATCTGTATATTCAGTCTCTTACACAGGCCACTATTAGCTCTAATGAACCAGCACACACAGAAGAAATACAAACATATGGTTTGTTATTACAAGGACTCACAGGCTCAATTCTCAGTGCAAAAGCATTCAGAGCTTCCAGATTTTAAGGACTGATTCTCCAAGTCAAACCTTGCTACTATTTGAAGGGACAGATCGGCTTACGTCCCAAACAGCAGTAACTCCTTTCCATGTGCTGAATTATTGTTATGATTGTTATTATTATCAACACTGTGAAATGCCCAGCGGCTTAAAGTAGATGTTTTGGCTGCAAACCTTGGGACAGAGATTTTATTTGTGCTAAAAAGTGAAGAACATTTACTATTCCTCCAGTGTCTCTGAAGACTGTGCTGTAAGAAATAGTTTGCTCTTCGAGGCTTTATTTTCCTTGGGGCCCTGTTGCAATCTGATTTACCATAAGCACTGTGCTAATTTAAACAGGCCTTGGACAAGCTTTTTTCTGTGAAGCATAAGAAAAAAGAACATTACTGCAGCCAGTGACAATATTACAAGAGCATTTAAACTAGTGTTTATGAAGATTGCCACCAGTAATTTTCATATCATAATAGGCCCCAAACAGTAATAATCTAAAGGAAACAGCAAAAAAGAGATGGCATGCCGATTACAGTACTTTGTCAAAAAGTCCTAGATGAAAAGTAAGTCACTAATGATAAATGAACAAATACTGGAAAATGGAGGAGCATTGTGGATGGAGCATTGTTAAATATTCTATTTTTACCTGTTTTTTTTTGAAGAACATAGATTGAGGTGATGTTCAGTGCAAGACCCAGATGGTGCTAAAGCTTTCACAACTGCATAAAATAGTTTCAGAGAGTTTAGAGTTGGGAGGGGGAAGCTAACCCAAAAGCTTTTGAGATGTTATCTGCTTTCTGTGGTTATAGACTACTACCTCTCCTTTTTCTGGTTTCACATTCTTTGTCACAATATGCTATAATTCTTAAAGTCATCAGATCAACTGCTTTAGAGCATGATTACTGACGGCTATTTGTTTAAGGCTAGTACATACACTTGCTCTCCTCCTGTGTAATTTCCTGTTATTTGTGGTTTTATATTTAGGCCATGTTCAATCATCTTCAATGGGAAGTGTCCAAGCACTTCCTGGGTGCGTATGTGACACAGAGAGCTCGTTCTGCAACACATGCAGAGCAGCACCAAAATTTTGCCTCCATCTTCCACTATGCCAACAACTGTTGGCAAATAACAGACAGCAAAAAGCCATCTCAGTCTTAGGGACAGCTCATTGACAACAATCAGACATTCTCCTGTCCTGTAGGTACCACTCTACAACTTCAGCAATAATCCTGAGCCGCACAACAGTAGTACCTCCTTCTCATAGAGCAGCTTTATATGAGTTGGTTTTAGCTGAGCAGAACCCTCCTGTACAGAAGCTGAATAATACAGGTCTTTACAGCTGATCATTTCTCAACTCTTACAATGTAGATCAAAGCTTGGGGACTTTTAAAGCGTTGGGTTTTTTTACCAGACACACTACTTACATTTCAATACACAGAAGCTGGAAAGGTGCAGGTTTGCTAATACACAAAAGATAGTTTTGTCCAAGACTGCCCCCATCTGTTCCTGCTTCACAAGTCAAAAAAATGTTTAAAACTGCTGTAAATTCTCCTTCTTGTACCTGATAAAGTGAGATTTCCAGTACACTGATATTTAGTATTAATGTGTATTGTCATAATTAACTGACAGTTATTAAGCTGCTTAAATGCCTCTGAAATACAAAAATGTAAGGCATACTGAATGAATATTTGAGTGGGGACAATTTTATTGAGCTGTCTGCAACAAATAAAATATTAATACTTCTCTTGCCTTTCTCTGTTAACATTTTGCATAAAATTACTCCAAAACAGAGGCTACAATTTTTACAATAACAGCTTTTTTTTTCAGCAAATACAAATTGCAGTACCATTTATCTTTCATAAAATTTTTGCTAAGGTCAAGTCAGTATTTTGCTTGGAAAGGAAATGTTATGTTTAACACATAGTTAAGTCAATATTGGAAAACTAAGTCTATTCTTGAAAATTCTAATTGTAATCCTTAAAAATGCGTAGGGGAACAAAGCACTCATCTCTGAATATCGTCATCCACTTCAAATCTCTCAAAGCATAAGCAGCATGAAGAATCAGTCTGTTTAATACTGAACAAAGGATACAGTTTAAATGAATAAAATTTGTAAGAAATATAAAGTGCTATCTTAAAGGCCAGTTTTGTTTGGATGTTTATTCAGTGGTAAAAAAAACCCTATGTGTTTTCAACACATTATTCTAAGAGACAACTCTAATTATTTTTCAGAGTCTAGTGAACAGACATGCTTTCCTAGAAATTGTAAATTAGAAAAAATAAACATTTAGAGTTTTGTTCTAATTGACAAGATGCGAAAAGGGACGATTAGGAAGCATTTAACAAATCTTGCTCCTCTTGTCAAGAATTTTACTCTCCTGGACCCATGTAGTAAAAAAGTACTTAAAGTAAATTGAGGTAGACCAGAGAAGTGATTCGGCGCGACCGGCGGCAGGAAGGGTAAGTACTGCAGCCGGGCGCCCAGCCTGGGCGGGTGGAGAGCTCCTGGCGAACGGCAGCAGCCCAGGACAGGACCCCGGCAGGGCGGCGCTCGCGGAGCACCGGAAGCGGCAGCGGTCACGTGGGGCGACGCGCGTAGGGGGCGGACCCGGAAGAAGCCGCGGGGCATTTAAACATCTCCGTGGGAGCGGCAGCGGCCGGAGCCGCAGTAGGGGCAGCGCGCACGGCAGGTCGGGCAAGCAGGCGCTCGGCTTCCCACTGCCCTGCAGCAATGGTGACCAGGCGTGGCAAAACCTCTGCCACCAGGAGTGTCGCTATCCAAACAGAGCCTCTGCTAAGGGATGCGGCCGCCCCGACCCAGGACTGTAAGGAATGTCTCAGCCTGCTTGTGGTTCCTGAGGACCGTACAAAAAAAGCCTGTGTGAGGTGTGAACAGGTCCAAGATCTGCTCCTTATGGTTGCAGATCTTAGCGATCAAGTAGAGAGGCTGCGGAGTATCTGTGAGAGTGAAAGGGAGACAGACTGGTGGAGTAGAACCCTCTCTCCTCCCAGTAATCCTCCCCAGGAGGCTGAGGAATGCCATATTCCTCATCAACAGGATAGGGGGAGTGACCTGGTTGGTGAGGAGGACTGGGAGCAGGTCTGCTCTCTTGAGGGCTGTAGACCTCCGTTTCAGGTGCCACTTTTCCAGCTGCCCCTACAAAACAGGTTTGGGGTACTGGAATTTGATGCTCAGGTGGAGGACAGTATCACAGAGAACTCACCTGAGGAGGTTAATGACTTCACATTGCCTGTCAGACAGGTCAGGACTTCAAGTAAGAAAAAGGAGGGTAGTTGTAGTGGGTGACTCCCTTCTGAAAGGGACGGAGGGACCTATATGTAGACTGGATCCAACTCATAGGGAAGTCTGCTGCCTTCCGAAGCCCGGGTAGGGGACATGGCCAAGAGACTCCCGGACCTAATTAAACCCTCAGATTATTACCCACTTCTGGTGGTCCAGGCTGGCAGTGATGAGCTAGCTAAAAGAGGGTCAAGAGTTGTTAAAAAAGGAATTCCAGGAGCTGGGTCAGTCAGTGGATAGGGCAGGAGCACAGGTGGTGTTCTGCTCGGTTCCTCCAGTGGCAGAGATGTATACTGAAAGGAACAAGAGAATATATGCACTTAATAAATGGCTTAGGGGCTGGTGCTGGCAAAGGAATTTTGGGTTCTATGATCATGGAGAAACCTTTAGAGCACCTGGCCTGCCTGACCCAGATGGGTCTCGTCTAACTCCGAAGGGTAAGAGGATTCTAGCTCAGGAGATGGCAGGACTTGTTGAGAGGGCTTTAAACTAGGCATGAAGGGGGAGGGGGGAGTTACTAGGCTCACCAGAGATGTTGCTGAGGAGGATGAGCCATCTCAAAGGGTGTCATCAGTAACCCAACTGAAGTGCATGTACACAAACACATGCAGTATGGGGAACAAACAGGAGGAGCTGGAAGTCCTGGTCCAGCGGGAGAGCTATGACATAGTTGCTATCACGGAAACGTGGTGGAATGACTCTCATGGAGTGCTGCCATGGAAGGCTACAGGCTCTTCAGGAGAGACAGGCGTGGGTGGAGGGGTGGCCCTCTATACTAGAGAAACCCTGGATGCTGTCAAAGTCGAGATCGGTGATGACCAGATTGAGTGCCTGTGGGTAAGAGGCAGTAAAGTCTGACCTCCTGGTTGGAGTGTGTTACAGACTGCCCGACCAGGAGGAGGAGGTGGATCTTCTGTTGTTTAAACAGTTGGAGGCTGCCTCTAGATCGGCTGCCCTTGTTCTTTTAGGAGACTTTAATCTTCCAGATATCTGCTGGGAACTTAACACTGCCGAGAGGAGGCAGTCCAGGAGGTTCTTAGAGTGTATTGAGGACTGCTTTCTGTCACAGCTGGTGAGTGAGCCTACCAGGGGTGAGGCTCTTCTTGACCTGCTGTTTACAAACAAAGAAGGGCTGGTGGGTGATTTTGTTGTTGGAGGCTGTGTGGGGTGTAGTGATCATGAGATAATTGAGTTTTCTGTAAACAATGTAACAAGAAAAGCCAGGAACAGAACATCGATGCTGGACTTTCGGTGGGCAGATTTTGGATTATTTAAGGAACTGGTCAGGAAAGTACCCTGGGAAATAGCTCTTAGTGGCAAGGGGGTCCAGGAAGGCTGGATGCACTTCAAGAATGAAATCTTGAAGGCACAGGAGTGGGCTGTCGTAGGGGCAGATGGCCAGCCTGGATGAGTAGGAACTGAGTAGTTCTGAAGGAACTAAGTAAGAAAAAGAGGATCTATCACCGTTGGAAAGAAGGGGACGTAAGCCAGGTCATGTTCAAAGATGCTGTTAAGTTGTGTAGGAAAAAAATCAGGGAAGCAAAATCGGAGCTCAAATTGGCCGCTTCTGTTAAGGACAATAAGAAGAGTTTTTATAAATATATCAATGGCAGGAAGAAGGGCGGCAGCGACCTCCACTCCTTGTTGGATGTGGGGGGGAAATATAGTAACCAAAGATGCAGAGAGAGTTGAAGTACTTAATTCCTTCTTTGCCTCAGTTTTCAACAGTAAGGAAGTCTGAAGTGGTTGATGGGGGCAAGGTGCAATATGGCCCTCCTGCAATCCATGAGGAGGAAGTTAGACGTCTCCTGAGCCTCTTGGACCCTCATAAGTCTATGGGGCCAGATGGGATCCATCCTAGGGTGCTGAGAGAGCTGGCGGATGAGCTTGCTAAGCCGCTCTCCATCATCTTTCAGCAGTCCTGGCTCACTGGAGAGGTCCCGGAAGACTGGAAGTTGGCCAATGTGACGCCCATCCACAAGAAGGGCCATAAGGATGATCCAGGTAATTACAGACCTGTCAGCCTGACCTCGGTCCCAAGTAAAATTACGGAGCAGATAATCCTGGGTGCAATCATGCGGCACCTGCAGAACGGTCAAGAGATCAGGCCCAGCCAGCATGGGTTTAGGAGGGGGAGGTCCTGCCTGACCAACCTGATCTCCTTTTATGACCATGTGACTCGCCTGGTGGATGAGAGGAAGGCTGTGGATGTGGTATACCTGGACTTCAGCAAGGCCTTTGACACTGTGTCCCACAGTAGACTCCTAGAGAAGCTGGCAGTCCGTGGCTTAGACAGGAGCACTCTGTGCTGGGTTAGGAATTGGCTGGATGGCCGAGCCCAGAGAGTGATGGTGAATGGTGTGTCATCCAGTTGGTGGCCGGTCACCAGTGGTGTCTCCCAGGGATTGGTATTGTGTCCAGTCCTGATTAATATCTTCATTGATGATCTGGATGATGGGATTGAGTCCATCATCAGCAAGTTTGCAGATGATACCAAGCTGGGAGGAAGGGTTGATCTGTTAGAGGGTAGGATGGCCCTACAGAGGGACCTGGACAGACTGGAGAGATGGGCTGATTCTAATGGGATGATGTTTAATAATTCCAAATGTCGGGTACTTCATTTTGGACACAACAATCCCATGCAGAGCTATAGACTGGGGACAGAGTGGCTGGAGAGTAGTCAGGCAAAAGGGACCTGGGAGTGCTGGTTGACAGGAAGCTCAACATGAGCCAGCAGTGTGCCCAGGTGGCCAAGAAGGCCAATGGCATTCTGGCCTGCATCAGGAATAGTGTGGAGAGCAGGACCAGAGAAGTTATCCTCCCCCTGTACTCGGCACTGGTCAGGCCTCACCTTGAATACTGTGTACAGTTCTGGGCCCCTCAGTTTGGTAAAGATGTCAGGATGCTGGAGTGTGTCCAGAGGAGGGCAGCGAAGATGGTGAAGGGGCTGGAGCACAAGCCGTACGAGGAGCGACTGAGGGAGCTGGGGCTGTTTAATCTGAAGAAGAGGAGGCTCAGGGGAGACCTCATTGCTCTCTACAACTACCTAAAAGGAGGTTGTAGTCGGACAGGTGTTGGTCTCTTCTCTCAACCAGTGACAGAACTAGAGGGCATGAACTCAAGCTTCATCAGGGAAAGTTTAGATTTGATGTTAGGAAAAAGTTCTTCACTGAAAGGGTGATTGGCCATTGGAATGCGCTGCCCAGGGAGGTGGTGGAGTCGCAGACCCTGGAGGTGTTTAAGGAGAGACTGGATGAGGCACTGAGTGCCATGGTTTAGTTGATGGTGTTAGGGTTGGGTTATAGGTTGGACTCGATGATCTCAGAGGTCCTTTCCAACCTTATGATACTGTGAAACTGTGAAAATGTAATTATAGCATTCAAGAGCTTATAGGGTAGGAACTCAATCAAGAAGCTCAGTAGGAGATAGGCAAGAAGCTCTGCTTCTTTTAGGCAATAGCTTAAGGTACATGCTATTTGGAAAGTAATTCTTCCTTGTTCCAGAGACATCTCTTGTATTCATTACTTAATTTAAATATCACAGAGTCCACAGTGGGTTTGCTTCCAGCTCTTACTGGTTTTAAATATTCATTTCAGCCTGGATTTCATTCCAAAGAAAACTGCTTTTGGCACAGAGAACCAGAATTTGTAGGTCTTCTGCTTATGCAGTAAGAAATGGGGGGAACCTTGCCCTCCCTGTGTTATATTGTACTATGCAACTTAATCTGTACTGCCATATTATCCAGTCAAAAAAAAAAAAAATCTGTGCTCATTTTTGTCAGTCTAATGCTGTATTTGTTCCTACTTATTTCCAGCTACTGGTAGATCCAAATATCATGAAGTCTGGTCTTTCCTCAGGGCACCCTGCCTCCATGCTGGCAGCATCCCAGGGCATACCCATCAGTGTTCTCTTGGGATGGTTTATCAAGTCTCAGCATGCCTTCTGGGAGCAAGTAGGAGCAGTGGTTACAGATTCTGTATTTTGACTACGATGTTTATGTTTTGTAATGCTTTCTCCCATAACTTCCTCATAGACAGATTGATGAAGCACAAGCTAGATAGGTGGACAGAGATGGGAAACAAAAACTGACTGAATTTCTGATCTTAAGGGGTTGTGATCAGCAGCATGAAGTCCAAATGGAGGCCAGTCACGAGTGGCGTACTCCAAGGATTGATTGGAGCTAATACTACTTAACCTATTCATTAATGAATTGGTCAATGGTGGAGAGCGCACCTTGAACAAGTTTGCAGATGGTAACGAAATGGGAGGAGTGGCTGGTGCCACAGAGAGCTGTGCTACAATTCAGAGTGACCATGACAGGTTGGAGAATTGATGAAACCATCTCATGAAGTTGAGGAAGGGAAGCATAGGTCCTGCCCCTGGGAGGGAATAACTCCTGTCACCAATACACACTGGTGACCAACTGCCTGGAAAGCAGCCTTGTAGAAAAGGCTCTGGGGGCCCTGGTGGACAAGCTATGACAGCAATGTGCCCTCACAGAAAAGCAGACCAACTGTTTCCTGCATGGGGATGAGCATTGCTAGCAGGTTGAGGGAGGTGATCCTTCCCCTCTACATAGTCCTAGTGAGGCTGCATCAGGACACTGGGTCAAGTGCTGGGCTCCCTAGTACAAGAGACATGGACTTACTGGAGTGAGTTCAGTGAAAGTTCACAAAGATGTTTAAGGGCTCCCCACATCTTTCTGAAGAGGAGAGGCTGAGAGAGCTGAGACTGTTCAGCAAGAGAGAGTAGAAAGTTCAGGGAAATCTCATCCATATGGATAAATACCTGATGGGAGTGAAAGAAGGAGAGGGAGCAAGACTCTTAGTGATGCCAAGAAACAAGGTGAAAGGCAATGGTCACAAATTGAAACATGAAATTTTATCTGAACACAAGATAACACCTTTCCCCATACATACATTCTGAAGGTGGCCAAACACTGGAGCAGGTTGCTCTGGGAGGTTGTGGAGTCTCCATTCTTGCAGATACTCAAAAATCAACTTGACATAGTCCTGGCCAACCTGCTCTAGCTGACCCTTCTTGAACAAGGAGGGTTGGACTAGGTGACCTCAAGAGGTGCCTTCCAGCCTCAGTGATTCTGTGTAATGCTTCTGGGTCCAGAACATCACCCAGCAGGAGACCAGAAACTCTTCCTTCTCCTTGTAGCCGAAGGGAGAATAAGAACACAGGATCACTCTCTCTCCGGTGAGGTGAGGTGGGGTCCTTCCCTGTGAATACATATGTGCATCAGAGAGGATTATGTCACTTCTCCAGTGGACTGCCTTTGCACTGGGAGGAGGCCATGGGTGCAGGAATTAGCTGCTGGTGCTCCAGTTTCTTAGCAGGCTGAACTCAGCCTCCCTGCTTCTTGGGAACATTAATATGTGGCTTAACTCCCTCCCTAATTCGGTCTGGATAAGCTATGCTTGTCAGATGCTACGAGGAGGGAGCTTAGCTCCAGGTTGTGTCTCAAGACTCATCCAAATAACATCTTTTCCTCAGCACTGGCCAGAAAGGGGCTCAGCCACCAGCTCAGACATTGAAGTGTAAACCCAGGCTAGATGAATCTCACCTCACAAATCTAAAGGGATCCAATTTGATTACAGAATGAAAACCTAACTTTATGAAACACTAAACTCATCATTCCTCCCATTACCTTCTGGAATGCTCATACTGACAGATGAACAAAAAAACACAGGACCAAGAAATATTTGTGGTTTTCTATCTCCCTATGCTCTCTTTGCCCAGTTTTGCTCCCATTTCTGCGTGTTTGGAGTAGCAGGACCAATCCTAAACTTGAACAGCTACACTTAATGGCCATGGCATCAATCTGGGTTCCTACATATCCCTTTCGCTTACCTCATTATATGTAATAAACTTCAGGTGAATAAACCTAGCAACTCACTAAAGTGCTGACAGCACTGAAATATTTTAAAAAGTATCAAGGAAATGAACATGACTCCTCCGACATGCCAACTGATAGCAAAGAAAAGCTGGACTACTCTGGCAGTTTCTGCCTAAAAATAAAGCTGTAAAAAACCGCATTTGTGGGGCTGAGAAACAGCTGTAGCACAAAGAAAGTCACTACAAAAAATAATTCACAAAAAGATAGCTACAATTTCACAAGTCATTTCACTGCATAGTTGTATCACAAAATAACTGTGAAATTGTGTTAACTAATGAAGACAAGAAACTTTTAAAAGTAAGCATCGCTAACGTGTTAGAGACAGTGTATCACAAATTTTGCATTAAAATATTTTTCTGTGTTTTTAGATGGGGATGAATACAGTCATAAGTTCTTCTCCGATCTTTCAGCACAAGAGTTCATGGATCATTTAATTACTGCAAGTGTTGACAGACTGATCTTGGCAAACCACCTTCCAAAGAGCACTGTACATACCATCATATTTAATAAGTACAACATTTAAAGCAGAAATCAGCTACGCTTTACCTTGTGTATGATTTCTGTCTTTGTATTCTTTTAATAGCAAAACCAAAATTCTAGTAATCATTGTTACTATGGACTAGTTCAAGCTATGCAAATGGATTTTCCATAATCAAAATAGTTGAATGTGACTGGAGTTTTTGGACACCGGGGGAGAGAGGATATTTAAAAATGTATGTCTCTGTAAAATATATTAGTTTAGGAGATAAAAACACTAGTCACCTTTGAAAACATCATTGTAATAAAAGAATGTGAGACCTGACTAGTTTTTAATTATTTGCAATTTAAAAATATCCCCAAACTTCATATTCTTATTTCCATAAAGTCTTGTGAAAGATGGAACCACAATTAACATTGCATTCATTAATATATCCGAAAAATTCAGAAAAAATTCTAAGTATATCCTAAAAAGCAAATGGATTCATAGTTGCAGTGTAATTCTTCCCCACAACCATCAAAAATGGCTCTTATTTTGTTTTCTGGTCAATTCCCACAAACACTGTTAGTGATCCATTACTTGGCTCGATCATACCATTAGATATTCAGCCCACCAGCCTGTGCTAATTCTGTTCTTTGTGGCACTGGCATTGGATTAGTGAAACTTTTCAATATAATGCCCATGTAACCTTATTTATAGAAATTTTGTGGAATCTATACTGACCAAGCTAAGGGTGATCAATATCTTGTTGGTTTGAATACTTTTAAAATGAGGTGGCTGTAAGTCATTGTTGCTTTTTTGCAATTGCAATTCAAAACAGTGGAACGTAAATTCATGGGGCTAATTCACATTCAGCAAATTTCTTCTCAAAACTCTAGGGAATTTTTTTGAAGGAAAACAAGAATTAAACATGGGTAAACCATTTGCACATTAATATTGCACATACTGTGATATTTATTTTCAAGCGTGCAACTTATATGAACATTTTAAAGAAAGCTTTACAGTTTAACTTTTAGCTTTGAACTTTTGGACAACATGATCTCTTCCTTCTAATCATGCAAGGAGATCTACTGTTCTTTCCAGAAGAAGCTGAGTAAAGCTCAATGGTACCAAGCATGGTTCCTTCTAAAAAGTGGATGAATTGAGTGAAAATAAGTTTATAAATCAGAAAAATAAGCTGATATCAATAAAAACAACAGAGTCACCCTCAAAAGTATAGATTTTGCATAAATTAAAAATATTTGTTTCATTTCTGATGCAAACAGCTGACTCAAAATTAAAGTATAAAGTCACTTGAAAGCTGCAGAGCATTTCAAAATCTGTTTACTGGTGAATGGGATCTTCAAAACTTTTGAGTCCCAGTACTCTTGACTAGATGTAGCCACAGGATGGTGCTCATGGGCTTCACAGACTACATTATAAATGCGGGGCAGGGGAACAAAGAGCAGGAGGGATCCGGACCCCCTTTGGCAGGTTGTTCCTTGTCCTGCCCTAAAATACATGAGTCATCAAACAGTCATGGATTCGGATAATTTATCTCTCTACATTTACTGAGTCTTCCAGGGCATTACAAACAAACCTATGCATGTGCTTCCTTGTGTTTTGGATATTATTCTTTAGCTAAATTATAAATTATGGACTGAAAAGGTACAAAATGTATCCTATTCAGCATCAATGAGCTGAACATCTTATTGCTTCAGAACAACAATTAGAAAATTGTTACCTTGCAAGCTGGTCTCTTCTTGACTGGCACAAAGCGCTGGTCATTGCACGCAGCTGGCAGTACAGTAGAATAACTGCAGAGGACAGATCTCACAGATTCCTAGAGCAAGGACATGCTTTCTGGATCTAGCAATGCCTTTTTAACCTTTGCTCTAGAAAACAATTGGACTTAAAGAGGTTTTTTTAAATTAGTTTCAGTGGAAAGATATCTGTGCACTGTGAATTTGGACGAACCTGCAGGACAGGGAATCCTAATCAGCAAGAGAAGGTCCTGCTTTACAGAGTTAGTCACAGTCATGTCCCTGAGACTTGCTGCTTTCCCGTTTCCTAAAAGGGTCTCCTACTTTAACAAAGGAACACACATCTCTTTTCACTCACGCCTGCTGTTTCTTATCTGCAGCCCTTTGGTGATTTTATCTGCAATTTTATACAGATGATCAGGCACGTTGTAATGAATATTTTTATTCTCCTGTTAAATTCTCAGGATTTACAGACTTTGTGAATAGTAGCCTTAAAAGCAAATTCAGTCAGGAATACCAAAGGGTGACTCATATTTTTATATGAATATAGATTCTGTAATTCCAAGTCTCCATCATAGTATTTATGTATGTGGCAAAAGCTCTCATATGTGCTACAACACTTTTAATCAAGGTTTATAGTAAGCCAGACAACTGCTGGAACGCTTTACTATAAATATTTCCATAATGAATCATTAATCCACACCTTGCAATGCCCAGCACGGGGAGGATTCTTGCATTCCAAGCCGTACCACCTTTTAAATCATTTAAAAAGAAGCCAACGAGTAACTTCGGGGAAGAGGAGAATGAGTTAGAAGGTAGCAAAACCAGAAGAAAGAGAACACCGTAACACCGTACAGCACAGTACCTCTTCCTACCAGCCCGGATCCCAAATCCCGCCCCTGCCCCCGCACACCTGGCCGCGCCCCCGCGGTGCAGCGCAGCCTCGGGGAGGGTAGGGGGTGGATCCCGGGTAGCGCTCATCCCTCTTTTTTTTTTTTTTCCCTTCCCCTTCTTTCCACCTTTTGCTTTAAAATCGCCTGCCTCCTTTCACTACCCTTTCGCCTTATCGGATGCGGCGCAGGCAGAGGGGAGGGAAGCGGCTCTCCCGCAGCCCGGCGTGAACTCACACCAGCTGCTTCATCCGCTGATGCCCGCACAGGTCGGTGTGAGCACGACTCCGTCTCCCTCGAAGGGACTGGCTCCGGGGGAGTTAAACCCACGGGGGGCAGGGACAGGAGCGGTTCTCTCCTGCCTGCCCAGGCGGCCCTGAGACGGAGCCCCGGGGGAAGCGCGGGGTGAGGGAGGAGGGAATGGAGGAGAAGCGGAGGGTCCCGCTTCTGCTCGTGACTCCGCTGGTACACCCTCGCTCTCTCCCGTCCCGCGGGTGCATCCTCTCTCCCTCCGTCCCTCCCTCGGGTGCATCCTCCCTCCCTCCCCGTGTCCAGGCGTGTTACTTCGCCCCTACTCCACATGCCCGGCGCTGCGGGGCGCCAGTGCAGCTGGGGTGGTCCCGGCGGGCAGCGCCTGGGTCTTAGAGGGACCGTCCCTCACCTTAAGCCAGTGGATGCTGGAACACTGCAACAACTCACCAGGGAAGCAGTCTTGCAGTATTCAAGAAGCATTTGGACAATGCCCTCAAACACATGGTGTAAATATTGGGAGTGTCCTATGCAGGGATAGAAGTTGGACTCGATTATCCTTGTGGGTCCCTTCCAACTCAGGTCATTCTGTGATTCTGTGATCTCGGCGCGGGTAGCCAACTCCCTGCTGTCTCTTGAGAAACTTGGGGTTTTCAAACCGGAGATCTCCAGGGCAATTTTTTTGCTCAGGAGAAGGTGCCCTGTTGGTAGGCCCCTGCAGACACCCTGAGCAGGAGGGGTGAGCTGCTGGGGAACCGGGGTTCCACAGGCGGGGATCTTGGCTCACTCCTGCCAGGGCTATTCTGTCAGATAACTGTTTTACCAAATAGTTAATAAAAGATATAATAAAATAAATATATAAAGAGTGGAGGAATAGGATATTTCTTTTTATTCCCAGATGATGTCAGGCACAGGTGGCTGCAGGTGGGTGGTTGCCTTTCCTAGTTAAGTAACCCTTTGGAACACAGGTTGTTGCAGAGGGAAACGTGTGCCTTGTTTATCCAGCACGGATTGTGTGTGTCTCAATAAATCCCACTGCTCTGCACAATGGCTTGTCTCTAAAAGCAGCAGTACAAGGAGTTTCTATGCAGGCTTACCTGTTGGTTGGTGTTTATAGCCCTTATCTGGGAGAAGGGTTTATCTCAAATCTAGCAGAAGGAAAACTGAGCTGCCACTCTGAGTATTTTACTGTCTGGGTTATTACTTGGAAAGAAATCCACGCATAGTCAGTGGTGAATGACTTATATGCTGCTCTTTCAAGAGTCTACATTTCCTTGCTCCAGGTTGTATTCCTGAGTGAGGGGAGAAGCATCAGCGCTCAATGTGAGATACACAAGGGGTGGATTTCAGATTGTTAAGACTTAAGTCTCTTCATTCTTCCTGTTGCCTGTCACTAGGCAACTGTCTGCTCACTGTGCCAACTTGTCTGGATCCAGTCCTTGGATGTCTGACTCTTTGTGTTGATGAAGTAGGAAGCCTGGGCACTTTCCATGTGGAGTATGTCCTAAGAGCTGGCATAGCAATACCTAAAGTTTTGATGCACATTTTTGTTATTGGATCTATCCATTTGTCTCTGTCTTGAGAGATTTATACTGTAAGAAATGGATTCAAAATATATGTTTAAGTAGTGTGAAATTTGTTGATAATTTAGTGAAAACTTAGTTAACCTCCTGTGTGATGGCAGCCAGCATGAGATAACAATGATGGTTGAGGTGCTTCAGTCTGACTTTTGTATTATATGATGGTTGAACAACTTGCTTTGTGCCTTCCTTTGAAGACAGTGAAAATATGGAAAGCAAATTCAATGAAGACGTGTTGGGAATGTTAAAGAAAACAATGCAGGAGGTAAATAGAAGGGACCTACACACAGAAATATGCTACCTAAAATTTGACAGAGTAAACCTTCAAATGCGGATTCTTTATTAACAGCAAGAAATCTAGCATTAATTATCTTAATTTAATTCTGTTAAAATGCTGACAGGAGAGGGCAGCAAAAATTCTTCTTCCTGGCCCAGAAAATTGACTAAAACTAGTGCAGTGAAGTTGAGTGCTAAACGATTATAAGCATGGTGTTATGAACATGTTGAGTTATTCAACTGATACCCTGCATGCAGTAAGTGCAATCTTGACTCCACTGATGCCCATGGCAAGTTCCTCATTTTTTAAAAAGTATCCAGATTTTGCCCACACTTTTAATTAAAGTGGATACCTTACCTTTGCAGGCTTAATAAGTATTTTTTTTCTGTGTGTTTTCAGACTTGCTCATACTGTGTGTGCTGAGGGGAAGAAGATGCTTTGTCGGTATGAGATACAGAGCTGTTTCTTGGTCTTTTTAACTGTCACATCTTTCTTCATCAGTGATGCCCAAGGCCAAGGTGAGTCATAAAGAAGCAGATGAAACTTTTCACTCTGATGTGCAGAAATAGACTTTGTTATTCCAAATGCAAGTGTTACTTCTCCCTTATTAGCATGCAGACCCAATACTACTGAAATGAAGCAGGAATATTGCTGCTGTGCTCTTTGAACCTAGCATTTCAAATAGCATAAATCTTTGGTCCAAGTGTCACAAAATGATTGATATGGACATGTTTTTTGCTCTTATATACATGAACGTTCTAATCACAAATTGCTGTGACTATCCTCTGTGTAATCAAGTAAGTTTGAAGATTGTCTATGAGACTAAGTTTGCATGGAGTATGCATTTTTTTTCTTTGTTGGAACAGTAGCTATCGTGACACTTCATACAGTATTGCACAGGATTTTTAAATATAACAGAATACTTCTGTAGCATTTTTTAAAATCTCTTTTGTGGGTATTAAAAGTATTGCTGAAACTGTTAGGCTTAAATACTTGTTGGATCGTCTTGACAGTGGTTTGACTTCTGGAGAAAATTTAACCTATTGCTTGGGGAAGAAGGAAGGAAAAGTGCCAATGAGTTATTTATGATGTCTCTCAACTTCATATTTATGTAATCCCTTTGATATGAGACTACATAGGCATAACTGGGAGTGGAATTTGATCCTGGGTCTCTTCTAAATCATCTTGTATAATCCATTATTCATGAGCACATTCAGACAGTAGTGGCAACCTGAGGCTTTCCAAGTTCCGGTAAATGCAAGTAGTAGTGCTGTCCTGTCTGCGTGGCACTCAAGTGCTGAGGAAACATACCATCTTGGATGTTTGGGAGTATGTGAGCGTTTTTCAAGCCTCTTCCAGAACTTAGGGACAAATGTAAGCAGTAATTAATGTGGGTGATGTAAGGTAAATGAAGAAATATGTTCCCAATGTTCAACACATCAGTTCTCATCAGAAATGAGGTCCGGAACATTAGTGACTTAATGAGCCAATAAAGTGAAGCATATGGTTATTCCTCTCTGTGTATTTCAGTCCTAATGCGTATGGATAAGATTTGCAAAACAGGATTGGGGATTGAAATCCATCTCCAGAAAGTTTTGCAAAATTCCTTGACCTTGGAAAAACCATACTGTTCCCCTCACTTTTTTTTTAACATTGTTTTAATCAGTCATATGTAAGGGAGAAAACTCTCAATCTATTCATACAATGAAATGAAGGTCAGAGAGAGTTTTTTCCACAGTCATCACATCAGCAGAAACTAGAGTTGGTGTACTTGATGAATAAAGAACAATACTTCCCTTGTTCTTACACTCTTTCAGCAAGCATCAACTGCTGAATGCTGTCAGCAGTGTAATACTAAGCTAAGTGGACTATTGCCTTGGCCCCAGATGACTGTTATGTTATTGAATGAAGTGATATGAAGTCTCTTTTTCATGTTCACAGAATAAAAATACGTCTTGCTACATGTAAGGTAATAAGATGTTTCTCAAATTCTTTCTTTTCTCAAGGTTGCCATCCCTTGCAGTAAACTCTTCATGCAGCTGGCTAATTGTTTGCAAGTTAATACACCCCTAAGTGTATGTTTGCCCATTTTAAGAAATGTTACACTCTGCCAAGGAGTAGGAAGAGCTGGTATTAGTTTCAGCTTGTGCTTCTTTCCTTTGGCAAAGAAGCTCAGTTAAAGGTGTGTAATGTGACTTCTGGTAAAGGAGAATATGTTTCAGAAACTGAATTCAACATGCCTGAAGCTACAACTTATCCCTTCAACTGAGGAGTTATCTGCCTTGAGCTACGTGGTTTTATCTCATTTATTGCCCAAACGCCTTATAAACCACATAGTGACATTCAGTTTTTACTGAGCAATTGCTCTTTCATTACTACTGTTTCTTCCTCATTCAGCATAGTGTCACTTAAACAACAGCAACAAAAAACACTCAGCTCTTGTCTACTTATGTTCTTATATAGTGCAAAAAAAGATAGTGCTAGGCAAGAAAAATACTTTAGCATGTTCCATTTATTCATAATGTAACTTGTTTTAAGAATTTTCCTTCTGCGGTTAAAGATGGAAACTTTTCTTTGTATAGCTGTAATTTCCGTGTGTTACTAATGTAATTTCTAAGTGGTTGCAGTGCATATTAACTTGTTCAGTTCTTAGGACAAAAGTAAATTGGAAGCCACAATGTTTAACGAGTATCCAGTCTGACATTATTGGGTGCCTTGAGAACTGCACATAGACAATTTATGTTAATTCTCCTTTCTGTTAAGATACTGAATAGTTGAAAACACACTTTCCTTCATGGTCAACAAGAGTAATGTATTTGGAATGCTGATTTATCCAGTGGCATAAACCAAAGCCCTGAACTTGTCTGCAGTTTTCTCTTGGGTGACTGCTCTAATGTTACTGACGGCCATTCACTTTTTGTTCCTGTAAAACCGCTTAACAAGCTCTAGCTACTGATTTTTTATCAGTTAACTGACTCAGCTTGGATTAATTTTTTTCCCCTTCTGCAAGAAGTGATATTTTGTTCCACAGACAATAAAGGTCCAAAGAAATAAAGATTTCCTCTTCAGGTTGGTGAATGTGTAGTAATTCCCATCAATATTTTGTTGTCTGTTCAAGTGTTAGATTTTTAACTTCCTTAACTGTTTGTACTTTTCTATGCCAGATCGTTAGTCTTTGCACAACTAAAGTGCAGTTTAGCATCTGTCTGGTGAATAATTCTTTTCTTCCTTATGGTTAATTACTGTGTGGGAATATCCATTGCCCTGCACTGCCACCTGTCATACAAAAAGTAACCAGAGAAAATTGACTAGTTATGTAAAGACTATTCTGGCACAACTTTTCTAGTCTTTCACATTGTAACTCTGTAGTAAACAAAAACTTTTGTTTTGGTGATTGTGTCCTCCTTTGCTTGTAAGATCTGTGATTGTTTTTAGGGGCTCCCAAAACTTACCTGGTTTGGTGATGGCTAATAGCTCTTATGTCAGAACTATGCTTCTTTGTTAGAAGGTGCTTTCACGAACTGTTGAAAGTAGGATGGAATGAAATGACAGGGGAAGGATGGCAGAGAAAGCGAACTCTGAAATTCTGAGACAAGTATTTTTTTGTCAGTGCTTGGTGTTACTTTGTTGCTCTCTACTCTGCCTCTTAATCTTCATACAAATTTACCTCTTAAACCTGGTAAAAAGTGCAGCATTTTTACACTTGCCTACTATCATCGTCTAGAGTCTATTCACTATTCCTTAGACAAAATAAATAATAAAAAAGTTACATATATTGCAGACTTCTAGGTATGATTTGTCAGTCTTGGTTCATTCAGCCCCAGTTCATTGTGATTTATGCATGGCTCAGGCAGGATGAATCTTGAGAATGAATTAAAAGCTGTAATCCATAACTACAGTCTGCTTGGCTTTCAAAACGTTTTGCCATAATCTTTTTAATTTTATTACAATTATAGCATGCTGAATGATCTTGCAGGAACCTGCCCAGCAAAACTTTTTACAATACAAGGGCCAGATTTTCAAATAACTGATTTTGTGTTTGCTGTCATTCCTGCACACACTTTTGCTTGCATCCTTTCTTTCTTTACGCTTCAGGGAGGTGATAGGCAGTCTGAAGATGAAGGCTGATGAGATTGTGCCCAGCCACTGGGGAAATGCGCTGTTTGGGTGGAAGCCCAGTGCTGTGAAACAGAACAATTTTGAGTGTGTGGAACTGGTGTGCTACCTGCTGTTTCTGTCCTCTTGCCTCTCTTCTTGAGCCTATTCTCTGAATTCTTTGAGAGAGCAAAGATGCTTCTGTCTTGGTGCTTATGTGCTCTTTGCTGTGTTCTGCTCTTAAGAGTGCAGAACCTACCTTTGCTCTGGCAAAACTGTCCGTTATGGATTGAGAGACTGCATGCAGAGGAATACAGCTCTTGTATTAAGCCTCCTGATTTTTACTTCTAAGACCCAAAATATTTGTAATGGTAGATGGCATGAAAAAACTCCACCCCAGATCTCAAAAAAACCCTACCGCCTGCCTCTTTCCTTTTTCTTTCTTCACCCAAGCTATTGGAAAAAGAAGCACGTAGGAAAAAGTAATCAGCTCAGGACAGGTTTTTGGCTGCTGCTAGTGCCAGAGCTGCATTGACTGTAGCAGATCAAATGGAGAGGCCAGAGACTGTTGGAGTGCACATTCTGTCAGTTGATGCAGAAACTCCATGTGCTGTAATCCTTGAATCTCAGAAATATCATGAGAACTATTGGCTTATTATATCTAGTGGACCAACAAACTGTGGGTATAAACAGAGTTAATGAAGAGCTGTCTTGGGCCCATTTTTCCCTTTCGGGTAATTTCCCATTTATCTTGGACTTGCCACCAAAAGAGTAGTAGTGGTAGAGACACCAAGGGTTTGGAGAATGAAATAAAAAATTCATGGAGGTTGTGGAGGTAGTGGGAGGAGGAGAGTTAAGGTTGATGTAGGAGTTTGCTAAGCTTTTCTGGCCCGTTCTGTTGCTCAGCCTCTGGATAGCTTCCCTGGCTACCTTTCCCTCTAGATCAGTTAGTTCTCTGTGGGCCAAACCCTATTCAGATGTATAAAATTTTCCCATTATTGACAGCCTTGGATACCACAGGCTGCACACCTAGCAGCTCAGCTTCAGCTATTTGCTGTGAAGGAGGGATGTGGCTCCCTGGAGCAGAGCAGAAATGCTATGTCGTGTATTGCCCGATATCATTGGTGCTTGCCTGAGCAGATAGATGCAAAACTCTGAAAGACTAACTAAGTTGCATAGGCAAAATATTGCTGATATTGCAGTAACAACATAGGGTGGGTTTTCCATTTGTTCCTCTGTGCATTGCCTCACTGAAATGTCACCTCTTTCTCAATCATTTCATGCTTTTATTCATTTTGCCTGCTGCTTCTATTTCAAACATAGGTGATGGTACAATATAAACAAAAGCCAGGTGTGTTTACCATCTCTGGATTGCCCCTGTCTAAATTTTGACTGGCCTGCCTACTAGTCTTGAGATGAAAGCAGTGCTTGCAGCTGGGCAAGTGTGTGTGCTGCTTAGACCAGGTTTGCAAATGGACCAGCAGATCTTCCCTTTGCCTTCTTTGTGCCTGTTTTTCCTCTTTCCTTGTTGTTGCATCTTTACAAGGCTTTGAAAATTTGGCCCTGAGTGACCTTAAATGTGGGGAAATACCCACAGCAATGAGAAGTAAAAGAAGCTGGGTAATGCATATTGTCCGTGTAAGCAAGGAGAGCAATTTTAATTCCCACATATTAACAAAGAGCATTTTTATTACCAGCTTTGCCTGATAAGCTAGAGTCTTAACATCTAACACTGGCTGTCTTTCTGTCCTCTGCTGTTAGGTTATTAGTTTGCTCTTATAAGGAAATAAATTAAAAGTATGTCTGAGGGGGGAGTAGTGCATCTGGGGGATGTAATTTACAAACTAATAAACTTATATATGTGACATTTTGAATAACTTGCATCCTCTACTATTAAATTTTTGTGTTGTCTTCCTATATGTTTATATTTATGTTTGTTTAGAGTTGATGACTATTTTTTATTTGAAATTAAAATGTCTTCTTTCCCCACTTGCAGTGTCCCCACCAACGAGGCTAAGATATAATGTAGTCAGTCCTGACAGTGTACAGATCTCTTGGAAAGCCCCTAAAGGGCAGTTCAGTGGATATAAGCTTCTTGTCACTCCAAGTTCAGGTAAAACGAAAGTCTATATGTTTTCTTTGTTTTTAAGATGAAAGGACTGTCATCCTAAAGCTGAACAGCTTTTCTGAGGCCAGTGTCTTCTGTCTTTACCTTTTTCCAGTGAGGTGTAAGGAAGTCTAGGAAGTGTTCAAGGAAACTTCTGACAGTCAAATCTTGAAGGTGAATGTCTGTGACCTCCCCTGAAAAGATCAAAAAGGTTTTAGACCAAACTTCAAAAAATCTGTGATTATTTTATCTTTTTTTTTTATGTGAAAACTTGCAGTGTGAAGATAGGCAACAAAGTGGCTGTCAGGCTACCTGTGTAAAGATACTACTTCTGTACATATTTAAATTGAGACATAGATATCTTTTTAACATACAGCTAAAATACATATTTGTACATGTTTCTGTACAACATTTATATATATGTACATGTATACATAGAAATGCTTAATATTTGTATATATACAAAAGAGTTTCCTTACCTGAAGGAAGTGGGCAAAGGCGGTGTTTAGAGATGAGGGGATCAAAACTGGCAGCCAGTCACAGAGCAGTGTGAAAGCCTGTGGATATAGTGTTATTATCTTGACAGCTTTTTAACAAATGTTTATTTTTTTCTTAGTAGTTTTGCTGGACACTGTGGCTATTCCATGAGGCCCAGACACAAAAGCTGATGGGTTGATCTTAGAGTCTTTCTATCTAAGGACACTGTTCCGTGTCTTTGGTCAGATTGTCTGACTTCTTGCTTTTCTAGGATACCCTCTGGCGTGGCTGTATGGGTAGTCCCAGAAGTGGGAATACTTGGTCATTGTAGTGCTTGAGGTAGTTTTAAGTCATTACGTTTACCATTCTGCAAGAAAAGCAAAGAAAGTTTAAATATTTGTGGGGTATTTTTGTCTTTTCTTTTACAGGTGGAAAAACCAATCAATTAATTCTTCAAAACACTGCAACCAAAGCAATTATTCAAGGTCTTATTCCAGACCAAAATTATGCCCTTCAGATCATTGCATTCAGTGAAGATAAGGAGAGTAAGCCAGCACAAGGCCAGTTCAGAAGTACGTGTCATTTTATGCCTGACATGCAGAATTTATCATATATTTCATGTAACTTATGAAATTGTAGTGAAGTCTGGGGGACAATGGAAAAACAGTTTCTTCTGTGGGGGAAGGCTAATCAGAGCCACAGATTTTAACTGGTACATGAGCAGCATGAGGCCTGAATTAATCCAGTCACTCTTCCACAGAAGATTCTTACTTTGGGCTACCTTTGTTTCCATTGGTTCGGAATTCCTTTCTTCTCTGTTCCTTGTGGAGAAGAATCTTCAGTTAGTGGAAACAAGAAGAGAAGTGCTATATTCTGATACTTAAAAAAATTCCTTCCCTTCATCCAGCTTTTTATTAAAACATTTTTATAGCTTGCCAACTGGTAAGTACTTAGTGCAATGATACTACGAAAGACTAAATTCTTACTGGTCTTCAATTGTCGAATAAGTTTAGGATATAGACATAATCTTAATGTCTGTACCATAGTGATATGTATGTCTTAGCTGATGTGTTTGTCTTGATCTGCATTCTAAATAGTTCATCAGTGGAGATTTGGCCTATAAAGAAAAAGATGCGACAGTCTCGGACTACAGTTTAAAGCCTACTGAATTGCCTTGACCGAACAGTTCTCACTGTCATTGTTAAACTACCTTCTCTTAGATAAAATATGCCAAATTCTTGTTGGGGTGTGTGTCACTGTCTTTCTAGCTTTTTGTCATTGCTACTGTGTGTTTCCTACTTTAAGTTCTGTCCCAATTAGGAAACCCATAAAATCACAGGTTATTTTAGCATTAAGGAGCAGCCCACAGAAAGTTACATCAATTACTATAATATTAGGTGTGGCTGGTTTTTAAGCTGCCTCTATTCTTCAGGAAAAGTAAAGCTGACAAATTGATTTAAAAATATGGGGCTTATGTTCTATTTAGAGTATTCTTTCTTTGCTGCAGGTAAAAACATAGTACTTAATGAGGCTGGAGTTTCATTTGACAATATGATGCCTTGCATGAGTAAAAACAGATACAACTTTTTGTATACAAATCCTTCTTCTTTACTATGCTGTATTCTGGGTTTTTTTCCCCCTTTTCTGAGAATTGGTCACTAATTTTTGAGGTAAAGAAGGTCAAACATATCCAAAGCATTGAGAATGTCCCCTGGTTTAGTGCATTGGAAATATGTTTTTAATGCTGCTGAGTTGTAAATGATGTACAAAGAATTTTCAAGCCTACAATAAAATTCTCATGTTAAAAGACTATTCCTCAATATATAGCCAAGTGTAGTTCCTTATTCTAGTCCTACTTGTAAGTTATTGTACATAGTATGTAATTATCAATAATCACTGTGGGATTTTTTTCCTTTTAAAATGCAGCTGTAAATATACGCACTAGATAAGGGTTTTGTTTATGTAAATACATAATGTCGTCTTGTCTATTCTTCCTATGTGATTGGAATTTTGACAGTCAGAAATAGTTTCCAAAATCCAGAAATCTGTCAGGATGTGACCAAGTTGTCTCCTGTGAGCGTTTTCAGACTTTAGTACTGTCTCTCTGCTCAACTGCACTAGAGTTAGAGGAGGCCATCAAGCAGCTCCTTACCTTGCTCTTAGTGTTTTCCTAAAGGAATGCTCTTAGAAGGCTAAGCAAATGGCATCCTTTTTGACTAGTAGTATTCTGGTAATCTCGCCTGTTTTGTTTTACTTGGAGACTTTTACCCAGACCTCTGAGTAAGACCTGATGAAATCATGGCTTTATCTGTAACCCTGCTAATACAAGTTCTAACTTCATAGAAGTTGACTTCTCAGCAAGCTTGTGGGCCTGGATTTGCTTCTGAATCAGTTTCACAACTGTTTCTTAAAAGGTAGAGGTGACGTAGAAGTACACAAGCTGTGTTAAGTATGGACAGGAGCCAAAATTTCAGTTATTTTTTCACCAATTTTCCTATCTCTATACCTGTAGTGTGAGTGCCATAGGTTCTGTAGGGGGTATCACACTGAGGAGGTCACACTCAGACATTTGACTATAGCTTATGGTCTTCTCAAGATCTTCTAATGGTCTTGTGATTATATTTTGGATTGGAACTTAGAGAACTCTTGGCTGTTTCAAATAACCTGTATATTATTGGGTAAATTAGAAAAATCCGTTTTACTTCTTCCATTTGGTTTCACTTCTGTAAAACAGAATACTTGCATTGTCTATTTTATATCATATGTTTCAAGAGACAGATAACCTTTCACCCTCTTCCAATGTTTTTTGAATGAAGGTAGCACAGAGAGACTGATCCTAGCTAACACTCAAGGCCTGCTTGGATGAACGTTGGTGATAATCCAGCTCTGCATAAACCAAAGATTTTAATTAGAGTATTTTATTTTTTATGAAATATATTCTCTATTTTCATTTTTTGAGCTGTTTCTGGCCATTGGGATCACCTGGGGTCCTGACATCAATTAGCATTATAAGGAAATTCTGAAAGGATTTATTTTCTTATATGTGACTTTAACAATGATTTTGCTAGAATCTTTCAGACTATGAGTAGAGTGATACTGACTATAATGTAATATTAAGAAATGTTAATCAAGCTGAATTCTGCTTGGCTGTTATGAGAAATGTGGGACATAAGGGTGTTATCCCACCCAGTTGTGGGACAGGAAATGGTTGGAAGTGTGGGCTTTGGAGCAACTTTCTTTCATGGGAGTATTTGATGCCCTGAACACAGATTTGGGCATGGGATCTAAGCTAATTCTTTAAAGCGGATAATCTAACAGCTGGCTTATGTGCCTTTGCGTTGAATGACTTGGAATGGAACTCTGCAGTGCTGGACTTTTCCCAGCTAGCTTTGCCAATTTTCTGGACTATATTTCCATTGCTGGATCTTGTGTAGCGTGGGCTTAAGTGTTGATGTCACGGTATTTGAAATCTCCTGTGTGAGGAAAGTCACTTTTGAGAACTTTAATGATGATAGGATGGAGAAAGATTAATGAAAAGAATAAACCCAAAGGGGGGGAGGAAAGACCCAATATCAGTCACTTGTTAGGTAAGAATATTGCAAGATGTTGTGTGCAACCTTTTCTATCTGGAAGAAGAAAATTACATACTTCTGACTGCATTATTTCTAGTTTGATTTATTATTTTTCTCCCCCTTACTTTTCAGTTAAAGATATAGAGAGAAGAAAAGAAACAAGTAAATCCAAGGTGAAGGATCCAGAAAAAACAAATGCGAGTAAACCAGCTCCAGAAGGTCAGATCATAACACGGCTTGTGTGATATTCTCAAAATAACCAGCTTTATTTGACTTGGCCTTGTATGGATTTTCTTTAAGTCAGTACTTTAAATCTGGTTCCCAGGGTTAAGTTAAACAGAAGGGAAAAATCAGTATTTTCAGAAACATTGGAGAGTTGCTACAATAGAGGTATCACTTTTAGTTCTGTATTCTGCTTAACTATTTTTTACAGTAAACACTAAATGCCACCATGAATAGTATAAAAGCAGCCTTTGAACCTGCATTAAAAATCGTATTGTTTGTACTTCCTCATTGACTGCACTTTTAGCAGTGGAAGGGTTGCTCACGCACATGTGTGTATATACATAATAATTTCATGTTATCTTGTCTGCAGGACAAACTTACAGTAATAAGTCCCACCTAAGGTCAAATTGGTATTATTGCACAATTAGGCACATAATAACTTGGTAAATCTGTCCTACTGTATGTCATAGATATGAAAACATTTGGAATATTTTGAGCAAAAAAAAAAGAGGAGTTCATTTTGTCTGACTGCAAAGAACCAGTCTTCTGGTGAAATGTGATATTGCTTATCATGAGAAGCTGATCTAATATGGACAATAAAATTTGTTTCAGGCTTTTTATATAGCTCCATTTCCTGTTATTCTCAAATTCAAATCATATCTCTCTTCAGTGGTTACTTATGAGGTGCAGAACAAGCACAGGTGAGAACAGCTTGATATCACCTTGAATAGTCTCTCTGCGAATAAATTGGTCAATTTCAAGGATCCCATTTTACCTGTCCTTTTTAGCTTTGTCTCCTACTAATGCAAGTATCAAAGACCTCACCGATATCTCCTTGAAACCACGCAAATTTTCTTCCAACCATACATGTTTATGTCGTGTTGTATTTATTAACACTATACAAATCTGTTTCCATACAGCATTTCTCAAGCTGAAGCACTCCTGACTTCATCAGATTGGGTGCAATGGGGAAAATGTTAGCTAGTATTTACAACACTTAAAAGAAGCAAGTTTTACCTGCTAGTTCATGATGATCTTTTTCATGTCTGGAGGAAGACTGAGATGGAAGAAATGAGAGAAATAAAGAAGGAAAATGTGATCTGTTTTCTTAATGAAAGACAAACAATAAAAGTTGAAGAGGGGAATACTGAGCCTGCAATAGGAAAATGTTGGTTTAATGCAGACAGAGGAAGATGTCTGCCTGACTATGGGAGAGTATTTGTATTTTTTCATGGAGCAGGGGCAAAATTACAGTTAACAACATGAGATAGTATCTGCAGTCTCTCCATTTTTAGAATTCTTGTTTACTTGCAAAGTTTTTAGCTGAATTGCTTTCCTCCTCCTCGCACATGTTTTACTCCTCTGAACTTCTTCAGTTGTATGAGAGCAGTTTGTATTAGAGCAAAATACACTTCCATCTAGAACTTGTGAAAAACTATTGCCTTACACTTACTGTAGCAGGTTCAGGTTTTACTAGAAAATGGTGTTATGTTTGAAAAAAAGCCGAAGTCTACAAACTTCTTGATATGCGAAACTGACCAAAGAGAAAAAGCACTATTAATTTTTACGAATTTCTGATTTTGTTTAACCCTATTCCCAATCCAGCTATATATTAATGTAAAGTAATAGACTTTTTCCCTACTATCTAGCTATTGCATGTTTCTTCCCTTTGCACAGTAAAATGATTATCCAAAGCGATGGAGATTCCAACTGAATGGCTTCAGTGGGAGTAGGGTGACAGTCCAAGCAAAAATATTATGCATAAATAACAGCATCAGCAAAAAATATGTAGCTGGGATGGAATTGAATTCAGAACTGATACAACAAAGAATAATGGTATCTAAATTTTCCTAGTTTAATGTATAAAGACCATTCCACCTCAAATTGAAACTGGATTAAAAACAAAAATCAGGAAGAGTCTGTGAAAAAATAAATTAATTAAAGAAATAAGAGCAAAATTTTATGGCAAACTCATGAAGAACAACTTGATCCTCTGCAGATGTTTGACAGGAAATGATCTGAGTATGACCAAATGAATTCAGGCCAGCTGTTAATTGGTTTCAAACAATTTAATATATGGCTAAATTTGATAGATTTAATAGCAACCCTGATATATTGTGTGGCTATGTTTTATACTTGATCCACTTGGTAAGACCTTGGGAGTTTCCAGTACAAAAGAATTCATTAGGTAGAATGCTGTTTTGTCTGAAAGCAAGAGCGATCTTTGCCCACAAAAAACCTGAAAACAACCACTGTCCAATTTGATATTGCCAATGGTTGCAGCTTCTGCTCTTGTCTTGACTGAAAGAATACCAAAAGCCGATTTCACCATTTCTGCAAGTATTGAGTCAAGTTTTGATAGAAAGAGGTGCTTTCTGTGAATATCTATCAACTTCTTATAGAACATTGTTTATTTAAGAAGAACCTAGAGTGGCTTTGCAAGAATTAGAGAAGCAAAGGTCATCAGTAATTCTCCTCCAGATAGAGAATTATCTGGCAAAGTTCTCCCATGTAACTATTAGGACATGTTTAGAATTTAACAGGCTAGGTAATCCAAAATCAAAGTTCTGGGACAAAACTATTAAAGCACAGTCACTTTCAAAATATATGCAAGTATATTTTATGTATTTATATATAGTTAATGTAAAATATTTGAAAAAATGTGGAATATGTTGATAATGCAAGGTCCAGTTCATGCATTATGATAACTCTTGTGATTTGATCTACATGTATCCTGCTGATTCTCCTGAAAGTCATAAAAGGCATGTAATCATAGAAATTTATCAGTTATAAATACTTAACTAGTGTATTTTCTTCAGGGTTGCATAATAAACCCCAGAAATTTCACTTTTATTTTGAGTGGGACAAAGATTTTGCCATAACCCTCCTACTTATAGAAACCAGCTCATCACAAAGAAATAGAAGATGGATCACTGTATTAATGAAACCAGATGGTTTCAAAGATTTAGTCTTATTTTCACCTGTAGTTTGGAGGACTGGTTCTGTAATGCTGTCCACTATTTGATTACCAGCTGTCTGAGGCTCTAGGTAGTGATGGGAGGTGTGGATATTGTCTCCCAGCTTCCCAAATCTACCTTTTTCTTCTGCCTCAAAATTCACTTGTATTTCAGTTTCATTCTGTCTTTATGGAACTCTCAGTGGCTTGGGTGGCTTGCTAGTAATTTTTCCAACAGCTTCAGTAACCTGTATTAAAATTTGCTGTGTATTATGTCCTGCCCATTCAAGCCGTTTGAAAACATTTAATCCTTTCTTTCCTGCTCTAAGTATCATTCTCTTATCTCAAACAAACCTCCAGTGTATATGCAGTAATGTCATTGCACCAAATAAATTCAGGTTTTTACATCTAGCACTCATCCATCAAAATGTTCAGTTTATGTTTGATTTCCAGAAACATCCTCTTGTTCTTCTGCACAGCCACTTTCAAGTCTTGGAACTTCTTTCTGTATCTTTAGTACCTCTCAGATTTCAGCTTTGTCATTTATCACTTCTGAAAATCTGCACGGTCATATTAATAAACGCTAGAAGCCTTTTCTCTTCCTCTCTGTTGAGATAAAGTTCACAGACTCAGCTTCTTTCAGCACACACCGATATTTGAGTACTTGTACCCTGGCACTTCTCCAGCTCCCTCATGTGCAAAGCTTCTTTCTCTACGGCGACAGGGGTTAATACATTCTGTACCTTCTCAGATGTTTTACAGTTTCTCAAAGAGCTTCTCCTGGTGATTCTCTAATCAAATTGCTTCGGAGAGGGGAAAACCATGGTGTTTTGTCTATGTCTGATGGCAAATACATGACCGTATCCTTCCTTTGCAGAGTGTTTCTCTGTGTGTCTGAAATATTTTTAACCACATATTTCAGTAAAAACAAAAACCACTGAGGGTCAATTTTATTTTCTTACTTACAGACTTTAGTTTGGGTTTTTTTTGGTTGAGAGGTATGGTGGGGTAGCCTAGGTTAACAGCCAAGCTCTCACTTAGCTGCTTGCTCACTTGCTTAAGTAGGACAGGGGAGAAAGTAGGAACATCAGGAATGGAAAAAACCTCATGGGTTGACACAAAGACAAGGGGACTGCTTAGTGATTACTATGGTAGGCAAATAGTCAACTGGGGAAAATTTACTTAATTTAAAATAATCTTTAAAAGTTGATAATATGGGTAGTGGGAAACAAAAATCCCAAACGTGAAAACAACAGCTTTCCTCCTCGCTTTCCCAGGCTCAGCTTGACCTCCTCCTTCCTCTCAGACTACTCTCCTCCTCCCTTCTTATCGCTGTAGGTTACACTCACTCTAAGTCCCTTCAGAGCTGATGCAAGCAGTGGAAAGGGGGAGTGTGGAAGGGTTGTGATCAGGGTGTAGTGCTTTCTCTGCCATTGCTTTCTTCTCACACCTTTCTACCTCTTCTAGTGTGGGTCCTCTACAGGCTACAGGGAATATCTGCTCCACGATGGAGCACCTCCTCCTCCAACAGTAGGGTTTATCTTGCTGTTTCTCACTCTCTTTTTCCATCTTCCTGACATTTTCTGCTCTTTCTTAAATATGTTTTCTCAGAGGTGCCAGCAGCTGTGCACAAAGGGCAGCCCCATGCCTCTTCTTAAAAAGGGCACCCCAGTAGCCTCCCTGCTGTCAGACCTGGACACAGACACCCAAAACCAGTCTTAAACCTGCCCTATTCAGAAATTCCCTTATGCAGATCTCAAATTGGGATGATTTAGGACAGTGTAGAGCATACATGGACATATTTCTCTTCTGAATCAAGTTTTCACAGCATAAGCCTTCTACAGATTAGATTTGTAAGTGATGAAATGTAACAGTCTCATTTTCATTGTACAGTGCATATGATATATTCATATGTAGTAAGTCTGACTTCTTAGGAAGATCAGAGAGTCACCGCACAGCACGTGCTGATTAGTTCAGTCTTCCCAAATGAAAACTGGATTTAATCCCTTTGGAGCAAGTCCATTAGGGACAGGCATGGTTTGTTTTTTTTTTCACATTCCTATAAAAATCGGGGAGGGGGGGGGCTAGTTGAAAATCCTGGGAGAACTGCAGATTTTTATATCCCTTAGATGCTTTTTATGTGATGAAGTGTCCTTTACCACACACCAGGAACCAAACTGGCAGAACATCAGCCACGCTGCCTTGATTGGTGTGGGGACAGCTGGATGACTTGAGGAAAGGGTTGTTGGTCCTCGGTTCCCTGGCCAAAAAGGAGTATACAGTAGGTGACTCAAAGATGAATCAACTGGCAATAAAAGCTAGATCTAAATTTGTCATCATGGAAGACTGAGAGAAACCAGTAGAAGTTTAGGAAAGAAAATTTATAGTCTGTTTGTTTGTGGGTATAGAAAAGACGACTTGGGAGTGGAAAAATTAGACATCATGTGAGTGAAAAATAATGTAGAAGTCATAGTGGGCCTCAGAGATGGTAAAAATTGTAGAAGCTCTTCTTAATAAGCTGTGTAAAGCCATACCTTGTCTGCCATAAAGTGTAATAGAAAGGTGCAGATGCCAGGTTATGCAGGTAATATAACATGAGGTAATGTTGGAAGCATTGAATAGTGGCTTCATATGTCTTTGAATGATATCCTGCATTTGTGTATTAATTTAAACATAAAAGTTTTCAGAGAAGACGTAAAAACGACCTTGTAAGGATAAGCAAATATTTCCTTTGAATGAATATAATATTATTAGTGACCTTTAGTGAATTTAATAATATTAGTGACATTATTCTTATTATGCATAGAGAGATGGACACTATGTTGTAAAAATGGAGAATGGCTGCTCACTCAGAGTTCCCTCTGACGCTTGCTGGTCCCACTTTCCTTTGTTTTCTTCACTTCTCAGTGCTGCACAGAGAAGAGATTTTGGTTGTATTGTACTAGCACTAGTTTTTAGCACTTTCAGGCCTCAGTATCATAAAGACTTCTGGAAAGAGACCTGAAGCCATCTCATCTCTCATGTGATGCTTAACCTGCTAGGTGTTAGTAGGACTAAATATGACAGCAGTTTCTTTTGGGTGAATGGGCTCTGAACCATAAAGAAACAGTGTCTCTCTGGTGCTGGAACATCAAGTTTCTCTTATAAATGTAACTTCTAGCCTCCTGTCCATGTCTAGAAAATAGGTATTCTCAGCTGCCTATAAAAACATTGTAGGCATATCCAAGAGTATTCTGTTTTTCAGTGAGATTGATTTTGATTTTTTTTTTTCCTTCCCAATATATTTTACATTACTAGCAATATTATTTAAATTATTCCTATAGTCTTTCAAAGTAAATGTTTCTGAATTATTTTGTTTTCATAATATTTTTTCTTCCAGTGCTATGCACACTATCAGATACTGCAAAAGGCATATCATTGCTCAAGATGACATGCTATACCTATCTGAGGTTACTATTATAATAACTCTTGCAAAGGTCACATCAGTATTTGGATAACGATAGGAAAGAGGGATGTGCAGTAAACGTGAAAAATACACTGATTTGCATGCTTCTTCCAATACTGCTATCACCTTTGATGCAAATAAGCTTTGACATTCGCTGTGTAGCTTTTGAATGGCACTATTTAAGCAGAGTAGGAAAAAATCTGCAGAGAGGTATATTAAGATACTATTCAGCAGGAGAGATTAATTATCTAATTTATTAACTTTTCTGTTTAGTTAGTGTCAGATGCTTCAGTAAGTATTACTAGACAGTGTGAAATGAGTGCTATGAGGTATTTGACTAAGCCACAGGAATGAATACTTTCTGAACTTCTGCTCTTTTGGCTGTGTTTCATAACTTTACTCACTTCATCCTGGCTAATGTAACTGCAAATGTTGGGTTTAGTCATTATATTTTTCTATTTTTTTTTGTTACTTACTGAACTCTTAGGCTCTGGAAGTCATTAGCTATATCTTTACACAATCTGTAGTTGGCTTTACTGACAGTGTTTCCCCGAGCTTTCTGGAGGGCACTTTAGCTCTTGCATTATGAGCAAGCAGAAGAAAAAATCATAACTATGTTTTGTGGGCCAGTTCTGTTCTTCCTTATTTTATGTTCAGTCCTTATCTTCTCAGCCTCTGCACATTAATCTACTTCTGCAATCTGAGGGCCAAAATAAAGTTTATCGAAAAGTAGTTGACTCTTCCACTGCTGATATGATTTCTTTTTTTGTCTTGTGTTAGAGATCACTGAATCCTGTGGCCCAGTAGAAGCATGCAGGGTTGCCCCAGCTCTATGCCCTTAGAGACAACCAGTAACAGGACAGTAGGTTTGGAGTGATCAAGCACAAACAAGTTTAGAACTATTGATTGCATTTGTCTAAATGATATGCTACTGTCCATAAAAACGTGTGTATGATACATTGTGCTGAGACTTTAATATTTCATCTTTACAGTGTCTGTAGTGGGTATGTGGATGCATTACCTTGCCATGTATTGAGGGAAGACGCATGCTTGCTGTAATTTAACTGCTTCACAGCTGGAGGCATATGCTCTCTATGGGCTGTTACGTTACTTCGCTATGGCTTTTTTTCAGTTTACTTCTGAGTACTGTGCTTACCGTCTTGACAAGGATTTTAGTAGTCTTTACCAAAAATTACTTTCAGCACTGTGTGACACGCAGTGACACGCGGTTCTTTGACCTGATTATGAAAAGCTTCTGGTTTTGGTGTGTAATTGTTCTAGCATTTTCATATCAATTAAAGGTAATATGAACGTAAAAATGACTCAATTATGCAGACTTCTTTATGGAGGTGGTCTCAGATCCCCATGCCTCCCTTGAGAAATGTGAAGAATGCTTGGGCTGTGCTGCATCATTCTGAGAACATTTTGGGCTGCCACAGAGTTTAGGCAAGCATTTGTAATTTAGATCCACTCACTGTACTTTTCTGATCACTCTGAAGCTGCTTAGCCCAGGAATAATTATATCACTTTGGCTTTGGACTCACTTGGCTTTGTTCTGCCCAGGCTTAACCCAAGCAGAGGATCCATAGTGCATCCTATTTCATCTTTCACTTGTGAAGGCAGCATCTGACCATCTGATCTTTGCCAACAGGACTCTCACTTAAATGCCTCAGTCTGCCTGTGGTTTCACTGCTTCTCAGATCACCACTCTGAACTGGTGCCAAAAGAACTGTGCTCTGGAGTCCCAATTAGAACCTTCACAGTAGTCCTGTCTGCAGGCCCCCATCCATGCAAGGCTGGCAGACCATAATTTTTATTTTTAACAGTGACCGTTTTTTAACTTGTGCTGTGTGAATGATGGTTTTCCATTCTTTGTCTGTGTGATAGCTTCAGGGAATGGAAATATCTGTTTAAAAACAGGAAATTAAATAGACTTATCAGAATATACCATTGCTTTCTTTGACATATGAGTTTAGGATACTCCATCCAAGTCATGTTGGTTTCTTTGCTTCTCAGAAGATAGAATTTGATAAGAGGCATCTATTAAGTTTCCAAGCTAGTCTATAAACTTGTCAACTGGCATGCAGAACTTACTTTGTACATAGGGAATTCCTCATTAGTCACTGGAGGACTTCCACGAGGACTCTACTGCTTGGAAGCTCCTGGGTAAACTCCCATTTACTGTTCAGAAAGTTGAGCTCATTGTGCTTTGGATGATCAATGCTTATTCCAGGAGTTTATCAGGTGAATGTCTCTGGAGACATAAGCTTTTGTATCCTTTGACTAATACTTGCAGTTTGAATTTCCTTTTCCAATGGCAATACTTTTCTGAACCTGGCCAGTACTGACATGAATAGAATTCTTAAATACTTTTATTTTGCCATCATCTTGGTACTTACTTTGGAGAGAACCAAACAAACTACATTTAGAGATTATAGCATTTACATATGCCATCTGGCCAAACTAAATAACCATTAATTGATTTGCAACTTTACCTGTGTTGAAATTGTCTAAATAAGAGAGAAGTATGTTCTCGAGAGAAATTAAGCTTGAAACTGAAGTCCTAAAAGTGGCTGTAAAGGCTGGAATTGGGAGAAGGTTCATTCTGAATAGTTCACTTTGATCCTGACAGAAGGAATCATCTGATTGAAGTGAGATCAAGGAATAAAGAGGAACAAAGAGGGAGAGAGATCCGGGTGGGAGTAGTTGAACTTAGTGTAAGAATGGTTCAATGTATTCTGTAAATGCCTTGATGCCTTGTCCATTTTGGATATCTGTAAATTTGTGAATGATTTTATTTATTTACCTTAGCCTGTTTTGAGATTGAATATTAACATGGAGGTTGCTGGATACCTTATTCAATTTGTGTACGCCAAAAAAGCTCTTGCTTTGTTCTGAAAATGAAACTCTTGGCATTAGAAATTATGACTAGTCTCCATTCTCATCCAGGGATTCCACTTATCTCCTGACTCCTCCTTTCAGTAGGGAGGAGTCCTGTCAGTATGTTAATATTATATAAATGGTCATGGTTGTGCATTATTTCTCATTCAGTGTTTCAGGCCAAGCAGAAACTGGAGGTTGGACAGATTGCTTTTCTGTTATCCACAGCCTCCCTCCCTGTGCCTCCTTGAAAGTACCTGCTTCACTGAAAATTAGACATAGTGTTGTTAGATATCTAGAGAATCTATAGCTCAGAGAAAAAAAAAAAAAGCTTTATAGCTCTCTTTCTACTCTCTCAGAGTAGAAAAAGAGAGTTGGCCTTTCTTGGACCTAAAGGTAGGTTTCAATTTTGTCACGAAGTGATCCAGCTCCTAGTGTCAGAACTACTCAGGTTCATAACCCTTGAGTTACATGATGGTTATCCTCAGGTTCATAACCCTTGAGATATAAGATGTTTATCCTCATATCTCTGCACAATAAATATGTAAATAGTGCTTGGTAAGCCTGAACCATTTCCAACTAAAAACCTCCTGTCTGGGCTCTTTTTTTTTTTTTTTTGGTAGCTTTCCCTAAGGTACTGACCTTTTTCTGTGCACTCTATTCTTAGTTGGAGACTGCTATCCACATTCTTGAATGACTGATTAATAGAAGCTCAGCTGAATGAATGGTCTTTCATTCTCTTCAGACTGCTTTTCATGCTTTTCATCTCTTTATGTCATTAGCTCTTGCGCATCCATCCAATCCACTATGTGCTGGCATGGCTGGATTCTGCTGGCAGCAACCCTAAGTCGGATTCAGGGTCTGTGTTGACATGTTTCATTATTGAAATGGTTTTCTTATTACCCTGCTGAGACACTGCTTAACAGTTCTTCATCATCTGACAGCGTGAATTCACATAATTTGAAGCCTGTAGGCTTTCTTGTGACTATATACTAGGCAACTATCTTGGCACATCATGAATGATACTTGTCTTTGATATAAGGCACTACCTAGCCTTTGAAACTGAAGCTACATAGTAACAAGTTGAAACTTTTGCTATGTTTAAAATTTGTATGGCAACCTTGAAGTGAGAACAAAAAAAGATCTAGGGAGATGGTAGCAGACAGATTCATTAATAAACACTGAAGTGCAAGACCAAGACTCTTGTAAGAAAGCTGTGATCATAAAGGACTGGTGCATTTATCTGCAAACTCATGGTCATCATGGATTTGCTTTCCAGTTGTATTGAACACTCTGATGCATAAGCTGCATTATTTTGTGCTCTGGACAGCAAAATGGGAGATGAAGGTTAATCTTCATTTATAAGGTATCTTTTTTAAGGGACTGTGATCCCTGACATGGCCTTGTCTTGGTGTGACTAGAAGGTGCTGAATCTTTTGTTTTTCAGCAGTCTGCTGTACAAGTTCCCTTTCAAGGCTGTTCTTTACACTTTTAGGGTACAGGAGCTTTTTTTCACAGTCTGTTTCTTTTATCATAGAATCATAGAATTACCTGAGTTGGAAGGGACCCACAAGGATCATTGAGTCCAACTCCTATCCCTGCATAGGATAATTCCAACATTTTATCTGATACTGACACGAAGTTGGTTAGTTAATCAACATAAAACAGGAACTTGTAGTGAGGAGATATGATTCAGGGTCATTTCCACCCTCACTGCATAATCTGAATGTCTCTATGTTCCTCCTGGACCTGCTGATGCTGGACATGCTGATTCTGGCTAATTCATGGTCAGCACCCTTTGCCCGATGCCCTGTGTGCTGAGTAAGCCATGGTGTTACAGCTGAGTTATGCTCCTTGGTTAAAAAGCTGCTGGTAGCTGGAACAGAACTTACTTACCTGGCTGAGTGGTCTATGTTTTCACCTCAGAGGTGTTCTCACCTGTCTTGCCTGTCTGGTTAGCTGTACTGATTGTATCAGTCTATCTGCTTATAATGAGGGAGCCCTATTTCCTTGTCTGACTTCTAGGTTTCACATCTGTGTCTTTGGCTTATGAAGTTTTTGGTTGTTTACTCCCCTGTAAGTGGAGCCATGGTTTTCTTGTACTAGGCTCTCCTAGAATCCTCAAAGGAGATTCTTTGGAGCACAAGCTTGATGCTTGAGCATATTTGGTTTCCTTGTGTGCAGGATAGTTAGCAGAATTAGGGCTGCGTACTGGTGCAGACAGCTTTTGCAGAAGTAGATATTAGTCTCAGTGGGATCTTTGCTTGGGGTTGGATTGTTTATGTCGTTAAAAATGTGTGGTAAAATTTCTGATCTTTTGCACTAATCTTTCCTAGTAAGTATGATAAAGGAAAGAAGACTGTAAATTATTATCATAGAGATTGTAACTCTTTCAAAAAGTCTAAATTGGCTGTAGCCTGTGAAATACAACTCGTATGTCACCTCTCATCTCTCTACCCCATATCTAACAGCCAAATTTTGTTAAATACATAGGAGCAGAGAGGTAGTGTCAAACTGTGGGAGATGTTTCCACCGTTATATTCAGTTGTTTTTTTTTTGTTCTCTATGAAGTAGTAATAAAGCATAGTAGCAAGAAATAATGATGTATGTATTAGAGGTTGGTTGAGATACTTTTGTGATTTTTATGGGGCAGTTCTGTTTAGCTATGCCTTAAAAAAAGAAAATGACGCCCACAAGCTTGAATTTTGTCCCAGCAGAATCGCAGGTCCTTTGCCCACCTTGCAGTATTAGTCTTAATTGATCTGAGCATAGAAACACATGGTGGGAGAGAAACCCTAAAACTGACCTAATAAAATGTAATTACACAACAACTATTATTTATTGGAAGAAAAAATGAGCAAGAAAAACTGAAAAATTATTTATTGCATATTGAACATTTTTTCTTTAGAAAACAAATGAATAAGATCCTTTGTTGAAATCCACATGACTGTTTTAATATTTTTTTATATGATTGCCCTCACCCTGCTTTTCAGGTATCAGGGTAGTTCAAGTGTACGTGTGCATATTGAAGTACATTGTTCTGGGCAAAGACCGGCAGTTTCAGTTTGGTTATGGCTATTGTAAATTGCTAAGTAACTACCAGGTGTTTGAGCATAGTTTGTACCTTGTTACAGGCCTCTCCTTTGGTTTTGACAGCTCCTGTAACAGTTGTGTACTTTGGACATCGGCCAGTAATTTGTCTATTAAAAAATTGTCTTTTCTTCAGTGTAAATTTTAAATTCACTCTTATAAATTTAGCATTTGCCATTGTTTCTAGAAGATGTTTTAAAAAATAACATAAGTGTAATCATTAAGGTTCTGTTACTTCCTATGTAGAACTTTTCTACAAAATCAGATTAGCAATATTTTCGTATGTGTTCAAATTAAAGAAAAAAATTGCCTTCCTCTGTAAAGTGAAATTATTAGGAGAATACCTGTACTAAAGTCTTCTGGATAAGGTTCTGCTTTATATTTTTGGTTTCATTTTTTAAAAATGTGTCTGGTTTTGGATGTAAGACTTGTTGTTTTGTTTTAAAGCCTTTGAAACACTATAAAGAAAAATAGCTATAAATGGCATTAAATGGAAGAAAATATTCAGTGCATTATTTTGAGATTTGTTGTTAATCCTTCTGTCATTTAAAAATTTCTTCAACTATCCACCATATGTTATATCACATAACTGATGTGTCCAGATGCATTGTTCATCTGTCTAGGTGAATAGTACTGTAAGTACAAGATCAAAGAATCAGTGAGAGACTGGAATCTCTGACAGAAAGAAATGTTGCAGGCTTGAAATCTGCCTTAAGTGAAAGATATGCAATGTTGCTATTTAGTAATTTGCTTATGGTCAGGAATAACTACTTTAGTGGATATGAGGAATTTGAAAGTCTGTGAATTGGACTAAAAGAAATGGAAAGTTATCTTAAATGTTCACATGGGAAAAGAGATCTGTGGTGTGTTTATTGCTGCTTAGCCCACTGATCAATTCTTCAATACACTGCAGCAACACAGACTTTGGAGATTCAGCCTTTAAGCACTCATTGAGACATAGCCAAATCACCACAAAACAAATCCTCTGAGGAAAACTTTTTGTTTTAATGTTTGTCTGGTTTTATTTAGTAGTAGCACATATTTTAAGACATCGAGAATTAAATTTATGGAAACTAATAACGGTAGTCCTGTTGCCACCCTGTTTGCATCGGGTGCCAAACTATCCACTACAAGGCTCTGGGTGCAATGGTCAAGGGCGTGAGGGTTGAGATGGTCTTCTCTGTGATTCGCTTATGAGGGGAGAGGGCTTGAGGAGGACGGGGCAGATCCTATAGGGCAACAACTAGTTTTGCTCCTGCTGTCAGCAACAGGGTTTAGATTTCTATGATGATGGGATTCTCTGTGAATCTCAGTAGATGCTTGGAAGAGATACGATCTGTTTAAGTGGGGCAAAATCATGTTTGCTAACAGGCGCGTCAAACTCGTGAAGAGAGCTTTAACATAGGAATGATGTGGGAAGGAGATGAGAACCTATGATGACATGAGAACTGGGATGATAGGAAAGAGGATTCCCTCAGCAAATTTGCAGGTGATGTGAAGGTGGGATGAGTAGTTGATACACCAGAGGGTTGTATTGCCATTTGGAGTGTCATCAACAGGCTGTGAAAAAGGGAGATGGACGTTGTGCAGTTCAGAAAAGAGAAGTGCAGAATCTCGCCCCTGGGGAGGAATAACCCCAGGAACCAGGACATGCTGATGGCTGACTGGCTGGAAAAAAGCTTTGCAGAAAAGGCCCTGGGAGTCTTGCTGGGCAAGTTGACCATGAGGCAGCAGTGCACTCTCGCAGCAAAGGCCAGCAGTCTCGTTGGCTGCATTAGGAAGGAAGTTGTCAGCAGGTTGAGGGAGCTGATCCTTCTCCTCTGTGCAGCCCTGGTGATGCCACATGTGTAGTTCTGTTTCCAGTGCTGGGCTGGCTCCCTAGCAGAAGAAAGATGTGAACTTACTGAACTGTGTCCAGTGAAGGCTGAGGCAGCTGGACTGGTCAGTGTGGAGTACAGCAGGTTTAAGGGATATATTTCCATTGCATAAGATGCACATTGGAAGGAGTAAAGAAGGCAGAGCCCAACTCTTCTCAGTTGTGTCCAGTCAAAGGACAGGAGGCAGTTGACACAAACTGAAATAATTGTAAATTCCATTTAGTCAAAGAAAGCACTTTTTTTTTTTTTATTGTGAGGATGGTCAAACCCTGGAGCAGATTACTCATGTTCTGGAGCCTCCAGCCTATGACACTATTTAACCTGACTGGATATGATCTGGAGCAATCTGCTATAGTGGCTCCTGCTTCAAGTGGGGCAGTTTGACTGTACAGTCTCAAGAGGTCCCTTCTGCCTCTACTACCCTGTGGTTCTGGGAGTCAGATTTTTCAGAAAGAGTGTTCACACATATATCTCTGTTAAATAGACAACAGATGAATTGTTATATTGAAGAGGGCACAAATTTAATCCCAAGGTTTTGTGGATTGACACATAACATCCAAAATTAGTGATGCTTCTGAAGATCACCGCATATTTATATTTATACAGGCATATACATTGGTTACATTATCACTTCAGGAGATGCATGAAGGTAAAATAGGGACTTGATAAAGTCGTCTGCTCTGTAGCTGCACTGCACTTTTTTGTTTTGGGGCTTTTTTCTGAACACACTGGCCACAACATCATATGTACCTGGGGCTATAATACTGGGCCATAATGTGACAGTGTTGTAGCAGTTTGCATTAACTAATTTTTAATTAGTTCTTTTTTAATGACTTTCATAAATTTGCAGCTTGTTCTCTCAGGAAGGTTCTTTTCTCTTACTTTACCTGTTGTGTTAAAGCTGTAACTTACTTACAAGATCAGGCAGACCAGCTCTTTATCATAGTTTAGAGGGATTTGTATGTACAGCTCAATTAATGTTAAAGGCTTCTGATTGCCAGTTTTGTCTGCAGCCCCCTGATTAACTACCTTCTATATACCCAGAGAAAACAGTTTTAGGGATTTCATAATCCACTAAAGCAAAGGGAATTCTTTTAAATCCTAGTGTATTTGTTACATAGGAATGGTGTATAAATATGACCATATTAATAAAAACTTACAGTTTTCTGCCTTGAAAAGTCATTTAAACTTTGAGACAGCTGATTCATTTAAAACATTCATGCGCTCAGATGCAGAACTGAAAGCACAGAGTAGTAGAGAATTATCACTGTAATCTGTAGAAGAGTTTCTTAGGTTTCATGTACTTTACAGGAGGGCTGTGGATCATCTTCAGGGTAAATCATTATGGCTAAATGGACCTGGCCACGCTGAACTTCAGTTTCAGGCAAGATTTCAGCAGTGTGCTTTGTTCTGTGTTGACGTGTTGCCTGTTGGAAAAGAAATTAAAACAAATGTTTGGAACTCTCGTTTTAAATGCAGAGGGATTTTTAAACATGTTTTTCCAACTAGCTACACAGACAAGAGATTTTAGTGTTGCTGTTTGGGAAGTTGCTGCAGACATCAGGTGCTTCGGTGATATCAATCAGCAACAGTCTGCCAGAAAATATTAGCTCTTTCTTTTATAGTTACCTTTTATATTTATTCTGTCTCCTGAGTAAATTAAAAAGTTAAAATGTAGGAAGAAAATTATAGCATTTTTTATTATCTAGTGATTACTTCCTGCAGAAGTACAGCTATCATTGTGTAGGGAAAGGTGCATAGAAAATGACTATATCCTTTTTCTCACAGTTGAGAATTATCACTGGTATATGTAGGAAATTAATGTGTTTTATAAGCTACTACTTTTATTAGTTTTGTGGCTTTAAATTCAAAAAGTATGCTTTAAATAATAACATTTATTTATTGCTGTGTACTTTTTGAAAGAAACAAAATACTGTTAAGCCAGTGTTGAACTACAGCATTCACAGTCAAATGTGACATGATTAGGCACAATAGAGTCAGTCAAACTTAATAGTCCAACTACCCAAAATACCAAATTTATGGGTCTGCCAGTTGGGATAGATTGGTTTCCTTGAACAGAGCAAGGTGCCTGGGAAAGGACTGGCTACTTTATTTTATTTTGTTTTTGTTTTTTTTTTTCAAGGGAGCAGGGACAAACTTCTAACCTCATTGAGCTGCTCTTTCAACCTAATGATGTTCTAGTATTTGAGTCCTTCAAATTCAAGCTATGGTTGGATCTATTTCAAAGGAGAGCAGTTGTTGTATGCGTTTGTCTGGTCTGTAGCCTGACATATGCGATGTATTAAACTGAGGTCTAAGTGCAATGATGATATTGCCAGCCCAGTGCAATGATATCAATGTCAGAAGCTTGGACTAGTGAGTTGCAGATTTTCCGAGCTCAACACTGCCTCACATCCCTGTATTTTTTTAACTTTTTTTTTTTAAAAAAGTGACATTTTGTTGTTGTAGATTTATATTGCATTTGTCCTCAGTGGTACTTCCGCTCTGCTGTGGCGCTTCTGCTCAGCTGTGGTGCTATCAGTCACTGAGAAGGACTGGCTTTTCTCTGTCACTCATGCTTTATTCACAAGGTATTTTTCACTTTCTTCTGTCATCAGGCTTCTTGCCTTTTGTGCTTTGTTATCCCATGAACGAATCTTCCATTCATACTGTATCATTATTGACCTCTACGTGAACTTTCTTCTTCTTCTTCCACATACATTATTTGACTTTTCCAATGTGACAGGGACTAAGAAAGGAAACGACATATTGCAGACTCAAAAAGAATTATAGTCTTAACAGCTTCTAGCAGAACTGTGTGTTTTGGCTCTTGGAAATGAGAACAGACTTTCATATCAAGGGCAGACAAAATATCAAATGTGTTTCTGCAAAACGTATCATAACTGCATGCAAATTGAACTGGTTCTTTTAAGGCACTGAGTCCTCCCGCGTGGCAGTGCCTGTATTTGCTGATTCTCCTTTTTGCCTTTCTAAGAACTTTCAAAGAGTAGTAGGATTAATTCCAGGAGTCATATGGTTACTACTCTAGTCTAAAAATCATAGTTTTGTATTTGTGTTTAAGTAAGGCTTGCAGGTTTTTTTGGTCAGAGTTCTGTTTTTCATCATTGTTCACTTGCTCACTTAATGTATCTGTGGAAAAACAAGTTGAAAATGTAGCCCCAAAGAGGTGGTCAGTGTTTGCAGAATCTTGCAGACCCTGCTTTGTTCTGTGTATCTCGTGTACTGCCAGAGCCCCTCCCAAGTCCTCACTCTACACTCGGTTCCTTTCAATAGGACATCTGAAAGGTCATGTTTTTCAGGCTCCAATAACTTGCCCTCTGTCCCAGAAAATTCTAGCTGGATCTTTTAATCAACATGGCCATTGTTGTCTTCACTCTCAGCCAAATTCTGATATGGGTCTTGATAGTGCTATTTTACTTGCACACTGGAATTGCAAGCAAATGCAACCTTTAATGTCTGGGGCTTGAGGGGTCAAAGGCAGGAAACTTCATGTGGTAGAAGCAAAATTCCGTCAATGATGTTGATTGTTCTTTGCAAGATTTCCCTGAAACAAAGGAACCAAAATTCTTGATGATGATGTGAATGTTGGCAATATTGAAGAAAGTTTTGTGCAAGTATCTTGCCTTAATACACTGCTGGTAGCCCTTAGTTGTGTGCTGCTGTCTTTGAAGGTAAAATTTTGAGCCTACACCTTCATTTGTAACATGTTGAATTGAGTAGACCAAGTCCTTTCCTCCAAGCTCCTGGCAGACTGGCAAGTTCCTTTTATCACATAATGCTAGGAAGATTGTAAATTTGACATAGAAAGTCCATTATTTTTTTTTACTTTCTCCCCACCAAACTTCTCCACTCGCTGTGGCTGCACTGCAGTCAGTTACTGGTGTAAAATACATAAGCTCTTTTTTCTGACCTTAGAATGCTTGCAATTCTGTCATCTGACAAATTGGAGAGCTGGGCAATCGCCAGCCGTATGAAGTTTAACAAGGGCAAGTACTGGGTTCTGCAGCTGGGACACAGCAACCCGGATACATGTATAGAATGGGGAGAAAGAGCCTCAAGAGCAGCCCTGCAGAAAGGGACCTGGGGGTTCTGGTCGATGGCAAGTTGAACGTGAGCCAACAGTGTGCCCTGGGTGACAAGAGGGCCAACCATGTCCTGGGGTGCATCCAGCACAACATTGCCAGGTGTTCGCCCCGCCCTACTGTGCACTGGTGAGGACCTACCTTGAATATTGTGTTCAATTTTGGGCACCAAAGTATAAAAAGGACATAAGACTACTGGATAGTGTCTCGAGGAGGGCCACAAAGTTGGTGAAAGGTCTAAAGGAGAAATCGTATGAGGAGCGGCTGAAGTCAGTTGGTCTGTTTAGCCTATAGAAGAGGAGACTGAGAAAGGACCTCATATCTGTCTACTGTTTCCTCACAAGAGAACAAGGAGGAGCAGGCACTGATCTCTTCTCTCTGGTGATCAGTGATCCTTATGGGTCAGTTCCAACTAAGATCATTCTATGATTCTATGATTTTCTCTAACTTAAAAATCACAGGCTCTGTTATTTCTTGTTGTGTGATGCAGCACTTGAAGTAGAATAACGTAACTATATAACATTAGGAAATATTATACAAGATTGGGTAACTCGTCTCCTCCCATATGTGCTGCTCTTGAAACTGGTGAGTATTGTATAATTCAGAGGAAACTGGTACCTTCTCTCTCACTACTGTTTTCTTGGTAACTGAGTGAAAAGAGAACATGCAGAAACTGATGACAGTATTGAAACTCATAGAGGGATAAAGCACTGAGTCTTGGAAGCTTTTTTATGTGGATTTATATGCGGTCATCCTCCTTTAATAAATGTTTTTGAGAAAACTGTCTATTAAAGTTGCCTTTAGGTAGTTGATATGTTCAAACTTATCCTCAAATCCTGTAGGAATCCATGACTATGTGTGTTTGAATGGAAAGATTATTGAAAAAGACATTTACTAGAACTTGTAATGGAAACTGGCTAATTATTTGCTACACACTGTATTTTAGCGTAACTTTATAAACTAGTATGATGTGGTGTTTGTATTCCTATCGGGTTTTGAAGATTTCTGTACAGCATATTATTCTGTTTAATATCTCACTGTTGTTTATTCCATTTTAGGGAACTTTCTACAATTCTCTTAAGTACAACAAGGAGACAGCATAAACAAATAGTGGGTGTACAGAAGTAACAAAACCTAAATGTTTTATGCAGAAAAGATTCAACAAGTATCTCCTATCTACGAAGAGCCAATCAAATTTTCACATTCTGTGACATTGCAGTGCAATCTTCGATCAAATCACACGTGCTACTTTAACAAAGAAATAATTAAATTATGTTATCTTCATTGATCTGATGATGTAGAAATAAAATATTGAAAGGAATGCCGTTATTGTTTTCTTTATTCTTTGGTTGTTGCTGCACTGAATGGATTTACTAAAACAAATAAAATGTTTTATTCACAAAACCATCACTGCAGGATTAAACAAACATTGTAGCCTAACTTGTTGACTGGAAACAAGTAAGACCCGGGGTACTAACTGTTTCATAGTGAGTGTAAGATTTTAGAACTGGAGTGGGAAGTACAGCCACACAGATTCTGTTATTCCCATTGAACTATATGATTAAGCTGCTGGGATCATATTGAAAAAGTACATCTGTGCTACAGTACAGCTGCTTGGATGTGAATCAGGGCTCCAGTTCCATCATTCTTTTTGGTGTTGAGTAGTGTTTTACTTTGCCAGTAGTTCTTTTGAAGCTTAACAAGCTCATCATGGCCAATGTGAGAATGGCACAATTGAATTCTGTGTTAATGTAAGACAAATACTGCAAGTAATGCAGGCTGATTAACAGGAAGTTAATTTGACAAAGATATTTAAAACATGAATTTTGCCATGACCAGTAAGTTGCTATTAAATCACAAAGCAGATTCCAGTCCTGTTGAAGTCAAAGGAAGTTTTCCTGTTGATTTCCTTTGAACTCCTTTGGATTTATCTTCCAATTTAAGATCATTTTTCTGATGCTTACTCGATGTTCCTCAGTGTTTATGCATTAAAATATGTTGCCAATTCAAATAGCGTTGTCTTGTACTGTAAAAACTAAAATAAAATATTTGTTTTGGCATCTCTGTAAGTGGAATTTTTGTAATGTGTTTAGAACTTACTCTACACTGCTAGCTGCACGTAGGAAATGTTCCCTGCTCTTCCAAAAACATCTTTAGTACACGTTTAAGACATTAACTGTGACTTTATAGTTTGGTTTTCTTACTCAGTGGATTTACAAGACAGTATGAATCTAACTCTTTAATTACTACCAATTGTTTGAAATCCTTCTGCACATCAGATTGGCTTGCCTGTAAGACTGTTTTTGCCTTTAATGAAAGAATTGTCATTAATGATATGATGTTAAAGTTTTAAGTTACTAGCTGTATGTTTTATTCCCTCTCTGTAATAGGAGTGCTGCTTGTGAAATAATGCACCTTTTCATTATTTCTCACTGAATTACTTCTTTTATTTGCTCAGCATCTCTGTTCAAAATCAATTTATTTTTAACAGTGAACTTGGTGATTCCTGTTAGTACCACCTTAGGTGTTGGTATTCTTTGTATTCGAATTTATGTTGTTGATCCTGAAAAAATGATATTCAGATTTGGGCAGTAGCTTACTTCACTAATCTGCAGTTTTTTTGCTGTGTTCATGGACATGATTTTCATCCATAAATGGTTTGTGATGCACGATACCTTTTCTATTAACATGCTTTGCTTTGACTTTCCTACTGCCATCCTCATTCTATAGTCAATCTGGTGGGTTGTTTGCTATTTTTGTACTTCAAATTGAAGCTCTTCTGTGGTATACTCGTGTAACATCACTCATTCATTTTCCCTCCATGCAATATGAATCTACTATTTCAGCAACCTTACTTTCACTGTCGTGCAGCCATTTCTGTGGAATGTGGTTATGGAAAGTTCTTCCTTTCTCTTCCTTTCTCTTACTTACCTTCCTGTCATTTCCTCAAGCTGTTTGTGGCATTTTTGTTCAGGCTTCTCAGTTTCTTAAGAATCTGTATCCCTAAAACTGTTCTCATTGGCTATTCTTGCAATTTGTTTCTAATCGCTACTTCCAGTCCTCTAATTTCCCTGTTGGTTAGATGAACCTTGGAGACTATCAGTATGCATCTCTGCTAATTCTAATCAGGTCGTTTCTGTTGCTTTTTTAATGCTCTTCTGTTTTCATATACTTTTCCATATATCTGTAAGACTAAATCTTCATGTGATGCTAGTTATAGAGATGGTGAATTTGAATCTGAGGTCTTGGCGTTTTACATTTTTGTATTGTGTGCCTCCTACTTAGGTTTAATACATCATATTCAGTTGACCTTCAGTTTTACTCTAATATCCCAGGGTGAGATTCACTTCTAGCTTTAGAAGCAGCTGAAGAAGCTTTTCTACAGAATATGGAAACCCTTGCTTTTCTATGTTGACTATAAAAGGAGTCTTGATAACTGTTTTGGCTGTTTGGATCTCTAGGTGGCTTTATTTGCATTGCCTACACCTAAGGTTAAGTGTCATGAACTGTATACTGTGTATGTATATTCCTGAGAATGGAAATGAACTGCTGGATCATGTTTATTTCCTTCTGATATATTGTATTTTTAGAAGCAACATTTCTTTTTCATGAGTCTCCCAGGAGTAATTTTGAACACCTTAATGAAAGAACTGAGTCAGATAATGGCCAGACTGTTCTTTTACTGAATTTAGAACAAATGCACTTAGTGTTTTTGCTTATTTCCGGCTTAGGAGATGGAAGAAATCTTTAAGTATTAAGCTAAGTGAGAGGAGGAAGGTGTATATTTGAGTTACAGTTTTACTGTTGAAATAACAATCTTGTTTTCATTTCAATGATTTACAGGAAGCCTGTTTACGTGTAAAACTCCAGCAATTGCAGATATTGTGATACTGGTAGATGGTTCTTGGAGTATTGGCAGATTCAATTTCAGGCTTGTTCGACTATTTCTGGAAAATCTGGTTTCTGCTTTCAATGTGGGATCTGATAAAACAAGAGTAGGTAAGGTGCCACATTTTTCCTTAATATTTCTGAAGTGGTATAAAAATTTCATTATTTCAGCACAGTTAACAGCTAATGCTACCTGTTTGTGCAAAATTCATCCTCACCTGGAACTATCACTTCTATCATAAGAGGAAAGCTGCTGAAATGTTTGTAGAATTAATTACTCACAGTTTACTGTAATACTCAGCATAAGGAAACTCTGATGAAATCTCAGTAGTAAAGAAAAAATAGTAGAAACAGCCCTACTGACTTCAATCAACATTAGATCAAACCCTTGCAGTTTAATTTTCAGAGGAAGAATGTGCCAACTGATGACTTTTCTCATGATTTAAACTGGCTAGAATGTTGTATTTCTGTTCTGCTACTTGAATTTTAGTGTATTCAAAAGCATGTTAATGAAATCATTCTTCTAAACAAACATTCTTGGAATCTTACTAAACTCTGAAAAAGTTTGTGTACTTCTCACTTTCCTTAGCACTTGAAAGAAAGGTTTTGAAAATATGTTGAGGAGTTGCCACTAAGAACAATTTTATACAACTTTTTTTGCCATTAAGCAAAGTGTTTTTTCTAGTACAAAAAGCAAAGCTACTTATGGTAATCTTACTGTGGTAAACTGTTAGTAACCAAGTATGAAAAATGTAGATACTTGAACAAAAATGCTTAATTGTCTAATGGATTACCTTAATTCTGGTTCTTTAGGTCTTGCACAGTACAGTGGTGATCCCCGAATTGAATGGCATTTGAATGCCTATGGCACAAAAGATGCTGTTTTGGATGCAGTCCGTAATCTGCCATATAAGGGAGGGAATACATTAACAGGTACAGTGCATGTTTCAGCTTTTGCCTTTTATTAAAGGCAATAATGAATTTTCAGGTGGTCACCTGGCAGCAGTTAGTAATATTAACTGTCTTGCCAGGACAATGAGGTATTGAAAGACTCAATCATGGCTCTAAGTAAATTGCTACCTTCGTTTTTCCCTCTTATTTATTTTTTTTTTCTGATGGGTAAAGAAGGGGAGAAAGAAAGTGAAAGATTCTCTACATTACTTCACAGTGAGACAAAAGAGGGGATGACTGGAATATGATTCTAGGAATGAGATTACTGTGCAGTAACAAGTAGTATATTATCGTAATTATTTCATGTGGATGTTAGAAGAAGATGAGTTGAGAACCTTTGCTGTGGAAGACTTAGAAGAGTTTTCAGATGGGATCCCATCGTGACACAGAAGTTTGTCCTCAGGAATTACTCTTATTCCTTACGTTTAAATAATTAGCAGCTTTAAAATCATATTCTCACTGAGCTTTATTTAATTTTTTTTTAGTTTGTAAGGTGGAAAAGACAAATAAATAATCAAATAAGTAAAAGTAAGATTATATGCAGTATGAGAGTTTACTAAGCTATCTAGAGCATGTGTTTTCATATAAGCAATGTAGGTAGAAGGAGAGGGGACTTCATATTCTACATTTGTAGAGTTAGAAAGAAAATATGATATATTCAATGTGCTTCATGAAGATCTGTTTATGTTCCTATAGCCATTTTAAAAGACATTAATTGGTCAAGAGGCTGTTAAAGATGAAAGCCACGTTCTCTATAGTTTAGGTTGCTTATTGGAATTTAATCTTTCAGTAAATAAATTCTTCTTTTATACTTATTCTTCATTAAAATGTTTCTCTTTTTTTTTTTTTTTAAATTGTGTGGAAAGACAAATGCTCTGGTAGTAGCAAAATTAATGAAAACTTTTCACTTTTAAAATTCTTTAAAATACTTCCTTTTTTTAGGTCTTGCCTTAACTTACATTTTGGAAAACAGCTTTAGGCCTGAAGCAGGTGCAAGACCCGGAGTATCTAAAATTGGTATACTGATCACTGATGGGAAGTCCCAAGATGATGTTATCCCTCCTGCTAAAAACCTACGAGATGCAGGCATTGAGCTGTTTGCCATTGGTGTGTATTCTGTTATATCCATATATTATGTCCCATTATATTCTGAGGTATTTGTATCTGTTGCACTCTCTCTTAAGGAAATGTTCTTTTCTGTCTGTGTCCAGTAAGTATCATCATTGATTTAAATCTTCTTTAATATGTTCTCCAATCCATTGCTGCTATAACTGTAATTTAACAATATACATGGATGCTACATTATCAGGAGATGGCTGAAAAAATGCCAATTATGTTGACAGAAATTAACATCTTCAAGTAATATCTTAACCAAGGAGCAATCTGTATTTAGTCATTAAAACAAATAGAAAGAGTTGGATTTTAGTATTGTATTAATCCCTGTATGTACAAGATTTTTTCTTTTTTTGTTGTGAACATTTTCTTTATTTTTCTTTCCAATGCAAGGTGTGAAGAATGCAGATATAAATGAACTCAAAGAGATTGCCTCTGAACCTGACAGCACACATGTCTACAATGTTGCTGACTTTAACTTCATGCATACCATTGTTGAAGGCCTTACCAGGACAGTGTGCTCACGAGTTGAGGAACAGGAAAAGGAAATCAAAGGTGAATAATAAACAAGGTCTGATGGATATTAATATAAGAGCTACAAATCCTATTCCAAATACCTGCAGTTCTAAGCTAATTGACAGTTGTCTCATACTGTTTATTCTTTTGCTCACAAGGAAGTCCATTGTCAGGGATGTTGTCTTCCTCGGTATGTTTTATTTTTCCTTTGCTGTCTTCGATCTTCTGCTCTCTGTCTTTGATAGTGGTAAATATTATGGTATTTGGTAGTTCCAAAAATACAAAAATATACATTCATTCTGCTGCCGGTATATCCAAGTAGTGGGTAGGGAGATTTTTTTTATAATACACAGGTCTGAGGATGAATTACTCTAACAGCTGCACATGGAACAGTTGCATTTGTCTGTGATTATCATCTCCCAGCTTATTGTTTTTATAGTCTCATAAGTTTTCAGAATTTTTAATAAGATTGTTTTGTCCCTTTTTTTAATTTCTTATTTAATACACAAAAAATATACTTCAGAGCACAAAAAAAGGAAGAAAGTTGTTTGTATGTGAAAAAACCTTCTCTGACTACAATATATTATTTTCTTTTCTGAACAAAAGAAATGGCTATGAAAAAAATGTTGAGATTTATCAGAGAAACAGTCCTACCTGGGAAAAGTCTTTCTGAGAGGCTTCAGTGGATTTCGTTTGTGTTACTTGGCTTTTGATTCTGTAATATCACGGAAATGCTGAGTGATTTTTCAACAAGCTTGTAATATACATCAGTAAAGAATGTTGTCTTCACACGTATTTCTACATGTGCAATGAAAAACGTGTGTTACTAAAGCTTCATTCCATTTTTTTATTCATTTATTCACCTAGAACTAGAAGAAATACAAAATATTAGCTGTGTCTTGTGGGGGGAGTAAGTAGTCAACTGGGAAATTGAGAGGGAGAGGATGGAAAAACCATAGAGATGAGACATCTTTGTGGAAAAGAATGATTGCCAGAGAAGATGACCGTTCACTGCATCTCTTCAATCTGCTGATGGGCAGTGTGTCAGTTTCCAGCCTGCAGAGGAGCAGAAGAGATCACAGCTGTGTATGTTCTTAGATGTTTTTGTGTCTGGGAGCAAGGCAACCTGAAAAAAACCCAAAACAAAACCTATACGGAAAGAAAGAGGTTGAAAGAGTGATGGGAGAAAGGACAGGGAAGACTTTTAGTTTTGTATTTTTATCTCTTTCATATAAAGATTTATGAAAGACCAGGAAGGCTTAGTCCCATGTACAATACTCGTTCCTGTTACTAGTCCTTTGTTTCCATTGAAAATGACTTAAATAAATGTGTAGTAGCCAATTATTTGATTTTCTGATGAGGAGTGATCTTTGGGGCTTCAGCAAATGCAACAAACCAAATAATTATTTTGCAGAGCAGTATAAAAAGTTTGTGTTGTCTCTAATCTAGGAACAATTGCTGCTTCAATTGGGGCTCCTTCGGATTTGGTCACCTCTGAGGTAACAGCTAGAGGATTCCGGGTTAGCTGGACCCATGCACCAGGCAAAGTGGAAAAATACAGGGTTGTATACTATCCTACTCGAGGAGGACAACCGGAGGAGGTAATAGGAGGAAGAACTTCCCAGAAATTTTTAATGCAACAGAAAGAACTAACAAGACTTAAAATCCATAGACTTTCTAAAATCTACCCTGAAAATCCCTATGAGGGAGATATGGTCACATTGAATGGTGGGGAAGGTTAGGTAATAGCCAAGCTGATTTTCTATTATGTAATTTAAAGGAAATGTGCTATAACAATGAGCACTCTAGGGGATGGCGTGAACTGTTGACATTTTTGCTTACAAATACGGTTACTTGAACTGGTTCTGTAGACCCCTCATGTGCTATTATGATTACAAGAAAAGAAGAAGCAGTAGGTGATGGGAAGCCGTATTTTCAGTTCTAAGAAAAATTAATTCATAAAAGGAAGATGATACCGGTGTATATTTTTGAACGTCTACAACTGGTCATTGGAAATTTGGAGAGAGGGGTTTATTTTAATAGGACTTAGACATTTTGGAGATGAAAAGAAAATGCAATAGAACAAGCTTTTATGTTAAGCTGGCAACTTACAAAATTGAAGGGAAAGGCAGAAGATAAAAAGGATTTAACTGAGGATGTATTTTGTTTCTTTTTGTATTAGAAACTTGTTTGGTGTGGATAGGTATTAATGTTTGTTTGAAGTACTGTGTGTGTACATATGTAGTTCTAAAAGAATATTTATGATGATGTAGTAACTACATCAAAAAGTGCCCAATATACACCCTTAAACTGTATTCTATACACTTTATTTATCTAAGCAGTTCCTCTAAGTGACTACTTATTTCAGCTAAGCATTTTGATTGTGTATATGTTTGCTGTTCTTTTCTCAGTCACCTTTGTGTATAGGAAGTTAGCAAAAGTAGATTTGATTTATTAATTGAATTTTAGTACGTTGACTCCTAGATGCCAGTGTAAAAATTGTCCAAAAGAGGGATTGATTGATTTGATGGTAATATACACAGTTTGCTTTATGCATATTTAGCTGAATTTTCTTCTAAACAGGTTGTGGTAGATGGGAGCTCATCAACAGCAGTTCTCAAAAACCTGATGTCTTTAACTGAATACCAGGTAGCTGTATTTGCTGTATACTCAAATGCTGCTAGTGAGGGCCTCCGTGGAACCGAAACTACACGTAAGTATCCTTATTATGTTCGTTACAGACTTGACTCTGCATTTTATCACATTATGTAAGTGTAAGCCTTCTGAAAAAGAAATGCAGAAGGGAGACTTTTTCATTTTAGCTTCTTTGAATGCATTTACCTTTAAAATTTCTGTTTGAATTAATTCTGGGCTAAGATCCTAAGTCAAAATTCTCTGTGGATATTTGAACACTGAGAAAGGTTTTATCCCTGGGTTGAACTTTGAGGTCGGTTGTATTGAACTCTAAATCAGAACATTCCTACACTTTGGGTGTGGAGCCAAGCTTTATAAATTAGATATGTGGCTGAAGATGATCTCATGAGTGGAGGATAAGGTGGGACCGGAAATACCTGCATGTGATTCCCACCAGTGCCAAGATTTCAAGGTAACTGTCTAAGTTCTTTTCTCAACGATTCAGTTATTTTCTGTCTGTAAAATACTGTCTTAGGATATTGTTAGAACAAATATGTTTACAATTTTGAGTTCTATAATGAACATTATAATTCTATCTGAGATAACGTGTTGCTATTGATTGTATCTATTTTATGTGTTTCTATACAAAATACAGGTACTTTTTTAATAAATGTGACAGACACTAGGAATGGAAGTAAAGAGTAACTTTTTAGATCAAACTGGAAGCCAGGAAGTCCATAAGTAATCTACCAATGGCTGTTATCTTCTGTAAGAACAACACAGCAAGACTCAAGCCATCTGGAAGGTTTCTGTAGTGCTTTGATACTAGCTTCCCTTTACTAGTACTCCTCAAGTGAGCCAGCAAACTGAACACAACTAAGTCCATAAAACAGGATGGGCTGCACTTGTGAGTGCTGAGGGAGCTGGCTTATGTCACTATGAGGACAGTCTTGATTATCCTTGATAAGTCCTGATGACTGGGAGAAGTTCCTGAACACTGGAAGGAATCAAATGTCAGTCCTTTGTGAAGTAAGATATGGGGAGCTACAGACCTATTCATTGTCACCTCAGTCCCTGAAGGTGATGGAGCAAGTAATGCTTGAAACCCTTTTCCAAACACATGAAGGACAAGGAGGTGATTTGAATCAGTCAGCATGGATATATAAAGGGAAAAACATGTCCGATTTCATACAGTTCCACAAAAGGAAGTGCAAAATCCTGCCCCTGGGGAGAAATAACGCTATGTATCAGTACACAATTGGGAGTGACACCTCTGGAAGGCAGCTCTGCAGAGAAAGAGCTGGGAGTCTTGGTAAACAACAAGCTGGCTATGACCCAGCAGCAACGCACCCTTGTTACAAAGAAGGCCAAGAGCGTCCCGGATTGCATTAGAAAAGGCTTGTCATCAGGCTGAGGGAGGTGGTTCTTGCCCTCTGCTCAACATGAGGCTATGCTTGGGTGCTTGGTCACGTACTGGGCTGCCCAGTACAAGAGAGGTGTGGACTTGCTGGATTGAGTCCAGTAAAAGGACACAAAGTTGATTAAGGGCTTGGAGCATCTTTTGTAAGAGGAGAGGCTGAGACAGCTATGGCTGTTTACCTCGGAGGAGAAAACAGTCAGGGTGATCTTACTGATGTGTAAAAATTCTTGATGGAAGGGCGTGCAGAAGATGAAGCCAGACTCTCTTCAATAGTGCCCACTGACAGGTTAAGAGTCAATGGGCACAAATTATAAAAATCCATGAAATTAAATCTGAATAGCAGAAGAAAATTTTATTGTGTTGGTGGTCAATCATGGGAGTAGGTTGTCCAGAGAGATTGTGGAGTCTGCAATGTAGTCAGAGTTCTGAGCAACCTGCTCCATCTGACGCTGACCGAAGAAGGAAATTTGTTAGATTAGATAATCTCAAATGGTGCCTTTCATCCTCAGTGGTTCTTTGATTCTATGTTGGTGATGAACTTCCCAATCAGAATTCACCCAAAATTCTACCATATTCTACCCCGTACCACAGTGTTAGGACATTTTTAATTTATTGAGACAGAGAGAGCAGAGCCACATGCTGAGGCAAAAGGATTGTTTTGTATTGCACCTGGTATTCCTTTGAAGTCACCTAGTCAAGTCCTGACAGAGCCCAGCCCTGCTGGCTTTGAGATTTGATCAGATCACACCCTAAGGTCATGCAGCCTCAAGCATTTTATATGGATATCTTTGATAGTGTGCTGGAAGTAATAGTCTGACATGTGCAAGTATTAATTACTCTACATGATAAAATCTTTACAGTGTGAAAGTATTTTTTACTATCCTAATGGAGAACCATGGAAAATTGTAGTTTACATTCCTGCCTTGGTGTGAGATAATGACAGATTATCATAGTCACAAATCATGTTTTTTTCATATAGAACACTGAAAATAGCTTACAGGTGTGTGAAATCTAATTAGAAACATTCACTGTTATCTGCATAATGTACAGATAATTGGAAAGGTTTCTGATTTATAAGTAACTTCTAACTTGAAGAAAGTATGAATGCATTCACATTTTAACTTGCTGCACATATATTTGTACCTGTTCTAGTTTATTCCACTTGGTTTGTAGTGGCAGTGGCTTTAATTTATCCCTCTTACCAAAGTATTCGAATACTACGGTAACAGTCCAAGATGCGAATCAGCATTATCTATTGGATAGTTACAGTAGAAAAACACCGCTTGTTGAATTTCTAGTCACTTCTTCATTAATTATTATTTATATTGCCCAAAATTCTAGGAGTTCCTGTTAGAGAATTAAAATAAGAGTCATAAGTTAGAATTAAAGGGTGCTTTTCTTGTAGATTTTTAGAATCAAAATAAGGAAAAAGACAGAAGATGGATACTACCTCTGTTATCTTGGGGCAGTTTGAATAGGAATGAGACAATGTGGTAGGAAGTGCCTTCAGAATATCTCAACACGCAGTTTCTTTCTGTAGATACCAGAGGTCTGAGTGGAACTTGGAGAGAGGAGATCGAAAATGTTTATACGCAGTTTCTTCCTATAATTCGAGGAAGCATGGGAATTGATGGGAATATAAGTGAACAGACCAACAAGGGTTTAATTAGGATAGAGGTAGGCTTTGAAAGGTTTGGAAGTGCAGATAGATGGGTAACCTGAAAGTGGAAAGATAAAGAGAGGTCTTGGTTGAAGTTTTGCCCACATTTAGAGACCTGAACAGCAGACTGAGTCAATGGCCTCAATGAACGAGAAAAGACAAGGCTGGCATGCTTTTATATTGTAAGTTAAGAGCTCTTGTAGAGCTTGTTAAACACAGCATAATTGATCTACTACTCCTTGGAGATGTCAGCTAGACAGGCTGCAGTTTTTGTTTGGACAAGGAGGTTAGAGGAGCTCTGTGAACTATTAGTGTTGTAGTTAGAATCAGTTGCTGAATCTGTGTTTGCAGATCAGATTCTTCAGAAATATGCTGTCCTAGTTTAGCTCCCTGGTCAACAGCTGAAACGCTGGGCAGTGTATTCCCAATTCCTCCTCCACCCAAAGGAAAGGGGAAAAGAGTAAGAGAGAGACAGACTGACAGAGAGGCTTATGGGTTGGGAAAACAAAACAAATCAAAACTGAAACAACTTCAATGAAACAATAATAATAAAAAAGAAATAATTATATTAATAAGAAAATAATGAAATATTTAAAAATATATACAAACCCAATATTGAGCTCCCCAGTGATGATCACGTCACCACTGGTGCTGCAGTACACGCACTGGGAAGTCCCAGACTGTGCTCAGTGGCAGTCAGGAGGAATGGATGGATTGTGATTGAAGGCAGGAAAAATGGATTGAGTCTTCCTCAGACACTGGCCATAGAGGAAGAGATCTTGACCCTTGTGATTCCTCAGCTTTATACAGAGCATGCTATATATGGAATGGAATACTTCATTGGTCAGTTTGGGGTCACTTGTCCTATCCAATCCTCCCTGCAGACACAACCCTTTGATTTACAGCATTCCACCAACTTCAGCAGTGGCCTTGGTTTCTATAGGAGTAAGTATCAGCAATGGCCATCCTGCATACTATCCTTATTGCTAGCTGGTAATAATTATAAATATCAAGCATTATCACTTCTAGAAGCAGAGACTGTCTGAAAAACATGTTAACTTCATAAAATGCAGTCACTTAAGTTTATCTGAAGAATTGGAGAATTTGTTCTGTTTTAGCTACACGAGTAGAGCAGAACTTTGCAGAGGCTTAACATCCAGTCTATTAGTCTCTCTGAGTTTCCAATAGGAAAGGTTTGATATCAATTACCAGTTCCTTTCTGTTTTTTTTCAACCCTGTGTGTCATTTTAGAAGCCCTTCTCAGTGTAGAGGCTCCAAAGGAGCAGCCAAAATTCCTTTATATCTCTTCAGTGACTAGATATTTTGGTGGGATCCATCAATGATGTAGCAGCCATGGAGAGGCCTTGGGATGATATTCAGTAAGAGGAAGAAAATGTGGATGATCAGAGAAGTGCAAAATGCTACTCTAAAGAGTTACAAAAATACAAAGAAATATTCAGGAAGCCAGATTGGTGCTATGTTCTGGTATCAGTATCTTAAATTTAGAAGTAAGCCTCCTAATAATGTTTGGATTTCACTCAGCTTGCTTAGTTTTGCTCAGCAGGTTAGCAATTGCCATGATTTGCACTGGATGATCTTGGCCACATTTACATAATCCCACTGACATAGTCCATGGTTTGGACAGTCCAACCATTAAACACACAACGGTTTGTAGTCAAAATATTTTGACATGTGACGTGCTCATTCAGGGTTTCCTTCAGGGTGTCCTATCTCCCGCACTCTGACTTGGGAACTATTGCCAGAAAGAGATACCTCTGGGGGCTGCTACTTGTTCATAGTAACAACCATGCCCATTCTTTGATAGAGAGTGGTCATCCTCATGGAGATCAAGGGAGAAGGAGGGGTGAACCCTGAATAGAGTGATTTGGTGCTTGAAAAACAGAAATCCTCCAACTTGGAATGTTCAAAGCCATTTAGGACAAAGAGCTGAAATGCTTTCTAAGGTGTAGCTCTGTCCTGGTGTTTGAATTGGTTAAGTCATCATTTCCTTGTTTCTCTAATTCTACATTCTTTTATGTACTAATCAGTTCTTCATAGTTGTGGCATATAGACAGCACTTCCATGCCTGGCGATAGCTGTACTCCTTTGTGTTTCCAGGGGTAAAATAAGCTGTTTGAAAAATAGCTGGTTGTTCAAGTGATACAACTGAAGTGTCTATCTCTTGTTTCACTGTAGTTGCCTTGCCAATGGCATCAGATCTGCAATTATATGATGTGACACAGAGCAGCATGAGAGCTAAATGGAATGGAGTAGCGGGCGCCACAGGTTACATGATCCTATATGCTCCCCTCACAGAAGGACTGGCAGCAGATGAGAAGGAGGTGATGTATTGAGCTTTCATTTGAATAGCAATTATTTAAAAATAAACCTTTTAAAGAATAAGCTAGTACATGGCTTTTAACCTCCCGCTTGATCAGCAAACACTTTGGGGTTTTTTCCATGACTGCCTTAAGTACTTCATGTGTTACAAGCTATGAATAAAGTGCAAATATCAGTTGATTATTTTTATGTGCTATTGCCATGAGAATGCAACAATTTCAGCTGAATTAAAGTGACTGGTTTGAAATTATATGTGAGATGATACTATATCATCATATAAAACTAACACTCAGAGGAAGAAGAAAATAAAGTAAAACTAAGATATTTTCTAAGTGTGTTATCAGAAGAATATGAAGTTTAGCCTTTGTTTTTGTCAGGACTTTTAAAGTAAATTAAATTTGCAGTTGTGACCTTTATTGATTTTCTTTTAGTTCTGTTCAGCTTTTAGTTTTAAATTTAAAATAATTCTCTCCACCAAAAATGATTTTTAGTAGGTGTTTTTAGAATGAAAAGGAGGAGGGACAAGAGTCCAGTCTTCCATTACTAAAATAGTAAAAATAGTAGTCTTTTCTAAAGTTGCTAGCACAGTTCCAATGGAACTTCTGGTCTGGGATTTAAAAAGATTTTATGCTGAAGTTTAAATACATATAATTAAGATAATGTACAACATCTCTGTTCAAGAACACTAAAAAGCATGCATGAACATGCAAACTTGTGAAGAGTGTAGAAAGCTACTGAAAGCTCGCATAAACTTGTACTCTCTGCTAAATGAGTGGCTATGAGCACATAATTCTGTCAAAAATGGGGCCCCCCTTAAAAGTAGCTGATTCAGGAGAACTAAGCCTTACCCTGAAGACACACATTTTTCAATAAATAAGTCCATGTTAACAGTGAAGTGGTGGAGGAGGAAAATCATACACACCTTAAATAGCAACAAATCTGAATGTCAGCTTCCACAGAAATCAATTCGTCCTGTGAAATTTCAGTCCTGTGACCAAAGATGAGACAAGATTTAGCTGGGAATGTCTTAGGAGCTGCATGCTCTATAGAGGACTATTTTGTCATTGCTAATGTGATGAGTTACTTATAACATCCTCTTACCTGTGTGTTGACTTTTGACTTTTTGACAATTTTGTTCTTTTGATTATTGTACAAAATCCTAAAATGGGCTGAGTGGCTGAGTACTGCTGGCATAGTATCAGATAAATGCTCAGAAGACCACTTGATCACATACCTAATTTTGTGTGTAAATAGTATTCTTCCTCATAGTGAGTTAATTTGGAAATAACGTGTCTTTTTTTCTTCATGTTATTCTTAGATAAAAATTGGAGAGGGCTCAACAGATCTTGAACTGGATGGACTATTGCCAAACACAGAATATACAGTCACAGTTTATGCCATGTTTGGAGAAGAAGCTAGTGATCCGCTTACAGGACAAGAAACTACATGTAGGTAGCACATATCTGTACTCACTTCAGCGTTGTTAAAACTTCAGTATTCTCAAGTCTTTGCAGGTATTACAGCAGACATCTGATTTTAAAATCTGATTTGAATAGTCTGTAGGGCAAGGTCTTAACTGAACGTAATTTTCTCAGTATGAATGCTAAACTTATAGAAACTGAGGATGTGAGTTTCTACCAAACTCCTTGTTTTTGGAATAGGATTGTGAACTCATCTCTCTTGTTGGTGGTAGTGCAATGGACACCCCCATTGAACTTCATGGAACTACTGACAGTTTTCTGAACTTGCTGAAGAATGAAGGTCGCCACGTAATGCTACGGTCGCCGCATAGCCTCCTATAGCCAGAATACCAGGTGTCTGGGGGACCCTACTCAGATGCAGAAGTTCATTCCTCTGGCTCTGTAGTAGAATACAGAGCAAAAAGAAGCAAAGAGAAAGTTTCTATCCGACCCCTGCTGCCTAACATCTGGTAAACGAAAGGTTGGAATGTGCCTGTGCACTCATGATAGATGGTGTGTTTTTAATAAGGAGCAAGAGCTTTGCCAGCTAAATTCTGTCCTCTGCTAACAGCTCTGTGTGTCAGCTCTCTAGATAGCCCCAGCGTTTGGAAGACAAAGGAATTGAAAATAAGTGATTGTGATGCTGAGATATTTCTAGGACTGTATTCAGCGACATTTCTGTTGCTCCCAGAAGTGGAGTATCACAGTATCACAGTATCACAAGGTTGGAAAGGACCTCTGAGATCATCAAGTCCAACCTATAACCTAACACTAACACCAACACTAACACCAACCATCATCTAAACCATGGCACTCAGTGCCTCATCCAGTCTCCCCTTAAACACCTCCAGGGTCGGTGATTCCACCACCTCCCTGGGCAGCCCATTCCAATGGCCAATCACCCTTTCAGTGAAGAATTTTTTCCTCATATCAAGTCTAAAATTTCCCTGATGAAGCTTAAGTCCATGCCCTCTGGTTCTGCCACTGGTCACCGGAGAGAAGAGACCAATCCCTGCCCGACTACAACCTCCTTTTAGGTAGTTGTAGAGAGCAATGAGGTCTCCCCTGACCCTCCTCTTCTCCAGACTAGACAGCCCCAGCTCCCTCAGTCGCTTCTCATAGGGCCTGTGCTCCAGCCCCTTCACCATCTTCGTTGTCCTCCTCTGAACACATTCCAGTATCCTAACATCATTCTCAAATTGGGGGGCCCAGAACTGGACACAGTATTCAAGGTGAGGCCTGATCAGTGCCGAGTACAGGGGGACAATAACTTCTCTGGTCCTGCTTACTACACTATTCCTGATGCAGGCCAGGATGCCATTGGCCTTGGCCACCTGGGCACACTACTGGCTCATGTTGAGCTTCCTGTCCACCAGCACTCCCAGGTCCTTTTCTGCCTGACTACTCTCCAGCCACTCTGTCCCCAGTCTGTAGCTCTGCATGGGATTGTTGTGTCCAAAATGAAGTACCCGACATTTGGATTTATTAAACGTCATCCCATTAGAATCAGCCCAGCTCTCCAGTCTGTCCAGGTCCCTCTGTAGGGCCATCCTACCCTCTAACATATCAACTCTTCCTCCCAGCTTGGTATCATCTGCAAATTTGCTGATGATGGACTCAATCCCCTCATCCAGATCATCAATAATGATATTAAACAGGACTGGACCCAATACCGATCCCTGAGGGACACCACTGGTGACCGGCTGCCAACTGGATGACACACCATTCACCATCACTCTTTGGGCTCGGCCATCCAGCCAATTCCTAACCCAGCACAGAGTGCTCCTGTCTAAGCCACGGGCTGCCAGCTTCTCTAGGAGTCTACTGTGGGACACAGTGTCAAAGGCCTTGCTGAAGTCCAGGTATACCACATCCACAGCCTTCCTCTCATCCACCAGGCGAGTCACATGGTCGTAAAAGGAGATCAGGTTGGTCAGGCAGGACCTACCCCTCCTAAACCCATGCTGGCTGGGCCTGATTTCTTGACCGTTCTGCAGGTGCCGCATGATTTCACCCAGGACTATCTTCTCCATGATTTTACCTGGGACTGAGGTCAGGCTGACAGGTCTGTAATTACCTGGATCATCCTTACGGCCCTTCTTATGGATGGGCGTCACATTGGCCAACTTCCAGTCTTCCGGGACCTCTCCAGAGAGCCAGGACTGCTGAAAGATGATGGAGAGCGGCTTAGCAAGCTCATCCGCCAGCTCTCTCAGCACCCTAGGATGGATCCCATCCGGCCCCATAGACTTATGAGGGTCCAAGCGGCTCAGCAGGTCTCTAACTTCCTCCTCATGGATTGCAGGAGGGCCATATTTCACTCTGCCCCCATCAACCACTTCAGACGGCCAACTGTCAAGCGAACTGACATCCTTGCTGTTAAAAACTGAGGCAAAGAAGGCATTAAGTACCTCAGCCTTCTCTGCATCTTTGGTTACTATATTTCCCTCCACATCCAACAAGGAGTGGAGGTCGCTGCCGCCCTTCTTTCTGCCATTGATGTATTTATAAAAACTCTTCTTATTGTCCTTAACGGAAGTGGCCAATTTGAGCTGGGCTTTTGCTTCCCTGATTTTCCTCCTACACGACTTAACAACATCCTTGAACATGACCTGGCCTACATCCCCTTCTTTCCAACGATGATACATCCTCTTTTTCTTACTTAGTTCCTTCAGAAGTTCCCTACTCATCCAGGCCGGCCGTCTGCCCCTACGACTCTTCTTACAACACACAGGGACAGCCCGCTCCTGTGCCTGCAAAATTTCATTCTTGAAGTGATTGCTTTCTCTTAGTTTGTGCTCCTGGCATGAGTAAGCCAGTGTGAAAGACACTTGCATTTAATAGGTGAGAGAAGTTCAGGCATGCATGTGCTAAGAAAAATGCGAGAGCAATTGCTTGTAAGGTCAGCCGCTAATGGTGGAAGAAGCTCTACGAATGCTGTTATAACTGGCTTATCTCCCAGAGGACAGTTGTAGACAGACAAGCACCAATAGTGAACTACTGAAACTTGAGCATGTTTGTGGATATGAAATGAGTGTAGAAAACCTTAAGACTTAGAGAATCAAATCTTTGGTCCCTTGACCCTTTCTCCTGCTCTTCATATCTCATTCGTTCTTCTATTTTTCCCCTTTGTTTTTGGTCAATATCTGCCCAATATCTTATTTTCATTTATCCTAAACAGTAGTTTATGCCATTTATGACTGTGCCAGCCTGAACTCACTTCTTGCTGTAAGATCTTGGAGGCTGCACAGCTCAAAACGTGGCTAACACATTGGATGGAAGATCACATGCAGATTCCAGATATATTGGCAGAAGCTGAGGATTCATGACTGCAGTGTTTGATCACAGAAGCTAGTAACATATATTAGCTAGCCCATCATCACTGCTGTTACCAGACCAGAATAAAAAAACGCTAGCTACCCTGAAATCTTCATTTATTTTTAGGGTGACTCATTGCAGCCAAGTCTGACTGGCTGTAATATGAAATAAGATTGATTCTAACCTTCCATATGCAGCTATCCAGCAAGCCCTCTTCCAACAGGCTTTGATTGATAAGGCAGTGGGGCAATCTGAGAGGAAAGAAAGCTCTTGGTGAGCTCACGTGTCCCATATGGTCAGTGTTCAGTGATGTCTGCCCTGCCAAGAATCAGATTTAAGCTACTTGGGATATTTTTGTGGGGTTTTTTTCCCCCTTTTCAGTGTGATTATTTCTGGCTTGTAACTAATGAGTAAGCTACCTAGTATTTACTTTGTAGAGCATATATCTGCCTGGAGAGTGATCCACCTAGTTTGCAGTAGTAGTACATGTAGTATTTGATATTCTGTATTTAGTAAATAATATTATCCTACCCAATGCTTCGTCTCAGTTACTGTTGTGACACCTTTTTCTGTGCCAAGCAGAGGCAGGATCATCAAGTTTATTCTGCGGTGGGGTTTCTTCTTGAGGCCAGGATTCATGTAACTCTGGCAGTGGGACTGCCTGTCTGATTGATAGCGATGTCAGGAGGTGGGTTCCAAATGAAAAGAGCTGAGACTGAAGCATTGTGTGGTATGGCTGGATGGTGAAATGAAGTGCATTCCATGGCTGACAGAAGGTAGAAGGGAAAGCCGGGACGTGATACTTACTTCACTGGACTCTGAGGAATATACTGAATGCCAGAAAGCATGGCAAACCCATCTAATACAATTCCAATGTGTTCCTGTGTTCTCTTTCCTTATAGTCAAGTTGACTTCGACTGTTCCTAAGCTGTCTAGGTGTTTGCTTGCAGACTCTGAGTTGATATATGGCCTGACTAAAGATCTCACATAATATATATGGGGATTGTCTTTTGCTTTTTCACATATGCCTTTGTGTGAGGGAAGCAGCTTCTGAAGTGATGATATTTATCTCTCCGCATGGACTGATGAGGAGTGTATGTGTGAAGGCAGGGTGGGTAGTGAAAGGTTTCACAATTCAGAGGAAATCAACAGATGCTGGGCTAATACAGAAACTACTGCTGAGAGTAGCAGACAGCACAATTGGTTTCTCTGGTATGAAAGAAAAGTGAATGCAATCTGAGACTCCCTCTTGCATGACCTAGTTTTCCTTTAACTCATGACGGTCAGGGAATAGATAGTATATAAATAGGGCTTTAACTGGAGTTGACGTTAGGAAACAGCTTCTTTGTGTAATAAAAGATGAAAGGTTAAGCAGAAGTGAAAAATTTAGCATTTTTGCAGATCTTCAGAGCTAGTTATGCTTTTTGATCAACCTACCCATATGTCAGGGACTTTTAGGATTCAGAAAGTTTTTTTGCCAAAATACTGCTTTCGTGAAATATTTAGCTGGGATACTCATGCAAAACAAATGAATATAGGATAAAGATATAGTTGAATTAAAATAATTTATGCAAATTTATTGTGAGTATTTTATAGGTTACACAATATATGCTATGAACGATAACATAAATTTTTTCTTTGCAGTGGTAGTTGAGATGCACTTAGCAAGACTGAAAGTTCTGTTTCAGCAAAGAGCTAAGCCATTTTACCTGCATTTAAGCACTTATATAACTCCATTGTTGTAGATCTCTTAACATAAATACTGATAATACAAATTATTAAATTGAAAATGTACTGTTTATTTTCAAGGCATGAAAAATTTCACAGCTAATACCTGGAATCACTTTAATGGTTTTCTGCCTTTCCTTTTCAAGTGCCTCTAAGTCCACCAGCAAACTTGAAGTTTTCTGATGTTGGACACAGTACTGCTAAGCTAACATGGGACCCTGCTTCCAAAAATGTAAATGGCTATCGTATCATGTATGTTAAAACTGATGGAACAGAAACAAATGAGGTAAAGTATTAGCTCCTCCCTTCCCTTAGCAACTCTCAGGCTCCCCAAACTTTTGTAATTATGAAGAGTAACTTTTATAAACAAAAGCTACCTTACAAGCTGTAACAAAAGGTTTGCTAAAGAAATTTTCACAACTAAGAGTTTACTTAATATTGAATATAAAATTGGAGTGGATCATGTGGGGCAGGACGGTACTCAGAACTTCTTACAAACCTGAACTGTCATTGCTGGCACACATAAACTGGAGAAAGCTACTCAAGTGAACAATGGTTTATAGGTGCAGGATCTTGACTAAATATATGGTATGGAAATACTTATTCTTGATTCAGTCCGTGTAGCAAATCATTCAATATGTGATAGGTCATTGATTCAAAAAGAGTATCCGAAGGCTTATATTGAAAACTCACTTTCTAGAAACAGTATTTGGCTTGAACAGAATGATGTTACCAAGATGTTCTAACTTAGACTTTTGCACTTAATAATTTACTTGTGCAATATTTAGTTTTGCCTTGTTCCTAAAGGTGGTTTATAATAGTTTTTACAGCATGAATTCTATGATAGAATGAAAAACAGGATGGAATGATAGCAATACAGATATCTGCAGTAAATAGATCCAATTATAAAAAACAGGACAGATCTCTTACAAAATAAGTTTTCATGGATAACTGAGCCCTTCAAAAAAGTCTTTAATAGGCATTATGTGTAATTGTGTTTCTTCTGGGATGTATCTGGTCTTTCATCTATACAAGGTGGAATATTTGTATTAAACCTGAAGAATCTGTTTCCAAGTTTAGAAGAGAGCATATCTGTGCAATGCTTTGTCTTTTCTGCTAGGTCCTTTAAAAATTAAATTAGAAATCTCTTGAGCTCTTCCTACTATTTATGCCTAATATGGATGATATGTCTGTCTGTACTCTTCACAATGATATTTGAGCAGCTCAGGCTTGTGATAATATGCTTTATAGTTTGAGTGAATGTTCAGCAGTTTTTTTATCTACCTCAACTTTTCCTTTACGTCTGTTGAAAGAGGAGGTGACACTTTTTTGTTTGCTTTGCATTAGTAGTACTTCCTCTGTGGTGCTGAGCTAATGTGACACTGAATAGTTGGACTGATAAGTTGTCGGTTTATACAGCTTTGAGTTTTATGTCCCTGGCAAAGTCATGTTAACTGCAGCCTGGATAGAGACCAGATGAAACTGCCATCTTTTCTCTTGAGAAATGTTAAACATAATGGTTTATGCAATTATCCATGATAAGGGTCTAGATTCAATAGCCCAGAAAGTTCCTTCTCAGTCTTAGGTTCCTGTGCAGTGCCGATATGTTAGCCGATGAATTAAGCTTACTTAGGCTAATCGCTCCTTTCCCCTAGTTGGTCATAAACAAAATTTTCCTTTTATTGTTTGTCTATGTTAATTTTGTCAGATTTTATGGCCCTGAGTTAATACTTGCTCATAATTTCACAGAATTTCTCTGCTAATTATATTATATTCTCTTTCCGTATCATTGTTACCCAGCAGAATTTCAGACACTAATACTGTGAAGTGTATGATCAGTATCTATTGCAAATTATGCTTTCTCTAGGTGGAAGTTGGTCGTGTTTCGACCCATACTCTAGAAAGTCTGACATCACTTACAGAGTACACTGTTGCTATTTTCTCCCTGTATAATGAAGGACAGTCTGAACCACTTACTGGCAGCTTTACCACAAGTAAGTATCACTGATCTTTTGAAGGCTTTCCAAGAAGAATCTTTATACTCTCTTGTTTTACTGGAAAGCAAGACCAATAAGAGCAAGTGTCTCTGGTTGTGAATTCAGATATATGGAATGCTTTCTGTTATTTTCATTGGAGTTTTTGACTTTTTTTGCATCCTTACATACGGGAGTAATCTCTTGACATCATGAAAACATTTGTGTCGGTATGGTTAATTTCTTAAATTTTTCCACAATCAGCCATTTTAAAGCATATTTTATTAAAATTAGATGGTAAAGCATTTATCTCCTCAGCTTTCAGAAGCATCATTCAGTCTCATGGCTGAAGTGGGGTAAGTTTTGATTCATACATTTAACCAGTGAACTATCTAATAAAGGGTAGAACCTTATATACATACAAACTAGAACACCAAAAGGATAACATAGAAAACATGTAAGGGTCCTGTTGTTCATTTAACACAGTTATAGTTTCTGGAACTGTGGTTTTGCATTAAACAAATATCTGATGACACTTATTAATGCTTTCCAACATAACAGTAGGAAGAGACAGACTTTGAGGGAGGAAAAAGAAACATGAGAAACATGAGGAAGGAGTACATTTACTGAACAAGCATTTGATACTTACTTGCAAAATGACATGGAAATGCACACAGAGTCTCTGGAAAGGGCAGAGTTTGGGACTTTGCTTTGAGGTAGAGGAAAGAAAAGAGCATGGTGCATAGAGCTCTGAGCAAAGGAGAGGGGGTGAGGGTTGCATGAAGCTCCTTCAGTGGAGAAAAGACAAGGAGGCCTGTACAGTTAGAGTAGATAAACAGCATATTTTGAGTGTATTCCCTTTGCTCAACTACAAAAACACTTCCCTAAGTACAAATAAGTGTGCAAAGAATCTGTAGTGCCTTTGCTATCTACTTCACACAGTATACTCTTTGTAATAATCTGCAAGTAAAATGGTACATGCTTGCTGTTACAATTTATGCAATTCTCAGAATAACTTACTCTCACTTTTCTTTTGCATAATACTTTGCAGAAAAAGTTCCCGCTCCCCAGCATTTGGAAATTGATGAAGCATCAGCAGATAGCTTTAGAGTCAGCTGGAAGCCCACCTCTTCAGATATAGCTTTTTACAGATTGTCATGGATCCCTTTGGATGGTGGAGACTCTGATGAGGTGAGTTGCCTTGACTTTCTGAGGGAATAGAAAATTCCATTTTGAGGGCACCTATGCTACAACTTTTGCCAATTAAAAATGGTTGCTGGACTTATAAAAAAGTCTGCCCTACTGCAATGCTTTCTAAACTGAAATCAAACCAGTATTTCCATTTATTTTGAAGAGAAAATGAGGAAATAAGAGGTCTTTTGTGAATAATCAATCTAATCTGTAATGTGCCAACTGCCGTAGAATTAGCACTGCTGTTTGATGCTACTTCAGTTTTCAGCAGTTCAAGTTCTTCACTTTGCCATGAAGATAATGACAATAGCTAAGTCAGAGCATTGATATCCTCACATATGGCTCCACATTTGTCTAATGTACTGACCACTGTAAAATTGCCTAGGAAGCCTTGAAGTTATGGAGGGAAAATTTACACATAGTTAATTTATTAGATTGTTCCTTTATTCCTCTTTATGGTTCCTTCTATCTCCCCTCTCTCCCATGTTGTATTTTTTGCTCTAGGCCCTTGTGCTCTACTCCGTAAAGCCATTTTCATCACTCTGAATTTTTAGATTACTTTTCATCACTTTAGCTTTTCCTGTTTTATTTTCATTTTCCAAATAGAAAAAGACAGACATAGTCTCTTCCAAAATTTTCATCTTGTGTAATCTGTCTGACTTCCTCTTTATCTTTCTTTCTTTTTTTCATTCTTTTGTACTTCTTTTGTACTTCTCTGTCTTTATTGACTCTCTCAAACATCTTGTTATCTTGGCATCAGCACTGTGAAGCGAGGCCACAAGCTGTTTATCTGGGTACGGGATTCAGTGGGGCAGATGAAATTTTCCTCCTGGCCCAAGGTTTCATGCATCACGTAATCATCCATTAGAACAGAAAGTTGTTCCAGCTTAGGTTATGTGATATTTTTTTGTAAATTTAGCTTAGCCTGATTCTTTCCTCACTTTCACCTACCTAGAAGTAGTCATGCAAGAAAAAGAAATTACAGGACTGAGCAGGGAAAAGAAGGAGTTGGTGCATGAGTGAGTGAACATAGGTCATCCCCTTGCATTTTCTCCTGTAGCAGGTGGGCTAATCTGTTTCTGTTTAAGTTCCAGTGAGTAGTGAATCACTTTTAAGCCAAGTGCATTTTTTAAGGGAGATTTGTGATATCTGTGTTCCTTGAGTGTGAGAATAAAAGATAAACAAATATTTGAACAGTTAAGGTTCCACTTGTTCATTGTATTCACTAAGGACTGCTGGAGGCTCTGATATTTTGGTGTGTTGAGATACTAAAAATGCCCGAGCTGCTTTCTTGTTCTTGCATGACCTCCCTAATGGGGCCAGTCCTAGGATAGCACAATACCTCCAGGCTGTTGCCTCTTTAAGCTCCTTTCCCAGCTAAGTGATCAGTCATGCAGAGAAATGACATGCACTCCCTCTGTCTTTCTCCCAAGACCCAGCTTGCCAGTTAGCTGGAGTTGCGGCGTGGTGGTGACAATTACACACCTCTTGGCTTGCTTCACCCCCAGTGCTGATGGGAGGGTAGTGTTTAAGTGGGGTGCTAGTGCTAAAGAGCCAGAATAAATTTAAGAGTGACCTTTTATTTCTAGGTTACAGTAGAGAATATATGCTGTTATACTGATGTTCTTGCTACTGTTCTTGCTTCTGTTATTTGTCCTCTCCACTTGAATGTTCAGCACTTTGTGCTCTTTTCCTGCAGTTTTCAGTTGGAGCTAAATTAGCAGGGAGTGGAAGGTGATGGAAGTTATACTTCAGAAAGTATGCCAAAGTTATGTGTAAGATAATAACTGTGTATCAATATTTTATAGTGATTATACACATGGTTAGAGGCTCTGGGGAACTGGAAAGGAAGGTATTATTTATATCTGCTTAGAATACAGCTGGGCTCACTCAAGCTTGTTCCTGAAATTTCCCCCCAAAAATCTAAGCCAGAAATTGTGCAGTGTGGGGTTCCTGACTCATTATTTGATAGTTGTAGAAGACATGGTCCCAACTAATTTATTTCTGCTTTTGTTCTCTGTGTCTTGAGTTCAGAAGGTCTGTGATTATTTTATGAGTCCTTCTTCCCCAAGACCAACTCTGGAAATCTCCTTTGACAATTAAAAGTATAAAGTGGGATTCACTCTTTCTGCTAACCACTGTGGTAGATTTTATGCTATTGTTTCCTTTCCCTTAGTTTGACTCTGTGTATGCAGTGACCACCTTTAAAAACCTGCTGGTATTATCCTAGTGATCGTAGTATCTGTGTAATCTAAAAATGATTCCCAAAGCCAGTCAACCCATCTTACCAGAATTGCTGCTCAGGCTCCATGCATTCTGCTTTATAATCCCTTTAGCTCCAAGTTCTGCCCAACTGTAGCTCTTCCAATAAAATAAATGAAAAAAATCTGAAGTGAAACCTTCTGCTTACAGTTAACATTGCACGTGTATCTTCTGCTGCTGTCATAGGTAGAAAAAAGGAGAATCGATATTTAAAACATCACACTATATGCCAGATTTCTCATCAGCACATCTCCCCTAATCCCCAAGTCTGCAGCAAAAGTTCTTTCAAGTTGTATTCAGATGTACAGAACCATAACTTGGATTATAATTCTGGTATAGAAAAGCATTTTGTAAGGCTGTGGAGACACTGAACATAGTTGTCATAACAATACTTTGAGTGGTAGAAATATGAATGGAAGCTCATCTACCCTGTTATGTTGCTCTTTCTGATGAATGTTTTGAATTGTAGTGGTACTCAAATAAAATGCATATGGTCAGCTTTAGCAGTTAATTACTTGTGGGTGGAAGTATAAGACTACATATTAGAATAACCAGGCCAGCCACAAAATAATAAATACATTTTCAAGTGTTCATAACTGTTTTCAAGTGTTCTTAATAGTGTTTTTTCCAGATGTACTCTTTAATAATTTTTATTTCAACATAGCTAATAAATTCTTTGGGCAGACCTGAGTGTGGATTTCCTTTATTTTAAAGGACAATCAATTTTCCTTTATTCATTTCAGTCCATTCATATAAAGTAATCAAATGCAGAAATGATTTCTTTTACTCTTGCTGTGTTACTTAGGTTGTCATAAATGGAGACGCAGACAGTTACGTCATTGAGGGTTTGTTGCCCAACACAGAATATGAAGTTTCTTTGCTTGCAGTTTTTGATGATGATAGTGAAAGTGAAGTTGTTGCTGTTCTTGGAGCTACATGTAAGCCAAAGTCTTTATTGTAATTTTGAGATATTTCAGTGATTTATATTTAATGCATGTATCATATCTAAAATATAGTCCATATTTAGATAGCTTTAATATTGAAGAATGTGATGGTTTAGCATCAGGACTTTGCTGATTGTATTTTTTGCTTTTCTTTTTTAATAGTGTGTGGTAGATGACATTGAATCAAAATGATAATTTGGCTCCGTCTGAGCTGTGGTATTAATAACATTTAGATCTAGGTGGATGTTTTTCCATCCTGCATTTCAACATTTACTTTTTGAACAGGGACCCTTATGAGAAGATACAGTAGATTTTGGGGGAATCAAATGTTTTAAAGTAAATAATTTCTTATACAAGAATTTCATTTAAGATATTTGGCATTTACACTGTACCCTTTTCTTCTTTATTTATGTAATTTATATTCACTAGAGGTGAATTCACTCTTGTCTGAAATAGTGGTGCAAAAAGCTTGCACAGGCATCCTGTGACCTTGGAAAAGCTGCCCAGGGAGGTGGTTGAGTCGCCATCCCTGGAGATGTTTAGAAGGCGGGTAGATGAGTTTCTTAGGGATATGGTTTAGTAAAGGGACAGGTATGGTTGGACTTGATGATCTCAGAGGTCTTTTCCAACCAGATGATTCTATGATTCTATGATTAACATGGATCTAACAAAGAGAAAACTTGAAAATCACACGTAGTATAGTCTGTAGTTTGACCAAGATTCCAGGTAGATTGCTCTACCCATTCTTTTTTATGGATAGTGACTTGGTTAAGTAAACAACTGTAATTTTCACGTGTAAATTAAAAAAAATTATCTGATTCTTTGTAATTTAATTATGCCTTCATTTTCAACCTTCTGTTGAGACAAGAAACCCTTACCCATCCTAACGATGCTGATGTTGCCTAGTGTTGCTGAGTGTACTTTCTGGTTTTCTTACTTGGACAGAAATGAAGCACCCTTAAAAACCTTTCAAGTTCATTAGTCTGACAATCTGAAAAAGTGGTCGAAGTGGAGGTCATTATGCATAATTCAGCCAGAAATGTGGGAAACTATATGCATTCTTACTTAATTCTACAGCTTATAATTATGTCTTATCTGTGGATCTAAGTGCTAATCCTGCAAATACATGTGGCTAAAGTAAACTCAATGAATAGTTCCCTTATGTTCACTGAAATGCCTCAAGTGTGTGGGATACTTGTAGGTGTGAGCGCTTGATTTCATTGTCATGAATGTTAGGAATACAAGATAAATGCCATGAATTCCATGTCTTGTTGAATTTTTAGTGAGATGAGTATTGTTTTTCAGTTGCAAGGACTACCGCAGTACCTACCACGGTAACTACCGCCAGTACCACAGCTTCTAAGCCCACCACAGCAGGTACACAGAATAAATGTCAACAGTTGAAATGCTGTTTAAATACAAAGAGCTAAGGCTCCCCACAAGCACACCCAGATCTGGGCACAGAGCTGTGGTATCACTGAGAACCTGATAACCCCAGTTCCTGATGGTCCATGCAGTTAGAACATTGCCATGGCAGATCTTGTGGAGGTGCAGATCCCAGCAAGGGACATCACCGGTGGAAGGTGCACGCTATAGTTGCTCCTACACCACCCTTCTGCATGTGGCCAGCTTCCTGCATGTTTTATATGGGGATGAGGAGCCACCCTATAACACAGTGTAGGGACTCTGAATGATACCAGCAATATGACATAGGAATACAGAGACTGATTTGGAAAATTCAGATCGGTTTTCTCTTTCCCTTTATAAATACAATCTTCTAAGCTCTTCAGAATTTTGTTAGTTTTGAGGGTTCTGTTTGTTTTCCCTGGAATTAGAAAACTGACTTTTAAGGATCAACAGTTCTGGGTTATTTCTCTTCTGTAGCATTCTAGCTGCGCTGGAGTTTTGATTATTCTAAAGCTCCATAAGCCAAGTAATATGAATAAAGCATATGGGGTAATATATAGTAATAGCAGTATAATATAACTATAATTTTATTAAATGATCAAAGTTTTTACATTATTAAGATCAAGTATGACTGATGTGTATTTGCTTGCCCCACCACAGATGTGCAGTACCACCATGAATTCAGTAGAGCTTGCAGCTACCTAGTGATTTTAGCACAATTTTAAATCTAAAAATAAAGTTGAGAAAATATTAATTAAATTTTTTTTTGCTTTAGTTTTTCGAACAGGAATCAGAAATCTTGTTATAGATGATGAAACAACATCAAGTCTGAGGGTGAAATGGGACATTGCAGATTACAATATTGAGCAGTTCAGAGTGACATATCTCACAGCAAAAGGTGACCGTGCTGAGGAAGCGGTAAGAATGGTCTGTATGGATTTTGTGTACAGCTTCATAAGCTTGAAATGTTTGTTTAATAATCGCCAAGGCATAGTCTCTCCTTATATGACACTCCTGTGTAAAAGGTCCACAGTTGTAGTTGCATAGCACCTGCTCTGTTGCAGGCAACAGCAGTCAAATGTGAGATCAAGGCTCAGTTACACAGATGTTTAAAGAAGTCATAGGTAAAAGGCTGGCTTCCTGTCCTCTTTTTTTATTTGTTTTGGGATTTTTTTACTCCTAGGCCATTTTCTATCCTGCGATTGTGCTTTAGCAACTCTTAAATGTTTGTACAGGACAGTCTTAAGTAATTTTTTTTCCCCCTTCAGGGGTCTTGCTCCTTCCCTAAGTCTCATTTTATGCTAAAACAATGTAATTAGAGTTCCAGTGCAGAGTTTTCATACTGCTTATTAACCCAAAGAGGTCACAATAAGGACAGCACTTTTTAATCTAAGTGCCTAAGAATATTTGTTATTTGTCTAATACCTTGTGATGATCAAAACTGAAACTCACACAAAAAGATTCTTGTGATTAAGATTTTGGAAAATACTTGAAAGAATGAAGAGTCCTACATGTACTCTTTTGTGCATATGGCAAATAATAATAATAATAAATAATAATAATAATAATAATAAAGCCCTATCTGTATTGTTTTAAGATTTCACAATTTTTGAGATAATTTCAGAATTCTGTGAGGCCAAGTGCCTTTTTTTTTAAACAATTGAGGAAATCTTAATATTGAAGTGCTTGGTTTCTACAAAAAATAAGTGTAAAATTTTGAGATAGCTCTATGTGGAGCCATTTAAGACATTAAATTGCATAGTTTATGGTGATTTCCATAGTAAATAGATCAGAAAGCAAAAAATATTCCCCTATCATTCTCTTTCTGTGCCTGTCAGGTGACTCACTTCAGTTCATAGAACAGTTACATTGAAAATATGGAATATTCTTTTTATGTCTAGCAGCTGACATTTTTAGGCTAATATCAGAATAAAAAGTATTACAAGGAGTTAGTTTAATGTGTTTTTTTCTTTTTGTTTTTATTCCATGGTAGAAATTTACTTTTTAGCAGTCTCTTTCAACTATAATTTGAAAATGAGCTTTCAGTGTAGTGGTTTCCTTTTGGACTGGAAACTATGCTTTTGGAGTTCACCTCAACATTATGATAGTGTAGTACATGGCAAACTTGCACAACATAATGGCACAAATTTTACTGTTCTTCTGACAGTAACGTAAAGTTTCTGAAGTTCCAATCCTAGATTTACTGTTTCAGTTCTGGGAAGTTGATCAAATTTAATTGGATGATAAATATAGTTCTGTTTTAGTATTTGATTACTGTTATTTTAAAAGGAAATTAAAACTGTAGGACAGGTATTCAAATATTGGAAGGATATTAGAGTTGACTCAAAAGCTCATTAAAAAATATTAGAAAATTGTAAGATTAGGTAAGTATCCTGGATCGAATTCCAGAAATTGCTTAATTTTAAGTACACTCTTAAGGCTTATTTTCTTTGGTCACAATTCAGCAAACAGATTAACCATGTGTTTCATCTTTGAAGTTAATCATCACATGCGTAAATACTTCACTGATTAAAGAATGATGTAAGATTATACTTAAAATTGAGTACATTTTAAACAGAAAAAAATGTATTTTATCATGTGGCTTCAGGCACCTGAAAGGTGTAACACAGGTGTTAATAAAACAACACAGACATTCATTTTTTAGGGGATTGTTTATTCGTTTAAGTATATTTCTTAAGCAGAACTCAAAAGTTTTCAGAATTCAGGCTTAAATATACTATAGCGTGACAATTCTGTGGTGGATGCATAAGTTTTTTGGCTCTGATTTCAGTGATATAAATTTCAGTTACTCCTCCCTTTCCATAAAAATATTATTAAGATTTCTAATTCTTGATGCAATTGGCTTAAAACCAGGGACTAGAAAATGTAATGGAATACTTTTCAATACAGCAGGGTCAAGCCATATATTGCATGTGTGTTCTTGGGTGTGCTCTACATGGTGGAAGAATCATGTGTTTTTTCTTCCTTAAAGCAAAGAATGTTTCTCATAGCTGAAAGCTATATTAATCTGTGGAAGATCCCTGATGTGCAGATGTGGAAAAGTGAGAGTTCTCAATGCTTCCATCCCCTCTTCTGAATAAGCAAAATAGTTGGTTGTTCTTTTTTCAGAAATTTGTGTTTTGTGCCTTGAGTATATGAGAAGTTCAACATATTAATCTTTCACGCACATATCTTTCGATGTTTTTGTCCAGTTTTGATCGATGAATGAAGTACGTTTTTGATGAATCTCAGCACCAAGTTGTACTAGATTAATTTCCTTCTGTCTGTCACTTGCCAAAATTTGAAGTAGTTTGAATGCGTCCTGGAGCATTAAAATGGATGAGAGCGTTCTTTTCCAAGTATATGCTTCAGAAAATTTTGCTCTGCCGTCATCACATGCATCAGTCTTCATTGAAATAACAAAACACTTTTAATCTCAGTGTCTGTTCTTTTCCCTTGAGTTTAAAGGTTTATAAGTCTCTCAACTTCTTGCCAAGTATCTGCGGTAGCTAGATCAGGCGGTAGATTCAAACAATGGACAAGGGCTAAGGAGAATCTAAAATATGAGTTTGGACCTAGAGACTGTTGCTTCCAACAACATCATTTCAGAACACAGGAAACATAGGATTGGTTTCTCTTTTTTTACCATGTCCACTCTGTGTGCTAAGTAGCTCCCATTCAGGCTTTGGAGGCTTTCTGAGATCAAAATTTAACTGGCAAGTTAAAAGATTGCAAGGCTTTACATGGGCAGCTCTGGCAAAGCTTAATTTAGCATTTAGAAACATTTGCTCTAGCACACTCGAAACAGCCTGGAGGGATTTCTACAGATTCTCTACTTCTGCTGGGGTATCTGGTTGGACTTCTGCTGCAGATCCTTCATGTTTCATGGCAGTTTGGGATCAAATGTATTATTCCAATTTGCTTAGTTTATGCTTCTTGATCTCCTGAATTAATTTTCCTTCCTCCTAAGGAAGAATAATTTTCTGTCTTCAAAGAGTATAACAATCAACCTTTGTTAATGGTCATAAGTTTGGACAATCATTTTCATGTCAAGAAAAAATACAATAGAGGACTTATTTTATTTGTACAGAAAATCGTTTAAGTACTAACCATCTGTACAGTACCAGTGGCTTACGGAGCTGTAGTAGCTCATATGTTTAACATAAAACTGAACTATCCCGTAGGCATGTTCTCTTTTATTTTACTCAGTTGTAGCAAGTAGATCTGTTTAAAGGGTGGATAATTATTTCTTTTATTTTATCATATAGCATCAGAAATATTTAAAAATGCAGGCTACACAGCAATACTAGGAACATGGTGTCAGAAATCATGTAAGATATAAAAAAGATTTTGACTCTAGCCAAATGGATTGGTGATTTGTTTTTCTGACCATGCAGGTAATAGTGCCTGGAAGACAAAGCACACTTCTGCTTCAGCCTCTGTTGTCTGATACAGAATACAAAGTTACAATCACTCCCATCTATTCTGATGGGGAAGGAGTCAGTATGTCAGCTCCTGGCAAAACTCGTAAGTACAAACTTTCTGCTTTTCTTTTGCCAGGATATGCATGAAGAAAGGCTTACTCTTTGGCCTTTTTTTTCCTTGGCTGTAGTAATACATTTTAGTATAAATGTGGTCTTGTTTTGCATGACTTACATGATTTGAGCTTTATATTAATCTCAGTCTATTGCTTTATTAAAAAAATAAGTTGTTTCTAATTTACAAATTGTGTTTTACATTCAAACACTATGAATTTGCAGGATGAGTAATAAAGCTGGTAAGACCTTGATAGATTGCCCACCAAGGACAAGCCAACTAATGCAGAAAACAAAGTAAAGAATGCCTGCTAGGATAGTATCAAACCAACAATTGTACTATTAAATTTCATTATGTGTGAGGTCATCACTTCCTAAAGGATGTTAGAAATGCTGCTGAACTTTTATAAAAGTGATTACACTATCTCTAGATTTCTGACCAAGTACCAAAAATTACTCAGCTGTAGCTTAAGTTCCCTCTCTACTGTATATTGTTAAAAAATCACAGCATTGTGTACTACTAGTCATCATGGTATAATTTTATTGAATTATCTCCTAATTTACATAAGTTTTGCCTAAATTGCAGTGCTGTTTGTGCAGACACTTAAATCACTTGTAAATCATTCCTTTGATTCCATTTGAAACTATTGTGTTCACAAGAGCAGGATTTATACATTAAAAACTTCAGTGCACTGGGATTGAAAGAAACAATGTAAATAAAAGATAATTATCTCTAAATAGTCTTCCATTAAAAAAAATCTAGGGACAACATTGTAAATTATTTTGGAAATTCATTGTTTGTTGAACAAAGTTGCTAATTAACCTTTGATATAACTTGGTATAACTTTCTTAAATATATCAACATTAATCCACTGGCCTAATGCCCAGGATAAATTTGATTAAAGCCTGTCATCCTGGGAGTTTTACCTGTAAATCTGAGAATACTGAGTATCACACTATTTTCATGTGCATGTCTTGAGTTTTATGCATGCACTTGTATGAGATAAACTTTTAAAAACTCAGTCTGGTTTCCTTTTAGTACCCTTGTCTGCTCCTAGAAATTTACGCGTCTCAGATGAATGGTACAATAGATTACGCATCAGTTGGGATGCCCCTCCATCACCCACAATGGGTTACAGAATTGTCTACAAACCTATCAACAGTAAGTTTTTAAACTTTTTTCTTTTTTTTTCTTTTTCTTAGTCGTTTGGTTTTGACTGTAAGGTGTCTTGACATATTCTTTTGCTGAATTTTGTATTTAAGTCTAACAGTTGCAGTTACAGCCTTGAAGATGCTATTAACTTAGATGTCTCAGGCTTTGAGTATGAATCACAGAGTGATGCAGATTGCAAGTGATCTCTGGAGATCATCTGGTCTAACTCCTTGATCGAAACAGGGCCAGTTTGGAACAGACTTCACTGGACATTGTCCAGCTGAGTTTGTAACACTTCCAAGGATGGAGATTTCAAAACCTCTGTAAGCATCTGTTCCAGTTTTTGACTACCTTCACAGTGAAACTTATATACTAATAACTAAACAATATTTTTTCCATTTTCTCTTAACATCTCCCTATTTGCCTCGGAAGAGATTCTGTCTCCATCTTCTCTACCTCATCCCTTTAGGAAGATGCAGGCAGCAGTAAGATTCCCCATTAACTTACCATCTTAAGGCTGATCAAACCCAATCTTCCAATCTGTCCTTTTATGTCAGTTTACTATGACTCTTATTTAAGAGTCTACCTTTGCTCTTTTCCTGTTCCTCTCTTCTGTGTTATCCTATCCTTCAACTTCCTTCCTCTCACTGTGCAAACAAAACTTCATTTTCCTTCACTTCTCCTACTCTACACCTCCAAAATACTTGCCATTTTATGCATTGCCCATTTTGTCTGTGCTGCTAGACAAGGCACCCAAACACCTTCAAATTTCTTTAGAAAAACACAGTCCTCTGAGTGCAAAACAAAAAGTATGACCATTAAGGGATAAAAATACTGTTCAAAGACAATACTGTTGCCTGATTTCTGAAATATATCCAGGACAGCTAAGAGAGTTGACAAAGGAGCAGTTTGCTGTTCTGATTTGGGAAAGTTTTATTCTTTTCTATATTCATTATAAGTTTTGCACAGTGTTAAATGATGCTGTTGTATAAGAGCCCCTTAGGGACTGTATTGCTGGCTGGCATCTGCTGTCTCCCCCGTTGGTCCTGGCACACCATCAGACTGAGGAGATCTTTGGCTGCCTATTTAGGACAGTAGTAAGTCACTGAAGCAGAACAAAAGGGTCTTAACAGATGCCAGTGTCTAGCCCTGCCCTAATGAATCCCACTGCTGAATTTCCCAGAATTTCCCAAGTGTGTTATGGCTTCTATCCATGTAAAGTCTAAGCAGACTGTCTTTGTTTTTGTGTATGGTAAAAAAACCCAAAAACAAAACAAACAAAAAAAAGGAAAAAAAATAGCTGTAACTTTAGGAACACATGTAATTTTGTATGTGTCAATATTTATCTACCTACTAATTCAATGTATAAGCAAATAATTTATTTCAATTTTTCAGTTCCTGGTCCTGCGTTGGAGACCTTTGTAGGGGATGATATTAATACCATTCTCATTCTGAATCTCTTCAGTGGAACAGAGTACAGCGTTAAAGTATTTGCCTCATACTCAACAGGCTTCAGTGATGCCCTAACAGGCGTAGCCAAGACCTGTAAGAATGATTTCATGCTGTTCAGATCTCTAAGGCTATGTTTTGCTATAACTATGGCTTTGTGCAGCTCCCTGAATAAATTTCCACATGGAAGACTTTCTCAGTTGTGTGCAATTGTTTTCCTGACATGGAAGTCTGTTTTTTTGTCAAACTATATCAGGCTTTAATATAATCTTCTGCCATTAACAAGATGGGATCATAAAGCAGAAGTTATTATTTATGAGCTAAACTTATTTGCCTAATAGTAGGTATAAATCTCCTTAATGAAAAGTCTATGTAGTCCTTTATTTTCTAGCTCCATATATGTAACCTGGTTTAGTCTTTATATATCTAAAGCTCAGTTTTAAATTAGATTTTGACAGAACTATTGGTGTTACAATATATTACTGGTGTTACGATGATATTTTTACACATTTGTAGTAACTGAATTTTTAACAGCTTTCATAATTTTTCTTAACTAGACTAAAGTTCTAAACTTCCGGTCGAAAGATTCACTGTTTTTATTTCTTTCCAGTTTTGGTTTTCCTGACATCATTTTTTTAAGCAGCTTTTAAAATGATTTGTTCAAAATGAATTGGTGCTAGTGTTTCACTATAATTCTTTTGTCATTTTTTTCTTGTATGTGTTATTAGAGGAGTAAATCTAATTTTTTTGTATTTGATTTTCAGTATACCTGGGTGTGACAAATCTGGATTCCTATCAGGTCCGCATGACTGGCCTGTGTGCTCAGTGGCAGATTCACAGACATGCCACTGCATACAGGGTAGTTATAGAATCACTTGTGGGTAAGTTACTAAATGATTTTATATGCAGATACAGCCTGACCCCAAGAACTGAATTGCGTAAGTTAAGAAGTTATACGCAGTTTGACCTGTAGACTGATTCCTGAACTGGTGGAGATCATGGATAGAAAGAGTTGTGTACACACTGAAAATTTCAGAAGTAGAAATAACATTCCTGTGCATCAAACACATGTTGCTAACTTGTATTTTTTATGGGAGAGAGTTTTATCTATTGGTAGAAGATAACTGATCAGCTAAGTTTTTCACTGGTGTGAGGGACAGAAGATGGATAAAGGATGAACTGAATACATCTAAAACTGTAAATAAACCATCCTCTCTGTAGGATTAGGATGGACATGAGAGGAAGGCAGAAGGCTAGGGAAACCTCTGATTGAATCCAGACCATGCTCACAGAGCCAGAACAGCATCCAGTTTGTCTGTTCTCATTCCATTGACTGTTAATTATAGCTTAGTAATGTTATTCATCTGGATAAACAGAAGATATTTTTACGTTGCAACACATGGTGTCTTGATCTTTTAGCGCTGTGTGTAGAAGGTGAATTACAGCCTCTTCTGTCTCACTGATTCTCAGATGTAGACAGGAGAGATTATGGAGAAATCACTATTTGTGAAGACTAACTCTCTTATCCCTAGTAGAGATCAGTGATCTTTTGTATGGTGACAGATTAAAAACTTGGATAACTTGAGAGAAGTGCACTTAATAACATTTAATAGGATCTATGAAAAGTATCATGAAAAATAATACTCATTTAGTTGCAAAAAAATAATGGCTTTTCTGTGGAATAGCAATTGGATGGTGATAAGGTTTACTTGAAGGCCTGATATATCGACAAGCTGTTCAGAAAGAAGAGATCTTGGCTGGCACAAGACAGCACAGATTTCCTTCTCATCTGGGAGATAGCCAATGTTCTGCTTTCATCATATAGAACTTCCAGAATTGTTTTAACTGAGCCAAAAGAGGCTAAATGTGAGCAGAACAAGCTAAAGTGTGAACAGTTGCTTCTTATTAACATCTGTCATGAGGAGTTTTGATTGCCATATTGGGTGCGTGTCTCATTCCGGCGGTGATCAGTTGTTTTTATACTAATGTAACACCTCCTGATAAGCATCAGGTGTTTTTCTCTTGGTAGTGAATGACTGCCAGTCATTTTTTATATGTATTCTGTAAAATGTGAGATCAGTTGCTTGTGTTTCACTTCTTTCTGCTACAGATTATGAATTGTGCTGAAGATGTACTTATTATTATTAAAATATGCCTTATGCTATTTCCAGTACCCAAACTTTTCCCATTGTCAACTTGTTTCCAAGGCAGAATTTAGCAGAATTAATTTTGGAACCCTGTAAATACTATTCCTTAACCCACTTGTTAAGTGGGCAGCTGGAATGCAATATCTAGCTGAGTCTCTCTCGCAATTACTAAGAACATTACTGATTCTGAGAACCAGAGGCAGAGATAAAGGATGCCATAGAATTACATATTGCAATAATTCTTAATTAGACTGATAATTTAGGACCACGTCCTGTTGATGACAGCAATTTTTATTAACTTCAGTGCGTGGGGTGCAATTAGTCTTTTTTTTTCCTGCAGATATCTGACACATTCTTCAGCTCATACTTAACACAAAAAATGAAATGTTAGCGACCTCTGCACAGAGGTGAATTTCCAGAAATAAAGGGAGCATGTAGCTTATTAATTTATGTCAACCACTTGCTCTTCATCTGCTGTCATATCCCCTTCTTGTTTCAGACTTAAATTACCTTATTCAATAGAACAGTAAAGAAATGTTTTAATGGTTTATTTTATAATTCCAGATGGGAAAAAGCAAGAAGTAAATCTTGGTGGAGGAACACCTAGACATTGTTTCTTTGAGCTGATACCTGGAACTGAATATAAAATCAGTGTTCACACACAGCTTCAGGAGATAGAGGGACCTGCTGTAAGCATCATGGAGACAACATGTGAGTAAAATAAATCAGAGTTCAGTCAGCAGTGATTCCTTCTTGTATTTTCGGCCTTTGCTCACAGATGTGCTATTCCTGTGCCAGTGTCCTTTAGCTCAGTTTTTAATTCTTCAGTGTTGTGACTCCTCCATAGAAGTGCAGGATTCATACCCTACTGCTGTGAATTATTTGAAGTCACATTCACCAACTGTATTGGACTTCTCAATGAGAATAAAATGGGAGGATGGTTTACCTTCCTTCATAAAAAGTCCTGCTAGGACATATTCTGAAATTGAGTTTGAAAAAGACAAAATACAAAAAAAAACCCAAACAGAGCAACAGAGAAAATTTTGTATCCTGCAGCTCTTGTTATAGTAAAATTTCATTAGTGTCTTCAGTAATTTATATTTAAATAGGACCTTGATAACCATTCTATTTATGTATTGCAAAGAAACAAACAATTTTATTATTACTCTGAAGAACACAAGACAAGAGAAAAAAAACTTCTCAGCTGTTTATGAAGGCAAAATGCTACTCTCATGAGTTCAAAATACTGCAAGATAAAATACAGAGTGAGCAGGGTGAATATTTTAACATTATTCAATTTCGTTTTCAATTTTGGTGATACCCTTCTTCTAGTACTATTTTACTATACACCAATGTGCTGTTACCCTTCTCTCAGGATACATACTGTTTATAATATTCCTGTTCAAGTGAATCCTCCCACACTTATGGAAAAACTTGGAGTGCATGGCTCTACTTCTCAGTTGTCCAGGGTTTATTCTCAGAACAGTGAGGAACAAGCCAAGCTTCTTTTTGGGGGAGTACATTTTGTGTGCTCTTGCAGTTCAAGGTGTTAAGACACATAAGGAAGGACATATCCTGGCCTTCATGTCCATTTCTGAAAGATGGTTTGTACCATCTCAAAAGAAAACACTCTTCAGGGTGACCTGTACCCATCTTGTCATTAAAGATCAGCCTTTCAAGTCACCTTAATGCAGCTGTGACCATTTCTAAATGGGTCTGTACCTGGTTTGACTGTGACCATAAAGGTCCTGGGCATTAGGTTCTTGTAGGTGTTTCTGAATCTTGACCTTTTCATTTGAAGCTAATAAGAAGCCCCACATCAGTTGCAGTGGGAGTCAACTTGGATGTGGGCATGAGGCTTGTAATGAATCCTGTTGGCACTAATCTTTCCCAAAGATAGTGCATTTTATGAAGTTGTTGTTATCAAACTTTATCCATTGCCTAGAAGCATTAATTGTTATTTGTTATAATATTTATAGTCTTACTTGAAGGAATGTTGTTCTGTCACCTGTGGCTTATGCTAATTGCATTGAAAAAATAGAAAAAATGCCTTTGAATGAAAGTGGAAGCTTTTCCTCAGATTCATTTGTGGAAGTCAACAAGTGCGTGCTATCTTTGGAAATTCATCCAAGACCGTATTGAAAGGCACTAAATGTAGCTCTTACATTCAACAAAGCTGTCGGTCAATGATCATGTATTCAGCTAAGTTTCTGGGAGGCTTTCATTCCAAAGTTTTCAGAAACTTTATGTAGTAACCTTAGCAGAAGTAGCTGCAGGCAACAAAGCCACAGTCTTGTAGAGTCGTGGTTGGAAATGCATTTCTAGCTGGAAAGATAACAAGGTCTTCCACTGAATTCAGGCAAAGCTTGATCAGGGCAGGCTGTGATCTGTTCTGAGTGCAGGCACAGGCTTGCTTTTGCACTCTTTTATATTTTGGTTTACAGGACTAATATCTTCTTCCTTCCAGGGTAGGTACAAACCTGCTTTTTGTGCAGAGGGAGTGTTTGTTGTCCGAAAGCAAAAGAATGCTGATCTTTTACAAAAAGAAATATGGATATTAGGTCAAGAATAGGGCTGCCACATGGTTAGCTGCACTGGAGAAACTCCCAAAGGGGCAGTTCAGTAGCAGATGTGTCGTATAATTTTGACATTCGCACTGAAATGCAGCCATTAATTGCTGCCCTACGTACTGTCCTCCTTCATCAGGGGATCAGTAGAGGAGGATATTACATGCACACACTCACCTAAATTTCTCTCCCATTGCATAACTAGTTGATTAGAGATACTGAATTTTAAATGCGGAGATGAGTAGAAAATGATGTTTAATATAAATAAAATGTATTGAACTTTTAAGCATTTTTAATATTTCTTCCTTTTATTCTCCAGTACCACTTCCAACTCAACCGCCAACAACACCTTCAACACCACCTCTACCGCCTACAATCCCTCCTGCAAAAGAAGGTAAGCGCTGCATGTGTGGGTTTATAATAATTTTAAGGTGTTGGTGCAGTGTTTTTCTGCTTCTAACACTCTTTCAGACCTGTAGGGATCACATTTCAAAATGCATTTTACTACTGCAACATTGTTAAGACAGCTGTCTTAAATTTAATGACCCAAAAATTTGACGTCATTATTGTATTGTTGAGATTTGCAGAAAGGAAGGTTAATATGAGTGAGATTTTCTTTCTCCAGAACTACTAAACCATACCTATTTTGCAACTGAAGCAGATATTGTAGAGTAATTAAACTTCTAAAGCAGCTTGATTTTTAAAATTATGTCTCCTTAAGGTAATAAGAAAAGTATTGCCTGTATTTAGTCTCCTCTCTCTTTAAATGTAGGCTTTCTTCTATTTATCAGTTGAATATGTACTCTTATGTATGGAATATCAGAAATGTGCCTGTGAGGAGAGCATTATTGTTGGAGGTTGAGGGTCGAATCTATCACCTTGAAGTTGTTGACATAGTAATTGAGAAAAAAAAAACATTATGTGTATGTTTTAGAACTGCATAGCAGCAGCTGGCTGTTTTTTTTTGGTTTTGTTTTGTTTTGTTTTAATGCAAGGAGTAATCAACAGAAAATTATATATATATATATATATATACACACTTTCCTGTCCCATTCTCTGGATTTAGATGAATATTCTTCTTGAAGTTGAAATATGTTGAAAAATATAACTTTACTTTGAGACTGTTTCTGTTTGTTTCTGACCCCAAGCAATAGACTTGGATTCTATACAGCATTGAAAGTTCCCAGTTCTCATGAAAGAGTGAGCAACTTGTGTGAACAGCTGTACAGTTCTGCAGGCCATTTTGCATAAGAATATGCTGGAATAAGATCAGATGGGGGAAATCTGTGTTGCTCCTAAATAGCACAGTTAAAGGGACAGGCATTACGCTCTTCAGAGCTTAGGGTAACTTTTTGAATGGACTAGTTTTCCACCAGGAACTTCCACAGGCAAGATGAGAGAATCTTATTTACTGTGTCATGCAGAGTCAGATATTGTACAAGTTCCTGTGTGGCTTCACTTAACAATGTAAATAAAAATAAAAATGATTAGACAGATTTTAGGGAACTGTTATGTCCTTGAAGTTTATTCTGTGATAAGATCTGTCAGTGCAGACCATTCCCCCCTTGCAGAGCTCAGCTGGCTCTACACCTGCATTTAAGTCAATGCCAACAGGTCTATTGGCTAAAGCATCGTTAACTAACAATAAACAAAAGCTTTTCATGACAGTTGCATTTTCTTAAGAGATTTATGAGATATCATGAAGAGCTAAGGCATCATTATAATTATAAACTTAATTGTTTTTCTTTCTCAGTGTGCAAAGCAGCCAAAGCTGACCTAGCATTCCTGGTGGATGGATCTTGGAGTATTGGAGATGACAATTTCAATAAAATAATTAGCTTTCTTTATAGCACCGTTGGAGCTTTGGATAAGATTGGTCCTGATGGAACACAGGTGAACAACATGTAGAGAGATGAAGGTCACATGAACATAATAGGGTATTTTCGACTAGCACCAGAAGTGAAATGAATCTAAAACTCATTGACATCATTTCATGGTTGTATTGAAAGCATAATCTGTTTTAAGACCTCATTTTTTCAGTGTCTTCTTTAATACCACCATATGGTGAAATTCATGATGTGAATTTCTCTAGCATGAAGTATGATACTGTGATAAGATCATTTCAGTCTCTACTAAATCATTCTAATGTGATTTAAGTTGTGTTAATGATTTGGGTATTGGTACTCACTCAGGTTTTTACTTCTAAATAAGCTAAAAATGGTATTGATAAGGAAAATTAAAGTTCATTTGTTTAAAAACGCATGTTAAAATAGTATCTACGCTGCTTGAAATAGTATTTAAAATGATTGTTCTATTTATGTATTTGTTTAGAGAGAGGCTTGAATCTGTTTCAAAAAATATTGTTGACGAATATTTTACTGTTTTAAGTGTTACCTGTATCATATGCATTTTGAGATGGCATTGAAAATTATTTTTAACTTTTTCAAACACTGAGGAAAGCTCAGTTTTTGCTATTTCTTGTTATACAGCTATTTTCAGAAACTTATGCACTCAGCTTAAGTATGTGAATAGCTCTGTTTAAATCAGGACACCACTTACAGAATGTGAAGTTTCCTTTGTGTTTGGTGACTTGTAGGGGATTAGTTTGAGGGTCTGGTCTAATGCAGAATCATATTTGGGAGCTGCGATATTTCAGAATATGTTCCTGCATATTTCTATTATTTGCTTCAGTATTGCTCTCTAACTGAAGTTACTTATGTGCAGCTATTAATTTGTGGAGACTGAGTGAAGTCCCTGAAGTTCTGTGTATGAGTAACTATACACGTGTGAGCAGCTGTAACTAGGATTTTGCTTTTGGGCTCGAGTGAGGGTGCTTTTGCCAAAATGAGTATTACTTTTCTCATCCTGTTTGCCGCAAAAGGAAACCAGAAGGTGCTAGGTGGATGCCAAGAGTGCACCGAGTAAAATGAACTTTGTTTAGTGAAAGCTTATTAGAGAGAAAAAAAGTTCTTGCTTCAGTGTAAGGCTGAAGCCAAGTTACAAGATAAATCCTTGGTGTAAATGCACTGATTCACTTACTTTTGCTTGTATCCTGAGTGGTGCTTTGGTAATGAACACATCTTCTGTGTTCACAGGTAGCAATGATTCAGTTCAGTGATGATCCCAGGACAGAATTTAAATTGAATGCATACAAAACGAAGGAGACTCTTCTTGAAGCTATTCAGCAAATAGCCTACAAAGGAGGAAATACAAAAACAGGTGAGAAAGGTCATGATTATGATGCAGGTTTTCTCACTCCCTCTCGAGGTTTTCTTGAGGTTTTCTCCCTCCCTCCCTCTCTGTGCAGTATTGTTCTTCCATTTGCTAAGTGGTTTAATAGATCAGTACAAAACCACTGAGAACATAATATCTAAACATTGGAGGTGAAAGGTTGGGCTTTGAAGCTAGAAAGTCTTCATAATCTGTAGTTTACATCTTTCACCCCCTGCTGCTGTGTATTTGCCCCTGTGACCAAAAGTTAGGTCAAGGATCAGGGAGGAAGGAAAAGGCAGCTAGGCAGAAGTGAATGACTTTGGGGGGTTGTGGAAGATGAAATGGGGAGTAAAATTAAATCAGTTTGGCAAGTGGAAGAAAGTGAGGAGAGAGAAAGTGGAAGGGAGCATGTAGGAAAACAGTGGACAGAGTGGAGTGTCTGGTTGGTTATAAGCCAGGACTGTTAAGTCTCAGTGGTACCATTAAGACTGGGCTAGGATAAAGTATCTGTTACCTGAATGTAGTTAGATTTTAATTAATCCCTTAAGATGGCTCTCTAATGTGAGGAAATTAAAGATAAGTGCTGAAAGGGTTAAAATCTGTTTTAATTGAAAACTGTATGTTTTATTTCTCAGACTGCACAGAAGTATCTTGCAGCTGTTTCATTGCATCCAGTCTCAGTAGTATCAGAATAATACATTTTCCATTTACTCAAGAAAATACTACGATGGCACTTGCAGTCGTTACCTGGGCTGTGGCCTAAATTGAGTAAAGGAAGAGTTTGTTGTCTCTTACCCTTTGCAACATGTCACGTTCTTAAACTTCGCCTTCTGGATTGAAGAAATGGAGGGCTGAAGTTGTTAAATTTTCAAGGGGTCAAATTAGGGGTCAAAATTAAACGTTTCTAAATGTTTGGTTTAGTATTGAGAGATTGCACCAATTTTGACTGCTGAGGACCCAACAGCTCTTCCTGAAATCCTCTTATAGTTAGGTAACTGAGCTTTCTTCAGTCTCATGATAATTATTCAGGTCTTAAACCATAGCTCTGAGAAGACACATTTGGGACAGTGTGGGGAGATATCTCATTTTATTGGTGTTTAACACAGGGTATGAGAAGCCAATGGAAATTGGATTTATGTTGCAGTGAAAGTATTGTAATTTTTTTCTATTCTAGGCAAAGCCATTAAACATGCGAGAGAATTCTTGTTTACTGGAGAGTCAGGCATGAGAAGGGGTATTCCGAAGGTTTTGGTTGTCATTACTGATGGGCGATCACAGGATGATGTGAACAAAGTCTCCAGAGAAATGCAGCTAGATGGTAAAACATATAGTTTTAAGAACTATTCACATTTTCCTTTTTCTCATTAATTGTAACTACGTAAGTGTGAACATGAGATAAGGGTAACTTTTGCTCCAGGAAGATTTCCTAGGTTAAAGAAAACAGTGAGGAAATGCTAAGAAACTCAGAATATCGCTAGGATATAGTTAGATTCTGGATTTTTTTTGGTGATTAATACTATAATTTTTCATTTTGGCAGCAGTGCTAAAATCATATAGTAGTAAAAGGAATTACTTCAGTGGCAAATAATGTAGGGGACATGATCCTGAGGGTCTGGACCATTATCCATGTAGTCTTGTGGTTGTCAGCAAACTGAACTTTGTTTTCTATACAAAAGTTCCTTGAAAATTTTTTCATATGTTCTTTTACTGGTTCTGATCTGCTCTTATGCTACACTAGTTATTAGAATTTTTTTTACAACCACAATTTCAGAGCTTTAAGCAGCCACACAGTGTGGCTGCATAGCAACTGAATTAGTTTTTGTAAATATGTCTGACACTGGGGTTTGTATCATAACCCAAAGGGCACAGCATGCCACCTGGAACAAAATTAAAGGACAGAAGAGAAAAGCTATCATTCTTTTAATGTGAGGAGACCTAAGAAGAAATTGCATTTGTGCTTTTTCCTAGAGGCCAAAGTCTAAAGGCAAATAAATTTACCAATGTATATTACTTATTCCTGAACCCCAATGCAATAGCTGAGATTAGCTGCCTACTTGTATTGTTGCTAGATGCTGAGTGCAGGGCCTTCAGAAATAAAAGCATATCACAAAATAGTAAAGCATGCATAACTTGTTTTAAATAGCAATCAAGAAAACCTCGTATTTGTGACTACATTGGAGTCTATGTCTAAGATGAATAAAAAGTGTAGGTACACTTTAGGTACAGGTAAGACTTGTAATTGCCTTATTAAGTATTAGACTGGCATTGACATCGAGAGGAGATGGCACACAGTGGGGTTTCAGTTGCTGACCCAAGAGATGTGTCACCTTGGACAAATGACTTCCCCTCTTCTGTTTCCTTTTTTGAATTCTCCATGCTTAGGTTGCAGATAGGTTGGAGCAGGTACTGACTTGCATCTAGGACAGAGGCTGGCATGAAGAAGTGCTGATCTTGGATGAGAAATGAAGATGTTGTTAGATATTTAGGTCAAAGTTTTGTTATGCTAATAGCTCTGCAGAAGGTAATTAATGCCTCTAGACCTCACTCAAAGACAAAGATGGATTAAATTTGAAACTGAGCCATGGTCCATTAACGATATTCAGCCTGATGTAGACAGTTTTTTTCTTTTAGTGTTTATGGAAAGGAAAATGTTGAAAAACTCTTAGCTAGTTTGCTGCTCTTCAAACATATAGGATAGAATTTCCATGTTATTTAAATCTCTGAAGTCAGGCTCAAATTTCAAAATAAATTCATGAGGAATATATAGAACACATTCAATTAGTGCAGTTAAGCTGCTGATGAAATGAGAATGCATTTGTTGCAGTGTTCACTCATGAGGCAGTGGTGGCTTGAAAACTAATTGTTGTATGGCACAGAACAAGATCGGTAAAAGACCTACAGGAAATTAATGTCTATATTTTGTATTTATAATATACTTGATACATGGATATTTTAGTGTGCAGTTCAGTATGGCATTAAATTAGAAAAACATTTAAACTTGTTGTAAAACTTTAAACTACTGAGTAGTCTTACATGTCTTCAAGAGAACACTTAAGCATTAACTTTAATTAAGCATAAATAGCCAAAAGAAATATCTCACAGATAATGTATTAGCTTTATTTTAGATTACATGCATGACTTTTGTGTATGTGTTATAGAATATTAGTAAAATCTGTGCCTTTGTATTTAATTGGGAAAGGAGCCAGTGTAAATACAGTTGTGTTCATATTGTATTTCCACTCTGTAAGTGAACGACTAAAAAGTATTCTTTTTTTTTGTTTTGCAGGTTTCACCTTTTTTGCTATTGGAGTAGCTGATGCTGACTATTCAGAGTTAGTTAATATTGGCAGCAAGCCCAGTGAAAGACATGTCTTCTTTGTGGATGACTTTGATGCCTTTGCAAAAATTGAAGATGAGCTGATCACTTTTGTTTGTGAAACTGCATCAGCAAGTTAGCCATTTCAACTTATACTTGCTTCTAAAATAATATGTGTTAAATACTGGGGGGTGTAGCTTATTATTCTATTAAGAGGTATTCTTGACCTTCTTACCATAATTTACTGTAGAGATTATAACTATTGTTATTTCCATAAAATATAAAGGAAATTAAGGTGTTGTCATTTTAAAATGATTAATGGTTGTTTGTTATAAATCCAGAATACATCCATTGGTTGTAAAAAAGTTATTTCAGGCTTGAAATATTGTTCATGGTTCAGAATTTAGACATAAAAATTAGAGATATTTTATTTTCTAGGCTACTTTAACCATCTGTAAAAGTAGAGTTAGCTACATTCATTATTAGTCAAATTACATGGTTAATTTGAGGGATTTGATGGATAAACTGTTTGGTGAGTGAGGAATTGGCTGGATGGTTGCATCCAGAAAACAGTGGTCCACAGCTCAATGTCTAGACGAAGATCAGTGACAAGTGGTGTTGCCTCAGGGGCCTCTATTGGGACCAGCACTGTTTAACACCTTCATCAACGACATAGATAGTGAGATTGAGTGCACCCTCATCAAGTGTATGGATGACATCAAGCTAGGTGCCATTGGGTGCGGTTGGTATGCTGGAGGGAAAGGATGCCAGAGGGCCTGGACAAGCTTGGGAAGTGGGTATAAGTGAACCTCATGAGGTTCAACAAGCACAGGTCTTGTACCTGGGTTTGGTCAACCCCTGGTATCATTACAGGCTGAGGGATGAAGGAATTGAGAGCAGCCCTGTGGCGAAGGACTTGGGGGCACTGGTGGATAAAAAGCTGGACGTGAGCCAGCAATGTGCACTTGCAGCTCAGAAAGCCAACCCTATCCTGGGCTGCATCAAAAGAATTGTGACCAGCAGGTCGAGGGAGGTGATCCTACCCCTCTACTCCGTTCTGTTGAGACCCTACCACAAGTACTATGTCCAGCTCTGGAATCCACAGCACAGTAAAGTCATAGAACTGTTTGAGCAGTTTCAGAGGAGGGCCACAAAACTGACCAGAGGGATGGAATGCCTCTTCTATGAGGAAAGGCTGAGAGAGTTCGGATTGTTGCACCTGGAGAAGAAAAGGCTCCGGAAGACCTTATTGTGGCGTTTCAATACTTAAAGGGGTTTCATAAGAAACACTGGGACAGGCTCTTTAGCAGGACATGTAGCGATAGGGAAAGGGGTAATAAGTTTGAACTAAAAGGGTAGATTTAGACTAGATACAAGGAAGAAATTTTTTTATGGTGAATATGGTGCCTGGAGAGGTGGTAGATGCCCTGTCCCTAGAAACATTCAAGGTCAGGTTGGAGAGGGCTTTGAGCAACCTGATTGAGTTGAAGATGTCCCCGCTCATGGCATGGAGGCTAGACTAGCTGACCTTTAAAGGTCCCTTCCAACCCAAACTATTCTATGATTTATTAACGGAGAGCTAGTCATTAATGTTTGTAGTATCAGAGAAATCACCTTTGATGATAGAGAGAACTTTGAATGTTGAGAGTACTCAATAGTATTTATCGGTCACTTATGATGTATTCTAAAAGTGATATCTGAATATGAGTATCCTAGGATGCTTGTTGATTTCCTAGGGTGCTTGTTGATTTCCCAGGGCACATTTCCTTCAAGGAATTAGCATGCTTTCTTCCCTACTAGAGGAAAAATATAGAAGATTTAGAGCTATTTAAAATGGGTGCACATATCTGCAAGCAGTTCTGCTCTGCTGCTCCTGAAAGCTGTTGTGGAGTTTGAAAAGGTACAGAGAAAGCCAGCTAAAATAATTGAGTTTGATATGGAGTTAGACATATAGAGAGCTCGGGAGTGCTTGGTTAAAACCCAATGTAAGATATACTTTTTTATGCAGCAGGCAGTGAATTTGTTGCAACAAGAGGTTGTGAAAACAGAGTCGTAGAAGGATTAGACAAATTCATGGATGACAGATCCATAAAAGAATATTACGTGGAATGCACAGGGATGTACTCTTTAACGTGTTTGCTACAACCCTTGTGTATCCTGAAGAACATCAACAGAATGGAGTAGAAAGTGGCCAGGTTTGCATACCCTTCCTAAAGAGCATCTCATTTTGCTACTGTTTGGGATAGAATACTGGGCTGAGCAGATAATTTTTTTGGTCCAGGGGGACATCTCTTGTATCCTTAAATATTTCTTTCCTTCTTTTCCAGCCTGCCCTTTGGTAATTAAAGATGGCAACAATTTTGCAGGTATGGTGTTTTTGTGTTTCTTTTTGTTCCTGATTTATTGTAATCATTTTCATTAGCTGATTTTCACAATATTAGGCAATATATTTGCCTTTATGCTACCAGCTGTTAAACAGAAGTGATATGAAACTCTTCGAGCTGGCTTTTTTTTTTTTTGGTTCCTGTAATATGATATTAATTAAAGTAATAGGATGTATATTTCAATACCTTCCAGGATTTAAAATGATGGAAATGTTTGGTTTAGTTGAAAAGGAGTTTTCAGCTGTGGAAGGCGTTTCAATGGAACCTGGTACATTTAATGTTTATCCATGTTACAGACTGCACAAGGATGCCCTGGTATCCCAACCTACCAAGTATGTATTAATATGTAAAAATTCATAAAGCATCTGAAGATAATTTTACAGTGCAGGCAATTTTTCATTTCAGTGACCAATATTTTCATGTCAGAAGAGCAGAGACACTGGTGTGTATCTACATTGTACTAATGAATAGGAAGATTGTTTGGTGTCCTGAGTCCTCAATCAGTTTCATTCAAAAATTGGAGTTGTGGGTAAAAGTAGGTAAGCCCACTGGCTATTTTGGGTCTCCCACGTGAGCCAGTTTCAGGTTTGTGCCAGTTTAGCACTTAGTAATCTCAGGCATATGTATGTGGGCAGATTCCAGTATGCAGTATTTTGTGAAAGGTGCCTCTGGAATGCAGGTTGAAGTCTCATGGAAGTAGAATGTCTTTGAAGTTTCAGAATGAGAACTTGCTTTAGATGTTCTCAGTCAATTTTACTTCAGTCTAGGTCATTCATTTATTACAAAGGAAAATTATCTGCTTACATTAAAATAAGTCTGCGTGACCACCATCTGGTATCTTCCTGGAAAGCAGGACACAGCTTAGACATAAGAACTGCATCCTGGGAGAGATATGGAGGAGGTAATGAAGAAACCTCCCATTGAACTTTTACAGTCATTCCTCAGAGAGGAAGTGCTGGAACCTCTCCATTTGTTCTATGAACAGTGTGTATGTTGTGTTTGGTTCCTTCAGTCCAGTCCTCCACTTTGTATTAAGTAGCACTAGAGAAAATCAGTGTCCCTGTTGTGTTAAACGTGGGAAGATGTAACAAAAAATATTCCTTAACTGAGATAAATAAGAAAGAGAAACATTGGGAAATTACTTTTATGGTTTGTATTAGGTATCAACTTAGCCTTTTTGTGTGATTACCCTGTTGTGTCCCAGTTGGAGATATACTTCTTGGAGCTGTTTCACATTCTCTGTGTTTAGTTTCCTTCTGGGTTTAGATGGACTGGAATTTCAAAGCATTTCTCACTTCTTTTTCCCTTTCTGCTTCTTTTTAATTGGATCTGCTGCATTTATACACTCTCCTCTAGCTGCTATCCCAGCCCAAACTTATTGCTTCATTAGGCTTTCTCTCCCTTTCGTGGTTCAGTGAATACCTTTGTCTTGGTGATCTACAGGTATGTCTGAGTATTATCACTTTTTTTTTTATCTCATCTCTACACCAAATGTCATTAATTTTACTCTCCTTTTTTGAGTGCAGTATCCCCAAACCTTGTGTTTCCACCACCTTGCTTACTGAATTTTCTTTAATTTGTGCTTTTTATAATGGGCAGACTGTAAGAGTTTGTTCTTACATCTATTGAGTTCCCTTCCTCCTTCCTCTATAGGAAATGCACAGTGTAATAACACGTTTGATCATCTACAGACCACTGTGCAGAATATATTGGTTATATGTCACATTTAACTCCTTTTCCAGCATGATTCCTGTCTACACATCTTATATGTGCCAGAAACACTTTAAAAGGAATGGATTATGTTTGAGGAAGAGAAATTGATTAAATAACCTCTTCAGGCTTCTTTCAGATTGCTTAACTGTCATTTTACAGAATCGGGCTAATTAACATTTTCAAAATACAGTCAATAGTTCTGATGTTTGTCCAAATGTTCCACTTTGGGATTTGATAACAAAACTTTAAATTCAATTGGAAGTACTAAATAATAAATTTTAGGAAATGGCATAAAACAACATACTACTTTTATATCATAAACTTCCTCTCTCTTCTGCAAAAATTCCAGGAGAACAGATTGTGTTTCTGTATATGTAGTCTGTTTTGACTTCATTTTCATATATATTGGCTTTGAAAGTATAAACTACATTTCCTATAATTTATACAGCTTCCTGTAACAGCCTCTCTCATTCCTAATTTGGTGATGGTTTAATGATAAAGGACACATTTATTGAGATTGGTCTTACAGACAACTTCTATTTTCATTGTCTGTTAAACCAGACAACAGCAAAAGTCTTGTGAGTGGCTACTATTTTTTAAAAGATTTTAGTATAATTAATTTCAGCTTTACTTCAAGCTGACATCTGATATGACCTTCAAATTAAAAAAAAACAATTATTAAGGGCAATTTTGTAGATTTCAAGGACAAAGATTACTTCTCCTTTCTCTGTAGCTATTCTTTTGATAGTTACTAATTATTTTCAGTTGATTTTTCAAACACTTATTCATATTGCTTCTCACTCTTGATGTCCAAAGAAAAACAGAATAGTAGAAGATGTGTTAGATGAGTACCTGGTGAGTAAATCGCCAGATTTAATGTTTGTTTTGGTTTAAGAAACATTATGTCTCTTACAGGTATTTGCATCCTGAAGGTCTCCCTTCTGACTATACCATTACATTTCTGTTCCGTATACTCCCTGACACACCTCAGGAGCCATTTGCTCTTTGGGAGATTTTAAATGAAGGATATGAACCCCTGGTTGGAGTTATTTTAGACAGTATGTATTTTGTATTCTATCAGTGATTTTTTTCTTTAACTGTATGAATGATTCATTCTGTGTCTAGATCTACTATTGCTGATGTTTTAATTTGCTGTGAGAACAGCTGCCTGAGTCTGGAAGGTGATAGTCTCTAATAGATGTGCCTTAGATTTAATTTAACTAGTTTAATTTGGACTTAGAGTCAAATTTTGAGTATACTGCTCTAGAGTAGGAGCAATGATACTGAAATCCAAAGAGCTATACTGGATGTAAACTGATCTAAGGGAGCTGCTCACATGCTTTTACAGTTTCCACTTGTTTTATGCAAGTGGTACTGACGGTACAGTATATGTAGATGTAATGCAGTCTCGTGGATAGCACACTTAGAGCTAGAGACATGAATTCCTGATGACTCTTTCATTTCTACTTGATTTGACTTCCACAGCCATAAAACAGGGTTATAATTTAGCAGGTTTCCATATTGACTGTTGAAAAGATGTAGATACTATGATAGGTATTCATTATAACTGCCAATTTTAAAAGTCATTTATTGGTACTTGTCTTTCTGTCTTCCCTAGAATTTTTTAGATATGTCATTGTGAAATAGTTGGGAATTAGGCATTTAGCTACCTTGAGGATCTGTTCCTCCTTTTCTTGTCCAAGTCCCACAGTACTAGTGAGAGAGTAGGGTCAGGTAGACTCCCAACTATTGGCCCATCCTTCCTGTCAAGCTAGGAAAGAGCGTTTCTCTAAGAGAACTTACTATAATACTTCCAGGTCAGTATATCATTTATGAATGTGTTTTACTAACATTTGATCTGACATCTTTGGTGGTCTTTCTTTAACACAAAATTGAGTCTTTCAAATGACGTATCAGACCTTTTCTTCGCCTAACACAGAGCCCTTATTTTTATTTTCACACAGATGCTGGTAAAACTTTGACTTTCTTTAACTATGACTACAAAGGAGATTTTCAAACTGTGACTTTTGAAGGTCCTGAAATAAAGAAGATATTTTATGGGAGTTTTCATAAGGTTAGTAACGGTAGTAGGGGAAAAAAAAGAACACTCTAAGAAAATGCTTGGGAATTTTTCATGGTTTGAAATCTTTCATGTGGTCAGCTGCTGCCAAAATAAATGTATTCTGCATATTCACAATCATGTTCCAAACTGTCATATGCCTCTTTGCAATACTGAATTAACATTAAACAAATAATAGTTTTTATGATGAAGCTGATTTTATCAGTTTTCATCTCGTGCTTTTTGCCTGTATTTTAGAGTTGATTGAAAGTACTTGCCTTGAAAAGTAATTTAGAAGTAAATTGACTTTTCCTTTTAAGGATTAGATTGGAAATGTCACTCAAAATGAAAGGAAAAAGTCCAGCCAAAACAATATCCTTCTTTTGGGCAGAGTTGTTATTTTTAATCATATTTTAAGGACTATGCTATGTCAAACTTTTCTCGGCTGTTAGAGAACTCATAACATTCTGGAGTACTGGGACTGTAACATATATTTGTTATGGAAGGTGCTTTTATTGTTAACTTTTATTTCTGATGTTTATATCCAAAAAAAAAGGAGACTGTGGATTGAGGGATAGTACTGAAAAACTTAACTTTCCCGTACTTTTTTAATCAGTGGAATGAGAAGGGAAGGGTAGGTCAGAAGTGGGGTCTAATTCTGATTTCTTTAAGTTTTGCTTTGCAGTAATATGGGGCTTTAGCAAATTCTCAATCTTAAGTACTTTTCTGCATTTTGAATTATGATCCTTGCTATACATGTGTTTGAAAGGTACAGGAGACCAAATACGGAGCAGTTTTTCAGTTATTTAGTTCCAGGATAGTCCAGAACAAAGCAACAACAGAACTTCCTCCTGGCATTCTCTCACCTTGGGCTCTGATATCCAAGTAGGTTACGGGTACAGATCAGATACTGCATTTCTACTAGCTGTTAATCTGATCTCCAACCCCCCAAAAAATTGTTCTTTCCTTTGCTTAACTGAGGGTTTGCTCATGATGGGACAATTGTGTCTAGGATTGTCCTCTCCGGTGGGAATATCTTGGCTTCATCAGCAATGGACATCCGAGTGTGAGTCAAGACAGAAGGAAGTACCTTTGTCACTGTGCTCTGCTTTTCTGTGCTGCATTTTATGTGATTTAATTTTCTTCAGTGTAAAAACTTCACTGTGAAAAGTTGTGCTATGTAGTTAATGTATAATTTACAGGTAAAATTTTAGTGCTTGGTTTTGGCTTTTGCAAACGTCTGGATGAATGTTGGATTATTCTCTGATTTTTGTTAGCAAATACAGGGTTAATAGCTCATGTCATAAAATTCCCCCCCCTTTCCAGGAAATTAATATGTCCTACATGCTCCTTTGTACATTAAAACACCTTTTCTTTTGCTTAGCTGCATGTTGTTATCAGCAAGACTATGGCCAAAATAATTATTGACTGCAAGCAAGTGGGTGAGAAGACCATTAATGCAGCAGGTAATATTAGCTCTGATGGCATAGAAGTGCTGGGGAGAATGGTCAGATCCAGAGGACCAAGAGACAACTCTGCACCAGTGAGTACAACACAAAAAATTCTTTAAACTTTTTAAATATCTTAAAAAGAAGTGTTTGAGATCACGGCAGATATTTTTCAGTTGAAGCAGTTTTTGAAATAGTAAAGTCCCGGAATTTCAGAAATTACACAAAAGCCTGCTATAACTCTGAGTTTGGGCAAAATCTATTTTTGGTTGTTCTAATAAACAAGATCACTGGATCACCATTGTTCAAGTATTATACTCAAGAGGATATGTGAGCACAGTCAATGTACTGAGATATGGTTTGTGTTCTGAACTTCATTACACAGAGTAGTGTAGTGTATAGTTTCTTTGCCTGGAATTGTATAAACGTTGGTTTGAGTGATAATTATTCCCCATGTCTCCTATTCTTTGTTTGCCACCAAGGTCACTGTTTTTCATTAAAGAATTGAACTTGTTTAACATAGATGGCCCCCAAAAGCCCCTGTGTTAGTATGTCTGGTTCTTCTATAATATAAAATAGTTTAGATATGAAAGATCCTCTCCAGGATTAAGTAGTCCTTCATTTCTCCTAGAAGCAGTAATTCTGTTTGCATAACAACCTATGGGAGTCTTTCCGATTATATTTAAAAGGTTTATTTGGGGTTTTCAAGCAGATTTAGTTGCTGAAGGAAGAACTAACAATCTGATGATGATCTTAGGAAGGTTTCTTTGCTGTGCAGTACCATGTGCTAATTTGATTTAAGCTTTTTGCCTTAAAAAAATGAGGCTGGCAAAGGACATGATTCTTTAACTCAAGGCTTTGCAGTTTCAAAAATGTATTTACTTGGTACTATATGGAAATACTCTCGTTTAGTGAAAAATAAGCCCTCAGAATATATCTCTGTGTACAAAAAAAAAGAGGCTTTAGGCATCAGACTTATGGATAATAATTGCATGAAGCATGTAGAGACAATTACACAGAGAAACCTTTGTAGTGACATACTACTAGAACAGAAAAAGGCGAACTCAGGAAATCTTGGAATTAGAGAAGGCTTTGTGAAAAAGTCAAAAGAAATGGAGTCTTTTGTTAGAACCCAGGAATCTATAAAAGATAAGTCATACTGCCCACTCAGAGAAAAATTTGGTTTTGTTCAAATGAACTATAAAACTGATGTAAGACTATAAATGTGTTGATGAAGAGAAAAATATTTTACTCCATATTACTGTTTAGCTGCCTTTAAATATTACCAAATATATAAAATTAAAAGCAGGTCAAGAAAGTACCCAAATACCATTCTTTAGAGTCTCTTTTCTGCACATTTTATTCACATTGAGTATACCTTGTGTGAATAGTCACATTTAAGGCACGAATGAGTTAGTCTCCTCAATTTCAAACATTAGAGAATACCAAAGGAAGGTAGCAGAAGGCAGGACAGAGGTTCTTACAACATATGATAGATCACTGCAGCTCCTTGCCGTAGAGTGTTGTGAATATTTATGTAGATTGTAGAGAAGCCTGGACAAGTGAGTGAAAGGGAAATGCTGATGGTTGACAAATCTGAGGGAGGAAATCCCTGATCTGGAAGTCATTGGAAGCTGGTAGACTGTAAGACAGAAGGATGACTTAAACCCTTGTGCTTCATTAGGTATCATTTGTACTACCATTGGAAATAGAATACTGGGATTTATTCTGTTCCATTATCTTCAGTTTTAAGAGGTACATGAAGGCATGCATAGAAAAAAATTCCTTTTTGTAAAACATTTTGAAAATTGTTTTGAATTTATAGGAAAGCTGGGGTTTCTTGATAGTTCTGAAAAAATCTGTTATTACCTGTATTTTCATGAAATGCTTTAATCTTAATTTTAGAGTTGGTTATTATATAAAATAAAAACAGGCAGATATTTTGGAATAAAATTGTGGATATTTTGTTCTGACTATTCATGTGGAACAGTTTGACATTGTCTGAATGTTTTTTGTGTGCTTTTTTAATAAATTAATCCGATGCAATCACCTGCATTTTGCAAAACACTTCAAAGTTGAGGGAATATAATTTTTTTTTCCCCATCAATGCATATAGTATACAGGAGTTAAATGAACAGGCAGAAACAGAGATTGATAGGACAAAAAGGGAATTAAGCTAAAGATGACAAGCCCTTTTAACATTCCGTAACAGTGTGGCATTTCTGAATTCGACACTCCAGATCATGATGTGCAGCAAGTAATATTCTTTATTCTGTCAGTGGGATTTAATGAAAGTCCATCTTTAAAACATTGTTTATTTAAAGTTCACAAACATCCTCTTTATTGATGTTTACTTTCCTTTTAAATTTCATTTGTTTACTTCTGTGTATATGTACTGTTAAAAATAGCAATGTGTGGCATGGTCTTCTGAAAAAATTTTGCAGAACTGTAGCCTGATCAGATGAGGATGGGCAGTCTTTGCTTTCATACTGGTTCTGCTTGCAGGGCTGAATATTTAGAAAGCAAAACCACTATGAATGCAGATAATTATGAATAAATGTCTGACAGTAGCAAAGAAAGCTTTATTTAGTTATTTAGCTTGAATCAGAGCAACCCACTTAATATTTTACAATAAGAATACTGAGTCATTCGATGTTTGGGTGGTGAATACAATAATTCATGGAACATCTATTTGCTCTTTATTCTATAGCAACATGTCTCTATGGCTCTCTAGATTGTATGATCCAGAGAAAATGAATGCATATAGGTGTCTGTGTAGGACTGTATAAATACAGTATGTCTGTGCACGTTCATGTGCTACTGTCCTCAAACTAATGAGTTCTCCCAGAATTAGTAGTTTTGGGATGTGTAGCAAAGAGACGTCTATGAAGCCATCTTGCATTTGACATAGCCGAGGACATAGACTTGTTGGACTCAGGATAGACCTTTGTGGAGTCAAACCAAGGGTCCATAATCTGCCTTCATGCTGTACTTCAGCTGTCTAAAATGTTTACCTCGGAGCCAGCTTACAAGTGTCTGCATCTGTAGTACAGCATACCTATAAATCATTTCATCTGCTGGCAGATAAGAAGTATTTCTATGTATATGAAAGTATTCCTTTGTTTAAAATATAATATCTGACTTACGTAGGAAAAAAAATGAGCAAAACCAAAGGTGCACATATGTAGTTAATTTTAACAGCTTTAGAAATGGTACATTTTTAAGAGTCTTTAAATTCATTCTTCTGTTCTAGTTTTAAAATAATGCCACTAAAAATAATAATGGGAGCAAAACAAAAGAGAGTTGTATCTCTAGCAGTTCCTCAACTTTTTTTTGCCATGTGGGGTTAATTTAATGGGATGTTCTGTTCCATTCTCCTCTCTATTCAGTATGCATATAAATAAAGCATGGAAAAAGAATAGAATTAGTAACAGGAGAAAGCTTCGTTTCTCTAGACCCCTTTGTTCAGTTCAAGGCTGCAGAGGAGAATTGGTTTCACCCTTGAGTCCTATTTAGTATATTGTTTCTGAATACCTACCAGCCATTATTTTTACCAAATGTATGTGTTCTTGTATGTTAGATTCTTGGACAAACCATTTTTCCAGACCTGTGGTGGGAATTTTCATTCTGCCTAGTGTTCTTAGGTGTTGAGCAAGCTCTTTACCATCCTCAATTTTCATTGCCTGGGGATAATATGGGTAAGAGAGGGCATAGTCTGAAGCAAAATAAAACTGGAGAAGATGATAAATATTATTTGTGGCTCAGCTCCAGTGTAAGTAATAGGCTACAGGAGACCTTGTCCCAGATAAAATCTGAGCACCATAGCAGTGTGTTAAGAGAAATACCTCAGTTTTGAGAGCTGAGCTCTTTTTCGCTTATCTGTTGATGCCTCCTTTGCTAGGAAAAAAAGTATCAGGAGGTACCATTGGGCAAAATTAGGAATTTAATCAAGTAGGTGAGGATAATCCAACATTTATCCTTGAACAGCTTGCTGAATCCAGGTAGTGTCTCATAGTTTGGACAAGTTGGTTAGAACACAAGCCTTTCACTGTTTAAGAGCGCGTATTTGTGGCTTTTCCTCAGTCTAATCTGAGTGCTTGATTCAAGGTAGCTTTTCTTCCTAGTGGCTCTGTTTTGCACTGATCTTACAACTAACGGTCATTTTGTACATCACCCTTTTTTTTGAAACAGTTGCAGTTACAGATGTTTGACATTGTTTGTGCTACCTCATGGGCCAATCGGGACAAATGCTGTGAGCTTCCTGGCTTGGTAAGAAACCTTTTTCAATAATTGTAGAATTTACGTTTTTATTCCACCTTTATTGAGACAAATGTTTTAACAGAAATAGATGGTTAAGAGTTTTCAAAAAAGGCCAAATTCTACTTGGATTATTTTTCCTATTGAAAGTCAATGTGATACATATTTCTAAATTGTGACAGTGGTTTTGAGGCATCCACACAGTATTGTGTCTTAGGTTCATAAAATTCTTAACTTCTGAATCACAGTTTTGGACATAATTCTCTTCTTATCTTGATCTTTCCTTAGAGAGATGAGGAAAATTGCCCTGCCCTTCCTCATTCATGTTCCTGTTCAGAAGCTAATAAGGGTCCCCTTGGACCTCCTGGACCACCGGTAAGATTTTATATTCAGGTTTGTAATCAACTCTGCCGCATAGTCTACTGGACATCTTTATTCCAAGACATGTGAATATACGACCATTGTGTAACTATTAAGGTTAAATTAGGGTTTAAAATATTGGCAAAGGGATAAAATGACATCCAATTTGTAGCAAAGATGCCAAGTAACATGCTGTAAAAAACCTTCATGCTCAATAAATCAGCCAAATTTTTAGTGGTTTAATCAAGTCTTGAAGTAGGTAGGGTAGTCTTTAGTCCTTGAATCCTGTTACTTGTCTGTAGCATTAGTAGATATGTCATAGTTAGTGCCATTTATTTTCAAATTTTTAACCAACTGCTATCTGCCTGCACTAGTGCATTAAATGTATTAATTGTAGCTTGGAGTTTAGCTTTCAGAAATGCTCAGTTTACAGTATTAGGCATTAAAGGTATGGGATATGACAATGCCACTTGTGTGATAAACGATGAAAAGAAGATTTTTCTGTCTTAAAAGTTCTACCCAAGTACAATTTTTATTGGAAAGCAGAACTGAAAGTGCTGATTCTTCTGAGAGCTACTAGAGGCAGAGAAGTACATAAAAACAATGAACGGAAGAGTGGATGAAATGAGTTGACTTTGGTGAAAGTTCAATTGAAACATTTTTCTAGCTTGCCAGTGATCGATGAAATACACACTGTCACAACTTTTACCTATACTTTGTGGTGTTACTTTGCTAGAACTCATCTGTTTGCTGTGTAAATGTAAAGTCGGTGTATATCCAAGTTCCTTGCATAACCAGTGGAGCTAGATAGTCTCTTCTAGAAAACAAATTTTTAACTTTCCTTCCATCTCAGCTTAGAAAGATGGGATAAATCTCCTTTCTCCTTACTGACATGTGGAAGAACTCAGATAATGGATCAGATCAGACAACCGATATATGGGTCACTAAATTTAGATAACTCAGTCTCACATCCCAAGGCTGATTTTTAGCAGTTTAGAGCAGTTATAGGCTATAACTATAGGCAATGGTCTATTACTGGTTGAGTTTAATGAAAATCCTAACTGGGATGTTTGTAGATTTATAACTCTGATAGCAATCATCCTTAAAATGCTACTAAGTTAGCTTGAGGTGAGACACTCCTGTGAACAATTTTGAACTGCGTGTTTCTCTGCTCCTACTGTGTAAAGGATGCTCCAAGAGCATGTTTTGAAGAGAAAGAGTCAGTGAAGAATGTGAAGGAAAATGTTTCTGAAAAAGTTGAAGTGCACAAATTACATGTTTAACAACAAAATTAACTTGCACATAAGACATTCACGTAGTAGATCCCAGCAGACATTTATCCTAGTAACAACCAAAAGATTAGTCTTTCTACAAGAGCTGTTCTTCAAGCTCTGGTGCAAAAACTTGCAAAGGAACTCAGGAGAAAATTCACTGAAAAGACGTATCTTGAACAAGAATAAAGTATTTTGTTCTCCTATTTGGATGTAGGTCATAAATCAAATATGGAGTAAGGTTTTAGTTTCCTTATACGAGTGTCCAGTTTGTGGTCTGTGAAAACATAATGGGATAATTCATGGAGAAATGCAACTGAAGGTTTTTTTGTGTAGTTTGACTACATTTCACAGTAAAATGAAAAATCTTTAAAAATTGTCTGGAAGGATGTGTGTTACTGTAGTTCAAAACATACAGATCGGGAATTGCTAAAGCTTAACCCAGCGGCAAAATAAAGTACTTCTATTTATTAAATTTAGGATTAACCATATTTTGAGTAGCATAGTGCCATGCAAGAGGAGGCTTAAAATCAAGCAAAAAATCCCTGCCTAGGCAGGGGAGTATGTGATTCTGGAACTCAGCCTCTTGTCAGTGATACTATTTTGCCAGACAGTTAGATGGCACAGCTCTGGAAAAAAGTAAAAGGCCTAGGAAAAAGCAGAGCAAAAGAATAAAGTCAGTGTTCATCACTGTGCCAACCAAAAGTCAGAAAGTCACATGTGCTATGTCAGGTCAATACTGCTCCAAGCTGTTAAAATGCCACGTGACTTTTCTGTAAGCCAAGGATTTTTCTGTTTAAGTGATCAGCATTCTACCAGGTAGCCAGTTTTGGACATTAGACTAAAAAGACTCCAAATAAAAGGCTTCCATTTCTTTGAGGTAGTAACTCTGGAAATATTTTTCAGTTCTTTTAGGAAGTGGGTCATTTTGGGTAAGACAAAGTATCATTTAGAGTTGAGTTTATCCGACTGTTTCCATTATGGGATACTGGTTTTATGGCTTCACTTGTGCCAGAATTTGATCATGATGTCTGAAGTTCCCTATGCAAAGTAAAAGAAAGAAATCACACAAACCTGATGCATGCATTTTGAAAGGAATACTGCAGAACTAGAGAAGGTGAGGGAGGATACAAGAATTATTGGAGGACTGGAGTTAAATTGCAAAGAAAAGCTTTCAGTGCTTTATAGGTTTTAACTATTAAAAATAAATGAGGTGATTAGATATCACTTGATTAATAGCTGTTTCTGGGGGAAAGCTTTGGTTATTAAGAAGTTATTTAAAGTAAGAAAAAAGTGTAATAGGAATTCTTAGCTATAAGTAGAAATCAAAGAAATATAAAATTTGAAATTAATCACACAAGATTAGCAGTGCTGGGGCATAACCAACCAAAACAAGTTTATGAGAAAAATAAGGGAGTCTCTTGTGATGTTTTCATTTTAAATCAATGCTCTTCTGGAACTTGTGCTTTTACCAAGCAAAGGTTACTGGATTCAACATGGATTAGTGTACCAAACTCAGTGTGAATCTCAAAGCATATGATTTAATGGCTCAGCATCAGCTATTTTTATTTATATGTTGTTACTCAGTAAAAATGTAATCTTTTTCTGAGAACAAACTGAGAGAAAACTGTTTGCTTTTGTTTATGTTAAAAAGTTGCAGTTATTTTGCTGAGTATTTGCAGAGGAATTTGTAATCTGAGAGAGATGCAGGAGGAGGACAGAAGCAGGAGAAAGGGCAGAGAGAGCTACTGGGCTGGAATGCAGAAATGTGAGGACTTGGGATTTGGGACCTGGCAACTGGAACATGGTTCTGTGGAGAGCGTGGGATGGGATTTTAGGGCTGGAGCTGACTGTGATGGAATGGGTCATGGCCATAGAGCTGTGGGATGGAACTAAAAAGACCGAAGGAGCTGAGAAAAGTGGTAGAAAACTGCCCTGTGATCATACATGTGAAGATTATACATTGACGCCTCATTGAAAAGGAATAGTATTGTGCTATATTTCCAAATGTTTCTGTTATTGGCATTCCTATGTAAAGTCTAATAAGTACTAGATGTACATTTAATCTTATAAGCATATTTTCTATTTTTCTGTCTTTAATATAACTGCTCTTATTTTGTAAGTACTTATTGTAGCTTCTAAAGAACATTAGTCAGTTATGGTGCCAAGTTGTGCAAAGTCCTTTTTGAATACAAAGAAGGGTACGATCTCTGTAAAGCTGATATTCCAAGAAATTAAGCAATATATTCAGGTGGGGGAAGAAGGAAATTATTCTGTAAAAAAGGAAAAAGTAAAATCTTTATATGCTGTCCTAGAGGACAAAGAATATACAGCATGTATATGCAAAGCACGTTCATGGCAGCCATCCATAGATATATGCAACTCCAGTGTCTCAGACCATACTAATAAAAAAGGCAACAGTTGGTTAATAAATGATTAACAGATGTAGGCATCGCTGAAGAAATCAAAAGGAGAAAAATGGGCAAAAGAGTATTTTACCTCAGAGAAGCTCCAAATTAAACCATGATAAATCTAGTAGATCATGGAATTGTCCTTGCTGGAAAATTTTCCCGAGTCATTGGAAATTCAGCCTTTAACAATGTGGTGATTTTGATGAGAACACACAGATGTGCAGGCGGTTTCAACAACTGGAAGGGAACCCATTACCACATATATATATTTCCATCCTTGTTGTAGCTTTCAGTGTTATTTTGATGCTTACGTGGTGTGCATTCTTGGCTGTATAAAGTAGTCACATCTGTGTTTAAATCTGTTCTTGTGTATGGCCACACTTAAGTATGTTTTCAGTTTAATTACTCCAGTGGAAGGATATGGACAGGGTATTCACTGATTCCTGAACACTGATTTAGGAATAAGAAAAATATGTTTGGCTTCTCTGGATTTCCTTCTTGTTTATTTGAGAGTTTTGACTTTCAGCAAGTCCTGTGCTTGTGGTTCACAGGGTGGCCCGGGTGTCAGAGGTGCCAAAGGTCATCGTGGTGATCCAGGCCCAAAGGTACTTTGTACAGCAGTTTACAGTTGACAGATGCAAAAGTTCTTGGTTTGTTGCTGCTGCATGTAAACTTTGAAATGAATTCCAGATTGCCTCTGATGTCGCTGAGGAAAAAGTACAGTGAAATGCCATTGGCATTTAGTGTGTCTCTCTTGCTTGTCCTGTTTGTTCCTTGTTAAAATATATGAAATTCAGAATGCTGCTGTCACAGCATAAATCTTTTTTTTTTTTTGTATTTATAAAGGAACCAGACAGTTTTAAATTGAACCCTAATGGCTCAATCAAATGTTAACGCATATTTCAGATGTTTTTGAGAGTATTGGTATTTAATTCTTCAAACAGAAGCCGCCTTTGTCCATATGATAAGAGTTTAACTTATGTCCTGTGCTACTTTAGGGACCAGATGGACCTCGAGGTGAAATTGGTGTTCCTGGACCACAAGGCCCTCCCGGACCACAAGGACCCAGTGGACTTTCTATTCAAGGGCTTCCAGTAAGACTTATAAAATCAATAGGGTCCTTTCATGTGATGTTTTGAACAGCACATAGCTTGGACTAGACTGAAATATCCTTTGATGTCCTAATCAGAATCTGAATTTGAACATTTGAAGTGAATCACAGATTTGTATAGCAGGCATGGGTTCAATGCCAATATTCCTGCTTGTATCTAAACTTTTATTTAACTGAAGAAATTTGATTGCAGGTTGAATATGACCTAGGTATTAGCATCCAAGCCCGAAGGCAAGTGAAAAAAATTGCAGTGGCAGCTGTAACATGGCCCCAAAACAAAATGTTAATATTTTATCTTTTTCTGTTTGTGATATCCCTTATCGCAGATTAGTTCTGACTTGAAAGGCATCCCAAAGCAAGAACATTCTATTGGCTTCTAAAATTAAGCAATACTATTCACTACATTAGTCTATCATCAGAGGAGATAATTAAGCCTGGTGCAATGCTGTTGTGAAATTCTCAGAATTTCAACATAAAGACGCATTGGTAGAATAACAAACCAGCAGCACTAATCTTGTTTCATATACTTTCCTAGTCGATGAGTACATACAAACCTTGAAAGGTAGTAGATGCATATCTTTTTCTGCTAGGCTATTTTCAAGATTTACTAGAGTATAATACACTTTCTTGGTTTTAGCTTGTCTATATGATACCGCTGAACAATATAATGAAGTGATTTCCCAAAACTGTATATTCTTGACAATGCTGTCATTAGAGAATGATATAGAATACATTAGTTATAAGAACAGTTATTTGATAGAGAAATTGTGTTTCTGTGTAAACTGTATTTTAAATTAGTCTATTATCTGGAAAAGTATAACTTTGTCATGCATACATAATGTAGAAACACGGCTAGTTTCCATAAAAAACTATTGGTTTCATCATTATAGGAAATATTTCTGAGAACTGCAGACAGATTTCTTTGAGGAGAAATTAAAATAATTACTTTTTTGTTTTTCAACATAATGGCTACAGTTTTGTCAGGTTAATTCTGAAGTCTTTTACAAATAGTTTCATTTTATTATCTATATTTGTAAATTCATCATCTACAGTCTTGCAAACAGGATCTGTAGGTTTTCTTCCAGCAGGAGAAATAGTGTGTTTTCTTATTGGTTGCTTGGTTGTTCATTTCAAAAGAAGCTCAAAGAAATTATTAAAACTAGAAATGTAACCATTAATTCGGTTTACTATGTGTGATTCTTAATTTGCAGGGGCCACCAGGTGAAAAGGGAGAGAAAGGAGATATTGGTTTTCCTGGCCTGCAGGTATTTCCTAAGTTATTGTTTAACCTGTCATTTACTAAGTTTGAGTGTTGAATTGACTTCATGTGAATTTAGGGGACATATTCACAGCTGCTGAGGTGTGTGTTGCTGGGGTGAATTTGAATGGACTCTAGGGTACGCGGGTGTGCAGTGATCAAGTCATTCGGGGCCTGAAAAAAACAGTTATTTTCTTAACCTTGCTAAACACTGAAATCAGGTCTCTATAGACTCAGAAACTATCCACTCTTAGATTTCTGCTTACGTAGAGAATAAGTATCATTTGCTTGTTTTCACTTTAAATGCGTTAAATTCCTCCTGGAATTATCTAGGAGGACAGACCAGGCACTTAATCTTTTTGATGCCATCTTTCAGAACAACGGCATCTTTAAAAGGTTGTAGTATTCAGTGACTCTTACTCAGGTTGGTGTCTGCTATTTAGTCTACAGATTGCATTCCAATTTATTACTGCTTTCTGGGATCATTTACTTTTGCCTTTTTAGATGCTCCTCTTCTGCTGCTGCTATCCTTCCATCATCTGTTGGTTGCTACCAGCTTCCCCTCTCTTGTTCGTATGTGCTAGTGATAATAAACTCATATTGTCTTTCCTCATAGATCAGTTTTGTTAGCCTTCTGGACTGTTACAATAATGGTCCCAGACTACTGCTCTCCAGCCTTTCATAACCCAGAGAGTAACATTTCATTCGAACAATGGGGAACTGCTGGCCATAATTTGCAAGCCTGCTCCGGCAGGATTTCCCTATTGATATTTATGCACTGACTTCAAGCAATACAGTAAGAGACTCCATTTTAGCAGTGAGAGAGAAATAGCAGTTGTAATTTTTGGTTAAGGTCGTGATGTAATGCGGTGGAATTACACTGACATGACACTGGAATGATGTAGGAGATCAAACTCTCTTCAGCTTAGTGGCACAGGAAACCTGACTTAATGATATTGTCAGTGGTCTTACCAGAGGATTGTAGTGAAGGGGGTATGAAGCCTGTGCATTTTAGCAATGTTTAACCGTCTTTCATTTCAAGGACATACCTTCTTTACTGAATGTCTTCTATGGCACTGCCCATTATTGAATGCCCTAGTTCCATTTATCCAAAAGCATGTCATAAGGTTTCACTGGAAAATGATTTAGTTGGATTCTATTCACTTAATCTAATCATGTGCCTTCCCTTTTTACTTAGGGTGTCCCAGGAGTGTCAGGTTCACCTGGAAGAGATGGAGCTCAAGGCCAAAGGGTAAGGTCAAATGAACATGTTTTGCATTTGTTTTAACAATTTCCATTCCATAATGGATATGTTTCCTGGTGTGGTTGATTTATTATAGATATGTTACTTATATTCTGTCATTTCTGGAGACCCATATCTCTGTGCCAGTCAGCAGAGAAGACAGAGATAGGGTGGAATATCCCTCCATCTGCTACATCAAGGCTGAGAAATACTAAATTAGCTTTCTAGCTCATTAACAGAGGCAACTACAAGGTAATTTAATATGGAATGTAAAACAATACCTGTAGAAACTGCTGGTATAAGGGAAAGGTAAAGTATTTGATACTATTTGATATTACAAAAGTTAGTCAACCTTATTCTGCTTCTGGTAGAAGATATTTACAATCACTCTACGAACTGGTAAAAAAAATCTTCCTGTGTGCAGTTAAACCTATAAGAAGTCCTCCCTTCCTCCTTGGATGGACTTTTGTTTGATTATTAGCCAGGCACTGGAATGTTGTTGTTAGCATAATACTAGTTTACTTTCTACAGGTTAAGTTCATTACTAAATATGACTTTTCAGTTTCACTTGAACAACATTTACATATTCATGAACCTTTTTTGTCCAATCTTGGTCATAGCCAGGTTGAGGTGACTTGGCACTAGATGTTGTACGTGTGAGTGGTATGTGCCTTTGCTTTCTGCGTTCCTGATCACGAGGGACATGCATCATTCTGCACTTCAGAGAGAAGAGAACTCTGTTTTTACTTTATTCTGTAGCTAGCTTTATGTTTAGCGGTGAAGGTCTTGTCATCAAGCCATGCTTTGTCGTCAGCCGGGGCTTCACAACTGATCTAGTTCTCCCACGTGGAAGTCAACAGGTTTTTGCAGAGAGATGGCATTTTTGAGAAAAGTTTGGGGGAGAATAGTGCAGTAAAGGCTTTCGATATGAAAGGTCGTACGGTACTTATTCTGTAGAAGACACGAGCATTGTCTATCATAAGGCAGGGCAATTACATAAATTGCCAGTTTCTATAGATATGGTAATCATACTTGGTTCACGTGTTCACATTCTTCTGGTGTTAATCAAAGAAGCTGGATAAATAGCCTGGATCTCATAAAATTAGGTCTGTTAGCTTGTTACTGACTCTGTCTGACCCTTGTGCAATATTGTCCAGCAGCAGTTATTTCTATGGCAACAAGTAATGATGTTATACTACTTTTTTGGTGTTGTAACTCATTTGATCCCTGTGAATTTATGACAACATGAAATTGCTTTTAATGGGTGAAGATTCAAACCAATGATTCACTGCAGTTTCTTTGAAGGCTAAGCACTGGAGAAAGGCCTAATTCTAAAGGGCATAACTGCAGCAACAGCAAAAGGGAATTGGAAAATTCCTGTGAAGTAAATTGCCTTTTTGTATAATGATCCCTTTATTGGGTTTCCTCCTGTTAGCCAAGATGCCAAACTGTTTAGCAGCTATTATATAAGTGAGATTGTGTTATAGTTGGCTTAGTCATCATTTCCTCATTAGTGTTTATTGTTCATTAAAATATTTTAATTATAGTGTTACCAGTGCTGTAAAATGCTTAAACAGATGGCTAAATCAGACTCATTTTGGTGGGAGCTAAGCACACGACTGATAGTTATTGGGAAATATCAGAGAGTTTGCTGAACTGGGGGTAACATGATATTAGACTCAAGAAGTCCTGGAATGGAGATTTTTTTCCTTCCAGTTGCTGGTAGTTGGAATCACTTCACTTTTACAGTTCTTTTCCCTTTTTTTTTTTTATTTTGAATCCTAGCATTAATCATTTCTGGTTTTATTGTGGAAATCAGTTGAGAAATAGTTCTTTTTTTCCTCTTAATGTTTTAATTCAACAATTAGTCTATAAAGGTTCTTTTTGTATTTCTGAACTTTTGCTTTTTAGTCTTTGGATTATTGGTTTTCCATGGGGTTTAGTTCCTCATTCTGAAATAGAGCACCTCTCCTGTCAGTTGTGTGAGTTCATGCAAAGATCACTTTCATAATGTAATATGCTCACTGTGAAGAAAAGTGGGATGTAATAAAAATACCATGTGATGGTTGAATCAGAGTATAAAACTGTGTTCTCTGATAATAAAGCAAACTTTTACTGAATATCTGTGATAATATTTTTGAACCTGTCCAGTAACTGGTTTAAATCTATATTTCAGACTCCGCACTAGGAACAGTTCTCTCTCCTCTCATCAACTTCCAGTTATAAATGAGTGTCATGAAAGATTTTATAAAAGAGAAAAATATTTCTTTTTATCTTATGGTTGGGTCTGTGATTGTTTTGTGTCCTGAATTTGTAGTTGGCAGTATAAAGAGGTTTTATTAAAGAGAACAGATTGTGGTTCTCCACCAGCTCTCCCAAGCATATCATGTGGAAAGATATAGTTTGAATTGCATGTGCAAGAGAGTCCAAACTGACATCCTGCTTCTGGTGGTTATGTAGACAGTAATTACTTTTTCTCATGCTTTTGGTTCATCTTGTTCAGCCAAGAATATAACATTTGGAAGAAGGCTGAGATGGACAAGTGTTTAGATGTGTAGGTAGAAGGGGGGAAAGTCTTCCCTTTCCCATATCTTCATGGCTGCTATCCAAGTTCAGGTCACAACTGCGATCCTTGTTATTTCTTGTGAAGGGCAGGCCACGTGAGAGATCTACACAGCTGCAACAAGAGAAGCCTCATATATCATCCTGAGTGTCAAGCATGCACTACTTGATGACAAAATGTAGGGAGGAATCTCCACCATATTGACTCTCACCTTTGTATCTCCTGTGCCTTTGTCATTGCTCATTTTCACCTGGTGGTTTCCTCAGGGGTGTATTCTTCTGGCCGAGCTTCTTCTCAGCCAAGTTTCTCCTAGGCACGGTTGTTCTTTAGCAGGTTAAAAAGTTGTTTCCCTGTATGTCTGCCAGGTGTGGAACCAGATTGATTCTTCTGACTCAGCTGCTGCAGCTAGATTGGAGTCCAGAAGCACTGACCAATGCTACCTTAACTCAATTGAAGACACTGGTCTAAATGAGAGAGAGGACATTTCAGTCTCTTACACAATTCTTCAGCTTCTAATGGCTCTTGTTCAGAGCAGAAAAGCGGAGAGACGAGCCTGCATCTGGACTAGTAAATTAACTGTTGCCAGAGCATGGTTTTGAGCATTGGCCAGTGACCTAAATTTGGAAGGGATCTTCAGAGGTCATCTAGTCCAATATTCTGCTCAAAACACGCTGTGATCAGATTAGGGTGCTCAGGACTATTTTAAATGAAGTACTGAACACCTCCAAGTACAAAGAATCCATGTCTCTGAACAACCTGTAATGGTATTTGTTTGACCACCTTTGCTGTAACATTTTTTTCCTAACGTGTAACAATAATTATTTCCCCTATTCCCACTTGTGTCTATTGACTAGCTGTGCACCTCTGAGAAGAGTCTGGTTACATGTCTTTTTCCTCTGGTCAGGTAGGTTAGGCAGCAATCAACACGCCAAGCAGGGCAAAACCGCTTCTTTCAACCTCTCTTCTTGTGTCCTGTGCTCCAGCCCCTGACCAGCTTGGTGGCCCTCCACTGGACCTGCTCCAGTATGCCAGTCTTTCTTGAACTGAGGAGACAAAAACTGGATGCAGCACTCCAGAGGTATCTTAAAAGCACTCAGTAGAGGAAAAAGAGCACTTCCTTGAACCTGTAGCTGAAACTGCCGGCTGTGTTCCTACAGCCAGATTGTGGATGGCTGCCTTTGTTGTAGGGGCATGCTGATGACTCATGTTCAGCCTGTGCTCCTCTAGGACCTCCCAGTTCTTTTCCACAAAGCCACAGAATTTCAGTTATGTATGTTAATATGAGCTGTCATATTTTTCTCTAAGGATTTGTTTAATTTACAAGGAAAGGCATAGTCAAAGGGACACCGATACACAAGAAAGGAGTTTTATCTTCCAGTTATTAATCTTAATAGCAAACTTAAAACACTGGAAGAGAAATATGACTGGTTAATGAAAGGTATGCAAGAAATACATGTTTCAAGTAATGAAGAATTAATAGTAAAATAATTTCAGACTATCAGCTTGTAAATGGCACTGGTAATTTCACAAGGAAGAGAGGAAATGCTAAATCAGTATTATTGTACATTATGACAGGACTAGCTTATTTTGGTTAAATAAGGTCTGTGTGTTCTGAGCAATGTTTCAGAAAACCCGCTACACTTCTGCTCTTTTTCTGGATCAGTTTTAATTTAAAATAGCTCAGGCTGGTGCAGAATCTACATCTCCGATTAACACATGAGATACTGGTTAGTAATATTTCTCGTATGGTCACAGTGATTAATTTTGAGAAGAGGAATATGTGTTTAATTTTTCATTACAAAAAGAAAGAAAAAGATGAGGCAGTCATAGGTCCCAGGCTGGAGTGGGATTTTTAAAGCTATACATGAAAGTCTTGCAGACCTGGGCTATAAAGCTTCAATTAAGGTTTTGCCAGTATCTAGTCCTACTTGAAAAATTACTTCTCCACAAGTACCTCAAATAAACTCCAAGCTACTAAAAGCTAAAGAGTATATAATGAGGTCATCAGCAGTCTTCACTGACTTCACCAGACTTGAGATTTTACAGGGATTTAGGTGGTGCCTACATTCTGTGATGCCATTTGTATTCTGGCAAACAAAATCCCTTATAAACATATCTGTCATAGTTATATTGTTTCTCTATAACTGTTTTTCATGCCATTAACAAAATATGTTCTTATTTAAGTTAATCTTACAAAATAATGTACATCTTAATTCTAAACCCTACATCTTAGGTCACACATCAAAATCTGTCCCATCGTGCTCTTGAACATGCAGCTCCAAGGAGGCAGTTCAGTGACTCTTTACAGAGTCATTCCTATTCTGGATATGGCTGCATCAGAGAGAAAGTGCTGTTGTGCAATGTAATTCCCTCAGTCATTCTGGTGATGGTTAAGCGAAGAGGAGATTTCAATAAACATCTTTAAGGCTTCATTGCTCAGAATACAACTTCGTGAACTCTCACAGTGCTCTGTTTTCTTCAACATTACACAGACCAAATTCAATACATTCCCAATTTTCCTGCCAATTTCCTAGTACCTACTAATCTCTGCTCACCACTCACAAGTTCAGAATGAGTATCAGATCCATTCTGGCCATCAGATGGTCTGAGTAACATCATCTTCAAACCATGTTGGGAGCACAAACGAATGTCCTTGGTCTTTTACTGGCATGAGAGAATAGGCATTGCCATACTCTTTCTTGAACTAAAGCCTCTCTCTAACTTCATTTATAAATAGCAATTTTCACATCTTAATAAACACAGTAGGAGATGATTTTTTGTGTCCAAGTGATACAGACACAGTCCCAAGAAAAAATGAATCCTAGGGGAACAGACAGGAGATGATTCCTGAGGAGCCAAGAGTAAGAATACTACTCAGGAGAAAAAAATTGTGAAGTGTATCGTGCTGCTATTTCTACTCTTTCACTATGGGAGAAGGGAGAGACATACAGCAATATTTTCTTTAGAAGTTTGGGTGATTCCACACAAGATCCTGGTAGTTAGTAGAAAGCTCCATATTTCCCCCTTCCTAGTTCAGTTAAGAGGGTCCAACCCATTTTCATTCTGCTTAAAGACTGATCAAAAATAAATGCAGGCTTTAAATCTTTGCTTTAAAAAGTGAAACATGCTTTGTAAGTATGAAGGTATGGGTCTTCCTGAAGGTTTTACTGTTACAAGCACAAGTCTAGTTTGCATTATGTTTTAGGGATTTCCATGCTATTATAAAACTGTGAATAGCTACCATTGAATTTTTCAAAACATTGTTCACATCTAAATCCTTCTTCAGAGAATATCAGAAAGCCTATTTTGTATTTTTAATGCATTTTGAAATTCCTTATACCTTTCTCTGTTTCCTCTAGAAACACCAACTTTGGAGACCGAACACACTTCCCTTTAATTGCAACCTTTTCTCTGTATATGTCTTAAAACTACTGTGATAGAGACACTAATAGTATCTTATTTCAATGACATTTAGCTGTTACATTTGCTTTAGTTCTCACTGTGATAGGGGAGCTGTTTTAGTGCTTGAAGCTTCAGGAACCATCTGGCTACACTATGAAACAGGAAAAGTATTTCCTTATCAGGTCTAAGGCTGTATAGATGATATAATGAGTTGACTATGTGTGTGCCTTATTTTATCATTGAAACACCCTTCTGGTGGAATATTAAAAAATCATTTACAGGTACATGGTACATAATATTCCCCAGCTGGGTTTTTCATGCCACATGATAGCAGGTTTGTATCATAGTTTCCAAATTATGTAAAGCATTAACTAGTATTTCATGCTATATTCATTATTAAAACTGTGTCAGAAATGAGATAACTGAGGCCTAGAATGTTCTTTATTATGTGTATCAGCATGAACAGTTTCAAACCCTCCTTTCCTTCTCCTCTAACCTCCCTATTTTGGTCTTGAGCCACAGATAAGATCACATTTCCCCTTTAAAGGCTGTGTAGTAGTTAAAGAACTGACTTAGGACCGGGCTGTCCAGAAACCTGTGCTTTATAGCATGTGGATACAAAATGTGTGTATTGGTTAATTTGCAAGAATACTTTAATAATAGTGCTTTTCCTTCTACATCTGGTCAGTCCTTTTTTCTATAATTTACTTGCTTTCTAGTTTCCAAGTTATCTTTAGTTTTGGCTCTCATTTCTGGAAGCTCTGAAGCACGTCCATAATGTAAACCACATGAGCATTCCTGCTGCTTCCTGAATCAGGACCATGGTGATAGCTAGTACATATGTACAGTATTGCTGGGTGGACAGATAGACTCTCAATTGCCATCTTTCAGCACTTCATCAACGGGACTGGGAGTAGTTGCAACCAGTGAGAACAGATGTAGAAAACAGTATGACCCAGCTTGTGGCAGAGAAGTTTGACAGTAAACACTCTCATTTCCCTCATTACAAGAGTATAAGTGAAATTTACTCAGAAGTGGAAATTGCGAGTAGAAAGAGTTTTGCATTGTTACTTATTACTTGAAAATGCTTTTATACTCGTTGGGTTTTTTAAAAACATCAGCTGTGCTATAGCTCCTTTACAGAAATAAACCCTTCCTAGGACCAATTAGGTAATTTTCTTTTAAGAAACTGCTAGCACCAGTTATTAATTTAAACAAACAAACAAAGAAAAAATAAAACAAGAAAAAGAAAAATCTTCTAGAGGAAATGGAACGGATTCATGATTTACATATGAAAATCTATAAAATTCCATGTATTTGTCTTTTAATAGGGCCTTCCTGGCAAAGATGGACCGACAGGCCCCCAAGGACCCCCTGGCCCAACTGTGAGTATTGGTCATGGAATTCATTACTGTAAAAATCAGCAGGATTTTGGAGGATTGTAGGTCAGTGTTATCAGGCTTCAGTTGACAAACAAGGCCAAGGGTTCTCCTTGGAAGTTAAAATTCACATGACCGTATAGGGTGGCAGAGAGCTGCTTGTCCACTGTAATTTCTTTCCTTTCTTACTGAACTCAAGAAAAAACATCTCTCTTGGGAATGGAAGACAGTTGTTCCATCAATAGATTGATAGCTTCTTAGTCAAGTAACTGCACTATATAAAGGCAGTTAGTGCTCTTAACATTTGAAATGAGACTTTGTTTTTGTAAGAAATTCCAGTTAGGATTGTTAGTTTAAGTGAGCTGCCAAGTTTTGCTTGATCTGAAGGCTGGAGCTGAGTGCAAGTATTCAAATGCTCTTGTCGAGTAACCAAGGGAGACGGCACAGGCTGCCTTCATCCTTTGAAGCAAGACACGTGTTGCCTCCAGAATTAGTCTTATCCTTCTCAGCTAGGGCAGCTAAACAAAGTTCATGCCTTCTTGATAGACTTAAGATTCATGCTAGGTGAAACAGCTGATGTTACTGAGTATTCTCCAAGCAATCTTGGAGAGTCTTGTGACAGTACAAGGCATAACAGTTTTAAGCTAAGGAAGGGTAGATTTAGACTGGATGTAAGGAAGAAATGTTTGACAATGAGAGAAGTGAAATACTGGAACAGGTTGCCTAGGGAAGTAGGGGAGACCCCATCCCTGGAAACATTCAAGGCAGGTTTGATGGGACTCTGAGCTACCTGATCTGGTTAAAGATGTCTCTGCTTCTGCAGGGGGGTTGGACTAGATGACCTGTAAAGGTCCCTTCCAACCTAAAGCATTCTATGACTCTAATCTTGTTCTTTTTACAAAGAATGTTCTGAGACACTCCCTCTGAACAAAGTAATAATTGCCACCTGAATTTAGTCTTGTGGTTCAGCAATCTGTGGTGTTTCAGAAAGCAAACAACACAAGTCCATTTTTTCTCGAGTGCTTTTCTCACGGCTTTCAGTGCTCTTTTTCCTGCAATGTGTACTACTTAGTCCTGGCTCCCAGCAGTTCCATTCTTAGACTTGCAGAACTGTTTGTGTACCATCTGCTTTGTGAACTTCATCGCAGTTTTCTCCCATCAGGATTCATGGATGTTGATTGATGTCACCACTAAATATTTTCTTTCCCTTTTCCATGTAGGGCATACCTGGTGCTCCAGGTGTTCCAGGCATTACTGGGAGCCAGGGACCACAAGGTGATATTGGAGCTCCTGTGAGTAAAATTAATTAATATCGCTATATTATCTGGCTTCACTATTTTACAAAACTCTTCAATGTTTATAGCTTATGATCTGTTTGCAGTTAGTGGCTAAGTGAAACATCATCTTGGTCTTTCTTTGTTCATTCTTCAAACTTAAATTTATTTGTTGGTATTACATACAATGTTTGGAATATAGGAATTGGAGAGCCAAAACACAATACTGAAACACAGACATTAAAAACATAATGGTATGTGAATTTGTAGTCTGTATGTAATTATTTTCTTTTTTTTTTCTTTTACACTTCAAGCAGCTCTCAGGAAATTGAAGTATGTAATTTTTTAACCTGAATATTTCAAAAATATTATTCTGATTTTCAACCTGTGAAAATATTGCATGAATAAAAAATTGGGTTTTGTGATCACTCTGGATTTATGTCAGGGCAGGTGACTGATGGTCAGGGTTTTTTCTAGGAAGTTATTGTAAATTCGACCATCAGTTTCCTTGAGTGGAAGATTACACCCTCTATACCAAAAATAAGTATTAGGAACCTATAATAGTAAGTTTGTCTTTCAGATATTATTTTCTTTACTATAAAAAACCCCTATGGTTTCGCTAGAAAAAAACGAATACAACTATAAAAAAAAAGCCTGCTCATTTTTTCCCAATGACTGCTGTATTTAATTTTTGAAAGGCATCAGATTATGACAGTGTCTACTGCTGACTTGATTTGTAGAACAGAACTTTTTTTTTCAAAATCCAGTTTAGTTTGGAGATTTAGTCCAATGCAAGTATTTTAATTTGGTTAAATGGAAATAAAATGGCTGATATATAAGCAAAGATAATAACCTAAATGCCCAGTTCTGCATAGTTTCTATGTGTAATCATGAAACTTACTAGGGAGATTTGACGAGTTATGGAGCTTATTACTATGAATACGTAACATGCTGATTACCAGTTCCTGTCCAAACACGTGTTCCAGATATTGAACTATATTTCTTAGAGTGTAGATATTCCTGTGAGTCATGTAAGACCTTGGCTGTGAATGGTTAGACTCTAGAAGTTCTGAAAAAAACAGCTAGGTGGGTAAAAACATTATTGAGTTTCAATAACTGTCTTTCCCAAAATGCAAAGTAATAGAAAAGAGGCCTAGAAATAATCGTGTAGTCTTTGTAGGAGTTTTTTCTTTCCCAGGATAGAATAAACTGTGCTTTAACCATGCATCAGTCAGCTGGTTATCTCTTCATGCAGACTTTTCCTCACATCAGGAGTTCCTGAGGCATGCCTAGCCTAGCCCAAAGCCACCATTGGTGAAGTTGTAACTGCCCTAGACAACTTGTTCCAAACAATAATGATCCTTATCATCATTAAGCATTACATTATCTTTAATGTAATACTTGTTCTTCTGTGCATTTTAATCCCATTGCTGATTCTGTTCATAGAGGATACAGAGTCTTGGTGCAGCAATTGCTACAAATTTCAGATCAATATTTTGTCTCCCATCAGCTTTCTCTTCCTTATGCTCAGTGATGAGTAGGCCCATTTCAACCATGTGAAATGTATCATCTGGTGGCCTGTCCTTGCTGACATTTTAAGCAAGGGGAATTCAGTATATGACAAACATCCAAGAAAGTAATTGATTGCCCTGTAATTGCCAAAAGTGAGTGTTTTGCTGAGTACCGAAATGGAAAAAGTATATTCATTATTGTCACAGGGCCTCCTGAAACCTTGTTCCTTGATTATTTTTTATCCTTTTACTGTTATGCTGCAAGGGAGACAATATTTAGGTATTTAAAAGTTTGAGTGAGAACAAAATGAGAATTAATTTTGTCTTTAATCTTCTCATAGGGTCCTCCTGGAGCTAAGGGTGAAAGGGGTGAGAGGGTAAGTCTGTGTTCATGTTAGCTACCATTTTTTTTTTCTGTCTGGCCTTTTGTCTCATAAAAAACTTTATCCAAAAATTTATGTTTCTCTGTGTTTACAGACACAATAGTTTTCTCTGTGTGATCAAGCGAACTTTCCTTCTTTTCCAGGCATTGCCTTATATACAGCTACATTAGTGTTTTGAAAGTGAGAGGTATGCAGCATTAAGCATGGTCCCAAATCTCTCATTAGGCTTATCCTCTGAGACCTCTGGTTGCTGCCTAAAAACAGTAATGGGAACCAGGGAAGTCCAAAGCTTCCTTGGCTTTTTTTCCTCATCTGTGAGAATATAATCTCTCAGGGATAATAAGTGCCTTTCATTGCTCTAAGCATTTTCAGGACAAAAATGATGCAAAAAAAATTGTATTATGATATCGCTGCTGTTGTTATCCAGGGTGATCTCCAGTCCCAAGCAATGGTGCGTGCTGTTGCTCGTCAAGTGTGTGAACAGCTCATTCAGGGTGAGTACAGTGATAGTTCATGTGCTTCAGTCTCTAGAATGTATCTTTTCCTACCACAGTTACTTACAAATATGATGCTTTTCAAAGCATCCAAGGAGATCTGATTGTTTTAGGTTAGACAGTCAGGATTTATGTTCCAACTAGATTTTTATCCACCTGGGTTTATGTCCAACTAGAGCTGATTAGCATCAGCCATCTAAAAAAAAACCCTGAATTGTCTCCAACTATTATAGTATAAAGAAGTTCTGCTGAAACAATCCTAAATTTTTATAGACATAAAATAAAAAAAAAAAAATCCCCAAACACCAAAGCAAGGAAATAAAATCCTACACAATAGTTTTTCCATTTTCTGTGTATTCTCTAAACCACTATTTCTCCACCACAAGTGCACAACTTTCATGTTATCAAAGCATGACAGACCACAGCATTGAGGACTTGCCAGTGCTCTGTTCACACTCAGCTGAACCAGATTATCCACTACAACTTGAAAATGATGACTTGCTTTTCCTGACAGGTCATATGGCAAGATATAACTCGATTCTGAACCAGATTCCAAGCCAGTCTGTTTCAGTGCGAACCATCGCAGGACCTCCTGGTGAGCCAGGTCGGCCAGGGGCTCCAGGGCCACAGGGTGAGCAAGGATCACCAGGCATGCAAGGGTTTCCAGGAAGCCCTGGTCAACCAGGAAGACCGGGAGAAAGAGGTAGGCTTTGTACTTCACTTATAGAAAAACGTGCCTCCCTTTCCTGATAGATTCTGATGTCCTTTGTCTCCTGTCTAAATGCGAGAACAGTTTTCTCAGTAGTTGATTGTGAGCTCAACACAGACCATAGTGAAAGCTCGGAGACTCTCAGTCATGAAGGTAATGCAGGCTTTGGTGAGTGTGATTTGGCTGGATCAGACAGAGGTTTAATGCCTAAACTGCTGAAGATTGGTGGCATCTAATTGGACACATCCCATTACACCATGCTTTCATCTTAGTAGGACTCTGAAGTGAGCTGGATTTCTAAATGTATAAGCAAAGGAGATTTTGAAGGAAGTGAGTTGCAAAACTGAGCTTTTCTGCTAACCTTGAAATGTGTCAGTCTGAATATTTCTGATTGTCTGAAAGGAGCAATGTTAGTAAGATGAGGGAAAAAATCTTTCTGAGAAACTGAGAGGATCGAGGTGAGGAAGTGGTGAGGTCAGAGAGAAGTAATACAATTAACAGTTCATTTACAAGAATTTTCTTCTGTATTCTTATGTATAGGCTAGATCACTTCTCCTTTCCTGCACCAGTGTTGTATAATAAAGAAACAAGCCACACATTTTAATTTATTCTCTGTCTCTTCAACCCTGGCAATCCTTGGTGTCGTAGAGCCACACTAACCTCACAGAGGTAGTACTGAGTAGATCTGTAATTATAAAAGTGCTTTGAAGGACTTTACATAAGGAAGTGACCAAAAACCCAAGAGACAAATGTGATATTCAGAAGCAATGAATTGGTGTTGCTGTTAAAAATCTGCTAACTGGAATTTTAAAGATGAATTGCTAAGAAAGATGTAAGTTCAGCAGCTTAATAGTTCCAGTTCACAGTGGCCATGATGATGAGAGTTAAAGCGTTGTTTTGAAAAGAAAGTCTTTGAATTAACTTGTGAGTCTATGGGTCCTTTGTTCCCCTCTAGACTGTAGTTCTAATTACCTTTGTGAAAAAAGAGGCAAAGTTTATGGTCCTGGCCTCTCAGTCATGCTGCTGCCTGCTCCAGCTGAGCAAAGACCAGACACTGTCCAGAAAGGAGGAGGAATGAGGGAGGAGTAAACAAGTAGAAAAGAAAATTGGAAGAGACAGCAAGTCAGGAACTGACTTTAAAAGTGGTGATCTGGAGAGACTGAATGCAGATTTCAGAGTAGTTGCTTCCATACTAATACTAGCATGTTTTAAGTGGCTTCTCAGGCAGGAATTGTTTAAACACACAGAATATTTTGCTGGGGCTTCAGGAATGGAGGAACCAAAATGCCAGACCACAGATAGGGGAATCTGTCCAACGTTTAACATGTATTTTCTATTGTATCTGTTGTGCTGAGGCCCAGACCCGCATGTCATACTGCTATGAAATCACAGAGTGCTTAGATACAGTCATTGAATTTCAATATGCTGTGGGTTAAACCACTGCTGATAATATTAATATCTGGGAAGCAGCATTCGCAATAGAGTGAGTACAGAAAGGGTAAAAACATGTTAAAAACAAATAGTAATATTCTCCTCTATACAGATAACTGATAATTAAGGGACAGATTTTGGCAGGTGGTGCCTTGTGGGGAATTTCAGACTCGGCAGAGATCAAACTCTTATCAAGCATACTTCAAGAACTGTAATCAGTCAGCCAGAACTCTCTGCAGATTTTCATAAAATGTCATCCCAAATGTTAAGAGTGTTTTACAGTATTTATACCTTAAAATGATATTGTTTTAGTAATCAAGAATGCATGTCTAGACTTAAAGACAAAATAATTTGCTAGTTTGTTTGGAGTGAAAATGGATTTTAGGACATTCATGCAACTGGAGACTTGCACAGAGTCTGGAAGGAAGAGGAAGTAAGTCATTCAGAAACTAGGTAAAATATAGAATGATTTATTGGTGCTTGAAGGTTTCATTTCTTTAGAAGCAACTGTAGTTTTAGACTGTGTGCTTGATGTAGTAGCAGCTTATTTAGAGGAAAGATACCTTTTGAATTGTACAGAACTTGGGATATTTCAGAATCCATTTCTAAGGAATTGCTCTAAGATAACCCCATAAAGCAGCAGTGAAAAGTAAAAATTATTTTTACCAGGTCCATGCATGTGGAGAATGATTGGAAGTATTTTGTGCAGTCCCAGTTCTCACTAGATTCCTAACTACACATCGCACTGTGAAGTAGCTGACTGAAATTGTTCTTTTTCTGGATGGAAGGGTTTTTAGTTTCCAGTGACTACAGAGAGGACTCAGACCCCATCCCTTGCTGTGTTCTGAAACATTGTTTCTATTTAACTCCTTCAGCAAGTCAGGATACATAGTCCTGTCCTGAAGACCTCCAGCCAACCACTTTCAAGTCTTTGTGAACAAGGTGTTTCGTTCCGCTGATGTCATCACCATTTTGGTTGTATATAAAATCAGTTTAATGTTTAAAACCAGTGCCAGGTTAGCAACTCTGAAAAGTCAGCCTCGACCTGTAGGTACAGAAAATGCACGGCAACAGCAACAGAAGTGTCCATAGAGCGTATTAAAAAATAACAGACACAAAAGGTAAAAACGATCTATTTGTTTATCTAGTAGTGTTGCTTTTTTCCCCTCAAAGGTCAAACTACTGGGATTCCTGCAAGAACTTGCTACTAGCTCTGAGCTGAGTGGCAAGGTGCTCATGGAGTGGGAAGGGGAAAGATGAGGGAATGGTAGATGTTTCCTCTCTTGCTCCCCACCCAGTCATTTACCAAAGAGAGAGCTTTACTGGAAAATGTCAGCAGTGAGAGATCTTGACATCAGTGAACTTCCCTGCTAACTTGCCTGGCCAATAGCTTCTTTTCCCTGTTTACCTTGTCACTCTGCCAAGTGTCAATCAGATGTTTTGGAAAGAGACTTGGATTGAGAGAGTGATTTGGAGTTTTGTTAGAAACATCCATTTGAACTTCTAGGTTCAGGGTGTCCCATTCCTGGATGTATTCTTTCACTAGTAACACACTGAGCTGGTCCTTCCAAGAAAGACCACCTCAGTGAGAAAAGATAAGTCATTCTCTTGACAGATTCAGTTCTCTGTACTTGTTGCTGGGTGACATCTGTTTTTTTCCAGTGTAGACATAAATGAATAGATTAGGGTCACACTAAGGCATTTGTTAGTTTGTTTTCCTTGTTCGTTATTGTTTTAGCTGTACATTGTTGGGTCTTATTGTATTTTCTGATGATGTGAAAAGAAACATCTCTGGCAATCTCAATATTTGTTAGCAATATTAACATTTTATTAGTGGCCCAACAGTCCACTTGAATTGTACCAGTGTTTTAAAGATTAAGAAGACCACATAGTGATATCAGTGCCCTATTACATGTAATCTCAGGTAAATTAACTAAAATTTTGCTCTCTTTCATATTTACATAAATATAGGAGTTTGGGAAAAAAAACACTGATTATTCACAGCACTGATCTCTATTTCAATTTTAACTAGTTCACAGCACTGGTTGCTGGTTTTATTTCAGCTAGTTTGAAGAGTTTTTGGTTTGATTTTGTATTTATGAACTGGGGCTAAAATAACTAGTGTCTGGCTTCTGAGTACTCAGGCAGTAGTCTGACTTCTGCAAAATAATATAAAAAAAGCAATGATTCAGAGTGTTTTATTCTCTTTTTTCAGTTATTTTTATGTGATAGTTTTCTCAACTTTAAGGAAAAATGTAAAATCCTTAGTAAAAATTATGCTGAGGCACTGCTAAATTTCAAGTACTGTGAAAATGTAGTTGTTTTACTGCTGGGTAGACTTCTGCTTTTATGATGTGTTCTGAAGTGAAGCACAAAACTTACAGCTACTCACTACATCCCACTATGATTCAAATATAAAAAATACCTAAGCTGTCACTGAGAAATCACTATTCTCAAGTACAGCTTCAACCATATTTGCTTTCTGGCTTCATATGAAAGTGTTAGTTAAGTATCAAAAGCCACATGTTTACAGCTCTGATGGCAGAATTCCAATGGAATTAAATTGAACTTTGGCCAGTTGAGTCAATTAAATATTTTTATTTCCAATTTTAGTTTCATCTGGATTAAAAAAAAATCATCATACATTATGGTTACAACAGAACACTTTTGAAAGAGGACATTTTTGGAAGCAGTTTAATTTTTCTTAATTGCAATATGCAGTTCTCCTCCAAGGACAGTATTCTCTTAAAGACAAAAATATTTTCTTTTGTGAAGAAGCCATGGACATTTAATTTTCTTTGCTAGCAAATGACTTTGATCTTGGTTTTGTTTTTAATAACTGGTGCTATTGGAGGTGTCTTTAGAAGCGTCTTGGATATATTTTATTTCAGTTGCTTGTGGAGTCCATGGGGCTGAACCCAAGCCATTGCTTATTTTGTATAGGGACAAGACATGAAAAAGCGGTTAGCATGAAGGGAGAGAGACAGTTTGATGGTATTGTTGAAATATGTCTAGAGCACAAATATGAAAACAGTTACTAGAATTTGAAGCCACTGTAACTCAAATGACAAAATTTGACACTCACTTTTATCCCTGAGAGTTATTAACCATTACAGTAACCTACATGGAATACTGTCTTGTATGGTTGACTTTCTGTAAGCTATGCTCTAATGAAATACAAAGATAACCTTGATAGAAGTGAAATGGGTGAATTCTGCATGTTCTGTCATTTATATGAGGGAGCCATCGAAGTCTATGAATCTATTAACTCATTCTTATTACGGAGCTTTGCTGGAAAGTCCATTAGGGAATATCATGGAATGCTTGATTTTAACTCACGTGAATTTTGCCTTAGGAGTAGGATATTCTTGTTTTAGTGTTCACGTTCTCTTTCGCTTGCATCAACTTTACTGCAAATTAGACCAAAAGAAACCTGAAGCAGAATTGTATCTTGGCCTTAAATGTGTTTGCTTTAGGAGCTTGATATCCATGTGATTTCAAAGGAGGGTTGCCCTGCGCTAGGGCTTCTTAACTTGTTTCAGAATTGAGATTTTATTCTTAGCCTGAGTAGATTTGTTCCATATTTGTCATTTCTTGCTGCAGTTTCTCCTGTGGACATCACAAATGGGGGTATGTGTTGCTGTGTGTGTAAAGAATAATTAACTACATGGAAGGCTGTAATTTGAAAATATCGTGGCCATTGTCTTTGAAGTCACCTTTTAATGTTATCATTGAGTAGGATAAGGAGGGGTTCTTGCATTAAACATCTGTGTAGATTCCATGGGCCAGTCGTCTTATGACTAAAGCAATCTGCACAAACAGACTTTTCCTTTTGCAAACAACAAGGATTTCCTTACAGGGCATGTATGGTGAGAGACAATTTAGATGGAATTACCTTTTTAAAAACACTGCAACAAAGGTATTGAGTTGCAACTGAGAAGTCCCTCCATACTTCTGAAGCAATTCAGGGCTAAGCAGATTTTAGGTATCTGGGAACTGCATAAGTATTAGAGGACAAAAGGTGTGTATGAGATGGAACTCAGTTGTTGGTCACAGATGATGGGGGTTTTTGGCAGTTTGCCCCAGGAATATAAATGTAGGTTAGAACACATCTCTGCCACTGAGGACTGCTGCCTACATACACTGTGCAATGCAATCATTCATCAGAGATTCTGAATAGCACTTCTGATCAACACCCTGATCTGTGCTAACCAAATGCTGGATTGCAAACAGGAGGTTCACACTGGACGTGAAAGACAGTCTTTAAGAGCAGGAATCCCATGTATTACATTGCTAAGAACCCTAGAAGAGAAGATATTGGCAATTTTCAAGTTTTCTGAGTAATTTAAACCCATTGACCTTCAGTGAGATTTAGGTGCTAGAACTGAAGACTATAGATATAAAATTCCTAAAACTTACCTTTTAGACATTTTATAATCTAAAAGTCTAAAACCAGCCTGAACAAGCCCAATGGGTACATTGTACAACCATGAGGCAAGATAGATGTACAGCAATGTGTTAGTAGACAGCAAACAGACACAAATTTTCTCTGCTATTGTCCTGACATCACCAAAGTGGGTGCATTAAGGTGGTGCTGAGTCTTTCCTTAGCAATGAATTGTATTATCTCAAAGCTGCAGCTTCAACAACCTGGGCATGTTCCTTTTCTTAATCTTGTAATTTGGTTGCTGAATATCTACATGCAAAAGGCCAGAAGGAATATAGTTGTGAGAGAAAGGTGTGATGTACAAGCAAGATAGAAAGTAGGAAGAGAGCTTTTCTCCAGTGGCTAAATGATTAGAGTATAATTTCAGGAAATACGAAGCTGCATTCCTTTCCTACCTACTACCACCACTGGGAGAAGGTCTTATGGTCCAGTTTGATGAATATATTCCACTGTGTTTTGATTATTGTCTCCAAACTGTGCAATTGAAGGAAATAAGAGGTAAAAAAGGGAAACAGGAAATACCTAAATGATGCTCGAACACTGTCAAAAAGCCCTGTAGAGATGAGACAAAGTGTTCATCATGCTTTGGTTAAAAAATAATGTGCTCACTGTGGAGTTTCTGATTGCAGCAGTGCAGCCTGTTGTAAGGGATGAGGGCTTTGCACTGACAGGCAGGTCAGAATATGCAGAGACAATGCATTACAAGGTCAGAAAAGGGGACTTTATTATCTTGCAGTCTGCCTGGAACTCCCCAACAATGACTGAGCAGAGGTTCACAGCAAGTGGGAGATGTTCATGGCATCACCGAGCTTTGACCCATGGCAAGGAGCGCAGGGTCTGGCACATCTTAGCTTTTATGTGTTAGGTGGGTGCATGACTGGCGTGTGCAAACAGTGGATTAGCCTAACTGCTATTTGTATATTCCTATGATTGGTGAACAGTGAAGCCAGGTGCGTGATATTGTTTACATTCTAGTTTCTGGCTAGAGCAAAAATAAAGTTATTTTTGCAGCATCTTTTGTTACAAGAGTGTGGGAAGCCTGAACAATGTCCATTGCCTACTCTCCTCATAATTCCTGCACATCGGCCCATACACCTGTGTTTTCCAGATGATTGGGCTACATGATAGATGGTTTTGGAATCCACCTGTTCTGTAGAAGACCTAGAAATCCTCAGCAGATAGAGTCCCCTGTAATTCAGCAGAGTCTTAGTTTGTAAACTCCATGTGAGGAATTCTTTGTCAGTGATAGGTTTTAATTACAATCTTTTCCACCATTACAGTTTGTTCTTGTTTGCTTCCATCAACAATTAGCTCAGGAAGGAATAAAAACCCCTCTGTAACTCTTTGCAAAAAGGAGGTGCCTTCCAGACTTTTTTTCCATAAGGTGTAATAGTTACTTGAGCAGAAGGGAAGGAAAGAGGCCAGTCACTTGAAATTGTAGATGCTGCCCCATCAAGGATAGCAGATCTTTTCTTTCAACTTTATTTTTATGAAGGTGCTCCATATTGACTTTGACACTGAAAGATTGGAAGCTATGAAGCAGTAAGAGCAATAACCAGTGCTGGGAGGTCTGGAAAATGGGGAGAAAGTCCCACAAACCTGCCTGAATTTTGTCTTTGTACCATCCAAATCAAACACAGACTTTATGAGAGTTTCCAAGTTGCTGGTGGAAACTCAGGGTCTGGAATTTGTAGTTTTGACACCTACTTTAGTGATCACTGCACATAGAAAGTGTTTTTATAGGATGCCACAGTGGTAGTGCAGGAGATGGAAAGCTGGAAGAAGGTAGGATTACAAGAGCTGTGATCTCTATGGATCAGAACCAACAATAGAAATTTAGGGCCATTAGAAAATGCAGGAACACAACTCAATGGCTATGCATGCTGTAACATCTGAGTTTCATGACTGGGAAACTCTTAGATTCGTTTTCATTTGAGGGGACAGGTTTTTACTGTGCTGAAACTCATTTCTTGTGTTTTAGCAAGCAATAACCCACTATAACTATGTATGTGTACAACCATCTTATGATGCACCACTGCTTGGTGGGGGAATGTTTGAAAGACAATTGGCTCTAGCACCAAAAAAATTGACTTTTCTAGGCCACATGGTAATTTATAGACAGTTTTGTGAGGCTCTGAGGAGTCTTCTGACTTACAAAAGTTTTACCTTGGTATAGCCCAAAGGCAGCTTTCCAGCACGAAGTGCAGCCTGGAAACTGGCCCATGCCTCTGCATACCACCTCGGTGAAACCACCATTGCAGCAGGAATGTTTAAGACCCCAGGATTGCCATGTTTCCCTTGAGAGGCTGTCAGGGAAGGGAGGGAAAAAGAATTAAATAATTCTTTATTTTTACCTCCTTTCTCTGCCATCTGTTTTTACATGAAAAATAATGTATGGAACCATAATCTTGGTTAAATAATAAACACTGCACTCAGTTTTGTTCAGAATGTGACTGATGAGTACTGCTCACTTAGGTTTACCAGGAGAAAAAGGAGACAAAGGCACTCCAGGTGTTGGAACACAAGGACCTCGAGGCCCACCAGGATCTACAGGTAAAGTTCTTATGTTTGAGGCATCTGGATTAGACTGCTCCAACCCATGTGCAATGCAGTTAAGACCTGCATGGCTCTATCCTCCACTTCGAAGGCTTAAGTAGCAGAAGAGTCAGTAGTTCAGGCAGCATCTTAACTGTCATATTGTTCTTACTATGTAATATAACATTGTGATGTGACACGTGATGTTGCCATCAGTCACATGATTATGTTCCTTTTCCCTGTGATTGCTTCTCCAAAACTTTCTTTTTTAATGTTTTAAGTATTATTTTTCAGAGGTGAGGTCTGGTAGGGGAAAAATTAATCTAGATGAATTGCATTTGTTTTCTCATTGACTCAAGGTTATAACTAACTGTGACTTGACAGAGAAATGTATGTTAATTAAGCAAATTAATTACAAGGATTTATATTTAACTCCTGAAAAAGAAAAGAAGGTGTTTTCCAGGTCCTGTTGAAACAAGTGTAAAATTGCATTGACTTTGTTAGGATATTCTGGACCTTAGAGCACTGCTGTCAAGACACAGGATTACCCAGATGTATTCAGAGGAAGCAAGTGAATGGAGAGCCGCCCAGACATTCAGGGCTGTCCTCCCCCCATGAAACTGCCTTTCCGAATGGCTGACGCTTGGTGAAACATTTGCTGTAGTATAAATTTCTGGCTAAAGCTGTCTCTGGCAAGGAAGACAGAGGCTTGTTGGAGCGGGTTTCTCCTTTCTGGCTGTTGCTTCATCTTTCTTGCCAGAGGAAGGCTGCTGCCCTTCCCTCAGTTTTCCCAGGGGAGTCAGAGCCAAGATGCCCAGTTCCTCGGCTCAGGCTATCTCCTGGAAATGTTTGTAGCACACCTGGTGCCATGTTTTACAAGTACTAAGCCTGGCAATGTGGCCTCAACTCGGTGTTTTATGAAAGATGCCGCTCAGATGTTTCATTTCCCCTTTCTATGCAGGACCTCCAGGAGAAAGTCGAACTGGCAGCCCAGGACCACCAGGCTCTCCAGGCCCACGAGGTCCTGCTGGTCACATGGGACCCCCAGGCACACAGGGTCCTTCTGGCCCACCGGGGTACTGTGATCCATCCTCCTGCGCTAGCTACGGCATGGGAGGTGAGTAGCCTGGAGTCAGGGTGGTTTCTGTTTTTCCAGAGGCAGGGTGGCATTTTGTAACAGCCAAAGTAAGATGGCTAAAAACTTGGTAACTCCCTAAAAATGTGTGTCCGGTGCTGCTGTGTTTTGTGAGACTGTAGAGAAGGTGACCCCAGTGTAGTGACTAAAGAAGTCCAGCATCTGATCCCAGTGTGTAAAATGGATCCCATGCACTGTTTTATTTCCTGTATGTGTTTGTGCAGTTGTACGAGCCTGCTCCTGTGTTGAACCCCCACCTCCTAACGTGTGTGACAGCAGTTTTCACATTTGTAGTTTTTCACCTTCCCCTTCCGTGTGCCTCTGAATGGCATGACAGCATGACCCATACTAAACCCCCAGCAGTGTAACCTGACACAGGGATGCACGTGTCCATCATTAACCAGTGAAGCAATCTGAAGAAAAGTTCTTTCTATATCTTCTCTGTATCCTATTTTCCCGTCTCGTCATAGCACGGAGAGGCCACGGGAGGAAGTTAACACAATTACCAAAAATTATGTTGCTGACCTAAAATCAACATTTATTAGTAAAGCACAAGTTTCTACAAATGTTACACATAAGACATAATTGTTCAGTGGGTACAGTTTAATCTGCCCGTGAGCTGATTTGTATGTTTTACTTACCTGAATGTTTTTGTTGTCATCTCTTCTTATCCTTTTCTCCTCACCTCCCCTCCCCGTTGTTCATTTCCTGTTTTAAGGCCCATTCCCTTACAATGGCTACCAATCCAGAAGGTGAAAGGCTCATTCTGGTTCAGGTCTCATTTGGCTGAAGGTCAGAGATGGATGCTGAACTGCTCTGTGCTTTCCATCAACGATATTGACTACCACTAATGAACTTATTAGCTGCTGTATGCGCACTTAGCTTCCTTGCACTGCTAAAAATTGCCTGACCCATTTTTGCCTATTGATAATGTATTCTAGACCATAATTGGAATAAGCTAAAGCAGGCACATTGTGCAGTGTATAATAAGCACAGTATTACAACTGGACACTTGACAGGTCCTGGTGGTGGTTTCCAACTAACTTGGCTGTCTATTGGTGGGTTTCCAATTGCTCCCAGCTTATTAATTTTGTTAAATGTTTTCACTGTTCCTTTATGTGAATAAAAGATGTATATTTAAAGATTATACATATACTCATACACATTATATATCAATGCATCTATCTATAAAATGTCAATTTCCTAATGAGTGCTTTAATTTTCTACTCCTCTTCTGCCATGTTAACCGTATGAATACTCTTGGTGGTGGTGGGTTAAGGTGGATACGGTGAGCCAACTGATCAAGACATCCCAGTAGTGCAGTTGCCACATAACTCCTACCAAATCTATGACCCCGAGGACCTTTATGATGGTGAGCAACAGCCGTATGTAGTTCACGGGTCCTACCCCTTACCATCCCCATACTCCCAGTCCTCCTATCCATCACCTCATCTTGCTCAACCAGAGTTTACTCCTGTTCAAGAAGAGATGGAAGCCGTTGAACTGAGATCCCCAGGAATCAGTCGCTTCACAAGGAGGATAGCCAAAAGGAGCATCAAGACTCCAGTACGCAAAAGGGCAAATGGAAAAAAACCCTCTCAATGAACTGTTTAAAAAAGGGAAACATTTTATGTGCATCTGTGTTTTTCCTTTTGTCTGGGTGCCTAACCTGCCATGGAAGATGTTTACAAGCTTTTCTAAAGGAGGGAAAAAAAATGTACATGGCCAGTTGACACAACAAATAATGCTAATTATCTTGCATGCCAGAAACTTAGTATGTTAGTGGGTTGGTGCTAGATGATGATGAAAGGTCACTTGTAGATCTTTCTCTGGAGTAATGTTCCCTGCACTATTCAAACTGTATCTGTAAAACGGCATTAGGCTAGCTGGTGTACGTAGAGCCATTCCCAAAAGTTAATGGTATTTTAATCCATGTTTTTCCAGTTGATTATGTTCTGTTAGTTTTGGATGAATTGCTTTACTAGCAGAGTAACCCTACTAAATTCACCAGAGAACAACGCATAATCATGTTTCCTTGAACCCAGCTATCACTTTTGCAAAGAAATCTTATGTTAGTGGAATATTTTTTTTAACCCATGTTCTATAAATACACAACAATTTTCTGTGGGAGCACACTGATAATTTATTGTGAACATTTCATTTCTGTTTTGTATGCAAATAAAAGTGGCAAGCTTTTATACATTAATTCTGTATTTGATTGATTTTTAACTTTGACCAATTGTATAGGTCTTTGGGGAACAGAAAGTTAAAGAGAAGAAAGTACATTTTCTTTTTTCAACGCTTTTGTGTCATGGTTTAAGTTTAAAGGATACAGGCACTTAATATGAACAATAATTAGCCTGATTTTTAAAATTACATATGAACAAGTGTAGAGAGTAACTATGAAATTAGGTGCTTGTTCCAGCTATGGGCATGAAATTTTGCATATTGATGTGCCAAAGTCAAAAGACTGGCAGGTACAGTCGTGAAGAGAACTTGGATCAGGTTGCGATTAGAGATAGGAAAAACCCCAACCCAGCCACTAGAAGAACACAAAGCAATTGGTCATGTTAAACCAAACCAGGTAAATTATAAAATGACTCAGCTTTGAACACCACTACAGACTAAGCATCAAAGCAGGATTTAAAACAGAAGTTCAAAAATGCTCATACATTTAAGCTGACATTATAAATTTGGATCACTTTTAATACAGACCTAAAAAGACATGGAGAGAGGATGGACTCTGGATCCTAGGACTGTATTCCCTCTTACCCCTGGCTGAGTTCAGTCTGTTTGTGCTCAGTAAGGCAGGACCTCAGCCTTTGCTTCTGGCCTCTGAGCTCACGGAGGAGAACACAAACTGGTACCTTTATTTGCCCCATATTTGATTTGCCCCATATTTAAAATGAACAGCAACAGCCTGACAACATCCCTGAGCGTGCTTGTGCTGTGCAGTTGCTATTACCTATGCTGTGCCCTTCCCAGCAGCTCCGGGGCGGGGAGCAGCTGGAAGCAGCACTGTGTCCTTTAGCCCCCGGGCTGTGTGCTTGACTGCCAACATAGTCGGCTCCCCCCTCCAGCCACGTGGGACGTACATGCAGTGAATCAAATGGAGCCATCACTTGGCGGTGACAGAGCTTGCCTACTCCTCACAATTTTATAACTTAATTTATATACTATGCACAAACTTTAATTGCATGAGTTAATTTGCTTTAACTTTATATTTATAATGACATTTACTGGCACCCCTCTAACCAGAATGCTGCATGTATCACTGGCCATATGCTCACTTGCTGGGTAAACCTTGGTAATAAAAAAATAACTGGTAGGCACTACCAAGTTATAAAAATATTATTCAGGATTTCTACATTTGCCAAAGAAAGTAAGACACAGACGCAGATGGTCAACATTCTCTCCAGCATTCAGACTCTAAATAATCAGGAGTGTCTCGTATTTTTCCAGACTACCTAAGAAACTTAAGTTGCTGACTATGAAGCATTTAGCACATGATGAACAGCTGATGCCACCCAGATCTCACCAATAAAGTATATATCTACTAGGTGCCTACACGATAAAAAGCATTTATTTCACCCTACTGCTTTTAAAAATACTTCTACTAGTTAATTAAATGTGGTTACTGACTTGGAAATGAAATCTGCGTGTTCACTGGATAGGAACTTCCCCTGGGATAAACTCATCTGAATGCCAAAGAAATGCCCGATAAAGAATCATTATTTTATATAATGAAATACAGTTATAAATAAATGTATTTTTCTTCCTGTATGATGCTTATATAGAATGGATACAGAAAACACCAGTTATCCTCCCTAAACTTTGTAAAATTTGGCAGGGACCATATCAGCATCTTCTACTATACAGAGAACAACAGATGCTCCCTTTATTTACCCAACAGCTTTGGCCTGAGGGTTATCTGTGCAGCAAGGTAGCAATGAACTTCAGGGAAGTAATTTGCAGAAGCAAAATAATTTTTTAAACTTATTTTGCATCATTTAATACCTAAGTTTAGTTTCCTCAGTTTGTTTTCATAATAAAAACGCTGCTGCTTTGTTCTTCAGTACATCCTTTAAGTAAAGGTCTTAAGAGGAGAGAAAAAAAGCATTATCTCCACCTGATCTCCCTTTTCTGGCTGCTATTTCCATAAGCTCTTTAGCAAAATCCACACCATGTTCGGTTGTCAGCAGAGCTACTCCTACAGAAGGAGAGCCACTTCAGAAAATACACTGCACAGCCCCAACTGCATGGGTTTGTTGGTAAACAGCACAGGAAGTCTGAAGTGCACTGCTTTTGACAACTCTGCCTAGACAGAGAGTTGTTCTGCTTGTCTGCTTTCTTCAGCAGACAGAATGTTATGGACATCAGCTCTCCTGTTGACAATTGTTTAACATCTTATGAAATAGTATCTGGAACATATTTAGTACCATTCAGCATCTAGAAAGTAGAGGAGAGTCAACCTTGATGGCATTCAGCACACTGAGGATTTAAGTGCAGAGCAGACTAACAAGAGTCTGAAAACCAGTAAGAGCATTAAAAACAGCAATTCCCCTTCTGTTCATTACTTGCCTACATTCCTTATGCAGCTCCTGGAGGTGCATCTTTCCCACCAATGCAGTCTGCTGTTCTGATGCAATCCAGCAAATGGTATCACCTCTGAAATTTTCTTTGCTGCTCTGCAGTATACCAGCAACATGTTCTGCTGAAACTGAAATGTCACTCTTCCAGCATCATACTAAAATGCTGCAAGCTTTCTCCCTTTAGCAAACAGGCCCTCAGTAAGCATGAACTGCCTTTCACTTGTCTTCATTTTTGGGGTTCCAAGCACACCATATCAAAGGGATGGCCAAAGCTTAAGGATGAAAAATGACAGTTGGTGACCAAATTTGTCTTCAGTCGGAATGAACAGGTGGAACTATAAGCAAAGTATGCTGTGCAGAAAAACTCTTTCTAGAAGGCTGCTGAAGACTGTGAGATGAACTCCCACAGGACATAAAAAATTACCATCACAGATCTCATCACCTCCTCATTCCTCCAAGATGATTCCATAACATTTTTCTGATCTCTAACAGGACTACAGTATCCATGCACATGTACTTGGTAGGTGCACTGCTTCCCCTACAGAGCTGTATTTTTCTAATGTAATTTGGCTCTAGAATAAATTTGATTTTGCCTCCCACCACCTCAGTAACTTCAGTGGGTGTATTCACCTGAATAGATAAGGAAACTGCAGGCCTGCATAGACATGCATTCAGCAAAATCTCACCATGAATCTCCTACAGTTATGGCACGCTGCATCCTAGACAAGGCTTTCAGAAGAAACAACATGACATATTACAGAAGTAATGGACAGCTCAAGCCACCAGTTTTTTTTCATCCCTCAAGGATAGAACAAGTTCTACACACACAATTCCCTTTTTCTGAACTAAGACTGGCATTCTCTCATTCATTGAGCTAATGGTGGATCACCTGATCTACCGGAAAAGCAAATCAGATTATTTACTAACAGTGTGTCATATGTGGGAGCTATGTGACCATCATTACTTAATGCTCTTACTGGGTGGAACTCAAGTTTTGCAGCTTTTAGAGTGAGATACTTCATTTCGGTAAACAATGTACTGTTTCCGTGACATGTAAATATTCATTAAAAATTTATTAATTCTTTAATAATAATATTAAAACAAATGCAATTAACAAACACTAGCTCATACAACACAGAGTGCAGGTGTCATTAACAATATAATCTCTCTCCTTAGCTGTTTCAAATACAATAATTTTTATAATCATTCCAAATCAAGTTTGCTAATACCTGTCAAAACCATTCTGTACAGAAAGGTTGGTTGAGGTGCACAGATGCTTCCAAGTTAGAACAATTTTTTTTCCAAGGAGGAGAGATGTTCCTGATGGCAATTTTTCTTCTTTTTCAGTCATTACTTTCTTCGAAAATCTTTAGGCCTGAAGGGAAAAAAAAAAAAAGGGCGATTTGTTAAAGAAATAAATGAAAACAGTGGCTTTGCTTTAAGAATGTGAACTGTTTTTATTTGCTTATTCTGGTGCTTGAGTGTTTGTGCTGATATTTGCTGGATTATGTTAAAAAGACAGTCCAGGTGTTTCTTACAAGCCACTCCTACTTTCTTCACTAAACAAAACAAGAGTATCTTTAACTGAATGCAGTCTCACAATGACTTTAAACACTAGTATCAATCTGCCTCCACTTTTAAAAAATTAATACGCTGTGCACAAGACAGCAAGTTTTAAGTTTACAACATTGTTTACCACAACACTACTAAAATAATTAAAGCCCATTATTTAAAGAAACATACTTTAAATCTTACAGGTTCTGCAATCCCTTCTGCTTGGATGGCAATGTAAAAAACATTCAGGCACAATGGTGGTAAATTTCACCATTAATTTTGTTCATCAATGCAAATTAAAAGCAGATAGCAATTGGAGACAGAGTTTAGATGACTGCAGAGATACCGTACAGAAATCTAACGCAATTAGGCATTCAAATCCTGTGTTGCAAATCTAGTGTTTTTCAATCAATAGCACTACAAAGTGAAGTCATTCATGTCATTCTTGTACAAGGATCTTATGTAAAAGTCACTCTTGTATTCAGGCTGCCCTATTTCAAGTGTATTGTATAAAACACAATTATCGTATGAATTTTAAAGAAGAACCATAAAGACAAGCTAGTGTTCATGCGGTAATGAATCACAAGGCTTCTCTGTTTTCCACTTAACTGGCATGTTCTGTATTAATGTTTGGACTTGCATCTTTTGTGCACGAAAGCACTGTAAGCATCATACTCATCATTTTCAGACTTGCTTAATGTTGGACGTGAACATACTCAACATTTGACAGTTAATATGCACTAGACAGTCAAGTCATGTTTCCCTGAATGCTGGATTTAAGTCCTCAGAAATATTCCACATTTTGTCACTCAGATCTCACCCCTGCATATCAGAATACAGATTTCATTATATCACGTTGTTGTTGGTGTATTAAAAAAGCAGGATTTTGAAAAATTCCAAGCAGCGGCTTTACAGATCACTGGATCTATCCTAGACAGGTAGACCAGTGCTGAGGGATTTCAGAGATACAGCATGGTGAAGACATTGACTCACAGTTTATAGTTATCACTCTTTCTTAAAGATCTATTTAACCACTTGCACATTTCTCAAAGGACTTCGCATTTTTCTTTGAATGGCACATTTAAAACCACAATCTAGGGTTACGCTGGAGTGCTGCAGAGTAAAGGATCTCACAGCACTTTATTCCTGGGGGAAAGTCTAATTTTATTTTTTTCTTTCTTGATAGCAATCTGTATTTCAACCTTAATGCTTGTTGTCCTAAAGTTAAAAGCATGAAACAATGGACTCTTAGTTTGCAGTCTTATAAAGTTAATGAAGCTTAAAGGCAGGATTTTCTACACTGAGGCACTTGTGTGAACAAATATAAAAGTTTTTAAAGCCTTTTCTAATGCCACAGTAGGTTTTTATGCCCACTAGTACTTGGCTTTTGGAGGCCACAATCTCTGCTTTTAAAAAGTCCTTGGCACTGAGAAAGCTAAGCCTTGAAAAACACTGTCTTTGACAACATTGTCACAAATATTATGCCAGATGAAGAATATGAACACAAAAAACTACTCGTTCACTACTTGTGAACATCAATGGATAACTGCTCATTGATAAATGACATGTGAGACTGTTCTTTTTTCGATAGAAAGTGTTCTGCTTCCTCAGCAAAGCACTGAGATTATGCATGTGGAACAAAGGAAATTATATCTCCTAGAAGAGACGGTTAAGAAATTTACCCAAAGGCAAGACTTCACATAGCTGCTTCTCTCCCTCTCTTTGTTCTTTTGCAAAAGTAACATTCTTGGGAAAATATTTTGCTGTATATTGACAGCAGGCTTCCAAGACAAGTGGGACACAGAAAGTGGGAACTATCATCTCTGAAATCAGTGCTGAAAGGCACAATATTACAGGTTCAGTGAAAATACGCAACATCAGTCTGTGCAGCAGATGTCTGCCACCAAAACAAGTAAAAACGTATTTGTCGCAATAACATTGTATACTGCATGTAAAAAGCATTATGATGCAGTCTGGTGGCAAAATAGTCAGCAAATTAAGTTATTGTCCTATTACACCATTCTTCTTAGTGCTTCTCTCTTAAGAAATGCTTTACCATTGGGTAAAAGAAATTGAAGAGCTGCTCCTAACCTCTGATTACAGATTTTAGATCTCTCAAATTCTCCCAGGGTTTTTTGCGTACTCGCATCTATCACAAGGTGAATATAGTTGGATGTAAAACTCTGATAGTCCACAAAAAATAGGCAAGCCTGCAGTTTACAGGATCAGTTTTTGCTACGGAAAAAAGTCCTTAGTGGTCCCCACTGCAAATTATACTACTTTCCTCTTCCTGGAACTTTGCAGAATTAAGGTATTTTCCATAAACTCTCTTTTATACAGATGCCACCCCTACACTCTTGAATAGTGAAGAAATTAAATAGATCAATTCCTCCTCTCATTTACAGGGAAAGTCTGTGGCTTTTTTTTTCTCTGTACTCCATTCCAAGAAGCAAGACCAAGGTCAAGCTAAGTCCTACAACACAGGCTAAGATTTTCTGTTTCATTACCTTGATTTCTTTCACACACATATACCTGCGTATACCTCTCTGTAAACCAACATCATACACAAAGCTGCTCTACTCAAGATGTCAGTTTTTTAAATAGCCTTGATTTTGCCTTTTATTTTGTAAAGAATTTTTATTCTTATCTTTTGAACAATGAGAGCTGATAATACTAATCATTCCAGCCCAGAGAGTAAATTAACAGGAGTGAAAGTGCTGGCATTTAAAAAAAAACCAAAACCAAACAACAAAAGTCCCATTATGTAACAAAATAAGCCAAATGCCTCCTTAAAGCATCAAAACCACAGCTACAGGGTCCTACAGTTGTGTCTTCTTAGCCTCTACTGTAACTCTCACACTAGAGAAGCTCCATTATTGACAGCAGTAACACTACTGCTGTAGATGAACCACAGAATGCCAGGTTGAAAGGGACCTCAGGGATCATCTGGTCCAACATTTTTAGGTGACAAATAGTTTAAATGAGATGGCCCAGAATACTGTCCAGCAGAGCCTTAAAAGTGTCCAGAATAGAGGAATCTACCACTTCCCTGGGGAGATTATTCCAATGTTTAACAGTTCTCATGGTGAAAAACTTTCTCTGGAGTCCAATTGGACTCTCTCCAGGAGCCACATACACCCATTACACCTTGTCTTTCACACATGACTCCTTGTAAAAAGGGAGTCTCCATCCTCTCGGTAGACACCCTTTATGTAGTGGTATACGGTAATAAAGTCTCCCTTAAGCCTTCTTCTCTCAAGGCTGAACAAACTCAGTTCTCTCAGCCTTACTTTGTATGGTAGGTTTCCTAGTCCTCTGATCATCTTAGTGCCCCTTCTCTGGGCCCTCTCCAGCCTGACCACCTTTTTTGTATAGTGGAGACCAAAACTCAGCACAGTATTCCAGGTATGGCCTGACAAGTGCTGAGTAGAGTAGGATAAAGATTTCTTTATCTCTGCTGGTGATGCCCTTCTTGATGCACACCAGCACCCTGTCGGCTTTCTTTGCTGTACTATAAATGTTACATTATAAATCATGCAGTTAAAAATATTGCAGTCCTGTGACACTGCAAGTGTACGACTCTGTAGGAAGCAATATAAAACTTCATGTAGTAAGCAATATAAAACTTCATGTAGTATTTACTCAGGAAACAAGTTATTCAAAGTACTGGAGCGGGTTTGCCCAGGGCAGCTGTGGAGAGTCTCCATTCTTGGAGAAACTCAAAAGCTATCTGGACACAGTCTTGTGCAACCAGCTCCGGGTGGCCATGTTTGAGCAGAGGGGTGAGACCAGATAACACCCAGAGGTCCTTTCCAACCTCAGCCATTCTGTGCAATATTGAATTTGGTCTGCAGTATAGTACAACAATGAAGTCTGAATTGCTTTCAGACAAAACTGTAACTATGTGAAATTTGCACAGACACTGAAGACAGAAGTAACAATGGCCTAAGGAAGTTAAGTTTCTTCTTTATTTCAAAGGGAGCTTAAACTACTTGTGTTAAAATAACACTGAAATCTGGTGATCATGTATCTTAACAGAAGAGTAACTTAAGTAGCTTCCCTAACAACCCCCATCAACTCTAACATACACCAGTTCGTGCAGCTGCATATAGACAAGGTTATCTTTAATCTAGCTCAGTTTTCTGATTCTTTTTATTCCATTGCTACACAAATGGAAGAGAAAGGCAGGAAAAGTAATGGACGATTACTTAAAAACAGCCTTTTTGCCAGAAGAAATGTTCATGAAGCTATGACCTCAGCCTCTGAATATCTCAGATGGCAAGCTCAAACTAACATACAAAGAGACCTACTTGCAGAGCTGCAACTATGATGGGAACCCCCACATAATACTCAACATTCTTTTTCAGTAAGCTGTGAAATGGGCTCTTCCTAAGGTATTTTTCTTGTCATAGTGGACAGAACAGAGACCCCTTCCAAAAGTCAAATGTGTTCAACTGTCAACCCCTGGAGTGAGCATTTATTTCCATCAAGTCTGAACAGACTTGCCACACAGTTCCATCTTTATTGAATTCTTGTCAGCACATTCCAGCAAAGATGTTTCCCTTTGCCTAGCAATGTTTTGTGGAGGTAAAACAGTCTCAGAAAAAATAAAGGGGCTTTTATTACATTTGTGAATGCCAGATCTAAGTAATCACCAGCTTGTATTATAGCATTATACTGCAACTATATTGATTTCAAAAATACATAGGCCAATGTCACAGGTGAGTGAGAGAACACCTTCTAATACAGTCCTTACAGCAGACAGATGAAAAATAGCAGTACTTACTTCAAAGAAAAAATAAGGTTAAGGCTCTAGAGCAATATATGGCATTTTCAATTTTATATGCAAAGAAGTTATTTTACACTCCTTTAAAGTACTTTCATTTTCAGAAAATCCTTTAGAAATATTTTTTCTTAATTTTTAAAAATTCAGAATACTTCCTCAAAACTACATGTTTTAACCCAAATACTCTTTTTTTTTTTCAGAATGTCTAGGGATTAGCTATAACAATATAATTTATTATAGACATTGCTCTTCCTTTTTCTCCCCAAAGAAGTTACACGTCTGCCTGGTTTTTTTTGACCACATGATGCACATAAAACATCATTTGGTAGGATAGCCTTATCTTCTTTCAAGCTCAAAAAACCTGGATAATCATCTCTCCATAAACAATCTCTACTTAGACTAGCTTTGTTGTTATATTGTATTTTCTGAGGTTTTTCAAAAGAGACTACAATGACTAATTTCATGGAGTTACTACAGTCATTTGTATTCTTGCAAGCATGTCTTCACGATTGCTAACTAATGGTTTCAAAGCTGCCTCAGCTAAGGCGTGATGTTGTCAATGTTGCACAAGTGACCTGTCAATACCTGCTCTTGACTCAGCAATGCACACCTGGTCTGGATGCTTTGAAGAGCTCAAATTGCATTTTTCCCCTCACCTGCAGGCAATTATCTCACCACTGGAGAACGTGACCCAGAGAGCCCAAGTTCCCTGTACATTCTGCTATCTCACCAGCAACAACAATGAGCGATCAGAAAGTATTTAACACAGCATTAGCACGGTAAAAGGTCAGTGCAGATTTAACCCAGCATCAGCACTGTAAAAGGCCAGTGCCTTAAGGCTAACTAAAGCTGTCCACTAATAAACTGACAGAAGGGGAGGAAAGCAGCGGTAGTAGAAAAAAGTAGAAAGTTCAGGCTTAGAATTCTGTTAAGATTACACTGCTTCCATGAATGAGAAAAAACATTCCAGATGCATTAAAAAAACACCATAAATAGCCATCCTGCATGAAAGGCACATCCATCTCTTCGATTCACGCTCTGTGCAACGTTCCCTATCATTTGAAAAAATGTCCTGTCTGGAATGATTTGCAGGGGTTGGTCTCTTCTCTCAGGTGACCAGTGGCAGAACCAGAGGGCATGGACTTAAGCTTCGTCAGGGAAAGTTTAGACTTGATGTGAGGAAAAAATTCTTCACTGAAAGGGTGATTGGCCATTGGAATGGGCTGCCCAGGGAGGTGGTGGAGTCACCTACCCTGGAGGTGTTTAAAGGGAGACTGGATGAGGCACTGAGTGCCATGGTCTAGATGATGATTGGTGTTAGTGTTAGGTTATAGGTTGGACTTGATGATCTCAGAGGTCCTTTCCAACCTTAATGATACTGTGATACTGTGATTTGAGATCTGTAGATGTTTTCCCACTGGCTTTTCCCCTCCTGCCCCCCTATTTTGTTTCCCCCTCTGTTTTCTGCAGAATACCAGAGTTCCCCAAGCAGCTGAATGAGTTTTCAGAATGACTATGTAACTGTATGGAAGCCCTGCCTGATTTTCCTACACAGATTTCAAGAATTCCCAGAAACAAGAGACACAAAATCAATCCAAACTTGGCTGAAGAACTAAAACACACAAAGAAACAGTTTAATTAGTGTTAAAGTACTTGGAAATTATTCCCAAATTTGTTAGGCAGTTAACCAATGATATCCACTGGCTTAGCAGTGTGGCTCTTAGGAGAGTTCATAAACAAAACATTTTTTAACAGAAGGCAAGAGATAGGGGAGAAGCAATTAGTGGAGAAACTTTGTGGACTGATCACACCACTTGGTATCCAGCCCTCAGCCAGGCTATGATCCAGTTACTCTGAGGTAGCAGGCACCCCAGATCTGTAGTACTGTAATGCTCTTTGTGTTTATGGAAATAGTAATCACAGGAATGTGGGATTATTGCTAACTGATGACAGTTGGCTGCTCACTAAGGATAATTCTATGGCTCATCTTTCATGTCTTCTTACTAATGACAATAGCTGGTTTTTAGCCTTTTCTTCATAGAATCATAGAATCTTCTGGTTGGAAGAGACCTCTAAGATCAGCCATCATTCTCTGTAAAACCAAATTATGTGATTGAACTCAAACACCAATAGAGTTTGGAGGTCGGGGGGGGAGCCAAATAATTTTTTTACTCAAGATGTACCAGGGCCATTTTTCTACTCAAGATAAACTATGCCTCTGGTAAAATAATCAGTGAAACAGCTAATGATATTTAAACTACTAAATTTCCAATAACCACTTCTAAATCATGAACTTTCTTGGAGGCAGAAGAACAGTTTCCATAGCAGTGTAGTTCTCATGCACACTATCATCTTGGCTAAGAAGCATTTCTACAAATATAATTTTTTTCACCTAGAGAATAAACCAAGCTGCATTTAGTAACAAATCACAGTAAGAAAATATGACTTTACTGGTACTGTTATGCCAGTACAGCTATAGTGACCAACCCTTTCCTGCGCACAGAAAGCTTAAGATATAAATCTTTTGTGGTACTCAACTGCAGTTTGCTTTTTCCCCCTACATAAAAGCAGCACTTGTTTTAATTTTTAAAAAGTGCCCATAACCCAAGTTATCTAAATTAATGCCAATATGCATTAGTGAAATAAAAAAGGCTCATTACAATTTAAAACAAACTGGTTGACAATCCCAGATTCCCTAAAAATAAATAAAAACTTAACTAAGCTGCTTAAAAACTACTGCCAATCACAGATTTTGACTATGATTATATGAATTCTATCTGTAAAATTATTTCAATTAAATTAATGCAATGCACATGCAAACTTCTTCTTGGCAAGATGATGCTTTTTGCAAATTAAAGGTTTTTCTTTAAGCGATACATTCTGCTAAAAACTTTAGGACTGTAGAAAGAACAGCACCGTACACCTCACTTTTCCAAAGAATTACGTTATTCTTCAAACAAACAGAGAAACGGGTAAAGGAATGGTGAAATGCTTTCCAGACTTACTGTCAGCACCAAAACTGAATAAAGCAAATGTAGACATTTGTAAAAGAATAAATAAAAAACAATCTGTTTACAATGAGAACAGATTTTAGGGGAAAGGGAAAGTAGCTTTGCAACTTTGAGTGTCTTCAGACAGCTGAAGTAAAAGTGTCCAATTACCTATTTATTAAACCTCTTACCTTTAACTCTAGTTTTGGCTACAAGGCAATCTGCCCCAGGTAAAGGGTATAAGAATCAGTAGCACTGGCAAAACCATTTATTAATTTTAACAGGCTAAAGATTCTGAACAGGAATTTATCAAATTTTTAAGATGACTATGTTATTGACCCTTTTCGATAAGTATCCAATTGCTGCTTGCAGTTAAATCTAACATAGAGAAGTGCAAGTAGCCTGAAATGTGAGACTCAGTTACCTTCAAGACTTCTGTTAAGCTAAATTCTACACCAAATCGTAAGATATTTTTATGCCATTACTAAACAAAAAGTTACAAATGACAGTTACCATATATTAATGGGGGGTTAATGATCTCCAGTTAGTTGCTGGAATTCCTACTGAGAATAAAAAAAGCCACAGAAAATGAATTTCCAGAGGGACCCTTCGAAGAGTACATTGGAACAGGACTGGGCTGTATTGGCAGGGTAACTTTTTCCTGGTTTACAGTTTCTGGTTTTAGGAAAAAAGTAAGACCGGCTCCAGTCTTTCACAGAAGTTTGTGTTGGCCAGTGTTTCTCTGAATGCTGATACATGATGCCAGCCCTGCTTTACGAGAGAAGATCAGCATACAAGTCGGAGGGGCAGCGCTTATTCCTGGTACAGAAACACCCCATAGCCCAAGAACTGAACACCACAACACAAGGCACGCTACAAACCCAACTCAAACCCCAAAAAGCTGCAGAAACACTCTACAACTAAGCTGGAACTAAGCAAATGGCTTGAGAATGTTTCAGTGCAGAATTTTTAAAGACTCATGAATAAACTTGAGATGGTCCTTATAAAAATTGCTCAAGACCTCATCATCTTTGGAGGAAATCTTCACAGTTTTCTCTCTGAGCTTCTGCATAAAGCTATAGTAACCATCCTCCAGTTTTTCACTTATTACACCATTGTAGAAGAACAAACATTTTACAAACTTGGTATTAACTGCAATTTAAGGTTTTAACACTGCACATCACTGGAAATACTCCAAATATAATTTTTGCATTCAATACAATGCAAGGTGTCTTGTGGTGTTGGTTCTCTGTAAAGTAGAAATTAACATACAAAAAAAACATTATAAAATAAAACTGCCAGCACCTTATATTCATAAAACTACTATTTATAAGATCATTTCAGCCACACCCCCAGAATACCTCAGGCTTCTTCTTCAGCTCTGTTACTACTATGTCCCAGAAATAATTTAACTAAAAATTGCAATTCACACTAGAAACTGTAGAATTGAGCAAGACAACTACTGCTTCAGTTCTCTTGTAAGACAATAAATAGAAAAGTCAACTGTGGCTGAGACAATCTCTTAATCCAAAAACCTTTCTGTTTACCAATGCTTACAAATTTGTTTGCTAGGATCATAAGCAGTAGGGTTCAAGTTGCCTGAGGCTGGCTTTAAGGAACACAAAGCTAGGGAGGAACTGGAAGTGGAAGCTACAATCCCCGTATCATTAGCACTGGATGTACAAGAGGATTAGGAGAGCCACCCATGGTTCCTTGGCGTCCAACATGCTTGTTTTTCATCACCTACAAACGTTTTTTTTCTGCAAACGTCACGATTCTCTGCTTTCAAAGCCATGGAGTGTTGTTGATAACTATCAAGAATCTGTGTGCCACGCCACGGGGGTGACATGCAGTGTCACTAGCAGAACCCTGTGCTGTTCAGCTGAAACAAGTAACGGATTCAGGCCAGGTTCTGCAACTCCCTGCCTCAAAGCAGGATGTAAAGTTAGGGGCCAGAAATCAGGCAAGTTACTCAGAAAAATAAACATTAAAAAGGTGTTTGGTTTTCTTAAACCAAATTTCAGAGTTTACAATACATCAAGTTTTAAAAACATTGAAAGTGCTCAAGAACTTTTCCCTAGACAGACAAGTGAGAGGCTGTCTGCTCTGAGAAGAGTTCCCATAAGGCTGGCAGAAGAACAGGCACTCAGTATGCACACCAGCACCAGCCTCAGTGCACTCCTGAAATCAGACGGCTCCGCTTTCTTAAGGGAAACTCTCAGGAATGGATCCATCTAACAGAGCTGATGTTCTATATATTTGGTAACATTCTTATTTAAATACTTCTTCAAACACAATTTCCTGCCCTAAAAAGGGTCTAAAACCATATATACACTCAGGCAGTTGAAAAAATTTTAAATGGTACATAACAGGAAAAATTCCACATGAATCTGATGTATTCTTGCGTTTATGGAACAGAATTGTTTGCTTAGTCATACATGACTGGTGAATTCTGTGATGATTTCTGTTTAAAACTCATTTAGAAGACATGCAATCTAAAACTTCAAACACACTTGAAGTAATGCTTTCATTCATAGTGAGAAGCTACAAACAAACCAAATCAAACTCAATCAAAGGAATTAGTTTTTCATCTTTCTCCCCTCTAAACGTGTCTGGAAAAGACATGTTCTAACTTTCCTGCATCTACATGGCTTTGCACCACATAAATTTCAGACCGCTCCATCAAGGATTTAAGCAAGAAGCTCTGCACAGTTTAAGAAGTCAATTGGTTCAGGTTAGAAATAAAAAGAAAGAATGCTCAAAGAAAATCTCTCTCACTGGATAAACACTGACATTTAATTCTTTCCTTTCACAGAGCACGATCCTGCTTGATGTCCGATCATGAACTTTGCTGTGGCGGAAGGAGGGGTGTCAGGAAGGCTCTCCACTCTGAAAAAAAACTATTTGCTAGGTTTCCACACTGGACCTGTGCTTTCCTTAAAAACCGTTTCTCTGTTTTAGCGTTCCACTTGGATATCGTATATTTGTCTATGGTGTGTTAATTTCCAATAGCCAGCAAAATTGCCTTTAAAAAAACACCTATAGCAAGATATTTTGATACAAAATACATGTTAAAAGTCCAATGAGAAAAATAGCAGCACTAAGCAAGTTCTCTTCACATTCCAAACGAAAATTATTTGTATTACTTCATATTAAACAGAAAAAGACTCTTTTCCTCCTAATACTTGTAACTTCTCATATAAATTCAGTAATTTATATTCATTCCTTATTATCTGTCTTATGATTATTGTATATAGAGTGTGGTACACTTCTTGAGCGCAAGTTTTAATGTAAAACCTTGAAGATTAATCTTCTCATATGGTTTTCATTCATCTGTTCCATTAAAGGATACAGCTACTTTTAATAAACTAATTTTTTTTCTTTAGAAAGAAGATATTCCACAAAGAGTGTCTCCTTCTAACTCCTTTTTATTTTTAATCACTCTCAGAGGAATTTAATTCCCTTTTTTACCTCTACCCTTTGTTACACATAGTGGTCAACAGTCTCAGAACTTCATGGATGATAAATAACAATTAAAATGAAAAGTCACGTAAGGCAGGAAGGCTTATTAAAACCATCTGAATTAAGAAAAAAGAACTGATTTTATAGTTTTTCTGCAACTTTCATCTTCTGGTTTATCATAGGGACCACTCTCACTGCTTGGAAGCTATCTATAGAAGCTCCCAGACCAAAGTACACAACAGTAAACATATAGGCCTTTTATATCCTAAATGCAGGACACAGAGGACAAGAAAAGGCTACTCATGTTAGCACTGAGTGTTCTCATCCAGACTTCTAAGACCTTCTAAGAGGGGTAGGTCCTGCCTGACCAACCTGATCTCCTTTTACGACCATGTGACTCGCCTGGTGGATGAGAGGAAGGCTGTGGATGTGGTATACCTGGACTTCAGTAAGGCCTTTGACACGGTCCCCCACAGTAGACTCCTAGGGAAGCTGGCAGCTCGTGGCCTAGATGGGAGCACTTTGTGCTGGGTTAGGAATTGGCTGGATGGCCGAGCCCAAAGAGTGATGGTAAATGGTGTTTCATCCAGTTGGCGGCCGGTCACCAGTGGTGTCCCCCAGGGATCGGTATTGGGTCCCGTCCTGTTTAATATCTTTATTGACGATTTGGATGAGGGGATTGAGTCCATCATCAGCAAATTTGCAGATGATACCAAGCTGGGAGGAAGAGTTGATCTGTTAGAGGGTAGGATGGCCCTACAGAGGGACCTGGACAGATTGGAGAGCTGGGCCAATTCTAATGGGATGATGTTTAATAAGTCCAAATGTCGGGTACTTCATTTTGGACACAACAATCCCATGCAGAGCTACAGACTGGGGACAGAGTGGCTGGAGAGTAGTCAGGTAGAAAAGGACCTGGGAGTGCTGGTGGACAGGAAGCTCAACATGAGCCAGCAGTGTGCCCAGGTGGCCAAGAAGGCCAATGGAATCCTGGCCTGCATCAGGAATAGTGTAGTAAGCAGGACCAGAGAAGTTATCGTCCCCCTGTACTCGGCACTGGTCAGGCCTCACCTTGAATATTGTGTCCAGTTCTGGGCCCCTCAGTATGGGAAAGATGTTAGGGTACTGGAATGTGTTCAGAGGAGGGCAACGAAGATGGTGAGGAGGCTGGAGCACAAGCCCTATGAGGAGTGACTGAGGGAATTGGGGCTGTTTAGCCTGGAGAAGAGGAGGCTCAGGGGAGACCTCATTGCTCTCTACAACTACCTAAAAGGAGGTTGTAGTCGGGCAGGGGTTGGTCTCTTCTCTCAGGTGACCAGTGGCAGAACCAGAGGGCATGGACTTAAGCTTCGTCAGGGAAAGTTTAGACTTGATATGAGGAAAAAATTCTTCACTGAAAGGGTGATTGGCCATTGGAATGGGCTGCCCAGGGAGGTGGTGGAGTCACCAACCCTGGAGGTGTTTAAAGGGAGACTGGATGAGGCACTGAGTGCCATGGTTTAGATGATGGTTGGTGTTAGTGTTGGTGTTAGTGTTAGTTTATAGGTTGGACTTGATGATCTCAGAGGTCCTTTCCAACCTTGTGATACTGTGATACTGTGACCCTAGTGCAGAGTAACAAACAATGGCCCAAGGAAAAGCTGAAAAAGGCGAGCACTAGTAGCAACCTATGCATTTGGGTTCTTAAACGCAGTTTATTAAAGTATTAATCTATTTTACTATCTATGGTTGTTTTACCTTCATCAAAAAGAACCATACCATATTTTGCACCCAGAATGGCCCTGCTGAAAGCTATCTGCATCATTTCCCCGCTGAAAGCAGGGCTACCTTCAGCTTTACATCAGGTTTCTCAAGAATCTGTGCAGCATCTCCCAAGGCTGGAGATCCCACAACCTGTCCAGGCAGCCTGTCAGCTGGAGAAGAATAAGAGGATGAAGAACTAGAATAGAAAGTCAGTTTTTCATTCCGAGATACACATATTCTTGCAATATTTGGATTTCCAAGAACCAACTAATGTTCCCTTTACATTTAAAAAGTTTCTGAAATGATTTTCACATCAGACAGCTGCTTTTTCAGTACATCACAAACTGTGAAGTGAGTCAGATTTATACAATCGTTTTTTTAACCAGCTTGTCTGGTTTGTTGGACAAAATTGTCTACAGTATTTTGTTCCTTTTTTGACTCATTTTTAAAATAATACTTTGATGTAGAGCCCTAAAAAGGTGACAGTCTTTGAATGGAATAATGCTAACTGCTTCTACCATGGGCTCACATACACTGAATAGGCTTAGAACATAGAGTCCATTGCAGCTGGATATCCACACAACCTTCCTTTCACTACTTTTGGTGCTCAGCTGTCCATTCTCATTCACTCCGTCTGGCACTTTAATTGGAATAGCGATTACCACAACTCACTTCAAGGCCCCTTTTACAGACTTCTGTGTTTTACTTCTCCCATTAGAAAGTTATTTTACCAAATTTTCTCAATTCTCTATCGTCCACCCCACAGCATCTACATGGAAGGGAATCACCATAATAGGTCTATTCTCTCACTCAGGAAGAAATGCATTATTATTTTTCCCATTACTTCAAATTAGAAACTCTGCTCAATATTAACACGGCCAGAGAAGTGAGCTGAAGGTTAAATTTAAACTCATCTGTTTGACACTAACATCTGACATCCACAATAGTCTGCTTGCAGGCCAGGACAAGAAACTGAAATTACAACCGTTGACTACAGCAATGAGCCCTGCGGCTAGCAGAGAGATGGTAGATAAGCACTACCATTCTTGATCCCTCTGTTAGGACTTACCAGTTCCTGAGAACAGAAAAGAAGGTGGGACTACAGTCCAACACAGGAAAAGTATACCAGTAGTGTTAAGTATGTCATCCTGCCTTTAAAAGTGGCTCTAGCTAGGGTACACCGAAGGGAAACTCCTGGCCCGTCTCTCCACTCAGACTGTCAAAGCCTTCCCAAACCCAAGGTATTTCCAAAACAGGGTTTTTTTTTTTTTTAATAGTCAATGCCCTCCCCCTAATTTAGAAAAAAAGCCTGTCAGCCCACATTCAGCAAGCACTATGACAAATGAGCATCTACAAACTGATATATAAACAAACATGTTTTTTTTAGTGTGCAGAACACACTTCCTTCAGGTGTTCTCCTGATATTCACTCGATATTTAATTTTTTCCTACCAAACACCACATTAAATTCTACGTACTTAAAACGAGCACAAGAGCACACATCAGTACTCATCATCTTCAATACTGCAGATCATACTCTACTTGCTTCATTCCCACAATTCTTTTTGATTTTGGTCATTAAAAAAGTCCAGCATTAGGAATTCAATATATTTCAAATTTTATCGTGAGACTCGCTGTACTCACTGTTTAGCAACTGCTCATTTATTTACTATACGTAGGTAAGACCTGCCCTTCTACAATAGGTCACATCAAAGTTCCATCATTTCAATGACAGATTCACAGGAAAAAAGTTAAAGAAACAAGACAAATATACAGCAATATTTACAACTCACATCTGGAGAACCAGTTAATGACAGCCAAACACTTCCTTTTTTTTTAGTCCACTCAAACCTTTTTAATCAGAATCTACACATTGCCTATAAGGCAGGGAAACCACCCCAAAAAGACAAAGGCAAAATGGTATGTGTCTTTAGTAGTCATTTGATATAGTCAACCATCAGGACAACAGGCTTCACCATGTGCAATCACTAAAATATGAGGAAAAATATTCCGCAAATGAAGGGTCTCATCCTGCCTCTGATGTGCAGAATCATAGCAACTCTATACACAACTGTGTGTGGAAGCTCACACACAAATACACATTATATATAAATACAGAGTTCTATGCAGGCATTGTTACTGCACTTGAGACTGGATGTCACAGACAAACTTTCTCCAGTAAATATGAGGATTGGCAAGCAAAAGCCCACTAATATGAAGAAGCTTCACTAAAAAATTTAGTTTCTATTAAGTATGTGACAGAACAATAGAACATTACTCAAGTTTTCCCCTGAAAGGAATACATATCCTACAAATATATGGAAAATGGATGGAGAATTTGTCTTACAAATACTCCTGGGATTCCTAAATTACATTGGTCTCGCTTATGCAGTGAGAACTGCTGGCCCATAAAAGGAATTATGAGCATTTCTGAATTGCAAGAAGATTCTACTGAATTGTTCATTTAAATTATCTTATTACCAGTTCTCTTCTGGTCCACATATCTTAACTGCCTATGAAGGTTAATTGCCCTTATTTGCATGCGCCTTATAATGCACAGAAAACACATGCTGTAATTTAAAATGTTTAATTTATTTCAAAATAACCACAAAGAATCCCTTTAAAATTAATTTTAACCAGCAAAAAGCATCAGGTCCCTTTTAAAGGTATAAAAATTTTGGCCAAGCACTAAAAAATATTTGCTTTCTCTTTCTACTAACAGATGCAAATTTCCCCTTCTCTTCATTAATTCAAATTCAGTTTTGCTTCTCCACATTACGTTCCTGCATAAAAACGCCTCCTCTCTTATTATTTAAAGGCTTCCTTTGTTTGAAAGAGGGTTACTGGTTTTGCTATTGTACGATGATTTTTTTCTCCTGGTGTACAAGGCTTGCTACTCTCTAGTCACTACTAGTTACAAACCTAAACCATGCAGTTGCTGCAGATCATTCTCTAACACTGTTCTGCAATCAGCTGGACATGAAAGTCTACGCCAAATCCATTAAATGGTCCTGTAAAAATTGGAAACATTCAGTTCTGGCACTTTCAAGCCCTATTGATTTGAACAAGACTTTGTGAAACACAGGAAGTACCATCTGTATATCAGGAAACACCTTTTCTATTTAGGGTGACTAAGCACTGGAACAGGTTGCCCAGAAATGTTCTGGAGTCTCCATACTTGGAGATATTAACAAACGATCTGGACATGGTCCTGGGCAACCAGCTCCAGACAGACCAGCTTGAGCAAAGGCTGGACCAGACGACCTCCAGAGGTCCACTCCAACCTCAGGCATTCTGTGATCATTCAGCTATCAAGACAGCTGAGAGACTGCTACCTTAAGCAGACTTGTTAGAAATAAGCAGCTATTACATTTTCAGCAGCTGACATTTGTCCACATGCAACCACCATCTTGTTCAATGGAACTACTTAACAGGGTTACACATCACTTGAGACTCATACCGGGTCTATTTGCTAGGATTACCGTAAGAGTAAGGATACAGGAACACTTTTGTACAAGACAAAGAGAAACACAACCTTTTAAAAACTACTACAGAAATATAGAAACCAGTAATCTAACTGGAGATAGACAATCAAGTTGGTCCTGGTGTTAGCTTATTTACACCCTTCTCCACCTCCTTACTTGTTATATTTCTTCTCTAATTTCCCTACAATTATCAGAAAAAGTGCCATATTTCAAAATTAATTTCTCTGTTGACTACTGTAATGGGACCTTGTCCCTAAATAGGACTCTCAAAATGAGCACAAGAAAAATCATACTGGTACTAATCAGATAATGTCTCGAATGTAAGACATCATTTTCATCAACCGGTTGACTCAATACTGCATGAAGTATCACAGTATCACAAGGTTGGAAAAGACCTCTGAGATCATCTCGTCCAACCTACGACCCAACAATAGCACCCACTCGTCATGTAAACCATGGCACTAAGTGCTTCATCCAATCTGTTTTTAAACACCTCCAGGGATGATGACTCCACCACCTCCCTGGACAGTGCATTCCATTGGCGAATCATCCTTTCAGTGAAAAATTTTTTCCTACTATCAAGCCTAAACCTCCCTTGACGATGCTTGAGATCATGTCCTCTAGTTCTGTCACCAACCCCTGCCTGCCTACAACCTCCTTTTAGATAGTTATAGAGAGCAATAAGGTCTCCCTGAGTCTCCTCTTCTCCAGGCTAAACAACCCCAGCTCCCTCAGTTGCTTTTCATAGGGCTTGTGCTCCAGCCCCTTCACCATCCTCGTTGCTCTAAAGTGATACAAAGCAAACAACAAATACTCATTCCTATGCCACACAACTACTGTGGAACTCATTTTGCACATGGAAAAGAAACTATCAAACTAAACATGTGGTATGTTTCCTGCCAAAGGTCCACTTGCCAAAGACTAATTTAGCAGAATTCTTTCCCCTCCTCTGGAGAAAATCTCAAGTGTTGCCCCCAGCAATGAATCATTCCCTCACACAGCCACGTGGTGTTGCCTTTGGCCATGGCTAACAGTTACATATTATAGAGTTCACATACAACTTAAACGGGGCAATGGAGTTTTTTATTCAACACATTTTGATGAAGTAAAGAGTTGAAAGCATGATTTTAAGTAAAGCTTTTCTCGTTAAAAGGTCAGAAATATAAAACAGCAACTGCTCCCTTCTAATAATATATAATATAAAGAGAAAAGCCTTTACTTTTTTCCTTTCTGATAATTTAACAGCCTACATAGTACTTATATAGGCAAAGTGTCCTTTTAAACAAATCTAAGATACTTACGGAGTCCAAACCTGTGGAAAGGCAGCAATTTCTTCTGGCGTATATTCATCTAACCTCTTGGGGACTGCACGTGGCTGAGGAATCTCTTGTAGAAGATTCTTCTGTATATCTTCTGGAATAACCTGAAGCAAGTGAGGCCAGTCTTAGCTATCTGATTACTTAAACACCATCATTTCCTTCCTTAAATCCAGACTAGAATTTGTCAACAGTACTGCACTCTTTATCCCATGTGTTTGACTTGAATAGAGACAACAATCTCACGCATGTCTAAATTCTCACAATTTTGTGAAATAATAAAGAAAAAAGCATCAACATTTCAACTATATTTATATACATAAATAAAAAGCAGCTTGATTTTTCTTAATTTGCCTTCTTTAGACAGGAGTTTTGCTGTTGCTAGACCTCCCTCCTCACCTCCAAATTACACAGGAATGAAAACGTAACTGCGTGACTACTCACATCTTCTGGGAAAAGGTGCAGCCTCTGCATCATAGTTCTCCTCTGAAGGTTTTTTGGAAGCATTCTATAGATAGTCAGTTTAACAATCTGGGGAAAGACAACACAGTAACAAATAATCAGACACACTACAAACAACGTGAAAAAGCTAAGTTGTGTTTCCCTCTGTCCTTTTCACTAGTCACTGAACCTCTTTTTTTGTCAACTTCTTCCATGCTGAAGAACTGCAACACATTCAGAAGGTGCTCCACACCTACTGTTTCAGAAGAAGAAATTCTTACTCCTGATCAGATAAACACGTACTCTAACAGCCATATAGAAAATTTAAGCTTAGGAAGAGCTACATTTAGCATTGCAGATGATTGTATATGATTATTCAACTTCAAAAAGAATTGAGAAGCTTGTCCGTATCATATTGCACACTTATATCAACAAGTTACTGAGGAAAAAAAGTAAAATAGGCTCTAACAAATTTACCAAGTGTTCTCAGCAACTAGTTTAACACTGTTTTGCCACGTTTGAAATGTCTATATAATTGATGCATAGTATCTTAAGCAAAGCTGACATACCAATACATTGCATTATGAACACATGTATTTATAATTTATTCCCTTGCTATTAGTTCCAGATGAACAACTTCACTTCTGAGCACCAGGAATGAACAGAATTTGTACATCTACACTAGATGATGCTTACTGAAAATTAACGAAATTCAGTAGGATTTCTTTTGAAGTCTAGTACAGATGCCTGTAATTTAAATACAAAACACATTGTTTCAGAGTTCACCCAAACCAGGAACATTTTAAAATGTAAACAAGGCATGCAACTGTACGAGATAAGAAGAGTTTTACGAAGGACAGCAAAGTATTTAGGGGCATCCCTACATGCAGTTTTCTAAGCAGAAGCAAACCCACTCTGCCTGTGCTCCAAGCCACCCAGACACAAACTTAGATCGAAATCAGAAACTTCCCAAGTGTGTTTAGCAAAATAAGCTGAAGTTATTAAGCCATACTGAAATGCAGTGCACTAAGCACAAATAAATCTCCCAGACCTCTAGATATTTTGAGAAATGTACTGCACAAAGTTGCTTCTCGTTATAAAAATAAAGGAATTAAATCAATATTTCAGAGACAATCACTAACACCGAGTTCCGAGCTGGAACCACGCAGATAGGATAGAATGATTAATTGTTGCAAATGATATTAATGAGAAGTGTAGGTTCTTAAACTTGCTGGCATTTCTACTTGGATTCTGAAGTTAGTAATCACTCAAGATTCTTTGCCCTACTACATTTTTCATTTTGCAACCTAACAGACAGTAACACTGTCTTTGGATCCTCATTAACATGTACTGTATGCCCAATCTGAATCTACTCTCTTTTAGCTTAAAACTACTGTCCCTTGCCCTACCACAACAAGCCTTGTTTAAAGGCATTCTCCATCCTTCTTATAAGCCCCCTTTAAGTACTGGAAGGCTGCAATAAAGTCTCCCCAGAGCATTCTCTTCTCCAGGCTGAACAACATCAACTCTCTCAGCCTGTCTTTGTAAGAGAGGTGCTCCATCCTTCTGTCCATTTTTGTAGCCCTCTGGACGCGCTCCAAGAGGTCCATGTCTTTCCTGCGCTGAGGACTCCAGAGGGGCAGAATCACCTCCCTTGATCTGCTGGCCACACTTTACTTGAAGCATTCCAGGATACCACTGGCTTTCTGAGCTGCGAGCACACATTGCTAGCTCATGACCAGCTTCTACCTTCATCCCCCAGCCTCTACTGATACCAGAGGTTGTCCTGACCCAGAGGCAGAACCTTGCACTTGGGTGTTATCGATCCTCTTGAGGTTTGCATGGGCCCACTCCTCCAGCATGTCCAGGTCTCTTTGTATGACAACAATTCTCTATAGTGAATCAACCACAACACTCAGCTTGGAGTCATCTGAGTATTTGCTGAGGATGCACTTAATTCCACTGTCTATGCCACTGATGAAGATATTAAAACCTTGCCTGATTCAGAGCAGAAAATTGGACTTCACTGTTACAATTGCTCCCATTCTGGAGCTTCAATGCAAGCGAACAAGCTCTCAGAGGAAACAAGCTTGTAACTCACTAACTAGAGGATTCAAAGAGCTCATTTTTAAATTGCATGCTTTTGTGGTTACCATAGAGCAATGTCCGAGCCACTTGACCATCCCAGGAGGTGTTCACGGCCAGGTTGGATGAGGCTTTGAGCAATGTGACCTAGCAGGCGTCCCTGCCCAGAGGTAGAACTGGATGATCTTTAAGATCCCTTCTGACCCAAACCATTCTATCATTCAGTAATACAGGGCATAGTGAAAAAACCCTAGAATTTCAGGATACACACCACTTACTTGGAAGTACAGCCGGATACTACATCTTCCTTCTACACGTTCTTAGTTTTCTGTTCTGTATACAACATTGTTCTTTTCACCATGTTATACGAGCATTCCATGAACTTCACCTTTCAACCTCTGATAGTTGTATGCATAGTGTGGCAAAAATGAATGTACTTAATACTGCCATAATAATCGTTTGTTCACAGACAGACTTCCATTGTATGCCTTCTTGTTTTCCACAACTGTTCAGCACTTAAAAACTTAAAATTTTAATGTGTTCTTTAAATTAATGCAAATAAGAAATTCATTAAGATTTATTTTAAATAAGGAAGTATTTATTTTTTCTCTACTACTAAGCAGAAGATCGATCCAGCTCTAAGACTCATTTAGAGCACCTGGAGGTTTTAACGTAGCAGGTTCTGTAATGACATTCTCCTCTCCATGCCATTTCTCAGTGCGCCTACTAATCCAGACTTTGAAGTTTTGCTCTACTTAATCAAAACCCGTAACTCCATAGCAAGAAAATAAATCAGTACCGTATCTGGCATTCCAGTAACTGACTATTGGCATGTACGTATTAATATCAACTATCCCTTACTGATACAAAAAAAAATAGGCTTTCAAATACCAACAGCAAGATTTAACCATGCTTCCTGTCCAAGCTTTTCTTCAAAAGACCATTACTATGCAGATATAATGCCAAGTCTATACATGCAGGCAGTTGCTAAAAAGCATTCAAAAGGGCAATCAGAACTTTAAGCCCCTTCCTATCAGCAGCTGAACAAACCTGAAACCCAATATCCCCGAAAGCTTCCCCACAGCAAATTTCCATGGAGCTACTCTGCGTCACTTAATATCTTCCCCAGCAGGTAACATTCATTCTGAACAATTATTGCCTATTATTTCTTTGTTAGGGCCAATACCCTCTGAATACTGCAAAGGTCAATCCTCTAATAGAGTGTTTGGAATTAGCCAAACACCTTTTCCTTTTTTGTTTTTCTTTTTTTTTTTTTTGAGGGGGCGTGGCGGGGGGGGAATTTTCTGATCCAGTCAAAAATAGCTCCAAAAACCCCCAACCTTACACCAAGTTTTGCTTACTCGTAAAATTAGAATAAAATTGATTGAAAATTTTGTACTGACAGGATGACTACCTAGTTCTACAGATTAGACCTGTCAACACGTTTTGAAGGCATTTTAATGCAAAGCCTTAAGATTTTTACAGAAAGTTTTGCTCCAAGGAATCTTTGCTCCCTCTCAAACCCACTACAGTTAAAAGTACATCTTTTAGTCTTCCTATATCAAGTACTTCAAAGCCTAATTTGAACGCATTGGTCTCATGCCTATCAGCATTTTTTCACCTAAAAAAAAATCTGCAGATTTTATTAATAGCAAACATGAAAACCCCAAACACTACATTCCAAACACTTGCAACTCAAAGTAAAAAGATTTACTCATTTCCTTTATTGTCAAGACTATTTATTGGAAAAGAAAATGCACCAAACCTTTTAAACAGATTTTTCTTAGCAACTTACAGTGGAAATTAATGCTGTCCCCCAAAATATATCCTAAGAGAGTATTACTATCATACAGATACTGGTATTGTATTAACCTGAAGAACAGAGAGACTGTTTCAAACTAAAGCAACAAGTTGTTATGTGGCACCCAAAGAACATATTTAACATTCTCCTCTATGGGTGGTCCAAGGATTTACACAAAATCTAAGTCAGAGAAAGAAAAGACTGAAGTATGAAGAAGCCATATTTTTCTTCAATAAGCACGTCCTAAAGTAGCCTGGACATGTCTGACTGACAAAAGCTATTCTATGCTATTCTCCAGCACAGCGAACAACTGAAAACACTACAAATTTTAAACAGATTCACAGACTCCCCTCCCATAGGAACTGAAAGGTACTAAAGGTAAAAATGTGCTAGCCTATTAACTTTTGATATCTTCTTTGTAACACACTGTAATTTTTCACCCTTCCATAAAACCAAATCTTTCTGAAGTGTGGAAAAACTTGGCACAAAGAACATGGAACTTCAAATTCTATACAAAACACCTATGCAGACCTCTTCTTGTATTCACTTCCTCATCCACAAAAGATACTTTGAAGTGGAAAAAGGTCATATTTGTCAATCTCAGGCACAAAACTATACATCTGATATGAAATACTTAAATTTTTTTCCTCTTTTCAACTAAGTACTAAAGTCAAGGATTAGAAGTGGTTGCCATGGGAGGCTTTCAAGACCAGTCTCGATAAGCCCCACCAACAGACTTATCTGACCTAATAGCTGACCTTGCTTTGAGTGAATTTGGACCAGATATCTCCATATATTCCCTCCAACTGGTATCATCCTACAAAAAAGCATCCATGCACATTCAAAATTCAGCACAGATACCTCTAAAGCACTAGCTGCTACCTGTAAGAAAAATAAAGGTCCAAAGTCAGTAAGACAGATACAACGATGTCAATCTCCCTAAGTGAGCACATCAGTTCTTCATCCATCCCTATTCTTGGTACCTTATGAAGGAACTAGAAATGACCAAGGGCGATTCTCCAATCATATTGCAGTAAAAATATCTAAATTCTGACAGCTATACTTATGACTTTTATCCCTCCATGTAAACATAAACTATACCATTTTCCCTCAAATTACTCATTATAACTTTTTAAATTAGCTATTAGCTGTGTACCAGTGCTTCCTAAATCAGTTTCTCTGTATATTAGAAACTACGCGTAAACCCAACTGTAATGGAAAAATATTTATCTTTGGGATTTGTATGCTTGAATTTAGACATTTGTAAGTAAAGACAGTGGTATACAGACCAGAATAGTACTACACACACACACAGAATCTTAGAAGCTTTCATCTACTTCTTACATAAGTAAAAAAATAGTTACATCCATTGCAAAATCTCTATGTAACACCAGGCAAGTTTACAAGATGTAATGTCAACATCCTCTTCCTTGGAAGTAGTCTCTTCCATTGATTTAATGCCTTAATTTCTGTAACAGGAATGTTTCTAAGAATGTTGACTCATCTAATGGAGCACTAGCAGGATGAGCTAGCAGAAGACAGCAGGATCGAGGGAAGAGAAAAAGCAGTAGCCTCCAGGATGAAAACAATGCTTTACTGAATGAAGATTTTGATTCCACAGAAAAACCCTGCTTCCTAAAGCCTACCTAATTCAACTGCCTTTGCAGTAATTGAATTCAATGCCATTAAAAGAGTAAAGGTCTCTTATATTCAAAGAAGTGAAACAAAGTGGTTTATAAAAGCCTCCATAATAATGCTGTGATTTTTCTCTTTACTTAACTCCTTTTCAGGTTTTAATAGCTACTCCTAAAAATAAAACATGTTAATAAAACACCATCATAGTTCCTATCTTTGTCACATCCCAATGTATTTCACACCAAAACAATTCAACTAGTAAATAAATGTATCTAGCCATAAAATCATCTGCATGTCAAAACTTACAAAAAGCTACACATACAGAATATATCATGCCACATTTATAGTAGTGGACGGTAACTATGACAAAAATACAAATGAGTGAGCTTTATGAGGGACATTCAAACACTTCATCTTCAATAAAATCAAAGAGCTAAGTGCTGAGGGCTGTCCACAATTCTGTTTAAAAAAAGTTTCTCTTGCTAAATTAAACCAAGCCTTGAGCCACATCAGCATTTGCTTTGGATATTGGCAATGCATTAAATCCTTGTCTCCGTCTGTACAGAAATTCATCTACGGGTCTGGCAAAAACAGAGCTATTTTGGAATGAATGTCAGAAGGTCATTTATAGAACAACCAGTTTTCAGACCCTAACAAACAAGTAGTGTTACACTGCCTCCCAGTGCACAGCGTCTGCCTGAAACTCAAATGAAAAAGGTTGAAGAATCCATTTCAGACATGAAACTACTAATAATTGCCAAAGGAAGTGCCTGTCCTCAAAAGCTTTTAAGTTGTTTTGAAAATTTCTAGACAGAAAATAATACTGAACAATGGAATTTCATTTCACTTCAAATAAAGAAATAAATTGCAAAAACCAGGCAAATTCGTATCATGGATCGCTTTTCTATTGAGTACTTGTAACCTGTCTTGCATAAAAGACTTATGGGACAAACCAGAACTTCTAGATCATAGGTAAAAAAAATCATTGACAAAACCCAAAAATTTTACAGCAGATAAAATTTCTGTAGGAAAAGGAAGAAGCATTTTCATATTTTAGATATAAGGTGACTCAAGCCAAAGCATTTTGAAGCTGAAAATAAACAAGATATCTGCTAATCTCTGTGGGTCTCCTATCATGTTTTGAAACACTACTCCTTGGAGAATTCAGTCCTCCAATGCTGAACATTCGAAGCCCTAGAAAAAGTAATTTCATAACTGTGTATGGCAACATACCAAAATGTTAATATCTAGTGTCCTGTTTTTTTTCATCATTAACAAACACAACAACACTGGTGTTCAGCGGTGACTTCAACAGTCTAATAAGACAGTAAAGAGACTTAAGTTCAATGTAATCACCATTTCCAATTCTTTCCCAGACCACAAACATGCAGCACTGCAGAAAGAGTTTTAAAAAAAATAATTTAACAAAACCTACAGTTGAATTTGGGAGAAGGCAGCAGGTGTACTTTCTAACCTTTTCAAGATCAGCATTATTCATGCTGGCTTTTAAACAAGTAGTAGGATTGTTAACTTACAGAAGAACAATTTAGCTAAGTCTAACCTGAGGCAGTTTCATTATGAGAAAGGTCAGACCTCTGAAGCCAAAAGCAAATGAATTGGTAAAAAAAAAAAATCAGTGAAGCAAATAAACTTGATTTGCTCATTTGGACAGCAGGGAAGAATCACAAAAATGCACAACCTACAATCTAACCTGCAAAACACGCTTTTAACGAACTCACTGTCACAAGCCAAGCTTTTAAGAGCCCATAGCAATTTATTTGTAATTTAGCTTTACCCAGCAGGCAGCTGATCCCTTTTGCTTAGGGGAACCAGTTAAATGAAAATGAAAAAGCAGCTTTACATATGAAAAAGAAGAATGGGAAACACTTACAGCAGTAGGATCCTTCAAATGGAGCTGAGTGGCTGTCACTTGTCTGAAACCGCCAGGATAGCTAGAAAAACAGCAAAAGCACACAAGCTCAAAGCTATATGCTCAAGCATGATGTTAACACAAGTATCACTACATCTTGAACAGTGTAATGGTACTATAAGCCATTCAAAAAAGAAAGTTGTTTTCACAAGGCCAACAACTATATTGTATTAAAAAGATTCTATCCTGTCAAGTACCCAAGTTTAACGCCATTCGTACTTTCGTATTTATTCACTTGTGAAACACAAACTCTGTAATACGTAAGTAGATGTATATGTTTTTAAAACTTATTAAAAACACCATCACAGTCACAGAACACTGTGGGAGTAAGATATGGAAAACTTGGAAATATTTCAAGATGATAAAGACTCGTAACAGCGTGTATTATTTTCTCACTATTTTAGATAAACCTTAACATGATTTGGCATAGCTACAGTAGCAGCATGTGACTTCCTGTAAAGAAAACTCTACTGAAACTGCATCCCTCTTTCTAAAGTTTATGTGACATAGTGAACTGCTGATTGACATTTAAGCATACACTTTAAATGAATACATTAGTGCATGAATGAATACAGTGGTCGAAGAAATGACACAGATGTCAGGTAAAGTTGGATTTCATTTTGATTTAATAATGCTACTAGGTATCAGCCCACATGAAATGAAAGTAAACCCATGGGGGTTTATTACACACATTAAAACACGACCACTTAGGAAGCTGCACGGATTTAAATATTTTTTTTATATTGTACAATTATTTCACTTACTCAACACCAACTCAGCTACTTATGGAAGTGCTTTAACTTAGAAGTTTTTAGCAAAAATTTTAAAGAAGTCAGAGGGGTTGAACAGAAAAAAACTCAAAGCATTAATTTCCATCAACTCTGAATAAGAACTTCTCAGCAATTCAGCAGAGGATTATCAGGATTCAAATATTAACTTTCTCAATGTGATTTATTCGTCTCCTAACTGGATATATTTTAACACTTAAAATTCATTATCTAGAGTTGTCGCTTGTCACTGTATAATATAGGAGTAAATGCTCTTATTTGACTGAACTAATCATTGCCATACAGTTTATAATTGACTACTGCACTTCCACCTATAAACAAGTTATGTCTGCCAGAATAATACATTACACACTATTGTATACATCAGTAAATCTTGAGAGTATATAATTTCTTACAGTTATTCATTTTTTTTCATCCTCTGATTCAATAATATAATCAATCTCAATATTTGCTGTTATGTAAATAGGTACTCGTAGGATAAAGTAATTGAAGGTGATAACTATTTATCTTAAACATGCAGTGCTAAAAGGAATGTCTTATGCTGCTTATTAAGCAGAATAATCCTGACCATTGGGTTCATTGCTTCACACAGAACAACCTGGCTCACCAAATCTGTTAACTTACTCAACTGCTCTGTCTAGTTTTGAGGTAGATAATTTCCCTAACAACAACCACTGGGGGGGGGGGGGGAAGAAAAAGTTTTGCATAATTTTAAACACCACCACAACTCATGCAAACACAAAATGTGTAAGTTGGAATTTCCTTTTGAACCAATATGAAGATTAACTATTAAGAAAATGACATTTACCAGTAGCTCATTTGAATATTATAAAGCTTACCCAGTATGTGAAGAATATACTTTCTGTTCCCATTTGTTACCAGAGAAGGCAATATGTTTTGTATTTATTATGACAACATGATCTCCACAGTCACCTACAGGTAGAAATTAGTTGAAAGTATTAAGAGAATCATAAGAGTAATCAACCAAAATAACAACTATGAAGTGTGTGATACATATGTAATAGCATGTATATATAAATATACATTTCATGAAGATCTCCGCTTTTTGAGTCACACCATCCAAATCTGCACTTAAATACCAATCTTAATTACTGTTTTTGTTAGTATTGTCAGGTTAGAATGCAGGTGAGCTGGTAAAACACCATCAGACTATATAATTCAACCATTGCAATTATTCAGATAAGATCTGTAAATCTGGCTTACAGAGAAGTGCATTATTTTATTCAACACATTGCGCTGCATATGTACCTTTATTAAAAAAAAACCCACAAAAACACAATGAAAAATTCTAAACAATTCTATGAAGCACGGAAGTACATTTTCCTCAAGAAATACACAAAAACCAAGGCCAGCATATTCTATTACATTACGGTATATGCAGTTTGTTAAACACAGCATATACACTGCACCTCTTCAAATAAAACTAAGCTGCCACAGTAAATCCGTTCTATATCTCTTCCTTTGTAACATCGCTAATTCCTATTGCATTTTAAAAACACATGCTTCAGGTACACACATTTTTCCTTTCCTGGAATGGTATCTGGATAACAAATCAAAAACAAAACTAAAAAAACCCCACAATGTTATTCTGTCTAAGGCAGTGTTACAGACACCAAAGACTACACTCACAGACACCAAAGTATTTCTCATTTGTTCAGGAAAGGATAAAAAAAAAAGAAAGAAAAAAAAGGAAGTGTTAATTACACCAACCACAAATTCTTGCATACTTTGCTCTCCTAGAGACTATCAAGTGTCTCTTGGTAGTAGTAGCCTATCAATGTCAATCTCAGGTGTAATATATTTGGTACTGATTTACAGAACCCTTTAGACCAAATAAAGACCAAATAAAGTTATCCTTGAAATGAATTTCCAGGATTTTACAACTTCTGGACATAAAAGTATCAAAGATTATTTCCACGTGACAACCAAAAACATTTCTTCTTAGCATCTGCTTTATTTTTCAGCCAACCATAGACTCTAGTGACATCTTGTGGATAAAACATAAATTTGCAACAGCGGAATTCTAGTATTTAAAACTTCTTTAGAGCAGTACAAATGCTGCCTTCTCATTATGAAAAACAGAACACGATTCTTTCTTTATGTAAACTATACAAGTATGAGCAACATGCAATCCTTTATGTTTCAGTAATGCCTCTTAAAAAAATTTTACATGAGAACTACAGGAAATATTGCATTATCAACACGAGGGACCACCTTTTTGTTATCTATAAAATGCTTATCACTACAAGACAAGTGCTATGGTATTAAAAATAATGAATGAGAACACAGATACATCTTCATTACTGAATCTTATAACTTGCAGAAAAGCAAAAGGAAGTCTTCTCATCTAAACAATAAGATATCTTTCAACAATGATTCGGTCTTCTATTTAAGAATCAGACAGGTTCCAGTCTCATCGTCTCAGAATGTGAGGTTATAAAAGACCTCTGGAGGTCATGTTGTCCAGCCCCCTGCTCATGCAGGATCAGTTTTAGAATATCTCCAGTAATGGAGACGCCACAAGCTCCTGGACAGCCACTTCCAGTCATCCTCACCGTAAAAAAATGTTTCCTGATGCTCAGAGGAAACTTCCTGTGTTTCACTTGGTGCCTCTTGCTTCACGAAGACAGGACTTCTCCGCACCTTATTCAGAATGACAAACCACTTCAATGCTCATTGTGTAGCTACTGAAAGGTTGCATTCAGAAAATCTAATCAAGAAGTACATCAGTGCATCATTACATGCACTGTAAATTAAACCTTTACATCTAAAATCAATGCAACAAAAACACATTTCAAGGCTTTTCAAAAAAAATGGAAGCACAACCTACTGTAATTCAGCTACGAAAATTAAATCATGAATTCATAATGAGCTTTATACGGATTGGTAAAGACAATGATACAAGGTTGCAGAGGGCCATGAAGGCAAAAGATGAGAAGACATTTACAAACAACTGAAAAACTTAACCTTATATATCAGACTTGATTTAAAACTGAAATCAGAAGAAAAATACAATTCAAGGAAAGCAAATTTGCTTTTATCAACCACAATACTCACTTATTGCATGATAAATAGGTTTATGCCTGCCTTCAAGTCTCATTACAGTTGCAGCTGCTATTTTTCCTGGCGGCTGCATCTTCGCATCAAGGAGATACCATGCTCTGGCAAAAGTAGCCCATTGCTGAAGAGAATGAGACATAGTACTCAACATAATTAAAGAACACACTACTGTACATAAGTCCAGCTTCTTTAACTGCATCAAAACCTTTTTTTTTCACTCAAAAAAACCCAAGAAGAAATCACAATATTCAACAACACCCCCTCCAAATAATTTTTCCATCTATGGAGACAACTGCTACACACTGCATTAAACCCACTGCTGTACACAGTTGCAGTAACAACACTGAAAAGTTACCAGCACTAGGTTTAATTTCAAAAATAAAGATCTTTGCTGCAGGTTTCCATTACTGCTAACTAAATTTTACATCTGTACCGTTTAAAGCCTGGCACCTCTCTCCCTCTCAGTGAAGAGTATAGCTCCTGCAGACGTGGTTTTATCATAGAAATATAGAATGGTTTGGGTTGGAAGGGACCTTTAGAGGTCATCTAGTCCAACCCCCTGATGTAACCAGGGACATCTTCAATGCAACCACGTTTCTCAAAGCCTCAAACAACCTAACCTTGAATGTTTCCAGGGATGGGACATCTACCACCCCCCGGGCAAATATTCCAGTGCTTCACCACCCTCACTGTAAAAAAATTCTTCCTAATACGTAGTTTGTAAGTATCCTCTTTCAGTTTAAAATCACTAGCCCTTGCTCTATCGCTACAGACACTGCTAAAATTTTTTTTCCTCATCTTTCTTATAAGCTCCCTTTAATCACTGAAGGCCACTATAAGGTCTCCTGGGAGCCTTCTCTTCTCCAGCCTGAACAACCCCAACTCTCTCAGCCTCTCTTCGCAGGTGAGAGCAGCAGAGCAGCCCGAGCCGCCCGCAGCCCTGGCCCTCACAGCCCTCTCGCGCCCAGCGGGCCCTCAGGGTGGGACTGGAGCGGGCACAGGCGGGGAGGCCCCCCGGCCCCCCCCCGTCCCGGTGCCGCCCGCTCCCTCCCAGCCGCTCCCCGAGGGCCGCGGTGCGAACCCCCCCGCACGGCCCGCGCCGCAGGGCACGGCCCGCGTTCACCTGGGCCGCCTTGGTGTACCCCGCCATCGCCGCGGCCGGGGCGGCGGGCAAGGAGCGGCGGGCAAGGAGCGGCGGGCAAGGAGCGGCGGCCCCGTCGCGTGCAGGGGAAGCGGAAGCGCTGCCCGCGAGGGGCGGTGCGAGGGGCGGTGCGAGGGCGCAGCGCGGGCCCCGCGGAGCGGCGCGTGCCATGGAGCGCTACGTGCTGGTGCTGAGCTGGGGGCAGCGCGGGGCCGAGGGGGCAGGTACTGCCGCGGGGGACGGGGACGGGGGCAGGACGGGCTTTCCGGGCTTTCCTGGCTTTCCTTCTCTCCCCCCCTCTTTATCTCCTTCCCTCTCTCCCTCCCTCTTTTCCTCCCTCCCTTCCTCCTTTCCTCCTTTATTTCTGGACTAAAAACCTTCAGTCTGCGCCCAGGTGGCCAAGGAGGCCAGCAGCATCCTGGCCTGTATCGGAAATGTTGTGGTCAGTATGAGTAGGGAAGTGATTGTGCCCTGCACTCGGTATTGGTGAGCAGCACCTCGAATATTGTGTTGAGGTTTGGGCCTCTCAGTACAGGAAAGACGTTCAGGTGCTGGAGCGTGTCCAGAGAAGGGCAATGAAGCTGGTGAAGCATCTGGAGGACAAGACAAGTGTTTATGAGGAGTGGCTGAGGGAACTGGGGTCTCTGGTCTGGAGAAGATGAGGCTGAGGGGAGACCTTATCACTCTACAACTACCTAAGAAGAACCAGTAGAGAGGCAGTTGTTGGTCTTTCCTTCCACATAACAAGTGACAAGACAAGAGGAAATGGCCTCAAGTTGTGCCAGAGGAGGTTTAAAGTCAATATTAGGAAATATTTCTTCACTGAAAGTGATGAAGTATTGGAACAGGCTGCCCAGGGAAGTGGTGGAGTCACCATCCCTGGAAGTGTTCAAAAAACATGTAGGTGTGGTACTTGGGGACATGATTTAGTAGGCCTGGTGGTGTTGGGCTGATGGTTGCACAAGATGATCTTAGAGGTCTTTTTCAACCTTAATGATTCTGTAGTTTTATGACTTAATGCCTTAAACCTCCAGAAGCATGAGTTTGTGTTTTAACGGGACACTGTGGCATAACTGTATGCTACTCTAACAAGAAGTTCACACAATTTGGCTTTTTAAATTCCTGCGGATCTGTAGTTTATAGGTTTTTTTTAGATGTGAACTGGATAGAATCATAGAATAGTTTGGGTTCGAAGGAACCTTTAATGGTCATTGAGTCTGACACCCCAAACTTCTTATACTAAACTGGGATTTATACTGTATTTACAAGAAAGTAAAATGGAGCTCCTGTGATCAATGGGTTTAAGAAAAGCCTTTTTTTTTTTTTCCCAGCTGGGGCTGCTGCAAACATTTATCAGTTCCTGAAAGAAAACTGTACCTCATCTGTCAATGCAGATGTGACCACATTCCCAGGTAAATATAGCAATTGTACAGTAAAGCATGGCAAGCATTATCAAAGAATTGGCCTAGGTACATTTTGTGATCTAGGTGATCTAGTGTGATCTAGTCAAAAAGTTAAGGAAACCCAACAGTGTGCCTAAACCTGTAAACCGGACTTATGCTGCTGCTGTTTCTGTGGAGAGCTGGTGTCCGGTCTGCAGCTGGGCTATTAGGAGATGATGAAATAGGTTTAGACAAGTGCTTTGAGAGGCTGACAAATTTTTATCCAGCTTAACAGGAAGTAACAGTAGGAAAAGGCTTGTTACTCATGTCAGTGGGCAGCTTGATATTTTCATTACTCCTATGGTGTCTTCAATTTTTTCTGTGAAAGCACTATTTGTTGAGTTCAGAATCCTAATCCATGAAGATGTATTAAATCTTTTTTTTATCTTAAAATAGATTTCTGAAGATCTGCTTTAATGCTTTTATGTTTTGAGGGGGCTATTTTTAAAAAACCTTTCTTAGTTCTTTACATGTTTAGGATGCCTGGTGTTGAGCTGTTGAGACTCACCTCATTGTTTCAGCTGTCGTCTAATTGTGATTCATGTGAGGGAACTGCTATAAGCTGTTAAAATTCATAAAGATGGGAATGTTAAGCTGTTTTCAAATTCTGCGCTTTTTATTGCATAGAAATTTTGAGAGAGCATCTAATTTTTGTGAACTGTGTAAACCTTATTTACAGAAGTTGTGATTTAATTTAGGTATGTTGCAATTTCTGCAAGTGGAGAGAGGTATTGACCAGAATGGAGAGGAGGTCAAAAACTTTCTTGCTTATTAACAGTCTGAGAATAGACACTTGCCTAGATACGTACACCTTAATATGTTTAGACGTGAATTATGATGCCAAAGTAAAGTAGAAACATTAAATGACTTCTGTAGTCTGTCAAAAAGATACTTTTATAACAGATAGAATATTTAAAATAATTGTTTTATGTCTTTCCAGCTTGTTCAGTTGCTGGTATTCCAAGTGCAAAGAAATGGTATTTTGCAAGTCATGTTATAAGTGGTTATTATCAGGTAAGAGAGAATATAAGTTCCTCGGCCCTCTGAGTGTCTCTAGTGCAATTTAAAACTGTGATGTTAAAAATTCCTTTTGCTTGATTAGTTCTGCAGTTCTGACTGGGAGGAAATAAATTTTGATGCACAGAAAACCGAAGACACTCTCCAGACAAGTATTGATACATGCCTTGGACCCATACAAAATTTTGAGGAAGAGGACAATAACAGTAGAGAGTCACTGTCTATGACTGAGTATGCATATTATTCTTTTATTGAAAGTATTGATTGAAGTATTGATCTGACATTTAACTGTACTAACCCAAGGGAATCAAGAAAATTTAACAAGTAAGCGTTATTACCAAAGCAACAGTTCTATGAACAATCCCCTTCTACTACTGAAAATAATTCTGTGTTTTTTAACATAGCTTTATTTTTTTTAGCTATGAAGTATTTTTATAGAATAACTGAACAGTTTCCTAACAGCTGACAGTTTCATATGCAAAAAGAAGTTTCTGGGTGAGAGAAGGCTGGCTGTCTTGAATCCTACTTCCAGTTTGTCTGCAAATTGTTTTGAAGTCATTTAGCTTACTTCTGCCTCAGTAAAAGGGGAGATGTATTTATCTCATTGCCTAGATATGTTTTTGTAGAATTTTAAAGATATAAGATACATCAGGTAGTATCCAGTAGCTGTAACTTCTTGTATTGAAATTACCTTTGTGTTTCCAACCATGTTGCTCTTCCTTTTCAGTATCTATGATGAAGCTGCAGAAAGTCTGCATCAGTTAGCCGATAAACTGCCTGCCCCAGGTAATCTCTCTTAAAAGAGCAATCTCCTTTTTTTTAGTGTATCCTGTTAGTTATTACTCTAAAAACTCAGCTGGTAAAATCATAGTCAGATGGAAAAACCCAGAGCATGTTTGTTAGTTGAATTAACTTGTGTGCAGCTCTCGCAAGTAGTATAAGGAACTTCAGCATGATATGCCTTGCAAATTATGGAGTAGTTTGCTGCTTATTCCTTTGACAAGCTGTATTTCAGTAGAGATTAAGGTAGCTATTTATATAATTGACTTTTCCATCTGAAATGGCACCAAAGTAGTAATAGACAACAAGCAATATGAAACTCAACATGCAACCATAGGAGGTTTTAATGAAGATAAAGGAAAGTGTAGACGTCAAGTTTACATCACCTTGTATGTTGGGGTTACATGAAGCTGCAGTAGTTCGTTTGGATTAGCAAAGGATCTGAATGTGGAAAGAAAGAAATATGCAGTTTAGAGATCTTAAAAGGAGACAAATAAAAGGCATAGCATAGTTGTCCTGGAGGCAGGGATATAGGACTCTAATCTGTCAAATACAGTGCTGAGTGAAAGAGGAGTAAGGTATAGAACCGCTCTAAATGAGCGAACCACAAAACGTTTAACTTTATTTTGTGTTAACCTAAGAGGAGCAGCAAGAGGTGAACCGAAAGCATGAGAAGTGTTTTAAATCACACTGAAGTTACTTAAAGTCACTCCAAGCCATTTCAGTACAGTCAGTGATGATCGGTACTTTTCTATCTATAAATAACTGGATCATTCACTGAATGATGGTGCTTTGAGTCATATATTACTATGTTACAGGCAGAGCAATGGTTGATGTAGTACTGCAGGCGTTTGAACAAGATGGACCCAAGTTGAAAGACTGCTTGCCTGCTATTGGTGCCCTGAAACACCTGAGAGAATGGCACTCTGCGCAAATCACTATTGCAACAAATGACTCTAAAGGGTATGCCCTTTATTTTAGATCTACAAAAAAGGTCACTCTTTTTTCTGTTAGTATATGTCAGTGTTTTATTTTAAAGCATTTTACTTTAGTACTTTACATTTATGCTTTGCAAATACATAGATTTGTCTTCCGTCACTTTTTGAGGGTGGAATTATTAATGCTAATTTATTGTAAATACGTGCCCTAAGCAGAGGGGCAGGCAAAAAGGAAACGCCCTGAAATACGTGTTTCTATGAGAGCAGAAAGTAAATTGTTTTCTTTTTCACTTTCCACCAGTAGTGGCTTCAGTGTGCATATTATGTTTTGAAGATGTACTACACTACATAATAACTTGTATTGATTGGAGTTTTCCAGTTTTTGTAAAATGAATACATAACTCTGCCTATTATTACCTGTGGTATTACTTTAAGAGAAAAACAAATGTCAGGTTTGTCCTTTGCTTCATAGAATATCTATGAAGTTAACCTTAATCCTAAGTTAATAAAACTGTTTAAAATTTAGAAGTTGAATGCTCAGTCCTTGGATAGAATAAGTTGGTACCCACCAACCATATAGTACTGCCTAAGGTATTCAGAGGAAGATAAACTTACTGCAGTGACTTTCAAGAGTGCATGATCTTAGTGCTTACTGATATCTTGCAGTGCAGCCAGTTTTTGACTGAATAAGTTTTTCTGCTGCCTTTTATGTAAAATGAGACCATTTAGACATACAGTTTCTTTCATGAAATTCTCTCACTTATTTGTCCTGCGCTGTGGATAGTAGTGATTTCTCTTGGAAAACAGACTACCAGTAGGACCCAAAGATAGTGGCTGTTCTCTCTCTCTGATATTAAGTTTGTGTAATAACTTGTTCTGCAGTCATGGATCTGCTTACAAGGCTAACTTCAAACCAGTGATGGCAACCTGGCTTTGCTCCAGCTTGTATCACCCAGCATTACTATGGTATGCTTGCAGCTTGCTACAGCCAGTGTTACTTGATATCCAACAAAGTTCTTTCTTGTCACGTTCATGGAGAATGAGAACTTCCTTTACAGAGCCTGAACCAGCAATTCTATGATACCTTTTAGTATATAAAGCTATATATGTCTGTCTTAACATATGCAAAATTATTTCAGTGCTAAGAGGTAATAGCTAAATTCAGTCAAATTGCACTGCATGTTAATTTGTAATACTAAATTTGGTATGATTAATTCTTCCTTTTTTTTTGCAGTAGCTGGCAAAAGATTGCAGACTATCTATCAGCAGACTTGGTGTCTTCAGATAATGTCATGAATATTATTGATGTAAAAGAACTCTGGAGAGGAAAGGTTCAGATATGGGAAAGAAAGGTAAAATAACCTTTTTCACCTATGGTTATTTTCTTTAAGCATCATTTAGAACTTGCATCGTACAGTGTATTTTATGCTTTAAGCCAAGATTTGGTTTTGACAGTGTAACTCAATGAGGTAATGTGCAAGTATCCAGGTGGGTGAGGGAACAACTTTTTTTCTTGTGATGAAAGGCTAAATGAGATCAAGGCATTGAGATTGGAATTTCAGAAATCCAGGTGCTCTCCTTTGAAATATTTGTCTTAGAACTTTTTGTTCAATCTTAGATTATTTTGTATCTATCACAGATCATTATTAGGTAACTAAGTCAGGGATGTCAAACTCACGGCCCGTGGGCTGAGTCCAGCCCTTCACCTGTTTTTATCTAGCCTGGCACCTTGTTTCTACCTGGTGGCAGCTCTGAGCTCCTTACCGCTGTGCTCCCGCCAGTCACTTGTGCAGTGTGTGACGTGCATTACACAGCAGGAGCAGGAGAATGGTGGGAGCTGTGAGTTTGACACCTCTGCTCCAAGTCATTGTTGTGAGTACACGTCTAATATTTCTGCAACTACTGATAGCTTTGTGATTGTGAAAGACATTGTTTACATTTTCGCCATTATGGTTTTTGATATAGTAATTGGTTATCTAAGTCTAATATTTTTACCTAGTTTTACAGATCTGCAGGAAAGAAATATAGTACTGATTGTTTTAAATAATAATACATATTAACTGGCTGCAGAAATAATTTTTCTTTCTCTTTTGCCGCACTTATTGTCTTTTTATTTTTTCCCAGTTTGGATCAGAACTTAGGTTTCCAGAATTTTGTATGAAGAGCACTTCAGCAAGGACATTTGGCACTTCACATTTAAGTTCTTGCTTTGATTTTAAAAAAGAGCGGCAATTGAGGAATGCTGATGCTTTACCAGAGGCAAGTATTTTTCGTAGTTCTTTGAGCCACTAGAATTGATGTTTTACTTTCCTGGGAAACTGAATATTTGGGGAAACCTTTGTCAGAAATGAAAATTCAACATTATAAGTAAGATTGAGCAATACTTTTTTGGTTCACATGCGTTCTCAAAACAGGTCCTTAAAATATCGCTGTTTGTTCTTAGGAATGTGACACAAATTTTTTTTCAAGTAGAAATTGAGACTTTGTTCAATCTTAATATCCAAAATATGTAATTTATTTAGGAATTCTATATTTACCTAATCTCTTCTATGTAATTTTAAAACTCTGTTTGTTTTTTTAATTACTGTTGCTGTTTCATGATTTCCACTGAAAGCAGATATTTGGTGAGAACTCCAGAATCATGTTGGTTGATGAAAACAAAAATGATTTTTTATGAAAACTGATATCAGTTAAGAGATTATTATTTTCATTGTTAAAATATGTACATTTTGGATTGCGTTTGTCCATTCCTGGTGGTTTTTATTTTTATTTGAATAAGAGTTACCCTTCAGTGGCCCATGTTGGGACCAGTACTGTTTAGTATCTTCATCAGTGGCATAGACAGCAGGATTGAGTGCACCCTCAGCAAGTTTGCAGACAGCACCAAGCTGAGCGGTTTAATTGACGTGCCTGAGGGATGGGATGCTGTCCAGAGAGACCTGGACAAGCTGGAGAGGTGGACCCTTGTGAATATCATGAGGTTCAACAAGGCCAAGTGCGAAGTCCTGTGCCTGGGTTGGGGCAACCCTAGGTGGGGTGTGAAGGGATTGAGCAGCCCTGTGGAGAAAGACCTGGGGGTACTGGTGGATGAAAAAATTGGATGTGAGCCTACAACATGCGCTTACAGCCCAGAAGGCCGAGCGTATCCTGCGCTGCATCAAAAGAAGTGTGGCCAGCAGGTCAGGGGAGGTGATTCTGCCCCTCTACTCTGCTCTTGTGAGACCTTACCTGGAGTACTGTGTTCACTTCTGAAGCCCTCTGCGCAGGAAAGACATGGACCTTTTGGGGTGGATCCAGAGGAGGGCTACAAAAATGATTGGAGATATCGAACACTTCTCCCATGAGAAAAGGCTGAGGGAGCTGGGTTTTTCAGTCTTGAGAAGATAAGGTTCTGGAAAGACCCTTCTTGAAGCTTTTCAGTTCTTACAGAGGGCTTATAAGAAAGATGGGGAGAGACTTTTTTAGCAGGACCTGTATTGACAGGACAAGGAGTAATGGTTCTAAACTGAAAAAGGGTAGATTTAGAGTAGATATAAGGGAGCAATTCTTTTATGTTGAGGGTGGTGAAACACTGGAACAGGTGCTCGGATAGGTGGTAGATGTCTCATCCCTGGAAACATTCAAGGTCAAGTGTGGCGGGGCTCCAAGCAACCTGATTTCACTGAAGATATCCCTGACCATGGCAGGGTGATCCACTAGATGACCTTTAAGTGTCCTTTCCAACTATTCTATGATTCTACAACCCATTTGATGTATATGTTTAACATCCTAGAAAGTAAATTTTATTGAACAGAATTACATATCTTCTTTGTTTTTTATTTAATTAGGTATAATACAGTACTGTGAAATATTTTTGTCTTTGTAGTCCTTTATACCTCCAAAATGCCTCCAGCAAAACACTTGAGGAAGTTCAACTTAGATAATGTCATATATAGTGCTACAAATTTTTGATTTGATCTCTTTTCAGGTTTTTCATTACTATGGTCCTGCACTAGAATTTTTACAGATGGTGATGCTCTCTGATCTACCTTCTTTTTTTGTGTCGGATCTGGAATTTGAGCTGTATCCTTTCTTAAGGATCTCAACTAGTACAGATAATGGTCTGTAGCAGAAAGAAAATGATCAGGATCTACTCATGCAAGCAACACATGAGGATTTCCATGGACAAATTCCATTTTAGCCTGCCAAAATAGTCATAATGATTCTTCACAACAGGATTTTTTTAATGTTGAAAATTAAATTACACTAACCATAACCAGCTATTTTTTATATTATTGCACATACGCTTTGAGTGTTGATGTATATGCTATTTGTGGGGAATGAATAGAGAAAAATTTGCTGCTGTGTAAGTTTAAATCCCCCCGAGCCTTGCTCATTGCTCTATATATCATGCTTCACAATATAAAAACATATTCCAGAAGTCATTTTCTTATTATGTAGGTGCAAAATCTGTGGCAAGGTATAGCAGAGGAGTTTTCTCTTGAGTTGTGTATGCTGCAGAGATCTTATTGGTTTTAAATCTGTGTACTTTCTGTACTAATCTTCAGGTAAGAATAGTAGGTTGGACTGTATAATCCTGTCAAGGTTATACAAATATCTCATTATGCCTGCCTATGTTAAAGGTATAGACAGTGGTGTATTTCATCATATGACATTTCCAAGTGTAATACTTTGCCTGGAAAGGTGAGTTTCATATATTTGTGATACTGGAGTATCACATGTTAGACGCTTGCAGTCCTTATTTGAAATCTGATGGTAATATGATTTGTAAAATAGCGATGCACACAGTTCTTTGTGAAGATGAGATTCCTTAAACTTTTCTGTTCAGGAGCCTAGCAAGAAAGAGTATCAAGAAGACATCTACACTGCTTTTGGACCAAATTTCTTCTCTTTCTGGGAAGGTAAAATCTTCTTTTTATTTAGATATAGCAGAAAAATGAAGATATTTACATTTCTCATAAAAAATACAAGAATAGTATTTCCAAACCTAGTCTCCGTGAAAGCTCCTTCAGAATTATAGTTCTAAAGCAAATCTGGTTTTCGAAGGTGCATACTGTACAAGTCCTGACAATTTGTAAGCCCAGCGAGCATTTTCTCTTTACTTTAGCTAAGTTTCAGTCTCCTAAAATATTTTGTAACTTTAAATCCTATCCTGGCAGATAATTTCTGTGCTGTCATAAACAAACTATGTTTCTTTGGCAAAAAGCGGGCATGTGTACAGCCTGCGAGATGTATCGAGCTAGTCTGAAGTGGTAAACTTTTTTATTTCGCGTGTGTGTATTCTACTTTTCCATTTTGATTTTGGATAGAAAAATAGTTCTTGAAACATTAACAAGTCTATGTTTAAGGTGATGTATGGTTATTTAGGAAAGTTTTTCTAGTGTTCATAAAATAAATCTATGCCAATCAAAAAAAAAGCCTGCAATGTGAAAGTGCCAGTACTGTTACAACGATAACTTATGATCTTTATTTACTGTGGAGATGGTATTAGGTTGTAATAACTTCTTTCCTCTGCATCTCCATTCTCCATTATGCTTAGCCAGAAAAGAAGGAAGACTTTTTTTCTAATGCTGTACCAAAAATATCTTTTGGAATAGTTTTATATTGGTAAATATTTCAGGTAATTTTCACTTTACATGAGAATACTGAACATTTGATCTACTATCTTTTACAGTCAAAAGAGCTTGCATTTCTACTAGTTCTTTTAAAGAAAAAGCCAAATCAGTTAAAACACATTTTCAGCCTATATTTCAGAGTCTGCAGATGTTGAATTGAGTATATTTTCAGGATAACAATTTCTCTGAGGGATTTCTTTTTCAGTCTGCTTCTGGTAATATTACATATTTGTAGGCTATTGCAATAGCTGTAAAATCATTGTTTTATTGCTTGAGTATTCAAATGCTAATGCGTTTTTTCTGTTAGTGCTTATTGGCCTGACATTTACATACAGCCATAAACATAATCCAGTATGTGATTATTTGAAAAGGATAATATGTAGGAAGGAAAAAGATTACATGATTTTCAAAAGAAAGCAGAGTCACTGATGCCAACTGTATCTTTGAATTATCTTTTCGTTCTGTATACCACTCTGCATAAGTGTTTTTAGCTGGATTATTGCAAAATTTATAATAGGTAATGAATGCCTTTTTATGTATGAAATAAAAATTCAGCACTTAATTATCTCTCAATGGGAGAAAAAATAAGCCAAATTTTTATAGCTCCTGTGTCAAATGCTGTTCTCAGTTTATGTGAATGAAAGAAGTGTTGAAAAAGATGTTTTCTTGAGTTGAAGTACATTTGAAATAATGCCAAATCAGTTGTTCAAGAATGAGATGTAAAATAGTTTTCAGTCATATTGCATGTATTGTATTTGCTCTCATTATTTAGGTGGGAGCTTTATTTACGTTGCCATGTAATGTAAGCAGTGTAGTGATCCCATCCCCTGCCCAGCTGAGTACCAAGAAATGGAAGGAGTATATGGCCAGGAAACCCAAGGTCATTACTGGTAGGTATAAGGAAGATGATTAAAGGTTTATTTTGTTGTGCTTGTATCTCTATCTGTATGGTGATTTTTTTCTATATGTCTGGGATGCCCTTTTTTACTCCAACAAAGTTAAATCAGCCATTGTAATCTTCATTGACACACATTAGTTTTGGTGAATGTGAGTTCAGCATTGCAGTCTCTTTGTAGATTAAAATTAATAATAACACCTTTGGAAGCTTTAGGGGAGCAATTCGTCTCCTTTAAACCATTTCTGTGTCCTATCTGTCAGCTAAGATCCAGCTTCCACACACCTTTCTGAAGTGATTGTACAGTTTGTGGGCAGAGAGGTTTGCTTCTGCAGGTGGAAGTCTAATGTGCTTCACTTAGTTGCTTCCCTTCTCACCTAAGCATTTCCAGAGGTTCTTCTGTGCACTTGCATTTAATTTCAACCTCTTTCTAGGAAAATACTAGGACATGCTGTATGCCTCCATTCACCTGAGAGCCAGTGTGCTGAGCTAGTAGTTGAGAATAGACTCTTTCTCCCTTTGTGGGGCTATACTGATGGCAGCCAACCCCTTACACAGTGTGCTAATGATTAGAAATCATATTCAGGAAGAGATAGAATCATCACAGATGAAGACTGGGTGGAATTTGTCAGTCAGCTAGCATTTTAGGTGAGAATATACTGCATGATGCCCTGCAAGTGTAGGCACCATACAAGTAGTGACTGAAGTTCATGTGGGGCTGAAAACATCAGGTTAACAGGAGCTTGTTGCCTGCTGAAGGTAGAATTTGTAAACAAGCAGATGAGGATGGCTGAGGAAAACTGATATTCTTTCAGGTCTTGAGATAGGCAAAAAATGAGAGAATTAGGAAGGTCTCTGTAACAGGAAAAGAAGCTTAAATGTGTGGAAGGGGTGCTGTTAGTGTATAGATTCAAAATGATCTCTGCATATTTGGAGTTGGGTAGAACAGAGACAGTGCAATTGTAGGGATGATCAGAGCAGCAGTTTTTACACTATACAGGAGAGATACTCCTAGTGTGGTTGAATGAGCGCAGGATCTGCTTTGATGTCCAGTGATTAGTAATATGTGATAAGTTGTTAGGCCTCTTGAGCAAAATTTTGAACAGGAGGAGAAACATATTTGTTTTTAGTGGCTAGCACTAATGTGGCTATGTTAAATACAATTTGTTATTAAAAAAATATATAATATTAAGAACTGTCACGCTCTACTTTAGTTATTTGAGACAGTGCTGCAAATGTGATTTGACCTTTAAAACTTGGAACATCAAGAAATATTCATTCTCTGAATTTCTGCATCTACCAAGGTGCTATAAAATATTTTTTGCGTAGAAAGATAGCAAACCCATCCTTCCAGTGTTATTATCAAGTTCTACATTAATTTTTTTTCAAAACTGCGTTCTGTATGCCTGTGATTAAAAATAGAATGTATTTCTCTCACCCTGGCTACACCCAAGTGTAAAGCAGTGAGCGAAACTCTTTTAATGATTAATACAGTGTTGCAAATGAATTTTTTGGATAAAACTTATTTAAATAAAAGTGTGACTTTATAAAGTTTGTTGATAAAGTCATGCTATTACTTCATGCATGGGGGAAATATATGGATGGAGAATGGCTTTATAATCAGTGTGAAGTGTTTTGCATAGGGACTGGGGATGCAGAAGGGTGAGGGAGACTCTCCTGTGAAGTCACAACGTTTAGATTCGTGTTCTCTGAACTCCTCAGAGAGGAGATTAGGTGTGACTGGATCCAATCCTAGTCTTGGATTTTGTTGACGGTTTATAGCTAAGAGAGAGAGGATGAGGATTATATGTGTTAATAGCTAAAAAATTATAGGGGCATGCCTTGTTCTTTATATTGCTTTGCTACGATTTCAACATTTCATTGTGCTTCTCCACTCTGGTTGCCTTCACAGTATCACAGTATCACAGTATCACAAGGTTGGAAAGGACCTCTGAGATCAAGTCCAACCTATAACCTAACACTAACACCAACACTAACACCAACCATCATCTAAACCATGGCACTCAGTGCCTCATCCAGTCTCCCTTTAAACACCTCCAGGGTCGGTGATTCCACCACCTCCCTGGGTAGCCCATTCCAATGACCAATCACCCTTTCAGTGAAGAATTTTTTCCTCACATCAAGCCTAAACTTTCCCTGACGAAGCTTAAGTCCATGCCCTCTGGTTCTGCCACTGGTCACCTGAGAGAAGAGACCAACCCCTGCCCGACTACAACCTCCTTTTAGGTAGTTGTAGAGAGCAATGAGGTCTCCCCTGAGCCTCCTCTTCTCCAGACTAAACAGCCCCAGTTCCCTCAGTCGCTCCTCATAGGGCTTGTGCTCCAGCCCCTTCACCATCTTCGTTGCCCTCCTCTGAACACATTCCAGCATCCTAACATCTTTCCCAAATTGGGGGGCCCAGAACTGGACACAGTATTCAAGGTGAGGCCTGACCAGTGCCGAGTACAGGGGGACGATAACTTCTCTGGTCCTGCTTACTACACTATTCCTGATGCAGGCCAGGATGCCATTGGCCTTCTTGGCCACCTGGGCACACTGCTGGCTCATGTTGAGCTTCCTGTCCACCAGCACTCCCAGGTCCTTTTCTGCCTGACTACTCTCCAGCCACTCTGTCCCCAGTCTGTAGCTCTGCATGGGATTGTTGTGTCCAAAATGAAGTACCCGACATTTGGACTTATTAAACATCCATCTGAGTGTCCTGCTGTCTGCAGCCAGATGTCAGTTCGCTCTGATGTCCATATTCAAGGTTTCATGAAGTAGACTCTCAGATTTCATGGAATAAATGATTTAATGGAAGGATACAGCAGCATGGTCGACTCTGGAGAGAGGGGCCAACATGAACAAAGAAATCCCTGGGCAAATATATCTTTACAGAGTATTTACCTACCCCTCACACGATAGTTTGTTCCAATAGTAGTATTTGGGTGTACGGTCTTGTTCTTCATTGGATTCCTTCACTGTCTTTCAGGCATGTTGTTATCTTGTCTTACTGCAGCTGATGTTGATGATCTGCATCCTTGAAGCCTCTGTATTTTCCTGTTTTTTATTGTCTTTGGCGGCTTGTTGTCACTGAACTTGTTATACACACTGGGAAAGTTTCAAATGGCCCTGCTCAAATACAGGCTGGGCGGAGAGTGGATTGAGAGGAGCCCTGAGGAGAAGGACTTGGGGGTAATGGTTGATAAGAAGCTCACCGTGACCTGGCTATGTGTGTTTGCAGCCCAGAAAACCAACCATATTCCTGGGCTGCATCAAAAGAATATTGGCCATCAAGGTTGAAGGAGGTGATTCTGGCCATCTACTCTGCTCTGTTGAGACTTCACCTGAGGTACTGGGTTCAGTTCTGGGTCCTTCAGCATAAGAAGGACATGAACCTGTTGAAGTGAGTCCAGATGGCCACAGTGATGATCAGAGGGCTGGAGCACCTCTCCTATGAAGATAGGCGAGAGTTAGGATTGTTCGGTCTGGAGAAGAGAAGGCTCTAGAGAAACCTTTTGTGGCCTTCAGTACTTAAAGGGGGCTTATAAGAAAGAGAGGGACAAGCTTTTTAGCAGGGCCTGTAGTGATAGGACAAGAGAAATTGCTTTAAACAAAGAGGGGAGATTTGGATTACATAGAAGGATTAAATTCTTCCCCGAGAGGGTGGTAAGACACTGAGACAGGTTACCTGGAGAAGTTTTGAATGTCCCACCCCTGGAAGTGTTCGAGACCGGGTTCAATGGGTCTTCAAGCAGCCTGATCTAGTGTAAGGTGTTCCTGCCCATGGCAAGGGGAGTGGATCTGGATGATCTTTTAAGTCCATTCCAACCCAAATCATTTTGTTGTTCTGTGAAATATCAGCTGTAGTTCATGTGTCTCCTAAAAAGATGTTATTAAGATTTCTTACAGAACAGAAGAGAGCAAATAGAAGAATTTTGATGGTGGATTATAGCTTGTTTTAAAGCTGCTTTCCTGAGGGCGTTTCACAGTTATGTTTTTTAAGTTCCAGAAATTGAACTGAAAGGAGAATCTTGCCGATATTATTTTTTGCTGCAAGGAAATGGATCTGGAGGATGTAAAGCAAACTTGATTCATTCAGCGAGCCAGATCAATGGTACAGCTGCTCTTGCTGCAGTAAATGGAAAGTTAAAGCCAAAAGCAGAAGAAATAGAGTCAAGTAAGTCTTATTGCTTGCTTATATAAGTATCTGAATGCAGGCAAATGCTACTAAAATTTATGTGCTGATTTTATTCCTTCCAGTCTGTGTTAAAAAGGGAGAAAACAAGGAGGAATATCACATTTTTATGAATATCTTTTTTTTTTCAGCAATATTTTTTCAAATTGGTAAAAAATATAATAAAAGCTTATTTATTCACATAATTTACTGCTACGTGAAGCTGTAGTCAGTCATTTCTCATAACTGTGATTAGTTGTAGATGTTTTAAAGTAGAGTGCTGCCCAGGTAATATTAAATGCAAATCAAATTTGCAAAACCCTAAAATTTGAGAAGGATGTATTGTTGACACAAAGACTGGCCAGCCCATGCCTAAAATCTAGGCAACTAACTGTTGACAAGCATATTTCACTGATGGTTTAAAATAAAAACCCAATGGCTGGCAGGCAAATTGAAGTTCATGATCATGTTTTCAGTTACTTGGCAGATGCCGGTATTATTGCATGCGTTTAGGGCGTGGGTGAGCAGGTGATCAGCTGCTCCACTAGGTAAGAGCATGTATGTAGACATAACTTAGAATAGTTGTCCTATTACAACTGTACGTACTAGGTAACTCTGCTAATTGCATTTGCTCTCAATAGCAAAGAAAAAGAGCCCAGTGACCTGCAGCTTATCATCTTATTTCCTGCTCACCATTTGTCCTAATTAAAGTCCCATTAGTACAGTGCCAGAAGACTGAAAGTCCTGAACCACTTTTCTTTTCCTGATATCAAACTTAGGATTTGTGTTGTCAGTATATTGCTTTTGTACAGAAATTAAAAAATGCTGGTTACTCTAAATTATCCCCCTAGTTTCTTAATTAGATTGTAATTAATTTCCTTTTTTTTTATTGTTTTGATGTGCTGTGTGTGCAAGTCTGGTTCTTTCTTTTGAATATGAAATTTTTATATCTGCTATGTTTGTGTTTTCTTTGAAGAAGTAATGACTTGGTGTCTCCAAAGTCATATGGGAGAATCTTAATAATGGATTTTTCCTCATCTGTACAGGTTTTCCTGTTGCTGACTATATCAAGACTCTGCCACATTTTTGTGGAGAAGAGATTATACAAAAAGAAAAGAGACTGTCTCGTCTCCAAGTGTTTGCCTTGAAGGAATGTTTCAGTAAGTAGTGGGGAGACCACTGGTAGTTCTCAAACTAGTATATCAAAGATCTTTATTTCTGACAGAATGTAACTACTCGCCTTACAAGTGAGTTGGTCACTTTGTGAAGAAAAAAGTGGAGGTTTAAAAATAAACTTTTTGTACTATTTCTGTGATTGTATGTAAGATATTGACTTTTAAATATTGAGGAAAAAAAGATGCTGGATTTAAAATGGGTGGTTGGTTGTTACACTAATACTCTGTAAGTTGGAGCATAGTTCTGGAACAATTCTGTTGTAACTAACTTTTTCTCTGCTCTACTTTTTTTATTTTTTTTTTTTTTTTTACCCAAAACCCCTTACTGCTGGATATACCTTCTATAAAAATAAAAATTCTGTTCACAGTTTTCAGGGTTTTTTTATTTTATTCTTCCTTGAAAAAAAAATGGCAGAGAAGAACTATGTGTTGGAGGTTTGTTACCTTTATCACGATATATCGTTCTTAATAATAACTGAAAGGTCAGCTTGTGTAGATTTTTGTAACTTGCAGAGATGTATATTTGACTGTCCTGATTTTTAAGTCTATTGCTCAAAGAGACTCAATTAAAAGAAAAAATTCTTCTGAGAGATTGGCTGGAATATTGAAAGTGGCATACTGTAAAAATAATTTTAAGTATATTATCATTAACAGAATACCAGGTTAAAGACAATTGGATTTCTTCTAATAGTCTTTTCTTCCAGTCCTCACCTCCATCAACTTGCATTCTTTCTCGGATTTGTGTCTGCTTTAACCCTGAGCTTGGGGCTGCCCTAGAGCTTGTGCTTTAGTTTGTTTTGAGTGTGTCACCTATTTCTGTTAGGGTGAAGACTTACTAGGAGCAGCTGGGATTTTCTAGTCATCCTAAATGATAGCAGAGTTATGTTACCCTTGATATTCTGACCAAAGAGGCCAGAACAGGCTGTCAGTTATATTGGAACTGCACTCCTACAGTGGCAGTAAAAATGCATGGATAGGAGGCTCTGTGCACTGGAGCTTTCCATATTTAGGCTCAGCCAGTCCAGATGTTTGTCTCTAGGGGATTCAAACCTGGATGCACTTAGAAATGCACATAAACAGAAATTAAAGGACTGTGAAAAGGCGAATTGTGTGATTTCAACTATTCTTACTGGTAAGTTTTTTCAGTTTCTTGTAGGGTAAACCACCCTTGCCTTCCTTAAGGGTACAATAGAAAGTGTCAAGTTAACTTACTTGTGTTAGTGTTTTGGGATGGGGATTTTTTTATTTACTTGGTTTTTAGTAGGCTCTAGTTACACTTTGTTACTTAGCAGGTTCAGTAGCTTCTTATTTTAATTTCTTTTTATAGAGAGAAAGAAATTGACTGAGCAGCCTCCAGTTATTTCTACTGATGAGTTCAAAAACTTGTTAGAACTTACAAGAAAATGTATTTTGGACCAATGCAACACTAGTTTTCCTAAACCTGTTCTGCAGAGGGTTGTCAATAAAATCAGGTCATGTGCTGTGACTTCTGGTAAGTGTCGTTATTTAGAAGATACATTGCTTATGCTCTTTCGATATATTTTTGTACCTGTTCTCAAATTTTTACTAAAAGAAGGAGATTATTTAACCTAATGAAATAAAAATAGAAGGAAAACGAAGTAGCTTTCTAGGCATTTTTGCAAACTGAAATTACCGTCATGTTAACTGTTTTCTTTCTTTTCTTTGACAAAAATTTATGCAGAAAACATTTCTTATCATAGCACAAGGCAGGTTTTCCTTGTATTTCCTTGTATCATTTATATATGCATATAAGTTGTACATATATATGTATTTCTTTAACGATTAAGATTCTTTGCTTCTGTTAAGGATTGTATACCATATATTTCTTCCAGAGTCTGATTTAATGGAGGCAAATCCATTGGAGTGGCCAGAAAGACATGTTCTTCAGAATTTGGAAAACTTTGAAAAAAACAAACAAAAAATGAGGTAATGGTTAAATATTGGAGATTTTCTTTGTAGTGGCCATTGAACATCAGTCTAGAGGAACTGTATTTGCTGCCAGCTATTTTGTAAACTATTTTCAGATATATTGATAAACTTCCAGAGGAATCATTTCTTAAGGCTAAAACTAAGTTTCTATTAATTTCCAGAGGTGTATTTTCTACATATTAAAAGTAGTATTGTTTTGATTTTTACTGACAAAACACAGATGAAAGTCCACTAAAAGTAACATATCTTCAAAACTAAATTAACAAACTATCACTAGTAGAAAACAGCAGATATAGTAGAAAAACATATAAAAGCTTTTTTTTTCTCACAGTGTGCCGTAGGACATAAATAATAAAGATAGTACAGGTGTTTTTGTCACCATATACAATGTGTTTCTACTCTCCTCATATTTCCTAAATAGGACTGAGTATGAGGTCTCATGTAATTTTAAAATAGATCTTATTGGCTTTTTGTTTGAAATGTATATTTAGTTTTGGTTTTCCTTCAGTGCTATTTAAGTGAAACCTGTAGATCTTTGTGTCAATTTATACAGTGTATTGATGTCCATTTAGCTCTCACTTTTATATGACTTAATCATCTTTACTGAGTCTTAACCTTTTTGCTGACAGACCTTTAGAACCAGATGTTCACTGCCTTTGTCTTAGTTTCTTCCATCCCCTTTCTGTCTTTCAAATACCATAGTTGGCCATGGCCTAGCTTGGAGTTCTGCATGTCAGAAATTCTCATATTAGATCTCTGTTTTCTCATAGTATTATTATTGCCTTTGTTTCTAAAACAGGTAAAGTTCTCCCTTCTAATTGGCTATTGAACAGATTCCTGAAGGATCTCTCTGTTTCATAGTCAGTTAATGTTTTTTTTCAATTTATTCTGAACTGGTTCTCTTCTGATTATTCTGAATCAGTGTACAGCGTGTTGCTTAACAATACAAAAGAGAGAACTTTGCTATATTTTATTGAGGATGCTAAAAGAAAAAGAGTGGAGAGTTCTGTGTTCTATGCAATAGTGGCTTTATGATTCCTTTGCTGCGTATTGTTTGGGTTTTTTAATGGGAATTAATTTTTGATCTTACAGGTCCATAAATGGAAAAAATAAATTAATAATATTCTTCCTGCATTGTATTTCATAACTCAGCTATAAAATCTTACTTTCATCAGTAGCACGGTTGAGAATTTGAATCAAATATCATGAACATTTATAAGGTTCTGAAAGAGCAACTTTGTTCATTCTGGTTTGGAAATACATTTAACTGCTCTAGACTAGCAGTGACTTTTATTTTTTTTTAATACAATGACATTACTACATTGAAAAGAAAAAAATTCTTAGATTGGTCTTTTTTTCTTTTCCTTTTTTTCAGAGTTTCTGCGTTTGCACATTCATCTGAGCAGTTACTGGGACATAAAGATAGCCAACGGGAGTCATTGACATTGCTTGATGCTAAAGAATTACTGAAATATTTCACACCAGAAGGGCTGCCAATTGGTGATCTTCAGCCACTACAAATTCCCAAACGGTATGAATCCAGCATATTGAAACCACAGAAGACCATACTCAGTACTCATGTATGGGAATGTGCATAATGAGTGAATGGCCTAATGTGATTTGAGTTTGAAACTTGCAACATCCTTGCATCATATGCCTGACAGTGAAATCAACTGTTAAGGTCCTCTGGTTGGTTTTGCTCTTGAGTTCTTTCATCTGAAGTGGCCGGAGATGATGATGTTGGTCCTATGCATTTAAATAACAAAATAATCATCCGATGTGCAGAAATACGCCAGTAGACCTTTGCCATGGCTATGCTTCAGGTTGCCATCACCATTCCTGTACATTTCTAGAAGAGTATTTGTAGCAAAGCAGAAGTTACTGTGGCAGAACTTTAATTTTATTGGTGTGATTTCTTTCATTTAGTGGAGGAGTGACTAGGTGAGAAGACAATTCAAGTGTAAAAAGGACAATGGCTGAGCCCATTTAACTGTGTTTGCCTCGTGTCATGCTGGCCCAGCATCCCTATCAATATTCTTGTGTGACAAAGTGTTCCTTAAAGGAATCCTGTCTACTCTGATTGCTTTGCAAGTACCCGTCCTTAGTACATCTGCTGTATTAGTGTATTAACCACTGCTTTTTCAGCATGAAGATTGATACAATGAATTAATAGAGGAATTTTCACGATCTGAATATCTATAAGATCACACTATACGAGATTTGGATAGTGTTTATAGAAGCAGAGCTATACTATTTGTGCAGTGTTGACCACTGGGTCAATTTTTGTAGTCACTAGAGTTATAGTTGCTGACCCTTTTAATGTTTAATAATATAATGTACAATGAAATTATTGGATACAGCCTTTGATCCTGTTTTAAACTTCACTATATGTAATAAAATAAGAGGACTGGTGAGAGGGAAAGGTTCTGTAGGATTTTGGAAACTTATGTAAAATACTTTAGTTGTGAAACTAACTTAAAGGTTTTCTGAGTGGAGAATTCAGGCAAGTTAGAGAATATGCAGTGAGGATTGCTGCAGAGTTGTTTAATGAGTTCAGATGATTTTGGATTTTGGCCGTAACATATTTTCATTCCACTTAGTTGTGTGGGAAAGAGTGAATAGTTTGTTCACTACAAAAATGTTTGTTTAATCCTCGATTTTTCAAAAGCCTCTAGAGAAGCTTTATAGCATAAAATACTTTTATTCTCTTGAATGATTTGCTTTTAGCTATAGCTGAGTGAGCTTTGAATTTGAGGGGTTTGTCCCAGTTTCCTTGGATTTCGGCCAATTATAATGAGAAAGTATGATGATAGAACCTTTGCTTTGTAGTACATTGCTGTCATGTCAGTCTGTCTCATAGTACTTTGAGATCTTGGATATCTAAGGGAAGCATAAAGCCAAAATCAAGATACTGGATAATAAAGCAGACTAAAAGTTCTGCCAATGACTTATACTGTACCTGTGTATTGTGCTTCATAGAGAAGGGTCGTAGAATCATTCAAGTTGGAAAAGACCTCTGTCTGACCGTCAGCCTAACACCACTGTGTCACCACTGTGGCACTAAACCATGTACTGAAGTGCCACGTCTACACATTTTTTGAACACCTCCGGGATGGTGACTCCACCACTTCCCCGGGCATCCTGTGCCAATGCTTTGTTCAAAAAGAAACCAGAAAACCTGTGAAAATCCACAGATAGATTGTTGTCTGGGAGACGGTGAGCCATTCTGTCTCTGACATACCAGGTTGCTGTTACTGTTGTGTCCAGCAGAATTCTGTACTCATGGCTGCTCGCCCCCCTAGTAGGTTCTTGGGAACAATTGCCAACTTTGCACAGTAGCTATTCAAGCATAGGAACTACAGACCCAAAGATTTTCCTGACAAACAGAAGGAAAAAAGATTTTATGAGAGGCTGTTGAATAAAAGTTTTCACTTGTTTTCCATGTTTAAGCTTAAATAGAAATTTGATAGCTTAGAGTTTTGGCTGATAGTCTTTCTGAATGTCCATCTGGCTAGATTCAGAATCGCATCTTTCCTGGATTTTTTTCCCCAATATTTAGTGGTGCTGGTGCAGAGACAGTCTATGTGAGTAAAATTTGAAGCAATGTGTAAGTTTCAGATACTGTTGCATCTTCCTTTCATCTCTTCCCTTCTTTAAAGATAATTGGCTTGTGGCTTTACAGGGTATGCTGGGATCTGGCAGCAGTCTCTTTCTGTGTGTCTTCCTATGGCTTATTCTGATAAAATATTTTCAAATATATTCATATGATTTAATTGCAGAGAGTAGACAACAGGTTAGCTAAAGCATACAGAGCTTTTGGTAAACTCCATAAAAGAGTGTGGCAAAACAAACACCTAAGGAAAAGTACAAAGATCAGCGTTTACAGAGCCATTGTACTGTCCACTCTTCTATATGGGTCCGAATCATGGGTCATTTACCGGCACCACTTGCGTCTCTTAGAACGCTTCCATCAGCGCTGCCTCCGTTCAATTCTAAACATCCACTGGACTGACTGTGAGACCAACACGTCTGTCCTTGAACAGGCAGCAGTCACGAGCATTGAGGCCATGCTGCTGAGAACACAGCTGCGCTGGGCAGGGCACGTCTCCAGGATGCAGGACTACTGCCTCCCTAAGATCGTTCCCTATGGGGAACTTGCCACTGGCTGCCGCAAGAGAGGAGCCCCGAAGAAGAGATACAAGGACTGCCTGAAACAATCCCTCAGGCTTGGCCATATCGATCATAACAATTGGTCTACCCTGGCCTCCAATCGGGAGGCCTGGAGACACACCATCTACAACGCTGCTGCTGCTTTTGAGAACACACGCAGGATCACTCTCGAGGAGAAAAGACAACGCAGAAAGAATCGCATCTCGTCGATATCACCTGGGGAGTCTTTCTGCTGTGCCTTCTGCAACCGGACTTGTCTATCTCGCATTGGCCTTTTTAGCCATCAGCGTGCTTGTAACAAGCGTGGGTAGAGCCCTTTTTCAAATCTTCGCTCGCGAAGCCTAGCCATGAATTGCAGAGAGTTACTAGCTGGAATTCAGATATCACAGGAGACAAGTGGCTAGTTATGACATGTGGGAAAGGTGACTGTTAGGTAAGGCAATAACTTGGCAGCTGAAGGGAAGAAGTTCGCTGATTATAACACTGGATTGAGAAATGTGAGGTCGGTTCCCATTTCCTCTCAGTTCATTTTACTGCTCAGGTGCCCCATTGTGAAATGGGGTAATAGTTGCCTGGGTTTATTGATAAATAATTGGAGTCAGTGACCTCCAAACTGTTTGAAATTTCTAAAAGCTCCTGTAATAATAATAGCTCTGCAGGTATTAGTTGAACCTAAATTCTCACTTCAGTAAAGATGTAATTTTCCATTGATTCTGTACCCCAGGGGCTTAGCTACAAGACATGCTGTTTTGGTCTTCGTATGTCAAGACATTTGTTTCTGACTTCTGGAAGTACAATTTAACCTGATTATAACTAGTTAAAATAGGTCTGTGTTTTTTTGCTTTCAGTGAAAATGCGTTCATTTTAACACCAGAGCTTACTCCTCGGAAACTCAGAGGTTTACCTTTTGAAAAAGCAGCTGGATGCTATTATCATGGACTTGAGTAAGTATCCTGGCTTCTTTTCCTAAAATTATATTTCAGCTTCTGGTTGAGATATAATTAGAAACATTTCAAGCAACACAAACATTAATTACGGAAAACTTTATGTATCTTTTTCCTTCATGGAACAACTTTGCACACTCCATCTCTCCTTTTCTTACCTTTATTTTTATTCACTGGTTTAAATTGTAACACCCCTACCTTGATCGTGAGGTGAAATAATATAGGTTCTTTTTCTACTGCTGTAGCTCTTCTCAGTGTCTCCAAAAATTTTAATTCAGAAGGGAAAGTGGGTTCATAAGTACATACAAAATCCCTGGGGCAGCACGAGTGAACTACATACACAGTTTTTATAATACTTTGATACTAAATTGTATACGCTTTCAGACTGATAGTCATGACGTTTATGACACCTGCTGTGAAGCTACCTGTGTGTTCTGGGAACCTGAAAACACCAGGAAGTGTTAGTGATAAGAATCTTCAAAGGGATTGACACGGTTAGCACTGTATTTAGTCCGAGACGGCCCATGTTAGTTGCTTGTCAAAGCTTGAGTTTGGCAAACTTCGTATAGTGTAGCTGTATAAAAATTGTCAAGAAAAGTATAAATATTGTCATTGAAGAGAAGAAAAGGACATTCACAATCACCAGAGTAGATAATTCAGCATAACTCCTCTGTGTAGAGAAACTCTTAGTCTTAATGCGTTATGTATTACAAAATGCAGTAGATACCAAGAGAGGCAGTTCGTTCTTCATGCAAATTTCTGCTGCCTCCTAAAATTGCACTTCCAGTTTATCAGAGTTTGACTGATGATAGTCAAACTGGTATTGACTATCAGCTGGTATTTTTTTTTTTCCTATCAGCTGCACAGATAGGTTTGATTAAGCCTATGTTTAGTATCTGGTAGTTTTAGCCATGTTCTCTAGGGAGGTGAAGTGGTCATTCTATCTGTTCAACAATCTATTTCTTCTCTTTTTCCAAGTGGTAACTCCTGAGCCAGTTAGCCTTTCTAGATTTGTAGCAAAAGGCACAGAGGTGCAACTGGGTAGATAGGAGAAATGCAGACTTGTCCTCCCGCGTGTGGGAAGAAAGCACTTGGCTGTTTTCAGTTGGCACATGGTAGCTTGCTGACCTGAGCAGGGAGTGTGCATGGGGATTCAAATTAGGCACAACCCAGCCTCTTCTCATAGCAAAATATGACAGGTAGAGACCACAGGGAGGCCTTGATATTGTGGAGAGAAGGGAAACCCTGCCATATTAATCCTACAAGGGGAATGTGCTGGCAGTAAGGGAGGGAAGCAGTAGAATGAGATGGAAACTAGTGTGAAAGGGAGGATCTTACAACTGTCGGACCAGAACGTATTGTAGAAAAGGTATTGTATGGTCTTTTGGAGCTGATGTCTCTTGTACCATGCAGTTGTGATTTCAGTTTCCATCTGCACAGAGGCTGTATTTATATTTGGAAGTAAAGTCTTGTCAACAAAACCAGGAGCAGCAATTGATTAAATCAAATTTCTGGTGTAATGAACATGTGCCAAACACTTGAATCCTATGTTGCAAAGAGAAAGTAACTGCTGGTAAAATGTGAGTAAAATGACAATTTAACTTCTAAAGATAAAAATATTTTTATCTTTGTAGGGTAAGTGATTACTCAGACAACTGAGAATATAAATAAGGAAAATTAAATACCTTGAAATTTGTAAGTTAAGAGAACTTACTCTTATCAGATAATGAGTTTATTTCTAGTGGAAAGTCTTGCTCAGCTGTAAAAATGGATTCACCAGTCTGTTATTAGGAAAGTGGATTTCTCCCTGAATATGAAAATACTCTAAGAAAGTGGAAAAAATAGATCTAGCAATTTATCGTGAGACCATGTTAGGAGATAAAAGTAAGAATGTGTCTAGAGTTCGTAAGAGTAGGAATCATTGCTAAGTAGTTTGGAGGATGGACTGAGAGATGGCTCACGTTGTACAGAATGCTTGTTAAAAAAAAGATGGAATAAAATTGGATAGCACTGTTGTCTTTCCCTCAGTAAAGGCCATGTAAGGTACTGGTTGATGAAACATTGATGTCTTACAAGGAATTGTGGAAATAATTTACACAAGGAGTTATTTAAGATGCAATTTGTATTGTACTCTCATGAGCATGTTTCACTGAGTTAGCACTATTTGTTTGTTCTCTTGCAGCTCCACCGTATATAATACAGCTTCTTCTTTAAATTTGGTTGGTTAAACCTCTTGTTCTTTGTAATCAATAGGAAGCTGGGAAGCTTGTGGTTGTTCAGTGACGTATTTTTAGCATTTAAAAAGTGTGAGTCTCTCCTATAGCAGTTCTTATCTTGAACAAAGCTAAAGGTTGCATTTCCAAAGAGTGCGGTTAGCAAAGATTCTGTACTGATAGTGTAATACCTATCATACCCTATCTTCCTCATAATTACACTCAATTAATACAATCTCACAGCAACCCAGTTTTTGATCAACTTGGCTCTTCCTAAAATTGTATCAGTATTGTGAATTTTTGGATTCCTGAAGAACCCATAACTTGCACATCATATATATTGTACTTTGGGAGATTTTCTTCACAAATTTCTTATGTGATTGTTTTATGGCATATGCACTGAAGAAGTCTTGGGTTTTTTTTTTGGTTTGGATGAGTTTTTTGACTAGGAAAGTCGCATGCTCTCAGGAAGAAACAGAGGCATTTTGCATGATCATATTATCATACTAGAGTGAAGAATTTTATATATAATAACCTGATATTTTCTAAGCCTCAAAGTTTTGGTGAATGCTTGCAGGGTCTGAGGTCTGAAGATACCATATGCATTATGGTGTTCTGGGTTCATTGTGTATTTGGATTCATCACTGCTTTATTGGGGTGTCATGCTGATTAGCACGTTAACAGGGGTAACATCCGTTAAGTATGTACTGAATATGAAAACCAGTAAAATCTAAAATAGAGACACTGATACCAAGGTAATATAGAACTGACTATATGGAGAAAAAAAATCCATTGTCAGTATCCTGATCCATCACTTATTCAAGGAAAAGAATTTGCTAATATCCATGGAAGTATGATTTGTAACACCTCAGGGTGAAGACTTACAAATAGTTTACAATTAAGCTTCTTCATTGGAGTTAGCCTTAGATACAGATAGATCCATCAGACATCTGTTTTAAGGTATCTGTCAGAAAAATAGACCAATCCAAAGAAAAACAGAAGTTTGGAGATTATAAAATAGCCAAAAGTTAGTTGTTCCTGTTTTTTTCTGATTGTAAAAAACTGAGATTTTTTTCTCACAGATTTCTCACCCATTCCAATTTTAGATATTGTCTGGATAACAGAAGAGCCTTAGAGAGAGATGTGGGATATGCTGAACTTCAAACTCGTCTTATTCGTTATGAAACTCAGACTACTTGCACCAAAGAGTGCTGTCCTGTGCCAGTTGTCTTGAGCCCTCTCCCATCTCCCGCAGTTTTATCAGAGCCTGGAAGTGTCCCTGATGGAGAGTCTTTGCAAAGTGAATTCAAAACAGAGGCATCAAGACTAAAACACAGATCAAAAGACTTAGAGTGCTTTTATCCCAAGAAAAGGTAATGCACGGAATAAAATAAATCTTTAGCATGGAATATTTCAGTAGTTTCTTGTGAAATGCATCTGCTTTCATCTCAAAATATTTTTTGTGAAGCTATATAGACAAATGCTCTAGTTGTTTAATCCTTTACTGTAGGTTTATTTTTTTGTCAAGTGTGACTTCTCACTGATAACATTAGATTAATCAGACTCGTGCAGCTCAGACACCTTTTATTTAAGAGATTTGAGGTTGTATCTTGCAAATTCTCAAATGCCTTTGAAAAGATGACAGATAACCTCATCCTAGTACTGAAACTGTCAGTGCTGTTGCAGTGCAAATAAACAACTAAAGGTTTAGAAAGCCAAGCACTGTACAAACAGAATAATTAAATTCCTAATCCAAAGAACTGCTGGTGTGAGATGACCTACACAAACTGAATTATTGTCAGCCTTGGTTATTGAAGTCTTTTCTTAAGGTCTCGTTTTTAAGATTTCCTCACTCTGAAGATGTAGTCTTTGCATCAATAAAAAATAACTGCTATACCGTAACACTACATCTGAATTTACTTTTTACCATAATACTTCTCTTCTTCCTTGCAATTTAATCACAGTAAACCTTTAACAGAGAAATGGTTTTAGGAACATCCATACCTTTTGCCATTTAGTGAATAGTTAGAAAAGATGAGATTGTATTAAGCACTTCATTTGGAGTTTCAGAATTTAGCTAATGTCATTACAGTTGAAGGATCAAGCTTTACAATGTTTCAGTCAAATTGTAACTCGCAGCTTCCTGTAGTTAAAGATGAGTTGTGGTATTCCTATAGGGCCTAAAGATATTGGAGAGTTTTAAAAAGGTTTCTCTTTTCCTGAGACTGGAGTCCAGTAAACTCAGCTCTTCCTAGCTGTCTAGGGTCCATGTGCAAAACTCCTCCTCCTTCCAAAGAGTTTCTTTTCTTAGTTATCTCATTGGTTCAGTTAATTTCTAGACTTTTTTAATTGGAGGTGCAGTAGATGTACGTATCACAGACCAAATCAGTTGGTAAAGTGTTCTTCTAATACAAAACAGATTGCATAATTGAATCCTGTCTGCTGTTTCAGATGCTGTTAGCAAGAATTTACAGTACTTAATACTTACAGCAGCAGCCTCTATAGCAGAAACAAAGGCACGAAGAGAGTCAGTACAAGATCTAAAAGTTCTTGTGATCTTTCTTTTCCTTTCCAGACTAACCAAATCTGAGAGTACAGATTCTCTCCTTTCTCAGGCAAGTGGAAGTAGTGGGAGTCACTACATGGTCACTGTAACAAGGAAGCGCTCTGAAAGATCAGTTTCTGTAGCTTCAATGCCATTGAAGCAGCCTGGTCAGCCCCACAAAGTCCCACTTGCTGAGGCTGCCTCAGCAAGTCGCATAAGTGCAACCGAACCCGAGACTTCAAAGCCAGCTAAGGAATCGAGATCTCAGAAACATACAAGGGTAAAGATTTATATTGTTTGCTTGTTGAAAAAACAACTTCTTTCCTTATGATCTGATTTTTTTTTTATTTGTTATTACTAAATTATGATCTTTTCACTTGTGTAAGTGAATCCTCAAGGCACTGAGGAGAGTGTTGCAGAAGCAAGGAGTGAAAAAGTGTGTAAGGAGTATTATATCATGCCCAGGGAATTAAGGCTGGATATCAATAAGTAGGAATTATGAAATGCAGAAAATTAATATAAAACCTAAATGCACCAAAGAAATATCTGTCCCTGCCATTGTGGAAGAACAGGCTGTGCTGAGAATAAGATATTCCAATGGTTGTACAAGTCCATCAATTGAGATAAAATTTAAATGTTTTGATGCAATAACGTTTAATTAAGAGCTGTATGTATTATGAATGCCACTTTTAAAATACAGTACAAAAAACTGTATCTGGCTTGGTGATATTAATTTTAAAGTAATTCCAGGATGCTAGAGAGGAAATTGCATGAATGTTGATGTCTGCTGTCAAAGGCCAGTTAGGGTGATGCAAGTAAGCATAAATTGATGGAACTCATTCAGATCTACGTTAAAATTTAAACATCTCTGATGTAAAGGATGTCAGAGTAAATTTTCTAATCGGACTCGAATGTCTGATTTTTTAAATTCATTTTTAATATAGCTTTGTCAAACATGAGAATGTCAATATAAAGAACACTAATATGTATGTACGTGTTGTAGTGTTTTGGAGAAAAGCCAAGCCATTGGGTTTTTTCTGTTTGACAAGGCCCATGTGAGTATTCTCTGATTCATGAGTGTGTTTCTGTTGTCTCCAAGATGCTGAAGGAGGTGGTGGCTAAGACTCTTCAAAACCATGGAATTGCAGAGGATCATAAATGCTTTGCATCATGCAGCCAGCGTCTATTTGAGATATCAAAGTTCTACTTAAAGGTAACGAGAAGACATGCTCTTATAGTTATTAGTTAAGTGAATCCATTCATGAATCAGACTTGAGGTGGACTGTGTGGTATTCACACTTGATTAAGCTAGTATTTCCTAGGGGTGTGTTAATAATGTGTAGAGTGTGTGGATAAACCTTTGGACTTGTCAACTGCAGAAGGTAGTTTTACAGTATATTTTGAGGGGTTGTTTTTGTTTTTAAACCTTATAAAGCAGTAGTCTTGTGTGAGATAACATGGTTAAGCAGTGGTCTGTTAGGTAAGGTTGTGCTTATACTGCATTGGTTCCTTAGCTGTGGCAGCTGTCTCCCAGCCATAGCTGTGACTTCTCTCTTATTCTAAGGCTATTGGCTCAGGTAACATACACACTTGACTCAAAAATTCTAATTCCCTGATGTGCTTGTAAATGCGTTGTAAATGTGCACAACTATCTAACATGTACTGGCTTGGCAGCACTGTGTAGAATTGCATCAACCTCATTTTTAGGATGAGATGAGAATTCTTCCCGTGATACTAAGGAGATGTTGTGAGGCATGCTCGAGCCCATGTTCCTTAGTCTGGGCATAAAATCAAGTTAAATTATGGCACAGGATTTTTAAAACCTATTGCTGACAAGCTAAGCTGCAGTTTGTGTTCATTTGCATGCGTTTAGCCTACCACTATTTGTGAACTAACTCAGTTTAGTCACTTTCTGTGAAGGTAATTGAAGCTAAGTGAAGTTGCGTTTGAAGAGGCTGAATGCTTGCGCAGAACATCTTGCTGCACCAGCTTCTTAAATGGCTAGAACAACACAGTTGTGCAGTTGTATTTTGTAAGCTCTCCCAGAATCTCCCAGAAATATGCCCTGAAGGAAGAACGTCTAACGCAAAATCAGAAAGGGCTGTGTTGTGGGGATAAGTGAGTTGGACAAATCAGTTGGGTTTATAGTTCCATTCTGAAAAGGCGGAGTACTGCAGTGATCCTGTCCTTCGGAAAGCTGATCTAGAGAAGTGTATCAGGATTTTGTTCTACTGAACTGTCTTGCAGTCCCTAGTCTCTAGGAGCCCTTTGAATCCTTTCCTGTGCCGTGTGCTTCAGAAGCATGATATCAGAGGTATCATTTTCCTTCGGAGACAAGTAGGAAATGAATTTCCTTAATTTTTCTTTCTCTTTAGGCAAAGTTATGTGCTTGCTTTATTTAAGGTAGTAGATTAGTTTGGACTAATTGGACTGCAAATATAGACAAAACATTACATATTTTTTCTTTCTTGTGCTGATATTCCTTCTCCATGTCCTCTTCTCCTGTTCCTTGCCAGAACTCTGTATTGCAGTCTAAGTGCACAGTTGATTCCCATGGTTCTGTAAAAATAATATTTCAATCAAGGCCTCTTATAATCCAAATTAGAGTGAGGAGTTTGCTAATCTTTGTGGTTTTGTGTTTCATGTTTAGGATCTTAAAACTTCTAGAGGGCTTCTTGATGAAATGAAGAAAACAGCAAACAACAATGCTAAACAGGTAAGACCATTTGTTTATTTGTTCCTTTAATTAGCCAAGGCTAAATGTATCTGCAGCATCTTGACTGTAGGGTAGTGTAATCCACAGCTTGAAGAGACACATTTCTTTGGCTGTGGGTCTCGTTTCTCATCTCACAAAAGCTTCCTTACTGTGTATAGTCCCATGGCAAAACTTCCAGTTGCCTATATTCAGGTTTTTGATGGTGTTCTAGTTACAGCTGCCAATATGATGTGTGACAGTGAGAAATGGAAATAAGTGTTTACATATAACTGGGAAAAAAGAGAGATTGTATCTTTCTTTCTTTGAGAGAAGCCTGGGTCATTAGGGAATTCTTCCCTTGTGTTTAAGGAAATAACATTTCTTTTCAAAGATTAGGAAGTAATAAAGGAAATAAGTTTCTTAAAAGAAGCAATGAAAATTAGTAACTTTAAGCATGGGAATAACTGTAAGCACAAGTGATATCAGAGGAGGAGCATATTTTTTTGTATAATGTTAGACTTATTTGCTGCATGCAGCTGTTCTCATGACAGGAGTAAATACTTCTGCCCTCCAGAAAATAATTAACTTTGATTTGAATTCTAGAAAAGATGCTGAAGTGTGTTCATGATTTTTTTTTTTAAGAAAAGTATAGTGAATGTTTTCAGTACAGTTTTCAAGATCATAAATGAAATAGAAGGATTTGGACTGGGGTAGTTAAATAAGAAAAGACAAACTCTGAAGGAAAACTGCCTGGTCCCCACGGAATTGATTCTATGAGAACAGTATTTATTGTGTTCTGTACTGTGTTCCTTTGTGAATTGCTTCCTATAGATCATAAGATTTCAGAAACTACATGGGTTGTGATGCTTGGTGTTGAATTGGGATATTGAGCTGACACAGTTTCTCAACACCATCTTTGTCTGGGGAGGCCAGCTGGTGGCTTTATGTAGGTTTGCTCTTGGCAAAAGAGATACTAAAATTTAACATCTCTGAAGTTGGGCCCCTCTCCCTGTATTAGAGAATACTTCGAAATTACCTTGTGAAAAACATAATTGCCCAGGACTAGTCAGTTGTTCCAACAACTGCCTTGTATGGGAAACAGCAGTAATAATGGTGGCAGATACAGCAGTGTACAAATTATTCTTTAGCCTTTGTTTTGCAGCTTTTAGGGATTTTTTTGTGCTGGAGCCACTGGCTGTTTAGCATTGGGTTGTGTACCTTGTACCTTATTGCTACTCTATGGAAAGAGTGGGAATGAAGTAGCTCAATTCAGGGGATCTAAAAATGCCTTTTTCTAAAGACTAGGCATTCTGTAAAATGAAATGCAATTCTTGGTTAATCCTGTATTCTCTCAGTTTATTAACAATTCTTTCCTTTTGAAGGGATTACTTTTAAATCCTGTTTAGCAAACACCACGCAGAATGTGATAAAGAATTGGGATGTTCTTAAGTTGCTTTCAAGAACTAGTTACAAAAATTGTTTTTCTGATTAATTTTCCTAGGTGATTGAATGGGTTTTGGAGAAGACTGGCAAGTAGAAGTGGTGAATGGATGCTACCCACACACTCCTAGAAACTGCCGAGACAGAGCACTTCCGATTTTGAGGAAAGCATTATACTGCCTAACACATGCACACGTGTGTCTACACATCAGAAGGACTTTGGTCAGTGTAGTTATGTAGACTCAGTTCTCAAGCACAATTGTAGTCTTCAAACATTTTATACTAAAGTTTTTAATGTTTTAAAAAATTCAAATGAAAAAGTTTTTATTTTATATGGCTATTTATTATGCTTATTGTTCAAAGAAGTATAGATGAATTGGTTTGATAAAGCTTTGTATGTTTTTTGACCAGTATATTTGTTTTTTATGTGAATAAAAAACCTACCGGGTTCAATTTTAATAGCAAAACTTTTTTACGTGGAGATCTCTATTCTGTTTACTACTTGCTGTTGAAATAAACAGCTGTTTACAGCATCGACCATTGACATTTTATAGAACAATTAAGAACAGTTCCTATTCTGCAGGTGAAAGCAAACATAATTAGAATTTGAGTCACAATTATCTGTGTTGTAGCACAAGAAAAAAAAAATGTGTCTTTTGAAACTTGATGCAAGGTTCCATTAAAGTGAGCATCGTTACTTTACAAGCTGAATGTCCAGTATAATTTCCTACACAAACTTTGTAACACTCCTTAGAAACAATTTATAACAGAGTTCTGTGATTTCTTTCCATGGGGGAGGATAAAATCAAAATAATGATAGCAGTAACGATGATTGCCAGAGCTGTGAAAGAGCTGGCATAGCGTGATGGGATGAAATGTAATGGAAAGAACACTTTCTACCTGAGCTGCAAGCACAGTAAAATACTAAGTTTGGCCTCAGTTTGCTTAAGTCCGAGACGTGTACCAGGCTTGTACTGGTGTCATTATTCAAGCCAGTATTATGTTGAGATGAGGAATTCATACCTCAACAAACAGCTTTCAGTATAAGGATTTCCTGTTCTTCATATAAACTAACATGATTAAAATTGATAGAGATGCAATCTAATTGTTTGCTGTATTCTCCTGGAAGGAAAAATGGATTAAGCAATACTAATTTAAACAAAATCTAATATTAAGAAAATGTAATTGAACTAAACCATGTTTTAGTTAGACTTTTAATACTGTAAAATCTACTCATTCTGTAAAGATCTTTCCTGATTTTGTGTCATTATTCTTTTTGCTTAATTCTCTTCTGTGTAAAGCCAAACCCTAAGGAGGTTTTTCATGTCTAACAGGATCTTGCATTTAACTCTTCAATGTGTATTGTTCTCCTGAACTCTAAAGACCTTTTATATGTGGGCGTTTACTTGTTTTAATTGCACTCTGAGCGGCAACAGGAAAGCTGTGTAGCTGCTTTAAGGTGACAATGTACATCTAGCAGCAGGGTTACATTTGTCTGCAAAATGCTGCACATTCATAGTGTTCAGGTTAATAACTTAAAAGGGTTTTTCTGATTTGGTGAAACACAAGAGAAGTAGCTAATTAAATTATTCATACATACGTGCTCAAAAGTGCACCAAGGTATTCATTACTGTGTATAGGTCACATTTCTTTGCATTCAAGACAGAATTGTTTCTTCATGTAATTGTATGAATACTCCTTGAGCCAAACACTTTAAAATACATGAACACTTACACTTCTAATGAGTTAAATTTAAAATACTTTGCTCAAAGAACAAGAAATTAATCAAAATATTAAAGTTCCTTAACATCCAATATTGAATGAATTCTCTACTTCCAAACAGAGAGAGAAAAGCCTTAAGTTTATAATCTCTTATCTTCAGCTTGAATGCTGATACTATTGTCCAAATACTAAAGCAAGCCACTGGAAGCTGCATTTCCAACTTAATTTGTTTGGGTTTTTTTAAATACTTGTAATTACAAAAAAAATGCAGTTAGAAATTACACATAAGTTGACGATACACAAAAGTACAGAAACTACATTTCCTAAAATACCTGAGGCCAGCTGCCACGAGCAAAGAAAATCCCTTTCAGGAAAGTAATGTGTTGTTTAACTGAGTTTCTTGATGAAAAAACTATCTGTGTGTATCTGTGAAAGGATTTCTATAAACAGGTGCTTTTTAAAAATACTTTTTGTTAATTCTCATCCTTCCCTTACCTCTCTAAGGTGTCCGTATTGAGCCGTGGATTGAGATTCTAACTAGCTTACTTCATGAACAATTAGAACCCAATGGTTGTTGTTTTAATTAAGTCTGTGGACTCAAAGGCTGGCCTGAAATAATCAGCAGGAAAGCAGTAAGAGAAGCATAAACATTTTGATGCATTGTTTGTTTGCATCATTCCCAGTGCTGTCTCATTTGCTCACTGTTATTATGTTTGTGTTTTAGGGTAAGTGATAGCTAGTTTATTATCGTGACTTAATAACACTGTGCCCCATTTGAGCTGTGATCACTGTCCTTGTGCCTGCTCTTCATCTGTGTAAAAGCATGCAAAATAATTTGACCTGGTCTGCATTAACAGTGCTAAACCCAATTACCTGAACATCTGTTGTAGTTCAAAAATCTCACACTAAAGAGTTCCCACAGCTCAGCTAATGTGTAGTAACTTACATGACAGAACTTAATGTCACTCTTTACCTCTGAACTTCAAATTTTTTCTTGTTTGTGGATGATGAAACCGCACTGTAGTCTGCCTTATGCAGACCTTACTGCAGAGTGTTTGGGTGCTTGCTTTCATGTTTTTGCATAGAAGTCATATTCACCAGTACAGACGTATGGTCTACCCATAATCCATGGCATGTGCTTACACAAGATTGGGGTAAGACAACACTGATGTGGTCACGAATACTTGGTGATACGATTACTTCTACTATTACAGCAATTGGATGATGAATATCACTGGGCTACCACAGAAATGAACTTGGTACAAATACTTTTCCAAATTCATAGACTGTGAACTGTGAGCTGTTTTCTAATACTTCTGTGTACACAAGCACAGAAATTCTGGTGAATGGAACAAACTTAAAAGCTAATCCAATATGGAAAAAAAATAGCCAATATGTTCACAAGAGATTGTAATCTTTATTATTTAACTATTTCATGGTTTTCCCCTTGTGCTTTTAAATAAAAATTTTGTCCTGGTTAATCTTGGGGCTCACTTTGATCAAATAGTCTGAGAGGGTTTTAACATCTTGCTAGTATATTATTAATATCTACTCTTTTAATTCAATGGTTACTTTATGATTGTAAAATTTTCCACTTTGGGTGCAATTCCCAACTACTGTACAGTAATAGTGTATGCAGTAATAGTGTGTATTTACAGAGTAATATACAGTAATATGTTTATATATATAATTTTTTTATGTATAGTAAATAGCCCCAGCAAACATCTTGTTATAAAGCTGCCAGTTTGACTCATGGAAAACAAGAAAAACTGACAAATCAATGACACTATAACAATCTGGAGTGCGTTTGCTTAGGATCTGTTTCCACTGAAATCAAATAGCTCCAATTAACTTTCAAACGTGTGACAGAACACTTTAAGAAGTCTCTTTGCAGATGGAAATTGGATCAACCTCTGCCTCTGATCAGCTTGTACTTGTGATGGCAAAGAGCTGGATCGAGTGTGCTCCCGTGTCCTGTGGGAAGAAGGAATGCTTACCTTCCGCAGAAAGAGCAAGTGCTCATTTTCATCATTTGGCAAATTCTACTGTTCCTAGTAGTGATTTACTGGGTAGAGCACAGAGAATTGTGTTCTGATTCATGAAGTACTGTAAACGATGCTAGTTCACTCGAAGAGCAGGCCTCCTAGGAAACACCAGTATCTCTCCCTGAACATCATCAGCTTTATTTTAATTATTTTTTTTAACAAACATATCACATTTTTTCCAGTAACACATATATTGCAATATGTATCCAAGTCTTTCTAATGCTGAAGCTGCTATACAACCCTTCTGATCAGACCATTCAATTTACAGTCAGCATTTTGTGAAGAGTGAAACTCTAGGATGCCCCCTTTTAGGCTTTCCACGAGACTGATCTGCTGTATCTCGGTAAGACTGAAAGAACAGGCTCAAAATCCTGCAGTTAGCTTTTCTATTTGGGCCATGAAGTTAGGAATTGAATTAGAGGGGAAGAAAAATATCCTTTTTTTTCCATAACCACTCAAAAGAACAAAGCAAGGCACATGTTGACCTCACTCTGTGAATGCAGAAGCTTGAGCAGAAGTTTCTGCTCTTTTTTTTTTATAACTTCTGTTAACTGCCCAGTTAAACATAAGCGACAGTGAAAGCATTGTAACTTGAGCAGGAGAGTCTGAAGGACCTTGCCTGGAACATCCCTGCGGTCTGAGTAAATGCCAGCAGCAAAAGAAATGCCCTGTGAGTATGCTTTCAGCCTGTCCACAGCACCACTGTCACGTGAACTCTGAGCTTATTTAATAGGAAGCACCAACGAGCCATTGACAAATCACTAATACTTTTTTTGTTGTTTACAAATTTTTACATGTCTTTCCATCAAGAGGATGAATATTTCTGTCAAGTAACTGGATTCTTACAGAATGACTGAGATTTAAAATGTAGTTTCCCCAGGGTTAGGGTACAAAGTAAGCTCACCTCACAAAAATCCAATAAATGACTTTATTAAATATATTCTTTTCCTCTAAAATATAAATATTCACTATACTTTTATAAATGTGGAGTAGGTCAATATTTCATTTATCTATCCCATCCAAATATGAATCAGTCCAAAATCTGAAAATTAAGAAATAGCATCCATAATTATAATTTTTCTATAAATATATAATATGAATTTTCTTTGCAAACTGTTTAGTTATTCTCTTATACTTGATATAGTACTGAGCACCTTAGGTTACATATTGTTTCATTTAATTGTTGGTACTAATATAGGAATTTGTAATATTTACAATGTACATACGTGTTAAGTATAACATTCCAGTGATTTGTAAGTGTTAAAGGAATAAGGAAATAGTGCAGTACAGTTTACTTATGAATTAAACCTACCCCACAGTATGCAAGTTTTCACTTTAACCTCTGGAACTGTTATAGGAGCCTACGTCACTTTGGAACATCAATAAATCTGTCCAGAATCACTTTTTTTAGAAATATCATAGAAGGTTTTACTTGGTGATGTGATCTGAGTTCATACTTAACGACCCAGTCCCCCAGTGTGCCGACTGCTCTCAGTTTCTCAGAAGATGTTCTAGAAGCTTCCAAGCAAAAGGAGACCCGAATAACTGCCAGAGAAAATGATGGCAGTGGTCGCTAAATGAGAAATGTCCGTGTGGAAATTACTGGTAAGTTCTGTAACATGTTATCTCCTACTTGCAAATTTACACAAGGAATTAATTTTTAAGTGCGAGTACCGTGAGAGTAAAACCCGAGGTCACAGCTGGATGAATCCCCTCCCAGGTTTGCTGTTAACTGGTAGGAGGTGCTGGGAGTGCAGCTGCTTTTCCAGAAGGCGATTTAGCTGTTGCTCCTCAATCATTATTTCCTGATTTGGAAATTCAGCATATCATCTTAATTTCTTAATTAGTTTTGATGATTAAGATGGAAACCTATGGAAAACATCAGACTAATTCCTATACTGCAAATAAACAGTATAACTTGCACTCAGCTCTCAAGACTGAGCTTAAAAACAACAACTAGCCAAACTTTTTAATTTTCTTCCTTGCTAGCCAAGTCACATTAAGTTGAAACTGTGTGCTTTCTCAAGAATAAAAGAACTGTTGTAGCATGACAAGCAAACATCTACAAGCTTTGGATTTATTATTTCCTGTACAGTTCCTATCCTTCAAAGTACGAAGTTAGGGCAAAATTTTAAAAGCAAACAAAACCCCACCCCTACATGATGCAGCTCTGTTTATAAAATAAGAGCAACATCAATGTCATCCCTGTTCTGTTTCTGTCTGTTCCCACCCAACCACATTAAGCCAATTTAGGAGTTCCAGGCACAAGCTGACTGTATCAACTCGGATGTTGAAGGTCTCCGTTCCTGCCTGCTGCCTGCTTTGCGCCCAACCTGTGAGCAAGGCAAAAACTCAGTGACTTGAACGTTTTGAGTTAAAACAGTAAGATGCAGTGCAGAACAAGAACTATTAAGTTATGGGTACAAGGGTGACCACCTTATGTTTCACCAGCAAGGAATAAATCTGGACTTGCCAAGTCATGCTCGCAGGAGCAGTTCTTTCCATAGTAAGGCTTTCCTGGCAGTGCAGGTTGTGTTCCTGACCAGGTGCGTTGCCTCACTGTGGTGGCACTGCTTGAATAACTTTTCTCATCTAATCTAGAAAACTCAAAAAATGTTTTCTTCCTCACATTTGTTCCTCTGTCAACACCACACACCCAGGCTCAGCAGAGCTGACACAGTAGGGATAGGAGGACAGGAAGCTGAGCACAGCTTTCTGTTGGAAAACTCTGCCATAGAAATGTGCTGGCAGAAGCTTAGGTCATGCCTCAACATGGATCCAGGTAATTTTTACCTGAGCGGAGGGTCCCAGGTAGCTGAAAACTCATGAAGCCATTAGGGGAAGTCATTATAAAAATACAGCCTGTGTGTTCCTTAACACAGGATGCTCCTACCTATTCCCCACTGACATCCAGCTCTCATACACTGCCATAGCTTTGGGTCTTGCCTTGGGTCAGTCGCTGGGAATGTATGCAAGACGTCCACATCATTTAACTTGATAGCGCCCCTTGGCAGGACCCTCCAGCTGTTCGCTGATCAGAGCTTTAGAGCGTCCAACTCAAAGGTTCCTACTTGCATTCTCTGCTGGGTATTCAAACATTGATGACACCCCAAAAGAAAAATCTTCTCTAAGTGGTGCACTGGTTAACATCGGAAAAATGTTTTACTTTTGGGTGGTGGGAAAATCCTGTTTGGAAAACTTCTACTCAAACAACCTTGAGCTTGCATCACAACCAAGACCTGCTCTTGACTGCTTAGCCCTTTGCTTGGTCTATATAAACAATAACATTGAAATAGGCACAATTTATGATTCTGAAACATTTACATGTAAGGTACTAGACACTTTTACTGTCTGATATAGGATTTTAAAATCCCATTATTTACAATTAAATTCACCATTTTCCTTGTCATGCCACCTCTTTAGCTGATGAAATGAAACCTGGGCCTTGGAAGGCTGCAGAAATGACCAAGGCCCAGTACTGAACCCCAACCTGGTGTATGCTGCTGGCTGGTACATGTTGCTGTTTTGACTGTACTTCAGATTAGCATGGTCGCTCTGTCATTCTTTGAAGAAACAGATGCATCCCACTTATGCCACTAAGCCAAGCCTTGTGATCTTGGCTGACAAGAAGGAATGAATGATGAACACAATTGGTTTTGGACAGGAATGAAGGTCCAGTTGCTGAAAGTACAAAAAGACAGCAAGTTGAGAATGATTAGAATAGATTACAGGTCAAATAAGCAATCATTTACGGAGTACTTGATTAACTGCTGCCTGGTATTTTCAACAACTTTTATTAATAACAACACTTTATTGCAACATATTGTACTCCCTTTGCGTACAGCTGCAAATATTTACCTTACTAAAACTAAGTAATATGCATCTTGCAAGCAGCTGATTATGCTTGTGAACTGAGATGTTCTGGGCTTGCATTCACCTGGGTACACAGCAGAAAACTGAGTCAGATACTGCAAGCAGTACTCCAAGAGGTTCACCCCTTCTTCAGGCTCTGTTTCTGAGCAGGGATTAGACTGCTATGTCCAATATGCAACGCATCTGCTGTTGGTCTCAGCTGAAGCAAGGATACTCCTCCTTCAGCTGACGCTGTATGGTTACTCCTCTGTTCACACTGATGACAGTGAGACTAAACTGAGACTTTTTTTCCACAGTCATGGCTCAGGTGATGTCGCCATGTGCTCGCTATGCATGACACACTTAGTGTCGACAGCAGGTTCAACACAAAATAAACCAGACTTGCCTTTCCACCAGCCATGTATCCATTTTATTGAGAGCTAGTAACAAGTTCCTTTCTGAAAGCCTGACAATAAACAGTTCAGAGAGTGTATGTTATCAAAGGTGATGTGAAGAATTAAGCACCCAGATTTCTCAGGAACTGCTGAAAAATTTGGCAGGAAAGGCCGTGTTTATATATATATAATTTATGGTATATAAACTGCTTGTTGGAATAAGTACCATACTTTTAGGCAACGTGACAGCTAACTTAGAGGCCTAAGCAGACAGCTGGCACTTCATCTCTAGTCTGCATTTTTTCAGCAACTAAATGTTCAAAACTGTCTAAAACACAGCTTGTTGTCATAACATAAAGCCCCTCTGTGTATGTTGGAATTAATATCTCATTCTTAAGGTCTTCCACCTGCAATCATTTAAAAGTGAAATGGATGCATATAAAATTTCTGAAATCTGACTATGAAGAGAATGTGCTCTTAACTGTAAGAAATTTTTCATCTCTCTTTGGATAGTTTCACCATTTTAAATATCTTCTTAACTTTATCTCATTCTAAAGTCAGACTGTCATGCTGTACTAGGAAGTACAGTGTCTGGAGAGTGTTCAGAGGAGGGCCACAAAGCTGCTGAAGGGTCTAGAGGAGAAATCATATGAGGAGAGGCTGAAGTCACTTGGTCTGTTCAGCCTGGCACAGAGGAGACTGAGGGGGGACCTCACAGCAGTTTACTGCCTCCTCAAAAGGGAAGGAGGAGGAGCAGGCACTGATCCCTTCTCTCTAGTGACCAATAATAGGACTCAAGGGAATAGCAGGTAAAGGTGCCAGGGGAGGTTTAGGTTGGATGTTAGGAAAAGGTTCTTCACCCAGAGGGTGGTGGCGCACTGGATCAGCTCCCCAGGGAAGCAGCCAAGGCTGACAGTACTCAAGAAGCATTTGGACCACAGCCTCAAGACATGTGGTGTGAATGTTGGGAGTGTCCTATGTAGGGATAGGAGTTGGACTCGGTGATGCTTGTGCATCCTTTTCAACTCAGGTCATTCTATGATTCTATGATTCTAAATACTGGTATTGGAACGTGTACTGGCCAGCTGTTACTAGTGCTTCTCCACCCTCATAGCCTGAAAGAACACCAAAGAGCTGATAATATGCACCCCTCTGCTAAACACAATACTTACAATCTCTCCATCCTTTCCTCCAAAGTCTAAATAAAGCATCCTTATCCCATCATCTGAGGACATTTTCAGTTTTTCGTAGGGATATTGTGCAATTGTCTTAGAGAAGGCACCATCTTGTGGTTCAGTTGTAAGAGAGAATCCATGCTCGTAATGGATGGTCAGACGGCACTCCTGGTTTTTATATGTGCAAGCTGAAGAAGGAAAGAAAATTTATTCTGTAATAGTCTTAAAAGCCACAAATTCCATTTGTCTGCAGAAATATGCATTTTACATTTCATCTCATCACCATCTTGCAGAAACTAACCTCTCCTAAAACTGGCCTAATCACAGTCAAACTGTAAACCTGCAGATTTGGAAAAAAACCAAAAGAAACCACTCCTTATAGCAGCCTTCCAGTACTTAAAGGAGGCCTACAGGAAAGCCAGGTAGGGGCTCTTCATCAGAGGAGTAATGTGTTTCAGCTGAAAGAGGGCGGATTTAGATTAGACATTAGGAAGAAATTTTCTACTGTGAGGGTGATGAGGCACTGGCACAGGTTGCCCAGAGAAGTTGTGGATGCCCCCTCCCTGGAAGTGTTCAAGGCCAGGCTAGATGGGCAACCTGATCAGGTGGGAGGTGTCCTTGCCCATGACAGGGGGCTTGGAACTGGATGATCTTCAAGGTTCTTTCCAACCCAAACCACTCCATGATTCTGTGATTCTGTTGTGCAAAGTCCAAGCAAAGTTTATTAGTTATGGTGTAAACACAGAGACTAAAATTGTGCTTGATAGTAGCAGTATCGATGTCAGTTCTTTTGGTGATTAATTGCATTCCTGTTGTGGTGTACATCTGTGTGCTCACACAAAGCCTATCCAACAAAGTTTAAGGATCAGGTTGGCATTTCCTCCTTCCAAATCTTGATGAAGTCATAGCTACTCCTTTTCTTACATCTGACATACATAGCCAAAATCCATAAATACGGTGCACAACGCAACACAAAATTAGAAGCTGTAAAGGGTTTCCCTAAATTATTTTGACAAAGATGAAGAGAATTCTGGGTCCTTGGCTCTGGGATAAAAGAAGGGGCTGATGCCCTCCTCCTGCTTTTAGAAAAAAAGTCACTAGTTTCTCTAGGCTGAGGAGATGGACATGCCCCCCAGTGGTTCCCACTGAACACCCTGGCTGGTTTCCATGTTGGAGACTCTTACAAAGCAGCCTGAGCTCCCTGCGAGGCATGAGGCCTGGCAGCCAACAAGCCAGAATTCCCGCGCTCAGCAGCGCAGGGCTATAACTGACAGCTCCATGAATTCAGGACTGCCCTTTGCCAGGGAGTGGATTCATGCCTTGGCTCTTGCTCTCATATTTTTAGGCTAAGAGTGGAAGTAACATTCAAGTTCAACAGCCCTGCCAAGTGCAGGCATCACAGGGGAAGGGCTTGGTTAATACAAACCAAAGGATTGCTTTGTATTTTTTAACTCAAAAGAGTTGGGTGAATAAATGACCAATTCACTGTCGTGAATGTGCTGGTCCTCTGCCTCCTCCCTTTGCAGGAGAAACTCCTGCCAGGCGCTTATGAGTCTCCTGAATCTCACAAAAATGCTCTTTTCTGTGGGTTTCTGGATAAACTTCTGATGATCACTCCTCTGTGAGATACAGCCCTACATGGCTGACTACATATTTGTGTCTGAAATGATATGCCAAAACCAAGACCAGAAGTCAGAATGACAGTGACAGTGTCACTGGCCACAGTTACCACACCATCTGGGAGTGGCTCAGAAACCAAGGGGATAAACACACAAAACCCTAAATATGCCCTTTTTTAAAATGCATCCCCTCTAGCTGAAGGAGCTTAGACTACCCACGAGTGTCAGGAGGAGGTGTTGAGACGCAGTGCCGCAGGTGTTACTCACATGTGGTGATTTCCGTGATGAGCTCTGCAGAGTTGTGGCAGCCCTGCACTACACTCCTTGTCCACAGTGAGAGGTCTCGGCTAGTCTCTGTCCTGAACAGATGGGTTTCAATCCCTTGCCTTGTACCAGTACGGGTTGCAAAAGACAAATCCATGCCTGATTGTGGTGAGCCCTTTCCTGGGCCAGAATGGACCAACCTGCAATTGGATTTGAAAGCACATCAGAGAACGGTTAACACTGACACAGCACACCGTGCCACAATCCCCACCTGAGCACAGCTCTGCTCTGGACATTCCTAAATGCACATGGTTGGTAGCACACAAACTTGCATCTCCTATGTATTTGAGCCTAAAGTGACTTCTAGTGACAGGCAGAACAGTGAAGTCCAAAGCAGTGAGTACTGAAGCAGCTGGACATGCAGGAGATAATGAGGATGTCCCAGAGGGCCCTAAACTCCTAACAAATTGTAGAAAACATCCCTTTGGATGAGAAATCCATAGAAATCAATCACTGGTGATTTCTGTGAGGATGGGGTCTGGTGCACAGATACAAGTGGTCTCTCAGATGAGGCAGTTTAATCTGACTTTCACTGCCAAGCTCTCATTGCCATAAAGCTTAAATATCTACAAACATAAATGCTGTCGGATAAAGTAAGAAGTTCTGTAAAATATGCAGATGCCAAAGTACTGTCTTGTGCAAACTTTTCCCGTAAAGAACCTGCAAAACACAAAATGCAGCTGTTTGTGATGAGAAATTCTCTCATATTTTGCTGCAATTAACTTTTTTTTTGCCTGGTATCAACAACTGATCTGCTGTGACCAGGAAAGACTTATTCATCTGGGCAAAAACTAATTGCAGAGAATATTTTTGAGTAGGAAAATCAACACCTCATAATATTTAATTCTTCTCTAAGAAGAATTCTTCTTCTGCCCTTTTGGTTTTTTTTCTTGCTGAATTATGGACAGTGAACACAGATTTTGCTGATTCAGGTGAAAATAACGATCCAGAGGAGTTCCTCCCCCTTTGAGACCCAGGCACGGAAACCACAAAATGAAACACAGGACCTCTTCTGAAAAGCTTGTTTCTGTCTTGTGTCTCCTATTTCCTGTCTATAGGCAAACAATGTACTTCATACGAGACTATAAAGTAAGCACATAGCTTGGTAGTAGAATACTTGTGCTGAAGCATAAAACATTAGATTATACTAATCATCTATTGAATGCTAATTCACCCTCAAATTATTGTTTTGCATCTGGAATAACAGTTGTCTGTAAGCTGACGCTGTAGAAGTAGGTCATCAAACAAAGATGTTTTCATAGGAAAGGAAAAAAAAAGCAGAAAGGAAATAAAAAGGACAACTTTAGCTTTTCAGTTACTGAAACACCAACCATCTGAAATTTTCCCCAGTTTCCTGCAAGTCTGTGCTGATATTTGGGATGCACATTGTGTTGAACAGACGCAACCCTCTTTCATATCCCACTGGAAAGTTTGCAAGATTTGTTCATGTTAAGGTTCATGGTAACTTCCTTTGGATTTTGAGTCTCTGCCTTGATTTCATGGTTCCAGGAGGTCTCAGTATGCAAGGGGCAGAGCAACCCAGGCAAAGCGGCCCTGCCTTGTGTCTGGGCAGGAAAGCCTCTTCCAGAGAAGCTCCACCTCCCTCTCCAAATGCTTGGGTCTTTGCCTTCAGAAGGGCTCTGTTAACGCCCCGCTCAGCTTTGATTCTTGGGGCCTCCTAACTACACCCCAGGCAGATTTTACAGTTAGGGAGCCAACGGTAAACCAACAGGCCAAAACCTTTTATTCACTTGGCGTGAGGATGTGCAACCTCTGAAGATAAGCTGCATCTTGTCAAAGGAAGAGATCAGGAACTGAAATCTCCAGTAACTTCTCCTGCTGCCTCAGAAGGAAGCAGGGCTGCTGCACTCACACTGCCTTCTGCTACTGGGGAGGGAGGGGATGAGCAACTGTGAGAAAGCAGCCTGGAAAATCACATCAAGTTTGTCATTTAAAATAAAATTATCCCAGCTTCTCCCTGGGTCATCTTTTCTCTTTATACAGTGTTCATCAGCTATCCTAAAACTTGTTTTCTAATACTTGTGATACTGAATATGTGACAGACAGATGGTTCCACTGTTTTATTTCCTTTCAGGTACACCCCCTCAGCTCCCCTAGATCTTCGTGCATTATCCATCAGCACTAGCATTGCAGGTTTTTCAGCATATGGATAGAAATTAGATGCACTACTTTAAAAACTGAAGTGTGTGGACACATCCAACATGAACATTGTTTTTTCCCTGCCTTCTCATTATCCCCTCATTATTAAATTTCAGTCTCACTATTTAAAAATCCCTTTCTATCATACAGCTCCAGATTGTGCTTTGGAAAATCATGCAGTTAAACATGAAGTAGACAAATATGCAGGGGAACATTTGATAGCATTTATGTATCAGCTGTCAGTACTGATGTATTTGGGTACAGGTCAAAGGATTCCAAAGCTTTAATAAAATTGCATTCACGTGAGCTGTCTCATTTACATAAAAGCTATTTTATCCTAAAGACCACAAAATACCTTAAAAGGCAAAAGAATAGTCTTAGAAATTTCACAGTAGGTTTCCCCACGCCCCCACTTCCCACTGCTCCGACTGTAGCAGAGGCTCTCTGTGTGATGTACACGGCACCCCAGTGCCAAAACGGCACCCCTGGGCTAGCTCTGGTGTAATACTATTCCCCCACAGTCCCTGAAGGTCACTGGCTTCCCTGGAGGTTTCTGTGATACCTGTGAGCCCTAACACTTTTCCCTGGAGCAGCCAGAGCCGCAAGAGGGCAGGACGGTGTTGGTCCTGATCAAGTCTGTTTGCACAGCGTGTAGCTAGCAGGCAGCAGCTGTAAAATAGTCTTGGCATGCTCTAGGGAGCTGGGGAGACACTTCTAATCTCCTCTAATTTCTCCCTTGTCTCTGTATGATTTGGGAATCTCTTCAGCATTATTCTTTGTAAGTAAATGTGTGATAACAAGATAGGTAAGGTCCAACGTGAAATGCTGGTGAGACGCACTGGGACCTGCCTCTCATTCAAATGCTATGAATAGAGTTTCAACCATTTACTGCAACAGCAAAACTTAATGGCCCTTCAACAAGGACAGCAAAACCAGCCCTGACATTCAAAGCAAGTGTTCAGCTGCTCCTTTGAGATTTATCTCAGAAGAGGCTGTGATACAAATGCATCAACAGTTACGCAGCTCTGTCTAGCAGAAACATTATCATTTGACCTTTCCTATATTGAAACCACCCCTTACCCTGACTTAGCATTTGAAACCTGCTCTGGAAAATCTGCACTCTTTGGAAACCTACACACAGGCTCTCATTCATCTAAGCTTTGCCCAAGAGAGAGAAACAAGCACTCTCACTGCCCAGGCAGACAAGCAGAGAACTTCCACAGCACCTCATACACCTTCCCTGAGGTGCTCAGGGACACCAGTGCTCCCTGCTTGCCCCTTTCGCCGCTTGTACAAACAACTAACTGGCGCCAAAACTCCTTTCCCAGTTTTCCATGGCATTATCAAACTGCTACAATATTTTCTGATTATAGAGCTCAACTTTACAAAAAAAGCTACTTACCTGATCTTTAATCAGAGTCCAACATATGCTGCTTTATTTTTTTTTAATTTCATATCTGTCTACATTAGATAACGAAATTTGATTGCAAACATTTAAGATGCAATTACTTAAGTCCCATTCCCATGCTAGAAAGAAGCAGTATTATTCAGGCATAAGGAAACAGTGAAACAGAGATTGTGACAAAAAAGTCCCTGGAGTCAGGGCTACAAGCCAGCTGCTGTGCGTCCTAGTACAGAGATTTAAAGGAAAAACTTAAATCTCTTGATCTCAGTTTTATCTCAGCTATTACTTATATTCCACACAAAAGCTAGGAAAAACTGACTGCAAGATATTTTTTAGGTCTTAATAGCATCTATAAGTTGAAGGCAAACGCATTAACAATGGAAAGGGCATGCTGAAATTCTGCTGTTAAAAGTACTGTACAAAGATTGTAATCCTTCTGCCACTTTTCAATTTTCTCTGCTCATTATGCCTTGGGTAGATTAAGCATGACTCTGTACAGTATCTGGCACTGAAGTTTTCCAGTTTCAGCAGCTTTTCAAATACGCATTAGCTAAGCAAAAATGTTTTCCCAAGGACTCATAAAAATCTGAAAGATGGAAGCAGCCAAGATTACAACATGTGGTCTGCAAACTTTCCAGGTGAAAAGTTCTAAATTGCACTGATCAATGCACAGAGGGGATTAAAAACCCTGTCACAAGGAAGGCAATCACTGACCGAGCATGAAAACAGCAGTCAATACTGACAGCAAACTCTGTGTATATTTTTTCTTGGTACAACTATACTCAGTGTGACAGATCATAAAAGCAGAATCCGGAAGGGTTTTATTCAACAGCATCCAGAACAGTAGGTGTAATGATTTAGGGAATCTGGTAATTTACAAAATCTGTTCACCTTGGGGTTTCATGCATTTAAATGTATTTTATCAGATTGCAGCTCCACTCTGAATGTCAAATTTGGTGTACCTGTTGTCTTTTACCTGCATGCTAAATTCACAGCAATATTAGCAAGAAAGCACTGGGATAGGACCGGAATGGTTCTCAGGAGGTCACCTGGTGCATCCCCTTTCCCAGTGCCACCCATCCTTCAAAGTCCCCAGTGATGAGGATTGTACACCCTTCCTAGAGAACCTAATCCAATACCTTGCCTGCACACTATTCCAGGATCTATCCCTAACCTCCCCTGCCACGAAGGCAACCGACTTTGTCCTGTTGTATCCAGCAAGGACCTGAAGAACGTGCTCCCCCTCTCCTCCTCCTGGTTTCTCATCTTCATACTTTAGAACTACTGTCATGTTTTCCATGAACTTTTCTAGATTAAACAACGACAATTTCTTAAATATTCCCTTAGTTATAGTGGTCATAGTGGTTTTACAGCTACACTGCTTTCTTCTGGACCTAACACAGCTAACTTTTGGAAGTGCAATGTTTCCTATGAAGGTGGTATATCACTTGAGGTTTTACCCATGTTCTGTAGCTAGGTATGATTACTACATCTGCTCAACATGTAACATATCTGTGATAACCCAAGACGACTCTTTATTCCCCAAAAACATTACAACATAGATTTAAGAAATTTGGCCACACTGTTCAGACACTTCCTAGCAGAGTACATACTTTGTCAGTCAATCTCCATCCCAAACCAGCACAGCTGAGTATTTCCCAGCACAGAACTTAATGCTTGTGCTTTGTGAACTGCATCCTGTCTTCCCAGACAGTAAAGACTGTTCAGCAGCCTGACACCCACAGGATCAACTTCTCATTCCCCTCTACTCACATGGGAATTCCATCTGACAAAGAGAAAAGCATCCTCACGCAAGGCAAGTGAATCTGCTATCACATCTGAACTCCAGCCACTTTAAGGAGGTGGACTTGGGTCCATGTACAAAATGACACCCCTGAAGCACTGGGGAGGAGCTGCATCACCTGCTGGGGCACTTTCTGTTCACAAACTCTAAGGCTTTAGTGACACATGTGGACACAACCTTCATCTCCAACAACTTTCCCAGTTTTCACTGGGAACTGTCACCAGGAATTGTCAGCTTCCCTGCCACAACACACAGAAGGCTGCAAGCTACAAAGCATGCAGCTCTCGCCTCACGTTACGGTAACACATGGTGAGTCAGGAAACAGCTTCCCAGGAAGACTAAAAAAACTCAATCACTAGTAGGTAGACCAGGAAAAAGCAATGATCAGCATAATTTATCAGGTTTAATTTTTTTTTTTTAGTATAATAATTTAGAATCAAAGCCTTAGTTCATATGGGGAGAAAACTAAGAGACCGAGAATGAAAATTAACTAATGAGAGGGCAGTAAGAGACCCACTGCTTTTGGCTGTGTGCTACCAGCTCTTCTGAAGGAGAACTCATTGAAAATGGTATAATAGAGGCCTGTAGCAAGGCCAAAACAATGAATAGCAACTCTTTCTCAAGCCCTTTGACCATACTGGCAGGGAAATGTTATTAAGATTCACATCAAGGAGCACAGACAGTTACCACTGCATAAAGACAAAGCTCTCTCAGAATTACTGTTGATGGATACCTTCGAATGTGGATGGTTATTTCTAACCTAGTTCAAGAATTTGTCTTCCAAGGTCACCATTTTAAAATTAAAAACACAGGAACACAAGCTGTAGTGAAATTATCTCCATCACATGTGCAATCCTCCAAAAGCCCCAAACCGTTGCTGCATAACTGCCACACCAGCACATCCAACTCAGGGCAACAATCTTCAGCCTGGAAGAGTGGCTGGAAAACTGAATGATTCTGCCAAGCCCTCAGATCTGCACACTGAGATAGAAATCTCAGGAGATCGAGCCCTCAGCTTTTTCAGCACTCCTACCTCTGGATCTGGGCCAAATGGCCACATCCATAATCACCCTGGTGTGCTTCTGGCCATCAGCCTCAGCTATAACTTGAAATGGAGGAGAAGAGAGGAGTTAAGCTAAGCACAGCAGCTCACTGAAGAACCTGCTTCTCAAACCACGACACTTCAAGTGCACTATATAGCTATGCATGATATGGTTGTAATAAGAAAGCACAGATACCTGGTGGCTAGCAGGGGGTAGGTATGCAGAGGGCTGAACCAAGCTTCCTTCATCCGTGGCATGCTGTCATATACTAAGAGGTCTTTCTCTGTCAAGACCACTAACACTGGCTTCCAGTGCTTCTCGTTGTCTCCTGGCACCTGAAAAAGAGCAAAGTCTCACTGAAACAACAAGAGACAAAGCTGCAATCATGGAAAGCCTGACGGTATGAAAATGTCGAGTCCTGGGTGAGATAATGAACCGAAGAGAGTTTTACCTCTTCGGCTTCAACATCTCCCACTTGAATTTATAACCAGCTGCAGCAGATATGGAGTAAAGCGCAATGATTTCTGTTGCTGTCATTAGCACTGCCATTTCCATCCCTCCTTGCAGCCCCCCTTACTACAGGCTACTCCATAAATGCAGTAGCAGAAGAACACTGAGACTGACCTGGCTGTTATTTAGCTGTGGTACGCATGAAAGGATTTTCAATGTACATTTATAACATGCACCACTCATGCGTGGCTGGCACATTAACCTGAGTGCTGTACAGTACTGCTACTGTTTCTATTTTCATGAGTGGAGAAAGCTGCAACATCATCCCTATAAAAGAGTACCAGGTAGTAAAAAACCAGCAGTTTGGGAGCAAATGCTCTTTTCCTTGCAGTTCACAATTTCATTGCTGCTTCTTCCTTCATACTGTTCCTTCCAGTTTTACAAGTGTCAATTTATAAAGAGATCCAACCTAAACACAGTATTGCTCTGAAGCATTGGCTCTGTGATAGGTCTGCATCCACGCTTCAAACCCATCTGTAGAAGATGTCTGAAGACTGGGACATCAGAGCCCTTTACTGGCTGCATAATCCAAATGTGGAATTATGTCTTGAAAGTTAGACATGTGGTGGACCACATGGCTTCACAGTTACTGCTATGGGGACCAAGTATTACTTTTTCCACTCTGGCAGGCAGAGAAATGTCTTAAAATAGATGGGAATATGAAAGGGTCTTAGTTTCAAGTAATAATGAAGCTCTTGCCTTTCACAGACAAATTCATTGTTTTCCTTTTGGTGCACATAAAGAAAAAGAAAACCCATGATGCAGTAACACTTGCAGACATGCTTTCACACTCAAACATCTTGGCTGGGTGGTGAAGAGAATGAAACAAATTCTGAGATTCACCAGATAATCCGGTTGTTCCACATGACATTAAAAAACAGGGAAGAAAAACAGTTGTCTAGGCTGTTTTATGGTTGATGTCACCTTAATTGCCATGGACATGTGGCACTGGGCTCATCATCAGGTGGAGGAATACATAAAAGGGATAAATCAAAGGTTGGTCAGACTGGACAGTGGCACAGCCAGGAATGGTAATTCAGATCCTTAAGTATGATGTGCCTTAAGTGATGGATTCAGATCGAGAGCTACATTTTAAACACTTTATGTGAAGACAGGGTCTCACAAATCTCTAAACTTTTAAGACTTTCAAGACAGTTGTAACATAGCTTCACACCAGAATATCTATGCCCAAAGGAGAACTTAAACTAAAATTTTTGGCTTGAATACTTTTTAAGAGGTATTTTTCCTTTTGAATTAAGTTTTTCCAATGAACATGTTCTTGTTTACAGCATTATTTGCTCATTGTTTGTTCATGTCTGTGTGTCAATCAACTTGAAGTCATAAAGGGCTCATCCCTATTGACCGAAGCGTCAATACTTACTTAAAATTTTCTTGTGGTGACTGTTTCTTGAAACGCAACCTTTCATTTTCAAATAGGACTGAATAGAGAAGCTGAATAATTAACACACCTATTAATACACTCAAGTAAGAATACAAAATACAGAGTTCTTGCAGTTCATGTACCATGAAAATATTCACATGAGCAAAAACCATCCTCAGCTTCTCAACACCACAGTTATTAACGACAGTTAACACCCCAGTTCCTAGAGTGGGAATACAGAAATAAATGTTACAGTTAATGTTAACATTTAATAAATCTTACAGCTAATGTTATCATTTAATTTTTGAGCAATTGCCTGTGTTCTTTAACTAGAAAGATTTTAGCATACACTTTTGAAGATTTCCAGAAAAGAAAAGGAAGATAAATATGAAATCTCCCATAGGATGAAAAAGCAGAGTATTCAGATCCATATTCTGAAGGAGTAAGCAGGCGGCATACTGGGCTGTTACTATTCTGTGACCAGAAGCAATCCAAAGACTACGGGAAGCTACTTACAGCTTTTCTGCAGAACCATCCTGCCTGTGTAGCATTTTCAATCATGAGCTTTGTTACTGAGTTGCTGGTCAGCCAACTGTGACTCCAGAAACTTTGGGAAACATTGTTCCCTATAAAGCAACCACAAGAAAGGGAATAAAATTTATTCTGCCAGCAGGTTCCACAACAATTTGCTGGACAGCCCCAAACATCAGGAGCCAGAATTTCCAGCATGGATCCTACAGTTACCACCTGCACAGCCAAGCCCACAGATTTCCCTCTGCTTCCCAATAGCAAAGTGAGTATGAAGATGTGGCCTGGTCATAAGGCACTGAAGACTTTTTCTCAAGAATAAGTGACCTTATACTATCTCTCCTTGTAGGACACATTCCGTGTTTGCAGGGTGTATATTGGGAAGGGGAGAGAAGAGGAAGATATTTGCCTGTGTCCTGCTGGGAAGCCCTTCCCTATAAGGAGAGCCATGCAATACACTCACTTTTAAACACATTTTTAAACCTTGCTGGGATCATAGCTGTCTCACTGCTAAGGAATGCCGGTGTAAGCAATACTGCTGCTATTTCAGACCTGAAGAAGGATTTGTCTGCCTGAGAGCTTGTCTGTTTTTTCCCAAGAGTAACAGCTGATCTAATAAAAGGTATTGCCTTTCCTTAAAAACCTTGAATTGCATTACTGTTCCCTGATTTCATTGGGGTTTGGATCAGGCTTTAACATCTGACGCCGTGCTGTTCAACAGGCAGTTGGCACTTCTGGAAAGTGTCATAGAGAACACGCTGTCCCATAAAGGGTAATAGCAAATTTTACAAAGGAAGAAGAGAGGTTGCAAATACACCATTCGCTTACAGGGCACATTCAGAACAAATCAGCATGGGAAATTAATCCAGATTAGCAAGTGTCATACCAAGTATGAGTATAATAGCAGATTACAAAACAAAAAAAAATGCTATTTACAGGCAGCTAAGAGAAGGACTTGTTCAACTTCCAAATGTTTTAAAATCTAACATATCATAAACATAACACAGAATACTTCTGTAAGAGTAAATTTAAGTATCATTTGAGATACATTTTAGAAGCATGATTTTAGATGCTGGTTAGGGCCAGCTTCTTAGCCAGAACTTTGCAGAATTCTGGAACTTGCACTACAGTTTCTTTGCTTCAGTTCCCACTTATGCACGTACAACTCAAAGTGCATTGATCTGTGTTGCAGACAAATAAAATCACCATCCACTCTAAAATACTTTTCAAAACCAACCCTTTTTCAAAGTCAGCTAGCTCAAACCTAGAGGAACTACAGAAATGAAAAATCAGTACTGCTCAAACCTCTCACCAGAATATAATCAATCAGCAGATTTTTTGCTAGCCTTCTGAGCACTGCTGGTCACTCTAAGCAACAGGTACCAATGCCACCTCTCCATGCTCTGCACATCTCAGCTGAGGTCACTGCTTATATTCCCAGGTGAAATTCCACTTCAAGTTAATGAAGCTGTAAATGTTTGTTATCAGAAGCATACTTGTTTGGTTTTTTTCCTTTCCCAGACACTGTGCCTCCAGAACAAAGTCTTCAAGTACAAAATTGAAAACAGAGAACATATTCTAACAAAAGAAACCCAACAGCAGTGAAGCATTCTTTTTGCTACTCACATACCTCTTTGCTCCTCATATACTCATCTCGTGAAATGCAAACCTCTCTTTTTCTCATATGAGCCTCTCTAGTTCACCTTTCTAAACTCAGAAAATATTTCATATAGGACAGGGAAGAAACTTAATGGGTTTTAATCATAGAATCATAGGATAACCCTGTTGGAAAGAGATCATCAAGTCCAATCGTACCTGTTCCCTTACTAAACCATGTCCCTAAGAAACCCAACTACCCACCTTTTAAACACCTCCAGGGATGGCGACTCAAGCACCTCCCCGTGCAGCTTTTCCAATGCCTGACTACCCTTTCAGTGAAGAAATTTTTCCTGATGTCTAATCTGAACTTTCACTGGTGCAACTTATGGCTATTTCCTCTCGTCCTGTCACCTGTCACTGCGAGAAGAGACCAGCACCCACCTCACCACAACCTTCTTTCAGGTAGTTTTAGACTACCTGAGGTCTCCCCTCAGCCTTCTCTTCTCCAAGCTAAACAGCCCAGTTCCCTCAGCCGCTCCTCACAGGACTTGTTCTGCAGCTCCTTCACCAGCCTTGTTGCCCTTCTCTGGACACGCTCCAACACCTCAATGTCCTTCTTGTAGTGAGGGGCCCAGAACTGAACACAGTACTCGAGGTGTGGCCTCACCAGTGCCGAGTACAGGGGCACAGTCACTGCCCTGGTCCTGCTGGCCATGCTGTTTCTGATACAGGCCAAGATGCCACTGGTGTTCTTGGCCACCTGGGCACACTGCTGGCTCATATTCAGCCGGCTGTCAACCAATACTCCCAGGTCCTTCTCCTCCAGGCAGCTCCCCAGCCATTCTTCCCCAAGCCTGTAGAGCTGCATGGGGTTGTTGTGTTCCAAGTTCTCATCCTGTTGGTCTCAGCCCATCGATCCAGCCTGTCCAGATCCCTGATTTTATACGCAGGCTTTGTGTATAAAAATGTGATGGCTGGGGATGGGATGACACCAGAGGAGCCCTGTGTTCACATCTTGTTCTGTCACAGGCATCCTCCGCAAAGTCAGTCTAAATGCTCTGTTTCCATACAGACACCGCAACCTCTGCTGGGGTGGCAAGTACTGCTGTAATGCACACAGTACAAAGACATAAATGTGAACGTAGATAAAAACTGCCTTGTCCATCTGCTTAGATGCAGAAAGCAGACAACTCACACAGTGTTACGACACACCAGAGCCCACTGCACTGAGGATGTGCCTGAGCTTTGGTTGCTGCCAGATGCCTGGGCAGCATCATTACAGGCCTTGCTTTATGGTCACATCCGTGGTCTGAAGGACTGACTCTACAAATAACGACGTAGAAAGCTCAACACTACCAACACAACTACTGCTACTGGTTTTCTGGCGACTGCTCACGTGCTTAAGGTCATTGCTTTCAATGTACTTTTAAAGAGTAACTCATTTGATGCATAGGAAACAATATTTCAAAGAGGAGCCAGCTTGTTTTTCCTGCACGCGATGGGGACCCCTGGACCCTTCAACGCATATGACAGCTTCCAAATCTTTACTAGTTTTCACGTATAATTAGTTGCCATAAAGACAACGGGCATCTCAGTAGAAACCAATCCTTTCACAAACAGTTTGGCCCTTTGCTCTTTCATCTGCCAGGTCTCCTTTTCGTAAGGTTTTTCTTTGAATTTCAGTTATTTATCTACTTTAGGCTGCCAGGAATGGATGAAAGAACACTTTTAATCTATGGGGCTCACAGATAATTAAATTAGAGGCCTCAGTCTACTCTGGAAAGCTGTTTTATATTTTCATTAACTCAAAAGGGACATTTCACTTATGTTCCCTGTTTAGTAAACAAATTATATATTGCCAGCAGACTCCATGCAGCAAGTATCCAAATGTGGTCTTTCAGAGAACTGCTGTAAAGGCAGCAAGTTTATGCTTACAGTAAAAGGTTTAAACCCTTTTTCCATTGCCCCCTCCCAAAACACAGAGCTACAATTCCTCGCGCAGATCACAGGAGGAGCAACCAAGAATTTTCTGAAATTTTTCTTGCTATTTTGTCTCCTCCCTCACTTAAAATATTTCCGTGCTGACAAGATTCAGCTTCCACACAGGCTGGGATATGTTTTGCTATGTATTTCTTGCCTTCCCATTGTCTTTTGATGAAGGGCTACATCCACGTTCAGAATAAATTCGGTTCATTTGCAGAAACTACTTGTCAGTTCCTCAAAATAACAGCTGGGACTGAAAAGGATTTTTGCAAGATGAACAGCAGAGATGTAGAAATACATCACACAACTCCCAGCATATGCAACAACACCAGTAATTCTGTGAGCTCATTTGACAGGAGGCAATCTGCAATGCAGGAGTGGGTGTGACAGCAGTAAGCAGGGGATATCAATACCTCCCATGCCACATGCAGATGAGATGCGTTTTGCTACTAAACTTTGTAGTTTTAAGAAGGAAATAATGTGAATATTGTTTAGGAAAAAAAAAACTAACAAAAATCTGTCTGGTTTTGTTCTTCTCTCTCTTTGACTTGCAAGCTATGTGAGCAGCCAAAGCCACACAGCTCAGATGGCAGCCACAGCAGAGACCATGCTGATCTACCTCTCGTGCAATCCTGAGCAGAGCTTGGCCATATGCTGGCAGCTACAGTTACACGTGCTGCTCTCTATGGACAGGACACCCACTCCCCAGACAGGTCTGTTCAAGCTTGAACTCCTAAATATCCTTTAAAACAAGATAAAAGCCAACTCTTGTAAAAAGTAACAGAGTCAACCACACCATCATGGCAATATGTTCAAGCCAATGTCCTAACTCTCTGGACTAACAGGATTTTCAGACAGCTCTATTTCATATCCAAATACCTGTAAACAGCAAGATAAGCACCTCAGTCCTCTGTACTCACCCATGTGAGAATGGTAAGTGATCCGAGACTTTCCTAGAGCCAAACAAGAATACTCAATCCCAGTTTTTTAGCGGAGGTTTGCTCCAGAGCTCACTGAAGTCATTCAGAGTTTTCCTAATGACTCTACGATTTGGACTAGGTCCTTGGGAAACAAGCCTGGCACGCTACACATCTCCCGTGCTACAGAGAAGATGAAGCCAAACTCTTCTTGGAGGTGTACAGTGAGAGGATGGAATTCAATACCCACAAAGAAAACTGATTTGATACTCAAAGAAGCTTTTTCAGTATGTCACGGTGGTCAAACACTGGAACAGACTGTGACATGGCCACCCATTGAGATGCTCACAACGCTACTGGGAAAGGCCCTAAGCAAACTGGTATAGTTGGCTCTGTTTAGAGCAGGGGAGTTGAACCACAATAACTCCCTTCCAACTTGTATCATTCCAAGAGTTTATGAAACATTGGAAAAAATTAAAGAAGTAGTCCAGATGTGGATCAGAAAGTCAGCATTTAGGCCACCCCGGTTAAAGTTGATTCTATAGTTATTCTGTACACATGCAGTTTTTCATGCATATGTGTTGCATGAATGTTGCATCAATATGAATGCAACCAGTAGTCATATAAAATGGATACTGTAGCTTAAGGGTTTGCAGGATGACTTGCAGTTACCTTATACCTTAAAGCTGTATAAAACGTGTATCCTTGTTCTTGCAGATTTCCTTTGCAGTAGATTCCTGCAAAAGATAAGGAACGCAAGCCACTAGAAAACCCAGCACCACATAAACTTCATTCACTGTATAACATACCTTAAGTAAAAACATATTTAACAACTGCATGAGAAAAGCTTAGAATCGTCATCCTTTTTCTTGTCCTGATCCACAGCTCCACAGAAAGTTATTAACTAAATACAGAGAAATCCAAATCCAGGGACTGAAAACGGAGAAAAAAATGGTAATTCATCTATTTTAGAATCCTCTATTGTGACCCAGAATAATTTACTATGCATGAAGTTGAGATTTGAAGATTTGTAAATAAGAGCTCTTTTGCAGGAGAGTTGTGACTTTCTGATAATGTCAGGAATCTTTCTAGGGGAAAGTAAACAGCGGTATGCACAGGAGATGGTAAATGCCCCACATGATTTGTTAGACATTGACTGCTTCTCATCTCAGAGAAGGTGAAAGGAACTCTACTGTGGTTTAAGAAGTATTCTAATGCTTCCTGAGTGAAACACATTTTCTTCTATCGTAGCTTCTTCAGACCACGACAGCACTGTTGGAAATTAAATAGTTGTAATTTATGATAGCAAGGCTATACAAACAGTAAAGGTGCACTCCTGAAATAATACAAGAGTTGAATTTCCACCCCCCCACCCCCCCTTTTTTATTGTTTATCAGAAATTGCCAGGGGAGAGTGAAGAGAACATTTCATCACTCAAGGGCTGTGGCAAGGAAGAGCTGCCCAACCTGCAAGTCACATGGGCAGAGACAGAAGGCAAGTCAGACATGTGGGAAGGCCAGAACAGCCCAGCTGGCACTGGCAACTGAGGCTGATCACAAGATAGCAGACAGGCCAGCTACAGTTAACTGACCTTCACAGCCAGTTTGACTGGGAATAAACCTGTATTGGAAGAGGTTATATTTTAAGTATCACTCATAAAAGACGCACAGAGGAAAGAGGGAAAAGGGGAAGGAAATACCATTAAACTTGGGCTTTCCTAATCAGTTATACAGACTGAAAAAAATTAATAGACAACCTTCAGAATGGGGGTGAGCACAAAGCACACCCTGCGAAAGTAGAGGCAATCACATCAATCCTCTCTTCCAGCATTCTTACACCCCACATTCAGGATAAAAGTTAAGATGCTGGTAGCAGACACTTTTGAATCTCTTCTGTGTTCATGCATTTTGAGTACGTGTAGTTTGTCTATGGGATATCTGGGCTCTTTAGCCTGCAAGTGAGGGTAGCTATAAACTTGCTTTCTGACACGTCTCATGAACACAGCACAGAAAGATTGGTGTTAGCAACTGTCTGAAGTTTAACAGATACCATAGATTTAAAATATGGGATGAACCGTGCTGCAAAGACACAGCTCAGTTCTGGGAGAGACGAGCCACTGTGCTGTCTCCAAAATAAACACTAGACCTCAAAGCACAATAATCCTAGCACTGAGGGAAAAACATTGAACTTCCCTTTAAAATGAAGCAGTCTCCTTCCTCCAGTAAGCCAGGCTTGCCCTAGGAAACATTAAGAAGGACCATGGCATGCTCTTGTGTCTTCACCTTCAATTCTTGGAGCCATTTTGAACATCAGGGTCAGCCCCAGATAAAAGGGATCATACCTGTGAATGGCTTTGAATCAGAGAAAAGAAAAGAGACAGGGAGCTTTGGAAGGTCTACCAGATCTCCTGTGCAACCACTCAGTGGTGGGGAAAAACAGTTTCTTCCAGGTATGCTCGAGGATACCAAGAGCAATGACTGTTCTCTGCTATGCCCTGCAAGTTGCTATATTCCAGAGTTTTGCTCTTGAAGCCAGGGTGAAGCATTTTATGAGGGAATTCATCATGATCAGTGGAGTACAACGGTAATTGTACAGGAGCAGAATCAATGTAAAGACACCATAGTTTCAACTCACTGTCTTTAAAGAGTCTATAATTTACAATTGAATCTTACTTCATCTGATCAATTGGGTACCAGATTAGGATAAATGAGCAATAATACTCATTACCTCAAAAGATACACACATCTCATCTTTCAATCCAGTAAAAGTGCATTGATTTCTAATCATCAGCTCCAGAACACTCGTCAACAGCATCCCATCAAACATGAATGCTGGAGGCAGAGTTTTGACTTGAAAGCAGCTTGCAGTTTTTAATGATGGCTCAAACATGTAAAATGCCATTAGAAATTATTATGGTGAAGGACAGATAATCATCAATGTCCACGTTAAAACTAAATGACTGAAATCTGTCCCAGAAGATGTTCTTTTCTTTACCACACTGTCTTTCCGAATATTCAGTCTCAGAAATGATGGCCCATCATGACAGGTACCTTTTCAAGACTGACAGATTTGACTACTTTACTCAAGGGTCATTATAAATCACAAGTGCTGGAACAAAAAATAGTAGGGGAGCATTACAGAGAGAACACCATGTTTCTTTGTCATTGTTATTATGTTGTCTCAAGGACAGTCCAGAATACTGTGTTGTTTCAGTCTATCGTGTCATTGATCAATATTCAGTAATACTGATGGGCTGCAATGTAACTAATGATCTCAAGCAGATGAGTGAACTCTCTACAGGTCCAGCACAAAAATGTATTATCTTCAAAAAACACTGATAAAATCTATATGCTGTGCTTCATCAACTGGAATTTGGAACATGCTGACAAATATTTAGAAGTCTCATTGAAAAAGCAAAAATTCAAGTAGAATCATTAATAATTTGGCTTGATATTGAAAAAAATGTGCAGTAGCCACAGGTTTCTGAAGAGTTTGGTGAATCTAAACCTACTTATTTAGATGCTTGAGTACAGATCTATCACAGAAAGTTCCTATATTTGTCTTCTTTTAAGCCATTCAATTACTTACGACCGTATCTTTTTTAAATTGATAGAAACAGAAAGTCCGTATTTCCGCACAGTAACAGACCTCCACAAGCTATCTAAGATACTCAAGGAATGTAACTGCTTTCTTGCTGAGGAAAACAAGGAACTTAAGTTTCAGTAGAATTTTTCATCAAATTAAAAATTTTCGGATGGGTAGGATATTTTCCCTCCCCAAGAAAACCAGTTGAGCTCCAAGAGACCTCTGTCCATCCAACAAGTTTCCAGTTTGCTACACCTTGGCAACCTGTATAGCTAGCCGGAAGACTATCCAGTGGGTCTTCATGGTGGGTCTCCATATTGAGAGATTCCAAGGTGCCAGTAGAGGCAGGAAATGAATATTTATTCCATTTAATATCCAATATACTTTCTTTCAGTCCTTAACTAGGACAACGTTGAATTTTAACATCCTTGCCCTTTCAGACAGCTTTGTTTGATTTTTGTTAATTTTCTAAGGAATGGGTAAAGATGACGAATTAGATCTAATCAAAAAGTGCCACCAGCCCCACTGAAAAGTTGAGAATATTATTTTTCTGCCTTTGAAGAAGGCTTAAGACGGTGACTGATTCAGAAATGTGAATGCTTAGAATCACAGAAAGAGGGCTGAAGATTACTTAAAAGATTAACTCATTCAGCCTCTGCTCAGGAAAGGACAGCCTTTGCTCCTCTAAGATTTGTCTAGCCTGTTCTGTAAGATCTTCCCTGACAGAAATCCCCAGGCACTCTACCATAGCCCTTGGTCAGTTTCATCATTAGGAAATTTTTGGTGGAGCATGTGCTGCTGTGGTCCTGAGGATACTGTGATATCATTACATACTTTGGGAGAGTAACAGAAAACTCAAATTTGTTTTTTTAGTAAATGTCTTTTTAGAATGGTCATTACTCTAACCCTGTCAAAGCAATTCAGGAGAGTGATGGTTGCAGAGAAAATGGGTAAGTGCGAAGAATGCAGGAGAGAAAGTTCAGAGCTAGAAGATAACTGCTGTCACTGGCCCTGTGATTTGCTTGACAGCTATCTTCACTACTTATCTGATACATGAAGAAATGCACACACATCCCTAATGTTGCAAAAATAACTGAAAAAGCAGCTTTAATAGGAAACCAGTATTACCAGCTCTAGCCAGTTAAAGCTCAAGTGGTGCCTGAAACTCAGTCAGGTTTGCTTGGTATTTAAAATACATTTTTAATTTTTGCTGATCCATCAAGCCTTTTTGCTTTGCTTACATTCCATGGTTTCAAGCTCTTCTCTGTGACTACGAACCCACGATAAAAATGAGAGCTCACCTTTTAAAAAGCTTTTGGATTTCAGAAGATGGGAATAGAAGAAATATCCCTAAAGTAAAAGTATTCAAGATATGAGTTTGGACCTATGGTCAGGATGTCAGCTGCCACTTCTCAAAAGGCACCACTTTCCCAGACATGATACTGCTTATATTATAAGATCTGACAAGATTAAAACACAGGGGTTTATGACAACAACTCTTTTAATTAATCTACTATCTATGACAAAAAAAAGCAGCAAATATTGAAGGGCATGTGTTAGCAGAAATTATAAATATTCAACAGAGCTATACAAGGAAGACAAACATAAAGAACCTTCTACTTGGCAGTTATCTGTGCTGAGCTTTAAATTAGCCACACAGGAAAAATGGATTTAGTGCTGTGCTGTGTTATTTCATCTCGATTGCTAAAAGATACACAATTAGTGCCATCAATCTACAGACCAAAATCCTACAAATATCAGCAAATTACATGCTGTAAGCTATACAATTTTGAAAGCTAATGCTCTTTATCTGGTTCTAATTCTCAGTGTTTCATATTTGTCTAATAATCACGGCATTTAACTACCCATGGGACAATTCTACTGAGAACTGAACATGTCTTTAGCAGAAAAACTTGGGAGGAATAAAGTTAATTTCCCAAGCTAATATATACAGATTGCATGCTACACGTTATGCTCCTTGAGCCAGGATGGGAAATTCAGGTTTCAGATTAAAGAATTATCACTAAAATACATAATTTAATAAAATAAAGAACTTCCTGGTAACGGCATTAGACTTTTATGTCTCTTAATAAACATATCACATATCCAAAGAGAAATTATTTTTGGCACGAGAGATATACAATCTCATGAACCAATTGATTTCATCAATGGAAAACACTTTCCTTCTGCTGGCTAATAAATCACCCCAGCCAGCAAGTGCCAGTCATTTACAGTAAGACCTGGCTGAGGGTAACGAGAACATCATACAGATGCTATTCATTCTGCAGCTACAAGAAAGTGAAAATCCCAAGAGGACAAACACGTATGAATATTATCAAAGTGACTAAACCTAATTCTACCCATGGTATTAACAAATATATTTACACTGAAGTCACTCAGAAATTTTACCAATTATTTCTTCAATTTTTATTCCTACTATGGAGATAAATATTTGTCTTTTCATTGGGATCTTTTTTGTAGTTTGTACCGCCTGAACATCTTACATATACTGCTATGAAAAAAGCTTAAGTAACTCAGTTGAGTAACACCAGTATGAAACTGCAAAAAGAAAACTGGAAATCATGCACTCCAGTAACATTGTCATATGCAAATATTAATATAACTCATTTCAGAAGTACAGCAAATAACACTGGATATCATTACAGTGGTTTCATAGCAAAATTTATGGATTTTTAAATACCATGTCCTCATTGGCTTTTTTATTTCCTTAGCCATATGGAAAACAGTCAGGCACAATTAACTATTTGTCAGAAAACAATCTATTAATTAACACCATTCTGTGCGAATGAGCTGAAAATCATGCTCTTTGCTTGCCAAAAAGCTTCCATTTGTGCTTCGTGTTTGTGCTCAGAACTAAACATAGCTACAGATAACGCTGCTTGACATAACTGACCAAGGGAAGAAAGAACAACTGCTGCTGAGGTTTCTCAGAACCAGCAGCCAGTGAGGTTTTTCTAAAGATAGGTATGGGGGTCAGCAGGTCTTCACCTCTGCATCTCTTAATATTCTTTACTGACAGATCTTTGATTAAACTGGGCAGAAATAGTTTAAAACCCAATTAAGACATTCACATTTGTGGCAGGGTTTGAAAGAGAAAAGAAAGTGTGCGGGGAGAGTAAGTTACAGTGTTTTCTAGGCTTAACCTTAAAAATATAGGACCTGACTTCAATTATATTTATATCCATCCAATTCTACTGACGTCAATGGATTTACTCCCAAATCATGTCACATGGAAATCAGGCTAGCTATTACCACATTTTCATGCATATAACCAGCATCCGTTTAAAAATACTGTTTATACAAAAGCATGTCCCCAGACAAGATGCGTCCTCAGATAACCCACATGAAGCCAGCAGAAGGGGCAGTCAGTGATGGAGAATGCCAGGGGAGAACTTCAGAGTGAGAGAAGAGGAAGAGAAAGAGGAGATTTGGAGCAAACTTGCTTTGCTGTCATCTGCATGTGCATATGACCTTCACAACCTGCTGCTGAATCCTGGGAACTACACAGATAATCTCTGGGGTTGACACAAGATAACATGGTGGCTATTGGCTTCCCTATCAGAGAAGTAGAAAAGCAGTCTGTGATTGGTTACGTCTGAGATTGGTATTCTTATGTTTCAATTTCTAGTACAGAAGCCTGCAATGCTGCTGCTTCCAAAACTTCGAACTCTTTTGCAGGTCCAAGCAAGGCTACAGGTGCATCACCATTATCAGTCAGTGGTTTGCTCCTTGTAGCTGCTTTACAGAATTGTTCACTCACTTGGATGTGATCCTATAACCACAACCCATTCCCACTAGCTGTGCTTGCAAATAGCCAAACAGATGTTTCAAGTTATTTGAAAGGGTTAGACTGAGGTTTTACTTGATGGTGCCCAGGCTAACGGAAAGTGATGATGTACATTACCTTTGATGACCACAAATAGCCTTTCTATCCAATCTGAAGTGAAAGAAGACAGAGAAGCTAAAATGCCTCTTTTTGAGGTCTCCTGGCAGCTGTGAAGACTTAATCTTACAGGGTCATGAAAGGTTCAGGGAAGGCAGGTCTTATTCTTGCCAACAGGGGCAAAACCTTCCAGCCCACTCAACAATTTGTAGACCTGTTTGCATGCAGCAGTCTCTGCATTGCACTGATGGGCTGCTCCTTCCACTATCACCTTCCGACAGGCTCCCGTAGCTCAGCTTCATCTTCCAGTCACTTCCAGTGCTGTCCCATTCTTCCCTTATCCCGGGTTCTATTCATCTTTCTGTACTCGTGCAGTTGACTATGTCCCACAGGAACAAAAATCACAGCAGAGACATGATGTCTGATGTGTGGTTCCATGTTCCTCCTTTCTCTACCTCGTCTATTTGGATGGTTAGAGTTTGGAGCAATCAGTACTGTTCACGTTGCAACCTTGCACCATAGCATTCAAGGTTTGGCTAGTCCCTAGACCCTCCCATATTAACATGACTACCAATATTATGTTATTAACCACAACAATAACCACCACAATCACTGCCGCTCCCTTCCAAATTTCAGACTCTTGCAACTATAAAGCAAGAACCAACAGCAAGTCAGGTCATTCTCAATAACCAGCATTCCCTGAAACCTCAAAAGCAAGGGGTCTCAGACAACATGTCACATAAAAGGTTCTGATGCTGACTTGTGCAGCAGTGCAATCCCTCTTCACACTGCTCCTCTTTGCAATACCACAAGCTTCTTCCATTTCTTCCAGTTGCCTTTGATTACTTAACATCTGTTTACAGTTTTGGATGTGCAGATTTAAACCTCTGTTTTGAAATTTTAGGTGGGAGAATGTTAATGTATTCTTTAACCTTGTGATTCAGGGATCCACAGAACATAGCAATAACAAGCATTTTTTAAGTGGAACGAACGCATGTGTGTGTTTCAACCTAAAGTTTTAATGTATTCCCCCATCTCAAAGAACCCTGCAGAAAGGCTCATGGGATGAGGCCAGAGAAACACCAAAAAGACTTCATAACATTGCACAAGTGTTTCGCTCCGTAAACAAATAGGTAAGCTTCTATTTTCCACAGCATGGCTCCTCCAAGTGAATTTCATAAAGCCATTTCCATAAAAATCACTGACATTTCCAGTATGAAGCACACAAAAGCAGCTGTATCCATACTACACATCAGCAGCCTACTCTGGCCAACCTCTGCAACTATTTTGAGCACAAAGTCAACAAATGAATGTTTGCACAGCAGCATCTGCTCGGCAGAAATGTATAAATAAAAAAAGCCCCAACAATAACATGATGTGTTCACAAAGCTTCAGGGAACTTCACTGCGGCTAACAGTCGTTTGCATGTGGTGATTAAAACCCAGGTGCTTCCTTCCAGCAGGGCTACTGTTACTGCACGAGTATCTGAAACTCAGGGAATCCAAATTACACCAGAGAACCTTTGGTAAGTCCATTTGTCTTCAATAACAACTTCACCACATTGGGAGAAGCAGGTCCAAACCCCCACACAGATTCTCCTTCTGATGTACACCCAAAGAAACAGCCACTTTTGCTCCACAGTACCTTTTTGTACCCTGTCTATAGAACAGGTGCACTGTACAGATGATATGCCCTTCCAAAGGTGGGAGTGGAAATCCCTGTACTTCAAAAAGAGGTTCCAGAGTATCAATCTAGATCCTCAAGATATTCCACAACAGTTTTGCAGTCAGTAAGAATGAGTGTGCTTTTGCTGACGTTGCCTGGAATTCAGCCACCCTATTTGTTGTACCGGCTGACAGGATGCCATCAAAGCACTACCATTTTTTACCATCTTCTTTTGACTCTTCTGATCCTCATCTCTGAAAAGTTTGATTTCTATTACTTATACCTGTGACTCTACTGCCACTATCTGACTTTTCTGAAAAAAAAAAAAAAAACAAAAACCTAAGTTGAGGCAGTAAAACTGGTAAAACTACTGGGTTAGAAGACAAAGATAGTGTCACTATTAGACCAGAAAAAGCCATGACTCTCTGGGACATTTCAGCAACAGCAGGTCTAAAATGGATTACAGAGTTTTCCACGGGCACTACTGTGTGGTTATTACTAAGGGTGGTGGAGCACACCTCCGCTTCAATTGCATTACTTCTGTGTGTCCTGTGCTAGTGGCAAAAAAATCCAATGACATCCAAACAGACTCTGCCACAAGCTCAGGTATGTTATAACAGTACCTAACTTCTCTGTGGTACATCTGACAGGGTAAGTCCCCAATGCATCAATTGAACGTGAGCCCAGTTCACTTCTCTCATGCTCACCCTCTCCAGGACTTGGTGATGCTCCATGTACTGACTCCTGGTACAAGAACTCTAGCAGGAATGATGTAGAGATGGGCAGTTTCTCATACATTCAGGGAACTTTGCTCTTCCAGAGCATCCTGGTTTGGATTCTCTTATCCATTGACCCCGATCCTCACCCCTGACCTGTTACATGTCAGGTTGTTTTTTTCTACCTTGCATCCAATGTCTAATGTGAACATCAGAGACTGCATCTCTATGTACTTTGGGTTTCTCCATTCGATGTCACTTGATTTTCTGTCTGAAGCAGTAACAGTCCTCTACAGCCTTATTGATCAGTTTTCATTTCACAAAGAGGAGGACACAGAACTGCGTGTGACCTATGGAAATCACATTTATTCTGTGTCTGTTTCTCTGTCCCCTGCAGCTGGTTATTTAGGGCTTACATTAAAATTGAAATTGTTGCTTTCTAGTGTAGTCATTGTGCAACTTTTCCTTCCTTTCCTAATTCTTCAAGCGAGGAAAACAGCCAGAAGAGGATATTGTGCATGTTGGGATTTTTTTCCATTTCTCCATGGAGACAATTAGCAAAATACTGTCTCTCCCTAGATTTACAATTGTAAAATGAGATCAAAACTTGGCCCTTCAAGGGAAGTGTTACTTTTGGAAGTGATCAGAAACAGCTGCTTTCAAAACCAGTGATGTTGGCTGTTTCTAGTAAATGAACAGGCCTTACAAACTTTTATTTGTGTACTTTTACAAACTTTACTTACAGGAAAACTTTGCTGAAGTATTGTTAAATAAGGTATCTACTACTAATAAAAAAAATATAGCAATGCTCTCAAATTCCTTGGAATCCACGATAATGGTGGTAATCTCTGAAAAGGTTAAATCTAATGTTATTCAACAGTTGTTCCCCCAAGTAGATTCCCTTTATTCCCTTTTGGTAGTAAAATCATTATCTTATTGTTTAAACATTCAGGCTTTCCTCTCTATTTCACAGTTCATAAAGCACCTTTATGGCGTTGAGATTTTTTTTTCCTGAACAGACAGAAGACAGTTTGTTTTTCCTGCTTTGATTAAATCCTACATCCCACAAGCAGTGAACCTGTAAACCACTCCACTGTTTTTAATTGTCTCCGTCCATTAAGATGCCAGCACTGTGTGTCTCTCCTGCAGCTTCAGCGTGATTTTGCTACGTGCCTGGCATTAGTGCTGCTGGGTCTGAGGTCAATGTGCACACTGCACAACTCATTAGCTGCACATTACGATCAGAGCCAAAAATCAACATGATTGATCCAACAATATGTTTCAGCTTGGGACCGAGGCTCAAATGAGGTCTCACCAAAAGCAAAGGTCAGCAACTTGGCACAAATTTTGCTGTGCACAGAGAAAGCTTTTCTTTCAAACTATTCATCAGGCAAGGTACAAATGACAACTAATATGGGCCTCATTAAAAATGAGAAAAGGAAAACTCTTCGAGAGGGCAAAGATATTCCCTCGCTATCAATGTTTTTTTCAGCCCTTTCTTAAAGCTTTTACTTACGTTACAGTAAAGACAATATGGAGCTTAAAGGCAGCTGTGGGGCTTAGGGGTTAGGAGACTCGTTAGACTAATTATCTTGATGCACACTATCAATTACAGTCCAGTTAAGCAGAGAGGATAACTCTGTAGGCAGAAATAAATCTTCAGAACTGAAGGATTTGGGGGAAGGGAATAAAAAGATCTTTTTTTATCAGCACTATTATTTCCTTGAGTTAAAACTCCACGTCAAAACATTTCCCATCTTAAAATAACTAAAATAAAACAGACACTAGTTTAAGAGTGGGAGAGAGGAGAGGAATGATACAAGAAAACTTTTCAACTGTGGATTTGTTTCAAGTACAGTTCTTAAGAGGATTTCACTCATAACTCAAGTACCCTTGCCACAGTCAGGCCCTGAAATAGGTACTTCAAAATGTGCTATTTTACATATGGTATTATCATGTTCTTTCTTCCTCAGTAACCAAAGGTGCTGAAAATGCTATTGATACTACAATTAGGCTGTATGAAAAATACTTCCCTGCAGTCTCTAGAGCTGCTGTGTTGCAATACAATTGTCTAATGGCACATTTTTGTAAGGGCTGTATTATGGGTATAATTTTATTTTTACAGGATACGATAATAAGGTAAAAGGCTGGCATTAATAGCCTTAGGAACCTATTACATAAACAGAGGTTGAGGATTAAAATTGGGCTGGATTTCTAGAGTCTGTATTGAGTAAATGTCTTGCCACACTGAAAATTATAATGCATATAACTTTTCCCTCTCCACTATTTTTTTAAACTCTTCTTCTAAAGGTCAATCCCTCTTTCCAACAGAGAACACAGATTCTTCTCAAGGTATTTTTAGAAAATCTGTTTATTTTTCTCTGTTAACAGTTGTTTGGCTAAACAGGACACAAGGGATATATAGCTTCTGCCTGTACCAGCAGCAATTCTCTGCTCTCCCGCAACACCCCTCAAACATTAACCAGCTCATCTGTCCAAAAAGCACTTGTGGATAGAGAAAACACACCGCTGATTGCAAGCTAAATGGGAAAGCAGGATGGGGCAACACTATGCAAAAAGACAGGGGAAAAACGCAAATGTTTTCCTCTAAATTAGTGCCTTTACTAGGAACGTCTCTGGTTTTGACAAGAGTTTTCTCCATGGAGATCAGCTGAGGGTCCTGGGGGGTAGAAGGGCTGCAGGGCAGAGAGAAGTAGGGTTTTTTTAATGGCCTATTCTACTACTGTCTAATCTATTTATTCCTGCCATTAATCAAAAAGCTGAAATGGGAGTATTGTTGTGCTAGAAAAAAACCTCTGATGACTGGGGTGAAAGGAATTCATACTGGGCAGAGCCTGAAAGGTCAATGCACCCATAATGATCCCTTCCATTCCCCTGAAGGTGATTTTTAACTTTGGGAGACAAAACCAGCAAATGAGAACAAGGTAACTTTGAACAGAGAAAACACAGCTTGACAGGAAGCTTCATATTTGGAAAATCTGGGATTTTCTCAAATAGACAATCCCTTTCATTTGAAACTTCTTACATGTAGTCAGTAAGCAGAAAAATGAAGACAAACAGAGTGCAAGGGGACAGCTCCTTCAAAAAAGTCTTTCTCAGCACCCATTTTGTCACAGTGATGTGTAATCTGGGTAAATCAGTCCCAGCGATGTAAGAGTAAATCCATTTGTCCCATACAACGGAAGTGGAATCTAGGGGTGAGCTCGGTGTCCACAGCACTGCTCAGGTCAGTGAAGCTGACAGGGGAGATGCTCAGGGTTTTTGCTCAGTCTGTATTTGTCTTGTTCTTTGTTTCAGTCGAGTTTCCCCCAAAGTATTGCCTTGATAGAAGCCTCCATCCCATGGATAACCATTCCCCAGAATCTCCAAATGCCTAGGATGAGCTCCACACCTTTCCCAACCAACGTGCTGGTCTGCTCTCTCTTACCCTGCATCCCTGCATCCCACATCTGGGTAAGAACAAGCACTCCCTTTCCTACCCCACCACTGCTGACACCCCACTTGCCCCAGCAGGAGGCGGCAGAACACACTGGGGCAGGAGACCAGTTGTTTTGGTGCCTAAGTACTTAAACTGGGGAGGGCACCTCCATTCCCCACTGATGGTAGGGCTGGATAAGGATTAAGCAGAGGTGTGTGCTTCTTATGCAACATCTTTTATCAAGGAGAGGCTCATGTTGCATTTACATTGCATTTGAAAACCAAGGAGCATCACTGTCTCCAATTACTTCACTGTCTTTTTTGCAATATTTACTGTCAGAGGCTAAGAGAAAAAAGGCATCCTTTCACCTGCTTCTGAAGGAAGGAGATGAAAGTCTTCCTTCACATCATACCTGTGTCTTTCCTGCTTTCTTCCAACTGAACTCAATTGCAAATATGTTTAAACACAGGATTTTAAACCCGTGAGGTCGCAAAAGGTGAGCTGACCCAGAGCATGTGCAAGGAGGGGTGGACCCTTTGGGACAGATCCAACTGTAGCTGCTAAAGTGAAAGATGGAGATGTGCAACATCCTGAAAAAAATCCCTCATCTACCAAAATCCAGAAAATGTCTTGTCCAGCAAAATCCAGCCCAGCCGAGTTAAGCCACAGTTCAGGTTTCAGTCATGTAGAAGAAAGAGTTAAGCACCCATGCTAGGGCAGCTGCGCCTTGCAAAGCAGCTGGTCCTTGGAACCACACTGGGACGTGCTCTGACAGCCACCAGCATGCCACATTGAAGGAACCAAGATAAGCAGCTCCCACACCCCAAAGAGGCAGCAACTCCCCTGTTTCCTTTCAGCATTCTCTCCTCCTTCCAAGTTACAGCCCATCACTTCCCCTCTTGTACCCTGCCCTAGGTTTGTCGGCAGGACATTTGCAGAGGTCCCTCTGGCAGCAGAGCCATGGGCCACCACGTGAATCCCACCTGTGCTCCATGTTCTCCCCCGCCCATTTAGGCACAGACTCCAGCATAGAAGTCATGTTGCCAGGCTCACAATTCCTCTTGATGCAGGAAGGGAGAAGTTACATAAAACTTCACAGCAGGATAACATTTAAAACAAACTTTCTCATTATTCATATCTGGGGCTCATAGGAACAGCGGTAGCAATATGCTCTATTTTGTGGAAGAAGTTAAGTCAGTTGTCAGGACGGTTTGATTAAAACTGAAGCAGAGGGAGAGCAAGCAGGATGTGATTACCTCTGCTGGGATCCGGCCAGAACTAACACAAACTGCCTGGGAAGGGCGAGGAGACATGCAGGGCCCCTGTTTACACTTCAGCTCAATTTCTCTAAGAACTTAGCACCTGAAGGCTACAAAGGCACAACAGTGCTCACTATTTAACTGTGCTCCCTAATTAACTGATGGAGGGCTTTCCTTCACTACAACAACCAAACTGTACTGCAGAAACACAGACTTTCAAGCTCAGGTCTTTCATGGATTTACCATCATACTCCTATAATTTTTCATGATTTATTTACACTTACTCTTCTTTTGGGTCTCCTTGCATAGAGCACTTCTGCCTGATTTACATTTACCATTCGCTCTGCTGTGGCATGGGAAGAAATAGCACATGTGTTACAGATAATGACTGGCAAAGCCTTTAAAGCAGTATGGTGAATGAAATGGCTGTTTTCAGCCTGAGTTTTCCTTAATATATCCATTAATTCAAAGCACCTAAAGCAAGAAGTGAACAATGTTATGGCTGATGGAAGTGGCCTGTGGAGGAACCTCAAAGAAGCTGGGAGAGGAAATTACTCTTCATGCTATTTCAGATTTACGTCTTTCCTAAGAACAGGCCGATCGTTATCCCAGATAATGAAGACTGTTAATGTAATTAAGCGCTCTGTTGTGGTGTTTTACAAGGCAAACAAATAAGTTCCGGATTTAATAAGCTGCAAGGTTAAGTGACACAGGGCAAAAGCAGGACTCTTCACTTGGATGTCAGTGCTCCACAGCAAGTAATTACCTGGGATTTAAAGTACAATCCCTAATTTAGGACACACAGAAGATTTTAAAATGTGAGATATGTATAAACTCCAAAAGGTCAGATCAATTTTAAGATTAAGACCAGGTGTAGGTTATCAATATGAAAAACAGGGTCCTTCTCTAACATTGAAACAGGAGGCCACGACCAAGTTGCCTTGCTCTTCTTCCTGGGCGTTACAGATGGGTAGGATTTCCAAATATGCCTAGATAATTAGTAAAGAAAACAGAGACCAAAAGAAAAGAACAGAAACATCCCTGCAGAGACTAGAAATTGCAAAGGAGACCACACTACTGTAATGTAATTTCCTTGCAAAGGAATCAGGCATTTGAGTAACAGTTTTCTTAGCAAACACCCATGTTTCTAGCAGGTTATTTATCTGGTTAAACCATTTGCTGATTTATACTAGGTGTCAAGGCACAGTACAACCCAAAACTCTCAGCCTAAACACACACAGGTACTTTCCACAGCCAGAACACAAACCTGGGGATGAGTACAATCCATATTTTATTCCTGAACATGCTGCTGGTTCTGATGAAAATTTAGACACTGCCTAAGGAAGTAGCACTATTTCCCAGTCCCTGCCCCTCTGCCACAGGCTCTTGCTACTTCTCTTCCACCGGGACTTGCATTTGTCATAAAACCTGCAGAAATCTAATACTACCCCACCAAAAGTAAAAAGTTTTACATCAGCATAACTCTCTGATCTGGCTCAGGGTCAGACAAGTACTGCCACCACTGTGACAGAAGAGCTGGGAGAGCTAAGAGTAATGGTGGCGGAAGCCACAACCACAGACATAGCCATATCAGGGTTTTTAAGCTTCTGTGCTTCACAGGAAGGTGGTCAAAATCAGATATTCATAATGTTAAATAAAGGCAAAATGTTTAACTATGCGATAGTCTGGTGGTTTTCTCATATACAGACATTTCAAGCTCACATTTATAATTTGAAAAGTATATTAAAATTTAAAAACTGAAGCTTATCTCATGTTCTTTGAAAACTCATTTGTCTGTGATGAGAATAACTACGTGACTCTCTTGCAGTCTACTTATATTGCTAACAAGTGAATATATTTCCCAAGAAAACGGTAAAACAGAAATGTTTCCATTTCATACCGGGGAAAAAAACAACCTCATATACACTGATGTCATCTGCTTAAATCTTGTTTGGATTGCTTGCATGGCTCACAATCTTTCTGTTATTGCTACCTCCTCTGAATTAGAGAAGAGGAGGAAGATAAACATAATACTGCAAAATAAAACAGCTCGATACCGAAGAGATCACTCTGCTGTGACATGCCTTGCACTTCAACTCTAACACAATGATATGGTTATCTAAGGTTTGAGGAGACTGAACTGCCTGTAATATATTAACACACTTTTCATTTTGGAGATAGTGTCAGGAGCTGAAAAACAACTCCAATTCACTGTGCCGCTTTGGTTATTTCTCCTCTGATATCAGGTGTTTCCTCCCCTCTGATCCCCACACTAGACCTGCAGGAGCAGTGGCACACTTGCCCTCTGCAGGCGCAGCAATGTGAACGGGAACCAAGTGCCAGGGTTACAATCTAGTGAGAGAAGCTCACAGGGGCACTTTTTTGGCAGCTTCAAATATTAACTTTACAAAAGACAACCTGCACAAACTCCTATTTTTAATCTTTTCAAAGGAGCTTTGAGATCATTTTAAGAATCCCACTGCCTGTAAGACATTTGACATCCAGAAAAGAGAACAGTCTCTGGGTGCAGAAGTGCTTTTTCTTTCTTCCAAGCCTATATTTAAAGTGTCACTTCCACAGCAAGGACAGGGAGAGATGCAGAGCTTGGGGTTTCATTTAGGCTTTTTTTTTTTTTTTTTTTTTTTATGTGACCCAGCTACAAGCCTGGTGCCTGGCTACAGCTTCAGCTTCCCCTAAAGCTTTCCCTGAAGTCAGACTTTGGCTTGTGTGGCTGGACAGCTGAATTAGCAAAAGATACCTTCGCAAAACCACCTTTGCCAGAACGCTTTTTGTGTTTGCATTAAAGAGGCAAAAATGAAGATAAAACTTTTGCCAACGATATCTTGGTCTATTGGAACAGACGTTACGAAGTGATAAAATAAACTACCATTTTCCCCAGTGTTTTAGCTCTTCAGTGCAAGAGATGAATTTGCTCCTCATGAATTTGCTCAAGGTGGATAAGTGTGATGAGAAAAGCAGTGATGCCTGTTTCAGGTTCTCTATAAGCCATGGGGTGTGTAGAACTATAAAAACGTCAGGAAAAAGAAAGGTGGAAAACGCATTTCTACAAGGATTAAAAGCATTCCTGGAAAGAAGAGGGGCAATTAACACACACGGAAAAACTCCTCAGTTAGGACGACACTACTTTTTTTTTTTGTATTTTGTAACTAAAAGTGCCTTTACACGGAGCATTAAAAAAAAGGAAAGACTGGGAAAGACTAAAACACACATAGAGCTGTTCCCTCCCACTTAGCACACTTGTTAATCCCACAGGTCTTGCTGAAGTGAAAAGACATATACAAGAAAGCAAAAGTGATGTAGAGTGCACACACTTCATTACAAACCAATACCAGGCATTTCTTTTAGTTGCAGAAAAGTTTTAGGATGATGGTGACTAATACAACTCCCTAATCCTTGGCGAGCTTCAGAAACCCTTCCTGTAAGGTCAAGTTCAGGACAAAGTGCCTTAATAAAAGAGGGAATACGGCATCTCTAATGATTGCTTCTGGCTGTTTTTCTCCTTACCTACAAGAATGGCACAGTGAGTTTTGCTTTCTTAAAGTGATGTAGAGCTCTTAGCTTTTCTGCAGACTGACCCTCAGCGTCCACCCCAGGGCACAGCCAGGGACCTGATGGTGGACCTTAAGATGGTGGATGTTTCATGCTGAAGACCACAAATTTAGGGCTGTCTTCACAAGCAAGTTCAGTGAAGGTGGAAGAACCCTGTTAGCATGCAATTACGTAGTACCTTAGATAACCTACTATTTATTTTAATGTTACCCACCTGAGGGAGGCTCCACTAATGAATCTATTTTTATAGTACCGTAAAGGTTGAAGTTTAGCTCTAAGTTTAGAGCTGAGACATAAAAAAATGCCAAACCAGGAAATAGCTTAATGAAAGCAGAGACTAATCACAGCAAATTACCGTGAAATTTCTATGGGATTACATTTTGCATTCCCTAAACAAGCAGAGAAATTCATCTCACTTAGCATCATTCCGTTTTACTGAGAATGCACTGTGAGGATATGCTATGAAAGTGACATAATGCAATACCATAAATACTGTCTTAAAAGCTACACTCTTAAGAAGGTTTTCAAAACGCAGTTCAGATTTCTTCCCACTGCAGTCCATGGAGAAATAACAAGATATGCCATAAAAATATCACAGAGAAAAAATTAACGGTAAAATCAGGAGGAATACAAGGCAGATGTTTTATTTTGTGACAACTAATAATGAAGTCCCTTTCTAAACTCCATTGTTTACAAAAAACAGCAGTGGATGTGGTAAGGAAGTTCACCCCAGGAGAAGAAAGCTGGTATTCCTAGTGTGCTTCAAAAAATCACTGCAGAATTTAGCCTCTCCCTACCGGCAAAGCCAGGTTTTGCACGACGACCAACTACAAAATACCCTGTGGTCAGCATCTCACCTAGCTGCCTTGAACACCTCCTCTGAAATAGTATACATAGAGTTTGCACATATATAGTACATACGCCTTCCTCTCCCACCCTGAAGATTATCTTTGTTTCACCAGGCCTTACAGTCCATAGCTCAGTAATAAAATAAAAACAATTTCACATTGCCTTTTTACCATATGTAGTGATTTCCTCTAATTGCAAAGAGGTCTCAAACATAAGAAGAAGTTGGGAACTTTTGACCTCACTCCACTAGTATCGCACAGTTTAGTGCAAAAAACATGTTAACTTCTGGGTAACAATGTCACGGCAAATCCCTCAAGGCTAATTCTTGATGACAGTCACTGTAAATACACTGGAACATGCACAGAGCCACAGTCCGGTCCTACTCAAGGCAATGCAAATTCATCAGGACCTTGAACTGGTGCACAATGAGTAACATGAAATAAGATCTCAGTCAATAAGGAAAAAAAAAAGAGAAGAAACAAGTAGGTGAACAGGATACAGTGTATTAACTGTGAGGAGAAGAAATTCATAAATCAAAAGAATGCCATGTGACTGCTTAAAATGGCCTGTGAATATTTCATATATAAGCTCTATATGATCTGTTATAAAGTAGTTACCCTTTCAGAAGAGAGGATTTGCAACAGAGAAAGCCTCTTACAATCAGCTTTTCTTAAGTTTATAGAAAGGGATACAAAACGGAAAACAAGATTAAAGAAGCTGCAGCTGTACAGTTTAGTATTGCTAAATTTTACTTACCCATGCTTCGGTGTTTTAACCCCAAATTATTCTTCCAAATTTTTACATTTTCTACAGCACTAAGCCACAGAGTTGTGCTGTCCTCCCCACTCCGAAAGCTTGGAGACAGGGACAGGAAAACATATAAGACCTGCCATAAATGTTTTGCAGCCTTTGCCTTGCGACAAATGGTGTGGACTGACCCATGTTTTACTAAAAGTTAATGGTGCGCCTTCTTAAAGGATACTAGGATAAATATTCCCAAATATTTCCATATTTTCCAGCCTCTGCTGGATACATAGGTTGACAAAGCAGCGTGCACATAGTGGCGATTTTCCTATGTGCCCAGCGGGAGAGGCAGAGATGCTCTATTTTTCAGGCACAGTCCTAACGCTGTTACTGTAGCTAATCCACACTTATCAGCTGGTATAATGTCTAAAGCCAATTCTGAGACTACTGATTTAAAACCAGATCATCTCATACTGATACCATCCCTGTGCGCTCATGGGTTGGCTTTCTACCCATCAACAGATCCCAAACTCCTTCTGAACTAAACACAAGGTTTCCCCTCTAGTGTAAAATATTTTGAGATTCAAACGGTGCAAGACATGGGGTAAGAGTTGCAATTGCAAGTTTGGCCTTCTACAAAGTTCAGCTCAAATGCAGGGTTACAATTAAAGAACAAGGTCCCAGGCGCAGAAGGTTCACCACCCTGTGCTCCACACCATGCCCAGCTCCTGTAGCCACGCACAGCGAAGGGATGAACCATGGGCCAAACAACGAGTTACTTCCCAGGCTGGGAGTAGGAAGGTGACACCTCATATATGTGAACAGGAGACATAACAGCATCAGGAGCTCAAGGCAGGTGTCAGTTTTTGTGACTCACATCCTATGGCTGAACTTGACAGATCATGAAACTTTTGATCTCCAGGAAAGTCTTTGCTAATTGGTGTAGAGAAGTGAAAGCTCAGGGGACCTTGTAGTTTGCTGGGGTTTTTTGTGTTTGTTATTTTTTTTAAAAAAAAAGCATAAAAATTGGCTCATTAAGGAAAGAAAGGCCCTCATGGAAAGCTAAATCAAACCACAGGACCTCATTTAGTCTGTTCACTTCCAGACAAGGCTGAACTCGGGAACAAAGAGCAAGCAAGAAAGAGAACGCTTAGAAATGAAAATAAGAATTTTTTCATTACCTTTTCTGCAAGCCAGCCTAGATGTCTAATCTCTCGACTTCCAGCAATCCCTGTTTTACCCAGCTGGTCTCTGACCTCTGCAATCACCCTGGGGATGAGTTCACTGACACTGGAGTGGATGGCATGGAACCAGGCCTGGGCTGTAGCTGAATCCTTACTCCTGAGCACCACGGTGTGCTTGGCATCAGGTGAATGAACTTCGATAAGTCTAGAAAAACGGGGGAAAAAAACATTATGTTCACTCAAATACCATGAGGCAGCTAAACTGATTACCTCATTTAGTGTTAGCAATGAGTTAATCAGAAGGCCTTGCCTTGTTCAGATGTTACCCATACCCTCAATGCTTCATTTAGATCATGCCAACAAGCAGCAGCAAGAAAGTGCTAACCTCAATTGCATGATTGCTGCTGGTAGGCATCTTTTACAGTTTTCAAACTCCTGTATAGAGAGATGGATTTTTTTCCAAAAAAACAGGTTTACTAGGCCATCCCATGGGCTTTCGTCCCACCACTGTGGTTTGAATAGCACAGACAAACACAGCTTTCAGGAAAATTAATCCTGTCCATCATTGTTATGGGACCTGTGCCAACACCTTTGCTAACAACCACAACAACAAAAACTCTTTGAGAGGCAGCTGCAGATATTTCAGCTCTGTTCTCAGTGAAGTTACTAGTTATTAGTGGGGCTTTGTCTGTTCTTTATAGCTTTGTGTGCTACTTTTATTTGAACATTTGTTAAATAACCCACTAAATAATAGTCTGGTTTATCTTTATGTAGTGATTACAAAACCAAGTCCCAGTCATTGCCTATCATTCAACTCTGTATCATCATTTGTGCACAGTGATCGCTCCTGAACATTACCCACAAAAATTTAACCTGGGATCTGAGCCTAAGCATGTACTTCTGTCCTGTGTATTGCTGCCCAATCTCTGGGACACACAATGACTCCTTTCTGTAGCAGAAAATTAATTAGTTGAGTGGAATTCATTCAGGTTGTGGTTCAAAACAGTGCTGTAATGCAAATATATGTTATGCAATTACAAAATCCTGCAATTTGGAGCTTAACTAACAATTAAGAGGTTTTAAGTAATTGGTTAATCCAAAGCAGAATCCAGAACAGAGAGCTACTTGATCTGTAGAGCTCTCTGGGGCTGGGTGAGCAAAGATCGCTGGTCTCATATTTGTCCATTTTGGGAAGGAGAGGTATGTAGCCACAGCTCTAAAGATAGAAAAGGTCACCATTTTCCAAACTCAGTAGCTAAACTGTTCAGGGTCCTAAATCACTGTTTGGATACCTTAAAAAGTGGGTTGATTTTTCAGAAAGCACTGAGCGAACACAGTAACACACACTTCCTCGGTAAAGCTGCTGGAGCTCAGCACTGTCTGAAAATAAAGGCTCTTATTTAGCTGCTCCAGGATGCATCGAGGATTCAACCTCAAGTACAGAAAGGAAAATTCCTTGTCCGATGATGCAGATCTTGTGAATAATAAAAGCCATCTCCCCAACAGTTACAATTCAGTCATTTGTGTCCAATGATCATTAAGATCATGCACATTCGCATTCCTGCTGTATCCATTATTAACGTGGCCGCACCTTGAGTACCGTGTGCAGTTCTGGACTCCACAATTTCAGAAGGATGTGAAGGTCCTTGAATGTGTCCAGAGGATGGCAAAAAGGCTGGTGAAAGGGCTGGAAGGTCCCATAAGGAGCAGCTAACATCTTTGTGTTCATCTGCTTTGGAAAAAAGGAGGCTGAGGGGTGACCCCATTGCTCTCTAGAGCTTCCTGAGGAGCAGAAGCAGAGACAGAGGCGCTGAGCTATTCTCCTTGGTCTCCAGTGATGAGACGAGTGGAAATGGCCCAAAGCTGTGCCAGGCGAGGTTTAGACTGGACATCAGGAAGCATTTCTGTATTGAGAGGGTGGTCAAACATTGGAACAGGCTTCCTAGAGAGTTGGTCAATGCCCCAAGCGTGTCAGTGTCTAAGAAGTATTTGGACAACATTCTTAACAACATGCTTGCAGTTGGACTAGATGGTTGTTGTAAGTCCCTTTCATCTCAAATACTCTGTTCTATTCTAGCTACTACAGCCTGATCTTGCTTTCCACAAGAAACACTGCTCTCCCACTGCCTTATGAACTTGAGTTTGAACTTGTTCTTGTAGGCAGCTATGTATGGAAACAAACTACATAAACTTAATTTTCAAAGTTTATTGTAATCAGTGAAATCTTGCTTATTAGCTAACCACTTTTTGGCAGGAATTCTCACAGCATTTCACAAATGAGGCCAGTGACAGCACTGCCATTTTACCACCAAAAAAAGTGGAAAGATGCATAACCCAGACAACGCAGAGAAAAAGCAAAAAGCAGCACTCTGTTTCTCATTTTAATACTTCTTCTAAAAGATAAAAATTATTTGGACAGCACAGTAGTATTGTGCTGGTTTTGAAAAATGTTAATGCACTGTATGGACTGTGTGAAACAATGCTCTTCAGAAAGCCTGTGCTTTCTATAAGGGAACTCCCACCTCCAAAGTCACTGCTTATCGTGCAGTAAACAAAGCACTGAACAAGGACTATAAAGACACAGAAGAATGTGATGCTTTTTCAGTTGCAAAGGAACAGCAGTAAACTTATGTCACTTCTTTTTAAGTTAGAGTTGTAGCGGGTTTTGGTTTGAAAATATCTAGAAGTGAAAGAGTTTCCAAATGGCAACTTGCTCCCCTTTAATTTGGAAAACACTTAAATTCTTACTGAAAGCAAGTGGATTAACCTGCAAACAAGTATTTCACTACTTGAGCCTTCATCAGTTTTTTTCCCTTCATCGTGGCTATTTAAGTATTTGTACAAGACTTCTGTCCTCTAAAATAATGAACATTTAAACAGCTCTTCACAATTTTGTTTGTAATGATAAACTATGCATACTCTAACACACACAATTCTACTGTAATATCAATATATATATTCTAGTATACATATGCATACACATGTACTGAGCCATGTTTGCAAAAATGCTCCTAAAATATCATCCCTCAATGACTTGTAATGGTGCTATTATGGGGACTGCTTGTCAGTCATCAAAGTTTGATGGTGATGTACTAACAATAGCAGAAAGTCTACCTCAAATGACAGGAAGATTGGACAAAACACATCACACTTCTCAAAAAATTAGTTCAAAATGGGAATAAAACCTGCTTTGACAGGCCAAAACTGAACTTTATTATCCACTGCACTGGCTCAGCCTAAGGAACACATCTGCAAGCATCATTCCTGTGCAACCTGCTAGGTAAGTTACCTTTTACATTCTTACCTGAAGGACAGAAGTTTAAATCTGCAACTGCCTGAACTCTCCTATCGGTTATTTCATACAAGATGTGGGCACTGAACTTTAAGAAACTGGCCTTTCAGATTTCTGCTGAAGATCCAGGACTCCCGTCTCCACAGTCACTTGAGATGGACATAATAACAGAAACTTTTAATCTTCCCAGAAACTCATGGACCCTTGACTGCAATCAGATGCGGAAAGCACTGCCCCCCTATAAACTCTTCCCTTTTCTGCCTTTCAGCCTATTCTGCTTTCATTCACCAGTCCATTTGGATGATGCTTTTTGTATAACAGCTGACTGATGGCATTTCCATATTTTTTGAAAAGCAAAATTACCAATGACCTTAGTAAACTCCAACACTAAAGAAATCAAATGTTTCCAGCAGTCCAGCCATTGTAGCTCTGATTTGTTCCTTGGCTAAACTGACCACTGCTTACTGACTTCTGTTTATCTGCAGTTCAGTGATAAAGTTCCCTTAATTTCCCAATGAGCTGAAATATTTAGGGCAATGCCACAGCTGTGTTTATTCTCACACTCCACCACAGTTATGTAAATACTGCATATGGAGCTGTTTCTGATAAAGCCCATACCAACCCAAAGGAATTATATGTTAGCTCTAGATCGCTGCCAAGATGCGCGGCATCTCTCCAGCTTGGCAATGCATATGAATGATATCACGGTTTCCCAGAGATCATTTGGCAAACCTTATAATAAAAGAGTAATTTTCTCTTTCCTTCTCAAAGAGTCCCACTGAGCTGAAAAGTGTTTCCAGCATCCCCTTCTCCACCCACAGAACATGGGGGTGATGCAAAACCATGCATATCCAAATGCTGTAACCCTGCACGTAAGATGCAAAACTCGCCCCCTCACTGCATCAACCAGAGCTTTTACTTTATAGAGGATCAGAAAAAGCTGAAAGCAAATGTTTTATAGACCACATTTGATAGTCTCCTTCAGTAGGAGTGCTTGTTATCTAAGAAATACATTTTATCAAATCTCTTGAAAGCACTTCACCCACTAGCACAGGACCAGATCAGGCACTGACTTACACTTTGTGCCTTTTCCTGGGACAGATTATGTATTCAGTGACTGATTAAAGTGTCGAGTAAATCCATTGAAGTTAATGATAAGCTGGAGACAGAGTTATTTGAGCCCATCAGACTACTTTGATTTTGCACCAGCATAGTTAAGAATAAAACACTCTGCCACTGATTCTACAAACTTAAAAAGGGGACAAGGGCCAAACTGCTCACTCCATTTCTTCCACCATTGTCTGCACATGAAACTGTGATTAAGTATTTTGTTGGTTTCTGACTGTGCAAATATGGGAGGCTTTCCAGCATAAGGGGGGATTTAGAGAAACACAACCAGAGATGATCATAGAATCATAGAATTATCTGGGTTGGAAGAAACCTCCAAGATCATCAAGTCCAACCCTTAATCCAACACTATCATGATTACTAGATTGGGGCACTAAGTGCCTCATCCAATCTCATTTTAAAAACTTCCAGGGATAGTGAATCCACCACCTCTCTGGGCAGGCCATTCCAATGCCTGATTACTCGTTCTGTGAAGAACTTTTTTCTGATATCCAGAAAATCCATTTAAACAGTGTAAGTTTTGCTATAAAATACAAAAAAAAAAAACTGTTAAGGTTCATTTTCAATTCTACAAGCAGTATTGGGAGATGAACCAAGAATAAGATACATTAAAACTAAGCAATGGGAACTTTAAGTCTGTAAGGAAAGTATTCCATAGAGAGACTGTTAGGCTTGCAACGAATTCCCCAGCATAGAGGGAAGAAGAATCTTCATTTGATGCACCTAAATGGAGATGAAAGCAATTTTACCAAGCAAGTGCTATCTGGTAATCAAGTGGAGTTTTTCTATGTGAAAGTCTCTCAGTCCCCTCACTGTCACAAGGGCACCCGCTGTATTAACACTTACTTGCTGACTTTCAACTTACAGTGGTAAAAATAATGTAGATACTCGTTTCTTGGGAGCTGGACTATACTAATGTCCAACCAGAGGGTGCATATATTACTAATGAGCTGTCATGGTTGATTTCATTTCTATTTGCCACCAGCTGGGCTTTAATAAAAGGGATATCAGTGGAATTGCACCACATGCAACTAAGGAAAGGATTTGGTTCTGCAACAGACTTGCTCACATCCATGGGTGCTGATGCTGACCAGTCTGCATAACACCCTGCCTTCTCTACCCAGAACAACAAAAAAATTCATTTAATTTTAAATGCCTATGGGTGTTCAGCAGCAGATCTCTTTCCCTGCATTGCCCCAAAGACCTCTTACCTTTTTCTTACTTGATTTTTTTTTTTATATTCCAATTGTAACAGTGCTGAATATTGGTAACATGGGAATACACAGCCTTCTCCACAGTAGTAGATTCAGCACCAAACAATGGCAAAAGTGCTGTTTCAAGGACCAGTGGGGTCATTTACTTGGGAAGAAAAGAAATAAATTATTTCAGAAGCACAGTAGGAATTTGATTTAACCTTTAAAAGATGCTGCCTGCAACTTTAAGACCAGAAAATGCTGTGATTGGTGTGGTCAATAGATTGACCACAGCTCCCTGGAATAACTTTCACAGCAGGAGGGAAAGTGTACTAATGCTAGGAAAAAATAAATTTTTCCAGTCAGAAAAGCTGCACCTCCAGCAAAGCCACAGCCTATCTCAATGCACCTTCTGCAGCTGGAGCTGCAGCTGGGCTAAGCAAAGAGCACCTGACTGTAGCAGGCAAATGACCTCTTCAGATTGAGATGAGGCTGGAGTCTCAAGCTGCTGCATAAGTAAGAGGTCATGGACTTGGAGAAGCACTAGATGTTACCTGAGAAAGAACATCACTGCCATTGTTGCTGGTAGGCAGCGCTGTAGTTGGACCCAGGGAAAAGAAAGGGTCACAAAGCATGAGCATGGACAAAAAAAATCCCCTAAAAACCAGTGGCGGAAAAAAACCCCTACAAAATACAACACAAAACCCCACCAGCATATCTTCGTTCTCTCCATTAATTTATTATTTAAACATTTTCACAGAAAATAATATTTTGGTTAGAAGTTTATTAATCAAAACTCCAACTGAAAGCATTTTGCCAGCCTCAGTTACCTCAGTTACTCAGTTACCACCTCCACACCACATACATCCTTCCTTGCCACCCACTCAACGCGACACAATTTTATTCCTGTCAGGTCATATTTGGTCTCCTTCACACACAGACACACACACACAAAATTTATGTATAGTCAGGTATCTATATGCATATGCAGACTTTTTTTTTTTTTAAGTAAAACATGAGGTAGCTTTCCCCATTCCCATTTGACTTGTGCTGGAGATGGGAAGGACACCAAGGAGCTTGCCTGTCTGTCCCTGAAGGACAGGGAGGGGAGAAAACCCCATGGTATTACATCAAGGGAAAAGATGCAACTTTTTCAAGAAAATGAGATATGACTAATCCCAGATTCATCAGGACCTGCACAGATTGAAGGTCGTAGTCACAACAAGACATAACTATCCAGTTCTACATGTTTGGTATCTCAAACACCCCATAGGAAAACTCAGTAATTACCACTGCACATCCTGGCACGGTCCCCCAGCAATTCACTTCTCAAACTGCTGCCCAGAGACTACAACAGGTCCTTAGGACATTAGAAAGCTACCTTAACATGATTTAACAGAAAAAAAAAAAATCTGACATAAATAAAAGTGAACATCCAAAGTTCAACCTGGTTTGTCAAGGTTTTTGTAAATGAATATGCTTGAGGTTGCTCTACAGAAAATGGCCTTTGGGTTGTTTGGTAAGGTCTTATTTCTTCCAAAAAGCTTAGGTGGTGATCTAACTCAAAAGAGACCAAAATGCTCCTCTCTACAGAAGGGACAGTCCTATAAAGGTGTCTGATCTCAGTGGCCTCCCAAGAAGTCTGAGAAGAAACTGAAGTTAAGACTAAAGTTCATATTACCCACCAGGGCAAAACTGATGACCTCTTTGGCTGGTGAGGAGTTTCACAAATGATGGAAAATAACTACTCCTAACAATGATAAAAACCCTAAACCTAAAATAAAAAAATTACCCTTTCTGTCCAGAAACTTCAGAGCTCCGGCTCCTACAGGGCTGGAAAAATGCTCCTTAGTCAGACAGATGCCTGCAGCTTCCAAAACGCCCAGCAATTGCAGGGCTGTCCGAAAACCAGGTGATGTAGATGATAGTGGACTATAAGACAGCCCAGTCTGAACCAATTATTAATTCTAGCAGTTAATGTTTTGCCCCAAAAATTCTGCAATAAGAGAAGAAACACAAATTTCTCCCCTCTCCTACTCTCAGGATATCAAAGGGGATGTCATAAACACCTTTTTAGCTAGATCACCTAAGTTTTCTCAGCTTGGAAAGAGAGAACAGTAGATAAATCTCAAGTGCCGCCTACTTGTTCATCCCTTCCAGTAAAGGGCAGATTCTGAGGGCAGATTACTAGTTACAGTAGAAAAATAAACAAGAATACAAAAAGAAACATCCAAATATAAACAAAAGAAGCATTTGAATCCATAACAGTAAAATAATTGGGAGCTAAGGTTAAAACCCCACATTTGCCTCGATCTTAAATTCACTACGCTTTGTGGGAAAAGATGGAAAGGGCTTCACAGTGGTAAACCATCCTTCTATAACAGGCAATGCATACTGCGACAGCCGAACGCAACAGGGAGGTTTAAGGGTGAGGGGAGAGTCAACCAGACTGTCACACTGATTATCCTCATTTCTGTTCTTTTCTGGATTTGAATTACATCCTTTCAAGTTGCCTTACTTTAATGTTGGATTGTTGATTTCTTCTCTAGTTTAACAGTAATACAAACAGATAATAAACACAGCCCTCCAGGAAAAAAAAAAGTTACAAAAAATTCTTGATATAAATCAGGCTCTAGCAGGCTCAATGACTTCTTCAAAGGACTTATTGATATTCAAATAGCAAAACATGTCTGTTACCAATAATGATAATTAAGTGCTATATGACTTTCATCCAGAGACCTCAAGCTGTAGCTCACAACAACACTGCGAATTAAGTGCAGTCTCTCCTTTACACAGAGATTTTGGCTACAGCCAGACAGCAGCTCAATAACTGTATGAGGAGCAAAGTACAAATTCCTTGGGGAGGTGTGGAGAACGATTTTTTTATACTGGTAAAGCGCCCGGTATAGTATCTTTATGTTTGCTCTATTCCCCATGCACACATAAATCCTTTCTTTTGCCTACCTATAATACACATTAACAGAAAAAGACCCAAGTTTCCTAAACAAGAGGCCAATCCTGCCAAATCTGTACTGCCCATAGGAACGGAATATTTTCACCTCCCCAGGAAGCCTCGCTGGCATTCACCCAGGGTTGACACAGCTCCAGAGTACTGCAGCAGTGCCAGCACGGTGATGGAAATGGTCCATGACCTCTTCAATCCTGAGTCCAGGGCTTAGCCTGTGCGCAGCACACTTACCCTTCTACCAGTAGCCAGTGTTGTTGCCTGAGTCCAATGTTATCAAACCACCTCTTAAGAGGCAAGAGGCAAAAAGCAAGACATATGGGACCAATGCTCCACAAGAGTGCCCTTAACTCATTCTCCATGCCACGGTCACTCTTCGCAGCAGTGCCCAGCCCTCTGCAGGAACCAGACCAGGTATGTGACTTGTGGATTCACTCCCTCATCAGCAAGGTAAAAAAAAAACAAGCTGCAGAGCTGCACACCTAAACCATGCTGCTCTTCAAGGAGAATCCAGTCTCTGGTTTGCATACCAGTGGCTGTTCATGCCTGTAAACATCAAAGTATGGTCCTGTTTACCAAACAGGAAACAGGCAGGGTGGAGGCATGAGCCAGCCTTCGCTTTTATGAACAAGTTGATCACACTCTTCTGCACTAATACTTGCCTCCCTGTCCCCTCGGTTGCCTTAACAAACATAAGCTTGAAAAGGTGCAAGAGCTAAACAGAATAGGAGTGGAGTAGGGTAGAGTAATTTCAGTTGGAAGGGACCTACAATGATCATCTAAATCCATCTGCTTGACCAGTTCAGGGCTCACCAAGTTAAAGCAAGTTAATAAGGGCACTGTCCAAATGCCTCTTAAACGCTGACAAGCACAGGGCATCAACTGCCTCTCTAGGAAACCCGTTCCAGTGTTTGACCACCCTCTCACTACAGAAACTATTCCTGACGTCAAGTCTGAACATGTCAAGTCTTATAGCCCTTTTAAAGAAAAACAGTTGTGCAGTGAAACTGAGAATGCTGGCAGGTCCCAAACTACGTGCTGTCCTTTTCCATACAGTTTTACTGAAAAGGCATGGAGTTGGTACTAGTATCGAAGATACCACCTATACAAATAAACAATCAGCCTCGCAGCTGAAAAGGCATCAGAAAAACATTGAAAAAGTCCATTTTTGGACCATGCTGTCCTATACTACTGCCACAGCTCCTTGACTTCTAAAGATGCTTGCCTTTTCATTCCATCTTCACACTCTTCTGCAAACACCTTACATTTGTAAGTCTTTTGGCACAAGGACTGTTTCTTACTATATCATATTAAAGCTGATTGAAACTCAAACTTTGTATTTTTGAAGGTTCAACTTTTGTTTTCATACCTAATTGTAACAAAAGGAAATACATCCAAAATTCATCCAAAATTTTTCATTTACGATTTCAAAATTTCATTTCAGAATCACACAAGGTTATTTTGCGTTTATATACATTACATTCTTATTCCCCAATCACAATTCATAATATTAAATCTCACTGACTCCATTACTGGGCATTACTGATGTTATTAAATAATGTAAGGAAAAAAATTAAGAATGTATACAAAAGGAATCAGTTTGGGGAGCAACAGCTTTGCTTTAAATCTTGATAAAACTTCTTTCAGTGTATCAGTAGTTCCAAATGCAAAAAGTATAAAAGTATAAAAATATAAATATAAATATTTTAATCAAAGTAATGAAACGGCTTAAGTGTATAGCTGCTTTTAGAGCAAACAGGTCTCAGTCTGTCTTGCAGCTCGCTGTTGTCCCAAGAAGCTCAGGTAACTCCTAGATGCAGCTCAGCGTACAGAGCCCAGAACAGATACCAGCCAGTTACTCTGACACCTTTAAAACACACCTGCTCAATTTTACCTTCTGATTGTAATTCTCAGTCCAACCCTCAAATGGATAACAGATGAGGAAAGTCCCTTATCTGTTTCTCTGCATGTCCTTGGTGTGAAGTCTAAGAACTGCACATGTACTTGCTGCGGTGTTGCCATGGAAGGCAGCCGGCACCACCCTGCTGGGAATCTCTCCTTGGCTAATTTATCATAGCTTCAAACCCAATGTAAACCTTTCTCATTAGAGGGCCAAATCCTGCCAATGAGTAACTCAATCATTACGACCTGATCCCTGCTGAGGTTCCCTGTAAACATCACACTTCTCTGGACTCCTGCTACTGGAAAAATGTGACCTGTGCACACAAAGTGCTTGTAGAATTAGGCCCACACCTCCTGGGTGTGGCTGAATGAAGTGCTGGCAGAATCCTAGGGTGATTTCAAAAGCAGATGAGAAAAACTTTTCAGTCTGCACAGTGTGGCTTTATTCCTACCAATAACATGTCTCCTGTGCCGTGTACAGAAATATCTTTGTATTATGTCCCAAGATTTTAAAAGAATCAACTGAACAAATTCCACCTCAGAGACCTGTTGCCTTTTTTTTCTCTCCTAATTCCTAACCAGAAACTGATGAAAAGCTTTTTATACTGCAGTAACATGTACTGCTTATTAGTATTACTAGCTGTGATCACTCCCTTCATTGGGAATGGGGATGCTGCTCTGTGAGGCTTGATATTAAACTTTAATACTGCCACCAAGAAGGACACCTATCACTGAAAACACAGACAAACAACAGAATTAAGCAGTCATTATTTTCATCCAGTTTCTTTCAGCCTAAAATATAACAACAGCTCCTGTGTCTAGAGGAGAATGACACAGATGCCACTAAGATGCTCTGCATCTTTTCTCCTGTTGCCATGTTTGCACTATTACAAAAATTTTGGCACCGGTTTGCATTAAGGATCTTCTCCTCGCTTATCTTACGGGGTTTTTTTAATCATGTAACAGAGAAGACAATTCCCCACCTCCACAGGCAGGTTAGTTGAAAGACACATCTGAAAACCACTGGCTCTAAAAGCACCAAACTTCACTCATGCTCTGAAGTAACAGGCTCACCAAACCATCTAAGGAAGAAACAGACCTAGGAATCTCTTACGAGGGGGTAGTCTTCAAGGAGAAGCAGAAAATGTATGCATGGCCACCAACTCTATTGAGAAATGCAAATGTGTGACTTCCCCTGTACCTGTTAAATCCTCATTTCACTCCAGCTTTCTAAGAACTAGAGATGATTCAGTGCTAACAAGGAATTAATTCCTCCTGGGTCCTTTAACATAGGTATCTTCTCATGCTGAACATCAAACCACAATGATATTATGACACGGTCTCCAGCCTGCACTGGAGAAACATCTGCACTGGAAAACTCATGCTTTCTATGTCCACACTTGATTTCAGATCAAAATTAGCTCAGCTATAGTCCAAAAGAGACCTTTTATGGCCAGCATATGCTTTGGCAGCCTGCCAGTAGTGTTCTTCTAAAGCCATCCAGCAAAGTGACAGCATCAGTTATAAGATCTATGTGTGTCAGGTCACTGGGTTATGAAAATGAAGCGTCATAAGCATGGATGGACATGATTTGGGCTCTGCTGTGAAAGAAGATCATGTTATTTTTGTGGAATCAGATTACTATTTTTGGATATATTCCAGCGGGAAAGGGTCACTGTATTCTGATAGCATTTCTACTGGGAAATACTACTTCCAGTATTCAGACTTTTCTTAAATCCCTGAAATAGGTAAAGATGTTAATCAATGGAATGCTACTATTATGCTGCAGCTAGCATGATGGTGCAGTACTGTATGCTTGGATGGAAAATCCAGCGTAGATTGAACACTGCACTGTGTTGGACTACAGTAAAAACCGAAAGTCACTCTTTCCACAGGAAATGATAGCAACACAAAATGAAAACCATGATAATAAGCACTATGACTCTCCCACACATTAATTCCTAGTAATACCTAAGAACACACATATTTGTAGCATGCCTCAAAAAAGTTAGCTCCATCCCTGAAGTACCATAAGCAGTGAGTGTTTGCCCCTCTGAATCAGTCCTCTTGTCCTTCAAACAAAACCGAGGACCAGGAGAGTCACAGAAGCTGAGAACTACAATACAATCAAAAAAAAAAGAAATGAAAAATTCTGAAAAAGTGAAGCCAACATGCGCAAAGCATCATTATATTGTGTTTATTCAAACAATGTGACCTGTTTGGATATTTTTAAAATACACTCTGTGGCAGACAGAATCACAAATTCTCAGGCTAGTGACAGCTGTCAAACCTCAACACCTTAAACTACACATATATACGTGAAAAAAAGTGGCCCATACCAACAATCATCTTGATTTAAACTTGAAAAAGACTGCTAGGGTAACTGCTGTTTTACAATTGCACTTCTGTAGTGGTCAATTATCACTGACTATGGTGGTAACCACTCAATGAGATGAAGAGCAAAAGCAAAGTAAAGCAATACTAAAAAACAAAGTGGGTGGGAGGGGAATCCTTGAAAGAAGGCCAGACAAATAAAAAAAGGAGAGAAGGAAAAATACACAGATGCTGATAAAGCTTCTGGAGTGCAAGAGATTACACAGGAACCCATCCTTCCCAAATGCCCCTCTGTTCTCCCCTCTTCTTCTCCTTCTCTGCAAATGAAAATGTAACTTTCATTTACACCCATACATGACTGCTGAGAATAAAACTCATTACACCCAGCTTCTGGGCAAGCCAGCACACTGAAGAAAAACAAAAAGCCCATTATTTGGATGGAAGAATCAGTCTGTATTGCTGACTTGACTGGGTCCTTTTTTATTAGCAGCTGTTAGAGCAGAGATCACAGAGTGTGATGGTGTGGTACAGCTGTTCCACATATGTTATAAATAAGGGCTGGTAAAAGCTCATCCTATTTTTAGCATTATGAAAAAAAACCCAAGAAGCCACAGAAATTACCCATTAATGCTTTGTAAGTGGAACTTTTCTCCTGTTCTTCACTTTAATGCCCAGAACTGAATGGACAAAATAGGCCATTCTTAAAATAATATTCATTAAAACAGAAAAGAAAATGCAATTTAGTGGAATCAAATTAAGCCAGCCCGGAAGATATAACCAATTAGAGTGTACAGTGCCTTTTCCTTCAAAAGCAAACACTTAATCAGGACAAAACTAAACACCTGCAATTCTATTTTTAATAAAAATATTGGATTACCACACTGAAGTTTTTCTAGCACAACTCAAGCTGAAGCCAGCACCACGTGGCTCAGACACCACTACCCACCCTTCCCAAACCAGTCCTTGATTGCCCCTTGCTGGTTTGCTGCATACGGGCAAAAACATTGCCAGCTCCTGCTCACCAACTGTAACGGTGAAAAAGTAAACGACCACTCAAGGCGAAGTCAAAAACCCAGCCCCGGGCAAATCTCTCGCTTACCTGTTTTCGGGGTCTGATACTGTCATGTTGCGCGTCACGTAGCACATCTTGAGCGGTATTGTCTTCTTATCTCTGTGGATGGAGAGTGAAAGCTGCGAGAGGGGGTCAGCAGAGGCGCAACCCAAGCGAGGAGATTCCGGGGGAGGTGTCTCCCACCCAATTTCTGAAACAGGAGAGCCTTTCTTCACATAGGGGGTTGCTTCTCTCATATATTTCACTATGGGGGAAAAAGAAGAAATAGGAAAGTAATAAGTAAATGGATATTGAGTAGTTGCATTCCATGTGAGTTCTTAGAACCATTACCAACCCTTAGTGCTGTTTATTATTCTACTTCAGCATCACAGCATTAGAAGTTGAGAAAATACAGAAGACGGAGATCTGATTGCAGCCCATCTCAGTACGGTGCGATGGATAAACCAAAGGAAATTAACAGAATGGGTGAAATAAGAATATAAGGCCAGGAGAGTCATCTAACCTCTACTCAAGAGGCTGCAAGACCAGATGCAGCAACTCCTATGTACAGAAGCCGTGAGCTGGCTGAGGTATAGGGAAATTTTAAAGACATTCAACCGAGTGACAGTGAATCTATTATTCCCCTATCTAAAATGTTCCAGTGATACTCCCAGTGCTGCAAACACATCTTACTCTGGTTCACACTTGTCAGTGTCCCCTGCCACTGATCTTGACAGCTATTTCTGCTTACTGCAAAGTAGTTTTAGCTGATTTACTTGTACATATATATATGGAGTAAACAAAAACCAATTCACATCTTAGCTTTCTCTTGAGGAAATAAAATTGAGTTCAAGCCTTTTGTGAGAGTGGAGGTGTCAGATTAGATCTCTTCTCAGTCTCTTCCAACACTTTTTTCCAGTATGGAAAAACGAATGTAGGATTTGCAAAAGATTTTTATGTATGCAAAGATCAAGATCTCCTTTATGTTCACACCTCATATTCCCCTCCTTAAGCAGGCAATTATCCCAACATTTTCTCTTAATTCTTTTGGCAGTTCAAGATCACTTTTGCTTTCAATGCATTTGGTAAATCTGCCAGTCACAGTCTCCCTCACAAACCTGATGGAGCTCAACCAAGAAAAGACATCATATTTAAGCACCCTGGTTAAACACATGCATGTCCAACGTACACAGCTGTGGCTGCCTAACGAACTACTGCCACTTGATTGTACCCCTGACTTGAACAGCAACAAGACAAACTGAAAGGGCAGGAGCACCGTGAACTTATTTGAGGAAGTCATTAAAACACTGCGAGAGACAATTTCAAGGAAACAGTGCATATCATCGTGTCAGCTTGGAGGCTGGGAATGACTGAATAACAAAAAAGATGGATAAATTACAAAAGGGCATTGTGGTGAAGGAGGTTAAATCAGGGAAAGTAGACTAAAGTTTCTAAGTTCAAACTAAAAGCAAGGGAAATATTCACAGGAGTGGAGAAGAACAATGGTGCTTCTGTCAAAACCACAGACAAGGTGCATAATTTCAGCACTATTTTCAAGACACTTCATAACAGCTTTACCAAGAGAGATACCTGTGCAAAACTACTCCAGGCTCTAGGAGCATCTATTGCCATCTTTCTTCTAAAACACCTTGGTGCGCTTCTTGACACTGCTCTCTCCCTCCTTTTAAAAAAATCTGTTAACCACTATTAAGCTCAGTATTAAGAGCTTCCTTGTTTAGATATTTTACAAGATATTCCTCTGTGAGAAAGATCATCTGTGATTTATCAGAAATGCTGTACTACCCAACACTACTCGATTTCTTTGCCCTAAACCATTTTGAGTAATTTTTGTAATTAATTTCTTCTGCGCTCAGGGGATGGCCAGCATGAAATTCTACCAGGCTTCCAGAAACTATTTAAGGCAAAGGGTGTTGAGATTGATTTTTAAAGCTTTTTGTAGACACCTACATGTAGTTCATTATCTAAAAACCTGTGTTATCTAACTTTCAAAACCAGTGCTCATCTTTGGGCACTCCATTATACCTGATTTTCAAAGGTGTTGAAAATTAGCAGTTTTAGCCTGTGCTATTGGTTTTAGCAGTCAGTACCTCCGTTTGGATGCACTCATAGCCTTTGCAGAGAGACTGAAAACATACAGATGTGGTTAATCTATTCCTGTTATATGGAATGAATATGACTTTGTCATTCATTTATATGGGAGGAACAGCCGAAGCTGTTAAAGTCTGTCATTCATTTATATGGGAGGAACAGACGAAGCTGTTAAAGTCATATTTGACTGCAAACAAAATTTTGTTCCCTTTAAAATTAGAGATTATCAATTAATCAGTTGAAAAAAGTAATCCAGTCATCTTTTGAACTCCATTACAGTGACATACCAGCAAATGTGATGCTAAATAAAGGTCTAGGTCTCAATAGCGCAGCTATTCATCTGTGCTATTTTCATCCTTTTTAAGCTGCAGCCCCAAACACAGCAAAAGCCAAGAAAATTACTTTGAGGAAAAAATGTCCTATGAAAACTCCTGCCAACTTTGGAATTCCCAGTCATCTAGTTTCTACTAATTCTCAACAGGAGATGGTTGCTCAGCCCTAGCAACTTACATGAATAAAGACCCATTGGTAAACTTTGGAACACCATCTTCCTACAAACTTCTACAGAAGAATTAAAAAATACAGTGAATATAGCTTTTCAGTCAAAAAAAAAAAGTGGAATTTAATAGTTTTCTTCTAATTACTTCCTATTTCCTAGTGAATACAAGCACAGCTCTCTAGATTTATCGCCAGATTCTGCTGGGATTTACAAACCAGACTTTATGGCTCTCAGATAGTCAAACGTGTTTCATCCTATACAAGCCTCCAAATGGATACATATAAATGCACAGTAGAACAGGTGGTAGAACTCGATCCATTTATATAATTTTTTCGTATTACTCAAATTTCAGAGTCACTGCTTTCTATTTGCCCCATCAACATCCATAACTACATGTCCATAAGCAAACTTAGCTGAAATAAGGCACACATTGCACAGACGATTTACAAGTTTTATCAGAAACTGCTTTCGATTTACTTCTAAATGGTGGATGCAAATACTGCAGAACACTGTTCTAAAACAATGCGCCAGTAATGCTGCTACACACAGAAATTTATGGTGACCCCACACAGGTCTACATTTTTTAATTTGTCCATTACCCAGTTCTTAATCCACCTAGTAAAAAGCAATTTGATATCAGTATGTATTATAGGAATATTTCTATTCCACTCTGTACTATCTGAGAATCTTGAATACAGCAATGTTAAGGTATTACTGAAGTTATAAAATTCACTTCAATCATCAAGTTTTAAAACCATAAAATATATGATACAGACTATCAGACATTACAGTAATAATATGGATAGTATTCTGTTCTCAGACCATTACACTCAGGAACTGATTTCCCTTTGGATACAGCAGCAGAAATCCAGGTACTGACTGAAAACCAAAATGGCTGTAGAGGACACTTTTTTACATATTGCCAATGAAACTACCTAATGGATTAAAATCCCCAAACATTTAATAAAATTAAATAAGGCATGCCATTGCATAAGAACCCTGGTTTTGCATAACTATTCTATAGGCATGTCATTTACGCCTTTATAATCGATAAATATGTATATACATATACGAATATTAAATATCTATTCATATAAAAATGCTGCATTCTATAAGACCACCAGAACAAACTCTGTAAACATAGAAATCAATATGTGGGCAGTGAGTAAAAATTATAATGGTTCTTTATTATAATTCAATTTATTCATCATCTGTAATTCCAGACCAGAGTTTTCTGAACTCATACATTTGATGCTATAGTTCAACCTCCTAGATCCTTATATTCAGTACTAATTAATGATCCATGCCCTTTTGGTGCACCACTAATTAGAAACTACAATCAAGCAATTAAAATTCCAATCTCCGGGGCGCCCCTCCTCACAAAGAGAAGAGGAAGGGAAGTGGTAATCAAATGAATTCATCCAGTGGTACACATTGAAATACTTGCAGTTATTTTTTGACCTGCAAGACAGGCAATGTAGCTTCCAAAAAGGCACTTCATTTATAGGAACTGCTGCCAAGTCCCAAGTCTCCACAATTAATCCTTTGTTACTGTTCACAGATGACTTTGGGTTTTTTTTGGGGGGGAAGAAGCAGGCTTTTAACGAGAGCAGTACTACAGACCAATTTGGTCAGGTTCTTGGCCAGACACAGTCCTGAGGAACTGCAACTCTTCTGACACATTCAAACTGTTTCCTAGGAGGGAAGACAAAAAAACACCGAAACGAAGCCAGCACTCCTCAGCAGAGCTCTTTTGTTACTATAGGAATGAGGACAGGATGTGTAGGTTTACAATACGAAAGGAAAAGGAATAACATGCTCCAATATGCTCGAAGAAAGATGATGAAGGAATTCCCCTTTGCAGAGGAAAAGCATCGAGCCTACACTTTTACGCATTTTTTCTTTCCTAATTAAGTACTCAGAGACAACTACCAAAGGTAAGAAGAAAACATCACCCAGAAACTTCTTGAGGCTATTTTCAAAGGATGTGCTAATGTCACTGATACTTATACCCCTAAAAAGACAGGTTTTCCAAAGTTCTTATACATACATCTTCATCTGTTTTGGTTTCTGCCAGGGTGAAAGATGGCCCAGAGATGATGAGCTAGGTAAGCCCTTCACCGTACTTAAAGACCTTTTAAGACTGCACGTAGGGATCAACATTGGAGTCACTCAAGCTCACAAACTGAACATGATGAGATCAATTGTTTTTTTCAACTTACTCAGTATGAAAGGGCTGTTTGACCTATCTGTGCCGAACTGAGTACATCAGACCACGTACAAGGATACTGCGGGCAGCCTGGCATACAAAAACTTATGCAAAAATGATTCTTGGTTAGTCCTGCTACCACAGAACTAAAGGATGCCCATCCTGCACGTATGCAGTTCCCACCTGGAAAGGAGGAAACAAATGAAGACAAACACTTTGAAGTTGCAGACAGCACCACTACAACTCCAAGCTAACAACTCAGAGCCCTCTAAGAGCTGCTGAAGTGATACTGTACCAAGAAAAAAACCCTGGACCATAGCAAAACCTCAAACTAATAATTGCAGGTATGTGGCCTTCAGAACAGCAGAACACCCAAGCAAGTCAATCCTTCAGCACAGTTACGTTGTTTTGAAACATTAAAATACAGATTTTGCAGACTAGCATTTTTGGTAAGGCACAAACTCAAATGCCCCAAATGGTTTCAAAGCCAGTTGTAACTGGAAGGAGAAATCTTGCCATGAAATTTAAAGCTATGCCAAGCAGTGCCAGCATAAATGCAGAGTATTTTACACTGCTGCCAATGGAACTGAGATTAACAGAGCTGGAGAAAAGTCTACTGTATTAATATTAATTCACTACCACAACATCAGAGTTTGCCTGCTAGGTTTTACGTTAGAGATCAAATTTCCACTAAACTCAAGCAAATTGCACACCCTATAGTGAAGAGACATGTATAAAAGCCAGATGAGAATCTGTCCACCTGCTCATGCCGTCATCAAAACTAAGATCCAAACACTTGAAGAAAAGAGTTTATGAATCAGATCATCTATGAAGCTGTGTTGTATGACCCTTTTCACAGTATCACAGTATCATAAGGTTGGAAAGGACCTCCGAGATCATCGAGTCCAACCCATAACCCCACTTTTCAACAGCTTTAATGTGTGCACAAACCAAAAACCAGTCAACTATCCTGGTTTTGAGTGTTTCTACACCATTTCCTACAGAAACATCTGTTACTACATTCAGACAAGTAACATCCGTTAACATCATCTGCTTTCCCCTCCGCTGAAAGGGATTTGAAATAGTAAACCTTTTGATCCGCCAAGAGCATCAATCTCCACCTCTGGGAGATGATACAAATTAGTTAAAATAAACACCTTGTGAAAATACAAATCCCCTTTATGCTTTGGGCATTTCTCACACTGTAATGAGAAAAAGTTGAATATACCATTTTCTGCTGCTTCTAAATGAATTCAGCTGAATCCAGTGAATGTTGCTTCATCTCTAATTCAGATGGGCTTGCATCTAAATTGCAAGGGGCTGTGTTTAATAAAAATACTTTAAAAATACATTCAATTTATGCAGTTCTTGTACTTCTTATATGGAAGACATGAATGAGTGTTTTGAAAGAGTAACTTCAGAAAGAACCACGAGACAAACATACTTTTAAGATAAAATTAACCTGAAGAGAGGGCATTAGAAATTGGTGACAAAAGACTGCTGGTAAGCAACTAGGCTTCAAATTCAAGTTTTCAAGGTTAAAAATAGGCTAGGTGAAAATGATAAACAATTGCATTTGAAAAAGATAAAAGTTACTTCACAGGGTTCCTTTAAATTAGCAGCTGCTTTTATCAAAAAGGTGCACCAATGTCAAGCAGTACTGTAAGCACAATGACACGCTTGTACCCAAAAAATAAGGGCAGTTTCTCTTCAAAGCACCTTGCAGTTGGCAATTTTGCCTCGTTAAGAGCTTTCTTTGTCAACAAGGTAAGAAGACTGGCAGCCCAGGCAGCCGATCAAGGGATCAATGTACTCAAGCCAGGTAGAAAACAGGCTGCTCTCAGGAAGTCATGAAAGGATACAGTCCGAAACCTTATGGTTTTGAAAACATAAATAGAGCCACACTGTGTTACTCATAGCGAGCCACGTTGTGTTACCCATAGCAAGTCTCAAAAAACTTAACTCACCACCAAAGTTGTCTCAGAAGTCAAGAAACTGTAGTAGGAAACTCAGAGGAGAGTCTTGGCAGAAACAACAGGCAGCCCTTGCAGATGCTTTCTCCCTCCCATCTGCACAAGGGACCTTTCTTTTCTGCTCCATTTCAGTACTTGTGGAGCTGGAGGTTACGTTCCCAGGCCACCCCATGCTTCTGTGCAACACCAAAAAAACTTCAGCGTTACTTTCCTCATAAGACTTAGCTTATGATGTGAACTGATTCAGACACTGATTCCCTAGGCCTGATGTTCCCTTTCACCATTTCCTAAGTGTAAATGTTTCTAGGGAGTGAAGACTTTAAATGTCATCTTACGCAGCATATCAATTTTAGCAACTGAAAAACCTAGTAAATATTAATCAATTTTCATTCCTCCGCAAAACGACAGTTTTATACTCACACAGAGCAAGCACAAGGAAAACACACAGCCTCCAGTCTAATAGAGACAGCCTGAAAGCTTTGCTTGCAACCAGCATTTCCCACTCACTTCTCCCTGTTGTCACTTCGATCTGGTCATTGCTAATCATTCTTTCAGCTCCTTTATGAGTTACATTACCAAGTTCTAATAACAAAGTCCATGTTTGAGGCTAACAGCATGCATGCTCAAGGAAACAGGACAAGTTTCAATGCTGGGGTGAGATCTTTGTGTTTCTGTTCAAGCCAGCTTAATAGAAACTAAACCAAGATGAACTTCTGTAACGCAGAATTTCAACGAAACTTTACACTGGATCACTGGCTTGGTTCAGAGCTCTAAATACATAACGTTTGATGGCTCTTGAGCTGATGGAGGGAGCAAAAGCAATCATAGGTTGTTAGTAATCTGTTATAGAAAAATTAAAACTGCAAAATTAATGATAAACTACAAACAGACTCTTAAATTTGATGTTGCTCACTACTTTCCATTATAATTTGTTACTCAAACCTACTATACTGAATGTGTTACTATTTCCTTTGAGTGATTTAGTTTATTTTAAGTTGAAAAGTTTCTGTTTCAATAAATTGCATGTATTTAGTTCTGGTTTTTGATGCGTCACTGATGATAAATGAATTGTAGTGGCAAGGTCACACAAGCTATTCATCTGTCTTCCAAAAACTTTGTGAACTTCCCCAAAATAAATGCAGAGATATCTCTCTTCAGAATCTGAAAAACAAACTCTAGCTTGTAAATACTCTGTAAGCCCCAGAGTACAATGTTTGGTTAAAAAGGAGATGTTTTGACTTGACACTGTCACTGTCTTGAAGAGCTTGTACTCAAAAGAAACAACACTCAGTGGGGAACAAGGAGCAGTTACATTGCACAACTGTCCCTTATCTAATAAACTAAAAATTGAAAAAGACTACTGTCAAAACCTGCAAGCAGTAGCTATGTAACTTACTACATTTTTATTCAGAATGTGACACAGCTCATTTACTACATTGTTATCTGACATTATGAACTCAACAATCAGAACTATGCAAACCTTTCATAATGGAAGTGGAAAACATCTGAAACTGGCAATTTGGGAGCTGAACATGGAAATTAGCAGTCACATTTTGAGCAAAACCATTGTGGGACCTCTGACTCATTCATTGATAATCAAACTGGAGCTTTTCTTGTCTCCAAGGCAGAATCCTTCCTAAGTTTTAAAAAAAGGAAAAAAAAGAAGAGCTTTTAGTCCCACAGTATCAGGACCAGGTCATTATACTCCCTGTGATTTATTCAAAGTACAACTGAAACATGTAGCTTCATGTAAAGCTGGGAAATGGAGCAAAAAACTTTTTTTTTCAGGGGACTTGCAGAGCTTAGATTCCAATGAACTACTGACGTACTGTATTTTAAAATCTTTTCTCTAAATCTCTGGAGTAAGGGGGTTCAAAATTTCTCATGTGCCACTCATATTGTTGTTTCCCCCTCTCTGTTAGTGTTTATAGATCCCTATTCAATCACCCACATATGCTCAGGTGGAATTCAAGGTATCTGGAATCGGCAGCATGCTATAATTTTTCTATTTACATGAGTAATCTTAAGTGTCAAAACAAATATTTCAACCTCCAGTTATTATGTGAAAAATATACGGGCATTAGTGTTTTATAGCATGCTGTTATTTCAGCAGTCGCACAAATCATTAAGTAGTACGGGATACAGTGAAAAAGGCACACATGGAGGGAAATCATTATGCTGTGTAGGATTGTACTTGTTTTACAGATGGCTAAACTGACAGAAGCAAATTAAAATGCCTTTCTCAAAGTCATGCAGTAAGTTAGTGACAGAGTTCTCAACACTCAATTTCTACCCCTTCATGACTTTTCATTTTTAAGCAACCCAAAGGCATACCAGTGCAGTGAAAAACGGATTCACAATGCCTACAGTCTACTCCCCACGGGAATACGTTGGAGATGTTACAAGATGTCCAGGATTTGTTTTGAAGAAGAGGGCTATAATCACTTTCAAAGTTTCAAAGTTCATCATTTTCACTCTTCACTGGACAACAACAAGAGCTCTGAAAATGAACAGATTCAGGGTATGAATTCACCTACAAGCTTACCATATCTCCTGGGCTGGGCTATCCACAGAAAGGCACCAGATCACCATTCAAGTACTTATTTTAAGGAATCCTTTAGTTTGCAACCCTACTATCAGGAGACCAATGGCCATATCCAGAACACTCAAGTGCCAGTGACTATAAATACTTCTACCTATATGCACATAGGTATATAAATACAGGCAAATAGATAGATAAATAAAATGTGAACACTACTGAAATTCAACAAACTGGACTGCAAATTCCTGTTGGGTGCCCATGCGCCTGCCTACCTCTCTCTCTCTTTCTCATTTAACCAGGGAATAACAGCTAGGTAAATCTGGAAGAGCATCCAGTCAGTTCTACACTGTAAGCCCACAAGAATCACTTCTCGCCATCAAACACCACCATCTCCAACCTGCTGCACCACCAGAATTCAATGGGAGAAGCACAACAGCTTCTCTAATGAGACATTAGAAAATCTATACAATAGTATTAAGACTTCTATATAATTAAGACAAACAAGGAAACAAAAATGCAAGGAGGTCTCTAAAGCAAATCATTGGGAATTGGGACGAGGTTTTTTGATCGGAAGTGGGCAAAACATAGCAACTAAATTTTACTTATTTCAGTGTGGCATAATGATAGCTCAAGACCAGATTTGCCTGATTTTGAAGTCCAAGTACAGCCTCTTCTACACCTGAAAACATTTGCACGATGAACCAGAAGGCAAGTGGCAGACCTGGAATGAGGTTTGACTGGACAGTTATCTCCTTGACGGTCTACAACTAGCAGAAAACCACCTGAAGTAGACTGCTTGCTGAGGCACTGGAAGGGAGAAAAGACCTCACAAGACCATCCTTTGTATTTCAAGGGGTGGAGGAAGCAGGACTGTATGCCCAGCAAGGGCAATGAAAAGAGAAGGACAATGAAACATTAAACCACATCCTCCTGATTCAATGCTTAAGCTTTCATTTGAATGGAGCCCTCTTCTCTAGGGGATTATGGTTTTCCTCTAGGAATAAGCCACTAAAACCATAACGACAAACTACAACAACTAAAGAACAAGGCTGAAAGGTACTCAGAAAACACCAACGCTTTCAGCAAAGGAAATTCTCAGAACTGTAGCACCCAAAGAGGCCACAACTGAAACCTAGTTGTGCTGTCATAGGACCACGGTACCATGTGCTGCTCTTTGCAGCTCAAACTCTCTTACAAAGATGATGGGTCTTCTATTCTCAGTCCTGAGGAGTTAAGTATTTTAAAAAATGCCAATGATCCCTCATGCAATATGGTCAACCCGGAACTACAGTGCATAATGCAATCTGGAGGTAAAAAGAAAGGCTACCCCCTGCCCCCGTCCGGTTTATTATTTTTAAATAGCATCATTTAAAACTATTCTGCTGACAGAATCTTAGAAATAAGTTAGTGAACACAAGAACAAGGGACGCAGTGAAAATCCTCATAAAAAATCCTGAATTCAAAATTATTTTTTCCATGAAACGATATTTTTCAGAGTACCCCAGAAAACATTCTCTTTCAATTTTACTTCTTTCTCTACAAAGAAAATCATACTTTGAGTTGACATTTTGATTTAAAGTGTCTTTTTAAGATCAAACTCCTCTTCTAATAAATATTGCATGGAGTGTCCCCCAGCATCCATTTAGTCAGATGGAAAATTCATATAGCTATGATTCCATTAGGTTTCTTGCAGTGGACTAGGCAGTTCATCCATGAGAGCAAAGAGCATCTAAATAGGGTTAGGCTTTAAATTCCTTCCAGTGAGAAGTTAAATCCCCATTAGCTTTGAGCAATAAGCCCCCATGGGCTTAGCATGCAACTTAAAAGATAAAGCTGTGAGGGGTCAGGGATCTTTACTGAAGTACAGAAAGCCTATTTCACAGATGAACCTGCAATAATAATGTAAATATAATCCTGTTTCAGTGGACACTTTATCCTTCTGGAAAACAAGTAATGTTTTCTGTCCCAGAAAAAATCACATTAATCTTCACTTTAAGGGCAAAGTAATTCCCTGCTTCACTCAGGCCTATTACAGAGAATTACTGAGACTCGCTGGGCACCACTTCAATGCTGGGGCCAGCATGGTCACCCCACCTTCTACTTAGGACAAGACAAACACAGGTCGCTCTCAGTAGCAGCTGAAAAGCAACCACAGTTGACTTGACTCAGCACATCAAAACACATTTCCTCACTGCACCAAATGACAGTTTTGACTGTTCCAGGTTAGGTCAATGCCAGGTTAAAATAGTACAACCTATTGTTTTCCAGAGTCTGCAAACTGCCTGCCAAATACTTTTTGGTCAACCAGTACAGGAGGCTGATAACAGAGGCTGGAAAAGAAACTGGCAATTCCCAGCTGAGCTTCAAAAGGCTGTAATGAAATGCAACTCCAGTTCAAATCATCACAGAGCAAACCATTTATTTAATCTGTGAGAAGAATGCTGATTTGTTTGTATCTCAAATTTATTTGCCATTTGTACCAGTGGAGCACTTACAAGGATTAGTGAAGAACCAGGGCATGACAGCTTCAGATGCTTTGCAAACACAGAACAAAAAGCTGGTCCCCTCCCAAGAAGCTTAGAAATCAAGTATAAGTTAAGAGACAATAGGGACACGACAAGGAAATAAGCAGGCAGAAGAGCCTATGGTAAAAACCATGCATGTATCTCCCAGTGTTGTTAGAGTTGTATTGTATTCCTCTGTAACTAGACAGCAGTAGCAGGTGCTGTTTGTAAAAACACTGGAAAAACACGAAGAAGAAAAGGAAATATGAGTAGGCTGATACAGTTGCTAGGACGTTTGCAATTAATAATGGCAAGAACCTTCCCTGTACTGTTATCACTGCTGCTTCTCATGCAGGGAATCTATCAGGAGCTAAACTTTCATCACCATCTCAGGCATAAAAGTTTTTTGCACTGGAGCTGTAGTTTGAATTCTGCTGATAGATATAGATGATATAGATGCACAAGTGTTTGTCTGAAGCAAGGACAGCTCAAGCAACTGGGATCACCTAGCCAGACAAGGATGCCCATTAGAGCCTGTATGGAGAGGGGGACTCTCGATGTATACGTCATGCAAAGAAAAGCCCTCAACACACATGCAGATTAACTGCAGCTCTGCTGAACCTCACACTGGCTGGCTTGGCCTCACATATTCAGCCCAGTTCCCACAAAAGGGAAAAAGAAACCGTTCCTGTATGCCTGTCCAGTAAGTCCTGTTGAAAAAGTGAACATGCTTGCAAGGCAAGGCAGGCCGAAAGCAAAGGATGATGTATGTCCATGCTTGCCATTAGCATAGCTGGTTTTCTTTATGCTCCATTGTGGGATTACCTTTGAAAAAAGGAGCTGAAAGCACAGCTTTCCCTTCCAGATTACCTATGCTTTTACAGAGGTTTGGGGATACACAACAGGGATAACTATCTGCTTGAGGCTTGTTTGCTTTATTTAGTTCAAGGGCAGGACTCTCTTGCTACTTGTAGACAGCACAATCAGATAATATCAGTTTTGGGTTTTTTTTTTCCTTTTTAACAACAGCACAGATGGGCACAGCATAAAAAAAATCAAGAACAATTTCTGCTTCAAAGAGCTTCTGGTCTGAGGATCACTTACAACTTCTGCCAGAGTCACTGGGTTCATCTTCAGTGGGAACTAGCTTAGGCCCAATGGTCAAAGATGAAGATGTGAATAGGCTGTAAAGAGGAAAAGACTGGAAAATGGGAGGAAAACTAATCCCAGCAGGTAGCTACATGAGTAGCTGTTGCATCCCATTTTACAGAGATATCCCAAATGGAACCACTGGAAAAAAGTTTTGATCTCAGTCATACAGGACCACGCATCAGCGCAGATCACAAACACCCACCCGTGCCCCCAGCATCACGGTGACTTCTCTCATCTCACACTCCAAAAGCCATCAGAATATTATCAATGTATGTCTGAAGAGACCACTCACACAAGTAAGCTGACTTTTGGGCTTATTGCCATAGTAAGTTTGTGCTCCTGTTTTTAAAGAACAACTTTGAAACTCCAGATTTCAGCAAATGCCAGGAGCTGAGAAACAAGTCAATATTTATACTGTGCTCATCTACAACCCTTTAAAGACCACTTCTGCAGTTGCTCCCATTGCAGAGGCCGTAAGAAGCTGACATAAAGTTGGTGGCAGATTGAGAGCCTAAGGGAACCCCCAAGACCAATTTGCCTCGTTGGTTATTACATTTAAGAAAAGATGGGGATCTGTGACATTTACATCTCTTCTACCATATGAAGTGCCAGAAACTTAATCCCTGGATGGGTAAATAATGGCCCAGTAGTCACTAAAAGTTAGGAGCTGAGAACACTGGAGTACTGTTTAACCAAGGGTTATTCTGTAACTCTTTTATTAAACGCATGATAGATTAGAGAGTGTACAAGCCTATTAACTGCAAAGAAGGCAGACCAGTTCAGAAGTATGTGCCAGTAAATAGATTGCTTGTAGGTCACTTCAGCTTCCTCAGGAGTGTTTTTTACAACATTTATACAGCATTGCCTTGCCTCATCCCATCAAACGGCCAAATCATCTTCTCCTGCAGAGACAAGACTAGAAGACTCATGGGATTTTTCCAGGCTGACTGCACAATCCCTGCACCTCTGCTTAGCTTACAACCACCGGACCTGGCTCAAACTCCGTGGCTTATAAGACTTATGCTTAGCAAGCAGGGACATTAATGATCAACTACCAGGAAGCCCCAACATACGCCATATCTCAGTGATACTGGAATGGGAAGCCTAGAGATTTTTGTCTCCCCATTCCTCCAAAAGCTGTTAACTGATCACAGTGATTCTTAACCCCTCAACAACTTGGACCAAATCTCGATTTGTTGCTCTGCCAGGAACTGCTCAGCAGCAGTCTCTCCTTCACACTAGAATCTACCCCAGTCACCTCTCCACCTCCTTCCCACAGGCACACCCTGCACACTTCTCTCTCACCCACCCCAGCAAGTGCCAAGCTATTAGTTTCCCTGTCCAAAATGCCTCACCTTCCGTTTCACTCTTCCCCTCCACAGGAGCAGCCTCTAAACTCTGCTGCAGAGAGGAAGGAGGAAAAGAGGAGGCACACAGATAATCACTGCTGCTGGGCCAGGCTGCTTGTGCCAACACCCCCCTCACTCTGTGCATGAGCGTGCACATAGCGACCAGCCACTGCTGCTGGGACACAGTACCTCTCCCACCCCTGCAGCACCCTGTGCTGGAGCAGGTCCTGCAAGAGGTTCCTGGGCTGTGTTTTGCACCTTGCAGAGCTGTCCCCATGGGAAAGCACAGCAGCAAGAGCAGAAGCATCCCGTGAGCTACGTGTTGATGTACAGCAAATGACACCAACATGTTCATGCCAGAAGATCTACCTACCATAATAAAGAAATACTGCCTTCCTGACAAAATGTGTTTATAGCATTCAGAGCATTCGCTACACGTCAGTATTTTCAGATCGCTTCACAGTGGCTCAGCACCCACCACGGTCAGATTAAATTGCAGCAGCAAATCTGCGCTGCTCCATGCAAAGGGAAGCCTCTAATAAAAGAGCAATTAGGTGCCTGTGCCAGATCATGGCACAGCCCACCACCCCTCTTCTGTCATGCATGGGAAGCTAGAAGAAATTTAAATAAAGAATATATGTAATAATATATGGTTGAATTGAGTTTTGAGAAAGGGATTGTGGATTTGATAGAAAAGAAAACAAATAAAAGACACTGAAAAAAAAGAAAAAAACCCACAGAATAAATAGAATGGTTATTGGTGCTGTTACTGAGATGTTACCTAACAGAATGAGCAAACTCATTACAGCCTGGCTGCCTACTTGATATTCTCCACTTTCTTATAAGTTTACAGTGAACTTCTAAAGCATTAGCTGCAATGGCGAATTCCAGCTATATTCAGGATAGGCAGTAATTAAATGGCTATAAAAATGTGAAACTGGAATGCTGACAAGCTCTATGAGCAGCATTATCAGCAGTGACGGTTGGAGAGTCAATCTGCTGTGCTTCTCCAATGGTTTAAAGAATGTTCGCCAGGATCCCCCAGTCGATGCTTTCTCCCCCCCCCCCCCCCCTTGTATCACGCTGCAGTAATCATGAAGATGCCTGCTGTGTTCAGAAGACGGAAAGCTTGAGAGGTTCTTCAGGAGAAGATAAAAAAAAAAAAAAAGAAAGCCTCATGCAATTAACCCACATTTCACCTTCCAGCAAGACTGACCTAAAGGGCCATCAACAGCTCCTCTCCTAGCCATGCATCCCCAAACCCCTACAGCACTTCTAATGTTCTTACTATGCTACACACAGAAGTGTGTGTCTGACACCTGCCAGTTAAGCTCAAGAATAAGCAGGTATATCTATCCCAAAATTTGTGACCAGGGTCTTCTTGGTAGATGAGACTCTCTTGAATAACAAGGCTGAGGGGAAAATGGGCTGTGCTGCCACCTCAGCCCTACTCTTCTGACTAAAATCCAACTCCCAAATCTTCAAAAATGTTCTTGTAGCACCAGGGTCTATTCTTCATCCTTGGGAGGTGAGGAAGGAAGGCCCGAGCACACACAGAATAGGTGTCTGCTTTCTACTCTCTCCATTCCCTCTCACTTTTGTGGTGGATTAAACCTCTGCTGAAAATTCAGCACTGAGAAAAACCCCAACTACTCACGCAGTAGCAATGTGTTCCTTAACACAGCATATTCCACTCATCTATCTCATATAAATATATCAGGTCAGAAATACACACACATAATTTTTTTTCTATTCATTCTCTTATAGCGTATTATTTACAATTGTATAATCCTTCAGCAGCCTCAAACAAGCATTTGCTTTAAACGTTTTCTTTTTCTACTCTCCTCTGCTTATAGTGCCCTGAATATATTCCTTTTTAAGGACACCCCTTTGTGCTTGTGCTCTGCTTCTACCACAAAACCTACAGGGTCTTCCTAGCTGACAACTGCTAGGAGGAGGAAGACCAAAGATTAGCTCTATTTTATGGTCTGATTTGTTTCCCAAGATCAACCAATTAGGTAGGTCAGGGCTGAGTAATTCCACAAAACTAAGTCCTTGTAATTGCTTGTTCATCATCTCCCACTATTATTCTCACCTTTCATCCCTATTTTACTCTCATCAACACTTTTCACACCTTGTCTTTAAACGCTGATCTCTTCAAACAAGGCACTGTCTCCTCTGCTGTGCCTCTGCATTGCCCAGCATTGCAGGGGCATGATCCTGATGTTTACTGGGATGAAAAATGTCCACCTTGCTTTTGGGCTGCAAGCACTACAGCCATCAAACAAGCCTGCTTGGAGAGGAAGGAGGAAGTAAAACATACCTCAAGCCGTGGACAATATATTGGACCACACTGGAAACAGTGATCAGGAGTCCTAACTCTATCGCAATTGTGATGTACAGCAAACTTAGCAGAGCCTCCAAACACGCTGCTCAAACCTTGCTTTTCTTACAGCAAAAGAGCAGTACAGCCAGCCTGTTGCCAGCAATACAAGTACAGCATGATCTGGCCTCTAATGCAGGTGATACCAAGAGTGTCACTACTATTCCTGGCCAGTTTGCTTTCTGTTCTCCATTGAGCATTTCCATGGGACACTATGTGTATCTCAGATAGCTGAGAAAATAAAAATAAATGAGAACATGCAGAAACTTGAATAGCATGACATGAAATTTTCATTTCTGCATCATAAAGTCAACTGCCACATGGTCCATCACAAAACTCAGACTATTAATTTTAGGCTACTCAGTCTTCCTGTGATAAATGTCAGAGGAAAAAGTTTCGTCCCAGTGAAGGGGTCCAATTCCCACTGACAGGTGGTGAGCAGGTGAATGACACCTGCTGAAACAACAAAATCCAGCCTAAATCTATTGAAAGCAAATTTGGAGGCAAGAGCAAGGGAGGTGAGGGATAGGAGGAGGAGACTTTTATGAGTTTTTTATGTTCTTACGAAAAAACAAATGTCTGAATTCAAATTCTTCACAATATAAATGAAAAAAAGCTGCTTCTCTTAGAAAAGCCCAACTCGCACACAGAGGCTCCAAATATTTTGCAGCAGAAAGAGTTCAGATGGTTTCTTCTCAGTTTATCAGAGAAAGACTACACTATCAAATTTCACAAGCATATTCCCACATGTGTATTTATACTCATCATTAAAATAAATACATCAATATACCAATAATAAATACCTTAGAAATAGTATCACAGTATCACAGTATCACAAGGTTGGAAAGGACCTCTGAGATCATCAAGTCCAACCTATAACGCAACACTAACACCAACACTAACACCAACCATCATCTAAACCATGGCACTCAGTGCCTCATCCAGTCTCCCTTTAAACACCTCCAGGGTCGGTGACTCCACCACCTCCCTGGGCAGCCCATTCCAATGGCCAATCACCCTTTCAATGAAGAACTTTTTCCTAACATCAAGCCTAAACTTTCCCTGATGAAGCTTGAGTCCATGCCCTCTAGTTCTGTCACTGGTCACCTGAGAGAACAGACCAATCCCTGCCCGACTACAACCTCCTTTTAGGTAGTTGTAGAGAGCAATGAGGTCTCCCCTAAGCCTCCTCTTCTCCAGACTAAAAAGCCCCAACTCCCTCAGTTGCTTCTCATAGGGCTTGTGCTCCAGCCCCTTCACCATCTTCGTTGCCCTCCTCTGAACACACTCCAGCATCCTGACATCTTTCCCAAACTGGGGGGCCCAGAACTGTACACAATATTCAAGGTGAGGCCTGACCAGTGCTGAGTACAGGAGGACGATAACTTCTCTGGTCCTGCTCGCCACACTATTCCTGATGCAGGCCAGAATGCCATTGGCCTTCTTGGCCACCTGGGCACACTGCTGGCTAATGTTGAGCTTCCTGTCAACCAGCATTCCCAGGTCCTTTTCTGCCTGACTACTCTCCAGCCACTCTCTCCCCAGTCTATAGCTGTTGTGCCCAAAATGAAGTACCTGACATTTGGACTCATTAAACGTCATCCCATTAGAGTCAGCCCAGCTCTCCAATCTGTCCAGGTCCCTCTGTAGGGCCATCCTACCCTCTAACAGATCAACCCTTCCTCCCAGCTTGGTATCATCTGCAAACTTGCTGATGATGGACTCAATCCCCTCATCCAGATCATCAATAAAGATATTAAACAGGACTGGACCCAATACCGATCCCTGGGGGACACCACTGGTGACCAGCCGCCAACTGGATGAGACACCATTCACCACCACTCTCTGGGCTCGGCCATCCAGCCAATTCCTAACCCAGCACAGAGTGCTCCCATCTAAGCCATGGGCTGCCAGCTTCCCTACGAGTCCACTGTGGGAGACAGTGTCAAAGGCCTTGCTAAAGTCCAGGTATACCACATCCACAGCCTTCCTCTCATCCACCAGGCAAGTCACACAGTCATAAAAGGAGATCAGGTTGGTCAGGCAGGACTTACCCCTCCTAAACCCATGCTGGCTGGGCCTGATCTCTTGGCCGTTCTGCAGGTGGCGCATGATTGCACCCAGGATTATCTGCTCCATGATTTTACCTGGGACCGAGGTCAGGCTGAGAGGTCTGTAATTACCTGGATCATCCTTACAGCCCTTCTTGTGGATGGGCGTCACATTGGCCAAATTCCAGTCTTCCGGGACCTCTCCAGTGAGCCAGGACTGCTGAAAGATGATGGAGAGCGGCTTAGCAAGCTCATCTGCCAGCTCTCTCATCACCCTAGGATGGATCCCATCTGGCCCCATAGACCTATGAGGGTCCAAGTGGCTCAGCAGGTCTCTAACTTCCTCCTTGCAGGAGGGCCATATTTCACCCTGCCCCCATCAACCACTTCAGAGGGCCAACTGTCAAGCGAACAGACATCCTTGCTGTTGAAAACTGAGGTAAAGAAGGCATTAAGTACTTCGGCCTTTCTGCATCTTTGGTTACTATATTTCCCCCCCACATCCAACAAGGAGTGGAGATCGCTGCCACCCTTCTTTCTACTATTGATATATTTATAAAAACTCTTCTTATTATCCTTAACGGAAGTGGCCAATTTGAGTTCCAGCTGGGCTTTTGCTTCCCTGATTTTCCTCCTACACGACTTAACAACATCTTTGAACATGCTGTGGCTTACGTCCCCTTCTTTCCAATGGCGATACATCCTCTTTTTCTTACTTAGTTCCTTCAGAAGCTCTCTAGTCATCCAGGCCGGCTGTCTGCCGCTACGACTCGTCTTACAACACATGGGGACAGCCCGCTCCTGCGCCTTCAAGATTTCATTCTTGAAGTGCATCCAGCCTTCCTGGACCCCCTTGCCACTAAGAACTATTTCCCAGGGTACTTTCCTGACCAGTTCCTTAAATAATCCAAAATCTGCCCACCGAAAGTCCAGCACTGATGTTCTGTTCCTGGCTTTTCTTGTTACATTGTTTACAGAAAACTCAATTATCTCATGATCAGTACACCCCACACAGCCTCCAACAACAACATCATCCACCAGCCCTTCTTTGTTTGAAAACGGCAGGTCAAGGAGAACCTCATCCCTGGTGGGCTCACTCACCACCAGCTGTGACAGAAAGCAGTCCTCAATACACTCTAAGAACCTCCTGGACTGCCTCCTCTCTGCAGTGTTAAGTTCCCAGGAGATATCCGGAAGATTAAAGTCTCCTAAAAGAACAAGGGCAGCCGATCTAGAGGCAGCCTCCAGCTGTTTAAACAATAGAACATCCAAATCCTCCTCCTAGTCAGGCAGTCTGTAACATACTCCAACCAGGAGGTCAGACTTGACTGCCCCTCTGACCCTTACCCATAGGCACTCAACCTGGTCATCACCAATCTCGACTTCGACAGCATCCAGGGGTTCTCTACTATAGAGGGCTACCCCTCCACCCTTCCTCTCACGCCTGTCTCTCCTGAAGAGCCTGTAGCCTTCCATGGCAGCACTCCAGTTATGAGAGTCGTTCCACCACGTTTCCATGATAGCAACTATGTCATAGCTCTCCCGCTGAACCAGGACTTCCAGCTCCTCCTGTTTGTTCTCCATACTGCGTTTAAACTACTTAGTTTATAGACCTGTAATCTCAGCCTTTGAAAACAGTTTCGTCAGCTTTTATCTTAAGAATAACCAGATCAAAGAATTGAAAAGTTCATATAAAATTAACACATTCTTGTGAACGCACTCCATATTACAGATAAGCTATTTCAAACTGCATCATATTTTTAAAGATGAGAAAGTGCAGGCTCGCAGCCTCTATGCGACCTCTTTGTGACACTGTGTGGGTGGCCGGTTGACCCTGGCCGGATACTAGGTGCCCACCAAATCCACTCTACCACTTCCCTCCTCACCTGGTCAGGGGAGAGAAAATATAACAAAGGGCTTGTGGGTTGAGATAAGGACATGAAAATCGCTCATCAGTTACCGTCATGGGCAAACCAGACTCGACTCAAGGAAATTAATTTATTGCCAATTAAAAGTCAGAGTAGGGTAATGAAAATAAAAAAAAAAAGCAAATCTTAAAAGCACCTTCCCCCCACCCCTCACTTCTTGGGCTCAACTTCACTCCTAATTTTCTCTAATTCTTCCCCTTACCAGGAGCACAGGGGGATGAGAAATAAAATTGCGGTCAGTTCATCACACATCTGCCACTCCTTCCTTCTCACACTCTTCAACTGCTCCAGTGTGGGGTCCTTCCCACAGGAGATAGCCCTCCATCAGCCTCTCCAATGTGAGTCCTTCTCATGGGCTGTAGTTCTTCACAAACTGCTCCAGCATGTCTCCCTTTCACAGGGTGCAGTCCTTCAGGAACAGACTGCTCCAGCATGGGCCCTCCATAGGATCACAAGTCCGGCCAACAAACCTGCTCCACAGTGGGCTCCTTTCTCAGTAGGGTCACAGCTCCTGTCAGGAGCCTGGTCCAGCACAGGCTTCCCATGGCATCACAGCATCCTTCAGGCACATTCACCAGCTCCAGTGAGGGGTCCACCATGGGCTGCAGGTGGATATCTGCTCTGCTCTCAACTTCTGTGGGCTGCCGGGGGACAGCCTGCACCACCATGGTCTTCACCAAGAAGCTCCAGCACCTGAAGTACCTCTTCCCCCTCCTTCTTCACTGACCTTGGTGTGTGTAGACTTATTTTTCTCACATATTCTCCCTCCTCTCTCCTTTGGTTGAAGCTGCACAGTAGTTTTTTCTCCCTCTCAAAGATCTTATCACAGAGTAGCTCAGCCTTGGCTACAGGCAGGTTTCTCTTGGAGCCAGCTGACACTGGCTCTGTTGGACATGGGGGAAGCCTCAAGCAGCTTCTCACAGAAGTCACCCCTGTGGCCCCAACAGCTACCAAAACCTTGTCATGCAAACCCAGTAGAGTTGTGCCTCCATCACACGCTGCTGCAAAGCAAACACTGAATGAAGAAAGCTGCAGAACTGCGGTACACCAGGTAACAGTGAGGACGAGACTTCAATTCTTATCTTAAAAGCAGAGACCTTTATCTTCATCTGAAAAAGTTAGTGTTCCTTTATGAGGTTAGAAATGAAGCATATACTATACCAGGAATACTGACATATGCAATATTTTATTCCTGTGGAAAGCTAGGAATTTCCAGTTTTAGGAAATGCCTGGAGCCCTTTCCTTCCCATGTAGTTCTCCATGCTATATGTTTTGTTCCCCCTACTTATTGGGCATCTTTGTTATCTGCACAAATTGAAGCATAAAGCTGCCTCCATACTAAGGGAAGTATTTTAGTTCTTCTCACTCCTCATATGTGTAAAGTAACATGCAGCTCAAAGAAGTATATACATATTATTCAGATTACTTTGTTCAGGAAACTTAACGTGATACTCAGAACAGCATCGATTCTAATATTATGGTTCAGAGAGAGGTGTAGATTTTTAGGAATGGTTTGGGATTCATTCCTACATTGCATTTGTACTCCTCAAGGAAACACTTGGATTAAACAAAACTGCTATGTAGTTTTTAGAAAATTACATAAAAATATTGAAAAATCATTTTAAAATACCCTCCCCCAAGTTTTAAAAGTCTTGTAACCTGTTTATACTAAACATAGAGATGCACAAACCTACATGCTCACTTAAAGCATGATTCACAGTAAAGAAGTCATGGCACACAGCGCAGAGTCAAATTACAACATAATGCAAAGGCCTGTTTTAAGCTCCACTTCAATATCTTTCATCCATTGCCCCTTTAGACAGAGGTCCTACTTCACCAATGACATCACCATAAATCTTGTGGGCTGGTGGGAATCACAGCACAGAAATCCAATCCAGTTCACTTCAGCCAGCTAGGAAGAATAAACTCTTATACTGTGCACAAACTATCACTAGCTTCTGTTCAGTTACATGGCTGCCACCTGATTTTTAAGAGTTAAAAATAAGACGGTTTTATATGTCATTTGTGACTGACAGCAAAAGGGATCCTGGAGACAAATCTTACTTACACACTGGATGCTGCTGAAACACTGCATTATCTGAGGCAACTCAGGCCTTGCTCTAAAATTGTCCCTGAAATCGAGTCGTGTCTCAGGCACTCAGTGTGCAGGAAAATCTTAGGTGTACAACCTAAAATCTAGAAACTTACTGCAAAAAAAAAAGAGACAGCCATCAATGTAAAAGTCAAAAGTCCAACAGAGACGCAAGGTGCTGCCAGCAAAGATTTCCAAACCTGGGGAACTACAGAGATGCTGTAGTATTTTTTATGACATACTCTCTTGGGAGAACACTTGCTAGTGGGAAGATTGAATAAAACCCCTAAAACCACCTGCTCTCACAAGAAATCATGACTTCTGTTTCACAAACAGAAAATAGATGAGAAGTTCTGACAACAATGATAAAGAAGTCGGAAACCTTCACATCCTGCCAGAGCACAGCAAGCTGTTCCCTCATCAGCCACGAGGCAGCTACACATATTACTACTCTGGGAGATGCTGAACTCGCCAAGGTCTTCTCTCCTGTTTTGATTTTGGACATAACCAGTAGGTCCACTCCGGCAGCAGAGAGCAGCGACAGGGCACAACATGGTGCCCCACTCCTTGCTGAAGGCAGGAAGCACTGCAGCTGCCACGGCAAGCAAAAGCTGTTGTGGCATGGCCAGGAAGGTCTATGACAACAAATTTGTGCTTATTTAGCTGGAATCACAGGGAAGGAGGGGTTGTGCAGTAAGCTGTATCATTCCTTCCTAATAACAGTGTTCACTGATCAATTTAAACATTTTTAAATTCTCAAACACAGCAGAGCAGAGAGGTTTTATTAGAGGCAAACCCTCCTTAGATATCAGAAGATATACAGAAGGGAAATTGTACAAAATATTTTCTCCCCTGTGCAAATTCTTTGTTAACGAGAGACAAAAGCTCAGCAGAATTTTTCCCGTGCTAGCAAATTATGAATGTCAGTCTTGCTCCGGGACTCTTCAGTGTTTACAAGACATGAATTCCCACCATGGTCTTATAATATTTCTAGTTGATTACTTAGATTAAGAAGTCAATCAGCCACAAAGCAGAAATCACTGGAAACTAGGCTTCATTAATTCTGAGTCCGTCAGACTTCATTTTTCTTGCAAACAACCAGGAAGTCCAATTAAAAAAACAGAAAAAAAACAGAACATTGGATTCCTCAAAGAATTAACAGAGAAAACCCAGGCCCCAAATAACAGTTTGTCTGAGCAGGAACCTGTTCCCTTGCAATGGAAAGAACCTGACTTGAATAAGACATGTGGCTGTCTTCAGCCTGTGTCAAGTCCTCGCCAGAAGAAACCACAAAGAGTCATCCACACTTAGCAATGCTCCAGACTGGGCCAGATGGAGCCGTTGACGAAAGCTGAGTAGATAACTGAGATCTGAAGAGCCATAAAATCCCTTCTGTCTAGAAGTGCCTTTCAGTTTCAAGGCACGGCAATAGCTGGGCATCACAAGAATGCAGTGCAGCAGCTGGTCCTAACACGCTACAAGTTTTGAGTCACCAACATCATCAATCCCCATGCTCAACCAAGCATAGTGACATTGGTCTCTTAAGAGAAAAAATACAAGGAAGTCATCTTGTAAAGCAGAAACCAAGAACTGGCTGAGCTCCCAAGACTTCAGGAGATGATTTAATTGTCTCTGCTGCCTTGGCACAGTTAGCTTTGGTAGACACATGCTGCTGTTATTCCCTTGGTGATCAAGTTGGCAAAATCAAATGACTAAAAAATGAGAAGGCTGGAGCAGGACAAAGGCCTTTACTGTGATCTAACACAACTTAAAAATCTAAAATGAAAAGAACAGCCAACAATGTGGCATAAAGGGAGGCATCCACTGAGTTTAAATTACTGCCTTAGAAACTAGCAATCTCTATAGTTCACAGAGATAAATAGACCTCTCAAGAGGGCAATTCATGCAGCATTGTAAAGGGGGAAGAAATGAGGTTTCAGAGCTGCCAGGTTTTTTTTTCTCTAACAACATGGAAGAGTCAGTATCTTATCTCAGCTAGCTATCAAGCATGTAGCTAAAGTTCAGAGGGATGAACTGCACCCAGAAGACCAAGAGACTCCACTTGAGCAACTGTATTTGATTTTGCATCAAATACAGCATTTTAAATCCAAGGTCATATCATCCAATTATAATCCGTAAATGCTGAAGTGGTACTGCAAAGACTAGGTAGACAGGAAAATATGAATAAATTAAATGCTCTGGGGTTTCCATAAGTTTTTTTTATTACACTACCATACCCGAATCACATGCGTATACATAATTCTTTTGACTCCAAACCATAATCAAAGATGGTAAGGCAGTTCATTCTGTTTTGCAAGTCCCAGCTAATCGATCTTAAAAAAAGGTAGGTCTATCCCATCCATCCCTCTTTTTCTCATTCCTCCCCATACCTGTTTCAAATCAAAGGTCTGGATTCCCCTGTTTCCAACATTGAGCTTGGACAGGCAGAGATAGAATAGAGACATTCAGGAATTCTTCCAGGCACACTTCCTTTGATAGTATCTTGCACAGACAACAAGGGTTGGATGATAAATAAACTTACTTTTCTCAGCAGGTGTGAAATTGAATAATCTTTTAAAGTAACTATCCGTCTTAAGCAAAACTAAATAGAAAGATAAATTTTAAAGATAATGTCCATCAAAGAATAAACTATGTATTCTCCTTTTTCATACACAACGCTATATCCTTATCACCAAGCAATATACTACGCCACTCAACAAGCACCTAGATGGTCCAGGAACCACCATGGCACATACATCTCCTACAGCAATGCCTTCTTCTCCTTGAAAATATCTCATGGCAGCCTGAGGGTTTTCAAATGTCCTGCTTTTTGTCTTCACAAATAAAGATCATAAATGATGCACCAGCAATTTATATGTAATAACCCAAGAGCTGAACAGGCAAACTGTCTGCTAGGCAGTCTCACCAGTCCATGGAAGGATGTTGTATTTTCAACCTCCAGCTGCATTCACACCAGTGCTCCACTCAGTGACCTTTCGCAATGAAACTACCAAGAATTGAAACTAAAGACCAACTTGCCAAAACACAGTGAAGTCAAATACAGTTCTGCAAATTTAACTAAGTTAACTTCTTTTATTATTTTACCAATACCTATTGTAAAGCGCTGTACTGTTGAAACTGATGAACTCATGCACTGAACAGTGAGGATTCTCTTCAGGGAAGAAATAAACTCAGAATATAATACTACCAAAAAAAAAAAAATGTTTACAGGAATTAGATGTGTTGTCTATGTTTTAATTATTGTTTTCTTCTGTTTAAAAGAATAAAGAGATTTTACTTATAAAGAGATTTTACTTATGCAACTAAATCAAAATATAAGTTAAAAGTTAAAGCTTTGTGTTGAGGTCTTTCAGGGTTTGTTTCCTGTGGGGATCTTCATTTCTAAATCCTAGAAGATGTATGTAGAAAGGGAGAGCACAGAACTTGACTTTTCAAATGTCAGAGTTACATGAGTGTTTAAAAGGTGAAAAATCCAAAGTTATGCAAAAAAAATTTACCTTAAATTTACCTTAAAGAAGGCCAGGCCTTCAACCTCTTCAACCAAGAGAAAATCCAAAATTTTCCAACTTTATATGCCAAAACATAAAGAAGTCTAAGCTGACCAGAGCATGAAAAAACACATTTTAGTTTGCATAGTAAATCTTTTTTATTTCCTGGCAATAAAAACAGGGCACTGGCCTCTGCCATAATCTCAGTCAAGGATTTACGGTAAAGAAAGACAGACTTCCAAGGAATTACTTCAGTAGCTATAGGGGAGAGACTCAAGCTGTTCTAGTAACGAAGCAGATCTGCTCTGTGTGCAGACAGCCCCTTCATTGATACAGTCTCTTGGTTAGAATAGAAACAAGATCACAGTTAATCTCCAACAGAGAGCTACATGCCTTGGCTAAATCAAAACACACAACCCTTCCTGGTGCTCTCTCAGAAAGCGTCATTGACAACAGCAAGTTGAGCTCACCAAGTGTTAGTTAGGAGGACACAATAGGGCTCCTGAGATTGAACCAAAATTAATTCATCCTCTCTGTTTTGGTTAGCCTTTTTGTTCATGGATGCAGTGTCATTTGATAAGGACGCATTTATTTTTGCAGCTGTTAGGAGCTGGTCATGGACCGCCTGTCTCTGCTCCTGGATTCTCTTCCACCTATTTCCAAGTCCTACAGTCACCCAGAATTACAAGGCTAATTAGCGTGGTCATTTGAGCTGCCATTGATTATTGATCTGTCATTTAACAACTGATCAGTCAGCAGATGACTGAATTTTGTCCACTCCTCAGCTAAAGGGATTTAAGAGAGAAGGAAAAGGTCATACTCAGCCCCAGAGTCAACCAAGAAGAATTTATCTCCTTGTCCAGGAGGAAAAAGAAGGTACTATTAAACAGTATAGGTAACTCTACAACCTCAACGACTTCCTTAAACATTTCAGATAAAGAAAGTCACCCTGAACCTACACAATGGCAATAACATGAAACTGGTGTACATAGAGGAAAAAAAAAAACAAAACAAACCACTAATTTCAGAGCCGGTCACAAAACAGCCATACATATTTCTAATATGGAGAACCTTGTTCCAGCCAGAGCTGAAAGGAGAACTCAGCTGAGCCGCTATGAACAAATGAGCCTGCAGGGAAATGTTGCTGTTTCATGCACGAATTCTTGGGCATGCATTTGTAAGCTACTTCTTTACAAGATTAAAGACTTTGAATATCCTCTTGATACAGGCTTTGCTAGCATATACAATGGGCAAGCTGCTGCCAGACCTGGGTTTGCAGAGACAGTCTGGACATACAGAATCTAATTACAGCAACCCTTCCAATCCAAAGAAAAGACTTAATAATGCAGAAAATACAACTTCCTCTAGGAAGGTAATTAGTCTTTTTCCCTGGCTGTGCAATATTTGCACTAATATCCTGTGTTTACCAGCAAATTACCAAAAGAACTTTGCCATCTACCAATTTCTGCCTTCTTCATGTTTCATGCATACTTCTTTGAAAACCTCTTCTCTGACTGGTAGAAAGATGCTCATTTTTTTATAAAAGTAATGATAAATGAATCCGAAGAATCTACATTTACCTTCCTTATCCTGAATTCCTTTTACGTGCCTGCAGAAAACTTTAATTAATCACTCAAAAAAAGTTACAAAGCTGTGGGTTCTCTGCAGGTCACCTGGTCCAGCCCCAGCTCAGAGTAGGGCCAACCTCAAGGTCAAGAGCTGGCTGCTCAGGGCCTTGCCCAGGCAAGTTTTGAATTCCTCCAGGGACATTGATTATATAGACTCTCCGGGCAGTTTGTCCCAGTGTTTGACCTCACATTCTGAAGATTTTCTGCCTTATATTGAATTGGAATTCCCCTTGTTTCAACTTGTAAAATTAAAAAATATCAACTACGACAATTTGAAGCCTTAAGACCTGGAAGTGTTGTCAAATCCCAGCTCCTCAGCATAGAGGTGGGAAAGTAGAAATGGGGAGGGGGGGGGGGGGGGGAAGGACTTAAGAACAGTCTATATCTGCCAGCCGATGAAGTAAGTAGAGGAGACACACACAGTCACTCTCACTTTTCCCGTAGCTGAACTGAGTATTTCGACTGAAGGTGAAAGGAGGGAGCTCTGGACCATAGTTCCAACTTGGACCTTTCGTCAGTGCTGTGAGGAGCATCTGCTTTGTTCGCATTTGTATCATTTTCTACCTCTAATCCACTCTTCAGGAAATTTTTAGGTTTCACACACTGTGGATTTTGAAGATTAAAGGCTCAAAACATGTTGCCTGGATACCACTGATTAGATAAGATTTCTGAAGAGAAGATTATGCAAAGAATTACCAGACGCAATGAAATAACACAAAAGAATTTCCTGAGTTTGCTTTGCCACTAAACTTGTCCCAAATGTTTCTTGTTTCATCTGTAGAACTATTTCTTTTTTTAGAAAGCCAAATTTAAAAGAAAAGCAAATAAACTTAAAATGTTTGAGTTGGTCTGAATATTTTCAAAAGTTTTGTTGAAATATGCAGGCCACATGTCAAGTGTTTCCTGGATATCAGAAGTTATCAGGTCTAGAGGTTACTGGTAATTCCTAATGTAATACTGACCCAAGTAAAATATGCCAGTATATTTTTATCTCAAGATAATGTCAATCAACAATTCTATTTCCTAAAAATATTAGAGGATTTTGTCTTCTAATTATTGCAATAAAGACAAAAATAGACAAGACAATGTTAAAAGCTACTTCGCAAAGCAGGAAGAACTCTATATATCAGTTTGGATAAATCAGCTGTAGAAAGTTTGTTCCTTTCCTCACTTCCATCAAGAAGGTCTAGTACAAGTCTTGTGTCATACACTTAGGTTGCACATGATAGGATTTTTTTTTCTTCCACTTGTCTCTGTTAGAGATCAGTCAGACCAGTCATTTTTAGAATAAACTTTAAATAGATCACTCAGCTACACTTCTCTCTGAACCTACATCCCATTAGCATGAACAGAAAAGCAGGAAAGAGAGAGAAACATGCATGTCCAATCAATACAGACAAAACACGACCTCCATGCAGCACACGACTCCTGGATTCTTTGTCCCTCAATTACATTAACAACTGCGTTTTGTCATCCACCGAGACCTCAAATTTCCAGAGTAGAGCTGAGATTTTAAAAATCTATGGCCACCACCAACACTCAGACTTTGTGATTACTGTTCATTATGCCCATCTGGCCTCATACTGCTGACAAAATTATACCTATAATGCAGCCTGCAGGAATTTGACCATTTCAACAGATAGCTTGATCATGCCTTTCTTACCAGTTCATAAAAAAACTCTTAAGACTATATTTGAAATAGTAATGGAAGGCCCCAAAATCCAACACAGCTCCCTTTGCAGGCAAGACATGAGTAGTATCATCTGCTACTTAAGAAGGAAGACTATGCATCAGAAATTAATAAAATATTAAATACAGCTGGTAATCAAATGACTAAAGCAGTTTTGAAGGGCTTTACTATTATTATTATCACTGGCAGGTGGCACTAAAGTAGTCCACCTGCTCCTAAACTTGTGTCTCTCAGTTAGAAACAAAACATACACTTCTTGTGCCGCAAGGCTGAATTAAACTACATTTTAAACTCTATAACCAGGTAAAAAACTTCCTACAAAACTTTATGGGCAAAAGAAAAGAATACTTAGTTCTTAGTAATTTTCATATTTCCAGTTCTGTCTCAAAAAAGAAATGCTAAAAAGCCTATGATCTGTCAGCCCACTCCAGATCTAAGTGGTTCATGTCCAAGTACCTGTAATAGGACTGATCTCTGTCTTTTTTTACGAAAACACTGATTAAGGCAGCAGAAAGAGCTCGGCCATTGACCTTTGGGGAGAGCAGAACATAATGTTACCAAGGATTCCACTTTTTCACACACAAAAGGCCCCGGCAGGAAAACCCAGCAAGCCTGTAATTTTTAATATTTTTTTTAAACACTTGAAAGACTTCAAGTGCTAGAGGGTGTACTTTCAAACCCTTACATAACCTGTTACGCTTCAACAATAGAGCTCTTCTGTGCTCTGATTAATCCAGCAACCAGTCTACGAGCAATGAGCTGGTGCAGTCAGCAGACAGGCTGCAAACAGGACTGGAAGAGGAATTGCACATACGGCCATCTCCTGGGTTCACAAAGACAGGAAAAAGCTGCATGTCTGCAACTGGCAGGAAAAGGGCATGAAAACCAAATACTCAGTGCAAACCTGTCCTCCCACACAAAAAGAAGAAAAAAAAATACTGAGCCGCCTCTAAGCCAGCAACAAATATTTGACCATAAGTTGAAATTCTTCCTAGCCGAAGACTTGGGTTTTGGTACTATACCACACCCCTCCTGTGCTCAGCAGGCTCATGTTTTTGCATTGGGTGCCACATCTTTCATAATCCTCCCTACCAATGTAGCGAGAACTTCAGCAAGCCCTGGCTATGGCTCAGCACATCTAGAAAGGCCATTCCTAACATTGGATTCATTTCTCTCCAGAAGAAAAACCAGGCAAAATCCCTCAGGGAGGAGAAAGAAAACCAAACACACACTCCAGCATCCCGAGATAAATTTCAGAAGTATAAATGAGCAGCTCCTGTAACATAGGTATTTGTCCACTGTAAACTACAAGGAAACCAAATCAGCTATTCATTTGCAAAGGTCACCGAACAACCATCAGATAATCAGATTCAGTCACTACCGATATGGACTGAATTTCTAACACCTACGGAAGGCTTTATTTTTTGTACTCTTGATTTCATGACCAAACCATCAAATGCTCTTTCATGCACCAAGAAATGAACAAGGGATATGTTTTGGGTTAGGGGACATGTGGTCTGCAATACATTAAAGGGAAAATCTAAAGATTGTACTATATTGTCATTTTTTGGAGTCAGAGTTTTCATCTTCTAGGACTATCAAATTACCACTGTTTGTAAGCACAGATACTCAAACACTTTTTAGTCTGAGTCCTCTGTTCAACTAGGCTTTGGATTCCCTCTCACAAGTCTTCTGGGAATGAGGTAACATTGTAACAACCAAATTTCTTTTTTTGACAAACCCTCCAAAAATAGTTACGGTCACCAGTATAGCAAGATTCCCATGAAGAAAAAGCTAATTGTCAATTGTACATAAAAGCAAGATTAGACACATTAATATAGAGAGAAAGAGAAGTGGAATAGAGCTGTGAGTTTTACCTTATTCAGTGCCCCACAGTGCATCTGAAGAGTATATTTTACTTGCTGCAACTGCAAACAATCATAGGAACAGGGATTTGAGTGCTTATTTCCAACTTTCTCTCATTAGTATTTTTACAAGGAAAAGGGCTTTTTTCAGGAGAGGCAATTTTCAAACCATTACTTTGTAATTGCTAAAAAGGGAAGAGGAAAAACCAATTGAGAGATAATTCCACTGCCAGCATTCAGTTTGTCCTGTAAGTAGCCCATGTGTCTTGAACAGAAAAGGAAGCATCTGTTTCTTCTGCAAACTCCCAGACAGAGATGTGCTGCTTGCATCAGTCGAAGAAGAAGGGTAACTGCCTCCTGGTTTGCAGGCACTGCACCACCTGTGCCCTTATCTGCTCCCATAAAAGCTGCAGCTGGGCTACGTGGGCTCCTGCAGTCTGTTACTTCAAGGGCAAAGCCATAAAACGAGGATTTAAAAAAAAACAGAATAAAAGTTGTGAAGCTAACATAGTGTTAGCGCATACTGCTTCACTCATGTATATGCTGTATTCCTTCCCCCTCTCCCTCACTGCTCTTGTTTATTTAGACTATGGGCTCACTGAAGAACAGACACTCCTTTTCCCTATATTTGGATGCTGACACCCCAGCTTTCACTGCATGTTTTAGACACATACCATAATCCAACCAGGACAGGCCACACTGCCAAACAAGGTCAGAAGTTAGGCAGCAGCTAAACTAGTGAGTCTCTTCAAAGGGCTTCCTCATTAATTAAGCAATGTTACCAGACAACAAAACCAAACTAGTCTAAGCCAGTGAGACCCTACAAATAAATACACAGTAGAGCTCATTCAGAAGCTTAAAGATTACTACACATAACTGGCTGAGAAGACAGGAAGAGTCTCTATAGATGCTAGTGCAATGTAGGTTGTGTAGTCTTGACTTAAAGGAATAACACATTTTTATCTTGGTTTATTTCTTCTCCTTTCAAGTTAAGACTTTCTTAAAGAAATCTATCTGAATTATCAAAATATATTGACATGCAGTTACATACTGTGGCGTTAAATTTGGTACAGTTCTCCTTGTAAGAAAATACATGTATAAAGAATAAATATTTTAATTATTAAAATTTATTATTTGTGTCCCTCCTTGCTTGGATAGCAATGACAAATGTAAAAGCAGGGCTTTATATAGTGCAGTCACCTTAAATGTGACACTCTCAGCATCTGATTAATATATGGTTTCTAAGACGGCAACTGCCATCACTTCTGCAGGTTGTTGGGCCTTAAAATTTCTGCTGAAAGCAAACACTGTCCAATTTTCATTCTGCATTTTCAAAAGAAGTTCAATTAAAATAAGAAAGAAATCCTATTCCAATTGAACAAACAGCAACTTCATGTAACCTTCACACACAGAGGCTGTCCTGCTCGTCCCCTTCAGCTCCCAGTCCTGTTATCTATTCCTCCTCCCTCCAGTTAGATTAAGAGATTAATTAAAAAATTTAAGCGATAGGAGGCTTGAAACAAACACCCTTAAAGTCATTGAACTTGGGGTTGTACCCAGAAATGAGCCAGAAAAGTTAAAGCAGACAGCAGCCCTCACGACTTGGCCCCCAACTCAGAGGGTTTTCATTTGTCTGCTGAAGAACTTCACCTAATCTCAGATCCATCTAACTTCATCCTTGTCCCCCATGAAACTGAGACACAGAAGGTAAAATTGCTCCACGCAACTTAATGAATTCAAGAGTTTTATTTAATGTTCAAATACAGCTCAAGGACAATTGTGTCAGGGTTTAAGAATCTGGTCAGAGACAGAAGGGCTGAGCTGGGGAATCACTGACAGAGGTACAATCAGGGAGTCACAGAGGATTACTAAAACCTCCCCATGCACCTCACATCATGGCCACTGAAGCTCTTCCAGGGCTGAAACGAAAAAAATGTATTATTTGTAGCATGTCTATCAAACACAGCCAGGAGTTCTTTCCAGGATAATCAAATTTACTCATCAACTCTTAATCCCCCTAGCTTTCCCTCTGCCAGAGTCTCTGGTGTGTTGGCTCTTCATGGAGATGCTATCTATCTCCCAGTCCTACACATGACAAAAAGTCCTTCAAGATTCTTTTAAATAAATCTGGGCGGTCGTCAAGATAGTCCCATATGGGATTACTGATGAGATTAACATTAGCTATTACAACTCAGAGAAGGAATCTAAACACGATAGTGGAAAAGGCTCAGACAACATCAGCTTTATGCTCAGAGACTGCAAGAGAGAAAAATACATTGACAGTATACTCACATCTCTAACACTGCATTCATTCTTGGTCACCCCATCTCAAGAATGAGTTGGAAAAACAAGAAAAGACACTGAGAAGGATAAAAAGGATGCCTGTAAGTGTGTGCCAGCTTCTCTTCTATCAGGAAACTAAATACAGCAGGACTTGTAGGTCTAAGGAAGACATATGAGCTCTGGAAGAGGGTGGAGGCATCTCAGGAGGACTACAAGGAGCAGGTGAGATCGCGTGGGCAAAAAATTAGAAGGGCTAAAAGTTCCAAGTGGAACTTCAAATGGCCAGTTCAGTGAAAGACAATATGAAATGTTTCTTCAAGTATATTAAGAACAACAGGAGGACCAAGGAGAATCTCCCTCCTTCGATGGATGCAAGGGGAATGGTAGTAACAAAGGATGATGACAAGGCAGAGGTACTTAACACCTTCTTTGCCTTGGTCTTTAATAGTAAGGTAAGATGTTTTCTGGGCTCCAAGCCTCCTGAGCCAGAAGACTGTGAAGACAAACCCTCAGTGTTCCAAGGAGACTTGGTTAGAGACCTGCTCGGCCAATTAGACATCTACAAGTCTATGGGGTCGGATGGGATACACCCAAGGATATTAAGGGAACTGGCAGAGGTCCTTGCCAAACCCCTTTCCCTCATGTATCAACAGTCCTGGCTGACTCAGGAAGTGCCGCTTGACTGGAGACTGGCAAATGTAACAAGAAGGGTCAGAAGGAGGATCCAGGGAATTATAGGCCTGTCAGCTTGACCTCGGTACTGGGGAAGGTCATGGAGTAGATCGTATAGAGTGCTATCATATGGCATATGCAGGACAGCCAGGTTAAAAGACCCGGTCATCATGGGTTTATGAAAGGTAGGTCCTGCCAGACCAACCTCATCTCCTTCTACGACAAGGTTAACCGGTTAATGGACGAGCGAAAGGCTGTGCATGTGGTGTACCTGCACTTTTGTAAAGCCTTTGGCACCGTTTCTCACAGCATTCTGCTTGAGAAACTGGCTGCCATTGGCCTGGACAGGCACACCCTCTGCTGGGTAAAAAACTGTCTGGATGGCCGGACGCAAAGAGTGGTGTTAAATGGAGTTAAATCCGGTTGGAGGCCTGGCACTAGTGGTGTTCCCCAGGGTTCAATGCTGGGTCCAGTCCTGTTCAATATCTTTATTAATGATCTGGATGAAGGGATCAAGTGTACCCTTAGCAAGTTTGCAGATGACACCAAGCTGGGTGGTCTTGTTGATCTGCTTGAAGGGAGGGAGGCGCTGTGAAGAGAGCGGGACAGGCTGCATTGATGGGCTGAGACCAACGGGATGAGGTTTAACAAGACTAAATGGTGAGCCCTGCACCTGGGACACAACAACCCCATGCAGTGTTCCAGGCTTGGGGAAGAATGGCTGGAGAGCTGCCTACGAGGAGAAGGACCTGGGGGTGTTGACTGACAGACGGCTGAATATGAGCCAGCAGTGTGCCCAGGTGGCCAAGAGGGCCCATGGCATCTTGGTCTGTATAAAAAACAGCATGGCCAGCAGGACCAGGGCAGTGACTGTGCCCCTGTACTCGGCACTGGTGAGGCCACACCTCGAGTACTGTGTTCAGTTCTGGGCCCCTCACTACAAGAAGGACATTGAGGTGTTGGAGCATGTCCAGAGAAGGGAAATGCGGCTAGTGAAAGGGCTGCAGAACAAGTCCTGTGAGGAGCAGCTGAGGGAACTGGGGCTGTTTAGCTTGGAGAAGAGAAGGTTGAGGGGAGACCTCATTGCTGTCTACGACTGCCTGAAAGGAGTCTGTAGCAGAGCAAGTGTTGATCTCTTCTCTCAAGTGACAGGTGATGGGACAAGAGGAAATGGCCGTAAGTTGCACCAGGGGAGGTTCAGATTGGATATTAAAAAGAATTTCTTTACCGAAAGGGTGGTCAGGCACTGGAACAGCTGCCCACGGAGGTGGCTGAGTCACCATCCCTGGAGGTGTTTAAAAAATGTGTGAGTTTTTGAAGGACATGGTTTAGCAGAAGATGGTTACAGTTGGACTCCATAATCTGAACGGTCTTTTCCAACTGTAAGATTCTATGATTCTATGTTGAAAAAATGTGTTTGATAGTAGCAATTTCAGAGGAAACAATGAGTGTTCATAATATTTCCGACTAGAGAACTAAAGAGCATGCTGTGAAATTATAAGCTAGCAGGCTTAAAAGAGAAGAATTTGCTTGCTGCAAGATATAACAGGCATAATTTTGTGTATTCCTGGGTTTAAAACAAACAAATTCATGGGAGCTGGGTCAGTGGTGGCTGTGATATGCAGTGGCTGGAGTACAATGCCTGGCTCCAGAAGTTCCAAGCTGCCAACTGTCCAAAAGTGTAGAGGATACAAATGGAATACGCACTTCACTCTCAGGCAGATTTTTATACTTTTCCCCCCTAAATACTAGCTTACTGGCCAGTGTAAGAGAGAGGATCGTAGAGTGGCAGAGATCCAGCCATATCTGTATGGATGTTTATGTCCACACACAGGAACAAACCTGTAACAGAGTTTAGCTATGAATGATACCCAGCCCAGGACATCAGGAGGATGATGACTTCACTGCAGCTTTGGAAGGTGGCTCGGTCATCAGCAACAACCTTGCACACGCTGCCAGTACAAGTCCTTCAGAGATCATCCAGCAGCTGGAGGTGTGCTCACCACTCCATCCCAGGCCAGGGGTGAAGCCCTTGCTCACTAATGTTCTCCAGAGACGTTTGTGAACTGCCATGCCCCCAGAAAGATATGATGCTGACAGCCAGCAAAGCTGCAGGAGTTCCCTCTTCCCACACGAATCTCTGCTTGTGTAGTTGTCTGACCCAACCACCGTTTTCTGGATTCACATCAGGCAAGGTTCCCAGCCTCTATTCTCCAGCTCCCCATAGCAGAGCAGCAAAAGCAGCCTGGCACACAGTAGTCAAGTCCTCCTCCTTCCTAGCCAAGGTAGGAAGAAAAAGAGTTAAAAGCAGAAGGACATGGCGAGAGAGGAAGCACAGGCTGGAAAAACAGCGCAGACTTGCTGTGAAAACCTGGGGAGACAGGATGTCATAAGGAGGTAAAATGCCCATGCTGTTCCCACACCCCAATGCGATGCTGTCCAGGCTCCCGCGCTCCCCTGAGATTTGTCTTTATTTTTAACAAGTGCAAAAAAATCCCCTAGGCTACACTGTACAGACAAATATATATGACTCAGCTGGAGATAGAGTAGCTGAGTAAGCCCCAAGACTAATTTTCTCTCTTGCTCTCTCCCTCTCAGAGGTAATCTCATACCTTCACAATAACGAGATCAAGACAAAATACATCTCTGGTCTGTTTGCTGGGCTGGGCTCAGACTCTCCCAGCAGCATCGAAAACTACTGCAAGGCAATAGTTTTCTCCTGGTCCACCTACAGCCTTAAATAAGCCTTTGTTACTTCAAGTAATGAAAACGTACTGACAAAATCAAACAAGTCCTGAAATTAGTATTCTCCCAGCCACCATAAAGATGATTGAAATATCAACACCCTTATTAGCCCCACATAAAGACAAGCTACTTCCCCAGAAAACCTTTCCTTGAGAAAACAGACTAAGTTTGCAAAAGCCCAACTGCTCAAAACTTACTTCAACTTAAGAGCTCCAGAAATAAGGAACAGTCGCACAAGGTCTTTCAATTACAAGTTTAGAACACTCAACCTGCCAAGGAATTGACACGTCATATTCCAAATAGCCCATAAGGAGGCCACAAGAAAAAAAAATGTTCAAAATTCTATTCACCATAAAAGGTACCTACCTGAAGAGTACATATGTTTTCACAGAATTAAAATCTTATTTATTTGTTCCTAGCTATGCAAATAAAACCAAAAATTTTTCAAAATGTATGGGCATAAATCCAATTCCACACATTACTTTTGTTTGCATATTTGTACCAAGAACAAATTGTCCAAATGACTCTTTCTTCTGAAGACTCGTCCAAAGAAACTTAAAAGTCAATGAAAAGACTCCTTTCTACTTATCAAATTAAGAGGGCTTTGGATTAGGTCCAAATACCTAACTGAGACTCAAGAAAACTCATACTCTATTTTTAACCTCCTACAGTCTTACTGCATTCAAAGGAATGTAACTGATCTTCTGCTAAAGATGCAACCAAACAAATCACTCTTACACAAATAAAGAACATTATTTAAAGATCCTGTTGAAATGAAGCATATTTGTTCCCTTGTAATTTAATAAAGAACAATTTCATTATTAAAAATTCAGTGGATGCAAGGCTTTGCAAGAACAACTTCTGCAGACTTTTATTTCTTGTTTCCATCTTCACAATAGAACCTCAATGTGCTTTACTGACATTAAAATCAACATCTTTGAAAGCAACTGTTGATTTTAAAAGGGGACAAAATTCTGTTCCTCAGCTTCTAAAACATTAAACTGTGCCCAGAAATGCACAAACACCTGCGTGCAAAACTTTGGCCTTTAAGTAATACTGCCTTTGTAATATGCCGCTTTGATGGAGACATTCTCCCAATTCTTTTCAGCAAATGAGATAACAGGGTTAAAAAGGACCAGAAAACACTACGAAGACAGTTTTCTTAGCCAGCTTGTAACAGACACAATCTTCAAACGCAGACTGGGTCTTTTTAATTCCGCTTTTTGTAGGGTTGTGAAAGGCAGAGATGACTACATACTTAGCGTGAAGCAAATACAAACAGGAATAGCAAGAAAATTTGTACCTTAAAGTGTAGGGACGACGTAAAAGGTGTTTTAAGCAGTTTGGCTTCTGAGTAAAAAAAGAAAAAAACAAGCCAACAGCTCCAATACATTTGTGCAAGCAGCTTTCCCAGACTCCAGAGACTGCTTAATTGTCTGAGTGTTGAAGAGGTGATGAGGGCTTGCTGCAATGAGGACACTGCATCAGGTAACACGTAGGAGAGGGAACCAGAAAAGAAAATACAGTGTTGACCCAAGAAGACATGAAAAGAGAGAGAAAAGGCAAACAGAGAATTGCTGGGTTCCTGTTGCACTTGGATGAAGGTTCACTTCATAGAGCATCTCACAGATGCAGACAGACCAAATGAAGAAAATGGTGTGCCAGCCTGATCACACAAGCTTACTGCCAAACTCTATGGGCATCAGCCTTATGTATTTTGCAAAGAACATGCTTTGGTTCCGTTTTGTTTTCTACACTGTTTACTGTTGACCTTCTCTACTGCTTTGGTTTGTGAAGTCAAGCACCAGATTAAGAGAATGCACATTAGAAAAGATTTCTTTATTTTGCATTTGAACAAAGCTGACATTTCACATAAATTCGTAATACCAATCAGCTAAAAGGTTTACAGGGCAGATATGCTTCCCCCAGGATATCTGTTTCTGTAACAGATTCTTTACTAAATCTATAAGGCAGAAAAGGATGGATTGTAGATATTTAAACAGTAAAAGTAATTAACTAAGCATAACTACTTCCTCTGAAGCTTTAGTAGATTGTAAAAGTTTCCATTTGTCTATTTTTATGTATGAAATGGAAACATTTGTGAAACTCTTTATTCTTCTGTCACGGAAATTAAGAACGGTATTTTCAAGCATAAATGATCAGAAATCCTGAACTGAAGCCGCCAGCTTTACCACTCTGCTGTGGCAGGTCCTCAGTATTAGATGGCTGAAGACTCCTCATCTCTAATTTCTGCTGGTTTTGGAGATGTGCTTTTTCCCTTCTCAGAGATATTTCTCTGCATAAATAGTACACTTACCACCTCTTCACCTGCACCTTCATTTAAGAAGGAGATTTCTGGATTTATCAGCAGGAGTAAACATTAATATTTACAAAGTTTTCAACATTGGACACATTTGTTAGCCTATCTGCTAAGCTTGTTCACCCCAAAATTCAAACACTCAAATTGTTACAGAAAACTAAACCATACTTTCTGAGGTTTCTCCAGGAACATTACTGGTGTAAAGAGGGCTTACACTGTTGCTAAAATAACTCAGGACAGACTTACGCCTTAATTTCTTTCCAGATTCAGCTTCTTTAATTGTAAGATAAATTTAAAAAAAGTTTTGAGTCTCAAACTCATATTTTTCATTTTCTGCTGCTTTCATTGTGGCAAGAAAGATGCCAAATCCTCCCACCTCCTCTATCCTGTGCAAAACCGACAGGCTCTGAAGTGTTCAACTTTCAGTAGCTTTATCCTCTCTAAGGAGCTGAGAAAGGTGTAGCTGAGACCTGTGTTTAGGTGAGGAGCTTCTGTAACTAATACACAAAGTTCACAAGCCAAGAAAGGCTTTGCCAAGGAGCCACTCCTGTTCCCGCAAAAGGCACAGACTCTGGTCAGACCAAGTTGCGGGAAGGGGAAGGGGAAGGGGAAGGGGAAAGGGAAGGGGAAGGGGAAGGGGAAGGGGAAGGAAAAAAAGTCATCCTTATGGGTGCATAAAGCACAACTATGCAGCCTGGTCCTCTGCCTTCACCCTGCGCTATGCAGGAGGTATCGCAGTTCGTCTGCCCACACTGTGATTTGGAGAGATGCCATTTGGGCGATTGGCAGCAAGGATTTTCCATGGCCTCTCCATTTTAGTGCTTTTTAATCATGTCTATTAATTCAAATAACTCCCCCAAAAAGGAGTTAGTCACTGTTTCAGGCACAATGGTTCTTAGTTCTCATACTTTCCCAGATTTTGAAAGTTTCAGATAAGCTGGTATTATGCTAAAACATATCAGTTAAGGGGAAAGAAAAAAACCACCACACCAGAACAATATATTAGTACATGAGGAAAGCTGCTGCCACCAAAACCAATGGGTTCAGTGGCTGCTAACAAACCATGCTTTAGAGGCTGAAGCTGGTTAGTGTGTAATTGTGATTTCTCTAGCAGAGTTAAGAAACGCAGGACCAACTTCTCAATCCTATCCATGAGTCACTGCCTGTCACTCCCTCTGCTGTGCTGACGGCACTATATTGGGAGAGAAACTACAAAAAGGATCATACAAACCAGGCCAACTCTAAAGAATGCATTCAGGTACCATTCCGTAACTCTAACCACAAGGCAACAGGGTCGGACCCAGCAAGGTGATAAGAAGAGATGCTCATCTGGGGAATGTTTTTCACCCTGTTGATGAAACAACAGGAAAACACACTCCTCATGTTCAGCTGGGTGAACGAGCTCCCTGCTTGACTGCAAACCCACCAGCATTCATGTATGGGACTGTTCAGGGCTGCATGGCCAGTTACCGACCCTGGAGGTGTTTAAAGGGAGACTGGATGAGGCACTGAGTGCCATGGTTTAGATGATGGTTGGTGTTAGTGTTGGTGTTAGTGTTAGGTTATAGGTTGGACTTGATGATCTCGGAGGTCCTTTCCAACCTTGTGATACTGTGATACTGTGATACAACAGTCCCAATTATTGATAGTTTAATTCTCTGAACGAGACTGCTAGAAACTCAGATAATGGCAGAGCCATGCAAAGAGGAGTCACAAACAGACAGCTGGGGGTGGAAGAAGGTCAGCGCTACAGCAGCCACTATTTAGAAAAGTTCTAAGCATAACATAGAATCACAGAATCATAGAATTGCCTGGTTGGAAAAGCCTCTTGAGATCATCGAGTCCAACTGTACCTGCCCATTTCTAAGCCATATCCCTGAGAGACTTGTCTACTGCCTTTACACACCTCCCGGGATGATGACTCAGCCACCTCCCTGGGCAGTATATTCCAGTGCCTGGTAAACATTTCAGTGAAGAAATTTTTCCTAATGATTAGTCTGAACCTCCGCTGGTGCAGCTTGTGGCCATTACCTCTCGGCCTTTCACCTGTCACGTGGGAGAAGAGACCAACACCCACACCTCACTACAACGTCCTTTCAGGCAGTTGTAGACAGTGATGAGGTCTCCCCTCAGCCTCTCCTTCTCCAGGCTAAACAAACCAAGTTCCCTCTTTTGCTCCAGGTAGGACTTGTTCTCCAACATGCACTAACTCACCCCAGAACTATAAAGTCTCTCGATGATGCAAAATTGCATTTCCACAGTCCAACACTAAGTCTCCTGGAAAAGCCAGAGCAAGGATCTGGAAAGCAGCCTCACCTTAAGAAATAAGTTTTAAGTTCTGAACAAGAAAATACCAAGCCTTCCTGTGGGCATGAGGCAGTCAGTCTTGCAACCAAACATAAGGGTCACTACCCCGTTGCAAAATCTGAGAAGTTGAGTTCCCAAGATCCTTTCAGCACTCTCAGAGCCTGCTAATCCCAAACATTACTGGGTTTTTTCCTCGTATCTTTGCAACACTTCACAATTTTTTATAATTTAACTAATGAAGATAAGCTTCTTACGGTTCCAAATATTTTTTCAAGTAAAATATTTTTTTCCAAGAAAGCAAGGTTTCAAGCATTCCAACACCTGATAGTCTGAGTAGCGTCACAAGAGTAATTAGTATTGTAGAAGAGCACTCAGTAAAGCAAAACACCAGTAGAGGTGCAAAGAACCAGCACATTTAGGTTGGAGTCATCAAGGCTTGGAACGAAGAAGGCATAAACAATAGAAGTGATAAGCAACAGGTTACAAAATAAATTGTTTACAAATAGGACAGGAACAATATATAAGGGAACAGTATATTAACAAAATCCTACGTAAGTAAACTAAAGCATTTGGAAAGTTTGTGGAGCTCAAAAAGCAACTCTAACAACCATAGCTTGATTAAAAGGATAGGAAAGTCAATGTAATTAAATGGCCTCATTGCAGCGTAAATACAGCAAGGCTAGGTTTAGAACAGAACAACTCATGTAGATCTGAGAACCACCCAAGCACTGAAAAAAACACCGGAGTCCCACACTTCATGTGTGATTAGTTGTATTGTATGAATGAAATTTAGCATGTCCAGGAATATAGTGAACTTGAAACTTCTAAGACATGTCTATGCATGGCTAGTGAGAGTATGAACTAAGGGATTATCTGTACATAAACCCATTAATGAATAAAATGCATTTATTCCTTAAGCAATGTGTATATAAGATAAGCTGCTGCACTTCAGATTCCCTTTGTACATTTAAACATGTACAACTCTGGCATCTCAGCTGAATCTGTGTTTTTCTCCTGGCCACCATCAGACTGGGCTGTCCGTTTTCTTGCCCATTGGAGGTATTGGAAGGTGTCTAATTTTCCGTCTCTTCCTCCTTACTTCAACTGTAAGATCACCCCTCCTGCTATAGAATCAATCCAGCCTTTGTTCAGGACAGGCACTTGTACCTTCTGCAGAATTTCCCACTCCCACACACAATCCAGGAGACAGCCTGTATGAAAGATTTGTATCAATCCTTTGTGTAGCAACACACGGTTATATAAAAGGTGGGATACACAGAATACAAAGCAGGTAAGAAGCACACTTTAACTTGCAGGTGACACAATTAGCACTGGAAATTCAAGAGTGTCACATAGAAATGTAGCACTTTCCAAAAAAAAGGGACTGTTTTTTCTCAACTTTGGAACAATTTGCAATACTGAGAGAGATTCTGACCCTGCTCCATCACTGAGTGTTTGAAGTTGGTCTCAACAAGGTCAGATTTCACCCACTGCATGTTGGCAATAACAAGAAAGCCTCAGCACCATGGGTGCAATTTCGTAACAGTTCTACACGGATCTTGAAGATAAGCTGTCCCCCAAAACGGATGTCTAATGACTCAAGCTTACCCTGACCTTGCTGCCACCCAGGTAGATGACCTGGAGCACCCCAATGCGCAGCATTGTCACAGGGGAGCAGTTGTCAGAGCTTGGATGGAAGAGCAGGAATGAGCTGCCAAGGCCAGGAGGAGGTCAGGAAAGTCCCACTCAGCTCAGGCTGTGGTTTCACAACACATTGGCCCACCTCACTGGGTTCTTCCTCCAGCCTCAACACATCTCCTGCCTCGTGCTGGAGTCCATGGCACACTTCTGCCAGCACTACTTTTGACTATGCTCTGTAAACTCTGTCACCAAAACCCCAAGCATCAGAGATGACACCTTTTCTGGAGCATACATTTAGCCTGTTATATTCAAAAAAAAATCTGCTTCTGGCATAGCACTGCACACATTTAAATCACTGCAGCCACAAAGAGGTGCACTGCAGCACAGGGATGTGCTTTTCTCATTCAAGTTTCTTGCCAAGGCCAACATACAATACAATTAGACACTACTATTCTCGAACAGTGTATATGCTTTTTTTTTTATAATACCTGCAACAGAGCTATGCAGCTGTATCTGCTCTTGGGATTGCATCCTGCTCTGCACAAATTCTCTATTTCCCTTGAAATCCCAGTTGTGGAGAACCGTATAACTAAGAACTGGGAAATAAAGAACTGTCTGCAGCTGGCAAAGAAAAAGCTGGAAAGACTATAAATGGGAGGGAGCTATGCCACATAACTTTGATCACCTAAGAGGTGCAACTGGACGCCAAGCTAATATCCCTGTTGTAAGGGAGGAGGGAGACCACTCAGCCCTTTTCTGTCTCTGCTGCCCATCCTGGGAGCAGGGATGCTCAGCCTAGCCTAAATGCCTATCGTAAGAGGAATCCTCTCTAAAAGCCTGAACACTCAAAAAACGGGAAAATGAAAGCAAAGCCACAAGCACTTTTCTCTATTACCTTCTAACACTCCAGGTTAGAAATTAAGATTTTAGTAAATAATCAGTAAAAAAGCACAGTATGAAACCAGCAAAAGGAAGCACTCAACGATACAAACAAGTCCATTTTCTAAACCATTTTTTTAAAAAAGGGAGGAAAAGGAGGAATTACTTAACTTTCAACCATAAGTGCAAACTAATTAGATGACATACCTTTAAAAGAGAAGACTGTGTCCCACATATTACCTGTCAAACCAAAGTTAAATGCCTTTTTACAGCTTGATGGAAGCCTAGATTAAAATTTCACTCCATGTGGTCTCTAGTTCTGCATCCTTGTTAAAAAACATTCTCTGTCTGTTAGCATATCCCACAATTACTTAAGAATGTCAAAAGTTTAGGAGGTAAAAGGCTACTTTCTGCACTCTCTGAGTGCTGAAACAATGACATCCCCCTCACAACTCCTTAAAAAAATAAAAAAGGCATTAATACTATAGTTTGTGATAGCAAATTGAAGTATACCTAGAAGCCCGGGCTGTGGGGCTGCAGGATGCTCTTGGGGAGCCCAGCAAGGTCTGAAACTCCTGAGGAAACAGATACCTGGCAGTTGCATTATGATCATCGTATCAGCGCAACATTTTCCTTCCCACTCAACAGGATACAATAAACATCGGTGGCTGATGTTAACAACACAGCCACAATCCAGTCTCACACTGTGCTAGTTCAGTGCTCCTCTACTCTGGATGGAAGATATGACCACGACCCCACATGCTGAGGTGTCACAACGACATTTCCCCTCTGTTGTTACCCCTACACCATGAACATCATAAACCATGACCCAGAAGCAAACATGCCAGCTAATTAACAGCTTGAAAAGACATGTTTTGCTTGGCTTTGTTTGCTGAAGCCCAGCCCAGCCCACAACCACAGAGAAGCAGAGAAGGATTGATCTCTAACTAAGCTAGAGGAACAAGGAAAGGACTTCGCCTCTAGCACAAAGCTTCTTCAGCACTTGATTTCTAATCAGTTTTACTAGACATTTATAATACTGCCTTTCCTGGCAGCCAGCCGCTGGGCCCACCTCTCATCTCACCACCATTACTGCAAATAAAAAGACTGAGTACATTTGGAGGTGATGTCTGTATCTCCTGTAGACTCTAGATCCATAGGTGCTCAAGTCCAAAGTCTAGTCCCATATCATTAACTGACGTAGAAGAATGCGGACCACAACTAGCAAATGCAGCAATCAGATCATGCTCCCTACACAGTGGGCAGGGTATGAAAAGCACTGGTCGTGGTGATGAGAACAATCCATGCTTTGCTACAGATAGTTTCAGCCTGATTAACCTCTGCATTTTACCATGTGTCAAGCTAAACGGTGAGGACAGGCAATCCCAGCTGATACAGTGGCTAAGCAGTGTTCCGGATAGAAAGATTTTTAAACGCCTTCTTCCTCCTCTTCTGATGGATGAGGAAGCCAAAGGAGCCATACCAACGACACTGGCAAAGACCAAAACTACAGTCCCAGAAATCCCACCTCTCTGCTGCTGAAGGTAAGAGGTGCCACAAGCTACACTGTGAATAGCTCTTAGGCCCTGAGAAGTAACTTCAGTTAAACAGAGTTTACTTAGTACTACTAAAAATACCGAGCATTTGAATACTATCAGTGTAAGGCACCATAGCAACAAAAGGGCAGAATTAGACTCTAGCTCTCCTCCTAAACTTCATGAGGGCACATCTTCCAAAGTAACAAACAATGGCAGAGGTTATTACTGGATTTTATAATTTTTAACTTGTTCCTACACAAGGTATTTCCACTAAACACTCAAAGATTCAACCTGCCAAAAAAACCCACCAACCAGCAGCAGCTTTGCTGCGCACCACTGCAGATCTTTGCTCGGTGCTCCAGGACAGTTAAGCAGCTCTTAGCCCCTAACCGGAGAAAACCTCTACAGAGCAACTTTGGCAGCCTGGGACACAGCTGAAATACCTTATGGTCAATGTTAAACTCTGGCCTATTACAACTGGAACCGTTTAAGTCCCTGCTTGATGTTTTGCTCTGCAGCACTGTTTTAATGGGGACACAGAGGAGGCACTTGTCTCTCTGCCACTGACGGACAAGCTGCAGCAGCCAGTCGTGCTGGGTCACAACCTGTTTCATCCACTCCCTTGGAAAGAGGGACATTTGTTATAGGGACACAAAAGCAGATCTGTTCAGAGCTGGCCACAGTCCTCTTGCCTGGCTCCCATCGTGGCCTGACAGGCTGGCGTCAAAAGGGGAAGAGAAAAACAGGCAAGCACCGTTCCCTTTCCCCAAAAGACTGTTCCTAGCAAATGTCATTATTTTAAAATGTTGCACTTTGAGAATACTTGTGTGAAGTGCACATGAAAATCTCAACTGTGTAAATTGGAGTTTACTTTGTATATTCAATACTGTCACTCTTTAAAAAGAAGTTAAACATGGGTACATTTTTTTATAGCAGAAAAAGCTATGATCTGCAAAAGCTTTCTTCTCTCCTTAGCAATTGCTACCATTTGCTTGTTTGTTTCATTACAGTGTAGGCCAGGAAGGAAGAATGATAATAAAAATATGAACACTTTTTCTCCTCACCTTGAACAGTGAGAGGCTCAACAGCAAGCAGCTTTATATAAATGCAATCAGCCCACGGGAGAGGAAAAACAAAATCATGGGGTTTCATCTTGCATAGCCTTACCCAAACTTAGCTCCAATTAAATGTATTAAGGCACCTAATGTATGCAGAGGACATCTGGATCTATATAGTTGTGGGATTAGGGCACAGAGAGAGAAACCTACACACACTAAAACTTCAGCCTACACATACACATTGCGGGAACTGGGTAAAATGCTCTGCCTGTCCTTGCTCCTTGCCCACCTGCTTCAGCCTGTGATGCAGAGTATTTTCATACATTGTTATTTTCATATGTTGTTACAATACTTTATTTAAAGGCTGAAAGACAACGTGACCTAGTTTTGCTCTGCAAGCACTTGCAGGGAGTCCCTGTGCACAACAGCTGCAGATTCAGCCATGAGGAAGGCTGGCCCAAGGAGGGGCTGCCCAGTGCCTCTCGCTGCTCCGGTCCCTCCACCACCTCCCATACTGAACAGGGGCATGGTAGGAGGTGGTTCTAGGAGAAAAGGAAATCTCCTTGCCCCAAGAAAGCTGAGGCTGACAGACCCTTTTCAGCTTCCTTGAACACTGCAGCTCATACAAATTTCCAGCAGGATTGTTCAGAGGTCTGAGGCTGCACCAAGGGGGCCTTAGGCCAGAACCCAACCCCAGAGAAGCTGATGCCAGGGGCACTGCAGCTGAAGTGCCTGTTGAATTAGACTCACATTATTCTTTTCCTAGAATTTATCAAGGAACTAATGTTCAAAAAGCATGCAGTTATTGTCACAGAGCTGTGCCTCACTTGACTTTTGTGAATCAGTTACTATACTTTACCTGGATACTCTTGGTATTCATGTAATACTGTGAAAGCTTTCTTCTCAACACTCTTCCAGAGCTACGATAACAGGTTTAAAATTAGGGGCTAGTTTCAACTCATTATATTTTCTAATGATGCCAACATTTAAAAGGAGAAAAATTCACAAGGTATAATTGAGTTGGATTCCAGGTCTGGAGACCTCAGGGCTCCTGAGTTAACCCAAATTCTCCCAAGACCTCGGACACGAAATACACGAATACGAAAAACTCTTGCAGTTTAGGTACCATCTTGTGATGAAACCATTTCTGTCACGTTTCAAGTACTCTTAAATTGTGGTTGCAACTTTGCACCTCTTTAGAGACAGAGAAAACCATCAGCCTTGGCTGTTAGCGAGGCGGCCACCAGCAGCTGACAGAGCCTGCGCAGACACAGTGTTTGTCCCCAGCAGTGATCTGCCAGTGTTCAGATACATAAAGTAGTCAGCTGGGATAAAGTCAGCAAGCTAACATTTTGATTATGCAATTACTTGCTCAGCTACAACTATAGGTTCTCCTGCATAATCAGGTTGATAAACATCAAACTTTTTCTGATGTTGCCTCGCATCCCAAAATGATGCAGTTGGAAGATAGAAAGACGGTGAATGATACCCAGAAAAAACAGGGGGATAGAACAGAGTTGCGTTCACAGCTCAGAGGGAAGATGCGCAGAGGCTTTGAGCCTAGTGTACTCTGCACACCTAGAACATCTCTGATGACTGTCACAATCTGGCATTATACACTGCAATGGCACCAAGGTAACAGCAAAGACTAACTTCTGGAGAACCATCTACACATTGACACTGCCACAGAGAGGGTGGGATAGCATGTACAAACCTCCTGTTCAACAGGAAAGAAGTTAAACTTCTGCTGGGTGCAGCTTTTTGGAGAAAAACATAATTCTACAAACCAGCCTTAACCTGAAACTACATTTTTGTTGTCTCCAAAAACAATGACTGCTTCCTGCTCCAGCTAAACGTTATTTTTAGTGTGTCTCTGCAGAGGTCAAAGCTTAACTCTGAACAAGAAATAAAACCTGAAACATCCTTTGGAAAGATGTTAATAAAGGTATCTGTCACTGAAATTTAAAAGAAACTTTGCAGGTTTGCGGAACTAACATTTTGATGCTTATCTAATTTGAGACAAAAATCCACAGGCACAGATCCGACTAAGCTGAATTATTCAACCTTCATGATTAGCACTGAACAGTAGACTAAGAAATAATGATTGTTTAATCAATTATTATTGCACAAATGACTGAACTGCTGCCATATCTACCTTATAATGCTTTCACTCATCGGGCTTTGCCGGAGTGGAAAGGAAAAAGGGACATCCAAATGGGTTGCAGAGGGGGACTACGAGGTCAGGTTTGTTAAGCACAGAAAAGCAGCATGTTAACCCAGAGCCTGAACCGAAAAGCTTGCAAGCAGGTCTTTTCAGCCATACAGGAAATCAGTGAAGTGAGTTATCACCTGGTAAGGACCAAAGATCTGTCCATATTATTTTAAAGGAGAATTAATGCAGTAGGTATCAGAGGCAGGATAAAGCTGCATCAGCATCTTTTTTTTTCCCCGTTAGTACTTTGTATCAATATTGCCTGCTAAATAATTTCCCAATCCCACTGAAATCAATCGGAAAATTCATGTCAACTTAAACAGGAGGCAGTTTTCACCCTCCGACCTCCTACTCCACATTCACTCTCCTTTCTCAGCACTCTCTAGCAGATGGCAGACTGTCCCCATCAGCCTGGCCATCATCCGCTCACCACTGGAGGCTGGAGGCTCGGCCACAGAGAGCTGGACATGGACAGTGGGGTCTGGGTAGAGAACACAGATCCTGAGAAAAACTAAAATTGCAGGTGCAGCCTCCTGTGTGAAGCACTACAGTACAAGAATAAGCCCAGAGACTCATTCAGTGCAGGTATAATCAGGACTATTTCCATTTTCACAGAGCAATTAACTTAATCTAAATACCGCTGACAACAAACGGATTCTGCTTGGGTATAAGCAAAATGCATGTACAATACAAATGCAAGCTCATGGCACACACTATACGTGCTGATAGATACTTATAGCTGTGCTTAAACCAGGGTTAGGTCAGCTCTGGAATTAAGCAGCTGCATTTAAAAGCATTCCTAAACCAACATCAACCAGCACAACAGTGAACAGAAATAAAGGAAAAGGAAAATAAAGAAACAAACTAATGCATCACATATTCCCCACCAAAACAATTTCATAGCCTTTATGGTTTCATGAATACTTCTTTACTCCTTCATATACATACAGTTCTACACAAAATGTTTAATACAGCAAAAGCTAGAAAGGTAGCGGACCAATTTAATTTATAGATGCATTGAGGAGATATTAAAACACCCAGAAGGTGTTTTAGGCTAGTTTTAGAGACTCGAGAAGTTTCTTCCTCATTTCCCTCTGTATTCAAAGCTTCTGCTATGAGTGTCACAGAAATAAGGAATTGTACTCCTAGAACTATGACTAACTGAAAAGATAAAATGTAAATGTCTTACAGGAATTCATGTAATGTATCACTTGTAACTTCTCCACATGGAAGCTCATGTGTCTTGGCTCGTACCAAATATACATCCTTATCCACTTCATACAACTTGTATATTGAAAGAAAAGTAATAGAACACAGTGATTAAGGAGAACAGCATGTCTAAAGTTTCCAAAGCACAGAATAATTACCTGCACTTATAGAAATGAACTATATATTTTACACAAAATGGGAAAAAAATACTGCATTGAGTAGGTCAGAACTTTCTAGCCATGATTGTCAAACATCTTCCTTGAGGAGAAGATACATTGGGTAATTCTCTGCTATTCCACACAGAAAATTCTACTTGGAAAAGTTTTTAAATGCAAGTTCAAATCAGCCTTTTGAAACTAAATTACTTCCCTTTAAACATCCAATGCCATTTCAAATCAAAACATCCTAAAAATTCTCACAGAAACTCGTGTGTTTCAAGTCGGGTCTGCCCTTCCTCCCTCAAAATCCAAAAGGTTTTTGCTCCTCAATGTTCTGTTAAGAGAGCAAGCCTTGAAACCTTTTTAAGGTCTTAAAATGCTATTTGTGCACATGGACAGAAAGCTCTGGCAGTACCTGAATGAAAACTCAAGCATTAAATACTAACATCTCAAGGTATGCCTAGCAGAAACGTTCAACATATATACAGAACAAGATCAACACAGAATGGTCCTGACATAAAAGTCTTTACAAAGGCAAAGCTCAGAATCAATTTAAGCTTATTTTTTATTGGGAGAAATTTATAATATGCCCAAACTCACTATTTATGTCCTCAAGGTTTCACAGACCAAGTGCTACTCTTTCTAGTCTATCCCACATGTTTATTAAAACAGATATAACACAGTGAAAGGAAAACATAAAAATGATAATTGATCATTCCTAGCTTCACGGATATTTCATACGCCGTCTCTTAGTCAATTTATAACTTTCCTTGATGGAGTCTTTCAGGGTTGATTTTAATGTGTTAAGTGGAAATAACACTGATTTGTTACTGCAATGTTTTCTTTATGAACTGCCCTCATACATCTTAAGTCTGGCTTATTTATGCAGACAGCCATTCACTGAATGGACTAGGATCTTCTTAAAATTAGTTGTTTCCATTTCCCTTCTTGCTGAATAAAAACACTTTTTTCTTTTATTGCTTTTTTCACCAGCTACTTCTCTAGTATTCCACAAACATGAAGAAGATTGAAGTTACTACGAGTTTTTTACCTTTTTTAAGGCAGGAATACAGATTTACTCCCCAGGGCTAGATAAGAGCCATGGCTACAAACATCCTGGCATCAGACTCTTAACCGTGCCACTGCTCCTGCAAAGAAGAGGGCAGCAAAAGCCATAAGAGCAACAGTGGTTTCAATCAGGTTAGCTGTGGCATCTGTAGAACCCAGAGGTTTGCCAGCAGGTTTTAAGTGCTGCTTGTGTCATTCCCAGCCACCTGTTGAAGAATTTGAGCAATGTCAACCCTCTGTCTGGCCATTTACCCGAGCATCTCAAATCTAGATGGGTTTAATTTAGGCAAAGCACAGTAATAACAACCTGCAGCTCTTCATGAAGAGCCTGCTGTCATCATTCAAGTCATTCCAAATTAAAGTTTGCTCTCTTTCAATCGCAGAAAGCTCATCTTCCTGATTTTATTCAGCTGAGTTCACAACCAGTCACATTCCCTGTTCTGGAAGAGGTTTTCCAGATCTGCAATACCTAATGCCTCTCTATGCAGTGTTGAGCCAGGACACTACAACACTCTCACAGTGGAGAGACCTGACGGGTAACCCAGACATCAGCTCAGCCTCTCCAAATCTGGCAAAGCCCCAGCAGCCTAAAGTTAGTACAACCATGTTGGCCTCAAGCACATTTGAATGTCGAGCCCCAAATAAGGAATGTGAGTTGATGGGGCTGTTCATTACAGAATTATGTATGTAAACACAACCTCACGCTGTGTGTCTCTGTGCCTAGATACGTATTCATACGGTAGGAATCTCAATCGTTCTCTGGAGATACCTCTCCAGTCCAGTCACGCATCGCTGATGGAGGATGCTGTGTACCAGGAGAGTCTGCCACTGCATGAGACAGGACAAATAAGTCAAAAGGGGCAGATAGTTACCAAGGATAATGTGTTCTTTAGGAAAAAATGGCACTTCAGAAGCCATTTTTTTTTGTCCACAGCGTTCCCAACATACACAACAAAATAAACCAAACCCCAAAAATTCCACAAAACAACCCTCCACCCCAAAACAAAAACTAAACAAAACAAACCACAAAGAATTAAAGTAGCAGGTACTGAAGGCAAATACTGCTCACATAATTCCTGGAAAATACTCCTGTATGTCCAATAATTGAATCTCTCCTTTGGCTTCACATCAGCAAGAGAAGGATCCCGCTGGCTCCCGCCTGGCAGGAATATGACCAACAGGAAGCTGACTACTACAAGGAAAATCATGTCTAGCACAGCTGTCCTGCCAGTCTAACTACCAGCTCTCTCCTTTCAGGCTGCTTCACAGTGATTAAAGTCCAAACTCTGGGACAAACAGATAAAACTCTCACTGCCTGATTTAAAACTATTAGCTTAAAGAGGCCTCCTAAGCTACATGCTGGATAACACTAATCCTTTCCAGCATCTTTACCTTCACACAACCGTCCTGAAAACAGCTATTATTGAAATAACTCAGACACAAGTGGTGATACATTATTTCCACGGTATAGCTTTCAATACTTTCTCATAACTACCTGATTATGTTAAAAGCCAAAGTAGGCATTGTGCTAGCAGAATATGCCTATGGCAAATGGAACATAAAGCTTAACTAATGGCTCTATTTCCCTGAAAGGGCACATGAGGCTTATAAACAGTCCTATGAGGTCATGTTATCTGTTGGAGCAAGTCAGTTAAGTTGTGTCTCCTTTGCTGTAAGTAAATCTATATTCTGATTCTGCCCTTTTTTAAAAAAGAAATAATAATTTGATTTTATTTTTACGTTATTATATGGCTCTAACTTTCAGATAGTGGAAGAAAGGATACAGTCTCTCAGATATTTACACCATACTAGAATTTAGCCTTTTACATTATGCTATTTAAAGTGAACAGAAGCTATTCACACACATACACACAGAAGTTACTCACCTATATGCTGCCTGAAGCAGATTTACTGCTTAAATACATGGTATTTTTAAATGGAAACATCCCTGAGCAGTGAGGAATAAACATAACCACAGCCTTAGTTTCCATGATTTTTAGAGCTGTGCCAACAAGAACGACTTCCAACAGTTCAGCAAAAAGCCATACAACATTTTTAGAAGGAGTGTGCTGTATGTTAATCATTTCTAATCAGAGACAGTTTCTCCACATCTAGTGTTCTGGCTCATTTCCTTACAATTAAGAACTCCATTTTACCCAATTGCTACAATACAGATGTGCTGCTTTGGCAGTGACCTATTCTGTGATGCCCGTAGTGTATGCGCAATGAAAGCTTTAACCAGCTCAGTAGTTTAAATCCCAGACAGACAAAATTAAAGCCAGACTAACAGAAATGTACAGTAGCAGCAATCCGAAATTCAAGTCTACCAAAGAGTCATGCAGAAACTACGTCCCTTAATTTAATTTACATGAAGGCTGTTGGCCATCCTTCAAAGCAAGGGAGACCAATCCTCACAGAGCAGCTCGCTTGGTCCCACAAAATAGCAGCTGACAGCTGTTTAAGAGCATGGAGGAGGCTCAAACACACCTTCCAACACGTACCATGAGTGACAAGTAGCACTCCACACTTTCTACATATCTTGTAGTCACTCGCAAACTTATCTGGCCCAATTCAGCCATGCCTCACCTCGAACATCTTCTAACTCCATCCTAGCAAAGACCCTAAGCACAAACACAACTTATGCTGACAGCAGTATTTTTCTCTGCTCAACATAGCTTAAGGTTTGGAGAGGTGACATAGCTGAGCCAAATGAAGCTCTCTTCACACCAGCTACAGCTGCTGTAGGGAGATCAACAGGGGGTCCAGAGAGGGAAGAGAGGTGAATCTCACTCATGTCCACCCACTACATCAAGGCAAGCAAAACTGTGTTATATGATAGGTAGTTAAAAGATTTTTTGCATGTTCTAGAAACTCACCACTAGTATCACTTCTTCACCAACTATTCTTCTGAGATGCCTGATGCATTCTTTTCAGACCCGGAAAGCCAGAGTCTCCCATGCAGTATTGGGACAGCTTTGCTCTCAGCATATATTATTCATTTACATATGCTATTGCACTCTTGAACTACTGTTTCTTTCAATTTCTCTTCTACTGAAGAAGCTGTACCAATTCTAACAAGTAGCCATGGCAACATAATCTTGCAGAATAAAGTACGAAATAATCCTATACTCAAAAATCTAAATTAGAAAAATTGAATGGAAATAATGTGTTCTTAAAGCCAGGAAGTAAATGACCACTAGAACAGATTACAAATACATAAGGTAAACTCTTCAACACTTAAAAACTCTGAGTGCACACAAATGGATGCTATACCTAAAAGTACAAACCACTATCAGAAAAACTACACAGCATGTGTTACAGAAAAACAAGATTAAGAAAGTAAAAAGAAAAAAACAACAAAAAATCCCTCCCAATCTATATTCAAAATCATCAGCCCACTGGGATCAGTACTTGTTATCACACGGCAAAGCACACTACGTGACCTTTCACAGGAGGAGCCTTGATGCGGCGGTCCCAAATGCAAACCCTGGTTTGAATCACAGAGACTCCTTGCCAGCTCACTCGGGATGGAAGGACAACAAGCATTTCAGACATAAATACAGCAGGCAGCAGGGACAGGGATGGGACAGGGACACGCCAGAGCCTTTTATGATCACTCATGTGAAAATGCCTTTCTGGGAGGCTGGTGAAAAGGCACCTGCCATGGCAAAATTAAGTTACAAATAGTGTTTCATTAACTATAGCAAAAGCCTTCAGCTTTCAATTTCATTCCATTTAATAGTTTAAAGACTCTTCAAAGACTTATAGCAAGTTTGCAATTTAATTTTCCACACAGGAATGACTGCTGGGATTTAAAAAAAATGGGTTTTTTCACTAATGATACTTAATATGCAGCTTCTGTATGTGCAATTGAATCCTAGATCCTTAGACATATTTAATCTTCCAAGAACCCTTAATGATTTCCAAGGTGCAGGGGCTCAGGGGGGAAACTTGCACTTGGTGCAAATAAATCCAGTAATGTGTTGCCCACAACTGCCTTATTTTCTTTATAGCAACTGGGAAAGAGGACTTGTACCAGCTTTACTGCAAAGAGGATGTACTGATTCTTATCTGTGAAAGCTGATACAGGCTGTCTGGACTGCTAAATTAGCCTGTAATCTAATCTAATCAATGAAAGACATCAAGTGTTCCCACTCAAGCTTCCCCATCAGCTGCAAGCAGCTGAAACAATCAAAACTGAGATTCTCGAGACTTCTTAGACTCCATACTCTTGAGAATAAGATTACCGGCTCCTTTCCCTTTCAATTTCACTTTTGACCTGATGTGTGCCGAGGGCACCTACACGCACTATGAAACGCAGTATGATCCCTAAGCATTTCCCTAACTGAATATTTGCAGGCACCTCAAAAAAAAAAAAAGGCGTAAAGTGTTTTCTCCATAAATTTCCTGGAACTGTTAAGAATATATATTCAATTTGCAATCACTGAGACTTACAACCCTGACTGTAGTAAGTAGTTACGTTAAGTAGGTACTTAATGAGTGCCCTGTGCCTCGTTTTTGCCCTATACTTGCAAGGGATGGACTTTCTTGGATAAATAATGTATTTTGTTAAACCCCAGATATCTCATATTGTCAGCACCTACTGAAAATAAACATATAGCATGAAAGAAAACAGATAAGATAGAAAAATACAGCAAACAAGTAACCCATGCCTCTTTTGCAGTATTTCAACATGTAATTTACACAGGCAGAATCACTGTGCTTCATCCAAAGAAATTTTTAAAAGAGTAGGAAGGGGAGAATCATTATTCTTACAGAAATACGTTTTGGCAAATAATACATGCTACTACGGTACAGACTGCACCATGCTTACACTTACATTGCTTTAAAGTTGTGGATTACTCCTAAGAGGGCTACAGAAGATGACTATAATCTACTCTCCATATGCTAAAAATCACTGTGCAGGGGGCTGCCTCTCTGTGGGATATTTCTGCAAACCCAGAGAGGCTGTGAGATTCACTTCTCAAAGGAGCTGTAACCCCTACCCTGCAACTGTGTTAGATTAACCAAGAATCACTCAAAACCAGTAAGAAACTTGGAACACTAAGATGCTCCTTTTCCCGCTATGTACCCACCTCCATCAATTATCAGAAGCTCGTCCACGCACATTTAACCTTAGGGAGTGATGCAATCTAGAAAATATCCTGCAGCCAGCTACCACAAACAGACTAATGTGTGGGGATTTTCTCATATCCAAATAAAGAACCATGCAGAGGGGTCCTCTCTGACCTGAGTGCAGGCTACTTCAATTTTTCATTTTTTTCACTAAACACATAAAGAATATGTGTGAAGCACTACTGGTTAGGTTACAGAGCATACCAAAGGACTGCTCTCATCAAGGACGTTTTGATAAAAACAAACACCTTTTGTGTCTTGAGAGTCACTTGAACGTAATGTGCTTCACACAGCACAAGAGGAGCTGCTTGATTTTCCAAAGTGCTTATTTAAGAAGACCCAATTTAACAGTCCAACAGGGAAATTACGTGTACAAACAATAGCTGTCAGGACAATTTTAGCTGCCTTCCATGCCTGCAAATAAGTATTGTAAAAGGAGGCTGTTCTGTCTCTCATAAAGGGAAACTGTTTGCACTCCTGCACATTGCGAGAAGCTGGGCCTTGATGTGCTGAACATCTGAGAAACCATCCAGGGCTGACAAGCCCAACAAAGCACTTCCCCTACCCTACTCACTGGCTGCTCTGATCCCCAGCACCCATTCCCAAGCGGTGATGGAAAGCTTGCAGAAAATTAAACCCTGGCAGGCAGAAAACATCCACCCCTGCAGATGAGGAGACAGCAAGATTTCTTAGGGCAGTCCTTCTCTCACCATAACTGCCCTCTCCTCTTGAACCTTCTGCCTCACAGCTCCTTAAACGGCAGTGTTACCTGATGCCTTATTTCCCTTCCATTTAGTAAATCCTACCTGATTTCAAGGCACCGTGGACAACCCCACAGATCATACCTGTAAAAAGGAACTGATTTACACTACTTCAGCTTGGTGCCTGGAGGACTGCATCAGACCATGTCCTTCAGTGATGGAAAATGGGAGGAGAGAACAACCCAGCATGGCTATTAAATCTGTTAGAGGAGGACCTCTCCTACTGGGCTTTACAGCTGTTCCTCTACCCAGCACAGCTACTGTAGATATGACACCCCTGACCCTTCAGCAAATAATCTCTACTTCCACCAGCTCAGAGACAGCAATCAAAGCAGCAAAAAGGGCAAGTGTTAAAAAGAAGCGTTGCCCCATCCCTTCCCCTCTTTGCACATCTTCCTCTCTTTACACACTTTCCTCCTCCCACCACGCACCCCAGTGTCAGTCCTGCTGCCCACACACGATGCAGAAGGCTGGGGAGGGATTTTCCACTCCCTTCCTCCCTGCACAGGAATGCAGGAGAGACTACAGTCTAGTGCTGAGCTGGTAAATGCCTCATTTCACCAAGTAAGCAATTTTAGGAAAGACACTATATAACGGATGGGGCTCCAGCACTCTAATGCTGTGTGTATTGAGACATACTGACCGTATCTTTGCTGCCGATAACCTCTTGGAAATGCTCAATCGTAAGATCCTTTCCAGGAATACACATGTGGGGCAATATCCAGACCCCTGCCATACCATGAAATATGTTCCTCGTGCTTTGGACCTTGCCATGCCTTTGCAATTGCATCAAGGCAAATTTAGTTTTCCTGGTCTGGAAGTCACAAGCAAGTCTCAGAATTTTCTCGAAATGTAATGTTACATTTTGAGCCTGGAAACACATGCTGGCACTGCTTTGTTAATTGGAGAAGGATCCTAGAGAGGAGACTTTCAAGGGTCTTGCCCTGCCCCAGCACAGGCTGCTTTTTGTACTACATAACTGTCTAAGAAGTCAGGAAATGGAAAATTCCTCGTCTGCAAGGAAAGGAAAATCAAGGCTCTCTCTCCTGTACTTTAAAGAGGGGGAAAAAAAACCCTTTTGAATTTTCCTTCCTTTAGTAATAAAAAGACTGTTTTAGACTCTGCTATTAAAGAAAGATCTTCAAAGTGCAAAACTGAATCTCACAGAATTTTTTAACGGCCTATTTACACAAACCTCTGCTGAAGGGGGTAGTGCCTCCAGGGGCAATGCCACGGCCAACTTTCCTTTTGGTTACTCCACTGAAATAGCAAGAGAAAGGCAGGACAAAATACTGAGTTCAGTGTCAGAATATCTTAATTCTACAAAGGGATGACTATTGAAGAATGTTTTTGATTTAAAAATTTCATCGCAGAAACAACCACTGAGGTACATCAGCCTTCACGGAGCAAAAAAAAAATGCAAGAAAAGAGCTGCAACAATGGAGTGGAGTGGACAGAAGGAGGCTAAGAGTACACATTGAAACAGCTTCATCTTTGCTCCTATCAGAAAGAAATCTGAGGGGTTTTTATGACCTGTACAGCAGCAGCACGTTCAGCTGCTGTTACTGCAGGCACTACACAGAGGGAGGGAGGCTGTGACAAGCAGTATATACATTACTCATTAGATCACATGAAAGGTCAGCCGTTTCCTAGCCTGCCCCCTAGGAAGCCCTTAAACGGCAAAAACAAACAGTGACAGTCACAGAATTCAGATGCAACAGTCTCAATCCAGACCTCAAAGAGAAGTTCATATTAAGACTTCACAGGCATCTTTGCCAGTGTTTTGGTTGCAGCAAAGGAGGCTGAGACACACTTTGGTCCCTCAAGCAGTGTGGACCACGCAGGGAGGGACACAATTGCCCTCAGTTTCTTAAGTCCTCAAGGGGCGCTAACTCGCAGTTTTCACTCTCTCGTGGACAACACCAAATAGTTTGTCAGCATACACTACTACAGACTGCATTTTCTCACCTTCAAACTTTTTCTGTAACTTTATGCCATAGTTGGTTTTTCACAGCTGATCCTCAGATGCACCTCCTAACCATCAGCAGCACCTGCATTCGCTCCTCAGAACAAGCACCAAAAAGACACAAGTGAAAAAATGTTCAGTACCAAAAGGGCTACAGAAACTGCAAGGTGGGAGTGCCTGTGGCTTGGAGAAAGGCAATGGCAAAGGGGCAGAGCAGCGTGCTGCAAATGCCACTGACCTCCAGTTAAATGAACTTCTTGGCAAATATGTAATCACTTTATCAAATACACACCAAGGGCATTTCTGAAGCTGTTCATTCTCTCAGGTAGAGCAACTAAATTAGTCCTTGTGAGAAGGCAAAGATTAAATGCTTGTGAATGCCTCTCTCCTCATAGACTCGCTGTCCTGTGGAACCTGGGTCTGTTTCTGCTTGTGCCGACCTCAACATTCGACCTTCCCTTCACACCTCCTCCACGAAGACCAGCCTCTGCTCCTTACTCCAGCTCGGTTTCTAAGGCTATTTCTTACAAAACTCTTTCACTCATCCCTGAAAAAGGAAAGGAATGCCGCTGCTTTGCAGGGATGGTTAATAACGCCACTGAAGCACCACCAGCTTCATTCAAGCCTCTTTCCTCCCCTCATCCCTTGTCGGGAGTGGGGTGGTTAATGGGGCAAGGAAGAATTGGGCAGTGGAATCGGAAAAAGTCCCCTAAACCCTTCACTTACGGCCCGTTGCGGCTCCTTAACTCTCTAACCCCTCCTCTCCCAGCACCCAACTCCCTTCACATTTCTTAGGCTGAAAATCCGCGAAAAGGTCCCTTCCAACCCAAACCATTCTATGATTCGATGAAAACGTCGAGGCGGCAGATCCTGAAGGGTTTCGGCCAGGTTCCCGAGTGTGGGATATCAGCCCGGGAGCCGCCGAGACCAGACGGGGCTGCGCGGCTTCATGAGTGCGCACCAACGGGGCTGAGGGAGCACGGAAAGTTCAAGCCCAGCTCCCCGCCAGCCCGCTCGATCCCTTCCCTAGGGGTAACCCCCGCGTGCCGTCGGGGGTCCCGAAGCGGCTCAGTGTGGGCACAAACTCTTCCCACTGCAGAGACGCCCGCAGGAGCGGGATGAGAAGCAGAGGGGGACGCCTCTTCACCTCATGGGGTCGGCTCTGCAACCCCTTTGGCAGCTGAGCCGACCCGCGCACCCCGTGCCCTGGCCCCTACCTTCCAGCAGCACCTCCTTGCCCGCCCGCTTGAGCGCCTGCACCGCTTCGTCGTGGGTGGCATCGCGCAGGTCGGTGCCGTTGACGGCCAGGATAGCATCGCCCACGTAGAGCGCCTGGGTCTGGTCCGCCGCCAGCCCCTTGAAGATCTTGCTGATGAGGATGGGCATCTTGTTCTCCTTGCCTCCCTTGATGCTGATGCCCAGCCCGCCCTGCTCCTGCTTCAGCACCTTCACGCACCGCTTCTTGTTGGACACGGCCTCGGGTACCTGCTCGGGGGGGTCGGTGAAGGCGGTGCGCACGGCGGCCGCCCCATCGCCGCCCAGCCCGTTGTGCTGCGCGCCGTCGGGGCGCTCCTCGCCGCTCAGCACCAGCGCCTCGCCGCACAAGTTGGCCAGCACTTTGTGCCAGCGCTCCCGCACCAAAACTTCCAGCCAGCCGCTGCGCTGCGCCCGGCCGCCGCCCGCCGCCGCTACCGCCATCTTAGCAGCATGCTGGGAGCGCCGAGCGGCGGCGGCACCCCCGGCCCCGAGCGGCGGCACCGGACTTCAGCCGGGGGGCGGCGAGCGCCCGGCGCGCCGGGGTGGGGCGAGGAGCCGCGGCCGCGCCCCCGGGGCCGCGCCGGGGCGGGCGCACCTGGCGGCGCCGCCCGCTGCCGCGGAGCGCCTGGGTGGCCGTGTGGCCGGGCGTGCGTGCCTTGGGTGTCCGCGCGTGTAAGGGTGTCCGCGGTGTGTCCGCGGGTGTCAGGGTGTCCGCATGCCTGCGTGTCCGTGTGTGTCTGCGTGTCTGCGTCTCTGTCCGTGTGTGTCAAGGTGTCCATGTGACCGTGTGCCCATCTGTTCGTGTGTCCACATGTCCGTGTGTCCATGTGTCTGTTTCGGAGTGCCCGTGTGTCTGTTTTTCCGCACATCTGTGTGTCTGTGGTGTGTCCCGTGTGTCTGTGTGTCCACGTCTGCATGTCCACCTGTCTGTGTGTCCATGTGTGTCAAGGTTTCCACGTGTGTGTGTCCACATGTCAGGGTTTCCATGTGTCCGTGTGTCCACATTTCCATGTGTATGTACGTTCGTGTGTCCACACATCCATGTGTCCATGTATCTGTATGTCTGTATGCCCATGTGTCCATGTGTCCATCCCACAGACACATCCTCACTGTGTCTGTCTCTCTCCGAGCCAGGGATGTGACAGCGTTAGGCAGAGAAGGAACAGGCTGGTGGCAGTCCCCGGTAGCTGCCATCTGCGCTGCCAGGGTGCAGCAAGAGGGAGTGAAGGAATTCAGAGAAGCCTCCATGAAAACCCTACTTTGTTTTTCCCAGGTTTATAAAGTGGATCAGAACTAATGGGACGCATAAAGGTAGTTAAATTTCAACCGTAAAAAAGTAGAATCCAAGTTGTTTCAGGGGTTTGTAAGATGAGGGTGGTAAATAATTGTCGTGGATACTCATGCACATTTTGAAACTGATTTCTTTGCCCTTTGATTGCAAATTTTTAAGGCCCAGGGAGCCATGTTGCCCATTTTGCAGTTTTCCCCATGCTCCCTTTCCTCCTAGGAAGCAATTTGGTGCCTGATGAGGGGCTCGAGACTCCAGCTTAGGCACCAGGGAGGACAAAGCTTTCACATTGCCGGTTTGGAGATTAACCAGCAGGCCTCAGGGTACTGCCCCACAGAGATGTGATGCTACAGAGTACCTTTGTTTCTGCTGCTTACAGAGCAGGGCTTACAGAGCAAGTCTGGCTCCTTCCTAAACTGGACCGAAAATTCCAGTGGTTCTGGACCAATTGATGTATGTGGAAGTAGCACTTGGATGTTGGGGTGGCCAGTGATATTATTTGTCCCGTTCATTTTGGCCATGCGAGTCATTTGGGTCCATAAACATGGCATCTTGCTCCTCTCTGAAATGATGCCATTCATTTTTTGACACCAGGGTTTTGCTTCCAGGTACACACAACTGTCGCAGGTTAATGTGGGCTGGGCGACTTGGGACTTGCCTCCTCGATGTAAGTGGGACCTATATATGGGGTCATCCCTGGACAAGCTTTCCTTGCATTATTAGGGTCTCTCAGACCATGTCCCTCTCTCTGGGCTACAAAAAAACACATCCCCTTTGCTCCAAAAGACAGCAGAAGGAGTCCTCAATACTCTTTTGTGTACAGCCTCACCCAGACTGCATGCCGGTTCCTCCTCCTAGGTAGGAATGCAACCCTGCACCTAGGGAAAGCAGGAACCCACAGGTGATGGGTTATTCAAGGATAATGGGTGGGTGGAGTAAAAGCAGACCGAAGACAGGCCTTTTCATTTCTCATGTTAATTAATGCAAGGTGAAAAGCTATAATTAAGTTTTCAGGGCTGTGAATCCAGACTGAAAAGAAGTATGTCCAGCTAAACCTGAACGAGAGACCTAAGCCCTAGACAGGAGGAGGCCGTAACACACCCTTTTCTCCAATATTTCTCACTCCCTAATTTAGGTACCTCACATATGAGACCCTGGATTTTGAAGTTGGTGGTTTTTTTTAAATCCCATTCCCAGGTACCATGCTTAGTGAATGCATGTGCTTGTTTGGTTCCAGCAGCTTCAGGCAGGTGAGAGAGGGATGGGGAAGAAAGAACAGACACACAAAAATCAGGTGTTGCAATGCACTCACATTCCTGTGTAACAGCAAGCCCAAGTGACCAGGCCAGGTTATAGAATCAGGTATCTCTGTTGCCCAAGGGATCAGCTCTTACCAATTATTTCATATTTTGTCTTCATGAATTAGTAAAGAATCAGTGCTGCTGCTAAAGTCATTTCAGAAAATTTGTGAAGAAAAAATGTTCAAATGGTTCTGCCCTGTTGTGAAAAGGTAATAGAGAAAGGAAAGGAAATGTTAAATGCCTCAGACTTCTCTGTCAGCACACTGTGTGCTTGACCATGTTTGCTGAGTGCCTGGTTCTCCGGTGGGGTTCCCGTGGAACTGCCTCATATAGACAATTGCACCGTGTGTATCCGAGAGCTGTGCTTGTTCCAGCTATTTTACTTTCCCATTCCAGCAGAGGTAAATAATAAAGTTTCCCAGGGCCTGCTTCCAATATGTTGGTCCCTGGAATAAAAGAAGATTTTATAGCAGTCTTCATTGCCTCCTCCTTCCTCCTCGTCCCCACCTTGAGCTGTAAGAAAACAGAGGTGATGTTTTAGACTGGAAAATAAAAGTAAAAAGAAGATAGTGTAAGAGACACTAAGGTACAGGCCCAAGATAAACAGTCCAACAAATCATCTCTCTGCCCCGAAACTGTGATCGATTCCTGATCTCCGTGCTTCCCTGTCCTAGGAGTGCAGGCTTGTAATCGTATTTGTGTACCCTGAGTCTTTGTGTACCCCAAGAGCAGCTTTTAGCTGCTGAACTATGGGCGAGAAAGGTAAGATGCCTTAAGACTTCTCCAGTGGTGCCCCTGCCAACATTACGATGCTCAGCCATCCCTCAGGTCTGCTAATGTGGCCTGCAAGGGTAGTTTCTGAAATACAGGATCATGCAGTGGGAGCAGGAACAGAAGATAAAAATGTATTTGACCAAGTGTACAGCTATGGAATGCTCAGGTCTGCCACAGAGAGATCTATTACTCCTAAGTCAGTTGCTGGTCCCTAGTGGTTTCCAGTGCCTGGCAGAATGCGAATTCCTAATTTCAGCTACAGACTTCTTCTGGCAGTGATGTTTCTTCCATAATCTGCAATTGCAGTTTTTGGTGTGACTATTTGCAAAGAAGCAGGGATGTGCTGCGGGGTGGGCAGAGCACTCGATGCTTCCAATCTTCCACTTCCAGTTGCTAGAAAAGCTTCCAGAGCAGACAGGACTTAGCAAACATTTCTCTCCATCACTTGCCCTTCTGAAAGGATCTGCTGTAAAAAGTGGATGCTTTCAAACAAGTCATCGTTTACCATTTGTATTTTAGCAGTATGTAAAAGCCTGAACTAGATTAGGGCCCCTGTCACTTGTGCTGTATGAACAATTTGTTACTTGAGATAATGCTAATAGTTGCTGTTGAATAGGCCTTTGATCTGCAAGGAACTGTGGGCTCAGCTAAAGTTGAGGGGCTAAATGAAAGAATCCCATGAATTGGAAGAAGCAAGGGAATTGGAAAATCCAGAAACTGCCTCCTAGTACAAGGAGCACAAAAGCACATCCAGGTTAGAAGTGCAGCAGTGATGTCTGAGGAACTGCCTGAGTGCCCAAGCAAGGGAAGAGGGTTTGTGGTCTGTGTATGCACACAAGAACAAAAATGCAGAAAACACAATGCAGAAAGGGATGTGAGGATGATGCTGAGGAGGTTCTTCAGGCTCAGCTTTACTAGAGAGGCTATTGGAGACAGTCAGGACATTACCCGTTCTTCAGGTTTTTGCACCTGTTTTAAGGCAAAAGCTCAGCGTTCACACCTTATATAAATATCAATTGACAACAAAACCATTGCAAGGCTGCATATGCAAGCTCACCACTCAGACAGCAGTGCAGGGAACACAGCTCCCACCCCACTTCTAGGTAAAGAAGGTAAGAACACAAGGTAGCCTTTCTATAGCTGTGGTTTCTTTATGACTCTCTGTGCTATTCTATAGCAGAGATGTAATTATTTTTAAAGATTTTTGGGAGGCACTTGGAGCCTTCAAGTGTTTTTTTTTTTCTTCCTTTTTCCTTTATCAGTGTAGCAATAAGAGTTCAAAGCCAGATTATCCAAAATTCATTTAAGCTGTAAACAGAGTTGTGATCGTTGTACATGTTTCAGACGATGGAGGTTAGACAAAATCAGGTCTGGATAATGACATTTTCATTTTGTTACCCTGACACCAATCAGCTCAACAGACAGATCTAGACAGAAAGGAGGTCCACTGTGAGAAGCCCAGTGCTGGAAACACGACAAGTAATGAGAGAGCTGGAAGGGAGTCTAGTTCCTCCAGTGATCCCAAACACTGCAGTAGCCAAGTTTAAGTCGTTTTGAGGAATGTGCTTGAACTATCTTTACTCATTCTCCAATGGCAGCCGCTCCTATGTCTACTTATGCCAGGATGCAGGAAGAGCAGGCTCCAACCCTGTCCCTGTTGCATGGTAGTAGGACTTCTCACTTGACTGGTGAAGGCATTGTTGGTGAGGAGCTAATCCGCCAGGGCAATCCATCCCTTCCTCAGTGTTGAGGGAGCCTGTTGACTTTGAAGTCAGCATGCAAAAATCATTACTCATTGGTGTTGGTGGGGTTATAAGGATGTCAAGAATGCCTGAAAAGTGTCATAATCTGGAGGATGCATTGTTGCTTATTTTCAAAACTATGAAAGCACTGTTTTTCTTTTCCTAGTTTGAAGCTATCCAGGTTTTTATGTACATCATGGAATTTAAAAACAAAATTAATGCATAGCTGTTTGCCAGCAAATGCTTTATGCATTCAGTTTTTCGAAGCAGGAACCTACTTGTGTGTACATGAAAGAAGTATGTGTGTGAAATCTGTATGTGCACCTTCCCAGATCGCATGTCAGCTAGGCAAACTAAGAAAATATTCCCACAGCTTGGGAGCTATGGGCCAGGCTGCAAATGAACATGTTTCCCTTCTGCAGATGCAACTGTGGCTCAAGTGAACACAGAAGTGGTTGCCAGGAAGCATTCAGGATTCTTGTGAGTACAGATCTGGGGCTAGTTCCTGCTACCATTAAAATTGCTTTAAAATAGATGGCATAAAGCTCAGAATCCTAGAAACGTTTGCCTTGTCTTCAAAAAACTTTTCACTTGCTGTTTGAAACAATGAACCTGAAAATAAAGGTTCATAACTGTCATGTTGACGCTACAGCAAAGTAGAGTTTTTCTTGTCCTTGTGTCCTGCATTTCCTCTGCAGATCTCTGCATTAGTTTCTTAACTTTTTCATTCCAAGTTACTTCGGTCCTGCCACTTTGCAGCTTCTTGAATTGTTTATCTTTTGTATACTGATCTCCCCCCACTCCCTAAGCTAAGCCAAAGTTGTTTTAAATGCCAAGATCAGAGACTTACATTGCAGTTAGTTCTTGAACATGTAATAAATAACAAGGAAAAAGGTGATGGAAACCCACATTTCATCCAACATGTTTAAGTCTTTATTTTCCTTTTCATCAGGAACAGGTTAATCTGGTTGGGTGTCAAAGCAACCAAAGCTTTTTACCATCTTGTTCTTTCCTGTTCTTAACCTGTTTTTTTTTTTTATGCTACAGGGGTGTGATATTGTTGTGCGTTACAACTGTGTGTCTCTGACCCCACAGCCCAAAGACATCATTCTCATGTCCTCAAAGGGTCAAATCCTGTGTCTTACAGCAAGACTCACTTGGAGGTGCCCTGCCTGTCACCCCACTCATACTTTGGCATCTGTGGAACACAGTCTATGAGGTCTCCAGGCTTTTCCTGTCCTGGCATCTCCTGTGATATCTGCTGCTTACCTGTCTTCAGATATCTGTGTCTGCAAGCTGCTGCCCCACAGCAGGAGAGAGGCTGTGCTGCAGTGTAGGAGCCAGAAGTGTTTGCTTCCTGTGTGTAAAGCAGTTTAGATAGAAAAAACTAGTTTGCTCATTCTGCAACCTTGAGCTCCATCTGTACCCTGACACCAGTGAACTAAGGTTGTCTTCCCCCTTTCCATGCCACACTGAGGGCCATAAATCAACCTGTTAAAGTGGTGGGAAACAGAGATGGTCTGCTAGGAGAGAAAGAAAATTAGGAGAGTTTGTAGTTTGGAAGCAAGCAATTTCTTTAAGACTGATCCTCCAAAGATAGTGTTAAGCTCATGCCATGACTTCAGCAAGAGTTGTCTCCCAAGAATGATTTGTCTCTGGCCTAAGAGAAGGCAGGAGCATTGCCTTGCTGCTTGCTGGAGAAGGTCTCCCTAAGACTTTTCCAGGACTTTAGCAAGACCTCTCACATCTACTCATTTTCATGGGAGCAGTAATTTAATACTCCAAGCAGGAAGGTCGTCCCAATTCTTTGTGCTTTGGATGTGCCTTACTCCCCATCCCCATCACAAGAGAAGGCAAATTGGTCAGGCAGCCCCTCTGAGCTGTATACTGAATGAATGAGCCACATACCAGCTACTGGGATCTTGTTCCCACCCATCACGATGCAGAATCATTTCGGAATGGATTTCCCAAGAAATACCTCGCATTGAACAGGTGATGCATGGGTAGGCAGAAAGCCTGCTCCACCAAGGAATGGCAGATAGTATAAAGCTATCACTGGAACACTGGGAGTAATAAAGTTCACCTTCAGGTCCTCTAAAATATTATTATATTTTCTGTGTGTGTATGTTGCACTGTCACATTCTTGTTTCACTTTTGAGCTCTGCAAAGGCTCGGTTCCTCCTGTTGCTTCAGATGATATCTGTGCTAGTTCTCTTCTCACAGAATTGTAAATCAGGTATAAGCTCAGGGAGGGCAATGGAAGACTGATCTCAGTGAAAAAAGAATCAGCTTTGATGTATTCTTCTTTCTTGGATGTCTCTCACATGCTCTAGAAATGAGACACAAAATACCTGCAGATAATTGAGATGGGAACTATTACATTTAGGGAAAATATGACGATGTGCTTATTTGCCCGGGTCAAATTATAAGGCACATCTAGGATGGGAACACTGAAAATATTGTTCTTATTTTAGTGTAACCAGTCTGAGTTAGCATTCCTTGGGCAGGAATCATTTGAAAGAAAGGTAGACCCAAGCAAAGGGAAGGTGTGTGAAGCAGGGTAGGAACAGGTCCTTACACACAACAAGTCTGTTCACTGCTGAGGTTGTAAAATGAACCACAGTTCTTTGTTAAACCAGAGATTTCTATTGGAATTAAACCCATCATATTTACTAATCACAGAAAACGTTGCTTTAAATGTTATTTTGAAAGCCAGTGAAGGACAAAGGATGCCACATAATGAATAACACCTAGATTTCAGTGAAGATTACCTGTGAAGGTGTTATTCATTATGTGGCGTACCTTGTTAATCCCCCTTGTTGCATGATGATTCCTGGGAGAGATGTTTTAGCATCTTTTCCCATCTGCCTGGAAGACTCTCAAGCAAATTCGTTAAGTGGAACACCTGTTGTTAGGGGCTTTTGGTTTGTTGTTTTTGTGGTTTGGTTGTGGGGTTTTTTTCTTCTTTCTGTCAGTGTTTTCCTATGTATAAGCCGTGGCCTGCAGTCTCTGAAAGCCACTTTCCAACTGCTTGGACATAGACAAATCCTTGTTTTGTGTCCTACTTCCCTATCAGTTAAGGAGCATAATAACACTGACTTTCTTTATAAAGTACTTTGGCATTTTGTAATGGAAACAATCATACGAGCTAGACAATGACATTTCATAATGTTCAGAGTGGAATTAAAAGGTGAGAAAGTCTCAGAGGATGCAGGAACCTCTAGATGTAATCTCTTCCTCACCAACCAGCACTGCCAAACCACATCCCCATTAGATTTTCCACATTGTGCACCCTCTTGGTTAGGTGATACAGGAAAAAGTTTGTTCTAATCCTACCCTACCCGTTATGTCCGTCCTATGTATCCCTTGCTGCTGTCACTGTCACTGCATCTGTCCAAAGGGTCTATCTAGATTTGAAGCTTGTGGTGGTAGGAACTTCCTGGTACAAGACCTATATATGTAACATACAAACCAGATGCATTGTTATATATTTAATCTCAAAGCTCTCCAGAATTAAAAAACATATTTAGCATGGAACGTTTTGAATAATTTTCTGGCAGGGTGGAACAGGCTGAAACTCATTTAAAATTATGGTCATTGTGAAGATGAAATTTTTTGCATCTTTGTAAAAGTAGTTTGATCTTTTGCTAGGTGACATTAATTAGACTGTACTGAAACACACTGTTAATTATTTCAAAGGTTGGGAGGCTGTTTGATGTATTGGCTTTTATATTTAGTATTTATGTAGTATAAATCAAAATTAAGTTGTTAAAATGAGAGTAGTATCAGAAACTGCACAATGTGTTTGACAGTTATTTAGCCAAGTACCCTGCCTGTGGGAAACTGGTTCTGCCATGTATAATGAGACAAAACACATGGGGGAGAGGCATGATTTTAACAGAATATGCTCCTTCATGCTAATGTAAATACAGAATAACTTTCTTACTAGATTTGAGCTGAGACAAATAAGCATGAGCCTCTGAAATCTAGCCCCAAGAACACACAGGAGGGTAGCTCTGGATTGCTTCCCAGTTGCCTACAGCAATGTTTCTCATTTTTTTCTGGGTGGCAATCCATTATTAGAACATAAACAATAAAAGCATGATTGCTGTTCATTTACTATGAGAGTAAAAATGCATTCACGACAGCAGTGATAAGCTTGTATAATTGGAGTGTATGCTTGGCCATAGCACACAAAATTCCTAAAGATAGTGCTGGTTTGAGCCTATGGGAGTGAGGGAGATTTGATCCACACTCTTGAATGTTGTTTTAAGGCTGGGATAGTATAGAAGTAGAGAAGTGCGACCAGCAGGGATGGGAGAAGTCTGGCAAAACAGCTTCAGCCCCATGGAGGGGCCCACGTGGTGATGGTACCACCAATCCAGGGCAGTGGAGGGTGAGTTCTGGAGCAAAGTGTAAAGACCTGGTGAAGGTCCTGCATGGGGACATGCACCACACACTGCTGAATGAAGATCACCTTGTTATACGGCAGTTAGAACTCTTGACTCCTGCTAGTCTTTCACAGCTTTCCCCTTTAATCTGAGGGTAACAGCTACAGCTTGCTGAAAAACAGCATTATTGTAGTATCTTTTTTTTTTTTAACATCTTGTTCATACAACACTGTATTCAAATTCCCTTCACTGCCAGGAAGGTCTCTGGGCCCACTGCTGGCAGCAGTAGTGGAATGAGTATGAACATTTATAGATCTGAACAGCTGTTGTTTGCCAGGGTCTGAACAACCAGACAGCCCTAGCCCCAAAAGACTCAAGACTTACAGGATTTTTGTGTGCCTTTCTGCAGGTAGTCTAGTAGCTCTGAGGGTTCATGTCCCACTGATATTTGCAGGGCTCCCACGATGCCTGGTGCAGTGCTAGACAGGAAGGTGTAGATGCAGGCAACGGTAGAACTCTAAGGCTTCTACATTTGCTCATCTGCACGACAAATGTTCAACATCTGTTTTCTCTTGAACAGTGTTTGTTACTTTAAGAAAATCCCTTACTTATTGGGGTCTTGACATAGGGTAATGATGGCCTGGGAAATCAAATTTCTTGGATTGGATGTTTGGCTCACTATTCACATGGCAAATGGAGTTGCTATTGTAAGGTTCCTTGCAGCAGTCTCTTCGACTCGATCAGGTGAGATCTGTGAATCACTGTCCTGCCCAGTTCCTGTAGCCCAACTCAGCTGGGTCCTCCACATCCTGCTATAGATTAAGTTAAACTATAAGCAAAGCTCCCGATTCTCCTAACTATCCTTACTATGTGCAAAGGGCTGTTCTACCTGACCAGTTCTGTATCTGCAGGAACAATTTCTACTGAGTATTCAGGAATAGCTCATCAATGTATGAGTGGTGATTTATGAAGCAGGTACTATCTGGGGGAGTCTCCAGTGCGGCCAGATGCTAACACATCGACATATCAAATACTACCTATAAATGGTCTGTTCACAGCAGGAGCTGCCTAGGAAGATCTCTGGAACTGTCCAAATTTCCCATCTGGACACCTCCTGCAGGAATTTTACAAATGCTTTGTTGTGAGGGTGTCTGGAAGCTCAGTCAATCACCTTGTCTTGGTTCAGTCCCTTGTGCCCTCTCTGCAGAGACGATATGGGAGTTCTGGGACTACCCTAGGAACTGGACCACCCATGGTAAACTGTTTCGGAGTCCCAAATGAAGCCCTGGGATGAGAGCAAAAGATCCTGAAAGCAAGACACACCACCTCTGTGCTCTCTTTTAGACCAGTTTTTGTGGCAGACTCGAGACAAAATTTTCTGTCTACATAATTTTGCTGTCCCAATCCTTGGGGATTATTTTTAAGACAAGCCAATCAGTTTGTTCAAAGGACGGTTTAGGGAAAGGAGAGAGTCCATGTATGCATTTGTTAATTTCACCTTCCTTCAGGATAAGCCCTGCCATGTTATGCTTAGTAGGCCTATTTCCATGGGCTTATCTGCTCTTGCAGGAATAGTGGGAGACAAGATAGCACAAAGTCCTGCCTATGAGAACTCTTGTTGCCCTTCACACACAGTAGTCATTTGCAGACGATCTGAGTTCAGGTTTCAAGCCTGTCTTCCTACTGCAGATTTAATCTGTATCCTAGTCACCGTACCACTTCTGGATTCTGTTTGAAACAGCTTTGGGCGTGATGAACTGCCATTGCATTTGGGCATTGACATTGCATTCAATGCATTGACACATGAGGATAAAATGTGTCAGCTTTTGTTGAGGCTCACTGGTTGAAAAACACAGAAGACTCATGCTTCTATTTTTATCTTTGGAATTATTCTCAGAAGGTTTTCCCTAATAGATTATGTAAATTCAAGTTCATACTCATTTTCTTGAAATGCGACTCTGGCTTCCTAAGAAGTTTTGAAGGGAGCACCACTGTCCAATAGATGGGTGTAGCAGAAAGGCATATAAGACCGTAAATAAAGAAAATTCCCTTTCTATGCTTTCCTAGCCCGTAACATTCATAATTTTCTCCCATACATCTTTACAAACAGCAGGTTTCCCTGTGTTGCCCATGATCACCTTGTGACTAAAATCATCCATATGGTCAGATATGGACTGGATGGGTGGATGATAACAGGGGTGGATAATTAGATTGTTAGTGATCTGTGACCTGGAGTAACTGGCAGCCAGTTACTAGTGGTGTGTCTCAGGGACTGATATTGGGGCCAATATTATTTAAATGGGATAATGAGATAATGTTCACTCTCAGTGAGCTCGTGAATAAGGACTTCCCCTGGAGGGAAGTGCTGCTATTTAGACAGATCTGGACAGACTGAAGAGACGAGCTGACAGGGTCTCATGAAGTTCAGCAAATGTCAATGCAAATTCCTGCAACTGGACCAGAATAACCCACCATATCATTACAGACTAGGGGCCAACTGGCAAGAAAGCAGCTTTGCAGAAAGCCCTGGGGGTCTAGTTGAACATAGTGTCCTTGCAGCAATGACATACTGGACTGTATTACAAAAAACATAGCTTGCATGAAGGAAGTGATTCTTCCCCCTTTACTTAGCACTTTTCAGACTGTATCTGGAGCAGTGTGATAAATTTTGGTTTCTCCAGTGCAAGAAAGGCATCAAGAAACCAGAGCAAGTCCCACAGAGGGTCACTAAGGTGGTCAAGGGCTGCAGCACATGTTGTAACAGGAGACGCTGAGAGAACTGGGCTTGTTCGGCCTGGAGAAGGCTCAGGGTGTTCTTAATGCAGTTTACAGCTACTTAATAGAAGGGTGTAGAGAAAACACATCCAAGTTCTTCCCAGGGTGCTCAGAGAAGCAATTGGCACAATTGATTTAAGGATATAAGGATCCATAAGTCAGGAAAAAAATCCTTCAAGGGTGTCAATATTAAAATAGAGGCCTAGAAAGATTGTGAATCTTTGCCCTTGTAGATACTGCAATATCAACTGGACACAGCCCTGAGTAGCTCGTGCCAGTCCTAACTGCTCTGCGCAGGAGGGTGGACTAGACACCTCCAGAGGCTCTGTGATTTTGTGACTCTGAATTAGCTGAAGGGTATATAGGGTCAGAAAAGGCCTGGTACATTCCTAGCCACATCACTCAGTTTGTTCTTCACAGACAACAGGGCAGCAGAGCACACCCCGCTGCAGGTGTCACTTGTGCCCTCCCTATTTTTAGCAAGTGCCGGAAAATGAGTAGGTGATAGATACAGTCATGTTGACTCTCTGTCAACATTGTTTAGTGGCCTGTATCTGATCCATCTCTCACTGAAGTCCATTGTAAGATTCCCGTCCATATCATGGGGTTTGATGCAGGTCCCATGAAAAAAGAAGGATTTAAAAAATCTGCATTGTTAAAGGCAAAAGTCATAGTAGTTCAGTACAGAAATTATCCTCTGCTCTCTTCCTGCTCTCCATCGCACACACACACACACACACACTCATCCCCAAACAGAAGACACTTTCTTTGTTGTATCTGCAGTTCTGTAGTGTAAATCCTACAGAGCTGAAATTAATTAAAATTGAGATGCATGTTTACTGTCAATAAGAGACTGATGCTCTGTTCATTAGAGATAAAACTGCTTTAAATCTGCAAGAACACCATGGGAAAGCAAGAAGGTAGATGCTATAAAAGAAATGAAGTGATCAAAGAATGTTCATTTCAGCAGCTTGTGTTGTTTCACGATGCTCATAATTCAGAACAGAGTGTAGCTAGTCAAGTGTGATTAACTTCGTCTGGGATCTGACACCTTACTCTCTTTTGTAGCAAGAACCAGTGTGCGCAATGTTCGCAGGAGAAAACTGATCAATGGAAGCATGCCATTACCTGAAAGAATATGTTCTTTTGATTCTCCTCTGCTGCCAAACAAGGGTCTTTTGTTCCCTGAATGGAAGAGCAATATAAAGGGCTTTGCACAGAATAATAAAAAGAAGAAACAGGCTTTATATAATGTTCTCAGCAGTAAAATGACAATTTGAGGAGGGGTTTCATTAATGCCCACCTCCCTGCTAGAAACTCAGCAGGGAGAAAGGGAAGAGCAGCAAATACAATAAGTCATTTGTTAGGTGATATGGGACCTACGAGCAAACAGAGGCTTTACTTTGATTCAGACAGCGCAGTTAAATAAATGGAGTGTGACATGAAAGATGAATGGGAAGTTAATTCTATTCACATTTATAATATTTCAGCAGCAATATTTTCTGAACAATGGTCTCTATTGATGCTGCAAGTGCTTGAACATTACGCCTGCTTCTTGCTGAACAGACATGACACTATTTGAGCAGCTGTATTCTCTATTTGGAAAGGGAAGTTTCCAAAAACGATTAAAGGCCGTATCTTGCCTGTGTTGAAACTATTTGGAGCCTAACACATTTCGGTGCCTTATCTCCCCCCCCCCCCCCCCCCCCCCCTTTCTTCCTAATTGGAATCTCTGGGAAGATTTGTTCTCTCAAGTGGCAGAGCAACTAGAGGCCAAATCTTAATAACTTACAAGTCTAATACTTCAGTATTTTATCATGGGCTAGAGCTTATCAGAATAACAAAATAAACAGTAGTTTTGCCTACATTATAAGGAGTTTACTGTCATGAGCATGCCATTTAGATCTACATCTCCTTCGCCTTTATAAACTGTCTCCACTAAGAGGATTTGCATGTCTACATGGTTCAGCTCTATTGGCAAAATTCCCCTGAAGCATACAAGGTTTCTGTACACTTTCTTTTTCTAAGAAGCGATTTAGCCATAGTAAAATGAAATAGGAATTAAAGTGGGAGAAAAAGAAAAAAAAGTTTTCAATTTCCAGTGAAATTACTTATTAACTCCTGTTGTCAAATGACTTTCTATACACAGATGCACTGTTTAAGGGGTATGAATTCTTCATACTGTCAAATGTCATAGCCCTACCAGCAAAAACTTTAACCATAGACAATACAAACCACTGTCCTGGACTCTGAGCCAAGTTTAACACCATCTTTCTGGCTTAAAGGCCAAGTTTAACATCATTTGTCTGCAAAAGCAAATTTACATTAATGCTGTACATTCTGCACATTTGCTTGCTATCTGTTTGTACACAAAGTTGCTTGATTTTCTCAACCTCTTCTGCTAAAACTGGCCCCCTCCCTGGCCACAGGGACAGCAGAATGTGGTAAGAAAACCCAGGTGCCAGCTGACATCTGGAGAAAGTCTGGATCATTTCTAGTTTTGGATCTAAATGTCACAGATCAGAGTTCCAAACTTTTCCCTCATCCCTTCCTTCCAATGAAGCCCAGCCATCCTTGATTTTGAAATCATTGCCTCTAGCTTCTCCAGTCTCCAGAGGTTTACACAAGCTCCCTGGAATTCTGTTCCATCTGCAGAGCGGCTGTGCTGGTGATTTAACCCTTGAGGGACACAACAGGGAAGGGGAGGAAAGCTTGGGAAAGATATTCTTAACTACGGAAACATTGTCTTGAATTACATCAGAGGAATAGAAAATCCTCTCACCATCCCTCTTACTTGATCATGTACATTTCTGTTGTTAAAATGTCCCTTGTTGTAGTGATACGTTTCTTGCTCAGAATAACCCCTTGTCTTGAACCCTTTGTCTTGCTCTCCTTGAGTAGTGTCCACCTGTGTAGCTCCTCTGGAAAAGCACAGAATGGATGCTAAGCATGTTATGTTGCCACAGATGAAAATCTGAAAATTAAGAAAAACAGCTGTCGTTTTCCACCTTCACTGTGACTTTGATATCATCTTTAATCAGTAATATATTTTATATTGCTTTAGATTTTCAGCACAATGAATGACAGATTCTCACAACAACCACAGGGATTAGTTTCGGAAATACTATTATCTCTGAACTAGATGGAAAGAAATGATCTTGTAGTGAGAGGACACCTCTACAAACCAAAAACGTATTGCTTTGATTCAGAAAGATCTGAGACTATGGACTAGTAATTTAATTTTCATGCTTCTATTTCTCCATCTTATTGAAAGAGGAACACCGATATTTATCTGCTGTGGAGGGGCATTCTGATGAGGATGAGCAAGGGTAGTGTAGAACTTTTACAGTGGGAAGCCGAAGCACTAAAAAACATTAAAATTTAAGAGATGAAGAAAAATGGCAGATGTAGAAAGGCTGAGCAGCTTGCTGAGGTCTGTGCAGCAAACCATCTGCAGAGGCAGGATCAGAAGGCACAAGCTGCCAGCTGACGCTCCTACAGCAAGCAGATTCTGGCTGAAACCATGGGCTTCGCAGAGCCTCTGGAGAATAAAAGTACAGATCTTTTTCCTCGAGTTTGTTATTTTCTGGTAGTTATTACAGATCGTGCCCTAGCTAGTAGTGCAACCCTGGGCTGCGTGGCTGGTGACATTTTGCAGTGAAGGATGCTACAGTTAGCGAAATGCCTTTGAGTGTTGCAAAAGGGATATTACTGGTTGACCTTTTGGTTGAGACTTTTGTCCCAGGCTGCTCTGTGTGTGTTAGTCAAAAGACAGTCACATGCTTCTTTCCCCCTTTTTCATACTTTACAGGGCAGAGAATGCTGCAACCTCAGAATGGTTAAAAAATTGTATTAAATACTTTGGAGGGATTGTTTCTTGCATTATTAAACTATAATCAGGAAAAAACTGGAATTTTCACATGGAGTTGAGGAGAAAGGAAAGACAGGCTGAAAGATGGAACGGAGCAGGTTATTAGCAGTCTCCCACAAGCAGATGTCCTGAGAGACTGCGGAGGTGCTGGGCTGGAGTCAGCTGCCATGCCTCGGCAGACACTCCTCACAACCCCAGCTCTGAGGCTTGTTTTTGCACTTAGTGCTCTGGGCTCAGTGTTAAGTCGGGCCAAGGCCAACCGTGTCCAGTGATCCCAAAGACAACAGCTCTGCTTCTGCTACTTGCAGTAAATGAAACTTTATGGTGAAACTTCCCTCTTCTTTTTTTTTTTTTCCTTTTTTTCTTTTTTCCTCTTTTCTTGTTCCCATTTCAGATCAGCAGCCATTCTACAGTTCAGCTGTGCACCTTTCTCTCTCTCTTTAAAAAAATAAACGCATTGGGCATTTGTATCTTCTATAATAAATTCAGGGAGCTGAAGGATATTGGCTCAGCTGGAGTTTTGTGCAGTTTTGTACTGCAATTTATACTGTGACAACGTCAAAATGCTCCAGTGTCTGTGTTTGGTATATTCTCATTTTTTTTACTCAGAAATCAAAGTCAGCACTGAGATGAAGTCATGCATATAAAAAGCAGGTAACTAAGTGCCATCCTGATTTCACGTCTGGGTTGTCTGTTCAGGGATACATGTTTAATTGCTGGCATTCTGGTGATTTCTAGGTAGAGTTTTGGAAGCCCAATAGCAGCTCCAGGTGGCTGCTATTGCTCAGGCTATGCACTTTTCATGGCCATTTCTGAAAAGAAACTTCTGTGTGAGGGTGTGTGCATGAGAAAGACTGCAGCCTGAGCTCACAAACAGGACTTGTTTAATCAATTCACATTGGTGGCAAAATCAGTCCTGTTTAGAGTAGAAATAGTAAGGGTTTTTCAGACATTAAGTTTTGCAGTTGAGAAAGGAATCAATATCATGTATCTTAGGTGACCTAGGGCAGAGCTTGAAGACAAGAAATAAATGTTCAGTCTGCAAGCAGCTCACAGGCTCTAATGTGCTCAAATAAATTTGCTTAGACAAGCTATTTAAAGAGCCTTTTGTTGACAACGAACAGAAACATTACTGCCTGTTTGCAATAAAAAAAAAATGCACCTGAATATCCCTGCTAATTTTGTTACTATGAGATGTTCACCAGCAGATGTTCTTCCTTCATTTCCAGACTGTTTTTTTATGAAAAATATATCCTCTGTGTGGTCACTTCAAATGTACATCAGACTACGGATCATTCAAACCATCTTTTAATGCTTCTAGATTATATTCTGAAGATATAATACAATAGCTAAGGAAGCTCATGTGTTCTGTGAAAAATGGGAAAGAAATTATTTTTTCTCCCAAAGGCTTATATACAACTGATACTAATCTTTCAAAGGTTTGCTCTGAACTTGTTTGAACTGTTTTTTCAGACAGAAGAGTAGAAAGACAGTAATAAGAAAGAAGTGACACTAATAATGCAACAATGGTTCTTTTATTCTTTTATTCTTTCTCCTTCGCCTCAATATGCAAAGTTGCTGAAAAATATTCAATCCTGAAGGACAAAAATGAGAAGGTGGAAAAAAACACGGATGTTGAGTGGCTGAATAGGAATATTGGCAGTCATGAATTTTCCAAACTGTTTCACATCTCAGAGCTTTTACTTCCAAAGCAAAGACAAATTATTCACTGCTTCACAGGTATTTCAATTCATTGAATTGAAATCGCTTCATTGATGAGCGGATATGCTAAAGTACTCATTAGGCATAACACCAATAGCTCTTTAATTATGGGGATGGAACATGGCAATCAACTATATGAGTTAGTCATTGAAAACTGTGATGTCATTAATTCCTCACTGTTTGGAAGCTAAAGTTTACAGAGTGAAAACCTGCACCTTGAGTGGGGAAACAGGGATGGATGTTTTGCTTGACTTAAGAAATAAATGCACTTTGTTGTGTTTCAAACCTTTCCTTCCCCTCAACACTGTACAAAATCCCATCACTCAGACGCAGCTACTGTAGGCAGTTTTTGCAGTACAGCTGTGGAAATAGTCTGAGCCCAGACTAGATGACAAGCTTACAGTGGATAGCAATTTCCATGGGCACATATCCCTTCTCTTATATAGCCAGCGGCATGCCTTCTTGCCTTTTTTCCCATCCATGGTGAAGATCACCTCTGCTTAGGAGACCTCAGGTTTGGAAAATGGTTTTGACTTTCAGCTGTCCTGTTCTGTTCTGCAGGTTGAGGAAGCTGTCTGCTTCCAGTGAGGATTCTTCTGCTGCTTAACTGCTCCTGGGTCTTACAAACAGAATGGCTGCTTGCTGTCAAGATGCTTGATGAATAAATATGTATGAATTTAGTATAAATTCAAGGGTTTGCTTCTGAAATGACTAAACATAGCGTCAGTCAGTATTGAAGTGACTTCCTTCACACTTCCTTTTGCATCTGAAGCACTTTTCACTGTACAGTCCTGCCTGACAGCTTTGTAAGAATGCGAGCTGGTTTTGAGCCATGGGCAAATGTTTATGAAGAGCAGGACTGGCAATCGAAATAACTTGTTCCATTTAATTAAATCAGTTTTTGAATCCTAAATTGCCAAGAGTAAAAAGCCTCATGCAACCAAGGAAAAACAAAAACTAGGGTAAAATTAGTAGATTAAAACAGCAATAATTACCCTTTAAGAGTGAAAAAAAAGAAACTATAAAACCCATTTAAGCTTGGATTTTTTTTCACTGATATTGCTCACTGATGCTTAGTTCATTGCTGACATTATTTGAATTTGTATTCCATACTGCAAGCAGCTTTTATGTAGTTTTGATTATCTTGGTGCCATCTCAGCAGAACAGAACATTTCTAACAACAAACTTGGGGATAAATGATACCCTGATATACAGTCACAGTCCTTGTAAGGAGGGAACAACTTTCTCTGCAAAAGAAGTCCAAAGAATCTGGTTTCTGAAGTAAGAAGGAAAGTGTTGTTGTACATGAGAGAGGTCAGCATTGTAAGGTGAAGACTGAACTGGCTGTGGTCCAGCAAGACGCTGGCACGTATTGGGCTGTCAGTACTGAGGAGTTCTGACACCAGTTAGGTTGGTCCTCTGCTGAGGGCTGGGTTGAGCTTAGATGCGTTATATGGTAGACTGGGACCATGGCATGGAACCTGGCCTGTTGGCTGAGTCACTGCATCCCTTGTAGTTTTTACGTTTTAGGACTTTATTTTCATGCTTTATTTCACCCATCACTATCCTGAGCAGGCTGTTGTGCTAGAATGTCCCATTGTAGAACTGAGCTCTTTTCTCCTCTGGTGCTACAAGGGTTTTTTATTTTGCGTGTTGGACTTGCTCAAGAGGTCAGGGTAATTTGTTACTGCACAAACCAAACCATGGGTTTAGGTGTTAAATAATTGTCTGACTTGACGTTACTCTGGCTCAAAGCTGTAAGAGCTGCAGTAATGCCCAAGTGGACATTCAGCTTCAGCCTTATGCTTCCTTCATTTGGTTCCCTCCAGTCGCACTTCACCTACAAGAGGGCTGGTTGGTTGTTACCTCCACACCATGAATTTTTTACAGCATCAGCAGCTGAAAACAGATTTCACAAAGGTGAGAGCACAAAACCAAGACAGAAACCCAAGGAGAAAGGAGCTGATGTGAGGATGGAGCTGGTGCAGAGTGGGGGACCTGGACGAGGGCTGGAGCAGCAGAGTGTAGCTGAACCATGAGGAGATCTGACAGAATAGGGCAGGAATGAAGGCAGAGCTAGAGCTGATAGCTGCCTGCCTCAAAGCAGGGAATGAATCCTGAACACGCACCTTGTTGTGGTCAGGGCGGTGCACTGCAAGCCTGTAGGCAGCCTAGCTCCTGACTATGCCTGACCACCAACCCTCCTTGGTGGCCTTGGTGACAGTGCGGCTGATGCCCACTGAGAGACTGGAGGGCACTAGAGAGAGCTAGTAGAGCTACTTCCACGGTTCAACTACTCTGAAGAGACTACCCAAGTTAAAAGCAGTTTTTTCATAACTCCAGCTGGACTGGAGTCAATATTATTATTTTCCAGCTCCTCAGAAGGCAAGGAAGCTGCTGAGAAAACACGGTGTGAGGACATACAGTAGTATTGCTGCTGGATAAGAGTAGTGTGGTTATTCATTCCTTTCTTACTAACACAAGGCAGGGCCATAATTATCTATTTTAAGGAAACATGGCAGATGCTGTTATTATTACATCAGTGGATCATTTGGCTGTTATTGTTTACATTGCAGGAATGCCCAGAAGCCCACAGAGTGTTGAAACACCTTTTAGCTATGTACAGGAGATAATTTTAGGGGGACCAACCCCACCTGGAAGAGATGCTTCTGCACACGCAAAGCTGATCATGTTGCACTGGAGCAAAGAGAAAATGCATGGTTTACCCAGAGTTGTAACTCAGGAAGTCCTTGATAGAGCTGTAAATTGCTGTCAGGAGAGACTTGTTACAGGTGGAGACACAGCGGATCTGATCAGCTAAAGTTTTGGGTTTAAGTCTAGAAAGCAAATGACGTATATGCCCAGAACATCCTATGTAAAATGGGGTAGTGGAAGTTTTAATTCCACTTGTAAAAAAAGCAAACTGATCATGAAAGGTTTAAGGATTTTTATTCCCTTCTTCACTAATGATCCCTTTTATTACTTGCTGTAAGTCGCCTGGAATGAAAATATCACCATACTCATTTACAGAAAAATGTTTTTGTACTACTGTGTAATATGTGTGGATTTAGGGCTCTGTGGATTATATTTGGCAATTTCAGGCATGCAAAGTTACTAGTCTGCACTTTGTCTATGAAAAATAGAAGGAAGTAGCAAGGCAGGCTCATGCCCTGGGGAAGGCCAGGGAATTCCACACATGCCTGCCTTCTTCAACTCCAGTCCAGGGAACAAACGTTAACATTGGTGTTGCAACAGTTACAGGCAGAACAAAGGGACACACTTGCAGCAGAGCATAGATGGTTTCATCAGATACTTCTCTATGTTCTCACCTCACAGTTATTTTTTTGTCATTTCTGTTCTTTTAGTTTGCTGGTGTTTTGAAGTATGTATTTGTCACATTTAAATCTATTTCCCTGTAATGTCTTTATCCACAGAGAATTCTCTTGGAGAACAGCCCAGAGATTTTCTGTTTCTTTGTATGCCTTTATTTTCCCTGCATCTTCTATTACATCATTTATATGGGTTACATCCATATAATTTAACTTTTATGTCAGACTTATAATGCCATAGTCAGGCTGTCAAAATGCCTAAGTCCTGAGGATTTTATTCAGGCAGAATTTGCACTGAATTTTATGTGATTGCTTTAATACGTTGATTGTTCCAATATTTATAATAGGCTGAATTAAATATTATATGATCATAATATAATAAGAATAGGGCATATGTAAAAATTAATTTTAGAGACGAGTATAGCGAATGAAATTGTGTGGCTTTCACCAGATCAATGATGAACTGGTAGAAATCAAGGAATCTTGATTTGTGGTTCAATTTTAAACACTTAACCACACTTTTTGCCCCATAATTATAATGTTTACTGTTAAGTTTAATTTAATAATTTCTGTAATTACTTTCCTTTATCTGAAGATAGATCCTGAAATCTTGTATCAAATGTTTAATGACTTTAAGTTTCCTCTTAATACTTCAGTTACCTTTTAAAGGTCACCAAACTCCGTGTACTTTTCTGTCTTTCTGTCCCTCTCCATCCACCCGTCACCTGTGGCTTGGATAGTCCTAAATCCCACCTGGGACACAGTGCTTGAGTTTTGATATGTTTGTTTAGCAAAATACAAGAAAGAGGCAGGAGGATTATCCTAGATTCACAGAACCCCCGTAAATGCTGTTGCATATTTGGAGATCCTGCCACCTGAGTAGGAGTTGCTCGAGGGCAAGATCCTGAAGTGCCTGCAAGTAGCGAGTCACAGTTTCTGAAAACCAATTTTTTTCTCCACCCTCCCTCTGTCTTTCTCCACCTCCTTCTTCCTCTTTCATATTCTCTCTCTGAGTGGGAATTATGTGTGACTTAATTCAGCAAGTTGAGAACAAATTAAGAGTACTCGAACCGCACCCCTACACCCCAAAAGCAATGAAGTGGAATAAAGACAATTACTGTTTTAATTTTTCTTGCTCAACCTCAGGCTATCTCCCAATTTTTACATGTGATTAACCTATCAAATGTTTCAATTTCTTTCTCAGCTCCTCCCCCTGCAACTTAACTGGAGTTATTAGTAACAAAGTGTGAAATTGTCAAGAGTCTGAGTTATATCCATGTCACTGCCAGGCTGTTCAAAGTACCTTATTCAAAATTCACACTTCATAAAATAAGTGAAGTGGCATTTTGGGTGTATCTATCTGATAGCAAAGTCATGGGTATGTTTTACAAGTAACATGACTGTTGCATGACATCCTATTTTCCTGGTGAGTCCTCTGACCGCACAGTAGACACCATCACGTCCAGCATCTGTCTTCTTTTAAAGGAGAGTGGTGACTGTCAGTGCTATATGTGTGTAGCCTGAGATATTGGAGAGCAACTTCCGATGAGACTTTGTCATGACTTAACCCTATCTGGCAACTAACCAGACATAGCAACTCTCTCACCTCCCCTCCACCCCGCAGCGGGATGGGAAGGGGATGAAAAATCCCCACAACTCGTGAACTGAGATAAAGACAGTTTAATAGGACAGAAAAAGGGAGAGGATAATTATTAAAATAGTATTAATAGTAATAATAATAGAATATACAGAACAAGTGATGCACAATACAACTGCTCATCACCCAATGACTGATACCCAGCCTGTCCCCAGGCAGTGATAACCGTCCCCCTAGCCAGCTCCCCACTTTATATATTGAGCATGATGTTATATGGTATGGATTGTCCTTTTGGCCTGCTTGAGTTGGCTGTTGTGGCTATAGTCCCTCCCAGCTTCTTACGCGTCTCGCTGCTGGCAGAGAATGGGAAGCTAAAAAGTCCTAGACTTAGTATAAACACTACTTAGCAATGACTAAAACCATCACTGTGTTATCTACATTATTCTCATACTAAATCCAAAATATAGCACTATACCAGTTACTAGGAAGAGAATTAATTCTACCCTAGCTGAAAATAGGATAGACCTTGTAGGAAAAATGTCTGATTTATTCGTCATGTTGTGAGCAGGCTCTGAGCTGCCCAAGATGGGGGAGATCCCACCCACATGCAGACTTAGGAGGTAGGATCAGGTGAACCTTTGAGATCAGTGCTAAGGATCCCAACTCTGAATTTCTCCCCATGTCTCATTCCTTTATCCTCAGTTAGTTATTTACCTTGGTCCTAGCAGGTTCCTGAGAGGATCTATTTGCAAAAGCAGTTGCAAATTACAGCAGATTAGAAAATTTTTATGAACTTTTCTGGCCAAGAGCATCACACAAATGGTGTTTGGACCGATGAAGAAAAGAATATAGGTGTACTGGGTTAGTTGTTCCTTTTTAATGTCCCTACACAAGGGACAACATTTAAAGCATCTGGCTAGGTCACAGATTTGGTGGAACAGCAAATGGTTGGCACACCAGGTTATTCCACTCCATGTCAATGATAAGAAATACCTGGATTTCGTACTTAATAAGTTTCAGCATCTTCTGCTGCTAGGGGATTATGTGCTGTCAAATAATTTCTGGAAGGCACTCATCCTTTTACAGAGAGGAGCTGAATAGCTCCAAATTACAGATTTGCCCACCTGTAATAACATCTCTTTAAACACATATCCCAATGTAGGCAAATCTCCCACTGCTGCAGTGCTGCAGTTCTAGTGGATTCTGGGATAGATGAAAAGCAAAAGAGAAAGGAGAATAACAAAAAAAATTTAGAAGCTGTACACCTTTTCCTGTCCTTTTTGGAGAGCAATTGAAAGGAAAAGATGACTGAGTGTCACTGCTCTTGGGACATAGGCATGTGACCACTTGCAGCTAGATACCACTTCCCCACTGGGCAGGGGACAAATTGCAGAGCAGGACTAAGTGCTGCAAAGAGCTTGTCTGCCTGACACTGCAATTAGTTGTGTAATTGGTGGCTGTTTGCACAGTCACACTCTATCCACTGCTCTCTGCATGCTCATTTGTTAACGGGGATCAGCAGGCAGGGTTATTTCCCATTACATGTCATCTTTGCTATCTCTCTGAGTCATATTTCTTCCGCTGTGTCTGCATCCACTGTATGACACTGCAACATCAAGGACAGTTATTTTCTTTAGTACAGGAGGAACCCACTCCAGCCAACAGCCAGGCTGAGTTATCAGGCTGAAGGGCTTCAAATGGATCATAATCAAGTAAGTCTTCAAAGTCCAGAGGCCTTCTTTCTCAGACAGTTAAGACTATTCTGACCCTTATTCAGATGGTCATTTCAGAGGGATACCTGTGATCATTTGAGTAAGAACAAGATTGCTACATCCATTTTATACCAGTATATAAAATCCTCCATCAGTAGGTCAGTGAGTTACAGAAGCAGATCATTAAATGCATGCCATTCCTATCCGTATAGGAAATTTGGAGTTTGGTGCTTAAAATTATGACCTATTTCAATACTTCGGTGATTTGGGGTCTAAGATTTTGGGGTGTATTATTTTGCAGAGTGTGAGGCAAAATGAGTGCCAGGGTATCATAAGCAGGGATAGACCTCATAGGGGTCTTGGCTTCAAATGCTTTTCCATGTTAAAATATGCAAACCCCCAATTCTTAAAGGTTTGTGCTTATGATTCCTGCCACATTTACTGGAGATAAATTATAACAAAAATAGCCTGAGAGTTTGTATTTAGGTGTTTCCATAAGGATCTGCTAGGCTGAATTTCTCTGTGGCAAGTTACTTTATTTGGCCACGATACTCCCTGTGAGGCACATCTCTCATGCTTTCCCAGCAATTATACTTTCTTAGTTCTTACAGGAAATGAAAGAGTTAAAATCTTCTCTGTTTAGAACAGGATAAAAGAGATGTAATTTGAATATTGGCCTCAGTTTTCCTGGAAAAGAACAGGAAAGATTTACAAGTTCTCTTTTAGCTGCATGTGCTTTGTTGCCCTTGCTAATACTTTTCAGTCAACAAATCTTCATGTATGATGTAACCAGGAACAGAACATTCTGCCAGCTGATGATTAACCTTTCTGCACCATGTTAATAGCCAGGCAAACTGAAGCAGATGATTGACACCAATGTTTCTTGACTGCTTACAACCATAGAATCAGAGAATGGTTTGGGTCAGAGACCTTGAAGTTCATCTAGTTCCAACCCCCTTGCCGTGGGTAGGGACAACTATTCTCATGATTTATCCCTTACTTATGTCAGCATTTTCATTATGAAAAATTAATAGAATCTTCATTTGAAGCACTTCCTGCAATACTGGACGAACAATTCTATAGTTAAAAAGGGTCATCAAGGTGAAAAACGAAAGGACATTTGAAAATGCAGATTTATATTAAGTGATATTAAAAAAAAAAAAGTCCATAAAGATTCTTTCTTATTTTGAAGATTTGATATCTTTGGGCACATTACTATGATGCTTACAAAAGTGTTGTAAATTACTGTGCACAGGCTCCTGTAAAAATTCTTTTACTCTGGAAGTTTAGGAGAAAAAGATGTCCTGCAATATCCCTGCTGACTGTAGTGGTTGCCTGCTGCGCAACTGAGAAGAGAATGGTGCTGACAGCCCAGAAGCAACAGCACTTGGGTCCCTGCTCCAGATGCTCTTCCTTCATCCTCCTGAGTCTTATGTACAGTGTCATATTCATTGGAGTGGTCCTAAACAAGAGCAAACAACTGACATAACCAACTGGATAAGTGCAGTAAAGACACTCGTGCACTCGAAGTTAAATTTGCAAGTATTAAGCTGAATGTTAGTCTTAGACCTGCATGTTTCAAATAGGCTGAGCTGCTCTTCCCGCTGGTGAAGTTGATCGTGGAGTGGCTCTCGATAGTTTGGGTAAATTTATGGCAAGTAGCCTCTTCCAGGTGCTTAGAGAAGGTCATCTCTCAGGTTTTGGATATGCTGGACTAATTTTTGACTAATGTGAATCAATTAGCTGGCACTGCTGTGGTTATAAAGAAGGGATTTTGGATTTTGATTTTGTTTGCTGACAGGGACTTTTTGGCTGCCTCAGCAAATGCCTATGATAAAGCCAACAAAGGGGGCTTTACAGCAAAAGAGTGCTGCTTCCCTGTCTCTTGGATCACCAAGTTTTGAATGGCTGATTGCCCCTAGTGCTATAGTTTTCATCCGGATCATTTGTCTCTGCTAGAGGTTTAATTTATTGGAATTAATTTCATACAGCTGCTGGAGTACAACAAAGTGCAGCGAGAGGGAGTTGAGCAAACTCAGCCCCCATGGTGCCTGTTGGGAGGGAAGCTTCCATCTGTTTCCCTGACAAGCTGCATTAAGTTTTTTTTCCCAAGAAATCTGTGCATCTTGTTTCAGTCTCAGACACTGTTCCTCAAAGATGCTTTCTTTAAGCAGCTGATGTCCAGCAACAGTAGATCCTGGAATAATCACTGCCAGAAATAATACAGGGAAGCTGAAGCTCAGGTTTAAATCTCACCTCTGGAGTAAGATGGGAAGAAACCTTCCATAGGCGATGGCAGGTGGGATTATGTAGCTGCTTTAAAAGCCTCACACAAACTCTGCTGGGCCAAATCATGTTGAATTCAGTTCTGCACTGAAGCTTATACAGTTATTTTTAGCAGGGCAAGGTGGTAAATAACATTGCCAAATAGAAGAAAGACATTCTCCATCCGTATTGCAGGACTGACAGCCACTCTGTGAGATACAAGGCAATAGGGTATCTCAGTTCCAGTGGTACTTTTACGTTGTACTCTCAGCATTTGAGTATTTGTTGATAGTTTTGTCTTTTTGGGATCTAATCAGAAACTAAAATTGTTCAGTAGTAGTTCGGCTCTAATCAGAGCAAACATATGTAATTACAGAACTGGGAGCCTTGTGTGGACACTTGAGCTCTCAGGTACATTGTGCCTTAGCTCAGGAAGGCCTGAGCTTCTTCTAACAGTACTCAAATGGTGAGGTCAGATGAACAGCTTGGAAACATGCAGTGGTCCTGCCTCCAAGCTGTACTTTGTTGAGTGACAGCGTAGTATAGCTAGTTCACTGCAGGACAAATCATCTTTTTTCACCTCTGCTGAAGATTTTGCTTGGAACCAGCAATTTCAAGGGTAAGAAACAGGAGTTGTTCAGCACTTCACTGTAGGAGCACAAGTGATTCCTTGTCCATGCCACAATGATGTAGAAATACATTTCTGTTGTTACTGCTGCAGAGCTATTTGCATGGATTTGGCTTTAACTGGTACAGTGTTATGGATGAGAAATCCTGTAGGCTTTAGACATTTTGAGGGGAGAGGGAAAGAATTGTCACTCATACATTTGTGTGTAGTTCAGCACATGGAGTCCTGACCTAATGGAGACATCTAGATACTACTGCAATATAAATGATAAGTAATAGAAATGCAACATCTTACTAAGATTAATAGCAATGAGGTACAAGGAAAATTACTACTTCAATAATATAATGATAGCATTTTGTGATATAGAGGCATTGTAGTTTAACAAATAAGTAGTCAGTTGTAAAAGAGAATCATCAGGAATTAGTGCCCATTCTAGCACCTTTTTTACTGCCATTTCTGATCACTATAATTTACACTGTGCTCCAGTCAGCTGGAGGAAGAGGTCCACCACATCCTTAGACTGTCACAACATCTCTCTGTTACTCCACTTCCTTGTTGAAATGGAAGCCCCTGTCTGTGTGTTTTAAAGCATGTGGTTAGCATTGAGATAAGAAGTTAGGAATATATGTGTTTAGTTTTTCCCTTCAAACTGGCATCAAGAGCACAGGAAGGGGTGCTTCTCACTCCAGTCCTCTCCAGCTGCAGGCTATCATTTTAGGTAATCTCCTCCTAAAAAGAACAGACCTTGTCTTAGGATTTTTATCTCTGTCATGCCTTTTTGGGGCTGTTTTAGATCCCTACTTCCTTAATGAGTAGAACCCTTTATCTAATTTCCAGCCTATTCAGGACAGATACTTCATAACCCTTTGCTTTTCTGCCAACATTTTCTTTTCATTAAATAACTCTCCCCTCCACTGGTGATTAACTTCCTGATGCATTTATACAGAGCAATCATATAATCTCTGTCTCTATTTGGTCACAATTTCTAGGTCCCCTGATACTGTTAACTTTCAGTTACTAAATATATGAAATAGTTGAAGGTCTTATGGGGGAAGATATCACCCAACTCTCTGAGAACCATGGGGACCCTTGATGACCTGGGACATTAGGATGAGCTTATAGCTCACGTATCCATCTACTGAGCCTGGATGGGTACTTAAAAATGTGCCCTAACCTTGGGATATGGGTTCGGTGACCAAAATCAATGTTTATTAGATGTCAGTGACTAGAAAGAAGCTTCCAGCCACAGGAGGAATGAAGGCTTCTGCAAAGCCCTAACAGAGAGAATAAATATCCTACTGATTGTTCCCTTCTTGGAAATGTTGTTTACTTCATATCTGCAGGTTTGTATTTGTCACTGTGGAGCCTGTCTGAAGAAAGATATTCTTATGTGGCATCCTGGGTCTGCATTCAATATGCCAAGGCTTATTAAATGAGTATTTCTTGGATGATGGCTTTCCCTGGATTTTGTGGTTGGCTGGTACACACAGATAAGGTAATCACCACTCCACTGCAAGGAAAAACAAAACTGCTACAAAGCAGGAAGACTGGAAACCTACTTCCTACTCTTGCTCATTTTTGTTAGTATAGTGGCTGATTCACTTTCTGTTGGCTGCCTTTGGGAGAGAGCTCAGTGCTGGAATCACTCACTCCAAATCCCTCAGTTACCAGACTGCCCATCTGATTGGTCCAAATGCTGGAGCCAAACTGAACTCTGGCAAAAAAAGATCAAAAATAATGCCCAGCTGAGCAGGTTTTGCACAAATAAATCCATCCACCTTTCACTTTTCATAATCCTTTCCCTATCTCTAATCCATTATTTTTCAGAAATGAAGCTAGTTTCTTGCTCGCTGAGGACAGTTCTTTGTGAAAGAGGGTCAGCAGAGCTGAGAAAGTGGTGCCACATAGTGAATTTTGCCCTGGGAAGAGTGCAGAACATATCCCTCTGTCCTGAAACACAGGCACAAAATTTTCCATGAGGTCTTCATGTTCTTGGTTGCACAGATAAGAAAGTAATGAACATTGCAGGACAATGAAGGAGAAAGAACCTGCCTCAATGCTGAAGTTTTTTTCTGTCATTAAATCAGCATATTTTGGTCATGTTGTTTGTTTCTGTTGCTCTGCTGAATCACACCAACTTTTCAGTTTCCTTCCCAAAGGCTCCCATCCATGAAATCCTTCTGTGCCGCACCCACAAGGGATGACTTTTTCTGGCCAAGATGAGCTGTTGCTTTCCTACACCAAATGCTTTGCACAGTCATCTGTGAAAAGACATGTTGAAAACTTTGTGACTCTTAGGAGTTTCCACTTGTAGCAGGCTCCATCTTTAACCCCTTCCCTTTCTAACTTTCCATTGCACACAAAGCATCTGAAAAAGTAGTGGGGGCATTAGAGAGTTGTTCAACAGTCTTGGTACCAGTATCCAGCACTTCTGGCTGTGGAGGAGGAGACAGATGGTTTGCATGTGGTGTTTACAGCATTCTTTCAGGGATGCATCCACTGCACACTGCGGAGGATGTGTTTTGAGATGCTCTGTAAGGAAGTGAGGCATGGCAATGAGCACACTAAGGTTCATTTAGTCAAAATATAGCCAACATCCTCATGTGAGCAAGCATTCCCATATCATGCTGAATTCTGCTTTGAAATACTTTGCTTCTAGTGAGATTGCACCCAGGACCAGCTCAATCTTCAGCAAAGGGAGCACTGTCAAGAGGGACAGTGGGAAACATGACACAATGAAGGAGCAGCCGTGCCACTGCTGCCTTTACATGTCAAACAAAGAAGGCCAGACTCACTGGGAACCATGAGGACTGTTGTGGTCAGCTTGTGATGGAAGACCTGGATCCAGGAAGAGATGACTGGGGAGAAGAGAAAGATGGGATTGTCACAGCGGGCACCTGAAACATCCACTGCTCTGCAATATCTTGATGTGAGGAAAAAGTTCTTCACTGAAAGGGTGATTGGTCATTGGAATGCACTGCCCAGGGAGGTGGTGGAGTCGCCGACCCTGGAGGTGTTTAAGGGGAGACTGGATGAGGCACTGAGTGCCATGGTTTAGATGATGGGTTGGTGTTAGTGTTGATGTTAGTGTAGGGTTATAGGTTGGACTTGATGATCTCAGAGGTCCTTTCCAACCTTGTAATACTGTGATACTGTGATCTATCAGAACTACCTTCTCCACAGCCTCCCTTCCACAATCTGGGAATCAGCTCTGCTGTTTCCACTAAAATAAATCAGGGAGTTCTCTCAAGGATAAAGACTGCATATATTTATCCTTATGACTGGAAAAATCAACTATTGCTACATGTCTGGAAAGCCTTGAGAAAGCTCTGATTGCCCCAGGGCAACCAGGAGTAGGATTTATCACAGGATCTCGTTTGCCAAAGGGTGAAATCCCTGAAACAGAAGGTGAAATGATGTATCTTTGCAATGAATGTGACAAGGGTTTTCTGCCCTTTTGCTTTGAGATATAAATCATCCAAATATCAGCATCTGTGTAGCCAGATTGTCCCAAGAATAGCAGAACTAATGGGAAATCCTTTACTAGGGGGTTGTGTTTTAAGGCTGAATTTTTGTGGGAATAGACCAGCTTCTGAAAGGAACTGAGATCACAGTATAGTCCTTCTCTCAGTGGTGGTATTAACGAGGTCTCTCCCCTCTGTCTGATTACTTAGTACTTCTACAGAACTGGCTAGAAGCTTAGTAATGTTGAGAAGTTTACCCTTCTATTCCATTTGGCCATTGTGAGCCGAAAGATTCAAAAACGATTTGGGAGGAGTTGACTGTTCAATAAACACAAATTAATGACATAATTCAGCTGAAAATAGGGCCAAAAAGCACTGAGGAATGATAAGGAGTTTAGCCAACTTGTTAGTGGTGTTCATACTCACAGTTGTTCACAAGTGAGGTATTCTACATGCAAATTGACCCAATGAGACAGAAAATTCTTGAAACTCCTGTACCTGAATGTAAAAATAGTGCTTGCTGTCAATTACCATTCCTGGCTCTGCAGCAGAACAAACTTTTTTCCCTCTCTGTGTCAATTTGGCTTTCCCAGCATGTGCCTGTTTTTCCTGCTTAGATTAGGAGCTCTCCAGGTAGGAGCTGTCTGTTGCTGTGTGCTTGTACAACACCTCTGATAATGAGAACTCCTTCTTGGTTTAAGCTGTTAAGCATTCCTATAAACCGAGTAATATATACTAGTAAATAATGAAAGTAGGAGCAGAGCAACTATCAAATAGTTGAAGCTTGTTTAGCTGGATAAATAGCATTTGACTGTACTTCTAAGCATGTTTTGAAAGCAAACTAAAATTTTCATTACTTGCCAAGATATGTGTCATGCCCATCACTAACAATTAAATCGGGGCAGAGCTCTCTTCCAGAGCCTGTGCAGCTACCTCAGCCACTCTAATGAAGATATCATCTACTATGATAGACAGCCTTAAGTCCAAACTCTGATGATGACAGATAAGCAAAGGAAAAAGTGATCTGAAATAAGTTCATGTTAAAATATATTTATTCCTGCCGGGGTTTGCTAGTCTCTGCATGCCATGATCAGAGAAGTTACCCTGACTTCTTCTTGGTTGTGAAGATTACTTCCCCCATTTTGCTTCACATTTTTTTACTGCTTTAGGTTTGTTACCCCAGGTTACAAACGGTCCCAGCACTCCTTTGTGGAAAATATTTTTCCATGCAGTCATCTGCTTGTCTCTCTTTTGTTTGCATGTGTTTGCTATTGTAAGTTTTCCCTCTTTTTGAGAGCACAAGTCCTGTAGGCTCTTGCCATCAATGGAAGTTCTGTATTGTAAGAGGGATAAGGACTGCATGTATGTGTGTGGGGGTGGAGGGCGGATTTGTGGTGGAGGGCATACATGGCACGGCACAAAGCCAAGTTACACTGAAATACATAAGGTCTACAGGAAGGACTGGGAGTGTTTCTGCTACACTCAACTTCATGTCCCTGATCTGAGCAATAGGAGCGCAAATTGCTTCACTTCTCATCTCGTCTGTGCCAGAAACTGCCCCCTTATATGATCTAGGGCAAATGGAATGTTTACATGCAAGTGCTGCGAAGAAACGTTATAACAAGTATATGGAAAAGCTCTTTGGTCTAAGGAGAAGCTTACCCTCCAAGGCTGGGTGAACACTGGGTCAGCAGCGCTCTCAAAGGGGAAGCAGCTCTGAGGCTTGAACAATTATGGCAGAAACTGGGCAGATTTGTGATGTCATTTTACCTCTCTACAGATTGTCTGCACACAGTTACCTATGACATTGTGTTTTCGCTTTGCTACTTAAAATAATTGTAAGGACTATTTAATAAACAATCTTTAAATATACCATATAATGAAGTAAAATATCTTTATTTTTCCTTAGTACCTTTGAGTATTTTCATGCAGTTATAAAATCACCTGTTTTCAAATTGCGGCAACTTTGCAAATATTTTTCTCACACAAAGATTAAATTTTATTACACAAATTTTATCTTTTTTTTTTCTTTCATTTAGTATCCCACTGGTCAACTTTAAAACATTTCATATGCCTGAACACAAAGGTTAGTGCTTTGCAATGTTCCTTTGCCCTCCCCAGAGAATGAACATATTGCCAAGCAAGAAACAGCTTCATGGACAATTCTCTCTGAAGCCTGGCAGAAGCTGCCTGTAGTCTGTAGGTGACTGCTGGACCCTCAGTTACCCCATGCTGGCATCTCTCACCAGCCCTTTGGGGGAGATGAGCTTCACCCTCACCTTCTCATCTGGTAGCATTTTGGGCAGAAACAGTTGAAGACAAGGTAAGTAAATTCAAGGAGGATGAGCATTTAGACTGTTATTAGTTTGTTGCCATTTAATGTTCCTCCCATGAGAGTGATTCTGCACTGGGCTGCCCCCAATACACTGCCTTGCCAGCATGACCCGAGGACACGTCATATGAAGCTATTAGTCTGGATATCCAAATAAAGATTGGTTCTTCTCCATAGTTTGAGACCTCATGATAAACTACATTGTTTAATACTGCTGCCTTCATATTGTGATAGTAAATTTTGCACACAGAGAGTTAATTTTTTTGCAACTACAGCTGCATCCCAGTGTATTTCATGAGGAAAATGGTCCTGGAAGACATACAGACACAGTTTACTATAAAATTTTGAAGCTTGCCGGTTGATGTAAAAAATTCTTTTGTGGCATTCATGTAGATAGTGTGAAACCTTGAGACAAGGAGATTCTTCTGAGCCCCACCAGTGGTTCTTAGCACTGGGCAACTCCATCCCTGGGTACATTTCACAGAAGCAGGGACATGACGTGCAGGCACGAGTCTTTGTCTTTGTGGGAATTATTGCATTTTCTGTTTCTCTGTTCTGTTTCTCTGAATGCTGCTTGCCCATAGTGATGTGACGCTTGCATTTCTCAGCCGTGCCAGGAGACAAGATAAATATTTGCACAAGTGCTTTTGGGATTTGTGGTTCAAGTATCCTCTCTATGGGCGGAAGCCTTCAGTTGCTCTGTGAGGACAGTGTCTAGATCAGGTGGGGCTCCAGGAGGACACGGAGGTCCGTCTGGACTTCCCTGAGCACTGAGCTCCATGCCAGCACAGAGCTGCTTAATTTTCTCTTTCCCAGCTGTTGCTATGACTGTTGATTTCACAACTTTTCATATATATGTAGTCAAAAAGTTTGTCACACAGGCTTTTTTCAGAAGTAAATTTCTCTGGGTATGATATATTCCAGTGAGTTAACTGATAATCAGGACAAGAACATATTTGGAACATTTCTGCTTCAGATGGGGCTGTTAAGAAAGTGTAGCATTGAGAGCAGACATTGTTTTGACAGAGAAGAATTGCTAAGACTCTGCAAGTCTAGAGAAAAAAAGAGACAGTATTGTCAAATTAAGTAACTTCTGAAAAAGAACTTTTTTGTTTGCCTAGTTGTTGCTCTAGTCTTAAAGTCAATAGAGCTGAAGCACAGTAATGAAAAAGATAATGCTGAAAATACCTTGTCTCATTCAATTCTCTTGCCTTGTCTTTCCAACCTGAACTGAATAAAAATCTCCTTTGCTTCTGGACAGATTATCAACTTTAAAGTGTATTAGCAGGCACCAGCTGTGTGCTGTAATTATTTGGCTGAAATCTTCTGATGTTAGAAGAAAAAATCTGAGCTAATGGCTCAGATGCTCTTTTGCTTGGTTCATAATATCCCCCACCTTGCACCTGGTGTGTCTGCACAGAGCAGGGATAAAGCAGTAGGAGGGCAGAACAGGACTATTGGAGACACACAGCACAGAGGAACAGATGACTGCTCATCCTGCAAAAGCTTTGTAGCAAAATATTAACAATTCCCTGCTAGTAGTCCGAAGTGAGGAATAAAAAACTCAGTTGTACGTATTTGCAGGTGGCAGCAATGTTGCCACATTAGTCAGGCAGGGATGGATTCAGCTGTCTCTTTTAAAGAGAGATGTCTAAACTCTTCTGAGATGCCCAAGTGTAGTGATGAGTTTTTGTGTCTCGGGTGGTGGTCATGGAGGTGCACCCAGTGTAATTCCAGCTGGGCTGCTGACCCCAGGGCTGGAGGAAATGAACAAGGGAGCAATCTTGGTTGGCATCATCACAGTTTTGTGACTTCATTAGTTATTCTTTTTGCCTTCATTTAGTGAAATGGAGAACAGCAAAATATGTTGCACTTTTAAATCATTTAGTGATGGAGGCAAATTCGGAGTAGTAGGAAAGGGTCAGTAGATAAAGCAGTGAGTGCTGAGGCTTTTCATCTGCAATTTGTGTGGGTCTGGGTGTTTGCTTGGGACTATGCTCTGTCTTGTGATCTGGCCTGATTGTCCCCCTGTGTGTGGGAATTGATTTTGTCTGCAGAGATGGTCACATCTCCCACCTCCTCGAGGAGCTGGTGTGTATGTGGTTCAATTTCTCTTGAAAGGGGTCTAGTTCATGTGTGCCAAAATGACTCTGCAAATGGACCCAACATGCAGTAAATAGGGATGACTGGAAAATTTGCTTTCCAACTTCATGGTAACTGTAAACTAAAATCCTAAAGTAAGAGGCTCAGCATATCTTCTCCATCTCCAGTAACTTGAATGTTCTTTAAATTTTTACCAAAGAGGCATGATAATTTAGACAATCTGCTTAGCTTCCTATAAATATTAGGGACAAATGTTTGTTGCTGAAGAGGACTGTCTGGGCAGCTCTGAATTTTTCACATTTTGAGGTGCACTCCCTAATTGACAGGTGTCAAGCGGGCTCTGCAAGGATGCATAGAAAATCCCACCTGGCAGAATTAAGCAATTCTTTTATAATAGCGTATTCTGGATTCTACTTAATTGCTACTCTGTCCCCATCCTTTGGTGGCACATGTTTTTCCTCTTAAAGCCTTTTTCTCTAGCCATGGGTAGGTGGGAACTTACCTTAGAAATGAAAGCCAAACCTTAGGGGAATATCTCTCTCTGTTTTACCAGTGGGGCCTTTGGACTGGAAACTATAGAGTAGGATGAGACTGAAATTGGCAACGTTTGCCCTTATTCTTTTAGGAGACTTTAATCTTCCGGATATCTGCTGGGAACTTAACACTGCAGAGAGGAGGCAGTCCAGGAGGTTCTTAGAGTGTATTGAGGACTGCTTTCTGTCACAGCTGGTGAGCGAGCCGACCAGGGGTGAGGCTCTTCTTGACCTGCTGTTTACAAACAAAGAAGAGCTGGTGGATGATGTTGTTGTCGGAGGCTGTGTGGGGTGTAGTGATCATGAGATAATTGAGTTTTCTGTAAACAATGTAACAAGAAAAGCCAGGAACAGAACATCGATGCTGGACTTTCGGTGGGCAGATTTTGGATTATTTAAGGAACTGGTCAGGAAAGTACCCTGGGAAATAGCTCTTAGTGGCAAGGGGGTCCAGGAAGGCTGGATGCACTTCAAGAATGAAATCTTGAAGGCGCAGGAGCGGGCTGTCCCCATGTGTTGTAAGAAGAGTCGTAGGGGCAGACGGCCAGCCTGGATGAGCAGGGAGCTACTGAAGGAACTAAGTAAGAAAAAGAGGATGTATCGTCGATGGAAAGAAGGGAATGTAAGCCACGGCATGTTCAAAGATGCTGTTAAGTCGTGTAGGAGGAAAATCAGGGAAGCAAAATCCTAGTTGGAACTCAAATTGGCCACTTCTGTTAAGGATAATAATAAGAGTTTTTATAAATATATCAATGGTAGAAAGAATGGCGGCAGCGACCTCCACTCCTTGTTGGATGTGGGGGGGAAATATAGTAACCAAAGATGCAGAGAGGGCTGAAGTACTTAATGCCTTCTTTGCCTCAGTTTTCAACAGTAAGGATGTCAGCTTGCTTGACAGTTGGCCCTCTGAAGTGGTTGATGGGGGCAGGGTGAAATATGGCCCTCCTGCAATCCATGAGGAGGAAGTTAGAGACCTGCTGAGCCACTTGGACCCTCATAGGTCTATGGGGCCAGATGGGATCCATCCTAGGGTGATGAGAGAGCTGGCGGATGAGCTTGATAAGCCGCTCTCCATCATCTTTCAGCAGTCCTGGCTCACTGGAGAGGTCCCGGAAGACTGGAAGTTGGCCAATGTGACGCCCATCCACAAGAAGGGCCGTAAGGATGATCCAGGTAATTACAGACCTGTCAGCCTGACCTCGGTCCCAGATAAAATCATGGAGCAGATAATCCTGGGTGAAATCATGCGGCACCTGCAGAACAGCCAAGAGATCAGGCCCAGCCAGCATGGGTTTAGGAGGGGTAAGTCCTGCCTGACCAACCTGATCTCCTTTTATGACCATGTGACTTGCCTGGTGGATGAGAGGAAGGCTGTGGATGCGGTATACCTGGACTTTAGCAAGGCCTTTGACACTGTTTCCCACAGTAGACTCCTAGAGAAGCTGGCAGACCGTGGCTTAGATGGGAGCACTCTGTGCTGGGTTAGGAATTGGCTGGATGGCCAAGCCCAAAGTGTGGTGGTGAATGGTGTCTCATCCAGTTGGCGGCCGGTCACCAGTGGTGTCCCCCAGGGATCAGTGTTAGGTCCAGTCCTGCTTAATATCTTTATTGATGATCTGGATGAGGGGATTGAGTCCATCATCAGCAAGTTTGCAGATGATACCAAGCTGGGAGGAAGGGTTGATGTGTTAGAGGGTAGGATGGCCCTACAGAGGGACGTGGACAGACTGGAGAGATGGGCCGATTCCAATGGGATGATGTTTAATAAGTCCAAATGTCGGGTACTTCATTTTGGACACAACATTCCCATGCATAGCTATAGACTGGGGACAGAGTGGCTGGAGAGTAGTCAGGCAGAAAGGGACCTGGGAGTGCTGGTTGACAGGAAGCTCAACATTAGCCAGCAGTGTGCCCAGGTGGTTAAGAAAGCCAATGGCTTTCTGGCAAGCAGGACCAGAGAAGTTATCGTCCGCCTATACTCGGCACTGGTCAGGCCTCATCTTGAATATTGTGTACAGTTCTGGGCCCCCCAGTTTGGGAAAGATGTCAGGATGCTGGAGTGTGTTCAGAGGAGGGCAACGAAGATGGTGAAGGGGCTGGAGCACAAGCCCTACGAGGAGCGACTGAAGGAGTTGGAGCTGTTTAGTCTGAAGAAGAGGAGGCTCAGGGGAGACCTCATTGCTCTCTACAACTACCTAAAAGGAGGTTGCAGTTGGGCAGGGGTTGGTCTCTTCTCTCAGGTGACCAGTGACAGAACCAGAGGGCATGGACTCAATGCGCTGCCCAGGGAGGTGGTGGAGTCGCAGACCCTGGAAGTATTTAAGGGGAGATTGGATGAGGCACTGAGTGCCATGTTTTAGATGATGGGTTTGTGTTAGTGTTGGTGTTGGTGTTAGTGTTGGGTTATAGGTTGGACTTGATGACCTCAGAGGCCCTTTCCAACTTTATGATACTGTGATACTGTGATACTGCGTAATATATTACAGGGATACCAGAGCAGTATTTGATAGTATTGAAAAAGCCAAAAGGTTTTAACATAGCAACTCTTGACCTTCGAAGGTAAGCGTTGAGGAGCAGGGTACAGCATGCACACAGACAATGCTATTTTAATAATTTTCTTTTTTCGCATTGATGTCCAACTTTGCCACACTCCTCTTCGTGAGTATTCAAAACCATATAGAGGGCTGTGTAGATCAAGATATTGCATGTGAAATCTTGCGCAAGTGCTACTTGTAGTCAATTATTCCTGGCAAAAATATTGCTATAGTTAATAATGTAAACAGTGAGCAAAACCGAAATCTGATATGAAATTTATTTGTTCCGCTATACCTTTTGAAAAAGGACCAGTCCATCAAATTGGAAGTGCTTGTACAATTTACCATGATACATGTTGTAAATACCCACTGTTTGATTAAAAGATCAAAGTGCTTGGCAGACCACCTGGAGCTTTCTATCACAAAAGAAAGGGAATTTAGGACTTTCAAGGTAAATTACAGATGAAGAAAGACAAGGAGATGTTATAAATGGATCATTGATGTCAAATTGAGAAGAATCCAATAAAAAATACACAGTCTGAACTACTTCTTGTTCCATATGCTCTGCATAGTTACCAATGATTGTGCAAAATATCCTTGTCTAGCAAATATAGAATTCGTGTTATAAGCATTTTACATCGAATATGTGTAAAAATACTTTTCTGAATACGTTAAAAGGCAGGCTAATCGGAACCCTTCTTGCACTGAGATTAGAATCAGAGCTGCTAGTCCATATTCACATTCATAATTTACAGCGAGTCTCATGTTTTGACCCAGACTTTGCAGGCTGGGTACATACCAACCGCTGCTTTGTCTGGGAAAAAAACAGCTTACACCCTCTCTCAGTCAGAAAGCATCTTTGCTGGCAGAACTATATGTCAGAATAGCACTGTAGGTAAAAGTTGGTCTGTCTAATTCAAAAATTTCAGTTAGATATTAGGAAAGAAAAGTGGGGACATATTTCATTAAGACTATCTTATGCACATGGAATTAAAGTAATTTAATATTTTCTTTTCTGCACAGTTATCATGAGCCACAGTCATAATGAAAATCAGGAAAGATTCATAGGCAAATGCCCTGAAAAGCAGGGACATACTTAAAGGCTTTCCAGTTTTCTTCAATCTCACAAAGATTGAAGAGATCTTGCTGTGTTTCCCAAAGAGCCCTACAAGAGTCATAGTCCTACGAAAGTGTTTAAAAACTGTACTTCAATCTACAAAGTGATTCAGCTACAAATCATGGTCTATTTTTAAGAGACTCTTTCAGATAGCTCATGATAAAATAGTATGAGAGTTTTAGGGTGCTTTGAAATTACCTTTGAGGTACTAGAGGAATGAAGGTGTCACCAGGGTTTTTTTAAAGGTGTAAGTTAATCTGCTGAGGTTGCAGAGCGCTGAATCTGATCTCTGCTCACAAATTAGTGAAGGTATAACATGAATCATTAGAATTAATAGACATACATAAATGTAACGAACTGAGGAAGAGTCCAATTGAACTTCTATAACAGAAAATTATATCACATATATTCACTAGATTTCTTTGAAGAACTTATCGTGTGTGAGTTTGGTACTCTTGAAGAGGTTTTCCCTTTTACTGAAAACTTGTACTAAATCATCCTAAGGTGAGATGAAACATCCTTTTATGTATAATTAATATCTGATTAAATTGGAGTTCGGGAATTACTGATCACTTTTATGCTTCAGAGGGTTACCAGTGGTCACTCCCAAGTAAATATGCTGAGACTTTTGTCATTCATAACTCTTTTATGATCAACAACAAAATGAGGAGTGAAGGTGCAAGGCAGAAAACTTAGGAAAATAGGACCTGCTTTAGGATAGTCAAAAAAGCCTTTGAAGTCATAAAATCTTTCTGATTTCATGATACAGAGTGCTCTGGCAGTAAAATTGCAGCTGAAATTTACCATCAGAAAATGCAAAATGATACACGTAGGTGGAGGAAAAAAGGAACAACTGTAGCTAAAATGCGCAGTGATGAGCTGTCTTGGAATCATGGTTCACAAAAATGTTACCTTAAATTTGACAAGAATCAAAAAGGAAATTAAGTTTAGAAATTATTAACAAAGGAACAGAGAGCAGTAAAGAACTGCAACTCCAGGGTACACCCATTTCTTGGCCAGTATGTGCAGAAGGTACTACATCAGAAAAAGGAAAAAAAATCATAGTTGGATTGGAAAAGTAAGTTGTAACGGTGGAGAAGGACCTAGTGCACAAGGTCCTGTTTCCTAATGTGCTTTCTACTTTTGATCACGTATGTATGTATTTATATCCGCAAGCTTGCCACATCTCCTAATAGTGCAGTTCATCTAGTGCTCCCTTTGGAATGTACATTCTTTGCAAACAAGGTAGCGACTTGGTTACAGAAAGTAAGATAATTATAACGCCATGTTTAAATTATTCCTCTTCACTTGAAGAGGCAGTGGGCTAGAATACACACATGCAAATATTCTGACTACAGCATAAAGTGTTCAATTTTTGGACATTTCAGTCCTTAACTCTAACTGGGAGTCAGCGGCTGAATCCAAGTAGCAGTTTCTGTCTTCTTTCCCCTCCCCCGCTTCCCTGGTAACGTTCAAGGACTTGTCTAGAAAACACAGATAAAATGGGTCTAAATTAATTTTTTTAAGCAACAACAAAAAAAAGGCTATAGTATTGTTATGGTAATTCTTTTCAAAAGCTTTTTGTTTGTAATGCTGTCCTTGAGACAGCCAGGGAGGGACTACCTCGAAGCTCTCCATTGCACAATAGTTTCCATATGATGTATATGACTCTGGAATGGGAAAGGCTCATAAATCTTTAGTAAATTGAATCCTGCACAGGATTCACAGGATGCTTGAGAGAAGTGCGGAATGAGACTAGCTTATAAACCTGACCTAAATAGCTAACAGTGAATCTTAAAGCAGACAAGAAGTGTCTAGAGGTAATAAAATAGGCAGAAGGGCTTGCAAAATTATTCCAAACACCAATTGATTCCACTTTTTCTAATAGCTTTCTGAACCTGCCAGCACAGGCCAGGGAAATCTCTCTGAGGTTTAGGCTTGATATTAAGAAAATATTTTTCACTGGAAGGGTGATTGGCCATTGGAATGCGCTGCCCAGGGAGGTGGTGGAGTAATCATCCCTGGAGGTGTTTAAAAACAGATTGGATGAGGTGCTTAGTGCTATGGTTTAGACAATGAGTAGGTATTGGTGTTGGACTCAATGATCTCAGAGGTCTTTTCCAATCTTGTGATATTGTGATACTGTGATACTGTGATTTATTCCAGGAGGCTTCTGAACCCTTGTCAAAGTAGTAGGAGTTGAAGATAAAAGTGATAAAATAGTGGACGAAAATTCCAAATTAAAGGTGGGTCCAAAAAGTGACCTTTTACATTTTCTTTTCAGTACCATGTAGTTTGTGCTATGTCCTTTCTATAAAAAGCTACTAAAGGAGAGCTGGAAGTGGCTGTGGAAGGCAGTCTGCCTACGTGGGAACGACCCCTCGCCAAAATACCAGAGGATACTGAGAGCGACAGAACTTAACATAGCTATCCCTTTGACATTTTCACTGAACAAGCTGCTACTTCTCTTATTCTTTTAATGTGACTCCTCTGTATTTTTAAGAAAGAGTGTCTTGAGCAGAATATAAGCAGGTACAGCTATTTGGCAGAGATGCATCCAGCTGTGAGTGACTTTCCGCTGTAATAATTAGGTGGACTTGGCAGAGATGTCTATCATAGTTCTGAAGCTTTCACATCAACCAGCTCCAGTTGCTTGTTATGAACACACACTTGATTTGATGCTTCACTAGCTTTATACTGCCTCAAGCATGACTTCTGTAATGCAAAATAGAAAGAATTTCATGCAAATGTTAAGGGAAGACACTGACTGAATGTGGTATCTGGATGAAGGGACCTCTCACTCTAAAGGTCCTTTTGCTGCCAAGCAGATTCTGTAAAGCAATACTTTGCTTGAGATAAAATGGGTAGCACTCATAAATGGACTGGGTTCTGTGTTGTGAAGTTCTTTCCCATATTTTAGAAGGACAAATTCTTTAAAAGGTCCATCCTTTCTAAAGGAAGTCTTAAAAAAAACAGATCTGTTTTCCCCAACAGCACATGCCTCTCTGGATAGGGGGGCAGGTAACACTCAGAAATACTCCCACACTGGAGACAACAGATGGAAGAGGTGAGAGCCTTGGTTTGCTTGTCCCTCTGCCCACTTCAGGGACAGTCAGGAACATCCAGGGAGCCCTTAGCCTGTCTGATGCAGAGGTCTCAGATGGGTTATATGAATGGTCAAGGAGATTGATTAATATCTCTTCCGTCATTGCTGGGGATCTCTAATCTAAACTAATTTATCATATTTTAACTGGCTAAATCCCATATGGATGTAGCCATATGGATGATCTACTTCAGTGCATAAGCATATGCTTTACTTTCATTTCAATGCAATGTTACAAAGTGTTTAGATACAAATGCTGTCTTAAATTCTTGCCTGTCTAAAGGTAGTTTGGACCAACATGTGAAGAGGGAATTGCATCTCGTTATAATTTTTTTCATTTGCCTTTAACAAGTGCTTGTGAGCATAGATGATGTAAAATGAGCTTTATGTAAACAGTAAGCTGAGCCTGAAGCACAAGATATAATGAAATAATATAACTGTGAGCTGTTGTTGCCCTTCCTTCCAGGTTGGATCTCCACAATAGCATTGCAATCATTGATAAAGGAAGAAAAATGTGCATTTTTTAGAGTCAAAAGTAATACTTAATATGCAGCAATGAAGCAGAAAATAGTTGGCAAATGCACTACACCAATAGTTTGGCAACAGTATTACTTCTGCAAGCTTTGAACAAGCTTTTAATTGTGGCTATTTTCAAACACCCCTAAATGATCCCTTAAGTGTTTAGAGTTAACTAGATATTTGCCCTTGTACCTGGAAGTGAACCCAAGTGAAAAAATATTTGGAATGAGTCAATATGTGAAATACATGATGAAAAAGCCTCTGGGTGACCACACTGGTTGTGCAGCTTCGTACAAGCATTTCTCTTTCCTGGGATTGATGTGTATTGAGGTGGCTGTTCCGCTCACTTGCTTGTTTTGCTCTTCAAGAGTCTATTGTTCATCTGTTCTACAAACACTCTAAGGATCTGTTCAGATCTGTAGACCTAGGAGTTGCTGCAAGTCTCCCTTTATATCTCTGTCATAACTGTTAGGAAAACAAGAGGAATTTTATACTGTGATTGAGGTTGTGCCATCCCATTCGTTTGCTGAAAAGGTGTTACTGAGGTTCAAGAGGGCAGAGAGAATTAGAGGTGTATGTGTGGTTGGTGTTTTATGTTAGGCGATTACGTATGACTCCAATTGCAGCAACCACCCTTAAAAATATTTTTAATGGTTTATTGAAGTTCAGGGAGAAAAAGAAGAACGTAGTTGAAAATCTAACATATAAAGAATGAAACTTTATAGGACATTAGGTGGCTCTCCAGCACTGAAAAATACAATCATAGAAGAATCTCTTTGTTGGTATTAAATATAAATAGTGCACTTGGAGAGGAAAAAAGAAGTTAATTTATGTGGTCTGGAAGTTTATTTTTGAAGTTTTATTCTGCTTCCTTTTAGATAAAGCATGACCAGCAGACACAAATGAGAAGAAATGACAGGGAGGAAATGTGTGTTGTGCTGGATTTCACTTATAACTCACTGTGGGAAGGCATGGACCCAGCTCTTGGTATGAGAAAACACTTGGGGAAATGGAAAGATTTTACCAGCATTGCACTGCTTAAGATATTGCTCCTGTCTGGCCTCTAGGATCTACCATAGAAGTAAAGTTGTGTGTCTGTATACTGCAAGAAACTGAGACTGAGTTTTCCTAGGAAAATTATATCCTTTGGGTGTTCTTCTCCCCCAGGAAGCCCAGGAGATGGTGAGGGAGGGACCAGCCAGGGTTACGCTGTGCTTCTTCCAATTGCTTTTAAATTAGCAACCATGTCAGTGCTACCAGCCAAGGAAACATGCCTCTAAGCCTGGCTGTGATCATCTGTCTCACATCTCCAACATTTCTGCCTGTTATCCTGCCGGTGGATAGCATTACTGCAAAATGCCTTGTTGAAATCAATCCTGCTTACACCACCTGTTTTATCTCTAGCTTGTGGTTACTTTTGTTTGCAACTCTACATAAGAAGCTGGGCTAGGTCTCTCCCACGTTGCAGCATTTAGAAAATAGGTCTCATGTAATCTCAACTTTCAACTGCAACTGGGGGTCCCTGAAAACTATTTCTTCTTCTGAGCAGAGGCTTCTTTTCCTGCTATGCCTCAAATTCTATTTCTCTGGCTCAGAAGGATTCAGAGGGATGTCTTACATATTCATAGCAGGCAGAACTGTTTTCTTGCCGAGTACGTGATGATATATACCCCATGGTGGCCTCTTACAGACAACGTGGAACTACAGTTATTCGGAAACCCTACCTTGAATATCACAGACTCCTTAGGCTGGAGAGTGAAGCTGTAGGGCCCTCTTGTGGGAAGAAAACAGCAGTCCTGCTCGTCGGGAAATGCGTTCTGTATACTCCGATGAAAACTTGCAGTGAATGCCTGCTGTCATCTGTCAAAGTATGATACGTGTTGTGTGACAGCCTGGGCATCTTTCATTGGTGCTCAAATCTGATACCTATCTGCAAGCTTGGAAACGAGAAAGGATTTTATTTATAACCCTCAGCCCTGCATATGACTGCTGACCTCTCCACCTCTGTCCCTGACCTTCCAGAGTGGCTTATTCCCTAGCTTAGTCATAGATGTTAACTCCTAAATCCAATCTCTCCGCTCAGCTAGGCCCAGGGGTGGTGGCATTTCTTTCATGTGTGGGTGAGTTGAGTCTATGCCATGGGCATGCCATGGACATGCTATGACTTCGGGACGTGCCGTATCTCCTTCTCGCCTCCAGCTGCTGACCAGAGTTTCTTATGCCCTAAGCCCATCTGCACCCCCACTGAGGAGGAGGGTGGGTCTGTGGCCTAACCTCTTTGCAACATTGCCCTCTCCTCTCTGCCTTTTGCCTCCTGACCCTGGCATGACTTCCTGGAGGCTTCAAACACCTTTTGCATCTTTGTGCCTGCTTCAAGGAACTGGAGGCTTCATCTTGACCAGGATGTTATTCATGTGTTTAGAGGAGCCATGAGTTGACTGCAGGCAATGTGGGATACTAGAGCTGGGGCCCACAGGCAGGCAGAATTAGGGTGAGTACTGGCTTTGTGTAAGATCTGTGGACAGAACATGTCAGGTTTTAGCTCCTGAGTATGCCTAAAAAGTTAGTGAGAGGAGCTGTGTCTGATATCACTCAGAGCAGCCAATGGCAGGAACTGAATGTTGCATCTTGTATATTGAACCACACTAAGTTGGCTGACAGACTGATGACAGTCAAGGCATGAGAGCAATTCAGGAATCTTTGACCCAAACTCTGCATAGCTCCCCAGCACAAAACTTTTCATCCTGAGCATCTAAAGTGTATTTGTGTATCCAGTTTTGTCGCTCTTAGTCACATCCAGAAATTCTGGATCTCTTCCTATAGCCTAAGACACGTTTCTGACATTAAACACTCTTCTTTGAGGGAGGATGATGCCTGTTTGCTGCTCTACTCTCTGATAGCTGCACAGTGCAGGAACAAAGCAAACCAACAGCAATCAAGCCCTCTGAAGCTCAAGGCAGAAGAAAGATCATTGTCTTTATTATATACGTTTTGTTACTATATTGATAAGTGTTTTCATCTTTTCACCTTCTCTTCTAATCTCAGTCCATATCTGCCTCTGCTGTGAGAGCATCTTGTCCTCAGGCATCCTGTCTATTTAGCTGCAACAATCCAATCACACTCTTCAATAAAGACTCAAAAATATCAGAAAAAAGATACTGTGAGTATACTTGGAAAGTATAGCGTATACCTAAAACCTGATTTCAGAGTAATTTATACAATATGAACTTTTTTTTCTGACTAAGATTATTTTTGAGAGTTCTATTCTCTGATGTCAAAAGGGCTAATTAGCATTAATATTTTATAAGGTAGTAGTCAAACTCATAGATTGACTCAGTGTTGTAGCTATGTCTTCTATTGGTTTATTAAAAATGTTATTAATGTGTTCTGGAACCTACTTGATCCTGACATGGACAGTTTGCTTTTTTTCTAGTTAAAGGATTCTGCTGATAATCTTTCCACTGTTTTCAGAGGATGTAGAAGGTAAAGAGATGTCTCTTGAAAGAGGTGACAAAATTTGACAAGCCATTGAGTTGAGGAAGAATGCTTCAAGAGAGTATGTTATTTACCTTTCCTTATTTGGTGTGTTTTCATGGATGTACCAGACTTTTAGGAGAAAAAATGTGTTTTGACAGGATGTCTTACCCTTGTCATGGAATCTATGAAGGCAGAAACAGTGAGCACAATATTTCATTGTCCAGAGTAAATAATGATGGGAAGGAGTGTGCTGAGGTTTTTGAGGCAAATGTTTCTGCTTTTGGAACAAAAGCTGTTATCGAGCTGTTGAAATCTATTGAACATACAGCACTGAAATGTACTGAGAGTGTGGCTGACACAGACCCTGAACTGCACAAACTGGTATAAGAGGCTGAAAGATAGAGCAAAACCTTCATCACCTCCAGCAACAAAGAAATACAGATTACAAGTTCTGGAGTTAGCACAGGACCTCATTAAACACCTAGCAATATTACATCAAAACCTGTTGCACACTGGCTCCATCCCTGAATAGTCTTGTTCATGGGATCCCCATAAACTAAGTAAAAAAAAATAAGATTTACTTTCTTATGTGATCTGCTAAACATGAGAGCTTGGATTCTAGAAAAAACATGACACAGGAGGTGAGATATTTGAATTAGCAGAAAATCTTAGGAAGAAGAATCAGAAAGCCCATCGTTCTGCCCAGAGGGCAAACATTTATAACACTGCAAAATCCCAAATCTGTAAGTTTTAATAGAGCTTTATATTTATTTTGTGCAGTGTATAAAGCAATACAAGAAGAAACTCATTTCACCTTAGTTTATTTCTCTTCCTTCAGCACAAAGGATACATCAAAAATTAAATTCCATTTGATTTTCCTAATGTGCTTGAAATCTATAAACCAGTTCTGGAATTGTACTTACAGAGTTGACATAACATTTTGCTATTTCTTTCTGTGATGGTGCTTTCCTGGGCCTGCCTTACACCTAACATGCAGTGGCACAGCTCTAAAAGTCATGTTGATCTTATTCCACTTCACTCCTTGCTGGCAAATTACCCAGTTTTCCAGGCTACAGGGAGTTATTCCCTTAGTGTGCCCTTTTCAGCCATCCCAAGTGTTTAGAGTTCCAAATCCATGGTTGTAATGGAGATCAAAGTTACCAAGCTGTTCATAAATATGTATTTAGACTCACTTCCATAAAGGTCTTAAAATATGTCAGAATCAAAATACGACAAGGCAGCACCACCCAGCGATACCTTAGTTGTATTGGAACAAACTCATGTCATGCTGGAAGCAATATAGCCACAGTGACAACAATGGTCTCCTGGAGACATTTTATCTCCCATTTAACATGGGCCCTGCATGTTAGCCTAGGTACAGTGTTTTGGGAAATTTGGCACATTCCCTGACCTCTCTCACTAAGTTCTTCAGAGAAAGTCAAAGTAGTAGTGCATAGTTTTGCAGATATTATTTCTGTGACTGTATCCCTCTTCCTATGCACCAAACCTAAGTGCTCCGTTATTGGGCTGAGTTGGGATATTACTATCTGATTTTCAGCTCAAAACAGGTGCCCATTTTAGTTGGAAAAATAGTGCTGAAAACAGTTTCCATAAGGCACAATTATGCTCTGTTGACAGCAGTCGGGATTTCACCATTGATTTCCATTGCGGAAAAATCAGGGATCCCAGTAGCTGTTACTGCCGTATTACTGTTAGATAATGGTAGATAGCTTCAGGCAATGTGATTTGGAAGAAAAAATTTGAGCAGACAGGGGTTAGATCAATATCTGAATGATGGTTATCTTGGTCGGCATAGTGTTTTCCATAGCCTAATCCAATCTAAACAATCTCTAAATATATCACAGACCGTGAAATTTCGATCCCTGTTCTGTCAGCCTGTTCATGTGAAGATGGATGACATGCCTGATGAGGTCAAAGGGCTTGATCTTGCTACTGCTGAAGTAGATAATAAATGTCCCACTAACTTCAGAGAAGCTCTGAGAGAGTCACTTTGTCAAATTGCTCAATTATACAGAGGCAGTAGATCCTTTCCAGGAGTAATAGGTTTACAGCAGTTACACATGCACAGGCTTTCTTCCCCAAAGGAGAGGAGGGTCTCTGCAAGTTTTTTGGAATTAAAAAACAAGCCAAGAAAAAATGGAGATGATGTTCAGAATAGGAGGCTGCTATTTTAGGCATCCCTTGTCCAGGACAGACCACAGAGCAGTTTCTTGCGACAATTTTTTGCAGGGTCCAGGTGCTCTCCCATGTGTGTAGATATGCTCATGTGCTCCACTGCAATCTCTTGACCATAGCCAAGTACGTGCTTGGTGGAGAGAGGCACTGCTGGAGAGCAAAATCTTCATCTGGAATGACATGAAGTTAAAGAAATGAGAAAAATGAACAAAATTTGGCTTTCACATTGAGAAAAACTTTGCCTGGGTTTCAGCTGGACTTTTGCAGAAAAAGTGACCATCAGCACTGACAGCTTGGGCAGCCGGGAAGCCACCAAAGTGGGGCAGCAGCCCAAGGACGGTGCAGATTGGAGGCAGGGTTTGGGATGATGTTCCTGAGTTGCCTGTAGCAATCCACCCAGGCAACCTTACGGGGCAATTAATAAAGTGGTAGGGGGTGTGTTTGCACACTTGTTGCAGATCTGAGACCAGATAAGATTACTCTTCCAGTAATGAGCTTGTGGATAACACCCTTACAGCAGCACTCATTAAGTAACTTTCTGTGAAGAAATATCTCTCTTCACCCAGGTGGAACAACCCACAGCCAGTGTTATGAGAAGCTTCCACTGTCATGATGGAAAGAATATGAAAATAAAGAGTGGAAATTCACTCAGCAGATCTGCCCAGCAGACTACAGGCTTGAACTGTAGTTCCAACTCCTGCCATCTTGGCTTTGCCCTCAATACAATCACATGCATATACACAGAAACGTCTTCCAGTTTATTGAGTAAATAAATGTTTTTCCAAACAGAAAAAAATAACAAAATTGATACGATAATGAAGTTAAAATTTCAGGTATAAATATTACCATCTTTTAAAAAAATACTTTAAAACCCTTCACCATTGCTCACAGGAAGTAATTCTGATTGCTATTAAAATTCTGGTGACTTAATTATATTAATAATTTAAATCTTTAACTGCTGCATGTTATTTAAAACTTAAAAGAGCTACAAACAATTTTGGTTGCCTGTAAGGTTTCAACAGATGTTTTCCTTATCATTACAATACATTATGCTTTCTTTCTTAATTCCAAAATACTGTCACATATTGTCAAATCATGCAAAATTTCAAAATAGGAAAATTGAGCTTAATAGTTGTCAGAAAAATCAGTTAGTGTTCACCTGTTTGAGTGTATAGTCAAGTGACAAAGTAATGGATAGAGAAACACACAAACACTTTATTTTCATGTACAGTCAGCTTGGATTGAAGTGCTGGAACGTGTCCAGAGAAGATCAACAAGGCTGGTGAGGAGGCTGGAGAACAAGTCTTACAAGAAGCAGCTGAGGGAACTGGGGTTGTTTAGCTGTAAGGTTAAGCCTTGGTGATAGCACATAGACCTTGACAGGGTTTGATAATGAGCTGGGAATTGGCTAACCTTGAAAGTAGTGGAATGTCCCTGGCACTTATTAAGTAGGCCATAATGAGGGATTAGGTAAAGGAAAACAGAACTTACTGCTACCAATTAAGAAACAGTTTAAGGCACTTGCACAAGTGCTTTAGCCCAGTCATAGAGGTGAAATTGGAGTGTGGACAATGTCTTTGCAAAAAGACTGTTATAAAAGAGGAATTTGTGTTACAATAAAGGTCTCCATTTTGCACCTGCATCGGAGTCCGTGAATTCATCTGCATTTAGCTTGGAGAAGAAAAGGCTGCGGGGACACCTCATCACAGTCTACAACTACCTGAAAGGAGGTCGAGGCAGGTGGGTGCTGATCTCTTCTCTCAAGTGACAGGTGATAGGAGGAGAGGAAATGGCCATAAGTTGTGCCAGGGGAGGTTCAGACTAGACATCAGGAAAAATTTCTTCACTGAAAGGGTGGTCAGGCACTGGAACAGCTGCCCAGGGAGGTGATTGAGTCACCATCCCTGGAGGTTTAAAAGGCAGGTAGACCAGTTTATTAAGGACACAGTTTAGTAAGGGGACAGGTATGGTTGGACTTAATGATCTCAGAGGTCTCTTCCAACCAGATGATTCTATGATCCGGGAACACCCAAGTTAACTGTGTCTTTTCCAAGACAGCTCAGGGCTGGAGTCAGTCTACTTGCTGATGCTGCGTGTGGAGATGAAATTGGTACCTGCTGAGGGATCCATGCCATGCTTCTCAGGATTTTTAAGGCATAGCAATAGCAACTCATTCTCTATAGCTATAACATTCGTAAGTAAAATAGATCAGTGAGGTTGGGCAGTTCATTAGTTAAAATAGGGTGATGAGGTATCAGAACAGGTTGCCCAGAGAACCTGCAGATGCCCAGTCCCTGAAGGTGTTCAAGATCAGGTTGGATTAGGCTTTGAGCAACTTGATCTACTGGAAAGTGTCCCTGCCCATGGCAGATGGGTTGGAACTAGATCTTTAAGGTCCAACTCAAATCATTCTACGATTCGTGATGGCCCTGTAACTTCTTCTAAACAGGAGCATTTTCCTTTACTCCTAGTTAGGAGATTGAGGCAATGCTGCCCTAGTGCAATCAGGTTGTTAGGTCGACTAATACTTGCATGACCTGCTCTGGCCAAGGTCAGCACCCTGGTTTGAAATGAACTGGTTTTGTCTGGAATTGAAACTTGCTTTTAAGAGAAGGAATTTTGATCTACACCATTGTGTAAGAATGGTCTTGATGCCTTGTCTTATGAGTTGGCTCTTTAGCTACAGTTTATGTTAATGTTACTTTGGTTTTACAAAAAGATTAAATCAAATTGTCCATATCTGCCACATGTTGAATTATACTACTTGCGTGCTGTTATTTTTACAGTGACAGTTAGGTGATGTCATATCTGCTTTGTTCTTTAGGCATTCTTCCCCACATCTAGTATTTTGGGAGGAAATTAACATTCACTAAACCAGCAACATATTACTCAAACATCTAATTCTTCTTGTACAAATTATGGCTCTGATCCTATTAAATTTTATTCCTGGGCTTGCTTTCATGTTATAATGGTTTGTCACATTGAACTCGCAAAATCATTAAAGTTATGCTTATGTATAAGTGCCAGGAAGATTTGTGCCTAAATAATGAAAGTGAATACTGACAGTATATAATTATCCGTAATCTTCAGCTATAAACACAGTAGAATGCACCTCCGAAATAAACGTAGGAAATGGAATGTAATTGAGAAGTCTGTGAGAGTATTTTTACTTCACCTCATTCACAGCTATTTTGCACTGTTAGTAATAATCAGACTGGTAATTTTCTGCTGCATGTGCTGTACATGAACTCTGGCACATAATTTTGTTTCCGCATCCATTTAGACACTATTGCCAATAGATATTAAAAGTGAAGGAAGGGTGGAAAGAAAGGTCTCTGAATAATGTCAGTGCACATTTATTGCAGCAGCCATCCATTACTTTCAGAAAAGTAACAGACATGATTCTAACCATATACACTGTCCCTTGCCTTCAGAATGACTTTAACTTTGCCGCTCTAGATAAGTTTTATCACTTACATGTCCTTAGTTCTCAGGTTTTAAATCAATTCAGATTTATTTACAGTTGACTGAAATACAGAATTTCAAGTTAGCAGACAGTAATTGTTGCTCAAAAGTATCCAATTAACAGGAACTTTGAAAACAAGAATTGTTCACAGAGGCACCATGCTGTGAAAGAAAATGGCATTGCTGTTTCTTTCACCACTGCAAAGAGAGGAGCTGGTTGAATGCAAAAACTCCAGAGGTCTCCAGGTTGAGAGTCCACCATTGGGCCCCTCGCTACAAGAAGGACATTGAGGTGTTGGAGCGTGTCCAGAGAAGGGAAATGAGGCTGGTGAAGGGGTTGGAGAAAAAGTCCTACAAGGAACAGCTGAGGGAACTGGGCTTGTTTAGCTTGGAGAAGAGGAGGTTGAGGGGAGACCTCATTGCTGTCTACGGCTGCCTGAAAGGAGGCTGTGGCAGAGCGAGTGTTGATCTCTTCTCTCATGTGACAGGTGATAAAGCAAGAGGAAACAGCCGTAAGTTGCGCCAGGAGAGGTTCAGACTGGATATTAGGAAGAATTTTTTTACTAAAAGGGTGGTCACGCACTGGAACAGTCTGCCCAGGGAGGTGGTTGAGTCACCATCCCTGGAGGTGTTTAAAAAACAGGTGGATGAGTTTTTGAAGGACATTGTTTAGCAGAAGATGGATATGGTTGGACTTGATGATCTCAAAGGTCTTTTCCAACCAGAAGGTTCTATGATTCTGTGATTCTATGCTCCCTGGGCTGGGTACAACCCTCTCAGGACCCTGGGAGTGCTTATGTGATTTGAAGGCTAGTGTAGTAGGAGGTGAACATTTATAGATCAAGAAAATGATCTTCTTTCTGGGAACAGACCAGGAGAGCTTGTGCTGCTACTTCTGGCTTCAGCATCTTCGTTCCGCAATCAGAACATGGAAGCCTGGAGACCTGTTGTTGGAGCTAGGATCCTGCAGCTTTCAGCCAGCCAGCTCCACAGCACTGCCATCTTTCTCATCCAAGAGGTACTGCTCAAGGGAGTCATGCATACAAGGGACTCCAACCTGCTACTGTGAAGCTATGGCTCTGAGAGCCCTATGATCTCCAAGGGCAAAGAGGCCCGGTTCTTGTCTCTGGAGAGCAAAACTTGCAAGACTTTGGTGCCTAGGTATCTCCAGTTTTTCTAGAAGCATTATGTCCTCATAGTTATCCTCTGATGCCAGACAGGTTTCTATGGGAGAGATGCCTGTGGTCTACCAAGAGCTCAAAACACTTGAGATGTTTCAGTTGAAGGACTTCAGTTCAAACTCCAGCTTTTCAAATTAATTTCATCAAAATTTTTCTGACCTGCTCAAGGTAGAACATGTGATACAACGCTAGCCTGGACTAAGAAAATATATTCTGAAAAAAATAATAATTTGATTAAAAAAATTAACCTGAATGTGAGTGAAGTTGTTTTTGTTTTTTTTTTAAATTAGAAACTGAGGACAGATAATCAAATGTTCCCTGCTTAAGGAGAACACCAGAAAATTCCAAGAGTTTCTAAAGAATAAACAATAAACAAGGTGATGTTTAATGTCTTGAGGATAGCTTTCTAGAATGTGTATGATGGATTAAATAATTTATGAGCTTTCTAGAGATCAAAGAAAATTAAAGATACTTTAAATTTCTGTTACTCGCAGGTTACTGAAACCAGCGAAAACAGGGAGCTGGAACACTTTTAAAAAAACTTTTACAAAAGACATGTCTTTTTTTAAAAAACCTTTCAATCTCACGTTTTTCAGAAAGTCCTGTGGGAGTAAGATGGAGTTGCCATTGCCTGCAAACACTGCCAGAAGATTCCTTGGCCTGTTCATTAGCCTATCAGTCTGCCCCAGAGCAAATAACAGTGGTCCCTGAGGCACCAGCAGACAACTTTTATGATACCACAGAAACTATTTCTAGATGTAAATGTTGCAATTAAACAATTTGTGCTGGAGCTGGGTGGAGGAGCAAAGAATGCAGTTTTAAAGCACCACCACTTCCCTGCTCCAAGGTGCAGCTCCAAACAGTTTCTCTTCTCAAGAACCAAGCTCTAGCTTTCCAAGACTTTGACTGTATTTCTAAGTTAGCTTTAATATCTGGTAATGTAATGTAAATCTGTCTTTTGCAAGCAGATCAAAGTTAGTACAAACTGTTGTGGTATGACTCCCCAACAGTCCTGTGTTATGAGGACGGAAAAATAAAGGATTTTTGTCTGCAGCATGGATCTTGCAGAAATGGCAGGGCTCAATTTAGAACCCTGCTGCATTTAGTTAGTTTAAGAAACGTGATTTTTCCCTTGGGTCCCCATCCGATTCTGGGCATTACTGCCAAATCCCACATCCCCCTTGCCCATTTCTCTCATGGGAACAGAAGTGCTTTAATTTCTCCTTTCACTGGCAAGGGTTGAAGTCTGGCAGCACACATGAAAAAAAGATTACGTAAATGGCAGAAAAGATATGGAGTAGCAATAGTGATCCTAGCATGGGTGGCTAGGCACAGAGAGATGATACCCAGTGACTTCATTTAATTTTCTCTTCAGCTGAAGGGATGCAATATGGTGGGTAAAGGAGGTTTTCATTTCAATACACATGCCAACTCTTACTCTGCTTTCAGGAAAATATCATGAAGAAAATGCAGCCTTCCTTGAAGATCAGGGCTTCGTGGTTTGAAGTTCTGAATTTTTGCTATGATTTATTTTCTAAAATGTAAAAATGAATATAATTTTTATTATTTTTGTGTAACTTTCAGTACTTCACGAATACTGGTATGAACTTTTATTATTGTAGTGCTAGCACGAACCTCTATCAGGAGCAGGAAAAAAACCCCAAATATGGTCTGATTTGTCTCCTTCCCCTTTGTGTAAAATGCCAGTATGCCCTAACACCTCAGATAGTTTTGAAGAATGATTCTAATTCTGTTTTTTTTTTAACATTCTATACTGAATTTCTATGTTTTATATAAATATGGAAAAAAATCTGATAATAACCTTTTTTCTTCCACAAAGATTCCAAAGGGTGTTTGTTATTATTTTAACTTTAATGGAAAGCTTGTACTTGGAAAATGTTTTGTGGCTACGTATTCCTTCATGCTCCTCCCACTTCAAGGTGAAATGTTTGTTTCATGTTTTCCACAACGTATATATGCCTCAAGATTTCAAAGATATCACAATTCTTAAATTGTCATATCAGTCTTGTACTTTCATTTTTGATTATTTCTGATTCTAGTGAATGTTTCTGTGTGGATTACAGATTTCTTTTGCGTTGTTGACTGAATAATCCCAGCTATGTGTATGATACATGGAACTGTTAATATAATCCACATGGGGGATTGCATGAGGCAACAGTCCTGCAGCTAGGATAGTAGGTAGTCATATAATTAAGATTGTACCACAATACATCAACACAAGGCCGCCAATTTAATATGACAAGGGCAATCTGAAATCTGGCAGTTTCTTGTTTTAGGACTTGCTTTTACAAATTTTAATGAATTAATCTTATTTGACAATTTCATACCTTTTTTTGTAGTAGAGGGAGAAGTCAGAGGATATATTTCCAGAGTAAATGAATGATTACATCTTTAGAAAGCAAGAAAGAGTTTAATTTTTGTTGATCAATTTTCTTAAATTGTTTTTCCAGCTTGTTATTTGCCCTTCATACCTACTGGTGCAGAAAGTAGGATTTGATAGACTGAGCAATTTTATTTGGCAGAGGAAAACATTTATTGTTTTCATTCGCTCTGCTGGGAAAAGAGCACTTTTAGATATTTGAGTCACACAAGCAGCTACCCCAAATATCTTTAAAATAAATGAGTCTCTTACATGAAATATACCTATCAAATGAATCAATAGTGTTTTTTTAATAAAAACCCCTTTTGTTATATTCAGCATAAGACAAAAAATCACTGTTTATCTCCAATACAGTAAATATCCACCTTAGATAAATATCCCCATTCTTAGCTTTTCCAGCTCTCTGGCTGTGACCTGTGTGATACTCTTAATTGCTGACAGCTTACATTTGGCAGAGACGGCTTCTGGGTGGCTGAGAGGAAGGCTTTCTAAAACATGGGTATCTAAACAAGTACTGAAGCTTATTGACAGTTTCCCAATGTTGAACAAAATAACAACAACAACGCAATTGTTTTAGAACGAAACAAGGAAATTATCATCTGTTTATGTGGCCTTTGTCTGGAGTTTCTGAGCACTACTTGACTTTGAATTTTTGAACCAAGATAAAACTAACCAGAACAGAGGTATTTACCCTTTTCCTCATGGGACTTCAATAAGAAGCAGGAGGGCTGGTGCATTTTTCAACCTTAGGTCTTTGTGGTTTTGGGCTCACACCAAGCTAATCAATGTACAGAGCCTCTGAGAATGTAGGTGCTGCTTGATGGGCCAGCTCAGAGCACAGATGAAGCACGTGTGCTCCTCCCTTAATAAACCATAATTTATGTGGACATAATTTATCTAAATAATCCCTGATTATTTGAGTAATCTCTGATCCGATCTTTCCTTAATCTGCCACCACATCAGTTCCAGTGGGTGACTATGGGATTGCTGTCTGTTAACCGTCAGGTGTTCTGGTTAAGCCATACAGATAAGTATTTCTAGGCATCTGTCATTTCTGGCTTCCCCTTTTTACTGAAAGTGGCAAGACAATTTTCACAACCTTCATCTGAAAACCTTGTTATTTCTTACATTTCTTGCAAATTGTATCTCATTTTGTGTTGATTTTCATGTCTTTGTATGCTTCTGCTTTACTTCAGTTCTTGTCCTTAGCTATTTGAGCTATGTTTTGCTGTCTGGCTCCTCTTTATATTTCAGGTTATTGAAGATTTCTGATTCAGCTGGGTGCCTCTTTTATTTTTTCCTTTTTTTTTCCCCTTTGCCTCATGATACTTTGTTTTATTGCTCCATATTTAATTTATTTTTATTTTTAAATGGAATTGCTGGTTTGTATGATGCCTTTTCTTTACATATATATCTACAAGATGTTAACTATCAGTTCCCAGAATTTATTCTGCTTAGCTTTTCTGAAGGCTTTTATTCTGTATTTCTTCTTTGTTATAAGGAGAGCCCTTATCTCTCCCTAGTCACTCTAAGCCCCTGCCTGCCACTTCCATGATTTTTTCACCCTGCTGGTGAAAAGCAGACCCAGAAAAGCCTGTCTTTCAGATGTCTTTTCTAAAATTTACCCACAACACCTGCTGGGAAGTCTGGACAAGATTCTTATAACGCAATAGAGACTTATGTGAGTAAAGGAATGTAAGCACAGGCCTGAGAACACTGTCTTGTTTTCTTTATAGAGAGCATTAAATAGCAATTTGAGATAAGCAACAGTAGTAAAGAGTAATTTTTTTGATTGTCACGTGTCTCATCTTAAATTGGTATCTGAATCAATGAATGATGCCCTAAAAATTCCTGTTTCTCACTACTGAATATGAGGTGAACCTTGGGTTGCTAGTTTGTATATGGACTTTAATGCTGCAGGTCTCCCAGGTCCTACCTTCTGATGACTGCTGCAACCCCTTAGCTATAGATGCGTGGGGAAAGTATCCCGTTAGCACCCAGCCTTGTGCTTTGCATGGCTTTCTTAGCTATAGAGAAAAAAACCTTAATCAATCCAGTGCTGTGTTTAGTGGATAATGATGTGCAGAAGTCCACTTAGCTCTCTATGAGTTAGTTCAGTGGTTGCAGTCTTGTGAGTAAGATGTTGAGTTCCCCTTGATGTTTTCATAGTCATCTTGCAATATAAAATGATGGAGGTTGCCTGCAGTTATAATCTTCTCAGCATTGCCATCCATCAGGCAGGGAAAGAAAAGACCTCACTGGATTATTAATCGTATACTACTCTGAAGACTTTCTTCATTGGTGTCTGATTCATTTAAATGGCTGCTTACGGTACTAGTTGTCTTCTGTTCAACAGGTTCACTGAACTTCCACAAGCCACGTTCAAGGAAAGTCTGAGCCAAAAACTGTTATAACATTGATCCCAAGGCTGTTGTCAGTCTTGGAACAAGTCCCAGTAGAATGTAATTTCTTCTTAGCACAAGGACTCACATCTTGGGAACGAAACCAAATGCTGTCATACTGTGAGACAATTGACTTTTCTGGTTACAATGTAATTAATGCTATTTAAATCTCAGAAAAGAAAGCAAAGAAACAACAAAAGGTTCAAATTTAGGACTACCCACCTTACTTTCACTAGATATCTCAAGGGAACTGAATCCATTAGAAATATGGTTCCAGATGCCAAAAACAATAAAAATGTAGACTTTAAGGTCTAGCCAAATTGTTGCTAAAGTTATTTCTCTGTGGACCGCAATCACTCATTAATTTCAAGATTGGACATTCTCCAAATTCTGTAGTTGCTTTGCAGCAAGGGGTAAGATCCCAATGATTAGAAGTCTTACATTTCACTCTTTTTTTGATATATGCAGTTGTACGAAAATTAGGATTTCAGAACTTTGTTACTTTCTTAAGGAGAAGCAAAAGAGTAATGTAAACCTGTTGAAAATCGATTCAAGCATTGAAAATAGAGCAAAGCGGTTTAGAGTACATAAATTAATGGAGCTCAGTGGTTTTGATTGTGTGTGTGTGGTGTTCTAGGATTTTCATTTTAATAGGTAGAAAAATGCTGTGGTCAAATGCTTTTAACATAATTAAATTAGTAGGAAATAATTTGATTTCAATATGATTGTCACAAAAAGTTGATTTTTTTGGAGAACATAAGAAAAATAGCTCATGGAAGACTTGCCCTTTCATATAAAATGATGTGAAGTGTATTATTCTTCAGAGGCTTTTGCATAAATAAATCAGTAAATAAATAAGAACAACAGTGTGCTTCCAGAGCAAAAATAATCCTTTATGAAAGACCATCCACAAAATCCAACTCTTATATTAAAATATGTTACCGAAAAGCATAAGGAAGGCTGTAGTGACTTTGAAAATAATTGTGGGCTGTATTTTTTTTAAAATACTGATTTAGTAAAAGTAATTTATATTTAAAACTTCAAAGGAATACAGTGAATAGAAGTATAGGTCTCTGCTGAGAAGCGGACCAATTTTATAGAAAATACTTTAGGATATGTTTTGCTAAGAAAGACAAACATTCTCTTAAAGTCTTTTTTAAAAAACTGAGATACCTTGCTCAGGATTTTTCCTGCAATTTTCCTTGACTTCTGCTTGTGATTTTTGTATTGTATGAGAAAATGGCCTTTCAGATAATCTAAAAATATTCACATTGAAATATTACAAATTTAAACTATAACTTCTTTAAGAAGCTTAAGGTTTTGCTCAGGAAATTGATCATTGCAACAGGGAGTATCTTTATACCTAATCTTATTATTGTGCTCCTTTGCTTTTACACTCTTAAACACTCGTTAACATCTCCTGATGGCCACTGTGGTAGAAAGGACACTAGATGAAATAGGTCTTGTCCTGATCAGTGGATTCTGCATAAGAGGTCTCCTGGCTCTGCTGAGGTCAGTGTTACAATTCGCACACAAGGCAGGTAAACTCTCAGATAATCCTAGGCTGCCTTTTTGAGGTGTCTGCACTCAAGTTGTGATGAGATGAATGCTACTCGCACCACAAGCAAGCAGCAGTGTAATCTGCGTTGTTCTTGGACAAATCTGGAATTTCCCTCTCCTCTTCCATTTGAAAGAATATTCAGATGCATCTCCTCTCCTTGCAAAATCACTTGTGAGCTCACTCCACAGGTTGGTTTAAATCAACAGGTGCCACTGGGCTAAAACTGCAATGACTTTACTACTGACCTCTCCTGACCTTGACTACCCCCACCTTCCTTTGTCCTCTGTCCAGTGCCTGGTCAGCAGCTTCACAACATTTCCACGGTGTGGGTACTCCATAGCTGTGCCTCTAGCTCCTAAGAACATTGTCCCAGATGTCTTTCTCATGTACCCTATCCCTTCTGTTGCTGTAAAAATATTAACTCAAATGAAGTGAGTTAAATTTGGATTTTCATGCTCAGCTTTGAACAGCCAGACTCTAGTTGGTTTAAGGAAGGCCTTTTATATTACTTTCCTGCATCTCTGGTGATATTATTTCCGCTGCCTTTTTTTAGCCCCACAGATATTTAAAAACTGAAAAAATGTCATAGCTATCACTACACATGAAACAATATGCAAAGTATCCTCCACAAAGCTGTGCAGATAATTCTGGGTATGTGTCAAATGCTTGATTGCTTCTTAGGAACTGTTACAACCTGTGGCAGTCATCTTTATTTTCCAGAGGGGTACATTAAAGACCATAACTGGATCCTGTCAATTTGCTGATGGTTGTTGAAGTTACAGGACCACATGAAACTCCCTGTAAGACTAGCCTACAGGTGCTTTGACTAATTTTTTATTTCCATTTTCCAGGTGGGTGAACGACAAGGCTTCCATGAAAAAGGAAAGTTTTAAACAGCTAATTAGACCAACGCTTTCGAAAGAAACTAGTCCTTTAGGCTAAACCATTTAGGAGATCTTTGCTCATTAAAGTTTCAAGTGCTGCGGGTTTTGAGTTCTTCTCTTGCAGGAGTTCCCTTGCAGATATGCATGTGAATATCCAGCCTGATGACACTTCAGAAATGACGGCCAAACCCTTTGCTGAAAAGCTTCTCTGGATATTGCCATCATAAATGCTAGGCAGTAGTGGTCCGTAATGCTGGGACAAGCAGCACTGGCAGTGATTTCAATTAGTGTGCAGCATGGACTGTAGACAATATGTAGGTGTCCAAAGTCCTGCATGGGGAGGTATTGCCCCAGATGTATTTAAAGCACCAATTTAAGTCTCAGTCCTGCAGAACTTATGTGTGTATTTAATTTTAATCATACAAGTAAGTTCTACTGATGTCAATATACAAAGCATCCATTTAGAAATTGTAAAATCTGCATCACCATATTTTGGTTTCAAGCTTGTATATCTCTTACTGAGCAGATTGTAAGACCTAGTTGATATTGAGTCATTTTTTCCAACACTTCTTATTTTGTTAGTAGGAACAGAATGACTACAGGATAGAAAGCTGAACATCTCTGTGCAACAGACTTGAGCTGGATGATTTATGAGCGATGTGTGGGTTAAGATTTCAGAGAAATATAAATTATACCTGTTTGTCATGTTGACTTCTTTTAATATTTCCCACATGTTTCTACGACAACATTCATGGAATATATATTTTAATTTCTATTACACAGAGGAAATGTGTCAGGCCTGCACATTTCACTGGATTTTATAGCTGAGTGCTGTGTCTAAAGTAGGTTGTAAATCTTCTTGGAAAAATATATAAGAGGATTTTCATCACAGCGGCTCTTCTGGCAATTCTGAAGTTTTTAATAAGCATAATTTAAATTTAAAAAGAACTTTCGCAGCCCTTGTGATGTGGAGTCTTCTAAACTGGGGGCAGTGAACACTGTGCAGGATCTTCATGGTAATAACTGCTGAATGCGTTATGAAAACCCTTACATCAGTAAACTTTGGAAAAATATCTTGTGGCCAATACTTAATTTCCTGCTTTCCTTATAGTGGGTACAGAATAATTTTTAAAATTCTAAGGTTTTTTTCATTGTGGGAAAAGTCGCTTAAAATTTCTTCCTAGTTCTCTAAACACCTTTTCCCTGGAACTTGAAGGATTTTCTCCATAGTGAGATTTTTCATTGAAAAACAAATGTAAAACCTAAATGAACTCGTTGAATTGGGTTAGACAGTGTCAGTTTCTGCACTGTAAACTGTAGTTCAACATGGCTATTAGTTTGTGCACGCATCTGAAACCAATGCTGAGAAAAGTGACATTGAGTTGTGCTGATAAGTTGTTGAATGGAATTATTCAACAGGCCAAGAATCATTAATCACGGGGAACATTTTCCCTGTCATACTTCAGCATGTAGTTAAACAAGACTTCCCTTGCTTATTTACTTCTCACTGTAATTTTTTTAATGAGTCAAAACATTAACTGTAGAGATTCTCCCCAAAAGTAAAATCTCTTCCAAATCACAGTTAGAACTTAATCATAATTACCCATAAAAAATTAAAACTTTTAGTAATTTCCTGTCATTTCCCACCAAATTAAATTTTTGCCTTGCAATATGGCTGTACAAAAGCACCAGTCCCATCTCACATACAGTAATTGAAGTACCTTATACGAAGGCTCCATTCTCACATCTTTTCCTGTTCTAACAAACACAGATATGTTCATAAAGGAAAGGAGAAAATCCACACTGCATTAATCGTCTCCTTTCAGTATATTTTTTTGGTATTGCTCTCATCTTGTCCTTGTAGCTGTTGTAGCTTTTGTTCTTGGACACCTAATAAATCAGGGGAATATCAGCTTGTTTAGGACAAACTATTGTAGCTGTTCGTTTGTTAACTACATTGGAATAATGGTATACTTGTATCTCCAAGTATTTAGGGTTTTTTAATTGCCTGCAGCCCACACCGCTATGCCCCTGGACATACCATTGCAGGTTAGTTCTGTTCTGCTATAGCTTTATTACTTCTTAGAAAGTTGTGGCCTTTTTAAGAAGCATGGCTCTAGAGGAATTTACACCTTAGGAGCACCTGACATTTAATTAGCAAAGGGTTTCCTGCACTTCCCCAATAGTCCTCACCTGACCTTTCACCAGTGGGAAGTACCACATCTTGAAGATTAGCTGATTCATCGCTGCACCAGAAACAGCTCTGAGGGCCTCCTGGGGGAACACGAGTGACCTCCCACATGCTACCCACTGCTGCTTTGAGAATAGCTGCTGTCAGCAGGATAACAAATTCAGAGTCCAGCTAACTCACTGCCCAGCTGTGGCAGAGCTTTTATAAAAGATTGTGCCTTTGTTGTGATTTCTGAAAGTGCAGGTGTGCAGCTAAGCTTTCATTGCAGGCTCTGTGATCTGCCTGGGATCTCCTGTTTGACATGGAGAGTCCCTTCCTGGAGCCTGCTGGAGTATGAGCGAAGAACTTGAGACCTCCTTTCTTCACCAGGCCAGCTGCTGGGACATGCTTTCTTTGTCCTCTGCAGCAATAATGTGATAGTATAAATTGTTCCATGGCTTTGTTTCAGTTTATGCCAGGCCTGTTTGGATTGTTGCAGATGTTTCAAATTCATCTTGGGCTTTAACTGAGAGTTTTTTTCTCCTCATTTGGAAAGTTATACTAGCTTACTTTTGCAGGAGTGGCTTGCTTCATTTGATAACATCAGACAAATTGTCAGAACAGGTAGTAAAAAAAAAGCTTTGCCCATGTGATTTTCAATCTGGCAATACCAGGTTCACATAAAGGGCTAGAGCATATACAAACCTTTTATCTGGCAGACCTAGACCCAAACTGCAAGTGTATCCAAAGCACAAAGGACAGATTTACATGGGGAAACTTGAGTCTATTTTGCTAATCCCGTCTGTAGAGAACTTTTATAGACATCAGCTGGAAAGCCAACAAAATTTTGACTGGGTCACGTTTCACCAGCTGTGTCGTGGGGAAACACTGGTGGTAAATTTGTATGTATTTTGCTGGAGATTCTGTAAAAAACAATGGTACTTTTAAGTGTGTTAAATGGTGTGAGAAGAAAAGAAGTGAAATTAATAAATATACTGATGTATATTTTCTCTGAAGAGTTTGCTGAAAACTGTAAAGGAGTACAGCATAACAAAGGTTCCTGTTTTTTTCCAAGAGTTCATACCAACATACGATAATATCACTAAGTATTTCTTGCATGGACTTAATGCATAGCACACAGCTTAAATTTGGCAGAGGAATAGGAACAGGGAGAAGTAAACTTCAGTCAATTTGTTGTATTATCTGTGGTGGAAAGAGAATTTCCAAAGCGTGTGAGGGATTTAGGTACATCATACCACTGTAAGTCTGTTAAAAATCCTATCCCCCATTTATCATGAGGATACAAGGAGAGACTTAGAAACTTTCATTGCTGGTATTTCAGAAGATTTCCGTTCCTTTAGAGCAAGGAGGTAGGAAAATAAAGGCACAGTTTTAGCAAAAATAATTGCTTTGATCATGAGACAAGTATCAGTGTAGACATTTGACAGCTATATTAAATAGCTTGTTTAGCTGTTATACTTAGTACAATAGCCACATCAGGTTAAATGTATGCTGACTTTCCCTGATCTTGCATCCCGAGCAGCCCTAGGTGTCCCTGGAATTTGGGTAGCAAGCCACCTGGAAATGCCAGACACAATATAAGAATTCTTGTTCAGACCATGCTTCAGCTCAAAGAAACTGAAAAAGCACTACATGCATGTGTTTCTGACACTGGATCTCAGCTAAAAAGTGGGAAAACAAAATCACTTCCGGCTTGTGATCCAGAATGCTGTTGTAAATTAAAAAATGGCACTGAAGTCTGAAGATTGAGTCTATGACAAAGGATTGACGTCTTACTGAAGTGCCACGCGAGATGCAAAAATGTATTTATCAGTTTTTAAAGTCACATTGTTACTCAGAAAATTTTAAAAGTGCATAGGAAATTTATGTGCCTCTCAAGGATGCATTTGGCAGCAGTGGTTTTAGTCTTGGTGCTATAATGGTTCACCTCCGTGAGTGAAGCAAACTGATTTGTAAAGTGATAGTCACCAGAGCCATCAACATATTTACAGCCCATGACTTTTCCCCAGTTGATAACGCTATAGTTTATGGTGGATTTTGGCTGAACTCAAAGTAGAAAAGAAGACAAAGATTGGAAAGGGAAAGTAAAGGAGACCCACATAATGAAAGCACATCTGCATCCAAGTTTGGACGTTGAGTAGAAGTACAGGGAGGACAAAAAAGGCTGCATATATCTTGCCAGTCTTGGTAAATTTGAGAGGTATGTTGTAGGGTCCTAGATGTGATTCCTGGTTGAAGGAAACTTGGCATTAAGATCTGCATAGGAGTGGCAAAACATGCTTGCTTTTTTTTTTTTTTCCCCTACCAGTTTTTGTAAGCATAACCAGCATCTCCCTGAATTGTATCTGCCCTGCTGTGAGAAAAGAATTGTCCAGAGGCAGCTGGGTGCCTGCGTTACTGCTGCAACTGGGAAAGTTAATTGTCTGAAGAAGTCTCAGTAGGCAACACAGTTGGTGGGCAGATAACTAAACTGACCAACAAAAAGGGGGCAAGTTGTTTGTCTGTCCTGTGGATTACAGATTAGGTGTCCGTATGAGACTGTCATCACTATGTCCAGTGCACTTCCTGCACTTTGAGGTCTAAATTGTGGGTTTGGATATAGATGAGTGACACTGTTTCAAAAGACAGGGTTGTGCCTGACACAGATATGCTGACTTAATTGGTAGACTACACACCCCAGAGGAGGAAGAATTGTCGTCTATTCTTTGTTCAACCTTAAGAAGCACAGTTCCCATCCAAATTCAAATGAGCACCTCAGATATTCACAGTCTTGCTGAAACTGAGATGTATTATGTGCTTCTTTATATTCAATATCCTTAAAAATGACAACCTACTACAGGTTCAAAGATAGTTTTTGACTTTAGTACTGATAAAAGCAAACATAGGAAAGTAAGTAATAAGAATGTTATCAAGCAACAACACTTTTGAAACTCAGTTCCACAAAATATCTCCATGTCTGTCCCTGGTGGCTATCAATAGTGAAGACGTAATTGCATTTTATCACGCGGTTAAGATATGGTTATCAACAGACAGTTTATCCAGCCTTTGGCTTAATTTGCTGCAGAGGAAAAGACATAAATTGACTTTGTGCAAGTCAGGTGTGGTCTGGAGGATGTATGTACTCAGGTGCAGTGCCATGAAATGCAGGTGATCTCTCCTGTAATACTTTATATTCTGGAACAAAACCAGAGCAGAAAAAGCCCACAAGGGAATGCCTCCAGGAGACTTCCAGATGGTTCTGTAAAGGCATCTTCACCCAACTTGATTTATTTGCTTTGGTTAAGTATGGATATAGCATTCAACTGAACTAGAGAACCAGTCAAAAGGCTGAAGCACTGGGGAGCAAGGTATAGGAACAAATGTGACTGTAATATGATTCGCAGTGCATGCTTTTGTAGCTACTATACTCTCAGTTATTCCATGAATTGGTGATCATTTTTATATATAAACAGAGAGATAAGCATATATGGAAACTTGTCATATGCATAAATAAATATCTTCTTATTTCTTAATCTCAGTGATCTATTAGGTATTTTCTGGCATAGTTCCTGTGTATCAAATTCAATATTGTGATTTTTCTTTTTCTTTTTTTTTGTTCTATTGCATTTGTTCTCCTTTATTTTATCACATGGTTTTATTTATATTTTGCTAAGGTTATCCAGAAAAACTTGCTCCAATGTGCTGTTAAGTTAAAAGAAATAACAAGGGTTTTTTTACTTCAGAAATAAGCCCTTGATACATTGTGCCTGAAATTCAAGACCGCTTATGGTACAGTAGCTGGGGAAGTCAGATTCAACATCTGGGCTGTTGCATGAGTGTCATTCTACAGCTTTGAAATAGCCAGTAGGTGCTGACATTGGAGAAACACTACAGAGTGCCACTGACGGCCACCTTACTCAGGAGCACAAGGCCATTGACACACATATGAACATTGCTCCTCACTGCCCACTGAGAGTATTCTGTGAGTAGAAAACTGGTGTTTTGGTTTCTCTGAGTTTTCAATAAAGAGAAGTAGTTAGCATCTGCCAGAAATCCTGTCAAATTCCCAGGTCATTCTTGGCCAGAACAAGATTTGAGCAGTATTTCTTCATGGTTTCATTTTTTCTCAATCCTTTGTATCTAACTCTAAGAAAAGAAGAGCCATCATAAATTAAACGTAGCCTGGGAGACTGGCAAGCAGATTCCACTGCCATGAGGCAGAATAAAGGCATCCAGTCCAGAGATTTAGCCAATGATAAGAAAACTTTAGTGGTCAGACTGTAGCTGCAAGACTGAATGTGCCCTTAATCAATTCAGAATGACATCAGCTTTGGTGGGATTTTACAGGTGCTAGGTGGAAAGTGCTATGTCTCAAGATATACTTACACAAAATATTTTCTCAGTTAAGTGATAAACCCAAATGAGGATTTGAAATGAATATTCTCTTTTTATAGTGTATGATATTCTATTTTTTCCTGAAGTAAAATAATGAGCCAAATGTCCTAGCATGTTTCCTTGGGTGCAACCAGGTAACAAGAATCACCTTAGTTAGAGAAAACGCCCTTGCAGAATTACCAGAGGGATCACTGCAGAAAAATGTATTCAGTGTGACTGCTAAAATATTTCATGGTGCTTCTCATTGCAACACTATATTCCTTGGAATGGTTTCAATTATACATAGTGAGTCAGGGCTTGTCTATAGGAACAATGAAGTTGGCTTCAACTTCTGAATTTTACAAGAACAGGGGGCTGAGCCTCAGTCGCTCCTGCCAGAGGGTAGCATAAGCGTTTAATAGCTGTTGGGGTTCCTGCTGCTGTTGGGTGGATTACAGAAATAACGACAGTGTCTCTGGAGTACCACCTGCCTCTGCCTGCAAAAACAGCTGCCGTCCTATACAGTCCTATACTGGGTGGCAGAAGGAAGCATTGCTTAGTAGGGCTGGTCTTGTCCTTGTATGGCCAAACCTAATGACTGAGGGCTCTAGGTGTATGCAGAATGAGTGTTGATCAGAAAGCTAGGGGAAATCAGATCTCTGGTTTTAAAGATAATTAGCAGTCTACCTCTCTCCAAGAGGGAAACAAAGAGGCTTGCATGGAAAGTGGATTAAAATATTCATGCACTGATAACGCGCAACGCCATCTACTTAGTGCAGCATGCCAAGTTGTGTTACACTATATAGCAAATTTGTCAGTTCAGTGTACAAACCTGAATGAAAATATGGGGTCACTGTCACACATTGACATTAATATATCTCCTTGCAAGAAGTGTTACGAGACCATTAATGCTCATAGGTGGTCAGGATCCTGGTTTCCAGATGACAGAACTTCCATCACATCTGAATGAGATCTGACAGCACTTTGAGGAAAGATATCTGCTTGCTGCTCTCCATTCTGTGCAATAGTGAATATCCTTCTTTACCATTTAAAACAACAGGACTCCTAGTATCAAGGTTTTTTCCAGGCTTAACTCTGACTGACAAGTCCTTCAGAATACGAATTTTTATTACATGTTGCCAGAAAGAAGAACAGGAAAGAGTTTGACTATTTAGAATCAGGAGTTCTGAAAAATGTTGCAGTCCAGTACAACAGCTTTATCAAACTTACATATAAACTATCCCATAGACTACATGATGTTTAAAAATATGCTGTCACTTATAAAGCTTTGAAAAACAAGATTGTTCCATTTACAGGCCTGTTAAGAATTACAAGCTGACATGGCCTATATATTAATTCACTATGAGGCATTGCTACCATAATCCATCATTATCAGGCCCAGAAGTGGAAGGCCAGCATGACATTTAATGGGATATAAAGACATGAAATCTGGAAACTGCTGCAACTTCTTACAAGCCAAGTAGAATAAAACATTAATCAAAAGAGTTATAAAGTCAAAATGATAAATAGTTATGCAGGAAAGCAAACCACATGCGTCACTACTACCTCCTTCACACTCTTATTCCTCTAGCAAAAAAATCCTAGACCGACAATCACTGCAGTTAACAAAACTGCTATCAGGACTGTTACAACTGAACAAATCTAAAGCGACTGAAGTCCCATGAAGCAGGGTAAGAAGGGAGAGGTACCTGTGATCTTTATTTTTCTTTATAGATTCATAAATAACAGAAAAGACCAGGAAGAACTGTGCAAGAAATATTGGGAATGGAGAGCTCTACAATAGAAGGAAAAGCAGCACTACAGAAAGATGAATCTTGGCTTTGGGAAGGTTTGGTGGTGTTCTAAAGTGGAAGGTAAGAAGCTCTAGGTAGTAGGTAGTGGTCTCTCTGACCAGTAGGATGAATGTATTGCTTGTGCCTACAAAGAACTGCCCCTTATTGTCTACCTGAAAAAACACAGCACGTACCCTAGCAATAAAGCGTTATCTATGAAGATCAAATGTATTTCTGAAGGCAGCAATCCACCTATTTATGGTAGAAGAAAGGTCAGGACCAGAAAAATTAGCAGAATCCAAGCCTGATGATCCAGCTCTCTCCTTGACTCATTAATATCTGCCATATCATTTAGCCAGGGGTTATGCTGGTCTAGCACTCCCTCATACTGCTTCATGCTCTGCCAGGTCATGACGTCGAGCTCATGAGAAACAGAAAAATGAGAGGTATAATACAATTTCCCTAGCGGATGGCCTTACCTCTGCCCATTCTTGGAATCAGTCTTTTGGGTTTTTCCCACAGTAAAGTATATATAAACCTACTAGATGCTCTGTGCACCAAATAAAGAGGTACCTTGTTCTTGACATAAAAAATAGTGTAAATTGCATTGAAAGGACATATACTGGAAAGCTGCCAAAAAGTGGATGGGGAGAAGGGGTCAAAGAGTTTACCGGTTCTCATAGGAGTTGGCATCCTTCTTACTTTGTGTTCTACATGACAGTGGCTGCAAAGAAAACCAGTCTTTTTGATGGCATTAGCAATGAAAGAGGGAAAGAAGGACTAGAACTGGATGTTGAGATACCCTGCTACTGTTGCCTACTTCTGCCTCAGGCTTTCGCTTTCCTTTCCAAATCTGTTTCTCTCCAGGAGGACTCTGAGGGAAACTGATAGGGGAAGAGAGCTAAGGCATACTGACAGAGAGATTTTTTTGGCACTTACTCATTCCAGCCACTGTGCCCAAGGGATAGTCCTTCCAGAGTTTGGTTCCTTCACTCCCAAGCTGCTTCCATCTGTCTTTTCTCTAGAAATGGTTTAGGGCCACAGTATGCAGTACTGACAGGTTGAATGCGTGTTGTAAACTCCTTGATATAAAACCTTCTCTGCAGAAGTCCACCTCTGTACCTAGACAGAGGGTTGGTGTGTTGCTTTCAGGAGCTTGGTTCCCATTCAGACTCATGGTATAGCTAAGTAACACCATAGAAACAAAGGTAACTTTAAAAGTTCCTCTCTACCGACTACCCATTTCTCTATACTCTTCCTCTCCCTGTTACAATTAACTGCCCTCTCATCTATGCCAGTACAGATGTTCCTGAAGTCATAAAAATGGAAACAGTCCTTGCTAAAATAACCTCTAATTTTAAAACCAAGAAATGGAACTTGCAGAGTCTCCATCTGTGAAGATAAACATATAGACATTGTCCTGTAAAACCCACATTAGATGGCCCTGCTTATGCAGAGGGTTGGACTACACGAACTCCAGAGGTCACTCCAACCTCAGCTTTCTGTCATTCTGGGGCTCTGTAAAATCAAGTTAAATCTCCATTACCTGTTCAATAATGGCAGAAAGGTAACTTAATTAGTGGAACCAAGAAGTTCTTAAGAGGACTGTGTGTCTCATTTGCGTTCCCCGGCACAGCCTGTCTTTTGCATATAGGGCTGGAAGAAACAAGTTTTTCAGGAATCTGGGACACAACTAGGCAGTAGGTTCTAGCCTGAGCCCCTTACTTGGGTTTATCAGTTTGGGTGTATCCAGGAACATAATTTACAAGGATGCTGATACACGCAGAGTAGAAATTGCACTATAAGTACATGGATATTTTCAGAGGCACACATCACCTTGAAACCAGTCTGCTCACAAGCTGTCTTGGTTCTGTCATGTCAATTTGTATCAAGAGTACTGGAAAGTCATCTTCTGCAACAAATAACATTTACAACCTTTTAAATATTTCTTTTGCTGAATGGCAGTAAGCAACAAGATCAAAGCTCAGTGAGTGATTGAACTGGAGAGATGTGAGTCAGAAGTATGAAACTGATACCCAGGACGTTGAGAGGGTAATGTATCTTGGAAACTCATTGAAAAGAACAGTAACAAATCAAGGCTGTAAAGGCTAATTGGAGCTTTCATGAGGTACAGGAAATTTCAAAGCCATCTCAGAATGTACATGCATTTGAAAGCTCTTGAAAAAATAAGCTATTACTTAAGAAATTATTTCCACTATAATATTGGTAGTTCATTGCAAATGGTTCCATACGTTAAACATCTAAAATCCAGACTCACTCAGGTCTGATGAGCAGTATGAATAACACTGCATTAGTCTTACCATGTCATTACCTAATCATTGGCTTTAGAGAATGCTTTTTGAGGCAAAGGAGTGGTATTACCTGACAATATAAATAGACTTTGCAATTGGCCTAAAACTCAAAGAAAAATGCAATAGTTTTTTGTCTACAGCTGTTACTGCACACGTTTTATGTGCTTTACTTTCTGGATTGACAGCATTGACTGAGATTTGACACACTGTGATTTAGATACTTAACTGAAGTATCTTAATGCAGAGAGAGGAGTCCCAGGCTACGTCCCTAGTGATGGTGAGGTTGTGTAAGGACGATGATGAACACACTGGTGCACCTCGAGGAGACAAGTTACTACCTAGGTAGGCTGAATCATCTCTCCTTGCCTACAATGAAAGCTTGAAGACTGAGGGTCATTAAGTGCAGCAACTCAATTCTGTGTATAAACCCCAGGGTGAGGAATCTGGGTATATGACCTTGATATTCTCAACTGATCAGTGGTGACTCTTCATTCATTGTTCATTTGTCTTTGGCTGCTCATTCATTCCCATGTGGATGTCTGGAAATGCTGTAGTAAAATTGTGGCATGCAACTGTATAACCTTGACTTCAGCAGGGCTTCTGATGCTCTCTCCCATATCTTAGCTTAGGAAATGTGGGCTAGACACGGACAGTGTGGTGTATTGAGAACTGGCTGGATGGCAGGGCTCAGAGGGTTGTGATCAGTGGTACAGTGTCCAATTGGAGGCCTGTAGCTAGCAGTGTTCTCCAAGGGTTGGTGCTGGGTCCAGTCTTGTTCAACATATTCATCAATGACCTGGATCAGAGGACAGGGTATACAAAGTCGGGATGAATGGCTGACAAACTGGAAGGAATTGTTTGTGTTCAGCAAGATCTAGACAGGCTAGAGAGCTGGGCAGAGAGAAACCTAGCGAAAAAAAGCAAGTGTAGGGTCCTGCACCTAGAGAGGAAGAACCACATGTGCCAGTGCAAGTTAGAGGTTGACCTGCTGGAAAGTAGCTCTTCAGAGAATGACCTAGGAGACTTGGTGTACAAGTTCCAGCAATGTGCCCTCGTGGCCAAACAGGCCAATGGTATCTCAGGGTGCATTAAGAAAAACGCAGCAAGCAGGTCAAGGGATGTTATCCTCCCGCCTATTGTGCCCTAGAGAGGCTGCATCTGGAGTACTGTGTCCAGTTCTGGGCTCCCCAACTCAAGAAAGAAAAGGAACTGCTGGAGAGAGTTCAATGGAGGGCCACGAAGATGATTAAGGGACTGTAGCATGTCTCTTATGAGGAGAGGTGGAGAGACCTAGGTGTGTTTAGCATGGAGAAGACTGAGATGGGATCTCATCAATGCTTGTAAATATCTAATGATGGGTGTCAGGATGACAGGGCCAAACTATTTTCAGTGGTGCCCAGTGACAGGATGAGGGGCAATGGGCACAAACTGGAACACAGGAAGTTACATCTGAATGCAAAAAACCCTTTCTTTACAGTGAGGGTGATGGAGCACTGGAATAGACTGCCCAGAGAAGCTGTGGAGTCTCCTTCTTTGGCAACACTAAAACCTACCTGGACATGTTTCTGTGCAACCTGCTGTGGGTTAACCTGCTTTAGCAGAGGGTTGAACTAGATGAACTCCAGAGGTCCCTTCCAAATTCCTCCAATCTGTGATTCTGTGATAACTTCTCACTATTGCTCCTTGGCTCCCAGGTCAAACATTAGTATTCCTTTCATTTTCTACAATAATGCTGACAGTGAGACAAGGAAGTTCAGACAGGACATGGACCTAGGACTTCCTTTCAAGGATCCATATGTGATCCTTGGTGCTGTCAGAAGAAGTTCACTACGCAATGAAAAGTCTATTGGTTCTGTTTCCCTTATAATACTCTATGAAGAATTGCTCATAAACTAAGAAAGTTTATTTCTTTTTTTTTTTTTTATCTTAACATCAGGAAACAAAATATCTAATAAAAACTGGATAACATTTAACAATCCTATCTCTGTATCAAATGTGTGATTTAGCTTCTATGTCACTGAGAACTCACCTATGAGATTCCTTGTGAGGAACAAAAATATACCATAAGGTTGAAATACATTGGCAGTTCTTCTCCTGAAAGAGTAATAAATAGGCAATCTGATACTATTTGGAGAACTGCCTATGTAACGCTTTACATATCACCTTTGGAATTGCTACTAATACAAAACATAATAATACATTTCCTACTAATTTTATGCATCTCATTAAGCTGGTAAAGTACTGGAAAGATGAGAAATAATAACTTTCTTTGTAATATGGCATGATAAATTTTGATCTGAATAAAAGAGGAAACCAAGAAGTAACGATATGATGTGACTGGTAACCTAAGAAATTACAGAGCCATAAGAGGATTTTGAAGAATAAGCAGTGGGTAAAATGAGTTTATAAAAGAAAAGTCTAGAAATAACCACAATTTAACTCCCTGTCTTATGCTAGGCTCTAGGGCCGCGCTCCTACAACTTGTTGTTTTCCTTCTCTTTGTAGATACTCTGTTATTTTGTCCTTAATATTAATGACAGTATTTTAAAATTAATTTGAAATAATAAAATATGGAAACAGAAGAACTCCTCTTGTCTAACATACAACCATACTGCGGGTAATTGTAACTTTCTCCATGTGTTATTAAGTGTACATTAAGCAAGTATTAAGTAAGAGCGAAGAGAAAATTTGCAGTTTGTCCAGGAGATGTCTCTCTCTTCCTTAAATATGCCAAAGCCATTTGTGTTTCAAGGAATCTGTCTTGCGTTACAGATGTTGGCTCCCTCAGCCTGCAGTGATGACCTCGGAGTCTGACCGCTGAGTATGCTGTGTTCAGTTGTGAGGTTTGGCTGTCGTTGCCAGTGCAAACACCTCATTTTCAGGTCAATGTTTTTAAAAACCATAGGAGCTGAACAAACATTTGTGCTACAGCCTTTTTTTTTCTCATATACTTCAAACTTATGCAGTAAGCTAACTTGCTTGATTTCTACAACCAAGTAATTTATCGTACAATTCTGTCACTGTGACCAAAGTAAACACAGTGATATCAATGGATTTTAGGGAAAGATACCACTCAAGGGAGCATGAATATGTACTATTAACCAGTTAACAACATAAAGAATATAGTGTGGGTAGTAAATAATTCAATATTCTTATTGAAATACATCACCAAGGCCTTTAATCCACAGACATGTATTTTGAAATATATTTAGTTCCCCTGCATAGAATATGCAGAAAGGAAGATAGTCCTATGACAGTCAATAAATTTCAGTTTTGCTAACTACAAAATAAAATAATTCATGCTTTAAGAAATTGCTTAGGTTTTAGCAATGTACAGAATCGCCAAAACACTTGCACATCTAGGTCCTTTGGATCTGCTGTTCTTTACTAGTCATTCCAGTGGTTTTACTCAGTACTTTATGATATCAGCTCAGGTGAACCAACCAAATCTGTGAAGAGGTAGACAAAGAAATCTCTTTTTTTCTCTGAACAGAGCAAGCCAATATCCCGGTTAGGCCAATGATTTCAGCAATATGTACTTATTCATGAGTTTCACTGACTTACTGATGTTCTTCACCAAGAGTTACGGGAATTATGAGATTCGTAGTGATAATTTTTTTCACATAGGAGATATAGTGAAATATGATAAGAAATTTTATTCAAGTCTTGGGGCTTTCAGATGTTTTAGAGGAAAATAATTGGATTTATACGAGCATATACGGACTACTGCTATTGGAGAATTGAAGTACTAGTTCATGCGGTGGTCTCAGGTGAATCTGTGTGCTTGGGGAGGGGCTGCCTGGCCAGCTTTGTGAAAATAAAGAACAAGGCAGGACAATGGGTTGCCTTAGCAGTGTTACTCTGTTTCTGGAAAGAAACAGACAGCTGAGCATACACATTTCCCCATAAATTCCTCAAGAAAAGAAAAAAGGCAGTAAGATGACCCCAGAAAGAAGTGAGTACAAACAAGTAAAATTGAGCCTTTGTCCAAAAAAATCAGGCTGCTCACACTGTACGATGGAATTAGTTCAGAAGGACTTGATTTGAAATGACTGGGGGCAGTAGTTGTCATGTGGCAAGTCTGTCTCTCTTGGCAGTAATATTTCTGCTGTCAAGCTGAGTCGCAGTACTTGGACATAGGAAAAGAGAAGTTTTTTCTAATTTTCATCTGTTCAAGGCATTGAAACCAAATGTTGTTTACTTTTGTTGATCTTCATGACATGATTCCCCTCAAGAACCAAAAAGTTCAGTAAAGAGTCATGGAAGTATCTGAGTTAAGTTTAACTGAGAAAAAAGGAGCTGTTCATACATTTTAAAGTTTGGCTTTCAGGGTCTCTGTGAAATGAGAAGAATAGATACAATATTGCCATACTTCTAAGGATTTCTTTTTAATTCTAACAAATTTGTCTTTAAAACAACACTGAGCAACAAAGGTATTATACGGTAGCTAAGGAAAGTTGTTCAATATGACATTTTTTTGTACACTCTAAATGAAGACAGAGTGCCCTTTGTGGTGTGGAAATGTTCCTATTACTCAACTGGCTGACATGGAGGCTTTTATTGTCGGTGAGTTTTTTTTGTGTTCTTCTTTACAATTGCACTGCCTCCAGGAAGAAATGTTTGTGCTTCTGCTGGCTCAGGCCTAGTTGGAGCCCCCTGAACACACTGGAGCCACCTGATTCTTGGAGAGCCTGGAAGTCATTTCTAGCCTAGTGCGTTTCATTTTGAAGTTTAGTCAAATGACACAGCCAGATGGGGTGGTAGGTTGTCCTGGAGAAAACAAAAATATCAAAGTGGAACTTTAAATAGAAGGAGAGACAGAAAATGAGGAAAGGAGGGGAGGAGGCTAACTCTGTGGTGTCCCTAACAAAAAGCAAAAATTTAATCTCAAATGCGAGGGTGATGTGAGCAGATGAAACTCCTACATTAAAGGGTTGAACTTATGTGTGGAGATTTGGGGGTAAAAGGAATATTTCTGCAAGCCACTACATCTGTCAGCAGCCAGCCCAAACCCACCTGTCTTTCTGCTTGGATTGCCTTGAAAACTTTGCTTTAGCCTTTTCTAAACTGCACTTCTGCTCTTCTGACACCACACTCAAGTCACAATCTTGGATCTTCTGCCATTACTATGTTAAGCAGCTTCATCGATTTGATGGCCAGGAAGGCCCAAAAAGACCAGCTGGGGTAGCGGGTTGCAGGCCCACTCTGACTGAATTCTTCTTTGAATTATTGCCTGCCCTTTACAAACCCCTAGATTTAAAAAAATCCCATGTACGAAGATTCACCAGTAGCCTTGGACTCTTGGTATTAGTTAACCTTGTTGTGAAAATATTTTATGTTGAGTCTAGTTGATAACTTGGCTGTCACATGTAGATGTTTGCACTTTTGCTTCAGAGCTGAAAAAAGGAGTAACCACATTTACCTACCTCCATGTCAATGTCTCTGCTGGGACGTTACTACCTTCACCCAGCCTTGTCCAGGCAGAAAGCTTCTTGGAGATGGGGATGGACCTGCATCCTTAGGTGTGTTGTGGCACTTGACATGGCCCAGTGCAACATCACACTTAATTACTCCATTAACTCTGAATTACTCTTATTTTAGTAAAGGCTTTGATATTGTTTCCCACAGCATTCTCCTGGAGAAATGGCTGCTCATAGTCTGGATGGGTGTACTCCTCACTTGGTAAAGTACTGGCTGGATGGTTGGACACAAAAAGTTGCGGTGAATGGAGTTAAATCCAGGTGGCAGTCAGTCACAAATGTTCCTCAGGGCTCAGCATCAAGGCAAGTCCTGTTTAATATTTTTATCAATGATCTGCATGAGGGGATCAAGTGCACCCTTAATAAATTTGCAGTTGACGCCAAATCTCCTGAGTGTGGAAAGGAGGCATCTGGACAGGTTGAACCAATGGGCTGAGGACATTTGTATGACATTCAACAAGGCTAAGTGCAGGGTCCTGTAGCTGCGTCACAACAACTCCATGCAACATTAGAGGCATGCGGAAGATTGGCTTGAAAGCTGCCTGACAGAAAAGTACCTGGCGGTGTTGATCAATAGCCAGTTGAATATGAGCCAGCCAATAACACTTTTTGATTTGTATCAGAAGAGTGTGGCCAGCAGGAACAGGGAAGGGAATGTCCTCTTGTACTGAGCACTGGTAAGGCTGCACCTCAAATACTGTGTTCAGTTTGGGTCTGCCACTACAAGAAAGACACTGAGGTACTGGAACATGTCCAAGTAAGGGCAATGAAGCTGGTGAAAGGCGTGGAGAACAAGTCTTATGAGGAGCGGCTAGGGAACTGGACTTATTTACTCTGGAGAAGAGAATGCTGATGGGAGTCTTTATCACTCTCTACAACTACCCGAAAGAAGGTTGTAGAGAGGTGAGTGTCAGTCTCTTCTCCCAAGTAACAAGGGATAAGATCCAATGAAAGTTGTTAGGGTTGGAACCGGATGATCTTTAAGATCCTTTCCATCCCAACCCATTCTATGATTCTATGACAAGAGGAAATGGCCACAAATTGTGCCAGGGAAGGATTAGATTGGATATTAAGAAAAATTTCTTCACAGAAAGGGTTGTCAAACATTGGAACAAGCTGCCAAGGGAAGTGGTTGAATCACCATCACTGAAGGTATAGATGTGAAGCTTTGAGACATGGTTTAGTAGGCATGTTGATATTGTGTTGATAGTTGGACTGGATGATCTTAGAGGCCTTTTCTAACCTTAACAATTCTATGATGCTGTGATTCTAGATACCACAGATGTGTCCCTAAGCACCACATCTACACATTTTTGGAACACCTTCACTGCTCCCCTGGGAAGCTCGTTCCAATGCTTCACTACTCTTCCAGTAAAGAATTTTTTCCTACTATAAAATCTAAACCTCCCGTGGCACAACTTGAGGCCATTTCCTCTCATCGTATAACTTGTTACTTGGGAGAAGAGACCAGTACCCATCTCACTAGATCCTCCTTTCAGATAGTTGCAGAGAGCAACAAGGTCTATATGGTTTAGCAGTGGACTTGCTAACGTTAGGTTTATGGTTAGACTGAATGTTCTTAAAGATCTTTTCCAACTTAAATGATCATATGATTCTACCTACCAGCTTGTTATCAGGAGAAATGTTATTCTACTAAAACAGTGCTGCCTCCACCTAAGCCACTCACCCTAACATTTTCTATAGATAGACTGAGCTTAGAGCCCCCTACCCCTCTAGCTGGGTCATCAGAATGAAATGGGTGGGAGGCAAAGCGAGAGGGGCTATCTGGGGTGGTGCTCACTTAAGATGAAGTGCAGATAGTGAATGGTGCCTTGGAGCATGTCAGAATGAGCAGCCAGAGGCATATCTAAAGAGTGATAGAAAGCAAGGAGCAACGGGATCTGTTCTAGCATGCGGCTCACTGTTTACACTGACAGCATTCAGATAGCCTCCAAAATGGGGAGCTTTTCAGTTCTGCAGAGCCTGCCTGGGTGAATAGCACTGTTCTTTTTTCTTTTTGTTTTAACATTCTGTAACTGGATTTTTAGCTAGTTATATCTGTTTACTTAAGCCTGAGTTCTAAAAGAATAATTTATTTGTATTAAACTTTTTTCAATGCTTAGCCAATAGGTTTAATTTGGCTACGTATACTTGCAGACACTCTCAATGTTTATTTAAAGACGTATATGTTTGCAGATGCTATTTTACTGTCTAATAACACTGGATGTTATCCATCTCTCTCGTGATCTCATTTTTTCCCTGAGAAACTAGTGTATAATTTCCAAATTCTTAATTTCATCCTGATGTAGTCATTGCAAGGCTCCTGCATAGGGAACAATGAGAGAGTGAATAAAATTTTAGTATATGTCCTGAATGTTTGTATTAGTGATTTCTGTAGATTTCCTCATGTTTATACCAGCAAGGATTACAAGGCTTTGCTTGTGCTGTGTAAAGACCTAGAAGTATGATCACGTTACCAAGGTCTAAACACGTTGCTACAGGTTAGCTGAGAAGCAGTAATTATCTGTGTATGTAGCACAAACTACTGTGAATTTATGCAACTTAGGTAATTGTCTTTCATTAAATGCAAACTTTGATCCAATTGATTTATATCTGACAAGACTGTACATGCACATCTAAGGGGTGTCTATTGGTGCCTAGTAACTTCTAAATCACTGCAAATGGGCAACATATCTAAGCTTCATCATGATATAAAATGTAGAATTATCTCACTTTCTGTATGGAAACCAGGGAAAGTGGTCCTTCAATTACTACTGAAGTAGCTGTCTTTCAAAATTACTGTTAGAAAGAAGATATTGCCAGCTTTGCTGTTGCTGTTTCCTGTGCTGTTTTGCGCTCCACTATGCAGGTGCCATGTTCTAATGAAGATGGTTCCACCTGCAGAGTGGAATTTTGTGTTTCCAATTTGCCTTAACCTGGCTGGAGCAGGGGAAAGACTTCAGAAGAAGGGGTAATCTTTTGGCTCAAATGGATTGGGAGGAGAAAGCTTTCTAAGGAACACAGAGGGGATTGTGAGACTTTTATTCAAATCGAGAGAGATCTGAAAAGTGATGGAATATGGAGCAACCATAAGGAAAGGACCCACCATTCAGGGACACACTGGACAAGAGAGATTGACTTTCACATCCTTTATTTAGCATCTTATCTAGAGCTTTTGAGCTTTCCTGATTCAGATTTTCATTGTGCTAATAAAAACTTGTTGTGTCAAACCTCATACTGTAAGCTGTTCATTTTACAGATCCACACAGAGATGGAAGTGAGATAGCTGAGAAATACACTTCAAGGATATACAATCAGGAATGTCTGGCTGAGAGCGCTTTGCAGGCCAGCACTTTCAAGCCTTCACTTGCAATAAATATTGATGGAGCTTGAAGGTGTGAAAAGCACCTTTTAAGAGGAAATATGTGCCCTTGGGCTGAAGAAATAGGAAGATGAGGACCATGAAGGGACATCTGGTCACCATGGCCTGAGAAACACTTTGAACTGTATCGTAAACAAGTTTTTCAAACTCAGTGCTGCTCTGCCATCATCCGTTATGATGAGCAGAATGATAGTGATCACACTCTGGCCTGGAAATGACCATCAGTGTTGAGAAGACATTGTGTCTTGATGCACAAAGAAAAAGAGGACCTCTCTTCCCCTTTTTCTATCTCTATATCCGTAATAGAATCTGAACCTAGTAAATAGTCATATGATTTCTGGTTGGATACCAGTAATGAGGTGAAGGTAGAGCCTATGTCAGCTCCCTGACCTGCTGAGTGCCACTGTTTACCTTGCTCATTTATTATTAGCAACTGTGTAATTTTCACCATACTTAGTGATGTCTTCCATCAGGTCATTCCTAATTTGATTATACTAGTTTGATGCCACTGTCAGCTAGCTGAAATAAATAAAGTTGCCGAGTCACATTGTATGTCTTATATGTAGAAATTGTGTTTCTTTGTGTCTCTAAGTAATGCTAAATTGCTGTTGCTTCAGAGCAATAACTAGTTTCTATGATCAGCTGTGAACAATTACTAAGCTGCCTGTCTTATGATTTATTGCTTATAAAAGGGTGTATTTTCTTCCAGGCTGCTTGTGAAGCCCAGAGGAAGACCCTGAGTTAATGATGATGATGCTGTTTTACCACCTGTTGTGAACTAATTCTAAGAACTAGTCAGATTTTTCTGAGGAAAATGTGCAATCAATAAAGTCAATATTCTTTCCTCTTTTTTCTTGTCTCTGTGTGGGAATAGGCCAATGTGAAGAAGTGCTTTTTAGGGAAAAGGTGCTTATTTTCAGGATGACATTTCTAGTTCAAACCAGAGATGACAGCAACATAAGGACAACAGAACAGAACATGGTCCAGTGGAGATAACACCCATGTGGAAAATATGATAATTCAAGTAGAATTCATGTTTTGATATGTTTTGAATGGAGTGTTAAATTTCAATCCAGTGTGAATTCCTTCTGAACCTGATATTTGGGCAGGTATTTGCCTTTTCATGAAACACTGTGTAAGATCCTTTTTTTTATCACATTGCAAAATGCATAATTTTTTTAAATTAAAATTTTGAGTAGTTCTTCAAGGTAGGAAAATTACTTCCCACAAAAATGTAGTAAGAAAAATGATGTGACAATTTTCTTAGGTTTTATTTTGGCTTAGTGCTTGGTATCTTTTAAGGGTTAAAAAATCAGTGGTGAACAAATTGTGGCATTTTAACTGTTATTCTAAAGCTTCTTTTTAGGCTACATGCATTAAGAATCCTGGAGTATTTGTTTGTTTGTGATAGTTATTTTGTATGATCATCTGTTATTAATTACAGTATCGTTGGTCAACTAGTTGTTCCAATAATTAGTGGTATTGTTATAACATGCTATCTAGATATACCAGAAAAAGGTTACATAGCATATTAATCGCCAGTTTTATTTTTGCAAGTCCACTCCCTAAATGTGAAATAATACAATGAGTATTGAGTTTTAAATTAGACAGTGGCTTCTAAGGGAAAAATCAAGCCAGTCATTTTGATGTCAGACTGGAAATAAAGGTTATATTAATCTCATTTCAGAGGGAATTCAGTCATCAGTATATTTCTGTCCTATTTATGTTGTGTCTGTGAACTGTGTTTTCATAAACTGACCTTTAAGGATTAGCACTAGAGAAACTTCCGTTTTTCTTTTAATGACACTAGCACTTAAAAGGTGGGTGATTTCTTATGTTGGACAGTTTAACAAGAAAGTGGAACCACCGATGAGAGCTGCCATGGCAATAGGCCTACAGCTACTGACTATGAAGCTACTGCTGTAATTAACAAGGGCAATGATAGCAAAATTATATTTCTGGGGAAGCTTTATGTTCTAGACACTGACAGCTAGTGAGAGTTTTGGAGAAGTGTAGATTTTTGAGCAGGGAGCCTTTAATACTGCTGCAGAGATGAGTGCAGTTAACCTAATCCTCCCATGCAAAGACAGCTTCACAGAATAATTCCTCTTATCCTGCTCTTTTACAAGCAAATTCCACAGGCAAACTGGTCCTTACTGCATTAGATTAGCTAAAGCACTGCTTCAGGTGGCCATGCCCTATGCTGTACAATCAATTAATTATATCTGTATCTATCTTGAATAACAATCCATAGTGATCCTTATGTATACAACAAACGCCTTTTGCGTGTGCCAGATAAAGCTGGAAATTCAGGATTACTCATTAATTTTTGAAATTGGTGTATATATGTAAGAATATAGTGATTTAATCCAGAATAATGTTAATCAGACTTTGGCCAAGAAATTCTGTATTTGCCATTTCATTGAATTGTTGTGATGAAACTAATTGAAACTTGTTTAATAGCACTGGACATTTTAATTCAAGATGAATATAAAAGGTAGATAAGAACCCTCATTGAATATCAGTAAAAGTATTTATCATCTTTGTACAAAACTCAAATCAGATACAGAACTGGAGCTGAAAGTTCTGTTTTACACTATGTTTATTTTTCTATGGTTATCTTTGTGACTTTAGGGACAATGAATCGATTTGGTGTCATATGTTGTGTACATAAAATATTGTAGAAGAAGTAAGAGTAGAAATTCCTAAAGATGTGGCACAAGAAAGATATCATATATCTTTTCCCCTCAGGTAGACCTTTTTCTTTGGCCATATTGCAGAGATGTTTTGTAGATGTTTTGCCTTACTACGCAAAGCACAAAGCCAAGGAAAGTGATCCTTCCTGTGAATCACTGGAACTGCCAGGATGAAGGTAAGCACAGCTGGAAGGACTGCAAGTTTCTGCACACTCATTGATGAAGCATTTGCTGAATTCAGGTAATGCATCCCTCAGAAAGCAAGTCTGTTGAACAGGATAACCAGTCACTGGCTAGAAGGTGACAGGAGTCTCTTCTGTGAGGGTCCTTGCAATTCTGTCTTAAGTGAGATTCCCTGAACTGTTCTTCTGCTCAGTTTATACGGTTCTGCTGGGCTGTGGTCCTACATGACTACTCCATTACATGTATGATCCAAAAATATATAAGTACTTATGAATTCTGACTCACTTATGTACAAAAGACTACCCTACATGACCCTTTTTTCACCTGCAGGAATGGTTTCTGTTGACTATTTACAAATATCTGTGTACACTTTGGTTAATTCTACAGCAGAGGTTGCCTGGAGGAGTTCCCAACCTGTCCAGTATCTCCATCCTAGATGCTAACACATTGAAGGGCATGAGTAGTGCCTGTCAAATAGTCCAGGCACAGCAGGAACGGTCTGATGAAATCTCTGTGACTGCCCAAAATTCCCATCTGGATACACGCTGCAGGAACTAACCAAAGGCTTGTTTGACAGCTCAGAACATTGCCTTGCCTTGTTTAGTCCCTTGTGCCATCTCTGCAGAGACTATCTGGGAGATTTGGGGCCACCCAAGGAACTAATGCTTAAGAGCACAGGGTGTGCACCAAGGAACAGCCCTGATACTCAGCTACACTGTAGCTGTAACTACAAGATAAACTTGAATTTCATCCATATCTCATAAATCAAATTTGATAGTTCTTGTCACAAAGTGCAGAACAAAAATCAAAATTATGAACCAGAATTGATAGGGCTGTTTATCTACTCCTGCAGATTCAAAAGATGGATCCTATATACTGTTCAGATTCAAAATGGGGAATGATACTACTTCCTTTCAACAGCTGTCTGGCCATTTGAAAAATGTTTCCTGTGCTGAATATGTGCAGGGAAACATGGTTCTTCATTAATGCACACTGAAAATAAGAAATAATCTACCAAGTAGAGTGCCTTGTACTTACAGTCATGATTCTTTTTTGCACTGAGGCTCTTTTGTGTGTTTGGAAGTATACTAAGCACTTGAAGGAAGTGCTCATTTTGCTGAAGATCTCCTTAGGTCAGCATGAAGAGTGTGAGTTTAAAGGAGACTCAGACACTAGAAGAAATCCAAGCTTGCTCAATGTAACCAGAGTTCTTTTTTTTCATTACTCATAGACTAGGATGTGTTCCCATTCTGGGCAGAAGAAGACAGCTTCCCAGTGTCCTTGCTTATGTGTGCTGTGTTGAAAGAAGAAAAAATAAATGCAACAGCTGGAACATTAAATTCCTGCCTTCTAAATCACTTCACTGTCGTGATAACAGCCCTATCAATATCCTCTTTCACTTGTCTGCTACATAGTCTTTTTTGTTTCACAGGTCACTTTATGTCGCAAGACTTCTCCAGCTGCAAGCACAACTGTCCATGTAATTCAAGTGAAAAGCAACATTTCTATTTTTATTTTAAAATTATGTTTCCGCTGTTGACATGGAATATGTGTGGCAGTGGAACTGTTAAAGGGGAGATTTGCATCTCAGAAGTGATTCTGGATAGTGGAAGGAATTGTTACCACAGGCCAAAAGTTTGTGTCTTACCCTTAGTTCAAGACACGCAGGATTAGAACAGCATTTTGGGTACAGTGTTGGGGTTTTTTTTTAATCTTTGGGCCATTCATACCCATATAGAATACAGTTGCAAAATCCGTTTTCCTAAACCAGGTATAAACCCCTTTATTTTTCAGTATGTTGCTTTTATTCCTTTTATTTTTTTAAGTGGCTTGATTTCTGTTTTCTTCTAAGAAAGTTTAATAAAATCTACAAAGTAGCTTAAGTTTTAAATATCTGCTTTGCATGTTTCTTTTACTAATTAAAATGTCAATTTCCATTTCTTGCAAATACTAATTGCACAGAAGGTTGTGGGGATATACATGTGCGTATGTGTGTGCGTGTAATATCTTGCTTCCTCTTTTCAAAGGATTGTCCAGACACCAGCTAATTGATTTGACATGTTAAAAGAGAAATGCAGCACAAGCAAGCCATTTTGGTATGAAAGACATTTCCAGTCATCTCCGTTCAATAATTGCAACCACAACTTCAAAGATGATACAGATGCAAATTGAAATGTGTGATCTTGTACTATCTGGATTTGATTTCTTTCCCCTTTTGCTCTGAAACACTCATCCTCCCCTTCCTGCTGGGATCAATGATGGCTGGACTGCCATGTACAATGAAGCTATACAAGTCCAAAGAGATTGAATTTTACTCCAGGGATATAACTCCAATTCCCTCTTCTTCTCCTTTGATGGGACTACCCTTAATTTTATGGATATACTGTGACTTATATCCAAAATGTAGATCTGAATTAAATCTCCCAGGAGGAGAATGGGGAATCATGATCCTTATCTTCTAATAAACCCTATTCTGAGATCATCCTTCTCTTATCACTTTCCAAATTCTGTTTTTCCATATGGGAATACAATAAATCACTGTTGACTAGTGAATATTCCCTCGACTCTTTCAGAAGATAAATCACACCATACGTCTTGAAATTTCTAAACTTATTCCACCAGTGAAAGATGGTGAGTGTCAGGTCTGTAGAGATGGAAGGTTTTTAATGCTTTAGCTCCTCCAAATATTTTACCAACTGTGTGATGTGCAGTAGGAACTTTGAAATTACTGATGATTTTACATGAAAGACTCTCATATGCTATTCAAAAAAATCAGAAGACCTTTGTCACCCTGTCTCCTTGCAGCTGTACATATATTAGGAAGTATCATGTTAGAAAGTTTCAGCAGTAGTTTCTCTTACGCTTGCGAAACACAACATCATGGCATCTGCACAGAAGATGATCATGCTGGAGCAGCTGTAAGCACTGTTTTGCCTCACCCATTTTCTGCCCAGGTGCAGGCTGTTTTGAGTATGACCGTGCATGACAGTATGTGACACCACAGCTCTGACTCAGTGCATAACACTGGGATAGAAGGTAATAGATAGCACATGGATGCTGCAGAAGGGGTAAGAGCTCAGTAGGGAGGAAGACACGAAGAGTGTAATCATTAAGAGGACTTCAAGCATTACAAATAGGGAAGATGTAACAAAAATGTGCAAGAAAAGAGTTTGTGAAAGTGCTCATAATTTCTGTTGTTCCTCCAGAGCTCACAGGATTAGAGAACATAAGCTTCCCAGGAGTAGATTTTCTGGTACTACTTTATTCCAGCTATAACAAATTCAGAAACACCATTAAAATGTCACTTTTTTTTTTTTTTTTTCATTATTTCTGGTGCTCACAAGTACCAACATGCCAAACTGTAGCATTTCAAGTGGAAATCAAAAATCCATCTGAATCTCTATGGGTAAGGTGTAAGGGCTCTAGGAAGAAACAGTATAGTTGTGGCTGCCTGGAGTTGCCCATTTGACTTGGTTATAAGAAGAAACATTGAGATTATATTGAGATTATATGTTTTTCCAGTAAGACATCTTTGCCTCATTGCATTCAAGTGACCACAACTAGACAAGGCTATGCCATACAAGCAGAAAACTCATAAAAATACTTCTGTAATTCTGTCATTGTTCTGTAGATGCATGTTATTTTTTTAATACTTCAATATTTCAATCAGATTTAAGTACTCAGTCGCAAACAGAGGTTGTATAACCTCCTGCAGTTTCTTAAATACATGTGCTGGTTTTGGCTGGGATTGAGTTAATTTTCTTCATAGTAACTTGTAAGAGACTATGTTTTGGATTTCTGCTGGAAACAGTGTTGATAACACAGGAATGTTTTATTTATCACTAAGCAGTGCTCACACAGAGTCAAGATCTTTTCTTCTCCTCAGCCCACCCCACCACTGAGTGAGCAAGGGATGCACAAGAAGCTGGGAGGGAACACAGCTGGGACAGCTGACCCCAGCTGACCAAAGGAATATTCTGTAACGTATGACATTGTTGTGCTCTGCAATATAAAGCTGGGGGAAGAAGGAAGAAGGGGGTGGAGGGACATTTGGAGTGATAGCATTTGTCTTCCTAAGTACTCATTACGCACAATGAAGCTCTGCTCTCCTAGAGGCAGCTGAACAGCTGCCTGTTGGTGGGAATACTGAACGAATTCCTTGTTTTGCTTTACTTATGTGCATGGCTTTTGCTTTACCTATTAAACTGTAGTTATCTCAACCTAGAAGTTTTCACACTTTTCTGATTCTCTCCCTCATTCCACTGAGGGGGAGTGAGCAAGTGGTTGTGAGGTTCTTATTTGCCATCTAGGTTTAACTCATGACAATGCAGCTTAATTATTTTTTTTCTGTAGATTCTAATTCCTAAAAAATAATAAAAAATACATACAAAAAAGAAAGCATGAAGTTGTTTTTAGTTCCATGGTCTGGAGTTACTGTGCTATGATTTCAGATGGCCAGTAACCTTGGACTCTCATGGAGCACTTGAGGCTGTCACAACAGCCACTACCTCACTGTCAGAGGTCTACAGATTTTTGGGGTGTGAGCATGGGGACTGGAAGAGATAAATGTGATTCTGTGGCCCAAGAATTATGAGGGAATGATGTAGCCAGAATACTGCCATGCAAAAGTTGGTTTATTTTGTATTTTGCTCTTTTATTTTTCATTGTACTTTAAAAAAAAGACATCTTAGATTTTGGCCTTAGAAGGCTAAAGGAAAGGGGTCCTTAACCTCTGTCTGCTCAAATGAGTGTAAGACTGCAAGATGGGGCAGTGAATCCTTTTGATACAACAGATTTGTGAGGTATATTGGAGGGTGGAAGGGCTGTGTGTTCATACCCATCCCCTTACCCAATCACAAATGATTTCTGTGGCATTTAAAATTTTGGCAAACTATACCAAATGGCCTACTCAAAGCTAGCTTCACACTGCAGATAGAGCTCTGTCAGGCAACCTGATGAAAATAGAGCAACAATGAGTTCTATTGACTCACATGAAACAGAAGTTTTAAGTTTTTTTCTTTCTTCCTTTTTTCAGTTTTAAATCAAGTTAATCTATGTGCAATTTTGTTCCAAGACATTCCAAAGCACCTTACCCAGCACTTGTGGCTGACCGACCTGCTAGTGCTGAGAGAGAAGTTGTTTTATGAAAAGAAATCAGGTGTGTGCATGAGTATATATTGGAATAAAGTTGTCCACCATTGCATGTAACAGGCTATTTCACATTAAGCAAGTTCATCATTGCAATAGGTATTTGGGGTACAATTGGCAACAAAATCCATTTCTGGCGTTTCCATGTCTTTCGAAAGTATTTTGATATCATACCAGTGGGCAGCAATAAAACTTTAGCAGGTGGCTTCTCTTCATAGTTTATTCTGTGTATTCACTGAAAATGTTTTTTTAGCTATAAGTATCAGCCATGAATCTTCAGTTTGTTTTGAATGTCACTGGTGAGTGCCACCTTCTGTTTAATTTACATTCATTATTTTGGGATAAATATTATCTATTAATTTTCCTTATGGTATGGGAAACTTCTAGTAAAAGAAGTCCCTAGTGGATAACACAATGAAAGGGAGAGAGAGGCAGCAGAATTCTCCTCGCTGCTTGTGACACGTATGTCAATGTCTACGTCCTAGCTAAAAGTACTAGTCAGTTGGAATAAGACTAAGGAAAACCATCTCTTCTCCTTGAAGGATTTTAGATTTGCAAAACCCGGAACATAGGAAATGAAGAATCATATTTTCAAGATGAGATTGCCCCAAGGGGCTGATTTCGATCAACTGCTCTTCGGGCTTCACCAGTAGTGAGTACTAGTGAGTTGGATTTCTGGCCCTGTCCCCATCATCTGGGGCTTTGTGCTTCCAAGGGCTCCCAGACCTCCTGCTGGGCGGCTGCAGTGGACTGGAGAGGTGTCAAACTACAAACTAAGGTTGGTATTAATCCTGCTTGTTTTCACCACTGCCTATCTTTGGCCAGCTCTAAACAACCTGTATAGGAATTTACAAGGGGATCGATTTTTTTTTCCCATGCTAAACACAGAGAGAAATGCAGTGCTTTAAAATAATAATAAAAAAAGTAATTTAACTCAGAGAAAATATGCCTTTCCTTTCCATATGATTTTTCAAATGAATTTTTATTTGAAAACCAGTGCTAGCCATGTGTCTCCTTTATAAAAAAAGAAGACCTTGTTATCTGTCAAAAGTTTATTTCGTAGTTCTTTTCTTTGTTAAAAAAAAAAAAATTGGTCCTTATCTTTGTTAAGGAAAAAGAGAACATAATTAATTTTGTTGTTACATAAAGAAAACAAAGCAGAAGACGCAAAAGTTTATAAAAGAAAGAAAAAAATCTTCCTCTTTTTCAACTCTTTCAGTGACTTACAATGGATCAATTTCCCAACAATTTTTCTTCTTGCAAATTCCCCCTGAGTATTTGTGTGTTGTACTTCACAGGTAATAGCTCGCTGCCAGATTTTAGCTTCACTCTACCGCAGAAAGCACTGAAGATAGAGGTGTCCAATATCCTGGCCTCACTTACTATGGCACAGCAGTAGTAGGTCAGTGTCTGCACACAAATTTGGGTCAGGAGTGTAGGTATCTCCTGCTTGTCCCAGCAAACCAAGCTCTGCTTCACATCACAGAGTGGTTTCAGTGCAAGACCAAGGAGAGCGCACTGTTATGGGCAAATTGGAGCCAGACAGAAGGAAAATCTTTTAACTATAATTAGCACTAATGTCCCCATTTTCAGCCACTAGTCATTGCTAGGAACACCCTCTGTCCTTTCCAAAATCACCTACCAACAAAGATGCTGTTGCTATCTGCCTGAAATTGTCCATTGCAGGTTTTTTCTGAATGAAAAGGGTGATCTCTGCTGTGGTCCTTTGAGAGGCAAGAGAAGAAATATGGAGCATGTGGAAAGGTATTTCTTTTCCAAGTTTGTAGCATTATAATTCAATCTGTATTTAAATCTGAAGGGCTAAACACTTTTACAGTGTTTCTTTCTGACTAGCTGGAAAGTACACTGCAGGAATACCTCACATTGTTTGCTATTAGTTGTGTCTTTTTTTTTTTCTCTGTTCCTGAGGTAAAGATTACATTGGAAGGGATTTGCTTTTATTGTTTCAGCAGGTGGAGCCAATTGGCAGACAGTTTAGTGTTTATATTGCAGTTGTTTTTCCTCCAGGGCACCGATTTTAGCATTGCGCAAAATAGCATTATGTTCACATCAGGAAAAATACTTTCCTCTCCACTGCAGATACAAAAATGAGCCTGTGGGAGGCAAGATCTGTCCCAGGTGTGTGTTGCTCTAGGAAACACCTGTACGCTTTAGACATAGTTTGGTCACTCGGGGTTCTGGACATAGTTTAATGCTGTTGATGGTTTAAGAATGGGAAAAAACATGCATGGAGGAGATTAATTATTCCTTGTGTAGCATATAGGCAGTATTTTGCATCATCATTGATGATGTTCCAAAGGAAATGTACAAAATAAAAACTAAAGATGAAAACACAAACAAAAACATTCTGAGTAACCTCACTATCTCTATGATAAAACTAATTTGGAAGACTGGTAACCAGTTTCAATTTCTTTACTGCCTGAATGGCTCCATAGAATAAGACTGAAGAATACCTACAACTAAATGCATCTTCCAAGATTTATTCTGCAACCACAGACCAGCTCCTGTCTATTCCTGCATGGATAAATCTACTATAAAGCAGAAAGTCTGATGTGATAGTATTGTTTATGGTGCAGAACGTGGCCTTTTGAAACACATTATCAAAAAGCACCAAACTACTGAGAAAGCAATTTATGAGGAACCTTGATAGGTACTAAGATCTTGAAGTTGAGATACTATTCTAAGAAAAGACAGCGGAGAGAGGGGAATATATGTTAATGTGATTGTGGTTGCTGATGTAGCACTCCGAAAAATTCTCTTTTAGTTATACTCTTAAAAAGTTTCTGGCTTCTGGCCCAAGTGTTCATGGTAATTAGTCTTTCTAATAAGAAAATAATCAAGAATTTAAGCTAATTTGAAGCAATAGAATAAAATCTTTCCCCCCTCTGATCTCAGTGGGGCCAGAATGTGGTGGCTGTACATTGGCACAGGTCCAAGAAGCCTCACTCAACTTTGCTGCAGTGTAACAATGAGCTGAATGATGCTTCCAGTTTGTTAACTGACTGGTGTAGATTGTGTATCCATCCAAGGAACACGATGTGCAGAAGTTGCAGCTTGGCTCTAGATGAATATCAGTGTTCTGTGAATCATTGCTAAATCCCATGTATTCATGAGCCAAGTGGTCCTGGGAAAAGCCAGGTCAGTTTTTCTTAGACCAGGTTTCCAAGGTGTTTTTAGAATGTGAAAATTTCTACCCTTTTTGAGCTCCACAACCCTAAAGCAGTGCTCAGTCAGGTATCTCTCTGCTCTTGATTAGCATTTTCAGTGGTCGTGTGCCAGAGGCAGACAGACTCTATCAGAAGAGTGTCTCAAATGCATTCACTTTTATTGATAACAAAAAAAACTGCTGGAGAAGTTACAGACCCTTTCCTAAACTCCCCACTCCCTGGTCCAGTTCTGACCTCATCCTTCCTATGAGTCTTTCCTTGGAGAGTGTCCTAGTCTTGGCAAATTCACTTCTCTTTTTTTTCAGGTCCTCCAGGTTGGTCTTCTGGCATGCGGTCTGAATGTTCTCTTTTATCAGTCAGATTTCCTTCTTGAATGTAACTCTCTTTACCTCATCTTCTTGCCAAACAGCTGAATTTTAGCCACCAAATGGAGCCATCCCAACAAATCGTGTGCTAAACATTAGCCTGGTTTCTGAGTTATTCACGATGGTCTTTACAAGACTTGTATTGATAACCCACTATCAGGTGTCCCCCTGTCTTCTGTTCCCCCATGGTGGAATAGAAAAGATTGCTGTTATTAAGATCAAGCAATTGCCACACAAAATGTGACTCACAATGCAAGCCAGCATGTACAGTTTTGTGCAGAGATGCTGTACTCTACTACATGTTCTTTTTAGTAGCAAATGCTTAACATATATGTATATATTAAAGTGCAAAATAGCAAAGACTCATTCTTTTAAACTTAGACACCTTTTCAAATCATACAAGCTTAAGTGTAGAGAATATCAAAGTGAAACAGTAAGTTCATAGCCCCTGGGATAACACAGAGCTAACCACATTGAATAAGGTTCTTCACAATACAACGATTTTCTTTCCAGAAATGTACAAAAAGGTATGCCTAAAAGATGTCCCCTTCTAGTAATACCTTATCACTTCAAGCAAAATATACTAATTCAAATTTATCCATAAATATGAAGAATTAAAACTGACTCATTCTTAAAAATAAATTAAGAAAGGTCACTTTGGAATACAATGCCTTAACTGTTACTTTATGAATTTTATATGTGATCTTGCTTTCTCTTTCGACTGAGTAGCAAAACTCTCACAGACATTGGCATCTGTAACAGTACTTTAGCTGGTAATAAACAAGTTGTAATCCTACAGTAGACTGCACTTTACTCAAGAGTAGCAAAGCTCTACTGTAATATTCATTCTTTCACCTTCCATAATAGGTAAAGATGTGTTTTGGCACAAGGTGCCTCTAGTCACTAAATACCTGGCCCTTAGCCCAGAGGAGTTAAATTTCTGGCCAAACATGTTACACACAGTTGTCTGTGGCTGGATGACGAGGATAATTGCTTGAAACCTGTGTAAGCAGCTTGGAGTTACAACTCAAAGCTTAATCACATCTAGGGATCCAAACCTCTGGGCCATTGGCAGAATTAGTGAAAATATTCCCATTTGCTTCACCGGGCTTTGGATCTTTTCTTGGGTTACCATGATGAAGTCACACAACGTATCTTGTACTGGTAGCGGAAGAGTAAGACAGGGGGTTGATACTGAGGCACGTGTTGTTCAGTGTCATCAGCAACCTAGACAGGGAGCACACCATGAGCAAATTTGCGATGACACTGAACTAGGGGGAATGCCTGACATGCCCTTTCAGTCCAGGAACCTCAGTAAAGCTGGCTGTACCACCAAAACTCATTGACAGTCAGCAAGTACATCTAGAGGAATAACACTCTGCTCTGTTTTAGTTCAGGAAGTGACTGTCTCATTGACAGATTGTGGTGGTGGATGGCAGGTTGAACACGATCCTCCGCTGCACTCTCATGGCAAACAAAGTAAACTTCAAACTGAGATATATTATGAAGGCGTAGGTCAGCAGATCATAGGAAATTACAATTCCCTTCTACTGGCAGGGTAACGCAGAGGTAGAACAGGTTATTCAGAGAAGTTATGAAGCATGCCCTAGGGAGGGTTCAACACTCTGTTGGGTAAAGCTACCACTGTCCTCATCTAACCGTTAACACTCCTGCTGTGATTGGAAGGTTGAATCACAGACTTCAGAAGTCTCTTCCTACCAGTGCTTCTATGATTCTGTGATTTTCTGTGTCGCAATCACTGGGTAACAAGACTAAATTAAAACCATCTTGAAAAAAGATATAGTCAGACCGAATACACACCAATACAATACTAAATAAAACTAACATGGGAAGTTTCACAAATTGCCAGCTAGAAAAACACCTTAACTTGGAGCTTGGGTGAACAAGATTCTTTAAGACAGCAGAAACCCAGAACATGGAGAGATAATTTTGCATAGTCGTATGGACTATCTCAAATTAATAAACAGTCCAGTTTGAGACTAATACATGAAGAAAAAAGCTGTTCCATCATAGAAATAGTTAAATGCTGGAGTAGCCTCACTTGCTGGAAGAATTGTGAAATCCCATTCAGTGGAGGTTTTTTAAAGCAGCTAAAACAAATATCTGTCAGGCATGTCTAACATAATTTGTCTTGTCTCAGAGCAAGAGGAGACACGAGGCAACCCCTCAAAGCCTTTCAGCCCTACATATCCCATACACAAAGGATTCCAATAACTCAAAGTTAATTAAGAACAACAATGTCATGGCAGAAAACATTTCTCTCATGAAGGTCGCCGTACTAACTTGAACAGCAGCTCTGAAACTGAAAGGTAGAATTCCTCCATTCTTTTTCACACCTTTGTGTACAAAACTCAGTGTGTTACTTTGGCATTCAATATATTTGTTGTCACATAAATCTGCATATAGGAGTAGAAGATTTACTGTCTTTGAGGTCTAATCTCTCAAACTTATCTCTGTCTGAAATAGACAGGAAACTGCACTGATGGCAAAGATACCTGTAAGGCGTGTGGAAAAATAACAGACGCAGAAAACAAAGGTTTCTTGCTGAATCCACAGTACTATGGCAATCTCCCCAAGTACTTTAAGTCACTAAGGTGAACATGAGCACCTTTGTGCATGTGAACATGTGCACTTTAAGAATAAACTAAAAGTAAAATTAGAATACTTTGTCCTGGTACATCATGCTCGGGGTTTGGTCTACAGAGTGAAAAGGTGCAAGTATAACACATTCATATGTCCCATAGTTAGATCCTAAAAGAATCTGACTGAAAATGCAAATGATGCAAATAAAAACACAAAGTGAAAATGCAAATGACTGCCTAGGGCACAGATGTAGCCCCGTCTCCCACTTCTAAACTGCAACTACGACTATTTTAAGACAGAATTTCAATTTTCAAAAATGCACTGAAATGGAGGCCTAGATCTATGAAAAGGCACGGGTTTTGTAGAACCTAACTCCCAGACACTTCCTACTCAGACTCCTACCTTAAAGCTGCACAGATTTAATTTGACAGTAATTAAAGATTATCTAGTTCCATGCCCCATGCCATGGGCAAAGACACCTTCCACTGGGTCAAGTTGCTCAAGGCACCAGCCAGCCTGGTCTTGAACCTGTTCAGGGATGGGACATCCATGACTTCTCTGGGCAACCTGTTTCAGGGACTCATCACCTTCACAGTAAAAAATTTCTTCCTAATATCTAATCTAGACCTCCCCTCTTTCATCCTAAACATGTTACCCCTCATCCTACCACTGCACACCCTGATAAAGAGCCCCTCCCAGGCTTACTGTAGGCATGAAGGCCCCTAGAGCAGGGAGCTGTGTCAGTGCCTTGGCAGGAGAGGATGAGGTCAGTTAACAGGAATATTTCCTGTGCTCTGATGCTCCGCAGTTACTTGGAAATTTATGAGTTATGCAGGATTAAGGATGCATATTGCATCATTGCGTCAGATGCAGACTACGTGAATGGGATGGCTATTCATCTCTTAACAACATCACATATTACAGAAGCAAGTATACTAGCATGCTGTATTGGGTGGTGCGAAGAGTACAGGGATTTCTTTGAAGAGCAGAAGAAATTACAGTTCCTTTAGTCCTGCTGATAAACATCTCCAAGTCTTAGATGAGTCACCTGACTGCTGGGGTCAATCAGCAGGACGAGTGCAGCACCTTCTTATCTCTTTGCTTTATATGAGGCACTGTCTGGCAGTGTACACTCAGAAAACCCTGTGCTGTGCTGATAGACACAGGGGAAAATCTTAGTTTATAAATTCTGACAAAATTCAGCCTTGAATTCAGTGCCTGGCTTCTCAGCATTGTCAAGAATTAAGCAATCCTGGGTGTGACCAGCAATAGACAGTTTGGTATCTGGGGAATTTTATTGGGAGAAGCATTTGAACTTTTAGGCAATTCCAGAATTGGGGAGCTGATGAGGATGGAAAATGGGAAGCTGACGATCTAAATTTTGTACAGCTGTGTCTTAAATAATATTACACAGAGGTTTTCTTGTGAATTTACCTCTTCAGAGAAGTAAAAAGTCCCTAGAAGTTCATCAGTTCTTCAATTAGAAAATCTTCCTCTCTTGTGGTCTCCTATGAACAAACTGTGGATCTGTCCAAAGGAGAGATCAGGGAGTGGGAGGCACAGCTAGGGACAGCGAGAGGACAAGGCAATTGTGAGTCTCTGCAATGCTGTGGAACGCTGGGTAAGAAGGAGGCAAGGCCCAACTAGGAGCAAGAGGGAGGCAGGAGAAGAATTAGCCTTGCTCTAAGCTGAACCCAGCAATGGGGCACCATGGAGAGAGTGCCTACTTTCTAGCAACTGATTCAGCATCTAGGTTTGATTCAACATCTAGGTTGGCTTCAGCAGTTAGTTGTTTCGGGGCTGAACAGCTCCTTAACAAGACTGTCCTCCTCATGGTTGTACCAGATATGACGAAGGCACAGTTAAGGCTCCAGCTATACCAGTTTCTCTTCTTTGTAATTTCTGAGGTTTTTCTAAAGCCCATTTTGTGAATGCTGAATGACTTGGGCAAATGTGTTCATATCTTCCTTTTTTCCCCTAAATGAAAGTTTCCAAAAATTAGTTAAAAAAAAAGAAAGACAAAAACAATTGACAAAAAAATGCTTTTACTGGCAGCTTTTCTTTGTAATGTACAACTGTGCACAAATGATAGTCTCTTGCTATGAAGTATTCCAGTCAGCATTATTTATAGAGTATTTTCCTCAATTAAACTTATGTATTTTCCCTGTCAACTTGCTGTACCTGAATCTGTTATTTTTCAGAAAGGAAGTCTGAATAAAGTCCATTTGTTCATCACAAATCATTTAAAACTGCCAGCCTTAAATAGGTGGTAACTGAGAAATATCACCAAAACAAATGACATCACCTCCTCTGAGTTGTTAACTGAGCTTTGAAATTATTCCTTTCTCCAAGCAGGGTTCAAGGAAAGGGCATGCCAGTCCACATTCATCATGAAACAAACTTTGTGTGCTGGATATTCAGTCCCGATCCTGTATGGATACCATTTGTGTGCAGATCTGCATGGAACAAGAAGATCATCCTGTTCTAGGTTATTCAGCAAAGTCCCTCTGGAGGGAGAAGTGGCTTTGTGAACCAATTTAGAAATGGCAAGATAACTGAGAAATCTCTGTAATCTTGAAGAAGCTAAGCACGATGCATTACACCAGCTTCTCTATTTGACTCTCAATCTACAGTATTTTCCTCTGTCAATGAAAATATCAAAACTGGAGTTGCAGTGCTGGGGACACAAAGATGGACCTCACTGGTCATGGGTAGAAGATGCCCCACAGGTAGCTCGTGTTATCATACTCCTTAGAATGAGAAAAATGTGTTAACGTACAGACTTCAGGAGAACTTCTGATGCTTTACAGCAAGCAATGATAATCTGTGCTGTTACAGCAGTTGTTTTTCTGCGCTTCATGGTAGGAGAATTTCTGGCCCTATCTGATTACTAAATTAATGGAACAATATTTTACATACTCCACTTACTAGTGTGTAATTTGGCATTGGATATCCACTGAATTGTGTTTATATGAAAATACTCTCAGGATAGTATAATACTCCATGTGCATAAATATAATCTGACTGAACTTTAGGCTATATGCATAAAGTTATGATCTGTTAATGTTTGAGGAGAAAATAACACTTATTTTACTAGCTTGAATGTAAAATTCGTAACTATATTTGTTTACACTTTTAGTCCTCAAGAACAGCTACAATGAAATAATTAATAGACAATTACATTCATAATAACTTGTTCAACCTGTTCATCAATTAATATAACAAAAAGTAGTGAAAATAATTAACTGAAAGAGAAATAAAATAAATGATGAACCATCAGGTATAGCATAATAGAATTCAGTAACAGCTATTATGCAGCAATTTGTTCTGTGTTTTAGGCTACTTCTACATCTCCATGGTACTCATTCTTTCTGAATTCCAAGTCGTGGTTGTCTTCAGCACTGTGGCAGTTCTTTCCATTAATTCAGTTTTATGATTACACAAAAGTTTTAGGAAGTTGGTTAGGACAGTCACACCTAAAACTAAGTGTAAAAAGCTGCAGAATGATTTTATAATTGTAAGTGGCTGCAAGCTGAGAGAATGTCAAAGCAAAGAAACCTACGTTTAGAAAAATGAGATCATCAAATATTACTTAGCAAAGAGATTGAGAAGGCATTGTTGATTATCTCTGAATGCAGTAACAATTGTGAAAGCAAAGTCTTAAAAAAGCATATAAGAATATATGGCAATAGAACTGAAATTGTGCTGTTTTGCAAGTCTATAATAGATCGGGATTTTGGATTCAACACATGGTTCTAATTATTCTATTCCCAGGAAAGACATAGAGATTGAAGAGGTACTGAGAAAGGTAGCAAAGACTGATAGGCATATAGATTGTTTTTCAGCCCTGGAGAATTGAAATAGGCAGCTAAGCTGATGATTTCAGCTTAAAAAAGAGGTGACGGACATGTTCTTCATAGAAGCCTCTAAATATCCCGAATTCTAGAGAGAAATTTAGCAGGGCAAGGGGTTCACTGCTTTTGCAGTGCAAGAACTTATTCACTATTTGGTATTGAGTACTTAATCGGTTTCTCATTTAAAGAATCACAGTATTTAATTACAAGAGAAAAAAGAGAAAAATCTGTGTAATAAGTTAAAATGTTTTAGGGTTGCAGCTCTTCTAAGTGTCTGAGATGAGTAAAAGGAAGATGTCAACTAAAAATTATATGAAAGCACATAAGGAAAAAAAGTAAACAATTAGGTATGAGATAGGCGTGGAAGATCTAAGAGCTTGGAGCATTTACCCTAGAATCAGATGTAGGATGGCTAGAGAAGATTACATGAGTATTGAAATCTATAGCTTCAGATCTACAGAAGTGCGAACACATAGCAAAAAATGTTAATTAACAGAGAATATCCTCAGATCTAGCGCTGATGATTCAATTGATGTAACTGAATGGTCAAGTGTAATAGGAACAGAACATGCTCGGGAAAAATCCCTGAAAAGTTGAGAAGATCAATACTAGTGACACATCCAGGTAAAACAGCTTTACAAACCTGAGTAAAATACTTCTTTTAATCTTCCTTTCTTAAGGAAGATATGTAGAAGACAGACTGTGTTTCTATTTGAGGACCAAGCTGATTTGTAGAAAGACAGAGATGCTGCAGAAGATGATTTCCAGATGTGATCACTTCAAGGATGTCGAGGAAAACATTTAAATTTTGTTGTCAGCTTCTGAGGGGGACTCACTTCCTACTGAAATGTTCATTGTTTTATTATACAAAGTTGAAAATCCCAAGCAAGTTTTAAATATAGATTTTAATTTCATCTATAAAATTTCTTGTCACAAGTTATTTGAAATCCATAGGAAAACTTTCATTAATAGAAGATAAGCATTAAATATGCGCTGTGTATGTCTTAATATCCACATCCACTTCCTTTTTTTGGAGTGCACTTTTCACTCTTTTGGAGTGCTCTGAAGACCTTTGTTTCCTGGATGCTCAAGGGGCCCTTTGATTCCTTCTCTGGAACTGACCTTTTAAGGTCCTTCATCAAGATGTCTCCCTATGTCAGTGCTTATAGGACTCTGTCATCTCAATGGTTGAGTGGGATGTCCTTCACTGAAGTGTTCCCAGGAAGGATGTCTCTGTTAAACGCATTCCTTATGCCACGCAGAAAAAAGAAGGCTCTCATGTATATATGGAAACATGCTCACAGACTAGTGTTAGACTGGGAGACATAAATTCCACTAACATCCCATTTTGAATCAGAGACCTGACTGACGCACTTGGGTGAAAGGACTCACTGTAGCAAGGTGTTCAGCCATTTCTGGGTGGTTTCAGACAGCTGGCTACCTCTCTACTTTCTCTTGACTTTTCAAGAGAGTGTCTTGTGATAGGGAAAAAACTCTGAAGAAATGAAAAACAAAGCATTCCCACAAAGGTCCAACAGTGCAGCTAGGAGTTTACATGACCTGCTATGCTGTGGCAACTTTACTGACAGAACTAGATCAGCAACAATCCCCAGTGCAAGTAGAGCTAACTGACCTAGCTCACTGCCATGCTCCATGGCTTCAACTTCAAAGCTCATACTTAGCCATCTGGGTGCAAAGGTAAATTACCATGTAGATATACCCTAAACCTGCCCAGAGAAGCATCAAACTAGCTTACATCAGACAGGTAACAAGACTAGCAACAAGCATGCTTTCATGCAGTGGTTACCCTCTGCAAAACACACATTGGCAGGAACTTTTGCAGCTCCACCACATAGTTATGAAGTTGAAATTTCAGATGCTGTATATAGGCAGGTACTTACCTGCATTTCTCCTGAAGATCAGCTGCAGCCTCTACCTTCGCAGTGGAATGTTGCTGGGGTAGTATGTGTTGCATAGGGAGTGCAGGTGGAATGATGCTCCTGCATCCTCAGCCCTCTGCAGAGCTGTCAGAGATGTTTTGGCTAATGATTAGTGGCTTTTAAGGTGCTGCACCTTCAAAGTTATCCAGCATGGGTTTTTTTCTACTCTGTTCACATCAGGAAGTATAGCTGGCTGATTGTAACTATCTGTGGCCCATGAACGTAAACACTTAATTGCTTCTTGGCAGACTTCCCTCCATTTGGCATCCATCCTGCTATATCACTCCCACATGAACAACATAAAAGATATGTTTATTACTGTTGGGACTGAGAGAAGGAAAGGGGAAACCAATGATGTTAAAGACAGAAAGTTTGATTCTGTTGTCTTTTATTGCTGAAAGACATTTTCTCCCAATTCACTTTTTCTTTTTCCTAAAATAAACTAACATGATTTTGGGGGAAGAGGGGTTATAGTCCTATTTTAAATGATGAAAACTCCATTCAAGTCAAAGCCAGCTTGAGCTGCATCTAAATGAGCTCTTCTGCCTGGAATTCAGGAAAGAAGTTGTTTGCCTAAACACATCAACATTGTATTATTTATCCAAGAAGATTTTGTTTTAATAAATACAAGATCTTGTTTCAGAACGGACCACTCCTATGCTCACTGGCACATGTCAGAGTCAAAATTTTATTTTTCTTCAAGCTGAAAACTTCTCGTTTGTGTGTGTTCACATGTGGTGTTTCTAAATCAAAGAATAATGATATCACATGATCTTTTCTGATTTGGTCTATTGCCAAGCCAATTCTTAATTTCCATCAGGTTCTTCTAGTATCTGCATCAGGAAGAAACGTTAAAAAAGACAATCTTAATCTTGTCCTGTTTGCTTGTTGTTTTTTTTTAATTTCAACTTTTATCTACTTTTAACTAATAGCAGCCCTTGCTTGACAAGACTGACTTACTGGCCCTGTCAAATTGCAGTTGCTTTGGAGGGGAAACTGCTCTGAACTTAAAGAGGTTTCCAAGAGAAGCCCATGAGACCAGCTGAATACAAGGGGACTGTTGTTTTTTTTCTCTTTCGTCTTCGCCTTTCCTGTGACAGTACTTCTGTTGGCAGGTACAGAGAGATGGGAGTAGGGCGGACCTCGGGGCCGTCACGTCAGGGCTGCTATGGCACTGCGTCATGCGAACACTCTGAGATAAATGTGTCATGTGACATACGTGAGAGGTGAAATCTGTATGAGGAGATTTCAGAAAAGTTTTGAAACAGCACTTTTGACTGACAGTTGGTCTGGTTATGGCTTGTCCTGGTATAAATCAGCAGGAATATCATGTAGTCAGGTGGGGCTGCTCCCATATGACACCAGTTTAAGTGAGAAGAAAAGATTTTGAAAGGAAATTTGCTTCCCTATTCTCCCACAGAGTTACATGTTTTAACCATTAAAGAAAATGACATGAGAGAGAAAACTCCCTCCAACACTATCAGGGAGCACTCCAAATTGAAACAAACATCTCAGAGCCAAATATCATGAAATATGACAGCCATGAGTTCAGCAAGACATTTGCCTCGTACTCCTACAACCTGCCCCTGGCCGAAGCACTCCCTGCTCTCAGCCACTCTCGGCAGTTTTTGCAGTTATTCAAGCCAGCTGCTTTTTCAGTGTTCTCTGGGTGTGTGAGGCATCCCTCCCAGGAACACACGAACTCGCTAAACAAATGCTGCATGGGGAACTTGGTGAGCAGGAGGGGAGCACTCCTGCTGCTCCCAGTACATGCCAGAGAATGCCCCAAGGTGATGGATACGGCATCTAGTGACTGCCTTCCACATGTGTTCTCATCTTTGCCGATTTCCGTAATGTCCGTGTATAAATAGTAGCTCTCTCTTTTTATATCCTTCTCCTGCCTGATTCACTTGATGATGCAGCGTCAGTGACGTTTGATTCGCTGCCATGGCAATCGCAAAAGGAGAGTTTAATAAACATTGGATTGCAACATTTGAATGAATCAGGCAGGAGGAGGAGGATGGGCAGCCCTGGGAGACAGCTGCACCTGAGCCAGCCTTGGCCCCTCTCCCCAGATGAAGGAAATGAGCACAGGGATGATGTGACATTCATAAGGAGCAAGAAAAGAGCAAACCCATTGGGAATAATAGGAGAGCAGTGTGTGTGGGGCCAGGTCTGCTAGGAAAAACTGTATTAGGGGGTCAAAGATAGAGTTGGGAGGTCTGCTAATAAACACTGAGAAAACCCTCTAAACATGACTTGTACATTCTGTTGTGGAGAATAATGAAATGGAGGCTTCAGCAGAAGCAGAAGCCAAATTAAGCATAAGTAAAAGCTTATTTCAAGACACAAACAGGGGGAACCAGAGATGTCAAAAAGTAAAGGAGAATATGAAAGGCTTACCTCAAGGCAGAAATGCTGTGTTATGACCTTGATGCTGATCCAAGTCCAATAAGAATAATTTTTAGCCATCTAGTTGTGATGGAAACTGTGTGTGAAAAGCATGAAAGTGTGCATGGGAAGCCTCAGAGTGTGACCCACAAAACAGTTTGTAGTCAGTAGAATGACCTACTGTCTATGGAAAGAACCGGGACAAAGGCAAGAATTCAATTCTTCCTCCTTGCTGTATTTGGAGCACTCTGCAGAGCTATAGACTGGGGACAGAGTGGCTGGAGAGTAGTCAGGCAGAAAAGGACCTGGGAGTGCTGGTTGACAGGAAGCTCAACATGAGCCAGCAGTGTGCCCAGGTGGCCAAGAAGGCCAATGGCATTCTGGCCTGCATCAGGAATAGTGTAGTGAGCAGGACCAGAGACGTTATTGTCCCCCTGTACTCGGCACTGGTCAGGCCTCATCTTGAATATTGTGTACAGTTCTGGGCCCCCCAGTTTGGGAAAGATGTTAGGATACTGGAATGTGTTCAGAGGAGGGCAACGAAGATGGTGAGGGGGCTGGAGCACAAGCCCTATGAGGAGCGACTGAGGGAGTTGGGGCTGTTTAGTCTAGAGAAGAGGAGGCTCAGGGGAGACCTCATTGCTCTCTACAACTACCTAAAAGGAGGTTGTAGTCGGGCGGTGATTGGTCTCTTCTCTCGGGTGATCAGTGAGAGAACTAGAGGGCATGGACTTAAGCTTCGTCAGGGAAAGTTTAGGCTTGATGTGAGGAAAAAGTTCTTCACTGAAAGGGTGATTGGCCATTGGAATGCGCTGCCCAGGGAGGTGGTGGAGTCGCCGACCCTGGAGGTGTTTAAGGGGAGACTGGATGAGGGACTGAGTGCCATGGTTTAGATGAGGGTCGGTTTTAGTGTTGGTGTTAGTGTTGGGTTATAGGTTGGACTTGATGATCTCAGAGGTCCTTTCCAACCTTGTGATACTGTGATACTGTGAATTGTTCCTGTCTCTCTTCAGTTGTACACCACAGCCCATAGCATTTCTTTAAAACTTGACATGCAGACATGAAGAGGCCTCACTTTTAACAACAGATAGAAAAACATGTGGTGATAGAGTGCTGGTATTCAATGGTTGGGATGTTCAGCCATGACACGGGAGACCTTTTTTCAGTACTTCCTTCTGTGAGGACACTGACTGCTGTTACCCATCTCCTGGCAAGACTGAGCTGGAGAGGGAGGAGGTTATCTATCCAGTCTGCTGTGTTTTTATGCATGACTGTGCTGAGTATGAGACAGATATTCCCAGAGTCTTACCACATTTCAAGGCTATTTATATATTTTAAATGAATCAAACTTTTAATTAAAACACAGAGCAGGCCTTAAAGCAGGGATTTTTGCATTTTTAGGGGAGGAATGTCCTAAATCACTAACATAGACTAAATTATTCTTTGTTTCTTTCTGGTTGGGTAAATAAATTATTTTTCATATGCAGTTGAAAGTCTCTCAAGGAAGACTCAAACCTGCAGACCTGCCCAAGAATAATTTAAGTACAGTGCTCGAAGCTCTGTGGCAGACTGGGGACACTGGCCCACCTTTTTTTAAATAAATGAGAGAAACAACTTGAAGGAGGAATGCTCTGGCTTCTGAGCCGTGAGAGCAGAGCTCTCTTGCTGTGACATTTTCAAAGAAACTCATAGACACACAGTGTCAAGTACATGGACTACTTCTTGCCATAGGTCACAGTTGGAGGGAAGAATGTTGAGAACAAACAGGAGTCAGAAAATAGCCCAGATTGCACTGATTTAGTGTTCAGAGGGTTCCTGTTAAGTTTGTAATGAGTGTGTAGAGTCACAGTCAGCATTAGCGCAAGCCTCCAGGCTGAATTTTGGTTTTGGTACAGAGTATACTCAAAAAATAATCTCTGCACTATTGTTGACCATGTTTAAGAACTTGTGATAGCTGGGGAAGGAACCAGAAAGCTGGGAAAAAGCATCTACTTTTTTAAAGAGAAACTTAAAATAAACAGCAAGAGGGAACATATCAGTCTAACTTCATTTCTTGGAGAAATAATTTCATAAATAGTCAAACAAAATGAGAACCCTTGAAAAGCACTGAGACAGATAAATGTACAAATGCTCAAGGAGAAGACTATTAGCCACCATATCTTTGTCAATTAATTTTCATGTTGAAATAGTCACATTTTTGTGTGTTATGAAACAGATTTTCTGAACAGGGAAAAACCAGTAAGTGTCTTAAAAGCAGTAAGGGGGATTTGAAACTGTTTTAAATACCACTCTCGTTAGTAACTAAGAGGATATGAATTTATGGTACTTGTGTGAGACACATAGAACTGTTATCAATGGATGTCTGTTAAAAAAAGAAGCTGATGTTGAATTTTCAGCAGATTTTTCTGGAAGGTCTCATTCTGTTCACTATTTTTCATTCCTGCCTCTGTGATTGAGTATTGAATGTGCTTATTTGCAGATAATGTGAAGTCAGGGAGGAACTATAAGTACAGTACAGGACAAGGCTGAAATTCAAAATGACCTTGATAAGCTGCAGAAATAATTAGGAAAACAATAAGACAAAATTCAAAGGAACAAGCTATTTCTCTTTGGGAGGATCATTCATCTATACAAGTAGAGGACAGGAAACAATGATGAAGTAATAACTTGAGGAAGGATCTGCATTCTGTATGTGCATCATAAGCAGAGCTTTTCATGTTGTTGCCAAAAAAAGTGACTGAAATATGGAGACAGGACTAAAATGATGAACTGATCTTTCCATTTGACTTTGCAATGATGAGACTGGTTGTCCATAGTCTCAACACCATATTTCCACAATGATGCAGGTCAGCTGGAGCAAAACACCAAGCAGTGATCAAAGGACCAGCTAGCATAACCATTGAGGAAGGATTAACAGAACCAAGATTATCAAGCTACAGAAGAGAAGCTTGGGGGTAGGAGGGACAAGGAAGGGCAGCAGTCAGCAGTCTTAGAAGCTTGTTTCCAAGAGAAAAGGCCTAATTTATTCTCCATGACTGTGCATTATGCAATGAGTTTTAAAGGGCTTAAAATACATTACACAAGATTCTGGTTACATCTTAGGAGACATTTTCTAGTAGTAAGAAAAATCCAAGAGTAAAGGCTTGTCTAGGAAGGATGTTTAGTCTTTGTCATTACAGACTTCAGTAACTGATGAGATGACAATATAGCTACCATAAATATAGTTGGTTCTTCCTTAGAGCAGATGACTCCTAAAAGATTTCCATCCTCTATGATCCTGTGTTAATTATGATGCAGAATTTTTGATCTGCTTTTCTTCATTACTGAGTCACTGCAAAGAAGAGGAGACAAATATTTTCTTAGGAGAATTCTGAGTGAATGTAAAGCTATTTTAGGCAACTTTTCACTCATTTCTTTGCTTCCTTCTATCATGCAAGGGTATGTCCAGCTCTCTCCACAGTGCAAAGGCTGGGGAGATGCATTCCAGTAGCTAGAGGGCATGGGACCTTCTGACGACCTTAGTTTGAGTTGAGATCAAAATATAACCCTTGTGAAATTATCTAAATGCAGAGTCAATATACAACCATGCTATACAGGCACAGAAGTGGTTGGGATTGCAGTAGCTAGTAATCTGTGAAACTACATGGAAGTGCGAGATTGAAAATCAAAATACAAGTTTTGCCACCTTGTAAGCTTATTTTGGTGCCCTATAAATTAGACATAAATTTTTGCCAGAAATATTGTTCTTCTAGATCTTCTTCAGTGGTTGCTAAACTTGTCATTTGTACCCATTTAACTCTTGTCAGGAATATGCATGTTATCCTAAAGCAAAAGAGAGAAGTCATGCTCTTGTACGGTTCTGAACATGAAAGCAGAATCCAGATCTCTCTACGTGTTATTCCCCCGCAAACAAGAGCTGGGTCATAGTCAGACCCCAGGATTTGGATTTCTCTGTTAGTTATGTGTGAATTTAGCAAATGCTCACTTGACTTGTAATAAATAAACTATAAATATACACTCATTTATCTACCACCCCAGTTTTGTCATACACAATTCACAACCTAGAAGTCTTGTTTAATACATTCCGTGTTTCATATATTTAATCTGTTTCCATCTGAAGGAGGATTTTTAATGCAAATTAGGAAGTAGTTTTCAAAAATATAATCTCTGCACATTAGTCTTATTCTTGTTTGCTTAGTTAGAGTGGTGGAAGAACTGTTAAGAAAACTACAATCTGCTTTTTTTTTCTAGATTTTTGCTAATACAAGCCAGCAAGAACACAGTGTGTTTTTTCTGCTTTGGAGTTGGTGTTACATGGCCCTTGGTACCCTGCAGTACACCAACTGTGCTGCAGCATGCTTGAAGAAATACTAGCCATACTATTGTAGGGTATGGGAAAGCATTTGATATTACATGTAGTGGTCTAATAGCAATTACAAAATCCCACCCAAGACACCCACGTGCTCCTGCTGGATTAGAAGTTTTTTTCCCAGGTCTTCCATTGTGTTAGGTCTACTGGGTGTCAGGCTAGCTTCCTAAAGAAAGGGCAGTATTTCCTTCAATACAGTGGCTATTCAGTGTAGTCCATGAAAAGTGATTCAAAACACTGCCACTCTAAAGAAAAAGGTCTGTGCTTTGCTGCTCAAAAGTTATGGCTTTTTTTTCTGAACACTGAGAGTCACTATGGCTAGTGCTAGGAATTTCCATTTGTCTCTTACAGTCACCTATGAACACATGTATTAATTTTTTCCTTTAAGCCAAAGAAAAGCTAAGCATTATGGTCACCATACTCTCTCCTTCAACATGGCATTACAGAATTTTATTATCACTAACATTACATCAATATTCTGACACTTCTTTTTATTGGACTAATATTAATTTAGTCCCTAGACCCCATATACTTGTTCCCTTGCAAGGACTACGGAGATTAATTTGTCATTAGTAGAAATATCTGGGCAAAAATTGGGAAATAAATAGACAAATTGGAAACACAGTCCTTAAGGTGAAGTGTTTTGCCTTGTAGCGTTGTCACCATGACAAATGATGACAGAAGCAACACCCATAGGAATGGATGTAAGGAGAACAAACAAATGCTTTATCAGTCAGACTGTTTTCCTTGAAAAACAATTATGTCCACTGTTTCTAATACTTGTTCCCAATTAAGTGAGAAATTAATTTGCAGTGAATTTTGGTGTACATACATAGGCTGATGTCTGATTCTATTAGTCTTGTGTGCAATGCACCAACTGGGGCTTGGACTCTGACCCACCCAAGCTGGGACAGCCAGGCATGTCTCACCCCTTGAAATGTCACCTTCTATCTCTGTCTTGTGAGGTTATGAAGTTACCCCTGGAAAGAGAATTGTAGCATCTTTGAACGATAGACTCTTTGAACGTGATGAAGGAAGCACAATTTGATCCTCATATATCGCATAACAGGAAAAAAGATGAGTTTAAGTGCTTAAGATAGCTTAGTGGATATTACACACCTTTCTTTGAAAGACTTAGAGAACCCCTTCCTGGAAAAACAGAGATTATTCAAGAACACTAACAAACACCTTGATTTGCTGTGGTTGTCAAAGGGATTAAATTAAGATTTTTATGGAGAGCTAGAATCTTTCATCAGAGCATTGGATATAGCTGGAAATATAGATAAGCATTTGTATAGACAGAGCCTTCTTCAAATCTAGAATTCAAACCAGATAGGGATTATAAATCTTCTGTATTTGTCTGGTCATGCAGGGGGATAATGTGAGCCTTATCAATTACAGCTATGAGCCTAGAGTTGGGTTTAGTTCATAAAAATTTTGACATGAAGAAAATATTCTCTTTTTCCAAGAGATGTAGGCAGTTCTTTGTATGTTCAGCTAATGTTTAAGACTGGAAGATTCAATTTTTATATCCATAAAGAGAGATAAGGGAAAAAGCAACTTTTTAACAAGAAATTACCATAAAGGTTGTTGCATAAGATAATACACAGCAATTTGCTTTGGATGCATTTCAGAAATGTGGCTAAAGCTTTGCTATACCTTATAGATTGGCTTTTATAATAGTCTTTCTTGATAAATTTCTTACGTGGAACAGCTTGTTTCCTGTACTTTCTGAAGACCAACTGTCCTGAGGACAAATGTGGACATTGCATTGTTTTTTCAAATCACCTCTGATTTCTTGTAAGGGAGATGAAGATCAGACCAAGGATTACAGCACCATATTGTTTCTGATCACCCCCACACCAGGTCCTGAACTCCACCTCTCCAGCTCACTGGTGAACACCAGCCTCATCATGGATTTCTGTCACTCTTGACACCCCTTTGGGGACTGTCTTTCCTCCAGCTGGAGGCTAGTGCCCTCATTTAAGTACGTTTAGGTTACAGCAATTGGATAACAACCAGAAGGCTTGTCTCCAGATTATTTCTGTGTGCCAGCCAAAACTTCAGAAGATAGTTATTTGGCCAGATTCTTACTTTCATTCACATCCTTTATTCTGCCGTCATTTCACTTTATACTCCTAGGTGATCTAAATGAGAATCAGGCCATTATAAATCTACTTCAAAACATAGAGAATGGTAACCAGAGGCCTTGGCAATTAGAGTAGTGAGTCTGTAATCTGTTTTTTTATTCATACATCATAGTATATGATTCTTCAGATCCTGTCCAACAAACACCTCAGCCAAGCATTCAACTTGACACAAGTTTGTATTTGGGATCCAAAATCCATAAGGAAGATGCTGATTTTCAATGTGACTCTTCTCAGACTATTTCTAGTCTCAATTCTATTCTTTCCTCTTTCAAACATATCTAAAACTGGAATATACCAACATAAGGTATTGCATTCATATATATTGCTTTTAACTCCCTATTTCTCTCTCCCAAAGCCCTGAATGTGTAGGTCTGACTTAACACCTGGCACGCTTAAAGATTCTTACTTTAATTACCCTAACCTTGCAAACATGCAGTATGGCATCTTTCCACTGTCTTTTTAATATGCTAGCTTTGTTATTTTCAATACAATATTTTTGTCTTTTCAGTACTTTCAAAGACACTAGAATTCATGGGATAGTACCAGAAATTCTTTTGCCACAGTTGAGAAAATCAATAGTTTTTCATCCTGGAGAAAAATATATCTTTGGGACACGATGCTATCAAATCCAAAGGGATTAAAACATAATTTAAATGAATCCCGTCCTGCCCTGTAAACCATACACTAGGAAAACAACTGACGTGTCTTAGCATTGTATTTCAATCCAGTATTACTTTGACTTTGTACTATCCATATTATACTTATTATTAAGTTATATTGATAATTAAAATCCATGTTCTTTGCCATTTTCAGCACCTCTCTAAGGTCACCAAAGGAGACTACTGCTTGCTTTTCTCGTGATGTTTGTGCCTAAGCACAATTTAGAGCAGCTGGCAGTCTGTTCCAGGTGTTCTCATATGGTCCTTCACGCAACCATGGGATTGCTAATGCCTGTGGTGGTGTGGCAGTTCACCTTGCTTGATCTCTTTACTATCAAAATGACTCCCTAGCATAATCAAGGAAAAACAATGTAAGAATGAACAAAGGTGATTTTATATTTATTGAGGTCTTTTTACAATGGGGAGTATAACCTTTGGCTTTCTGTACATCTTGTAAAGGGGAGAGAGATCTAAAGTATGAAGATTTTGGTCATTCAGACTTGAGGCCATGGATACCCAGACACACAGCTGTCTGCAGCTCTCTCTGCCGCCTGTCCCAGTGCTGCAATGTTAGGATCACTTGGCTTGTGCTGGTTCAGTGAAACCCTCTTCCTTCTGCAACTGGCATTTTTTGAGTCCCAAACTGTGGAATCCTTCCTGTCCAAATGGGAGGACTGTGCAGTGGTGACCATGACTTGTACAGTGTGTCTGTTCATGCTTAAACCCCCCCAACTCCCTTTAGGACATTGTCCAGATCAGCCAAGAACAGTTTCACTTCATGCCTGTTCCCACTGTGAGTATAATATCATTCTTGGGCAGGGCAAATCTTAACCCAAACACTAGATAGCACACATCCCTCTTCATATCAGTGGGTGTTTAGGTCTTGGAAAGTTTCACACCTGCTGCTGGTGAATATCTGATTACAAGCCAAACTGTTACAGCTCCTTGAAGGCAGACTTGCGTGGTCCCAGAGGGCAAGAACACGTCACAGATAGGAGAGAGCAGTGGAAAAATATTTTGGGGAGTTTACACTTGCAGTGCATATGAATGAAGCCTTTGCCAGGGTTCAGGCAGAGGTGCTGAGCACTGGGTGAGTGGAGTGCAATGCTATTAGGATGCTGGGCTGAATCCCATTAGAATAGATGGCAATCTTTGCTATACTTCATTTTTTAAGCATTTGGATCTCTTCTCTGTGTTAACAGTTATCCAGAAGCAATCTTCCCATCTCCTTACAGAAGATGTTTGTTGCGGCTCCTCTTTGTTGCCAGATGAAAATAAATTGGTTTTATGACTCTAAATGTAGCAGAGAAGCCAAGTGAACTGAAAGGGAAAAGCAGAATAACTTGCACAAAGAATTGCTTTTAATAGAAAAAAATATTTTGAAGTATTCCATAAAGAACCATTAATGGTTGCCCCTGCAGTTATGTGATATTATATATGTATGGAAGATATTTGCTATCATTCAAGTCTATGGTAGGTAATTTGCCCCAGGCTCTTTCATTTTCTTTTTCTCACTCTTTTTGTAGAAGAAGTAAATTAAACTACCTTTTTCAATTTCCAGTTTCTTTTCTTTCTTCTGTTTTTTCTTTTTTTTTTTTTTTTGACAGATGTTTCTCATGATCATGTTTGGCCCCGTACATCCTCCCACCTGTTCCCTTACACAGCTCCTGCCAAAAACCCTCTAGTAACGCCAAGTAGTAACTCACGGTGAATTAGGTCAGAGAAGAAGTTTAGGTGTGTCTGCCTTCCCTGATTTGGACTCTGTTTTCCCAAATATAACATTTTTTCTCCTGAAGGACACAGCAGAACCTCATGCTGCTCTAGGGAGAGTGGGCTGCTCCGTACCGCAGCTGTAAGGAAGTGTGAAATGGTGATACATGGCTAAGAGTTCTTGATTTTTTCTTTGTCCAGAGGCTAAAGTAGATAATTGTCACATCTTCTATAGTGCCTACATATCCCAGGAGCAAAATTTACAGGCTCTTATGCTCTGCATTGTATGCACAGGGGTAAATAATTGGTTTTCTATCCCTACTATCCAAAAAAAAAGTGACTTTCTTAGGTGGAAAACCCAAGGGTGGCAACACCTAATGGAACAAATAGGTGGGTTTGCTAGTACGTAGAGTGATCTTTAAACTTTGAAGTGTTCTCTGAAACACTCACATCTGGTTTTGACCTATAGGTGTATTCACATATAGAGAATGCTATAAGGGGACAGAGGGAGTAGACGCTTGAGGAAAATGTCCAGTTGCGTTTAAACACATTTAAAATTAAAAATGGACTAAATGGCCCCAAAGCATTATAAAAATCACCAGACTGTGCGGTTTTATATGTCTTCCTCCACCTGGCTCAATGCAAGCAATACCAGTTTTATTTTTCACTTGGAACTTCTAATCCCTGTAAGACATGTATGTATTCTTTCATTAGAGATGACTCCATAGCATTGACAAGTGACATAACCTGTATGACGTCTCCATCTACTTATTTGGGTTTGTGTCTGTCTGAAGGGCTGAATAACTCCAAAGAGCTCTGCATAGTCATTATTACAGAGTGATGATGCCTAAAGTGTTCCTCGCAGATCCGCTTTAATGGCAGCAGCCTTTTCACCTGGAACAAATCATCTTCTCCAGAGAAGGAGAGTGATTTAGAAAATCAGGGGCTTTGCTTTTTTTTGCTATTGAGAGAAGTGAACCTGAGTTCATCCAATTCAAATCTTCCTGTGCTTCTTCATTGTGGTTCTCTGCGTTCTAATTTTCAGGGAAGTCTTTAATCACTTTCATTCACCTGACTGAGTTAAAAATTTATCTCAAGGGCATAGGTGATTTCTGTTCCAAACAGCCTCCCTTGCATCAAACAGTTGAGCCATTGTCAAGACGAAGGTGAGTGTAAGGCACTCATCACAAAACAGCCCCACCAGAACCTAAACCAGACCGTTTTCAGCATAGGTCAGTAGTGCAAATCTTTCTGAGTACCATGCACATGTCTTACCCAAGCTGACTGAAATAAGGAAACATCGTGCTTATCTGAAAGAAGAAGGGAAAAGTTCCTTCCTTGCAATATGAATTTGCCAAACTGTCCCAAATGAATTAAGATTGGTTTGACAGCAGGTTTTCTCGGAAAAAAAACAAAAAAAAAGCAGCGACTGTTAAGCATCTTGCTTCTTAAATAAAGCTACCCTCTATTGTATACTGCCAAGCAAACTGGAGAAACTTGGTTTGGGCAAAACCAGAGTGTATTTTGATAAAATTTTGTACTCAAGAAATGGTTGTCAGTAGTTTGCTCTCCATGCACATTCAGTGAGCACACTGAAGTTTTGTCTATCCTGGATCTGAGCATTACTAGGCATTTTCCTAGAATATTGTACTCTGTGTCACCTACTGAATTTGTAATTTATTAATAATAACCATAGTGTTACACAGACAGCTCTTAACTGACAGACATCTCTGGTGCTGACTGGGATGTAAAACTGTTTTGTATGCACTGGCATAAGTGCAGTCCCTGAGGTGCAAACTATCTCTGGGAGAGTGTGGCAGCAGAAAAAAATGTTCTGATTCTGACATCATTAAAATTTGTTCCCCCTTATCTCCCCAAATGAATTCCTTGGGCTATATTGAGGTTACAGAAAATGATACATTTGGCACATTTAAATGGAAGACAAATAAGGAAAGAAAGCTGAAAACAGTGTAGAATTTGTGATGTCAGGACTCGGTAGTGTAACTGGCGATTAGCATATGTAAGAGAAACCCTGGGAGCTCAATTCTTCCATCGTTTTACAAGCACTCAGGCTAAGTGTTCATTAAAGAACACTACTGACTGGACAGGGGAAGAAAGAGGTGGAAAAAAGCCTTTTTGCACCATTAATTTGTATCATTCCACTCATTTTACAGTAAAATTTCAGTTCAGAAGGTCAACCACTGTAAATGTTCTCTTAATGTGATGATTTTTCTGTCCTATCCTTGAGTGCTTTAAATTAGAGTTTAACCAATTTCTCATAGCTATAGGATGAAAGCTGGACACATTGCTCAAGGATGTGTCCTTCCCCTGATGGTAAAAGAGGTATAAGCCAAGGGTGACAACTCTCACACCATCTGTCTGCATGCATGCATTTCCCTTTTTGCTCATAAGCCAGGGAGAAAGGGGTGTGCTTTACACTTCTACTTCTGCCTTATTTTTACCCCTCTGAGCAGAGATTTGCAGATTTCATCCCTATGTTCAATAAAAGGAAAAGTGGAATCTGGGAGTGGCAAAAATCATCACAAAATTGACATGAATTTCATGGGTTTTTTTCACTGTACTCTTCGGATCAACCCAGGAGAACTTAATTACATTTGAAGCATCTCCCTTTCTGTTAAATGTGTTTGGAATTGGTAATGGGTTCAAAGCTGAGGAGAGAAATGGGGAGTGGGATACAATCAACCTTTTTCTTATGGAGAACTGAACTTAGATACAGCATAGCAGAAATAAGGAGAAGCCATCTTAGTAGGTTTTTCCTAGTACTAGTTCTGCTGCAGACAGCTGGCAATGGGTGCATATTGTTTGGAAAGTTTCTTGTTTTACAAAGTACATATCATTTATATGCTGAACAAGACTATGTGTTAACATACTTGTGTGTAATTTTCTGTCTCTTTCTAAAAATCATAAAAAATAGCATGCGTTTAAAATTCTTGAATTAAAAAAGAAAACCATGAGAGAGCAGATAAAAACAACAAAAAGAAACTTTAATGAAAAGTTTATTATAATTTTTATAGGATTTTCTAGTAACTACGAAGATGGGAAATAACTTGAGACAGAGTTTTCTCCTTCTGTGCCTGACTCCTCCCAGGATCTGAATCCCTCATAAGATCTCTGGAGCTCACCCATATGATAAACAGCTGCAGTTCAACTGTGCAAATTCTACACTCTCTCTGTCTAGGAAGTGGGTTTTGATTATCTGCTGGGTGAAAAGAAAAGGGAAAATTAATTTTTACCACTGTTATTAAAGGCAGCACGGGGAACTATTATAGCAGAATAGCTTAATTCATGGACATTCATGTCAAAATTTGTATTCAATTGCTTTCTGTGATGACTGTAGTTCAGTATCTTTATCATCAATTTGGACAAGGGCATTGAGTACTCCAGTAAGTTTGCAAATGGCACCAAGTTAGGTGGCAGCGTTGATCTGCTTGAAGGAAGGGAGGCTCTGCAGAGGGATCTGGACAGGCTGGATCGATGGGCTGAGACCAACGGGATGAGGTTCAACAAGACCAAATGCCGAGTCCTACGCTTCAGACACAACAACCCCATGCAGCTCTACAGGCTTGGGAAGAATGACTGGAAAGCTGCCTGGAGGAGAAGTTTTTGGTTGACAGCTGGCTGAATATGAGACAGCAGTGTGCCCAGTTGGCCAAGAAGGCCAATGGCATCTTGGCCTGTATCAGAAACAACATGGCCAGCAGGATCAGGGAAATGATTATGCCCCAGTACTCAGCACTGATGAGCCCACACCTCATGCACTGTGCTCAGATACGGTTTAGTAAGTGGACAAGTATGGTTGGATCTGATGATCTCAAAAGTCTTTTCAAACCAGATGATTCTATGATTCTAAGGTACACGCTAACAGTTTTATAGATGTCCAGCATACAGAATATCGGCAGGCAAGTATAAGCAGGCAATGCCTTGGTTAAGACACTTAGGAATGCAGAAGAAGACAATGAAAACATTTTGGGGTTGTACAACAGCAGTTCTTTGTGGAAGTTTAAATAATTTTAGGCACACATAGGCAGGGATTTAGAGGGCTAGATGTTTAGATAAGATTTAGTTGTAGTCCCTCAAAAGTTTTAGAAAACACATCCCTTTAATATTTCATCTTAAGGAAGTTGCCTGAAAGAAGAAATTATTGAAATGTTATCAGATTCCTCTAAAATTTGTTGTTTCAATAGATTGACAAATGAATTACTCCTATCAGTGAACTCACGCGTAATGACTAGATCAATGATTTTTTTGGTGGAAGAGTACTGAAGCAGGCAGCTGATGACCATGGGAATTAGTCCACTGTTTAAAAACAGTGGAATCATAGAAAAGAGGAAAGTTGAATATTTTATGCACCTTTCTAGGGACACAAGGGTTCTATTTTCTTCTTGAATACAAATGAAACGTACTGTCAATTCACAGTATCACAGTACTACAAGGTTGGAAAGGACCTCTGAGATCATCAAGTCCAACCCATAACCCTACACTAACACCAACCCATCATCTAAACCATGTGCCTCATCCAGTCTCCCCTTAAACACCTCCAGGGTCGGCGACTCCACCACCTCCCTGGGCAGCGCATTCCAATGGCCAATCACCCTTTCAGTGAAGAACTTCTTCCTCACATCAAGCCTAAACTTTCCCTGACGAAGCTTAAGTCCATGCCCTCTAGTTCTCTCACTGATCACCCGAGAGAAGAGACCAACCCCTGCCCGACTACAACCTCCTTTTAGGTAGTTGTAGAGAGCAATGAAGTCTCCCCTGAGCCTCCTCTTCTCTAGACTAAACAGCCCCAACTCCCTCAGTCGCTCCTCATAGGGCTTGTGCTCCAGCCCCCTCACCATCTTCGTTGCCCTCCTCTGAACACATTCCAGTATCCTAACATCTTTCCCAAACTGGGGGGCCCAGAACTGTACACAATATTCAAGATGAGGCCTGACCAGTGCCGAGTACAGGGGGACAATAACGTCTCTGGTCCTGCTCACTACACTATCCCTGATGCAGGCCAGAATGCCATTGGCCTTCTTGGCCACCTGGGCACACTGCTGGCTCATGTTGAGCTTCCTGTCAACCAGCACTCCCAGGTCCTTTTCTGCCTGACTACTCTCCAGCCACTCTGTCCCCAGTCTATAGCTCTGCATGGGATTGTTGTGTCCAAAATGAAGTATCCGACATTTGGACTTATTAAACATCATCCCATTAGAATCAGCCCATCTCTCCAATCTGTCCAGGTCCCTCTGTAGGGCCATCCTACCCTCTAACAGATCAACCCTTCCTCCCAGCTTGGTATCATCTGTAAACTTGCTGATGATGGACTCAATCCCCTCATCCAGATCATCAATAAAGATATTAAACAGGATGGGACCCAATACCGATCCCTGTGGGACACCACTGGTGACCGGCCGCCAACTGGATGAAACACCATTCACCATCACTCTCTGGGCTCAGCCATCCAGCCAATTCCTAACCCAGTACAGAGTGCTCCCATCTAAGCCACGGGCTGCCAGCTTCCCTAGGAGTCTACTGTGGGAAACAGTGTCAAAGGCCTTGCTGAAGTCCAGGTATACCACATCCACAGCCTTCCTCTCATCCACCAGGCGAGTCACATGGTCATAAAAGGAGATCAAGTTGGTCAGGCAGGACCTACCTCTCCTAAACCCATGCTGGCTGGGCCTGATCTCTTGGCCGTTCTGCAAGTGCCACATGATTTCACCCAGGATTATCTGTTCCATGATTTTACCTGGGACCAAGGTCAGGCTGACAGGTCTGTAATTACCTGGATCATCCTTACGGCCCTTCTTATGAATGGGCGTCACATTGGCCAACTTCCAGTCTTCCGGGACCTCTCCAGTGAGCCAGGACTGCTGAAAGATGATGGAGAGCGGCTTAGTGAGCTCATCCGCCAGCTCTCTCAACACCGTGACAGCAACTATTTCATAGCTCTCCCACGGGACCAGGACTTCCAGCTCCTCCTGTTTGTTCCCCATACTGCGTGCGTTTGTGTACATGCACTTCAGTTGGGTTACTGACGACACCCTTTGAGATGGCTCATCCTTCACAGGAACATCATTGGTGAATCTAGTAACAACCCCCTCCCCCTTCATGCCTAGTTTAAAGCCCTCTCAACAAGCCCTGCCTGCTCCTGAGCTAGAATCCTCTTACCCTTCGGAGTTAGACGAGACCCATCTGGGTCAAGCAGGCCAGGTACCATAAAGGTTTCCCCATGATCAAAGAACCCAAAATTCCTCTGCCGGCACCAGCCCCTAAGCCATTTATTAACTGCGTATATTCTCTTATTCCTGTCTGTATCCATCCCTGCCACCAGGGGAACTGATCAGAACACCACCTGTGCTCCTGCCCTATCTATTGACTGTCCCAGCTCCTGGAATTCCTTCTTAACTACCCTTGACCCTCTTTTAGCTAGCTCATCCCCACCAGCCTGTACCACCAGAAGCGGGTAATAATCAGAGGGTTTAATTAGGTCCGGGAGTCTCTTGGTGATGTCGCCTACCCGGGCTTGGGGAAGGCAGCAGACTTCCCTATGAGTTGCGTCCATCCTACAAATAGGGCCCTCCGTCCCTTTCAGAAGGGAGTCTCCCACTACAATGACCCTCCTTTTCTTTTTCTTACTTGAGGTCCTGACCCGTCTGATGGGCAATGTGAGGTTAACAGCCTCCTCAGGTGATTTCTCTGTAATACTATCCTCCACTTGAGCATCAAATTCCTGTACCCCAAACCTGTTTTGTAGGGGCAGCTGGAAAGGTGGCATCTGAAAGGGAGGTCTATAACCCCCATGAGAGCAGAACTTCCACTGGTTTTATCATAAATAAGAAAAAATTCAAATTGCTGTATTTGTTTCTATATTTACCGTTTTAATAAAACATATTTTTAGTCTGCAGCTATAAATATAATTTATTAATAAGCCCTGTAGACTTTTTCTTTTACAAAGACTGTGTTGGTAACTCACAGAAATTGTTAATACAACTTTACAACCTCATCTATTTGATATGTTTTTATCCATACTTTCTAGGTCTTGATCCTGCACCCAGTTCTACACCCATTTCAGGAGTCAGCTTGCTGCAGGAAGAAGGCTCCATCTCTACCTTTTAACACAGTGGGGACAATACCCATTTCCTGAGCAGTTCAGCAGCTCCCTGATGAAAAGGGTGATACTGATATTATGTTGTTCCAGCCAGCTAATCTTTGTGGTGTGGTTCTTCCACTGTACGTGTCATCCAAAGGTTTTTGGGCTGTGTGCAGTCTGAAAGGCTGTGGGTGACTGCACTTAGCTAGTGCAGCTGGATGACTGGAAACCAAATTATTAGCAACGATGTAACAGTGTCACAGATTTAGACCCTGTAAACATCTAAGAACGTTGTTGAGGTTTGCATCTGCCTTTGATAGTTTGTAGGGTGTTCCAAGCCAATATCAGATAGTAGCAACCTGCATTTCTGTATCTTGAAACTATTTTTTTCAAAGGGGGGAGGGGCACTAGGTGCTTAACTACTTGTTGTAGAAGAGGTGATTGAAAGCTTTCTCAAGAAATTAAAGGAGCGATGTGAAGGGGGAAATCCACAGGCTGGAAGTTCTCTAATTAAGCCTAGAGCACATCTATATGGCAAAGGATATATGGAAAAGCAATTATAGCTAACTGGATTCACCACAATGAGGGCTCATGATGGGACACTGCATTTATAAGGGAAGCTGGGATCAGACAAAAGAAAATTAAATAGAAGAAACTAAGACACTGTTATTTTTTTTCCATTATTGGCAGCAATCTCCCAAGTGAAGGACATAAACACAAATTGTCCCAAAGTGGACGGAGGATCAGAAGCATATTATGAGACCAGTTTGGCTACATCATGACCTTTTTTTTTTTTTACCTCAATTACAAGACAGAAGCATACAAACTCCAGAAACTTGGCCAGGCAATAAAATAAAATAAAATTGGAGGGAAGGACAAAACCAGAAAGACAAAATGTCTGATATGTAACTAACAAGGGACATAAGGAATCATTCTGTATGCACACTGGGAGCAGAAGAAAGAAAAACAAAATGGCAATTCTTCAGTTCTACAGAAGGAGGTGTAGAGATGGCTCAGATACTTAATGCCTTAGGATCTCAGTCACCACTGAAAGGTCAGCTGCAAGCAGACAGCTGGGAGAACAGCAAATAATAACAAACGTTGGGGCCTATAGCAAAGCAGCAGAAGAGAAAATGCTAGGCCTGGAAATGTTATCAGAATGGCTAAAAATATTAAGAAAAGAAGAAACCCAAACAATGTGGTAAAATATGGAAATTATCTTCAAAACAGAAAAGAAAGATGACCATGGAATTGTGGATCAGTCAAGAGAAATTCAACTTCTAGAAAAATTCTCTTAAAAAATTATTTTACAACAAAAACACCAACAAAAATACACAAGTCTGAAGGAAGAAATACCAAAGAAAATACAGATTTGTTGGGAAGTAAACATTTCAAGCACAAGTAAACATTTCAAGTATTTCACTTTTATTTCCTCAATAAAAAGACCTGGTAAAAAAGAGATCATAATCCCATTTATCTTGACTTTAGTAAAGTTTGATTTTTTCAAAAGCTAGGTAAGTAGGTGTTCTTTGTGAAACAGCTGTGGGATAAGTGCCAAAGTGGTTATGAAAAGCATAGAAAAAATTGCAAAGTGTTCATTATTAGGTTGCAAGGCTGTTATTAAATAGTACCTGCAGCAGTCCTGTGTCTATTTCTATTTGATATTTTCATTAATGACACAGGCAAAAGAATAAATATTAACCTTAATAAATGTGTAGAGGACAAGATACCACAATGATCCAAGAAAACCAAAAATGAAAAAAAAAAAGAAGGGAAATTTTTCACACCGTATATTAAAATTGAAATGATAAATTGCATAAAAAGCTGATGGGAACATCTCAATAGCTGGTGGCTCTTCAGAAAAGGAAGTGAAGTTACAGAAGGTCGCGTACTTTCTATAGTTAAAAAAAAAAATCATGCTATTGCAAAGACCTTCAAACACTACACTGGGCTATACAAAGAGCATAAACTGTCTATTGACACATGAAGTAATCCTTCTGCTGCACTCAGAACTGGTAAGGTCTTGGCTGAATCATTGTGCTCAGTTTGGGTCTTCTCACAATCATAATACGAGCAGTCCAAAGTCACCAAAGATCTAAAGATCATAATTTATGAGGGAAATGGAAAACACGCATATTATTACACTTGAAGAAGAAAAGATTGTGGGGGAGCATCCAAACATTTTTAAGCATGCAAGGAAAGGAAAATTCAGACTTCCAAGATAAACATAATAAAACACTGAGATAACTTACCTAAAGAAAAGTGGAGTTTCTATCATGAAGGGGTTTTAAGTATGCTTAAACAGACCTGTCAGGAAAGCCAAAGAGATAACTGATGTAGTTATTACAGGAGAGGAATGGATTAGATAACCTATTGAGATCCCTTCCACAATGAAGTTCCAGGCAAAACTGAATCTTGCTGATGAAGTCCTTTTGTTTTATACATCTGGAAACCGGCTGAGCATTGAAAACAAGAGTAAAATATTTGTCACTGAGTTAGGCACCAGGAGAAAGTAACCTTATTTTTTTGCAGTGTGTTGAAGGCTCACAATGGCCTGTCATGTCAAATGTAACCTGTTCAGCAAGCTAGAGAGCCACCACTTTGCAATCAGCCTTTACTGCATTGGTGACTCCTAATGTACCAGAGAGTGGAGGAGATAATGTTAGGAGCCGTTACTCTAAATGTTTTGGTCTTTATTGTTCTCCAGTTCACTAGGATCTGGAAAATTGTCTTTTTTTTTTTAATTGTTTATTTCAAAAATTTTGAACAACTTTTTTATCTTGAATGGAAAACATTGGGCTGAAAAATTACCCAGTTGATGTAATGGGACAATAATTTCGTTATGTCTTGTCATTTGAACATTGTAATTTAAAACACAATTACAGAAAGACCACAATAATGTTGGCCAAATCATCCTACTTCTGTTCCCTCCATTACAAAACTTCCTGGCCAGTTCAATTTCATTTGGGAGCCTGTAAACATAGCGGATTCCAGTAAAGAAGGAGTCAGTAAACCTGGCCCCTTGTTTCAATACTCTTCTCATTTCTGGACAGATACAGTATGGGGACCACTGCAAACTCATGCAGCTCTTCATTCTCTTAGACAGAAAACACAAACATAGAAAACTTGTGAGTTTATTTGTAGGTTTCCGAGATATGCTCTTTTATGAAAAGATCATCCTCAGGGTGAATCCCTAAGGACCTAGTTGCTTCTCAAGTAAATTAAGTGAAATTCTACCTTTATTGAAAGAAAAAGGCAATTTTTGTCTTGACAACTACGGAATCAGATAAAATAACCTCTCTTTTTTTTTAATTGAAACACCCTTTTAAAAGTTTTTCCTACAGAGGAAACAATCTTTTTTTTTTTTAATTAAATTTTGTGGCATTACTAATTTTACATCCTTCTAAGACAAGGAGAATGCTAAGGTACTCAACAGTTTTTTCCTCAGTCTTCACTGGCAATCACTCTCCTCACCCCTCCAGAGTCAAGAAACAGCAAGATGGTGACCAGAGGAGTATAGTTTCTCCCATTGCAGGGAAAGATGAGGTTTGTGGCCACCTGGGGAAGCTGAACATGTACAACAAGTCTATGGGACCTGATGAGATGCATCCCAGAGTCCTCAGAGAATTGGCTGATATGGTTGCCAAGCCACTATCCATAATATTTGAAAAGTCTTGACAGTCAGGAGAAGTTGCTTGTGACTGGAAGAAGGGCAAAATTGTGCCCATTTTTAAAAAGAGTGCAAAGGAGGACCCTGGAAACTACTGACCTGTCAGCCTCACATCTGTGCCTGGGAGGATCATGGAACAGATCCTCCTAGAAGCCATGCTAGAGAACATGAAGGACAGGAAGGTGATTTGAAGCAGCCTGCATGACTTCTCCAAGGGTAAGTCCTACCTGACCAACCTAGTGGCTTTCTAGGATAGAGTGACTGCATCAGTGGACACAGGAGAAGCAATGGGTGTAGTTTATCTGGACATCTGTAAAGCCTTTGACACAGTCCCCCATAACATCCTTCTCTTGAAATTGGAGGGATATAGAATTGATGGGTGGACTGTTCGGTCGGTAAGGAATTGCTTGGATGATCACATTCAGAGAGCAGTGGTCAATGGCTTGATGTCCAGATGGAGACCTGTAACAAGTGGTGTCCCTCAGGGGTCTGTACTGGGAACAGTGCTGTTTAATATTTTCATTAATGAAATGATCGAGTGCACCCTCAGCAAGTTTTCAGATGACACCAAGCTGAATGGGGCAATGGTCACACCAGAAGGATGGGATGTCATCCAGAGGTACCTGAACAAGCTGGAGAAGTGGGCATGTGTGAACCTCATGAAGTTCAACAAGGCCAAGTGCAAAGTCCTACACCTGAGTCTGGGCAACCCGTGGTTTCAATCCAGGATGGGGGATGATTTTATTGAGAGCAGCCCTGTGGAGAAGGACTTGGGGTTGCTGATTGATGAGAAGCTCAACATGAGCCAGCAATGTGTGTTCGCAGCCCAGAAGGCCAACAGTATCCTGGGCTGCATCGAAAAAAATGTGGTCAGCAGGTCGAGGGAGGGGATTCTCCCCCTCTATTCTGCTCTTGTGAGACTCCACCTGGAGTATTGTGTCCAGTTCTGGAATCCTGAACATAAGCAGGATACGGAACTGTTGGAGCAGATCCAGAGGAGCACTGCAAAGATGATCAAAGGGCTGGAACACATCTGCTATGAGGTCAGACTGAGAGAACTGGGCTTGTTCAGCCTGGAGAAGAGAAGGCTTAGGGGGAACATCATAGTGGCCTTCCAGTGCCTGAAGGAGGCTACAAAAAAGCTGTGAAGGGACTTTGTACAAGGGCTTGTAGTGATAGGACCAGGAAGAACGGCTTTAAGCTGGAAGAGGAGAGATTTAGATGAGACGTTATAAAGAAGTTCTTCACAATGAGGGTGGTGAGGCACTGGCATAGGTTGCCCAGGGAGGTTGTGGATGCCTCCTCCCTGGAAGTGTTCAAGACCAAGCTGGATGGAGCCTTGAGCAACCCGATCTGGTGGGAGGCATCCTTGCCCATGGCAGGGGGGTTGGAACTGGATGATCATTAAGGTCCCTTCCAACTTGAACCGTTCTATGATTCTAAGATAGCTCAGGGTTTTCAGTCAGAATTATGATGGTAGCTTTTGACCCAAAGTCACAAACAACAGAAATAGACAAGTGGGAAAAGCAAAGCATGATTGACAGATAAAAAGGAGAGTCACTCACAAAGAAGCGGGAGACCATCTAACTGATTGTATGTATACAATTATTAACCATAATCCTAGAAATTAATTTTTAATTAATTCTCTATTTGCTTTTAGCATTGTTAATATCCTTTAATTTCACCTAATATCTGCTAGAATGAAACTCATTGAATTTGCCTATTTAATTCCAAAAATCCTAATTTACCCTTGAATTTTACCAGTTCCACCTTCCCATTTATGTTTGATATGCTTTGACCCTTTCTGTTGAATCTGTTTTGTCCCTTACCTACTGCCTACGGGGATTTTTCCGGATTAGCTGGTGGGAATTTCCGTTATCTCAGTTTCTGTATAAAATCACCTGTAATCCAGAGCAACTGTCAGTAAAATAAAATATGGAATGTGTTTACAAATTCAAATAGAAAAAATGGTGTAGCAGACATGTTGGGATGAATGAAGAGAATGAAAAGGAAACACTGTACCCTACATGCCCTAACTCTCAAATTAGCTTAGAAGTCTTTTTCCGTGGTTTCCAGATGAAAAGCTACTATAATTTTTTTTTCGCTTTCTAGCTGAGGAACTACTTCTCACCTTACTTATCATCTTTGCTTTCTTGGAAGATAGTGTCATCTCGGATCCTATGTTTTCTTTTAAGCATTGTGTTTGGGGATCTCTTCAGATTCAGAATTTCTTCCCTTCTCCTGGTTCATAATTTTTTCCTTCCTGAGTCAGTCAGGAAGTGATGAAGCACCATGTTTCCCATCTCCATCACCGGAAATGCAATGTTCCTTTGGCTCAGGATTACTCCCTTGGCTACAACCTAAACTGCTTATCGATTTGTTGTGAGATCAACCTCTCTGTTAGGTGGGGCAATGTTAAAAGCCCAAGATAGTATTTTTTTTCAGAGGAAACTGTAGATTGCATATAAAGACACAGCTTGCTAATCATATTTTTGTCAAATGATATAACTGTGATGACAGCATACAGAACTTTGCTGCCTCTTGCTTCAGACCAACCTTTTTGTCAAGAAGAGCAGTTTGAATCAAAGATAATTTTGGTGTAACTGACCTTTAACCCTACGTATATCACGTTTGCTTTCTGTCCTATTTCTTCAACTACTACTTTTGATGGTTGAACCTCCTTAAAGAACCTACCCTCCCTTCCTCTTCTATGTAGTGCTCCATGAGATGAGTTCTCATGGCTCTGAGACACATTTTCCTCTGTGCCTGGCTCATCTTTACAGACCACCTGCAGGATCACATGTATTTGGCAGTGCCTCGGCCATATGGGAAAATATATCAAAGATGAAGTGACAAGTAAAGGAACTGTCTGGCTAAGATCACTCCTCTGAAAAGATCCATAAGCATCAGTGTATCTTTTTGAGAGTTTTTCCGAAGTATTAGCACCAAATGTTAAGAGCACAAAGATGAGGGGAACTTGATGTAATCTCCATAATTGACCCTAATACTCACTGGCATTACTTCGAAGTCTGTTGAATGGTCGTTAATGTCTGTGACTTTATCAAACAGAATCTATTCTAAATCTCCCATCTTTCAGTGGAGTACATTTTATTAAACAATTCATAAGAAAAGAATCATATTTTTGGACAAAAGTCCTTTATTTGCACAGACACAGCTTCAAGACGGGGGATGGGACTTGCCTTTCTTAGGCTTGGATTCAGCCCAGGAGGGAAGGCGTTTTTTTGAGAGAAGGAAGCTGTGAATTTTGAACCCAAAAAGAACGTATTGCTGAGATGTCATGGTGCCTGAGTGAGATTTCTACATATAAGAAGTGAGCAAAATAAGAAAGGATTGTCTGTGGATATGGGGTTTTAGGCTGAATATGCTAAACACCTATGCAATTTTGGACGCACAGTTTTAGATGTCTCTTGCTTTTGGATTACCTAGAAAAAAAGTGGGGTCTTTGTGCACTATGCACTTACGTGCCAGAGTCCAAATCCTCTTTACATCACATTTTATGTTCTTCAGGAGGTAGGTTTTCCTTTGGTTGCAATAGTTTCCCAAGCTGCCCCGTGATAACTCAGTATGCTGCAACCATTTGGTTCTTAGATTCATTATTTACATGCATACTCAATTTTCTGGACAAAAATTACCTTAGTAAGGTAGGAGCAGATAATATAATGTGTTTATTTCAAAGTATTGACAAGAAAATATAGTTGCTATGGCTAACTGTTTTTTTAACTAGTGTTAAATTACATGTAAAGAACTGGCCCTTAACTAATCACTTCAGAAGGAAAAAGCCTAATAACACTTACATTATACTGTATGAACATTAATTTTTAGTACCTTCTATTTTTCCATTGTGTGAGTGTTGGCTCATTGACAAAGTACATTTTTTAGAGAGTGCACAAAGTTTTTATATTTCCTTACACATTTTGTAGGAGTTTAATCATACACATTACGTGCTTTCTCTATAGCTTTTTAATACAACTACTGAACAAAAGGAATTCAAATTACCTGAGCCAGGTTAATCTTGGTAACATGGCTCCAAATCCACCAAAGAGGAGCTACACACTGTCAAGCGGGGAAGTGTACTGCAGCAGTTCTACCATCTGACATCTACAGTGTTACTAATGTTCTCTGTCGCAAAGTGTTAAACTTTTGAAAGAATGATAACAAGGAGGAAGAGTCCCTCAACTGGATATTATACGTTTGCAAGTGCATATATCTACTTTATTTATTGTGTGGTATTGTTATTTGTTAGTCCTGTAACCATGACACAGCCATATCCTATCATAGTACATGGCAAAAGTCGATTTTTTTAAGCAGACAACATAAAAAAAGTACCCTAATTTAACCAACAGATGCTTCCTAAAAATGCATCATAGTATTATGAGTCCGATAATATGGACTTCAATAAAGAGTAGGACTGTAGAATTACAAAATTGAACATCAGAAGCAAACATTCATAGATTAAATATCTACACATGATAAATGCAGGCATTGCCCAAGCAATAACGCATACGCCTCCACAGCCTTCATCATGAACACCAAATACAAGAGAACTACCAGGATCTTTGCATACTCTTTTTCTCATGTGATGTATTTTGTCCAGGCCATGAAATAGCATCATGAAAGCCACTTGACCAGAACCGAGTAATTGCGGTGCCCCAGAATGATGTCACCCAGACAATCAAAAAAAGCTAGAAATGTTCATATAAAAGTAGGGAAACATTTCTTAAAAACTCATGCTGTCTCTGTCTCCCTCATAACAGGAAATCACCTTCTACATCAAGTTTGGTAACACTTCCTTCTGCTCCACAGATACCAAGTACCCCATCTCTCTTAAACTCAGACTGATTGATATAGAAAATGATCAGAAAAATTACTTCCTAATTGGAAAATTGTTTCTTCCATACATGGTTTTGTTCTGATTGTTTGTCCATCAAAAATATATGTTTCCAGAAGTTACAATTGTTGGTCTAATAGATTTCTATATACTTTATCTATATACTTTGGCTCTCTGAGTCTTCCTGATGTCTTTGATCACATTCTTTTGCATGATCCTATTTTCTTTTAATATAAATTTTGTACAACGTTGAATCTACACAGAGGTAGATCATTGCTGTCCATGCACAATACGCTTCTGATCCTTTCAAGGTCACCTGATTCATGTGGAGAAACAATGGTAAGCTAATAAGGCTGCCTGTTACTAACAGCATAAGTTAATAATAAAACTGCAGAAAAATAAAAGTAAGACTAGAATGTTTTACAAATAATAGAAAAGATCACTGCTGGAAAAAAGCAAAACAAGATGATTTTTTGTATTTGTTGCAAAATAGTAGGACAAAAAGGCCTTCCTTTTATTTTGTCTCCTGCCTTTTAGATGTTAATAGCTAATAAGTATATTCTGCTTAATGGAGAGAACTATTTCTGTGTTTTAAATGACAAAAAATTTCCAACTTTGTAAGATTGGTCTAAAATTGCTTTACTATTTATTTAATTTATTTGTTATATTCCCCTTTAATAGTGGAAGAATAAGCACCAGGAACAAAAAAGTTAGCAGTTTTTGCCAAAATTCTGCTGAAGTGTGGAGTTTTTGCAGCATTGTTCATTGAAAGAAGAAAAATCAAGGAAAATAGAAAAAAAAGAGATCTTAGGTCATGATTAAAGGTTGTGTTCTTGGTGCTCATCCAGGACTGCTTGGTCTGACTCAGATAGAGAGATTAGTGCTCTCAAAGCTGCAGTACAGAGAGTTGTGGTTCTGTGATTGCACATTTATGATTTATAATGTCTGTTAACTCTTTTGTGAAATTGCCTCTGGGGAAATTGGTTGGGATAAGAAAGAAATTCAAGTGACCTCTGTTTTTGCATCCTCTTTTAAAATGAGACTTTATTGATGTTCGGGTTTTTTTTCAGGAAACTGTTTGAAAGGGGAGTTTTGGTTTGGAAACACTGAAGTGGAGTGTAATTATCACTGGCATGTTTCGTAATACAGTGCAGTTAATTGTTTCATTTTATGTCATGCCTGGATAATTGCACAGGATTCCAGAAAAATGTGACATTTAAAAGAACCTACAGTTTGATTCCAAACACAGGAAAAATATCTGTGAACAAACTGAATGAATAAAAAAAATAAATAAATAATAAATAAATAAATAAATCCTGCCTCCCGAATCCTGAAAGAGAAATAGTTTTTTTAATATATTTTCTGGTTTAGCTTTCAGTATAAGTGACAGAACTCATTCCATTTTTTTAGTAATATTACCATTTGCTTCTGAACCTACAAGAAGTCTTTATTACTGTTAAGGGGCTTTTCCAACATGATTTCATGCAGACAGAGATAGCCCTCTCTAAGCAGTGCTGGAAACCAGCACTCCTGTTGAGACTAAAACTTTCCCAAGAGGAAATGTAGAGGTCAAACCCAGAAAGTATAGAATCTTTTGCAGAAAAGGGGTGGGAAAAAGGACAGTGATATTCAATGCAAGCAGTAGGTGAGAATAATACCTGCACCTTTTAAATTTGAAAGCAAAGCAGGCAGGGAGTTGAGGGGAATATGGGCCAAGAGAGGAGAGTGAATGAATCCAGGGATGGGAAGGTTGAGCAGGTTGTAGGGGAAGAAACACAAAGGGCAGAGGAAAATCCCATTTTTGTACTTGGAGCTCTGTGAAGCTTGAATGTACTCCAGTTAGGATCTCAGCTGTAACTGGGACATCTGAGAACCCTTGTGCACAAATGAGTCCTGCAGAAATAACTTCCGTTATTATGACACACTAAAACTCTACTTGGGAATCAAGAAGAACATATCCTGATGTCCCTGTTCAAATATTAGCCAAAAGTAGCCCTCAGCACACTTTCTTCCCACATTTTTAATTTTATTCATAATTTCATATGTTGAAAATCATGAAGAACAAGGCAAATTATGGAGTTTAAATTAACATTTGTGAAATGCAGTGTGTATATGGTCTAATATGGGAATCTTTTACTGTAATCAGGTTTTATCATTATAAATTAAAATAGTTATTAAAATGTATCCTCTGTGAAAGAGATACTCCCATGTGGTAACTTATGCATATTTGACTTTCCATTAAAAATTGATAATTGTAGCTTAAGTGATAAATGGTTACCTCTGAATTAATCTTATGCAGCAAGTTACTATTTTTTTCTTAGTTATTATCCACTTATGACTTTACTCTTTGGATGGTAAAACATTTTGATCATTAACACCAGATTACCTGGAAGAGTTACCCTTTCTGTGAAGATTAGAGTGTCTTCTGCATAGAGTAAATTGAAATCTCAGACTTCTAGAACTTTTACAGAGGAATAACCCATTTTATCATTTCTGACAAATTTTAGGCACATAAATTCAGGTTCATAAATGAAATTGGACATAAGAACATTAGCAATGTTATGTCAGCATCACTTAGGTGATAAAATTTACAGTTTCACACCAAAGGCATGAATTCTTCCAAAAGAGTGTTTTTTCAGCTTTTGAAACTGTTGCCCTCTTTCAGCTCATGTTTCCCCACATCTTTATGTTTAAATTAAAAACCATCTTGGGTGAGGCATAGTTACTGCAGGAGCTTGGCTGGTATTTCGCTGGCTGGTATGAACGCTTGCAGCCAATAACTGTTGCTTTTTACACTCCTTTACTGAAAGAACTTCTTTTGCCTAATAAGAACAGAAATAAAATCTATGTGGCAGCATAGTAAAATCTTGCATAGGACTTCCTGACACCCCTTAGGTGCAAAGTTGAGCTCCGAAAAATGCAGGATGTAGAAATCTGATGTGCTTGTGTAACCCAATTGTTCCGGACAGAAGCTATTCACCGAGACAATGATACCTCTAGAAATTTACCACTGAATAACTTCTAACACCAGAAAGCTTCCCAGGGAAGATATAACATCATGGTTGTTAGGTAGGACTTTTGTGGATTACTCATCACAGGTCAGTTGTGCCTTACCCCAAAACAGGCAACAAAGCACCTCCAATCTTGCATAGACTGATTGAGCTACAGAGTTTAGATTATAGAAGAAACTGATGTTCAAGTATTAAGCTTGCACTTTTCCTGAGCAGATGTTTCTTTTTTTTTCTGTTCCTTAAAGCACGAACTTAGCAGAGCAGTGCAGACTCTGTTTGCAATGTGCTAACATGTCCTCAAATAAGCACCAGGAAGCATCAGTATTCCAAGAAAAATCCATCTTTGCCCTCTTTCTCATCGTTTGGGGTAATTTATTGATCCCACAAGAGGTTTCTAAAGGGATTACTGGTAGGTGATTTTGATAGAGTTTCCAGCTATGGTTAAATCCAGTGATGATTTAGATGATCACACCAAAGAGAACCCAATCTGTTTGGCAAGTGGCAACTTTCAGTGCTGGAAAATAGAATTATGTAGCAGGATGAATGAACCAGTTGATGGGGATGTTCTCTACTCAGTGACTCAGAATTTTGAACTCTGGAAATATTACATTACCCATATATGTTATATTGCACTAAAAGTAGCTTTAGAAGGATGAAAATAGGATGAAAATATTTCTCTTGTTTATGCTAAAATTTCTATGGCAAAAAATCTCTATATCATTCTTTGATCTATTTGGAACTATTTTGTGATCTTTTATGTGTAGTGCCATCTGGACTGATTATTGGAGTGCTCTCATACGGATATATTAGATTATTGAAGAAATGCTTCAGTGATAAACCTGTTAATGTGGGACACCATTAAAGCTTGCCCAATTGAGCATTGAGATTTGTAAGTATGTATTTTAAGTCTGTTTGTTAGTGAGGTTTTAGTATTTGTGATTTTTTTTTTAACTAAGGATAAAAGAAAAAAAAGGAAAGCAGGTTTTGAAAGTGCTGAACTCCTGACTGAAGCGTAGCAGCTGACCCAGTCAACATGAGTTTATGAAAGGTAGGTCCTGCCAGACCAACCTCATCTCCTTCTATGACAAAGTTACTGGGTTAATGGACGAGGGAAAGGCTGTGGATGTAGTGACCTGGACTTTTGTAAAGCCTTTGACACCGTTTCTCACAGTATTCTGCTTGAGAAACTGGCCGCCATTGACCTGGACAGGCACATCCTCTGCTGAGTAGAAAACTGGCTGGATGGTAGGCCCAAGAGTGGTGTTAAATGGAGTTAAATCCGGTTGGAGACCAGTCACTAGTAGTGTTCCCCAGGGTTCAGTTTAGATCCAGTCCTGTTCAATATCTTTATTTACGATCTGGATGAAGGGATCAAGTGCACCTTTAGCAAGTTTGTAGATGACACCAGGCTGGGTGGTAGTATCGATCTGCTTGAAGGAAAGAAGGCTCTTGCAGAGGGATCTGGACAGGCTGCATTGATGGGCTGAGACCAACGGGATGAGGTTTAACAAGACCAAATGCCGAGTCCTACACTTCAGACACAACAACCCCATGCAGCACTACAGGCTTGGGGAAGAATGACTGGAGAGCTGCCTGGGAGAGAAAGACCTGGGGGTGTTGGCTGAACATGAGCCAACAGTGTGCCCAGGTGGCCAAGAGGGCCAATGGCATCTTTATCTGTATCAGAAAGAGTGTGGTCAGCAAGACCAGGTCAGTGATTGTACTGTGTGCAGTTCTGGGCCCCTCACTACAAGAAGGACATTGAGATGTTGGAACATGTCCAGAGGAGGGCGATGAGGCTGGTGAAGGGGCTGGAGAATAAGTCCTACGAGGAGTGGCTGAGGGAACTGAGGCTGTTTAGCTTGGAGAAGAGAAGGCTGAGGGGAGACCTCATCACTGTCTATGGCTGCCTGAAAGGAGGCTGTAGCAGAGCAAGTGTTGATCTCTTCTCTCAAATGATGACAGGTAATAGAACAAGAGGACATGGCCATAAATTACGCCAAGGGAGGTTCAGACTGGATATTAGGAAGAATTTATTTACTGAAAGGGTGGTCAGGCACTGGAACAGCTGACCAGGGAGGTGGATGAGTCACCATCCCTGGAGGTGTTTAAAAACCGGGTAGATGAGTTTTTGAAGGACATGGTTTAGCAAAAGATGGGTATGGTTGGACTCGAAGATCTCAAAGGTCTTTTCCAACTGGAAGACTCTATCATTCCATGATCCGAGAATTCTGAATTGTAACAGGGTAGATGGAGGTGTTAGAAATGTCCTGGTTTTTAAAAGTAATAACACAAAGGCAAGCCAGGTGTGTGCATTGATTGCATACAATTCTTTGCATTTTCTGTCTTTGCTAATAAAATGAATGACATCTTAAATTGAAATAACCACATCAGAAGAATATTTAGATGGGTATATCATGATGTGTAGAGTGTGCTATTTTTTCTTGAAAATATGCTCAGTCACCCTGAAAAGCCATCTATCTCTGCTTATCACCATGTGGTCCTGCAACCTTTTGAAAATATCATTCACTGCTTTAAATTTATTTTTTTTTCCTACTAGAGTTGAGGACTGTAGAAGTCCTTGCAGGATCAGATCCAGCTTGCCACCAGGTGTGCCTGTGAGATCTTGGTTATCTTCAATGGAATTTTCTTGCTCTTACATTTGACAATGATCTCCATGATCTACATATTTGAGACTAGTCCATAAATTCTCAGTGATGTATGCTGAAAGTTAATGCTGCAAGGGCTTAAATTAGACAATCCTGAAATTTTGAAGTCTGCAAGGGTTGGAAGCCAAACTGCACAGGAACGATTTATCAGCAGAGATTTATCATACTGCATATCTTCCAGCAAAGAGAAATTGCAGGGACTCTAGAAACAATTATACTGGGTGGAACAGATCCTTTATTTATCTCTCTTTAAGCTTCATTATTTACTTGTCTCTAGTAAAGCTGTCACATTTGTTACAGACTCCACTGTTTCCTTCCGTTCCTCATCCCCTTCTTATCCTGTCCACTAGAGGAGAAGATTTATTTTCTCCTTTAGACAGCAAGACTAGGCCTTACACCTGCTACATAAGCAAGAGATGAAGTCCTTTATCAAGCTATTTTCAAGGAGTAGTGTAAGGATGTTTGATTTGATATATATTGTGCCAATAAAATATGAACATTTTTCTAGTTTTTACAACTAGAAATGTAATAGCTTCTTGTACAATCCTTCTTTCTCAAAAGGTAATGGAAATGTAGTGTCATTATGGGCATCATTATGCTTTCTTTCTAGCCTAGGAACATTGAACTCCAGCAAAACGAGGTGACTTTCCCAAAGTCCCAGCCTACATGGGATAAAGCAAAAGGTCCCTGCCTACTGGTGCGGAGCTGATCCTACTGTCTTGTTCTTTTTTTTTCTATACTCTTTCTTGCTCTTTGGGGAAATCTGAGCTTAATCTCAGTGTTGCTGAGGATAAAAAAAAAGACCTTAGCCAGGAGACAGACCTCAAGGGAAGGGCTGAGAAGTTCCTTATCTTTGGTGAGGGGGTTAAAAGGTAGAGAGGTTGGAGCTGGAAATGTTCAGCCAAATTAGGAGGATTATGAAGATCTCAAGGTGGACAATTCAAAAGGGTAATCGTATAGCTTGAGGAAAGGGCTATAAAAAACTTGAAAGGAAGCCAATTACAATTTAAGAGTTGAATGGCTTTGAAGATAAAATGATAGTGGAATATTTCCTGGCGCACAAAAAAGCCGTGACAGGAAGCTGGAAAATTATGTGGGGTGGGATCCCCTGGGTTCTCTTCTTTAGTCTCTGCCATCCTCAATTCCATTTGATAAATGTGATGAATCGTGTCGTAAAAACTGATAACATACATATTGTAACTTTTCAGTTTTATTCTTACTATGACCTCTTGATATTATAGCTTTCTAAAAATTCCTATTAGCTGTTGGGAACCACTTTCTAATTTCTAGTTCTTCTGATTTCTAATCAAAATTTTCTCTCTGCCAGTTCTCTACTACTCTGTAAGCTTACGTCTTCAAAATGAAACTGTTTTTAGTACAAGTAGGTCTTTTCACCCAAGACAGTGAAAGGCTTTAGTCCAAGATTGATTGGACTTTTCATTTATCAGAACAAACTAGCTAAATCTGTAACTACTGTCTGCCACACAAGTTATATGCTCCCTACATCACGTAATTTCCTGTTTTGTTTTTGTTTTTCATTAGATCCTTCATAAAATTGGAGACATCTAATCTAAATTAGTTGTCATCAGCAACGTAACTAATTTTGTTAATACTTTCCTATGTATGCCTAAAATAGTTCCTCCATTCATCTTATGTTTGCGATGCCTTTCCACAGCAGTGACTCCCAGCTCCTTGCCACCCAGTGATAAAAAAGTACATGGTTCTTCATCTTCAACTGTTTCCAAATGATGCTTTTTGTGCTAATTGATTAAATTTAATTCCCTATTTGTAAGTCTTATTCTCAACCAAGTTTTGATATAATGTTTGTCATGTTTGTGTCTGTACAAAACTTGGAGATGGCACCAGAAGATTTTATCAAAAATTCCCATTTTCATTTGTGAAAGGATCAATTCGAATCATAGAATCATAGAATCATCTGGGTTGGAAGAGACCTCCAAGATCATCAAGTCCAACCCTTTGTCCAATGTCCTCATGATTACTAGATCATGGCACTAAGTGCCACATCCAGTCTTATCCACCTCTCTGGGCAGGCCATTCCAATGCCTGATTACTCATTCTGTGAAGAACTTTTTCCTGATATTCAGCCTAAACCTTCCCTGGCAGAGTCTAAGCTCGTGCCCTCTTGTTCTGTTGCTGGCTGCCTGGGAGAGGAGATCGACCCCCACCTGTCTACAACCTCCTTTCAGATAGTTGTAGAGAGCGATGAGGTCACCCCTGAGCCTCCTCTTCTCCAGGCTAAACAACCCTAGCTCCCTCCTTCATAAGACTTGTGCTCAAGTCCCTTCACCAGTTTTGTTGCTCTTCTCTGGACCCGCTCCAGCACCTCAATATCTTTCTTGAACTGGGGGGCCCAGAGCTGAACACAATACTCGATGTGTGCCCTCTCCAATGCCGAGTACAGGGGAAGGATCACTTCCCTCATTCTGCTGGCCACACCATTCTTGATGCAGGCCAGGATGCCTTTGGCCTTCTTGGCCACCTAGGCACACTGCTGGCTCGTGTTTAGCCTCCTGTCAATCAGTACTCCCAGGTCCCTTTACACCTGACTGCTCTCCAGCCACTCTGTCCCCAGCCTTTAGCGTTGCATGGGGTTGTTGTGGCCAAAGTGCAGCACCTGGCACTTGGCCTTGTTGAACTTCATCCCGTTGGACTCAGCCCATCTCTCCAGCCTATCAAGGTCCCTCTGCAGAGCCCTCCTGCCTTCCGGCAGGTCGACACTTCCTCCCAACTTGGTGTCATCTGCAAATTTGCTTATGATGGACTCAAACCCCTCATCTAAATCATCAATGAAGATGTTAAACAGAACCAGATCCAACACAGATCCCTGGGGGACACCACTGGTGACCGGCCTCCAGCTGGACGCAGCCCCATTCACCAGCATTCTCTGGGCCTGGCCATCCAGCCAATTCTTAACCCAGCTGACAGTGCACCTGTCCAAGCCATGGGCTACCAGTTTATCCAGGAGTATGCCATGGGAGACAGTGTCAAAGGCTTTGCTCAAGTCCAGATAGACTACATTCACAGGCTTCCCTTCATCCACCAGGCGGGTTACCTGATCATAAAAAGAAATCAGTTTGGTCAGACAGGACTTGCCCCTCATAAAGCCGTGCTGGCTGGGTCGGATCCCATGTCCATCCTGAAGGTGCTGTGTGATTGCACTCAGGATGATCTGTTCCATAACCTTGCCAGGCACTGAGCTCAGGCTGACAGGTCTATAGTTGCCCGGGTCCTCCTTGCAGCCCTTTTTGTGGATTGGTGTAACATTTGCCAACTTCCAATAATCTGGGACCTCCCCAGACAGCCAGGACTGTTGGTAGATGATGGAGAGTGGCTCGTCAAGCTCTTCTGCCATCTCCCTCATCACCCTAGGATGGAATCTGTCAGGTCCCATTGATTTGTGTGGATCCAGGTGGCTCAGTAATTCATAGACTATTTCCGCCTGGAACACAGGGGAGCCATTTGGTTTCCTGTCCCTATCTGTGAGGTCCGGAGGCCAGTCATCGCGAGGGCTACCTCTCCCACTGGTGAAGATTGAGGCAAAGTAGGTGTTGAGTACCTCAGCCTTCTCTTCATCCCTAGTAACTATGTTCCCCCCCAGGTCCAACAAGGAATGGAGGTTTTCCTTGCCCCTCCTTTTGTTATTAATGTATTTATAGAAGCGCTTTTTGTTATCCTTAACAGAAGTAGCCAAATTAACTTCAAATTGCGCTTTTGTTTCTCTAATTTTCCTTCTGCATGTTCTAGCTATATCCTTATACTCTTCCTGAGTGGCCAGCCCTGCCTTCCACAGTCGGTAGGCTCTCTTTTTATCTCTGATTTCCTTCCGTATCTCCCTATTAAACCAAGGTGGTCGTCTTCCCCGCCAGCTTGCCTTTTGGCTAACTGGTATAGCCTGTTCCTGTGCACTCAAGACTTATTCCTTGAAGCACATCCATCCCTCCTGTACACCCCTGGTTTTGAGGAGTGTATCCCAGGGTGTGCTCCAGACCAATCTTCTGAACAGGTCAAAATCTCCGGAAGTCCAGCACAGCAGTTTGATTGGCCGTCCTCCTTACATCCCTGCATATTGAAAACCGTATTATTTCACGGTCACTGTGCCCCAGTTGGCCTCCGACCACTACATCTCCCACCAGTCCCTCTCTGTTTGTAAACAGCAGATCTAGTGGGGCCCTACTCCTGGTGGCTTCATTTACCTGCTGGTGCAGGAAATTATCCTCTATACACTCTAGGAATCTCCTAGACTGCCTCTTCTCTGCTATGTTAAGCTCCCAGTAGATATCCGGCAGGTTGAAGTCACCCACAAGAGCAAGGGCTGACGTTTTTGAGACTTAACTTGTCCCCTTCATCATCCTGGTTGGGTGGTCTATAACAGACTCCTACCAGGATGTCAGTCTTGTTGTCCTTCCCCCTGATTTGGGTCCACAAGCATTCAACCCTATCATTGGTGACCTCAAGTTCAACAGAGTCAAGAGTCTCTCTAACATACAGAGCCAACCCTTCACCTCTCCTACCCTGCCTGTCCTTTCTGAAGAGCTTGTAGCCACTTATGACAGCACTTCAGTCATGCGAGTCGTCCCACCACGTTTCTGTAATGACAAGTATGTCATAGCTTTCCTGCTGCATGATGGCTTCCAGCTCCTCCTGTTTATTGCCCAGACTGCATGCATTAGTGTACATGCACTTCAGCTGGGCTGCTGATTTAACTTTTAATTCAGCTTTATCACCCCTGGGCTGAACTTTGGAGAGCCTGAAATCAATCCCCTCTCCCTTCAGACCTAGTTTAAAGCTCTCCTGATGAGCACCGCTAACTTATGGGCAACAGCCCTTTTGCCCTGCCTAGACAGATGAAACACATCTGATTTAAGAAGACCAGGCAGCACAGAGCTTGCCCCATGATCAAAAACCCCAAAATTTTGATGGTGGCACCAATCTTTTAGCCACCTATTGATAAAGGAGGTTTTCCTAATTCTCTCCTCATGCATCTCCCCATTCATTCCAGCCATTTCATTCTGTGTATAAACAAGCTTGTCCTGGGGTGGCTGAATTCAAAGTATGCTCCTTTCAGATTATATTTCCTGGCTTTCAAAAGTGTTTCTTGGTTTCCCCAAGCACTATCCTCTACAACCCTCAGTTACCATTGTCACCAGTAATTTCCCATAACAAGCAGCTTATTGATATCCATGTAGATGATGTATGTCCAGTTTTGTACCAAAAATCAATTATCATAAAATACTCGACACTTTTGGTTTTTTTGAGTATTTGTTACCAGGTCATACCAGAGAGGTTTTGAGTTTACTGTGATAATTCATGACTCTTTGAGGGTCTGAATTTAGCCTTGGGCTCCACAGCATGACCATCAGAAGAACTTGTACTTAACCATTTTCCTCATAAACAGATGTTGTTCTGTCTTTTGACTGTTCTCTCTATGCATTCTCTGTTTTGTCTCATGTAGTAATTATTGTTATCCCTGAAGTACTGTGACAGTCCTCCTCCTTTTTTCACAGCTCCCATTTGCCATCATATGCCTGCTTCTTGATTAAAAAACTGTAAACTTGTCAGTTTTTGCTGAATAGAACTGTTAAAAAAATTCTTAGTTTTGCCATGCTTCTGGAAACATGCCTGGTCACTACAATAGCCTACTGGCTACAAACAGAACAGGACACTCTCTTTCTCGGAGAGCTCACAGCCGAGAGTGACGTAAAGAGGGAGGATCAGGACTTGCTGTACACACAGAAGAGGTCAATAACAGAGCCAAGAGTAAAACTCTCAAATCCCCATTGAATGCTTTCTCCTCAAGTTTGTTGTGTACCAGGGGAAATATTAGTCACACCTGAATAGAGACACTGAGACATCTGGCCTGAACGAAACATCTCCAGTTCCAAGTTCTTTTACCCCTAGACTGATTTCTTCAATACAACTCTGTCTTTTTTTGACATTTGATCCTTCCTTCTTCCTTTTGGCATTGCTTCAGTCACAATCCCTTGCACATTAGTTCAGGATTTACCAGGCTTTTAAGACGTGCAGGGAAAGCTTTCCCTATGGACTTCTTATCCTTCAGCTACACCCTTCCCCATTATTTTATATCTCTTCTTCCATCAAAATCTGCATGAAAACATTTGTTTCTAAAGAGTCTTTGTTATGTCTGTTAAATCCCTTCATATAAATTTAACTCTACAACACAACTAATCCAAAACCAACAGACATCTTGTGAAAGTACAGAGAGAAAACAAATCTAACACTAACTGCATTGAGCATTGCCAGGCCAAGAAGCATATGTTTCTTCTCCAGTCAATAGCATTTTATATCTAAACTTATTTCAAAGCAGTTAGAACAATAAGACACATTAAATTAAACATGTAAATAGTCTCCTTTCCTTCCTGCATTTTAAGAAAAAAGTAGCACATTTTTCTGGTTTTGTGAAAAAAATTATATTTAAAAAAATTAGGAAGGAAAATATGCATCAAACATCTGGCTTTCAGTGAGGTCTTGCTCCCTCCTATTTTTTCCAGCTGTGTTGGCTCTTTACTTTGATGGATCTTTGCTCGAACATCCCTGAAGATCATTTTCCTACTGATTGGATGTCCCTTGGCCGTCTTTCCATTTTGAGAAGAGAAGCTAGGAGTGGATACCACACATGAACTTGGCTTAAGTGGGACTGAAGTGTCCCCTCCACTTTCAGGCACAGCTGGAACAAAGATCTTGAAAATATAGTTTAAAAAAAAAAAAAAAAACCACAACAAGCTAACAAGAAGCCCCAGTTAGACAGCTATGTCTACTTACTCTGGAAAAAGCTGTCTGAGTGCCTTCACCTGTTTTTTAGAGTTCTGCACTGCAGAACTGTACAAATAAAGCGCATATTCAATGTGTGCAACATTTCACTGTTGCTGCTGTCAGCTCCAAAAATCACAGACTCCATGAATGCATCCTGCGGCACTGCTAGAGGCATATGGGATATGTATTTATGCCTCACAAGGGTTTCTTGGGGTTGATGAGAGGCTGGAGTCCTGTAGGGGTTGCAGGAAATCGGGCATTTCCTCTGGCACCAGGGACCTCTGAGCTCTTTCTTGCCCTTTTCCTGTGGGAAAAGAAAGAACTAGAAAGGGAAAATTTGAAGTAGAGAATGAAAAAATATTTCAAAAGTTGTGTTCATCATACCTAAAGCAGGCCAATGAATGCTGTTGTCTAGTATAAATCTTACGAAAGTCTGATAAAAGGTTTTCACTCTGTATAGAGAAGGCCTGTGTGATAGATAACTTGCTCTTGCAGAGTCTGTGATGAGTTTCACATATAGCAATATAGCTAAGTAATGAACTCTAACACGCTACTATCCAATTAAAATAATGGAGGAAAACCCCCCAAATTGACTAAAATCACTGTTTAGCTTGGCTATGGACCAAGAACAAAGCTGAATAAATTTAAATAAAGCTGAGGGGGGAAATGTTCTTTTGTTTCACATGGATCAGTTCTACATTTCATCTTAGAGTTGCATGATGCAAAATAATGATGGTTACACTTCATCGTATTTGACATTTTCAAGGTAATTATCACAAAATTTGGATGCCTTTCTATATACGATTTTCTTGCCTTTGCACTGGATAACACTTTTCTGGTTTTGAAGTCTTGGTTTTAACTGAAGTGAAAACATTGTAAGTGAAAAGTAATCAAGGAAATCTGATTTCTTGTTCTTTACATGGAGAGCCTGCTTTACGTCAATATTTCTTCTTCCAAGATAGCAAATTTATTTGCCTTTATTCTAACATTATTTTAATGCTGCATATTTGTAAAAAGCTACCCATCTATTAAAGATGGCTCTTCCGAATTCACTTTTAAAATGCACAATTTAAGCTATAGAAAACAGTTCAGCAAACCAGTTATACCTTCACAATTGTTCAAGGCAAGGTTGGATAGAGTCTTGATCAGCCTGGTCTAGTCGGAGGTGTCCCTGCCCGTGGCAGGGGGTTTGGAACTACATGATCTTTAAGATCCCTTCCAACCCAAACTATTCTATGATTCTATGATTACCTTCTCCGCACTAAGATCCAAATGAAGTATTTATCAGTTTTTCTTAATAAATATTTAGTTTGCTTTTTACCTCACTTGTCTTCATAGGTGTATAGTAGCGCTGGAAGAAGCTGCGGTCTCTGAAAATGCCAGCTGCAAATCAAACAATTTAGACAATAGCCTGTGAACTGAAAAAAATATATATATGTATATGCTCACATTACTTGGGTACAAATGCTGAATGAAGTCACAGGCTGCTTTTGTGGATCTGGGCAAGAATCTCTCCTCTGCAGTTCAAAGTGATGAAATAAAAGAACAAGTTAGAACATCCTTTTTAATACAAGTCAGTAAAATGCCTTTTTTATAGGCATTTCATGTTTTAGGCACCACCTTATTCTGCCGTTAGTGGCTTTGCTTTCCTGTCTGTAGATAACACTATGCATCAAACTATGTCCTATTCTCCATATCAGATGGTCAGGTCCCGCAGAGGGATTTGGGCTTGTAACCACTAATGACAATTCAGTGCAGCAGCAGCACTGTGTGTGTTGCATCGTTGCATGCAGTGTCACATGGAGGAGTTGTTTATTATAAACTGAGGTCCCTGATGGCATTTTTAAGTGATTGTCCAGGAGGGAAGGTTAAGGATCTCATGTGTTCCTTGTCAGCCCTGCACCTCCATGGTGTAAGAAAAGACTCTTTTAGTCAGTATTCCTTTTCTCAAGAGAGCAGCCTTGTTGGCCAGTATTGTTGATTATTCTACAAAATGACTGGTCTATTAGAAGTTTTGTTTGTAAAGTACACAATGCAAGTTAGTCATCAAACACAATTCTCGACTTTTCCCTCCTGAAGAGCCAAGTGAAAATTACCTAATCATCTTTGCATGAAATGTGTTTAATTATGCTGTTTCTTCACTCAACTCACAAGTTTTTGGGTGAGAATTGGGAGGGCCTGTGCCTTAATGAATCAAAGCTGACGAAAGAGTGTATGGCAAAGGTTTATACACACATTATGCTTGCTTTAGTTGAGGAGGCAGTGCCCTTGGGAACAGTGAAAAAGCTTTAGATAAATAGATTTTTTTGAATCAACCTGCATTCGAAAAAACAGTGTTCAAAACCTTATTTGGCTAAAAATATGTTTCTGCAACTGAGAGCAAATGATAATTTCATGACAAATAATTTCACTACGCCCACAGTGTTGAAACTGAAACGTTAAATACCAGCAAAGTCAAACTCTTCAATGTCTATGTAATGCGGCAACACTGGGGATGTTAATGTACTGAAAGTAAACAACTGTTCCTTATTGTATCTGGTTAGAGTGCTTGGGAGAAAGACGTCAATCATTTTGCTCTTCTGCTTGTAAGCAGAGTCACTGCTTGGATAATAGTCTCTATTTGTTACATCCCTTAGCAACGCATTATGAAAACACAAACATGCTGTTTTACTAACCTATTAACTTATTAACTGTTTTAAGTGCATTTGGAAGATATATTCTCAGATGATAATGAAGGGGGAGTTGCAAGGTGCTACATCTGGCCATGAGACCTATGCTGCATGAATCTACCCTATTTGCATCATAGTCACAAAATCTAACAGAGTCTGAGAACCATTCACCCAAGTAAATGGACTTTTTGGGTAGTGTTCAGTGTCAATCAGAGAGAAAACTACTGGTAATTTGCTGCAGGGTCTGGAGAATTGGGTGCAGAACATCAGATAGCATGGCTTGCGTGCTGGGAAATGTGGACAAATGAAGGTATTTCCTTGAACAGGTTAGAGCAAGAGATCAGGTAATGTCCCTAGGTCAGTAATGATGGCAATGAGCTGCCTGGGAAAACATAACCTGTACCAGACCTGCAGAAAGCCAGCAGCGCGTAAGAGCATCAGTGATCACACAGAAGGGACAGAAGTGGCTGTTGTACTATTGATGCTGTTCGTTAACGTAAAGAATGTTTATCTGTATTTTCATATACATGGAATTGATGACACTGTTATTGTTGGAGAAAACCTTCTCCTTCCTCCCCTTCTCTTACTACACTTTCGACTGAATGCTAAAGGAGACAAACTTCTCTGTTGAAAAGTGTGATCCCTATTCCTGAGAATATTGCCTTCCAAATTGAGTGTACTGGGGAACTAAATCAGTTAACATATTTTAACTGCAATGCAATAAGGAAGTGATATTTTTGAAAGAAGGTTAGGCAAATTCACTTTGTTTTTATAAGTGAATCCGTTCCACTTTTCACAAATGGCAGCCCTGATAATGATGTTGTAAAATGTTTTTTTGTTGTAAATTGATGGGGAATGGCTGCACTGTGAATGTAGGAATTTAAGATTAAGGGTTTAGAGGCATTGTACAGGTTATACTGTGTCCGTTTATGCAGTAAAAGTCAAAGGATAAAAACTTTTCTTTGGTTTAAAGAGAAATCTTTATGTTCTCTAATGCTGGTCTACTTTCCTCTAATTCTTCATAAGGATTCAGTGACAGACACTAAAGACAATATTTAACAGTTTTTTCTCCTAGAAATATAGAAATCATGTAATTCACACCAAGTAGACATGTTCACAATTCTTTTTAAAATGCAAATCTTAAGACAGTACACAGATATGTTTAAAAGCCATTAATTTAGACACATATCTTAGTGTAATGAGCAGGGCAGATATTTGGTATAAATAGAGATCCATATTGTTCCAGCTATATTGCTAGCACCACTCATTGATGCGGCCTATCACCAATCAATCGATCAATCAAACACTGCCAGACTGATTTCTTCCAGCTTCTGATATTAATAGAGTATACAGAAACAGTAATAAAAACATTAAGATGCATTTCTTTGTTTAATTTCTCTTTATGTGAGATGTAGTAATAGAGTACCATTTTTCCTTTGAAAACGTCATTTTTTTGTTTGAGCTACCAAGTGGGTACAAAAGGTAATACTGATACAACTGCACAAAAAGAAGCAATAAAAGTAAAAGAAACTCACTGTGGCAATGAAAAAAATAAAATTTATCCTTGAGTCTTTTTTAAAAAAATTGCAAAAAGACTTCCATCATCAATTAGATTTGATGCAGACTGATCTTTCATTTTGATTTACAACATTTAAAGTGGAAGGTAGTGGTTTGCATAATCAAAGACACTGTGGAAAACCTAGAGGGGCGGTAGGAGGCCTCTCTGCTGCTGGTGTGGTGGAAGGGACTGGGTAGCAGTGTGATGGCAGTCCCCAAGGTAAGGCACCTCTGAGAAGTACCAGTTGCTGTCCTTATCCTCCCCTGACGAGCAAGGTGCCTCTCATGCACCTTCTCCGTGCTATGGTGCCTTTCCTGGGGCAGGAACAGCCAGCTCTGGATTCTCTTTCTTGAAGGAACATGATTTAATTTTGCCAGCACTCAGGAGAGTCAACTTCTGTCCACTGCCATGTACAAACAATAGGCAATGAAGAAGGAAGTGTTGGAAGGTCCTTTTCACTCCTAAATTTATGGATGGTGCCTCATAGCATCTGGCCTTTGGCTTCTTTGCCCCAGGAAAGTTGTGCAATTGCTGTGATTGCTGATTTTGCTCTTGAATCAGAAATGTAAACTAAACTGCAATGGTTTATCTACTGCTAAGTAGTTAATATAAGCATTTCTCTTACTTTGCAGTCTAAAACATATCTGCCCAGTTGCTAATTCTGCCTCAGTCCTGCATATCAAACTTCAGCAATGCATCAGACCTGTGCAATGCTGTGATTTTTGGTACATGGACACCAGTAGGGAACAATTAATGGACATACTGCCACATTTTGAGAGCCATCCTTTGGATCTCTTCCTGGGAGAGTTTGTATAGAGAATGTGCCATGGTTTCACAAAGCTGGAGTAAAAATGTGGACGTTTTTTTTCTATTAGAAAACACAAAACACAGGAAAGATTTCGGTTGATTAATAATTGATTTTGGACTGAAATCAAAAGTGTCAAAAATATTGATATCTCTTTTTGTGTGCAAGAGATTAAGTTCTCATTCTGCTTTTATATAAAACACTTGATTTATTAAAGACTGCTTTGTAATAGTGGCTGGATTTCTCAGAAAACACAAATGAGGATTTTCTAGAAGCTATAACACATCCAAAATTTTAACTCTACTACCCTGTTTATGCACAACTTGAACTAAGAAGCCACATTTTATTTTGGCTGCCTATAAAGTACACTTCCACACCTGACTTGTCTCCAGGGGCACCTGCACCAGTCCATGCAGTGACCACATTCTCTTAAGAACATCTCATCTGGCCTGTTGTGGCGTCTGCTTTAGGATGAGTTGTTCTCACTATTAACTAAAATGATTTTGGCATAGTAGTGCAGATGTAGCCATCAATTTTTGATCAGACAAATCCCACTGTTAATGTTTAGCTACTGTCCTCTAATTATTTAAGTTCAGAACAATCATTATTGGACCCCATCAAGTACTGGTCCTTTAGAAGACTGTAACTGTATCTCATCTCTCAGGCCTTATTAAGTACTTCTCAAAAGGTCTCCTCCTAATACAGACTGCCTGGGGAAGCAGTGGAATTACCGTCTCCAGAGCTGTTCAAAAAACATGTAGAAGTGGCATTTCAGTAGACCTGGTGGTATTGGACTGATAGTTGGACTTGATGATCTTCGAGATCTTTTCCAACCTTCACGATTCTATGGTTCTTTAAAGAAAGTTTAGCTTGATAATGTTTCTGAAATACTTCAGACTTCTGTCTCTCGTCTTTTCACACTGTCTATAGTGATGTTCATTTAGACACATAGCACTCTCATCTTCATTTCTACCTTTGGACAGTTCAGGAAACTATTGATTGCCATTGCTGATGACTGATTGCTCATGCTGATGGCTTTTTGAATATATCCTCAGAAATCAGGTAAACTTTGATAATGGGTTCCAAAGAATGGGAAGGAAAAGATAGCTGGAAAAATAAATACAGCAGATTTCTTTGTTTATTAATTTGTATCCATGTAGATGAAAATGAAGGTCATTTGTGACAACCTGTGTTTTCCTCACTGCTGCCAAGAACTCTGAAAAAAATAATAAAAGCAAGTAAAATCAGATTAAATAAATGTACTCTTCTAGTCAAATAATCTATGCATGTGGTGTAATTGTTGGAGGACTGTCAAAAAAGAGGAGATATATTCTCAGATGATGATCTCAGGGATTTCTACATCTCTACTACCGTTTTTTGTAACTAATTCCCTGCAACAGCTAACTTTGGAAGGAGAGCTGCATAGCATGGAAATACACTCATCTATTGAATGTGTATAAATGCACACTTTATGAGTTCTGTCTGTATATGCAAAAGATATTAAATGTCAAAGAGAATATGAATATTTTGGATGACTAATAAGAAAATTAATTGCTGTATACATATATTCTGATAAAAGAGGTAATTCATCTAACACAAGATCTTTGAAGGTTGTTTTAGTTGCTTATATTGCTTGGTAATGTTTCATGTAACTGCTTTCTCTTTCCCACATCATACACATCTGCACATATACATGCACATGCTTCAGATACCCAAGGGCAACACTGCTCAGATGCGCTGCTGTGCGTCCATTGCTGGCTTTGCTGAAGAGCCTCATCCATAGCTATGATCTCATAAGCACAGACGTTGAATTCACTTGTTTGTTGATCATTATTTACACTCATACCAGGACAACTTTTTATCACGCTTGTGCATCCTCAAAATTACAACAAAACTTCAATACCGGAATAAAGTAGTGACTCCCCTTTTGCTCTCAATTTGGTTTGTGATCTAGGAGAAGCATAAACTAAGAGGGAGGGCGGGAACAGGCTTTTGTGGGAGTATTAGGTTATATTAGAACAGAGCTGCAATGGCAGAATCTGTTAGATTCGCCATAGATGTTTCTGTTACAGCCTAGCAAGCACCTTTGACCAGAAAGAGAGTGAGGAACTAAAATGCATGGTCTTTCTGTAAGCAATTTTTTTTCCTCTGGAGAGAGTTTGCAATGCATTTCCTTAACTCTGAACTTCCACTCTGGTGCCACTCCCCAGGAGAGATGCTTGAATATGATGGATAAATGGACCTGCACCCAGTAAAACCGGATAGAAGCTGTAGATGATCTGAGCTAGATCATGCCAATATTGACTCGAAAATGAATCACTGGGTCAGCCTGGGAGTCCTCTGCACTCCATGTGCCCAGTCTACTGACTGGTGTTACTGAACCCACTATTCATAGCATAAACTGCAAAACCCACATTGTTTTAAGAAGTGCTGTGCAGTTATATTTGCAGAACTAGCCCTTGCTTTTATTCTATATCCTTTTTTTCTTCCAATACAAAAGTAACTAGAGCTTGTCCTTACTTGTAAAGCATGATTAAATAAAAAGCTGCATATGTCTCCAAGCCTATGTTCCTTGGCAGTGTGTTTTTAACCCATGGTACATCTATTCTTTCTACAGCTACTATGTAGGATGGAACAATGTTACAGGGAAAATATGGGTTTATTTCTAAATGTGCTATTTATTCCACACTTGCCCCAAATTTAACTGTTGCATGTAGTGACAGCTTCTATTTGAGATCCTTTTAATTTTTTTTATGATTTTTTTTCCCTAAATAATTTACCTCCAAATTCCTATGGTTCTCACATAACCCATATAGACATGATTTCAACTTCATGCCTGCCAATTTGAAAGTGGATAGCAGACTACTAGGAATGTGAAAACCAATTTTGTTCCTTATGAGCAAAGAATTGTTTATTGTTTACTATAGGATGATTGCTTTTTATTGACTTCAAACATACTCCTATAGCAGGGCCTCCTAAGGGGAGAAATAGCTGATACTGATGAATTATTTGCAACGTGTTAAACAATAAATATAAAAATAAGTAAATTCTAGAAAATACATCAGGAAAACAAACTATAGAGAGCATTCACATCTATAGGCTTAGCTATCTGTCCACATCTTTGAGGCCTCTATACCTGTGGTGTCATTCACACTACAAATGTGTCCTTATCTGTCTATTTTATATTCTTTCAATGCTCTTTTGAATGCAGTTATTATTGCCTGGGCCTTTAAGTCAAGACTTTGGGACTAACTTTATGACTTTAGACTATTTTGCTTTAATAAATGCCATGATTGCCATTTTTGGCCATGGCTTGTCTCAAGGATACTGCCCCACCTTGGTCAAAAAGACCCAAGAGTTTTAGGCAAAGTCTAAATGAAGCAGTCAGGAAATGGAATCTGGAAAAGACTTTCCAGGATTATGGTGTACCTGAGACTTTGTTTCTGCAGCCTGACCAAAGCTGCATGCGGTGTCTCCTTAGATCCACTCATGATGGTCAGGAGCTGAAGACTCTTGCTGAACCTATCAAAGGATTGTCTACATGTGGAAATGAACAAGCAAATGCAAAGCGGAATAATCTTTATCACTTATATAATAAACACATCAAAGCACTCCCAGATGCTAAAAAATGTTGGTCCCAATACCGACCCCAGAGGAACATCACTTGCTACTGGTCTCCACTTGCATATCGAGCCATTGACTACAACTCTTTGAGTGAGGTCATCCAATGAATTACTTATGCAGCAAGTGTCCATCCTTCAAAGCCTTATGTCTCCAATTTAGAGACAGGAACGTCGTGTGGAACACCATTAAATGCTTTGCACAAATCCAGGTAGATGGACTTGTGCATGTTCACGTTCCTTAGATGGTCACACACATGATCCTCTCTTACAGTGGGTGGTTCTTTGACCTCCCAGTCCCTGTCTTTGCCTTCTACAACTTGGGCTGGAACACTTGATGGTGAAGATTGAAGCAAAAAAGCTGTTAAATACCTAACCCGTCTCCATACCCTGGGTAACCAGGTCTCCCATTTCCTTCCAGAGAGGGCCCACATTTTCTTTAATCTTCCTTTTTTCACTGACATACCTACAGAAACTTTTCTTGTTGTCCTTGACATCACTGTCCAGATTTAATTCTGTCAGGGATTTAGCTTTCCTAACCTGTATTTCTCTGTATTCCTCCCAGGCTACCTGCCCTTGCTTTCACTCTCTGTAGATTTTCTTTTAGTATTTAAGTTTGTCCAGAACTTCCTTGTTCATCCATGCAGGCCTCTCTTAATTTTTGCCTGACTTCCTTTTTTGTTGGGATACATTGCTCCTGAGCTTGGAGGAGGTAATCCTTGAATATTAACCAGCTTTCCTGGGCCCCTCTTGCCTCCAGGGCTTTATTCCATGATACTTTACCAGGCAGATTCCTGAAGAGGCCGAAGAAATGTTTTGGGTTTTTTTGTGACTCTGCATATTTATAAGATTTCTGCAATTACTTCCATCTGAATTTCAACAATCTCTAACCACTCTAAACTTTACCTGCAGATATTGCAACAAATCCTTCAATAACTGCTCAAAATACTGATTATACCATTGTTGTGGTTTGACTGTCATTTTCACAAATGCCTGGAGAAAAACAAGGATTTATTTTCCTTTCCTTTTGCCATCACTCCGGATAATTTTATTTTGAGTTTCCATAACTTGTCAAACTAGACCTTGAGCCAAAGCATAACAGTTTCAAAGCCTAGTAAGTATGGAGTGAATAAAGCAGCATCAACTCAGCTACCTCATTGAAGGTAAGATTTTTGAGAGTGTTCAGTATTTTGGGTTCCAAATAAAATTAATGCTACCTCTACTTTGAGATTTGTGACTATAAACTATAATATTGTGAACAATATATCCAAAGCTTCATAAACTCAGCTACAAAACCTTCATTTTCAAAAAACAAGTTAAAAAAAAAAATGTTTCCTTTCTTTCAAAATTTGTCCTCACAAAGCTATATGTTACAATTTATGTTTGGGTTATCTTCATACCCACATGCAGTATGATCTAGGAAAGAATTTAAATAGCACAAAGAACGTTTATGTGAAGCAGATGGATTTTTTCTTGTATCTTTGTTCTACTGATCAGAGAAGTTAGTTTAAAAAGTGGAAAGGAGGCAAATACATAACATATGCTTTGCGTCAACGTAAAAGTGATCGACAAGGAGAGGCAGATCTGGGTTCGAATGTTCAGATCTGAGTGTAGAATGGCCACACGGTTTGGAGAGTGTTCAGATCCCATGCAGTCTTTTTTGTAAGGAGATGGAGAACTGATGACAGTCTAATGTTTTGATGACTGTATCTTGTCTCTGTCATACATACTATTTAGACCGAATGGTCTTTTAAAAAATTTGTGGTTTCCTTATAAAAAGATAGTTGAAAGGTGACTCAGATACGTCATGGATTGAAGAGGTCACAGTACACTGGCTATGGGTAAGTACACTGGATTTCTTGTATATGTTTCCCTGCCTTCAATGCAGGTCTGTGGAGAAGTTGAGATTGTGTTCTAGAGCCATAACAGAGTTTTTGCTGCTTTGGCTTGCCATGTGGTTAAGATGAGGCCTGCCTTTACATATTGACTGCTACACTTTTTCTGGATTTACTGGCTAGTAATGAGAGCTGTGTAATTTCAGCTGACTCAGCACATTCAGAGTTGGGTTTTTTACACAAACTTTTAGTTGTTCGGTACCAATATTTGTGCAAATAAAACAAGACTTGTCTTAATCTGCTCTATTATACTCTCTGCTTCCCACTCTCTGCAGAAAGCATCTAGCTTCTCTGTATATCCCCAAATTATGTCGGTGTTAGAATATTTGGGGTATTTTTTTGTTTTTAGATGGCACAAAATGAAGACTTTTACTGCTTCTATGAACTGAGGAACACAGGAGAGTACAAAACACTGGACTAATACCCAGGAGGCAGATTTAAATGTTGTTCACTAGCTGACCCTGTGGAAAAAAAGGGTTTCAGGAAGTTTAGTGGGAGAGATGATAAAAGCTTGGAAAACTGGAGCAGAGAAATAGTATCTTGCTTGAAAAAGAAAATATGTAGTGGTAGGCATTACAGGAGCGCTCAAAGTCTTGCGCAAGCAATGGTAATGGTTTCCCTAAACAGGATAGCAGATCCCATAGTTCAGGTAAGGCCATATATTCCTTATAGCAGCCTTCCAGTAATTAAAGGGGGCCTACAGTAAAGCTGGGGAGGGGCTCTTTATCAGTGAGTGTAGTAACAGGATAAGGGGTGGTGATTTTAAACTGAAAGAGGGGACATTTAGATTACATATTAGGAAGAAATTTTTTACTGTGAGGGTGGTGAGTCACTGGCACAGGTTGCCCAGATAAGCTGTGGATGCTCCACCCCTGGAAGTGTTCAAGGTCAGGCTGGATGAGGCTTTGAGCAACCTGATCTAGTGGAAGGTGCCCAAGCCTGTGGCAAGGGGGTTGGAACAGGGTGATCTTTAAGGTGCTTTCCAACCCAAATCATTCCACGGTTCCATGATTCTATGATAGTGTAAACCCAGTGCAGTTGTCCACTTCTGTGGATCTTTGGATCCCAAAGACTATCTTGCTCTGTAGAGTCCTGTGTGTGCAAGATCTGTGAATATTCTGCTTGTCTGATCTGTGAATATTCTCCTTGTCTTGTCTCAAAGACGGGCAAGGGTTGGGGTTCGTAAGGTCTCTATCATTTTCAACTACAGCCAAGAAGAACAATAGCCAGTGCTTACAGAACACACTACTAGTGCTTAAAGTTAAGCAGTGTGAATCTCCTCATGTGCAGTGCTTATTTTTCACAAAGTCATGCAGAAGTTCTATGGTCAATCATGGAATTTTTAATTTTTCTTAACCAAAGGCACCAGGCTTTTTGTGGCTTTATCTATACAGAATAATGTAATTTGTATACGCAGAATCACCCGAGTTCAGGCTGAACTAATTGTACTGCGTTAGCTGCTCCTGCCAGGGAAAAATGCTGTTGTAAAGCAGCTAATTCTAGGATAGCTTTTAATACTTGTGTTTGGTATCTCTGAACATTCCTCACACTGCTCAATGTCTACACACCCCATCTGACTTTTCAAGCTTTCCTCTTCAGGGACCCGAGGAGCTCCCCACTGTTCCAGTTTGTCATCTCCATCATCTCCATTTCTTTACAGTTGTGTTTTCAGGTCTTCTTATCACCTAAAAGAGCTAAAAATAAGTCATGGTGGCTAAAAAATCCAGACTCTGGAGTTGTAACAGGCAATCTGGAAGGAGAAGGAAAAAGTCAGCTGGGAGACATTGTCTATAACAAGAAAATATTATAGTTATGTTTCAGATATTTGGGTAGCCTATTTAGTTATTTTAGGATGATGGAGAGATTTTAAATTATAATAAATCAAATAAATTTAATTTCCATATGGTCTGGCAAAATATGCCATTTTCTTTCTTCATGGTGCCAGCCACAGATTCCAAGTGGAAACTGAAATCATGTATATACAAAAGGAAGAGTCTCTCTCTAAAGATGCTTGAAATAGTACCCTTCAAGCACATGCACTTTGTATAGTTAGATCACGTGGGTACTACCCCTGAATATGTTTGCTGCTGCTCAAAGCAGGTGCCTTAAGATGCATAACTTGTGTGGACTGTTCTCTGTGTAGACAATTCTGCAAAAACCCCAAACCCTAGGGTTTTCTGTTGGAGCAGGAGGCTGGTGAGGGTTTACACCATTTTACAAAACCAAAACAAAATTCAACTTTTAATACAAAAAAATGCAGCAGAACACAACAACACAAATTTTTTCCTTCTCAAACTATTACTAGGTGAGAAATTTATTTTATAAAAATATCTTCAGACTCTAGCCAGGTGGACCTCACACATGAGAGTCAATGAGGGGAAAAAATCAGTTCATATAATTGTTCTGCTGTGGTGCAGCTTATAGCTTTTTAGAGAACAAGGACACAGGGAAGTTCCTTGGCTCTGTCTTCTCTGGCCATAAAATCAGCTATTAAAGAGCATAGACTATAAAAGTGTTCGTGTTTGAACCCTGCAATGATTTGAGGGTAATTTGTAGTTAATATTAGGTGACTGTTTTTACAAGAGATAAACTGACTGTAAGCAGGCTAGCAGTGAGTCTGTTAAATTAGTTATTATTGGGACTGTGGCATATTATTTTTTGTTAAGGGATTTCTAAAACCTATACTAAGTTTGCAAAGTACTAGAGAAACAGGACTGAAAACCAATAATTTCCTTAGCTTTTTGTTGAAACTATCATTAAAATGCTGAAGATAAATAAAATCCTTCCTTCAGGCTAAAAATTCTGGATTGCTGTCTGCCTGTGTTCTCTTTAAATCTGAAAGTAGTTCTTCCACTTGAAATTCTACTTGATTTGATGAGTCATAAGGCTCAGGGTTTTTTAGTTGATTTTGTTTTAGTAAACTGCTGAAGAATTTTTTAAGTATTCTGGAGAGTGTCTCGGGACCAAATTCAAACTTTGTGTAAGTAGACAGTTTGCTCTAGTTCTGACCCTGGCTTGCATAGCAACACAATGAAACTTTGTCAGACACTGAAAAATGTTCTTGTCACACACAACTATTTGGAGAGGTTTCTCCTCAAATTGTCCAGAGCACTCAAATGCAGATGCCAATTTTTCCGGTGCATTGGCATAATTTACCAGAACTGCAATTTAGATATTAAAAGATTTACTACAAAATATTCTTGATATTTAGGATATCAGAACTTGCTACAAAAGTTATATTCTTAATAGTATTCATATTCTTATTATGTAGGATTATAAATAGGTAGCATATACGCACTTGACTGGAAAGAAAATAATCCATTTTGGTGGGAGAAGGGTCTGTATTGATGAAGGCTGTTCACAAGATCACTTCCCAAGAACATGCTCTTGCTATTCCTGTTTAGGCATGAGCTTCTTAGGACAAATTCTTACATAAATCCTACTTATTTTGTCTAGAAATACAACTACGTAGGGTCATAAACAAGGTGGATAATTTTATCATTTGAAAAAGTTGTGCTGAATCAGCAACTGGGTGTAATACAGAGCTAACAGATGTTAATACAGTGTGTTTCAGGCTCATCTTATAAACACAATTTCTAGAGCAAGGTTCAAGAACAAAAATGTATGTATTGTACCGGTGTGGTTTCCAGCTGTCCTAGGCCAAGTCACTCACACTATACTTAGGGAAGTTTTCAGGTGGCTGCCCCAAAATTGTGTGCATTTTAAAAAGGATTATCAACTTGGTGACATTTTCTGAATATGGTATTGGCTCTTTGTCCTGCCATTTCCTATCTAAGGAATGAAGATATCATTGTTCCATTCACACAGTTGTGATAGAAGCTGTGGGATTACATAGATTGTAATTTCAGAGGACACCCTGGGTTTTCAACAGCATAAACCCATTGATCACCCAGATGGACAATTTTGGCCTCTGACGAGCCCGCAAATGCTACCGTGATAAAACTTTTAATTATTTTTCTATTTTGTCTTAAATTATGGAGAAAAATATTTTTGAAATATAATTTACTTCTTATAATGTATGCTACTGATTTAATTTTGTCTTCTACATACAATAATACAGAAAAAAATTCCAATTGTTCAGTCATCAGTGGCTACAACTTCTCTGTCAGGAGGGCATTAGCTATAGCAGATCTGCTTAGAGCAGCAAGGCAGCCTCTGATGACAGCTCTGTATTGCCTCCAGTAGTATTTTCTGTAATCCTAGGGATACTGTAATGTGATAATTAACTTATTTTTCCTGAGCAGAAGAACACAAATACTAATTACTGTGAGAAGTTTTATCTGCAGCTTTCATTTTCTGTTGTTTTTTTTTATTTGTTCGGGTTTTTTTTTGAATAACATACTGTCAGCCTACATGAAATTAAGTACCTCTTTAAGCTGATCAAAGATTCAGATTCTAATATTGTAAAGATGAATTGTTGTCTTGAATATAAAGTGAAAAATAAGCAAACATCTTGTTAATGTCCTCCTAAACTGTTTAGTTTTGGAGTAACAGGGCAATGCAGAAACTGCTAACAAATATGAGCTGTTTGCAGCTGGTGGCCTGGGTCTTGCCTCCTTTGTTCTGATAAGGCCTGATTTTCTGATATGGAGCACACAAACAGTGTCTTGCTACTGAGGCAGGAAATGTATTTGCAGTGCTTGGATTATTAACATGTGTTAAAATCACAGAAATTATTATAATTATCTTGCAACAGAGATAAGCCAGACACTAACACTGCATTCACGAAGACTCTGAGTTGAATAGCTTTCATTTCTTCTGTGTTCCCACATCAACTTCTGAAAACCTCTGAAATCCTATGAACGTCACACTTGGCATCTTTGTCTGATATGTGAGGCTTAACCAGCATTATCAACCCCCATTCACTGAGCTCAGTGTCAGTTTTGATAAAATACAGAGAATACCAATGAACTAATTTGATTGTTAAGTGTTACTTTTTGTTACTCCTGTTACATTGCCCTATTACTGTGAAAAAACACAGTTGACTTTTTACACAAGATTAACATTTCCAGATTAATTAAAGCAGCATAATTGTTGCAATCTCTTGTTTACCCATTATTATTTCTTATGTAATTTATAAGGAATCAGTATTTTATCAACAAAACTAACACACGAAGCAGAAAACAGCTTTACTTAATGATACATTTCTCTTGTTTATCTTAGGAAAAAACCTTCTATTTCTTAGTCACAAAGAATATTTTATTGACTAAAGCCATTGTTCATCTAGCTTAAAAGCCTGTTTTCAATAATGACAAATACCAGGTAATCAGCAGTGGTAAATGTAAATGAAGGTACATTATCTTCTAGTAATATTCCTCTCCAGGAAAGTCACTGTTAAAATATTGATTATTACATGACAGTCCAGCCACTTCAGCTAATGGTTTGCTTTCTTTTTTTTATGCATAGGCAGCACTGAATCCTCCTCTGAACCTGTGATAACAGCGACTGTGTCGGCACTTCTCTAATAACAGGCTGCGCACGGAAGATGCAGTTGGAAAGGGGTATTGCGTAATATGTCTGTTTAGTCAAAGTAAGTGAACGTATCCAAGAATAGTTCAATTTCTAACAAAATTCTTTCTAAGTACAAAAGTCTAGCTTGGCTGCCCTGTTGTATACAACTCCCCGTGTATACAGGTGTCTTCTATTCAATTGTTTAACGCAGGACATCCTTAATGGTTGGAATATTTTCTATTTGGAAGATGAATAGTATCTCAAAAGCAGGGTGCCAGCCGTGATAATCACCAGAACTTTATGGAATCACTTTTAACGAAGTTAAAGTTCTGATTTCAGAAATGCGTACTGACCACTTCTTTTGCCTCTCTGTAGTCTTAACTTGGAGATGAATGGAAGCAATATGATGGCTAGTTTGGAGGAACCTGTTTTTCACATGTGTGTCCCTCTGGTTGTCCAAGACTGGCCATTTGTTCAAGGTGCTCTGAGCAGCAGCATGGTGTGGAACAGCACAGACCTATTGCTTTCAGATTGGCCAAGGAAGAAGCAAGGCAGAAACTAACACAGCACAAACTGAGGAATTTGTTGCTTTTCAGACCTGAAGTCTGCCCGTCTCCTGCTTTAGACACCCACATCTCAATTCAGACCTTTCCCTTAATTTCTTTTGTGTTTAGAAGCAAAATATGATTGCTTAAAAACTCATGGTGCTGGCTCAGGTATCAATTCCTTTAAACATTTGGTTACATTGTGTCTGCCCCTAAAGAAATTAGATTTATACTGTGATATTTTTCACTCTGCCACAGACATTAGAAGTAAAAGGCAGCCTAAACCTCAGAATTTAACCTGGAACCTTTTAGAAAAGAAAATTTGGATTTATTCCACTGGAATTAGGACAAAAACAGATACTGAGATCAGTTGGACTACAAAACCAAAGTTAGGTTATGTTGAGAATGGCAGTTTTGGCTCAGACGAGTATCTTATCATAAATTATTCATGGCATTGGACTATTAAGAAGATTCTAATTCTTTTCTTTAAGACATGTAACTTTAGTGATGAAATTACAGAAACTTTCAGTGCTTACCAGTTTTCACTATCCCTTAGACAAGATTTTTTCTTTTAAATCTTAAGTTAATTAAGTCTTTTGAGAATGTGGTGGTTTATAATGCTACTTAAATAGAAAATGATGTTTTTGTAAAAGATCTTTTTACAGTGAAGTAAAATACATTGGACATGGAGCAAGAAATAGATAGGTTCTGATTTTAACTCTGTCCTAAAATTTATGAACCTTCTGTGCTAGCTAAAATGAAACTGGAAATCTAGGATGGGATCTGGCCCTAATGTACATGATTTCAGGCCCCTCAGTCTGGCAGACAGTCTCCCTCTGGAGGAAGACCTTTCCTCCCTTGCTGGCTATAAAGGGCACAAGGACACTCATTGCAGAACCAACTATCAGATAGCTGAGAGAAGCAGATTTCTGATTAAATTACAACAAGGCACTTGAAACCTTCCAGATACTGACTTTATGACTTCCCAATCATTTTTTTATCTGCAAGCAAAGCAATGTATATAGAAGCATGTGTGGAAGACAACATGTTCTCTCCAAAGGCACGTTTCCTGCATCAGAGACAATGCCAGCTCTACAAAACAGCGTTTGAAGGTTAATGCATCAATGGTATAAACATTAAATGGATATTTGCATTCCTAACCTCATAGATGGAAAGCCTCATATCACTTGTGACTAGGCTGTGGAAACTTCATTCTGAAAAAGGAGAAGAAGAGACATTGCTGTGTTGTTTCGTTTTTTTTTCAAAAAATAGAAAACAACTTACATAAAAGAATTCTGCAAGGTTTTATACCAACTCTGAGTAATTACAAACTTTCATCCTTTATTTGGAAGAGCTCTACACTGAAGGAGGTACCAAATCCTCACGCATGTAAACTGTATTCACAGGCTTTTACCAAGCAAGCAGTCTGCTTTGGGAAAAGTGGTTAACTTTCTCATTATCTTTGAAAGAAAGCAGAACTGCCGAATTAAACTCAGGCCTGCTGAGATAATCACACTGAACTGGAAGGGGACTGTATCTTTAAAAACTCCCCTGCAGCTAAAGGAACAGCTCCTCAGTGTGGTGGTGGCTGGCAACCAAAATGAGGAGTGCCCTTAGGAGACAAGGAGGATCTTTATTTGCGGAGAAATTGCATTATGCTTATATGACTTGCAACTTACTCCTGCAGCATGCAATGGATGTATGCAATATTTCCCTATAATAAAACACTGTGTTGTGGGCTACTCACACATGCACAATATCAAGACCTACTGTGGATATCTCCAATCAGTGAGCGGATCGTATCACTAATTTTAAGACTGTTCTTCCACTCTGTTTTCTCATCAAATATCATTTCTGGACTGGCCTTGGCAGGGGGGGTGGGGGTGGGGGGGTGGCGAGGTGGGGGTGGTGGTTCTTTATTATCTGTTTTAGACCTCCAGCTTTAGTAGTTTCATTTAAGGATCATTTCACCAGAGGAAGAATTATTAGGTTTCTGCGCAAGCTATTAAGAATTGGCTTTTGCTGAAGCTATGAGAGGAATATGGAAAGTAAGGTGGTGAAAGCTGACTGCAATGATTCTCTTACGGCAATGAAGAGATGATAAAACCAGATAAAACGTGGTCCAGAAACAATGATCCAGGGACTCAGAGGTGCCCTCTGAACCAGAGAGCAAACAGCTGCTGATTTATTTCACTGCACCCATGGTTTTGTACCCCTTTCCTATGCATAAAAACCCCAAGTTATTAGAGCAGATTTCTTGCAAACTACCAGGAAGTTCTTCAATATACCTTTCCACATGTGCCAGGTGAATTCCCATTCTGCAGGGACGAAATGATGTTAGCACAACCTCCTCTTCTTCTCTGGCTGTGAAGGGCTGAGGAGCAATTGTGACATATAAAATATGTTTCTCAGTCAACAAAAATATGGGCACGAGATACGAAAGCAGGAGACTTCTTACCAAACTTGAAAATTACCAGAACACGTATGCATATTTGTTCATTACTTCAGATACGCCTCCGGAAAAATCAGTGAGACTCTTGCAAAACAAACAGGATTTTTAGTTTAAATCAATGTTCACTCAGTTTTTCACACTTCATGAATACCCAAAGGAGGAGAACTGTCCTGGTCACCTCTTTGACACAGTCTCACACAACCTTTGCCGTTTTCCTGTCAGTGCAGACAGTGAAGGACAGCTTGCATCACTTTGCCTTCTGAGGGCTTTCTCACGAACTGCCCTGAGGGGATCCCCATGGCAGCTGCTGCACGGGAGCCAGTGGTGCACTCCATTTGTATCACTACCAAGGGCAAATTCCCTTGAAGTTCTTGGCTGGGTGCCGCTCATTGAATCAACGTCACTGTTTCAACACGTGGTTCTGTTGCAGTTTCTTTACAACACATGTGTGGACACTGTACGTATTTGGATCCTTTCTGTATTTCTGTTCCTTTGCTTTTGATCACATAAATCATTATTTTGTACTCACTGAAGTTTTCAAACTCCATCAGTAATTTCTGCAGTTTAATAAGATAATTGATAGTCAGATCTCTTTTGTTTTAACTCAAATTTATGGCCAATTATCTACAGCTTCTCTCAATTTCTTTTCAGTACAAATCCCTTTGCTTAGTCTTGGGCCAAAAGTATTTTTTTTCTGGAAAGCATTTAGAGAAATGGTCTTGGCTGCCTCCTTTTGACAAAAAAATAATTGGAGGATAGAAGATTTCTCATTTTACTAAAAGTTATCCAACTTTTTGAGGACTCAGATTTTGGTATACTTTGAAAGGACAATCTTTATTCAACTTCATTCATATCCAATCATTGCCATTGTTTGTATGAGATGTTTGCTTGTTCAGCTCTGAAAGTGGTTATTGGGAGGAAATGATAATTACACATTAACTTCTTTCTTTTAGGTAAAAGTAAGTGTTTCAAACATGCAGGAGTTTTCTTGATTTTTATTTTTCACCTTCTTCCTCCTTTTTTTTTTTAAGTTGTGCTTCACTAGCTGAAAACTTGGAGGGTGGGTTTGAACCTGAATTTCCACTTCATACAGAAAGAAATTTCTTTACAAATCAAATTCGAATTTGTTTTCACCCTGCAGAAACCTTGACCAAATTAGCATACGAAATATTTGAACCAGATTTTAAAATTCTCCCTGAGAATATAGCTTTTACACATCAATACTTAGGTTTCAAGAAATATCACTTCATCTACCTCGTTTCAAAGCAGAAATTTGTATGCAGACCCCTGAAAAATATTACTTCCAAAATTACACAAAACTGGAAAAACTCATTATTCTATACTCAGAGAACTTCTTTTTGTCTTAAGTTGACATCAGATTTTGTTCCATTAAATCATATCCGTGTGATGACCAAACCTAATTGTTCCAAAATAAATCTGTAAGGATTAGAACAACAGCTAACAAGACAGGTGAAACTTTATGAAACGAATCTGGTTTTTTTATCTCCTGTAGTGCTTCTCTCATTCCTGCCTTACACCATTGTTTATTGACATTGCTTACCATCTTGTGTCTTTTTTTAGATTGTGAACTACATAGGAGTTGGACTTGCCTTTAAAACTTTTCAGTTTGCCATGGATATCAATGTTTTTGTCTAAATATGGCAATATATTTGTGTCTGCTTGTACACAGTTTTTACTATGGTACACCCAGGCTGTCTGCCCCTATCTTGTGACTTTAAAAGCACAGCATCTAACAACAGTAACAGTCAAGGAAAATAATCCATATTCACTCACCTGTCAGGGCTGACCTTGCCAGCTGAACAATTCCAATTCCAACCCCACCAGTAGAGAAATTTGTATACAGCTAGCAGTTATTAAAAGATCAGACAGTAAAGAAGTGTCCTTATTGTAATTTGAGAGTCTAAGAAGTGAAAATCAGGACAGAAAATTTCAGGTCATGAACAAAGAAGTCAATAGTGCAAAATACACAAAAATGAACTACAAGGCCTGGGAATATAACCTAATAAATGAATAATGCAACAGCCAGAAGGATAAGACAGGTTTTTTTCTCAGAGCTCTGCAACTCATACAACTTAATCTTTGTAAGGAAAGGAAGTGTTGTAAATGCTGGCTAATATTTTTCTAAAGCTCACGTCCTCTGCAAAAACTAGTAACCATACTGAAATCATTATAGTGATTGTACCATGAAATGGCTTGGATTTGCTCATCTGGCTTCAAGTTCAGAGGAATGACCAACAAGCTGACTTATGTTCTTAACAGTGTAGATCCAGAAGGGTTCAAGCAGATGTTGCAGGCTTACTCTAGGCAAATATATGAAGTTTTGCAGTTTCTCTTAAGTGTTTGCTAATATCTACCACATTGCAAAGTCAAATGTCCTTTCTCAACAGAGCTGACTATTCATAATACAATACAGATGATTTAATCTGTGGTTAGGACTTTCCATTTCTACTGGAGTTATGTAAAGTCTAAACTGCTCAAACCTAAATTATACTGACATAAAAACCAAAAAAAAGGGCCAAATATCCCAAACTCTAACAGTTCACACCTCTGTGGCTGGGTTACATTGTGACACTGTCTATGATGTTGTGCCTGTCCGTGTGCTACTATGATACTGCTTTTTGAAGTCCATAAGTGAATGAACCGGGAGGTTTTTCAGAAAAGTTTTTAGAAACAATTAGAAGTTTTCAGAACTAGAGGCTCCAGGATCTTGCCTGTGTTTGATTCTGACACATCAAAATGTTGTTCCACAATCCTCTCTTATTTACATAAAAAATAAATGCTAACTTTTCATGTTGAAAATATTATTTGAAATTCACTACTAAGGAAAGCAGTATTAATATGATCATTATTTCTATCAAAGTTAATCTAAATTCTTTCGCAGTTCTGGTCATGCTGAAAACCCGACAAGATCTGAGTTTGTTTGTTTGTTTGTTTGTCTATTTTTCCCCAAAAAATGGTTTTATTCCAAAAATGTTAAGTTCCTGAAAAGCTCAAGGTGCTTTTCAACCATTGCACTGGGTAATAGATTTAGAAAATTCTTATTAATTTGTTTTTGACATCTTTAAACAAAAAGCACTTAATTGTTTTTGCTTGAAAAATTGTTTTCATTAATAAATGAAAACAGAATCCTGAGATACTTGAGTCTGATAAACAATACACTTTGTGTCAGAAAAAAATGCCTCTGGTGACAAAAAAATATATTTAGTCTTTTTGTTGATTTAGCAAAACAAACAATGGGTTTTGATTGACTGGAGATTATTTTCTTTTTATTATTTTCTCAGTTTGGACAGAGAACCAAAGAAAAAAAATGAATTTCAAACATAGCACTACTCCTGAGTAACTCCCAAAATGAGGCAGAATGATATAAAGTTTATGTCTTTGTTGAAACACTGGCCCCTTTGAAATCAAGGGCAGAATCCCCATTAATTTCACTGGGGTCAGGCTTTCACCTTCGTCTTTAACTTACAGCTCAGTTTTCCTTCATTGTACGTTGCAGAAGTGAAGGAGGCCTCTTTCTGGTAGAATCACTGTTAGTGAATTTTTCCCAGGAGAAACATGCAATGCTCACTTCTCCTTTCTGTCCTAAAAGAATACTGGAAAAAACACATTTCTCCAACTCTTCGAATGTATATGGGCGTTTTCAAGTGTATCTTAATGTCTTTGTCTATAGAAAACCCCATTTAAGATGTTAATAATATTTGACAAGCACTTCCCTTGTGTCTGGATTTTGAAAGGAAAACTTAGAGCATAAAATGGCCTAGTTCTAGTCATGCAGTGGATTGAAACCAGCAGAAGCTGATAGCAAACAGGTTTCTCAAAATGTAAGTTCAGTTTTCTTTCCCACGCATTTCTATTTTGCCTTTTGCTGCAAGCTGGTAATGCTATTTAAAAAGACAGAACAAAAATCAAACTCAGGTCATCTCCCTTAAATACTAATGCAATTTTTTTTTTTATCAGCTGTATTTTCTCCCTAACATCCAAACAGCAAGGAAAGAAAATTTATCTTCTGTAGTAGTCTTCAGAGAGCTTTGTTTAGAGCATGGAGCAAAACAGAGGACTCCTGAAGTGGGAGTCTGAACCCTGGAGGGTTAGAGAAGCAACTTCCCACTCCAGCGCAGCCCAGCATCACCTCCAGTTCATTTTTTTATGTTGAGTCAATTGCAAGTCATAGGGAATATGCACTTTTCGCCCCTGTAGGAGAATAAAGTAGTATTAATTAGACGACAGTTCTATTTATATGCAGCTTCAAAGTTGTATCCTTTCTGAAATCTTTTGAAAATTCAGTTATTTTTATGGTAGAGTTAGGGGTGCAATGAACTTCCTAGGGATAACAAGTCAACACACAACAACAAGCCATGCTAGTAGAGCACATGCTCTTTGTTACTGGAACTTGACTGTGTATCTGAGTCCTTGGATACCTAAAAGTAAGTGTAAGTGTTATGTGTCTTCCTGTCTTCCAAAATATATTGCTGTGAGAAAGTAAACCACTTCAGATTCTCCAATGTAGCAGGTACATGAGAGTCACTCTAGTCTTTTGTAAACAGTGGAGAGTTAATCAGCGTTATCAATGGGAGCAGTGTGGGATTCATCTTATCCTAACCTAAACATCTACAAATAGCAACTCATCTGGAGTTAGTATACAGTGACAATGTTGATGAGAAATTCATTGATGGTCACGAAAGCTGAGACTCCTGGCACTCATCTGGATACCTGCCTTTGGGTACCCTCTGAACCTGGGGAAGATTATTTCACTTTCATTATGTTTGTTGGTGCTTTCCAAGATAAAACTTAAATTAGGTCTAGAAATGTATTTTGTTTTGAAAATGTTACCCACATAATAATGGATTCACCAATTTTCTACTGTTGTTATGTCAGTTTTTCAAGTCTTGCCTGTTCTGAATTTGTTTTTTATTTGTTCATGGTAATATGTGTTTATGTTTTTAAGTAAAATTTCTTGCTGCTTGTGATCGGAGATTCCCCAAGGAGGCAAAGTTGATAACAGTTCTCACCTTAAACCCAATTAGGAACATAAGCTTCTAACATATTGTTAAAAAAAGCCGAAAAAAAAAAACAAGTAAGCAAATTAAACAAACAACCAAAACCGAAAAAACAAACCTGTGAAGAGGAAGTGAAATTCCAAAATCCTATTGAATGACAAAGATTATTAATTTATTGCTGAAACTACAAGGAACACCTTCAGGCATAGTGCTACAAATGCTAAGAGAGCACAAAACTTCCTACAATGAGAGATAAAACATTTACAGAGCTGAGCTCTCTTTAATATTGCATATTAAGGAAATATTTTAGTTTTCCTAGAAGTCACAAATTTAAAACTGTGTATATATCTTCTACTACCTATTTCCTCCTCCCTTCCTGCTGGACCAGCCTATCCCGTCTTGCCACCGTTTTCTGCTGCAGCGATGGCCAGGATTTTCCTTTCCACTTGCTCTGGCAGCTGCAGTCCCACCCTCATATTGGCACTGAGCACACACAGTGATTACACATGTCTATTGCAAATGATCATTTTCACTTCTGCCTCCCAGCTACAAATTCCCATCACAGTATACCTCTCTTTAAATCTCTTCTTTATTGAGTTTCATCAGCATAAGGACATTGTTAATACATCTGTTTGAAATAAAAAATAATTTCCCTGTGTCTGCCACCTCCTCTCTGTTACAGAGTCTCACCCCATCCTAGGTTCCAGCCGTGATTAACTGGCACACATGTTTCAAATAAAAGCTATCTTCTCTTCGCACACGCCCCCTCCCTCTCCCAGTTGTAGATTTCTCTACTGTGTTATCCTCATTCGTAACTCTTCTGCCTCGATGATCTTAAAGGTCTTTTCCGACTGGAAGATTCTATAATTCTATGATCTTTTCTCATGCTTCATCATATGTGCAAAAGGAAACTGTTCATCAAAAACTGTTCAGCAACATTCTCAGCTTCAGGCAGCTGCCAGTCAGTTAATGGTGCCTGCAATCTATGAGCAGGATGGTGGAGCAGAAATATCTCCTGCTCTTGACCTCTGTAGAATGTGATGTTTGGCCTGTGGCTGTAGGAGACCTATTGGCTAATATTAGATAGACGTGTGCTGACACAGCCCGAAGGAAGGAAAGACAAATGCCTAAATCCCATTTCTAAAAGTGAGTAATGAACAGTCGTGAGGTGACTAGGAGTGCTCTTAGAAGACCTAGGAAGAAGGACAGAGATCAGTTGTTCTATCCCTTTATCAGAGGCACAAAATATTTTTTCATTGGCCCTGGTTTCTTGAACGCTTCATTCCTGTATTTGTATTCCTGTGCAAGACTGATTTTGAATAGTTAAAGACGTATTTTCAGCTGTGCCTCTTATTCAAGGGCCAGAGATAGTCTTAAATTTGTGGAAGATTAGGGCATGGGCCCATCTTTTCTCCCATCTGCACAGCAGATGGCTTGTTCATGTCCCCAGTTTAGCCGAGAGGGGCTCTGAGCAATTACCCTGGCTCCCCAGGCCTGTTACTGCAATTATTCACACCCAAACTATGTTTCAGTCTACTCTGCAAAAACTCTCAACACTGAGCTACTTTCCCTCCTTTGTTTGTGATACTATTAACATAACCAGAACATGATGGTGCAGACAGCCCTTGTACTTCCCTGTCTTTATGTTATATTCCATAACTGGTATTGCCCACCCCGGCTACTTAAAAATTACGAGTTGTCCTCCAAAGCATTACTAACACAAAAGAAGTTATTAGCAAGTAGTTGTGTTTGTTTGTCTGACTTCTTGCCTCCTGAGTCAAGATTGTCAGATTTCCTTTGTGATTTTAGGGTCTAGAAATATAAATATTTTTTATTCTTTCTGTAAATGTAAGCTAGAATTCCAATTTAATTTCTTGTTTTGGGAAGGTGGAGCTTTAGGAAGAAAGTACACCCATTGTCATTGGTCTCACTAAATACTTACAAGAGTTGGGAGTATGTTCCAAGACTTAACTGGATGTTAACGAAAATTTGTAGATATACCAGATAACATTACACCTAATGCAAAGTTGCTGGTCATTTTTGTCACTTGCTAAATGTTACATTTTAAATGCCAGCAAAAACAGTGAAGAAAGCCATTCAGAGTTGATGCTTTTTTTCCAAATTATTATTTTGAATAAAAATGTCTATAGTATTGAAAAGTGGTTTATGCCTTAAATCATTCATCTATTATGAAATAAGGGTATTTAATTTTAAAATAATTTCCCACAATAAGCAAAGGACTGCAGGGGGAACAGTTAACATGAAGTAGATACCTGGCAGCACAGTATTAGAAAAAGATTTTTCTGACTATATTGGTAAAAATATATGTAGGGTTCCTGATTTTACTTTTTTTGTCAGCTTTTTGGTTGACAGACTCACAAGAACTAAAATATTTAATGAGTTTAATTTAGAGGCTATTTATCTGAATTCACAAAAAAAAAATTGCACCAATTCAGAAAACCTGTCCAAATATTGCCCTAATACTTCTGCCAAAAATTGTATTGATTGTCTGCAAAAAACACAATAACACAGATAATTACAATGGTGAAATCCCATACATGAATTGACGGAATATTTGAATGAAGATGCATAATTTTCTGGTTAAACCTCCAAACCAAAAAGACACGAAGGAGTTACATTAAATGTCGAATACTATATGTGTTTTCATAGATAGTTTCTGTATCCGAGATTTGTTTCTGTAAACATAATAAACCATGAAGTGAGAGAATATAGAAGGAGATTTTGGATATGACAAAAACCCTTACTTGGAGAAGTTCAAGCTCCTCAAATCTATGACACAATTTGAAAAGAATGACACTATAGGAAATAAAATTGTGGATTTGGCTCATTAATTTTTAAAAAATATTTTAACTGAGTTGCAGTTGCAAGGACAGATGTTTTTCTGAATTGTACCTCTGAAAGGGCAGAAGGCATCTTGGGATCCAATTAAAAGGCAAGAAAACAAAACCTGCAAAGGTTAAAATTTGCCTCCAACTGTCTTTAATTTTTTCTGTGCTGGAAGTGACATATCAACAAGGAACCTAAAATAACATGTCATTAGACTATGACTTTCAAACCCTCGTGGGATTTACAGGCCTGGTGGTAGAAGTGCTTTATCTCATATCCCTATTCATAACATTCCCTCACTGGTTCTGCAGTAGAGTTATCAGAAGTAAATAGGTGCACACAAGCACGAGCGTGTACCATGTCGGATGTGTGCTACAGGCTTTGCATAATCAGCAAGCATTTGGTAACTACAATCAACTGCAACAGCTTCGTCTTCACAAGTCTAATGACAGCCTCATCTTTTGTATTCCAAACATAACTGACAATGTATGAAAGAGCTATGCCTTTAAACTTTTACCATTTTCAAGTCCTCTGTGGTCAAAAGCGAGGGGATTCTTACCCATGTTACAAGATGGTTTTGGGTCCTTTTACACCAAGGAGATCTCATGAGTCTTAGAATCACCTTTCTCAATTTGTTTGAAAGTTAGACTTCTAATCCAAGCTAATCATCAAAGCTTACTCCGTAGTTAGTGAATAAATACTTCCAGGAGAGTCACTCATCCTAAGAGAAACAAATAGTGCTATTAGCACACAGTGGTACATTTTCAGACTGCTTAGTCCAATCTCTGTCTCTTCACTGGATGAAAAGGAAACTTAAATAGGCAGAATTAGTTGAGATGAAATCTGGACCTTGCTGATTTCACTAGGAAGTGCTCACAACCTCTAAGGCAAAAGTCTGTCTAGGTAACTAGAGAGTCCACAATGTTGAACTGCTTGATGGTTGTGTGATGTAGATCTTTAACTGCTAGAGGCTATGATATGACCACAGCAAATTCCTTTCTATAAGTGAGGCAAATATGGTTTTAAACTACATAGAAACCAAGTATCGTTTTCATGTGGTCTAGCCATTTTTCTTTCAGTCAGAAAATTGGGAGTTTATGGTGGTCTTTCATTGCTGCGATCACAGAGGCTTCCTTTGGTCTTCACTTTGTTTCTCCAATTCATCACCAGAGGTGGGCCAATAACATCATCTTAACAGTAGGAATTAGTATGTCAAAGCTGATCTTGCATTATTTCTTGGTATGTTACTATGCACTGGAGTGACAAACTCAGAAAACAAGGTTTCGATGTTCCCTGAAAAGAAATGTTGAAGCTTTTGACAAGCTTCAGTCAAACCAAGCTGTTTTTCTCATTTTGAAGCCAACTTGCCAAGCAAGCTTTCAACACTTTGTAATAGTTTATGTAGGATTCTTCAGTGTAGGAAAGTGTAAAATTCAGTGCTAAGTCATACCAGTCCTCTCTGCTATGTTGCTGTAACAACACGCAATGTTGAATTTCTCAGCTTTCCAGAAGAGCTTCTCATCAGAAGAGCTTCTCTACCATAGCTGAGTAGTGAAGGTATAGATGTGCCAGATATAAGTGCCAGTGTACTTTGCGTATGTTTATCACACATCTCAATACCCCAATGTGTTCCAATGGTTCATTTTTTCTGAATACTTTCAAACTACTGCAATTGTGTAGCTTTTGCTCTTATTTTCCAAGATGTCATGCCTGGTTTTGTGATCAGATAGCTATCATGTCTTGTCTAAAAGGACAAACCGAAGGGTATAAGCTTCAGTGAGCAGGATGAGATATTGCTGTGTTCAGCTTATCAAAACTAGGGTTCACGTTTCTCCCATCTTTTACAGTAAAATTTAAAGGCTTCCAGAACACCAGCCTACCTGCCCTGCAGGCATTTCCCCAAATCCTCTGTGACCACATATTCTTTCATTTCCCCTGCCTTCACTATGTTTCCTCCCTCCTAAATCCCATGTGACACTTCAACAACCTCTTCCCATTGCAGCCCCAGAGGTCTCCTGATGCCACTTGCCTACCTTTTCTAGATATAGCCCTCCAGTTCCAAAGGATGTAATTTATAAAGTCTTTTATGGAACAGTTGTTCCTAGAGAATAGACCAGCTGTTTATCTCCCGCTCATCTGCTATAAAAAGTAGAGAGATTTAAAAATTGGCTCTAAGAGAAACAAGGTTAAGCCAATAGTTTGTACCTTTGCAAATAACTTTTGTACCACGCAGGAGCAGAAGAGGGACAGCTCAAGCTTTCTAGCACATCGCTACATTACTGCCCTGGGCTTCACAAGACCTTTTAGTTTCTATCTGAAAACTGTGAGAAAATATCTTTCACTGTCCACCTCTAAGGTTGTAGTTTTCTATCTATCACAATTTTGCGCTCTGATGTTGCCACCAGTTTCTCCAAAATGCGGTGAAAATAACTGCCAGCAAAGCTGTTAATATCTAAGATTTCAGAAATTATTTCTTAATATTGCTTGTGCTTCCAAAACACACCCATGCTATCTTTAATTAACTTGAATTTAGAAATGGCAGATGGCTTGCTCTCAGTCTCATCCCTCGCAAATCAGGCAACGCTCCAGCATCCAGACTTAAATCCTGACCACAGTTGCACAGATGGGATAATGTGGCTGTGTCACACTGAGCAGAACAGTGTGAAGGTCTTGTTGGGCTTCTCAATTTGCCTATACCCAGATGTTGTTTCTTGCCTTTTTATTAATCCATGCTTTGGGGGTGGGGAGCAGTGGGGTGTGTGATGTTGAAGGTTGTGCTTTTTATCCATTTGTACAGCATCTATCATTGCATGGTCCAGAGCTGCAACTGAGAGGTAACTCAATTGTGTGCATGAAGAGAAATTGGGTTAGAAATCTAGAAATCCAAATCCCTTTGAGCAATTTTATGTGCAGTAAGTTCCCACCAAATGGTTATTGTCTACGTTCTTTTTTGACATGAGTTCAAAAGGATGGATGATGCTGAGACAAAGCCTCTCACTGCTCAGCAATAGGAATAAGTAGGATCCTCTCTTTGTGATTCTGGTTATTACAGCTGTTCTCTGCTTCTTAGAGCTCAATGCCACCATTTTTTTTTCTTATTCACTAAAATTGGATTGACATTCACTGAAGTCAAAAGAGGAGTCCTTTAAAGCATCCCAGAGGTATCCTTGCTGCCGAAAGGAACCTCACATTTGTCCAGTCTTGACCAAATTGCTACCATGTGCTACAAACAACTTATTTTTGCTCTGCCAGCCTTTCCAACAAATGCAAAGTGAATTTCCACACCAGGCAGCATTTTCTGTCGACAAGATCTGCCTATGTAGCTGCTGGGGATCTGAAGGCCTTCTTTGCTCTGACTGTGTCTGTGTGGCCTGGATGCCAGGCAAAGCCGGTATATAAGTTTTCAAATTATAACTAGTCCATAGTGTAATCCTTTACTGCAGTGTCTGCTCTTGTGTCATCTACCCCTGTGCCCTTGGGTGTTTGCCTACCACAGATCTGTTCATGCACACCCAGAGTCTGCCTCCTTCCCCTGCTCCTCCAGTGCACAACACTACTAAGAGAAAAATTGATGCGTGTAGTTAATTGCTTACCTACTGAATGATAAAATCATCGTACTTCAATGTGCTGCAGAAAAATGTTTGGATTTTCATATTGGAGTTAGAGAGAAGCTGTAAAAACAGGAGATATTCCTGACTTACTTTACCACCAACATGAACAGTCCATGTGGTGCAGTGGTGAAGAGGGACAAACCTTTCTGTTAAAAAAAAAAACCCTAAACCCCTTCACATTCATATTACTTACCAGAGCAGGGAAACCTTTGCTTTCCAGTGGAGGCTAGAAGTAATAGCGTTCAAACCAGTGAAGCACCAGCATGAATACCTACAGAACTCAGTGAAATTCTTGCTCAAACAAGAATTTCAAGACAAAGAGGAACCATCAGTGTGTTTAATATATTTCTAAGGTTTTTATACTGATGCTGCAGTGAAGGCAGAGATGGAGCACTACAGGTTTTCTTTCACACAAATATTTTAATATATATTTTACTGAGGCTTCTTTTAACAAGTTAGCTTATGTTTGGGACAAAAATGAGAGGGTTACCTTTCCCTCTGCTTCTTCCTTTTGGAGTATAGAGATGCGGTGGTTAACCTGAAATTACTTGAAAGGATTGTGTTCTATGTAAAAGACAGCTGTCAGACAAGGTGCTCAGCAGTTAGGTCAGATATTGAAGTTGGCTCGTGGGTAAATAGGAGCCTAGATCAGAAAAAAACACTAATTTGTGGTCAGATTGTTCTGTATCTACTGCATTTTGCAATGGGGAGTGAATGCTCTGGCTGTATAGAGAAAGCGAAAGGCAGAAATACTGTGTGGGCTGCAGAAGGTGCCCCTACTGAAAATGCAAGTGGGTTCTGTGAAAAGTCTGAGCAGAATTACTGAGCCTGAAGCATCAGCACGGTGCCGATGGGTTGTACCTTGCACACGTGGACGGTGGTGAAAACCACCAGGACATTGCCTTGCCTTGCCTCTCTTTTCCCTTCAGGGACAGCAGATATTTTTAAGATGGGGGGGGGGGGGGCAGGTGACTGTGCCAGCACTGCACAATGTTGTACTTTCATAGCTGGGAGGATGGTGATATGCATTATGAGTGTTTGCAAAAGGGTTGATTGCGAGGCCAAAACCTCTTCATCTACTTTGACTTCTCTGTCTTATCTAGGGAAACACCACTCAGATGCCGCTCCTCACTTTACGCTGTCATTCTGAAAAGCATGGAGCACCCTTCATGCCAGCTGGCATCCTTGAAGACATGACCTTGAAGGCTGGACAAATGAGAAAACGTAGGTGGAATATGAGATAAGTAAGTGCACTATGACTAAGCTGCTTATTGACTTATCTGACAGCCTTATTGTGCCTCAATTGCTCCTGCTTTGTCCAGGGGGTAAAGACTGTCTCTTGCTATGCCTCTGTACAATATGGACCTTGGTCAAAATATGTATTGGAAAGTATTCATGCTGTAAATTGGGGTAAAAAATGTTGGAGATACCAGAAATAATTTGCAAAGTGTCACTTGTAAAGCACAAAGGCATCATTTAGACTGCCTGGTGTACAGGTTCATCCTAAGCCTATCTGGACATCTAATTATAAGAGTCTACTGAAACCACCCCAAGATTCCTCTGGTAGAAAGCATACAGGCTCAGGAAGATAAATAAAATCAACCCCAAACCCCTAAAAAATTAAAACAATAAAACCCACAAAATAATGGCATCTTCAGGAGTTTTGTTCCTGGAAAAGTGCAGATGTTTGCTAAACTGGATATTAAACGGAGAATTTGTGTAGCTGGATGGGGGCTGAGAGGGAGCAAAAAAGATACAGAAACAGTTCCTATGCACCTCTGTTTATGTCCTCAGTCCCAGAAGACTCTTTTTGATGTGTTTTGTCATATATTATTTTATTCAACACAAATCAATGGAGAATGAGATAGACACGTGGACCTAAAAGTCTGTTCATTTAATCACACAGTCCCAGGTTGTGAACCAAATGGGATAAATGCAAGGAAGATAAAAGCTGCTGAGCATATCTGTTCAAAAAGTAAATCTTCGTCTGTGGGTTGCTAATGTAAATAGAATGAACTCAAGGAGAAAGAAATATTCACCACTTGCAAACAGTCTAGAGAAGGTCTGTTATGCACAATCCTCCCTGAAGATTAATCTCGTTGGAGTAGCTGTTGTCTGTGAACTGAGCTTTGAGAATGAATGAGCAGCCTTGTTTGCACACATATTTACTTTTACTTATTGTTAAGTACATCTTCGTATTTGATTAATGGCTGTAATGCTGTCAAGTTAGAAAGTGAGGAAGTAAAGATATTTCCAGATTGTGGGATTATTTTCCCCAGCATAGTGACTCTCACTAGTAGGTTTTTTTAATATATTTTATATGCTACCACAAATTCTCTTGGTTAAGTCTTCCCTACCAAATGCGTGTACCCTGGAGAACATAAAACAGAGGTGTTGCATGATCTTAAGTGTGGAAAGAGGAGCACACAGCATAATGAGAGTCCCAGGTTTTCTCAGTATTGGAAGTGTTGTCTACTACTGTATGGAGACAGAGAAGACAAACTTGATGCAAACTTACCTACACTGTCTTCTGTGCATCCGTATTACCCGCTTACATTAAATATCATCCACAAACGTATCTAAGATTTTTTGTCAGAGGCCATGTCTGCATTAGCAGACAGTGCCCAGTACAGTGAAGCAATCGGTCCTGCAGACCTGGTCTCCACCTTGTAAACCTTTCAGAGGGCTTTCTTAAGATTAGTTCTAGACTATTTACAGTTGTGGTGCCTAGCACAAACACATGCAGTCCAGTTTCACCCAAAATAGCAATGTGCACTGGGAGGCTGTTCAACAATGTGAACAAAAGCACAGTAAGTGGAACAACTGCTTTCAAAACCACATTTCAGACCTAAATTAAAATAACAATGTAGATGAACTGGAAAATTGACAGTTTTGTTCCCAAAATGGTTTATTCCCAGAAATAGTATAAGATGATTTGTGTGTCAACTTCATGAAGTCCACGAAGGCCAAGTAGAGGGTCCTATACCAAATACCAGTATAGACTGTGTGATGAATTGACTGAGGGCAGCCTGGCAGAGAAGAGCTTCGGGATACTGATGGACAACAAACTGTATACAAGCTAGCAATGTGCACTTGCAGCCCTGAAAGGCAACTGTATTCTGAGCTGCATCAAAAGAAATGTGGCCAGCAGGTCGATGGAGGGGATTCTCCCCTCTATTTCACTCCAGTGAGACCCCACCTGGAGAATTGTGTCCGGTTCTAGGGTCCCTGGTACAAGAAATACGTGGACCTGCTGGATTAGGCCCAGAAGAAGGTCATGAAAATGATCAGAGGAATTGAACACCTCTTCTATGAAGAAAGGCTGAGAGAGTTGAACTTGTTTATGCTGGAGAACAGAAGGTCCAGGGAGACTTTATTATGAACTTTCATTATATAAAGGAGGTTTATAGGAAAGACAAGGAGAGGCTTTTTACCAGAGTCTGTAGTGACGGGGCAAGGAGCAGTGGTTTTAAACTGAAAGAGGGTAGGTTTAGATTGGATATAAGGAAGAATTATGGTTATGATAAGGTAGCCCAGAGAAGTTGTGGGTGCCCTATCATTGGAAGTGTTTATTGTCAGGTGGGATGGGGTCTTGAGCAACCTGATCTAGTGCAAGACACCTCTGCCCATGGCAGAGGAGCTGGACTAGATGATGCCTTCCAATACATACCATTCTATGGTTCTGTGTCTCATTTTATCATAGAAATTTTGGCCATCATCAAGTAACTCGAGCAGTTACTTGTCTCAAAGCATAGCTGTGGTGCAACCACAGATGAGACCATCCACATCTTTATATCTGCAAGGTAAGTACCGTGGCCTTAGCAGCACTCTTTTTATATCTAATTCAGGAAATCCTCACCAACTAATATAGGTTGTGTTCTTCTGCTTTCTAGAGTTGATATATACCTTAAATACCTTGACTGGCAGCCACAAGATAGCTTTAGAGTTAGGTATAAGGTTAGCTTGAGTTTTGTGAGAATGTAACCATTCTTTTGTATTTTTCCTTATCTGCACCCTTTCCTACCTCAAAAAAAGGAACTGGGAAACTAACAGATCTGGAGTTTTGTTACTCTTTTTGTACACAATAAATCTATTCAAGTCTATTGAATCTATTCATAAAAGTCACTTCTCAAGCTGAATTTAGCTGTCTCAGGCATTTGGGTTCTCTCCTGTCCATCTCCAGGAGTCAGTCTGTGGTCTGGGGACCACAGAACACTGTTGTCTTGGGTGGGGATGTGCCAGCTGCCATCCAGATCAATAACTCCAGACTGTATTTCCTTTTAAGAACAACCTTAATTTGTTTATGAAAGAGAGTATCTAGTATGGCTTCTTGTGGCAGCAAGAGACTAGACGTGACCCATAGGGTGACCTGAATGTCTATGTTCTTGTATACAGAAATATCCCACACTACTGGTTTCATGGTTGTACTTAAGCAGTCAGTGATCACAAAAACAACCTGTGCTGGTTTGGGACTATTTATGCCTTTCAGATACTACGATCTATATGTTAGAGCAATACAGGATGTCCTAATTTTGGCTAATACGCGCAGATATGAAGCATCATTTATGCTTGTAGCCTAGCAATTTTATCCACTGGTGTTATTTTATTTCTTTGCACATGCCTTCCTTCCATAAAACTTATTATGGGCTCAAGTTTTCCATTGGAAATTTTCACTTTGGTTAGTGGTCTCATGACTAGTACGCTATACAAAAATCTCCCCCTCCCCCCAAAAAACTACAGATCCTAAAGGTATCAATTTATAATCTGTTCCTGAAATATTTTCTGCTGCTTTCCTGATTTAGTTAGCAAGAATTCTCAGACATTGCCAACAATAAATACATGTTTAAGCCTTGAGAATAAATGATCTGGATGTCTTTCAATTTCCCCATGAATTCAATGGGGTTATGATGATTCAGCTTCTTGTGCTGAGAACGTCGTACTTCTAATCTTAAATTCAGGAACTTGATCATAAAGTTCAGCTTTATGTGTTATTTCAAGTCTACTTAACGTAATGGTCTCTAATGTGATGATTAGAATATGAGGAAAAGAGGATCAGTTTTAGGAGACCTTTACCCAAAGAACTTCAAAGACGACTAAACATATTCTATTTTTATTCCGGACTCCCATCAGTATCCACAAATCTTTGTGAACTTGGGATTCAGTCATGACTTCTACTAATTAAGGAAGAACCTAATATCTGTTCTACATTTCCTTCAGCCCTTTCTATCACACAGACCTCTTGCTGATAGCCCAGAATTCTCCTAAACCCTCTGCTTTATTCTTTCCATTGAACATTTGAGGAAAGGGTGGAGAGACGGGGAGAGACCCATTCAGAGAGACCTGGACAAGCTGGAGAATTGAGCCTGTGTGAACTTCATGAAGTTCAACAGGGCCAAGTGCAAGGTCCTATACCTCTGTCGGGGCAATCCACAGTTTCAATACAGGGTAGGGGATGATGCGATTGAGAGCAGCCCAGTGGAGAAGGACTTGGGGGTATTTGTTGCTGAGAAGCTTGACATGAGCCAGCAATGTGCGCTTGTAGCCCGGAAGGCCAACAGTGTCCCGGGCTGCATCAAAAGAAGCATAGCCAGCAGGTCAAGGGAGGCGATTGTCCCTCTCTGCTCCACTCTTGTGAGACCCCACTTGGAGTATCATGTCCAGTTCTGCAATCCCCAACCCAAGAAGGACATGGAACTGTCGGAACAGTCTACGTGGGCTGCAAAGATGATCAAAGGGCTTGAACACCTTTGCTATGGGGACAGGCTAAGAGGGTTGGAGTTGTTCAACCTGGAGAAGAGAAGGCTCCAGGGAGACTTTCCAATCCCTGAAGGATGCCTACATGAAAGCTGAGGAGAGACTTCACAAGGGCAAGCAGTGATAGGTCAAGGTGGAACAACTTTAAACTGTTAAGGGGAAGATTTAGTTTAGACAGTAGGAAGAAATTCTTCATGATGAGGGTGGTGAGACACTGGCACAGGTAGCTCAGGGAAGCTGTGGATGCCCCCTCCCTGGGAGTGTTCAAGACCAGGTTGGATAGAGTCTTGAGCAGCCTGGTCTGGTGGGAGGTGTCCCTGCCCATGGCAGGGGGGTTGGAACTTGATGATCTTTAAGGTCTCTTCCAACTCCACCATTCTATGTTTTTATGATCGAATCTATGATTAATTCTCCATGGAAAGCACGACTATTATTTCCACTGAATCAAGTCCCTTATGACTCCTTCCAAAATTAGTCAATGTGTTAGTGAGTACATCACCTCTAGCAGGTTCAACTTATTGTGCTTCATGACAGAACAGATAAGGTGTGAATACTGAGATTTTGGAGTAACATTTGTAAACTTTACTGATAAATTCCAGAAATTTGGTCTTGTATTTCAAAAACATGGCTCTGAACTTGCAGAATTAACCACAAGGTTAAAGAAATAAGTGTTTTACAGAAGTGTATATATATTTTCAGTACCTAAGGAGAAAACAAAACACTTGGAGTACAAGTATAGTGAATTTAATACTATTTCACTCTAATTTCCTAACCAGCTGCAGGCTTTTATATCATCTTTGGGATTTTTTAAGAGATGTCTTTATTTTTACAAGTCGTTTGAGAAGAAAAACCATCAAACAGTTTTTCCATCCCTCTTCTCTACTATAGTGTTGAAATTTGAGGAATAAGCAAAAGGAATAAAAATAAAGAAGGAAAAATGTGCCAGCAAGTTTTAATCTGTCTCTGCAAATGCGCAGTGTTGTAATTGTTTCTAATTTAGTCACCAACACTTTCCCTTCACAGAAAGTAGAACCAGAAAGGAAACCCCTCTGAACCTTGTCAACCTCCCAGGGCTCCTCCAGGCTCTGGAGGAGGATCTGAAGAGCTCTGCTGCACTTCTGCCAAGCTGCTGAAGTGCAAAAGTCACTCTGCTCTCCCTTGGGACTCATCTGTTTCCATCACGTATACAGATGAGGCAGAGGAGTCTTTCAGCTTCAGACAAGCAGAGAGAGGCCTGTAGAAAAGAAATGTCAAAAAAAAAAAAAAAAGCCTGAAGCTCTCTTCAGAAAGGGGTGCACTGGTCCAGAGGCACACAGACCGTGTTATCACAGCGTGTCCAGTTGCATGTCTGGCAGCATATGGGCAGTGATGCTGTGTGCTCTCTGTGCACCATGCATGCAAAAATGTCTTCTTTGTCTCCGTCCCTTTCTGCTTCTTCTATTGAGGAAGCTCTGTGCAATTCTTCTGCCAATAAATACTCTCAGTAACCTGTTCTCACAATTCCAGAGTCTTTGATTGTCAGCAGTATCTGAACACTAATTTAGCCCCAGTCATGGGCAGTGCAGACAGTCTTGTACAGATCAGAAGTGCCTTGGCTAGATATTGTTATCTGAACAGGGATGTTACTGCAGCCACTAAAAAGAGATTTCCTGACTAAGGAAGTGGCAGAAAATGCTGAGATGGTTATCCCTTCTCCTGCATAGAAGAACTAAAACACATTCTGGGATATCGTAGTGTGTTTTAATAGATCTGTAATTTTTTTCCCAATATAAGTTTTCACACAGCTGGTACGACAATTGAGATTTTTTAATTTTTTTCTTATTTTTCTTGTTTTGCAGAAAACGGTTTCCTATCCCAAGCCCAAGACTTACAGACCATCTTCAAAATACAGAATCACAGAATCATAGAATCAGTTTGGTTGGAAAAGACCTTTAAGGTCATCAAGTCCAACCATAGCTCTAATACTGCCAAGTCCACCACTAAACCATGTCCCCAAGCATCATGTCTACACATCCTTCAAATTTCTTCAGGGATGGTGATTCCACCACTTCCCTGGGCAGCCTCTTTCAGTGCTCAGCAAATCTTTCATAAAGAAATTTTTCCTAATATCCAACCTAAACCTCTCCCTGCGCAGCCTGAGACCATTTCCTCTCATCCTATCACTTTTTACTTGGGAAAACAGACCAATACTCACCTCTCTACAACCTACTTTCAGGTAGTTGTAGAGAGCAATAAGTTCTCTCCTCCGCCTCCTTTTCTCCAGACAAAACAGTCCCAGTTCCCTTAGCTGCTTCTCATAAGACTTGTGCTTCTCTGGACACGCTCCAGCACCAAAACTGAACTCCAGTGCAACCTCACCTGTGCTGAGTACAGGGGATGATCTTTACCCTAGTCTTGCATTGAGTTTTTCTGAAATTCTGTAACAGCTCTTCCATTTCTTTCTCTTCAAGCTCTTGAGCTAGAGTGATGTTTTATGAAACTTAAGATTTTTCCATAATCCCTGACTGAAGGGCCTAAACATACTTCCATGATATCCTCACTAGCTAGGACTATTTTCTTAGCAGGACAGACAAGACAAGCTTGATTGAGCTCCAAGGAGGGATATCATGTAGGACTGCTGAAACAAAAGCTGAATTTTGCTTATGTCTTAAATATGTCCTCACTGTGTAGTCTCCAGGATGTTTACATTCATATATATGGCCATATAAATCACAGAGTTACAAATGCCACGTGCCATTGTTCTCGATCCTTGGAAAAGGACACTGTATCAATGAACAAAATACATTCTTTGTTTCAATAAAATTCATTCCCTTATTTATCATGTCCTGCAGCAGGATTTATTGCTGTTTGATGGGAAACCCCCGGATTTCTTCATAAGAAGGTAAAAAATTTTCATGCAGTTAGAATATTTTCTTATCGTTTAAATACAGACAAAATATATGAGTGCTTACACTTCTAAATTTTGCTAGCCTTCTGGCTGATAAAAGGCTATGGATCTGTTCACAACTATCGAAAGTACCCATTCTAGTTCTTCACTTGGAAAATAACAAGGCAAATACCCTGTCCCTCTTTTGGTAAGCCACATCTCTTTCCTGAATTAGTTTCTAAAGAAGCAAGACAAAGTATTCAAAGAGAAAAGATATATTGCATATATTTTGGTAACTAAATAAACCATTAAAAGCAAACAGAGGCAACGCTATATTGTGGTCCAACATGTGAACTGGCAAAAGACTGGATTAGGAGATTTTACTTTCTTATTCTTTCATTAAATTACTTTCTTATCTTGAGGAAAAATGTGCCTCCATTCTCTTCTATAAAAACATTGAACTCCTTTGCAATGATCAACAACATAAGGAGCACTTTACTTTAGTAGGAACTATTTTCCCTTGAATATTTTACATATTAAAGGTTTTGAAAAGACAGATCTGAGGTGCACCTGTAATTAGTTACTATTCTTTCCTTTGTTCATCTAACATTTGCTTTAAAACCATGGACAGGGAGAGTGAGAAGACAGCCTGTGACTGTTGGTGTTGTTCTGTTATTGCTTGCCAGGAGATTCTTTTTCCTACCTAAAAGGGATTTGAAAAGATGAAGCAGCCAGTATCTCCTCAGAGAAGCCAATAAAAGGATGGGAGGTTACAGGCACATAGTGCAAGAAGGGAATTCAAACTAGGCATAGGGAAAAGGTTTTCACTGTGAGCATGATTCAGCACTAGAGCAAATGCCCAGAGAACCCCATCCTTGCAGTTTGCAATGGTGTCCTGCACATCGCGACAGAGCTTGGAGATTTGCTCTGCTTTGGGGAAGGTACTGGACTAGATGGTATTCAGAGACCTCTCCCAACTAAATTTTGCTAAGAATTTATAACAACAAAGCTGTAGAGTGAACTGAATTATTAATTTGAAACTCAATAACGTGAAAAAGTTCTGGATATTATAAATCCTGTTTTAGAGGGAGGTTTTTTCTTTATTTCTTTCACCTCAGTCCTTCTTAAAACTTATCTACTGAGTTTAACTTTCACTTCTAAGTCTTAGGTATCACATATTATCATTTATTATAATGTTTTTGAGGGAATGGAAACTGTTAATGGGGGAGTAGCTGCCACGCTCTGTTGGCCTTCGCTGACTGCTGTGTTCATGCTTAGACAGGAAGAAGTTCCCCAAATATCTGGGAGAAAAGGCTGATGGCAGAACTAACAGTCAAGCAACAACTTTTTATAAATCTAGCCCACTGAAGTCAGTAGTGGTCTTGCTCCACACAGGACACCTGGAACAGAATCAGCATTGTACCACAGTGTTTATCTCTGCACTGCTGTGCCAGTGTCAGTGAAAGCTGAGACATGGTGGGAGAACTGCTACGGGAGCTGCTTTTTGAGCAGGTGCCCACCCTCTTATAGAAATTTGTTCCTCTTGCAAGCTTGCCTTTCACACAACTTTACCATGAGAAAACAGTAAGCACTGCAATAAATATATTGGTGCAGTTAAACATTGGCGGTGTTGGGCTGACAGTTGACCTTGATGACCTTAGAGGTCTTTTCCAGCCTTGTGATTCTATGATTTGATGGTACAACACAAAGCCCCTCACTGTCTGGCATTACTCTGAGTGAATATCTTTGCTTTCCCACTAGAGGGGAAGCCTCCCACAAGGTGCATCCTCAATCTGGTGTAGTGTTGTGCCCACTGCCCTGGGAAACAAAGCAGGATGCAGTACACTGTGGGGAGTGCAGCCGCGCTGGCCACGGAGCCGCAGTGGGGCGCGGTTGCATGCAGAACAGCAGCTCTGCGCTCCCTGCGCCTGCCCTGCTCCAAGGGGGAGGTGTGTGGTCCTTTTTTTTTTTATTATTATTGCTATGGAAACAGACCAAAGCAAAGGGTAAATACACAGACAATAGCAAAAGACAATTTTAATTTTCATCCCTGCTTAAATGTCACACGTTTGTTAAACGCACCACTGCTGTAACCGGAGCCTGCATGTGCAGCCCAACACAGCGAGACGGTCTCCAAAGCCTGAGGAATACAAGCCCCTCATTATTGCCAAGTGGGATCAGAGCACGTAGGTCTGTTTAGACACTGTGCTGCATTGTAAGAGGCCTCTCTTCAGGGATAGCCATAAAAGCCTCCTTTTTTCCTCACTGTTAAGAAAGAGCAGCTGTATTCTTCTAACATGGACAACGTCGAAGGCTGCCTGTCTGCACAGGGACTCTCTGGGTCAGGCATGAAAAAGCGAACTTCATTTTAGAGTCTGAACTAGCCTTATGCTTTGATGGGAGCTGCATTCACTCCTGTGCACATAACTTGGGTGAACTGTTGTGGAAGATTTCTGAGGCTGTATGTTTCTTGCTGATACTCAAGTTTTCTGACAAATATTTTGGCAGCTTTAACTCAGCATTACACTATAATCCGAAGAACTCTCATAGATTAGGGTATTCAGGTTATTAATTACCAGCTAATGGCCCCTCCAAATACCTTTGGTATTAAATTAAGAACATGTCTATTGCTCGTTAAATAGGACAGCTATGTCACCTTTTGGGGCCAGCACTCCCTAATTTTGTAGCTGCTGATCAGCCTAGTTTTCCCTTTTCAAAGCCAGGGAAAATCTGTGATATAAACAAACAGGACTGAAGTCATTATTTTATAGGTACATGAACAGTGTCTCATTAATTGCTGAGTATTACAGATGTGAACAGGGTGCTCTGAACTGTTTACCAGCTGGTTCTTGGAAACAAGACTTCCTGGATGACTTTCCTATTGAGATATGCTGCCCCTCCTTGTAAATCCCTTGGTGGTTCCTGCTTCCCAGCAAGAGCAAAATCCCTGTTCAAACACGATTGTTCCTAGAATTGCCACTGGAGTTTCTAGAAGAACTCTGGTCTGGTGCCTGGAAGATATTGATTGTTCTGTGCCATCTTCCAGTGCAAGCCTGCTCGTGACGCATGCAGCATCTAGAAATGTGAAGCTGTGACAAAGCAAACCTCAGGAGCACGCAGACTGCATCTGGAGCTGGGGGTGACCTTTCCTGAAAGGAGGCATCAGCTTTTAGTCAGGCTGGGAATCAACATGATACTGGATTTCTGTTAGTTGTATTAATTGCAGCAGTCTCTCCTTGGCACTGCTTCACTTGGAAACCTCTAGGTGTATGACTTCTAAATCTTACAGACAAAAATCTTGGCATGTGAAGGCTGAATCTTCTGGTTGGATTTGGGAAGGAGGAGGGATAGCACAGGAGGGACTAACCAGCTGTGCTACTTTTGGCGCAGCCAGAAAATCCAGAGCAGCTTCTGATGCTTTCCAATATTGCAGTGCTGTGTTCCACAGGCATTCTTGCTGCTTATTAAATATTTCACATACATCTGAAGTAAAAAAAAAAGGAGAGAGAAAAATGCCTAACAACCTACATGTGATTGTACATTGAGAAGCAATCTTGTATCGGCATAGAGAGGACCTACATGGTTTAAGCAGTCTTTTTGTCTTCAAAACCTTACTAATTTGCAAGGGCACATTTTAGATATGCAGAAAGCAAAGCTGGGGCTTTGCGCTAACATCCCTCTTACATTGTATTTACGTGAATGTGAGTGCATATTCTGACTATTACTTATATATAACAGTTTGGCCCAATGCCTTCTTCATTTAGTGCTTCCTGGTTTGGAAATCATGCAGTTATTCCCAGAGGTTCCCAGTGAGAAAAATCATATGGAAAGTTACTGCAAAAAGAGCTTCTGGATTAAAAGACTTCACCAGTTCTCAGCTGCTAAGTTGTGAGACAGCATTTTCTCCCTCACAGACTCACTTATGACTTATGAAAAAAATATCAAAGGACATCTTGCTATTGAGGGATAGTAACTTCTCTCCAGGATTACAAGTATTTTAGGAGATAATCCAGGAGCCAGGTTTGCAATTAATGTTAGGAAGAATAGCAGTTTGTTGTAACATCTCAATTTAGAATCAGAAATCTTTGTTGTATCTTGTTGTATGTTTTTGCAGGGGTTTTTTTGCAGAAAATCATATTACAGTATTTACTATGAACTTTATTGAAAAAACATACGGTATTGCACTCCTGATATACCAAGTTGAATGCCTGGTTCAATAACAGGTGAGCACAGCTGTTTCAAAACACTTTAGTCTACTTTTGACCAAGATCCTCACATCTTAACTGCATGTACTGAATGTAAGAAAGGGTTGAATTTAGCAGGGGCAGACCAATGTTCCCATATATCTCAGGGGATTTCTGTCTATTTGCATATGTACCATAATTGCAGGCTCTTTAGATATTCATTTAGATAGCTCTTACGAAATTTTCCTCTCTTTCTCTCTCTCAAACAAAGTCATTGCTTTTAGGCATAAAAATATGTATCTGTAGATTAAACCCTGGTTTCCGGAGAAAAGAAACTCTGTATATACCTTGGAAGGATTTTGGCAATTAACTAATATCTTTCAAATAAGTAACTGAATTGGGTAAGATTTGTTGCTAACGTAAACTGGGCTCTGCAGAGGTCAGTAGAAGAACAGGGACCTCCTGCAGCCGAGAGTTTGTAGAGTGCTCCAAAGACCTCTGAAAACTCCTTCAGGTAAATGGACAAAAGTATTCCCTGAAAGTGCTCCTCACCTTCCAGCTCCTCATTTTAATCAGGAGCTCTGGCAGCATGGGAACCTCTAGCTGGTGGAAGCAGAACACATGTATCTGAAGGGACTTTATAAGATCTCCTATCTCCAAGGGGTCACACCAGACATCCTTTCACTCTCTGCTCACCTTTAAGACAGCAGAATGAGATTTGATAAATCATACGGAGAAACGTACACCCCTGGTTTAGGCTTCTGGGACGCATTTGACTCTAATGGACACACTGACTCTGCAGCATTTCTCTTGGCCCTGTCATTGCTATATCAGCATTGCATCGTCTCATTTTCACAGTTGTGCTTATAGTGACTATCAGTTTTCATTTAGTTCCTCTTTAACACCTTTAATGCTTCTAATTTATTTGAAGCAATCATTTGAATGATTACTCAAGACAGGTGTATAGATCTACCAATTCACTTTAGCTCTATTCCATTTCCTATTTCTAGGTATTCTTTTCTCATTGAAATGACTACACCTTAAAGAATTACCATGTATTTTCAGCATGGTAGTGCTATGCCTATCTGGAGTTTGCCCTCTGTGTCTGTAGGAATGTGGGACTGCAAGGATGCTGTTGCTGCTGGTGGGTGCTTTCCCCTTCCCTGATTTTTCCCACACAATTAGGATTGTAAAGGTCTTCTATTTTTAATTTATTAATTTTGCTTGCATCAACAGCTATTTTGGATTCCTCTGCCATGGCATGTTTAAATCGATGACTCCTCCACTAATCTGTCAGTTTGTTTCCAAAAATTTGGCTCTGTCTCTACAAAGTAATTATTTTTGCTGGCATCCAGCTACCTTTGCTAATTTTCAGACGGACTTGATGTCTCTTTCTCTCAGCATGAGGGCTTTTGAATGCCTGCCATTGCAAGATTTTGTTGTTGTTGCTACTGCCTTTCATCTGGTGTAGTATCCTTGCAAACCTCTGAAATCTCATCCCTTCCAAATTCCCAGTCATCAACCTTGTCGTGTTTTCTGCTGTTGTGAATTGTGGCTTCATAGATGGCAATATCATAGATTCCTTTTGTCACTTTTGATGTCTGACGGACAGTTTCAACTACCAGCAAACTTCTATGACAACTTGAAATCAATTTCAGAATTTGTCACAGATAATGGACAAATATGCTTTTGCATTGGTCCTTTTGTTTGACTGCTGAAAAGGTCTGTGTGTACCATAACAAAGCAACGCTCTTTGAGGACCAAACTGGTATCAGCTGTCATTAGTTCTGATTTTCAGTTACTAAAAATCTGCTACCATATACGCATATATTCATAGATCACAGACAAAAAAGCAAATATTTCATCACTTCAGCTGCAGCAACCTGTCTTTTCCTGTTTAGTGAAGCTTCCCTGTCCCATCTGCAATCTTTGCTAGCTGCAGGAGAGTAAGACACCTCATTTCAGTGATATGGAAAGATTTTTTGCCCACAGCCTGGCTAGCTTCATTCTTCTGCCCTTATTGATATTTTCAGCCTCTTACTGTTCGTGATTTTGAAGCACCAGCAGGCTCAGCCACGTGTGATGACACACAGACTGAATATTAATCAGTGTTTCATTCAGGCTGAGGTGACCTATGGCTGCTTTGCCATAGGCGTCTACCACACTATGCTGGAGGCAGTTTGCTTCAATTCTTTCAAAACTGTTTATAAAATGACAGCCAGCTCTTAAGAGCTACGTCTGTGTAAGAAAATAAAGTAATACCTGTTAACAGTCCCAGGCACTGGAGCGTGTCTGTCCATACCACTAAATTCTACATTTAATTCTCTAGGAATGGACACAGTGGCTCTGAAAGTCCATCCCTGGTAGTCCTGCCACCTCTAACTTTAACTTCAGCTCTTCCTCCCTTTGCCCCTTCATCAGACATGGCTGCTCTTCACCAGTGAACCCAGCTGTCAATCCAGCACAATTCCCGACGTCCTCACTACAGCTACCCTGGTTTTAGTTAAACAGACAGCTAAAAATTTAACACCCATCCTGCTGAAAGTAGCCTGCTGATCTCAGAAGGAGCAGGATGTTGCTCTAACTAACTGATTTTTCACTCAATGTAATATTTTTATTTTTTAACAAAGACATTTACTTTTCAAACGAAGATGATTGGTTGAGCCATGGCAACTATATTGTCTGTGTAGCCAGCAAACACTTAATACATGGGTGTGTGGTCTGGATGGCCTTGAATACAAAATTAGATTTGTTTTTCCTTTCAGCTCCCTGTGGTGTGTTATTTTTTATATTTAAAAGTTATTCCATCTTGAAGACAAATGTTTTTTGTTATTAAAGGACAACCTAAATGCTTTTAGCAAAAGCAAGTCTCACTCCTTTTATATCTCCTTTTCTTCCAATTAAAGAAGTCCTTCAGTGCCTATGATCAACTTCCTGTAACCAAAATGTTTCTCTAAACGTTTTCTAAATGTCTAGATGTTTTGTATACTTGGTGGAATAAGCTCTGCATTTCCTGACCCTTAAAATGTTCAACATTAGCTTGTATGCTTTATACTGCATCAGCAAAAGCGAGGATTTGGAGTGCTTCCCCAGCTGTAGAAAGAAGAAACTCCTGGTGCAGGTGAAAAGAAAAACTAAATAAGCAACCATCCTTTGGATAAACTGAACTTCTGCAGTCCCTGTGGGAAGCACTAGTGCTTTTGAACAATTGCTTCTCAGTCTTAATGGAGCCCTGTGAGTTTTAGCAGCGGTAGCCCAGTGGACTGTGTGGGAATTTAAAGTCCGTCAAATTGGCTAAATATCTCAAACCAGACTGTGGAAATTCTGCAGTGACAAGTATGATATGAACACTTTGAGACAATGATCAAAACTACAAATGCAGAGCTGAAGTCATTGCAAGTGAAAACAGTATAGCAAAGTGAGTTTTGAGATTATAGTGGAGTTAAAATTAGATGAGAATAGAAATGTCATTTGCTTGTGAAACAACACCTTTCTTGTTCTAATTACTCCTTTTTTCTTGTTACGTAAGTTTTATTAGAGTCATAGAATCACAGAATGGTTTGGGCTGGAAAGCATCTTCTAAGTAGTCCAGCCCTTCTGCCACAGGCAGAGAAATGCTGCAATAGTTCAGGTTGTGCAAAACTCTATGCACCCTAACTTTGAACACTGCCAGTGATGGGGCATACACAACGTCTCTGGACAACCTGTTTTAGTGTTTCTGCACCCTTATTGTAAAAAATTCTTTCTTATATTTGGTCTGAACCTCTCCTCTTTTGGTTAAAACCATTTGTCCTTGTCCTTTTGCAACATGCCCTGATAAATATCTGTTCCCATCTTTCTTGTAAGCCCCCTTTAAGTACTGAAAGGCTACAGTAAGGTCTCCCCAGAGCCCTCTCTCCTCCAGGCTGAACAACTCCAGGTCTGTCAGCCTCTGCTCATAGGAAGGGTGTTCCAGGAGTGTTAGAGGAGTGTTACAGCAATGTTTTGATAGCGTACCTAAACTGATAAAGCTCAAGCTTGGTGTCTGGGTGATAAATGATACAGAGCACATAGATGGAAATATTGTCTGAAGAAATTGAGGGGTTTTTTAATACCTAAACCAAGAAGGTTTAGGAGAACATAACATGTTTCTTACATGTTAACAGGGAATCATTGTTCTCTGTATTCAGTGAGGGAAAGAACAAGTCTTTTGGTATTCCAAAGATTTATATTGAAACAGAAAAAAAAAAAAAATTACAATATAAGGCCTCTAAAACACTGACTGGCAAGTTATGTGTGAAAACATTTCTTTAAATGGTTTAAAGAACAGGCAGATGACCCTCTAGTGAAGTTTAGTCTGCTTGATCCTGCATCAGTGCAGGTTATGGAGCTAGTTTTTTTGGTGCGTGTTTCTTTTTAGCCACACAGTTTTGTAATGTACACAGAATGGACAATCTGGGAGAAATTAGGGTTGAATCCAAACAATCAGGCTGGGACTGATACTCATGTGTAGATGAAACAACCTAAATATGAAGGCGGAAACTCAACTAAGTAGCTACTATTAAAAAAGGACTATAAATAAATTGCCTAGCATTTGAGACATTTCCATTACTGTGGGAAACCATGAAAGAACAGGGTTTTTTTTTAACTCTCGTATTGGCTTTACCATGGCAGCTAATCTGGTGATTTATGGAAATACGTTTGTAATTATTTCACTAATACACACACGACATGATGAAAAATGCCACGTTTAATGAGTTTTGTGTGATTCATAAAAAACTGCAGGCAGTAAAAAGCTTGTGACATTTTTAAATTTTATGAAATAAGAAACATTCTGATTTTAAAAACAGGAAGATAAATTCCAAGAAGTGCTTCCTCATTTATTTCCTGTTCAATCAAGAGAGACATAGTTATTTCAAATTATATAATTAAATGTCAGTCTATTGTAGTTAAATCAATTAAAGGTTAGTTGGGACAAAACAAAACCAGGTGACTATCTGGAATCTGCTGTTCACTGTCTCTTCATCTTTGCTTTGCTTTTAAATGGCCTTTCCATTTGGTTAAAATTGGTTCTCACATAACCAAGTATAATAGTATTATAATGAAAAGGAAGAAAATCAACAACTGTAATGTTCTCTTCCTGGAATGTCTCATTATGTTGTAAAAGGTATTTACTTTTACATTTTATGAGTCAGTTATAGTTGTTCAAAGCCTCCATTTACCCATTTTGGTCCAAGCTGCAAGTTGACACAGCTAACATACTCTGCTAATTGCCCAGCCATTTGCTCATCTCCATTAAAATGTCTCAATGCTCATATAAAAATAGACACAAGTGGGCAACCCTTTTAAGGTTTTTACTTAACAGTGGGCTTTTGAGCTTTTCCAAGTAAGAAGAAAAGAAGCTTGAATCTCCAGTGACTAGCTTACTATAGCTTTAATTCAAATCTGAATCTCCCATTAAGGTCATCTCTGTAGTGGTTTGAAGTTTTCCTATTCGTTAACCTCTGCATTGAACTGAATATTTCTCAGATTCCCTAATTAGTTACAGTTGGAGCTTTAGTGACTTTCAAGACTTTCCTCTTTGAGCTAGAAAGAAAAAGGTTCAAACAATGGTCAGGAAACCCTAAAACCTCTTATCTCTCAACAGTTTGATTAGACAAGAAGAGTACTGTCTTGATGGATTGAAAGTGCTCTATAGCAGATAAAACAGGAATGATAAGAACATTAGAGGTCTCAGAGTTTTTTACAGAAGAAAAGACTACTTTCTTTTTAAGTGCTATCTTTTCTTCATTTACACAGTGCAGGACAAACAGAATGTGTTTGTAATTAATATTTCTGCTTACACACTTATTGTGCTTCGATATTTTAACAGATACAACAAAAGGATATAAGATTAAATTGCTATTGAAGCACTTGAAGCTTACTAAACTCCTTATTATATACTCTGCAACCCTAGGTGACACTGGCAATTACAGCAAAAAAAGATGATGTTCACAAAAGAAGCAAAAAAATACATTTGTTCACTTTCAGATAGCATTAAAAATTAAATATAGGTATGAGAAAGACGTTAGATGCCCTGGAAAGACAGTTGTGTAAACTTTCTGCGTATTTTGCTCCATTCAGTGAGTTGGTTGTTGCTTTTCTTCCAGTTGCTTTTCATTAATCAATTTGGTTCTAAAAGGCCTTAAGAGGAAATTGTTTACAGATATTTTCCTTTGCTCTGACAGAAATATGAAGCCATTTTCAACCAGCTCCCTCCCTTCTTTCATTTGGGGTGCAGCCATTTCCCTGCTTAAGTCAATCAGGACGTAGCCATTGACTTAAACTAGAGCAGATGAAGTTTTTTACCTAGCAGTGGCTAAAAAGCAGAGCACTGAAATGTTTTCTGTAAGCCAAAAGGTAATTTAATAGCTTAGCTTTTTTATAGTTGATTAACTTTGCCTTCCAGTGACGATATTGCAAAAGAGACCTTGTAGGATTCCTTTTAAGGAGCCTCAGGGCCGCATTTGTTCTCAGGCCCGCATTTGTTCTCAGGCCCATTTTCGACACTTTGCATCAAAGAGTTTCACTCAGTATTTTCCTAAGATCTCATAGTCAAAGCCCAGTGTACACCATTTAAAGGGCAAAACCATCCTGACACAGTATATAATGTTTTTAGCCATATAGGGCTAAATTTTCCTGATCATTGTTTAAGAGCAACTCTGTAGATTTCTGCAGCAGTTATCATGGGAATCTATTTATCATAATATGATGATAATTCTGATATTTTCATTGAACCTAAATACTTCTTGCCTCTATGTTTATAATTACACAAATTTGCAATATTCAGAAACTCAGGCAATTCTATATAGATGATGTTTGGGCCAAGCAGCAGATTGTAGCCATCATTTCTAGTAGCTTTCCCTATAACTTTAAACAAACGAACCTGAACAGCTGAGATGGTCTGGGTTCCGTAATATCAAACTATTTCCACTTGAACAAGGTCAACTGGAAAACTCAGAAAGATAGGTCTATTTAGAGGAAATGGACTAAATGGTAAGTTTAATTCTATAACCACATCTTAAGTACTTTTCACTCATCAGCTTCTGCTGGCCTTTGATGAATCCTACAGAGGAGCTGGTTCACATGCATGTCTGTCTTTGCTTGCAGAAGAACTTGTGGGAAATCATCAAAACCTTTCACAGGAAATCTGGCTCCGCTGAAGTCAACGGCAAGATTCCCATGTGCTTCAGCGGAGTCAAATCTTCAGGCTGGGATGCTGCCCACAGGCGATTATAACAGGAAAAGAGGGAAAACGGTTTGGCTAATGAGAGATGGGAAGAAAGGAGCTGGAGAAGGAAGATAAAGAGCATGGAGCAGAGGCAGCAGGAGAGAAGTAAGAGGAGCCGGGGCTGTGAATAATACAGAGTGGAGATGAAATAAGAGGTGCTGCTTTTCAGACTCAAAAAAGAGAATGTGTTTTAAATCAGTTTCTTAAAGGGAGATGATGAATGTGGTGTAATGGGTGAGCTGAAAGAGTTAAAATCCTTCAAAAAGAAAACAGGCACCAAAGACCTTAAAGTCCTTTTACGTCCAAATCAGCCTTGCCAAAACAGTTCATCCTACCTCTGGCCTGCTCCCAGGGAACCTTTTCCTTCATAACCCTCACAGCTGCACTGGCAGATGAACAGAAAAAAACAGCCTGTAAGATTGTACCTGTGGGCCTCTTTCCTGAGGACCGCACAGCCTAAGGCACAAGTCCTGTGACCAAAACATCAGCTTCTACTGTAAGGAGGCAAGTGGAGTGGAATTGGGGACCACATGTTTGTGGTACAATCGTTGTGAGATAAAGAGCACCTGCACAGTGAATGTTAAATAGATTAATCTCTGATCATATGAGAGAAGAGGTGCTTCTCTGCAAGCTGCTGTGAGGTTTCCTGCAACAGCACCAAGTACCACAGCACTGCATTGGCATTTAGGCTATAAGTGTCACACTGGGTGACACGGACTTGGGATTGTTCCTGGACATTGAGACCAGCTTTTGGGTGATGGCTTGCAGACATAATTTTCTTTCTTCCAAAACCTACATGCGAGCATACAAAAGACAGCCAAAGAGATGCTCGTATCTCCTAAAACAGAGAAATGTCTGCACCTAGACTGGATCAGCAGTGCTTCCAGGCCTGCACTACCTCCTCTGGTTATTTCTTACCTTGGAAAAAGCTATCTAGCGAGGTCAAAATCTTGCCAGGAGCTAGTCTACTGGCTCAATAGCACAGATAGTTGAATCACTAAGCCCAGGAACATTGCTTGGTACTATTTAACTCACCATTATTGAAACACTAATGCTGTTTTTCTAGAAGATATTTTTGTTGCTTTACTTTGGCATGTGAGAAGGATCATTCACAGGTTATTATAAGTAGTTGTAGCTTCAGTAATAATGGAAGCCTGGGCAATTAGTTCAGAAACACTAACTTTTTTTTCTTCTTTTTTTTTATTTCAGGACATAAAGATCCCAAACCAGACTGTGAGAAAGAAGAGCTTTTCCAAAAGGCATAGAGGGGAATCTGATGACTTCCCCAGAGCCTGGACCTCTTCACAGGACCCAAAAATGGAGAGCCTGACACAGTGATATTCTTCATCGGAGTCACAGTATCACAACATTGGAAAAGACCTTTGGGATCATCTAGTCCAACCTATGACCCAATACTAGCACCAACTCGTCGTTTAAACCATGGCACTAAGTGCCTCATTCAATCTGTTTTTGAACACCTCCAGGGACGATAACTCCACCACCTCCCTGGGCAGTGTATTCCAATGGCCAAACACCCTTTCAGTGAAAAATTTTTTCCTAATATCAAGCCTAAACTTCCCCGGACGAAGCTTGATACCATGTCTTCTTGTTCTGTCACTGGTCGCCTGAGAGAAGAGACCTATCCCTGCCTGCCTACAACCTCCTTTTAGGTAGTTATAGAGAGCAATAAGGTCTCCCCTGAGCCTCCTCTTCTCCAGGCTAAACAATCCCAGCTCACTCAGTCTCTCCTCACAGGGCTTGTGCTCCAGCCCCTTCACCATCTTCGTTGTTGTCCTCTGGACAGACTCCAGCATCTCAACATCTCTCTTAAACTGAGGGGCCCAGAACTGGACACAGTACTCAAGGTGCAGCCTGACCAGTGCCGAGTTTAAGGGGATGATAACTTCTCTAGACCTACTGGCCACACCATTCCTGATGCAGGCCAGGATACCATTGACCCTCTTGGCCACTTGGGCACACTGCTGGCTCATGTTGAGTTTCCTGTCCACCATCACTCCCAAGTCCCTTTCCACTTGACTACTCTCCAGCCATTCTGTCCCCAGCCTACAGTTCTGCATGGGGTTGTTGTGTCCAAAGTGTAGAACCCGGCACTTGGACTTGTTAAACTTCATCCCATTGGAATCAGCCCATTTTTCCAGTCTCTCAAGGTCCTTTTGTAGGGCCCTCCTACCCTCCAGCTGATCGACACTTCCTCCCAGCTTGGTATCATCTGCGAACCTGCTAATGATGGACTCAATTCCCTCATCCAGATCATCAACAAAGACATTAAACAGAACCAGGCCCAACGCTGACCCCTGGGGGACACCACTGGTGACCGGCCGCCAACTGGATGAGACACCGTTCACTATCACTCTCTGGGCTTGGCCAACCAACTAATTCCTAACCCACACAGAGCACTCCTGTCCAAGCCATGGGCTGCCAGCTTCTCCAGGAGTCTACTATGAGGAACAGTGTCAAAGGCCTTGCTGAAGTCCAGGTATACCACATCCATAGCCTTCCTCTCATCCATCAGCCGAGTCACATGGTCATAAAAGGAGATCAGGTTGGTCAGGTAGGACCTACCCCTCCTAAACCCATGCTGGCTGGGCCTGATCTCTTGGTCATTCTGCAGGTGCTGCATGATTGCATCCAGGATTATCTGCTCCATGATTTTACCTGGAACCGAGGTCAGACTGAAAAGTCTGTAATTACCTGGATTGTCCCTTCTTGTGGATGGGTGTCACATTGGCCAACTTCCAGTCATCCGGGACCTCTCTAGTGAACCAGGACTGTTGATAAATGATGGAAAGTGGCTCAGCAATCTCATCTGCCAGCTCTCATCACCCTAGGATGGATCCCATCTGGTCCCATAGACTTATGAGGATCCAAGTGGCTCAGCAGGTCTCTAACTTCTTCTTCCTGGATTACAGGGTAGCTATATTCCATCCTGACCCCATCCACCACTTCAGAAGGCCAGTTGTCCTGTGAACAATCTGTCTTAGTGTTGAAAACGGAGGTAAAGAAGGCATTAAGAACTTCAGCCTTTTCGTCATCTTTAGTTACTATATTTCCCTCGACATCCAATAAAGAGTGGAGGTCATTGCTGCCCTTATTTCTGCCATTAATATATTTGTAAAAACACTTCTTGTTGTCCTTAACAGAAGTGGCCAATTTGAGCTCCAGCTGGGCTTTTGCCTCCCTAATATTCCTCCTACACAACTTAATGATATCTTTGAACATAACCTCATTTACCAGCCCTTCTTTCCAAAGGCGATATACCTACTTTTTCTTGCCTAGCTCCTTAAGAAGCTCCTTACTCATCCAGGCCAGCCGTCTGCCCCTATGGCTTGTCTTACATCACATCGGGACAGCCTGCTCCTGCGCTTTCAAGATTTCGTTCTTGAAGTAACTCCAGCCTTCCTAGACCCCCTTGTTTTTAAGGGTTATTTCCTAGGGTACTGCCCTGACTAGTTCCTTAAATAATCCAAAATCTGCCAACCCAAAGTCCAGCAGGGATGTCCTGTTCATGACTTTCCTTGTTTCATTGTTTATGGAGAACTCGATTATCTCATGGTCACTGTATCCCAGACAGCCTCCGACTACAACATCACCCACCAACCCTTCTCTATTTGTAAACAGCAGGTCAAGGAGAGCCTCACCCCTGGTAGGCTCACCCCTCACTCACCAACTGTGAAAGAAAACAATCCTCAATACATTCCAACAACCTTCTGGACTGCCTCCTCTCAGCTGTGTAAAACTCCCAGCAGATATCTGGGAGATTAAAGTCTCTTAAAAGTACAAGGGCAGCCGATCTTGAGGCAACTTCCAGCTGCTTAAACAACAATGGGTCCACCTCTTCCTCCTGATCAGGCAGTCTGTAACATACTCCAACCAGGATGTCCGTCTTGATTGCCCCTCTGACTCTTACCCATAGGCACTCAATCCAGTCATCACTAATCTCAACTTCTACGGCGTCAAGAGTTTCCTTATACACAGGGCCACCCCTCCAACCCTTCTCTCCCACCTGTCTCTCCTGAAGAGTTTGAAGCCTTCCATGACAGCAACCCAGTTATGAGAGTCGTTTCACCACGTTTCCGTGGTAGTCACCAGGACACATGAACTGCTCATTCTGTGTGTGATGTTAGCTTAGACCTGCACAGTTGCCAGGATGCAGCAATCGGCTCTGAAGGTGTCTTCAGGAACAAAAAAATTCCCTGTTAATTCCATTGGGTGCCAGAGAAATCATTGGTTTAGTGTGGCCCCGAGTTCACAGCTGGAGAGCTAGCAATCACCTTCCTTTTTGGCTGTTATCCAACACTAAGTCAGATGGGGGACTAAGAAATACCACTTTGTACACACTCCTGTTAGTGCCTTTCCATTCACAAATGTAAAAACATCCTTGATTTTTTCTGACAAAAGTATAAACAAGAAGACTAGCTGGCCCAGGGGAACTGTAATAGGATACAGGACCTTTCACCTCTGTCTTATGAACAAAACAGAATTCTCCTCTAACGCACGTTCAGTGGCTTGTGAGAAGAGAGCTGGTGGTCTGAATCTAGTGCCATGTGTCTGCATCAGGAAACTGCTAGATGGGGACTAATTAGCCTCTTTGTGAGCAGTGGGGCCAGCTATGAACTGGTACCTCCTGCACAGAGATGAGACTAGCTGACTGTACTGGCTGATGCTCGTCCTGCATTTGTCCTCTGAATTGTAGTAAGTCTTTTGATATCAGTAGAAAAGCTAATCACAAGCATGGATTCAATTATAAGACAGTAATGAAAGATAGAACTGTAAATCATACATATGCTGACAAATAAGTTTTTGTAAGAGTGTGCTGGGTGATTCAGGTATACAATGCATTGTATGGCAATGTGTGTTTTGATGAGAAAAAAAGGAGCCCTTTGCTGGCTCTGACCATAGCACTTGGAGACCTGGTAGCTGCAGGGACAGCACCCAGGTGAGGGAATCAAACCTGCCTTGTGCTCACATGTGTGTGAGAGGAGATATGTCTGCCCTTTGCAAACAGCAAGACAAACCTTTTCCACATTGGAGGACTACTGCCAGCCACAGCACTAGTTTTCTTAGGGCTCAGAGGCTTAACATATCCATCATCTGAGGGAGGGGAATTCTCAGACTCAGCTGTACTGGTATGTAAAATGTGAGCCTTTTTCTTCCAGCTGTTAAATATGTTAATAATAGCTGTAAATGATTCTCTTCGTGTTATTCTGTTAAAAGTGAGTACACTGCCTCAGACTCTTGTTGGTGCAACAGTGTCTGTGAATACTCTCTGAGCTCTGCCTTGCCTTCAGACTGCTTCCACTTGGGTGCAACTGGTCTGAATTTGTTTGGATTCTAGGATAATGTCCAAGTAAACATCTTAATTTAAACGGGATGTGTGACTGGCCATTTAAACTTGTGCTTATCCACACTAGGCTCTGCAATGCCCCTTGACGTATGGAAATACATTGAAGTAGGGCCTGGTGTATCTGTAGATACTTTTCACTAATAATAAAGGCGTCCCCACTTCTAAAGAAAACAAACAAGCAAGAATTGTAGAAGAAAATACTTAGAGACAAATTTTCCATTAGCTGTGGTGTGGGTCAGATCAGCAGCTCTTTTGCTGCTCAGTTCCACTCTTCTGTCAGAGATTTCTGCCTTGAGGACAGAGTCCAAAGAGCAAAGCATGCAAAAGGTCCTCAGCTACTTCAGCAGAGGATCTAATGGCTTGAGTCCAGTCACCTTCTGCAGAAGCTCAAACTGAACTCTCAGGCTTGAACAAGCTGTGGGGGAGAGTGGACTAATATCTTGAGCTACATCATCTGTTCACTAAATGAGTGTATCTAGATTCTGAATTTATCAAGAACTGAAGCAAAAACAGACTGACTCTTCTGAGTAACTCTAAGACTGCAGTTCCTTTGTGGTCTAGTCCAGCAAATCCTTCCATTATTCTTTTCCATTTTTCCCTGATCACAGCATGAATTTGCTCTCATTTATTCAGAGGTCAGGTCTCCTGTTGCAAGCAAGAAAGCAGCAAAGACAGTGTAGCACTGCGCACAGTAACAGGCAGAGGTAAGCAAAATCTGTCATCAGAGCCAGAAAGAATTTGGTAACAAAAGGTGGCTGCCGTAGGAGTATTCAGAATGTGGCTCATAAGATGCAGGACATAGCTGATTGCTGCTTTTAGTGGTGGGAGTGAGTACTGGGTGGATGAATGACACAATTGCTGGTGGACCAGATGAACTGACAGAATACAAGTCAGCTAACCATGCAATCATAGGAGGTGATTCAACCAAATTACCCTGGAACACTGAAATGGTACAGCCAAAAAGGTTCTCCCAAGGTATCAACAACCTCTCTTGTAAGCTCTGCAAGTTCTTATGATTTTCCTGGTCTGATGGAAGTAGATAACTTAAAACACTGAAAACAACAACCATTGGGCTGTCAGTTGCCTCACTGGGAACATGGGATGTTGAAACTCTCTAAAAATCCCGGTCCTCTAAAGATTTCTATCTCATTGTTTTTTAGATATATCATTCAAGTCAATCCAATTCCTAACCATCTGCTTCTCTAAAGAAACCTGACACTGAGTCCATTTCATATTTATTTAGTCTGAGTTCCTTCTTACTGCTGTTCTGCCCACACCGTACTCATCAGAAACTTGATTTAAGCAAGTAAAATAAACATTTGTGGATATTTCAATTGTTGTAAAACCCCCTTGGTCATTTTTAGAAAGCAACAAACCCAGAAGACCAAGGATCAGATCTGAAAAGGTTTGTAACAAGTCTGAGAATGTCACTTTGATAGTGACTTCTGCATGGCATACTTAAAACTCACTGAGGACCTCCCTGTTCAGTTTGAACAGGAAACACTTCATACACTCCGGGAAAGAAGATTTCTCTTTGTGAGCCATGGGATCCTATATTCTTGTTTACATCAGGGCACAGATCCCACTGAGAGGTGGAAGGGACCTTGCCTAGCCAAATGGTTTAGGTACTTTCTTGTAGGCAAAGCTGTGGATTTGAGTCCCTTTAACCTAACTACTTAATGGTCAGTGCCCTATTCGCATAACCATGATATTAAAGATAGATGTACCACCAAGGTGGAAAAAATCCTTGTTGTGATCCTTCAGACTTAGTGAGAAAACCACCTGGTCTGTTTCAGGGGCCAATCTTGATTTCTAGCAAGGAGTAAGGTATCAGCCATGCTTTTTGCATGATGTTTCATACTGGTTACCTCTAGATGCTCTCTGAACGTCACTCTGCTGAAGCGCCTCAGTGCAGATGGGCTCTGAAGACATATTTGAGGAAAGTGGTTTAGAACGTTACCACTCTTTGTCACTACTGCCCATCCTCTCTGCCAATGTTTAACGAGCAAAGCAAAGCTGGAAAAAAAATATCTGCCCAGATCTCAATCTTTTCAGTGAAAATTGTTTAATTTATTTGAACATGCATTTTTTTTCGTAAGGTTGGGCTGTTAATTCTAGGAATCGGTAGAATGGAGGACTCATTCTTGAACAGCAATAGCTGGACTTTTTAACCTATTATTGTCTGTTCCCTATCTCTCCCCACTCTCTTCGATGTTTAGAACCTGAGGGCCTAGTGCCTAGATACCATATTTTAATGCTTACTTTGCCCTTTCCACAGCAAGATCAGATAATCACCAATGTACTCCTTAGTATTTCATCATCAAAATTTTCCATTAACAGAGAAAACAAGATAAGCACTATCTCTAAATTCCTTGAAACAGTAGGAGAGTAGAAAAAAAATTCATTCTGCCTTCCCAAGAGTCTCCGCAAGTCTGGCTGATGCTATCTTTGCTTAGCTTCCATTAGAAAGTTTCCATCCTGTCTCTATACCTGCTTTTTCAGTGGATGCAGTTAATGTATTAAAGTCAAGACTCAAATTCACTCACTGCAAACATCAAGAAACAATGTCTGACAAATCAGTGATGGATGCTTGAGTTTGGGACTCACAGCCATGAAGGAAGAACATTCTGCAGGAAACAAAAAGATGGGACACATAAGTCTAAAATCTGCAAGATGGGTTTTCTCTTATGCATCTTGATGCGAGCCTCAAAAAAGTCATGATCTCCTGCTGCTCTTCTGTGAAGGTTCACTTTCTTAAAGCATTCATATGTTTTGGAGGTGTTAATTGATTACCAAAGCACTGCACCACTTTGAGTCCTGTATGTATCTACCACCCATCAGTTTTGCCTCACATTTGTTAACATAGCTGAAAAAATCAATATGCAGGAATGCATCTCACAGAAGTCTTTAAAATCTAATCTCTAGTCCTGGATATCCAGCTAAACCAATCTAAAACAATTAGGGAATGGGCAATTAAAGGAACAAAAGCTGTAAAGCATCCTTTGGAAAGGCAGTGCTAATTAGTGTATTTTCAGGACACACACTGATTTACTTGGATATACAGTGATGATAAGATTAAATTGTAATGGGCCTTGTAGTGGACCCTGAGGTCATGATCCCTAAAGTATTACTGATTTTAACTGATCCCTATCATGGTCCTAATGATAACTGTTGTTTTTTTAAACAATACCTTTTGTTCTCAGTTAATGTACTTCTTGTTGGTTTTGGGCTGCTATCTAAATAGTCACAGTCACCTGATGATAAGTGTTGGCAAGGTGGTAATTGGTTTGGTTGTCTTTAAATCCCTACAGTGAAATATAGATTAAAAAAAAATCTTACAGTGTGCTATAAATTACAGTGGAGTAATAATGTTGATTCGATTGTTTGTGATGACAGACGAGGTTTGTAGTGAGAAACCTTTTACCAGACTAACTGATACACTTGCAAACGACAGGGAAGTTTTCTCACAGCCTTGTATCTTTTGTCCCTTTTACTTTTGCTGTAAGCATGGAACCTGTCTTTTGTTCCTGCTGAAACACCAAAAGAGGACACAAAATGCCCAGGCAAAAAGACTGAAGTCCTTGCAGGACTAGACACAACGATATTTCCTGGGGACAGGAAACCAACCCATGAGCAGCAGATGGGCATAAGGGAGCTCAGCCACAGACAAGTTGTGCTCAAGCTTCAGGAGCAGAGTGAACTCTTTTTTTTCTGCCCTATAATGAGGCTTTTGAGCCTCCTGGACATCAGCCAGTCCCTCTCAGGTTGCCAAATCCATTGTTGTTGTAAGTTTGGTTTACTCTTCTGGGAGTTTGTTACTCTCACAATTTCACATGTCCATTTCATAGAAATGAAACCTAAGAAGGCACTGTTTGTAGATACAAAGCTGTATATGACCATGACTGAGTTTCCTGTGACTACAGTTCAAACTCCTGCACCTCACTGGATCACCCTTAATCCCAGGAAAGCCAAGGGAAATCCAGCGAATTTATTCAGTAAATGTAGAGCATTACTTGTCACATTGTGAAGATGTCTCACTGTGACTATAAAGATTGCAGGGCAATTCTGACACCCTAAGTCATCTCTTTCACAGGTTCAAGCTTCCCACTGCACATCATCTTTCCTCATACAGGAGTCATTTCACGTCTTTAATCATGTGTCTTGCTCTCTCTGTATTTTTCCAATACACTATATCTTTTTTTTTTTTTGAGATGAGGGAACTTTCTCTGTGACGAGTGCAGTACTCATGGTATGATCTAGTCACATATTTATAAAAATGCATAATAACATTCTCTGCTTTGAGGTACATTCCTTCTGGTAATTTATAAATTTGAATTTGCTTTTTGACTTCTACTAAGGTCAACCAAATATTTTCTGCAAAACTATCATCCTTAACCCATGATTCCACTGCTCAGTAATAGGTCAGTTCATTCTGCATGCAGTTAGGATTGATTCACTCCACGTTGGTTACTTAATCTTTTAGCTGCATTTATTTCAGCATTTTATCACCCAGTCTCTGAGGGCTCAGTGTAGTTTGCTATAGACAACCTGTGCCAGCGTCAGTACCCGAGGGCTTCCCAGTATCTAGCCCCTGCTCCAGAAAGGCCGCTGAAGTTCCTAGATAATATCTGTCATTGCTGTGTGGGCATCTCAAATCTTCAGACCTCTTGGGTAACACTGTGTCCCCATGTTCAGGGAACTGAATTATACCTTCAGTCTCTTAAGGTCCTCCCAAAATTCTCCACAGTCAACCTACGCTGAATAATACTGAATACTTATCAACCTTTCTTACTGCTCTGCTAACCATATCACTTGTAAAGATGTCCACATTCGCTTTAGGTGTCAGTCTGGAGAGGCCAGCCTCTTCTGTTTGTTTGACCATCTTAAAGGTGTCAGAGTATTTTTTCCCACATTTGCAGTCCTTTAAACAAAGTCACCTCTGTGCATTTTAATCAATGAATAAGATTTATTCTCACAGATATAATCCAGATTACTACTTGATAATGGGTATCAGTGACTTTTATTATTCTTTTACTTTAGAAGATATTCATATTTCTGCCTAGCTCCCCTCTCCATTTCGTTAGGTAAACACATTGATGCAAGGAAGGTGTGAAACTTAATTCTTATTTGTTGTATGGATGGAAGTATTTGGCATAGCAATTAAGTAACATGAGCTGAAGTCTCCTCACACCAAATTTTCTAATACAAAAAGATCTCTGTCCTCTTAAGGTCAAGGCAATGTCACTCACAGTTTAAGATGTTGCTGTGTAAGACATGCACATCTTCACAATCTTGACAGAGGACTGGTTGTACAATGAGGTTTGCAGTATTAAATCCCTTCAACAGAAGGAAGAGCATAATTTTAGGGTTTCTAGAAACAAAATTGTCTTTTATAAGGATAAGCTTGTGTTTACCAAAGCACTGAAATCCTTTAGAGGAAGGAAATCTAGGTGACTCAGGAAGAAAGTAATTCGATAGGCTGCCTTCCATTATTTCTTACAAATTCTGAGTTCAAATTCAGCCCTGGAGCAGGACGCTGGATTAAATGACTTCCTGAGATGCCTTTACATTTATTTCCTGTTATGGCTTTTCAAAGTTTATGAGAAATGAAGGTAGAATGAAAGGAATAGTTTCCCAGTTTTGGTTCTTCCAAACAGTCCCCGAAGTGTCTTTTTCCATTAAGTTATTAGTCTCCAGGTGAAGAAATGGTGAAGTTGGTACAGGTAATAGCTTAATGAAAAATCTTCTATTAAATCAAAAAATATAGTTACAAAAATATCCTGAACTGCAAAACCAGTTCTTTTTATTATCACAATAAAAATTGGCATAGACACCCTGTATAATGTACATCTCTAGTTATTTTACCATATAATAATATGCAGCAACTTGCACTATTTATTTGAAATATGAGCGAACATGTTGAATGAAGTACATGCTACAGGTATTATAACAGTATGCCTACTAAAGAAATTAACTGAAGAAATTACCTTTTCTCAAAAAATATTTGAGGTAACCAGAAACAATGGGTCTAAACTGCGGATTTGATAGCAGCAGTGATTCTCTAATCATGAGGATAATTAAGAACTGGATTATGATCCTTGGAGAGATCATTATCAGAGAGGAGAAATATATGTGAGGAAATACATACATATTTGAAGTTACATTGGCTCAGAAGAGTGGCCTAGATGACTTCTTTGAGCCCATTTAACGGTATTTCCTGTGATGGCTTCTTAGCCTCCTACTCTTCCCTCCTGATCTACAAATCATGACATCTGTGAGGCTTCTTTATCTGGAAAACCTAACTGCAAAAACTGCAGGAAAATCTGGTATTAATGAAGTCTGCTGTTGGTCTCTATGCTGCCATCAGCATAAAGAATATGATCTCAGAATCCCATGAAATCTCCAGTGGTGATCTTTCTTATTGTTTTGCAGTCTAGGAAGAGAAATGGCTATTTAAGAGCTAATTCCTGCAATGCCTTGAGCTCCCATACCGTTACCTAAGCATCGTCTGCTGGTAGTCTGTGGAGTATATCTGACCCATGGACCAGCACTACCTCCCAGCAAACTGGGATCGCGTTCCTCTAGTGGCCTGGTTTCCAGCAGAGACAGTGAAATGTGCTCCAGCAAGACTGCTATGGTAGCAGAAAGGAAAAGGCACTGGCCATGACAAGTTACTACTCAACTGTCCATTACAGCAGCAGCAACTTTGAGACGATTGTAGATTAAAAGGACTCTAGTCCCAAGGTCTGCTGCCTATGGGGGCATGAGTTCACCTCTGTCGCGTTATTACTTTCTTGAGTGTTTCTAGCACATGGGAATACGTGTCCTGAGACTGGCATCTGGCTCCTGACTTCGAAAAGTTGAGTCACTTTGAAAGATGAGCCACTAATTAGAAATAGAAATGGCATTACCTGATATTTAAGGCTGGAAGAGAGGCAAACTAAGAGAAACACATCCTGAAGAGAGGAACAGACTATTCCATGGAAAAATGAAGGTGTAGGCTCAAATTGTATCTTTAGTATATGAAAGCAGACCAATTCAAACATCAGGTCAGGAACACTGAGAAAAACTAATTTCATAGCAAGCTAGCAAAACAAAAATACCCTTTTTTATGCTAAACAGTTAGAGCCACGTTAAATACTCGCTATACTAAATGCCACCAGAAATAATGAATGCTGACACGAATTTCAGCTACATCATAGCAAAACTGGAGAAAATCTTTTGTTCCCAGAATCAAACCTGCTCTATTTACTTTACTGAAACTATCTATTTGGAAAATCCTTTAAAAACTGACATATAACAATGTAAACTCTATTTGACCACCATGTCAAAAGGAGACCCAAACATCCCACATGGCTTCACACGAGATTTTTGTCCCTGTCAATTGAAAGCAAAACAGTTCATTCATGAGGTTCAAGGGAAGGAAATAAAATTCATACAGGGTTGTGTTTAAAACAGGCAGTAGGTCTCTGAGGAAGAAACATAAAACTGAACTCAGATGAGCCTTGTTGTGTCAGAAACGAGAGACCTCCTAAGGAAGAGTTGATCATGTCTGGATGTATACAGAATCTGTATCTGCTTTGGGGCTCCACCTGGGTACTGAGGAAATCCCCAGGCAAGGTCTGGCTGCGATGTAAGCTTGAACATCACCTTTTGTATTCTTTGCTTGTGGGACTCCCGAAAATGCTTTTCCTTTAGCATCAGTAATTCTTTTGAAGGTTAGTCTAGCCAAGCTCTGCAGGACAGCTGCAAGGGGTGTGAGTGCAGAAAGGCTGCAGAAATGGAAAACAGGCTTGCTCATTCCTGACATCCAAACTTTTCATTCTGCAGAACTCGATCTTATAAGAGAGCCAGGAACTACCCTGCAGGAGGGAATTTTGTGCTAGAGGAGACCCAAACCAATGATTCAAAGTCTTCCTACCTCTCCCCAGTAGTGAGTATATAGACCAGGGAAAGGAAAGGTGCAGATGGAGCTTGTTTCTTTTTGCAACCCTATACCAGAAGCATAGCCACGAGGTAAGGGAAATAAAGCTATTTTAATTCACAGTGGGGGGTGAATCTGGGGCAACAACCTTAAGATCATAGGAGTTCAAAGGTGAAGCATACAGCTCATCCAGACCCAAGGGTTTAAATGTAGAATGCCAGTTGATGAGGTATGAGGAATGAAAGAGGGGCAGCAAACATTTCCTAAGCAATTCTCGTTATGTTCCCTCAGGGTTTGCAAAGTACACATGCTTCCTGTGGCTGTGATGGGTTTGGGGTGAGATGTCATGGCAGGGAATCCCCTCTATCCAAGTACCTTTCTGAGGAAGGTGGGTCTCATGCTGCACTGGAGCTGAACCCAAGGATGGTGGTTGCCTGGAAGCCCTGAGTGGCTCCAGATGTGGCCCTGCGGGGTGATGTGGGGCCAGCACACATACTGCTGCTTCTGCTATTTGGCAAAACCCAGGAGGATGAAACTGACTTAGCTGCATGTAAATATTTTCTCTTACTGGTCAAACCTTGCTATTGAGCAGCCCAGCTTCCCTTGGCTTTTGCCAGGTTAGTTCTCTGATATGCGTTTTAGGTCTCACTCTATTCTTAATCCATGTGTTATAAGCTTCTTTGCTCTCTGCAGTGGGCCAGCCATCATAGTGGTGACCAGAGTCAGGATCCTGCTGTGTGGTTCAGTCCCAGTCTGCTTCCAGCCATGGCATTATCTTGAGCCCTGGGAAATGTGTTGCTTCTCCAGGGTCAAGGTGATCTTGCTTCAGTGAGCTCCAAGTGGACAATTAGGAGTGCAGGTGAGTAAATGACCCATTCCCAACATAGATATTTCCAGGAGAGGAAGTGCTGAAGTGCCTATTAGCGGACAAAAATGCTTTCGGTTTTACCTCTGAATTTTTGGACTTCTGTCATGGTTGTATCTCCCACCAACTGTAGATGAGGCTTTTAGATAAGCCCTTCTCGCAGCAGTAAGTGCACGTCCATGACGTGTGAAGTGCAGTATTTGTGCACTGTTGTGCATTGTAATGGCTGCGTGGTCCTGTGCTGCGGTAGTGTGCTAGTTAGAGCAGAGATCAGTACTCAAGTCTGACCCTGATCCTCCTTCGTGACAATCTTAGTCTGACATTGCAACTGATCTGACTGGGTTGTGTGTAAAAGAGCTTAACAAGCAGGTGGCTATTTGCACTTGTGCCATTTACTGCGTATGCATAATCCCAGTTTCTAAGCTTTCCGTGCAATGCTTTTCTTGAAAAATCAACCACCTGGAAGACTGAGCTCCGCTCACAGCTCCTCAAGTTCATGTCAGGTATGGCTGTAAGTGGTAGCTGCAGAATGTAAAACCAGAACAAATTCATCACTGAACACATAATGAGCCAGGCCTTGGAAATGAATGACACCAGTTTCTTTCTTCAGCACCCGGTCTGGTCTGCGTCTGACATGTTCAAGCCAAATAGATATCATCATGAGCATTCACACTCTGGGCAGCAGTGGGAAAAAGCAACAAAGTGGCATTTCATGGCCCGAGCTGCTGCTAATGTTCTAGACAAGGTCTATAAATTAAGTAAGGTCTCAAATCTTCCTCTTAAATAAAGGCTTCAAAATCAATTCTCTTAATAAAAGAGGGTTTCAGAAATGAGTAAATTTAGCTTTTTGTGGGCGTCTTACTGTATGTTGGCCATGAAAAATATCTTTTTCTCTGTCCTTACAGGTTGATCTCTACATGGAAACTTGTGTCAATAAGTATTTGAGTGTTCTATTTTGGGAAATTTGTAGGGGAAGTTAATTTAGGTAAATCAGGGAATACTGAGATTTCAGAGAAAGAAAATCTGGAGGGGCTTACAGACTAAAAACACTGGCCTGTGCTATTTTTCTGAAACAACTTCAGCTGTGGCTAGACTTAAGAAAATGTAAATGAGATCTGTAGTTGGGATGAGTCCAGAAGGACAAGTTTTAGCTTCTCCAGTACAATACAGTGGGAAGGGGTGGGAAAGGTGTTGATAAACAGAAATGAACAGAAGTTGAAAGACTGCCACAGCTGGCTGACATTTAAAAGCTGTGAGCCATATTTTTTTTACTTCAGACTCCCAGCAATGAGGAGTTTTAAGGGTCAGATTCTCATGTGGGCCATACAAACTAAATACAGAGTAACTCCTAGACTGGTCCTTGTTTACATCAAGAGACAAATGCAAATCTGGTTCTAAAAGGAAAGCCAGACAGGCTGTCATGCTGGGTAATGATGCAATATATCAAAGCTGGAAATCAGGTTCCAGGTTTTGCAGTGAGAACTAGAGGCACCCCGCTCTCGCAAGTATCACAGTATCACAGTATCACAAGGTTGGAAAGGACCTCTGAGATCATCAAGTCCAAGTACTCCCTTAACGTGTTCAGGCTCTGCTGAAATTCTCTCTACATAAAATGATTTACATTTATTCACTTTAGCATTTTCCTCAAAGTAATTTCTTAGCTCTCCTTCTGAGGGGGCATGTAGGTTTCCCATTTGTTGGTTATAGCTACACAGCAATAGAGGGATGGTACCAAGACCTCCGTTGCCCAACTGCCACCTGCTGGTTTGAACATCTTGAGTTTCTATAAATGGAAGATGAAGCCATGAGGCCCTGGCAAAGGAGTCATTGAAACACAGCTGTGGGAACACATCGTCTTGGATTTATAAACAGCAGCACAAATCTCCTGATTGTCACCAGGGATAACTATGGCTTCATTTGATTTTGTTTCCTTGCCTGTTGAGGAAATCCTCCTCCCTTGCCCTTTTACCATGTCCATTAGGCTGGGCTGCATACCCACTGCCTCTCCCATGCTGAGCTGGCTCTGCAGCCTTCAGGCGTGGGAACAGATTTGTGAACTGTCTGGAAGTAAACAGGCAAGATAACCTACCCACACAGGCAAATCTGACGCTATATGCCCAGCATTGCATTCCTTTGGGCTGGAAGTCTTCATTTATTCCTTCATAATTATATTGCATGCGTTTTTTTTAACTAAAGCAGCCTATTGCTTCTCCCCATAGAACCATTAAGTATGTGACATTTCCACCAAAAACAATAATGTTTTCAAATGTTGCCAGTACAGTACTGGAGGTTTTATATAAAACAAGAGAAAAGTGATATGAACAACTAATAGGTTATTTCTCCAGCCCCAGAAAACCAAACTAATCTCTTAAGAACAAAAGCTTGCAAACAAACTTTTGAACTTCTTTACAAGTACTCCTTGAAATATTTCTAAATTAATATATGTATATTTATTACCATAATTTATGAACTACTCTGTCCTGCTTCACACTGAAAGTAATGAACAAATCCACCAGCCTAAGAGGAATCATCTGGAAGAACTTATTTTCTGCATGTGTAGGAATGTGTAATGCAAATATAGTTTCTTCTTTGTGGATTGCTCGTTTTCCTATGGCACATCCTCACATGCTCTTTACTATGCCCTAATGGTTCTGTGACATTATGGATTTAAGAGGAAAAGGCCAGATACAGCAGCTGTTCTGTGCGTGAGCTCTAGTCAAATGGTCAAAATAGTACAAAATGAAACAGAGCTTGGGATTTAAAACTCATAGCCTTGTTCATTTCCTTCACATGATTATTATGACAACAGTCAAAGACTTGAGCACTGCTGGAATCACTCTTTTACAGCTCCTGTGCAGAGCAGAGATAAGCCTCTATCAATTGCCAGTGGGGAATCTCACTGGCATATTCCTGCTTGTCTTTTGGGCCAGGAAGACATCAGCTTTTCTGAGCACTTTTAGACCCTGAAGGTTTGATTTGGTTGCCAGGCTGTAGATGTCTAGAGTCATGTGAAATGTCCTGTTGTATGGAGCTGGAAGATACAACAGCAGTTACAGGGCGTTTGGCTGTCCTGGAGCAGTTGATGGATCCACCATTTCAACCAGGGGCATCTCAGGCTCAAGCGGTCAAATCTAATTGATTCTCCCATTCCCCTGCAGGTGGTCTGATTAAATCAGTCTTGGAAGTTTTGTGGAGATTTAGTCCATGCTAACGATACCAAAAGAATGTATCCTAGACAATCAAAGTTAAAAAAAAAAAAGTAAAAATCATACATGTACAGTTATACCTAAGGTCTAGGATCACCTTACCTGAAACCCATTATAAAAGCCATAGAACTCCAAAGGAATTATATGAAGTCCCTAAATTTGTGTTATCATAAATATCATGATATCCATGAGTTAGACACCAGACTCTATCTGAAGATTTGAAGTGTTGGAAAAACTACAGCTTCCTCTACTAATTTGCTCCAGTAATTATCCATGTTAATTGTTAAAATGATAACAATGGAAAGCTCATTTGAATCTCATTTACCTGCTATCTAAATCAAGTCATGCCTCTGCCTTGTCTGGAGAAGATATTGAATATTGCTTCAATTATCCTTGCTTATCTAGTTACCCTAGAATATAAGTGGGGCTGTAAGGTAGTGCTGCTGGCACTAAGCCCAACAAAATGATTTATGTTTTTTCCCAGGCCATGGTAGAATCTTTTGTTCTGACTTATTTGCGGCTAAGTCAACAATGTTTTGTTTCATTCATTTACCTTGATATCAAATGAGATGTGCTGAAAATAAAAGATATTATTGAACAAGGGAGGTAGAAGTGACAGGGATATTGTGTATTCATTAAAATATATAGGTATGCATCTCAGTCTGACTTACTGTCTCCAAAGAATTAAGCTGTGTAGAAATTTTTCATGCAGCCTAGGGGTGTGTTGAGATTTCAAAACTGTCACATGTAAAGATGTCCTGGATTAATGCCACGTCAAAATTAAAAAAAGAAACCAACAGCAAAAAAAACCCTTAATAAGGTGTGATTTTGCAATCATGACTACTTCTTGCATCAGGTGTTGGTTGGTATTCAAATGTGTACCCCAGAATACCTGTATTGATGTTATTTCTCTCTTGCTTCCAGCTTATGCAGCAGATCCACTTTGCTAGCAATGACTTAATCTGAACCGCTCATTTTAACCAGGAAGGAAATTTCTCATTGCTCTCAGCAGTGTTGTGCTGGGCCCCCATGAGGGCTCATGCTTTTCATCCCATTTCTTTGAGGTCGGCAAACAACGTTATCTCAAGTCACCTAACAGTAGAGCTGGGGCAAGGAGAGGTTGGAGGGTCAGTCCTCCCGACGGCTGGAAGCCTGAGCAGGAACGAGTGGGGACCACACGTCCTACAGGCAATCTGATGCAGTCACTGCCCTCTCCTGCCCTTAGCTTCAATTCATCCAGCCAGTCCCCCCGAGGGGAGAATGTGGATACTGCAGGACCTACTGTATTTCTCTTTATTAAAATAGAAAAATTTGCTATCTGCTTCTTAAAGACAGTTTGCAAAATATGAGGTCTCCTGGATTGCTATTGCATGTTATAATTCCTGGACATGTGGATGTATTTTCATCTGTTTGTTTTGGGTTTTTTTTTTAACAATTTACATTCATTTTACACTAATAAGCCCATGCTGCACTCCCAGATCTCCAGCCCTAAAGAAAAATGATCAAACGGGGAAACAACTTGCTAGTGAATCAGTAACCTTTCTCTTGCATTTGTTGTAAAGTTTAGATAATTGCATGCAACATGGATTTGCATGTTCACAACACTGGATTTTACTGACCACTTAGTCTCGGCTGAGCAGGTTGTTACCAAACCTTTCTTGGATGAAAGCTCTCCTTTCTTCCTCAGCCACCCCGCTCTCCTCTCTGGGGCCCTGGGGACTTCACTGCCTGCTATTTTTGTGATGACTGCTATCGGTGGAAACAAAAAACATCTCAAAGGAGATGAAGGGGGAACAAAAGAGCCCCTCTAAAGCCCCAGCACAGGCAGGCCTGAGCGGCTGCAGGGCTGGTGCCTCGGGAGGTTTTCTATCAGCATCCTGCCGTGTATTAGCTTCCTACGGAGTCCAGCCTCCACACAAAAGACGTAATCACAAACTCATGATCCTGAAAAAAGATCAACACAAACGAGTCATGCTTACACATTGTCGGGTTTGTGTTAACATATATTTCCAGGCTGGGCTCCCCAGGGTTGGACCCAGCTGTGTTAATCTGCTTGTATCCGAAGCAGCCAGGAGCAAGTTAATCTTTTCTGTCAGCCTTGCTTTTAAAGGTAGTGCAAAAGAAAAGCAAGAGAAGCTCTGAGACAAGAGATAAATAGCTTTTACAGGAGATAAAATGAGCCTACTTTGTGCGATGGCTAATTTGAATTGCGTACTTTTAAGGCTCAGTTTACAGTGCTCAAGGTAAGGGAGGAGGAAGGGCCATGTGAGGTTGTGGGGTCCTGGGGACACACCAGGCAGAAAGGCAGCAATTGAGTCTGCAGAAAGAAATAGAGCAAATATTTTGGCTACTGCAGTTAAGACTGCTTAATGGAAGCTAAGGGCAACAAAGGCATTGGGGGGTGGCTCAGGTGGCTGTGGGATGTTTTCATAACCCCTCAGAGGAAGCAAGTCAGGATGCATTTGATGTAAGAGTCTCAACTACTTGAAGTAACCATGCATGTGTAGAAAAATGTGTTTAGATCCTTCTGTTTCCATGAAGAAGCAAAACACTGTTCCCTCTTTTCACAACAAATAAAAAAAAAGGACAATGGGAGCTGTAAGGCAAGGTGGAGGGAGGAGATGGGTTGAGATGCCCCAGAAGCCTCCCTAACAGTGAGGTGTAGGGCTCCTATGACCCTACCCTGTTGTCACATTCTCATGGCCTAAACTGAAGGTGTGATGTTATCCCTATATGTACTCCAAGGAAAATGAAAAAAAGCAATACTGTAAAAGAAAATGCCCCATAGACAAGCTGCAGCCACAACCCCTTGAAAGCAAGTAAGTTTCCTGCCCAGTCTGTATACTCCCTGTCCCAGGAAACAGTGATAAAACCTTAATTTGCACAACAACATGCAATTATTTCCACAAACCACTTAAAAATGGAGTTCGTAAAAAAAGAGAATGGTTTTGAAATAAATTAATGCAAAAAGTTTTTTCTTTATTTTCCCATTGAAAATTTCCTTCAGTGTATACAGTGCTTTGCTCCATTAAGAAAGGGATGGCTGCGTGCAGCTGAAAATTATTTCTATGCCAAGATCTATAAGTGGTTCATGTACTGCTTAAATCTGACATAACGACACAAAATAGAAGTCAGAGAATTATTTATAGATATTTTCATCCTACTTTCTCCCACTTGCACACTGGGTACGATAAGCATCCCTTAAAGAGTGCAACTGAGCTGAATATTAGAGCCGTCCTGTGCAATGTCTGTGGCTGAAGGCACGCAGGTCTGCAGCTCAGTCTGCACTCAAGTAAGAAAGATGTAGACAGGAAAACAAATAGTGTTGACCTTCTCGTGGGTTTTGAAGTTTGACTGGGGGTAGGAGTGAAGAAAACCCAAGTATCTCAACATTAGAAGAGATGTATTTAAGACATCGTATAATGCGTAGTGTAATATTGGTTGGGACTCCTTGAGATGGGGGGATATTTCTAAAAAGCATGTTTGGCAAGAACCTGTAATATAAGTCCTATTGTAAGCAGAGGGAAAGAGTGACAAAGGCCAAGTTAGTTAGATAGTGGAGTAAAAACTAACTTTGAGGCTTTTAAGAAATATAAACAAATAGGAAAAAAGAAGTACTGGGAGATCTATTCAAAACAAGCCAATGGAAGGTAAAAAATATTTTATATTTAGAATAGCAAAAAGAAATGCTGAACATTGAATTTTAGTGAAAATTTTCAAAAAATATTTGCCGTTGACCAAGGAGAGAAGAGAAAAATACATTCAGGTATGAAATGGAAGAAGAGAAGACAATTGAGGACTGAGCAATAGGAGAAGGAAAGGAGATGTATTAAATCATTCATTTGAGTCCTTTATTTACTTACAGAACTGGAAAGTTGCTTTAGGCTTTAGTTGACATTGGTAAGCAGCAGTAGGGAAGCAAGAGGGAAGATGGAGAATAAAATGTCAAAATTAGGTTCAGTAGACAAGACTGCCTACCCACATGCATAATTCTTATTAGTTGAAGGTTTAATTTCCTGAGCATTTCACCAGGGCCAGTTTATGCAACCTGGATCCCTTACTGTGGACATCTATATCTGCATTTCATTGCTGTCTCTGCTGAAGCCTTGAGATAGAGCAGCTCCCATACACGTATTTTAAGACCTCTAAAGGCTGGGAATGAGCTGAATGAGGGAGATACAACAATGTTCTATAAAATAGGCAGTGAAATGAGCAAGGCGAATGGGGTGTCCAGTATAAAAATCAAAGGACATGAACTTAAACCAGTGGTTACTTCTTTCACAGTAAAGAGAAAGAGGCACTTCATTCCCCTTGTAATGCATAGTTAGGCTATGGCCAATAGCATGGTAGGGTTACAAGTACTTCTGATATTTTTTTAAAAAAATCAGGAGTTTAAATGGAGGAAAAAAACCCCAAGGATTATTAAACATAAAATCATTAACTTTGACTCAAGCTGTCTCTGAGTCACGAGTCACAGGAGGCTGGGAGAGCATTCCTGGGAAGCATTCCTGCATACTTGCCCTGTCCTTACATCCTTTCTCGGGTAACATCTGCTGCATCTGCTTTGCTGCTGGAGGCAGAACATCAGCCCAATGGACCTGTGCTCTGATCCAGTACAGATGTCCTCATATTAAGTTTATAAGCTGCACAGCGCACTAACTGGGGAACTGATCTGAGTGAAAAATAACCCAGCGAGTTTTGTTTTTTCTCATTTTTTAACCCTGATCATTTCCCTGATCTGGTTCACTGAGTGGCCAAATAAATGGTTAGATGAGCTCTGATAGGAAGAAGGATGAGCAGCCAGACTTTGATGATGGGATGGAAGAGCAAGGAGAAACAGAAGGGTCGACTAAACCATTTTTGTCACTGAAAGAAATTCTTGGAAGGCCAAAAATATTGATGGAGGGCTGGCATGAGTCAGAAGCTGAAAAACTTCTGTGTGGATGGTGCATAGTCAATAAAGGCTGCATAAAGCCACATGTATCCTAATCTTAATGGTTGCACAGAAAGAACTAGAAGGACTAGTCCAGGTGAGAAGTCCAGCCCAACCTCCTGCTCCCCTCAGCAGAAGCTTCAGGTTGACTTTGTCAGCGCAGACCAAGTAGAGGACATCTGTGCCCTTCCCAGACCTGTAGACTGGGACAGACAGAATTTAATTTCTCAGCACTGCATTCTTATAAGTGATGAAGCAAAAGACAGTGTTATTGGGTTTACAGAACTAAATTGCTTTTTTTCTATTCTATGTAGAACATTGAGGATAATTTTGGCTCTTCATTCAACTAAAAAGATCACTGATTTTTTCAAAAAATAAAAACATTGACAAGTGCCCTCTACAAGAAATATAGTGTTTCTGCTCAGATCATAACCCACATGCTAATATATTCAGGTCAAGAAGTGAAAGGAACGAAGGTCTGAAGTAGAGTTGGCCAAAGGTATTTTTACCTTTCTTCCTTCAATGAGATTTCATGGGAACATTAAAAACAGAAACAACACCAATCTCCACATTTTACAAATGTAGCTTACATTAACGTTGTTTCAATCCAGAAAGGCACATTCATGGATTTCCCTCTTTTCCAGATTTCTTAAGGAATTAGCCTTACACATCAGATATTAAGAGCTGAAAGCTCAGAAGTCTTTAGCAGCATTTGTACCAAAATCTTACAATCTACAGCACACAAAAAATCTACCTCTCATTGACAGCTTTTGTAGTAAAATGAGTCGTTTTCACTCCAGCTATCTCTAAATTTCCTTTGTTTGTCTTTACCTGGCAGCTTAGCTTTACTCCTCAAACTACCTTACATTGCTTTTAGGGGAGCTTTTTGGATGGGTGGCAAATGCAACGTTTTCCTCCAGCTTTTGTTGAGAGTGCATCACCATGTTGCTCCTCCTCCTTAGGTGATATTTTCACATTTGCCCTTGAGCCTCGCAAGGCAGCACATCTGGGTGACTGGACAGATTTTGTAGAGAGTTGATTGAATCTATGTTCTAAATATAGGAAAATAACTGTTCAGTAAAACATATTATTGCCCTCTTTTCTAATTGCAAAGGTTTTTCTTTGGAGTCCAAACTGGATCATCAGGATGTTTTCTTCCTACACAGATCACATCTATCTGCAAAGTGAATTTTCTTCTTGTTCAAGTGTCCTGCAGGGATTGCTGAAAAACGAAGACTGACTCTAGGTACTGTCATGTAAAATTGCATGGAATATACTTTAATTGCTTTACAACACCTCAAGCAACCAAAAATTTATTAGCAGTCTGTGCAATCCTTTACTTCTCTGTGTTTAAGACAGGGTGAAGATGGAGGGAGAAATAGGCTAATGAGGAGAGCACTGGGCAGGAATCCAGTATGTCTGTAATGGATTCCTCACACTGCCACAGACTAACTGTGGGACCTTGTTCAAGATGACTAATTTTTCCTCATTTCTGTGTAATCAGACTGCAAAATTTTCATAAGAGGAATTAGCTCTCCCTACATATGTGTGTATACTGCATGTCAAATGACTTTGTACCTTCAGTTGTGACTAAAATTCGGGCAACGAGTGCTGCTCAAGATGATGCTGTAAGTAATAACAGACTAATTGCAATATTTGATAACTGTAATTGAAAATGAAAATTTAGCTGTTTAGATACAACTGAATGTTTAAAGGAGAAAAAGAGAAAATCATTTAGAAAGTGAATGTCCTAGAAAGATCTCATGGTTCTAGCTCTACACTACATCTGTTCCTTGGTACGCCACAGATCTACCATGCAAACTGTGGCTACGATCTCTTCCTCTTCCTGTGCCTTAGCGTCCTGTCATTATAATGGAATTACTGATACTTCAATGGGAACTAAGAGTCTTCTTGGAGATCCTGGGAGATGAAAGGAAACCAAACTCCCTACCTACTCAGAAAGGGCAGACTTAAAGGATCAGATGATACCTTGGATTTTATGAAATTTTTGCGTAATTCTACAAATGTCCTAAACTGTGAGTATTTGTCCTAAAAGTCTGTGTATTTCTTGGAATGTTCTGATTTTTGCAAAAAGTTTGATATAAGCTAGCTATAATGAGAACAACACTTAGGCCCTAAGATCTGGAGCATACGTTACCACATAGAGCTGATTTTTTTTTCTGAGTGTGTTCCTAGAGCAGTGTATTCCTCTTCTAGACCTCCTGGCTGGCATCTTGTGAAAACACACCTCTCCTGTTAGCAGTAACCATCTCTGCATTTATGTAGCAGAATATCTAGGGAGAATGTGGTGCTTCTTGTTCCCTGCTTTGAATCACGAATTCCTACCAATCAAATTCAGAGGCCAAAGCATGTTCTTCAGTATCCTTGCACTTCTATTTTTCTTGAGAAAATTTATTTTAAAATTACATCCTCAAATCAGTCTTCAAAACAGACCTGAGGTACACCAACGTGTAAGACAGAGTGCCATAAACAGTGTCAATGCAATCAAGTTACCACAGCTAATACGTTGATAAGTTGAGAAATTCATCCTGAAAAAATCAAAACTTCAAAATGCTTGAAGAACATACTACACTTTCAGGTGAAACACTTTTTCTAACTTGATTGATGGTTAAATACAGCTTTGGTTTACTTGACTACTAATAAGATTATTGTGAGTGACTATATTTTTCCCCCTTACGCTCTGTCAGGAGTTCACTGTAAGAAACCTGTGTAACTGAAATATTATGAAGAGATGAGAAAGGTATGTAATATCTATTTCAACAGTGCCAAGTAGCACAACCTAGCTGAAGGAAACCATGAAACCAAATTCAGTCTTGGCAGAGAGAGGCACCTTTATCAATTTCAGCAGAAACCTCTATCAAAATTAATTTGGAATTAGAAAGTAGGTCTGGAAAAGACCCTGGGAGACCCTGCAGTTCATAACCCTCTTCCAGGCAGATCCAGCAAGTCCGGAATCACTCTCAGGGAATGTTTGTGTAACCCCTTCCTACAATTCCCCAGTAAATGAGATTCCATGACTTCCCAGGAGAACCTGCTCCAGGCCTTAGCATCACTACCGTTGAAAATACTTTCCAGCCTCTAAACTAAATTCCATTGCTTGATTTTAGTTCACGACTTCTGTCCCTAGCAAGCACAGACAGAAGAATCCCTCCCTTTTCACGGATCTCTTCAGTATTGTGAAATATCACCGTTACTACAAACTGCTCTTTTTTTGGAGAGGGCCTGACCGAGTTTCTGCAATTTATGGTGTTACCATCTGTTTACTGACCATGGTGTTTAAACATATTGGCATGCTTAACCTGCCCAAAGAGAAGTGAAATGCTTTGAAATGCTTTGTCTTCACCCAGCCATGAAAGTGCAGCCAGTGCACAGATACTTACCTGTAGACAGCAGTTTATGTGTATCTGTATCCTCAGTGTCTAGCTCAGAAAAAACACTTAGGTTTTTGGCTGAAAGTTTTCTAAAGCTTTTTAACCTGGGCTTCGCTGGATCACTGTCATGGAAAGTTTAAATTGAAAAATGGTTTGATTACGTGGTAATCAAAATGTACAATCTTATAAGGCAATGTTAACAAAATTGCTATTACTTCTGCTGATTTATATAGGCATGCGTATGTCCATGTGTATCCGGGCAAATGCATGGATACTAGTATCTGCACTTAAATAACTCACTTCATCTCTTGCTTTTTTAAAAAATATGTTGAAATGCTCACATCAGATAAACAAGAAAACAGAAAAATGCACTCTTGTTTTGCTAGCTTGGCTTTGAATCTCTGATAGCATGACTGTGAATCATACAAATGTAGGCTACATGCTTTTATGATTAATGCTTAAGTAAAGTATTTTCTATTGATATTACAGACATCCTAAGAAGATTTATTAGCTGCACTTTAATTTATCTCTAATTTTTTTTTGCTTGACACAAATTAGTTTATGTTATTGTTCTATAATATATTAGATTTAGCAGTTTTATTAATCTAGATAATAATAGCTACAATCTTTATGGTTCTCTATAACTTTGAAGGGAAAACAAACAAATAAAACGTCTCCATTGGAACGAGGTTTCCTAAGCTGCAGATTTAATTTTCCTTTGGCTCTGAAACTTTCATCAATTTTATGTTATTTTTGCTGGTTCTTCCTTGCACGGAAAACAGTGATATTCAACTTTGCAATCAGGAGCACTCTGGAGTTAGTGAAAAAGAAACACCACATGCATGGTTAATTAAAGAACAGTGAGAACAGGAAACTTAGACATGGAGAACTACTGCAGTGTTATTTTAATGGTGATATCAGTTTAATCCAGGTGAAACTACAAAGCTTTTAGCATTCACAGCTAATACATTTGAGATTGAAACATTCATAAAATGTGCTACTAATAAGAAAATTACTTGATTTATATATTTACATCTGTAGACTATATAATCACTTGATAAAAAAAGAGCTCTTTGCAACAATTACTCTATTTGATACATGGCACTTTTTGAGATAGGTACGCTTTATGTCCCACCCCACCTCTTTTTTTTAACATAGAGGAGGTTAAGAAATTTGTTTAAAGTGATGTAGATTACTTAGTTGAGACAGGAGTTTTCTAAATCCAGTCTCACACACTGTGTGCAGCACCTCTTTCCTCTGTTAATGTGGAAATCAGCATTTATCTACACAGCTCTGAGCTCCAGGCGTCATTGAGGGGTGCAGGTGGACAAACCTGGGCTTTATTCCTCACATTTTGAGCATGTGCACCTGGTGTAATGTAGTAACACCTCTTCACATTCCTGAAGTAACAATAATTGGTTATTTAGGAAGCTCATCATAGAGACAGTGTGAAAATAGCTATATTCTACCCACGTACATGCGGACTGGTTTATTAGACTCTTTTTAAATCTTTTTCCTTCACTTCGGGTTCCAGACAGGCTGTTACAGATGAGCATAATCATATCCTTTTTAAACAAAGAATATCTTTACATTTTCCTCCCTTTGTTTTTAATAGACTTAAGATAAAATACATCCTGGCCAAAAATATGGGTGTAAGCTAAAGTATATCTGCTCTTATATGCAAACTTATTTAAAAATCTTTATTTTCTGTTACCACAAAGTACTGGGAATACTAACATTATATTTCATTTTCTAGGGATTAAATTAACCCAGTTCTAAATCCTAATTCTCCAAGTAAAATAAAATGTATTATCAGATAATTCTTTTCTGGTACAACTTCTGTGGTTTCAAAAATGTCCAATGTGCAGTAAAGATAGAAGCACATAATATACCTGCTTACTAGTGCATCTTTCTTTTTTCTTTCTTTTTTCAGTATGGTAGATTTTAAGAGGGATTTAAGAAGCATTTAACTGATGCCTGAATTCTGTGCGAGCATTGGGTGTAGGACAGATCATTGGTGTAGAACAACTGCAATTAATTCCTTTTGTATTTTGAAACAGTTCGGCCACTTTATGCTGCAGAAGTATGTTGGTCCTTAATTATGCCTTGAAGAGATAAAAAAAGCAGAGCTACCACTAACCTAAGATTCAGTGGGAAAGTGTATGCTTACTCATTGTTTGCTATTTTTTGCTGGTTTTTGATAATACCGGATGCATATATAATACCAGATGCATAGAACCAAAAATGAATTTTAAGTGTTCTGTTGAGTCACTCTACTTCGAAGACTAAGGCTGAACTGTCATGAGCATTTTAGATCAATGTAACTCAACCATGCTGCCAAAATATCTACGAGCGCGAAATAGCTCATTTCTGCTCCTATACCATCCCTCTGGGAAACTGACCCAGGTTAACATCAAACTGGTAAATAAAAAATGAGTTTACAACTACGATTGTTCCTCTGAACTTCCTCATGTGGCTAAAACAACATTTTCACTGGGAGCAGCACAGGGAGCTGCAGTAAGGGAGCATCTGGCCAGCAGTGCCAGCTTGCCTGTGTTTTTATGGAGACTGAGGAAAATTTTTAGACAAGGGTTTCTCAGCTGGAGCATACTTCCTTTCATAAAACAGTCTTATTTTTCTACAGAATTACCTTGAATGTTGCGTGGATGCATGGCACCTCCAGATGTCAGGATCTTTTACGTAGATATCAAAACAGTGGTTGAAAGGCACAACTTAATCACCCAAGTTAGAAAAAAATCCCGAATTAACGTTTGCCTAGGGTAACAGGGTTTGTACTCTACTTATTAAATAAAAGACATGGGGCCTGTAGAAAGCATTCTTAGCATAAGAACATAAAAATGCATTATAAAGATCAGCACCTTATTTTTATGATTCCCATAAAGTCCATGAGATAACAATGTTTGCTTACTAAATTAATTTTCATCAAGCTTCATTGCACAGTCTGTTCTCCCAATGTTTCCCGGGGCAGTTGCTTAAAATTCTTGATTTAAATCATTAAATGCTTGATTTATGATGCATGCTTCCGGAGCCTTAGCACTTTTTCAGCTCATATTGCAGTGTATCTTTATCCTAATCATGTTACTCTTTAAATACATTTGGATGGCGGGGGATTAAAGTGAACCAGTCTGTTCATTTTCTTACAAAGGAACTAGACAATTTATCTGACAGTTGCTGTAACAGGCACAGAGCATAACTCAGAACAGCCTTGTTAGCAAGTTGGAGGCAGACTTACTGCTTCACTGGTATTTGAATATCATCAGCCAGTGTGGTCTTGCTTCTAAAACATATTCCTTTTGGGTAAGATTCTTATCTGCATTGGAAATAGTTTATTATTTGGACACTGAAACTTTTCTCTTTCTTTAAACAAAACAGAAAGAAGTTGATACCTCCAAGTTAGGAAGGCATGAAGCACAGGGCCAGAGGGCATGCTTTTTCTAAGACATTTCTCTAACCTCCAGCTACTGCTCAGACTAACCACTCACCTTTGATTTTTTTTTTAAATGCAAAGGGATTACATTTTTTTTGCAGTTCCAAAGAGAGATATACGGATGTGTTATATCAGCAAAGACCCATGCCAACCTTACTGACCTATCAGAAGGACCTTTGCTTCATACATAAAATTATTTCTAAACTGTGTGTTAGAATGCAAACAACAGATGAAGATAGTACTTTTTAATGTTATTTCTATCATGACAGACCAAATTCAGACCCATTGGAGACAGCTACAATGCAGTTGGAGACAAATGATGTGTTCTTCCATAGCTTAGATAGATTGAGACGGGAAAAGTTTTCCTAACTACTAAACAGCTCAAAGCAATAAATCTGGGTTTTTTTTTTTTCAGATTTGTTTAGTAGTGTCATATTTCCAAAAATCATCTTGTAGGAGAACAGTGAAAGAGAGTCCATGAGCATAATCTTTCTCATGTAAACCAACCACTTCTCAAACAAAGTGTGTTTATGATATTTTGTATTCCGTTCTGTGAATATTTCAACACTGCAGAATTGCTGGTGAGAATACTGGTGCAAAGTCTATTTAAAACTGGAATGCTTACAAATTTGCCAAAAGTAAGTTTCAAATTGTTCACAGATGGAAGCCAGTAGTGTTCTTGCAAGTCTCTTCTCATTGTTTTATGTTCTAAGAAAACAGAACTTAATACAGTGGTGCAACTTTAAAGAGAACATACTAAGAGTAGAATAAATCATGCTGCCTCCCTCCTCCCAGTAAACAGCACTTATTTAGCCAGCTGAAAGATTCCAATATTCTGGTTAGGTTTGACATTGATCATTTATTTTGATTTACAAGAACAAGGGAATTATAGGTGCTGACAAGAGAACTGTGGGAATTATGCTAGAGTGATTTTAGGCATTATGAGTCAGGGTTACTGCCCCATCACTTTACCAGATGTTACCAGCTCCTTTGGCTAGAACAGCAAGAGTTAACTCTGTGCTTCAGCTCAGCTGCTCCACTTCACAGCCTGGCGTGTTAACCTAGCCTTTGATTTCTTTCACTGATTTATAGTATTCAGTTTCATCCCATTTACAGGATGAATGGGATTCAGTTTCGTCCGGAAGGTTCAGGTCATCCAGACTGCATCACAGTGTGAACCAAAGCACAGAAAATGGGAACTATCGGGAGATTTGTTTCACATTCCCAGCAAGTAATAGTAAATAATATGCAGCTACAGTGGAGACAAGTTGGTAAAGTACATGAGCTCCCAGAGGTAATATACAAAACTGAATTTCATTTTTACACATCAAAAGTAAATGTTAAATCAAAGACTCTTTTAAGGCCTTTTCTGCAAATTGTTACTTTCAGTTTTCAATAATCTTTATCATAGAAGCACACAACAGACCAGGTTGGAAGGGACCTCAGAAGGTCAACTGGTTCAAGCTTTTGTGGTTGAAAGGCAGCCTGGAAGAGATTGTCTAACACCCCACATTTTGAAAATCTCCAGTGATAGGAACTCTACCACATTGCTGGGGAGGTTGTTCCAGTGGGTCATTTTTCTCACAGTAAAAATTACTTTTTATATCAGAATTACCTCACCTGGAAGGGACACACAAAGATCATCAAGTGCAACTCCTATCCCTATACTGGACAATCCCAACATTTGCACCATGTGTCTGAGGGCATTGTCCATATGCTTCTTGAATACTCTCAGTGTTGGCACTGTGATTGCTTCCCTGGGAAGCTGTTCCAATGCTCCACCACACTCTGAGTGAAGAACTTTTTCCTAGTACCCAACCTAAACCTCCCCTGGCACATCTTTCTGCCTTTCCCTCAAGTCCTATGATTGGTCACCAGAGAGGAGAGCTCAGCATCTGCTCCTCCTTCCCTTGTAAGGAAGCAGTAAACTGCTATGATGTCCCTTCTCAGTCTCCTCTTCTCCAGGCTGAACAGACCAAGTGACTTCAGCTGCTCCTCATACAGCTTCCCCTCTAGACCTTTCACCAGCCTTGCGGTCCTCCTCTGGACACTCTCCAGTAGTTTTATGTCCTTTTTATACTGTGACGCCCAAAACTGCACACAGTACTCGAGGTGGGGCTGCACCAGTGCAGAGCAGAGCAGGACAATCACCTCCCTTGACTGGCTGGTAACTGTTGGCCCTCTTGGCTGCCAAGGCTGACTCTTGGCTTTATATTGAGATGAAAGTTTTCCTGGTACAACTTTTCCTTCTTGTCCTCTCCATGTGCCTTCTTGTGAAGAGAGGGTCTCTATCCTCTTTGTAGCTTCTCTTTAAGTACTGCTGTATTGTGATGAGGTCCTTGCAAGCCTTTTCTTCTCCAGGGAGAGAATCATAGAATCATGTGGAAAAGACCTCTGAGATCATCAAGTACAAACATATCTGCCCCCATACTAAACCATGTCCTTAAGAAAACCTAACTCCTTCCGTCTTCCATTACAGGTTAGGTTCTCCAACCCTCTGGTCATCTTCATGGCCCTCTTTGGGACCCTCTTTAATCTGTCCACATTCTTCTTGAATTGTGAGAACCAGAACTGAACACAGAATTCCAGATGCAGTCTGGCAAGTGCTGAGTAGAGTGGGATGATCCCATCTCTATCTCTGCCAGTAATGCCCTTGTGCATGTAGCCCAGGACCTGATTTGCCTTCACTGCTGCAGCAGGGTACTGCTGAATCATGGTCAGCTTGTTGTTCGCCAGGACTCACACAAACATTTTGGTGATGCCACTCCCCAGCCACACAGATCCTAGCCTGTACTGGTCTTTTTGGTTATGTTGTCCCAGGTGCAGGACCTTGCACTTGTCCTTGGTAAACTTCATACATTTCTTGTTGCCCACTCTTCCAGCCTGCCCAGGTGTCTGTTTAAGATGGCTGCCCCTTCTGACATGTGCACCTTACCACCCAGTCTAGTGTCATCAGCAAATATGGTGAGGAAGCTTTCAATGCTGTTGTCTGAATCATTTATGAAGGTGTTGAACAGATGAGGCCCAATATTGATCCCTTGGGGACCCCACCTGCGATGAGTCTGACTGAAAACCAGTGATCATCACTTGCTGAGTGCAGCTGGTGATCTGGCTTCCTGCTCATCTCACGACTACCCATCCTGTCTGTATCTTGACATTTTGTCTGGGAGAAAGCCATGGTAAACAGTGTTGAACACTTTGCTGAAGCTCACGCAAACGATATCCACTGCTCTCCCCATATGGACAGGAAGCGTCACTTTGTTGTAGGAGGTGACCAGGTTATTCTGGTATCATTTGCCTTTGGTAAATCCACAGTGGCTTTCCACAGTCACCTGCTGGCTTGTAGTATTTTCTGGGAGGACTTGTTCCATTACTTTCTGGAGTCTTACAGAGGATGCTGGATCCAAGATGAAAATATTTTCTGCTTCCAGATACTGTTGTGGAAAGAAGGCAGCTTCTCTCATCTCCAAATTAATTTTTGTCTTCTGATACTCTACACTGCCTTGTAAACATATGCAGTGTGTGTATAACATATACACCTTGCACTTCAGGATTACTCTCAGGAAATTTGTGCAGAGCTATGATGATTTTATTCTCCATTCTCTCCAGAGATGCATCCTGATCACAGCAGCATTGTCTGAAACACTGCAAAACTGAAAGACTGGGGGTCTTTGCAGAGCAAAAGCTTTGTTCATGGCAAGTTGTTCTTGCAGAGATGAGCTCTTGCAGGGCACCTCTTGGGGTCTTCTCAACAAAGACTGAAGTAAATCAAGCTTTTGCAGTCACCAGTCTAATCTCATGTTATGTATTTCAATTAATCATTTCTGCCTTCCTATCAGCTCTGCTGAGTCATGTGCCCAGATGTAGTGTCCTTCTTTGCCTATTGCTTGTTTTACGTCAAGGGGTTTACAAGGAAAAGGGAGGGCTCAAAAGCCAGAAAAAACACAGTCCTTACTCTGGATACCTAAGTAAGTCATTTAGAAATGCCCATAGAGTTATACTACCCCATCTATTGAATGGTATTTGTCACCTGCAGTTTTCAGACTGCTTTAAGGAGCAAAAAACCAACACTGAAATACATGTGGGAAACCAGAAGTGTGGAGAGATGGCAGTAATTAGCAAGACAAAGATGAGCATGGGCTAGGCCAAAGAAGAGAAGTCAGGTCTTGAAGATTTGGCCAGACCATACTGTTGTACTCATGAAACAAAGAAATTCAGGTTTTAGTAGGATAAATTCGAAGAGAATTGGTTGTTTCCAACTGGAACTCCCTTTAATTCTTTAAAATCATCCTTGTCTTTCTATTTACGAATTTACTATTAATAAGGAGTTGGAATCTGCTGCACACTGCCATCTGTCTTTCCTTAGAAATATGGAACTATAAAAGAAAGATTGGCTTTACTACAGGATTAGCAAGAAAGCTGTGATTGCTTCTTTTGTTCAAAGGAAATTTGTAGCAATATTTTATGTTTTGCTTTTGCCTGCTTGTGACATCATCTGAGCTGTGCATGAGAGAGCCTCTCTGCTTGCTGAGCAGATATTCCACAGAGACCAGCTTCAGTGAGTGAGGTTTTGTCTACTTTTTTGAAAGCTGGAAACTCCCCTCTCCTCTCAGAAAGTTGGTGCTTTTTATTATTTTCTCGGATGGCATTGTGATTACTACATACTTCTGCCCTTTATACTGAAACTCACAGAATTCTGTACTGTGAGGTTCATATTATTTTTAGGATGTCAAGTAAGAGATTTTGCTATTTCAATTTTGAGACATTTCTTGTCACTTCCTCAAAAGCTCACACCAAATTTTTCAACCATTCCCCCTTTTGAAGCCGTGGTAACAAAGTTACTTTTTTCTTTCCCTATTCTTCGTTTTCTTCCTCTTACAAACAAAGAAACAAAACATTCTCCAGATGTTTTGTGATCTCATTTCTTGTTAACTGTGGAAAGATATTGCCTACCATGGACATCAGATTCACTAATCTATGGTTTCCTGACTCCTCCTCAGTTCCTTTCCTACAGTACTTCCAGGAATGTACAGATACCTATTTTGGCATCAAATCTGGATTCCATGAGCTTGACCTTCAAATATATCTACTTACCAAATCTTTTACTGTATACTTTTCTGAAACTGAGAATCTGATTTCCAGTCAAAACAACTGCACAAATTAGGTAGCCAGTGAATCAGTCATTGACCGAATAATCTCCTTCTGACATGAAACCGGAAATGCCCAGATATCTTGTGCTTATTGCCTGGAAAAGGTCACCATCCTTGTCAGAGTTTTAATTGATTTTACAGTGGATATCAAGTACCTTCTTTTTTCGATGTGGCTCAGATCCACAGCTGGGAAACTCAGCTCAGACTGAGAAATATCCATAGGCTGATGTTAATTATTGGTACTCCAGCTGTATATGGTGAGTCTGATCTGCAGGATGGAATCATCTGTGCCTCTTAGAGGGCTCAGGACTAAGAATAAATGGTTTAATGTGCTTTTTCAGGCTACCTCTAGGAGCTGAATTTCATTCTTACAAACCGTAATAGTAACAATAACAACAACAACAGTAATAAAAACTTTGTGTTTTGTCAGTGTCATATACTAATGCTATTCCAAAAATATCTCAGAAGGGGTGCTTTTCAACTGTTCCCTCTGGCAGCTCTTCAGACAAAATAAACCTTTCTCTTTTCTTGTCAGGATTTGAGAGTTTACTAAAACTTTGTAGGCTGGCTGCATTTGGGGTTTCTGCTCCAGAAGTACCCAGTAGCTCAGTACTCCAATGATACCTTCATTCCTTTTTTGCACTATAGTCACCCAGGGAGGCAGACAAAGTTTCTAAATCCACTGCAGACCTGGTAGGGGGGTTCCAGTGAGAAGTGCAATTGGGGATGTACTTTAGCCCTAACTGTAGACCCAAATGCGTGCATTTACTTATGAGTACAAGTTCACAAGCTAAGCTGAGAAATTCAGACTTCCATGGGCTTAAAAATATGAAGTTCTCCATTTCCTTACAAATACACTTCTAGTTTGCATAGAGGGCTTTACTGTATTAAAAGAGCTCTCACCTTCTCCCCTCTTCAGTTTAGAGTGAAGCTGCTGCCGTCATTTTTCAGGACTTTTCTTATCCAGAGAAAAGAACTCTGTTGTTGTTCTACCATCTCCAGCATCCAGAGGGAAGTGATGCAGCTTATAATGTTTTGTTAGAGAATGTGCCCATGAAGACAGGCTTGCCACCTCTTAACTCTGGGCAAGGAAACACCATATTGTTTCATCTTTCCAGAACCAAGATTTCCTAAGCATTTCAAGCAAAACTAGTTGCTGAGGCTGATTCTGGCAAAATGGTGGAATTCATAAACCTGTCAACTCTTCCCATGTCAGAGAAGGGGATGCATGCCAGTTATGCTGGCATGGTGCCCTCTCGCGTCTCCCTCCTTCTTTTTGGCAGCTTTGCTCTAATATCTCCATCTTACTGTAATGCCTGCCAGGAAATGTGCTCATTCCAGTGTCTGGATCACGACAGCACTGACTTGTGGAGCTGGCATCTCCCTTCCGCAATAAAACATTGCTTTTATAAACCTTAGTGGAGATGGCAAAATAACGCCATCTCGTCTTAGAAGTGATATTTTTCTAGCCTCCCACCTTTGCAAACCATTGACATTGTTGACTCAGCTAAAGGATTTTGTCTCTTTTTTGTCATTCTGAGGACTTCACCGGGTGCCTGGGTTTTTTTAGGAAGGAACTAGATATATGCAAACAGAGAGTTAGCAGATCATAACTTAAACAACACTCTCTCCCTCCTACTAAGCCATTTGCTTTCCTAACTGAAACCGGTGGTTTGTGATTCTTCACATTATTCTTTTAATGTCATGACCTGTGTGTCAAAGTGAGAGGTTGCTTGTGGATTTTTCGTGTCTTTGAAAGCAATACTTTCTCCAGAGACAAAGAGCCTCTTTTACAACACTCTTAGCAATTGCCATGAGGTGGGAGCTACAAATCGGGCAAGCCTGGGCAGTTGCATGCTGACATTTTTCATTCCTCATGTCCCACAAGTATTTCTCTTTCAACGAGGCTTCTGTGTAAGTGAAAAGGAACTTTTTTGTTTCCTTGATTTAGTTATATTATGTTTTAAAATTCCTCTTTGGCTCCAATTTCCCTCTGGAAACTGCCCTGGCCATAAAAATTTTCACACAACCCTTTTAATTTTAAAAATTGGAAATTTGTGTTATTCCTTTATCCCTATCAACAAATAAGGTACAAATTTACTTAATTCCATTTGCATTTGCAAAGTTTTTGTGAGCTGTTTTCCACAACAGACCACTCATAGCTTTGCACCTCAGAAATGAAAAAGTAGGCAGATTTGGCCTTTGAAAGAAGATTTTTGCAACTTTTTGTAAACATTAATGACCTATTCATAAAGAAATGGCAGAACTTCTGCACAAAGAGCTATTAAAGCATTTAAAAACTGCTGAAGAAATAAATGATAGTGGTATCTCCGAGTTGACTCTTCGAGAAAGAGAAAAAAGGGCTACAAATCCACTAAATTTAGTCTTACAATGACCTTAGGAATTTTCCATTGCTGTTTCTGTTGACTTTCACAGATATGTAACATGAGAACAGAAAAACAGCTTTACCACATCAAACATAAAAGATGTCCATGTATCTCAATATTCTGTCTCTGATTCTGTCAGTAGTGGACATTTTTGGAAAAGTATCAGAGCAGAGCAGAGATGCAGTGATACTTCCCTGGCTTGCACTCCCATTCCAAATGGCTGGCAACTGCAAGACTGCCTGGGCCACCAGTGTGTCTTTGCATTTCTTCCAGGCATATCTCCAACTGTGATTTGACCTTATGTATACCACAATGTTTTGTGGCATTATGTTCCACAGTTTAACAACCTGCTGTGCCAAAAAATAATACCTGCTCATGTTTGTTTTGAATTTATGACCTATTGTCATCAGTTAATGTCCTCCTTCTCAATCTTCTACTAGGACTAACAGTGCCAACTCACTCTTTATTTCCTATTCATCTTTTCCATTCTACTTATAATTTTAAAGTCTTCTCTCATATGCCTTTCAAGTATTTTTTTTTTCCAAGATTAAGAAATCCCTGTCTATACATCTCTTCATCGTATGGAAGTTGTTTGGTATCTTTGATCTGTCTTTTTGCTACTCTCTGTATCATTCTGGTTCTTCTATATGCTTGTGTAGAAGATATAGGATTCATACCCTTTCACCTTAAAAAATATACTGGTTACCAACAACGGAAATGTGATGAAGAGAAAACTCTAACAGGCACAGTTATTTTAGGCCATGATTCAGAAAAGTGCTATGTGCTGTTGCCTTCTGCTGAGGACAGATGTTAGTTGTGTTACTTAGTGCAATGCTGGAAGGTACTTGGCTCAGATCCAGACAGACATTCAAGTTTCCAACTCCTGTTTGGGTTTCTAACATCTCACTGATTTAATGGAAAGTCGAATGCTTGGTTAGATGTGTTTACGATAGGAACCTCGAAGAATTAAATGCTCAGTGTGTGATGATCGGGTTTGAGCTTGCAGGATCAAGGCGCTATCTCTGAGCATAATTAAATGTCAGCATTAAAGATTTTTAGAGGTGTTGTAAAAAAAGAGGCCCTTGGTAAACTGAGACTATCAGGCGTTATGAGAAACACTTTTTCTCCTGGATGGTACACATTGATGATGATAGAGGATGGCTTTGCTCTTTCTGTAGTAAATTGCCACCTTCCCTGGGAGGGAGTGCAGGGAGGTGTTACCAGAAGAATGGATCCCATGAAAGTGTTAGGCAATCTGTATGAATGCTCCATTGTGTTTACTGATATCTAACATGTTATTCCGCAACATAGATAAGTGGGATGCATTTATGGATTTATGCAAGTGAAAAAAAAATTGGGTACATTATTATATTTTCTTATAAAATGGCAGGATTAGTTATTACATTTTCCTGTAAGACTAAAGGAACAATAGAGGACACCTACCTTTCCCAGTATAGCTGATTTCTCCTGATTTGTATTCAGCGCTATACAAAGCAAAACCCCTTGGTTAAAATCACTGGACAGGTACAGTGCCTTGTGTAACAAAGGCATGATTTTCATTCAGTCTAACATTTCTCTTCAGTGGGAACTCTTGTGTAGGCAAAGTCTGTGTGATCAGCTGACCTCTCTAGCAATGTGCTCTCTAAGACAGTAATTTGAGATAAAGGTCTTGTATTCATTTCTGTTACATAAAAATGAAACTTGTTAGAAACAACAAATGTGCCATTTCTTTTCCTCTAGGTTGCAGTTTTCCGTTTGAAACTCCTCATTGCTTCATTGATCTGTTTCTATCAGCATATACTGGATGAATGTCTCTTCATACCGCATGTTAGATTTTTTTAATGCAGTTTGTGTAATTTGAACATTAGTTATGTTTCCTGATACGATGATTCAGCCTTAGAGAATGTGCTTTCTCTTTCCATTAGTTTGAAATGTCATGTTCCATAAGCAGTCTTCTTAAACACTACTGCCAGAAACCATGACAATAGCAAAGAAGCAGTCGCTGCTTCTGGTAGTGTTATGGGCATGGGGGATATCACTATCATTTTCCCTTTCTTTAAATAGGCTTTATTCCTAGACTTTCAGTAGAATACCTAAATTACTAGAGGGTAATAACTAGAGCTAATTTTAAGATGGAATAAGATACCCAAAGGTACATGAGCTAATCTGCCATTACACTGTTCAGAAAAGTGGGTCAAGTGTTTTGTTGCCTGAGGTAAGGTTATACTTGCAAGGTCAGGAGATCTATGGATATTGATTGTCAACTGATGAGTCCTGAGAGAAATCTTAAAATCACAGTAAGGATAACCTACTGCGAATAGTTCTAGGTAGAAGAAGGATTCCTTCATACACTGTGAAAGCCAAAGATTGAAAAGTAATTCCAAATCTTGCCAAATCACTTACTGCTCTGTTGAAGAGGTAGGAAAGGACTGAAGGGAGAAATGGGGGCAGAAAGAAAAAAAAAAAAACCCCTGATGTGGTATGTTTCAGTGTTGCAACACAGCTTGATGCAACCAGTTGTTGGAAGCACAAATGGCTCTGTGACATCAAGTTCAAAGCATACGGCTCTACTACAGACGTCTGGCAGTCTCTCTGACCCGACTTCAGATTGTAACAAAGGTTTTAGCAAACAATGAGGTGCTATAGCTTGTTAAAAAAATGCAGGCCAAAAATAGGCAAACTATGAAGGCATGTCAACATGTTGTCAGATCTATATAAAGAGAATATGTGGATGGAGACCATCATAACATTCACAACTACAAAGTCATGCTTTCAGAAACAGCTGAGGTGCAAAGAGTTTGTGACGCAGGTTTGCCTAAGCCAGTGAGTATTCTGGCACTCTTCTGTCAGTGGCCTGGGTTGTCCTGATCTTGACAGCGGGCAGGAGTCAGCTGGAAGTACTGAGCCTCCCATCATGCATCCACACTGCTACCCCTTGGATGGTGTGGCCATCATCCAGGAGCATTTGGCATTAAGCTGAGTTCCCAATATGTCCAGGTACATGGAGCAGTACACGTTCCGAAGAGTAACATTGGCTTGTGCTGGAGCCACACTTAAAGACTTGATGCTGCTTATGCACAGGGCTCAGGCATTGCTCAAAAGGTGATGGCAAACTCTTAGATGTAGTTGCATTTTTCCCTAACCTCAATTTGAATTCCTAATTCAAGTGTACATTAGTTTTCTGTAGATTTCTCAGTTAGTTTCCACGGAAATGTAGAAAAGACACTATAAAAGAATAGCTGCCTGGCAATTTTGTCATCTCCACAAAGTCATAATATCAACAACCCCGTTATTAAAAGTGCCACATGCTCAGTGATTCCATTTCTCATGTTGAGCCAAAATTGAACCATGACATCTTAAATACACTGCAAGTTAGCTTTACTCTTTAAAAATGAATATACGTATGCATGTATACTATGTGAACTGAATACATTAAACTTTTTAGAAAACAGAAAATTAGCAGTTGTAACATGACTTGTAGAATAGTTTTCCTGCTCTTCCTATTTTACAGAATGTGTAGTTCATTAGTTTATTTATTTAGATATTGAGGGTTATAGTTACTCTAAGCCCTTGAGAAATTCTGACATCTGAGATTTAGGGAACTCTTGGCAACAGTCAGATTTCTGCATTTTTTCACTTTTTTTATCTTATTTCCTTTCTTCTGTTTCTGCCCTTTTTTTAAGCAGAGGCTCTTTGAAGCAGCCAGAACGGTCAGGAAATTTTGTGCTCCACTTACAACAGACGACGATAATAAAGATTTGACATTTGGGATAGACATTAGATTTCAGAAAAATCTGAAGGCACTGTTGTCAATGCTGGCTTAGATATTATCTTCACTACAAAGAGCAAAAAAAGAACATGTACGAATGTGCATAGCTCTCTAAATTTTTTTTTATATATATTTGCAAGTATAAAAGCTGTGCTTTGTGTATGAAGAACAGGTACAGTGAAAGTTATTCTTTCAGGAAACCAAGACCGGGTACCAGTTAAAGCCATGGGCTCTGCAGCCCAGGGCTTGGCTCCTGTCTTCCCATTGTTTACTCTGCTTGTGTCAAGCCTTGTTTGAGTAAAGGCAATGGTGAAACTCCCACTGACTGTAACGAAAGTGAGGTTTGGCCCTCGGTGAGCAATAAAAGCTCTGTGAAGCCTGGGGGTGGGAGCTTGCTCCAGCTCCTGCAGGGCTGACATGTGCCACAGAGGTTAGCTCACACTCCACCCCTGCGTGCCCCTTACAGCTCCCAGATTTATAGGGCTCTGTGGAAAATCCTCACATTGTACTGCATGGTATACTCAGTCACCAATGAACTTTTAACCACTCTGTCTCATGGCTTCGAAGAAAACAACCTTGCTGCCATTTCATAAACCAAAGAAATTATTAGCTTTCTGTGTTCTGTTTCTGGTAGATTATTTACCCGACTATTTGGGCAGCTTCACAAATATTGGTAGTGGTGACAGTCATCTGCAAATGATGTAAATGAAGAAATGGTCTTCTTTTCCTTGACAGTGCCCCCCTCTGTCCCTTTCAAGCCATGGAAGTGCTGTTCCTCATCTTCAGTTTGGTGCTTCCAACTCTGAGGCTGACACAGCCCTCCTGGCACCTTCCACCTTGGCTCTCACTAGACTCAGTGCAGAGGAGCAGGGTGAGGAGCTGAAAAACAGATGTCCAGGAAAAGAAATTTCTGCCCATCTCTGGAGAATCTGCCACTTCATGTGGTTTCAGATGTTTTTTGAGATCCTCTCAGTACCCCACACACGATGGAAGGACTTCACTTGAGACAATGAAGCTTTCCATACCTGTGTTATTTTTGAGCTTTCTTAGAAGTTATGAAGCAGGCAGTTCTGCTCTCTGTTCCCTGAGATGCTCCATCATTGTGAATTTGGATGACTGAGAATCACTCTAAACCTTAGCACGTGTACCCCATTTGTGTGAAAATTTTCACCATAATTTACATAGATGTATATAACTTATATTGACAGAACTTCAACTTCCAGCCAGAAAAGAGAATCTGCAAATATTGAATACTCTTGGATATAAGTCATCACAGCTCTCAGAGCTCCTCATATAAAAGCTTCAGAAAAGGTAGTGATTTAGAACCTGCTAGAAAAAAAAACAGCAAAACAGTGAATAAGACTCAGAATACAGACTGTAGGAAATGCTTTCCTGTATGCTGGCAAAGTTATCGGAGCAGAAGTCTATTGCTCCCATTACTGTGGGTCTTGCACAATCATATAGGCAAGCTTGGAGTCACAACAACAGTTTACTTTGTGTTGTGTAAATCCTTGGTTGTTATACTGCAGCAGAAGAAGTTAGTCTAGATTCCAACCATCTGGAAATTATACAGGTTAAAGAGAAATATCTTTCAATTTCACTTGAGGCTCAAGTCTTTTCAGTAACTTCAAGGTACGAAGAGAAAATGGATTTCCTGATGAAAATTGTCAGATTTGTTGTAAATGTAATCTTTCAATGTTTCCTTAAAGATTATAGGAAAGATCCTGAAAAGAAATACTTTCTCTTCTATATAGTCTGTTGATAGTCTCCTTATTTTACTTAATGAAAAAAATTCTGCACATCTTGAGATAGAGTGTGTTGTTCATGTTATACAGTTATTTCTTTCACCCTACATAGCAGACCTGATCCTCCAAATAACATCTGTTTTTTCTGTCTTAATGAAGAATAGTTTAGGGTATGGAACAAATTGTCCCAAGGAATTGAGTAGAGTGTACTGAATTATTAACCCATCTTTTGTCAATCTTATGAAAGTGTTAAAGACATCAAGTGCATTGGATCAGTAAATATTTCAGGAAACTTGCAGTGCAGCATGCAGCATTAAGAGATAGCTTGTATGCATGAAAACGCTTCATGGGTGTCCTTTTACTGCACATTACTGAGATGTGACTGTTGTCTTTGCTCTTGGACTTGGTAGACTCAAGAAAGCTGATAAGCTGCTGGCTGTCAAGCTTCTTACTGTTATAGGTTTGAGTGTATACTATGACAACCCTATTATCATCATGATCCCAGTGTAGCTAATTTAATACTGAAGCAACATTTCTTCTGCATTTGTGTGTAACACACATCAGTCGAGACAACTGTAGCTGCTTGAACATTCAAAAAAAACAGGACCCTAATCTGAGGGGTTATAAAAATCGTAACTGCTTTTGAAAAGCTCCTTATTTGACAACTTCATAAATTTCTAACTCTGATTATCCATTTGGGAAAAAACATTTAAACAAACTTTTAGTTTGATAAGCAGTATATAAATATTAAATACTACTACAAAATTTATTGTTCTTTTTATTGAAGAAACTTAAATAGCATTAAAAAATGGTGAATAGTCAGGTTTAGATGTCCAGCCTGTGACATCTTAAAGCATTTGTCTTTAGGGTAGATGCTTAGTGCTTTGAAATCTTGGCCCCATTTTCCTTCCAACTCTGAAGTTTAGTCATATCAATAATATATGGCAAGCTTTGCAGCAGCTTCAGAGAGAAAGTCTTGGCTCAAAGGAATTCATGACTGAATCACAGTAAATAATTTGGAAAGTTGAAAGATCCATATCCTTCATCAGTGATAATCACATTCTTCATTGTGGAAATTGCTTGAGTGCCAAAAAGATGTTGTGTTTCTTTCCAGACACAGGGAAGGGTAGTGATTCGCCCAGAAAGCATACAGCATGCACAAAGGCAGATATGACATGGGGGAAAAAGACAGCATACAAACAAAGTGATCAGGACAAGTACAGACTCATGACATAACTGCTGTCACGTTCAAAAAAACCATTAATTCCCCTCCTCAGTCCTCACCTTTTATTCACTACCATGTCTCCCAAGCAATTCCCTGCTATCACATTATTACTTTCCCACCTCCTCTCCTGGTACACAGTCTGTACTCTCCAAGTAAATACAAAAGTGACTGACAATAAAAAAAGTGGTCTCTAAAAGTATGCTTGGGTCATCTAGTTTTTTTGAGACATTCCATGGAAGTTTATCTTCAGGAATGTCTTAAGAGTCTGATTCCAAAAAGCTTTTAAAACTACTTCCTAGTACTACGGACACCTTAAATCACCAGATCTTTTTGGATGAATTTAAAGTTTACATGGGATAATGTTGGCTGATGTTTTACGTTGCAGCTTCAGAATTGGCTTTTTGCGAATGCTTTCACTATTCACCTAACACTCACTGTATTTTGTGATGTTCAGCATCAGTAAATCCATGAACTAACATGGTATTGTGAAGCAAATAGAAAGAAATGTGAAGTTGATGTTAGTGCCATGTAAGATTTTAAAAAGTACTTTATAATATTTTTCAATTTAGATATGAATAATTCATGTTTTAATATTTGAATTTTAGTTCATGAATGTTCAAGATGAAGGAAAAAGTAAGGTTAGCTCCCAAGAGTAGGAGTTAGAACAGATTTTGGTTGTGAATTTATATTGGTCCTATAGAGACACATCACTGAGTTGTTTATCCTCACTGAGGTCAGAGTTAATGGATGAAGTATATTCAAGGGATTTGAATCAAACTAGCAATGCAATCCAGTTCTTTATTCTGTAATATTAATGCATCATTCTGAGAAAGCAATGTTTCAACATTTTATAGGTTCAAGTTTTATTCTAAAAGATTCACTGCAACAATAAATAAAAGCCAATCTTAGTCATTCCAGAAATTCAAAGACTAAATATCTAAAAACTGGCAATTCAGATAACCAAAATAGTGGAAGAATTGTTTTGCAGATGTGAAAGTCCATGGTTGTTTTTTCTAACTACTTTTACGGTCTCCAGATAGATGAAGAATTTGGAAGAATTTAGTTTACCCGTATGAACTTCTCAGTTCCCGTCCTTCGTATATGTAACAGCTTCTGGTATTCAATATCCAACTAGTGTCTGTAGCTGTCCTCATTTGTCCAACATTAAACTCAACAGTAAGACCATTTGGCTCCCTACATCTGCTGTCGGAATCATCATCTCTCCTTCATCTGCCATGGAGTGGAGTCCATCTGCCTTTTGTGTCCTTTCTACAATATATCTGACTTCACTTCTTTCTTTCCAATGTACCAACGTGGCAAGCTGGTTACTTCTGGCTGCTTTATTCCCCTCATCTCAACCCCTAAACTCATTCCACATCACTGATTAATCCAGTTCCCTTCCATTCACTTACTTCAATTAAACTCCTTTTTGATCTGCTGTACGATGACATCCCCACTCTTGCCCTCGAATTTGTCTTTACAGAACAGTATTCCTTTATGGATCGGAAGCTTTGGTCTCTGCGTGTCGTCATTCTCAGCAGTGCTTCTCTCCCCTTCCTTCCACACTCACTCTTTCCCTCTCTACTCACCCCTCTGGGCTTTCCTCTGACTACTCCCCCAATGATCCATATCATCTTCCCTTTCCTCTCTGATTCATTTATTGATCCCACATAAACCTATGACTCCTTCTCTAATCTTGGCTACGTCTCTAACCACACTTGCATTTATTTTTTGATTCATTTGTATTTTTTGGTGATATTTGTCCTCTGGATTTAAATGCTTGGACAGTAAGAGCATCAGGCACATGAACTAAGTATTGTGCATTCTCTCCTTCAGCTGGTTTGCTTCTCTAATAAGTAAATGAATGATGGTCAAAGGAAAATGTAATTTACCACAATATCACTGTCTTTAGCAATTCCTTATTCTTTAACTTCTTTTTGCCCTTTTTATTAAACCTGTGCTTTTGCAGAAATGAGCCCATATTTTACTATCTCAGCTTTCTCTTCTCTGTTTCTCATGGAATGTCCTCTTTATTTCTCACCTCTCATTATTCAGGTCAGCTATCCCATCAATTGTTTCTCTCCAGCTTGCCTTCTGTGTTCCTGTTGTCTCTAATAAATATACTACCCAGATCTACCTTCATTACTTCCTTCCCTTCAGCTCCCTCCTTGATTTTCTCCAAGATGTCTTAGCCCTCTCCCAGGTCTAAGTATGTGTGATTTCTGGATAAAAACCTGGTTAAAAATATCATAACTTTTCTGATTTTCACCCTGTAGTTTATTCTTCATTGAGTCTTTGGTTCTGTCTTCTTTCTTTACTGGTATTAGTTGCCCACACCTTTTCCTTCCACCTTGGCCTCAGCTATGCTTTTCCATCTAATCTACCCTAACTACTGAAAAAAGTTTTCTGTATCTGTTTCCTAGAAAACTCCTGATTTCTCTTTCAGTTTCCTCCTAAAAAAAAAAAAAAAGTAAAGGACTCTCATGTGGAATCTTTATCTTCTTTCTGCCTTTATACAACTTATTTATAAACAATTAATTTGGGTTTTGGTGTTGCTCAAGACAATATGACCAAAGCAGAGAATCTTAGGATCACTTAGACCACAGAATGTAGTCTATACTTACATACTTCAAGTATAATATTGAACACAAGCCATCGTAGAAACACCTATTTGTCAGCATATATAAATATAAAGAATAATATCTACGTGTAATGCACATCAGTTCTGAACCATTATTTATGGAAAATACAACACAGCCACTCAGTTGAACAGGACCAAAATTCCTGGAGATTGTGCAAGGCCACAGAGTTCAGCTGGACAAAATAAGAACAAATCACTCCTAGTGAAGCTGTATGCCCCAGTCACCTTAGTCCCGCTGAGCTATGTGGCCTTGGGGAAACCAGATGGTTCTGTTATACAAACCTCATTTAAAGATGAACATGACCCTGATTCAAATAATGTGATTTCTGGTAAGTGAAGGTTCATTGTAATCGTTTTTGGATTAGCCAGGGAAGAGGAAGTTCACTATATGAAAGCAATGGAAGACACAAAAAAGGATAATTTATAATCTGAGTATTTCTAGCATTTTTGTCACAGTCAATGTAATGATTCAGCTGTTTTAATTACACTTCTTGGCCAAATTGCAATAGAATAAACATTTGATCTTCATGTCTTTAACTATAACTTGAATTTTGTTTTCATCCACAAATGTATAGAAGCACAACCTTACCACATGAAAGCCTGAGCAGTAATTTAGCATTCCATCTTTTTTTTTTCCATCACTAATACTTTCCATATTCTCTCAACTGGTGTTCTAGCCTTGTGGCTTTCTTTTGCTTCCATGTTGGCGCAATATTATGAGTGATAACTTATAAACCTGTCCTTCATATTTTTTTTCAACAGGGCAGACTTAACACAGAATTTTTTTGACTTGAATAAAAATGTGAGTTCTGTTTTCCACACTGTCCTAGATTTCCCAGACTTGCAAAGGTCTCATTGGACTTCCATTTCTGGATCTGAAAAATGAGGAAATAAGCAGCGTCCCATTTAGAAAGGGTAATAAATCCTGAGCATAAAAACAGTGAGATGCAAATATTCTTTGGGGATGGGGCTGTGTGAGTATATCAATTTACTGAGTATGAGAGGGTCATAAAGATGTTTTAATCCAATTTCTTCAGCTTTTAGTATCAGGAACTTCCCCTTCCAAAATAATTGTTATTATTCCTTTGCTTCGTATACATGAAGGATCTTTCATGTCTAGCCTTAAGCAAATGTTCTGCTCACTTCTAAATACATTGTTTTCTCTATTCTCATTGTCACATAAAACAGAGGGAATAAAAGCAAATATGTTACTTATTCAAGAATTAATTTCAGTTATATCTTTGTATGTTTTAAGATCTTCGCAGTAGATCTCTGTAGAGGTGCAATATTTCTATCTTGTTTATAAGAAATGGAAACTAAATTTTGTCCTTCTTGTTTGTATTCACAAACTACTTGGGAATAATACTCATGTCTAATTTGGGATAGGCTTTCAGGGTCAACATCCTGCAGCAGCCTTACTAAAGGCAATGTCTGGGTCTCTTTTCATGAAAGCACAAGAGAAGGAAGTGAAATGAAACATCCATTTTCTGATCTACACGTGGAGGCTCGCTGCTCTATAAAGCTGAGAGAGCCTCATCTTTTCATAATAAATACAAGTATGGTGAATGGGTTTTTTTACTCTCACGGGAAGACAGTTTGGGAATAGAAATCTCATTGTCCAAAGCCCAAGGACAAAATAAAATCTTTTCTGGACTGAAGTTATTTAATTGCTTACTGTCTATCAGATAAGTTGCTGCTCAGCACTTAACAACATGCTTCATTGTCTGACAGTACACCTGGCTGGAGGCTGAAATTGAAAATCATTTTCCTTTGCTCAGTTTCCTTGTAAACAGCAAAAGAATGGTGTTGATAAACCGGACTTCACTGGGAAAGTGCATTGCCAGCATGCGAGATCCGTCTCCAGTGGTTTTAAAAAGAGCGACATGATTTGTCTCCTACAGAGCTAAATCAAGACACCTTCAACTTATGCCTAATTTGGTCTTTGCTATGATAGACTCCCAATTGATGTGTGCTGCACCAATCATGAATAAATGAGAATACTTAGGCAAAACCCACAAAAAAGTCTTATAAAACCACTGAGAAGAGCTAAGTTAGCTATTGTTAATAGGCAATTTATTAAGTATTCATTTCAACAAAACACAGAACCAGATTTTTCTATCTTGGCCTTTTTTATTGTGAATTTTACACAATCTGTACATTTATGTGTGGCTTTGTACTGTATACCAATATTAAAACTTTGAATTTATTTTGCGCTCCTGCATTTTGTTGAGAAGCATGCTGGTGAATTTTGCTCTTCAGCAATTTGCAAGTAAGCAGAGATGTAGCAGTTCTACTAATTTATTTGTAATTCAAGTAAATTCTATGAACTCTTAATGCAAATATATTTCATAGTATTACTTCTGATGAGTTGTTTGACTCAGGTGTGACCTCAGAGTAACCAGACATATTTCATTTTCATTAGTGTTAAATTGAGTAAGTACAGAGTTAATGTGTATTTTTGAGGAACTGAATTCATGCTGTTTTAGTAAGTATTATGTTTTACTAGTGTTTATTATACTGTTCATAGTTTTAGAGTCCAACTTTGTTTCCTTTGAAGCCACATGTGTAACTTTTTACTTTCAGAGTAAGCTGTATTGGACCAATAAATCAGTGTATTTTCTCCATGTAACCTTGAATTTAGGAAGATCTGTTTGTTAATCAAAGAAAAGGGTTATCTACTAACTGGTATAAGCCCATTCAGCAACAGATTTAGCATAGTTTGGTAGCTGATTCATTTGCAAAGCTGTTACAGAACAGCTTTCTGAGGTAGACTAAAGCACAATGGTCCTTGTGTTTATTCAGATGGTTATTCAATCTGCTGTATTGTGGTCCTTGTGCTGATTAAAGGCTTATATATGTTCTATAGGACTACTCTACAAGCTGTGCTCAAACTTCCTACTCCCTCAGGGGCACTTGTGTTGAAGAGCTAAAAAAGTTTTCACAAAAAGCACTATTTCCAGAGAAACTGATGACTTATTCACAGACTTCACTTAATATACAAGTAAGTGCCTTCATAAATATTCATAAGCATTCAAGAAATGCCAAGAACAATCCAAGAAGGAAAGGGAATGTCTAGAGAAATGCTTTTAATAACTCTACAGCTCAAATGTACTGCAAGTTCTATCTATATCAGGCAACCCAGTGCTTGCATGACTCTCTTACTGGGTTGCAGAGCTATAACTGAAATGTCACATCTTAGCATTTAATAAAAATCCACAGCATGGTCACTTTATCATTACAACCTCAATGTAGCAGAAACTCACAGGTATTTCTAAGTAGAGCTTTGAAGTAGTTATGGGGAATGGACTTAGAAAAAAACCTACAAGTTTTGCAAGATCAGGTCTTAATCAAAATTACTGGACTGTTAGGATCAAATGCTCTAGTTTTCTGCATGTGTCAGATCAGGAGCATTATTTCACTGCAAAGCACAAGAATTGCTGTGTTCAGATCCTATATTTCCGTAGACCTTCAATGTTTCTTAATGTAAAAGAAAAGATGTCTACGGAACTGGGAGGGGCAACTGTAGTCTGACTTTCTTGATACTTATGAATTTAAGAAGTCCTTCATTAACTGTAGCACATCAGCACAAAATCTAAAATACAACAATTTCAGAACAAGAACTCAAATGTTATTCAGTGCAAAAGCACAATGCAGTTACATATAAAGCAAATACATATTCTAAAGAAGTTCTTTTTCATCTGTAGCCATTTGCAGTGGCATGAGACTGTTTCACAGAAACATCTGATTCAATTTGCCAGCTAAGAAGCTGCTATTGAGAAGAGTGAGTGAACAGCAAAGGATAGCTAAACTGGTTATCTTTACAAAGTAGCAATTAAGAGCTTCTGTGAATTCTGCCTAAGGAGACAACTCCTTTCATTGAAGCATTTTTAAATCTAGTATAAAATAAAATCACCTTTACATATTAAGGGCTTGTCTTTGCCGCAGAGGTAACTAAAGTGTTTCTTTCAATTTGGATTCTATGAGCAAACAAAGCCCTTCCATTCAACGTGGAAATGCTCTTGCAAGCAAGTTAACTTGGGAGATACAGGCTACAGCTCAAGTTAGCAGGGTTGCTGTATGCTGCTAGTCCATTCACTGTTTACAGTGTCTCATCACAGCTGTGGCTTCTTTCTTCCTAAGCAAATACCAATGTACTTGGATTTACCAGGAGGATAGGTGGAGAAAGATGATGAGGCTCTCTCATTTGGTAATTGCTGTGGTCAAAGATACTGCTGGCACTTGCTGAGGTGTGTCCCTTCTCTAAGTCATAGCTTTGTCAATAAATCCACTAAATTATTCCAAACTACTGTTCAGGCTTCTCTCGTGTGTTGGCTGGTGATTCATTCAGTTGCCACATTCAGGCATCAGGCATTTGAGATGCCAATGATATTGGAGACTTCTACAGGGTCCAATTTAGAGACTGGCCTGTATAGCCCAGAGCCCATGAGAAACTCATGCTCTTCAGGGGGACAGCTGGAGGTGAGGTGGATGCCCTTGGGACATATCAAATGGCACCTGGTGCCTGTGCCTGAGTGACTGCACCAAGACCTTCATCTCCATTGATGGTAATAGGAGCTTAGATGATTTGTTTAGACATCTGGACATTTTGATCTGTTGACTCCCACACTGACAGAAGTATCACTTTCGCCTGCCTTAGCAAGATCTGCTGGAGCCCGTTTTTCAGACCTCAAAGACGTCCGAATAGACAGGTTAGCGGTTTTAAAGACAGAACAAGGTAAGAATTACAGGGATAATTTTAATTTACCACCTTGTGGTAGCAGAGCATTTTGATTATTTCAGGTGGTTAATAAGTATTAAATGCCAGGGACTGTTAAGACTGACCAGGTGGATCACCTGAATAACACACAAGATGAGTCAACTGCTACCGCAGCTTGTTGCTACTGAATAGTGACTCCTGCTGTGGACAGGTCTGGAGGCTCAGAAGGCTTTATAAGAAATGTCAAATATTCTTCTGTGTGAATTATATCCCATATCATCTCCAAACATAATTAGTTTTTCCTATTGCCCCCCACTTCTGCACTACTGTTCAGCTTCATCGCGGGGATAAGATCTCTTGTGCAATGTTTGTGGCCAAGTCTTGCTGTGGTAGTTTCAGATGTAATTGTCCCCAGTCTGTCCCCTCTGCTGGGGCTTATATCTCTCTACCTGCAGAAGAGAGAGAACACTTGGACCTTAGATTCTCCAGGTCACAGTCTGATGTCAGGTTAGCTTTGACATAGTTTAAAAATAACTTTAGCTTTGAAGTAACTTTACAGTTGTCAGTATTGATGTGCCTTTGTACACAGGCCCCAGAAGGTTTGGGGCTGGCCTACCTCTGGTTTAGGTTTTGAACTATAAGGAAATGTGGTGCATTTAAGTTTGATGGGGAATCACAAAGGTTTGCGTGAGGTTTCTCTTTGAGCACAAGGCACAGGTGTCTGAAAACCCCGAAAGACCATGAGTGGCCTGTAAGCGATGAACCACATTTTCCCTGGAAATGCCCCAGCGCAACTGCTGTGGAAGTCCCCGAGGACAAAAGCCGGGAACACCTGCGAAGTGACACCAGACACAAGCTTGCAGACAACGGGGTTTAACTATTCACTCATGATTTGCAAATGCGGGATGAATTCACAGCAAGTCTGCTTCCAAGCTTTTGTAGTTCAAACGAAACATTTCACACCTCTCCAGGAACTGCCCCTCCAGATGAAAAAAAGGGTGAGGCATTTGGAAGTCAGTATAAAGAATGTGATAAACTTCAATTAAAATAAAATATGAATAAAAAATAAAAAAAACAGGGTTTTTTTTTTTGCTTAACTTAAAAGAAGTTTAGAAATCATATTCTATTGGTGTATAGATTAGATAGCTTTTCTGAAATAATTTATTTGTGACTGTTCAATTATCAACTGTGTGGACATTAGTGATAATTAGTTCTGTGGTGGAATGATTCAGAATGTGACATATATGGTAGCAAAGGACACGAAAATAAAAGATTAATTTTCTTTCAGAAAGAAAAAGATTATTTTTTAGGTCATCATATGGTAGATCTAGTGGAAGAAAGTCTTTTCTGGAAATTAGAACAAAACAGAAAACAAAACTGCACTTGCTCACTTACTTTTGATTTTTGATATTGCACCGAAAAGCCATGGAGTGTAGAGTGAAACTTAAAGATGTAGAGCAAAATGAAAATGAAAATAATGCTGATACCTTTTGAAATCTGTGCAAACTGAAGGAGGTTTTGTTCTCCACTGAAAACCTTAGAAATAAAATATGTTTGGACATATCTAGTTATCACCTTATGTCTGATTATGGACTAAAGAAAGCTTATAAGCTCCATGCCAGTGCCAACAGTAGGAAATTCTGATTGAGTTGTAGTGGAAAAGATCTCTGCATCTCAGACTAAGTGTCCTGGTCTCTATTACCATTTTTTTCTTTGCTGACAATGTCTCATTTATGAAAAAGGGCATATTTTCAATCCTTTTAAAAACTGAGTGATACTGAATTTCTCAGAAGACACTCCTCAGCCCTCTCCTTTTAGAAAGGCAATGATCAGCATGCTATAGGCTCTCATTATGCACGGAAAATAAAGAACATAAGGAATTCTTTTGGGCAAAAGGATATAAATGTCATCCAACAAAATATTAGTTATCCTCTATTTTTTTAAAAAAATGCTTAAGTAATAATCATTTAACTGGTAGACAGCAGCAGAACTATGTAGTCTAAGCTGGTTGTGACATCCGAGAAGGTAAGTGAGCTGCAATATTTAGATTAAACAAAAAACGGACCATTATAATAATATACACAATGAGGAATGTACCACATTTTCTGTTTAACACCAAAACTGAATTTCACAATGAACTGATTGTGGAATGTTAAAAGTGTAATTCAACATATCTGAATAAATTAGCTTCTACTATGTAGTAGAAATAGAGAAACACATGGCAGAGATAATAGCCCCAAATGCTTGAATATTCTTGGGCTGGAGGTTGCCTGGCAGCTTTTGTACCAGCTGGAAGAGCTAGGACCCAGCTGGCTTGGCAATAGCCACCATAATGTGCCTTGGTTGGCAGACAGCCATCTGAAACTCTTCAAGGGTCCATGTTCCTCCTATCTGCTTGTGTGCAGCACTGGCCCCAAGACTACATTTAAGAGGAGTGAGCAGATCCTTTCCAGCAGTGTCAATCATGTTGGCACATGGCAGCAGGGTGTGAAATACCATGGTGTTGGTGGAGGCCTGAGAGCAGTTCTTTGGGGCGCTTCAGCACTGAAATTTCCATCTAAAGAGATGATAAGAATTCAAGGACTGGTGCCACTGTAATGGAAGGGAAAAATGCAAAAATTCACGCAATTTTTGCAAATACTTGCTTACACAAATGTAGGATGCAAACAAAGAAGTATAATGGTTTATGTGCTTTTAGTGCTTTTAATCCGAGCATTACAGGACTATTAAGGCATCACAAGTAAGCTCCCCATAGTGGGGTACTGTTGTTGTCAAGTTACAGGAATAAATGTTCCTAATTGGAACAAACTCAGGTTTGAGAAGGATGATAGCTGTACACAGCTTCAGGTCAAGGAGGGAAGGCAGCTGCACAAATAGCTATATCATCTCCTCTGATCTCTCCTGGTGGAGGAAGGGCAAGTACCGGATTAGGGAAACAGGCACATCTAGGGGTCCTGAATCCCTCAGAAGGTTAGTAGTAAATAGAAAAATGACCCCAAATGGATCCCCCTTTGCTAGAGTGAAGGATCCACAGGGAGATCACCAACAAGACACAAGTCGGTATGAAATGAAACATTATTAGTTCTATGTCTCAAAGACTCCCTGTTTCTTGCGATCCATGTTCCTACAATAATACAGGAATTCTTCATCCTTCTCGGTGCCTCCATAAGGCTGAACACTGTCCTCCCAGGAAATAAAAAGAAACACAGTCGCAGTGATCCAAGCTTCAGCTTAGTCCTTTCCCAGCTTATTTCTGAGCACATCTGTTCTGGCACAACTCTGATAACCATATTCTAGCTCTTCCCCATGCAGCACATCTAGCAGTGGCTGAGAGGTGGGTGCCTTTTCATGGGCATTGATGAGAGCTGGTGAAGTAGTGAACAAACTTGTAGTTAATGGGGATTTAATTCCAACCAATGAGGTGGTGGCAGGACATCTTCACGTGTCCTTTCCTGCCCTGGCTGCTGCAGAGTCTGTTCCAAGCAGTCCCATCTGCAGTCCATGCTGCTCCAGGGAAAACCACAGGCCATTAAAAGGCAGAGCCCTGCAGTAAAGCTCTCCTTGAGAAAGTTTTCATGGTTCAGTTGCTGCTGTGGGTGCTTTGATCTTCACTAGGAGTGTCATTAGAGCTCATAAATACATTCTCCTCCCACAAACCCTGAAACAATGACTGAGGTATGGATGTTTGTACAGATAGTGCCAGAACCTCATCTGCTCCACATGGCAGAGAAACAGCACCGAAATCTGCCTATTTATATGAGTGAAAGGCCTGTTTAATAGCTTCAGACCACATGAAACACTGTGTTATCTATTCTGGATACCTGCATAGTATAAATCGTAACTTTTCAAGCCACTGATTCCCACAGCAGGGAGAATTTGTTTTCTCCTGTTTACATGTGAACATGTCCAGTTCAAAACCCAAAGGCTGGATCCATCAAATTGACAATAATACACTTCTGCAAGTATAAATAATCAATGCTTTTTTAGACTGAAATAATATTTTTAAATTGGTCAAACAAATTCATTTTGCTTTGACTTTAAATGATGTTTAAGAACCTGTCTCTCTGAAAAGAACTTTGGCTTCTAAATTATTTAGGCACTGCCTGTATCCTATCTGCTGGGGAATCTGACTCGGAAAGTCTTTGATTTACAGGTGTTCATATTAACCAAATAATTCTCACATATGTAAGGCTTTCTTTGCAGAATGCCTTAAAAATTGTAACGTAGAATGTCAGGTACTTTGCATATTTAGAAAGACTAACATGGGCTTCTGTTCTGATAAGCATGCTGTGGGGCCTTGGAAAACTATGGGCTAAACATCAGTGAACAGTTTTATAGTACTGAAACCGTGTCATATTGCTAGCCCAGAACCTTGCCTGCAGTAGGAAGCCTACCAAGAGTCGGGATATACTAAGTGTAGGAGTTGCTGCAAGCTAAAGTGTTCAAATGGCTTTTGGACAATAGCTGGCTTACGCCCTGTCATTAGGCATCCAGATGTGTATTTTACAGCAGATGAGACTGCTCAGGGGCCTAAAGTTATGATTAGTTACAGATCAGTGAGTGTAGAAAAATGGTTATTAACACCTTTTTCAAAGTAATACATAGAGTTGCACTGACTTTGTACCAGTGAAATAGCCCTGTCTTAACTGGAAGAAGTCCTGCTTTACCTCTGTGTGATCACAGAATTAGCTTTTATCCTTGTATAAGTGCTGTATCTTAATATCTACCACATGGATCTCTTGTGCTTTCCTATGTTAGCTCACATCACACACATAGTTAAATGAATGGGAGAGTTGTCTTGGAACTAAAAAAAAGAAAAGGATTGGACAGTGTAAAATAAACAGAAATGTAAGCTTCTTTAATTCCCACTGCATTGCATCATAATTAAAATATTTTCTTTTAAAATTGGAAGTTGTACCAGTTACAAATACCTTTCATCTGAGGTTCAGTGGTAAACTTCTCCTCTCATGTTACTTCTGAATTACAAAGGCATAATAGAAGAATTAGGCCTTGATATTTGAATTTATTGCAAAGCCCAATTTGAAAAAATCTTATCTTTTCTTGATGATGCTGAAGTGTAGGAGGACGGATGTGCAAACTTCTCCATTTTTGTAACCAAAACACTCTATATGTGTCACTTCTAGGTATTTATTAAACTATTCTCCCCAAATTATGGATTATGAGCCCCACTGAGACTCTGCAAAAATCTGGCAGGGGATGTGCAGGGAGCAGTCAGGAGCATTCCCATCCCCTCAAGACTGCAAGTGAGAAAAGGTTGTAATTACAGGTAAGTATCTGCAAATGTCAGGGAACTGCTGCCTGCATTAATTGTGCATTTTCACCTGTTCCTTCAACACCAGGAAGCCACTCAGAGCCTGTGATTATTGCCTCTTCTCCCTTTTCCGCCTGGGTAGACCAGTGCTACTTCTGATCTAGGAGCATAGGAAAGGCAGATAAGTCGGAAGGGATTCAGCCATGCACATAGAAGACTTCTATGTAGAAAACCAAATTATACCCTAAAGCCAATGGGTTTCTGAGTACTCTTAAATGGTAGTACACCAGACAGCAGTTCTCTGCATTTTCAGTCACATGGCACAGGCCCAGGGCACAGAGGTCCTCTTTGAATAGAAGTTGGTAGGCCACCCAGGTAATGCTGCTCTGAATACAGACTGGAAAGGATTTGAGTAACAAGTGCTCTAGAGGTAGGGGATGAAGTCTTAGTGCTAAGCCCAGATCTTGTCTTTTCACTGACGCAATTTCATCAGTAAAACAGTAGATTTGTTTACACGGATTCATTATTGAGGAATTTGCACTCCCCTGGCTCCCACAGCTTGACATATTGAATGAACTCTGCTATAAAGATACTTATCCAGTATCATCTGCCTGTCAGATAAATGGTTTGATTAAAGTGGTATTGTTTTCAATTCCCTTCCCATAGGCAGACTATCATTTGCTGTGCATGGCTCTGGAGCCATCTCATTCATGGCTGCATTCTGCTGTACTGCTCACAGGCCAGGCTAATTGTTTTTACAGACACCACACTCTACTTCCACTCCCTGAAGGATTTTTAAACATCAAAATAAAGTTAAAAAAATGTCAAAATTCTTGGTGATATTACTGCTTGATTAGGTTGTTATTCATGTTAAAATTTATGAAAGTACATCTGATTCATGAATCTGTCTTACGGGTACTATGCTCAACAAGTAAATCTAATGCCTTGTTTATATCATAACAAAAAAAAAAAATCTGGGATGCTTTTCTCATTGTATGACAATCTCAATTTACATATATGCTGGGACACTTTTGTAGCATTCTGTATGGGGATAGGAACTCCTAACATAAATACCTAATGCATCATGAATAATAGAATCATGGAATCAGAGTAGCATGGGTTGGCAGGGACCCTGAAAGGTCATCTAGTCCAACCTCACTGCAATGAGCAGGGACAACTTCAATTAGATCAGGTTGCTGAGAGCCCTCTCCAACCTGACCTTAAGTGTTTTCCAGGAATCCTCCCTAAAAACATTGATTCTTTTTCTTTTTTGCTCTTGTCAAATAAAAGCTAAGAATGGGTTATCAAAGCAGCCCTGAGATAGACTTCTTCCTCCACCTACCCTATAGCATGGTTTTATGAGACTGATGCCACCATGTTTGTCAAACAAAAATTCCCTCCTGAAACAGAGAAGAGAACACGGTCTGCCAAGAGAGTGTAAGCTTTGGCTGACATCGTCTCTGCTCAAGTGAATTTGGGTAGACTGGAAGTGTCTCATTCCAATGTGAAACATAAATATAGGCTTTGTATTTGGCTGTAGCATGGAAAGCTATGGGGAATCATGCAGATCTTATGTTGTCCTTTGGTGCAGATTCTCCAAAATTTCAGGTACAAAGCAATGACTGAAATTACTGACGGCTTCTGAAACAAATTCAGTGACTGTAGTACAGGCTTACGCAACCATTTCTTGGCCCCAAAATTGTATCATCTCATGGATATGGGCTAAAATCTTCTCTGTGTCCAACATGTATGGTCAACACAATGAAATACAGGACTATCAGATGCTAGCTTATACCTGATTCTTTCGTGTCTTCAGCATAAGTGTCTTTATTTGCAGCTCCCCCAGAGGTGCAAATCATTTAAAGGACAAAAAGAATGGTAAAGTAATAGATGAATGGCTTATACTGGTTATCTCACAGTTTGTGTTGGCTGGATGCACATAGAGGTGGGTGTGACATCAGCCTAAGGACAGGTTAATCACGTGTCCTCCGCCTGCCAAAGAGCTCTAGGAGCTGCTGTATCTTAGCCACAAAATCAGTCCTAAAAGACAGATGTTAAATAGACATTCTAGAGGTCTCATGCTCTTACAGAAATGAGTAAATTGGATGGTCTCTGAGTTCCTTAAGTTTATCTGTAGTTTTTACAGATGACTGGGAAAAAATTCAGGGGAAGAGGTACTGACCCAGTGTTTTGTAGTACTTCATGGTTCCTTCACAGATATGAACTAGCATTTACCTGGGTTTTTTTTTTTTTTATTTTGCTTGAAAGATGCCAAAGAGATGACCTCTTAGCTGTGAATCTCTCAAACTTGCTGAGTTGCCACCATATAAAACTTATTCTGAATGCAGCACCATTCCCTCGTTACTTTTGCTTCCTATTTCAAGTCTCATTGTAATAATCTGATCACAGAGATCTCCTTTTAACCATTTGTCAGAATACAGCTGCAACCTTGTTGGCAAATCATAGATAGTAGGGGACAACCTAGTTAAGGAATATGTTGTATGTGGTTTGTGGTGCAGGCTGTCTGGCATGAGTTCTCTGTCCACACTGTAATTCTGCAAACATTACTGTTATATAAGAGCTAGCGAGATAAAGAATGAAAGCAAACAGCATTTGACAGCAACACGGGGATTTATCTTTATAAGACTAGGCTGACTGTATATATACTTGAATGTGTACACATGTGTGTATATGTGCATTTACATATACATGTACCCTACGTGTGTTGCATCTTCTTTCCAAGTAAGTTAAAGAAGATTATCAATGGAGGTAGAAAGAAAAATAACAGGAAGGAAAGGCAAATACTTAGTCAAGGCCTTGGATACTTTTAACAGGGGTTTCAAGAGGAGCTTCATGATAGTTACTGTTTGGTATCTAATGAAAACTGTTTGAGAACAACTTTGCTGGAAAGCCACTGAAGGAACCCAGCCAGATATTAGGTAACCCAAGGTTGCTTGGGAAATCAAAACAGAATTACAAGGCCATTAGCTCAGTGCTGTGCTTTTGGAGGGAGAAAATACTGTGGAGAATGAGCCTCTATTATTATCTGCTATAAGTCCATGTGGTGCCACTTCTGCAAAAGATGGGCACGGCTGTACCACCCGTGACACTGATGAAGGTGGGGACGGGAGTGGCCTCCTTTGTCTCCACTCCGTTTTTAGCCACTAGAGGGCACATAACGCTCAGCACTTGGGCTCACATCACTGTCCTCAAGAATCTCCCCTAAAGGAGCTAACTAGTCTTTGCCAGGCGCTCCCCTCCAACTGCTTGCTCAGCCTTCGGTCCTCTCAGCTTCTCCTTCTGTCTTTGATTTCCCCCTGAGATATGCTTTTTCTGCTGATGGCCACGTAACATTTCCAAACCGCTGCACACATGAAGCTAATAAACTGCATTAAGGGACAGGCTTGCTGTCAGAAGTAGCACGTTGACCACTTTGGCTCTTGGTGGGAGTGTTTTGCCAGCTGAGCTGAAATTGCAGCTGCATTGACTTCAGGGATGCCAAGTCTGTAAACATCTCCACATTCTTTTGGGGTTTAAAGGAGGCTAGTGAAACAGCGAGGAGTTTGTCTTTAAAGTAGCTGATGGATTACCTCTGCTGTTTCATGCCTTAGCTACCTGCAGAGGTCCAGCGCAGGGCAAAGCTTGACTCTTCTCAATGCCAGCACCTTGCACAGTCTAAATGCCACACTGATTGTGAAAATTGAAAAGACGTGAACCAAAAACTTGGAGATGATTCGAAAAAAAGCAGCTTTTGAGGTTTCAGTGTGGCCACTTGGGATGTACTGTTCTTGTTAGTTCTAAGATGGCACTGTTAGGTTTCCCTGTTACAATATCCTGTTGAATTCTAATGAATAAAGAGGAACCTTTGATAGTCCAAATCTGAGCACTCTGCAATTTATCAGAAATTACAGGTCTAATTCTACGACAAGAAGAAAACTTATTTAAGGGAGTGGTGAGACTTCCAGCAGCAGCAGAAATGTGTTACTGATATAAAAGGCTCTGACTTGGTTTAAGTGACAGTAATTCCTCTTTTTCTCATTGAAACATTAAAGGATTGTCTCTATGAGCAGTTTACAATTCTACAAACTCTGTTTCGCTATAAAAAATGGGCTGTCCACCCTGATGTGACTGGTGAACTGCTGGAGAGGTATACTGCAGTAATACTTATGTGGTCACATCTTCATTCCCACGTATTTTGGTGGTCCCCTAGCTGCCTTCCTTTTGCTTTATTCCCAGTCTCAGCTAGTTGCTTTAATTAACAATGTGTTACTCGTCGCTTAAATACTAATGCCCCTTTCTGAGCTCACAAGTTCCCTGAATCATAGAATCTTCCAGATGAAAAAGACCTTTGAGATCACTGAGTCCAACCCATCCTCTGCTAAACCATGGCTTTCAAAAACTCATCTACCCATTTTTCAAACACCTCCAGGGATGGTGACTCAACCACCTCCCTGGGCAGCCTGTTCCAGTGCCTGACCACCCTTTCAGAAAATAAATTCTTCCTAATATCTAATCTGGACCTCCCCTGGCGTAACTTAAGGTCATTTCCTCTTGTCCTATCACCTGTCACTTCAGAGATCAACACTCACTCTGCCACAGCCTCCTTTCAGGCAGCCGTAGACAGCAATGAGGTCTCCCCTCAACCTCCTCTTCTCCAAGCTAAACAACCCCAGTTCCCTCAGCTGCTCCTCACAGAACTTGTTCTCCAGCCCCTTCACCAGCCTCGTTGTCCTTCTCTGGACACGCTCCAACACCTCAATGTCCTTCTTGTAGTGAGGGGCCTAGAACTGAACACAGTACTCGAGGTGTGGCCTCACCAGTGCCGAGTACAGGGGCACAGTCACTGACCTGGTCCTGCTGGCCACATTGTTTTTGATACAGGCCAAGATGCCATTGGCCCTCTTGGCCACCTGGGCACACTGCTGGCTCATATTCAACCAGTTGTCAACCAACACCCCCAGGTCCTTCTCTCCCACGCAGCTCTCCAGCCAGTCTTCCCCAAGCCTGTAATACTGCATGGGGTTATTATGTCCCAGGTGAAGGACTTGGCATTTGGTCTTGTTAAATCTCATCCTGTTGGTCTCAGCCCATCGATCCAGACTGTCCAGATCTCTTTGCAGTGCATCCCTTCCTTCAAGCAAATCGACACTTTCACTCAGTTTGGTGTTACCTGCAAACTTGCTACGGGTGCTCTTGATCCCTTCATCCAATCATTAATAAAGATACTGAACAGGACTGGACCCAGCACTGAACCATGGGGAACATCACTAGTGGCTGGCCTCCAACTTGATTTACCTCCATTTACCACCACTCTTGGGCCTATCATCCAGTCAGCTTTTTATCCAGCAGAGCGTGTGCCTGTCCAGGCCAATGGCAGCCAGTTTCTCAATCAGAATACTGTGAAAAACGCTGTCAAACACTTCACAAAATTCCAGGTACACCACATCCACAGCCTTTCCCTCGTCCATTAACTGGGTAACCTTGTCATTGAAGGAGATGAGGTTGGTCTGGCAGGACCTGCCTTTCATAAACGCATGTTGACTGGGTCTGATCACCTGGCTGTCCTGCATATGCTGTGTAATCCGCTCCATGATCTTCCTCAGTTCCAAGGTCAAGCTGACAGGCCTATAATTCCCTGGATCCTCCTTCCGACCCTTCTTGTAAATGGGAGTTACATTTGCCAGTCCCCAGTCAGCCAGGACTGTTGATAGATGAGGGAAAGGGGTTTGGCAAGTACCTCCGCCAGCTCCCTTAATATCCTTGCGTGTATCCCTTCCGGTCCCACAGACATGTGGACGTCCAATTGGCCAAGCAGGTCTCTAACCAAGTCTTCTTGGAACATTGAGGGCTCACCTTCACAGTCTTCTGGCTCAGGAGGCTTGGAGCACAGAGAACATCTTACCTTACTATTAAAGACCGAGGCAAAGAAGGCGTTAAGTACCTCTGCCTTATCCTCATCCTTTGTTATACCATTCCGCTTGCATCCAGCAAAGGAGAGAGGTTCTCCCTGGCCCTCCAGTTGTTATTAGTATACTTGAAGAAACATTTTGTATTATCTTCCACCAAACTAGCCAACTGAAGTTCCACTTGGACTTTAGCCCTTCTAATTTTTTGCCTACATGATCTCACCTGCTCCTTGTAGCCCTCCTGAGATGCTTGTCCCCTCTTCCAAAGCTCATATATTTTCCTCTTTTTCCTTAGATCAACGCAGAGCTCTCTGTTAAGCCAAGCTGGTTTTCTTACCCACCGACTCATTTTATGGCACACGGGGATGGCCTGCTCTTGCATTGCCAGAATTTCCTTCTTGAGGAACATCCAGCCCTCTTGTGCTCTTTCATCATTTAGAACTGCCTCCCAATGAACTTTATCAAGCAGCCTTCTAAACAGTTCAAAGTCTGCCCTCCGGAAGCCCAAGGTGGAAGTTCTGCTGACCCCTCTCCTTACTCCTCCAAGAACTGAGAATTTCATCATCTCATGATCACTGAGCCCCAGGTGTCCTCCAACAGTCACCTCCCCCACAAGGCCCTCTCTGTTCACAAACAGCAGATCCAGTGGAGCATCTTCTCTTGTGGGTTCACTCCCCAGTTGTGTCAGGAAATTACCTGCCATACACTCGATGAACCTCCTAGACTGTTTTCTTTCTGCTGTGTTATACTTCCAGCAGACAGCTGGAAGGTTGAAATCTCCCACAAGAACAAGGGCCAGCGATCGCAAGACTTCTCCCAGTTACTTGTAGAAGAGATCATCAATTTCCTCGTCCTGGCTGGATGGCTGATAACAGACTTCCACCGCTATGTCTAACTTACTGCAGGTTCCACTGATTTTAATCCACTGGCCTCACCAGCTCCTGAGGCCTCAGCCCTGCTGTGCAGTTGAGGAGCACCAGGGAGGTATCCTGAGATGGATCCAGGGTGGGATGGTTGAAGTGGGAAATAAACGGCTATAGGGCCCCTGTTGCCTGAGTAAAAGAACAGCACGTTCCCAGTATTTTGGCGTAGATACTCTGATTTCATTGTTCAAAATGAAATGCAGTGGCTTTCACCTACTTTCTGCTATATACCTTCCTGCACACCATGAGGATGACGCCATCATGCACAGCATACAGGAAAGGATCACCTACCCTTTGGGCTGAGCCTGGTGGGAATCAGGAAGTGGAGACTTGCTCTGAACGAAAAGCGAGCTGTGCCTCTGGATGCAAGCAGAGTATGTCAGTTAGTGCTAAGCAATAACAACTGGAGAACATTACTTAGACATAAATCTTGCACAGCAATCCTACTAACTCATAGCTACCTAAATGCTACTGGAGATTGAGGTTTGCGTGACTATTTGTGGCATGCATCTTGTCAAGTTGCGGATTCTCTCTTTTAGTTTTCATAAAACTTAACAAGGGTACTAAGTCCAAGAAGCTGAATTTGACAATAAAAGGGAGGAGCCACTGGAAAAAGGTACTCTCTGCGAAGCTGGTTAAGAATCCTCTAGGCTGGCTCTACTGGTGTTTTAAATAAGAATTAATATTACCAGAAAAGTTGCCATGACACTGATTTCGCCCAGGCAAGCAGCCAAGTGAGTTACCTGGTGTCCCTGGCAGTTTGTCTTCTGGTTGCTAGTGACTGCCAGACCTATCTGGATGCCTTTATTTCTTGTTACCTGTCCTGTTTATATTACACAGAAGAGCAGAACATATTCTGTGCTCCAGAGCCTGTAATTTCTATTTTGAATGAAGGACTCTGTGGTGAGGGTGGTGCTGTAGCCCTTCATCCTCCTGGGGAACAAGCACATGGATATCATGCTGCGGACTGTGGGAGTATCTTCAAAAGAGAGCAGGAGGCTACATCCAGGCATATTGTTATCATTTGATCAGGACATTTGCACAATGTGGTGCTCTCAGCAATCCCAAGACTTGGTATGTAACACTGTTCCAAATTGGCAAACAAAAACTGGGGGCTCCTGTTTTGAAACAGAGTAATTGCATTGATCTATAGCTTTGGGGAAACTGAGTGAAATAATTTGAATTGGTTGGGGCCTTTGTGTTTTAACAACTCTTTTTTTCTTTTTTCTTTCCTCCCCCCCCCCCCCCCCCCCCCCCCGGCTTTTTGGAAACTACTGATTTGTTGAAATCAAAATGTTTTATGAAATGGGTGGGTTTTGGCAAACTGGCAAAAATGATGCAGAGTTCTGAGGAAACCCTTCCTGCCAGGAAATCAGCTGCCATCATAAAATTATTTGGTTTCTTGACAGTTCACTTGGCTCACTGTAAAGGTGCACAGCTCCAGTGTAGTCTTATGCACCAACTGAGCTTCTTCAAAATTCAGGATTGGGCTAGGACCACTGTATGGGATCTCAGCCTCCAGTCTAGGGAAACCATGGCTTCCAGGCTTCCTGGTGCTGGATGAGAAATTTGCAAGCCCAGGGAACTGCTTTCCCATACTCCACAAATCCCTGCTCAGTGGTGGTCCTAGGGTTTCTCTTTGAAATATATGAACACAATGACTGTCATTGTAAAATCCACAAAGACCAAGCTGCTGCCGACAAATCTCTGCAGCTTCATAGAAAAGACATCTTTGTGGTTTATTGGAAAAACAAACAAACAAACAAGCAAAATATGGATATACAAAATGAGGTGACTTCTCTTAAAGCCTATTCTAGGGGTAGAGCGGGGCTCCAAAGTGGAAGTGTCATTGCAGGAATGGTCTGTTCAGTGTTTGCCACAACAATGAGATCACTGTATCTTCAGCAGAGATAGCCTTATGAAAAAGTTTTCTAAGGTTTATAGGTGGAATAAAGGGCTCATTTACAATCCTCCATGGGAAGAGAAACTAGGTGAAACAGCACAGGGTATGAAATTTCTTCTGGGACAAGAAGCTACTCTTTTTAGTGCTTAGATGGGACTCAAATGGTATAGTACAATCATGTTCCTTCTGGAGGTGAGCATTACCCCCAGCTTTCTCAGACAATTCATTATTAAGGGTTTGCCTGGACAGCAGAATCACCCGATGATTTTATCAAGTTCTGGCATCCCTGCACTGGATAGCCAAGGTTGCAATAGCAGCAAAAACAACGCCATAGAAGCTTTAGAAGAAGCGTTTAAGCAAAGTGTATTGCCAGTGTTTCTAAAGCATTTGAACACATTTATTAGCATACGATAACATTCAGGTTGCTGCATTTTCCCGGCCATTGTCTTGCCTGGCAGGCGGATTACAGCAATTCAGGCACCTTTGTTTTGCAGAGCAGAACTGCTCCTTTTGAGAGCTCTGCCCAATCTCAGGTACTCATCAAAAAAAGTAATGAATTTGGACTCAAGCTAATTGGGGTTATCTTGGGAGAAATACATAGGTACAAAGAGGCAAGTCTATGGAAGGGATGCTCATGTGTCTTTGTCATGCCTTCTCAGCTATCCAAAGACAATAGGTGCCTTCAATAATGCTAAATTATTTGTTGCCTAATTCCTGCTGAAATCCCTTTATTTTGCTTTGAGGCTAAACTTGCTTCTAATGAGAACCTGAATAAAAAACTGAAAAATATTCTACTAAGGAGATGATCAACCGTATTTCTTACTGCTTTTCTTTGCTCCACCTCTCCATACAACATTATGTCATGTGTAGTGGTAATCTTTTTCCAGCTGACCTATATACAGAATAGCATGATTAATTTGATGACAGTATTTATGGCATAATATAAAAGTTGTGTGTAGTAGCCAGGAATGGGGAAACACTTGGAACGAAGTCAAATACAGTCAATCTTGCAGTCCTCATTCAAGTGAAATTCTCCTTGGATGGCAATTTAGGCTGAGTGAATTGCAAAACAAGAAGGCTTAATAACATTTCTGTAGATTGGAATAGATCTCTAACATTTTTTTTTTCTAAATGGAAGGCCTTCACTGTCGTAGGGGTAGAGACAGCATTTGTGAAGTCTGACATTTCCAGGTAAAACTTGCTCTGACATTTCCTTACTATGCAGAATGGTTTGTAGTTTTTCCCCTGTCTGGTTTCTTGGAACAGTGGAATGAGTCAAAGTGGCATTATTTAATTCATCTAGATCGGCCTACCAGAGACTCTTTTCCAGAAGTAGCTTTGAATGTTTCATCAGTACTTACATTGGCAAGAATGCTTAAAAACAGAGAAATCAGAGATATGGAAAAATTCCTTAAAATCAGGATATTCCAACCTGTAGAGTGGGAACTGGCATGATGAACTCACAGACTTGAACTGAGTGCTTTATTTGCAATGCAAGAACTTGTCTCATGGCCAGTGAAACTAATGAAACCTGGCATGCTCTGAATTTCTGTCTTATGATTGCTTTTTTACAGGGTTTCTAATGTCTTAAGGGCTCGACTATTCACAGCAGGGTTTTTTTTTTTAAAGTCTCTGATATCAAACAGGAGGAGAGCTCCCACTGCAGTACTTTCTCCCTTACGCAGATATCGGGTTTTTGAAACCCATAAGGACTGAGAAAACTTTAATCCTCTACCGTGTTGTTAGATATGATTGAATTTTCTTACAAGTGGAACACATATTTGGAATTTCACACAGCTAACCTCACTTCCCCCAAGCCACATACACACTGCATAATTATCCAGATTGTGTTTTTTTTATGCAATTATGTTAAAAATAGCTCCAGCAACAGGCCATTAGTGTGACTACCATACTGGTCAAGGTAGTAGAAACTATGACAAGGATTTGCGAATCACAAACTGAAAACTGAGATAAAGATATTCCTAAAAACTACATTATTTAGATTTAGATACCTAAAAGCAATTACAATATATTAAAAATACTAAAGGAAGCATTGTTGTCTGAGACAGCAACACAGCACAGTATTACTAACACTGCACGAGGAAAATCCAACAAAGATTTATCACAGTGTTGTGTGCAGAGATAAATGTATGCATATCTGTTCCTCTTGATTAGGAGCTGTTTGTCATAATGCCAACTGATTTCCAATTGATATAAATACATAGTATTAGCTGTATCATACAGATCTTTAACACATTATCTGGGATGTCATTCACAAAAAACAGTTTGCATACTCCAATAGAGAATGAGCTGATGTTTAAATGAATTAATAAGGTTAAATTATGATTTTTTGCTTATTGGTGGTCCATACCAGTGTAGATCCCAGCAGCCCCCCAGATTTATTAATACACATGATCACTGTAATTTTGGAAAAAAAATAGGAGAATGTATTTTGGGAAGACCTGTCGCATCCGAGTCCTCCATTTAAGAAGTATCTGATAACTGGTGCTTGAATAAGAAAAGTTCAACTCTGAATGACGTCATCTTTACAATAGCTCTTTTAACTGCTTTTATGTCATGGTAGACATCAAGATTTTTTTATATTAAATGCCATGCTGTATTAATTAAGTGTAACAATATTTATCTTAAATATCTGTGAAATGGGTGGGGAGCTTAGACATCCTTGAGTAGAACACACACAGACTTGAAATAGAACAGAAAGGAAATGTGCATTTAATGAAGTTAAGAAGTTCGCATCATAGCACTTTATCATCTGCTGATATGTAACTGTATATGGTGCTACTGTATCTACTGTGTATTGACATAGAACTCATCTTCTCTTGGTGTCCCTCTCTCAGAAGACAGTTGGATGGTGCCCTATAAAGGGTAAGTTTATGGTCTCATCTGATCATATTTGCATGAGAAAACTGGAAGTATAATATGATAGCTGAAATAGATACATTCTGTGGGAGAAAGTCTCACATATTAACCCCCCCAAAAAAGCAGGGAAAATGTTTCTTTGCAATGGTATAGAAATACTGGAAGTCCACTTGGCTGCTGTAGGAATTTCACTATTCATTTCTTGTCTCAGTCTCACAGGAGCTACAAAGGGGATAAAAGCTACATAGTGGACAAAACAGAACAGTTGAAACCAGACTCCTTTTTTTGCAAAGTGCCTGAGAACTTTAAAAGACCATGGCAAGACAGGAGAAAGTCTACACCCAATGGAGATCAAAAGAAGTGCAGTAGGTTAAAAAGAGAACTCCTACAAGACAGGCTGTTTGTGGGAATAACTCTCCTTTTGGTCATATAACTGGGTGTCTGAGAGAGCTGGGACAACCATAAAGGAATACAGAATACATGCTGGGCTTTTTAATGTGGTTTTTTTTTTTTTTATCTACGTGGTTTAATCCTGTGGTTAAGTTAATATTTAAGTCTGCTTTGTCCCTGTTTTTTCATGCAAATTCTCAGGAAGGAGGGGCAGCTTGTGTCTGAACTTGGTCAGAGCTACTGAATGTGCAGAGCTCAGTCTAAGAACAGGCGATATTCCCTACCAGTAGTTGTACCTACGAGAGGAAGATAAAGGAAGGCTTTTTGGGGCACCACTGATGTACTGACACATTGGTGGTGAGTGTTGTTGATAAAGTATGTTTTCTTGTTGTCCATTTTTCTCAATTGAAATTACAATACTTATAAGGTTTTCACTAAAAGAAAGTTATTGTCATGCAGTTGAAATGTACAAGATGTTATTTTTTAAAAGTTGATCCCTTACTCCATCCACTTGACTGAAGTTACTAACTTCCATCAGATTTTTCATCTATTTTCTTTTTCTCGTTTAGTCACTACATCAGCTCTAAGGCTATGATAAACTTCAGTATACAGCCAGGTATTCGGTCCCCTCAGATGAGAAGTGGCAATCACTGCTGAAACCTCCTTAGAACAAGGGAAGGGCTGAGCCTACATTTTAAGCAAATACCTAAACTCAGAGAAGAGGATAGGGCGGAGAAAGATGCTGTGATTACCCTATGCAACCAACTCTGCATTTCTTGTGTTTCTCTTGGCTTGCTCCAAGAGGCTTCCACTTATCTTTCTGACTTTTGTAGACTTTTATAGTGCATGACCAGGACTTCAATCCATCCCACCCAATTTTGCTCCTTTGACAGTGAGAGTTACATTAAGGAACCAATGACTGTATATTTCAAAGGGGCGACATAGGTGGTTTCATCATATATAGGATCTTTGTTAGTTTCTGGAAGTGGCTTGCCTCTTTATATTAGTTACAGAGCAAGTTTGGAGCAAACAACCTTGAAACGTAGGTAGTTCGTTCATGTTCCCAAAGTTGTGTGGAAGAAATCCTCAAAAGGATGCCTAAATCTGGAGTATTGCTGTGATCAATATTGCAGTCCACAGATGTACTTTTTTGCCTGAGGAACTTGTAATTTCAATGCTGAATTTCTGGGTTTCTATATAACCTGGATTAATATCTAAGGGTCACTTCATACGCCTAGATATCTAGTGTTATGTGAGATGTTATAGTGTGTGCAGAATAAAGACGGCAGACCCAATGAAAGATATGTGCCTTTCTGGAGAAGCAGCTGAAGGCCATAAAAAAACTTTACAGCATTTCTTTTTTGGCAACTGAATTTGTCACCTACTAGTGTGAAGTGATCTTCTAAGAAAGAGACAGAGTTAGCTACTTTACATCCTGGTGATTCTAACTTTTTGCACCTAAGAATACCATAGCTCATGTTTTCTCTGATACTGGGTAACAAACATGGTAGATGTATTTCACTGAGGACTTACAGCCTCTGTTGGTGAGTGGTGGTCTATGTTAGCCCATCTCCATAAAATAAATTTTATTTTGGAACAGATACAGGTCCTGGAAAGCTGCTGTTTATTAAAAACATATATTAATAGTTTCCCTGAGTTCCCTTTGTGGTACCATAGGTCATCATAATATTTCCTTAGAACAAAAAATACTCATCTTTTTTGTAAAGAACATCTTGACAGAAACTCTACCTCATCAAAATATCCTGCACCAGCATACTTCCCTTCCCTTTCTCTGAGCAATGTTTCATTGTCAGATATCAGATGTAGAACAGATGTTGCAAATTAAGATAATCTAAGCCTGAAAAACTCATACAGAAAAAAGCGACTGCTTTTTTAGCTAGACATGGCTGAGACATTTGTTGTAGCTAGATATAGCTGAGTCGGATAGAAAGACCAATTGACCAGCAGCAAGAGGGGCAGTCAAAGTGAACTACTGAGCATTTAACATTCCCTCTTCTTTCCTTCCTAATAGTTGTAATTCATGGCAAATTATTGTGAGTTCTTTCTACATGGACTAGGAGCAAGACAAGCAGTGTAATCTAGCTCAAAGCTATACCAGTTTAAGACAAGGTGGATCTAACACTCACAGGTGAATCAGAAGAACGAAACATATCCAAACAATATAAACAATGCTCTTATTGAGGACTCCATATTATTTACTGTCTTCACACTGCTCTGCCTATTCAACACACTTTCGTCATGTAAGTGCAAGTAATAACAATTCTCCATGAAAATAAACCACCTTCTTGCAATCAAAATTTTCAATCAACCCGTCTGATTCATGTCATGGATGCAAAAGCATATTAGCTGCCTTGGAGAGTATGACTACAGTGGTATTTCTTGGTGCATCTTCAACACCAGACGTACACATTTATGCTGTAACTGGGCAGCTGCTCGTCCTAGTTGCAAGAGAGGTACACATATGCTGTTTGACACCCAGTAGTTAAAACTTGCCAGAAGCAAAATCGTGGGTCCATGCAATGTAAGTCCAGTCAGAGGCGGGTGCAGAGACAGAGATCCCTTGTATGGGGAGCTATTTCCAGCCTCCCATTAGCCTGTGTGACAGGGAGCTAAAAGTATTGACAAAATCATTTTAATGCTGATATAGTTTGTGTTCGTGCTAGGGTTTTTTCTGGTAAGGGTGTGACACAGAAAAAAATCGCAATTTTAGTTATATCTCTGTGGTGGCAGAAGTATAGATCTGGTCAAATAATGAGAGAAATTTTCAAATGATACTTAAATCAGTTACAGTAAATGTACAGGTGAAAGGGGCCAGTTTCTTCTGTAGCTGATTTTCTTACTTGTGCTATGAGATGAAGATTGGCAGAAGTTTTGGAGGCTGACAAAAAGAATTTTTTCTTCCTTTCCCCTGCAAGGTCCAAAGACTTCACTACATGCATCATTTATAAAAAATAGAAAGAGACCTTATATTTACTGTTTATTTGGATATACCGAGTGAGGTGGATCCATATCACTAGAAGAGTTATCCATTTTGCTTTACAGGTTTTGACTCTGCACAAAAACATCAGGCTCATTTTCTTTGTTTCTCTTTCTGTCACGTGGTCAAGAAGAGCACACGCACTCTGGAGTAGTTAAAATCCACAATTATTGGCTTTGTGTTATTTGTTATGCAATAAAAATGTACAAAAATTATGAACATGGTACAGGAAAGCAGTGGTGGGATCAAATCACTGCAGCACTTTTAAAAACGTGTACCTGAGTGTGTTTAATTCAGTATACATTGCAGATTGCCTGATGCAAATTAGTTTTATACAAACTTAAGCAGATAGCAACAGCTGCACTTCACAACTGCCAGAGGTTTCTATAAATGGCAGTTTTCCAGCAATCCTGCTAAGAAAGAACTGAAAAGTTTACCACAAACAGCTATACTGAGGCAGACTCCAAGACTGAAACAAACTGGCTGTCAGTTTACCATGGGATTGCTCATAAATGTATTGAATATTGGATTTTGAGTTAGTTTTGAAGTTAGGTTGTTTATCACTCTAAAGAGACATGTTAGAAATTCTATCAAAATTCATTACTGGAATTAATTTTAGGTTATTCCATTGCCTACAAGATTTGACATTTTTACCTTCCATAATATTTATTCTAGTTCCCAAATGACAATATCTTATGAATTACCTCATAGGTTTAAGGAAGAAGTAATTTTTGAAGTATTACTTTGGCTAAATATTTAAGCCATTTGTGACTACAAGTTAAACTTTTAATTTAAATGATAAAATGTGCATTCAGCAAACAGAGGTGCCCCTTTTAGGCTTAGTATTTATTGTTCTTATGATATTATTGGCAGAGAAATGAGGTGAGTGAACTTAGAGGACAGACCTGTCAGGGTTCAGGAGTAAAAATCTACAGAGACAGTCTTGTGCTGAAAGTCCACCTCTAAAACCACAATTTAAAGTAGAGGCTCCTGTAGCTTAGTCAGACAACAGGTCTCGGCTCTTCTGCAGTGGGATTTTTGTACAGCCTTAAATTAAGATCTTGGAGCCGAAGAGTATGGACAATAACAGAGAGTGAAGTTTGCTAAACGTGTTTTTAACAGTTAATCAAATATTTCAGAATGGTTTTACACCCAGCGACTGAGAGCACAAGCAGTACCCATGTTTCCCTCCTTTTGATTTATTGATCCCTTTAATCTAAACTTTGAAAAATATTACCTACAGATTTTTCTCCCTCCAGACAGCTCTCTAACAAACGAGGAGAATACTTGAGGAAGGCAAATAAATAAATTGCAAATGGTTCTGGTAACACCTTGAAGTGATGGTTATTTTTCTTGTTGGATTCTGCCTTTTATGAGAGACATTGCATACAGTCAGAATAAAATAACTTTGTGAACAAGTGGGCACAAGAAATTAGGCAGGGAAAAACCATGCTTGCTTGTCTTAATTATTGTGATCAGCTCATTTCTGACTGCAAAATGCAATCTCCTTCTTAGTTAATTTCTTATTTTAGAGCAGCTCTATGGTTAATAGTAGTGAACTGAAAAGATGGGAAGAACAGGTTAAATTAAAAATGCTCATTTTGCTGTGAGAAAAAAACGCACAAAAGCAGGTAAATGTGGTTAGTCCAGGAAACTACTCTGCCATTTCTTAATTTTCAACAGGAATTTGTCTTAACTTCACGTTCAGATGGTTTCCAATTATGAGAGCAAATAAAGCTTTTTGGAAGCTGATGAGCATTATATTGGCATGGATTATTTCTTGTCACTTGGATCTGGGGGGCTTTAGAAGAAGTCAGTGGTGTCATGCATGGCTATGTGTGTCGAGTCCTCTGTCTGGAGAATATCAGCATACTGCCCTGTCCACCCCATCTCATCCAGAGCCATCCATATCTGAATCACTGTTCAGGTACATCCTGCAAACACCATGGCCACAAAACTGAATTGGATCTCCTGCTCTTCAAAGTTAAGTCGTTAACTTTGGATCTTCCAACTCAGTCTCCTTCTGCTAAGTACTTTTAGTATCCAATAGAAGTGAAATTTGTCTTTGACGACTTCCTAAGATGGTACTGTGATTTCAAGATCTGTGGAGAACACTGGAAGAATGATAATAAACGGCAAACTACTCTGCTTGCTGGTGTGAAAGTGCCTATATGAGGTGATTAGCTAAGTCCTGGACAGAGCATGGGGCTCATTCATCAGGGACATTTCTGCTGACTCCAGCCACATTCAGCTGCCTGTGAATTCAGATCTTGAACTTAAAACAGACCTCATTGAGTGAGTCTTATCTTATCTGAGTAGGTTTGTTCGTTTCTTCGGTAAATCGATTCACCCATACAGCCCTAAAGCAGGTCACATAAATGAAAACCTAATCCTAGGCAGTGCTGGCCAGGATTTGTCAGTGGAATATTTCTTAGGTGAGAGAAACAGAACTTCTGGAAACTACAGGAAGTGCTGGTGTTTGTGGCGAGATTGTGAGAAAAAATGGATGAGGGGAAGGAGAACAAGTCATCTCACAAGAGTCTCTGGGGACACAGGGAGGGTATCTGTAAAGCAAACCTAAGCTTCAGGGTCTCTCTTCCTAGGTGGCCAACAGCCTATGAGCCACAGGAAGATTTTTTTCCTCATTTTGTAAATACCCATAGCAGACAAGAAAGGCACTGCTGCTTTAGGCAGGACTTTGATCACTTATCTGAGCTGATGAGACCCAGATGAAAATGCTTCTAGTAGAGTTGGTAGTTGTTCTGGGGCCTTGTCTGAGCTATCATGCTTTACACATCTCTATTTCTTTCCAATATGAAATGAAATCGTTTTTTAAATTATTTTAAAATCAAGTAAGCATTATTGTTTCCATCCTGCCCATCAATTGTGTAATTTTTTTCTGTATCTTAGCTAGAAAAGTCATTCTAATAAAGAAAGTGATCACAGGCTAATGAAGAATCTACATAGCCTCAGACACCCCTTGTTCAGTTTGTGTTCTCCTGTCCCTGGGGCTTGTCCAGTTCTGCCAGGAAGCAGAACAGGGAAAAGCTACAACTCTCTCTCCCAAGAGGTGTTTGCTGAGCCGCTGTAGATAAGAGAGGAGAGTAGCAAGGCAAAGAGTTCAGGTCTTCTGCTTTCTCCTTGCTACAGTGAGGTGAAGTCGAATATTTTGATACAGAAGTTGTAGGGAAAGTAGTTTTGATAAGTTTCAGCAGAGAAAATAGCTGAATAAGAAACCACAACTTCTGCAAATATACTGGTTAAATACAGCCTCCAGCAGTCTCAGGCGTGACTGTAAGGAAGATGTGAAAAAAAAAAACTGGTAAATCCAGCATAGGGATTATGAGTTGCATGTACTAAGAGAGCAGCTATTTCACAAATCTTACCCATTTACAGAGCATATCTCAACACTTCTAACATTTCTACAGATCTTAACTAATCATGGTAGAGATAGGTAGGGGAAATTGCAACAGAATTGGGAATAGGAGTGCCCAGGCTGGGACTTTTAATTAAACCATTCCCAATCTCAGCTCAAGGAGGACACTGAATGAAAGCAGATTATTTTTTTATCCTGAAGTAAAGGCAGGCAGATATTTAAGCAGTATCTTCTATTTAAAAACAGTCATTCAAGCTGTCATAGGGAGGTGCTTGCTGTTGAAGCCACATTGGGTATATAAGACATGACAAACAATCATGGAAAGAGGAGTCCTACAAAGTGCAAAGTTTACTAGTCCTGTATGTCCTTGGTATGTTTATTTATATCTGGCAGTGGTCTTGGTAGTTCTATGACTAAAGTCTTAATGAAAATGTGCTGTGTCTGCCAGGTCACGTTTATGATGGGTTTTGTTTGAAATCTGTGAGCAAGGGAGCTGTCTCCATGAACAGTTCAAAATTTTTGGTAATAGATTGTCTTACAGGCAGGATTTTCAATGCAACACAGTAGAACACACTGTTCCTGGTCAGTGGACCTGGGGCGTTACGTCCCAGCTCTGCTAATTCTGGAGGCAGCTCTGACAGCACAGGGAAAGGGCACCAGGGCAGCTGCCTCAGACTGTGGCTCATTGGTTTCCTTGAGGTTTTCATGTGCACATTGTATCAGTCCTCCCATGGCCTGTCCTATCCATGTGGTGGGAAAGAGCTATCTCTCCATCTTGCATACAAGTTTTTAAACAATTACATTTGAACATCTGCTGCTTTTGCACCTTGCTTTTCTGTAAAGTCATAATAACACTATATGAACTAATAAAATCTATTAAGGTCATTAAAGCTAAATGTCAGCAAAGTTAATCAGTTGCTGGCTTTCCCACTTTTTTTCTCTGCTTTGGGACAGTTTGTGCTTGTACTATTACTAGTGCTCCTGGGAGCAACTGCCAGCTTGCAGGCAGGAGCTTTCTCCTTTCCCCATCTCTTTTTGCTCTGGCTGCTACGCCATAGAATTTCATCCGTAGACTCACACAGTTTAGTGGTTCTCCTTCTTGCAGCTTGATGTTTTCTATATGATCTTCCCCCTCCTCTTTTTTTTTAAGGATTGTCAATTCCCTTTTCAGGATTTCCATGGCATAACTCATCTTCCATCTTCGTCTATGCCTTACAAGCATCTTTACTGCAATACACTTTCTTCCTCTTTCTGTGTCAAAAGTTTACCCAATCTCTTTCTCTGAATTTGTACACAGTCGATGTTCAACTTCCTTTCCTGCCCAGTAGTTCAAATCCCCCCAGTTACACCACTGTGTTTAAGATTATCATCCTCTTTGCTCATAAAAAGCATCATCAACCTAATATTCCTGGTCAGGTGTTTTTAAGACTTCTCCATGAAATCACCCAGCAAATTCTCCCCTGTTTCAGCCACCCAGCTGCTCAACTTCTTTCAGACCCTCCACCCAGACAATAGTGTTTGTCAGAGAAGACAATGCCTTCTTTTCTTTTCTGGCTGTTCTTCTGCCCTTAGGTAACGGGTTGCCATCCACCTCCATATCTTGGTGGCCCTGGATAGGAAATTCAATTTCCAAGAAGGGGTGGTCCTTGTCTTTTCTTTCTCTGACACCAGAGCCTGATGTTCATTTGCTGTCAGGACACAGTATCTGTTCTTCAACTTCACAGGTCTACAGAGTAGGTGAGAAGATGTCTGGAGCAAGATCCTCCAGAACCTCCGTCTTCATCCACAACTGGTACTACCACATATCTCTTACCCTCTTTACTGCCTCTCTGTGTTCTGCTCATTAAATCATAGGGCTTCTCTCTTTGGAAAAAGTATGATAATAGTGGCAGAATATGTCACAGTTCAGTAAAACCAAGGTGGTGCAGGGAAAATGAACGTGGATTGACTGTTCACAGTCTCTTAGAGCATAAAATCTTAGGAGGCACTCAATAAAATTGTCAGGCAGCAGAGTTTAAAAGAAACAAAAAAAGGAAAATGTTTTTATGTGGCCTGTATTTACACTATGGCCAAATAAATTAATTAAATAAATTCCAAAAGGGACTGACACATTAATGAAGGATGGGTGCTTTGTTGATTATTTGATACTATGCTCTGGATGTAATTTCAGTCCCAGGAAACATCTAAGCTGTTGATTTTTTGAAGGTGGAAGGCAGTAAAAGGACTCTATAAACCTTAATTTTCATACTTTTTGTTTCAGTATGTTCTAATAGTGACTGTCAAAGACAGGACACTTGGCTAGACAGGCCTTTGATTTGACTGACTATGGTACTTCTTACATTTTTTAATATGTGGTGGAGCAGCTTTGCCCAGAACTTGCAGTCACAGAGTTTACTCTGCTCCGTGTGCTGCACTTCTGTTCTTTTGCTGATAGCCAAGAATGACAAGTTTAAAATAAAGCTTATGTCAACACCCACTTGCATCACACAAGTAGCATGGTAATGGGTTAGTTTTCCTTGTTAAAAGCTGGAAGGACTTAATATTTTGCCCTTAAATGGGACCTGTACTTTTATTCCTTAGATAGTGGAGAGGGCCTGCCGTTGGATGGTTCACAGCTTGTTGAGCCCAGCAGCTCTCAGTCCTGCCTGCATCGTATTCATAGGTGGAAATGCAAGCTACTGTGTCATAACCCCAAAACCTACCCACAACCTGGCAAAAATCATTTCACATAATCCTCTTGTATAGCCCTAATAGGCAAGAATAATGGTGCTCAAAACAGCTAACGTTCGGTAAGAAATGTTACATACAGTGTTCACAGAGAAAATGGAAACACGCTGCTAAATTCACTTGATCCTTAGGATTTGGTACAAACTCAGATCTCTGAGTAAGTGAGCACAATGTTCCCCAGGCATGTCTTTTTCAAATCGCGCTCTGAAACAAAGAGTGTGAGGAATGATGATGCATATGGATCAAAGCCAAAGGAAATATTCCCTAATATGCGTAGAAATAAAACCATTGTCTTTTGGCATTTACACAGCAGGACTTGCAGAAAATTTCAGGGGCACATTAACAGAATCGGTGCAGATGTTGCTCAGCATTTTCAGCAAATACTGGGATTTTTCTTGCTGGCTTTTTTGTTTGTTTGTTTTATTTTATTTACTGGGTCTTTTGTATGCCCCTGGGTTCTGCTGGAAAGAAAAGAAATATAAGAGACAGTCCTGCAAACTGCTGAGGGCCCTAGGCCTGGCTTGGCTGGTTTGGAAGCTGATGATACCCTGTACCCATGCGCAAGGTCCCTACTGCTGGGCAGGATGAGTCCTGCTAGCAGGTGGTAGGCTGTAAGCTATTGACGCATATATACAACTGTCATAAATCCCATAAAATAGTAGCATTTGGCAGATCCTATTATTAATGATACTCTGTTTGCCAACAACGTAAAACAATAACACTTGTGAGTTAAGAAAATTCAAATCAGATGAAGATTTTCCTGCATTCTGTCCAAAAAGTTCTTGTAAGAGGCTGATTCATTCAATACCGTTTCTATCCCAAGAGCAAGGGAAGATCACTTTCCCACTCTTTCACTGTGGGAAACAGAACTCAAATCAGCACAGATTTAGTCTGCTTTGTAATTACAGACAGATACCACCTTTTTTTCTAACAGAATTTCTCCTAACTGTGCTTGTTGCTCCTTTCTAAAGGAGTGACTGTTCTGCTGTTAGGTCATTCATATGGTAGAAATCTATTTAATCGGATAGGTTTAGAAAAATAGCAAAGAACTATTTATTTTCATTGCTGTCCCAGAGCAATGTGTCTGGCTTGAAGGTCTCTGCTGACTAATGTATGAAATACAAGCCCTGGCAGTATGGTCTTTATTTAGGGAGATGCAAATACGTACAGAAGAAATGTTCTGCTCTTTCCCTCAAGTTTTAAGGCAAGATATCAAAGCATTTGCAAATTAATCTACTAAATCTCACAGCTCCCTCACAGCCTTTCCTCCCCTTGTGTCATGAACACCTGATTAATATTCAGGGTATTTCAGGATTCTTTTTTCTTTTTCCTCTTTAAGAGGAAAGTTTAGTAACGCACACGAGGAGTCATCTTTGTTGACATGTAACTTGCTTCCAAAGAGTGGCCACAAGAAGCTGTTTCTCTCAACAGCACTGAGAAATGTCAGTAATTCCTTGCTCAGAAATCCCCAGAATACCACTTGAAATAAGGTAGAAATAAAGCTCTGCCTATCCTTTTGGCTAGCGTACACAGCTGCTTCTCATGGCTCCTTGAGCCCAGCAAACCCATACTCATACTCTGCTGCTTTCTTGTAGGGAAACACAGTTAATACACTGTGCACACTGCTTCATCTTTGACACATTGTCCCAGGTGCCTTGGGCAGTGGCTTTAGCTGTTTCCAAGTTTTGCCTCTATGGAAGCTACTTTAGTTACTGCTTTTGTGCAAGCCAAAAGTGTGCTCAGGCCACTCCAAATGCAAACATTGTGGTTGTTCTGGAAGAGCCACTTGTTGGCATTAGTTTTCCCCTTCCCATATAAGATTATTATTACTAACATTACAATTGCTTAATGTTGCAGAAAAGGTGTAGGAAGAAGATTGCATTCCACTACAAAAGATTCTTGTTGCTGATTAATGATGAAGCACCATGTATGAGTGAGGCAAATTCAGGAGAGGGAAAGCTAGGGCAATATTTCAGATCAGTATTGTAATCAATCTCCACTTGCCAAATGTACTCTCTTATTTGAAACTGAAGTGGGGAGCTAAAGAAAGCTCTCATTCTACTTGGAATGGCTTGTGTCAGTATCAAGTCCCATGGATGTGTCCTCCTGCCCTAAAACACAAATAAGGCAGGAAGAACTTCAAGACTTGCTGGACAGGGCTCCCCCAGCTCATCTCTCCGGAGGTGCTGACCAGGTCCAGGACTCTCACACTGGGGTGGCAAGCTTGAGTTTGCCTATAGCACCCCACAGACTGGTGGTAATTTTGTGGAGCATGATTTAAAGTTATTTTTAGTGATGAATCTATGACAGAAGGCAGAAGGTGCAAATGTTCTTCTTGGCAATGTTATTTAAATCTTCCCAGAATTCTTTTTGTTTCAGTTTGTGCACCACTGGAGATGATTCTGGTCATTCCACTTCCCCCATATCATCACCCATTCCAATGACAGCATATCAGTGACACCTTCTCTTATGGACAGTTAAAAAAAATCTTTTAGTGTAGTCATTCTTTCTCTGTTCATGTTGGGAATGTGCTGCTCCATTCTGTGAGCAGAATAGGGGAAAGCTGGGAATAAGAAACGGGCATCGCATTTAGTTATCACATTTGGAGTGTAAAAATTGCATTTAAAAAATAATCAATGATGTTGTTTAAGTTCAAGATCCCTGAGAGCAACCAACAAGATAAGAGTACACTTACCCTGTTAAGAACTGTGCCTTTGAAGGCCGATGAGCTGTGAACAGTTTATTTGCATGCTGTTTCCTATTCCTCCATCTTGACATCTTCCTAGACACGGTATGTATTTCTACAGTCCCTTCCCCTTCTCCCTTCTACTCCCTTCCTGTTCTCCCTTCCCTTCCTTTACCTTACCTTTTCCTTTTTCCATTCCCTTTCCTTTTCCACAACGAATCCAAGCTCTCAAAGTAGTGATATGTCGTAATTAAAAACAAAATATACATTGAAATGACTAATGGGACTTAAATTGGTGTGGTAATAGATGTCACACCCAGATCGACCTCCATATGCTTCTTTTTCCTCTCTTTTTCTCTCTAGAGAATGTGATTTAAGTTTTTATCAAATGCGTAGTTAAGATCTTTCTGTTTCAAGGAAAAGTTTATTTTGTAACTGGATCTGTTATGACATTACTCAATTTCTTTATATTGCAATATTTTCCACAGATTACCTCTAATTTCCATGTATAAATTATACTTTAGAGATGAAAATCCAGATTATTAATTTTCTAAGTATTAAATGTAAAAATGGTTTTCCAGGCTGAATATTGTAGAACTAAGGACTTTCGTGTTTGAATAAAAGTTTTAAAAAATGAATAATTAAATCCACACATACAGATGTATTTATATAATATGCAGGAATGATTTATGAACTTCCTTCTTCAAAAAAATCCGCATACAGTAGGGTCCTTTCGGATTTTAGAGTCACTCTTTGCCTCATAGAGATGGGTAACACCAACCTATTTGCCTGTGCAGTAAAAATATCTGTTTATGAGAAAATTGCTACTCTAACTGCTTCTGGCTGCAGAATGAGATTCCATAGAAAAGCCTGCTTTCTTTTTACTCCTAGTCAAGTTAGCTATTCAACTGAAATAGGTGGGTAGAAAGTATGATACTTATTAACATCATTTGTTTTAGACAGAAGACTCTAGGTAAGCACTTTTGAGTTTGAAGGACACTAACTAGAATTTGAGTTAGCAAATTAAAAACAAATTCCTGCAAGAATTCAGATTCTTATGAGCTCAAGGAAAAAAAACAAGAACTGAACAGAGTATAAACCAAGTAACGTTAAACCTTTTTGTCTTTAAACTCAGATATTTTCAATTCTTCTCTTGTTTACTCAAAATGTATTAAAATAAGGGATCCACTTGAGCAACTTAAAGAGTGAAGTGACTGGATTTGATCTTTCCATATGAAGACTAGAACTAAATCCTTTTATGTACAAAAGAAACCAAAAATGTGCATCCACAAAGTGTTTTTATCAATCAATCAAAAGTATTTCAATTGATGATTTCTAAATGGCTGATTGTACTTCCAAATAAATTTTCTCCCATTACAATGGAAAGACATTAGTTATTAAAATTTGGATTGTATTAATACGAGGTACCTCTGTGGTGTTTTCTAAAGTAAATTGAATATACTTTAGATGTTATATGTCAAGTTGCAAGACTGTTTCAACTAGCCCATTTCTCCGATAGACTGAGAAAGACATTAAACCATCAACATCAGTCACAAAGGTAAGGAAGTAGAAACAGGCAGTAGTGAAGATTCTATAAGAAATCGTTTTTCTGATCTACATCTCTTTTTAAACAGAAGAATTATGTAACAGCCAGTGCATCCACATGAAGATTTTCAAGAGCCGGTAACATTCTGGAAGCTCAGCTCAATCTGTAAGTTAATTCCATCTTGATCCCTTCACAGTTTTGGAAATCTTTTTATCTTATAGTTGAGACAGCAGAAAGACAGTAAGTAGGTACTGGGTGTAATATTCGCCAGAGTTCTAATTAAAAAATCTTAAAATTATTTGAGAAAGACAATATCACCCTATTTGTGGCTTACTCTTTTCCTGCCTCTTTGACCCTGGCTTTTTTGGCCCCACAAGTTTTGACAGAACGGGAGGGGGGCACCTCTTCCCCATGCTCCTGTGGGAGGCTGCAGTTCTGAGCTGGAACAGCCTTTGACTGAGCAGGGGAAAAACCTGGAGCTTCGGTTTCCTAGGTGGATGATTTAAATCTCTGAATTTTTAGATAAAAGCAACAGTTCTGGGCCTGCTGCTCATTATGCTATAAATACACATCCAGCTTTTCCAGAAGACACCTGCTAGATTGGACACCCAGGGATATGGGTGTAGGGATGTCCAATTTACAAGTCCCAAAGGACCCCAGGAGTCAGAAAAATGCCCAAATGCTCAGCTCTAGAGGGGTGGCAGCAGACCAGGCTGTCAAGCACTGGAAGAACCTAGTGAACTTAACTGGGGAAAGGATCAGTGATTGTGGCCCCTTTTATCCTTTGCAGGGTTAGGCAAGGTTTTGTGGATTGTAGCTTTAGACTTAGGCATTGTAACTCTACCTCCTTCTCCCTTAAAGCATCTCCATCTATTGGTGCAGTCCCCTAAACCTTAAGTGTGTCTGCAGGCGTAGGCATGGAGGCACTACCTTTACATGAAGCTTCCCCAAACTGAGAGAAAAGAGGTTGGCTTTCTTGTAAAAGTTACTTCAGTGCACAGGTTATTCCTTGGGAACTTTCTAAGCAGGCCAATTTGTTAAGTATAAACATATTCTTGGCCAATCGATTGAGTCAAATGTTTTAGCAGCTCCATAAAAACCATTATCTGGCTAATTCTTGTCACTGAGAATTAACAAGCTGACTTCTGCCAAGATCTGCAGAGAAATGAAACTCTGTAAAACAGGATGAGGCATGACAGAAATTTCTGCAAAGTTGGGTTGTTCCCAAAATGACTTACTAAAAAAAAAAATGCTTCTTTTTTTTTACAAACAAATACTAACTAAAACTTCTTCTATATCTGTGTGTCATACTGAAAAGAATTCACTAAGCATGGAAGAGTTAAATGGAGATTTGCCTTTTTATGCTGAATGCTCAATATTTCTTATGGGAGCTGGCAAACACTTCCCTTCTCCTGGAGGTTTGTGAATACAATGAAGAAAACTCCATGTCGTTGCAAGGGTAATCTGGCTTTTTACTTATAAGTAATGTAAAAATTAACATCTCCCTTTAAAGCAAAGTGCTTGTTTTCTATTTTTCAATGCAGTTTCTTGTGGAACATATAGGTAATGAGCTACATGATATTTTTCTGAAGCAATACCGAAACTATGCATATGTTCTCTTGCATCTGTGCAGTTTGGCATGCTGTCACTTCAGTGTGGATTTTCAGTCTTTGCTAATAGAATCACCCTCCTTTTTCACTTGCAAAATTAAATTGACTGCTGATAAGAACTGGATGCCTCAGGGGACATCTGAAACCAAAAGAGTGACCTAATGATTATGCTACAGGCATGAGGAATGATTGACTTTCTTGCACAAGGGAGAAGCAGTTCCATAGGAAGGCAAAAATTTCAGGCAGTTAGTCTTTTCTGACATGATTTTATCCTTCAGGGCCATAGGGCATCATGTATAAAAGCAAATCCAAGTGGCTTAACTTAAAAAGAACAAGCAGAAAAACTCTTCAGCTTTGGGTATGATGCAGCCTTTTGATCATGTGACTCTCTGTTCCTTCAAAGCCCACTGCTCCTTTTAATTATCCGATATTTAGTCTTTGGATTCCTTGTAGTTCCACAGAAAGCAGGAGAGAATATTTTGTCTCTAATCTTGTTTCTGTTATGCTTTTTTCTATGCATTTCTGGGAGAGAAGCTTGATATGAAATTTTGCTTTCTATAAGAAAGCTGTAGAATTGATGTATCACAGCTTACATGTTTTGCACATCTCCACTTTGTCCTTTACTGATCTTTCTGGCCTGTGACTAATTAGCAACCATGCAATTGTAGAGACCCTGGTAATTTCAGGACAGCTTAGCTCTTCAGAACAACACAATAAAAAGAAAACTCATGCTGATGGTGTCATTCAGACTTAAGAAGAGATCAGATAGATAGCTTAGATTCTTTGTCATGGTATTGTTAGCTGACTAAAACATGGAAAACCTGAATTACTGGCTATAGTTTCAAAGGATAAACTAAGACAAACTAGTTGCAAATTGAGAAAAGAAAGAGGAATGAATTAAGATGGCTTCCACCACTTTCCTGGTAGTCAAGTACATCTGCATCACCACCAGTCTGGAGCAACTCTACTGTTTTACCTGTGCTTCTCTTACCTAGCTGAGAACAGAGTATGACTCTATTAATTTGAGGTGAAAAATATTCCATGTAGCTGGTCTTCATTTTGACCTTTCCAGGAACTGCCAGTCTTATCCTTAGCTTGCTCTTTTTCTACTGGAAAATTTCATTTGCACCTGACATGAACACACAACTCACATCAAGACCATAACATTATCAGTTCTGTTACATCACTGACACTATGAACACAAGCCGTCAGAAAACCGATTTGACAAGATACTTATTTCCAGCCTGGTTCATGATATGACTTGTTGGGTTTGATTCCTGGACTATGTTCAAGAATGGAGGATTTCAATTCCATGGTTATTCCTATTGTCTTGGAGACACGGACAAAGGAATCGCTAAAAAGGGAATTTTTTATCACAAAATATTGAACGGGGGTGCAGATCAAGGAAATTCTAAATGTATCGTGTCATCTTCAGAAACTGATTCTGTAATTTTAAAGACACAATGCTTATGATTGACTCATATCCTTGACTCTCTATTGACCTAAGAGCATTGTTAATGAATTAGTCCTATTTCTGCAAATCTTTGGTGTATGCTCCTGGAGAAAAGAACATGCTATATCTCTGACTACGCGTTCAACTTCCCTTTTTTCTCTTTATTTTATTTATATTCACACAGAAACCAAGGAAGTTTTTGAATAATCCCAATGACATGCAAAGATAAATGTTTACCATTCTGGATGTTGATTAATAAATGTAACCTCAGACATCTTGAGGGAAAATATTACATGTGTGGACCACATTTCCAATACCCCCCAGGTCTAAAACTTTGCGATTTGAAGTTCTGTAACATGATGTCTTCTTGGCAGGAATTTGTAGTGCTCCAATTAACTAGGGTGTCAACAGCGTCTGTAAAATTAAGGACAACTGAGAGAAGACAAAATGAAGCAAAAAATATACAGACTTTATCAGCCTCACTAGGAAAATATATAAATATCATAACGTTGATTTATAGTCTCTAGCTTTGTGTATTTAAACTATATCAGTCCTGGGAACTACCAAAATTAAGATCAATAATGCTAGAGCCAAGTAATTCTATCCTGAATGTTCTTCAGTGTATTCTTTTCCTGAGAAACTATTCTTTATTTCAGTGTGGAAGACCACACAATATGGCTCTGACTATCCTCAGACCGAAAGATTTGTACCTATAGAACAGGGATTGTAAAGCCCAAGGCAGATATTCCCACTCTTCCATTATGTAAGGCCTGAGGCTCTATTTTGTGTGTATGCACTAATTGTGCTGTGTGTTGGTATGACCATTCAAGAGTGCTTAAAAATCCTGTTCAGCCTTCAGCAAGAAGAAGACCATCTCCCCACTTTGTAAGAATGAGCATCTTCTGAAATGACAAAGAATAAATCAACAGCATGAGCTTCCAGCACAATTACGTCTGGGCAACACTTCCATACTCACTAATGTCTCATGAGCTAGAGAGCACAAATGTTTCTCTGTTGGTTTGAAAATCATGCCTGTGCACAGCCACAGCATTTAGGTTGGTAAAGAAATGCACTTTTCTTCCTAAAATATATATTTTTTGCTTATGCAATGATTAAATAAAGGAGCAGAATGTTTCTCATTCTATGTAAAATTGTTCACTGCATGGGCATTTTTTTGGATACCGGAGAAAACGAGTGGCTTGTATCTTATTCTCCGTGCTTTAAAATTGATGAGTACATTGGTAGCACAAAAATCTCTCCTCCCAACTAATCCTGTATGAGACCAGAGGGGACACCAGTCTTGGAGGTAGCTTCTTTCAGATGGGATTTAAGATGGAGCCTTGCAAAAGAGTGAAAAGAGGGCCTGCAGTGGCTTTCTGGGTCTGTATGTTGATGGCACTGATAGCAATGTATCATGTTGTAACAGACACCTTAGGCAATAAAAATTAATAATAAGTATCATGCCAGGCTATAAAGAAACACAAGCAGACTGATGACAGTCTCTGGCATCTTGATATTCATTGGTTAGAATTGTGACTAAAGATTTTTGTGCTTTCGTATGAGGGGTATGCAGGCTTGGCAGGTTTCAGCTTTTTTATTCATCTGCTTCAGAGTGTGATTATTCAGTTTGTCTATGCACTACATTGAGGCCCATTGAACTTCTGTGACATCAGATTATAAGAACATGCTCTTTCTAAATACGTGCTTTAGGCAAATAATTTTTAAAGAATTTGTGTCTCTATTCAAAGTTCAGCTAATGTTTATTGGCTTTCTATACAGAGATTAACTATAGAATCAGAGCAGTAGGCCACATCCAGATTACCCACATACATGTTATCACCCTCTGAAAATAAAAAATCATTTCAGATGGTGGAGCTTTCCAATCTGTCTGGTTTCCTTCAACAATAAAGTAAGAGCAATAGGTTATTCAGTGCCAGCTGTCTGCAATAAGGTGGTCTGGATGTGTATGTGCCTCATCCTGTCTAAGTGTACAGGATTTTGTATTCACTGCTCAGTCTGCAATTGTTCTAAAGTCCTGACTGGGAGAAGACAACAGAAAAGTCACCATCTTATCTTGTCTCCTTGGAATTGATGGTGTAGAAAAGTGAAACAAGCAGGGATAAAGTGTGTTGTCTCCTGACTCCAAAACAGAGGTATCCTTGTATTTAACCCTGATGGAATCAAGAGGTAGATCTGTCCTGGGAAACTGAATCAAAGACTCAGATATTTGCCTCAGACTAGAAAATCTCAACACTTACCTTTAAGAAGACAAATGATTACACTTTCCAAAGCATGTTTTCTGTATATGGCTGAATTGCAAAGCAATTTCTCACCACTTATCATCGTGATCCATCTGGATGGCTTGCAGTGCTGAAGGAAGCAGGGCCACTATGCAAGTTCAGAGGAAAACCAAAACAATACCAGGAACAGCTTTTGACACCTGGCCACAAAAGCCAGCCCTGCTTCAGCCCCAAAGACTGTCATGTTACATTTTAAAGTTTCACAAATATCTAGGCCAAGGAGCAGTTCTTCTGCCTATGCCTACCTCTTAATTCAGCAAGTTATTTAAAAACTCTATAGCTAGGAGACATATTCAGGTACCTGGTCTCTACAGGGCGAACTGCATTGCACAGATTGCTGAGGACCAAAGGAGAAAGCACTTTTAAAATTAAGTTAATGACCTTGGCACCACTGAAACAGCAGTTTCCAGACAGACTTCCTGCTTGTTTTAGTTCCACTGCACCCTCCCTTGTCCCAGTAGTCCCCTTCTCCTCCATCACCCACAGTGCATGTGCACAAGTTCTAACTTGGGAACTTTCTCAGAACAAAGTGACTGGTTTCCCTCAAGACATAATCCAGCTACAGCTCTGGGAGGGTTTACTCCAGGAGCTGCTTCCCATTGACATTAAAGATGAGACAATACCATCCTCTCCATGTGTCCTTCAGAACTACATCAGAGGGCATTGCACCCTTCCCACCATCCACAGACACACACCATCCACCCCAGTGTTACAATCAAAACCCTTGGGGTTGTGCGTGAAGATACCTCTCAGGAAATTATGATGTAAACAGCTGGGTGCACTTCATGCTAGAAAATGCACATATGCATGAATGTGTTTTACGGTCTGTAATCAAAACCACTCACAACACAACTAGACCTTGCCCTGGGGCATCCCAGAATCCTATTGGAAAGGCATATATCTGTGATTCAGTGTGGATGTAAAAGTAGGCATGTATTTTTTAATGGATGGGTAGCTCCCAGAAGGCACATAACTCTGTCCTCTGACTACAAAAGAGACTAGAGTGAGACCTAATTTTAAACAATTATGGTAAGGTGAGAAAACTCTTACACCCAGGATCTGTTTTCTGAATGACTTGCTAAGCAAAGACCAAGTTGGTTGGAAGGAACCAACATTTTCTATATGAAAGATGATATTGCAATAATATTAACTGACTGTGCAGTGACTTAATGTTTTATGTGTGCATAATTGAAAAAAGTTTAAAAGACCTGTGATTTGCAGATGTAGTGGCTAAAGTACAAAGACATCATGGAACCTGAGAGCTTGTTTAGTTTTCCCTGTCTCTCAAACATATCAATATAAAGTACATAGATTTTTATCAGCAGCACAAGATAAAGCAACAGCTAGTGCCACATTGGCATGCCTAGTTGCTAAACAAACATAGTGACATTACTGAAAGGGAAGGAATTATAATTGTCTGTATAGTTTTCTTATGGTTCACTTTGGAATATATTTGTGAGGAACACTGCAAACTTGAATGCCAACTGGTGGAATGGACCCAACATGCTCACCTTCACCTCAGGAGGAGTGTAAAATTGCACCATCCAGTTTCAATTCCCCCACTTTCACAGGTGTTAAAGAGTTCAAAAATCCCTTTAGTGGCGAAGGAGCTTTAGGGAGAAGTGCAATTGTCACTCGCTTTGTAAGCACAGCTCCATAAATAGTCTCATGACATCATAAAAACCATGACAAAATCCACTTTCAGTGGTGTGCCCACAAATTTTCACTCAGTCTTCCTGTAAATTCAGATAGGCAAACATTGACATGTTATTTTAGGAGAGGAGGTTTAAAAATACTGACAGGCGGCTGTTAGAAACGTTTGTTGCTCTCCTAGGCCAGGAGACATGCTTGCTGGAGCCTAGGGCTTGGGCAGTACAAGAGCTTTATTGTATCCATGTGCATCATACCACAGTGCTCATAAGCAGTCGTATTATTCATCTGTAAACACTCTCACTTAATGTTAATAGTAAGGACTTGCATATCTTTAGCTGGAAATGCAGTTAGCAGCACTTCAAATGCATTTTTTTTTTCTTAAGTGATAAAATTTTTGGAATTCTGGAGAGGAGCAAGACGACACCCTGGCTCTGGTGTTTACACTCAGGACAGGGAAGGGTCTAAAGAAAAACATGGTGTCAGCTTTTTTCCACTGAGGAATAAAAATCAAGCCAGTAAGATTTTAGCTAGAAAAGTAAATTCATGAGTCATGAAAATTCAGCCAGAAATCACAGAAGTTAGAGAAGGTGAAGACCATCAATTCTCGCTCCTACATAATCCATAAGGGAGAATGAGGCATTCTTCCTCAGGATTTATTTTTTTTAATTCTGAATGTGTCTTGATTTATCTTTCCAGTTGTGAAGAAGGTTGTGAGAAATTTAGGTGCAGAGGCCAGAGGGCGGGATCTAGGCTGGCCACAACTGGGAGTTTACAGTGAGCAGAGAGTAATGAGGTGGTAGCTAAATGTCTTCCCCTTTGGCCTCCACCTCCATCTTCTCTTTTTTTTTCCACTTTGAAAGAGGATGAAGGTTTCAGAGAGGCAAAAGGGTGCTTTCTTTGCCCTCTCTCTGCCTCCTTGATCTTTGCTTTCCCATAGTCTTCTCACAGATGACCCCAGGTTCCCCATGTCCCAGCAACCACCTCACAGATATGAAAAGCAGGGGATGACTATCCCAAGATCTATATCTGCACAATGTGCTTGGTGTGCCCGTGACCTTGCTTTAAGACCTCAGAGCAATATGGGTGAAACTCCTTAAAGTAGATCCTCCATGCAAATTTTTACCATGAAAATCAAGTGGTTGATACAAAAAAAAATCTTGCGTTAAAATTCTGTCCCCCTCAATAACAGAACAGCCTTGCTGGGAAATCCTGTATTCTAAATACAAGTTTAGCACCATTCATCAAAGAGAGGATGTGCTTGTAAAGTTAATAACCTCTGTGGTGGGACAGAGCAGCACGAAGGGAAAGTGCTGAGTAACAGCCAGGAGGATCCTTTTATCTCCAAGTGAGCTCAGTGACTGGAAATGTGAAGTTTTTCAGTTAATGGCAGGTTTTTTAATGTCTTTCAAAGTTAGTATGGATAAACAAATTAAAAAGATACAAATTTCTGACAAGGGTTTTGGGGTTGTTCTGTCTATAGTCTCAAATTAGTCTGAACAAAAAAAGTTTATTTTTCAAGCTAAGAGTAAACAAGACGGGTCCACTTTTCCTTGGCACAGACAAAACCCTGAAGATACAATGTTAGCACATGTTTCAAAAACTAGAGAGCAAAAATACAAGGTCTACATAAATTTCTTTGTATTTAAATCTCTTCAGCCTTAAGAAAACCCTGAAAGTCCTCACATGCAGTTGATGTCTTCTGAATTCTTGAAAACTGCATCGTCTTTAAAGACTGAACACAAATGCCTACGTGCACACTTGCACCTAAACAGTACACAAAGACACCTAATTTATTTTGGTGTCAAACAAAGCCATGAAATACTTTAACATCATTTTAAAGAAAAGCAAACAATGACCAGCTCTTGTGAAGGCACAAGCTGTGTCATAAAATGCACCCAACAAACGATTTACATTGCAAAAACTTGCCCCAACTGTTGTTTATATTGGAAGCAAGATTAGCACGTTTGTATCCTCTGGCTAGCAGATACCATCAGCTGCAATCACTTGTTGCCCAGAAATGACACTAAAGAAAGGGACTCCAAAAGCTGAGACATGCAGAAGAATTTATATATTTTTTTAAAAACAGAGCTCAGGTCTATTTTGGTCTGTTGAACAAAAAGTACTGTTAAATACACAGTAAATTTTCCAAATATATGTGAATATTGTGTAGAATGCAATCCAAGATTCATTATGTGTTTAATTGCTGTAAATCAATATTAACCTTCTGAAAAAGACTGATTTATACAAACAAGTTCTAGCTTAATAATCCAGGTGGGTTTCTTCAATTGCATGTTTCTTTGTAAAATATGCCAGAGCCAAAAAATACTCTTCGCCTAAACCCCCAGTTTACTAAATGGACCAACCCTAAATCACACATTATGAATGGACTTTTTAATCAGGTACTGTGTTGTGCACGTGCAAGTTTGCAACTAAGAAAGGATGTGAGTGGATTTAGCATGTAAAACTTAAAAAGTAATTTAACAATTCATATTTACCTTATGTAGTTTTATTTTATTATTTCCCAGCTGGAAAATACTTTTAAAAAGATTATTAGAAAGGCCATTCCTTTTTTTTCAACACTTTTCATGTTTTGCACAATTTTTGCTGGCTGAGCCTGGGAAAGAAGAATAACAATTTCATAAACTCTTATTTCCTTAAAGTGGGAAGTGGAGGAGGTGTGCATGGGAAAGGGTGGCACAAAAGAGAAAGTATAGGAAGGCACAAACCGATAATCTTTGGAGAACGGATGCTGAAGTTAGTTACACATCAAACTCATCTCAATGTCCATTTAGAAATCGGGGAAATTTGGGAATGTTTCCGGATTTCACAGATGGCTTCTGTTTTGTCATGAGACCAGCTGAGCTCTCACATCGAAACACCTTCAAACTTTCAGAATCCAACTCAAACCCTCCCGCCTGTGGTTGTCTCTCAGCAAAGCAGAAATATTCATTAAGCATTAAGTGCCCCACTTCCAGCCTGGGATATACATCGACGCTTCCCATTGAAGTGTCGGTTCTCACAGTAGGATGGAGCCCTTTGGGGAGGTGTCGGTTGTCAGTAGTCTGTTGTCAGGATAATTCATTGCCTCAGGGGGAAATCTGAGTTGAGAAGCAACAGTCTGCTCCAGCTCAGAGGAGGTCACCCACATCAAAGCTGAGATGTGCAGTGGCCTCTGAGCAGGGAGGAGTGGCCGGTGCTCTTGAAGTTGCAGCTTTCCTTTTTCTGTACAGGCTAGGGAGTGGCAGGGGATGTGTTTGAAGAACTGGGGAAAATCTGGGATCACTCAAGTTGGAGCTGAGGAACAAAGGAGAAGGGCTCCGACTCAGTGAGGCTTGATGGTTAGATTTTGCTCAAATGGCTTGGAAAACAGAGGTAAAGAATACAGTGGGGCGTTCCTTCTTCACATTGCTTTTGCACTGGCACCATACTATTCGCTTCAACTTCTATTTTACAGTGGAGCAGATAAAAAAGAGCAGATCCATCTTACCGAGAACTAAAGGCTATTCCAGGAGTCCAGGCCATGCCCCTCAGGACTGTGTGATTTTGCAAAGAACATATGTCTTTTCCACTTCTTGCATTTTAGGAAAGTAGGGAGTGAAAAAGCTTACTGAATATCTTTTGAGTTTGTTCTATTTAAAAAAAAAATCTAAGAGTTTACCAGGTGTGTGAAAACAAATGAGCTTTACTAAAGCATCTGTGTGGTGAAAGAGATAGTGGACAGGTCTGGAGGTGTCAGTGGAGAGAACAACAGCAGTGGCAGAGAGTAGAAGTTACTGGGGTGGAAGAAAAAAAGACATGACCAGAAAAAATGAGTTGCAGAGTCTAGTTCATTTAAAGTATTAAAAGCTATTGATATTCAGGCTTATTATTGATTTATGGTTGGAAAATGATGCCTACTCTTCCTCTTACATTAAGACATAGTTGCAATCAGTTTTACAAAAGCAGCTATAACATTGAATGGGCTGTAAATATAATTTGCTTTACTGTATAATACTGATTCTACTGCACAGCTGAGTGCAGCCCATTGAGAGATTAACCCTCTGCCTGGGTCACGTCACTGCAAAAAAACTGCTGGACAGTCCTGCTCATATTTCTCTTTGCTAGGGTTTCCTAGGACACTCCATCTCTTCCTTTCCTCACCTTTGACATACTCTTTGAGTGCTCCCAAGTCAAGTTGAAGCAAGTTCATCTGGGACTGGCGTTTTAAGATGAGTTTACCTTGCTCTACAGTGGCTAAAACGTATCCAGGACGTAATTGCTCTGTAAGCAGGCGACACAAGAAGGGTACTTGTGCAGTACTCCAGGGTTTTGATCTGGAACATACTGTATAAAGGACATAGCGTGATGACATTTATCAGCACTGGACATCTAGCTAATAACCCTTTGAAATGAGCAAAGCAAATAACACCTTCAGCCTATTGTTTTAAGTGAAGCTGAAACAAATATACAAACCTGTCCTACTTGCTCAGCGTCTTTACTTCAGGGTATCCATAGATAGTTCTTTTTACCAAAATTGGATTATCTAACTGACATTTTAGCCCCACAAATTAATTAGCAGTTGGCTGACGTGACACTGTCCAGCTGTGAAATGGTCTTGTTCATTTTGCCAGCTGTGAAAATGTAGCCAGGGTACCATAGTAAGTTAAATTGCATAAGGAAACCAGGTAGCATATTACACTTTCTCCCTAAGTTCGTATGTCAAAAAGCCACCAGACAGCAGGAAGAACTCCAACTGAATGGCCATGAGAGCAAAACTCATTAACAAGTTCTTCTGAGTAGGTCAAAAGCAAAGCAAAACTGATGGTATGTTATGGATATGTTACGCAAGTCAGGATTTCTGGCTGTACCTGTTGCTGCCGTTAGTCTCTGTGACTGTTGTTCCCACAAATTTCACACATATTAAGCTTGATTAAAAACAACTGAAGTAGTATTTAACTCTCAAAGAATCCTTTCATTGTGGAGAACATGGAGATGCTTGTTAGTTACTTTTGCCCTTAAAGAAGTGCATAAAAGATGGTTGCTGAAATACCTTGCACTCTGGCATGCACCTCAGCTAACAGAATTTGTGGGGTTTCATGAAATCTGATCTCAATATTGAATCTAAAAAACCACACCCTTTCTGCAAGCACCAATAACATCTTGACAGAAAGTATAAGAAGACAAAGTATGTTACAAATAACCAAGTAAGCAGAAAAAGCCCCTGCAGAAATTCTGCATACCTTGGCAAAAATTGTGTCAACTGTCTGTTCTCCTCCAGGAGAGAAGCGGAAGTTTCCGCCCTGAGCTCAAATATTGGTAGAGGAAGGTAAGAGAGCAAATAAAGGAATAAATTGCTGGTAGTAAGCCACTCACACAGAAATATTAAATAGATAACATAGAAATATCACAAAGCAGTGCATTCTGCATATACCAAAAGGAAAAATTGCAGCAGAAGAATAATTATATCTTCAAAGAATTTTTATTAGAACAAGTATAGAAAAGTAATAATTAGTGTTTACTTAGGCAAAACACACTGGATTTAGACCTGTGGATGATTTCAGTGCCTCATCTTCTAGCAGGCTATGGGCTTGGTACCTCACAAGACTAGGCCCATACCTATGTAACACTGGGTCAGAAAACTGTAGTATTTTTACATGTAGTTACATTAGGGAAAGCCTACTTCTAAATGTAATGATAGTCAATTTGAGACTGGATTTTATGAAGTGTGTGAGTGGTGGTATTTGTCAATTAGGTAATTCCCATTATCCTAGTGTCCCTGCTGTCTTGGAATGTATACATCTTGAATTCATTGAGCCCCATGTTGGTCTAGGAAAGAAAATGAGGGGAATTGTCCTCTACTGATAGAACTGATTCAAGGTTTGACACAGCACAGGCACAGTTTCTCATTGCTGCACAATACATTCAGACAGATGATGCAACTGAAATAAAATAATAATGTCAGGGAGAGGAGGTGAAATGGAATATTTAACTGTCCATTATTCAGCATAGATAAAGTTTGTCAACTCTTCTTTCAAACATTTCATCCAGTTTCATAAAATTTTCCTGAAATAATAGAATTCCTTTGGAGGAAGTCTGATTTCACTGAGCATTTACATGCACAGAATCTGTATTTATGGAGTTGCCAAACATCTTCAGATCTTTAATTGGAAAACAACTTATGAGGAATCTTATTTTTACCCGAAGTGTGTTAAATGGGAGCATATTTTGTAGTGCTTCTTGAGAGTTTCTTCTGTTTCTGCTAAACACAGAAGCATAATTAGGGGTGAATTTCAGAAGAAATCCAACAGTGAAATTATAGCCATTGGAGATGGAAAAAAATCTCTTCAGTGCACTTCAACCTGTAGTTAGCTCATGGGTGGAAGATACAAGAACAACTGCAGAAGTTATAACCTCAGTTCTGCCTGCTGGTCTTGTCTTTAACATGTTTCCGCTGACCACAGACAGTTTTTAAGGCCTGTGAAAGTCATTGGTTAGAAACTACTTTTCTAGAGTATTCTGCTCCTATGTAAGTAATACAAGACGGCTCCTTCCAGCATTTTAGTGTTTGTATGTTCCTGTTTGTAAAGAGTTATGGCTTGTCTGAGTTTTACTGTTTGTATGATCATGACAACTTAGGACAGTCCATGGGGGAGGGACACTCTTGAATAGACTTACTGTGGAGTAAGAACAGCTTTTTTGGTTTGATTCCAAATAACATAGGCTTAAAAGAAAAAAACAAAACAGGTGTGCCTGAGCAAACTCCCCAGAGTTTCATTGATCTAATTGATTAAAATAAATGACAGCATATACTAAATAAACTGACATGTGGAGACAACACTTTTAAAATATGCAGCCCCTCCCTTTCAGAAGTTTGGCAGTAGCAGGAAAGAGCGATGCCAGCTGGTTTACAAGCTACAAGTATCAGGGCAAAGACATACAGTGTCTTCCCTGTGTTGCTGTAACTCTCCAAGAACTAAGTATCCTTAGCTGTTGGCTGCTGTTGTTGCCCCCCAAAACTGAGGCCATGTAAGGGACTGAGAGTGCTATTCATCTCAATATCACTATTCAAGTATCTTATCTGAAGTTACCATTGATGAATATGGTTTCTACTAACCTGGCTGAGCTGGTGCTGGAACACATGAGATTGCAAAGTGTAAAATTTCTTACGGATGCAGATATAACAGTGGGAGCATCTTGCATGCTTCAGTTATTTCTCAATTGATTTGAAGTATCTGTCATCTAAAGACAGTCTATATGTTAGTGTTCTAGAATAAATCATTGTCCTAGACAATTTATTTAAGTAGCTTATCTTATGCAAGTAAGTAAACATACCTCTACTATGATACAGTCCTATAGCACAGTATGTTTTATAGTCTAAACGGATTTAAGAAATGATCCATTTTCTGCTTTTCTGCTTTGCTTAGACATACATGTGTCCCTGCTTTCTGATGGCTTCTCCTGCCTGTGGACAAGAGGACAAATCATAATCAAATGATTTAATATGCATTAAACTCCAGAAAATTGCTAGATCTTTTGAAACTTCCGTTTATGCCAACGGATTCAATGTAGCTGAGACAAAAGGAAGTGTTTTCCAGTTATTTTAGATGCAGAAGTATTTGACAGATGTACAAAACAGAGATATCACTTTACTATCACTAGAAATGTGGCCTTGTTTACCTTTGAAAACATCTGTTTGTTGTTAGGCAGCGGTGTTTTGGGAAACAACTGTTCAGAGCAGAGGAATACTGGCTCCATTCGAACTTTGGGGGCAATTCAATTAAAATAAGTGTTAACTACTGGAATTTATGGAGTGTTTCCTGCCTAATCTTATGAAACATAATGCGTAATTGCTATGGGTGGTTAAAAGACTTCAGTTTTATACCTGCCTGGCTGTGCTGATTTAAACAGAGATGTAACAAATTAAGCTTGAGGAAGTCGCTGGAAAACAAAAGGATGCAGGTGTCCCATGCAATGAGGCTGTTTCCCGGGGCATTGCTTATTAGCACATAGCGTATCATCCAAAGTCACAGGCAGAAAACCACAGAGATAATAAGCTTTTTGTTATGTTTCAACAGTGGGTTGATCAGAAAACTGCATAGAGTGCTCAGGAAGCTGAAGTCAATGCCAAATCATTCTGTCACTGGTTAAGCGTTTAAAAAAACAAATAAATGACAGGTATGGAGCGATCAATCATGTGTGCAGAACACGCTCTCACACACCAGCACTCTCCTCAACATTTACCAACATGCTGCAGCAATGTATTACTGAAGATCGCATTTCTGCTGACAGATTCTTTCCACCACAATTATGGAAAGAATAATGGCTGAGAAACAACACCCATATGTCCCCATTAACTTTGCAATCTGTCTAATCTGGGTACTTGCAAAGCCCTCATCACATCTCAGATATTATAGTGATAACCGGATAGATTAGGCAGACTTCAAAGCTGCAAAGGAAATATGAACATTGATTTCCAGCCATGATTAACTTGGCCAGAACCTCACACTCCATTAATTTAATTCAGAACATAAGGAGCAATCAGATCAGCAACAAAGTAGGAGAGGGGCCAAGCTGGCAGCTGTGGACAGCACTTGCTACCCCTCAGGTATACATACAGATATAAGATCTTTCATGCTGCCTGGGAGCACACTCTGTCTGGGGCATGCGGGTGATTCTACAAGGAGGTATTTTAATCACACTTGCAAAGAACAATGCTATCCAACTGAATACATTGTGTGTTCTAGACCTGGAACTGAGTTAGGCCAAATTGCAATCAATTAATTAATTACTGGAATTGAAGACTAATAATTATAAAACTTGTAATTAACAGATCTGGCAGCTGCCTATGAGTATGATTTCATCTTGCAATATGTGTAAAACAGATGGTCTGTCAGCAAAAAAGAGGTGGGTTGAGAGGCAAGAGCATACATTGTGGCAATTGCACCTAGCATAATGCACTACATGTTCATATTCTTTCTTTTCCCCTGGGATGTAACAGATTGACGTTCCAATGCCACCAGGCAAAGTAGCCAAGGCAATGTTCATCTGACCACAAAGGGACGTGCCATGCAGTGACATAACTTATTTACAGCTTACTTATGTCACGTTTAGTGGTGAAACCTCTCTTCTCCTACAACTGTTTCCAGGACCAGATGTCCCATTGGCATACCCAACTACCATGCTTCCCGGCAAATACAGGTTTGCTGCACATACAACATGTTCTGTTTTACCACTTGGATATATCATATATACAACTCACACATCTGTCAGGCACTGGAGTTGCTTCACAAGGCCATACGCAGTCATTCAGTCAACAGCCTGCTCCTTGTTCAGCTAAGAATAACTTCAGAAAAATGGGTGCTCTGGCCTGTGCAAAGTCCTATGTAAGGTAGAGACAGCGCATGTCCAGAGGCACAGCTACAATTGCCCCAGTTTAGTTTGCTTAGAAGTAGACCGTATGTGCTTGATATCTTCTTCCAGTGCCTGCAGGATAGCAATTTCATGGGTACACTTATGATCATGTGAGCACATCTTGATCAGAGTCTTAGTGTGCAAAAGGTAAAATGTATTAAAATCCTACCTGAAAAACCAGAAAGGGTGTGGTACTAAATCAAAGTAGAGTTGCTTTTTTTTTTTTTTGGAAACAGATTAATGGAAGTTTCCCACAGTTTAAATAGCCAGTTTGAAATCCTGGTAATTCACTTTAGCTCTCCTAGGTATTTCTGTGTGCACAAGATCCTGGTTTGGCTACAAGGCAGTCCTGATCAGTTTAAGATAGATATGTTTAGAAGCTTCTTTGAGCAGCCTAGGGCATGCGTTTACACTGCCTCAGTCATCATACATTATCTATCCATGTTTCCTCACTCACCCTGTGGCCAGTATAACGTAACTGATGGCTCTGGTGCTGCAGGCTAAGCTACCTCATGCTTACTACAGAGCAATGATTTGCTGATTTGCCCAGGGCGGCTCTTATGGAATGTCTGAAGTGCTGTAAATTCACATCTTGACTAATCTTAAGGTAAATCATGCAAGAGTGGACTAAAACATATCTGGCATAGACCAACATAAAAATGTCATATTTCTCTACCAGTTTGATTAAACCATTTTATTATAACAATTTAAATTAAGCTTCTTTTTTGAAGCTAGCAAAAAGCAGTTCAAATTTTACAATTATGGGCATAATTTCCCAAGAAGCATAAACCAGAACAAAACCAATAAAATAACACTTATACTACAATAAGTAAAATCACAACGTTTTTGGTTAGATCAGATAAAATTTCTTGTGTAGGCAAGACTTTCATAGTGCATATGCTTTTACATTATTGTAAATTTGGCTTATATCTGTTTAGTTTCTATCATTGAGAGAGACTTTAATAGATAATAGTGTCCAATAGAACTCCAAAACGATTCAAATCAATCATTTAAAAAAAAAAAAGAAAGAAAAACCTGTGATCCAGTCTCATACCTGATTTACATTAAACTTGTGGGACATATCCATGGCAAGAACTACATGAATACCCTTTTTAGGTGGTTTTGTTTGAACTTCTCTTGGCTGAAATCAAACACCACAAATTTTCCACCCAAACTTTTAATCTCCTTTTATATGACATGCTCAGCCAGATGGCAGGTCAGAAGACTAACATCTACTTCCCCTCCACCCCTTATCTCTAGGAAAACTTGCCAGCAGGACACCTTGGTCACCTCAAGAATACAAGATCAAGTATGCACAGAGTAGTTTATAAAAATAACAAGGAAAAAGAATCTGTGCCTGCAGCATTGCCTCAGGATGTAGGTTCAACACATGAAATTGTCCTGCCTGCCAGGATCTTGTCTCCCTATGAGAAATTACAATTACAATTACAATTACAATTACAGTCCTAGAACCTATGAAGGATTATAGATAGATACATATAAATGTATATGAAACATTATAAGGTGGGGAACTAAGAAAATAATGCTATATGAAGGTTGTTGAACAGATCTCAGACATTGGTCTCTTGAGTATTATAAAGCTGCACTGACCACAAGCAAGCCCTTCATGCTCCCTGTTCTTAATGAATCTTGTGAGGAACCAGAAAGTTGTCTCATAATGATTTCATTTCTAGAAGGAGTGTCATATCTGGATCAAAAGGAAGTATATTATTACCAGAATAAAGACAGCCCAGCAAGGGTTCTGTAAAGAAGAAATGGAAGTATTAGTGCAATCGGTCCCAGACCCTGAGTGCATTGACTACAGTAGTGTTTGATTCCAGAGTGGTGCTGGTTCCCATGTGCAGATGGTAAGCTGACCATGCATTGTTCTCAGTGGGGTACTGATAGCTTGTATTTAATCTAGTAAAACAAATAAACAAGAAGGTCAAGCCAGGGACTATTCTCCAATCTTGAGACCAGTTGATGACAGAGATCACACCTAAGTTTTGCGATCTTCAAAAAAGGACTGGTTGCTGCTCCATGCATCTCTCCTAATTGTGCCCCACACTGTTTGGGGCAGCACTATTTGGCCCACAGCAAAAAACATGCCACACGCCATGCTTACACTTGAACAGTACAGGGTATTATCATGTACCAAAACTCAGAAACATGATCTGGGTCTCTCATTTATTTCACGTAAATGAAACTGCAAGTCCATTTTCCACTATGTAAACATGATAATTAAAATTTAGGGCTATTCTAGGATAAAATGCAAGTTGGATTTATTTGGGAGAGACAGAATCCCTTACTATATAAAATACCATAGCTGGAAGAAGCCATACAATTTCAGGCACTCATCTATCTATCTATCAGATCTGAAAATGAAGCAGCAAACTTAAGCCAAGTGAAAGCTGGGATAAAAATTGCCCTATGTTTAAGTCATTTGTGTAAAGTCCAGAGAAAAGTAGCATTTTCAACAAAGTCTCAATAATATCAAACCTCATCAACAGCTTTCAGTACATTGTCTCCTCTTTACCTTTTTATTCCTGCTAAGAAAAAAGTCCAGACAAAATTTTTTAACAGATTCACAACAGCTTGTACATTGGGACATGTTTGGCAGTACACGTCTGACAAGATTTCTTCTGCCTCCTAGAAAAGTTCTGCTAAATATTCATACTTTTCTCATTGAAAGAAACCTGATTTTTGGCCAAACTGAAGCTTGTTAGCAGGCAGAACAGGAGAGTTCCTTCCTCCCTGCTGCACCACTGATTCGTAGGTTTTACTTCACACCTGTTCTCTGTAAATAGGTGTTCTCAAACCCAAACTACTCTGTAAATGGTTATAACCTGAGATACTGCCAATTCATTGCAGCTTTTGAATAACTCTTTTTTAACTTTTCTACAGAATTTATAGTTTGTGGGAATTTCTTGTAGTGTTCAGCATCATTTACCTGTAAGAACCAGCTGAGAAATACCTGTTATTAAAAATGTTCAAAACAAAGTGTGTTTTTTTCTTTGCATAAGTTGTTTTTTTTCCACATAGATCTCATTATTATATTCAATACTAATGAAAATCACATTTTATTTTTTCCAACAACCAAAAGCTGTTAGAAATACAAAGAAATAATTTGAGATGAAAACAAGCAGAGGAAATTATATTGAAGAATTTAATTTGTTGAAGAACACTTTCATTAAGTATTGTTTTGTAGTCTTGTTTTCTGTTGAAACCTTTTTCTACACAGCTGCAAGCACAGTGGGGGCACACAGCTGCAAGAAGAGCTCTGATTTTTCTGGATATTCAGTACCAGCTGCTGACGAGCTATTTGTTCCTAGGGTCAGGGTGGACATTCGGAGAACAGAGATGGGAATGAGCTTCCATGTGGGTGGGAGTTGTCATACAGAAGCAGAATGTCAGCACCTACTTCAGAAAGGATGACAGGAGAATATGTGTTGGAAAGAGCCTCAGATGTCTCTAACTAAACCTGCTGTTTAAAGCAAGGGCACCTCAGGACTTTATCTAGTACAGTCTTGAAAGCCTCCCAGGATGGAGGCTGCATTGTCTCTCCTGGCAACCTGTTCCAATGACTGATTTCCTTATGAGGAAGAAGTCCCTATTTGTACCAAGTCCAAACTTCTTCCCTTTCAGCTTAAACCCAGAGTCTTTCATCTTCCCACCAGGCAGCACTGTGAAGACCCTGGCTCCATCTTCTTGATGACCTCCTTATAGGTATCGGAGATGACTTTAGGTGTCCTCCCCTTGAAATGATCCCTCCTCCAGGTGAAACAGCCCAGCTTTCTCAGCTCCTCTGCTCCAGCTCAAACCATCACACTGGCACTAGGCTGAACTTGCTTGTTTCTTGTATTGAGAAAATGAAAACTGGACACAGTATCCAAAGTAGTTTAACAGGTGCTGAGAAGCTGTCTCCTGAGTAATTGGCCTATGAAGAGCCTGTCATGGTTTGAGAGATGTGTGAGATGTTACTTCGCTTCCTGCTCACTCTATCCCTCTACCAGTGGCTGCTGCCCATAACCCTCAGTGATAAAAAACACATATATGAACTTCAGCCACACTAGGGCAAAGCGGGCTTGAGAAGCAACAGTAACAGGGAGCAGTAAAAGCCCACGTAGTTGTTCTCTTCTGCAGTTGTGGAGGGTGGTAAATTCCAGTGGACAGGAAGGCTGGAAAATATTAGCTCGCATATAAAGTACTTTGGCCATAAACTTCAAAGTACTTCCCCAAAGGAAACTGGATTGCTATTCCTGTTTTACAAATCAGAAAGCTGAGGAAAAAGAGAAGGAAGTGTTTTGACTAAATTCACCCACCAGCTGGTGGTAGAGGCAGACAGAGACTCCAAGCACTATCCATATACTTTATCATCTGGATGTCAAGGTACCAGCACTCACGGACCTCTGGTTCCCAACTCCTGTGCTGCCTTTCAGAGCAGGAGCCAGGCCCTGGCTCCTCCAGGCATTCACTTCGCCTGGAGCTTTGCTACGTGATGGCAAATTCCCGCTTGGAAATCAGGCTGGTGACACTGTAACAACAACCTTCAAACAGTGCAGATTTATGGCTTCAAAGCAGAAGCGCTGATCAGAAATACAATTAATTAGTCACAATCTTATCAAAAATATTTTATTTATGAAAGTAACAATTATACTATACAACCTATATTGGAAGTACATTGAATAATTGCTAGAATAAATACAGGCAATTAATTCAATATTTTTATAGAATGAAAGGATTTATTTGACCTTTGAATGTTAACCCAAGCTTTAACTTACATCATAAATAGTTACAAGGCATAGTCGAGGTTCTTTTTACTTTTACTGTTTCTTTTACTTTTTTTTTAATACTGTTCTATTTTGCAATCAACATGAATCAACTCTCCAATCATTAACATATTAGTATGACTTTCAAGCAACCATGTACCTCAAGATAACCAGACAAATAAGGTAGTGTGTGTGCAGTTTATTCTACAGCAGAATCTATTCATGTCTGCATAAAAAAGAGAAGCTGAAAATGCTTCTGAATTCTTTAAGCATCATAGGCTTATTTCTGCTTTACCACAGTGCTTTTAATATCAGAATCTAAAAAGGGCATGCAGCTGTATGCAGCTGGCTTTCTGTTGCTCTTTATAAAACATATTAGGGCTCCAAGCCACATTCCTTTGACTGGTGAAGGACTGCAGAATTTTGTCCTGAATATTATTTCTCAAAATCACAGTCCAAAATAAATGTCCAAGACTGATTATTAGGCACCAAGGAAGTGATGGATTTGCTAAGGCTTAATGTTTTCTGATTAACAAATTGGCTTATTTTCTTGTAGATATGCTCTAGTCAAATACAAATTACTGGGCTCAGTACTGGGGTCTGTGTTACACTGGGTGTCAGAGAGTCTAATATTTACGTTTTCTGTAAACCATATGAAGGGCACCGCACAAGTTTTGTAGTAAGACACCCACATTTTGAAAGCGTTGATCAGTTTTCCTTTTATGTATATTTAAAAAACTCAAAAATCTGAACTATCTGCTTGGTACTAGCAGATTATGACAAAGTATGGCCATCAGTGAAGTCAATAGCAGTTTTGGATGTCCTGTGTTTCTCCAAATCACAAGTTCTTGAATCCTCAGGTCCCATATAAAATCAGTGGGGGTTCTTCTTTTCCAATAGGATGGAAGCATTTCCTTACAGTTATTGTGCATGCCAGGGATCTGATGCTCTCGGCAGAGAAGCAAATTTCCCTTTTACAATGCTATCCAGAACAAACCCCCAGATTGCACACATCTACCCCTTTGGCCTTTTTCGCATACAAGTATCTTTGTGTTCAAAAACTGATAATATTGGGCATTTCCTCATAAATGTCTTCAAAGAACACATTTAAATGCATTATCCACAGAAATAACCATACATCAGTTGCAAAAATGCAGAGACTTTTTATTCTTTCTGTTGTGAACAATAACAATTCAGCACAAGTTTTGAGGGAGAAAGTATGATTTTTTTTCCCCAAATGTATTTTAAAAGGTTAAAGAACAAATGTTGAGGAGGCAGATGTTTTTGGCAGATAGTAAAATATAAAATATGTGATTTAAAAAAAAAAGTTGGCTTAAAAATACACACACACAAATAATACAATAATATAAAAATACAGCTCAGCCAATGGCCTCTTAAAATTTACCTTTGGCATTACATTTGGCAGCCTAACACAAAAGACCCTTCCTATAAACAGAACTATAAAAAAGATAAGTTCATAAATAAAGTTGCAAGGGGTTGTAAGATCCTTTTCTTGATTCTCCAAACTCCTTTCCTTCCTGTCCACACACATAAGCATGACCAGTGAGGTATATAGAATGTAACACTGTCAGGCATATGCACAATAAAAAAGTGCATAAACATAGAAGTTCTCCCATTTTCTTGCGAACGGGTCGAAACTGTGTGGTTTGCATTTTCTGCCCCTTGAAAATAGAAAAAATATTTTTTTTTGTTTTTTTTTTTTTCTTACTTTGGCAGGATGAAAATGAACCCAGAGGAATATGAATGTCCTATTCGCAGCAGCAATGATCCATTTCCCTTGGCAACGTTCATCTGATGCCTCACATACTACAAGGTCGTTGGGTTGCTTTACAACTCTCTGGGTAACTTCCCATGGAATCATCATACTTCTAGCACCATGTCATAGTGTGGCTCTTTCTTCCGCCTGCCACATTTGTTGATAAGAACGAAGTACAAAGTCAAAAGCATAACCCAATAACATGCATAGAGTATTGTACCAATGATGAGAACTGTCTGTTTTGACTCAGAAAATGGCTTTTTCGATTCCTTGTAGATAGTGAAAATTACGCCACCTAGGAGGATTGTAAACCAAATGGAGACTGGAATGAGTCCTATAAAATTAACTACAATGGTTTTTCTTCCTGATGTGCCCCACCCTGCTTTGTTTATCGTGGCAATTGCAAACATCTTTGCTGGCAGTAAACTTGACATGTACAACACTGAGTAGAGTGACATGAAAACCATGACAATGTTGCCCCTAAGGAAGCTGGCAAATGAAGACTTTATCAGACCTACTAACTGAACTGTCAACAAGAAGAGAAGGATGTTCCAGATTTTTCCCCTGTAGAAGAGCTGAATGACTGTGGCAATAAGGAAGAAAGGAAAGAATCCAGTGATTACAGCTTCATAGGTCATCCACAAATGGTGCTTGTGGAACCACATTGCATTGTAAAGCCACTCTCTAAAGTATGATTTACTCCAGCGGGTCTGCTGATTCAACCACCTGAGATACTCTATTGGTGTTTCGGTAAGGCACTTGGACCTAGCTGTGTATTTTGTTGCATAGCCCAGACTTAGCACTCTGTTAGTTAGATGCCTGTCATCTCCAAAGCTGCACTGGGAGCCCATAAATTCTTGATTGTACCAATCTTCCACAAATTCATGGAGTAAAGAGTTTCTGTACATTCCCAGAGGTCCACTGATGCACTGTACACAGCCAAAATAGGACTGACAGGCTCTTTCAATATTAAATGCCATCCAGTATCTCACACTGCTCAGAAAGGAGATCCAGGAATCATATTTGTTCAAAATCTGCAAAATAAAAAAAAAAAATTTTAGATGAACTCTTGAGACAGAAAATATATGCATTGGATCAATAAGGAATTTGCAGAGACTATAGCATCTTTAGCAAATAGTCACGGGGAACCTCACTCCTGTGTTCAACTCATGGTGAATCCAGGACTTAGCTACGCATTCCAAGACATTGACAAGAAGGGCAAGATGAAGACTTCAGAAGTCTATTCCACCAAAATGTTCTCTTTTTCCTTGCAATCTTTCCTATCCTCCACCAAGAAACTTCTTTTCTGGTTCATTCTTCCTGTCCCATCACATGCTTGAACATGCTTGGCATCTCACGTGTGTAGAGTGAGTGCGATACCTGATTCGTGGTCAATCAAGATCTTCAAAGATATTCAGGCTTTCAAGGGAATCTCAGTTGCTGGAGTTAAGAGTCACACGCCTGAAATACTTCTGACTACTGCTGCATTCATTAATAAGTGCTTGCCCATAGAGATGGCACTCTCTCCTTTGCCTTACATAGGAGCACAACTGAGCACAGTGGACCAATCCTAAGGCAAATTGAAATATTCATATGCATTTTTCTTTATAAATTGCAGCAGAAGCAGTTGTGTCAAAGAAGTGAACATCCTTTTGCTGTAGTTGTCAGCCAAACTGAGTGATATTGGAAATCCTAACAGAAGTGGGTCTGGGCTGACTTTGGGGCTTTCCATTGTCCTGCCTGACAGAGACGCAGAGGGAATCCAACAATACACAAAGCACATAGTGCACTGCATTTCAAAAAGGCTTTTATTCCTAACAATCTTGGCTGCCAGTAGTAACATAACTGAAGTGCTTGGGGTGCTGGACTTGGTTGTGGGAGACCTGTTCTCAATTGTCTGCCTTCCTATAGTTTTTCTTGCTGAGCAAGCAGTTATACCCAGAGACTCAAAGGTACCACAAGAGTTCTGACAATGCTGGCGCCCGACTTTTCATGTTTACGAGGCAAAATAATACTGGTTTGTTTCTACGGGTGTTGAAACTGTCCAGTGCTCACATCTAGGAATAAGAGTTTTCATTCAACAGACGGAAAGGTTAAGAGCCTCTATACTGGTGTCACAGTATATTTAATACTGTTCTAGGCAGGGAAATCTGTTGCAGTGCAAATAATTGCTGAAAACCCTCTGTTAATTTGAAAAATTTCTTACCTGCACATCACCTCCAACTCCTCCAACCATTGGATCTTCTTCTAAGACCTTTACCATCTCCACTGATGAGGCTGGATCAAGCATTGTATCCGAATCACAGACCTACAAGCAAGACAAAACAAAGCATATTCTCTTAAATGCAATTAAATCCCACTTTGGAGATTTCACTGATATTTCTATTAAAAGCCATTTGTATCAGGCAGTGAGGAGTGGTGCTGAATGAAACAAAGTGCTTGTTAGGGCAGTGCACACAAACAATCTTGTCTTCTGTATCAGCTCTGTTTGTTTTACTAGCACATTAGTTTAGCTTCCATGAATAAGGTATGGTCTCTGAGATGGGGCACTACAGAGCAAGACAATGTTTATGGGTGCGTGGCAGATTCCTGCTGAGCCCTGACATTGGGTTTCCCTGCCTTGGCTGCATGGTTAGAGCACCTTGGCCAAAAGTTTCCCACCGCCATATGAGGGAATGAGCGAGGAGTTAAATTCCAGACACTTGTTATAAAAAAGAAAAAGTCAACGAGAAGTCTGGGAAGAAACTTAATATCTATTTCACTCACAGAAGGCTTTAGCAACTCATGTAAGATAGTTATTTTGGATTCCAAAGTAAACTCATTTTTATTTTTAGATGCATGGTGTATTATTAGTAATGTAGGCATTTGACATCTGTTATATAGAAATTATTTGCTATTTTCCTCTGGCATTCTTATAAAAATATGTATGGCCAAAAGCAGCAAGTCTCAAACTGCAGTGCTCCACGAGACCAGGGCAGAAATAGATGACACACATAAGGCATTTCAGCCACACAAACACTCCTAGTCAACTAAACACTGTGTACATCAGGAATTGGCTTTTCCCTGGAGAGTAGGAGGACTGCTCAGACAGGCTGGCTGGGCTGTTGAGGCAGCTGGCATTGCTCTCATTTGCTTGGAGGAAAATGACACGGGCTGCAGCCAGTTTAAAATGAGCGGGTGTTTTCTTGTCACAGCTGCTGCTGCTGAAAGTGGTGCCCCCATCGTGTGTAAACTCATTTTGCAGTTGCCCAGAAACTGAAAGAGACTGTTCCAAAAACACCTTTTTGGTCATCTGAATCCTGCCCTACAAATTCTCATACTGCTTTCAGTTTATATACACTTTGAGTTCCTGTGAATTCAGATGAGTGTAGGGAGGGAAAGTCGGTAGCCCTGCATGAACAACGTATCAAGTCAGATTCTGGTGAGGCTTCATATCCAGTATCTTAATTTTGGTGTCCTTTCATCCAGCCTTTCAATTCCGCATAAGCTCCCTCACTCCAGAGGAGTGGAAAATTTCATTTCTGATCTGTGACAGGGGAGGAGAGCATTTTGCAGCTTCATTGTGGACTAGACTGGAGCAGGGAGGTTAATCGGGATATTTGGGCTGCATAGCTCAGGATTCAGCTGACTGTCTGTTAGCATGCTCACCTCCATGCTAACTCAGAGGTGCTCACAGGAGAAAGTTGATGAAAGCTCTCCTATTTCCATCAGGAGAAAAGCCACAAGCATCTCCATCTCCTGCTAATTTGATGCATCCAGCTGCTTTCCTCAAAGGACTCATTTTGAGGAGCATGTTTGTAACCTGGCCAAGGCGTGCTTCCAGCTTTGGTAGAAAGCTGTCATTAGTGACAGCACTTGGTGACAGAAAAGGAGAAAAAAAATCTGCTGTAGATGGGAAAGAATGCCTATATTTTTATGTGGGACTTCCTGGACAGACCTGATGCTCAGTGTTTTGAACAGAGAATTTGTAGTTGGCTGAGTACTCAGAGCTCAGGTAGTGATGTCATTTTTTGTGACCACGAGTGGTGGACTTGAGATCAGCCCCTCCCCAGTCCCTCTGCTTTCCCTCCAGTGCCTGTCACTTGATGCAGTTGAGCAGCCCCCACCCCATTAGATGTAATTAGCTATAGCAGAAAGCCCTGCTTATGAACAGCACTGGTAATATGACATGACGAATTCTGAAAACACTGGGTTTATTTACAGATTATCAGCATGTGTCCTGGGCATGTAAGCACAGTAGACATGTCTGGGTTTCTGGAGAAACCTGACAAGCCATCATTTTCCACCTAGATGAGGTTTTTGCAGGTAGAAAGAGGACATATCCAGAGAAAGGCACTTAGGAATGCGAATAAAACACACCGAGGTATGCCCAGCCAGGGGTGGCCCAGCACAGCCCAAGACCCAATTTGCCATCTTTCCATACGAAGGCTGAATGACCTAGAAATTACCACCTTGGGTCATAGAATTGCACAAAAGGGATGCTTAACCTTAAGTAAACTGCTCAGATACATGTTATAGCCAGTGGCAGTTTATCGAAGCTGCTCTGAGAAGTTTGGGCTATGCTGGCCTGCCCGCATGGGTACCCCCATCAAGCTGAGAAGAATTGCACCCTGGCTGCTCTGACCAGCTCTGCACTGATGATATTTGCCAGTTTAACTCCTCTACCTGATTGCTTGCACCCTTCTAACCTAACCAGGACAGAAATAAGACTTCATAGCAGTTTCAGCTTTTTAATGAGTTGCCGCTAATAAGCAACAGCTCATTATCTGCATTAATCAGATTGTTTGTGATGGTCTATCCATAACCTCAAGGTATGTTTTAAGAGGTACAAGGGCCACAGTTACAAGGGTGGGCAACAGTGCTGACCAGTCCACTTTTTTAAGTGCTTGATCATTGATGTAGATTACTCAGCCTTTAAAATGTTGGCTCTTCTTCAAAGAGCCTTTTGAAATATCTCAACCTTCTTTCAGTCATAAAACAGAGTCGCATTTTAGGTGCATTGCATCGTGACTGTGTAGTATCCAGGGCCACCAAGGTGCTGCATTTCTAAAATGTGACTGTAGATATGACTATGGCACCAATCACTGCAATCTTTGGCGGCTGCTTACAGCAGCATTACAGTCCCCGACACATTCATCAGGACTTCTGGGCCAGGTCAGGAGTGTTGATTGACTGGGAGACCAGAAATACCTCTTCCATTTTCTCAGTTTATGCTATGATGTTGAAATGAAAACATTTTTTTTCCGGGGTCCCTGAACAAACACAAGAGCTGGACTGAAGGACAAAATTTGCAATGAATCCATTTCATCTCTGCCTTCTCCCTTTGAAATCTGATACTTCTGCATGAAGTGATTATAAAACTATGCTAATAAATAAAAGTAGAATTTTTATCCCATCATAGTCCCCACAGGACAAAACCAAAGGGCAGACAATAGAGAGCTTAAGCTCATTGTTTTCAGAGAAAAAATCAGTTTCAGTTTTGGAAATAGTAGGGCCTGGGTTTTAAATCTTTGCCTTACTCTTCCATCTCCAATAACAGAGAGGTTCCCATCACTTTTCAGTTTCAGTCCCTCCTGAGAGAGGAATTTCTGCTCTCAGTTCGGCTACTGGCAGCCTCTCTGCATCCCTTAGTACTGTGCTGGTAGGCACTGTGCTGTGTGAAGCATACAAACACACACTCACACAATGCTGGGCATGGACCCCAGAAATACATATGACTCAGCCATGCAGCTGCCCTGAGCCAGCAGAGAGCATGTTGTCGGGAGCTGCTGCTCCAGCAGAGGAGGTCGCTGGATGGTCTGAGGTTGGGAGGAGATGGGAAGGGCTGGGGGTGGTTAATTAGGAAGATAATTTCATATTCAGTGGAAAAAGTCTTATAAGTCTTGCTGGCCTTGATCAATAAGAAAGGATCGTCAGTGTCCAGACAGAGACCTTGATCTCACTCACCTTCCTCCACACATGACTTTACTCCTCCCCAAAGTCAGTAGGGCTGTTTGCAGGAGTGAGGAGGCTTCCATGTGTAAGGCAAAAAACATATAAAAACTTTCACAGGATCCAAAGTAGCTGGAAAGAATTGTGTCTCCACTGCTTTGGAAACAGGGAGAGAGGACTCAGCCTAATTCATTCTTAAGTGAATAGTGTCATAAGAGCTTTAAAGGCCAAGTCGCGGTGAGTGAGGTAATGCAGCTGTAAATGATGAAGCAAAAACTCCTTCAGGGTTTAGCTGAAAAAGATCTTTCTTTTAAGGCTGCACATTGACCCTTTTATTGAATTCTCTGCACAGTCTTTGGAGCCTTTAAAATATCCCTGTCTTTTATACAGACCTCACCTCTGCTCTGAGGTGTTCCCTAGTGCCACCAAATACCTGTCTGTCTTGCATATGGGGCTGTTAACAACTTCACAAAATAAAACCTCACGCAAGATCTTGAACTACAGGAGCAGAGAAGGGGTCTTCAGGAGGCCACTGGTTTTGTCTGAAGCAAAACCATTTGGACGAGGGGGCAGTACTGAAGTCTAAGGAAAGATTTCAGATTTCTCCAGTAGCTGGTGCACACATGTAACATATTCACAGATACGCTGACCATTTTAAAAGGTAGCAAAACACACTTTTAACGGTCAAGTTGTTTCCAAACAGACTGAAAGGAGCACTGTGTTCATCAGGGACTAGGATGGCCTCTAACATGCTGCAAAAACATACAAAAGCTGCTTTCTTTCAAAGTGTGTTTGAATTGGCACTGACCTGCCACTCTAATACCTACCTGTACATAATCCACGCTTCTCCCCAGTGCTTTGAATGCTGTGTACATTACTTCTCTTTTTCCACCCCATTTCTGCATGATGCAAACACTTTTGTTGGACAGGACCAGCTGAGATACATGTTGCATGCTCTCTCTGTGAGACTCCTCTGTCTCACCAGGACCTTTGTCGTGGAAGTTATTACTCCAGACATAAGTGGCAGATTTGTCCCTACCCATGATTTCAGTAAAAATGTCCATCATGTAAATGTCATCTTCCGAGTTCCCATCAATGACCATAACAACTTTAATTCCAGGGTAGGTCAATCTTTTCACAGAAAGTAAACATTTTCTTAAGTAGTCAGGATCCTCTTGATAGGCAGCAATACAAAGGGCAACAGTTTTGTTCAGCTTGATTGGAGTCTCTAGTGACCGTCTCATCTTCCTGTGCTCTAGGTAGGCAAACAGGCTTTGGATGATAAGATGTGATGCCAAGATAGCACCATAGAGTCCAAAGGAGAAGTAGTAGTTGTCTGTTTGGATGAACTGGTAGCCCACAATGTAAGCAGCGGTGATTCCCAGCAGGAGGGACACCCCGAAGAGTGTGGTTCCAAGTATTCTCAGGATACATATAAACCTCTCACAATACATCTGCAAAGAAGCATGGAAACCATTAGAAGAGCCACTATCTGGTGATATAAGACCTCTCAATAGATGCACATGGCTACAACATAGAGTTCAGCATTAAGAGAAACACCCTGTGCTTCTGCCTGCATCACAGACTTCCTCCATCAGCTTGCTCAAATTATCTCTTTGCAGTTCTTGCGTGTAAAGTAAGACTCAAATACACTTAATGTACTAGGGATGTTTTCTACTATTTGAATTGTCCTCACAGAAGTTGCTGTCTCTGTCAGCATCTTATTTTGACAGCCTAGATTTGCTGAATGAGACACTCCGTCATATAACCTGTGGGGGTTGGGCTGGAGAAAGGACTTTTGGGCCACCATTCACTTCATATGGTCACAGGTAAGAGGAACATCTGAATGTCTGGGCTGCCCCTCCTTATCCCCCATAGCTGTCATGACTGCATCCTGCCTTGAATCACTTATGTTGCTTAGTTATGCTTGCAAAAATTTTGGAAAGACATTCTTAAAACAGATGTCTGAATGTATTTATAATTGTTTAAACAGATGTCTGACTATATTTATAATTTATATTTATACCATCAGGCATCTGCTTTATAAGGTCTCAATATCATTGCAAAAATGTATTATTCATACATTTGTGTACATAGTTATGTGCACATATGAGTATGTGTGTATAGGGCTAAAACTTGACTGAGATTAAGTCCATTGCAAAAGTACGCATTAATTTAACAGAATCAAGACTCCACCCTGGACTCAGAAATTCATTAGAACACCAGTTGATTTTGTTAACTTCTTCATATTTAGGTTACCTGGCTGTAAACTTTTCTAACCTATGCTCTGGGTTATGGAGGAGCTGGCTAGCATTGAGGGTGTTCTGGTATTCTTGAAACAAACAATGTCTATCATCTAACTGCTTTTCATTAACAGTCACATTAACCATTTTATGCAACAGCTTTCTGAGAGTTACAGGAAAGTTAATGACGATGCTTTATGTCAATTGATCTGTTTAATGCTGAGGTTATAAGACAAATAATGTCTGTGTAAAGCTAACCCAGCAAATGTGCTGCAAGTCAATGAATCTGAAACTTATGCTTGAATATTTTGCTGAATTAGAGCCTCTCCGAGTAATGGATTTAATATTTGTGTTTTCCTAGTACTGTTCATATTTTCCCTGCTGTCATCTTGCCTGTCTGCTGCTGCTGTTTGTTTCACCATTTGTTGGCCAAAGCTGAAGTTGGAACAGCATTTTCTTACATCATATATGTGTTTAACTCTTCCTTGAAAAAATTCTACCAAGCTGCAGTGGCATAGCTGTCATCTATTACATTTCTGTCTGAAAAGTTGCAGGCTTGGTAAAAAAGAAGTCAACACAGAATCACTAACAAAATAAAAACAAACCAGGCGAGCATAAAGTTTGCAGTTACAAAGACTATGTGGGTTTTTTTCCCCACTAGCTATTTAGGTTCTTAAATGTCAACACAGCAGGAAGCCTCTTAAATGTATATTTGGAGACACTGCCAAAGAAATTGGACCCTATCTCTAGGACTTCCTTGAATAGTTACGTCTGGATTCTGACAGGTGCTGTAATAACCCGCCACCAAAAGGGACTGTCCCTCCTCTGGTCTGTCTGAAAGTCTTTCACAACTGGAGTCACAAAGCAGTCTAATAAAAAGATAGTTTATCCTTACCACTACTATAGGTGAATTAAAACTCAGTGCCCAAAATAGACTCATTTTAGAATACAGATTAAGTAATGCATCCTCTCTAGATTACCTTGAAGTCAAATAGCATATGTATTTATTAATCCCTCAAACACGCAGGTCACAAACATCAAGGTAAATATTTCATTAATGATGCATTGTACTTCGCTTTCCCATTTGGGGTCCACTACTTCTCTTCTTTTGCCAGAAATAAAAAATTCCTGTTAGTGAGTGCAGGCTTAAGTCTGCTTACATTAAGAATTATATGACTGAAATCAATGGGCCACTTGTATGGGTAGAGCTCACAGGATTTAAATTAAAATCTAGAGTATTTACATTTAATTGACTATATACTGTACTAGGCTTATTTTTATATTAATTTGCTATTGCTTTTTCTCTCCTATGAAGTGGTTCCACACAAAAGGAAATAAAAAGAAATGCATTCTCTGATCTTGTCATTACAGCACAGCATCCCTCCCTCACAAAAACCCAGTCTTTTAAGATCAAGAAATGGATTTCTGGTCTTAATAAACCAGTATTTTTTTTCTATCCTTTCACTGTCAACCTTGGGAAAATAAACTGTGTCTTGATCTAAATTCCTGGCTTTCATCAAAGAAACTTTCCCCTTTGTATGTGCAATTGAGGTTTTTACGTATAGTCTTTTAACTGACTGAATCTCAGGGAAAGTCTGGAAAAAGCTGCTTAATATTCTCAGGCTCTAGCACATGAGCTATTGATAACTTGCCCAGCAGAACTGATTATTACCGACTTGAACTTGCCCAAACAATGGCAAAGAAGCCAAAAACGCTCCACCCTTCTCCAAGTAGTTAAAAGGAAATGATGCTTGTAGAAGTCTGGGACCAAAAACAAACAGCTGAGTCAAATACTAGCACTGGGGGTAGGGAATAGCTGCATCAGACATTTTAAGGTCAGACAGTGTTGCTATGAATACCTAGCCTGGCCTAACATAGTGTACTGTAAACGGACATCCATAATAAGACATCAGTTGAAATCCATTCCTGAAATTTCCTGAACTTGTCACACGAAGCTAGAATCAGGTAGTATCAGAGAACCAGTGTACAGTACTGTGTTTTAGCAGTGTAAACCTAGAACAATGTCATTTTCAATCAAGACGTAAGCGTCAAATGCTTGGTGAAGGACAAGAACCCACGTTAATTTTCAAAGCAACAATTATTTTTCTGTCATTTCATTGAGAAACACTCTTTCTAAGTGCTAGCAATATTCTTTCAGAAAAATGTATTTACTTGTATTCAAAGTTGCCATCACTACAGCTCTATTGAACAGCTGACTAATTGGAGAGGGGTACTGTATTTGTACTGTACACAGTGATCAATGCAGCTTAGTGTTTTGTTTTTACCTCTGCCTAACGGGTCTAGCATGATAAGTGCCTCCTGGGAAACAGGCACTGCAGCACTTGAAAAAAAGAAAAAAAACCCATAGTCTAGGCTAGCGATAAGGTGCTCAACACATGGAAGACCTGTAGCCAGTACGAATTCCTGGATAAGCAAAGGTAATTGCAGGTCAGTTCTGTATACACGTGGAACTGCTGCTACATGGGAACAGATGCTGGAGTGAGAAGAGGGACATGGGTCCTCACTTGGTGAGAAGATGAGTTGGTGGATCAACTCACTGTCTCAGGAGCCAAACCTGGAACTTGCAATTTCTGGGCAGGTTTTTAACCAGTTTTGTAAAGCAGGAAGAGGAGGATTGCACCTGCATTTTTTGTTCTTTAGTATTATTTTTTTTCAAGAGGTAAAACTACTTAGCATTGAAAGAAGTCAGAGGGTTCATTGCATTACATCGGTCCTGAAGGACATCTTCAGGGTGCAGTAAGACTGAAGATTCAAGTTTTAAGTCAAAAACTTAAATGTTAACTTGTATGTTAAAGCCCGCCCTGGCCAGGGCACTGGCTGTGTCAGACTCTTTTCAGAGGTGCCTATGAACCCCATGTACTCACAGAAAGCCTGAGACAATACCACTAATGCTAGTCTGCAATTTGGGCACCTAAATCCTTCATGGGCACCTTCACCTAACCCCACAGCGCTGAACCCAGAACTAGCTTGGTGCAGCCTCCAGCAAACAGGGTCAAGGTTTGTGTGTACAAGATGAGAGTATGAAGAGAGACTTCAAAGTCTATTGCTGAGCAATTAGTTTCAATGATCTTGCTACTGTTTATTTCCATGGTTGGAGCTGGTTGGTACTAAACAGCCCACCTAGTAGATATGAAATATGAAAGCCATATGGTAAATCCTAATGCTATGTAGGCTGTTGCTGATTCTGTGGCACATTTTGCTTCACCAAGCAGTACCAAGTATATATGTGCCTTGAAGCAACCGTACAGGAGAACTCTCTTTGGAGGCTCCTACGTAGAGGCATGGTGAAGAAAAGAACCCTAGCGTGTACTTGACATCAGAGTCCACCTATTGAACAGTTTGGCATTGTGTTTCTTTTGGCATCCTGATAAAACTACACAAAAAGTATATTTTTAGTCACTCTTGTGATGAAGGAGAACTTACTCTACATTACTACAAACTACTGGTATAACAAAAGGTTGTAGTCTTCTAACATTATTTTTATTTTAAAAAATCAGGTTAACAGGGAGTTAACTGACATCTATATTGTATATACAATGACTGGGGTATTAACTCTAACAGAAGATATTATACTCCTTTCTAGGACTGAATAATGCCTTAGATCTCAAACTAGAAGAATATAGCAAAATACGCTTGAGTCCTCTCTGTTCTGAAAAATATTTAGGCTTGTATTTAACTGTTGTTATGGTGTATATATCTACCTAAAATTGATGACATCTAGACAGTTGACTGATAATTAGCATGTTCTTATGTTCTGATTTGGACTGGATCTTTACTCAGCAAAGAACACTGATGGCTTCCATGGTGAAGCACCAGTCTTTCCCCCCTCCAAAATAATATACAACAGTCTCTCCATATGGTTATTGATCAGCTTTCACACATCTCTCAGAGTTACGGGACCTGGAGATGGATCATTTGCAAAGTAAGAAGGTAAAGAGAAAAAAGAAAAGCTTAATTTGTTACCAAGAGACTAATAAACAGAATAGGGACAAATATATATCCATAAGCTATGCGTATTGGTAGCTGAACACATTATAATCTGCAGACTGTTCACTTATTCCACACCAGTCATTGTGTAGCTCCTATGAGGACTAAGGGAGCAAACAGGAGGTCTTTTGCATCTGCTAATACAGGACATGGAACCAGTGACTGACAAGAGGTCAAACTGAAGTGAGGTTTGCTTGCAATGCATGGGATGCATTTCACTACCTCATTTGTTTCAGAAGTCATCTCGCATGTACAACACAAACATATTGCCATGTAGCTTCTTCTGGCTAGCTTTTCCCCAGAAGATTAAAAAGCAAAAGGGGGAGACACAAGAAAGTCATACATAAATCATAATGATTTGGAAGGCTCTTTGAAGGAATTGGCACTTATTAATTCCAAACATCTGAAGACATTTTTAAAAAAACATTACACTCCAAAAATCACTATTTATCCAGGAGATAACAGTAAAGTTTCAGTCACAAGTATGCTTATTTTCTCCCCTTCACCTCTAAAGGTTCAAAAGAGCTGTGGTCCCTATCTAACTCCACCCGCCATACAATTTCATATTTTACTCTAAAGTTGTCAGACCCCATGGACTGAAAACCTGTAAGGGTTTGAAAAGCGTGCTCCAGGGGTATATCTTGCAATTAGTTTAATTCAAGAGGAATTTAGTTTGTGTGCCCAGTGATTAGTCTGCAATACAAACTGAAGCAACTTGGCCAGAGGGGGAGCACCTGCAGCATTGGCTTCAACAGCATATTCCTAATTCAAAATAAATTGATAATACAAACCAATGTCATGAACGATATCTGCATATCAGACTTGTCTGCAAATCTTTGTTGTAACCAGAACTGCTGAGCACTAAAAACCTTTGAAAATGTCTCATTTTTACATGCCTGTATAGATGTCGAATTCTTGATTATCTACTAGTCAGTGCTGAGGCTTTGGATTCAGCAAAGCATTTAAGTACGTCCTTAGAGATAAGTGTGCACTTCAGTATTTTGCTGAAGAGGGAAATCAGTGGATAATTTATCTTGCAGTTTTGTAGCACAGGAATAAAAGAAAAATCTTTCTCTATGAAGCTACTATTTCTGAGCTACTCATGATAAAAATGTATGCATACATTTGACAAGTTTATTTTACATATTAATTTCCCTTATCATGGTTCTCAGATGGCTCATTGCTTAATCACTATATTTTTACATTAAGTAATCTAAGAGTGGACCAGGACCTAGATAATTTGGCTTTTGTTCCTACCGCTGCCATTTACCCGCAGGGTGACGTTAGGTAAGCAAATTAATTTCTCTCTGTCTTGGCTTTCTCACTGGTAAAATGGCAATCATGATCACTCAAGAGATTCTTGGAGATATAAAAAAACCCATCATAAGGCTTAGGCTACTAGTATTCATAATGTTACTCTGTCTGGTGTGATATGGGTCCCACTGGTTCTCTAGTTCCACATGACTGCTTTTCCTCAAAAAATCAAGAAAAACACTATGCCACTTCCTTTTTGCTTACCTACATTCACCTGAAGGTAGAGTAAGTAGGATTTGTCTGCAATAAACATGCAACACTTACTCAGCAGGATGTTTGATATCAGTGGGGTTGGCAACATAAAATTTGACACATGTGGGTATACGTGTATACCAAAACAGCTACCAAGGGCTGTTTTGCACACAACTAAAGGATGTGCGTCATCTTTTATGAGCCTTAAAGAACTCCTCCTTACTTGCAAGAATAATAGGATTGGTTTCAACAGACCAGCTGCATGAAAGGCATGAGCATGTCTGAGTGCATACACATACTGTATGTGGCCTTATACACATACAATCTGTGTATACAGAAACAGTATCTGAGTGTTACAATTTTCCAGCCAATATTTAGACTCATCATTGGCCTTATTTTGATGGCAAAATAAATCATTTATCTTTAAAGTACAAATGATTCCAGGTACACATTAATTACAAGCATAAAATAGCTGTCCAGACTCCCTCTTCTGTTTTACTGCCTGCAGAGAGGAAACTGAAAAGTTTTGTTACATCTGTACATCTTTACTACAGCAGAGTTACCATATCTGGCGCTTTCAGTTATTTATCACTTCCAGATTTTCTCATGCCATTGATCTTCTGGAAAGGGCTCACATAAGATTAAAATTAACTCTGGGGTTAGGTTTAAAATAAAGAACAGGGTAAGTAATGATGGCAAACTGTATCTCATGCACAGGCTTTGAGCAGCAAATCAAGAATCTCATGGCTGCTCAATCTATGTTTCCCACTAAACCATTCAAATTTAGACTCTTACAGGTTTGAGAAACTGATGTGGAATGAATTCTACAGCTGCTGATTGGATTTGTCCTAATGTAGACAGTGATACATTAGTTTTTGATTTAACCAAAAGAAGGCCAACACCCCCTCACTCCTCCAATCAAATGCTCTAAGAAATAAACCAAGAAGTAAATCATATTTGTACCCAGATATTTTGGATTGCAGTTAGACAAAAATCTAATTTAGAAATGTTTTCTGGTTGCTGGTTATGAAGTCCGTGGACGGGTTTGGCACAAAACTGACTGCTCCAGCAAATATATATTTATTAGGTGTTCCTAGCTAATTATCTTGTAATTTGTTTTTAAAGTATAGGACATATTTTGTTTGACTGAGTCAACTCCCATTACATTGAATAGAGGAGTTTACAATAATCTTGAGCAGTAATAAAATGAAGCAAATTTGTTTCCACACCATAAACATGAACCACTGAGTTAGCGGCTTGTGAACTAGCATAGGAAATTCCACTGAATCCAATAGAGCTGCTCTTCCCACCGGGAAAATCCTTTCCCAGGGTTTTCTGCACTTGCATGTGGGATAAACAAGAATTACCAACATGAAACAAAATCCTGGCTTTATTGACAGCAGTGATGAAACTCCTCCAACCTTTGTGGGGTCTAGATTTTGAGCAGTTTTTCAGGGAGAGAGAACACACTTTCCTACTATCACCCCCAAAATGAAACCATCCACCCAGCCCCTGAAAGAAGCCCCAGAGCACCCAGGTTACATGGAATGAGTGCTTGAGAAAAAGCGCATGTGTGCCTATGGAAAAATGACCCATAAGGAAAGGAGTCTATGAAGCCAAGTGCTAATGTGGAGGAAGAGCATTAATGCATTAGTGCCTTGGGAGATGCACGATCACTGCAGGTCCTGTAGAAGGGGTTAGACAACCTCTACCAGGAGTATTGGAGAAGGCCTCTTTATTAGGGAATGTAGTGATAGGATGAGGGGTAATGATTTGAAGCCGAAATAGAGGAGATTCAGATTAGCTATTAGGAAGACTTTTTTTTCCTGTGAGGGTGGTGAGGCACTCGTCCAGATTGCCCATAGAAGTGCGGATGCCTCATCTCTGGAGGTGTTCAGGGTCGGGTTGTACGGGGCTTTGAGCAACCTGACCTCGTGGAAGGTGCCCCTGCCCATGGCAGGGGGGTCGGAACTGGATGATCTTTAAAGTCCTTTCCAACCCAAGCCATTCTATGACTCTATCGTGGTATATCGGCGGTTTTCTCCCAGGACAGGGAAATGGGGTAAATTCTCTCCTAAGGTCCTTTTCATCCCTCCTCGGCAGAGGTGCTGTGGAGCCTCTCGGCCGTGTCCGAGAGACACGAACAGGTGCAGGGAAGGGCCTTTGGCACAGAGGTGCGCTCCAGCCGGGAAGCAGCCCCCGAGGACTCTCGAGGGAGGCCGGGTGCGCGCAGCTCCGCCCGCCGCCGCGGGGCCGCTCCTGCGGGGGAACCCCTGCCCAGCCCGGCAGCCAACGGGGGCGGTGCTGGCTGCGTCACCGCAGGCGAGCGGGGCGCGAGGGGATCCCCCGCGCTGCCACGTCACGACGGGGGCGGGGCGGCGCGGCCCAGCCGAGGCGGCCGCGCTGGGGCAGCTTCGCCGAGCGGGGCGCTGGGGACCGGCGCCGGCCGCACCGAGGGCTTTCGAGGCGGCGCTGGGGGTGCATTCGCCGCCCGCCGCTTCAGCCCTCCTGCCACCAGCCCCGCGGGTGCGAAGGGTGCCCGCCCGGGCTTGCAGCCCTGGAAGCCCGCGGTCAGCCCTCCGCTCCCGTCCCTGCCTCGGGAACCCGCCCTCTCCGCTCGGCGCGGCGGCTCGGCTTCTCCTCGGCGAGGCGGGACTCCTCCCGCCCGCCGCCTGCCTTCCCGCGGTCCCATCCCTCCCTCCGCTCCTGTCACGTCCCCCCTCGCGGCCCTGGATACAGAGGCAGGGGACGGCCCGGGGAGAAGCCAGCCTGACCTCCGAGCTGCTCTCGCCTCCCGCGCTGGGCTCAGCCTAACCTGTTGCTCGATTTTAATTTAATTTTAGGTTTGATTGGGGTTTGAGTTTAGGATTTGGGTTTGGGTTTTTGGGTTTTGGTTCGTTTTTGGTTTTGTTTTTACAAATCGTAGAGCTCAGCAATATCTTAAACTGATTACACGGGAGGAGAGGTTGAAGCTGAAACCCTCATGCATCCTCACTGCGGTCCTAGTCATCGCTGAAATAGGTGTAAGGGCCGGTAAGATCCTCCCTCAGCCCCACTCGTATTCTCGGGATCTCTTTCAGCTTTACTCCCTTGAATAGGGGGGGATGGGAGAAGAGGGTCGTCTGCTTTTGAGGTGACAGAAGGGTAGTCATAAATCACCTACCTTGTTTGTCCTTCTGTCCTTTGGTCATAGAGGGGCTCCGGCCAGCTGTGTGGTCTCACGTAGCGTTGCTCCTGCTGAACAGTTTCCAAGTTTGAGGTAAAAGATCAAATCGAGCTTTTTCAGGGACTTATTGAGACGCTCAGAAATAAAAAAAACATTAAAAATGAAAACTGAAAAAAAGAATTGGTTAAGGCTATTCAGTCCTACTCATTTTCTCCCACATGTTTTCATAATTAACATGTATTTGTCTTTCTCTGTTTCAGTTTCTATCTCAAAGTTGTGGGATTTTTTTTCAAAATAATAATAATAAAAAAAGTTAGAAGTAATAAATTAGGAGTTAGTTTCTCGTAGTCGAAGCTGAAGATCTTATTTCAAACCCTGCTAGCCAGGAGCCTGAAGAAGTTGGAAGGCAGCGTCTGAAAGTTTGAGAGACGTATAGCATCAGATAAAGTCTCTTTGGTGATGCCTTGCTGACCGAGTAACCGTTTCAGTGAGGTTTCTCAGCAGCAGCAGCAGCAAACGGGTAATATTTTCCAGACTTCTTTTTCTTTCCTGCTGCTGCTGCTTTTCTGCCTCCTCCACGTTATGGGGTCTTTTAACAAGTGAGACTTGAGTTGTTTTAATAGGCGGAGGATGGGAAGGAGGAGGGGAGGGAACTCCTGTAAGGAGGAAAAAAAAGAAACCAACCCTGCCCATTGAAATGATCTCAGCCAAGGACCAATTCAGAGTTAGGAATTCAATTAGCTAAGTTGCAAATTTTGGAGACTTGCAATACACATATGTTGCCACCACCTGATTTCCTCCTCATGCCCCATAGTTAGGGGAAAACCCCACTGTCCCCACTCCCTGCATCCCTAGTCTTGGGATGTGGAACTCGTCCCTCCCACAGCCACTATTCAGCTGGGACAGCTTTTCCTGCTGCTGTTTTTTATTAATAAGGGAATTGCCTCTATGAATGGATGAACTTTGCAGTTTCCAATCCTGCTTTACCCATTCACTCTCTGAAACATTTGCTCTAGTAAATACCCAAGGCATTAATACCGGAGCCACTTTGGTTAAAACAAGCCAGGAAACACATTAGACAATTCAAGAACTAGAAAATTGTGGGTTTTTTTTTTCTTTTATTTATTTAATTTTAACTAGAAATGTTCACTCTGTGCCCTTATTGATGGTTCACAGTTAGCCAGGGGGGCAGGGACATCAGCAGCTGGCAGCACACCCCACCGTCTGCCGTCTGCCAGCAGCTTCCATTCGCAGGGACGGGCTCCTTCCGTTTGTAACTCCTCTGTCTCAGACACGGATTTCCCCGCTTTCGAGCCCCCCTTTCCACATGAAATGATTTTAAAAGGCACTAGGTGGCACTGTTGAAGTGAGAGGAGCGACACGGAGCCCGGTAACACCCGGAGCTGAGATGCCCTGCCGGAGCGGGCGGGGGCGCGGAGCCGGGCTGGTTGCAGCTCTATCTCGCCGTGCCCTCGCAGGGACCCTCCGGGGGAGGATGAGGGGGGGCGGGGAGCGGCTTCCCATTCTCCCATGCTCTTTCCTCAAGGACCACAAAGGCCGCTGCTCGGAGGCGTCGAGCCCGCAAAGGGGACGATGTCCAGACGCCGTTGAGAAAGCCAGTGGTGACTCTTCGTTAAGCTATCATCCAACATTACCTTCTGGTGTGGGAAAACTTTGCAGTGCTCTGAGCCGTCCTCATATGCAAAAAATTATCTGATATCGGTGGTCACCTAAACTGGAGATTTTTTGGGTATGTCAAGGAAGTTGTTAGAATTTCAGATGTGCTCAGTTGCTGCTAGGGAGAAGAGTGGCTTTCAGATGTGCATCGAAGCCGCTCTTTGACAAGTTGTTCTGCCTCAAGTGATAACTCTGCCTCCAGTTTAAGACAGAATTTTGTGAATGTTTTAACCTGGCAATGCCAGTGAAAGCAGCTATCTTGCACTCCTCCTGCTTTGGACTCCTCATTCCTGACACCGTATTGTCGCTTTCCTTATGTCGGGAGAACTGGTCTTGGTTAGAAAACAGCTATTTGGGTAGAGAAAGAAGAAAAAAATAAGAATAAATAATTTGACCAGGGAGAAGGCAGGACAACCACTTTTGACAGCAATCTGGCTTATGATAGTTTGGAATGTCCTTGAAAATAAAGAATATTTTAGGAAGCATGATGGCTAGCAGGGCTTTCAGGCGTTTCTCTGTTTCAGGCCATCCTCCCTAAGCATCAATGTTCACATACTCCAACTACCTCCAAATGGTGTATGTTGCAGCTTCTTCTGCTACAGAACCCAGGACATCTCTTTCATCAAGCAAGAGGCAAATTGTAGTGTTTGCTCCAAGCAGGGCGAGAGGGCAGAAGGGTGTCAAGAGGGCTACTAACCCGCATGTCCACACTAGCCCTTCCTACTACACCAATATCTAGTGTAAGCCAGGCTTATAACATGACAAATATTTTTCATTTCATCAGAGAAGTGCTATCACCAAGTTCTGCTACCATCACACACATAACCAAGTCCTCGACATCCGTGTGATTCCTAAAGCAAGATTTCCTGACATCAGACTTGATGCTGCCAGAAGCAAGATTAAGTTGTAGCACAGATATCTCAAGTCCATACTTGAACATGGCTAAATGGCCATACTTGAACATGGCTAACTTGAACATGCCTAAATCTGTGCCTTGGGGACCTGTTGCTTCCAGCCTCTCTCGGATTCCCTGGACAAATGTTTGTCTTGCCTTGATCAGGGGACATACATGTCCTGCACATATGACCTCACGTCTAGGATAATTTCTGAAATGAGCTTTGGGGCTGGGGATGAGTTGGTTTATTTGTTTGATTTCCCTTTTGAAACCAAATGTTACAAATGATTTATTTCATATGAGCATTTGTTAAAATGAACTATTAGTCCTCTTTTTTTTTTTTATTCCATTTTTTAATAATTTAACTTTTGAGGCTGCACGTCTCCTCTACTGATGACTGTATATTACCCTGAAATACACAGTGTCCCGCTGGCTTAATCCCATGCTCTTTAGGTTTGAACAGAGATCAAGAGGCAGAGTCTGCTGAGGCACAAATCTTTATGTCCTGCTTGTATTACAGGAGCAGCAACAGCAGCACTTAAATCACACTGAAACTTTGTTTTAGAAAATGACATAATGGGAGTGGTGAGTCTCTCATGTCTGCAGCTACTTCCTTCTCAGCCATAGCTTATGTTCTGTGATCATGCTGTCATGGCAAGCAGGATAACGTAGGTTGCTGAAGCTCAGTTTGACTACTAGGAAGGAATTAAAAGTAGAGTATGATTAATGCCAATCCATGCAGTGCTATAGAAAACAGATGTAGGTGTGTTTTACTGGAAAGATATCACGTCTACAGTTATATATTATTTTACATCTCCATGGTTACCATAATCAAATGTTTTCTAATTGGGATTTATAATCACAAATAATGAGGAAAAGCGGTTTCTTGGTTGTCACTGTCCACAGGCATAGATGATCACCAGCAGTAAAATAATCATAAAGAACTAAACTGACTTCATTGTCTAATGAGGCAAGTTGTTTGTTTGACAGAGGTCAGACAAAATATAATGTGGAGGGAGTTTCACATCGACTATGCTTAAATAAATTGGTTAGTGCAGGCAGAGCAAATTAGGGGATGAATTGATGGGATGTTAGCCACTCTCCAGCGATTATTAAGTACTTGCTTTTATCCTCAGGGAATGGCTTCATGTGCATTTTTCCTGCCACTTTTTCTATCACCCTTAGAAGTCTCATTACTCCCCTCTAAAATACGCCACACTCACATATACACACATATCAATCTGCTCCTTCACTTGGACCAGCAGAGTTTTCAATGCTTAATGCTTCAGCAAACTGGTCTGTTTTGAAGACACTCACAAACATGAAAGCCATTTCCTAAGTGTATAAACAAAATGGCTGTTCGGCATGAGGGGAGCAAGAGATATTGTGGAAACAAGCAATCAGTGGTAGCTGGCAGCAGGACTGCCCTAAACAGTGTCCTCTGTAGTACTGCTGCCAGGAAAATGCAATTGGAGCTGGTCCCTCAGTGAAGCTTAGGTCTCTGAGCCCATCCACACTGAAGAGTTCTTAATTCACATCTTCTCTAAGGTAAGGATTTCCACACTTTTATTGGAGATCAGCTACTCTGAAGCATTTATCAAAAATAAAAGCAAGAAGCAATTTACTTCAAATAAAAAATTGAGAGATAAATATCTTTTCCATGTAATAGTGAAAACCTAGATGTGAAAGGTAGACATATTTAAGCTAGAGAGGAGATGCACTCAATAGTGAGCTTTCTTTAACAGCTGTCTAAATGATGAAGGGGTTTGGTAGGCTCCTGTGTTTTGAAATCCTCTGAATGTTTTTTTGGAAGATACACTTTAGTTCAGCATGATTTATTGGACCTAGTGTAAGAATAATTGAATGGATTTCCCTCCTTTCTCCTGCTCCTGCAGCATAACGCACGTCACACGCTGTACATGTGACCAGTGCACTGGCAGGAGCGCAGGCGAGAGAGGTCAGTGCTGCTGCCAGGTAGAAACAAGGTGGAGGGCTAGATTTGGCCTGCAGGCCATGAGTTTGACACCCCTACACTAAGCAATCTAGCAGTTCCTTCTATCCCTAAACTCCATGAAACTATGAACCACTGGACTGACACATCAAGTGAGTTCTACACTATTTCCACATATAGCAGATTCTGCTGAAAGTGGGAGAGTTGCAGAAACTGATATGGATGCAAGTAGAAGTGGAATCATGCCCTAAATTTTGATTTTATGGCAACTGAAGATTCATTTGTAGATTATAATATAAATGTAATGGGCAATTTGAGGCAGGGTGTAGACACACCTAAAATTCCATGGTTGTTTTCACTATATACGGAACCATTTTAGAGGCTGCCAGTGTTCTGGGCATTTAAATCTGAGGTTATTTCTAAGTGAAGTTTTACAGGATCTGGAGAAAACCACTGGTCTCTAAAATGAAATCACTCTTGAAAAATTAAAACTTTCCAGCAATTTCTCTTTGTTATAGCAGATAAAGCCATAACTTGAAGCAATAGTTAGAAGTTAATAGCAGACAGGTTCAGACTAGAAACAAGTCATGCACATTTGGATGTGTCCAGAACTCTTGGCTAGAACGGGCTGTGACTGTCAGCAAAAATGTCCTTTAGGGTGGTTTGTAGTAATGAGTTTTAATATGTAACTAGCATGGTGTAGAAGTAAAAGCAGGTGAGTTAGAGGTTTCTTTTGTGGTCTAATTTAAGAGAAATTACTTGATCTCATGCCTATAGTCTAATGTGACAGTAGCGAGAGACCAGTTTAGAACAACTCACTGTTATTTTGAAATAACAGCTTTCTATTTTGTGTAGGATCCGTAAATAACGTAAAACAAAGAGCACATGCAATTGAGATGTAGATCTACAAACAATGGCTATGCCAGTAAACTAAACTGACCCGAGCCAAGCAGCTTCAGGTTGGCATGTGTTTATCAATGCTATTTCACTGCTGTCAAGCTCCTGGCTGGGTTGGTCCTAACCAGTCTGGAGAGCCCAGTCCTCCCTGAAGAGGACCAGTTTCTCACCTGAGAGGCTCTCAGGGCTCTTACCTGCCACTGGCTGCTCACAGAGTGGGGATATACTCATGTACATACCTGGCTGTTTTCACATGGAGAAACTGGACAGAATAGTGGTTTTTACACCCACTAGCATAGTGGCTTTTAAAAGCCTCCGTGTCTGGTTGAACATAGTTGCCTTTATTAACTACCCTACTGCCTAGGCAGGACTCCTGCAGCACTACCCTGGCCTCTGCCAGCTTTGTATTTGTGGCTGTCCTGCCAACTGGCAGTGCAGTCTTTCTCAGCTGCCACATGGGAATGAAGGCACAGGGATCTGGACCCTCAAAGGGGTTTATTTATAATAAAACAATTTAAAAAAAATCACTGAAATGCAATTTAAATTTTCATAGAAATTCAAATTTCAATGAAAGGAATTTTTTATGGACTGAAATATAAATTCAGTGAGTCTTTCCTAGAGCATACGAAATGCAGGCAGAGGCTCAGGACACCCTTTTAATTCATTTTTAGAGTGGCATTTTGTCTGTTGCTGGTACTTACCAACCAATTCACACAAACTTGCCATTTTACCTAAATAATTACACAAATTTGCCACAAATCAAAGGGCACATGTACCTCTTGTACTTCTCTCTCAAAGCCCCACATTATAACATTAGGTTTGAGTTAGTGTCTCCTTTTCGTAGAGTCATAGAACCACAGATTCATAGAATGGTTTGGGTTGGAAGGAACCTCAAAGATTATCCAGGTCCAACTGCCATTCTACTAGTCAGGTTGCTCAAAGCCCCAGCCAGCCTGGCCTTGAACACTTCCAGGGATGGTGTATCCACAGCTTCTCTGGGTAACCCGTTCCAGTGCCTCACAGTGTAGAATTTCTTCCTTATCTCTAATCTAAATCTACCCTTTTCCGGTATAAAGCCATTATGCCTTGTTCTGTTTCTACATGTCCTTGTAAAGGTCCCTCTACAGCTTTCCAATAGGCCCCGTTTAGGTACTGGAGGACCACAACAAGGTCTCCCTGAAGGCTTTTCTTCTCCAGGCTGAACAACTCCAACTCTTACAGACATTTCCACCAAAAGTAGCAAAAATTCAGGAGTGAAGCTAACACTTGCACCTCCCAGCTGGCTGCTGAGCAGTGTGGCTGTGTGAAGCATCTGTGACACGCATACCTTACCAAGAAAGGCTGCAACTCAAGATGGGACCCATTGTACTTCTCTACAGCAATATCTTGTATGACAACACAAACGATTAATTCCTGCACCAGGACCCTGGATTTGATTTTCTTGTCTTGGATGTGCTGTTATGCTGTGAAAGGGTGCAGGTCCCACTTCGTTGAGTTCTCTGGCCTTCATAAACTTTCTCAGCGTGCCCTCTGGGTAGGAAGTTGAATTTTCTTGCTTTACTCCATGGTTTGAACAGGGCAACCATGCCACAGACCTTTTTCAAACGTGTTTGAATGTACGTGCTGAGAACAAAGCAAAGCTGTGAGTGACGACAGGCTGCAGAGCCTGCTGATTCAACCTGTTTTGCTAATCTTTTACTGAAAATGTTTTTTTTAATTGATTATGAAGGCAGGTTTCAAAGACACTGCTTTTTCATGCCTTTTTTCAGACTGAAACCTTGATGATGAGGGGTCTTTGCCCTGACCACAGCCACAAAAGTAGATGACATATCGGAGCTACCAGTGAATCTACAAAGATCTGGCAGCATTAACATTCCCTGATGCAGAGCTAAGCTTTTCCTGCTGCTACTCACTGCAGTCCAAGGTGATGTTGACTGTCTGGCCTATGGCAGGCGAAAGTCTTTCTGTCACTGGCCACAGGAAAAGGAAATCCTCTGGGTAGACATAGAGGTGGAAACAATGCCATGAGAAGAAGTATTAACTTCCACATTCAGCTGTCCAGGAGAGCCATGAGCCTTGCTGGCCAGCTGTCCCCACTGCAGGCTACAAGCAGTCACTGTGTCTCTGACCACTCAAAACAGCCTGGGAACAGTGTGTTAGGGCAGGAGAGGAGTGTGTGCCGAGGCTGGATGCTTGCCAACTTGTTTTTCCAAGGTATTTCCATAATCGAGTGAGGACAGCAGCTTCCTATACAGGGTAGTTCAGAGCTTTTGAGTTATGTTGTGGATTGATTCTTCAATATCATAGCTAAAAAGATATTCCCCCCCCCCATCGCATCTTCCCATGTTTTAGTGAGTAGCCTTTCTACACTGTGTCTGGAGGAGACAACAGTGATCTAGCTATTAAAATATCTTCAGTGGTCTTGGTATGAATGCATTTCTAGAGGTTAAACATGCCATACACTACTGATTTTATTAACCTTTTGTAGTATCTCTCTGGTTGTCACACAATGGTCTGTGCAGGCAAACACACTCTTTAGCATAATGTCCTGATACTTCTAGTTAAACTGTGATCTCTGCAAACACTCCTGTGCTGTCACCAGTGGTAAAAAGTCCACCCTTTATCTGTCACCCAGTTGAACCTCAGGGTCCTGCTGGACATGACACTTAACAAGTCCCTGGTCTGCAAGTAGTTATGGGAGAGAGCACTGTCCTCCCATGACATTTCTTGTTACCTGCAGAGGTCTCAGCTTTCTGAGGTCAAGAAAGAACTTTCTTTCCTTTTGAATATGCTTATCTGACAATATGTCAGTCTATGTCTACCATACCAGACCAGGCAGAACTAACTGCAGACTCCAGCCTGGTTCTGAGAACACAAAACATAACATAAACCTTCAGGACCAGTGGATAGACTCTAAATAATGTCATTTCCAGGGATAGACACAGTCTTAGTTTTAGGCCTATGGTTGGTGGGACTTGAGTTAAAGAAGCTGAAGATTTTTCATCCATTGCTTGACCCAATTAAATGCACTCACTCAGGCCATGCTAACATGTATCTTTGCATAATTTTTTTTTTTTTTTTTTAAATGGGTTTGAGCTTAGCATATTCTGTGAATCATCTCATTTGTGGTGGCTGGATATACAGCATAAACTCAGTCATACTCAGTCCCACCTATACTTGGCAAATTCCATATTAGAGCAGACACAAGATCCTTAGTCCCTCTCCTCGCCCTGCTAGGTTCACAAAGTGCTAACAGACTCATTTCTCTTGGTCACTCCTCTCCTATCCACAATACTGATGGATTGATTCTGCATACTACAAGGAATAATGAATACATTCATGACTTTAAGGTAAAAATCAAGGGCACAGATGTATGAAAAAGGACAGATAAAATACCTTCAAAAGATCTCTAGATTTTGTGGCATTGCTTGGTACTTCAGGTTGCTAGCTCCTGTTGAATCCATTTCATAAAACATCTTGGCAGCAAACTGCCACCAAAAAAGTCTATGCCACTTTCTATCAAGCTACCACTGAATCGGCAGTTGTGTTAGAAAATAATAGTAGAGCATGGTTTCTTGATATGTTCACATGGGGATATTCCCAGATTAATTTTCACCCCACATTTTCTACAGATTAATATTATCTGATATTAATTATTAATTAACTTGAAGAATACATCTTTGAGAGAAAAATGCAAGATGCTTAGCTAGAGTGGTGACATACAAGGCACAAAGTTCCTTACTGTGGTTTGCAGATGGCTGGGCAAGCCTGAAATACTGGGGCACAGCGTCTTGATTTGATTTCTGATATAAGTATACTCAACACTGAAGCAACTGCAGCAACATAAATCTCTAACTTCTATCTATGACTCCAGGTCCATTCACTCCGAGCAGACCCATTTTGCTGGCTGGCTTTTGGCCAAATCTGTCACAGGGAAGAATCATGTTGTAAAGCAATAGCATCCGCGCTCTGCAGGATACTGTTTGATCTTGCCTCTATAGATGGGTTTAAGCCATGCTATGACGGCTTGATGGCAATGTGCCGCCGTCCTTTGAAGTTCGGGGTTTCTACATCTGTGTGAGTCGTAGTCCTCACTGGAAGGAGACCCATCCCAACTGGAGGCAGAGAAATCATGGGAGAAGCAGAACTAGATCAGGGTAGAGCTTCTCGTAGATCTCTGTCCTCAAGAGAACAAGAAGAAATTTTTGCCAATGTCCTGTGCATGCTGGTCCAAGGGAAGTCACAAATTACAGATACTTCTTTCCACATTTCCATTCTAGACATATCTCTAGAGTCCTTTGAACCTGCAACCTGCCCTCTCCTCATGTTCTGACACAACAGCCAGTGGCTTTTCCCTTCTGGTGTCCCCAGCTCAAGGATGTACTGAGGCTTTCTCCTTCCTGGGACACGGAATAGAAGGAATCTGTCTCTGTCTCTTAGTTATAATTCCTCAAAACAATGGAAAAAAAGGGATGGTACCTGTCTCTGCATTCACATTCATGCCCACATTTCACAAATGCAAAAGACCTAATTTGTTAAAGCAGGCAAACACAAGTCATTGCAGAGACCGATAACATTTTTATTGCTTCCTTGGGAAGTAAAGAGCTGTTCCTGAGGGGCTTTCACTGCTTGAGCTCAGGTCCAGGCCCCAGCCAGGGATATCTCCATAGCATATCTCTCTGTGCACTGACACACACAGTCTGTAACAATGGGGTGCCACCTCAAACCACCCTAATATTTGCTTGTTATTTCCAGAACAGAGCAATGGAAAAACAAATCCTCAAATCGTTTTCTCAAAGATGCCATTATCTTGTATCTTGCCTTTGAGTTTGCTTAGCTGTTCTAGATCTTCTCTTACAGAGGAAGTAAAGGGCCATGTGTTTCAACGAACTGGCAGCATTTGCTTTCCAAGAGGTGGGTTTGTGTCTCTTAACCCTATTTCAGACAAACATTGTAAGCTTAATGCAAACTCAAAATTCAGAAGGCAGTATCACATATTCCCTATAGGAGGTAGCAAAGAAATCGGAAACCACCACCTTCATGTTCAAAGGGAGTTTACAGATGCATGCAAGATCTAAGGAGGCTTGGAGAGAAGATAACTTATGAATGGCTGTCTGAGGATCCAGAGGGGCTTTTCAGCCTTTTTCCTCTTCTGGAGCTTTAGCTTTTTGCCACATGCTGGTATTTTGACAGGCCTCTACAACCACAGGAGATGGCGTCAGCTCCACACTCAACAACAGGGTGGTCTTTCAGCTGAGACCTACTGGCAATACCTGAGTCTGGAGTATATGTGGTGTAGAAGCAGCCTGGTAGTGCCTACTGTCATATTGTCCTTGTTAGGCAAAAGATTTGATTCTTGCCACTGTGGTCTCCAGTCACAGCTGAACAAACTGGAAACCTGAATGCCAGTCTTGATTTGCACAGATAACTCAAAGTCTCATTTTGCTCAAATAATGGTACGCTATGCAAAGCAATAAAAGACAAAGATGCCTTATTAGATTTACTTGTGAAGGGGACCCTGAAGAGAAAAGGGTTGCAAAAATCTTAAACCTAAAATGCTAGAAATATCAGTTTTACCAAAAAGGTGATATTGTAACAATCAAGAGTTGTTTCTAGTCAAGCTTTGCTCCTGTCGTGACTACTAAGGGTTGTGCCCAGGTTTATCTCGGTGAAGAAATTTATTTTGGTCTTTTTTTTTGATGTTTATTTACTCAGTGTTTGGAATGCTTTCATATTTCATATCTCTTTGATTAATTTTGTAGAAACTGGTATGGGAGCTAAAAATCACTGGCAGGTAACAAGAAAAAGTAGTTAAAAACAGAGAAGATAAAAACAGCTTGCCAGAATTTAAAAAGACAAGTTAATAAACACTTTGAAATAATACTCTGAAGCATGAATGAAAAGTGCCTTTTACAGTTAATGTCCTTTGTATATTACTTAGCTGCTTTCTATCTGTACAATAAAATGTCTACATTTTTAAATGCCAATTGAGTTTAACAGCTCTTAGTCATAGGAAATTGTAGGGAATTAATAATGATTCTGGCATAGGGAAAATTTCCTCTTACACATCTTTTCATTTTCTTTTCCATCATTAATCTTGGATGATCTATCCATGTCTCTTTCTTTATCTCCTTCTCTCATACAGGAGCCAATCTTCCCCAAAGCAGTTCAGCAGTTGACTGGGCTGCTCGAGCTGGCCACAACAGGGAGGACAGGGCTGCAAAAGGCCCTGAACCCTTATCTTGTGTCTGCCACTGGGAATCTCTGTCTCCTCTGGTGCAGTTTGTTTTATAATCTTCTGGGTAGCTGATCAAACCCTCAGCAGCTGGTAATGTTTTTGTAAATGTAAATCAGCAGCCAAATTCCCTAAGGTGTGGAGCTGGGCAGAACTGTGCAGAGTTCTTGGTAATGTGTTACAGTGGCTCATCTCTGGTTCTTTCTCAGAAAGAAGAGAGGAATCTTTTATTTAAGTAAAATATAAAACTTTTTTCTTTTTTTTTTTTTTTTTTTTGATTTCTGTCTTCCTCTGTTTCTACAGAAATCAGCAACCCCTTACCCTCCTGCTGGGCAGTTAATCATTCAAGCAGCACCTTCATGGTGCAGGTTTAAGATTACCTCATTGCCACCTCTACAAGGTAGAAATAGCCCTGAGACCACACTTAATTGTCAGATCTTTTTCTGTCCAGGTTTCTTGCCTGTATGAGTGAGCACCTGCAAGGTTCCTTCTGGCTTGGCCTATTTGGTTCTCTAGGTAAGTCCTGGAGGCAGTGGGAAGACCTTGTGCACAGTGTGGGTGGGCTCCAGCAGTTTGTGCCTGCTAAAAGCTTCGATATACCTGTGCTGAGTCTTCATATGATCTCTGCTCAGCAGGCAGAGCTGCCTAAGGGCTTTTCTAGGAGAGTCTGCTGCTGTTTAGCGCAGGAGCAGATAGGATGTGCAAAGCTGAACTCATATCAAGGTCCTGAGAGTGTCCTTGACACTCTAGGCTTCTTCTACATGGCAATTCAGATATCAGGCAATTTACAATCCTTTCGACCTGGTCTCAGATGTCCTTGGGTGCCCTCAGGTTTTGTGAATCCGACCAAGTACACTTCTAACAGCCTACTCCTCTCCCTTTCTACCCAAGACAGATGCTGGACCAGAGCGAATGAAGCCATTCCCTCCCAGTGGGGTGTCCCATTGACGCCTGGTACAGATGGGGGAGGTTAGTCAGAAACCACTGGAAACGAGCAACCTGGGAGGAATCTGCTTCATCAAGCAGCTGCTATTGCCTAACAGAAGCTTTGCACAACACAGTAATTGGTTCCAACTGACTCACGAAAGAACCCTGGCAAGGGAAAGTTCACGTCAGGAAGGGCGTGCGGTTCCTACGGAAGGGGGGGGGGGGGGGGGGGGGGCGGAACACCGCATTTCAGAGATCCTCAGATGGTAAATGAGCTGGGAAGAGAGCAGCAGTAAGACGCAATTTGCCACCGAGTGGCTTTGAGCTTGTCTGACTGGGGGAATACGACCAGATCCTTGTCTCTCAAACATGTGTGGAGAGCTTACCTTTTGTCCAGAGAGGGCACTCATTGCACATATAGTAAGAGGTCCACAGAGACAAACGGTAACATGGCTGATCATAAGCTATTACTAATATTCACTAACACTTACCTCTGCTCTAAGCTGTGAATATTATATGACTTAGCCAGAGTGAAACCAGTTTCAAGGTGGTTCTGCTCGCTGTGTACAATGGTTCTCTATAGCTATAATGTAGCACCTCTGAGTGAGATGAGTTTTGAACATTAGGATTGTTTTGCATAAAAGCTGCACTTTCTGACACAGCTCTTTTCAGAGATGTATGATGTGAGTGGGATAGCGCTTTCTTTCTTCCCCATCCTCAACCACAGTGCTTTTTTTAAAAAAAAAAATTGGTTTATATATGAAGGAGGCAGTACTCTGTCTTTTTTTTTTGCTACAGCTCACTAGCTGCTGCCCTTTTTTCCCAGCCTTGTAGTCTTTCCTCCCCTCTTTCCCTTCCCCCAGTCTGCCACAGTGTCAATGAGAAACAAAACTGTTGAAACCTGAGCTTCTCGGCTAGAGAAGAGGAAGAATGAGAGGAGGTGGTGGTAATTAAACCCTCCCCCATATTATTCATGCAAAAGAATTGTCTTTGAACACCACTTTATCCTGGGAGCTGCTCTGAGTTCAAAGAGAAAGCTGAGTTGTTGTCATTCTGGGGCCTTAATCTAATCACAGTGTCTCTCTTTGACTTAAAAATCTTCTTAGGAAGTGGCAAATACCTCTGGTCATCTACCCTTTTTTATTTTATTTTTTATTTTTGGTTTTAAGAATGTGGTGGTTCTTGTTTTGGCATTTTGTCTTGTAGTACAGAGTTTTATTGTCCGTGTTAGGCTGATTCATGTCACTGGCTATCATTTAGGAGATCCAAGCCTTTGATATTATCAAGAACAGAAAAGTATTGCTCTCTGTATCTACGGACAATTCTCTATATCTCTACATACATGATAAGACCAAAAAGCTCTCCAGAAGTCTTCATCTTTCAAGGTATTTCCAGACACATTCTTTAAGAAAGAGTTTTGCTATAACTGATGCTTCCTGGGACAGCCATCTACCATCTACCTCAATAGATCATTTTTAATCTCGTAGCAGGTAAAGAACTCTGAATGCATTTCTACATCGTTTTCTTGCCCTGTTTCCTATGAGGAAATCCAGAAAAACACCTCTAAATGTCAGTATGGTTCCACACAGACCATCAATGCTTCCTCTCATGTGGATATGTACTCACACGTTTAACGTGGTTTACATTCTTCCTCACGAGTGCTGTTTTACATCACTGGTTGGAAAGTGAAAAAAATCATCCATTACAGTTTCTAAGATTTTCAAGTGAAAGTCCTAGTGATACTCAAGAGCTTGGGTGACATATGGCTCATTCCCAATTCCACCAAGTGCCCTCCATCTACCATCCTCCCTTAATGTTAACATTTATTTCGGCTATTCAGAGCATACTTAGTTGTACAAGATGATGCTGCAGATTCTTAGAAGGTTTAGAGTATGCAAAAGGCAAAATTAAGGTATGGTCATTAAAGGCTTTGCAGTTTCTGAGCACATGCTTGTGAGTTGTATGGTGAATTTTAGCTCCTTGGCAGTGTAACAATGCTGGAGATTTGCTTGTCCAAATGCAAAAAAGAATGCCTAGGCTGAGGTGCGTGACTCTATATGTCCCACCTTGTGGTAAGATTTCTGGACATCTGTGTCATGTCCTTTGTTTTTACTATAAAACAAGGCATCAAAATTTGACCTTCTCATGTGGACCTATGTGAGGATTAAAAACCCTTAGGTCAAAATCACTAATAACAACAGTAATGACATAAAATATATTTCACTGTCCGTTCAAAACTTTCAACATATAGCTTCATTTCAAAAGCACCAAAGACTATTAGCTTTCTTCCAGCCCATACAGCTCTACTCAGTATATACACTTAAAATACTTACCACTTCTTTACGTGTCTAAATATACACCTGGCACACTTATTTTTAGCATCTTGTCTTAGATTTTTCGTTCTAACATTTGTAGATAGAGATTTACAGCAAAGTGATAGTTGTTGTAATCTATATCCATACGAAACCAACGGGATGAGGTTCAACAAGGCCAAGTGCTGAGTCCTCCATTTAGGTCACAACAACCCCATGCAGCGTTACAGGCTTGGGGAAGAGTGGCTGGAGAGCTGCCTAGGGGAGAAGGACCTGGGGGTGTTGGTTGACAACCGGCTGAACATGAGCCAGCAGTGTGCCCAGGTGGCCAAGAACACCAGTGGCATCTTGGCCTGTATTAGAAAGTGTGGCCAGCAGGACCAGGCAGGTGATTGTGCTCCTGTACTCAGCACTTGTGAGGCCACACCTCGAGTACTGTGTTCAGTTTTGGGCCCCTCACTACAAGAAAGACATTGAGGTGCTGGAGTGTGTGCAAAGAAGGGCAATGAAGCTGGTGAGGAGGCTGGAGAATAAGCCCTACGAGGAGAGACTGAGGGAACTGGGATTGTTTAGCTTAGCGAAGAGGAGGCTGAGGGGAGACCTCATCACTGTTTACAACTACCTGAAAGGAGGTTGTAGTGGGGTGGGTGCTGCTCTCTTCTTGCAAGTGACGAGCAATAGCATGAGAGGGAATGGCCGCAAGTTACGCCAGGGCAGGTTTAAACTGGACATTAGGAAGAATTTCTTCACTGAGAGAGTGGTCAGGGATTGGAACAGATTGCCCAGGGAGGTGGTGGAGTCTCCATCCCTGGAGGTGTTTAAAAGATGGGTAGATGAGTTTCTTAGGGATATGGTTTAGTAGGGAGACAGGCATGGTTGGACTCGATGATCTCAGAGGTCTCTTCCGACCTTACGATTCTATGATTCTAAACTTTTTTTTCTGCTACTTATATAATTATGATTTTGAAAGCTGCTAGGTTTTGTTTACATACACTTCTCATGCTTGAGTTTCTATCCTATCTTTGTATATGTAGATGTCAGATGTTGAGTCTAAGGTGGTCACTTAAAATCTCTCTGTCTTTTCAACAGAGAACTGTAGTTACCACTGATAACTGTTCATCCCTTCCTAAGGTTGTTTGAATGTTTCATGAGGAGCCCTGGGTGATCATTGAGAGAAAGTGCCTAATTATTAGGTAGCTAAGCTAAGTGAGAAAAAAGTCAATATTTCAGACCCTAAACCTTGGTTTCCACACTAGTCCAAATCTGCTTTGTTCAGCTGAAATGCTGAACAATTATTATAAAAAATCTCTGATATTTAGAAATGCTAATAGGAGACAGGTGAGAAGTGCCAATGGATTGCCTGGAGTCTGACTTGTTTCCTGCCTCCCAGGTGAAAATGGCCATGCCGAACACTGTCTGGTTTTGACTTAAGACAATGAGAAGGGAAGAGAAAGTCAACTGAAAGACGCCTTCCTCTGTCAAGACCATGTATTCAAACACAAAGAATGACGATGTGAAGGCCAACATGGTTAACAGCAGTCTGGTTGTGGTAGAGCTGGGTAGATCTTTTCTCCTCCAAACAGATAGAACTTGACTTCTTGTGTGAAATACACCATAACTTGTAAAACAGGATGAAACTCTCATGAACAGACAACTTGAAAGAAAGTACTTGTCATTTGATAAACAGATGTGCGTTCAATTACAGATGTTATCAATAAAAAATAAAATGCCTGACAACAGGGCCTGAACAAGAACATATCAATTCACAGTTTTCTGTAAAACTAAGCAAAGCTGTTAGAATCACAGCTTCAATTCCTAGTACAGTTTTAGATATTGTAATACTGTGGAAGCTGGTTGTCCTTCTCTTAGGTAATATTTGTCTGCACAAAATACATGTGTAAATATACCAAAGTGTGGTCTTGAATCTCTGTAATTTTATGTTGCTCAATTGACAGACAAATTCAGATTGACCTGACCTAATCTGAATGATGTGAGGATGTGTAAAATCACATAAATATCCACAGTAGAAAAAGCAATAATCTGTTCAGAATAAAAAACTCCAAAACCACAATCAGACAAACCCTCTATAACCCATACCCCATATCTCTGGTTTTCATTCACAAAAGCCAAATGAATGAATAGGCAAGGTTATTGAGGTGGCTTCCTGAGCCATGCTTCCAGCATAAAGCAACCAAGGCTGAATTTGTGTTTGTATTTGGCTGATTCAGTGACTCCAAATCAAAGCTGTGGGTCTGATTCCTTAAAATGACCAACAAAACTATGATCAGCAGTTGCATCAGCATTAGGCAATTTAATGTGGCTTACGTCTGTGGCTAGAAGGGAGGGAAACTAATATTTTTTTTACAAGCATGCTTTTCTTTTTTAAAAGAAAAAAAAAAGTAAAACTTTACACTAAAATAAAAAAAAAAAACAAAAAAACCCAAGCCCTTATATTTTCAATCTTGTTTATTTGTTTCAAGAACAAAACTTACAAAATGGCTAAATCTTACTATTATTTTTGCTGACATATATTAGATATGTTTCCTTTGTACTCATTCATTCATGATTGACACCACCATAAAGAAGACAAAGCCATTATTACTCCTACTGTAAATGGAGAAGAAAATATCTCCCAATTAAAATGAGGAGTCAGTTTCATATTGTGCTACAGCTACACAATTAATTGTGTAGCTTGGGGCAAGCAGCTCTAAATTTGAGTGGTGGGTTATGGGGCTCTTAACTGAGTTATTTATCAATATTTGTAATCTACAAAATGAATTTACCATCTTTGAAGTCTTGAGACACTTGTAGATTTTTGTGGTGAAAAACCTCATTGTGGTATTGGTCATTTTATTAGTTGACAAGATATTGGGAAGCTGATGTTACGCCACATCCCCCTCTGCTTTCATTACTGGCATCCGTGATGATCTTTCCTCTCCTGATCTCCATGGTCTGAGATCAGCCTTGGCAACTTGCACCTCTGATGCCCACCCTTCCCCTCATACTCTCTGAACCGTACTGTCACTTTCCTTCTAATGTTTTTACTTTCCAACTGTATTTTTCTGCTCACTGAACTTTAATGAGATACATGTCCTTCTCTGAACCTTGCCTGTGCTGGTAACAGAGTGCTGTCAGTATTTTAGGGTGTGCCCTGATTTACACAAACTGCTGTATTTTGCATTTCTGTTCACAATTGTAATATCACCTCAAATTCCATCATTCAAAGCTGCCACACAGAGACCCACTTTGATGCTTTAGTTAGTCCAAAACAGCTCAATTACAAGTCTTCCTTACTTATCGCTAAGGATTCGTGGACTGCTAGGCAAGATGTGCAAATTTTAGCCATTTTTGTTCAGCAGTTTTGGTTCTCATACAGTCAAAACCCAAGGGTGTTGCTTTGAATGCTTAACTGGAAATGAGAGCCAGAAAAACACAGAGCAGAAGGCCAATGAAATCCTATCATAAATCTACCAAACAAACATGAAGCTGTCCCTGACAATCAGCCTGGTTCCAAAAGTGTGGTTAATGGAAGATTCATGTGCCAAAGAAATCCAGTTACTGGATCATGGGGAGCTGAAATATTATTGAATCGTGCCTCTTCCTCTGTATTTCCAGCTATGTGACTGGACCTCATACCCTCCCCTGCATTGTCCCAGTAGCTAAAGAAACCAATGAAAATTTTATTGAACCTGTGAGATTCACTTGATTTACTTAATCAAAGTATGCAGCTGCACTATCTTCCAAAACACTGTCCAGACAAGCAACTGGCCATAGCTAAAAAATGTTCTTAAGTACACTTTTGAGGTCAAAAGCTCTGTGATACAATTGACCAAGTGTGTTAGCTGCAAGCATTGGTACGTATGTTTCATACAATGTTCTAATGAAGGAGGCGCTCATAAATGTTGCTGATGAGAGTGCTGCTGGCTGCTGCTGCTCAGAGGAAGTCGATGAAGGCTCATTCTTAAAAGTCACAGATATGCACTGGAAAATCCTTGGTATTTATTTTTGGCTACAGGGCTAAACCCCGGCTTTATAAAGGTGAGGAGAGTTTCCATTGATTAGATTAGGGTATAGACTTCTTTTTTCCAGCTTGATTTCTAGCTGAGTCCAGTCTCATGCTACTTCCTGAAGGAAAACCAAGAAGAGTTTTACATTTTATGATCACTGAGGGCAGGGTCTGAATCTGGGAATCAACTTTTGCTACTACAGTTGCACTAAGCCAGTGATTAATAGGGGTTTGATAATGACACACTCTGAGTGCAGACAGTATAGTTTTTAGTTCTGAGTAGCCGCAGATTACTAATGCCTGCAGCTGCTGATGGGAAATTGGTTTCCTAATAACAAAAATACTTCTGAGAGCTCAGCTTCCCCACCAGAAGAAAAAATATTTAATCAAATGGATTAAGTTTCTAATCTTGTTTTATTGCATGTATTTTTAACTCCTTACCTCTTTTCGAAGTGCAAAATAAGAATACCACACTCATATCACCTTTTTTGTTCATAGGTTTCACCCTCAGGAAGAAGTAATTCTCCAAGGAAGGTCAGGTTTATTACAGTCTTTGCAGATGGGAAAATTGAGTCATAGGGAAGATGACTAAGGCCATCAAGAGGCAAGTGGGAAAAATTGCATAAACTGGTCTCTGGAATCCCTGCCCAGTTCCTAGGTCCCTTACACGTCGGCCCCATAGGGTTGAAGCTAAAGCTAATGGTGATAAATAAGAAACCCCCCATTGACTTAAACAGGCTCTGAAATCAACATATATAGACATATATATGTATATACTTCCACAGCCTCAAGTGATTTTCTCACCATAATATCTTGACCTCATCTACAAAGTGTTAGATCGCTACAATGATTACAGTTCTTGTGGTCAGTTAACAATGACACTATCACCACTGCTGAGGGATAAGTGAGAGGGGTGTTTGCTCAGTGAAAGATGCCAGGTTCTGGGTGTCAGGATGGTGTGTATCTGGGTGTTAAGCAGACTTCTCAGGTCTAAAAGTCTGCCTGCATGAGGACAAGAAATGTTTCACTCTAGTTGGAGTTGGTTGTTGCTGAGTGAGTGCTCATGGGGTGAGCCCACGTCTGCAGTGTACATGAACCTCACCATACCACCAGGGGATGCAGTCCTGTGCAGAGGCAACATTCTCCAGCAGGAGATGGAGTCCCCAGAGTTAATTGCTAAGCCCAGTGATGGTTCTTCAGTTCTTCCTTGCACCTCTAAAATTTCTGATTTCTCAGATTATAAGGTCTCCTCTGCTTGGCTATCTATAACCTGCGACAGGTCTGGACAACATGCACACAGTTCTCTCTCCAAGCAGTGTGTTCCCCTGAGTGGTATATGGCACTGCAACCTCCTCCCACATTAATGCCTGCTTAGTGTCACAGGTGGATCTGACCATCTGTATGTGATGCAGAAGGTCCCAGAGCAGCAGGGAGACCACAATGCTGTAAATGAGGCTGTAGCACATGGGAGTCTGAGCTGGGAGCCATTTGTCTGTTTTTCCCTCCCTTTGAGTGAAATATCACCTAAAGCATGTCTCTTTGAACTGTCCAGATGACTGAGGTATCAACAAATTCATATGTTTCTGCAGGTGCTCTGCTTTAGCTGGGCGTTCATTATGGCAGTGACCATTTTTAGTGTTGAGATTTCCAGCTCTAACATCTAGAATGGTGTCAGGGGTCCCAGCGAGGCTCTTGGGTGTAAAACTAAGTGACAGCATGGCTCCTCCAAGGTCTGGGTGGGAGGGCAAATGTGGCAATGCTTTATGCTATTCCCTCGATGTGCTCACACTGCTTTCTCTGCCCATGCTCACTCAAATCTCCTCTGTGTTTTCTAAAAAAAAGGGAGAAATAGCAGCTCCAAGAAGCCATATATATGGCTTCAAATTATTTCTTAAGTTTCCATCTTACTAAAGGTAAGAGTTAAAACCTTCCAAGTCGCACAGGTGACTAATCAACATTTTCCTGCTCAGCCTCTTAAAACTTCCATTAACTCATCCTGTGTCCCCCATTTAAAGACATGATAACATTTGTATCCAGTTTCCCCTATAATTAGATTGTACAAACACAGGTGATCTGGCTGAGAATGAGCCTATCAGTAACAAAATATTTCATCAACTTCCAGTGCTTTGACAAGATCCGCTTTTTTATTTTATCAGTCCTATGTGAATCCCTCTGATTAAGTGTTAACAAGCCAGTCTATTTTCTCCTGATAATCCTCAAACACTATGCATATATACTCACTCCTCAGACATCAAATCACATATACTGTAAAGTTTTTTTGTTTTCCCATTTACTGCCTCACTTTTATACATCTTTAGTTTTTGAGATCTCCCATGTTAATTGTTCGTAGTTGCAGCATCAGTATCATAATTGGGAAGGAGAAAATAGTTGTTTTTAAGGAAAGGAACAATGCCTATTTATGTTGCTGGCAAATCACATATATTTTATTTGATTTATGTTAGATTATGCACACATGTACATTTTTATAAATTTTGTCGGTCATCCACATCTATCTGCCAAGAACACCTAATTTTTGCATGATGGACGAAGTATTTTCACAAACATACAACAGAAAAGAACTATTTTGTCCTTGGAAAAGACACTTCCATTTTCTGCACTTATTCCTCCACTTGGAACAGCTGGGGTCTTCTTGAATATATCAGTACCTCTTAACTGCTTCTCAAGTATGCTTCAGGCCTGGCAGATTCTCCCTTCAGTGAGCATTCCTAAAACATCAAAGGGAACATGACAGAGACAGATCCTATAACCCCTGAAGACAAAATAATTGTGTAAGAACACACAAAATTTGTGTACAAAGTTTTTGTAAGAACACAATTAACTCCTGCCTCTTCCTGTAGTTCCAAATATAGCATTAAGGATGTTAATATCCCTTGGGTAGAAAAGGCAGATAATGACATTGGTTGGAATTGTGATCTGGAACTGTACAGACTTCCAGTCAAAAGGCTCTTATGACTGTACATAACAACGTTTCTAGCATTGTCACTACCATTTTTTTGTGCTTATTTGTTAAAAAGTTGTTATCTTTTTAATGTTGATTTTTGTGATAGAAATGAGTAAGTTCAGACCATAACACTTGTAATCCAGAGCCATTGTTGAAATAGTTAAATTAATTTATTATTTAATATTTAAACCAAATATTTAAATTCAGTTAATTTAAATATTGAACGCTGCATAGGAAAAAAGCTACATTAATATTTTTGTTTTTATTTATATGTCATGAAGCTGTTTCCACACTTTCCCCAGGGGAACACCACCACTGCCCAGGAGCTCAACATATGAAGAATCTACCCATATATAATCAGAAACTGTATTCATGTCCACTCAAGTCTTGAAATTCATATCCAAAGAGTACTAAAGCTATTTTTTCCTAATATATAGGGGAAAAATATAATCATTTTTGGTGGACAGCTTAAAAAACATTTAAAGGTAGATGGTAAAAAATCTAAATCATATTAAAAAACATGGTTCAATTTATAGCAAAAATAGAACTGATAATGAAAGAGGAAAAGAAAATGAATTATAAAAACTATCTCCAGAGAAAGAGTAATACATTGTATTTCTTCAATGATACAAAATCCTCCTTTTTGTGAAAAACTTCGGCCGCCAACTGTAGTATTATTCATTTCTTTACCCTTAAACTATCCCAGACAAAGTGAGGTGTTGGTGTTGAACACCCTTTGTAAACATTAATTTATAGATTCTAGCAGTGCTTTTTTCCTCCTAGGTCATTTTTAAAAGAGTTTTTGTGTTTTCCCAGTGATCGAGTTTTGAATTAAATTTAGGTAGCTTTCACTGTCGGGCAAAATAAAGCTAAGTAAAGACAGGATCAACCGATAAAGCATTATGGAACACAATCACATAATAAAGAATTGTAGAACATATTAATGCAAATCAATATGATTTTGTGGGCAGTAGATTTTCTGCTTTTTTGGTTTTTTTTTTATGAGATGTAGGTTAATAAATATAATTTTTCAGATTTAGCATAAGTATATTCCTGCAAAGTCAAGTTTAGCACCACAGTAGTTAAAATAGTCTAGCACACATTAAATGGATTAAAAATCTGCAGCTGGCAGATTTCAAAAAGTATTTGTTAATGGGGAAATGGGGAATTAATGTTACAAAATGGATATGTTTCTTATGGAAATTCCCCAGTGGGCTGTTCCATGACTAGCACTGTTCAACATTTTTATCAACTATTAATTTGAACATTTTATAATGAAATTTGATTTTTATTGATACATCTGACAGATTAGTTAGCATTTGTTGATGTAATGGGTTTTCTGCACACTGTTAGCCTTTTATCAGACAGAATTTTGCTGTAATTCCTTGTTTTACTTCTTTTAGCCTGGACATAGACTTAAATTTTTAAGGCCTGTTGTGAAAGTTCACAGCAGTATTCTGACTATTTTTGTCTGTCTCTCAAGAAAAAGGAGACGTTTCAGAGGATGACGATGGTTGCACGAACAATATCTTCTGGTTTTGGAGTGAGGAGACTTGGTATTTTGCATGTCACCAACCCTAACAGAAGAATTGGATCACCACAGGGGTTGTTTTGAGAGCCTCCCCTACAGACTAGAGCAGCAGCCAGCAAATCAACAGGCAAAGCTGCAAGTAAGTGGCGGGAAAGATTACTTAGAAATAAATACTGCTATAAAAACTAGCTAGGAGCAATTAACAGGGCAGCTAACAGCAGCCTTGGTCAGTGGGAAGGGCTAGCCACAAACATTGCCAGTAGAACGCACCCACCGAGAATGACAGCAAGGGAAGGACTGTTTGCAAATGGGCTGTGTCTGGCTATGAGCACTGCCAGCAGGAGAACCTACTGCTAGTAATGACCACGGCAGTCCCAGAGACCCACCAACTGCTTCAGAAGACGGATAAGAGCTCAGGGATGATTATGCTCTAGAATAACCATCCTACCACTGAGCTTTTCCTGGGTCTGGATAAAAATGCATGAGTGGGATGCAGTAAGAGGAAGATCCATTGCTGGCAGCAAAGCACAGACCTTTCAGAGGTCCCTCCTTTTGCTACTGTGAAGTGAACAGGCAGCTCAAGGGGGAATGGGATTATGTTTCTTTTCCTTGCTTAAATTTTCTAGCTTGGAAAGATGTTACTGGAGATCAAGTGTGTGCTATGGTAGTGTGTTTACAAGTTAAAATTTACGTAGGTTGAAATATAAAATAAAAAGCACTATTAGACTCACGGTTTATGCTTTAAAAGCAAACGACTAATGGGGAATTTGCTTTCACTTTACATACTGTTATTATGTTCAGATCTCTTCATTTGCTCATAATTTGCCTGTAGCTGGTAGCTTCCAAACTCTGCCTTTTGTTTCTTTGTTTTGAGGAACATTTGGCCGTATGAGAGTCTCTGATGTTGTCTTAAATGGGCAATAAACCCAAACTCAAAAAAATGGGATTGATGAATATCCTTGTACCAAGTATATTACTTGTAAATAGAACCAAATACATATACATATATCCAGGTATTGCTCTACTTTATTAAGTTGCATTTAGAGCTACTCTAATGAAGCTTTCCCCTCCCTCCGCCCAATTAGATACCGTATCATGACTTTTTGCCAGTTTTCCTCAGTCTACCACTCAAATCTATTGGGTGTATTGTGGGACTTTTTGAAGAACAGGATAGAGCATGACTTGAAGAAAAGAGAGGTTCTGTCATTAGCAGTTCATAAGATTTGATGAAAAATTTTTAAACAATTAGAGATTCAGGTAACTGGCAGTAATGTTTTGAACTTTTCATCTGAAGATCACGAACCGATGGGCAAATATTAAGCACTTCTGCTTCTCAACACCTTTCTCTCTTTGAGACACACATCTGATGGACCTGAAGGATGAAACAGAGAATTGTGTGATGGGCTGGAAGGTGGTACCCAGCTGAGAGGTCAGAACTATCCTTTTCTAATGAAGCCAAGTGGAATTAAAAGGCTTTTGAAGGGGAAGAGTTTCCACAACCATATACCCAGTCTCCTGCACTACTCACAGACCAGCAGTGTTTCTCCTTTGTAATACTGGCTTATCTTTTTACTTTCACAAAGAGATTTCAAACAAACATCTGTAGTTTTGTAATATTTGTGCCTTGGGAGCCTGTGTGGCATTCTTCCTCCTGTCAGTGTTTTTTCACTTATTCTCAAGGCTAGATCAATCTAGGAGCCAAATAAACAAAACTACTGACTAATGGCTAACATCTCAGTTTTTTCTAGACTGGTAAAATTATTGGCAAATTCAATGTCAAGCTGCATCCTGCAATGTACTCTCTTTTAAAATACACAGAAAACTGCTGTGAAGCACAAGCTGTCAAAACTATGTGGTGTAAGTAATTATCTTCTGTCTTGAATGTACTGATGTGGGTTAGGCAGACTTATTTCCATTGTAGTCACGTCATTTTTAAATGAAGTCATAAACTGGTAGGCAAAAGTACAGAAAAGGTGTCATTAATGTTTCAATGTAGCTGCTACAGGAAGTCAAAGCATCTGCCATACTGATCTCTGCTCTCTGATAAAGCAAGAAATAGAGAGTTCATTGATTTTTTATACCAGCATCTCAGGTCTTACAGCTTTACAGATTCCACTGTGAAGCAATTGGATTGATTTCAAAGATTCAGAAAAGCCTGAAATGAGTAAAAGTACATTATGAAATAAAAAAGAAAAAATTGCATTCAAAACTCCCAATTTAGGAGTGAACAAGGGATAAAATCAAACAAAAGCAAGCAGAGGCATGCTCTTTGGGGTCTGTTACTGATAGTGCATGTGCGAAGAGGAGAGAAGGGTACACAAAGTGCCGCCTCCTGCACTCCTACATTTAAGAAAGCATCATGGTTAAAAAAATCCAAGACAACAGTATGATACAAAAGAAGGGCATGTGTTTTTCTCACTGTTTTTCTTCTAGTTGGGAGTCACGTGTATGTTGAAATATTTCCTTCCTCTAGACACAGCAGCATATCCCAAACAGACTTTTTTTTTGGTTCAGTGGAACAAGATGATCTATAGTAGCACAAAATACCTTTACATAGATATACATCTTAAAAAGTAGATTTAACCATGGCAGTGAGGAGCTCTTTGCTCACAGAACTGCGTAATTTTAAAACTGAAGCACGGCCTAGGCCTTGGACTACATCATTCTGGGATGAAAATACAAAGCATCTTCATTACTATTATAAAAAAATTTGCCAGTAGGTGAACTAAATCTGAAGTAAGCCTTTCTTCTGATGCTTCCTCTGTCTGCTAGACTTCTGTTTGTTTGTAAAATTTACATGCTTCCTGGGTTTCACCAAACCAGGGCTACTAAAATAACTTGAGAAATGTTATCACTCTGATGTTTCTGAGCCAGCTACGATTAGAAATGATTGGAAATGTTATGGAAGAGCCTGTTTTCATGAAATTTCCATCCAGATATCTAGACTAAAGGGGTTTCTTGTTCTATGAACTTACAGAATACCTTTCAGTGTTCTTTGATGTAAACTCCCTCTTTCCTTTAACATAAAGAAAAGTACACCCTGCATTGTGTCTATGCAAATCACACCAAATAGATCAATAAAGCTCACCTTTGAAGACATGACCTTTTGTTTGAACTGTTAACACCTGAAAGAGGGGGGGTGGGTTCAGTTCTTAAAGCTGGTCATTACAGCTTTTTGTTGAACTAGGAAAAGACTGTGCTATTATCTATCCTTTCAAGACCCTGCAAAAGGCATAGGAAATACTGTATTCCTTTAAGCAAACAGTAGTCACAATATAGAGAGTTAAAGTCCTAACTCCATCCTTAGGGTACCCTGTTTTCTTTACACAATTGCCTGTGGTCTCAGTTTGATAGATGATCTCAGCTCAGCCTTTGCAGTAATACTGAGACAATTGACTTAGGGATGAAGTTTCCTGCCTCAGCTTGAAAGATTTCTTGTGTTTGTGGATTCAGGTCAGATATTCGATGTTACCTGAACTTAATTGCTGTTTGTTTTTCTTTGCATTGTCTTCTAAAAGGCAGTCAAGGGAAAGAGGGAGGTCTGGGAAAAAGGAACCGCTTTGCATACCAAAATGGCTTCAAAAGCAGCATTAGGACCACCTCTAAGTCTAAACAAAGCTTTGGCAGAAAGATTATCTTCTTGCTTCTCAAACCTTGCTACTTCCTGCAGAAACCCTGCTTTTCACTTTTCAGGCCATATCAATACCCAAGATTGCCACGTCCTTACTTTTATCTGGCATATCTAGTTCAGCCTGTTTGTGCAGGCAATGAAACCCTACTTGGCCTCCCTTCGCCCAGTTTTGCCCCAGAATTTTGCTTCTCAGTCCCATACAAGGAGACTGGACAACTTTGCTCTTATTGACCACCGTTTATGTCAAGCGTTGCGGCCTCCTTTAAAAGTTGGGTCAGTCTGGCAAACTTTTCCAAATGCTTCAGGCACCTCTGAAAAGACATCTTCATTAGATATTCACTTAAGGTATTGTATGTTCACATCACAGTATTTCTTCTTAATATTTTAATATAGACATAACAAGTGTTATCTGGATATGTATTGTAGGCTTAAATTGAAAACTGTATTAACTCAAATTTTTGGTTGACTTCATGCGTAGCAAGTAACTGTTCTTCTGAGTCTTGTTCATATGGTGATGATCTTTGCAATACGTTTGAATGTTAATAAATAATAGTATAGGCTATTGAGACACTTCTCAAAATTGGCGTGTTTCATCAGAATAAGCAGATTAAATAACTAGTTTAAGCTTAAACCCATAGTTTAATAGGTTCATGGAGATGAGCTGATTTGTAACAAATGCTTGTCTACCTGCTTGTAACTAAGACAGGTAGTGGGCTGATAGCAGCAAACCTATGCCATTAGTTTTCATGAAAAAGTGACAGTTTCTAATTCATCTTTCTTTAGCTATAACTAAATCTACACATATGTGTGGTTACAATTGCTCTGATGATGCACAGCAACACCTTAAGCTGTCACTACTTGATCATAAATCCTCTTAGAGTTAATTTAGCCTCTCCTACAAAGGTATCATAATTTCTCTTTTTATTCTTTCACAGAGATGAACAAAATGGATTGAAGTGTGACTGCAGTTGCTATACTCTCACACAATTTGTACAATAATATTCATGATCATAAAAAAATAAAAATCCCTGGCTGAAATGAATGACAGTTCTACAGCCTTCCATGAAGGAAAAACCTGAATTACACAAGTGTGATTGGAGACACTGCCTACCTATGTGAAATCAGCTTGTGATTGAAACAGTGAGGAAAGAATATCTGGAGAGCTCAGCAAATCCTTCAGGAGTGAGTTCTGTGTGCACACTACAGTTATAGCAATACGCAGACTCTGTTCTGCCAAAGCAGTGTAGCAAGTGAAAATTGATTTTAGATTTCGTGTTGGAACTCAAGGTAAAATTTAGAACTATGCAATGTAATGACCATGAACTTAGCAGCAAGTAGGTTTCTGTGCTGACAGCAAAGACTGAACAAAAGCTGATCACAAGCTGTGCCATGGTCAATGCAGCAGAACAGGAACATGGAGTGACAGCAAACCACTCATGAGAAGACTGACTGACTTCATCTTAGAACAACCTTCAAAAGTAAATGAGGAATATATTACTCTACAGCACAGGGCATTAGAGTTAAAGTGTCAGTAGGCTGGGTGAACTACTCACACATATTTATCGACAAAAATAAATAAATTCCCCAAAGTTGGTAGAGAACTACAAATGTTTTGCCAGGAGTGCAATGAAACAGCTTATCTACATGTGACTAAAGAAACAAACCACTTCACATCCATAATATTCTGCAAACTTAGGAGAAATGAGGGATGTCTCCTTCCCTTGTTGGGTTATGTCTGTTCAAGACACTTTCACTCTGAATAAAGAGACTCTGCAAGACGAATCTACACAATTTAAGAGTATGAAGTATCATTTATTGAGTAATGTATACGACAGGTAACTAAGAGAAGCAAGCATCCATAAATGTGCTCATTACTACTTATAAGACACCCAATGATAGACACCCTGGGGATGTCCAGCCTCCTCTGCTACTGGGAACAGCAAGATCCTGATGTTGTGTTGTCACCTTTCAACAATCTGCTTTTTCCATATATACTTCTCATGTCAGTATTTTTCCAATTGAAGCCTTCTCCCGAGGCTTTGCAGAGCTTTGTCAGTCTCATGCTATATTGATAAACATAAACATATAAAATGGGCTTTATTAATATTCAATACCAGCACTTATCTTTGTAGTAAAAGTGTAAAAAGTAAATTGGTCATTACAGACTTATTAAACACAGTTGAAGAGAAGGAGGCATCACATATTATCAGCTCTACAAATGTGATTGCAAACTACTGACACTGAACAACAAAACACCTAATAATTATAATTTTGGGATCTAGAAACAGTTACTGTTTTACAATAGCAATATTTACACCGCATCTTACTGACAGCTGAGATATGGCCCCTAGCAGTTTTATTAACTATGGCACCAAGGCTTAATGACGGTTTAAATCTTACGATCTGCTCAAACTGCATATGAATTGTTAAACCTCTCCCTCAAAGTTGCTTTTCTTTTTGAGCTATGAAACTCATTGTGGTTTTGACTGTCAAATCTTTCAAGGATTAAGGGATGTCTTTAACCATTTTTCTATGACAGTTCTTTCCCTTATAAATTCATGTGTTATTGTTGCTGACTGTTATTGTTCTTAGAAACACTCTGATTCCAGCAAGATATTGCCACACCAGAAAATGTTTTAAATCTATTTGACTGGTGGATAACTTCGTCAAGTGAAAAAAGCAATCAAGCAGTCCATTTTTGTCAGTGACTTATCTATCTGAGTTACGTTAATTCACACAGAAAGCCCTTTATTCTGAGGAGTTAATTAATAAATAATAATCACATAAGGGACATTAAAACAGACTGTTTTGTAACTTGTAGTTTGTAAGGCAATTTTTCCTCAGTAAGTGGATTTTTTTGTATTATTGCTATTATCATATACTCTCCTTTTACTACAAAGAAGCACAAGTAACCCCTATGATGTGATTAGCTTATGAAAATACTTATTATGGGAACCGTGATTAGGATTTGGTTCCAAGACAGGTATGAGTGTTGTCTAATTGATATCATTTTCCTTCAAGCTAAACCCTTCCCAAGTTCAATCATATTATCCATTATCCCCTTCCTGAACATCATTTAACTGCAACGTCTTCCAGCTATAGACTTCTTAAGTATTAACAGTACATACTTAGTCCACCTCTTCCAAGCATTCTCCCAGTTCTGGGAATGTGAGGTATTTTCACTCCTGAATATGTAGCAAAAATCTGTTCCCCAGCATGAATCTAGTTTATGGTAAGGTAGTCTTCACTATGCCCTTAAAATCTCTGCTATGAAACTCCTTAAATTACATTCATATGTTTCAAAATGCTGATCAGAACTTTTATAGATTTATATTGGGGTATTATTGGATAAGCCAAGCCAATTTTTCCTTTCCTTCACTCCGAATGGGTGGGGTGGAATATAGTCTTTGGGTGTGTACAGCTGTACTGCTTACAAGCAAGCTTGTCTCACAGTAAGAAGAGTTGATCTGACTGTATTCTGATGGATTAAATCTGTTCTAACTCTGAGATGAATGAGCATGGAATTCAGCCCCATAAATGCTCAATGTATACAGATGTCATCTGAGCCTCACTGACAGAAAGTATAGACTTTCACTGACAGCAAGGAGTTTAGATCAAATCCTTTATTCTCTAAGATGTTACATCTTCTCTCTTCTGCACCTTAGTGACAACACTTGACTTTGGGTAGTGAGAGAGTCCCATTGTCTTCCAACTCTCACACTCTTTCTCAACGCAGTTGGTTTCCCTAGAAGAATTCCAGCTTTGTTCTATAAATGCTAGTTGCTTTCCTTAGTCACTCTAGGCATTGTGCCAATGAATTCAGACTAAACAGAAGATATTAATTTTCCTTTAGCATAAAAGTATTGCACAAATCTGTGATGCATAAGGATTTAGTTCCAAGAACTTCAGTAAACCAGTTGTGTAAGCTTTCAAATTTGAGCATCAGTGATAACTTGCAGAGGGTTTTAGAGGCACTTAAGAGGAAGCCCTCTCAGATTTTCTCCTTTTAATGACTAAATACCATAAGAAGGTGGGCTGTGAAGTATGACTCCTTCACCTGAAGAAGTAGATGAGATTGAAGTAACCTTGGTCTACTACCTTTAGGTATTCCATGATATTCTATATGCTTGTGGTTTCCAGGCATAGATTGCAGGAAGCTGTTGAACTCTATCCCAAGAGTATTTGCAATGTTTTGTAACAGAGAACGGGAAGACTTGGGCTGCTAGAATCTTAACACTACTAAGGCATTGTTTTCAGATGTAGTTACACTCTTGGGAAAGGTGAAGCACACCCTTCTCACCTTATAGAAGCCAGTGCAGGCAGCCAGTCTATGCTATCTGAGAAAACTGGATATCTAATCATGTTTGTTAGGAACTGTCCCTTCTGTCAGTAGGCATAATTTGCCAAATTATACTCTATGTTATGAAGTTCCCTTTGCTTTGAGACAGAATAGCAGGGATTTTACTCAGGTGTAAGTTCAGTAACTGTAGCTCAACTAATAACCATTTTGTTAAGGCAGACAGCTTTGCCGTTTGACCACTGTATTCTCTTGAATAGAGGCATGAAAATACTTACTAGAACCATGAACAAAAGGAGGTCTTGCACCTCATATTTGTGGAACTGATTGGATTTCCTTAATTGCTCAGAAGCTTTATTGTTGTGCCTCATTAAAATCTCTTCAGCCTTTATCTCTAGCAAACATAAGAGAAATGTGGTCCTAGGCAGCCACAACTCCTTGCCAGTGTTATCAGCTGATTAACAGCACAAAGAAATAAAAAAAACTCATCCTAAGAGGCATCACTGAAGTGAATGAGTTAACTACTTAGAGAGTCGATGCAGCTGACTGCTAGACAAAAAACAGCTTAATCCAGTGTAAAGGCTTTTTTATCTAAACTAAAACCTTTAAAAGAGGATTTGCTTCCTTGAAGATGAAATAGTCATGTCCAAGATGTTACTCTGAATGCTAGCAAACACACATCTGTTGATACATTTGGGGAACTGTTCTGGCTTAACTGACCAGCTGTACTGGAAGTATATGTGGGGATCTTCCTTGAGAAAATTTGTGCCGTGTGAAAGACTGATTAATAATGAGAACAAGACTAAATATTTTCAATCCCAAGCTTTTGCCATGGATTCAACGTTCAGGGAAGCCAGTCTACTGGGAGCTGGGTGAGTCTGAACTGGGAGGTGAGAGAGGAAAAGCAACGAGTGTATCCAGTTATTTACATCTGTGCTATATAAGCACAAAGGAGTGAACTACATTTGCTCCAGCCAGGTACAGCTGAGATGAACCAAGCATCCCAAATGTTCCTAGAACCTTGCTGGTGCAGGACAGGTTTCCTCTCACCATGAGCACTCAGTTGTGCCATTGAGCAGCATCATGCACAGTCCCCATCTGCCTGGAAGTGCTGATGTTGCTGGCAGAGGCTCTGGGGCTTGGCATTAGAAACTGAAGTGACACCTCCTAAAAGTGTAGGCACAGCCCTTTGGGGACAAGGCACAAAGACCCATGAGTTAGCTGGCTTGGTTTTCCAGTCATGAAGTCTGCTGGATATTTAAATGCTAAATATTGCACATATAGAAAGCATGATGAGATGGAGTGGGAATAAAGGCAGTTTTCTCCTTGACCTTTTCTACCCAACTCAATGGTCTTCCCCTCTTCATAACCTCTCCCTGCTCCAAGACCCCTATTCTCTCCCCTGTAACAGACTCTCACCTCCTGCCTTGCCATCCAGCCACTTTTCCTTTACCAGTCTTCTGGTAAACATAAAAACAACTCATTTTTTTGCTGATCTCCACCCATATCCAGTGTCCTCATGAGCCCAGGACCACGTAAGCTTGTTTCACTGATTGCAGAAACTGTTTCATTAGTTCATGTCTGAACGTTTTGCTCTCTCTGAAGAGGCATAGCAACATGAGTCAGTCTTGCAGAAAGAAGTCTCAAATCTTTACTTTGCTTGTTTGGGATTGGTGGGTTTATTAAAAAGGTTTATTCTCCATTAGAACATGGAGAATCTTGCTTGTCAGTGGATCATGATGCAACGTATACAGCTGTCTGGCTTACTCAATGGCAAAACCAAGGGAGAGCTGTTATGGGCAGTTCATGTATTCTGGAAATGGAAAGCAACCCTACAATTCCAGTGGCTGCCACTGATGATCTATACGGTTACCATATTAATGTTGTTCTAAGACAGGGCTCCGCATACTGCATTTAGGGGGTCTGGCTCACTAACATATTGCTGCAAAACCTGTACTGTGCTAGATGACGATCACAGCAGTGTTACATTGAAGTGACAGAGCTGAAGAAAGAGCAACTTCCACATTTTAAGCTCCTCTTACTAGTTACAAAACTATTTATCAAGGTGAATGACCAAGACTTATTTGCAATATTCTCTGTTAATCATCATGATGCTTTTTAGGACAGACTCCTGCATCTATACAGTCCTGATGGACTACATGGGACTCTGTGAGATCAGGTTCTTGTGAGTGACCAGCTCAGGTGCTGAACACCGGGCTTGGTGCTAAGGTTCTCCAAAAATATGCAGCTATCACCCAAACGCATAGTGTGTGGTTCCTGGATTTGGCTGATAAAGCAAAGAGTTGTTGGAGTGGAAAGACGAACCAAAGACCTCAGATTTCCTTGTAGAAGTACTTGGAGATTTCAGTCCTCAAGTGTGGGCTAAATGGCACTAATTAACTACTAATCCCCAGCAAGGCTTTTGTGAGACCCAAATGCCTATAGAAATCAGTCCAGCTCGCTACACTGGGAGGAGGATTAGAGGTGAGGACTGTATGAATGCTTCTGCAAATGCTTCTGCAGAGAACACCCTGATGATAGCTGGGTAGGTGGAAGCTGATGCAACAGGTATGTTGAAGTGTGTCTTAATTTGGAGGGTTCTTAAATCAAAATGGCAAAGTTCTTCAGACAAAATAGGAAAACATCTGTTATTTAGGAATACCTTTTGAAAAGAAGAAAAGGTATGGAAAAATAGGAAAGCATCTACTGTCAACACTGACATTTGTGGTCATTTGCCTTAGTCAAATCCAATTTTATGGCACACTGATTTGATACAAATGTTTTGAACAGCCTTCATTCTTATTCCTTGAGCAAACACGAAGGAATATCAGTCCTAATTTGTGTTCAGCTCCATTATGTTTCTCAATTGTGTCAAAATGCGAGAGACGTAGAACACTTGGCAATATTTGTTGAACTGCAGTCCTCATGCTCTGCTTTTGGCAGAGGAATTGAGTTTTTTGTGCTCAATTCAGACTAGACCTGTAACTAATGTTTCAGTGTTTGTTCTCTTACTGCCATCACACTGATATTGTCACAAAAATTTTGCAAAGACAAGTGGAGGTATGTTACCTTGGAATTGATCTTGCAAAATATGCAAATTTGGTTTATTAGCTGCCTTGCAGCGTTGGTGCAGGTCAGGAATAATAGTTGTTCTGAGCAGAGACAAGATATTAATACACATCAGGAGTGTTATGAACTCAACTAGGTCCTTCTCATGTCAACTTCAAAGCTCTTTGCATTGATAGAAATGTGGTGTGTCAACAAATACAGCCATTATTTAACATGAGTTAATTGTTACAACTACTTTTTTTCCTTTGAAGAAGGCAAAGGTGAAGGGAAAAAATCTTCAAGGATTTGTGGCACAATATGAGTATAGACCTTGCACAAACAAAGGCAGCAAAAGAAACAGATTCAAATAATGACATGACCATGTCAAACTCCTTATTAACCCATGTGCCACTTGTCACAGTCTCTAGGCTGAGAATAAACCCCATGGCAGCTTAAGGCAGAGGAAATGTGATGCCTTGCATCATAAGATCATAGAATCCTAGAATAACAGTTTGGAAGAGACCTCAGAGATCATCTGGTTGAACATTTATTGAGAAAGCATGGTCTAGACAAGATGGCTTAGCACCCTCTCCAGCCAAATCTTAAAATTGTCCAATGCTGGGGAATACACCACTTTGCTGGGGAGATTATTCCGATGGCTGATTGTCCTCATTGTGAAAAATATTTCTCTTGTGTTGAGTCAGAATATCCTCAGGAGTAACTGGCATCCATTACACCTCATTTTTTTCACATTACTCCTTTTAAAATGGTAGTCTCTCTCTTCTTTGTAGCCACCCTTCAATACTGGAAAATGGTGATAAGTTGTCCCCTAAGCCTTCTTTTCTCAAGGCTGAACAAACCCAGTCTCAGCCTTTTCTCATATGGCAGGTTTCCCAGCCCTTTGATCACCTTATAGGCACGTCTTTGGGGCCACATTTTTTTTGTATAATGAGGACCAAAACTGAACACACTATTCCGGGCATGGCCTGATAAGTACTGAGTAGAGTGAGATAATGCCTTCTTTTTCTCTGCTGGTGATGCCCTTGTTGATGCAACCCAGCATCCCGTCAGATTTCTTTTCTGCAGCATCACATTACTCACTTATTCTGAACTTATTGTCCACAAGGATCCCCAGGTCCCTTTCCACAGAGCTGATCCTCAGCAGGGTAGATCCCATCCTCTGCTGCACTCCTAGGTTATGTTTTGCCAGCTGCAAGACCTTACATTTATGCTTGTTGAATTTCATAAGGTTCTTGTTAGCCCACTCTTCCAAGCTATCCAAGTCTTCCTGCAGTGTGACTCCGTCTTCTGAAGAGTCCAATTCTCGGTCAGCTTGGAAGCTGCTAGGGAGAGGATAAATGTATCTGCTGTGATGGAAATGGCGGAATAGGTAAAAGTGCCTGGGAAGAGTGCTCCATGTGGACATAATGTGACTTCTAACAGAGAGAAGGGTGCTTTGACCCAATTGAAGCGTTGCATTGCATTGTGTCAGCTCATAAGTTAGGCAGCAAGATGTCTTAGTGGCGCTCTGCAGTGAAAGTGTTGCAAAGGGCCTGACTCATCCAATAAAAACTTGTCAAAATTCTCCAGAAAGGCTGAGTGCTTTAAATTATGTATTTTCTGTTGAGAGAGGCTGAAGAAGAGGAAAGGGGCTGGGTAGCTAAAGAATCTGCTAATGGATAGAGGACATTTCACTAAATATTTTGTTATAATACGTGGCAGTTTTTCTGCAAGTTTCATTTGATAGACAGCAAGGCTTTTCTTTGGGGAGTAAAAATTTAAATCTCATGTTACAGAGACTGGGAGATCTTTGAAACTCCATCTGTAATCACAGATGTGATCTTGATTCTAAAGGAATCCTGACAGGCATACCTGTATGTAACCACTGAGATAAAGGAGAGCATCCATGGAGATTGCACTCTTAGAACTGCTATGACAATTCTGTTCCAATAACAGGCCAGTGTGAGGGAGCTTGACTCTGGTCTACTGTTTACTCTGGATTTAATTTCTGGATTTCAAGTTTCTGGTGTCCTGTGTTCAGACTCCTAAGCACAGAATTATTGTAAAGTAAAGAGGTGGCGAGACTTGGACTTGGAAGGAGAATCTCTGGCACTGTTTGAAACATATACAAAAGCATGAGGTTTGGCTAACATTACTGAGATGTTGTTGCACAATTGTATATGTCAGATATTAGCAATTAGCAATCACGCAGTCCCTGCTGTCTTGGTGGTCTTGAGAAAAACATATATTTTTAAGTCACAGTAGTTTTTAATGCCAAAGAATAATTGTCTGCTTATTCAGATAATGCTACTGCAACTCAGTTTCAACTTGAATGAATGCTGGCAGGCACAGTCAAGGTTCTTGTAGACTGTGACTATATTTGTCAGATATGGAATCATAATATCACAATCACAATGCAATGAGTGATTTTCTGTCTTAAATATTACTGCCCTTTCTTCTTAGGAATGAAACAACTTTAAAGACCATTCTTATATAGAGAAGTGTTCTTACTTGCACTTTACACAAAAGTAGCTAAAGTACAATAAGTTCAAGTCACGATCTTCAATAGCCTTTAGTTAACTACATGTTTCAAAAAAAATAAGCATACTTTTTCCAAGGTCACACAAAAGGATCTGGTAGACTGGAGAGCTGAACCCTGGTACATTAAGCCCTTGTTTGTGGATGAAAACACTCTTTCCATTAATATCCTGGTGTTCCCAGCAGGCTATGTATTTTTAGTAGGCGTTCTATTCTTTCATGGATAATATTCCCAAAGGTGCAATGTTGATTTCTGTTTAGAATCAATGAATGTAGTAAGTCTTTTATTGAAGAATCCCTGAAAGTAAATCCTTTTAAAGCTCTCACAACTCTTTTCATCTGATTCTTCAATAGCTATCATAAAAGCTACAGTAAATAAAATACACATCTGACAGAATAACTTTACTATCCTCATTGCTACACAAAAACAGAGAAGATGATACATCAGAAATGGAAACTTTAATTTCTCATTAGTACCAGTCTTTGATGACATTTTCTGTTTCACAGTGGACGGGCCATTTTGTGGGCACTAACATGCTCAACTGAGAAAAACAACCATCTCCAGTGGGTGATGCATATTTTAGATGGCTGAAATGCCACCTGGAGACATTGATTCATTTTCTCTATAGAAGGTTCCAATTCCCCATTTCAATTGTCATAGGGTAAATGGGATGGATGCTCCACTTAAAGCTATATATTTTTTATATATTTTACTGAATATACTGTAAATTTGTCCCTCCTGTGTCTTAGAATAATATTCTGTCACACAAAGACAAATCCTGTGTTTCTCTAACAGTTAAAATTGTGGATCATCAATTACTATGGACATGTGGGATGCAAAAGTATTCAGATTTAGCCCCAAATATTCCTTTAAGAGAACTCTTTTTAGTTCCCTGAGTACTTACATTTCCTATATATTTTATGTGCTTGCATGCTTAATAGTGAATATTATTCAGAATCAGAATTGCTATTGTGTTATTAGAAGATTCAGATTTATTCAGATGCAAATATCAACCTAAAAACTATGTGGGAGAAGATTTAACAGCTTTATTTGGACAAAAAAATATTTAAAGCAAGGCAAAATATTAAAACATTAGCTGGAAATGTCACAACATGGAGAATAAGTCAGAGGTAACCATCACTCCACCAAGCTTGCTTGAACAGAAGCTGTTTGACAGATTTTTAAATGAAGGACAACTAAAGACAGTGTGACAAACAGAAACCAAAAGAGTGAGAAAAGGAAGAAAGATGCAGTGGAGCCCCAGAAGAGAAATGCTCATATTGGCATGTACTGGCATCCACTAGGAACAGACTTACAGGATGAAATAACTGGTGTTGAGAAGCTGACAACCACACTGACAGCATTTTGGAGAGTTGTTAGACACTGGTTCTAGTTTATTCCCATTACATCCAAAGTGGTCAGAGAAGATAACTCCACAGCAACCTATTCCAGTCTAGCTCCAACTGAATAGAATTTGGGTTACTCTATCTGAGGTTACTGATCAATGGGAACGAAAGTGCAATAGGAGGAAATGATGTGCATTGCTTCAAATGCACAAATCTGTTACAAGACGAAATGTTAATGTACATGCACTGTGTGACATAGACCCTTGTGATACAAGGAGACAAATCTGTATTTTATCTTAGAAGTCTGACACCCGCTTTATGAGGCAATCATAGTACAAATCCGAGTCTGTTCTATTTCAGAGATGTCTAGCAACAGTGAAGATGTACCTTTGCTAAATCATTGCCACAGAGAACACTTAGACCAGTGTACATTAAAAATACCCCAGCAGACCTTCACTAATACTGAATCCATTCCTGAACACAGGCACTGATTTTGCTCAGAGCACAATTGTCTGGGGAATTTGCGGATGAAAATATCAGGTGGGGATAAAAATTGGAACATTTTATTTGGGTCTATTTTATTTTGGAATCCCTTCCCCAAAGGAAAACACGACATGATAGGTGACAGGCTTGGACAGGAGTGCTCCTTGCTGGATTAGGAATTGATTGGTTGGCCGAGCCCAGAGAGTGATAGTGAACAGTGTCTCGTCCAGTTGGCGGCCGGTCACCAGTGGTGTCCCCCAGGGGTCAGCGTTGGGCCTGGTCCTGTTTAACGTTTTTGTTGATGATCTGGATGAGGGGATTGAGTCCATCATTAGCAAATTCGCAGATGATACCAAGTTGGGAGGAAGTGTCGATCTGCTGGAGGGTAGGAGGGCCCTACAGAAGGACCTTGACAGACTGGAGAGATGGGCCGATTCCAATGGGATGAAGTTTAGCAAGTCCAAGTGCAGGTTCTACACTTTGGACACAACAACCCCATGCAGAACTGTAGGCTGGGGACAGAATGGCTGGAGAGTAGTCAAGTGGAAAGGGACTTGGGAGTGATGGTGGGCAGGAAACTCAACATGAGCCAGCAGTGTGCCCAAGTGGCCAAGAGGGCCAATGGTATACTGGCCTGCATCAGGAATGTTGTGGCCAGCAGGACTAGAGAAGTTATCATCCCCTTATACACAGCACTGGTCAGGCCACACCTTGAGTACTGTGTCCAGTTCTGGGCCCCTCAGTTTAAGAGAGATGTCGAGATGCTGGAGTGTGTCCAAATGACAGCAACGAAGATGGTGAAGGGGCTGGAGCACAAGCCCTATGAAGAGCAACTGAGGGAGCTGGGGTTGTTTAGCCTGGAGAAGAGGAGGCTCAGGGGAGACCTTATTGTTCTCTGTAACTACCTAAAAGGAGGTTGTAGGCAGGCAGGGCTTGGTCTCGTCTCTCAGGCAACCAGTGACAAAACAAGAAGACATGGTATCAAGCTTCGTCCGGGGAAGTTTAGGCTTGATATTAGGAAAAAATTTTTCACTGAAAGGGTGTTTGGCCATTGGAATACTCTGCCCAGGGAGGTGGTGGAGTCATCGTCCCTGGAAGTGTTCAAAAACAAGTTGGATGAGGCGCTTAGTGCCATGGTTTCATGACGAGTGGGTGCTAGTGTTCGGTCATAGGTTGGACCAGATGATCTCGGAGGTCTTTTCCAACCTTGTGATACAGTGATACTGTGATACTGTGATAAAGAGTTGCACTGAGATAGCTTGGAATCCGTGCCCTCTAGTGAGAATATCTCTTTAAAAAAAGTTCAAGCTAATGTTTTGGTTTGAACCTTCAAGGTGACCTTTAATGCTGGAATACAGCTGGGACATGAACACCACAGTTCTGCTGTCAGTAGAATATGAGCTGTTATGGAGAAGAGAACAGTGGTTATTCGAACTCTGCCAACAAACTTAGCACAAAGCTTGCTCTTGCATGTGCCAGTATTTACTTCAAACAGCAGAGAATCTTTGTGAATAGGTTAGGGAGGTTATTATCTAGTCCATACAACTCCATTTTTTTCCCTCCAAAACTGATGCTTTCTTGCCTGTTTTCTTCAACTGTGTTTCAGGCACCAAGATATGCTGGGTTGTGCAGTCTTTGCCACAGAAAAGAAAGCTGCAGCCCTGTGCTAATTTGAGCCTAGCTCCTAGTCCTGTCTATGAATTTTGTACGCAATTGAAGAGCCCTTGCTAATCTGCAGTTTCAGCATGTAGCTGAGGTGATTACACAGATTATATCTCCTGACCAAGACTGTGCCGTTTGCTAACATGATGATTCAACTCCCAGGCTGACTGGTGAGGTGTGCTTGAAGGTGCTGTAGAATGGAAGAGCGGAATACTTCCAATGGTGGGAGATGTGGGCAGGAGGTGGGAGATGAATGGGAGACACACCTGTGCATGCCTGTGACTTGACCTAAGCATCTTTATGAAATCTTCCCCTGAGCCTGGTGCTGTGCTTCCATTGATTTCTAAAAAGCTGTGATGATGAGAAATTTTGGATGTATATCCACATTAGGTATCTCAGATAGCTTCAAAGGATGTTTATGTTTTACTTTAGAATACTTTCATTTGTGAGAATTCGGAGGGTAAAATACTTATACCAGAGCATCAACATAGTCTGTTGTTGCAACTCATGGTTTTAGGCAGAGGTATAATGATAGTCTGGTGTCTAGCTATATACATCATGAAAGCTGACAGGACTCAGCCACTTAGGCTGCTTACGGAATTTTTAAGATTCTACTTGCTGCATCTCCATATTTGGGCCTCTAACTGCCTCTGTACAGCTTGCCCACACTGGCTGGCAGTCTATGAACTAATACCATTGATGTTTATTGACTGGAAACCTTTGAATATTTTGTTTGTGTAGAGTTTATTTGAGCAATACAAAATTCTGTTTGGCAGGCAGTTCCCTCTAAAGGGGCTTGTCTGTTTTTGACAGTTTTTACACTCTAACTACAGTGGTATAATTGAAACAGCAACACAAAAAATCCTTGAGGGAGTGGGCAATTTTACTGGCAGCAAATTGTTTATGTTGGCCTAGCATATTACAGAACAAAATGAACGGTACCAAAATAATGCATTTTTCTATCAATGTATTGGTGTAAACCAGGGTTTTGTCTATGCAGATTCCCTGGCCTCAAGGCCTCTTTCTAACTGATTTAGGTATAGTGGTGCAATAGAAATACTGTCAGATTTAATTTAATACAGTTCAAAAGTGAAAGGCGTTTCTCCTGTCCCTGCCAAAATCTCTGTAGTTGACAGGTCTGAATTCTCCGTTTATACCTGCTTGAGGTAGAGATAATTTTTAATAGATGCCTTTGTCTCCACAGGCTGTGAAAAAAATGCTATGAACTCACTGTGGTGTAAATGAAGGTAGAAGTGTGGCTCTTCCTTATCTCAGTTGCTTTGATGACATAGAGAAGATAAAGAACATACTGTTGCTTTTGATGCTTCAAGTGAGGAAAGCAAGGAAGTAGAACAGCATTACCCAAACCTCCCCTGTGAACTACTTTGAACAGGTCTTTGAGTTGCTTTGATTATTTTTTTGTTTGTTTTTGTCTGCTTTGACTTTAGACTAGTCAAATGTCTTGAACAGCTAGAAGATTTAAAAAAAATGGAAAGTGGAACAGGCATCATAAGCAGCAGAATCTGGCTGCCTGGATTTCTCACGTGCAGTAAATGAGCTTTTCTCTGCTACTGTCACCTACTGAAGACCTGATGTCTTGCCAAGAGGTTGGAGGAGACAAGTCAACACCAAGGTGAGGGACAACAGTGGCACACACAGGTTAGTGAAGAAAATAAGACTACAAATGCAGTGCAAGAGATGGGGCTGGCTGCCACAGCTCTGTCCTAGGCTGCTAGAGTGGCGTATTGGGCTGGGTGTAAAATGAAGCCCTTGGGTTTCCATGTTCAGCTTGTGACTGATTCAGTAGCTCATTGCACAGTTGAACTGACCTCAGAAGATCCGTCTTCCCACCCACTCCACAGAAAGCCAGATAGAGTGGAGCCAGAGCTCACAGCACTGGCAATTCACTTCGGCATTGGTTCATAGGGTTTATACATTGCTCTGCTCCACCAGGCGATATCTGAATCTGTAAAAAAGGCAGTCTTGCCTCCTCCCTCCTTAATGCCTAGATCCTTTCTTCAAAAGGCCTGTTGGCTCCTAAACCACTTACTGTCTGCAACGGTGTCCATCCATCACCCCTTGTTATGCCAAAGACTCCACATATCTGTTTACAAAGTGTTCAAACAAAAAGGAATTCAGGAGGTAGCCTGAAAATCCTGCTGTGTACTTTTAGCCTGCAAACCTGCACTTCTCTCTGTAGATTGTCAGATGTTTTGAAGCTCCTTTTCTCCCTTTTTTTCTCCACTTCCATTTATTCTTTCTCCAGCTCCTTACTCTCTTCCCTTAGATAAATATGGCCACATACCAGATTAAACTTGAAATGGCAGCTTTGGGGGTTTTCTTGCTTTTATCTTCTGTACACCACCACAATGCATTCTCCTCAAAATTTGCGCTGCCCATAGCATGGGATGCCAGTTGTAGTCTTATATTTGCAGAGCCTGCAGCTGAGGCGACACATGATTTCAAAGAAAGCTAAAGCTGTGTGAGTTGTAAAGCTATTTGATGGGAGAGGGGAAAATGCTTCTAAATGTTTTCCACACAGAATGTTTAAAAACTTTTGCAATGATGGGAAAGTCTGAAAAGCAACAGTCTCCCAAACTGAATTAAATAGTAGGCTCTGATCAGACTGAGACTTACATCAAATGTCACCAAAGGAGTATTAGATTGGAATTAGTCCTGTTCAATATCTTTATTACTGATCTGGGTGAAGGGATCGACTGCACCTTTAGCAAGCTTGCAGATGACACTAAGCTGGTGGAACTGTTGATCTGCTTGAAGGAAGGGAGGCTCTGCAGAGGGATCTGGACAGGCTGCATTGATGGGCTGAGACCAATGGGATGAGGTTTAACAAGACTAAATGGTGAGTCCTGCACCTGGGACACAACCCCATGTAGCGTTACAGGCTTGGGGAAGAATGGCTGGAGAGCTGCCTGGGAGAGAGAGACCTGGGGGTATTGGTTGACAGCTGGCTGAATATGAGCCAGCAGTGTGCCCAGGTGGCCAAGAACACCAGTGGCATCTTGGCCTGTATCAGAAACAGCGTGGCCCTCAGGACCAGAGCAGTGATTGTGCCCCTGTATTCGGCACTTGTGAGGCCACACCTCGAGTACTGTGTTCAGTTCTGGGCCCCTCAGTACAAGAAGGACATTGAGGTGTTGGAGCGTGTCCAGAGGAGAGTGACAAGGCTGGTGAAGGGGCTGGAGAATAAGTCCTACAAGGAGCGGCTGAGGGAACTGGGGCTGTTTAGCTTGGAGAAGAGGAGGCTGAGGGGAGACCTCGTAGCTGTCTACTGCTACCTGAAAGGAGGTTGTGACGAGGTGGGTGCTGGTCTCTTCTCTCAAGTGACAGGTGATAGGACGAGAGGAATTGGCTGTAAGTTGGATCAGAAGAGGTTCAGATTAGACATCAGGAAAAGTTTCTTCACTGAAAAGGTAGTCAGGCACTGGAACAGCTGCCCAGGGACGTGGAGTCTCCATCCCTGGAGGTGTTTAAAAGGTGGGTAGATGACTTTCTTAGGGACATGGTTTAGTAAGAGGACAGGTATGGTTAGACTTGATGATCTCAGAGGTCTCTTCCAACCAGATGATTCTATGATTCTATGAAATGGATTTCACAATATGGGAAAAGGTGTGACGGTCTATGGTGAGTCTGCAAATTATCAAAAGATTAATCTCTTCTCTAATGGTATTGCCCTTTATGGAGCACCAGGAAGGTGTTTTTCTTCTGACAGTTTGGCCAGAGATATAACAAGTACAGTCATCAAATAAAACTGCAAATAGCAGTTTCTTGTTGATCTTTCCATCACTCAGCTACCAGTTTGCATGAGGACTGAATGGCAAGGTAAATTCTGCAGCCACCAAACGAATTCTTTTTGAATGTCCACAGTAGTGAGTTATCATCAGAGAAAGATGTAGAGCCTGTCTCTTCTTTTAGTACAGTTTTATGGCTCAAATAAAATGGAGCTGTGTTGGTGGCCTTGACCCAGGTCTTTATGCTGCTGTGTCTAGGAGTCAAAGACAAAGTCTGACCTCACTACTCCACCAGCAAGTAAAATAAACTGAAGATATTAGGGAACCTTGTTGGTGTAGAGAAGCACAAGCAAAGGATCTGGCTCTTTGCTGGGAGTTGCTTCTCAGCTGAGATTCAGCTGAGATTCATGGAGTCTGGAGGATAGTCATCTCCTCCACAGTCCCAATATTGAGCAGATGGGGAGCTCTCCTTTCTTCCTGCCACCCTGACTCTCTCCCATGATTGGCTTCTGTCTATCTCTTCACTTTAGTCTTCCTCCTGTTCCCTGACTTCCCTTCTCATCCTATTCACAGTCTCTATCCTGTTGACCTCCTCTCCGCTTTCCACATAATGCCAGGTTCTTCCTGTTGGCCTGCTCCCTGTCTTCACAGTGGCTAAGATCCTCGGCACTGAGTGGAGACGAACAGCTGCTATTTGATATCCTTGTTGCCACATAACCACTTTTCCATACTGTGAGGAAGCCTGCCAAAGTCCTGTTTCTCCCAAAGCAAACTGAAAGATATCACCAGCTGGTAACAGCTTGCAGACACAACTTGCTGACTGGGAAATATTCCTGACAGCAGCAAGAAACCTCAGATTATCAATCCTTGATATCATGAAAACTTTAAATCAAATCCTTTCTAGCATCTGGTTACTGATCAAAGCAAATCCTTTCAAAAGGAAAAAGGAAAAAAGAAAAAAAGAAAAAACTTAATTATTTCCTGATAGGCTTAATAACCTGGAATTATGGAGAGCATTTATATCAAGTTAGGAGACTGACTCATGGCCACCATTGAAGTGAGAATCAAAGGTCCCTCATAAAGCAAGCCACAGTGACTGCCCTACAAAGGATCCTACCAAGCCAGACACAGCACACCAGCATCCTCTTTACAGTCCTCAGCAAATGAAAGGTCCCCAAGTTCATCATATTCCAGTTTAGCACAACAGAAGAGACAAATGCTCAAGGTTTTTGAATAACCTACTAGATCACTGGTGGCTTTTTTTTTTCTCATTTATGATGACACACTGATAAGAATCTTGGGCTCTTTCTGGCTGATTGTCTAGAAAGTAGCTTGGCAGTTGTTGAAGACTGGGTCTTATTCAGACAGCAAAAGGGAAAATCTTTTGGGGCATACAATCAGGTACATACACTACAGAGTTTGCAACCTCAGAGTCTGCACTTGAGGTAGGTCTTCAGCCAGTGATACCACTTCCTTTTCTAGTGTCTATAAGAACTTCCTAGCAGAAAATTTCCCTGACATATGTTGGAGGGGCAGCCTGTTGGGATGTAATGGAGGATGTCAGGAGTAGATTCTTCATATAAGGTACTGCATGGGACAAGAAAGGGTGGCACACAACTGGAGTTGCCATTCACTATCAGGGAAGAACTGGCTGGTGATGAGACAATCAATGGTAGCACTGGCTGTAAGGATCATGAAGTGTATTGAGAAGAACCTGCAGTGAGTAAGCAAGGCAACTAACAGAATAAAGGCTCTGGACTTCTGGTAATAAGACTTTGGCTTATCCAGGAAGCTGATATGCTGCACACAGTTTTGCTGCCCTCCCCTCAAAGTACAAGGAAGAAACATCAAACCAAAGATAGTTCAGGGAGGGCTACTAAGCTGGGGATGTGAGGGGAAGTGGAGGATGAAGGTTTGTTCAGTTCAGAGGAATAACAGCTTCAGAATCACTTGACAGCAACCTGCCAGGAGTGCTGAGGAGGTCATCAAGAAGAAAGATCTAGGCTCTAGAGAGCGTGGAGCGGTTTGTGTTAGAAACCTCCTGAGATCTCATCCAACCAGAATTGTTCTAATAACCCTGTGAAAACCTACAAGCACCCTCAAATGACCTTTCCTCAAACACTGGAGATCAGCTCCTCAGACTTCATCTGCAGTTACCTCATAACAGACCATGTCTCCACCAGATTTTCAGTTTTGATATCCTGTCCCGATCCTCTCTATTTCTCCTGCTTTTGCAAAGTCCTTCTGCTTCTCAACACTGTTCATATCAAGCCTTTTTTCTTCATGTCTATTGCTTAGGATTGTTTTCTGTATCTTCCTCAAACTTCCTCCCCTGCCATCACCATTGGTTTCCTTGTCATCTTTTGATTGTTTTGCCACACAGCCTATGCCAAATTGTATTTACAGAATATTACCTTCCTTTCTTGGCATTCCTGATCTCATCATTTAGTTTCCTTGTAATCCTTTAACAGCATTCTAGTTTCATCCTAGCAAGATTAATTTATTGTTACCTATAAGGCTGCATGTAATTCCACATTTTCTTGTTCTGTGTCTTTGAACGAAGTTGTTTTCTTGTCTTATGGAAGTTGCTTTGGAATCCACTGTCCTAAAGCCTTCCAACAATATTCCCATTATTCACACTTACATTGTTTAGTTGTTCCTTATGGCCTGTAAATACCTTTTCAAAAGGAAAAGGATCTTCAGTCTGGATGGGAAGGTCCAAGCAATGGCTGCTGCATAGTGTAGTCTGCATTGCATTCTCTGCAGTGGCTGGTGCTGGTGCCTTAGATCCTCTCAGAACATCTGTGTCTGGCTAGTGATTGCACTTTTCCAAGTGCTGTTCAAGTCAAGAGCACATAAAGAGCTCTCTATAGACTTCATTAACAGTGGCTAGAAAGAGCTACAGAAAGAGATTATTGAATGCTACCTAGATTTACTTCCGACACTTGTCAGAGGGCAGAAGCAATGCTCGACTTCTTCATGAGGAAGTGTTTAAATGTAGCTCTTGTGTAGAAACTTACTGTCTGTAGCAGTCAGCTTAAAAATGACCCATTGGCAGTTTCTATTGAATTCTGCTATATATGCACATATCAGTGACTATATGTGCATATATAGTCACTGCCAAGTATTTATTATTCTACAGATATCAAGTATATGCCCCTTCTTTAACAACCATGCATGTCATCAGTGGTTTTCAATACCCATAAACTAACACTTTCTTTACTCCACCTCAGCGTTTTCACATTTCTGACTTAAACCAATCAAGTTCCTGAAAGGTAAGAAATTGGATGAATTGTATTGATACGCATTCATGAAACTGACAATTACGTACTGCCTTACTCTACAAAACATGTAGTGTTTTGTAAAACAAAATGTCTTGTTGCACTATATTGTTTGCATGATGATACTTGAGAGATACTTGGGAAGACGTTTGGAATAATACTAGGGAAGATACCTTGGAACAACAATACATGATGCAGTGTTGCTTCTTCTGAGACCAAAGCCAATTCAAACAGCCAAGGTAATTTACTTCAGAAAGTTACACCTGTTCTTTTATGGGTTTATGTAACAACCATGGAACCTACTGTGAAAACACTTAACTGATTCCAGTAGGGTCTACTTTAGCCCTAGCAATGAATATGGTGTCAGCATCCCTTGTAATTTTTATGCCTGAAACAGGTGTAGCATAGTGAGAAATTGAATCTTTGTAGTGTAGGAAGATATGCAGGATTTTTTGAGATTATATTGATCCTCATTTAGGTGTCATCACCTAATCTGATGAGTAATGACTCGCAGTTTGCATTTTATGACGCTTTCCATCTAATTGAAGCTGTGTTCAAAATGGGGACTTTGTTCCAGCATTCAGTGCAGAGCAAATATGTAGGAGTATACCCATCTCAATTGAACCAACAATAATATACTTACATCAACAACTAAGGCAGAAAACCTAGGAAATCTTCATAGACTCATAAAATAATATTCAAAGGGACCTCTGGAGGTCTTTGATCCCACCTGCCATTCATGGCATATCCTATTAGAGCAAAGTTGTGTCCATTCAAGTTTCCAGTATCTCAATAAATGGAGAGTCCTCTGTGCCCTTGCTCCAAATTTGGCCTCTCTTACTATGAAATTCTTTGCCCTAATACCTTAGCCTCATGTTCTAATTTGTATGTTTCTCTGTTGCCCCTTATCTCATCCTTGTGCATGTCTGAGAAGAGACTGATTTTTTCTTCTCTACATCCTCCTATGAGACAGCTGCAGAGAGTAGTAAGATATTGATTAATCCATCTCTTCATGAGGCTGAATAAACACAGTTTTTCCAAACTATCCTTGTACTTTGAGATCTCCAGCCACTGACTGTCTTGGTGGCCTCTGTTGGAGTCACTCTAGTTTGTCAGAACCTTTTGCTGACTGTAACATATTAAATAAAGAAAATATTGTTCTCCTCTTATCTCATGTTTTCTTTCCTACTGATATTAAGATATATTAAGGAATATATTACAGTATGTCAAGGAATAAACGTCAATATTTTTTCTGAGCATAGCTGCTTGAATAGGAAGAAAACCCAAAACCTACAAAAGACTCCCTGCTGGTTCTGGTTAGTACACAGCCCAGGTTTTTCCTTGCCTTTGGCACAAAGCAAATTCATCATAGGTCACGCGTCCAAGAAAAATCCTGGGAAAAAAAGCTATTGTAGTGTATGTCTTCTCAGCTTTGCCCTTCAGCACTGAGCAACAGCCAGTGACCATTGTCTGCTCACACACTATGTCCATTCACTGCATCCCCAGTGCTTACTCTCTTCGAACATCACCTTCCCTCCCCTCTCAACTCTTACTTAGCAAGGCCTCAAACTTTCTCACTTTCCATGATCCCAACCCTATAAGTATTCACATGTGAATTTTGTTTTCTTTTTAAAAATTCTCTGATTCCTTTCCAACTTTCAGGCTGTTTTCAAATTACTTCCCTCCTCCAATTAAAAGTACTGTGACAGAAGAAAACTTTAGCAAGATGCTTTGCTCCTTTCATGTCTACCCTACTTGGACCTGAAAGAATATTGGCTGAATATTGCATATCCTCAGAAATTATCCAATTACAGTGAAAGCTGCCAATCTACAAACCCTTGGGCATACTCACTGTACAGACACAATACGATTTTTTGAGTTGTAAATCAGGATATTGGCTACTTACAATTGCCAACTCTTTGTTGTTTGTCAGTACTATGTTTCCTTTGCTTCTTTGCAAAGCAGTGGGAGCCACAAGTAGCCTGAAGCAAATGGCTGGGCAACCGTGGGGAAAATCTGAGATGGAGATTGATTACCAAACCTGGCATCTGGTAAAGAAATAGGGGGAAAGAGGAGATAAAAGGAGCTGTCCCACATGAATCCCTTGTAAAATGACTCCAAGTAGACAAGTATTGGTCTCCATTAATGAGCATATGATTCAAGCCAATGAGAAATCTGTGAATTTTAGGACATTTCAAAAATTTGACCTTAAATGTAAAGTGTTTTTACTTTACCTACTGCAGAGCTTTTGATCATTTCTACTTTAGTAAAAAATCCTAATGAATTGATGATACCTTCAGAAGGACTCAGTCATAAAACGTAAAATGGCCATTGCTATTAGGAGAGCACAACAGACAGTACCACTCAAAACCAAAAAAAAATTACCTTCAATTTCCACGTTACATCCTTTCATGCAACAGCTCAACACCATCCCAGTTGAGTTCTCCTTCAGTCATGGCCATATACACTGTTTAAATAGCTTTATCTTCACGTTGACTACCTTGTTTAACCTAGTATGTATGTGCAATGCTTGTGGGCAGTAAGGCTTGGGTTTTTTTCAGCACTCCTTTGGAATTGATGCACAGTGTAGCCATGAAATAAGTGTGTTACAACTGTCAGGAAAGTTTGAGAAGCAGAGGTTTCTGAAAGTGGTATTTGCTGATCATTGCTGTCAGGCTGAAGTAATCTCAAATTTAGTGAGATGTTCTGTCTGTCTCCTTGAAGTGGTTTCTGTCCCCCTAATCCTCCTACTAGAAAACCAACTGTATCCTGGGCACCATCAAAAGAAATGGGACCAGCAGGTCGAGGGAGGTGATTCTCCCCCTCTATGCTGCTCTTTTGAGACCTCACCTAGAGTACTGCATCCAGTTCTGGTGTTCTCAGCACAGGAAATGACATGGATCTTTCAAGCAAGTCCAGAGGAGGACCACGAAAATGGTCAGTGGGCTGGAGCACTTTGCATACAAGGACAGGCTGAGAGAATTGGATTTGTTCATCCTGGAGAACAGAAGGCTCTGGGGAAACCAAGTGGCAGCCTTCTGGTACATCAATGGGGCCTTTAGATAGAGAGGGGCTTCTTATCAGAGAATGTAGTGATAGGATGGGGGCTAATGATTTTGAGCTGGAAGAGTGAAGCTTTAGACTGGATATAAGGAAGAACTTTTTTACTTTGAGGGTGGTGAGGCACTGGAATGTGTTACCAAAAGAAATCAAGGAAGCTGTCCTCTTGCCTTGGGTGTTATTTTAACGGACAAGCCTGAGGGACTACTCATAAGAGTGGTTCAGTAGATCAGTGTTCCCAATGAAAACCACAATGGCAACAGGCCCAAGGAAAGCAGTGAAAAAGTTGCATTAGATAGATAAATTAAATTGCAGTTTCTGGTCGTTGAGTTTTTGTGGAACAGGTCAAGTATGGCTAGTCAGCACTGGCAGACTGGACTATTGCTCCTTCTCCCAAGATCCCAGACTCATCAGTCATCAGTTACAGAGTCTGAGTCAGGTATCTGCTGTAGGATCCCAAAGAGAGGAAGGACTATTTGTTATGAGTGTGAATTTCACCAAGAAAAGGTTACAATTAAACCATAGTTCGCATCTTATCTGCTTTTAGATACCAGAGAAGCACAGTGGAAAGTCCTGCATACAGCAGATTCTCTTAATAAAGAAATGTCTGGATTGAGAATCTGTCTGATGTTTAGCCAATGAATCAAAACAGTTGCCTGTACAAGATAATGAATGCACTCAAGTTACAAATAAGTAAGTAAAATGCAGGGCTTTTTCTCAATCGTCAGGAGGGGGAAAGCAGCTAAACTTGCCAGGTAGCTTATTTATAATGAATAATTTGATTAGCTCCACATCTGGGTTTCCTGTCTTTTTTTTAGGGTAAGACAGCTGGCTTCTCTTGAAAGCATGTTTTAATGCAAAGTTTCATTAATATTATGTTTCTTTTCGATGTTTTACATTAATACTTCAAACATGCATTGCTGGCAAGGCACTATGAGCATGGCCTAGTTTTTTAATGCAAAAAATCACATTTTCAAGTATTTTTTAAAAGCCTGCATTAACACAGTTTCTACTGGGGCAAAAGGAAGGAGGGGGAAATTAAATAAAAACACCTGGCAACCTCCATTGTTGGTGTAAAACATATACTGTTTGTACATCAATGTCCTTGGCAAGTCATGCAAAAGCAGTTAAACAGAGCACTTTCTTTCCAGAATTTAATCAGAAGAACTGCCACACATATCAGCATTTTTAATAAAAATGTCAACAGTAAAGTCTCCTGACAAAAATACAAAACAAGTAAGACTCTTAATACCTAGAGTCTGGAGGAAACAGAATGGGGAGTAAATAAACTAGTCCTCACTCTTCACATCATATAAATATATTTGAAGTGGCTACTTTAAAAACAATATATAGTTATAGAACAAAAACATACATATCTTTTTATTTGCCAAATACGATCTAAGAAATCGGTGGTGTGCTTGGAGCAAGAGACTCTCAAGGCTGTTTATGCAAGAGCCAAACAGCCACTGGAAAAATGTATAAAATGAGTTATCACTAGAGAAGTAAATCACAAGTAGCCTACACAATGAAAATTAGACAAAGATATTGACAGTTAGAATTTGCAAAGTTGTGATGAGATGGTAGACTCAGAATCTGGGAAGTCCTGGAACATTGTGCCCGGTGACTCATGTATAGGTATTCTCAGTGCTTATGGCTAAGATTTGCAAAGTAAAGTACTGTGTTTTGGAAGAACATGTTGATAAACACATTTTTGAGGGCAATGACAAAGTTTGGTAGGCAAATGAGGCCAGGTGATATAGCAACACACTTCAAAGTACTGGACAGTATTTCAAGGAGAACACATAGTTCACATGTGAAATCCAGAGGACCCAGGAGCTCCAGATGTCAACCACAACTCAGGAAAACTGTGGTGGACATAGGAGAAAACACTGCGGAGTTCATCTTGTGAACAATGCCATTAGTGAAGTCTAAGCTTGGTGGCAAACAACAAGGGCCAAATATTTGTTCAAATAGTCTGAAGCAGTTCAAATATATTGCTGATAGAAAGGCATGAAAAAAACCAACATTTGACTCGATTAATGAATTTCACTTTGTCAGAGATTTGACAAAATAGGCTGTTGGATTTACAGTGTTTCCTTGTATATAAAGTACTTAGTAGAAAGTGAATTGAAATGATGGAGCAAAATATGCTAAAGACAGACTGAATCCACAGGTTTAATTGAATATCCAACTTTAGGGTGTTCAAAAACAGACAATCAACTTCTATAGAAGGAGAAAGTGTTGTTTCTAACAGATACACCTGCCATCCCTCACAAACACAGAATCTGCGAAGTGTCATGTGAATACCAACAATTCAGTTACAACATCACTCAAGAAAACAGGTATTTTTTTAAATCTCGGTTTGGAATATGGAAATGTAATATATTTGCCTATTGATACCTACTCATGAGCCACAAGCCGTTGTATAAACTCCTGCTCTGCAGCAGCAGGAATTTTGCCATTGGCTTCACTGAGTCAGAATTTTATCCTGTAAAACCAAAAGTAATGAATAGCAACTGTGGAAGCACTCAATGTCTTGGTTTCTTGCAACCATTGTTAACTAGGAGTGTTCCACATCTTGGTTTCTTCACCTTTTTTTTTTTGATAGTGACTTTATATCTAACTTTTAAAAGTCACCACTTCTTACAGGAAAAAGAGAACATCTGGCTTTATTTCAGTTAATTTTCTCATTGTGGATCCACAATGCAGTTCCTATCTTCTAAGACTATTAAAAAATTCAAACTATCAATTTTTTTCGTGCCAGCGATGGAAGACATACTGTTCTTTTCTCATTCAATTACACATGATTTTGTAGCATGTTGTCTGAAAGAATGATGGTATCAGTCATCTGTGGAGGAAGAAACTGGGCACTACTTTTGTGGGAAACGTCACTAAGGTCACCGCTGCAATGCCATTTTACCTGTATGCTAGGTCTCGTCATGTGTGCATGAGTGTGAACTGAGGAATGTAAAAATCAAGAGTTTATTCTGGTTCCATTAATGATATAACTCATCTAAATGTTGTCATTTATACTCGTCTTTCTTTGACTTGTGTTAATGACATTTATCCTTACACCAATAGATTGTTTCTTGAGAATTTTGATATTCAACCTTGGAATGAATTTTCCAGTCCTGTTTACTTTTCAAAATACCATTACACAAAATCTGAATGCTTTAGTACATTTATTTTCAAAATATCCCCTGAGAAAAGTTCTGAGAAGAAAATGCCTTCCTTTTATACAAGGCTTTAGTTATGAAGCTGGTGATGATAGTTCACAGTATCACAGTATCACAAGGTTGGAAAAGACTTCTGAGATCATCTGGTCTAACCTATGACCCAACACTAACACCTACTCATCTTTTAAACCATGGCACTAAGTGCCTCATCCAATCCGTTTTTAGACACCTCCAGGGACAATGACTCCACCACCTCCCTGGGCAGCACATTCCAATGGCCAATCACCCTTTCAGTGAAAAATTTTTTCCTAGTATCAAGCCTAAACCTCTCTTTACGAAGCTTGAGACCATGTCTTCTTGTTCTGTCACTGGTTGCCTGAGAGACGAGACCAAGCCCTGCCTGCCTACAACCTCCTTTTAGGCAGTTACAGAGAACAATAAGGTCTCCCCTGAGCCTCCTCTTCTCCAGGCTAAACAACCCCAGTTCCCTCAATCACTCTTCATAGGGCTTGTGCTCCAGCCCCTTCACCATCTTCGTTGCTGTCATTTGGACACACTCCAGCGTCGCGACATCTCTCTTTATCTGAGGGGCCCAGAACTGGACACAGTACTCAAGGTGTGGCCTGACCAGTGTCGAGTATAAGGGGATGATAACTTCTCTAATCCTACTGGATACACTATTCCTGATGCAGTCCAGGATACCATTGGCCCTCTTGGCTATTTGGATCCTGTGTATTCTGAGGTGATGTTAATTGCCAGTGTAATCCTCTCCATTACTCTGAGTACACAAAAATAATAGCCTTAATTTTGGCTCTGTGCTAATGAGACACATGGTGACAGAGTAGCCAGACTACTTGCTTCTAGAAAATCCCAGAAATAGCTAGTAATCTTCCCTAAAATAGTGACTATAGAGGTTAAATAGCTTTAAAACCAAAAGTTCTAATTTAACAGCAGTTTACAGTGTTCTTTGCTCATTGAATTTTTTTACATTTGCACTTTTACTGAAACCCCACAGGGTCTCCCGGAACCACTCAGCCACAACCTTGATGTACAAATTCTATTCTTCTTGTTCTTGCCATTAAAAAAAATGTAGAATTTGAGTGTGTAACTTCTGAAAGGAATTTTATTTGCTATGGGTATCTGGAGGCAAAATTTTTGGAGGAAGCTGCCTTAATAGGTTCTTATATCTACCAAGCCCATTTCTGATTGTCATGAGTCTTAACTTTTAGAACAGAAGTACAGAAAACTGTCTTGTCTTTTCAAAGCACAAAATGCTTAAGAAAGGGAGAATTCCATAGAATAAGTAGGATCATTGCAAGCTCTGACCTGTAGTGATAACACTGTATGGTGTTCATCTATCTTAATCTTCATTTTTGTTGAAGGACTTCCATTAAATACATGAGGTGTTAACTTTGCTAGGTGTCTTGCAATAACTAAATAAAATAAACAAAAATGAGAGTCTTTGGCTTCATTTCTGTTGAAGTAATTTTTCAATGTATTATTTGGTTTCTGAACCATATCCAAAGAGACAAAATTCCAGAACAATAAAACATTCCTCCTTGTTTGAAGAACAATTGGCCTCTCATGGCAAAATATCGAATGCAGTTGAAGCCTATCCTTAACATATAGCAGGAGTGCGTGGAGAAGAAAATACAGAAAACAGAGATGAGCAGAGAAACACTGCTAAGGCAGGGAAAGCAGGTGAGGAGGAAAAAACCAAAACATCAGTTTTGATCCTGCTCTACTTCTTCTCAAGTCAGTAGGAAGACTTGTGAACTCCCACTCAACAGAACTGAGTTTCTATGTACAAAAGTATTCCTCAAGGCAGAGAAAGTATGGGAGTCCTCTAAATGCAGTGAAAATACAGTAAGTGGAAAGAAAAATTCCCTGTATCTTATTATTCTTTTTTCCATTCTTCTGTTTCATCTGGCTGACATTTATTATTAGCAGAGTCTCTTTACTGTAGCTCTCCCAGTTTTAAGTCATGAGAGTGCATAGAGCAGAGTATACACTTTTGTCATTAGACCGTAACTGTAGACTCAATTAAAAATAAAACATTTACTTGACATCAGCAACAGAAATGCATTGCCATCCCACAAAAAGCCCTGCGAGACTTTGTCTGCAAGACATGTTCCTAGCCACAGCCAAATCTTAGAGACTGTGACAGCTCCAGAATGTCCTTATCTTCAGCATCAGCTGGAACTCAGGAGATATTGATTTAAACAAATATGTCTCATAACTAGAGCCAAGCAAAGACTTTCCATCGCACATTTAACTTCAAGATCATAGCAAATAGTATCTGCACATGAATAAAGCACTGTAAGAATGAAAGTGCTGCCATACTGAGTCAAACCACAAGTCCAGCCAAGTAAGTACCCCAGGTTCAACAGTGATCGTTAGCAGTTGTTTAGAACAGAGAATAAACTATTATACATACCACAGTTTAAATCATTCAGCTTCATTCAGTGTTTGACTTTATGTTTCAGAGTACCGAACACTGAGATAACTAATGCACAGATATTCTGTACTACGTTGTATAGGTGTTCCCTCTGGCAGATTCCCAAACCATTCACAGTCGGGTTTTTCTTTTAATCAAGAAACATGGAGAGGAGGAACAACAAGGATAAATTACTTGAAACTTGTGTGGGAAATTTACTGTTATAAGCATGACTGGAACTCAGGAAATGGCTAACCCTTCCAGTCCTACTTGAGAAGCTATAGAAAACTGTGGAGCACTGACAGCAGCAGGAGTCTAGACAAATTGTATAGGGTTGATTGAAAATTTCTCTGACATCCTTACATGTGATTCTTTTCTCCTCTGTATGTTTTTAACATTTTTTTGAAGAACAGAATATTCTCCAGTTTATTTTAGTACTTTTTGTTTTTTTGACCTGTAGGTCTGGAAAAAAACTACTGAGTATATCTTCACAATTCATGATGAAGACCCTCAAAGGATTTGTGCAATTAAAGACTATATTATCTGAGGTTTGTTTCTAGAGACCAGCCAACGTCTCAGCCAATGGGACAAGACTGTGTACGAAAAACCCCAGAAGAGCTGGTCATTTCTAGACACAACAAGTTTAATTAAATACTGTCAACATGTGTTGATCTGTCAGGGCAAAACATTTTCTTGAAGTTGCTGAATTACGATGAAGTTTATGTTTAGAAAGTTTCTAAACACTAGTGTGTTGTATGCAGGAAAAAAGTCCAGATCTGAGTTTTTAAATAAAGTTTTTGATCTCAAGCCAGTTGTATCAAGGTAATTGCACTCCACAGAACAACTGAGAGGCTTAGTTTTCCTTCCAAGTTAGCGAAACAAGTTTATAACCCAGAAAGCTTGTGCAAAACAGAATTGCCCCTCTCTGTAACAGGATGGTCCTTGCATGGTTACTCCTTGATCTGCTGTCAAAAGCAAAACTAAACACCTGTGACAGACACATAAGGTAATGTGTGTGCCACTGTTGATCCATCTGCAATATATTACATCCTAATTTATTACTATGGGTGGTTTTCAAAGAGGATTCATTAGACAGACAAAGTCCATTGCAGTTAAGAAACTGTTTTTCTTCCCACTGTTCTAATTTTCTCTTCTTCTCAGGTTTCTGTTTCCTTTTATGCTGTGGCAGGGATGTTAAGTGCTGGTGAGACAATATTTGGTCCAAAACCGGTCAGTCTGTTCGGGGCAATTAATGTGGGTGGTGAGCAACACCTGAACCAAGTTTTGTGGCCTGGCAAACCATAAGAAGTGGTTAATTATCTTCTACAGACCATATCTGTTTAATAAGGAGTGGAATTACTCATTTATACAGAATAAACTGTGAGTTCTGGCTTTGTCCTAAAAGAAACAAAAGAAACAACTCTCTTTTAAAGGAACAAGACTTTTTTCAGATCGCTTTCTTTGGGTTAGATCATGAATTTGTGTAGAAGGTCATACAATTGTTCTCGTAACTCTTTCAATACGGATTACTGTGTCCTAGGGATACAATCAGGGAAAGATACATCTTGATAAAGTTCAGCTCCTGATTAAAACTTTCTCTTGGAATTGTTTTCATCTCCTTTCTAGGCAACTGGTAAAAAATCAGATACAGTTTTCCATGATAGCAGTATTATAACAGCTTTGTTGTTTCATTGTCACATGCAATATACGAGGTTTGACACACAAAAAAAATGAGACTGTGCCTGTTACTCTTTTTATTTAGCAAATTAAGAAAATCAACTACAATAACCTTCAAAATAGTTCCCTTCTCAGTCAACACACAGCTGCATACAATACCGCCAATGTTCAAAGCAATTCCACAGATCATTTTCTGAAAGGCTGTTGAGGATCTCTGTTGGTTTTGGTTTTTGCATCTTCTACTGACAAAAAATGGGCACCTTTGAGCAAGCTGAAAACTGCTTCACAGTCAGAGTGTTACAGGCTGGAGTTTTGCCTTGATGTTAACTTGCTGTTCACTCTTTAATACCGACATTTTCTGACTGAGGGTTAGAAAACATCTATATTTGAACACATGTCCATTTGTACTGAGTAAAGTGATTGAGTTGAGCCTTGTCTCACTGTGACAGGTCAGAATATGTTCTATAATCATCTCTTTGTCTCTCCACTCCCACTCTTGGTTCCCAAACTATAAGGCTAACCTCATAGATTTTGTGTCAGGCCTCATATAAATCTTCATAAAGTACAGAGAATTATATTTGCTTAGCCTTAAATTGTCACTTAAGGTTTCGATGATAAACATTTTTTGACATCTAGTAACCAGTTGCAACTCCTGTCTGAAGAACTCCCTCTGAGGTTAAAGGCTGATGATATCAAATTTGAGGCAGTCTGGTTTATTGTAAGACTGTTTGGTTTAGATCAACTTCTTTGATATAAGTGAAACTGCCTCATCTCGGAAAGGAAATGACTTAAAAGTGATGTAGCAGTTCTTAAAGGGAGTCAGACAGTTGGAGACACATACAACTTGGTTGTCTTGCATGCTGCATTTAATTTGTTTTGCTATTAACTCATCAGGCAGTGCAAGGAAAAACACCATTTCGTAACAGTTTTTTTCTCTGCAGTTTACTAAAAATGAGGAAATAAAGTGGGTGTGCAGAAAGCAGTGATACAAATAGAGGAATTTTCATTTTATCATATCAGTCATCACTTTCTCTGACAGCAGTTTTTCCCTGACTCAGACGTGCATTAGGGAAACTGGGACAGACACGAATGAGCTGTGAGACCCCACCCTACCCATGACACAGTGAATGTCTCCCTCCTGCTTCCATCTGGAAGGAGGCTTATTTCCAAAGAGAGCTGCCTAATATCTGGGGGATGATTGATTCCTCCAGGCACAAAAGTTTCTGAGTTCCTTAGAATTCAAAAGAAAGACACTCTGTAAGAGATTCCTCCTTAGATTCCTCCTGCCCCCACGTAATTGCAGGGCAATGTCCCCAGCCAGGGAGACCTGCTGATGGACCTTCAGATAGTCAATGCAATCTGCTGGTCAATGCCTGGTTTGTAGACAGCTTTCATCAATTCAGTAAGTGTGCCAGGGACCCCATAAGAGGCCTGTGGCCCAGCTCAACACTGCCTCCAGTATTGGAGACTTAAACCCCTTGTAGTGTTGAACCACGGAAGATGTACATATGACTTGGATATAGTGTAGGAAGGACTCTTCTCCTGACCTTCAAAATTTATGGTATGTCTTGATAACACCTTAACATAAAGATGCAAGCTCCTGAGTGGCATTATCATCCTTACTGTATACTCAGCAGCAGCTTCCACTCACTAACAAGCTGTACATTTGGGTAGTTCAATGTGTCCAGGTTGTGTAGTAGATTGTGGTTCTTCACTGGGAACATAGGTAGAAAATTATTATTTCTTTGTGCTTTGAGGAGGAGAAATTACCCATCACACAGGTCCTTAAACAGTGAACTTCTGATGCTGGAAATCCCATGCTCCTTTGGCTTGAATGCTTAGCAGCTATTCAGGGTTTTTTTTTGTGTCAGGTTTCTGTTTGGAGGAAGAGCTGATAAGAGCCATGCAGAGTCTTTGTGCAATCCTATTTATTTATCAGAAGTGTGTGCCAGGTCTCCTGGCCCCCCAAAAAATAAAAGCAAGCAGAAGGTGGTTTCCTTGCTGAGAAATCTGATTGTGCGAACGTTTGTTGCTTGATTTTTTTCACTGTTGTACATCTTTGGCTTTTTCCTATCGTTCTCTCTCATGCTTCTCTACTCACAGAGTCAAGGTTGGTCTAAAAGAAATTGCTTCATCCTATGTAGCTTAACTGCTCTCAGCCACTGCTATAACAATTGTACCTTTGGCTGGGACTTCAGTTGTCTCAGTTAGCTCTATCCAAACAAATATTCGGTGTTCCTTCCATTTAATCTCAGTGAGATCTTTTCCTCTAAAGGTGGGGTTTTGTCACTACAAGGATCTATGTTTAAAAGGAATCAAATTACATGATTACAACAGTCCACTTCGGCCTTGCAATCTGTGAATACACCCCTCAGGCTGACAGTCTGACAGCAGTTGCAAAACTTGCAGACCACCACTGAAATCAAGGAAGCAAATTCATTAAAATATTCTCCTTTTGCACTATGGGCGCAGGTCAGTGTGGGCTTCTTCAATGTCATCACTAGCCACAGAAGCCGTATTAGGATGCTTAAAGGTATGACTGGTTGCATGACTTTCATAGGTCTTACTGCATTTTTTGCACTCTCAGGGCTCCTGACCCTTCACTGTTCCTTGCACCTGTGTGTCTGGTGTAGTATAGGCTCACAATCAGAGAAAAAATCAGACAGGAAGAGACCTCTGGAGATCCAAACCCCAACTGGCCAACCCCTGCTAAGAGTACGGCCAACTCAATCAGTTTGCTCAGAGCTCAGTTCAACTCAGTTTTGAATATCTCCAAGGAAGAACACCGTGTCTTACAGGAAAGTGATGGCTATGTCATCGTCTACACCTCTTTCTTTCAGATAAGTGGTCCCCTTTGCCAGCAGCCGAACCATTTTATTGCGTTTCTCAAAAATTATTCCAGTTCTTTAGCAAGGTGCTCACTCCATGATGGCTGGACCCACGTATTAGGTAAGATCGTATTGGCCCCTATGGAGAGTTCCTGTCTCCCCCTGGTAGGTGATGCCAATGTTCAATGTGGTCCTTAAAGCTCTGACCTCTCCAATATCATAAATGGTGGATAAGCCTGTCTCTTTTGCCTCTACAAGCTCAGAATTCTGAATGTGAAATCTCTCTGTTTCCCTGGACCATCCCCATTTGGGGAAATGAAACCAGTCCCCAACGTCCTGCTGAGTCCTCAATCATTAATGCAGGGTACTTCATCTTCTTGCTGATGCACAGGCAGAAGGAAGCCATGCTCATGTCCTGCTTTGGGCAGCTTGTACTGCACCATCTCCAGACAGCTGGTGGGCAACAGTGGCTGCTTGGCAGAGTCAGTGAGACACTTGAAAACTAAGCACTAAACATGAACTGCAGAGCCCCACCAATAACTCTGAATTTGAGCCACAACCCCATAAATGCAAAATATACAGAAGTGAACCTGATGGAGCAAATAACCTGAGGCCTTTTGGGGAGTTTATATTCCCAAGGCAGTTAAGATGAATCACCTGGGCTATTATGTGGGAAAGAGCCACTTTTTGGAGGTTTAGTCACCAATGCTTCCAGGAGTTGCAGCTGCAGCCTGAAAGCCTTATTGCTATCTAGAACAGCTGGTAAGATGTGTTCCCACCACTTTTTCCAGGCTGAGAGTGCTACCCCATTAGTGGAGGATCAGTGTCTCTGCCACCAAAGTATAGAAACTGGAGGAATGGAAGTGCAAGTCTCAGCAAGACTTGATCAGGTGGGAAGAGTTCCACCATCCCAGGAATTTTTGATTTTTGACAATTTTTCCCACCCTGTGTCATAATGTAAAAGAAATTCTGGTTACTTTTTTTTTCAGAAGGACAAGCAAAACAAAGTATGGGACAATCCTCATACTTTATTTAAATGTGTTTGAGATTCATTGTTTTGAATTTTATCTGAATATTATTTCTCCAATTAGCTTGCATCATAAATTTTACAAAAATTCCAAGCTGAAAATTTAGCTTAAAATTTGATCTTGGAAATCAAAATCAATAATTAAAATCAGTTAATTAAATTAACTTAATCACCCCCTCTCTGAGAAGATTTAAATTGAGATTTTTTTCTATTTTTTTTAAAAATATTTTGCATAAAAATTTCCCAAACAGGCTGGACACCCCTTTATTTAGCCTTAGTCCCCTTAGGACATCTCCTAATGCAGAAATTATTGTGCCTACTAACATCTGTGGAGGTCCTGTGGAAAAGTGGAATGAACTATCTACCATTTGTGAGCTAGAAAATAAAATTAATAATAAATAATAGAAAATAATCTGTTATAAAAACAAATGCTGTAAAAAAGCTGTGTTCCTTTATGAAAAAAAATCCTATTTCAAAATCAAAGGAAATCAAATAAAAAGCAAGAAAATACAAACATTTCCGACACTTTCTGCCTGTCTAAATATATTTATTTTAAAATGGAAAGTCAGTCAAGGTGTTTTTGAGCTACTATACACAAAAAAATATCCTACAGTCCAAGTTGTTGTGAAAGCAGAAAACCTTCTCGTTTACAGCATCATGTTTGGCTAGTGCATTACCTGATAAATCTCTTCTCAAATTTAATCAAATATACCATCTATTTGACACAATACTGAACATGTATACATTCAAGAGGTTTAACATCACTTCTGGCCAACTTATGTGATCAGAGATCTCCAGCTCCAGCATGCAGCGGAAAACTCATATCTGGTTTAGTGTCAGAGATCCTACTGCTACTGCAGAAAACAGAGGATGAATTTCATATGCTGGCAGAGACAGAATACACACAACCAGGGCAAAATCTTTGATAGTATTCAGCCACCTGCAGCTCTTACTGGGAGAAGCTGGCCATAATTACAAAGACAAAAAAAATAACAAATCATGCCATATAGTTCCAGATTCTCATAAATGCATTGAGTTTCCCAAATGAAAGTAAAGTGCACTGACAGGCAGATGCAAGTGACTGAGCAAAGCTGAACTACTGTAACAGTATGCTTGCTCCTGTGCTGGAGGACCGCAGTGTTGGCTGCCAGCCTGTCTACTCATATCTTGTGACCACCTGGCAAAGTGTGAGCTTGCAGTGAGTCTCTCCGTCTCGGCCGATGAACCACCTGAAGAGAGCCTGGTTATTTCAGTCACTTGTGATGTTTTCTCCACTCCCAGGGAATTCGTTTTGGAAAACTCAGCCACAATCCTAGAAGTTGAAATACACTGAAAATCCTGGCCACAGGGAAGAAAAAAACCTACGCTTTTATTCACTGGTTGTTTTGAAAGGACTCAGTCCAAAAGACAGAGAAATCCGAAGAGTGATTCCCATTGACTTAGCAGGCTTTGAGTGAAACCCAAAGTGCTTGGGATCATGTGCCAGTGAAACTGGTGAGAGTCCTTGGGCAATAGGCTCTTTTTTCTGCATCTATCCCATGCCCAAATAGCTGCTTGCCTTTTTGGTCCTCCCTCTCTTCCTTTACAACCTACATGGCTGTGAATGGCTCACACAAGTGAGAGTGAAATGATCCATTTTGGATCCTTGCAGATCTCTCTGTTCCTTTCGTGCTCAATTTTCCCCACTGGGAGACTCCCACACTGACTGATCTGAGGTTTAAACACTCTTCTGCGGATCTTTCCTCACACCCATGATGCTGGTTTTGGGCAGCACCCTTCTCTGATACACTTCTCCAGACCTATCTTATCCCCATAGCAACTCAGGATAACAACTGAGATTCATTACACTCTCTTTCCACTGTTCTAGCACTTTATTATAAATGTAGCTGTCAGCAGGTAAATTTGAAACAAATAAAAGGCAGGCCCTCACACAGCTGGTATCTGGCCTGCATAGTTTGCAACCACAGGAGGCCACAGAATTGAAGAAATAAAGTTTGAGGAGGATTGAAATTGCAGTCACTTGTGGGAACATCATCACACTTTTCTCATGGGTTTGACGGGCAAAGGAAGTGATCCAAGGGCTGCGGCACTTGATTTCTAGAAGATTCAGCCATGATGTTGTTACAATTTCCTAACACAAGTTTTGTTCAAAATTACTAGCTTTAAAGAGGGGATTTTTGCAAACCATCCCCATCAGATGTTGGGGGTTGTCTGTCTTAGACCTTTGAATAGAGTGCAATTCTGAACGCAAACAGTTAGTGGTAGGGTTCATAACAAAGTACATTCATTATTTCTGTTTAAGAAGCCCATAGGAATCCAAACAGACCATATTCTCCCCTGGCTTGAGAGATTCCAAGCACCAGTCCATGACTTTACAATGCTCCAGGCAAAGTATTTTTTGGGCTTTCAAAGTTCCTGTTCTGGGGAAAGGAGCATTATCAGATGCCAATGAAAATATGAATTTGATCCCTCCTGCCATTTCAAGGCTTCATGAAGACATTCTTTCTTCCTGTTAATTCAAGTCACTGAATACAAGGATATGATCATGTGAGCAGAGAGGTTTATTACCAGCAGAAAAAAAAACATGAGCATGAAACATTCAGTCTGAAACAGACGTCTGCTTAGAGGAAACCCTCCCTTTCAGCTCCACTGTGTAGCAGTGGTATCTTCTCATTGTCTGAGAAAACCATGAGAAGAAGATCTGATCGTTTTTATATTAACTTTCCTAGGAGTACTCTTTTTCTTCACAGACATCTAGTGGTGCCTAGCGCTATTAATAATATCCAAATTTTCAGAAAGCTCTTAAAATCAACCAGCAGTGCAAGGAAACTTTCCCTGGGAATCCTTTAGTGCATTCTTAGAAGTGGCTGACCTTGCACTTATGGCAAGTAATAATTAGGCGTAAGGTTTCTTTTCTCGGCTTGAGAAATACAATAGGAGATCCTCCTGCCACAGAAACACATATACCAGCACTTAACAGACAAGCAGTCCTCAAAGACCTGGATTCCCTCTCCCACCACAGGTGCTATGCCTCTTTCCTCTTCTTCACCCTGTTCTGTTCCTTGAGACACCCACATCTGGTCAGATAGTCTTGCTAAGAGAAACAACAGTGCTGTATATAGGAATTTTATCTTACCACCACTTACAACTATGACTCTATATGTCCATTTCTGGGTGACCTTTTTTTCTCTCCGTCTCTCTTGCTATATATTTCTGCTGTATCAGATAATGCTTGAAAAGAAGCAGACCTGCCAACATTCCTCCCTCTTATTTTTTAATGTAAAATATTTTTTCTCCAGAAATTTTGCTTGACCAACAATCTTCATTTTAAGGCTGGACTCTGTCAGTCTCATAATCAAGAGGGACTTTCCTGCAGTGTAGTAAACCTCTGGCTCAGAAGTAGGCTGAGTGTCTGTGAAACTCAGTGTGTCTCTCATTTCTGCATCTCAGTAGCACTGCAAGTACAACATGGCAAGAACTTCCTCTTCAGTCACTCCATGCTCATGACGTCAGGCCCAAATTCTTTGCACCTGCTGTAGGTAATTAGCTCTTGATCTTTAAAATATGACCTTCACCACAGTCCTCCTTCACTCAGCTGGTGAGGTGGCTTAACTGGGAAATTAAAAACATTTTCAGGTGGATTTTGACTCTAACAATGTTTGCATTTCACTGGCCGTGTAAGAACCCTAAGATCCACTCTGATGAGACTCCACTGGGAGTATTGAGTCCAACTCTCTAGCCGTCAGCACAGGAAAAACATGGACTTGTTGAAGAAAGCCCAGAGGAGGGCAAAATTGATCCGAGTGGCAGAACATGGTCTCAAGATTCGTCAGGGGAGATTTAGGCTTGATATTAGGAAAAATTTTTCACTGAAAGCATGATTGGCCATTGGAATGCGCTGCCCAGGGAGGTGGTAGAGTCATTGTCCCTGGGGGTGTTAAAAAGCAGATGGGATGAGGCACTTAGTGCCATGGTTTAGACAACGACTAGGTATTGGTGTTGGGTCATAGGTTGGACTCAATTACCTCAAAGGTCGTTTCCAACCTTGTGATCCTGTGATACTGTGAACAGCTCTCCTATGAGGAAAGACAGAGAGTTTGGGTTTTGCAGCCTGGAGAAAAGAAGACTGAGGAGACCTTATTGTATTAAAAGGAGCTTATAATAAAGAAAAAAATGAGACAGATTTTTAGGTGGGCCTGTTGCAATAGGGGGAATGGTTTTAAACTGGAAGAGGGTAGATTAAAAGAAGGTATAAGGGAGAAATTTTTTACATGGGAGGAGGATGCTGAAACAGTGGATCGCATTGCCTAGAGAGGCGGTAGATGCCCCACGCCTGGAAACGTTCAAGGTCAGGTTGGACAGAGGTCTGAGCAATCTGATCTAGTTGAAGATGTCCCTGCTGGGACATCCCTGCACGAGGGTTGAACTGGATGACCTTCCAAAGCTCTTTCCAACCAAAACTACTCTATGACTCTATGATTCTATTCTACAACTGGACTTACATAAGTGTTTTGATTAGGTATTAATAGTTACAAGGATAAATGCAGATCTCGGACGCTATAGTATTTCTCTACTTGTCAAGGTAGCTATGAAGTTAAATATGTCAGTGGATTCAAAACACCCAGCTGTTACTTTGTTGGAGATCTTACAAGTTAATACAGATATGATCTGTATGTACCCCAATAGAAAGAAATTAATCAATATATACATAAAGTGTATTTTTTTATTACTTGTTGAAACTGCCATGGCCAGCTCTCTTTTTTAGTGACTATCCCTATAGCAAAGTTTTAAAAGCAGTTCATTTTTGAGAGCCAAAAAAGAGGTAATGAAATTGCACAGAGATATAGCTATTCACTAGAAGATTCTGTCGCATTAATGATCTGCATTTTCTGAAATTAGTAATGATTTTGCATAATTGAGTAGCACCCTAGAGACATTTCTATAAAGTTTATCTTATCACATTTTGAGATGTTGTTTCCTCATGCAAATTTAAGTTAGAGGTAGATTTCACCTGTAAGACAGAGCTGGAGTCCAAGAGAGATTATTTATCTAGACTACAAAACATTAGAGCATTTCCATCTTTTCAGATCCATGATATATACAATACTGCAAAGCAGGAAAAGACCAGGACACACACTTATATTCTCACACCTTATTTTCTGCCTTATATAGTAGTTGCTTTACCAGATCTGAGTCTTAGCAATCAAATGACAAACCCCACAGAGCTCCAGCAGAAAGGTAGAGACATGATCATAACCTGAACAGCAACCTGACAGACTTGGCCTGTGAATAGTTTGCTAAAATCCTTTCAGTCATCAGTAACTTCATTGAGAGGTGCAGCTTTGGCTGTTACTGAAATTATTCTTGAATTCAGTAAGAGAAAATAGGGGTAAATGAAGAAACTGTGGTGTTTTCTTGTAGGATTTTCTTAGCAAAATGCTGCAACTTTTAGCTTTTTTATGGAGAACCTGGATTGCTCAAAGAACAAACCAATTCTCATGTTTGAATTCATGTTATATCTCCAAGCAACTCACAAGCAAGGAAGAGCACTACCAAATGTCTTGCAAGGAGCCTATTTGAATTAAACCATCTAAAGGCATTTAATTCTTGCAGTGGTAAAGGCGTGACCCCAGATTTGCTCAGAACTTCACATTTTGCACAAGTCATGTCCCTAACAAGGCATTACATATTGACGACACCAGAAGGCAGAAAGTGTAGGAAATGATGAATTCCCGTTGTTGACACAATGATTTTTTTATAAATTAAACCAGACATTTGCTGACAAGCCTGCCGCAAATAATATTCAGCAATTGTGACTCCTATTATTAAGGTTAGGAATGTGTCTAGCTAACATCAATTGCATCCACTAAGATGAGAAAGCCTGTCTAGCTAACATCAATTGATTTTATTAAGATGAGGAAGCCTGTCTAGCTAACATGTCCTCAGGCGATCAGGCAGGAAACGTGATCTTTCATGAAGTTTTTGAAAATGCTTATCCACTTTTGAGCATCTATTTATGAGTGAAAATATTAGGACTTTACCTCTCTAGCAAATGTTACTTGGACAAATGATTTACTTAAGCGATACCACTTCCAAGTTCATGGCTTCATCCTCCATATTTATGTGAATAAGAGAGGCAATAAGAGAGGCATCATTAATTTTTGTCATGTAATTGTGGGAAAACTGGCTGATATTGGACTGATATTGCATGTTTCTCTCTGTTTTCTGGATTAACAAGTAACTCAGACTCCCTTTTCCTTGAAAAGACTGGCCAGAATTATCATTGAAGGAAAGGCCATCTCATGGTTAGGTGATGCACAAGGTCCCACTGACAGCTCTTTGGAGAAGGTGGCAGCAGGAGTTTTTACTCTGTCCTTTGGTATAATTTAGCCTACCATAGGCCACATGCAATGTCACTGGCCAACACTATTTCCTCCTATCTTAACCCCTACATGGTTTCAATCAGGGCAAGGGATTTCACTTTATTTTTTGAAGAAAATGAAGTCATTTACCTTTCTTCTTGGCCTCTTTCATGAAAAATAACATTCTGTTAATCCTCTGGAGTCTGCACCCATTAAAACAATAGCAATAAAGCTTCTCAAGTATTCTTCAGCCACCTCAGACTTCAGGAATCAATGGTTGGTCGTAGCTGTGGGACCCAGCTATACTAACTACAGAATCTGTTTTTTTTTTTATGCACGAGAAATTCTGATTTTGTGCCTAGGAAAATAAGCTGGTGTTGTATACAATGTGGTGTTATCCTTCCTATTTCCAGTTTTTATACTTTCTTTTACAGAGATTCTCTTTGTTGTGGATAATCTCAGGCTCAACTTGTTCCTCCCATTAACTTGTCTTTGAGTAGAGTTATGTTTTTTCCCTCAGTTCTTTTGTCTATGGCAAAGTGGTCTGTAAAGGAAGTTTAATAAAGAAAAAGCAATTGTGAACTCCAGATGTTATACTTCCTTTTCTGTTTGTTCTCAGACAACTATATATCCCTGCAGGTCTCTCCTTTATTTTTTTGGTGAAAAAGAGTAAAGACATACCCAAGACACATGTGCCATCAAGCACACCTCTCAGGCTGGCCTGTGTGACAGACTGCACAAGCTGAAGTAACTGGGATAGTTGGAAGGGGAGGTCAAACAGTGAGGCTTGCAAATGAGCAGATGGAAAGGTAGTGGAAGCTGCTTTGCCCCAGGGCATGCTCAGAATAAAGGCTTGATTGCTTAGCTTCTGTGAGTCAAGTGTATTCTTATACATCCATGTCAATGTTTATACAATAAATGGACCTTTCCACATGTCTTGCAGCTGGATACAGACACAATATACTTAACCCCAACAGAAAGTTTCAAGGACACTCTAGTATTCTCCCTGTTACCTGCAAAAATCCTATGCTGTTCCTGTTATTCTTACAATGTTGAACTTTTCAGGTCGCATTTCTGGCGAAGTATCTGGCTGAGGGAAGTACCAGGAATATCTGAAATAATATATATTAAAAAAAAAAAACAAACTAAGCAGAAATGCAGAAAACTCAGGGATGGAATAACAGTAGGGAACACAAAGTTCAGGGACTCTTGGCAGACCCTATTTCTGGCTATGCACTACTAAAACCGAAGAAGCCTTGGCCAGAATTCTATCCTACATATCAACCAGACAGAAATTGGCACAAGTGAACCCACTATCCTTTCCTGAGCCAGGTGTCCCTGCTCTTTGGTTCCCAGGAGAAAAACTATGGAAGAGCCCCTGCAGCCTCTGTCCTTCAGGATCTTCCCTCCCAGGAAATAGGCCTCTGGTCCTCTCTGATCCCTCAGGGCTGGGACCCTATTTAAATCCACTCTTGCCTGTTGGCTGATTCCCAGCTCCAGTGTGGTGTTGTCACATAGCAGGCCAGCTGCTTCCATGAGTCCTATCAGGGACCATGTGCTCCACTGTAATGGGATGTATTTAGCAGAGAGAGTACTGGAATGCCAGTTGGGCTGGCAGAGATCTCAGTGGGAACAAGTCTCAGCCCCTGATGCCTCGGAGAACAGAAGAGAAAAAAGAAAAAATATCAGGAGTGAAAAAGGGGTAGAGACAGCAGTAAATATCTTTGACTGGAGTTGATGTCAGGCTCATTAGCCTGTTCTTGTCACCCCATCCCCTTTTTTCCATGAGGGCACAATGTTAGCTGTCTTCCCTGGTATTTCCCCGTATTTCAAGATATGTTAAAAATGAACATCTGCACGCTGGAGACCACTTTGGTCAGCTCTCATGGAACCATAGGGTGATTCCTATTTGAGCTTTTGATTTGAAATATTTGTCTACAGAAAATGCTGCCTAATGTTGACTTATTGTCCCTAATCCTACTAAGCACAATTTTCTCTATAATAGCTTTAGCTTTGTGTAGGAGTATATCTGCAAGTGTATTAACTGTCTTTTCCATTTCACTTGCTGTTACTTTGCCTTTTAACATCTGCGTTCGTCTCCCACCAGATTTTAATAGATAATCTCTTTCTTTTTTGATTGTGGAACTGTACCACTTCTGCCATTCACAAAGGTCTTCCATCAAAAAATTTCCATTCATTTTTGACTGGCTGTGTCTTCCTTTCCTATCCACCTCTCTCACAATTTTCAGTTCTTAAGCCATTCTAAATCTATCAGGTTTTTCTCTGCCTGGACTCAGTATACGTCCCTTGGTAAACATTAGTCCTGCAGCAGCCATCAACTTCTCAATCAATAACTCTTTATCCATTATTATGAGAACTAAAATATCACTACCCAGTCATGACAGAATATCTGCATTTTGGCTGTTTATTACAGACAATTAGCAACAAAACATTAATTGAACAAGCACCACAACCTTCTGTGGCTTAATTTATTTATGTTAGAAGACATTATGGCGTACAATGGAATAAATCTGCCTTCTGGGTATATGAAGTGAAATCCATCTGATAAGTTATTCACAAATAAATTTTTAAAGGTGCCATTCAGAATCACAGCTGACTGTGCAGAGGTCATTTCCTCCAATGCTTTGCTGAGCTCCTGATCCTAAAACATTTGCAAGTTGGGGTTCTAGCCCAGACCTACATGTATTGGAGATGCAGACAGCAGCAAGACAGAGTTGAAGATTTGTTGCATTGGCTGATTATTTAATGGAGAAACACCACTGAAATATTATTTTTCAGCAGCAAGCATAGCTGTTCAATGCGAGTTAGCTTTCTCTTTATAAAAGTATGATATTTTATTTCCTATCAGCTTGTAGCTTTAAAATGCCTCTGCCATCAGGCCCTTTGCTTCTAAGATTACAGTAGCAATGATAGATTGACACAGTTTCAAGTCTGCAAAGCCTGCTAAGCCTGCTATAGAGACGAATGCAGATAAATGACGTCCTTTCCAGTCAGACTTTTACTTTAAAGCAGAAACACAGGACATTCCCAGGTCACTTACATTTTAGTCCTTCAGCTGAGATAATTCACATGATCTCTTTTATACATCCTCCTATCCTAGAAGCCACCTGGCTTCCTCATCTCCTGTTTCACAGACATTTACAAGATAGCTGGTAGTCAAGGTTTACTGAAAGAGAAGCCAGATAAGGGACAGATGTGCATTTACTTGAAAATAAGGCTGACTGTTAGCAATAAATCAGTGAAAAACACAGCCACAAGCACATAACTGTGGTCCACTTACTCACTGGTTATAGTTATCACAGCATTTCCATTACTATTCAGATTGCTCCATCTTCACTCTGTAAACCTCCTCAAATTGTTTCACAAACAAGGAAGTGTGAGATAGATACAGAATATCCTTAGCTCACAGAGGCAGCATAGTCCACTGCACTTACGTAGTCGGCTTCATTTAGCGCACACTACATCTGTCATCATGAGCCGGTTAAAACTCACTCCCTTATCCTGACTTGTAGGGGCAGGACTGTCAGTGTTGCTGCTTCTAATGAGCCAGGCTCTTGGTGCTTGATAGTTCCAGGGGATGCTGGTAGGCTGAATGACTGGGAGATGTCTTGGAAGGTGCAAAAAAGCTCCTGAGAGGGATAGGGACTTGAGTGAAGATATGGGTGACAAGGGTAAAATCTAGAGAATATTGAATACAGGAGGTAGGTTTTGCTGGAGAGAGAAACACGGAAGAGAAAAAAGGATTTTGTAAGTAGAAGGGAGGTAAAATTAGAGGATGTCCTGCAACAAAAGGCAGGTAGGAGTTATAAGGCAGGAGAGAGGTTAGTGTGTCAGTCTATGTCAGGTAAGGGACTCCCCATACATCTGAACTGATTTACTATGCAGTGGCCGACTGTGCAATCTGATGACCTATTCATGATCGCTGCAACATCAGTCCAGAAGCTGGCTGGACTGGATGTGAGAGTGTGACACCTACCACCATTAGCAAACCAGTTAAATTCCATGAACTCATCTGTGGTAGGTGCTTTAATTTCTCACAATCCTCAATGTCCTACCCAAAGCATCTTTCCAGGAGACAAGGGTCACTGGGTTGCAGGGACACAGCTATGCAACACAGGGTAGGGAAGGTGAGTATGTGAACTACATAGTCAAGGAAGACTATTTTTGTTGCAAAACCAGTATGAACTGGCTGAGATGAATTCAGCTGCGATCCTCAGACATTCTGTGTGCAAACAAACTAGCACCCTTGGTTCAAGTTCAGTGAAGAACACAAGCATGCTTGATAATAAACATACAACAATGGGAAAAACTTAAAATAGTATAAATATACTTCAAGAATTCTAAGGAAAAGTATTTTTTAGAAGAAAATTTTGTAACTATTTTCCATGGATGGAGACTATCTAGGAAAAACTATTTGTACTTCCTGTGAGTGGAAACAGCCTTCAGTCCAAACTCAAAATCTTTGATTGTTTATTTTCAGCATAAAGCAAAAAAGTCCAACTCAGAAAATCTTTTGCAGTATCACTTGGATTTGCATTTTGCTGCTTGACAAAGAGAAGGCTACTTGACCACAGAGTAGCTCCTGTTCTGCACATACATTTTGCCCTCCTGAACTGCAGTGGGATGCTATGAAACTCCCTGACATCTACAGCAATTGGGGAACCCAGCCTAGGGAGAGGGATGAGCAAAGAACAAAGAGGAAATTGGCAGAAATCACTCTGAGAGTGAGTAGATACTAAATATTTGTGCTTAATGTAAAACAAACAAACAAATGAACACAAATATTTTGATGAAAATCTTTCTGTCAAAGCCTGGTAAGTTGCCTCTTCCTCTCACGTCAGACTATCCCCAAAGCAAAAGTTTCCTTAAGAGCATATGCTTCTATGTCCTGACAAAGGCTTGGCAAGCAGTGAATTGTTACCACTGCTACTAGCTCACTAATGCCTTTTTTGGGGACAAAAGGGGCGTCTCCATACTGGTAAAGTGGCACCTGTTTTATACAAATACATAGAGGCCCTTAGCCAGCTTGTACCAGTACAATTAAGGCAGTGCAAACCCTTATCCCCGACTTCTACTCAGTTAAGGTTTTTAAAGAGATAGAAGAGTAATTATTGCATTTTAATTTATTCTTATGGATTCAGATGGGCAAACTCTACAAGACAGAGACATTTATATGTGTTCAATGGTTTCTATACTGGATTTTTTGTGTCTTATTTAATTATTTTGGCTGAAAAAAAATGTACCTTTCACAACTCTAGTTACTGCAGTTATTAAAAAATAGTGCAGTCTTGCTCATAACCTTCTTTTATTTTGCCCACATTCTGTCTTTGAATATAAGTCCTGTATTATACACTCTTACATCATATAACAGAGTATATCACATATGAACTTTAAATCCCATGATAATATACATTAGGTTAAAATAATAGGATTCATGGCTTACACTCACTGAGTCACTGTTTTCAACTGCAGAGACTGTGATGTTTTCATCTCTGCTGTTCTGCTCAGGCTCTTGACACTTCACATAACCATGCTTTGAAGTGCTTCTTCCAAGTTCACAATTTACTGTTTGAAAAGTCTGATGTAATGCTATCTAATCCTTTCCAGGGCTTCAGGGAAGACAAGCTTTCAATTTGGTGAAAAATGTATTTCTCTAAGGTGATTAGAATAAAATGAAATAGAAACCACTTGTGGAGTGGTTGTTGGAAGGCAGCTTGTTAAGGGTCTCTTTTTGAATGAAGTAGAGGCCAGCTCCTCCTTGTTAAAAGCAATGGCAGGTTTACTATCAGGATCCATAAGCTCCAAATCAAACTACAGCTTCCATTCAGGACATTTTTTATTTGTTTTTAATAACGTTGATGTTCAGGAGGAGGTCAAATGTAAAACGTAGGACCTCTTTTATAGGATACTTGAATACATCTTTTTTTTAAAGTGGTCATATAGATTAGAAACCTTACATCGAGGACCTGAGCAATCTTTCACCTGGTAGCAATCACTACTCTGCATTATGCACTCTCTTCCTATCATCATATGTGAGCAGATGGGATCTTTCCTCTGAGGGTGCTTTTTATTCATGTTCTTGAATTGAAGTTATCACTGAGATCTTAAACCATTTTTATTAGAGAGCCTGTTTTCAATCAAGAGAGAAAGGGGGATTGCAATGAAGAAAAAACACTGGTAGGTAAAATGAACCACTACAGAGACAAAAATAAACAAAGAAGAATTTCCTTAATGGCCTATTTCTTCTTCCTTTTTCCTTTTTATTAAATGAAACACACTAAATAATTTAACATAATATTGTTTCTATAAGCCCTACCATTAAAGTAGTTGCTTGTTTAGAACAGAAAGAAACAGTTTAGCTTCTTTCCTTCTTTCTTAGTTCTTTCTTCCCTTGTTTCTGTCTTTCTTTTCTTTTTTATATATTCAGTTCATAGTGAGAAAGGAAATAAGAAATCCTTAAGGATGACATTTAGTCTCTTAAGACTCAAATTATCCTAACAATTTAAGGCCAGGGCATGTTTTTCTGCTTCATTACCCTCATCCTCCTGTATATGACTCAGAAATGGTACCAGTAAATATAAGAGGAAACTCCATGCTAATTTTAAGTGATCTATCTTTGAAAAATAAAGGTGAATGCTGTTGTTAAACAATAGTAACGCTAATAATACATTCTGACAGTGGTAGTTAATGAAAAATGCAGCGCTTAGGTTTTGGCTAGATGAGGGAAATTGTCTTTAGACTGATTACAAGGTCTGTGTAACTGTTGGGGTGGTAGGAGGTATTTTGCCATTACAGCCACTTTCTCTGTTCTTCTACCCACAGCTACCAACCCCTCCACACAGACAGGAGGACAAGAAGGGCACAACCTTCAGCCAGCCCAGGGCTGGTAGCACTAATATATGCTCAAGGGCCAATTAAGGAAATGTGTTCAATCATGTGGCCATGCTGCTCACTCAGGTGCAGCATTTGCTCTCTTACAAATCCCCAAAATCTGCCTAACACATTTCTTTAGTAGTAGCTGGCCAGAGCTGGGAGTTTATATTACATTGTGCCAACATGAGCTGGCTGAGCCCGTATTAGGTTTCAGGTGTTGACATATACACATAGGAGATGAAACATGGATAGCTGAGGTGGTTACAATTTCCAGCTGCTTCCCTGGGTGCCACCCTCTTGTCTCTTGCCACCTTTTGTGGCAAGAACAGACAAATCACAGGTAGGAGCAAACATCTGTAGTTACTGAATTAGGAAGTCAAACTGAATTTGTCGTTGGGCTGGGGCAGCACATCTAGCTCACATCATTAAGGAGCAACCTCATGCATAGTTCAGGTTTGCAGGCTGCAGTGTCAGTGGGAGAGGTGGGGAGGCTACCAAAGCTGGGGTTTATAGCTGTTGCCACAGGCTATGTTGTTTCTTACTGTGTTTGTAAGTCAACACCCTTAACCATTTTCTTTAAGGTAAATGTACCATGACACCAGAAGCTGTATTCTTAGCAAGTTGAGTCATGGCATGGATGGAACATAAACTCAGCCATTTTTCCAAGCTCACCCCAACACAGCTTGACTTGATCTCTACCCTTAAAATCTTACTGTCTTGATAGATCTTGTAAGTGGATGCAAATACTTCTGCTTGAGTTCTAGTGAAATTCTGGGGCCAGCTGGAGTGGACAAACCCAAGACAAGCTTTTTAAAATCAGCCTAAACCACATCAAATTCTTTCCAGAGCAACTGTGCAAACATGGTAGCAGCAATGATTAAAAAGAAATAATGCTTAAAACCACTTCATTAGCACTCTGGGATTTATAGAGTGGCTGAACATCCAAAAGATTTCAGTATTTGGGTGGCCTGCCTACAGTACATATATCTTATGCTTCAAATTCTGAACACTTAAATTGTGGCCTTTCCTACTTGTACAAGCTCATATGGCCAGAGGAACAGGTTCTGAGTTAGCGCAACGTTTCCAGGAAAAAAGTCACACTAGTACAGCAAAGCCAGCTCTTCCAGCATCATGCTGGGAGGCTGCAGATCTTCTTGTAAATGGGAATAGAAAAAAAAACATGTAAATATTTGCATCACCGACTACTGAAATAGAGTGAAACAGACTGAATGGTTCCCAAAACAACACTGGATAAAAAAAATTAGTTTTTAAAGTATATTTAATAACTTACATATACTTTGAAAAGTTGTGACTGCAAACACTTCCCCACAAACTTACAGAGACTGGGACTTCAGTAACTTGAATTTTTTTTCATGAAAACCAGGAAATCTTTGATTAATACTTCCTTTATATACTTTACAAGAGTAGTTCAACAAGAGGTGAAATGTCCCGCTGACATGAGCCACGTATCAGGCGAGCTAACACCTATAACATTGAGTATCTGTCTAAATAAATAGCCCCTGTCACTTTATTTTTCTAAAGTAACATAACCACTCACTAATAATGTTTGAATAGTTGGGGTAAAATTAACAACAACTCAAATTTTCATCTCACATAATTCAGCAACATTTCTGAGCTTAAAAAAATTCACATTTAAAAATAATTTGAGTGCCTCTTTTAACATCCAGATTTCAGCTGGAAGTCGAAGAAAGTCAAAGATAGAAGCCGAAATACCATGAGAAAGAATAAATCCATAGCATTCCAAGCTGAGTGCTATACAAAAGGTAAGGGAACTGACTTGGACAAGATTAACAGCTAGTCCTGTGTGCCAAAGAATTAAAGGTCTCCCACAGTTATCTTACACTCTCCCTTACACAGATTTCTGGACCAGATCCTCAGATGATATCAGCTGGTGGGTGCAGCTGCATTCATGTGAGTAGTATTACAGTGATTTAAGCTAGATGACAATCAGCCTCACTGGTTTCGGGAAGTGAGTTTTATTATTCATTTGATTGAAAGGTATTTTCCAATTGCTGTGAAGTGGGAAATGTGTTTTGAATTCATCATTTTTTAAGCCTCACACATACTGTTTGGCAAACAAGGTTTGTTTTGGTTGTCTGGGACTCCTCCATTGCATCTTCCTAAATGCGAGGTTTCCCTCTGTTCTCCAATGGACCATTCTGGTCCAGCTAAACACACAGTGGCCAGCTTTGCAAAGCAGTAAGCCTTCTTTAGAATAAGGCCTTTTGGTTTCATCTGTAATCTTTGTGGAAAAACTGGACATTACAGTAGGAGGATTATGCTAAATTGCTTTCTGCCACTAAAGAGTTGGACAAAGCAGTGGTTCAAGGCATGGAATGAGCATTTTGAAATAAGCACTTAGTCACTGAATTCAGTGACAAGAAATTAACCTAAACGATTTCAATTTGCATATGTTTATAATTTGCATTCTAGCTTTACACCTTACAGAGACTCCCTTGTTTGCTGTAACTGTAGTAAATGTTTGTTCACAGGCTGCTTAAAATCAAGCAGGGAGGTCAATCTGGGACCAAATCCAAGGCTGACTGCCTTGCCCTGTCTGCATGACTTGTCTAAATATCCTCCCAGGGCTTAAAACTGTTTGGCGGATTTGAATGGTGCAAGGCTGAGTCCGAAGTCTGTTACTGCAATACAGGGGTTCCCCAGTTATGCTGGGATCTATGAATCAAACCAGAGACCTTCATGTGAGTGCTTTCTCCTACTGCCACTTCTCTCTGTGGAGGAGACGCTGGCTTTTCTCTTGCTATTACTATAAAGACATTTTGCAACAGATGTGTCATCTTTCCTTGGATGAGTAAATTCATATCACCTCCAGATGACCATATCTAATCAAAAATTCAGATACTTGTAAGTTAGAAGAGGTAACTTTCACATGTACGGCTTTTGAACTGGTGTCCAGAACTTTACTCCTAATGTTTCTGTATCAGACCTTAACCAGTCTCCTACTCCTTTCTTCTCTTACTCTTCTCCATCAGATGCCATTGCAAATTGATAATGCTCTCCTGAGTTTTTACCCTTCCCTTTTTCCCCTTGGCACAGAGTAATCTCCAAATAGAAAATCTCTACAACAGGACAAGGATGTTAATTTTGTGCTTTATCAACAACACCCTCAATTCTGTCCCAGGTAAAGGAATGAATCAACCAGGGGTAATATAAGTGCAGATGTCTGTAGGGCCTGGAGAAGAAGGGGGTGCACACTGTCTGCAGCTTTCAAGTCTCTGTGTCTGTGCATCTTGTGCTGTAGTCACAGCACACGATTGTCCTTCATTCTCCTTTCAGACTGAGGCTCCTTCTGCCCCAGCAGTGAAACTGAAAAATGCAGAGAAGATTTTATGTTTTCAGGTGCTACATTCCCTTTAGAATGGCAAGATGTTGTACAGCATCTGCAACCAGTGGCTACAGCGATAGATAGATGATGTTCTCTGGGATCCCAGACTGTGTAATAACGGGGTCATGCAAGTCTACCCCCACTGTTGAACAGCTGCAGGAGCCCATTTCAAACTGTTAGTACACTTTAGAACACAGGAATATTTATCCATACATGAATAATAGTTTTTAACAGAAATGGCCCAAGGTTTCTCCGTTAGGGTTACGGACCCCTTGAAGGTCTTGAGTGTATTCAAAAGGGTCATGAAATTTTAGACAGCAGAAGTCAGCAGCAGCTCAGTTTCTCCAGAGAGGCAAAGTGAGAATAGGCTGTAAGTATTGTCTGTCAGAGCTTGAAATAACAAGGGAATTGCTAACTACATCACCTTTAATTGCTATCAATCAGCCTCTGTGGTGGCAGGAGAAGAGACGAGAGCACAAGCTTGTGCACCTAGGAGTAATACCTTTCTCACTGCCTCATCTTGAAGGAATGGATCTCCAGGGGGCTTGGGAAGGAATAGTCACATGGCAAAAGATGAACGAAAAAGGAAATGTCCTTTGTAAATATTTGAGAAGTCCTAGTAGACCATAATGCTACTGAATGAGAGGAGGGTAAGGGAAGCTGTAACTCTGCTGCTGGATAGGATCTGCCTCGGGGCTTGGTGTTTGGTAACACCACATTGTCCATAGTCTCCAATAACTTTTGCTTTATGGCTTTTTTCTTCCTGTAATGTTCCATTTCATCAGCTTAATCTTTTCACTTAATCACGACACAGATGATTTAGCTGGCTCACTTATCTCCTTTTTTTTTTTTTTTGTTTAATCCCATACTCTGTGGACCCTGCAGAGCTTAATTCCGGTGTGAAAGGTTTAAGACTCCAAACAGTTGTGAAACTACTTCGGCAAATTAGCGTCTTTGATTGAGATTAGTCTTAAAGTTGTTACCTGACATCTGAAGACAAAAACCTGTAAATCTCCCTAAAATGCCGGGCCAATAGCTTTGATATGTAATAAATACTGAAATTCTGTAAAACATTGCAATCCATTTTATCATCTTTTCTAAACAGAAAGAGCAAAGGCAGGAAATTCACTGTTGAGGACTTATACTTTTCTTTGAACCTACTTCATACTAAACGTTTGGGGAGTTAAAGCAGCCAGGTTTCAATATAAACAGCCAAATGACTGAATTAAATGCATGAAGTGATCTATTCATTTTCCCTTATGTGTTGAGAGAGCTCTTATGATAATGGTATAATAATGCTTTGTAATCATTTAGTGCTTTCCAGCTAAAAACGTACAGTAAATCTTTAATTTCTTTAGTGCCACTACTTCAGTGTTATCTGTTTTACTTGCCAATCTTCTCGTAGGCTATAAATGTTGTATTCCTATCTGCCTATCCTCTCTTAGGCCATAGCTCTGTGCTTTCGAGGCACACCAGCAAAAGTCTAACGGACCCCAGATACTTACAACATAAAAATTATCATTTCCTCACAAGTGCCAGTTAAATAGGTTTCTTCATGCCCTAATCCATTTTTTTTAAAAAATCAAGCCAACCTAGTTTAGACAGGGTTTTAAGTAAGACTTTTACTAAGCAAGTTTGCTTTGACTAGAATAATTGAAGGAGAGACTACAAGAGCTATTCTGTCCCCGCACCTGAGGAGGAAATGTCTTAGATTAGGTGGGAAATCTGAAGTGGAGAGAAGGCTTAAGAACATTAACAATTACAGCTGGAACTTGAAAAGAATATAGGCTAACAACATTATTAGCATGCTGCTGTCAATCCCCCCGCCTGTTTTTTCCAATTTTTATTGCCTGCTACCGTAATTTTCTCTAAAAAGTTTAAATTGTATCCCCTGCTGTATCCTATGCACAAGAATGGCTCCCCAGTTCCTCCAGTCTGTTTCCGTGTCTCTTAAAACTCACCTCTGCTGTAATGCTCAGTAGCGACTGTGGTCTGTGGTCTCTGCCTGGTGCTCTGATCTGAAGTAATACTTACATCCTTCTGATCTGCTTGTTTATGTCCACCACTTTTCATTCCTCTTCACTCCAACTGAGAAATAACTTCCCATCCTTCTATGCTGTGCCAAAACCACCTAGAATTACATGGCCAAGATCACACTGGCATCCCTAGGTATTACAGAAAACGGCAGAAACATCAGCAAAGGAGATTAAGTGGATCCCTCTAACTCATGCAAGAGGACTGCTGCACAGATGGAGAAAGAGCTTGGATCTTTTGTCTTGGTTATTTACTGTAATCACATACTCCTCCTTCTTTGCATCCCTTTCCAGAAGATACTGACATCAATTAACTTTTTCATTGCGTTGAGCCTTTACCTTTGCCTTTGTGGCAATGGAAACCTCTGTAATACTAACAGTGCTCAAGAAATGTTGTTAGCACCCAAAGGAGGGTTAAGTCATTTATTTTACGGGTTAAATCTGAGGAGACAGAATGAAATAAATAGAAAGGACAAATTCACATGCCAGAAATTGTACCTTACATGTACAGAGTGGAAGGGTGCTACTGACTATCTGAGACTGTGAGGACAGGAAGCCTCTAAGGATCTGCCTGGTGGCGAAGCTGGGATGGATGGACTGGGATGTACAGTCACTGACTCATCTGAAGGACAAAATTTGCCATGAGGCGTTGTTGTAAAGGGGAGCTCTTTCCCAAAAGCGCCACATTGAACCTATCTCTTGGATGCATTCATTCTGTCTGGGTTCTGCCACAGTTTGGCCTTGTGGGCTCTGTGCTTGGAGGCACTGATGGCTGACAGCCACCCTTGGCATTTTGAGGGGGTCAGACTGGTGACAAGCCATGACAACTGCTTGTATTTAACCATGGCAGTAGTTACAACTAGTATATCACATGGTGGAGAGGAAGCTGCAGCTTATTCTTTCAGACAAATGTGTCTGGGAGGTATCTCCCATAGGACAGGCACTCTTGGGCATGGGTATGGGTGTCATAACATGAATACAACACCTATAGACACTCTGCTTTCAAAATTTCTCTTAATACAACAGCCAAACCATGGGCCTTTATTGAGTGTTCCCACAAACTACAGTTCTTTGCACTAACAACTCCTTTTTTTTCTAGAGGCAGCTTACCACAAGTCCACCCTATGCTGTGACCTTCACAGATTGGTGTGGACTCTGAGGAGAGCAGTAGCCAAGCTGCCTACGTCACCTCAGCTGTAAACAGAGCTCCCCTGTTTGCACCCCTCTTGCACCCCTCCCTTGCTGCCTGCCACACACCCTTCTGCCGTCCTCCACAAAGACGTGGTTTTCTGGAGGAGGCCAAGCTCTGCTTACCAATTACATCAGCTCCCCTTGGTGAGCACATATGCTTCCACTTCAGAGCCTTGTTTCATTTGCTTCTTGTCTGTAAAAAGGAGTTTCCTTGAAAACCATTTTTCCAAGTGTGTTGTCTATGTTTTTCCCATTACAACTGATATATTCCTGTTCTTTCTTGCAGGAATGTTTTCATTGTCTCCTGTTGTTCTCTCTGTGTAGCATTTGCTAATCGAATAATTGGGAAGTGTTCATGATAGCTGGACTGTGCAGAATTTCTCACTGTTAGGTTCTTGCCTCTTTCCCTCCTCTACTACAAAAGTGATATTTCATTCCCACTAGAACAAGATTTAAAGATGACAGTTATTTTCCGTGTGCTGGCAATCAGTATAAAGAAAAGAAATGTGGACTGATTTCTTTAACTTCATCTTGTACACGGTCATTACTGCAGTAATTCAAACTTTCTTCACTTGCTGAATAAGGAAATATCAGAAGGATTTCTAGTTTGACAAAGAATTATTTGGCTGGTTACAGGTTTGTTGGATTGAGCTTTCAATAGGGTCTGCACAATCTTTGTTTATTTACTCTGCTGAAGCTGTTCAAATGGTTTCTTATTATCATTGGGTGGGACAGAAGAGAAGAACTGATGTCAGTTTTGCAACATGTCCTGTTATTTAAGTAATTCACAATTTAGGTTGGCACATATTTGGCCTTCCTAAATAATTGGATTTTACCCCTTTTTTTCTTTAACATGATTAAATGAAGAAAGAAAAAACTAACTACTGTTGCAAGGAAAGGACTTCTAGTAAACAAAAAACCTTTTACAAGTTTCCTGTATATATCACTTTGGGTTTGTCCCTCCTAAATTGTATAGCAACCTATATCAAACCTATTTGCAGAGTTGTTGAAAATCTTCCCCGGGAAGCGATTTCCTAAATTCAAAGGAATTCAGACTATATTAAGAATCTGTGCTTCAAGACTTTCATAAAATTTCAGACTTCCGCTGGGGTTCAAACCTGTGAGTAGCCACACTGAAGTTAATGGGTTTACTGAGGAGTTTAAAAGTTAAGCACAGGCTTAAGCACTTGTTGAGCGGACCCTATGCTTGCAAGAAGGAAAGTTTCCCTGGCTGCAGTGCCCTGTCCCTGATTGTGACAGCTGCACCTGAGGCCTCAAAGGATGAATAAGACAGTCATGTTCTTCCAGGAGGTTTTCAAAGCAAGTAGCCATTAGTGAGCGTACATCCTTAACTCTCACAATTGCACTGACCTGGTGAATTTGGTGCTCAGGTTGTAATCAGGGAACTTAGTTTCCCATTCCTTTTACAGCTGCTTGCAAAAACATGGGTGTGATTCTCGCATCCACACACTGGTTTAATAGTGTTCACACTCAGTGCATGTGCTCATGGAAATAAAACATAGTGGAGGATTTGACTCGCACTCTATGAAAGAGGTTTTAGAGGGTTACTGCTGTGTCCAAGCATGCTTCACAGCTGACATTTGTCAATGAAAAAGCAGAGCTCAATGAAAAGGCTAAATGTTCACCAGGAACGTCTTTACTGTGGGGTTAATGAGGACTAGAAAGGACTTGCACTCTGGCCTTAGCTGTGTATGTTTGTCTTTTCTTCTACTTTCATCTCTCCTCCCTGAGCCCTGGTCTCTTTTCATTCTTTTTTTTTTTCCTTTTAATTTGTGCCTTTCTATTAAACCAACCAACCTTCCTTCCTTCACTCTTTCCTTTCTTTCTTTCTTCCCTTCCTTCCTTTCTTCCCTTCCTTCCTTCCTTTCTTCCCTTCCTTCCTTTCTTCCCTTCCTTCCTTTCTTCCCTTCCTTCCTTTCTTTCCTTCCTTCCTTTCTTTCCTTCCTTCCTTTCTTTCCTTCCTTCCTTTCTTTCCTTTCTTTCTTTCTTTCTTTCTTTCTTTCTTTCTTTCTTTCTTTCTTTCTTTCTTTCTTTCTTTCTTTCTTTCTTTCTTTCTTTCTTTCTTTCTTTCTTTCTTTCTTTCTTTCTTTCTTTCTTTCTTTCTTTCTTTCTTTCTTTCTTTCTTTCTTTTCATTTGCAGTGTTTTGAGAATCTGACTTTGACAAATTGTTGATAAGAGAAACTACAAAAGTGCCTATTGCTTGAACCTGCTCAGGGCCTCTCTTGCTAACATGCAGTGATTATTAGTGATAACTTTACATGTCAAACAACGTAATAGACTCAAAAGTAAAATTCTGGGTTTTGTTTGAAGATATAAAGGGTTTAACTCAGTCCTTTCTGATCTGCAACACATGGCCAGATGAAATACAATATTTGCCTGTTTTGACGCATTTTCCTTTCTCCTTTAAATATAGTAAGCTCATAAAGAATTGTTACATCTCATGCTTAAGAGAATAAGGGTGCATATTGTCATGCAAAGAGTACTGTGTATCCTAATGAAACAAATTATTTGATGTTACTGCACTTACAATGCTTAATAATGCATAGTATGAATAAAAATATGAACCTGTCATAATTCTAATTTTTCTGTATTTTATATTAAAATGAGCAGTCTAAAAATTCATGCAGACAAAGTGAGGCTGCTATAACCTGCAGGAAAGAAGTTTGTAAAAAGGCTTTAAATTGAAGACTAAACTTTCAAATGTAGTTTAAACGTGTAAATAGAAGAACAGCAGCTCACCTGACTGTTCCTAACATCTCTAATTGCACCTGTTATAGCCTCAGTGAAGTTATAGCCTCTCTACTCCCAGTGCTCTGATATAGCCTTGTGTTATCTTCCAATCCCCGGTTTACAATGTTTTCTTCTTGAACCTAATGAGAGTATCCTTTAAAATTAACTATGGAATAATTAGGAAACAACAAATCAATGCTTCAACATGTAAAATGTTTTCTAGAACAATGAATTTAACAAGTCATAGACTTACTATAGGCTTGTAGATAATGGGGTTAATGGGCTCACTATATTGAGTGGACCAAATTCCCAGTATAGATCTTTTAACCTAGATTCTATAAACTCTTGCATTGCCTTCATCTCTACAGACTACATTTATAGCACAAATTTAGCAGTGTGAAGGAATACTCCCAGGCCCTGAAAGTCAATCTTCTATAGTTTTAAATTATTAGAGAAGTTTCTGGCATAATTTTGGACTGTGTCTGCAGTTTCTCAAATTGTTCCAAGGCATGGTTCTGAGATTAGCACATGGTAGGAGCCATTCCCAACAGGCAGTTGCCCTGTTTTGCAGAGCAAGACATTTTAATATACTGATGTAGCATTTAATAAAATGTAGTAATATTGATTTTGGCAGTGCTCCATACCAGGTGGTTTCAGTGTCAGACAAGTCCTGGCCACATTTAATTTTTATTAGAGATATAGCTTTAGTTTCTGAGCATTCACTAGTTGTATGCTAAGTGCACAACTGATTGATAGCATGAAATATAAAGGCATTCATTCTTCAGAACAGTTAGGAGGATATGCAGCCTTTGGCTTCAGCAGACCTAGCTTAGTTGCTCTTCTCATTGTACGTATTATTCCTCCCTAGAGGGCAGGTTGAGGAAATGCAGTGATTTCTGTGAAGATCTTTCCTTCCTTTGGGAGTTTATTCCTGCCTCTTAAACAAAAGTGTGGCTTAAGCTGAAGTGTAATGTATTGTACTAGAGAGTGAAAGACCTTTCGTGTTGAAGGAAAAGGATCTTTAACTATGTGCTTTGAAATATTTAACGATTTTTAGCGTATTCTGATATGCAGTAGACCCTTCTCTTATCAAGACCTACATTCCTGCAGAGATGCTCTTCAACATTCAAGGCTTGCAGAATCTACTTACCTCCTAATACATTAATGCCCATATATTCTGGGATGTGATAATACACACACCCTAGGCAGCAATGCATATACAGTTGCAGTCATTTTATTGTTCAGAATTAGATGGACTCCAGAGTTGCTGTGTATGACAGCATTAGCAACACCAAAAAATTAGTGAGCATTCTTAAATTAGTCCCTAAATTAAGCAATTTTCTTTCTACACCTTTCATCTAAATGCGTTTTGTACTAAGCCTGTATAGTTTTTCAAAACATTTTTACCTGATCACCTGCCTACCCTCTGTTTTGATTATCAACCCTTGAAAAGACCTTTTTGACAGAAAGCTGATCCCAATGTCCAATATCTGGAAAAAAACAATGGAAGAGGTATAGATGTGGGGAAGGTAATGCTTTGTCTTCTGCACATTGGTGGTGTAAAAGTACTTGTCTATATCAGTGCTCCTTTTGCCAGTCCCAGGACTGGGCACCTTCTAAACTTAACAACTTTATCACCTCTAGGACCTTAATGTCATTTTTCTGCAACAACAGGCCTGTTATTTGCCTGTATTTGTCCTAGTGTTCTGCACAGGAAAATGAAGTGGATTCCCTAACATCCTGTAATACCAAATTCTAGTGGCAGTCATAGTAAATAAAACGCTGATGTGAACCAAAGATAATAGCTATTTACCCTAGATTTACATGTCTGTAATGCAGAAATCTGTATCAGGCCTAGTCACCAAAAATCCTTAAGAACATAAACAGATTTATGCAGAAAGTAATTTTTCTGGTTTTATTTTGGTTTGGGTTTGTTTTTTTGCCATCTAATGGACTAAGATCAATTGTATGCATTAAATCATGCCTTAATACACTTTACGAATTGTAATAAATTAGCAATTTCCCTGCTCAGATGAAGATGAAGATGTCTACATCATGGACATGCAAACATGTTATGAATTTCACCCATATTTAAACCATGTTTCCCTAATAGTAATTTTGAAGAATGGATCCAAAGAAAACATATTGTTGAGGTTTACATTGAGATAAAACATCAATATAACAAATACATGCCTGTTCATTTATTTTGTTTTATCATCTTTCTAGAGTTTTAAAATCCTTCACATGTGATAAAACAAATCAGTGCTCTGTGCATTGACAGGCAAAAATTAAGCTTAGCAGAAATGCCTGTATTATATACACTTGTATAACATTTTTTCTGACAATCTGGATCTTGTAAAGAATGCTTAAAGCATACATTTAAAATGAAATTGTTTATCTTGGTATCAATTCTGGAAAAGATAGCTGTAAATTTGGAGTTATTTCTGTTTGTTTGATTGTTTTTTTTGCGACATTAAGGGCTGCATCACAAAGAATCACCAAACAAAAGGAAGACATTTTTTGCAGATTTCATACCTAAACAGTCCTGATTTGAAATCCTGCCACCAACGATGTGTGCCATATGAACAAAATCTGGTATTAATTAAGTGAGAGTGAACTCCTAACCCATTTGAACTGTCATGCTGAAGGTCTGACACGAAAGATCAGGGAGTTTACAAAGACTAATCACCATTGCAGGGTCCCATGGCCTACTCTTCACGCAAGTGCTTTTGTAGTAAAATCAGCCTTCAAAGTGACTGTAGCACACAGAGAACAAAAAAGAGAGCAACAAGGAGATGCTCATTGGACACTGACTTGCTTTTGTTCAAAGACGATCCTTTGCTCTCTTTAGAAAACAAGAAATTATTTCAGCCTTAAAGTCGCCAGTCTAATCATAGCTCCATATTCACTATGGTCCAGCAGAAAGAAGAGTCTTATTTTTGTAAATATTTGATAAAAATAGTTAGTTTTCCCCTTCGGCGTGTCTGCTGCCTTCTGATTATGGTAGTGGCAGCATATACAAAAGTTTCTCAGTTAAATCAGCTGGAGATCTCAGTAGTAAAATGAGTTTAATATAAAGCCGAGAAAAAACTCCTTGTAATTCCTAGATTTGAGAAGCTGTGTCATGCACTTGAGCAAAGGTACTAAACTATGAAGCAAGGTGCAGACTGCAAGATCTGAGAACACAGGATCTTTTGTATGGGCTATTACCGCTATCGGTTTCATGGGACTAGTTTTGGCTGTGACCTTGCAGTTCCAGCCTTACAGGTGTCCTGTCCACATATCACATAATGTCAAATATTACAGTTTCTGAGGGTTTGTTTGTTTTGTTTTATGAGTTGGAGGTTTAAAAATATTACTAAGCTAAGCACATTGAAATAAAACTTTATTGACAACAACATTACTGAGATGGTGAAATCAAACATTTCACCCTTAAAAATACAATTGACCAGCATTCAAAAAAGTAAGATAACTGTAACATCCTAAAGGGTTTGTTTTGAAAGATTTTTAGATTTTTCTGCCAGTTTGTGTGATAACCCTGAAAGTTCAGGATGAAACCATCCTACTTTATTTCCACAAATGTTGTTGGGGTTTTTTTTTAGTAGTTGTGTTATAGCCACAAGTCTTCTCACCAAGATCTGAACCCCCTTGTTTTTCATTTGCTGTATCTGTGTGTGAAGATACTCAATGCACATTAGAGCTCACTACAAGAAATCTTTAAAGAGTTCTATGCATTGATCCTACCAAAAGACCGCTCAGACCTAAAGGTAAAGAGAAAGAAGCAGTAGGGTTGGGAACACCCGGATCATCTTCAGCAGTTAAAGTTCATCAAAAGATTGCATTGTGTCAATTTGAACACACTACAAGGTTTTGTATTTGTTTCAAATCCATTTTATTCAGATGGTATTGTGGGTCTTTTGTGGGGAGGGAAAACAACACAGGGTTTGTAGAAAAGCTTGTGTTAATAACCTGAGAATAGTTCTGACAGTGCTCTGTCTCATGAAAGCATCTTTAAGGTTTTGCTTCTATTTCAATTTTGAAGAGAAAGCAAATTTTAAAAGCAACCCATGAAAAAGGGCTGTGGCCAACTCTATTTGATGCCTCTTCTTTACTAATGGGGAATACAAGCCAGAGTATCAAAGTGTTTTGCTTGTATTTGGGTAGCTCATGATATACTTCCCTTTCTTCTTCACTCTTTTAATGTGCATTTCTTCTGAGTTACTGTTAGACACAGTGAGCCTGGACTCTATAGACCCAGAGAGCCTAGAGCACTGTTGCTGTTCCAGTGTTGTAGCAATTAAAGGTCTCAAGTTCTTACTGAAAAGTGTTCAAGAATCGAGAACGTTGAAAAAAATTAATAAAAAAGGTGGAATGCAGTTTCTTCCGTAGCAGACACAAATGATCTCTGTACTGTGTGTGTGAGATATGAGTTCTATAGAATTCAGACAACAAAAAGAAAGCAAAAAGAAAACCTTTCACTGTTAAACCAGTTCATCCTGTTTTCAAAAATGCAAGCAAGGCCAAATGCCTAGAAGACAACAGAGCCAGAAAGATTAAAGGGAAAGCAAAACCAGACCTGAAAACAAGTGGACCTCGCTTTCACATCCTGCACTTGGATCTGAAAAGTATGATTGTGTCATCCTTGGCCAGCCCTGGTGGTGCCAGCTGAGGACACTGTCATAGCCAGTCCACTCCCATCAGCTTGCTACTGTGCCCTGGAGTGAGGTTGCTTCCTCCTCAGCTGCTCTGGCTGAGACAGACAACAGGCTAAAACTAGCTCTTTTAAGTCATATAAGCTGTGTTATTAAAGGCTTACTGTCAATAATACTTAGACAAACCTGGCTGTGTGGCCACAGTGGATGAGCAAACACTGTGCCAATCTCTGGTGCCAAAACATTGGAGTGGCAATGACCACCAGTAGTGGGGCAGAGACAGTGCATCAGTGGCCACGGTGCGGTGGAAAAGGGCTTAATTCCCCTCATGCCACAGAGACAGCAGGAGGCACAGCAGCAGCTCTTTGGCTGTATGGAGAAGCCTGGGGATGTGAAGCAACTGAAGAGACATAAGCCAACCCCCAAGATCCAGGGTGGGCACCAGTCGCAGTGTAACAAAACAAGAAACCAAAGAAGGTGGCTTCCTCAGCTGGCAAACATGTGTGCAGGGTGTGCGCTGACTAACACATTTGGGTTAACAGCAGCTTCCTGAAAGGCAAAATTTGCACTGGTTGCAGAGACGTGTTTACTGCTTCCCCTCATGTATACAGAGTCTTCTACTTTGCATTTTTTTTATAAGTATCTTCCTCTATATGACATTAATTGCATGGCTTATCAGAGATGATAAGGAGTGTGCTTATCACTGGCCAAGTATACTTTTGCCTTGTGTGGTATGAATTAAACGTTTTGAGATACTTTGTGTTCCAGAGAGTTAATACTGGAAAAGTCTTCTAGGAAAAAAAAATGGTCTGAGAAGGCTGCAAAGCCATTGGACAACATGCGGCAATTCTCTGTGTAACAGCTGACAGCAGTATTTATTTTCATTTGAGAAACAGCAAGAGCAGGGCCTGCCCCAGACATCTCTCACTCCATTCAGAAAGCAATGTTTATGGACAGCTGCAGGGAGTTACTCACAAGAGGCTTAAATGGGAGGGGGAGGGAGAAAAGGGCCATTCCTTCAGGCCCACCCAGTCACTGAGTTTTTCAGCCGAAGTGCAGGCTCAGTTTCATCCCAACTGGCCAGTGAAAACTGAGCCCAAACAACTGTCTGGATCACAAAAGCAGGAGAGATGGAAAAGATGGTGATAAATGTAGTGGCAAGTCGTTCCCCTGGAGTTGCCCAATGTGTGTCTCTTGTTTGAACACTGTCATGGGGTTAACAGTGGTTTGTGGGCTAATGTGGGGAAACAAGAAAGGGTCACTCGCAGACATCAGAAAGATGTTTTGAAAAATTTTTAAAGTGCTTATTGGTTCAGAGGCCTTTTCAACGCCAACAGCTCCACGTGCTTCACCAGAGATGCAGCTGACTTGCACAAGTAATTCTACAGTCAGTAGAAGCAGCATAAATCCCGTTTGGGCAGGATTTGGTAGCTTCCACGGTGTTATCTGTCTGTCTGTCTCACTGCCTGTTCAACTGTCTATACTTTTTTTCACTTGACCCATCACCATGTCATACAAACATCTTCCATATAAAACTGCAGAATGCACCCTTACTGTGCATTCTAGCTTTTGTAGCATTTCCCAAGTCTTAATACAGGTGGAGGCATAAAACACCTCCTAGCAGTGGGATTTCTGTCTTTTAAGACTTAATAACTGATTTAATGCCTTGCTGGTCCATAGTTTTTCTATTTCTTGTATGTGTTTTGGGGTTTTTACTGTTGTACTATGCTGATGGGATCTGGAGAGTTTAAAAGTGCCGGCTCTTCCACTACAGTAACAGAGCAACACCCTCCTCCTTCACTTATCCTGATGTGTGCTGTGATGACAATGTGGGGTAAGTAAATGTAAGGAACTGTCTCTCAGTTGACACTTATCTGAGATTTTAGCAAAGATTCTGGCCTTTTATAGCACCTACTTGCACAGTTATAAACCATAAATCTTATGTGACTCATGAAAACTTGCGATGCATAGTACAAAACAGTTTCTCTTGGATTCCAGGGAAATCCAAATGCCTTGTCCATGAGTACCTTGCAATTGAAACCAAGATTAAATCTAATTGTCTTCAACTAGATTTCGGTTATGTTTTCATATTAAATGCAGGTAGTCATCTGTTTGACCAAATTTTAAATTGGTTAGGCTTTCATCTTAATGAAAGCTATTGAACAAGCTGGAAAATGTTTCGTGTTTCATATTTAATACTTTAATAATTAAAATAGATCTGTTAACTATGGAAAATATTGATGGTTACTGCTCTTCAACATATGGAGACCACACACAACCAATAAGATTTTGAAATGCACTTAGCCGTGGTCTGACTAAAATCTTTGCATGTCAGTGTAAGAACAGCTACTATTAATTTGCTTCAGAGTTAAAATAATAATATTGATAATTGCACATAATACCTTTAACCACAGGAGTCTGGTCAAACATAAATAAGATTTAGAACATCATGAAGTTTTAAATTAACTCTGTTTAATCCATTATTATAAACTCAAATTCTGCTCTGCTGCTGTCAAAAAGGAGTTAACATTGCCATGTGCCAAACGCAGAGAGATGGTAAAAAACATGTAAAAACTGTTCATAGCTATGCATTGACATGAGTCCAATATGGCAGATCCACCTTGCTTCTGCTGGCCTAGTACCCCACACTACCAAGGAAGGTAATTGACACTAAGGGTAAATATCTTTCTATACACACATTTGGCGACCATTTTGACTCCATTCATGGGAGAAGACACAACATAAAACATCCCAAAAAGTACTCTCTGTAGTGTTTCTGCCAGTGATTTACCCCATCTGGTAATCTATCTCTAGGGATGGTAAGTCTCTGAGACTTCAGAAGACTGAGACACAACAATGAAAAAAACCACTGAGAACAATGAGGATCACTGTTTTCTTTCCTAGGACAAAAAGGGAATAAAAATGGGAAAAACAGACTCATAGGGCCAAATATAGAAACAGACTGAACCAAAGAAGTAAAAAACTGCATGTGAATGTTTTTAGAGTAGGTTGTTTGAAAATATCCATATCAAGACATTGATGTGAATAAAACACTGAGATTGTCACTCCGCAGTCAAGCCTAGCCAAAAAAGCTGAACTTCAGTCAGGTCCTTAAATCCCAGTAACATTAAACACATCCATAAATGTTTTGTCAAGGCAGGTTCATAAATACCTGGCAACACCTCTTCAGTATCACTCAGTACCCTTCTGTCAGAGGTGTCACCACTTCTCAAGAATATGTTCCACTTAAAACCAAAATTTTTCAAAACTATGAGAAAATTAGCCTTTGAGGAAGTCCAAGAATAAGTTCCAAAAGAAAGCCACAATTCTAAACTCTCACATAAATCACCTCTTGGCATTTAAGGTTTCAATTTTCTTGCTTTAAGAGACTGTATGTTTTCACTATGCTCTTCGGTGAATTTTTAGGTCTACTGAAATGGTTGTTTTTGAGAAGAGTTACTGCCATGCTCTCATCTGTTTAGAGGAACATCCACCAATACAGAAAATGAACCTAACAGTGAGGTGTAAACAAATTGCAAATGAGGTTTCTCCTGGGGATACATACACTGTAGTGAGTCCAGAGCTCCTTACCTGTTAAGATTTGAGTGGCTGCAAAAGGCAGAGTTAGATTCATCTGTAAGACATACACCAGAGGAAAGAGCAGAGTACAGGTTTACCTATACACTGCCCTGTGAATGTTTTGTGTTTTTCAGGAAATATTGTCTGGAGGGGTAGACTCAGCATCCTTACCCTACCTGTCCTGCTGTTTTTCTTATAGTTTCCTACTTTGTCGTTCAAAGTCACGGTAAGTGCAGTGTAGATTGTCCCCATCTGACTTCAATACACCTGACTGTTTTATTGGTATCCCACAGGAAGGTGGTGGGCCACAAACGCTGTGCTAACAAGCCAGGTGTGCTTGCCCATGGGGACTGTGCGCTCTGGAAGGTATGCTTCAGCTGCTGGCCTTGCCACAGTGCTGCCTGCATGGAAGGGCCTGCTGGCTTTGAGGCAGTGTGGACATGCCCCAAACACCATGGTGTAGTTAAGGGTGAATTCTGGTAAACAGAAGCTCCATGTAAAATGATGGACCTTGGCTACACTCCCCCACTGCCTAGGGAGCCCTGCCAGGAAATGATCTAAGTGTGTGCTCTTGCCCTCCACTCCTTCGTCTCGCTTTCCACAAGGAGGAACTCAAGAGCTCAGGCAAGATGGAAACAACTGGACACTGACCAAGGCCTTACTCAGATTGCCAGGGCCAAGACACTCGAGACAGCCTGGTGAGGCTCAGTTGAAGTACAGCCAGCTCTTACCCATTTCTGATGTGGAGAAAGGCCAGTTTTGCCACTCCTTACTGCCTGACCCAGCACATTAAACCAGTTAGATCACTTTTAAAATGTCCATTTTCTTCAACAGCAACAATCTGCACTGTGAAGCAAGGTTTGACTGCTTGTACCCAAAGCAGTTTTAATCCTACAGATTCAGGTAACTAGACCACCATGGCTATAACAGCCCTAGGCTTGGTGTGGGCTGCAAAAATCTGCATGGGACTATGGGGACCTCTACAGCAACTGCTTAAAACAGACACATCACTAAGCAGAGCACAATTTCATGAATAGCAGTCTCTCACAGACCAAATGCTTGGTTTTAGCCCCTTTCTGACATGACTAAAATGCTCACACTGAAATAGCATGTGCTCAAGCTACCAAAACATACTTTGCATTTGAGAGTCTCACACTGTCTATTCCTCCAGCTCAGCTATATGCAGCCACATCTTTTTCTCTGATACCTTTACCAAACACCTAGACACTTAACCTCTGGCTCCTAGAATTACTCAGCAGATTTCCAATGATATTTCAAACCGTAAGTTTCTGCTGGTGGGAAATAAGGTAGGCTGTTGCCCTGACTTCCATGCAATGTGTAAACCTGCTAAGCTCAACTGACTAACTATGTCAATTGCCCAGAATACAGGGGAGATAAAAAAGGTGGGAAAGGATACTTATTCTGAGATTTCCAAAGCTGTGTTAAGATATTGAACCACCATCCCTGCTACAGCTTAGGAACCTTATAAACGAATCTTCTAGGCAGATGTGAAAACTTAAGCCGAAGTACATCATCTGTAATTCAACTTATTTTGCTGTATTTTACAATAAGTGGAGGAAAACTCAAAATTAAACTTTTGCCTGCAGGCCTGAGCAAAGCAGGGTCCTACCATTGCTTTGGACTCACATGTGTTTTCCAGTTTAAATGTTGACATATTCCTTACGACCAAAAAGGCAAAAGCTGGCTCTGAACAGCCTGCTTGTTTGAGTCTGATCTCACAACGGCCTGTTTTCTTTCAAAATATGCCCTTTGAGAAAGTTATTATGCTTGTTATAAAGTAAATGAACTTCATTTCCTCACCACCACAGCCATTAGGCTGACAATGACAGCAGGCAAATGTAATCAGCAAATGTAGTCAACAACAGACGGAAGCAAAATCAACTTTCTTTTAAATAGCCCTTTGCTAATGACAATAAGGAACATTCAACATCTCACATACTTGCTTCCAGTTCAGTACAAGAGGAAACATATCTGAAATACCACCTCATGTAGCCAAGAAAATTTGCTTTAATTGACATTCCATCCATAATTGATGCTGTTGTGGAAAATAGAGAGAAACCAAAATATCTGTTCAAGACAGATAATAGCATCTGAATTTTCCTGATATTCATAGGAGACTAGAGGTGAAAAGTTGTGGGGAAAAAGGTCAGGAAAGATATTTATGGTCCATGTCTTTTAATTTTTTTAATTATCCTTTTCACTGAAAGGGTGATTGGCCATTGGAATGGGCTGCCCAGGAAGGTGGTGGAGTCACCTACCCTGGAGGTGTTTAAAGGGAGACTGGATGAGGCACTGAGTGCCATGGTCTAGATGATGGTTGGTGTTAGTGTTAGGTTATAGGTTGGACTTGATGATCTCAGAGGTCCTTTCCAACCTTATGATACTGTGATACTGTGATACTGTGATACTGTGATCCTTTTAATATACATTTTTGAAACTACACTCAGAAGAATTTTCCACTGGAAAAAACTTATAAACTGACGAGTTTCTACAGTTTCGGCAAGCAAGATATTTTTCAGTCTCTCAGAAAACCAGATCTAATCAAAATTACGCAACTCACTCAAAAGTTATGTAACAGTCTAAAATCTTTGACCAAATTTGATTAGGTAACTTTGTGTGTTCCTGATTTGGGAATATAGTGGTCCCTGGAATACCTTGTTATGGAGTCTTCATGAACCTACTGGATCATTTTCCATGCTGTGGTCCTTAAGTATCTTTGGCTTTGGTTGAACATTCAGGACAAAATCTCTGTCATCTTTACCTGTCACAGTCACCTGTCTTTCATGGAGTAATTTTATTGAAGCAACATAGAGCAGTGGATCTTATAGTTCACAAATTTGATGAGATATAGAAATTACATGCACCTTAAAGTAGTTTTTATGCCTTTTATCTGTGATGAATAGAAACCTTCATAATAACATCAGAAAATAATCCAAAGACTCTATGAGCTGATGACCTTTTTAATAAATGGATTTGCTGTTATAAATGGATATATTGCATACAATGTCACGAAGTAATTTCTGCTTCAGATCTGTAACTTGCGTTTGATGTTGGGATAACTTTCAGGAAAGCCCAGTTAGGTTTACATGAACAGTGGAGAAGGTTTATCAGATCCACAATATAGCACAAAAGGGAAAGCCTGGAACAGTCTGTCAAGAAAGTTATTGTGCTCCCAGGTAATGTGGCAATGACGGGAACCATAGTCTTATAGGTTTAAATATTATGAGACAGATTCTCAGCTGGTACTGGCAGGTAAATTCCACTGAAGTCAATGAAAATGTTCAAATATACAATGGCTAAAAATACAGCCTGAAATGTCTCTTCTGAGTTTTTTCTCTTCGTACCAACTGTTGCCAGCGGCACTGTTCTGGAATGTAACCAGCTAAGCTGATGTTAAATCACAGTATCACAGTATCATAAGGTTGGAAAGGACCTCTGAGATCAACAAGTCCAACCTATAACCCAACACTAACACCAACACCAACACTAACACCAACCATCATCTAAACCATGGCACTCAGTGCCTCATCCAGTCTCCCCTTAAACACTTCCAGGGTCGGCGACTCCACCACCTCTCTGGGCAGCACATTCCAATGGCCAATCACCCTTTCGGTGAAGAACTTTTTTCCTAACATCAAGTCTAAACTTTCCCTGACGAAGCTTGAGTCCATGCCCTCTAGTTCTGTCACTGAAATGGGAAAAGGAAAAATTTGTAAGGGAGATTTTAGAGTTCCCTGACAGCCAAAGCTACAGTTGTTTGATTTACACACTGTGAAAAACCATTGAATTAATCTAATTTATTAATTAGGATTGGAGTTTCAGCTGAAGAAAAATCTTACCACTGTATGTGTTTTCATCAATTCAAATCCCATGGAAATGTATTGCCTTCCCAACTATTGAAGGTAATAGGTTGCATGTTTGAAACAGAGGGACTTCACAGACATAATGCATGACATAATTCTCTTTCTTCATGTGTTGACCTAGCCAATATATTTTATATCTAATTTTTCCCCAGTATATTTCTGAGAAATAGTGTGTGTTCTCACATACGCTGTAGTATGCTTCAAAGTCACTTTCTCATGCCTGATTACTTCTGGGGTGTAACACCTTTGCATTCAGCAGAAATACACTTCCCAAATGAAACGGTCCCATCTGCGAGTTTTAAAATCAGATTGTTTGTAATGTTGACACATTTTCATTAACGTCAGAAATCCAGGTGGTGCATCAGTACATCTGTAATGTTTGCGAGCACCCTGAATGCATCAAAAATGTCAACAACAGCCCTCTGTACTTCTAGACTGAAGATTTCCACATGGACTAGAAAGAAATACGGTCATCAATTTAATAGTTAAATCAAGGCTTGGGAGGTTGCCAAATTGTCCAGATGTATCTGTCTTGCTGCTGGAATCCCTTATTGCTTTGCATGAATACAGGGTTCCCTTCTAAAAATGATTACAAGTGTTGGTGTTTAGAAATGTCAGGAGGAAAAAAGAAAATAATGATCAAAAAGTTCATGGCAGTCAGCCCTTCACTCCAGCCTCCTAACACACAGTGTAAGGAGGGACTTCTTCATGATTGCATCATCTTACATGACAGCAGCTGCACATAGTTTCAGCAACAGTGGTATATGAAAAATATGTTCATATCTTCCTTTGCTTGCTTATTCTGTGACCAACACAAACATCCAGGGATAACAAGAGTAAGTAAATAATGTTTTCCACAGCAAAGAGGGTAGTATTTTCTTTGTTCACTGCCTCTTAATAGCTCTTTTTTATACTGTTCTTTACTATATCCTTGTCCAAAACAAGTTTTGAATAAGTTTTAGAATAATTTATTATTTGCATTGCAGAAGAGAACACAGTCATGGACCAGGATGCTAATGTGTGACATGATCAAAGCAAACAAAGTCCTTGCCCCAGAAAGTTTGCAGTCTGTAGGGTGAGAAACAACAGATAAAGACACAGACAAATACAGAGGATCAGTGAACATAGTATGACTGCATTTCTAGTGATAAATTATAGCTGCCTAGGACCAGCTGATGTCTCTAATGCCACCAGGCACACTTATCTTTTGAAACAATGGATCCATACGCCTTTCACCAAAAAAAAGAAATCTCCTTGGCCTGCAGTAATCTCTAAACTCTGCTTGGCAGTTCTATGGGATATCCAACACAGTGCCATGTGCCATCCTAACAACCTGTCAGTAGACACCATTGAGTTCCTGTGTCTAGAGCATTGTTTGGTACTGCTTTATTTGCTAGTATAGATGGAGTTGCTGATGAGGCTTGATCAAAGCTAACCACCTGCATTTCCAATGACATAAAATATCAGAAACTGTGTAAGATGTGTCCAGATCATCTGAATAAAACTGTAATCTGAGCATACAGGTTCAGGGTACAGTTAGGGTAAACCACATGAACAAAATTGAAGGGTTTGTTGGTTTGGGGTTTTTTTCCACCATAACAGGCTGTAAAAAAACACATCCAAAAGTTTCGGAAAAGTTAAAAACCCTCAGGCTTTTGTGCATAAATCACTCTCTAATGAATAATGAGTTAGCAGGTGATTTCTTCCAGAGCAAGTTATCCTTTTTCTTCCTCTAGGACAGATGGTAGTGCTCGATGTCTAACATAGATTACTAAAAGAGATGGACAACATGTTTCATTTGTGCACACATTTTTGTGTATTTGCTATGTTAGACAAATCTGTTTTGTTGGAACATATCCACACACACCCACATTAAGCCTACAACACCCAGGGTTTGTGAATATGTGATGTATATAAAAAAAAGACACAAAAGCAATCAAATACACCTTTAAACATCTATTAGTGTACTGCAGTGTAAACAATCTATGCCTTTGTCTAGAGGAAAGTGACTTCCCAGTTCTAAAAAAACTCTATTTTAAGGCAGTGCATCGTAACAACTGTCTGTCCTGTAGTGGTGGTGGCAGATTGTATAGTGAAGTTGCCACTGTAATCTATAAAAAGGAAGTGAGAAAAAAAAATAACAAAAAGTTAGACTTGTTCACGGAAGGATTTCCAGTAGGTTGAACAACTGTAAGAACTGAAAAACTATAGTCTTTTATGTGCTTTGATGTGAGTCATGGTCCCTTCATGTTGATAACTAGGTCTTAATAATCCAAGTGGATTACTAGTTGAACTAGCATAGTCGTATTGCCCTGTGAATGTCCAGGCAGTTGTATTCATACCACCCCTGCCGAAATATAAATTGACCCCTCTTCTTCATATCTCCACAGTTTTTTTTCTTATTCATAACATTTTTGGGTTTTCTTTAGAGGAACATCAAGGAAAAGATCCCTCTGGCTTTGCAGTAATGAGGTAAGGAATTGAGTTTCTGTTTTCATAGCTACAGTAGTCGCAATATGTCTTCAGGAGTGACAGTCACCAGAGAAATTACAATAATAAGATTTCTTTTTGTTCCTAGTGAGTTTTTATGGTGAGTGTTTAACTGTGGTAGCAAACCCTATTAGCCTTTAGAATCTTTGCTATCCATTTGTATCACCTCAGCCAGATGTAATCATAGTATCCACCAAGAACTTGCTTTATGCAGTACAAATGCAGTAAAAATAGACAGTAGATCCTTTCTAGAGACCACTTGGGCGCTTTATCTCCTCAAGATAATGTGATTTTATTGGGCTAGCCAGAGACACAGCAGTAATATGAGAATACTGCAAGTTTCTTACAGCTGAAATTTCTGTGATTTAGCATTAAGCTAAGCAATTAATGTTTTAAGGAACCAATGCACTTCAGATGACATCTTTATCAACGAAACAAGGTTGAAGTGTTTTCCTTGAAGATCTGGGTGGCCATGGAGGTGCTGGTTAGAGATCTGCTCACACTGTCTACTCACTGGCAAAGCCAACTGCTGGCTCCCTGCCTCCAAGTACCGAATCATACTCCCCCATTGTCCCCTTCTGTTGAACTATGGTATGTAGTGGAAATGGATTCAGTTAAATTATTCAGTCTTAATTAAAGAAACCCTGTTTTTAACTCAGATTATTTCACTGATTCAAAGCCCAATGTGGACCCACAGGTAGTGGGATCAGCACTGAGAGGATGAGGTCTTCAAGAGACAGGGACAGAGAAGGAGGAGGAGGAAGAGGAAAAGACAAATCCAGCCATAGGGGAGGCTTGAGATGGCACCATCCTAGAGAAAAAAAAATGGAATCAGTTTTCCTCTATTGTGGGAAACTAATAAGAAAATACCATTTCAGGAGCTGGAGTTGAGTCTAGAACTCAACTGCTGTGAATGGGGCAGAAATACTTCCTAATTAGCACCAGGTTTTACACTGTGATTTAAAACACAAAACCTCCATTTAAGTGGCATGTAAACTAATTAATGGCAATGCAATGAAAATGGGTAATAATTTTTTAAAGGCCACAATGGAAAGAAACTTAACTGCCGCTTCTTTTTAGTAAAGATTTCCAAACCTCAAATAAAACTTGCCTCACTTTTATGAAAAAGTCTAAAAAAATTATGCAGAAAACCTGTCCCTATTATTTTTAAATATAAAAAATTACTTGTCTTTTACTATACTTTCTATACTTCTTATTTCTAGCTTAATAGAAACATTTCCCAAGAAATATTTTGGGCTAATACTTACTAATATCTGAATGCCAACAAGTTTATCTTAACCTAGTCTTCCTACTATTTGCAACATGCAACAAGGAGCTTGAGGAGAACCAGAGCTAGCCTTGAATATGAGGCAAACATTGTTCCCATTAAAATCAATGGAGATGTACAGTTCACAGTTCAGCTAGGGCTTTTGTGTGTTCATTGCTGAGAGAATACAAAGCTTAATGGCTTTAATATTATGTTCATGTAAGACTACATCAGAACACGTTTTAGTATGCTTTTTTCACATAATTTCCTATTTTTCCAAAACCAACGTGAAGATGACAAGCAAAACTGTTATAGTTATCCACATGAAATTAAATCCATTACACTGAAGGTTCATTAATTGTTAAGAAAATAAATCCAACCAAACTTTTCAAACTCCTCTGAATTCTGCCCTAGTGCCATACAAAATTTACAAGTGAAATTAAATTTCAAAGTATGTCAGCGAGCTTTGTACAACGCAAAAAAAAGCACACTTAGGTGCTGGAGAAATTCAGCTGCCCTTTGGAAGAGATCCTAGACATGTGCAAGGACTTGTATCTTTCTGCATGAGAGCAAAGCCAGGCAAAGAACAGGTATGAATGATGACAGCTGTCCTCCTTTGCAGCCAGGGCATTTAGGGAAACTCCCTATGTGGTGTAGCCCTCCTCAAACAACTTACTTTAATCCTTTAGCTATGACATCCGTCTTATCATTCCCCTTTGCCATCACCTCATATATCACAGAAGTGTTATTCATTCATTCATTACTAGAACCGAGCATTGACAAGAATATTCTCGTAACATGTATTCCTTACCAAGGCTGTTTATCAAGGTAGTATTTCTAGGCCTCCCTACAATTAATCATAAAGTGTCCAAGACATATATACTCATTTTCTCTCTGTTGTTTTTTTCTAATAGGATGAAAGGCTGAAAAGTTCATCTCCTAAGATAAGAGTGTGCTAGCACAACCATGTGTGTTTGATGCCATGCTGCAAGAACAATAACCAATTTGGCAACTTTGTTGATTTTTTTGATTTGGGCAAGTGAAAATGCACTTTTTTCACTCAGTAAAGGAAGAAAAGTAACTAAAAGAAAAAGGGAAAAAGGGTTTTACACTGTTTGTTTGAGAACTGAGATAGACAATGTGAAAATAATCCTGAAGCTGACAGCATTTTCACTGTCAGGGCTTTTCTTATCTGAGCTGCAGGTTTTTGATCAATATGAGAAAGTGAGAAAAAGACAGAAGAGTCAAATTGCCAATTATTTTTTTCTAATATGATATTTTGACTGCAGCATTGGGTGTGATCAGGATTTCTTCAGCTGACAGTTTTCTTATCAGAAAAAGATGATTCACACAAATTTAACTTTTCCCAGATACAGACCAGTTTTGAAGACAGAATAATAGAATCTTCAGGTTGGAGAAAACTTTTGAGATCATTGAGTCCAACCACACCCATTATCCGCTAAATCATGTCCCTTAAAAACTCATCTATTTTTTTTTTAAATGCCTCCAGGGATGGTGATTCAACCACCTCCGTGGGCAGCTGTTCCAGTACCTGACCACCCTTTAGGTAAAGAAATTATTCCTAATACCCAGTCTGAACCTGCCCTGGCGCAATTTATGGCAATTTCCTCTTGTCCTATCACCTGTCACTTGAGAGAAGAGATCAACACTCGCTCTCCCACAGCCTCCTTTCAGGCAGCCGTAGACAACGATGAGGCCTCCCCTCAGCCTCCTCTTCTCTAAATTAAAGAACCCCTGTTCCCTCAGCCGTTCCTCATGGGACTTGTTTTCCAGCCCCTTCATCAGCCTTGTCGCCCTTCTCTGGACGTACTCAAACACCTCGATATCCTTCCTATACTGAGGGGCCCAGAACTGCACACAATACTCGAGGTGTGGCCTCACCAGTGCCGAGTACAGGGATATAGTAAGATATTTGCATTGAGAACAAACTCTCTCATAGCTTTGGATTAACAAGTAGACTAGTGGCAACATTGAAGGTAACACTGGACACTGACCTGGACATGGAAATCCACCTGTACCTCTTCTTCTTGACCTGGTGTAGGTATTGAAATTTCTGAAGGAAATAGAAACAAATTAGACATCTTGCACTCCTTTTCTAATGTAATTTGGTGACAATATAAATTATTATTAGTCCTGCAAATACAATGTGCAATAGCAGAAAGCAGATGTAAGGTAAAAGGTAAAAACTATGGAAATGGCAAAGTATCAGTGGGTCTAAAACTGATACCTTTTCTACAATGACATCTTCCTAAAGATGTTAAGCTTATGCAAACTCCAGCTAAGATCACTGGTGGACCACATGAATCTGGGCATCTGTCCGGAGGCAGAGGACTGTGGTTTGGGAGTTTTTCCACAATGTAACGTTCCTTGAGTTAATCTGGTGAAAAATGTTAAATAAAAGGAGTCAGATGTTAGGAATACTGCACGGATTTCACCACACAGCAATTCTCACCTATCACCAGTTCAGCGAGATGCCTCTTTAGGTAAGGATTCCTGTAAAACGCTAGATTAGCATTTTGCAGGAAATGTTTATCTAAAATGACATCATAATTGAACCCTGATGGCTTCCTTATTGCAGTAAATTCTTCACAAATTATCAGTCAATACATTTTGCAATGTTTCTGCAGAAATCTATCAACAATCGTTTCATCTGAATCTGATTAAACAGAGCAAAGTCACTGAGCATGACCAGTTTCTTTCCAGTTTGTCTCGAAAAGCCTGACAAGAATAAAAGTTTCTAACATTTCTTGTTTCCACTTAGCATCGTATTTGTGTGCAAAACCCAGGAGTAAGATCAGATAGGCAACACAAGCGTGTTACGGCTTTCTCTCCTTTCAAAGAAGTACCTGAAACAAACCCCAGGTACATGACCCTCACAAAAAGAGCTGAATTAGAAGCTGTTTGGGATCTTTGTTAGTCAGTCACTTTCCTTTCCCTTCCCCCATGACTTTACAAACTCACATAGGCTGGGTTTCCAGTCCTTTGTATGAAGCCAGGGATACACTAAGGAAGGTGAACCCATAAGGGAGTAGGTAAATGGTCACTGAAGAAACATTTTTCTTGTAAAACGTAGGCACCCAGAATAGCTGTCGAAGAGCCAGAGAGCCAAAAAATGGCAGAGGTCAGCTATCCACTGGGACTTGTTTTCCAAAGCGAATATAGTAATAAATCCAGAGATATGCTCAGAAAGAATTTAGATTCCTTAACTGATGGATATAGATGCTTTCTAGGACTTCCTTGTAAAAATGTAAAAAATCTTCTAAAAAAAAATATAGAAAATCTTGTGAAAATGAGTAAAGAAAACAAAATTTGATATTCAGCAATTTTTCGCTTCCTAGTCTTGCTCCTAGACTCATTTGTATTCATTGTGAATAATTAAATGCACCTAGCAAATCTGGGATATGTGAGAGCTCTAGTGGACACAGAGATATCAGTTTACTTTGTTTTCTCAAAATAGTGAAGATTCGATTTAGGTAAATTCACTTGTTACAAGTCTTTCTTTTCAATGTGCTTTTGATGCAGTGTTTTGAGAACAGGAGAAAATAAAAAGGAGCAATGACGTATTTGGTTGGAATTTTTAAAAAATGGGTAACACTGCTGGTCTTGTCAATGAACATGCACTTATCCCTCTGTATCTCATACTGTTTAAACTTTCTATTTTCTTGGAAATCCCTTGCTCATCTCCAAATCATAAGTTCTCGTTACAATTTCTTCGCAAATGGTTTAGTCAAGTTAATCCCAGAGCAGTTATTATTAACCTGGATTAAGTCTAGAAACTCACTATTCTCTTTTCAGATCTGAAAACAATAAAAGCTTGCCTTTTGCAGCTATACTTACTGGTTTAACACAAGATATGATCTCTGTCTATAAATTTTACCTAACTACAGTTATCCTACCCTCAGAGCAACCGACATCTTCTTACTTCAGCCATTAATATCTGAGTTCCTCATAATGAAAACAGAAAAAAAAGCCCTCTATTTGAGGCTATTTCCTTAAGAGTTTGGAAAATGTTAAGCCTTTGTGTAGATTTTCTTGTCATACTAATTATTATCTATTAATTTAAGTAGGAAATGCCTATACCATATGGTTGCAAAGAGGTCAGCATATTCCCCAGTGGACAAATGTACTTAGGCACTGCAGAAGTTCAGCATCTTTATTTATCCAACTTGAATTTTCTGTTAGGCATAAGGAAAAAGATTGTGCTGATTTCACATAGTACACAGACAAGCTGAATTGAGCAGTAACAGGGGCAGGGAAGAGCAGCACCTAACATCAGATGTTCAAGGTATGAAATCATAAATTAAAGAGTTGAAGGACACCAAAGCAACAGGAGTGAACCTGGGGACAGAAGACGAGAGTAGGGTAGCCTGGGTACAGCAGTGGGGTAGAACGTAAATGGCAGAGGTGGGATTCTAATTAAATCACAAGAAGTTGTAGAAATAGGATAGGAGATGATCTGTGCATCAGTAACTAGTGTTCCTGTCTCTCTGAATCTTTCCAAACCAACCTTGTCTAACCCACTCACCATACTATCTGCAGTTTCGTAGATCTTCATTATCTTCAGCTATTTAGTTTATCTTCTGTTGCTCACTACAGGAAGATGTGCTTCCAACTCTGAAAAAACAGACTTTTCTTTGTGAAATTTCAAGCAGACACTTCAGTACTTTTTCCCCAAGCTGTTTTCAACCTTAACATGAACTCCTGTGGACTCCTGCAAATTAAACGCATCAATATAGACTGCTAAGATCATAAATGTTCTGCCTGTCTCTCTGAGCAGTATTGTCTCTTTTGTTATAAGTGTTTGTATCCATTTATTGTCTCTGATCATATCTTTAGTTTGCATACGTGTCTGGCCACTGCTTGCTGAGGACTCAGGTTAGTGAATCTTAGGTTTTGACTGAGATGCTCAGACATAACCTTAGTGCCACAAATTGGTAAGAATGACATTGGTAAAGAAGGCTCACTGATGACAAAATTTTTATCTGCATAAAGACTGAAAATTGCTTCAACAAGCAGAAAGTTGTTCAGCTTCATACAAGCCTTGAGAGTCAGCAGTAGGAGTCTATGGGACCCTGGTAAACCTTATACCAGCATACTCAGAGGAAAGCTGGAAGGACATTTTCTGCCTGCTAGGAGTGGGTAAAGTAGTACAAAAAAGAAAGGAAAAGACAAAACTCCCACATGATTAGGATCAGAGAGTAGTCTAAATTGGAAGGGAACTCAGAAGGTCTTCTAGTCCAACAGAAATTGCACATTTTTTTGTGAAAAAACATGTCATAAAGTTAGCAACAATTATTGTAATTTCCCCTCCCCCCAATTTATGATGTTTGAACTCTCTGCACTGGCAAGACTGGCAGGATCACAGGCACAGGTTCTGACAGTCAATTTGATAGCTGTACACATAATGGGAAGCTAATTGGATAAGCAGACACAAATAGCCCGTGTAATGCCAAGATTTTCAAATGTATTCCTTTGAACTTCTCCTTGGTTTAGATCCAAGTTATTAAGACAATGTCATTTTCTGGAAGCACTGAACATTCAAACCTTTGAAACTCAGGGCCTGGAAAACTGATGCAAATCATGCACCAAAAATGTGTGTTTCTAGAACAACCAACTATTTCTTAAAATCTTGCTGTGATTTAAATATTCCCTTTGTTGATAATCATTAAAATATGGTAATTGTTACCAGATCTCTGCTAAATTTCAAAAGAAAACTGATACTCACTTTAATGTAACAGGAATACTGCTTATTTTCAATTTTTAAAAAACAAGCACATCCCTATCTAGTGATCCTTCTTAATGAAGCATGTCTTACATCTCCAATGGCAAGGCAAATAGGAAGTAAGCCTTCCAAATTGCTGTGCAGCCAGATACTTTCTCAGTCCAGGAGAGCTGCCAGATCGCTCTCATTTGAAAGAGCCTCATTCAGTCTGGAAGTGACTTTCATTTCTTCTAGCTGTGGTGGAGTATTTAACATTGTGTGTATTTTGATGAAGCTTTATATATATGAGGCTGTCTCATGTTGTGGTAGGCTGCCTGTTGCTCACTCTCTCTCCATTGAAAGTCAATTTTTATATTACTGAAGATACATTTGCTAACTGATGCACAGTTCAATACAAAGAGTTGATTTCCCCATTCCTAGCTGCCTCCTTACGTGGTGTGATATAGAAGTGGATATAACAGTTTTGTGCTACTACCTGGTAGCTACTATTCTAGTAGCTGTAGGGGGAATTCCCCATGAAGGGGAAGGGAGAAAGTCTGTGTGACTGCAATGTGGGGATATGGTAGAAATAGTTAAAAGAGCATTGTTATTACTACATAAAGACTTCCCGTTCACAGCAATGGAGAAAGTGTCATAGCAATTTTTCCTAAATGATGGTTCATCTAGCTTTATTTCCTACCTCTAGAGTTGAAGGCAGCTTTTACGGTTCATCTTAGCCATTGGAATCTGATCTCACAGCCCCTGAGTTTTGTCATAGGTCAGTGACAGTTATATGAGTGAAAGGAGACCCTCCCTTAGCAGCAGCCATTACAGCATTCTTGTTTCTTATGAATTACCGCAGAACAAATATGCTCCAAGGGGTCTGATATGCCACCTAGGTGAAGAAGAGTGATACTTTTAGTGTCCCTGGGCACATGGACGTGTGCTAAAGATTGAAGTGGTATGATACTATAGAAGTGCAGTTGAAATGGTTGAGATGTGGGTTCTTTTAAAACAGGAAATGATCTCTTTTTCTGGGAGAAAAAAAAAATTTTTAAGTGCTACATAGCAGGAGCATTATTTTTTCGTCACCTAGACAGAATTAAAAATCTATGAAAAGTCATCATTATCTTAATATGCATTTTCCATACTCAGTAAAGAAATACAATGACTCTAGTGGCTTGTGAGAACTCTGTGCTTGCCTGAGTGTGAAATGGGGCTATACTGTGTGCGTACATCTTCATGTAGACGTGCAAAAAATCCCAATGTTTCACAGCAAACAGCTAGTGCCTTGTGCAGACAGCTGGTGATGGACAGTGAGCTGCTCTGGGGCTGGAGGTCCCGCACCACACCTCTCTCACAGTTCAGAATAGAGTCACCACACAGGTAGACATTTTCACACTTGTTAATATATATTATGTACTAAAATTCAATAAAAACAAAAGTAGTCTCTTAATTTTCCAAGAATAAAGTTATTTAGTGCTATTATAATTTCCCTTTCTTTATCTTTGTATCAAAAGAACAAATCAGCAACTCATGATATTAGTCATGCTGGTTTCCAACAATCTCTGTCACCCACCACGTTTACTGCTTAGTTTGATGGATAAGGATCCGTGGACAATTCATCATTGTCTTTGTAATCCTCTAGTCACCAAACATGTATTTATGTATTGTATGCTTGTTGCTAAACAAGAATAATCCAGAGTGGCCACGCACGTCATCAGCCCCAGTTGCCATGGAGATGAGTCACAACATCTCCCTCTCTTAGGATGGTTTACTGCTTGGGGAGCTCTTCGACGGCTTTCCCTGCTTTCGTTACACAGTAAAAAAGCAGCTTTGTGAAGCAAAATTGATGATTTAGTTCTGATACACAGTCAGAGATATAACCCCTCCAGTGCTGCTAAAACTTTAATGGCATCAGCTTCTGTGGCCATTGAAACCTCCCAAACACATCTTTGCATGAAAACATTTTAGATTTGAATCCTGAACACTTTTCTCCTCCTTAAAATAAAAGGTAGAGTGAACTTCCCATTCTTTTTCTGTGCACTAGAATTTGCAAAAAAGGATCTGGTAAGGTCTGTGGGAAGGTACCTATTGTCTTTAGAGAGCTCTGAGAGAGCTGCAAAGGAGAATACAGTTAAAAATTTACTGGCATTTCCGGCTTCCCCATCATTACCTCAGGGCCCCAGAGGGGAAATACTCCCCGGAAGAGGACAGGTACGTCTTGATCTGGATGAAGCCAGAGCTATGAGGATAGAAAATAAAACTGTAAAATGTAATGTTCCCCCTAACGATGTCCTCTTTCTGAGAGACAGCATATAGTTTACCCCTTTCTCAGGAGAGTTCAAGGGCTTGGAACTATGGAAAGTAACATGATGTAGTGGGGCAAGCAGCTATCCAAAATTCCTGCACAGTGGAAAGGGGCTTAATAAATCCCCTTGTCCTCTGAGATTTCTAGTGGATCAAAGCACTGCATTTAGGCAGCACTTCGCTCCGTTGCTGTTATGTGTCAGCTCCAGTCCTCTTGCTCACTGCATGAACACCTATCTCAGGTGAGTGGATGTAGGACCTGAAAATTAAATGTTGTAATGCTGAGTGTTGCAAAGCACTAAATTCTGGAGATTAGCATTGATGGGGCATGGATGCAAAGCAAAACCTGCAGGTTGTGTGCTACAAATTTCTGTGCTGGTCAGGTAGTTACAGTGACAGCCAGATCATCACAGGTGGTTTTCTACAAATGGACATTTAGGATTTAAGAAGTGGGTGTTGTTCAAGCACTCTCCTCACACAGGCTTAGGGTTATAATATGCATTATTTACCTCTGTAATAGGATTTTTTTCACAAATCAGAACAAACCCACTAATTTTTGAAACTCTGTTTAAAAGAAATTGGATAAAAAACATTGTTAGATTGAACAAAGTGTTTCATTTTGATCTGGGATCTTTTTGGTAGAAGTGTATAACATGAAACAGAAAAATGGCATAAACTCTAAGGTATTTTGAATTCAAAACTCAAAAAGCTCATTAAAAAAATGCTGATAGAGATTTCAGTTGTGTCAGACCATTTATCCTTGTCCACTTTCAAAACGGTATTAAAACATAATTGCAATGATTACACAAACTGTAATACGAAAATTTTCTAATCAGCCCCAGTGAGTGAGAAAACTTCAGCAGTTGGGTACAGCATGCAAAGCCTGGGAATGGGAATTAAAAGTCCCTGAAATGTAAATACAGATGATTTTTTTATTCTATTTGTGAGGGTTTTTTAAAAAAGTGGTTTTAGTATCATGCGATATTGGAGTGTGAGGGCTGCAGAGACCCCACCCTACATCTGGCAGGGAAGGAGGTAACAAAAAGCTGCTCTGGTCTCCCACGGGCCATCTCCTCACAGGTGGAAAGCCCAGGGTAATGGAGGGGGGGTTCTTGATGAAAGCCGTCAGGAGTACTCTGGGGAGCCCTGTAAAAATGACTCACTTTCAAGAGGTGGGAGTGTTTTTTGGAAGGAGGTTAGTGGGGAGCAGGCTGCTCCACTGGCCCCTGGGGACTGAGGCTGTGAAAAGACTGGGAATTTTTACAGCCTTAGCAGACTGCTTCTTCTCTTTTAACACAGGAGGAAAAGGGAAGGGGAGGAGGCTGGAGGAAGAGAATTGCTTTGGGTTTTATTTGGGTAGCAAAAGGAGAGGCTTTTTGATAGAGTTATGTAGGACAACTGCTTTTTTGCTTACATGTTTTGCTGACATGAAGTTATGGGCAGTTTGCTGTAAGCAAGGCTTACCCTATGTTTTTTGTTCGGTGCTCAATACAGAGCCATTTTAGCAAAAGTCCCTGTGTTTCTGTTGGAAAACTTGTACTCCTCCTGACAGATTATTTCAATCAGTCATCGAGGATATTAAGGGAGAAAGATTATCATAAGGATGCTGCTAAAAGACCAGTTCTGCCACAACTGTTCACACTAGAGTATTTCTGTGGTTTTAGTATCCCCTCCACAGCCTTTGTAGTTGTCTCAAATCCCGTATTTATGCAACTATGATTTGGTTTGCCTTTTGTGCTATGGTTGTAAATGGTGCCATAAAGATCTTTTCACTGTGGTAGAAAAATAATCCAAGACAAACTGTGTTTCTTCGGAAATGAGGGCAAATGAAATGCTTAATGCCAAATCCTATCTGAATGTTTTTCTGGAGTACACTTTAGAAATAAAATAGAACTCAGTCAAATGTCAATTTAACAATAGACAATAAGTCTGAAGTGAATTGTTCTAATTTTCACAAAGCTGAGGTCTTCTAGTGACCCAAAATACACAGTTAATATTTTTTAAATATATTTCAACTTCAGTTGAAAATTAGTTGTCTTCTGATTTCAGGCAAGGTGATTTCAAACAACAGTATTACTTGCAGAATGGAAATTATGCTACTCTCACTATTTTGCTTTTGTTAATTCTGTTTTTCATGACTGACTTTTTTTCTAAGCCAAAACTAACAGGTATTAGATCATAAAAAATTACAAAAACAGTTTGTATGAATGTCCTGGGGCTGAAACCAGTACAGCATTTTACATAAATTTGAGTATAACACTGTTAAATCTCCTCTTGTCTGCAAAGATAAGGCTAGATTCTTTACAGATTGAATTTTTTACTTTTTGAAGGAAATTCGTTTCTAATAAGGTTTTGCAAAATATCTGATCAGGCCCAGAAAACTAATCAAACACCTCTTTTTTTGTAGGAGCGTACTTTGGACTTAGTGCACCAAAGAGGAAGTACAAGTGCATCATAGGTCAGGATGTGAAAGAAGATGCAGCAAAAACACACACACACTTCCCTTGGTTCTGTCACAGGGTGACTTGACCATTCTAATGCTAGGCTTGCTAGTCCGGTTGTTGGCAGCAGTATCTTCGTAATAGTTCAGAGCCAGGCATTCACTATGCTTCTCTGGTGATTTTGTAGCCAGCGTCAGTTCCCATGATTTTAAAGCTGCTAATGGTAGATTTAAAGCTACTTTGAGTATGTCTCCGCCACACTGTCATCACTGCCATGACACTGACTTATTTCTGCAGCAGATGACAAACTTCTAGGGGAAATTTTGTCATTACTAATGTTTCCTTCTTTTTTGTCCTTCTCCCGTTCTTGCTTTCCATCCCCACCCCCATACATGCCTTGTTCCAGCTCTGGTCTACAGCAGTATGTGGAGGATATAAAATTCTGGTAAACACCACACATAAAAGAAGATGTGTGACAAATTGTAGTGACAAGTTTGATCTGAGTCTGTGCATGGAGGGACTGTTTGCAGCACCTGACTGGGAGAAACAGAGAGCCAGGTTACCATGATGAATGCATTTATGCCATAGCATCTGCAGGAATCCAGAAAAATAGCTTGTTGCCTTCTCCCCTGAATGATATCTTTTCAGTACTCAGCTCTATAAATGTGGAAAAATGAGTTCAATATATGTGGGGTTTTGCTGGTTTGGAACTTGCTTAGCTTTCTAGTGATGAATAGAACAATGTGTTGCTTTTCTGGGTGTCCCAAGACCCCATGCTCCGCAGCTGGTGTCTGTGAGTGCTGCCAGGCACTCTGCCCTGGTTCATGTCCCTTGAACGCACCCTGAAGTCTATGAGTTTGTTTCCAGATAGCCAGCTGGCAGCTGGCTGTGAAGAGGTGACGCCTGTAGTTGCACAGGTCTAGGTCCTGCTCCTGTATTATCTTGTGAGTGTCCCAACACCATCCGATTTTGTAACTCTCCTATCTGATTCCTATATCTCCAGTTGATGGTGCTGATATCTCAGGCCTCTCATGAAGCAATATGACTTGTCTTCTTCTTCTCCTTGCTATACTGGGCACAGTGAGTATCCTCACCCTGTGCCAGCCACTCAGGGCTGCCAAGTACACAGCGCACCAGCGAAACTATGAAGTGGTGCAGACAGATAAAACATGTGATGTCTTAGATACAGCACCTTACCACAGCCCTGCTCCTTCGTCAGACCCAGGGCAGAAGCAGAGCCAGAACCGCATCACCTCATGTGATGGATAGTGATGATGATGGACATTTACGCTTTATGCTGTAATTACAGCCTGAGGTGTCTGATTTCCAAACTGCTATGCCTGGTGGAAAACAGAGCCCATAGATATGATGATGCCAAACAGAAACCTTACTTTGAGTTACAGGTTTCCAGGGTTGGACCTGAACATCATTTACCTATAGAAATTTAGTCTCTTTTTCCAACATCTGAATGCATACAGACAAGATTGAACTTTAGGAATATCCTCTGTCTTTTACATTCACTTTAACTGGTAGCATCATAGTTCCTGAATGATGAGCTCTGTGCCAAAGGCGTTCCTGGCAAGTCATTTCCTACCTCACTCGAGATTCAAAAAATGCATCCCACTTATCTCTGTATCTGGTGTTTGTTGTAATAGGGGTGTATAGATAGAGCTGTATCACAGAAATCATGAATCAGGAAAAAAAGTATCTAACACATGGAAACAGAAGTGTATTTTCAGTAAAAGTAATTTGATTAGACTACTCAATATTTTGTGAATTTTGTTACTGCTTCTAGGACCAGGGTAATACGAATAGCTAGAAACAAAATATTGAATGCCTTTCTTTTCTGATTTTCTCTACTACGTGTAATTGTTGAAATGACAAAAACCCACAAAAACTTAAGTATCTCCACTGCCATAGCTACAACACTATTTTCCTTGTACAGTATGGGAGTGCATCTCACGCTTACAGGGTGCTCCAAAATTTTCATTGCCAGAAGGTACCAGATTTTTTAGTTCTATCCTGGCCCAGGAGGATCATGTTTCACCATCAAGTTTATGAAATAGATATTTATAGCTGGGCTTCATATGTTGCAACAGTCTAGTTTCCTTCCTATCAAAGGACTGAGCTGGAGATAATCGCTCAATGGGGGTGCCTGTTGGACCAGAACAAAGTAAGACTATTTTCTCTCAGTGCCAAGAGGCACTCATAGATGGGTGTGCAAGAGAGTAGAAAATGCTTTTAATTAATCCAAGATTTCTTGTTCTGTTTCCTCCCCTATAATCAATCATCAGATTTCTCCTTTCAGGTGACAGCAACAATGTCCCAGTAGAAAATACTTCTTAGGATGATCATGGTCATGAAGGAGGCACAGTTCACTTACAACTGTAGAGTTTTTCAGAAGAAATAACTTGTGCTCCAGCAGGCCAAATTTGTTTCATACAATGTCTGTGGCATCTTGAATGGCAGCGGTGATCTTACCCACTTAGAAAGCATATGAGAATCAGAGATCACATTTCCAGGATGCTTTCAGCTTCAGAATGTTGCATTGCTAGGCAAGCCTTGGCCTTGTTGTTGCTGACCACCTGCATGCATTTCGCATCAGGGAGAAACTGGGGGCAGTAATGATTATACAGTACACACAGGAGAGTCAATAATAGTGCCAAAAGGCAACAAACAAAGGAGTATTGAGACAGGGTTTGTTTTTGTAAGATTATACTCAATTCGGTCATTCTATGACTACATATATTCTTCTGTTTATTTATGTAATAAGCGGCCCTTGTAAGGCTCTGGCTGATAAAAAAATGGAGTCTTTCCAGATGTGCGAAAAAGGCAGTTACTTGAAGAGGATTTTATACACAGTGCTGCGGCAACTCACCAATCATCATCAAGAATATTTGGATTTTCCTTACTAAACCACAAAAACCTTAATGGGGAAAATCATTAAACATATAATGCTAAAGCAGTATAAATATTTGACTAAAACCACTGTTGAGATGACTCTTGGGAGCCTGTGTTTCTGTAAACTTTAAGGGCTATAACGAATATTCACATGCCCTTCTTCCTCTCTTCTTTCTCTCCTCCCATGCAAGGCCAAAATTGCTTCAAGTTACATCTGTGAGGCTGAGTATCTTTACGAAATTTTCCTTACGTGCCTTGTCCTAAGAACACATTTTTCACCCCAGTGCATGGTATAGCAAAAAGTATGTTAATGTACGATGAATAAATGCAAATGTTTAAAAATGAGATGAGAAATCTATGTAATAGCAGAGACAGGGAGACCACCTTGTAGCATTTGTATTTTATGATCGCTGAAAGTGTGACTATATTATAGTTCATATTTGCAAGGAGAAGAAAATCTTGTACATATCTTCCCTAAAATGTGTGATCACAGCAAACCTCTGCAAAGTAGCCTCTATGAAGGCAGTCCTCATTACAAGGAAAGTTGTATGACCTTCATTATCATTGTTCATTTGTTTTGGAGTATTTTTTTCTTACTCGTGACTTTACAGTAATGGAAGAGTAGCTATATTAATTGTGCCCTTTTCTTCTGGAGAGAGAGAGAAAGCAACTTGGGTTTGAAACCACTATCTTTCCTCTACCTTGACAAGGAAGCTCATAAGAGAAGAGCTTAACTTGAATTCTAGGGGGATTTGCCATATTTTATAAGCTTACATAAGTTGAAAATAAGAACTTGAGCCTAGGATTCAGTGAGTACCCTCCGGGAATTACAGCCTGAAGGGATAAACTAAGGGGATGTAACATCCTGGATCCAGGATGCTGCTCCAGCTCTTCCTGGAGTCAGAGGAATGGGAAATCCCCCAGGCCTGTCTTTGAGGAGTCTGTCATAGACAACTCCCTTTCAGACACCCCTCCAACTTTGAAACAATGGTGATAGTTTCCAGAACTAAATTTCACAAGTATGTCCTGGAGGACAGAGGAGGCCTTTCGATATCTCATCAGAACAAGGTGAAGCCCTCTGCAGGGCTGCTGGATATTGCTTTTCACCGTGAAGTTGGCCCATGTCTGTAGGTACAGATCCTAACTTCACACAGCTGCTTTATGAAGAATGCACTCTATGCCTTAAGAAAGAGGTTTTTTTCATGCAGCCTAGTATGTTTCCTTCTCTGCTCCCACTGAAGTCATGTCACTATTTTGAATTTACATGGTCAGACCAGAGCCTCCTTAAACATAGTATATTAGTGTGCCAGGAAATTGTGGGCTTAGTGAAAGTTCACAACATATCAAAGGAAAGTATGAAGTCCTATGTTTTATGTCTTTATTAACAACTTTAATAAAATTTTAAATTTAATTATTTGTATAATCAAACAAATGTTCCATAGTCTCTCAGTATATTGTGCAGTTTTAGGACCTACAGATATTGCAGAAGGGGGTATGCCTTTCCCATATACCTTTAAGGGATTTAATTACAATCACATTTCAAAAATAATTTCCACTGGAAATGCAACTACCAGTCATCAGATGAGCTTGCCTTAAGACATAGTACCTGGCTACAGTGTACTTGTGTGGGAGCAATGAAGGATATTTTCTTCACACCCCCACCATACAGTTTATGTTCCTTTCCTTATAGTGTATTTTAAGAAAAACCTAAAGAAAAGTGCTTTTAGTGGCTAAGCATTGAATGTTATTTTAGCATCCAACCCTTCCCCCTGTAAACCGTGCTGTTCAATAGAGGCAACAATCTTAAGTTATGTGATCCTTTTGGTGAAATCTTTTCAGGCTGTGTTGTGTGCAGATAACATATTTTCTAAAAGTTTCTTCTGTGTTCTGTGGAAGATATCCTTCCATCAATAGGGTCCAGATTTGATATCCTCTAGTATATATGTGTTAGAAGTATACCTTGACCCCATTTGGGTGTGGTGTCTGGAAAAGTATAGCTTTTCCCATTGAGACATATGGTTGTCAGTAGTTGCACCAAAACTTCTTTAGAATGAACTGGTAAGTAGAAAAGAGTTAAAAGATACTAAGGATAACACCATTTACAAATAAAATTCTAAAAGTGTAGAGATATATTTGTAATGACACTCTTGGCTGAGGCAGCAAAGTTCTGCCCAAGGTGTAATAGCAACCTATAAAAACAGCCATGTAATTTCTTCACATAGGAGTCAACAGGAACGCAAATCAAATAATTGGGACATCCTTGTCCTGCAACAGGCACAAAGTCTGATCTCCTTCTCATCAGTAAATGCAGCACAGTACTCAGTCAAACAAAAATCCATCCCTCTCTCCGTATTTTCAACCTCCGTCAGACCACATGTCCAACTTAGTAGGTACATTTCCTGTGATATCTTGACTTTCTCCTGGTGATGATTGTGGCATATATGGAGGGATTAAGCAGAGCCTTGGGACTATCATCCCAAGCAGCGACAGCCTCCCACAGGCTAAATGAGGTATGCACAGATCTGCTACGTGTGCACGTCGGAACGAGGATGATCACACTAACTTACCCTCCCACAAGACTGTAGCTGTCTTGTTGTGAGGGATAACATGTGACAAAAGCAACAACAGGAGCTGGCCTGGCAGCAAAGATCAGTTTCTGTATAATGAAGAATTATTCTCTATGTGAATATTTTTATCTGTCTTACTGGACAGCTGTTGGAAAAACAATCTGGGAAGTAATATAATGGTTCAAAATGAGAAACTTCTTGACACAGAATCAGAGAGCCATTTCAGGACATCTGCATGTTTCCTGATCACAGGCTGAAGCAGTGGAGATGTATTGTCTGTGCAGAAAATCCCTGAAATAAAGAGTACAAAGAGAATTAAAGAACTAAAAGCTCTTACTTGCAAGCCCAAGTTCAAAAAATATAAGTTGGAGGGAAGGAGATTTATGTTGCAGACTTTATTGTTTTCCTATTTTGCTAACTCTCAGATGTTTCGAGTCTGGTTGAGTTTTCCCTCAAGGCATTGTTCACTGCATCAGTCAGTGCTTACTGCACTGGGATTAAATCCAAGACAGTCTAGTTTATTAAGGAAATAACAGTAATGAAAAGGAAACAACTGCCCCATCTGAGCTGTGATGTCTGGAGAGCAGAGAAAGGAGGTGAGCCTGGGGAGGCCACCGGGGCTTAGAGGCTCTGCATACCCTGCAGGTACAAAGGATGTGAAGTAACATTTGCACTTGAGCACCATCTTTTTGTTCAAGTCAAAAAGACAGAGGTATTGCATTTGCACTGTAAAACAACTATAATAGAGAATAGAATAGAATAGAATAGAATAGAATAGAATAGAATAGAATAGAATAGAATAGAATAGAATAGAATAGAATAGAATAGAATAGAATAGAATAGAATAGAATAGAATAGAATAGAATAGAATAGAATAGAATAGAATATTTCAGTTGGAAATACAATGATCATCTAGTCCAGCTGTCTGATCAATTCAGGGCTGACCAAGATAAAACATGTTATTAAGAACATTGTTCAAATGCTTCCTAAACACTGACAGGCACAGGACATCAACCACCTCTCCAGAAAGCCTGTTCCAGTGTTTAACCTCCGTCTCCACAAATAAATGCTTCCTAATGTCGAGTATAAACCTTCCCCAGTGCAGTGTTGGACCATTCCCCGGTGTCCAATCACTGGATACACTGGAGCAGATCTCAGGTCCTCCCTCTCCAATTCCCCTTCTCGGGAAGCTGTAGAAACCAGCAGAGTCACCCCTCAGACTTCTTTTCTCCAGACTGGACAAGTGCTAAGTCCTTAGCCAGTCCTCATAGGACATGCCTTGCAGCCATTTCACCAGCTTTGTTGCCCTCCTCTAGAGGCAGGAGAGTTCTTGATTCAAGAACCTTCACATCGTTCTTAAATTGTGGAGCCCAGAACTGCACACAGTACTCAAGGTGAAGCCGCACCAGTGCTGGATACTGAAGGATAATCACCTCCTGCCTTTGGTTTAATGAAATACATTGCAAATAACCATAGAAGAATTTCTGTAGTTAGAGGTCTGCACCTGGCACGTGCTCTGTTGATGTCCGTTGTAGACCTTGTGTCATCAAAGGAGGAGGTGGTGGGGACTGTGAGGTGAAATTCTCCTGGTGAAATTTTCCCAGTGAAATTTAGCCTTCCAGCTCAGATCATCGATATGACACTGCATTTAGAGCTGCACAGTGAACTTTTCAGGCAAAGTCAGAGGCACAGACAGCCAAAGAAGTCTTTCAGTTAGGGTTCCCTGAGAAACGGGCAGTTTGCATTACCATCTTGAATCTGAGCAATTAAATTCTGCCTTTAATGGCTTTGGTTTTCAGAGTAGGTGGTCTGAGTAGGAACTGCTGTTCCTGAGGAAAAATACAGGTGGCTGAAGATTGAGCTCGAACTGTAGCCCCACAAATGGCAGTGGGGCACAGTCTTGCTGGGAGCCTCAGAAACCCTTTCTTCCCTCTGAGCACACATTTCCACTGCAGCCTGTACCCTGCCATACTGTGCAGCTGTAAATCTTGCCACTGAGCTCCCTCACTCTGCTCAGTTGTTAACTTTCACACATGATTTTTTTTTCCCTGGGCTTTACAGTGTCGAAATTTCACCAAAGCTGCAGTAATTTCAAATTTTGGACGATTTAGCATCAGGACAACTGCCCAAGCCCATTTATTACAAACATATGTTATGAATTCAGTTAAAACAAACAGTCTCTTATTTTCCCAAGTCAAAATAATCACACTCCAGACTTACTTAAAGCAAATATAATTTAAAAGCAGTGAGTTTTTTACAGCAAATCTGTTCTAGTACTGAGTTTGATATCAAAAGGTAGGCAAAGCCATTATGCAGGATAAATGGAAAAACAAAGCCTGTCAGAAGAGGTGAAAACCACAGTGCTTGCAAGGTTATCTCAGTCTCTGTTTTTACCCTCACATTTCTTTTCTTATTTTTTATATTTAAGGCAAAACAAAACTAAAATAAAGGATAATGAAATAATGTAATGGCCAGAAGATCAGATATGTCCCACAGCGAGCTTGGAGCTTTCCCGCATCCTTCCCAGCCTTCGTCCGTGGGGAAAGTTGCTGGAACGAGTGCCTTTATGCAAGTACAATTAGAATTTTCTCGTCTGTATTTGATTTATTTCAGAAGAACACACCCCCACAGCTTCAGATTGGTCTAGAAATAGTCAGGCTTTCTGAAGCAAATGCCTCAGGGTGAATGATGCCATACTGCTGGTTTATGAGTGCCACACTCGTATGTGATCCCCGCGGTGAGTTTCTACTGTGAGAGCAGCTGAGGTTTTTTGTGACAGGGCAGACAACTGTCATTCAATGTCATACTCTTTAAGAGGGCCAGGGTTAAAGCCTGTCTCATCTTTATCAGGGGAATTAGTTGGTGTATCAGAAAACTAAATATCTCTACTATTCACGTAGAGCTTGAAAAGTTTGGTTATGAGAGCTGACTTGTCAAAACGAAGAAGGGTTTTTGCAATGCTGCTTTCTAAAGCTAGCAGAGGACAACACCATTGGAAAGGTGGCCAGTGCCAGTCTGTGCCTTTATTGGTCAAAGAACTCTCAGAAGTACCGACTATCACTGGTTCTAGGAACTACTAGGTTTTGAATTCAATGTCAGAGTAATGTTGATAACATTTTTTATGCTTGGTTGGGGTAGATTCCATTTTTTTCCCTGCAGCTGCTCTTTCTCTAGATCTTAGCGAAAGAACGCTGAAAAATACTGACGTTTTTAGTTGCTAAGAGAACAAGGACTTTTTTTCAGTTTCCCATGTTTTACAAGTCAGCAGGTATATGAGCAGGGAAGAGCAGAGCCAGGACAGCTGATCTAAATTGACTAATAGAAGTATTCCACACCATGAATGTCATGCTCCTTTTATAAGTGAGAAATTTACTGGGGATGCCTTCTCTCTTGGTGCCCACCATCTATTGGTGTCCCACTCTCTCTTGGTGCTTCTGTTCTCTGTGTCCAACCTCCAGTGCTCCGAGTTCAGTCTCCATCCCTAGCGATGGCTGTAACCTCTGTGCCCACTGGAATTGCTCTGCTCATTGCTTGGAGCACACACTCTGCAATCAGTATCCAGGATGGGCTAAGTATCATTTTGAATATTTTATTAGTATTATCGCTATTCTCAATTATTTTATCGTTTTATTGAAACTGGGTTTTTTTCAGTCTATGAGTTTTTCCTTTTCTTTTCCAATTCTCCTGCCCCGGGTGGGGGACAGAGAGGGTGTGATAGAGCAGCTGCCTACTCTTTAGCTGCCAACTAAAAGCTAAACTAAGACAGGCGTTGTTCACCAGAGCCTGTTGCAGGATGCCATTCTACCTCAGCTGTGCATCTAATCCCAATTCTGCATTCCTGTATACTCCTGTGTGAAGCATCAGAGGAAAATGATGCTACTTAGTATTTTGAAAGGCATCTTCTACTCTGAGTGGAAGGCAGCTCCCAGTAATTCTCCACATGACAGTTATTTAATACATTTCAGCTCTGATTTCAGTTCTACATTTAGATTTACAAAAAAAAAAAGGATTCTTGAGATTTTGTCAGTTTTTTCACCCATGCCTGTATTCCCAGTTCATCTCACATTTCCTCAGTTCATTACAGCAACTCCTGCTATGACAGTATAAAGCCATACACAAGAAGTCCTTTCATGGTTACTACACATCGGTATCTACTTTTGAGATAGAAACTGAACTGAAGCAGCATGATTCTCTAATTCCCTTCTTCTCCTTGTCAGCAACTGAATTGACGGGACATGGCGTACAGACAGACACACTGTCACCTCCAGTTTAAACGCCCCACTCGGACATAAATTCAGAATGAAAGGGTGAAAAAATTCCAGCTCAGCCAAAATCTAAACCATATTTAATACATATGCCAGATAAGGATAGCTATCATCTCCTTTTGAGAAGAGAGGTTTGATGATTGTGACACAGCTTCTGTACTGAAGAAAAAAAAAGGTTGTGGGGTCCTAAGACATGCAAAGGCTCTCCTTGTAGTTGTTGCCTGAATACCAAATTATCTTTGGGCTTTTATTTAGCACGTATCTTTCTCCCAGCAAAGCCTGTCTCTTAGTGACCATTCTCACGTTCATCTCCTATAACAGCTAAGGAGATGGGGAATTTCTTCTCCCACAGCTGTCACAGGGCTTTTCTGTTTGTTTTGCTGTTTCATTTGGCTTGTAAGAAAGAAAGAGGAGAGATTAAATGAAATTCAAAGATAGCATGTTCAAAATGGAAGCAAAAAAATACCTCTTCACATTTTGACACTTAGAGTGATACAAGTCTTGATAGAGCATCAAGAAAATCAAGTCTAGGGTATGTTTTAAAACAAGATTAGATTTGGTATTGTTTTCTAAAGAAGGCATGAAGAACCAGAAATATTTTGGAAAGGACAGAAACCCTGTTCCACAAGATTTCATCTAATCTCTCTTCAGGATTAGGAGGAGATCTTTGCAGATTTTAGATGATATTTCAACTGTTTTACAGGGGATTGGTGATAGCTTTATTAGAGATAATTGGTGTTTCTCTTTCTCAGAGAGAAAGTCAGGCTTCTGGGCATACTGAAAAACCTTACATTATTAACTACATCTCCTCTAAATCTTTTCTGGAAATGGTTTATTTTGGCCTAAATTCTGCTCCTATACAAATCAGACTCTTCCAAATCTATTGAGTTTTTGACAATTCTAGCTTTTGCCAGCCCCAAGTCTGGAAATCACAGTATCACAGTATCACAGTATTACAAGGTTGGAAAGGACCTCTGAGATCATCAAGTCCAACCTATAACCCAACACTAACACCAACACTAACACCAACCCATCATCTAAACCATGGCACTCAGTGCCTCATCCAGTCTCCCCTTAAACACCTCCAGGGTCAGCGACTCCACCACCTCCCTGGGCAGCGCATTCCAATGGCCGATCATCCTTTCAGTGAAGAACTTTTTCCTCACATCAAGCCTAAACTTTCCCTGACAAAGCTTAAGTCCATGCCCTCTAGTTCTGTAGTTCTGCCACTGGCCACCTGAGAGAAGAGACCAACCCCTGCCCGACTACAACCTCCTTTTAGGTAGTTGTAGAGAGCAATGAGGTCTCCCCTGAGCCTCCTCTTCTTTAGACTAAACAGCCCCAACTCCCTCAGTCGCTCCTCATAAGGCTTGCGCTCCAGCCCCCTCACCATCTTCGTTGCCCTCCTCTGAACACATTCCAGTATCCTAACATCTTTCCCAAACTGGGGGGCCCAGAACTGGACACAATATTCAAGATGAGGCCTGACCAGTGCCAAGTACAGGGGGACAATAACGTCTCTGGTCCTGCTCACTACACTATTCCTGATGCAGGCCAGAATGCCATTGGCCTTCTTGGCCACCTGGGCACACTGCTGGCTCATGTTGAGCTTCCTGTCAACCAGCACTCCCAGGTCCTTTTCTGCCTGACTACTCTCCAGCCACTCTGTCCCCAGTCTATAGCTCTGCATGGGATTGTTGTGTCCAAAATGAAGTACCCGACATTTGGACTTATTAAACATCATCCCATTAGAATCAGCCCATCTCTCCAATCTGTCCAGGTCCCTCTGTAGGGCCATCCTACCCTCTAACAGATCAACCCTTCCTCCCAGCTTGGTATCATCTGCAAATTTGCTGATGATGTACTCAATCCCCTCATCCAGATCATCAATAAAGATATTAAACAGGACAGGACCCAATACCGATCCCTGTGGGACACCACTGGTGACCGGCCGCCAACTGGATGAGACACCATTCACCACCACTCTCTGGGCTCGGCCATCCAGCCAATTTCTAACCCAGCACAGAGTGCTCCCATCTAAGCCACGGGCTGCCAGCTTCCCTAGGAGTCTACTGTGGGAAACAGTGTCAAAAGCCTTGATAAAGTTCAGGTATACCACATCCACAGCCTTCCTCTCATCCACCAGGCGAGTCACATGGTCATAAAAGGAGATCAGGTTGATCAGGCAGGACCTACCCCTCCTAAACCCATGCTGGCTGGGCCTGATCTCTTGACTGTTCTGCAAGTGCCACATGATTGCACCCAGGATTATCTGTTCCATGATTTTATCTGGGACCAAGGTTAGGCTGACAAGTCTGTAATTACCTGGATCATCCTTACGGCCATTCTTGTGGATGGGCGTCACATTGGCCAACTTCCAGTCTTCCGGGACCTCTCCAGAGAGCCAGGACTGCTGAAAGATGATGGAGAGCGGCTTAGCAAGCTCATCCGCCAGCTCTCTCATCACCCTAGGATGGATCCCATCCGGCCCCATAGACTTATGAGGGTCCAAGCGGCTCAGCAGGTCTCTAACCTCCTCCTCCTGGATTGCAGGAGGGCCATATTTCACCCTGCCCCCATCAGCCACTTCAGAGGGCAAACTGTCAAGCGAGCTGACATCCTTGCTGTTAAAAACTGAGGGAAAGAAGGCATTAAGTACCTCAGCCTTCTCTGCATCTTTGGTTACTATATTTCCCTCCACATCCAACAAGGAGTGGAGGTCGCTGCCGCCCTTCTTTCTGCCATTGATGTATTTATAAAAACTCTTCTTATTGTCCTTAACAGAAGTGGCCAATTTGAGTTCCAGCTGGGCTTTTGCTTCCCTGATTTTCCTCCTACACGACTTAACAACATCTTTGAACACGGCGTGGCTTACGTCTCCTTCTTTCCATCGACGATACATCCTCTTTTTCTTACTTAGTTCCTTCAGTAGCTCCCTGCTCATCCAGGCTGGCCGTCTGCCCCTACGACTCTTCTTACAACACATGGGGACAGCCCGCTCCTGCGCCTTCAAGATTTCATTCTTGAAGTGCATCCAGCCTTCCTGGACCCCCTTGTCACTAAGAGCTATTTTCCAGGGCACTTTCCTGACCAGTTCCTTAAATAATCCAAAATCTGCCCAACATCGATGTTCTGTTCCTGGCTTTTCTTATTACATTGTTTAGAGAGCACTCAATTATCTCATGATCACTACACCCCAGACAGCCTCCGACAGTAACATCACCCACCAGCCCTTCTTTGTTCGTAAACAGCAGGTCAAGAAGAGCCTCACCGCTGGTGGGCTCACTCACCAGCTGTGACAGAAAACAGTCCTCAATACACTCTAAGAACCTCCTGGACTGCCTCCTCTCTGCAGTTTTAAATTCCCAGCAGATATCCCAGCAGATAGGCACTCAACCTGGTCATCACCGATCTCGACTTCAACAGCATCCAGGGTTTCCCTAGTGTAGAGGGCCACCCCTCCACCCCTCTTCTCACGCCTGTCTCTCCTGAAGAGCCTGTAGCCTTCCATGGCAGCACTCCAGTTATGACAGTCATTCCACCACGTTTCCGTGATAGCAACTATATCATAGCTCTCCCACTGGACCAGGACTTCCAGCTCCTCCTGTTTGTTTCCCATACTGCGTGCGTTTGTGTACATGCACTTCAGTTGGGTTACTGATGACACCCTTTGAGATGGCTCATCCTTCACAGGAACATCTTTGGTGAGCCTAGTAACTCCCCCCTCCCCCTTCATGCCTAGTTTAAAGCCCTCTCAACAAGTCCTGCCAGTTCCTGAGCTAGAATCCTCTTACCCTTCGGAGTTAGACGAGATCCGTCTGGGTTAAGCAGGCCAGGTGCTCTAAAGGTTTCCCCATGATCAAAGAACCCAAAATTCCTCTGCCGGCACCAGCCCAACTACCTTAGGTCTCATGTCATCCCTCTGCCTCAGTCCCTGAGCTCACAAAGTGCTGCTCACAGTGTGGCTGTCTCCTTGGTTTTCCTGTCATATACAAGTTATGCTGTTTAGAGTGCAATTGCTGCCAATAGGCTCAAGACAGGTGCTGAGAACTAGGTAGTGATGCTAAATATTCACACCAGTAGGCTTTTAATTACTGGAAGTATGTTATTTTTGACTAACTGAAGTAACACTGGCTCAAACTCTTGGACAGAAGGGAATTTTGGTCCTATTGAAATCCATGTAAACACAACTATGTTATAAAGAAGCACAGTTCTTCTGCTCTCTGTATTACTAAAAAAACCCCTCCTTTACTGTCCTGGCTTATTAAGGTCACTGCAGCTAATAAAGCAGAGAAGACCCTTACTTCAAAAAGGAATCATTACCTTGAGGAAGGTGTGAGAATTAATACATAAGAAATTACAGAAACACCCCACAGCCAAAAAATAATAGATGACCTTTTCACACTAAGCATCTTGATCAACTTGCCCATGAGCTGAGGGTAAAAAAGCATATCCTTGCACAATCACACCTCGGACACACATCCACCAGCGTCAGTTGTTCTGTTCAGTAATGTCAAACTGATTCCACAGCCAGCGCCAAATTCCACGTCCAGCTACTCCCAAAAGGCCAGAACATGAATTTGAGACAACGTATTTTTTGACAGCCCAGACTGGCACACCCACTGACGTCATGGGGAGGTCTGCACATACTGCAAGGGTAGAATGTAGTTTTTAAGTAGTAAATTGTTGTTTATCTGCTTAATGCCTTCTCACAGTCAGTGTTGCTGAGTAAGAAGATGTGTTCTTATTCCAGGTCTCTGCAGTTTCTCCCTAATCTCCGTCCACTCACAGTTACCTCCCTCATCCCATCCACCTCTTTCTCCTTCTGAATTTCCTTCTCTGTAATAGCTCACAGATTCCACCATGAAGCAAATAAATACTTAACATGTCCATCCTTGGGATAAGAGCTGGCATTAGATGAAAGTTATTCATTCAAGATAAATCCAGGAAACTGGATTTCAACTACATATTTGTTTCCACCCAGAGAGAGCTCACCCTCTGCTAACTTTTTGGTTGAACCAGGCTGATATTTCACCAAATTATTTTAAGTACTATAATTTTAGATTACATTCAGGCACTAAATTTGATTCAGAGAAACAAACCCCAAACTAGACTTTTAGACCATCTATAGGCCCAGGAAAGCAATCCTGCCACAGTTACATTAATAAAACATTTTGCCAGGATCTCTTAAAGTCAATGCAGTGGCAGAACATATATCGTCATTTAGTTTCTGTGCATTTCCAAGCCTCTTGGTTATAAAACGTAGGTGTTTTTCTTTTCAGTGAAAATATTGCCGAAATTGTCTCTATTTTAAGTAGCTGTGCTTTATATTTCTGGTTAAAAGTTGTTAAATAAAAATATTTTTTTTTTCATTCTTTACTTTGTTGGTGATGAGGAGAGTGAGAAGCTCCAGTTAAATGAAGGGGTTTGGCACCGGAGGACTGTCGGAGAGAAAATGGAAGGAGGGCAGTTGGTATATTTTTTTTCGTACAAATGTCCAAAGACTTCTGGACATTTTAACAAAACAGAAAACGTAAAAGGAACAGCAAGGTAAGGTGCTGTAGTATTTTACCAGAAGAGGAACCAAGGAGGAAAATAGCACAGGCTTTGCCCCTTCCTGTGCAGTCACATCCATGCTAAAATACAGCCCAAGGGAACATTTAATCAACCACACACAGTGTAAACATGCACTGCAAAACCAGAGGTGATTCAAAGGGGAGATTTGGAAAAATGGAGCAGAGTGAAGAAGGCGGCAGTCAGCACACACTCACTCTTCAGTTCAGATGTCTGTGAAGTTGGCTGCCACAGTTAGATCTCTTAATTCTGATTTGACAGTGACCCATGCAGTAACCGTGATCAGGGAGGTGAATTTGGCTCACTCTTACAAAGCCCCAGATGTATCATTTCTGCAAACACTTCTGTCCTCCATGTGGACCAGCAAAACAGCCCAAGGACCAGAGCCAGCTCCGAGGAGGACATGACATTGGGCTCAGTAGTAGCTCCTGCTTTGGCAGTACAGGCAGCCTACCACTAAATTACCCCTTATCTTGGCAGTCCTGGCAGCTGCCATGGGATTGCTCCTCAGATTCTTCCTGTGGAAGCAAGGTGACAGAGTCAGGGCTCCCTGCACCCCACGTACCACAGGGACTCCATTCACCTGCACTCACTGCTGTTGCAAAGGGTTCTTGTGCATTGCCCCAAAACCCCACTTTTGGGAACCCCAGAATGCTGGGCATGTTCACCTCTCTAAGTGTATAGTGTGAGTAGCTTCCCTTTATTAAGGAGCTGCTTAAAAAAGCACAGACATCTCCAAATTGAGATGAGAAAACTCGATGCAGTGTAAATTATAAATATAGACAGAGGCATAATGGGGTGGGGAGACCTGAGACAGAGTGTCTATATATTTTTGGCATATTTCAGTAGATTTTTTAAATAACTGGGATAATACGTGTAGCAATGAAGACAAGGTGTATCATCTTCCTGGCCTCTGGTCTGCTATGAAGTGACCCACATTCTACTTCCGTGAATGCAGAGAGCTGCTGGAAAAGAATTAAAATAAGGATCTGGGCCTAATTTAGCCAAGAGAACAATAGAATAGCTTTAGAAAAAACCACAAACACTTATTGAAGCTTATATTAAATGTGTTTGTTTTCATAGCAGCAGGTGAATAATGTCAAAGGAGGAACTTTAATCACAACCAGAGCAAGTACACTACTGTGGCTTTAATTGAAGATTAATTAATTTTAAAGCAGTGCAAGTTGTGTTTTCTCAGGTTTCTCATTACATGGCTTTTGTATGTAATGACTTACACACACAACCCATTCTGGGGCACATTAAGAATTTTATTTTCATGTTTTTAAAAAGGAGCTTCTTGCTGTTAAATTGCTCACAGCCCTTCCAGAATCAACCAGTATTTATATAGTTTTTGCCAATGTTTGTATTAGCAGAGGAGGTGCTAAGAGATCAGTAAGATAATTTTCCCTCAAGTCTGCACAGGAATTCTATGTACTTTCCCAAAGGAATCTAGAACATAATCCACAATACTTAACAAAAAATGAATTAATTGTCAAATATGTTCCTTTTGAGCTAATACTGCATTTTCTTAGGTTAAGATTGTTATAGGGGCTGTTTCTTTCTGTCTCTTACACAGGTATGTGCATATGAAAACACATACACACACATTGACACAGTACAACAGACATTGAGACATAACCACTTTTTAGGACTATATTTAGTCCCGATTGTGCCATCTCAATAAAGGTCCTAAAGTAAAGCCTTAAAGGTTTTTTCAGCTCTTTCCAGCCTGTAGCTTGCCTGAATGAGAAGGTTTTAGGCACCCTGGCACCTAGGGATGATGGTTTTCATCCATGGATAAAGACAAAATGCATCAGGGACATCCTGCCTGCATGACAGCTAAACAACTTGGCTCTCTTCTTACACAAGACTTTGCTCAAAGATACAAAATAGTACATCCTGCAACTTCTATATAGTTGCAAAAAGTTCCAAAAGTTAGAAACCACTGGATGATATGAGCTGATGAGTGCTCACAGCCTAGAAAGCCAATTGTATCCTGGGCTGCACTCAAAGATGGTAGGTCGAGAGAGGTGATTCTCACTCTCTACTTTGCTCTTGTGAGACCTCACCCGAGTACTGAGTTCAGTTCTGGATGTCTCAGCACAGAAGAGATATGGACCTGTCAGAGCGAGTCCAGAGGAGGGCCACAAGGTATTTTGAGGGCTGTAGCACCTCCCCTATGAAGAAAGACTGAGAAAGATGAGGTTGTTCAGCCTGGAAAAGAGAAAGCTCCAGAGAGACCTTATTGCAGCCTTTCAGTCTTAAAGGGGACTTATAAGAAAGATAGGGAAAACCTTCTTGGCAGGGACTGTTATGATAGAACAAGGGGTAAAGGTTTAAACTAAAAGAGGGAAGATTCAAACTAGATATAAGGAAGACATTTTTTACAATGAGGTTGGTGAAACAGTGGAGCAGACTGTCCAGAGAGGTGGTTGGTGTCCCATCGCTGCAAACACTCAAGGCCAGGTTGCATGGGGCTCTGAGCAACCTGATCTAGTGGAAGGTGTCCCTAATCACTGCAGGGGAGTTGGAGTAGGTGACTTTCAAAGGTCCTTTCCCACCAAAACTGTTCTACAATTCTAAGACAGGTCGAAGGGGATCTTGGTGCACCTTGTCTCTATCAGATACACATGCAATACTGTCCAGACAATTTGCAGTTTAAGGAGTATCTTCACTAGGACCGAAGAGCATGACCTGCTATGTTACCCAGGGTGTAACTGGGCAAGATCCATTTGGGTCTCTGCCAGAAGAGAGCATCACAAGAGTACAAACAGACATGTAATGGTACCAAAACAAGTCTGCATCTGAAGATACGCCTAGGCTGGCCGGAAGTGAGAATTACAAATATTGGCTAAGATCAAACAAGCAATAAACATATGAGCATAGGATTCAGAAAACATAAGGGCATCAGAGTTTCTGAAAGTTTGTCAGTGACATGCAGCAATGACAGTGTAATTGTACTAATCCTAGAACCAGGGGAATATTTTTAAGAACATCTGTCAAGCTAATGGGTGCGTAGATTCTGAATGTTATGCTTTTATGACTTAAAAATCACTATCCTTTCTTAAGACAGGTGACATTTACATTTCTCAGTGCTTTCTTCTGGATTCATTGTCTTAAAGAAAAACCTGAGTAGGAGCATTATTAACCTGTACTGACATAAATTACTGAAGAAAAATTTTGGGGTATATGATGCAGAATAAGAATTTAATATATTCCATTTCCTAATTAAGAAATTTTTCTTTCTAATACAAGAAGAGTAGCTTCTTGGAACATGAATTATTAGCATGAGTTACTCCTCAATTTTTTTATGTCCATTAATTATTTGTTTTCTGAAGTAGCATTCCCGTTTTCAGGAAAAGCAAAAGCTGAAGACTACAATTCAGATTTTGTAGCTGCTTTAGATGCTTTCATCTAGCTTTACAAAGGCTAGATATTTCAGTTGGTCTATACCTGCTTACGAAGAAATAGCATTCGGCATATTAAATCATCATGCTGAGGACAAATTTAGTTAAGCAACTTTCGTTACCTGGTTATTGTGGCCAGACATTTTCAGGTTCAATACTGTTTTCAGCATGTGGCATGTAGGATATGTTCATTTCATATCTTCATCCCTATTTTTAAAAGTCAGATATTCATATAAAGATGTCTGGTGAAATGTAAACCCTGAAAACTGATCATATTTGATATCAGAATACTTTTTCAGTACCTGAAACCACAAAGTTTTACATACTATCTTGACAATTTTTCCTTTTACACCTTTCTGAATTTGACAGTCCCTAGCTGGTTTACAGATTGTGTACTGATAACATGCTTTGTTGTCATCTTAGCATCTACTTCTGTCCACCAAATTGATCTTCTCTTCCCTTCTTGTGAGCAGCATGCTTGCTATTTTTGAGGAACAGGGTCATTTCCTGAGAGGAAATGTGTTTCATATTAAAAACCTTCACTTTGGTTGTCTCATTTTTATAACTCCTAGAATACTCCCAGTTCACTCTCTCTCTCTTGTTTTCCTTGTTTCTCTTAAAATTTGCGTTTTAGAAGTGGATCATTCTCATCTATTGTAGCTCCTCTATTTACTTTGAACTGCAGTCCCTCTACTCACCCCTTCAGCAATGCTGGCTGCCTTCACATCTGTGATTACTTCGTCCCTTGTGCATAAGAGGAAATGCTATTTATGATTTGTACTTCTGATGCCTCCTCTTGCAGAATATTACCTGCAGATTCCTACTTACAAACAGCCCAATGAGTTTGTGAGGGTGTTTCTGAACACACAGATTATTGCAGTGAAATTCTTTAGAGATGGGCCTGAAACACAGGGCTGTTTTTTTTACCTACCAGGGTGCTGGTTTTAGCATGTCTGTGCTAGCAGTCTTATTCCTAGTCTTGTGATTCCACTTTTGCTGCTGGCATCCTTCTGCCAGTTGGGGAATCTCTTTGCCAACTCTTTTTGGTCTTCATTGAAAATGAAAGACAACACCAACATTCAGTGGATGTGTTTTACTCTGGGAAAAAACTAAGCAATGCGAACTCTCTAAGCAGGTTAAGCAGTCCCAGGAGCTAAGACAAAAGCATGCAAATCGTCCAATCTAACTTGCACATGGCCTTAAACAACCCATGTCTTCCAGCTCTTTGTTCATAGAAATTTCCCAAGTAGCAATTTTGGGACAGGGAAGGGCTGTTCAATATTTTGTATACACAGAAGCTGTGAAGCTCTCTGTTCAGACAGAAACATTTGAGGAACAAGTGACCCTTGTAACAGGATATGTGTGATCCCAAAAGGCAGTGCATCTACTTAACCAGATGACATTGCAGTCCTGCATACATTATCATAAAGATTGGTGCAGGAAGGGATTTTACTGAGAATACAAGTTATCCTGCAGAACAAAGGTGAGATGAAGGTAATGACACTTGAGATATCACTCCAGCATTCTAATGACAGGACATCAAAATGACCTAGGGAATCGCAAGCGCCATCATCTGATGAACACAGGAGTAGCTTGGACTGGATCTGATGCCCAGCTGCTGCATCTTGCATGTTGGGCATGCTAAATTCACTGCTGAAACAAGTCAACGGAGAGACAGAAGAATGGTTTTAACCACTTATGTGAGAGGTAAATTTCTTTCCTCTACATGTTAGATAGTGTTGAATAAACAATGTTTCATATTGTTAAAATAAATCTCAAATCATTACAAATATTTGCCTGTTTTGATAAAGGCATCTAAATCAAAGTATAAAACCTGTTTGTAGCTGCATTTTGAGCCATTTTAGTGTTCTTATCTTGGCATGAGAAGAAAAAGCAATTCTTTCAAAAAATTAAATTGTTATTGTAGCCATGTGTAGGAGACTAGATAAGGAAAATTCCCCTCCATCTATTGCACTTGGAACAAAGGGAGAAGATTTCCCTTTCCTACCTTGGGTTTCCTCCAGAATGTGAGCATCCTCAGAAATGCCTAGTTCTTGCCCTCTGCAATACCAGGCTCACATTCAAGAAGTAACACAGCAGATTGTGGGTAATTTCAGTGAAGTTGCTTTTATATGTATTGGCAGATGTAGTTGACATAGTTAAGTGTAGAGGCTTGCCGCTGCTCTTCGCTGGATACAATCAGACTCTCATAACTGCTTGTGTCAAGATTTCCGAATGTAACTTGGAGTGATCCTTGTAGCTCATTGAAATAACCCAAGCTGGGAGACAGCAGAGCACCTGCCTTCTGAAAATCAGGCACTTAAAAGGTGTTTGAGTTCTGAGTACTGCAAATGTGTTGTTTGTGAGCATCTTGACCTCACTCCTTTTCTGTTGAAGCTAAGGTGCCCATTTCACAGCAGTTTATTTTTGTCCGATGTGACATAGTAAGAATGACCAATAACCTAATTATTTCTACAGGGATAGTTTGGGCAAGCATTGCTGATGCGTTCATTGTGCTTGCTGTCTCTACATTCATTATAAACGGGCAGAAAAGGAAAATGCTCTATTAACTTACAGAGAGTCTTCACAGATATCAAAAATAAAAGGTATCCTGATGTTAGGCCTCAGCACTGCATTAACAGTCATATTATTCATTTCAGACCATCTATGGTTTCACTTCTTTGTTCAAATGTTCTTCAAGTGCTTCAGAAATGTGAATGTTGGTTCCATGGTGACAGGATAGAAAAAAAAACACAAAGCAAAAGGTCCTTTCCAGATTGTACCCATTAGTTTACAACAAAGAGAAAACAAAAACATACTTGTTCCACTAATAAAGCACTTTACTGATTTTCCTAATGCTGGTCAGACTTTGTATTAATCAGGAGGTTTTGCTATTCCTGTTGTCTTTTTACTCATATGAAAAGAACATTTTCTTCAGCAAGGTGAACTTCGTAAAAGCAGTTTCTGTGCTCAGCCATAACAATTCACAAATTAATTCATTACTTGCTCTAGGGCAGGAAAAAAATGATTTACTCTAATTAATTCGCGGCTTCCTCAGTTGCTTTGCTAATCTCAGACGTCTTGTCACCCTCAGCAACATACGTAGACTCTGATTCATGTAAGTTCATGTGAGTCCTGTGGTCCCACACGAATCGGAAGCAGGGATGAACTAACCGGCAGACATGCCCTATGACATTTAGATTCTGGGAACTCCAAAGAAACTCCCACCCATGTCTTCGTTCAGTAGCAATGTGATTTAAACTCTGTCTATTTAACACGGATGTGATCATGCTCACAAAGATGCTTAAACTATTTCCCAATTCTGTTTTTAATGAGAAATTACTGGTTACATGGAGTCTAACTGCAAGTTCAACTATGCTGCTTCTGTTTAAAGAGAAAAAGAAAGCACATGCATTACTATTCCTAGGGAGTTCATTCCTTCTTGGGCTTCATTGTACAGGAAACAGATGTAAACCGAGACATTCCAGCTATCAGAGAAATATGATATGCTGTCTTTCTCCTCTCTCCCCTTTTGGAAAACTTAAGTTTCCAGATTCCCTGTTAGAAAGCCCAAATTTGGGAAGGGAGGGAGGCAGGCAGGCAGGCAGGAAGGGAGGCAGGCAGGCAGGAAGGCAGGAAGGCAGGCAGGCGGGCAGGCGGGAAGGGAGGGAGGGAAGCAGGCGGGAAGGAGGGAAGGAAGGAAGGAAGGAAGGAAGGAGGGAAGGAAGGAAGGAAGGAAGGAAGGAAGGAAGGAAGGAAGGAAGGAAGGAAGGAAGGAAGGAAGGAAGGAAGGAAGGAAGGAAGGAAGGAAGGAAGGAAGGAAGGAAGGAAGGAAGGAAGGAAGGAAGGAAGGAAGGAAGGAAGGAAGGAAGGAAGGAAGGAAGGAAGGAAGGAAGGAAGGAAGGAAGGAAGGAAGGAAGGAAGGAAGGAAGGAAGGAAGGAAGGAAGGAAGGAAGGAAGGAAGGAAGGAAGGAAGGAAGGAAGGAAGGAAGGAAGGAAGGAAGGAAGGAAGGAAGCCTTTCTTCCTCTTGAATTAGGTCTTTCTTTTCAAGTAACTGATTCACTGCTTGGACTCTCCAAGCAAAAAAAACAAAGGGGAATATTCACAAAACTCTTCTTCAAGATCTTTGCTTTCTGAATGCACCTTTTCTTCATCTGAACTTGTCATTTTCAATGAAGCATCTCTCCGGACAGAGGAGGAAATTTTTGCACAGAAACATTGCAAGGGAAAGGCAAAGAGCCAGGGAGGGATTACTCAAATTGCTTTCTCAGGCACACTCAAGATAATGGGGCCAGTAGATCCACTTGTACTACTGCTTTGGCCACAGTCCTGTAGACGGTTCTGCTGGTGTTTGGCATTCTTCAGGGAAGATGGTCTGCTGAGAGCAGTGGTAAGGCTCAGGGAAAGGGAAGTTGATGTGGTTTTACAGGCTTGAACGTTCAGTCTGAAAGAACAAAGTCCAGGAAAAAATTAATAAATAACTAACAAATTGGCCAGGGTAGTCATAGCCAGGGTGCAGCACAGTGCATCATGAGAGTTTTCAATTTGTATTTTCTACTTACACTTTGTTATCACCTGAGGATCCCAGTCTGAACTGAGTCTCAAAAATAGTGTCTTAGCTGAATACCAGATTCACGTGGGTATGCATCAGGCACACACTGGCATCCCAGTTCTACTGTCATCAGACCTTGTTGCAGCTGACTCTTGCCCGTACCCCTTACTTCCCAAAAAACAAGCTCTGAAGAGAAATGTGTGTCATCACATCACACAGCTGGATCCCAGAGGTAAAGCGGTCCTGGACCCCATGGTTAAATATAGACATAGCGTCTAGCATTGTTATGAACACAAACACTACAAAGTTTACAGTCGAAGCAGCTTCTGGTCAGAAAGACAAGCCAGATAACAACATATAACCACAAAAGCCACTTTTTAAAAGCTGAATTTGATATGAGATCTGTGTGGGTTTTCCCAGTTTCCTAATCCTAAATTGTTCACTTCCCTTAACATCGCCCACAGCATCCATTTGTCTGTCAAATGCCTTCATAATCCCCACACTGTTCAATTACCCTTTCCTTCCTGTCATTTCAACCACAGGGTAGCTGTGGCCATTTTTTGGAGGCATATTCCTTTAATACCATGTGACTTCTGTAATGGTGGGTGAGTTGGCCTTAGCAGTACTACAGATAAACCACTGAAATGTCCTTTGCCAGGAATTTTCCCACAGGCTGTAGTCTCAGCACTCAGAAGATATAAAGTTGCAAATTGGGGTTGCATAAATGATGGAAAATGTCTTTCAACATGGACTAAGCATAAGTTAAAGGGTGGTGCATTGTCTCTCTCGCTTGTGTTGGATGCTGGGTCATGTCACTTCCACTTCTGATACAGCTGCTGCAAAGCTCTAAAGGGACATTGGAGTTGTGCTCATCCTGCTTCCACTGTGCTCTGATATTAAGGGTCCTCTATTCTCCTGAAACCAAGACATCAGGTAAGACTTTTGCTATTGTAACTCCTGCAATTAACAGACACTGTGTTGCATTGCCTCAGCACTGGGGAGGCTCCAAGCAAATTCTTAAGTAGTTATTGGAAATCCTAACAGCTTGTCTGATGCACAATAATTTGTGACTTGGCTATACATCTAGGCCTTCAGAGGAGCCTATTATTCCCATTCTGAACAGTAAAGGCAGTTGTCTGTAGCTTAATGAATTTACCCCTCGTATGTAAGAATAGAGTTGCCAGTACCAAGATACACATTTTGCAAGCTACAGATGTGTGGAAGAAACTACAACTGCAATTGTGTAAATAAGAGCCAATGAAAGCTGTCATCAGACAGCTAGCTTGTAGAAGAGGTTTTATCAGCTTCTGCATGCTTTAGTTCACACACTTTCAGTATGATTCTCTTTCCTGCCTTGTAACTTAATGATAAAAAACATGTCATATCAGGTGTCCATTCAAAATGTCAAAGTCCAACAAAAAGTTGTTTCTAAAATGTTTGGTGGAGACTTTTGAGGGAGTTTGAAAATGTTTGTTTGTTTCAGTTTTCACAGGGCTGGCAGGAAAACTGGTACAAATAGTTTAAGTGTGACTTGCATATCTACTGAAATGCAAATCCACTGATCAAAATGGGGATTTTTGTATTATATCAAGTTCTTTAAAGATATGGGATTTTTTTGGTTTTGTCTTTTGTGCAGTAATGTCATTCCTGGAATAATTGCACTTCTAAACCTTCATGGTTCCCGTAAGGGTACATATTCTCAGATGTAAGGATAAGACCTTCACTGTTAGGGTGACTGAGTACTGGAGCAGGTTGCCCAGAGTGGTTGTGGACTCTCCGTCCTTTGAGATATTCTGATATTTCTGATTACTGTCCTGGGCAATGGGCTTTAGGTGTCTCTGCTGGAGCATGGGTATTGGACCAAATGACCTCCAGAGGTCTCTTCCAACCTCAAACATCCTGTGATTCTGTGATTCTATCTACTGATATGACAGCCTTTCAGATTGCGATACTGTTTTCTTGAAAAAAAAACCCAACCATTTCGGGGGGGGGGGGGGGGGGGAATAAAAAAGAAGAAAAAGACTCACTCAAACAACAGATGATGTGCCTGACTAGCTTACCACCATCCAACAGTACCTGTAGAGTTCCTGATGCATCCTGCTTTCCCAAAACCATGCCTACACTCCATAGTCTGGATTGTAGTCTGTACCATTAATAAGATGCAGATAATTCAGTCTGCTTCATTAAATGTGCTATTAAACCCCAGCCAGGCTTATCGTCATATCCTTATAAAAACGAAGCTTCTCTGGGCAACATGTTCCAGTGCCTCACCACCCTCACAGTAAAAAATTTCTTCCTAATACCTAATCTAAATTCACCCTCTTTTGGCTTAAAATGTCTACCCTTCATCTTTTCACTGCACTCCCTGACAAAAAGCCCTTGCTCATATTTCTCATCTCTGTGGCCCTCCTCTTTGCTCAGTCTAACAGATCCATGTCCTTCCTGCGCTGAGGACTCCAGAACTGAAGCAGAGTAGAGGGGCAGAATCACCTCCCTTAACCTGCTGGCCACGCTTCCTTTGATTCATTTCCAGAGTGCACTGTCTTTTTTTTTTGGCATGTATTATTGAACACTTTTTCTCCTATATCATTCTGTGGTTGTGAACTTTAAAGCTAATTCATTGTTTTATAGCAATTTTCATAATTTCTCCAACACTTCAAAATCACTTTGAATATTTATAGCGCACTAAACCTCTTCAGATTAGGTTGTGGCTCAAGACACTGCTGTGACATACATGAGTTATGTTACTACAGATGTTTATTGACACAGTGACACGTCTCTGAATCAAACTTCCTTCTTTTTTTCATTCCTCTAGTGGGTGGGACATCAATTCTTGCTAACCTATGCTGTGTCAGCCGTTATAGTAGGGTGGATCAAGAGACGTCTCTGTCTGTTCCTTAATTCTGTCCAAGGAGAATAAGTAAGCATACTATTTTTATTTCTTCTTTAGTAGTTAGTTCTGGCAACCTGTGAGAAATGGATAATCTAACTCATTATGACCCATATCTAAAACTCCTTCCAGCATTAGTGTCTACTTACAGTTCATCTGCATCCAGAATTATGCCTTCCTTATGTGACAACTAACTATCTGGCACTGATTTAGAGTAGTAGATACATATATGGAATACACATCACTTCAAATATTTTGGCAACCCTATTACTATAAAACTTATTTTGTATCAAATGTGACAATTTCTGTGTGGGACACTATATCTTGCTTTAACACTATTGAGACCAATAACTTGCTCTTGCCTTTTCATTTGGTCGTTTAACTGCCATTTAATGGGTGACAATATCTCATGCTTAATACAGTGAGTGTTTAAAACCCTCCCTTGTTAAGGAGGAAGGTATGCTTGGTGTTCTCTATCAATAAATGGGATGTCTAAACAAAGGGCTTCATTGAGCTGGATGCCAGACTCACATCCCAGTAATCAAGCCTACCTCCATCTCAGGAAGTGCCTGAACATATGGAGACAGTTATCTTCCTGGCTATGGGAGTGTCAGAAACCGAAAGCAACACTGCCAGGAAAATCACACTGGTGCAAACTCAGGAGATTTGAAAACTGTTGAATCCATATAGGAGCACAAGGACACCACTACATCCCAGTCTTGCTGTGCTCATTTTCTCTGGTGCATGTGTGTTATCTGCATATCACAAAAGTCAGGAGGAAAAAAAATAAAATATCCCACACACATAATGTATACCTACTCTAATGCTCTCAAAAGTAGAGAACAACGTATACCCTGGTATTTGTAAGGTAAACTCAAAGGTTCACAAATTCAAAGTTGTCCAATGTGGAGCATTATCCCAAGTTACTGAACCTCTAAGGAACATTTGACTTCTGTAGGTCATAAATAAACTAGGAGATGGGACAGAATATGTCAGCCATGAATAAAAATCAAATACATATTGGAGTGTGCTCAGCAGGCAAATAAAACATTGCTATAAGGACTGCAAGATATTCAGAGGGAGGCAAGAACCATTCAGGGGCAAATTTCACTTCAGGATGAAATGTTCCCCAAATTTCAGGTGTATATTTTCCCTGGTTCTGAAATTGGTCCCACAATTTTATTTTTTGGGGTTTTTTCTTGCTTTCTTATTTTTTTCCTGATTTGGATATTTCAATCATAACAAATAGCGTTTCTTCTGAGTATCTGGGGATAAGAAAGTTGGCACTCACCAAGCACTTTTGTACTGATAATATGGAGAGAATTCTGATCCCTTCTCTAACTGTGATGATGTTTAACAAGTTTTACACATTTGCAGCAAGTTCCTTGAGAAACTAGCAGAATAAAGGCATTTTCCTCCTTTTCTTTGCAAAAATTTGTAGCACGTAGACAAAGTTGATACAGTAACATGATCTAAAAATCTCAGCATTCACTCATTCATATTGTTTTTTTCAAGAAGGAAAAGTAGTCATTTTCCAGTGAGAGCTTTCCTCTGTATCCACTTTTACTCACATGCATACTTTTATACACCTGCATGAGCCAGACTCACAGTCTAGCCGATCCCATGCATGAAGTTAGATAAAGAGGCCCAGCTCCTCAGACATGTATAGCAGAGTACCTCAAGTACATCATCTTCAGTTATGTTGATCTCAACAATAACTATGCTCTTTGGCAGGATTTAGAAATAATAACCATCTTGCTAAATTTTGGGTGTCTACTTGTGAATTAGTTGTCGTGCCTCCCTTTCCAGACAGTGCAGGTCCACCCAGTACAATCAGCAGCATAAAAACGCTGGTGGTCATTTCAGGATCACATGAAACTGCTCAGTCCGAAGTATGGTGACTGCATTGATGATCTTTAGTGGTTAAGAAGGGAATCTAAGGTGACTAACTCAGAGATACAAACCTTCACTAAAGACATCCAGAATCTGGCTGAATTCCCCCCTCTTTTTTCTCCTCAGGAAACTAGGTCCTCTGGGCAGGACCTGTGGACAATGTATGGAACACTCGCTGCTTTTCCTGAGCTGAGAAACATGGTTGATGTTTATGGCAAACAAATGTATTACTATAAATTACAGCCCAAGATATAATCTCAGAAGTACTTCCACACAAGTACTACTATGGACAAAATTACAAAGCTACAGAAGAGTATTGCTCAGATAGTGGCAGAACACTGTCTCTGCTTGACTGAGCAGATCAACAGTACCAAAGTTTGAAGTCAATGAACTGTAGTTTTGATGAGATATTTTAAAGCTAGGCAGATCAGATGATACCAGCAGAAAAAAAGCTGCTGGGTATCATCTACGGAGAGCTCAGCTGAGTCCAACTGTTAAGTCTGCTTCTGATTTTTTTTGCAGTATGCCTGCCTGCCCTCACTGAGATATTTTTATGGAAGACCAACAAGTATACAAATGCCGCTCACTCTGTAAATGTGATAACCATAAACACAAGACACCTCATTGGGCAGATCCTGTTGTATCAGCAGAAATCCACTTCTTTTCCTACCCTGGGAGAGAGAGGAGATGAATTGTGAGACAGAGAGATATCTCATATTTAGGATGAGAGCACCACAGCTTGCTCTGTTTCAAAGTGGATAATCTCTCCATCTTGTGTTAACCCCAGATTCATCACAAACAGATGGCAGAAAGTTGACAAAACCAGAAACAACTAAAGGCTTCTGGTGACGGAGACAACGAGTGAATGAGAGACAGACGTAGGCAGCAGCTTTTGCAAGACGTCTGTCCCACCCTCCACTGGCTGCTGCAGAGCATCCTGGAAACACCCTGCCATCCTGAGAGGATGCCAGAGGAAGTGGAGCTATGACCATTCTTCCACTGCCTTCCCAGCACCAGCTGATGGAATGGGCCTCAGGCACAGTAGAAAGTAATTTTGACTACAGAAAGCCCCCAAGACAACTTCAGAGGGGCCCTAGGTATGCTGATCTCTCTTGCATACAAACATTATGCATAGCTCCTCGAACTCTTCCACTGTTTTCTTATCTACAAAAGAAAATTTAAAAAGTCGTAAGGTATCACAGACAGGTATGGTGATTGTATGATAATAGGCAAGTTCAACAGACATCTACGTGATACACAGTTTAGATGAAGAGAGATTTCAGCCCTGATTCATGGATATTAAAAGAAGCTTAGAACCATTTTTGTTCAGAGAACATTGAATGTGGAAGTTAAATGCCTTCCTGTAGTGGGGAGATGTGTAAACAGTTGTGCATGTTAAAATGCTGCCACATCTTCTTTTAATTAAGTATTAGTAAGCCACCCTGATATGCTCCTTTCTGTGTCCTGTGAGTCAGCCGCAGCACAAGGATCCATCAAGTTTCCACTTGATTTGCAGTGGCCAGGGGTTAACAGATTAAAATAAGACAGGAAATGCTCTGAACTTTCAAACAAATCTCACACCTATTTGGTGCCTTGAAAACACCTTTTTGTTGAATCTGCCTTCAAATTCCCATCAGTTTTCAGGATAATTCCAGCTTCAGTGGAAGTAGAGAGACTCCTGGACCTCAGATAAAAGTGTTCTGTCTTTGTCTCCTTTGTAAACTTTCCAGTATGATTTTAGTGGGCCAATTATAGAAACTTTGTTTATTTGTTACTGAACAAATCGTGGACTGGCAGTCAGCTGAATCTTCAACTTCAACAACCATTTCTAGATGGCCAAAGGTATAATTTTTCCTAAAATTGGTATGGAGACAGTAATTTCTTTTTCAGGGACTTATATTATTACCGAGAGAATCAACATTGTAATACTAAGTTGCAGAAGAAATTTAGAACTAGTATAACAGAAGAAACATCTGTGCAACCTAACTGTGTTATTCAATATAAAAATCCTGTTCAACAGTTCCCCTAACATATCACTTCTTATCTGCTTGGGGGTGGTCTAACGGCACTTTGGATTGTATTACAAACATAGACGGATTGATTCCAAATGTCCTACAGGAATCTCTCCTCCTCTCCTCACTGTTACCTACTATCATTTGGGAATTGACCAGAAAATATGTGATTCGGCCCTTCTGTTAAAAGAAAAATAAAAAGATTAGTTGAGGTGAGTAAGTAATATGTTTTTCAGATAAGAAAGAAAATTGGTTTGGGTCAAACCAAAACTAAATTTGTTTAAGGTCTATATTGAAATGAACAAAGTGAGAAAACATGTTTTGGCTCAAACTTAAATGTTTCCTATGATCTGGAATGAAAAATTTTCTCTAATTGTCAGATTGTTTAACACTTTTACTTAACATTTTTAAGATCAAGTTAATTTTTCATTCAAGCTGCCTTTGTGGAATGAAAAGGTAATTTTGCTGAGAAGACATCAAATGCAAAAACAGCAATTCTGACACAAAAAGGGCTAATATTATTTAATTATTTCCTCTTTGTTTCTCCCTTTTCTTTTCAAGTCAAACCCATTTAACAATTTGAGACTGAATTTTCCAAGGAAAACAATATTTTCTTAAAACAGCATGCTGTAAGCAGTTTGATGTTGTTAAATACTTCAGCTGTAGGAATTGGTAGCACTCCATGGCTGAGCAAAAGACTTGAGTCCTCACTGTGACTCCACTTTCCTTATCAAAGAGCCTTTTATTTTGGCCTATAGTGTAATAACAGGGTAATCATGTCCTAAAGAAGATTTTACTGTGATATCTGTGTCCACTGCACTTTTCTCCATTTCTATTACTGTTTCAGTGCTTCTATTCAATGAGCGACACTAAGGACTCCTTCAATGTGAGCTGGCAGCTCAGCTCTACACCAGGGATCGCTCAGGCTCAGAAGTAGTTAGAGATGAAGCAGGTTATGATACTGCTTACTGTAGTCATGGATTTAACACCAATGAAAGTGAAAGAAGAAATATGCGCAAGCAACGTAGTTTGCCAATGTAAAGATATGGGAAAGTCCTCTGCAGTAAATGACTGAAGGACCACTGTAAAATTCACCTACTTAATTAACAGGGGAATATTACTCTAATTTAGCTTAAAGAACGTATCATCTGTCTACTGACAGTGCCAATCTTCTGCATGCATTCCAGCACTGGCTATGTTTTCTGATGTTTCCCAATCGTTGACCAACACAATGTTCTGAAGAAGATAATTCCTAAGTATCAGAAATACAGAAATGTTGTCAAAAATTTGTATCGATTAGCATGTTCACTGTGTGGCTTTTGGTTTGTTCTGGATATTGATGTCTGGTTTTGTTTTTCTGTTTTACCTTCATGATGTTCTCTTACAGCAATTATGGGGCCTTTATGCTGCATTCTTCAGGGTTTTTACTGGTGGATACTCATATAAGATATGCAGCCACTAATATCCAGAACTTGGTGTACACTCTCAGTCAGAAAGCACAGTGCTTTGACCATGTGCCAGGCAGGATTGCAAAAATATCTGCCTGCTTTTCAAGAAAATGTCATGTCTCTGTATTTGAAGGACAAAGTTGCTTGTTAATTAGAAGTTTTTACTGGAAAACTTGCCTCTTCACTAGTTTTCCTTGAATCATATTTTACTAGCTGCACAGGAGCAGTGAATTGAAATGAAATGAAAGGAGGATGTTAGGGGAATCACAGGGAAAAAACAGTTGGTCAATTTTGATCTTCAGAGTTTGCTGTACAATGGTGTTCAGCTGTTTGAACAAGCCACAGATGAGTAACAGATGACCACAACTGAAGACATGGTGGGAAAGAGTGTGATGATACCTTTGCATGCAGACAACACCGAACTCCAGCATCTATTTCGCTCTGAAGCACTTGCCCCTTTGGCTGGTCACCCCCAGTAACATCTCAGCTCTCTGCCCTGATAATCACAGCATGACTTTACCAGGGGACTGTGACTTAAATGTCCCCACTGCAGTTGGGGACATGGTAAAGAGCAAAGGCTCTGATGTGAGCAGTTCAGAGTCCTTGTCTTAGAAGTTCTCATGAACTAAGTTTTTTAATAGATTTTTTGTATGCAATAACCCGCAAGATTTTTGGTCTAAGCAAGGTCTGAAGGATCAAACAAGCTGCCTTAGAATGTTTGATTCGGGACACATGGGAGCAAGCCCTGGTTCATGCCTAAGTGAAAATCATGTGCCTAGGTATGAGCACCTAATGTATCTTTGATGAAACAAGAAAGGAGAGTGATCTCTCTGTGGAGAAATCTGTGATTCCAAATTGGCTATTTCTGATGCAGCCAACATTTTCCAAAATATTATCTTCACTTGCAATTTATTAACTTCATTATTCTCCATTAAATTATAGCACAGTCAAAAGTATACTTAGTCATCCAAAGATGGTATTCTCTTGCCACGCTTCTTGAATTTCTGCCTTGAAATTTAACTTTCCAGCATGAGTTCATACAAAGAGGCAAAGAATACCTAAAAGGCATTAGCATATTATGCTGGATCAGTCAGAAATATAAACTGACATGTCTCACATCAGTAGGAAAGTCGCTTTTGGTGACTACTGAGTGCAGAGATTTCAGGGCTCGGGGCGCTGCTGCTGTTCCTGCAGGCTGCCAGCAGAGAGAGCAAACAGTGCCCAGACCAAAACCAGGCTCTCGCTTTGTACTCTTGATATACCCAGCACAAGAAGGAAAAGGTATTTTCTTATGTAGTATAAGGGAACACAGGATTTTCTCAGGTATTGTAGTCCAGCTTCTTAACTTCAAAGAATATGATTCATTTAACCCTTTCAAAAAGCTGCTATGAAAAAGAGGACTGGCATGCAAGCTGTGACACTCTGTAGAAGCATCCGCTGTGATTTATTTAGCTGAAGCTCCTGCCAGCACTTGAATTTCATCCATCTTGGGGCATGACCTCCATCCGTATGTATGATCCCACCACCAGAAGATATAAATAACCTTCAGTCTTTAAATGCATCCATTAAAACAGGCTGATAACTGGTTTCAGGGTTTGCATCAATCTGTGTACTGCAGCCTTAACTGTTGACCCTGTATTACAAACATATATAATTGCAGTTACAATCGGTAGGCTGTGGCTGGACTAGTTCAATAATGAAGGTTTCAATTCTCAGCAGCAATGGTACTGTTTGCACCATCCTAGTCAGAGACACTTCCACTTGCTAATGTGGGAAATATATTGGCACTTCATGTCAGCAAAAGCCAGAAAGGAATAGATTTGGGCTGACAACTGGAAGCAGTCAATTTGTGCTAAGGATGTTGCCAGTGTTTCAGATCTCCATAGTTGGCAGTCCAAAGCTGAGAAATAACTAGTACAGGTGGGGCATAGCAAAGTGGGAGCACAGGGTGAGGGGAACAACTGGAAGAGGGATTCTTTTATAACGCTGAGTAAGATCAGGTCTGGTGTAAATTAGTGTTTATGAACCAGATGGTAGTGAGCGTTTACAGAGGGTATTTAGCCAGGGTCTTACAAAGTGGCTCATTAGTCTAAACTCTTCACACACAAAGATAGAAAACAAAGCAAGGTCTCTGCAGAGGTTTATTGGGTGAGCTGCCAACACCTGCTTTCCACAGCAGGCAGTCAGAAGGGCCACCAGGCATGCTGTTCTCAGCTGTGTCGACGGCAATGCATGGACTGCTCTCCTTCCCCAAAAAAAGATTTCCAATGAACTGACCCTGAGAAGGAGCACAGAGAGGAGACAATGAGAGGACGTATCTGCAGCACAGACCAGGAGTCAGAAAGCACAGGTTTTCTATCCAGTAGCACTGCATGACCACAAGATTGTTTCAACTGGGTTCATTATACGAATTATTATACAGCACTTCTGACAATCCTGATACCTGAAAGGACAGAAGAGTGAATGATTTCCAAAAATAATCTCTTTGAAGGCAAACTAAAATACATAAAATGTGAGTTAACAAGGAAAGGAATAGCCATCCTCAGTTTTGTGGGCTTTCACAGTGAAATGTAGATTACTGTATGCTGAATCATTAAAACCTTGGGGCCAGAATCAAGGGGAAAATGTTCTTAAAGTCAATCATAATGTTAAGAACATGTAAAGTCAGATAGATGGAAGTTCAAGATGCAGATTTTGTTCTTAAATGCTTTTAAAAGATATTTAGTTATTATTTTCCTCCAGATTTTCATTGTAGCTTCAATTTATTCACTTTATTCACTCCATAGACATTTCCATCTGAAATTGTTTCTTTAACAGCCTTTCATACTGGTATGAAAACAGCAACTCAACTGATTAAAATTGGAGAATGAATGAGAAAAAGACAGTGGGGATTGCATTCTGACCACAATATAAATATTTGGTTGTTATAGTCTTGGCCTGAACTGAATTGATCTGTCAAGTGTTTTGCAATGCTTTGCATCTCTGCAAATAAGATCATTTGGAAGCTTAATTTGTATTAAAATTGAAAGCTTTGTGTATCTGCTTTTTTAAAAAATTATGTCTACATTTGTTTCGTTCCCTTTACTTGCAATGCTGTTATAAAATTTCATAGTGTGCAATACAATATGACGAAGAAATTCGAACTTTGCAAATCTTGTTCCTCTCCCTAATGGTGACTTAATTTTCTTGATTTTGTTCTTATTTATTCAGATCAACATGACACTTGAAAATACTGCCCAAATAGTTGAAAACCTTGCCCTTCACCATGAATTTCCATTGCAACCACCCACGCTAAAGTTCAAGAAGGGTTTATACGTATGAATGCCTTCAAGGTGTCCTGACTGGCAGCCAGATGTTTTTGAGTCTCAAGCCAACCTGTGAACAGTGGCAATTCTCTAGTCTATTTGCAAAACCTTTTTTAAGCTATCCAGTCAGCTTTAATAAAGAAGAAATAAGCATTTTAAAAATTAGCAGGTGACTTTTGCTAGGATTTCTCGTAACGTTCAAAAGGCTGATGACATTGAGAAATGTGCCTGAGATCCTGAGATCATAAAAATTGCAGCTAGGAACTGATTGCTCTAAGTATCCGTTTTCTCCCAGCAACATCATAAGCCTATTCTCTAACAAAAACATTAAGGGAAGCAATGCCATAGAATGGTAGTGGACATCTGTAACCTGGATGAAATATCAGTAAGTTTCTCTAATGACCACGCCCTCATATCTGGATGGGGCATAGTTAGGTAAAACATTTAGATTCTTTCATGCTGATTTTTAAGTTGCAATCCAGGAAAATGTTTTCCAACAAGAAGACAATCAGCAATGAGTCACTCAGAAAACTCTAGAAAACTCTGGAAGACTAGGTTGCCTGACAGTGTCACAGGTGTTGGTGTCTAAGCAGACCTATGAATTTTAACTTATGAAGACTGTAACTGTCAACTGCTATAGTTATGAAATTATTTTTATGATGAAACATGAAGCTGCATGGAGTGTCTTGTAGGCAGGATATACTCCTGGCAGCTCTCTTACACTCATTTGTCATTTATCAAGGGATTTATAAGTGAGTCTGCTGCCTTGCTACCCCTTTATCTCTATGGTAGTCAACAGGAGAAAATTCGTCTTGCTACTGCCGGGATAGTCCTCTCTGAGGCTGCGCAATCTAGAGGTGGGCTCTGACTTTAGAGCAAGCATAGAGAGATGTCCATTTTGGAAAAAAAAATAACATGACTGAAAAATAAGGAAACAATATGCAGAAAAGTAGAAATGGGCAGCAGGACAGGGCTTTATAGGTATCCCAAAAGCTCCATTTAAACCCAAGCCAGCCCGTCATCTTGCACTGCAAAGAGGGATTCTCTATTTCCAAAAGAAGAGATAACCTAACAGGTCACTTCCACCTTCATCGTATGATCCAAGGAAAATTAAATAGCTGTCACAGGATGAAGTGCGTGTGAAGAAAAGAAGATAAATAAGATTACGTACCCCTATAAAGGGCCTAATGCACACCCTCATTTGTTTCCTATTAGCTGTAGAAATGAAGGGAAAAAAAGCTGCCTTCACCTGAATGATGAGATGAAACAGCACTCCAAGCACTAAAGAAGTTACTTAACGTGTTTTGTTTCTTGAAGTAAACAAAACACGAAGAAAAAATATTCTATTAATTTCAATTTATTACAACAGAGCTGAATTTTATCCAGGATTTTTTTTTTAGTATTTTCCCATTAATTTGAGATTGGTGATTATAGTGGTAGAAAACTGATTAGCTGAGCCAAGTACACAAAAATGGTGTTTGAAGACAATGATTAGGTCCACACAGGAATGCATTATATAGAGCCTAAAGATCTCTCCTGAACTAATATTTGATATTTCTCTGCTGAATAAACTACTCAGCTTTCACCAGGATCATCACTGAAGAAAAAACACAGGCAAGGAATTACAATATACATTAACAACATGTATTATTACACTTCAGAGGGAACATTTACGAGTATAAGGAAATAATGTACTCTTTTTTATTATTATTTGCAGTACTTTCTTCGTGCATGAAACAGATCTATTCTGCTAACCTTCACTGAATTTTAAAAAGGAGCAGGAATATACTACTATATACTTTGTTTTCTTCTTTAATTTTTTTTAGTCACAAGATTTTTACTCTCTGGAAGAATTGTAATTTTTAAGTATCCCAGGATTTTCCTTTCATATATTATGATATGCCGATCTTGAGACAGAGTGGATATTTTATAGATATATATGTAGTCTCCGTGAAACAGAATCGAAAACTTTTGACAAAGGATGGTAATGCACAAGGTAAGGTGCACTTTACAGTGTTTTCTCCTAAAGAAAGATACTGTCTCTTCAAAACAGGGGTGTCAAACTCACAGCTCCCACCATTCTCCTGCTCCTGCAGCATAACGCGCATCACACGCTGCACATGTGACCAACGCTGGCTGGAGCGCAGGGGCTGGGAGCTTGTTGCTGCCGCCGGGTAGAATCAAGGTTCTGGGCTGAATAAAACAAGGCGGAGGGCCAGATTCAGCCCACAGGCTGTGAGTCTGACACCCCTGCTTTAAAGAACAGCTTCCTAATCTAGGAAGAAGCAGCTACTTTTTTTTTATATTACAGAATCATGGAATCATAGAATAGTTTATGTAGGAAAAAATCTTTAAAAGTCCAACTGTAAACCTAACACTGCCAACTCCACCACTAAACCATGTCCCTGAGAAACACATCTACATCACTTTTAAACACCCCAATGAATGGTGACTCCACTGCTTCCCTGGGCAGCCTCTTCCAGTGCTCGACAATACTTTTGGTGAAGTCATTTTTTCCTAATATTCTGCCTAAACCTCCCCTGGCTCAACTTGAGGCAATTTCCTCTCATCTTATTGCTTCTTACTTGGGAGAAGAGACCCATAACCACCTCACTACAACCTCTTTTCAGGTAGTTGTAAAGAGTGATAAGGTCTCCCCTCAGCCTCCTCTTCTCCAGACTAAACAGTTCCCTCAGCCAGTCCTCGAAAGATTTGTGCTCCAGATCCTTCAGCAGCTTTTGTGGCCCTTCTCTGGACATGCTCCTGCATCTCAATGTATTTCTTGTAGTGAAGGGCCCAAAACTGAACACAGGAGTCAAGGTGCGGCCTCACTAATGCCAAGTACAGGGGGACAATTACTTCTGTAGCCCTGCTGGCCACATTATTTCTGATACGAACCAGCATGCCATTGGCCTTCTTGGCCACCTGGGCACACTGCTGGCTCATATACAGTCAGCGGTTGAACAGTACCCCCAGGTCCTTTTCTATCAGGCAGCTTTCTAGACATTCATCCCCAAGCCTTTAACATTGTGTGGAGTTGTTGTGACCCAAGTGCAGGACCTGACAGTTAGACTTGTTGAACCTCCTGTAATTGGCCCCAGCCCATTGATCCAGCCTCTCCAGATCCATCTATCCAGAGCCTTCTACCCTGAAGCAGATCAACACCACTGCACAACTTGTTGTCGTCTGCAAACTTAAAAAGTGTGCACTCATAGAATCATGAAATGGTTTTGGGTCAGAAGAGACCTTAAAGTTCACTCAGTTTCAACCTCCCTGCCCTAGGCAGGAACACTTCCCACTAGACCAGGCTGCTCAAGACTCCACCCAGCCTGGCCTTGAGCACTTCCAGGGAGGGAGCATCTATAACCTCCCTGGGCAATTTGTTCCAGTGTCTCACCACCCTTATTGCTAAGAATTTCTTCCTAATGTCTACTCTAAGTCTTCCTCCTTCCAACTTAAAGCCATTCCCCCGCATCCTATCAGTACAAGCCCTTGTAAAAAGTCCCTCCACAGCTTTCCTGTAGCCCCTTCAGGTACTGGAAAGTTGCTATGAGGTCCCTCTGGAGCCTTCTCTTCTCCAGACTGAACAAGTCCAACTCTCTCAGCCTGTCTTCATAGCAGAGGTGCTCCAGATTTTTGATCATCTTCATAGCCCTCCTCTGGATATGCTCCAACAGTTCCATATTCTGCTTTTGTTGGTGATTCCAGAACTGGACACAAAACTCCAGGTGGGGTCTCACAAGAGCAGAATAGAGGGGCACAAGCGCCTCCCTTGACCTGCTGGCAATGTGTCTTTTGATGCAGCCCAGGACACCATTGGCCTTCTGGGCCGCAAACACACATTGCAGGCTTGTGTCAAGCTTCTCATAAATCAGCACCCCCAAGTCCTTCTCCGCAGGGCTGATCTCCATCACTTCGTCACTCATCCTGTATTGATAGCAGGAGTTGCTCCAACCCAGGTCTAGGACCTTGTACTTCGCTTGTTGAACTTCATGAGGTTCACACAGACCCACTTCTCCAGCTTGTCCAGGTCCCTCTGGATGACATCCCATCCTTCTGGTGTGACCACTGCTCCACTGCCCTCTCCAGATCATTGATAAAGACAAAGAGAACCAGCCCAAACACTATCATACTCGATTTCCCTTATTCATGCAGAGTTGCAAATCACTTCTTTCCTTGTGGACTGGATCAGTTGACGGGACTCCAAAGGAAATTCACCTGAGATTGATCATGCATTTGTAAAATATGGAATTTTTTTTCAGTGGGTTTTTTGCTCAGACCTGTGGTCCCTCCAAGTCACCTTGGTACCCAGAGCACAGAAAAGCTGAGAACATGGCTGATATGTGCTTATAACAGTGGCACAGTACGTATGCCACATTCAAAACACCAGAACACTATGATTATTTAAATCACCAGTTTACAAGAACAGAGTGGGGTTTGTACATAGCCACATGGATAGCTTAGAGTGATGGATTTACTATGAACAGCTCGTACTAGTTCTGTTGCTGCCAGAAAAATGATCCGGAAATCTTGCAACATCGCAACGATAATGTAATATGTCTCCATAATATTTTAGCTTTACAGCATGCTGCCTGCTGGAAACAGCCATGTAGACTCGGGTAGTACTGCAGCCTTTAATCTAGAGTTTTATATAACACAAAGCCTTTAGATATTCAAATTTTTTTCAAATATATATGTAAGATGTGAATGATGAATGCTGGACAAATTGTCAGAGCTGTTTAGTAGAGATTTGGTTTCTGCTTCCCTCTCCTTTACAGAATATCAAGCACTGGGATGCAATTTAGAAAAGGGCAATCAACAAATTATAAAAACAACTACTTCCATGGTGTACCTTTTGTTACTGACAAAACACAGAAGGCTCAAAACTCTTACCCTAGACTTAAGACCATCTGCACTTATGTGAAAGGTTCTTTCCTCCAATCAGTTTCAGATTCTTTTACAGAAGAGCCACAACTTAGTATTTTCATACATTTTAAAGAATTATGAGAAACACTAACTTCCTCATGTTTTGATTTCTTTCTCTCCTCTAATTGTTTTTCCAGGTAGATTTGGTTCAGGAAGCACACTGACATCAGATTAAGGATCTGACACGTGGTTTCTGTTGGAGACAAAGTGACGAAGTCATGGAAACAAGTAGTAACGTTCACCATAGTGGCTGCAGTGCCAAATAATTAGTATTTTATAAGAGAATTCTGCATCCAGATAAGGTCTTACACAATTAGTGTCAAACAAATGTGCTGCTTTGGCATCCCGGTGCTAGAGGGCATCTTAGAGAACAAAATCAAAGCCTACACGAGAAGAGGCAGAAGTAGCTATCAGCTCTCTGGATTTTTTTTTAATTGCATCCACACAGCAGAGCAGTTGTCTGCTCTTCACATAGCCCTGGCATTACAAGGATCCAGGCTGTGGATGTCAAATCCCCATATCAAATAAAGGGATGGGAACCATCACTTCACTTTTAATAAGACATTAGATCTCATACCGTTTGTGAAATTACCATAAGGCTATGTGTGTGCCTAAACGCATCACATCACTGCCATCAGTTTAATTACACTTAAATATACAACTTTTCCAACATCTAGAAAATACTGAAGTGTCTCCCCTGGTTTCAAATGCAGTATTTTGTGGCTTTTGCTCTGCATATCTCATGGCAATGAAGACTGTAGTCCATTTCATTAGCCAGGGAAATACAAGTCTGTACAGCAAGACTTCAGTGGAATGAGGATATTCCTAGGCCACAGGACTGTATCTGATTGGAAAGACCGCCTGATCTCATTAAATAAATTGAACTATTGTCTTTTTTATCAGGGTTGTAACAGCAACAAAGTGAATGTGGAGATTAGATTCACACAAAACAAACAGTTCAGGCTGTGTGCTTAGCTTAAGTACCCTGGAAATAAAGAACAAAAAAAAATATTTAATGTTGTAAGGACTTAAAATATTACATCTGTGAATGCATCCAAAAAGAGGCATAGATATAAAAAATGTGGTAATGCATTGTTTATATAAGCTTGGATAAGTATAAACCAAAGATCTAACTACAGTCTTGAAGGAGTATTTTCTTTTTTTAAAAAATGGGAGTGATATGCACTGCAAAATTAATAAAGAGATTTTTTTTTTCTTTAGCTCCATCATACTTCTTCCCTTCTTTCTAAATACATATTTAAGGGTATCTGTTGAGAGGTTCCAATATTTATGGTTTGGATCCTGAAACAAGTAATTTTTCCCCCTCTTATTCATGACCTTTCCAACCATCTGACTAGCAAAGAGTTTACAAGCAATTTTCTGGGGATGCTTCCAGCCAAATGAATTTAGGAATATCATCAACTATTTGTGATAAAACATATAATGTTAAATTCACCCAATATGACTGATCAAAGACCTAATACGGAAAACTGCTTCCTATAATTTTATGGCATATTTGTTTCAGTTTTTAGATGATCTACTATTTCTTAATATATTTAGAATAAGTCCGTATTATTTCCTCATGCACCAGAGAAAATGATTTATTATCCAAGTTGATAAAGATATGTAAGACAGGTATAGAATATACAGTAGCACTGCTTGTTTTCCTGCACTTTATTTTCAAGACATTCTTGTGGACCAACTGTTTTATTCATTTCATTTCAATATGACTATATTTTCCCAGGTGTGGCCACACCAAAAATCATGATGGAATTGTTTCTGTTGCTATGTTTCATTCTGGGCATCTTTAACCAAGAGATATTAAACATTGCCTTGAGTCTGCCAAGTGCCTCATAAAGTGGTTCCAGAAGCATTGGAGTCACATGGCAAGCTGGGCTTTGCTGTGGCAATCACAAATACAAATGGCACTGGTAACTTTGCAACCATTCTGTAACAGGGAGCTTTCAGGTTCAGAATTGTCACTGTTTGTGATGTGGGCAGACTTCCAAGGGGCACAGAGGCACTCTTTCTTACTTTAGTAGGAAGTGGAGATGCCATTGGCTAACCATGCCTCACAGAAATCCTTTGGGTGCTGATATTTCTGTAGCTACAGTGTCACAGCAGCCGCAGTCAGATAATATCAAACAGCAGATGATACTTATGTACTTTATCCATGAGGTCTCATCAGTGTTGAAGGTATACAATAGCACTTCTTTTTTTCATAAGAAAGGGCAAAACCCTCTTCTAGGCTTGAAATAAAAGGTATCTCTTGGAAAGTAACATTTAAATGCTAGAAAGAGATGCATTTTCCCCTTCACCTCATGAAAGAAAGACCATAAATCCTGTTTTCTCCCCTCAGCAGTTCCTAATGAGAACATCAGGTGTCTCACTTTGGGGTAAATTCTTTAAACTTGCTTTTGATCAACCAACTCTCTTCCTACTTTGGGTAGTCACAAACTCTTCCAGTCACAAGTGGTCACATGTGGCATTGTAACAGTAGTGTGACATTTTCACTCTTCTTGTCAGTCTTCCCCCCCTTTCAGGTTTTAGAGAGTCTCAGCACTCATTTAACGAACTTTGAGCCCTACACGTAGCTGAGAACCCCTTGGCCATTTCTTTTCAGAGGTCTACCCACCACTTGAAGAAGTTCTTCATTCAACACCACACCCGCAGCTCAGCCAAGTACCTCCACACATATGGAGGTCTGTATCACCACTAATCCTCTCCTCTTACAAAGTCTGTCTCTGCTCCAGTCTGCTCATCTGCACCCGTATATTGCATTCATTGCTGGACAGCAAGTGATTTCTGTCAGTTTATTAAAAGATATTTAAGAGCAATTATGGCTTTAAAGTGAATTGATTTTTGTGAATAACAACTAAGAGTTAAATATTTGAAGGTTATGTAGAAGACATAAAACTGGAGTTTGACAATGATCTACAGATATCTGAAGAATGAAAGTAGACAAAGGGAAAATTATTACCCAGACACAAAAATTCTGGATCTCTATGTATGGAATGGAGCACACTCCCAAGGGAAAGTGGTAAAAACTATTTGTGCTAGAGATACATTGAAAATAAAGTAGAGCTGATTCTTATTTCTTTACACAAGGGAACAATTTTTCAATAACAAGGACATAGGCGACATGACCTGATAGACGTTTTCTACCATTTGCCTCCAGGATTAAAATCCAAGAGCTATATCCTGAACTACTGAAAACATGGCTCAAGACAATGGTGTTATGTTGATTTCTATCACTTGAAGATCTGGCCTTACCTCCATTTTTTTAAAGAATAAAACTGGGAAACTCACTTCCTGCATCAATAAACCCGTATGTGATACACGTTGTGTGCAAGGAAGTATCAGATGTACTGAACCTGTTCTGCAAAAACATTGTTTTGTTTTGAGATATAACAATAGTGCCAAAAAATAAAGCCTAAACAGTCTTGCTGGTGTTTAAAGATTTATAGTTCACTCTTAGCCAAAAGCTGTGGTAATTAGTACCACACCAGCACCTGGACACAATCCAGTTCTTTAAGTCATTACTAGTAAAGTGCTACACAGAAAAGCTTTGCTGAGGTCAGATCTGGGACATGGTTTTCTGCTTGCAAAAAGTAAGTCTTTGTCATTCTGTTTTCCCTTTATGGAGGTTATTTTTTTTCTGCCACCAAAAAGAAAATTGAGAGCAAAATAGCAAACAGCGAAGAGGCTGGAGTGAGGACAGTAGGCAACAGAGACCCACCAGCCAAAGCTCCCTGCTACAGGAACCACAAAGGCTGATGGAACCTGGTTAAATGCAACCCATAAGTGCAAGCAAATGAATCACTAAGCAGGCAAAAGGGTGACTGACATGATTCATGCCACTTTGTAATGACATATATTTTTGCTTGGCCATAAATCAGGTTGGCCTGTCCTTGGTACAAACTCCACATGATACTACCATGTGAAGAACACACGGTCTTCCCTGAAAGGAGCTGGAAGTTACAAATAAGAAGTTAAAAATCATTAAAGGGAAGCTTAATATAGCTATACAACAAAATCCATTGAGCTAAATGTTAGTTGAAAAGTTGCATTCTGAGTCTGTGCCAAAAGCCATCTCCACCCTTATTCCTATAAAGGTATGTCTCACAAGTGGCTTGAATGTATTCTGAACCCATGGTAGAGCTGTAGATTCCACAAATGGTTTGTTGACTGAATTGGTCTTTGTATAACTAATACATCCACAGGTCAGGTAGAAAGTGAGACACATCATTATAATGCTTGCAGCCAGTGTGAAACATGAGTCAATGCAGTTATTTATAGCTGTAGCCCAGTATTTTGTGCTGGGATGTAATATCAGACTGTAACACAAAAATAATAGTGGCAATGTCACCACAGTTTCTGAGGCTGTGCTCTCATTCCTGTAGTTACTATACAAAATGGGATGGGAAACTTTGCTGTCATATGGTGCTGGCTGGTCTAGGAGAGAAAATATCATGGGTCAAGCAGTCAGGGCACAAGTTCACCGAGGACCCTGATGGGATTCAGCACATCACCTTTATCAGCTAACAGGGTAACCTAGGAAGAAAACACAAACTCAGGCACTTTATCTCCAAGGCTATTTTTCCATCACCTTTAGCTCTTTGATTCACTGGCATTATTCATGCACGAGATGATGTGCATAAAAAGCATGAAAATGGTTCAGACTTCCAAAAAAATATGAAGGGCTCTGAAACTGCCTATATTACATACTTCTTCCTGTGTTGCGTAACATTTTGGAAGTTGTCCTACTTTTGCAGTACTTGTATTTTCTTATAAATTATAGATTTAAAAAATTCACTTTCCTTTATTGAGCAACATATCCTTAGAAGAACTTATTTTATACAAAGGTATGTAAGGTTATTTTCAAGGCAATAGAGGTTGAAAATTCTTTGAAAAATATCATTATAAAATCATAGAATCATAGACGGTTTGGCTCGGAAGAGACCTTGAAACTCATCTAGTTCCAATTCAGTTTGCTCAAAGCCCCATCCAACCTGGTCTTGAACGCATCCAGGGATGGGCTATCCACAACTTCTCTGCACAACCTGTTCCAGTGCCTCATCATCTTTAGAGTAAAAAATTTCTTCCTAATATCTAACCTAAATCTACCCTCTTTTGGCTTAAGACCTTTACCCCTCATCCTATCACTGCATTCCCAGTTAGATAGACCCTCTCCATCTTTCCTTTACGTCCCCTTTAAGTACTGGAGGGCTTCTATAACGTTTCTCCAGAGCCTTGTCTTCTCTAGTCTGAACAAGCCTAACTCTCTCAGTCTGTTCTTCAGCCTTACATAAATAGTGTAACTTATTACAATACAGAAAAAAACCCATAATTTTGAAAAGCAGATGGAAGAAAACTTGACTTCTGGCCTCTTTTTCAGTTTCAAATAAATAAAAAAGAAAGAGGTGCAAGCAACGAGAAAGAAACACTAACTCTGAAAACTTCTTTGCATAGGACAAACTATGAGAAGTCTGTGCATCTCTGCTGAGTATCCACTGATTCTCTGAGGATCAGATGCTATGAGAAATATGAAAGCAGTTCCGGTGGTTTGGAAGAATTTCTACTTCACTTGGCCATTAAAGGATAGACACTATGATTGCATTAAAAAGTTTTGCATGACTCTGCTGCCTTTCTGTGGTTTCCTGGCAGCACTGAGCAGCTGTGATCTGTAAGCGGAGAGGAAGGCTCCCACAGAATCCAGAGCAGTCTTCTAGGGAGGGAACGGAAAATCCCCTCCTTGATTCATCACTTTCTTACGCCTGCTCTTTTTTGTGACAGGAGAAAGGGGTGCTTTCTGCATGAGCCAGTGTTACAAGAGTTTAACGTGAAAAAGGTTCATTTCATAGTTACGTTTGATGTATTTTAGCCAATGACTACCTTGTGCAGCCTATAGGATACAGAGCTAAATCCTATACGGTAGAGCTAATGATAAACTATTCTCCCAGCTACTGCAGTTTAAATCAACCAACCCAAATGCTGTAAGATTTAGCCTAGAGTATTTCACACATTAGTTACATAACAGTAGTTTGTTCACATTACATGTGGCTAGGGCTGGAGACACACAGAGAGTTCCTTTAGCTCTTGAAACTTCTCTTTAATAGCACATACCAAGGATAAACTGTGCTCAGCCTCTGTTTTCCATCCACATTTGCAAAAGTGGCATCACTTATCAACTCCCTAAAAGCATTTTAAAGATGATTGAATATCCATAAAATGCTTTGAAAGAAATAAAGCACTGAAATTGTGCAATTTTTTTCCCAGAAGGGCAAGGATCCACCTCACTAGTTTCAGCAAACTGGAGACTGTTCAAACAAATGGAAGTAACTTCAGAAGTCATGTATTACTTTCTAATAAGATTTGACAGGGTTCTCCTGAAGTTGAAGAGTTTCCTGCTTCAGACTTGTTAACGTCACCCTGAAACTGGTCCAGCTTGGAAAGAGAGATTGGGTCCATTTCAAGAGCGTGAATCATAGAATGGCTCCAATACTCCTTCTTTTATCACTGATCCATGCATTTTGATGCTGTTTTACACTGTATGTGATGTTGTTAACAGCTGTGGATTTTGTACAATGGAGGAATCACAAAACTTTTGCAATTGAAGAGGGATAATTCACAATCAGTTGTTCACAGCACTGTCTGGGATCTGGAGAGGGTAAATCAGCTACTGCTTGAGTGCCCTCTTCCCGGAGATTGTCAGCTACTGTAAAACAAACCTCAGTGATGTCTGCATAGACCAGGAGAACACCGTATTTGCTCCTGCCACTTCCTTTAACAGTCACTGAGCCCCTCCTGTGGCAGGAGAGAAACAAAACAAGGAATATTTTTAATTCTAACTAAAAGATGACCTCTTTCACAGGTTGAAAACTTCAGGGTGCATTTCTCACTTCAGAGAAGGTCATAGCAGTGGAAGCCCACTTGTGCTCAATGTTATCAATGTCTGTGCAGCGTTTGAGACTGACATTGGGTCTGGTGACTGTAGAACATATCATGAAAAATTTGATATCCCTTTTCTTACAGAACAGAGCAGACATTTGAGCTTCAGCCTGACTCTGAAACCGGTCAACAAAGAGGCCGTGCTGTCAGCTCTTGTGTGGAAAAGAGTGTCCCTGCCTCAGTCAATTTGAGATATTGTTCCATAGTATATATGTTGCAATATACAGTAGACATAACATAAAAGCTTTTGAAACCTTCTGTTCCACAGGTGTTTCATGAACCAGTTTGTTAATACAGGCTCCAGCATCAATTTCATTTAAAACGATAGATAAATATGGGCCCCCAGCCCAGCAGGTGTACTCCTGGGGAACTCCACCAGTGGCATTTTCATATAACCTGGGATTATGGGGAAGCAAAACACCATGAATGAACTTCTTTCCATCCTGCAATACTATTCACTATGGAACCAAAAAGCTGCGTAAAACATGCTGTAATTTCAGAGTATATAAAAGGAAAGATCTACTTATTGGCCACCTCTGACAACAGAGCAAAATCTATTTGAAAATGAAGGTCAGCCTCTCCATGCTTGTTATCTCAATCTTCTCTGCTACTTTTCCTCTATATTTCTTAGTCCCTCCTTTAGCTAAGAAGTCGTCTTACTCTCATTTGTACTATAACTTCTACATCTCAGCATCAGGTTAAAAGAGAAAACATGTCTTCAACATTCAATATAAAATCTCTTCTTCAAGCTAACTCCTGCCACCAAAGAACATTGCTCAGGTTAATATTAGCAGAGATTTAATAAGTAACATTCTTCAGCCGCACCATGTGTCTGCCCACCTGCCCTAATGGGAAAATAAATGTGTTAAAATAGCACTTTTTAGCTTATAGTTTAGGTGTGCTAAGAACACCCATGTAGTCAGTTATGGCAGCTCGACTTCCTTGCCAAACTGGCACATTAAACTGCAGCTGATCGCGTCCCTATCTTATAAATTGAAATCTGATTTCTTAAGAGTTGATCCAGTAATATTTCCTCACCCTTTCTAATCACATGGGAATGATAGTTTAGTACTGTTTCTTCACCTACAGAGAGAGATGTAGACTAAGCAGAAGTCTATATTTGTGATTCATACATATTTTAAATTTTTATCAAATCTTGGTTCATTTGTTAGAACAAAATTACCATTTATCTTCTCTTTAAAATTCTGTGACAGTCATTTGGCGGAACTATAGTACTTTGTGTGTTTGAGTATACAACAAATTACTTAAAATTACTTCAAACTATTCAAATTATTTACTATGATAATTTCATTGAACCCTAATGGGCCCACAGCATGGCAGAAACTTTGCCCGGATTTACAAAAGAAGCATCATTCAATCTCAAGCAGTAGGTCTGGAAATATGTGGGTCTGCAAATAGTGATGTAACGTAAAACTTCTCCTTAGCACAGTGAGAAAGATTTTTCAAACAAGTAAATATTTAAAGTAAATAGTGTGCTAGATCACCCTGCAGAATGTGGAGAGATCTGTGCTGGCTCTAAAGGAACTAACTCCAGTACCATGTGGTTCTTACCTACGACTTCATGCTGACTAATTTATCCAGCTCTGTATTTGATGTTAGCTTGGGTAACACAGATCTATGCAGCCTGAACATGGCCTTTAAGAGTATTACAGAATACAAACTAAGACTTCGTTGTTATCCAACCCTCCAAAAATGTCTTCTCTCATAAATCTGTCAGGAACTCCAGGACATAAATTAAAATTAGTGGGAAAGGCATATTCTCTTAATTTCACATTAGATACTCCGATTACTCTCCTAGTAGTGAATAGTCCGAGATGTCATAGGTCATTGCCATCAAAATAGATTCTGATAAATAATCTTGTAATTAAAACTGTATCTCTTTGGTTTTCTCACCAGTCACATGCAGTCCCTTTTAGCAATCTTAAAATGAGACTTTCACAATCCTAATTTGCAACACAGTATGTTTTGTTTTAACAGTGGTTTCAGACTTATAAAATAGCTGCAGAAGAATGTCAAAACTCCATAACTATTAGAACTGGTAATTGATACGTAAATGAGTTGTGAATGACAGTTATAACAGCATGGCAAAGTGAAAAATACTGACTCATATTTAAATAGAAGGTTTCAGTTTGCAAATGTAAACTTATGAGACTCCTCATTTCTTGAGTTTGAACACTTGACCTATAGCTTAGTTTAGCATTTAAAAAAGACTTATCAAATATTTAAATGAAATGAACCTCCTCCTTCTTTCTGATATTGGTACAGTTTCAAAGGATGTTTCCCCCATTTCTCATGAAAGATCCAGTGCTTCCACTTCATTAAAAATCTGTTTCAAACATTGCAATCCTATCTAATTCTGGTAGGATAAACTTTATTTATTACTTTTGGCCATCTTTCCTGCTCACCCATTGACATAACTGAAAAGTGATAAACTGACTTCAAATTCAGCACCTCAAAACTGAACTAAGATTGATGGTTAAGCACATCTGAGGAGCTTTCACAGCTGCTAGTGACTGTCTAAGATTAGATTTGTTTATATAATAGGAAGTTAGTTTTGCCTGATTTTTCACAGGCAACATTTTATTATTTAGCTGATATTTTCAATTAATAACTATAACCATGTTTATATGTTTGTATCCTTACTTTTCTGGGCATTTCAGATATCCAGGTTGACATCAAAAATAGATCCAATAAATGCGATATTCTGAAAACAATGGGAAGTGTTACAGGACATAATTTCTGGCCCTACTGTTTGAAACACCAGCTATTCTGTCAAACCATTTTTTTAATGACATCAATTTTCTGGGAAAAAAAAAAAAAATCTTTCTTTTTCCAGGACAATACCAATAGTGCTTGATATATTATAATTTCCACAAAATTACATGCAAGATCAAAATTTAGAACAGAAGAAAGGGAGAAGTTGTTTTTGACTGGTACTTTCAATGTAATGCATCTTGTATTTGACCTCACTCTGTCATTACAAAGAACACAAATATTACTGAAGAAAACAGACTAGTGATATTCTTCAAAATTGTATAAATATATTCCATATTACCTTATGCATATGCGACTCTTGATCTTCCTATACTGCAGCACTGATATTATTGTTACCATATGATTGGCCATGTGCCTTCATTTACCCTGATTCAGTGGTCCAACAAACAAGGGAGATAAAGATTGGAATCACATTCGATGTGTATCACTGATGAAATAAGGATATGTAACAGAAAAAGCAATATGCCAAAGGTGAAATCTTTCTCCAACGTACATGAGAAAATGCCACAAACTAAGGAATTTCACATTCAAAAAGAATTCTAATTTATGAGCAAAATCCAGTGGCAGTAAGAACACTATGTACTTAATGCCTTCCCATTAGTCCCTGTGTTCAAAGGTTTTCGCTTTGCTTTCCAACACTTGCTTCCTGAAGGAACCACTTAAGGTGATGAAATACACAACATCCCAATGCTCATCCAAGAGATATATAACAAGGGTTGCCTGCATTACGTTATTCTTTGATCCATGGATTAACCCTGACAATTGTTTTCTAGCAAGCATCAACCCTTGGTGGATCATGTTGAATCATTTACCTTGAAGGATGGGTTTCATTGTCATTTAACTAAACAATAACGCTTTCGTTACTTAAATGTATTCAGGTTGTGTAAGTTTCCCAGGAAATCTCTAGAGCGAATTTTAGAGCATTATCTCTGTGAAACAGTTCTGCCAACCCAAAAACACATGCCTGTATTCCTTAAAGACTAAGTAGAGAAATAGGCTCAGTTTACCACATCTAAACATCATATTGCAACTTTACCCACTTCCTCTCATCATCTCCCTCCAGCTAGCCCTCAAGCCAACCAAATGTCCTCATCTGAAGCTAACAAAAGATTCTAATAAAACTATGAATGCGCCTACACCATTATTAGTGCAAGACTGGGCCAGAGGACATTTGCAGTAACAAATTTTATTGCCTGGGTTTAAGAGTTTGAATCTGTATCACATAGTTACATTCAAGACATCAGTTTGGCTCTAGAACTTATTGTCAGTTATCCCAGATGACTATCCCATGCAGAACAGAGCCTCTCTAAACACTGACATATATAGAGGGCAAATATTCTGGTGCAGAACAAACATTTGAGGAAATGCTCTTTTTGGGTCAATGCTGAACTAGTGTGATATATACATAAAAGACTGCAGAGATATAATCGATGATGTGATTGTTAAATGAAAAACAATCATGTCAACCAGAACACCCAGATCCCATCTCTGGAGGTGCTGAAGGCCAAGCTGGATGGGGCTTGGAGCACCCTGATCCTGTGAGAGCTGTCCCTGCCCATGGAACCGGGTGGGCTTTGAGGACCTTTCCAACCCAAATCATTCCATGATTCTATTACCAGGGATAGAGAAGCTGGAGATGACCGAGCTAAAGGAGATGGAGGTGACCAGGGGTGGAGGAGCTGAGGGTCATCAGGTGTCCCATGCCTGTCAGTGTTTAAGAGGCATTTTGACAATGTCTTTAATAACATGCTTTATTTTGGTTAGCCCTGAATTGGTCAGGCAGATGGACTAGATGATCATTGGTCCCTTCCAATTGAAACAGTCTATTCTATTCCATCCCATGCACGTACCCTTGCATTGCTCTGAGTCACGCCAAGACCATTGCAGCCTTGGGGAAAAAAAACAACCAAAAAATGGCGTTAATACTTACAAGATTTTATTACATTGATCATTTAGTAGGATAAGGAGTAAGGGATATCATGGTGGATGTTTCCCGCTGTTTGCTGAAAAAAGTCTGAAGAACTAGAGGCGAGTATTGTTGTACAGGACTGTGCCAAGATAGCAGGGAATTTCTGAATGGGGCTGTATAAGCTAGAAACGAACCCATCGGCTCTGAAGTAAATTCAAAGAATGTAAGAGATTTAATGACTCTTATAGGCCTCAGCTTCCTCACTGAACATGTTAACTTTTGCAGTTAATTGATTGAAAAGATCAGTGGTTTTTTCTGATTGTCATTTGTCCAGGGGACCTGTGTGTCTTCTGTGCATCCCACATGGAGGGGGGATAATAAAAAAAACTGCTGTAATTTTTAAGTAGCTGATTGCTGTTGGTGAATTTGAGTTGGCCAGCATTTACACCCCTCAATATCTGTATTTCTACTACTGGTACTTACCAATTTTTTTTAGACTTATAGTCTTCAAGGGATTTATACCAACTAATACTTTCATATATTTCTTCTTCCATACATGTATTTAATTATCTGGTTTTGTACTGCAAACAGACACCACTAAGGAGAACAATACAGGTTTCTAAACTGAAGCAGTATTAAAGGTTGAGAAGTTGGGTATGATAATTTGGGGGTCCTGAGCAGTTTATGGCTAGTGCTACAGAAGAGAAGTGCTCAAGTGTTAGATCACGCAAATAAAGAACATGGAGGGACCTCTTGTATTTGGCTAATGAAGAGTTCATTTTCATTTTCTGAACCTACACCAAACATGCTACAGCCCCATATATTGTAGTGTAAATACTGAAAAGAAGCAGAACACAAACTCATTAAAGTGAGGCATGACAAAGAAAGGAAAACAAACAAAGAAGGGAGCCACCCAGGAGTGCTGTTGTCCTGCTGTTGTGCTCTTTTTGCCAATGAAAAGTAGCAAGTTCAGTTTCTGGGGGGTCCTACTGAAAATTTAAGTTACTCCAGCTTGTGGTCCCACCTGGCAACACAGAAAGTTAAGTTATACCATCCAGATGCACAAATATAAACAATATTTCCCTGCAGGCAGGCACTGGGTCCTAAGGCTGAAAACAAGCACGATCTGACTGCAGAAAAACAGAAATTTTAAACATCTTGGAATGACCTGGATAATCAGCAACAGAGGATGCTACTAAGTCTTGCCTCACACTTTACCACAACATCAGTTTTCCCCCAGTCTTCCAATCGCACCGTGTGCTGCTTTGTTTCATCTTTTGCACCTAGACTTCTTCAGAAAGAATGAAAGGAATTACCAAATAAAAAGTATAAAACACATAGAAATAGGGTCCTAAATCCCTTCTTCCATCCATATCTTCACTTCAGCAGTGTGCTGATATACCCTTATTTCTGCTCTTCCCAGACCTTGATCTGATATTCCTGGCTACAAATGTCCTGCCAGCAATAGGAGGGAAATTGCCTCCTAATTCTAATTACAGTCTGGGAAATGACGGCATTTGATTGAAAAATGAGAGCTCTGAGTTTGAGACCTCTTACTTTGAGAGATCAAGAACCTCCTTTAACTTCCTGTTTGTAACTACAGGGCAGAAGGCGGCTGCTTCCTCCTCAATTTGGTTGGGCAGAAGTCATGTTAGGAACATCTGTTGTGAGCTGTCATGCTGTAAATTTTAAGCACAGACATTTTTCAGTAAAAATGTAAAGTGACTTTGTTTACCTCTTAAGCAGGATTAGTACTAGCAATCTGCTTCCTACTGCTTCCACTGGGTCGTTGGTGAAAGGCCAGAACACTTCATTTGCTTCCTTTGGAAAGCAACTGCATAATATAACAGGTCTTTTAACAGGCAGCCATTGCTTTCATACTAATATTCAGTGCAGAGTTACTTTAATTTCACATTTGAATTATGTTTCCAATGACATCTAGAGCACATCTTTCTTGTTAATTATGTTTTTATTCCCCTCATGCCTCTTTCTGTTTCAAAAATGGGTGAAGCACCAGTCATTAAGATCACCATTGCACAAATCTGTTTCCTACAAAAAACCTGCACAGGCTTCAGTGGGAACTAAGGTGGAAATTCAGCTTCTTTAGCTGGCTCTACTGCTGAGTGGATCCTGCCTTCAAGTCCCTGCTTCCTAGATGTACTTCACACCCACATTAGAATAATCTCACTCATGCAACCATGCGGTGAGTATTTATTTCCTCTGCTGAGAACACTGTGTGACCATGGAGGAATGGGAGGAATGAGTCCTTTTTCACGCTTGATTTGGTAATCTGCTACTGAGAGGCAACATTTGTCACTAGAAAAAAAGTCTACTTACAGTAACAAATCACTCAGATTCCTGGGAAACTCGTGGGAAAACCTGCTATCATATCAGACTGTATATCATATACTCTCAAGTGAGTAGTTGCCCTTTCATTTTGCAATATTGCAGGAGCATGGCAAAGAAGCCACTGTGTAATGAATTCAGATATAAAGTCATGTTTTGAAACTCATTCAAGATACTTTCTATTGGTTGGATTTCATCCTACAGTTTTACGGTATTATTACTATGAAAACATGCTGAGCCTTAAATGATAAAAACATAACGTTCTGTTCTTCTCTGCCAAAATTTTTATACACGTTCAGATTGTATAAGAAGGTGCATGTTGAATTCTCTATTAAATACTTTTTGTTCTTTGGGGAAAAGAATTCAACAGAACACATTATTCAGCAGTCTTCCAACAAAAAAACCTTGAAACTAAATAGAGCCTGAGACTTCCTCAACCGCATGAAGATTGACTATCATGTCTAGCAAAAGGTCTGGGGAAGCAAGACAGACATTGTCTCTATGCACGTGAATAATTTATATAAAGCTTTTTCAGACAAGACAAAGAGTGGAATACGGAATCAACCCTTGCTACAAGCCAGCAACCATACTTGAATTTACATTCTCCCAAGCAGAATACCAATATGTCCAGGGACAGCAGTCACTTTACCAGTTTGAATTCTGACACTCAGGGGGCTATTGAGATTTAAACACCTTTTCAAGTCATGACACAGGAAGCTGCTTAGTGCCTTGGAGGGCTACAGCCTCTAAAACAATAATGCACAGAAGTGAAAATATAAATGACTGCTGATCTTAAATGCTTAAGTTATATTAGCTTTATCCGTTGCTGAATCAGGAGCTGCTTCTTTGCTGTTTTTTGAGATGGACTCACCAATCAGCAGTGAGTCAAATGGGGCAGTCAAAACCTTTCAAGAATATCTGTACTCAATTATTACTTTGACAGCTAACATCTGTCCTGACATATAAGAGGACAGGTTAGTAAACTGGATTGTGTCAAAAGCGGTTATGAGTACAAATGATGCTTTGTGAGCATCAGGAAAAGACTTGAGTTCATGATTTATTCAACTGTGTGTAGAGTATACATTATAGAATTTTAACCAAGTAGGTTGCTACCTTCTTTTTCCCGGAAGATATCAATAATTCTGAAAACTGGCAGAAACAGGAGAAACAGCAGTAAACACATAGCCCTATTCTGTTTTAATGTAGACTGTAAGATACTTACAGGGTATTGGCTGGCAAAGAAAGGCTTCCTTTATCAGATTTCATTCACAAAAATCAAGGCAAGCTGATAAAATCATAACATTTGAACACTTCTATCCATTTCTATCTCTTAATTACAACTGTAAACCAGGCTAGCAGTCTTCATGTAAGGGATGTACCACTGCAGAAAATGTAAGTTCATTGATATCTTTTATTAGAAAAAGCTTTTCTATTTTGCCTTTTTTTAAGAAAAGGTATAAATAGATTAAATCCACCTCTTGCTGGATATGTAAATTTTGTATAACAAGGGCTTATTTGTTTAGAAGAATATTCACAGCAGTTGGGCTTCTTATTAAATTTGGCTCTGTTATTGGTTGCAGTTATTTACATTAATTCTTTATTTCTATGGAGCAGATCAAAGGTAGATATTTCAACAGTCCTTGCTGGTTAATATGTCTTGTATTTTATTCCAATTACTTTAGCAGATTTACTGTGTCAGAGAGATAGATGAGCAAAACTCATATAAAAAGGCTAGGTCACAACAAGTGTATGATCAGAGACCCTTATTCAAAAGTGAGGATGCCAGAATACACAGATAGGAAAAAGCAAAGAGGAAACAGAAGCACAAGAGATAGGTGACTTGTCCAACATCACTTGGAAGCTCCAAATAAATTCCAAGTCTCTTCGCAGTGTCTTTGTCCACCAGATCATGTTGTGGTGTACTGACCTTAGCTGGCTGCCAGGAGCCCATCAAGCCACTCTCTCACTACAAGAAAATAAGACCAAAAGGTCGTGGCTAGAGATAAAAGCATTTTAAGGAAGAAAAGCAATGTTCACGCACAGAAGCAAGGCAAAGGAAAAACATTTCCTTTCTCCTTCCTGTCAGCAGGTGATGTGCATCCACTTCCTAGAAGTAAGGCCCCAGTACATTTAGAGGTTGCCTTGGAAGACAAATGCCTTAATAAAGAATGCCCTCCCATTCTCCTTTCTCTTAAATTCTTCTGCGAAGCATGACATCATATGATATGGAATATCCCTTTAGTCAGTTTTGATCAGCTGCCCTGGCTACCTCCCAGCCTCTTGCCCACCCCTAGCCTACTGGCCATTGGGAGTGTGGTGAAATCAAAGAAAACAGCAGATAACTGGAGTGAGGGAAAGATGGGGAAATGGATCTGGTCTACTTTGATACTGCCCAGAAAATAATTGCAAGAATAAAACACTAACTACAGGTTGCACATGATTTTGGAAAATGATTTTCCATGCAACCTATCAATTTTTACTTTTCAAATCACTGAGACTTCCTCTCAGGAAGGGCATTTGTACTCATTTGTAGGACACATCTCAAAATCTGTCTATAGACTGGGCACAACAGAATGACACCACTAAGATAAGAGCAGTAACAAATCTAAATATAATACCATGATCATGAAAGAAGACAAATACTCAGATACACAAAAAATGCTCTCTGCAAACACGAGGCTTATGCAAATAATTTTCTGTGTTCATTTTGAAGCTAACCATAGCTGGTGCTCTTGCCATCTTATTTGTACATTCTTACTTTGCAGTGTAATAGGACTGAGTCTAGTTTCTTTTTCTCTTGATGTTTTGCATATAAAAATCCCACTCTGAGTCTATGTCTTCCTTCTCTGTGTTATTCTGACCATAAAAGACCATGTGGATCCCAAATCTCCCAACCCTTCCAGGATGCAGGACTCAAGGTCAGTCCACAAACAAATTACCGTTGTGCAATTCATATCTAGAAACAAAGATTTTAAGGTTGCCAGGCTCTCTTCTTGGGGACTAATGTCACTTCTCAGGCAGTGATGTGTAGAATACCTCTAGTGCTATCATTTTAACCAATTCTTGTAAAACTGCTTTTATGTAAGAATAGCTGGCAGCACCCTACAAATATTCTAGCGGCTCTGTAGTTTTGTCCTCTCTCAAGAAACAGGGTAAAAAAGCTTTCCAGAGGCAAAAGGAGTGTATCTGTATTGTCATTACAACATGTCAAATCCTGGATGCAGAAGCTGCCTGCTGGGGTCAGGGTTAGACATTCCTGTCTTTGCCCATAGTCCTCTCTTCCTTTGCAGCCTAGGGCAGCCAGCCAAGAACCAGACACAGCCCTGCAGAGCACAGCCTTAGCGTGGGGCTCCCAGTGCTCCCAAGTCCCCCAGCCATCTCTGGCAAAATGATTTAGCTCATTATGTTTGTATGGGCAACATATGAGCTCATTGTTCTTGTATGTTTGCATAGTCCTTTCCCAAACTCATGAACTTCCTGCAATCAATTAATTGTTTATTTGACATATCTTGTGTTTTTGTGCTGTGATTCTAACAGGTACAAACACAGGGTTTGGAACTTCAGAGGAGATGAAGCTAAAAACAAGTTACCTTTCTTCCTTCCCAATCCTAGATTGCTCCACCATGTGTGGAGTCACCTGATATGGCTTAGCCCTGACTGTTGCAGCTTTTGCAAACCACTCCAAATGAACTCATCAAGGAGGGAGGAATTTCCTTCAAACTCGGCTTCAGTGGAGCTGAACTGGTAGGATCCTGTCAAAGGCAAAACTATGAAAAGTCCTTTACCATGCATAAAAGGACCTATTTAAAAAATGGCTTTTCACTTTCTAGAACAGAATGTAAGTAAAATAACCAAGTAAGAAGACAAGAAATACATTTCACGTGTTTATTCGTTAATTTGTTTTAACTGAGAGTATAGTGAAGATTATGATGAGAGTGAAAGCCACATCCTAAGATCATTCTAAATACCATGCATGATTTTCACATGGAAAATGTGCTCTGTCCATAGGTTAAATCAAGACTTGAGCATCTAGAGTCAAATACACGCTGACCTAGCTGGTGTTCATGACAGCTTCCTGCTGGTTGTATAAAAAAAGGTTTGGAGTCTCAGAAGAGGTCAAATATCTTGTCCCTCTGCAAGAGAGGTAAGAGTCCAGAAATTTTTATTTTTGGTGTATATGTGATGCCCAAAATGTGTAGCTTCCCAGGCACACATGGAGCCGCAAGCATGCAATCATTGTTATGTACTTACAGCACAACAGCTCTTGCTGTCAGCCTGCTGCTTTTTCAGTTGTGCCAGGCTGCAAGGACAGAAATAAACAAATAAATCTGGGAGTCTGAACTTGCAGGATTCTTCAAGTGAATCATATTTTTTGGGAGATGATGAACACCTGCAGGATCCAGTGACTCCAATGCAAACTCAGACCGAGGCAATACTTGGTGTTTCAAGTTTGGCGTCCAAAAAAGTCCATATAAGAATTAAGAAGCCTGGAGTAGTAGGCACTTCTCCAAACATTGTTTTCAAAATACTAACCCATTTTGGCAAGTATTTTACAGCTCTTGGATGCAAGGAATTTTATAAACAAAAATTATATGTTATTAAATAGATGAGAGAAAACAAGTTTCACTCAACTACGAGAAATTATGTAAGAGAGCATAAAGATAATAAAAAATCTCTACGGAAGTATTTGCATATATTAACCAGGAAGGCACAATAATTCAAGAGTATATGCTAGTAAACTCAAAAAGCATGATAAACTGGAGAAACATGTACTTTTCAATGAGTTCATGTGACACAAAGCTCAGGGAAATTTTTTAACATTATTTAGATAAGCCACAGAAAAGAAATAAATACTCATTCTATGAGGATTGCTGGAGCATCCAAAGATAACTGTTCAGCTCTTTGTATGGGTGTTACTCCAAGGTATGTATAGGACCTGCAATAGTTGCAGGATATGCTAATTACCCTGGCACAAATAAAACCAGAGAAGCATTGCCATGAAATTATACCAGAATAAAGAAACTCTTTTCATGTTCACTGCTTCAGAACAGATGGAACTTGTTGACTCACTTAAATTGCTTTTCTACTTGTATTATGTGTTACATAGAGGACTGTACTGCTATTTTTCTAGGAAAATAACGTGTTGCAGTATGCTATAGCAGTCTGAGTGGATTGATCGGGTCATTTGCGATTCAGGTGTTAGCAGTTAACTGCTATGGTCTTTATGAAAGTTTCCAAGAAAATGAAAAGGAAAAAGGATAATTATTTTTCATGAGCTTTTTTTTTCAGAGTGAGGGCTCTTCAAGTCAAATTGAACTTTTAAACAGGATTATTACAATAAAGATTTATAGAGGGTCAGTTTAGAATAAGCCTAATTGTAACAAATAAGTATAGGATCTGGCAGATGTTGTGGGCCTTATTTTGCAGCACTGCTATAGAAGGACACAACAGTTTCAGCGAGTCATGAGTGAAGAACTGGATTTTCATGTAATTGACCATAGCAAACAGTGAGAGAATGAGATTTTGAGAATGTCTGTATTTACAGTCTAGAAGTTGTGATAACTGATATGGAGTTGCTGCTGGTTGTGCATAATGAGGAAAACAGCAATGGAGGGTGTTTTACCTTAATGTTTTTCCTTGCCAGAACACTTGAAATGAGAAGCAAGGTAAGCAGAGATGAAAGGAGCCCCTTCTCTTACTCATCAGCAGTAGTTGGTATTGGATTTGGAGAGGAGAAAAATTGTTTATGCAGGAGGAGGAGGCTGCAACTAGGTAAGGGATGGTTAAAATGTGCCAAAATGACAAGGAGCATAAAAACAGTGCTGGAGGATCAGACTCCAACCAAAGAAGGCTTCAGAGTGCTTTGAGAACTCAGAGAAATGCATAACCCTCAGAGCTGTATATTCTTCTTCAACTACTCAGGGCAAACATTTATGTGTGTTTTATTCTCCAAGTACATACTGTAATCAGGAAGGCTGACAGCTTTTTAATGAGTTTCAAAGGCATAATTTAAGTTACAGGTAAAGCTAGGGAATAGAATAGGTTTTAGTGCCAAGGATTGCAGGACTGTACAGTCATATTCAAGAAAACAAAACTTACCTTGTGAGGTAAACTGAACTCTTCTGAGTTCCAGGAGCAACTTGGACACATAGATCTGTGGACTAAGATTCAACGTAACAGTTTGATTAGGGTACAGTTAGCAAGGCATTAACGGTAAGGACAGACAGGAGACACCGTAAGGTCTTTTGGCATCCATTTAGCCAGTTTCTACTCTTCCATTTATGACCTGCTGAAAAACTGTGTTAAATGCTTCAGGGAAATCTGGTGGTAGTCCTATTACTGCAAACTGGTTGCTGACCACCATCACAGGAGAAGTCTCCGTGTCATGTTTGGGTCTGAGCTTTGTTTGTTTGTTCTATATTCTGCCTCAGTTTTATAGCACTTTCTTAAGAGGAAACTTTACTCTTGGTGACTGTCCCATGATTATTAGAAATCACCTTGCTTGTTATTCAAGTTTTCAGAATCCTTGTATTTTTCATCTTCTCTTTTTCCTGATTAATTTACCTTCAGTGCTGCCAAGTACCTTTGCTTCTTGTTGGATAAGTCAGAAGAACTAGATGCCAAACAAGGCTCATGGGGACCATGAAAGATCAGCTGCCTCCCTCTAACCCCAAACAAGTCACTTGACACACGCATCCCCTATCAGAAGAGAATTGAGGTTTTGTTACAATTTGGGAACTAATAGCAAAGTCTGTTCAGCTGCAGGTTTACCCCAGGCCACCTTCAAACATTAAATGGCTATTTGACTGATCAAAACAAAAGCAAAATAAATTAAGAATAAGAATCATCTCTGCCCTATTGAGAATTTCTATTAAAGATTGGAAGTTCTTTCCTTGACTACATGCCTACAACAATAGAGTTGGAAGCGCATTCTGATCTAAACCCAAAGGCACAGTTGTGCTGTCAAAGTCAAAGAGTAGGGCACTTTCTGTTTTTTTTTTTTAGTTAAAAATTTATTATATATATATATAACAGTTAGCAATATGATATACCTTTTTTTTAAGTAAGTGTGTTATTCCATATTTACATGGCAGGGAGGAATTTTAGAAAACTTTAATTTAGATGAAAGAGAAAAGCAAGCTCATTTCTTTTTCTGACAGAGGGAACTGATGAATGCTTATGCTGAAAACATCAATAAATCTTCCATTCTTTCTTTCCAGTTCCTTATGTTCTGTTTCCCTAAGGTTTTGCAGTGCAAGAGGAGTGCATGAAGCCGTTAAACAACTCTAAACAGTTTTATAGTTTGAAACTGAGGGTAATTTTTTTTTGCCTTCTTCCTTCAATCACTTTCTTTTGAATGTAGTGAAAAGATTGCGTGTAATTCCTTCCTTTAGTGAGGCTCTTTACAAGGCCTGCTCTTAATTCATAGTGGCAAAGTATTTCCCTTTTGTCCTTCCACAACTCTAAACTCTAATGACTGTTGAACATGTTACAGAAAAGAGTGGTTTAACCCTCTCCAATTCACAGCACAGTTAACTTATTGCAGCTTGAGGAATTCCTCTGTTTTCTGTGCCAAGGTCTTCTGAATGTGCTCCACTTAAATCCTTCCAAAAGTTGAGTGAAGCATTTAAAACTTGCATGGGTATAACTGGTTTCTGTAGTGATATGAAATGGGAAGATGCCATACTCAAGCACCCAGTGCTCAATGATTTACCAGCAGTGTGAAATAAACCAGCTCTTGGTTGGGAAGTCTGAACAAAAACATTCCCTTGCCAGAGAGACTGGGGGTCTCTGCAACCTCCTGTCTACTTTTGCCTTTCTAAGATGAAATCAGGCACTGGCTTGGACCAGATGTTCTGCAAATGGTTTTTTAGTGCATACTGGAACCATTCGTACATCTTTGTATCTGCTGAACAGCTCAACCCAGCTTGCCTCTGTGAGCTGCCTTCATGCTTCCTCTCTTAGGAAATGTGTAGAACTATTTAGGATTGATAAAATGTAGGAGTTATAGGATTCTAGGAAGCTGAGGAATGATTACACCTAGCCTTGCCACATTTGCCTGCCTGCTGAGAACAAAAGCATGCAATGCCAACCATGAAGCAGACAGAAACAGAGGGAATTTCACTCCTGACATGAGTTTGGTTACCTTCATATCTTCTGTGGCAGAAAACCCAGGGGCAGCTATTGCCACTCACAGGGTACCTCTCATCTCATGATGTGGACTCAGAAACCTGAACCACCATATCTTTCCCTGCTGCAATTCACACACCAAGCATCACTTTGGTCTGTCAAAACTCCCTTTTGTTTCAAGAGCATGCTTGGAAGTAGGCAGACTGGCACTGTGTATGACTTGAGGGATAGCACTTCATGGTTACTTTTGTACCACAATGTTTAGTCACAAAGCATATTTTGTTTGTAGTTGCAAAGTTTACAATTGCACCATACAGAGCAGATTTTGTTTTACTTCAGTTTATCATCAGAAATCAGCTTCTCGGCAGCAAGCCCGGTTGATTTCACATTCTGTTGGTTTAAGGGATGTAATGTAGGATTCACTGTCTGTATATTCAAGCTCTTTAATCAACATAAACAAACAGAGAAACTCTGTCTAGCATGAGCAGATGTTTACCCAGCCCTGTAGAATGGCAAAGCATATCGCTATAAAAACTATACTACCAAAATAATCTGAGTTGTGATTGTTCTGTGGAATCCTGCAGCACTTACACAACACAAGACAGAGTTATCATTATTTAACCAGTACTCAAATACAAATGCAAGATTGACTGAAAAATATCGGATAAATTATTATGGTAGCTGTGTAAATGTAAAACTCAGCAGTCAACAGTAGGTTCAGGGCCTGTATAGGGAGTTTTTCATTCTAGAGTCAAACAGAATTTATCTTTCATTGCTGAGGGCTGAAATGCTAGCCTGTACTACCTGCAAACTATCTTAATAGTCCAGAAGCATTAACTAACCACAACAGCTTGTGGCCAGCCTCCTTTCATATTCGAACTTTTGTCATGGTAGAAGTCAGGTGTTTTGGATAAAGAGGCACACCACAGGAAGAATTTTATTTCATCATCCAGGACTTCATCACATAAGAATACATTATTCCTTTGCTTAGTGATTGAACTGCATGTTACACGGGAACTTTTAACAGTTTTAAAACAGTTGCACGTGACAAATATTTTCTTTATGATTGTATCTGATAACATTTTATAGTATTTCAAAATGGAATCAGGCCTTTCTGGCAGAGTTCAGAGGGAGAATTATTTGACAAAATGTAGTGTTACAGTACTGATGTGGGTGGTACCCTGCTGCTTGATGGATTTGCCATCCTAAGTCAGGAGCTGGGACTCCTTGTACAGCACGTGGAGAAAGGTAGGCTCCTGAGATTAGGAAAATTAAGATAGCATCTTGGGATCAATCTGACCCACTTAGTGAATGTCTTGAGGAGGCAGATGAAACAGAAAGGAATGGGTTTTTAATGGTGGCTAATAGGAAATACGTCTGCCCGTTTAGGATTAAGGGTCAAAGTCCCTACCCTGAAGGAGAGAAATCAATGCTATTCAGTCACAAAAACAGGAAGATTTCCCTACCTCTTTTCTAAGGAACATTTCAGCAATGTTTGCTCTGTATAAGGAACTTCATTCAGATACTCTGTGTTGATGGATTTAAATATCCTTTTATTGTTTTTATTATTTTTTGCATAGTAGTACACAGTGATTTATTCCTTTTTATTTTTCCTGTGTATGAGGGAAATAAAAACCAGGCAAATCCCGGGATATTCTGATAGACTACAGTCACAGGAGTGGAAAAAGTATTTTGCTATTTCAACCTCACAGGGCCTACAGAGGAACTATTTTCTAAAGAGTACTTTCTCTTAAAGCTATAGAAAGGATGGTGAGGTGCACTGTGTTCTTGTAGTCTATTACCATTCCACTGGTAAGTCGTTCCTGAAAAGAGACATTTAGTCCTTCTAGCAAGGACAAGAAGTAGATGTACAGGTAGCGAGTGTCTTGTGTTATGTAATTGCATTCAATATTCTGGGATACACATTTCCTTACCTTTTCTACCAAACAAACACAACTAAAAATAAGCATTTATAGTAAAGAGCCAAAATTCAACTCATGCACTCAGCAGGGTTTGATCATGTCCATCTATAAAGTTAACACTTAGCTACCTTTGAGCTGTTATGAGGAAGAACTGACATTTCAACTTTATTCAGGTCTTCTAAAGGACAGGGTCAAAGGAGGTCAATGTTGTAGTAATTCAGCATTTTAATGGTCATCTGTTATTCACAGAGCTGCCATTTCAAGAGAAAGCATTCTGAGAAATCTTCATTTGACAAGAACTAGGGATAGGGACCTTCTCCACCCTGTTTTCCAGGGTAAGCAGCTGTACAGCAGGTTTTTCTAAATATATTGTGAACACCTCTGAATAAAAAATAGCACAATTTCCTTGTCCTGGGACAGAGAACATTTTATTTTCTGAAGAACAGCTGTTTCAGGAGAGGAGGTGAACCACATTTGATGTGATAGGATCTGACAAGCTTACATTTCTGTCAAACAGTATAAAGCTGCCAGTTTCTCATCAACCCACTTTCAGTTCCCACCAGTTATTTCTGGAAAACATCCAATGATCCAACAACCAAATTCCACATGAAGTCAGGAAAACAGATTATGTATATGAGCTTCAAAATCAATTTCACTAAAATACATTTCCCCCGGTGTACAAGGCTTTATTAATGAAAAAATACATCTGTGGTCAAGACTTTTGGTACTATACACAGAACAATATTTTATACTAAATACTAATGCAGTGAAAATATACAGTTATTAGAGGATAAATGCAGTTTTATTTTCCAGCTTATTTCTACTTGATATTATCCCTTTTTGCTTTTTTTTTTAGAAAAGTTTTGATCACGGTGATATGACATCGCACATGATACTTTGTGAAATCAGGTGAAATCCCACTATCAAAGATGGAATATAGCCTGTATTGGGGATATGAAATAGAGCAACCATGTTAGCTATGGGCCCTTCTAAGGCTGGGGCACCGATCCATATCTTAAAGTGCCCCTTCAGAGCGCTCTCAAAAATGTAAGCCAAAGACTAACTATTTAGGAAAAATTCTGTTTTATCAACTCTAATGTTTCTTGTTTAAAAAGTGCTGTAATCCTACGCTATTTGGCCCTGCAATGGAATTTATATTTTCATCACATTTTGGAGATACTTTTTTACTTTTTTAGAGTTTTAAAAATTAAATACCAATTTCAAAATAAAAGATCAAAAAGATTTATCTGGAAAATTTCATTAACTCTTTTCCTTAGAATTTGCTATCTTTGTCTATTTCCCCTTTGACTAAGTTATCTGTTGGGCTCAGCAGGAGCTTATAGCTTGTGTCAACCAATCCAAATGTATACTACATAATCATTAAAATATTCAAAGGATTTAATCATATCCAACCTGTAGTTCTGCTTGGCCCAACAATAAAACTCCTGGTGATTCCATAAATGGCTGCAGAAGTGGCCTTAGGAGGCCACTGAGTCATGAAATGTCAAAGGAAACTCAGCATTAGTAACTATCAACTCACTATGTAAGCCACATTAGCTTCTCAAACAAATTAAAACTCTGTGTATTTCAGCAATTTAAACAGCATTTTTGTAAAGTGTTCCCTGGGTGAGTTTAAACCAGTAAACATTAATTCGTCATATACGATATACGAATCAAGCAATTAAATACTCACTAAACCACTAAGGCTCAGAGGCAATTCTATATATACATGGCTGGTGAATACAACAGTAATCAGGGTGTACTTTCTATAAACTGACATGGAATGTTTCCCCAAAATAAACTGTATAAGAAGACTGTCTAACACCAAGAGGATGATAAAAAGGAATTTAAAACCTATACAACACTAACAGGATTTTGGAGTGCCCTTGAAAATATTACATAGGTAAAGACCAGATTTTCTTTTCACTGCCACAGTCTTGCCTAGAAAAATATCTATGTCTCGGCTAGCTGGTTTTCTGTACATAAAAAAAGCCTCCATATTTTTGCTGTTCTCACAAAGATAAGCTTATTTTGAAGTCTATAATTTCCTTGCCAGATGTGGTTTTCCACTCTTTCACAACCTCAGCCAGTTTTCTACATATTACAAATTCATCACTAGAATGGGAAGAAGATAAATAATATTATTACACAAAACATTTTCAAGACACAAACACCTCCAAAATTTGTGCACAGCTTCTTTAAGGATGCCAAAAATGAAAGCATGGTCACTTTTAGGCACATTTTCTTCTCTAAATAAGCTTGTGCTACTGCTCATTTGTCATGGTAATGTGGGGGCTGCTGTATGCATCTACTCCCTGCGTATCATGAAAATATTTTGCAATATAATAAAGTTCACAGAAAAACACGGAGCCCAGATTCTTTATCCCTAACAAATTTTCAAGTTAGAAATTTAGATTATAAGATTTCAGTATTATGTTGAACTGCACCAAATAATAAGGAAAGTTCAATGTTCTTTTCAGGCTTCAGGAGTGCTTGCTGTGTGTGTCAATATTGTTTGGTTTGTCCAATGAAGGAGGAAGTGAAAATAGTGAGAAACAATTTTCAGGCACTACCAGCTTTGGTCTCAGCATGTAACCTTAACAAAGCAGGAGAAAAGCTAGCTGTTTAGCATGCTTAAGCCATCATGGGTTGCACTTAAATACTTTAATTCTCATGGAGCAGGCAGAGCTGCACCTGGTTGACAGCCATATATTGGTGTATATGAAATTGATGGCACGTGGTAAATTACGGGCTTCTACAGGGCACACGTGTTAAATGTTAGCCCTGAGAGGCTTGTTAAAATTGTTACAGCCCTAAAGAGCCTCTTAAAATAATAGGCTTTTATATTCATTGACTTTTGCAAGTACCACAGATTGCATCTTGACCAGACCTGTCCTGGGGATATAAACATTAGAAGCAAGGAATGAAGATGGGAAAATTGAAATTTAAGCCAGCTACACTTAAATACATATTTGATGAATCCTTTGTTTTTGCTTAGACTAAAATGGACTTACTATGAATTTAAAAACATCTATCATAATTCTGAATCGACATATTCTCAATATTGAAGGATTAGCTGCATTCAGTTATAGAGAATACATTTTGCCTCTGAAAATCCAGACATGTTTCATTTTATTATATTGTAATGGACATGAAATATGTCACCGATGGAGTTGATCTGACTGCAGAATGGCAAGTTCCATCTTTTCTGTGCTACATTGTTATGTCTATAGAGTGAAAACTGGTGCCGATTTACAAACAAAAAAATCAAGAATCTTCCTAGTAAGGCTCCACAGACAGGTCTATGTAGATGGACTTCAATTCCAAAGTTTGGAGGCATGTGAAAAAAGTAAGATCTTTCTTTTTTTATATAGTTGCAAGGCTGACAATTGCATCATACAGAGTAGATTTTGTTTTGCTTCAGTTTATTATCAGACACCATCTCTTCTATAATTTGCTTCCTTTGGGTACTTCCATTTACCAAGAGAACCTTCTTCATCCTTTGTGTAGTGAGAAATGCAGCCCAGTGCACTCCAAGGGCTGGATTGGTATACATAACACAACATAGACGTAAGATATGTGGGATATTCAGAATATTCACAAATTCAGAGAAGAAACTCCACAGAGACTATAGAAATTGAAGTACGGTGAGCAGAGAAAGGATGCAGGTAAAAAGAGGATGACTGTGAGGTTGGATAGGGCCCCTGACCTCTGGGCTGAGTTTCATGTGGGCATGGAGATAAAACATGAGTTTTATCACATTTTTTAATGACGTGTTCTCCAGCAAATGATATAGGAGGAGATCAAAAAAAGCATGTCTATGCGAAATTTATGTTTGAAGACTATCAATAACTCAGCGCAGTAGAGATATGACATGAGCTCTCTCAGGGTTAAGAAGGTACATATTCAGTGGGAGCACAGACCTGATTTTACCAGCTACCTTTCCAAACCAGCTGTGTGAGTTCACCATAGACTATTTGCAAATTTCCCAACAAAGCTACAGCAGAGATCATCACAGCAGTTTGAAAAAGTTCAAATAACAGCTAGGATCACTACTGCCCATGATAAATGTTTGTTATGAAATGATTGTTTAATCAACATCCTTTATATGATGAACGGGGTGAAAAAAAGGTCAAATGTAGATCATGGCATAATACGCACATCACAGGTTAATTTTTTATTCCAATACAGTCAATTGCAAAGCATGGTTTGATTTCTAAAGTAGTAAGTCTTTTTTTGACATCTTCATTTCCCCCCTTCGTGTTCGGTCTAGCTGAACCATAGAAAAAGCAACTATTGTCAGAAGAAATATGGTAAAACCCATTGTAGCAACTTTGTCCTGCACTGATTTTTTCGTTTTAGATAGATGGATTTCATTTCCAGATCCTGCTATGATCAATGGATAGAAAAAGGAAGCTATGGAAGTAAGCTCAACACTGTCCCAGAAACCTGTCTTATGTTGTGTTGAATTATACTAAAAGTTTGTTCTTCCCATTAATGGGGAGGGAATTTGGTTTACTGGTTTGCACAGTTCAGCCTTTAAGCAATTCATGTTAAGTGAGATGAAGCCAGTCCATAAATAAGTCACTTGGAACAGTAATGTAGATCCACTTAAACTTCAATTTAATGCTGTGTATTACACTAGTTTTGTATATTTTGCTTTCCTCCTGGGAAAAAGTTATATTTCTGTAACCTTTTTGGTCATGGAATATGTGACTATGTTCAGGTCGCCTATCAGAGGTACCTAAGTTAAAGACTCAGCTATTAGTCTAAAGGAACAGTCCAACTCTCAATCACTATCCCACAGAAACTCCACAGGAAAAGTCATCCCAGGTATGACAACAGGTAGGTTATGGGTTCTACATGCTCATCACAAGTATGTCCACAGTAAAGAGCCCTGTCACTTTTTTGATATGTATAAAATAACAGATTATTCAGATATAAACAACTCTTGTGTAAGAAGAGAAGAAGAGGAGCTGAAGATTATTTACTGTTATCCAGAATTCTGCTCCTTGCAGAGAACATGTGCCCATGTAATACAGCCGTTGGCATGTTTGATATGGTCAACATTTTTTACATAGCTGGAATCTAAAAAGAAGCTATAACACTGAAGTGACTGCCCACAAAAAGTGGGTAACATCTCCTCAAGGAATTGAAATAAAACATTTTCTTCCCCTACAAACAAGGTGTGGATTCCTCAGCACTGCGTAATAGTTGAACAACATTTTTCTTTATAATAAACCATTCATTTAGATTTCACAATATCTCATCACTTCAGCTGCAGCTGGTGGCCATGCCAGAAGCAATTCTCACATATCGTTTGCAATGTTTTCTGCCCAATTACTTCAGGACGAGGAGAGGAGAGAAGAGAAACATGTGGGATGGAGCTGTAGTTCCTAGTGAGGATTTTACAGTGAATCTCTTTTTTTACAATAGTGCTACTCAGAACGGACTGACAGAATACTAGTGAGAATTACACACTAAACAGCACTTTTTCCCTGTTATTAGTGTTCCTGCTAGTCTGGAGCACATGACGATATATTATAAGAGTGCTTCTTCCAAACCAAACGTTAATGCTAACACTGTGTGTATGGGTAAAAACAGTCCAACTGTGCCTTATCAGAGACCCTCCTAGATTGCTATCTTGTCCCCTACTGCAGCTAAAACAAAAACATGACAAGTTTCAAATGATCATTCTTTTGGAAGACTCCTTTAGCTTCCAGCAATTTCAGCCAAGCTATTAATTTTAACAGCTACAAGGACTGCTTTAAACTCCTTTCTCCCTTCGGCTCTAGCAATATCCTAGCCCACACTTCCAGGTTTTATTTACATACAGAGTAGAGAACAAAAAAGAATGACAGCCTTGCAAATTTTTTTAAGTAAGTATCAGATGTAATTTTAGTCTATGATGAAAAACTTTTCCAATCAGGCTGTTTAAAGTTTTGTTTCATTCTGCTCCATGACTTTTAAGACCCTTTAACTGGCTACATAACATTTTCTGGGATGAACTACTCAGCAGAATGTTTGAAACATTACTCATTATCTTGTCTCTGGCTAAACAAGATCCTCATCAACCAGCTTTTAGTGTAATGTTTTGTCTTTTACAAGTACAGCCTCAAAATGCTGATTTGTGCAACATGCTAACAAATGTATGCTCATAAATGCAAAGATTATTTCTGTAACAAAGAACTTCCAGTCAATATCCTTATAACACAAGAAGATACTTTACGTACTATTGATATGTTTCCTTTTCACAGCAAAGGTTGGGGGAAGGCTGGGCTATATTTGCCATGTGACAGGGAAGTTAAGGATCTTAAAAGGAGGGAGCAAAACAAGAAAAAAGGATGACAACTCCAGAGAAAAGATTTTGGCCTGTTAAGGGACCTGCTTTAAAGAATCTCATGGGAGATAGTTCAAAAGAGTGGCTGATTTTCAGGAATCACCTCCTCCAAGTTTAAGTCCATCTGGCTGTGCAGGAGGTTAGGCAAAGGTGGCAAGAGGCCCGCCTAGGTGAACAAGGGGCTCGTGGCAAAACTCAGACATAAAAAGAAAGCACATAGGAGGCGGAAGCAGGATTAGTCACTCAGGAGGAATACAGAGACACTGTCTGCACATGCAGGGATGGGGTCAGAAATGCCAAAGCCCACCTGGAGTTGAATCAGGCAAAAGACATGTAAGACTTTGAGAAGGACTTCTACAGGTACATCAACAGCAAAAGGAAGACAAGGAAAAACATGAGCACACTGTTGAACAAGGCAGGGGACCTGGTAACAAAAGACACAGAAAACACTGAGCAGTTCAAGGTTCTCTCTGCTTCAGTCTTTACTGGTGAGACTGTCCTTTAAGAAATCCAGGTCACTGACACCAATGGAAAAGGCCAGGGCAAGAAAGATTTACCCTTGATGAATGAGGATCAGGTTAGGGCACATTTAAGCAGAATTTAAACACAAGCTTACAGGACCTAACAAGATGCACCTATGAATGCTGAGAGGGCTGGTTAATATCATTGTAAGGCCAATCTTAATTGTCTTTGAAAAGGCGTGGTGAGTGGGGAGGCTCCTGAGGACTGGAAGAAATCAATGGTCATGCCTACCTTCAAGCAGGACACGATGCTAAGGTTAATTATTCTTAGCCTCCATTGGTCATGTCAAATAGGCATCAACATTTGGCCTGGTACATCCTGTCCACACAGATATCTACATGTAGTTGCCTAGATATTCATGGCTTTGTTTGAAAAAAATATATGCTTTCAACTACAATGGGGCAATAGTATCTATAAACATTTGGAGATTTTTAGTGTAAATTAATTTTAAGAATATCAGTGTATAACCTGAAATTTCTGAAATAATGCACTTACTACATCATCATGAATTATAACACAAAAAAATAACTTAACCTTTGAAGCATCATATGTAGTAAGAAGCTACAAACAGGTGTCTCTTTATCTTTTATTCACCTGCTACTGTAAACACAAAGACATAGCAGTTGTTTGCTTCCTTCATACACACCATTCATAAAAATCTCATTAGCATTCAGTCATCACCACAGTGACTGATGTAGAATTTATTAGGAGTCTTTGATGTCAAGTATCAGCACCAAGTCTGTTTAATGTATAATATGGCAGTCTTCATTACTGATAATAATAAGGAACATGTTTCCCTAAGATTTGTTATCTCTTCTTCACACAAGCAAAGCCAACATGTCTCCTAGGTGTTTATTTAGCTTTCCTTTCATGTCATCACAGGAGATCAAGATAGCCATTCAGCAATTATTATGTGATGTTAATGCAAGCAACCTCTCTGCTCAGATTTCTGTGACCTACTTTGAACATAATATCATACAAAAAAATAAAACTCAGCCCTAAATATACAGAGAATCTGATGTCAACTGATTAGAGCACAGAGGGGACCCAGAACAAAGATCTCATTGCTTCATTCTTAACACCTCCATTTCTTTACAATTAATAATGGTCTGTACTCCACTCAGAAGGTGAAGTGTTTACAATCATTGAAAGTTAACACAGTTTTTGAGGTAAAAGATTACTTTAGGTAGCATATTAATTGAATACCCAACACAAATTATACTTACTGTTGTGAACTCAACTCAGAGAAGCTATGGCTGAGGCTCCCAGTTGAATTTGGCTTGTTGGCTTTCTCCAGGCTGCATTAAGAAAGAAAGGCAACTTCAGAGGACTGTTTAACCCTCCTCTCCTATATATTGTGTTTCTCAGCATGGGAAGGATAAACCTCCCCACTTAAGAAAGGACTCCATATTACCAGCTCACCATGGAGTCCTACCATTCAGAGAGCAGAGATGTATATGACATGATGCTCATTCTTGGAGACCAAAGTCAACTGTTATGGGGTGAACAGGATTTCCCTCTAAACTAGATTCTGTTCTTCCTAAACCTACTGAGTTTTTCTGCTTTCTGTGCCAAGCTGAGTTACCTATTTTCCTTCTCCAATAAATGGCATTAAAAACTTATTCAGAAGAAAACAAAAAATTAAAAAGAAATAGTTATTTGTTGTTATTGTACCCAACTTCTCCTAGAATTGCTCTGTAATATACAAAATCAATTTACCCATTAGGAGCATTTAATCTGCAGCTCTGTCAGTTGATACTTCCTTCTTAGAGACACCCTGCTGTTATTTAACCTCTGTTGTGATGAGAATAAATGTATCTCTCCAGTTATAACCCATTTCTGTTAGAAGCTGTCTGTGTAACATGTAACACTTCCAAATGTAGTGCTTGAATGTGAAAATCTCCACCTATGAAGAGGTCTGAGCATTGTATACTTATGTTGCATCCCTCTCCTCTGTGTCTGTCCCAAGTACCCCACCACCTGCACTCTTGATCATGTGAGGTAGATTTCCCTGTGTGCTTCCTGGTCAATTCAAAGTTTTGGTTATTGTTGAAGAGGAGGCACATTTTTTCATTTATATATACTTACATATAAATAACACTAATAATGTAATTAAAATCATAGTGTGTGAACTTCTTAGTTTCTATTCCTTCTCCTGCTCCTCAGCATGCTAAAGTGAGTCATTTCGCGCTTATATTGAAATCCAGAGTAATGTCAATAAAAATTAGTAATATTTTTGGGTCAGTTTATTTCAGTGAAAAAAGCCATTCCCCTAGCCAGCACTCAGGATGATGAACAGAGTCCCAAGTAAATCCACAGCACAATTTGGCACCTGCTCTGCTGATAGCAAAAAAATCAGCATAGTCATATGCAGTACAGAACTTGATGGAGTTGCAAGGTTCCTCAGAAAGGACACAGTGATGCCACCCTATGTGTTATGTCTGTAGGCAAATGAAAGCTCTTCCATCAGGGACAAAGTGCCTACTAATTGCGGGACAGCCCCTCTCCAGGATTAGGACTCCTCTGACACCCACTATTAAACTTGAAACTGAAAACAAAGATGAAAACTGATAATATAAAAACATGCTGGAAAACCAAGCAGTAATTGAAAAGTAAATTGGGAGCTGGAACAGAATATTACATTGCAAATCCAGCTGTTTACTGGCAGCTCTTACAAATTATATTCTTCTTCCCTTTCTCCTTCCCTCCTTTTCTCTTTTTTCTTTTTTTTTTGACACTTAGAGAGGCAAGAAGTTTTCATACTTAGCTGGCTTTGTTTATTTACTCCCCATAGCCACTTGAAGGGAAGTGAAAAGCAATATCACAGGGTAAATAATGATGCTGACAGGACAACCATGCCTTTTAAGGAGCAGTTATGTTCATGACTAGGTTTCTTTCAGTCCCTAGGAAAGACTAAGTGTATGACTGCAATAGAAGCAGAAAATAAGAATACTGAAAAATGATAGGCAACAGAGTAAGTCCCTTCTGATATGGAAGATAGAAGCATTACAAGAGGATGTTTTCCCTCCTGTATCTCCTAACTTGTTTGGGCCTGTAGCCATCTTCTCGATCAACCTGGAAAACTTTGCCACAGGACTTCATCAAGGCTAGAAGTTTGGCAAGGCCAGAGTAGAACTGGACATTTATGTGGATGATGATGTTAACCAGAATTATTGTACTAAAGAGTTTATTATATTAAAAAATGAGGGGATTTGGAAAAGCTATCCATATTACTTCAGTGTAGCAGACAATATCCGTGAGGGACTATCTTGGATAACTTTATAAAATTAATAACGATCTGCAATCCACTGTAGATATTTTTCTTATAATACTTCAAATTTTCTGTATCACTTATTACTGACTCTTCATTCTCACTATATCCATACAGTTAAGCCAAATGTTTTTGAAACAGTTCTTCAGAATTGAGGCCACCTGACACAAAAGTCCTTCTTTATATTATTAAATTATAGTGTTTCAAGACAGGCCAATTGCACCCAGAATGTCTATAGGAAATTGTTGCTGGTTCTTGTTAATTCCTGACCACAAGAATCAAGTAAGTGCTAACTGGTCCAAGCCAAATCTGACCAACCCACACCTGCCCTAGTGCCAGGGAACATTCTAACAGCCAGGTCTGATTCAAGAGCCAGTGCTCAAGCTTTGTTCATATACAGCTTGTTCATATGTGTCTAAGATCAAAGGAAGCATGATTCCCTTATAATAACAATGGATGACAACTTTGCTCAACACTTCACAGCTTAGACCTAATTTCCAATGAGAGCTTTTAAAATGACAAACACAGTCATTAATTGGTAGGACCTCTCACAGCCAAAATGCATAGCTTCTGAGCTAGAAGTAGTGCTTAATGCATCAGATTGTGACTTGATATGATTCAAATGTACCCTCAGTTCAAGAGAAGTTATTTACTTCACCTTCACATATATTCAGTATTCTGCTTGCAGAAATTTATCTTCATTAATTCAGGGACAACAGCCTCTACCTAGTTCTTATTTTTTCCTTCAAAAGTCATATATTCATCTCATTTGCATATGCCTCATGCAGTAAAATACAAATCCAACTACAGATTGTTAAATATGTAACTAAGGTATTTACCTTGTAACAGATTAATTAAAATACTTCACATTTGTAGTCAGTCATGTAATGTGGCCACTGGCACCAGTTTGTTGCTAACCACTACATTCTGAGGGGCACAAGGGATTTAAAAAATATGTGTACAAATGCTTCATCTTTTCCATTTAGTGTATCAAGCTTTTCCCTGAAGAGAGCAATTTGCTAGGATATGTGACAATTTCATCATGCCCTCTCTTGTTCATACATGTTCTCCTTTATTTCTTAAGAAATGTCTATATAGATTTCCTAAATTGGCTTCCACCTTGAGTAAATATCTGTCATCAGAACAGTAGAGCCATGAGCATAGTGTAATTTTTAACTCCATTAAAATACAGATACATAGGAATTTAAAATTTTTTCCAAACCAAAATGTTTAGCTGAAAATTAAATGTACTTCTTTGCTTTCCAGATATTTAAAATAACATTTTTTCTTAACTGAGATAATTTCATTAAAAAAAATCTTTTCATTATGAAACATTTGAAAATTGCAAAATATCTCTTGATGTTTCTTCCCTTTCCCTTTCATTTATCACTGAAGCTGTTTTCAAATTGCCTCTGTATTTATGCATGTTTTTATCTCAAAATGGCATTTTCTGGTAAATCTCTTTGTGAGCAAAACAGGTTCAGGGAGAAGGGGCAGGTCCTCAGAGAGGTCTCTGTTTCTTAAGCTGGGGGCAGCCTACCAAAATAGCATGTCATCTTCTGAGTCAAATGCAAAAGCACAAAATTAGGATGTGGGTCAAAGAGAGAAAAAAATGACTCTAAATTTGATATCAGAATTGACTTTTGTCTACATTGCCTCAACAGTTCAGCCCTGCCGCTGCCAAGTACATTGCACAGCCCACGTAATGTGATGCTCTGTTGGTCTAAGTTTATGCTTAGACAATTGATTAGTAGTTCAGTGTTGTAGGTTAAAAGGCAGCTTTTACTGTGTATCAACCAGTCAAACACTCAGGATAGCCTCAAGGTAGAAGAAATCTTCAAACAGTCACGAAGGATTTTGATCACTAATAGGAAGAGTTTAAAGTCATGTCAGCCACCATTATTAATAGACAAGAATACTCAGCACTCAGCAGAAATCACCGTATGTTACACACTTTATGTGCAAATGACAAGGAGTGTATTTCAAAGCACTGCACATTCAATGAACAAGGATTCTCTTGACCTTTACTGTCCCAACATAGCTTTAATGGATGAAGAACACATTAGCACATTAATAGCATCCCAGGAATGTGTGTAGTGTAAACTAGTTTCAATCACATCTTCTTCCTGTTCTAAAACAATGTCTCTCTCAAAGGAATAGAGACATTTTCTGATATTCCAGCAAAGTATAGAGTTGGCGTCTCTTGTAAAACTGTTTGTTTATTATACATTGTGTCTACCTACTTTAAACACGTGTCTTGGGGAGAAGATACTTCATTTCCTGGAATACTCAACTCCTCCAGTGAGTATGGTAACATCTTGGATGAACAGCTTGAACCAAGCATCTAACTTCATCATCTAAATGGTAAAACATTAAGCAGCACCTTTTGTAAGGAGCCCAGCACATGGTTAGTTACCCCATCAATGTAGGGTACATTTGGACATTAGTACTAGCTGGAGGGACATATGAATGAGAAGGAAGAAAGCTACATACAATTAACTGGCATACAGAGGAGGCTACGTAAATAAAAATGTATCTTCAATTCAGTGAGTAAAGAGCAACCGGTTCATACTCTGTAAGGGAGGCAGTACTGACGCACATCATCAGCAAAACTAAGAAGACTTTTAAACCCAGCTTGGCTTCACTTCAAGTGCTCAGACTACTGATGAAAATGGAAGATCCTTGTGGAATTGCTAAACAACTGTTGACTGTGAGGTTGCTTTAATAAATACAATTCCTAGTGCAGTTTACAACAAGCTTACTGCAGAGGCCACATGCGTCTCAGTTTCTAAAGAAATAACAGAGAGGCCTTTGTAAATACACATGCGCTGCAATCTGAGAAAAATCACACTCATTGTGCTAGACTATTTTGTTGCCCTGGATCTAGGCAACTGCATGGCTCATAACACAATGGAGAAGTCGCTTTTAACTGGGTGTCTTCGGAGTCTGAACATGCTGCCTTTTCTAGGAATATGCTGACAATTACAACATTGTCTTCTTTCTGTTCAGTTCCTGTGTTTCTCCTAAGCTCTGTTTACTTTGGATATATGTGCGTTGTTAGTAGCAATTCAAGGTCACTGCCAAAACCCAGAGAACTATTGACTTGGATAGAGTCAACAAAATATTCTGGCTGCCTACTAGAAATTTCTCTTTCTCACTCATTCCTTCTGTCAAATCTGTAAAATACTTTCACCTCTTTGAAGCCCTCTTATTTCCAGTATAAAAACTTAGAAAGTTTTACTGATATTCTAGAGATTGATTCTTCTTCGTTGGATAGTCCTTGTGGTACTTTAAATACAGTATTATCAGGGCCTGATAGCATCTACTTCCTATATCATTGCTGTCCTAGTGGTCACAGAAATTACGTGTATGTCCACAGTGTACAGATCCCTAGTGTAACAGCAACGCACGTAGTGTCCACCCACTCATGCCTGTTACACTACAGCAGCTCCAACAGCTATTGATTAGATCTGTAGGGGGTGGCAGATATCTCGGACTGGTTAGTCTTGGTCCTTGTTTGGAAGATTATCCCTGCCAAGCAGAAAAGCTAGATACTTTCAGAAAAGAACTAACTAATAAAAACGAGAAGCACAAAACAAAATGCTGAACTGCTGGAGTCGCATCAAGCTTGTTGTAGGGAAACCTTTCAGGAACACAGGCATTACCTGATGATAAAGGGGAGACCATATATCTAACCACAACTACGCATAAAATCCTTGAATTCTAGACATAAATATCATTGACTGACATATAGAGTAATACATACATCGTGCGTGATTTGTTCCACAACACTAGAGGAAAAATCTCCATTAATTCCTGTCAAATGTATTTCACTGCCACGGTGCAGAAATCTGAGCATTTTCTGGGGTGTGAATGGTAATTTCACATTAAGGACCAATATATAATCTATGAAATTTCATAGATTTCTTCCTCAAATAAATTTGTGTTTCTTCATTACTTATGAGAGTCCAATAGAAGTACCTTGTTCCTTTATAGTATCACGCTTGTTTTTACAGTGCTCTTTCAATTTCATAAATCCTTATTTACTCTCTAATAAAATGTTTACTTTATGACTGGAGATGTTACTATGAAATTTTGTCTGATTTAATTTTATGTCTAAAATTACAATGAGGATTTGTGTTACACTACACTTAAGTCTGTCGTAATCTGTAGCTGGAAGTACTGTGGGACTTTGCAACTCTGAATGCCGCTCTAAAATGGAGGATGATCACCCATCTCTCCTCCAAGACACTGCACTCTTTCACAACAATAGCAGATGCTTTCCTCGGGGCTAGGAAAATAAGCACGTAAGGACTGTAGGTTTCTGATAAAGTAAAAGTACATGTACACTCTAGAATATATTTCAAAGTACATTTTCATAAATTGCTATGAGAAAAAATAATCAACTTAGTGTTTCTATACTGAGATAAATACCCTCCTTCAGTGAATCATTGAAATGTAAAGTCTGGAAGTCCTCTGGAGCACTACTGAGCCCAATTATTCTAGACTGCTCTTCAATATCTCCAGAAAAAAAAATATCTACAGGTTTCCTGAGTTGTATATTCTCTAGGTGTTACTGTCCTTGTGGTTATGACTTTTCAGTATCATGTTGCCAGAAATATTCTTTAATACAGACCACAGCAACTGACTTCTTGTTCTTCCCGTTAGAGACATGGAAGTCTTAAACATATTGCAAAACTGTTACACAACCTCCAGTTCCTCCTTTTCCAAACCAAACTAGCTTAAATCTGTCCATTTTTCTCCTCACAAGCTTTATTTCTTATAGCTGTGCTTTATTCTTTTTTCTCCCTGTTGCAGTCACACTTTTCACAGCCAATGTTGGAAGAGTTCTCCAGCCCAGGCTCAACACCAATAGTTCAAACTAGCCAGGTGAGAGCCATGGCCACCTAAGAGCCTTTCTCCCCCATGGAAAAACTTTTGAGATAAAATCTAGAGTACTGTGCCCAGTTTTGGAGTCCCCTTCACAAGACAGATACTGACATTGCAGAGCCACTGGTCAAGTGCAGGACATATGAGAAGGGGCTGAGAGAACTGCATTTCTTCATTCTTAAGAAGACAAGCTTAGTTTTCTCCTTCATTCAGGCACTATTGTCCCCAGCCATTTTTGTTATTGCCCAACCTAACCACAACCTGTCTTTCAGAAGGTAACTAAGAGATTGGCAACCCGCATCTGCTAGCTTAATGTAATATCTTGGACAACATCAGCACAGTGAATGCAGGATTCAGAGCACAGAATGATGCTCACAGAGTCCTTATGAATGAAGCAAACAAAACCCAGCTTTGAAAATATGAAAAACTAAATGGCTTGGGACTTTTTGGACTTTTTTTGTGTCAGAGGAAATCATAATAAATCAGTCTTTTTCATGGAAAAAAATTACTCAATCATAAAACATTATAAAGCTTTTCAGAAGAGCATGAAAAAAACATTTTTATCCCCACCTGCGCTCTACTCTCCGGACATGCAGAAGAGAGCAGGCTGAGGCATAGCAAATGTGATATAGTTTGGCTCACTGCTCCTTACACCATAATCACCTGTAATTACTTCAAATTGTTAAGTAACTCCAGTTAGAGTAGCAGCTGCTGTACATCTCTAGAAACTACTGTAATGGTAAGCTCAGGTTCTTTTTATTAAGTGGAGTGAGCAGAAGCAGATTGCTCAAGTAATTAGTTTAGTTACTCTGAAGTTCCATGATATATTACACTGTAATAGTTCCTTTATTTCAATATAACAGCATACACATCCACCAGATCTCTCAGATAAATGTTTTAAGTTCACAAACTAGAGCCGAGAAGTCCCAATTTCCATAATAATTATCCAGAATTAACCCTGCACTACCGAACTGTGTTGTGTTCATCAATAAAAATAATGAAAATCCATAATATATTGTTGTACTAATCTACATTCCAGACAAACTGAATGGGAACATATCAGTACATCTAAAGTAGACTATTCATTAAGTAGAAAACCATTCAAACATTATAAAATACTACATTGATCTTTGCTAAAAGTAAATTCAAAATCTTCTTCAACAGTTCTTTCTTTTTCAAAGAGAAAAGTTAATTCCATGTATTTTAATCCTGATCTAGAACTCTCACCACTCTCACCACTGCCATAAATAGACAGACAAGGGCCCACAAATCAGTTCAATGATATAAAAGTAACAAGTGCCTGAATACAGGCATAGTTAGAATCTGTATTTTATATACATGTATAATTAAGTACAGCTTGTTTGAAATACTTCTAGAATAGTGTTACAGACATAAGCACTCTTCTAAAGACATATTCATCAGTGTACAAAAGTGCACATTGCTGGCTGAATCTTCCCTTCCACAGGTTCCTTTAGGTGCCTGCCTTCGTACTGCCCTTCTGCAAAAATAACATCAAAGAAATAACAGGAGGCAGAACTGTCTATGTCTTGAGCTGAGTAATAGTCTGTCCTTCTCCTCTCCTGTCCTCAGCCTGTCTAAGCAGACATGTTGTTCAGTTTCTTTATCTGAACCTTTTTTCTTTCTGTAGTTCCACAGTTCTGGACAAAAATTCTGACTGGTCTCTCAGGAGCTCTCCGAGGGAGGCTCTCTAAGGACAGCTGTGCAAAAAAGATGTTTTTTTCCTGTTGTTTCACTGGTATGACTGAGAGCAAACATGAGTATATTTAATAGAAATTATGTTGGTGCTTTATGTCCCTGACAGATTTGCTTTTCCTCAGGGAGATGAAAGAACTGAATATCTTTCCAAAATCTTGACAAGACCATCGTGGCCATGACTATGCCTTCTGAACTGGTTTGGGTTGATAACAGAACACTAAGCATTCATTAAAGAGACTGCAGTCATAATTTAGCTTTTTGTTACTCCTTCTTAGAGAAGGAAATATGATCTGCCTCCTCAAGCACTTCCTTCCACCCCAGCTTCAACAGGCAACGAGAGCGATTCTATTCAGCCCAGAAATGTCTGTTCAGAAAAAATATTAGCAGTATTTATATGCATCAATCATGTGGTCTCTCTGAGACACATTCAGATGTTATGCTCATCAGAGCTCAGGTTTCAGCTTAGGTTCCGTCTCATACAGGTTACCAGCAATTGCCATCTTTGTGGTGTGCCATCTGATTACTACAAAGCATAAATCCTGCGTACTTCCACATGGGAGAGTGGAATCTGTAGTTCTTGATCTCCTCCCTTGCATTTTCTCTTAAGGTCATATTCAACCCTCCCTTATCTATCTACCAGCTTAATGACAATTCGATATCATTAAGGTCTTTGGTTAATTTAGACTGCATTTACAGCTGCCCTCCTGTATTGCTGCTCCTTTGACAGAGGAAGGAGCTTTCTCTCATGTGAAAAAGTGGAAAGAAAAACATACTCCTACAGAAATAATTGTTATTGTGACAAAAAACTAGGCAAAGTATTAAACAAAGACCCCAGTAAATGACATTTAGTGAAGGGCATGTTTCTGTGCTCTGAAGAAAAATATTGTTCTCATGACAGATGACTGAAACAAAGTTCCTTGTGGATGCTCTAGGATGGACAGAGTGTTTTCACACATGCTTTTCTACTTTGCACGAAGGATGTACTAAGCAGTTTTTATATTATTTACAGACTTACAGGCTCTGTTTACCTTTAGAAGAATGACTTAATTAACTCAGTTTGCATCCTTTCAAGAGCTAGACCAGGCTGAAAAAAATAAGGAGAGAAAAAAATAACTTGTGTATTCTTGAAGCAGAAAGGCCATTGTTCTGAATAAAGGAACAAAGAGATGACACATATTGGGAGGGTTTATTTACAAAAATACTCCTGCCTACGTCGAGGTTCACCCATTAGTAGATGAATCAGATATATTACGTTGGAAAAAATTCATCATGCATTCAAAATTCATTTAGCTGCACGTGGAATTGCTTGAAGATTGCACTATCATTTCCAGGGAGGAAGCTTGAACTTCTCTGTTTTAATGTAACACTACCAGCAGCTTCTGCCACGGTGACTAAAACAAGTACTGGGAGTTATTAAAATTATTCTGAAGAAATCAAAAACCTGGAACAGTTTACCAGCACAATCTTCCTCACTTAACATAAATCTTCTGTGGAAGTTTTACTTGTGACATGGTCCAGAGGGTGCATGAGTCATGAAGGAAGTGCATTTGGCTGGCATTTTCCATCTGCTGGCCGTAGGTTGCAGACCCAAATGCCAAAAACAAAAAATAAATTAAAGATATTGACATGAGGATTCCTACTCCTAGGATTAAATATACTCCAAGTATAATTCCTCATGAGCTGAATTAAAAAACTGGGGAGTTTAGGGTCTTTGAAGGGGCAGGGAATAGATTTGATTTTTGGACCAGACATCTGCACCCCTCCCTGCCTTCAGTGGGGATGTGGACCCTCTGCACCTGCTTGGATGAGACCCTTCAGCTGTTACACAAAGGGAGTGAAGACGTGAAGATGATGAATTCAGACATCTCTAATTTTTGCAGGGAAACGTAGCTCATGATCACAGCTGGTTAACTAGAGAATGATCGACTGATTAGTCAGCAGAAATTGAGTTGTGTAGTTACTGCATCAAAGCATGCAAGGCCAAACAAGCTCTCAGCTGGAGTACAGATGCCAAAAGCAAGCTCACAGCCAAAAGTGATGTGTTTTTGGAACCTGTCCCTGGAGAACGGGAAGGAGAAGAGATTTTCCCATGATGATTTGTCTCTTCTACTACTCTTAGTCTCTCTAGAGTTGATACACTACTGATGAAGTCCAAATTTGTAATTGAGACCTAATGTAGAAATCTATTATTTTCCTGGCTTAAAAAGAACAGGACAAGGAAGGGGAAAGTAAAGAGAAAAAATAAAAAGAAACCTCTCCACCTTCTCTACTGTGCCGAAGAAGCCAGGCGGAGATTAAAGAAGTATTTTTTGAAAGTGAACAATGATTTTTTGGAAGATTTGAGGATTTGGGGACCCCAGTTATTAACAGTTGAAAGTGTTTGCTTTCTTCAGGCTGGTTTCGATCATGTTGTTCAGAGCTGCATCTAGATCAGTCTGAGCATCTGCGTGGTTGGGGAATATCACAGCCTCTCTGGACTCTTGTTCCAGTGTTTGAGTGCCCTTGTTGTGAAGAACTTTTCCCTTGCATCCAGTCAGAACAATCCTTCCTTGCAACTTGTGTCCATTTCTTCATAGCTTTTCTCTGTTTATGCCTGAGAAGAGACTAATTTCATCTTCTCTATGTCCTCCTGCCAGGTAGCTGCAGATACCAGTATGATCTCTCTCAGGTGCCTCTCCTCAAGTCTAAGCTAGCCCAGTTCTCCCAGCCTCTCCTCATACATTTGTGTGTTCTAGCTTCGTGACCTTCTCAGTGGCCCTCCATGGAACCCAATCCAATCTGTCAACGTCATTCATATAACAGAGAGCCCAAAACCAGATACAACAGTTGTGGTTTCATGATTGCCAAACAAGAAAACATTCTCTTGACCTGCTGGCTGCACTCTTTCTCGTGCAATCCTGCACGTTGTTTGTCTTCCTTACAGCTGGGGCACATTGTTTCCTCAAGATCAATGTCTTGACCACCAGGACACCTAGGTAGTTTCCTGCAAAGCTCCTCCCCCAGCTTGTACTATTGAATGGTCTTATTCCATACCACATGCAGACCTTCACTCATGTCTTTGATAAATATCATGAGGTTTCCACCAGCCAATTTTTCCAGCTTGTCTAGATCCATCTGAAGAGTGACTGTACTCCAGCATTGCAGTTGCCTCCCTCGGTTTGCTGTCATCTGAAACTTGCTGAGGGATTTGGAGAGGATTCAGTGTCTAAGCTACTAGGATTTGCAATTTCTTAAGATTTGAACTACATCATTCCGTCGAATATATTGCAATTTGCTTTATTTGTTATTTCAGTTACTGGATCTTGTGAAGCTTACATTGCACAATCTAGACATTTATTTCAATGCTTTGAAGAGATTCTAGCAATTCTTAAGATAGTCTCTGCTTTGTCTGAATCTTTATAAGGTCATCCTCAGGATTTACTTACAAGGACAAAACTGCATTAATAGGATGGTGCCGCACTCGATAGTTTCAGCAATGTTTTGATTATAGAACATGAAACATAGTTTTCTAGGCTATTGCAAGTTATTCACACGCTCAGTGATATCTCTCAGATGCTCAAGGAACTTCCATTTATACTACACCATTTTTATGCCGGTATGAAATTTCTGTAAGTTATTTCTTCCACATGAGATTCAGTGCATTTTCTCCTGAAGAATGGATGAAACACGCTGCTATGGCAGCATTTCATATTAACTTTTGGGATGCAACACAGCATCTATAAAGGTAAAAAAAAAAATCCATTAACTGAACAGGAACAAGTGTTTGCTTTCAGATGGAGCTGGCCTCAGACACGGAAAAACAATGATAAGTATCAAACAAACTGTACTTAATTTTCTTAGAATCAGAGTCATAGAATTTGTTCATTTGACACATCACTGGCTGGGATGAATGTTTCAAATATGTGAAATCTTATATGTCAAAGTAGAGAAAATATAGCTAAATGCTCATGGATTGAGATAATCATAGAATCATAGAAAAGAACCATGGAATTGTTTTGGTTGGCAAAGACCTTTAAGATCATCAAGTCCAACTGTAAACCTAACACTACCAACTCCACCACTAAACCATGTTGCTAAGAACCACATCTATATGGCTTTTAAATACCTCCAGGAATAGTAACTCAACCACTTCCATGGGCAGCCTGTTCCAATGCTTGACAATCCTTTTGGTGAAGCAATTTTTCCTAATATCCAATCCAAGCCTTCCCTGATGTAACTTGAAGACACTTCCTCTTTTCCTGTTACATGGGAGAAGGCCAATACTTGCCTCACTACAACCACCTTTCAGGTAGTTGTACAGAGCAACAAGATCCCTCCTCAGCCCCCCTCAGCCTCCTTTTCTCCAGACAAAAAAAAAAAAAGGCACCACTGAACAAACTAAACAGCTGCTCTTCGTAAGACTTTTCCTTGAGACCCCTTGCCAGCTTTGTTGCCCTCCTCTGGACATATTCCGACACCTCAATGTCTTTCCTGTAGTGAGGGCCCAAAACTGAACTCAGGAGTCGAGGTGCAGCCTCAACAGCACCAGTTACAGGGAAGTGATCCATTTCCTAGTCCTCCTGACCACACTTCTTCTGATACAAGCCAGGATGCTATTGGCGTCCTTGGCCACATGGGCACACTGCTTGTTCATATTCAGCCAGCTGTCAACCAATACCCTCAGATCTTTTTCCACCAGGCAGCTTTCCAGCCACATTTCCCTAAACCTGTAGCATTGCCTGGGGTTGTTTTGACCCAAGTGCATCATTGAACCTCATGCAATTTGCCTCTCCAGATCCCTCTCCAGAACCTTCCCTCAAGAAGATAACACTCCCACCCAACTTGCTTGGTGTCAACTGCAAACTTACTAAGGGTACACTCAATCGCTTCATCCAGATCATAGTTAAAATATTAAATGGAACCGGTCCTAGCACTGATCCCTGGGAAACACCACTTGTGACTGTCCTCCAACTGGGTGTAACTCCATTCACCACAGTTCTTTGGGCCTGGTAATCTAGCTGGTTTTTAACCCAGCAAAGATTATGCCTGTCCCAGCCGTGAACAGTCAGCTTCTCCAGAAGGACGCTGTAGGAAGCAATGTCAAAGGCTTTACTGAAGTCTAGGCAAACAGCATCCACAGCCTTTCCTTTATCCCTTATGCAGGTCACCTTGTGACAAAAGGAGATCAGGTTAATGAAAATGAACAGCTGCAAGGCTTTCAAAGACATAGCGTTTATAGCACAGAGATTTTAACAGTTATTTTCATTATCTCCAAATAGCGTAACATCAATTTAACTTTAAAGATCCGTACAGGTATGTTTTAGGAATTCATTGAGATTAATTTATTATAGTCCTGTAAGAGCATTTCTTACCAAGAAAAGAACTAAGGATGATGTTTTTTAATGGAACACATATTACTGAGTTTTAGAAGAGAATAAGCAAACAACATCATCTCATGTTACAGATGAAGCTGTGGAGATGTTGGAGGGGAATCTCCTCCAGAACTATTAGCATTCAAATGGTGAATGCACAGACTAGAAAAAGCAAATAAATAAAGTGAAATATGAGGACTTGTAAAGCAAGCCACCCCACTGTGGGGAATTCTCCTCACAAGGCCATTACTTGGACTTCTGCTGGTTTTAATCTATATAAATGACTGAGACAGATGGAAAACAGTACACAAGCCACATTCAATGATTACATTAAGTGAGTGAGCAGAAAAAGGAACTGGCTTTCCTCTGAAATCAGACTGCTATGCAGTAAATAAAGCTCAGCATTGACAAACACATAAATGAGCACATGCCATGTGCATCAGTAAACAGGAGAGATGATGAAACGAAACATAGCAAGAAAAAGCCAAAGAACCTGGAGGGATCCTCAGGGAGAAACAAGATTTCTCATAAAAACCCCTTTCATGATGGATGAAGAGAACTTTTCCTTTGAAACTTTGTGTATTCTAACAGTATGGAACCTGTCTGGAAAGGCGGAATGCTGCATTTCTCCCTATGACCCCCCCACCCATGCATTGTATTTATCATCAGTGTACCATTAAAAACATGAAAAATCAGCCAGATGCTGTCTCCCATCATTTAAGATATTTAGGATATCAATTGCCCCTACATTACCAAGATCTATACCTGTTTCACAGAAACTAACAATATATCTCAGCCAAAATAAACAAGAAAAGAAAAAAAAAATCATTTAATATAGTCTACTCAAGGCACCAGCCTAAATTGTAACAAAAGAAAAGTAGCACTTTTATAAATCTCCACAAAAAGGCTAGATGCATAGCATCTTCCTAAATAAGACATGATGAAACAGTTCTGGAATTATTTGGAAGATTCTGTCTTACTTCCTAAGGTCGACAAAATTTTGAGTGCATATGCTCTAACGTAAAACTACTTGACTGCATTACTTCTGTCTTGTAGTAAGATTGAGTGATAAAGGTGATAAAGGTATCTTCCCCTTTCCTCTCAAATCTGTAGTTTTTCTTTTATGGCCACTGAGATAAATCCCAAAATTAAACCAGTGTTTAGACACTAGACAGTCCTGCTTAAGTCAGCAAAATCTGCTGCCGCTCCGTGCTACATGTTCCCATTTACACACCACCCACTTACAGATGCCAGCATGAGAGTTTGTGTCAGCACTTGTTGACTCAGATCTTCTGTAAAACCTTCCTCCCATCCTGCTCTTTCCACCCATTCCACCCTACCCCAAAAGCCTGCCCAAATCAGATTCACTGCATCACCATCCAACTGCTCACACTAGCACAATGCAGAGGATGGCCAGGACTAGAGCACAGACTGCTGGGAGAGAACAGGCAACAGAGGCAGTCACTTAACTATCATTGCTGAAGAAATGCCACTTAGTTAACAGATGTCCAAGGCCTCCAGAGGGAACAGCCAGGCCATTCCCCTAGACTGCTTATCACAAGAAATCTGAAAGGGTTGAAAGCAATCATGGACAACCATAAAGCTTTTTTATTGAGAAGGACATTTGGGTTACTTATACATCTTGAAAAGCCTTTTTATACTTTTAGAACATCAGGAACTGATGCTGTAGATGCTCATTATTGCTGGCTGAAAAATGACATGGGAAGGAGACTGTGGTTTGCCAGTGCTTTTGCACTGTCTGGCGCTAGAAGTAAGAGGAGAATGAATCCCCAGGGCGGATTAGGGGAGAAGAAACCTTTGACTGCAATATACTCTCAATATAAAATCTTACAATTCTGAACTGGAAAACATAATTCAGGGATGTAAACTTTGTCACAGGAAAGGGATGAGGGAGAAGGCAATTTCACAGTACCCTCTCTGGCCTTTTGTATGGGACTACAAAGCAAGACAGCAGAACCACAGAAAAGAAATCTGAGGACAGGAAGTGTTGTAGAACTAGTACAGCCCATGCCACTCTGTGCAGAGCAGCACAGATGAGCAGTATGGGGAGGGGGTGTTGGAAGTTAAAGGAAATTAAAGGAAAACAAATGCAGAACAGATGTCAGAAAGCACATTTTGCTTCAGAGAATAATAAATCCATGTGGTGGCCTTCCAGACAAGGTTACTAGGGCAGGAATAACAAGGTCATTTCATAAACAATTAGCTGCTCTTCAGGGTGAAAGTGAAATGTTAGCAGTGACCAAGTTGGACAGCTGACACAGAAACAAAGAATATATTCTTTCCTTTCCTTTGCACTAGGGACACTCCTCTTCTGAAACTCTTGTTTTCACAGGTAATTTTTCCATGCAAGATTTCCCTGATAAACATCAATCCCTCTCTCCACTAAGGCCATTATGAAGAAGATGGTTAGTGTCTGCTCTGATAGCTAGAGGTGGGGGAGGGGGAGAGGTGTGTGTGTGTGCGCACGCATATGTGTGTGACCCAGAGTATATGTGAGCGATGTGAACTCCTCTCTTTTAGGAACACAAGACCACCAACATATTTGACCCATGGGGAGCCAATAACCACTTTTCCGTAGGTAATAACTTAAAGTTGCTTCTGCTCCTGAACTGTGATTGAAAAGACATTAGATGGCTACTTAACCAAGACAGCCTTTCAGACTGCAATAAGACCTTATGTACAGTGCTGGCAAACTCCTATATTATTAAAATAACTTTGGTAAAATGCTTGGTTTCAGGTACATAGAAATCTGTCTATCTCCCAATTGTGTCGTTCACCAGCTGATCTATAACTTTGCTGTTGCTTATTTTTGTAATTTGTTATACTACTGGCTAACTAGCACTTTCACTGGTGATGTGTAAGTATCTCGACAGAGTGGAGTACCATGAAATTATAGAAAGCAGACACTGAAGTGATTATGCTGGGTTTTAACCTAAGGATGTCACTAGTATATTCTTAAAAGTCCATAACTGTGATTGCAACTAAGAATGGCTTGGAGAATTACTCTGTTCTGCAAAGATCGCAACTGAAATATAGGGTTTTGTGGTGCTAAGCTTAAAAGCATCCAGCAAGCTTTATTTCCACTGTAGAGCACCTAATGTGCCCTATACCATCTTCTGATGGCTACCAATTAGAGTACTCTTTATTCTCCAGAGGCAGGTAGAAAAGATCTTGTTTAGAAGTTCATGTATGTATACCCATTCAACAGGGCAAAGAAGAGATTTATTTTCCTTCCAAACTCCTGTCCAGTCTGCTCAAGAGATTTGGTCTGAATGAGAATCAGTTGTCAAATAGAAGAATGAAAGTAATCTACTAACCCTGAGACTCCTCAGCTCTTGGGATCAGACCAAATATAAAAGAAAACAATATAGCAGCACTATTATCCACTGAGAAAAGAAAGCAGAGTTTATTTGAATTCTATTAGCTTGGTTGGCTTGGATTTTTTTACTACATTTTTAAAAGCTACCTCCTTGAATACCCCATTCCCTTTTTTGTGCAAGCAAATAAGGGGTGCGAGGACAAAAGGAAAAAAGTCAACAAAGAAAGAGAGCAGGCAAAATCTATTCTTGTCACTTTGTGCTGTGAGTCAGCAAAACTAGCATTTGCAGCAATAGTTCAAAAAACACATTTTCTTCTTTATTCTCATTCAAAAAAGAATACATTCAATCAGAATGAAGTGTCTCTTTCAGTGCCTAGAAAAATTTTGATCAAATCTAGACAGAAGAACTGATCTCTTTTGTCTGCGAAAGGGAAGCATACAGAGCTCAGATACCCCTCACAGCCTGCAGGCTACTGAAAATTAGAAGAAAGATTGGATTGGAAGTTTTCAGGTTGGCTAATAATTCTCTTTGAGATTTACTCTGAGGCCATTGCTGGATGCTGGGATAGCTGTATGATGCTTGATAAAGGAGAAACGATATGGCAGAAATCAGCTAGATATCAGAAATGAAATGGTAGGTTTGTGATGGCCTAAACAAAACTGGAACAACTGAACAATTTTCTTTTTACATTTTTTCAACCTAACCCTCCTTAGCCTCCTTTTTTCAATTATGATTTATTTTTGAGCCCCTGTCCCTTGCAAAGGCCTGAGTCTTGGAAGAGGCTCCTACTTGTTGAATGCATTCGCCAGCAACTTTCCTGCCCTGCTCAGGTGAAGGCTCCTTACCCTCTTTCCATTAAAAACCAAGGACATTAATGCAGAAATTACAGACAGCACTGCTCACAGCTAAAGCAGATGACTCAGTCCCCACACAAACACCTTCCCTGGCAGAACCTTAGCAACGGTTGCGTTTTCATCCATGGAAAGAGCAACAGAAGGAAGCTGGGCTGAAAAGGAACGTATCCAGCCTTAGATTTACTGGGAAGGAGAAAGTAGATGTAGTCCTCATCTTCTGGGCGCATATATACCAGGCTAGGGAGGGGTGCTGATGAAGAGGTTAGAGCATAGATGAGAATAGAGTGAAAAAGTTCAAAGAAACGTGCACCGAAGGACAATACTGTATGTGCTTTCATGCATCTTTTGAGTATTTCACAATGCAATCCTTTGGCAAGGGGCTTCTACCACAGCTGATGTAAATATATGATGACTGTTATTGAGGAAATCCTGCACAACTAACGAGTATTAATAATTATAGCAAATGATAGCTATGGAGAAGCATCACGGACACACAAGTAAAATCTCTCTCACTCCGATATAGTTCAAATTGCAGACTATAAATTTTATTATGGGAACTGAATTAGAATTAGAAACTATCTTGGCAGCAACATGTTAAAAACATGAATCTTGTCCTTATATCCATGGATGGCTGCAATTTGAAGCTTTTGGAAGTTTTGTGTTATTATTATTATTCCAAAACTTGTTACCCTAACAAGTTACTTGAAAAGTTTTTATGACATCTCACAAGAGCCTTATTTCTCAGGCCTGTATACAGCATATATATTCCTCATAATGACCTTTTGTTATTTTGACAATCTATATTCAGCAATAATTATATTCTTCTGTGTAACTGATAGGACATAAAAAACTGATAGGATATGTGAATAAGTTAAGGCATGTTATAAAATATTCATACACATAATCTCACATGAAAAAATCATGTTCCTCTTGCCGTGTAAAGCTGGTTTATGTGTGGGCATTGGATTTGGTAATTTTACCTGGACAGTTTCATCCAGTTAGAAGCTTTGATTGTACTTAGAAATGCAATTTGCGTCCATCTAGTTGTGCCTGTTGCTTTGTTGCAAAACCCCTATCCAGAATATTGTTATAGTCTACGTCAATAAACTAGATGGAGTAGATTTGATATTTTCAGCATGACTAAGTGCACTTGAAAGAGCTCTGAGAAAGGTTCACTTTTAGCTTTGTTTCTGAAGACTTCAATAAACCTGTACACGTTAAAAAAATCCTAACCTTTTTCCTCCCCAGTGCAGAGATGTATTAAATAACAGAACCATATAACTGACTTCTTAGGTAAGAAAGCCAGGAGTTGACTATTACCATGTCATTAGGACAATGAAAAAATGAAACATAGGGGAAAAGGAAAGGGAAAGGGAAAGGGAAAGGGAAAGGGAAAGGGAAAGGGAAAGGGAAAGGGAAAGGGAAAGGGAAAGGGAGGGGAGGGGAGGGGAGGGGAGGGGAGGGGAGGGGAGGAGAGGAGAGGAGAGGAGAGGAGAGGAGAGGAGAGGAGAGGAGAGGAGAGGAGAGGAGAGGAGAGGAGAGGAGAGGAGAGGAGAGGAGAGGAGAGGAGAGGAGAGGAGAGGAGAGGAGAGGAGAGGAGAGGAGAGGAGAGGAGAGGAGAGGAGAGGAGAGGAGAGGAGAGGAGAGGAGAGGAGAGGAGAGGAGAGGAGAGGAGAGGAGAGGAGAGGAGAGGAGAGGAGAGGAGAGGAAAGGGAATATAACAAAATCCTGCCAATTACTTTTTGGTACATTCATCATTAATCTCTTTTAAATGTCAAAAGAAGAATTAAAGGAAAAAGTCTCTTACTGAAGAAGCTCAAAATACGAAAAATTTTCTCATACAAAGGAAGTCCAATTTCTTTAATAACTTTAGAACTTCAAATTTTTTTCTGAAAATTGTCAGTTGTGATGAAGTTGCTTTCTGAAATATAACCATGCCCCAATATCTATTACTAGGTAGTGAAGTCTACTGTATTGGAAGTCTTGAAACTGCAAGTAGCATCATGCCTCTGACAGCCATGTTACTTTCAAAGTGCAGCTATTGGCACCCCAAGACTAGCTTCTACAGTCCATGGATTCACAGTTCACTAAGACCTGACAATGAGAATTTAAAAAGCACTCCAGATGTGCTACCCTGAGAGAGATGCTCCAAAGTGATGTTCTGAAAATGCCTGATTCCATGGAAGATCAAGGTGCAAATATTTTTTATGCTAGTTGCATGATCAGGCTTTTCAATAAACCATTTAGATACCCATATTACTATGCATGCCAGAATTAGGAGCTAAAATCTAGAAAAGCATTGGGTTTTATCTCTGAAATCAGATGTGTAACATTTCAGACAGAAACTTCCCCAAGTAGCTAAAGCTGTAATAAAGATAAATAAATAATACATAGAAATATCATCGAATCATAGAATAGGTGGAGTTGGAAAAGATCTTGAAACATCATGTAGCCCAGCCCCCTGCAATGAACAGAGGCGTCTTCAATGAGATCAGGTTGCTCAGAGCCCCATCCAACCTGACCTCAAATGTTTCCAGCGATAGGGCATCTACCACCTCTCTGGACAGACTGTTCCAATGTTTCACCACCCTCACTGTGAAAAATTCTTCTTCATATATAGTCTAAATCTGCCCTCTCTTAATTTAAAACCATTAACCCTTGTCCTGTTGCAATAGGCCCTACTAAAATGTTTGTCCTTATCTTTCTATAAGCCCCCTCTAAGTACTGAAAGTCCACAGGTCTCCCTGGGAGTCTATACTGTTGTTTTCTGACCTAACTAACACATACCAGTCTCCTAACAAAAGCTGTTTAGAATTAGATAATTTTTTAGTCAAGTTTCTGCAAGAAAATGATTTACTGAGTGTATTACAGTCACATCTAACTCTTCCAGATTCTATTGAGTTAAAACAATATTAGTAGTGGCGGGTTTGCATAATGGCTGTCAGATAAATCCCCCAGTCGGGAGCCTGGAAAATAGAATGGGATTTGTTTGAAACACATATTAAAGTTAATAAAGGCAAAAGCTGCAGTTCTTAAAAGAGTATTTTCTTTGCAGAATTTCATTATGGATCATCACTTTCTGCTCACTGTATTTCAGCCTGGTAACCTATACTTTTGCAAGCATAAATTATTTAGAATTTTTGTATGTTGGATAAGGCTAAAATTAATTCAAAATGAAACAAAAGACTTTCATTCATGCAGAAACAGGTGGGAACTAAGAATATCTTCCATACAAACCATCAGAGCAGCTATAAATCTTTGTTCTGAGGAAAACTGTTGTACAATATTTGAAATTGGAGTGGTTTTCTATGTTTCTAAATAACATGAGGTGCATGGTGCTATTTACCTAGTTCTTTCCCCATTTTTCTTTTTCTCCACAAGGGATCAAAGTAAAAAAAAAAAAAAAGTGAAATTAAAAGCTTCTGCTGCTTTTGGGGAAAATCTCACTGTAATCTCTCATATGATTTCCATACAATCTCATTCATCTCCAAGGACATTTTTAATTCTGTGCAGTATCTGTCCCAGCCACATCAATGTTTGAGTTACATTCTCTTTAATCTCTCTTATCCTCCCTCATTTATATTCTCATTGTATAGAAAAATGCTCCATGAACTTTTAGACCACAGAAATCTACAAATATAAAAGCCTCACTGAAACCTTCTTTCAGAAATGAAAATAATATCATCCACAGCTGTAGATAAAGACCATGGACACTACTCTCTTTGGCTTTCTCTTGAAAATATAAGTAACACCTACTCTTTGGTGCAATAAGAAATGTTGAAATGTAATTAATACTAATTTAAGTTAACTTACTTTTTTTGAGGCTATAAATTTATAATGACTGATTTCTGGTATACATGCAGAAATGCTATTGAAATCAGCTTTCTTGAAATAAATTTGTGGTCATGTTCCTGCTAGTAGCTGAAAAAAAGTTCAAGCATTTGCAAAAATATCTTGGTTTCAAATGTAAGTTCAAGTTTATAGGGCTAAGAAAAGTGTCTATTTTTCTCACATTTTTCATTCATTCCTAAAGGAATTTTAAAATCAGTTTTATTCATCTGAAGACAGACATGAAATGAAGTTTTGTATGAACTTCTATAGTAATACAACTCCAAAAGATATCTAGTTGCCTAACACCAAGTTTTCACAGTATTCTGTAAAGTGAGAGAGGTTAAAACTTTATCTTTCTTATTTTACTGCTTTTGGAGTAGAAGTATGCGTTTCATCCATTGATTTCATCCAGGTCTTTCTCATCCTTTTCTCACCCTAAGATAACTGCCATCAGTGGATGGGAATGTGTAATTTTTCTCCTGTGCACGGTGGTTAGTACAATGAGGGCAGCTGAAACTGCATGGGAGATGGGAGTAGGTGAGGATATGGAGGGCTCCAACCATCAGTCACAAAGCCCAGAGCAAAGCTGAACCAGCTGGCACCTCTCCAAGGAAATTCAGTCAAGTGGGCATCCAGCACTTTTCTCCCTTCATTAGCTACATATAAAAATGCAGATCCATCGTGTCAAAACAGTTGAGTAATGGACCTCAAAATATGAAGTAGCATCTTCAACCAAAGTAGATGGTCTTGGAGCTGTCAGATTGCCATCCAAACTGAGCAATTATAGCTTGCAGTTCCATTGGGTAGGAATTTGAATCCTTGCTCTGCCATCAACAGACTAAAATGTTAAGGAAATGGGCAAAATCAGACAATGCACAGCAACCACAAAAACATAATCATTTTTATTAATTCAACATTAGAATAATTTTTAGTCTGTGTAAATATTGACTATGGAGAGTAATGGCTTTTATTGAAAACCCAAACATAGACCTTTGGAAAAATAATCTCTTTTATGAAGGCAGGGACAATTATGGCTGTTTTTCATGAGCCTGCAAGTGTCTCAAATTAAGTTGTACTTGCAATACTTTAAATCTGAAGTGCTTTCAATGGTCATGGTTTACAACAGTGTATTTTGCTTGACAATAAGATGAAAGATAGAATTTAGAATCCAAGGCCACAAAGCTACATTAAAAATCAGTTTAGCATCTGTGTTTAATATTTTTTTAGGAATGTATCATGATAAATGACTTAATGTCCTTATGTTTTACCTCAAAGGAGTGTTCTTCTCTTTCTCCACTGACTATTTTCTAAACTAAATAAAAGAAAGCTAGACCCTCCAAGTGCCTGAATGCAGGTAATGTCATCCTGGTTTAGGATCCAGTCCAGAATCAGGAAGTGAAATAAATCTATTCATGATGCTAAGCTATTTTATTTCAGAAATATCTATGTATCTGGAAGTGATTTAGGGGAATATGTCAGTCAAAATATGATTGGAGTAGGAACAACTTTCATATATGGGCTGGCTTCATTATTACTGAAATGTAGCCACTCTTTCTTAAACTCATAATGTACGACAATAAGACCCCAAGCACATCAAAGCTTTCTATGACTTACACACAATAGCCACAACTTTACAGTAAAATTACATAGGTCATAATAAAAAGATTAATAAAATGTTTTTCATATTACCAGCTGTTACACATTTTACAAAATATCTTCCAACTTATTGATGACATGGAAGATACATTTTGTGTCTGGTGTATGCAGTTTAACCATTTTCTTGTCCTTTTTGTAGATAGAAAAGGTAATCAGGAAAGTTTTCAAAACCAGAACGTATAAAATTAAATTTGTCACCTTTTAAGTCCTTGAAAAATCTACAATTTTTTTTTTTCATAATATGCCAAAGGCACATTAGGTACTATAGCCACTCAACTCCAACTTCTCTGGTTTGGGGGTACACTGGATAATCTCAAAGATCAAAAATCTAGTAAGACTATTATGCCAATATTACCTCTTCCTGAATGGAAATCCTTAAAAAATGCCCATGGCTTTTATCTTTTGAGGAATGAATCAATAGAGAACAGATATTTGCCTTTTATTCTAATGCATGAACTAGAGGACCTGAAATCAAACCAGCCAGCTGCAGATTTGAAACAGGATGCTGAGGGTGCTAAAAGATTGCATGGATCCAAAAACTAATTGGGCTGATTCATAGGACAAAAATCTATTGAACAATATTAAATATGATGTCAGGCTCAGACAGAATATGATAGTATATGTAGCCCCAGCTCTTACTTTGTTCCTTAGGTGTCTGTTTTGGCACAGTCTGAATCAAGGCACTTGGGCATATAGTATAAATTATACAAGTAAAGTTCTTCTCCACACAAATAACTACTTTTAAACTGCAACTACAGTAGCAATACCTTCCATCTGTAGCCTAGACCTCCAAGAACATTGTGACCTACAAGGGGTCTTGGGCCATGTATATTTCTGTTTGTGATTCAGAAAGGCACCTTTTTTTACATATCCTGTTACCCTAAGGTAGGAAAAGTGATGTATCAATACCTCTTCATTAGCTAAGTGCAAAACTGTTGGATTGCACTGTTCATGCTGATTCTGTTCACCACCTCCTTCATTTCCCGGAAAGGAGTGGATACCTGAAGCAGCTTTTTATGAAGTTTGCTTGTGGAACTGAGATGCCAAAGTAGGAATCCACTCATGCTTTGTTCTTGCCACAGTCAAGACTGTGAGCAAGCCTGATCTCCACAGGGTCATCTATCCCTTCTGAATTTTCACTAGTGACTTATTGTTTACTAGGTGTATGAGATGCCTGAATTTCTCTATCCTTCTCTCATAAACTCTACTACTAACTCAGTAGATCTGAATGGATTGAAATATACTTGAAATATATCCCCCAGTCCCCTTTCCCCCGCCTTTCTTCTTGAAGCTAACAGGGCCTTGTGTGAAAAGCCTAAGCTCTGTCTGCCTTTTTGGTGCCTGACCATTTGCCTTTGACCTGCAGCTTTGATGGCTTTTTCAATTCTCTCACATTGTTTCGTCCTACTGATCACCTAATTTGCCAAGGTGCTCTTTCATCTTCTGAGAGCTGTTAGCCTGGCGACAGATTCAACGCTCTTACAGAAAACAAAAATAATTCACCACTCCTGTTACACTCAATAACTAACAACGTAACTGACAGTCTTGAAATTCTTCTACAATCAGCCCACCTCACCTACACAAGTATTTCATATCCTTTTTAGTCTAAACCTGTTAAGTGTCAGGGCTTGGCTCATGCTTTCATAGGTACATGGTTTCAGAGAAAGAAAAAGGCTCTTCCATTCCAGCCCCAGCCATGCAGATGAACATAACTTATGATGGCTTTACAATACATTTTATGGTGTACATTAATGAAAAGATGAAACAGAAGTGATTTTAACTAATGCGCAACATCATATCCTGAGTAGTAACATTGTTCCTGGCTGATTTCTCTATTTCCAGAGGAAGGTTCACTGAGAAAAGAGAACAAACTCCAGAGAAGAGGTAAGTGTGGATAACCACATCAATAATTGCCCAGTATAGCCAACTTTGAGGGAGGGGCAGCAGATCGTTGGTTTGTGCTGGGAGTAAACTGGATTTGTACTGTTCCTCTTTACTTTTGATAGCTTTTTTTCAGCAGAAGGAAGAGCAGTTGGGGAGAAGGGCTCTTTGTCCTTCATTTGCTGTCACAATTGAAGGTGTATATGACTCTGTGCAATCACTTTCTCTGCCTAAGAGAGCCTAGAGATCATGGAAAACTGCTAGCTGCTTTCTGCACACCAGATCCTAATCTTATAGTAAGAGAGAGCAGGGTGTTCCATCATTTTGCTAATTCTGAATTGCCTCCTTCGGGTTTTTTTCTGCCCATTTCTCAGCCCTGCCCAGGATCCACTGAATGACAGCACAACCCTCTCGTGTGTCAGTCACAAGCCTTCTGTCATCAGCAAACTTACTGAGAATGACTTTGCAATATCGTCCAAGTAATTACTAAAGATGTTAAGGAATACTGGCCCTAGTATCAACCCTGGAATACACCAGTAGTTATTGGCCTTCAGCTGGACTTTACATTATTGACTACAATATTCTGTGCCTGGCCATTTGGCCAGTTTTCCATTCACTTTGTTGTCAATTTATCTGACCTGCATTTTTTTACTTTATTTATCAAGTTATTGCAGAGGATAATGTCAAATGTCTTTCTAAAACCAAGATAAACAGCATCCACTGCTCCATCCATGTCCGCTTAGTTGGTCTTCTCATCATAGAAGACAATCATCTTGGTAAAGTATGATTCACGCTTTATAAAACCATGCTGACATCTCTTAATCACCTTCTTTTCCTTCATATGTTTGGAAATAGTTTCTAGGATTAACTGCTCCATTACCTTCCCAGGGATTGAGGTAAGAATGACCAGCCTATAGTTCCCTGGATGCCCCTTCTTGCCTTTCTTGAAGGTAGGAGTGACATTTGATTTCAAAGAAAATTGATAGAACCTTTGCAATGACATTGATCGGCTTCCTCAGCACTTCTGGGTGTGTTTCTTCAGGTCCCACAGATTGATGAATGTCCAGTTTCTATAAACACTCCTTAAGGTAATGCCCCTCCACTGAAAGTGTCTTCCTTTCTTCTGACTTTCTCAGTTGTGTCAGGGGCCTGAAATTCTTGAAGGGCCATTTTATCGGTAAAGACCAAGGCAGAGAGGATATTGAATAGCTCAGCCTTTTCTGTGTTCTTTTGTCATCCCTTGCCTGGTTCAGCAGCATGCTCACGTTTTCCCTAGTCTTTCTTTTGAGGCTCATGTACCTGCCTTTCTTATTACCCTTCATGTTCCTCACCAGACTGATCTTCAGATGGGCTTTGGCTTTTCTGATCACATCCCAGCTCATACAGTGTCTTTGTATTCCTCACAGGTCTTATGTCTCTACTTCCACCTCCTGTGTGCTTTCTTTTCACATGTGAGTTTTGTCATGAACTCCTTGTTCATCTATGCTCGTCTTTTGCCCCCTTTGCCAAACTTCCTGCACAGCCAGATGGGCTTTCTTGAGCTTGGAAAAGGTGATCCTTGAAAACCAAACAGCTCTCCTGGTCACTTGTTTTGTCCAGGGCTGTATCCCATGAGATTCTAGTAAGTAGGTGTCCTGAAAAGGCCAACATTTTCTCTTGAAGTCCAGAGTTCTGCTACGCTCTGCTCCTTAAAAGCAAATTCCTAAAGAACTACATTTTATGTCATTTCAGTTAAAAGAGACTGATAGTCTATGATCTCCAAGACTGCTCTACACTGTAAACCAAAGTGTTTAGAAGCACGCTCCCAATCTAAGCTAAAATAAGGACATAAGACACAAATTAAAGGTAGGGATTAATCTGATTTCTAATCATTCTCGTCAGAGGTCCTTAAAGTCCTTCTAGGAATTACATGCAAAAGCCGGAATAGCATTTCTGACTCCTTCATTGCTACCTCAGGCAGGCAGACCAGACTTAATTCGCCATCATTGATCTGATTATTTGAAATTACTCTACGAAAGGCACTACCACGATCAGCCATATCCTGGGGTAAAAGTGGCCAAGGCTATGTTCCTGTGATGAGTTCAATAATATTGGTTTGAACAAGTATAAGTAGTTCAAGATTTAATCATCACCTAAAGTTTTTTGGCCATTTACTTCTACTTCCCCAAGCTGTATTTCTCAGCTGAACCAAGGGAAAGACAGGATACACTGGTCACTTGTCACTTTCAGTTGCATTTAGTCTTCAGCTTCTCTGAGCACCAACAGCCCGCAATGGCCAAGCAAGAGCCCATTGATTTCTCCCCTTACTGCTGGATGGAGATCATCTGCCCATCACCAGCAGACCTCAAGTCAGGACTGGCTTTCTGACAGTATCTAACTGAATTAGTGAGGCAACATTCATATGTGGCATCAGTAGTGTCCTGAGGTGAAATAGTGCTCCAGCACTGCAATTTATATGTTTTATATGAAAATAAATTAAAAATTAGTTTATTTTTGGAAGTCTTATACAGCCATGAAATGGTAGCAGGCTGACTAGGACTGAAGTGCCTTTAATTGCTACAAGCCAAACCAAAAAGCAATATGCATGGATTCATGGCCTTGTCCCCAGCTGAACAGCATTGAACTCAGCCAAAGCTCATTTAGAGTTGAAAACTGTCAGCAGTTGGCCAAATGATGATGATTTTGTCAGCCTACAAAGATAATTCCTGTAGATTTGTCTTAGTGTAATTTACATCCCATTGTGTGTGCTTCACAGGATGGCATGAACCGTGAACGCTTGTAGTATTCATTTATACCATATGTTTATGAATAAGTGGATGGCCAAATGAAGACTAATGAGACACATAAAATATTAAAAAGTGCTGGTCAGAGAGGATTTCTGGCGACATTCACAAAGAGCTTCTCATGCTTGAAGACTAAAGTTGTCCTCCAGAAAAAAAATCTGCCATATGCAGAGACACTAGGCATGTTGTATCACATAGTTTCACCATAAAACAGCCCTTTTGTTATAGGAACTGAAATAATCTGTTAGAAGACGAACAAGAAGATGCCAAAAAGGAAACAAGATATTAGCCAAGCTCTGTCAAAGAGATTTCTCCAAACAAATTTCTGATATGGTCACAATTGATTTCACACATTTGTTTGGATTAAACAACTGTACTCTGTTTCCTCTAAAAACTCTCAAGGCAGCGAGGGATATTTAGAATCAATAAAACATGCGGTGGAATTTCTAAGTTTCTTGATGGCAGTCATAAGAGGAATAAAACCAAGGAACTTTTTGAAGCATTGAGAAATTCAAAATGCAAGTGCTGCAAAATGTCAGTCAGCATCCGTTTCCTTTCAGTATGCAAATTCACTCACTTCAGACAGTTCAGTACTTGGAATTCAAAATTCATGGAATGGAATTGCATTGCACATGCTGTCATGAGCTGTCTCTTGGTGACTTGGATGTTGATTACAAAACAAGAGAGCAGCTCTACCTCTAAGCCCATAAAGCACCCATAAAATAACTCTTTTTAAAAAAAAAACCTTTAATCGCCACTAACCCAAACTTTAAGCTCTGAAAAAACCCACTACAAATTTCTGTCCAATTGATGATATTTTTTATTGTCTTATAACTTTGTCCACTCTGTCTTCCCATTCAAGCTGAACTCAGTATCAATGTCTGCATCTCATTCAGAGATTTATTCAAAGAAACAGTGTAGCTTGATTTGGACTTTGAGGCTCACCCTGCTGAACTCACACAAGATGTCTCTGCTTAGCAATGGACTCTGCATCCTGCTCAGTCATGCTGGGATTCTCGTTCTTGGTATAGAATCTCCTAAGGAATCAGTTTTCCTCTCAGTCTGGTGTATAACTATAAGAAAGAAAACCAGTAAAAGAGGTACAAAAGCACATGAAGTTGTGAGTTGTGTTTGTACCTCTGTACACTTGCTGCAGAAAATGTTGAGAAGGTCCAGAAGATGGCAAGCCATGAAAATTAAAGCCATATTAGTATAAAATACTTAATTCATTCCATCATTAAGTTTTTCCATGACATAAAATCCCTTGAACTGAGAGCATGAAGTTTTAAAAAAGCAAGATCAGATGGGAAACCTGACACATCCACCATATAATGCTTGAGCTTGAGAACTGCACATTTTGATACCAGGCCAAAATACCGTAACTATTTGTTTCAAAGTTTCAATAGTGAGTTGTGATATGACAGAGATTTTATTTTCAGAAAATCAGGTCATACTAAGGGCATTTCAGGTTGGATACCCAGAAGCCAATGTATTTTGACACCCTAGAAACACATAAAAACTGTATTTTTTCTTTAAATATGGTACATTTTCTGACACTGGTCCTTTGCCTCTCTGTATAATAAAATTTCTGCTTAGAGGCTCTAAGAAGCCAACTACTCACAGTCTACATCATATTTTCCAAGTAGCATTAAGCATAAAGATATATAAATTAGCAGGGGAAAATAAGAATTTATTCCTTCTGTCATGTACCTGTCAAAATCCATCCTTTTTTATCTGAAGAAATATTAGATTTTATTTATCTGAAGCAGGATGGTGAGACACAGATATTTCCATTTAATTCATCCCTGTGAAAGAAATGTAACAACTTTTTAATTTCAAGGGTAGGATTTCTTTTCTGTAAATAGGCTGGCATAGGTTGTAATAAAACATAGCCAAAGCAAGAGATGGAGGAAAATATATGTTTTGTAATTATGCGCACAGGCTTTATTTTACTTATCACAGATTTATTTTTGAAACAGATCATTTTATGAGCTGTCCAGCATTTTATCCCTGACACCAATCTAAAATTATGATAATGGCAAGGAATCCAAACTCGACGCAAGAAAAAACAAACTTAGAGATAGAGCTCTGGAAATCTCCTACGGTAAATTAAAGATTAAGGAAGTGTGTTGGAATTGCTTTAACTTCAGAATACCGGAAAAGATTGCTGTGAGCTGGAGAGTGAGTGTCATTCAGTCCACTGTAAATATGATCTGGTTTTAACTGAAACATAAAGCCAGCTTCAGACAAATCTACTCCTACTTAAAAAATCTTGTTGTCATATACAAGATCTCCTACAACATAGGCAAAGTTCTGTGTGGCTGCTTGGCTTTTGGCTACAATAAGAACATCATATGAACAGTACTTCTGTAAGAAGGCCTTACAGGACCATTAGGTAAAGGCATAATACATAGTTGTTGGTGCACACATGGGTTCTAATTTGCACCCCCTTGACTGTATAGTCACAGACTAGAGCAAAACTGAAAAAAGTAGGCATATAGGACTGGAATTAACCAGAGTTGTTAGTTTAATAGGGTTTACATCAGTGGGAAACAAATTAGAGCTTTGGAAATTTATTTTCTACCCCAGACTGATCACTTTTTACTCTCAGTTTGATGCCTAACTAAAATTGGATTTAAAGTCCTAAATCTCTATACATCTATTTATATAGATACATACAGGTGTAGCTCATGTGCAGTTAGTGGATGTAGGCTGTCCTCAGGGTAATCAGAGAATCAGAGTCACATCTCCCAGACAGGAAATTCTTGGTGTATCTGCCATTATCTTGGTGTATCTGACATTAAGTGAGAGTGGGAGTTGGACACATTACTTAAGAGTATTCTTTTTAATCTCTGAGTTCTTTGTTTCTACAGAGATTATGAAGAAAAAGAAAATTAAAGGTCTGGCACAGTAATTTATATATCAGTGTATGGGATCTTAAAATCGTGTTTCAAAGGAACATAAAACATACAGAATACCTGGCCTGTAAGCTTTTGTACTGTTGTAAGACAAAACAAAAATATAGCACATCTTATTCTGAAATGATGCAGTACCACTAGAATCACTTCCTTATGCGTGAAACTGTGGAAAGGAAGAATTGACAAAATTAAATTCAAAATTCAAGAACTGAGTTACAGAATTTCTCTTGATCCAAAGACACAATTGAATTTTAACTCCAGAACCCCAGGATAAATGATTATTAGAGGGAGAAATACGATCTTAGAGATACATTGGAACACATCCAAGAAGTAAATCAGCTTCTAGGCTTATGTGTCTCTGTGAATTACCAGCAGAGGAAGTTTTCTTATGTGAACACTCATTCCTCTAAATGCATACAACTAGGTGAGATGAATCTGCAACCAAACGTTACTCAGTTTTTTATTATCAACATGAAGTGGGTTCTTCATGCTTCATGGGGTTCATTTCCTCTAAGCTGAATGGGTAGCCTTCCAGAAAATCGCCAAGAGGGAAACAGTGGGTTAGAATGAGAAAAATTTCTTTTCAATGGAGCTATGGAAGACATTTGCTGTCTTGCCTTTTAAGGATCCCCTTTAGCACATACTTACATATTTTCTTCCCAAGGCTTGCAGAGCTGTGCTACACCACTATTTTGAGAGAACAGCACTTTTGCTAACTTCTTCCTTTCTAAGTTATTAGACACAGAGTAAAAACACTAATGTGGATTTCTAGTTAGGAATATGTCTCATCAGCACATCAATAATTTTTTTTTGGACACTTGCAAAATCTCTGAAAAGTTGCTTTCATCAGGAATAAGAAAGACTGCAGAGCTGTGAATTCTGCACGCCTTGATGAGATATTCCTTGTGGTCAATATGAAAATTGCAGTAGACTGATGAAACTTTTTAGTCCAAGATGAGGAAATAGCTACTATTGTTTTTTAAAGAACTACTAAAAAATTCTATAAAGCAAAAGTACTGCTTTCACAGCAGCTGATTTATTTGTAATAACACAATTGTAAAACAATAGTCCTGTGCATCTGAGCCAAGTGCCTTGCTGTGCATGCTTTCAGAAGCGGGAGACTTTGGGCCCAGTATCTTGCAGTGTCCCTGAATCTCCATGTGCAAGCAGCTGAGTGGATGCTAGCAGAGCATCAAACTCAGTGATCTTGGACCTCTGCAGAAAAACAGGCTACATCAGCTGTTTGGGGAGTGACATTAGCGGATTGTTCATTTTCCCATTGCAACCTGCAACTTTGCACAGTCTCTCTTGGGAGACCAAACAACTTGGAAGTGAGAAGAAAGCACAACCTCCAGCTGATGCTACATCGTGCAATGGGATGACTCTGCTTTTTACTCCTATTTCTATTCCTTCAGCGTGGATACAATAGTAAATATATGTATTTCATTTAGTGTTTAGCAACACTGATGTATTTGTTCATTATCTTAAGTGTTATAATAAGAACAGAATTATTGTCTCAAATACAAAAGGTAGAAGTTGTGGAAAAGAGATCCTATAGCTCTTTGATTTCTTATAAAGCATGACTAAAGCCACGTGAAACTAATATAAGAGTGCTTACTGGCTTCTTAATGAGGAATCAATTTACTACTCCCCATCAGCAAGCAATTGTTTAGCCATCTCCAGGAAAGTAGGGTTTCATCACAAGTAACGGTTACTATGGAACACAAATGCCATAGCTCTGAGCATCTCCCCTTTCTCCTTCTTCCCTGAAGCTTTTATTGCTAAGCATGATGCCATATGGTATGAAATTTTCCTTTGATCTACTGGGGGCAGCTGTCCCAGCTGTGTTCCCTCCCAACTTCTTGTGCACCCACAGTCCACTCACTGGTGGCATGGTGCGAGAAGCAGAAAAGGTCTTCCCTCTGTGTAAGTTCTCCTCAACAATAACTAAAACATCCCTGTTTTGTTCACAAATCCAAAACATAGCACCATATGAGCTACCACAAAGAGAATTATCTCACCCTACCCGAACCAGTATAATACACAAATTGTGGACGGAGCAGAAAGCAGAATCATAGAGTTGCCGAGGCTGGAAGGCAGCTCTGGAGATTGTCCAGTCCAAGCTCCTGCTCAAAGCAGGATCAGCTACAGCAGGGTGTTCAGGGTCATGTCCCACTGCATTTTGAATATGTTCCAAGACAAAGACTCCACAGCCTCTCTGCTTCACTCGCAGTAGAAAGTATTTTCTTATATTTAACAGAATCTCCTGTAATTCAGCTTGTACCAATTGTTGTTGCATAGATCTGGGCTTTGGTCTAGGAACAGCTGTGACCCCTCTGGACAGTTGTAGATGACCTGAGCTGCTACTAAGTCCCTTAACTGTATCAAATAGTGCTCAAGAAACATTCAAGGATGCCTTGATAATTACTCAAATGTGACTTCATATTTCATGCAGGAGGAAACCTACTTTTAATATGGCAGTCTTGTTCCTGAAGGAATTCAGCATAACCCATTAACTGTTGTTGTTTTAAGTGGCTTATTTTGACTGAATGGAGGGAGATTTTCTATTTCTACAACTTATAGTCTCCTTTTACTTTATCTGTTGTTTCTGAACAACAGGTGGTTAGAAAGTGTATGTACTCTCTTTATCCACAGAAAATTACTAAAAAAAGATCAAAGTATTTATGTCAGAAAAGTCTATTGTAAGTCAAGAGAAGGAGAACAAAAGTTTTTAGCCAAAACCTCATATATCGTATTTGTCTGTTTGGACAAATACAAAGCTTAGAAAAAAATACTTTAGTGAGCAGTTGTCAATAATTCTTAGCTGAAATTCTTTACTTCACTACAATTATACATGTATTTCCCAATATTTTATCTTTCATGTGAAATAAACAACAAATTCTTTGACTGATCAGTAATGCAGGAAACAATAGTCAATTTATCTTTTTACATATTTTCTGTGCATTATGAAAAGTCAAACACGCTATCGTGTATGTGAGAACGGGTGTAATTCTGTTTTCTTGGCACTGAAGTTAATTCTAGTCCATCTGTTTTTACAAGGACTGTAGAATCAGACTAAACATGTATGTACAAGGAAAAGCAAACTATTTCCTAACAGTGTCCTAGGAATCAGAGGAAAAAATATGACCTTCCTCACCTCTCACCAGAAGTTTACTCTTCACAGCAAATTCTCAATTGTTTTCTTTCTTGTAGCTGTAAAAGACTGAATCGATGCAGTTTCCACCTCTTCTTTCTGATGACTATGCAGTACAATTTCCTTTGATGAATTCTTGGTGGAAGTAGCTTGCTCTTTCATGCAGTTTCCGTTTTCCTCTCTTTTATCTCTTTTATTTCTACTTGTACTGCTATGAAGCATCTCTATTTTTGGTCTTTGAGGATATGTCCTTGGAAACATATAATCAATTATCAAAAGTCCATTAGCAGACATTTGTTCAAGCAATATGTGTTAAAATTGGATAATCTTTTTCTCATAAATCTTCTGCTAAAAAGGAAAAGCACAGATGCAGGGTATTGTGAAAGCCACTGAAAACTGGAAAGTGTATAGAGGTAACAGTAGTTATTGTTCTGAATACCATCTAAGGTAAAAAGCATTTTAATAATTTTCTATTTGGAAGACTTACTAGGTGTTTAGTAAATAAGATTAAAGGAAATATGCAGATTATTAAAAAAATGACAAAAATCTTATCATAGAGTCATAGAATGACCCAAGTTGGAAGGAACCCACAAGAGTCATTAACTCCAACTCCTAACCCTGCATGGGACAATCCTAACATTCGCACCATGTGTCTAAGGACATTGTCCATATGCTTCTTGAATATTGTCAGGCTTGGACAATATTGCCTGGGGAGCCTGTTCCAGTGCTCTACCACCCTCTGAGTAAACAACCTCTTCCTACTATCTAACTGAAACCTCCCCTGGCACATCTTCCTACCATTTCCTCGAGTACTTCTCATTGGTCACCAAAGAGAAGAGATCAGCACCTGTTTCACCTCCTTCTCTTGTGAGGAAGCAGTAAACAGCTATGAGGTTTCCCCTCAGTCTCCTCCAGGCTGAACAGGCTTCAGCCGCTCCTCATACCATTTCTCCTCTAGGCCCTCCTCTGGACACTCTCCAGTTGATGTTTTATACTGTGGCAGCCAAAACTGCACACGGAGCTTCAGGTGGGGCTACAGGAGTGCAGACTGGAGTGGGACAATCACCTCCCTCGACCTCCTGGGAATGTTGTGCTTTATGCACTCCAGGACACAGTTGGCCCTCTTGGCTGCCAGAGCACACTGCTGGGTTCATTTTCAACTTGCCATCGACTCGAACCCCCAGGCCCCTTTCTACAGGGCTGTTCTCCAGCCTCTCACTCCCCAATCTGTACATGTATCCAGGGTTTCTATATCCAAGGTGCAAAACCCAGCACTTGGCCTTCTTAAACTTTATGTGATTGGCAATTGCCCAGCTCTCCAATTTGTCAAGACCCCTCTGCAGGGCCTCTCTGCCCTCAGGAGTGTCAACAGCTCCCCTCTGCAAACTTAGTAAACCTTCGAGTCCTGCATCCAGGTCATTTATGAAGATATTAAGGAGCCCTGGCCCCAAGACGGATCTGTGCAGAACCCCACTAGTGACTGGTCGCCAGTTTGATGTAACCCCATTCACTGTGACTCTTTGAACCAGACCCATCAGCCAATTGTTCACCCATTACACTAGATGTTTATCCAGCTGTATGTTGGAAATTTTGTTTAGGAGGATACTGTGAGAGACAGTATCAAAGGCCTTGCTGAAATCCAGAAAGATTATATCAACCTGTTTTCATTGGCCTCCTAGATGGGTTACGCTATCATAGAAGGAAATTAAGTTTGTCAGGCAGGACCTCCCCTTTATAAACCCATGCTGGCTGGGACAAATGACTGTGTTGCCTTTCAGGTGTTTTTCAGTAGCTCCCAAAACAATCTTCTCCATAATCTTAAAAGTTAAGCCACATGTTCGTTATCTTGTTCCTGTTGTCCTTAATGGCTGATATTTCACTTTGCTTCAGTGCTCAGATGGCATCATGGCAGTGTCCCAACCCACAAAGGGTGGGAGATCTCCTTAAACAAATTCTGATACTTTAATGTTGATTCTTTCTGCAAATGTATCAGATATGTTACTCCTAATCAGCCCTAAACAGCCCCCTTTTAAGGTTCCTGTAATTACTCTCCACAGCTACTTTACCAGGTTAACCTCTGTAGCAAAGTGTAGTAATGTGAAGAGAGAGAAGTATAATCCTGACACAGAAGACAAAAATGGAAGTCAGAAAATATGTGTAACAATTTCATACTGAGACACAAGTGACAGGGCAGTAACTTAATGATAATAGACTGACATGTGTGTACCGTGAATAATGAGGATATTATGATAAGGCACTTTCGAAGACAGAATCCTTCTCCCTCTAAGGTCTGTGGCAAGGGTTGTGAGACAGTCAAAGTGATGGTGTTGGCAAACTCATTGACCTTTTGCCAATGAAATAAAACAACCCCAAAAATCTATGTTATCAATTGATATGTTCAAGGAAAGATTCTGTTAAATGGTTTCAGAAAATTCAGAATGGTACATTTAGCACCTCGTAGTCACCTTACTTGGCAAGTCAAGGATTCTGTAATTAGGAAAACGATAAAAAATTGCTGATGTAATTGAGCTTTGTAATTGTATATATTTGATGCTGGTATTAACAATGTAGTATTAACAATGCATTCTACATTCGTAAGCCTGTTTTGTAACTATTTTAGTCATCTAACTTACTGTTATATATGAGACTCTGAAACACCAGTTCCAGAAATATAGAAATTTTATCAATTTCTTCTGATTTGGAGAGAAAATAAATCAATTCTCTCCTTCAAGTCAGTATAGCAAGCACTTTCTGTTATATAACTTGCTTAACTGTTACTCCAGGAACAACTGTGCTAGTTTTACATATGCACTTTTTCATATGTGGATGTGGATGTGGATGTGGATATATATACACACACATAAAACGTGTGTTTAACAAGTGCATAGGTTCAGAGACCTGGAAAGTAACAATCTTTTGAGTTTGAGAAAATTTTGAATAGATAAATGTGCCTGTCATAATGCCATATTTCAAATATCACCATGCTGATTTCAGATATGTATTTGCAGCCCTGGTGTTTCTAAAAATACATCTAGAAGTCAAGTTCTGGCATGTGTAAGTATGGCACACACTAGATGAGATGAATTAGCTACCAGCTGCAAAGATTAAGGCATGGCTTTGATACAAGCTTCAGATGTCAGCAGCAGGGAATGTTGGGAAGGTGTACACTTCACGATCATGGCTTACATCTGGGTAACAGAGTCCCTAATAAAGACTGAGTTCCTCCTTGCTTCTGTTCTAGTTTTGGAGGTGGGAATGGAAGGTTATTAGCATACAAAAGAGTCTTCAAAGGAAATGCTGCCATCTTCGCCTCTGGATTGCAAGAATTCCTGTTGAAAACACGTTCGGCGGATGCTGTTGCTGAATTTTGCTTGTTAGTCAGCCTTACAACACAAAACATTTCACAAAAGCCGTGACACTACTCATTTTGTTGCATAGGTGTATGTTTGTCTATGTCCCATGCCTAATTCTGGAAGAATTTACAATAGATTAACATGTCCAATAATTACAACTAAAACAAAAGAAGTAAAAATGTTGATTTATTAAATGCTTCATTCAAACTTATTGCAACCACTGTGATATACACCATGAATTATTTCAAAACCAGCTGTACTTTTAGTTAGCCCACTTGAAAATAGTGCAAAACCTGATACCTGACCTATATGTACAAAGGAGCAACAGTAAGAATAGATTTTCCTAATATGTGAAAGAAGGGCATCTGTTTCTATAAATCTTCCCCAGTCATGGTCAGTGGACACAGGGGAGACAGAGTATGTGGGCAGAAAAATACAGTGAAAATTTAGCAAAAAAAGGAAATGAAACCGTACAAAGTGGTTCATTTTTGTACCATTCCTCTTCCTGTCAAGTGAATGTTCATGCTTTGAATGCCAATGAGCGAGGTATGTGCCAGGATGTCCCTACAAGGAAGGGAAAGGCGTCTTTAGGGCTTATCAAGTCCATTTTGAAGACAAAACTTTCAGGGAGCAAAAGGCTGTGCAAATTGCCAAAGGTACCATAAATTCCAGCCAACACTGTTGAGCAGGCTATTTACACGACACATTAAAATCTACCTCCCAGAATCTGCAGATACATGAAAACAAACACTTGCAAGATTTTTACCCAGAATATTTTCAATGCACTAGAAAAAATACACTTCTGACAACAGAGGCTTTCATGTTACATCTGTTCTTCTACATCGGAGAGGAATCTTTCTCTGATGCTGAGGTAAGCATGTCAGACTCCACTCTACCCGACAAAACATCTTACCCTCTAAAACAGAGTCACCACACCCAAAACAGGGATGAGAAGGGTCCCCTGCCTGTGCTAACTCTACGACACCTGGGAACTGTCTGATAGCGAAAATTGTCCCAGTGCAACATCAACCAGGCTAACAAGTTAACAGTGTAAGTAATTCTATCCCAGGAGTCAGGGACGTGTCCTGGCATTTTAAACACCTTGAAAAAGCATCCTGGGAAATACCTCAGCAGATATATCCAAGCTTAACTGGCTTGCCAAGTTAGTTCCTTGTTATTTAGCTGGAATGTGATTTTTCTGAAATACCAAATTGTAGTAAATGCTTTTCGTGCTGCTATTCTACAAAATGTCATGTCAAAAGCCCAACCAGTACTGCACAAACCCAACGGCAGGCAGAACTGCCTTCCAGCTAAACCCTTTATCCCTGCACCATCCATTTCCTTCCTCTGGGTGGAGTCCTTTCTGTGAAAAGGTGTGTCCAGCTCCACATCCTTTTTCCTACTGTCAGCAGAGGATCTTGTCTCCCTTATGCTACTTGGCAGGAGGTTTTTCAACAGGTTGTTAACATCTGCATGAGCCTCAAGCTGGAAATCGTCCTGAGGACTTCACATCTGCAGCTCACAGCTTCAGCCCCCAGCATCCAAGCTCCCACTGCAGAGTGCTGCCCACCAAGAAAACAGTCTGTTGCCTCAGATGGAATCTCCAAAGTGGTGGCTCATCCTGGTGAAAGCAAGAGGGTCAAATCTCTTGAAAGATGGCCAGTGAGAGCCTTGTTCTGCCAGAACATCTGGGCAGGCATGCCCTCTCATCAGAGAGCTTTTAGCTCTCTGCACTCCTGAAAAGTCCTGGGTGGGACAAGCTGCTCATCTGAATCCTATCATAGCAATGGAGAGTCAGCTGGTCTGTTTTCAATAGAAAAAAAATAGATTTTGCCCTAAAAATTCTGTTTTCCTCCCTGACTATAAGCATGCCTTGGTGGAGTGTTAAAGGCATAAGGCAGAAAGTTCACAAATTTTCTACTTGGAAATTTGTCTGCTTTACAAGTGGGAGCATAGGCTATGAGGAACACTGTGACAACTGATCTGTTCCGTTCTTTCTTAAACTGCTAATCTCATAACTTCTTTTAATAAAACAACTCCAATCTTAAAAAATCCCCAGTTTCGCCATCTCCATTTACTCCATTTGCTCTTAAAAATGTCTAGAACAATTTTGAACTTTCTAGTCCTAACTTCCCAACAGATCGAGTAACACAATCAATGTAGGGGTTTCCTCCTAGTGTCAGCACTTATAAATTGTGGTAAGGACATTGGTCGCTGTAGCTCTTCCTTGAGGTCCTGGACTGTTCTATCTATAGGGTACGTTTGTCAAGGGTCATCAAAAAAAGAGTTTGAGTCAAATCTCAGCAAATAAATAACGTATTGTTGTTGCTTGAAGGACAGATGAGTGATGTGTTTAAAATTATTATTTTTATTATGCATCCACCATTATAGGACACTAACTTTTTTAATAGTCCTAATTTATTCAGGCAAGGGAGAAGCGGAGTTCACTGAACTGAGATCCTCTGTTTGTCCCTACAACGTCTCACCTACAAACAATTTATTGAATTCCAAGTGACCTATACGAGAGAGGTAAATTCAGTACAAGCTTAATGATAAAAAATTTTTCAGGTGGCCTCTGTGTATCTTGGCAATGAATGTACACTTTCATGAGTAGAGAGGTTGACTTCTAAATTTAAATTTAGGGAGGTGGTGTATTTCTCTTACAAAGTATGAGTTGATTTCTACCCTGGAAACAGACTGTTGGTTCTCAGGAATAAATACTTTCCACCATTACTAATTTTCAAGAGTATTGCTGTTGTTTTCATGGAGTTAAAGAGGATCTGACCTCTGTTGATCTCTGTAGTCCACTTTGAAGTGCATTGGTGGCCAGTTATTACTGTTTACTTTTATTTATATGGTTTGAAGGCTGAAGGGAAAGTAAATCCTTTTAGTGCTAGATGCTGCACAAATAAAAATGAAGGGTGGTCCAGAGGATGAGCTTATCATCCAGAAATGGCATCAGAACCTGATGCTCTGCAAGGTTCCTAAAAAGAGAAAACAAACTAATAATATTATTCTTATGGTACCTTCATGCGTATTTATTTTGGTTACTTACAGACTAATCTTAGCAACAGTGAAGGAAAAGTTTCAAAGGCAAAAAGGTCAGGTAGACACCCTGCCATGGAGGAAAGCCTATGTAAGCTGTGTTCCAAACTTGTTTCTCGTCTTCAAAAATTTTTCCCACAGATCTACAGGAGTTACATTGCTTCCCCAGGAGAACAGCAACATCTGAAGTGAAATGTTGATACCGTTTAGCATTTGAGCCATTATACACATTATACATGAACAAGAAGTTAGTAATAGAAAGCAATTAAAACTATACAGAGATTTGAATTGGCAGAAAATAATTAATCCTAGAGTTACATGGGCTTGAAACAGAACTACTTTTCTATGCCAATGCTGGCTGGTTTCCCAAATTATAGTTTTACAGCAATTTGGCCAGGCTACTTTCAGAAGTCTTAAGTTACTAGAACTTTTGGCTCTTTTCAGAAACACTGAAATCATCTCACTCTTACCAGAAATTTCAGAATTACATTCCACATCATTCAGCAATGCCTACCTAAACCCAACCTAAATCCCAATAGTTTCTTCCCACCTTTGGAGAAAAGCCTTGTGGACCTGCCTCCTCCTAAGAGAGATCCAACACCCTTTTCTATCAGAGAAAATTTGATAAGGTTAGGATAAGATGACACAGGGTTGGGAAGAGCAGTACTGCCTCCTATAATCGCTCAGACCATTTCCATGGGCAAGAGAAGGTGGGCATCCTGGACTAATCCCGGGTCAGGACATTCCACAGCTCATCTGGCTCTTGCTGGAGCACTTGTTTTTCTAGGAGCTGGGCTTGCAGAAGACACTTTTAATACCTTCCTAATTACCTGGTCTACACCTTTGGGTGGCTACACGCCTTCAGAAAGTGCTTAGATGCATTAGTGCTCCTGTGTTCAACCCAACTGACTTCAGCTGTAATCAAAAGGGAGAGAAGCACAGCCAGAAGGCAATGAATTCCATCAAGAGTAAATATTATGAGGTGGATGGTCCTCAGAAGAGCCTGTGGCTTTCCATAGCATGACTGGAAAACCAGGTAAGGCTGGAAGCCTGATTTTCAGGTGACTAGATACAGCTGAGGTGCCCCCATCTCAGCTCCCCACCAGTAAAAGAGACACCATGTTTCTCTGTTCAACCTGGGAGATATGATGAGAATTCTGTATGTATAATCAGGTACTTCAACACACAGAATAAAAGTAGCTGCCACTAAGTGACTGTGCTAAGTCAGAGTAAGACACACAGATAAAGGTCCAAACAGCAGATCAATAGCCTCTGCAGCTGCTGCAGAAGCACTTTCTATAGTGCTGTTGTTGACCCTACAGTGCACAGGGGGCTGAAAAGCATAGGACTCTTAAATGTCTCATCCCTGTCATAACCATTATCCCTACAGTGTCCAATTTCCATTCATTATAAGACAGTCAGCACAGCCCTATTGGCCGTCAAAGGATCTCACTTGGCTCATCAATATGTGGGCACCAGCATCTCAGGCTGGCAGACTCTCAAATGCGACTGTCCTTGTCCTCTGCAAAATAGGATCCATTAAGTGAGCTGTCTAAGTGGTCTGGAACACATTAAGGTAGAAGGAAATCATACTGTACAATGAATTTTCATCCTCTGAAATATTTTACAGAACTTATCGGTTATTTGTGTGAACTGGCACAACAGTAATATCAAGCTGATAGTAATTTGCAGTTCCATTAACTGCTGTTAGGCAGCAGAGAAAATCCAAACATGCCGAAAAAGGCACACAGGAACAAGGAATTCGTGGTTTAAAAAACCCCATTTACGTATTAAGTAAATTGCTTCTGTTGAGCATATCTGTGCAAAAAAAAGGTAGCGCTTTCTCATGCAACTAAAAAGACTGTTCTGAGTACCAGAGCCTTCTTTTTATTCATTGTGATCTCTAGGAGCATTGCCAATGAAGGGCAACATTCCTCACGTTTCAAGAGAGCAACTTACTGCCACTTACACCTTTAAAATATTGTTAGTTCCCAGAACTGTTCCTTTCTGTCTGAAAAGAGGGAAATATTATAAGCAGTCCCTAATTCAAAGAGTTTAAAATTCAAGTTCAAATATAATCAATGGAATATCACATATAACAGTGAAGTGGAAGTGGAAAAGTAAAGAACAAAGTCATGTGAGTCCTACAGGAGAAATGTCTTCACAATGTGGCTCAGCCAGGTTTCTTGCTAGTTATCACAGATGACAAACTAAAATAAGTGTCCTATGATAAAGTCTTGTTAAAATCATTTCTTAAAGACTTGATGATAGTAAAATGTAGGCCCAAAAGAGCAAGCTGAATGAGGGGAAGAACTGGATGTCTGTCTTTTGCATAAGATGTGGCACAATGTAAATATGGTTTAAACAAAGAATGAACATAAAGAGATGACAGTGGGTCATGTAACTTTTCATGAGGGTATGTCATAGAATCATAGAATCATCTAGGCTGGAAAAGACATCAAGTCCAACCATTCATCTAATGCTGCCAAGTCCACAACTAAACCACATCACTAAGCACCAAATCTTTTAAATACCAGGTCTTTTAAATACCTCCAGGGATGGTAATAAAACAACTTCCTTGGGCAACCAGTTTCAACGCTTGACAACTCTTTTAGTAAAGAAATACTTCCTAATACCAAATCTAAGCCTCCCCTGATACAACTTCAGGCTATTTCCTCTTGTCCTATCACTTGTTACTTGGGAGAAGAGAACAACACATACCTCACTGCAACTACCGTGTAAGAATATAATGGTATTTCCCCAGAATATTCACCAGAGTTCAATGGTTTGTGGCTCATGTACTTTCTGAGACAAAGATGGCATCTCTGTACTGCATAGATTGTTATGTTTTTTTCTGCCATGAATTTATTCAGTCATCTTTTGAATCCGTATCATCGTTTTCTAATTAGGGCCCTACAGCTCAGCCTGAGCATCACATAATTGGGAAAAAAAAACACATTTTTTTTATTTTGAAACAGATTTTTACAAGTGTCATTTCATACCCTTTATTTATCATGTTACGAGAGATGATTTTGCATTGCTATTCTTCTTATTTTCTAATTTATAGACTCTTCTGAGGAGTTTCCAGGCTGATGAATTTTTGTTCTATTTATTTGTTTCTTCTAGAGCAGAATATCCATATCTTTGAACATTTCTTATGTTCTTTTTGAATCTTGTTTCAGTTCTGTTATTATCCGTTTTTTTAACCATTTAAATAAGAGAGGGTGAATGAATAAGAAACTATACAGTGTATTCAAGATGAGAGCACATTATGGATTTGTACAGAGTCATAATGTCTGTTTTGTTCCTTAATCCATGTTAAAATTCTCTAGATTTGCTTTTCTGGTTTTACCACTGCTCTGAGTATGCAAAATTGGCTGTGATAATTCCAGAATCTCATTTCTGCACGGCATAAGTAGTTCAAAGGTCAGCGCTGGTTATATAAATACAAGATAGGTTTTTGTTTGTGCATCACTTCATATTACTTGGAATTTCATCTACCATTTCTTCATCCAGTAATTTAGTACCGTGAGAGCCTTCTGTAACTCTTTGTATCTGTCTTCATCAGCAAATTGTCACGTCATCCGGTTTCCAGTTCTTTATTGAATAAACTGGAGAGAATCAACCTTAGCATAAGCCCTGACCACAGCAAATAACGTAAAGCCTTTTATTAACTATAAGTGCTGAACATAAATGTAGAATTATATTTGCAGAAACATATCATCGAATTTCCACACCACTGAAAGTCCTTGATATAAGCACATTTCCATTCTCACAGTGTTAGTACTGCATTGGAAATCCCCTGGATACCCCATAAAACGAGAGATTTAACTCTAGACACAAAAATCTCTGTCAAATAAGTAAAAAATTTTTTGTGTTGACCCAAGAGAGAAATTTCTTTATCTGTGAGAGTTAAGGCACTGTATCGATGCGTTCTGAGTTAAATTCAGACTTCATACAGTGTTCGTCTATTGTTGATCCTGTGGTGATTCAATATACCCTGTTCAGAGCCACCAGGTTTTTTCTTGTTAAACATTTATGATTTAACAATGTTTAGTCAGTTTTACTTATACTCTCATCTAGTTTAACAATACTGCACCCTTCACAGTCAAATTGTATTTGAAAATTATCCTAGCTGTGAGGGGCAAAACCTGTATTAAGTGTTGTTAGCTCTAATGCTCCTAATAAAATTTAATATGGAAAGAGGAAAGATTTCCAAACTGAGTGTTAACTTGTCACAGTTTTCAATGATTTCAGAAGTTATTTAAGCAGGAAAAGCAGAGGAATTTAAATTCCTTTGATGTTATGTGATGTTATTTTTCACTGGAGCTCAACCAATGTTTTTCTAACTTCATTTAAGACATATTTGGCCCACATTTCTCTCATAGAAATTACTCGCTGTGCAGTAAGCAAGAAACATGTGGCATAGTTTTTAAAAGGGTAGAAGCCACAGTATATTGCAGACTTGAGATATCTGGGTAATTCCGAAAAACTTTCAGTATTTAAGAGTCCTACGTTATGAATATTTGTCAAATAGTCGATGGATGAATAAATGAGTAAATAAATGAATGAGGAAGGCAAGATCCTCTGTAGATCTAGTTGAATGAGGATTAATGTCCAGAACCAAATCTCAACATCTGGCCTGCCATGGAGTCTTATCAAGAACACAGGGAGGCAGAGAGTTTAGACCATTCAAATAGTTTTAATCCATGTGTTAATCTCAAATATGCTGGCATTTGGAACACAAAGAAAGAGCACATCATAATTTAACCTAACAAGCCACTGACTGAAAATAAAACATCCAAATGAAGCTAATAGTATGATGGTAACAGAGATGTTCTTCAGCAACTGAGAGAGACCACTCAGCAGAACATTCCTATTTAGAGTAAGGCAAAACTCACACTCAAACTCATATAAATACCTTTTCAATTACTCTATTATCTCTAGATAATTTTTTCTTTCAGATCTGTGATGTATCATTCACTAAATGTAAGGCACGGGATGATTTCTTGACACAGGCAGTGTTTCCAAATGTTTAGCCTCTGCTATCAATTTAAACACAAGATTCAATTGCTTTCTATTGTAAGGCTTAATCTAAACTAATTCCATAGATATTATTTTAACTGCAAAATATAGTTTTGAAGATTAGACATCCACACAAATTTCAAAATGCCTAATAATTTCACCTGTCCCATAGTTCCTCCCATATACGTACAGTGAAAAAAAAAACCTTGCGAACTACAGAAAGGTAACTGTCTCCACTACAGGGTGCATGGTAGGAAGTACCATGTACCTCAAATATCAGAAGTAATACACTGCTGGAATAAGTTGTCCCACCTAGGAGTTCTCACAGAAAAAGTAATTTATATCAATAGTTTGCAAATTTTGGTCTATGGAAAATGGGTAGTTCACGAGTAGTAAGTGATCCACACCTGGCCTGTGAAACCATGCTGAGTAGCAAGCCAGTTCATCACAGTCTGCAGAGCTTCTTGCAGATCAACAGAGTGTTATAACTGCTGTTCTGCAACATTGCATCTTCATGTTTTAAAAGATTATTAACTCCAGGCAAGAGAAGGCTTCCTGACATAAATACATAAAAGGCTATTGACAATGAGCAGGGTGTCAACTGTTCTCTGTATGGTCAGAACAAAAAAGAAAAAAGTGGGAAATTAAAGCTAAATATTAAAGAAAACTTTCTTTTGGTAAGGATAATACTGGAATAACCTTCCTAGTGAAATTATAGACCCTCAGGCCTGAAGTCTTTCATTCCAAGACTGGACAACATTTTCCAGAAATGATATAAGTTTAGCTGATGCTGATGATAAGGAAAAGAGGGAGACTAGGAAAGCTCTTGTGACACCTTACAAATCTGTCCATTTCTTTAGACAGTTTTTTTTTAAAAAATAAATCAATTACCAACCAACTGCTAAGTATTTCTTTCAAATAGACTCATTCCCTTTTCTACAGATGAGGATCTTCATCTGGGTTCGGGCAATCCCAAATGTGGCTACAGGCTGGGTGAGTGGATTGAGAGCAGCCCAAAGAGAACTTGGGCATACTAGTGGATGAAAAACTGAATATGAGCCAGAAATGTGCACCATCAGCCCAGAAAGCCAATCACAACTTGGGTGCATCAAAGAAGTATGGCCAGCAGGTTGAGGGAAGTGATTCTCCCCTGCTGTCTGCTCTGCTGTCATGAGAGTACCTAGAGTACTGTGTCCAGCTCTGTGATCCCCAGCATAAGAAAACATGGACCTTTTGGAGTGTATCCAGAGGAGGGTCATGAAAGTGATCAAAAGGATGGAACAACTCTCCTAGGAGGAAAGCTTGGTGGAGTTGGAGTTGTTCAGCCTAAAGAAGAGGAGGCTCCAGGGACACTATATGGTAACCTTCCGGTACTTAAATGGGTACTATAGAGAAGATGAGGAGGGGCTCTTTATCAGGGACGGTGGTGACAGGATGAGGGATTACGGTTTTAAGCTGAAAGAGGGGAGATTTGGATTAGATATTAGAAAGATATTTTTTACTATGAGAGTTGTTGTCCAGAGAGTGGTTGTGAGAGTAGAATGGGTTGCCCAGGGGAGTTGTGAATGCCCCATCTCTGGAGGTGTTCAAGGCCAGGTTGGATGGGACTTTGAGCAACCAGATCTAGTGGAAGATGCCCCTGCCCACAGCAAGGGGGTTGGAACTAAATGATCTTTAAGGTCTCTTTCAACCCAGACCATTGTATATGACTTTATGATTCTACAATTCTGTTTCTTGCCATTTTTGTGGTGTTGAAGAAAGATAGAATTCAACAAAATACTTTTTTTTTCACTTAAGAGGGATCTAGCATTTATTTTCTTCTGATATCTGCCTAAATGCCGAAGTCCATTAGTGCTAAATCAATCATACTCATTTAATAACTAACAAAAGTACTTCTTGCCAAATAATGCTCTTCTGAGTCTCTTTTTTCCCCTTCTGCTGAAAACAAGGCACCCAAAATAAGCGGTAGAAGTTAGAGCCACTCACTATACCTTTCAAAGGGAGAGAGATTATCTGAAAGAAGGAATATGCTTATCTGCAGAGGGAAGATAACCTTCCATGGATATCCTGAGCATCTGGCTACTCTAGAAGAGAGCTTTCCCAAGTACTGCTGTTGTGTTAATACTATACACATCTTCCAGCCTTCAACCCTGTCTCTGACTGCAGAACTGCAGGCAAAGCAGCCAGCAGCAGACTTCTTTCCATCATGAGTTAATTGACGAGGAAAGGGCTTGTTAGAATTCACTTTCTGAACTCACATACATGAGGAGAGAGTTTTAAAGTGTCTCTTTGCAAGCAGTCAGGCTCTGACAGCCATTACATTCTGAGTTTTGACTGAGTAAACAGTAAGGAAGATTTCTGATGTGCCACAAATTTGGAACACCGAGATAAAACACATCAGTTGAGAGGACTGAATGGGAAACAGATGTAACTGAGAAGTAGACTGCAGACTTTCCCTGATATGCGGTAAATGTATATGTATACACACACATGCACACAAGTATATACACACATAACACATGAATGTATTTAGACATATATACATATACACGCATATCCATACATAAAAGTATACATGTACATAGGCATAAATGTGTATATATTCACTCATGTTTATATATACACATACCTACTCCATGTGTGTGTGTGTGTATGTGTATGTGTATGTGTAAGAAATATATATACATATAGTTCATAATTCTTCTACAGTCATGTACCATTAAGCCTTCTTCCATAAAATAATGACTTTGCATTACATGATGCTGATGGGTTTTGATCAGTATATACACGCTGATAAAGTAGGGTGTGCTGTCCTTCACCGTGGACATCTGCATAATTATAAACCTAGTTCTAGACATTATTCATCATAGTCACAAGTTGTAGAGTCAAAAATAATTGATGGTGGCACCAGCATTGAGGCTTACATACACAGTTTCCCTCTATCTTTTCCATACATTATTGAAGCAGAGGAGATAGACGTTGACATTATGTAGGGGCCTATCAGAGCAGAAGGGACATAGCTGTAATCTTCAGCCCTCTGGAGATTCTTGGCTAACGTGGACTACATAGGAAGCTCTTGGCTTATTTCCATGAATCACAACAACTGAAGATTGGTTCAGTTTGACTATGATACAGCTGAGCCTCAGCTGCAGCTCTGAAACTGTTTTGGGAAAAGTGAGTTTCCTTGAACCTTGTGCGTGCTTGAATACATCACCCAGCTTGGAGATTTCAAAGTGATTTTATGGTATTTGCAACCTTCCACCACAGACCTGAGCCCTGCTGTGGTGGATACTTATTTCTCTGTAAATTTTTAGCATAACCCCATGACCAGAATTCCAAAACAAAGTTGTACGTACACAATAAAACATATTTTGTTGTCTGAATATAAGTTTTCAGCTGTCAGTTTTAAAGTACAGACTGATTTGTGGTGTGAATGCTTACAAGTGCACACACTTATGAGACAATGCATTTAAGAGGTACTAGCACAGTATGCACAAGGATTATAATTTATTTAATATGCTGTTTATCTACAATAATATGAAAAAAAACCCATAAAATCCAAAAATTACAAAATGATTCCCACATATTGCACTCCAGGCTTCCTGGAGCATATTCATAACATTCTATCCAGATGTATGTTACTATGATGTCATAGACAGGTTATGACTTTAATAGAGCACATATATCACTGAGGACAATTAAATATGAGAGTTTATAACAAAAAAATAAAAGAAAGGAAATTCTAAAGTCAAGAACTTCCTGAAATTAGGTGCACTTTAAGATCTAGTAACAGTAAGAATATTCCACACAGTAAACATAACTGATTTATGCCACTTGCAGGACTGTGAATTCCAGACCAAGGATGAAAGGGAGCCCTTTACCTTTCCAGAAACCGAAAACAGTCTGATTATATCCAACCGACTAATTTTTGTCTGTTTCTGTGGTTACAAGAAGATAACATACACACAATCTATTGGCTCTGTTTTGGCAGAAGAGAGTATCTCCATAGCAGTCCATTTCCCTTTCACTCCACAGACTAGAGGAATTAGGAAGGAAAATTCAGGCTCTATTAGGGGCCCATCTCCCTGCACACAACAGCGCACTGAGAGGAGAGGACATGCTTTCAGAGCACACTTATCTCAAGCAGGGTTGTGTTATGTGGTGAGTCTGTCTGTACAGAAACTTGGAACTCAGGATGAGGAGATAGCAGCCTTGTGTACCAGGCAAAGCACTTGAAGACATAAAAGCACCAAGGGTTATACGTAGGAGGGGAAAACTTGCCCGATCTGGGAGATACACATTCATATGGGAAGGGGAACAGTAATAAGACTAATGCTGAAGTAAACAAGAGAGCTTCTTTTTCTCACTGTTTGCATGGGAACCTGAAAGAGGTCGCCATGCAACCCTACCTACTGTCAACAGTACAGCACTCAAAATCTTTACACAGGAAGGTCAGGCTGAGGATTTAGCCCATCCTTGTCTCCCCAATTTCCCATATTAATAATTATTGACAATTTCTTTGCATGTTTCTTGAGTCTGGCTGTATTCAAGGACAGCCCCTCCCAGATCTCCTGAGGTCATGTCTTCTGTCTGCCTAAGCTGAAGAGCTCGTCATTCCTCATCCCATGAGGATTCCCATCCTCTTGCAAAGAAAATCACTTGAAAGACTTTGTGTTGTGAAAATCCTGTAGAGATAAATATTCAATATTTCAATTCACTCCCTAGTTAAATATGTTCTGTAATAATCCAAAATTAATTTGGAAAGAATGGGACGTTTATTGTGAAAATCAAAAATAAAAGGAAGTTTAGGTTACTTGAAATATTTTGCTAAATTAGAGGTTTGATCAATTGTTTCCAGGCTATTTTCCTTGCTGAAAGGAAAATTACAAAACTCAGGTCTGCCTTCACAAAGAGTTCCATATACTATTCTCTAGTCAGGAGACGAGTTTCTGTCTTGCTACTTGGAACTAACAGACCACCAGGTAGGGCATTTGACAAGGAAGTCACCTCACTCTTTGGATTCCTCAGGGTCAAGGAGTGGCCAGTTCCTCATTCCTATGCCGTAAAAAGCACTCAAGCTGTAGCTTTCCTGCACCCTAGAAAGAAGGATAAGAAGAGAGAAAAAACAATTGTTCCTGCACCTCAGTTTAAGAAATGGTGCCTACTTTGTACCCTAACTGTCTCAATAAGGCTTCTCCTTTACAAATGCTTTGAGCAACTGTGCTGATTTTTTTTCTCCAGATGTTGCTTCAGATGTGGTAAGATTAGATGAATTATCGGCCCTTCCAGTCCCCCCAGAGCTGTGTGTCTTTAATACATAAAATACTTGCCAAAAGTAAAAAACAGTATTTAAGAATTGCCTACTTCAGTCCAACAGAAGTACAGCAACCTGAATTCTTATGATGTTTTGATTTCGTAGTCCTAATAATTCAGTTTTCCTCTTATTCTTAGTATGTTGAGGAGAGTTTCCATGTGATTTCCTATAGAAATAGACTTAGGAAATCATCTGAAAAATCATTGTGTAGAATCATAACAATACTTCTGTAAAATAGCAACCGTGTTGGCACAACTGGATACATAAGACAGTTCTTCATTCTTTTTACTTACAGGACATTAGCATGAAAGTCATGCCTCAGTTTTTACTTTCATAATTACAGCACTAAATATTTTGGAAGACTGTGGCTTGCTGGCTAAAACTGTCTAATTGTCAGGAAAGAAAAAAAAAGACAGGGTAGGATTTTGTAGAAGCAAATCTTTAACTTCACATTGGTGTGAATTATGGCTTACTGTTACCCTGAATAATCTTTTACTGTATTTCTTCAGTCTGGCCTCCATTAGGAATAATACTGCCAAAAGATACAGACCAAGTTCTATCACAGATTCAAGTCGTGAAACAAGAACGGAAAACATTAGAAGGGTAGAAATAAAACAAGAAATATTTATAATGATTTTATTTATTTCCCTTTCTTATTCCATCTCTGTCTCCCTTTATATGTTTATGTATACATTCAGGCAGATATATGCATAGCTATGTTTATCTAAATACATACATGTATATGCACACATACATAATTTTTCCTTCTGTGTATGTGTGTGCTTTGTATTGTGTGTATGACAAAACAATCAATGAAGAAATGAATAGCAACAATATTTCAAGCTGCCTATTTCAAGCTCTGGATAGTTAAACCATGTATTTTTGAATGAACAAAATAAGAACAGAAAAAACCTACTGACTAAGAAAAAAACTAAGAAAGTTCTAACCCTCAGTAGTTCACAACCACTTTCTCAACTGCCTGGGGATCTCATTCCCTCACCCCTCCACTCCACAACATGGTAAAGAGCAGTGCACTTCCAGGAAAACAGAGCAGGACCGGAAGTCTAATCCTTATCCAGGCAGCACCAAGAGTCTCGCTGAGCTGCCAGCATTCAAGACAGATCACAAGCGAGCAGTGCAGAATTGACAGGAGGCCAGTGTAAGAATGGGACGTAGTCTTACAAAGCAGTGAGAAAAAGCTTACAAAGAGTGAGAGGAGGAAGACAGACAATCATCAGACACTGTATCTGCCTGAATTTTCACCAGAGTCTGAGTAACAGCATTTCCACTCCTAAGGTCTGACTAATTATTCTGTAGGTAGAACTTCAACACTTCTCACTTTCCCCTTTGCTGTAGATGCATTAAAACACTGAGTACAATACCTGCAAAAAATTCCATTTGAGCTGGTTTAAACCACATTTTCTTTCTTCTCCAGTTCTGACAATTCTTTTTAGCCTATGTAATCATCGATGCATATGATGGCATTAGAGTTATGGTGTTATGTTCTAAGTTGGGTCTACACTGCAAAGTTAAAATGCATCCTTTGATTTTTACAAAGAATTCTGTAATTTGTTTTTGAGATCAGCCTGTTTGTATATTCTGTGCCAGTCCTCACACATTGCTTTTGAGGCCTAATAGGAAGGCAGCAGATGCAAACACAAGTTACCCAAGTCAGTACAGATTTCAGCTGCAGTCTTCCATAACTGGCACTTGATTCTAGTAATCTCTAGAGAGAGATCTGGCTGTACACTCTTGGTTGATAAAATACATTGAGGTATTGCTGTAGAAAGGAGGATTCCTCTTCTAGCGCCTGAAGAAGGAAATAACAAATTCACCCTTTTAGAAGCTGAGCATTCACTGTAATGGGCTGAGTATATTCGCTGGTGAAGCACGAAATATGAATTAATTGCAACATATAGTTGTCTTTTTCCTTCTTTTTTTTTTCTGCAGCATTTTTCTAATCAACAGCTACAGTTAATATTACATTTTTTTCTGAAATAGCACTCTTGAAACAGAGAGTTTGTCTGGAAAAGGGCATTGTGGTTTGATGACACAGGCTGCCCCTTGTACAACTCAGTGGGCCCTTGGGTTTACTTGAGGCATCTGATCATTGCTGCAGTAGAAACAGAAGGCACTAATAAGTGAAAATGCACACCTATCTGAAGTAGTGGCCTCATCCCTGCTTAAAACTGGTATCCATTAAAAGCACATATGTAAGAGAACATCTGCACAATGTGCTTAAACAGAAGTGGTCCACAGTGATGTTTATGAACCCAGCAACTGATAACACTTGCACCAAATTTACCTAGATCCCAGGACTTTGAATTCACTGCCAGTACTCAGTCCAACTGATCCACACTGTTCACCCTCCAAGAGGTGCTATTGATCTTTTCTGCCATATTTGACAAGATGTGTGAAGTTTAGGACAGTATTACTGTGATGTGAACCTGAATAAGATCGAAATAATCCCTGATAACTCTTGTGGAGTCAGGTAACAATGGCTGTGCCTATGCTTCTATTTACTTCTCATCCCCAAGAGCAATCTCTGCAAATCAATCTAATACTGGCCATGTCCACATTACACAGCATCTGACTGCACCTCTGCTTTGGACACCAAGTCACAAAGGAGTGAGAGAAGAAGAAACCATCTTAACTTGTCTAAAATAATATTGTGGGACAGTAAGGTGAGGATACCCTCATGGGAGCTCAGAGTAAATCACCTATGGGCAGTGCTGGAAGTTTGCACAGTGAAAGGGAGTCTGGATGTGACCTCAAGAGTCTATTGAAAATGGGCACCAGGAGAAGCTCTCCTCAGAAACAAATCTACATTTTGTTTTGCAGAAGACTGACTGGAAAAGGAAGTTTGAGAATGAACCAACATTTAGTCAGAGGACCAGGTGTAAACCAGGCAGAGAAGATATCTGATAGTGTAAACACGCCTTCTACATCTGCTTCCCAGCAGCCGTGAAGCAAAACAGATTCAAAGGTTGGATCAACAGACTAGAAATTCTTAGATCTCAGTCCAGCCTGATATCTGAACCCATAGTTTTCAAGTAGTTTAGTTTCATTGTTCACAAATCCCACAAACAACTTGCAAACTCTGGAACTTTTAGAAGATGGGTTTTACTAACTTGCCACTCCTCTGGCTGTGTAGAGCCGCTCCCCAGATGTCTGCTCACAAGTATTCTTCTGGTATTGCCTTATGCAAACTGTATACTCAGAACAAGTTAAACGTAAGCCAACACTGTCATTAGGCAACTGTGGAAGAAAAAACAAACGTTCAAAAATTTTGTTTATTCATGTCTTTAAAACTCTGTCATTTAAGTATTCGACATGCCAGGCATCTACCAATATATACAGATTTATGTATTTATGAGTAAACAGGTATTGCAGCTATGCTTCATGAAATCAAAACACACCACAGTGTTTTGCCGTAATTTCATCATTTGCCAGATTTGATGTATTTCAAAAATTCATTATCTACACTTTACATGTGGATCCACTGCCATTCACACAAAATGTGAATGGAACTGAATAATTAATGCATCTTTTCTGATCTCGCTTATCTTACAGAATCAAATATTATCTGGGAAGGGTAATGCTAACACAAAGAGGATGAAATTTGAAGTCACCAGATCACAAGATCCTCCTGAGATCTTCATTCAGCAGTTCTTTTTTGGGGGAAATTCCTGTCTGTCCTGATTGAATTTCAGGGTTGAATTACAAGCGCAGTGTAGAACAAATACTTTCAACAGAAGATGCCTGCTCCTCAGGCTAGTGATTCTCTGGCTGATGAGACACCCTTCACACACATAAAAAGGAGAAACAAACTAACTGTTGCATCATTGAGAGTTGCTTCAGTTTGAAGCATATCCCTAGATAACCTGTGGATGTTCTACTACCCTTGACAGCATTTTTCTGAAAATCCCAAAATGAAGGCCATGGGATAGACCTAACCAAGACATCATTCTTCAGATCCCACTGAGAGCCAAAGTATATTTCTACCACATTCAGTCGTAAGAATCCCCTTGAAAAAGGGCTGCTGGCAATTCACACAGAGCCAGCTGTGTGGTTGCAGGCTGGTAAGGAGTGGAGGTCACCAGAAAAGTGCAGAAACATTGATGTCCTAATTTCAATGTAACAATCCTAGATTTTTGGCACAAAGATACCTCCTTGGTAATGTGTGCTGTCTGGCACTTCTCAAGTACTTCACGGAATTTTTTAAGCCCTTTATGATCAGTTGATTCCCACAACAGCCCTAACAGAATGGAAAACAAATGCTGTATCAGTCAGTGAAGGGGAATGTGATGATCGGGAAACACAAGTTCCATAATAAACAGTCCCCATTTTAGTGGTCTTCAGGTTCTCCAGCCTGAAAGTAAACATAATTCTAACCCTAAACCTAGCTGGGTCCCCCTTTGATCAATGAGGCCTAAAAAATGCCTAACAACAAACTAAGTGTGCTAGGCACATAAGCATTCTAGGCAGTGTCTGTCTTAACATGCTAGGATAACCTGCAGCAAAGTTAGAGCAGAACTGGTACTGAAAATGGAGGAGTTTCAGCCTCTGCCTCTGAAACATTGCAATGAAAACATCCCAGTATGTAAAGAAACCCTGGGACAGACTGGAAAAACGAAAAAGCAAGAAACAAAATTGGCATTGACAGGGAAAAGTTTTCTCCTTATTAGCACTTCTAACCTTTTTTAACTATACATAGACATGTAGGTATAACCAAAATATGTTAGAGTTTTATATACCCAGTATTTCCTGTCTAGGTTACTACATTTTGTAAGCACTTTGTCAAAACCCTGTGAAACACAGACAGGGAAAAACCCCTTCCGTCCTCTCAAGAGGATGCACAGTAGAAACTGAAGTGTTTGGCAGTGTTACTAAAGTGTGTGGGGGCAGTAATGAATGGAAACTTGTAGTTGGTATCTCTAAGTTGGCATAAACAAAGCTAGAGACAGAGTGATAGGCGATAGGGAGACGGGGATCACTGGCAACCCGTCAGGCTGCCTCCTCCACTGTGTCACCAGGAGCCAGCTCAGGCCGGAACTGAATGGTGACATGAGATAGCACTGTTCCATAAAGGCAAAACCTGCACCAGGGCTGAGAGCATGGAAGAAAGATCATGGAAACTCTTAACTCATTTGTGCAAGACATTTTTTGCCTGCCATTCAATACATTCAATACTTTCCTGAAGCAAAAGGGACAGTATTTTTTTTCATACATTCAGCCGTTCATTCACACATGAATTACATAAAATCTTGCTGATCTCAGAAATTAAAAAATATTGCTCTTACTTAGGTAGCAATAATCATCCGAACACAAAAAAAACAAGTTTACTTTGGCTAAAGGTATGCTGTTTTTGATCCTCTGTGAACAGAGAGCACAAGCACAGTCACATGAAGAAAGGCAGATCTGTGTAAACAGAGCTGTTATCTGTGGGCTGGGTATGGGCTGGACAGAGTGGCAATACTGAGCCACAGCACATCAAAAAAGGACTACTTACTAATTACTGTTGTTAACAGTACAAAAGGATAAACTTGCCGAGTGGGATTATGCTGAGAATAAGCCTGTGGACTACTTAGATATTAAGGAGACATGCTTTGAAGCATTAGTAATCGATTACTATTGCATTAATATCTATGAATCAAGGACATAATGTACTACAAGCAGTTCAAATGTACCAAGACGGGCCCTGCCCAAAAGGCTATCAAATCTTATCCCCTTGGAGATGGAATACTTCTATTCTCAGTGCACATTTTGTAACATATTCTAATTTTCTGTGATGTGAGATGAGCATTGTGAAGGATGTCACAGAACCATGGGTCAACCAGGGGACTCCATCCTATATGCTGCAAACCTGCTGTGAATCTTTAAGAGTTGGCTTACACCATATGCTTGGCGCACTGGATAGAGAAAGGTCACATTCCTTACTTGTCAGCAACCTGAATTATTGTAAATACCCAGTGCAAAGGCAAATCAAATAACAAAACTCTCAGACCTCAGCTGCCCAGAAGAGAAATATCAGACTCATTCACTACAGCTCAGTAGGACAGGATGATGAAAGACTCAAAGGAGTGAGAGAAGTAAGAAATAACATCAATCCAAGAGCTTGCAAACACTTGGTTATCTGTGGTAGCTTATTTGGAGAGAGCTGGGTGATTACCTAGGGAGCAAACTATGCTTGCTGCTCGTTCTTTTGATCCATGTTTTCTAACAAATCCTTTTGTTCTGGGTTAGTGGTTCTAGCTCTTAAGATGAATTGGTTAGCCCCTATTTAATCCTGGAGAAGAGAACTGCCTCTGTTAAGATGAATTTAAGCCTACTGCAACAATTCCAGTTGGTCAAAGAAGATAGCCTGAGAAACAGCTTTGGAGGAAGAAAACTATAGGAACCTGCAAGGAAGAGAATCAGGGAAGAGAGCTGGCACCTGAAAACCCAGGACTCCTCTGAGGCCCTTGAGAAGTCTGTAAAGCATCTAGAGTTATAGCCAAGCTGGAGCCTGTGGCGAGGACCCTATGTAAAAGCGATCAGTATAAAATGTTTCTCTTCTGCAGATATCTGCTTGCAGGAAGCTCAAAGAGATGAAGAAAATCTATGGACACAGCATAGCCCCCATGCCCCCAAATCCGATTGCAATCTATTTCTGCTTTGCCTAAAGCTGTACAATACGTAGCATCAGCTAAATAATTATTTTCTCCATAGTTTCTGATCCTGACAGATTTATAAATAAACTGAATAAATTCACTTTGGTTTGAAATTAATGGGTGTATTTTCAGCACGCAGCCAACTTTATTTCACAGAATGAATGCCAAAAAAAAAAATGCAGAAAAAAAGAGTGATGCAGCCACGATTTACCCAGGGGATAAATAAATGTGACACTACAGTGCCCTTTTCAGAAGTGGAAGTTTTTGCTGTTTCACTAACCGAAAACAGATTTGTTATAGTCCAAAAAATATATTTTTGTGTAAATGCCCACATCTATAAACATTTACAAAATAAGCAAAGAACAAGAAAATAGAGAAGACTGAGTTATTGTAGTTGTGAAGAGCTCTGTCACTGGTATTACAGAAACTAAAGTACTGTTTGCATAAAATAGGACTTTTTATCTGCTCTAATCCTCAGAGTCCTGCTGATATCACTGCTGTGTTAGAAAGCATCATTTTATAGGTCCTGTAGGCTGTTATACCATGTACAGATAAAGACCTTGTCTCTATTGAAATTAATATGAAAGGTCTCATTGCTTTCATTGGAAAAGAGTTTTTAAATTATTACCTTCTTAGGTTTATATGCTTATGCGTTAAGCAAGCAATGAAGTAAACAGTAAATGTTAGTCTGGTGTGACAAGCCAGTTGAACAGAGCAGGTCCTTATAGGGAAGGTAAACTCCATGGTTTTAATTTTATAACGCCAGTTTCTGTGTATATACTGTACACTCAGAGAAGTGTATTTATACTTGAGTATGATAAATCCCTCTTTCTTAAAGACCAGACTGCAAAACGAGGGATCATGCTGACATTTTATACAGATCATGCAAAAAAGGGAAGCAGGATTTAGGACAAATTCAGATACCACACAGGAACCTCTGTCCTTCATATATCCAGGTTCAGGTGATTTGGATTGGAACGAATACCTGTAAAGCCCATGTTTCAAGTGAGATAAGGATTTATTCTGTACACTACCCTGATAACAGCTCAAGAGAACCTACTCTATTCACATCTTGAAGGGGAATTTTCTCAGTGGCCATTTGAAAAATGAGACTTATCTCCTTACTGTTTTACCACAGTTAAAAAGAACATTACATTTTATATCATGTATTCTCAGTTCAGCTTTATGGCTCTGCTTTCCATGCTGAAGAACCACAGAAAGGCTGAGGTTAGAAGAAACTTCTGATCATCACCCAGTCAAACCCTCTGCTTAAGGCAGAGTCAACTACAGCAAATTACTCAGGGCTGTGTCCAGTCAGGTTTTGAATATCTCTGAAGATAGAACCTCCACAGCCTCTCTAAGACACCTGTGGCTGTTGCCCACCTTTGTCACACAGATGTATTGATCCGCGGGGGCGGGCCGGCGCGGGGACCGCCGCCCGGCAGGCGGCCGGCCCTGGCCGGGCGCATTTCCTCCGCGGCGGTGCGTGAAACCGTTAAGAGGTATTGATGACTCAACTTATTGTCCTCCAAGATCCCCAGTACCTTTCTTGTGAAGCTGCTTTCCAACTAGTGTGCCCAAACTTGTCCTTGTACAGGAGGCTATTACTCCATGTTCCTTCCCAGCATCAGGACCTGGAACTTGCCTTTGCTGAACTTCATGGGGTTCCTGTCAGCCAATTTCTCTAGCCTGCTGAGATCCCTCTGAATGGCAGCACACCCTGTGGTGTATCAGCCTCTCTTCTCAGTTTTGTATCATCTGCAAATTTGCTGAGGGTGTGTGCTGTCCTATCATGTAGTTCTTTCCTGAAAAAGTTAAAGAATATTGACAACACCAACCTCTAGGGTGCATCACTAATAACTAGTATCAAGCTAGATTTTATGCTACTGATCACAACCCTTTGATCATGGAGATTTGGCTAGCTTTCAGTCACCTAACTGTGCAGCTATGTACCTAGTACTTCATCCATTTGCCTATGAGCATGTTATGGGAGACGTTAAATGTCTGGCTAACATAAATTTAAACAACATCCCCTTCTCACTCCTCATCCACTGAGACAGTCATCTTGTTACAGAAGGCTATCAAGCATGATTTATTCTTTGGAAACTATTACTGACTACTCTCAATCATTTTCTTGTCCTTCATATGTTTAGAAATGGTTTCAAGAATAATTTGCTACATCACCTTACAAGGGAAAGAAGTGAGGTCAACTGACCTCCACTTTTATAAACTGTTCCAATATGCTTAGAAGGTATCAGTTTTGCAGTTACGTGCACTGTAGAACCAAATAAGAAGAAAAGAGATCAAATTAGGAGAATGTTTCATGTGCTCTAATTCTACATTCTGATGCTGGCCATTATTTTGTGTTTATTACAGGCCTGTCAGTCTGATCATCTTGAGTGCCATCACACAGCACATGCAGGAAAACCAGGTGATCAGGCCCAGACAGTACGGCTTTAGGAAAGGAGGATCCCATGTACTAACCTGATCTCCTTCTATGCCACGATGACCTGCTTAGTCTACCTAGATTCAGTAAAGTCTTTGACACTTTCCCACAGCATTCTCCTGGAGAATGTGACTGTTCATAACTTGGAAAAGCATACTCTTCACTGGGCAAAAAAACTGGTTGGATGGCCAGGCCCAAAGAGTAGTGGTGAATGGAGTTGAATCCAGTTGGTGACCAGTCACAGATAGTACTCCCCAGGACCCTCTGTAGGGGCCAGTCTTGCGTAATATCTTCGTCAGTTACCTGGATAAGGGGATAGAGTGTACCCTCAGTAAGTTTGAAGACAACTCCAACTTGAGCAGGAGTGTTGATTTATTTGAGGGAAAGAAGACTCTGCAAAGGGATCTGGACAGGATGGATTAAAGGGCCATGGCAAACTGTATGATGTTCAACAGGGCTAAGTGTTAGGTCCTGCACTTGAGTCACAACAACTCCATGCAACATTATAGCCTTTGTGAAGAGTGGCTGGAAAGCGGCCTGGCAGAAAAGGACCTGACAGTGTTGGTCAATAACCAGTTGAATATAGGCCAGCAGCGTGACCAGGTGGCCAAGAACACCAACAGCATCCTGGCTTATATCAGAAAAGGTGTACCCAGCAGGACAAGGCAAGTGATTTTCCCCCTGTAATTGGCATTGGTGAGGCTGCACCTTGACTCCTGTGTTCAGTTTTGGGCCCCTCACTACAAGAAGGACATTGAGCTGCTGAAGCAGGTCCAGAGAAGAACAACAAAGCTGGTGGAGGGCCTAAAGCACAAGTGTTATGTGGAGTGATTTAGAGAACTGAGGTTGGTCAGACTAGAGAAAAAGAGGCTGAGGGGAGACCTTATCCCTCTCTACAACTACCTGAAAAGAGGCTATACCAAGGTGGGTGTTGGTCCCTTCTCCCAAGTAGCAAGCAGTAGGACAAGAGGAAATGAACTCAAGTTGCACCTGGGGAGGTTTAAATTGAATATTGGGAAAGATTTCCTCACTAAAAGGGTTGTGAAGCGTTGGGAAAGGCTGCCTGGGGAAGTAGTGGAATCACCATCCCTGGAAGTATTTCAAAGACATATAGATGTTGTTCTTAGGGACACGGTTTAGTGGTGTGGTTGGCAGTGTGAGGTTAAGGGTTGGACTTGGAGATCTTAAAGGTCTTTTCCAACCTAAATGATTCTGTGATTCTAAGATTTGACTAAATGGTCTGCTTAATAATGATGAAATACAGGATCAGGGCTTAAAGTTGCTCACCACTGCCCGAACTTCATCTGGCTACCTGAACATCACCTCTGTGCCACAGGTGTTTGCACAAATCTTACCCCTAGGAACAGTCTAGATGAGAGTATTATAACTTGTTGTGGCAAAGATTTCAGGATTGGGAAGTTTTTCTTCAACCAAGTTTTTCTTCCAGAGTAGGGCTTACTCACGTAAGCACACCACAACTGTGCCACAGTATTGGCTTAACTGAAAACATCTTTTGCTAATGGAGTTCAGCATTTCCTTGTTGCACCACATTAGCTTCATTTCTTTGGATTAGGTAATTAAGGCAAAGTGCCTCTTGAAAACAGCAAATTAATTCCTTACACTGTTGCACTTTCTAAGGTTATCACATCCAGCTGCTGCATTTAAAAAAATTAAAAGGAAGAAAGAAATCTGTACAAGACTCCCCAAACTGTTTAAATCTTGTTTATACTCGGAACATGCTGAATTCTTTAAGCAAGTGGCAGTTTGTACATATTATTTAGTACAAATAGATGTAGCTAGGAAGTACTGAAACAGTGACAGATTGTATGGTCTCTCTCTGCCTAGCAATCACAGCTGGCTCTTCTTTTGGAGCAAATATCTTCAAGGCTGAGGGGAGTTACTTGATACTACCATCTTCTCCACTTCAGGACAGTGGAGGATGGGACATATCACGGACACTTCAGCAGTGGTTGTTATGCCAGCTGTAGTGAACCCTTCAGAAAAGACAATCCAGAGTCTAAATTTCAAATCCCTCAGGTGATGGTTTTGCTCGTCATGAAAACAGGCAAGTTAGAAATGTTCAGAAAAGAAATCTGCAAACAAAGCCTTCTAAGCTTTTAGGGGAATAACTCGAAGGGCTTTTTCCTCCTTCTCCTTCCAAAATGTATGAAGGAAGAGTGCCTTAGCTCATGTGACTGTTGAGAAGAGCAGCAGTTCACATCAGGATGTGAATGTCTGGGCTTGTGTGTTCAGGCAAGGGGGAGCAGGGTATCAATGAGGAGATTTTGCCACCAAAAGTCTCAGTTCACACACCATTAGTGAGTGATATTTGTGACCAGCCTGTAATAAAAAAATGCATATATATTTGTTCACATGCACATGTACCAATACTCAATAGCCATCAGCAATAAAGAAAACAGAAGAAAAAGTAGACCAAAAATCATTGCTATTTGACAAATGAAGAAACATAATTGAGTTAATTCTTTATTGAAAGTAGCTCAAGATTGTCTCTTAGAAGTCAGCAAGAAGCAACTTGTCTTAATTGTGAGGCAAAACTGTAAAGCTTTATCTAGTCTCTGCCACACTTTATTGCAGAAATAAATTTCAATTTGGGGATTGTTGTTGGAAGGAAACCCAATAAGGTTTTCCCAGTTTGTTCTTTTTTTCCTGCCATGCCTTTGGCTTTCGTTTTGAAGACTGAAGATATTTGGCTCCACTCTGAGGCCAGCTGGAAAAGCTTCAGGGTGTAAGTGCAGCTACTCTGTTAGTATGAGAAACGAGTGCAAGCACTAGATAACAAAGATTTCGTTCGAGGTAAATGTCAGGGCAAGGGAAAGGGAAATTAATATGGAAGCTTTTACATCATTTTAATTAACTATCACAGCAGATCTTGTTCAGATCTCTTTCCTTCTCTTTTCTTCTCCATGACCTCAGTCCTTATCACGTTGGCTTTATCTGCTGGTGCCCATAGTGACACGAAGACTTCCAGAAGACTTTGCAAAACACTAACCTCATTTAATCAATGCAAATGCCCAGCATTGTTCCAGGGATGGAACAGAACTGCTGATGCAATACTGCTCTGTTTATTTCAGGAAACTCATTGTTTCAATAAGAAACTTTCTTGTCTGGCCATTATGTTCCTTGTTTCAGGATGTCAGTCAGTGTGAAAGAATTGGCAGTGGTGAGAAGATAAGACCACTTATAGTCTCACTGAGTTACACACAACTACTGGCATTCCCAGCCAGGACAAGCAACAAACAGAAACTGATTAAGAGTACCTTACCCATGTAGCAGTATTTAAAATCTCATCTAGTTCTCTCTAAGGCAAAAATCCCCTTGGTTCCCAGGCTAAGTAATGAGACACTCATGTCAAAATGTAAGTTGACGTTTTCTTTTAGATCATAAAAGGGTCATTAGAAAACACATATTTCTCATAGTCATTCAGAGTCCCAGAAGGACACACTGTGTATATAGTCAACCTAAAAAAAGGACAGAATCCTGAAAAATCCAAGCCAGACTCCAACTGTAGCACTTAAAAATAGATTTCTCAAAGAGCTTCTGATTTGTTTTCCACCTTTTTTTTTGGCATCCAGATGTGAGTCAACCTAATTGGCTAGATCTGGCTAAGAAAAAATTAACTGTTTTAAAAGACCTGTGCTTGCTATATATCCTTTCTAGCAAGGACAGTGACACAGTGACTAGACACAACATTTCATTTTGCCAATAATAGTCTTGTTTCTTCATGACCTGCTGAGAACAATCAGAGCTTTAAGTGCACCTCTGGGATTTAGGCATGATGTGAAACTCTATGTGCACATATAACCAACCTTACATTGTTATTTTCCATTTCTCTCTTTTCATGATGAGGTTGGTATTTCTGAAAAGTTTCAAGGAAGTCATGGAAAAGATGGACTTTGATTTAGAACACATATATAGAACATATATTTATGTATATTATATAACATTTTTAAACTTATATCACTATAATAAAACATCTGTACATGTATGTATACATATATATGTGTATGGGCACATGTATGTATATTTATTTCCAGTCTTGAAATCAAAGCACCTATACTACTAAGCTCTTCTACTCTCTGATAATGACATTGTGCTTTTGCCAGCTTAAGTAAGTCCGTAACTTAGGAGTTAGAGATTCACCATTTCAACCCAGTACACCGATGCCAGCAAAGCTCCCCAGAAATACAATCCCTCTCTTCCTTTCTCCCAAAATGTGCCATTTTAACAATGTAATAAATGTATATGTGGAGGTGATAAAGTACACCAAAGAACAAATTTTGCTGTATATAAGCCATGTCTCCAGCAGGATGCTTTGCTGGCAAAGTAACACTTTGCAGCAGTAGCCAGCATCGGCTGCAGCTAGCTGCTGAGCTAAAGCATCTCATAGCACAACCGGCTTTCTGCCTGCAGCTACAAAGAACTCCAAGGTCTTCTCAAATAAACTGTTGATTTCAGCAGTGCCAAATGCTAACAACGTCCAACTGTGGTTGCAAATGGAGTGATGAAACCTGCAGTTTGAAAGATGGTCTTCTTGGAGCAGCAGCAGCAGGAGGAAGTTTAAAAGAAAATCTGGAACCTTCTCAGGGGATTCTAGGAACTCCTCAGTGCGTATATTACAATTTTCAGGCCATGCTGAGAGCATGGGAAAGAGCAATGGGTGTTCTATATGTTTAAAATATATTTCTCACACATTGAAATAAGAAGTGATAAAAAATACATTTGACATTTGGTGGGTTCTCTTGAACGTGGCATCTGACTTCATGTTTCTGGGTTGGGATGTTTTTCCTTGCAGTACCACCTAACTGTCTAAGTACATACAAGAAATTCTCCATGCTGTGCACTGTCCAAACATAACCAACAATAACAGAAAGCTATTGGGACAAAGGACAGGAACTACACATCTATAGATGTGGAAAGAGGACAAAATGATCAGAGAATGATCTTTTGCAAACCATTTCATTTTCAATTCAGTCCAAATTACTCAAATAATTGCACATAAAAGTGATTAGTCAAGTGAAAAACTGACCATCTGCATGCAGAATTATCTAGAGTGTGTAAACACCCTTTATTCTCCCAGGTACTCTTCATTTTTAAGATTTCATATACTAAGTGGACACATAGTCAACTGCCTTTTACATTGGTCAGTTTAACTTTATGAGATTTTGGTGGTGATTTTATTGGTGTGAGAACACTCATGTCAAAAACCTGGATCCTGTTTTTTTTCTAGCATACAGTACACCTTTCTTACACCTCAGCTGGGAGAAAAGATGAGTAAGGAAATGAATCGATAGTTCAAGGAAGTCCTTCCATTTCTTGTCTTTCATACTACGAAGTCGGAACAGGTAATTATTTTCACTGCAGCCTGCAGAACACCAGAGGTACACGAAGACCAATCAGGAACTCATATTCTGTCCAGCATCATGGAAGATTTTGTTCCACTTAAGTATATCCTTTGCTTTAGTAGATGATGACTATGATATTTTATTTAATTAGCACAAACATACAATAGGGTAATTAATTTTAGTAAAAATGTTTAATTTAGTTGGTAATTGGAATGAAGAAATTAATAATAGAAGACATTCTTATAAAGTATTCTTAGTTAATAACATTATAAAAATGTCAGGAAAATAAATTAATTCATGAATATAGGCTTCTTACAACCAACCAAAAAGAACTGTGTGGATTCACAGAAAGCCTGAATAGGCTCTATTGTTCAGAGCTAATTTAAACCATTCTGTGTAGTTTCAGTAATTTAAATATCACTGGAGTACAAGAACAGAAGATCTGCTTACTTGTCTCTAAGCCACGTGAGAATTAGGAAACATTTTAGGCTAGGAAGCATGCTTCACTGTTTCCAAAATATCAACATCCATTCCCATGTCTCCAATCAGCAAAGAGTCATCAAATGCATAGTTTGCCTCATTCTTTGGATCTGTTCACTCTCTGAAGCCATTGCTGGGAACACACTGTGATGAGACAGAAATGCAGAAAAACTTCTTCTGTTGTTTATATAGGCCCCAGTCCTACAAGAAGTGTTTCGTGGTAAACCCCTTGTACTTGCGGGGAGTCCTTCTGACCACAAGAGTTCCTTAGTTGGGCTCTGGGATGCTGCATGGGTGTACTGAGTTTGCGTGGCAAGGTTTTGGTAGCAGGGGCACTACAGGGGTGTCTTCTGTGAGGAGCTGCTAGAAGATTCCCCCATGTCCGATAGAGACAACGACAGCTGGCTCCAAGACTGACCATTCACTGGCCAAGGCTGAGCCCTTCAGCAACCCCCATTCCCCATCCCCTTGCACCACTCGGGTGGAGGAGGTAGAGAAATCAGGGGTGAAGTTAAACCTGAGGAGAAGAGAGGGGTAGGTGGAAGGTGTTTCAAGATTTACTGTTTATTTCATATTACCCTACTCTGATCTGACTGATAATAAATTAAATTACTTTTCCCAAGTTGAGTCTGCTTTGCCCATGACGGTAACTGATGAGTGACCTCCTTTTCCTTCTCTCAGTGCACAAGCCTTTCACTATATTTTTTCTCTCCTTTGTCCAATTGAGGAGAGGGAGTGACAGAATGGCTTTGGTAGGCACCTGGCATCCAGCTAGGGTCAACTCACCAGAACAGAATTTCCTTCAGAGGCACGTAGATGTCCCTGAATATTAATCTTAAACCTGTGGCTCTTCCAGACAATTGGTAGGCAACTGCATTTAGATATCTGCTCAGATTTAAGCATAATTTCAAGTACCATCTGAAGTTACAGTGGTTTTCCAGACTTGAGCTGCAGATGAAATGAGACAAACTCAAGCTGTGTGGCATGGTCAAGACACTGGATGAGAAGGAAGGCCATCCAAAGGGACCCTGACAAACTTGAGAGGTGGGTCTGTGTGAACCTCATGAAATTCAACGAGGCCAATTTCAAGGTCCTGCACCTGGGTCAGGGCAACCCCAAACACAATTACAGGCTGGGTGGCAAGTAGATTGAAAGCAGCCTCGAAGAGAAGGATTTTGGTGGATGAGAAGCTCATCATGAGCCAGTACTGTGCACTTGCAGCCCAGAAAGCCAATTGTATCCTGGGCAGCATCAAAAGAAGTGTGACCAGCAAAGGAAGTGATTTTGCCCCTCTACTCTGATCTCATAAGACCTCACCTGGAGTACTACATCCAGTTCTGGAATCCTCAGCACAGGAAATGATGTGGATCTGTTAGAGTGAGTCCAGAGGAGGGCCATACAGATAATCAGAGGACTGGAGCACCTCCCGTATGAGGACAGGCTGAGAGAGTTTGTCTTGTTCAGCCTGGAGAAGTGAACGCTCCAGGGAGAAATTATAGCAGATTTCCAGTATTTAAAGGGGGCCTACAGGAAAGCTGGGGAGGGGCTCATCATCCGAGTGCAGCCATAAGATGAGAGGTAAAAGCTTTAAGCTTGAAAGAGGAGAGATTTAGGTTAGATATCAGAAAGAAAATTTTTGACTGTGAAAGTAGCGAAGCACTGGAACAGGCTGTCCAGAGAAGTGGCAGATGCCCAAGCAATCTAATCCGGTAAAAGGTGTCCCTGCCCATGACAGAGGGGTTGGAACTAGATGATCTTTAAGGTCCCCCCTGACCTCAATCATTCTATGATTCTATGATCACCTTATGCATTTGTTGGGTAATATTTTTTTTTTTTTTTGAAAAAATACCCTTTGTTTTCAACCTCATGACTGAGATTTTAAAGGGAAAACAACAGAAAGAGGAATTAAATGGCACATGACCGTCTTCTGAGAGACAAGAGAATGGGTGGAAGGGTACATTTTATTCAGAAGGAGAGTTTAATTTGACAGAGAAGTTGGGCATTATTATACTCAACTGAAGTGATAATTCAGACCTCAATGCCCGTTATGATTTTCCACTTCCCACAGTCCACTCCTCTATTCTTGACACAACAGGTGATTAAAGATTTTATTTTCCATAAAATAAATGCACACTCTTCCTTAGGAAACTGTTCATTAGCATCCACTAGAGAAGCCATTGGCAGAAAGTGAACATGACATGTTAGACCCTGCATGGAAATTGGGGAAAGGTGTGGGTGTCGAAGGAAGAAGGAGTTTGGAGAAGATACAGGGAATTCCTATGCCTATGGGAACAAAGCCCATCAAGGCTGCAACACTTCAGTAAGTGAAGTTCAATCATTACAATTCAAGACCTGAGACAGAGCAGAATGAAATAGAGATTCATTTGTGCTTAGAAGAAGGAATAAATGTTTACTATGATCAGACCCAGTAAAAGGCTGTAAAAATTAGTTATAAAACCCTTTCTTGTAGGAGACAGGACACCTATTCCATTACATTGGCGAGCTTCTAGAAGCAAGCACATCTAGCCCTAGGAAAAATACTTGCAATTTGGTAAACCAAATGAAACCAAATGACATTAACATTGCAAGCAATCAGTAAAGAACCACACACAGACTCCGGGTGGGCAATCCAGATTAAAAGACAGAGCGTACCTACTTAGGATCCAGACACCATCAAGGGCTCTGTCAGAAGATGACTGAAAGAATGAGAAAACATTGCACAAAGGGAATCAGCTAGACTTCACAGTTCATCCCTTGTGTATCATGCAAGACACTAACGCTGTGGCAACTGGAGATCACTGAATATAGCTATGACAAATCCTGACCAGGTGTCAGCAAGTCAATGGCAGGCGAAAGGCTGATGAACTGCTGTTCACCAGGGCTGAGGTCACCAGAACCCAACACTGAGGGAACTCTGAAAGGCAAAAGCAATTGGGAAATGCCTGGATGAGGAAGTGTGAAACAGATCCAGAAACCAGTGGGAGCAGCCAACAGTATGGACTATTTGCACATTTATCAAAAGCACAGGCACCCTGAGGCAGTTAATGCAAAGTGAAGAAACATAGAGAAAGTCATAGAGCAAAGAACAGACATTTGGAAGAATAAAACTAAAAGGAAAGCTTTTGTCATAAAACACCACAGCCTAACAGAACAGCCTGAGTGAACACATGAAGCCTCAGAAGAACTGTAGGAACAGTGCCTATGTAAAGTCAGTCTACACCATCTCCTAGTATAGCTCCAACAGAGAAAAGAGGTATGCTTAAAAAGACACTGATGTAAGGATATGAGTTATGATATTCAGAAAGGAGATATACTCTCTTCTCACTTTTAGGTGAATGGCACAAGCTTTATAAAGTCCTGTATAAAAGTCAACCACAAGCATCTGAAAGCAAATGCATCTTATGCAGACTCTCCAGTCAGGAGAGGATGAGAGATTTCTACCTCTGAGAGGTGCTGCTGCTAGTGCTGCTGCTAGATGCTTTAGGACAACTAGTAGGGCTCTCCTTGGTACAAGGCTCTACAGATCATGACAATTCAAAGTCTGGATGTGACCGCCTTAGAAGAAAACCTACCATGAGCCATTATAGTTTACCCACACAGATGGTGCCAGGATGTATGTGCAGGATTTCTTTTCATGGTGGTTTAGCAGTAATCTCACCAAATTTAAGATCTAACATCACAAAACAAAAAGATATGCCAACCCAGTAGTCCTGAATGCTCAGCTTAAAGAAAACCACATACATTGCATTAGTAAAGAAGTTTCACAAAAAAAGCAAAGATTTGTCAGCTTTCTGACATCTCAAAAAGATAATGTGCAAAAAGATCAGAATTGGCATATTCTCTCTGTATGTCAGGCAGAAATATTGCTACAGTGGATTACAGCTGTGGTTCAGAAAAATAGTCTACTGGCAGTACACAGGTATCAGCTGTGGCCAGGAAACTGAGAGAAAGTTTTGTAACCTTGTTTTGTAATCTTATTTTTTAACAGCAAGAGGCCACAGAACAAGAGAGCAAAATTAAACCTGCTAGTGTCAAATGGGAATTTGACACAAAACAGGGCTAACAATAAAGCAATTGGAAAGCAGAAGCTATAGCAAAATATCTGACTGCAAAGACAAAGCACACACACAAAAGAATCATGTATTGTGTTGCTGTGCACTCTTCCATGTATCTGACAGTAAGGTTTCAAAAAGCAATGGCCGACAGCACACAACAAAAATAGGATAACCTTGGAGACTCAGGTCCGAGTCAAACACACAAGCTGTGTTTCTAAATCCAGTCTGATTTAGGTACAGTGCAAATGGAATGTTCATTCAAGGCAACTGTACATTTAATGGAGGTAAACCTGATCTTTTGAATGATTAGAGAAAGAGAGAACCAGGATCATATACAAGAGGACTGAGAACATGTTGTAATCAAAGGAAGTAAAATCCACAGAAACAAAAAATATATTTTTTTTTTAGTCATCCCCCAACAGAACAAAAAGATGGTTTCCAGTTCTACAATAGGAATATTAATAGAAACAAGATGTAATAGACAGTTTCAAAGGCAAAAAACCCTCAACAGTTAAAGGACAAAGTGGAGCAAGAACCATCTTTGCAAGCACCATGTGTGTGCACACGTGCTTTCACACTGACAGTTCCCAGGGTACTGCAGGGCCTGAAAGTCTATGGCAAAATGAGAGAAAAAGGAAGCTGGAGGAGGGAAGGATAAAATAATACTCACAAAACAGTAAACTGAGAAAATTAGAATATATGGGAACTCAGTATTTGTTAAAAAATAGTAAAACTTTGAAGTCACATAAATGTCAGATAAGTTTCAGAATGGGTCTTTTCTTCTTAAAAGCAAAAGTTATGAACGACACTTTTTTCTTGAAAAACATCTGTCTTTTTGACAACTTCTGCTGCTCAAATTTTGCAGAAGCTTCAAGTGAAACTAAACCAATACTATTTGTTTGTCAGCGATATTTCCAGACCCTCAGAGAATCACTTACAGTGTCAAAGCAACATAAATACTGGTCTTTCCCAATTATTCCCATTCTACAGGAACCTAAAAAGCAGGAAGCAGCACTGTACGTTAGTGCTTTGCTGTTAGTAAGTCACACAGCCATTAAAAACCAATGGAGAAAGAAGAACACACAAAAAAAGCAGAAGATGGCTTTAAAAGACTGCTTTAAATTGCCTTAAAAGATATATTATCACCCAGCCTTAAGGTCTCTGGTGGCTCAGGGACCTTCAAGACATGCTCCAGGGCTTGCTGAGGTCACTTTGTCCAGTGATGACTTCAGTACTAGATGCGGAAATGTGGCAGGGTTTGAAAACATCAATATTGAATCTATCCAAAGGCACACATTCAAATCAACAGCTTTAAAACCATTATACTCCTTACAATGTGCAAACAAGAGACATGCACAAAGAAAATTTACAGGCATAAGAAAGTAAACTAGAATGGGACTTCAAACACCATTTAGACAACGCCTTCATTTGGATGCCAAGTCTTTCATTTGCTAAGACCATTCCCAACAGATGTTTGTCATGAAATCTGCATAAGCATATTTCACTGACTCCCTCAGTAGCATATTGCAATAGTTAACTGTGCTTATAAAAAAATATTTTCCAAAAATCTCACCTGAGTCTTCTTTGCAGAAAGGACACTTTCTTCTTGTCCAACTCCCAAATATTCACAGAACAATTTATCACTGGCTCCTTTGTAATAGCTTTATACATATCAGAGACCTGTTATCACATCATCTGTAGTCTCTGCTCCTCTAAACTAAACCAACTTTATAATTTTAACCTTCCTTCAAAGGTCATATTTTTCAAGACTGTCATATTTGCTCCCCTTCTCCGGACAATCTACAGTTTGTCCATAGATTCATAGAAGTGTGGGCCTGGAAACCAGCTTTAAAGCTTTAACCGAGAGACGACTAGTGTCAAAAACAGTGAAAAAATTTGCCCCTGGTGTATAATACACAATACTTATTTTAATACTTACTGGAATTAGATTTACTGATGCTCTGACAAAAAAAAAAAAAAAAGGAGTGGAAAAAAAGCATTGATCAACTGTACATCTAAGCACTGGTCTGTGTGCATGTTATTTGCATGTGGAAAACAATATTCCATGTGCGAAGCCTTCTGTGTAATAAAGCTATATTCTTTTAAGTTATACTTAACACAGGTTAAGATTTTTCAGAAGTACATGTCAAAAGCTGGACGTCTGGACCCCTGTTTTGTGGCTGAAGTAATTGACTTTGATCTTTACACACTGTGAAAATGCAGTAACACCTAGCTCTGCAATCTCATAATCTCCCCAATCAAATAAATTCTGCAAACATTAAGCACACTCTTTGAATGGTATTTATAGCACCTTTTTGTTATTAGGAGCTGAAATTACTACTCTTTGACAGCCCCTTTACCAATTCCTAAAATCTACAGCTCTGGTAGGCAGAGTAATTTTCTTTTCTAGTTCCCACATAGAAAGCTAGGGAGCAGGTGGTCAGCTTCTGGCACCTTTCAGCACCAGGCCCTTTCACAGCTGACTTTAAAATAGGGTCAAATTTAAAGACAACTCAATAAAGAAAAAAAAAATTCTCTTAAAAGTCCATCAAACTTAATCCTCTTGGGAATTCTGAAAATAAGTCATTCCCTTGGGAGGGACTGGATTTAAGTTAATCGTCATGGCTCATCTATTTGATTCAAGGCATTTCCACTACTCCTGGGCTTAAAGAGACGATGTTCAAGTGGTTGCTGGAATCCCTTTTTATATTTTGTCTGTAAAGCAATAAATCTTCTGTTATGTTCTTATAACACTCCAGGAAAAGAAGATCTGAGAACTAAGATTCCCTAAAACTTACACAGGGGATATTTTCAGAGCTGAAAAATTATAGATTTTCTTCTTGGGTGATGCAACCGCAGCCTGCCAGTAAATCTCGCTATTCTGCATGGAAACATCCAGATGGCTTGAACAGCTGGGGAGGAAATGTCAGAGTGTCTGGCCTGCTGTGCTTACAGTGAATCCTGATCTCTCCTGACAAGGTATACTTCTAGGGTTTCCCATCACAATTGTAATGACTTTTAAAGATATGAACAGTATCAGGAGATCACGTTTGTTATACCTTCCTCATTCCCCAGTCCTACATTTTGCACTGGTGACAACAAAGCAATGGATATTCAGCTGGGGTGAACGACCAGTGCTCTTACTATGGCCCACTTCACTGGAACCACCAACATATGAAATTTGTCAGCAGTAGTTTGGAATCCATGAGCACTGTAGGTTGGGGAGTGACAATCTGTAGCTCTTGAAACTACTCTGAAAAAATAAGAGGGTGACAAACTCTTATTAGAAAAACGGAATTATAATTCAGTTGTCCTAGACAATGCTTCAGACTTTGAAGAGTCTTTAAAGCTTTATTTGTTTTATCAACTTGTATTGCATTACAATGGCAGTAACTATGTGAATAGAAGTGTCTACACATTGCTGACAGAAGACTGAAGAACATCATGATGAGTGAAGAATATCATGATCTACACAGCTGTCACAACAGCCACAGCTCGACTCTTACCCTCACTGAGGTCTTATTTCCTTAGCTGAATACCCCTGACAAGACTCCTTGGTTATTCTGAAAAACTAACATTAAGGTTGCTGTACTTTAAATCTTTGATTACAAATCTTTACTTAGAATTTGTAAAGTAATAAGTGGTGATTAGCTAAGTCACAGAGGGTGTTCCTCACCTTTGCGCACCGCTGGAAGGAGGAATCCTCAACAGTTGCCTTTGGTGGAGAAAAGTTGGCAGCTGCCAGAGCTGACATGTCAGCCCTTCATATTCAGTAGCAACAAGAACACTTCCGCCAGCCAGACAGGCTTCCATGGTGCAATCATTTTGAAATAAAATATTAATTCTCAAGCCTACCCCAGTGTTCTTGGATATGGTCATTTACCAGTAGTGTGCAGGTCTCGCATTGAATACTCATTTGGAAACAATGGGATCTAAACTCTTGGGTTTTTTTACTTGGGTATTTAAGTATTGGAAAATGGTTAAAAACTTGCATTCCAAGGAAGTTCTCCTAGCATCATTAGTTTTCTTTTTCTCTTGTTTAGAAGCAGGACAGTCTTGGAGAAAACCAATTGCAGACAAACCTTGAGCTTTTTGTTAAGTCCTCTATAGGGATTTTGAAAGAAATTGTATTTAAATGCATGTTGATGTATTTTCTCTATGGAATGTAGATTACAATGACAGACAATGTACTGTCATAAAGTGGAGGATGGAAGAGGTGCGCGTGCACTTTCTGGAGAAATATCACTGATTTTAGCAGGTTTACTTCAGATATGTCAAAATTAGACCTGGATCTTTTTCATATTCACATTCTGAAGAATTCAGCTAAACCTGTTTTGTGTGGTCACAGGTTTCCTATATGACCTCTAGCTGCTTGCCCAGAAGGATGTAGAGTGTCCAAAGGGTTCTCTGTCACATCTGCCAGTCACAGATGGATGTCAAGATAACCCAGGGTACTGCAGATTATATTAAATGCCTATGTTGAGGCAACTGAATCTCATTCCTGGTATCCAATAGCAAATTCAAAACTCTTTGCAACATCAGTCTGGAAGACTGGGAAAAAGGAAACCAGAAGATGCAGCTTACCTTGAGATTACTTTTTTCCAGTTTACCCTGCTGCCATTATTTTTCTCTTCTATATGTTTCAATCTTTATCATCTAACAAAAGGCAGTAAATGAGTTCTTTGAAAAAAACAAATCTTTAGAAACTTCAGTAAAAACAATATAAGTCCCTTACTTCTGAAATGTATCCATTTTCCAATTTGATGGATTCCAGCTGGAAACTTGTTTGAATTTGAATAAAAGGGAAGGATTTTACCATCTTATGGCAATTCAGTCACAGTTCACCACTACAGATCAGTCTTCACAGTTCTGTCTCTGAAGGGACTTCCCATGCAATTTGTTTCCAACATGAAGAATTCCTCTGGCTCCAGCCTTGAGGGTCTCTTTCTCAAGGTTCCGTATTGCACATCCTGTGAGAGCTTCCAAATATTAACTGCTGAAACTTGGCAAAGGAATATCGGTAGATTTTTCCTTCTTTCTATGGAAAGTTCTATTGTATGACCCCACATTGTTGCAGAAGTCCCTCTCCTGCGAATCTCTGTCTCAGAAGAAATACAGCACAGCTGTGATTTGTCATGTGGTTTCCTTCTTTTTCTGGATTTTATTCATGGTTTATTAAACTTCCAACAACACAGTTGCTTCTGAACAGACCAGGGGAGATTGAAACCTTACTCTTGCAAGTGTATCTTGCACGATTTCATAAGGAGTGTAGACAGCGGCCATTTCTTGTCATCTCCCATGTTTTCTAAGATACTGACAACTTCTGCCTGACTCCAAGTATCAATGGTTGTCACATAAGCTCAGTAACCCAAAAAAAATTCTTCTTCAAGAGCACAGCAGATGAAACTTAGGCTCATATCATACCCTTTGGGGAGGTGGTTGCTGTTTCCTTTTAATTACTTTGCCCACACTAGATGCTTTCAAAGTTTTAATGTCTCTCCTAAAAGATTAGCAGCCACAAAGCAGCCTACACAGGAATAACTCTCTGCTCTATTTTTCAGTACTTCCAAAGGAAACATTGGGATGTTTCTAGTCTGTCAGGAATACTCATAGTTTCTAACAAGAAATTGATTACTCCATGAATTAAATGTTGAATTTCCCAATAGTGTTCTTCTCAGTTCTAGTTTTGTCAGCTATGTAGATTTGACACCACACCCATATACAGCAATTAATTGTAGTCATGCATTTTAAAAACACCACCTGCTCTACATCTCGGAGTTTCACAAAGCAGGCCTCTAGTTAATATTAACTAATAATACCAATTATATTATATTAATATTATTTGGAACTGTATTTAAGTGTAATGGCTATTAACATTAATACATATATGTACATATATGTATTAATCTACATATGTAGATTAACAGCCTATATATGCATATATTTAAGGATACATGCAACTTATTTCTCCACTTCGATAGTACATAGCACATGAAATAAGCAGCAAATATATGTGATTCAGGATCTGTAGCTCTCTGAGTTAATGGCAGCAAGTGGCTCTAAGGGGCATATACCTCCATTATATCTAATCACTTAACGTGAAGAAGGGGGTTGAGCACAAAGATAAGGCTTTTAGATTACACTTATCAATTCCCTTCAGATTCATTTCTGACACTTAAATTAGAAAATTCAATCAATTTGAATTCTGATAAATCATGAACCTGTCAATTTTCTATTACATGAGAGTACATACTCTTAATGTCAAAATTAGCTGATATAATTCCTTACACTTGGCCTGTTAGTTCTCTCCAGCTCTCAGAAATAACATAGCCTATGGCTGCAAGGTACTATGCACCTGAATAAAACAGAAATGGATTATGAATTTAGCAATTAAAGTAATATTTTTATTTATACTTCTTGGTTTAACTACTGTAGTACATTGAACAATATACAGATTACCAAGTTACAGATAACAAGAGATGTTTTCTATTCATATTGGACACTTATTTACGCATTCAGTCAGTAGCAGCTCCTGGGCAGCATACCAAATATAAATTGGTATTTGAACAAAAGTCTTCAAAACTCGTATTTTGTCAGCAACCTACATGAAAAGTCACTGTCAAAAAAAAAAGCCTCAGACAGAAAAGTGTTTAACAGAAAATATTCAAAGCTACTCAGCCGTTAAAAAGGTAAATCATATTAGTTGCTCTATTAAAGTCTGTAACTGAAAAGCAAAACTGGCAGGCTGTATTTTTGCAATTACAAATGAGTAATAGCTATGCAGCCAGAAAAAATGTGATTCTATACATCTTGATCATAAATATGGATGTACTTATAATGGCTTATTCTCAAATGAATGCTTAAATCTCTTCTATCACAGTTTGTTTAGCTGCACATAGATTATTGGTACACAGCACAAAGACATTGTAATGTTGTAAAATATGTAACACTACAGCCTCCAGGAAGCTGTCATCACATTAATTGCATATTTAGGAAAACAGTTTTCAGAGTGCCACATTTTGCAATGTTTCAATACAGCTCCGGCAAACCCTAGAGCCACAGTGTTAATCCCGCAAGCGTTGCATGCAAGGTTAGTTAACGGTTCATTCTTCCTGGACAAGACAATGCAGACAGAGCTCCTCCTATGATGAAGGAAGGAGGCTGTATTGAGAAGTGCTGAGTGCTTTCCAGTTCCAATAAATTGGAGTCCCATTCAGGGTAAAAGGACCAAATGCATTGTCCCTGGTGTGAATGGGAGATTAGGAAAACCAGCTGCAACGAGCAATTGAGAGAGCAAAGTGACATTTAGTAACAGCTATTAATCTGCTGTTAAATTCTGACTGCCTGCTCAGCACTGCAAGAGTGGTGTGAATTGGTTTATCTCCCTTTAATGGAGCCATGCTGGAGATGTACCAGGCAAGAACCTGTTCTTCTGGGCATCAAGAATTAATGTTTCCAGCTATCGTGGAATATTCTAACTGGAAGTATAAACCCTTTCTTATAGTTAAACTATATTAACAATTTTAACTTTCTCAGACATCTGAAAAATTATCTGCTGTCACTTCTTCATAGGACATATGCGTTTTGTTAGTTTTATTATTACTGTTAGTCTGTCCTTGTCTTTGGCTAAATAGATTACAAAATGCTATTCAGATGAATTCACAGCTCCAGCCATCTGGGGCATGACAAATGCTTCCTGGGATTATTCAGAAGCTTTTCTTCTAAATTCAGCTTCCACTTTCTTTGTGGAAGAAATCTCTTTGGAGATTTCTCATGTGCAAGCCCAGATCTGTTATTACACAGTACCTTAAAGTGAACTTTATGAGCCATGGAAATGTGTGCCTGGTTTTCTGGGAAAGCCATGGATGGGTAGGAGCTTGGCTTCTGTGCAGTCTTGACATTTAGCTAACTGCACATCTTGCTGTGTCTGGGGTTATTTGCATTTCTAGATAATGGTGGTCTTACATTATAGTTAACATCAGGTGCCTGTTTTTTGATGTCAGATATGCAAGGTTCAGAAGGAGTTATCCAAAGACTAGTTTTTGTTTTCAAACATAGCAGTGAGATTGAAGTTTCTAGAGTGAGTAGCTTCAGAAAGGCTCCGTTTGCAAGCTAACTTATGATTAGCATCACTGGAAAAATGCCCCCCAAGGCCAAAGCAGAAATCTCGAGACAATGGAGTGAGTGCACCATCTCTTCTTGGCCAGCATTTCTAGCTGTGACTGTGTTTTAACATTTGTAACATGGATAAAACTTGAGCCTTACGTCTATGAGAAAATAACACCCAGTCAAGACAAACAGGAAAATAAAATTCAGCATTGCCCAGCTATTAATGAGCAGGACTCAGTGTACCTGGAAGTATGTTCTGGAGTAGCAGGTGCTGGTGTGTGTTGACTCTAAGGCTTTGTGGCTCAAAGAGCTATTTAGGGCACCATTGTTATTACAAGACAGAGAAGTTCCTGAACCTACCAATGCAAATACATCATTGCCCACAAAATTAATTCCATAACACTTAAATGAAGAGCAGGTTTTCCCTTTCAATTACTACATGACAATAATAACTCTCTGTGATCCTGTCCACCAAATAACAGGGAGATAGGACTAGCAATCAAAAAAGCTTGAATTCTTGACTTTCCAACTAGCCTTATATATCAAGAAATATTTGCTCCCCAACTTATTGCTGTCTTTTTTGCTCCTGTAAGGACAACATATGTATGCACAGAGCAGCCTGCTCCTTTGTGTTTGGCATCTGAGCAGAATTTACAAAAGGAAAGGAAGATCTGTCACCACTGAGATAAATGTTAGTGTACAGAATGTTGCAAGTATTCTTCTACTTATTTTTCCCTTTTTCTCTCTCTCTTCAGTGTTGAAAACTGGTGCTCAGTTGTTCCACAATGGTGGTTTGTGGGGCTTTTTTGAAGTCTGTAAGCAAGATCTTCAAAAGATACATGAATTAAATTTTGCAGAAGATGAGAAATAGCAGTAAGACCTATTAATTCTGAACTTCTTAAGGCTGATCAAAGTTTTTTAAGATTCAGAAGTTCAGGTATTTTTTTTGTCAATTCAACTAAATGTGAAGGTTAAAACATGCCTTTTCCCTCCTAACATTTTCTTATATTTTCTTACATATATTTTCAAATCAATGTCTCTAGCAACTGTTCTTTTTTCTCACAGGCTCATTAAATTATCAGCTTAAGTTCCATTCTTGAATTCTGCCTAGCTAAAAGAAAGTAAAAAGTTCTAAAAGACAGCTAAAATGCTAACAAACCCAAACAACTCATGGTTTTAGAGATTTAAACTACATAGATGGGTATCTTTTTTGAACCACAACATCCAGGAGAGGTCAGGTATCTTCTAAGAATTCGCATCTTCTTAGCTCATGTATGAACTTCAGAAGAACTCAAGAAATACTTATTAAGAGGACTAGAAATCGTAGTTCTCTATTTTACACAACATGATCAGGAGACTCTGTGCCTTGCAAACCAAGATATGTATGTGGCAGTTAAATCTGGTGTCTTTTGTGATGCAAATCACAGCATTACAGGCATACTTCACTGTCAGATCCTTACGAACTAGAAAATTCAGCTAATAGTGGAAAATTCAGCTAATAGTGTAAGTGATGAGTTCTTTGGGGTCATTCTGTTCCACTTGCTGAAGGGAATCTCCATGTGAGTGCAAAGAAATTGATTTTACCCCTTCCAAAAATCAAAGAAGGAAACATCATGATCCTCACTGCACTAATAAGCTGAACATGAAGCTATGAAGGTCAATTGCTTCAGTGAAACACTGAAAAGGCAGATGTTTGAAGTCAGCCAGTGTGGGGTTTTTTTCTGGCAACGAATGTGAGGCAGTACAGACACGACAAAAAGATAGCTAGATCATTCCTGAATGTGCAGTAATAGATGCTAAGAGTCCCAGGACAAGCTGAGCTTATGCCACCAGTACATTTTATACTGCAGAAATATCAGCCTTTTAGAAATTATGCAGATGTTAACAGCAGAAGGAGGATGGGAGAGGAATAGCCAGAGGCAGCTTACCAGCAGAGCCAATAGCAGCTGCCCTTCATCTCCTCCCCACCTTGCAGTATTTTATCAAGCATTTAAGCCTGTCATTTCACCTCCACTCTCCACCAATGCAACTGCAGCCTCCAGCACCGATAGTCCAGCTGCTTCATCAACAACTCTATGGAGACACTTGGACCAAGTCAGCACTAAACCAATCTGCCAACATGATCTTTAAATAAAGTTCACTCCACCCAGCTGCCAAAAAATTTAGAAACCATACTCAGGCATTTTACTTGAAAAGCTTACTTTGTTCTGATAAATTATTTAAATATGATCTAAGCAGGACTCTCTAAGATGGCATATGACTCTACTGGAGACAGCACAGATGTGGGTACTCACCTGCAACCCAGTCCAGGTGTTTGATGTGCCCTGTTGAAGGACAGATGGTCTGCAAGTGATATGAGTTCTCAGGCATCACAGTGGGGTCTTACATATATTAGGGAATTACCTCAGTTGTGAGTTTTATCTCTCCACTAAAATAAATCACATTTCTTCTGGCCTACATTCAGCCACACGGCTTGGTTAATGCCATGGAGCAGCTCTGTGCCAGGAGGCAAGTTTTATTGCTGAGGTCCTTTGCCTTCTTTTGGAAAGCTTAACTTGTATTGAGTGCAGCGATGGAAACTTCATGATACGTATCAGAAATATTTTTATTCCAGAAACACACCAATCTGGAAAGTTGTATCATTGGCCCGTGTAAAAGGAAAGAAAAATTATAGAACAAAGTAAAAAAGACATGGTATAAAGTATCTGAAATGTAACCATAAGGGTTATAAAATATTATTTGAGAGGAAAGCGCTATTCACTAAAAGGTAGAACAGATCCAAAAATTCTTCAAAGCACTTGAAAACTGGATTTCTAAATCACTCTGGCATTGAAAACTATCTCTCTAAGAATATTGGTAGACCTATCGCAAAGCTTCTGTACAACTAGAAGCTAACACCAGCACCTCAGGAGTGACACAGAAAAAGAAAGAATATAAAAATATCAAAGATAAAATGAGAAAACATAGTACACAGAATCTAATCACAAAATGGCTACTTCATAACTTTGTGGTTCATTTATGGAGCTGAGAAACCAGGCTAGGAAAAAAACGCTTGTGAAAGGTAGTTCCTGAAATGGTCAATAAGTTTGAAGATCCAGCTCAGAACTAGCTGGGTGACAGGGTCTTGAGATAGAGTTTCTTTGTGTTATGGAGTCTGTGGATTGTGTTGTTTTGGCTTGGGTCTAGAGGAATTCCTGTAACGATGGAACTGGTAAGCATCAAGTATTCAACATCATAACATCAGAGCAACCAACAACACTAGTAAGTGGAATAAGTGGAACCTCATCATACCCCTCTGAGCTGTACAGTAAAGATACTTGCATGCTTAAAATTAAGCATGTGTGTGTTTGTTGGACTGAGGCCAAAGGTTGCAACAGCAACCAAGGGAATACCTGCCCAGCCTCTTCAAGGCAAGGATATTTTGTTTGTAAAAGGATATTTTAAGCTTCAGAGGCCATGGACTACGTAGTGGTAATGTGACCTTTAGCTTCTACTGATCAAATGTTTATACAGGTGTTCTCATTTCCTGAAAGAGGAGCAGAGGTCTGAATATTATACAAACACTACTAATTTAAATATTTCTCCCAGTTGCCATTTCATGCCATTGAAAATGCAGTTGTTTAAAATTTTTATTCAGATTCAAACACACAGCATGAGATTTGAAAATGCCTATGGTTGTCTGGTGGTAGTTATCAGAGTATATGTATAGGAAGGCACCTTAGTTTCTATCGATCTGGAATGCTGGAGATTATAACGAAGAGAAATTACTCAGGAAAAACCTGCAAAATCTCCCCTGAGTGTTATAAGATAATCCTAGGACAGCAGTGGCTGCAGATCAAATGGAAGATGACCAGAAGTCCCGGGGCTGGGATTCCTGTGGTTTCTACATCAGTTCTGAGATTGACACAAAGGGGGTTTCCTTGTCTCGGTTTAGTGGGTAACGTTAACGGTCTAAAGCAGGAACACCAGCTTTCCATGGGAAATGCTTCAGCTACAAAAATCTCTCAATTGCTCCCTCTCTGCCTGATTGGAGTTGATAAAAAAACTTTTTTCCACATCTCTTGGCAATGATTTGGTTTTCCACTAGCTCAGGACAAGCCAGTGTCCCAGACAAGATTCTCCCTACGGACTGGTACCACCCTAGAGCTCTGCCTGAGGTTTTGCTGACGAGTACTAGTTAATGCATTTGCTTATCCTTTAGATCCATTTAGCTGAAGTCTGGGAAGCACACAGACATAAAATCTCTGAAAAATGCTGCACACGAATGATTTCATAACCACTCATGTGCTCTAAGGCAGTTAATTAGTGAGATGCTGTTCTGGCTGCCATCTTGCCAACTTTGGACTGAGTCTCAGGCTCGCAGATAGGTGATTTAAAAGAGGTGTTTAGAAAAGCACCATTTGAATCACATAAGGCTCATTTGCTGTGCCTTGTTAGCTGGGTTTAAAGTTAAGGGAAGCAATCAAGTTGCGTTAAAAACATGGACAAACCCAGTAGCGTGCTTTTCTCAGGTGATTAGTGAGGAATAAGGGTCTTCCAAAAATCACACTGTGGGAAATTTCTTCCATTTAATTTGAAATCTGGGTCAGTTTCGAAGTGCCTTCGAATATCAGCCTGGAAATATGAGACCTTTAAGTAATGCTTGTAGCCCACGCACATGACACTGAAGCGTTTGCTTCCCTTCCAAAAGCACACAAACAAGAGGATGGGGCAGAGGCTGTTAAAGAATGCGGAGGCTAAAAATACCACACACAAGATAAGACGTAGGCCTGTTGGGAGGAACAGGTTGCGCTTAATATGAGGTAGAAATTTCTGCTTCCACAACTGCTGGCAAGTAACATGTCCAGTGCCAGGCAAGAGCAGGAAAGTGGCTGGACACAATGCTCTCTACATCATTTGATCTCTAATGGGACCCTGAACATTTTTGAGAGGTGACATTTTCCTTAGCTTCGTATAGCTCCAGAAACGTGCAGAAAGTTAGCATTGCTCAGTCTGAAAAAAATCAGCTTAGAGATAAAGGCCTGAGGTACTGTCTGCTAAAACAGAGTCATGTAGATATCATATTGAACCTCATGAGACATCCATCTTAGGAACAGTAACTGGTTTTATAATTAACAGTTTGGTCTTAAAGTTACTCAGAGTATTCCAAATGCCACAAATATCAATGGTGTTTGCAGCAGGTTTTGTATGCATTAAATATCTGTTTATGATATTCTCTGAGGTTGTCTGAAAAATGTTAACAGGTACTGGTCATGTTTTTAGAGTTTAAAGTTTAGACACCTGAATGAGAGAGGCTTTGTTTGATGCTACACCCTAATTGGAGGAACTTGAAATGTTTAATATAAATGCATATATATATATATGTGAATGAATGTACGTATATATCAACAGAACTTGTAAGATAAAGAGAAAATGCTCTCATATTTTATAGGTAAGTCAGCCCTGGATGGGCTGTGCAGATGTTTTAAAGCCAGCTTGGAAGCAAATCATGGAAAATTAAAAGCTCTTCTAATTTCATGGCATTGAAATATGGTGAACTTACTGGACGTTCAAAAGGAATATGGTGTTCTAGTTCCTTATTTCTGGCTGCTTATGAAATGACATGTCCACTGAGATCTTCTCTATGACAGAAACTGAGACTATTGCAGAATCCCTTTTCAGTAGTTAATTGTTCCTAGCATTGCCCATTTGGTTAATGGAAAGCCAATGCTGAAGTTGACTCCAGGAGACGGAAAAGACTTCAGCTTTCTGATATCATGATTGTTTTACAAACCATGTGTACTTTCTCTCGACAAAAGCGAAGGAAAGGCACTTGGTAATTTATTCACACAGCTCTCCCTGCGCTTCCTATTCAAGCAGAGTTGGAGATTGTCATCAGGCTGTATGTGCTAAAGGTCTCATGCTACTCATCTGTCATGATGGACTTCATATTTTCACGGCTTTCCAAAAATTGCAGTGTCCTAGCACTACATTAATGAAGCTTTCTAGAGGCTGTCTATTCACTAACAGAATGAGACAAGTTCCATGAAAATCACCGATTTGCACAGAAAAAAAACATTATAAATAATTTGAAACAGGTCACTTCAAATGAAAGATCTCTTTAATTCAAGACCATCTCTGTATAGAAAAATTGACAAGTAAATTCTGCAAGTTCTTCTGAGAAAAAGGAAATGGGGATTTTGAATAAGACATTTGACGTTTGCCTAAATATTTCCCAAGGAACACAAAGGGTTATTTACAGATATATTTGGGGATATAAAATCAAACTTGACCTATCATATGGGGAAACACTCTGTTCACAGATACTGAAGCTGTGGTGCTAATTCAAAATGTGACCGTTTGTGGTGAAGTTCATCTCTTCCCTCTGCAGTGTTCTAGGTTGCTTTTTGAACTTTCTAACTGAATTCCAGATGTATTTCATTACGCCCATGATCCTGGAAATCTATTTATTTAGTGTCTTTGTAGATTTGTGAGTTTCATGGGATGATTATAAACTCTGTTTTGAGACATACATTGTTTTTCTAGCTTGTTTCTAACATCCTTAGAGTTAGATCTTCTTGTGGTTTGGAGTTTTAAAGCCTTTGGTTTATGACTTCAAATCTTTTCTTAACTAGTTTACGCTTTTTTGTGTGTGTGCAGAATGACATAATTGGAGCTCCACAAGCACAAGTTTTGCCAAAGCACAAGCCAAAATGGACCTTCCAGAGATACTACAATCACTATTGAATGCTTCATTATTCATTCAAATAAAAAAAAAGAGAAATAAAAATAAGGGAAGTAAAAAGTAAAGAATAGTAGTAAAAGTAAAATAGTAAAAGTAATATTAAAAAGCAGTAGTAAAAGCAAAGTGTAGGAGTATGGCTACAGATTGAGATGGAAGATAATCTTAACAGCCTTGGGAAATTAAACAAAACTTTTCCTCAGTTTCCAACATGATTGATAGTACAGAATATGATGACCAAGTCAGAACGACTAACCGGCGCACATGGCTGGAAAAGGAATGCACAATATCAAAGACAGACACTGCTTTCAAACACTTTAATAAACTGCTATATGTGTGCAGAGGACAAACAGATTCCATGGAAAACATAGGAAAATTATCACACAAAGTACAGGTCCAGGATATTTAACAGATTCATCAAATCAATGACACTGAAATATAAATGGAGTGTAGATGTCTTGTCGGTGTTCAAAAAATCAAATTTAATTTAAGCACCTATACATTTGCTACTCTGACTTCAACAGTGTATTACACATAAAGGAGAAAAACATGATGAAAAGGTAGCTGAATGACTGAAATGATGAAATATAACATGGATCTATGAAAGGTTGAATGTGAAAACCAAATCTGCTCTTTTTCTTCAGTAAAATGGTTGACTTCTAGATGAAGAAAATAGAGATATCATTAATTTCACAAGAAGAATGTATATATTGACATATATGGAATTTTGATTACAGTAAGGAATTAATAAAATATTCTCTAGATGGAGATGATTGTTTAAACACAGGTTGTTCTGTAAAGGGATGTTGTTATTGGTGTTCTTGAAGGACCAGCTTTGAACATACTAGAACAGATTTATATGTAACATCATTAGGAGGATGCTAACATAAATTCCCATATACACAAAGTTGGGAATCCATCTTTAAAACAGAAAAAAATCTAGAATATCTCACTGGATACACTTGGGTCCTAGACTCGGAGAAATTAGACAGTATATAGACGCCATTACAAGGTCATGCACGTAGTTCACTACATATAATCTGGAAGGATTATGAGTGAAAATGATACAAAGGGATTCTAGTGTTCTGATAAATCCTAAGAAAACTGTGAACCATCAAAATAAAATGAGTTTTATAAAATGCAATAGTCAGAGATACATGAATGTGGAAGAAAAATGTAGTAGCTTGCAGGAGACAAGGCATTGCCATGAAATTGAGAGAATCTTTAATAACATTGTATACGGCATTGGTGAAACATTGGAGTTCTGTGCTCACATAAACAGATCTGTTTTCAGGAAAGATAAATCCTAATTAAGGTAGTGAAGGACTGGAGAACCTTTCTTGTTTACCTTCATCAAATGTACATTTAGAAAAATGTGACAGTTACTTGTAAAAATATCACAGAAAATAATTTTTAAAAACCCAACTTGTTTAGGTTATTTATCAGTGGTGGCAGAATATAAAATTGTTACATACTGTCCATGAATACAGTGGAGAAAGCATTAGAAAAACTTCCCAGAGGAGACATAAGGATCTGAAACTGGATTCAAACAATCAAAATAAAAACAAGAGTGATGTTCTTTGGTAGTCCAGAGGGTTCTTCATAGGTCCTGTATTTTCAACGATAGTGCACACGGAAGACGCAGAAGCTATTTCATCTGTTTTTAAAGGAGTTTCACTGTGATCAATCTAACACCAGCATGAACCATTCCTGAGAATACTTCAGCATCATCCAACAGAAAGTGGTGAAGCATGTCACTTAGGTAAAGAACACTGTTAGGAGTTTTCCCCCCCTCTTATAACCTGAAATGAGAATTATCACTTTCAAGGTAAAGTTTTGGGTAACAATCGTATTCCCTTCAATCTACTTATGTATAAACTAATTCACGAATACTTGACCTCGTGCTGACTCTTTGCTCCCACTCCCCTGCTCCACCAAATTCCTACTACTAGCATTTCCCCCTACACCAATTGCAGTAGTGAATCCAGCTACAGAAAGGCTCTGTAATTGAAGCAGCCTTTAACCATCCTGAGGAACAAACAGTTGCTGTCCAGTCTGCCCAATCACTCTGTGCGGTAGGTACCCAAAGTTATTATCCCATTGCTACAAAGTGGTACCATTTTACCACTTTCATCGTTTTATAAGCTAGGAAATTATCTCGCCTGAAGTAGCAAAGCAAATCTATGCTGACCCCTGGATATGAACTGAGGATAGACTGATTTCTCCGTGTCATGGGCCATAGGTCTTAGCATGGTAAAGCAATTTTAAGAAGCGTAAAGATAAGCTGATAGTTAAATCTCATCCAAAAGAGAGGTGTATTTATTTACTTTCACTGCCCTAGATCTAGAATTTTTACTGCCCTGACTGGAAAAATAAACAGTAGTGGGAGCTGAGGAGGTTGTGGCTCAGATCTAATCCTTGTACACCAGGATTAGTATGGCTTTGACATCTCCATCCACGGCAAAGGTCCCACAAATAGATTGATTCTCGGCTACAGAAGGAACCAAGGAAAATAAAGACTGCTTAATGCTACTCAGACAAATAGAAATTTAAAAACAATGAGCCTTGTCTGGTGACAGTTAAGTAAAGCAGCCTGAGAAATATCCAGCAGGAATTGTACCACTTTACCAGGACTGCCTGTATCACTTGGAAACAGGGAACAGGAAACCATCCAACATTGGTCTTACACTGCCTCCTGCTATGATTCTGAAAACTTTACAAGAATATAGCAAGAAATTCCTAGGTCAGTGTTTTCCTGAGATACTCGAAATGTGATGTGCAGGTTTCCTACTCACATCTCTGGATGCAGGCAGGGAGGGCAGTTTCACCTGCTCAAACCCTCCCAAAACAGGAGCCGTCGCTTGTGTTTACCACCTTCCTTGATGCCTCAGTCCTTACCATGCACAGGGGCATATTTGACTAGTTCTAGAATCCTTCTTCAACGGAATGAGCCCAGCCCCTCCGCATCTTCAGCACTTTCTGGTACAGTTACAGAGGAGATCTTCATGCTAGAAGATTCTGCTTCGGCTTCTCTTTTGTGATCTGGTGCCAACTTAGGCGACAGGAAGGTCCTCAGGAGCTATAACCCTTGCTCTCTGCATATTGCCATTGTGGTGCTGGACACAGCCATTGCCAGTTCCCCAAGCCCCTTCTGCAAACTTTCAGCGAGAGGAATCACTTCCAAGGGGCTCTGCCTGCATCCCTCATCACCTCATACCTAGCGATATCCACCGCCCCCTGACACTTTCAGAGTCATTTGCCATTTGCCCTGACAAAAGGGATGCCTTGTTAACAACACATTATCACTGCCAAGGAATCATGTAGTTGCTTTCTGGTGTTCCTCTTTTTCTTTCCCATTTTAAACTAAGAACACTTCATGCATGCAGTTGGCAGCGACAAAAGGGGAGGCAGCAGGGCGGGAAGGAGAGAGGGTCAAGGAACATCTGTTTCACATTTAACCTGGAATCAAACTTTTTCTTCATACTTCTTCATCCCCACTTCTGTATTTATTCAATTACTAGGCTCTGCTAGTGCAAGAGATTTATATTAAAGCCTCATACAAAGCCATTGTGTTTTGTCTCACAACAGTACTGAATAAATTACAAACGTGCTCAACATGTTTCATTTCAGTCATAAGTGTTCATTTGGGGGGGAACTGTTTGACCAAGATGCTGGCTAGGCATTAGCTGGTCTCCAGAAAGGCTAGCACACCTAGCTGGAGCTTGTTAGTGGGACAATATGCTGGCAGTATATCACCATCACTGTCCCCTGGGTGCTGCTTTTGTCAACTCTTCCTCTTTCGAGATTTGCACAGAGTGGAGAAATGAGGGCAGACACATACACACAAAAGCCTGGCCTCTGGCCGCAGCAGATGCCTGTGAGTAAAGGTTCCTCAGATGAGCAAAGCAACAGCAGTGCTGGCCCTGGGTTGGTGTGCCGTGACTCTACTTTCTGCAGCAGGGAAAAGCCAGTCAGTGTAGTCACATCACGAAAATGGGAAAAGACATTTGAGATTGGACAATACTAGATGAGGAGAGGGGCAGAGGAAACAGGGTCTACAGTACTCCAAGTCCCTTTTCCCCTAATAAACCAGCTTCCAAGCAGAGAAGTAAAACAGCAATTGTTCTTTGTAGAACATATTCCTTAAGGAAAGATAATTTGCTGTTTACACCAGAGGCCAGTTTCTGGCTTGGCCACTGACTTGCCATGTAACCACAACCAAAAGTTTATAAAGCAAATATTTCAAATATTGCAGATAATTTTGGATATTGACAGAATTTTAGGCCCATCAAAACAAAGTCAGTGTAGAAAAACATCAGAACTGGAGATATCTTCAATTAAAGAGCTTTTTTAAGCATATAAACCTACTAATTCCTTTTGCAAAACACCCAGGAAACCATGCCATACCTTGTAAATTACACTTAACTTGTATATAAAATGGCAATTGATAAATTCAGCACCTAGGAAGCTTCCAAACTGGTTAGAAAACTCTACACAAAAAGCACCAAGAAACCACAGAGCAGATTGATGTAGCTGTGTTAGATGTGCAAAATCTCTTAATTTACCCACAAGGTTCCTACTTATTTACCTGCACAGACAGCATTTGCTGCTCCTAAAAACCTGTCTTTCAAAATCTTCCTGATGGGACTAACTATGAACCAGTTCTTCCATCAGACTCCGTGTGTTCCTGGTTCCTAGGTACATGCAGCTACCAGGGCAGGCAGTACTTCCTTCCATGCAGGTTGTAAGAGAAACTGGAGCTAAGACTGTGAGATCTCTTGCCACAAGAATTGCTTTGAACTCCATGTTTCATAATTAAGCACATTCTGAAAAGACTTTTGAGGTACTAATATAAGTTACTATTAATATAAATGATGTTATACCTAAACATCATAGACTTCACTTTGGTTCATATGGTCCATTAACAAATTTATTCTTTTTTGAATTCAATAGAGAGCCTGGAACATAAGAGCAAGGGCAATGTTATCCAAGATAAATTCACCTTCTGTCAGATTGATTCACTGTGCCAATTACTGCCTCCTGCCTCACTTTACCTGTTCCTGCAATGGAGATGATGTCCACCAGGAAATAGAGCAAAGCTCCTATCACGCAAATGAATGGTGCGAAGCAGATAAATATCCATGGATGTAATCTACATATAGACCTGACTAGCAACTCCTCAGCAGAGCTTTGTCCTGTGGGTAAAATATAACAGGACTCTGTACGCTTGAGAAATGTTGAAAACATTTGAACAGATAGAGTCTTCCGTGCCCAAAAATTCTGAGCTAAAACTAGCAGAGCTTTTTCAAAGCCAGACTGTAACTGGCTGTGATTAGAGCTTTTACAATGAGCTTTAGCTAATTATGAGTTTTTTGGAGACCCTTTTATACAAGCAACATACAAAGAATGGCAGCAGCTGCATGCCTCCTTGTGTGTGCTGCGAGTCAGCCGGATGCAAGCCAGCTGCAGCCCAGAAGCCCTATAGCTGCATTATTTTAATGCTGGCTCTGAGTTATTATACCTTATTTCTCAGCAGGGTTTTATTTCTTCAGGTTGAGCATCCTGTTAACGTGGCTGCCAAGCTTCCTGCTCCATCACCAGCTGGCAGAGGCCATAGGCAAAACAGGCACTCTGCTGAGCGCATTGGAGTGAATAGGTGAACCCCGGAGGTCCCCACCTGAACGGGTGTCCCCCATGGTTGAACCATGGTCTGAGGGCAGCTCGTAGTCCCACACACTAGCATTAAACAAACAATGCTGACAAACTTCCTGCTGGCAAACACCCTGAAGCAGAAGGTGCAGCTACCAGTGAAGCTTGCCCTGCTACAGGCTTGTATGTGAACTTCAGTTCACTGACTTAAATTTAGGTCTGGTACCTCTGCCCCTCTGAGCACAACTAAACACCGGTGGATCACGGTTACACTCCAGAAGGGTTTCTGTCTTCATCCACGACACAAATGGAGCAGCACAGCCATCCTTGTTGATAAGTTTCTTTTCATCAAATGTGCAGGGCTTTCCCATCACAAAGAAATGACAGTTTCTTCAAAATATCAAGAAATATGGCCTAGGGCCAAACAGCTTCATCTGGCCTACCAAGGTAGGAGCGTGAAAGGCAGGAACAGCAGAAAAGGGAGTTCTGAGTACAAGATTTCTGACACACAGTTCTGAAGCCACTCAAAGGATCCATATCAGATTTTTGCCCACTTCTGCAACCAATGTCTCTGAGTTTATTTTTAAATACTTTCTGTACAACTGTTTAAAATAAAGAGCCTTTGTTGGAAAACCACGTGTCATAAGTTGACATCTTAAAACTGTGGAAATCACCCATTCCATGTCAAATAATTTCAAAACTCTATACTTCTATAAAAAGATGAGAGAAATATCAGGGAAATCTATTTTGATTAATTGATGCTTGATTAACCTCAGTTACAAGGTATCTAGTCTACAGCAATTTGTAGTTTTGCATTGATGATTGAATGATGTTGGTCCTTTTCTTTTCTACCTGAGTCATCTGGTTCTACTGCAATAAATGTGAATTTACTAATGAATTATCTCACATTTATTGAGTCAAAAAATATTTTTTCAGTGGACATTTTAAAATAAACAGAACTGATGGCAGAAATCTTCCAACTCTTGAGAGCAGACAGTAGCTTTTTTATAATTTTGTAGTCGCATGAAAATATTATCTCAGTGCAATGGTCTGTTACAAAGAAAAACAAGTTTTAAGAATTATTATGAAAAAGCAAACCAGAATCCCTCGCTTTCACTGTGTGTCTATGCATCTGTATCCTGAAAGCTGTGTCATGTAGTGTCCTGACATCCCAGCCACAGAGAGATATAATAGACTGAAAAACGTCTTGAAAATAAAGATAATAAAAGATAACAAAAGGTACTCAATTTGCAAAGGACAGCTTCTGTACAAGCAGTGCCTAAGAGAGGTGACAGTCTTCATCCTGGACAAAGACAGCCAGAAGCGGATTTGATGGGATCCTATAAAACTAGGGAAAGGATGAATGCAGAATCTGGAAGCATGTTCAGACCAAATAAAAAAAAAATTTCCATCACACCAGAAGCCATCTAATCTATGGAGCGCGCTGTGGGTGTCACAGGTGTCAAAAGATCGCTGATGTTCACAAGGAGGTTGGAGAGATTCATAATCTATCAAAGACAATTAAATATTCTGATGGTGCCTCTGGATTAGCAGAATGATGAGCTGTGGATTGCTGAGCGCTGGGAGAACATTTTAGAAAATATATCTCTTTTTTTGATTCTGGGGGTGGGGCGTTGCTGGTTCTGTAACATGGAGATATGCTTATAGAAATTAAGATCACACAACCCTCATAAAATCAGTCAATACTGTCCCACTAAGGCACAACCCAGATATGATTCCACTATCCAGAACTGTTACCAGCAAAGAGCTCAACTGTTGAAGGTGGTCTGGTCTAGTTGAAGGTGTCCTTGCCTATGGCAGGGAGGTTGGACTACATGACCTGTACAGGGTAAACATAGAGCTGTTTGCAGCTCCCAGAAACTGGAAACTTGACAATTAACTCCACTAGCTCAGGAACATGAAGTCTCTGTAGATATCCTGATTCTTGTCGTACCAGAGGACTATAGCTATTTCTGGACTCCCTCTTAGTTCTTTGCAGTCTTTCCAAAAGACCTTAAACCTCAGACCTTAAAGAAGAAGGAAGCAGAAAAGTTGTCACCAATAAGAGCTCAAAACAAGACTGAAAAGGGACATCTGCTACCTTTGTTTTCTATTCAGTGAATGTCACTGCCTCTGAAAACCAGAAAGCTAACAGGAACTTGACTTTGCCAGCAGAATAATTTCTGTTCAAGTGTCCTCTCCCATGTTGATCCCCATTTTTGGTCTTCCACTGGCAGTGCTCTACTTCTCCATGTCCCCATTCTTGCTGTTTCCATCCTCCTGCCCTTCCCCTGCCAGGCACTGTAGAACAAAAGTAAATATATAAGTTCACCGAATTAATAAGGGAAGTGACTGGACCTATCAAGGAAAACACCTGTCACCTCAGTGACATCCATCAGGCTCACTCCACTCCACACCAGGCACTGCTGTGTGCTCAGACCATGAGGTGTTTAAGGCAGGGATTATGTCTTCTGAAGTTTGCGCAGAGGTGCTGACTGTGGCCTTTGGGCAATGTGAACATTAAATAAGAGCCTTGTACTAGAAAACATTCCCACCTGGAAAGGTTCAAAGAAAAACCTCCTTGTACAAGTGAAACTCCTGCTTGGTGCATAGGCTGTTTATTTAACAGAGCTTGGCAACTGAAGCGAATTGCTGTGCAAGAACAAGCAGCAGCTTCCCATTGCTCTCCACTTGCCCTCCCACAGCCAGATCCACTATGGTGTGCCTGCTGTTTTGCCAGCCTGGGACAGGTAATGAGATGCGGCCTTTTCTGCATGTAGAGCTGATCCTGCAGCTTTCAGAAACATGAAGCATCAGCCCTGAGGAGAAACCAATGAAAATGTTAATGGAATGGACCAACAGCTGTTGTTCAAACTATACACGGTGCATTACAATTACCAACAAAGACTGATACAAGTACATGCTGCAATAACATTTTAGCATTAATTATTTTAAAAGATCAAGTGGAAAAATAATTTTGTTCTGCTACCTTTTCATTTCTATGGGCTGATGACAGTGATCCATTTGTTCTTACCAGTCTTATGTGACAATTATAAAGAGGAAATGAAGGAGGAAAGAATGGATCATCTCACAGAACTCACAGTAATCAAAACTTAAGCAAAACACACTTATTCTTTCTAGTTTCTCTTACTTCTCCCAGTACTGGCCATACACATTAAAAGGATTCTGTCTACATGATTGCTTTGTACAGAGTATTACACCTACTGCATAAAAGCAATACTTGGGGAAAAAAAAAAGGCAGCACTGCTTAAAAGCCTTCTGTGATTTTCTTCTTGAGTCTCTGCATTTCTGGTTTCACCATGTGCAAAATGTGATATATGCTCTGTTACTGCAAATTGCTTTTAGATGTGTGGATGAAAAGAACTATATATGTATTCCTGACCATGGGCAGTTTATTTGTTCCCCTAATAACCAGTTCCCTCAATGAAGAGATTTTTATTAAGATCAACAGGAGAGCAGGGGAGGTAGGAAAGGCATTTAAATTTGGGCAAGTTTTTTAAAAGTGAAATTAATTCATGCCGCTGAAATATAACATCTAGGAAAAGAAACATTATTTCAACAGGTGCATTTTATATGTCACATGCACGTGCACTTTCACTGCTTGAAGCCCCTGTAGTGAAATTCACCTGGGCAGCAAATGAGCCTGTAAAGTTATATTATTAATTTTCAGGCTAGAGTTCCCATTTAGATAATCAACATCATGCTTTAGTAATTTACTCAATGAAGCCAATTCAGCAAAATTGCCCTTTTTGCAGCATATGTACCCCATATGTAGAGGCTGGATCCATCCTTTCATTCCAGTAAGAACATGTTGTCAAATTGGTGTAAATGCAAGGCTTACACTGATAAACCATGATGCACCATCTGAGGATCTGACTATAAGCTGAGCACTGTGCTTGTATTTAAATACCCTATTTCTGCAGATGATAGAGCCTGTGTAATAAAGCAACATGGTGCACATGATCAGACATGGTGTAAGTTGAACTGCATATGCAGGTTTCATGTACTACCATCAAAGGAGAAATCGTACTGTGCTTTCACTGCCTCGTACATATCTGGGCTGATACATAGTGGAGAAAAAGTGAGGAAAATGTGGAATAGTTCAGGAATCTGGTGGGACAGGCACTCAGAGCACTTTTAGGAGTTTGTATTCAACTCATTTGGGCAAAATCAATCACGAACAGGACCCACAGAATGGAAGGTGGCTAAAACAGGTAGAAATATTTCACATATCCTAACAACCATATAGCTGTACATGAAACATACTGTGTTTGGTATTTAGCTAAGGACTGAGCAAGCCATCGTGGCCACAGGTTGCAAGCCTGCAGTGTAGAATTTGAATCTCTTTCTGAATTAACTTCAGTTGTTGCAGATAAAACAAACCCTCTAAATGTCCTTCACACGAAGTGGATGTAGAGAAATACACTCAGACTGAGATGAATCTGAATTATTTCAGACATTTGCCTTATGATGGGATGAATGACTCTCTAAAGGATCCTCACAGTCTCCACTGACTGTAGCAGAAGAGTAGGTAACAAATTTCTGGATGTATTAAATTAGTCAGAATGAAGCACACACAGAGTTGTACGCACTGGGAAAATCTTGATACCAGTGTGACTTCACCTAAGTACAAATTTCCAGTCATACAGAACAAGGGGCACATCGGAATGCAGTACAGACAAGCCTTCCGTTGGTGCTTGCTCAGTGGAAAGTGAGAACCAAATTCAGCCGAGTTGAATGATGAACATAATGGAATGGAATACTCATTTTCATCAAAGGCATTATAGTGGAGAATCACCTTAGTTATTACTGGCTATATTCAAGACTCATGGAAAATATAAAAAAAAAAATTCAGTGTCTCGTTTGCTAATTGAAATGGGCATCTGGTAAGAGAAAGCACCATCTGATCCCAGAAGGAAAAAAAGGTGAACTTGCTATAATCTGTTTTCTGCAAATCAAACATTGTGGAAAAGAGAACCTCCAGGGACAGCCTGTGTGAAGAGGTTACAAACATTGCTTTGCCTAGCAGGGATGATGTCATGGTTTCTATCAGAATTACTAAAATGCATACATGTATTTTCTGGAACATGGGCTTAGAGATATATGGTCTTTGTACTTACAGACACATTTTCCCACAGAGCTTAATGAATTGAAGAGTGAACCTTCATAACACTGTAACAGCCTACAGCTTTTCTTTCTTTTACTGTATCTTGTAAAAATTCCTCAGTTATTCATGTTAGTATCCTGACATTATGTCTGAAATGTATTAAACAATTTTTCAAAATTTGGATAGACAAATACAATAGAAAAATTACATTTAAACATTTTTGATCTTAAATGTTTAACAGACCGCTACAACTTCATACGCATGTACCAGACAGTCCCACAAGAGAGTTTTTCTCTTAAAACTCTTTATGACCTTCATCATGAAAAATGCATTAAATCATCTAGATTCACACTTGACTTGCTTCACAGAAATATATGCCTATGGGCATTTTGAATATTTGACTGATTTGAGATATAAGTGGGTGCACAAAGCTTTGATTTCTTGTGTGTTGAATTAGCATCCAAGAACCTGAAAAAAAACAACTGGAAAAAAATTAAGATTGATTTATTCATTTCAAAAACTGATCCCACAGATCCAAGTAACTCCTGGTATAAAAACCCTTAAAAGGTTTCTTTGTTTTGCATCAGAGCTACACCGGTATTCAAGTCAGAGCTGTGCAGCACAGCAGATGTCAACCAGACCTGGGATCAGAAGCAAGAAAGCATGATCCACAGAAAGAATCAGCATAGAAGGGGATTTCCAGATCACCACCCAGATCCCTAAATCTATGACAGGTTAGGGAGGGAGGGAGGGAGAAAGAGGAGACTTCTGTCAAGGTAGAAGTGGTAAAAGTTGTTAGAGTACAGTACTGGTACGGTAACAGATGAATTTACTGGTGGCATTTCCGCCAGGTGATATAGTAACCACCCATGATTTTATCAGTGAATTCTGCTGAGATAGACAAAATCTTTTCCGGTCGTATCTGATATAAATCCATGTATGACAGATATTGTCTAATCTGCCATATTTAGACAGTCCAATCCAAGCTTTTTTTTTTTTTTTGTTTATCAGTTGATATGCAACAGGGTTCTGGTAAAGCAAAATATGAGGACTTTATTATTTATCACCAAGGTAGGTTAAAAAATGAGAGAGGAAATTAGCTCATGGCGAAGCTGCAAATTTGTTGTGTCATATGCAATACTAATTTCCATTGACCTTATGCTTCTTGAAGACAATCTGGAGTTCAAGCAATTCCTTGCCTTCAGCTTTGTGGGACACCACCACCCAGAGAGAGGTAACAAATACAATCCTAATAACTCCAGGTTTTATCTTCTGTGGTCATAAGCAGTTTCCCTATCCTTAGACTGACAAATCAAAGTGAGTCTGTAGGACCACTCACACTTCAAAATAAACAATTATTCAAAATCCCAAAGTTACCCAAAAAATAGCTTGTATCTCTTTGGAAGAAGAGAACCTAGCAGCTTTACAGCAACCGGTTCCTAAGACAGGATCAGTTTTCTTGCTTAGAAACTAGACAGGAACAAGAAGATTATTTTAAGTTCAGTAACCACTTTGTGACCTGCTACGACGTGTACTTGGTAAGAAATTATTCTTTCAATTCTTCATCCTTGCTTGCATTTGTGATTAACCAGTCTTGAACAGCCCCAAAAATGCCGTACAGCACAATAAGTGCCTCAAAATACATCTGACCTCCTGGGGAGGACACACTGGTGTCATTCAAGTCAGTGATGAAGCTTCCATTGTTTTCTCTATAGCGTTAACTCCAACGAAGGTGAACGAGACCAAAGGCTGATGCAGGAAAAATGGGTCCATTGTCTTCCTGACTTGGGTACATATCACATTCAATGTTATATCTGCATCACAGAAGAAAATCTGTATGTTCTTTACTCCCAAACCCAAAGAAGTATATGTATCAAGAAGATAATCGTGCTGTATTCTCTGAACAACCTAGTTTCTAAATGATGGAATATGCCTTCCTCATCAGATACAGTGCCTTCTCTCTTAATTCAGAACTGAATTTATGATTAAAAGTGGTTCATAGTAAGCAGGAGAATTTGGAACACATTAGTGCTGTCTTCCATGGTTTAAAAGACAGGAACAAAGACACAGACAGTGATGAGGAAGGTCATGGATGAGAATGGCATAGACATCTCTAAATACAGGAAGGATTTCCAATTTGGAAACCATTTTCACACTGCATACTGCAGCAAATATAATTATCTACTCTTATCTATGCTCTCTAGCAATCTGAAATCCTGGAATAAACATTCCTCATATTTGCAACACAAGTCCAATGATAAGGATGTCAAATCAAGAATACAGAATTTGACTGGCACTGTTAGGGTCCTTGGAGGGGTCCAAAAATGACCAGAAGAAAGCTCTGAAGTCAACTCTTGGATAGTGATAAGAAGTTGGACACTTCAAAGCTCACACAGCTGTAGAAAGGATGTTTACAAATTAAGGCTGACTGGGGTCAAGGACACCTGCTAGTCAAAAATGTGTAGTTTTTGTTATTAGCCGAATATGAGAAATCTAGTGAAGCCTCCCTGCTGTGCTTATAAAGTCACACGATGTTCTTCATTCTGGTCATTCGTGCAAAATTATCTTAGCTCTGTTTTGCTTCCTGCTGTCCCACGACACATCATAAAAAAAATTACTAATAGTTACTTAAACAACATCCATTTTTGTAAGAGCAATAAAAATTTTGTTTACCCTCTGCAACTGCCAAGGTGTTTTAGTTGAATATGTACAAATGCTTGTTTGCAACATTAATGATTACACAGGGGGAATCCAGCCTGGAAAACTGCTAGTTGCAATTTTCCCTCCAAGTCACCACTCCCAGCATTTTTATGTGGTTTTTGCATTCAGCATTGTCACTTTGGCAATGGAGTTCTTAAACACTTTTACCTATGTAAATAATAAACCATAGCTTATATACTGGAGTACTTCTCTTAGTTTCACACTGATATATTATAATCATAACTCTGACTCAAAAGGGTGTGATTCTTCATTTTCTAAGCTCAAAACGACAAAAGCACATGAACCAGTTATAATGGCCTAAGTGCAGGGTACTCTGTGGTAATTGACTATGTCTATAATCTCACCTCTCAGGTAACTTTCCTCTATTTCCTTCAGGTCCCATAGATGTGAATGCTTTACCACATATCCCATAGGAAAACATCAGATAGTTCTGGTTCTTCTTTAAAACAATAGGGACACTTCGCCTTGGTGAGTTTTTCAAGTGGTTTTGACTTGATTCCCAGGAGTAGAGTCCTCTTGAATCATGTTTATTTTCTCTATGTTTTCATTCAGAGGTATTCTTGTCAATCCACCACCTAGAAAAAGATCCTTGAGTCTTGTCTGTGGCATGCTTCCCATTCATCAGTGAGCTGAAGTAACCCTTGCAGCTCTTCACAAGAACCTTCTCCAATTTTTCAGCATTGTAGTGGATTGACTTTGGGATTTTTCAGAACTTGCATAAAAAAATGGCCTTTACAGGTCTTCCTTAACAACGGAGGTCAGGATCCATGGAGGTATTCTGTATCTTCCTTTAACATAACATGACATATAAATAAGGTGTAGATAAGAGAATGCGCTCTCTTCTTCTTCCAGGAGTCTGGAGAGCAGGAGCTCCATTGCTATTGGTCCTGTCTGGAGCTGAGGCCTGCAGCGGCTACTTTGTCTGCCCACCTGTGGGTGGAGAGTCCGGGGTTGGAATTAGCCGTTCTGCTTTCCTCAAGGGAAGTGGTGAGATTTTGCTAGTTCTTTACTTTTATAGTTACTGACTCTTACAAGTGTGCATACCTGTTTTGTTATTGTTCCTTTTTGTCCTTCTTCCCATTTTGCCTTCCCCTTTTCCCTTTCTTGGGAGTTTCGCTTGATATCCTTACTGTATGTAGTTGTTTTTATTTAGAAAATACATAAATACATATATTTAGTGTTGATTTCAGATTTTATATGTTTTTTTCCTTTGAGGGGGGGGTAAGGTTTGGGAAAGAGGCAGACTGAGCGGTTGGAGAGCTTGGGAAAGCTAGCTCAAACCTGCTCAAGCATCACACTTCATGTGCAGACTTCAGACTGGAAACTGCAGCACATGCACTGCTGCCCACTGAAAGTTGGGTCACTTTTAATTGTTACAAGTTGAGTGTGAAAAATGGAGACACCTAAAATTACTGGACGCTTTTGCAAACGTTGGCCCTAGTGACTGATTCTCTTTCAACATTCAACATACTAATGCCTCACCTAAAGTCATTAGTGGAAGAAGAATTGCATCTTCAATGTCTGGTCTTAAATTTTTGATGCCAAAAAATTGTAATGAGTAAAAAACATTGACTCACATGGGAGTATAAAAAAAGGAATACGAAAGAGGAACTCCCCTGCCTTTCCTTCTTCAGTTTACTTTAACTAGTGATCGTAAGGCAAATAAATTAAGTAAGCGGAAAAAACAAATATTCTTTTCCCCGTCACCCAGACAACTGTTGTGATCTCAGGATATTCAAGGAAAAGGAATACATGTTATTAGCCCAGCTAACACAGATGTAGAGACATGGACAGGATTTCGGACACGAGCTCTTTGTTCTTTATGAAAGCTGGAAAGGCTGTATTAACTCCCTCCTACCCTCAGAATCTGAAAGGGGATGTGAGTTCACTGTTAATCACTCACAATTAATATCATCCTTTCTTTGCTTTAATGTAGGGTGATTGTCCAGCTACCAAATGTGCCATCTGAAGTGGAAATTTAGGGGAGATTCTGGAGCAGGGGAAAGAGACTGGACTCTGCACTTTGGGCCGATGTATTTGGGTATTAATTGGTGCATTACCAAAGAAAAGTGGGTAAATTTATTTGTGACCAATTAACAATTGCAGCAGTGATCAAGATTTCTAACATCAGGTCTGTGCTCACTACATCACTGCTAGAAGATGAAAACACATGGCATTTTTTTACCCATACACACATCTGGAAATCCAAAGTTAACCTGCATTTGAAAATTGAACTGAAAAATAAATTAAACTGAAGAGAAAAATAAACAAAACCTAATCAACTGTGGCTTCATGTAGCCTTGGAAACAGCTACGCTTGAGAGCAGCTGTGCTTGTTATTTCAATATTTTCTGATATGCAACAGTAAGTTATATCTCAGTTACAAGGAAGTTACTCCTCTGTTACATCAACGATCTTCTGCACCATGTGTTTGTTGAATTACTTGCGCTACCACAGAGCTGCCAATCCAAGAAATGCCTCTTCCTCAGCATCAAACTCAACTAATGGCAATATCCTGCAAATGCTTACAGAGCAATTGGTGGGTCACATGCCACTCTGACTATAGCATGCTTGCAGGCTCAGAAGACTTCACTGGGTGCTATCTGCAAACCAGTGTTGCAGACCATCTCCTACAGACGTGTCCGAGTGCATCTCACCACTTCTTCTCACCTGACAGTGCTGTGCTAACATACATCAGGAAAAAATGTACCTCACTGGAAAATATTGTCCTGAAATAACACCAAACCCCTCTGTCATGCATCCTGCAATTGCTTTTAAGCATCTTGTCCCAGGCAGAGCCTGGCCTAAGGCTGATAAAATCATAACACTTGGCATAAAAAGGAAGGAAGGAAGGAAGGAAGGAAGGAAGGAAGGAAGGAAGGAAGGAAGGAAGGAAGGAAGGAAGGAAGGAAGGAAGGAAGGAAGGAAGGAAGGAAGGAAGGAAGGAAGGAAGGAAGGAAGGAAGGAAGGAAGGAAGGAAGGAAGGAAGGAAGGAAGGAAGGAAGGAAGGAAGGAAGGAAGGAAGGAAGGAAGGAAGGAAGGAAGGAAGGAAGGAAGGAAGGAAGGAAGGAAGGAAGGAAGGAAGGAAGGAAGGAAGGAAGGAAGGAAGGAAGGAAGGAAGGAAGGAAGGAAGGAAGGAAGGAAGGAAGGAAGGAAGGAAGGAAGGAAGGAAGGAAGGAAGGAAGGAAGGAAGGAAGGAAGGAAGGAAGGAAGGGAAACTGCTGCTGGTTTTCTTTTTTTTCTCTTGGAGTGGCTTCTCCAGCTATAGTGACTTCTCCAGCTGTAGTTGCTGTTTGTGCTGCTGCTTTCGTTTTGTCAGTCTGTACTCTGGCTGTGCTGTGTGCCTGTGTACCTAATCCAGGGATTTATATTATCAACCCAAGAGGCAAACAACACTATTCACTAAGGATGCTGAGGTTTTGGCCCCACTGGAAACACAAAGAGAAATTTTTCTGGGTAAGATGCAGTTCACTGAGAATTACTCCATTCTCCCTGTCACTCTTAGAGAGACATTCTCCCTTATTCTTTTACCTTTCTTGTATTATCTGTTTCGTTTGCAAGCTTACTGTGAGTACACAATGCTTTTCACTTCATTCTTAGGTTCTCAGGGCAGTACCACAGTTCAAATTTTCTGCTCCAGAAGCTGTTCTTCAAAATAAGTATTCTGGAGCTTCCTGTGATCCAACATCACTTCAGTAATGACCAACGTATGCTAACGGGTAACTGTGGCAGTTCCCGAAGGAAATCTTTAATGCACTGGCAATAATTAATAAATAAGACCAACCGTCTTATGAATTACAAGAGAATTGCAGCACAGCTGGTTGGATCTTACCTCATTGATGCAGCAGCAAGAATAGATTTTCATTACTTCATAATCTCCATTCATCCAGTTAGCTTAATGATCATATCCCTTCAGAACTGGATGATATCCAGTTCTTCGTCTAATCAAAATCTCTTCCTATCATGTCATTGTTGATGCTTAAGCTTTATATTAGCTTAGACAACATATGGGAAGAAAATGTAATGATCCATAACTGGATGATTAAATCTAACCCATAAACACTGATGTTAACGATTAGCAGGCTGTCATGTTCTTGTTTGAAGTCAGATAACTAAAACTCCGTTTTCCCTTTACAAAAACAAAATCCACTCTTAATTTCCTGGAATAACATGGAGTAAATTCCTGTTCCATTCCACGGAATTCGAGCATTTATCTTCCTCACAAGCTCTGTTTCTTGGAAAATGAGATGTTCGTATGGCTCTACTTAATAAGGATGAATTAATTCTCCTCTAAATTGACTAGTTTGAATCCTTACAATTCCAGAGAGACCATGCAAGTCCTTTGTATTCTGTCCCTAATATTGTGCAATATAACAATTCCTACTAAATGTTCTGATACTCCTTAAAATGTTTGTGGCTATTTCGTCATGGGTTTTTTACATAATAACGCAGAGAAGTTCTCTTTCTAGATACCTGCATGCAAATAATTAGATCTTTATAAATAAGTTAAGAATACAAAGTAGTCTAAAGAAAACAGTCATATCTGCGGCCAGTATTCTAAATACTTCTTAATCAAAATACTACACAGCTAGGAAATATTATAAGACATTGATTTAGTATTGAACATAGAGCAAGAAATAAAATAGTCTAATCGTATATACCTCATTGAGATCTCTCTGATGATTTGTTTAAACAAAATAAGATGTGTTACAATAGAAGTACAAATGCAACTACTTACGTCTCCTAGATGTAGACTTTTTGTCCACTCTTGGTTTCTCACGTTTCTATACATAAGGATCAAAAACAGGCTCTTGTGAGTGAAGGAGGCAACTATGTGTAATCTATTATAGCTATGACACAATATTTTCTCTTATATGCAGTGCAGCAGTTCCAGCAAAGGAAATTAGGACATATCCCCAGACTTCAGAAGGGGAGGTGTCAACAGGCATGAAACCATTCCTGTTTGTTAGCAGGGAGGACATCTTTGTGACTTGGTCCTTTATGCATTTGTGATTTTCATTTCTGCCACGGTACATAACAGTTGTGTGACTGAAGTAATCTCCAACTGACCACTAGCAAACTGGTAAACAGGTGAATCCAGGGAAGAAAAGGCATTCATTGGTCAGCAGACATTTTGCACTTTTTCTTTCATTTCAGACATAGACTGCAATCATCTTGCACAACGTAATGAAAATTAAGTATTTTCTTACTGGTCAGAGCAGACTGGGGGCAAATACTTTTTCGTATGATATGCATTTCACATTATAATGCTTCTGTGGTGTAGGCTTTCTCTGCTTTATTGGTTTAGTAAGATCTTCTACAGAAAGAAGACCCTAATCATTACATTTTGCCTAAGATGTCTTTTTATATGAAGTTCTTTACCTGTCAGGCAAAAGAATAGTGTCCTAATTAAACAAAACGATTAATAACATTTAGTAGTTTTTCTCAGAGCCATCAAAGGACCAGAAATAACTGTGCATCATATTCTCTTCTGCCATGCTAAGTGTTCATAGAGTATCCAAAAGGTGTAAGAGCCATTCCAACTGTCCTCTGCTAAGCCGTGAATTTATATTGTGTCTTCATTTCTCGGGAGGTGATATATTAAAAACATCTGGAAAGTCTCAGTGCTGTCCACCTGTGACTTCTGATTGTCCCATGCCTGCTGCATTCAGACAACATGCCAGAGAGCAAGAGTTGTGCACACCGAATCCCTACCATACGGTGTTAATTTGAAAAATGCCTCGTAAGTTGATCAAAAGGTGAAAATCATTAAGAGCAATTTGTTCTTTTCAACAGAAATAAGCTTATGAACACTTTCGCTTTGATGGTTTCCATTAGCCAGAAAACATGTTCCTGCAGCAAGTCTCTCTCCTAATGCAGTTCTTTTATACACAGGGGCCTCATACAACAGAGCAGGATCTAGTTGCTTTCCAAACTCTGTAACATGAACTGATGGAAAAGAGAGATTGGACCTTATGCATACTATTATTCATAAAAACAAATGCCCTCTTGGCAGCACAGCAGCACAGCTCTGTGTGTAGTACTAATGTGAATGTGGGAATGAGTGAAGGTAGGCATGAGCTACTCTGCCCATGATCGAAGCTTGTCAATTGCAAACAAAATCAGCCTGCAAGCTTTATAGCTAACTTCATGCAGAGTCTGTGCCCTGAATTATATATCCTGCGACTCTAAAAGGCATAGTACCTCACATGCAGCCCCCACTACACAACTCTCACATTAGAGCCCTCAGCACCTGGACCTCCAGAGTAGGAGGGCTTCCTTTAGACATAGGCACAGCCTGCAAGCAAAAGAAGGAAAACTAGGAGATGTGATGATTGTTTAGGATTTTTATTAGATTTTTAAGACATGTACAAATTAAAGAGCAGAAACATATATCTGGTAGAGACTGCTGAGGTCAGATGCTTTTACTAGAAACATAAAAATTGCCTTTATAAAAACATAAATCTTAAATCTTCCTCCTTTTTCCTCATTTCTTGGGTTGGAAGCTCTTCTAGGGTCTCTCTGCTCAAACTGTAAGAACTCTTATCATTCCCAAGCTAAACAGACACGAGCCATTTATATATCATTGCTCTTATAAGCCACTTTAATTCTTGTGGGTTTGGATTCAGTTGATTCAGTTTGTGAATTCCAACCAATACCTAATTAAGGATGGAGAACCTTCCTGCCCTATTGACAGCACAAATAAAGAACTAAAAGATAGACCCTACTCAAAAGTTTTAATAAATTTAACTGAGAGGCAGAAGATGGACATGGACAGTTAGGAGAGGGTGAAGAAACCATGGGCAGCATCAGGTAGTGTGATAGCCATCAACAGTCTACCCATGGCCGCATTTTTGTAATGACAAGATCTGAGCAACAATTTTAAATGGGGAAAAGAATCAGCTATGTAAATATTTGGAAACATCTCAGCTAAGGGCAAAAAAAAAACCATGAAACAGCAGAGCACTTCTGTATTTGAAAATAAAATGATCCGGACTTGTTGGCTGAATGTATATTCTGGGTTTGCTGGGCATAAAATCTGACTTGCTAGAAAAGGAGGTTGTACACAATGAGAGGTGGCATAGAAACCTCAAAATAAAAATCTGGAGGAGAAGAGATGGAGTCAGTGGGAGGAGAGTGTAGTTGCTGATGATAATATGGAGGTAAAGAAGATGGGAGTGTGAGAAAGGGATTGAAAACTTTAAATGTCCAGAAGTACTCTGTGACTTTATCATAGAGCAGATAACCCCCTCACAGCTTACCAGGTCTGAGCTGTGGTTCCATTAGAATTCAGGGAGAAAGCCATCATTTACTGAATCAGTAACAATACTTTCAGTTGTGTATCTATTACTTGGGAGGTCTCAATGCAGACCCAGGCTAGGCTTAACCTTGCGTTATTTATGAAACCTGTCATAGTCAGTCCTGCCATGAAATTTCTGCAAAACATATTCTTTCTTTCATCTGGCTCTGAGTTATTTTTTCTCTCAGTTATTGGAATTTGGTTTAGAACAAAAGTGATTTATCTGAAAGACTGTTGTAACTATTGTCTGATCTTCGCATTATACCTACACCCTCTGGAGCAGATAGTGGTGAAAATTCCTCTTGCTTTGCATATCAATAAACTATTTAGACAAGATGTTATTTTGAACTGCCATCATTTGATTATCAGAAGTATAATAAACGGTCCACAGACAAGTACAATACTTCTTTACCTGCATGCTCTTCTAACACGCAAGAGTAAATTCACATCATTTCTTTCAAATGGGTTAGTCTGAATAAAAGCCATCCTTTCTTTTACTAGCTGGAGAGGCAAAGTGTGCATTGCCCTGCAACATGTTTCTGAGAACTGGCAGAAGAGGTCATTCTTTCCCCCAGGGATTCCAGGCCTTTGGACAGAGTAGCTTGAATACAGCTTAAAAGGTTGCAAAATCTTTAAACAGCATTCCATGAAGCACATAATGTACCCTCTCCTTGTATCCACTATAGCAATTAATGTCAATAAGTATAAACTGTTAACATCTGTGTTAAGTGAGAACAGTAAAGCTGTGTTTGTTCTCCTGCAGTTTCATAGGATAAAGCCGTTCTTCAACTTCAAACACCCTGGAAGAACAGACAAGGAGAACAGTGGAACCAAGAAACAAAATAATATTTTTCATTAGTGTTTTTTGTTATGACTCAGTCTTAACAGATCTTTTGCTATAACAAAGGGCTTTAAATCTCATCTGTTTATCTTTGCTTCACAGAAATGGTCATGGTAAAAATAAAAGATAGAAAGAATTGACTTTATCAGTGAACAAGGGATTTGTGGTTTTAGATCGCTGCCTAACAGACCATGAAGTTACCAAAACTCTCTAAATTTGTCTACAGTGACCCATTGCTCATTTTCCATAATGGGAAATTTCATAAGCATGGTGTTCATTGACACAACCATCAAAGAAATGCCAGTTCTACAGTTCAGACTTTGCTCTAAGATGGCGCTGGGCACTTTCAAGCAGCACAACAGCTGTCAGCTAGCGTTCACTGTGATTGCTCTCTGCTTAGGAGAATGGCAGAATAGTATGAGCAACAAAGACATAAAATAAAGTGATGAGCACAATGTAAAGCCTACCCCCAGAATGCTCTTGCATCAATTGTTCATGTGAAAAAGCTTTTACAGCTGAGTTCTTTTGATGGAGACGATAAGCAGACATTATCTAGCATGGCTTTCTCAATCTGTGTGGCTGGCCTCCCAGGGAAAAACTCTGAAATTTTCCAATAACGGCACATGTGTATAACCCTGGGGCAAATGAGAAATGGAATGCATGTCATTTATTTGTTAAGTGCTTTGCAAACCCTCAGCACCCTGTGCTGTCTACAGTGCTGGATGCTTATCGTTCAAAGGACTGCTTCTCACTAGGGCTAATCTCAGTCCTGGAGAAGTCAATGGGAATCTTCCCCTTGTCTAGAGGGTGCTTTGGATAGAGCCCTGATCTTCCACACTTCAAGTTCCCATTAAACTCAGCAGGGTGTCTGGATGTGCAAGGAAGGAATCACTGGTCTTTCAGTTACCCAGTGTCAATATTAACCTGCAAAGTAAATGCACACAATGGGCTTTCCCATACATAGTAATTAAATATGCTTCCTCTATTCTCTGCCGTTTTTCACATTGAAGGATTTACATTGTTTTGTTTTAGCTTTAATAATCATAGTGGGGTTTAGAAGCAGGTTTAGAAGAGGGCACCGTCATCCCATGTTACCAACAGGATGTTAGAAAGTGCTTTTTAAATATGGCACTAGCAAGGCAGAGTTTAGAAAGCAGGTTTTGCACTGTTTCTGATCAGCTAAAACACATAGACTTCATTCATCCTGTTCACATGTTAAGAAACTAGTTTGATCATACAAGATAACTCATCTTTTTCTGCCATCTAGTGACAAAAACTACAGTTTAGCAAGTTTATGGAGCTTTTATCCAGGTAATTTTATTCAGTCACATACAAGCCAGGTATTGACATGCATTTTCCTGGTCATTTCGCAGCATTTCATGTGATCTGAGTGTGAGAGAAGGCTGAGAGCTTTTGTTTTGCTCTTTCATGTATCATCATTTTCATGATTGTTTTTAGCCTATCATCTTGTACCTAATGACAGGGTCACTCTTGCAATGGAGAAAAAACATCCCTAGGATACAAATCCACTTGTCATGTGTCTTCAAAGAAACCCACCTGGCACATCACCTGTGGAGACTCTGTTTGCAGAGGACCAGCAAAACCTTTCCTCCATCTTTGACAGTTTAAAGACAAGCAAACACAGTACTACTGCCCAGTAATAGTACTAAGACAATTAGTGGCCACCAGCCACAAGAAATTAAACAGTTGCTCTGTCTAGCCTGAAGACTGTGTATTTCTCTTTCTTTCCTTCTGCTGAAGTTGAAGGTGTACTTCAGCGATGTCACTAAAACTATTAAAATACTTAACATGTAAGCATATAGTTAAAATGCTTTGGTCAAGCAAGTCTTTCACCTCCTGTTCCATAAAGATTTTGTTGTGAGACTATGATATTAAATGACAGTATTCCTAATGTTTGCCTAACCACTTATCCCAATATATGAAAGAATTTTCTGGCTTCTTTTATGTAGGCACAAGGATAGACACCAGAAAGCTATTTCTGGGTTCTTAATATTACCCAAGTTACAAAAGCAGCTCTGTAAGACTTTAATATATAGCATGACTTTTCCCTTAACAAGAAGCCTCATTCAGATCCCATTAAAATATTTTTTTAAAATCAGGAAGTCTCAATACACATTGAGTCAAGCCCAAGATGAGCCCATGGAGAAATGATGGTGACAGCTTCTGTACTGCATATACATAATTCTTGGCAGGACTGGAAAGTAAATTACCTCTGGCTGTTTTTCCAGACAATGTCAAAATCATCAGATAAGGTGAGCGAGAATGACAATGCATATTAATGTATCACTGCTAGCTTTACATTAAACTTTGCAGCTTTATTAGCAACAGCTGTCTGCCTTGTTACACATATTGTAGCAGTTTTACAGGCAAGAATTGACAAAACAAAGCCATTATTCTTGTATTATTTCCAGTGGATGGTGGTATTATTTTCTTCTCTAATAATGAGGAAATGCTGCTGTATCTCATTACATCTGTGTGAAGCTTGGGTTTTATTAATAAAGAACACTGTGCACTTGGAGATTTGTCCTCTAGGTGTTTGAATGTTAAAGATTTATAGACGTGATTCTCCTACACTGTGATACCGATATGGCCCATAAAGTCCTTCTTTGAACACTAATATACACCATCACAGAAATTTTACTCGAATTTTAACAAAGTGCTTAGAATTATTACTTATGCCAAAACATCGTACTTATAATTACAAATAAATAAATTCACATAAAAATTACATGTTAATAAAATCATTTGCATGACATTGCTATGAAATCTCTGACTGGCTTTTTATCTGGGGTCAATGGAACATAATGAGAAGACTTACAAAATACTAAGGTATGAGTTGCATTTTATAACCGTCTCACAGAAAGAAAGACAGGTCTATAACTGTGTCTATTCTCTAGCAAATAAGTGATAAACCTTTTCATTTAACTTAGTGTTTTCTTCATTGTCTTAAAGTCTATTCAGTTACAAAACTTTGCATTTCTGTGAGGAAAGAAAAAGATCCTTACCTATGAAATAAGAGTTAAAAGAGAAAACAAGGCTAGCACTCTTTTTGTTGTTTTCATCAAGGCAGGGTCTTTCTTGAATACTGTCCTGATTCCCACGTACTCCAGCAACACAAGCACAGAGGGTTCTTTTTGAGGTTGGCCTCTGAGATGAACAAGAAAATAAGGACCATAAGGTAAAAGAGATATTTTCAGACACCATCACGCACTCTTACTTTTTTAACTATCCTTTTTCCATTTTAAGATGTTTTACCACAACACCTCTTAAGTTTTATACGTAAATAAACCACACAGAGAAGCCTCAGATGAAATCTCAGAACCACTTTTGAAAATAAAGGACTGTAATCCTCGATCAGTCATGTTTCATTGGTGACTAATACAATGCAGCACCCATACCTTTGAATGTCATGGGCCAAACCCTTAAAGGACAGGACAGAATCACAGAAAACCTGCTAGTTCTTTTATTTTTTGGGGGGCGGGGAGGGGGGGGGTGGAGGAAGTGTGAACATTTGTAACAGTGCATAATTTTCAATCTGCTCTAAACCTTAGGACTGAAAAGCCTTTACTTCAATAACTCTCCATAGACTTAAGTACATATTTAGATCTCTAAAAGCTTAGAAGCCTTATTTCTATGTTTTCACAACAAATAATCTGCAGCAGTAATACTGTTGCCTAACAAGAACAGCTCAAAAAAGAAGATCTGAAGACCGAGACTACTAGTCATTCTTTAGTAGAGGGCATCTTCTGACTATATCCAAGGACCTGCTTACGTGCAAGTCATCCTACCCTCCTTTTGCTGTCAGTGCAGAGCTAGTCAGTGAAGTCAATGGAGTTCTTGGTGGGGTATATCTTATCTTAAAGTAATTGTCAATATTTGGTGGACATGAACAACAATCTAAATTCTGTCAGCTCAGCTGACAGGATCTGTAGTGATTGCAGCCCTAGACAACCAAAGCTGTAACACTCATACTGGAGACACCTGAACATATCTCCAGCTTTTTGCTGGCTTTTGATGAATTCAAAAGGTTTGTGATACTCTTCTTCCTTCTCAGCTAACAAGACATAAGCAAGATGTTGTGTCAAACATATGGTAAAGTGTTACTTCACTGTAGCTGATTGTCAAGATTACACGGCTGGCTACCTGAGGATCTCTCGCAGATATTCCAGTTGCCATTTTGCAGGTACAACAGAAAGTAAATGTGCTTATATAGAAAGGACTGAAACATTCCCTAGTTCCTAGAACAGGTATTTAAAATAGCTGTGCTAAATTTAATCCCTCAGCCTCACCACACAGAGCCATTCTGCGTGTGTGTTGACCTGTTTGCAAAGGGTGTGATCAGGTGTTTGTCTGTCTCGGTAACTCCTGCATCAAAGCCCTAGAGAGGAAATGTTGTGACAACATCAAGGAAAAATGCATGTGTCAGTTGTAATTACATCGCTATTTATTTACTCAGTATAGACACTTGTACTTTTAGAAATAAATTGGGAAAACAGGCTGATTTTAAACAAGTGATGGTAGAGATGTTGTTAAAACCATGAGCGTGCACAAATTTCGACAGACATACTTGTAGCTTTGTCCCAGTTTTTGATAGCTTCACTGATAGGAGGAGTTCAATGCAGAGAATGGGCCGTTTGCTATAGAGATAAAAGATCATTCTTACTTTTCTTTGAAATAAGTTTATTTGGTAAAAATGACCGAGTGTGGTTCCAGGTTTTATTAAAAACTAGTCTTATAATAAAAAAAATCACATCACATTTAACTTAGACTACCAGCAGTAACAGTTTTATGCTTTCATTCAGCTCATGAAGTCACTTGCTTCAGAGACATGAGTGCAGCTTACTTCCAGAAGCATGCCACAGGATCTCAGTTCCCATGACCAAAAGACACATGCACAGAGTTGCTGTGAATCAAGCGACACATGGTGATTTGTCCACGTGCCCGTGTGTTGTCCTGGTTTTGTGGGAAGGATTTAAGCAGTTGTTAGTATACGACATCAGAGGTATATTCTCAAGGAATGGAGAGTGCCTTGGTTTCAAGTTCAGAGTATGATTTTGAGGCCAGAAAATAGTGTTGTATGCTGGTTTACATAGTGTTGTTTCTGCCTCTCAGCACTTTCCACCTCCCTTTCCATGCGAGATGAAGGATACTAATTTAATACTGTCCCAAATAAGCAGTAAATCATTATCCACTACACAATGGCCACTGTGCAGACAAGGATATAAAGGGCATTCCTACTTCTTCTCTTTTGCATGAACATGTAAACCAATTTGCAATCTAGCTTTAAGTTACAGGAATCAACGCTCACAGTTATGTTCCCAAATCCCACACAGCATCTCTGTGCAGCACTGAACTAATACGTGCTGTTCCAGGGAAATGTTTCAGACTTTCATTCACCAAGGGCCATGAGAGTTTGATGGAAGGAGTTATCTGCGTGCCAAGTATTATTAATAACATTAACGTATTAAAGACCATCTACTTACTGTCAAGCAAAATAAAATTAAATCGTGTTAGCATAGTGGGAAAATATAATTCAATAAAAAAGAACAAAAACCACGGGATTATTTATTCTAAGGTCTTAGCTAGGGAATATAATTTCAGAACTCAGTCCACATGCAATTTCTGAGGTGTTTTCAGTCATTTTCTTAATTTCTTTGTCACCAAGCATCAGGCTGAGCCACAAGCATGTTGTCAATTAGCAGAGACTACTAGTTGGTTTTCTACTTGTCTGGAGCTAGGGGACTATGAAATACTGGTCAGGTATCTAGTTTGTTATATATGTAACTGGTCCCACCTCATGAAGCAGGAAAGGTTGCTACAGTGGTAATCCAATCCCACAGTGAAAAACCTCCCTTGCTAGACAGCCTGAAAGTCAAAAGTCTCAGAGAGAGGGAGGGAAATGACTGGTACTGCTATCTACACTGCCTGCCAGCTCAGCTCACTGTCGTCTTTGTTCCCTAGGAGTCAAAAACAGCTCTATCTAGCTACCACTAACATTTGCCACTTCTAAGAAAATGTCATCAAAACACTCCAGTTGAAAAAGAAGTATGGATTTCTCTCCTTGTGGCCTTTTCACTCCTTGCTGCTCCTTCACAAATAACGATGGCTGTGTTTCTCTGGTTCAGCCAGAAAAGCTGCAGTGAAGATGTCTGCTGTGCTCATAACTACTTGGAATTGTCAGTACAAATCTACACAGTCAAGGGTAATAGACCCTATTATTGGTCACAGGACTTGAGATTTGCCTTTGTCCACATCATTCACGTGAAACCACATGAAATACTACACAAATCATATAATTAGGTGGTGTTTCAAGCTAAGTAGAACCTTCAAATGTGAAGAGTCAGCTCTTACTGTGACCTCAGACCGCAGGAGCACTAAAGATCCAGCTGCTAAAGCAAATCAGAGCATTAAAGGGTCTGAGGAAATACACTGCTTCCTGACTGCAGTTATGCAGCAAGCAGCAGAGAGAAGTTAAATAAGTTAAATATATCTGATTTTCAGATGTATAGGAGATGATTTGGATATTTAATATCAAAAGCACGGAAATCAAATCTGGCTGGTACATGGATGTAAATGTGCATACTTTCATTGCTGGAGGGGCATGTGTCATCAAGGTTTTCACAGAATCATAGAATCCTAGAATGTCATGTTGGAAGGGACCCCAGGGACCATCTGGTCCCATCTTTTTAGGTGATGAATAGTTTAAATGAGATGGCCCAAACCCTGTCGAGCTGAGCCTTAAAAGTGTCCAGTGTATAGGAAGCTCCCATTACCCTGGGTAGATTATTCCAGTGTTCAACTGTTCTCACGGCGAAAAATTTTGTTCTGGGCTCTAATCAGAATCTCCTCAGGATAAACTTACACCCATTACACCTTTTCTCTTCCATGTGACTCCTCATAAAAAGGGAGTCTCCATCCTCTTGGTAGACACCCTTTATGTACTGGTACATGGTAGTAAGGTCTCCCCTAAGCCTTCTCCTCTCAAGGCTGAACAAACCCAGTTCTCTCAGCCTTACTTTGTATGGTAGGTTTCCTAGTCCTCTGATCATCTTAGTGACCATTCTCGGGATCTTCTCCAGCCAGTCCACATCTTTTGTGTATAGAAGGGACCAAAACTGGATGCAGTATTTCAGGTGCAGCTTGACAAGCGCTGAGTTTTGAAAACAGACAGATGCTTGCACCCTTAAGGGCATGATGATTTGCATTAGCATAGAGTGAGATAAAATTCATGTTTCTTAATGGAACACTGTTGAGCATTTCTTGATCTGGAACATTAACAGTCATCTGCAAGAAGCAGGGAGAATTTATTACTGTTGAGTAAGCATTTTCTGGAAATTGTGATGGTGAGACAGAATGGCTCAAAAACAGCTTCCAGGATGTTGCAGTATCCTCCTATATGTAAAAGGCAGATGAATTCAATAGAATGTCAGTTCAAGAAAAAAATTCTAGATGTGTTTAAAAAAAACACCACGTTAAATTGTATTTTATTTTAATTTTCAGTCCCATGCACAAAATCTGCCTTTTCCTCTAGATGCTAACGCTGGTGTTGTTCCAAGTGTCCACAGCCAGCTGAACATGAGGCAACGGTGGCCAAGACAGCCAACAGCATCCTGGCTTTTATCAGAAATAGTATGGCCAGCAGGACTAGGGAAGAAATCGTACCCCTTTACTCAGCACTGGAGAGGCCATATCGCCATATCTCAAATACTGTGTTCAGTGTTTGGCCCCTTACTTCAAGAAGAATATTGAGGTGCTGGAGTGTGTCCAAAGAAGAGCAACGAGGCTGGTGAAGGGGCCTAAGTACAAGTCTTATGCAAAGCGGCTGAGGGGTCATTTAGCCTGGAGAAGAGGAGGCTGAGGGGAGACTATTGCTCTCTACAGCTACCTGAAAGGAGATTGTAGCGAGGTGGTGTTGGTCTCTTCTCCCACATAACAAGTGATAGATTGAGAGAAAATGAATTCAAGTTACACCAAGGGAGGTTCAGATTGGATATAAGGAAAATTTACCGAAAGAGTGCTGAAGCATTGGAATAGGCTCCCCAGGGAAGTGTTTGAGTCACCACCCAAGGAGATGTTCAAAAACTATGTAGATGTGGCACATTGTGACATGGTTTACTAAGCATGGTGGTGTTGGACTGACAGTTGGACTTGAACTTTGATGTCTTTTCCAAACTTAATGATTCTATGACTCTGTGATCCAGCTCTATCTTATTCAAATTATATTCAGAAAATGAATGTATAAATGCCATTAACTGCAGCAGTTAGTGCACTGTCCCTGAGGATCATGTTGGAAAGAAACACTACAAATGAAGGAACAAATGTAGAAATGCCACATAATGTGATTACTTCATTCAAAAAGTTGATGACGATAGAGAAAGAAGCAAAGTGTGCTGTGTTACCTAAGCAACTCCTGGCTCTTTCAGCCAGGGTCATTTGGAGCAACTGGCTGGATTAGCAGTCTTTTACTGCCAGTCCCAAATTCAAACACTTTTATTAATTTTATTTTTGCAGAAGCTAATGTTAGCAAAAGGTAGATGCTTTCTTAATAGCTGGAAAAAGCATTTCCTGTTCATCTCTATTTATAGCTGTTTGCATTTCATTCCCCCCTATTTAGATGAAGCTTTAATAGTTTACCACTTCATGAGAAGCTACAGACATTTCCTCAGCCAGATCTAGTCCTAATGAAAAAGTAAAGAAGATATTTTAAAGCAGCATTGCTGACGTACTGTACTGGTGATATTACATTTAAAGTGCAAGAGTTCTTATAGGATTTAGCACAGAAAGGAAGTTGGGACAACCTCTATTTCAAATACCAGTGGCTGTCCAGACAGATATCTGTTTGTTAGCAAAGATGACAAAATGCCTGTTGCTACTTTTACATAGCAAACTATTTTCCTCCTGTGGTTAATTTATTCCAGGCAAAAATTTTGGAGAAACTCTGTATGTAGAATCTACAAATAGCTGGGTTCTTTAAGCATATTTTACTAAGCAATGTTAAATATAATATTCATTAGAAATAAAAATTACATGTCTCAGTAATAATAAACATTGAAATAAGGCAAAGGGAATACCACATCCTCCTGCACTGAGTGACAGGAAGAAATCCTCTTGGGAAGGTAAAAATGGATTTACCACAGATAAAAGAAAAAGGATATAGTGTTAGAGCATGCTATTTTCTCAGCCTTAGGCAATATATAACACATTTTTACCAGCCGGAAAAGAGCGTTGCTGCTGGCCACAAAATAACCATGGTAGAGCTGTAAGTTTGACTTTGCAAGAGTTGAAGGACCACGCTCATGAAGGCAAGATGGTAGGAAAAAAAGGTTCAATGGGAGAAGAAGGCTTCACAGGATCACTAAAAAGGACCAGGAAATTAAATCATCACAAGACACTGCTCTCTGAAACAATACTTCTAGTGATATTGATCATCTGTATTTCTTCCAAATTTTAATTATTTCAGGAATAAGAGCCATAGAAGAAGCACTGGAATGTCCTTTGGATGTACTGTCCTTGTAGATTTTGTGGGTGGTCTTCTACTCCATAACTCCAACAGGTAAAATATCTCCCTGGCTCTCTTACACTACTGTCTTGTGTTTATCCTACAAACTGAACTTATGTTGTTGTATTGGACAGACTGAGGGTTTACTCTTGACATGATGGAATTACACAAAGACTTCATAATTATAAACAAAAAGCTTTAAACATGATTCTCTTCCTATTTATTCAATTGCAGGCACATGTTCCCAGTTTTGCTGTGGTTTCCCTTTGCCTGTATTCAATTTTTCGTGGACATTTCTCAAATACCCTCTTAATAGCCAGCTTTCTGGTTCATTCTTTAACACTGTTCTTCAGAAGTACTCACCAAAATCTCAAGCATGCAGCTATCAGCATTCCCATGTCCCTGGTGCCTAGTATGCTTATGGCAGTTTTGAAGCTACACAAAAAAAGCCACAAAGTCTAGTGCTTGATATGCTAAATTCTTAACCAATATAGTAGCGCAGCCTCACGTGATCGGGAAGGTGATACCACATTATGTTAACCAGCATTGTATCCATAACCTTGGGGAAAAGTTTACATATGGAGGCTGAACTGAAATCACGGATGTTTGGGCACGCATATTTAAAAGTTAGGATTCCGAATAAATTCACAGATGTGATTTAACACTTTCAGCAGCAATTTTCCATGTTTTCTAGCAAGATGTACAAAGAAGTGCTACAGAAATCGAAGTGCCACTTTTTGTGGCCATTCTTTGTACCCAGTGACTCCCGATTTTTTACATACAGCAAGGTATAATCTGTCTTAAACTAAAGGCTGCCCAGGCTTTAGTTCATTTGTTCATAATAGAACCTCTGAATACAGGAACTAAAAATAACTGCCTGACTAGCACACCCTGAGTGCATTGGAGTGTTTGCAAATCTCCAGTTTCACAAACTAGCTCAGGATTTTGAATAAGCTGGATTTATAGAAGTTCACTGACCTAATCACCCAGCGGGTCAAGGTTGTTCAGGGTCTAAGGAAACCGTTCGTTCTTTAGATCATATTTCTTTAGTAATTTAGGGGAAGACACTTTTCCTGTTCATTTTATAGATCAGAAGTTTCCCAAAAGATGCTGGGTCTTGTCACAACCCTGGTTCAATTCCAAAGGAGTCAATTCCTCCTACCCAATGAGGAATATGGTGTCAATGTTGTCAAGAACTGGGATCTTGAAGCAAAAAAATTTTCATGGGAAATACAAGTAACATGTTACAAGTTACAAAACAACAAAAGAAAGGCAGTACGGTTAATAAGGGTATGTCTATATGGCATATGCATAAGCAGTGCTCCCCTATAAGCCAGGCAATGCAGGTCTTCTGACATCCTCCTTAAGGACCAGGCACTAACCAAGTCCTAGCCAAACTTTCAGTCTAGGATGGGTGAAAACCTAGAAGAAAAAGAATACAGTGCACTAATGACAGGTGGCGAAGGATGCAAAAAAAAAGAGAAGTAGCGTGAGAGCTGAGAGCTCAATATGAACTGAGAGGGCACTGGAGGGGGAGTAGAGACCAGAGAGAGAACAAAGCAGCCCAGCAGCGCCTACAGATCACAGCTCAGAGGATCCATACAAGAGGGAATGAACTGTCAGGTTCAGCATCTCTTTTGGTAGGTCACTTATCTGTGAAGAAGATATCATATTCGTTTATTGCTGGATCCAAGCACTTTTCAGCTACCAGACAGAAAACTTTCACTAGGCTTCTTCTCATGGTTATAAATCCCAGTGCTTAGCCTTGTTGTGCCCTTAGCTTTCAGGTAATTTTTTGTTAGCATCTTCATATTTTTTGGCTTATCTACTCACATCTTCATCATTCCACAGAAGCAGTAGTCTTTTCTCTACGTTTAAATTCAATTGAGAGAGGAAACCCTCCAGCCAGCTCGGATTACTGATTAGACCTGCATAAACCTTAATTTTGGATGATTGCAGTTACCGTCATTACAGCTATCTAATTCCCTAAAAAATGCTCTTGTTTCTCACATTTACACTGAGTTAAGGACAGTTTCTATATCTGCTAAATTCCAAAGGTTTTTCAACCAGAATAATATACTAGCTTTCTGCCACTCGACATTAGGACTAATATTTATTTTTAATTCAGTCATTGATGTAACCTTAGACTTACTTCTTTCCTCTACAACCTACTGATTTGGAATACCCTCAATCTTTGTTTCATGGTCTGTTGCACTTCCACAGCTTTTCTTTCTGCATTGTAGGATCCCTACTTCTTTTCCAATGTAACCCATTTTCTGATCTTATCAATTTTGCATTACCTTAAAATCTTGTGTACATGCTTACCTCTTCTCAGCCAATATTTAGTTTATTCTGTAAGTTAAATCCTGTTATCCAAATTCTTGTCATACAAACTACTCGTAACCTTTCTGACCTCTGTCAAAAATTGTTTGTTACACCACCTTGCTATATAGTCCCATTGGTGGATACATAACTTGGATTTATTATTTAAAAATCTGCCCCATTCCTATTGATAGGCAAAGTTAGTTTATTTTTTTATAAATACTAGTCTTCCTCAATTAAACAAACAAACCTTTCCCGACTTGTTTCTGATTCGTGAAATAACTTATGGCTCAGATTTTCCTTGGCCTTGTATTAACGGAAACTTTTTCACAGTCAAAAGAATTCTTAAAATAAAAAAAATAAGAATATTATTTTTAAAATAATGGAGTCATAGGATCATTTAGCAATAACAGGATAAATAATGTTAGTTTTAAAATTCAACTGTAGATCAACGGAGGCAATATAGTGATCCCCAACCATGGCTGGATAATAGGAATTGCAAATGGACTTGGGTATTTCAATTTCCAAGTCTGTGTCTTCTCACAAGTCATCAATACTTTTAGCAGTACCCGGCATTTATGCTAGCAGCCTAACCGAAGTCCTTGTCCCACAAAGAAGATGATGAGCACTTCTTGTGAATATGGGAATAACCCTATTGCTGAGAAAGCCAAAGAAACAAGATCGGAGAGACAAATACATAGAAATGCAGACACTTTCCCTTGGGGAGGTTTTCCACTTACTTGATGGGTTCTGTACCAGCCCCCAGAGAAGAAATCCTGATCCAATTAATTCAGTGGGAAATTTGCCATTGACTTCAGTGGTGTAAGATTTCACCCCTTTTGTTCACACGGACCCAGATCAGAGACCATGCGAGGCAAATTTTTTCTTAACCCAGAAAACAGAACTTTTCCTTCTCCTTTTCCTTTTCCTTTTCCTTTTCCTTTTCCTTTTCCTTTTCCTTTTCCTTTTCCTTTTCCTTTTCCTTTTCCTTTTCCTTTTCCTTTTCCTTATTTTCATTTTCATTTTCATTTTCATTTTTTCTTTTCCAGAATAAAAAAATAGGTTCTTGATGATTAGAGGACCTAGACACATTGCAAAATGTAGACTACTTCAAATCTTTCTTTTTGTTTTCACTTATTGTTTGCTAACTGTTACATTCTACTCCAATTGTGGATCAAATAGGAGATGTATGTTTGTGGCAGAAAATCCTGAACTGGCCTTCATTTTCCACAGTTTTCTCTTCTTCCAACATAAAATTGCAGTAGGTTAGGGGGATTAATTCATTTGGAGACATGCACGGACAAGTTTGAATAAGTAGTTTTCTTCCCCCAGTCTTACTACATTTTGGCCTAAGAGCATACGAAAATTATTCACTGACAGGAATTGTATGACATCGGTCACTTCTGAAAGCCTTCCCTAGAGCTCCTGGAAATAATTGGGGAAAAAAAGCAAATAAAAATATATTTAAACTGTTTACAGAGGGTAAACATTTTCTAGAGAAAAAGATTACATCTTCAGACTCCAGGGTTTAATGTGTGTAATTTCTCTGTTCTGCAATAACCTCCTGTTCCTCTACTCTATTTAATGAGCCATCACATTGTAACAGCGAAGGGGTATAAAGCTCTTCTAGTAAGTACATTTAATCTAATGCTTCAGTGGGAAAAGGTATTTCATTGTGGAATAGTACATTTAGTTTTCTTCAGTATTTTTATAGGTCATCCAATGAAAGTTATATTGTAAAATTAAGATGTTATATTCTGTCCTGTGTCAGTTAGATGTAAATTGGGAGAGCTAATTCCTGGAAAACAAACCTGATTGTCAAAGTGAAAAAAAATATAAAAGTTTAGAGACTATAAAGTTCCTCAGAAAACCCATGATAACCCCACAGGAGGTATGATCTGCTACTGGACTATGCTAGCGGTAATTTGCTATATGTACCTTAAAACCTTTGGCCTAGTTTGAATCTGTTGGTCTTGATCATTGTATCTGGGAAGCAAAACTGATCTTGACCTATTCATATTGTCCGTGTTCACAGCTACCCAATATGAAGAAGACAGCTTTCAGACACAAGTCTCCACTAGCCTGCAGGTTGAAAAAAAAGATCAGAGTCATGGAGGACAAAACTAAAATATACAATAGGAAAATGGTTGCGTAAAACCTAACAGATTCTTCAGACTTTGGTATTAACTGTGCAGGATAACTAGTGGATGGGTACAGCCTATGACTGAGGTTCAGTCCATGTCACTGACTCACTTTGACACACCAGGCTTTTAGAGAAACATATAATAGGTGGTTGTCCATTTGGGAACGATGCTGCTGGCTATTGCCAAAATGCATTGCTGAAGATTCTGTTATCCTCAGAAAAGTTAACTGCCTGGAATTGATAGTTGCTAATTTACTGGGTACTTGACAGACAAGCAAAAAAAGAAATAGCTCTCCTGACCTCAAAAAAGGTAAGAGATAATCCCTAAATGAACCTTGCCACTGCAGTTTAAAGTGCCCCTACACTGTATTTTCAGGGTCTCTGGTTACAAGAACAAACACTGAAAAAAACAAGCATCTGGAAAGGAAGTTTTAAATGTCATCTGCACTGCTGTTGTCATGTTCGGTTTTTTTTTGCTTCCAGAGAAATAAAGAAAACCCTGTCTTTATTCTACTAGTTCTAACACAGTAGTCTGAAATAACATGGATTATATATTTTATCGTATTCAAATATAAACTCAAATTTTGTAAAAATCACTTTAAAATCTTGTGAGCCCTTATTCTCAGTTGCACCCAAACTATGAAATCTCTCCAGCCGTTTGAAGACAGAAGAGATGTTGACCTAGTAACAGAATCTGGAAACCTATCTGTCCTTGTTCCTTATAATGAAAACTCTTTCCCAAGATACACTGTCTGAGAAGAAACCAACCTTCTGTCTGCCTTTGTCGGTGAGCGAGAGTTCATCCTGACAAAAAACTCAGAGGTTTGTGATGAGAATTTATCTTGAGGCCAAGTGAAGCTTTCAAGGGGATCCATTTGCTAAAACGACAATTTTCTCCGAGGGCTGTACTTGCTTTCCTGATTAAACTGGAGCTAGTTAAAGGCCCTGTGTGTTGCATTAATTTTCCAGGAGCTAAAAGTAGAGATGAGAACCACCCCCTACCCATACACTTTGATTTCCATGAATGTTAAACCTGTAGGTAGAAGAACCAGTAAAGACTAATCAAAGATTATAACATTTCTATCGATTCTACCACATACAGAAACATCTACGGAAGCTTTTAAGCCTACAGTCTTTCTACTGACTTCAAATGGCTGGGACAGGAGTGATGCTGCCTTCCTCACTTGAGCAACACTATTTCCTTATCCTCATTCCTATTAAAGTTATTTTATAGGTAACAGCCAGCATTTAATTTTTCTACAGAAGTCATTGGTTACTATCACTACCTTATTTAGTCTCAGTCCAGTTTCTCACCTCTCACCTAACCCTTTGAAAACCTTTTCAGAGAGACTGATTCATTATTCTAGTTTACAAGCGCTCACTCTGTATTTAATTTTCACTGTTCTACACCTTTTTGGAGACATAATCACTACAATAAAATAGTGTGAAAACCTGTCTTTGTAGATCCATTTGAAACAGTGGTTTTTTTCCTCTTCTTTCCTCTTGTGAAATGTCTCAACATTTTTCAATTAGAGTAAGTTCTTGTCACAACTGCTTTCAAAACACTGTTATCGTAAAACATCTGTCCTAAATGTAAGAACATCTGTTTCCCAAACTCCTTCCTGGTCTCTAGATGACTCATTTCTTTGATAGAATTTCTGTGTAAGGGAAGACTTATTTTCCTATTTTTTTGAAGTACTTTGCTTTTAAAATTTTTCCTTTTCATTTAATGTATTAAGCTAGTCTTTCACAATATTAAGCTATGCCATTCAGTGTTTTTCTTGTCATTCTTTCAGTATTATAATACTTATCCATGTGACGTCATTATTTCAGTTTCTCTGATAAGAAAAACTATTCCCACACTGATTTTTAAGTGTTGTCCAAGCGGCAAGGCACAGAATCATGGATTTCATCCTCCATGAAATGCTGACACTGAGGTTATCAAAACAGCCTAAGGACCACTGGCACCAGGTACCACTCAAGTATATTAGAAACCAGCCATTTAACTTCTGTAGCGTCTTTGGTGATTTTTTTATTTCACATAAATATTGCCGTAGCCAAACACATAAATGTAATGTACACATAATTCTAAATTATGTCCTCAGTTTTGCAGTCCAGCCCTATGCAGAAGAGCAGAACCTCATCAACTTATTTTACCAAAACAAAAGGAAATTAAACTCTCAGGAACATTGCTGCTAAACTCCCACTGAAGACATAGAGCTGATTTTATATCATTCTCACTGAGCTATTGCAGCTAACTTTAAGTGAAAAATTGTGTAAGCACTACAGTACAATTTTTTTTTGCACACTATTTCTGCATTCACCTCCTGTGCAAACCAACCACTGCATTGTCAGGAAGGTTCTTCACATTTATTTCCTTTTTATTTAACTTGAGCTGTGACTACTTTGATCACAGCTCCCTGGGCAGCGCCTTGCAGGCACTGCTGAACGCACCTTGGGTCAATTACTGCTTCACAGTTGTAACGTGTCTTGAAGCACATAACGTTTCCTGTGTGTCTCCCTTCCAATTACTGCCCAAGGCAAAGCTGGCTCAGCTGGTGAGATCTGATGCCTACATACACCATATGCTTTTAACAGAGCTTTCAACAGTCTTATGAAGTGCCATTCACCCACCTACCTACTCCACCAAACAAGTGAGTTGTCTTGAACCAGATTCCTTCTGGACATAAATGAGGCCTACTTTGGGAGCTGTGCACAGTCTAACTACGCAAGGAATGGGCTAGTAAGCAGGTAAAAAAAACATGTCTTCTGTACAAATAGCTTTTAAATACTCATCAGGGCTCCTGATAGGGGCTCCTGTTCCAATTGAACTAACCTTGAAACTTGCCCCAAGTCCCTGTAGTTTACCAGGATCTTTACACAGATCAGAGAAATGACCAGATCCTGGCTCTTTTAGAATTAAATATTCAGTATTGAAAGGAAGGTTAAAGTACACAGAAAACAGCTTGTCCTGTGGGGTTTCTGATATATTACCAATATGATTCATGAGTGTCTTGGAGGTTTGACTAAATTAAGATTGGGTTAGACATCCAAGTCCCTGACTCTGTGAGGTAAGTGCTTTCTACTAAAGCAGAACACTGACTTCCAAACCAACATTTTCATAGCTACATCGTTAGCAAGAGTATTTTAACTGGACAAGCTGAGCTTTGTTTTTTTTTTAGTTTTGCCCTCAAGTACTTTTATGTCACTATATTTTCCCTACTCTTCTCACTTTGGCAATTTCTGGAGATAATTCCTAAAATGTATTTTGCTGTCAGCTAGTTTTCAGCAGAAGGATCTGTTGTTAAATTTCCCATGTATTACTGTAGTCAGCACATTTCCTTTTTTTTTTGGATTAAAGCAACTGGCTCTGTTCCTCTGAGACTGTGAGTTAACACTTCTTTGTAAATGGGAGTGAAAAAGGACAAAAAACCTCAAGAATTCACAACAACACTGACCTATGAAAATTAATACTGAGGTGGCTTGTAACTGTCTTTCGTGCTGGGACTTTTCTGAAAGACTGGCAAAAATACTTGAACTGCTCCTTTGTGAGTAATTCTAGAGAATCTGCTACCGTAAGTGTATGAGCACTGGTATTTCCTTCCAGCAAAGAAACAGCTTCTAATGCCAAAAAAAAAAGAAGAAATTGAGGAATACAATAATTTTATCAAGAAATGTAGAAAGGATAGATTGGGTGGGGTCCCTCGAGATGAGGTCTAGAAGCTTGATTTCTGTCTTGTAAAGCAAAGAAAGAAAGAAGGAGCAGGGTCCATAATTAGGTGTAATTATTGGCAGTGTGGATGTTACATCTAACAAATCTCTTGCATTCTCTCTGTAGCCCATGGGAAGAACATGCACTTCTGGAGAGCAGCATTTGTGTTTACATTACAAACATCTGTTTCTCTCCACTGGCCCCTGACACAAACTCAGTCATTTAGTTCTGAGAAACAAATCGAAAACCTCACTCAGCAGGCTATTCTTCCTAGATAGATCTTCAGTTTCTAGGCACCAAAGTTTCCAACACTGAAAGCTCCTCTCTCTTGGCTTGCCTCTTAAGCTTGAATTATTTCTCCGTGTATAAACTAGTCATCTCCTTACCAGTTATGCATCCAGCACTCAATGTAGTAGATTTTCTCACAATATGCTTACAACACCAAATTTCCACAAGTAGTCATAAAAGGAGATGGGACACACTCTAAGTGCCCTGTGGATACTGGTGCTGGTATAGAATAGTGGTAAAACACAGAATGCTAAAAATCGGGCTTTACTTCCTCCTGCTGCCTAAAGGGATCTGAGCTCTTGCATTGCAGGATAGGTCACACATGCCACATTTATTCTCAGTTCCTGAAGTTGCTCCACTTTGCATGGAATAAGAAACTATTAATTGGATGAGAGATGAAAGAAGCTAGAACAAACCTTTACAGCCCAAAATATAGGATTCTCACTTGAGTTTCAGTCTATTAAGTAACGAACACCTGATAAAGTCTTTGGGGCAGCACAAGAAACCAGGAGGAACTTCAGTCACTCCTACCCACTTCCATACATAGCAGAATAAATATTGTTGAACAAATTAATTCCAGTGACTCTTCAAAGTCTGCTGATTCAGTCTTTCACTTATTCATAATGCTGAAGGTCACATCATTTGAAACACTCTCGAATTACCAATTATTTGTTGTGGTGTTTTTAAACTAACACTGTAGATGCAAACAGATTGGACAGTGAAACAGGCAGATCTCTGAAGATAGTAATACAAATTCATAAAATGACGTTATAGAATTGTGTAGGCCAAGGTTTTCAAAATAGTATGTAAAGTAATGCTTTTAAATTCAGATTTCAACACCAGAAAATAATTCCCAGCTACAATAAACCAGACCTTACCTCACTACGTCTTTCTTTGACAACATTCTTATTTAGGTACTTATATTGGCATCACACAGTCTAACATTATTTATGTATCTGAAGAAATAAGTCTTGACCCCACTAGATATGAATTTGCCAACTAGCAGTACGTAATGAATGCAGTAGTTTTAACCACATAATGACACTCAGGGAAACAAAGCTCTATGGTGTCACAGGAAAAAGAAGGAGTTGTCTTCATTGGAATTTTTGGCACCCACAGTTCCACCATGAAGCTTGGGTTCTCAAAGGTAAAATTAAGTTTTGAGAGGAAACTAAAATGACTGTTCTTGCCACACTATAACTGAGAATATTAGAATGTCATTAGAATTACTCTTTTCAGTATATATTCAATACAAGAGTCGTTCTGAATATATGTAGACACGTTAATATATATATGTAATGAATATATACACATCTCTACTAAAATCTGAGACAGATGAGTAGCCCTATCTGGAAGAAAATAAGTGAAAGGAAGCTCATTTCTTGTGCCAAGGAGTGAGTGGGTGGGAAAGGAAGCAACCCTTCCTCCCCACCCAGAACCTCAGTGTCTCCATGATGGAGCCCACTGCAGCTCCTGGGCTGGTTTGGTCTTGTGCTGAAACTGAGCAGTCTCTTTGGGCAGATGACACAAAGCAGAGTGAGCCCTGGAAGAAGAGCAACAGGCAGGGTTCTCATCTCAGACCATCAATGACAAGAGCTGGTCTGGGGCCTTTCTTCCTTGTGGACAGACTGTATCGACCTTTGCTTTGAAGATTTTCTTATAATGTGTCATTTATTCTGTTGTTTGTACCACCTGTCCTTTCACTGAGATCTTCTATTGCAAAATGGTCCTCTGACAAAGGAGATGAAGGGAAATGTGGTTTCATTTAGTATTTTTTGGTTTTATTAACACAGAGCAGAGTGAAAAGTGGGACTTTTTGTCTCAGAGCTCTTGCCACGGGCTTGGTCTTTTCCTGAAAAAGATTCCTTGGGCGATGTTAGTTTCTCCCTAAATGCCACCATGAACATATCCCAGAGGTCCTGTGCTATGTCAAATACATGACCTGATTCCTTGGTCCTATTTGCCATGCAATGGCCTTGATCTATGGAGTTTTGGCACAATGTTTTTGATATGTGGTACAGGAGTGACTTCCCTATCAAATACCATGTGTGGAGAAAAATCTCTGTAGAATGTGGTGGCAAAGACTCAGTCTGACAAGAACCTCCAGGGCAGTAAGCATATTACCTTTGTCGTTTGGCCAAGTTTTCATGGAACAGTTATTAACCTTTCTCTGTAGTTTTTGTCTAAAGCCATGTGCGAGCACCAGATGTGAGCTGGTTTTAGAGAAAGCAAGATATGCATTAAAATGGCTGCCTGCCATAATCAATGATATGCTTCAATAACAGCTTAAGCTTTCAGCATCTTAGCAACTACTCCTCTTAAGCCTCAGAAACGAAAATTACAGAGGTAAAGGTATCTTAGGTGCCAGCACTATCTTTTGAAAATCCTGAAAATAGCATTAAAATTCCTTCTCTTCTCCTTGACTCAGCTTTAAGGAGTACCATGTACCAAAACTTCTGTAGAAAGCCGATATTTTGGCCCATCTCAGTAGGGTAACATAGCAACATCTCTTGATTTAGCACTGAAATAAAGGTTATGTTGTCATATGAATACTTGGGAGTAACATCCATCGAGTCAAATGTAATTGCTGGATATGTGCAAATATCGAATTCTCTTTCTAGGCATCAGACTAAAACACATAACCATAAAATACTGATTGTTATTTTCATCCCAGCAGGGTTGTGCTAAACAAAACACATCCACTACCACAGGAATACTGCATGTCTGTGCAATTACTAGAACCACAATGTGAGAAATGTTGGCTAATAAGTTATGCACAATAAAACCCACTGATAATAACAGTGTTACTACAATAATATCAGGGTCAAAGAAAGACTGGCGTATATGTTTAATTGTCTTTTATCCAACATGAAACAGTGGTTCAGGGTGAAACAGCATGTAGCTCCTCTGACACAGCTCAGCACATAATTGGTAGGGATTCACTGGTTCCTATGTCTTAACATGTCAACTGTATTATCCTGCTACACAGCAGATATCACAGCTGATGGAATTCATTGGTGTCACCCTTGAGGCTCTTCCAGAACACAAAGAAGAAGCCATGAGGAAGAGACAATCTGGTTCTCTTAGGTTGCTATCTATTTCTGCACATTTCTCTTACGAATAGAAGTTTAACTAGCAGAAGTTCTTTACTTTTCCAACCACTTCTGCTCATTTGACTATACTCATTAATTGGACCTGGTCTTTGTTAGACTGCCTGCATATCAGTAAAAGTAATACACCAAGTAAACAGTGCTGAGAATACAGCAGTGGTAATTTTGGTATATTTGGCATATCCAATGTGGACTAAATTAGGAGGGTATAAACTATGTTTTCCCTTCCCTTAACACCCTTCCTGTGGCTTTTCAGGTTGGTTTTTGTGCCTACCTCATTCTCTTTATCATAGAAATTATCTCTAACATCTCCACTAAAGGCGTCCTCATGCATCACCGTGACGGAATGATAAGAGGGGACCCAATGGTCTTCAGTCCTTGTCTTTCCCTCTCGTGTAATGGAGGTGTGTTGGTGCTCCTCACACCTCATTCAGATTGCATCCAGCCCTAGGTGAATCATATAGACCCAATCTTGTTGGAGAAATTACTCCAGGGAGGCTGGAGTTTTTTTGTTATATTAAATATACCAAGTATATATTTAAAACTACAAATATAAACAAACAATACACGTGTACATCTGTGTTTACGACACATACTGAGGTTAAAGATACTTATATTAATGCTCAGAAATCAAAGCACTCTAAAGCAGCTGCACCAGAGTTGGGAAAGGAGTTATGGGAGTATTAATGTGTCATTTTAACTCTCTTTGCTAGGGAACTCAGAGCACTAACATGGCAGTTGTTGTTCAGATTGAAAAAGAATCCTTTTCTAAACAAGATCCCCTAGCTTCAAAACTATGGAGGGAGCAAGAGTCTGAATAAATCCCTAGTATAAGATGTTTTTTTCAGACATGGTTTCCTGAAACAATCATTTTATAATTTATCAAAAAATATATAATTTATCCAAAAAACATTACTTGTAGTTTTTTTGTTTTGTTTTACTTCACTGTGTAATATGCCAGCAATTAGTTCCATATGGTATCCATATACTTTATGGTTTAAAGTTTCTGGAGTTTGCTCTTCCATTTGCTCTTCCCTGTACACACACAAAAATATACCATAACATACATATTTTTCTATCCCCTAAAATCATGTAGGTAATTACTTTCTATTACTAAATTACATTGTGTCTGACACAGATGCAAAATAGAGAAACTGAACAATTTTTCCACTGTTCAATTATATGTATACTACAGTAAAAGGGAAAATTACTAGGCATATATAATCCCTTTATGCTTTCATCTAATTAAGCTATTATCTCATGTGCTATAGTGCAGTTAAAGAAGAGAAAGGAAAAGCAGTTTTAAGCTATGCCTCTTTGTATAACATGGGGAGGCATTTTTAAAGAAACCACCCAGAGAGAGGCTGTTTGTGAGAATCTTTCAGAGGGAAAAGCTGGTGAGTCTTTAGCCATTTGGATGCACTGGGTAAATTCTTAAATGGAGAGGAAGCAATTTATAGCTGCAAGAGAGGTAAGAAGTGAACCTGAGGCTTTACGCCACCATTGCCATTAGTTTAAAAAAGTGATCTCTCCAAGAAGGGAGTTTTGACACTTTCAAAGGGCTGTTCATTCCATACCAAAACAGACAAGTGAAGCTTACTGCTAGAAAAGGGATCAATCCCACCACACATCCTCAGAGATCCCATTTGGAGGTTTTGCCTGCAGAATGATTTAGCGTAAACTAGATGTCTAAACTTTCAGCTGCTGCTGTTAAAGATGTTAGGGAGCCCATCCTCTGCCTATGTACCAAATAAAGAAGAAAGCAAAGTGTTGAGACTGGTTGGGGGCAACAAGGCAACACCAGCAGTGTAACCCATGGTAATGTCAAACCAGGATATGGCTGCTGCTGCAGTGATTTCCACTCCAAGGTGTTTTCCCACATCACAAATGTTTGTTGTGCTTTATTTCTTTTCAAGTTGACTTCTTTGTTTAAAAAAAGAGAACTTATTGTCATTGCCCAGCTACTGTTTAATCCATGTGATGTTCATCTTCTTTAGAGTTAGCATATCTGGGAAACCACCTCCCAGAATCATGTACTCGATCTATGCACACACTGTGTGCACTCTCAGGCTTAACAAGCAGTGTTACCCAGGACATTTGCTGGGCCATGTGAGCCCTACCTTAGTAACCCTCTCCAGTGATCTTCCCAACCTGCCCTTTCCAATTTTCTCTAGCAATCTTCTTTAATTAATTTTTGAATTGGACCAATGAGCCACCTAGTCCAGTGGCAATAGGAGATGCTGCTTCAAAGAGCATTATTGGTCAGATTTTCCCAATCTTGGAGACTTATGCAATGTTTTCTGAACCTTTTCTGATTTCTTAAGCACAGTTTTAGGCTGCAGGGAAGAGACTTGAACATGGCTTTTAAGCGATGCTGCATAGCACCTATCCAAGTTGCTCAGATACACCATTCTACAAATGTAAGAAGCAAGTATTTTTTCCTGAAATCATGCTAATGACAGAGGATTAAGCACATTGAAATCTGAAGATAGATAGATAAACTCATCCCAATGTATTAACTCATTGATCATAATACGACTCAGGCATTTATATCCCAGTGAACATGCTGAGGAAGCAAAGAACTGGAGCTGAATCAATGCAACTGATTCTGAATCAGTCTTAGGGAAGTTCAGCACATTGCATCATTCTTTATGATCAAAGAAAGCGAGGGAAGCTAATGAGCAGCCAGCATTTCTATCATCCCACACACCACCGTCATCCTACACTGCCATCATGCCACACACCACAGAGTAATACAGAGCTGAGACAGATACCAATCCGTGGGAAATAAGATTCTGCTCACCACAAGCAACACTGTGATTAGTGGTAGCATCAGAAGAATCTGTGCCAGTGGATGAACCCCCAGTCTACACTCTTTTCTAAGTAGATTTCTTAAGTGCCACTTAAATAAATAAACCTCCATTCCAGGTTAGCCATATAAGCAAGGGAAAATACTTAAAATATTATGCACATCAGCTTCATTCCTGGGATTGCATTTAAATGCACCCTAACTTTACTGACCACTTTTATGTCTACACACATTCAGCCCTTTGCCAGAGGAAGGATTTCTATCCCACAAAATTTCCTTCCCAGGTCCTGACCAGGCATCAGCTGCTCCGTGCCATTGATACAACTCTTCCATTTTGTCAAATATATCCATCGCGGCAGCAAAGAAACAGCAAAATTAAGAAAAGGATCTCCTTTCCAAAGCAAGGCATCATTTTAGACATTATCACATCCTGCTGGCTCCTGCTGTTATGGGTAGTGTTTCTGTCCACAGATAAGCCTGTGAGGCCATGGTAATGGCCTGGCAGGAGCTTTAGGAGGCTGCAGAAAGGTAAGAAATTTTCTAGGTTTTGGAAGGAATGAAGGAAGAAAGTAAGAGAGGAAACCAGTGGCTGGATTGAGAACCAGAGACCATGCATGTCATGGGCTAAGTAAGCCAGAAAGGAATTGGAAGAGCTGAAAGAAACACTTAAGCTAAACAGCTCCTCAGATTCTCCATACAGAGGATGATGGGAGTTGGCTAATGGAGGTACGAGGATCAACAGAAGCACAGTAAGAAGGGATATAGACAAAATAACAATCTATGACTTAGTTTTACAAAAATAATGGCCAAAGCCCTCTCTTTTAGAAGGACTATGCAATATTTTTCGTTGTACTGCTCCTTATCCTATTAGCTGGTTCCTAGGAAAATCTCCTCATTTCCAGCATGTACATTGGCACTAGAGGTCCAATCATCAAGAGAAAGTAGAGCTGCATGTGGTTGGATTATTCTTTATCTGATGACAGTGTTGTCAATAGACAAGAGAGATGAACTTAATCAGGGATCGTAGAGATAGGATGATGGGTAATCACTTCAAGTTGAAAGAGGGTAGATTTAGATTAGATATTAGGAAGAAATTGTTTTCTGTGAGAGTAATGAGGCACTGGAACAGGCTGCCCAGAGAAGTTGTGGATGGCCCATCCCTGGAGGTGTTCAGGACCAGGCTGGATGAGGTTTTGAACAACATAATCTGGTGGAAGGTGTCTCTGCCCATGGCAAGGGGCTTGGAACTGGATGATATTTAAGGTGCCTTCCAACCCAAACCATTCTGATTCTATGATTCTATGAATGCAAGGTGAGTCTCTATTTCCCACAGACTGAACTTAAAGCTTGTGCTGAATAACATGGTGTTCATCTTAAACTCTGTCAATAATCTGAGTGGTGAATCTCAGTATCACATCTGTCTCCTTGATTTCCTCCACAGCCAGCCACACAGCTGGCTAAAAGCTCAGTAGTGTTTGGAAAATAGAAATTCATGTGGAAGAAATGTGAAAACACTGTTTTCTAGGTCATGTACTTTAGGCTCAACCACGTTCACAGTTATTCTGCATTCCAGACAGTGAAAGAAAGCAAAAGAACTTTCCCATCTGGAATATACAAGGTAAATTTTAACTCATGGCTGGATATAAACTCCAAGACCCGATATTTGAAGCCAGTGCCATAGAAAAAAAATAAAGTTCCAAATAGACTTACAGTTATGAGACTCTCCCAATAAAAAAACAATGAACAATAAACTCTCAGATAGCAGCTAACAAGACCTGGATAAACCTTCACTCACAGATAGTGGTTAGACAGGTGGTTATGGATATAGCTACGAAAATAGCTTCTGCAAGAAGTGCAATAGCAAACCTCAGCTTTCCAGACACTGTGCAAAGACACAGCAACGATGCTCCTTTGAACAGACAATCAGGAAAAAAGAGTGAGAAAAGAAAATGAAGTCAAGACTTGAAGCAACTTGCTAGAGCCACGAGTAAATTACAGGTTTCCTAAGCCCCAAGCTAAATCCTTTTCCATTCTCCACAGGACTTTGCTGTTGCTGTTTTTTACAACTCTTACAGTCCAACCTGAGGCTGAATTTCTAAGAAAGGGATGATTTTTATTGATGGTTACTAGTACCCAAATCAACAGGTAATTCCAATTGAAGTGGGACATGTCCTATTATCACATCCTGACCTGAGAATGAACATTTTTGTTAATGAGGCCTGAGTCTCCACACCTTGGAACAAGAAAATTAATCCAGTTATAAGTTTTGAAATGGGATACTTGACAATTCCCTCTTGACAGAGAGTAGTAAAAATAGGAAATATTTCACTTCCCATGGATTCTTAAGTATTACTGGATGCTCTCTAATCTCTAAGTGTGATTAATTGTAGTGTCAGGAACAGCAGGTCTTCCTCACCAAATCTCCTGCATGCCAACATTTTGTTAGTGTGTGAAAATGCAGTGAAGTACTAGCTGTTGAGAAAAGAGTAATTGTTCCAGTGCACACATTCCAGCTGTGACCAGACAATAAAGCTAAAACATGTAAGAACCCATATTTTTGTCTATTCCCACATATGCTTTGTGCGTAACTTCACTCATTGTCTCTATAGATGTATATATAACACCTTTTACCCTATTTCTTATCTGCACATAGCTGTATGATTGTAACTAGTGTCATAAACTGGAGATGATTCCTGCTTGAAGTGTTTTTATATACTCACCTTACCTATGAGGAAAGGAAAAGAGAAAATATTAAAAGACCTAATTTAAGCAAATATTTTATTTCAGTTCTTCTAGTCATTAAGACCTTAACAAGATTCCTTTGGCTCTGATAGACAACTGGAGACTTGAGTGAGATCCTCAGCGTCGACTTGGTGAAATTCCTGAGAAATGTCTTTATAATCTGCCCTAATTCAGAGCTCTCCTTTCTTCTGTGCCTAGACAGTGTCAAGGAAAGGAAGAATCTGTGACAAGTAATCACCAACGTGTTAAAACATCTGGCTATTTATGCTGGATTCAGCAGTCAGCTATTACTGTGGTCACCAGAAAGGAGGAAAAGATGGTACCCAAATGGGATCTTGGGTTGAGATAGCTGTCAGGCTCCTCCACACTGCATGAACACCGGGCAGCACAATTCTCTGACTACATTCCACTGGCCTCCTGTGGCCAATGAAATACCTCTTCTGTGTCTTCAAATGGAAAGTGTCTACTCCACATTACTATGCTAGCAGCAGAATCTGCTTTTCATGTGGTACGAGGGTGCCCTCAGACATGGACAGATGTCACCATCAGAGAGCCCTAACAGTCAACAACAGCATTTTCTGTGTCAGTGTTGGTGCAAAGAGCCAGGGAAAGCCAAGGATAAGTAAGGAGAGTCGTCACAGCCAATTCTTTAAACACTAGTGAGTGAAACATTTACAGTGGTAAACTTAACCAAGATAGGGCACAGCTCTGAGTGCTGTCTCATGGCCACCCTTACCATCAACTCCAAATAGTGTTTCTAGCCACAATGGAGGATTCACCCCAGCGGGCAGCTTTGACCAATCTCATTCTTTAGCCATACATTTGAGTCATGCTGTGCTGATGGGCTCGGGTCAGAGAACATAACTGGCCCATGTCCTGTAGTAGCATAGGTGCAGCCAAAGGGTAAGAACACTATGTTCCTATCTACATTTCATGTGTAACCTGCATCTTAATAGGAGCTGAATGGTTAGATTACTTGCTCTTCACGGAGTACATCATAAAAACACACTAAGCTCACACAACAGTTGTCTGCAAACCTATCCTGCATTTGGGTATACAGGAGCGCCAGGTTGTAAGGTTCACTCGCTGCACTGGCATCATTTGTGCCCTGCGGGGATCCTAAACTCCCCACCTCATTGTAAGTACATTACACATGGCATGTTACAGCACAGAGCATTTCACTAGCAGCAACAACTGGGATAGTCGGATGTTGCAGTCAGAGGTACACTGAGAAGTTGGCAAGGAGAAGGAAGAAGTAGATTTTGCACATTTAAAAAGCCTATTAAATCTGTGGTTAACCCATGAGTGTTTTTCTATATCTCATATGCCTCCATGTGGCTTTCAAAGAGCAGTTTATCTTTTCTGTTTCAGAAATAAAAGCTTCAGTAATCAGCAAACCATTATTTGAATATGCACTTGATGAATTCCTGCAGCTGATATTACGAATCTGTAATTTCCTCCTTAGTGGCTTTCATAAATGATAGTGAGACTGAAATGGATAGGTATTCTTCCTTGGAGATTATTAAAGTAAATATAACATTAACTGGATTTAGTCCCAGTGGAAGTGTACTTTGATCTCCAGCCTAGGTAATACTTCTCTTCGTCTCTTCAGATGTACTTTATCTGCTCTCTTTAGAAGTGACAATTGCAAGGCCATCAGTTATTTTAAAGGTCTGCCATGGCAGGAATTGAAAAGCAGACTCCAATGCAAAAGCTGTTTTTTGTATGGCTACACAACCTGCACAGCCTTTTATTACACCAAGTACTGGAGATTTTAAAGAAAAAACAAGCTAGACACCCTCAGTCTAGATACACTTTATCTACTCTTTCCTGAAAAAATTAGATATATGACTCCAAACTGAGCACCACAGAGCATAAAGCACTGATACAGGATTTAAGTGTCTCGGTTTTGACGGAGATGGTGTAATATTATGCCCTCAAAAATATTGGTTATTAATGACCTAACTTGCATTAAAGATTAAATAATTCTCATTAAAGACAACTGGTACTCAATATTGGACATGAGGCTGATTGGAAGATTAGGATCCAGCACCTCCTTACCTCGATTCACAGACCATTCTTTCACAGGTATCATGTTTCCTTCATGCAGTTTGTCTTGTCAGTACCATCATACCATTCATGTGATCACAGCTTTCAAATCTTTCCTAAGTCCATATGACCTTAAAAAAACAGGTTTTCACAACGAAGGCAACATAAAATCCTTCCAAATTACATTATGATATGCTGTGTCAGTCCTTCTCCAAGCCTGCAGTTCTGTCCTAATCCCTAAACACGGCAGAAGATAATTCATGGTGTCACATATATGCAAGCCAACAGTCCAGAGGAAGCAGGGTGACAATTCGCAGAAATATTGCTGCATCACACGAGTGTTTCACACAGACCAGCAAAAAACTGCAGAGGCACCTTCACAAACACTGAGTTTATCACCTTTCAGAAAATACGTCCCATTCACTGACCCACTCGTTGTTTAAGAGTAGTCTTGTCTCCAAGTAAACAGGCTTATAGCAAAATTCCATTGTGTGAAGGATGGTTTTGAGCCACAGTTCAGATGCCTATAAGGGAATATGATATGATGTTCCCCCAAATCACATGACAGTGACACTCAGTTTTGAGCCGGAATGATGACACATCACATGTGCACAGCAGGAAAAGCAACTTTCCCAAAACCTTCAGAGTGAAATTTTTTACACAGGGTTTAGAATAATTACATTTTACCATGCTGTGTCTCTGGGTGTCTCTGGTTGGCAACAGATGGTAGGAATTAAACAGTAGATCATGTCACCACTGCCAGATGTTTTACTAGCCATGGTCCCCTCCCTTTGTAGAAACTTTGTGCCATAAAACTCTTGACTTGCTCATTCAAACAATGATGACTTCCTAGCCATGCCATATATCTTGGGTCTGGAGTCTGAGCCTTCTCTTCTTCCAGAAGGTCCACAGATGTAAGTCAAGAAGAGTGTCTGGGGTTTTCCACACTAAGAAAGGAATGGTGACTTCCCACAAAGTATCTTGACAACAGCTAGGTCAGGTGGTGTGGCAAGGACTTTGAAGTCAGGATGAGCCGTCCTGCCTTTGAATTTCCATTTGCTACCTCTATTTGTTTATCTGAATCTGTTAATTGCCTTAGAATTAAAGTTGATACGTTCTCCATTTTCTTCTCTTTTTGTATGACACCTTGCACATGCCGGGAGGAGGGTCAGTGTGCTCCTAGATTTTAATTATTACAGTATTATTATTCTTCAATGCCAATGGAGCACTAAGAAGAAAGGAGACTTCCTCTTCACACAGACAAGGTGGATGATCTGTCCAGTAGAGAAAAATCCTCATCTAGCGCAGACTTTCATGACAGCATTTATCCCAATGGCGCTGTATGAATTTACCTCATCTGGCCTGGTCTGTGAAGTGTAACAATTCCCACAAAGGAGACAGAACACTAAATCTGGATTGCATTTAGATGGTGTTGCAGAAAGGATCTCAGCATAACTGAAACATAACGAGCACTCCAGAAAACCAGCCCCACAGCACTGATTAATTGCACCAAGTCTTTTTTAAATAAAATCTATGGTTCTATGATTCTACGATCTTCAAAAATTCAGATCATCTCCAAATGGAGAGAAAACAACCATCAAGGAACAAAGCAGCCAAGACAGTAGTAAACTAGCTTCCAAAAACTCTTGGGATTTGAAAAAGTTATACATTGACTCTTGTTACTTAAGTGATTATTTTAACTGTGGCTCCCCATGGGCCTGATCCAAAGCTGATGAAGTCATCATCTGGAAACAAAGACTTGTGGCTCCACTCTGAATCTGGTAGGCCTTTGTGTGGTGTGCTTTTCTGTGTACGTGCCCCATAAATTACATCTGCATAGTTTTCTTATTAATATGATGTGAAACCTTACCAAGGTTGAAGCTTAGAGGAGGAAAAAAAATGTTGCTCGAGGCCATTCAGCTGATATAGTAAGGCATAACAGAGTAAAACCTGAGTCAATAAATATCAGGCTGAATCTCAGAGAAAAAAATCATACAATGTGTATCAGACTATTAAATATCCTCTACAGACCAGTTAGAAAAATTTCCCACAGTATTCAGAACCAGATTAGCCAAGAAACTTGACAATATTCTGCAGACAGTGATTCTCCCTCAATGTAGTACATGGCCTGAAGCGATGCTTTACATCAGACTTTGGTGAGGTGGGTATATACAATGCATCTCACAGATTGTCCCTTGAGAGAAACATACACCTTCTCCAAGGATTTATGTCACCTCTATTTTTGGAGGACAGTCCCAAGGCCTGTCCCACACACCAACATACAGCAGCACAGAGATGACACACTGCTGTTGATGCAAATTGCTGCCCCTTTGGTGCCGCATAGCTTTGTGAGCTCTGAGAAGCTCCACATTTGCATTATTATGAAGTCCACATATCATTAACTCATTAGCTCAGATGCCATGCTGGGACAATCAAGGCTCACAACTTTTCCCATTATTACTAGTGGATCGCAAGTCAACTTTGGCACCCAAGTACTACTCTCTCCTTTGCTTGCACACTGGTTGAGGCTGTAAGAGACCTGATTTTCTTCATAGTAGCTCATATGGGGCTATGTTTTGGATTTGTGACCAAAACAGCATCAATGACACTGCTTACACAGAGGCCTTTTCTGCTTCTCATGCTGCCCTGCCAGCAAAAGAGGTTGGGTGGGGCACAGCTGCGATAGCTGAACCCAACTGACCAAAGGGATATTCCATAGCATACCACATTGTGCTAAGTAATAAAAGATGTACAAAGAGGGGGAGGAAGAGCGGATGTTTAGAAGGATGGCATTTGTCTTCCCAAGTAAGCATTATACGTGATGAAGCCCTGCTTTCCTGAAAATAGCTGAACATCTGCCTGTTAGGAAAAATTCTTCACTGAAAGGGTGATTGGCCATTGGAATGAGCTGCCCACGGAGGTGGTGGAGTCACAGACCCTGGAAGTGTTTAAGGGGAGATTGGATGAGGCACTGAGTGCCATGGTTTAGATGATGGGTTGGTGTTAGTGTTGGTGTTAGTGTTGGGTTATAGGTTAGACTGGATGATCTCAGAGGTCCTTTCCAACCTTATGATACTGTGATACTGTGATACTGCTGATGGGAAGGAGGAAATTAATTCCTTTTTTTTGCTTTGCTTGCACGCACAGCTTTTGCTCTATCCATCAATCCTTATCTCAACCCACAAGTTTTTCTTGTTTTCACAATTCCAATTCTCTTCCCCATTCCACTGGGGGAAGAGTGATCAAGCAGCTATATGTGGTTTAGTTACTGACTGGGATTAAAACCCAACATCTGGTAGCTCTGCCCTGACCCAGAAAGGGTGTTCAAAGGTGCTCAAAGAGCAGAGTCCTCAGTAGTGACCCTAATGAACTTTGTGGGATGTGAAAGAATATGGGGAAATTTGTTTTCTGGGAGAAAAAAAGTTTTAAAATAAAAAGCAGATTGCAAACTTCAAACACATGTGAGAAGCATTGTGAGAACATGAAATCTTGGTAATGACCATCAGTACTGTGGATATGAAACTTGTATGTCACGCAAACACAGCAGATTACAAAAGCGACAATACAACACAGCAGATTACAAAAGAGACGATACAAGACAGAGGAAGCCTTTTGTGGCCACTTCCACATTTATTCATGTAATATTAAGGCCATATTTCTGGTAATGAATATTAGGTACATAACTGTTGTGTTTATACTTACCCTCTTTCTACAGTTCCAGGAAAGAGGCACCTTTAGAAGGAAAGTCATGCAATCTCAATCACTGAAGACTACTGTCCCCCTCTCTTGATATATAGGCTGATTTAGGTTGCTAACTGGGGCATTACAATAGATGTTTCAAGTTAGGTGGTCAAAAGCAGGCCATGCAAGCCTGGAAGGCTATTTTAGACATCTAAGCTAATGAGTTCAAGAGACCACTGAGTCCTCAGACCACTGTCAGGTTCTAGATACCTGTTTAGCAAAGTGAAGAAGTACTCATGACAATTACATTAGGAACCTGCCACCTTGGACTCTCCACAAATGACCTGTTATAGGGTATACTGTGTAGTAACCACCACTACAAGATTCTCCCATTCCCCATTTGCAACTCACACAGACCCCTACTTGCTTTGGCTTAGGTAGGTTTGTTAAAACATCATTCTGCAATTTCCAGCTTATGCTCTGCATTGCATGAGCAGAGTCTACTCTTAACAACCAGCTTATTCTGATTTTCCTCCTGGGTATATGAGGGTCTTACAGCTGCACAATCTATGATTAAAATGCAGCATCCCATAATCATGCCAGCTGTAAGTGAAATTATGATATACAACTATTGAAAAGACTCAGAGCTCCATCTGACTACATTGGGTGGGAATTAATTTGAAGAATTTAAGCAATCAGCATGTGGCATAGTTCTAATAAATACTGAAAATTACAACAGTAAGACCTAGCCAATGCAAGAAAAGCAAATGTCCATACAAATTTTCTGTGGTAAGCACTCTCAGCTCTTAACATGTCCCTGGAGGCTACTGTTGTCATTACTTCGTGCTCCAGTTATTTTGAGTTTTTCCATTTCTTTGCACTTCTTCACTAAAGCTCTGCAAACTCATCTACTCAATACACAATTTGAAGGGATATCTAAGGGATAGTTACACTCCACACTATAATATGGGAGAAGCATTGTGGGTTTGCTTCCACTAGGGCACAGCTATTTTACAGGTGAGTGTTCCTGCTTGTGTAGGATACGCACTAAGCATTTTCCAATCTGTTCTCATTCCAGTAATATGTGGCTAATGAATTCCCCTGGTTTTGATAAGGAACTTATAAATCATCTTAATATTCCACCATATGTAGCAGCAGCATTAAGACTTGCAGAAAAATCAGCAACCCTGCTCCTAAAGAAGCGTTCTTCTTAGTATTGCAAAATCCAAATATTTTAGAAAAGCAATATTATTGTCTGTATGTGTCTGAACCAAAAATACGTTTCTTAATCTTTTTTTTCTTTTGGATGATCTTCTGGTTCTCTCCACACATTGTACTCTTAATCCTGCTGCACAATTTAGCTAAGGAGGGCACAGAGTCTACATTACACAGGGTGAAATAATGAATATGAAATTCTTTTCCAGTTTTGAGGAAAAGACAAGGGCTTTGCCCTATTGATGTTGTGGCCTTGGACTTAGAATAAAGTTAGTTATTCTTGGTATGACACATTTTCTATTGTTTATCTGTCACAACCATTTCAAAATAGCTTTCTAAGACTCCCAGGAATTCTCAGTGTTTGCTATTTTAAAGCAGGTACTTCTTTATACAGACTTAAGCAAAAGTTATTTTTGGAGAACACATTATCGTCCTGAAATTTCTCTGTAAATGTATCCGTCTGTACAGAGGAATCAGTTCTGCCCCTTTCACTATTGATGATTGGATCTTCATGATTAAGCCAAGACAAAGACTTATCCTCCAGATCAGAAGTAAGAGCTTTTCTTTCGCTCCATGAACACAACAGCCTGCTCACGTCTAAGAACTTGAATCACAGATATTTTTTAAGAAGAAAATATGTTCCATGTTGTCTGCCATGAATTATGCCTACATTGCATACCTACAGTCCCGAAGCGAAGCGTGCATCTGTCATTTCTAGAGAGAGGCTACTTAGGACCTTTCACTATTCTCTCGGCCTGGACAGATGCAGTATCTCCATTAGGCACACATATAACAGCAGATGCTCTAGAAATCCACTTCAAATCATAAAAAGATGTGTGAATTTTAGAAACACTAAACACACAGTAAACAGCCCATTAGATTAAGCCCGGTACGCTATGAAGAATCTGGCTTAACTGCTTCAGCCTGTGCATATGTGCATGCCTGTTAACCTAAACAAGCATATTGGCCTGTACCAAAAGTGATGTGGCCAGCAGAACCAGGGAAGTGATTATGCCCCTATGTTCAGCACTTGTGAGGCCACATCTTAAATACTGTGTTCAGTTTTGGGCCCCTCAGTACAAGAAAGACATTGAGGTGCTGGAATGTGTCCAGAGAAGGGCAATGAAGCTTGTGAAATGTCTGGAGAACAAGTCTTACAAGGAACAGCTGAGGGAACTGGGATTGTTTAGCCCAGAGAAGAGGAGGCTGAGAGGAGGCCTTACTGCCCTCTACAACTCCCTGAAAGGAGGCTGTAGCAAGGTGGGTGCTGATCTCTTCTCCCAAGCAATAAGTGATAGGACAAGAGAAAATACCCTCAAGTTGTGCCAGATTGGATGTTAGAAAAAATTCTTTACCGAAAGAGTGGTGAAGTATTGGAAGAGGCTGCCCAGGGAAATGGTGGACTCACCATCCCTGGAGCTGTTCAAAAAACATGTAGATACAGCACTTTGTGACATGGTTTAATAGGCATCACGGTGTTGGGCTGATGGTTAGACTGGATGATCTTAGAGGTCTTTTCCAGCCTCAATGATACTATGACTCTATGACTCAGATGTTTTCAAATAAACCTTGATCTTGATAAAATTCATGCTGGACTACTCAGAGAGCGAACTTCAACCATCATTAGCTTAGACCAGACGAAGGTCATATCCATCTTAGACCAGTAAAGATGATGGCCATGACCAGTTTAGACTTAGTCCAGTTTTAAAAAGTAGACAATTTTTTTTTTTTTTGCTCTCTGTAGCTAAGAGGGGGAGCAAGGTACTTCAAATACTCAAGGAAATATAGCTTAGATGTCACACAATACCTTCTGACTTCAGGGCTACTGAAGCCCTGGAATAAACTAGAAAGCTAATTATACTACATTCCCACAACACAGGGAAAGTCATGATGTTACAGGGTCTCAGTGAAAACAAGAACAACAAAAGTAATTGAACTCCTGAAGCAACTAATTACACTCTGGAATTGTGTCAGTTGATAGTCCATTTAAATCCAACCTTTGGGCTACCTAAAACCATAGAACCTCACGTCTGGTCCTTTATCAAAACACTGTCTCCTATCAGTGTAGTCACCCCATGGTAATAAACACTTGAATGTTTGCGGTAGGCACCCATGCTTCCTCACACTGAGGTCACTGTTGCACAGGTCACTGGAGAAACGGGAAGCAAATAATCAAAAAAAACTCCATCTAATTTTATGACTTTCTGTTGATGTGTGTATTTGGTCTTGTTCTCCTTCCAGGTGTGTTCTGTCTCCGGGATCCAACTGAGTCTTTGAAGCAAGTAGAGACCTTACCTTTTCTTTGTTTTTCCTTTCCCCACTCCCTGTCTGTTAAGTATTACCCCATGACCTTTCACTGATTGGCTTCAATTAAGGCCATGGATTTCCTTTTCCTGAACCAAAGTCAGGTTACAGTGCAAGAATAATAAAAGTAAACCAAATACATTGCAGTCATCCATGTACAGTCCCCAGATAATCAGCACTCCCAGCTCTCAAGAGCCTCATGACACAAATTTGCAAGAAGTTTTTTTGAAATCTCCAGTACTTATCGATAGGAATATTTCTTTTTTTTTTAATTAAAAAGCAAATTTTGGTGGGGGTACTACAAGTAAAGACATTCTTTTTGGTTTTACTTAAGCTTGAGAGAGACTGGAACATTTTGGACTCTTGAGTGAATCAGAAAATTTACAGTGTATGTCATGAGGAATTAGTTGGATTTCAGTAGTTCCAAGGAGACCCAGTGGGATCAGAGGCCTGGACCAGCTGTCAGCTGCTGGAAAAAAAGTTATCAAAATTATTTTCCATTGGTAGGTGCTTCTTCATTAATACATTTCTCTGAGGAAAAAATTTTCTTCTTTGGAAAGCTGTTTGTTTTATTCTGGGTTCTATTTTATCCTGATGTGGGGGCTATATTTTGATTTTGCTACTGAGATATTAAATTTTCATTTCAAAAGAGGTTTTGGTTTGTTTTCTATTGCTATTGTAATCACATTCTTTCTGGCAGCATGTACATCCTGTAATGTTGTAGTATTCATCCCTAATACAAGAAATTTTTGGACTATGATAATTTATGTAGAGAAATTGTTCATCCACTGTAATGCATGTAAAGACTAAAATTCATTAGTACATTCAGTTTGTAGCTTTCAAAACTAAACCATAATAATTTTTAGCACCAAAAATCAACTTTTGTCCTTCCAAGTGCCACAAAGAGATGTACATATATAAACCGAAGTGTTTTATAAAAGCTTCCTCCAGCAATTCAGAAAGCAGCTGCATGTAAAGGCATATCTACAGTCTCAGTCATTCTTTATTGAAGAGCCATACTCAGTATGCCTTTAATACAAAGAAGGTAGGTTTATAGCATAAAACATCACCGTACAGACTTTCTGCAACACTGAAGGCTGACCCAAGCATCACATTTCAGGGCTGAAGGCTAAAGGATTTCATTCATTCTCAAAAGACTGTTGCTCCTTCTGACTGGAGGGCAGCAAATTTTACACGGTTTTCTCAACTTGAAAGGCACAACACATCACAAGTGTCACTCTGCATCTGACAACTACTGACATAACCAAAAGCTTTCAAGAAAGCAAATCAAACAAATGATGGTTATTTGGAAAAGTGATTTAACTTACTCTTGCTGCACTGTAAAAATTGGATTATGTCCAAGTTGCTGGGGCTATGGTGGGTTCCACAATCCCTCTTTTATAGGGCACAATCAACTTATCAAAAAATGATCCCAACTAATTATTTATAATAGTGGCTTTCAGACAGTGTAGGTTTTCCCTGAGTTTGAAACCCAGCCAACACCTATATTGCTTCCGTCTACCACCAGGCTTCCTCTGCAGAGGGGATTTCATACACTTTTGAATAGAGAAGACGAAGTGGTTACTCATGAACTCAGGAAAGGCCTGTGTGCTTTAGAAGATCAGTCTGTTTTACTTTAAACATTTCATCCAAGAAAATTTAAACTATGTCATGAAATTTATGATGTCCTACTAGATAAATGTTTTCCTTTACTTCATAAGGCACCAGCTACTGTAATATAACAAAGTGGAAATCACTTTCCAGAGATATATGTAGAGATTTATCAGAGATACCTCATTTAATCACATTCCAGCAAGCCAGGGTCAGTTACTTATCTTTGGTGAGGGGAAGGGTGGGGATTAAATTATAACTTAATCCATTATTAAGGATGTGGTTAAAGATTTCTTGACAATGAAGTATCTGCACCATACACCTAACAGCAAACTATGAGAACATTTATATCAGCTCTACCTGCACCTTGTAAGCATCAAAGTAATCTAAAAATTCAGTGACCACAAAGTGCTGAATAGGTTCGACTCCTTCTGGTTCTGAAGGAACATGCATAACTGGAAACTGCTGAACTTCAGTTGAATATGTACTCGGTCCAATGATCTGGCAAATAACTGTGCAGGATAAGAAATTCAGGGACCTTGTGTAACCTCAAGCAACCAAGCTCTCTGCATGGTGGAGGAGATCCTTGCACTGACTCACTAGATGGACAGCTGAGGGACAGTTTGCACTAAATGGCCACTCTTTCCATGTGCTGGCAGGTTGCAGGAAGATCAAATACTGAGACATCTGTCTTAGTTGAGAAGACATAGTCAGGAAGGGCATGTGAGGGAAAGACAGGGGTCATTGCCCTTGAATGTGAAGGTGGCAGCAGTAATTGGGCATGAGGATGGGAAAAGCAGAGAGGGAAACAGTGTTTTGGTAGGGAAGTAGTCAAGCTCGTTATTAAGTTCAAATCTCTAGCCCACTAACTCTTTTGAGTCTGTAGCCTGCTTTGTAATTGCTTTCAAAATCTCTATGTTCCTCTGCCTATCAGAGCAAGACCGATCCACGAGAGCCAGTTTTTGCAGCACACAGGCAAGATCAGCAGTTTTGCCCGTTCTCTCTATAACACTGAAAAAAAAGAGCAAGGCCAGTTCACTGGCTCAGAGGACAAGCAGCACAGCAGAACTTGCTTCTACAATGAGAAACTCTCTCCCTTCCAAAACCAAGTCAGCCTCATCCCTAAAATAGGACAATGCTATCAGACACAAGCCAGAGCTCTTCTAGGCAGCATGCATGCAGAGAGGATGGTCCCATACAGAGCTCAAACCCTGGTTTAGGAGAGACATAGAGGCCTACCCCCAGGGTCTAGGATGTACTCGGGCTTCCCAACACAAGCAATAAGCTTCAGCAGAGGCTCAACAGCTCTGAGGCCCCAGCCAGCCGATATGTGTCTGTACCAACACAACGAGCAACCCTGGCACTCTGGGGTGTGTTAAAGGGGCTCGACTCGGCCTGGGACATATGTTAGAGGGTCTGGAGTGCCACCTTCTGGTGCAGCACCCATGAACATACCCAGCACTAGCGCGAATGCAGCCAGACGTGGCGGGAGGGTGATGGGAACCCCCACCCCAGCAACATTCCCACCAGTCTCCTGCTTTTGTGTCAGTCCTGTGTAGGTGAAAAGTCACTCTCCAGCCCAAGGAACCCCTGCTGCGTGCATGCAGAAATGAAATAGTGAACAACCCTCAGATGCTCCAGACCACAAAAGTACTAGCTTTTTCTGCTCAGGTTCATGTCCTTGAAATAGGTGTCAAAGCAAGCAACTTTACAGTAAACTGCAGGCATTTTCTTATAAAAAGAAAGTCAAACAGGACCCAAATGTATTAAGAAGACATAACAACCCTTCAAAATATTCAGGCTTTTCCCTGGGTTTCACAGAGAAGTGACACAATTCCAATTCATTTCTGATCACCTTAAGTGCAAGGCAGTAGATGCTCTGTGTGGATAATCCATTTGTGGAAACAAGCCTGTGATACACAGCTTTGTGCTCTGTGTGTCGTCTTCAGCAACACATTATCAGGAGCATTGACAGCTACCCATGGTAGGTAACCATCTCCCTAATAACAATTTATCCAGCTACGATCCTAGTAATCTATAGTTAATGTAATCTGAATGATATGTACCACACATGTTCCCAAAAGAATGGGAAAAATGCACCACCGAGAAAGATGAGCAACGATAAACAAAATGTCCTCGTGGGCATTTCCTAGAACACTCCCTTTGTCTTCCCACTGCTGTTCTGGGGAACAAGCCAGACACAAAGTGGCACGTACAATTTCAGTTGCCTGATCTGAAGCAGTTTTATGCCAACAACAAGATCTCTAGGATAAATTTTTATCTACTTCTATTGTAAAAATCGGTTATCTGTGTAGTAACCTGTCCTCCCCATAACTCAAGCTGAGTGTCTAGATTGGACCCAGAGGCCCTAGACTTTGCCTCCTGCCACGTTCTCGGAGTTCAGATTTGTGGCAGAACTTGCTAAGGTTTACAGGAACCTGTTATTGGCACTTTCCACAGCAACTGGCGTTCAGAAAGGATGATGAACACAACAGATGCCAGACGCTCTGACTTTACTCCTAAGGGCACTCAGCTTAGCTCTCAACTTTGCCACAACCGTGTTAAGGTGGGCAAGTCACTGAGGGTGGCATTTTTCTCAACTCATGTAGGTGAGTCACGTACCTTCCTCGTAGGCTCAATCCTGAAATGGTGATGCTCATGGTGATGTACCTGGTGGACCTGCCTCTTCACAGCAGTGGCAGCTGGGAGGACCCACACAACCTAATCCTGGTAGGGCACTCCATTTGTGGGTATCTGTAATGAGGTGAGGTGAATATCACTTTATGTATCCATTCCCTATCTATCCGGGGGAAGAATCATCACTTCTTTTATCTTTTCTTGTTGATTATAAGATTAGTTGCAGCAGGAGGGTCGCCAAGCACACCCACAGATAGAGGTACCCACAGAGGTAGAGCAAGCACATCTTAGCTCTTTGTTTAGAAAACCAGGATCATTGCTACCTCTAGTCTGGCAGACAGTCCCCTGCCAGACTTCCTCTAGAAAATCACACCTATAAAAATACTCCAGCGTTAGGTCTGTATCCTACTTTGCCTGTGTGAGAACACAGAAACCTTCGCTAAGGGCCCAAACCTGCCAAATGCTGAACGTCTTCGCTTGCCACTGACAGCAGGTCATACTCTGGGAAATGGCTAAAACTTCCAGTGATACTGTGAGTTATCCCTCTTCCCTTGCATCTTTTCAACACCTGGTCTTTTTTCAGTCTTTAATAACCATCCCCTGCTACCAGTTCTAATAGCAACCTCATCCCTCTCTCTCTCAAGTAAACAATTTTCTATAGGCTGTGTCAACTTCTAGGAGAGAATCTTCAAATACTTAACAGACAGCAGCTCATGTGCTTTGGATAGTCCTGACCACAAAATGAAGTGTACTCTGTTTTTTCTGGTCCAGTTTCTGGTCCAGCTGATCTAATATCAGGTATTGCCTGACCTTGCAGATAGAGGAGAGAGATATTCATTGTAAAAACAGTATTTGTTTTAAGAATTGGTTTCACAGTGTTACCCCAAATTTCTTACTTAGTAATAAAAGCTCGCAAGATTTCAGCAGCACCTGTTTACCAGCAAAGTAAAGAACATCTTTCACTGCCCCTATGTATTTATACTGCAAGCGACTATGCAAACACTAGCCCTCCCTAGAGAAGTCTGGTGAGTACTGGAAACCTCACAGCTTTTCAGAAAAGTTCAGCACAATGCTATTTCTCTCAGCCCTTTCTGTCATTTGATACAGGGTAAATATTCAGAGTTCAGTGGTCCCTACACACGTTTCCACCTGTGTGGCAGGCGGGTGCTCCCCTGCTGTTTTGTAACATAAAACATGTGGGAATACTGAAAGTCTCAAGAGGTCTGTCTTACACTTCCTGTTCTTTATTTACATCACTGTGTTCTGTTTGTTTTGCCATTTATGTTTAGCACAGATAAAAGCAGGGCAACAAGCTTTGTGAAATACAACAAGTCTTAGTGAAATAATGGGAGGAGCTGGATAGAAAAGCCTTCAAAAGGCAGTATGAGGCACCTCCATCTCTTAAGAAAGGACAAAACTTTAAGCCAGCTTTGAACCCTAAGGCCACCAATCAAGTGCTTTTTCCATGCCTCCATAAGCAGGTGAAAATCTCTCAGGCATTCACTATTCACAGGTCGAATAGGTTTGTTATTTTCAGTCAAAGTGCTGAAGAATGGTATGATTAGGAAACCACTTTGATCACACCATGAAAAATCCTGCTCTTCGGGATGAGCAATTATAGGGTGCCGGTTGCACAAGATGCAAGGCAAAGCTTCCTGCAAGCCCCTCATCATTCATGCAGAGCCAGGATCAGGGCAAGTTCCATGGCGATGTGTCCACATGAAGCATGATGAGACTATTAAAGGGCCTTTGTCCGTGTTTGCATAATGTGGGTGCTCATTATTTCACGTCTATATGTAAAGCCGTGGCACCTTCCACCATGCTCTGCCTTTTCCACCCTACAAACACCGCCCCCAGATGGTGAACAGACTTGGGATGAAAATGCTGGAGGTTTTGAAAAGAAGGATAACAAAAGTCTGGATCTGTACATTCAAAAAGCACATCAATGAGTTAGCACAGGGCCATTCATAATCAACTGAACACATTCACCAGACACTGATCCACTTCCAAATATCGCGTCTAAAACTCTAAAATATGGAGGACGTAATTAAAAAAAAACAAACAACATAGCTAACTCTTTAGAAAAGCTCTAAAACTATGGCAACAGCAGGGAAAAATAGAGCAAGGGAGTAAAAGGAAGGGTATTTCTCCATTAAAAATGTAATGGTTAGACATACCACTTTAATACTCCCAGCCACTATCTAACAAACAAATAAAACAAGAAGACAATATTTAATTTACTTCCACTGTTGCAACAATGAAGATTTGGAACTATATGTTCATCAACCTAAAATGAGTTCAGTGGTCTGGCAGCACTTTAGGACTGCAACCATAAATGTCAAAATAAACACATATTTGTGTAAGGATGATAGATAAGAGGCACTTATTTTGGGGACCTAACATGTGAGTATCCATCAAGAGTTGATACCATCTTGTGATACTGCAGGTCCCTCCCATGATTATAAATCACCCTGAAACATCTCAGGCAACTTGCCCAGAGAAAAAGCAAAAGTTGGGCTGTCAGTGAGACTCTGCAGATATGATCAAAGTCTGGGGCTGCCACAAGGCCCTGGTTTGCAATACTCTAGTCTAACAATTGCCTGAGCACATGTAGGAATGGGTATAATCATGAGGGGCATGGATACAATCATGAAGGGCATGGATAAAAAATGTCATCATAGAACACAGAAACCGTAACAGGGGCTGCTGATCAGAAGTAGGGACAACAGTCCCCCAGTGATGTTTATGCTGGTGTACACCACCTTGTAATATACTTCTACCACGGTAAAAATCAACTGCATGTTTTTATAGCACAGTTTTGTGCATTGGCTACAGGCCATAATCATCTCATGAACAATTTCTATTTATCTTGTTACTATTTCTTTACATAAAAGCAAGTGTATGAGACTTTAATTAAGAGAGGGTCATTGTTAGGCAAGACACAGGGTGAATATATAATAAATGACTACCATGAGAAATTTACAGCCGAACATGCGACAGTATGGGGTGTGACAAACCTGAGCAGCTGTAACTGGGACAGCGAAGTACAATGACAACAAACCATGCCCAGAATTGACTACGCACACAGTGAAGCGACTTTCCTTCACCTTTCTATCCTTTTCAAAGGAAATTAATATCTTTTAAGAGGATGCTAATTTCTGAAAAATAACCTCAGGATTTCTCCACAGGTCAGAATTGTCCTCTTAATAACAAAACATTAACCATTTCCTGAGACTATCCAGAATTATTGACCACAAAATAAAATGAACAAGAACAGGTCTCAAGCAAAATGATGGCTGAGCTCCGCTAAAACACTGAATAGCCCAAAATACAGAGTTGTGCAAATGCAGAGCATTATGAGAAAGCCCTAAGAACTTATAAAAAACTCCACCACATAAAGACAGACTCAATAACAGCAACAATTCTACTTTACCCCACAAGCCCCTGTAGCAGTTTCTACCCATTAGAGACTGGGCATCCATGACTATATTTGTCCATTAACTTCAGTTTAACTTTGAGTTGGTTTTGTCAAGATATTCAGCACTTCTGCTTTTGGTGACTGTCACACCCAAAGCACAATCCACCTGCAGTGAGCTGGAAGATTTTTTCGTAAGGTATTTAGTCTGAGGTCATTCTTGTTTCTCCAAAGGTAGTTTTATGGTATTTCACAGAGTAGAATGAAAATTTTACAAGGTGTTTGTAGGCTTTCTGTTGAACCCTGACTGTGGCATTCCTTTATCAGGGGCAGGGAGGAAATGTGCTTAAACTTACACCACTACAGTAAATTAGGGGTCTGACTGTGCTTTCCATGAAAGGTAAAGTGCACTCTACAACTATCTGTGGTGGGCAGAGACCACACAACCCTCAGCACTTCCAGTACTGTTGGCCTCTCCCCCAAAGCACAGTGCGTTAGACACATGCAGTGGCGTAGGAAGGCAGGCATTTGGGAACCCTGATTCCTGCTCCTCTCCTCACTTTCTGAGGGAAGAGGCGACTCAGCATGACCCTTTCAGGTCAGCCACAGTAGTTCCTGCTATACCTAACAAATGTTCAGCAGACTACAACCAAGGAGTATGGCCATGCAGTAGGAGTGAATAGACTGTATGATGAAGATTGATACTGCCTACTGGCAAAGCACATGGCAAGACCCCCATACACGGGCTCTGGTTTCCAGGTAGAACAGTCTAACTCCAGGATATTCAATTCAATCTCATGTTCACAGCCTCATCTGACAGGAACCCCTGGGCTGGGATAGGATTTCACTCCTGGGCTCCTGCATGTTTGCTATGAGTTTAATTCATATTTGCAGAGATCACCAGAGAAAAGGCTTTGTGTGTCACCAACAGAAATTATTTTCAGTTCTGTGTTGTGTTGTCTCCTCCATTGTGCTCCAGCATGAACACACAGCAATGAGCAAATCTGCTCACGCTGCAGGTCCTTGCTTGTGGATCTGGACTGTCACAGTGACTTCTGAGGGGAGCTTCACTATGTGGAGTGGAGGATGGGGCTGTGGGGATTTGTATTGAATCCCTGAGGTACACTACACTTGGCTGAAATCAATGACTCGCTCTAGTGAATGCTAAAATCATTCATGATTTCTTTTTCTTAAAAAATAAATAAATAAATGCGTCCAGAAAGGGTAATAAAAACGTAATGGACGCTTTGTGAGTCTAAATCAAACCCAATGAAGGCAATTGAAGGAGTTCTTTCAGTCATGCTTCCTTCACTTCAGTTTTTCTTCAAGAGACTTTTCCTTTTAGCAAGGAGGAAAGTTCTTTCTTTTTTTGGCACTGATCTCCATCTCTCCTTGAAGTAGTCTCATTTGCCACAGTTCTTTAGAATAAGAACATGACAGATTAATTTCTTCTTTTCCTTTTAATGTAAAGATGCGGTAACATCTTACGTCTGTGCCTCAAAATACTGGACTAACATAACTAACTGATTTTAGTAAAAAAAACAATTTATACCTGTGGGATGTAAGGATCACCCCAGACCTGGGGGGGAGGGAGGGAGAAATTCTTTATTTTAATGACAAAAGACTCTTCTAAGCAGTAATGTTTACACAATATTAAGCTCAGCATACTTTTACCTCTTTTGGGATGTCATATGCAAAAAAAATACCACAGAATTAAGAAAAAAGGGACAATAATTGTTCACGAGCACAGTCAGATCTGACTGTTATCCAAGTAATTGCTATTTATACCTTTTGATAAGGCTATTAGTAAGGACCTGGGGCTAACACCTCCTTTACTGTAAGGAGTTCTGCAGCAGTTCCAGACAACTAACACACGTGTTAGATATGTCTCAGCCAAGCTTCTTGCATACATGGTTATATTTTTCAGCTAATCTATGCATTTGAAAAAAAGGACAATCTCTTTTTGTGGACACCACCGTATATTTAGTTGTTGATTTCTAAAAGGAATAAGGCACATAAACATCTTACAAAAAATAGAGCTTTGAGGCTTATACCCTTTAATTTGAAGTGGAGCTGCTAAGTTTATAATTGAGTAGTACTACATGTTACCAACACACCTCTCCATTCAGACTCATCTTGCTGCAACCCAGGTATTTTCAAGCAGGGCTGGAGTTTCACAACAGCTTTTGCAAGGGTTTGAAGCAGTCATTAATATTTAACAAATTGTAATGAGAGGCAGGTGTCTGCAGCCTGCTTTAGAACAGCTTCTTGGCCAACAGGACAGAGTAAGGGATCCAATTCCAAAATGTGGCTTTGTCATGACCACAGTTTTTTACATACCCACTACAGAATTTCTTTTACATAAACGTTGCACACAGGTTACAGCTTTCTCCTTCAGCTCTGAAAGAGCATAGTGTTGGTTAGCTATTCTTCTTATTAACAGCTCTTCGTACTGTATTCCTTGTTCACCCAGGTGAAGGCAATCTAGGGTTAACAAGTTTATAATTAAAATATAACATTGGGATACATAATTAGGACCAATCCAAGCATCTGACCCAGCCTTGAATCCATGACTCTTGCTGGCAGACTTCAAAAGAATTATTTCCTTTTCTTCAGGAGATGTCTCTTTTTTCTTTTCTTTTTTTTCTTTAAAGCTGAGTTTTAATAGGGCAGCTTTCCAATACGTGTGGCTTCCCTTCTGGACCTTTTTCAAGACAGCCCTTTAGTCCCTTGCTCTGTGGTTTCTTTCACATTTGAGACGAGCGCTATTCTAAAACCCGTATGTTAGATTTTGGAATTAAAAATAGCCACTGCAGACTGGTTAGCATGAAGTAGGCATTCATAACACACAATAGCTGCTACTGCAGCCTGCGCCAAATTCTCAGCCTGCACAGAGCGGTGTAGCCCCACCAATTGGCACGATGCTGTGCCAGTCCGTGTCCAAGACAGCCTCAGCCATTTTGTGTCTTCCCATCCAACAACGCTGCAAAGCTCTTGAAGTACATCTGCTCATCTAGAGGAGTGACACAACACTCAGAAATCTCACCGAGGATTGTTTTCAATAACCACTAGCAAATTTCTAGGTTAAGCTCCTTGAGCCAGCATTAAACACTGACTTGCAATAGGCATAATCTGATACCATAATGCATTTCACAAGATCCCTGTGAAATTCTGCAACATACCATTACAGATGAATAGTTCCAGCAAATTTAGAGAAACATCAATAATTACTAAGAGCTGACAGTCAAAAGAATAAAAGTCCTTCTTCCTGATTGGCCATAAATATTAGCTTAAAGTGAAAAGCCTTTAACACATCTTAAATTCTGAATTTTTTTCCCCACAGGATTGTTTCAGAGTAATGGTTTTCCTATTTATGCCTCATGCCCTATTTATGACCTATTTTATGCCTCATCTAAATACTTCTTACTCCTTCCCCTGGCCGGGGCTCACCTCCTTCATCTCATTACCTCTCCCACTTTACCCTGTATTTTCTCCCTGCTTCAAAAATCCTTAACTCCTTGGTATACCTCAGTCCCCCAACCTGATGCTCCATTGTCATGACTTTGGAATTCAAAAAAGGCATATCACTCTGTCCAGTAAAATAATTTTAAAGCCATTTTACACAGTAGTCAAAGTAACAGCAAAAATTCCAGTTGGGCTAAAAGGTGAACTGGAAAAGCCTCCAACCCTTAGGTTGGTAAGGCCATGTTACTGGCTTCATTAAGTGAAAGATCAAATCCCAGGTCTTAAGTAGGTCCCTAATCCAGCCTTCACATCAAAGCACGAATATTGCTAATGCTAGGTCAGATGTGCTACAGCTTCAAAAGCACCGAGGATGTTGGCTCCCTGGGTCCCTTTTCCACTGCCACACTATCCTCCTGGACATAGGCCCACCATTCTTCCTGCTGCTGTATGAGAGAGCAGTTTGGGTCTGTCGTCACTGCAATTCGCCATTGAGCAGTTGCAGGCTGCTAGCTGATCACCCTGAAGCCACCTTTTCACCAGAGCAAACAACCTCAGCTCTCATGGGTCCCAGCATCTCCTCAAGGCCTTGAACCACTTTGAGAGCTCTGCTCTAGAGCCTCTCTGGTTCATCTGCACTTTTCTTGAACTGGGGAGCCCACAGCTGTGTATCCAGCACTAAACAAAGGGGAATATAGATTCTCCTTGATCTACTGGTCATATTACCTCTGCTGGAGACCAGTTTGCCGGTTTCCTGTATAAATGCTTTTTTGGTTAACTCATTTAGCATAATGTCCATCACAACGCCAGGTCCTTTCTCAGAGAGCAACTTTTCAGCTAGTCAGGACAGCTAGTGCTGAGGGTTATCCTGCCCCAAGTGCAGAGCCTCACCCCTCTATTGAACTTTGTGAGGTTCCTATCAAGCCAATACTCAAAATCCTTTGCATTTCTTTTAAATCAAGTGTTTTCCATTTAGCCCACCAAACCCTCCTTCTACTTCAGTGTTATCTCCATATTTGCTAAGGTCATGCTCTGTCTCTTCCTGCAGTGTCAGGATCAGTATGAACCCCTAAGCTACTAGGGCCAGGCCCTGAGGTGCTTGTCTTCTTACTCAGCAAATGGACCTTGAGCCATTGGTTAACATCCCTTTAGCCTGGTGGCTCGCACCATTTTTAACCCATCTAACAGTTTTCCCTTTGCCTCATTCCCTCTTCAGCTCTTCTTCCAGGCAGAGCAAAAGAGGTTTTTAAGTAATACAATGCTATGCATTTTAATCAAAATTACTATTTCCCATAATCCCAGAATTGAAGAGTTTTAAAGATAAGAGCATGGTGAAAACTGATGCTTTTGTCACTACATTAAGTTACATCCACTGAGGTCATCCTGGAAGATTTCGCTAAAGCTAGGAAACATCTTTCACATTTTACATGAAGGAGGGAGTTGGCAAAGCAGAGACTAAGAAGAGCCAATCCTCCTGGCCCCACAAGCTACACAGCAATAGTTTCACATGGCTAGAAGCCATCAGGCACAAACACAAACCCGCAGAAGTCAAAACTCTGGGAGGAGGTCATAGGCAGGAGGCACCAGGACCCTGCCAGAGATCCACCACTCCATTACAAAGCAGAACTGGCTTCCAGATGGCTTCAAGGGGGAGCTGGCAGCATCTCCTTCAGTTAAGCAATTTTCGTTGGTGAAATCTTTGTCCCTCCTTTCCAACTAATAGCTCCATTAACTCAACTGCACTTTTACAGTGGGATAACAAACTTTTTGGGAGAAAGCCAATGTATCTCTATTGCACTAAACATAAAAATACAATAACAGTGCAAAAGAAATAACAGTGCGTGACTGTTCTTTATTGGCTTTTAAATTCTCGGAAAATGAGCTCTCTGTGGGCAGGTAAGGTGAGGGGTTTTGATGACAACTCATGAACCAAACTACACGCTAGGGAAGAAAAAGGAAAGAGGCAAAAACAGCCTCTTAATCTGTTCTCAAATGGGTTGTCTAAATATGCTCTTGCTGAAGCCAAGTATTTTAAAATTTAAGTGACTGGACACTAATCTGGTTGCAATGTAAACTGACAGCATGTGAACCCCTGCGATCTGAAACACAGCAGACAGTACAAGGAACCAGCACCATCCAGGTGAGAACCAATGATGAGGGATGAGTCTGTACCTTCTTCTGCTCATACATACAGGCTTCCAAAAAGCAAATTCCAAAAAGGCTATTAGTCATAGAAGACATCAGTTGCCAAAGTAAAAAGATCATGTTCTGGAAATTTGTTTTTCTCTGCAGTGACAAGTGACGTGGACTCCCTGCTAAGGTAGTATGGTGGCCTTGACAGATCATAAACAATAAAAATATTATATTAATACCCATGTATTTCAAAAGAATTGGCCAAAAAACCCCAAACATCTAATTTAAGTGTCTGGCTGCTAACCTTCCACACCAAAAAAAAAAAATTTCACAGGGGCAATGCTGCTTCCCACAGGACTTGTGGACCCTGCAAGTGACTTAATTGACCTGGAGGACCAGGGAAGGAGGAAATCTCTCCCTTCTATAGTCAGTGGCAGAATCTTCCCTGAGCTCGCGTGGACCAGGACTCCCAAACACACCATCTAGGAAGAGGCATGGGACTATCACGTGGTGCCTCGAGGCATCTCTGAGCCAAGTCCTGAGGCTCCCCTAGCACCCTCCATCCAGTGCTGGGCACTCACAAGATTCACAGACTTCACCTTATTGTAAAACAATACCTGAACAAGAAAATGGCACCACATTAACTTGTGATCTGCAAATTGTACATCAGTCAGGCCTTTATTGCATGCATCTGTGTACAGCAGTAGAAGTTCACTGCTATGAAATATTAAAACTAAGAAAATATTATCCACATGATTTCTCCTCAGATAAATAACCTAAGTACAACTGAAATGCATTCAGGACTTGATCCCACACTGGTTTCTCAGGCCAACAGAAGTCATTGAAAGTTTTCTCTGAATAAAGCCCACAAGGATTTTTCAATTTCCCCCCTTCCCTGGTATGTTACTAGAGCCTGGTTTTCTGTAAGTCTCATTCATTTCATTTTCATTCATGCCCATCTGTGAGCACAAAAGTGCACAGAAAAGTTCATGAGAAGGCATGAATACTAAAACCACACTCAATTCCTTAGGTGTGACTTCAGAAGTGTTGGTGTTGGTGTTATTGTTGGGTTATAGGTTGGACTTGATGATCTCAGAGGTCCTTTCCAACCTTGTGATACCATGATACTGTGAAAAATTAAAGCCTCCCTTTGGGAAGTTTTCATGGCAATTATTGTTATAATAAATTATTAAATGATGGAGTGGTTACTTGATATCTACAGAGACAGAAACCATATATCAAATTGAGTGCTGAAGTAGTGGATTTTTAAAAAATATTAATGTGTCTTCATGGGCACTGAGCTTGTAACATCCCTGTGGTGTAATAACAACATGATTTATGGTAGCACAGTGCTGCTTGCAGGGTAGATTTTGTTGACATTTGAGATCAGCTGTGTAAAGTGAAGTTCTTCTAACATAAATTGAAATTGGTGTTAAAAAGAGAAGTCAAAACTGACAGAATGCACAAGTCTTACAATCCCATCTGGTCTTCCACTGTGTAAAGAGGGATCTTAATGATTATGACAAATAATTTGATCTGTTCTGTAAATCAGATATCCCTCCAATATCTCTCAAATGAGGGACCTCCCAGAGGCATCGCTGTGCATTTGTTTGACCCGAGGTTTGAACTGACAGCCTGGAAAAGAGTCAGTACTAAAATGGTAACGAGAAGATCTTATTTCCCCTCTAATGGATAAGTATTTCACCATGTGATAAGAATAAAATAGTAGAAATATCATGGGCTTGTTAAACCTTCTCTAGAAAGGCCTACTTTTAAAAATTATTTTGTAATTTCCTTAAAACCTTCTGCAATGCTGTAGCAGAGATACAATTATCCTTTAATCTTCCAAGGGATTGAAAGCATCCAGAAAAAAATCACAACCTGTTACATTCAAATCAGCTTTTCTTTTTCCTTACACCAATTGACTTGTGTTTGGACATCGCTCTGCTGTTTTCTGAAGCCGAGGGTACCATGAAGGGAAATGGACTCAAGCTTCATCAGGGAAAGTTTAGATTTGATGTTAGGAAAAAGTTCTTCACTGAAAGGGTGATTGGCCATTGGAATGCGCTGCCCAGGGAGGTGGTGGAGTCGCAGACCCTGGAGGTGTTTAAGGGGAGACTGGATGAGGCACTGAGTGCCATGGTTTAGATGGTGGGTTGGTGTTAGTGTTGGGTTACAGGTTGAATTCGATGATCTCAGAGGTCCTTTCCAACCTTATGATACTGTGATACTGTGAAATAAGGCTGATGATGTTTTTACTTGCATACCCAGCACAAAATGAAGAGCAGAGAGCTACACTCTTGATGGTTGATCTCAATATGAAAAAATACTTTTTTCCTTTCAATTAAAATGTAGAATCATAGAGTCATAGAGTTTGAGATCATCGAGTCCAACCGTACCCACCTTCTGCTAAACCATTTTCTTCAAAAAACTCATCTGCCTGTTTTTTAAATGCCTCCAGGGATGGTGACTCAACCACCTCCTTGGACAGCCTATTCCAGTGCCTGGCCACCCTTCCAGTAAAGAAATTCTTCCTAATATCTAGTCTGAACCTCCTCTGGTGCAACTTACGGCCATTTGCTCTTGTCCTATCACCTGTCACTAGGGAGAAGAGATCAACACTCACTCTGCTACAGCCTCCTTTCAGGCAGCCGTAGACAGTGATGAGGTCTCCCCTCAGCCTCCTCTTCTCCAAGCTAAACAAGCCCAGTTCCCTCAGCCACTCCTTGGAGGACTTGTTCTCCAGCCCCTTCACCAGCCTCGCTGCCCTTCTCTGAATGTGCTCCAACACCTCAATGTCCTTGTACTGAGGGGCCCAGAACTGAACACAGTACTCGAGGTATGGCCTTACCAGTGCTGAGTACACTTCCCTTGACCTGCTGGCCGCACCGTTTTTGACACAGGCCAAGATGCCATCGGCCCTCTTGGCCACCTGGGCACACTGCTGGCTCATATTCAGCTGGTTGACAACCAACACCCCCAGGTCCTTCTCTCCCACGCAGCTCTCCAGCCAGTCTTCCCCAAGCCTGTAACGCTTCATTGGGGTTGTTATGTCCCAGGTGCAGGGCTGCTGTGCACTTGGTCTTGTTAAACCTCATCCCATTGGTTTCAGCCCATCAACCCAGCCTGTTCAGATCTCTTTGCAGTGCTTTCCTTCCTTCAAAGCAGATCAACACTGCCACCCAGCTTGGTGTCATCTGCTAAGGGTGCATTCAATCCTGTTGCTTAGATAGTTGATAAAGATATTGAACAAGACTGGACCCAGCACTGAACCCTAGGGAACACCACTTGTGACCAGCCTCCAACTGGATTTAACTCCATTTACCACCACACTCTGGGCCCAGCCATCCAGCCAGTTTTTTACCCAGCAAAGGGTGTGGCCATCCAGGCCAATGGCAGCCAGTTTCTCAATCAGAATGCTGTGAGAAACAGTGTCAAAGTCTTTACAAAAGTCCAGGTACACCACATCCATAGCCTTTCCCTTGTCCATTAAACAGGTAACTTTGTCACAGAAGGAGATCAGGTTGTTCTGGCAGGACCTGTCTTCCATAAACTCATGTTGACTGGGTCTGGTCACCTGGCTGTCCTGCATGTGCTGTGTGATAGCGCTCGATGCGATCTGCTCCATGTCATTCCCCAGTACTGAGGTCAAGAACAAGGGCCAGAGATTGTGAGACTTCTCCCAGTTGCTCATAGAAGAGCTCACTGGTTTCCTCGTCTTGGCTGGGTGGCTGATAACAGACTCCCACCACTATGTGTGACTTATTGTGGGTTCCACTGATTTTAACCCACAAGCACTCAACCCTGTCATTAGCATATTTTAGTTCTACACAATAAAAATTTCTCTAACATAGAGGGCAAACCCACTGCCTCTCTTTCCTAGCCTGTCCCTCTTGAAGAGTTTATCGCCACCATGGCAGCACTCCAGTTGTGCGAATCATCCTACCACATTTCCGTGATGGCAATTATATCATAGTTTTCTAGCCTTACAATGGCTTCCAACTCCCCTTGTTTGTTGCCCATGCTACGTGCATTAGTGTAAATGCACTGCAGTTGGGTTGTTTTTTCCACCCCTTTCCTAAGTGGAATAGGCTCAAGTCCTGATTGTCTACTATCAGTGATTTGTAACCCACCAATAACCTTTGAATTCTGATAATATAGTACAGGAAAAAGCCTTCCTCATCTCCTGAACGTGTGCCACAGCTCTGCCCAAGAGGTGGCCCAGTCACTCCTGGTTGTTTCTCATAGGAAAGCACCAGTCAGGACAAATGTGTGTAGGACTGTGCAAGAAATGATGCAAGACAAAAATATGTTTGCATATCACTTCATAAAAGCTGAACTAGAGCTCCAAATGGAATCCAGTAGCAATCATTTCTTTGTATTTTTATCAATATTGAAGATAGATGGGCAAGTGGCATAAACTGCATGGCAAACATTATTAGATCCACTAGACAGCAAGGCAGTGTATTTTCCCTTTAAGGGACAACTTTAGATCCAGAATACTGCATACAATTGATTCTACCTTTGGGCTATTTGCAGTCAGCTTTTAACTTGTATTACCCATATTTTAGTGCATGACCTCCAACCAGCTGTCTTCCCAGAGCCTTTGGTTATCTATCTCACACAAGGGACATTTGGATGAAGGTTATACTGATTTCGGACTCATGCTGCTGCCTGGAAATGCAGCAATCAATGGAGTGGATTAAATCTACTCCAGTGAATACAGAAGATGCTCCAGGGTTGCTTGTTCACCCTTTTCCTCTGAGTAGTGTTGGCCAAGTTCTTTATACAACTGCCTTATTGTTTGCCTCTGGTGGACAACTGGCTCTTTCCAGCCCCAAGTGATCTCACCTGTTCCCAGTGAAGGGGAGTCAGCAGGTCCACTTGTATTTCCGGATGCCTGAATATCAGCCAGGTCTCACTTTAGCCTGTAAGCTTGAAAAACACATCTTCCTGAGTCTCACCTAAATTTTCTTCAAACTATTTGTAAGGCTTATAAATTATCCTGAGAGGTCAGTGTTGAAGCAAAAATTTTTAAAAGCTATGTGTTTTTAAAAAGTGGATTTTTACTATGTATTCACCAATAAGACCTCCCTTACCTGGATATTTCACAGAGGAGGCTAATTGTCTCATGTTTTATGAAGGTTTTCCTGGCTTTGTGCTGCAGAGTGCTGCACTTTTACAAGTGAGTAAATAGATGTATTGTTCTGAGTTGTGTCAACAGTTTGCAGAAACACTGCATGCACTGTTCACTATTATCTGGCTGCCACAGCAAAACCATGCAAAGGTCTTCCCAGAAGAAGCTCTGAAAATAACACTGTGTGCAGCATGATTTAGGTCTGTTATTTTGGGTTTCTTAAATTTTTATAAGGAACAAAACCACACTGTGAAACAAAGAGCAAACTTTTCTTATTGAACCCCAGCAAGGAGTTGGTTTTGGAACAGCTCCCAGAACTATCTCATCAGGTCTAGAAGGCAAAAGAAACCATTGTTAAACATAACAACATAGAACTGCTTTTTCCAAGCACATCATGAAACTGCAGGTGTATGCAGTGGGGTCTTGATGAACTGATAATCTGAATGCCATTAACACAAGCCATTCTGGGAGCCTCTCTCTGCTGTGGGCTCCAAAAGGTGCCAGCACACCCAGGCATTCTCTATGCATGCCAATCTCAGTTTTTCTGTTACAATTGTCTGAAAAAAAATATTGGGCAGATGTAAAATAATCTTTCCTGATTTAGAAAAGTTACTCCTAATTCATTTGGGAAGTAAAAATAAGTGAAAATTTATCTGAGAGAATTAGCATAGCCTAACTTGCAGCAAAGGGGGAAAGAGTGATGTCTCTGAATTTAAAATAATTTTGTGTGCAAACACTTGTTCCAACAAGAGTCTTTGAAGAGTAGAGGACACATTATTAGGAAAAAAAAGATCAGGAAGAGATCTTACATCACTGAGCTAAAGCAAAGAACTGCAAACAGCAATCATTTGATGTTTTTTAAAAATAGCAGCAGTATACCAATGCTTTCCTCAGCTTCAAAGAATTTTAGTATTTCAGATTTTTATACTCTGCTCTTACTGAGGAAAGAATTCTACCTCTAATTTATCATTCAGATGGACCAGCTAGGATTGAGTTACTCACCCAATGGGATGAAATTGGGTACTGAACCTGGACCTCATCTGGCTTAAAAATGCACATCTATACATATGGTTGGGTGAAAAAACAAAATGAATGCACTATGCATGTGTTTCCATAAGCAGAAAGTCTTCAGGCACCTGAAATATTGCTCTGTAGATTTGCTGCCAGTTTAGACAAGTTTGTCCATAATTCATATCTTCCAAACATTGCTAATCTGTTACATGTAGAAACATAGCATATCACATCTTCTAAATACCTGGTATAGCCTTAATAGGGGGGTCGTTTCTTAGTTGTATTTATTCTTCCGTTGCTAACTATGCTGACTGCGAATTTCATGTTCATAATGTTTAGGTCTCTTTAAAGCCAGAGAAAAAGAGAACATATTCCCCTCTTTTGCCTCCTGTGATGTAATTTACTCATAGGTTTTCCTTCTCCACAAGGTTTAACATGGATTCCTTCCTTTTGAAGTGATGAAACACAGCTGGTCACAAGGTTAATGGCAATTATCAATGCATGCCAGCTAAGGGATGAACTTTAAACTGGTAAAGGAAGAAATTCAGAGTAATGTGAATTTCAAAATGCGGGTTATGCCTGGACATTCTCTTATTCTCTTTATATTCTTGATTCAGAATCTCAGCTTTTACATTTTTGTTCATTCATATTTCCAGTGATCATAAACACATACACACAAGTTCTGCCTTCATGCAGCATATAGAAATACATATGCTTACTATTTTCATTATTACCTTATCTCCTTCTGGGACTATTCTCTTGTGTCTGCTCTTCTTTTCCCCTTGTCATATGTTTTCTGCTATGCATTTTCTCCCACAAGTGAGGGAATTGTGTAACCTTTCCTACTGCTGCCTTGAATCTCTCTTGTTCCCTCTTCTGTCCAGCCATCCTGGCTCTGCTTTTTCTTCAAATCAAAATAACTTTTCCCTAGTGTATAATCACACTGTACCTGGGTCTTCTTTTGATAATCCCTTGTTTTTCATTATGTGCTGCTGGCCAACATTATCCCCAGGAAACTGGTAGTCCTAAATGGTACCAGTAAGAGGAAAATTTTTTATGATATTTTGTTCCTTGCTGTCTTGACTCAGGTCGTAAAAGTCATGTCATTTAAAGTTATATTAATGCTCATCTCTCAAAAATTCTTGAAAAAACATCTATGATCCACAGCAGTTTTTGGTACAACTCAGGAGATGTAATTGCTTAATGGGCTGTCCATACCATGAATTTAACTCCACAGAGATAGAAGACTTTATTTTAGAATTAATTTGATAGGTTTTTATGTTTTGCTATTTTTTCATTTCAATGCATGTTTTCCCTTTATATACAAGTATATTCTTTTTCCACAAGGAGGAGAATCTAATAAACAACACTGCAATGAATTTGTAGTGTTAACATACCTCATGGTGAAGGCACACTGTAAGACGCAGAAAAAAAGGTGATCAGCAGAATTTCACCCTACCGTGTCCTTTATTTAAGGAAAAGAAGAAATGTTATTCATCGTTCTTCGTTTGCATCACACAGTTTCAGTTATTAAAAACACACTTTTCAACAAAATTTGGCATAGCTGTCAATATTGGTTTCAGAAATACCACAAAATTATGGGAAAGAAACAGTAATTATTTGTATCCACTGTTATTCTGATTGATTGGCAAACTTTCACAGAAATAAAAAGTAGCAATTGTGTAAAAGATGCTGTCATCTTTCCTTGTATTTTGATTTTCAACTGACGAATATCTTGAGTCCTTAAGCCAATCCTTTGCCATTTCAGGTAGAAGTATCATATAAACAATTTCAGAAACTTCCAACTCTGTCTTAGAAATCATTCAGGCTCTTAATGAAATTTCAGAGTTCAGCACTTCTCAGGGTTGGGGATTTTTTCCCATTTTCCAGGAAAAATGTATTCATTGTAATCACTTGACCTCCATTTACACATCTTTAACAGAGGGAGTCTTTTTGTCTCTCTCTCTTTTACATATTTATGGATTGTTCTCTCCCAGACTTTCAATGTTTTAGGCCAATTTCTTTTAGCTTTTTTGAAGAAGATGGCCCTTTTCCTTAATTATCTTTAGCAGTCTTTCTCTACAGCTCACCTCTAAATGTCCGTGACCAGAAGTAAACAGAGTGTCCGACCTTAGATTTCTCCAGCATCTTACACAGCGAGTACACACTTTTGCCAGACTTCTGCTGCATTTTTCCCATCCTCAATTTATTAGAACTGTAGTATGTTAGAAGTAAAAATTTCCTCATGGTTTTTCCCATTGGCTGTTATGACTTTATCTCATAGATAGTAACATAGTCACTATTAAAAACTGAATCTAAGTATTAATTTTATTTTGACGTCATATTTTATTATCCTTAACTCTTATAAAATTCTTGCTGTTAGCAGAATCATTTCTCTTCCTATATGACTCAAGAACTTCCTGTTATTTGTTTTGATATCCTTTGCTACATCTATCTCAGCTTAGCATTTGGCAATTTTCACTTCATTGCACTCTTTTTTGATCTCTGTAACTGGTGATAGCCCTTTACCCACTTTTTGAAATCCCTCTCTCTTCTAATCTCCTTTTTAAGGCAGTTATTTATCTCACTGAATCTGGAGAGTTTCTCTGTAAGATTTTCCTCATGGCTGGAATACAGAATTCTGCCACTCCAACAAAGACACTTGTGACTGCTCACACACTGGAATACCTGAACCCTGTTGTCATCGGTAGCACTTGTCCTCCTGCCTACCTCAGACAACTTAGAGTATCTCATAGTGCTTAACACAATTCCCAGTAGCCTGCTTCTCCTTAACACTGCTACGGTACCTACCTATACATGTTACTGTCTCTGGTACCCTTCCCTCACCATTGAGATCCAATGCAGCACCACCGTCTCAAGCCTTTTTTTGACCAGGTGATTGTGATTAAAAGTAACGGTGCCTTATCCTGTCCTTGGCTTTATTTCTGTTTTTATTGGGTGCTTTATTTTCGTTAAGATTGAGTTGGGAATGCTATTCCACTTTAAAATCATAGAACAGAATCACAGAATCATTGAGGCTGGAAATGACCTTTCAGATCATCAAATTCAACTATAAGCCTAGCACTGTAAAGTCCACAATTGAACCATAGCCTTCAGCACTGCACCTACACATCTTTTAAATACCTCCTGGGATGGTGATTCAACCACTTCCCTAGGCAGCCTGTTCCAACGCTTGACAACCCTTTTGATGAAGAAATTTTTCTTAATGTCCAATCTAAATCTCCCCTGGCGCAACCTGAGGTCATTTCCTCTTATCCTATTGCTTGTTACTTGGGAGAAGAGGCCAACACCCACTTTGCTACAGCCTCCTCTCAGGGAGTTGTAGAGGGCAGTAAGGTCTCGCCTCTGCTTCCTTTTCTCCAGACTAAATAACCCGAGTTCCCGCGATTGCTCCTTATGAGACTAGCGCTCCAGCCCCTTCACCAGCTTCATTGCCCTTTGTACACACTCCAGCATCTCCATTCCTTTCCTGTAACAAAGACCCCAAAACTGAACACATTACTCAAGGTGTAGCCTCACCCAGTGCTGATTTCAGGGGATGATCACTCCCTTGCTCCTGCTGGCCACACTGTTTCTGATACCAGCCAGGATGCTGTTGGTCTTCTTGACCACCTAGACACACTGCTAGCAATAACTACACTGTCTCCTCAGGTATTATGTCTCCAATGTTAACGTCATTCCTTTGCAGTCAATTTCTTTGTATATTGCATAACCTTGATCACCTGACAACCTTCCTTCTGTTTCTATATCCTTCCCAGGAAGAGATATCAAAATTACCTAAGTGTTTCCTAATGTAAATAGCTTTCACAATAATGTTGTGTCACTGGAAAATGAAGGCCACTTCTGAGATACTTACGTAGACTCCCTTCTTTAGAAAAACCATGAATGCATCTCAGTAGCAGAACAGCCCCAACTGAGCCATCTAAAGGTCCTCATTACTTCAATATGTAAAGCCCTCCTAGGGCTTAGCAGAATTTTGGTAAAGAGCTACCATTCCTTCAAGGTCCCCACACAGCCATATATAACATTTTAACTCCTCTCCAGTATAGCCTTGCTGTGTTATTTGTTCCCCATTCCCTCAGCAGTTTTACTTGTGTTTGTGTGGAGGAGGGGAGGGGGAATTTTGTTTCTTGGTCTCCACAGGATCCCTTTTAATCTTGCATCCACATGTTATAGCCTCACTCCAGGCATATACATACCTCTGAATCTGCTGACAAAATCATCGGTTTTTGCAGTGATCCTTCCCATTCTCACAGTTCTCCCTCTTCCTCATGTTAGTATGAATTTGCAGGACTTTTAGTTCTTTCCTCTGTGACCATACCCCTCTTTTATGTTGAGGAGAAGCAAGGCTAGATTATGTAAAATAGTGGAACTGAACCTGGAAATCACAGAATCATAGAATAGTTTGGGTTGTAAGGGGCGTTACAGATTATCTAGTTCCACCCCTCACTCCGCCATGCGAGAGACATCTTCCACTAGATCAGGTTGCTCATAACCTCATCCAACCTGGCCTTGAACACCTGCAGGGAGGGGGCATCCACAACTTCTCTGGGCAACGTCTTCCAGGGCCTCATCATTTTCACATTAAAAAATTTCTTCCTAATATCTAATATAAATCTCCCCTTCTTCAGCTTCAAACTGTTACCCCTCATCCTGTCACTGCACTCCCTGATAGTGAGCCCCTCCCCAGCTTTCCTGTCAGCCCCGTTTAAGAACTGGAAGACTACTATAAGGTCTTCCTGGGGAGAGAAATCTGTTCACAAATCTGCTTTGTGAACACAGTCAAAAGAATTGTAAGCTAGAAAAGTGTCTTGGGTACTGATTGTCCAATATCTAGGACATTAGACTTCATAGCAGTATCAATTTTATGTACAAGATTCCCATTGAAAAATTACCATTTACTGTTTCAGGGTAAGGCTAATAACAGCTTCCTGTTAACCATAATTGTCGTTTATGAACCCTAGCTCCCTTCAAAGGCATGATTTGTTCTTCATTTTACTTTACTCCAATTTAATCACACTCAATCTAGCACATTCCTTCTCTGACACTTTTTTCTATGATATTGTCTATCTACTCTATATTGTCTCTGCTTCTCTTTCACTTTCTTTTCCTTTAGCCTTTGAATTGCTTCTATATTCTATGAAACTTAATAACATTTAATTTTTCTGCAATGCTCAACACATCTATTCACATGTGCATAAACAGAATCCTATCAGGAAACAGAGACTTTATTTTAAATTACTGTGTTACAGGCATGACATCATCCAAAGAAATAATAAGACAATATTTTAATTATGTAACATAGCAAGTATAAAACATTGTTATTTCTCTGGGAAAAAAAATATCTTGGCAAACAGAACACAAGCACAAAACTGATACGAGAAATACAATTTCCATGATATACCAATAAATATTCTCACAAACAAAACCTTTCTCCAATATATGACCCACCACCTTATTTTTACAGAACTCTCAAAAAAGCAGACTGATTTCAAAGTTATTTCAAATAGTCCTATCAGGACACTTTTGATATGAACAATATTTTCATCTTTGATTTGTAGATTCAAATGAGCAAATAAAGAATCAAAAAAAAAGAAACTAAGGAAAGCTTTTGAGAATCACATCCTATACCTGGATAAATTAACACAGAATAAGAATTTCCCCTCCTTCTTTCATTTCTCTTCACTTGACATCTCTTCAAGATGCTGATTTCACCATTTGGCAGTGATTTTTTTAAACATGTCTTATTTTCACTAAAAAACACAAAGTAAAAATGCATAGGGAATGGGAGACACCACTATAAATATTTTAGAGGGATTTCTCAAGCAACTACAATTACTTTTTCCTGAGCTCTTTTTGGTTTTCACTATGGGAAACATTCCTTATCTATACTTCAGAATTTTTCATACCTACACAGATATCCCAGGAGCTGGAAACAGCGTTCTGAAGCGTACCCATTTCTGCAGAAGTTGCCTGTGTTATTGGCTCTCTGTTATTGGAACTTCCACACAGATTTGCTCAGGCAGGGGTGAACTCTGCCCTGCCTTTGGCATCCTGAAGGACATCATCTTCTGGTCAAGAATTAAAACTCCTCAGCTTACCTGGTTTTTTCCTCCTCCTTCCTTTAGGTTCTCATAAATGAATTATTCTTACCACTTGGATAACTGCTCCAAGAATGGATCTGTAAAACTAGCACAAGCATTTAAAAAATAACCTTCAGGCACTTCTCATATCCTATCACAGACATAAGTAAAAAAGAAAGCTCACACAACTCCCTGTTCCCAGCCAGCTTTACTCTGCATGAATACCATGAGCTCAGCTAGAGATTCCCAAAGTCTTTGGACTTCCAGGTACCTCAGAAAGAACCACAGGTACTTTTCAGGATGGTCATGAGATCTGAGCAGAGTTTGGTCAAGGCCTGGGAGTTTAAGGAATTTAGCAGGACTTACACCTTTAAAAGGACCTATGACATTAGAGTAGGGGTTCAATCCTGCTAGATCCTTTGCTGTTCTATATATGCTGCAACTGCTCTAACTGCCAGTACCAGCAGGAATAAAAACAGCCACAGCACGATCCCATTTTTGTAAGATCTACTGTTTACAAGCATCTTAAGAAATCAATGAAAATATCTTAAAAAAAAACATGTACTGAGCATGTAGGTTTGAAAAAAAAATTTAGAAAAGGTAGAACAAGCCATTCATACAGACTGAATATCATCTGAGTAACAAAGACTCTCACTGTGTAACCATGTATCCAGTGACAGAAAATGTAGACGTAGACTGAGACATTCACCCTGACAAGTTGCAACTTTGAAAAGGTCCTGGGATCACGCAGGATAGAGCTTCAACTGTTCACCTCATCAGAGTGATGATTTAATTGGGTTAGTAACTACTCCCATGGAGAACAGAAGCAGATGATGGAAAGCTCCTCAGATGTTTAAAAAAATTCTAATAGCTCAATGTCTACTACACAATTTAGAAAATACACACGAATTTTTCATCAGAAAGGTGAGTAGCTATTGAAAAACTAATCCTAGAGTTTAAAGATTTTTTTTTCATTATTTTTTCTTTCCCAAAAGAAAGCTCCAAGTGAGAATGAATTCAGGAAAGATCTGTGGCATGTATTCCTTAGGATATTGGTCTACATTAGCACTATTGTCCCTTCCAACCTCATAACCCATGAATCTCAAGGAAAAAAAGTGAAAAGGAAAAAACGTCTCTCAACAGTCACTCTGACTTTCATAATTGTTAACATTTCCAAACAAATACAGACAGTTGCTCTTTTCTGCCCTGGAAAAGCTTATAAAGCTGTTATTTGTTTGTGTAACGAATAGCTCTAGTGACCAGAAGCACTAAGCTGTTTCTTTTTACTGCATGGAGGTCTAGCAGAGGTATCAGCTGTAGAAATGCCGCTTTCTTACCAACGCTAGAGAAAATATAATAGGAAAAGCACTTAGCTCATACATTTTTCCAGGACCTTGGTTAGCTTACATCATGGGTGCTGTGTATCAAGGAGACATGATAGGGAAAAGATGAGAGAATAAACCTGGTGAGATAACTCCAAAAGTCTGTCCCCTTCACTTACCTTTTCTCCTCCTCCAAACTGTCTACTTACAAAAACTTTTACATGCATGCCATCTGTACTGTGACATGACACTTTCTACGCATACCAAAAACCCATTGCATCTATCCATGAAGCAGCTGTGGCAGCTCATAAAATCTTGGGCAGATATGGGTTGCCTGGTAACCTAGGTAAAACAGGTTTCTAGTTTATGCTGTAGTCAGATTGAATTCTTTTCATCCTGATGGAAAGCTGTTATGATAATAGTTACAGGGAAAACTATGGCACTTGGGCAGCTAAAAGAAGATATGGAAAACTGAGCAGGAAGCTGGAAAACTGAAAGCAACAGCAGTTTCCTGATTTCTTTGTTGCAACAGAGGTGGAATTAAACAATTCTAGGCAAAGATTTTAGCACAAACTTAGACTCAAGACACTGGCATCAAACCTCCCAGCTGGAATAAGCCTACCTGTTAGTCTGCGTGAAACAAAATAATGTTATGGCTAGGATTTTAAATAAAGATATTCAGCACAGACCACTGCCTTCACATCTGTGCACGTAGTTTATACAGCCTCTTATTCTTGAGAACTGAGGACTCAAAAGTACCAACCCCAAACACAGCTGCTGGTAGCATTATTTCATACCTATTTATTTATTAGCCTAAATAAAAATGTCAGAGCCTAATATTAATCTCCTGGTTATGGAAACTCTTGGCTTGTGCCTGTTTCATTTCATTTCTATCTCAACAAAGAGTAAATCAGTGTGACAATTCAAGTCTTTCTGATTATTTCAGAACTGGCAGACTATCAAATAACAGGGGAAAACTGGAAAGCAACCCACACACAGGATCAAACGTAGGAAACTCCTGTCAGCTCCAGAAGAGTTGAAGTCTGTGCACGTTCATGTAGGGGGAAATACAGGAGTGTTTTTATTTTCAAAGTGCAGGCAGTGAGATATGGGATACTCCTTCCAAATTTCCATGAAACTTTGAAAAACATTTTGTTTATTTGCAAGAGTCAGCTGAAGTGCAACTGGTGCCAAAGGGAAACAGCTTTAAAAATCAGTAATGGCTTGATGCCTTGCTCATATGCAACAGAGCTCAAGCAGAGAACCAGACAAGAGACAAAATGCCAACTGGAAGCAGGAACCCATCCAAAACATTGCTGGAATTCACTCACTGATCATTACAGCCCCAGCACCTCCACTAAACTGCCAAGTGTTAATTTTTTGAAATGGCCCAGACTGCAGAAGTCATTAGATGATGTTGAATTTATAATATCTTCTTGGAAAAATCAGAAGCTTTGTACCAGACACAGGAATATATTTATCCTATTATAGAAGAGAAGGCAGCTTGTAACACAAGGAAAGACGAAAATAAAGTGAAGCTTTAGTTGTCCCTCTTATTTTATCTATCCATTGTCATATCCTTTCTGGTAGTTCCACACCTCTTTTTAGCAAAAATCGTCTTAATATACTTAATTTAACATATTCGTATTCAGTGATGTGCTAAGGAGCTTACTGCCTGTATTCCTCCTATCCTAAATATCAGCTCCACATCCTTTTCTTCTGCAACACCTTCTCAGGCAGAAGCAGCATTTGCTGCAGCTGCACTAGACCCCACTAGTCCGTGTCTGTCACTTTGCTATCTAGATAATGCCAAGCAGAAAAGACCATATTGAACTTTCCTTGCCTTTCCTGTGTAGGGGAAAGATAGTAAAATCTGGATCAAATCAGCCCATGGTTTCAGAAATTACAGAGTCAGACAGTGTGATTACAAAGCCTTTTCCTCTTTGGAAACCAAGTTAACAACATAGACGGAAGACTTCAAAAAAGAACCACCAAAAATAGCTTAAGATCTCAAAAAAACTTCTGGGATAATGAGGCTGTGTGTAGCTCACTCCCAAATGGTATGTGGAAGAAGATGCAAGGATATGACACAAAGGTGACTGCATGCTGGACCTACAAAGATTTAAGTGATTCAGGAAATTTTCTGTAAAGGTGGGCCTGGATTGAGGCGGGCGGAGGTGGGGGGTTGGAGTTGCTATACCTAAAAGGCTGGTTATGCCTCAGCCATATATGTAATTCTATGTGAAGAGAAATAGAGAGCCTATTCTTTTCAGGTGCATACAAAGCACTGGTTAGAGATCGACCTGCTTGAGAGTCAAACCCCATGGAACAAAATATTGGCAGCATTCTCATGGTGAATGGTACATTCACCCATAAAGCCAAATATATCTGACTGGAAGCATATTACAGATGCATTACCTTATCCCTTACATGTTTGCAACCATGTCCCCCTGCAGCGGAGTCTGGGACATGAAAGGCCCAAACTAACTCAAATCATCAAGGAGGGGCCAGAAGGCACAACTTTCTTCTTTTGCAGAGCTACCCAAGCAGCAAGAAAACCACATGGCCCTGTTCCAGTTCTCACTCTTGGACAGGTCTCCAGGCTCTCTTCTCCTTACTCCTTTCACATACACACAGTAGCCAGAGTATGTCACCTTGTAGGCATGTAATAGTTACCCATTCTTATGACAGTTTCCTGTGAATGTCTTTTATTTGTCTCTTTGCAGTCCAATAAATCCATAAAACTTGGTCAAAGGTAGGGGGTTCTTCAGAGGCTTTCTCTGAAAAATTAAAAAAATAATAAAGTGATGAGTTATGGTTATTAAAATAAGATGTAGTACTGCCTTGCAGACCATCTCTGGTTTTGTTATTTCAGGCATTCAGCCAGCAGAGGCAAAGCAGTGAGCAAAACTGCAGAGTGCAAAGTGTAATTTAAAGAGTAATTATACTGCAAGACCATGTTTCCTCACTGGGACCTGCATGAGAAGTTTCAGTCTCTGACTGACATTTGGCAGCCAGGTTTAGAAGGTAGGGGATCTGCAAGGCTCTTGCAAAAGTTACCAATTGCAAAATAGGCAAAGTGGTAGGAGAAAAATCTCTGGGTTTCAAACAGTGTATGGAGCACACCAACGGCCACCCTGTCTCCAAGGAGTTGTCAGGATGAAAAATGAGAGTTGTCATTGGAGCAGGGCAGGAGTGGAAGGTGTTTATGGAGATCACAATAGTCCATAACTTGCCTCCAGGAGAGTCTGGCAAATTTGTCACTCTCAATGTAAACCCATAGCCTCATCCTGCTAAACCTCCCTCTTCTTCTCTGTTTGTTAAGGGAAGGTCTTCAAAATCTGTTGTGAACAACGTCTGAAAGGCATCCTGGGAGCAGGCTAGGCGAGTATTCACATGCCTCTACCCTCCTTCCTGGGCAATGCCACACTGTCAGAGGACAATCCCAACCATGATGCCCAGCACTTCCACAGCACCTTTAGAGCTGAGGAATATCTAGGCATGTCAGAGGGCACCTTCAAAAGACTGAACGTTTGGCAGTATAGAGAGCCACCAGAAGTTAGCAGATACAGCATTAAGTACAGGGCAATGCACGAAGCCCCTCCTCCCACCACTGTGAGGAGCACTTACGGGCTTGAATCCTAAGATTTTAAGCATTGTGGACCTGATTTCCAAAGCTGTGTTATAAACAGTAGAAATTCATTGTGGGGTACATTTGCAAATCCTGTCTGTTGTAGACTCTCTCTGTATTTAAAAATTGAGTCCTAAGTGAGTCATTTAGGCAAAGCCAGCATATTTGCAGAGTGCTCTGAGCCTCCTTATACACGTTACAGGATTCATTTAACTCGGATTTACTACCCTCAAAACAGGAATACCAACCCTTTTGCACAGATGGTTCCTAAACCTTTTTTTAAGTTCTCACAAAATAATGTCCAAAAAAAATAAGAGGACAAGCATGCAATGCAATGTAGTATAACTGTTCTGAGAGAGTAAGCGACTTGCCTATATCAACAGCTGATAGAGAAAACGTAATGTTGGCCACGGGCATCTGAAATTACCAGGACCTACAATAAAAGCACAACAATGGTAATCACTAGTTGTTAATAATGATGATTATGATAATAATAATAGCTTTTAAAATTATATCTTTAAAGTTACACAAGCCACAGGAAGAGTGCATTAGAATTCACGTTTAAAACTGGTCTGGTAGGATCCATGTTTTAAATAAAAGCACTTCAGCAAGTCTTGTCAGAGTTTCTGTGCTGAACTCAGCTCAGGCGAGCAGAAGAGAAGTGTCTAATGGGTGGGGTAACTTTGGGAAGGCTTAAGCTTTATAGAAGTGTCCGTGAGCTTTGACATATCCTTGACACATGTCTACACATCCTCAAAGCACCTGGACAGAGGCAAACATATGGCTCTGAAATCTCCCTGTGACCTCATTATCCAAGGGTCACTGGCTGGGGCTGCTCTAGCAACTCCCTTCTACTTAGGGAAGTTTTAACCCATGACTGCTCACATGGTCTGAAATGTTGAAGATGAATGATTCCTCTTTGAAAGGAGTTGAAGGCAGAAGCTTTGAGATTTTTTTCTTGTTCTGAATGAAGCAGTATGAATTGGTGAAGCCAGAAGAAATTTCAGTGTAACTGTTCCCCCACAAATGGTGGGAGAACAAATCTTACCACGCTGCTTCCCAAGAAGTAAGCCAGTGGGACTTCACTCCTTCTGGCCATTTAACGTTTGGCTTAAATCTCCCAAAACCACCCATCAACTAAGAGAGGACAGAACCGCATGCTGATGAGAAACCACAAAATGGAGTGATTCCTGGGAAGACAGTGCTTTGTGTGAAGTCAGCTCCCTTCACAAGTCAGAGAGGCAATGGTTCAACTGGGGAGCCGACAACCGATAAGCAGCAGGCAGAGACAGAGGAGAGCAACCCCCTGTGCTCAACACTTCTGCTGAGAGCTGCTGGCAATGCTCATGGAGACGGACAGAAATAGCTGTGACCAGGTTCTTGTTAACATGTCAGTTCTGAGGCACAGACCATACAGGCACAACAAGCAAAACCACAGCCAACAAGGCGATGTCTGGAAGTCACTGGCAACTTGCTTTAATGGAGAAACCTCTGGAAAGGCTGGATGAAAGAGAAACCAAAACCAGAAGTTGCACTAAATCCAGGTACTGTTGTTCCCCTTGGGTGGTAAAGGCAAATTCTTGCTTTCCTGTAAGCAACACAGCAGCCTGCTGGCCTGTTCTCATTTCCAGCATCCCCTGTTCAGTTCTCCCTCTTGCCCACAGCAGCTACAATATTTGATTACTTGCAAAAATAGCATTAGGAATATATAAGAATTCAAAGAAAAATCTCTGCAGAAGTCCTCTTTATGGGCTTATTTTATACATTGATTTCAGCAGTTTCTCTAAAGCTGGGCTTAAGAGAGTAAGTCTCTTTTCCAACACTTCTACATCTGAAATTTTAATCATGTCTTGCAGTTTGACATTATTTTTCCTTGAACTTGCTGCCATCTGTAGACTGAACAATGCCAGGATTGGCAAAGAAATGCCTGAGAGAGTGAGGCTGCTCCAGACCGTGCAGAGAGTTGGTCCCTGTTGGGTGGAGTAGGACAGTAGTTGGCAGGGAAGGTCCCCATCCAAAGCATGGTTAAGCGGTGGATCTGAGCAGTGGAAAGGTGTAGCAAGAAGAGTTTATACCAGTTCAAAAAGGGATTGGAAAGTCATTAAATAAAAGTCCATAATAGGTATTAGCAGCAAATATGGACCTCTGGGTCACAGGCTGCTGGAGACTAGGAGAGTATTCTAGGGGGAATTTCATATGTACTTTTTCTCATCTTACATTTTTCGAAGACATCTGCTTTAGCTGTTTTTTACAATCAGATAATGCACTGGGTGACATTTGGTTTGACCCCACAAAAGCTCTCCTTCAGCTTTTACAGGTTCCAGGAGAAGCAGAACAAAACCAGGGTTGCACTAACACAACATTCAAACATTCACCCGCATAACTTCTCCTGCTGAGAAACCCTGAAAAACTGTTGTACAAACCAGCTAGTTTGTTCAGAAACAGTGACAATAACTCTACACAGCACTGCGCTGGGGAAGGCTTAAGGAAAGAGGCAGAAAAACAGAAAGAGTGGGCTCTCACAGGCAATATCTGAAAGAATCTGTACTCTGCCTGCTGGCCAGTTTTATTAACTCTCCTGACATGTAACAACTGCTACCAAAACCATAAGATTTGCAAAGCATAGTCTCCTTTAAACAGGTATAAGCGTAAAACTGACACACTACTTTATGCTGCGTAGATTCACCTAAAAGACATTTCCCTATGGTGGCAGAGTAGCCGCACAAGACCTGAGAACAGTCACCTCTGAGAAAGCTTTAAATGAAACCAAAGGTGGACAAAGAAAAAACCTAAAGCTATCGGTGCACCTAACTATCTTCTGTGAAATTTTATTCTGCGCTTTTAGAAAAAAGGAAGAGTGTAATGCTGAAGGGAATAGAGAAAAGCACTGCTACTGTGTCCTGGACTGACAATGGCACCAGCCCAAGTGAGAGAACATTGTTAAGACCTTCCAAAAAATTGCCCAAGTTACTATTTGTGTGGCATACTCTATAAGTGAATTCCCTTCTAAAGTCACAAAGTGTTTTGCTATTAACCTCGGCTGGGCCAAGGTTTCGCCCAATATTTTGATTATGAAGCTCTCCTTTATTGCACTCTTCTGGATATAACATTACTTTATCTTGGCTTCTGGGCCCCACAAAATCCCTTTATAATTAATCTTACTTCTACGATAACTCTGGCTCAAAGGATGCTGTCATAATGACCATGAATATAATTGCCTCACCATACTGCAAGCTGTAGTAAATCATCAGCCACCATACAAAAGATCAAAGTGGTCTAATTAAACTGTATCCTTAGCTGTCTGCTGCAGACATTTCAAACTGCTTTGGCTCTCAGCTGGAAATCAGTGTTTAACAAGAGCTAAAGCAACTCTGAGCGAAGACCAAGAAAAATATATACTTGTACTTAAACAGCTGTTCAGTCTGTCAAACTGTAATAAAATGCTGAAAAGACAACAAGTAGAAAATTATTAATACAGTCAAAAGCACCTATAAACATTATCAGACTACTGAGAAACAAGCACAAATGTACATAAGATATTGAACGGTCTCTTAACTTTATTCAAGTAGAAACAGCACACCTTAATTTTCGTAATAAGAAAAGTAGAAGCACTCAGCAAAACTGTCTGGGTTATCCCCAAATATCACTAGTTTCCCAGTGAAGAAACGATACTGTTTGTTAAGAGTATTAACTTCAGGACAACTGTAAGGATATTAAGGAGCTGATCCTTGATAGCCTCCACCTGGAGTTAGGAGCCAGATTAACTTGAAGGAAACTATCCTTCCCTCCCAAAGACTTCCTAAACCAACAAAAGTTTGCAGTGTGAGAATTAAGAACAGGCAAATTCATGTTTTTAACTAATTCATAAAGAGCGTTGGATTTAAAAAGTGAGTTATCTGAGTCATATCATAAAATTTATTCCATGTCAATACACAACATCTGAAGTTTCTGAGGAGTTACAATTAGGCACTAAAATGCTCTTTAGGTTTTTCTGCATTAAGATGAAGCCTGGCTCTCCATCACAAATTGTGGTAGGTTGGCCCTGGCCTGTTTCATACAAAGTATTTACATTTCCAAGTGGTTGTCGGTGCCTGATGCAGATAAAGCTGCCCTGACTGACTCTCACCAGAGTTCAGTACAAATCTCATAAAGCCTGTGAGGTTTTAAGAACTGTTGTTATTCTGCATTTCTTCATGGAGATATTGAGTTTACTCTTCCAGTATTGCAGAAAGAATCATTGCTGAGGTGTGACAGGAACAATATTTTACACGGGCTCCCACTTAGCCCCAGGAAGTGCTGTACTGCTTTCCCCATTACTAAAACTATAAGACAAACCCCTGTTTTGACTGATGACCTAAAAATGGAGCTAGGGAAAAAAGCGAAAAAATACATGCTTCTGAGATAGTAATTAAAAATTAAATACTCCTGTGAAAAATGAAATATGTTGTTGCAGAAGCAGCCTTGATGCAGCTGAGACTTCTCATCCTATGAATTTCTTTTAATACCAAATTTTCCTACATGCACAACAGCCTCCACCATTCCCAGCGTCCCTCTTTCTCCTCCTCTCCTCTTTGGAGAGAGGGAGGTAATGCTTTACATGACCCCAACCTGGCAAGGAGTGACAAGGAAAGAGAGATCTCAACAGGGGAGCCCAGCTCACAAAGAAAGGAAAAACTATGCATTTGAGCTACAAAATCTGACAAAGCATAAAGCAGCATTTCCAAATCAACATATTTCTGGGTTTGGCAATAACACAAAATTTTTTTTTTTTTTAATCAGGAAGTAGGATTTATTAAAAAAATTGTCTTCTACAGAACACAATGTTAAAAATTTGTGTCAAAAAGTATTTCCATTACAAAGAGGTTGGCCAGAAAATTTTTGCTCAGCTGAAAAAAAAATACAACATAAGCCTCATCTTCTCTTCAGGGTATAATGTATTTAATCTAAAAATTTTAGAGGAATGTTTCTTGTGATTAATTTCATAAGACATCAGCAAAACCAACTTTTGGCAAGCAGACATATTTTTATTTTACTTATGCCAGCAAAAGATTGGGGTTTTGTGTTGAAAGTCAGCAGGATTCAAATTCTGCCAAGGACTTCTGCTACCCTATATCTCCATTTCCACACCATAAGCAGAATCAGAAAACCCAAGGAAAAGTTGCTGTCACTAGCTGATTTCAAGTCTCTTAAAAATCCCTCCACAGCTTTACCTTCATCTCTCATAGTCATGTGCTTTTACAGGCTCCTGTGTGACAAGTTCAGCATCAACACAGAAAACAGAGTGAAAAGAAGGAATGAAGCACTTCATGTGCAGATGGGTTTCGTAGGTGCTCTGTGGTTCCCAACACAGCAATCTATAAGAGGAGAAGCAAAAGCAGAAAAAAAAAAAAAAAATGTTGCCATTATAACCACAGCTATTTCCCACAGCAGAAGGAAAATTGATGTCTAAAGGCAAGTAATAGTTTGGATTTTCTTTTCTCTTTTGTTGGATGTTTAAGCTCACAAAAATATCTCAGTGTGAGTCAGCCCAAATACTATTTTATTATTAATAGAAGAAAATCAATTAGAAAAATTAATTTGGGATCAAAATTTAAGCATTGTTCAGCACAAAATAGAGCATTGCTTCCCTGTAAGGTTATTTCACTCCTTTTATTAATCCTTCTCTTCATCTGTTTATTTTGGAATGGAAATGCTGCCTGAAAGTGGCAAGTCCTGAAACTAAATTTTCAAGACATGGAAAGGAACCTTGTTGCTGTTTTCCACGAATGCTTCCTTTTGTCTCTCCATACTTTTGACAGAAATTCTTTGCCATATTCCACCTACAATATTGACTTCAGCCCCTGGGGTAGGGATTTTTCTGGCTAAACCATAGGCACCACTGAGATAGAAATCTGCATCTCAGTAAGTCTCAGCCCAGCAGAAAATTGTGACTTACCATGGGTCTCACCCCAGAAGCACCTATTTCTGCCACTGACTAAACAGTGCATCTAAGCAACCAGGTCAGATGGCTTCCTCCACCATGTCAATATTTCAAGGTAGATAAGTTAAATATCATCCCCTTATATGTCTTTTCTGTAAAATTTACTCTTCAGCAGCAAGATTTACGCAGATGCACTGCAGCACCTTTAGCACTGGCTGGCATGAATTGTCTTTGTGGTCTGGGTTACGTGACATTTATTTCCACTCCAACCAACCAAATAGACCTCATTAGTTCAGCTCTAGTTATTCCAGTTTTGGCCATGAAGCAAGAGTATCCCTTAAGTGACTCTTTGCTCCTTGCATAGCATTAATAATAAAAACTATGCTTATTAGCTATTTTTGAGGACATATTCAAGGCTGAGTACAATATTCAAGACTGTTAGGCAGGAAGATTTTTCCCAGTTATACATGCAACAAAAAATTAATTCCTATGTAACTGATTAAAATAATATCTAAATGTTTCTTCAAGCACAAGATCCTCAGAAAATGTCTTGGGATTAAAAGATAAAAAAATACCTGGTATCCATACCTTAATATGGTCTGTCCACCTTTTCTTACCTGCCTGTCCTCGTGTCCCAGCGTCTAAATTTTCAAGGTGAGACTTACAATATGGTTTCACCTAGGAGGGAAAGGAAGGGAGGAAGCAGTGTACAAAGACAGGTAGAAGCAAAGAAGTTATATCCGGGGCCAGAGAAGGTATAAGAGTATTTGAAATGTCCTTCAGGGTCCAGCACGTTGCTTGCAGCTGTGTTAACAGAGGATGCTATTAGGAAAATCCCTGGCCATGTTCTGCAGACCACTGCCCTTGTAGCAATGTCCAGGGTCACTGGATTAAGATGAGGGAAATGCAACCTTGCCCATTCCCTGTAACATCTGTTTTGCCCATTTACTTATCTAAGCTTTTTTTGTGCTCCCAGACACTACATGCCCTCTAATGGCAGCATTTTCCAAAAGCTCGTTACTCACCATTTAAAAGTTGCTGCCTTATATTTGTTCCAAGTGATAGATCAGAAGAATCAGACACCAGAAACATTTCTTTCTGTCCACTGACTTGAAAGGGTACTCAGGTGCATCGTTCAGATGATTAAAAAAAGTTGAGTCAGTGTCCATTTCTTTAAGAGATTTCTTAAGCTTATTGTTGCATGTGATAACATTTTTCATTGTTTCTCTTTGATTATTAATTTTGATTAATAAGTGGAATTTCCTACTTATATAGAGGCCTATGTGGGGAGACGCTTTAATCCAACCTAATCATTTCCATCTCTTAGTCCATAAATCTCAATTAACTTTCCAGAACTTCTTATAGAAGTTGCTAGCACTAACCTCAGAGAATATGTGGGTGACTGTGGTGGTTTACGTGGGCTCGCTGCCAGGTGACCACCCAGTTGCCCTCTCAGTCCCCCTCCTCAGCATGAGAGGTGAAGACTTTAACATTTAAATCTCATGGGTTGAGACAAAATCAGGAAAATCACTTACCAAATACTGTCACAAGAAAAACAGACTCAACTAGGGAAAAAATAGTTTAATTAACTTCCAGTTAAAAAATAGAGTAAGACAATGAGAAACAGAAACAAAACTAAAACCATTTTTCCCCTCACTCCCCTTCTTCCAGACTCAGCTGCACGCCTTAATTCCTGACTCTTCTGCTTCTTCATACAAAAGGCTCTACTAGCAGTCTTAGAAAGCACTTGACTGCATTTCAGTTCATGTTTTTTTGCATTTTAAATGCATAAACATCATCCATTCCACTTCAAGACTGTTCCTGACACTTTTACTCTTGCTGAATAGTACCTTCTTTCAGCTACATTAATGAACCTTCTTGAGTTAATTCTTCACAAGTGGTGAGAAGAGTGAGAACAAATCTTCTGACTTTTAGGCTTATTCTTCAAGTCAGAGAAAAGAAGTAAATACAGATTTGAACTGTCCCACTCTTTTCCCCACCTCAAATAAAGAAAACTCCAGCAGAAAAAAAAAAAAAAGCAGATTCGTACTGTTTGAAAAGGAGATTCCCTTTAACCTCTTAACCGACTGCATCCTGAAGTCTGTCAGTAGCATCACGCACACATCGCCATTATCCACTACAAAGATCAAGCAGAGAATGGGGGAGAGAACTGATTTCCTATCCTCAGAGTGGCAGATCCAGCACAACTAAATGTTATCTGGAGCACTAAAATGGAACAGGGTACTTTAGGATAAGAGCTTAATGCTTTATCTGCTCACATAAATACTGTCAGATAAAAGAAATTGGATTTAAATAACATTCCAGTTGTGATACCAACTAGCAGAAGTAAGGGAGTGCCCAAGATAAAGCCACATCCTTTACTCTCTGCAAAAAAGAAAAAAAAGAGAAAGACAGAAAAGGCCCTGTTCAGGTTAAGACTGATACGTCAGCTCCATTTGTGAGTTATCACGCATCAACCTAGAGTCCAGATTCATATGAATATGTGAAGGCAGGAAGCAATTTCACCAAGAGAGCTATGTTTCAACACCATAGCATTTTGATGAACATCAACTCTTCCTTTGAACACATTGATGTAGTCATAAGTCCAGCAAGATACCTAAGCAACCCTTTCACATACTCTGCTGGGTGCAGACATTGTAGAACATTCTCACCAGCTCTCGGGTTTGACTAAGGGCTTTTCTTGTTCAGGTTTGCCCCTTCAGTTGTGTCTCGGGCAGCATGGCTGCATTTCTCTGCCCTCTGCCTGTTTCATTCAGTCGTTTCTCTGTGTGTACAACTCTTGTTGGCAAAATTTCTGGCTGGCTTTACCTTTTTTTTTTCTCTTAAAAATAAGGAATAGATCCTCAGTTCTTATCCCAGCATCATCCGGCAAATGTCAAATTGTCATTTGCTGAAAATTTGCACAAGGAATTGTTTTATTAACCTGAAATGAGAAAAAGAACACATCAATTTGCACCCAAAACATACCACACATATTGTGCGAATGTTGTGAAATTCTGCCAGCCTCGACCTCATAGAACAAGAAAGGAAGATGTCACAGATAGCAGTAACTTCAAAAACATGAAGGTAGAGAAAAGTCTGCTTATTTGAGCATGCTTCCATAAGCGAATAACAAAGATGCAGACAGATAGAGATAGGATGCATTACCTTATCTGGTGTAGTACATACATATCAAAATAATTCAGTACAAATATGATTCTGATGAATAGACGATCATAAGTCACTTTCAGTATGTTGTTTCTGACAGCTCTCCTGGCAAAGACTGATTCAGAAGAACATCTGAGCCCATGTATAACTTTTAGCAGGTGTCTGGTCCTGTTGAAACACACATGACTAAATTGCTTTAATGAACTGGAACTTCAGTAGCTGCATGAAATAAATGGGGAACATCCAGTGAGCACTACAGCAAATAAACCCTGAAACTACTCAATTTGTCAGACTTCTCTTATTCCTGAAAGGTAACATTAAAGGCATAAGCTTTATCGCTGCAAGATGAATGTTGCATTTCTAAGACTACAACCTGATCCTGTCAAAGTCAACATGAAAAACAGGAGCAGACAAAAATTAAAATAGAAGGAGTGGCTTGATATCTCAACCCAGTACTTAATTACTCAAACTTACCGCTGTTTCACAAAATTAACAAAGGTTTCACTCAAATATTTTTAAAATTAAGGTATACATTTTTTTTCCCTTTATCAGTAGGAAATAATTAGGCCAAATCAGGAAGATAACACACCTTTTAAGTGTTAGGGGTTTTTTTCTGAAACAAAAAAACAAAAGCAAACCCTTGCACAACAGGTTTACTATGGCCAGTCCAACCTTTTACAGTGCCTGTCACTCTAAGTCCATGACCTTCTAGAGGTCAGTAGATATTCCTGAAATACAAATTTTAAATACTAATATAAAAAATGAGAACACACATGACTGTTAAGGTGTAAGCTGACTACAGTGTGTTCATAAGTGTATTTCAGCCACTTAGGCATAGATTGAAATAAGTAAACTTGAGTTCAGAAAGCGATTAGACAAATTCATAGGCAACAGGTCCGAAAAGTGGTATTGAAACAACTGACCAGGATATTAAAAGGATGACTTACATGATCTCACAATAAACCATCTTCTCTGTCACTGCTGGAGATGAAATACTAGACTAGAATGACTATTGGTCTAAACAGTGTGGTGTTTCTTACATTGTCATTTATAACTATTCGTGGTTAATTACGCTTAGTAAAAACAATTCTATGTGGCCAAAACCTCTGCCTTCAAAAGTTTGTACTCTGTGGTAGAGAAAGGCAGCAGCAATGCATACCCACATGCTGGCATGTCTAAAATCTTGATCCATGTTTTGCGAACATGTCAATATGTGGAGCCCTACTGAATCTCCAATGTTGATTCAGACCCTTTCAAAGTTTCACATACCTAGACAGCTTTCTGGCATACACATACCTGTTTTGCTAAGTCATCCTTGGTAGACCTCTCAGGACCAGTCTTTGATTTCCCATGTGTCCATATGCTTCAGTTTGAAAGACAGTGTATCTTGGGAGCATGAGGCTCAAAATCTGATCCACTAGGTTGCAGTAAGATACCAGACATCTGAATACAGATATCAATTTGTGAGCCAGCAATCTCATTTCAGTTACTGAAGATCCAGCTATCAATTTAGTTCCCGAAACACGGGGATTGACTACCATCAGAGGTGCCTATATCTGGGCCGATGTGGGTTTGGAGAGCTGATACAAAACTTATAGGAGAACCATACCTGTTTGGAGCAGCAGATGGAGACCAGACAAAGGCAGGATGCCTGAGGGCATTTCAAACAGTACTTACTGCCTAGAAAAATTAGGTGGTCTCTCCAGTCTTTTTAGAGAACAGCTGAGCTTATCATGCAAAAGGCAGCTAATGGCTAGATAGCTGAACTATGTCATCAAGTTTAATGAGATCTGAATCAGTTAGTGTTTCAGTTGCCTAAGCAAAAGTGTGTGCTGCCATTGGAATTGTTCCAGGATGTCCAAGACATCCACACAGGGCTGATGAAATTATTTATGTCTATCCACAGTACCAGCCACACATCAACAGTGTCTTTAACGCATTAGGTATGATAAAAACCTATGAAGAAACAATTGAATCCTGCCCCCAGTCTCCTCTAACAGGAGTTGGACACTTCACTGACAAATGCACATCAAAGTCTGCATACTTTATGTTCAGTGCACTGCCCAGAAGGTCCTTCTTTGGTGGTGAATGTCCATCCAAATAAACAACGTAACTGTGACCCACAGGTCTTTGATAATGAATTCACCTCTTATTTTCCTAAATGTAATCTATGTCTCCACAATGTATTTTAAATGTGTTGATTACAGATGACAAAGCACTGACTCCATCAGGCACATGTGCTGGTTTTAGCTTGGAGAGAGTTACTTTTCTTCTTAGCCACACTGGAACAGGTGCACCACAAAGTGACTGTGGCCATGGATCTGAGATCATCAAGTCTAACCGCACCTGTGCCCTTGCTTAAACTATGTCCCTAAGAAACTCATCTACCTGCCTTTTAAACACCTCCAGGGATGGAGACTCAACCACCCCCCTGGGCAGCTGTTCCAGTGTGTGACTACCCTTTCAGCGAACAAATTTTTCCTGATGTCTAATTTGAACCTCCCCTGACGCAACCTACAGCCATTTCCTCTTGTCCTATCACCTGTCACTTGGGAGAAGAGACCAGCACCCACCTCATCACAACCTCCTTTCAGGTAGCTGTAGACAGTGATGAGGTCTCCCCTCAGCCTCCTATTGTCTAGGCTTAACAACCCCAGCTACTTCAGCCGCTCCTTGGAGGACTTGTTCTCCAGCCCCTTCACCAGCCTCGTCACTCTTCTCTGGACGCGCTCCAACACGTCCATGTCCTTGTAGTGAGGGACTCAAAACAGAACACAGTACTCAAGGTGTGGCCTTACCAGTGCTGAGTACAGGGGCACAATCATTTCCCTGGTCCTGCTGGCCACGCTGTTTCTAATACAGGCCAAGATGCCATTGGCTCTCTTGGCCACCTGGGCACACTGCTGGCTCATATTCAGCCAGTTGTCAACCAGCACCCCCAGGTCCTTCTCTCCCAGGCAGCTCTCCAGCCATTCTTCCCCAAGTCTGTAACACTGCATGAGTTTGTTGTGTCCCAGGTGCAGGACTCGGCACTTGACCTTGTTGGACGTCATTCTGTTGGTCTCAGACCATCGATCCAACCTGTCCAGATCCCTCTGCAGAACCTCCCTTCCTTCAAGCGGATCAACACTGCCACCCAGCTTGGTGTCATCTGCAAACTTGCTAAGGGTGCACTCAATCCCTTCACCCAGATCATTGATAAATACATTGAACAGGACAGGGCCCAGCACTGAGCCCTGGGGAACACCACCTATGACTGGTTTCCAACTGGTTTTAACTCCATTTACCACAGCCCTTTAGGCCCGGACATCCAGCCAGTTTTTTACCCGGCAGAGGCTGTGCCTGTCCAGGCCAATAAGATATCAAGCAGAATGCTGTGAGAAACAGTATCAAAGGCTTTAGTGAAATCCAAGTACACCACATCCGCAGCCTCTCCCTCATCCACTAAACAGGTAACCTTGTCACAGAAGGAGATCAGACAGGTCTGGCAGGACCTACCTTTCACAAACCCATGTTGACTGAGTCTGAGCACCCGATTGTCCTGCACATGCTGTATGATAGCACTACTATTGCTGTTTAGCAATTAATGGGCAGGCTTCTGGGTTTTCCGTGGGGTTAACCTGTCTCACAGTATATTAGAACTTAGTGCTTGCTAGTGGCTGCTTTTGGCTTTCACTGCTTGCTGTACTGCTTATCATGTTACTCTACTGTGTCCAGGAAGGTGGTCAGGGCGTTGCTGCTGTTTCTGTACTGTTGTACTGGGAAGGCTGGAACTCCAGTGTGAACTCGAGTCAAAGAGTCTATGACTGGCAGATGAGTCCACGTGGGATACTCCAAATTGTGGGGTCCATGATTATGGCAACATCAAGTGGTAAATTAAGTGGAGCACTGGGAGAGGACTTTGGGGAGGATGGAACACATACAGAGGAGTAGATTTTCCATTTGTTTAGCAGACTGGATGAATATTTATCAATAATGTCTGATCAGTCTGGTTGGTTGCACTGTGTTAGTGTACTAAGTATTTATTATTAGAGTCTATGCTTCCACTGAACATCAGTTCCAATTTCAAGTTAATAAAATTTAATTACAGCTAGATATTTCAGGAAAATTTCAGTAGAAGATTTAGTGCTGACTTCTAGCATAAGATATCAGGTCTAAAACTACAGTATATAAATGCAAGGCCCAGCCTTTACCATATGAAGTATCATCCAGAGTATGAACAGTTTAATAAAGATTGTCATGCTTCATATCCTTGACCCTTCCTGTTGATTCCATTGACTGTGCCTTTGCTGACTGTGTGCACGTTAGCACACTTTCTTACCACACACAATGCCACATAAATCATGTGGAATACGATTCTCTTTGGCTGAACTGTAGTTGAGTGCAGTGACTTTAGCTTTCTAGTCATTAAGACTGTTTGCATGTCTGAGAGCCTGTTATGAGCTGAGATGTAAGGTTGACCTCTTTTCTATACAAATCTCTGCTGAGGGAAGCAACAGTCATATTTTTACCTAGTGCTGGGCAGAGGGTTGCAGACAAGAAAGACATAAATGCGGAGTTCATACTGCGACAACATACCCTTTTTTCTAGATTTGTTTCTTCCTATACAATAATTTATGTAGGTTGAAATTTAAGCATTCTTTTTATACAAACTCAGCATTGAAACTCTGCAAACACTGCCTGTTTCTGACCTTAGAAGGAAGTAAGAGTCCACGGGGTTAAGAAAGTACCTTGGTAGTGACTGCAGCCACCAAGGAACTTTGTGTACATTCAGATGTCTACTCTGCAATTCCATAGCATTACCCTCTGACTTGCCTTCTGATTATGGCTCCAGCCAGAATCTTTATTGCATTCACAATTACAGTTCTCTTCTGTTTCAAATTCTCCTTTCTTTTTTTCAGGAAACAAGTGAGTCATTCTGTTCATTCGTTCTTTGAACAGAGAAAATAAAAGCTGAAGTCTCCTTTTTCCTGACCTCACCATCTACAGAGAAAACGGCACTGTACACTCTTTGTAAAACACACCCTTGTTATGCATCAACATATACTTCCCACCTTACAGAGAAAAGAATCCTTAAAAATAAAATCAGAAAACTGTTCCTACTAGTGTCAATGAGCCATAAAATCACTCTCGTATGTCAGTGCTATACTTGGACATTACAAATGAAACATAATGCCCTAGATCTTCTGCTTGTCCTAAGAATATTAAACTTCCCTCCGCTGTGGCTAAATCCTACTAAACCACCAACACCATCTTCCACATATGATCCTGATTCTCAGAAGTGAAATTTGTTTGCGTTTGAAAAATTCACCTGGAATTAAACAAGTGCTTTATTATGTTCAGTGCGAGTATGCAAGCATAAAAAAAAAACAAAGTAAAGCCATAGAGCTATGAGTAAGATAAGATTGAATTGGATTTACTGACCTGTTTCTCCAGCGTGATAGGGAGTTGAGAGGGGAAGGATCTTTGGCACTTCAGTTTGGCTTGTACCCTGCAATATACCCTGGAAGCCTATATTTATGCAAAATCTGAGTTTGTGGAGGACTGCAGAAGTATGCTGTAAAGAGGACAAAAAGATACATCCAGAATAAAACGTGTAGGCCACCTTTTCCTATAAGAATCATACAGCCTCTGCTTTCTGCTATTCTGCTTCTCCAGCCTCCATCAATGCAATATTCATTTGCATTCCCAAAACATAACCCTACTATTTTTACACACAAGTCATGCTTGGGTGAGTTATTACTACACAGAACAATGAAGCTTCCAGGAATATGTCATAAAAAAATCATAGTAATTATATTATGGTATATGCATAATACTATGCTATTTATTGATAGACCATAACCTTCATTCTGAATCATTATGGTATATCATATCAACAGAGTTTTTAAGCCCTGGGAACAGAAAGACCACAGCGGTTTCCCTGGAGCCAGTCTCTAGTACTGCAAAGTACAACTGTTACATGGAGACAACCCAGATTCATAATTGCTGAAAATTTTTTTGAAGGAAATTACTAAAAAAAATATAGTAAGCACCCTAGTCAAAGAAAAAATGCTGTATTATAAACACAAGACTATATTAGTCTACCTCATAGAATAATGGGATTTCAGACTCAAAATCCAAGGTATCTCTTACTATAATTTTTTGCATAGGTTTTCAAATTTATATTAGAATGCAGTTTCTCTTGCAAGTCAAAACTTAGTGTGCCAATTTTGATGTTTGATAAGACTGCATGGAATAACTTATATTAAGTGCTTTCTTATTCTGCAATATGGGGCTAGCCTTAAATCTGCAAAGCAAAAATAACCGTAGTATGCAAAATATTGTAAAAATTAGTTTGGCAATTTACGTGTCACCTATAGCGTAAAAATGCAAATATAGTGATTAAATGTGATCATAGAATCATCACACACAGTATCATAGTATCACAGTATCCTAAGGTTGGAAAGGACCTCTGAGATCATCGAGTCCAACCTATAACCCAACACTAACACCAACACCAACACTAACACCAACCCATCATCTAAACCATGGCACTCAGTGCCTCATCCAGTCTCCCCTTAAACACCTCCAGGGTCGGTGACTCCACCACCTCCCTGGGCAGCCCATTCCAATGACCAATCACCCTTTCAGTGAAGAACTTTTTCCTAACATCAAGCCTAAACTTTCCTTGATGAAGCTTGAGTCCATGCCCTCTAATTCTGTCACTGGTCACCGGAGAGAAGAGACCAACCCCTGCCTGACTACAACCTCCTTTTAGGTAGTTGTAGAGAGCAATGAGGTCTCCCCTGAGTCTCCTCTTCTCTAGACTAAACAGCCCCAACTCCTTCAGTTGCTCCTCATAGGGCTTGTGCTCCAGCCCCTTCACCATCTTCGTTGCCCTCCTCTGGACACACTCCAGCATCCTGACATCTTTCCCAAACTGGGGGGCCCAGAACTGTACACAATATTCAAGATGAGGCCTGACCAGTGCCAAGTACAGGGGGACAATAACTTCTCTGGTCCTGCTCACCACACTATACCTGATGCAGGCCAGAATGTCATTGGCCTTCTTGGCCACCTGGGCACACTGCTAGCTCATGTTGAGCTTCCTGTCAACCAGCACTCCCAGGTCCTTTTCTGCCTGACTACTCTCCAGCCACTCTGTCCCCAGTCTATAGCTCTGCATGGGATTGCTGTGTCCAAAATGAAGTACCCGACATTTGGACTTATTAAACATCATCCCATTAGAATCAGCCCAGCTCTCCATTCTGTCCAGGTCCCTCTGTATGGCCATCCTACCCTCTAACAGATCAACCCTTCCTCCCAGCCTGGTATCATCTGCAAACTTGCCGAAGATGGACTCAATCCCCTCATCCAGATCATCAATAAAGATATTAAACAGGACGGGACCCAATACCAATCCCTGGGGGACACCACTGGTGACCGGTCGCCAACTGGATGAAACACCATTCACCACCACTCTCTGGGCTCGGCCATCCAGCCAATTCCTAACCCAGCACAGAGTGCTCCCATCTAAGCCATGGGCTGCCAGCTTCTCTAGGAGTCTACTGTGGGAGACAGTGTCAAAGGCCTTGCTGAAGTCCAGGTATACCACATCCATAGCCTTCCTCTCATCCACCAGGCGAGTCACATGGTCATAAAAGGAGATCAGGTTGGTCAGGCAGGACCTACCCCTCCTAAATCCATGCTGGCTGGGCCTGATTTCTTGACCGTTCTGCAGGTGGCGCATGATTGCACCCAGGATTATCTGCTCCATGATTTTACCTGGGACCGAGGTCAGGCTGACAGGTCTGTAATTACCTGGATCATCCTTACGGCCCTTCTTGTGGATGGGTGTCACATTGGCCAACTTCCAGTCTTCCGGGACCTCTCCAGTAAGCCAGGACTGCTGAAAGATGAATCATAGAATCATTTAGGTTGGAAAAGAACTTTAAGATCATTGAGTCCAACCATAAATGTGAAAAAAACCATGATGACTGATCACTTTTCCCAAATGTCTGGGACAGTAAAATTAAATTCTAAAAGTAACGCATTTTTCATACAATTACAGAATGGCCTGGTTGGAAAAGACCTTTGAGATCATCAGGTCCAACCGATTTTTGTCGCAAAACTCATGAAAATGGTACCTCATTGCACAATCTAGCAAAGAGTAACCTACAACTTTTTATCTTGTGTACGGAGCTATGTGTGTTCATGTTTGCAAACCTGAAGCCTTAGAGTTTGGATTCACCATGGCCGTTGATCCACCAGTAACAAACATGTGGAATCTAAGACTTTTTTTTTCTAAAAGTTGTTGTTGTTTTACCTCAACTGCTTATTAACCAAAGGCACTTTAAGGTTCCTGCTGTCTCCTAATGGTGTTAGTGTTGGTGTTAGTGTTGGGTTGTAGGTTGGACTCGATGATCTCAGAGGTCCTTACCAACCTTATGATACTGTGATACTGTGATACTGTGAAAGCATATGGCAACAAAATAGAAATCAAAGAAAGGCAACATCCACCATTTAAAAACTCAGCTTTTATGTCATTACACAACAAAGCCTGTCAGTATGCTTGTATTCAAGGTGCTAGTTTAAGCCCATTTTCCTAACCTTGGCTTTTCTGCGTCTATATGTTTTACCTACGAAATAGCAATGACCTCCCTAATTCCCCAAAGGAAGGCCTCAAGTATGCCCAGCGGCTTCTTACCACATTGCCTGCATAACTCAGGCACAGACAGGACTAAGCCAATCACAGCCATCCTCTAGCAGATATATTGAGTTTGGCTCTTCCTGAGCATGACAGAGGTGCTGAAGTCTGAGCTAGAACTTGACTGACAGCGGATAAGACTATGAAAAAGTGTCCCATAACACCCAAAATGAAATAAACACTGCTTATTTCTCATAATGCAATTGCTTCAGGGTGCCTAAGAAAGCCAAAAGCACTAGGTTTAAAACATGCCCGAAGAAAGCACTTATAGCTGGTGCACAAGGACAATGTGAGATTCCTTCCAAGGAGCACTGCGAAGCCTAACAGCTTAAAGTGGCTCCTCAAAGCCCTTCAGACTTCTGGAACTATCCTCAACTGCTAAAAATCACCCTGTCTTGGACATGGCAAGCCTCAAACTGCTGGTTATCAGAAGCAGGGTAGAAACTGTCAGGGATTTACTTTTCTCTAGTGCAGCAGCTGCTTCTATCATCAAAGGGTGACGGGAGATTCTTGCCCCATGTTACTTTAAATCCTTTCACTACTGGTGAAAACCAAAACTTTAAACTCAATTTATGGTTGGTAAGCAGAGGTATAATTTCCATTAATTAGACTTTTTTAAGATTTTTAACGGAATATGCCCTATCTAGGTAGTGAAATCTCTGAAAGCAAATAATACTCCACTTCAAAAGAAAAATTTAGTATATCAACATTGTTGTAAGAAGTTTGTTAATATATGTGTATGCTTTTCTTCCAAATAATTTAGAAACAAACCATCCCTTTGCTTAGTTCCTTTTACTAAAAGGATAATAGGTAATATTTTATTATGTTTATTACACTAATAACTTTACAAGACCTCTGAGGGAAAAAAATTAACATCAACAAGAACAAAAACCTGTGAAATTTTTCATCTGGAATCTTTTTTTTCCTGACTGCGTTTCTTGGTCCAACAAAGGTTTTCACTCTGGCTAACTTATCATAATTCTTACCTTCCTTCTCATGCTTTGGTTTGTTTAGTTATCAAAGGTTGCCCATTTTTTGAAAGATGATTAATGAGTTAAAAGTATTCCTTTCATAGTGGAGCATACATCATTTGAACCACAAAAATATAAAAATATCACTGACCAAGATCTCAGACAGATTCTGCAGCTAATCAGCCTCTCCCTGCCCTGGAGGTGGGCCCAAACCAAAATCACAGCTCCAGACAATATGAGACTTTGGGAAACTTGTGTTGCAGAGTAAAATACCAGCATTTAAGCTCACTTCTAATTGTAACAATCTGCATTTATGCTGCAAATGTAGTGTTTATCTTGTATCATTGTTGTTTAGAGTCAATGGCAAAAATTTATGATGATTTTTCTTTTAAGTGAAAGGCTACTACACAGTCAATCCTTCAGTTCTTAATCCACAAATACCAGCAATGATAATAGTCTGCATCTTCCTTTTTCTGAGCTCTTGAAAATCCCTTGACATTTGCTATGACAATACTTACATATAGACGCTTAAAATGCACCAAAACAAGTTGCATGATTATAAGCATGCTTACAGGAATGCAATCATGCCCACATTGATTTTGTTAGTCTGCTGTAGTTACATTGTTGTAGGGAAAACAGAAAGTCTTCTGTGCTCAGGTAAAGCCTCAGATGCACTTAGTTGTTAGGTGTCAGTTCTCACATTTTTTTCAACCAATATCCCAATGTCTGGGACATGAGTCAATCATCCCACTGAATTCCCATTCTCTTTCTGGACTTCTCTGTCTTTACACTATTCCCAATAACGTAAAGTAAGTAGATCTTACCTATTCTTCTAAGAAGCCCATGATGTATATGGAAAATATATATCATTTTCCAGTATGAATTTGCACTAGCACACAAGCCAAGAAACGTACATATTGAAGCCTTAAAGGATTAAACCTGTTTTGGCAGTTACTGTAAATACAAAGGAATTTCTCAAAATTTATAAACACGGTGCAGTTTAACAAGCATCCAGGTTAATATCACGTTCTTTCCCTTCAGTTAAGACGATGTGATACTTTCAGGAGGGATGATTCTGTAGAAAAATTAAGGTGATAAGCATTGCATTACTAACTGTAGTGTATCGCCAGTGTAGCTAAGTGCACATGTGCCTTTTCACACTTTCAAAGGTACGTGCTTAGCAAAACTGCAGAACTGCTTTTTGGAAGCAACAAATATACTGAACAGGAAGAAAAAGTCTAGATCCACGAACACCACGTTCGTAGCTGGCTGCTGGAAACTGGGTGAGAGGTTTTATAGAGTATCAATTGAAAGGTTTTTCTACATCAGATTTAAAAGTCTTCACAAAATTGTAGTAACTTTTCTAATATTTTTCACATCCTAGATGCTGAGATTAGAGAAAATATATATCTGACCTAAAATTCACATTTATGAATTCCTGAAGAAACTATAGAATGAAGAGGAGGTCATGGACACAAACACCACAAAAACTAGTTAGAGTTGAGTAGAGGCGTAACGACATTTGATGGTATATCAGAGTTTTACAATCTTGAGTAGGCAAATAATATCATCCTATTGGGGAAACTGGACCTCCATAAAGATGGAGCTACTTCTGCTACCCGTGATTTAAAACTCACTTCCTGTAAACCCCACATGCATTCAGTGTTACGCCAGTAAGAGTGCTGGAAGTGCTCAAAATCAAAGACACTGTAAATGACAGAAGAATGAGACTTAACGCTAATCAGAACAAATTAGTATTTGATATTCCATAGGGAAAATCCGTTTTGGTGTCTTCTATTGGAATAGGCAGTCATGCCAACTGTGGATTTTTTTGGCAAACTTTAGAGGCATCTAATATGTCTTCCAAGTATTGCAGCACAGGGGTTTGCAGATAAATGTAAGATATTTCTTCTTGGCCATAAAATACTTTAAAAATTTCTCAGTAGTTATAATAGTTTCTTTCAGTATTTTTTAATTAACATCTTTAATCCTTCACTGTGGAATATTGTTTTAATTCCGGCAATAACCTAATTTTTTTTTCACAATAAAGCATTTGCCATACTCCGTATGTTTCTTTTTTAAAAAAAATTTAACAGGATGTGGGCACAACAACGAGAATAGAAAATATGATTAATTTTAAGAATCACCAGTCAAAATTCAGTCATTCACGCATCTCAATCAGTAGCAAGATTATCACCTAGGGACTTAGTTCAGCCAGATTCAGATGTCAGTGTCTAACCAGAAGTATAGCTATGATCCTAAGTAATTTTAATAGGCATAAGTCATTCTTCAGCATTACACACAGAGTCAAGACATTTTCTTTAAAAGAAGAATATTTAGAAATTAAAATTAGATTTAGGAAATTGAATTCCTTTGGTATTTGATGGTATTTACAGAATCATTTATTAATTTTAGCAAAGATACTATCAAGCTTAAGCAATACAGGTTGGAAACATTCCAGTTTTAGAACATTGTAAGTTCAATGTCAACTTATGCAGGATAGATTTTTTTAAAAAAACTTTGTATACTGCACTTCTGGCAGGAAGAAATATTGTTGATAGTAATATAATTTGTTCATTTATTTTCAAAAATGTTAACAGATGACAATAATAACTTCTAATTCAGCTTAACGTGTCAGAACAGCTGATTTTTAATGATTTTTTTCAACAGTGTCAAACAGTAATTTCCTCAGGATGGTGTGGATTTCCCTGTTGAAATCAATGGACTTGCTCACTGTAAGCAAAGGCTCTTGTGTGGCAGTTCCCTGATGAGATTTTGTGAATAACTGTGATGTATTTCTGTGAGCGATACACAAGAAAAGCATTATTTGAGCATGAAAGGCTCATTTCAAAATTGGTTGAAACTATTCATTCAAATACTACAAAAACAAAACCGTTTTGCTTGCCTTTGGTGTATAAAGCCACTGGGACATCTCCAGAAATGCACAAACTATTCAGGGACGCACGTCCTTGCCAGAATCCATGCGAGAGGATGAAATGGCTTCTTACTTTCCTTGGTTGTTTTTCTGGGCGCCTGAACTTGTGGTGGAGAAGAGCAGAAGGGGCAATGAGTTTGGGCCATTACCTATCAGCCCTCTATCTTTTCACCATTAGCACCTCAAAGCTGCAGAGTCATCCCTGGACCTTCACTCTGCTTTCAAGCAATGTTTTTAACTAAGTCTTTTGCACCAGCTAGACTAATGCTTGTAAGAAAACCTGCTCTTCTGCATCATGTGGGTTATACCTGTCTGGGGGCAATGGGATGTGAAATTTACCCCTCAGCCCTCTCTTTCCTCTCTCTCCTCTCTTTTTCCTCTTCTGCTTGGGTCCTGCTTGTTGCTTCCTTTGTTTTCTCTCAGCCCTGAGATGCCCCATTTCTCCCATCAACAATTTTGTGCAGCAGCTCTGGAGGCATGGAGGTTATCTAAAGGTTATCTGTGGGTGCAGGTTACTTGATGACTTCTTTTCAATCATAGCCCCTTTAGAAGAGGGTGGATTATCTAAGGACTGGGTCACCTTCAGGGTCCGATACACACCCTGTTGAAGTCAAGGAGGATTTCCTATCTGACAGCAGTAGCCCTCCAAAACACTTTTATCTGCCTCCCTAGTAGCTCAGTTATTAGTTTGCGTCAGTGCTGCACCTCTGCTGCTTGTAATGTGACAGTCTCCAGGTCAGAAAACAGGGGAGGTGGTGATTAAAGTCACAAGTGTATAACAGAGAAGAGCATAGGAAAAAAAATTATCCCTGCTCCACCTGCTTCCTCTCTTCCTTTTTACCGCTGATGAATTAACATTGCCCAGTTGTCGAGCAATGGTGAGGCAGGCAACATTCCCTTATTAAAGAATCATAAAATCACAGAATGTTTTGGGTTGGAAGGGAACTTTACTGGTCATCTAGTCCAACCCCATGCAGAAACAGGGACATCTTTAACTAGATCAGGTTGCTCAGAGCCCCATCCAACCTGACCCTGAATATTTCCAGGGATAGGGCTTCCACTACCACCCTAGGCAATCTGTTCCTGTATTTCACTGCCCTCATTGTAAAAAATGTCTCCATTATACCCAGTCTAAATCTACCCTCCCTTGGCTTAAAACCATGACTTCTTCTCCTGTTACAACAAGCATTGCTAAAAAGTCTATTCGTATCTTTCATATGCAGGCCCCCTTTAGTACTGGAAGGCCGCTATAAGGTCTCCCTACAGCCTTCTCTTCTCCAGTCTGAACAACCCCAACTCTCAGCCTGTCCTCACAGGGGAGATGCTCCAGCCCCTGGATCATTTTCATATCCAGGCCCTCCTCTGGACCTGTTCCAACAGCTCTGTTGGTAAAGCCCTGCATGCCCAGGGACTAAAAGTAGGTTTAAAAACCTATACTAAGCTATTTGTTATCTGCCAAGGACTACATGAGCTACCTGAATCAGAGTTTGAGAAACAGCAGCCTCCTTCTTCCAGTGACCTAATTTAAACTCTGGTTACTTTTAAATTCACAAAAGGAGCAGGAAGAGTATCCTTCTGGGAGGGAAGTGCTGCAGATACCGTAAATGAATGGCCTCCAAAACATTGGTTTTAATTCTTTCTTGCAATGGTCAGCTCAAAAGCCTGGTTGAGGTGTCTTGCCTTTAGCTTGGATGTCTAAAGAAAACACAATGTTTCTCTTTGAATCAAAGAGGGAAGGACTGATGCTGTTGTCATTTAACAGTACCACTGGAGAGAGGCATGTTAACCATAGTTTAGATGCATAAATAAACAGAAAGAGACAAAGAGAAAGAATAACAGTGGGTGGTTCTGCCTGTACCTAATCCCATCCTTGCTGACCACCAGCCTGGGGATGAGGGTGCTTGATTGAGGATTGCTATATGACCCGACAGAGAGCTTTCTCATGCACACATAGACTGCACTTGTCAGCTCTCTGATAAACCATTTGGAAAGGAGACACCTCCCTCCCTCCTCAGTGCATGCCCTGAGGACCTCCTGCTGTGCTGGAGCGACCCATCACTACTCACCTCTATGCATTGTTTGAAGGCTTCTCACCATCTGGACCACCTAGGAGAAAATGTTTTTTTAAAGAGGGGAAGATTAAGGAACAGGGATTTACGCCTCAGTCCCCAAGGTAGTTACCAGATGGCAAACGTCTTGTTTTCACTTGATGAATCAGAGCAACTAAATCAGGCCTTCCAAAGTGGCTTGGATTTCATTTCCAAGCATTCTTTTTGCTTTACAAGTTGAAGAGTTTATTTCCCACCCTTTAGATGATGATTTTTAAGGTAAAGTTAACATTAAAGCAAAAGTCTGCCATTAGGTGAGTGGATTCCAGTGTGCGGGGACCCCAGTAATACCATTCTTCACACTGTATTAACTCTTTTCTGACTACTGGCTGGTTTTGCCAAGAGCTCGCTGCAAGAGTTTACTCACCTGAGTAAGCAAAACAAAATGAGGCCATCTCTCCCAGGGCCTGGGAAAGAAACTATAAACCTGAGTACTGTCACCAGTTTTTCATTTTAAACTTCCTACTACAGTAAGGAAGATGATTAAATTAACGCAGTTGCCTTTTGAAGAATTAAATCCTTGCTTTGCTTTTTTTTTCCTTTTCAAAAATGACAGTGGAATAAAAATACAAAAATTAACAACAAAAATATTCAATGGAAATTTACGATCACCGCTTTATTTTTTTTCCTTTAAAAATCACGAGGAAGAGATTCAATAAAACCTACAATGAATGCTCTATTTAAGGCCTTACTGTAAATACAGGCTCCCAGCCCTAAATTAAAGTATCTTCCAAAATACTAAAGCAAATTAAACTACAAATTTAATGTCTAACAGCATTCACAATGTTCCTGAATCTTCCACTGACTTTCTACATGTTATCTGGAATAAACAGTAAGGGTTTTTTCTTAATTTCCATTCGAAGAAGTTTCTGAAATGAGTAGCAAATGTAGACAATCAGCAAAGGGAATGGCAAGTGGCACTGGGACACTCTAGTTTCACTTTGCAGTATCATTATGAGCTTGCTATAACAATTCCTGTAGTAGTTTATGCAATTGTGTTATAGGACCTGGTCCCCCTAATCTTAAACCATGCCAGACTACCAGGAAGACAACAATTCATTGTAATGCATGACTCCCTGCTGGGGGGAGACAGAGGCACCCACCCATCAATATGACCAATTATCTAGAGAGGTTTGCTCCCTGCCAGGTCTGCGGTCTAGAGGCGCTGCAGGGGCTCATCCAGCTCTCTGGCTGCTAGCCCCCACTGTTATTGCACAAATTATACTGCCAGGGGAAATCTGAACAGTAATAAAAGTGACTGAAGAGCCTTGGGAGCAGTAATGAAGGGCATGTTAGCCCAGATGATGGTGAAGGCCCAGGGTGTGAAAAGGACACTAATAGGAAAAGTCAGTAATTGGCTATGGAACCAGTGTTACCAGCAGGATTTGGGGATCTATGACCACAGGAGCCAGTCTGCAGATCAACATCTGCTTGGGAGAGATGGGACCTGCCTCACTAAGCAAGGCAATGTTATTTTCCCCAACAGGATGGCTAACCTCATAAGGAGACTTTTAAACTAGAAATTATGGGGGAGGGGAAGAGTAACCAATTCTGAGGGAGTGACAGAGAGGATCACTGAGCAAGGGGCATGGGGTGATGCGACAGGAAGGGATCACAAAATCAACCAAATGGGGTAAGCAGAGTGACCTTCAGCACTTGAATGTGAGCAAGGAAGTGCCTACAATGCACTGTTACAGAGAAATACCCCAAAGCCTCTCCAGCAACTCAACATGCTTGGGTGCCTCTCTAAAGTGCCTGCATGCTACTGCACACAGTATAGGGAATAAATATGATGAGTTAGAGATCTATGCGCAGTGGCTCTTTAGGAAGGACAGGATGGGAAGATGAGGAGGATGAGTTGCCTTTTATGAGAGAGAGCAGCTGGAATGCATGTTCTCGCTAGCGATGGATGAAGAGCCAAGTGAGAGCTTGTGCATGAGGATTAAAGAGAAGGCAGGCAAAGGAGGTACGATAGAGGATAACTGCTATAAGGCACCAGACCAGGAAGATCATGCCATCTACAGACAGACAGGAGAAGCCTCACGTTCGCAGGCCCTGGTCCTCATGGTGGACTTCAATCACACGAACATCTGTTGAAGGAACACAGCAGGACATGAGCAATCCAGGAGGTTCCTGGATCACATTGATAATAACCTCCTCTTCCAGGTTATAGAGGAGTCAACAAGGAGAGGTGCTCTACTGGACTTCATAATCACCAACAATGAGGAGCTCATTGGGAATGTGAAGGTCAAAGACAGCCTTGGCTGCAGTGACCATGAGATGGTGGAGTACACGATCCTGAGTGAAACTCACAGCCCTGGACTTCAGGGGAGTAGATGTTGGTCTCTTCAAAGATCTGCTTGGAACGGTCCCATGGGATAAGGCCTTGGAGGAAAGAGGGGCCGTATAAAGCTACTTGATATTCAAGAATAATCTCCTGTAAGCTCAAGAGAGTTCCATCTCTGTGAGTAGGACTGCCAGAAGGCAGTCAGGCAAAAATGCCTGTGAGGATGAACAAGGAGTTTCTGGCCAAATTTAAATACAAAAGTGATGCATGCAGAAGGTGGAAAGAAACCTCAAAGGAATACTGAAAAATTGTCCAGGCATCCAGGGATGAAGTTAGGGACCTAAAGCCCAAATGGAATTGAATCTAGTGAAAGATGTTAATGTCGTCAACAAGTATACAGATGACAAAAAGAAGACTGGGAAAAATACTGGCCCATTGCTCAAAAAGACAGTGGATCCAGTAACACAGGATGCAGAACATGTGGAAGTACCGAACACCTTCTTTGTCTCAGGCTTTACCAGCAAGAATCACAGGTCCCAGAAATCAGGAGGAAAGGCTGAAGAAAGAAGGATGCACCTTTGGTGGAAGAGGATCAGGTCAGAGAACAGTGAAGTAAACTGTACATACATTACATCATGGGCCCTCAGAGGATGCATTCATGAGTGCTGAGGGAGGTGGCAGATGTCATTGTCAGGTTGCTCTCGATAATCTTTGACCAACTGTGGTGACTGGGAGTGCCTGAAGACCGTAGAAAAGCAAGTGCCACTCCTATCTTCAAGAAGGGCAAGAAAGATGACCTAGCGAACTAGAAGCTAGTCAGCCTCACCTTTATACCTGGCAAGATGATGGCGTAATCATTTCCAGGCACATTAAGGACAAGAAAACATCAGGAGTAGTCAGCATGGCTTCACCAAGGGAAACCTGTGCTTGGCCAACTTGATAAACTTCTACAAGTGGCCTGGTAGATGACGGGAGAGCAGTGAATATGGTCTACCTGGACTTCTGTAAGACCTTTGTAATATCCTCATAGAGAAGCTGTTGATGTGTGTACTGGATAAGCAGTCAGTGAGGTGGATTGAAAACAGGTTGAATGGCCAGGCACAGAAGGTGGTGATCAGAGGAACAAAGTCTAGATGGAGGCCAGTAACTAGGGGTATATTCCAGGGGTCAGTTGGGTCTAGTTCTGTTTAAAACCTTCATCTGGGTGATGGGGTAGAGTGTAACCTAACAAGCTTGCTAATGACACAAAATTAAGAGGAGTGCCCGACGTACCAAAGGATCATATTGTCACCTAGAGGGATCTTGACAGGCTGAAAAAATGGACTGACAGAAACCTCATGAAGATTCAAAGAAATTCAAAACTGCAGCCCATGGTGCATTTTTATTAATTACTTTGACTCAGCTTTACTGAAACAAATTTTTGAGCTGTAAAAGAGTAGGTGAAATCCATGCAAGACAAATGAAAACAAAGATGGAAAAGAATTAGCTTGCCTTGTAACAGTTAGAAATCCAAGAGAAAATTGTTGGAAAGAAAAAGACCTAAAGCACTGGGAAAAAAGCAGAGTTGTATGAGGCCTGAATAACAGCAAATCAAAGAGCTGGTATCAGGGCAGAGAGCTGGGCTCAGCAGAGCACAATACATTCCTTCTGCCCCCAAAGCCTCACTGAGCACGGCATGAATCTAGAAGGGCTTGTCTGAACAGAAAGTCAGCCCCTACTATTTAGGTGATAAAATTTACATGACATTAATCTTACCATGTATGCAGATGTACTGGATATTATGTACCTAACTAGCTTTATTATGCTCTGCCTTTTTACACTTACTAGTTAAACTGATTGATGCAAATCAGCATAGTTCTATTACATTTACACATTCAGTAGACAAATGTAAGAGGTTATTATGATACAGTGATGGTTTAATCTTATCGATCACAAGTTAAATGAGCAGTACACTACTGATTATGTTGATCTGTTGACAAAACATAGATTACATGCTATTATTGATGGAGTTCTGCTTTAGGTACAAGTTTGGTTGCACCAAGTTGCTCATTACATGGGGGAGTCTCTTGGAAATAGTACTTGATTCTGATTTCTTTAATTAAAGATGCTATATTCTACCTAATTTGATTTAGTACCACATTACAGTGTGATTAAGGAAGGAAAAAAGACCCTGGCCCATGCTCCATGGATTGCAACTGTCTGCTTCTTAAGCATCAAAAACTACATCTATGCGAGTTGAAACAACTGATAAGGGCTGTTTTCCAGCATTGCATGTAGTAGCACAACACAGGTTGCACCCATATAGCTACACTATTTTTCCCTCAAAAAAAGAGATTAATTAATCCAAATTGCCCATTAGAAACAGTCCCTGACCTGTTCCTGAACCATGCCAGGTCTATGTCTGGGACAATATTAGCTGGCATGGGCCAACACCATGCCAATAAGCATGCCAACAATTACACGATACAGGCTATTGTAGGACAGTGCTCACCCTATGCCCCAGTCTTGGTTAGTTTAGCTACTACTATAGACATAGTCAAAATAACCAGAACACAAGGCAATGCTTCAACTCAGACACTGTTTGTAGACCACAATATGTGCAGTATCTTTAACATCCCCTAGCAACAGACAGTAGAAAGACTAGTTGAAACAGAAATGATAGAAGCAACACATGCTGGTGGGGAAAAAGCAAGAGAGAGAAAAATGGATGGAAAGATGAGAAAGATGGAGATGAAGCTGAAGCATATAGCTCCATCCTGGTCCTACTTGCCCAGAGCTGCCTGGTCCTCCAGCCAAATGAAGGAGGAGTTCTGCGTAGCTTGAGATCTGGGCGGGCAGGCACATCTTGTCAGCCGCTGAAGAGTACCCTTGGAACTCCTCAAGGCCCACACAAAAGAGTGATTTTTCTTTTTCTTTTTCTTTTTCTTTTTCTTTTTCTTTTTCTTTTTCTTTTTCTTTTTCTTTTTCTTTTTCTTTTTCTTTTTCTTTTTCTTTTTCTTTTTCTTTTTCTTTTTCTTTTTCTTTTTCTTTTTCTTTTTCTTTTTCTTTTTCTTTTTCTTTTTCTTTTTCTTTTTCTTCTTTTCCTTTCTCTTTCTCTTTCTCTTTCTCTTTCTCTTTCTCTTTCTCTTTCTCTTTCTCTTTCTCTTTCTCTTTCTCTTTCTCTTTCTCTTTCTCTTTCTCTTTCTCTTTCTCTTTCTCTTTCTCTTTCTCTTTCTCTTTCTCTTTCTTTTGCCTTTGCCTTTTTTTTTTTTTATTCTGTCTATATGGGCCAATACCGTGTGGCCAACATCATGCAGGATATTGCACAGCTATATTGGATAACATGGAAATGTGCCCAACACTGAATGACGCTAATGGGAAAGTCATAGTCAAAAAATACCTGATGCTTGGCAGCCAATGGGACAAAGTCAGGACTAGTAGACATGAAGTTAATTCACAGAGTGCTAATGCAAAGGAGACACAAGGCCCTTGTTTCCATGCTTTTGATAGCAATATTCACTTTGCATTTGAAGGACTTCTAATGATCATCATATTTGCCAATGGCAAACATTTTTGAGGCCTCAAGGGTCAAAGATTATTCTGCTATCCAAAACAAATAATGATATAGTAAACAAGCGAGTAGTTTATCAAGTGCTGCATACGTGGATGATTCCCTTCCTCCAGCTCAGAGGAAAGTTGAAATTCAGGACTTGAAGGTTATCTTCTTCTTGCTGCAAATCTTTCAGTTAAGTACATTTGTGTCACAGTTCTGATTGGAAACCAAACTTTCACAAACCAACTATCAATGCATTGCAACAGTGTTCATTGTATTTAATCTAATTTAGGCAATGATTATTTTAGACTGCTTTATGCTATGATATCATCATCTATTCTTCTTAATAACTTTTGAGACTAAAAGCCAAATTGCACAGAAGTGAAGAAATCTCAAAAAAATGTTGCATTCCTGCAACATTCATGAGACTATACTCCCAGGTCTATTGAAACAACTCACGTCCTGCTCTGAAAATCACAGCATTATGAGCTCCAGTCTTACTAAACAGCAGAGAATATACAACAGCTCTTACCCTCAAAACACAGTTCCTTAGGAAACACATCCACCGTGCTCCTGCCATTCATGGCATTACTGTGCAGATTAGGGGATCCGGGCAGGTCCAGTTCAAAGGAAGATACTTACCCCAACTAGTTGAGGTGAAGCAGATATCTGCATGGAGCACCCACCATGGTGTCACTTTACCCACTGCTGTCAGATAATCACAGAGAAAAGCCTGCACTTATTATTGGTGTGTCATATGGCATTATCAGTACTTTGACTGTGGAGCAGAAGATGTGTATGAGTTGTCCTTTTTATAGTCCATTGCATAACAGACCATGTCCACCATCCTATGAACTCCCTTTGACCATCTAGTCAGCTCTTTATAGAATCCCCCTTGGTGTTTATTAGACCTCAGTCTTCTTTACTTGGTTGATGGGAAACTAACTGGGTAAAACCAAAAAGGCTGTTGAATGCGATCTGTTTCATTCACTGGAAGTCTAGCGATCTGTTGACATGCTTGCATGATCCTTTCACAGCTGGATTTGATTTGTTCCAAATCTGGTCTTCATTGCCTATACCTTTCTTTTTTTTTGAAAAATATCTTGATCATTATTTCCCCTCTTTATAAAGTATTAAACCCAAGAAAAAAAACTCCAGTCATATTCTAGTCATTCCTGTCTCAGATGGGACTTCTGTATTTAGGCACCTTACCTGTGTCTAAAAGATAGCATCCTATTGTAAGAATTTCTTCTGTTCAAGCAGAGGGTTGCTGCCAATAGTTGCATCTAGCAATATATAAAGGTGACAAAGATGAAGACTTACGAAGACTTTGGACAACAGTTTACCTCTATTAAACAAAGAATAGGCTGTCTAGGACACAGAGGTGCTTCTGCATCTTATAATCTTTAGACCTTTTCAGCTTGTGGGAATTAGATCCAGGAGGCAGAATAAATTGCCAAACACAGCACTGAAAATAATGATATTTCCCATTGATTTGATAGGCATTCACTATTGTTCAGGAATCTAAAATAACCTTTTCTGGGCCAAAACATCTACACAAATCACTATCTGTAGGGTACAGAAGCAAAACAGCATTACTGAAGTCAGAAGTTCAGGTCTTGTTGCAGATTACTTAACACTGCTGCACACAACAAGAAACAGTTCATGATTAGGATGCAAAACTTAAAGGCAAATATGTATTTCAAACTTTATTCCTGTAGCTATTACTTACAGAACCCAACCTGCCTGGACCAATAACAGATCAAAATTCTTGGGCAGACTTTGACTTTAAGCTTCATTATAAAAGTCAGAATGGCAGGAAGAAGACTTTGAATTCACAGAGGATTCAGTCCAGGGGGAATCTAGCTACATATAATACACCCAAAGCACTCTGTGTACACAAGGAAAGCTGAATCCAGCCCCAAGACTATTTTTACTTGTGTTATAAAAACATAGTGCAGCTTAAACCCTAATATAACAATTTACAATGTGGTTTCCATGACCTGAGCTTTGGTTATCTGAAACATCTTTTTTCCCAGAATTGGATCATATTCTCTATTGTCTATTAATTCCTTTGAACGTATCTCAGCTGTTTAAAATACTTAATTGTCTGAATCCATATCAGCTTCTCTTAGAGATTTGGTTAGTATTGCACCACATAGTAGTTATTATCAGTTCATACACTGAAAATGCAGGGCAAGTTAACAATGATAACGAATCTCAGGCACGTTTTGTGTTTGCTGTTTCTTCTCCCCAGATGGCTCACTCAGTACTAAACCTTACAAATACATAATACCATTCCTTAGAGTAAACATATTGTAACTCAATTTTCTTCCCCCAAGCAAGCAACCAGATGAATGGCCTTTGTGAATTATTCTGTAAGAGAAACACTCATAAGGGGTCTGTGATAAGCAAGCCAATGGAAATGGAGTAGTGCACTGTTTAAAGTCATCTAAGCATTTTCTCTTAACATGAAACACTGAAAATGTGTAGCTCAGTGTTTGATGAAACACAGTACCCTGTTGTCTGTAGCCCAGTTCTAGCCCCTTCTTTAAATGTAATCTTTTATCAAAGTTACATGTGTTTTCAATAAATTCACATGTGGATGCAGTTATACCAGGAAAACTGATTCACAAGTACTGTAGAGGCTCCTCTATCTTTCAGGCCCACCTAAAGTTTCTTTCCATTTTTTAAAATATTTTTTTAGTAAGCGTACTGAGGGAAATAACCAGTTTTGCTTGCTTACAACACAACTGCCCTGGTCTGAATTATAAGTACAGCATTGTTCAAAGGAACAGCTGGTACCAACTCCAAAAGTTTAAGCATTCCCCTCCGAACAAAAAACTCTGTTGAGTCTGTTAGTCATCATCTCCCACGGGTATAGAGTCAAGGCTACAGCTCTGCCTATTCCTGCCATGGCTAAAAAGATTAGCTGCAAGGTTTTCAGAAAGGAGCATTTTCATGCACAAGCAAACATACAACTATTTCTTTCTTGTCTGCTAATCTCCATGATTATCGTACCTTTTTGAAACTTTTTAAACACAGAAAGGGCAATTACACTTCAATAACAACAATGGAACACTAAGAGTGGGTAGGAGTGGGTTTACAAAGATAGTTTTGCCCTCAGGAGCTTAAATTGTATCAACACACAACTTTGCTGTAAATCCAACTCAGTTCTGCCAGCTTTCTCTAATAGGAAACACAAATTTAGAGACAGGATCTGTTTAGAATATATTCTCAGGAACTGAACTCCTATTGCGCCAGACTTTCAAAGCAAACTTAATACAGGTCACCTCCTCATTTCCAGGAGTCTAATTTTATTACTCCCTCCAAGTCATGTCAGAAACGGGAGCTCTGAAAAGCCTTTTAACCACTTTGGGGACTGTGCATAGATTATACTTTCAAAGAATTTCTGCTAACAATCAAATGGTAAACTTTGAACTTCTTTCAGTTTCCTAGGACATCTCCTAAACAGTTGGTTTTCAAACACAATTCACATTCAGTTATGGTTCATACTGCCTTCATCCTTATCAGAGCCCATCTTTTCCTGGGATATACAGATATTTTCCAAGACTCCTTTTAAGCAAAGCAGTTTAAAAGAACATCCTCCCATAGGCTGTGGACTGGTGATTTGAGCCTAGATACCAGTGTAATCTAACTCCTTCAACTCAGTACAGGAACCTCCAACACTAGAGTGAAATTGAGCAGAAAATGGGGATCTAGTTGCCAGGCTTACATAGCCTGGATTTACTGTGACTGGAGTACTTCACTTGTAGCTGGGATTCAGAAGCTGTAAGGGACAAGGAGCTTTAGGATTCGATTTTGAGTTCTAGCCACCTTGTCGCAAATGGGATATTTATTCAAGAAAGTTGAAGAACAGTTACTGTTGGTCGATACAGGAAAGTTGAAAGTGCCCAAATCTTCTCAGTTGGGAAGCTGTATTTGCAGACTATGTCTGGACTAGAAAAAAAGTATTGTTAGGTTATTGTCACACCATCCTACTATAACATAACAGACAAATAAATGGAGAAAGGTTTCAAAAGTGCATTTATCACATGACAGTCTCAGGACTATGCAGCTCTTTTCTCCTCAGTGAGAAAATCTCATTACCATAAGATCCAGTGCCAAGTCAAGTGCTGCCTCTCACACACTGTGAAGTGAGGAGATTTACTGCCTGGCCATGCTGCCAGGCAGCTCTTGGTGTGGCAGCAGGACACCATGCCATTCGACACCCCAGCACCATGACACAGCTGGAGAAAGCACAGTCCAGACCACTGCATTTTTCTGACTCTTACACAGCCTGTGCAAAACCTGTGTGTGGTCTCAAACACCATGCTGACCGGTGTGGTACAAGCAAAGGAGTAAAGTTTGTCTGTCTTTCCAGGACACTGAGTTTCCAATGTCCACATTATCCTCACTGACCTCTCCTCTGAGTGATTCATGCCAGACGCTGAGGATCATCACATCTTTATTTGTGCCAACTATGAGCATGGTGATTCACAAGCAATAGAAAAAAGGTTCATACTTTCTAAGCCTGCATTCTGGGCCAAATCCATGAAAAATGCTTAAACACATGTTCATATTTTATTAATTTGGAATCAATGGGATGAAAAATGTGAAAGTTAAAGGACGTACCTCATCAAGGGAAGAGTGTCCGTACTTTGGAGGATCAGGCTTTATGGAGCAAGGTCTTGCTTCCAGACTACAGATCTATCTTACAGTCACAAACAGAGCAAGCACAGCGTGATGGCAGAGTCAGGACCAAAAGCTGGGGACAATCTCCCCAGTACGATCAAGGGACACGAAACTATGCTGCTCCCACAGAGTTGTGGCCAAAGAGAGCTGTCAGCCCATCACCTTCATTAGAAATAGCCCATGCTGTCTTCTGGAAACATAACAACTGACCATTACTCCAGGAACTCACTTTCCCAAAATTACACAAAAAAAGTGAGGATGCCTCCAAACACCCTTGGTCTTGAAAAAGACTAGCACTTGGAATAAATGTAAAATTACTACAAACCTGACTCTACCGCATATTGAAATTAGACTTAGAGTGAGTTCTCTGTTCTCCAAGACTTTCCTCGGATTGTTGAAAAAATAATAATCTTTTAAAATATAGGTGTCACTCTTTAAATATGACCAACTGAATCTTACTGAATCTGTCTGACTGATTCTGATGTTAGCTGAATGCATTTATATGAAAAATTGATGGGGAAAAGTTTTATAAAATTAATCCACAGATAACTGCAGTTCCTCTGGAGGACAATTTTTTTTGGACATTTCAGGGGGGTTTAACCATTTGATTCAGATAACTTCACCTTTTGAGGAATGACAGTGCCAAAATCTCTCTGAACATCCTTGTCTGTCATTGCATATAGCTTCTGATTCTGTTTACTCTTAAAAGGCCTCACTCTATTCAAAGGTGAAGTTTCTACACAATTGTATTTATCATGTGAAATTCAGAAGATGTAAATTTAGACTGCATATCCCAATCAAAGAATAATAAGTAAAATCTACTTAACAACAACCCTGAGATCTATCTGAAATTAACTTCCAAAGCGTGTGCCTTCAAACACCACCATCAGAATAAAAACACTTTTTTATCTGAAATTTAAATGGTTTATAACCACTGAGGTTATTTCGTGCAGCAAATCTTCACAATAAAACTGTTTACAGCCATATCCAACTGTAAATCCAGTATACTTCCAGGCAATCACAAGTTTCATAGATGTGGATGGAGATAAAAAATGGTAGGGTTCAGTGGAAGTGCTGTGGTTTTATACTGAAATAGCAAAGCAGAATCTGGTCTGGAGAACACAATTCCCATGGAAATCTTTATGACAAATGCAGAAGGGGTATAGGTTACATATTAAGTATAGGTTGATTGGAAATTCTATAAGTGCTGAAGTAGTGGTAAATGGGAACTTGGAGTAATTTATTCCCCAGTGACTGCAAAAAAAGGGGGGAAGTGTACATGTTGAGGAACACAAAGTAGAAACTAAAATGAGAAATGAAGAGAAAGCAAGCCATTCTATACTCCTGTTGAAATCCTTCCTGTTCTTCAGATGAGGAGCTATTGACTTCATTGCAGAACCTGAACCTTCTCTCATTCCATTCTACTCAACAGTGATGGTGGTATATGAAGGCAAATGGCTGCCTAACAAAGAGTAAAAACAGCTTTGCTGTCTCAGAGTCCCATTACTCTCCACATACTAGGAGCAATCAGAAGGTACACCTTTCTGGCACAAATTTCAGCCACAAGAGCAACTCATCCTCTGGAGCAAAAAGTAAAAGAATCTTATGTAATCCTTCAAGAGCAATACTTCCAAACTCAGGAGAGAGCATCAAAATATGAGCATGTCTACTTGTAAAGGGAGATAAGAAGGACAGAAGATTGGAATAATATTGTGTGCTCTTACTAGTAATCTATTTTTTAAGAGGAAAGTTGGGAGAACTCTCCTCCTTCCTTTCCCAGTCTCAACCATGTCTGGTTCTCTGTCTTAAAATTCAGTTCAGTACCTGAGTTCCTCTTTTATTTATAGATTTCTCTGGTTTGCATTACCATTCAATAAATATATGACAAAATGTTATTTTCCTCTGTCCACAGCTTTTGAATTGTTGCAGTAATCTTAAAGATATTACACATTAAATTACCAGATCCCACTCTGAACTCATCAGGGCACCTTGGAGGAGATAAAAAATGAACAACCCTATTGCATTTGGTGTTCAGTGTTTATGTGTTTCAGCAACACATGTCCCATTGTGCTAATACCCCTCTGGAAAAACATCTGTGAGGAGAAAACTGTCCAGTTAACTGCAAGGACCACTGCTGTTCTCCTAGTCAGTCTGGCAGTGAACTCTGTGCTTGAGGGATTTTAACATACACAGACATGCTTTTGATTTGGTGACCTTCGTTCTTAGCAGGAACTTCTGAACTCAGTCAAGGTAAATGACCAGAAACTAGAATGATATTTAACAACTGTATGAATTACTTCTGTCTAAGTTCAGTAGTGAATTCAAAGCAGGGTAGTCAGAAAAAGAGATTGCTTCATGTTGGAATGTATTTTTAAGGCTAATTGTCTCCCGCAGAATCAAATAAAAAATCAGTCAGATATTTATTGTTAGTAGGTTCTTAGGGGCAGCGCTGACTGCTCAGGAACAGTGCAGCTGTTGAACCAGTTCTACTGAGCCACTTTGGGCATTAGATCACTCTCTAAATGTCACCAAAAGAAGCCGCAAAAGCATACTTTGCAGCAACATTCCCCTACTGGGTTTGTGTTTCCACCACACTGCAGATACTCCCGGGCCAAGCTCATATGAGCCAGTGGAAACACTCCTGACCAGGACATGCATGAGCCGCACAAGCACATCAGAGGGGAACCCATGCAGACCAGTGGTGGTGGGTCTGTGGACAGGCAGCTGTGTTCCTCAGCTCTCACACCCACCCGCTGTATGCTGCTGCATGGGGACTCACAGGGCCAAGGTAGCAAGCACTATGTGAAGGTGTAGGCGTGGTGCTTTGATATCAACCTCGTGAGCCCTGCCAGTGAGCAATGGGTCTGGCAGCATCTCTACAGAAGAGCTGTCCCCCTGAATCCAACCTATGAAGATGCTGACCAACACGTGCTCTTGGCTGTAAACCAAGTAAATATAAATCAGACCTCAGCACTCTTCCAATGGCTTCTGGAGCTCCCTGTTACATGGGATATGTGCACTAGCAAGCAGTGAAAACTGCTAGAAATAAATGGATATTATAGTAGGGTCAGAAGCAAACCCATTGCCATAATCATTTGTGCCTCTTGGGAGCACAGGCATTCATTCACTCTATCATTTCACCCAACCTTCCCGCGACACATCCCAATTTGGGGATGAATGTGAAATAGGAAAATCATTATTGGAGAGTAGTTCAAAATATGCCAAAAGATATTTTCTTTGAATGGATTTTCTTATTTCAGTTGGTGAGATCTATGCAGGTAGGCTCAATAGCTCTGGAGGCTCAGGGATGTTTTTGGTTATTTGTTGGGTTCAGGAGAGCTGGGCCTTATTCCTATTTCTCTGAGGGGTCTCCATGCCTCAGTGTCCTCACTGCCAAGTAATCTAATAAAAAAATGGATATAGACCTCTTCCCACAATCATTTTTCGACCAGCTCTAGAGGAGAACTACTTGCTTTTAAAAACCAGGAAAAAACCAAAGAGACTCTATAAAAATTAATATTTTCACATATTTTACTTATAACTAACAAGTCTTTTAATACCACATGCTGAAATTTGACATTATAATATCATCTAAGATTACCTCTAATGATGGGAAATAATTTATTGTCCATGTAGTCCATCAACGTGACAATCCATCTGGGCTGCAGGAAAATGAAAAATTTTGCCAGCTGTGCCACTCTTTCATGACTTAAATGACAGTGAGTAGTTTCATGCAGTTAGAAAGTGAGCAGGAAGGGTTTCTGGCTTCTCCAGAAAAAGGGGACTGTACAGGACAGGGAATCATACCAATTATGTCCTCTGCAGTGTCTCCATGTTAGCTTCTTCCTTGTATTAGCTCTTCTTTGCTCAGCACAACATGGCAGCACAGACCCAAGCAAGAATATACATCACATGGAGGTCTTCTCAGCAGATTGCAGACCTTGGTATAGGCACTGAAACAAGATTTTCAGAACCATCATGTTAAGTGATTTAGACTGGACAGTGTAAACACTAAAGAAAATAATGTCATAGGAATTGACAGGAGTGTGGGGAAACTGTGAGAAAATTGAAACATCTGAGGGTGATAATTTATTCTCTAATCTGCTAAAAAGATGTTTTGGAAAAAACAAGTGAACAAAAAAAACACATCAATCAATAGAGTGTAGGGCTTGCCAGATGTTCTCTGCCTGTTGCTTTGGTGGTTTATTTCTGACAGGACATGTTGGCATCACTCAAGGGTTTTATTAAGGCCTGATATTTATCCTCAGATAACACTAGGATCCTTTTCCTAGAACCGTATAAGCTGCATAAATTAAAAAGATACTAGCAGGATTTTTTTCTGCTTTCTGCTACCTTTGATTATTTTGGGGAGTCCATTCATCCTATTGTTCTACTACAATGCTCTAGCCATATTCCTCCCTTGTTTCCTCATCAAACATAAGCTTTCTCTCCTTGCTTTGTTTCTGTCCCATCCTATCAACTCAATCCATCAGTACTAAAACTCAGGCTTTGCCAATGGCAACAGTCTTAACACTGTGTTCTCTGGAAAGCCCTCTAGCATGCCAGTTCAGAACCACTAACCCTAACAGTCTTGTTTCTGTGTAAGGACAATAAATATAAGGCCTCTGATGATATTTGACAGCACCAGAATAAATAGACCTGCTTGACCGAAATATTAATGCATCAGCAAAGAGCATAAGATCACAGACTTATAGGAGAATTCATGTTGGAAAGGCCCTTAGCAGGTCCCTAGCCCGACCTCCTGCTCAAAACAAGGACATTCATAAGGCCAGACCAAGTGCTCAGTGCTTTATCCAATCGTCTCTTTAAAAAGCCTCCTAAGATGGAGATGGCACAATCCCTCTGGGCAACCTATTCCCATATCTGACTATCCTCATGCTGAAAATATTTTCCCCTTATTCAAGTCAGAACTTGAATAAGAACGATTTCAATTTCAATTAAAATAAATACAGTATTGATATTTGAAAGAATTTATATCATGCAATGATGCAGGGTCTTTTACTCAGCTTTGCCCTCAAAAATCATAGGATATTTGAATTTGTATGCCCAATTTAAAGCTACACCAGCTGTCAATATTTTATTGTCTTGGGGAACGACTAATATACATCCAGTGCTAGTCTAAAATTAGATATGATATCGTGCATTTCCATGTCTTTTCCAGTAAAAAAGACCCTCGAAACACTTAAATATATGTCACATAACTCTGCATAACTGGTGGTTTCTTCTTTGGTAAAACCTGGTAGCTGTTTAACCACAAACAGAAAATAAGGAAAAAAATATTTCAGGATAAGACATGGGAAGTACTGCAGGAATGTGGTTTGTCCTTCAGTGGTGATGTTTCACTGGGAAGAGCCGTTGTCAGCGTTTCTCTCAGGAAATGTTGTCTGGAAAGAAGCTCCTAATTCACTTCAATACACCTAAATAGCAAACCTCAATAGCTTCTGGTGATGTTACCAGTAACTCAATCTGATCGAGAAGCAGAAAAATTGTTTTTATGTAATGAAATCCCGATTTTGATACCTCGTATAAAGCTCCTGTAATTAAAAAAAATATTTTTCCATTGCACATTTCTTTGCTAAACAAAGCAAAATGCAGTGAAACACAGCAAGATTCTTTAATTGGGGCCTAAACTAATGTCCCTTGCAATACACCTCACGATTTCTTCATTTTCCAAGAGCAATAAAGAACACAACCCTGTACTGCCTCAAAAACACTCATACTCTTTAGACAGGGTCAGAGCTAAGGTATGTAAATCTGGTAATGACCTATCAGTTGCAAGGATTGTTCTTGGCTCATCTGCACAACATGTTTGGATGCTTGCCTTATAAAAGCTAGTTTCAAGTGCTTGCTGAAATATTGGTCTCCTCCTCTGCTAAAGGAAAAGAACAGGGCCCTAAATGGTAAACAGTCCTCAAGCTCTGTTTCACCTCCACAATATATTTGGATGAGTGAAAACAAAAAAAGGTGATTTTTTTTTTTTCTAGGATCATTTAGTTCCATGGATTATAGTTCATATTTTATGGCAAGCTACTCAGCTCTGAAAGAGCACTCTGTAAACAAGAACAAATGCTCTACAACTTGTCAGTACCTTTCTCTGCAATCCCTAGCCAGTGTATAGGAAGAGGAAATCACTGTAATGCATTTGGGTGGATTTATTTCCTCTTTTAATGGACAATTTACAGCAACAAGGAAGAACAAGAAACAGAAACAACCAGCACCAACTTTCTTAATGAACACAAGGAATCAGCCTGATGACAGGGTTAGCCGAAACGGTCTGGTGATTTTGCTTTGACATTCCAGGTTTATTTTTCTCCAAGGATCGAAGTGACAATTGGGATTTCTGTCTTCAGAGTGAGTTGCCAACACTCTTTAAACCATACAATAATATTAGCGTGTTGCCAATATCTTTCAGGAGTGAACCAAACCCATGAACACCACTGCTTCAACTATGATTGAGAATCTCCATCCATTGCCCATGGCAGAAGGACTTATCTGACCAACCTTCAGAAGGCAGGACAAAAAAGCATCCAAGCAAAATTCAAGTTCTCTCACAGCTCTTGAACCTGGGAGAAGACCTGCCCACTCTTGTGGTCTCTTCCAACCCAAACAATTCTATGATTCTATGACCATCTTACCACCACTGAAATGGCATGAAATGTTTACAAAAATCTTTGTCAATGTTCTCCAAACTCCTAAAGGAAAAAGATCCACATAGCATCTGCCAGAGACCACAGCTTACTCTCATAGACAGGAAAGAGAAAATTCCTGAGCTATTTGCAGGGTTTTTTCCTCATTGGACAAAGCAAATCTGCAAGCATAGGTTTTTGTGTCTAGATGGCAAAAACAGGGGTTTGTGTATAGATCAAACAGTAATGATAACAATAAATAAATGCACTAAATTAAGGGCACAGGAGAAAGATTTTCTTGCTGATAAGACTTACACACCAATCCAGCAGTGACCTCTAGACACTGATTTCAGGGAAGCCCTGAACAGGTTTAGCTTCCCATCCCACCATATCCCAGATTTATGAACAAACAATCTGCAAGCAGGTGAATACAGTGGCAAGGAGAGCATACAGTACCAGTAGTCTTTATGGGTGAATTTAGGTGAAGGGTCCAAATATTCATTGTAAAGGTCAGAGATTTTATTCAAAATCAATTTTCAGGCGGGATAGAAATGGATCAACCAGAGCATTTAAATAGTAGATAGGTCCCTTCAGTTTAAAAACATTGTAGTTCTTTCCCTGTCTCACATTAGTGATTTTTTTTCCTCTTCTCTACTGGATACAGATTACTGTTCTGCAAATAAAAGAATTCCATAGTGCCATAGTTAAATAATATTATCAGAAACACAAAATATAATTCAGTAGACAAATAGTTAATTCTACTAATATGTCATGAATTAAATGTTAGCTGTCAGTTAAATAAGAAATTCTTACTCTTCTCTTTAATATCAGAGAGTGTAAATAATGGTGCAACACAATTTCTATCATACAATGTAATAACACAATTATAAAGCTGAGAAAACCCTAAAACTTGTTTTGTTTGGCCTCCAGCCCATCAGTTTTCAGAACTATGTGCAATGCATTGATATGTTTCCCATTAAAAAATTATTTGTTAAACTCCATTGATTCAAGATGCAGGAAGAGACAATTCTTCAATGTCTTATCAATTTCATCTGAACACCACTGTATTTTCCTCACTTTAAAGTTTCCCTTAGTAGTTGTAAAAGCCCATATTCAAATGATATCTCATACCAGATGATAATAAATTACAGGCCCATTGAGTGTTTAGTACTGAGTATGGGACTCCCACAACCAAGCTATTTCCTTGGACATATTCTGTGCAGTATCACAACAAGTTAGCCCAGTCCGTGCCCTGCTAATCCATTTCATCTAGCATAAATGGGAATATTCCACTCCAAACTGAAACACTTAAAGATTAATTTATGACATTAATTTATGTATATGTGTACAAGACATCTGAGTTTCAGTCAGTAATGATCTGAGACTCAGTCTGTTGTCATTAGAAATGCCCTAGGAGATCCCACACAACCTTCAGGCACCACTCCAGAACAGAATGAGTCTTTTCCAGGATCATGTTTTGCAGATCCATGCAGTCATCTTGAGTAACCAAAAGATCATCTATCTCGCATGTTATGAAATTGAGACCTGCCCTTTACTTTGACTTAATCCCACTCCAGAGGAGAGGAGAACCAGACCTTTTCAGCTGCAGAGGAATCCAGTCTGCACCTGGCAGTGTCTGTTTTCCTTGCAGCAAAGTGTTAGATTCATTACACCTCATTCATACACACACAAAATAAAAGGGGTGGGGAGAAGGATTTATGCTGTAAGCTTGTCACTTTCAGAGCTGTGCCAAACTTTGGAACACTTCAAGATTAAGGGCTGTATAGGTCTGGGATACTGCTTCCCTGCCCTGGAAAGGTGGGGTCTTTTGGAAAACTACAAATTAGTTGTAGATTCATAATACTGCTAAAATTTAAATTTTTGGGAATTTTGAAACATAAGGAAAAGGTCGTGTTGATTTCCCAGTATTAGAAAAATATTTGAAACAATTCATAAACAGAAAAATATATTCAATGCAGTGAATAGAATATGAGCAATAGTAAATCAGCTGCTCTATTTGAAACGGCTCAATGTTTTTCAAAAGTTACTCAATTTATCTCCATTTTGGATGCTGTGTGGCTTCATTGAGTGTAATTTGTGATTAAAGCTGCTTGTGATACTTGAGGCCAACATTTCTAGTGTGGTCGTTTATGGTACAGTTTGTTTTCATTGCCACATGAACCCTAAAAAGGGTTTAAACCAATCAGACAGAGGGCATGCAAGAACTCATTAGCAAATACTTTAACTGGGGAAACAGGGTACATTGTGGGGAAATGTTGGGATCAGATCACAGTTCCAGGCATCAGGAGCCTCCATGAGACCATGACCATGTCAGGATACCAGGCCACAGGCTGAGGTCAAGACTAGGACCAGTGAGGCAAACCAGAGCCAGGCACAGTTCTGCAATGGCTGGGCAGGGCCATAGGGGTAGAAATGGACTCAGTGGAGCCCATGGCTGGGCAGGACAGGGCTGTGGCAAAGGCGGAGACCAGCATCCTACTGCATTGCTGTCGGATTAGCCTGTATCTAGGCCTCAATTCAACTGCCTACACATAGGGATCTTGTGATAAGAGAGTTACCATGGAACAGGTGAGATATCTGCAAAGTGCTAGCAGGTATGATATAGGACCGACAGTGGACAAGCTGACAGGGACAAGGAGCAATTCCCTCAGGTATGCAGAGCCCCCCAGGAGCTGTGTGTGAGCCCCTGGAGAGAGCTCTTTATAACAGCTTCGTCAAGCAGTTCAGTTCACCTGAACTGAGGGTGCCTACTTTAAGGTAAACTGAATCAGTTTTCATGTATTTGCTCTTGGAGAAGGAATGTCCCCTGAAAGCCAGAATGAGGTCACACTTGAGCTCAGCTGAATAATCAGAATCACAGGAAAGGTTGTTAATCAGAAGAAAGCAATATATGGACATTTTGTTTAAGGAGGCCTGCTCTATCATAGAGGTGAGAAGAGGTCAGAAGAGAGGTGCTGCAAAGAGAAGGCAGAAGCAGGACATCGTAAAACAGGTAGGCACGAGGTCCTTGATGCTGGTCTGCAGGGGGAGAAACTTCAGGAGGTATACAAAGAATTTTACGAATGTCACCCAGAAAACTCCTGGAGCTGATACAAAGACATAAAAGCTCTGGCACCAGAAGTTTAGGCTGCACTTTCTTTTGCCCTCATCTTCACCACTCTCATGGATTTTCTTGAAGAAATCATAGTAGAGGCTTGCTGTCTAGTCAGTACACAGTCAGTCACAAATGGCGTCTTAATGTCTTTAATTAACTCAAGAGAGCAATTCCCAGCTCTGCTACACCATGGTGGGGATTGAGCTGCAGTTTCTCCAATTTCTTGCACCTCTAACTCACCTTGTCTTCACCCACACACAAGCTAAGGCGCTCTATGTCAGCCTTGCTACATATTGCATTTAAATGTTCTTACAAAAGAAGAGTATTGGGGCTTCAAGCTACGGGCATTACAGTGTGGCACTAGTTTGGAAGCAGGGGTAGTAGACTACTGACATGAACAGAGGTAGAAGTCAAATATTTTCTTTGGCCTAGACCTGGAACAGCTCTTGGCACTTTGTGTATCACAACACCTAAGGATTAGGAAGCTGTCTGCAACAGGGTGACTCAGCGTCTGAGAGAGTCAGACACCTCCAAAAAGCTGTTCAGAAAGCCTGTACTCCAAGCAAGAATCTGCCCAGATCTGGGCATCAGGAAATGTTATCCTTATCTAAATACTTCCTCTGATGTATTTGTCCTTACTTGATGCAGGGTCAACAATATGGACTCTCTCTGCATCCATGGCTCTGACCTGAGTAGGTTTGCTGCCCTGTTGCCATGGCTAACACCAGAAATTGACCCCAAGGCTCTCTTCTCCCCTTCTGCATCCCATCACCCTGGAATCAGGACAGTGGAGTTTTAAGTTTTCTCAAGCTGCAGGACAACTCAAGACCCAGGATTCCTTCTCCTGACAAACAATCAGCCAGCTCTTATACCAACAGCAGGGCCACTTCCCCACCTGTGGAAAGCTTGCTTCAGTGTCACGTAGGAACTCAGAAACTAGGCAAGATTCAAACTCTTCAGGGTGGTATTTGACTGCATTAAACACCAGGCCACATTTCTCTTTCTGAAATCCTTTTATTTGCTCCCTCCACACTTGCCAAATTTTGCAGTTAATGAGTCTGGGACCCTACAGAAAATAGCCTTAGTCCCACACCATCTCAACATATTTCACCCTACATATTGCACATAACAAGGATTCTGTTGAAGAAATAATATATGACAGGGTTTAATGTTTTTCAGCTAGCTATCCTTATCCTTATCCTAAGATGGTTTAATTATTATGGGTCCTTTGTAAACCAGCCTAGAGATCTATAGCTTTTTTACTGTGAGTTTAAAGAATTTTGTATGTCTATCCTAATAAGAGAAAACATGGTTTGGACTTTGTAAAAGATGAACCTGAGGTCTACACGCCTGCTGTGCCACTGTAGTTGGTCATAACTGTCAAACTGACTAGTTTTATTGTAAATTTAAATTATTAAAACCTCATTAAGTTCTGCGCTTTCACTGTGACACATGAATTATACAGATCTTATTTACTTGTTATTCACATTCCTATGGTGCTAATCATCAGAGTATCCTCCTGATGAAACCACATGCCGTTGTTCCAGGTAGGAAAGCATTGCAATGCCAGGAAAATGTTAACAATCCAAACGTATTTCCTAGGTTGGAGGAAAGAGAATACTTCCAAAACTGGAAACATTAGCATTGAACTAGCACTTCCTCCAGATTGAAGAGGTCAGCTGTCACAGAAATGTAGGTTAGACTGTTCTTACTCTGCTGAAATACGGGAAACATGTCTGTCAGTGTCTGAGTTGGAAGATTAGCACTTTTGAAGTGTTTTAATGAATACAGTCTAATTTACGGAAATTTCTGGACTGTGGACATGCAATGCTGAGTCCACCTAAGCACACAGAGTTAAACCTGACACATTTGGGTTGAACATATTGCTTTTAGCCTGACTGTTGTTACAGAGGAAAAGCAGTAGATGTGTGGATGTGAAAACTAGGATGCTTTCAGCGCTTTCGAGGTACTTAAGAGCTGAGTAGAGTCCTGAACTATTGTTGTTGAATATAATTTCTCCTCGGTATCTTGTAATTGGGTGATTGCAAAGATTTACACTAACCAACATACTATAGCACGATAAGAGAGTATAAAATTGCTTTATTTCCCTGCCAATGATGTGGTGAGAAATATGTGGCTGATACGTCTTACCACATAGGGGGAAAAAAATCATTTTCCAATTAGTTTTGTATATTTTTGGCTAAGAAGTTTTCTCATGAGTCACAAATCATTTTCTCATGGCATCAGTAGCCTTATTACATATGAAACTAATTTTGTTCTGTAATCTAAAGCAGCAACAAAATGAACATTTTGATATCTCCCCAGGCGTTCAGTTACGAGAAGATGTAATAACTTTTCCTTGTCTACAAATGGCAGTAGGTACAATGGATCTCAAGAACAGGAATACCATTGTGCTTTCAGTTGCTAATAAGGAATATGATAAACAGCACATACAAAGAGCAGTACGTCAGTTACTATTGATCATTTTCTGTGAGAGCTCCAAAATAATGCCAGCTCAAAAAAAAAATTTTCATAACACTCTTCTTTTACAGTCAGCTACAAGGGAATTGTTTTGCTGTAAGATCAGGCAAGTCCATTAGCTAGGACTGTGCCAGTACCAAATTGTACCAGACAGACTCCAACAACAAGCAACTCTGCAGATCTAGGGGGGCGGTCATTAGAATTATGAGCCCAATCCCAAAACCACTAATGACTTGCATGTTTTTACTGGTGAGAAATCAGGCTGCCTGTACATCCATGACTGCTGAGTTCAGTTTCTTCTGCAAACCTGCATACTTTCAGAAATAAGAAATGAAAAACGAACTGAGACAGGAGCCAGGCAGGCATGCCTCAGATGGGGATTTCACTCTTATTGCTCAAAGTTATTTCAGCTCTGCCAGTTCATTGTAAAGCCCTGGCAGCTCAAGATTCTCCAAGCCCACCTGGCTTCCATATTCTGGTGATCTTCAAAAGGTATATGCTGCAAATCAGGGGTATTTCTAGTCAAGCATCGACCTAAGTGCACATCAGTCTTACAGCCACTGATGGCTTGGTCCCAAATAGTGATAAAGGTAAGGGCCTGTTTCATCTTAATCGACTCACACGGACTAGCTTTAACTACCTCTTATGGATTGGCCTTAAAGACCTCCAATAGTAGGTTTCCTGCCAAGGTTGTTCATTTCAATGTTTTTTCTTTCAAGGATCTCAAGAGCACAGTTCATGTGGCTCCATATAAATCTCCAAATTTACAACATGTCTAAATTATACACAAGATGGTCAGGAAATTATGCCTAATAGAAAACTGTCAGCAGCAGATTATGAGAGAAGTGTGAGAGACAGGTAAAGATAAGGCATGAGAGAAATATAAAGACCTGCAGGAAAACCTGAAGGAGCAGTGGATCTGTGTACAGAGGCCAGGTCACCAGTTGGCATTTTTGCCAGCTTGAGCACAGTGCGATTTTTACAGTATTTTTCTATTGGCAAAAGCCCCAGCAATCTTACCAGCATAAAAATACTCGACTGTTCTTTGCTCCAGGGATGCAGGAAAACTGCACAAACACAAATTATCTTCTGTTATTAGTTAGTCTGCCCCTCAACCCAAAGCTTACGAAATCAGCCACCCACCAGTCCTTCCTCAATGCAGGGATGGGGTGTGGGTGTAAGCACAGAAAAGCAGGGGCTGTATGAAGGCATTGCACATCCTTTTTCTTTCAAAGCACTCCAGTCTGAGTTTGTCCATGAGTGAGGACAACATGGCAGGTGAAAATAGGCGTGGTGGACCAATGCCTGACCATGAGGTAGATGTGCTTGAACTTGAGCCTCTCTCCCTCTTCCCAGACTCTGGACCATTGGCCCCAGGCCAGCACCCTCCTCCTTTGCAATTTTAGTCCCCATCTGAGTTAACTTCTCCATCCTGCTAAGAAGGACAGAAGAGGATTGATTTTAACAACATGGGTGACAGGAAAAACAGTGCTCAGAGGACCCATTTCAGGCAGCCTTTGATGCTTTCCCTTTTTAATCTTGATAAGGGTTGAGAAGAAGAAAAGTGAGTGGCTGGTTTGTGAGACTTTTGCTGTAGGAGCGTAGCGTAGGAGAAAAACTGCCAGCAACATAAAAGTGAGAAAGGGACAGATAAGAGCCTAGCAATTCAAAAAAGCAAATTAAGAGACATAAGCACCACCAGTGCCAACAGCTGGTGCTTGGAAGTCCATCTGCCTTCTCCCCTTCCATCCTGCCCAATCGGGTGCCTGGTCATTAAACCTAGCCATCCCAGAGTATTTTGGTGAAACCGTCTGGTTTTGAGCAGGGCTGTATGCTAAGGCAAAAGCTCTGAGCAGTCCTGCTGGACCAAGACAGATAGCCACAGCTTTCTTCAGTCGAACTGGTTGTGCAGCCCAAGGAGCAGTATATCTTTGTTTCTCTACTTAACACCTCTGTAGCTAGAAAACCTTCAATGCTACATTTTGGTAGAGTCATTGGGTACATAAGGTTAAGCCACATTTATGTGCTTAACTATTTCTTTTTCCAAGTGAGAAAAAAACAGGAAAACAAACTTATAAAAGAATTTTTTGCCTCATCCGCCCCCTGTGCCTGGTTCAGATTTGGTTTTCCAGGCAGGACATTTATTCAGCTGGCTTGGTGCTGATCTTGGTGTTCTGAAGTTAGAACAGTCTTTGTAAGTGAATCCTGTAGATAGGTTTGGGACAAGGAAGGATTGATCTTGTGCTTTTTCCACTACGAAGCCCAAAAAAACACCAGCTGCTGTCTTTTTCCCTTTAATTTTATCCCCTTTGCCTTTCTTTCCAAAGGACTGGCATTGAAGATCCAGAACCTCTTCCCTCTGCCCTTTTGTTTCTAATAGGTTTCAAACATTCAGTGATGAGCAGTGATTTCTTTTTTCCCTTCCTCCCCTCAGACAACTGAAACAGAAATTTTGCTCTGCCATCATTTGGCAGAAAAAAGCAATGTCAGGGAGCCACAGCAGAAGGGTCACCAGTGAAATGGGCATGGAAACTGAAATACACACTGCTCACAAAAGGACTCACTCCGGCTAATCATCAAGGCTTGTCTTTGGTTTGCAGCTACTTTAGCTATTCACATTAGAAGTCCAAGCCTTGAAAACCAGCTCTGGAATAGGGATCCCAAGTCTCAGCTTGAAGTCTCTGAGTATTTCTACCTCAAACTCAATGAATGGTGAATCGAGTCCTTAATACAAATACTGAGGGAAAAAATACTGCCTTTCATTCAATGCTAATACACTGGCCCCACATACACTTCTCTCCAGCTGACAAATTAAAGCTTTTATTTGCATTTGGGTCCCTCTAGTGGAAAAAAAAGAAGCCCAAAGACTGCTGCAAAACTTGCCTGTTATGTGCTTCATTACAGAACTGCATGATTTGCAACCAGCAGCGTTTCTGCACCTTTGTTTCACCATTTGACACCAGGTCCACTGCAACTTGACACAGATCAAGCTCTTACAGTGGTAGAAGCCAAACGGCAGCCTCCCATGCTGAATAATATTATGCATCCCAATCCCCTGGTCACCTAAATGCCAAGATATTTCATGCCTTTTCCATCATTCAGGTGTGCTGGGGTGGAGCAGCCCCATGCACTGTACAGGAGACAGCTGGCTTGGGAGCAGCTTTGAGGCAAAGGACCTGGGATCTTGATGGGCATTAAGTGAACCCGAGGCTGCAGTGCACCCTTCTCAACTTTACACTGAGCTGCAGCAAGACTAAAGCCAGAAGGTAAGGGGAGTGATCTTTCCCCTCTATTCTGCACTGGTGTAGCCACACCTGGGAAACTGTGGCCAGCTTTGGTGGCCTTCTGTGTAACTCAGCTCTGTCAATGTTTGCATTGTGTTTGGGAGCACAAAGTAACCTGGGACTGGAGCACAAAATGTAGGAGGAGAAGCTGAGAAAGCCAGGCTTCTTCAGCCTGGAGAAGAAACAGCTCGGGGAGACCTTATTGCTGTCTACAGCTATCTAATGGAAGGTTAAAGAAGGTGAAGTCCGTTTCTTCTCAGAGGTGGACAGTGAAGAGACACAAGGCGACAGACACAAGACAGAGCAAGGGAAATTCTAAAGAGACACAAGGAAAAAAGTTACTATGAACATAGTTCAGCATTGGAGAAAGTACCCAGAGAGAGAGGGGAATCTCCAATGTCACAGATATTCAATACTTGATCAGACATGGCCCTGAGCAATGTGCTCTGATTTCAAAGTCAGCTTTGCTTTGAGCAAGGGGTCGGGTAAGGTGAAGTTCAGAGGTTCCTCCCAATTCAAATGATTCTGTTTTTTCTCTCTCTCTCCACTGAATAACCCATCTGGGCCCTAGCTTTGGTGAAGATGATTTTGAAATGGAGTAGTAGCTATATTTGGAATTAGCCAAATGGACAATGCAACTTCTAAGATCATGGAGCAGAGCCAGTATCTGAAGAACAACGGTCAGTGTGCACTCATCGCACCTAACCTCAGGTACCTGCATTAGAAGTACGGCCACCCAGTCCCAATCCATTCTGAATCACCGTGTACCTCTCTGTACCTGAAGAAGGAAACTAAAACGCAGAATTCACTGACACATTCTCATCAGCTCTTCAGAATCTCTGGAGAACAATCCTTACATGCTTCAAATCAAGAAACACTGCTGTTTAGAGATTAAATAATAAGATTTGGGGAGAGGCACAGAGAGGGAGCTAATGCTTTCACATCACAGCCAGAGTGTCAAAATGGTTACATTCATTTCGAAAAAAAAATCGCTGACAGACTTGTTTGACACAAGTGTGGTTTCTGTCTTTGTTTTTTCCCTAGTTATTTCTTTATTCCTCTGTATTTTCTGACTACATGTTGTTGTTAGGAATTACAGACCTGGTTTTGCTCCCACTGAAATAAACAGAAAACTCACTGATTTCTCTGCTGTCAAACCAAGATTTTTATGACTCAGCGCAGGTAGAATTCCACAGCAGTCATCCCAGCAGATGGCCAGCCTGGCTAACAGAGCAGCCAGCCCTTCCAGGGCAAAGTGCGGACTGCCCACAACAATTGCGTGGGTTTTTCCTCTCTTAGGCAAGGGCTGAGCAAGGGAACATTCATTCATCTCATGTGTAACTGAGCAGTCTCTGCCAAACCTTTCAAAAATTATTCAACCTGGAGCAGGAGGTCCTAGCGAAAATTGTGGCTCCAAGGCTTAAGACCCAACCTAGCTGTGAATCAAAAGAAGTAATTAGCAAAGTCGCTATATACAACACTATGAATGCTCCATATTCTGCTGAGCACCTGAGCACCTGCTTCCAGTGCATTTAACACACCAGATTCTAGCAGCTGAACTTCAGATCTTAATATCATACAACTACCCAAAACGTCACAGTCACAGCCAATTCCCTGAATCATTATATTTGAGAGTTTGAAACAGTGTGAAAGGCGAAGCCCCAAGAGCAACATTGTTTCAAGAGCTTCCTTACTTATCAATTAAGTACCTTTAATATTACAAATTCAAACCATGGCATGTGGAGAGTCCATAGCTGGCTAGAAGAGGGGAGCCAGTTTCCTTCATCCACCCCAATAATGCCCTTGTCCAGTCAGATTTTCCTGCACGTAGGAGCCAAGGAATGTGCCTTGCACTGCAAGAGTACAAAGGCACAGCTGAGCACGCAATCGGGTTTAAACCCAAAAGCCCAGTAAAACACAGTAGCCTCAATGGGCCTTTACCACCTCTCTCTGCCTTGAGGGTGTAACAAAACAACAGGAGATTATAAAGACAGGAGAAATCAGAAAAAGGATCAGAACAAAACACGGAAGCTGAATGTTAGGAGAATGAGTGGCAGATCTTTGCATAAGCAAATCTGTTGCCAATCAGTTTACTGGATAGAGAAGCTTGTGCACCATGGGCAGTTTCCTCATCCAAACAATTTGGATTTTAAGATAATTCTGCTGACTAAAAGTTTGCCATGGGGCCCTGATCTCTGCAGTTCCATGGAAAGGGGTGGAAGACAACAGCACATGGACTTTGCTGGTAATCACTCATAATATTGGTTTCAAACACTGTTATAAGTCTCAGTTAAAGAGAGAGACACCATTGCCTGGTGTCCATCCCTCTGATTTCTTGGTAGCTGCATGTCCACAACACAGTTCTCCACAACTGAGCCCCAACACACCTACTACACAGGAGCTATCTTCTCATTTACCTCCTGCCCACAATTAACATACATCATGTTTACACTGTAGACCCCCTAGCTCATCAGTTCAACTTTGCATCCTCACTGCAGGGTATCTTCCCCGACAGGACTTTCCCAGCCCAAGGTTTTGCTGTGTGGCAGAAATTGGTCCATTCCTCAACCGCCACCATTGTGTGTCTCTGTGGAATCTCCATGGTTGTTGCACTGCTTTTGCCCATGATGGTGAGTGATCTGGTATGGCATAGCAGCTTCTGCTCCTTTCAAGGGATGACTTCTCTCTTTCCTATGTACAAGAGAGCAACCAGTCTCGTTGGGAGTGCTACTGACAAAAACTTCCTGAGCAAAGGAGCCAACTGACATGCCAGCCTTATATAATGAGTCCTTATAGCCCAGGTGTTATGTCTGATAGGACAAGGTATAAAGAAAACCCATGATTAATAGTGCCAAATTCTACCAAAGGGGCTCTCAGCCCAAGAGTCTGAGGCCATTCTAAACACTCTGTCACTTGCCCTGTAGGGCTGCATATAACTAACCCCTAACTGACCAAAACATCACCTCACAGCCAGTGAAAAACAAAATGGCATAGTGAGGAGCTGCAGACATCCCTTAGATTGGGTCAGTCTTCAACCATATCCATCCATTAGCAGAGAGCTCTTCTCTTCCAGGCAGAGCTGTATCTTACTCTGCCGATGAGTTTAGGAAAAAAATCACCAAAAATACAGGCAGTTTAGGACTTCTTTACACCAAGATCTACAAAAAGTGTCCACAAGGTTATAAAACATAATATCCCTTGTTCCTCCTCCAGGTCTGCTATTAGTAGGAGCTGAAAGATTGGGTTCTGCAGAGCCCTAATAAGCTCAGAGTGCTGGAAAAGCAGCAGATAATGAAATCAATAAAAAATTTTACTGTCATCACATTTGACTATAATTCTCGTGAACAAATGAAGAGAAATCATGATGTTAATATAACCTTACTCTGTAGTTTTAGGTATTTGCTCTCAATACTAGTAGTAAAGTTTCTCAGCAAAACAATTTTAAGAAAACTTTAACATGAACAGAGCAATACTTCACCCTCAAATTCAGCCTGCAATTGGCTGAAATTTTCTTCCAAAATTCACTGTCCAAGGAACAGGAGAACTGATGAATTTCAGCCGTAGTATTTTAAACGTCACAGAGTTTCAAGTGAGAAAAGAAGGTCTTATAGTGGAAAAATGTTTGGCAGTACAAGCATAGCAATTGCTACCTGCTCCACCTATAACATGTTCAAATCAGTATATACTGCAGAGTCCCTCTCAAAAAGCAAATCAGTGAGCCCAATATTTCCATTATTATTTGCATTGATACTTGCGATGAGAATAGCAAAGTTTCATCTATGAATAAAAACATCAAGTTTGCCTTTCTGGCATTACTTATAAAACTTCCCTTTTCTCCCAGACAACTTGCCAAGAGGACCAGAGAAACTAAATTCACTGTACAAAAACCACTGGTGGTAAATCTGGAAAGTCACCATCTGACCTACAATATATGGTTACTATGGAAATAGCTTTCTCCTTTAACTTAATGTACTCAGTAGTGGGAACCATTATCTTATGATTCACATGAGTCTCTGGCATGCGCTCCACTACCAGCCTGTGAAAAGCTGTTTGTTGCAGTGATATTATTATACCTTGACAGGACTACAGGACTGGAAACTGCCACAGACTAGGTTTTCAATAACCAGAATGTAGTTAGAATACGTGTCAGCAAAAGCAAATCAGAAGAGGACCTGGCATCCAGTATTGCGATGTGTTCATGTTGAATGCCAGTAGTATTAGTCCCAGGTTGATAATAAAATTGTAGCTCTCAATCATAGAATCATAGAATCTTCTGGTTGAAAAAGACCTTTGAGATCATCAAGTCCAACCACACCCATTCTCCACTAAACCATGTCCCTCAAAAACTCATCTCCCCGTTTTTTAAACACCTCCAGGGATGGCGACTCAGCCACCTCCCCGGGCAGCTGTTCCAGTGCCTGACCACCCTTTCAGTAAAGAAATTCCTCCTAATATCCAGTCTGAACCTCTCCTGGAGAAACTTATGGACATTTCCTCTTGTCCTATCACCTGTCACTTGGGAAAAGAGCTCAACACTCGCTCTGCCACAGCCCCCTTTCGGGCAGCCGTAGACAGCGATGAGGTCTCCCCTCAGCCTCCTCTTCTCTAAGCTAAACAACCCCAGTTCCCTCAGCCGTTCCTCGTAGGACTTGTTCTCCAGCCCCTTCACCAGCCTCATCACCCTTCTCTGGATGCGCTCCAACACCTCAATGTCCTTCTTGTACTGAGGGGCTCAGAACTGAACACAGTACTCGAGATGTGGCCTCACCAGTGCTGAGTACAGGGGTGCAATCACCTCTCTTGTCCTGCTGGTCATGAATAGGTACAGCTTGTTTCCAACTCAGAGATTAGGTTCATAGACACCTGCTTATAAAATATGTTCCTGTTCGGATTAAAAAAGGGCAGGTTTGTGATTTGAAGGATTAAAATTAAGAACTCAGAACTTCTTACCTGTTCCTGTCACTGTTGCATTGTCCATGGAAGTCATTTCACTTGTCTGTGCCTGTAAAATGAAAATGCTTATATGTTCTTGTGTACACATCACAGTGTTTTAACAGATTGGGTACCCTGGTGATTATAGCGTCAGTCAGGAAGAAAAGAAAAATATCTTGAGATTAGATCTATGGACAGACAGAAAAAAAGGGAAGAAATGTCAAGGACTCATCTGATTCTCCAGAGTTTTGGCTCATGATGCTCAAAATCTGTCCATTTTGACTACTACCAGAGAGCAGCATGGGAAAATGAACAGGAAAGGAAAGAACTGAATTACCAAGTTATTGCTACATGAGTAGGTTTTTCCAAAGCTTCCACTTCCTATGTGAGATAAATAGCATATTTTCTAAACAGTAAAATATATTTAAATTTGTATAGTGCCTCTAGAGTAACAAATGCATTATTATTACATTATGCACCCTGGGTTTAAAAGGTCGCTAAAATGAAGTCACCTCCACGATGAAGTGCAACAGTTATGCTGCCCATACTAACACTCTATCCAAAGGCAGCAGCACAAGATACTAATTTATGTAATATTTTACAAATCAAAGCCACATACAAGTCCTGGTTATTAACCAGTGCACTACAGGACAGCCTGTATCAGTGCCTGCTTTTCCCTTGCATGAGCCAGCAGAGATTCCTCTCCTTTACAAGAACATAAAAATTCCTCATAATTTGCTAAGTTACAAATAGGAGAATGGTGCAAAGCACTGTAATTTGAAAGGAAAGAGCAGGAAAGCCCTATAGAAGGGGATCTCCCTTAGAACTGCTGGGATCAATCAGGCCTCTAAGAGTAGAAAGTGGGTCCTTGTCCATAGGGCGATGGGTAGGCACAGTCCCTGTAGAAAGTATAGAGAGGCACATCCAGATAGCTCAGGACTCATTACCTCCTGTCTCTTCTCTGTGGATGACATAGCTTTCCCACTCCTTGATGCAGTCCCTAAGCCCGCAGTCAGATAGAGTGAATCTGGACATTGGAGTGTCACTGGGCTTTTGGCATTGTAATAATTCCTGACTCATGTTGATTCTTTGCTTTACCCTACATTCTCTCCCCTTTTCATCATTAAGAAAGAATGAAGTCTTTCAAAAATGCCCAAAGTTGATCAAACATGAAGCACAAAATAGAAATCCTTTCTGACACCTTCGGAACAGCAATGAGCATGCCAGCTTGGTACAATTTAGAATATAATTTGTGGCTCCAAGCTGGTTATTTCATATCTACCAATATGTAAAAATCACCAAACATGATAGCCACTGCCTGCACCTAGATATGTTACAGATAGAGCCATGAAGACAGAACTCAACAGTATATTTAGAAGCACTGATGTGACAGTGAAACATAGTTTCCATCCAAGTACGTAAGCAATATATATTTCAGTGCCTTTAGCGGAGTTTACTAATTAATCACAGACCTTAGCACAGGTTCCCACTTCAGCTTCATAGGACAGTGAGAAATGATCAGCCACCCAGCTGCTGTGCAGGCAAAAATGCTCATCGAAATGATGCCACAGCGTGGCTCCCTGGAGACAGCTCTGCATAAAACCTTCCCTACTAGTGCTCATGACTCAAGTGTCATTTGGATCCACCATCATTTAATTTTCAATGTCCAAGGAGGCCATACATGGCCCAGGTGTGAATGCACATTTCTGGTCCTTCCAGCAGCTGGTTGTAGAAATCCATGCTTTGCATATTGCAGTGGGCTACAAGGACTCACTCTGCTGCGGACAGTGAACCTCCAGATGAGAAGGTGATGGGGGCTGTATCGACTCTCAGGAATCACATAGGTTTTGAAAGACAGCAACCCTCATTCTCCTTACCTTTAATAGCTTCTGTTCATTATAATTTTGTTTTTTTTCAGATACCTCAGTTCTGTCCAAAATGGGAAGCAGTTTTCCAGTTATTGAAAGATTTAAGCATGTTCAAGATTTTTCATGTCTAGACATGATGAAGTGCAACACATTCAAAATATTTTCCCCAACACATTCAAAAACTGGATTCAAAATCTTTTCCCCTAACAGCCAGCTAGTCATGACAGACACTAAAAAGTTAGCAAATGGGTCACTAGTTCTTTCCAGGGCCTGCCCTGGGTCTGTGATACTTAGATTATCACAGTCTACAGATTTACATCCCATTACCTGTGGCATCGGTGTGCATTTTTCAAGTTCAGGCAAATGGTGTTTGATCACATCTGTTAAAACCATGTCAGCAAAACATACACCAGGAAATAACAAAAAGCTCTTCATTGTACATAACAGTGATTAGAAATCTTTTGGTTTGGTCTCATCTCAGCATTGCCTTTTCCCAACGTGCAAAACACTGGCTTTTGGAGGCAGTGTGCAGATTCTCTGCACTTATTCTCACGGCAGTATTTATTAAGTGACAGCAAAGGTACTGCGTGCTACCAACATCTATTGGGTATTAGCTTAATTGTCGGGGAAATGCAGAGCTCACACTGTCAAGCAGGAGAGCTCAAAGCAGTGAACCCTGGAAAGGTGCTTTGGTTTACACCTCTACATGTGAAGCCAGATGGCTGCTCTGCTTTCCTGGAGCAGCACAGGTCAAGGACAGTCTCAAAGTGCTGGTAGCTTCCTAAGGGGAGAGGTGTCCCCTCCACCTTCTTATACAGGACAAGTGCAGTGGAGACAAGGGCTAAGAGCTGCACCCTGTGCAACTCAGTCTGGCCATATGCATTAATGACTGTTCTGCTTAAACAGTCACTGCAAAGACATATAATTAGTCAAGTGAGGTGTGAAAATCTGAAACAGAAGCTGCAATCGTGCAGCTATGTGTGTGCTGAGACACAATGAGTCTACAGTCAGAGAAATGAAGTTAGTTACAGGTATTACCTCAGCTATGTGGGAGTGATCTTGACCTTGGACATACCCCTAAGCCTGAGACTCACCTGGCACTTGATAAGTTGGGTGCACCCCCCTGAGCCTGGCTGTTCCTGCATCTCAGCCCCCTCAAGCTATGCCTTGCTAACTCACATGGTGCTGGGATGCCTGTGTCTGGTCTTCCCTGATCCTCTGGACATGATGAAGTGCTTGCAGAGAGGCCCATGGCAGCACTTTCAGGGCTCATCTGCTTTACCACTGCACAGGGCGCACACAGCTAACCTGCTTCGCAGACTGACTCAAATCTGCAAACACCATCCTCACATAGACATGGCCCTGCTCCTAAAATTAATGAGCTCTGCCAGTCCTTTGTCTCTGGTCCAGTTAATCGCAAGGCACCTGAGCTATTCATGAATGATGAAGGGAGAATGACGTTGTGTTCTCTGGGCTGGGCAATCTGTCTCAGCACTTTGAATGTCAAAGACATTTCCCTGCCAGGCAGGCAGATTGACCTCTTGTAATTAAGTAATGAGCCCCAGTACCTTTCATTACTTCACAATCACACGCTATTATGCTAACTCTCCTTATCTTCCTTAACTTGCATGTGAGAACAAATCGGACATTAAATTCTGAAAATGATGGATGCTGTCTAATTCTCTAAAAGAATCTCAATTTCCTCACATGCAATTAACATTATCTGGCCTAGGCAGACTTTTACTGCATATCGGAGAGCTCTGCATGCAAAGTTCTCCTTTTCTACAGCCGACTGAAATTCAAAAGTCATCTCAAGATGTGGTAAATGTAAAAGATGCAGTTGAGCATCATTTCATTGAATTTTATTGTCTTTATGACATCTAAAGCAAATCTTTTAGTGAAGGAATTTTTGTAATTAGTAGTTATTTCTGTCAGGCAAACTCTGAACTCTGAAAGGCTGTGGATGTGGTGTACTTGGATCTCGCTAAAGTTTTGATACTGTTTCTCACTGTATTCTGCTTGAGAAACTGGCTGCCATTGGCCTGGACAGGCACACCCACTGCTGAGTAAAAAAACTGGCTGGATGACTGGGCCTGAAGAGTTGTGGTAAGTGGAGTTAAATCCAGTTGGAAACCAGTCAAGAGTGGTGTTCCCAAGGGCTCAGTGCTGGGTCCAGTCCTGTTCGATATCTTTATCAGTGATCTGGAAAAAGCGAAAGAGTGCACCCTTAGCAAGTTTGCAGATGATACTAAGCTGGGTGGCAGTGTTGATCTGCTTGAAGGAAGGGAGGCACTGCAAAGAGATCTGGACAGGCTGGATCCATGGTCTGAGAACAACAAAATGAGATTCAACAAGACCAAGTGCTGAGCCCTGCACCTGGGGCACAACTTCATGCAGCATTACAGGTTTGAGGAAGACTGGCTGGAGAGCTGCCTGGGGGAGAAGGACCTGGGGGTGTTGATTGACAACCAGCTGAATATGAGCCAGCAGTGTGCCCAGGTGGCCAAGAGAGCCAATGGCATCTTGGCCTGTATCAAAAACAGCGTGGCCAGCAAGACTAGGGCAGCGATTGTGCCCCTGTACTCGGCACTGGTGAGGCCACACCTCGTGTACTGTGTTCAGTTCTGTGCCTCTCAGTACAAGAAGGACATTGCGGTGTTGGAGCATGTCCAGAGAAGAATGACAAGGCTGGTGAGGGGCTGGAGAAAAAGTGCTATGAGGAGCAGTTGAGGAAACTGTCTAGAGAAGAGGAGGCTGAGGGGAGACCTCACCATTGTCTACAACTACCTGAAAGAAGGTTGTGGTGAGGTGGGTGCTGGTCTCTTCTCTCAAGTGACAGGTGATAGGACGAGAGGAAATGGCCTCAGGTTGCACCAGGGGAGGTTCAGATTAGACATCAGGAAAAATTTCTTCACTGAAAGGGTAGTCAGGCACTGGAACAGCTGCCCGGGGAGATGGTTGAGTCACCATCTCTGGAGGTGTTTAAAAGACAAATAGATGATTTTCTTAGGGACATAGTTTAAGTAAGGGGACAGGTATGGTTGAATTTGATGATCTCAGAATTCTTTTTGGAAAAGATGATTCTATGATTCTATGAACTCACATATGTTGCTGGGTTATCTGGATGTTTGCATGGCCGTGTCCACCCATTTCTGTGGGGGATACATAAGGACTGGCATTATTAAGACAGTCAAATGTTTGCACTCTCAACAATAGTTCAGTGAAAAAATATTTTGTTTTGCACAAGAAGATTGGGGTTTCATCCGCTGAAAAAAAAGAAAGTATTTGGACCTCCACCCAATTAACAGACAAAAACTTTTGGGCCTTTAGTTATCACGAACCAAAGAGGAATTATTATTTGGTTTTTACATTGTTGTGCTTGTTTTTTTTCAATTAAAACAGGACTTTTCCACAGCAGTTTCTATTTTGACAGTGAAGTAATTTCTTTTCAAGCAGTATTTCCAAAGGAATATTCCAACTGGATTTAGCTGCTCACATTTTTGTCCAATAAAGAAAGGCAAAATGTCAGTGCAAGAGACAAAAACCATGGAGTCATACAGGGATGAGCAATCATGAGGAGTGTATTTTATTTGGCTATTTCCAAAAATCTGTTCCTCAGTAAATAACTCTGAGTTCTTGTTCATCTATGGCTCTCAAATAACATTTCTTGGAGAAGCCTTTATCCTTAAAATAAAAATTCAATTCTTTCACATGACTTTCAGAAAAGGGATGTACATGCAAAATTGTTTCTAGCCACCCACACTAACTTCTGTAACCACATATTCCAATTCCCATAACCCATTTTCTTCCCTATACTTTCTCCTCACTGAACTGTTAAATCCTTCGTTGCATTGTAATCTCCTTTTCCATACAATTTCATTTCAAGAAAATCATTCATTTTCAGGTGCTATCAAATAAATAATCATTCTGAAAATCAATCACCAAAACTAAAATCTGGTCTTGCTGCTGCTGTCATTCTAAATGTAGTCTGCATGCACATAAGTGCACAGACATGAAGAAAATTAGGAGAAGACTGGCTCTAAAATAAGAAACTCAAGAGATATAAGGACTTATAGTGTTGGGTTTTGTATACTTCTAAGGATACATTAATGCTTGAAATGGTAGTTATTCACTTTATTTCACAAAAATAAGTAGCTGAGTTGCATGCTTCCATCTCATAAATTCAGTCACCCAAAACACCATACCTGGAACAGACTCCTGATTGTGTTCATCCAGATGGCTTAAATCCCTGTTTTCCTCTCTCCCAGGCTCATGCCGGCTTCTGACATGCAGTTTGAGGTACCTGGTACTAAAACTGCTGTATGAAGTTATAGGACAGAGCATCATGTATCCCAGTCAATATCACTGTAACAGACACAGCATAGTCTACTAGAAACGGAATTATTCATTTTCTTATTTAACTTTTCTATCTCCATCTGCCAGTGTAAATGAAGTTACTATAGAATCCCTACTCCACTGTGGCCCTATAAGTTGGTTCAGTAAGTTACAAGAAGGAATTGGAGGATGACAATTTCCAAAACAAGAACTATAAAAGAGAATCCAGTCTCCACATAAGCTGAACCACTTTTAAAACAGTGCGGCTTTTTTCCAAAGTATCCTGATCTGATACTGTTTACTTGCTTTGTGTAAGAGTCCGTCTGAAGAACAGTATTTGTCTCAACATCGCCATCAGAGACTTGGAGAGACGCCAAGAACTCGACACTCTGAGAGAAACAACTGTGTGGAACAGAGAGTACCATGCTGCTCTCAGATACCTGGGGTTGCTGTATAGCTGCTGTCCAGAAAATGGATTTCACCTGCTGCCTCAGCCTTGCCCCACCTCCTCCCTCTTTCTAAGGCCAACAAAGAGGATCATGCACAGAGGCTCAAAGAGGGTCTTGAGGTCACCCAGCGAACACGAGAGGAAGATGATGCAAGGAAGTAAAAGACCCCCAAACGCGAGGTGGTGCAGGAACAGATAAGTTTTGGCAAGTTAAGCAGGAACTTTTGGGGCCTGTGCAATAAAGTCTGGATTGTGAAATGAAGGTGGAGATTGTCCACAATCCGTGGGTGTGAGGTGCTGTTGCTTAGTATGTAAGATGGCTCCTAACCGAACCTCAGTGAGATCTCCCCACCAAAGGATCATAATGAGGACCATCAGGACGCTGTTCAGGACCTGGGACCATAAGGGCGTCTTGGGCCCATGGCAGCAGCTAAACTCCTCTTTCCTCCCTTTTGCTTTGCATTTTTTTCTTTCCCTTTTCTCCACTGTGTCTATCGTGTGCCACTTTACAGGCAAAATAATAAAGTTGCACTGTTTTATTGAAGTATTAGCCCTTGACATTTTTGGTTGTCTTAATTTTGTGCTTTGAGATCATGGTAAATGAATTGTCACGAGTCCACCAAATGGGCCATGACACTTTGACTTTAGGGTTAAAACTCTCCAGGTGCATTTGGCAAGCCTGTTCCAGAAAACCTGCCTGGATCTTTGGCCCAAGAGCTCACTTGCTGTAGCAGCTGGTTGGCAAATTTTGTGTTTTGGGGGCCTAAAAAGGGTCATAATTTATGCATTTTCAAAAACCTGTTAATTTTGATAGTATTTGCCCAATAAAGAAATTGAACGACAATTGTGAAGTTCATGTATCTTATTCTGCCCTTTTGCAATGGAAGTTTTGATTTTCTTTCTCCTGAAATGGACTTTCAAAAAATTCAGTTACAAAAGTTAGAAAAGATTGAAATTAGGACCAAACATTTTGTCTCATTTATCTGCTTTCCTGGAATTTCACTTACTTGGAAAGAGTAGTTTTTCCTTTCCAGCTGGGAATGGAAAAGCATAGTTTCCTTGAAACGGAAGATCTAGTCTCCACCCTTACTATTTTCCATCAAACGATCTTTTAAAGGCTAGGAAAGAATTTTCAGATAATCAAAATCCTATCAGAATTGCTCAAAGCTTTATCTGTGTTCCACAGAGGAAACAGTGCTGTGGTCACTGTGGTGAGGATATGTCCCACAGTGAAGTACCAGGATCCAAATCGTAGATCCTCCCCAGTGTCATAGAATCATAGAATCTTCTGGTTGGAAAAGACCTTTGAGATTATTGAGTCCAACAGCATCCATTATCCGCTAAACCGTGTCCCTCACAAACTCATCTACCCATTTTTTAAACACCTCCAGGGATGGTAATTCAACCAACCCCCGGGTAGGTGTTCCAGTGCCTGACCACCCTTTCAGTAAAGAAATTCTTCCTACTATCCAGTCTGAACCTCCCCTGGTGGAACTTATGGACATTTCCCCTTGTCCCATCACCTGTCACTTGGGAGAAGAGATCAACACTTGCTCTGCTACATCCTCCTTTCAGGCAGTCGGAGGCAGCAATGAGGTCCCCCCTCAGCCTCCTCTTCTCCAAGCTAAACAAGCCCAGTTCCCTCAGCTGCTCCTCACAGGACTTGTTCTCCAGCCCCTTCACAGGCCTTGTCGCCCTTCTCTGGACAGGCTCCAGCACCGCAATGTCCTTCTTGTACTGAGGGGCCCAGAATTGAACACAGTACACGAGGTGTGGCCTCACCAGTGTCAAGTATGGAGGCACAATCACTGCCCTTGTCCTGCTGGCCACACTGGTTTTGATACAGGCCAAGATGCCATTGGCTCTCTTGGCCACCTGGGCACACTGCTGGCTCATATTCAGATGGCTTCCAATCAACACCTGAGGTCCTTCTCTCCCAGGTAGCTTTCCAGCCAGTCTTCCTCAAACCTGTAATGCTGCATGGGGTTGTTATATGCCAGGTGCAGGGCTCAGCACTTGGTCTTGCTGAACCTCATTCTGTTGGTCTCAAACCATTGATTCAGCCTGTCCAGATCTCTTTGCAGTGCCTCCCTTCCTTCAAAGCAGATCAACACTGCCACCCAGCTTGGTGTCATCTGCTAAGGGTGCATTCAATCGTATCGTCCAGATCATTGATAAAGATATTGAACAGGACTGGACCCAGCACTGAACCCTGGGGAACAACACTCATGACCAGCCTCCAACTGGATTTAACTCCATTTACCACCACTCTTGGACCTACCATCCAGCCACCTTTTTACCCAGAAGTGGGTGTGCCTGTCCAGGCCAATGGCAGACAGTTTTTCAAGCAGAATGCTGTGAGAAGAGGTGCCAAAGGCTTTACAAAAGTCCAGGTACACCGCATCCACAGCCTTTCCCTCACCCATTAATTGGTTAACCTTGTCATAGAAGGAGATCAACCAACATGTCAGAAAGTAGCACCCAGCTTTCACAGAGTTAGGCACCGAAAGACTGACTACATCCAACAGTGTCAGAAGGAGATAGCAACCTTCGCAAATAGTGTTAGTGAGCTTTAATGAAGGCTTGAACCAGAACCCTAAAGAATCCCTCAAAGGAAAGTGACTGGATTGTCCCTGGATCAGGAGACACTGGTCCAGTTCTCCTTTTTTGTGATGAACTCTGACTTGTCTTGGAAGGACACACTTCCAAAATTCTCTTTTGCCGAGATCCTGGAAGTATAATTATTAGAGATCTAAAACCAGACAGGATAGAAGGCTGGATCCATTGCACAAATAAGTCAATGAACTCGCTGACATCAACAGACTACAGATCACATAGTGCCAAAATTCTGTGGTCACAACCTTCCCTTTACACAATGAGCAAGAAGTTGTCCTACTAGATGATGTATTCAGACTTTCTTTTCCATCCCCAAATAATTCCAAGGAAGTTGGAAATTCTCCACTGGGAGAAGATTAATGAGTGTGTAAGTGAGAACTGAGAGGGTTGCTTCCACACCCAAACCAAGTGAATAACAGGAGAACACTTTTAAGAATGTCACGTTTTATGAAATAAAATTCCCACATTATTCTGCAATGATTCAGGACAGCAAAATAGTACCTCTGACATCACCAAGGTTGTTGGATACTTCCAATATGGGCTTGTGCTGCCAAATATTCCCGGAGCAGTGATTTAATTTTGGCTACGTCACTACTGCTATGTCAGCTGTACTACTGCAAACGCAGCTCTCGTGTTGTTCCAGCTAGGCTGTTGCTGTCTTTCAAAATCGTCATCACATGTGACTCTACAAATGGACAGGTCAGCAAAGCAATAGTTGCAACAATAAGTTCTAATCGCACGTATAGGTAAGCCTGATAACATGTTACTACAGGTAGCAGCTGTTATGGGCTGAATTCTGGGAATACCAAAACTAAACAGCAGCCTGAATTAAATGAGCTTTTTTTGCAGACTTATGCTAACCAGGTGTGTAAAACTATGCCTGCTCCCAACCTTGACAGAGTGCCTCAATGGGCAAAGGTTGCTCCTGAGTACTTTGCCTGGGAGCATGGTGCTTCTGTCCTGGCGTATATCCTTCTAATCCAGAGAAAAGGTTAGTTCTATATACTCCACTACAGCGAATGAAAAATAAACCAAACAGGACCTCTTGTAATGTGATGTATATAGAAACACTAGAGTTTGCCAGGTCCTCATTTAAACAGGACTTCGAGTAGATGGAGCAGCTCCTATGCTGGTGTGGGCTCCCAGGACTTCTCCTCATCCAGAGCTTCGTAACTACACTCTGACAGTCCCTCAGGCCTCCAACGGCATCTTGGAAGAAAAATGAGGAACAAACAAGTAACATTCATTCTGAAAGACCAATATATATTGAGTAAAGCATAAAATTACAAATGGAGAAATAGAACTAGTGCTGGAGGGAAAGCAGTTTGCAATGAAACCAAAAAGAAACAGTGTGGATGGATACACAATTGTCCCATGAGAGTCCCCTTTCATCGACTTAATGGATTTTTCACTGAAGGGATGTGAAAATTTAACCACTGGCCATGCAGTAAGCTGACACCCATCTTTCAGCTCACAAAAATTATCTGACATCATTCAACTTTCTGGTGGGTGAAATGGAGCCAGGGTAAGAATTCCATTGAGACCAAGCCCCAAGACCCTGTCGCAGTAGCTTACATTGTAGCTTGTAATTGACAAGTCAGCCTAGAACTAAGCCAGGACCTGCTGTCGCACCTCCAGCTCATTCTTTATCTGCACTTCATGGAAACAGGAGACAGTACAAGGCAGAAACCAACACAGGACAAGCCAAGAGCAAGAAAATCAGTCATGCTGTCCTGATGAGGAAAAGGCAGAAAATCTCACTAGGAACAAAAATACCAAATGTATATCCAGCAAAGCACACTAAAGGCCAATCCTCTGCTTATACACTGACTTACACATATAAGTCAGAGTATTTCTCCACTGACTAAAATGTCAGTATAAACTCTTTCCAGTCTGAAGTGACCCACATACATAGTAGCAGCAGAGACAAATCTAAGACTATAAATTTATCTACTGATGAAATGCAAAGACAGGAAAGCTATGCTCTAGCTGTCTTCTGACAACTACAGGGTAGTCAATGTATATAGGTCTGTTTTGGGTGACATACACATCACATAACTGTGTAAAGCACACAAGTAAGAAGCTAAACCAATTAAAGAAATTGTGATAGACCATTAATAAAATACAGGTAACCAACAAGATTATAGTGAAAACATAACTAACCAATGTACAGGAGGAAAATTAGAACTAATTCTATTGCAGTCAGACTGCTATTAGCATGTTTTATTGACAGGATGGATTGTTACTCACGGTATTTCCTAAATTAATAAACTAGAAGGGCAAACCCATTCTTGAACTGAGGCTGGGATCAAAGATGACAAAATGAGACAGAATGCCCTGGTTGAAGGTGATAATGACAGTCAAATGATCAATATTAACAGAAGAAGAAGTGGTCCTGACATAGTCAAAAGCTTACTACTATCACAGATTGTTGGAGCTTTCTTCTGCAGTGAGTGATTCCTCTGATTAGACTGGAGGGACAGTGGTTTTCCCTCTGGATAATTTCAAGAATTTCAATATATTAATTCTGTCACAGAATTTCAATATATTAAAATTCTTGTACTTGGGGAGACTTCCAGAAGGTCTCTGGAGCTACTCGATGACATAATCCCTCACTTTTGCAGTCTGCTTTGGAACTGATCGTGGTTGACGGGACTTGCCTCTTGCTCTTTGCAATTGCTCAAGGAAGCTCTTTCACAGGTGCAAATTAACGCAACTCACTGATTTCTGTTTCTGAGAAGAATTAACTAGATCACCATTTTTAATCAGTCTAAGATTTTAGGGCAAGAAAAATAATTTTAAATGAGTCAGAGCAAAATCCATCATCCCTTCAGTGCTGTGCATATTTCTCTCTACATTGTAACTTCATCTTGGAAATTCCAGAAATGTCAATCAGAGCAAACTGGGAGTCCCAAGGAATAATGAAATAAAACAAAATATTCGGTGTTACATTCAGCATAACTTAGCAATGATTTAAAAACTAAAGTGGAACTGCTATAAAACCCTAAGGAAGTTTTACATTATGTAGTGCCAGCAAAGCTTGAATAACCATCCTTCCCACCACAGAAATTCACAAAGAGTTATAAACACACAATAGCTAAGACTTGGGACCACTTCTTAAATTGAATGTGTTAGAGGATATTTGTTGCAAATCCCAAGATACTCTCAGTATTATTGTATTTTATCATACTACTTAAATAAGCTTTAAAATTTATGCACTAGACTAGGTATATTAACTTCTAGAGTAGCTGTAATCCAGTAAAGAATTTACAAAAGAATATTCTTTGTAAATTTTTTATATTGTTTAATATTTCAATATAAAAGTCAATATTGATTCTTTTAGCCTTGTTACTATGTGTTAGATCAAAAAGTCAGTGAAAATGTTTCCCTGGTTTTCTAGGAGATGTAAGAAAATTGTTTGGGTCCTATATTTGGATGGATAGCTGAAATAATAGCCACCTCCTGCCTAAACATGACATATGCCATCACCCAAACGAAAAGCACATATAAAAGGCAAAAGAATTTTACTTGCTTCTGTGAACATGCATATTTGAAGCAGACAAACAGGGAGATCAAAGGAAACAGAAATGCAAAGGATACAACTTGAAAAAATGTCACCAGCTTGACACGGTAAAAAAGAAAACAGAAGTGCCAGGGAAAGGGCACACAGCTTGCAGAGAAAAGTCGCTGTCTCTTGTTACCTGAGATTTTCAAAGTTCAGAAAAAAATTGTTTTGGATGTTGCTTAAAAGTAAGCACCCCTGTCCGAGAAGGAGACTTCACTGCTGCTGCCCAGCACATGCCTGGAGATCCCCACATCCAGGCAGGTCCCCGTGAAATTGATATGTCTCCAAAGTCAGAACAATCCATAGGCAAAGCTCAGACGATGAGGTCAAAGCATGCAGGCTCAGCACACTGCTCCTGCCAGCTCCCAGAATACTTAGTGTTAAACAGTCCTGCCAAAAACAATGGATCTGCTCATGTTTGTACTCTTCTTCACAGTTCCCCTAGATGTTGCATGCTTAGGTCCTAATTTCAAAAGACAAAAAAAAACCTTTCATCAGTGGGGAATTACAATTACAGAGTGTAAAATTAAGAAGAAAATGTGAGAGAACTAGAGAAGTATTCTAAAGTATTAGTACAAGTGGCTATTGAAAAAAAGTAAAGAAAATATCTAGTCAAGGGCAATAAAATGAAGGAAAACTTAATGTTTAAATAAATTATTATTCATTAAACATTGAGACTGTGATAGAACTTGGAAACCAGCTGTGTTGGCCTTCACTTGGTTATCAGTTTGGGGGCTCTACCACGACAGACTATCCCAATTCAAAAACTCTTTTGCAGACTGCTGAGTCAGTCTACCAGAGAGGCTTTGAGAACCCAGGAGACACAACACTGAAGCAGAAGCAATTCTGCTGAAGAACCCTCCTGGCTCATCTTCCTCTGACCTATTTGTGAAAATTAACCAATGAGGAAAGCACTACCAGTTTCCTAGACAGTCTGTTTCACTTCCTTACAGGTGTGTCAGAATTGCCACTGCAGGTTTTGCAGCATATCACCCCTGCTGCTGTGTCATGACTCTGTCAAACATGGATTTTGACTGGTGTATGAGGCTTTATTTTTAATGTTGTAAAAGCTAGTGTGAAAAAACTGCCATGTGAAACTGAGTAAATGTATTGATTACATTAGTGGTATTCTCCATTCCCTTTTATTTGAGAAACTGTTGTTTATTGGTATATTAATGCCAGCATCTATTAATTTAGAAGGTTTGTCAAGAAAGCAAGAATTAATTTACTGACTTGTTCGGTTACTTACATCTCTCCAGTGTCCATCCCTTTGAAGTCACTGTGGTGTCTCTCTCTTAGCCCATATCTTACTTCAGTTGGTCATCCAGACTAGTGTAAACTGCTGTGAGTGAAATGCAGATGGTATTGGTCTTTTTGGTCTGCCCTGTGTTAACCAAAGTGACAAAGAGACTACAAAGCCACATACAAGTCATAATTTTATAGTAAGTTGTAATTGTGACATATAAAGGAATTCACCGTGCTGATAAAAAAATGGTCCTAGGGCTGCTTAGATGAGAGTAGTGATCCATCTAGCTCACTCTCCTGGGTTTTTAGCACAGCAAGTCCCACATACTTCAGAAAAGAACTTTTAACACAATAGTCAGATACAGATTGAACTAAGCTCTGCTTTAAATCTCAGTGTTAAATCTGATTCGTAAAGACTGGATTATCCCAAAAGAGCAAGACCTAGTAATAAACTGCTAACATCTCAGAAAGCAAAAAAATATAAAAATAGCTTCAATGTAGAAACTAATTTACTAGTAATGGATAAAGACAGTATTAGCAGGAGATTGGAAGGCTCCAGCTGTCATCCCTTCTGATCTCAGGATCCAGATCCAAAGAAGCATTTGCATTACTAACTGCTCTGTAGATACAGAAATCTCAGTGAAATCAGCAGGATTTCAGCACCCAAATGGAAGCCAGGCATGGCCTTGCTCATTCTGTACCAGTTCATGGCAGCTTTGTGTTCTGCTTCAGCCAGGCTCAGATGAATCCCAATTTGGAATGATTTGTGCAGGTAAATAATTTTAAACCACATCCGTACTGATCCAACAGCAGCCAGAGTCCAATTCTGTATAATCCTAGGTTTCAAGAATCACAGGACAGCTGAGGCTGGAAGGGACCTCTGAGGGTCATCTGTCCAACCCTCCTACTCAAGCAGGGCTCCCTAGAATATAGTCCCTCTATCTTCACTAAGACGTTTTCCAAGGGACAAAGATAGCCACTCATGTATACCTCTGCATATAAGAGCTTCCAGAAGATCCTAAGGGAAGATTTTTGTTCTTATTGCAAGATTTTTCATTCCAAACAGCTGTGACAATTCAGATTTTTTCAGTGAGTCACCACCCAAGGATGACTGCAGGCACCTCTCCTGCGGAAAGGATACGTCAGCAACACTACATCCTACTGAGCTCTACTAGCAAACATACATTTTCTGAAGTAAGATCAGTGAGAAGATCTCATTCATACCTGTCCCTGATGACTAATCATATGTGACAAAGACTGGAAATTAGAAGTACCTAACTTTTGGGTGGAATTCAGCTCCAGATTCATAGGTAGAAACTTAGCTGTCCAGATGTGCACTAGTAGTGTAAATTCACTGTGTGGTCATCTCCAGGATTTGATTTTGTTGAAAAGTATAACTTTCTAATGTTGTTTGATATTTTCCAGGCAATACAGGACATCTATATGGAGCTGGATAACATGGCACTGGTCCCATGGGATGTCTAGTTCCTCCCTGAGCAGTGTCAGAGGTTAAGCATGATCTCCTAAGCTGGTATTCCAGAACCATGTTTATGCGGGCTTTCCTGATTTGGTCACCCAAACCAGGCACCAACTACCAAGGAGATGCTCGTCTCCCAGCTACAGTTCCAGAAGAGGACAGGTCTTATGTAGGTCCTACACAATATCTGCTAACCCCATGCAGGTGTGTCGAACACACTATAGCATGTCAAATAGCACTGGATGCACACATGTGGACAAAAGATACCCCTTTAGAGTCACTGGAGAGAAAACAGTATTTCACACCAGACGCTTTAGAAAGCTTCTTTGTTGTGACTTGTGATCACATCATGGACATGTCTATTGCTTTTTAGTGAGTATAAAGATGTTCTAGATGATGAGATCAGATACAGACATTAATGCTGTAGGCATCTTCATCTGATCAGATGAGAAGTGCTACAAGGACACACTTCCTCATATAATAGATTTTTTTCTATGGGATTTTATTTTTCCTATATAAAACCTGGGGGGAAAAAGGTTATTTTTTATGGGTGGTTTAAACTTTGATATTCTTAATCATTAAAAAGTTGTGAATACCTTTAATTTGGCAGAATGCTTTTTTAATCAGTAAAGGATAGATCAGCGTACTTCAGGAGCAAAAGACTTCAAATTTTTCATGAAGTAAAGCATGAGAATTTACTAAATTAAGCTACAATCAAGGATGAGAGAGAGTTGGAAATATTAGATCCCTTAAACTGCAGAAATAGATTAAGGGATAAACATAAATAGAATTATGTGCCTCCTCGCACCCTCTCCCAGTGAATATTCTATCCAATCAAAGTGAGTACACGCTTGATAAGATAAAGCAAAAATGTTATGAGTGGGGTGGCTAATTATTGAATGGAAGGTTGGCAGTGGAACAAGTAATGACATCTCTTCAGTAGCTCATCAAAATGAGCATTTCAATGTTGAACTAGAATCTGTAAATAAATCATTTAAGATACTTTAGCAAATTCTATTTTCCAGAAAGTGAATTCAACTTAAGTAACTAATGTTTATTGCAAGACCCACTTTTGATGTATTTGTGAGTAGGAGGTTTTTTAAGAGGAACAGTCCTTCAGTTGTTAAGTGTATAACAAAAGTAGTTCACACTATGCTTTCTTTGATTTATTTGTGTAAATTTGGAATGGTCCTTAGTACACTACAGACGCTGTATATGTTTATGTGCTCCTAAGGGAAGAGACAGTATTACTGAAGAGAACGGCAAGTTAACCATTGTTTAAATTTAATTAATAACAATTTTAATGAGTAGAGCAGCAAAAATATAGAGAGGGTTTTTAAAAAAATTCTAAACCAGGAAGATGTAGACCTATCACACTAAATTAAGCCAGATACAATTCCCTATAAATTTAGAATCAAACAACACTTTCCTTCCAGTGTTCAGGTCAGGTCATAGTCCACAAATTTTGTTTCTACATTGTGTAAGAGAGTAGTAAAATGTTTCTCAGTACATAGAAACTTACTGCTTTTACCCATGGCTCTTTGGCCAACAGCATCCTGGTTTGTATCAGAAATAGTGTGGCCAGCAGGATCAGGGAAGTGATTGTCACCCTGTGCTCCGCACTGGTGAGGCTGCATCTCTAATACTGTGTTCAGTTTTGGGCCCCTTACTACAAGAAAGACCTTGAGCTGCTGGAGCATGTCCAGAGAAGGGCAACAAGGCTGGTGAAAGGTCTGGAGCACAAGCTTTATGAGGAGCAGCTGAGGGAACTGGGGCTGTGTAGCCTGGAGAAATGGAAGCTGAGGAGAGATCTTATCGCTCTCTACAACTACCTGAAAGGAGGTCATAGCGAGGTGGATGTTGGTCTCTTCTCACAAGTAACTAGTGATAGGATGAGAGGAAACGGCCTCAAGTTCTGCCAGGAGAAGTTTAGACTGGATGTTAGGAAAAATTCTTTACCAAGTGGTCAAGCACTGGAATGCGCTGCCCAGGGAAGCTGTTGAGTCATCATCCTTGGAGGTGTTTAAAAGATGTGTAGATGTGGTGCTGAAGGACACGGTTTAGTGGTGGACTTGATGGTGTTAGGCTTACATTGAATTTGATGATCTCAAAGGTCTTTTCCAACCTCAATGATTTTATGAGTCTGTATTATGATTTTATGTTCCTGTAGAAAAAAAAAGGGAATTAATTTCATTCTTCCTAGAACCCGAAAGAGCAGACAGGTATCTAGAAAGTTCACAGTGTCTGGCTGATTTTTTACTTTCAGGTGGACTTTATCCTTCCTGAAAAGAAAAAAAAAATCATTAAATACAATTACTCTGCTTTTGATTTCTGTTAAAACTCTGAAGCATCTTAGACTCAGATAGACAGAGACATCTTAAACCACTGCAGCAAGTTTTATAGAACCAGAGAAAGGCTTGGGTTGGAAGGGACATTTAGAGTTCATCTCATCCAGCCCTCCTGCCACGGAGGTCTTGCTCAGAGTTGTAGCAGCACACGTACAACAGGTTGCCACAGATTGACTAAGAATGGCAGTTTCCATGTTGTGACCAATTCCACCATCAGCTGGGTAATGATGGGAGTGTGCTGAAAATGACCCAAGAGTTAAAGTAGACAACATCTGACTATGAAATAGCAATGTATTCTAACAGGGGGAAAAAAGGCAATATTCAATTTGCTTTATATTTGGAGCAGCAAGGTTCCAAATCAAGGAAATTCATTATCCTTCTCTACTTGGTATTGGATCACCAGGTCTGGGTTTTGGCCCCCTAAAACCACACAGGAGCAGGGACAGTAGCACCTTTGAAAGGAAAACCTCCCTGGATAGATTCAGGTTTCCCTCTGCACTGCAAAAGGTTGTAACAACCCTCTTTGCATCAACAGCTTCCCTAAACTAGCATATACAGAAATAACATCAATACCACTCTCCTTACGTTATTTGTCTCATTAGTTGCAAGTAATATGAGTTTGTAATATTTGTGTTTGTTTTTTTTCAGGAAGAAAAGGAAGGGGAAGTACTGGCAACCAGGGAAACAGCTGTTCCAGCATCAGTGAGAAAGCACCACATAGCTTCAGACTTCTAAGTAAATTGACTGTCCTAGGAAAGTGTATCTAGTGACAGCTTGAAATTATGTCTTTGAAGAGGAAAAGTAACTTTAAGAACGTGACATCCTGAGAGCACAGAGTCGGTAATAGCAAAATTAGTGACTTACTCCCAAGGACGCCCAAACCTCAAACTAATTCCTGAGAGAGCAGGAAGAACCACACACCTACCTCATTCATTAGTGGGGGTGCAGCGCCCAGTGCAATGCCAATGCCCTGAGAGAGGGCACAAAAAAACAGTAAGAAAATAAATGCTTAGCCATGGTCTTCCTACAGCACAGGGATTTCCTCTGCGATTGCCAAAGCTACAGGCTGGAGACGAATGAGCCAGACATGCATATCCACAGCTTGGGTGGTAGCTTGATTGAAGGAAATGCCCCAATGGGAATTGCTTGACAGCCCTAGACAGATGTATCTTTAACACTGGCAAGGCAGTGGTTTTCATCCATCAAACTCTGGTTGAGTTCCTGCTTTCAGGTGATTTTATTCTATTCTAACTCTTGTGTTTATCTTTCTCTACTGAAATTGTTCCGTTCTAAGCAGGTTTAACTCAGATGCAGCTTCTGTAATATGAGTAAGATTTTGATCTCTTTGGGTAAGGCAAGATGCCTGCGGTAAAAGCGAAAACGCAAATAGCTGAGACAGAGAGCATTATTTCTCTCTCCTCTTCTGGCTGGAGAGCTGAGGTCCAAAGACACCAGCTAGTCAGTGTTACAAATGAAAACTGTAACAGCAGACATAACTTGTTCTTTCTGAGCTTTATGCTCACACCATCCTAACTAGAGCAAGGACTGTCATCCACCTGGTTTCTACCTGACTTGCAAGATTTTGTGGTTGTTGGTGAAAGAGATGAATCTCCTGGGGGAGCTGTGATGCCAGCTTGGGCTGCATTGGAATTACAGGGCTTTATCAGGTGTGGATACTGCTATGTTGCATCCACTAGAAACTCCCCCAGCCTGGTTATAAGGTTCTTTGTTAAGATGTACTGAACACCTTCAGTGTAGATTATTTAATTATCTGGGTTTAGATGTAGTCTAGCTCAGAGGCTGAGGAGATGTTTTCTGAGCAGTTCACAAAGTTCGTGCAGGGAAGCAGATGCTGTTTTTCTAAGGTTAGTGCAGAATTCAAGCCTCATCCCAAGCAGCTGCAAACAGAGGTAGTGAAAGGCTTTTGGAGAACAAGCGCTCTGCTGACAACTTCCAGGTATCCCCCCAGTGAGCAGGGAGGCTCATATCAAGAATCAAGAGCACACGTGAACAGCTGCCACAGGAGGAAACCGCTCAAGTTATGAGGCTTGTTTTCAATTCTTTCCCCAAACTCAGCTCCATATGTTGCTACATTTTTCCAGCCTCTGCAAAGTGATTCATGTGGCATGTTGCCTAACATTGCACAAACTGTGCCCATATGAGGCCTCTCAAGTGCACAGGAAGAGCTCAACACCAACGCAGGTCCCACCTCTGCAAGGGCAGGCAAGACTAACACCATTGTCCAAATGGTCCTGCCCTTCTTCAGCCAAATAAAGAATGCCACAGACCTCACAGACCTCATCCATTTCCCAGCCCACAGTGTTTCAGGGCAAAACCCATTTGACGTTCCCATCCCTTCTGCAGCTCCAATCATGCTGTTGCACCCGGTTGAGGGAAGACACTGTAACTCTGGCAGCAAGCTCTGTCCTCTTGGCCATAAACATCCTGCAAATAACCCTCTGGTGTCTTTGGCCCAGCATCATGCCTGATGCTCCAACAGTGATCTCTTTGTCCAAGATTTACAGAGCAACGTGATGTAAACAGCATCTTCTATCCAGAAACATAATTGCAAGCTCTCTGTTGATTTAGTGCCAAAAAGATATACCATAAAATTCAAGCGGGCTATTAATGAGAAAGACGTTAGCAATAAAAACCTATGTAATTCTGCCCATAAACATGAGCGAGCATTATGAGAGTGGGACACAGACATGCAAACCCTGCATGCTGTTTACCTGGGATGATTTTGCTAACATTTGGAGCTCTGGTGTAATAACCCTTCACATAAATACTGCAAGGCTCCGCTAAATAATTATTCTTTCTTGAATGTCATCATCTGTACTTTCTCCCAGAATGCAAGTGTTTTGGGTAATTGGAGGGAATATTTGGGACTTGATTGCTCAGTTGTGGGTTCGATTGTTTTTACAGCAGCATGAGCATCTGCCGAAGGTATGTCAACTACAGCGGAGGCAGGGAGACTGAATTAATTTCATCCCCTAACACCACATCCCAGAAGTTAAGGAGAGTATAGTGCAAAGCTGCCTGGGTTTGTAAAAATCTGCTTTCTGTGATGAGGTGACTGGCACTCTGGATAAGGAGAGGGCAGTGGATGCTGTATCCCTTAACTTTTACAGGCTTTTGATGCAGTGTCCCATAGTTTCCTTATCATCAGGTTGGTGCAATATGGGCTAGATAAGAGGACAATAATGTGGGCGGAAAATTGCCTGTGCCATCAGGCTGAAGGAGGTGTGACCAGCAGTGCGAAGTCCAGCTGGCAGCTAGGAACAAGTGGCACCTGCAGTCCAGCCCTGGGATCACTACTGCTCTTGTCTCTCCTAATGGCCTGTGTGATGGGACTGAGTGCAATATCTGCAAGGCTGCAGACGCCAAACTGGGGATTGGGGTGTGCTAGAGGGCAGGTTGCTGTTCAAAGGGATATGGAGAATTTGGAAATTGGGCTGACCAGATGAGACGCGCAGATGAGAGGTCCTTCCTCAAGCTGCAGGTTCTCGTGTGATCCCCAAAGATCCTGCCCAAGTGTTTAAACATCCCTCATCCAAAATTTTAACTGTCTCGTGTGCCAAAGCCCTTCCTTCCCAAGCACATCACTGATAAGGGCTCATTCTTCATCTCAGGCATTAGGATTCAAAATGACTTCGAGCATCTGAAGCTGCAAACCTTGGCCTGAGGCCCTTTGGTTTCAATTGGCATGAGCGCTGAACCATGGGGCAGCTGGAAGGATCAGACCCTCATCGAACAGTGGCAGAAAAAAAGGAGTAAAAAAAACACTGGGAAGAGGGAAATCAAGAAGCTATTCTGCACCTGCAAGCAATCCTGAGTTTTGCTATTTTTCTTCCTCAAGTGGAGAAGTCATTCTGGGTATAAATTTGTAAGAAAAAAAGAGCTTCTTGGCTACTTCTTTTAACAGCAATGTCTAACATTCAGACATTCCTGGCATTCATTCACCATTTGCCTCAGCTGAATCACTCATCCCCTAAACTCATCCAAAATGGGGATGTAGCTCTACAGGGAAATTGCAAACTAGAAGTTTTTCCCACTTTTTGCATTCTCATGGCAGATGGCAGGAGACAAAATTCCATGTGCATGCTGGAGGACATGGAGTCATTCAGCTTCAGCAGAGAAACCAATGCAACACTGAACCTGCTCTGCAGTCCCACCAGCCAATGTGGTTGTCCCACCTTGTCCCACCTTGCGAATGTGGTTGGGGCAGACAAGAATAAGAACCAGAGTCTTCATGCATCAGAGAACCACCCGCACCCTGCGTGCGTCAGGAGGAAGGGCTGAGGCCTTTGTCACTTTCAGGTAGGAGCTTCTAGAAGAAAGAGGTTTCCCACAAGACCTCGACTCAATACCTCAGCATTTCTCATCATAGAATCATAGAATTACGCAAGTTGAAAGGGACCCAAAAGGATCACTGAGTCCAACTCCTATCCCGACATAGGACACTTCCAACACTCACATCATGTGACTGAGGGCTTCTTGAATACTGGTAGACTGGGTGTCGTGGCTGTTTCCCTGGAGAGTTGTTCCAGTACTCCATCACCCGCTGGGTGAAGAATTTCTTCCTAATATCCAATCTAAACCTCCCGTGGCACATCTTCCTGCCATTACATCTAGTCCATCACCTGGGCAGATGTCTGTGAATCTCAGCCTTGGGCTTCCACAGCCACCACGAATTCCCAAATGGGAGGTGTGTCAGCAGGACAGCAGGTCACCTGAAAACAAGGCTCACAGATACACAGTGATCAATTATTTGAGTCATGATGTAGAACTTGATGATTTCTGTTGATGTATCCATCTGTAAAAGGGGACTATGGTATTCACTCCTCTTCATAAAGCTTCTGAAAAGAACACAGGACTTGAGATAAGGGAAAAATGCCCATATCATCTCCACATAGGAGGCAGCAGGTCCTGCTAAGGCAATGGAAGAGTTCTAGGAGCTGAATCCAGATTAGGAGGAAGTTTAAGTAAAGTCACTTTTTTCCTTTGACCTCTCCAAAGTACAGCATTCTCTTTTTTTTTCCCAGGGATGAATTTTCAAAGAAACTACTTGTTTAAGGCAACAAGCTGAGGCATTTATTTACAGTGATGCTGTTCGTAACATGACAGTTAAGCATCTGTTGGCTTTTATAGTAAAATCTTCATTCTATACCAAGAAAATAAAAAATATCTGGGCTAATCTGAGTAAAAAGCCCTCACTCCAGAGCCTAGAAACAGCAGATCCCTCTCTCCAGTAACTCAGATTTGTCTTCTCTGCACAATTAATAATTTGCCTGATCATCCACAGCTTAGAGAGTCCCATAGGCTAAGTCAAATACAAAGGAAGCCCTCATTACATATCACTTGGTTTTCCTCACACCTGGTTACTTAGGCCATATCCTAGCAACAGCCCAATATAAGTTTTTCCGAACTTCCTGTACTACTTGACATTCAAGTTGCTTCACTCAACCCTACCTATTGCTTGAGCTACCACAGGTTTTCTCATCTCAGTTTTTCTCAGCCGCTTAATGGGAAATCACTAAAAGTGACGTGGTTCTGCAGATTAGCTGGGCGCCTTACAATATTCTTACAGAGGGATCCAGGTACAGTTTAGGAATGTTAAATGACTGCCAAGAACAAATCGTATGGACAACCACAACTCTCCAGTGTCCCCATGTTTACACCATGCTCTCCTGCCTCTGTTGACTACTTTCAGAAAAAAAGCTCTGAGAAGGTAATAGTTGCAAGAGTCATCCAACCTATTGCACTCTGAGATTGCACTGATAATAATTTAATGAAGCATGAAAATCTGCTGAAATCAGATGCTTCAATGTGCAGGTTAGACTAAGTGTAAACCAAGTAAAGAGCTAGCAGAGATCTCCATCAATTCCCCTCACCAGACATACGGCCTGTCCATCAGTCATCAAGCTCTGCCTTAGAAACTGCCTGGTAAATATTCACAGCCTCTCACTCCTCTACACAAGTAGGGCTTGTGTAACTCCTGGCTCCAGGGCAGGGTGGCACAGCAGTTTCAGAAACAGCAGCGGCAGCCCAGGATGGTGCCCTCCTTATCTGCATTCCCCAGTTTATAGACAAGATATTCAGCTAAAAAAGACTACGAGTGATTTGCCAAAAAAAAAAAGAATGTGGTAAGGTTATTTTTGGAGTCGAATTCTCAGAGGTCCTGTCCCAACACTTTATCTTCACTGTTAAGCTGCAAAGGAAGCTAAGAAGCCGCTAACATCCACCAGGTCTATCCTTATATCACCACCACTATGACATACTTGTCAAAATAGTGTTGTTGTTTGTAGTGGATTGACTTTTGATCCATGGAAGTATTCCATATCTTCCTTTAACGTAACCCAACATATAAGTAGGGTGTAGATAGGAGAGTACACTCTCTTCTTCTTCTGGCAAGGCTGGGGAGCAGAAGGTCCCTGCGTTGGTCCTGTCTGCTACTGAGCCTGTGGAAAATTTTTTAACGGGTCGGATTTGGCTATCCGGCTCTCCACTGGGGAGGTGGTGTGGTAAAATTTCATTAATTCTTTACTTTGTTAGTTACTGGGTGTTATAGTTGTATGCCAGGTGTTATATAGATCCTTTTTGTCCTTTTTCCCATTTCCCTTCTGCTCTTCCCTTGTTCCTTTGCATATCCTTGCATTAGTGTGATTTTGGTTTCTTCCATAGTTTTTTTTCTTTTGAAAGGGGGAACATTTTGGGAGAGAGGCAGACTGAGCGGTTGGAGAGCTTGGGAAAGCTAGCTCAAACCAGCTCATTGTTTAATACGCAATTTTTTCTTGACCAATTAAAAATACCTATTTGTGAGATACATCCTTAAAACTGGGTATTTTTAAATGTGTCCTGGAGGGATGTGCTCAGGTTATAGTGAGATCTGGAAATTTATGGAGGTGCAAACAAAAAAGATGTAAGATCCACTCCTAAAAATCAAGCAGCAAAAAGCAACTGGGTTGGCCACTGCTCCCTGGGATTGTGCATGGCTTGCAGCAGCTAGAATTCACTCTTAGCAGCAAAACAGCTTAATGAACACATACTCTGGGAAACAGGCACTGAGAAGTCCAAGTCAAAGTTCAGCTATTTTGGAATTGTTAATGTAAAAAGAATACTTTATTATAGGAAAAATCCAAGGAGACTTTCTCACACATATTCATCATTCAGAGCAGCTACAAGGAGCTTATTCATACTTTCCATCCTCATATTAATTGTAGCAGCACCTTGGAGTCCCAGCAAGAAGGAAAGCCAGACTGTGATGGGCACTTTGCAGGCATACAGTAAAGGAGACTGTCTGTTCTCTGGGAGTTTACCGTGAAGAAGATAACAGAAATAAATAGATCGGCTTGGAAAGAGCAATCTACATGGAAAGAATCAGGCAAAATTATAACACTTAGAGTAAGCTGTGAATGCATGAAAATTGCTTTCTAATTGACATTCTTCTGAAACCCAAACTACACCACTCACCTTCAAGTGGACAGAGCAGTATCACAAAAAAACTCAGTATATTCAACACAAGCTTGACAGCTACCAATTAGCCCAACCATTAACTGAACAGTTCAGGGAAGAAAAGAAGGCCAGAGCATTTTGATCCTCAGTGTTATTGTACTGTTTAAAGTCTTTCTCTGTAAATTATGGGTGGGTCACCTGTAACACTCTTCTTGCCTGCTGTTTAAAGTTTCCTTTCTCTTTTTCAGTTCTAAGAGACAAATATTCTGCAGATATTAAAATCGTGAAAAATAAATCTTCCTTCTTCAGTAACACACAGAAAGCTCTCCACCTCACATGTAACAGTAAAACAAAGCAGGTTTAGAGAGCAGGCAACTGCTTTTATGAAATTTGCTCTACTAAGATGAGGTTTGCATTCACCTTCTGAGGTCAATGAGAGCTCTCTGACGGGTTTCACTGCACATAGCTTTATAAAGGAATACTGTCCTCCGTCCTAGTTTTGAAAATTCTGTATCGCTGAGTCCTGGATTCACTTTGTGTCCCTCATTTCTACATCCATATGCAAAGCCTTGTGTGCAAGTTGTCCAGCCCATGAACAGCAGTTATCAAGACCTGGGAGCAGACTGCACTTTCACTTTTAGCAGGAGAAGGTATTATAAGAAAGAAGAAGGGTGAGAAGATGAGGAAGGAACTCACATTCCTGTGTTTTATTTTGTAGAACTACAGAAAACAGAGTAAGGGAAGAAACCTGAAACAAAAAGGATCAGTTTCAGGAGAGGAGGATATTTCTCAGAGAAACAGTAGAGGTATATCAGAACAGCAGAAGAGATTGAGAAGCAAGCATATAGTACAGAGAACCAGGCGACATCTCCTCAGCTGAATGGCTATCCCACAACAGGTCTGGAAGGTGGCACACAGTGCCCTGCAGGTTATGTCTTGGATGTTCCCCACTGATACCAGCTGTGTCTCCCAAGAATCAGATCTAAGAGCATCCCAGCAGCAAGAAGTCAAGAATCAACACATTTATTCTCAACACTCACTCTTTTCTGCCTTAGAAATATATCCAGACATGCTAGAAAAGAGATCTCTCTTGCCACTTCAGGTTCCACAAGGCAAACGTAACATGCTCTGGTGCTGCTCATCAAAAAGTAGTGGATGCAGTGCTAGCATCTCGTTTCACTGGGAGAAGCCCATAAAGCACAGGGGAGGAAAGTGTTCTTGTGAGCTTATGGATTAACATCCATGACATCATTACTTCTAGAAGTAAGTGCTACACATTTACCACCACCATCAGCTTTCAAAGAGAACTGACAGCTCTAACTGCTTTCTGAAAAACACTGTATAGGATTTTAATATGCTTTTCCTGATTCAAAGCATTGTTACGTGGATGGGGAAGAGATTGCTACTCTTTTAATCTTTTGGCAGAAAAAAGAAACTTAGATTAAACATATAAATCAAGACTTCATTACAAAATAAAATCTTCAGTAAAAAAAAACTGAAACTATACCATTTTAGAGAAGCTGGGCAATAGGAAAGGGCATTGTTTTCTTTCTTTTTTAAAGCACATTAAAAATGGATGAAAATGAGCACACAGCCTTCCAGCAGCTCCCAGCCTGCCCACCCTCTGGGGTTCAGTTGGAAAATTGTGCTTGGAAAGCATCTACAAAAATGTTGGCAACTGTAGATCATCTTTTCCCCAAAAGACCTAACAGGCTTTTTTTTATCCAAACATATTAGATGGCTTGGAAAATCCACATCCGTACCGAGCTGCTGAGTGGGAAATGAGATCAAAGCATGAAACTAAGAACTTCTGATAGCTCCTTCATAAGAGACATTAAAACCAGACAGAGGAGAAGGAAATTTGGCTTCTCCATTTCCCTATGTTCCCCCAACTCCTGAGGCCCCAGCAGAAGGAGGCTGTTAGTGATGGAGTAAGCTCCCATGTGATGGTCTCAGCTACCAGTATTATTCTCAAACAGATGACTCAATCCTTGCAGCCCAGAAAGAGATAAAAATATGAAAATAAGCACTTTTCATAGAGACAATATTTTTAATATAAGGCCTATTTTCACCAGTTTAGATATTCCTTTTTTAAATACAACATTGGAGCTTATTAGAAGAAATGTTAAGATCAAACTCAGCACACAAGTTTCCCTGCTCATAGTGTTTCTCCCTCTGGTCAATATAAAAAAGTTTGCACTTTTTTTTTTTTGCTCTGGCAGTGACTGCTGTTGTTATTATTTTCCTCCCTCTTTGCTGATGCTCTCAGTTGAGCATGGAAAGACTCCCAAACAGAGAAAATCAACAAAAGAGAAGGCTTTTGGTGTGAAGGCTGTCTTACATCATTTAAAGTTGCTAAGATTAGCTATTTGAATTCCTATGAACTTAATGGAAAGGGTGGTCAGGCACTGAAACAGCTGCCCAGGGAGCTGGTTGAGTCACCATCCCTGGAGGCGTTTAAAAAAAACGTGTAGATGGGTTTTTGAGGGACGTGGTTTAGCAGAGGATGGGTGTGGTTGGACTTGATTATCTCAAAGGTCTTTTCCAACCAGAAGATTCTATGATTGTATGATTCTATGACAATTCTATGACAATTCTATGACAATTCTATGTAATGTTTGGAGGTGGACCTGACGTTTTCTTCAGTGATAGTTCATTCACTGTAATAAAGTTTCCACCAGGATGAATTTGAGCTTGGCTTTAGTCTTCCTAGTTTCTGTTGTTCTGTTACAGCACAGAACACTTTCTGCAAAACCTGTACATTTCCTCTGCACTCAAGAAGGCAGGTCCTAACTCAAGCTGAATTCTCTCAAATATAGCCAGAGAGAACATCTCGGGGATATGAAAATGAATTAGAAAGATGCAGCCCAGGGTAATAAAAAATAATGTGAAGTGGAAGGAGTCTTTCTGTGTGAAGAACTGACTATTCCAATGGAAAACCCTCATTAAAGGAATATAAAACTTATAACTAATCAGATCAACATAATTATTCAGATCTGCAAAAGCCAAGACAGCCCCAAGATAAGCTTTCTATATAATTCTTCTGTCATGTTTGGCTGTGATAAAGCACTTGGACTGAATTATCACTTTATTCCCAGAGCCAGATAATGGAACATACCATTGCACAAATATTTATCTTCACTCAGTTATCAGCAGCAAAGCCAATAAACGCTTAATACATTCCTTGTCCTTTCTCTTGGAGCTTGAATTTTAGGAAAACTTAATAGTAACTGGCAGGCTTGTAGTCCAACTATAGAAACAGTACAAATGTCACACTCGTACCTCATTCCAGTGCCAGGGGATGTTTTGGCAAAAAGGGAACATCTTGTAGGCATAAAATCTGCCCATGAAATCAGCAAACACATCCAAACCACATTGTGGAGACAACATACAGTATTTAATCAGACTGAGCTTGAACTAGTACCTGGACTGAGTGACATAGGGCCTTAACCATCTCCTTAGAGATTTAAAGATAAGCTGCATCAGCCTACAAGTTGTATTTCCATGCTTTGCACAGAAAATGTGGTTTCCCTATTACCTTTGTGTTGTAACCATGAAGACCCATGTCTTGATGTAACTTCCGGGTATGTAAGTTCAGAGTATAGCCAGTGCATAGAGCTAGTACTTCATTCTGTCTGAGAATTAGCTCCTGTCCCACTGGAGTCCATGAGACTTTTACCATTTTGCCTCACTGGGGCTAGGATTTCCGGTAAAATATTTATGAAACATTGTAGGATGGAAGAGAGGGAAAAAGTACCACCTGGACAGCCCAGGCCCTACCTGTTTGCTAGCAATAAGGAAGAGCTGTAGCGGTTGTGCTACAACCATAGCTGAAATTACTAATCTCTCTGGGCAAAAATTGTGATGTCCTTCATCTCATGAAGCCTCAAGGTTTCCCCCTTTCTCCCATGGTCTATTCAGGTGCTGCAGGTTTCATGCAGTGAGAAACCGACACACCAGGCTTTGCTAATATGGTCACCAGACAACCACATTTCCAGTGATCCTCAACTGAAAATACCACTCAAGTTTCTGATAGGACTCAGATCAGCTGTAGTTAGCATGATGACATCCATTCACGTGCATTTCCAGCACCCGGCACACTCAGATGCACACTCCCCAGCTCTCCAGGTTGAGAATCTTAATAGCAGTGAGTAAGTCAGGACTAGGCAGGAGCACTGCCAGCTGCTCTCCTCAAACCTCTCACACATATCCATGCTCAGAAAATATTTGTTCTAACCCTGGCACATACCACTATCAGGTCCTCCAATTAACTTCTCTCCAACAATGAATTCACAAAAATCCACTTTGACATCAGTTTTGATCTTTTAATTTAGTTTATCTAAAATTCAGGAGCACCTTGGTCTGCAAGATCCACTGCTGCACTCTTAGCATTTACCCTGTCTACATCGTGTCAGATGAAAGATAGAATCATAGAATCGCCTGGACATTTGAGATCATCGAGTCCAACCGTGCCTGTCCGCTTACTAAACCATATCACTGAGAAACTCATCTAAAGCGCCTTTTAAACACCTCCAGGGATGGCAACTCAACCACCTCTCTGAGCAGCCTGTTCCAATGCCTGACCACCCTTTCAGAAATTTTTCCTGATGTCCAGTCTGAACCTCCCCTGGTGCAACTTGCAGCCACTTCCTCTCGTCCTATCACCTGTCACTTGGGAGAAGACACCAACGCTCACCCCGCTACAGACTCTTTTCAGGTAGTTGTAGAAAGTGATGAGGTCTCCCCTGAGCCTCCTCTTCTCTAGGCTAAACAAACTTAATTCTCTCAGCCGATCTTTGTAAGACTTGTTTTCCAGCCTCTTCACCATCTTCATTGCCCTTCTCTGGACACGCTCCAGCACCTCAATGAAAGGACACCAAGATTCTCACCACTTCCTTTTTTACTATGTGGTTTGTTGGGTCTTTATTCTGTAGTATCTGCTGTTGTGTTGTTTTGTTCTTTTAATCTTCTGTGCTTTCTGTAGTCTTTCTGTTTGGTTTGGGGAGGGTGGGGTGGTAGGTTCTGTAGAGGTTTTCATTATGGTTTGTTACCTTACCTGCAGGACCATGCTAACACTGTCACAGTTTTTGAATTACAGTGAACCTGTACATGCCCAGCTTAGCGGCCAGACAGAGAAAGCTTCTATTGATGTAAAACCTGCTGAGTCAACATCGTTGCCTCCCGAAGGAGCCCCTCAGCAACTCAGCTCCTATTTCATCTTGGGCTTCAGGGCCTTCTCATAAGACATATTTCTCCAAGTGAGATCTGCTGGGACCACAGATGAAGGTGGACCGGCTGCATTAGGCATCTGTTTCCCATTGCAATCCAGCTGTTTTGAAATCAGTTGTCTTTATTGCTGAAATACCATCAGCTTCAATGGGAATGGCTATGCTGGAGAAGCAGATGAGGCAGTCCACCACCCTGCCCCCCCCCCCTTTTTTTTTTCTTATTTTTACAGTACACACAAATATTAACATATCATTCTGATAAAGCTTTGTTTACTGGCGTGGCGCCAATCTCTCTGCAGTGCCTCCTGCTTGGCAGCCTAATCTCCTGAAGTTTGAGGGATGCAGTCCAAATCTCTTAGCAACATTAAATCTCATTCAATTAACTTTGTTGGGGGACAAACTTATTTTCTTACAGCCATTTGCCAGTCTGCCTCTATATAACATGCCATCCAGCAGCTAGGCCATTCAGCCTTTAGATATGGCAAGAAGACACAGCATGCTCCTGCGCAGGAGCTCTGGCTAGACTGGGTGTACTGAGCTGCAGAACAGCTCATTAGCCAAAAACCTCACCAAGCCCTCAGAAGGGTCTGCAGCAGCAACAGGTCCAAGCTACTGTCTGGCTTTTAATGCCTTCTATTGTTGCCACTGCGGTCTGCACCCAGCAAAGATGCCTGCTCCAAGGCATCACTGCTCCATTTTAGGGTTCATGCAGTGTCCCTGGTTTCAGAGCCACTAGCACAGCATCCCCAAGCAGATGTACCTACACAGAGTTGCCCTGAATCCAGGCCAGTCAGGTGCCCTGCTCACACTAAGTACATGAATCTACAGCTTCATCTGACACCACTCTATGTCTAAAAGGTCATTATTGTCTCCGCATGGATTTCTTTCATACCTGTAATAGAGTAGAGAAGTGTATGAGGGTATCTTCCTGGTCCCCAATGAAGAAAAAAAACCCTACTACTGAACACAACCAGAAGATGCTGGGGTAATGTACTCTCTGGAAAGTTATGGGTTAACCTTGTAGACCTCTCCTACGTGTGATTTTACACAGTATTTATGCTTACTTGCAACACATGACTCTTTAATTACACATATGAGACATTGAAGGGAAATTAATTTAGTCCAAACTCATTTTCTTTCTGGAACTAGTCAAAAACAACCAAAGAAGCAGTAATTTATTTTCACCACACAGCAGGTGGCATTATACCCTTCATTAAATCATACAGATGCAACTAATATTAATCTGCATTTGTATCACTATCCATCAAATTCAGCATCCATCACACCATCCTTAGCATAGCATTTCTTTTTAAATGTATTTCATTACAGTGTTAAGTCATAAATAAGACCAGTGAATAGGATCTGGACATAGAGTGACCCTTGTCTCTCCTCTCCTGCCAGACAGCAGAGCCCATTATTTCTCTGAAAAAAATCTGCACAGATGTTATGACATTAAGGAATTCATTAATAAAATCTACACTTAATTTTTACCGACTTCAACAAATTGTTGCAATTAAATTTGAGGGGTTAGGAGAAGAGGGATCCATTATCTTCATGAAGTTCAACAAGGCCAAGTGCAAGGTCCTGCACCTGAGTCAATTCAATCCCAAGCACAAATACAGGCTGGGCAGAGAATGGATTGAGAGTAGCCCTCAAGAAAAGGACTTGGGGGTGCAAGTGGATGAGCTCAACATGAGCCAGAAATGTGTACTTGCAGCCCAGAAAGCCAACAGTATCCTGGGCTGCATCAAAAGAAGTACGAGCAGGGAGATGATTCTTCCTCTCTACCCTGCTCTGACCTGGAGTACTGCATTCAGTTCTGGAGTCCTTAGCACAGGAATGACACGGATCTGTTAGACTGAGCCCAGAGGACAGTCATGAAGGTGATCAGAGATCTGGAGCACCTCCCATATGAGGAAAGCCTGAGAGAGTTGGGCTTGTTCAGCCTAGAGAGAGATGGCTCCCAGGAGACCTTCTAGCAGCCTTCCAGTTCTTAAAGGGAGGCTACAAGAAAGCTGGGAAGGGGCTCTTTATCAGGGAGTGCAGTGATAGGACAAGAAGTAGCAGTTTTAAGCTGAAAGAGGGGAGATTAAGATTAGATATTAGAAAGAATTTTTTTTCTGTGAGAGTGTTGAGGCACTGGCACAGGTTGCCCAGAGAAGTCATGCATGTCCCATCCCTGGAGGTGTTCAAGATTAGGTTGGATGAGGATTCGAGCAACCTAAACTAGTGGAAGGTGTCCCTGTCCATGGCAGGGGAGTAGGAACTGGATGATCTTTAAAGTTTGTTCCAACTTAAACAATTCTATGATTCTGTTTTTTAATATTTATGAGTAGTTATGAAACCAGGTGGTAACTTAACAATTTATAGCCAGCAAAATGAATTTCCATGCCTTTATTTACACTTTCATCAGTTATTCTCTTGGTGTGTTCCCTCTGCCTTTCCCAAGATTCTCCCTGTATTGCCACCCGTGTATCGCAATTTTTAGCTCCCATCCTGGATGAAACAAAATTGCTGGCAGCATGATGTTAAATTTAATTTCTATCTTGTAATGTAATTGTGCCCAGTGGTTGAAGCAACAGGTGGATGTTTTTCAAAAATCAAACTTTACATACAGTATCATCTTTTTCCCCAGGCAATCTCAGAGTGCAGGGAAGTCAGTATTTTACTGGTAGCACTTGAGCTGAGTTTAACCATCTCTGTGGAAAAATGTCACCATAAATTTGCCACTGGACCAGGGTGATATTTAAGGTGGCTACTGTGACAAAATATTTTGCACTAAAAGCTGCCTTTCTGATTTTCTCAAGATCAAAAAAATCATTTCCATTTAGTTGTAGTAAATAAACATAGCCTAACCTGTAATTTAGAGTGTTCTCCAGCAGTCATCTTTGCAAATCCTGCTTTCTAAAACTTACAGAAGTTATTACCAGCATGGCCTTGCAGCAAAACAAAATCTCGGAGCTACCTCAGCAGTCAGGGAAAATCTATGTGCAGCAGACCTAAGGGCAGATCACTTACTAAGAAGATGACACAAACTCTTGACTGAGCCCTGGTAGGAAAAAGACTCCAATTTGTTTCTGTGAGCACTGCGATACCACTTTTATGTTTCTAATGGTTATACAGATACACTTTTCTGTGAAAGCAAGAAAATTCCTACTGTCATTGCTGAGAAACAGGTAAGTCTTATAAACATTTGCCACAATGTGTAGTGAGTTGAACCAAGCCTTCCTGCCAGTGTCAGTGATGGGGTTGAACAATGGGACATTTAGCTAAGCCAACAGGTTTAGACTTAGAAGGTTTGGTTCCTTGTGTGGACTTGGCAAAAGTCGCAAGATCTTCAGTACTGTTACTGATTCTTATAAACACTTGGCTGCTGCCAAAGCCACTGGAGAACTTAATCTCCAGTTGCCCCAAGCCTCAGTTTCCCACCAATAAATTTCAATAACCATAGAGGTTTATAATACAGGCATGCTGTAATCTGATCAAGTTAATTTTGATAGGACCTTGAGACTCTGGTATGGACAGAGCTACAGAAGCATTGCTATTTATCAGAATGCACAGAAAAAGGCCAGTAAATGAATTACATTCACCTTCAGAAAACATTGAACCTGCCCAGGGTAAACATGCTTCTATCCTCCTGCTGTTAAAATACATTGCCATAACTGTTTAGTGTGACATCTGACTCATTTCTCTTGAATCTTCCTAGATTACGGTCAAGCCAATTGCACTTCAGTAGTACTGCGTTTTCTGGCATTGTAATGTAGCTCAGCTGCAAAAACTTGCTGGAGGCTGTCAGATGGCATAAAGAGGCTGAGCAGGGAGTATTTTTAAAGTAAATTTTGGAGAGACAGTACTCGGTTCCCTTTTTTCACCTCTTTTGGTTGTGAGCCTAAAAAATTTTGAAGGTCTTTGAAGCTGGCTCTCCAAAATGGCTTTAAGACAAACCCAGAGCAGCCATTTGCCAGTTTTCTCATTCGACAGGTAAGCAGAGAGTCATCATTGCAAAATGAAATGGCCTGACTGCTGATACTCTGGGGCTATATCTACATTCAAGAAGGGACAGGGAGGAACAGATGTGTGAGGCCTGACAGCCTTAGGCACCGGCTCCACCACAAGGTATAGAGGAACCTACAGCAGCCAAGAGGTACTATGTACTCTTCTGTCACCATACAGACCCCGGTACAGCAGACACATTGTAGTCCTCTAGACCTTAACATCATACAGAACTTGCCACAAAGTCTTAATATTTGAAGGTCTAATACTATCAAAGTTTAATACTACGTTTAAAGTACCCTGGGAAATAGCTCTTAGTGGCAAGGGGGTCCAGGAAGGCTGGATATACTTCAAGAATGAAATCTTGAAGGCGCAGGAGCGGGCTGTCCCCATGTGTTGTAAGAAGAGTCGTAGGGGCAGACGGCCGGCCTGGATGAGTAGGGAGCTTCTGAAGGAACTAAGTAAGAAAACGAGGATGTATCACCATTGGAAAGAAGGGGATGTAAGCCACGTCATGTTCAAGGATGTTGTTAAGTCGTGTAGGAGGAAAATTAGGGAAGCAAAAGCCCAGCTGGAGCTCAAATTGGCCACTTCTGTTAAGGACAATAAGAAGAGTTTTTATAAATACATCAATGGCAGAAAGAAGGGCGGCAGCGACCTCCACTCCTTGTTGGATGTGGAGGGAAATATAGTAACCAAAGATGCAGAGAAGGCTGAGGTACTTAATGCCTTCTTTGCATCAGTTTTTAACAGCAAGGATGTCAGCTCGCTTGACAGTTGGCCCTCTGAAGTGATTGATGGGGGCAGAGTGAAATATGGCCCTCCTGCAATCCATGAGGAGGAAGTTAGAGACCTGCTGAGCCACTTGGACCCTCATAAGTCTATGGGGCCGGATGGGATCCATCCTAGGGTGCTGAGAGAGCTGGCGGATGAGCTTGCTAAGCTGCTCTCCATCATCTTATAGCAGTCCTGGCTCACTGGAGAGGTCCCGGAAGACTGGAAGTTGGCCAATGTGACGCCCATCCACAAGAAGGGCCGTAAGGATGATCCAGGTAATTACAGACCTGTCAGCCTGACCTCGGTCCCAGGTAAAATCATGGAGCAAATAATCCTGGGTGCAACCATGCGCCACCTGCAGAACGGTCAAGAGATCAGGCCCAGCCAGCATGGGTTTAGGAGGGGTAGGTCCTGCCTGGCCAACCTGATCTCCTTTTATGACCATGTGACTCACCTGGTGGATGAGAGGAAGGCTGTGGATGTGGTATACCTGGACTTCAGCAAGGCCTTTGACACTGTCTCCCACAGTGGACTCGTAGGGAAGCTGGCAGCCCGTGGCTTAGATGGGAGCACTCTGTGCTGGGTTAGGAATTGGCTGGATGGCCGAGCCCAGAGAGTGGTGGTGAATGGTGTCTCATCCAGTTGGCGGCCGGTCACCAGTGGTGTCCCCCAGGGATCGGTATTGGGTCCCGTCCTGTTTAGTATCTTTATTGATGATCTGGATGAGGGGATTGAGTCCATCATCAGCAAGTTTGCAGATGATACCAGGCTGGGAGGAAGGGTTGATCTGTTAGAGGGTAGGATGGCCCTACAGAGGGACCTGGACAGACTGGAGAGCTGGGCTGATTCTAATGGGATGATGTTTAATAAGTCCAAATGTCGGGTACTTCATTTTGGACACAACAATCCCATGCAGAGCTATAGACTGGGGACAGAGTGGCTGGAGAGTAGTCAGGCAGAAAAGGACCTGGGAGTGCTGGTGGACAGGAAGCTCAACATGAGCCAGCAGTGTGACCAGGTGGCCAAGAAGGCCAATGGCATTCTGGCCTGCATCAGGAATAGTGTTGTTAGCAGGACCAGAGAAGTTGTCGTCCCCCTGTACTCGGCACTGGTCAGGCCTCACCTTGAATACTATGTACAGTTCTGGGCCCCCCAGTTTGGGAAGGATGTTAGGATACTGGAATGTGTTAAGAGGAGGGCAACGAAGATGGCGAAGGGGCTGGAGCACAAGCCCTATGAGGAGCGACTGAGGGAGTTGGGGCTGTTTAGTCTAGAGAAAAGGAGGCTCAGGGGAGACCTCATTGCTCTCTACAACTACCTAAAAGGAGGTTGTAGTCGGGCAGGGATTGGTCTCTTCTCTCAGGTGACCAGTGGCAGAACTAGAGGGCATGGACTCAAGCTTCGTCAGGGAAAGTTTAGGCTTGATATGAGGAAAAAGTTCTTCACTGAAAGGGTGATTAGCCATTGGAATGGGCTGCCCAGGGAGGTGGTGGAGTCACCGACCCTGGAGGTGTTTAAGGGGACACTGGATGAGGCACTGAGTGCCATGGTTTAGGTGATGGTTGGTGTTAGTGTTGGTGTTAGTGTTAGGTTATAGGTTGGACTTGATGATCTCAGAGGTCCTTTCCAACCTTGTGATACTGTGATACTGTGATACTGTGATACTACTCTGCACAGTGTGTCACTTGAAGAACTACATCATTTTTCCCAGAATCTCTCTTCCCCTTCCAAAACATCTCTCAGTTTTGTTAACATGTCATTTAATAGGCATGTATTGTTTAAGTCCTCAGAAACAGCACCATGTCTATTCAGCAACGAATAAAATAGCCAGACAAGGCTACCTAATAAATTTCCAGCTCCCCAGAGATGGTAAATTGTACCACTGATCTCCCTAGAACTGCCAAATATCCCCATCAATTCTCTTTGCAGCAGCAGTCTAAAGATGCTGTATTCTAATCTAAGGGACAGATAAAGACACATTCTGAAATACATACTAAAGTACAGATAAATATACAAGCTGTCTCAGTGAATTAGTTATATGTGCAAATAGCTTCCTAGAAGAGCAGGCTCATTTTGATGTTTAAAACCTGATCCAAAATCCCCAGGGAAAACAAAATAAAAGATAAGAAAAATCTCCTACTTTGAACCAGGAACTAAGGACCAGGTCTATGGTTAATTGGAAATGGATAACACTGAGCATGACACCTGCTGAGCAGTCTTTGGTCACTAATCCACTTCAGTTGTCCACAAAGGCTTGCGGCAGTTGTCACCCTTCACTGCCAGGCTCAGCAGGGAGGTAAGAGATGAATGCTTTGGAAAGCTAAACCGCTCAGCCCTAGCCTGTTATCTTCTGTATGGGGTCCGGGCAAAGCCACAGGGGACCATAGGTGAAATATGCATTGCCATGGGCCATACAATACCTGCATCCAAACAGGAAAAAGATAGTTTAGTCTCCAGGACTTTCAATCTATTTCCCCACACAGTGGGGAAAGAAAGAAAAAGGTCTTACAAATACCAAAGATTCCTATTGAAGAGTATCAGAAACTAGTGGAAAAAACTGCTCAAAGAAAGCAACTTTCTCTAAGGAGAGAAATACATGATTTCTCAAGTGGATGGGCCCCCATTCCTAGTACTAAAGACCTGTGGAAAGCTTCTGGGAGGGCTACAGCCTGTCTGTATAGGACAAATCCCATCAGCTTTTAGAAGAGATCCCACTTATGTTAATACAGAAGCTGCTTTTTATTCCTCCTTCCCAAGCAGCCTGACTTGCCTGGTCCCGCAGTGAGGTCATAACTCAGGGTTGATCACATCACAGTATGTTGCCATGGCGATGCTTGAACTGTCACAAAGGATGTGTGCTATGATTTCACAGCAGATGGGCTGTGAGGGAGGAAGCCCTCATTTAAATTTTAAAAATTGCTTTAGTAATTAGCAAGAGCAATAGAAAAAGGCATTAAAAAGAAAAGAATAATCTCCAAACTGCCGCTGTCAGTAAAGGTTATGGGATTCACGTGGGATCTGCAGGCTGTCCACAGGGGAGGATGGCCAAGCTGCTGCTCTGAGTTCACCTGGCTGTTGGGGTTGCTGATGTGTCCAAAAAGGTCTGGAGGCTGCCCAGCTCCAGGAGGCCCAGAGCAGTGGTGGGCAAACCCCACTGCCCACCAGTGCATTTCAAAGCACACCAGCACTCAGCAAGCTGCCCTTCACAAGGGTCTGATAGGAATGGCAGAGGGCAGGTGGAGGCTGCCACTGGCTTTAATAAAACACAAACTACCTGATGGAAGGGGAGGTGTAGAGCCCTGGCTTCAGAAGTTTTTAGCAAAGAGCTAGCTTAAGTACTTCTACGTCCCTTCTTAATGCAGCATGTGAGGAGCCCAGAGTCACACAGATGTGTTTGCCCTCACATCCTGAAGTGTTACAACTGTAAGATGAGAGTGCATCTCCTTGGCCTCCTAACTCTCACAGCTCAGCGGCACTGACCCACACAGTAGCCTACACCGGCCTTGCGCTGCATCCTCAGCATCTCTGTCACAGAGCAATAACCCAGTAACTGATACAAATAGCAAAGGACGGAGGCAAAGCAGAGGGCATCAAGCTTTCCAGATAGCCATAGTGCAGCCCTGCTCCCTTCTTAGGCTTCTCTGTCCACAACAGAGGTGACCTTGAGGAAGCAGAGGCTCAAGTCCCCATCCTCGCAGCCCCCTTGGCTCGTTGCAAAGATGCTGGCATTCCCCAGCTCACTGCAGCAGCTCTCTTACACATTACAGTAGCTCAGCAACCTCAAGGCAGAATGAAATCCCTCTTCCCTCCACCTGCAGCAGGCACTGCACACAGTGTTTCAGGGACCTTGGGGCTGAGTCCTCATATTTAATAGGGAGAATAGACTTCAATGCAGCATGTTCCTCGTTTGTTCAGTGACTAACTGTTGATCTCTCTAAGAATAAGCCAGATGGTTCCCGTGATAAGTGATCAGCTCTCCTGGAGTTTTTGAAACAGAAAAAGACAGATGCCTGCACGCCTCTTGCCAGGACCCATCTTAAGCTCAGGAGATGAGTGAAAATGTTTAGAGAGGTTTTGTTCAGGGGATTCTCTCCATCCAGGCTTAGTAACTAATCTTCCCCATCAGCCCAGCATCCTGAAGGGGAGGCATCTTGCCTTCTGACAGCTTCCCTTGGCTTAAGGGCATTGCAAATCATAAGGTCAACCCTTATAATTGGATCAAACATTGATATTGCTTTGCTCTTCTGTGCATTTATACTAACATCTCATTTTGCAGAGACTGCATCTGATCAGTGCTCACTACTTCAGCTTATAATTGCACACCCTAGTGTTTCAGAACACTGGTAGTAAAAACAAAGGAGAAAGTTTGATTTGCAGGGTTATTTTGTTGGGGTGAAAAAAAAAAACACCCAGGTTGGGAAGTGAGTGGCAAATGCACGGGGCTAAAGAGTTCTGTTTCTCATACAATGGTCTGGACAACATCCACTGACCATCCCCAAAACACTTCTTTCTGCCCTCAGCACAGAGATCAAGATCTCCACAAGAGAGGAAAAAAAGAAGCAGTGTTTATCTGCTGAGTTCTTTTTAATTTGTCTTTTTTTTACCTTAATTTCTACTGCTGATGGTTATAGAAAGCCTAACTCCACTATTGAGCTTTCATTGAAAATACCAAGTGAGAGCAGGGAAATTTTCATACTTGTGCAGGGTAAGAACGAGGTGGAAGTGGAGTTAGGAGCAGGGTGTAAGATTAACAATTCCAGCTGAGGCTGGAAAAAAGAGCTCTAAGGCAGCAGCTTGGCCTGCCAGCCTAGGTCGGGTTCATCTCGCCCAGTAGAATCTCACAGCCTACCCATTTGCTTCTGCACCCTGTAGGCAAAACTTCACTTGATCTTACAGCATTAGACCAGCATAAAAATGAGCAACATGTAGCCATGCACTTAACAGAAAATTACTCTCCAGTTCTTTAATTTACATGCTACTGTTTTGGTTCTTAAAGGATGCATATTCCATTCAAGGATATTTACACAGTCTCTTCAGAGCAAAATTCAGAGCTGCACGTCCAGGAGAGGGAATTAGATCTGTAATGCTGACTCAGCATGCAATTTCACAGTATTAAACATTCAATAATTAATCATTAAGATGAAGAAGACCAAAAAATATCTGACAATAAGTATATCAGACATTCAACTCCTCATCACAGAAAAAATATATACACATATCAGTACACAGTTCATTATCTCTGATGGAAGTATTATTTCACAAGTGAGCCTGCAACTTCATCTAAGGACTTTGAGGAGCAGATGTCACTTTAAATCTAGAGAAAGTACACAGAGGAAATGGAGAGGGCACTAGATTCAAAGCAAGCAAGTGCTCTGCCCTCACTTTTCTAGGAAATTTTCTAGGAAAAAACAAGCCTGCTTGTTCACTGTGCTTTGTAGTCAGCATGGCTTCCATTGTGTTATTAACTGAAAATAGAGGCCTCATGCAAAAGAAATTTGAAATTGCAAATTTCCTTTTTGTGTCTTCTGTAAAAGCAGTTTCCATGTTGTTATTTTACCTGCATCATTTTAACGTTAGGTTTCTATGAATTCATCACACACCTTCAGTTAGCAAGAGTATTCACATTGCGTTCATCACCAATACTTGGAGGAGAGGTGTGCGTGTGCATGATTTCCCAAGGAATCAAGGTTGTTGTAATTACAAGCTCTAACCACAAACACTTCTCCCATCACTCAGTAAACTTTTGATCCTTTCAGTTAATTTCAATGAAATTTGGCAGAATCGGAGCTAACTGACTAACCACGGGTTTCCTAAAAGTCAGCACCTGGGTACAGATGCCACAGAGCCTGTTGGTCACACTGCTCAAGATTCAAAGAGAGGAGGAATTTGATGACCAAGTTGAAAAATATTCACAAAAGAGAACTCCATGCACTATATTTTTAAATTCGATGTGGGGAAATGCAAAAATTACACACGAACTTATAGACTTATAGGTATAGACTTAAGGTATAGACTTAGCTACACGGTCTAAGCAGCTTCTCTAGCAGTAACATTGAACAGTGCTCATAAACTTGTCCTTAGTTTGTTCTTTTGGGACAGCAATAGCAACTGCTACACTTTTAAACACACATTCTCCTCATCTTAAATACTGTGAATTATCTCCCATTTTTAATGACCTTTCAGCTCTTAAATTGTGTGGCATCATTCAGGGTTTAGGGGAAGGCAGATCAGCCTCACTGGGGCCTTAGTTGGTGCAGTGACTGCTTTGACCTCAGGTTAGAACAGTTTTTGTTACAACCCGGGCTTAAAGTCTGAAACCCCGGACCCGGATCCCATTGACTGCCCTTGTTTGCACTTGAAAGGCAGCATAAGCCGCCGTATCACCCAATCAATCAAAGAGCCTTTTGCATTTGACAACACAAAAAAGTTAAAGAGGCCTTAAAGTAAGCGTTAATTAGGACAAGAGCAAGCAAATGATTCGTCACCCGCTTTTCCATTGATCTATCTTTTCAAGAATATTTTGTATTCATAAGCATAGTAGTCTTTTTAAAACATTTTCGCTTTTCTTTTTGTTCCAAATCATAGAAAAGGATTTTGAGGTAGTAGGGAAAAAAAGTGTATCCTGGGGAAAATTTTTTTTTGCTCCTTAAAATAACTCGGTTTTTCCCTCAGGCGTTCAAAATTCATAAACATTTCCAGGGCTGAACAGCTACTGAAGAGTTAAAGAAAATATATTCAGTGGTATTTACAAGGAAAAGCAATTTCCATTTAAAAAAAAAAGAAAAAAACCCAAACAACAAAACCAAAAACCTCTAGGAGGAAAACCAGAGTTCAATGAGAATCAGCAACCTTTAATGGACATGTTCCGTGCCCCCAGCAAGTGCGGAAAGGATACTCATGCTTGGCCCTTCCTTGCAGTTTCGATCTAGAAAGAAGAGGAAAAGTTAGCAGAAATCTCGGAGCTGGTGGCATACTTGCAGAGGCTGTACTCAGTCAGGCAGTCAAAAACACGCCTACTCAGATAAGGGTATCCCTACAAAGAAATCTCTTGACACTGCTTTGACATATTTACGTTCTTCCGCGATTATTCAGTTGCAATAACTTAGAGCTCCTCTTCCGACACTCCAGTGCAAGCCAGTCCCAAACCCTTCCCGGGGAAGGGAAACAAAATGTTGTTCAACGAAGTTACTCTGCTGGGTTAAGGACTGGAGCCTGGCGCTGGCTCTGCCAGCCACGGCGCTGGTGACACCGGGCAGGGTGGGACCCGAAGCAAGGGGAGATTCAAAGCCTCTGGAGCTTGAAGCACACAATTAAAATATTCATTTAATGCGATCTAATCAAAGACACCGCATCGTAGACAACACACCCCTGAAGTTACAGTCAGATTACGCTACTTGTAAGTCCTATTAGCCTGGACTTGTTGGAAGATCTGCTATCTAGTAGCAAGATACAATCGCAACAAATTATTTATTTTAATTAATTCATTGAAGTAAACAGACAATAGCCTGAATCCTATCTGTCTACATCTCTTTGGAAGAAAGTCAAAGAGGCACAGGAGTTCAACGTCGGTTTTAAATGGGGGAAAGGATTCCTGGGATGCAGCAGAGATTATTGCAGCATCTCTTGAAAATACACATCACCTTCTGCAAAGCAAGAAACAGCCCTCGCCTGAAGCCCACCCAAACCCGGGCGGTTTGGAACAAACATCCATCACAAGTCGAGGATGAAGAAATGCCTCCCTCCTCCCCAAGTAACTCTGCCCCGCTTCGGAGGGGCAGCCTCCTGAAAGCGGCAGAGCCTGGCCCAGACCCTCAGCATCCCATCGCCATCCTATAGCGGGGGTCCAAGTCCCTGCCGTCACTATAACGGGAGTCCAGTCCCTGCTATTCTTGCATCTGGGGTTCAACCTTGCTGTCCCTGCAGCGGAGGTCCAACCTCTACCGTCCTTGCAATGGTGATCTAATGTCACCATGTCTACAGTGGGGCTCCAGACCCACGTCGTCCCTGTAACAGGGGTCCAGCGCCGGCTATCCTTGCAACAAGAGTCCCAACCCATCTGCCCCTATAGCGGGGGTCCAGATCCCGCCGTCCCTGCAACAGTAGTCTAACGCCACTGTCCCTACACGGCGGGTCCAGCCCCCACCGCCCCTATAGGGGGAGGTCTAGCCCCCGCCGTCCCTGTAGAGGGGGTCCAGCCCTAGCCGCCGCTATGGCGGGAGGTCCATCCCCGAGATGCTGAGATGAGTGTCCCGTCCCCATGTCCCACAACGAGCCTCTGCCATCCCTACACGGGGCCGTCCACCCCCCGTGGCCCCGGACCGGGGGTCCTCGCCCCCAGCTCCAGCTCCGCCCGGTGGACCGGGGGGGGTGGGTCCCGCGTGGTTCCGCGCGCGGAGCGGGACGGGACGCGCGGCGGGGACCCACGGAGCCGCCACATGGGGCTGCGGAGCGCCCAGCGAAGCCCAAGCGCGCACCGCTCAAGACTGGGGACGCGCGGGGGGATGCGTGAAAAACCCGTGGAGCTGAGCCGGAGGAGGAGCGGCCGGAGCCGGGCAGGGAGGATGGGCCGAGGGCGGGGGGGCAGCCCCGCTCCCAACTTTCCGCCGCGCCGAGGGACCCCGGCGGCCGCGCCGGCGGTGGTACCGTATGCAAATACGCACGCTGACGTCAGAGATCATGTGGGTTTTGGCGTAGATCCCCTCCGATCGAGGTCTCTTTTTTTTAATTTTTTTTTCCTTCCCCCCCCCCCTTTTTTTTTGGTGTGTTTTTTTCCCCTCCCTGTTTTCCCCCTCCGCGTGCGCGGGTGCCGGAGCGCGCTGCACCCCGCGGGCCGGCGCGGCGGGGGCGGGGGTCGCGGGGTCCCGCCGAGCCCCGGGGTCGCTCCGCCCGGGACAGCCGGTGTCACCACCGCCCTGGCCGCAGGTAGGAAACTTCCCAGGCGGGTGTCCCCCATCTCCCCACCCCTCCCACCCGGCGCTCCCCCTCCCCTTCCCTCACACCCGCGCTCCCAACTTTTCCTCGCGGAAAAAAACTGTCCAGTTCCTGGGACTCCGGCGGGAGCCGGGTGAAACAGGGGTATGGGGGGAGGGAAATGCCGAGGGGTGGAAGCCGGGAGGGTTGTTCGGGGTGGGCTGTTAATTTTTTTTTTTTAGATGTATGTTTAATTTTTGGCCATTCAGGCTCCTTTCCCCCCTGTCCTCTCCGCACTCTCCGTAGCCTCCTGGTCGCAAGTTTTGGGTGAAGGGGAAAAGGCAGGAGGAGGTGGAAGGTTGAGTTCGGGGGGGGGGGGGGGGGGGGGAGGAAAAAACATGTCTACGTTTGTCTATGTCGACATCAGCAACACAAAATATGGCGTCCGCTTTCGACAGGGCGTTACGTAGGGGCGAGCAGGGCGATTTTGTCAGTGCGGTCTTTAAAAAGGAGCCGCTGGCTTCCAGGGAGAGGAGAGAGCGGAGAGGAGAGAGCGGGGAGGAGCAGCCCCGGGGGTGCTGCAGGCGCATTCGGGGGCTCCGGGCTTGGCAGCGGTTTCTCCTGGTTTAATTTTGGATGAATTTTTTTGTTTGTGATTTTTTTTTCCTCTGCCCTCCCCCCTCCTCGTGTCAGCTCTCCCCTCGACCGTCGTCTGCCCCCAAAGCCGCGGCGCAGGGGTCGCCACCTCCTGCCCCGCCGCTCCCGGTAACGGCGGGGAGCGCCCCGATCCATCTCTCCCTTCTGCAGCCGCCGCCGCCAAAGTCTCTGCCTTCCCGCGGCGTTTTATTTTCCTCGGAATGGGGGCATTTGAGGGCCTTTGGCACTTGGCACCCACTTTTTTTTTTTTTTTTTTCCGGAGGGGTGACTTTCTCTTTTGTTTCAGCTGCTTTCCAAGGCCATCACACAACTGTCTCCTTCCCGGCACCCCTTTCTCTGTCTCCCTCTGGGATGAAGAAGACAGCAATGGGATGTTTCTCCCTCTCTTTGCTAGGAATAAAACTTGGAAGTGGAGTTGGGATGTGCCCACCAGACTTTGAGGGATTCCTTTGCCCTTCTCTTTCCTGAGCCCTTTTATTTGCTTAACGCCTGTGAATCTCTCCTTAAGGAGAGAGCGCAGTGGAGGGACATGGCCCTGATTTCCACCCCTCTTTGGCCCCCGGTCACCTCTCTGGTGGAGGCTCACCATCAGGGCAGGTGCTCCTCTTAAATCTCTGAAGCTTGAGAAGGGAACTCAGCAAAAGTTTTGGGTCAGAAGGTGGAGAGCAGAAGGGGAGAAAGCATCCAAAGAAGTAGGAATGGGAGGGAAGAGGAAAGCTCTAGCTGGATGGAATGGTGAGTTGGTGATGAGGACTGCTGGTTGTCAGCACCTCCTGCCAGCTGGGTCCCAAGGCAGAAGAGCGAGAAGCAGCAGGCAAATGTGATGCCTTGTGAAGCTGCACCTCTGAGAGCAGTAAGACTGTCAGCAGGGCAAAGCTGGTCGTTCCTATTGTATTTTTTCATCCTACAGGTGTCAAGATCCCAGTCCAGAAAAGGATTTTAGCACATCGTGTAGTGGAGCAATGATAATCACACCACCAAAAAAAAAAAACAAAACCAAAATATTTCCAAATTTGGGCTGGGAACCAAAATGTCAGATGCCTCAATGTAATTCTTTTACAGCAAATTATGGCTAATCATTGCCATTCCCTGCTTCATCATCCAGCTCACTGACAAATAATCCACACAATGAGTTGTCTTTTTTTAAAAAAACTCTACAGATTAAACTTTGTGTGGGGTTTATCCCTCCTGGTGGTGCTGGGATGGTTGTGCAGGTGCAAGTGTGATGAACGGGGATTTGATGTCACTGGCAGAAACCTCTCACTTGTAGCGTCACTGGGAAATGGCAAGTGAAGTACCACTGCTGTGTGCTGCTGCAATTTTAGTAGACTGATGGAGGAGTTATAATTTTGTTGTTTAAGAGGTATCTGTGACTGAAGTGCTTTGCCACTGCAATATATTCCTGTCCCATTTAAGCCTTTCTAATGTAGATGTGGCTTCAGTCTGTTGTATGAACTCAGCAACTCTTTGAAACACAGAATTGCAAATTGATCTCTGGGTCAGAGAAGGTGAGGGACTGGCCAGCATGTGGAGAATATAAATGCTGAAAAGCCTATGCAAATTTAATGTTGTTGGCGGGTCCTTATTTTACTTCGGCAGCCCTGTGCATGTTTATCCCCTTCCAGGCTTCTGCAGAAATAAACGGCCAAGAGCCTCTCCGGTGTTCGTCCTCTCTTCTTGTACCTGTGATGAACCAGTGGCAGGAAGTGCTTATAAATGTGCATAGCTCAGTTACCAGCTCAAAGCCGATGTGATTACTAACCTTCAAAAAATGACATTTTTCCTGCCTACCCACTCCAAAAGTTCTCTTGTTGCAGTTCTGTCCCACAGGACATCTCTGCCACTGATGTTTGAAAGGAGCATACTCTCTCCAGCTGCCTTCTCTCGAAGTACCACATTTTTTTCCATTTTACTCTAGTTAAAATCAACAGCTTCTAGACAGTGTCTGTAAAATCAGTAAACCATTGTATGAGACAGCCCACATTTTGATTCTTTTTTGTTGTTGTTGGGGGAGTTTTATTGTGGTTTTATTAAAAGTAAAATAATCCCCTAGCATTAAATATAGCAAAGTTGCTTCTTTTTACGTTTTCAAACCAGTTTCAAACTGCTGCAGGCTGGTACAGCAGGTTTTACTCATCCTCGTACGAGATGAAGGTTTTAACGCCAGGCACGACGTCACGTTTGTGTGAGCAACATCATTGTATTTTATTCCGTTTAGCTTTGCTTTAACTTGGATGATCCTCAGAGATATCATTTGGAGCGTCATCTTGTTTGGCTGTTTCGACCCATATCTAAATTCTTTTTCTGCATGTCCACTTAACTTAAGGAATTAAGACATGGACTGAAAATAAATCAAACTAGTGCTTTGATTAGAATTTATTTAAAAATGAGCAGTGTCACAACTGAATTCCCTGAGATTTCAGCATGGCTGTCAGTAAAGCTGCATTTGATTTTTGTGTGGAGAGAGTTTTGACTTCCTTTCAAGTGTGAAGATAATTCAGCAAGTGTGTTCTTTCCCTAAAAGTTGCTGCAAACTGAAGGTTGTAACATTCACATCTGCATGTTGGTAACTGTACTTAAAGTAAGTAATAAACAAAAGTAGGCATTAAAAAAATCTATAAGAGCCCTAACTTAAAGCCGTTAAAGTAATTGCTGGTCTTCTGTCAAGGTGTGTTTACATGTGTCCTGTCAGCTGGAACTAATATTTGTGGTGTTAGTTTATTTTATCAACCCTTCAAAAATAGGTATGCCTGAAGTTTCCTGGATGTCATGATACAGTTCAGTCCCAGGGTAGCAATAAGTTTGAGATTTTTCTGTAAAAGTCAGAAGAACTGTTGTGTTCCAGAATATAACAAATACTTTTCATACAGGGTAGTATTTGAGAGTTTTGTTTGCAAAGGTATAGCAAAATGGGAATGAAGTGAATAGGGCCCTTGAAAGATGAAGGGAAGAGTGCTCAATTCCAAGCCTTGCTGTCTGGAGGCAGTTCAGAAAATACAAACCCAGCCCTCCCTCCTCAAAACTACTAGGTTTTGCAAGTCAGAAGTGTTGTTTGATTAATTGTGTTGTTTTAGAAAAGGTGCACTTTGGGTTGTTGCAAGAAATGCTGTGAATTTGGATTTAAGTCAGTGTACTTAGTAAGGTTTTCTTTGTAACCATAAGACCCAAACCCTTTTTCTAAATTGAAAACTGAGTTTTCCATAAACTGAGTTTACGTAAAATGGCCAATACTGTGTATTTGCTGGTGAAACTGGGAGATGCAGTCAAACTGAGGGACATGCGTGAAATGATTTTGTGTATTTAGCACTGAGGAAGCCTCAGACGGCTGTTTTTTGTTAATGAGCAGAGGGAGAATGACACAGGCAGGCAGAGGAGGTTTTGGCATTGATAACCAGGAGTAAACTTTAAAAAAAGTCCTCCTGGGGATTTATTTTGGTAGCTGAGGACACGAGTTATGGTACCACATCACCTTGGATTTGAGGATGAAAGGGCATGTGCCTGCGCTGCTTGTTCAGGCTCGTGATGGCACTTGGCAGAGGGGAATGTTTGCCATCTGGAGAGCTGACAGAGAAGGGAGGAAGGGTCACGAAGCAAATGGGGAAGAAGGTGATCTGTAACGCCTGTGTGGTTAGAAATCACACATCATGAGAGGAGGGGAGAGATTTCAGAGAGTTTTGACAACCTTTTGTGCGTCAACCTTGTGTGCAGGGTACATGCCAGGTTGGTGACAGCAGGGCGTGTGGAAGGAATTTAACATCACTCAGGCGAGGAACCTCTCCAGGTACAGCTACAGTCTATATCTTCTCCAGGTAATGGCTCATGGGCAGACTTTCCAATGAGGACCTGACCTAGCAGGTCACTCTCCACTTGCTTACCTCCCAATTTAACTTTTGCAGACATTCTGGAAGTTTAGGCTTGATGTGAGGAAAAAGTTCTTCACTGAAAGGGTGATTGGCCATTGGAATGGGCTGCCCAGGGAGGTGGTGGAGTCACCGACCCTGGAGGTGTTTAAGGGGAGACTGGATGACGCACTGAGTGCCGTGGTTTAGATGATGGTTGGTGTTAGTGTTGGTGTTAGTGTTGGGTTATAGGTTGGACTTGATGATCTCAGAGGTCCTTTCCAACCTTGTGATACTGTGATACTGTGAATTTGCAGATCCTTATCCCCTGCCACCCACACACCATAGACTACATCTAAACCATTCACAAGCTCTGAAGTTTTCTCCATCTTGTGCTGCCCTTTGTCTTGCAGCCAAGGGAAGCCTGCTGGCTGCCCAGGCCCCAGGGCTCTAGATTGAAGGGCAGCCCCAGCATCCATAGGATCATAGAAGGGTTTGTGTTGAAAGGGACTATCTCATCCTACATCCTTTGCCATTGACCTGGACATCTTGCACTAGATCACATTGCTCAAAGTCCCATCCAACCTGACCTTGAACACTGCTGATTCACTGAGCAACCTGTTCCACTGTCTCACCACCCTCAGTGTAAAAAATTTTTTCCTTATGTCCAATTTAAACCTAGTCTCTTTCAGTTTAAAACCATTGCCCTTTGTACCATCACTATAGGCCTTTGTAAAATGTGAGCATGTATATATTTCATACTACTTAATGTCTCAGTACACGGGGTAAGCAGACCCTAGGAATGCACAAGCGCTTTGATGAGTTCAGCAACCCACAACCACCATCCCATTTCACCATGGGTGAATTTTCTGGTTGTACGTTTTTCCTCCCAACCATACACGATAAATTGTATGAAGCAGCATTAGCAAAAAATGCCCCTTTGCTGGTGACAGCCTTTCTGCTCCTGGGTTTTGCCAGCACAGCTGCATCAGTGATGTATCCTGCCCTGGGCTGATACATCTGCATGGTAAGCGTTACTGGTACAGAGCTGCCATGAGATGTTCCTATGCAGAGCTGTGCCTGCTCGGCTCTTGATGTCTGCATATCAACACTCCTCTCTGGGAGACCTTTTTTACTGCTAGAGTTAAGCCCGAGTTAAGCCCAAATTAATCCCAGTCCTCCCTGCAGGAGCAGGTGTTGGAGGCACTGCGGCAGAGGTGGGCACATCCTGGCCAAGACAGAAGTGGCTCTGCATGTCACGGAGTTTCCTCCAGATGAGTGTTATCTGACCATGACATAGTTCAGTTCACTTGGGAGATTCCTCCACAGCCTGAAATTCGTCTTCTATCCTGGAAAAATGTGTCAAAGCTGAGAAATGAAATTATTTATCTTCTGTTACTCAACTTGCTGTCCCCTTAGCTATCCCTTAGCTGTGGGTTTGCTTGGAAACAGTCTCGGTGAAAGGCAAACCTCTGCTTCACTCCATCCTGTCTTAAGTGATATATACGTATATATGTACATTTTAGTATTATTTTTTTAACTTGCAGCATTTTGGTGATGTAGTCTGCAGTGGGGTTCCACTTTATACCAATGGAGGGGCCAATTAACTTCATGCAAGCAGTGGAAAGGGTGCGATGGGAACTTCACACACTGGTTTTCGTGCCCCATCACAGGCCTGAAATCTTAGTTTTCCTTCCCTCATTTTTTTCCGCCATTCTTCCTGTCCTGACCTTATTTCCCCTCTTAAATACAAAATATTGTTTTAAGCTTGCAACCACAAATTACCTGTCAATTTTGCTTTTTCTTTTGTCATTAATTGTTTGTTGTTCTCATTATTTTTTTTTAATAAGTGTTAAATGTGCATTTTAACTTGATGGAGCTTAAAACAAAGCCAAACGGAAAGAGATTTTCTTGCTTGTTTTCAGCCAATGACTAAAGAAGTCTCAAGTTGAGGGTTATTTAACCTCTTCTCTAGTCTGATGAGTGGCAGAAGAAGCTGTATGAGCAAACCTGTATAGGGAAAAATGTGATTCTTCTCTTCCTAAACAGACCTTTGTTGTTTGTGGGTGTTTTTTTAAATAACACCCCAAAAAAGCAGGTTCTGAGCTGCTGCTAAAGGCTCTCCCAGAGGGGTTCAATAAAATACCTGTATTTCTCAAGAACTCAGTGCCCCTTCCCTTGCCTGCAATGCATATATTGTTTTTTCTTACTCTCCAAACTTTGGACAATTATTTTTTTAACATTTCTAAACTTAATTGCGTGCTTATTAGTTTCAGTCACTTTATGTTACACTTCACTCAGATAGCAGAAGTGGGTAAATAGGTGTTCTTTTTCTAAATGTTATTCGGAAGAAGAAAATCCCAGAGTAAACAGTTGGAGGTACTAAGTTTTGTTGGATTTCAAAGAGTCCTGGGATGGAGGCCCTAGGAAGTAATGCAGGGAGGTTTTCCATCCTCTCATGCTGGGGGAAGCCAGTATGAAGCAGACAGCAACAGCATCTCCGAGCTTTGCTGCCAGGCTGCTGATTCGCTCTTGCACAAAAGAAAGTCCCAATGATTCTGGCCTGAAGTGTTTTTGAGGAGAATCCTTCCCCACTCTTCCTCCCACCTCCTACCTATAAAGCAAATATGTTGGGGAGGAGGGTGGAGGGTTGTTCAGCATCCTCTTCATCTGTCAGGCACTGAAGGGAATTTGTCCTTGTCTTTTGTTTCCAGAAATGGATTTATTTAAATAATATGTTAGGACCACAGTGCTGTTACAGGCTTCAGTGCCTGTTGTCTTCTGGGCTTTGGCAGAGTTTCCTTGAAAATTGTGGAAGATTGGTATACCCCAGAAGATCATGGTGCCCTCTTGAAGCAGAGTAACCACCCTGAGTTTTTCTAAAGAAAAACTTCTTTAGAAAGGCCCCCATTCGTGGGCCTCTGAGAAAAATGGCCCTGGGTGGGACCTATTTATTTCCATGTGATTGAAAGATGGGGAAGTTGAACACTTGGCTCCCTCCTGGGGTGAGCGCTTGATCACCCAGCTGGGTGCCCACATGGCTGTTGCTGCTCCCACCTGTAGTGAGACAAGTACTACACCAACACCCTCCTTTTGCTCAACCAGAGTTGGTTACAGAATACTTTTATCAATCATTTATTTTCTTGTCATTGTCTGGGATTCCCATGGCATCTCTTGCAGCCTGTCACGCTTATGATGGCACTTTCCATTACTGTCGGGTAGTGCTCGGTACCAGCAGGAGTTTTGATCTCATGGTTGCAGACTTTTGGGATCTGTTCCTCATCTCTCAGGACTGGGTGGTCAGGGTTTTTTTTTAAGAAACAGAAGCCTTTTTAGCTGGGCTTCAATCTAAGGCACATGTCTCCCTGGCTTGTGCTCAGTTACAAACATCTTGCCAGGAAGGTGCCAGCTCCACCTTGCTTTGAGGCTTAGGTTTAATTATCTTTTGAGAAACCAGCAATGATAAGATGCTGAAAAAGCCTCATATGGGGTTTTTTGAACCAGGGAAGGTAGCTGGGGATGCGGCACAGCAAGAGTTCCTGGTGCAGCTGCACTGGGCTACTGACTGCAGGGGGCTGGTAGCTGCTGAGGACCTGCAGGATTTTTCTCAGCATCTGAAGGGGGAAGTTTCTAGGTAAAAATGTGGTGATGAGTAAATTGTCCTTCACAGGCAGTTTGGAAGGAAACTGCTGCCTTAGGGAGCCTTTGATTCCCTATGTCTATGGGGGATCCTCTGGCATGAAGAAGAAGTAGGCTCCACATGTGTTTTAAAGCAATTAGAGTGACAAGGAGGAATGATGTGTTTGGAGGCAACTATTTTCTTAACTGCTCTGGAGTTGGAATCTTCTCTGTCTTTAAAGTTAGAGCGTCCTCACAATTTTGCTGTTGCTAAAGCAGTTTTTACACGACACTCTTCCTCTGCATATCTGCCGGCATCTTGTCTGTGTGCCTTGTGGTTATGTCAAGGGAATGAGGTGGTTTGGGAAATATTGCTCAAGACAAACACAAGTTTCAAGATCTGCAGTTAATCAGATACAGGCAAAAATATGTTAGCTCTCTAAAGCATTTTGCTTTCAAGCCTAAATATACTTGAAGTGCCTTAAATTCTGTTTGCTTGTCCTTTTGTTCTATATCTTAACCTTTATAAGTACCTTATTTTAAGTTTACCTTAATTTTGCATGTTTACACCCTGTGTGTGTGTCCGAGCTGGGAGAGGGGTGTCACAAAATATTACCTATGCTGAAAAGAGCTCATACATGGGAATGATCTTAGTTCTGGCCTTGTCTCTTCTCCAGCAGCAGATCAGCGTGCTGAGTTGATGGATTTAATCTCCTGAATTCTGAACTATTTGTTTGCTCCACTCTTGCTACTGGGCGAGTGGCAGACAGTCTCATTCTCCCCGCAAAGCACTCAAGAAGCAGGTGCTTTCAGCCTTGGGGTCTGCAGCTCTGGGGCACAGGGTGACCAGGCACCAGCACGCCCCTCACTAGCTGGCCCCAATTTCCAGCTGAGCCCTCTGCAACTCTCCCACAGAAAGTTCCAGGGGATTTAACTATGTTTTTTTTAAAAAAAAAAACAAAACACAAAAACAGCCACACAAACCCCTGTCTGCACCCTCTTCCCAGTTGAGGAGGAGGTATGTTGTTGGGTGGACAATTTGCATTTTTAATTTCTTTTCAGTAACTTCTTCCTTCCCCTCTTCCTCTGTCTGCCTGTTCCCACCCTGCAATCACTTTGGAGGGCTCTGTCGATGTCCCAGGACAGAGAAGGCTCCTTTCTATTAGCAGGGAAAGAGCTTTTGTGGTGCTTGATGGAGTGCTTTGAAATGTGCTATTAAATGTGAAGCAGTCCCTGAAAAGTGTGCAAGGTACATTGCAAAGAGGATATTGGATATTTAAAATAAGAACAGCTGCATCCCAGACTTGTTGGTGATGCGACAGACAGTATGTGTGGTACTGTATAGCAAAGGATTTGTGGCTGTTTTCAAGCTACGTTACTTACAGAAGGCAGCAGGCAGCAAGTGGAGATGGGGATTGCCTCCTGGTCTCTGCCATGCTTTTAACTTTTCTTTGGGATGTTTTATGTGCAGCAATGTGAGGTGTAGTTTGCTGTGTTTTGGAAATGGTGTATTTGCATAGGAAATTGGTATGTAGCGGACTGCTAAATTTGTACCTGAGCCACCTCTCTCTGTCAGTTTCTACAGCCAAGGTTGGAATTTGATCGTGTTTTTCTGTTAGCTGACTTGAACTTAATGGATACTTTCTGATTTGCCTCTCCCTGGCACAAGCAGTACCTTGTGGTGGGTGCAGCTCTCGCAGGACTGCTCAGACTGCCTCATGTTTTCATCTAATGTGCTTTTGTTATTTTATTTTCTTTTTTAATCTGCCTGTATTTTGTTCATACCTGTGAAGATACAGATTTTACTTGTTTGTTCTCACTCTTGCCCAGACTTTTTTGCTGAATATCAGGGTGGATGCTGCTACCATGTGCTGCAAGGTCACTGTCATGTTGAGTTTGGTCTCTATGCATCTAAGCACTGCCATAGCATCCTCCAGAAGAGCTCCCATGCCAGGTTCCTGGCACAGCTCAGCTGGGAGACCCTTCTGCTCAAATTCATAACTGCTGGTCTGTGAAGTGGCAGAGAAAGACTGTGATTTGCCACCCTTTACTGTTGGTCTTTTACAAACTACAGATAGTCATCTTGAAGCACCCTTCACCTTTCACTGTGGCCACTTGGCTTGGTTGGGGTTGCAGCTTGATTAATTTGACGAGCGCTTGAATGGCTGTTGTATCTTTGCTGTGTTTTAAAATCAGCAAAAAATAAGTACTCAGAAAGTTGGAAACAGCAAGTTAAACAAACCCTTAGTACTGATACTTTTACAATGTATCTAAAGGAGGAGAAAAAATATCAAGACTCATTGCTTTTTTTGCCTTTTTTAAAATTAAACAGACAAGCTGATTAAGAAACATTTGAAGTTGGATCTTTTTTTACTCGTTAAACTTTTTTTTTTATTTGTCTGCAGTTTTAAAATATCCATTCTTAAATTACGTAAAATAAATGATATGAGGGTGAGCAACAGCCCAATGCATATCTGGATTTGGCAGGCTTCTTCATACATGAAGTTTCATCTTTAATGTGATTTAAATAGTTTAAGGTATTAAACTCTTTAAATCAAGATTTATAACAATTTTAAGATGCATTCTACTTAAAGCATGAAGGAATGAAACGTGCTATGGGTTTTGAAAGGAATATACATTCATTGCTAACTATGTACTTTATTAGTAAGTTGAAATAGTAATTTTTTTTTCCAAACTATGTTTGGCAGATGATAGTTTATAATCAAATTACAGAATAAAATAATTACATAAAGTTTAACATAATAAAGTTATTTTATAGGTTTTAATACAGTGAGAATCTATTAAGATTGCCTTTGGTCTACATTGAAAGGAGGCAGGCACAGTCTTGTTTGCAGGCAAACAAAGCCAAAGACCAAGTTTTTAAAAAACTAGAAGACATCATCCCAGGCAGTGCATGTCTGGATCATCCTAGGAGGTGCTTGGATGGAATTGCGTGATTTAGGTGTGAGTAGGGTGTTGACAGAGAAGTTTTTTGTTTCTTCAGTAAGTACCTGTAGATAGATTAGCAAATTGTAGTTAATTATTTAACAAAGGACACAATGCTGCAGTTGCTTTTGACTCCTGCAACTGCTTAGCAGCCCTGGTTTGGAGGGTGGAATTAAGCCTACAACTTTAAAATTAAGCTTTTCTTTTCCTTTTCTTCTTCCCAAAGAATTAAAGGCTCTTGACTGCCAGCTCTGGGCATTGCAGTCTGAACTGATGAAGTGCAAACTTTTGCACTCTGTGCTAAAGACACTTACAGAAAAGGGAGGTATTTAGACTGGGTCCAAACCCCACTCAGTTCATGGGCTTGCAGTTGAAGAAGATGGGTCTGTGCTGTCCCTATCCATCTGAGGGTCTTCAGGGAGTCCATCTGATATCAATCCTTGCTTTTTGTGCAGATCCCTATCCAAATCTTGAGCAGAAAAAGCTTCAGCTGTGACAAGCCAGTCGTGATGTGAGCTGAAATCCAGGAGACTGATTATTCCTGGGAGCAACAGGACTGACACTGACCACTTGCCAGTGCATTTGACTGGTAAGATCAAATTCTTGCATATACTGGGAGAACAGTCAGACTCGCCCTGCGTCCTCTCTCCTTCGTCGTGCTGGTGATGAAGATCTCTCTTCCACACCTTGTCTGATTTTCTGAAGTAGGAAGTTACTGTCTTCAAGATTTTCACTTCTGTCAAATGTGACAGACATTAGCCAGCAAATTTAAAATCCTGTAGTGTTTGGATTGATAAATGCATTTATACATGAACATGGAGGCAGCCAGAAACCAACCTCGCAAAAGTCAGTGCTGCTATGGGGTTAAACGAAAGAAATGAATTTTGGCAATGTCCAAACTTTTACTTGATTTTTCCTGCTCTTTCAATTCTGTATTGTTTCTGCCCAGGTGTAGGGCTGGAGTTGCTCTTGGCAGCCTGGCTGGCCAATGGCAGCTGCATGATGGCCTTCCTTGGTCAAGCTCTCGGCAAGTGGAGCAACCAAACAGTGACAGCTGAGGAACACTTTGTGCTTTCCTGGCTGCAAATGTACAGACAAAGCACTGTCAGAGATGTGAAAGCATAAATTCAGTAAAAATATCTTTTCACTGGAGTCCTCACTGCATGCAAGGCTGAAATCATGGGAGTTGTTCTTTGAAGTCAGTTGCTTATTTATATTATGTCTTTTAACAGCAGCTGAGACCTTTAAAATGCCTGAACTCCCACTCCTTTTATTAGCATTTTTACATATGTACTACTGCAGGGTGCACACCTATGGCTGCACACATGCATTGCATGGTCCTACCTGGATAAGTGTGTGGGACATTGCACTTGTGTTTAAGTAAGACACAGCACTGAGGCCTCTTCATTCCCACAAAAGTACCTGGAGCATTGGGAAAGTTCATTCAGACGCTTTGCAGCTGTCTCTATCTATGCTGGGTGACAGCAGTGGAGAAGGTGGGTTGGGTGCAGTTCTACTGGAGGTCTTGTGATCAGCTCCTGGGTCTCACTGTGGTGGAGAGGATTTGATGAAAGGATCAAGTCATTCTTTTGCATTATCACATTGTAGTGAGCGGACAAACACTGCTGTTCTCGTCTTGCCTTTACCTCTGAGATCACCAGCAGCTGCCTCATTAACTATTAATGACCTGCTCATTAATGCTGTAAAAGGCTAGGACCACTCTTGCAAATTTTGTGGACTCTTCCCCTGAAATATTTATGACTCGCTCACTGTGCAAAAGGGCAGGAGCAACAGCAGAGAACATGCCTCCAAGTTTTGTTGAGCATTGTTAAAGAGCTCATGAATATGAAGAAGCTGGCAGCTTTTTTATTTTTTTGGCTTTTCAAGCTTGCACTGCACATCTGGCTGTAGGGATTGAATGGGCTGGCTAGGTTTGTCCCCTCATGAGCCATTGCAAATTCATAACCAGACTAACCTAGTGTCTGGTCTTCTGCCTTCTTAGCAGAGCTTGGGCTGGTTTACTGATGGTCTGTAGTTTCAGTAGTGCTTTCCTTTGCATCGTGCTCTACAAGTGCCCAAGTATAAATGATACCTCCAGGGGCAGTTTTATTACTCTTATTACTCTTGTTCAACAGATGGGGAAACTGAGGCACAAAAGTTGAACAATGGCCATGGAGCTGAGCAATGAGAAGGCAGCAGAGGTGGAAATGGTTTTGCCTGAAACTCTAACGCTACTTTTAGTTAAAGACTGGTTAGTGGGAAAGGGGAGAACAGTCATCAAGCCTCATATGAAGCCATTGCTACAAATTGTTGCCGTCCCAAACAGCTCCTAGGTGATTGCAAAGAGGAGCACTGAGTAGTGCTTTCCCTGGGAAGATGCCAGGTTTTTTAGCTCCCGTTGGTACCAAGAAGCAATAGGAAAGCTATTTTTCCCCTCCATACAGATTTTGGAGATAAAATTGTGTTCTCCCTGTTGCTTTACATCTACCAGCAAGGAAGAGTCTGTCCAGTAAATCCCAACTGCAGCTTGGCTGGTGGTGTGCCAGGCGGATTAAAAGCTATATTTCTGTCCCACAGCCATCTGCAGAGCAAATTCTAGTGTAAATACATGTGGGAGGCTTTTTTTGGTAAACTGGTGAGATGCACTTTAAAGAGAACAGGTATGACTTCAAAAGTGAGGACTGGTCTGTACAAAGTTAACATCTTTTCCATATGCAACTGGCCTTTAGAATAAAAAGACTTCTGTGTGTTTGGAAGATGCAGGATGTGTCAGGAATGACCAACATTTAATTCTGTGCAAGCTTCTGGACTTGCAGATAACACTGGAGTGGAGCCAGGCGGCAAAATAGATATGTATCAGGAGCATTCCCTGGTACAACTTTCTCATATTTTTTTCTTACAGAATGTGAATTTGTTATCCTGCAGTAGGTCAAATTACAAGGAATGCTTGGGTTCTCTCCTGGAGCCATTCCTTTTAGCTGATGGAGCAAAGCTAAGATGGATCCACGGTAGAATTTCAAAGTCCTGTCCTTCACCAAAGCAGTCTTTAAGGGTTTATCTGAATAGCTTAATTTCATAATACTAGGACAAGGTGAAGAGCCTGCTCAGGTAGCCTGGTGGTAGCCATCTTAGTGGTAGAACATGGTCATATCATGCCCTGTATGACTGCAGCAGGCCCTGGTGGGACTCCATTGTCACACTGATCTCCAGAAATATCCCAGCAGCATGCTGAATGCTATCTGTTTTTTTGCCCAAAACTAGTTTAAGTGTCTCTGGGGAAAACTTCTGAGACTCTGTTGCTACAAGAATAGCATCCAGATCTTGAGTGACTTTTGTCACTCTTTATTGAAGTGATTCCTCCAAAAGCTAGAAAATGGGTAGATGAAGTAATCAAGTTGCTGTCCTTTGGCTGGCACAGCTCTTCCAGAGACAGCTGCAGTGGAGGCTGCGGAGCAGATCGTCATCATTTTTTTAGTTACCGATGGTGCCATTACCTCTCCATCTGTAGAGTTGTTTTCTTCCTTGATCTACCTCCTCATCCCACCAAGGGCATGAATCTCTGCCTGAGTTTTGGGAGCCCTTTTCTTGCTGCTTCCTTGGTGGTTAGAAGGAGTCTCTCTGAAACAGACCCTGTTCCTCCTCTCTTGAGTGAGGAACATTCCTCATGTGAGGAGTGTTGTAGAATCTCTGTTGCTCAGCAGAGGGAAGAACAATGTAATTCAAAATGTTGGGGGCTATGTCCTGTCCCTGATAAGGGCATCAATGATCAGGTATCAATGGTGTAAGAAAATACAGCAGCAATTAACATTTTCAGTAAGTAGAAACTTACTGTTTCCTATGAAATAACTGGAAGAGGGAGGATTCTCTGTAGGAACATAAGCTTTCAGTCCTTGGTGTCATAGTGTGAACTAAAAGAGCTGCTGGCAACCAGAGAAATTCCAGGTGTGTCTTTTGCATGCCCCTCAGCTGCAGGTTACATTTCCAAGGAAAAAGCACGTCTGTTCACGCTCTTGGGCATATTCCTGATTTCAACACTTTCAGACTGCACTGTGCTTTAGAGGATGCTCTAACTCATTATTGATTTTTCTTTTCTCGCAGCATACTCTTGTCTTGTCAAGATAAAAATGATTGCTCACATTTATGAGTAGTAGTTTCTGAAGTCTAGCCTTTAAAGTGATATCTTGCCATCTAGATGATCAGTGGGGTACCAATAGTTCACTGGGACTTGTGGGTCTCTGATATTTTTGGTAGAAAGCAGCTCTTCATTAGCCTTATGTCCCCAAGAGGATACCCAGTTTTGCAAGTGTTAGGTTAAATTTTCATGTGCTTTTAGATTGGTGGGTACTCCAGCCAGTGATGCTTTGGCAAATTCTGATTCAAGAACATGTTATCTAAGCCTGAAATTAAGAGGAAGAAAGAGAAAAAACAGCCTTATAGTCCATGAGAAGAAAAGAAGGAACAGGTCAGCCAGGCAAATGAAGGGGTGAAGCTGTCCTGCAAGACCTGCTAAACCTGGCCTTTTCAGAAGATTTTAGTAATCCTTTAAGATGTGTTGTGTTGGTTTCTCATTTTTGTCACTGATGCTGTTTATGTCTTGTACTTGCTTTGATTTAAGTGGTGCAGAGTTAACTTGTGATTGCAGTGCTCGTGTAGTAGGGTCCTTCTGAACTAATGTGATGTAACGGGTCCCAAAACAGTGCACATCTAGAGTCTGCAAATCAATGAAAACTCTCCTGTTGGGCTTTTTAAAAAACATTTGTTTCATAGCATCAGCATCTTGACTCTTACTTAACAGCATCTGATGGTCTCCACCTCCAGTGGACCGAGCAGCTCTGTGTGGGAAGGCACAAAAGGTGAATTTTGAATAACAGCATTGCTGTAATGTGTACTGGGAAGCAAGCTCACGTCTTGCTGCCTTCTGAAAATACCTTGGAGTTAAGCCGTGCCTACACTACAGACTTCTGCCACCAAAGCTGTAGTGACTAAAAAGCATGGAGAAGTGTGATTCCCGAGTGCTATGGCTGTGCTGGCACAGCCCCAAGGCACAGCATGCAAACACTGGAGAAACTACCCTTTCTCTGGCCTGCCAGAGACTCGTGCTGGGGTCTTTGACCAGGGCTTTGTTACGATAGCCTTATCTGACACGTAGCGTTATGACAAGGTTAGGTGGGTATTTGTCTGCTGCTGGAGTGCTTCTGGGGTCTTAGTTTCTGTAGATTTTTAAAGGAGTGTTTTCATATCCTCCTCAGTAAAAAAAGGTGAAAGGCACATTTTAATGTTACAGGTCCTCTCTGATCAACCTTCTTTGTGGGGTGGTTCTGGTGCTCCCCCCGTGCTCTGGAGCGGGACACAGCGCCTGTTATTTTAGCCGTAGGCCATCTAGTGCTGGGTAATGTTGCAAGATCCAAAAATAAAAAGTGGAGTAATATGCAGACAGAGGAAACAAGGCATAACTTTACCTTTTGGGCAGAAAACCCCTCCCCTCTTTCTAGCACAGCTCCACACCCCCAGTCTCAAAAGATGGATAACTCCGTTAGGTTTTTACCACCTACTCTGTCTTCCACACTGAGTTTTAATCATTGCTTTCCTTCAAGAGCTCATGTTGTTATACTTTGGTGAAATACTGCCCCTCTCTTCCTTTCCAGCCTTTTAGAGTTACACATCACTTTGCTTGAGAAAAACACGTCAAGGTGATCCCCAACCTTGCTGGAGAAGCAGAAAAGAGAGCAGTTTATTGGTGGTTGTTTAATCCCATCTCTCTTAAAATACAAGCATCTAGTATCTGCTTGCATGTTTTCCATCCCAGTTTTTGAGTTTCAGAAGGGTTTTGTTGCAAGAATTACTTGTAGAAGCATGGAGGAATAAAGGTTACTTATACAAGTTCAGGCAGAGGATTAAAGCCTCCTCTCCCATAGCCTGGCTAGGACCATCTGAGTTCGGACTTGAAACAAACACATGGCAAGGCTCTGATTTTGGCTTGGTTTTCTCCCAAAATCAGAATGGGGAGTGTCTCATCTTTTATAACAGTCTTTACCCACCCCCTCCAGTGAAACTTGGCATTTTTTTTTCCTGCAAAGAGAACTCAGGAAATTATTTTGCCTAGAGCAGGGTCCAGACAAGGTGCAGATTCACCGTGGAGGACCTAAGTCTCTTCAGCAAGATTTCTGCTCTTCAGCAAGATTCTTAAATAGAAATATAGAATCATTAAGGTTGGAAAAGAACTCTTAAGATCATCAAGTGCAACCATTGTGTATATATATATATCAGTTCTCTTCATAGCCGTGGAGAGCAGGGATGCCTGGCTTCCCAGGCATGAAGTTCTCATGTTTATCTTGTTCCCGTGAATCACAGGAGATAGGACCTTGGTGTAATGCCATTAGTTACATCTCCATTCCCCACTCCTCCTCTTCCACATTCTTCCCTGCAGCCTGTAGGGCTTCATACTGGCATCCCCACACTCAATACTAATACTTGCTATTTTTACCTTTTTATTGGGGTGGGGTTTGAAGCAAAATGCTGAAGACAAATAAACAAGTCAATAAGCAAAGCATTTCAATGAATGTGCAGTTATTATAACTGGTATCAGGACAAGGCATGCAAACAGGCCAGTCTGTGGCTTCATGCTAAAAGCTCCTGTTCCTCTGTTTTGTTTTTGATTTTGAGCACAGTAAGGGACCAGTATATGACCATATGCTCACAAAATGCTGGTTACATGTCTTCCAAACAATGTTGTTACAGTAATGGTATGTCATGTATGTGTCACGTTTTGTATTGCTGTGAATGTACCCATGTGACTCTGAACTGTACTGCATTTCCTTCTTCATCACCAATAACAACAGTTGTTTCCTGTCAACTTCTGCATCCATTCCAAATAAATTGGAAATGTGATTTCACTTCATTCAGTACCGTTGGGAAATTCATGCCCTGGGGAAGTTGTGATAGTATTCCAGGCAAAATGTTAAGCATTGTGCTTAAGCCTCACTGATGTTGATCAAGTTAAGTGTGTTCTTAAGCCTTAGGAGGTGCTGCCTATTTCCAGGCATTGGTCTTAATGGTGGGTTTGAAAGAAGGGAAGCTGATCTCCCCTTGCAAGGCTCTAAAGATGTAACTGCACCTAGAGGGAGGCAATAATCAGTAGAAATTGATGCTGACATTGCTGTGAACACTATCTTGGTCATAGCTTTTCATTTTCCAAAGAAAAGATCTTTTCAGTGTGATCTGAAGAGTCCTTCAATTTTCAAAAATTGTGGGGTTTTTCTCCCCTTGTCATTTGTTTTCCCTTATTTTTCTTGTCATGTAGTCACCTTTGCAATTTCAACAAGGTTTTTGAAGTTAACACTACTTTGAGGCAGTGATATCTAGGCTGAAGAGGTTCACACCTCTTTGGTGTGAGTGAATTCTTGTGATTTTTGGGGAGGTATGTCTTGTGATGAGGACGTAAAGGAGCAGGGAATCAAGGCTCCTAGGTACAGTTTTGATCTCCGTGGCTTTCCCTCCTGTGAGCCTTTGGCAAATGAGAGATTAATGCAGACTCCATAAAACTATTTTTAAAATAGATCTCCCTTGGGGAAAGTATGGAGTAATTAACATTTCAGAGGTGCCTTGAGTTCATTTTATAGAGGTTGCAGGAATGAGAAAAGGGGTTTTTTTCTTGCTAGATATGAGCTGACCAAAGGACATATTTTAATGATGTTGGTTTACCTCCTAAGAGCCCTTTTTCAAATGGAAGACTGTTTAACTTCTTATGTATCTACCAATATGGTTCATTACTGCCAATTTTAACCAAATAAAATATACAGTATTGGAACCAAAACTGGATTTGGTACCTTCACATCATGAAAGCTCATGCTGCTAATTTGCCAGTAGCCTCAGGGCGCTGATTGCCAGATGCTATACTGAACCTAATTTGCATCTGTATCTACATAAATGCTTTAATTAAAATTTGCACCAGCCTGAGATAGACGAGTGTCACTGCCTGCTATTTGTTTACATTCTCTGACAATAAAGGCCTGCCTTGGCTGCTTCTTGCCGATTGTACAACTTGACAAGGCTATTTGAGGTGCAGACTAGAAACTTGACAGATTTTTAGTTAGACTCTGCTGCAAACTGAGGAGCAACCTTAAGCTTCCAGGTCCAAATGCTGCCTTTATTTTAGCAGCAGAGGAAATTTGAGCATCTTGATTCTATGGGTCAAATTTGGTCCATGGGTGCTCTAGATTTAGGGTAGTTTTGTGCAGTCAGAATTTATAGCTTCTTGCAGACAGTATCTGTTTTGTCACACATGCAAATCGTAAGACCGCAGTGAGGACAGTAGAAAACCATTTTAAATACAGGTTCCATCAAGAATAACATTTCTCAGCAGTGTTTGTCTTTGAACATAGAATTCCTTGAAGGGCAAATGCTCTAAATAAAAGAGTTTTCAGGGCCTGAATGGGGTCCTGGTTGCTTCAGCAGGGCACCTAAAGAGCTTATGGCTGACTTTGGATGAAAGCAGTGGAGACTCTGGATGAGATTTTTACTTAGATCACACATTTAATCTGGAAAATGCAAGCATATAAATACAAATTAAATCAAAACTGTGCAGTTTGCCTTTGGACAGTGGAGGGTGTTCTGGTTGATGTTGCTGTGCTGCTTCCCAGTTACTCAGAAGTTTTCATTAAGTGTTGCAAAGGAATGAAATCGAGTGGTAAAGTTAAAAATGATTTCACAGACTGCTTTGAAGATACACGAAGGGCAGGCTAAAGAGAGCCATAACTTCTCTGCGTGGATTTGGAGGATTGCTGAGCTTCATTTAAAGGTATTACTTAACTTTCTCTATATAAGATACTTCAAAGTTCAAAGCCACTGTTTCCCTTAGTGAGAGGTTGTATATATGTTGAGGATTGGACTAGATGACCTGAACTAGTCTGTGATTCTGTGATTCTATATAAATCTGAGCATTACCAGTCGCATTCTCTGACTGTATTTGCCTATAGTAATTTGTGGATCCATTTTGAGGGAGTTCATTGAGGTTCAGCATATCTGTTTGCCTGATAGATCTGTTGAAGTGGGTAGACTGCCTACATATTACAACCTGCCATGGGACGAGTGGCCAGAACCTGTTTATTCAAGTCCACCTGCAAGAGCACAGGCACAAAAGTATCTCTGTTTGTTGCAAAGTGACCTGAATATTTAAATTCGGAGGTGTTAGTAAGCCAGCTGAAATGCATATCCAGGGGTGTGGGGTAAGTGGTGGTACAGACTGAGCTCGCTCAGCATCTCTTTATAAGAGAGGTGTTCCAGTCCCCTGATCATCTTCATGGCCCCACTGGACTCTATCCAGTCATTCCTCGTCTTTCTTCAGCCGGTGGCGGGGGCTGGACGCAGCATTCCAGATGCAGCCTCACTAGGGCAGATTAGAGGGAGAATAATAACACAAAAAAAAATCCAAAGACTTGTTTATTTCATCTATACTGTGAGGATCATAGGACTTCCAGTATTAAATTCATTAAGGTGAGAGGGTTCTCCGATATGTAATAGAAAGGTGGGGAAGGCACATGAAGGAAAGCAGCCCTCATTTTCCCCTGCAGTGAGGGAGAGAAGAGTAGAGTTCTGAGTGGTTTCTCAGTCCTGGTGTTTGTGGTCACTGACTGGAGCAAGGAGGGAGGGCAGAGCTCAGCTCCTCTTTGCTAACACTTTTTTGGGAGCAGATGAAAGAATTGGTCTGGGATGTGACAACACAGGGGAAAAAACATCCTCCCCAGGGAGATTGTCCTGTTAGGGTGGGAGATATGTTTGGGAGTTTTTTAGCTTTGTGTTAGAATCTGCTCTGGCAGGGAGATCCATCAGCCTGTTGTCCCTGCTCAGGCCACAGCTTTCCCCTTTGCCATCCCCACTGCATCTCCTGGCCAGGCTGGCACTGCAAATAAGAAGCCCCAGAAAGTTGTGATTGGCACCATTACTTCAGTCCTGAAGCAGCTGCTGGCTTGGATTGGACCAAAACCACATTTGATACCTCTGCCTTTTCCAGGGTGGCCTCTCGGCATGTTTTGAGGTGAGAGAGCAAGTCAGGTAAGGGGGTCAGTGAGCAGCCCTGCACGTGGCTTTCAAAATTCATTGTGTTTATCTGATTTTAAAATTCACCGTTAATGCTTTCAGTGTTCCAAGCACTGTAAGCTAGCCTTTAATCAGCCTGTGTGTATTTTAAGAATCAGACTGTTACCGCCTCAGAGATACCTGGAGATTTGGTTGAGAGAAGCCTGGCCTAGTTTTTCGGGGTAGCTAGCACTGCGTTTTGATTTCCCTATTTGATGTGAGCTTCTCCACTCTTATTTTTTGAGGTGTTTTCTTGAAAAGATGTTTTCTTGCAAAGCTCTGAGCAGCCGGTTCATGGATAGTGGAAAACAGAAACTGAGGTGTAGTATAGCCATAGTTCTTGAAATTAGAAGTATATTAACAACTGTTGTCACCCCGCTGGAAAGGGGAACTCTGGTCCTGCCATGGCAAGGGCAGCTCAGTTGTCTGCGGCTCTTTGGTTGTAGTTGTGCAATGTGAGAGGCAGCATCCAGCAGCCTAGTGCAGGACTGACGTGGTGTCCCTAGTGAACACAAGGCTTAATCGGGTAATTCGTGCTGAGAAAATGTTGGGGTTTAATCATTTCAATAACAGAAATAGTTATGCTGTTAGGCTGAGGGGATTTGTTTGTATTACACAACTGGTGTGGTGGAAATGATTGCTCAGATTTCCATCCCAGCTCTCCAGAACGGGAAAATGGAATATAAAAAGGCTGAAGGATCCATCCTTATGATCTTCTGGATTTTGCACGTGCCAGATGGGTGTCCCAGAGCCAGGAAAGAAATACTCAGCTTAGTCAGACCTCACTCAAGCTCAGACTTGGAAGTGTGCATACAAATGGCCTTGCTCATGGTGTGCCCAGGCCTCTGTCAAACAAGGTCTTGCCAAAGTGGGCACCAGGCTTCAAGCAGAAGCACACTTGTTGCACAGGCTCTTGGGGAATGTGTTGTTATACCCGGCATCACGCTGCAACAAGAATATGCAAAAAGTATCTCTCAGAAGTAAAAAGACTTAATCCTGGAAAAGCACTTGAGAGCCAGTTCATTAGCTCTTTGTTTTCACCGAGTTAATTAGACTTTCCAATGACTTTATTTCTTTCTTTCTGCTGTCATCTGGAGTTGCAAGTGAACTTTCTGGTTGCTACAAACTGTAACCTATTGGTGGGCATCCTCTTGGAAGTGTCCTTTCTCCATTTCTCACCCATTTGCGCAAAGTTGTTATGAGACCTTCAAGATGTCTGCAACAAGTCACCTTCTCCTAAAAAAGGATCCAGCCTTTTGTTACCGGAGGCCAGTTTTTATTTATTATTTCTATTTCAGAGTGCCTCAAGACACACATTGGGTTGATGAAACGACATAAAGCAAAGCTGGAGGCTGTGCCAAATAGTTCATAACCATGGAGGAATACTTGGCAGAGGGGAAGAAAAAGGGAGGGATGAATTAGTGGTAAAATGTGTGTGAGTGTTTTTAATGTGTTTGTCTCACATTGGCTTTCCTAGATGTTGTCAGCTGTCTGAGCTCTGTGTGCCTAACGGCAAACAAGTTAAATATAAACAGAAGCAGTATGGGAAGGGGGCATTTACTGAATTTAGAAATCAATCCAGATGCTCTTTCACTGTTAGTTAGACTTCATTATAGAAAAAAAGATCTACCTTTTTGATTTAGAGTCACTCAACAAAACTAATCCTTGGCTCAGATGGATGTTTGACTCAAGTTCTGATGTTCGCTTTTCCTCTTTTTAAATTAAAAAAAACCCTTAGCTTTAAAAAAAATGATATGGTATTTGCAGAATCAATAGAAAAGCTGACCCACATAAAAGTGCCAAAAAATTGGTTTCATGCCCTAGAACTTTTCCTGCATGCTTTTTGATGCAATGTATCTGATCCTTCAAAAAGGAGGTAACATACAGTGATCTTGGCAGCTTTGAAGAATTGTTCTGAAAGAGTAACAAGGAACACTGGAGAAAGGAATGTGCACATGTACCTTTAGTTTTCCCCCTCATTAAAGGTATTGTGAGACAGAAGAAATTAATGTCATGTTGCTGGTTCTGTGGAAGGATATGATAAATTTTGTATGAAATGTGGTTTTGTCTATTTTTTAAAGGGTGAAAGTGCATTTCTCCTGAACAGCTCTTCACAGTAGGATGTGAATTGCACTATATCTTCCTTGGTTCAAACCTGTGCCTACAGGACTGAGTGGCAAAGGTGTATCCAAATAGTAGCAGGATTTGCTCTCAGCAATGTAATTGTGCCCTGGATCCTCATTCATTTAGAAAGCTGTAAAAAGTATCAGCTGCTAAAGATTTATTCCAACATAAGTAGGATCCAAATCTTAATTGGATTCAAATACAATACTTAGATATGAGGGAAGCAGATGTTTAGTGTCTCAAACTGTATTGCTTTGGCTTCCAAAAACATCCCAAGCTGTTTAGGACTGTGAATCCAATGGTAACAAATCAGCGTTCAATACAGGCATCACCGCAGTGGCAGTGGTAAATTGATTTGTTGGATTTGTGGGGCTGCAAGACTGGTAAGCTGTAAGTAGATTTTGTTTCATCCCTTTGTTTTCTCAGCCTTAAAAAAAAAAGTTAAATTCTAGCTGGAGGGAAAGGATGGGCCCAAAGTTGTTGATTCTTAAGAGGCTAAGCAGAGGCAGTGCCCAGGCTGTGCTGGCTATCCCCAGGATAGGGAGAAAAGGCCGCAGAAGCAACTGCTTCATGGGAATTTCCAGAAGCCTTTCCAGTCTTCATTGTCGGACACTGTTTTACAGTACTCAGTGTATTCACTTTCCCTTTTCGGCTGCATTTGCTGGAGTGCAGGGGACGCCGAAATGCTGACACTGGGGCTGTGCAGCCGGGGAGCAAGGGCAGCAGGCAGGCACGTGACTTGGGAGATGCTGACCTCAAAGGGGCTGCTCCAGGAGTTTGCAGTAAGGAGAGCAGATGAAGTTCAACACTGAGTGGGACTGTATAACAACGTGTAGGGGACTCCGGGCAACCCTTTCTTCCATCTCTTTGTGGCTCCTTGATTACTTGTAGCTGAAAGTAGGTCACCTGGCACAAATGTAGGGGCTGCTGACCCATGTGCATCTCACTTAACTTTCCAGATATAGACACATGGACACTGAAAATAAGAGACCTTGTAACATCTAACGCTACTGGTCTTCAAGAGCGAATGGAGCACAAACACCATTATTTGAACAAAGTGATTTCTTGCCTTATATTTACAACTTACCCTCATTTTGTTTCTTGTACCACTTTTGCACTGGCGGCTGCTGGGTTTGGCAGGAATTTGCAAACACATTGGTACTTAGAGCCAAAAGTAGGAATGGTCTAAATAGCTAAAAAAGGGAAACCCCTTCCTCTTGTATTTATTTTTATAACAGGAAAATGTAGTTGCTGGCTGAACTTGATCTGTCTTTTATTTTTCCCTTGAAGATTTTTTTCTTTTCAGCTTGGGGTTTCAGGGAAACAAAAGAGGGAATGAATTAAGAGCAGAGGAAAAGAGTGTCTGCTGTTGGGCTGTGTCACATGGTGAGGAAATCAGTCTGAAACTGGGGAGACAGGGCCAAACCTAACAGCGATACTGGGAGACTTTAAATTGTGTCGCTCTGACAGCAGATCTAAGCGGTGAAAATAGCTAGAGATGCTTCTGGCTGCAGTCTAGGTTACATAGCATTGTGCACACGTGGAAATGATGCCAATGGGCTGCTGCTAGCATCATTTGCTATACCTGTCTGCATGATACCTCTTGTAGGTGGTCTCAAATGACAGCCCCAATCCTTTCCAAATTGGCACACGTTTAGACTGTGGGGACTGGTGTGGATTAATGTGCTTTTGTGTTGTGTTCACTTCAATTCTCTCTCCATGTTTTTTTTCTTCTAGCACTGCTGTTGTTAAGAGCTAGGGTACTGTGGAGGAGAGGAAGGAGCATGTAATTCTTGGCTGAGTCCGCTGTGTAGAACATACACCATGTCTCGAGCAAACTCGTACAGTAACACCTAGATGGATCTGAACACAGGGAGTGGACAACTCATGGTGTTGAAAATAAATAACTGGATGAGCAGTCTGCAGCTTGGTTGTTTAAAAATAAAATAAAAGTTACAGCTGTACGTATGTTGGGCATCAAAAGCATCCTACAACAGTGCTACTGTAGCAACCGTTGTGCTGGAAAACAGTTATCAATCATGGTTCTGACACAGGAGGGTCTGACAATTGTTTTCCAACACATTTGTTACTGTGGACTAGGTTTTGGTGCCTTGTCTCATAGGTAACTAGCCAGAGGGTGAAATGTGTGAAATGCAGTGTAAAATGCAAGGTTTAAGAGGAACAATGAGAAATAGTTTACTAAAAGCCAAATAAATTAGTGATGAACTTTGTATTAGCCAGAACCCTATAGATATTGCTTTCTCTCTGGCTGAATTTTCTTATGCGAGCAAACATTCTTCTCCTTGCTTTAAAGCCCTTGTTGCCAATTTGAAGTACTGTACAAGACTGAGATTTCTTACCCATCAAGAAAATACTTTGATTTGTTGAATAGGAACAGTTAAGAGATAGGAAAGAAAGTAATACACCTTTCTGCTGTGCTAGCATCCACAGCTGGGGGATGTGTTGAAAAGTAAATATCCTCTTTGAGCAATTCTTTCCCGTTCTATTTCATTTTGGTTCAGAGCAGTGCAGAAAGGCTGGAGGGCCTGAGTGGGAGATGCAGTGAGTGTATTCCCCCATAATGGAGCCATGGGGACTAATGTTGTTCGTTTGCATATTTTTTAAGAAAGCGCTGAGACTGAGAAGCGGCAGAGAGTCATGATCCATCTGTCCATTCAGTGCCAGGGAAGCCAGGCCAGGATGCTTGCCAGCCCCTGCCTTGCCTTGCAGCTGATGCCAACTGCAACTATTGGTAGCAACCAAACCACATCTTGTTGCAGGAAGGTACTGGCTTCAAGTAAAACTACGGATGGACATATCTGCACCCCAAGCATGCTGTGGCTGAGGGTTCAGAGCAGTCCTCTGGAAGCTGTGGCTTGGTGAAGGCAACCTTGGTGGCTGCCTGGGTTGGCTGGGCAGATATCCCCTGCCCCGGAGCATCGCCTTCCTGCTTCTCACTGGTGGGGTGTAAGAAGATTGGTTTCATCCTGATAGAGAGAATGTTTTCTGAAATCTTCTAAAGGTCTAAGAGATGGGGAATAGTTTCTGTAAAAGTGCTGCAGTAACAGTGAAAAATCTGCCTAAACCTAGGAAACATTTTGCTTTATTTTTTTTTCCCCAGGCAGCTTATTTGCTTTTTACTTTTATTTGCTCTTTGCTTATTTTCATGCTTCTGATTATTTCTAATAGCAGCTGGTAACATTAAGAAGGCATTGCAAAGAGGAGCTTGGTCTGTTTTTGTAGTATATTGAAGTTTTCTGGGGGAAGCAAAGGCTGCAGAGCTGCAGCATGGGATGGCCTTGTTGTGGCTCAGTGGGTCAGCCTCCACTTGTGGATATGTACGAATGATTTGGTGTGGATTAAGACCCTGTGCGAGTGGTTGTCACACTGCTGAGGTGGAGAAAACGGCCCTTAGCAGGAGCCTCCTACCCTGTGTTTTCCAGGTCAGCGCTGGTGGCTTTCCCAGGGAGCTCCAGGGCTGCTGTCAGCAGCTGTTGTGGGGTAGAAGTACTCATGTCCATTCCAGCTTCGTTCAAGTGGCTGGAGAGTGGCGGCTGAGTGTCAGGTGGGGTAGAGGTGAGACCGCTGGGGGTGGGAAGGAGCAGAGGATATCTTTGGGTCTCTTCAACCGCCACTGTCTGTGCGGGTTGCATGTGCTTACAGAGAGACCTCAGAGTTCTTCTGGGGTTTTTATTGGCTTTTACACCACATATTTAGGTGTTTAATGGAGACTCTGGATTTGTTTCATGCATTTGTCTTAGGGATGGGGGCAAGGAAGGGTTAATTTTATTAGCTTTGTGAAAAGGTGTTGACGTGAAGGATGCTCATGAGCACATTACTCCCTTGCGCTGAAGTCTGCCAGGTTTGGTGAATGTTTAACGAGGACTGGCCCAGCAGCCAGGAGCTGTTGGGATGCTCAGGATCCACTGGGACAACTAGGATTTTCAGCATGTGGGTACAGATGACTTTCAGGAATGCTTGTATCTGTTAATCATGCTGTAATAACAGTCTACAGTCTACAGGCTGCAAACCCCCCATTTCCAACACAGCTGTGCACGTTTAATTGAATAGAAGGTATTTCTAGTCTGGTGTTAGAAGTAATTCAGATGACTAAGGTGGTAATTTTGATCATGGTAGTTTTTAGGGAAATTTAGGTATAAGCTAGACTGAAAAGTTAATGAATGCCTAGTGCCATACAAATGCCAGAGGGTGCGGAGCAGGAACGAGCCTGAACCCCACCCTCACCATATTCCTACTTTACTGAACCAGCAGCAGAGGAAACAGAATCCCAGGGCTCGTTAGGTTGATGAATGAAAAGTGTCCCCAACCTATTGCCTGTCTCGCCAAATTTTGGGCATTGGCGCAGGCAGGCGCTGGGTCACCAACAGTGCTGGTCGGAAGCACCAGAGCCATGTGGGACTGCAGTGGGTTGGTGTTATGGGCACAACGTGCTCTCCAGCAATGCTTTTGGCAGACTGGCAGTGGCGTGTAAGCCTCCGGAGTGCGCATCTTTCAGGAAGAGAGGTCGGGAGGAGTTTGAGTTTTATTTTCCTTCGTCTCGAGAACAGCTAGGGAAAGCAAGTGCTTTCAGGGCTCCCAACTCCATTTCTCTATGTAAAATGTTCTTTTGCAAAATTGATCATTTCTGTAGGTTGAGAGAGTTTCAAAGGAACTTTTCTGTTAAACATCTAAAAAGTACCATTATTTCTCTTCCCTGCCCTAACTGCAGCTCAAGATTTACCTTTTAGCTCACTAAGGATATCTCAACAATCTGTTTTTTTGGGGAAAAGTTTCATGGTGAACAATGCAAACTAATCCCATTTTTAGGTGGTTAGTGCTGTAGTGTTGGAGAAACCATGCAGAGTGCTATTTTTTATCAAGTTACATACTTTATGAAGGTATTTTTTAAATTTCTTTGTTTATTTTGCTTTTGTTTTCCCTTGAGATGTGACTTTTGTTGGAAAGCATCTAGAATAATGAAGCAGCTAGTGGGTGAGTCTCCAGGTCAGTGTGCAGAGAATGGAGGACGGCTGGAGTAGCTGGAATTATCCTCTGTGCGCTTCAGGCTACATACACACACAGAGGTAACTCCTGTGAACCAGGCAGTGTGTGGTAATTCATAAACTACTGTCACCTGTTTTGTACATGTACTCACCAGGACATTGCATGAGAGCCAGCAAATACAGATCTCCCCTGCTGTCGTACATGACTCTGAGTATTTATGTGGCAGAACTACTGCAGGTGAGGACGTTACACCTGCATGAATGCCCTCCTGTGGAGTGGAGGGGTCTGGTCTAAATTTGCTTGTTCCCAGAGTTATGATGCATTTCAGGGAAGTGATACTTTCATGCCAAGAAGAGCTGCTTCCCCTGCCCTGGAGTAAGCATGTCCCCATGGGAGACTACTCAAGAGCTGCCCATGCAGGGATGCTCAGGATGAACAAAGTTGGGCAAGAGTTTTCCTTTCATTAGTAATTCCCCAGCTGTTGCGAAAAAAAATGAAGTTTCTGTATGAAATGTAGTTGTGCTGCGTTCATTTCACAATTGCCTAACTCCAAGCTTTCAAAAGCAGTAACAGATTTCCCAGAAGCATGAAATTGTTTAAAATATCTGAAATACATATGTATATATGTGCGTGTGTATATATTGCCAACTTGTTTCTGAGCTGCGATGTGAAACCCGTATCGTATTCTCGTAGCCACAAGGGTTAGGAAATTTTTGCATACCTTCTGAAGAGGATTGTGCAGTACAAGCACAACGGCAAGGGACTGTATTTAATAACCTTGGAGATTTCTTCCTGCTTTATGTTTCCTAAAGTGGGGCTCCTCACAGAAATGTCACCAGCCAGTTCTTCAGAAAAAGCACCAAAAATTGTGAGGCTTTACACAATGAGCAACAGCACCATACATACCTGTTTATTTTAATTAACTTTCTAAGCAGAGGTTAGAGATCAGAGGAAAGAGAGGGCTGTGTTGTACTGTAGGCAATTTTGTTGTTCTTTAAAGGTATTTTATTTGTAGAGGTAGTTTTGATCCTTGTTGACAAAATGTAGAGTCACTTTTGTGCGTTGGGCACAGCACTGAAAATACAGGATTTCAGATTGTGGATTTGGTGTAAGATAGCTTGTCTGAGACCATTAAATACAGAAACTGCTGCACCCCAGGCTTGGAACCTACAATGGGAGAATGGGGGATTTGACCCAAAAGAGGGAGGAAGGGCAGCAGAAGGCAACCTGCTGGGTCAAAGAAGGAGTGGAGGTGTAATTAGCACAAAATCTGCAGCTATCCTGTATGCTAATTTCTCTCTTAAAATTCAGTGAAACTAGCATTTTTTTTTCCTCACTCTGAGATGGAGCAAAGCAGGAAGCAGCTTCCCTTTTATCTATGAATAAACATGCAGCTTCTTAAAAAATGGTTTGCTTGTGGAACAGCTCCTGACCTCCCAAGCTCTCCCGATAGCCGGAATGCTCTTTCAGGATATCAAGTCATGTCTTCCTATAAAAAGAGCCCAAAAAAATTCCTTCTAACCTTCTGGGCAGGAGTGAGCAAAATACTATGAGGGATTCATTTCTGGTTTGCCAGATGACCTTCCTCTGGTCAGATAACAAGAGCATGAAGTTTCAAACTCAGAATACTTCAGCTTGAGCTGCAAATGCAAGTTGTGCTCTTGGTGCTGCTGAAGCAATCAATAAGCTTCTGCCTCTTTTCTTGAGGGAGTAGCAACAGTAGCTGCATGTATTTCTTTTACTGAGTACAATCCTATGGCCTTTTATATTTTCTTTACCTATTCTTTGCAGACCTATAGGCATGGTAGTTCTCAGCTGCCTGTACGGTCGTGGCCAAAGGGGCAATTTTTTTGTATCAGTTCTGTTCTTGCAGCTGCTAAAGTTAAACCCTCCTCTCCCTTCTCAGTAGGGAAAAAAACAAAAGGTAAAAATGAGAAAAGCCAACTTTAGCTTTGGGACACAGCAGGTGAGTCCCCTTAAGGAGGAGAAAGGCAATATTTGTAGCATTTTGTTGAAGTTCCCAGTAACCAAACAGAGCTTGTTCTGGTATGTTTCTGCTGCAGCAGATGTTTTGTGGGTGCTTCCAGCCTTAACCACAGCAGCAGTATCTTTGGACATCAGTGTGTGAGTGCTCTCCACTGTCTGCTTGGCCCAAGAAGTGTGGATTTTTTATTCCCCATGAGGCCCCCAAGGTTTGTCGTGTTACTGTAACAGGGCTGGGAGCACCAAATCTTTCAAATTCTGCTTCTGTCAGTGGTGGTCAGTGGAAAAGGGAGTTGCTGTAATTCCTGTCAGTCAGCATTCTCGGGTGCTGGCAAAAAAACTAAATTACCAATCAAAGGGTGGAAGGGATGGCTGCTATTTTCTCTGGGGGTTTTCCCCCCCCAACTTATATAGTTTTTCCCTCTTTTGTAGGTATCAGAAGATCTGCTCACCTTCAGAGAGGTATAAGTACTGACATTCCCAAGATGTAAGAAATGCAGTGCTGTAAGTAGCTTTTCTTTCTATTTTCCTTTAAATGAGAAGCCCAAGCTTGCTCAAACAGAAGGAAGATTTTTTTTTTTTATTTTTCTAAAAAGACACTTCAAGAAGCGTTTACAGCAAGCAAATCCAGTCTTTTGGAACCAGTTGTGTGCCTTTGGCACCTCTTTGTAACCCACAAAATAAAGTCAGCATTGTATTACCACATAGCCTGAATAATTATCTCATTGCAGATATGAACCACATGAATGCATTTAACTGAGAATATGGTCAACAGAATGGACCATTAGCACCATCTGAAGCTTGTTTGTTGTTTCCAAGCTTTACCAGGCATTGAAAGACAAAATCTTGCCGGAGAGCTGAGGCAAGGCGTTCCTCATGAAGAAATCCTGTATCTTTTGAAAGGGGCAAAGAACACAGATTTGCCTTAAGTTTGTTTTTTTCGCATGTGTGTGTACAGCACCTCAGCCCTGTCATCAAAACAGAAAAAAATACCCATCCTATAGCTCTTCCCTGATCCCATAAAATAACTTTTAAACTGCAGGAGACAGCCACATACTTGGTTCGCTCACTACCTCCATACTCCAAAGCAGTCCAACCAGGATCTTGTATTTATACTTAAGGAACGGCTGCACTGGGTCCTTTTCCTCTGCATTGCCAGCTGACCTGGCTGTGACTTCTCAGCAGCTGTGGCTGGTTTGCAGTCCTTCAGGTGGACGAGCAGGGGCTGCAGTAGACCAACTTCTGCAGTCCTCAGGTAGCACCCCTGGCTGTGTGCTCAGTGCAGTGTGGGCTCCTGGGGCAGCTCCTTCAGGTTGATGCAAGGCTGGATAACAGGACTACAATTTTGTTTGGGGGTTTAGATGCCATTGCTCTGGGCTTTACTTATTTTCTGTAAGTAAATTTTCTTAGCAGAGGTGTTGAATAAGGGGTTGGGTTTTTTTTGAGATTTTTAAAATCAGCACAACTCCCATCCCATTTTTACCCAGTTCTGTGATGATAGAAATCTATGGTTACTTGGAAATCAGCAGAGTTTTGTTTCCATTTTTATTTCAGTTGGTTGCAGCCTGTTTTCTGTTACAGTAATGCACATTTATTTGGGATAGAGCAAAATAAAAACCCAAATTGAAATCAGCCTGGAAAAAGAAAGGGTTATGTTTTGTTAAGAGGCAAGAAATCAAGACCGTTGGTGTTTTGTAATGAAAATTCCTTAATAAATACCTAACAAACCTTCAGAAACTGCTAAGCAAAAAGCCTGAATTGGGAATCCTACTTTCAGCCTGTTGTGAAGGATACTGGTGATGAGTGATGAATGGGAGAAACGGATCTGAAAAATAATGATGTTTTGTGCTGGTCATCCCTTAGTAAGGTCTATAGTTCATATTCTCCCTTCGAATCAGTAATGTTTTCTCTGAACTCCTTGGTGTTGAACCTGCCATGTGAGATCTATGAATGAAGCTGAGGTGGGTGTTGTTTTTTGTCAGTCACTTACAGAGCATTACCTAGGATGCATCTGTGTTAGCTCTGGAGTGGCAGGAAGCGTAAATACTGGTTTATGTGAATAAATTCAGCAGAAAGATGCCCGTGTACGTATTGTGTTTCTCAAAGTAGATTCATAGGCAAGAAATGCTTTTCTCAAAGCAAAGTTTGGTTGTTTTTTTTTTTTTTTGCTAATTAGGCAGTGTTGAAGTTTGGCCTCTGCACTGCAAGTGTTTCTGAGGTCCTAATGTAATGCACCATATGGTGGTTGCTGTTGCAAAAGGAATAATCAAGGGGACATGCTCCTGCTTTCTGAAGTTGGACTGTTAGTCCCAGATAGATGTTGTCTGTGGTATTAAGTCAAAGAAAGGCAGCAATGCTAAGGGCAGCATGCAGCCCACAGGAGCCTCTGATATATCATAGCTAAGTTAAAAGGGTGAGAGAGAAACAAGAGGAAGCTGCTGTGAAGCTGCCCAGGTAACTTGTGTATGGTCCCAGATGGCTCTGAAATTATTGTGGTGAGATGTAGTCGCTGCTTAGCCATGAAAGGAGGCTGTAAATTCCCATTTACCCGTCTCCCGCTGCTGTGGTGTATGTATGGCTGCCAGGCAGAAGCCTGAGTGAGGAACTGGGAAGTGTGAGATGGCTGCAGCAGGGTGATGCTAAACAAGAAACTACCTCCTGCTAAGAAGCTCAAGGAGAAAAACTAAGCTGGTGAAGGTCAGTTCCTGTACTCTCTGCACATCCTTGCAGTCTTGTCCTTCAGAATGTTTCAGGGCCAGGCATTCAGTGTGAATAGGTTTGATGGAGAGAGGGGAAAACAGGTTTCTTTTCAATTTCCTTTTCTGTTTGTCCCCTGGCACCCAGAGGGTGAAACTTGCCTTCAGCTGCTCTCAGAAGCACTGTCCTCTGCGGGAGGTGGCACCATGGGATGCAGCAGTAGTTTGGGGTGACTCCAGGTGATGCCCACACAGAGTGGGCTGTGTTGATGTGCTGTGTTACGAGCAGTCAGGGATAGTGTTGGTTTGGGAGCTCCTGCCACTTCCAGTGAGGTTGGGGACATCAACGAGCAAAGAGGCAGGGCAGGGAGCTAAAAGCAGTGGTTGCTTCACCTGTTGGGCTTTAATCCATGTACCCTTTGTAAGGCAGCATATTTCTTCTTCTATTTAGCACTAATATCCTCTTTTTTTTTTTTTATGAGTAAGTTCCCCCGATGGGGTTTTGTTCTCTGAACAGTGCAAGGCAGAGCCATGTCTTCAGGGGGGAGGGTTTCCTTCAAGTTGTATGTGCTTTAGAAGCGTTTTCAGCTCTCATCACAGCAGTGTGGCTCTCCAACCCCAGAACACTGTGTGTGAGGACAGGTTGGTGGTTTGGTTGCAGATAGGTGAGGCCCTGGGGTACCTGGGGCAGGCTGCAGAGACACAGCAGGTCAATTGGGAGAGCATGGAGGGCAGAGAAGCAGTTTTCATGCATTGGAAAACTTGGGGAAAAGTAACTTGGAAAAATTAACTGGTTTATCTCAAGACTTCTGGATGTGTAACTATAAAGAAGATGCTTGTTGCAGTGGACTGTCCTCTACTAGTTAAGATTTAAGTGGGTTTGGGGGCTTCAGCAGTTGAGTGTTTTGGTTACTTGGAGCTTTAGCAGTGAATTTGCAAACATTTCTTGTCAAAGCAAAGGAGGACTCTGACAGAAGTGTGTCCTACAAGTGGCAGCACTACCTATGGTAATGACTTTGCAAAATGCAGAGGTGGTGCTGCCTCCTTGCTCTTTACTGGGTGAGAGGTTGGGCTCCAGCTGAGAGAGCCCCTACATGCAGAAACTATCACTTCTGCTTGTCACCAGAAAAGCCACCTCTCTGAACAGTGCACTTCTCTCAAAATCAGTGCACATTTCGCCTATGTTGTGTCAGATGACTGTCCGGACTGTTAGACAGACAGTATTTTATTTCTAAAAAGTCGGGGGAGAAATACAGCTTTAACTGAGTAATAAATGGGGAGTAGAAGTTGGTTGGAAAGCAGGAGAGTTAGGAGAGATGAGGCTTAGCCAGAAGCCTCCATTGGTCCCTTTGTCTCAAACCTGGAAGCCGGGCTTAGGCTTTGGATTGTGCCAGAGGTTCCCAGCTGAGAAGGCGTGAGGAGGTTTCTTCTGTGTGACTGCAGACTCTCAGTTCATTCCCCCATCGGAGAGAGAGGGAAAAGAGCAGGCTTTCCCAAGGCCTCAGGGCTGCCTGGGTTTTGGTAAAGGTGGGGTTGCTGCTACCTGGCTCTCCTGCAGCCCCAGCATGGTGGTCCTTCAAGACCTTACTCCATAGGCAGGAGTTGATGATGCTTGAAGAGGCAAAAACAGGTTTGTTCCATTCTTCTTTTGGTAGTGTCTCTTCTTCCTTTGCTTTTCCATGAAGCATGATGTCACAAGTTACATCAGTCCAATAACTGCTTGTGGTTGTCATAGTCACAGCCTGTGACACCCAAACAAAGCAGCAGGAAACCAAAGCTGGCATATAAATGCTGTAATATTCATCACATTCCTTTCAGTTAATAACTACATGGTTAGATATTTATTTTCCATTTGAAAAAAAAGAGAGGAGGGGGGTTTAAAAGCACAAACTTGAGTCACTGAGAGGAAGGAAGGTTGTCCCCAATTCCATCTGAGCAACAGAGGTGCACTTCTCCTGGTCCTCTTCCCCCAGTTGCTCTGGACCTTAACTACTCGACTCCCTCCTGCAGCCATTCCCATCATTGCAGACCATGTGGTGATGCCCTGGTGTGGACAAAGGCAAGGGGAGAAGTCCTACTACCTCTGACGAGGAAAACTAAGGAAAAGACACCCCAAGGGCTTGCAGAAAGTGCTGACAGCAGCTGTGGGTCAGCCAGCTTTGGCTGCCGGATGGCTGAGGTTGGCATCCTTGCTGGGCAGGGATGAGTGTAGAAGGTTTTTTTTCCAGCTTAGTTTGGGATGAGATGTGATGAGAAATGGGGGGTTATTTGTTTTGATCTTAAAAATCTCTAGAATAAACTACTCTGAGTGAGCAGCAGAGCTGGTCTGCACTTACAAGATCTGATCTCTGCTTCTTTGTAGTTTTGTAGAGTTGGCCTGACAGTAGGAAGGTGGCACTTGCTGCAAGAAATAATTCCAATAGTTAAAAGATTATTTTTTTTACAGAAATAGATTGAGTGCGAGCACTGCGTTTGCAAGACAAGCGCTGAAGGTGGGTGGTCAGGGCTTGTTGGGAAGGAGCCATCTAAGCCCCTTGCTGCCACGGGCACACGGGGACCTGCCATCCTCACATCCCTCAACAAAACTCCCTTGCCCAGCGCCGTCCCCCTTCATGCCTCCAAGGGTGTACTGACACCAAGCTTCCCCAAAATATTTGGGCAATGATTCCTAGGCTGAGCCTGGGTAACTGCCCCCATCCTGCCTGAGCTGGGACAGGCAGCAGGGGCAAAGTCCAGCAGCAAATGCTGCCCAGCTCGGGGGCTGTGGATTCATGCATTCAGTGCTGTGGCTGCCGCAGGGGGTTGCTCATTATATAATAGCTGGTGGTTGATTAATATGCTGTGAGTCAGGAACGCCAGGGTATTTTAGCTTTTCCTAGTTGCTATGGCAACATTATTTTAACAAATAGCTTTTTAATATTTAATTAAAACTCAGCTTTTGGCAAGCTGGAGTAAGAGCTATTACAATTGCTACTACAAAGGTTTAGCAGTGAAGTGTGTTTCAGAGACACGTTTTTTTTGTTGGGGTTTTTTTTCCCCCCTTCCCAGAACTGTCAGTTTCTAAAAAAAAAAAAAAAAAAAAAGAGGGGGGATGGGGGGTGGAAATCACTAATTCATTAGTTGTGAGAAGCGTATGGTTGTTCTTAGGACACAAAGCAAATATATTGCAAATCTGCAGTTACTCTTTACAGTTGAAGACTCTATTCTTGAATGTGCAATGCCAAGTCAGCTCCATAAGGACAGAGCGGGTATGATAACATTTATTAATCGGTGCTTTGTCTCTGGCATTCCTTCTTCTACCTTTGCCTGCTGGATGAGATCATTCCATTTTATTTGCTTCAAGTTCCCTTTCATGTGTCAGGTTGGATGCTTTTCCCTACACCAGCTTGTGGAGGAGGCTGGTGCTGTGTCCAGATCAGGCTCTGGACTGGTTCCTAATCTTTTTTTAGGTGAGCTCCTTTGCTCCCTGATACTGAACGATTCTGCAGTGGAGACAAATGAACAGAGAACTCGGTCTCCAGAGAAAAATAAATATTTAACAGCTCTCTTTGTAAATACCCTTTATTTATAGAACAGTTGCAGGTTCTATCATGCTTGGTAAATGGGGATGCTTTTATGCAAGAATTCTGCCTTGAGGGACTCAGTGGATACTTAATGTCATCTGTGATATAATAATGAAATAAATGTGTGTGTCTCTTGGGATTTCCTCCCAGCCGTATTTTCTTTGATTAACTTCAGCATCACACATTTTGTCTCTATTTACAATGTATCCCTTAATATTGTACTGAAGGATGTTTCCTTCCAAATAAGGTTTGTTTCCTGAGGAGAGGGCAAGGCTGTTGAGTGTTTCAACTCATGCCAAGGAGTCGGAAACTACATGTACCTCCATCACCTATCACCGTGGTGTTTCGCCAGGTCCCTGGGATTGATGCACTCAGCTGTCGCCCACCCTGAGGCTGGGATGTGGCTGTTATCCCATTTTATAAATGGTAGTCTTAGAGACATGGATTAGGATATGTTTCACCCCAGCTGCCTGGGGTTAAGCAGTTATTCTATAGTAGTTCTCTGACCACTTCTGGGATCAATTGAGAGGCTACACTGATTGCAGAGGTGTTTCACCCAGCTTTAGGACAGATGTTTGAGGCACATTGCAGGTGTAACCTTCAGACTTGCCTGTGTGTCCCCAGTCACTCTGACCTATAACTTAGATGGGGAAAATTAGGCAAGAGAATTGCCATATTGCACGAAAGGTCTTCTGTATGCATTTATATAGGTGGTCCCTAACAGCATCCCAGGTTGGAGGATGTCCTCACTTGGTACATTGCTCTGGTCATGTAATGTTGAGGCCCCCTTCCAAAGTAGCACAGCTGATCTCTGCCCATGTTGTTCACGGTTGGGCAACTGGGATTGAACAGCTCAGAGGAAGATGAAAAAACAGTCCCCAGGCATGTAAACTGAGGTACAAAAGATTTTCCAGAACTCTTCTAGCAATCCAGGAAGGCTTTCATTTTTGCTTGTGCTGGCAGTGTGCTGCTGCAACCAAAATGATAGTGGTAATATTATTGCTGCTGTAATATTGGAAACAATATGGATGTGCTAGGTGGTTCTTTAAAGCATCCTTCCAAGTTCCCTCTCTTGCTTTCTTGGTATGCGAAGTTTTTTGATCTCTTTAAAAAGCTCTGCTAGCTGATGGCAACTGCAAGGAGTCTCAGGAGCTGTGATGAGAGCAGGGTCTCTGGGTGGATAGTGACAAGGACAGAGAAAGCACATACTCAACAGCAACCTGGGTCAGATGTTGGTTCCCTAGAGGAGTGGGAACGAATACTTTTTGTTTGCTGTCAATAAGGAGCTGAAGCATACTGCAAAAATAAGATTTGACTGGTTTCATAGCAAACGTGGGTCTCTGAGGCTTGCAAGGCAGAGCCTGGACAGGCTTTGCAGACGGATGGCGGGATGTCCTGCTGTGCTGGAGAGGCAGCATGGAGGGACAGGCGGTGACTGTTGTGGGGGAAGCTGACAAGCAGATGGATGAAGCTGGCATTGCCAGTGGAGCGAGTACTACTGTGTTAATGAATACAATCAGGCAATTGCAGAGGGGCAAGAAATGCTGAGAGGCTCAAACATCCTGACCAAGGGGAGCTTGCAGAGGTGCTTTCTGAGAGGTGGGAAGGGTATGATGATGGTCGCTAGTATGGGTAGGGGTCTGAGCAGTGATGCTTTTGCCTATTGCAGAGTGGAGTTTTAGGTAGCTGAAATAAGAATTGTGATGGGAGGCAGAGAAATAACGTCTCTATCTGGAATTTTCATTCTGTAGCAAATTTTTGAGAAGGATACAGAGAAAAACACTGCAGGATAGCAATCCTGTGTAGGCTAAATGCTGGTGTGTGGGAGAAATACCCTCAGGTTACCAGTGAAAGACACATGGCCAATAGCCAAAATTAAGCCAGTAGAACAGATGGGAGAACAGGAAAGGTCAGGAGAACCGCCATCCCCGAGTGGAGGTGGCACGGAGGCGAACAGCAGGCTGTTGGGGAGGGATGGCTGTGCCAGGAACCTGTGTGGTGGAGCAGACCTGACGGTGAGTGATTTGGGGAATCCCTGTTGCGTATTGCTCCCAAGTGCTGTGATGGGTGGCAGATCTAGATGGTTAGATCTGCCCTCGAAAATGGTTCACCAGGAGGGAAGCCGTGTCAGTCAGGAGGCAAAAAAAGTAAAGATGAGAGCCTATATTTTTGTGTAGATTTGCACTGGAGTCCTACTGGAAAAGCTGAAATGTGATTTGAAAGGGGAAATAAAAGCTCAACTGCAAACACAGACTGGTGTAAAAGTTTACCTGCCAGGACCCCAGCTTAGCCTCAACTACTCAGCCTCTCTGTATAGGTGTAATGTGCTGTATTGGATTTTCAGTTTACAATAATTTGGGACTTGGCACATCATCTGGAGAGGCAAGGCATGCTCTCTGGCAGGTTTGACTTTTCCACCTCTGAGGATGAGTGAATCCAAGCTAGGAAAAAGCCCTGCATGGTAGCGAAGGGCACATCTCTACCAAGCAAGTGCTCAAAGACATTGCAGTTACAAGGACTTCCAAAAGTGAATCCTCAGGGCCTTTAGGATTTTTGTGGTGGTTTAAGATGCACACATACACCATGTACTGCAAGTTGGTGATCCCCATGTAAATGAGCATAGGGTCTCTCTCCCTTGCCAAGCCCTCACTTCCTGTAGTTGTGGCTTTGAGCCCCTCAGCTGGCAACAAAAAGCCTCACGACTGCTAGCCCAAAAGGGTAACAGAGAACCACCCAGTTGCTCACTCACTTCTGAGGAGAATTGCAAGAAACAAAGGTAAGGCTCATGGGCTGAGATATTGGCAGGTATCATTCACCGGTTACTGCAAGCCAAATTAAGTTTGGGGGGAAAAAAATCAATCTAATTTATTGTGAATCAAACTAGAGCACAGTACTGAGAGACAAAAACAAATCCCCAAAAAGGAACACCTTTACCCCTCCCTTCTTCCCAGGTTTAACTTTTACTCCTGATATTCTTTACCTCTTCCTCCCACAGCAGCACAGGGCGATGCAGTCAGTTCATCACATTTTCTCTGCTACTTCTTCCTCCTCAGGGGGAAGATTCTTCACACACTTCCTTTGCTCCAGCACAGGGGTCCTTCCTATGGGAGGCAGTTCTTCATGAACTTCTCCAACATGAGTCCTTCACATGGGCTGAAGTCCTCCACAACCTGCTCAAGTGTGGGTTTCCATGGCATTGCAGCCCTCTTTCAGGCACCTCCACCTGCTCCAGCATGGAGTCCTCTACAGGCTGCAGGTGGGCATCCACCATCTCCTCTTGGGCTGCAGGGGGACAGCCTGCTCAACCGTACTGTGCTCTGGTGCCTGTGGCACCTTCTCCCCCTCCTTCACTGACCTTAATGTTCTCTGCAGTGCTGTTTTTCTCATGTCTGGTATCTGCAGTGCTGTTTCTTCCATATCTCACTTCTCTCAATCTGCTGCTCGGCCAGACTGGTGCAACCAGTCCACCAAGACCTGGCAGCCCAGCCACAAGGCAAGGCTTGTTTCTCTCCACAGCTACTGCCCCCCTTGCTGTTTTTTCTCTTTTCTTAAGTATATTATCATGGAGATGTTACCACTGTCGATCATTTTGGCCTTGGCCAGAGACAGAGCTAGCCCAGAGCCAGCCTCCAGCAGCTTTCTGGCAGCCTCTAGCAGAAACTGCCCCTGTAGCCCCACCTGCTACCAAAACCGTTGCTGTGCAAACCAATGCACGTATGCTTAAAGCTAACCCAGGCTTTGCTTGCTTTCCTCTTCACTGGTCCCAGTTGATTTAAAACACAATTCTGTGTTTGCCTGATGAGCAAGAACATCAAGGAGTGGAATAGACAGTTGGGTGATTTGAGAGTAGAGAGATGGGAAGTGACAAAAATTGCAGTGAAGTTTCCTGGAGCTTCACATCTCCACCTGTCCCAGACCTTTCCTTGGTAGTGTTGTCTTCTCGAGGCTGCTCGCTCTCTAAGATGCCTAGTGAAAATCAGGGAAGATCATATCCTGAAAGCAGGAGCACTTGAGTCTGCTCGTATATTGGAGAACATGCTCTTGTCTCCTCACCAGCAAATGCAGCGGGCAGTGAGTATAATGTGCTTAGCATCAAGAATAATTTAATGCAATGCAAGTGTGATATTTGCCTGGGCAATGTGTGCTTAGATGCAGTTTTGCTGCTGGTTGAGTTAGGGTAGAGGATCACATATGCGTTGAGTGCAGTAACAGTCTCTGAATTGTCTTGTTTTTCACTGTCAACATTACTCATGACTCAGGTATAAACAATTTGGCACATTTCCTGTCTGCATTCTCCAAGCACGGTCTTCTGCTTGTACGCCTCAAACCAGGCTGTAACTACGTTTGCCATGCTCTGAAATCCAGCCAGGCTTGCTACGTATGAATCAAACCATGCAGCACTTGGGGCAGCTGGGTTTCAGTCGCTGCCATGAGTGTGTGTAGGAAGGGGGAGAAGAAAGTGCAGTGCTCAGGATCTTCTACAAGAGGAGACTCGATCTAGCAGGAAAGGCAATGGTCTTGTATTTGTTGCTATTTGTCATAAATATTATATAGAGAGAATATAAAATAGATTTAAATATAATACATGTATATTTAATCATAAGTAATTATTAGATATTAATTATATATACTATATAAAAAAACGCATTTTTTTTACTCTGTAAAGTATTCAGTAGATCCCTGTCCTGCTATGATCCTGCTCTCCAATAGTTTTCTCTTATGTAGAAGAGCCTGCTGAGTAGCCATCCCTCCCATACCGAAGGAGTGCAGAGAAGGAGCAGCTTTCTTCTTTGATCTTGCTTCTGCTGGAATCAGTAGCAAAATTTCGAAGGACTTTAGTGAGCCAGGATCAGCCCCTCTAAAAATACTCGTAAGGCATTTGAAGAAAGCACATGTGAGTCGGTGAGAAGCAGACCTTATGTGCCTATGGGATGGAGGGGGGAGGGAGCACACCTGTAATAGGGGTTGCTCTGTTATGAATGTATTCCTTTCACTACATGTTAACAAAAGGAAAGAAACTTATGCAGCAGTAGTGTAACATATAGTGCTGCCTATTGCAGTGATAAGTTTTGGTCTATTATTATAGAAATAGTGCCACTTTTTATAAGATTCAAAAACACCTTGCTTTGCTGTCTGTGAAAACCTGAAGGGCGTGTTTTGTGTGTGTCACAAGGATCCTCAAGCATCTCTTTCCAGCTGAGTCTGGCTAAGTAATTGCGTCACTTGGATGAACTCCTAACTATGTGCGTTAGCCTTGCGCTAGCCTTGACTGCCAGAGGTGGCAGCCAAAACAGAGGTACACCTGGTTAAAAGTGGTGTAAAGCTGCCAGAGCTTTCCAAAACGTTCATCAACTTTGGGGATCCTGGAAAATGGGGTTTGAGTGTAGGAAGCAGACGTGTCAGGCTGGGGGCTGGGTTTGCATACCCTGGCATGTGTCCACAGGGCTGGCATGGGCAGGACAGTGGTGCACATTGCCCTTCCCAGCAGATAACAGCTTCAATGTGTCCTTAAACCAGAGGCCAACAAGGTGAAAATAAGTCCTGTGCTAAGCCCTCAAGACTACGCTGTACTGCCCTGCAGTCATGGTGTATCAGGTCCTCACACAGTGGTGCACTCAGGGACAGGATAAACAGAGAGGGGTGAGATGGTGACCTCTACACAGCTGCCATGATGGCAACAAGGAAGGGAGTACCTAGTGGTTTAGCTGCTCTTGTCCCCCAGGGAGTACACTGCAATGCCCATCAGGTCTATCATCCCTTACAGATAGTTAAAACAACATTAAATTAGGTGTTTTTCCTCCTAAAACACTGTGTTTTTATGGTGGTCTGGGATGTGTCACTGAGACAGAGCAGTGGGTTCAGGTGTCGTGTTCTCTTCCACGTCTACCTGAAACACATGCCTGTAAACTTTACGTTGATGTTGCCGCTGTTATGAGCTCTAAGCAATGTATGGCATGGATAGCAGGACAGCTGCTGGAAAATTGCAGAGTCCCTTTTCAAGACTGTTTCCCAACACCCCAAACACAGAGGTGACAGCACACCAACCATCTGCTGGCTATTGAAAGCCTCCCTTAAAACGTGCTGCTTTTGTGCTGCATTGAAACCCCAGAATTTAGCAATAAATGATGACGTCAAAATGTATCAGTTCTTGCCCCCTGCAATGCGGGTCTGTGGCCTCACCTGGTCCCAGTATAGTGTCCATTCAGATGAAGGCTTGGGAATGTGTTGGGTGTTACAGTATGCTCGCATTTTGTGTCATTGCCATGACTGTCCAGCACCAGGCCTGTTTTGAGGGAGAAACCACCCTCTTTCATGTAGTCCCATCAGTTGTTATCAGTAAACTCTATTTGCTTTTCAGGAGGTTCTAGCAGGATTAGTTTTGCTGGTTCTGTCCAACACTGCTCTGTGCCTTTGCTCTTCCTCCAACACTCAATCCTGAAATCTCCGAAAGGAGAGGGACGATCCTTTGCGTGACCCCCAGGAAACATTGACATTCAAAGAATTGAAGTAATTAGCTGTGATTTTGTTTTTAGATAGCACCTCTCTATTTTAGTGAAAGAGCCAGCTGTCACAGTTGTTTCAGTAGGAGTAGCTGGGGCATTATGTAAAGACCTTGGTGTGTATCCTGGTGTTTCCTTTTGCTCTTTCCGCTGGTGGGAACCTTTGCTGACATGGCAGCGCAGTCCCGGGTAACGTCATAGCTGGCATATTTGCTGGGGTTTAAGTACCAGTGCTGTGTCAGACCCTTATATGAAATGCGTAGAACTTGCATTCTTTTTCCAGGATATTGAACTCCTGGGAGTCCCGTTAAATTGCTTGGAGATATGGGTATTGGACACATCTGAAATTTAGTCTGTGGTTGCTATACAAAGGATGGATTTTATGCCAGACAGTTGGAATCTGGGGGTGGGAAGATGATGATGACTTTGCGTTCCTGTGAGTGAATTTGGTGGATATTTTTCTTATTTGTGGGACTGATAGCATGTCTAGATCCACACACGCTGCCAGCCTATGCGTCCTTTCCCATGTGGATTACTGAGTGTGATGGTATTCCTCTGCTGTTCCTTATCAGAGACCCTGTTTGGCAGAGGCTCAGTGCCAAATCACTTTGTGCACCTTCTGCACAGTAGCAGTTAACTTGAGGTGAGCTGTGTTTTGTAGGAAATCCAGGAGGGTGGTCCCCTCTTCGCGAAGTTTGCTCTTCTCCCTCTGCAGGGCAGAAGCACACTCAGCTCTTTGCCATTGTTGGGCAGGAGGGATTGAACAAAATTTGTCTGACTGTGTGAGTTGATATTTGTTCAGTTTAATCTTAGAACAGATTTGCCTGCAAGGGGCTATTGTCAGAGACAGTAACGCCTGATGTTCCTTGTTGCTTCTGAGCTACTGAAGGTAGAGCATCTAGCTTATTGCTCAAAATTGCTATTTTGAGCTGCTATAGTGTAAATGGATAGTAGAGAGTTTTGAAGAGTTTGCATTGACTCATGGAGTCAGCAATATTTAGCACTTTTTTTTCAAAGCAGTTTATAGCTAATAGTCATCTTAATTCCCCTTTCAGCAGAGAAATAGTATGTAAACCCTTTGGAGTAGGGATTGGGGCTTGTTTGGTTTTGTAGTACTGAAGTCATGATTGGGAAAAAGAACTGATTCAAACATTCTTGCTGTAAAGATCCTATGTAGTGATCATACAGAGAAACCACTTTACATGAACTGCTCAAAAATGCCAGAGAAATTATGACTGGGACATTTCTAGTCCTAACAGTTAAATAGCATCCTGTCTTTCTCACATTTATGAAAAGCAGTTTTATATGTCTCAGGGGGTTTTCTTTTGTTTTTTTTTTTAAAGTTCCATAAATCTACATGGGAGATCTTAAAATTGGATGAGAACTGTGTGACTAACTGAGGCATTTCTGAGTTAAGTTGTAACTTGAAGCATAAGAAAATATCATTCCCTTGGCGTGCTTTATTAGTAGGTTATATTTGAACCAGTGTGTTGCATGTCATTAAACATATGGTGAATCACATCTGACATACGCGCCAAGAAGAGTCTGGGATAATGGGACCAAAATGTCATGCACTAACGATATTCGTATAACAGAGTAATTTCTTGGAATATAATCCCCAGGGAATGTAAAATTAAATTTAAAAATCTATCCACGTTTCATTCCTGCCCCTTGTAAATTAAAACTGCTGGAAATTGTTAACTCCTTGGATGTTCTTAGAGCAACTTGTGAGTGTTAAGCTTCTTGTTGGGTCTTGAGTGTCTTTTTTTCTACCCCAACTTCACCTGCCGCAGGACAGAATCAATCTGTGCACCATCCATCTGTAGCATTGCTGCACCCGTGCTGCCAGTGATGGAGGTTCCCCATAAGCATATGGTTGTCTTGTACTTTGTTCTTCATGTCTGCCAGCTGTTCAAGTCTTCAGGTTTCCTGAAACAGTGACCATTGGGTAATACCACTGTTGTGTGTAATGTAATGGGCAGAAAAAGATACTCTGGGCTTGTTCTGGGTTTATAGATGTTTGACAAAAAGGCCTTGCATGTAGTTAAGCGTATTGCATGCAGTTAAGTGAATAATAAATTGGTGCTGGCACAAGCAGTGTTGTTCTCCAGGAATCTTTTACACCTTAACAGAAAGTATAATCTAGTCTAATTGTGGTAACATGTCCTAAAACTGCGGTAGTTAAAATAAAGAGATTGCTAAGGTTGTGGTATAGGCTTTTCTGAAAGGTAGCTTCCAAACCTGCTCAGTCTGTCCCTTGTCTGTCTTTTTTAACGTTGACTTCAGCTTCTAGCTGAAACACACTTTCACTGTGTTAGTCAAGCAGCGAATTCACTGGGAACTCCTACGGACTCCAGTCTGTTTACACAGTGCTTATTGAATTAAGTTGGAAAAGCACTGTGGAATCTGATAGAAAAGCAGAACAAATATTCTAATCTTTCCTTTTTTGTAGTCTTTTTGAAGGAGGAAGCCTGGGGCATCTTCATCTATGTGTAGATACAAATCACTAGCAAAAATAGAGCCAAAAAAAGTTTCTTTTATCGTTACTACCTTGGCCAGTGTGCTGAGATGAGATGGGCGTGGCTGTAGGTTGGGCTAAAAATTGGACAATTGCACCTCCTCTGCATTTGGATGAGAGAGGAAATCCTGGCACCCCTGACCAGGGCTCATCTGGTAGAAGGCAGGTGCCTCTGCTGGGTGGGATTCAGCAGCAGCAAGGCTGGCCGCCTGGCCACTTGAGCTGAATTCGGGAGGACTGTAGAAGGCTGAGGGCAAAGCTGTTTGTTATTTATTCTCATCTTCCCCTTCTCTCCAAGCCTTTGTAGCCCTTTGATCCCTGTTCTTTCTTCCCTTTGTCAGCATCCTAAAAAACAGTTAAAGTGCAGCCCAACACCTGCTATTTTCATAATCTGTCTACAAACCACCCTTCTTCCCATTTGCCCCTCCTGAAAACACAGCTCTGTCATCCATACGTGCATATACATATACAAAATAAACTTATGGTTCCACCAGGATAAATGCTGCATTGAATTCACACGTGTAACATCATCAAAGCTCTGGTTTAAGCAGGGCAGATGGAAAATGCCCTGCTGACCTAATGGCCATTAAAAAAAAAAGTATAGCTGGTGTCAATGGACTGCTTTCTTCTTTTCCTTTCTTGTCGTTTCTACTCATTTCTGTACCTTCTCTTCAGACGAACTTCAGTGCTGCATTAAAGAGATTACAGGTGCTTTTTATCTATACCTTTTTTTTCCCCCCAATTTTAGTTCTTCCCAGTGAGCCTCAAGGTTTTTTTTTTTTTTTTTTTTTTTATTTTAAAGCAATTGATTTATAGCTCTCCTACCTGCTGGGAAAGGTTGACCTGCTACTGAGCATCTTCAGACAATCCGTCTTTTGAGTCACTCGGGACTGGAAGCAAACAGAGGCTGGGTTCAAAGTGTTTCTTTCCTGGTGCTATTTACACCCTAAGGAAATAGTAATAGTGTGTGCTCCTTTTGTATAACTTGATATACATCCTGTGTCTATGTGTCTGTATTTTGAAATGGGGATGTCCCAAGGAGGAAAGACCTTTTTTTTTTTTTTTTCCCACTAGCACCCTCTTGATTTCGTAGTTCCGATCTGAATGAAATCTCTGTGCTTTTTCTCCCCAGTTTTTGTCTCATAGTATGTTTTTTGTGGGTTTTTGCTCTGCGGTTCTGGGAGTGATGATAGCATTTTTGTTTGTGCAGGTCTCAGGCAGTGCTTTGACTCCTATGAAATATGATGGATCCCATCCAAAGCCTGTCTCGGTGGGTTAAATAATCTGTGGTTCTCCTCCTGCTTTGCCGCCCCCATCTCTCTCCGCATATCAGGGACAGGCAGCGTGGGGTGACCAGCAGTACTGAGCCACTGAGCCAAGAAGTGAATGGGGAAGGTTGCCTTTCACATCAGTTCACTGCCAGGTCCATGGACCACAGTGGCTATCCCCGTTGTTCAGCGTTTGAAGCCCTGGAAAGATATCTCAGGGCAGTCTGGAAAGGAATTTCTTTTTTCTTCAGTTCCTGCCATCTGATACCAACACTACATTGTTCTGCCTTCAAAGGAACTAACTTGACGTGCTGGGATGGCTGTTCTTCGTCCTTTCAAAATGATTAATCAGAGAGCACTGAATTTCCTCAGCTGGGTCTTCTGCTTTTATACATTGGTCTGAAAACACTGACCTCAGCAGTTAGGCTGATTTATTCCACAAAAGGAGTAAAGTCCATCTGTTCTTGTTTGAATTCAGTTTTGAAAGAATGAGATACAGAGTTAGAAACAAGTGGTGAGAAGAGGAGAGAGAGAGAGGCTTTTTTTTAACATTCTTTCCTAGCCCTAATGTTAAGGCTCCTTTTCTCACTTGCTCACACAAGAGCTAAGACCAAGTCCCACAGACATTGCCCTTGAACTGTTTTATTTAGCGCAACCTTTCATCGTTAGGAAACAGCTAGAGATGCTGTGTTTGAACCTTGGCAAGTGACAAAAGAGACCAGTGAATATTTAGATGATGGCCTTGCTCTGAAGATGAATCAAACACAGGATGATCTGTCCTGTCTCATCTCTCCCATCCCTTCTTGTCCGGGGGTGATTTGAATGCAGTTAACTGTTGTAAACCACCAGTATTTGGAGAGCAGGGGTTTAGGAGCAGATTTCAGCTAATTTCAGATCCAATTTCTCAGCGGTGTTGTGTGCAATTGGGTAATGGTTCATCGTATTTGCTTTATTTTAGTAATTGTTATGAGAGAACTGTTCAGTGACTGATTGAGGTTTTTCTGTTACAGGCTCTGCAGCCTTTTCACGCTTCTTGGCTGTTGTTCCTCCTCTTGCAGTACTGTGCATGGGATAAATTTGCTTTAGAAATTAGTTTTTTCAAGAGAAGAGCAGAAGGCCCATGGTCTGCATGAGCAGGACAGAATTCTAAGTGTTTCTTGTTTGCTTCCTCTCTGGTTTTTACTCTTTAATTTACTGTTGTGGGAGCACAGGATATACCAAGGGAATTGAGTGCATTGGGTTATATAGGGCCATATTCCTCCCCATGCCAGAAGCAGTGCTCCTCCTTGAGGACTGCCTTTCAGGAGCATTTCTAGAGGCTACACAAGTCAGGAGTTACGTGACCAGTTTGTCCGGTTTCTTCTATGTGAGTTTTCTTCACCCTCTGTGAACGCTTTTTGTGAAGTCAAAAGGCTTTGGAGGAGAAGCAGATCACATCTGAGATAAAGAAATAGTGGAGAGAACAACAGCTTTGGGGAGGAAGACAAAAGTAATTCAAGAGTAAATTTTTCTTCTTGCGTTCCTGTTTCAGGTGTAGAGCATGTGGTCAGTCTTGGTCTAGTTCCCTGAATATCACAGAACTCTTGAAACAGGAGTTGCCTCAGGAAATGTTCGTATTTCCCCGTCAGAAAGAAGCTGATCTGCTGGAGCTGAATCTCTTCACATAAGTATGTGTTTTGCCAATGCTTTTGTCAGGAGAGATGCCGGAAACCCAGGCTACATTTGAGAGAGGTAACATCTGGTAAATGCTCCTCAGAGATGTGGTTTCAGGTCTCTGCCATTCCAAACCTTATTCATTGGATTATTGTCTCTCCCCTTGCTCACTTATTTAGATTTTGGGACTGGTTAACTTCAAATAATAGCATCAACTCTTGCTGTGGAATGTGTTTTTTCCTAAGCCCCAGAAACTGTTGTGCAACTAAGCTTTCACTTAAAGCCTCGGGAGAAATAAGCCAGAACTACTCCAGTCTGGGTAATTGTAGTGCTTAAGGCAGAGTCTTGCAGATGATAAGAAGGGGAGGGAATACTGCAGGGAAGGGGGGACAGGGGAAGATCCTTGAGAGCTGACTTGTGTGTCAGCTTTGGATCCCAAGTAGTTACACAAAGAGTTTGGCTGTATGGCTATGCTGAAGAAGAGCCAAAGACAAGATGTGCCTGGAGGCCTTAGCTCCAACACGTCTGGGGATGCTGAATTTCTAAGGTATTTGTTGAAGAGCGTTGTGGGTGGGTGTGTTTTGGGAGAAAACTTGCAGTTGCAGAGACAAGCTTCAGAGCATAGTCTGCGTTTAATTGGTGCTGCAAGTTGGTCCTAGCAGAACATCAGGCACAACATCCATCAATGACTATCGGAGGCAGCAAAAGAGTTTGCAAGCACCCTGCCTGCCCTCCGCACCAGCCAGGCTGCCCAAAGCAGTGGTGAGCCCTGTGTGGTTGTCCTGTTGATGCTGGGAGCAACACAGGGTTCTGTCTGTCATTTGAAAGGATGTGGGTACCCTGCTCTTGCATGTGGAGACCATCACAGAACTGCAGAACTATAGACTGGGGACAGAGTGGCTGGAGAGTAGTCAGGCAGAAAAGGACCTGGGAGTGCTGGTTGACAGGAAGCTCAACATGAGCCAGCAGTGTGCCCAGGTGGCCAAGAAGGCCAATGGCATTCTGGCCTGCATCAGGAATAGTGTTGTGAGCAGGACCAGAGAAGTTATCGTCCCCCTGTACTCGGCACTGGTCAGGCCTCATCTTGAATATTGTGTCCGGTTCTGGGCCCCCCAGTTTGGGAAAGATGTCAGGATACTGGAATGTGTTCAGAGGAGGGCAACGAAGATGGTGAAGGGGCTGGAGCACAAGCCCTATGAGGAGCGACTGAGGGAGTTGGGGCTGTTTAGTCTAGAGAAGAGGAGGCTCAGGGGAGACCTCATTGCTCTCTACAACTACCTAAAAGGAGGTTGTAGTCGGGCAGGGATTGGTCTCTTCTCTCAGGTGACCAGTGGCAGAACTAGAGGGCATGGACTTAAGCTTCATCAGGGAAAGTTTAGGCTTGATGTGAGGAAAAAGTTCTTCACTGAAAGGGTGATTGGTCATTGGAATGGGCTGCCCAGGGAGGTGGTGGAGTCGATGACCCTGGAGGTGTTTAAGGGGAGACTGGATGAGGCACTGAGTGCCATGGTTTAGATGATGGGTTGGTGTTAGTGTTGGGTTATAGGTTGGACTTGATGATCTCAGAGGTCCTTTCCAACCTTGTCATACTGTGATAGAACGGCCCAGTTGCCTTGATTTTACTCCCTTCTGTTGTAGAGAACGATTTGGGGACTACAAAGGTAATTTTCCATGCTTTATGGGAAACTAAATACATTGACTATGCTTTACAAAGCAAGCAAACCAACGAACCTGCAAATGACTGAGCAGCTGGTTAACAGTTGGAGCTAAGACGCATTTCAGCAATGAGGCTATAGAACTGTTGCCTTTCCACGATGTCCTCTGTTCCCCAGTATGACAGGATTGCCAGGCTGGAGTTGGCAGCAGGAGCTTTTCAGCAGGCTCTTTCCCTGCCCTCCTTCATCATGCAGAAGTCCATGCAGAAAAGCAGGCTTAGTGCTGGTAGGTTGCCATGGAAAGAGCTGCCACGTTGCAATGAGTTTGTAGTGGGGTGTTTGGTGGTTATTTCTTTTTGAGAGAGAAGTTTTCACAAATGTTATAAAACTGGGACATGAACTAAATTAATGCAAGCTGGCCACAAAATCAGTAGCTCTTGACATTATATCATTAAGGATCTGTTCCCCCCCCCCCGCCCTTCCCCCCCTTGCAAGGAGTGCACGTGTTTTGACAAACAAATACCAAATATTAGTGTCACACTGGATTTTGATGGCTGGTTGGTTGGAGCCTGTTTTGCAGCACTGAGGAGAGAGGGGAAAGGAGGAGGACCTGCTGGAGCAGGTGGGAGTGAGCATACATTTCAGGTGCGCTGCTTCAGCCCTGATTCTAGCTGTTTCTATGCCTCTTAGGCTCTACAGCCCTGGCATGTACCATTGTGGGGGAGATGAGCCTCTGAACTTCTTGTAAAACTTAGCTCAGAGAGCACATGGGCTGAGTGGAGGTCATTTCTGAGCCCACACGATAAAGCTGATCACAGGTTTGGGGGCTCCTGGCACTAACATTTCATGAGCCATTCCTGAATGCTGTCTGTGGAGGTTACACTTGAGACTTTGTAGGATTTCCAGCTCCATTTGGCTGGAGAAGCAGCACAGGCTGCCCAGATTATGAGATTTTTTTTGGAAACTGTGAGACTTAACACTTCTGTAACACCTTCCCTCTCCAAACCTTGCTGGCCGTGCTGGCAAATGAGGTGGGCCAGAGCCCACACACTTCACAAGTACAGGTAGAAAGAGGTTAATGCTTTACTTCCACTTTCCCTTTGGCCTTTTTGGGAAAAAAAAAAAAAAATTAGTAAGTAAATCATCTATGAGACCAGCAGAGCTCTGGAGTTTAAAGCAGGAAAAGGAGATGGGTTGGGAAGGGAACATGAATCATGTGAAATAAGAAAAAAAAAAAATGGACTGGTGAGGCTTATGAGATGTTACAAACTTAAGTTTGGGTCTTGCTTTCCTTCCGTTGACTTAAATAGCAGCAAGAGTGGCTGCCTTCTGGGTTGACTTCTGTTTTTATGCTTCTGCCTTGCTATGGCTTCTTTGCAGGGTTGTGTTTTTCTAGTTTGGATGTAATCTGTTTGGAGTGTAGCTATTTCATTTTTTACTTCTGTGGGGGAATCAATTATATATAAGAAACTTAGAAAAATGATTTCTTCAGATACTTTTTAATGAAGCAGATTGCTCATTGATAGATTTGTGGCATATCAAAAGGCAACAGGCAATAATCAATTGACCTCACGAGAGAAAACAAAGACATGTTCCTTTAGGGAGATGGTTTTTGTGTGTGTAAACCAGCCTCTGCTTTTTCAGGCAAGAGTCCTACTCACCAGAAATGGGAGGAGAAGCCTATTTTTTTTTAAAAAAAAAAAAAAGAAATATTAGACAGATGCACTTCAGTGAGAAACTGTTTAAGGAGCAGTTCCCTCCTTTTCTGCATTTCTCAAGTATTGCTCAAGCACCATTGTTACAGTTTGTTCATCTGGATGTGCTGTGAAGTAGCCTGAGGGGAATAGTGAATACTCCTGGATTAAAATTTGTGGGAGGAGACAGGAGGAGTTGGCTGCCAAGCGTACTTTGTCACACTTTAAGGTGTTCAGATGGCAAACACTTCCACTGGTAAGAAATAAACAAATGGGAAGTTTTGCCAATTTTTTATTGTTGTTTTCCTTGCCAGTATATTCTTCAGCGTATTAATAATCTATCTGGGTGAAACATGGTCCCTCTGTGGTTTGGAAGCCTAAGGGGCATTCCAGGAGGATGCCAAAGCATCCAAGCTTTGGATGGTCCAGATCAAACTTGGTTTTGGAAGTAGGAACTGGTTTGTTTTGCATCCCTTGATGTTTAAAATGAGAAGTAGAAACACAAGATGTGTCCTTCTTTGTGGCATGGTTTGTGGCAAAAGTGTGCAAAGGCGTGGATTTTGCTTGTCTGATTGTATTTATGAATGTGTCAATTTTTTTTTTTAATACATAATCAGGTCTTACAAAATGTCATCTCCTTCCAGAGGTTCTTTTCACTCTCTTCTGCATGTTTCCTAAAGAATCCCTGTTTCTTTTGAACTATGATATTAAATAATTTGTGGATGATCCAGGAGTTGTCTCCTCTTTGTAATTCTTGGCTGAAATGAAAATGCAGATATGTTCACATCCTGCTAAATCCTACTCTTTTCCAGCAGCATCATGTCAGGGGGTGACCCTGTATCTGCTACCTCCCATACTGGCATACTTTCCTGGAGCTGTTGTGTGCTGGCAACTCATATCCTGGCCCAGGGACCCTCACCACAAGGCCCAATTGAGGGAAAGGTGGGAACAGGCTGGATTCAGAGCAGTGCCCCAGAGCTGCTGTGTTTTCTGTGTGTGTGTCTATACATATGTATGTATTTTATATATACAAATACACAAACAGAGGCTGGGAGATTAAATACGAATGGGGAAGTGTAGCACAAAGGAACCACATGTTGTTAGATCAGATCTATCTTCCAATTTCCGAGTCTGTTGAGGACAAGAATATGCCTGAAAGTTGAAATGCCTTTATGTTCAAGTAGTCTTTTAGAATCCATGTAGCAGAAGTCCTGCAAAGAGACAGAGGACAGAGCTCTGGCAGTCCCTCAGACCCATCTTTACTGAAAGTCAGGTTTGAGTTTGGAGGAATGAATGTCCCAAATGCAGCAACTGCTCCACTCCATTTCCTCTGTCCTGCAGTACTGGACATGGGAAGAAGGGCCTCTTGTTGGGGAGGGTGGACGATGTTTGGCTTTGTGGCTTGCAGTCATCATCGAGTGTTTCTAACTCGGGTATGGAAACCCAATTCTGTGTGGCAAGGGGGAAGGATTGCATTGTACGCCTAACTTCTGGCATGAACAAAGGTCCTTTGTGGCTGTGCCAGATTCTCCCAACAGCAGAGCTGTTACTCTGCACAGAGGGCAGTGGCTCTGCCCTGTGACAAATCGTAGCAGCAATGGCTGCTGCAGGAAGAGGAAGCTCATTCAGGTCCATGATCCCCAGGGCCAAAATGCATTTGTTTGCCTGTCTAGTAGGCACCTGTAAGGATGCTTGATAAACTGTATATACTCACCTGAAATCTCAGAGTAGCACAGAGTAAGACAGGCCTTTACCCCATATAGAAGCAGTTTTGAAACTCTGTTTCTTTATTTCTTTTCTTTTTAATTTAAAAACTCTGAAAAAAACTGTGATTTCCCAAGGAGGCTAAATATTTGATTTGGGGCATATTTGTTGGACAACAGAAGAAAGCATGAAATATTACTTGATGAATAACTTGAGCTCCAAACAACTATTAATTCCGAGCTTCAGAAGGTGGAGGCGTCTGGAACATCAATGATGCTTCAGCTGACATGTGGTTTCTGATTATGTCCAATAGTTGGTTGGAGTTTTGTATTGGATGCCTTAAATGCCCAGTAAGGTGCAATAAGCTTTTTGTGACCTGCAGTGAAGGGAAGGCATGCAGATTGTTCAAAGAATCTTTCCGGGCTTTATTTTTTTCCTTTTTGTCTATTTGTCTCTTTGCCTCTTCTGCTGAATGGGTGGCAAGTCCTCTGTCACACGGTTTTTAGGATTATACTAAAGTCAAGTGGTTTGTATGGTTATGCTGTCTGAGTGCTTACTAAGAGAAGGAAAGATAATTACACTTTGAAAACAAGGTGCTGAACTAAAATTTGAAGCTAATAAGGAGAAAATGATCTGCAGGTGATCCAATTGGGAATTGTAGGAGGTGAAGTACTGAGAATGTAGTAAAACAACTTCAGCAGGCCCAGTATGTGATTAGGATGATGGAAAACAGAGTAGCTAAGCATCTTTTAGAGGGTCACTTTTTCAGTACTTGACCTCAGAGCTGACTGAGGAACTGATGAAAGGATAATGTGATGCATGCTAGGAACACTTAGTTTGTATTGCCCACAGCAGGAAAGAGTAAGCCCTTGACTGAAAGAGATGTGGGTCAACTCTTCCAAGACCTTCAGAGCCAGAGAGAGAAAAGAACGAGTATATTGAAGGTGCCCACAGGCTTTGGATCAGATGGGGCTGTCATGAGGTGTGGGAACCTTCCCTAAAATAATGGATTTTTCCAGATTTTAGGCAAAAAAAAATGGAAGGAGGAAGATCTTGAACTGTAGCATTCAAGCAACAGAGGACTGGTGTGGCTTTTCTAGTGATATGTTTTGCTGCAGCTGCAGGGAAGGTAACTTTTAGCTTGTGTAAGGACACACAGAGGTTTGGCATCATCAGGAGACAGACTCCTCTTCTGTGTACCATGCACTTGGACTGATGAGTGATTTCTGAGAGAAGGCAGATAGTTCAGACCTTTGATCTTCAGACTTTTGCTTCCTCCAATGAACCTGCTGGTGAAAGATGTGGTAGTTTTGTGACTTTGGTGCTTGTTTGCTGGGACCTAATCTAAGAGTACTGGCTACTTTTGCAAGGGCTATTAAATATTTTCGGCTCACAAGATGGGAGGATAAAATGAATTTACTGGAGCCTGTATCAAGGAACACCTGAATGCAGTTTCCAGCTCTGCTGAAGAGCTTGGGTAAGGCATGATTTTTACATTGTCGCTATCCCATCCCTTTTGGTGGCAGCAAGCTGTAAATTGACTTGGCCATTTCACCAAGCCTCCAGCAAGCTCTTTTCATGCCTTAATTGCTCTTCTGAGGAACAGAGATAATAGGAATGCCTTCAATCACAGGCCTGCTGTGAGGATAGGTGACAACAGCTGTGAAGGCTCTGAATACTGGACTGGTTGGATCCTCTGATCATCATAGGTCATTAACTATCTAAGGCAGACTCCTACATGAGGGGAGAGGACCCAGAAAAAGATACCTGGTTTACCTTGTTGGTGGAAGTCATGTCATTACTTCTAGAAAAGAAAAGCCTCTGAATGTGAAACTACATTTTTCATGATCTGATACAAGGCCACTTTTGAAATTCTTTCCTTTAAGCAAGTAGACCACAATGAAGTTTAATGAGAAGTGTAAGTATTACTTACACTGAGGTGCTTGCAGAGCCCCTCAGCAGAATCAAATCTGCTCATCACCAGAGCAAGAGGGAGCCAAGGAGGGCAGACCAAAGCAAAGCAAGTACTCTTCTGAGCACCTTGTTCATCTTAACCAGCAGCAGCCACATTTCCTGCATGCTGGGACAGCAGAGATGCAGCCTGCTGACCTATATACTTGATTTTTGTCTCTGTCTTGGTTAGGAGAGTGTGCATCAGCTATAGTTGGGAAGAAGTTTGTCAGGTTTCAGGAAAGAGATTAATTTTCCCAGCAATAAAGGTGTTCATCTGTATCACAGGAGTCTCCTAAATAAGAGATCTGGGTTGGGAAATGCATCCATGCCATCTGCCATCAATTTAAGGTCATTCACCTGAATTTGTCCAGTGAACAGGGGACCCAAAATAGCTATGGGCACAGGCAGCATGGGTGTCTGCAGTGTGCTCCCTGGAGCCGGCAACAGTATGTGCATGGCAGGTTTTTTTCACCCCCAGACAGAAATGTGGCCGTTTAACATTGGATGCCTGAGGTTTGCTTCCTCAGTTCATCAGGGTATTGAACCGTGCGAGCTGGGCTGACTGTTCATGTGCTTAAAGTTGGAGTTATCCTGAAGCACCTTGGACATCAGATTTGTTTGCTATTTTCTGATTGAGTTTGAAGGACGCTGAGTGTTCACATCCTGTGAAAATCCATCTGACAGTTTCCAGGAGTGGTTTGGTTTCAAAGGAGGTGTGTTGTAATTTCTGCTTCTGGAAACGTCAAAGTGAACGTTTCTGTTGCATCACTGTGCAAATATTCAGATGTTTCTTCCTTCAATAAGCACCTGGCACCGTAGTTCAAGAATTTCCATTTAGGAAGAGAGTATTTTTAGGTGTTACAATTATAAACCAAACCTAATGTTTTTAAAAGGGGAAATTATTGTCTACTGAAGATTTTCCTAGTGGTGCAAAGGTTGAAACTGTGTAATCAGTGTCAATGACTTGAAGCAATAACCATTGAGTTCACTGGAGCATAAATGGAGAGGGAAATGAGGGCAGGAGAGAAGAGTAGCAGCATTTGAGGGGCACAGCTAAAACCATCCTGTTACACCAGTCTGCTTGTAGTGTTTTATTATCCTCATATCTGTACTACTCATTGGGAAACGTGAAGATACACAGAAAAGCCCTTGGGAGGGGAAAAGAAAGAGGTACCATGACTCATCAGCTTTATAAATCACGAACCATCTGCATTTCTCGAATGCATCGTGAATGACTCAAAGGGGGAGGTGTGCAGCTGTAAGGCACACAGAGGTTACTAATGTTTTGTGTTAATTATTAAGCTACTTCCTCTCCTTTGGGAGCTTCATAGACTCCTTCAGTGCTGCTGTTGTTTTGGATGAGGCTGATGCAAAGGCTGTTTCCCATATTGGACAAATGGGATGCCTAGCCAACTCCAAGTCTGCCTGTGTGGCCTGTGCTGCTCAGATGTGACTTCCTGGTGACATAGATTTCTTCTGCTTTCTCTTTGCTTCTCAAAAGTTGTCACCAAATCATCTCCTGGACTCAACCTTCACTCCTTCTCCTCTATCAGGTTCTCTGGATGTTTTTCTCTCTGTTTTGTACTGTGGTGTATGCCATGAGAGCAAAGAGCTGTGGGGCTTTAGGGACTACTTCTCAAGAAGTTAAAAGTTTTTTTTCTTTCAGAAAGTTACAAGTTATTTCTACTCTGCAGCCATGAAAGAAATACCCAAGATGCACACATAATTCTTATTTTGTTTTCCACTTTGCCAGTTCACCTGCAATAGTATTCTTGAGTGTCTTAGTAATTTTACTTGAAAAAAATAATGATCTGGTGTCAAAAAAATGACACTATTGTTCCAAGAGCAGAGAAAACTTGCCAAGGGAGACAGGAACTGAGGTGTACAGGAAAACTTCTGTACTATTCTTTAAGTTTTGCAATCACATAGAATAAAGAAATCAAATGTCTTGATTCTGTCATAGCTCATCTTCCTTCTTTGGAGGCATTTAACTGGTAGTTTCCCTATAATAATAATAATAAACCTGAAGACAGAGAATATATAATAATAAATAAAATACATAGTAATATAGGAAATGTATATACCTGTACCCTACCTGGGTGGCCGTGTCCTGCAATGATGACACAGAGGAGAAAGGGGACCGGACGTTGATGTTAAAATGTTTGATCTTGACAAATGAGAAATGATTACTAAAAGTTTCTTAAGCAAAGAGTGTTTCTTTTAACAGGCCTTCCTTCCTAGAAGAATTAATTCCTTAGAAGCATACCTGAAAAGAAATTAAACTCGATATTGAAAGAGAATTAACTATTTTTTTTTAAAAAAAAAAATGAACTGTTTTTTCCCATTTAAAATCAAAGATGGCTATGTCCAGGTTTTACTCACGTAGCTGAAGGTAGTGTCTACAGGTAACTTTTGTATCTGTGACTCTTGTTCTCCCACCACTTAGTGCTGGATAAAATTCTGTATGAAGAATTACTTAAATCCAGTGACTTTAATCCAGCCCAATGATGAGGATTCAGTGAGGTGCACAGACAAGTAATTAAACTAGTCAGAATTAATGTTTTAATAGTGTTTCTATTTTTCTCTTAAGAAATCTGGTGCTCTTTATTTCTCTGTAATGAAAGTGCAAGTACCCACCCTAGGAGTAAACACATCAGTGATTAAAGGAGATAATTTTGATGTGGTATGTGACTAATCTTCAGCGCTCACTGCCCTTGGAAGCTATTGATGGAAAACATTGGACAGTAGTTCAGCCCTGATGTGGGTGTTGAGAACATCTGTGGATTTATCTTACATGGGTGGTTCATGCATCTTCATACTTGGAAGAGGTCTGTTTATATTTTAACTTCCCAAAGTAGAACGTGAGGCCTCAGGTGCACACCCACTAATATCTTTGGGGTTTAAGTGTGCATAGTCATAGGTGCCACTGGGATTTGCTTTCTGTCCCTGAGCATCTGCAGCTCTGGTGGAGGTCACCAGCTAAGCCATGTGGACTAGCAAGACCCTGAGGTAGGTACATCTTGCAGAAGGCCACACTACAAGGAAAAGAGCTTTTCCTGGACTGCTCTAACTTCAGAAACCAGTGGGAGCTGTAGCCCTTGTGTGTGTTTTTCCCATGTGCCAGTTTTTGTATGCAAACTGTGGGTTGCCAACAAAAGGAAGACAGTAGTGGCTGGGAAGCAAGGAAACCTGGATTTTGTCCCCACCTTGGTGCTCTGGTTTTGCCCTGTCTGCTCCAGTGCATGTTTTCTTAGAGAGGGACCTGAGATTAAGGCCACTGTCTTGGATGGGACAAGTAACTGTTGCTGCAGTAGCAATATTGATTTAGGACAGGAACTAGTTCATAAGGTGATGTTTTTCATCCTGAGTAGATTGTTCTGTTAATTTCCCAGAGAGCAAAAAAGGCTAAAATCGGGCCTAATCCAGATTTTAACAAGTAAACTTAAGCCTGCATTTAAAAAGGGGAGGAAAAATTAGAAAACAGTGATTGCAGATCAGTACTTATAACAGAATATTCACAGCACGTGATGTTCCACTTTCCCTTTTCTGGCAAGGGGTTGGCAACTGCATTGGTACAACGTACAGCACAGTAAACTCACCATTTTTCATGTCTGTGGCTTTGCAGCAGCATGAATGAGAACATTTTAGCTCTAAAGAACAGCCTGTGAGCAGTGTACTCTGAAATTTGCCTGTTGTACAGTACTACCTGACACAGCCTATTCTGGTAAAGCCTACAGAGGGTTTTTTTTTTCCCCCGGAACACCTTTTTTTTCCAGAATGAGTTTCTTTATCTCTGCGCAGTGGTTACATCACAACTGAGCTGTTAACATAAAGAAGGCATGCAATTCTTCAGGGTCTTCTACTACAGTTGGTGTTTGAAACCCTGTCATCCTACTCTCAGCCCATCTCCAGCAAACCCCCTCTTATTTGTTTTATCTATGTGTTTTTACAGAGTCTCTTGGTGGCTGTGCTGTAAGGCTGCAAGACAGAGGCAGGATGTGCTCTGAGTTTGTTTCTGCCCCTATTCACAGACATTTTGACATCCAGTTTCCCAGGATGAGTGGCTGAGGGAGTCAGGAGTCCTGGACGCAGTTTGGTTTTCTGATCGCCTTTGAAAGGAGTGAGCCTGTGATCCTTAAAAGAAAGAAAAATTATCAATTGCTGCCTCTAAACAGACTAATATTCATGGCTGCAGCACCCTGCTACAAATATCCAGAATGATTTTTTTTTTTTCTAGTTAGGTATGTGTCCACCAACGTATGCAAACTGAAAATGTATGGCACTTTTAGATTTATTTTTTCACATCTGCAAAAGTTATTGCTGTAACGATGTGTATACCTCCCCGTTAATTGTAGTTTATTCAGCTTACAAAGAACTGCAGAAGTGTCGGAGCTCCAGGCTGCTCTGACTTAAATGCTGTATTAAAAGCTGTGCTGTAGTTCATAAAACCTGTGGTTTTCTTTTGCAAAAAAAATTACATCTCCTGATCCATCATGCTGGAATTATTTTCCCTGGTTTGCTTCTGCTTATTCTTCTGCATATAATTAAGCAATGTTTTTAAGGATTTTATCATAGTGAAGAGCAACTGCAGATTTTTTTCTGTGGTAGCTGATGTGCTTTTTGATATTACTGTACCAGCTGCATGCTGAAAACATTTGTAAGGGAGGAAAAACGTCACCCTAGGCCATGTTCCTTTTTTTGCACCATGAAATGTGTGTCTCACCTCTCATCATTGGATTTGTAGGAGAACAATATTACCGCCATATTAATGACTGAGTTCAGCATCTCTGGTATGGAGCAGGATGATAGTTCTGCTCTGTGCTGCGTATGTTTGCATTGCTGCAGCCTTCATGGGTGAAGAGTAGATGGTCGTTTTGGGGGTTATGATGCTGTCGACTAATATCAATTAATTTCTACTCTAAGCTGTATGGCTATGACTTCTGGGCAGCCGTACAGGTTGAAGTCAAGTATTAAAAGTAGAGGTGCCCATAGTGACACATGCTTTTGAGTGTCAGGGGAGCCAGGGACCCACAGGCTTGGAAGGTTACAGAGGGAAAGGACCATTGTTGAGGCTAGCCAGAAATGAACAGACCAACCAAAGTCCATCTCAGTGTGGTTGGTCACACCTTCTGGAAAGGGTGGCGAGTTCTTCATCTCAGAAAAATTAATGCTGCTGGTGTCTCTGCTTTCAAAGCAGCTTGTAGTGTTTGCATGGCAATGACAACAGGGCCTAGGTGACATCTAAGGGCAGAGTATGACATCCACATTGAAGTTTGCAGAGATATACTTACTGTATGGTAAAGTGGGGTAGTATCCCAAAAAAAAAAACAAACCACAAACTGATCTGAAAGGCTTGTCTGACAAGGCCTTTCTGAGGAACTGTGTTTGGTCCTGTGCTGTGCACCTCTTCTTACTCCTGGTGTGTCCCCTTGCTGGGGAAGGGGCATGAGAAAGTATTAAAGGAGGAGTTTTTACCTTTGTGATATTAAACATCATGTTCAGACATGGGAGGGGGGTGGGGAGTGGTTGGAGTAGTTGTTTATTTTTAAATTGCAAAGGCATAATTTGCTGTTGCATGTCCTATATAATAGAGAAGATGCTGGTCATGGAGACTGAGCTTCTGAGCAACAAGGTAGTGAAGGACTTCCACCCTCTTTAAGAAGTCAGCTGGCCCTTGCAATTGAAACCCACTACGCTGTGTGCTGATCTTCAGGTATCCTTGTGGTGGTCATCTTTCTGCTGCTCATTTTCAGACGAGGCCAGGTGCTGGGAACTCTCTGCTAGCACAGGGCAGAGCAGACGATGCAGTAAGATGAAAAATAAGAAAGGTTTTAGTGCCAAAGTACATGAGTGTCCCTGAATTGTTTTTCTTTATGGCTTTTATTTTAATTGATTTGTGTTTGTTTTTTTTTTTAAAGAACTAAGGTAAAACCATTAAAAGTAAAGATTTATTTACACTGGGTGGAGGGTTCAACCAGTTTCAGCTCCCCCGTGTGGGGACAGCGCTGTAGAAAAAGGAGTTCAATCTCTACCCAAATATTTGCTCTCTTGAGGAAGGGGGGGTTATAAAACTAGCTGTGTGCATAAAGGAAAGATGGGGAGTGAAAAGACTTCAATGGTCAACAAGGGAAAGCTTTTTGATTATTTTTTTTTCCATCCCTCTCCTTGAACTGTACAGTTATCTTTTGCTGCTGGAAGGTGGCATTGCTATACAGGCAAACATTTTCCAGTGTCACCCAGGCCTAAAAGCATGATTTGTTTTCCCTGTGTGGTTCTGCAGTTTCCCCAGTCTTAGGGCCAGGTGAGAAATCCGGTGTTTGCAGTCATGAACAGAGTCATCAAATTAGTTTGCCACTTTGTTCTCAATTTGGATGCTCCAGAGCCATTTTAACAAGGGTCTGAAAGATCAGAGAACTGTGACTGAGTTATTGAATTAAACAAATTCACCAAAGTTTGGAAATTAAACAAAACCAGACTAGGGCCTCTCTTGCAACTTCTGTGACGCGCTTGTGGGGAAGATAGGTTTAAAAGAACAAATTGCTTCTGACCTGTACAGTCTGATCCTGTGTGACTTCGCTGAAGCAAAGCAAAACAAAAGCTCTTGTTTCTGTTCACATGGGCTCCCTGTGATTTGGTTTGGACATGTTCACAACAGCAGCTGTTTGCTTGGAGCCAGGCACTTTTGATTTTCACCTGATTGACTTTTGCTGCTTTGTGCACTTATTTAAAAAATAACTCAAAAAATTAGGTGGTTTTATTTTTTTCAACCTCCCATAGTGTGTCAAGACAAGCAGGAGATGTGGTAGGTGAGCTGGAGGGGTGAGGGCTGCCTTCCTTCCCCACAACAGGGGAACTGGCTGTTTGCAGGGAGCTGTTGACGGCATCCCTGTGCTCTACACCTATGACCACCCCAACAGGGCAGCAGTGCAAAAAGGAGGTCAGTTGTCCATGGTCCTGTCCATAACAAAACAGAGAGTGAACCAGGACAGCTTTAGGGGGAGAGGCTGTCCTGTTCATTGAGCAGCAGATGTGATTTTTGTCCCTCAAGGAAGGGGACAAGTGTGCTGTGGATGCTGTTTGGGTAGCTCAGGTTGCTATCACAATGTACTTGTTGCTAGACTTTGGCTGTTGCTGAGAGGTGTCGTCTCTCCCCCATAGATTCTGGGAATTGTCGCTACCTGGAAGAACAGCCATCTGCTGGTGAAATCCAGAGGTTTGTGGGGTCAGGTTTATGTTTTCTCCTGCCTGCTTGAGCTACAGCGGAGCAATTGTCTGAGGGAGCTGCCTCACTCCTGAGTTGGAGGAGCTGAAGCAGCATCATTTAGCAGTTTTGTCAGGAGCAGCACTGTTTATTTAAAGCTGTCCGCTGCAGCTTTGTTCTAATGAACATCTCATTTTTGAAAGCTGTAATAGTTTCTTGGTGCTCTCTCTGATGTCCTTAAATAAGACGTGGCAGCCCCTGTGAACATATGAGTTGCAGCTTCTGGAGTGGTACCGTGGTGGGGTCTGTCCTCTGTAGCATATGTATTAATTTATCCCAAATGACATCCTTACTAGGGGCCATGACTTGGAGGTACCAATAAATTCTCCTTGCTCATGCAGATGCTGGGCCTTGTTTCCTTCCCCTCTTTCAGGATGCAGGTTGAAGGGACAGAGTCTCAGACTAGTCCTGTATCCCACAAATTGCACATCTTGGACTGAAATTCATTTGTTTTTGTTACTGACCTCCAAAAAGAAACATTTGACTTAAGCTTGATTTCTACAGTGGATGATGATTCTCATTTGGCAGAAAAACTGTTTGAAGTGTAGAGTTACCAAACCAGCAATTATACGTGCAGAAAACCACTCTGTGGAATAGAACATGGAAGAGAAGCAACAATCTGTACAGTTTTCGAGTAAAACTGTAGCAGACAGATCTTTTAATCTGACCACCCATTTGTATATGTTTTGGAAGGACATTGTCCCTTCCTCCCTATCAGAGGATCCTTGCTTGGGGCTGACCCTCATGTCTTCATGAGAGGTGGAAGCTCAGAACAGCAACTCAATGCAGCAAGAGCTCGCTGATCTTCCAGAGTCTGGGGAATTCAAAACATTTAGTCTGACTTTTAAAAAACCTTTGATTGATTCAAAGTTGTAACTTAGATGTTTTTTTTTTCCCTTCATTCTTTCTCTCCCGTTCCTTTATCTTTTTGTTCTTAGCTCTTGGGGGGGAGGATATTCAGTGAAATATAAATAAGCCTTGCTCTGTGTTTGATGTCTTTTGATTTTTCTTCCTTTTGCTGATGTTGCCATATGAATTTTGCAGAAGGTCATACATCAGAAAAGAAGCAGACCATTAGGTGCAGCTGTCTGTTCTGGGAAGGAGAGTGAACAGCGCAGCAGCATCCTAGGAGCTGTGGTTCCATCCTCACCTCCCCCACCCACTCTCAGGGCACTGCTTTGTGCCTCTCTGCCATTGTCTATGAAAGTCAATGTCACAGCAGCCAGACTTGCAAAGGCCGTCCTGTCCCCTTCTCTCCCCTTTTGGCCCATTTCAGCCAGATTGGGTACAAGGGAAGAAGTTTCAAAAGCTTCATTGAGAATGGGTGGCCAGGAAGATGACTGGACAGTTGCGCGTTTGTGTCTAACTACTGATCCTATCTGCAGTGGGACACAGCAAGCCACAGATCACAGCCAAAATATTCTGCAGGAGAAATACTGTGAGGGGAAACAGAGGGGAATTTTGAAGGAATATGTGGAAATAGAGAATATTCAGTGTAATCCAGTTTAAAGGTCAGTCAGTACAAATCTGTAGAAAACCAAGCATCATTTGTTCCACTGTTCATCTGCTCGCTTACTCTTAAAATGGAGAAGGAAAAAATAGAAGAGAAAAGGTTATTCAGGTTCAGAAGTGCTAATGCTTTGGAGAATGACAATGATAATATTGATGATCCCAGGTTAGAGGTAAATGACACTGTGTCATCCTGACTGAGCCAAATGCTTGAGGCAGAGCTGTAAGCCTGCAGACAGCCCCATCCGTGTTTCACAGAACTCAACAAAGATGCCACATTTCCCAGGGAAGCATCCAGAGCTTAAACCCACCCTTGAAAGTCAACCAGGTGCTCCATTACTTCACCAGTCTGTATCAGGGCTGGGAGGTGTGGAAATGGTGGTGGCTCTGAAGGCAAAGCACCACACCTTTACGTTGGGGCATCTGCAATATGACAAGTAGCGTGTCTGGATGGCCTCTCTCTTGTGCTGTGCATTGAGTGTTTCACGGCTTGTGTTTCCTAACAGCCTTATCTGCAAAGGTGCTTTGTGGAGAATTCATGTTTGAAGTGCTTTGTGTATGGAGAATTGCTTCAAGCTGGGTTTTGTGTACATGGAGGTGGAATCTGCCATCCCTGTTCTTATCCCCAACTGAAGCTGCTTCCTCTAGAAATCATTTTGGGTTTCTGTATATAAAGGAGTGGTATGATCTGTGGTGGGCAGAGTAGTAGAAATATGCTCTAGAGACTTGCAAAGTATTAATCATCTGCAAACAAAAGTGAGAAGGAAGTGGCTGCTTTTGCTGTGACTGTTTCTAGCTCTTGTAACAATGCACAAGCAAGAGGAGCAGGTTCAGGGACAGCAGTGAGGTGACTATAAACTGTCCGCTGATGTTGGATGTGTCTGTATGTAACTGCAGTCAGACTTTATCTTATTTGATCTTCGTGTCTGCAGGGCTGAGGCAGCTCATCAACGATCGGAAGGTACCTTTGAGGACCATCTAGGCCAGCCCCCTGCCATGGGCAGGGATTTCTTTCATTAGATCTAAGGTTCAGATTCTCTATTTGATACACTTCTACAAAAATCAGTGCGGATGCAAGTTTTACCCACTCTGCAAATGTCTACTTCTCATCCTCCTGTAGTCTCTAGACCCTGGTGCCTTACCTCAAGGACTCCTTGACTGTAAAAGATGAGTTTTACATCAGGACTTGGAGTATTATGAATCCAGAGCCCATCTGCAGGAAGAGCAGCAAACTGAAGTCAAGGACTGATTAGAAAAGGCATCTTGTCAAACAGGAGAGAGACAGGGTTTTATTTTGTTTATTAATAAAATTGTTTTGACAACTAAATTCCCCTCCTTCCCTCCACCCATTGCCAATGAGCACGGGTAGATCCTAAGACAGCTGGTGTGGTTTTTCTTTGTAGGTGTGCTAACTGTTGTTGACCTCAGATCCTTTTAAAAATATGTTTCACAGAATTCTCACATTTGGGAGCTTCCAAAACCTATTTGACATATGAATCATGCTTAAAAATGGGGAGTTTTAATTCTGTAGGGAGTTAAGTGCACAGACTTGGGCTTGATGAGATTCTCAGCAGGGTCACAGGAAGCGACCCTGTTTAAAATGTATCTAAGGGCTTCCGTGATCTTTGCTAGCTACTTCTGTCAGTATTGAATGAAAAGTAATGTTTTGAGGAAACTTGTTGCAGAACAGACTTGATAGGCCTCCATAGACCTGCTGCAGTTTCTTTGAACCCATACTTCATCAAGACACAGACCTTTGGAAGCATTGATTTGCATTAACTCTTCTTTCTGGTTTTGCTTTTACAACCAAGGCAGGCCTTATAGCTTGATTTCGAAATCACCCATCATTAGTAACCACGATCATTTAGTAGACATATTTACAAGGTAAGTGACAGTGGAAGTAATTAAGTTTAATATAAATCACACTCAATTTCAAACATGCATGCTTCAAAATAACAATTAATAGAAACTGCAGCTTCTATAAAAAGATACAGTATTTATAGCAGTATCTTTTCTTTTAAGCTAAACACGTTGAGTCTAGTGAAGAACAAAATCCCCTGTAAAAAGCAACTTTCTTCCTGTGGTGCACTTTATTGCAAATGACCCACTACTTTTATTCTTTGAGGGGAGATTTCTTACTCTTAAGTTCATGATGGGGAGGAGGAAAGAGTTCAGCATTGTCCAAAATGGCCTTGCAAATGCACATCTCTTGAGCTGCAGCTTTCTGCTAACTCTGTGTTTTCTAGATGCCTAATGACATGTGCTTTTGTTTCACAGGTGTCATGCAGCTGACAGGTCTACTGGTGGAGCTGATGGTCACAGCTGGGGTGGAAATTCTTCATTGACCAAAACAGAGTAAAATAATCAAAGAAGGTTGGAGTTCTTTGCAAGGTCTGTTGAGTTGATTGCTCACCCTGTCAAACAAAAGTCACTATTTGGGAGGACAGCCCACTGCCAGCAACTGTGATGGCTAGCAAAAGAAAGTCAACAACTCCATGTATGGTACGAACTTCTGAAGTCCTGGAGCAGGAAGGTGCCGAGGGTGGAGAGGCTCCTAAAGAGAAAGGGACTGGTGCACTGCAGCAGGACTCTAAAAAAAATTGGCCTTCAGAAAGCTCAGTTAAAGACTGCGAAGTTGTTGAAGCAAAGCCCCAAGCTGAAAATCAATCTAAGAAACCCCAGGGTGGTTACGAGTGTAAATACTGCCCGTATTCAACACAAAACTTAAATGAATTTACAGAGCATGTTGACACTCAGCATCCAAATGTCATTCTCAACCCCCTGTATGTCTGTGCTGAATGCAACTTCACAACCAAAAAATATGATTCTTTATCTGACCACAACACAAAGTACCACCCAGGAGAGACTAACTTTAAACTGAAATTAATTAAACGCAATAATCAGACTGTTTTAGAGCAGTCCATTGAGACCACTGCTGACAATGTCACTGTCGCAAGCGGTGGGCTAGAAAAGGCAGAGCGTGATGATTCCCTTCATGGAGGAATTGGTCCAAGTAAAACACCAGCAACAAAACTAGGAAAGCCTAAAGGGGAAACCAAGAAGGGCCCCAAAAAGCCAGAAGAGGGGGTTATGGAAAACCATGTGGATGGTACTCTCCCCCGCATCATAACTGAAGCCACTGAAGCTATTGCTTGTATAAATGGAGACCTTCTCCACGATGTATTAGCCCATGTTATGCCGTCTGTACAGCTGCCACCAAATATTAACCTTGTTCCTAAGGTTCCGGTACCTCTGAACAGTACCAAATACAACTCTGCACTGGACACTAATGCAACCATGATCAACTCCTTTAATAAATTTCCTTATCCAACGCAAGCAGAGCTGTCATGGTTGACAGCAGCATCAAAACATCCAGAAGAACAAATCCGAATCTGGTTTGCTACGCAACGTTTGAAGCATGGTATAAGTTGGTCTCCTGAAGAAGTGGAAGAGGCAAGAAAGAAGATGTTCAATGGTACTATCCAGGCAGTACCCCAAACCATCACTGTCCTGCCAGCTCCTTTGACAACTGCAAAAATGCCTCAGCCTATCATCCAGACAGCTTTGCCTTGTCAGATATTGGGCCAGACTGGTCTGGTTTTGACTCCTGTGTCAAATGGTTCAACTGTTTCCTGTTCGCCAATTACACTTGCTGTTGCCCCAAACCAGGGGCAAAAGAGGACACTACAGACGTTACCAAGTGCCCCAGAGGCCAAACGTCCTCATGTAGTTCAGGTGCCTGAGATTCCTGCTAAGTTGACTGCTGTGCCACTGACGCCAGCAAGTGAGCGAAAAAAGACGAAGGAGCAGATAGCAGAGCTGAAGGCCAGCTTCATGGCAAGCCAGTTTCCTGATGATGCAGAAGTCTACCGGCTGATAGAGGCAACAGGTCTCTCTAGGAGTGAGATCAAGAAGTGGTTCAGTGACCACAGGTACAGAAGTCAAAGGGGCATTGTGCACATCCCTGGTGATGCTTTAGGAAAAGACCAAATAGCACCTTCAGCTGGTCGACATGGCCGTTCCTTCCACCCGTACACAGATTTTACTCCCCAGAGATTCAAAGAGAAAACCCAAGAGCAGCTTAGGGCCCTTGAGGAGAGTTTCCTCAGATGCTCCTTTCCCACCCAAGGAGAATTGGACAGGCTTCGAGTGGAAACTAAGCTGAGTAGGAGGGAGATAGATTCATGGTTCTCTGAGCGGCGAAAGATAAGGGACAGCATGGAGCAAGCTGTCTTGGACTCAATGGGGTCATACAGAAAAACTAAAGAACAAGGAACTCCTAACGGTGCAATAAGCCAGGCGGAACTGCTGAGTAGCTCTCAGCTCCCCGGTGCTTTATCCGGGTCCTCCACCTCATTAAAGAAAACCCAAGAGCAGATTCATCTACTAAAAAGCACATTTGCAAGGACCCAGTGGCCATCACCCCAGGAGTATGACCAGTTAGCATCTCAGACTGGGCTCACAAGGACTGAAATAGTTCGTTGGTTCAAGGAGAACAGGTCTTCGCTAAGAACGGGATCACTTAAATGGATTGACCAGTACCAGCAGCAGTATGTTGTTGATGGTCATAATGAGCAAAGCCAGAAAAAGGGATCAAAACACATTGAGAGTCCAAAGAATGGTAATGAGGCATCTCAGCAGCATTGCCAGGAGAATAAAAAACTGAATGAAGAGAATGAGGGGAAGCTAGTGGTGAGAGCAAAAAGAGACTGTGAGCCCTTGAAAGACTCTTTGTTGGGGAATCAAGCAGAGGGTGCAGACAGGTTGGGGTCCAACAGCCATGATGGCCATGGCAGAGAGGAAAATGAGGAGCCTGCGGAGGGCAACTGGGTGGAGGTGACAGTGGGCGAGGATGATGCTGCATCAGACTGTACAGACAACTGGAGCCACACAGCGCCTGAAGGCCAAGCAGGGCTGGCAGACTTTGACTCTGAAAGTATATCTGGAGACAATTCTCACGTATAGACAGGTAATGCAGATAATGTCCTGTTTCTCTCAACCTGCCTCTGTCTGGGTGTACTTCCAACATCCCATAACCCCTCTTCCATCTAAATCCCTGAAGCCAGTCCCTACAGCTCTTTGTGTCTGCTGGATACCTGAACACAACGAGACCCATTCTGGTTGTAAATTAACGAACCTGTGTGGTAGGGGAGGGGTTAGTACTGCTTGCCTTGTTTCTTGTCTCCTATGGGTCAAGTCCTGGACAAGGGTGCTTTTTGTTTTGTTTTTGTAATTGCAATAAGTGATTAAACCTTAAACTTTCTGCCTTTAAGCAACTTATGTAACCTCTGCAGAGCTTGATGTAAAACATACCAGTTGAGCTGCAAAGAAATAGTGGGTAACACTAGTTGCTAATATCTCCCTTGCTATCAGATCATTGATCTCTTGTGAATAGTGGCTGTGCCTGGTTTTGCACCTCAGGTGCTTCCTTTGCAGCATCAGCTCTACTCAGGAAAAAAAGGTCACTGGGGGAAGGGCCCAGGGCAGAGATGCTTCTTTATACAACTGCAAGTAAATGGAAAAAAAAATGTGGAGACTGAATGGGCTTATGCAAATGTGCTTTCTTCCTCTTGCAGGTGAGAACTGTCCCCAGCTCTTTGTTCTGCTTGCTCACACTAGAGGCTTAGGAAATGTCGCAGACTAAGCTATGTGGGTGTTTTAGCAGCTCTTTTTCACAGGATCTTGAATTTAAAAGCAGGCTGCAGGGCCTATCTTTAAGGGGGTTTTATGCAGTCTTTCACAATGTGAAAGAACATGCTATTTGGAGGTCTGAAGCCCCATTTCTGATCACAGTTGCACAGATATAAATCTGGAGCAAGCACCGTCAGCATTTCCTGACTTGTGTGTTGAATTGAATTCACTGGAGCTTGTAACATTTTGTGCTCCGTATAACTGAAACTGTTTCTTCCAAATGGAGACTCTTTAAGCTAGAACTTGTCCTACAGAAATCTCAGCCCCCCAGCATCAACAGCTGCAAGGGAGAGGACGCCTGTTTTAGAAGGAGTTATTAGTTTTCTGGCGTCTGATAAGTATAATAAATAAATAAGGAAGTACAAAAGCCAGGACTGATGGAAGTCTCTCCATGCTTGCACTGAAGACTTTTACTATTGCAGCTTGGCAGTACTTGAGCTAACTAGCATCTTTTGCAGAGGTGCAGTTTTTCTTAGCAAGCCTTGCTGGGTTAGCCTAGAGCCCTTCACTTTCTCCTTAGGCACTACATGTCCAAAAGTCTCCTTGACATTTTCCCTGAGTTGAAAAAGGAAATCCTGGAGTGGTTTTATTGAACTGTGAATTGTGTTGGTTGATTTTGAGAAACGCTATCGCAGCGTCTGTATCACACAGTGTCTTAAACTCCAGATTTTAATGCAAGGAGCTGCTCTGTGTTATGCTTGCAGCAGCTGGTAATTAGGGATGTGAGGAGCAGGTTGTGTTACCTGTATGGCAAAGGTAACACATTAGAGGAAGGACATGGGAACATCAGCTGGAGACCTGCTGAGGTGCCATGTGAGAAAGGAGAGCCAGGATCTGATTTGCCTTTTAAAATCGAGTGCACAATGAATAAATGCATTGTGGTATTTTTTTTTTTTTTCAGGGTTGTTATTCCAGATCATTTCCCCCTTCTAGCTATAAATGTTCACACTGAGGAGAGGGTGCAAACCAGGAACTAGGAGAGGGAATGGGGAGGTGGGTAGCTTTGCCTGAAATGGCTATTTCTCACAAACCTCTTGCACCGTGAAACCAAGCTCTGCAGCAACCTTCTTCCAGCAGTGGAGGTTTAGTGTCTGCATTGTTGTGCTTGTGAGCGATGTAGGGTGCGTTGGGTTGAGCCCCCTGCCTTTGTGTCGAGGCACAGATGCTGACCATAAAGCTCCAGGGCTGTGGAGGTAATGAGTGTTATCAGAGAGAAATTTTAATTAAAACTTTGATCTCAGTTAAACTTTCGCTGTGTTATGCTTTTGATGAGGAACTTGCCAGTGGCTGGTTGTAAAATACACCTACAGAGAAGAGATGCATTGGAGAAATGCTTCTGACGCAAAGACCATGCACTGAGATCAGAGGACTGTTACTTCCTCTCTGCCCATTTCTCAGCATCATGGCCTGGAAACTTGACAGAAGCCTGAACTATTTTTCTCTTTTATTTTTCTTTATTATTCCTGCAACTCTCAGTCCAGAAATGCAATTGCCTGCTTGGAGGCATTGTCACCAGCATTGTGAGAGAAGGTCTAGAAGCTTTGTACCTCACACTGATGGGACCTGTGGAAAAAACCTAGTTACTGGCTCCTTTTTCCTTCAAGATAAGCTCTCACTCGTACCTTTGTGAAGCCTATCCTACATAATTGTTAACTAAAACTTTTCTGTTAAATTAACAAGGCGTTATCTTAGGTGACATTGAGGGTATAATTCTAAAGCAAAGACTGCATAAGACCTGTCAGAACTTTGTTTCTTCTCATTATCACATAAAAATCAGTACCTTTGAGGGGTCATATCACTGTCCTGGCTGCACTTAAGAGGCAGAGCGAAGAGCTGACAAGAGACTTCTCTTGACACTCACGCAGCCACAGTCATTACGTGAAACTCACTACTGAATTCTACATTGGTAGAAACATGCTCCTTTCATATTTGGGGTGTTGCTGTTTTCTCAGCTTAATATACATAATTTGAAGTGAATGTTTGTCAGTGATCGATCTTCATACTCCTCTTGTTAGTTGAATTTGTCTGCTGAGCTCTTCCAGTCTATCTTGGTCACTGTCTGCTCCAGAGAGGCAGGAGGTGTTTATGTTACAGCCTAGACAGACCTTGTGCCTCAGCAAGTCGAGTTTTTCCAAGCTACCCATGTTCAGCAGATTCTGCTGCAGCTAATGGGAGTTCATGAGTGCCTGGCCTCAGCAAGAGCAGGATTCATGCCAGGCTGTGAAATACCATCCCTGGACTAAGAAGAGGCTCTGTTACTAAGTCCACATCTAAAGCTTTTGGTAAAATTGGATTTGTTCCACAAAGCAGGTCAGGTTTCCTGAACAGCAAGACTGAAAGATCTGTCTCTGGACGATACTGGGGCCTTCAAGATGTTGAGTGGCTGCTGTAGGGAGCATGAAAGCCATCACTAAAAATGCTCCAGACACTGTGTGATGTAGCCTTTTGTAACCAGGCGCAACTGCTCTATCATGAGAGTGCTTTCCCCTTTCCATCAATAGAGGTATTCCTGCCTTCCAACAGCATGGGTCAAAATTAAGTCTCTTGTCTGCATTTGTGCAAGCCTGACGAGTAGAAACTGGTCCGAAATTAACAACAAATTGCAGTTCAGACACGAGAGCAGGACCAGAGAGTGCCAGAGTAGTTGGCAGCTGCTGCTGGCTTTCTTCACAGCGTTGTCTCCCTATGGAGTTTTCCCAAGGTCAGTATTTCTTCAGCCCATAGCTTTTGCTTTTTCTGAGAAGCATACTTTACTTTTTCCGCTACCACCTCCACTACAGACGTTCTTTTTTTTTTTAGAGTTGTCTCATGACCTCTTGTTTTAAGCCCAAACCCTGCAAGATGCAGGCATCCACCAAAGTCTGTGGTTCATGGTGGGAGCAAGGTAGGTGGACACCCCAGAAGATGTGCGTCTGGGCTCTTCATGGCTGAGATCACTGCACTGCGAGATGTGCCAAAGGAACCCATGTCCTGGAGTTGCACACCAGGAAAAAAAAAAGGAGCCTGGAGGAAGTACCCCTGTTGCTTCTGCTGTAGGGATTATACTGGGCATCAGGGGTAGTATGGGTCCTCTTGGTGTCTCCAACCCCTTTTGCACCACTGCGGGAGCCAAGATCACTTGGTTGCTAACATCCCGGTGCATTCCTCAGTGTCTGAAACTGGTAAAAGTGCACAGCACTGGGGTTTCCCTCCCTTTCTGTCCAGGTTCTCATTTTTCTTGTGGTTTAAGGTTCCATCCATAAAGGTAGCAATAGTGCCTGGCTGGTACTGGGATCCAAGGTGCCATCCTGATGTTAGTGTGGGACTGACCAGTGGTTTACACAAAACTTGGGTCACCCTGAAGTATTTCAGGGAGTGAGGCCAAAGTACAGAAGACTAGTTATTTCCTGTGAAACCAGTGAGGCATGTGAAGAGACCCAAGCTATAACACAGCGTAGGACTTCAGAGGGGGAAACAAAACAACAGAGCAATTAAAATTTTCCAGTGAGTCAGGAGGAGCAGAGGCTGTTTGAGGAAAGGTTGCAAGAATGGCGAGAATTTCGCCTTTGGTGTTGGTGCAAGCCTTTTACAGGGCTTGAATGCATTGCAGATGCCAGACAGAGCTCACTGCTTTTGGGAAATAACAGACCTGGTAGCAAGATCTGTAAAAGGTGTGAAATAAAGGGTTAGCTGAGGTTTTGGTAAGCAGTGACGTAGGATGCATAAGAAGGATGATGCAGGAAAGCCATCTTGTGCTGCTGCATGCAGCTCCAGCCTGAGTGGGTGCCTGCACTTATTGTACATCTACACCTCACTGGGGAAAAACATGCTGAAAGTTATCCCTGTAGTCAGACCTTTGTTCTGTGCTTGGAACTGGGGATGTGTGTAGGCAGGTGAATTTGAAGGTTGTTTTTTGAGGGTTTATTTTTTAATCTCTGGTTCATGGTGCAGCCTTTATGTAGGTGCAGCAGTCGTAGCGGAGCCAGGGAGCTGCTCTACAGAGCACAGGCATGTGCAGTTTCTTCCATTGTTTTGCAGTTTGTATAATTATTTTCTAAAATCCTGCCCCCAAAAAAAAGTATTTCTTCAGAGAATTTACCAGGGAAGAAAGACCTGCAATCTTCCTGCCTTTCGCACCAAGCATCCCGTGGTCATAAAGTAGCTCCCTGCCAACTGATGTGTATCTCATCTTTGAGCCAGTGGGACTATCTGCCTGAGGTGTATAGTAGTGAGGAATCAGCAGCATCAAGGCTTGGCTGTACGTCTTTGTTAGAAATCTGTAGGGCATTAATAGCTGGGTGTTGGATACAGCAAAAATCTGACACCCTGGTGCAGCATCAGGCTGGGATAGGGATAGGCTTCAGGATATGGTCAATACAAAGTACAGTACTACTGCATGGGCAGGGATGCAAACTGGATGCTGTGTCAGTTAACAGCTCAAATAATTGTTCATAGTGTCTTCAAAAATAATATTCTGCTTTTGCTTTGCAGGGATACTCCTCAGCTGCACTGTCCAGACGCTGAAGGGGAAATGCTGTCTGAAAATAGAAGAAAACTATTTTCCTGCCTGGGATGAGATAACGTGTTGTGACTCCAGGTCTCAAACAGCGTTTGCAGAGGCACAGCGAGAAATACTCTCATGGAGCATCATCGTGGGATCGTTTATAGTGCCAAAGTCCTACTACTGCATTAAAAGAGGATGTAAAGAAAGAAAAAGGGTTCTTGTATATAGGTTTCTCTTTAGTTTCTCTCCCACCCGCTTTCCTGCCCAGTCTCTTTCTCTACTGGAACAAATTTGTACGACATGGAAATTTTGTTAACTTTTTGATATGTGCAAGTTATTCTTGCATATAATGCCATTGCAAAATTGGGGATTGGTTTGGGGAAGGGAAGCATCTTTTGGGGGAGGGAGGGTGGAGATCAATTTTTTTTTTTTTTCCTGAAGCGTTTTAAGACAGATTTGCAATCTTTTGGAGCCTTGTTGGGGCAGATCAACAGCTGAGCCCAGATCCACATCCCGGTTTACATTTCAACCCACTTAAATGTGGTATGGGGTTGGGGAGGGTCATTCTGGAGTGGCTGGGGTTTGTGGGTTTTTTCTTGTTGTTTTGACTTCTTTGTTTTTATGGCCACATGTTTCTCGTTGAAGTATTTAAATGTCTGCATCTCTGTCTTTTGGCAAGGCGAGTGTTCTCCAGCTCCTGTACTTCACTTTTCATAGGCCAGCCCCAGCTGTGGGCTCTGAAGATTTGTCCAGAATGCCTTGTTGGGTTTTTTTTTTCAGCACTTTTTGTTTAACCCCCAGAGGGGTCGGAGCAAGGAAAATGTGATGCTTCGTAATCCAAACTTGCTTGTGTTTCTTCAGCTGATAGGATGGACACCGTAACCAAGAGTCTGTCCTCCTGCCTTAGAGGTTGTAGCACACAACAGAAACTTCTGATTAACCCTTGCCACTAAATTTTTAGATCAATCCTAGGTTTCCGAGTGAACTTTTTTCAAGTACTGCAAATTTGGATCCGTGTGGGGTTGTCTGTCCATGCGAGGAGGAGGAGGGGGAAGGAGAATGAGAGCGTGGGTACCTAGGTGAGTGGGTACGAAAACTGTCCACTGCATTCCTCTGATGAGCTGGGTTCAGAAAACTTACCCACTTTTCCATACGCTGCACAAACACAATGGTAGGGAATTTGAATAAATTCAACTTTTCTAACTTGTTGCTCATTTGTTGTAACTCAATAAAACACAGGCTAAACGTTTTGGTAACCTTTTTCTCGTCTTTTTTTTTTTTTTGCTTTATTTTATTCTGTTTAAAACCCAGGCTTGGCCCCTCCCAGCTTTCCTTGGTGCACAAGAGCTCAGGGTCTTTAAAGTTGCAATTAGGGCTTTAACTGGTTTTGTAGTAATCAGCTTGGCAAACACTAGATTAAAGTGAACTCTGTGAAATACTGCCATTTATTTCCCCAGCATTAGATGGCTGTTCCCTGGGTGAGAGGGTTGGATGGTGCCTGGAATTTGGTGGTGCCTTTATTTTGGTTGCAATTGCAACCTTGAAAGAATGAATCGCCCCCATGGAATTATTTTTATTAATCATCAGCACATCATTTAAGTGTTGAGGGTGGTTTTTAGAGGTGGGCAGCAAGTACTCAGAAACTTTCCTTATAATAAAGTTGTCTGGCTTGTCACTGAAAAGAAGCAATTGGATGGGGCAGCATTGTGCTCACTGCTTTTACATGTCATGGGCCAACAGCAAGAGGTGGGGAAGCAACCTCAGTGCCACCACGGGCAAAGGCATCCTGAGAGTGAGTACGTGCATGAGTTCTGTTGGTGAGCACAACACATCTCATCGCGCTTGGTGTGTGCGTGGAGGTGGATACCTGCACAGTTACATCCATGCCTTCTGTCACAGGTTGTCAGATTGATGGATGAAAGTGTCAAGTGGTCAAAAAGAGAATGCCTCTGAGGACTTTCTTTCAAAACTCTAATGTTGTAACTGAAACTAATTACCACTTTCATTTGCTTTGTTTACATGCAAGGACACTAATATTTTAATTGCCCTTGTGCATAATTTTTAACAGCCACTTGGTGACTTAATATTCCAGTTTGCATTGCTCCTGTCTGATGTGCATGTGTGATGTGTGTCTGGAGCACTGACCTACTTTGCTTAACCAGCAGTGCTCCCAGGGAGCTCAGCAGGAGGTTTAGGAAGAACAAGACCCACCTGGGTTTTTCTGTATTTGTACAGCCCCAGTCGTGGTGGGATTAGGGCCTGGGACTGAGGCTCTTAAGATCTCTGCAATTCAAATGAAACAATAGCAGCGGCCCTGGAGCCTGTCATAGCACAGATAATAAAGCTAAAACTCTCCCACAGCAAACAGGCTTGCAAATGACTGGCACAGCCCTTGCTGGCAATGGCAGACCAGTGAGGCCGAGTAGGTTTGTGCACGCAGGTTGTGGTGTGGTATCAAACCTTCAGATGACAGGTTTCATCAAGGAAAGCCAATCCTGTGGGCCTTGTTTCGGTTTGTTGGGGTTTTTTTTTTTCAGCTTAAAGCAACCCAGATCCCCCACAAACATTGCTTCAGTGTGGCTGCTGGAATGGGTTCACAAACCGAGCATTGCAAGCAGGCTTTGTTTTTAATTAATACGGACACAGTGACGGCATTTCTAGGAGAGTCCAAGCAGTGAGGCACAATCAGGACATTGTTTGTACGTGGCAGCCATTAGGGACAGCCCTGGCCATGAAGTTTTGTTGCACATGGATGAAAATGGGCTGCTGATGCTGACTTTCCTCTCACACAGCCCTGCATCCCTGGTGCAGGAGCTTGGCATTTGCGCCAAGGCAAAGCCCTGCAATGAGGGGATGGCTCAGGACAGCCTGTCTTGGGCAAGGTCCCCCAGGACCAGCAGTCCCTGGTGCGCAGGTTTTGATTGACACCTTTAAACAACGTATTTTACCCTAAGTCCCTGGAAATGTTGTAATCAGAAGAGATCTAATTAACACAAAGACACGCACACACACAACTGATTTTTTTTTTTTTTTGCACTTGTGCAACATCTATTTTTTTTTAAACATGGCTTGTGGAAAAATCCATCACTCAGAAGCCAGGAACAACTTGAATTAGGTGGCTTCTATTTTCTTACTTCAGTCTGCTTGTATGCTGACAAGAGAATGTTTTTTCATTATATATGCACAACACACCTCCTGCTTGGTCCATGAGATGCTGGGAAGGGTGCTGCTCAGTAAATCAGCTGCCGTTAGCTCCTTACTGCTGTCAGAGATCTGGGGACTCCCAAGTGCCTAATAACACAAGTTCATTCAGGACAGGTTAGTCAGCAACCTTATTAAATGTGATCACGGTGAGAGACCACTGAGACAGCATGGAATAACAGTGTCACATAATGGTTTGGGTTGGAAGGAACCTTCAAAAATCATCTTAACCAACCCCAATACCACAGGCAGGGGCATCCTTCACTAGATCAGGTTGCTCAAAGATCAGTCCAACCTGACCTTGGGAAGTTTTGAGGCAGAAGCTTCAGCACACTCTGTGCAGTCTAAATTATTCATTTTTCACAAATACTTTTTCCTTAAGAAAAAAACAGGTAGTCACTTATCAACCACATTACTGCAGTGGCACCATTCCTAACCTCAAATCTCTGATGTTGACCTTTAGGAATTTCATTTAATGCACCAGTTTAAAGTCAGCCAGTGAGTGATGCAGGGAGTCTCAGTCTGCAGGGTGAAAGCCAGCAGTTGCAGGGATCACTCACAGAAGGGGTGTCTGAAGTGGACCATCACGGGCTGGGGGGTATGCTGGGTTATGCAAGAAATCTGAGTGATTATGAGCATAAGGATGATTATGTCATGATACCTTAAAATCTAGAGAAATTCACATGTAAAACAGAAACCAAGGTAAGTAATATGCATTGTATTTGCCATTAGCAAAAACATAACCACTGAAACTTTTCCTATCATCTTCCTGTAGCCCTCAGATATTGTTAGGTAGCAAAAAAAAAGACACATCCTGAAATCTTATTAGCTAACAGGATGGGGGGGATTTATTACAAAGGCATGTAAGGCAACATTGTAAGAAGTCTCTGGTGTCCTGCTGGCACAGAAAAAGTACACCAGTGATGGAAAGGAACTTATTTTAATCATCTAAAGACAAAGGGAGACCTGAGATGATTTAGATGAGCAAAGGGGGGACTGCTGTACTCATGTGATCGGTAACTAATGGAAAGTGGTTATGAATGGGGCCTGTGGCACTTCAGCACAATTCTGAACATAGTCATAGTACAGCACAGGGCAAGAGAATGTGAGACATACAGCAAAGGAATGAAAAAGCAGGAAAAAAAAAAGTGTTACACAGTTGAACCATATCCCAATCAGATTATTACAAACTCTAAGAAGGATGGAGGTAAGAGCTGAGTGACCGGGTAATTGTCAGACCTAATCACACAGCACATATCTTGAGCGTGGCAAGAAAAAAATCAGGGTTTTTTCCCATTGTTTTCGTATTTCCATTAGACCCAATGCTTCAAAATGGGAGCTCTCATTAATTAACTGTACTGTGAAAACGACACTGCCAGCTAATTTTCTTGGGCACAGTAAACGGGACACCTATGAAGCTTCTTCAGTACACAAACTCACCTTTTCCCTGCCCTTCTTTTTTGTTTCTTAAAAGTCTAGATCATCCCAGTACAATATATTGTGTAAAATTTAGCATGCAGAAACCTTAATCTAATAAAACCCTATCTTTGCAACACGTCTATGAGACAGGTAAAGGAATAATTAACCCAAGTTTATGGACAGAGAAACAGAGACATGTAGTTATTCACAAGACTGGACAATAAACATGCTAAAGGAGAGAGATGGAGTTCAGCTTGGCCTTGTCTTGACTTCCCAGCAAGGAAGGTTTGGTTTATATCTGTATCAACTCATTACCATTTCATTGGCATTTCTTATTCTTTCACCCAAAACTATTCCCTTTCCAAGAGGCAAAGACATAGGGGCAGAAATGATTGGACTGGGACTCTACATCCCACATGATCCCACTGGGACATTCCACTTCCCCAGCGTAGCTCTCTGGGCACGGCTTTCACCTTACTGCCTAAATTTCCTCCATCTGCCTCCCCCGACCTTTAAGTGTGCCCCTAAACACATTCCCTGTCTCCCATTTCCAGTGACCCCCTGTTTTGCCTGTCTGGCATTTCTAGCCATCGCTGCAGCTGCTCTCTTCTTTCCTCCTGTTAAAGGAGGAGCTCACGGTGTGCCCCAAGGTGCTTAATAACCCATTACCATGCATGTGTGATTAAATCAGCATTAAGATCATCACTATCTCCTTAGCTCGAGAGCAACAGAGACGTTCAGCCTCTTTAGGCGGCCCGAACTGCCCATGCAAAGTCACAAATACCAAAAGGCATTTGACCACACAGTATTTAACATACATCTGTACCGAAATGTTTGAATCTGAGGGTGTTGCTTTTTTGCCATCATCTAACTCATCTCATCTCAGCACTTGTGCTATTGGCTAACACTGATAAACACTGATGCAGTTCTCTGGTGAGGTGGAAGTACTTGACTTTGCCTCCTGTGTTGATGTGCATTAAACAGCACTGTCATATCTCATTCCCTGACTGCTAAACCTCTTCAAAAAGGGATCTTCCCCAGCATCTATTCATTGTAGCTAGGGTTTCACACAAATTCAGGCTTAGTGGCTGCACTCTCATAGTCTGCTGCCTAACATGCTGCTCAGGTTCTCCCACCAGGCACTTCTGAACATTCACTTTCATTTGGGTTGGCCACACCTTCAGTTGTTGAGCCCAGGGGGCTGCTACCTCACCTGAAGGGCCACATTCCCACTATGCTTTCCCCCAAAAGTGCCTCCAGGTGAGGGAAGGATGCCAAGCAGGGGACCTGGTCCTGAGAAGCCAGGAAGACTTCCTGCAACCAGGAATTTAAATTAGTACTAAATCAGATCAATTGATGTAGTTATGAACTATTAACTTCTGGTACATTTAGAGATAGAGACAGGCACTGTGCATGCTAAGAGCGAGGGATACATCTGGACGAGCTGTGACAAACATACGATGTCAGTGGGTTCAGCACTGTTAGCCCCAATATACAGAGTGACAGCACAACATACCCTAGACTGGGCATAGCTCCAGACCTGTTCTCCAGCCCAAATTCAGCTACCACCATGTTTCAACCACAGCTGGGTGAACAACAGGCAGGGAACACCCGAGTCAAAACAGGGGAAAGGTGCAAATTTGACCCACTCTCCACGATGCCAACAGAGCTCAGGTGAAGAGCCCAGAGCCAGGGGCACAAGCCAAGATCTATCCTCACATCTGAAGGGCAGCATGCACTAAGGCTCCTTATTAGGGATTTAAACAAAAGGAATTTTAATCTTTCTGTTTTTTTCTTTTTAATGCCAGCATTTGAATGTGTGTGCGGAGTGGAAATTATAACACGAAGCCACATGCTGAAGGTCATGGAAAGGCAAGGCAGACATTGTCTTCAGTAATACTAAAAGGAAAACCAACCCTGCTGTGCCAGAGCAAAAAAATGAATAGTTCTTTTGATTGGAAAGAAAGTTTCTCCATGCCTGGTTGTGGTGCAGCATTGCACAACTGAGACTGCTGCAGCTGGGAGCAAGGAGAATTAATTACTTTGCTTTTTGAAGCATGGGCTGCTCTGCTGTGCCAGCTTCAAGAACAGTAAGTGCTCACTCAAAGAGCCTGTCTAAATCACAGGAGGGTGCCGAGCGTGTTTTGTTTTCTTCATACTTGGCCTACGCATGAACCTGGGCAGCACCGTTCTTTTCAGATTCACAGACACCAATTTTATGCCAGCTGAGGGAAGGACACTGGATTGAGCATCAGTGTTGGCCACAAAACCCTGCAGTGTAATTGCATTTACTACCTTCCCAGAGTGCCAGCTACTGTGGCCACAGCACATTACAGCCCTGCAACACAGACACCAAACACAAATTTATCTCCAAACCACCTCCTCCCAGGGGATTTTCCTTTCAAGGGCATTTCAGCATGCAAACAAAGATGAAGCAGGCCTCTCTCTGAGTAAGCAGGCGGTGGGGTGGTGGCACTGAAGGATATCTTCAGCACTTTGTCCTCAGCTGCACAGCAGCAAGCCACAGAATGGGCTTACTGATGATGTGTTTGGCCTTTCAGGGGGCTGAATTGTTTTCTGGAGTTCCTTACCCTCTCCTTATTCGTTTAAAAGGAGGTGTTTTATTTGGTTTTTTTTATTCAAGTGACTTCTGAACTGAAGTAACACAGGTTTATGAAGCCTTCCTCCTCTGCTCACAAGTAACTTCCAGGTGGCCCTTGGCAGGAGATAAATGGTTTCGCACAGTAAAAGCACCATCCACCATTCAGGACAGCTGTAGATGCTGTCGCATTGACCTTCAACAAGCAAAATCACAGAGCACTTAAATTTTCACAGTAGTGTTGACACCCCTTCTGAAAAAGAGCAATTCCCACCTCTCCCAGAGCCACTGTTTGTGGCCATCTGCAGACTCAGCCTGCCAGAGTCGTAACTCCTAGCTCCCATCCTAAACCCTATTTTTTGGCAAAAACTGATATATCTAAACAGTTTCAAAAGAACTGAAGGACACAGGTGTGGTGTAGTTTTTACAAGAAGAGCTCCTGCTGGCCTATTGTTGACAGATTTCTAGCAAAACTCAATAGCTTCATCCCAGTTCTCTGATGGTAGAGCCAAAATAAATGTCTCCTCAGCATCGTACACACCAAAGTTCTTAATTCACCATCACAACATTCATTTTTAATGTAACAAGCATAAAACTAAATATAAGAGCTAAGCAGAGCTTATCAGGCCTTAACAATTCATTTCTTGATTCAAGCTAGAACTGCCCTACTACTCATGCCTTGATTTGCTACGCCTGAACCACAGCCACCAGTACCAATGCAAGCCAATAAACAAACTCATAGAACATGATAGATCAGCACTTCTTTGGAACTATGTTCATCCTGAATTATCACATACAGATAGCAATTTCTTAATTGACACACTAATTCAACAGTAGATCAATGCTCCAAATACCACCCAGACTACCAGCTTCTTAAAACCATCACCACCCAGGTTCTAAGACAGATGTGCAGGGGTGGAGAAAATAAAATTATACCCACATCCTATCTGTTGCTGCTGCTATTCAGAAAAGAGGGCAACATTCTTCTTTCTTCCAACCTTTAACTCTTCCCACTCATGTTCACCAGCTCTTTCCTGGGGTTGCAGTACCAGCCAGTGGATGTTTTCTGGTAAGCACATAGCAAAGCTGAAGCCTGACACACAGTGGCATACTCAGAAATAAATGCAAGTCTACAGAATTGCCCCCATTTGGGCAACAAAAGGCGTGCAATTGCTCCCTGCCCAGCAAGGAACATCTAAGAGTAAGCAAGCCATTTTACCATTTAATTTAACATCTTCCAATTTCAAGACCTTCCGCTGAAAGGGGAAAAGATTAAAGCTTTATAGGCCAGAAAGCAAGTGATTTGGCCCATAGATCAATTTAGACCTTGAGTCAGAAAAATATAGCAGTGACATAGTGAGTTGCCTATCCAGCGTGAGTGATCTTGGCAGTGGCAACAGTGCTGAGTTAGAGATTAGCAAACATAAAGGTGATGCAGTATGCTGTCCTGCCCCTTGCTCTGGCTGGAACCAGATGTCCAGCCTTGCCCTGCTGCTCCAGCCCCTGCAGACAAGCACTTCCAGGGCAAGGTGCTCCTCTCAAGCTCCTTTATACTGCCTGGGCCCTCACATTCCACCAAAGCCCTCGCAGTGACTTAGCGGGAACAAGCCCATCCCCACACATTAAAAAACAAATCAACCCATATGAGTGGGACTGAATTCCTTCTGGCCTTTCACCTATGGAGGCATCAAGATCAAACTATTCTTAGATAGCTTTCCCCAGGGTCAGGATGCTGCCTTCATGGTCATAGATGTACAATCACTTTTGGGTTGCTCTTTTCCCTAGATACCTCCCGCTCTCCCTGCCCCCTTCAGTAACACGCCCAAGCATCCTCTTTGGGGTGGTTTCTCCTTTGAACAATGCAGCTAGGGGTTATGATTAATCACATAGTTTTCCATACTCCATTTCCCTGCTCATTGTCCCATGCCACTTGTTGAGAACCTTATCTTTATTAGCTGGTCATATCACAACCTGATTGCACATTAACAGAAACTCTCCTTACTCAGCAGGATTTCCTCAGGATTGCATTGCTTTCAGCTTCAGAGAGCAGCTCTGTAGACTGAGCCACTCCACTAGAGCCAGCCTAGGAAGTTATTGATCTAATTTAAGATACACAAGGGTACACAGAAAGCTGTAGGATGACTTTGAGGAAGCGGCAAGAGCATATTTAGAGGACGAAGTATTTCTATAGGGGAGCAAAGTCATTAGCTTATGGTGTTTGTATTGGCGTTAAATTATACAGTATTCAGTCTCAATGAGCTGTGCTGTAATAGCAGCTACAGAGCTGTCTAAGATCCTTCAGCACAGGGACTGCATCCAGCTAAAATGTCCCTCTATCCATTTAGATACTCAACCAAATAATACAGCTGTAGGGCTTACTGTTATCTGCCTGCTTTCAAGAAATTAGACTGATACAGTTCTTAGACCTTTAAGTGCAATATCACCACACCACATACACCTCTGACTGACAGAGAATTTTTCTCCTCCAATGCCTAGGAGGGTTAAGTGGCATCAACTTGTACCAATTGCTCTTTCTCATCTTTTCTTAAAAAACGTATTACGAAGAAGAATTTGTTACTTGAAAATGACAGAGTAGCTGGTGCAAAGGAGGGGGGAAACTGCATTGTTAGAAATCACAGAATCGTAGAATGGTTTGGGTTGGAAAGGACCTTAAAGATAACCCAGTTCCAACTCCCCTGCCATGGACAGGGACACCTTCCATTGCATCAGGTTGCTCAAAGCCTCATTCAACCTGCTCTTGAACACCTCCAAGGATGGTGCATCAATGACTTCTCTGTGCAACTTGTTCCAGTGCCTCACCACCCTTACAGTATCAAATTTCAGCTTAAAACCATTACCCCTTGTCCTATCACTGCAATCCCTGACAAAGAGCCCCTCCACAGCTTTCCTGTAGGTCTCAAAGAGATGAGAAAAGCTGTTTCCTAATGGCTGGCTCTGTGAACCCTCAAAAAAACTACATCTTGTGAAGGCAACGGTCCATCCAAGGACTCCAGAGCCTGGTGAGACCTCTCCAGTGGCAGACAGTCCAGGTGAGGAGCAGGTAGAGCTCACCATTTGGTGAACAACAGGTTCCCTTCTGCTTGGGAATAGTGCTTTGTTTGTAGTGACACACCGTTGGCGTGGCCCTTCACACTCTCCTCCACTCCCAAAAAGAGCCTATGCACATCTTCACGGGGCGGCTGTGAGGAATAGAAAAGAGGAATAGGTCTGGCAAATTCATTAGATACTTAGTTGACGCACCTAGAGAAAAAAATGGGTAAAATAGAAAGCACAAAAGTTCTTATTCTATAATAGCAGAAGCAGGCTCCAAAAGCCCATACAGTATTTAGGGACAATTAACTCTGAGTTTAACTAGTTACATTCACCAGACCATCTGAAAGAACAAGTAGCTCATATCTGAAAAACAGACGACAGCAGGGGTGGATCTAGATGATTTTCAAGGTCCCTTCCAACCCAAACCCTTTAATGATTCTGTGTATGTTAAGGAAAGAGGTATTAAACTGGTGATCACCTACAGAGGAGGAAAAAAAAAAAAAAGAGGTTGGTAATTTCCTGCCTGCATGACAGCCAACAGAACAGGAAAGATCATAAATTGCTATAAACCTAATATTGCTACTGGGCATATGATTTTAAGTATCAAGACTCAACCATTTGGAGCTCTAATGACATTTTTCAAGGGCTTTATCCTCTGAAGTGGAAATAAGGCAAAAAACCAAACCACCTCCAAGCACCAGAATTAAGGTTTCACCATCATTTTTTTCACCCCAACATCAACAACATTCCACAGAGCCCTTGCCGGCATCCCAGTTACAGCTCCTTTTATGCAACTTTTGCTCACACTCCTCCTAGATCACGTACCCATATTATAAAAGGGTGAGCCACTGCTGTGAACAGAACTTTCATCACCAAAATTGTACCTGAAAAATATAAGCATTTTGAAGTGTTTTCATCTTTCCAATCCTAGAAAACAGCACATCATCACCTTTTAGATATATTTCTGCTTAATATGCAAATATTACATATTTAACTTGATTAATAAAACCATGACAATAGTCTCAATTCTGAGTTTCAAGTCACACTGATATCATCACCCATGACAAAATAAGAATCTAGGGATGTACAAAACAAGAAAAGCCATTTACTACTGCAGGTGATGGCAATGCTATGAACCTCTGCACCAAAATTAGTACTCCGCTGTACAACAGCAAAGCACAAATTGATCCATCATCCTAAGCCTAGCAAACAACAAGGGAGAATGAATCATCTTCATTTAATGGAAACAGAACAGGATTACAAAGCCATCAGGTGACTTGTGACATCAGAAGTTTCAGACTGTAAATGAGTGTGTATCTCTCCAACTCACTACCTCCCCGATAAGGTACACAGTGATACACAAATACAGAAAGAATCCTATGTTGTAATGCTAACAATATGCTATCCTGAAAACTAAAGCCTCTTTGTTCTCCTAATGCAACAATTAGATGACAAAATGCAGTGACAGGTCCAGTTTCTCATTAAGTCACCGGCAACACCACATTGCTGAGTTGCATTGAGAGAGGAGCTGTTGCCAAAACAAAGAAAGAGCAATGAAAGATGAAGTATTTTAGAAGCATTTGATTACATATTGCTGGCTGTTCCGCTGTTTATGTAGCTGGAGCATAAACCAAAGGCACACACTTGCCAGGCTGTTCTGTCTGGTGTATTCAATATGGACCGAGACTTTCTGGTTCAAGGAGCACAACAAATTCACACAGTGCTTTATGTACCAAGTCCATGATCTTCTTTGGTGCTTCTATGGTAACAAGCAGGAAAAGTGCAGCCAGATGAACGATGAAGACTCGAAGAATCATTCAGAAGATGCTCAATGTGTCTCCAAGTAAGTTAACAGTCTCAAAAAATTGACAGCTGTGCACATCTGGCTGCACAGAGAGAAGGTACTGCAGAATACCAAGCTTAATCCCGGAAAAGCAAGCCATCTCTATCAGTGCCATAACGTTTAAGCATAAGACACTTCCTCCCAGAAGACAATGAAGAATGAATTATCAAGAACACAAAAAAAAAAGCTGTAAAATTATAATAGCCCAGGAAGAGCAGAGACTGTCAAAACTCATGGTGATAGAGACAAAGAAAATTCCTTTATGATTCTGGAACCCATCTGAGAAGATAACACTCCCAACCAAAAGCAGGTCATTTTCTTGAGTACTTTTATCAACAGCAGGAGGTAGTGTGACAGTACAGCTGGCAGACATTTCCGAGAGACGCGCAGATAACAAGGCTTGTCTCACATGATTTAGTGAAACAGAGACAGAAATAGAGATTAAAACTTTAATTTAAAACTTTGCCAACAAAAATTGATTACAAAAAGGGAAATTATCTGTACAAAATAAGAAAGGAGGTACTCATTTTACAAGAGATGGCCATTGTCAGTGTATGCTAGAGGACAAACAGTGCTTCAGGTCAAGCAACGAGTGAGAGAAAAAGCAAAGTGAGCTTCCAACATGGAATTCTGAAGTGAATTTTCCATAAACCAAAGTAAATTGACTTTAAGCAACTCAAAAGCTAATCAAGAGTTATCAGAAGTCTATTTCCCTTGCAAACTTTTCCTCTTAATTCATAGGAGGATGCACTAGAAACTAAGACCCAGCACAGTGCAGGGAGCCAGAACAATGACTTTTGCCATCCTTCCTCCCACTTGAGCCTTCATTCTAACCTTCTACACAAAGACATTCTACAATTTGAGTGTGCCAGGGCTTTGGCTGAGTCACAAACTATTGTATCTTCACTTAACAGTTAGCTCCTGACTCAAAATACTCTGGAGACAGTGGCATTGCTATGAAGCTGCATCATGACTTCTATGAAAATGATGGTTCTCAGACTTTCCAAGTTACCATCAAATAACAGCTGTCGGTCACCAACAGATCAGTATTTACAACACTGCAGTCCTCTCTTCTACCTACCATTTTATACAAGGAGACAAGGACATAAAACTTACCACTGAATGGACAAAAATGGCAGGCGATTTCTGAACTCCAAGTTCCTGTAAAAATCTAAGCACACGATATGATCGTCACCAGTTTTCTACATTTTTCCACAAGTTGGATCGACAAAACCAAGTTGCAGTGAAGAAATGGAGCATGCATTTTTTCCAAGCAAGCCAGCTGAAAACTTCCAGGCCAATTGCTTTATTTTCCACCCAGTTTCATACCAAGTAGTATTTACAAGTTTTTAAACATTCAGAACCCAGGTTTAGTGAAGAAACAAAGCACTAATAAAAATATTTTGGCCCAGATTCACATCATCTACTGATAGATACCCGAGATACCCAAGTTGGGACAATTTTCTGTGCCCTACCTACCCAGTAAAAAGATTGACAAACGCTAACGGGAAATTCAGTCAAAGACTCAAATCTCAGCATAGTGACAGTGCTCTCCTTCCTCCAAATACATAAAAAAAAAGGCAACTATATTCCAACTTTGAAGTCTTGATTAGTTCAGGTTAATTGTGTTCCTAGTCTAAGTGTTGTCATTTATGTGAACCTAAGCCTTACCGTGCTTACCAGCAGCTCCTACCCAGGGGAGTCTAGGACAGCTACCTTTTAAGAATGCTACAAGACATGCACAAGTCCTCCTTACAGCTGGGAAAACCACAACATGCAAGAAGTTTGCTCAAGTCCATGCAGTGAGTCAACAAGAAGCTCACCTTACAGCTTCCTGGACCTCAGCCCTGTTCTCGGCCCACGGGAACCCAGTACGAGGAGAACTACTGTACAGAACCATTCCCTTCACTGTGTCAAAACGTTTTACCAAAAAAAGTACAGATACTAATAAACAGTGTACATAATTTCTTACTTGACAATTAAAGAGTCCTGTAGTAAAGCAATCTTTTCCATTGTATCTTGACCCCAGAAAAGTTTATTTCCCGTTTTTATTCTTTGATGTCTTAAAGCTTTTAAGAGAAAGTTGAAGAATCAGTTAAACAGTGCTGCAGTCGGTACCCTTTACATTTATCACAATGATATGTTACATTTTCTAGTTTAAGTAGTATTCGTGCTACCCAATCTTGCAATCAAAATAGAAAACTTGAAGCCAAGAATTCACAGATCTCAGGGAAAAAAAAAAATCCAAGCCAGGCAACTTCAGTTTAAACAAAGCAAGCCTTGTAACATGCCATGAAGAGTTCAGAGACTTCAATTCTGTGGGTATCTGTTATTGCCATTTCAAATGAAAGCCCTCTTATCCTCAGTTATGCCCATCCCATGCTGTAGCAGGTAGGACAAATGCTGCAGGACAAGAAAAACTCCCCTCCAAATATAGCTCAATAATGGAAATGAAGCAATTGCATTTTGCTTTATGAATGCAGCAGAGAGATGCCACTTAAATAATGTTTCTAAAAACCCTGGGACTTATGCACAGCTATGGAAACTCAGCCTCCTAAACTTTGGGGTTAGTTTGATCCATCTGTCTCACACTGGATTCTTACCTTACCATGGTTAACAAAGCTTTTAAATGCACCAGGCGAGACAGAACACCACTAGTTTGTTCCATCACATCATGGAACAAGACAGCATAACGGATGCCTGTTGTGACAGACAATACTGTACAAAGAAGGCTTTTTTCAATAGCAGAATCAAATTGGACACTACTGGCTAACCTGGAGCAAGATCTACATTTTCCCCCTGTGAAGTTTTCAATTGTCTCTTGGTTCAGAAAAATTCTTTCTAATCAGTTAAATCCAACGGTACTACAGAGAGCTCAGCTCTTAAGCATGCTCTGCACCAGGAAGGGTCGGTCCTATGTCCAATTAAAACCAAGGGTTGCTGTTTTCCAAGGGCAGGAGCTCTTCACTGGTCACCTAGCCGGAAACCTTGACCCCAGTTGTGTCTTCCACCACCCTGCTGATCTTCTTGAGCTCTTCTCATGCTAGCAGGTGGGATGCCAAACCCCGACACTCCTCCTCTCCTATTCGGCAGCCAGCGGTACCTAGGACAATCCCAGAGAGGAGGAGAGAGTGTGATAAACAGCTGGACCTTGGGGGTAAATGCCAGACTACTTTGCCATGCACTTTCTTTCAGCTGTTATACTTTTCAATCAAACTGCCTTTTCACAGCTGTACTTTGCAGAATCCTTTCCAAATCTCAGCCTCAGCACATGAGAAATAGGAATTCCACAGAACTTCCATCTCTGGAATATGGCTATATACAATACTCTGAACACAAGGGAAAAAACACATAAGAGAGTCTCATTGTTGAGAATAAATACTGTGATACAAACTTAATTTCCCTAACATCTCTCCATTTTTTTTCTGGAGAAACAATAAAAAAAACCACAAATCACTTATGAGCATCCATCTCTCTCCCCAATATTTACGAAGCTCCTGTTATCACAGCATCCAATCATCTCAGTGCTCTTAAAATAAACATTCCTGAGGAAGTGATGACCAAAGAGACTGAAGGATACAGGTCCCAGCAACTAGCTTGTCTCAAAGTTCAAGCAATTAAGAGCTGTAAGACCTTATCATCCAACTCAGGCCACCATCTAAACAGCGTGATGTAAAATACAGCTTCCCCATACTGCAAGTGACGCCATCAATGCAGAGTCATTTCAGGTCTACAAAAGTTACATCGAGCTTCTACAAAACCCCTGCTAAATTTGACCATGAAAATCTGAGGCCCAGACATAAAAAAGCCAGATTCCTTTGCAAAACAAAAATAATCCTGTATAGAAAAAGTTCTTCATTATTATATCAAAGATATTTGTAATTCATTACAGTATCTTTTTTTAAGAGAATATTACAGTGCAAAGGCAGAATTTATCCCTCTTCAGAGATGTTAGCAGTACTTCTGTTTCTGCTTCTCAAATACAGAGAAAAATTAAATATATATATGAGGAATCAGTAGAATGCACATAACCAATAAAAATGATTGCAGTTTCAGAGCTTACCTTGAAAGGCATTTTAAATCAACATTTTGTCTTCTAATCTCTATGGGAAATGAAGTTTACCAGGAAGGCTTGCAAACACAAAGTAGAATATAAAGCTTCCCTAGTCATTAAAATCTGTACAGAAAGTGTAACTGTAATTTAACTTTGCATCTTACAAGTAACAGTTAAACCTATAAAAAAAGAGTTAACTGAGTTGCTAACTTGAGTCCGGTAGAGAAAACCATGAGGACAAAGGCAACTGAAGCTAGAAACTTTGGCTTCTGATCTAATATTTCAAAGCTAAAACAACAAAACAGATCACAAGAAGAAGCGCTTCAGAAACCAACTCCTGCAGTTTCAGTCAAGGTACCTGGTACTGACCACAAAGCAGAATATGTATTATTGTCCTGAACGAGTCTGCAACCAAGTCCTACTATTGTTACAGGTTGCTGAACTGGTAGCTACTGTAATGACATAGAAATTCAGATAAAAGGTGATTTACAGGAGGAAACCATTTCTGGGTTTCTAGCATCTAACAATTGTTAGGGGTTTCTCTTTACTACGGCTCAATTCACTAGCAGAACTATGACACTCTCACTCTTAAGAGTGTGTACAGGACAAACAGCATGGTAGCAAAGAACTCTCGTGCGGGCCATTTACAAGAAGCTCAACATTTTTGTTAACTCAGCAGCACAGTAGATATGACAGTCTGAAACAGGTTATTTAGAGTATTTTGCACCTTAAGTCACAGAGTAGATATGCCTGATGAACAATACAGAAAACTGGACCAAACAAACAGTGAGGTAAAGAATAAAGCCAGCTTACAAGAACTGAGGTGTGGACAGAAAATTCCTTCCTCCCAAATCCATTGGATATTTAAACATTAGGAAGAAATACAGGTGTCCAACCAGATTTCCTATCAGCTCATTGATGACTCTGCAAGGCAAAAGAAAAAATTGTTTCACATGCTTCCTTCTCTGAAAATAAAGAAGTGACCATTTTCTGCCAGTTACTGCTGTTCATCTGCCACAGGCAAGGCTGGGGCCATGAGCCATAGAACATTTCCCTTCCCTCAGCATTTTGCAGCCACTTCTTTAGAAGGGTCAGCCTTCAGTGCCAACACATCAACAGGCTGTTCCACCCTCCCTTCCAAGCCTTCTCAACAGTCTGTACTAAAAATGCAATTAAATACTTGTTTACATCAGGGAATTAGACCGTACAGCTATTAGTGTCTAAAATAATAGTCTGTGGAGCTCGAGAAGTTACTGCTGTTTTCACTGGACAACTTGTCTCCTGCTGTACTGAACGGGTTTGTTCCCAATTTTGCAAAACTACCGCTGAATGGAGGCCCTTGAGTATCTTCCGTCATGCATAGAAACAGCAGGTATCTACCAGCAAGCCGTTTTCTCAAGTGATGGATGACTCAGTAGAAGGCAAAGCCAGAAAATGGAATTTGGGTTTGCCATACTATCTCCTCCTTTTATAAATCAACCGTGTAACCTGTTATTGTCATTAATTGTGTTACAGCGGCACCAAGAGGCCCCAGCACACACAGTGTACCAATGGGATTTCTGCATCACAGAGTTCAGAAAAAGAAATGCAAGACAGATCAATAAATTCAGCAATTGCTAATATTTGAGCTTGTTATTGCCATTTTCTCTCATTTCACAAGCTGAAAAAAAATCACATTGGGCAAGATTGTGAGGGAAAGTAGTAACAAACCTATCAGAGTCAAGCTAAATTTGATTCTAAAACCAGTCAACAGGTGGTCATACGTGATGACATGTCTCTTTACTGTGCATTACTCTTTTAGTAAGGAAAAGGTCTAATAGATTTACCAGAAAATAAGCCAAATTCTTATTACTTTCCCTTTACCTACAATCTCTGGTTTTCACACACACATCTCTGCTTTTGTCTTAAGTGACTAACCCATGACAATGAGATTATTAGTCAGATTATATAGCTTCAAACCTCTTATTTTAATAATGTTTCTAAATTCAGCAGTAAGCCCAATAGCTGTAAAAGCCTTTATAACTTCAGATTTGCCATATAGGTAAATACGCACGATCCACCAATGATGTAGTTGAATCCCAGAATAACCCATGGAAGGTAACAGGCCTGAAAAAGAACACAATGCACACCGAGAAGTTGTAAGCACAAGTTAAGGACATAAACCTGCTCAACTTCCCACTGCACTAAACACGATTATAATCTCAATGGTTTTTTAGGCATTCCACAAACCCTGATATATTAACTTAAGCAGATTCTACCTAACAAAGTAGGATAACACCAAACTGACCAATCACTATTTTTAGACAAATTACACTCATTTGAATATTATAAGTAGACGTGTCTTTGCACTCTACGTTCCACAGCAAGCTTACATCTCTAAGTCCTAACATTTCTGATTTTGAAAAGGTCTAGAAACAACAATCAAAAGAGTTTTCACTATAAAATGTGGCAGAAACAGATGAGGTTGCACAAGAAAGAACAATTTAAACTATCAATATTTTGTCACTGTAGTGTCGCTACATTCAGCTTTTTTATCCAGGTTAATGTTTATCAGGATTTTTGTGCTCTTTTATGACTGATGAATTGCAGTTGTCAGTAAAGTCACACTGTATGGAAGACCAAAAAGAAATTTGTCTTCGCTGCATTTCAAGAAGTATAAAGCTATGTGAAAGCATAGGACACCTTTAATATGAGAAAATATTTATATTTTGACCCCCACCCCCTTCCTGTGCATCTTCTGGGCAGAAACCTTTCCAATATCCTGTCCGACATACCTTAAATCTTGTTCCAAACCAAAATGATACAATCATGTCTCTGTTCAGCTGGGCCCACACATAAAGTACTGACATGATGAGCGGAATCATCAGCAACTGCAATGTTTAAACAAAAAGGCACAAAGTCACCATTGCTTTCACAGAAGCCCAAGAAACAAACAATCATCAGGAGCTACAAGCTTCAAAAATGGCTCGTAAGCATGACACATCAGCAAAATCTTTAAAGATCGCCCCGGAATCTTTGCCACCACGTGTCATTGATGTGTTCAAAAGCTGTTGAGAAAGATAAGCAGAAGAATCTACTTGGTCCTTGTCTTTTGCAAGACCATGCTAAAGCAAAGGGCTCCACTTGCACCAAGTGAAAGAGCAGCTGTGGTGAGCTCTCCTGCTCTCAGCTTTGGTAGCACACCTACAGCAGTTATTTGTGCCACAATCATTTCCATTCACAATCCAGGGCTCTAACCCAAACAAGCTCATCTGGGGCTAAGCCAATAGGTTGGATGAAGTGTTACTCCATTGAACTGCCAGCTACATCCTTCTCAGAGCACCACAGATGGAAGGTGCACCAGTAAATCACTATTTCAGAGTACCAAGCCAGCCTTGGCAAAGCCACCTTGGTAGAGCTCACAGTTAACCTGTGCTCCATGCCAGAACATGTTTCAAATACTTCCTTACTATGACTGTATATCAGCCAACTATTTCTAGTGAAACAAATATAAAGCACTATTTTAGCTATCTGTCAGTTTCTAAACTGAAGACAGGTTGTGCCAGCCACATTTCCAAAAACTAATTTAATGCTACAAACTAGTTTGTGTTTTTGGAAGAAAGGTTACAACTCATCCCTTCTGGGGCGTCACTATTTAACAGGTTCCACATTAAAGCTGGCACTTATTCAACCTTCTCCAAGCCCTACAGTGCACTGGCAGTCTGATTTGTCACACAGACACCTTATTAAAACCATTTTTATTTTACTGGAAAAACAAAGTAAAATCTGATTTCTGAAAGTATTTGACATGGGAATAGAGACCCAGTTGTCCTACTCTGCCTTCTCGCTTTCAAGCAAGCCACTCAACACAAGCAAAAAAGCTTATTTCTAAGAAAAACACATTTGTACATCAAAAAATTGATTCTCTTTTAAGCAACATATTATGCAGATGTAACACCATTTAAAGCACCTTTTTTAGAGATACAAATCAACACAATTGGTCTAAAATTTATACAATGTATGGGTGACTTCAGCATGCTGTTGAAGAATTTTTTGGCAAAGCAAAGTTAAAGTGCAAAGCTACAGACAACACTTAACAGAATTCAGTCTTGACTACAGATGCATGATCACTAGTTTAGCCTACCAGGGAGCCTGATAAGTCATCTAATAAATGTTAAGATATTAGAGAACATTAGAGATACTGGTGCAGGCTTTGGGACACCAGGACAGAATAAGATGAGGAGAGAAAAGCACAGGCAGACTGAAAACATGCAGTTATCTGATACTCTGTTGAGCCCAAGTAACACTCCATAATTTCCCCCCTTAATATCTGGGAGGATAAGAACCACTTGACTGACTCTGGTTCTTTACATCACTATCTTAATCATTCTTCTGAGGATATTGCATTTCACAGTTCTGATTCGACTCTGCAGCTGCATTTCTCACAAAAAAAAAAATAAAACCTTCTGTTGGTAAGCAAAAGGCACACTGATCTGAGAAGCGCAATGAACCCCAAATTGGTTTTAGACAAAAAAAATTAAGAACGCAGATCCACATTCATTAGAGGAAACAGTGTATAGGTGATATCTTGTGCCCATTTTAGTAAATGGCTGAACACCTCCTGACTGCACAAAGAGTCAATTTTGACTCTTGGAATCCCTAACTGGGTTAAGAGTGGCACAGTCAGACACAGGCTTGTGATGTCAGCTGAGGCTAACCCAAACTAAAAAACTAAAAACACACACAGAACAGTCCATTTTGGTATAAACTAAACCAGCCTAGCATCATTCTGCTCTGTAGTCATGTCGATAATGCTCTTTTATAGAGTCATTAAGTAGTCAGAAATTTCCGTAAGATTATTACTTAAGAAACTGCACTGCACTTACCTGCATGTCCATTGCCAAGCCAGTTATCTGTCATTGCACCATTAAGGAAAACACAGCAAAACCTGATAGACTAGAACAACATAAAGAAGATGTACACACACTGAACATATATGTTCAAAATTAGAACAGCGTTCCCGTGTGTAAGATAACCATTGGAAAAAAACTAAAAACCTCCAATGATGTACAGACCTATACACTTAGTTTTGATAACTGCTTTTCAGCAGCCTTTCAAGTCATCACCCCACGGGCTGATGGTTGCACTGGCCTTCCCCATGACGAAACAAGCTAACTACAAACTCAATCAGTCTTTGCATAAAAACATACTACAGGTTTAACAGCTGGATTAGTTTTTTAAAGACTAAAATATTGGTTTTCTAACTAAAGAAACAGCAGTTCATAAAACAAATGATCAAAACAAAATAAACAATTCCTTGAAGTGCACCAATGTCAGCTTTTAATACCACTCTCCTATCTTGGAACCCAAACAATACCCAAGTAGCTGTAGTAGAAACAAATGCCGAAGAATTTTGCTATGATCAGATTGCTTTTAATAGTTCATGAATGTGGATAAAATGGACCAAGCATTTTCCCACATCATCCTGACAACATGTGGAAAACAAGCAACTGGAAGCTTTTAAAGGATCAATCTGAAAATTAAGTCATAATCAGGTTCATCTAACAGATCACAGCCAACAGCCTGCAACCACAACAAAGACAATGGCTTTCCTAACAACATAACTAAACCCATGTTGTTTTCCTGGTTACTGCTGTGGCTCAACAGGATCAGCAGGAACAGCAATGACCTCCATACAGAGGAATGCAACCAGGAATAGTTCATCTATTGATAAAGGTGATGCCATTTCTAGGCAGTAGCTTTCCTAGTTATATCTCATTCACACTGATGTTCCCACTTCCTTTTTTCCACATGTTATCCACTGCAAATTGCTACAAGGATGCAGCAACAGCACAAATGGAACAGGAGCACTTCCAAGGATGGAGGTTCCACAACGCCTCTGAGCAACTGTGCCAACATCTGACTGTCCTTTCTTACATTTAAACGGAATTTTCTGCGTCTCACTTCGTGCCTGTTGGCACTTGTCCCACCACTGACAGGAGTGTGGCTCCATCTCCTTTACTCCCTCCCTCCATGAGGTATTTATCCCCGTGCATAAGACATCCCTGAGCCTCCTGTTCTCCAGGCTTCACAATCCCAACTCTCTCAGCCTCTCCTCACATGATAGATGCATCAACACTTTAATCATCTCCATGGCCCTTCACTGAGCTCATTCCAATGTGTCCATGCCACTCTTCTACTTGAGAGCCCAGAGCTGGAGGCAGTACCTTACGTGTGTCTCAAGGGCTGAACAGAAAAGAGCAAACCTTTCCCTTCAACCTGCTAGCAATACCCTGCCAAATGCAGCCAGGGAGGCCAGTGGCCACATCGATGGCTCGCAGTCAACCTGGTTTCCAGCAGCACCCCCAGGGACGTCTTCTGCCAAGAAGCTTTGCAGTCTGTCAGCCCCCAGCCTTGCCCTGGTGCCTGAGGTTGCTCCTCCCCAGGGACAGGACTCCATTTCTCTTTGCTGAGCTTTGTGAGATTCCTGACCAGTGCATCTCTCCAGCCTCTGACGATCCCTCTGAATGGTGGCACAACCACTTGGCATATCAACAACTCTTCCCAGCTTTGTACCTGAGACTTAAAGAAAATTCAGGCAGCACAGCTCATGGAAAAACTATTTCCCAACATTCCCAGACCAACAAGCCCAGCTTCTTCAGGAAGCTGGCTCAGACCAGACCCCGCAGCACTATTTTCACACACTCAGCTGTACCAGCAGGCAAAGGATCTCTCCACAAGGTACCTGAATTTCCATCTCTCCTGTTCCCTGAGATCAGACCTGTCTGGACATGGCAGCTTAAACACACTAAACTCACGGCAATCCACAGAAGGGGTAAGTGAAGCAATACAGAAAACACCACAGAAGCTCACGCAGCACAAAGCTGAGCTTTATACATGCAGAACTCAAGTTCCCCAATTACACTCTTGTATTAGCACATTCATTAGTATTCACCTGGCAACCCACTCACTACCTTTCCAGGAAGATTAAAAACTCACTTGTTAATGTACTACATTTTAAAGTAATTAGCTGCTAAAACTTGGTCTTTGAACATATTTTAGATAGAAATAGAAGAACCAAAATATTCTAAAAGTTTGATGATGAGCAGAAGGATACAACAATGCAGATCCAGTTAAACAGGAGCATGAACATGTAATCTGCTGGCCTTCCATCAAAAGCCCCTGTAAATAAAAAGAATTGTTAGGAAAGGTACTGAAATCTTGAGCAGAAATTAAGACTTTTTACTTTTAGAAGTCTAAGAAAAGCTCAGTTGATAACAGCTGCCCTACATGCAGTCTGTGGATTACTACTTTTTTTTAAATTTTAAAAGGCCTTATAATACAACAACTCACAGGACAAAAAAAATAAGACATTCAGCCTATTACGTGCATGCACAGCATCTCTACTTAAAGAAGAGCACACTTTAACTCTGGAAACAAGTGACTGTAACTTAACAAAACTTCAAAACAGAGTTGGACCCCTCCTTCATAAGAAATTGCCAATTAGAAGCACACAGTAAGGAAATATACTTGCACAGCAAAAGCAGAGACATCAAGTTTAATGACCAAGTCACATGAAAACCAGTTCTTATTTAGTCAAATTGCATCTTCTTTGCATCATCTAGTCAGACTCCAGAGATACGATAGTTCTTACACTCCAGAAAAATTAACATACATAACATATAGGGTATACACAGCACATTTTGTTCCTTCTTCTATGCTGAGCTCCTTGCCTCATTGACATGTGTTTGAAATGAGAAAATATTTTCAGGACAGCGGAAACAAAACAAAAAAAAAACCCACAGAAATATTTCCTGCAGGTCACACTAAATGAAATTATCTTTAGATTTGCAGCTGAGTTTGGGACTTGGAAGAGAGAAGGGTTAAAAAACAAAATCCCCAATAACTGAGCTGAGGTCTAAACTAGAATCAGAATTCATGTCTTCATGTACAACAGTGATTTCTGTACGTGGTGGGAACGAGGGTTTTTTATTTGCTTGTCTAATATACTGAATAAGTCTGAGATTGATCTAAAGATGAGTCCTGGATGATTAGTTCACTGTTAGGCATCAGTTGGCATTTTCTGCTGGAGTCTTCCGCATAGATTTCAGATCTGTAAAGGCTGAGGTATCTGACAGAGGGGTTGAGGAGAGTGAACTTTTTTTTTTGGCAGCCTAGATTTTAGGTCTTTAGGTCTTTACAGCTGGAGTTAGTTCTATGGCAGTTTTTGATGGTTTGAACTTTTTTTTAACCTCCAAAATGGAGGGGACATTTTCTTTTTGATTGCTCTGTTCAGACTTCTGAGTGCTTTCACATGGAGGGAGGGGGAGGCTGATGGACTGGATCTTGTTCTGCCATGGCAGTTCAGCCGCTATCATCCAGAGCCTCTTAAGAAGCTGCAATATGTGTTATAACTGCTCTGTCAGTGTGGATTGGATGCTGACTACACAGTTGTTACCATTCCAGACCCAGGTGAAGTTGTGTCTATGCACAAAGTTATGCTGAACTATCTCAGAGATGATTGTGTAGTGATGGGGATGCGCAACCTTGCTTCCGCACATGCTCGCTCTTTAGTGAGAAGTACAATATTCATTTTCTGTTGGATGTGTTCAAGTTTTATCCCTGAGCAGAAGTGCTGGAGAGTTGGGTGAAATCTGCCAACCTCCTATAGCACTGGTGCATCACAGGCTGTTGCGGCAGGGACAGGAGAATCACAAGCTCTCACTCTTGCAAACTGTGGTAAAAGGACATCAGTACTGAGCAGGACTCCTATCAGCTTTCAGACAGCTCCAGGCAGACAAGGAAAGCCTGAGTGTACTGCTGAAACAGACCCAAACCACATAGTGACAAACACAGTGCACCGTGAACAAGCTGAATTACATGCTAATAATTAAATATCAACATGTCTAGAAAGAAAGCCACTGCTGCTTAATCTAAGCATCATGTGGCTCCCAACAACTATTTTACATATCCCCAAAAATTTAAAGAAAGAAAAAATATTTTTAAGCATTAGCGTTTCAGGATAACTAGTGTAACTCAGACTATGCCAAACAAAATTGATAAATTATAAACTTAAAATTACTACACTAAGTTCTGCCATGTGAGTCACACGAGAGGAAAAAACCCACATACATTTCAAAAATCTTTTCATAGAATCACAGAATGGTTTGGGACCTTAAAAATCATCCAGTTCCAAGTCCCTTGCCATGGGCAGAGACACCTTCCATGGGATCAGTTTGCTCAAAGCCTTGTCCAGCCTGGCCTTGAATACCTCCAGGGATGGGGTATCCACGATTTCTCTGAGCAAACAGTGGCAGTGCCTCACCAGCCTCAGAGTAAAAAATTTCTTCCCCTCTTCCAGATTAAAACTACTACCCTTCATCCTATCCCTGCACTCACTGATAAACGTTTTTGAAAAGTTTTGAAGTTGGAGAACTACATAAACTGGAATTTTCTCCTTACTATTACCATACAACAAACAGAAAAAAAAAAAGAGAGGAAATCTGACTAACCCTCTTGAAACTCCAGTACAGGAATTCCTCCAATAGGAAGAAATCAGAGGAACTATTATTCCCTTAAAGTTTTTCACTTCTCAACATCTAGATTACTAACAACATATGAAACAAACTATTTAAGTTGACTTTCCAATGAATATTTAAACAAAACTGAGCTACAGACAATCAAAATTCTCATCACAGGGGTGAGGTGACCTCTAGCCCACTGTGTTCTTCAGTAGGGCCTAGGGTACAATGCAATCATCGAAGAAGAGCTCCAGGCTCATAATCTCATCATTTGTATTGATGGGGAGCGAACTCCACATATTCTGCTTTCTCTGTTGATATTTTTTATGTTCTCCCACAGAAACAAAACAAAATCACATCGACCTCCTTTTCCTCAGGAAGCCAGAGGTCAGCTTGTTAGAACAGCACAAGCACCGTACAAAACCATATGGCTAGTTTTGACAGATAAATTTTAAGTTAGCATGCAACACCAGTGTATGCTCAAAAACCACATACAACCCTGAAAATAGAAGTTTCACTTCCTCAGTTACACAGACAAAAGGAGGCACAGACCTATGTCAATTTCCACCTGTAAAGAAATTACCAGCAGCTTACACACCTCCCTCTTCCCACTTTCAGAAGGATTTAAGTATTTTTTTTATAGAGAGGAAGGACCAGCCTAACCAAGAACTTTATTTATACTCATAAAAATTAATATAATATAAAAAATGCATTGATTCAAATAACACAACTGATCTGCCAGTTTCAAAATCCAGATGTGCTGTACAGCAGGAAAGTATACTTAGCGCTGAAAGATTTGACTTCCTTCCAGGAGACTTCTGCCCCAGCACAGACAACTAAAGCATTTTGTAAGTATGTTTAATACATACAAATCACAAGATAAACATCATTTGCAATCAGGAACTCATACTACACATAACTTCGCACAGTAGAATGTCATAATTGCCAGTACTTTCACGTGATTAAGATCTGCAGAAAGGCTCAAAGAGAAGGAGGAAGCATATTAAAACTACTACTTACTTTCACTAAGAAAACAACCAAACACCATCTGGCAGCACTCCTCTCTCTCCCTGCTAGTCTTCATATGACTTAAAAGGGATGCCACCACATTGCCTGGTTTATCAAGGATCTCTTCTCTGTAATCGGACAACCCAAACACTACATTGCAATACATTTCCACTTATGCCATTAATTCTAAGGCTCCATTAGAACTACACAGAAATTCTTGTTCAGAAGGCTTTCAGGAGAAGCTTGGCTTTGCAAATACTTTTGTTTAATTATTCTATTGAAGCAGTTTTTATCTAGATGTTATGAACTGTGCAATGCAAAATGAAGCTACCTTGTAACAACTACTTTTGTGAGAGAAATGATCCATTATCTGATCACCTTTCTTCCACTCTTAATATTTCCTTTCTCCCTAACTGAAATCCAAATAGTTCCTTAACTTTTTCACATTACAATGACAGAGGAATACAACTTCATCTGTACCAGGTACCTCTCAGCTCCACATAACTGACAGAATAAAACAGGTAAGTATTGTTGCCTTTTAAAAAAGAAAAAAAAAACCTGACACTTATTTTGTCAAGATGAATATACCCTTCATTACATATACACTACTATCCTTCTGTGTTAAAGGGCACCAGACACAAGAAGACACAGGCAATATCTTTCAATCTCTCTCTTCCATTTTGTGAAATCCAACAGCTAGAAGCACCAGGCCGTTCTACTGAAAGAAGTATCAAGTTCAGATCCTATGTGAACAGGCTCCCTGCCAACAGGAAGGAGTCAGGCACAGAAAATCAGTTTTCAAAGCAGTTTCCCACTGACTAACACAAGCGGGCACAGAGATGAGCCATCTTTCTCACAATTCAGACAGAACCAGCCACAGCCTGAACACAACAAATATTCCCAAAGGAAGCTCTGACAACAAGGCAGAATTCACCATGTGCACACAATTTAATGGGTAACATACCTGTTTCTAAACGTGATGAATATTGATATAAGAAATACAAATTCACCAAGTAGAGAAATCCTGTTCCAGGTCCCACTGGGAAGAAGAAAGTTGCAGTTATCGGTCGCCAGATCTGTCCAGATCAAAAGAGAAAGATGTATTTATATGCCACAGAATGAACTCACATGCATATGCTTTTTGTCTTCATTCATTATCAATTACTTGGAAGATCAAGGATGAGATTAAAAATAGCCAAGTATCAATTACTGCTTCTTCTTCAGCAGCTCTTACAGGTTGTTTTTTTTTTTTTAAATCTGATAAGCAAAGCTCTTAAGATTACAACAGAAATTACAGCTTCACAGTATTGAGTCTTGATTGCGGTGCAAAAGGGATATGCTTACAAGGATGCTACCCTGTTTTAAAGGCATCCACACAGAATCCATTCTTATCTGTTGTACAGAGGCCAAGGAATTCACCTAACAGCCTTCAGCATGCTGTTCCAGACATGCTGCTCTGAGCTTTTTGCTCCTACTTTAGAGAGTCTCCCAGCTACCAATTATCAAGCATGGCCAACTGCATAGCAGCATGTAGCAAGGACAGAGAACCTCTGGCCATTTTTGAATAAGCTCTCTAACCAGCAACATTTACAAATAGAATATTAGGATCCTGGACATCAAAGTTCCAGAAGCAATAACAGAACTAGAGGAAAAAACAGCCATTTAAGCTACTAAGTTTTGGGGACAATACAGGAAACAAGTTATTTTCTCAGGTATTTTTGCACTCGGTCTTTTTCACTGAAGATAAAATCAGCGAGAAACTTAAAGGCTAGGATCTTTTATCTTCCTTCATTTTCATTCTCAGTCCATCCAACTGGTGCTCTCCCTCTACACACCTGCATACCAAAACACTGAACCTGTAACCTCCCAATGCAAAGAAAAAGAAAAAAGACTATCTAGTTTGTGACCACTTGTGACATCCTGAAACACAGTATATCTGAAACCTCAGGACTTCAAGTGGCAGTTTAAGTCAGCTACATCCAAGCACATAAGCTGACAATCTAAAACACAAGTTTTTTTCAAATTCCAAGGAAGAAACAATAGGAAGGTGCAAAAAAAGCACTTTGTTAGTGCTACCTTAACATCTCCAGAGCCACCAGTGGTTTAGGATGGCTGCATAACTGTCTGCTAACACCTGGTTGCAAAGTCCTGCCCACACAATCACCCAACCTAGGGCAGGCAAGTCACCTGAGGTCACAGCCACAGGTTTTATGATTACAAAAGCAAGGAATGGTTTGGGTAGGAGGAGACCATGAAGGTCATCTAGTCAAACCCCCCTGCAGTAAGCAGGAATAGCTTCAACCAAATCAGGCTGCTCAGAGCCCCATCCAATCTGACTTTGAATGTTTCCAGGGATGAGGGATCCACCACCTCTCTGTTCCAGTGTTTCACCATCCTCAGCATGAAAAATTTCTTCTTAATATCTAGTCTAAACTTCCCCTCTTTTAGTTAAAAAACATTATACCTTATCTTATTGCTACAGGCTCTGCTACAAAGTTTTTCTTCATCTTTCTTAAAAGTCCCCTTTATGTATTGAAAGATTTCAAAAAGGTTTCCTCAGAGTCTTCCCTTCTCCAAGCCGAACAACTCCAACTCTCTCAGCCTCTCTTCACAGGGAAGGTGTTCCAGGCCTTTGACCATTTTTTTGGCCCTTCTCTGGACCTGCTCCAATAGGTCCATGTATCCTGCGCTAAGCGCTCCAGAACTGAATGCAGGACTCCACGTGGGGTCTCACCAGAGCAGAGGGGCAGAATCACCTCTCTTGACATGCTGGCCAGGCTTCTTTTGATGCGGCCCAGGACACAGTTGGCCTTCTGGTCTGCAAGCACCCATTATAAAGTGCCTTAGCACAGTAACTTCTGCCAGCCAGAACAACTCCTCCAAAAAACATTCAGAAAAAGAGGCACCAGAAGGAGATGCAAGATGAACAATGGTGCTGGCCAAACACTGCATCCCTCCTGGGCTCACCGAGCGGCCGGGGCAGGGCCACTGCTGCAGACGGTGTCACCTTGGTGGGGAACCCGGGCCTGCGGAGGCAGAGCTCTAGCGAAACGGGAGCCGAGCGCGCCGGCCGCATAAATTCATAGGATGGTTTGGCTTGGAAGGGGCCTTAACCATCAACCAGTTCAAAACCCCCTGCCATGGGCAGGGACACCTCCCACCCGACCAGGCTGCTCAAGACCCGATACCCGGCCCTCACACAGGTGAGGCAGGAAGGCAGGACCGATTTCCCGCTGGAGGCGACGTGGGCCACTGCTAAGGGATACCGCCAGGGTTCCCTCCGAGGTGGTCGGGGCAGGGGCCGACCCCACCCGCAGCCCGCGCCAAGCACTACACCTCCCAGCACACCCTGCGCGCCGCGGGCCACGCTCCCCTATGTCCCGGGTGTCGCACGGCACGCCGGGAGCCGTAGTTCGCACCCCACCTGGAAGCGGTTGATGAAGGCGTCGGGCCAGAGGAAGAAGTAGACGGGGCTGATAAGGCCCAGCTTGCCGATGAGCGGCACCGCGATGGAGCCGGCGAACCAATAGCGCGTGATCAACGGGATGCTCCGGAACCAGTCCCCCAGGTCCGACATTGCGCCACCGAGGCCTCGCCGCGAGCCGAGTGCCGAGGGAGCGAAGGAGAAGAGAGGCGAGGGCCCGCCCGCCACCGCCCCGGGCAGGAGCGCAGCCCCGAACCCGACGTGGCGCCGCCGCGTTCGGCCAGCCGCCGCTACTTCCGGCCACGCCCCCTCCACGCCGGAAGTTCCGCCTCCCGGAGTTGCCGGGAGACGGCGCCGCCATTCCTGCGGTAACGGGATGTATCATCCTGTTCTCCGCCTGTGCTCCGCTCTCGTGAGACCCCACCTGGAGTGCTGTGTCCAGTTCTGGAAACCTCAGCACAAGAGGGATATGGAACTGTTGGAGCGGGTCCAGAGGCGGCTACGAAGAAGGCTGGAGCACCTCTGCTATGAGGACAGACTGAGAAAGTCGGAGTGTTCAGCCTGGAGAAGGCTCCGGAGAGACTTTACAGTGGCTTTCCAGTACCCGAAGGGGACAAAGAGAAAAGCTGGAGAGGGATTTTTTTACAAGGGCCTGTAGTGGTAGGACAAGAGGGAATGGCTTTAAACTGGAAGAGAGGAGATACAGATTACAAAGAATTTTTTTACTGTGAGGGTGGTGAGGCTGGCACAGGTTGCCCAGAGAAGTCGTGGATGTCCCCTCCTGGAGGTGTTCAAAGCCAAGCTGGATGGGGCTTTGAGCAACCTGATCCAGTAGAAGGTGTCCTTGCCCATTGCAGAGTGGCTGGAACTGAATGATCTTTAAGGTCCTTTCCAACCGAAAACATTCTGTGATTCCAGTTGTGTCTTAATAACTAAAATCTCTCAGACAAGGGAAAAGTAGTCGCACCCACCCACCCTACCGCCACACTCACAACCAAAAGAAAAAGATCTCTTTTAAAAGTTTTACTGTGCTTAGTTGTCCTAAGCACGTGGCAACTCAAAATTAGACATTTGGCTGGAAGCTGCCTATGGCTCTCTTCTGAAGAAACATTCTAAATTAAAGTGCTTTACACTTAAATTAGTTGTTGCAGCTACTGTTAAATCTATAGAAGATGTGTGCTGCCAGGCATGCATCCCCACTCTGCAAACACACGCTGTTAGTGAGTAAGTATCCAAGTTTATGGAAATTGTTCTTAGTGATAACTGAAAATACTGGCAAATAAACTCTCTAAGACTTGTTGTGGAGTTTTAGAAAGCTTTATTTCAGCACTGGGTGCATAAAGGAATGATTTCCAACAATCACGCACAACAAGACAAGAGCTGGTTACAGAATATATATCCAACTTACATGTATATGTATAAATTCTCCGAGCAATCTCATGCATATTCTACTACTTTCCAAGGACTAATCTTAATTTTATTATGAACTTCACAACAGCCAAGTCTCTGCTCATTAAAGCTTTGAAGCTAGTTCTCTGTCCAGGCTTGAATTCTTTAGATAAGTGAAGAAATATTGTCTAGGTACAGCACTATTTAAAAAAAACATACTATCAGAAGAATAATCAGAATGTGTCTGTCCAACTTTCAAAAATACTGTCATTTAAATATTGCTTAACTGGAGTTAGTTACAAAACCAATTCTATAGAAAAACAACTCTACTTAAGTCAAAATATTCCAATCTCTGCAATAACAACCACTTCTTGTACCATTAGTATGTTAAAATTACTTGATCCAGGCACAGAAATACTGCTTTAAGTATTCCCATCTGCCTGCAGCCACTTAGCCCCACAGCACACAGCCTTTTTTTGCATCTTGTTTTTGAGATAGGTTATTCCCTCATTCTGGGTCACAGTGTTCTGACACAAAGACTCTTGTCAGTGCAGCTGGAAGATCGGCGTGCTGTGGGAATGGTTTAGGAATTAATGCCAAAGAAGAAGAGCGATGAGAACGTCTTAAATAGGCTTTGCTGCCTACAGCTACCTGTTAAATCCTTAGTATGTTAAAAATTACTTGATCGTCAAGGTCCATTCCAACCCAAGCCGTTCTGTAATCCCTGCTCTGACTGTGCGCCCTTGCCCCGTCCCTGCCCCGAGACACCGCGCGGCGCCCCCCCGGGAAACCACAGCTCCCGGCATGCCCCGGTGTCGCCTGTTCCATTGCGCGGGGGGGGAATGTCCTCCTCCGTCCCGCCGCCCCGCATTGGCTATGCGGGAGCGGGCCGTACCATGCGTGCGGCGCCCCCCCGCCCCGCGGCAGCGGCCGTTGGAGGATCCCTGAGGGGAGGTGGCGAGCGCGGGATCGGTGGCGGCGATGGAGCGGTGCGACCTGGGCTGCCGCCAGCACGGCCCCATCTGGCACCGCCGGCCCGGCGCGGCGGCGAGGCACGGGTAACGGCGTAGGAGAGGCTGAGGGAGCGGGCAGGCCCGGGGCGGGGGACGGAGGAGTCGAGGCCGGCTGGATCCCCCCTGAGCTTTTGCAGTCCGGGGTGCCCGGGTGGCTAACGGGAAAAATAATGGAATCAGGGAATGATTTGTGTTGGAAAGGACCACGAAGGTCCTTTAGTGAAAGTCCCCTGCAGTAAGTAGGGGCATCTTCAACCAAATCAGGTTGCTCAGAGCCCCGTCCAGCGTGGCCTTGAGTTTCCGGGGATTCGGCATGCACCGTCTCTGGGCAACCTGTTCCAGTGTTTCACCACCCTCAGCGTGAAAAATTTCTTCTTACTATCTAGTCTAAACTTCTCCTCTTTTAGTTGAAAACCATTACCCTTTGTCCTGTTGGTACAGGCCATGCTACAAAGTTTTTCTTCATCTTTCTTATAAGCCCCCTTTATGTATTGAAAGGCCTCAATAAGGTCTCCTCAGAGTCTTCTCCAAGCTAAACAACTCCAGCTCCCTCAGCCTCTCTTCATCGGGGAGGTGTTCCAGGCCTTTGATCATTTTTGTAGCTCTCTTGGACCGACTCCAACAGGTCCATGTCTCTTGCTGTGCTAAGGGCTCCAGAGGTGGATGCAGCATTCCAGGTGTGGTCTCACCAGAGCAGAGTAGAGGCGGAGAATCACCTTCCTCGACCTGCTGGTCACACTTCTTTTGATGCAGCCGAGGATACGGTTGGCTTTCTGGACTGCAAGCGCAAAAATGTTCCTGTTGAAGTGGGAGCTCTCCCCATGGAGACTGTGAAACCTCCAAACTCAGAGGTGCTCTCAGCTTGCCTCTCTCCCAGTTTAGCTTTCTTATTTTAATGGTATTGGGCAAAATACCACAGACGATTTCCCATGAGAGTTTAATAAAAATGTGAAATAACAGGAAAATACTGTCTGGCCGAAATTGAAGAAGAGTGGTATGAATGCTGCTCTGGTATTCCTGTGTAGCATTTGCCACAGGGAGTCTAGATGCAGCTCTGAACTGCTGGCTTCTCCTGGGTTAGTTCAGTGGCAAAGGGACTTTTGGAAGGCAGAGAGTGGTGTTGAGGAGGTCCTGGGAGATCCTGTAACTACTAATACATAGATAAGTACTCACATTTGAGGGTGGGTTTGGAATCAGAAGCCATACTTCACTTGTGGGTCTTTTATGACATTGAAGATACTAAAATTATTAAATTTTAATTATAATTTAAAATAGCATAACCTCTTTCTAATTTCATTTTTGTGGCCCTTTTATTGCAGAAATGAATGAGCTTAACGCAGTTAGTGTTGTCTCTAGTCTGTGCCATGGCTGCGTGGCCCTGCTTATTCTTCCCATATTCACTGACATTTTGTAACATACACCAACAGTTGCCTGTAGATACTGGGTTGCATGTTCTTCTCTCTTAGAAACAGGTGTCTCAAATAACTATCAGCATTTTACCTAGCAATGGTGACAGTATTCTGCAAGTGACCTGCAGACTTTTATTAGCCTGCCAATATCCTGTACAGTTTTAGATATTTAGTTTGACTCTGAGTTTAAACCCAAGTGATAACAGAAAATAATTGGTTTGCCCAGTGTCAGACAAAAAAATCCAGGAGCAGCAGACAAAAATATCCAGGAGCAGCAGACAAAAAAAATCCAGGAGCAGCAGATCTCGCAGATGTTAATGTCCTGCTTCCTGGAAAAACCTTCCTTTTATGGCTTAGACAGCTCTGGCTTCCGTTCTCTATCTGGCTCCATTTTATGCAAACAGCACAGTGCAAGGATAGAATGTGAAAAAACAGCAACTTCTGTTCCATAATATCTCAGATGAGTAATGGTAAAAATGGCTTTCTTCATGTTTTTGAAGAAAACTTTGACTCTGAAAAGAACTGGAATTAAAACTGATTTCCCCCCACATCTAATCCTACATTTCTTACAGTAATTCATAGCTTCTCAGTTTTCCAGCCTGTTTCTTTACAGTGACAGGGAAGAGCCAGGTTCTTTGCTGAACTGGGCATTCAGATACATTGGTAGATGATACATGAACATATATGTTAGCATTATTTGTTAATAATATAAATGGAAATTGGATAACCAGGAGCCACATAAAAGGATTGTGAATGGTGGATTTCCCCCATCTGCCTTACAAGTCTCCTAACTACCTTACAGCATAGCAAATTACTTCCTTTGTTTCGTATATTTTTATATTAGAAATGTATTTTTCATGGAAGAAGATTTTTTCATAGAACACTATGAATGATTTTAAAACCATAACTAGGAACATTTTAATCCAAGGTCTTGGAGAAATGTGTGATAAAATGATTCTAAGCATGGTTGTTTTGCTTGCTTTCTTCACAGAGTTTTAGTAAACATCATTCATAGTGTCAAAGGATACGATTCAAAGACAAAACGTTTTCTGAATGTGGCTTTTGACAGTTCAGGAGATTCTCTACTTGCTGGAGACCACCAGGGGAATATATATGTTTTTGATTTGAATAGAAACAGGTAAGAATATTTCTGTCAAGGCATTTTAATTGTCTTGAAATCTGTAACACTCAGGGTGTGGAACTTGCCTGGACAGCGTGCTACAGGTCTGGTTTTAACCCTCAGTTTTCCATGAATGTGGACATAGGTAATAGTTTGCTCAGAGCAGAAACTATAGGCCAGTGTCTCATGTGGGCTCCCTAAATATTATTTTATTAGTTTAGCTGCTCCAAAAGATCAAAAGTTTGTAACTCTAAACTGAACAGACAGCAATTTCGTAGAACTTAAATACTACCACAAGACAGTATGGACAGTATGGCTCAATTAGTAATATGAACCATGAATTGCAATAAACTAGACCTGGTATTGTCATTTGCAGAAATACATTAATCAATCTTTTCCATTTTAAACTCCAAATATGGGCACTGATTTTTAGATTTATTATAATCATGTATGATTTATTTGCTCCCTTCTTTTGAGTTAATTTATTTTTTCTCTCAGTGAAATATACTGAAACTGATTAAGTTATTAGTTGACATTATGAACCGGTTTCCTAACACAATGAGAACATATGATTTTAAATAGATTCAGCCTTGTTCAGCGGACAATGCAGGCTTGCACTGCTTTGGCGTTTACTCTTCGCAGAAAGACAGAATTCCTGGTGGCTTTGGCAGATTATTCCATTAAGTGTTTTGATACAGGTAAGGAGAAATTTGAAGGCCTGGTTTCTGAATTGTTACAAAAACCTTTATAAAAATCATAGATTTAAAACATTCTTCAGTTTGACTTGCTATCTGGAAACATCACAGTATAAACATGCAGGACTCTGTGGAATAATTAAGATTTTTCTAAGTGCATCCAAAATCTACATTTGGTCTTGCTGTGGCTGAAAGGAGGAGAAAAAGCACAGAGGATTTTAGACGTTAACTCTGGCTCTTCTTTTGCTTTGGGAAGCTGTGTGTTACATCTTTGCTTATAATACCAGACTCGAACCCTCAAACTGTAGATAAGTGATCCCTATGACTTTTTAAAACAATTTAAATCTAGAGGATATGAGGCACTGCAACTGCCCTTTTTGATAGGTTAAGATTACCTTATGAAAAATGAATTGTCAATGCCTTTCACTATTTAAACTTCTAATCAAGGCAGCAGAGACACACAGCTAGTCTGTGAAGTTAATTTTAGATATTACTTTTGAATAAGAGTACAGATCTACTTGCAAACGCAAAAGTATTCTTAAGTTCTTCCAGTGTAGGTAAGTCAGTAATGGGTAAACTATCCGTAGAGATGTTTTAGATAATATTTAGTTGGTTGGGTCCATGCCCTGCTTTAGAAGCCATGTAGCTTTGAGCACTCAGTTGTTTGTAAACACAGCAGAAAATTTGACTTTGACTGTTAGGCTTTACAAGCTGCTTTATAGCCATTTCCCATCTTTGATGCCACAGCAGGTCAGCTGGAACCACCTCGTGGGTTTTTAGGCAAACTGCCCAACCTAAATAGAGTAGTTGTCACAAATGCAGTCTGGTTACTGAGGGAAAATTAGTGGTCACGCAGTCACAAATGGGAGACAATGTAGTCAGAGGAACCATTTCCTTAGTATGCAATACACAGCATAAAAATGTTTTGGACTCTAAAAGAATTAATGAGGTGTTGCTTTCTGACTGTGCCTTTCTACAGCCATAGCCCGTTGTCATTAAATGTTTCTTCCTTGCACCTGTAAATAGCTGTGTAAGCATTCATACATATTGTCCACAAGTCAAAACAGGTGGAGAATTCTTACTAAACATTCAGTCTCAACTTCTAGAGATTACTGGTGGGTGTTCCCATTGGATAATCTGCCTGTGAGGCATACTGAACTTGCCTGATCACAATGTTTGTCACTTTAAGATTGATTCTTAAGCTAAATTAAGCAAGTTTGTGCAAGTTCGCTTTCTGTGTACAAGTGGGAATAATTTATGAGAATCTGTTACCTGGAGATGAGGAGATGGTTATGTATCTCTGAGGTTTAATAACTACAGGATGACGGATACCTTTGCTTCTTGTTTGTCAGGCTGTGATCGTAAATGGCTATAGACTAGGTATGCTTAAAAGTCTCTTTCACAGCATAGTGTTGGCAATAAAGAGTGGAGTAGTACTTGTTTCACTTTGAATGGCTTTCATATCCTTTTCATTTCTTTCCTTGACTCCTGCAGAAACAAAGGAGCTAGTTAGTTGGATGAGAGGACATAATTCTTCAGTGTCTTCCATCTCTGTCCATGGCTCAGGCAGGTATGCCATCACTACATCCACTGATACAGCACAGCTGTGGGACTTGGACACCTTTCAAAGAAAAAGGAAGCTGAATGTTCGTCAGTCTGTGGGTATACAGAAGGTGAGTGAAAAGTGATTCCTAAAAGGTAAACAACCATACCTCAGTAGGAGTCACACTGCATGTTAAAAGCACAGTACTCAAAAATATTTTTTTAAATACAGCCAAATCTTTTCTGTGTTCTTTGGGCGTATCGCCTTAACTGTCATCCTGTCACATCACCCAGACCACTGGAATCATGACTCAATAGTTGAAGAGTTCTGCTGGGAAGTTTTTAAGGATCCTCTGTCTTTAGAGATACCGAAAACTTGGTTGTATGTGGCCTTAACTAACCCACTTTAACCTGGAAGCTGGAGCCATCTTCTAGATTGACCCTGCTTTGACCTGGAGGTGGGCTCAGAGGACACTGGGGATTGATTCCAACCTGAATGATACTGGGATTGAAGAGTATTGTTTAAAAAATGTTTTGGTATCATAATGGTGACTTGAAACAGTCATCACTACCTACCCATCACAGCTGGTTTATTCAGAAGCTGCTCTTCTTTTAATACATGTTAAGCACTGAATGTGGGAACAAACAACCCTGAAAAGTAACTCAGCAAAAAGAAATTGCTGCTTTTTGGCCTAGTGGTTGCTTTGCTTTGATTTGCTGCACATTTACACTGGAACAACACGGGATGAAAAGGGCAACATGATTGTGTCAAGGAGTGGTTTAAACAGGTCTTCCTTAGCATTACACCTGCGCCACCAAATGTCCCTTTGGCATAAGTACTACAAACGTGCTGCCCTGTAGTGAATAGTCATTCAAACACCACCACAAACCAAAATTCTTGTCAGGCTGGTCACTAAGAAGCCATGCTGATTTTGAAGAGAACGAGACTATTCATTTGACTGCCTTCACTGTATTCTAGGTCAGGCAGAAGTGTCTGTCAGCTGGAAATAGTTACCTAGCAATTACTGTGGAAGGTCATGCGTAAATTTTTCTTTGTTTGTATTATTAAAACTGTTGCGTAGTGTATGTTGCTAAAATAATTATGTCTTCTCTCCAAAGATGGCTGCGTGTCTTTAGTGAACGAGATTTTCCTACTGCTCAGTATCTTTCTCTGGGTAGGCTACGCGTAGAGGCTTCTCATTAATAGATGGCTTTTGGAATTTGGAGGATCAGGATATTACAGTATGGAAACAACCTTTAAATCCTAACAATAGTGACTATGGTTGAATGAATAAATCACTGTTTTGGAATGAAAAGCCTGTGCTTTTTGTTTAGCTGTACCATTTCTAATAGGACAATGTGCAAATAATCCAATTTATATGGATTTCATCTTCCTGTCTTTAGAATAAGAGATAATGATTCTTTCTCCCATACCATGATTTAAGACATACAGATAAGTACTTTATTAATGATCAAGTTTATTGTTAGACCGCAGCCTGACGCTGTACACAGTTGGATTCTTTTTTGCTGTCTAAGCCATTGTAATAGTGTCACACCAATCTCTGCAGTGTACTTTTTGATTCCTCTTAAGCCCGGTTTTCCCTCCAGCACGCACCATCTGTTGGGTTGGTATGGGGCAAAGCTAATTTTAAAAGACAGAGACTGAGGTGCGTACTGTAAGAATAGCATAAGGAAATATTGAGAAAAAAGAGCCAAGAGAAGACATCAATAATGATTATTTTCAAAGCATCACTGCTTATTCCACAGCTGCTTGTGAGCAGCTTGCAGTGTTTTTATTGGGCAAAGCAGAAAATGAGGAAGTGTTCAGTACTCTAGTTCACCAAAATGTAAACTTCACCTATCTGCAGGGTAGGCATCTGCTCTCAGTTTGTTGTCTAGACTTCCTCGGGATTCCTGGAGGAGGACAGGCAGCTCAGTCTGTGTGTATATCACCCTGGTAGGTGAGGGGACTCTTTCCCCACAAGTAACTTTTGCTCCCTGTCAGGTGACTAATTTGGCCTGAACATCCAGCTGTCAGTCATCAACATTCCATTCAGCAAGATTAATCCCATCCCACGCATCCAGATCTACGGATTTACAAGGCCCCGAGAGACCATTCAGACCAAAACTCTGAACTTTGTAGTACTGACTGTAAGTCTCAACCAGCAAGTCCTTCATGTAGTCCTTCAATGTCAAGATAATAGAAACCTTCTTTAATTTAAGCTTCAAAATTATGGGTGTAGGGAATTTACTGACACTGCATGTACTGCTACAAAAAAAGAACCTCTGATCTCAAATAGTAATTGTCAGTAAGCAAGAATGTATCTGACGACAACCAAACATGTAAATGAGCCAGGTTTTTTCTTATCAAAAGAGATTACACAAAAAAATAAATGTGTTCAGAATAATTGAAAAAACGTATTTAAAAGCTTTTTGATTTTATCTTCATTCATCCTCACAGCCAAATCTCCATTTCATAGTTGGAAAATACATTGCTAAACTTTCTACAAAATTTTTTTACTTTTAATAGTTGAAAATGAAACTAAGCAAGTCCAAAGATGAATGCTTCATAGAGTGCATTTGCAGGTTCTTAGTACTATTTGAATGAATGCTGAGGCTTTTTTGTAGAAGATGCAACAAGCAGTTGTTGAGTGAGCAGTTCTGGCTCATGTCTGTGTCTGGGTTCATATTCCCACCCATTATATTACATTCTTTCTGTCACTCATCAGAAATCTCCACAAGACAGTTTAACAGTCATAAAAAAAAAAAGAGGTAAAGGTTTGTGTCATTTTGGTGAGTTAAACTGGTTTAGCAAAGGGTACAACAAGTTCTGAAACAGTGGAATGGTGAGCGGGCCTGCCTAGGCTGTAACAGGGAAAGGGACTCACTGCTTGTGGGATCTAAGCTTTGCATTGCAGCTGCAATATGCAGTTATAACAATACTATCTTGGTTTCTTGTTGTACCTTATTCTGCTGTGCACTTTTATATGTTCTTCACAACATATTCTGGTTTTTGTCTTTTCCATATTCTTCCAGGTTTTTTTTCTTCCATTGAGTAGCACCATCCTCAGCTGCTTCAAAGATAATTCTGTTTTTGCGTGGGAATTTGATACTCTTCACTGTAAATACCAGTTGCCAACTCCTGTAGAAGATTCTGTGTTACTTTATAAGGTCTTTGCAGTTAGCAGGTAAATTGCTGTTTTTAACATTCTAAAGGTGGATTACAAAAATGGTAGTTTTAAAACAGGGTTTCTTTCCTTATTTATAATGTTTTATGGAAGTATTGAGCTATATATTGTGATAAGCTTTTGAACTCTGCTGTGACTGATACATTCAGCAAGGATCAATAGCAGTTTTTATTATAGTCCTGTAGCAGTTGAAATAAAGTTGATTTTTAATGACTACTAAAATAAGGTTTAAACTGCCCTTTACAAAAGCAAATTGTATTATTTAGGAGCTATTTTGTTCTTTCAGGAGAGTATGACAGGAATAATGCCACATTCAAAAGTGATTTGAGGGCATAGAAGGAAGTATATGATCTGTCTCTTTTTAGCTAATACTAACTTAGATTGAAGTATTCTGAATAAAACTTTGCCTTATCTCTGATCCAGAGATGGCCGGATTTTTGTAGCTGGTGGAAAATCAAATCATCTTCATTTATGGTGTTTGGAATCCAGACGGCTGATAAGAATAATCCAGATGCCTGCAAAAGTACGAGTTGTCCGTCATCTGGAATTCCTCCCTGACGGTTTTGATGGGGGCTCCAATCAGGTCAGTTTTTTGACAAAGCTGAAGACTGGAGTATTTGGTTGGTTGATTCAGCATGTATGCTTGGAGGGCTTGGGGGGACGCTGGGGACATGGGCCAATATCATACAAAAGGAAAGTTGCTGCGCTAAATGTTTGCTCAGTTGCTCTTTTAGCTTAATGAAATGACATTGCTGAATTGAGTGTTCCTCTTTGTTTTATATTGACAATATTAGCTGATGAATCCTTTTAACTTATAGGTCCTTGGAGTGTTAAGTCAAGATAATATTATGAGATTTATCAATATAGAAACATGCAAAGTTCTTTTTGACATCGGGAGTCATGAAGAAGGAATTATTGCAGCAGTGATTAGCCCCAATGGACGGTATATTGCATCAGTGATGGAAAATGGTAGCCTTAATTTATACAGTGTCCAAGCTTTGACTCAAGATGCAAATAAGGTAGAGTGGTTTACATTTCTTAAAAACAGCAGTAATTCCAATTAAAGTTGACACCTATCTATATAAATTTTGTATCAGCAGTAGTTTGTACACATTTGTTGGAGTGCTGTATTTAACACTATAAATAATGAAAAAGTAGTTTGTATAATTCCCTTCATACTTATTCCATCCTGTCAGGTAATATAATGTTTTTGAAGTATATATATCACTGTGTTTCTGGTGTTGGGAAGAGAGGAGATAGTATTTATTTCTACAGCAATTTGTATGGACGAATTTATCTTTTTAGTGACATTTTGGGGGAGATGGAAACAGCATAGTTGTGTGGCTTCTGTTCCATTTCCAATAGGAAAAACTTTTGCAACTGATGCTCTCTTAAACTGTAGGCATGAATGGTGTTTTTGTTATTGTCATTTTGTTCTTCTTACTGTGTTACTGGATACCAACATCCATCATTATGGCAAAATCATACTCTTAATCCTTCCTAAATAACAAACATTCTAAATACCAGTTCTTCTTTTATTAAAGTAATTTATTAATGAGAGTCAGGTTTCTAAATCCAGAATTCCATATATCTGTAATCACCATGTCTTTGAAGTAAACAGTAACCAACTTCGTATAATGATGGAGTTGGAGCTGAGGAAGGATGTGTAAATATGTCACACATGCATTCCATCTGCACTTTTGCTGCCGGTTTGACATGAACCGGGATACCCACTTTGATACTTGCTTTCCCAATGTCCCTGACACTAAATACTAATTAAAGTTTGTAAAGGTCTTTTGTGTTCTTTTTAACTGGTGCTATAGAAATGCAAAGTATTTTAGTGACATTGAGAAACGCACTAAAGTAAATAACCTGAACAGTACATGATACACAGTTACACTACCGCAATTACTTTTTAGTATTTGCTAAGCAAGGAGATAACATGATGTTTGACTTGGTTTGGAAGCTACATAAACCTTCTTACAGTCTTTCTAGTTTGTTACAGCAGTTTTATTGACTGGCATAATCATTCAAAAGTATTCGATTCACATATATTTATTTTTGGTATAAATGTGTCTCTATTCTTGCTATGGCCATCAGGCTTAAAAATATGACATATAAACTTGAGTAAACATGAAATTATAGTGTTATTTAATCTGTTTCACAAAATGTTATCCAATTTATTTTCACTTAATGTTAGCCTCTACCACCAACATTCAAAGTAGTAGAAGATTGGTCCAAGTGCACGTCACAGGAAAATAAACGGACAATGCGAGCATCTTCAGGAAGGTCAGAGCCACCTTGGAAATCCAAAGGAAGCAAAATTCAAACCAGATTGCTAAAACTGCAAGTGAACACACTACCTGAAAATAAAGAGGTAGGAAGAAGTTGCAAATACTTTGTTCTCCAGACGGCAGAATTTAAATTTCATTGTAAAGAAATAGTTAGCCACTTACTTAAAAGAATAAGTTCAGGCACTGATTTACTTGGATGCTTGAGCAGAGAGGGGATGGAGGAAATTTTAATACCAATTCTTCTCTCTGTTTAGCCCATACTCCAGTATCATATGGTACAACCAGAGCTTGGGGTACCTCTGAAATTGTTCAAGCAACTTGTGACACATTTGGATATTGCCAAATCTGATCTGCTTCTCTGGTAGTAAATATGGCTTCTAGGCCAACATTTCAGAAGTGTCTTTCATTTTTTTTTTTTTTAGAATATGAATTAGATACATTTATTTCTCTTCTCTCATCGCTGTGCCATCTGCATCAGTATCATCCTGTAATATTCATCACAATGTGATCTATTCCTTATGTCAATATTTTTTATGGTTTGGCCATCATTTAATAAAATATAGTTAGGTAGTTAGGGTCCAGTCTGCTTCTCACTGAGATATATAGTGGCTGTTCTTGGAGTTTAGTAGATGAATGATTTTGGGAATTATCTTTTTGTTGTTTAAATACCTAGGATTATGTAACAGGTAGAAGTACACGTTTTTTAATACTGTGTTAGCAACTTCATTATTTAGCTTATTGCCATCGATTAAGAAAGACTGTGAAAGACAAATCCTTACATTTGTTGTTCATCCCCTGTTTTGTAGAATGAAATGCCAGGTGGATTAGACAAGAAACGTCTGCGAGCCTTATTGAAAGGATATGGAGAATATCCAGCAAAGTACAGGTATTATTGTGCGCATGTTTGTGCTTGCACAGAATAAAATTGCTTGTGTTTACTGGTGTATGAAAAAGAAGTTGCTTGACTAAGTCTGCATTTTAATTGCAGGATGTTTGTTTGGCGTTCCTTATTACAACTTCCTGAAAACCACTTAGCATTCAGTAGCCTAATAGATAAGGGCACCCACAGTGCATTTGTGAATATTCAGAATGAATATCCTATCAAAAGTAGGAAGCTGCTGAGAGTTTTACAGAGGTAAAATATATGTCTATATTTATTTAAAAATTATAGCTTTTTGTTTTCATACAGTGATCTGAAATGTATCCAATAGCTGGAATCAGCTGTAACGAAAATGCTAAAATGAAACAGTAGTACCCTCATGCAATTTTTTTTATAATTCCTATAATCCTTCATCTGTCTTGAAGTTTACAGTCTTCTTATGTTGTGCTTCTGAAGTGCTTATTATTTTTTGTTTGATTTTGGATCAATGTTTTCTAAACCTTTTGTTTGCCATTGTGTACAGGACCTTATCGGCTCTAGCTCACTGGTCTTCTATCTTTGCTGAGACGCCGTATATTCCTTTGCTAGCATTCCCGTTTGTAAAGTTATTCCAGAACAACCAGCTGGTCTGCTTTGAAGTTGTTGCTACAGTGGTAGGTAAGCAATGATTTTAAAAACTCAAATATGCTGCAACATGTTTAAGTTTTCCCATGCAAAAGAGCTTTTCCTGATGAAATGAATGAGGTATTTTCTAAGAGGTCACTAGACTCTCATCTAAAGGTGTTTCCAGGAATTAATACGTAGTAACTGTATGCTTGAAGCAAAAACTTGCTTGTATGTAAAACCAAGATAATAGACTTCCTTTTCCAGTGTTTCTACCAAAAATTTAGCAGTTTAACAGTATTTGTCTTAATCAGTGAAAGCAAACATATGTAGCATAGAGTATTATCTAGTAGTCACTCACCAAGGCTTTGCTAGAGATGCATTCTGCAACCAGGATGGGCGAACAGAGCAGGGTGTGGCAGTTGGCATGGCAGAACACCTCTTTGAAGGAGAGCATTCCACTTGCCAAGTGGGAGACTTAAAGTACACATAACTCAGCAATGGGGCACCATTCTGTGACCACCTGCACAGGCCAAGGGCACTCAGCCTACCTCACCCTCAAGGCAGAATGGTGGGCACTCCTCTGAGAGCAAAGGCTGCATCTCCGGCTGGGCAGTCTTCACCATCTGCCCCAGTGGTGGCCATGCCTCCGCACAGCCAGGGATCAGGTTAAGAAAGCTAAAGCCCTGATATAATTAAATCTGGCCAGGAACGTCAAGGGAAGCAAGAAAAGCTTCTATAGGTACATCAGTGATAAAAGAAAGACTAGGGAAAACTTAGGCCCTCTCTGAAGGAAACTGGAGACCTAGTTACCCAGGATATGAAGAAGGATGAGGTACTCAATGATGTTTTTGCCTCAGTCTTCACCACAAAGGGCTCAAGCCACACTGCCCAAATTGCAGAAGGCAAAGGCAGGGACTGGGAGAATGAAGAACCGCCCACTGTAGAAGAAGATCAGGTGTTGGACCATCTTAAGGAACATGAAGGTGCACAAGTCCATGGGACCTGATGGGATGCATCCATGGGTCCTAAAGGAAATGACAGATGAAGTTGCTAAGGCATTATCCATCACACTTGAGAATTTGTGGCAGTCTAGTGAAGTTCCCACTGACTGGAAAAGGGGAAACATAATTGTTTTTTAAAAGAAAGAAAAAAGGAGGGCCTGCGGCACTACAGGCTGGTCACTCTCACCTCTGTGCCTGTCAAAATCACGGAACAGATCCTCCTGGAAATTCTGTGAGTTACATGGAAAGGAAGGTTATCAGTGACAGCCAACATGGCTTCACTAAGGGCAAATCATGCCTGACAAATTTGATGGCCTTCTACAACAGGGTTACAGTGCAGATAAGGGACGAGCAACTGACATCGTCTGCCTGGACTCATGCAAAGCATTTGGCACTGTCCCACACTACATCCTTGCCTCTAAATTGGAGACAATTGAATTTGATGGATGGACCACTCAGTGGATAAGTTGAGTCCACAGGGCGACCAGTGACGAGTGGCGTTCCTCAAGTGTTGGTATTCAGACCAGTGTTTAACATCTTTGTCGCAGAGATGGACAGCAGGATTGAGTGCACCCTCAGCAAGTTTGCTGATGACACTTAACTGTGTGGTGTGGTCAACATGCTGGAGAGAAGGGATGTCATCCAGAGGGACCTCAACAGGCTTGAGAGGTTGGCCTGTGCGAACTTCATAAAGTTCAACAAGGCCAAGTACAAGGTCCTGCACCTGGATCTAGGCAATTGCAAGCACAAATACAGGCTGGGCAGAGAATGGATTGAGAGCTGCCCTGAAGAAGGGGTTCAAGGCCAAGTTGGATGGGGCTTTGAGCAACCTGATCCAGTAGAAGGTGGGGATTGATCCAACCTAATCCATGGCAGTGGGATTGGAACTGGATGATGTTTAAGTCCCCTTCTAACACAAACCATTCTATGATTCTAATTATACCATAATAACTAAAATCTCTGAGAAAAGGGGAAAGTAGTCGCACCCACCCACCCTACCGCCTCACCCACTCACAACCAAAAGAGAAAGATCTCTTAAAAGTTTTACTGTGCTTGGTTGTCCTAAGCATGTGGCAACTCAAAGTTAGACATTTGGCTGGAAGCTGCCTATGGCTGTCTTCTGAAGAAACATTCTAAATTAAAATGCTTTACACTTAAATTAGTTGTTGCAGCTGCTACTAAATCTACAGAAGACGTGTGCTGCCAGGCATGCATCTCCACTCTGCAAACACGCCGTTAGTGAGTAAGTATCCAAGTTTATGGAAATTGTTCTTAGTATGTAAGAAATTACTTGATTCAGGGTGTAGTTTTATGAGACAGAAATACTGCTTATAGTATTCCCATCTGCCTCCAGCCACATAGCCCCACAGCACACAGGCTTTTTTTGCATTTTGTTTTTGAGATAGGTTATTTCCCCATTCTGATTCTCAGTGTTCTGACACAAAGATTCCTGCCAGTGCAGCTGGAAGAACAGTGTACAGTGGGAATGTTTTAGGAATTAATGTGAAGGAAGAAGAGAGATGGGAATGCCTTAAATAGGCTTTGCTGCCTACAGCTACCTGTTAAATCATAGCTTTTGTAAGGTTGTCAAGAGTCTGACACTCTGGATTACAGTAGATTGTTTGGCTTCTTTTTCTCTTTTCAGTTAATTTTTGTCAGCACTGGTTTGAGTATTTCCCTAATCCTCCAGTTAATGTCCTTAGTATGATGGAAAATATTTTGGCACATCGTGACAAAGTACTACTTCAGCATTTAATAAAATACAATGTGACTTCACAGGTAATATTCCTGCCAACGTTTGCATATAAAATGCAGTAAATGATAGCGCACTAGTCTTTTATTTTGAAATAGTTCTTTTTTGAGTGAGTTTCCATTAAATAACAATGAATGATACAGGAGTGTAAAGAATATGTCATTGCTTTCCTGCAGCTTTTCCTTTTCCATGATCATGTCTCACATGTGCTAGTGGAGTTCTTTTTTAGTCTTTTACTTTCAAGTCTACATTTCTATAAAATCTACTTAGCAAATCATAATTTATTTTTTTTGTTAAGTGAACTTAGGTGTGATGAATTGATTTTGTAATCCCTGTTTATCATTAGGGATGATTTTAGCTTTACAAATCTAAATAGAAGATGTAGGCCTCCAGTGAAATAAGGTATTTATTAATAATCACCCCATATTAATTTTGAATGTTTATAGTGAGTGATAAAACTTATCCTCAGATGTTCTGGTTTAGTTTCTGTTTCTTTTATAAATCTATAGATTCTTGGTATAAGGCATTAAAAATTTATATTGTTTCTTTAAAAACAATGGTAAAATTGTACTAATATTATTTTGTCATTTTTGCCAAATAATGTAGGTTTATGCTTGGCCTCTTCTAGAAACACTGTTCTCTGAGGTTCTAACAAGAGAAGAATGGCTGAAAGTCTTTGACAACATCTTCTCCAACCATCCTTCATACTTTATAATGATGGTTGTTGCCTATATCATATGTTCCAGAGCTCCCTTACTTCACTGTAATCAGAGAGCAGATTTTGAGGTAAGCATCTTCATATTTAATTCAGTCATAACCAAAGTGTACCTACAGAGAACTATGAAACATTGTACCTGTTGTTAAGAGGTTAGAAGGAGATGTTTCATTTCCACATTGATGTATTATTAGGTGTTTCTGAACAGTGTTACCTGGTACCTGACAAATGTACAATAAATGAGTAAAGTATTGCACAATTTCCTGCAGTTTCACGCAATGAGATTTTTAAAAGCTTTCAAAAGCTTTCTAATGCCACTAAAAGCTATTTTGCACATGTCAATAGTTCATCAACCACAAAATAATTCTGCCTCTTTTTGGGGGATCTATTATGGGCTTATGCCTTTGGAGACAAGACACAGTTGTTCTGTTGTGTTGTCACATTATTTTGCTTTCAGATTCCAAAATTAGGCAGTTATTTCACATTCTCTGAAGGTAAATGAAAATATTTCCTTGTATTTAGCCTTACGTGGGAGGAGGCGATTCTTTCATATGAAAACATCTCTGTAGGCAAACGAAGGGTTCTGCCTTGAAAATGTGCTTGTGAGGAGTCAATTTGACAGGATCAAACAGACAACATTATTGCTACTTTTAATAATAACTAATTTAAAGGTTTTCTTAGTAATAAGATCTTTGACAATCCTTCAAGAAGAGGAAATTCCAAGCTTCATGTTTGAACAACGGTAGTCAAGGGAAGTTTATGCAGTGGTAGGAGGGTTTGTGTAGGTAGCTGGACACTGAATTCACCCCTAGCTTTCCAGATCCCTTACACAACTGCCATTCGAAGAGAAGGAAGAAAAACAGAGTGTACTTTTACAACCTGAAGATGTTTGGGTCAAGTCATTTGACCCAGTGATATTTTACTAATTGATAGGACTAACTTAATAATCCCTTTATAAATCAACTTTTGGAATATAGGTCCTGCTAATTTACTTACTTATTCCTCAATACATCTATTAAAAACTTACTTGATCTTTTGTAGAATGTAAATGGAAGCATGTCTCTTACAGTATTTCTTTCATCATCGTAACAACCTGGACATTAACGTTGTGATTAAGGAAGCTTATCGACTTATGGAGGCTACACCACTAGATATCCATCCAAAACGTATGCTTGATGACTTCACACCACTTACAAAAGGACAGTACCCTGTATTTAATAAATATCCCAAGTTCATTGTGTATTACCAAACTGAGGAACGGGAGAGGATCAAACAGGATGAAATTGAATACTTACGAGAAAGGTATTTCTGGGAAAGCTGAAGACAGTATCACACTGGGAGGGACAGGTGGACACAATTGCCTTTTTCTGTTGTAATGTGTACGCAGAGAAATTCAAGAAGATGACTTTAGCTGCTAAAGGTTAAGAGTTATTTGGTTTGACACATTTTTAAGTTGGCATCAGTCTTAAGCAAAAGATATTTGTTAATTTGCAGAAAATACTGGGCTGCAAGACTTCAAGCCTGAAAGCTTCACCTCACATGCCCTCTTGTATGTAACAGTATTGTAACTTGTCCTTGTGTACTTTATCGGTACACAAAGGGGATGCCATAGTCTTGTGACATTGCATTTCAGCAGGTCTTTGCCAGTGCAGTCATCAGTTTCTAAGTAGTTAAGTAATTTCTTGATACTTGGCTTGAATTAATGTATGCTCTCCATCCATTTAGACAATTAGCACATGAATTAGAAGCTAAAGCACAGGAGTGGAAAGCAGAAGATGATAGCTGGTATCGAAAGCAGGAATTACTTCGAGAAGCTGAAGAACAGAGGCAAAAAATGCTACTGGAAGAGGAAGAGAAGCTGACAGAACAGAGGCAGAGGTATTATAATATAAGAAGCATTAGGGGCCTGGCTACTGTATCCTGCTGTTACATTTTTAACCATAAGTAAAGAAGAAATAGCTACTTATTTGTATAAATGGTAATGTGGGAAAAGTGTGTTCTGGTGGGTCCAATTTTGGTGTGGGAATAAAGAGATATGTGCTGTATTACTGCCTTGCCTGAGGGAATACAACAGATTTAGAGGTCAAGTCACTTCATATTTTTATCTTACCTCTCAGCCTTTTGTCTGGTCTCTTCAGGTTGTGAATGCTTTTAAGTAATCAGTTGTTGTGTGTTTCCACGCTGCGACTTCAGACTTGCACTGTGGGCAAACTCACCCTGCAAATATGAGAGCCACTTACAGTATCAGTGACTCTAGACATTCTTGTATTTCTAGTGGGTTTAGGAAGAAGACTGCTTTATTCACCAGTTGCTGAGCAGAGTTGTGATAGTACTGAAGCTGAATGGTTAGATTATGTGTTTTGCAGTTGTGAAGGTTTTAAGAGAATGTCAACATCTCCATAGTCTTTTAGATCAACTACAAGTAATTGTAGGATCATTCAGGTTGGAAAGGACCCTGAAGATCATCAAGTCCAACTTTTAACCTAACGCTACCAAGTGTATCACTAAACAGTGTCCCTAAGTGCCACATCTACAGGCACTTTTCTTAAACCTCTGTAACCTGCAGAGTAAGTTGATTTTTTTTTAAAAAAAAGAGGGCAGTGAGCCTTTGTTTGCAAACTAATTCTTGAGTTTGTTGGTTCGTTTCTTGAAAGAGTTTCATATTTTCTAAATAAGCTTAGGACTATTTTTTGCAGAACTGGGACACTGGCGATTTTTCTAAGGAGTAGTTTCCGGTTCTGAATCATTGCAATAGTAAACTAGTGCTTATTAAAGCAGAACAGAAACAGAGCACAGTACTTCAAAGCTTAATTTGGGACATTGCCATTAGAGGATGTCTGCGTGTCTGTGAATTTAATTTTGTCTTGTAAATGAAAACTGGACAATTTACAAGAAAGCAACTGTCCTAAGCTTTGTAAGTTATAGATTAGCTCATAGTAACTAACAGATAACTGCGGTGCAAGTTTGTGCTCTTTGGTACTTGACCTTTTGCATATACAAATTCCCTTGTTTCTGTTTGCTTTGGCCTTGAAGACTAGCTGCTGTGAAAAGAGAACTGAAAGTAAAGGAACTGCAATTTCTAGATGCTTCAAGAAGGCGTTTTATGAAATACCAGCAAGACCAGCGTCAACTGGAATTGAAACGTCTTGATGATGAAATTACAAGAAAGGCTGAGTATTGCTCGAGCAATTCTTTTCTTAAAGGCTTATCAGTGAAAATAAATAAGGAAAAAAAAAGCATAAATAAAATTTCAGTTGATATACTGTAATCTGTGAGCCCAGAGGTGTATTTAGCATGAGATAGACTGCTTTAATTGGTAAATGCATAACTTAACAGTTTTATTGGCACTTACTATGTTCCACTGGTTTGCTTTAACTGGCAAAATTCCTAAGAAAAGCCAGATTTATCTGTATGTTGGCAGTCTTGAAAAATGTAATGAGCTCCTTAAAGGACTTGTGAATTCTCAACTGTCTCTGGGCTGTACGTCCAGATTGCAAATTAACTCTGCCATTGACTGGGAGGTTCCACAGCGGCCTCTGGCCAGGGCCTGGCTCTGCTCCCGTGTTACTTGCTTGAGTACCAAGAATGGAAGCTTTTGAGCGTCGTGGACACAAATTCAGTCTTTTCAGGGCCATTCCTCGTGTCTCAGCATGACGCTTTGCAGAGCACAGTGGACATTCTGCTTGATGTTGTTTTCTTTAAGGGAGAAGAATTTCTCCTTTACTGTATGTTCACGTATTTCTCGTCTCCTGAAGGTGTCCCTGAGAGAGCAGGAAACAACTGCTGCTGTTCAAGATGTAGAAATACGAAGGCTGGAACTTGAATCACAAAGACAGCTTTTAGAACAGGTAATTACTAGGGAACTATACAGATGTTTATGTTCAGTTCTTCCTTTGCAGTTCTGAGATTTGACTGTGTTCGTTCAACCAGGAAGGAAAAACGGGGCCCTTTTTTTTTTTACTGTTCCTCTCTGATACCTTTGATAAAAGCATTAGTAGAACTTACTGTTTTTATAGGAGAAAATGCCCGTATCCTCCTCATGTTATTTTCCTTCTGTACAGAGTTATCATTGGTTGATGCAGGCTTTATCTGTGTGTTCAGCTGGTTGAGAGGAGCAAGGAATGTGTAAATAAGAAATAAGTCTATAACAATATGTTCCTTATCCCAGAAACTCCCACTTTTTCATCTGTGGTATCCAGATATATCTACATTTTCTGGAGAAAACAATACAGCAGATTGATGTGGTTGATGAAAAAATGTGTAATTGCCAACAACATCATCAAGCAAAAAGAAATGGGTGGTTCATGGGGAATGTGCAGTTCTTTTCTCAGATTACTGACTTATAATTCAGTCATAAAGGGTTTAAATCAATAATACTGTTTGAAGTTTAATATGAGTTAATTATTGACTGAAAAGCAAGGCTGCCAGAGGAAGGCTTTGATAATGTCCATTTGGTTAGAAATAGTAAGTCAAGTGTTTAGAAATCACAGCTACATGTGCCCATCTTACATGCCTGCAGATCCAGTGGAATGCAAGCAGAAGTGGACATCCAGGTAGCTAACCCTTATTTTGAAGCATGCGTCTGCTTATTTTTGGTTTTTAAAGCTTTTGGTTACAGGTTTTTCATAACCCATGCTGAGCATAACTGGGCTAAATGTCTTGTCACATTTATTTACTAGGTAGACAGCCAGCTGTATTGTGGCTACATCACACAAACCAGGCAAAGCTCATTTGTGTTCCAGTACATGTAAAGTCAGCTGTTTAAGGGAACAAATTCTATAGTGGTCATCCTCTTTAGACTAGAAAGGTAGCAATTATTTAAGTAACTGAGGATCCAGTTCTGCCCACAGGAGTTTGGGTAGACTGGCTTTCCATGTCGGTGAGGGGCTGTATTCAAGCTTAGAAGGCCATGTACACTAACTTTGCTTCAGTACTTTGTGTACTCAGCTCAGTAGATTCCCATAGGAGGGGCTATGTCTTCTCCGGAAAACTGTGTAAATGTGCCCTGATGTATGTGAAGAAAACATGATGAGAGTTAAAATTCTATTTGTAGATCTACTACTGATTCGTACTACTATGGCAAATCATCTCTGCATTCAAGCTGCAGAGGTTTTTATTATAAGTCCCTGTACCATGAAACATGATTGATATTTGTGTAACATCCTGAGGCTTTGGCTAAAATGTTCCATAAAGATACAGAATATTTTCATGATGAATCTAATTCATTTAAGTTGGAATTCTGTTTTTATGCTCCACTATAATTCAGGGAATGGAATTACATCAGTAACAACCTGCAAGAGCATTGTGGTGACTCAGGCTTAGTGTCGTTCTAAGTGGGTGAAACAGCAGGGACTATCACTTTCTTGAACAGCTGTGTTGTGTAGTGGGATGAGATGTGTGGATATATTCAAGTAGTAGTTTAATGGAATTTTAATAACTGTTAAAGAGACAGAATTACAAATGTGAGTGAGTAGCTTAGCAACAATAATTTATGTTTATGTGTTTGGCAGCACCTCATCAAAGATCAAGAGGCAGTTACAAAGGAAATGAAAGAAGAGGTGGATGCCCGTCAAAGAAGGGTGGATCTGGAAGATCCTGTCATTCAGCGACTGATGGAAGTAGATAGAGAAGAACAACAGAAAGCTCAGATAGTAGGATGATTTGATCTTAACATGTATTTTGGGGAGTCAGTGTGCTCACTTGTACAAGTAGTACTAGTTAATAGTATTTTAATTGCAATTAACTGGTTCAAGTTAATATGTAAATATTTTATAAAGAAGTCTGATTTCTAGATACTGCTATTAATAGATTATGTTAGTTTGTTTACAGTCTTGACATATTAAAAAATCTGTCTGAAGTGTCCGAACAGCTATGTAACACTGACGTTTTCTGGGCCTGCCATGAATATCAACTTCTCTTTACTTCCCAGAACTTTAGAAGACTCAAAAGTGCTTTTCACAATAAATCATCCTCCTGTTAAGGAACATGCTTTATTTGTAACCATAATAAAACAAGTCAGCCTCAAAGGAGCTTTCAGTTGATAGTACTTGGCAGGAAATTCAGCTGTAGAAGCTGTCTTCTAGATCACGGTAATGAATGCATGTAGCTTGACATTAGGAATTGTTCAGATTTTCAAGATCAGAACTTATAACTGCACAGTTGGTAAAATAGTTGCAGCTAACTCACTGCCCATATGCTTGGCATCTGCATTTATATTTCATCTAGAAATAAACATATGGGTCTGAATTTTTGTAAACAGCCTTCGTTTTTTGGAAGCAGATGGATGTGGGTGGAAGTATTGGCATCCAGGTATTGATCTACTGTTAATTGCACCTGTAAATAATATTAAATCTGTGCTAGGGAAGCAAAATCCCCAAAATCATGGAGGGGGTTGATAGCTCTTTCTAAATCGTTTTAAAAAAAAAAAAATCAACAGAACAAAGACCTTCAGTAAGGGAAAGAATAATAAGGATGGAGAAGAAGCAAAAGAAAGCCCTGAGAGACGAGGCAGCCTGCTGTCATGCATGAAGGAGAGGCACTGCAGGAGCAGTCTTCCAGCAAGGCAATCTGGCAATTCACTTACCTTATCTGTATGTAAGGCTGTGTACTTGAAATAGAGTAATGGGATTCCTGATGAGAAAGGTGTTTTATTAGGTGGCTGAAGAAAATTTAACCAAAGCAGAGCAGAAACTCATTGATGCCAACTGGAGGTTGCAAACGTTTCATAAACTAAGGCGTGATGATCAGGACTGTGAGAAGCATTATGAAGACATAGCCAAGCTCCTGCACGACAACAGGGTGAAAGAAGCTGGGCTGCTGAAGGCGATGAGGGAAGCAGAAGCTAAAAAGGTATTTGCGTTATTTCTTTGTCTAAGTGGGACTGGCACAAATGTAACTGGTTTTTGCCCATAACATGGTAAAGCACTGAAAGATGCTGAAGAAACATTTTGTTAGGAATCTTCTTTACTGTTTTGACTGGAAGTTTCTGGAATCACTAAAGGAAATTAGTGAGTATATCTTAGGCTTAGGAAAACATATTCCTAATTCTGTAAGTTTCTCTCATTTTTTTTCTCAAACCCAAGACTTTACCTTTCTCCAGGTGTTTGAGGAAGAAATTTTTCAAAAAGGAAACATGAGTTCAGTTTCATAACATATATTTTGATGTAAGGGTGAGGTGTGGTCTGTAATAATTGAGACAATTTTACTTGTTGCTTTTGCCTTGCAACACATCTGTTCAAGGCACTTTTAATATCTGTTGCACAGCAGAAAGAAGTTACACAGAAAGAGGCTCAACTAGAGGAAGAGCAGAAGGCTGCTGCTGCTGCAGATGAGCACAGGAAGCACTTTTTAGAAGACAAAATGAATGATGCATTAGAACTGGCTGAAAACCTGCAAAGAGAAGATGGCTGTTTTGGTGAGCATATAGATAATGCAATTCTGTGTGGATGTGGACATGAATATTGGCATTAAAGATTCAACAAATGAATACAAGGTGTCCAGTGTTAGAGATAAACTTAAGGTTAACTCCTTTACATAAGTACTTTCTGGGGGTATTGTTTCATGAAACCAATATATTAGGCCAGGAATCTCACTTGGCATATTTGATAGGATGGAGCTTAGGTCAGCTTAAGCTGATTTTAAAATCACATCCCGTAAAATCATCTGTCAAATAACAGAAAGAACAATAAACTCACTACCAACAAGTGTCTTTGCCAAGTGTTCACAGGAAAAAAGTATTCATGCACTTCCAGAATTCACCAGTATGACCTTCTCAAATTCTGCATTTTTGTGTATTTTGCAGATATTTCTCCTGTTCCCCCATCTCTGCAAGGCTCACACAAGTTCAGTGATTGGTATTAAGATTATGTGATTAGTATTGCTATGGGCGAACTTTTTTCAGCCTTTGCTCTTATTTACCTAATGCTTTTAATATGGAGTAATTTAATTTGGAGTAATTTAATATGGAGTAATGGGTGTCTCCTTCTAAAACTGCAAGTACGAGTAGCCATGTTCCACTTGATCTTCATGGCCCATTTGTCAGAAGATTAATTATGTAGGAAGAAACAGCACATGTGGAGCAGTAATTTCTTAAAATGAAATGCATTGATGTATAGCTTTGACCCAGAGAGCAGAAACACTGACTTCTAATTCTGAGCAAATTGTCCTTGCCATTAGCTGGAGTGAGTGTTCCGGTTTTCCTTCCTGGAGGAAAAGGGTTTCACCTCCAGCTAGAAACATTCACTAGAAATTTAAACGCTTATCATTTACAATGAATCCTTCTCTCCATTTCCCACAGAGAGACTGCATGATTTAAAGGCCAGATATACAGAGAGAGGCGTAGAACTCCAGCAGGTGCCAAAGTCTGGAAACATCTGTCTGAATGATTTGTCTGCATCAGAGTCATCATTACACAGTAAGTTTCTGAGTTAGGACTCTTTCACATTTAATTTCAGAAGAGTTACTGGAACACCTCATTGTGCAATTGAGTCATTAGTTGTGTAGGTGTTTAGTGGATACTAAATGAGTTTATTGTTGTAGTCTGTTTCACGCCTGAAAAAAAGCCTTCACTACCAGCAGGTAGGAAGTGCCTGAAGTGTGTCACGTGGTGAAGAAAGTCATATTAAACCTCAGCCTAGTTTAATCCCATTCTGACCTCATCTTTTTATCTGTGCTTTTTCTGTCTTCATAGTTACATATGATTTGAGGGTGTTGAGAAGATGTAGAACTGTCTTTCATTAAAATCTGAATGAGAGTTTTAGTCAGGAATTAGTGTGTAATCGTTTCCTCTGGGCTGTCCCAGCCACCATGGTCTGTGAAAGCACAATTTAAAATTTAAGCTTCTGGTGTACAAAAAGGGAAACACACATCTGTAGCAACCTGTCAGCATCTGATCTTTTTTGTAACAAAACATTGGCACCACTTTCAAAGAACTTACTTGTATAGGACTCAGGACTGTCCCGCATACAGTGGGACCAATAAAACACGGTGTTTCTGTGTCAGAGATGTCTGTTTTCCAGAAAGCATTCATAGTATTTATGGAAAACCATTAGTTGCAATATTATTAAGTCTAAGTTTCTTGTACTGAAGTGTCTTTAGGCCGAAGACGAGAAGAACTGGCATGTGAAGAGCGGGAACTGATGGCAGAAGTCAGACAGCTCAGACAAAAGCTCATCTTGCGGGCTCGAACTAGACATCCTCCAACTGGTTTCCCAGCTACAGAGTGGACACCTTGAGATGGTTTGCTCTGGACCTCACGTTTCATATTATTTATCAGTGAGACACTAAATATGTGTAGTGTGGTTAAGGACTGATCATAGATTGTTTATTTTAAAGGCCTTTGGAAATATTTTTATGTAAAAATGAAATGCTACATAGAAAAATGTGTGTTGTAAGTGACCTCATTATTTTCATAGTAACTATAGCGCTATTTTTTCTTCCGAAATAAACTCACTTTTTACGATTAAGTTATTACACTTGCAGTATTTGTGTACTTTATGTGTTCTGGTGGATGCCCTGACTTGAAGAAACAAGCAACTGTTACAATGTAGGTTTTGTCAGTGTTGTGCAAGTGGAGTCTACAAGTTGCAGCAGGGAGATTTGCAATTAGAGAAAAAAAGGGCTTTCCACTGAGAGTCAAACACTGCAAACAAGGCCCAGAGATGCTGTGGAGCCTCCATTGCTGGAGGTACATAAGAGTTGTTACACACATTAGCAGGTTCATGTCATGAGAAAGAAGGAGAGTGAGGTTCTAAATAAATACACTGGTTTTCATGCTGCTAGCCCAGTTTTCACTGCCCAGTCTTTTTGACCTGAGAGTAGAACATTATGTGGTGTTGTAGTAGAAAAGAATAGAATCATAGAATCATTAAGGCTGGAAAAGACCTAGAAGATCATCCAGTCCCACTGTCAGCACAACACCACCATGCCTACTAAACCACGAAGCAAAGGAAAACGAAGTGAATCATTCACAATCACTGTGCATGGTGCTGATACAGGAGCAGACTTGGCTGTGTGAAAATACAAGAAGCTGAAGCTTCATTTGTTCTGCTTCCCATGGGGTTTTGCTGACCCTCTTTGGGGCAGCAGTGTTGGAGCAGGACTGCTTGCGGTGCCCCATGGGTGCCAAAGCATTGCACAGAGGGCAGACCCGGGTGGGGCCTCTAAGCAGCACCTCTTTGTTACCCAGGGCTGAGGGCAGCCTCCCAGCTTCTCTCTACGATACATGAAGCCCTGAATGTGCAGAGGTAAGCAATTATCCTCATGTTAGCATCCTCCTGCTGGAACCAGGAATGGTCATATTTATAGCAACTGGGATCCACAGAAATTTCACCATAGCCCTCAGCAGAATAAAAGAAAGAGTCATTGTTTCTTTTCAATGGGAGAAAAATGCACCAGGCAAAGATAATAGAATAATAGAATGCTTTGGGTTGGAAGGGACCTTTACAGGTCATCTAGTCCAAACCCCTGTAGGAACAGGGACAATGAAAATTGCCTTTTTCTGATGACTCCCTTGAAGTTTACATGTGACTATTTCTGTATTTAAAGGGAAAAATAAACCCACAAAGTTCTTGGCTTGCACCTCAGACCATAGGTGTGCACACTTACGGTTTGTGAAAAAGTTACAGCAGTAAATGCCGGTACGGCAGAGCATTTCCAGCAGATGCGAGCTGGTGCCCATTGTGCCCCAGCAGCATCTTCTGGTCCCTGCCTGCTGCCGGGGGCTGCGGGACGGCTTGGCCCTGCCTCTGCTCTGGGTTTACCCCACAGCTCACTGCAGGAGCAGGACTCGCTTCCCCCTTCGCAGACGCTGACAGGGGCAGGCAGAGAGCTGGGGTGCGGATACCTTCTGCCGACAGTGTTGAACAGTCCATGCTGCAGCCGTTGCTTCCGTGAGCCCACAAAAGAGGGACCCAGGCCTCTGCCTGGCACTACCGCTTCATAAATCACGGCAGCAACGACACAGCCGGGCGGTCGGAGAGCGGGTTTGTCCCGGCTAAAAGCAAGGGAACGGCGGAAAACAAGCGCCCGCCGTTGCCCCGTGTGAGGCTCGAACTCACGACCTTCAGATTATGAGACTGACGCGCTACCTACTGCGCTAACGAGGCGGCTGCTTGCGTGTGTGCCGGGTGTGTTCTCGAGGCTGTGCTCAGCAATACCGCCCCCCCCCCCCCCCCCCGGCCCAGGAAAGTGGAGGCGGTGAGGGCGTGGCGGCGGCCCCCTGGGGGCCCGGGGCGAGCGGGTGGAACCCCAAAGCAACTGTGTGGGCTCTGCGTGGGGGTCTGTGGTGACTGCAGAGCTGCAGGGTGACCGTGTGTGTTCTGCTGGTGACGATGTGGGATCGTGTGGTGACTTTGTGGGACATGGGAGTGGCCGTTTGGTACCCCAGGGTGACTATGGGGGTTCCCTGGGCTGACAGCCTTGGGTGGCTGGCGTGGGGACCAGGGTGACCATGTGGGCACCAGGGTGACTGTACAGGACACTGGGTGACCATGTGGGGACCAGGTTGACCGTGCAGGACATTGGGTGACCATGTGGGACACTGGGGTGACAGCACTGGCCCTGGCCCAGACTGGGGGGTGACAACCTGACAGCCCCACGGGACACAGGGAGGCTGCGATCAGCACTGACAGGGCGCGATCTTGCACATCAGGTTAATGAGGTGGCATCATTTTTGGCATAATTGCGCAGCACAGGTCAGTAGATAATTAGAAACTTCTGGCCGCGTCTGAGAGCTGCAGGCAGTGTTGGGGGGGGGGGGGGGGGATGGGATGGGATAGTTTTTTTTACAATCACACCAGAAGCTTGGGGACAGCCTCTTCACCACCTTTCCTCAGCCCCCAGCTGGGTGCTTCTTGTCCTCCGTGGCTCCAGGATTAAAATCCAAACCATTTCATTCCCTTTTTTCATATACGTGTTTGTGTCATCCTCACATATAATTACTCTTTTTTTTCCCTCATCAGGCACCTGACACAGACCCAGACCCAGAATCTGGGAAATACCCTGGAAAAACTGGGCTTGTGTCATTGAGTGTCCCTGAAGACACCTGTGATCCTAAGCGTGCTGGTCAGAGGAGCAGGACCTTTTGCCTGCTCAGATGTGCTCTCAGCAGCCTGTAAACCCATGCAAGAGCCCAGATTGGCATGTGCCCTTGATCCTGCGCTCTCTTTTGGAGCCGTGGTATGCTGGTGGATGGACATAGAACTACAGGGCGAGGACAAGCCCAAGCTGCGTGAGAAAAACTGTGCCACACGCACCTCTGCATACAAGCATGCACACAGGTATTTATGGTGTACCTCGGGCAGGGTGCCTTCCCACCCTGCCTCTCCTCGCCCCCGCGCAGTCATTCCAGTCAGCCTGGTTCCCCACAGGCACTGTGCCTCTCACCCCGCTGCGAACCTGCACCTCCATCCTGCTAATGACACAGCAGTCGAGCTGCCACGGGACAACGTGACTCCAGAAGCTGCACCTGGAAAAAAAAAAATAAACCAACCAAACAGCCTTAAATGTGCACAATCAACTGATGAGTGTGTGTATTTGTGATGCTTTGAGGCCAGCTCACAACCCTCCCTCCACATAATACTCAGGATGTTTGGGAAGAGGTATTTTTCTTTTAATGGGATGACATAGTCACAAAGCTTTAAAGAAATAAATGAGTGAATCGTCTATGATAATAGCAACATACTGGGAACGGGGCACAGTGACGAAGTTCAAGTCTATTTTTAAGCCTGCGTGGTAGCATGTAGGTGCAGACAAGAGTCTGTAACTCTTTCTGCTGTTCTGAAGCTATGGACATGGCTGATGCTTCTGTCCTAGTCCAACATCAGAGTTGTTTTTCCTCCCTAACGAATGTTATGGAAAGACAGAGAAGCCTCAAGCTGTTTTGAAGATTGTGCAATGATGCTTTGGAGCCTACCTGCTTGTGCTTGAGCGCTTTCCTTGCTCACATTTCACAGGATGCGACAGGAAGGGAAATACAACCAAATCGGACGGCCCTGGTGATTGGACTCAACCCTTCATATGCCCTGGGGGTGAAGTGGGTGCCACTCAGATAAGCAATCTAATCAACTTTGTGCCCCATTTGGAACTAGATTGTTGCCGAAGCTCACCACCACCTGAGAAGCAAGCTTCGGGATTTTTTTGAAGGTAATTGTACCGACAGAATCAGGGAGTGTGAATTTGCCTGAGGTAATAATATATCTTCATTTTTATTCATAGTTAATTCATTCAGCTGAGGCTATTTCACGCCAGAATGCAGTCTCCAAACAAGAAGGCTGATTGCGCTGCCTGTGCCACCCATACGCATGGTGCCGGCTTGGCAGACCGACTGCTGCGACAAAGAGCCATGAGCCACTCCAGGCACATGGGCAAGATAAGGAAAAGGCTGGAGGATATCAAGAACCAGTCCTCGAAGTTGACAAAAGCGGATTTCAGCCACAACGAAAGCATAAGGTTGGCCACCGACGCCTTCCTGGATGGTGGGACAGAATCTTACATCGAAACGTTAAGCAAAGAGGGTGAGGTGGATTTCCTCTCCTCAGTGGAAGCTCGGTACATCAAGGATAATGCCAGAGAGTCCTATTATGCACAGGAGTCCCTGGCCGCCGACGGGGCGGCTGTGCCGAAACAGAATGATGCTGGGTCTCTCCCTTCAGGGACCTACTTTCCCACCATTTCTGACAACAGTGAGCCAGCTCTGTTGCACACGTGGATTACAGCGGAGAAACCCTATTTAAAGGAAAAATCCACTGCCACTGTGTATTTCCAAACAGAGAAGAACAACAACATTAGAGACATCATACGCCGGTACATCAACAAGACCACTCAGGTACGGGGAGAGAATTACTATTCCCTCTGCACTCAGTTGTCTTCCTACTCTTAAAAAGATCAGGTAAATGCAGTGTTTGATCTGAGCCACCCTTTTACAGCACAGTGTAGCTTTGCTCTAGAAAGTGGCTGTAAAAAGCTGGTTGTTGAACACAAGAAATGTTTGTTTATTTGGGGTTTTTTTTGTACTCCCGCCAACATCTTTTAATGTTGGTGACTTTAAAAAAACCACATTGCTTCTTTTAAACTCCTATTAACCCAGCAAAGCAAATGTGCTGTAGAAAGGGCAGCTGGGCTCTGTGCCTCCTTGAGCACCACCAGCAGGATGGTTTGCTTCATTCAGACCATTGCACTGGTAATGAGAATTAAGATAAAGCAAACTCCAAGTCATTAGCAATTGTATTAGAGGGTTCATGGGAGATGTGGGTGAAGAGGAGCCAGAAGGGCATGGATATCTGGTGTGCCAGCAACTGTCCCCAGAGGAAGGAAGTTACTCAGGAAAAAGACCTTTCATCCCTAATACGTTGTCAGTGTCACTAGAAATACTCCGTAGGCTCCCTACAGAGACTCTGCAGCATCACTTGAAAGGTGGGAAAGGTGCGGATGACGCCCCTGACAACAGACAAGTGACAGCGGGGTCACAGAGAGGTGCCAGGCTGCCCTTGCACTGGGAAACCAGAAGCTGAGCAGCTGGAGGGAGATAAAAAGCTTCTGTCGTGTGTTCTGGCAGCTCTCCTGTTTTCCTGGGTGAAAATATTTGACATTTCAGGGCTATGTTTACCATCATCTGGGAGTTTCCCCCTTGAATAAACCTAAGATGCCACTAGCAGTTTCACAGGGGAATGGTCAGGAACAAAACCAGGCTGTAATGCCTGCTGCCCGGCACCAGTTGCAGAGCCCGCTGGAGCCACGGACTTTTGCTTCATTATTCTCCTGCAAGGGCAAGTACTGGGTCTGATAAAGCTGAGTGTAATGGCAGGAGAGGAAAATCTCTGTTGGCAACTGCCCTGTCAAAGGCTACAAGTGCTCAGCACATCAGGGAAATTATAGATCAGTCATTTTAAGTTGGTGACATATAGAAGAAATTTCTCTGGAATAATAAAGTAATCATCAGGTAAAGTATGAACCAAGACCAATTTTCTGTCCCAAGAGAAAAAAACTTGTAAGGGGAAAAGTGGGAAATGTAATATAAAACCTTGGTTCACTTGACCTTCTTAATCGTCTAATTTACATTACAATAGGTGCTGGAGCAGCACTTACTTACAGTATAAATTTGGCAACTGCTTTTTGAGTACAGTTTTTCAATGGCAGCATTTATTAATTAATGCCTAATAAGGGTTTATCCTGGATAGCCTAGCATTTGATATATCGGTTAACACTCAAACAACAGAATAAAGACTGTTTGTGGATTACATCAGACTGCAAAGGATTGGCAAGCAGTACTATAATCTTAACACATTTGATGAGTAGATGTGAATAATGAAATGAAATTCAGGTAAAAGGAGTGAGAAGTACTGCAAGTCAGAGAGGAAACTCAGGTGCACAAACACAAATTGGGAACAGCTGATGAAAAAGCAGTGCTTGAGAGAGTGGTCTGGGGCTACAGTGAGGCTGGATATGGTATAGTGCCATTTAAAAAGACAAGGTGAGTTAACAGTAAGCATAGATGCAAAATATTGGATATCATTGTGCCACTTACCTAGCACTGTGCTTTAAGCAGCAGAAGGAAGGTGTGGGATCCTCACTGCTCCACAAATAATTTGGCTTGCCTGAATAGGATGCTGGTGTGCAGGATGTGCTTGGTCGTGTAGGATTTCCTAGTGCAGGTGAAGGGAGTAAGGCTGCCTGGCAGGTGTGGGCACAGGCTTCGGTGTAAGATTCAGTGCAAGCTGGGAGCAATTAGTACAACACATCTGCAGAGGTGCTGTAAAGTTTATTTTGATTGAAAATTATACCCTGTGAGTGCAATTATCACAGGTTCTCTTTCTAGTCAATGGAGAAATAGGCACTTTCTGAAGATAAGTCAGGTATTAGCTGGATAGAATTTCCCTGGAGAGGTGACCCTTTCCATGGACAATAGCAGATGTCAGTGAAGACCAGCACCTCCATAAGGCTGCACCCAACACTGAGCATAGATGCTACAGTATGGAAGTGGGCTTATATCACATTTACAGTTCCACACTGGCTGGAGACTGCATTTAAGTAGCTGCCAGAGCTTTTATGCCTAGTCCTGAGACTTTTACGTGCTGTCCTGCCAGGTGTGAATTGGGAAGCATGGATGCACAGTTAAATTGAAATAGTTTATAAATCATTATTTAAAAAAAAAAAAAAAAGTGGAGCTGTTGCAGTCTGTCATCCCATCAACAACACAGAGTGAAGATTTAAAGCCAGGACCATTCCAGGTGTAAGTCATAACAGAGAAAGCATCATCCAGTGGTTCTTGCTAAACACATGAGACTTATGAAAGCTAGTCAGCCGTTTGGCAAGGGCTACAGTCTCTTATTTTAGCTACAGCCTTATTATTCTCTGCTTAGCACTTCAATGTATTTCCTAGTGCTGAAATCTCACCTACAAATTCATGGGTCATTTTGTGTTTTATAATTAAAAGAGTTTAACTGAAGTGCACATGTTGCATGTTATATTGGCTTTATATGAGAAATAAAACAATGGAGCAACGTGTTTCATTGATTTACTGATTTGGACACTTAGGAAAAAAAACAGAATAAATATCCACATATATCTCTGAAGATTTGTGTTTGTTGGAATATTTTTATAAAACAAATAAGCTACCTTCAGTGGCCTCACAGGCAACCTTGAGTTATGTAAATTGACTCTGCAAATGCCTCTGCTTTTTTCCCCCTAGGTGCTAGCTATCGTGATGGATGTGTTCACAGACACTGAGATTCTGTGCGACATCCTGGAGGCAGCTAACAAGCGCATGGTGTTTGTCTACCTGTTGCTCGATCATGGGAATATAAATCTCTTCTCGGAGATGTGTGACAAGTTGCAAATTGCTGAGGATCTCTTCAAGGTACTGTGGCTCTATGAAACTCCTAGGCTCAGATCCATCTGCTGAACTTCAGGCACTCTGAGCTAGAAGCATGGTTATGCTAGGGTCAGTTCACCTTGTAATCAAAAGGAAGCAAGAGTTTTACAAAGGTAGTCTTAGTGCATATAATTCCCCTCTGAAAATACCTACCTTTTTCCATGCATGTTACAGGAGTTAAGGCTTTCCATTAGGTCCTTAGATGAACTTAATCTGGACCTTGAAGTTTTAAAACAAAAGCTGAAGTCTTCAAATAGAGTTGTCCAACATAAATATTGCAACAGCTTCTGTTTGATAACTCTGCAGCAGCTGTGGTCTGGCAGCCATGGGTAGTACGAGCTCAAAACTCCTTTTCATGGCTATAACTTGACTGAAGTAGGTGTTTTCTGATAAAATCTGTTGTCAAAGCTCTCTTTTGAAGATAATGCCTCAAATTTAGCTAGCTGTTTAGCTTAGTCTGCCTTTATCTCTGCCAGAGGGAACTGACCTTAAAAATAACCTCCTAGGGACCATTTCAGTTACTGCTTGAGATACTCTAGGGCACCTGTGGCATCTTTGTGGGGACATCTGATACCACAGAGGCAACAGCCTTCTGGAACAGCAGCTGGAGCTCAGGCAGGAGATTTGAGGGCATCTTACATGCACCAGACACCTGTGTTTCAACAGCTGAATTCCACCCCAAATGAATAAAGAAACTGAAATTAATAAAACATACTCATAACAGTGTTTGCATATCTGTGAATTCCACCTCCTTAAGAAAAAACAATCCTGTGCTGCTTATTGTGAGTAGGCTGCTGCAATACACAGGCTTCAGCAACATCTGAGCCTTGGTGCCACTCATTTACTAAGGCCTTGATTCTGTAAATTGTGCATACGGACAGCAGAGTCCAGTCTGGGTGCCTGGCCTGCCTTAAATGTGCTTGCTCAGGCACAAGGACAGTGCAGAGCATTGCATGGGCCAAACTGGCCTGCTTCTCCACTCACACATGCACTTGCATCTGATCCTGCAGGACGGCATTCATCTGGGCTGCACCAGAAGAACAGCACATATGTCCTTGCAAGCCCAGATGGACTGGAAGAGCAGAAGCTTTGCCCAGCTATATTGTGCCATGAGAGAGCTCACAGCTGGAGCAAATTGTCACTGGGGCGTCAGCGGAGGTAACAGGCTGCATCAGGGGTGGCATCAGTTATTGTTACACAGCACAGCTCCATCTGTGTGGATTTCCATGCAGGTTTATATGCCATTGAAACAAGTAGCCCTGGGGCTGGTGAGACAGCTTGACTAGGTTTCGTCTAGCCCCAAACCTTCAAATAGAGCATTGGAAGGTCCATGAGGAAGTCACAACAGACATGGAGGAAGTGAAGAGCTGAAGGCAGTGCAGGGAAAGGCCCCTTTCTTTCTGATTTTTAATTTTAACAAAATAAAATTCACAATGTTTATTTTTTTTTTTTCTTTCCAGAATATTTCAGTCCGCAGTGTTACTGGAGAAGTTTACTGTGCCAAATCAGGCAGGAAATTTTCAGGACAAATACAAGAAAAATTTCTTATCTCTGACTGGAGATACGTGCTCTCTGGATCCTACAGGTGAGATAAGCCATCACAGTTGATATATAGGTGTTCTTTTATGATTTTGAACATTAGTTCACAAAAAAAAAGTGCTATGGAAATTTTTGTATGGGTGAGAAGGTTTTTTGTTCAAAAAACCCTCATGTTTTCAAATATGCACCATTTCTCAATGATCCATTGAACTTTCTTTAAAGCTGATGTTAGTTCCTTATGGATCATGGTATTTAATTTAAATGTTCAGAAAGTAATGTAAACAGCTTTGCCAGTGCAGCCCTGGAGCAGAACTAGAAATGTGTATAGCTTAATACTATGCTTTTCTCACTGTTTGGGTCCTCAGACGCTGTGATCATGAGACATGATACATTTCCCTCTCCCTTGGGATCCCTTAATGTAGCATATGTCACTCATCCTATGTGAGGCTTTTTTCTCCATATGACAAGTTCAGTGATTAAAAGGAAAACATAAATGCTTCAGAGACTTACTGTTTTTGCTTGTGTTTCATTAACAGGTAGGCAGTATGTGCCTATGAGACTGTTGTACATTCCCTTTTATTTTCCCTTTTTTTATTTGTGAGCTAAATATCCACTTTTGTGCTGCTGTAATTATTTCAGGTAGAGGATGTAGCACCTCAGCAAGTGGGTGTTTAATTAAGATTAAAACTCCTCAGCCAGGCAATGCCAGGAGACTCTGAGCTTGCATCAAATAAATAAAGTTCCTAAGCCTCATGGCTACATAGAGAAGCTTTACAAATTACCAAGCGTATCTGAGAAATCCAGATACAAAAAAGACAAGAGGAGATTATTTAATTAAAAGGATGAGATTGTTTTCCTTAATCCCAGTTTATGATTTGAAATCTTAAATGCCTCTAATCCGATAAAGCTGTGCCACCAGGAAGATTATATAACTATGGGAACAAAGGTAAAGGTGAATGCATGGGGTTGGTGTAGGCTGCAGAAGCTCAGCTGTCCACAGAGGCAGGCATCCAGTTTTCATTCAGTTTCCAAATGAACCATCAAAGAAAAATGAGTGAACACTCAGAGTGGATTGCTTTTATTGGCCACTCTGTGGTTTTCTTCTTATTTCATTTTTTTTTCAATTCCTCACCAAAGACATTTGGAAATGCAACAGCACATTTATATAGAGACTAGAAGTGAAGGAAGTGTGGGAGCAGATGGACAGATCAAGATCTATTTTCTTTATCCAAGAAGCTTCCTTTTGGCTTCTCTTTTCAATCCTTAAAAAAAATACCTTCAATGTCCTTTGCAGAGTCACTTCTGTCATTATCTAATGTGTTGCAATATCTTCTAGCCTCGAGGGCCTTAACAAACTACATAATCCCCTATCCAGCAAGCAAGCAGAGAGGGTGGGGAGGAACAGATCTATACACGATTTAACTTCAGCATGCTCAGCACCAGTCTGTGGATTCACGTGGCTTATATCTGGCTATCAGTACCTGGCATTTCCGTAGGGTTTCTAGCTTTCACTTTATTAATCTGAAGGTTCTCTGTTATCTCTAAAACTTGTCCACCAACTTGTGCAGGTATAAACAGGAATGATGTCGAGTAAAACAGGCTCAAACTCTTCTCCAATGCATTTGATGGAAATCAAATTGGAACAGACCTTAAAACTGGTGTAAAAGATCTTAAAATTAATACAACAGCAGATTTCACTGTGCTGTGCTCTGTGTGACTTTGTAATAGTAGTGGGGGAACAGGCTGAGGAAATAAAACAGCCCCTCAGGACACATTGCTCTAGAAGGGACCCTGGATCACTGCTTTTAGCCAAAGTGTTTGGGGACAAAATGTATTTGCCTAATGGACAACGAAGAGGACCAAACCTGATAACTAGTCAGAGGCAAAGGAACCACCACTGAATCCGTGGCATCTCCTGCTCTGGAGTGTTTTTTAAAACTACATTAAAAAGCCATTGTGTGGGTCAGTATGGATAAGCGTGATCCTGCCATACAGGGCAGGCAGGGGCTGAGAAGCTTCTGAAGGCTGTTCCAGCTATGTATCTGCACAAGTGCAGGCATGAGTAAGTGTTTTAAGTTACAGTTTTTCTCTCAGTTTTTATTGCCAGTGTCCGTGGTGTGAGGTTCGGATGCAGCATTTCGTTTTGCTGTCTGTGTGTTGTGCTACTCCATCTTATGATAACTATGTTATTCCTTTTTATTTTCCAATCAATTTGAAGTTAGATAGTGCATTAACTCAGTGCTCCTAAAGAAGGCAAAATGAAAACAGCAGAAAACATAGACCTTGATCCTCAGGGGCAGCTGGCTACCACTCTGAAAGTCACAGGCCTGTTCAGAGCCAGTATCTAACACCTAACACTGGGGTTCTTCGCTGAAAGCATTGGTTCAGCTGGGGCAGGTTTCTTATACAGAGGTTATCCCACCAGCAGGCAGGCAAAACTAATGCATAGCTTAATTCAATTCAAACCTGAGCTCAGCTCAAAAACCCAGTCCTTCTGTTTCAGATCAAATGCATTTAATGCTGCATGTTACTGTAGTGCTGTAACACAAGGGCTGAGAGCATCCCTAATGAACTGCAGCTGCAGGAGTGCAGAGGGGACACCCAGAAAACAAGTCTAGTGCAAATGAAGACTGGACAGAAGAAGTATGATCTGTTAAAGTGAGTCCACAGGAGGGCCACAAAGGTCATCTGAGGGTTGGAGCACTTCCCCTATGAGGATGGGCTGAATGAGTTAGGATTGCTCAGTCTGGAGAAGAGAAGGCTTCAAAGAGACCTTATAGCCTTCTAGTACTTAAATGGGGCCTATAAGAAAACTGGGGAGGGGCTATTTACCAAGGAATGTGGGGATAGCATGAAGGGTAGTCATTTTAAGATGAAAGAGGGGAGATTTAGATGAGATGTTAGGAAGAAATTTTTTTTCTGTGAGGGTGGTGAGGCACTGCAACAGGTTGCCCAGGGAAGTTGTGGATGCCCCATCCCTGGAGGTGTTCAAGGCCAGGTTGGATGAGGCTTTGAGCAACCTGATCCAGTGAGAGGTGTCCCTGCCCATGGCAGGGAGGGTTTGGAACTGGATAATCTTTAAAGTCCCTTCCAACCCAAACCATTCTATGGTTCTATGATTCAGACAATCATAAATGAAAGGGTCTGGAACAGGACATAGGTTTTGGGACAAAGCCTTGGAAGGATGGATGAGAACTATCTATTAATGCCTGCATTTGTGATACAGCTTTGGCCTCAAACTAGGCAGGTCTTCTTCATGTTTTCTTTTCTTTCTGATGTGCTTCACTTAAAGAGGCCTGGTACAAAAATGATCCTTCTAGGGAGGCAGCGACAATAACAGACTTCTCTGAACCTTTCCCAAAAGAGCATTTGGAATTGTAGACTAAGGAAAAAAATAGGGCCTAAAACCCCAAAAAATTAATTTCCTCTGAGAATGAAGCCAATGAAAACGTGTTAAGTCTATATAACAAGTTTTGCTTTGTTCTTCAGCAAAGTGCACAGAATGTAAATTGCCGTGACTCACTAAATGAAGTGCACAAACCTTTGTCTAAAACCATGCAGCTCTCACCTCATTACTTTAAAACTGACCCATTTGCCACCAGTCCCTGGAGAATCTTTGGGCTATTAATTACATCCAGTTTTCATTGCTTACAAGGGTTACAGGTAAGATCAATCAATGAGCCACAAATGAGTATCTGTCCATCAGGCACTCCAAGAAATTACATGTGGGAGTAAATTATAAAAATAGACCCAATAGATTTTTCCTCTGATTTTGGGGGGTTTGAAAAGCTGTTTATAAGTGTAATTGATTCTCTGAGTTTTCTTTGATAAACTAGATGTATCTCTAGCTCATAAAGTATAACCCTACCCCTCCACGCCTCAGCCCTTCCATGAGTTTGTAACCTTTAGTGTAGATATATACCAGAGTAATTGTATGTGGTTTTTGTGTTTGCTCCTGGCTTGTTATCTACATAGCAGTTAAATGAAGGATGTGCACAGGTTTAAAGAGTGCTTTTTAGTGAATAAGGGCAACGTTGACCTAGCACAGAAGCTGTTACCCACATGGCGGGGAGATAGCTTGCTGTGCTGCTTACCTCAGCTCCCAAGGTTTTGTCAATACTTAGAATGATTTAAACAAACTGGATGGGAAGTACCTACATCCTAGTAACTTACTGTATATTTTCATGTCTATACATAAAATGTAGAGCATACATTGTAGGGTTGCCCAGTGGCATCCAGCCAATGATTTCTTCACTCCTCCCCTTGCTCCTGAAGCAACAGTATGAAACCAAAGTATGCCTCAAACCCAGCCCTCTTTAAGAATGCCCCGAACAGGCACATGCAAATCATCTGTCTTTATTCACTTCGCATCAGCTCAGGCTGTCAGACCCACTGAGTTTCACAGGAGTTTTGTCAAAACATGACAAGAACAAGATTTAAAGTGCATGCACCTACAGCCAAATCTGTCTCTCAGCAGTCCTTGTGCAAATCCAGCGTAGCTAATAAAGTCAAGCAGGAACAATTAGGACTGAGTTTTGCCAACACAGAATAACCTCAGGTTCAAGTCCAACACTACTCTGTATCCTTTGCTGCACAGCTCGAGACCTGGTCAGCTCTGGGAGTAATTACATTTCATTCTCTCAACTGTGCTTATTTTATTATGCCACTGCTGCTCAGACAAGGCAGACTGCACAGCACAATCAAGCTGGCCTGTGGTTTTGTAAAAGAGGACAAATTTATGTTTGCCAAGTGGCTTAGGGAAGCACATTAAAGAAAAATCATTTAAAAACTATGAAGTAACCCAAGGTGTGGCTCTGTTACCAGAAGGAAAACTAGTGCAGTGTTTCTCCCTGACTTTACAGCAAAGTAGTATTTTTATTCTTTGAAGGGGTGTAGGAAATATTTATAATTTCATTTTCTCTGTAGATAAGAAAATAAGCATTTGTCAGGTGTGGCAGTTTCTTCTGTGGGAGTGGGATGTAACAGGGAGGCTGGGTTTTTATGTGTTTCTCTTGACCAATGCAAAAAAAGTACAGCAAAATGAAAACAAAAGATGGTTATTTTTTACTGGTCTTTTTAATGTCATTTTTGAGTGGGTGAGAGTTACCAAGTGGCAAGGGATGGTACAACTTATGTGTGTGCAGACAAGACATGGTAACACCTCAATTTAAGCATTTGCATGGAAGAGATGTACCCAAAAGTGGAATCTAAACTCCCTTCCATGGAACAGTTGCCCAGACCTTGGGTATCATATCTGACATTTAGTCCAATGGATGATCTGGATCTCTACTCCCTTTAGGAGGTTGTATAACTTTACAAGGTTTCTTGAAGGTCTTAGAGGCAGCTGCAATAACAAAGCTTGATCCAAGTCAAAGAGCACTGATGTGAACTGACCTGAAATTCAACTGCAACACCATCTTCATCCTATGTTTAGACAAGGAGTTTCAGCAGTAAAACACATTTGCCTTCCACATCACCCCTGTGGGGATCTCCAGTTCCTAATTGCTGACATTAACGCTAACCCTTACCTTGTCTCTCCTTCCAGCTTCACATGGTTATGCGGCCAGGTTCACCGCAACCTCCTCTCCAAGTTCACAGGTCAAGTTGTGGAGCTGTTTGATGAAGAGTTCCGACACCTTTATGCGCTGTCCAAGCCAGTGAGGGGACCAAAGTCTCCACCGCGCACCATGCCCTTCCTGTTCAGCAAGAGCTGGGTCCCCCAGCGCAGTCTCCCCGACAGCAACGAGGAAAGTGCCAACACTCTTTCCGATCCCTTCAGCAGCCTCTCAGCTGGCAGTCCCCGCCAGACTAAGCAACCTTCAAGAACTCTCATGTTCAGCAGCAACTTCACCCCTCCGTCACCTCTCCATAGAGTTAATTCCTTCCACGGCTACGTCTCATTCACGCCCCCACCGCCGCAGAAGGCCGTGCAGGCTAACTACTATCAACCGCACTACGCGGCCGATAACTCCGCAGTTCTGTATAACAACATGAACATTTACAGACCTATCAGACTTAGACAAGAGGAACCAAACAGGACAGGGTTAAGCTCACCCTGGAGATGCCTCCACAAAGCTAACCTGTTTGCATAATAACCACCTTGTTTTGAATTGCAAGTAAATGTAGCGAGGACCTGTTTAGCAATCACTGATGAATACAGAAATTCTGTATAATACAAAATGAGAGTGATTTCAAGCCTCTTGTTTTGTTTTGCTGTTTATGGATGCTTCATTTCCCTAATTAAAAAGCCAAGCCTGCTAACACGTAAACCTTGGGTGCATCACGATACCAGGAAGAACACAGCGAAATAATGCTGCTCACAGTGCGCTATCCTTGGAAGTACATTTGTGTGGCAGTGGATTTAGGCTCTTAACTCTTTTTAATACAGTGCTGTGCATTTTATGAGCTTGCACAAGGAGACAGAAGGTTGCTATTTACGTGCCAAACAGATGCTGTTGTTGTATCCCAATCTTGATTTAGAAGGACTTCTTTAGGGCTGATAAGGAAGGACATTTTCCACCAACTTCTTCAAGTGCACAGCAAGGACGTCTGTTCACAGGGTTTCTAGGAAGGGGCCAACTAACCACAACATGGCCCAATTCTGATAATTCGGGTTAGAGAGGACATCTCGCAGCCACCATATGCTCACTTCCACTCATTAGCAACACAGGCACATTCCAGCACCTCCAATCCCACCAGCTCAGAGCAATTTTCCTCACCACAGAACAGCTGTGTATATTCAGACTGGAAAAGGAAGCTGAGTAAAGAAGCAAAGCCCTCTTAGGACACACCAGGACTGAGTTCCAATTCATTCAATAGCATGTGCATCTTGGATATCTTCTCAGTGGTCATTTGATTGAGCGTTATGTTATAGATAATTATGCTTTATTTCAGAGTTCTTCAAGGTTATAATTTTTAAAGAGAAAGTGTGTGTCTGTTGTTCTCACAGACATGCCAGAGGGAGTTACGGAGGTGCAGCAGCTTGAACCAAAAGCAGAAAAACTTTCTTCGAAATAATCCATGAAAGCAATAGAAGCTTCTGTAATGACAGGCAAAAAAAAAAAAAAAAAAGAGTAAGAAAATTCACCATCCAAGTCCCAAAGTTACTAGAAGATTAACATCTATTGATTTCTCAATAGATGATTATTACTGAACACATGCTTTATATCATCTTTCATCTGAGTCCAACAGAAACCAGAAACCTAAACACATTTGCATGTCTGGCCCATTTTGCCTGACTTCTGACCTGCTCAGAGAGGAATACAATTTAATTATTTAGGCTGTGGATGATGCAAATTGTATATAGCAGCGATATCCCAGGCAAGGAAAGTTTCTCATTCTTGGAAGAGAACAATTCTTAAAGTATACAGATAAAGTTTACAGAACATTATGAAAGGTACAGAATGGACACATCCTGCTCCAACTTTAGCATAGACATTTTTACCCGTGATATCAAATTTTGGAGTCCAGAATAACAAACTATTGCACATAATTGTAAATACTGTACATAGGAACGTATTTTAGATTCCTTGGGAAGAAGGGAAAGTTGATTTTCATTCCTGTGACAATTCTACTTAATTATCTAAATATGGAAACCATACAAATAAAAGACAACTTTCATTAAAATCTCTTGGGGAATCATTTTGTTTATTCATATTGACCTGTGCTCCTCGCTCTCTTCTCTTCCAAATGCTAAATCACTTCCATACAGAGTCCAGGTGAAGAGAAAACATATTTTGTTTCTTCTGAAATCAACAAGAACAGAATTAAACATACACATTCTCCCAGCCCAATTAAGATTTTTCTTCTAAATTTGGTTTGGTTCCCTGATTCCGTTGTGACCCAGCTGGGGGTGGCACAGAGCTGGATATGAGGAGTCATTTGTAACCCATGACCTCTGAAGCCTTCATTTCCTCAGGCCACGACCCATGAAATCCATAAAGGAGATCTTCATCTCTATGGGGCAAGATACTTTGCCTACAGAAGTTTTGGAGAACACAACTAATGAAAAGTAGATAAGGGACAAGCGAATAACCCAGAAGGAGCACTGTGAATTAAGAAGAGATGATTTCAGCCCTGGATCAGGGATACAGATTGTGCTAATTCAGACAACAGCTGAACTTGAACATCAAATGAATGGAATTTCAGTTTTGGTGGAAAACAATCAGAGTTTATGATATCAGCAATGAGTTACACCAAAACTCCTAACAGGCTCCCACAAGCTTGATCATTCAGTGACAAGGGGAACACGTGGTTACAGGCAGCTGCAGAAACTACCTGTCAGGAAGGTCACAGCAGGATGCTGACATACCTCGTCTGCCTGCTGCAAGGGAAGGGCTTGAATAAACACTGCTACCATACAGTGCACCCTCAGCAACTTCACAAATGACACCAAGCTGAGTGACGCAATTGATTCACTTGAGGGAAGGAATGACATCCAGAGGGACCTGGACAGGCTGGAGGAGTGGGTCTATGTGAACGCCATGAAGTTCAAAAAGGCCAAGTGCAAAGTCCTGAACCTGGGCTGGGGCAATCCCCAATACAGACTGGGAGATGAAGGGAGGACTGCAAGCAGCTCTGCTGAGAAGGACTTGAGGATACTGGTGGGTGAGAGATTGGACAAGTGTTGGCAACATACACTTGAAGCCCAGAGAGCCAGCTAGTTGCATCCTGGGCTGCATTAACAGAAGCGTGACCAGCAGGTTGAAGGAGGTGATTCTGCCCTTCTATTCCGCTCTTGTGAGATCGCACCTTGAGTGCTGTGTCCAGCTCTGGTGACACAGCCTGAAAAGGTGCCTAATTACCCTCCATTGTGTCCCAGGACCATAGCTGGGCTCTTCAGGGGCTCATGCAGGGCCCTACTTACCCTCCAGACTGCCCGAGGCCTCAGTCATGCTTTGCTGGGGCTCATTAGAAGCCCTTGCTACCCTCCAGAGTTCCCCTATTCTACAAAAAACTAAAAGTCTGAAAAATGTAACTTTCAAGTACAAATTCCCAGTCCAGGTTGACCTGAGCTACTTAAATTTTGTTCATTGTTTTGCTGTCCTTCAGTGGTGGGGCTTTTGGGCATGTGAGCATCTACATGACGTACCTTTAGAATGGTGTTTTCTACTCAGGCAGTGGAGTCCTGCCACAATGCAGCAGCCCAGATGAATTTACCCCTGTGCTGCCAATCAGTCTTCTGTGGGGCATTAGCCACCATCCAGTAGTCAGTACAGAGATGGTATGGACAAAGGAATATTTCATAGCCCCCGTGCAACAAACACAGGTTATTGGGAACTATGCAACATATTCAGAACAACATTCATGTTGTTTCCTTTGCAGTGGTTAAACCCAATATTTTTTCTTTATTGTCACGTTTGAGAAAATGCTTTCTGTTCTTAAGAACTGCCATTTGCCTTCCACTGCTGGAGCCAGTGGGGAGTTAACTGCTGTCTTGCCAGTCTAAGAGACAACCTCAAGTCAAACAATCTGCACAGACACTGAAAAGTTCCCAAATCACGTTGGGTAGCTGCTGTGTATTTTGGACATCGCAGTCACAAAATGACAACATTTGGCAAGTATTTAATTTGCTGCTAAAACAGCTCCAAACTGTGAGGACAAATCATTTGGCCAGTTCCCATTAAATATCTGTACAGCTCTGGTTCCACAAAAGCTGTGTTCCAGTATCCTACCTACTTAACCTACTCAAGATCTGTGGCAAGACAAATTATAGCCTTTTATGTAAGTACTCATGACCTTAAGTTTAAGAAGAACCCAGGAGAAGTCCCTGCTTCATTTTTTTGCTGACATATTTGGCATTAAGCTTTCTGTATTTGCTCTGTCTTTGCAGCAAGACACCCTTTGTTGATGCCAACACCATAATTCGTTAACAGCACATTATGGACAGTCTCTACTTAAAGTAAATTTATTACACCAGTTAGTCTTAAAAGCATCCCCAGCCCTTCAGGTGGGCTTCACTGCCATTTGAATACAGTGCTCTACATGCGCACACAAAAATTTCCACCTAGCAAACCACATGCATGACTAAACCAAACATTCTGTAAGACATTATGAGTGCGTTAATGCTCAGCCAAATGTACTTGCCAAGTCATCATCTTTCGTAACAAGCTGACCAGGATGTGGTTTAATTGCATTAAGCCACCAAACTATCAAAGACACATTGACATGGCTGAAGGCAATATTCCATTTTTTCGGAGAAGCTTCACAATCAGCTTAGCAGAAGGCTATACCATACCAAAGGTTAGAGACAGGTTTCCTCACCAGTTTTAAAATTCACCTAAAAGTAGTAGATACAAACTGTATTATGGTGAATTACCATTCAATTGTGAGTTATTTAAAGTTTCAGCACTCTGTAGTACTTCAGAAAGAAAACACAGGAAAACATGAAGAAAAGTCATAGCAAATTATGTCTAAGAGATTCCTGTTTTTTAAACTACATCCACTGAAGAAGACTTTCACAAAAAGCTGCACAGAATTTGTCTCACCGTTTACAAGAAGACGGGGTAAGAGCACATCTTGTTTGCCTCAAATGTAAATTGTTTCAAGCAAAAGAAACCACGGGATAATCTCTGTTTTTTCCTCTAGCAGCCCAAAGCATGCAGCACAGATGCTTCAGAAAGTAAAGCAAAGTGGTGTCATTATCAACTGAAAGCATAACATAAGGAGCTGCATGATGTCTGCATCAACACCGCCAGTTTTCACAGTAAAGATATTCCTCCTTGCAGGGTTTTACAATGGATATGATCTGACTAAACACTCTTTAGTACATACAAACAACTCTGACAGTTTTTCTCCCTCATCTAAGCACACTGAAGACAGGACTACAGCTAGTTCTATGCCTGCAAAAACACTTTGCTTTGAAGAAGGAAAATCTCTTTTCAGTTCTAAGGTAAATATTTACCACTTAGATTTGTTTTCCTCAAACATATGGAATTATTCTGATTGACAATTTCTAGGCATGAATATATTTAAGATTTCTGACTATCCAGCTCTTAACAGGAAATTACTATAATATCAATTAATCAAGAAATATTTTAAAAATGAAGTGAGAAAATGGCTAATTGCATGGCTCTAAATACAACAATTCGATACCATGAAACTTTCAAAGTAGACATCATAAAGGAAGGCTTCCGTCCCACTGGCATTGCAGGCCCCAAAAAAAATCACAGGCACTTCAAGCACAACATGGTGAGGTTTATGACAGAAAGCTACCTCTGAAAGCTGAAATGAAAGCTCAGTTTTATACTGGATTCCTTATTATTTCAAATTCAAACAAATCAGTGAACAAAGAAATGATGAGACATTAACGAGTTTAAAGATATATACATATTTTATTTATATATATTCTTAAAAGTTATACAATCAGAATTCTTACAAGGGTAATACAAGCTTTACGGCGTATATCATCCATAATCATTTGGAGATATGAGAATAAACAAAACAAAGCCTTTAAGTTACTGAAGGTGGGAGATATATATCTGAATAGAATTGTCTGTCAAAGTGACATAAATTATCTTGGAGATTACCAAACCATTTGATTTCAAATTCTGCAGCTGATGCAGTTTCCAATGATGGCAGCACTGCAGGGCCTATGCATTTGACCTCGCCTTGAAAGTCCTCTTTTAGTTTTTCTGGTATAAGATCCTGCCCCATAACCTGCAAACAGAGTAAGAGAGAAGATGGGAAACAAGAAAATAATAAGAAAAGAAAAAACAGAGGAAAAGCAAAGGAAACAGCAAAGATGAGATTAACAACAGGTCAACAACAAGAAAAGCCCCTGATCATCAACCACACCCACCCAGAAGTTTCCAAGTCACAATCAAGTTGTCTGCTTGTTGCATTCCATAATAACACTGGGAGCCCACAGCTGCACCCACCCCGCCCAGCTTCTCGCTACTCTGGTATGGGGGGGATTTTTAATCTGAGTAGCAACATAATGTCAACTCCATGTTCAATGCTCATGTAACAGTACCAACACTCCCATCTCCTCCAGGGGGGTGTTGAACCAAGGGGAGCAAGGAGAAAAGTTTATTTTCCCAACCTTCTCAAAAGAGATAGTCTGCATGCTACTGCCCTCCTATGGATGAAATCCCACAAGACTACTAGGCCAACCCGGCAATGGCTTGGCTTTCACATAACTTAAAGCTGTAATACTGACAGCAAAGGCAGAATCTTGCTGGCTTCCTTCTGTTCCTTAAGATAGAAGTCAGAAACTCTATAAACAGCACTAAAAATGTTAAATCTCTATGAATAAAGTAATACAATGATACTCTCTTATTATGTATTTCTTTAAAAATAGAACCTAGTACATCAAATAGAACAAAGAAATCCCATAAAAAGATGTCTATGGCTTTTTCTGAAATGGTTTAATACTTTTTCTGGATACTACTATGGCCATCAAAGTAATCTCCACTTCATTACATACTTGTGATTCACGTTGTATCTAAAATTCCTGAGATAAAATCTGCATCCCAGGAAACGCACAGCGATGATGCATCTGCAAATACAAGCTCAATGAGAAACTAAACAACCCTGAATACTCCTGAAAGAACAATATCAGCATAACAGAGATAACACCTGCATGACACAAGCCAGCATTATAGAGGTGTCACTGTCAGCTCCAGATAACACAACACCAGGGCAACCTGCTCCAGGTAATTTACCTTGCTTCCTGGCACATCATTAGCTCAGGGGAGCATCACGCTGACAGGACTTTGTGCCTGAACTGGCTCGGGTACCTCAACCAGCCTACGCAAAGCTGAGAACTTCCACACAATGAAACATCCCCTTACCTTGGTCATCAACAGCAAGGAGTTTTCTTTGAAACCAAGCCGTGCCACTTTGTCATCAATGTCTTTTTGACCTTTTATGTTATTCTCTAGTGCAAAGGAGGACTGTTGCAACTGAGTAAGCTGAAGCAAAAGTCTGAAACGAAAAAGGCACTTAAAAAGAGGCAAAACTGGCAAAAAAGTAAGGCAGCAAACTGAAACCTAACCAAAATACAATACTTCAAAACAGCTCTTCTCCCTGACTTTTGCTGAATGCAAAAACCCTAAAATAACAAAAAATACATCTGTATCAATCTCCTAGGGGTACAGTATAGTTGTGTTATGATGGAAGTAGGAGGAAGCACTTTTGAAAAACAACATGCCAAGTAGCTCTGGTTTCTCTGCACAAACATTCCTCTCCCCATATATTTGTCGCAGAATTCAAAGCAAAGCTTGGATCTGCTACCATTAACTGCAGTACCTCAGGCATCCCACATCCTCATTAAGGCCAAACAAGACAGCAGTACATTGCTGCCTATGGCAGCGATTATCTTTGTAACCTGAAAAGCTAGAAATATGGGGGTTTCAGGCAAACATTAAACATCCGCCTGACACAGGCCAACCCTGTAATATTTTCCAAACTCTTTCAGAGCAGTGTTATGTTCAAGGCAGTACCCCAGAAGGCACCACCATGAATCGGTGAAGGTCAGATGTTGTGCTCTCAATGTGGCTTTATGTCACAGGGGAACCCATCACCAGCTGCTCAACCAGAGAGAGCAGGCACAGTTTCCAGAGTACTCTTCACATAAGGATTGTAAAATAGGTCAGCAGAGGAAATAATTAAGTATATGCAGCAAAGGGTCTGCTGGGACTTAGCAGTATTGTTACTGAAACTAGGTTTAAGTCAAGCTTTATGCATAAAGAGCAACAACAATCTTTTATTACATTTACCAAAGTTAAATGAAGCAGGTGTTATAATAAAGGCGTATATTTTTGTGTACAGAAGACTTAAGATCTTAGACAAAATTTTAATTTGAGCATCATAAACATTAACATTTTTAAGTCTGAGCCAACAAATCATTTGTAAATTCAGTAAAGATTTGACAAATTTAAGTAAAACTGGAAAGTATTTTTAGTTTATAAAGCGGGTTTGTTTCAAAATTTGCATAACTATAACATAAGAATGAAAATTAAATAAAACCATTTCTCCAGTTATTTTTGTTGTTGACAAATCTAGAAGAGTTAATTATCCATGATACTTTAACACAAAACCTTATTTTCCTCGAAGAGCAATACTCCCTTTTATAGGTGTGATTTACTGTGCACAAATATTCATGTGACATCCCCAACTCACTTAAAATGCAACAGACCTGAAAATATCAGACAACCTATTTAATGCATAAGCCCTGGGCATAGGAAAAGCTTATTCTGGACAAGTGTATCTGCAAATACAAACCACAATAAAGCTTTGTGAAACTGCGGCCAAGCAAGTAAATCCCACAATTTATAACTGTCTCAATGGTGAATGATACACACGGAAACAAGCAACACAAATTACTATGAATATAGCTTTAATATTCAATATCAGTACTAGATCTATTAACTTCTCCCAAGTAGCAATTACCAGTCATCATCTCTCAGTCTGAGTACAGTTAAAAGCTGCTATGCCTTTTTTTACATTTCTCAATTCTTGCGTTCTCTGTAAACACTTGTGGAAGTTCATAAAATGGCTTTAAATATGTTCAGTGACTTACACAGTACTGAGAGGCAAGAAAAAAAGAAATCCAAGACAATTTGAACAAAACCAGTTCAAATTATCTCTTTGAAAGATTATGTTTTGGGGATTTCTGTTGCATGCAAGAGTTTTGGGAAGAGAGGAGAAAAAGAAAGAGCATTTTAATGCAGCCCTGTTAGTCAGCTGTCAGAGTTCATTTTTCAACCTCATCCCTTATGCAGATTGGGGTGTTATTATAAAACACATTTTTGCTCGAGCTTGAGGCTTCAAGCAAATAAGGCAGGTGGCACTCTCAGACAGAAGACTGGCTGGCCTTCCCTTCAGGGAACTTTTGCATCTTTAATACCAAACCAGGAAAAAGCCATGCTCTAACAAACAGAAGCATTTGTTGAAGAACAAGTCCCTTCATACAAAATTACTCGAAAAGATTCATATAATAAAGTCATTAAAAACTCCTTTACTTCTCAACAGTGCATGACACTGGCTGACTCTTTCCACTCACATTTAGGTTGTTCACAGCTACCATGTAAGTGTATTTTGCTTTTTAGATCTGAAGCAATCGTAGAGTGCTTCTAAATTAGCATTGCCAACGCCGAAACGAACATTTAAAAAAAATTGTAAACTGAAAATACTAAGGCTGCAAAGAAATGTTTTAAATTGTTCTCAATTGGGAGAAATTGATATCTATTTAGTTACCTTGCTCTGATAAATGAGGCACATGCCCTTATCCTAACTTTCTTCGACACATTCTGCTCCCAGAACTCAGAGGCTTTGCATTTCTCTTCATCCGACCTTTCTGGTTCTTCCAAAGTGCAAAGGAATTCTTTTACAACTTGGCTGCTGGTACAAGTCACTGCATTCTCCCTGACTGTTTCTTTCTGGCTCTCTGATCTGTGAGGCTGCAAATTAATCTCTTTTCCAGCCGATATATTGAAACTGCTATCACCCACACTAACCTCTTCAGACTGATTCAGATTTGTTTCTGGAATAACTAATGGAGACAGACTCTGTAAAAGGCTAATATAAGCTTCAGCAAGTGACTTCCAGTACCAGGGGTTGAAAGGATGTAAGCAGATCAGTTGCTGCACACACGTGATCTTTTTTTCTACATTTTCCAGACCCTGGTAAATGGCAAGCTGCAGGTTGAGAACTGTTGTTAAGTGATCTGTGTTAGTAGCACCGTTGCTCTAGAAACAAAGGATAATAGATTAAAATCAAGAGTAGAATAGAACCATCCTTCAGAGCCCAGGAAAATGTCTCCCTGAATAATGACACACAATATCACTAAAGGTAATTTTTAAATTGTACAAAATTGCGCTCTGAATTTTAAACAATACAACGTGACATAGATCATGCATAATCGAGCTGACAGCATCCCCTCCAGCTGTCTTGTCCTGGTCTGAAAGACAAGGTGGACTTGAATGCTTGTTTATTTGCTTTCAAAGTTTTATACAGGTGCCCCTCTTTATAATATAAACACCTTTAATATGAAATAAACAGCAGCAGTAAAATTGTAGCAAATTTCAGAGCCTCTGGACTTGTTCCTTTATGAAAAAAAAATTGTTGTTAGATACTCTTCTTGTTGGCAGCTTGGCAGCGAGTATATGGAAATAAAAGAGAGTTTTGAACTGTCACTTTTATAGGGGAAAGACTTAAGCACTCATTTCTCCCCCTTCTTATAATTCCTATTACATTACATTAATTCTGCCTGGCAGAGCGTGATATTTAGTCCCTTCCAGGACTACCAGCCTCTCTGCACAGGGAATTCATTGTGGTACATGGTGTTCTGATTTCTGAAGAGTGATTATATCTGCAGTGACAGTTACCCTCTGTTTACCAAACACTTGGAGCAATGAACATCCTGAAGGATTATACACATGAAGATTATTTTTCTAGAAAATGGTCCATAGAAAAGAACTACCATCAATATTTTCATGTTCAAAGTCTAAAAGAAAGATTGTCTTATTTACCATTTTTTCTGCAATATCAAGAGCCTCCTGGTGCCTTCCTAGGCGGGATAAACACCGAGCCTGGCCCTCCTGGACATCTCGTCTCATTGCAATGTTACTGGGAGGTAAGAGTAGTAAGCAGTCCGAGTATTCACACAGGGCTTTCTAGGAGTGTGGACAAAAATAAAAGCCAAACACAACAGTGAGAGATTTTCATTTAAAGGTAAGCCTGATAGTATGCTCTGTTTATGACTGCAGTCATAAAGGGAATTCAGGAGCTGAAATCCACAGCTTCATTTCTCTGGACTCAGTCACGATCTACAACAACAACACAGGAGGGCCCCAGTACTATACAGCTAAGTCGAGACGGTGATGAGTAACCTTAGCCTCAACTCATATTTAAGCCCTGGCAGTATTCACCACACATCTGTCCACCTCTCCCCCACCAGGACTGATCCAGAAGGGATCATCAACCAACCTGGGCAATATGTGATGCAAGGCACCTTTCTCCTAGGTAGCCACCCAATGATCAGAGCACTCATACTACCTCTGAGGGACCTTGTTTCAAACCCATTACGGTCTCCACAGGCAGGTTTGTACCCACAAGTACCTCACCTCACATGAGTAACCAGCAAGCTGGAGGAAGGTCAATCTCCATCGTTCCTGTAGGGTGGTTCTAATTTTCATGAAGTAATTAAATTTTAATTGGGCTATAGAAAAAGACAAGGATGAGCAATACTTCTGTAGCTTAATGCTCAGAGCACTCACCAGGACTCAAATTAACATTTAAATACATTAAATTGAGTATTCAGTGAAGTTAAGACTGAAATTTTGGCTCCTCCCCCTCCACACAAGTGCTCAGAAGACTAAAGAGCAGTGCTCATTCTCCCATCTCTCAAAATGAATATTTAATTATTCCTTGCAAACTTGAATGATTTTATCAGAAAGAGCTTCCAAGCAACACACCCTAAATAATTCCAAGCAAAAGGGCTGAAATACTTTTCTTCCCTGCTGTCAAGTTCACATTCCTTCTCAAGCAAGAGGGAGCTCTCTCTCTCCAGTGAGTGAAGCAGCCACTGGTGAAAATGGATCAGAGCAGTGTTGCACCACAACCCTGTTTGCCTTGTTACGCGACAAAAGGATATAACCTGGCAAGCATCAGGCATTATGATTCTCAAGCAGATTCTCCAGGCACCTATATCCTAAAAATGGGAACAGCTTAGATTACCACCGGCCTTGGCATCTCCTGTCAAGTAGCCTAGGCTGATATAAAAAGTATTCACAGTGAGTGAAGAGATTACTACCCCCATGTACTTACTTCAGCCCCCTTTCTAAGGTTGGTGCTCTCAAATCTGCAATTTTACGTGCAGTCTAGTGTTGGTTCGGGTTCTGCCACAGTGATCCAAGTCAAGACTGAAGACTGGACATTTTTAACATGGATCACTGTGACACAAAAGAATTAGGAAGCAATAATCCACTTGGTGGATGTCACTCTCTCCTGAGAGGGCACCACAGCACACAGCAACATTATCCACTTAATGGATGAAAGAAAGGCTGTGGATGTGGTGTACCTGGGCTTTGGTAAATCCTTTGACACCGTTTCTCACAGCATTCTGCTTGAGAAACTGGCTGCCATTGGCCTGGACAGGCACACGCTCTTCTGGGTAAAAAACTGGTTGGATGGCTGAGCCCAAAGGGTTGTGGTAAAATGGAGTTAAATCCAGTTGGAGGTCGGTCACGAGTGGTGTCCCCCACGGTTTAGTGCTGGGTCCAGTCCTGTTCAGTATCTTTATCAACTATCTGAACAACAGGATTGAACGCACCCTTAGTTTGCAGATGACACTAAGCTGGGTGGCAGTGTTGATATTCTTGAAGGAAGGGAGGCTTTGCAGAGGGATCTGGACAGGCTGGATCGATCGTCTGAGACCAATAGGATGAGGTTCAACAAGGCCAAGTGCCGAGTCCTGCACTTGGGACACAACAACCCCATGCAGCGTTACAGGCTTGGAGAAGAACGGCTGCAGAGCTGCCCGGGGGAGAAGGACCTGGGGGTGTTGGTTGCCAGCCGGCTGAATATGAGCCAGCAGTGTGCCCAGGTGATCAAGAAGGCCAATGGCATCTTGGCCTGTATCAGAAACAGCATGGCCAGCAGGACCAGGGAAGTGATTGTGCCGCTGTACTCAGCACCGGTGAAACCGCATCTCAAATCCTGAGTTCCGTTTTGGGCCCCCCCGCCACAAGAAGGACATTGACTGAGCACATCCAGAGAAGGACAACAAGGCTGGTGAAAGGGCTGGAGAACAAGTCCTGTGAGGAGCAGCTGAGGAACTAGGGCAGTTTAGCCTTGCGAAGAGGAGGCTGAAGGGAGACCTCATCACTTGTCTACTACTACCTGAAAGGAGGTTGTAACAAGGTGGATGCTGGTCTGTCCTCCAAAGTGACAGGTGATAGGACAAGAGGAAATGACCGTAAGTTGCACCACAGTAGGTTCAGGCTAGACATTGGGAAATATTTCTTCACTGAAAGGGTGGTCAGGCACCGGAACAGCTGTCCAGGGAGGTGGTTCAGTCCCCATCCCTGGAGGTATTTAAAAGATGGGTAGATGAAGCACTTAGGAACATGATTTAGTAGTGGACAGGTTCAGTTGGACTTGATGATCTCAAAGGTCTTTTCCAAACAAGTGATTCTATGATTCTAAGTTGCAGTCTGCTCTTCCTGAGGGTCAGCAGCCATGTCTGACTGCAGCCTGAGGCACCCCTCATCTCAGCATACTCTTATGAATTCCTTCAGGCCATCTCAGCAGAGACAGGAAAGCATCTGTCGGGTATAGGCAAGGCACAGTACTGCTGGAATAACATTAAAAGCAGAAGTCAGTGCCAACTGAGGTACAAAAAGATCCCCAAATCCAATGGGCAAGGTGAAAGGAGTAGAATCAGAAGTTGGCCTAAGGGCTTTGAAATCAGGGAATCTGTAATGCAAACCATAGCCTGGAAGGAGAAGCAGTTGCAGTTCAAACAAGTGCAGAAGTGGCTAATTTCAACCGGAAAACAAGGTTAACAGAAGACGGGATTCTGGAACTAGGGCTACAGAGGTAAGAGAGCATTGATGACCGGGACTGCGGCTCAGGAGGCAGTCAGTGAGGCAGGGTCTAGGACTACAGCAGGCAAGAGAAACGGGGAACACAAATGCAAAATCAGTCATCCAGAGCAAGTGCAGGCAGCAGAGAGGTCGGACAATTAATGACAAGACTCATAAGCCAGGTGTCAGGAGCCTGACAACTACAGTCAGCTCCTGACACCTGGCAGTGGGGGGAACTCTGAGAAAGGTGGCTGTCAGCCATCTGACAGACTTTGTGGGACATGCCTGCTTCCAGGAGCTGAGAAATCTGCATGTTTAACTCTAGCCAAGCAAGACGGCCATAAACACCAGCTCCGCTCACTCCTGAACCTCTCAGCCAAGCCAGCCTCATTTGGACCAGCCCCGGGCACAGAACAGCATTTCTGGCCAATTTACATTGGCTTCATGCCAACTTCTGGAAAGATGCCACTAGTTACCCATCACAGCCTGACTGCAGCTCAGCCAGCAACACAGCTCTTCACCAGGTCACTGTGACTGCCCACGGGGCTCTTGTGCTTCCAGCACAAACGAGAAGCCACCAAGCTGGACATAACTGTGCCAGACTCTTGTACCCCCAGGCCATGGCTCAGCTGGGAGGCTTTTATATAAATCATAGAATCATGGAATTGTTTAGGTTGGAAAAGATGGATATCAAGCTGGAGAGTGTCCAGAGGCAGATCACAAAGTTTATGGAGTCACTTGGTCTGTTCAGCCTGGAGAAGAGGAGACTGAGGGTGGATCTCATAGCAGTTTATAGCTTCTTCAACAGGGAAGTAGGAGGAACAGGTGCTGATCTCTTGTCTCTGTTGACCATTGATAGGAGGCGAGGGAATGGCAGGAAGATGTGCTGGGGGGTGTAGGTTGGATATTACTAGAGGGTGGTGGAGCACTGGAATAGCTCCCCAGGGCATCAGTCACGGCACCAAGCCTGACAATATTCAAGAAGCATTTGGACAACGCCCTCAGACTCATGGTGTGGATGTTGGGGTTGTCCTGTGCAGGGACAGGAGTTGGATTCAATGATCCTTGTGGGTCCCTTTCAATTCAGGACAGTCTATGATTGTATGAACTGTAAACCTAATGCTGCAATCTCTACCACTAAGCCATGTCCCTAAGCACCATACCTACACCTCTGTTAGACACCTCCAGAAATGCTGACTGCACCACTTCCCTAGGCAGCTTGTTCCATTGCTTGACAACTCTTTCAGTGAAGTAATATTTCCTGTTATCTAGTTTAAACCTGCCTGACAAAACCCGAGGCCACTTCCTCTCAGCACACTGGGACCACAGGATCACACCAGTTTACATCCCTGAAACAACCACATGGCCCCAGCCCATGTCAGACCCCTGGAATGTGGTGAGGCACTGGAACAGGTTGCCCAGAGAAGTCATGGATGCCTCATCCCTGGAAGTGTTCAAGGCCAAGTTGGATGGGGCTTTGAAGAGTCCGATACAGGGGAAGGTGCCCCCTGCCCATGACAGGGGGTTTTGGAACTGGATGATATTTAAGATCCCTGCCAACCCAAACCATTCCGTAATCCTATATATGTGTGGCATGTTTTATATTTAAATGTTTTATAGATGCATGTGCTTTTATATGCATTATAATTCTATGAAGTACCTCAAACTCCTGCTGCCGATATGCCCAGTCTGCCCGGAACTTGCTGGCCGTGAGCCCTTCAGTGCCTTCCGCATTGCCTGCCTCGCTGAACCACTGTGGGCACAGCAGAGACCCATCAGGGGGGCTGCGGCCGTGCCCCGGCCAAGCCCAGGCTGCTGAACCCAGGCCATGCGGAGCCTATGCCCAGGCTGAGCTCGGGTTATGCCGAGCCCAGAGCCATGGAAGGCCGAGCCCAGAGCCCCAGGCCGTGCCCAGAGCCCCAGGCCGTGCCCAGAGCCCCAGGCCGTGCCCAGAGCCCCAGGCCGTGCCCAGAGCGCAGAGCCCAGGCCGTGCCCAGAGCCCCAGGCCGAGCCCAGAGCGCAGAGCCCAGGCCGTGCCCAGAGCGCAGAGCCCAGGCCGTGCCCAGAGCCCCAGGCCGAGCCCAGAGCCCCAGGCCGAGCCCAGAGCCCCAGGCCGAGCCCAGAGCCCCAGGCCGAGCCCAGAGCCCCAGGCCGAGCCCAGAGCTCAGAGCCCAGGCCGTGCCCAGAGCCCCAGGCCGAGCCCAGAGCCCCAGGCCGTGCCCAGAGCCCCAGGCCGTGCCCAGAGCCCCAGGCCGTGCCCAGAGCCCCAGGCCGAGCCCAGAGCCCCAGGCCGTGCCCAGAGCCCCAGGCCGAGCCCAGAGCCCCAGGCCGTGCCCAGAGCCCCAGGCCGAGCCCAGAGCCCCGGCCGTGCAGAGCCCAGGCCAAGCCCACGCCGAGCCCGGCCCGTACACAGGCCGAGCAGACCCCATGCAGAGCCCAGGCCCCAAGCCGAGCACAGGCCTCTCCCCCCGGTGCCCCCGGCTCCTCACGCGGGGCTCGCAGTGCTTCGCGCCGCAAGGCGCTCCGGCCTCGCCGCTCAGACCCCGCTCCCGGCTCGGGGCGAAGAGGGAGTCTTCAAACCCCCACCCCAGCGGCGCCTCCATAGCGACCACCGAGCCGGGGGCGGTGCGGGCCAGAGCGGCCGCCGCGGAAGCCGCCATCTTGGGGTGGGGCGGCGCAGATGGCTGCTGGGAGTTGTAGTCCTGCTCCCCCGTTGTAGCCCCGGGCCCGCGCGCAGGGATGGGCGTGGCCACAAGAGGCCCCGCCCCGGGGCTGGGCGGGAGGGCGGTCCCAGCCGGGGGCGCTGAGTGGAAGTGGGGTGGAAGTGGGTGTTGGTCTCTTTTCCCAATGAACAAGTGGTAAGACGAGAAGAAATGGCCTCAGGTTGCGCCAGGGGAGGTGCAAGTCTGATATTGGGAAAAATTTCTTCACCAAGAAATTTAATCTACATTAAGAGCACTGTTTCTATAGGTGTGGTGACTCCTAAACATCAAGTAACTGTAGCGGGATTGTGCAACAGCAGTCTCTAGCAATTCACAAAAGGCAACATCTTTCAGGCTTTAGTGGATTCATTCACAATGCCCATGTGGTGCTAGTGTCATCTTTATTTTAATGATGTGGCAATGGAGACATGAAAGAAATAAGGTTTTACTCAGCAAGTCCCATCCCTTCTCACTTGACTCCTGATGCCATGTAACTCTGCTGCTGATACACACCAGCAAACTAACTGATGCCCACCATTAATGATAACCAAGAGTAAAGTGTGAAGTAAAGCAAGAAATGAACAGAAAGTTCCATTAGACATCACGAAAAATTTCTTCACTGAAAAGGTTATCAGGTACTGGAACAGTTACCAGGGAGGTGGTTGGGTCACCATCCCTGGAGGTGTTTAAAAGGCAGGTAAATGAGGAGGTCAGGGATCTGGTTTAGTAGTGGACAGGTACGGTTGGACTCAATGATCTCAAAGTCCTTTTCCAACTAAGTGATTCTATGATTCTCGCCCTTGTGTTAGGAGGCAGCTGGCACTCCCCAAGGGGCAGTGGGTACCTTGCACCCAGTCTGGCCACGATTCACTGGGATCAAACGTTCTAAGCTCTTGTAAGAAATGGAATCATAGGATAGAATCACAGAGTGTTTTAAGTTGAAAGGGACCTTAAAGATCATCCAGTTCCAACATCCCTGCCATGGGCAGGGATACCTCCCACTGGATCATAGCTGATTATCCAATCTGGCCTTGAACACCTCCAGGGACGGGGCATCCACCGCTTCTCTGGGCAACCTGTTCAGAGTGGCCTCACAACTCTCAGCAAAAATTTCTTCCTAATATCTCATCTGAATCTCCCACCCTTCAGCTTCAAACCGTTCCTCCTTGTTGTATCCCTGCACTCCCTGATAAAGAGCCCCTCCCCAGCCTTCCTGTAGGCCCCCTGTAAGTACTAGATAAAGGATGAAAAAAATGGATAAAAATAGTTGAACCAGTGTCCTGTGCTTTGATAAATTAATTGCATGATTGTAGAGTTGCTATGTTAACACCTTGGCCTGGTGCCTGCGTGTTCGTGGTGGGAGGGAATGTGTTTTGTTAACTTTTCCATTTGATTTCAGTTCTGCCCAAAAGCAGAAGGGGAAACTTCTGAAATCTCAGGCTTTCCTGAAGTCGCATACTCTGTGCTATGGGAAAAGGGGACAGGACATAGTGATCCTAGAGCTTCTTCAAGATATAAAGATTCTCAGGCACTCTTGCCCATTAACAGCACCTCAGTGACATGCCCCAGCTGCTTGCCCTGCCTCATGACACTACTGTGCGCAGAGTGTGCTGTCTTTTAAGTGCCCTTTCCCCACCTTGCCAGTCCGTCTGTCCAGGAAGGTCCATTTTGTCCCATCTAATCATCATGCAGGTTTAGATAAAGTGAGCTGAAATGTCATCTTTGCTTTTCCTTAATCTGCAAAATGGAATAATGAGCCTGTCCATACCAGAACAGTTTTTCAGGCCAAAGCACAGATCATACGAATAATTTTAAAGGCTTCCTTCTAGCAGACATTTAAAATATGGGTTCTGGGTTTGTTTTTTTATTCTGAGTGGATACATGTTCAAAATATCCTTCCATACCAGCATAGCTATGACGGATATAGCAAGAGCTGGCATAAATTCCTGGGTAGAAACTTAATTTTGGCAGGTAGATTTGATTAGAAAAATAAAAAGAGACTGAGGTTTCTTCTGCTTCCAAACTTGCTATTTGACAAAAAAAATCCTCTGGAATGTAGGAAACTGCTTAGCAGTCAAGTCTGGAGAGTGTTAGGAGATTGCTCGACATGTTTGTCTTTTTGTTACAAGCATCAAGGTAGGCGAGCACAGTCAGAGCTTCTTGTATGTGCTCACAAAAACCACCTGGCTCCTTCCTGCATGCAGACTCATGTGATGAGCTCCTGCAAGACAGGCAGAGCACATACGAGTCAACCTGCAGATGTTTGTACCAGTGTCTAAACAGTGACTGCACTTCTCACACACACTGGACACACACATTCCTTTCCCACTCCTCCAGAACCGCTGGTCATGCTGCAACACACCAGTTTAATATGCAGTACAAAAAACCCCAGCAAGACAATTAAGAAAAACTGAAAAAGAAAAACCAAAAAAGCAACATGAGTAATCAATGTGAAATGTGGCCTCGGCTCAAAGCAAAACACAAAAAGAGCTAGGCGCTCCTAGGGGCAAATCCCATAGCAGCCAGTTGGCTGCCAGCTTGGATTGCAGAATCTGCAATCTGTGGATTTCAGCCATCATTGCCTCTGAGGATACCAACGTGGTCTGCAAAGGCTCTGTGTTGCAATGTTGAAAATGTCTTTGTCTGGTAAAACAGTGATAGGAGAGCAGCGATTCCTGAGCACCACGAGGGACCTTGCAGCTGACTACGTGGATTCAGTCTTAAATCATGGGCATAACATTGCCTCTTTTATTCCTTCCTCCCTCCCTTGCGTGGGTCTACCTTTCCACCACTTCCCCTTAGACATTTAAAAGGCTCCTTATATATTAGCTACAGAAATAAAAAAATGTAACTTTAGGACATTCCTGTGCCTTGTCAGCACTGGAGATTTGCTCAATTCCTCCCCTAAGATCTGAGTCATCAGTGTAGCTGCCAGAATACAAATTCCTACTCCACTTAAGTAAAGCTGTTTGCCTGAGTTTGCATGGCATGATTTGTCTTGGTGCTGTGAGCCTTGGCTTCACGCAAGAGAAAATGTATCTGAAGAGGCAGGTTTAAAGGGGGCTTAGAAATACATGAGCCCTACAAGAGCCTGTGCTCCTGCAGCTGCTCTGTGTAGGCGGCTTTGGGGGTGCAAAAAAAATGTGGTAGATGAATCTCTTCCTACAAACAGCCAGCTGAGGTCTAATTCTGCCACCAGCATAAACCATCAGCTTGGCACATGAACATCGACTCAATTAAAAAATGGGCTCCAGTAAGCTGCAGTCACCGAGAAAGTTCGTGCACAGCAGCAAAGCTCTTGTAGCTGTTCACACACGCGGTGAGGTGCTGCGACCCAGCCTCAACCTCGGTAAGGGTGGCAGGCAGGGGTGCTTCATCTTGCAATCAGGGTGAGCCCAGAGAAAGCCTGGACAGGGAAGACGACTCAAGTGACAGGCAGGAATTTTTCACACTGCCCTACTTCCTTAGTCTTTCGTCCAGGAAAAGAAAATACAGTGTGGCAGATTGGTCTAGATCCCAACAGTCCTTCTCGCTGCTTCCCAATCTACTCTGAGGCAAAATTAATTCAAAAGAATTCTCCACCAATGTTTCTTGAATTACTGAAATGATTATTTGTATTGTGATAGCATCTATGGGTCCTTGCCACAGCCCAGCCACTCTTGTGCCAGGAGAACATGTACCACAAAGGTTTCCGAGACCATCAAGCACGCACAATATGAACAAGAAACCTCGGTGAGCAATAGGGCCCTATCTTGGTAGGCACTACCTGCATGTGTCAGCTACGGAATAATGCAGCTCTCACAAGGTTTAAAACTTTATCAAAATATGCTGGAAAGGAGCTGCCCTTGGAAGAAAGCAAGAGAAATCAGTTCTCTCCTCAAAGCAAGAGAGCTGCCTGCAGTGAAAAGGGCAGTAGGGCCCACAGGCAACATTCCTCAGAGAATGGGTCTCCTGAATCACTAAGTGGATTCTTCCAGACATTGTGAAATAGTCATACCTTCAGGGAAGATTAGTTTTCTTTTATGGCAGTCATAACATAGGCCCTTCCCTAAATATGTTCATGAAAAGAGAAGAGGAGCAGCTTTTATTTGCTGTCATTGTCTCCCTTCGTCCTTGTCTCTTGCCTTTTATTTAGATTGCAAGTTCTTTACAGCTGAGACCATCTTTCATCCTCTTTGCATGGTGTCACACATAAGGGGATATTGTCCATGACTAATGTGCCAGGGTAATACAAATAACAATATTTCATGACTAGGGGCATACAGAGATTATCACTACTAAAAACCACAAACAAAACTGCAGTTAAAGCTCTGAGGAACTCAGATGAGCTCCTTTAAATCTTACGATGGTTTGAGATGCAACTGCAGAGCTCAAGAGCAATCCTCTTTGAGCTGTAGGTGGTCATTCACACAGCAAAAGACTGACCTCCCCCCCTGCCGAGCCAAAGCTCCCAGAAGCTACTGACCCAGATTTCAGAAAAAGAATACTTGTCTCAAACTCAGTACTTTTTTAAAGAAGTGCTGGTAGAATCGGGAGGAACCTCTATCCATCTCAAGCCATCTGAGAAACCAGTTCAGCCAAAGGTGACCATGAGAAAGTTACATTGGCTAAATTCAGGTCTGTCCTTGAGGCAGGTGAAACCAGGACTGAGCAAAGGCAAAGGCAGGAAATAAACCAGCTCCTTACTCTAAAAACGGAAAGTGCTCTGGCACCCTTGTTCACTAAGGAAGAAATGTAAATTGAAAGCAGGGGCAGTATTAATATTAAAGCACAAAGGCCAACATCTGAACAGAATGGCATCATGTAAGAAACCAGGCGGGAAGAGGTGACTGGGGTGGTAGAATGGGCCAGAACAGCAGTGCTCCAACCAGCTACTGCGTCCTGTGGGCAGGGAATCTCCTTTTGCTTTCTCACCTCTTCAGAAATGTAAAACCATGGAATCTGGTTTCTTTGTAAATTACCAATCCACCCTACAGTTCTGGTAAAAGACAACAAAAATAAGTGGGGAGGTGAGGGGTCTGTGCATCACGGAAATCAAAGAGTAAGGATTGCTTGTTGTTAACAGAAGCCAAAAGCTTTATAGAGGTCCTTAGGACAGACAGGAGATGACACATATCCCAAAAGAAGGTTTGCTTGCCTGCTCTACCTTAAGACAGCACAACCTTTCAAACCCCTGGCAAGCCATATTAACTAGCCCATAATCCTTTCCCCTCAGGCTTCACAAAACCCAATAAAGTTGTTATTGCCAAAAGAATGCACTATGCACAGATGTGTTCAGCTATTAACGGGTTTTGCAACTATTTTCTGTCTAGTAAGATAAATGACAAACAGAATGAGCACGCCCTTGGGTTTGACCAGAATGCTGTCAAAAAGACAAGAAGAAAAAAGCTTTCTGGAAAGAAAGAAGGTGGTGAGGTGCCGGGGAGAATCCTAAAGCAATGGCCTTCCTTTGCAGACCTGCACATTTCCAGTACTGATATAAATCACGTCTGAACTGCTTCACTCAGCTGTGTAGTGCAAGCACCAAGGCTATAGCTTGATGGTCTGTGGATACAAGCGTGACACAGAAGTCATCGTAAAGGGCAGCACCTCCGATCTACTGCTCTGACTGGAAAAACACCCAACAGACTCGCTGTCCGGTGCAGTGAAGTTTGTATGCCTCCTTCTATGCCCTTTATAAGTTTGTCTGAAATCTCATTAACTTCCCCTGGCCATAGTTATGCTTGTTGCTCAGCTGCTAATGACAAAACCAGGCTGTGGAGACCACAGCAGATTTGTTACCTCTCTAGGTTAAAACATTACTACTGTGGTTTTCAGGATTGGGCAGGACTAAGTAACACTGGTAGCAACTCCTCCAGGACATCATTTAAGCATTCTTAGCTGCTGTGGACTGCTACTTTAATAGCATCCATTAAATTTCTCTGATTTCCTACAACTGCTGTCTTGCAGGAACAGAGAAACAAATCTAAAGAATTAGTAAAAAATATGCTACATTGAAGAAATGAACCCACAGATTCAGGATTGCCCTTAAGTGACCCTCACAACTTGTGGGCTTTTCCAGTCCTACTCTGCTTTTCCACACAGAGGCTGGCAGGGGAGGCTGCCTCCACAAGGGAAACAATCAAACTATTTTTTGATTCTCCAGTGCCTCGTTTCCCATGCAGTTTTTACACTACTGGAAAGGATCAGTGGAAAATGCTATTAAATTTAGCTTATATGGCTTCATGTTTGCCTTGTGCAAGTACCAGCACCCACAGAAAGCATGAGGCGAAGCAGAGGGAAAGCACTGCTCAATGAACAAACGCAAACAAAATGCGCAAATGAAAAATGGACTTTGTCCACGACTGCTCCCTTCCACAAATTACTGCAAGTGAAATGAATTTAGGTAAAGAACACCATAAAACATTCATCAGCAATGCAGTTTTTAACTTTGTGGTGTCACTAAGAAAAATGACAAGCCACTTCCGTCACAGGGATTCTGTAGGTCTGTTTCTGTACTTTGTGGGTTCCAGATGTGATGCTTGCACAGAAATCCTCACAGCTGACTTCACCTGGAGGTTCTCGCAAGCTGCTGGAATGAAACTGCAGGACTGAGGAAAATTACAACTGCAATATTATTTGTACCATATCCTCTGGTTCAGAACATGTCATTATTAAAGGCTATTTTGTGGGCCCTCTTCCATCTTAGTCCCTTAAGACAGGCTTCACTGCAGTTACTTTTTTTTCCTATTTGGCTTTCATTTAGGAAAACTGAAAATCACTAAGAGCAGAGTTACTGCCAACACTGACCTTTATTTTCACCCAAAGACACAAATCACTAGGTGCGACATACAATTTCATTCCCTTTTTCTGTCTTTTCTTTCTTCTATCAAATAAATATTTTAAGGTAAGGAACATCAGCTCAGCACTGAGCCTGTAAAGAAACACACAAGGGAGAGGAATTAGTCACAACCAGGATTGTTAACATTATTGCAGTAGAAACATAGAAATATATTCAAAGGTTTCATTTTACAGTATTTGAAGTGCAACAAGTCATTTAACAACCAAAAATGTTAGAAACCACAATCCAACAGACTGGATATACCCAGATCAGCATGAGCAGTGTTTCAAAGCAATGCCAAGCTCATAGAGAGCAATTTAGCATCATTCTATGGGGGACTTTCTGGCATAAAAAAGAAAAATAAGGCAGTGCCCATAGTGGCTTGGTATTTTAAATTCTTAAAATTAGTTGACAGCATTGTTATGAAAACAAATGGAAGATGGAAGGAGCTGGGAAGAGGAGGCCGGGAGAGGGGAAACAACCCTTGAGGCCCAGCTGGTCTCTTGTGAAAATATCGCCTTGAACTGCAGCATTTTGGAATTGCTGATAACACTGTAAACAAAACCGGTAACTGTTCAAAAAAACGTGACTGCGTACATAATCCAGTGCTTCTCATAACTCCCTCATTAGCTGGCAGATTCTTGAATAAACATTTTCTTTTTTTTTCCCCCTTGAACTGAATAAAACTATTTGGCCAGACACCAAGCTGTACCAACTACTGGCACTCATCTCCAGGCCTGTGCATAGGTCACTACTTCAGTTTGGGATGCAGTTTCTCATGACTGACAAACTACAGCACAGGAAATATTCTATTGCCTTAAACATTTTTCTCAGGCAGGGACGGATATGTAGGCATGAGGCAGGGTCCTACAGCGAAGACCAGTTGTCAAGCCCCTCCAGCTGCAGTGTAGCAGTTGCAGTAGTTGGGTGTGATGAGTCACTCTGATGTAAGAAGATGGCACTACCTCCAGTGAGGAGCGACTTGCTGAGTGAGTGACAGCAAGTCAGGGCTCAACAGAAAACACTCACCTCAGACCCTTCTTTAAGGAAAAGGCACATGCTAAAAGCAGATATAAAGGCTGACATCCAACTGACAGGGGCTTCTGCGGGAAGGTGGTTCCTACTCACCCCTGCTCCTCCCACCACAAATATCTCAAATGCAATAATAAAGAGCATCTGCCTTAATGAGAAGAATCACGTGAAGGTCCCTGGCCTGCTGACACAGTAGAACAGTTCAGCATCAAGCAGCTGTATCCACTCACATGTGAAACTGACCTCAGGTTCAGCCAAGCCAGTTCTCCATAGTCAATGCACCTGAGGAATTGACGAAATTGAGTTTTGTGTTACAGGAAGAAAGATATTTGAGAAGATGTGGTTTGGGACATTTTTATACAGACATGGTTCCTGGTTTCCACAGCACCTCTTAAAACCACACACACTCAGTAAGGAGACTTATTCCATTATTTCTGTTTTCAAATTTTTGGTACAAAGTTTATTTTCAGAAGTTCCCAACGGATCCTTTCTTCTACCAGCATCTTTTAGGACTTTCCTATCTCCGATTTATTTTCTTTATCTGTTGAAGCAAAAGCAATAATTGCTACATAAAGCAATAATGGCAATATTACAAATATTTTACAGCAGCATCCATTTGTCTCTTTGCCTCAAAAAAAATAACAAAAATAAATCCAAAGACAAGACCCATACCGCCACAAAGGCTTAGGTTTTTACTATCCAGAAGTATGCTGCATTCCCATAAATGAGTTATACAAGTCCAGCACAAGTTTCCAAGTTTGTGCAAAGCCTGATAAATAAGACACAGAAATATCAGTTATGTTACTGTTTCTAAGAACTTTTACTCTGTAAAATGTTTGGTCACTCAAAGCTATAAGCTTAATCACATATCAAAGAACACAGGCAATAAAGCCCATCTTACTAGAACATATAGTATTAGGCCAAACAAAATATAAGAAGACAAAATCTAGTGGTCACTGAAGCCTTTTCAAAAAATGTCTAAAACAGAATGTTCCCATCATGTATCAGAATAAAATGTATTGTATTAAAACTTAATTTTTTTCTTTTTTTTTTTACAAGCTGTCTTTTAATCAGTCTTCTATTTACAGTGCAGAACATCTGCCAACTGCAGTAGTTTAACTTTGGCACAACACTAAGTTCCAATCCTTTTGAGTATTCAAGTCCTGTGTGTGTCCAAAAATTTTCTTGGTTTCACGAAAGATTAGGCCCATTCACAGTTAACCAGTTATCTTGAACTTTTTCAAGAATTGCTTCCCCTTCACCACATTGGGCAGCTACAAAGGAAAGACACTGTAAGCTATTGCATCATTCAAAAGAAACTCTTCATTCTAAACAGTGACAGTATTGTTGCTTCCTTTAACATCACATACACCAGACGGGTCACACAGACAGCTACGTACTGGACACCTTCCAAAAACCTTGCTGGTTGTTAGTGAATCGTCTTCCTCATACTTCAAATACATAACAACACATTAACTTAATTTCACATGTCAAACAGGACATTTAAATATATTGCAATATACTATAGAAAATTGCAAAGCGCCATCACTTCTGTAAACGAGATCGACACCTGTTAACTCTCCTGTGCACATGAAGAGCAGTACCTAGTGCCACATTTTCCATACAATATAAAGCCTTCTCAGGTTGCGCAACTCCTTTCAGTGCATTTCTGTACAGACTGTAAGCAAACATGTAGATAGCCAACTATACAAAACTGGAAACACTTTTGTAAGCTGGAACTGGAGGCGGGGGGACATTTTGAAATCATAATGGAACTCTTGCGGCTGATCATTTTGTATCACAGATGAAGAACCTTCTGTCAGTCTAGCAGATTCTTTAGGGAAAGTTTCATGACAGGTATCTAGTATTGAATAAGCATAAGGAAATACTTTCATCAACTGGGACACAAAGATTATGTGTTTCAACACATTCTAAGTTATGCACAGTCAGATGTTCATCCAGTAACCTTATCTCTAGAATATCTGATAAACCCCACATCATTTTTATGCCACAGTACTATAATCAAGGGTCAGTTGCTTTATCCACCACTGTAGTGCTTCCTGCTCTAGAACAAAAGGAAAAAAAGCAAACAAACAAACAAAAAAACAAAAACAAAAACGGGCCTCACACCTCCCAACAAGCATTGAGTCGGAAGCAGAGTAAGTACCATTGCTAACCACAACACAAGGATCAGTGCTGCAATCCAGCCAGCACGCTCCCAGGCGTAGATCCATCTCGCCCAATTTCAGATGTCTGTAGTGTCAGCGTCTGACTGCAAGCCACATGTAAGAGTTCAGGGTGCAGTTCATCTGACCAACTCCAGGCATGTCGGATGAACTGGCTTGCTCATTAGGTTTACTGACTAGCTACGGCGTCCTGCTCAAATGCAGACATCAACATACAATCAGATGAATCCCAGCTTAACTCATAAAAAGCGCGCCTCAGTTACAACTCCACATTCTACAACGTTGTGTAAGTCTGTTTTGCAATGACTACCCTCTGAAAAAGTGCAGATGCTCTTCATTGCAGAAGGAGAAAAACCCCCAAAAGCTCAGACCATTAAACTTGAGAATACTGGCTGTAACCCACCTGTGCTTCAAAGTCGCCCTTTTTAAAAGTGTGAAAATGACACAGAAATTTGAGCTATTGAGTGTGTATAAGTAGCTGTTAAGGGGGTTTTTCACTTTCTGTTACAACTTTCATTTTAAAATCTTTTCCTACAGAATTGCAATACATCACCAATCCTCAAGTAACTTGACCTGGTTGAGTTTGTGTCATGCTACTTGGTAAAACTACTTATCCTACAATATTACAAGCTTGATGGAGAATACAGGAGCAACGCAGCACTGTTCAGCGCAGGTAACTGAGCCCTCTGCTAGCCCTTCCCATCCCTAATTTTACACAATCATCCCAGGCATTATGAATAACTCTCAACAGTTTTACTGCTCTCTGATCAGTGATACTATCTTTTCATTGCTACTGAAGGTAGGCAAATAATTTTCCAAGAAAAAAAATAAATTAAACAAAAGAAAGTAGCTATACTTCATTGCACTCTATTTTTATGCATTCAGTTTAGGGCAGGGATATTTAATATTATAGAAACTTAAAGATTACCTTCTCTCCTTGGGAGATATGAATACAGACAGATATGGGACTTAGGTGGAGGACGCAAATCAATACTGTCATATTTACAGAAGCAAATACTGACATCCAGCCCCAAAGACACAGTACTCCGTTAAGTGCAAAAGAAAATGCTCCCCACCTTAACTACAGCTTGGTAACTCAGCAGCCAGAGATCAGCCATCAATTACTACTGTGCTCTCATGTCAGAGAAAAATGGAGGAGGGAAAGAATGTCTGCAACTCTGGGCTTTCTGGCCTGCAGGGACTGCGTAAGGCCATGAATCACTTTGCATGGGCTCCAGAAATGTTTTCTCTGTTCTGCAGAGGAGAAGGGAGTGCATTTGTCTGCCTCAAGGTTCCTTGGCAAGCAGGAAGAAAATAAGCTTTTGCCCAAAGTCAGCAAATCATGCATTAAAAAAATTACTTGATGTCATGTGTGGGCATTGCAAGAGCTTCCTTCCTAATAATCTAAGTTACATATAATGTAATGAAAAAGCAGTTTTTAAAATGATGCCGAACAAGGTTAAAAAGGGAATGGCCTCATTTACGTAGTGTATATTATAGATCATCCACTAAACTCTAATCATGAGATACTAGATAACTTTCCTTTCAAAACAACACAGCGATTTCTATGTGCTAAAAATGAGTGATTGCAATACTGTACTCATTCTGTCAGAACAGCAAGAGTAAAACTTGTTTTGCTTATCAGCTTCTAAGTAAGTGAATTCTGAACGGCAAGCAAAAGCCAAGAGCCTTTAAGCTTCTGTATTTTCTCCTCTTCCTACTTCTTACAAGCCAGCACTCTGCTAGTCCATTCATGCCCTCATGGAAGACTAGGTCTGACTTCGCTTTTACAACGAATACTGTCCTTGGGTCAGTAAGAGGCTGATACTGGGAAGACAGCACTGTTTAAGATGGAACTGTGCTCTTTCATTGTACTCAAAAGCAAGAGCAAAATACACCATGAAGCAACACGATACAGTGATACGGGATGCTTCACCTGGATGTGACACTGCTTGCTTGCTTTTAGCCCTTCTCCCTCTCCCTTCTGGCACAGAATTATCTTTATTCTCTCTTTAGCTGAATTCCAGGGACAGCAGTACTAGCATCATCAGATCAGGTGCTCCTGGCAGAAACATCAGATGAAGAGGACAGTGCTAAAGAAACTGGTGCTCAACAGCTGAGCTCTGAAATAGTGCTCCCAACAAAGACTGAGAACAAACCAGCTACCTAGAGGTAAGATCTGAGCAAGCTCAAGGAGTTTCTTCATTTCACTGTCAATGGCAATCACTGAAGCCTCATAACTAGCTCAAACCTAAGAGGTGAAGCTCCACAGAAATACAGAAAACATACCGCAGGCTCACCTACGCAGAGTTCTTCACCAAACAGGGAAATCAACAAAACCCCACATGCACAGTCACCCAGCGTAGATTCCAGACAAGCAGGTACTTTCCTGCCCCTTCCCTCCTCACTGTCAACATAGCTCAGTCCAAGGGGCTTCCAGAACACCCCACAGGTGTGTGGAAAACTACAAGAGGGAGCCAGGCTGCTGGGGAACACTGCTGATGAGCACAGTGATGCTCAGATTCATTAGAAATTAAGACACCTCCTGATATGCTGAAATTCAAGAAGTTTCCTGTATGTAACTGGTAGAATGAGAAGGTGCCACACATATCCTCTTCACCTACCAGGTGATTTGTTTCCCTCAGGTGACTACAAAGTGGGCCTTGGGCGCTGAGGTAAGCAGCACAGTGACCTAAGGTTGGCTGAGATGAATCAGGGATAAACCGCTGTTACTAGAAGGTTTGAGTCCCCACCAGCCACAACCACAATTCACTGATTAAACAGACCAGCAGGCTGACAGCTCCTTCCGATGCTTCTCCTACTAGTTCAGATGCAGGCAGCCTCCGGAAAGAGTTTCTCTCTCTCTCTGTATGCAGTGCAAATATGCTCATGCTGTAAACATGAAATAAACTGTTAATTAATGGATGCTGTTTGTTCAAACAGAAATAACAGACAGATTATGAGCAATAATGAATGCATACAACTGCTCTCTTCAGGCTGAACCCACCCAGATTTTTCTGATCCTTGGCACAACTGAAAGGCTTACAATGTGTATGGCAGCCCAAAGGAATTGTGGGTAAACTACATCTCTCATTAGCCAACCCACAGCACATGGTTTAATTTAAATTTTATATTCTGCAAAGAGACAGTGTTCCGCCATGGGCTTTAAATACTATTATAAACATTGGAATACATGGAACTGTAATATTTCCAGCAACTGAAAAAATGGCCCAGTATACATCAGCTACCATCTCCAACCATTTTACTGAAAGAAGACATCCAATCCAACTATATTCAGCCTGATAAACAATGTATTTCCTCTTCCTGTGTTTTTCAGACCAGATGTACCAAGGCCTACCATTGTAGCCGAGCATTTTGTAACAGAACACTGCCAAAATGGCAAATTTCCCAGTTTAATCATATAATTAACTTCCATCTTCATTTTTTCTCATTTTTTAAAGAAGGTCAGATTTAATGCTAACCTAAATGCAGTCTCTCTACTAAGAAAAAATACAGATGTTTGTTTGGTTAGGTTGCTGGTTGTTTGTTGTTTTATTTTGTTTTAAAAAATAAGATTAATTCTGGGTCAACCTTAAGGATTAAGGCAACTCCAGATTTTGCTTGCTAGAGGCACATTCCCAAGGATTTTTAAGGATGTGCTTTAATATATTTTGAAACTTAAAAATAGCATCTCTTTCCCTACTAGCCTTGTCCTTTCCCACTCAATAAGCACTGATTTTTGACCCTGAATTCCCAGCGGAGCTTGATACTAAAACAAGTCTTTATTATACCTGCTGGCATCTATGACAGCCTCATCCATACCACTACCAGCCAAACAAGAATAACTCCCAACCACATGTAGCAGTCAATGCTGATAATGCCAGATTCTGATTTCCCTTACATCACCTCACACTAAAGAGTCATAAGCACTCCTGCAAAATATGCTGACAACGCGGTTTTGCTTCTCCCCCCAACCCCACCCAGGTAAACCGAGGGAAATCTATGGTTAGTCCTCTCTGGCACTGCTGGTTACTTCGTGCCTCACAGATCTGTGTCTAAGAAGCCAGAAAATAGTTCCATCATCAAATTCGTATCGCACACCAAAAGCCATTACCTTTTTCCTTCCAGTAATGTCAAACAGTCAGAAGAGCTCACCCTAGTAAATGACTTCCACACAGAGCACCTTCCTGCAACTCAGGTAGCCTGTTCAGTCTGGGAGCAGAAGGGCAGTGGCAAGTGTCCAGAGAGGAAGGACAGCTGACTTTTTTTCAGACATTATTCCCTTTCTTGCCTTGACTTGGGCTTCACCCACAATCAGGTATGAAAAACAGATCTAACACAGACTGCTCTGATTCTGAAAATCATGACTAAAAAGACTTTCTTAGTCTTTTGACAGCTATCATAGTGAGGAAGAAAGAGTAATTGCAGATTAGGTTCTTGGAAAAGTGGAAACATTCGGACACATATTCTCTGCACTGATCTGTCTCTCATTGGTCATCAGGCACAGAAGCCTGCAGAGAAGATGCTGCACATGTACAGAAAGAGATCGCTTGCATCCTTACCACTATTGCCTGTGGAAAAGCAGGCAATGCTGGGGACAGCAGTACCAATTCATCATCTTTTGACACCTAAATCTAAAGTAACTTAGCTCCAAAAAATGCAGACCAACACTATCAGGAACATAAACTACTCCTCCTCAGAGTAGCAGTTCTCTAGGATGCCAGACATCTCCCTAGGAACACTTCTGTGAATTTGGCCCACTGCTTTTAAGTTGGTAATTCAAACTACAATTTCAATATCTTTAACGGCTCATTTCTTTCTGTTTTAAAGACATTGATTTGACATACAGATGCTTCGTATCAGACTAAACGATTTCTGGAGTTCAGTTCAGGCAGATTAAAGCACCTCTAAAAGTAAGTGCATTCACCCAGCAACCCTAAGAACAATCAGCATAGTGGAGAGCTCAATCCATCAGGATGAATTTAATTTAAACCTGCACACAAATCATTCAACTGAGCTGTCGCTGAACAACACTTCAACACTAGCATGTTTATCAGTCCTAAGCATCTAAAGCCACATAACTTCACTTCGTTTGAGAATTAAACATTGCCACAACTTACTTGAAAGCCTTTCTTAATACAACCCAAAGATGCTTTTCATTTCTGCATTTGCATATTCTTACAACCCCCTAAGCAACTCCGAACAAATTTTATGCAGTTTCCACCTTGGGTTTACCTTAAAAGTCATTATAAGATTTCAAGAAATTATTCTTTTAAGGTAGAAATATAAATACTTCTCTTACCATTTCCAACAAAGGAAAGAAAGCACAAGCTAAAAAATGAATATTACTACCAACTGCATCAAGTCTGCCAGGCATTTAAATTAAATTGATGTAGGATACACGAACTAATGTAATGAAAAGCATCTCCTAACATTAGACTCATAGCTATCAACAAGGAATATTTCAGCACAAGTTCTGTAAACCCAAAACACACTGAAGATATCAAAAAGGTGCCAATATCACCTCATTTTCTTAAACCAAGCAATCCTCACCCCTAGGTTCATTGATTCCTTTGTTACACTTTTCCCCCCCTTCTGTTTTGAACTCTTTCTTTAAGAAATAAACCCAAGCCTTGAAACCTTTCAGGTGAAGTGATGTTTGCAAAAAGACATCTTAGGTTTTTGTATTCTCCTCCTTCATGAGCAGGCAATGTTCTTCTTCATCAACAAAAAAATGTCTCTGTGTTTTTTTTGGAATTAACATAAGGCAATTAAATTGGAGAAGCAGTCATGTGAAGGAAGAACATGAACCTTCCCATCAGTAATGTGGAAGAGGAGGAGCTGAACTGGATCCGATTTATAACCCTATGTTCCTAGGCTAGGCCTGAGGATGTCCATCTCTTGTAGCAAAGACAGTTGTTGCCTGCATGGGCAGCACCTTGACCACGTTCTCTTAGGTGCAAGGAGATGCAAAGCAGATGCTTGCTAAACTGAAGGCCATGAAAAATCAGCTGGCTCTTCACCATATCATCAAACCAAATTAATAGCTTTTTGGCCCTCAAACTTCACATCAATCTGATTTTGAAAGTTTACGCTTAACATGTCGAGGGGGTTCCCAAGTATCACTATCGTCTGTTTCTTCCTCATCTTCCTGGTCTTCCAACATTTCGTCTTCCTCCTCGTTCTCATCAAACAGCTCTATTCCAAGTTCTAATCTTCTCTGCCTTTCTGCAAACCACTCTCTGACTTGCTCATATCCCATATGAGATTTGGCTACCAGTTCATCAAGGTCTTGCTCATTAAGGAATTTGTGCTTCATATAGTAGTCCTTCAAGATTGCTGTTCCAGTTTTGAATTTTATGACAGACACTCCTCTGTCCCAGCAATTTAACCTCTTGCTTCCTCGAGGCCTCCCCCGAGGCCTCCCTCTCCCCCTCCCTTTCGGTCTTCCTCTCCCTCTCTTCCTTGCACAGCCCTGGCCGTTCAGACTGTTTGGATTAGCACTCTGGTAATAATAATACCATTTCAATCCACCATTTTTCCAGGCATAGCGAGTATCTCCAAACCAGCTCACAATTTCTGATCTTGGGAGCCCAGTTTCTTCTGCCAGCTTGTTGTATTCTTGTGGAGATGGCCACTGAGTACGGACAAAGGAACTTTTAAGCATGTGCAACTGCTCTGGTGATTTTTTGCCTATTTTGCTTGAAGTGGAACTCCCTGATTTTGCTCCAGCTGCTCCATCTCCCACAGATGTTTCTCCAGCCTCTTCTTTTGAGCTGCCAGCATTGCTCTCATTCAAGTCAGCTCCCTCTTCCTTTAAGATATTTGATTTCCTTCTTTCTGTAAACCAGGCATCAATCTCTCTCCTGGTCAGTTTGGTTTGTGCTCTTAACCTATTCATCTCTTCATCAGTAAGGACTGGGTTATTAAGAAAACTTGCTTGAAGGACTTGCAGCTGTTCAGCAGTCTTCTCTTTGAATTTCTGTGGGGTGAAATCAGGGAAAGTGTTCCACGATAACTTGCTCTGTGGAGCGACTCCCGTTGGGGACTCATTCATTTCATCGCTTGAATCAATAACAATGGTGGCACACAAATCGCTGTTGAGATGAATCCCATGATTATTCTTTGAGTTTCTTTGATTGTAGCGTGTATCACTAAACCACTTTTTGATCTCTCCTTTAGTCAGGCCCGTTATTTTCATAAGTCTAACAATTTCTGAATCTTGAGGAAACTGGTTTTTAAGGTAGCTGACTTTCAATTCTGCCAGTTGTTCCTTTGTTTTTTTTGCTCGGATGCCGAAGGAGTCAGGATTCATCAGAGTGGATTCATTTTTGATGGGCTGAGGGGCTGGAATGGCAGCTACTTGTTTGGTTTCTGCAACAGGCTGAGCAGTGTGAATCTGATTCTTCTGTAACTGTGTTTGGTTTGGGACTCCTGCTACAGTCAAAGCTATTGGGGCTGTAACTGGTAACGTATTTGCACCAGCAACTTGAGTGAGAACAAGTCCTGGCTGCCCAACTATTTGGCATGTCTGTAAAATTGAAGGTAAACCATTGCTAGCAGCAGAAATGTGTGCTGGAATAACAGTAATTGTCTGTGGCACAGTATGCACTGTGCCATTAAATTGTTTCCTCCTTGCTTCCTCCACTTCCTCTGGTGTCCAGCTCACACCGTGTTTCAGACGCTGGGCAGAAAACCATATTTTAATCTGTTCCTCTGTGTACTTAGCTTGAGTGGAAAGAACAGTGATTTCCGACATGGTTGGATATGGAAATTTGTTGTAGGTGTTAAGCAAAAGAGGATTGTTATCTAAAGCAGTATTATAGGCTGGAATGCTGTTGACAGGTATGAGGACTTTTGGAAGCAGGTTTGAGTTCTGTGGAGCTGTAACAGCTGTTATAACCTGTGCCACCCCGGGCTGCAGCACTGGTGCTGGAGTCACCATCGCACCAGCCATATCTGCTGCACTGCAAACAACCGAAGGGGTCGCTTTTGACTCAGAAACTGCCGGCAGTGGATTTTCTACTACTTCTTCAGAGTTTGACTCATTTTCAGCTCCCTTTTCTTCACTTGGAATGCCATCAACTACATTGTGGAAAACAGCAATACGTTTAGTATCAGATTTGTTTTTCATCATTTTCATAATAGGAGTTTTGCTAATTGAGATCCCTGATGATGGGACCTCAGAAGAGTCGGTCTGTTCAGCATTTTCTTCTCTAACAAAACTCCCATCAAAAGTAAGATCGTTTACTGTTTGTTCAAAGATTGTCTGGTTATTACGTTTCACCATGGTCAATTTAAAATTCTCCTCTCCAGGGTGGTACTTCAAATTATGTTCCGAGAGGGCATCGTATCTTTTGGTAAGGAAATTGCATTCTACACAAACGTAGGATGAATTTAATACTACGTTGGGATGTTCTGAATCGACATGAAAAGTAAACATGTTGAGATCTGGTGTCTGAAAAGTACAATATTTACACTCATAACCACCTTCTACCTTATTTGTATTTTTCTGATTGTCTGAATCCACACACTCATGAACATCCTCATCACTTGTTACACTCTCTGCTGTAGGGTTATCTGTTGATGCAAGTACAGGTAGCGCTTCCTCCAAGTCTGATACTGTTTCTAGATCTGGATCCTGCTCATTGGCTAAGACCATGCATGGTGTTGTTGATTTTCGTTTACTTGCCATGCCTGTTATGTGAAAATGACACTGACTGGTCAGATAAGAGTCTTCACTTCAAGCTCTTCTTGATTAATAATAATGGCTTTTGGTATTCAAGTCAGTTCTTATGAAGTCTCAATGTTTATCCTATTAGCAGCTTTTCTTTTGTAGTGCAATCAGATTAAAGACAGATAGTTGACGATGAGATGTTGAGACACACTGTTTTAAAGTCCACATCCACTACCTGTAGCAAAAAAAAGGGACAGTGGAATTAGTGCAATTTTAAAAAGCAGCTTCTATTCTGCTACACATTATGACTTAGGTAATTCAGTCCTTTGGGGTTCAGTCTGCTAGTATTCATCCCCTGAAACCAGCAGATCCAATCCAAGAAGGGATATTTAAAGCTAAATTAAGAAACGCAAAATCTAATTCACTTATTGCAGGCTGAAATTTGTTTTAGTTCATGTTAGTGCAGTGAAAGACATAAAACACACAATGGTATAAAACAGGTAACTTGCAAGACTGTTTCTCCAGAAGCCTTTTTCTTGGTACATGCTGAAGTCAATTGTCCTACATAATTTTTGCAGTCTTCCCTTCAGAGCATTTTGCCTTAGGCTATGACAAATTCCCTCCACTGCCCTGTGAGCTCAAGTCCTTCTTACCACAAACTCAACCCTAGTATGACACCTCCACTACTGACTCTATCACTTCTTTCATGCCAAAGGATGTGAAAGGTCCAAAAAGTGGCAGGTTTACAGTATTTTTCTATTGCACTATGTACTTGAGCATGAGCATGTGCAGGGTATTTCTCCCAAGTCTGGGAATAGGCAAAACAATGCCTTTTTAAGACACTTTGACAGACAGAAGATGATTATCCTTTCTTCCTGGCTCCCCAAATGTCACTCTTCAATTAAAGACCAACCCCAAACCAATAAAAGTTGATTGTTACCATGTGGCAATTAACTAAAATCTGTTTTCATGCCTCTATGCATTAACAGGGACATGACTGATTGCGTGAACTGTACAAGAGAGAAAAAGCACTGAAGATTGATATAGCAAGCAGAAGCCAAACAAAATTATGCGTTCTCTGTTTAGAATTCCTTCTCCATTTCTAAGAAAAACTGAAGTACCACCAAATAAAGTTGAGGCCTACAGAAATTCAGAGAATGAATAAAATCTTAAATAGCATAGACTGGAGTGAATTTTATCCCACAGGGACCATGAGTGTGTTGGAAATGATGCACAAACTTCGGCAGAAGGTTATAAACCGTAATAGTTTTCTTCCTGAAATAAAAGCAAGCACTGATTTCTCATACCAAAATCCCGTAGGTAAAAGAATTTTTAGACAGCGAAACATCACCTCCTTCCAAAAGTGCAGACAAGCTCAGGTTCAAGAGGAATACTCAGTAGCTGTTTCAGAAGGTTTAGAAAAGGAACAGCATGTAACACATTAAAAACAGAAGGCCAGCTTTGTTCATGACAGTCTTAAAGGAAAAAGACTTTGTGTAAAAGGAAGGAAGGCAGTTACAAGAAATGGGAAGGTGAAAAGAAATATTACTTTTTACTGTACAATAAGACTATTCTTTCCTTCTGATTATGGGAGGGCAGAGGCTGTGGATAGTGAGATAAATAATTCTTAGCTTACTATTTTTTCTTCAGGAAAAAGACAGAGGTGTCCATCCATAGCTGCCACCCAGTGTTGCTCCATAAGCTCTGTTTTTGAAAGTGGGCCTTGCCTCACTTTTTCATAAAAGTCCTCCCCAAATATTTATAACAGTCACCCTCTGCACTCTTCCGTGCTTACATTCAAAGTGCACGGTTGACATGATAGGCTTTTTCTGCCAAGGATCTGGTTACATGGCATTAAGGACACTGACAATGCTCAATAAATCTTGGGTAATCATCAGTCCAGAAACTGTCATCTACTGGAGTTGAAAGATACCCTTCTTCTAAACGTTAATGCTAGCAGTCTCTAAAACTACACAGAAGTGTAAAAGATAATTATTGTAATGTACATACGAGATATGTATTGTAGGCCACCTCATGTATCTTTGCCTTGAGGAAACCACGAAGGAAAGCCAAATCGATTGATTTGTCCCAGTGTCCTCAGAGACGAGAGGTAGAACATTCTTATCCGCACTGCTGCTGCACAGGGCCAGCAGGCTCTTCACAAAAGAAAGACAACTGCCAAGACTCAACGTTGAGCAATGCTCTTGGGGAAGAGCTGGGTGGTATTACCTAATTTTTCTGCGATCTTGAGTAAAATATTAGAATTGCCAGAAATGCCCATTTTCAAAAGCTATTTAACTGCTAGTTCTGCTGACTGAAGCTGCAGTTTGAGAAGTGGCTGCAGATTCTGCAGTGCCTCTTCCACAGCATGTAGGATCTAGACACAGGGCAGCCTGAGCAAGCATAAAGGCTTGCTAAAGATCCCATTCCGGGATAGCACACAGCACAAGTGAAAGCAACATTTGACCTGACATGCAGTGTTGAAGCATGCTCAAGATAAGTCTGGAGATAATGAATAGCACAGGAAACCTGTCCAACAAATCCATTGGGTTTTTTTCCAGTTCCCTCACCCACTCAATAGTGTTCACAGTGCCTGCAAGCCCACAGGACCGTGTGCAATTGCATCACCTGCAGACTTTTAGCTAAAGTCTCTGTACAACATCTCTGCCTGCTGTGGTTCAGTTTTGCTCGTGGTGATTAGACTATCCCTCCACTATTCACCAACCGAGCAACATGTTTCTTTGATTTGAGTAGGTCTCAGACAAAAAAAAGTTGCACTTATGCCCTTCTGACTACACTATGTAAGATTTTTTGTTAAAGGATGTTGTGATTTCAAAAGCCTGTTTAATTCAGGGCTATAAAGAGCTACAACAGCATTCATTCAAATCTCACAAAACCAGCTGCTTGCAACCCTTTCCAGTCTTCTATCTTTTACAGACTTCAGAAACTTCTGTTCCACTCTTCTTGGCACTAATGGGATTATTCTACCTATAGCACCCTGCTTGTGTTCTCTCAATTTGCCAGGGGATTATGAAAACTCACACTCAAGTAGTTTATGAAACAAATTATGGATCACCCTTGTACTTCACTTACTCTGAAACACCTTTCCTGTGCTGCTTACAGGAATGCCATGTGGGAAATCATCGTGTATCCTGACTTCAGTAAGGTTTGCAACGTCTCATTCATACCAGTACGCCCCAGCAAAAAATGACATCAGACTTGCTTGACATAGTCTAGGTGTGACAAATCCATCATTTTAAAAATCTTGCTACAATTCTCTAGGTTCTTACACACTAATTTTTAGTACATTCTTCCTGTATGGTCCTGGGAATGAAGATCCACTGACCGATCTGTGATTCCCTATGTGTTCTCCTCCACTCACGCCTCTTCCTCATTTGAGACCAGGTATTATGTTTGCCTGTATCAAGTCCTCCGAGACCTCCCCCATTCTCCCTGAATTCCTGAGGATGATCACTAACAGTTTAGAGATTACTTTGGCTCATCCCTTACATAATTTAGGATCAAATACATAACTTAATATTGTTTAAGTTCTTCTATTTTTATCTGGGATGTATTTTTATCCTTCACTGTTAAAATTGGAATTATATTGTGCAATTTGGTTTGAAATGAATATTCCAGTTGTTTGCTTTATGTCAAAACCAACATTTTTCAATGAAAGAATCTGGAGAAAAACATACGATTAGTTGCACTCTTCATCTCTCAAGATATTTATCACTGCAATCCCCTTCTGTAATTTTACCTCACATTTTCATACAATTGACATTCCCAGAAAAACTAGCCCACTAAACAGATCTTCTTCCAGGAACATAAAAAAATTAAGTGTAAGCATGCTTTGTGAAGTTCCAGGATCTTATATTTTATCTTTGAGCAGGCAATTGCTCACAACACTGCTCTTCAGAAAGAAATCATAAACAGTAAATAATCCCAATTCACTAATAATCATATTAAGACAGATCTATTCTCCAGAGTAGAATTCAACATTTTAGTTGTCTCTATAGCAGATTTGGATAACGATTTATATAAATATTTTCTTTATGCAGACAGAAAACAAAGGGTTGACAGCAGAAAACACACATATAAGAACCTGTTTCTAGCACAGTTTTTTTACCCACATCTTCCTTCCCTCCCCCAAACAGGAGTAGCTGATGCTGCAAGAAAATAAAGGAGTTTACCAAAAGCATTCACTGTGTGTTCAGGTTGGATGCATTATGAAAAGGCATTTCTCCTTGCTTCCATCCAGTGTGCAGGAAAAGCATGCCAGCAAAAAATCCAAACCCAAATAACGTGATTTTAAGAACATACACAAACAGGGTGGCTCAGGAGGAGATGAAGCAATAGAAAATGCTTCTAACTTTTAAACTACCTAGATTACAAACTGTCTACCAGGTCTCTCAACACAGGAAATACTTTGTCTTCTTATGGCTTCTGATTAATCCATGGCAATATGCAATTGTTGATCCTTTGTTTAGCCTCCTTCTAACTATTACCACTTATTCAGAGTAGACTATCCATGTCAAAATCCATTCTGCACAGAGCTCAGTATAGGCTAACCTCCTCCGATCTGTGCTACCTCTCAGCAAGAAGGGTGAAGAACTTTGTCATATAGTGTCATTTTCTTCAGTTGTTCATTATCTGCAAAGTTCAGAGGTCATTGTTGCTTATTACTCCAAACCAAAGCCAAATCTTTACCTAAATACTGCAATAGTCACATTTGAGTCCCATTTTAAAATGAGTTCTAGCTATAATTCAAAACTTGTCAAACTGATTTCAGAAGGATTTCACATGTGCTACAAAGATAGGGGCATGCTCAGGGCCCTTGCTGCATTATAATTTGCAATGAGGTAGGCATGTACCAGAAAAGTCATGTACCAGAAGCTGCTGTACTGCTGCCCACACACAGCTCCCAGGCGCTGGAGCATTGAGAAGCCAACACGAAGCCCAGTGGAGGCTGAAAGGAGCCATGGGATATGCAACTAGCCCTACTCTGTTACCTTCTAGCCCCAATAGTTTTAAAGAGCACCTGTTAAGAACAGTTTCCATCAAAGTCAGCTTCAGAATTCCAGGTCAGAATTGACCACCAAATGACCTAGACTCTCTTTCTCCATTACAGAAAATCCCCCAGGTACCTCTACAGCGAGCACAGTAACTTGTGCCACTGTTTTTGATACACAAAGTCACAACCAGCTTTTTATGTTTGATCATATAGAAGCTACTGATCAAACATGACAAATACTTAACAATCACAGGTGCACTGATAAAGAAGTATCTTTAACATACACGGTGCGTGTCTCTGCTTCTCAGTCACACGAGCAGGTATTTGCTATGTGATCCGGTCACCCTGGCAGTTAAATCTCACAGAGGCAGGTTGTTTTTGGTTTTTTTTTTGACCTCTAAAGTGTTCAGCTGAAATTGTGAGCACTCAGTACTTATAACATCAAACACCTCTGCATGATTATTCTTGAAAGTGAGTATGAGACTCATGTAAATTGTTACCATATCAAATAAAATGGCAGCAGAGTTAGGGATACTTTTTGCTCATAGTCACCGCTCTGTTTTGTTTAGTTGCTGTGCTGTTACATAGAAAAAGGAAAGAAAGAAGAAATAAATTACTGACCTGAAAAAAAAATTAAATGTTTTAGGTGGAATAAACATTGAATTCAACCCCCAAAATGTTTCATACTGGTTTTTCAAAAAAAAAAATAGCACAGTGACAAATGATTAATTTTAAAAACTGTTTATCAGAAGTTTCCCCCTAAAACATGAATGCAAAAACATTTTATTCTCTTGGGATTTCCTTCTTTAAAAATGAAACAATTTGGCACAGACATGACTTCACAAAATGTTCAACTTGAATCTGCTTTTTTTTTTTCCCCTGACAAAAAAAATTCTGAAGACCTTCTTTTCCCAGGCCGTAGCCTAGTGCTCTAAGTACAAGACCTTCCTTTCACTTCATGGAGTCCATGTCCCCAGACACCTTTCAGCTTCCTCAAACGCCAAAGCAGCAGTCTTACAGATGGTCTCCTTTGCCAGACAGCCCGACTCATTCTCTCATCATCCCTAGCACTATAAAGGAACCCCCGCGCTTTTAAAGGTGACACAGCTCAGCACAGATTGTCTCCCTCTCTTCTCCCCCTACTCCACTGATTGCAACTAACCGCAAGTGCCCTCGTCACACTGGAAACCAGATTTCAAATCGACTGCTATCTGCTTTCAGTAATATTTGCCTGACACCGTAGCAAAATGATCTCTTCTCAACAATGAACAGTATTGGGAGTTCTCTACCCTTAAACAATCAAGACTAAGTCTCAGGGCTTACCAGCTCCCAGAGCTTTTATACCTCCTGCTAGGTCAGTGGCATTTCCAGGAGCACAACAAGAAGCAGCAGCAGCTTCAAGACTATGCTGATGCATGCCAATACAATAACCAAGACAGACGGAGGCGGAAAATGCATTTAATATAGGTAGTTTAAAGTGCAAGGCATAAAAGCATGATCAAGAGCAGGTAACAAAATATCCTGCAAATTCTACCTTAGGTACAAAGAGGCAGTGATACATTATGACTCATAATTTTGCCAATTTTTATTTTTTTTTAAGACAGAGGAATACATTTCTCAGACCTCAGGACTTGATCCTTGCCAGATTTCAAGGTCCTACGTCAGATCCCTGGGGCACAGAGCTGTTGAGAAAAAGGAAGGTAATACAGCTTTTACATTGAGACTTGCCTACCTTCCTCTCCTTGCTTCCCTCCTCACTCTGTTCATTTTGCTCTTGAACCAGCGAAATATTCCCCCCCAAGCCCCCATGCAAACAGAGAACAGCAACCTCCAAACAGAAACAATGTGTGAAAAATTCACGTTTCAATGATCATAAGAAACGTAAAGCAAGGACTTACAACTGACTCACTGCATAACACCAATAATCACTGCTACATTCTCCACATGTACATGCAGGCTTGCATACACCAGGATACAGATCCATGATCTCAGCAACTTGTAAAGGACCCCCAAATTCATAAACTCAGTGTTTGTATGAGTCCATGTTTTATGAATGGGGAAAAACAAAACTTGGGAGTGTCACTTGAAAAGCAAAAAAAAATTACAGTTCTACTGCATAGACCTAGGCCAGCGCATGTCAAGGTGAAGACTTCAAGGCACATTATCAAAGCTGCAACTACTTTTCAAAGCCTCCTCTACCACTTAGGCCACCATGTGCTTCGTCAGAGCCTCTTCTGCATGCTCTGGACCCACTCACTTCCCACCTCATGCTCTCCTTCAAGCTTCCTCCAGCCTCTTAATTCTGATACCACTTTGCAAGAAAACTAAGGAACACAGAGTGCATTAAAACTTTATTTTCTTTGCCACATGATTTGTCTCTCCACTTAGGAAGTAAAAAATGTGACTTCAGAGCTGGCATTTTAAGAAAGCTTTCAAATGTGGCTCCAGAACGCTTACACGTGTCATGTAACAACTTTACAATTTTAAGATGAATCACATAAACAAAGGACATACACAACCAAGAATTCACCTAGTCCCTACTGACAAAATCTTCCATACTGGAGAGATGCAGACAAATTTTTTGTTGACGCTTGCAAGCACAGCCGATTACAGAAGTTACTCAGGGTGTTATCCTCTGACCTGAGCCAACAACTTTCACAGCACAAACAGAGCACTGAAGTTTCCCTCTATGTATTCAGGGTACTTGGTCATTGCCATTAAGTGCAGGTATTCCCAGCACAGAATGAAATTACTGCCAGGAGCAGGATGAAACTGTCAAAGCTGGCTCAGGTTTACTTGCCTCCCACTGCAACACCCTCTTAGTCTGCTACAGATCAAGATCACTTTCGGGCATGGTGATAGTACACTAACACTCCAATGCTGGTGAGGGACCACAGCCAATTGTCTGGAGAGCTTGTAGAGATCTGCTGGGAACTTTTTGGGAATTTCCATCCTTGGAAGTTTTCAAAACTTGGTAAGATCCCAAGCAACCCTGTCTACTTTTGCAGTTAGTTTTAGTTTCAGCAGGAGGCTGGACTAGACAATCGCCAGGAAGTCCCTTCTATTCTAATTTTGCTCCCCCAGATTTTGGGATGTTTCAGCTTATAACTAAAAGGAAGGAGGGCAGCCCAAGCTGGTCTCAACTACCTAGTAAAATACCACTGTGTACCAAGTTAACCTTTGTGAAAAGCAAAGCATTTTTATTTGCAAAAGTGGCCTGACTCCACACCCCTGCCGAGCCATGTGCTGTACTACTGAGATGCTCCTGCCGATTTCTGTGGGATATAATGTTGTATTCTGTAGGTGTCAAAGACTGATACCCTCTCTCTCCCGTCTCCATCATGCAGTCACAGAGTGGATAAACATTGTTCACTGCCAATCAGACCAGTGACAAAAACAGGTAACAGACAGGGTACTACAGAGTCTTCTACGTATAACAAGCAGAAATAAAAGTTGAATCTCGTAAGGTCACCTGCGTGAGTCAGAGAGATGACTGTGTACTCCAGTTACTGTGGAATAATCAAGGGTCCTAAAGAGTCAGCAGACCAGAACAAGTCTCCCAGCCCATGGCACAGGGATCTGGGGGCTGCAGTTACCACGTTTAACATATTTTACTTTATAAGTGCTGCCAGACTAGGAACCCAACAACAGCCTGATGCAGTCCCACACTGCTCTCGACTCACCTAGACAGACCTTTGAAGTAGCAGCAAGAACCATCAAGTCTTTCACCAGACTGGCTCCCTGTGCCATTGTTATCCAGGCCGATGCTGTGAACCTCCATGACTGACTTTCCACCAGACGTGACCCCTCTCCTACCTGCTCAGAGCCCTGCTCAAGAGGACACCCCTCAGTTTGGGAGCCACTGGCCAAGGCAAGCCGGAGGCTGCACTTTTCGCCTTAAAAATCAGAGAATCATCTGGTTGAAAAAGACCTCTGAGACCATCAAGTCCAACTGTACCTGACCCCTTACTAAACCATGTCCCTAAAACTCACCTACTCGCCTTTTAAACACCTCCAGGGATGCCGACTCAACCACTTCCCTGGGCAGCTGTCCCAATGCCTGACTACCCTTTCAGTGAAGAAATTTTTCCTGATGTCTAATCTGAATCTCCCCTGGTGCAACTTATGGCTATTTCCTCTCATCCTAGCACTTGTCACTTGCGAGAAGAGACCAGCACCCACCTCATCACAACTTCCTTTCAGGCAGTTGTAGACAGTGATGAGGTCTCCCCTCAGCCTCCTCTTCTCCAAGCTAAACGGCTCCAGTTCCCTCAGCTGCTCCTCACAGGACTTGTTTTCCAGCCCCTTCACCAGCCTTGTTGCCCTTCTCTGGACATGCTCCAGACCCTTGATGTCCTTTTACTGAGGGGCCCAAGACTGAACACAGTACTCGAGGTGTGGCCTCACCAGTGCCGAGGACAGGGGCACAATCACTGCCCTTGTCCTGCTGGCCACGCTGTTTCCGATACAGGCCAAGATGTCATTGGCCCTCTCGGCCACCTGGGCACACTGTTGGTTCATATTCAGCTGGTTGTCAACCAGCACACCGAGGTCCTTCTCTCCCAGGCAGCGCTCCAGCCAGTCTTCCCCAAGTCTGTAACATTGCATGCGGTTGTTGTGTCCCAAGTGCAGGACCTGGTCTTGTTGAACCTCATCCCATCAATCCAGCCTGCCCAAATCCCTCTGTGGAGCCTCCCTTTCTTCAAGCAGATTGACACTTCCACCCAGTTTAGTGTCATCCGCAAACTTACTAAGGGTGCCTTATTCAGCTGGAGCTGCCTGTCATGGGACCAACCCTTCTGGGAGAAACATAAACCTCCAATGTTTAGTCCTGACAGGCAAGCAAGCGTGGAGTACCTAAAACTGACTCCCCAGCTTCACTTTTCATCTCTCATGCACTAGCATAATGGTGGAAAATTAGCACAAGAGGGTTTAAGTGGACTGTATGTAGTTAAGTAAAAGACCGTGCTTAAAATAAACAGCTGTGAGGCTGCTGTCTTTTTTGCATTGGATTTAAATACCATGAAAAATCAGAGTAGGTCTCTTTCAAAATAAATAGGTAGTTTAAAGATGCATAAATATCCTAGAGTCAAAATCATATTTCCACTGATTCAAATGAGAAAGGGTAGTAGACTTTTATTTAAAAATACTGGATGTGTTGATAAAACACACTTAAGCATAAGAAAAGCCAAAGAAATGTCACAGCACAAAACAGGACAGCATCAGAGTCGGGGGAAGGAGGAGAGAAGAATCAGTATTACATTTAAACTTCCTATTATTTACAGTACGAAAATGAAATTTGATTTCAGTTAGAACCACTTTGTTAATTTACATTAATATTTCAAGAAAACAGATTCCTTTCTATCAGCAACACCTATCTAACTAACATGAAACCAGTCATCCTCATTAAGAGCACAGAGGACTGCCTGAAGTACTATGCTAACTGTAAACAGAATTTTTTTTTTTAATGAGATAAAAGCACTGAGAAAATAAAAACAGTATTAAAAGGGACAGTTTCAGTTCATATAATTATTATTTTTTAGAAGCAAGTTGTCTCAGTTAACCAAGTTGAAAATTCTTGGTACAAACATGGAGCTAGTGGCAGTCAGTGACCAACCTTACAGACAGACAAACATTTTTCAGAATCTGCATTGGGATAAGATATGAATTATTTTCTGAATTACAGAAGTATCCTGTCTTCTACGTAATTTATCCAATTTAGAACTGAGCATGAGCTCTGCCAGGGCTAACATCTTAACAGATATGGCTACGTCATCACAGAAACAGCATATTTCATCTAGTAAGTATAAAAAAGTATCACATTTTGTCACATAAACCTGTAGTTTAAAAAAATACAGTCATGGTTGAATAAATATATTCTTATATTCTACATATTTACAGCAGTTTAATTAATAATACATACATGATGTGCTGTTTAGGGCCATTTTTAATTTTAATTTCCAACGAAATGCTGTTTGATATAAATTGGGAATAACAGGAACTGATCATTATTATCTGAAAAAATACGTGCATAATTCACTATTTTGTAAAAAAAAATTACAAAAAGTAAAAAAAAAAATACTCTGAGTGAGTGTATGTTGAGATAACGGACTAACAAAATAAACACACACTGATAAAATTTATCCCCTTTCAAAACAAAACTCTGAACTACCCCGATCTGACACAATGAGAATCACGTATGAAAGTTATCAAGAGCACAAGTGCAAATCAAGATTAGAAGAAAATATTTAAATCAAGGTTCCCTATGTGCAGATTTAAACCGTGATTAAATCTCTATTTTAAACCATTTAGACTCCTATAACTTATTCCAGTTCCCATGTATTAGAACTTTCTTATAATTATAGCATTAGTTAAATGATATCTGGGGAGAGAGAGTGGAATACAAAGATTGGTAAGGAGAGGCAAGAAAAAACATGGCTACTGTCATTATTATTATTATTATTATTATTAATCAAATTACAAGAGCCCAGAATACAACTAGGGTATGGCACTCAAAAAAGTGTTTATGAGACTGTCTAAGTTTAGCATAAGAGAACAGGCAGCCCTGGAAATCCCATGCAAATAAGATGCATATGTTGTTGCAAAATGTTACTGGTTCACTAGCCTGGGGCAAGCTTTTTTTTTTTTTTTTTCCCTTTTCTTTCCCTTTTCTGACAGTCAAGTACAATATTAGCTTGCTCTTTTTTTTTTTGCCACCATCAAGCTGAGGTCGGTTGAGAATATTTTGTGTCTAGACTAGTAAATGTTTCTATGGATTTTGCAAGACTGGTTTATGGGAACAGAATCCACTTTTTGTTTTTCTGCTGGAAAAAGCAGCATTAAAAGCAAATGAGCACCATCATGCATTTGTTTTAAATTGCATATTACAGCACTGCTATTTTGTGTGCAATCAATAGATAATTTGGAAGAAAAATGCTTTTAAAATTCAAAGCTATCCCTGAGCAGCTAAGGTTCTCTTGGAAACTGGAGGAGTCGTCTGAAATTATTGTTCTTTTGTTTGCATCCCCCAGTGGGAAAGGCAGCACACAACTAGAAACCACTGTGCTTGGAGGCAGCAATAATCATTAAGAATAAAGATCAAACCCCCTTCATTTAAACATCAGATATTAAAACTGAATCTAGGACAACGGTAAACTAAGCAGACTCTTTCCTTCCCAAGTAATTATTGGGTTAAATAAAATCTCAAAAGGACCATATAAATTTTGTAACTTCCTCTACTAAAATTAAATTATATTTTGAAATTAATTATGTTTTGAAAACCACGACCTGTCTAGATCCCAATTACAAGCATCAACTTAATCAGTGGAAATTACTGGGATATGCATGGGCCAAAACCTACATTTACTTTTAATACTTGTTTTGGACGGCGGGGTATCTGAAGATGAAATGGATGATGGAGATTTTCACTTTATGGCTTTGGGTGGAAACAACTGAATCTTTCTACACAAAGTAGTGCAGAGAAGCTGCTCTGGCGCAAAGCAATCTCCAGTCCCATTCTTCCAACAAGCTCTCATCCTCAGCCCTTCCCCTCTCTGGAGTCAGCTCTCTGCAGCATTTGGACTTAAAAGTTGCCTGGTAAGGAAGAGGGTTCCTGTTCAGCAATTCACAGATAGCAACTTCCTGAGGATTAAACCCAGAAACAGCAACACTCACTCACATAAATGAGCATATATCTGCAAATTCTGCTCTCAGAACTAGCTGGTGCCCATATGCATCCAGCCTAAACTACGGTACAAGTTGCTTACTCTTTGTCAGTAAGCATGTGTGATTGTAAGGTATGGTGTTCGCACTGTCATCATCCACACAAATATTAATGCATTGGAAGGCTTTCAAAGCAAAGCATTCTGAAGTAAAATTTCAGTATATTCAATAACATAAAACTTTTCCCTTTCTAAATATTCTATGCAGATATTATTACACATATTTCTAAGTATGTGTGCATGTGAATATTTATACACGATGTAGGCAAAAAGTAAACTTACTTTACTTCAATATTACTCTTTTCCTCACCTCTTCCCTCCTTTAGACAAAAGAAACAAACACCAGATATTTACAAGGCCTTAAATTTTCCCCTGGAGGAACCAAAGAACTAGAGAATTAAAAAACAAAACAAACCCCAAACCCAAGCACCACTTGTCACAAATCAGATTTAAAATTATTGTTTGTGGACTGCAAGATAAAACACCCTAAGCTGTAACTGTCTCACAAAAAAAATACTCTCTTTCCATCTCAAAAATGAAATTAATATAATCAGTTCTCTGTTCACCTACAAACTCTTCCAACAAATTTAAGTAAAACTTGTGAAGAAGTCAAATTTTAAAAACAGTCCTAAGACAGAAAGAGTAAAGTTTTGTGGGTTTGCATATTGACACAGATACCTACACCACCAGCAGGGATCCTGTATGGGCACCAGTCCCTCAAACTGATCCATGCACAAAACCTGAACTCACGTGACACTCCAGGTACAGTGACCCTTTTGACAGTCCCGATACCTAGTAAGCAGTTTGGAGGACAGGGTTGTAAGTATTCAACATTGCAAACAAGGCTGGACATTGTGCCACGCTGAATGCTCAAAAAATTCCACCCAAGCTACAGATGTGTTTCATCTTGCCGAGAACCCTCCTGAGAAACAAAAACCCCTGAGTTTTCACGCTTGCTCCATAGAGCTCACTCAACAACTGCTGCCAAGTGCGTAACTGCTCCTCATACAGCTCCAATTTGCAGAGTGCACTCAGCTCCAATTGCTGTGCTGAAGGCAGCTGAGCTACTTATAAAGAGGCAGTATTTTTCTGCTTTGCAAGTATTCTAAAGATTAACAAGGAATCTGGAATTTTTGAAGAAGCACACAGCCATAATTAGAGGTTTAACTCGCGGTCTTCTACAGCCCAGGTAGTTATAATTGTTCTTTCCCACTCCTTTCCCACTGCGTCCTCCTTAATCTTTTTAGGACATATAATATTCCTAGATCTCATTTTGACCTAATTACCAAAAGAGAGCCTTATACCGATATACAAAGCCAGGAGGAAAGTTTAAAATCAACAGCATTTTGACATATGAAGCATGTCTTTCCATTATAGCCCAGGGAGGAAGGCTATTGTGTTAATATCACATTTTGTTGATGCTCACATACCTCAATTTTTAGTTAAGTCAAGCTTAGAGATCTCTACCAGGACTACTTCAGACTACACAAACATGCATTTCCATCTACAAAGTCCTAAGCACCTTTGTAAGGTAAGATAATATGAAAATAATCACACTCCTAACCCATAAATAAGGACTCAACCCTTAAAACCTATATAAAATGATTCCCTAATTCAGTATTCATTGTAAACTAACTGCTATATCCCAACCAACAGATATGGCTCATTAAGATGCTTTGAAGATTCAGACTGCTGAATGCGTGGAACTTTACCATAACCATTAGAAAGTTCAAGCCCTTATTTCTGTCCTTCTGTCTGGTGGGGTGAATTTGGCGCTCACAGAACGATACCGGCTTTGCCAAAGAGCAAGGGCTGCCATTACGTATGCCTCATTACACAGTTCTGTCTGCCCACTATTTAAACAGAACTGCCAGCCTCAAGGCTTGTTTGAGGAACGACTTCAAATTTTGGGTCCCCTGGCAGCATGTTAAATTCCTTTAACTCCTAATGAGACCAATGGATAAAGAAGTTGAGCAGCAGATGCCCTGGGGAAGGCCAAGGTGCATGGAGTGAAGCTAATGTACCGAAGTCACTTCCTTAAATGTCTACAAACACAATTTGAAGCCTGTTGTTTCGAAGTTGACTCTATTGATTGAGCTCCTTTAGACCTGTCAGGGACAAGAAGAGGTCATGCTGCTAGAGGAGGTTTGCAACATTAAGGCCTTTACTATCTTTGATGTCATTTAAGGAATGCAAAAAGTAACATATTCAAAGTTCACCATTTTTACTAAAGGTTCTCCCATGAAGCCACATCTGTCCCTCTGTTACTCATCAGCAAATTTTCTAACTTCTGTGCTTTGGCATGATACTGCTCTTTTTACCATTTTAATGGTAAAATAAATGTACTTATTCTTGCCCCTTTATATCATACTCTTTTTAACATTTACTATGATATAAAGCTCTTAAGGATAGAAGAGTGGTACGCATCTTCCCACAAGTGGCAACAGTAGCCCTTTGCTCAATTTGGGCTGATTTCTGAAGCTAGTTAGAAAGGATCCACTGGTAGAAGAGACACTGTTCTATGAAATATGTTAGAGCTTATTGAACTCTGAAGGATATGAAAAACACTTGAGTAGACCTTCTGAAGCTCTTTCCAGTTCCTTGACAGAAAGACAACAGAACTTGAAATGAACCATCAGTTGAAGTGATCCAAGGCAAGGAATTATGAAATGCCATCTGGCTGGTACAGGATAAGGAAATGTGTAATTTTTGGTGGCTTCCACCTCCACAAAAAAAGAAACAACTGCTTGCGCAGTGAAGTGTTTTGACTATTTGGGAAGGTCCTGAACTAGCAATAAAAATCAAAAAAAAAGAAAAAAGGAGAGATGATGAATTGGAATAAATGTAATAAATTCAAATTAATAATAGTACTAATAAAGGTGAAAACATAAGCAATCACATCGCTTTGATAGCCTGAAGAAAGAAGCTGCTTTAATGCCTAAGTTGACAACATTAGAAACTTAAATATCAACAAGAGAAAATCATATTCTTACAGGTATATATGCAACAAAGGTGATGCCACTGACAATGGGGAGACAAGGCTACAATCAACACTTAGGAAACAGCAAGTAATTGAATGAAAAACTGGAAATAGCCCTATATGGAAAATTTCATCACTTGTTTACAATTCTTGACAATTCAAAAGCAAACCATCTTGGACATTTATGGATCAATGACCCTGCATCTAAAGCACAAGGAATGAGAATATTGACCATTAATACACAGAAGAGAACAGCACGTCCATGCACTAAACTAAAAATGTTCAGAACCTCTCCCACACCATGACCCTGAAAGTGTTATCACACAGGAGTTTAGTTTAATCAACAGACACTGAAGATATCATTCTGTAAGCTTTACAGCAGGCTTAGGATTTCAAAAAATTAGAAAACACAAACTCACCAAATTTGACACTGTTGCACTCTTGACTAGACCTGAGCGTGAAGGTCAAGAGAATCTCATCACCAAAACAAAGATTAGCCATAGCTTAGCTACCACTTATTGCGCCCTGGTTATATTTGTTATGTGCAAGAAGAATAAAACCCAGCTTATATGCAATTGCCACTTCAGAAGTTCCACTTTCTCAAAGCTGGAAAAAATCCTGAACTTGGACCAGAGAGAAGAATCTGACTTCAAAGATACTAAAGTCATATCTGAACAAAAGGATCACCAATCATAACTAGACGAAAAAATGAACAAAAATTTAATCCTTTCCCTCAGACTACATAAGAAGAAACAGGAAAAATGGGAAATCTCAGGGATGGCAAAGAGCTTAAGTGAAATGTTACAGACTGCTTAGTGAAGCAAAAGACACAAGAAACGGTCTATTTCGTACATTAGAAACAAAAGGAATCCTAACAATAGTACAAAATCCACTATTTGACAGATATTCTTCAGTACTGAGAAATCTACAAAAGGCAGAACTTCAATGATATATTGGTACACAGTGCTAACTATTGTCTATTTGAATAATAACTAACAGTTGATGTTGGTTAATGACAGCAATTAAGGCTAGGCACCAGGCCACTGCATCCAGCTAAAGGACATGCAGGTCATCAAGGGTGTTGCAAGAGAGGAAACAATCCAAAGAGAGTCATAAGAAACATTAAGAGTAGAAAAGAACACCTCACAAAGAAAAGCTCCACCTCAAACTGCTGTTTTACATAGACAAGTTTGGGGACAACAATGGTATACAAACAGAGGGCTTTTCAGTCTACCAAAGATAGATGAACCACTAGCCTGAAGTTAAGAGCAAATAATTTCAGTTATAAAAAATGGCATCTACTTCAACCAGTTCAGGGGAATTCATTTAACAGCACAAGTGAAACAAACTGCCTTTCTGGCAATGTTAAAAGACAGGAACGAAAGGGATTTCTAAATGATGCCTGCTTGCTCAAAGGGCCAGTAATTCAGGGCAGTCCTGTACTCTGCATCACGCAGGTTGTTTCTGGAAGTTACTCGCAAGCTTTCTTTTTTAACTTGAAACCCTTCTACACAAGAACAAACAAAAACCAGACTGCTGGTCAAAACCAACAACACAGCTTTTAAAATTCCTCTCTCATGCCTGTGCTTAATGGAGGGTTTTGGGTTTTTTTTAAACATAACAAGTTTCACAACAAAATCCACTCTTTACTTATGTTCATATGCACTTACCCAGTATGCTATCCATACATCTCCGTCTCAAAAATAAGTGGCACCTACTCCAGCTTTCAGACCAAAAGACATCTCAGCCAGCACCGTTTTACACGACGCTTTGTGCCAAGTACACTTCTCCGTCCTTCCGTTATTTAACCCATCAGAAAGTCCAAGCAGCTCTGACATAAAGAAAGAGCACATACCAGATAACGTTCGCCTTCGCAGGCACTCCGATCGCTTCCAGAGACCCAGAACTGCCTCCATTACATGGTTTATTGAAGCCAGCGTCGATCTCCAGCGCTGCACATCCCGATCTAGGGGAGAGCCGAGCATCAGAGCGCACCCCGAACCCTCGACACTCCCAGAGGAGGAAAACAGGCATCATCTTCCCCAAAAGAGCACACCAGGCATCATCTTCCCCAACTCTCCCTGCACACAGCCCGCGCTGTTCCTCCACGCTCGCCCCCGCTCCGCAAACCCGCGTGGTGCGTGGCAACTCCAGAGCCACAACTTCATGGCTCTCTGGCTTCTGTCAGCCTGTCTGTCCGAGTGCCAGCTTGGATGCACGCAGCCCAGTGACACCGAGAGGGAGGGAACTCGCCAGCTCCTCCGCAACTAAACTTCTCGCCTCTCCTTTCCCCACAGGCGAGCTGGACCCAACCGTTCTCCTTCCCCGAGGCGGGCAAAGCCCCGCACAGATTCCCGGCTTCGCAGCGGGCACCGGGGAGAGGAGGGGAGCAGAGGGAAAACCAAAGGGACGGGAGACCGTCCCTGGACTGCACAGGGTTTAACGGCGGGGACAGACGCAGCGCTCCGGTTCCCAGCGAGCCCTCGGTGGGCTGTGCCCCAGGCTCTCCCCCCGCAGCACCAGCTGCCCTGCAGCCCCCGGAGGCTCTTCCCCCGCAGGCGCTGCCCCCGCGGGTCATGAACCAGGCTCTTCCCGCACAGGCGATACGCCTCCGCCCCCACAGCCGCCGCAGACAATGGGTTTGCGGGCGGGGCGCGGCTGCCTCCTTGCCCCCTCGCCGCCCCCGCCCCCGGCTCTGCCCGCCCCGCCGGAGCCGCCCTGGCCCTGAGGTGTCGCCGAGGCTGCCCCGGCCCGCGCCCCGCGGGGGGAGTCCGGACACGCCTCCCCGGGGAGGGCGCGGATCGCCCTCCCGGCGCTCACGACTACGCCCGCGGCGGCGGCGCGCGCCCCCACCTGCCCGCGCCCCCGCCTCTGCCCGCGCGCCCGGCGCCCCCGCTCACGGCCGCGCCGCCATCTTGCGCTTTTGCTTCACAAAACTAATGCACTTCTTTCGGGGCGGGAGGGCGGCGGCTGAGCCGGGAACTCCCAACGCCGCCCGGGCCCCTCGCCTCGCGGCCGCCGCCGCTCGCGGCACCCTCTCGCATCGTCGCGTCGCCTCGCTGCCCCGTGGCGGGAGCACGGCGAGGCCGGGCGGCGGCGCCTCAGCCTCCCGGGCGGGGAGCGGCAGCGGGGGCGGAGCCGCCTCGCCCCGCCCGTCGGGCGGCGGAGGCTGCCCTGGCCGGGGAGAAGGGGGTGACCGCTGGTCGGCTGGATCCTGCCGCCGCGCGAGCGGCTGAGGGGCAGTCTCGGCTCCCGCCCGTGAGGGTCGGGCCCGAGTGCTTCTCTGGCTCTGAGGGAAAGGCAGAGCCACGGGGCCCCCAGCCCCAGAGCAGCGACAGCGTTGTCTCCCTCTTGGTATTTGTATTAAGGACCCGATTCACCATTCGTTGAGTTTGAGGTAGAAATAAAGAGACTTCAAGCCGAGACCCGGCATCCCTATTTCAGAGCCGGTTTTCAAGGCTTGCTTTTCGACCCAAACCATAGAATGGGACCTTAAAGGCCATCCAGTTCCACCCCTCCTGCCGCTCCACCTCCCACCAGAACAGGATGCTCAGGGCCCTGCACTTGCTCAAATGCTCAACCTGGCATTGAACACTTCCAGGGAGGGGACATCCACGACTCCCCTGGGCAACCTGTTCCAGTGCCTCAAGACCTTCAGCGGTTGGTAGTCATGTTTTGCTAGTACATGTGCCACCCCCATCAGTGGTCTCTCTATACCGACTAGCTTCATGCATCCAAAACAGAGTGGGCTAGAGACTGTGTGAGTCTGTATCAACAGTGGTTTCAACAATTGAAAGAGAAGACTGTTCCTGAAAAGCCACAACTAGAGCTACAAATGTTATTTCCTGCACTCTGAATAATTACTTGTTAAAGTCTATCTCATCTTACAGTAGAGCTCACTTCTGAGCAGCTTGCACAGTCACTCTGAATAGGAGGTATTTTTTTGTTAAAACTGAAAACTGAAAAAGATAAATCAAGTCTGTTTTAATTTAATCATTAACAGTTAAGTCACAAAAGCCCACAAGCTCTGCTATAACATAAATGTGATAAGAGATCAAGGCTCAGACCATAAACAGTCCAGCAATTTCAATTTAATAAGCAAATACAGGCAAGGAAAGAGCGCTGGGTGCACGGGGACTCTGTGCTCCACCAACACGCACACCATACAATTGTTACATTCGGTTTATATTTACTATACTAATACATATTCCTAGCTATTTTCGAGAAAATAAATTTTCCTTTTTCTTACGGCAAGTCTTCTGAATGTGTCCCTTTTTATTACAGTAGTAACATACGGGAGCTGTAAACCTTTCTTGATGAGATTGGCTCTGAGGTGTCTTTTCTGTTTTTCTCTCATTTTTGTCCCCAGATGGAGTCCTGCTCTGACTCTCTCTAACTGCTGCCAAGAAAATTTTTGCCTTTGCTTTCTGTTTTTCCTAAATTCTCATTCCAGCTTGTCTAATCATTCCCTTTTCTTCAGTAGTAAATAAGATCCCTAAAATGGACTGCATTTCTTCCCAGGTATAAGTGTTAGGACCTAGGAATTGATCTAATTCCTCAACTACTCCTAGGGGATCATCTAATAGAGTCCCCATTTCCTTTTTAAAGTTTCTTACATCTGTAGTACTTAGTGGTACAGCCACTTTTTTGTCTCCCTTCAGGCTTTTCATCTGCTTTTAATACAAGTATTGAGGCTGGAAAAGGATGGGAAGTCCCGATCCATAGTTCTGCATAATCGCTTTCCTCCTGACTAAAGGGTTCTTTTGCATTAAAATATAGATTTAAGGCCTGGCAGACCCAGTCCTCAAAAGATGCAAAACCAGGCCAAAAGACATGTGGTTTTAAAGGTTCTTTTGGCTGCTCTACCATACAATATTGAACCATTTTTAATTTACTTTTTCCTTTCCTGGGGCCCCTATTTTTCCAATTTCTGATCATTGTTCCTAACGGACTTTCTGGTGGTATGTCTAGTAATTTGCTCCCTTTCTCCTGGTCCTGAGTCTTCAAATTAATCCGACCCATCTAGGAGTTTTACTGTGGCAATTCCTACAGCCCTTGGTTGCCTTAATAAGAGTGTCTTGCAGGGGACTTAGGACCTATCACCCACCCACGAATCCTATAAGAATCACTTTGGTCCTTCACCAGCCAAGTCCCTCGCAGGAGATTGGAACTGCGGTTAGAAGACCTCTGCACTCGCTTCAGAACTATGTTCCGTCTCAGTCACACTCTTACACACCCAGGCAACTGAATCCCACCCAATCGAACGGTAAACATCTTTAATAATTACAACTCCATCGTCTTCATTTGGATCTTCGCGCACAGAATTATGGGCAAAATAAACTTGCAGCAGGCAAGGGAACTTATAAAAAAAATTAAATTCTTTGCTTGGCTGTATTTAGGTTCAGGATGGCGTTAGTTCCAACCCGATCCAACCAGGAGCCACCGAGTGGTGGGGCGCCCCTCCTAGACCGAGTTAGAATTCGGAAACGAAGACCATCCCGGACAAGCCCCCAATTGTGATAAAAGATCAAGGCTCAGACCATAAACAGTCCAGCAATTTCAATTTAATAAGCAAATAAAAGGAAGCAAGCAGTGCTGGGTGCACGAGGAGTCTGCGCTCCACCAACATGCGCACCAAACAATTCTTACATTCGGTTTCTATTTACTATACTAATACATATTCCTAGCTATTTTTGAGAAAAGGTTGGTTTATGTAGATGGATTCCTAGAAGAGGTGTATTTTCTATGACGCATGCTCTCTTTATCACTTGGGGTCTTATCTGCTCCCATCTGGTGGTCATTGGGTGAAGTTAGCAGTCCTCCTCAGCTTGTCCTCCAGATAAACTTAGGTTCTGCCCATGCACTCTTGATATCTTCTTGTGCAGCACTATGCGGTTATCAGCAAAACTGGGTTGAACTAGTTTATCAAGAAATACACCCAGTGTCTTTCACAAGAAAAAAAAAACTATGTACAGTTGCTTAAGCTTACGGTTATACCAAAAAAGGGCATATTTCATCATCTTGTTTCCATATTGTCCCATATTTGCATGAACCAGATGTACACATCTCACAATAAATAAAGCCTTTCTCATGCTAAAACAGATCATTATACTAGATGAGAGAAGGGTGCATTTTTTTCAGGAATGGGCTCCCTGAATCCAAGCACGTTTAGCGTTCCACAAACAGAATGCAGCATCCATTCTACCTCTTTATCGCATGTGGAAAAGATCGAGATGACTAGCAGGGAAAAGGCATACAAGAGTCCTGTGAGGACTCAACTTCAGAGTGATCTGTGATAGAAATAATGTTTTTCTCTTCATCACTCTCTGCTTCATTTAGGTCTTCTGGAAATTCATTCTCTTTATTGAACTTAAAATTCCTTCTCTTCATTGCAATTCTTAAAGGCCCTGTGTTGTTTCTATGTTTTCTTTTTCACATATCTATAAAGAGATATCAGAAAAAGCAATACAAATCATTACCAAAACAGTTCTTGCTTCAAAATCAAGCATCCTCTTCTTACTGGAGTTATGAGGGAGACAATCAGATGAGTTCAGTTACCATTGTCTCTCCCTACATATGCCTAGAGAAAGAATTGCAAGTTAATGAGATCAATTTGCTATTAGATTTTAAAAAACAAGCTACAGAATTTCATTCACAAAGCCATCAGCTGAACTATTTTTATGAGGAGAAAATTCTTACTTGAGATAGCAAGTACTACTGCAAAGCAAAGCTGTTAGGTGAAGTTGCTTATTACATGAACTAATACAGATGAACAACAGAAAACATTTGGAGGTGAGACCTTCAAATCTGTTATAAAGCTGTAAACTTCAAAAACTAAACACAGGTTGGGCAGAGTTACAGACAATTTTAAGGGAATATTTGCTTGAGAAAACTTGCCTGTAAAAATTTACACCTCACGTGCTTTCTGATTCAGTTAACCTTGCTTAGAGCAAACTTTGCATTTTTGCCTTCCAGGAAAACTTGCTATTCCTTGTATTCACAGTGTACTGCACAAAGCATATGGGAGAAGTCAATGGCAAAACTCCCAGACATGGCAGTGAGACCATGTATTTTATCTGAAAGAGACCCAAGTCCCTTTGTTCTTTCATGTCCTTTTCACAGGAAAAGTGAGGAAATCACAGTCTTTCCTTTACATATGTATTGTTATCGCTCCCCTGTTCCCCCCGCCCCACACACACACACTTTTTCCCTTCAATTGGAAATCACAGTAAGAGGTGGCATATATTTTAGCATTTAAGGACAGGGAAAGCGTAAAACACTGCCTCATATAACTAAAAACTAGTTGAGTAGTCAGAAACCACCATGTACAACACTTTTCAAGTAGGAAGAGACAGCAATTCAGGAGCCATTAAATGTCAGTTGGGTTATCGAGGCCAACATAAGCAAACCTTTGTATTTGAACTTCATAACTACATGTTATGATCTATTGATTTATCTCACATTTAGAAGCAAATTAAAAAATGGAATGCCTCCTGGCATAAAGAACCAGACATCACAGAAATTTGTCATGTCACAACAACAGAGAAGGCATTGGTGACTTTGTCACCTTCTCCAAGAAAATGTGACTAAAATGCAACTTGCCATTAGTGCAGAGTGTGCTGCAGTCTACAGGCACTGCTGGTATCTTTGTTGTTTCATCACACTTTGAGTCTGTTTTCTTACAGCCAGGAACAGAGCTCTGCTTCAGCATTTATACTGTAGCAAGATGGAGCATACTCTGAAGAGCTACAACCTTGTATTAAAGAAGAGAGCACAAAGAATTGTGTTGCAGAGTTGGTTACAAATACCGAGACAAGTCTTAAAATCCTTAGTATGAAAAAGCATACCTCTTTTCGCATGGGATTCTTTCATTTCACAACAGTTTTGTTCAAAGTCTTCATCCAATTCTTCCCTCACTATGGCATATGGCATATGGCATATCTCTCAAAATACAACCTCTGTGCCTAATAAGATGGTCTGAAATTTTACAGTCAGAACTGAGTATTTTCTACCAGCCAATGAAATCCTTTATTTCAATAACTGAGAAAGATTTTACTCTTTCCATAGGTAGATTCTAAAAGGTTATGTCTGTTTTCAGCATAACAACGTAAAAGTTAATTATTAAAGCAAAAGTACTAGTTACTGATCAACACTTCTATCACAATTGCACACCCAAGTAGTTTAGTGCTACAACATTCACCATCTGGCAAGAAATGCTCTCTGTGGATGTTTAAAGTGATCTAAACCCAAGTCTACTGTCCACAGATGACATTTATCAATGTATGCATTTTGAATTTTTCCAAATAAAAATAATAGGAATAAAAACACATCCTCACCTCCAGGATCTTTATCTAAAACCTTGCTACAGATTAGATCGATATCTTTTAAAAAATCTGCTGCAGTTAGGTACTGGTGCAAGTCAATCTTAGACAGAACTGCTGAGAAGTTTGTGGGCTATTTAATAACTGCGTCATGATCGGGTACCTACAAATGAAATGTATGTGCTCAGAGATTTAACACAGAATCTACCACGATTAATTATTTTAATGAAGTCAAACAAAGGACTTCTTAAAACCCCAAATATTTCTGACACCTCCCAAGATGAGGAAATTAACCAGTTATGTCTTCTCTTCAACTGGCTTTCTTCAAAGACAGACCAGAAAAGGGAAAAAACAAGCAGGGTGGTGAGAAGCATGAGGGTGGTGAGGGCAGAGAAGGGAATAAGACTCCAAGAGCGGGATTAATTTCACTTTGCTTCAGAAAATCACAGCAAATAAACCTTTCTCAGTGAAGTCACCCAAGAAGCTCTTTGTTGTTAGCAGCAAGAAGGTGGCTGCAGGAATTGCACCTTGAAAATACCTGTACTAGACATCTACTTTTGGATGAGATAACTGTACCCAGAGGTGTTGATTTCTTTACTCTAACCATAAAAGAAGCCTGATGAATAGTTTAGACGAGCAAATTATGTAGGTTTAGATCATTCACGTCACAGAAACTAAAAGGGAAAGACAAGTCAGTGGATGCTTAAGGGAACAGGACTTTGCTGAGACACCAAACTGTATTAAAACTCTAGCTGACTTGGAAGTATATTCCCTTGACTTAGACTTACTCAATGAACTAAATGAGAAAAAGAGACAAGAGACATAAGCGTATGGGACGAAGAAGAAACCACACTGCCCTTACGGTTGATCTTACACTGAGAAGCCCCGGATGAAACAGAGAATAGAATCTTAAAATTTATTTATAAACTGCTGCTTCTACTCCTGTTCTTGCAGAAACTATTGTCATTCAATTATGAAAAGCTTTAGGCTTTATTAAAACATTCCTATAGATACTGTTTATAATTACAAAGAAAGAGATAAAGAGATCTCTCTGCTTCTCGGTGCTGTAACATGCCTACGTACCAAAGCCTTTTCATGAGAATAGAATCTTAAAATTTATTTATAAAACTGCTGCTTCTACTCCTGTTCTTTCAGAAACTATTGTCATTCAATTATGAAAAGCTTTAGGCTTTATTAAAACATTCCTATAGATACTGTTTATAATTACAAAGAAAGAGATCTCTCTGCTTCTCGGTGCTGTAACATGCCTACATACCAAAGCCTTTTCATGACCAAACTGTGTCGGCATTTGACCTGACTGGCAGTTGGACTAGAAGATTGTTGTAGGTCCCTTCCAACAGAAATATTCTGAGGTTCTAAAGAGGTTTTAGAAGGAGTCCGGGGCTTTCAGTGAATACTCAAGTAATAGATATTTGAGAGTCAGAAAAAGTAAAAGCAAAATTCACTTCCTACTTCTTGAACAAAAATGATAAACTTCCCTATGAGGGGCACACAAACACAGTACTGTGCTGAGAAGTACAAATGCAGAGAATTATGAATATACAGGCATAAAATGATATTAGAGATCTACAAAAATTTACCTCCTCGGAGTCAACAGGCTTTGTAATGCTTTGAAACGTCTGTCAATGACAAGTCTATGAGTCACATCTCTCAAGAAAACCCAAAATGTACGCAAGGCATCCTCCTCCTGCTCCTCCAGCTTTCATCTTTCTTCCTCTGTCACCTCTTGAGGCTTAGGTGGCAGTGCTACAGGCAGTACTTCCAATGTCTGCCAAGCTGGAATTGATCAGAACTCTGAGTCACTTTACGGTACGCAAATACAAGCATATGAGAAATTAGTGGGGAAAGGTATGTATATGTATAGCCATATTGGGGAATCTTATCAATATGTGACACTTGACTGCATATAAGTAAGGCAAATCGCCGCCTTAGGGCGCGCACGTTTGTGCCCAGCCCGCGCCCCGAGGGGGAATCCGGACACGCCTCCCCCCCTCCGAGGTGCGGCAGCGCCCCCTGCTGTCCTTGAATATAAGTGCACGGTAAGGAGCAAAGATGGAGTTAACTCCTTTGAAGGGTGGGATAACAGCATTGCTGTCTGCTCTGTGTTTGGTTTTATATATATATGTATGTATTTGCATTGAGAACTGTTATCTTTTTCTATACAGTTTTTCCCCCCGATTAAAGTCTGTTAAGTGCAAAGGGTTGTGGTGATTTACTTTTGAGACATTGCCCCGATAGACATCTTAGCCTTCCTTTAAACCAAGACAATGCACCAAACAGAGTTGGTCCAAAACCTTTACATAATATGCGACAGACTATACAGCAACACAGACTGCTTCAGAAAAACATATTCCCACAAGCTGGAAAATAATGATAAAATTTTATAATCAAATTTTCAATCATTTTCTTTTAAAGAGAGGTACTGAAATTGTCTGGGAGATGTTCAGCTCTGCAGCATTCCAAAGCCAATCACAGCAATGTATCATATAAAAAAATACATATGGAATGAAAATATCAAATGAAAGCAATGTAAGGACTTTATTTGATCTTTTAAATAAATTTTAATATATAAATCTATACGTAAAAATAAACTTTACAGACAAACAATAAAATGCAAAAAAAAGAAATTGTGGAACTGAAGTATGTTGAAATCAAGCATTATTGAAAAGACCGTACAGCTGCGATTTCTTTCTTCATATCCTAGAAGACAAAAGACAAACTAGCAGTCAGTACAAAAAAAAGCTTAAGAACCCTCTTTATTTCTTCATAAAAAGAATCCTTACATCCATACACTCGGTAGTCATGTTTCACTAATACATGTGCTACCACCATCACAATGTCTTTCTATACCCACTATCTTCAAAGACATCCTCATGCATCCAAAATAGAGTGGGCTAAAGACTGTATGGATCTGTATCAACAGTGGTTTCAAAGACTGTTCCTGAAAAGCCACAACTAGAGCTGCAAATGTTATTTCCTGCACTCTGAATAATTAAACGCAGCATCCGTTCTACCTCTTTATTGCATGTAGAAGAGATCAAGATGACTAGGGCCACAGGGAAAAGGCTTCCTCGGTTTTAAGGAAGATTGAGAGGGATAAAGAATACTATTTTAAGGCACAAGCATCTCAAAACAAGTGGATTCAAGGATCTTGAATCTGAAGATTGAATATGAAACCTATCTAAATCAACTCCATGCTGGGAGTGCCTGACTGGGACCATGTGTGCCTCTGGAGGATTTCTGCTGTGTTCTGACAACTCGGAAATCCTCTCTTAGAGGAAGAGATGAGAGAATTTGACTCATTAGCATTAAGCCATCATAGGCAGAAATCTCCCCATATGTTAAATTAAAGATGCTCGAGCCATGCTAGTTAAACAGAGCTTACAAAGTGACTAGAGAAAAGTCTCAAACTCTTATTATGTTTCATACCTAATTTCTTTTCAAGAATGGAGTGACTACTACATGAAGGATTAACCACGTCTGACCGCTTGTAAGAGGAGAAAGAGGAAGCGACAGACTGAGAAAAGCACTCAGCTTTCCCAGCCCCCCAAGCCCCTACAAAGGTTCTGGAAAAGCACTGTTGACAGACTGAGATTAACTGTTTTGAAAGGACCATGAGGGTGGACACACTGTCTTCAAGTTCAAGGCTTGTCCTGCTGAAACTACCAACAATTAAGCCAAATGCAATAGGGATATATGACTTCCAGACTGAAATGAAGAAGTCTCGTAACACAGGCAACTTAGCAGAAAAGAGTAATGCGTAATAAGCATGATGTCCAGAGTGCACAGATACATGTATATATACCCCCACATCTGTAACAGTGACAGAAAGTGCTGTAAGACAGAAAAAAATTAGCTTCACTAATTTGGTATTGTCATAATTGTCCCGATGTTTGTAAATGCACTGACTTAGAATAGCATACAGTTTTTCCAAATTAAATATATTGATGTTCTCACTTTTTACTGTGACAAAATCCAGTAGCTGCTGAAGAAAAAAAATGGAAACAAGTTAAGAATAGCACAAAATCCTTTGAATAGGCTCTTTATGTTTTCAGAAGCTAAACAATAACAAGTGACATCCTACTTTCTTTTATTTAGCAATATAATACGAATGACACTTCAGAACGGATTAAATATCTCACAAGATTTAACTAGAGAAAATGAGTTAATTTTTCATATCTCGGATAAAAGTAAGGCTTAAATTTCAAACAGTATGTTACATGAATCAATCTATCACATCAATGATCATAATTTTAATCAACTGCTTCCAGACCAGCAGGGAATGACACAATGCACTTTGTCATAGAGTTGCTGCCACAGCAAAGCCACAGTTGAGTTTCATTAGAGAAACAGTTGCTGCAACGCAGGGCACCCTAAAGCGCATCTTTGGAAGCCAGGCTACAGATCTTCTAGATATAGGTGTGCCAGCCAGATAATGAAAGCATCCTTATGGGCTCAGCTTTACCCATGAGCTGAACATGTGCCGTGCCTACAACTCCACTGGCAGAACACACTGGCTCAAGTGCCCAAAGCACATGAGGAAGAAGAGTCAGATCCGTTAGCTGCTACCTGTAAACTGAACAGTGCGTACACTAGCAGAGTGGCTCTGCCTGTAGCAGATTGTCAGTTGCTCACGTAGCCTTTTCTGTTACCAAAGAAGTGATTATCTCTGGGAAAGCAAGAGTCATGAGCTAGTGGCAGCACCTTTCTCCTCTGTTGGGATCTTCAGCACCTGTGTTGTGTGAGGCTGTGAAGATGTAGCTTAGGAGAGCAACCACACCAAATGAAAATACTTCTGCCTCACAACTGCCCATCATCAAACTCTGCCTCCCTCAGATCAGCCAGCCCAACATTTGAGTATCCCCCTCAACGTCATTGTACACAACATGCAGGTAAGATGCATGAACGTGCTTCCAGCTGCTGCGAACAGGTAGGATGTGACAGAGGGATGTGGTCAACATCCCACCTGAAACTATTTCTGATTGCTGCCACGCAGATGACTGCATGCTCTACTATATGTTCATAAAGTTCTGGGCAAGTAAATAGATGAACAAAGAAATCCCAAACAAAACTAAGCAGCTACATCTTGGAGTCTCACCTATCTTAACTGTATGGGAGCTCCAAAGAGGCTCTCTGTTGTGAGCAGCAAGTTCCAATGGCACCCATGTTAATGAAAGAAGTTTTCTAAATGATGTATTCAATGACTGTAGCTCTCTTCATAGCAGAGACATATACGAGCTGAAATGTATATAAGGGCTCTACTGTTCTATTTCCCCAACAGGCAATAACTTTGGAGCACATGCTTATCAGCAACCTTTGTGGCTTCTCCACATGCATAGACAGACGCAAACAACAAAACTCCCCAAAATCTGCTTCCATAGGAAGCCAGCTTTAAAAATTTAGTTTCACCTCTACAAAATAGGTCCCAGCTTAAAACATTATAGAAATTGTGCTGACAAGCCCTTTCACTGAAGGGGATTCCTCTCTGCTCACACTCTGCCCCACAGAGGAAACATTCACATGATACTCCTGTTCTCATCACAGCAGGAAAACAGGCAAACTTCCTCTGCATTGGCCAACTTCCAGGATTCCAACCTAGCAGTTTTCCTACTTTTCCTCACTGTGGTATCCCCTGAAGATCAGGTCCTTGTTCTATGCTCTCCCACTCATGCAAAAGAATTTCTTTTACCCATCTGCAGCTAGGCCGAATTTTAATCCTTTCCCCAAAGTGTAGCCAAGGATAGCAACTTCTCCCCTATAAAGGACTTGAAAGCCCTTATAGAACTCTTAACTTGTGTGAATGCAAAATTCTAACACTGTATTTTGAAAGAATTTCAGAAAAGTAGGTATTACTATTTTATCCATGATGAGCTTTATGTCAGCCTGCTGACGTTGGGTTTAAAGTCATCACTGCTAGAAATAAAGGTCTTTTTCAGGTTCCTCAGAAATAAAAAGAGGCAAAAACCAAAACGAACCAAAACCCCCATATCCATCATAAAAACTATTAAGACATTAATAGCCAACAGTACTAGCAGGTTGTCAGTGCGATACTTCAAAATTCAACAAGCCCTTTAAAATTCAAAATTCAGACCACCAAAAGCACAAACAGCAGCCTACACCAGATGTGGAAACACAATTTTAATTGGCACTGGTTAACGACTGACTTAATTTACAACTGTACACGTAGCAAGGAAATGTCCTACTTTAATTTCAATATGGTAAATACTAGGCTTACTTTGAGCTCACAGTAATCCACAATCACTGGCTGTGTGACCGTTTCCTTTGCTTTCTTAACATCTGTCACCTGTTGGTCTTCAGCCCGAGAATGTCTTTCGTGAGTCATATGGTGTGCCCATCCTTCTGGAACGACACAAATTTCTTAAATGAGGATTTCTGTTTAACTGGAATACATGTTAGTGCAGTATCCTGTACATGGAACACAGTCTCTCTCACAAGCTGGGCAAAGTTAGAGAAAAGCATATGGGAAATTATTGATAGAAAATTACCACCAAAGCAAATACTGTATAGCTATTAACTTACAGTTAGGAAAATTTTATATATAGAATATCCTCACCTGGCTTTTTTTTTTGATGCAGGAGGTTTAGCAGCTTGATTTATAATCAAGTCTTCAAAAAACATTTTTTGTTCTGCCTTTTCAGGCAAGTGGATTTTGAAAACTTCATAATCATTAATAAACAATTCTCTTATCTAAAGCATGAGAAGAACAGATACTTCAGATATGAGGCTACACCAATTCATATTCTATTCCAAAAAAGATGACTTCGTTTTGAAATTACAAGGAATAATCACGTGGATAAGAAACTATGAAAAGTTATCTTCTTCATCTTAAAAGGCTGGATTTTCATAGGTCAACATGGCAAATGAAAATATCTTCCCCAAGGAAAACCTCTGGAGGTAAAGCTCAATGAAGGGACCATACAATACTCTGATAAAGTGGTGACATCCACCCCCTCCAAGACTGCTTATTTTGTATGTACCTGCCTTCCTGTCCTTTACTCTGAGACTTTATGACAGCTATAGAAGGAACAGGCAGGGTTCAGCAGACAAGAGTGGGCTTTTTGGGAAGGTGGTGTTTGGTTTTGGGGCGTTTTTGTTTTCTGGTTTTCTTTTCTGTTGTTGTGTTGTGGGTTTTTTTCTTTTTTTTTTTAATTAATTTAAATGAGGTGTCTAAAGTTGCATACTTCCAAGTTTTACTCCATTTTTCAGTCTCCACTACCAAAAGGCACAGAAGGTATTTCATTACTTAATTTGGAAGGAATTAATTAACAGTATAATAAGTTCTATAGAAAGTTAAGCCTTTTCAAAGCATTTGATGATGAGCACATCTAGATAAGCCCCTCCCCCTCCAATAACTGAGAAAAAATAATCAATGCAGCATATTCACATTTAGAACAGCTTGCACACTGTCAGATGTCTAGAAAGCTAAGCATGCGTTTTTACTGAATTTTGTTAAGGAATAGTATTAAAAATGTATTTCCAAATTACTTGAGCAGAAGTTGGAACTTACAGCTTTCTAATTTGTAAAGCTTTCACTTACATAAAGAAATGAATTGAAATTTTTATTAAAGAACTTAAATTTGAAGTTACATTGCATCATTAACAGTGTGAACACTGCACTTTTTCAGGAAAAATACTTTTCACTGTTCAGTAACAATGCTTTCAGTATAGTATGATTGAGCACATACCCAGTCATCTTGAAGTCACTGGAATTATTGCCTGAAGTACATTTCTACATCTGTCTATAAAGCATCAATGTGTAAGAAGGAGGAAAAAAGTTTCAGACAAATGCTTTCAGCATTGTTTTGTCTAAAGAAATGTTAAGAGACCTAGTTAGGGTTCCTGAGTAAAAACAGTAAGAATTTGCTTAAGAGTGCACAGTGCTCCAACACTTAAAGGATTTATAAATTAACAAGAAATTGAATAAAAGAGTAAGAAAAGTATCAACAAAAATACCTCTTTTGGGAGAGCTGCATGACACACATCAGCTGTTGCAAGCAGCATAACTGGAGCAAATGCCAGAATGTTCTGCAATATTGTTGTAAAAGTAGCTTTCACTGTAGTTGCAACAGCCTCCCACCACGAATAGATATGTGGGATATAAATTATACTTGGTGCTGCTCTTTGAGCTTCTCGCATCAGCTGATAAAATGAAAGATTCAATAAGAAGCATAAACCACATGGAACAGGCTAATAAATAACTACGTATCAGTCAAACTATCTCATAAAATAGGAAGCCAAAACATTGAAAACCAAACAAACGAAAGAACAACTCCTTAACATTAAGGTGAAATTTGCACTTTCACTCAAATACAGGTATTGCTACACAGACAGAACAAGACCTGAATCTCTGCCTGATTTTAATACTATTTAAGTGTAAGATAACTCCTAAAAAGCCTCTCAACTAAGCAGGTGTGATGGTGAGCCTGAAAAAACAAGACTAATCCTTCAGCAAGATATATTAGTCTGGGTAAATTGCTACACAACTGCATCTACACCATTTTAAGTTCTGAGAGGGCAAATATCCCAGTCAGCCTGGAGCACAATCTGAACAAAGACCTATGTGAAAAGATCAGGGACTGGCACAGTAAGAGAAGCTTGGTTAAAATTCATCATTTCGAGTACATGCGACATGACCATCTTCATCCTGCCTGAACTGCTTCATCACTCAGCCACTCATTACCAAAGGATCCATCAGACAAGGTGATGCGCGTTGGAAGACCACAACCCATTGCCTGCAGAAGGTACCTGAATCACAGAAGCAGACATGTTTCTACTGCCAGGAGGGAAGCAGCAACAGTCCCTCCAGGTGACAAATTTCTCCATGCACCCTTTCAGATTATAATATTCAGGGAGCTTCCATAACAAGATGGGAAGCGGACGTGGTATATCCAGGCATCAACTAGACATGGTAGGTAGATGATTGCAGATACAACCATCACCAACTTGTTCCTCTTAGGTGACAGAGGAGTATCCAGTCATGTAACGTGTTGGTCCTTACCTGTACACTTTCAAATGCTACCAAGATCAAAATATTTTTTAATATAGTGATGCCAAACAACAAAATGGATTTCCTGCCTAAAAGTAAAAATGAAACCAGCGATAAATCTGCTTATATTTATCCTAGTTAAGAAAAGCACACCACTATATAAATGTAAGTGTTCCATTAGTTTTAATACTTTTACTGCATATACTGCAGCAGTAGAAGCTGTATATGTACAGGCAAAAAACAAGAAACATTTCTATGCCCAAAACCTTGATTGCCTTAAAATGTAACAACAAAGGTACCTACAAAAAGTGCACGACTGGCACTCAGGCTGATGCAGAGCCCACAACTGGGAGCACAGAGTATTAAGAAGCAATGAAAACAACTTGCTGGATCCCACAAATGTAATTTCTTGCCATAAAGAGGGCTTTATTAGCAGCACCTCTCAACTTCCCAAGCTCCCAACAACCACCTCATTGCTTAATTTGGAATTGAAAACATGAGCATGTACAGCATCCTTATTTGGTATCATTTGATGTAGAAGAGAAATTAATTTTCAGACAGAAGTCAACGTAACAGCACTTTCAAATCAATTCCATTAACAATTAATTTTGGTTACTTTACTAGTTTACATACAGTTCATGAATCTGATGAGATTAAAGAGGAAAAAAAAGATACCTGTGTACATATTTCTTCTGCTGACGTGACACTACTAAACAAAACTAAGTCTAGTGAATAAACTGGAAACTTTTCCAGAGCATATATTACTGCGGGTACCAAATGAGAAGCTTGCCCATATGCTGGCTCTCCAACAAGCAAGAGCTGGGGCCTGGCAGACGTTGGTTGGTAATGAGCATTTCTAAACAATAAGAAGAAAACGAAGTGATGAATAGGCATGCAGATGTTAAAGGTTTTTTCCTATGCACTTTTTTTATACTATGTATAGATACTCTACACATTCCAGCAAATAATAAGCTGGCCTGTAATCAGGAATCACAGAATAGTTTGGGTTGGAAGGGACCTTAAAAATCATCCACTTCCAAGCCCCCTGCCATGGGCAGAAACACCTCCCACTGGATCAGGTTGCTCAAACCCTCTTTCAACCTGGCCTTGAACACCTCCAGGAACGGAGCATCCACGATTGCTCAGGGCAACCTGTTCCAGTGCCTCACCATCCCCACAGTAAAAAAATTTCTTCATAATATCTAATCTAAATCTCCTCTCTTTCAGCTTAAAGTCATCACCCTGAAGACTACCAAAAATATTACCTATTGACTATCAAAAGGCGATTTTCTTACAAACTTGTACCATACCTCCCCTAAGAAATCGTGCCAATGCCCAGTATGTCTGCTGTTGGCTTGGCTGGGTTGAGTAACACCTCTGAAATCCCACAGGGGGGCTGTGTAGCTAAATACACAACAACTGGTCAGTAAACCAATACAGAGGAGAGTAACAACTCATCTCTCAGCACACACCACTATGCATCTCTTTACTGTCCATACACACCAATTTTAAGTAGGTCTTGAGTTTAAGTAACTGTGAGATCTCTACATCTAAGTTTAGCTGAAATTTGGCTGCAGTTATTGGAGATGGTGGGAAGAAAGGCGCAAACCAAAATTTTTTTCTAGAAATGAACATAGGCACGGAAACCTATTAGCTGTATCTGAAGTAGCACACAAGTAGATTGGTTGAATTACAGCAGGGCACTAAATAAGATTTACATGCATTTTATTCAGTCATTCTCACTGTTTCATCTTTGAGTTGTGTATTAATAGCCTAGCAATCTTGCTTTGCTAACATGAAACACATTTGTGAAGAGCATTTGTTTTTACCACCACAATGCCATTGTGGCTTTACTGGCTGAAATCAAAGAGCCAAGAGACCTAACCAAGCTCATCAGGTGAGATGATTTTCTGGACAGCAGCAGCAGAAATTGGGAAAGTGGAGTGACCCAACAGTGACAACAATCTGTTTGTTGAACTGTTGACTTCTACAACTACCACATTAAAATGTCAAAAGATTAACATAAACATTGTAAGTTAAAGGGACAAAATGCAGACTTTGCTGAACTTTTTCTCAGTATTTTAACAAACCATCTCAATGTTTTTTTTCTGCTAGGCAATTTGCTACCAGTTAAACAATCTTGCAAGATAGAAACGCAAAAGATAGCTACACAAGTCCATATAGGCTTTTTCATTACAACGACAGACAAGACAGCACATTTTTTTAGTCTTGAGTCTTTCAAGGAATACCATGTGTTAAATCAACACGTTCTAATTGTCTGTGGACTACTCTGACTTAGGAGGAGAGGGCTGGGCCATTTCATTTGATGGGTTAGGGCAGTGTATTCCATTAGAACACGAGAACCCAGCTGTTATCGCCAACGTGTACTACTTGCAAATGTCGATCACCCTCACACACACATTTGACTCCTTTATCTACTATTCCTCATACCGCTTAAATGTAAACATAAAAGGGACAAACATTTACCTGCTAAAATTGAGGAATTTTTCCTTTTGTCTACCAGGCCTTTTTTGTGCTGATTTATCTTCAAAGATTGACGGTGATTCCTCACTGTCAATCTCATGACTTCTTAAAATATGATTTAAACTGTCTGTAAGATAAGAGATTTGTTAACTTCCCTGAATAGTCCGTATCTTGCTCTTGCATTAATTGTAAATCAGTGCCGGAAACCACTTATTTTGTATTTCCTTATTTGAGGGCACATGCTGAATGCTAGTTTCTGAAGAGTTCATTCTGCCTTGGATCTAAGGAGATTGCACAAGTCTCTACAAAGCCGTTTTAAGTCCCATGATTTGCAAAAAGGATCTCTTTGTTGGTGAAAACTTGGGAGGTTTTTTTTTTTTCCTTAGAATAAAGATGATTTGGAATAATATTTGTATTTCATAGACACCTAAGAAACTGAATAAGGCCACTTCTTTCTGGAGCAGGTTCCCCCACTGGAAGTGAGGGAATTAAGTGAATGTGATGACTGTGAACTTGCATTTGTCCATGACCAGTGAGTCAGAATATATGGATCAACACACCTTCTAAATGAGGCTCCTCAAAGATCACCAAAGAAGGAGATATGGAAGGTGGACAACAGAGAAGGAAGGTACCAGTCTCCTAGTCTCTGTGCTTTTATTTTGTTGATGGGCTTCTACCTCTGTTTTACCAATGCAAATGATCTACCAGCTCTATTGGAAGTAGTATTGGTAGGATATTCTCCAAGAGACAGCATAATAACTAACTGTTCACGGATCTCTATTGATCAGGAATAGAATGAGTTTAATTTATTATCTCTCACTAACTGACAGACTAAACCTGATCAGAGCTGATGGAGTCAGGACCATGAACTCACTTACGCTATGCAAGCCAAGACCCAAAGGATACAGTACTAAAGCATTCTGATCTTGCAGACAAGTATACAGTGTGATCCACAGACATTTAAATCAAGAGACTACGTCTAAAAATCATGATAGCTAAAACAATATTTAGCTTAAACCTCTTATACGTTATCATGGTCCTGACATCCTTCAGACAGGAATTGGAAGCATTCATGTAAAAAAGCCCTCCTCCCTGTATTTAAGCATTTATTTTGGAAAAGGTGCTTCATACATAACTTAGAACCTCCTCTACAAATTATAAATACTGTCTGCTCCTATCAGAAACAGGGTGCTTCAGTAGATAAGGCATAATCCTCTGCTGCACATTTTGAGTCATTCACAGCTTCCATCTAGCACTGTGCACGTGCACATTATAAAATTTTACCCCCATTATGGCTGAGAGGTTTGTATATGTTGGTTGCACAAATCAGAAGTTTTTGCTTTGCCAGAATTTTAAAGAAGTAGATATTGTTACACCTTGCTGTTGGCCTTCTTTAGCGCAAGCTCTATGTGGGGAAATCCTCTCCGTAAGGCCTGTAAAATTCTTGCTAGGGTGTTTTCAAGCAGTGGTTTTGAAATAGGTGATAGTGATCAACCAGGTGAAGTCACAGCCCTCTGTGAAGCTGGAGCAGTCTTCTGCATAGCCGTATCAAAATCCTTTGCTGTTATTTTAATAGAAGCAATGTCTACCTGCAGCTTCTTGGTACTATCGTGTATCTGAGGACAGTGGCAGTGCAAAGTGCAGATGGCAGCTTCAGCACATAAAGATCTAATATCAACACCACAATATCTTAATAAATAAAACAAGAAGCAAATGTTACATCAGTTTCACATAACACAGAAGTCAGCACTATGGTTTCTAAAATGCAATAGTGAAAGACTTAGCCTGTTAATTTTTGGCTGTATACAGACAGAGTTACTGCACTGAAGAGTTTTGTTACATGGCTCACAGCCTGATATCCTGTGCTGAACAAGCCAGCCTCCTAATCAAAACTTTGCTCCTTAAGAGATGTCCCATCCCATTCAACGTTCTGACAGAAAAAAAGAAAAGAAAAGCAGCACTAACTTTGTTTGCCCCCAAGGTATGCCAGCTGCCTCACAGTCTTGCTATGCCACAAGGCACAAGAGCTCAGGTACTAGCTGGCACAACCTCAGATATCTTAGCACTCAGTCACACACAGTAACTCACTTTGTTTTTAAACTTACCCATGCATTTTTCAGCTAGCTCTTCAAGAAACATGTCCAATGGCTTAGGGTTCCAGTCTCATGTGTGAAACTCAAAAATCTCTTTTCTAGCCTGGAAACAAAATGGTTGCATTCTAGTTTGTCCTAAGTTTTCTCTTTACAAAACACCCAAACCACACAAAATCCCCAAACCCCACACATTAATAAATACTTATCCACTAAACTTCTAAGTATTTTAAGTTTAGTTAATATGCTCTCTGCTTTTTCAAGCAGGAAATTCAATAATTCTGTATATGTTACAATAAACTCTTTTGGAAGGACTTCTATGAAATAAAAGGCATTTATAGCTTCCATAAAAAGTAAGTTTCCACAAGTATGAGACCTAATGATCCTGAGGAAAAAAAATGTGGTAAAAAAACTCATTTGCAAGCAGAGCTTTTTCATGAAAAAGATCTCACACAAGTAGCAAAATTTCATGGTGACAGTCTCCTTAGTTTATCAAATTTGCTCTTTTGCCAGTTCACTCAAGGTGAACAGCCCTAGCACTACCTTTCAAATCACTACAATTACTACAAAGAACAACAATAATTATGGCTCAAACTACTGTCACTGATCCAGAAAATGCCAAATCTCCATCTCTGAGCTTAGCAAGACTTTTATTTAAGTATTTCCCAGTTCACAGATTAATTATGGCAGATGTTTAGAATTCTTCCACAGTACTGAATCATGTGTTGTATCTATTTTATGGCACCTCCTCTCCTGTTCCCGAAAGCAGGTAAAAACTGGAGACAAATGTTTGCGTCAAATACACTGTTCAGTGCATTTTCACTAAGTCTTCATGCCGATAAGCATTTTATCATTTCCCAAACAGTGTTAATAAAAAGAAATATCAGCAATAGCCAGAGAAAAAAAATCAAGAACAGGGTTCCACTTCTGCCCAGTATCTTCCCCCTCAATATTTTTTGTTTGCTGGGTATATAGCAGTATATACCTATTATTCATAGTTTAGCTATTGCTATTGAATTCGAAGCTTCCCAAGTGCTGCAATTGTGCAGTGTAATTCAAGCTTCTGTCCAAGTCCCTGTTAATAAGTACCAGTAAGAACGTCATATCTCAAAATATTTATAGGTGTCGCCAGGATACCCAGACTGGGAACAATCCACCACAGATACATCCACGATCCATTCATAAACCAAGAACTGAGAGCAAGAGGAGTGAAAGTTCTTAAGTGAATTAAATAAGTAAGAAAACATGATCCATTTGGGGTAAAGCAGGATCTATGGAATCCAGTCTGTTGGTTGCTCCAGTTACTACGATCTCTCCTCTGCTGTCTAAGGCATCCATAAGTGCCAGAAGTGTTGATACAATAGAGCTAACAACAATAAAATTTTCATTCAATAGTTTAGTACATTTTGTTACATTCTACATGACCTTCACTAATGATCACTCAAAAAGCACAAGGTTTTATTGGTGAGATGTCGATTAATGACATTATGTAAGACATAAAAAAAATAGATAAGGTAACACAGGCCTTGTGCTGATATCAAACAGTGAATTGTTGTCAATTATTGTTTAAAAATAATCTGAAATTTAGTAGCATTGAATTACTAGTTTTCAGGATAAATTAATGTGTCACAAAGTTAAATAGGTTGTGGTCTTCTCACAAAGATCAAGCAGCTTCTACATAGACACAAAAAATGCACTACCTGTGAGTCTGGTCTTGTTTACTGGACCGCACAGGCACAAGACCTTCTGTCTAGTCAAAGAAAATAATTTAAGGTTGCATCTGGTAGGCCTAGAATGAAAACACAGGAATACTGGCATAAGTAGAACAACACTGTTTTAAAGAAAAAATGCATGAAAAACACTGGAAGATCTAAGATTACATTTGTTACCTATCAAAGTAACCGGGGAAGGAGAACCACAGACAACATCCCACACTGATATAAGAAGTAGTTACTATTACAAAAAGTGCATTATTTGGATTTAAGCTAAATTTCATCTAAGTAACTGCATTTTTTTAGAGTTAGACACAGACTGTCGCTCTGATAGCATATTTTTTCATAGCATATTTCAGACAATATTGTCCAAAGGATGTCTTTCCTTATCTAAAATGAAGATCTGGCTGTTGTAAAGTTCATAATAAAATTAAAATTAACCCTTAGAAACTAACGGAATAAGCATTTTCTGGGAAAATTTATACATATAAGTGGAAAATATATTATGCCCTCAGCTCTTGTCTGGTTATGCAAGATTGACGGAAATCATTCCCTCGCGCGTCCAGCGCTGAAATAAAGGGTGCTGCTTCCTAAAACTCCAAGTGAATCTTGCAGGGTTTATTTGCCGACATTTTCGGTATCAGCATCCCAGGGCGATGCGGGGACCCGACACGCCGGGGCAGCGCTCACCGGTCCCCGGAGCTGCGGAGGACCCCAAGCGGGGGTCGGGACTCGGGTCGCAGTTGCTCCCGAGGGCTCCCGGCAGCACTGCTCTTTCGGCCCCCGAACAGCCCGGGGAATAGCAGAGAGGGGCTGGTATCATCGCCTCCCCGGCCCGTTACTCACAGCCCTGCTGGTTCTCCTGGTCCTACGGGACTCCGGGGACGGGGCAGCAGCCGAGGCGGCCCCGGAGCGCGTCCAGATGCGGCGGCTGCCGCTGCCACCGCCGCCGCCTCCGCTGCCGCTGGACGGCAGCGGCTGGACGGCAGCGGCTGGACGGCAGCGGCTGGACGGCAGCGGCGCCACGGCAGCGGCGCCACGGCAGCGGCGCCACGGCAGCGGCGCCACGGCAGCACCGAACCCGCCGCATCGCTCCGCTGCGTTGGCGCGCGCACACAGTTGAAGCCCGTTGACAGCTCTGCCTGCCTGGGATTGGCTGCGGCGGCCGGGTAGCGCGTGCTCTCTACATCGCTTCCAGCCGGCAGTTTAAAGGGGCCGCTCCACGCTTAAAGGGGCCGCTCCTCCTCTCAAAAGGCCGTCCCTCAGCTTCAAGGGACCACTCTCAGCTTCAAGGGAGTGCTCCGCTGCTCAGACGCGGCTCATCGGGCCGCTCTCCGCTACAAGGCCGTCCGGCGCGCTGGCCGTTACCCCGAGGCGAGCTGCCTCGCCCTGGCAGGGGCCGCCCATTACCCGTTACTCCCGGCGGCTCCCGCCTACCGGCACTTCCGGCGCCACCTCCCGGCCCATGGCGCGGCCCGGGGGCACCTACGAGGCGGCGGTGCCGCTCCGCCCCGACTGCACCTACACCAGCTGCTACTGGTAAGGACTGGGGGGGGACGGGGCGCCGGGAGACTGAAGCCCCCGGTGAGGCGGGAGGCGGGAGCGTGAGAAGAGAGCACGCACAGACAGACAGACACACAGACACACCCCGCCCCGTGGGGCGGCAGATGTGAGCTTTCGCCCCCCGCCTCCTCCGTGAGGCAGGAGCCCACCCTCACGTTTGTTCTCTCCCCAGCTCTTAGCTCTCTCCACCCTCAGCCCCCCTCATTTCTCCCCCCTTACCCCTCTCTCCCACATCCCTCTTCCCCCCCCAGCCCCTCTTTTCCCGCCCCTTCCCAGTGGCATCTTGGCCTCCATCAGAAACAGCGTGGCCAGCAGCACAAGGGCGGTGACTGTGCTCCTGTGCTCGGCACTGGTGAGGCCACACCTCGAGTACTGTGTGCAGTTCTGGGCCCCTCAGTGCAAGGACATTGCCGTGCTGGAGCCTGTCCAGAGAAGGGCAACGAGGCTTATGAAGGGGCAGGAGAACAAGTCCTGTGAGGAGCAACTGAGGGAACTGGGGTTATTTAGCTTGGAGAAGAGGAGGCTGAGGGGAGACCTCATCACTGTCTGAAAGGAGGTTGTGGCGAGGTGGGTGTTGGTTTCTTCTCCCAAGCGACAGGTGATAGGACGAGAGGAAATGGCTGTAAGTTGCGCCGGGGGCGGGGTTTTCAGCCTAAACATTAGGAAAAATTTCTTCACTGAAAGGGTGGTCGGGCACTGGAATAGGCTGCCCAGGGAGGTGGTTGAGTCACCATCCCTGAGGGTGTTTAAAAGGCAGGTAGAGGAGTTTCTGTGGGATACGGTTTAGAAAGTAGACAGGTGTGGTTGGACTTCATGATCTCAGAGGTCTTTTCCAACCAGATGATTCTATGATTCTGTTCTCTTACACCCTTTCCCTTCCCCCTCCACAGCCCCTTCCTTTCTTTCTTCCCTCCACACCCCCTTCGCTCCCCCCATACCCCCACTCTCCAACAGACACCCTTCTCTCCCTCCCACACCACTCCCTCCCCCAACCTCACTCTCTCACCCCCCCCACACCCCTCTCTTCTTTCCTCCTCTTTCTCCTCCTTTCTCTCTCCCCCCAGACATGCTTCTCTCCCTACCCTGTGAAGCTCTGAGGCAGCAAGAGCCCTGTCTCTTCTGTCTCTTGTGGGAGGCTTTATCTTAAGACTTGGAGAGCGACTGGCCACTGATGAAGCTTATGCTGGGAAACTTTCGAGCAGGCGTCACCTCTTGGATGCCTTCTGCTCACTGGAGTTGAAGCTGGGGTGGGGTATAAAAAATAATTAATTCTTGTGTTTTACAGTGAAGAAAACGTTTGGAAACTTTGTGACTACATCAGGAGTCAGGATCAATACCCTTTAGGAGAATTTTATGCTGTTTTCATATCCAACGATAGGAGGATGGTGAGTCAATGGGATGTGATCTGAATGCAGCTATTGAGAGATCCAGGCCTTTAGACCACAGCCTGACATAAGTGAGACCTGGTCCCAGGCCTTCAGACCACAGCCCAGCATAGGTGACACATGGTGCCAGGCCTTCAGACCACAGCTCAACCTGTAAGACGTGTTCCAAAACCATCTTGTAGCTCATTTTGTCTCAGTTATGCAAACCACAATACGTGAGATCATTCAGTTACGTGATGCATTCAGAACCATGGGAGGAGATGCGATGTCCCTGTGAGCTGTGGGGGCAATTGTTCCCTATAATCTGTCAGTTTAGGAGAATGAATGTATTATGTGGTCCAGAATAGCATCTCCAGCTTCATGCTCCTGAAAGACAGAAGCTAGAGAAAATTTTCTGACCGCAGCACAGATGATGAAGCGTATCGATCAGCAAAGAATAAACCAATTAACCTGAAATTATCTGTATTAATCTGAAAGGTTTTACTCCAGATTTATTCACTTAAAACTTTCAGATTCCACTCTGGAAGCAGAAATCAGGACATGGAGATGAGCCTGTTGTTTGGGTAAGGCATTCTTTTCTCTCTCTTCGAAGTGTGTGCTTCTGTGGTTGAAGATAGCTGCAGGATCAGTCATGGGCAATGTCAGCCATCTGTACTGTTCTGTCTCAGCAGAAAGAAATGTGTTTTTTACTGTGAGGGCGATGGAGTACTGGAGCAGGTTGCCCAGAGGTATAGTGGAGTCCTCATCCTTGGAGATAATTAGAAGCTTTCTGGATATGCCCCTGGCCAGCTGGCTCTGGGTGTCCCTGATTGAGCAGGGTCTTGGATCAGTTGCCCTCCAGTGGTCCCTTCCAAGCTCAACCATTCTATAGTTTTGTATTAATATTTATTATTCTTTTACAACAGATCTATAAAGAGCCTAATTCTGGTGCTCCTTTTTACCATTCGTAGTAAACTAACAGTCAGATAGCCAGTAAAATCAACCTTAACATTGATAAGAGTACATAACAGATTTGTGAAAATTATTATCTGGATATTGTTGAGGCTACCAGCTTTGTAGAATTTTAGGTAAATGTTTGTACTTGTAAGAAGTAGATATGTGAAAATATCCATGTAGACCTGACAGAGGATAGAAATATAGGCATTATATGTATTTAGATGTCAGCAATTAAACTGACCCATAAATGGTAGCTTTGGAGTGTCATTTGGTCAATGAAGGTAATTCATTAATTGCCACTACAGAATTCCTTTGAATTATGTACCATTACAGAGCTCTTTCAGTTATCTGGCATGGAAAAAGCCTGTTATTTCTTGTGATGATTTCTGTTCCTGAAGTTCCTTAAAATAATCTGCAAACTTCTGAAACTCTGTGATTTCTGAATCATTCATTCCATCCAAAATACTGGTGTATTTATAGTACAAAAATATTTAGTTTAAAAAGAGATCCAAGTGCTACGAAGATAACCTAAGAAGGAGTAAGAGAGTTGGGAAAGGCCACCGTAGAATGGATTTCTCATAAAAGCGCATGCATCAAAACATGTTTTAGCTTTGTTTCAGTGGATCACAGTATATGTAAACTTGTTCATTTTTCTTGTACTCTGAATATTGTTGCGTACAGTTGTGTGTCTCTGTTGGTCTGGCAAAATAGCTTGCGTAAGGTCTTTTCCTTTATAATTCCTTTGGAGTTAGGATATTTAATACTGAAAATGTCAAGAGACAGTGCGTTAAATCCTTTTTGTGAGTGGATTTAATGTAACGTTTAGTAAGCTGTTAACATCTACCTTCAATTTGATTTTGGAAAACAGCAGTGTATGTACCTGACACCTAACATAAGTAACTCTAGTTTCTCCAAACCTCCACCACACCTATGTTTCTTAAAAGCGAAGGAATAAAACTGCACCTCAGAATCCAAGTATCAGGACAAAACAGTTAACTTGAAAATGTGTGATATGGTACCAATAGGTGTTTTTGCTAGCTTCAACAGCTACTGCAGGAATTTGTCTTATTCCTACAGTTCTCTTGGTCTGAGCCTTTTGCTGGTTTTTCATTGCAGGCTGTTTTTTGGGGTGCTTTTGGCAGCTAAACACTCGGCACTCAAATTCCCAGACTGTGTTACTGCAACAGGTACAACATCTCTTGTTAGAAGATTATTAGATGATCTTAACATCATACTCTCCTATATTGTTGTGAGCTTTTATTTCAGACTGGGTTTAAGACAAAAATACTTACTTCACTCAAAATTTGTGTTTTGGTTTTGGATATGGAAGAGATTTGCTATTTTCTTAGGAGTAGCATACGCTTTACTTTAGCTCCAGGCTTTGATCAAAGGAGGCTGGAAAGGAATGGGGAGAATACCAAGGTTTCTGGAAAGGCACAATGGGCAAGACACGCAGTAGGAAATCTCTCTCCTAGTGTCGGATATGTTGCAGGCTTAATGCTTCAAGGGCACAAAGCAAGATTTGAAGAACTATGTAGCTTCTGTTTTTAGGAAACTTTTTTTTTTTTCCGCTCCCTTTGCCAGTTTCTCATTAATGGTTGTTTAACTAATGGCAGTTGCCATCTTCCCAGGACTACCATGTTATTCTACTTCACGTCTCCAGCGGGGAGCAGAACTTCATTTATGACCTTGACACAGTGTTGCCATTTCCGTGTCCTTTTGACTTGTACAGCGAGGAGGCCTTTAGGATGGATGACAACCTTCGTCCAGAATTTCACAGGTGATGACACAAAATGTAAAGACCGTGAATATTATTTCATGAAACCAAAGTTGAAGTTTTCTTTGTGGATATATAGTGACAGAGGTTTTTTGCTGTACTCCAGTAAAATAAATGGACTGTGTTATTTTTCTAAAGCACTTTACCTTAGTCATCAAAAGCCCTTTTCTTTCCCACTGTAATTTCTTGTTAACTAGTTGAGTGCTTGATATAATATTGCTGATTTATCTATTTCATGAAATGAGTGCTCCTGGGGAGGAAAGGGCCCTTGTTTTGAGTGATTAATGCAGTATTGTATACATGCCTCTTGATACAGTTTTGCATTATTGTTTAGGAAAATCAGAGTGATTCGAGCAGATTTGTACTTGAAGACGTTTGCTTCAGACAGATCTCATATGAAAGATGCAAATGGGAAATGGCAGAAGCCTCCTCCTTCATACCCATGCATTGAAACTGCAGGTAAGCTGCCAGAGCTTCTTTTTCTTGTTTACAGTGTTGGATGACACGGTCTAAGATGCACACAAGAAATAAGTATGCTTCCATAACGTGTGTCCAGAAGCACATCCAGCTAGCTTATTACTTCATATGGAAAAAAAAATAGGGCTACAAAGCATTTGACACTTCCTTTTCCGAACATGTGGAGTCTAGCGTGCCTCCTAGCATTTCCCATTATGAAACATTAATTACTGGTCTTCATAAACTGAGCAGAGAATGAGAGGTAAGTAATATTGTTTTGTTACAGCAGGGAACTAAAGCAAAGAAGCCAAATAACTTGCTTAGGGATCACAAAGTGAATTTTTAACACACTGATTATACAACACTTTAGTTGGCAGGTCCCATCCTGCCAGAGCAGGTTATTTGGACAGGAGGAAGTTTTTTGGCTCCACTCAGTGTATTAGATATGCCTGCATGAGATATTTGAGGCTTCTCTACCAGGTGAACGGACCTGAGGACACTTGAATGCAGACTGTTAAGTCAGCAGATTTTTCCCCAAGCCTTAGGGCTCTTTTAAGCAATAGTCTAGATAACAGCCTCGGGGCCAAGCAGATAGTAAAGACTTGCAACTCTGTAAAATAGAAGAGATGGCTTACGCTGTTCTTATGGTGCAGCATTTCAAATTATTCTGATCATGTGTTTGGCAAGCTGGCTTATGTTCACCATGTGTTTGTTTATTCTCCCATTTTCCTCCCAGATGGAGAAAAGTGTGGTGAAGTTTTGCTATGTGAGAGTTTTCATGTTATTGATCTGCATGTTTGGCATTGTTTCTTTTCTAATAACGGAGTACTGTGGTGTATTTAGGTTAGAGAGGGCAGGGTCAAAGAAATGTGTTTTGTGTTTAGGTCCAAGTCTTTTGTGGTTTCAAGTTGCTGGGAAGTTAAATCTCAGTCTTTGCTTTGACTTCTAAAGAAGCTTGGTGTTTCACACCAGAGTAGAATGAATTATGATTGTGGGCAGGAACACAGGTGTAGTCTTTACTGTGAAACTTTAGATGTTTTTAGACAATCCAGGTTATGAGGCACCTTAAATTCTATGTCTTAATCCTTATCTCCAGTAAAGTTTATGCAAAGGTAGTGTAGTGAGTGGAGAATGCCTGAACTGCAATTCACGGTTCACCATTTACTGGAGCCTCCTGGGTGCTGAGGACTTTTTTGCTTGTGGAAACCTCATTGTTGTGATAGTTCCTCATGAAAGCAAGAGCCACGAAGGTGAAAAAAATTCTACTCAAATCAAGAGAGTAGGAAACATTTACTGTGGATAGTAATTACAGAGTAACTCAAACAGCTGCAGGTGTGTGCATGTACCTCCAGTTGTAGTGAATGACTCCATAGCTGCAAACCCTGTAACTCTTCCCTTATCTGGCTTGCCCTTAGCTTGCTGGTGAGGAGCATCCACATAGTCTCAACCAGTCTCCAGATTGTCTCTGTGATCGATATGGATCTCTTCATTCCTGTCGTGCTTTATTTCTTTTCTCTGTACCGTGCCATGCTGAAAGGAACATCCATCAGTCGTCCAGTCCAAGATCTGCTCAAAACAGAGGAGCCTTAGGGCTCTGTCCATTCTAGTCCAGGGATGGAGATTCCATCACCTTTCTGGGCAGTCGGTTCCACTATTTGACTGCTGTCAGGGTTAAAAAAAAATGTAGTATGTAATCAGAATGTTCCATGTTCCAACTTGCTTTTTTTGCTTGTTTTCCTGTTGCCAGGCCCCTCCAAGAAGGCTCTGGCTCCATCTTCTTTGTGTCTCCTGATCAGGTAGATGTAGACAGCAGTAAGGTCTCCCATTCATCTTCTATGTTTAAGATTGAACAGGCCCAGTGCTCTCAGTCTCTCCTTGAATATCATGTTCTCCTTCCCCAGACAACTTGATGTTCCTCTTCTGGACTCACTCCAGAGCTCACATCCATGTGCTGATGACCTCTGGTCTCCTGGTCAGTTGGCTGAATGTTGCAGATGAAAGAAACTGGTTACCCTGCACCCACAGAAGGTGGAAGGTCATTCAGTAGGTATCTTCAGGGGTCAGAGCAGGAATAGATTGTATTGGATCTAGGATGCGTCTTTCAAGTTGTCTTTCATTCAGTACCAATTTTTCCTGCTTTACTTTTTGTCTTCCCTGTATTCTCTTGAGATGCCTTATAATGACGTGTGCTTCAATGTGCATGGTGCTGTAAGTCAGTGAGGAGTCTGGATTTAGCTGTTGTGGAACAAGCAGGTGTTTTAACTTTTACATGAATTCAAGTCCTGTGCTTCAGTGATGTGGTTCCATAGGTGAGCACGTGTCCTGCAGGCAACATACAGGTTTAGAAAACATTGCTGTCAACAAGTGCAACTGGTAATTTCCTTTGGAAATTAATAATGTCTCAGCACAGTTTGACTGGACATAAAAGTGCACTGTTTAAAACTTGATGGAAAACTGGGTGGCAAGCCTTCTGTTGTCAAAGAAGAGCCTGAGGTATTCCTGTTCACATCCATGCCAAATTCCGTTGCAGATAACTGTTTCCTCCTTGATGTTTCACTTAGAGTACTCAGCTTTCCATGTTAATTTGTGTTTGCATTAGATTAAATTGCTTTCATGTTTCATGTTGGAGGTGACTGGAATTTGATGGCTACAAACTGATCACATTGTTTTAGTATCAATTTATTTGTGAGGCACATTTAGATGAGCGTTATTGTTGTTGTTTTTATTATTATTATTTTGCTGTCCAAAAAAAGTAGCCAAATTCCTAAGCTTTTGAGAAGATGATTACAAAAGCATACAAGATTTTCATATTTCTTCTGTTTGCCATATGTCTTATTTGATTTTAAGCAAATGTTTGAAGACTGAAAAAAAATACAATAAAAATGTATCAATCTTTTTTAGTCTATGTTGTTAAAAAGAAATCTGCCCATGAACTCTCAGTATTTAAAGATAATCAGTACTCTGGTACTGTTGTGTTGGTACAATTTGCTGTGTGTTCAAGCATATTAGTTACATTTATGTATTCTCCATATCCCACTGGGTTTTAAAGCTTTTAGTAAATCTAAAAAGACAAGAATGTTTGCTTTTGGTACTAAAATATTGCCTCTTCCAGAGCAGAGCAGCTGTCAAGCCAGAATATAGCATTTTGGGAAAGGAAATTCCATAATATCTAAGCCAGATGTAAGCTAAATAGGGCCAGCAGTAGGATAACGTAATTACCCCATGTGGAGCTGGGACAGGATACTGGGACCAGTGATCCTTTTTTATGAAATATACCAGGAAATGTTTAGTGATTGTGAAATTCCTTTTGGAATTGAATTTAGGAATCTCTCTCAGTAATCAATTAAGCATTTTCTTCTCTACTACTGACTCAAAAGGAATAATTCTTGAAACTGTATTTGTGCTGCTCATGAGGTTGTGAAGTAAGCCTTCTAAAATAAGCTTATCTTGAGTCAAAAATTCCAGTCCATGCTTAAAGTATTGAAGCTGGAACTAGGTATTTTTGTTTGTTTGTTTTTATTTATTTTTAAAGAACGAACAACAGCAAACCAATCACCTAAACAAAAAACCCCTTCAAACTCCTCAATATTGCATCAGAATTCGTGTGCTAAGCATTAGCCTTTTGCAGCTGGCTCTGCTCTAGCCATTTCTCAGAGCTAGGCTCTCTGTTTCACAAGGGGCTTTACTCAGGCCTCTGTTCTGCTCTGCTGCTGTGCATGCCATGAGAAGCTGGCTAACCTAATGGGGTGCACGGGGCTTTCTCAGCCAGCCCTATCCTCAAAGCAGCTCTGCTGGAATGACCATACCTGAGCTGCAGCAGATTTCCTCTGGTCCCACCTGTTTGCCAATTGAAAGAAAAGAGGGGAGACTCTGGTATTTTCTTCTTCGTGCACAGATTCATCATTCTAGGTCTGGTGAGCCCAGCCTGGCTTTTTCTTTGTCTTCTTTCCATAAATTAATGATGTCTGATTCTGCTTAGTTTACAAGTCCTGATGAGATCAGCCCTCCTTACTGCAAGCCTGTGTAAAATGCAGCTTGCACAGTGTGTTTCAAAATTACTCAGAACAAATGATCTTATGGCTTATATATAACTATTAAGCATCAGCTCTAACACTGAAAATCATTAGTTTGAATTTCAGTTCTCCCCAGGTAGGATCCTGGCAGGATTGATTAATAAGGGCTTTTTGTTCTTTTTATTATCATTAAAATCCTTGGTATTCACAAATAATGGAATTTTACTTTTTTTGTTGTTGTTTTGAAGAGCATGAGTAGGACACCTGGGACATTCTGGAGGTGTGTATGACACATCTGTGTACCAAGCAAGCTGCTAGACAGAGGGCAGGCTGATGTCTGCAGTTTCTTTCTGTATCTCTCTGAGGTGGTGGTAGGATCCTAGTGAAAGCAAAAAGGAAAGCACTGATACAGGTCTAAGTAGCTCATACACACTTCATGGGAACCTTCTGCTCCTCTCATTTGAGAATCAAACTCCAGTCTGTCGAGTTAGGTCCCTACTTCGTGAGCTTTTGTGGAAGTAAAGAATGAAGTCAGGATGGAGGCAATAAAGGTAAAACTAAGGATAGAATACTTAAATTCTGTGAGTGGCTTATTGAAGGAATACCACTTTCTGTGGAATGTAATTTAGGGTGAGGAGCTTTGTTTTACACTGAGATGGACCAGGATGGTTTGCACAGTCAGTTATGTCTCAGCTGTGAGGACAGAATGCTCCAGCTGAATGCAGAAACAGCCTTTCCAACTCTACCTGCAAAACCGCTCCTCTCCATGCTCAGGGAAGGGAGGGGAATCTGAAGAGCACTATAGACAGCAACACAAGTCTGTGAAGAGCCCAACTTTCAAAGTGTTTGTGTTAGGCAGCAGCAGAACTGATCTTGGAGGCTTTGTTTCAGACTTGCCCGGTTCCAGCAGCCCTTTAGCACTGTCATTATGCAGAGTTAGTCCAAGGTCTGTGAGCAAAGCAGAGACGTGGGTGACACGTTGCTGTGTAACTACTGTTGGCAGAAGCCACAAGCGTTGTGGCTAACAGTGCCGTCTGATGGCATGGCCTTTTATTTCATCCCTGCTTGGGGCAAAAGTGTCAGACTTTATTTGAAAAAAGGAATTGTCCAAGAATCCCAGAATGCTTCAGCAAGGTCTCGTTGGCAGTGTGTGTGTGTAACAAAATGGGTTTGTCAAAGAGGAAGCATTGGCTCTGAGCATACTCAAATGGGAGCTACTATAATAGCCTCAGCACCTGAGGAGGACTGCAAGCATCATGTAAATGTTTAAAAAAAACCAAAGCCAATTGTGCTGCCCTCAACCTTGCATAAATGTTATTTTAATCATGCTCCTCCTTGCTTTTGTGGAGAAATCCTCTTGATTTGTCAACATCCAGATGTCTCTTCTGTAAATTCTGCTGTTTGTCACTCTTCATCTGCTTTGGGAAGAGCACTTTGTGGTGTCCTCATGTGTTTTTGCTGAGCTGTTTCTGAAAGCAGTAGTGTCCGACATCACTGGCATGGCATTCAGATATGGCACATAAGTAAGAGTGGCATAGAGAGCTTGTTATCTCCTGAATTGATAAAATGGGAGAGTTCTCAACGTGTTGTTTTTTTCCTGTGGATAGCTCTAGCACTGCTTCAGTGCCATCTACAGACCGGTTCTTAGACCAGCCACTCTTCACTTCCATTCTCTCGTTTCCTTTGTTAAAACAATATTTATTTTTATTAAACTTCTCTGACGGACTCTGTTATGCTCTGCCACAATCCTTCTGAATTTAAGAGAATATTTCACTTCCTACAGGCAAAGTGACAGCAGCCTTTGAGTTGCTAACAACAGCAGCTGTGTTAGTAACTCTGCTGGAACAATCCCCTTTGGGCTTCTTTGCCATTTACAGAACAGTTTTATGAATTTATTATTCTACTATGCTCAGTGCACATAAAGTAGGGAATTATTTATCCTTCAAATCGTAAACTATATGAAGAATCACATTAATTTTAAAACAAAAGCATCTGAGAGGAAAAGACAAGTTGGGAATTGGAAAACAGCCTTACCAGCCTACCAGTAGGCAAGAGCTGTTATCCACTGCTGCTTGCTTGCTCTTGAGCTACCACATCAAGTTTCTAGGCTGGTGCTATTTTAAATCCCTATAGTCAGGCAGAAATTGGCCCTGTTCTTCCAGACTCACTTCAGCAGTAGGTAGATTGGCTGAATGTAAGGATTTTCAACACGCAGAGTCCAAACAGGTTACCAAGAAGAGAGTTAGGGCCAGACCTTGGAAGTGGTGAGATTAGGCAAATCACAAAGCTGTGCTGTAGTGTGGTTGTGGTGCAAACAGAGAGCTTCGGGGGCTGGATTATGGCTGGGACTCCTGGGTGTGGGATTCCCAAACATTGTCTGCCCTTCTTCACTTACTCCCTAACAGTAAGCCTGATTATACAAGGTTTTGGCAGCTGAAGTAAATTCTATCCTATAGAATCTATTCTATTCTATCCAGTCATTATAGCCTACTTTTGTTTGATTCCTAATCCTTGAATGTGCACACCAACCATCCATATTAAAATAAATACTTAAATACAGCAGGAAAGCTATAACGTTAAATCCAGTGGCTCTCCCAGTCTGTTCTTTAAACTCATTCTCTTCCATTTTTTTTAATGGGTATTTAAAAAGATTATTTGCGCAGATTGTCAGTGAGAACGTAAAACAATAACAAAATTACAGATGTTTTTAGTCAGAGCTGAACAGGCTGAGGAATTAGAAACCTCTGATCAGCATGGTTCTGAGTCAGAAAAGCTTCTATCAGGCCAGCTCTGGAGAAAGGCTGTAAGGCACCTAAACCCAAAACTGCACACCAGCACTTTGCACTGAGCTCTCTGGGATCCACAAATGGGACAGAATGGTTTCTGCCTCTCCTACGAGGTCAGAGCAGATGAAACTCCTGGCAAAGCGCAGTCTGGATTACTTCTGTCTTGAAACTATGGCAGAAGCTTTTTTCCCCCTCTGACTTCGTTCAGTGGTTCAGGATTCAAAAAAACCTCATCCTGGGTTTGTGCCCTTCTTTGCCCGAGCATCCCTCTAGGCTACAGGCTGCATTACATCAGATGTAATGCAGTCCTCCAGGCTGCGTATTCCAGACTTACAGTGGGCCAGTGTACAGCAAGGACCAAGTTTAGGGCTGGAAAGAGAGCACATACTGTAGCCTGGGTGGTAGCAAACGGTAGGTCAGCCAAGGGACTCATGCTGCCAAGAGACACTAAGCAACTTCAAATTCTGCCTGCTGCTTTGATCCAGTTTCTAGGTAGTCAGTGCAAGAGCTGACTCAGTGGAGTTTGGTTCAGAACTTAATAGAGGAACTTTGAGTGATCAGATTTGTGTGACTGCAGGAAGAATACAAGCACCTGTTTGCATTGCAGTTCCCTGTATTGGTTGTTACTTGCACTCCAGTTCTCTGGCACTACTCGACCTTTCTAGACTGCTGTTGCAGGGAAATAACTCTTTCCTACACGTACTGGTTTCTAATGACTGAGGATGCTTACTGACCTGTGATTGTTGCCATGGGCAGAGAGAGGGGATCAGGGGCAAAAGCAACCTTTCGGAGATGGGAAATCGGTGTTCTCATAACACCATGCAGTTTACAGAATCTTGGCAGACTGCTGCTTAGCAAGTGTGCTGCGAACTCTTCACTATTTTGAACTATCGAAGAGGGTTTTTCAGGCGTTTTCGTGATATATTTATATCTGAGCTACAGAGGCTGTGTCAGGAACTTAAATATTTCCCTTTTTCTGGTCCCTTTTTAGACTCCAAAATGAACTTGGATGACTTCATCAGTATGGATCCCAAAGTGGGATGGGGCTCAGTATTCCCCCTTTCGGACTTTGTACATCGATTTGGCCGACGGCGTGATTACAGCTATTCCTCAGAAGCGCAGTGAAGTGAACAAAGAATTTTTCCTGGCTTCTGTTTTGTGTGGGTGTATTTTGCTTTGCTGCTCTTACATTGAATTTATGGTTTACATTTCTGTACATGGAATAAGTATATGGGAAAGTAGAATACCCAATCGGAAATATCATGAACTAAATAAAAGCTTTTATTTTGATTATATAAGAATGAATTTGTTTTTTAATGTTAAATTAAAGGCAGGCATCCCACCATAAACATGTTACTTTTCCACCTACTGTGCCCAAACTGAAAAAAGCATTTGCATGCTGGAAGAAAAGCTTTTGGAAAAATACATGCATATAATGCTGAACAATGCAGCTCAAATTGCTACATGTCCCTACATTTTAGAAGTGGGATACAGTATAGTTTCTTTGTTATGATTTCTATCACTTAACTAAACAGATGGTACATCTCAGTTTAGTTGCTAACTTTATCAATTAGGCCTTATTTAGCAGAAGCCTAAAGGTCAGACCCACAAAGCACCATGTCAAACCAGGTAAGTAGATTTCTGTGCTGTACAAGGGGAGAATTAAATACCTGCCACTTCAGTTAAACTGTTCTGATGCTGATGGTTGCTGGAAGATGCAGTTGCTTCTGCATCTTATGCTGGCTGCGCATTCTGACCTGCATCTGTGTGCTTGCGCTTGGCATTTGTCTGACTCTGTGGTAATCCAGGATAGGAAGCTAAACTGGTGGAAAGAAGAAAAGGTTCTTTTTTTCCTGCCTCTCAGCTCCTAGAACTGGCATGCCATGAGGTTAGACAACTACTTTTACTGGTATAAGGAAATCAGCAGGGACATATGGTTGGGGGGAAGGGAATGAGAAAGCCTCCTGCGTATGGGGTAGCCTGCTGCTGCTTTCCTTAGAGGAAGTATCGAGCTACATCCTTGCAGGGGAACCCAGGAAAGCCATCATTTTGGTTGGGGATTTGAAGGAAGGTCGCCCCCATCTTAGAAGTCTGCCCTAAACATGGGATTACAGAAATAGGCTAAGATGGGGTATTTAATTCTCTGGTTTTCGACCTGTTCTACTTTACACACTGGCATATCAAGAACCACAGACTAGTACGTAATTCAGGTTAGAAGGGTCTCTAGTCCAATCCCCTGCTCAGATCCAGTCAGACCAGGCTGCTCAAAGCTTTAGCCGGTCAAGCCTTGGAAACCTGCTGGGATTAAGAATACAGTGAACATATGTGGTGGACTTCAGCCTTGGTGAGGAAAAGCACAGTGGCAGTTTTAATTTTATTTGTAAGTACAGAAAAATATAAAACCTTCAGAGATACTTATTTTACTGTTGTGTAGGTGTCATTACATACGTATTCTATTACTGCACCTCCCATCAGTTCCATAGGATTTACTCAGCCTGTTAACAGCAGAGGGAGACCATTGAGTGAATGTGAGATTGATACACTTCACCCAGACATCTGTTTTTCTGTGTCATAAGGGCTGGCTGAATGTAGAAACATATACACTCAGATGCAGCACAGCTGGCTGACCATGCAGATAGGCTGCTACTGCAGGATTCCGGGGTTGCCTGCATGGAGCATGGATCGGAGGCCAGTTGTTGGGGCACTCATCTGCAGAGCTGGGGAATTAATCTGTGGTTTCTATTTCTGAACCAGCTTCACCAGAAGAAACTGAAGTATTGGAACTTGGGATTCCTGAAAAACTGGTGCTCAGAGCTCTCCTGAGAGAGAGAAGCTCTGGATTTAACTAGATACACCTGTGTCTGATTTATCTGTGTTTGGATGAAATGGCAGTTCTTCCTTCTCACTTTATTCTGTGTGAGGCTGATGTGGAAAGGCATGCTTTGAGTGAGTGAAGACATTGCTACTTATTATTTTTTGAGTGAGATCAACTCTGGCTGTGAATGTGTACACAGCAGAAATTTGCCTTTTCTGCTCTCTGTAGATGATAACCCAATGCCCAGGGCATTGCACACACTGGCTGGGTTAGACAACAGCAAACTGAGGATTTAAAGATCCACATTTTAGATGAATGGGTTATAGTAAGCATTCTTGTCATTCAAGTAAGTGACTGAATCTCAAGTACACAGAGTTCCTGTGCGCTGCTCAACAGACCCTCTTCAGTTGTTGCAGAACATTAGGTTCTCATCCCTATTGAGTATGTCATGTGATATAACTACTGAGCTTCCTTCCTTAGCTGATTTCTGGTGCCCGAAATCCGTGGCACAAGGTGTAAGAGAACATTTATAACCATTATTCAGAATATGAAAGTTTTAAAAAATTACCAGTGTGAAGAGACAGTCCCTTTTCTGTAATTATACTGAACAGATGCTTAATTTTACACGTAGCAGGCTGTGTGTGTGTGATGATAGCTTTCTTATGATTAACAATTTTTTATAGCTCTTGTGAAAAGTGGGCATTTCAGTGGTATAGTTAACAGCCAGAGAAGGATTTCATTCAGTGCTGAGGGTGTTGCTGTTGTGTTGCCATCTCTGTAGCCCTTCAAGCCTGGTGGTATTTCATCACCATTTCACAAGGTGTGCTATCAGAAAGCCAGAACTCAGGAATACAGTAAGTGCTCATTTAGGGCCTCAAATACAAGGAGGAACTACTTGCTTCACCATAATTAGCAGAGACTAGCCCTTTTTCTAGTGCTGATTAGTCAGATCAGAGGGACTGAGTTTCCTCCCCTCTTTGCTCCTTTCTTTCTTCAATTAATCCTCCTCCTGAATGTTTTGAGGAACTTGCTGTGTTTAACTTTTCTGCTGTCATCTCAGCCTGAGGCGTGAAGTGGCTCCACCAGCGTGGTTTACTCTCTGAGCACCAAGCTGCAGGCAGAAAAGCGAAGAGCCACTTTGCTGAGTGCCTGCAGAAGCAGAACGTGTCAGAAGTACAAGAAGAAGTACAAGCAAAGAACTGCCACTGTACACCTGGTGGCGTGGACGCAACTTCATTGCCAGACATCACAAATTATCAGCTCTGTGGTTACTGAGGTATTTAAACACCTAAAATTCAAGCACTTTTTTCCCACGGGCATACATACGGGGTACATCACATGGCAGAGCGCAGCTCTGTGGCCCTCAGGGATTGGCTTCAGGCTGGCTGGTACAGCCACCCAGCGCCAAGTGGCACTCTAGGGAGAGCCTGACCCCTTAATGCACGGAAGCTGGGCTCATGCTACCACGAGGTATGAAATAATATACAATCTTTGACAGTACTTCAGGTCTGATTTGCTCGGGTGCACGAGCACAGCAGGATAAGTGTGTGGTCACCTGTAATCCATGCTGTTGGTAGCCCTTGAGAGTTCCTCCCTATGTCAAGATGATGTCCTGATGTGTCCAGCACAAGTATGTGCTCGTTTATTTGCACTTTCAGTATGATAATTTCTTAGTGCAACTTAGCTTTCCATTCCCTTTCAGCCTTCTTCACCTTGTCCCTTCCAACAGTAAAGCCTTTCTGTGGTCCAGGTATTATCGCAGCATTTATGTGCTGAGAGCCGTTTTGCAGTGGCTTTTTGGATTAGGTTACCCTTAAATAAGGTGAGGGAAATCCCCTGCCCTCAGGTCAGTTACTCGCAATCCCACCATCTCCCAGCTTCTGTATTCTGTTGGTCATTGGAAATTCTCCAACACTTTGAGACATGATAGGGCAAGACCCTGATTGCCTTATAATGGTGGAACGTCCTCTCTCATAGGTAGTTTCTCTTGCCTCCATCAGGCTATTGATGCAGTCAGCTGCAGCATACCAAAGCACACCCATGACTCCACTGCTTTTTCTCTTTACTGCTGCTTTTTAGTTAATAATACAGTTTACTTAATAGCCAACTCTTCTATCCACCTCTTTGGGACTTTAGAAAAAAGCTGGCCATATTTCTGGCGTGCATTTACTTGGTTGGTGCATTTCTGCAAACATGAATTACCAGATCTGTCTTGAGAAAATACCATTTCTCAGTTGGCCAGCAGAGAGAGCAGTCAGCATTCACTGGCTGTGTAGGTTGGGACACTTAGCCAGAGGTGCTGTCCTGCATGCTTGGCCCTTCCAGGACCTGTTACAGCTCAAAACTAATGATTCTGACAGCAGTGCAGAGGTGGTCTATGTCTTGCAGCCTGATGGGTTATATATTGTCCTTGGCTGCCCAGGTCTCTCATGTCAGTGCAAGTCCTTCGTGCACGTGAAGCGTTGTACGGCAGCATCGTCAAACCACAGCTACCAACCTCTGGGAATCTGTTCAGCATTCACGATCCGTGCCAAAAGGGATGTGTGACACCTTAGAATATCAGACTAATCGTTTTGCTATCAATATATGGATTTCAGGCCCTAAATTTATGTATATGGGATATTGCAATCTAATATATGCTGTGAGGGAGGCAATGGGGTACATTCATATGAATGAGATTCCAGCATGAGAGCCCAGGTCAGGACATTTCGACCTGCATGGCCTCCTCTCCTCACCCCTCATAGTCCAGTCAGAGGCTCATGTGTGTTCTGAAGCACTATTGCTCTCCACACACTATAAAATGGCCATCTCTGGGGGCTGACTTCAGTCCAAACTTTTTCATTTTATGGGACTGTAGGTTTTTTCCCACCACCTTTTCAGCACATGTGGGTTGTGGACTAGATGACCTGAGAAAACTGTAGCAGAGAATAGACAGGAGGTGTGAAAATCCCACTGTGTCCCTAGAGTAGCCACAGTTACCTCCCACAGGGTCCCTTGTGGAACAATTACCAAGCCACTGTCCATGACCCAGATGGTGCCTGTCCCCTGTGACTGACACAAGTCACGCTGCCGGAGGGGAGTACCTGTGGAACGATGCTTCACACATCACCCAGCTGAGCAGGTGGCTCCAAATTTCCCTCCTGCAATACTTCGGATTCACAGGCTTGAAGAATCTTATCTTCTCTTGAGGTGAAATCTGTCTGGACGTCCATCTCTTCAGATAATTATCTGCTCATAAATTTGAGGGAGGGAATGCTGTTGATTTCTGTCTGCTTTTTGGCTTCCTTGTTATGCAGGAGTTGGCCTAGTTGAGGCCAAGGTTAATGAAGCATACCTGGAGCGTGAGTGTCCACAGGTTATCTGCTCAGGTTGCTCAGCAGCTCTGTGCACCCTTCCCCCTTGGAGCTCAGCTCACAATTAAAGTTTTTGTTTGCTCTCATGGAGTCAGAAGCAAAGAACTCTGTACAAATGCAGCCTTTCAACAAGATAAGTGCAATTGCAATAGTGGTTCTGGAAAATCTCTCTGGTTTGACCTAACATAAACAAATATGGTTGCTTAAACATACTCAGTGTTTCCTTATACTTACAGTAGGAAATACCTTGGATATTGAGGGCAGCTAAAACAAATCTTAGCCAGTTATCTAAGGCCTCTGGCAAGTCCCTGAGTTTCTGAGTGAGCTAAGCCACTTCCTAGGCATGAGGTGTCCCAAGCTTCATTTTATAGCAATAAAAATAAGCATTTCAAAGGAGCTGAGCTGTGAACTGTCACCCATGAAGTCCAAGTGAAGCGGCATTATTCGCCTGAAGCTGGTTTTGAGTGTCTGGCAATGGAGCAGAGGGTGATGAACAGGGTGTTTCTGATGAGCTGGATTCCTGACATTGTATTACTTAAAAGCAGGAAATGCTCATTTGGCCTGGTTCTGTGTCATACTGGCCTTCCCCTGCAAGGCTATATCTGGAACCCAAACACTGCAATAAAGCAGGAATCATTATATGTTATTTTTTTTAAAACAGCCTACCCAGTAAGAAGATGGTAGTTATCTCAGCCTTCCCTTCGTTTCAGTATGCAATTGTGGCGGCGTGCTTCCCACTGGTTCAGCTTGGCTGCTGAAATGGCAACGCACCAGCTCCACACTTGGAGCCATCCCGAGAAAACATTCTGCTGCGGCTTTTAACCATTTAGCTGTAAAGCTCCCTCTACTTCTACCTCTTCTGACTGCTGGGGTGAAGCAAATGTTTCCAGTCCTTGTTTATAGCCCATGTAATCAGTTCGGCTATTTATACTGTACCCATCACAGAGCACTCTGCTGTATGAAATGGTCACAGTTATATTTATACCACTGAAAAAAAAACAAGTCATCATAAATCGAGGAGGCGACAGAGTATTTTTTTTTCCCTTTTGTTTCTTCAGCAATTCAAACTTCTATCAGGCAATGCCACGCTCCTAGGAAAAAAATACGTCCCGCTGAAAGTCAGGAATCCCACCGGTGTTTGCGCTTGGATTTTGTCTTGCTTGAGGTAAATGCATCTATTTAGTCAAGTAGCCTCTGCCAGCTGGTACCTCGGTATGAATATGCAGCACTGCCAGCAACGTCCACAGAGTTGTCTTAATACAGCTGAAAGCAGAGTTTGATCTGCTCTGCCAGAGCTATTAAAAATACCTTTTAATATGCTAAGGCATGTGCCTGTCCAGAAGTTGTTTTTAAATGCATGGGTCCATGGAGTTGCTACAAAGTAAATGGAGCTCCAACAGCTGTGTCCTGAGATGCAAAATAACCAGTGCTAGGAATGGCTGCAGGGTCCAGCCTCTCTCCTGGCTGGGGGCACTGGCAATCCCAGAGGTAAGCTGGGGAAGAAGGGACTTGGAGGGGATTTGCAATGCCCTAACTGCTGTATTTATTAAAGATGCTCTACTAAGAAGATAATTTCCTTAATCCTTGTTCTCATTTAGTTTATTCAATAATTATACAAAAACCCACAAACCCTGATTGGGTATTTTTGGTATCTGAAAGGCTAAGTAAGGGCTTTGGTTCCCAGCAGAGAAGGGCCACACGTGGGTCCCAGCAGTCCCTGCTTGCCAGCTGTTCCAAGCTCACACCTCACATGGAGGTATGATCTGTGCACAGAGGCAAAGGCCCAGCCTGCTCCAAGCCACTGCCAAAGGCTGGTTGACCTTGGGCGAAGCAGTCACTCTCCCCAATGTCTGCAAGGCCTGAGTGAAACCTTTCTACTGATGCTTTCTGCAGCTTCACCGCTTTGAACTGCTGCAGAAACCCATGGCTGTAGCTGCCTCAGCCGAAGCCTGGCTGCATGGGTGCAGGTCCCCAGCCCTCACCAGGGGCCACCATGTCCCTATTGCTGGCCCCATGCAGGGCCAATGCAAGTGGTGGAGGTGGCAGAACTTCACCATCCCATTCAGGATGCTGGGTTTACAGAAATCTTCAGAAATTGGGATTTTTGCTCATCCAGTGAGCTGGAGTAGTCAACAGCAAACCTGCAGATATGGAGCTTGTCTTGTTGAGGACTTCTGACACCCTACACGTGACAAAAGCAAATGTGTGGAGTACAGAAGAGGTATTACCATCTTCATTTTCTCTTCATCTGTGGTGGCACCATTGGATCTTTTATTAAGGTCCTCTGCCTGCACAGCGCAGTAGAGCCTGCTCTCAAATAATGTAATAACTACTTCTCACTGCTGCTTAATATCATTTGGAGAATGATCTATGGAGTTCCACCAGCGTGGCTGTTAGTATGGCTGGATTAGCAAGTGGAAGCTTTGTTTTGAGCTCTCTGTAATAAAATACTGCTGTACTGTGGCATACAGACTGGGTAGGGTTTCATTGACAACTTAAGAAAACAAGGACAAAGGGTAATTACATATTAAATGGGATCCAAGATGCCAGCTGATGCAGTTCATCTGGTAATCTTAGGATGGTAGGAGCAGCTTCCTGAGGTAGATACCTGAGAGGGTAGTATAGCAACCCACCCTGGCCAGCAAGAGGAGCCCTGCGGTTCTTCCATCAGTTTCCAATGCCAAGAGGCTTCAGGGATAATATGTGTGCTTGTGGAGAGGGACAAAAATTAGGACCCTTGGAACATCTGTGTACTTCAGATTTCCTCTTTCTCCATAAATCAAACATCCTTTCGGTCTGTGTTAAGGCTGTCAAGCAGGCAGTACTTACAGCAGGCAGCTCATATTAATGAAAAAAAAGAAGAGGTTTGTGATTAATGCAGAAACATTCTTTCCTCTCCACAGGATGAGCCGTATCCTAAAGCCTCTCCTTCAAGCAAAGCTGCTGCTGCCAAGAAAATTATTGACTTTCCTTACACTACAGAGCCAGGCTTCTGAAACACAGCTTTTAGTGTCTGTCTGTATGTCCACATGAGCTGTCTGTGTACCTCTCTATCTGTGCACACAGAGATGACTTCCTTCATGGCAGAATGTTTTGCAGGGGATAATGGCTTCCGTTCTTGCTAAGCTCACCTCAGCATTAACAATGAGTGGCATTAAATTACAACTTCATCTTTCCTGTTGGCTCTTCCTGAGCCGGACCCACACCTTGGCTGCTGCCACCCAGCCGGGTGTAAAGGCTGCACGGGATTCCTGCTCCCCTCCCTCCCATGTGCCTGGGCAAGTAAATCTGGATAAGTTGAGGTCCTTTGCTTTCTGAGACTTAGGCCAACATTTTCTCGCATTCCTAGTGGTTTTAACTCCCATTGCCCCCCCATCCCATATCCCTTGGACACATATAAAGATGCTGTTTTTTTCTGATATAAGCTGTGCCCAAACTTGGTTCCTTTAGGAGGACAAACTGCAGTGGAAACATTGACAGCTATGCAGGCAAATATCGTACTGCTTAAAAATCTTTATTTAGAGTGCTCCATCACAGGGTACTTGATTGGTTGTTGGGATTTTTTTCCTTCTTTTTGAATGGTACTGAAGATGCCATAAAATTAACTGCAGTATTATTCCACTGAGCTGTACACTTCATACTCATGTGCCTTCAAAATTAAAAGCAATCATGATAAAATAAAGCAAATAAACATTCCTGAGGAGGACCTAATCCCTTTCCTCTACACTCCCAGCAGCCACCAAAGCCAGCGGGTGTCTTGGGAGGGCTGGAGTGGCAGAACCCGGGCTGAGTGGTGTGGAGAAGCCTTTGGAAGGCTTTGTTGCTCTGCCACAGGGATATTGATGTTTCTGGCCAGCTGACAGTGTGTGAGTGGAGCGTAAACATTTGGCTCCAGCAGGGTTGCAGAATGAGGGAGGCAAGTTGTGCACGAGATAAACTGGGTCTTTATGATTGCGCCCAGCTGGGGGAAGATTGTCTCTGGGGGAGGCCTGTAGATGTGAGTGAGATATGGCCCGAGGGCCTGCTGCACTCTTGGAGAGAAGCAGACACGGGCAGAGGGAGATGTGGCTGTCAGTGGGAGGATGATGGTTTTGCAGCAGGGCTGGATGCTCTCCTTGTGCCTCTGCTGGAGTTCCTGGCTTTTGGGTCATCCTGAAGCCAGGGCTGAGGGGGTTGAGAAAGGCTTGAACATACACCAATGGGGGCCCATTATGGGTCTGAGGAAAGAGCTCCGAAGGAATACTGAGGGTGCTTGCAGTGTGTTTTGCATCCAAATAGCTGCCATTTTGCACAGGGTGGGGAAGATCAGTGGGTAAAGAGCACCCAGGCCTCTTCTTTCCAGCTCTTACCAAGCAGACCAACTAGCCACGCTTGTTCTGGTTGAATTCAGCTCTGGGTTGATTGCCACAATCTTTTAAAACTTGAGTCTTAACCGTGTGTACTGGTGTACAGAGTAGTACTGCTGTGCTGCTGCCTGGGGTCAGCCAGCCTTCCAGCACTGACTTTCCTGAAGGACCAAGCAAAATAAAAGAAAATGAAGAATAAATGACTTTGTAAATATTAAAGACCTTAAGGCTTAGGCAGCCTAAAGAGAAGAGGTGTAAGGTGCTGTTACGTTCAGAGGGGTACAAACTTGCTCTGCCTGACTCCACCTGCCAGAGGATGGGTGGTGTGTGGTCGCTTTTCTCTCTCAGCCACTGCACGTGCATGTGTGTGAAACCAGTTAACTTGGCTTTGGTTTTATTTCTGAATGTTCAGCCTAAGCAGGGAATAATAAAATACAACTTTTCTGCAGCACCAGAGGAAACTAATTACTGCCTGGGTGTAGTTGAAGGCAGAGTCTGGCTCATTATTTTCTGTGAAATAATTCCCACGAGGTGTTGTGGAAATCCAGGTTTTCTTTTCTTTATCTTTTGTCTACTTCCTTAAACTTTCCAAAATACTTTGCTGTAACATTTTTCCCAGTCATGTGCGTTAGCGAGGAGAGAAAAGGTTAAATTCTCCTTCCGAACTATAAAGTAATTCATTTCCTGTTTTTCACAGCTGTCTAGACACAGATCTAACAAGCATTAACCCTGAATCTCACCATTGGGTTAAAAATAGAGGTTTTAAATATGAAAGTGTGTGGTAAGAGAAAGATTGTAGGTTTTTACCTACCGCCAAGAACCAACTTTTTAAAGGAGAACCATTTAATTGTCTGTAAGCAAGAAAAAAACCCCACCAAATAAAATTACTTCAGTTTCCAAGGAGCCTGGTGCTTTATATACACCAGCAGCCATACAGGCGCTACTGAGCCATGGTTCAGACAGGTTGGTCCCCCTTTAGGAGTTATATTTGTCTGGATTTACACCTCCAGCTATATCCAAAAAAGAAAGAATAAATTCTGTTTCAATAGGATAGATGTAAAAAGACTGGGAGAATGTAATTTAAGAGATAACCCATGTTGAAAATTACCAAGAGGGAACTCTAACTGGGAAGGCAAGGATGAAGGCCACAGTGCAGTGGATTCCAACCTAACAAAGCATTGTTCAGTCATGACCAGACCCAACAGGACTCCATCAGCTTAAGCTGGATGAAGGCCCTAGGTTAAGCCTGGCAATCACCCCCTGGACATGTATCTTCTCTGACACTCTTCTTGCAGGCTGGTCTGCAGCACCAGAATGGGAGCAGGGAGAGAAAGATTTCTGACCTATAACTTGAGATCAGCCCCTCACAAAAGTGCAAGTTCTAGCTATGGAGAAAAGGCAAGCAGAAAACAAAACAGCAGCCAGCCCCATCCCAGCGCTTGGTGCATGCAGGGAGCAAGGAGGCTGCAATGCCATCGCTGGCAGCTTGTCACACACCATTCCTATGAAAGATTTCCCATAGAGTCACCATTTTATCTACTTCATGAATAAACTTATTCTTACAGGCATATATTTTTAACTCAACACTCAAAAGCCCTTTGAAAATAAGTCAAAATTCATGGCATGACATGAAGAGGAGGAAATCGCATTTCCTGCACTGATGGCATTTCTCCATGTATAAGCTCAACCCCTGCATGCTTATTTATCCTCTGAAGATAGGAGTGGGTGTCTTTCCTGTCCTGCCACCCATTTTCAACTCAGTTGCATGAAAGCAGCAGCAGCCCTGGTGCCAGACCCACCACCTCAGTTGCAAAGCCTGTGGGTGCTGCCTCCTGCCTTCAAGACCTATTCTGACCTGGGCCAAAACAATCCAAGAAAAACATATTAAAAAGACATGAGTTAGTTTGTTTTCTACTAAAAAGCACAGCATATGACTCATCAAGAATGACAAGGGCTGAACTGGTGTCTTTCCAGCTTAGGGATAGCTTTTGAACCCACATGAGTTATTTATAGAGCCTTTTAGAAAACAGCTCTCTCAATTTGCAGTTTTGATAACAGGAGCAGGTCAGTTTTTGTCAATAACAAAGCAACCCCCTACATGATTGACTGGGGTTCAACCCCACACCCCTGGTAAAAGCAGAGAAGCAGAATTGAGGATTAGGGAAAGCTGGGGCAAAGCTGAGTCTTAACCTTAATATTTGTTGTGTAAGTAGTTTTCCAAATAAATGCTTTTTGCCCAAACTTGCCTTCTTCATTAGGCTCCAAGACAGGGAGTGAGGGCACTTCAAGGAATTATAGAGCACAACTTGTTATCATTGATCAAGGCAGGATCTCATCATGCTTTAGGCTGCCTCATCATGCAGCCCTGCAGTGTGTGGGGTAATATGAAAACGGGAATAATTAGACAGACCTCACAGTCCCACCCAACATATTCATAAAAAGTATTCCCCTTAAAGGATTTAGTCCATTAAAATAGAGTACTTTATTTTAAAGTTTGAATACCAAACATTTCTTAACAACAGCTTTCTTATCCCCTTGTTGGAAAGGCTCTGGTAATTTTGTAGACTGTCCCATGTTTCCAGAGCCTTGTGGCTGGGGGTACAATCATCTATCTGTATTCCCGAGACACACAATAACTACAAAAAAAAAACCTATAATAGCACAACTGAAAAAAGCATCTGCATTTTGTGCTTATTTTCATAGCTGGCACAGCTTTCATGAGGCAAGTCACTCTGTTTTACCACAGTCTCTCCTGTTCCAACATGGAACATTTCATTTGCCTTTTCAACTGGTTTTCCCCAGTTTACTGGCAGTCCCTTCAGTGGGCTCCTGCTCACATTCCCTCTAAGGAGGAGCCGAAGTCAGACTGTTGCAATCCTATCTAAACTGTAACTGAAAGAAAAAGATAAAAATCAAAGTCACTTGGACAACACATCCAGAAAAAAAAATAAAAAAAATCAACATTTTCATAAGCTACATATTGGAGTTGAAGCTACCAGATGATGTGAGTGCTGGTGATCTCTTTTGGGGCTACAATCACTCTTATGCTTTGGAAGACTACAAATTCACAAGTCTGAGATCCACATCAGCACTGTCTGTGCTATTATGTAACACACACGCACTAGAAGTGAGGGCTCCATTTACTTCATTTTCCTTCAAGGCATGATGAAGAAACAGCTATATTCAGGATATTCTTCTCTCACAATTCCTCCAGTTCTGGATGTTCCTGCAGAAGAGTCTTCGCTTACAGAACCTCAAGGCTGAGAAGGTCACCAACTTGGAAGCAAGAAGACAACCAACTCCGGTTCACATTGTTTGAACATTTATTGCAATTCAGTGTCAAAAATGTTTTACAAAAATACATTACTGTCTGCACAGAACAGCTGTAAAAATCAGAGTTGAACATGCAAGGGAAAAAAGTGTGCAAATTTATAATGGAAGGATTTTAATCACACAAAAATATTAAAAAGAAATCTTACTATACAAGGGATGCCTTTCACTTCATGTCATCTCTAGTTACAATTGTAAGACAAACCAAACCAGAACACACGTTCTCTTTCATATCTAAATATTTATAATTACCATAGATTAGTTCTTAAAGATGAACATATTTGCTATGTCAAATTAAAATGTTCTCTTGGTAGCAGACCTGTTCGCATTCTGTGCGGCACACAATAGCTAAAGAAATGCAAGTTCCACTCTGTTGCTCTCCCAGGAGGAGAAACATCAATGCTTGGTCAATGGAGGGGGAGTATCTCTGGTGTTCAAGATATTAATATACTAGAGAATGCAAATATCAAGGACAAGATAGATTTGTTCTCCCTAAGGCAAGATTTTGCAAAGCCAATTTGCTACCAATGAAATCACCAGAGGAAGAGATGGAATAGAAATTGGGTACCAATAAAGACGCTCATGCAGCCCAGCAGCCCCATGCTGACAGCCGTGCAGATGGCTGGCCACATCTTCAGAGCCTTTAACAAGCATCACTTCAAGCAGCGATCCCAGAAAAGCAGCAGAAACAGAACACCAGAGTCCAAATCTTGTAACAGGGAGCCTTTATCAACCTGATCAGCCCCACAGGGTCTATGTTTCTGCAAACAGGCCAGCTCAGAAGAGTGGCATTTTAATTTAAAGCTACGTCTTTTTGGCAAGGTGCTGGTCTATGGCAAAGCTGTGCGATGGGTTTGTAAGAACAACCCCAGAGGACAATGCTGGTTTGCTGTACTGAGCAGGACATAAGTGTGAAACAGCACATCTGATTTATTAGCTATGTAACAGAACTGGAAATGTTACTGCTCTAAATCAAATTTTAGTTGCTAAGGAATTTTCTGGGCAGGAAAAGCTGGTTTAGTACCTGCATATGTTCTAGAAGGTGATAGCTTTGCAAGAGTAATCAAAGTCAAATCGAAATGGGAACACAAACAGTTCAAAACCTGAGGCAAAGTAATAAAAAAAGATTCTCATATACAGAAAGTGGCAGGGTGCAATTAAATGTTTACATACAAAGCAATGTCTTCAGAGCAATGTTTTCCTAAGCACTTTACAAAATAAAAGGATCTAGAAACTCCCACAATAAAAAAAAAGAAACCCAAACAATATAAGGGGAGGTGCACACATATTATGATCAAACTTTACCATACCATAGTTAGTACAAAGGGCTTAAGGTATGTACAGCTGAAATTGTGCCTCAGATTAAAATGAGCTCCAAATACCTGTCTCTTCTAGAAAGCTGAAACAAAGATCTCTGGGATCTCTCCCTTCCTGACCCTCCTTCCCCTGCATGGATCTGTTTTTCCTCTTTACAGCACCACATTTTACACTGTTGCACTGGTTAACACAACCTCTGAAGATAATGAAATTTCTCTGGATATGCTGGCACAAGAAAACCATGTAGAGAGAGAGAAAAACCTCCTTTCGTAGTATAAGAACTGATGCATATCTAATGGGCATGCATCAACTCACTGGAAGATGAAATATCATTTGAAAAGAACACTCTACAATTAAAAGCCTGTCTTCCCTTCCCAACAGCTTTGCCACAATTGTCCTAAGACAAAGTAGTCCTTTTTTGCACAAGAGCAGCCTTACACCATCCTCCCTGGAAGCCTCTGTTATCACTATGAGCTTTCTTACTCCGCCACCCTTGGCAAAGCAGACGCCTTTGCACTGCTAAAATACTGGTCACTTTGTTTGGTTAAGGTATTTGGATGCAACAGCATTTTGCTTTTAATACAAAAGTATTGAATTGACCACAATATCTCCCTGTACCAGCCTCTCAAGAAACAATGAGTCTCCCAAAGAGATCAAGGTCTTATTTGACAGTCGCTGTAGCAGGAGGGTAATGACTGAGGCACTGACTGAATGAGGCTTATTCTGTTTCTTTTTGTTTAGCCCATTTTTCTCTCTAGTACAGTAGCTGCTTCGTTTGCCACTGCTTTGGATACTGACAGCAGTATCCCAGGACCCTGCCCAAGCAACATGCAAATGTCTGTGTATTAACAAATCATCTTCAGCAGTTTGACCCCTTAAGATCCACACAGCACTAAAACAAAAAAAACCCAACCAAACCACTAATTGATGGAAGTTTTGTAAATCAAGGAGCCTCAGCTGCACATTAAGTGTGCCATCAGCATGACCCAAGCTCTCTTGGCAGAGGACACAGAATAAACTCTTTGCTTAAGACCACATAAAGGCAATGGCTGGAGCTGAGATATTCCCAAATTGCAGCTGAACACTGGGATTTTCTGTCTTGCTGTGCAGGGAATGCACTAGGCTGGATTCAAACCTGAGCTTAAAATTCACCCAGTGCCACAGTCTCGCAGTGGGTGTCATGTGCTAAGCACAGACTCAGACTAGGCAGAATGCCCCAGCATTGCATATGGAAACATGATTGCCTCCCCATCACAACAGGCTGGCTCACTACAGGCAGCGAAGGCAGAATACAAATCAAACCAACCCTAAAGTCAGTACTGGGACCAGAAGATGCCAAAGGGGATGGGTCCTCTCACTACTACAAAAAAGAACTATGACAATCTCCAAGTACAGTGGCAATGCTTCACTCCACTTCCAGATTTCTGTCCTCAGTGTCCTCATTCACCATTCAGCTTTGTCTATCCGCTGCCACCAACATGGGAATAAAAAACTGTCCTCTCTCTCCCCCTCTAATAAACAACCCCCAAGCACAAGTTCATTTGTCCAAGGTAACAGCTTTTAAATCACTTTCAGTTGGCATTAATATGACAGCAGGCTTATGCTTTCCATCTGCAGTCAAACTGAAGGATGGGTCATCAACACCAAGATAAAGCTCCCCATCCCATACTTGCTTTCTCATCTCTGATGAAAGCCAAGTTCCAGACCATGGCTACAGGTGGCATAAGCTCCAGAGCTCTCCGGAAGAGCAAAAGCTTGGGTACACTGTTGGAAGGCAGGAGAAAGGCAGTTTTCGTCAGCATTTTCCTGTTTTTCCTTCACAGGCTTCCTCCCCCCTTCTTCACTGCTCCATCTAGAGGCATCTTTTTTCCATTTTGTCTCTCTTACAAGAATACGCAAAGTGATTTAGTTTGCAAAAATGCAAATACTATCAATTTTTTTAAATATAAACAGCTGCAGGAAAGTGTTGAAAGTCAGTTATAAAAATGTAAAAAAGAACAGAATCTTTAACAGTAATTAACTCAAGTAGTTCTTCCTGAATTGTCCTGAGTACTCCTCTTCCTCACAATTCTTTGTACATAGTCACACACAACCCATTAAATATTACCCTTGCAAACAGCAAAAGCTTTCCACTGCAAGTTTTCGAATTGTTATACATGAGCTGGATTCTTCGAGCTCCACTCTAGGGAAAACTGAAGCACTGTATGTACCAGAGGAGACGATGAACCAGATCACGGTCACAGTGAAGTTAGGAGTTTCACTACTTACTTCATAGGACTGAAAACTTAGCTCTAGGCTAGTGTTAGAAGCTCCCACACAGAAGGTCAGCACTGGAAGCAGAAGAGACTAGGTTGGGTCTTTGCCATGTTCTTAGCAAAGAAATATCTGAAGACGTCAAGTATCATGTTGGAAATCCCCTGCTTATGCCAGTCCTGACTGCTGTTTTTATGAAAATGCTGACCTTTTTCTTCTTGCTGTCTCGGTCACCACCCTAAAATCCAAGAGTGTGAACTTACACATGATGCTGCCAGTCTTCCATTACTCAAACTGTACCATATCACTATCTTCAACAGTCCAGTTCTCCATCTCTCTTTTACCAGCTCCAAATGACTGAATTCACTTGACAGCATTGTAAAATGGCAGCATCTGTATTGGAAGATTAGGAAAATACAGGCTTGAAGAACCAGATTCTAACCTTGTTTGGTATTTCAACCAGTGCAATTAATCTAGTGGAGTGGATACAAGTTTACATAGTGAGGTCAAATCCAGTCCTTTTTTTCTCTATAATAGAACTTCCTCCCTTTTAGATAATCTTCATCCTTGTGGCTTATCCTTCCCCTTTTGCTTAGTCTTTCATAAGACCAACAAATTAAGAGAGGATGGAGTGAAGTCTTAGGTATTTATATGGTGCCTATTGTCTAGGCATTCAAGCACTGAGGAGAGCAAGAAAACTAATGTAAAAAGATAAGCATTAATACAAGAAAAGATGCTTACTATCACAAATGTTTCCCTTTAAATCATTGTACAAAATACAAAAGTTCACATTGTACACTGGATTTTTGTTTGAAAGGTACTCAATCTATTAGAGGTAGAAAGTGGTATGGTGCGATTCTCTTTTGCAAGTAGGCTAGAGTTCTACCCTAAGTAATTTCAGAATGTGTCCTTTTTAAAAACATAGATGTATTAAACTTGTCACAGGGATATTTTTCATAAATACTTTAAAAACGTCATATTTATAAATATGTATGCTAAATAAAACCAGATGGAGAGACAGTTCAACAGTCCTAGCCTCATTGCTTCCTCTGTTAGAAACAAACCAAGAGTCCTCATGGTTGTGGGGCAAATTCATTTTTAACTTCTAAAAATAAAAAATGAAGTTTTTTGCCCTGTATCTTGTACTCTGATCATACAAAAAGGGACTCTGTACAACATGCTGCATTTATACACCAGTCATGGAAGTCTGTATTCCTTATGTGCTGCGCATCAGTGAGCAATTCCACCTTTCACTTCTGAGATCCTCTCGTTGCTTGACTCAGGAGCTTTGAACAAACATGAATATTTACACTATTTACAAATGGAGTGTCCAAGCTCAGTGGCATAAAGTGTCCTCTAAGAATCGCGTAAGCTGCGGTAACCCAAGTTCAGAACCTGAACAAATTGATAAAGTCTTGTGGCGAAAGCGAGGTGGAGCAAGTTTCCGGGTTGTTGGCTGTGCAAGGGTGATCAGTACCCTGGGAAAGGAGAAAACAACTCCATTTAGAGAGACTGTGGAAAGGGCGCCAGAACATCAGCCAACTTAGAGCTGCCAGACGTCCTGCTTGCAAACAGATAGAACAGAGCCCAGAATAATATTTCTGCTCTCGCCAAAGCAGACAGCTCAGAATTGCTGTCTTTATATCCCATGACTTGCCAGTAGCCTCTAGAATATGAGGCCCAAAGATACTATTCATTCTCCTGAGAGAAGAGAGGCTGGAACCTACAATCAGCTTTAGGAGTTTAACTCCAGAGACATTCCATGGATATCACCACAGTGGCCAGCAGACTTTAGTCCCAGGCTATTTCGTAGCCACCAGTTCTGTCCAAGCTAATCCTGTTGCCAAGACCTCCATGTAATGGGTAGAAAGACTTGCTGGCAGTGCTAAGATGATTTATCACAGGTAGCCCCTACAGTATGTCTGTCTCCCTCCCCTCTGGCCTTGGTGGCCACTACTCTTGTTCAATATAGAGTAGATAGGATCTTTGAAGCACAGAGGAGAAAAAGGTCTTAATAGTTGAGGGACATAGGAAAACACCAGGGTTATGCAGGCAAAGCAACTGCAGCACCCTAAACCAGCTGCAATCAGAGAAAGCACCAAATGCCCAAATGAAATTTGTCCCACCAGCACCTCATACCTTCCAGGAGAGGATGTGGCAGTGCTTGCACAGCTGCAGCGTGTCACCATACTGCTCCTTCCGTGGGTAACACCTTATGAGCTTGAAGTACATCTTTTTCCAATCCAGCTGTCCCTTGTCAGATAAGATTAACCTTTTGCGAATCTGAAAGGAAAAAATTATCAGAATTATAGCAGGTCCAATATTTTTCTTTTTGTTTTTTCTCTTCAGCTCATGTTGTTCTCCTCTCCCTTGCATAAGACTCATCTTTGCTGGTCCCACAACAGCTCCCTGTAACACCAAGAAAACTCCTGCTGTGAATATCCAGCTATAACCAGCTTCCTGATGGCAATAGCCTCACCCAGTACTATTATTGAGGTCTATCCCCACTTCATGAATGTTATTATACAAAAGCTTGAAATCCTGGGAGCCATCTCACACTACTTTTTCTGGTTGGCAGGACAATAAGTATAATTTCAGAAGTTAAAGTATTTTGCTTTTTTGTCAACTCTAAGAGTCAGTGATTTGTCACATTAGCTTGGGAGACACCTGCCTTTCTTATAGGGCTCATTAGTTGTGGAGACTGGATTTGAATATACTTGTTAATAGAAGTAACTTCCCCAGAGTCACTTCCAAAGTCAGATCCAGAGTGAGCAAACAAAGCCAAGCCAGCAGAGAAATCTGGCATGTGATCCCTGAAATACAGAGTTCTGGTACAAACACTCCAGACATTCACCATAAAGAGAGAACAGAATTTTTGTTTGGTTTTAAGTTTATAAGACCCTAGATGATCTCCACCCTACAAAGGCCAAAGATGTTTACACAGGTACAATTGTGGGTAGCAGCAGCGCTGTTTTCCACATACTGTCCTGTCACTCACAAAACAGCTCAGAGGGGATTTCTCACTCTAAAGGGCAAGAAAGTACGACTCATTGCTGATGGACAACATCCATGGATTCTCTGTGAGGGTGTCACTCCCTGGGACATCAGGGTGATTGCTGGAGCTTGCCTGCACGTTTTGCCTACACACGTGTGACGAGGAGCAACTGCATGACTTGCAGTTGTTACCACCTGGATTAGGGTTGAAGAAGTTCACCATATGACTAATTCCTCAGGCTCCTATTTCAGGAATCATTGCCGTGGCATGCAAAACCCTCTACATAAATCACTTTCACAGCCATTCTCATGCCAGCCTGTATCATCAGCTTGCAGTGTAGTCCTCGGATCCAAGAGACACTCAAATAAGAGGGTCCTACCCATGTTTGTTCACTTGCGAGTAAGTTACAACAAACAACCAAAGGCAGTTTGCATCCCTCCTTGTACCTGTCTGTCTGTGAAGTGGTACTGGCAGAGTTTCTTCCACAGCAGCCGGTCTTCACTGAGCACTTGCAGGTCTGGAGCCACCTGACCAAGGCTAACCAGGTCTCTCCCGTCACTCAGTCGCTGCATGATGTTCAATTGTAAATACAAAGGCAGGTCTGTGAAAGTAGTTCCTTTAAAGGCAGGCTGGAAGAGACAGATAAAATTGAGCTCACTGTAAGCTCGAAACCCAAGCAATTCTAGCTTGCAGTAGAGTTACTGCTTTTTAGGCATTGCTCTTCACATAGATGATGAGTAGCAGTTTTCTGAATTCTGGCAGTTTTCTGACATTTCACATAAACACATTTGACTTTCTGCTGCAGAACAGTTGGAGATATTCTCAAGGAAGGGGATGTGTATTTGTATCACAATAGTTAGAAGCAGAGCCGCAGTCCAAGCCTTCCCTTGTCTCCCCTTCTTATCCATCCCAAATTCACACTCCCAAGACTACGCTCCAAGAAGCGGCACCACCACCAGCAGGACATAGGCGATGCTGTCCTATCAGCTATTAACCATCCAAGTCTCTCCACCACAAGAGACAGTGGCATTACTTACCCAGTTCAGCTCGTGCTACACATTGCTGGGAATCTCATGCTCTTCAGCCATGTGTTTTTAGCTTATGTCATCACAGGATCCTGCTGTAACCACAGCAGGGGCTGATGAGTACCCACAGCAGAATCTTCCCTGCATGGCTTCCCAAGTCTCTGCTGGCAAGGCTAACATTTCCTCTGTGAATGCCTGAAAGACCTGCCCCTTTCCCATCAGCTGCAGCCATGGTTTTCCAGGCTGTCCAGTCATACCAAGACACATTCTAGCTTCAAGAGCCAAAACCATCTTCACCTCTCTTCCATCTTTGCCAGGTTTACAGAGAGTCTAGCTAGGAGTGTTTTGCAAGTCCACATGGCAGCACAGCTCCAGGACAAGCTGACCAAGATCAACCAGTGTGTCCTGTATTTGTGGGAAGTCCAAGGCACACATGGGAGCAAGAAATCAGCAAACACCATAGCACAGGCTCCAGCTGCTCAAAAACCAATCCCAGCCTTATTAAGGCAAACAGCAGCTTTTATGATTGGGCCCCAATGAAGAAACAATGTTAGACAGATGTGCCAAGTTTATCATTTGCCCTGCACAGAGATGCTGCTATTTTAGTCACAGAGTCATAGCACCCGTCTCGCAATTGGCAGAGCTATTAACTGTTTCAAACAAGAAGCACGTGGATTGCCATCAGCAGGGGAACACTGTGTGAGGTTGATTTTAATCATACAGCTCCATCTCCAGCCTTGCCATTACATGTGAAACTCTAGGGCACAAATGTGTCTGTACACAAACAGCTCCCCCTTTCCCTTCGGTGCCTCAGTGACCAGCCTGCCACGGCCATGTAGCACTGCCTGGTACCTGCAAGGACCACAGCTTCTCAACCAAGGCATCATTTTTGACCAACTCCACCAGCAAGACAGGCCTGAGCTGTCTTTGCCACCTCCAGAGGATATTTCTTCCCATGACAGCTTTAATGCTGAATGCTGAGAGCTAAGCTGCAAGTGCACTGCCTAGTCTATGTAGATGCTTTCTTGGTACCATTCAAGTCCAGAATCAGCATCCCTGTTCATCAGTGCCAACTGAGGTTGTATTTTGGGGTAGGAATAATGCACTGGAACCTTGGATCACTTCAACTGATCTCCCTTGCCAGTCTGTCTTTTGTGCTCTTCTGCACTCTCTCTACATATGACCATCACCAGGGCACAACAGGCAGGACTAAGCTCAGGGGCTCTTGGGTCAACTCACCCCAAGTCTTATGTGCTTATGTCTTAGTTTTGAAGAAACCAGGGCAACTCAAGAAAATCCTTACAGATTTCCCAAATCAGGGCCAAAGAATTATTTGCCACTTCTCCCTCAGTACTCCTTTCCAGGACTTTTCAAACATTACTTGTTTTGGAGAAAGAACAGAGATTATATCAGAGCACTGTCACTTTCTGGACAGTTTCTTTTAAAGCAGCTCTAGCACACACTTGATATTTTGCAAGGTTTTTTTTTAGGTCTTGGCTGTTGCAAGACATTTTCCCCCAACAACAGCACTCAGTACACTGTAAGCAAGTGGCTGCACAGAGCTGCACTTATTCTTCCTTCCTCTGAACTCAGCTGGTTTTGTTCTGGCTTGACCTGATATCATCTTCGGTGGTGTGAATTTCTTTTTTGCAAGCTCAACATCCATTTTATTTATTTTATAAAAGCATAAACCTACACATAAGTCTACAGAGGAAGCAGTTTTGTTCACAAGCAATGTTATGAGGCACTTCCATCTGCATAGGCAAACTTCTTTGATATGCTTATCTGGGTTTTATCGGTGCCTGAAGTATAAGGAAAAAAACCATACTGTACTACTGAGCAGAGCAGTTGGAATAGGGTCCTCACCTGTGGTGCACTCAGGGGAGCAGATATGCAGGGGAGTTGGCCCTGGCAGTGACTAGGCATAGGGCAGCTCCTCAGCTTGCGGACCTGTGCCTCGGCAGCCACTCCACAGTGCTCCCCCTATGGGGCCAAGGGAGCTGCAGCCCATCCCAGGACCTGGAAACCAGGACAGACAGCAGAGGTGGGACAGACCACCATCAGATCAGGCACTGCTGCTTTTGCAGCTCTTCGAACTCCTGAGGCCTCCCAGCATTCATCTTCTGTGTCCTATTGCCTGTATTCTCTCACTGGAAGACTAGAAATTGGTTTGTGTTCCCAGAGAATGCAGCCATTTAAAATGACAGCAGTCCCTTTGCTCAATCCTTCACAAATGCCTCTGGTTGACCCACCAGGGAAAAAGTTGTTCTTTATATTCCCTTAGGCCACACCATGATCTTCCCATGTGGAAGCTCCACAGTCCAGTTCACTGCAGAAAAGTCTTACAAGGGACACCCCAACACAGATGTGAACACTGTGGGGAAACCTTTAGCATTTCTGTGAAGCAAGTGTCCATTCAAGGCAGAAAATAAGTCTAGACATGGTTCTGAACAACTGGTTGTAGATGTCCCTGCTTGAGTAAGGAGGTTGGACCAGATGACCTCTAGAAAGCCCTTCCAACCTCAACCCTTTTGTATTTCTGTGAAGTGAAGCAAGTTCAGATTTGATTCCCAACGTAAATCCAGGTTACGAATTTATCACCCCATCCCTACCTATGCTGTTTAAGACACAGATGTTGTAAAAGCAGGACTCATCTGGCTGGAATGGGCATCTCCAGACTACTGGAATAACCATTGATATTTTCAGTCAGGAAGCATGAAGTTATGCAGCTAGTTGGAAATTTGCATCAACTTTCTGATAAAGAAATTTTGAAGGCAGTTTCTCAGTTTGAGAAAGACCAAGTTGACTTTTCATACTGAAGCCTAACCTCTTACTACTAACAAGAATGGGAGATGGTTTCCTGCCAAGCTCTGGTCACACAGCACTTCATGACCATCAAGGAGTCAAGCCGCATTCTGTGACCAGTAACAGTGAGCATTATCCTGCATGTGATACATTGGGTTTGAGTTAAGGGACACAAGTAATGCTAGGAATGCCCAGTTATTTTGGCAACTCCAGGTCCTTTCCCAGCACTGTGAGTACAGTGGGAAGCTGTGCAAATGAGGACTGCTACATGACAAGATTTTACAGAGGAGCCACGTTATTTTTAGCTTTCAGGTTTTGTGCTTACCCTGGTGATCTGAATGTTGTTCAGTTGCTGCTGCCAGTGGAGAATACTCTCCATCCTGTGCACCCACATGTTGATGTTTCCAACCAGGACAGACTTGCCAACCCGCTGAACTAAGGTGCAGAGGGATGTGTAGAGGGTCTGCAGCAATTCCCGTATAAGCCTGATGTTCTGCTGATCTTCAAGGACTTTGGAGGAAGAGGAAGAGTTAAACATGGGGAATGTCCAAATCCTGTTCTGAGCCTGTGTTTCTCAGGCAAGTTATCTGCTATAACCTCACTTGGCCTGCCAAGAGAGCCAGCCTGCACTTTTCTTTTTAAAGGAAAGCACTTAAACATTAGCTAGACACAGCAGGTTGAACAGCAGATGGAAAGATCCTCCCAGGATAAGCAGATGAGGTATCTGCCCTTTCTGCAGCACTTCCCCTTTCCAGCAACTGGCAACTGGCCATCTTTCCCCTCCGATACATGCCAGAAGTTATCTATGTGCACCTCCTCGCCACCTACTCCAGTTGATGTGCAGGGAAACAGCTCAGGATCTCCTTTCTCACATATACACACACTAACCAGGCACTTTCAATTCCTAGGCTTGAGACAGAGCTAAAGGATCAGGGAGGGAAGTGGCACATCTTAAGCACAATTCAGCCTCTCAAGCAGTTGAAGATAGCCCTTGAGACTTCCTTTCCTCCAGAGCAGTGGAGCACTTGATCACACAGCAAACTGGTGACAAGGTGGCAGAGACTGCACATGTGCCAGGCTGGGGGCAGGAGCAGCCATCTCTTCTGCAGTCAAAAATAGGACTCAGTAGGATGCAGAAGGGGTGGTATAAAGGAAAGTTGGAGAAGGAGGAATTGCGTCTCAGATACCTACCAAAATACAGACATTTCCTTCCACTCCCACCCCCCCCCATAGTCTTTCACCACGGGAAAATGGAATTGCACTACAGAAATAAGCGGTGGTGCCCCTCTTCACCTGTCGTGTGTTGCCTGACTATTGTCAAGGACATTGTTCACACAGAGTACACTAGATTAAATCAGCCTCTTCCTCCCCCTCACTGTTTCCGTTTCTTACCTTTCTGTACCACTTTTTCCAAAATATTCATGTAGTTTTTCTGGGCAATGCCACTCAGTGACGTCAGCTGAGACTTTGCTATCAGCTCCAACAGCTGTGGATAAAAATAGAAGTTGCAAGCCTTAGAGCGCAGAGATACCTTTCTAATCTTGACTCTTGGTCACATGACACAGCAAAACAGTCCCCAGGCTTGTTTGGTGCTTGAAAATAAAGGAAGACAGGACAACAGAGCAAACTAATGCAAAGGGGGAGGAGAGCAGAGGCCAAATAATTCAATCCACATTGAAAGGGGTGGAAAAAAGCATTCTAATGATCTTCAGTAAAAAAAAAGAAACTCTTGATTTCATGGTTCAGAGATGCAGAGAAACCACAGAGCAGTGCTCAGACTGACAGCTTCTATTTGCACCGAGGGAACAACGAACAGCCGACGTCACTGTCCTTCACTCGGGCATAAACAATCAGTGCTATTAGGGAACACGAGCAAACGCCTCTTTGGATAGGGTTATTATTGATGGGGCATTAATGAGAATCAGACTCCACAATTTACGTCAAACTCTTGGGTTGCATGGATTTTGTCAGAGCGCTGTCACCATGACAGAAAGGTTAAGCACTATATTAAAAACAAACCCTCCTCCTCCCAAACTCCTGTCCCCCCAAGGCTCCCTCCTCTCTGTTCAGCTTGTACAGCCGCATCATCACCAAACCATCCTTCTCTGTTTGTCCCCTTAACTTGTTAACCTCCCCTAATGGAAATCTCGCTTTTGCTTTCAATCAGGATTTCTCATCACTAATCTTCTGACTACCATACAAGCCAAATGCTGAATTGGGCTGCAGTTGCTAAAGGAAGCATTTCCCACGGGGCAGATGCCCTCTCCTCCCCAGCTCTCTACCACCACAAGAACAGCTGTGGAAGTTTCCTGTGGATCATGGTCTGCAGAACATGTGGCCTGTGATCTTCCAAGCCTTCCTCCCTTCCCCCAGCATTATATAAATACACAGACTGTCCACGTGTCAGTCCATTTGTTTTGGATGTACATAGCCTTCTTTTTTAATTTAGAAAGAATAGGAAAAGCCTTTTATGCTACAAATCAATCAACACATTACCACATGACTAGCTTATTAATCCTTTATCATCTGCAGCTACGGTATCCCACTGCTGGCCCTGCAGAGAGCCCAGAGAAGGTGCAACTACTTGTGTCAAGTAACTAAGACAGCTTTTGACAAGACTTGGTAATTCATGAGCTGAACTGTTTGCCCTGCTATAAGAATGACAGGAATGTATCCAAAAAGTCACTGGCAGTTTGCCATGAAGTGTGGAGCTCAGGGAGTGGTATTACTCCAGTCATTCGCCTGCTCTGCTTCTCTCAGGCGCTGGCTTGTGACTGCCAGTTAGGAGCAGTTAAGTAACTTACACTGACCAATCCCTTTTTCGGTTTAATTTCTAGGCCAACACCACCATCATATGGCTTTGAATTTACATTCTATTAATATCTTGTACCTTGCATGACTGAAAGAAAACAAGATGGAAAAAGACCTGTGCTAACTCCTGTGAAGGGCAGGGCTGTCTGTTGTCTTGGCTCATTCAGGAGAAACAAGAGACACCAGAGAGCTGGGCAGTATTTAGTGAACAGGCATCATTGGATCTTCTTGCTATATCAGCTAAACTGAGACCACAAGGACTAGATACCTTTAAAAACAAGGCAGTTTGCAAGATGTGTGGAAAGCGTTAAAAATTGTTTTCTCAGCTTCCTGAAATACTGGAGGAGGAAGAAAAAACATCCGTGTCCTAAAGTGGTATGTAATACTCTGCTTACACTAAACTATTTAGCCTTCAGACCTTTGATTATAGTGATCAACTTGCCAGACTCCATCTGTACATTAGCCACACAGGCACCCAGATCAGCTCTTCTGTGCATAAACAACTGCTGTCTCCAGATTGCACTATTCTGGAACTGGCAGAGATAGCTTCCTCCAGGCCGGGTGTTAGCAATGTTGTGCTTGTTACTGAAAATGCCAAAATGCACCCAGTGATAAGCATCAAGTAATGCAATACTGTAAGAGATAGATGCCAGGTCCATTCTTTACGAAGAATGATGATAAAAATCTCAGTTCCTTGAAGAATGCTAAATTAGTACAAAATTAATTTAGCCAAAGAAACAGATTCAAATTTGCCTTGTCTGTGTTTATCAAGGTTCAATTTACATTCAGTGAACCAGCTCAGATATCATGTGTCACCTCTCTTCTCCTGCAGCAATAAACAAAGGATGAAATTCCATATGAAACCTATGTTGTGAATACTTCTATGACTACTCTGCTCCCAGGGACTGCTGGTTGAAGCCCCCCAAATCAAAAGAGATTTTTTATTTTTCTGTGCTCACACAACACACAACCCCCCAGGTAAGCAATACTGTTCATCAGTGCCCCACATGCTCCAGTGTACTGAGGGTCTTTTACTGTTGGCACAGATCCAGCAGAGTAGACCTTAGTTAATGGACTGCCTAATTGGGGTCTACAGCTTTATAAAAAAATAAATCAATGTTGCCACTTGCATAATACAGACTAAAAGCCAACAGATGAATTCAGATTAGTGCTGAGTATAGTGAAAAAGCTAGAGAGCTGCAAGCGTTCATTATGATGCAGTTGCATTAAGTCCAGCCCACGCTCAACTGAGAGGGACAGATGGTAGGAGAGAGTGCCACGGGGAAAGGTTAAGAGCAATTTTAAAAGGCCTGCTTTTCAAAAACACTGAGTGATTGCATTCCAGCTGATTTTAACTGGAGCTAGGAAGTCTGCATCACCTCCACAAAATAGGGCATTAGGTCCCAATTCACTCTTTTAGCTCGTCAGAAGCAGAAAAAGGTGACTGCTAGCTTTCTCAGAAAATCCTTCCTATTACCTCATCCCTATTTTGCTTGCTCTGAGGTCTGCCATAGCCATGGAGAAAAGGCAAGAGATGCAGTGGGCTATTCCAGAGCCTGTGCAAAGCTAGCAGGAGGCCGCATCTTCCACAGCAGGGTAAAAAGCTCCTCACTTCCCACGAGTAAGATGAGGCTCCTGCTCAAATCTCACTAGCAATTAGTGCAATGGGCCACTTAACTCTGTGAGCAGAGCAGGTCCTCTTCCCATAAGCATAAATAAAAAACAGCAACTAAAACAATGCCATGTGGCAGGAATCTCTGTTTCAGAGCCAAACAAAAAACCTTGCTTTGTGCACATATGACTACTGTATGCAGCACTGCTTAGACCTGCTACAGCCAGATGACACTTCTGCTGCTGTCTTGGTTCAACACTGGGGTGCACGGGCAATGCATACCTCGAACAACCCACAGCTAAGGGCTTAGAGTACACCAAGTCAAACAATCCTCAGCAGCCCTGCTGCAGCAAGCAGAAGAGTATAACCTTGCCTCAAAAAGGGAAATGCTTTGTAATGATTAAGTCATAAGTCTCAAACTACTGAAGCATAAATCCCCCTTTGAATACCCCAAACCAGCTATAGGGAAATTGGGCTGCACCCATAAACTCCTGGTTGTAAATATCGCTCCTAACATCTAGACTGCTTAGAGAAACATATTAAAATGAAAAATTCCTCCTTTAGCCTCTCCTTGCTCTCACAGCCCTCCACTTCCTGTGGCTAAAATGTCACATTGGCCTTCGGTTGGGAGCAAGAGCAAGGCAAGTTATAATGATTTACAGCACAGGTGCTGACAGATCTCCATGAGACAGCACCAAGCCAATATTCTTTCAGCACAGCATAAATCCAGGACTCCTGGAGCTAACTGCTATAAAGCTTAAGAAACAAATTTAAGAGACTACTTTAGCAGGCTGCGCACTCTGTACATCATGTTATTCCAGAAGAGCTGTGCCCATGCAGCTTAAACTGACCTACGCTTTTACGATCAGAAACAGCACCTTCCCTTAAGACATTACTACACAACAATCATATGACAAATCTCTCTGAAGGAAGCAGCCTGCAAAACCTCACTGTCATCCAAACATAGTGTTCCCAAAGGAGAACCAACAGCTTCTGGGCTGCAGGCCTTTTTTTTCTGTGCTCATATTACTTACGCTTACAGAATGCTTCCAGTCCTTTCATTAAATATGTAAGGCCAGAGAAACCACGACTGCTTCAAGATCAAGAGCAGTTTGGGTTCTCTGGGTCAAACACTCCCTTACTAGCTTTAAAAAGGGAGCACTGTCCTGCAACACATAGGCAGATGCTATAGTTTAAAAGATGAGCAAGGTCCAAGTCATGGCACCAATACCTACCCTTAGCATTTCCAGTACTCTATCAGCAAGCTGTCAAGACAAGATTGATGTTGGAGGAAAACTTCTGCTTCAGTTACATGAACTCACTAGCTACAGCTGATGGTATCTGTCCATTAAAAATACCTTCCAGCTTCTTGCAACTTGCATCTCCACTCCACTTGAAGGAGGTGCCCATTTTAACAGTGCACCATTAGGAACCCAAAGAACTTAGGTTTGGGGATATCTTAAGCAGCAGACTTCTATATGACAAATTCAGCACCGAAAACACTGTAGGACTTAGAGAAATTCAGAAAGGAATGCTTTGAGACAGGCAAGCTGACTTTCAGCCTAAAAGCCCATTTTGCTATTAGCAGTGCTGTAGGTTATTTCTCTACACGGCAAGTTTGGGTGTAGACAGCAGAGTCCCAAGCCTGCAACTGTTGCTCTCCTTTCTTCCCCTAGACACCCTCATATTCCTCCCCCAGCCTTCAACTCTACACTTCCCCCCTTGGAAAGCATTTGTTTGATGAACTAAGTAGTGTGATATTAATCAGATACACTGAGCAGCAGGTGGAACCAGAGAGAACAAGGAGAGGGAGGGAAAGGAAAAATGTTTTGCCTGCCCATGTTCAAGGCATTTTCCATGTGACAGATTTTTCATCTGTGTGCTCTAGGAGGCCTGCAATTTACAAAGGACCATCAACACGATCCACATTTAGGCAGAGATTTTCATGAGTACATCTGGCACAAAAGGCATTTTACGAGCTACTATCCACTACAGATTTGGCCGATACAAGCCTCTCATTTTAAGAAGTCACTTTTTTATTTGATCCATGGTACCAGGTTTAATTTCTTTAATCTGCCAAACCACAAGTCAGCCTCAATTAGAAAGCTTCATACTTCTCAGTTCTGCTGTATCCTTAACACTACTGGGGAGAAAACTATTCTTAAAAGCTCAGAAGAGAGGCAACTTGTAGAAACATACAGTTGCTGACTTCCATTCAGAACACTGCTATTTTGGATACATATCACATTTAGGATGATTTTATGAAGTCGTCCTGAGAAAAAGGGGGGAAAAGGTCAGCTTGATCCTTCCCACCACACTACATGGACATCACTGAAGTTTGAGTTTGTTCAAAAAATTTAATGGGACTTCCATCACATTGGGCTGAGCAGCACAAGCCCATCACATGGCACAGCACAACTTGATGCCATGCTTCGCAGAGGTCTTTGGAGTTCTTCATTATCATAAGACAGAAAGTCCGCCAAAGGGATACTTGGAGCACCAAATACAAGGGTTTTTTTATTTTCCTCCTTTATATTTGACTAAAGTGTTACAGCCTCAGTATGATCTGTTCCTTCCACAATAATCCCCCTAAAGGTGACACAGCTGTGTATATATCTGGTATCATATCTTGGGTATACATACACCCAAGTACTTCAGTGCTGGTGATCACATTCTCTGTACAAGCAGGAAAACAAATTGTCCAAGAACCAGCAAAATGAGGACAGCCTGAGTTCCCACAGGCTGGTATGCTGCTCTGCCTCGCCCAGAATCCCCATTCCTTGCCACCACCCCTGCAGCGGGACATCCAAGTGATTGCCAGTGCCCTTCTTGCACTGCAGCTGGGTAATCACCCCCAATGCCTGTACCCTTTCCCAAGGTGACAGAGGTTTTCACAAGCTGCTTGTCACATAGACAACAGGTGAACAAACCAAGGCGAACCTGCTCAGATCACTTCTCCCTTAGACACTTTTCATGACATTTGACTCGTCAAAGGGAAAGCAACACCAGTGTTGCTTGCTCCAGAACCTAAAACCTGAACAGCTGGTGCCTCACTAGTGATCAACTGCTGATAAGATGTTTATAAACAGCCTCAAGTTAATAACAGATTTTTTTAAGCTTATTGAATTCCAAACCTTAATAAACATTCTGAAATTCAAGATCAATTTGCAGATCATACACTCAAACTTAAAGTCCTTGGGACAGCAGGTCCCCCAACCACCACCACCCTCCTTGGCCACCCATAACCAAATAAGAAGCCCTGATCTGTTATGCAAAGCCAGAGCTGCAGGAACTTGGGGCTGATGACTCCTTCTTACCAACTAATGTTGCCAGGACCAACCAAACACTTTACCCATTGAAACTGCCGCCAGTCACACAGGATTAAGGGCAACCATAAGCCTTAACAGAGAAGTTAAGATCTACGCCTCCAAGAAGTTCATTCCATCCTGTCATTCCCAAAATGCTCATCTCCCCAGAATATTTCTGACACCACTTCAAAGGAGACAAAGCTCCACAACCCTTGCAGAGCTTGAGCCTCCTATGCAAAGAGGTCCCCACTGCTCTATGGCCTCTGCAGATAGCCCATGCTCCTTTTGGCGCTACAGGAATCACATTTAGAAGTTGAACTAAGAACTTAGAAATCACAAGCTAAGGTTTCTGGGTTTCAGAATGGATTTCACCAGTGAAAAGCAATAGGAACATTAGGCTAAGGACAACCATCTTCTATATTACCACTACCTCCTTCCATCTCCATTTTAAGAGACCAAAGGGGAGGTCTTGGCAGTCCAGCCACCCAACTTCAATCAATTACTTAATGCAGCAACCTCTCTTCTTCGCCAGTGCTTCCCATCACCCAGCTGGTGCTCGGTTCAGAGGACCCACCACCATCACAGCAAAATAAACCCTGGCCTTTTACTCACCCTCACAACATAGTTGAATCGCCTGGAGTCCAGGATAGCACTGGAGAAGTCAAGTCGGTTGAAGGCTTCTCCCAAGGTGCAGTAACCATGGCGCTAAGAATTAAAAACAGTCTGGGTCACGTTTAGCAGACATGAGTCCAGACAGCACCAGGAAGACGTGACCCAGGGCAACTCAATTTAGTAATCTAGCGGGTACAAACCATGGGACCAGCTCAGAGACAGAGGAGGCAGGCTGTCTCCCGCAAAGCAGCACTTACTGACGTCAAGAGTGAGCACAGCCCACTGCAGATATAGCAGTTTCCCAAGAGTGACCCAAGCTCTGTTCATGATACATGAATTTATGGGTGAGACTGAGCCACACATTCCCGGGGTTCAATATATAGTCTAAGTTCAGAGCAGTCTCTTACAGCCGCTTTTCTCCATGAGCGTTAGTGATCCATTGTGATGAATTCCAACAATTTTCCATGTTAGGGTTGTACTGGGTGACAGCCAAGAACAGTATTATGGCTTAGTCTGCAAATGGCTGGGTTTTTTTTTTTTAAACTGAGGGAAGCAAACAAGTTATATTTTAAACACATGTACAGAGCCTTGTACAGCAAGCCCTGGCTCCCTGATTGGGACTTAAAATCATTACTGAAATTCCAACCACAAGCCAGATCTTCCACTTATCTCTTAAGAGCTTCTGCTGATTTATATCAGCACAGGATCTTCCACTGCTTGGAAAAAAGCCCAAAATGGGAGAAAGAGGAACAAAGAACCTATGGAGGCACTCACCTCTTTTGTGCTCCCTTTGTGAACATAGATCCACTTCTCCTGGTGGAAATCTGTTTGGACAAAGACACATATTACTCAGTTAATACTCCACCTTACAGACAGTTGTATCTCTGTTCTGCTCACAACATTTACTGCCCTCTCAGTGCAAGCAAAGTTACTTTGTACTTACACCACTGCACTTGAACACAAAACTAGCAACTTGCTGAGTTGCTTTGTTTCCATACTATTTCATTAGATACCGTTGCCCTGAGCCTTGGAAAGGGCTTCTGTTTCAGTGGCACAGCTCAAGACTCTAAATGTTTAATCTGCCAGCCACAGATATACCATAGCACTACTCTTGTCTGGTCTCAGACAGTAAGTGTGGCTGACAGCCAGGTTCTGTTGTTATTGATTTTATTAACTATTCATTACCTTGGTTACATGCTTGGGATTGAATGTCAAATTTGAAGTTGAACAAAAATGTCATGAGACACCAGGCATGCAGGAAAGAGCTTTTAGCAGTGAGGTCAGGCTCACAGGAACATGCTTGTCCTTGCAGCTAACTTGCTAAAAAAGAAAAACCTATTTGGGACCAAAATTTTCCTATTTCTAATTGCCCCCCCCCCCCTTCTCTCAGGAATGGGAGTTGTCCCATCCACTCCCCAAAATAGCTTCTCTGTATCCATCACATGCTGCTAACTTGGTTTGCAGAAAAGTCCTTATAGCAGTAACAGCAGTTACACTGCTTGATCCTTCGCCCACCCCATTCTTACATGGACTTTTGACCTTTCTTCCACTATACACCAGCAATTCAACAGCTAGTTGAAAAGTCTTCTCTCCATTATGCTAGACTCCGATCCTCAATGGAAATACTGTACTCTTGGAGTCTTTTTCCACCTAAGCAAGCAGCGATGCGCTTCTGTCTGGTACTGCAAGCCCAAGGACAAACCTAGTCTCCATTACTGGCAATGCAGACCCTACATCAGGCCCTTTTAAATAGGAGGCCACAGCAGAACCCAGCCAAAAACTGTCATGGTAACATTTGTTTGCTCAGAGAACAAAATGCACAGAGGGGCTAGCTTTTGGCATAAGTTTCTGAAATCCTGTGGGATGCACAATGAGCTAATAGTAGTGTGGGAATTGTAACTCATTTCCTCTGTATATGTTTACATTTGTAGCCTTCACATCAAACTCCAGCACCTATCTCATAATCAGAGCAACACAGACCTTGCTGTCCCTGCAGGCTCCCTGGAATCCTCCCACAGTGCACCATCCGAGACCTTGGCTGCTCATTGTGCAGAAAGATTTCAAATCTTCCATTGTTTTGAGCAAGCCGAAGTCTTATTTCATTTTTCATGCACTCCGCACACAGAGATAGGATCAAAGCTCACATTCAGGCTCGTAGCCTCCAGTAATGTAGATTAGTACTCAACATGCATATGGAAGGAAGAATAAATTTAGCCTGTTGTGCAGAAGGAAGTCTATGGGGGGGGGAAAAAACTGGAACTGGTTCATTTGAATGTACCATAGGAAAAAATTACCCTCCTCCTGACAAATACAAATGACAAAAATGTGAACACAACAAGCACAACTCCTCAGAGCAGGGATTACTAACAGGGCATAAATCTTCATGTTAAACTGTATCCAAGTTCTCTGCTTAGGTCAAACATGGGCGCAAAGCCCTTCAAGTCGCACTGGAAGACTCCTCATGCACTGTACAAAAACCATAGATATGAAGCATTTTCCATTGTCCTGCAGCAACTTTTATTTAAAAAAGCCCAAATATACAGCTTACATTGAATCTTGGCTTTGTTATTCAGCAGGTCTTTTTTTCTCTTCTTAGCAGCAACATCATAGTTCAGGCTGTTGAAGAGATTCTCTTTGTTGTGATCATCCTTTTTACAAAAGCTGTGAATGACAGAAAGCAAGGATTCTGTTTATTTCTGCAGTCTGCTGAACACTGTTTCCTGCAAGGAGAGAGGTTTTCATTGTGAGCTCCAAAGCCGCCTATTTGCAGGCTGCTCTTGAGAAGCCTGCATGCAGTTCTTACATCCAATAACGGTATTTTTAAATGAGCCTCTGGTGCCTCATTTCTGTGCTAGCTAAGATAACAGACAAAAGCAGGTAATACAGATTGCACAGTTAGCACTGAGACACTGCTGGACACTGTTCTTTTCCTCCCTTTAACTTGTTTTTATCTTTAAGTAACAGCATATCCTCCTACTGTGGGTGGTAGATACCTCTGAGCCAGTCAGACTTCTACATAAGGACATATTCAGAGATCTAAGGACATATATATGCACTGAAGATATTTATAAGCAAAATTGTCCCTGCAAAATCTTCTTTCAAGCTTACAGGAAAAGCTGAGCTGAGGTTCCAACTTGGCTAGTGCTTTCCAAACCCCACACAGAAGTGACTGCACGAATTAACAGCTAGGATCTCCTGTCCAAGACTGCCCATCTTCTGCATGTGCTGGAGCTCTGCAGTAACTATATTATTAGCAAAGGGAGCTATAACCCCTTATTTTGTTCAAGGGCAATGAAAGACTACCTATAAAGAGGCTGTGCATTAACATCTCCACATTCTGCAGACCTGCAAATCAGCAGATCCAAGTAACTATGTGAAACTGAGAAGCCCTTGGGCAGCCACAGTACTGTGGTGCAGATGCCTAGGAGTGGCAATGGAAGGCAGCACTCATGAGGAGTTGTCAACAGAGGCTTCCCTGCACACAGCCTGTTGCCCAGAGCTCTGGGGATGTCTTACAGGGGCTATGGAGAAGACAGGCAATGCACCCAGGAGAGCAAAAGGGAACTGCCCCAACTTCTTTAGCAGCTCGAAAGTGATGGGAGGAGGCTGTCTGCAGGTCTAAATTCAAAGAAGAGCCACAGGCATGTCACTACCCCTTCTCGGCTGCTGTGGCAGCACTGGTCTGGGACATCCCCAGAGCTCTGGCTGGTGTGTGAATATGCTACTGCTTGCAGCACTGGGCAAGTTTCCTCTGCAACAGCCATGCTGCTTCCTCTACAGACCTCATGTATACACTGTTTAGCCTCAAAAAATGTGAGCACCATACTGACTGACACCAACAGTTACTCAACAGAGGCTCCTGCAAAGGAATGAAACCTGCAGGACAAGGCTTCTTGTTTCCTCCTACTGATAAACAGGGTCACCAGCCCAGGTGCACATCCAGGAGAGTGATGTTTGCTGTCTGTCAGCACAACCATGCTACCAGTGTGCACAGAAGTGACCAAGTCAGAGTTCTCACCGCATGAGGGGCCTGAACCTCCTACAGCAGCATCCAGATGGATATCCTGGTTTGGCATCTGCACATGGCCACAGAGGTGGGAAGAAGTCTCCCCCAGCTTCAGGACAAAAGCCTCAGCTCCCCCTTCCTGCTCCAAGTCACCCTTCACAGGGCTCCACAGCCATGGGGAAGGCACTGCTCTTGCAGGCTCTGCCACCGCAGATTGAAAACAACAGCAGCCAACACAGGTGGACAATACAGCAACAGCTCAGGGAACCAGACACTTGCACCAGCTGGACCTGGCTCAAAACAACCTAAACCTGAGCTGTGCATTTCGCCCATCCACACGGCTTTCTGCTGGGAAGGGGGAGACTAAAACCCAAGAACAGAGCAGGGCAGTAAGGAAGAAGTTGTTTTGAGATGTTCAAGCCCATTGTTTTATCAAGGCAGGAAAAATCAATAACTGGCCAGGTCAACATGCTTCATGAAGTTGACAGAATCCAAGCCCCAAACAGATCCGCTTTAAGTCTTAGATGCCAACAGCACACCCTTAACTGTTGACTTCCTACTGAATGACTCTGTAATCTGAAGCCTTCATAACAGCAGCAGTGGATGAATTCCAGTATAGGAGACAGATTTTTTCCCTTGTTTATGTGCTGCCAGGTTTCCACCCACTTCTCCAAGGCATCTTGACAGGTTGAACAGTTGGGCACCAGGACCTGGCACTGCAAGGATCTCAGCCTGGGGCCAGTATGTCACCTCCTAGTTTTTTAGTGGGAAAATGGATATGTAAACCTGTGCCAAACTCTGTATTCTGAACACAATCACAGCACCACCTGCCAGATGTTTTTATCCATATTTACAAATCAGATGCTTTGGATTCTAAGCTTGATTTTTATTAACAGCTTGCATGAAAGAGGGCAAAAGACCTGCTACATAAGCCTCCTTGCACAATAAGATCTCAGCAGTGGCTCATAGCGAATCCCCATTTGCTCCAAGTCCCTTTCATCATGGACGTGCCACTCCATCCCTCAGCCTGGTGGCAGCAAACCCAAACCTGAGTGCACACGGCTGAAACCAAGGCACAGCTCTGCGAGAGAAGTTGGGTTTTAACAGGAACGATCTGGCCAGGAATCATGACACCCACGCTGCTGCCAAGGCTTCCTGCCCCGGCCACGCAGCACCGCTGCGCTTCGCCATCTCGAGGGGATTTGCTGATATTTTGCAGCCAGATGAGTCAAGCTGCACACAAGACTCATTACTCATCGTCTAGGGAAGGTTTATAGAATCACAGAATGGTTTGGGTTGGAAGGGACCTTAAGGATAATCCACTCCTAACCCCACCACACCATCCTGCTCCAACCCGAGAGCCAGGAAGCCCAAGAAAGGGTTATTTTGAGAGGAAAAGGAGGGACACCTCCAGGCCCCCAGGATACGCTGAGCGATGCTCCTCCAGCACACATCGCCCTGGCGGTGGGGTAACGATTGCTTTCGCCTTTTCCTCGCTTTCTCGTCCCAATCTCACATTCGGAGGGGCTCCCGACCACCTCTGTGCACAGGACTCCCCCCCCCCCCCCCCCCCCGGGGGCTGAAAAAGACACATTTTGGGGTCACAAGAAGAGCAGGGAGAAGCCACTGAACTCATCCGCCGGCAGGAGCTCCAGGGCCCGGGGTTACCAGCAGACCCCCTAACTTTCCACCCCACCTCCCCCGGCAACGCGGCCACTCCGCGGCGCCCCCCGGAGGCACCGGGGGAGCGGGCGGGACTGGGGCGGGGCCGAGCCGGTGCTGCCGGTACCTGCTGATGTCGCCCACGTAGCCACCGCTCTTCTCGTCGAGGAAGCGCGTCCAGCCGTCAGCCGTCTTCACCCAGCTCTGCCCGGGGGAGCGCCAGTCCTGCCCCAGGAATGGCATCGCGGCGGCAGCGGAACCGGCACCGAGAGCAAGAGGAGCGGCGGCACCCAAGCGGGGCTCGATGCGCGGGGCGGGACGCACTGGATGCTGATGCTGCGGGGGCCAGAGCTGCGGGCGCGGCGGCGCTCCGCGCTATTTATGCGGCCGCGCGCGCCCTGTTGCCGGAAGCGCGGGGCTGACCACGCCCGCGCCCGCCGCACGTGGCCGTGTTTATCGGCGCGGGCCCCGCCCCCCACGCGCGGCCGGGACGGGGCCAGGCGGGGCGGGGCCGGTGGAGGGGGCGTGACCAGAGCGGGGTTTGTGTGGGCAGGGGTGAGAGCGGTTGCCGCGGGGTTGTTAGACTCGCTTGGTTGGAAAAGGCCTTTGAGATCATAAGGCGTCCAACCATACCAATCGAAACTGAGTTTCAGGCTTCGGTGGATTCATTCCCAACGCCTTTGTGGAGTTTGTGTCACCCCTGTTTTAGTGATGTGGCAACGGAGGCATGAAAGAAATAAGGTTTTACACACGGGCATTCGGCAAGCACCATCATTTCTCACTTGACTGCTGATGCCATGTAACTGCTGCTGATGCACACTGGCAAACTTAACTCCCATGCCCACCATTAATGACAACCAAGATAAAGTGTGGGGTAAAGAAAGAAATGAAAAGAAAGTCCCATTAGACATCAGGAAAAATTTCTTCACCAAAAGGGTGAACTGTCCACTACTAAACCATATCGCTGAGCATTTCATCTGCCCTTGCCTTTTTAGAGACAAATGAGGGTAATTTTCTTAGCTGAAGGGATTGGATTGTTGTTTATAAATTCATGGTAAACTCTAGGCAGGAGAATACTCAGATCTGTACTCGTTTGACTCCTTGGAGGTGAGAGGAAGTTTTCCAAGACAGGCATGGAGTCAAAAGAGCCAGAAACTCAAGACTCCTCAATGCTTTGCTTTTTATTCACTCACAAGATTCAGTTATGCTTAAAGGACAGCACAAAACATCCCTGTGGAGCCAGACCTTGATCTCCCTGCCTGGTGCACAGGTGGGACTCCTCAGGCACCTGTGCAAGCACATTTAATGGGGAGGGACAAATCAGATGTGCTGATTTTTACTGAGTGCCTGTATGTAAAACCTTATTTCTTTCACGTCTCCATTGCCACATCATTAAAATAAGGATGACACTAACTAAATAAGGATGACACCACACAGGCATTGTGAATGAATCCACTAAAGCCTGAAAGGTGCTGTCTTTTGCAAACTGCCAGAGACTGCTTTTGTACAATCCCACTGGATGTTTAGGAAGTCACCACACCTACAGAAACAATGCACTTAAAGTAATTTATATTAACTTTCTTGGTGAAGAAATTTTTCTTGGTATCTATTCTGAACCTCCGCTGGCACAATTTGAGGCCATTTCCTCTGATCCTAGAGGAGAAGAGACCAACCCTCACCTTGCTACAGCCTCCTTTTCTCCAGGCTAAACAACCTCAGTTCCCTCAGCCACTCCTTATAAGCCTTGTGCTTCACCCTCTTCACTAGGTTTGTTGCCCTTCTCTGGACACACACCAACACCTCAATGTATTACTTGTAGCGAGGAGCCCAAAACTGAACACAGTACTCGAGGTGTGGCCTCACCACAATGCTGAGTACAGGGGCACAATCACTGTCCTGGTCCTGCTGGCCACGCTGTTCCTAATGCAGGCCAGGATGCCATTGGCCTTCTTGGCCACCTGAGCACACTGCTGGCTCATGTTCAGCTGTCTATCACCCCCAGGTCCTTCTCTGCCAGGCAGCTTTCCAGACACTCTTCCCCAAGAGTAGCTTTGCATGGGGTTGTTGTGACCCAAGCATGCCTGTCTGTTTATACACACCCAAATAGTGTATATATACACACAGAGTGAATTTATATACTATGCCTAAAAATGTTTTTATAAGTTTTTGTTTTATACATAAAACATTAAATACAGCGTACAAATATATATATATTTTTCTTATTACAATTCTATAGATAACTCCTATATTGGATTTACTGATACAAATAATAGAAATTTTTACACACATGTTTGTTTATGCTTGTAAATATGGTTTAGATATTTATGTATCACAGAATTATATCCTATGTATCAAAACATACAGAATAAAAACATACAGAAAAATTTTGAACATATGTTTCTATATAGAGAAGTTGCAGATGGCCCATACCTGGATGTGTTCAAGGCCATGTTGGATGGGGCTTTGAGCAAACGAAACTAGGTATGTTTGCTCATGGCAAGGGAATTGAAACTGGATAATCTTTAAGGTCCCTTCCAATTGAAACCGTTCTATGATTGTATGTATAGCATGTTTTATAAATGCATGTTTTATATCTGCATGTGCTTTTATATTCATTATATTCTTGTGTGTAATGCTATTTAAAAAGATTTTGTAAATAAGTGTACATGACAGAAAGATATACTAAATATATATAAAGCAATATTATATATGAAATATATGTAATCTGTAAATGTAGCTTATTAACTACATGCACCGGTAGGTGTTTGAGAAGATTTTATGTACTGAACATTAAAAACACGTGTTTTTTGTATTCAAGCCCAGGCAGAGGGGGTACATTCACAGCTAGGAATGCACTATGGATAATTTCTTAAATATGGGACATTTTGTGTTAGGGTTAGGGTATATCTACCCGATGCTATGGTGTACATATCTCAATACAGTGATTTTTGTGTTGCCAAGTCACCGCCACTTGAGGGCACCTTGTGTGGGGCAGCCCATGGTGCTTCCCATGAGCCCCTGGGAAAAGGCTGCTGCGGGTGGCTGGAGCAGCTCCAGCCTGGTGGAAAAGGGTGCGTGCCTGTCAGGACGAGGCCAGCACTCAGGAGCGAGGGTTGAAGAGACATGTTGAGTGCTGCTGGCTGTGGGGCTGGGGGAGATAAACTGCCCTAATGCGGCTCACATTGCCAGACGTTCCCCAGCTGCACTACCTGCTGCTGTGGGAATTCAGCAACATGCGCTTGCAAACCACAGTGTTATATATCCAACATCAATCCCCCTCCCCCAAAACATAATAAAAACAAGTGCTTGAGGCACGGGGAAACAGGAGAGCTGTGGGGTAGGGGTCTCCTGGTTCTGGAAGGCCCGCATTGGGAGTGTTGGTCGCTCCATCTCCTGCCACATCTTGCCTTGGGGCTGTGACTCGACGTTCAATGGGAGAAAGAGTGAAAAACCAGCAGCCAAAAGCTGCCATGTCCTGTGAGCTGCAGCACATGCAAAAATAAAAATCCAAATACACAGACATTGGCACCAAGGTCTCCTCCTTCTGCCCTTCCAATCTACTCTTTCAGGGCAACAATCCCATTTTCTCTTACAGACACTGCCAGCTATTTTTTGAGACTCCAGAGGAGAGCAATAGAGCAGCTTAGGGTGAGGTCACCTCCTAACAGTGTCATTGAGCTCAGTGTGTCCTCAAAAGTCTGTGGCCACCTGTCACCCACATCCTTCCCTGCAGCGTGGGTTAAGCCAGGCAGATCCATGTCACTGAAAATATCTTCATCCTTTTAATGAGGATCCGTAGGCAACTCTGAAGTGCAGGTTGGTTTCAGTCTGCAGAGGAGGATGGAGAAAGAAATGAGTTCTAGGGAAGACAGACAGAGGGATTGATTTCTCCTGTCTCTTTCAAAAAACATTGTGATCTGGGGTGGTAACCCACAAGCACCATCAATGAGCAGCCAGGGAGCTGCCAGTGGTCTGCAGCAGGCAGTCGGCCGCTGACTGAAAGCACAGTGTCAGACCATGCGTGGGCGAGAGCCATGGATTCAGCAGAGCAGGGGGTGTGTTAAACCCTTGGGAGATTTTACGTGGTGTGGCAGGAGAGCTGTTGCCATCAGCACTGTAGGACAGCCTGAACCCAAACTAAAAAAAATTATAATTAAAAAAAATCAACAAAAAACAGGAGTGAAGCTCTATGTGTGGACACAGGTGCAGAGCCAGGGTTAGCCAGGTTGGACCCATCACAGGCACTGACATTTTAGAAACAGTGGCACAGTCAGAAATCAGAGCTGCTGCTTTGGGGCACAGACCATTTCCCCAGAGACCAAACTAGATCTTCTCGAGGCCACACTGATCTGCACCCACTGAACAGCACAGTGGAAATGGTCTGCATGGAGCAGGTTGTGGAGGGGCAGCTTTCTTGAGAGCTTCACCGACAACTCAACAACACTGGGGCCCTCTGTTATTTACTTAAGCCTTTATTTAACAAGTACCACAAGAAATCATATTCTGCCTTTGATGCTCTGCAGGCCATTGAAGCAGGGAAAAACCCATGCATAGGCCCAGGAAGGTACAGAGATTTGCTGACAAGCCTGGCGAAGGCATTGGTTTTGTACAAAGATGGTACATCTGTAACTGATTGTGGTTCTGTGTTTATGGATCTGGGAATCAGCAGCAGAGGGATTAAAAGAGGCATGTTTAGTGGCAAGAGGAGAATGTCTCCCACCCTACTTCTCTACACCGGCACAACCACTCTCGTAGGGGCTTTGCTGCAGCACAACCATCACAGCTGTCATGACTGGCTCCATAGAAACTTGATTGTCTGCAGCCAGTCCAACATTCACATATGTGTGTGTGTTACACAGGCATCACAGCACACTCTTATGCCTTCTTCTAGACCTCATACACACAACCCCGCTCCCTAAACCTTGAACTTCTCCAAGGTTGTGCTCCTTGCACCAGATGATGTGTTTTATCTCAGGGCATGCACGAACTGGTCAGGGCAGCTGTGCTATTGCCCACAGCAGGCTGGAGCCAGGGGAGGTCAGTCATAGCACAGTTTCAAAGGAAAAACGTCAACTTTTAGGATGTGTTTGCTATAGGATGACCTTGCTGAGTGGACAAGGGATGCAGCTGGGGCTGGGCACAGTGTTGGGGCAGTGGTGTGGGGTGAAGTGGTGAGGGCTTCATTCCAGCAGTGTCTTGACTTTGACCTGTGTAGACTCAAGGTCTCAGCACGTATAGATACTGTAGAACAAAGCTAAAAATTGAAATCGGCTTTGGCAGTGAAACTGGGCTCCGAGGCTGCTGGTGATGGTGCTGCACTGGGAAGTGGGTAATAAAACTTGACAACATTGGTATATAGAAAAGCAATGGGTGCCTGTTGGTCATGACTCACTTGGGTTCCCATAGGTAGGTGGTCTTGGGAAGAATTATCAACGTGGTCATTGTATCACCAATGTCTGCATTTAAGGATACATTTCCCTTATGAGGATAAAGCCAGGAACCCTCTCTCAGAGCAAACTCTGGGCAGCAAACCTTTGTTTGGCACATCTCACAGTACTGCCCATGCTACAGGCTCTGGCCATCCTAGGTGTGCTCCCACCATCCAATGGGGAGTGATGAGGAGCCCGTGTTTGGCTGTGGCAGCCTGTGCTCTCAAACCTCAGAAGCAAATGTACCCCTCTTGCCTGAAAAATGATCCAGGTGATAGGTATTTCCTTAGGGGAATAGGCCTGGTAGCCTCTGTGCCCCTGTCATCCCTGGCTGGGCATGCTGGCAACTGTGACACGCACTGCTGCAGAAGGGTTTGCCTTCTGGAAAAGCCACGCAGTGATGATGAAGGTTACCTAACTTTGGGAATAGTGAGTCATAATGGTGAGTGTGGCCCAAGCTGTATTTTCCCTCACCTCTGTTCCCTGAAAGCAGCAACTCACTGAGTGAGAGCAAACGCTGGGGATGAGCTTGGCTTGCTGTCCTATATGTTACAAGGATACTTTAGGAGAAGTGATTTTCCCCTGGGACTCTCAGTCTCTCTTTTTCTGGATGCTCACAGTTGTCCTATGGAGCCTTATCTTTCTAAAAATTCAATAGCTCCACCTCTCCCTTTGGCCCTGGGTATAGGAGGGACCCCGCAGCTTTCCGGATTCCTTTATGCACCTGACAGTGAATCCCTTTCGGATCCCCCTGAGAGAGGGATGTTATACAAATGCCAATGACATAAATGCCTCTCAGCATGGAGTCGTGTCTGTGCATTGCCAGAGCCTGGCTGCAAGTGGGCGGAGCCCAGGCCTAACAGCAATAGCAGCAGCACTGGGTGATGTACACTGCTCTTCTCATCTTCAAAGCATTAGCTGATGGGAATTAATCCTCATACCATGCAAGGAAGTCTTATGACCCTCGCTCCACAAAGAGGCAGAGCAAATAATGTGATGAAGAGTGAATCAGGTCACAGCTGCGATGAAATCATGGCACTTCCTGCCTGCCTGTCCTGTGACCATTAGCCCTTATGGCCTCATCAAGGAGGTAGCTGGCATCCAAGGAAGTGCAGGAGCCAGCCTCTCCTCTGACAGCAAGTCACGCAGCCCATGGGGAGTTGCTGGGACATGACTCACCTTTGGAAGCAGGTTCCAGTGTTGGATGCGGCCAGGGAGTTGCTGAGTGCATCCTCTGACAGCTCGCTCCTAGGGGGTCTAACAGTAAGAGACCACTCAGTTAAGGATGCTGAAAGGTTGAGGGAAGCAGCTGCTGGCAGGATCGAAGTGCCAAGCTTTTCTTTGTTGCCTTTGAAAGTCCGTGCCTAAGATTTTAACCCTCTGTGTGGGCTCTTGGCTGCTGATGTTGGGATAAGAGGGCCATTTGTGGTGGACTCAATCCAGGAGACTGTCCTCAAGGGTGGAATTAGTCTTGCCAGCTGCTGCTTGACCTTGGGCAAGTTACTTGATCTCCCCAGGGAGAAGTCTGCTCTGCACTGAAATGGGAGCAGCAGCTCCATGGGAACCAAAGGGAGAGGAGCAACATTGCTTCCTGGACAAATACCAAATACCTGCAAGCAGGTTTGGTGTGATAATAGAAAATATTTAGGAAAAGTAAAATAATGGTCTAGCTTTACCTTGATTCACAGAAAGGTACCATTAAACACAGAATGATGATCTGTCCTAACAGATAATAGAGAGGAGAAAGCCGCAGTAGTACTGGCAGTTCCCTATGTGCAAAAGACAAACAGCGGGGTGCTGTGTGAGAGCCAGCTTCCGCATAGTTGCATGCAATGGGCCAGCCCATCCTCCCTCCCCCCAGGTAGCTCTAAAGGAAGAAGGAGGCTAGCAACAAATTAGTGTCAGCAAACTGATTGAAAGGAGAAGCAGTATCTTGTGAAATCGGAAGAATATCCAGGAAATATTTTTTGCCTATAGTAAATAGTGCACGATGTAGCTGACAGCAGGCTTACTGATTTGATTTCATACAAAATATATATTTTGCATGTCAAAGGGTGTCTCCGCCTCTTGGCTGCTGGGGTAAGCCCAGCATTTTGCAGCCAGGAGTTGTTAGTACTTGACATTCAGTTCCATAATGAAGAAGAGAGCAGGAGTTCAGAGCTACAGTGGGCAAGCGGCCAGTGGTGCCTGGGCAGGCTGTGGCAACAGTCCTGCAGGATGCTGGTTTCTCTGTGGGACAGCAATGCATCAAGTCAAGAGCTGGATCAGCTTCAGAGCCTCACTAGGATCCACGGCAGTGTGTATGCTGAGCTACCAGTGCTGGGGAAAGCAAAAGGCACTGAAAAGCAATAAGATCTGAGGGTATCACACCTGTGTAGAACAAGTCATCAGTGGAGTTGGCTTGGCATAGCTTTGCTGTGCAGGGGATGGCTGACCTCCTAGAATAATTAGTGAGCTCCTGTAATTACCCTGGGGACATCATGTAGTGGCTGTGCCTTTCATCTCCTGTCCTCCTTGTGACACATCACGACTGTGGCTCTTATAATGGGTCTGAAGTTCATTATTTGTGCTACAGTGTTTTCTGCAGCTTTTATGCCCCCTATGCAACAACCATCACTGCCTGGTTGCCCAGAGTCTCAGGGGACTCAGTCTGATGAGCCAGATTCTCCCTTTTTACCCCCACTGCTCTTATTCTCTTGATGCCTGTTACAGGGATGTAGGCAATGCTGGGTACCCACCCCCTTTTTCAACCTTCTTGCATCTTAATTTTCCTGTGTCCTAAAGGGAATTGGAGCCTTCAGAGATGGAAAGATGTTGCAGTCCAAGGGCAGAGCCTGCTGCAGAGGACAGATGTCCCTGGAAGGAAAGGTAGGAACACAGATGGGGGGAACAGAGTGTGAAATTTACATCCTTCTGTCCCCTCAGCAGCCTGCAGAAAGCAGCTGTTTCCATTGTGTGAAGAGTGTCTCCGGGCAGGGCAGTTTCCAAAGGTGAGAGGTGGCTCCAGGCAAGGTCTGGGAAGATGTCAGGGGGTTACAGCCCTGCCTACCAGGCATGCTGCCTGCTCTAGGCCTCTGTTCAACATGATGGAGGAGAAAATCTGACAGTAACTCCTTGCTGTTGGACCACACAGCACATCTATCCTCTCTCACAGGCTCCAAAAGGATGTGTTTTTCTTACTGGCCATTAGGTAAATGTAGATATCATGGTCATCCTATAGACATCACTGCAGGAGAAGCAGTCCCACAAGTTGTTCCTGGCTGGATTTGAAGGTGGTCCTTAGCCCACTTTCTTGTCCCTTACGCATTTCTAGCAAAGAACTATGTATTTCACAGGGCAGCTCGTCTTTCCGTATGTCAGAAAGCCCTCTCCTGCACCACAGGAGCAGCTTTCCATGAAAGCCAGAACTTTGATTGTTCGGTCTCAATGAAGAGCCCACAAGAGTTTCTCAGCATGCTTGCCTCCCTGTCTGTCAGAGTCCAGCCTCTGTTGCTCTGCATTTTCTTATCTCGTCACCACCCTGGCAGCACCAGCAGGATACAGCGAGCATCCCTGGCTAACGGAGTGGGCCATACAAAGTTGTTCCGGAGTGGCTGGGTCTCATGGGTAGTCAGCAGGCTACAAAGGGCAGAGGGGCAATTTGCAGTGTAAACCTCCCTGCAGAGGGAGGAGCATGGTTATTGGAGAGTTCCAATCCTCCTCACTTTTGGTAGGATACACAACTTTTCCTAAACACAGCCTGCCCGCAATGCCTTGCTGGTGTAGCTCACGCAGAGTGTGGTCAGGAATAGCACTGCAGCTTCATGTGGGACCATTCACAAATATATCTTTAATTGAATAGGACCGCTTGGCCTGTGTGCTTGAACATGGACCAGAAGAGAAGCATTGTGTTTACCCATCTTTTTGCCATTTTCTGTCTATCACCATCTATTCTTTATCCATCACATCTACAACTTATAAGCACCACCATTCAGCGTCACTTGCTGTTTCTTGAGAACCTGACGGATGCTGTGCATGTGCCACTGCCCTCTGTTGGGCTGGGCATTGGGCCACGGCGATTGTTGGTGAGCGGGACACCAGAGGAGCTACCTTCTAGCGTTAATATATTTAAGGCTTGTTGTCGTGCAACTGGAGGTACTAATTCCTGTCTCTAAAACCACACAGCTGAGATTCATGTGGTCACAAAGAAAATGCAAAATACCCCACGTTTTGCTTAAGAAGACAATTGAAAAGTAGTATTATGTTTTTAAGACTAAGTTGTGGTCTTTGAGTACTTGGCACTTGTAATTCCAGGGAAAGATGCCAGTGTGCCAGGCATTGTTGTTATGGAGAAGCTACCAATAATTTTGAGATCCTGGACTGCAGGGATTTATGGATCCTGAAATTAATGACGAACTCTTCCCTTCACTCCTAGGAAGTGTCGAGAAGGGCACAGTCGCAGTGGTGAGCTCTGTGGGCCACCTTTCATGTCCAGGACCTTTTGGAGGAGCCGATAGGAGGAATGAGAACAGGTTGGTTCCTGTCCCACACCTTGCCTATTACTGCCCACAGGCAACCTTAGTGCCAGCACTCTTAATCTAAATACACAAAGATATTTTTATAACTTTTTTTTTTCTTTAAGGAGTTGCATGAAAGAATATTTTCTGATCGGCCTTCCTGCTGAAGACCACTGCACATCTGAGCTTTTCCCTTCTGGCAGGTAATATGAAGACATATTTTAGGAGCTTCAGCTTCATATCTCTCAGGCTTGGCATTGCTCCAGTAGCGGCAAAGGCCTCATGGCTCAGCAACCAGTTTTTAATCTCCTTTTCTGTTCTTCCCTGTGTTGTGTGCAGACTTAATCACAGTGGTCAGTCCCTGCTTTCAACTTCCCCCTTGCTGCCTTGTGAGGTTTACTTGATGTGTCTTGTTCTGCAGGCTTCAGATAAACAGAAATAAAAATCAGCGTTGGTTTGCTTTGTAAGAGTAATCCTTGGAATCAACAGCCATTCACTGGTTGTAACCTTTAACTCTCACACGAAGAAGTGACTTTACAGAAGAAATAAATAGTGTATCGGCTTAGGGTTCCCATGTGTCATGCTGTTTTCACATGAAAGCATTAGCAAACTACAAGCAGCACGGGAATGAAGCAATAAAGCATCTGGACTTTCTTGGCCAGGCATAAGAGTAGAGTGTGCTTGGTTTTTCCAGGAAGCAAGTGCAGAGAAAGTGCCAAGGAGTCACAGCAGTATCACTGTTATTACAAGGAGAAGATTTTCAGGACACACTGTGCTGAAATGATTGTGGGTGGCTACTACATCTGTAGGACCTTTTAGTCGTTCTGCAGGCAGTGGGAACGCAGCGCCTGGAAGATGCTGGAAAAGGGGAGGCAGCCCAGAGACAGCCCAAGAGTGATCCTCCCCAAGGTGTTTTCCATCGGGTCAGAACTGGTAGCTGCAAGAAAAGAGCACAACACTGGTAACTGCAACAGGAGGAATGAATTCAGAGTTTAAGTCAGTATTTCTTTGGCTACAGTTATCTCTTTTCCAAGTTTTAGCCAGGAAGGAGCAGTATTCTTGTAAAACAGAAGGAACGTCTAAATAATACCAGATATATCTTTATAAGCATATATCTAGTGGTTTGATTTTTAAATTTTAAAATATAATTAAAACTTCAGGAAATGAAGCAACTTACTGGTTTGAAAGTCTTCCCTTTTGGAAGACAAGTCCTGTCTCTTAGTTGGGGCTAATAATGCAGTTACACAACCTTGTATTGAGTTGCTCATCTCAACACCTGGTTGATGGGCAGAAACATTTTTTGGAGAGCATCACAGGTTCGTTTCCCAAAGGTTGAGGTACAAGCAGTTACAATCCCTGAAAGTCACAAAAAGGGCCCGTTATACATTGACAGGGGTTCAGGTGTTTGGGGTTGACGAAAAAAGTCACTCACCCCTGCCATAGTAAAACTGGGATGCGGGGCTGCAAGACTCTATACCTCAGCAAGCTCAGTGCGCTCATAATTCAGAATAAGCCCAAGCAGGCCACCTGCATGGCTGCAACATCGATTTTGGGGTTTTTTACTGGCAAAAGCTGGCATGCATTAAGAGCCTCTGAGCTCTGCAGAAGCAGTTAGATGCTCTACCCAGCCACTGCAAATCAGTCCTAAAGGGAAAAAACAGTTACCTGTCTATCCTTCCTTAGCTTATGGTAAGATACGTGTGCTGCCACATTACAATAATAGGCCAAGATGCACAATTGCCTGCGTTTAACAGCTCCCTGTGCATGAGGAGAGCTGCAGAAATGCCATGGCTCTGTGTTCTGCAGGGTGATGCAATCTGCCTCCTCACTTGATAAATGAAGTCAGATTACCTTGTGTTTCACTGAAGTCAGAAGTGTGCTTGGAGACAGTTACCGTGGATCAGGCAGGAAATTGTTAAATTTCAGTAATTAACTGCAAGAAAAAATCTGTCCCAGTCTGCTCTTTGAGTAGCAAGACCCTGGGAGCAGAAGTTGCTTTTGTTCCAGAGCTATGTTCTGTTATTTCGCACCCACGTTGCATTAAAAAAAAATGAGTCCTCCTAAGTTTGCATTTAATTTTAAGCTTTTCCTACTCAAACTGACCAGGAGTTTGTCCAGGTTAGGTGGGACTCAGTAGCTGCATCAGAGAGTGCAAAAGCCTCCTCTGCTGCTGCTAGAACAGCTAATTTGGTATCTGCAGCTGCTGTTGGTAATATTTCCCTCTGATACTAGTGGAGTAGGTTTTGTTCTTCACTTCGCAGTCCATATCCCTAAGGAATACTCTAGATTGAAACTCTGTGGCAGTTCAAATGAGGCTTTTTGCTGATGGTTGCTGCAGACCAGTAGTTCTCTTCCTCCAGCCCTGTTGTCTGCAGGCAGAGTTGGTGGCCAAGAAAAAACATTTCCCAGCAGATATTATGCTATGTATTGGAGGGTGTTGAGCACTGTGCAGAGTCTACTGACTTTTCAAGCGTGACTACTGTAAGCGCACAAGCTGGAGCACAAGAAGGAAAATGCTTCTAGATCCAAGTCTAGTGATCAGCTATTCCATTTCATATGTTACTTGTGTAACAGCTTATGGCATTCAACTACTGTTCAGCGATCAAAAAGTACTGCAGCAAAATTAATTGCATATAATACAATCGGTGTTAACTTGATGGAGAAAAAAATTGGAAAGATTTTTTTGGAAGAGAATGTGCTGTGTGTATCTATGTATCTATATCCATTATGGGAAGGACATTAGCTCTAGTGTGAGAGGGTAAAGACACATGGGGCCTAACGGAGGTCTCATCATGTGTCTGTGGAAAATACATCTTTTTTAAGGCAGTGTGCCTAGCATAGGAGAATTAGGAAACCTTGAACAGGTGACAGCAGATTAAACAGCTGAATTTTTATATCCCTGACCTATTTGAAATGCAGAGATACATTGTAAAACAGCTACCTATCTTAAATTGCTTGAATCCAGCCTTTTTTTTTCCTGTTTCCAGATACTGCAGCTTACCTTGTACAAAGCTGTCGTTGTTCAGCCTGTGCAGAAACAGCCTTTGTCATCATGTTGGTGTCTAAGTCCTCCAGCTAAATTAGATCATTGTAGCAATGTAGACAATATACAACCCTGCAAGTCAGAACGTAAATTTATTACTTTTCCCATAAAACTAATTTCACAATATTTTTGGAACAAGCCTTCCTACTGTCTTTTGAATAGAGCATTTAAGTTGAAGGAAGAAAGAGAGGGTAAATTCAGCTCAAAATCTTCAGACCCAAGATCAGCCCCAAAGTGTTGGTGCCGTTACAGTCAGAAGCTACCTTATCTTCTGGTGTGGTTTCACTGTAGCTGAGGGCTTACAAGAATGGCTGATACCATGAGAACAGTTGATCCCCTTTTCACCCTTCCTTGATGCTGGGATTTGTGCAAGATTACGTTCAAATGTATTTCTCAAGAAAAGTCAACTGGGGATACCACTCAACTCCCTTATCTTGATGGATTTTCAAAGTCATTCCCTATCCCAATACCCAGCCTTATCTGTATATAAACAGAGATGTTCAGTGCATCTCTGGGCCATCTTCCCCTCATGGTCAGACTGTACATTTATTAGCTGTTGCAGTAGCAGAACTTGGTGCAAAAACAAAATGGCTGAAATATTTGTAGGCTGTAAAGAAGGGACCAAATGCAAAGAACAGATGAATGCCTTTTCCAGAGAGGAGAGGTGTATGTGGGAGGTCAGTTGGGCTTCTTGTTGATGAGGTGCATGAGATCTGTGTGGGCCCTCCTGAGGGGACCTTGGGTAAGACTTGAGGATTTAGATGATGTCAGCTATACCATCTATTCGTGCATCATCACACACTGTAGGAAAAAAACACAGTTCCCTCTAGAAAGAGGAACGCATTTTCTCTCCCGCTGGGAGCTGAAGTACCAAGAGCAGAGCATTACTGCACTGATCTGACTAAGCTGACATAATAGGCTTCAAATAAATAAGTCTGAGGCAGACAGCAATTGCAGTAACATGGGCTTAGTGGTGAAAACACAGCTCGCCACAGGTATGCCCTAGCTGTGAAGGAGGGCATTGTCTCTTCCTTTGCTCTTTGCTACATAGGACTCCATTTTATAATTTTCAATTATAGCTTGATTGGCACCAGAGACCAGAACCAACAGATGAAATGAAACCTGATAGTCCTTCCCTGCTATTTAAAATAATATTCCAAAAATATCCCTCTGTTCCCCACACATGAAGAGCATAAGGGGCAGAAGAGGACATTGCCTCCCAAATTGTGCCTCCCTCTCTTTCCCCTCACTGTAGCCCTGTCTTACCCTGGCTGCCCATACAGTGTGCCTAAATATTTGTGTTGTTAACAATAGAAAGCAAAAAGAAAAAGGGGCATCCTCTGTCAGCAGGAAAAATGTCCGGCTGCAATATTTCCAGCAGGAAAAGGTTAAATTCAACTTCATGACATTTTTCATGAAGTGTGTGCTTTCCAGGAAAGCTCTGGGTGTATAAATGCAAGAGTTTTCTGCGTGGTGATATTACCTCAGTGTGTCCCAGGAGGCAGGACTTTCGTTTTTATGCTTTTCTGTCCTTTTCTGTCAGCTGTCCTTCTCAGCCACAGGAGATTTTCTGTGGTGCAGCATCACCAATGACTCTCATAACATGTAGTTTTCCTTCTTCAGGAGGACAAACTTCAGTGCTTCCTGAGTGTTTTGGTCTCTACAAGTGAAATGGCCCACATAGTTGGCAGCATAAAGCACATTACCTAGAGATTTCATAATATTTATCAGGAACATAAAAAGTCAGCGCTAGAGTTGTGCCTTTTCACATGTAGACTTAATTTTCTGACCAACCACATGCATGGTTTTAGTTTACTTTATCCTGTAGAGGCTATCAGCACAGTCAGCGTGGTAACAAGCTGTTGGTTCCCCCCCGCAGAAAAAGCAACGTAGAGATGATGTACAGGGTAAGGGCTGGGACAAAGCAACCTGATGTAAAGGACATTCAAAACAAGATAAAAATGAGCCCTCACATAAAAGCTTTAGGTGGTACAATGTGATTCCTGCAATTAAACTAGCACAGTATCAGTCAGACCATTGGTCTGGTTTGCTGGACTAACAGAAGAGGACAAAAACTCAAGTTGACAGATACCAGAGTTTCAGCCCAAAATTTAGTCCTTAGAATAAATTCCAAGACTGAAGTGCAGCTATGAAGGCAGGAACTCATCCAGTAACTGCTTGATTCTCTCTGCTTGGAAGCAATAAAAGACATTGCTTTTACCAGTGAACCAAATGGATGTCTCTTCTCAGAAAACACTTTTGTGAACTTTTTGTGACCAATGTTCATCTCCCAGGCTTGTTAGATGAAAATACTCTATCTATAATCATAAGTTAATTGGCTGTAATTTAGCATATTAAGGAATCTGGCCTCAAAAGTCACCATGGGATGGGAGCATTTAGCCCCTAGTACAGACAATAGTGATGTGCATTTTAGTGGTGCAGATAGTATAGAACTACCCACTCTTGAACAAAATATAACATTATCCTGAGCATGCAATCAGCATGGATTCACTGAGACCTGTATCTGGAGCACAGAAGAATCCTACTGGACCTCCATTACGTGTTCTAGACAACTTGCTTCTTTCCCTGCCAGATAAAATGCCCTGCAGATCTGATGGTAGAATTTGGCTCCCAAAGCTAGAAAGCTCCAACTGTAGCCAAAGTAATATCCTAAAATAGAAAGAACAATGAGAAACCAGAAATGCTTTCCTCTTCCAATAATTTCAGCAGCAAGTTAGCAGTGAGAAACCGCTAAAATGGCTCTCTCCCAATTGCCTCTCCTGATCTGCTCATTGCATGAAACACTCAAAAGATCCTGCATCGTAAGGTCCAAGGGGACCTTAATTTCATGCCTGAGGCTCTGGTATCAGTGGAAACCACCTTAAGGTAATTGAGCTCAGGATTTGGTCTTTCTGTACCAATCAGTTTTAGGGAAGCTGACAGCTACAAATCCCCATGTTTTTGTTCTGATGAAAACAGCCTGAAGATCTATATTTAACAGTTGATTTCACAATGCTTATTTTTTACTGTAAAATCACCCTTGAAAAATAGCTTATAATAGGAAAGGATAGATTCTCTGGGTGCTGGAAAAGCAAACCTAAAAACCACACAGGACAAATTTGTCATCATTCATGATTTAGATTTTTTCTGATGGAAGCCTTCTATTCTCTACTTGGATCTTTGGATGAATACTGTGAATAAAAATAATGTTAGGTACAGAAGAGATTCATAATTCCTGACCCCACTTCAGAGCAAGATACAGCATGGAACTGTGGTGTTCGTGTCAAGGGAAATAATGCCTGCAGATCAATTCTGTGATGTGAATATTTTTTTCACATGAGGAAACCAGGCAAAATATTTCTCCAAGATGAAAACGACTCTTTTCCATTGGCATGGTTATTCTGATGAATTCTTCATTGCAGACAAGTTATCACTATCACTTACCCCACAGTCACATTACCACACTTTAATAATGTAAGGAGACCACAGAGTGATGTAAATATAATTTATAGTTGAAGAATGGCATAAATCACCTGCACATTATGAGGTGATTTATTGCAAATGAGAGTGGGGCAGCTACAGTGAAAATCTGTTCCCAGGAGTGACAAATGGCATCTTCTATTTACCACTTTGTATTTGAAATCAGGTCTTCTTTCAAATAAGCATGATGGATACCAGAGAATTGCCTGTGTCCTGCTCCTCCTCGTGCCTTGTCAGCAGTTCACTGGGTTCCAGCTGTGCAAATTCATGGAAGACAGGAAGATGTGCATATGTCCTTGGAAACACAATTTTTATTTGGGAACATCCTGAACCTCGGATGCCAGCAGCATTCATCAGTCCAGCACTTAGGAAAAAAGTCATTCCACTTAATAAAGTGAGCACAGCAGCAACCAGCTACTGTAAGAAATTACAAAGAGGCTTTTATGATAGTCACAGTGCCCCGCCCCCAAATAGGAGACATGTGCCCACTGTGGCTCAGGGCCTGCTTTTCGCCATGTCCTACTGATCCAGAGGGTGACAGAGGAGTCCCCTCTGTCTGTGCAGGTGCACAACTGCATGGACATCTCTGAGGAAACAGCTGGGAAAAGGGGAGTCAAGGGCCCAGGTATGACCCATGCTGCTCTCTTGGGCCAAGTGCTGGGCCTCCCATGTCCTGGGTTCCTTGAGGTGTCTCCCAGCCTGGGAGGATGCTTGAATGCAAGGACACTTGGGACATTCTCATCTTGGACTTCCTAGAAGGTGCCTAGGTGTCCCCAAAGTCATCTGCCCATTCTGTTGGGGGGTAACACTTGCAGTCTACCTCTTCTGTAAGCATTCTTTTTTATCCCTCAGCAGAGTTACTGGAGGCAGGGGTAGTACTGCAACACCTGGTGTTGATGTCGCAGGCAGCAGGGCGCGGCTGGATGAGCAACACTCATGACAGAAGAATGTGGTATGCTTACCTGGGCTGCAAGGTAGCCTACAGGCAGGCTCAGTGCTGCATCGGCTGCACAGCCTGTGCATTGATCCACCTGCTGCATGATGGAGGAGCAGGTGGTGTGGCACGCCGCTGCTCTTCAGCTATTGGTGGGATCCGTCTGGAGAAATGATGGGCGGGTGCCAAGCATGATGAGTTTTCAGACGTCTAGCTGGACCATGAGGCTCTACCTAAGCTATCAGCTCTGCTTCCTGACTTCAGCTAGCGCCTGGAGAGAGGCAGGATTTGATAAGCTTCACTTTGAGGAGCTGAAGCAGGGCTGGTGCTTGCCTCACAATGAGGTCTATGTAGTAGACCCACCAGCAGTCCCACTCTGTTGCTGTGCTCTGTCCTGCTCCCTTATATCCCACTTCTGCTTCTGGTAAGAGTCTGGTCCTCAAGACATAAACAGCAATAAAAATAGCTCTTTTAATACTGTTCCTTGACTTCAACCACATCAAACCCTGGACCTTTTGTTCAGAGCAGATTGCAGCTTCTTTAGTCTGCCTCACGGTTGCCATGATTTGAGTGCCAGCCTCCTAAGCCTGCCTCGGCTCAAACCTGATGCTACTCTTTGGACTTGGCTCTGCCTTGCTGTTTTCACACTTACCTAAGAGAAGAAGATCTTTCTCTGTGTGATCCTCACTGTTTCCTTGGGGGACAATTTCTTTCCACTCTAATGGACTTGGTTTCTGCCTTGGAGAACCCACAGGCTCAGGTCTGAGCTCCAGCCCTTGGCAGCCCCAGGTTGCCATAGACTGCCTCTTTAGACCTCAGAGCCTGGAGACTCTAGACAGCAGAGCTGTCGTTTTGGATATTTCTCAGCCCACGTTGCTTATTCCTTATGCTAACACTACAGTTTCATTCCCTTGAATGGGGATGAGACAGTTAGTGAAAATTTTAAAACATGAGAGACTCCTCACAGTACAAGAACTGGTTTTGTTGACAACGGCCAACTCATTGGTTATAGTTAATCAGTTCAGTGTCAATTTGGCATCAGTGAGGCTTTGTTGACTTGCACGCACAGAGGATTTGGTCTCAGTGTCCAGTCCATATTATTTTACAGCAGATAATGAATGCAGCATTTCTTCTTGCTTTTCTTACCCTTCTCTGAAGCTGCAGTGTTACTGACCTGAAAACATTTTCCCACTGTTAACCTTTCAGTCAGGACATAAGTCCCTTTTAAGATGCTGAATGCCACATTATACCTCCTCCTTGTGTGGGAACAGCTCTGCTGTAGCAAGAGGAGGTGTGATCTTGACTTTATGGGATAGAGATTCCTTGTGGCACTGACTCATATGCTGTACGTTTTCACATCTTCCTCCTGATCCTGTTTTAGGCTGCGTTTCCATTACGCCTCCACCCTGGAGGAGGAATTGTCAGCCAACACGGCTCTAACCCGGAAACCACAGAGGATGAAAAGACCTTTCATAACAGTAATGATGCCATGTTCCTCTCCTTTGCAGCTGCATTTTGAAAACAAAAGATCAGGAGGCAAAGTCACCACACAGAAGCAGAACTTGCATCTCTGCAGCCATCAGGGACTGGTGCAAACAGACCTAATGCAGATGCCAGAGAACATACGTTTTGACACCAAGGAACAACGAGAACCGAAACTATAACCTAATCTAGGGTGAGAACAATGTCTATTTTTGCATATTTAGCAAGGATAGGCTTGGGCCATGAGCTGAGAATTAGCTTTGCCCACATCTAAAATTTTTGTGTTTGTAATCAGCTGTTGGGTCAATGTATTGTAAAGACTGTGGAATGTCAGCAAAATAAGATGGTGGATGCACTTCCACTTCTTTGCACCTTAGTAGATGTCCATGCTTATGGATATATTCCAGCTCTAGTATCCATGAAAGATTGCCTATAAAACAGATAGGAAGACACGTGGAAGCACATCCAGTAGTTTGGTGAGTCTGTTGTTTAACATAAAACTGTAGAAGAGCAGGCTGAAGGCCATACACACATGACCTCTTTTTGCTACAGCATGTTGCAAGGCCAGGTTTAGCTGTGCGCTTCTGGGCCAAAGTGCTCCTTGGGTCTTGATATTCCAGCACGGATAGCACTTTACAACTGGCAAAGCGTAGGTGATTGACATCAGACAGAAGGCCTGATTTCATCAAGGCTTTGGCATGCCACTTGATGGAAAATCTATCCCAGTAAGTGCCATCCAGTGTTATTAACTGTGGCACTGGAAGGTAAACTAAGTCTCTGCCAAGGAACTGCCACTCTGGACTTGTTTGCTCTCTGCTCATACAGGCAGGCCTGATGTTAGTCATTGATGGGAAAAGGGCAGTAGGACAAGAAGGGGTCTGGCTGCATCTGGTTTAACTTCTGAAAGCCCCATCTACATAGCAGTAGTGGGATCCTGTAAGATTGATATGTAAAAATTCAGCTCTTCCTTCTCTTGGACAGGCTCAGGAGCATGAATTGGAGGTAAACTATGACTTAAAGCTGGATGATATTTCATGTGCACTTTATGTGCCAGTGCCCACATGAGGGGCAGGATGGTGGAGAACAAAGCTCTGTGTCCATGTGAGACTGAAATATCTATGGGAAGTCCTTCTGAACTTCTCCAGACACGGTGTTTCAGACCTTGTGCCAGTTGTTTTCTTCTTGACATGCTATAAGTTCACTCCTATTGCTGCCTGAGGCTTGATAATCTTATCTGGATTGCAGTGCTCTGCTTGAATTTCTGTCATCACCTCTGCGTGACCTGGCCTCTACTGAGCAGAAACCTTCAGGGTCACACGAGGTGCCCGTGCTGACCTGGAAACACAGGAATGGGTTATTTCTTCTGAGTCAAGTGGAGTCCCTAAAATAAGGACCTCATTTCAAATAGCATTTGGCACAGCAGAATTCGTCTTCTCCATGTGCAAGGCAGGAAAGAGCTATTTTCTCCCCAACATGTAAAGGGAACAGGAAAACTGAGACACCAATGCCCACGTCTATGAAGGTATTCAAGCACTTGCTGGGATCTGCACATTGTGGCCAAGTGGTTTGTTGATAGTCATACGCAGTCTGGGACAGCAGGTGCCTAAACCCTGTGTTTCCAAAATCCTAAGGTACAGCCCTTATAACAGGGTCAGGTTTCCGTAGAGCTTCTTGCAAGACCAATCCTTGGAAAGGGCTGATGCTACAAGTGCCAGTTCCTCTGTTTATTTCCATGGTGTCCCATTCCTGCAGACACTTTTCCACCCTGCGCTGTGCAAGTGCCTTGGCAGAGGTTGTTCTCAGCTTTGCTCATCCCTTGCGGGTGCCGTGGAGGAACCACCTGTTGCTCTAAATTTGGCAATGTTTCCTTATCTCCCCTGCATCCCCATTTCAACTTCTGTAACTACATCTGTGCAACCTGTTCTCTCCTGCTATGTAGAAACTTGGGCAGTCACATGGGGACATGTGGGGTCACTTGTACTCCCTTTACCCTGTAAATGTAGAAGGATAGTTTATTTCCAGAAAGTATGGTTTACATATGGTTTTCCTTTCATTATTTTAGATGTCAGCTAGAAGTGCTCTGCTTGCCCCCTTCAACAACAGCAAGTAAATACCTGACCTGTTTAGAAAACTGTAACACTAGAGACCTAGAGAAATCTTTGGGTACAAGATGTGTGTTGAACTCTGAGTGACCCTCTGAAGAGAAATATTAGCTTAAAATATTAGTAAATGTTTTTTAGTGAAGATAAAAGAATATTAGAGAAAATACACAAGACTAGATGTCAAAGGTCCCAGTGCAGTCCATTTCCCTTTGAAATCAAATGGCCAAAATGAAGAGGTTAGCAGAAGTTTGCTTGAATTCAGATTGAGGGAAACAAGGAAAGCTTTTTGCTAGCTCCAGGCAGTGCTTTTATCAAGAGGATCTCGACATAAAGGATCAAGGCCAGGATGTTCAAAAGGAGTTAATTGGTTTGCCTGCCTTGCTTGAAGCACACTGAGCCGAGCTGCTTTTGGGAAAGTGTGGGATAGGTGAGGCATCAAAAAACACTCCCCCTCCCTTCAGTTCTGGGAGACTTAAGTGACATCCCAAGGCTACTGTGAAGCATTTCACCCATCTACTGTAAGATCAAACTCCAGGGGATAAATCAAGGAATTTTGAGTTTGGCAAGTGCAGAAGTTTATGCTGTTAGTCTTCTGGGTTTCCAGCTTCGACATCTTCACGTTGAGTCCCCTTTTGTGCCTAGATGGGCACACAGAGGCCAAAGGATGGAGATGTTTCATGTTAGCTTTAAGATTTCAGGATGAATTGAGCTTACCACGACAGGTAGCAAGTGCAGGAACCTAAGGAGTCATGCTTGGAAAACAAGGCTGAAGGATTTCTACAGTTCATAAATGCTACTTGGGAACTGGATAGTCAAGTACTGCCAGTTCCTGGGATCAGCTTAAAGTTGATGGCGAGTGCCAAAACATCCTTGCAATCTTACATTTGCAGGCAGTTTTTATCACGGAACAGACAAAATAGAATTATTTTTAAAAACAACATACCCTGCAGGTCTCTGTCCTTGCCACTAGGTATATAAAATTTAAACTCCAAAAAAAAAAAAAACCCTAACGAAAAAAAAGGGAATGAATTCATATAAATAATGTAATTGGAAGACCTTGAAAGTAGCAAGAACGTGTGAGACTGTGATCCATTTTTATCCTTTTAAAATAAAACATATGCTGGGGGGAGGTTGTAAGGAGGCGTCTCAGAAAGCCTGGTGCAAAAACATTACAAAAAATAGAAAATTTTCTTTTTGAGGAGAACGAGCAAGGACCTGGTCCCACAAACCTTGGCTGTGGAAATATGTGTTGTGAAAATGCCATGTTTTGGCATGATCTGAAATGGCCGACTGGGGAATGAAATCAGTGCATGGTGTGCTCCATACATCATTACTCTGAATTTGAAAAAAGTCTCAGATGACCTCAAAGGGATGATTTTCATATCTTTGAGCTTACTGGGGAGATTGCCTCCAAGAAGAATCATCCTTGACTAATTAAAATTTTACTAGCCCATGGGCATGATCCACCTGCAAACCCTGCAAGTGTTTGTGTCCTTTTCATAAGGCCCATTCTCCCAATGGGTCTAGAAATCCATATTCTATCAATCCTTGACTTCTGTGGGAAGCAGTATACAAAAACTCGTAGGAAAAGGAGATGGGGGATAACTTCAGCCTTATTAATTACTAAAGACTTTTCTTAACACTGCTAGTCTTTAAAGGAGCATTTAAATTTCCTTTTCATTTGTAAGTGGTGTAGCCTCAGGCAAAAACAGTCCCATATTCATTTTATAAGTCTTTGTACTTATCCAGCTGATTACCAGTTCATTTAAGATCATCATTATCTTAACTTAAGAGCACTGTTTCTACAGGTGCAGTATCTTTGTAAATACCAAGTAGCGGCAGTGGGATTGTACAACAACAGTCTCTGGCAATTCGCAAAAGACGTCTTTCAGGCTTTAGTGGATTCATTCACAATGCCTTGTGCGGTTAGTGTCATCTTTATTTTAATGATATGGCAATGGAGACATGAAAGAAATAAGGTTTTACACACAAGCACTCAGCAAGTCCCATCCTTTCTCACCTGACTGCTGACGCCACATAATTGCTGCTGATACACACTGGCAAACTAACTCTGATGCCCACCATTAATGATAACCAAGAGCAAAGTGTGAAGTAAAGCAAAAAATGAACAGGAAGTTCCATTAGACATCAGGAAAAATTTCTTTACTGAGAGGGTTATGAGGCACTGGAAGAGGGATGCCCAGGGAAGTGATTGAGTTACCATCCCTGGAGGGATTTAAAAGTAAATGAGGTGCTCAAGGATGTGGTTTAGTGGGAGACAGGTATGTTTGGACTTGATGGTCTCAAAGGTCTTTTCCAACCAAATGATTCTATCATTCTGTGATTCTATGATTCTATGATCCCCGTAAAGAGGGGAGTTTTTTCCCCATGGGTGCACATCTGATTTGTCCCTCCCAGTTTTCCCCATTAAATGTGCTTGCACAGGTGCCTGAGGAGTCCCACCTGTGCACCAGGCAGGGAGATCAAGGTCTGGCTCCATGGGGATGTTTTGTGCTGTGTTTTAAGCATAACTGAATCTTGTGAGTGGATAAAAAGCAAAGCATTGAGGAAAATGCAGTCATGAGTTTCTGGCTCCTTTACCTCCATCCCTGTCTTGGACAAATTTCCTCTCTCCTCCAAGGAGTCAGATGAGTACAGATCTGAGTATTCTGATTCCTAGAGTTTATTATGAATTTATAAAAAAAAAATCCAACCCCTTCAGCTATGAAAATTACCATCATTTGTCTATAAATAGGCTTAACCTCTTGAAACTGTGTCAGATGCTGCTGATTCACCATTCTGATCCAGATCTTCAGATGTTCCGTGCTCCTACAGCTCCAGGGCAAATGACTCATGCTGTTTGCAATGCCATATCCCACTGAACCTGGCAGTACCACGATTCTGCTAGCACGGTGTCTGCAGATTTCTAGTAAAATCTGGGCAGAGATTTTCTCCTGATCAAGCTGAGCTCACCAATATCCTGCAGCCACAAAGCAATATGTTGCATTTAGATGAAAATCCATGTATTTACAAGAGTCCAGCCACAAATCAGCAGAGGAGAAAGTATTTTATAATCAAATATGGTGAAGGAAAAACCCTACTGATCCATGTAGTCATTTTCTCAGCTGCATTTCCCTTTCCTAGGAAGGTCAGTCTGCACTACCTATCACTGTATCTTTGAAATTGCTTTGGAAATATGAAAGAGAAATGTCAAAGTGTTTTTAGTCAATCTAAATGGGTTTTATGGTTTGTTCCTGGAAATTAGATAGACTTGAGCTGTCTGAATGTTGTCTCCTCACTCTATAAAGCATTTGTTCTTAAAAGCAGAAGTGGTCCACTTTGTGAGTAGTGTGCCCATTCCTAGTATTTTTCCAAACCTTCTGCAACCTTTACTGGGGAAGGGGAAAATCTAGATGTTGAAAACGAGGGTAAAAAAACCTCTTCTCTTATATGTTTTAGGGTAATGATATCCTTCTGGCTATGGGGCACCTGGAGACAGAAGAGATTGGTGTTAGGCTGCTAATGCCCATCCTCTATGTGTTGTCTGTGTTTCCATGAAGCTCTGGGCCTTGGCATTTTTTGATTGCATTTGTGGGCTGGGCTGTGGGATGGGCTGTGGACCAGGGAGCCAAAAGGAAGAGCTGATTATTTTTTTTAGGTATGCTTCTGTTATCCAGGTTATCGTATAAGATGTTGCTCTTGCCTAATGAATGAACTGGATGCTTTGAAATTCTGGCTGGTGGTCTCTGAGGGACATCTGTGTCCTCTGCTCTGAATCTCTTGTAAGCTCTGTGGAGCAAGGAAAATAATGAATTCTCAGCTTGAAGTCTGTAATTGACTGTGTGTGTCACATTTCATGCCATTAAAAACATAAGCTCAAGGTTGGAAGAGAGAATATGCTTTTGGCTTCTCTACCATTTGTATGTCAGTCTGCAGGCACTGCTTCTTTCACTGCACGTTGCTGTTTTTCTTTTGAGAAAATTTCCAGAGGTCCCTATGCCTGGAGAAACAGATTCTATTTACTGACATTTGTTCCAAGTTTTGATGAGCAGAAAGACAATTCTTGTAGGCTCTAAACAGGATCTCTCAGCTAGAAGTCTTCAGGGCTTCAGCCAGCACCTCCCAAGCCCAAAGACTGCCTTCTTTTAAAAAGATCTGTATTATCCATTAAATATCACAATGCTTTGAAAATTGTTCATAGGAACTCTCTACTTTCCTCCTTGGTCATGGCTTGATGCGGCACCCAGTTAAGCTGCCAGGAGTCTTCTCCTTTGGATGCCATGTCTATGTGAGCATTCCTTTCACAAGCATGGGTTAGTTCACACTGTGGATAGGAGGATTTGAGATCCCATTAATGGCTAATTTAGTTTAAGCTCCACTGCAAGGGAGTCCCAGGGATGAAATGTGGCCTGAAGAACAGGAGGGCACTGTTAACATGATGTGGGTGACAAGGGGTCTTTTTATGCTTTTGCACAGGATGAACCCTGGCTTAACACCTTGGGGAGGAATTGTCCTCTGCCATTAGCTTCCTATCTGTGAACCTGAGCATGTGGCCAGGGAGTCTCCTCTGGTGGATCATCCCTTTGTGTACCTCAAAGGGATGCCATCCTGCTAAGTAGCAGTGTGGAATAGCTGTCCACACCCTGTCCCCATGGGCTGGCATCCCATGTCACGCTTACTAACAGTCCCCATGACAGAGGCAAAGTTTTCTTGACAGAGGCAATACTCTGCAGTGCTCGGGCTGTCTCTAAGATGAAGAGCCCTGCCCAGGGAACAGATAAACAGAACAATGTTTGAGCCTCTGGTACTCTTTAATGTCATTTTCAGGGAAATATATGTGTCATAACAATATAAAGCAGGCATAGTTCCCTTGCTTTCAATCTGCCTGGTGCCAGGGTCTACGTCATTTCAGCATCAAAACAGATCCAGCAAGTTCATGATAACTTTGGTCTCCCTAGAGCTGCCTCTTTTGCCCCCTTGGTTTGTACTTTTCTCTAGTCTTCCAGCAGCCTTCCTCACCCCTGTCAGGGGCTGTCACGTAATGTTATTTCACTGGAAGCCCTTGGGAATTGGGCCTTTATCTCCACATACCATGCACATTAAAATGGTTTAATCAACCCTATAAATTCCGCATCTTGCTGCTGATCTGGATAAAACATTGCACTTTCCCAGCACTGAACTTTTGTAGCTAAGTTTCATGTGGCAGCGCCCTCCATGCAGTTTGCTCTCTGTTCCTCAGGGCTGGACACATTCCTGTGCAGTCCCTTGGCTCTTACAGAGAGGTGTCAGGACTCTGGTCTAAGGATCAGATTGGTTTTGGCTGATTTACCAGACCATGAACATCCTATGAACTTGAAAATTTGGACTTGAGAGTCATTGGTGTCAGTTCTCAGTGCTCTGGGCAGTCACGGCCTGCTCCAAACATGGATGCAAGGCACCTGCAGAGCACATCTGCCCAGTTATTCAGCCTGAGAGGGTGTCCGGAGCAGGGAGAAACCTCAGCAGCATGCCAAGACCAGGGCAAAACTCAGGGGATGTCATTACAGCTGTAGCACTGGGGTCCTGTGGAAGGGGACATGCGTTTGCTCTTATCCCAGCATGTCTGCTTTAGGGAGAAGTTGGGAAACAGAGTTTATTAATCAGAAGACTCAGCCTGACTGAGAAACAAACTTCAGAGGACCAGACATGGGAGAGTTAGATATAGGAGGATGGTTTATAGACAACTTCCTGACCAGATGAAGAACCAGACCTGATTCTGCCCCCTTTACCCACCTCCAGCTGTATTTTACGCCATGGTTCACCCCCAGCCTAAAGTCAGAACTCTCCAACAGCTGTGAGGATGCCTTCTGTTTAAAGCAGCCACGAGCCATCCACCTAACTGCCCGGAGCTGCTCGAGGCATGCCGCTTCTTGCTTTTCTCAGAAAGGGGTCTTGCAACATGAAAGAAGTGCAGGCAAACAGAGGCCCAGGGAGAGAAGTGACAAGCGGCAGCTGGAGCCAGCGGGTGGCTTGCAGGGTGACAGAGCAGTTGGGCTCCTTGCTACTCTGCTACTATTTTGGAAACTTCAATTAAACAGAAGAGGCTGGATCAATCTCTCAGTGCTCCAGCACAAACCCTGAGGCGCTCCCTTCACTGAGGTGGCAAAAGCAGCCTCCATACACAATGTGCTTGGTTTGGACCCCAGGCAAACCCATCAGAAACAGCTGCTGAAAACATTATTAGCAGTCCACTAATTAGCAGGTCTTAGCACCTTTTGTGGTGCAAACTTACACCAAGGAATTCGTGCTCATTTTTGCCATGGAGAATATGACTGTTCAACATTTGTGTGGGAGCTTTCAAGCTGCTGGAAAAAAAGTGTGGATGTTTATATTTTTAAAAACGGATTGTTTTTGCCTCTGTCAATTATTAATGGCTCTCAGATCAGGCTAAGGAACAATGCCAGGGATAAATTACCCTGTATGCTATTCATATGTGCTCTCCCCAAGTGTTTCCTTCTCAACTAGAGTATTCACCTCGCAGTGAACTCTTTCACTTTTGGAAAAAAAAGACTGAGAAAGCGATGAACTCAGAGGGCCCATTTATTTATGCATCAACATCTTTCCTACTTTGTCAGGTGTGTTTAATCAAAAAGAAGCAGGAAATGCATTATAATTATAAACATATTATTGCACAAGAAAAAGAAGCTGCCCTTTGAAAGGATTATATTGTTTGATAAATGCTTACATTTTAAAAACATAAGCTTAACCTACGAAGCTCTTTGCTAAGATCAAAGCAAATCTGCCTGCCACCACTGGCTGACTGTGCAGCAGGATTCAGCTCTGAGTTTGCAACAAGGGAAGTGAAAGAAAGTTAAAAAGAAAATTAAATCACCTCCCCTCCTTTTTTTTGCCTCAAACTTTTCCCCTATTATAAAAAATGACTCAAATATTAAATATTTGCTGCTAAAATTAATAGAATTAGAAATGAATGCAGCTGAAAACACAATAATTAGGGACAAGTCCAAAGGCCCTTGCTGAAGCCCATGGAGAAACCTATGGTTTACAACGGAATCTGGCTTAGGACCCTGGTGAGCCAAAGCAAAGATGGAGTTATGGCATAATCCTGGGAAATCCTTGATCTCCTGCAGTCTTTCCATGTGACCTTGCCCAAACTTGCAAGCATTCCTTAATCCTGAGCACAGCCGAACCTGAGTTAGTAATCTGCTGCTGTTGTGAAAAGCAGAAGTCCTTCTGGGCTGCAAGACTGGGATTGCTGTAGGTAAGACACAACAGGGGTTTGTTGCCCTTTTCAGCACTGTGAGGCTGAGCTACAGCTATGCACTTAAATTAAAAAAGCCAAGTTACAGACAAACTGGAAATCATCCAGAGGAGAGCAGCAAAAATGATCCGAAGTCTAGAAAACATGACTTATGAGGAAAGATTGAAAGGGCTGAGTTTGTTTAGTCTACAGAATTGGAACCATCCTAATAAACTTTAAAGATTTAAAAAAATATATGGTATCAAAAATGGTAATTGATTGCCCTTTATCTCTGTGGGGATGGTAGAAGGTACAGCAAAGAAGATTTAGCATAGACAGTATTAAAAGTGGTGAGGTTAATAACGCACTCAAGTACGTGACTTGGGGAGAAAGCTGTGTCTCTCATGGAGATTTTCAATGTGTTGGAGAAGCACCTGACTGAGTAACTCACTGTCCCATGGACCAAGCTGCTTTCAGCCATGTGGTCCTATGGTTTCCATGATCTAATGACTGCCTCGGGACACCCAACAATGAGATCTTCAAAGTGACAGTTCTTTACAGTGCTCCCTGATTTGAAAAAAGCATTAGGTGATCAGCCCTTCTAAAAGTTGACCCCTACATCAATGACCTTTGCCTAAACCCCTCTTTTCATTGTGTTTCATGGTTGTTAAATAAAGAACAAAATCCCACTTCTTCATGGAGCGATCATTCTATTTGTGAAGTACATTGCTGCTCTCCCATGTAGGATACACATCTAAGAAAGTGCTCAAATGTTCAACTATTAGGATGATGTGGTGACTGAGGAAGTGTTCCAGGTAGTGCTGGCCTTGGAGATACTGCTTGGGAAAGTGCCCTCCCCTTCCTAAGAAAGGGATACCTTAATCAACCTATGCTTTAACTCATTGCACCACTGGATATGACTACTGGGAAGAATTCACGATGGCACTAGCTATTGCTCTAGGTGGGCCAGGCAGTGGCCAGCACCTGGTTAGAAAGGCAGCATCCCTTCTGCCCATGGCGTCTGCCCTGGGACTGCATATCCCCTGCCCTGAAGTTCTATTTGCTGCTGCCTCCATGTGACTGAGAGGCTCTGTGAGCCCTCATCTGCCTTGGGAAGGCTCAACACTATTCTCTGGTTTCAACCGTGTTTGCAAAGGGCTCCAAAATCTTTGGTCAGGGTTGGTCTCAAAGCCAATTGACCACAAGACAGAAGTCTATTAGAAACCTGGCTTTGTATTTACTGCTCAGCAAACCTCATTTCCTTGAATTATGGGCACGAAGTGAGGAGTTGTGAAGAGAAGGAATCATAGAATTACCTGAGTTGGAAGGTTCCCAAAAGGATCATTGAGTCCAACTCCTACCCCTACATAGGACTCTCCCAACATTCACACCATGTGACTGAGGGCACTGTCCAAATGCTTCTTGAAAGCTGGCAGGCTCAGTCCCGTGACTACTTCCCTGGGGAGCCTGTTCCAGTGGTCCACCACCCCATTGGGTGAAGAATCTCTTCCTAATATCCAATCTAAACCTCCCAGTGCAGAGCTGGCCATAGCCCTTGGCATCTCCAGGTACTTAGGGATGATGTGAGGACTCCCTGAGGACCGGGGGAAGGATGATGTGCTCAGTGCTGCTGTGACTGTGCAATACCCTTTTCTTTGCAATGCCCATTTCCTGCTACGATACAGCTGTGCAAGGTACTATTTGGTCCCTTCATGAATGCTGAGAAAATCACGAGTTATGTGATACAGGTATTAAAAAAAATTGTTTGCTTCCAAGCATAAACCAATGACTGTTGCAATGGTTTGCAGACATGGGGTTATGGACCCAAGTCAGCCTTTTTTCCTTGGTTCTGGGTACAGTCACGAGCCTGGCAGGAATCCATATCAGCTAAAATGCATGGCAGCAACTGACATCTCCTGGAGTTTTGGAGCTGAGGGGGGTCACAACAGGAAAAACTTTGGGAAGGCAGCACTGCGGGGTTGGAATAAACATGTCCCCAGGGCAGATTTTCCATAATTGGCCATGAAAAGGCTTCTTTCCCCAAAGAGCTGGAGCAGGCCTGTGAGGAAGCACAATGAATCACTGCTCCAGTCCAATTTGGCAAGTACCATGATTTAGCCCTGCTTTGCAAAGGGAGGAGGTGATGGTATAGACAGAAAGACAGAGGACAGACATAGCCAAAGGCTACCAAGCTGGGAGATGAGTTTGGGTTCCCACTCATTTTTTGCAGGTTTACTCAGATCCTTAGAAGGAAACTCTGGAAAAAACCACTGGTACAAGAATAATTCCCTTTATGAACAATGTAGAACGAACAATGGGGACTCCAGAACACAAAGCTCATACAAACAATAACAACCATTTTATTTCCCATTGTTAAAACAGCAGTTGCTATGCAATTATTCCTTCCAAGCCCCTGCTTTGTTAACTATTTCTGTTGCCTTTTTGCTCTCAGATGCAGATTTATTGGAGAGAATCTTTGCTGTTGGAATTGGTGTCCTGCAACATGGTGGTGACCACGTGGCTATGCAGCCTTTGGTGGAGTGTGTCACCTCATGCCATCCTGTACCCTTCGAAAAGTCCCACTTTCTTTCAAATATGAGAAGAAAGGGTGTTGTTTCTGCCACCCTTTCTCTGGATAGTGGTCATCATTGCTAGCTTTAAAGCTTCTTGCTATCTCAGCAATGTTACCAAGCCTAGTGACCTGACAGCAGTGCACAGCCTGTTCAGTATCTGATGATTAATCCCCTCCCTTTCAAAATATGCACTTAGTGGCAGAACCTCACAAAAATATTGGTAGAGCCAAAGCTGCTTTGTCAAGTGGCAATCTTAGACTTGCTCTTCTTTGAAAGCTGGTTTCCTGTCATTGGCTTTCTGTCATTGCTGTTTTCCAGTAGTTTAGAGAGAGGAGAAAGGGGAAAAAAATGTTCCTCCCAAATACCTTTTCTCTTTTACATCTCCTTTCCTCCCTGTGTCCTCTAATAGTCTAGATTTCAGGAATTCCATCAGCCACAGGGCTTTCTAACTAAACCTACTGCTATCCCTGATGCAAAAGGAGAAGCAAGCTCCCTGCAAAAGAAGATCCCTTGAAAAAGAAGACACAGACAGTCTTCATTTCTATCCCACCTTCTTCTGCTCCTTTGGAGAGCAGTCAGATGGAACAAAAATCTTTACTTTGAAAGAGGAAGAAGTCAAATCTCCCTCTTGTTGCAATGTGATAGTTCAGATCAAAGCATGAAGCTATTCCTAATTTTTATTTTGATGTTAGGAACATCAGAATCTTATTTCTTATGAGATGGCTACCATAGCTAATGTAGGCAGCTGCTGCTGGGCTGGCTACAAGAGCAGAGCTTGGGACTTTCTGTTCTAAATGCTTCCACCACTCCAAATGGAAAGCTTGGTCAGCACTGAGCAGCAAAGGACCACAGCATGCAGCTGAGCTTGCGTGCTAACAAATGCAGGTTGCCTAGATCTTACTCTCCCTGGAGACACCAGCATTCCTATTCGCCTTCCATTTTAAAGTCTGTACAAGGTCAAATCCTGCACCAGGTTCTTACACAGTATATTTTTCCTATTTCTGCTGAGACTCTGACTAATACCTCCAGGCGGGACTTAGCAGCACCATTTACAATACTGGTCAGGTGAACACGGCATGAGCACAAAGCTCATGACTTTTCTGGCAGAGCATTCAGGGAATGACTAATACTTCTGATGCCTTTAAGGTCAGGAATTTGTGGGACCCCATGAGGATTCCCTATGTGCTCTCTGCAGAGCAAGGTGGGTCCTTTTGGGAAGGAAAGCACAAAACGTCCTGCAAAGTACCAAAGGTCATTTAGAGAAGATGAGAACAGGGGACACACTGCAGTGTAAGGCATCCATGGTCAAAGAGTTTGTGTGGCAGTTTTCCCTTCGATGTCCATGTGTCAGTCTCTGGATCATAGCAGTCCAAGGAATCCAAGTCCTTGATGACATTGTCTGCAGTGAGACATCGTCCTCCCGTGACATACAGCTTGTTCTTGATGACAGTGGCCCCGTGATGCATTCGTCTGTCCTTCATGTCTGCACATTTAACAAATTTGTTGCCTTTTGTATCATAAGCAATTATTCTCCGAGTGTATCCTAAATGCAAAGCCAGATGTGGAAAAGACAGATGGGAATTAGAGTTTATGGCCAGCAGAAGGAGTGAGAATCTCTCTCTGCTTTCAACTAAAAAGAAAGATGTTTAAAGTTAACATGAACTCCTGTGGCTTTTGTTAGATAAATAAAAAATAAATGGAGAACTTAAGCTCATCATCATCAGACAAGCCCTTCAGATTAATGCATTTGAAGATAAGCGGCTTGAAAATACTGTATTTTGGATACTGTGGTCTGAGGTCATGGTAATGTGCCACACAGGAATCTGACAGCCTCAGACCTCAGCTCTCTCCTGTTCTCGCTACAAAGGGCCTCCTGCTGAGAGATGACACTGTGTTTTTCCACTATCTGAGTTCAGTCCTCTGCTCTGCTAAATACTCGCTCATACGTGCTTCCTCACGCATGCCAGCTCGTGGTCAGGGAAGCTGCACTAAGGACTGTAGAGTACCATATTACCAACGACATATGATCTGTCAAAGTGCCATGAGTAGAGGCAGATCCCCAGGTTGAAAAAGTCACTGAAAAGTTTCCCCTCTCCAAGTGTTTCATGCCCCTCTTAGGACTTCACAATCACCTCCAGGAATAAGCTATAGAAAAAATCAACTCCTCATAGCCCTGTAGTCTACCCATCCCAACAAGTTATCCAGGGATTTATGTGGTAACTGTGTTTTTCACCATTCCAAGAGGAGTAGTCAGGGAAGGCCGGGCTATGATTCAGCAGAGGAGGAACAGGACCCCCCATGCCCTTGGTTTCTCCCCTTCTACTGCAGAGCAGTGACTTGCAGTGGGGTTTCCTCAGTTTCATCTCACCTAGGTCCTGCTACCTGGAGTAAGAAAGTTCCTTGTGGAGAACTTATCCCCACTTCCATGGCCATGAGACCCCCTAAGACATGTATATAGAGGGTGGCACACACAATCATCCTTTCCTTCCCAAGCTCTTCTTGCTTTTATGAGGGAGCACCCCAAGCAGAAAGACTGTGAAATCCTGCAGGACCTGGGCAGGAGGAGATGGGAGGGAGACCAAAACAGAGTCCTTACCACCTACGATGATAATCTTGTCTCCAATTATGACAGCTGGTGCACAGACATTCTTCACCACTCTGGTCTCCATCCGAAACCACATATTCCTGGAGACATGGTAAACCTGACAAATAAATGAAGATACGTATGCAGTCTATGTTGCATTTTAACGGGCAATTGAAATTACAGAGGAACTTAGGCTTTTATTTTGTTCTAATGAATACAATCCTCTAGCTTGAACTGCTGAAAAGCTGAGAATTTATCCATTTTTTTTCCTAATATGTCCCCTTGGAAAGCATTCTGGTTCTCCAGGCTTGTCTGCTCAGGAGATGCAAGCTCACGCATTAGGGCAGAATGTATCTGCCATATGCAAACTTCTTGACTGTAAATCCTTGCATGACTATCACATCGCATCACATCGCATCACATCCTCCTGGATAATGCTCTCCCGAAGTGCAAGCCATTTTTATTCATTTTCCCGTTATTCTCTGTATTCCTGCCTCAGCCTTAGCAATTTCCTGGGCAAACAAACCTCAACTTCACCAGCTCTGCTGGCAGCCACTGTGTTTGCCCAGCTGCTATATTTGTGCAGGTGGCTGGTAGGCACTCAGACTGGCAAAGGGACTTGTTGATGGGAATCAGAGTGGCATCTAAGTCATCAATTTATGTGAGAAAAAGAGCTGTTGCCAGATGATGATCATTCAGTCATCTGTATCTGGGTAATGCAAACTTCGATGTCACGTCATCCACTTCTTAATACAGTGAATATCTCCCCACTAACTGAGAGATTAATTTCCTTCCCCCTGATAATCAAGTAGTGTTATCACCGTGAAGAAGTATTGCTCATATGCTGGCTGCCACCTTAGCCTCTAATGATCCTTCTTAGTTTAAACACTCTAGTGAAAAATAACCATAGGGAAAGTAGCTTTACAATGTTGCTAAAGCATCGTATCAGATAAGAAAGGATTAAATGTATTTTTACTTCCCAATAAAATGTAACTGCTGAAAGCGGGCAAAGAGCCAGAACGTGTGGTAGGACCCACATCTTCAACGCAAATATTTATACGAAATAACTGTCAGTTTAAGTCATGGCACTTTGATGAGAGAGAATTTAATCCCTCTAATGATCACGAATCTTTGCTTTTGCTGCAAGCAGGTGTGCAGCTGAGACCCTAGCTCAGCTGCCAAGTGGAAAGCACTGATTTTGGTGAGATTGGCTACGGGCATCAAGCCAGTCAGGGGGATTGGCTGCTGCCTGCCATAGCATCACCTGCAGCAGCTATGGCCCCAGTGTCTACCAGCAGCAAAGCTGGCTGACACCCAAGGAAGCACCTCGGGGCTTCTGCCTGAAACTCACTCAAAAGGGAAAATGGAAGTGTTGTAATGGTCCTTGCAGAAAGGACTTCCCTGAAACCATGTGTCAACTCATTCTACCTCTTGCTGACGCTGACAATAAAGGTTTCCTTGGGTTTTAATTTCCTCAGGAGGGTGATGAACTGCTGAAAGTCTTAAATGACACTGCCTACAACAAGTAGGACTGACCATTACCTGGATCAGCCGGACAGGATTTTGCATAATATCTTCTCCCCCAAAGAGGTAGACCCTCTGGTCTTTGGCAGCAACAGCAGGATGAAGGACTGCCACAGGCATGCTTGCCATGCTCTCACAGGTGTTGTAGACACTATCATATCTTTCCACAGAATTCAAGATTTCCTGGTTTTCACCAATTCCACCAAATGATAAAATATAGTTTTTATATGCCAGGCTTCTCTGGGAGTAACGTGGAACTAACATGTGCTCAACCATCCTCCACTGATTGAGTTTGAGGGAATAAATGTAAATATTATCGCTGACTGGACTTTTCTTATTGCTAACATGCATCCCTCCAAGCACATATATGTTGCTGTGTAAGCTCACTGCAGAGGCTTTGTACAGACGGACAGGAAGTTTGGCCAGGCTTAGCCATTGGCTTGTCTTGTCATCATAGAGCAGGACATCCCTTGTGGTCTGCTGGCTGTCCTTCCTGCCACCAATGATGATGAGGAACTCTTGGTTGGAATATCTGCGAGGAACATGCAGCATGGGCTTGATGTCAGGCATGCAGGTGCTGTACAAGGAAAACATATGTCTCTGGGCTGACTCAAGGATGCTCCTGCAAGTGGGTGAGGACTGAACGAGGGAGTCATTGGCAATGAAGTGGAAGAGGAAAGCTGGATGGACATACTGAAGCCGGACCTTCTTGAACAACTCTTGGATGTAGCCTTGTCTTGCCTGGAGGTCATGCCGGATCCAGACCATCAGTGTCTCAAAGACCTGCTCCTCTTCCCCACAGAGCTCATCGTCCCCAAGGTAATCGATGAGCTCCAAGGGACAAAGGTCTTTCAGGTCCTCTGAATAGGCCACCTCAGGAAAGCATTTCAAAGCCATAGCCTTGGCTTTCTTATTCAGGCTTTGACAGTTCAAGACTTTTGCCAGTCTAATCATGCTCAAACAGTTGTCAGGAGTCATCTTGTCCTGGAGGTAGGCAGAGCAGGCCTCAAACAGCTTAGCATACTGCAGCATTGAGGCTGTCTCCAACAGGCACAGGACATTCTCAGTGGATATGAGAATCTCCCCTGTGTAAACGTAAAGGATAATCTGGTCCAAAGCCTCAGCATCGATGCCATTCAAGGTGACTTTATCCTGGTGACTCTCTCTGAAGTCATTACAGAACATTGCCTTGAAGTATGGACTGCTGGAAGCCAGCACGTTTCGGTGACAGGGGATTTCAAAGCCCCCAGAGCAGAGGGTAACATCAGTCAGCACCCCACTCTGCCGCAGAGCATTCAGCTGCCTCAGCAGTTCAGACGAGAAATCCTGGTCTTTGAAGAGAATCTCCTCAGCAGATTCCTCCTCCATAGCAAAATAAGAGAGAGATGAATTCTGGACTTGGCAGAAAAAACCAAATTCTTAGCAGCTTTTATTGAAATATCCAGCTCCAAGGGAACAAATCGGGACTTTGATGTTGTTCTAAATATCCATTCACTGTTATGCATAAAAATGGAACATGGGTTAAGCACAGTGGGAAAATAATAAAGAAGCTAAAAAGTTGCTAAGACCCTTTAAAATTTTCATAAGGTTATCAGATAGGTTGCAGCTCTGAGGTCAGCACTGCCTGTGTCCCTGGCAAGAAGCAAAAAGCACTGAAGTTATCTCACTGATTTGGGATGAAAGCTGGCGGCTGAAGCAATGGGTTTGTTCATTTTAATCGCATTGAATAAATGCACTTAGACATTTATACACTATTTTAAAGTATTAGCAGTTTAGTAGCTTGCGCCTCTTTCCCCTAGAGTTAGTCACTCCCAAAGAATGTAAATCTGGCAGAGCTGAACTCTGCAGCAGGGCAAACAAAACCCTAGAGACTGGGAATCTGCATTAAAATGGTTATTTATTAACTCTGCTTAGCTGTGGGATTTTTTATGTTAATCAGACACACAATGACTAAATTAAGTGCCAGGCAGAACAATATAATAAGTATCTGTAGTCCTGGCTAACCTGCAGTGAAACAGTAGGGTAGAAACATTTACCTTCTGTTGTCCTTCACTGCATGCACTTACTTTCTGTCGTTTATTCTCTGCTGAGACTTTCCATAGCTAGAGCCTGGATAAAAACCTATAAACCCACAGGACGTTTCTTTCAGTAGGTAAGTGATTCATAGAGGATGATTTCTGGCTGTGTTTATTCTGAAGTCACTTTTGCCGCTCTTGGGAGCTGTGCGCAGGAGCGGCAAGGCGGTGGGGCATTGTATACATTCCAGTGCTAAGAATAGGCACACATGGGCTTCTCACTGTTATCACATGTGACGCTGCCGTTGCCTTTTGCAATGACCTGGCCAGTACTGAGCATGCCCGAGTGGTGTTTTTCTGGCAAATGTTTACGTATAATAAATAGACACGGAGAGGAAAGTTCATTTATAAAAGTCCTGGCCATCCATTTGGAAACAGTGGCAGGACCCTGTCCTAAAGTGCCTGGGAATTCTAGAAGCCTGTAAACAGTCTGTAATGCTCCGCACTAGGTAATGCACTATCACTGCAGTTTCACGGAGAAAGAGGGAGAGAGAAGGCCTTCCAGGGACCCCAGGTGGGGTGGGCCATGTCTCCACCTTATGGAGAAATCTGGGGAGCATTGGCCTGTTACAGTCTGGTGGGAGATGCGGATGTACTAGGACCCCTGCACCCAGGGCTGCCCCAAGGTGGGCATGGTGATTTCAGATACCTCTGCCACGTAGAGAGTAAAGTTCACTCTTGCATCAGTTTATCCTTATGATGCTGCTTGGTATTCTATATGCAAAATATAAGGTTGTGGCCTTTTGTGTAAGGGCCTCAGCTCTCTGAAACCCTTAGCAAAGTAGTCCTCAAACAGGTGGCTTGAGGAAGCTCAGCGTTACAGGTGGGATGACTGAAGCAGTTTGCTGAAGTGTGTGCAGCCAGCTGGAAAGCAGGGTTCCATGGTGGCAGCTCCTAGGGTGGCAGTTATCTCCCCAGGGCAGACACTTTAATGGGATCCCTAACTGAAAATGTCTGCACATGAACAAGGTGTCTGAGCTCCTTGTGCAGCAAGTGAAGACTAGGCAAGACAACTGAGTCTGCCGAGTTACTCAGGTCACCAGTAAGTACCACCTGTATCTGGGCAGGTGAACAGTTCTCCAGACACTGTTAGGTCTCCACGGGTGCAGAGCTGCCTCAGTCACACATAGGTGTCCACATTTAACACTTGCATGTAGGTATCTGTGATGATGAACCTAAATCCATCCCTAGGTCTGGGACCAGTTCAGTCCTTCGTGCCATTGAAGGGTCCTCACATCCCCAAATGACCACCGGCCTGGGTCTCCAGCAGATCTGCTGTGATGTATCCCAGCTCCTTGCCAATTTCCTAGCTGTTGCAGGAAAAATGGTAATGCTGCCTGTGACTGAGTAACTGGACTGGAGCCCTCATCTGCGCTGAAATCCCACTGTTTGTTCCAAGGTGGGACTGAATCCAAAATGTAGTTTCTAAGCATTGTTACCACAGGGAAATATAAGGTTAAAGCAAATCTCATATTTTCAAAGTCAAAGCTCATGGGTGAGTCATGTCTGTGTCTAGTCACAGTGAGGGAGAGGAGCAAAAATCTTTGGGAACCACAATGCCCTTATGCTGACTTCCGTGCTGCATTGGTGTTTGCAGTCCTCCATATGTTCCTGCCCCCACATCCACATCCCAGCGGACTGCAGGGATGGGGGCAGATTTTTCCTCTGAAAACAGCAGCTTTGTATCATGGGTTGTGCCATATGTAACCTTTCCCAGAGACTCTTCAATGCAACATAACAGCATGGCGAAATGCCTGAAGGCTAGGCAAAACCTTGAAGGCCCAGCCCTGTGTTAAAGACAGGGTGGAGTTGGGCTGGCATGTTTTTTTGGAGGCTATGGCATCTTTCCTTCCCGTACAATATATGTATATGTGCACACGCATGTGTGGATGGCCAGGCAAAATGAGGGAGGGAAAGGGAGGAAGCCTCTGGACTTGACTCTTGCAGATGAGTCACTTTGAGGGTAAACATGGCAATGTGCAGCCTCTTCACTCTCCTTAACTAAAGAGATGACCCGGAGGATGATGTTGGGACGCTGGGGAAGATGTGCCCTCCCCTCCCTTTTTCCCACCACTGCTGCCTCACCAGCTGACCATGATCTTGCTCTAAATATTTAGAGTGGCATTAAAAACCCAAAGGAGAATTTCTCTCTCCTCGTCCAGAGAACACTAGCTACCCAAACAAAACACCCTCTCGCTTTCTTTCTTGCTCTGTATGTATAAGCTCTCGTTGTGGTCTGTTTAGATGAATGATTTAGCCTTATATCTCTGTTCTGGCTCTAACTCTTTGCTGCCTGTTTAATTCTGCCTCTTCTTGGCAACAGCTGTGGATTATTTTCTTTAACCCTTAAAGAAACAAATGATGCTATCTGGCTTCACTAATGACATTGTTTTATGCCGTCAGTGAAGGATAGGTGGGATGTTCTTCTGCTCTAGATAGTGATAAATGTGACATTTATTTAGAAGATCCCAGGCTTGAGGGATTTTCAGGGTTATGCAAACTCCTGCTAATTCAGAGTACAGTGTGTGCTGTTTAAATAGCTTATTGCTCTCAGGAGGGTTGCTGCTCCCTGCTGAGTCCCCTCACAGGTCCCTGCCAATTTGGGGCCAAGTCTCCTGAGCAGTGAAGCTGCTGTTGCCTGCTTTACAGCTCTGTCTTCTTTCTTTCCCAGAGATTATGGTGTCAGACACATCTTCAACCAAATGGGCACATCAGCACTGCTTAGTGAGGATTTCCTTTATAAATAGACTAGAAATAGTTTTTCATGGCATATCCTAGAACAGCATGTTCTATGTGGCCCTTACTGCTGCAGCATGACCCACAGTGAGAGGGACAAGTTGTTTCTTCTGTGGGACAGTGTAACTTGTCTGAGAAAGTCTGTTTCTGAATGAGCTCTTGAGGCAGGTTTCCTAGGGTGGCATGCTATTGACTGAATCAGGCCTGAGTGCTCATTTTTTTGGGGAGTACAGGGTGCTGCATTAACCATGGCAGTGGGGCGTTGTCACAAGGATAACAGGCTGGTCTGAACTTCATGTGCACTTGGGAAAGAGGGCACTTTTGCTGGTTAGGTGATCCAGAAGCACTGTGGAACATGACGCTGCAGGCTCCCAATAGCCCTCGAGGGAGGCTAGAGCCATTGGGGGCTGTTAAAAACAGTGACTCCCTGCAGCTGCTGCTGTATGAACTCCATCAGCAGCCAGTTTCCAGAAAACAGAAATGTCTACCAAAGAACGACCACTTTCTGCAATACTGATCACCATGATCCTTCTACTATCTCTCCTTAAGTGTCTGGGATTGCTTAGTGTTGGTTGAACTTTTGATCTGGCCCAGAGCAGCTCTTTTTACGTTTTAATGTAATGGGATGATGAAATGTCTATTATCATGCACTAAGCAACAGAGTGGAAAAAAGCTGTAATCAAATCGGCCAGCAGACAGGTGCACAGAGAAGACTGGAGATGTCAGACAACCTCTAAAACTCATACATTGATCCTATTACAATTCAGGTGAAAATGAACAAATACAGATAAGGAAAAAATACTGTTCAAAGCAGAGACTTCACTGAGCTTATCCAGTGTCACATGTGCTGCCTTGATGACTACCAGTCCCACAGTTCTCAAGAGAGAGATCGTCCCTTTCCCCGAATTTGCCGTCTAAATACACAGGGGGACAAAAAAAATATTCCTTATTATGGTCTCTATAAAACTGGGAGAGGGAACAAAACCCAGGATTAACATTCCTCATTGTAAAAAAAATACAATTATAGGGATCATAATTAATCAGATACTGTGAACTGGAGAGGATGGGAAGATGACTCAGGCACCAATGGTGGCTGACTGGGGGGACAACCTTCAGCCCAGGCTGGGAGGGCTGCCAGCACTGCCTGGGATGCTGCATGCCCTGGCAGCGGGGAGCTTGGTTGGTGGGCCTTGACCAGGGTAAGATAGGCACTTAACACCATTTTACTTATTTTAAGCTGGAGGGGAGACAAATATGGGAGCAGAAAGGAAGACTAACCTTAGCTAAGTATTAGATTTGTGTATTCGATATTTACACATGCATGTAAACATATGTCAAGAGTATGTGCATTGAAAGAGCAAAGGTATGTCTATACTAGGAAATTACTATTGAGAGATAGCATGGATAGGGACCTTTCTACTCAACACGTATGTCTGTATCTCACCCATCTGATAGCACCATCAGGAGACCTAACCCGAAGCATGCTGTCTGTGCCAGACCCGTAAAGGAAATATTTCCCCACACCCAGCACCCAGATTTGAACAAATCCTGAAGCTCCCCACTGAAGCAGCCTCCCCTAGTCCTGTCTGTGCTCAGCTGGAGACCAGTGTGGATTTACTATTTTCTTCATTTGTGAAAACAGCCCTTTAACTATGTGCTCTAGCTCCCTGGTTGATGACTCAGGTTCACTGAAGGCAATGAAACTCCCCAAGCTAGAAAGTAGTGGAGAAGACATTGAAAAGTAAACAGAATTCATTGTGAATATGGGGAACTGATGGACAACTTTATGTGACAAATTGATAAAAGTAGTTCGTGTTACTTCAGGCAACAGGAATACAATGACTATTCCACATGGCACTGCCAGTGTGGTATCCTGCACACAAACTACTTAATTCTCCTACAGTCATGGAAAGGCTGGGGTGGGAAGATCTTGAGAGCTCACCTAGTGCAACCTCCTGCTCACAGCAGGGCTAACCTCAGAGTTAGATCAGGTTACTCAGGGTCTTGTCCAGCTGAATTTTTGAAATCTTGAAAGATGGAGATTTCATAGCCTCTCCAGGCAAGCTGCTCCAGTCCTGAACCACTCTCCCGGTGAAGATTTTTTTCCTGTATGTCCGATAGGAATTTCCTTTGTTGCAACTTGTGAATGCTGCCTCTGGCCCACAGAGAAGGCTGCTAACTTCCTGTGGCTACTATTAGTTGCAACTACTCTTTAGGTCAGATATGCTTATGATCCTTCCCTTTCAGTCCTTAGTAACTATTGTATCACTCATTTGCTATTTGCTATTTTGGTGCTCACCAGACATGATTTCCCTGAGGTCCTGTCACCATAGTTGTAATTCACATTGGTATGATTTTTAATTCTGAACTAAGACTTAGTTTAAGACTTGATCAAATCTGGGTTTCATTCTGATTTTGCAGATGAGGGAACAGACTATACCTGTAGACACTGGTCTTGAAATCTGAACTTGAACTTTGAAACTGCAATCTAAAATTTTGCTATAGAGGCACAGGGACAGGTTCTACTCCTACAACACTGGAGACATAGGGCAACTTCACAAGTGTCACTGCCACCACTGTATGTATTGTATACAGATAGAGAGATACAGCATGTAATTCAATAATGACTTTGGACTAGTATGTGTGGGCTCCTGGCTTGGTTTCAGGCCAATCTGTAATTAAAGAGTGAAAGATTAAGATGAAAGCAATTGTACTCTTCCTTCTTTAGTTAGAATGACCTACTAGCATTAATTAAAACAGTCTTCAGGCAAAAATAAATTTGGCTGCCAAAGTTATGCACTTCACATTAAATAAGTACATAGCTGGGTCTAAAGTGTGCTGAGCTTCTAGAGGTTTTCACAGAAACCACTCATATAACTTTGGGCGCTCTTCCTGGAATATTTTAAAACAAATCCTTTGCCCAAACTTCCTTTGCTTCGTGTGCATTTCAGACACCCGCTGACTTTTTCTTCAAACTACAGTATCTGAGAATGAGTACCTCTCAGCTTGTCTTGGACTGCACATAAAGTGTGACCTCTGGAGGATCAAATATCACCAGGAACACTGGACACCTAAGTAGATTATTCATCTATCCTTTCTGTAGTCTCTGGTTACAAGAGCCCCGTGGCAACAGCAAGAAGAAGATAAGCAGATGCAGATCCTGCACTGCTCTGCTCTTTCTGGGTCTGAGCATTAAAATGCCTTTGATAAAGGCAAATCCAGAATCAGATGGTTCATTTCAGGTTCAGTATCTGCTTCTGGTGTTTTTAGGTTGCTAGAAATGTTGCCAAAGGAGGATCAGGCATCTGAAATACTGGAAGACCCTTCCTCTTGCACATGGAAAAGAGGATGGGGCCAAACACAGAGAAATGCTCACAAACCAGTCTCCTTGACCCAGACTCTCCTCTCTCTCTTCTTATTTGTCAGAGCCTTTCACGCTATTTTTCTTCTACATCTTCTGTTGTATGATTAGAAGATTTTAGGGTAGTTCAGAGAGAAAAGGACCTTTGGCATTCTCTAGTTCAAGCATCTACTCAAAGCAGCGTCAGACATGAGATCAGACCAGGTTGCTCAGAGGTTTATCCAGTCAGGTCTTGGAAATCTCTAAGGATGGACACCATGCATCTGCCCACATCTGCCTTTGTGGGAACAGGATTTCTCTGCCTGACAGATCCATCTCATGAAATCTTGTCTCTTTCCCAGCTTTTCTCCTGCACCATATCCTAGGAGGTGGCGTTGATGGGGACCACAAGTCCTTATCTCCCTCACGGAATAACTGAGGAGGTGACTATGCTGAGACAGGGAAATCACTCCAGCCTTCCCTGCTGAGAGCAGGATTTTAATCAAGGCCTGACTTAAATCATTAATTTTCAGCCCTCAGGTTTTTTAAAGAGCTGCGATAATGAGCTGAGAAGAAATTACTATCCATTTTCTCTTGTTAGGACTGTAACAGCAAGACGCGACGCCCATCAAACTGGGGAAAGAACAGGAATAATCTTCAGAACAAGAGAGAGATAGAAAATCTACCCAGAAGAAAAAATGACAGAAGATTCCTCCACATATGCAAACATAAAGAGGTCAATTTAGATTTAGTTTTTTTAACACGTCTTTATTGCTTAAGGACATTTGGCGAGATAGCCATAACATAAACCTCACGTCCAGTATTACTTGGCAGCGTATTTCCCAGCTGGAAAGAAAATAAATTGGATTTTTTTTCTTTGTGCTAATGCCACATATTTTGGATGTTATTTTGGAAACTAATCAAGAGGTGGCTACTCAGCATGCCTCTTCATTCTTGGTGGATTTTTAGTTCAAAAGAGCCAGCAGCAGCTTTCTGAAGTCCCCAGAGGTATCAGATCGGACAACTTCAGCTAATGACTTCTTGTACATTTGCTGGAACTTCTCTTTTATTGCTGGCAGGTCACTCTGAGGAGACACCAAGAGACACAAAGAGTGGGATGTGCCTTGAGTAATATGCTCTGCTCCTACCAGGACTGATCCAAAGTCCATCGCAACCAGTGGGAGGAGGACAGGAGAAAGTAGGAGCTCTAAATACCTTGAAGAACTTTCAGCTTAATGTTCAGATTTGAGGTAAGCCCCTGTCAGATGTTGTGGTGAGGGGACACTAGCTGCAAAGAAGGGTATGGGCTTGTGTGGAGAGCTATGCCCAGGCAGCCACGGGCATCTCTGACCAGTGCTCAGTGGTGCCATACAGGCACAGACTTGGTACTGACAAATTCACACAGGTTACTGTGAGCTCCTGAGGCCACTCCATGATGGCAAGCAGAGAAAGAGGCCTTTCTAGGAGTATGGCTAAAAGAGAACTTTTTTCCACCCATAAAAGTAATTTTCTGGTTACTACATGGGGGAGAATTAAATGCCTTGTCTTGACCTTTCCTTTGAAAAGGCACCCATAGCATGGTTCTGAGCTTTATCACTGGAGTTTTAAATGTTATCATGATTGAACTGTGTCTTAACAGTGAGACTACCCTGGAGACTGGTTTCTCACACTGATGATTATTGAGAAATATGCTCTCCTTTTGCCTGTGAATGACTTCTCCTCTATGTCAAAACTGAAACAGCTCTGTGGTTGCAACCTACACAGCTTACAAGGAAGACTTAAAGAGTGTGTTCAATATATCAAATGTCTTGTGCTGTTCTGTGCTTTTTAAAATGACAGTTATCTCTTCTGACTCACTACTTTTCTTCCCTCCTCCCCATCTGTTTTTTCCAGTTGGAATCAGAGAGAACTGGCAACATATGTTTATAAGCCATTTTCAATTGGGGAACTGCTGCTTTATAATTACTTAACTAGGAATTTACTTTTAACATCCTGTTGGGGCCAGATCTCCCCATGGGCTAGTTTTAACCAGGTACAGTTGACTCTACTTGAAATTGCCTACATGCTTTCTGATTTAGTTCTTTGGAAAACAGGAAAAAATGCAATATCAAAATTAGAGCTGCCTGGGTACAAAAACAGGGTGTGACCACTGATGTAATTAGGCTGAAATAGGTTGACTGAGCACATGACCTACCGGGACTCACTCTGTAACCTCTACATTTACATTTCTCCCAGAGCTGGTGTGTGACATTACAGGTTGCAGAGTACACTACCTCGGCTCTGGTCACAAGGATGCGAATCAAGGTCTCCTCATCAGTCCCAGCTCCTTTCATTGACTTGTACAGAAGCGTAGCGAAGTAACCTGGGCAGTCTTTGGCACAGGTGACTACAGAAAACAGTAAGAGGCTTCATTACAGTTTGTATGTTTACACTTCATACATTTACACTTCGTGATGCATCTTCAACAAGAAGGAAATAAATGAGGAAGAAATAAAGGTAACTCTACAGGGTTTATACACATATAAACTGGTAGGGTTTTTGTTCTGTGACTGGTCCCATATCAATATGCAAAGAGAAGTCTTGGAGTCGAAATGGAGATGTACATTTCTCCACAGGGAAATCACGTTACACAATGAAATGATCAGCACTGAGTAGTCTGCCATTCCACAGTGAAAATGAAATAAATGAAAACAAGCATTTCCCCCTTTGGAGTTCCTCTTGCCTATCTATTCTTGGGGTAGCTGCTCACTCCACAGCTGACAGGGGCAAGATTTGGGAAAGCCCAGATCCAAATAGATAATAGCAATACCAGTAAGATAACCAGAGCCAGGGCACAGGCTTAAATACTGGTCACAGTCATTTCCAGTGTTAAATTGCTGTCAAGGACCATGTACGTTTTTGTAGCAGTTGGCTAACATACTTCTGTTGATGCCAAGGCATCTGCTGGAAGTTATCAACAGCCATAGCCTCAGGGGAAGCCTAGAGATGGCCACCCTGTGTTAGATGGCGAATAACTTGGCTGTATGGAGGGCCTGTGTCTAGCAAGTTTTATCTCTAAAACCAAGGGGTCCAAATCACTATTGAAAACTGGCTCTTCTTTTCCTGTCAGACATGTCAGCTCAGTTTAGAGCTATCTTGATGTCTGTCACCAGGCTGTGCACAGACCCTCAACAACCAATGTCAGATGATGGCAAGAACTAGAAAAGAAAGCTCTTGACACTTTTATTTTTTTACCAAGAGTGAGATAAGCCTTCTCCAGATCTCCAGATGTTTCACTTTTAATGGATTCTTCTATTTCCTTCCCACACACCTACAAGGACAACAAAAAGGAGCCATTAGAGCCTCTGTCTAAATGTGTCATCCCACTGCAATAAAACTAGCATCAGATTTAGGATCCAATAGCAAAAAGACAATTCAGATCCTTTAGAGCCTTTCCAATGGATTAATTCAAGCGTAAATGAAGTTCTCCTCTGGTGTAAGTGCTCATAGATTCCCTGACACCAAGAGAAGAAGGTTATGCAGCCAGGTGAGACACAGCAGTTAAGAGATGGCCAGCCTAAATCAAGCAGTTGCAAGTATCTGAGGACTTCTAGGACAAAGAAACTGCAGCTTCTTATTGAGTGATGCTTAGTCAGAAGAAACAGCTCAATCTTTCTCTATCAAAGGCTCTTATTTGGCTCCCACAGAAATAAGATAATTTCTGGAGTTTTACCTGCTCTATGAAGTTTGGTCAGTTATTGTCTTTGGCTTTCCCAGGGAAAGTTTACAAGCACTGCATTTGTTCCCAAGTTTTTGTATTATTCTGAAGGGGAAAAACAGCTGCCACTTTGAAACAGAGTTTATCCTGACTTCTGAGAATTTCATGTAACTCTGAGCCTTTCACTTTGCTCTGTTCAGCTTATCAGGATGGCCCTACATGGTTCAAGAATCTAGTGGACTTTCAGGTCAGAGTTGGGAGACCACAGGTACAAGGTGGGAAGGGGTGCCTTCTGAGGATTTGGGCTTAAGTTCTGCAAACCCTCAACCTGGTTTAAATCTGGCCCTATTTATCTACCCAAATGCAGAGGAACTCATGTTTGCATAAGCTTGGCCCACTTTTACTTCAAATACAGTCAGGCAGGATGTGGTGAATTGGTTTGGGCAACCTGATCTGCTTGGCTTTAGGAATTAAAAAGCCAAGGTAGCTTGGCTATTGGAGCATTTAACTGGACTCCCAGGGTTTAGGCCATTTCAAGGGAGAGACTATCAGTTAGTGGCTGGTTTTCTTCTTCTGGCAGCAACAACCCAAAACTTGGATTAAGCTGCAAACGTTTTACGACTATGGGTTCTTCATTGTGCTGACACTGAAACATGGCCTTGATTGGAGTTTTTTTTCATCTTTACTGCCTAAGGTTACAGTTTTCTGATGAGCTCCGAATCATCTGAGGGAAATACAGGACTATGAGGCAGAGGCTTGGGGAGGGACCTTCTCCTAAAAATAAATGTCTCTGCTGAGTTTCCACCTTGCTGCCAGAAGAAGGACCTTGGATCTCCCATTGCTTTAATTTTCACAGGTCATTTCCAGGTGAGAGGTCTCAGCAGAGGTTGGTTCCAGGTCCAGACATGACTAAAATACCTCTGGTGGGTTACACATGGAGAAGTAACAGATGGCTGGGATCCTGCTACCTACTTTGCCTTATGCTTGGAGATAGAGCAGAGCACAGCAAAATATGTGCACAGGCTCTCTGATTAGTGTGGGCAGAGAGGAAGATGCTGGAGACATGTGTCTGCACAGCCAGTATGACTGTGTGAAGCAGGGGGAATGGAACAAGAGACCTTGTCAGGCTCTGCTTTGGAGAAAGAGAGGAAAAGACCAGAAAAGCAAAACTCTGCTTCACAGCAGGAATTTGTGAACCTGTTCCTTTGCTGGTCCTCCTGTAGGAGTGGGGACACCCACCGTTGTGCAGCTGTGGGAAGGAAATTACATCACAGCATTTATTTGGCTGGATATGGTGTAGGTTGTGAAGGGGAGAAGGTTCTTCACCAGTGGAAAATACAGCTTTTAACCCCTATTTCTATAAGATGAGGATCCAGTTGTATAAAAAAATGTTGTCCAAGATTCTTAAAGTATTTAAGAAGTTCTAAAATGGCAAAGAAAGTATTGCCTGCTCTACATGCCACTGTAGGGTCTGCAAACTACGTCTGGCCTTATGCAACCCACATCGCGGAAGAGCATAACCCACCTTTTTGTAGGCTTGAAAAGTAGCTCTCAGTTGACTATAGCTTCTCTTTGCTAAGACCACATTGAAAGCCAGCTCATCTGTTCCCCAGCGGCCTTCTCCTGCCTTAAAGATTGCATGTTATTTTTTTTGAAGAACTTGTTTATTCACAGTAGATACAAAAAGTCAGCCAGAGCCCTTGCTCTACCAAGCTGCAGCCCGTGCCCCACTTGCTTCATCTCCTCACACTGCCATCACCTCCATGCTTGGTGCATTAAATCACCCCCTCTCAAGCAGTCCTCATTGCACTGCATGGGGAAAATGGAGATTCTTCCACACGTGCACTTACTTTGTACAGATCTGTGGCATCTTGCTCAGCGAGCTCTGCATCGATCTGTTGGCTCTCATCTCGGGCTGCCTACAGGAAAGGACAAGACAGGGAAAAAAAACCCAGACCAAATGCTGGTGACATATCATAGTGGAAGGGAAGAGTATCAGCGCTGGGCCCCCACAAATATTTTAGTTATAGTTTTGCTGCCATCTGCTGACAATGCCTTGTAATGGGGCACGGTGGGACTGTGGTACAGTTTTGAATGATCTGTTCACATTCACCACAACCCCTGGTTTTGCTGACTTTAGAGGTGAAGCCTGTATGGTAGGGTTTATCTCCCAATTTTATTTGCTGTGCTCTGGGACCCTTACAAGATTGCAACTCTGATGCCTTTGGAGCAGTAACGGATTATCAGGGTTGAGCAGCTATATGGCATTAGACCATATTCTGCAGATGCTCCCCTGTGACAGGGTGGCCCATTGGTACGCCTTGTTCCCAAATTCCTTGCCATCTCATGATTGCACCCACTTTCATCCCCAGCTAGCACATCTCCAGAGCAGAAAACAAAATCAGAGGAAAACCTGATCTGAGTTTGGAGTTAGTTTTGCTTTGAGGTGGGCCAGACTAGAGCTCCTGAGGGTCCTTTCCCACATGGCTTGTTCTTGGGTTGTGCTTTCTGCCATTTTTTTCAGTTATTTTTCCACTGGTGGGAAGTGGCAGCGTGTGTGCCAGATGCTGGGGTAGGAATGGGACTAAGATGTGGAGACAGAACAGGGGCAGGACGGTGCCAACATGGCTTTTAGTTTCACCCCCAGAGGGCTGAGTTGCTGGGTATGTACAGCACCCTGGGCTCAAACTGCAAAGTCTCTTAGAAAAGCAACTGATGTATCCATCACCCAGCTACTGCAGAAAGGTCCCTGGTACCTGCAGTGAAGTGCTGTTGGTTTTCATGGTGCTGGATATGCCCTGATGACTGCAAAATATTTTCCTGACTAACATATATACTCTGTGCATTTGCCCACATTGTAATTCCTGCTAGAAATTATAAAGGACTGATCCATGAAAAAAAAACCCGCTATGAATAATACATATTTGTAACTCCTGAAGATACAAACCAATGTACTGATGCTTTCCAGAATGTCAGGCTAACTGCGGTGTATTTAGCAGTGTGATTGTTAGGTCCTTAAAGATGCTTCTGTTTGTTGAATCTTTTAATTTCTCAGGGCTATCTGATCAGACTGGCTACCACGTTGCATTTCTAGGTGTGATCCTACTCTTCTTAGTTATGCTGTCTCTTTATGGAGAGAGTATTTTTTTCTTTATTTCACCTAGGTGGTTTAAAATGAAGTGTGTTCTAATGGAAAAATGTGCGCTTTTTTGGTGAATGGAAAAGTAATGTAACAGCAATCTTTCTTACTTGTTCTGTACCTGTCTGAATAGTAAATTCCTCAACTGAGATGGAAATGAGGTTTTCCTGGCTTTGGGTAGAATTCAGCATAATGTAGCCATGACCTTGAAGGGGAATTCTAGCCATTTTCCTGGTATAACTAACAATAAAACAATGCTCTTGTCTTCAAAGTATTTTAATTTATAAAATTACTTCTGATTTTATATAAGCTCTTTAGTTACATTAAGAAGATAGAGATATAAAAGGCTCTTGCCCTAAAGAATGCCTTTTGTTTATTATATAATAATAATCTCTTTATCACATTACATATCATAATTACATAATTATAAATACCAGCTAATACTTATTATATTACCCAGGGAAGACAGCATAGAGAAAAGAGAATATCTCTATCAGACAGATGCATAAGAGGCAAGTTCCCAGCCTTACCTCTAGCACAGTGACTAATATCTTCCGTAGGGAACCACTTGTATCACTTTTAACATCAGACTCTAGATCCCTATCGAAGACTGTGGAGAGAAAGAAAATCTATGAGGGTTCCCTCAGTGATAAAGGCTTTAAAAAAAAAGTGTTTGAAATACAATAGTACTTACGCCTTTTGTATGCCTCCTTTATGTTTACAATTTCCTAGGCAAATAAATCAAATAAAAGAATAAGGAAATTTATAAAAAAGTTTATTTTTAAAAAAATAATTAATTAATACTTAAATAAGCAAACAACACCCCCAGCAAGTCAATACCAAGCCCATGTTGCTCAAGGTGTGGCAGATATGGAGGCAGGAGAAGACAAGATCCCTCTCCACACTCATGCTGGGACTCACTCTGGCGCAGAGAAATGGCTCAAACACAGGATGCTTCAGGGCAGCACTTTGAGGGATGTTTGACTTATGCAGGCATCCCTCTAGTTTCAGTTGCATTTATGCATAAACAAATGGGCTTTATGAAGATGTGCATTCCTGTGCATGGCGGGACCCATCTCTGAATAGTCAGGGCAGTGCCAAAGCCACCTTTAAGAGGAACCCAGACATTTCTCTGTTATCACTTTTGCCTCTGTGTCATCCATGGGTGTTACTAGTAGGACCAAGGAAAGAATTTGAATTATATTGCTCTTAAGTCTTGCAAGAGTTTCAGCCCTGGTATAGCAACCTTACAGCTGCAACCACTGACAACAGGCATTTCAACTGTAGAAGCTGGTCTGATCCCTTCTCCTTCTCCTAGTCCTCCTGGGGGCATGGTCTTGACAAGCCCTTTGCCCTACTACCTAACAAAGGTCACGCATGGCCTCCCAACCTTATTGTTTCGTGTGCAGAGAATCTCAATCAGCAGCGCCTCGTCTGTGCCAGCACCCTTCATTGCCTTCCGAAGCTCTCGGGCTTCATACTCGCAGGGCAGGTCCAGCAGAGCCAGCACAGCCTTTTCGAAATTCCCACTCAGGTCTCCTTTCAGGACCTCCTCCATATCCTGTGGGGATATTCAGAATGGTTACTGCAAAAGCTGAGATGGGATTAGAGGGTTTCTTAATTTGTTTCAGGGAATTCCATGATTTCAAACCTTCTTCTGTACAAAAATACATGGACTTTATTTTTCAAAATAAATTCCCTAGAAACATTTGTTTCAGATTGAATGAAATATTTCTCCCATCTTCAAATATCAGATGATACCAGCCACAGAATGGTTTGGGTTGGAAGGGGCCTTAAAGATCATCCAGTTCCAATTCCCCTGCCACGGGCAGGCATACCTTCCACTGGATCAGGTTGCTCAAAGCCTCATCCAGCATGGCCTTGAACACCTCCAGGGATGGGGCACCCACGACTTCTCTGGGTAATCTCTTCCGTTTACTCACCACCATCACAGTAAAAAATTTCTTTGAAACATCTAATCTAAATATACCTTTTCTCAGCTTAAGTCCAGATTTGACTCTTACTTCATTAAGTAAATGCAAATTAGTGTTTTTAAAAGCTTAACAGGAGAATTCTCTCTGAAACACAACACAGAAACTTCTTGCTTTGAAGGAGCTGCAACAAAAAGGATCAAACTTACCAAACTTCTCTTCCAGTTTTTGGTTAAAATTGATTTACTGGAAAAAGCAACAGGTTTCTACAAAGTGTTTTGGTGCCATGCATTCAGCATTTTTTCCACCAAACAAAAAGAAGTCAACCTTGTGTGATATGAGCTACATATTTAAAATTTAATAAGGCCACAGAGAAGAGCTAGCTAGCATATGTATGCTGAGAAGGACGCCTGCCGATGATTTATTTGAAGTCCTATCCGCAATTGACATTTCCTGTAGTATGGGAAGTACCTGACAATTCAGAAAAATGAGGGAGAAGCCCGCTCTAAACCTATGGTTCTTAAATACCCTCTTACACAATCACAACTAAACACTCAGTCCATTCAAGTCAGAAGCTGGCATCAGTGTTGGAGCAGTTTCAACCACACACCATGAACCTTGCTTCCCAGAGCAGCAGGAGAGCAAAACGATGCAACTTGTGGAACTTGTGGCTCCATACTGAGAGATTCAGGCTGCCCAGGCAAATGAAAAGAGTTGCTACATCCTGATGGAATTGGGACATCTCTTGGCACATGCTCATTTCTAATGCCTGTTTTTATTAATCCGTGTTACAGAACTAAATCTATAGTATTTATGCAACCAAAATTTTTATCACACTTGCTGTAAGTTTTACACATAGAAGGCTTTCAGTTTAGTGCTGTCTGTCTTAACATTCATCAGTGACTAATGAGCAAGAAGACCTTAAGAAAATACCAGTTTAATAAGTTCTGCAGAATTCAGCCGTTTACCCAAATAATATATTGGAAGTTTTGATTTTCTTACATGCAAAATCATGAGGGCAATCCATGTTTCCTCCTCCAGAAGTCAAGTGCCCAACGATACTTCTTTGTTTTACAGTATGTATTCTACTTTACCACTGCAATAAGTTGTTAATACTATATCTGTTAAAGTCAACAAAAATATAAGGATGTAAGATCAAATAGTTCCGCTGAATTTGCATCTGGTCTGAGAGGGATTCTGACTTAAAATTTCCCTTTTATGTTAATTCCTTTTTCTGAATGTGCTGAAGATGAACACAAGCTGAAATATTTTTTTATTTCAGCTATGAATTAGTTTCTGGTTCTTCCAACTTTGATTAAAATGCTCTGATCTGGTTAAAGATGAATTCAAGAAGACTCTGAGGGCTAAAGTTAGAAATATAATTTGTGTTTTAGTAGATAAAAGGCTGAATCAGAAACTACTGTTCTCCTGAAATCCACTCGGCCCTTGATATTTTCAAAAGCCTGTAGGCTGTACTTCTATCAGGCATGCAATTTGAAACAGAGAGGCCATTTATTTTGAAATACCTTACTGTACAGAGCCTTGTACTTCTGCTTTATTTGTTGTCTCTCCGCCGATGTTCGACTCGACAAGACTTCAATAATTTTCTTTTCATCGGTTCCTGAAAAAGAAGTTGTGCATAGGAATTATTTAATCAGGAATCTAATGCAGAAGAAAGAAAACATGATCTCTAGAGAAAAAAAACCTGGTCTGTACATAGCCCCACAGGGGTCAACTTTAGGATCTGTAGCATCTAAGATTCTTTTGAGGTTATACTTAGCCGCAGTCAGCTACTATACAATGCTTAGACAATAAAATAGAAGTTTGCCCTCTTGTGCAGCTTGGATTTTATCAGGGCAATTTGAGTATTTTGTTTAAGAAGGTCATACAATGTCCTAAAATTAAGGTTATGCAAGTGCCCATAGGCTGACATACACATTTTTGGTGCCATTGTGTGTTTGAGCAGTCCCAAAGTATCAGTCACCAGATCCAGTTCATTAAGTGTGCGAATTCTTGTGCTGACACAACAGAACAAATGGTGTGGGGCGAGAAGCCAGGGTAGATGAGGATGTGTTTAAATCAGCTTCATTAACCCACAGTCTGAATGTACAGACCATACAAAATGGTTTGTGCTTTGCACTAGATGGAGTCTGGAAGAGGAGCAGACACCAGCCTTCCTGGTCTGAGCCTCTGCTGATGCTGTTTGATGCTGTTTTGCTTGGTACGTGAGAGAGAAGTGGGAGCATAAGGTGCCCCAGTGACAGGCATCATGGCAGCTGCAGCTCCCAGAAACCTGCAGGGCAAACGAACACTGATCACTCCTTCAGGAGAAAGCCCTTGTGTGGCTTTGAGCTGTAACTTATGCAATGGATGGAAGCAGCTTACTAAAGGCAGTGACCTCGTCTTGTACTTTTGCCCTCAGCTATATAAACAGAAGTTTGCCCTAAACAAAGCTGCTGGAAGGCATTCTTTATGTTTGTGCCTGAGAGACAGGACCTCAGCAATGTTACTTGGATGCCCAAAAGACACAATAGCGTAGCTATTACACACATGCCCTGGTGCATTTCCATCTAGAGGTCCAGCAGCTTGCCTCAGGCATTATTTCTTCAAGACAAGTACAGAAACGGAGAATGTATATCAGGAGAGTCCTATGACCCTGCATGTGATGGGCACTGCCAAAATGCCACAGCATACAAAGGGTTTACATGGCAGTTCAAAGGCATCAAGCTGTATATCAGATCTGCTGATAAATGCATGTCATGCTGGTGGACACTGCCCCATGCTCTCCTTGTGTCCTTCAATCTGTAGTATCCACCTCATGCCAAGCTTCATATCAGGCTCTTGGGAGCAGGGCCCAACAAAGGTTTCCAGGCAGCTACCAGTATGAAGGATAAAAATACAAATTATATTGGCATTCAGCAGCAGCTGATGTGTTTCTATCCATCTATATATCACCAGGTACATACTGGACATTTTGTCTAGCTCTTCCTGCTTGGAACCATGGCAGAAGGCATGGTGCAATTCTAGAAGGAAAAGCACTTCTGTCTGACTTTCAGTAATTCAGTAGGATTACAATGGGGAATTGTCTTCAGGAGCCTCAGTTGATAGGAGGCTCTTAACTATCACTTAACTATCTGATTCTGAATGTCAGTGCTACACCAGGAATAAATGCTTAAATAATGTTTACTATGCAAATGCCTGAAGTGAATTAATAACTTATTGTTCTTTGTGCTGCCTGGCTGTTCCTCCTCTGCTGGGCATTGTCACCTCCATGGACATGGGGATCCCATGAACACCGCGCATTCCTCATTGACGTCAATGCACAGTGAGCCAGCTTACTTCAAACTACCTGAGAAGATGGGGGAGCCAGTATTTTTGGTTAAAAAAAACTGAGGCAGATTGAGAGCACAGTATACTCCTTTCAGCTGATGAAGTTGCAGTGGGCTCTGATGAACATATGGAAGTGCAATATTTTTTTACTAGTCCTTGAAGGCCTGGGAAAGGACACATAACCCTGACCTTAAACCAACCTGACTAGCTGAGTCCCATGACTTCTGTATCAGTCTTGACATCCAGAAGTTCCACATCACAGGGAGGAAATACCATGTTTATCCCAGTTCCCTGGAGCCAAGGAATTAACAAACTAGATTTTACCAGTGTTTGAGAAACAAGCTGGTTTCCCTTTCCATTTATCTTAATTAGATAAAACTTCATGGATGTGCATGGTCTTTAAGTCAGTAGGTGATAGTAAGCATAAAGATTACCTGAAACTGACTGGCACATTTGTTTTATGTGTATGTTTTATGTGTTTATGTGTATGTTCTTCACAATATTGAATTGCCCTTTGTATAAAAAATAAGAGCTTTCTTACCTGCTCCTTTGCAGGCACTACGTATTTTCTTGGCATCTCGGTCTGCATCAAACCCATGATGATGGTGTTTATTGGTTGACTAGGAAAACAGAGACATAACAGACACACAGGAAAAATTTTGCATTAGTCTTTCCAAATGACAGCTGTTTGTGCCAGGTTCTTGCTTGATTTTTGTTCGTATAATCTAAATGGTGAAGTTCATGCTGGGCTTTGCTGAAATACCGTATCTGTCACTACGGCCCCTAGGATCGGTCCACAAATAGCTGTCAACACGTGACACATGCTGCTGATGCTATAAAACTTTGTTCTGTCAGTTCAGGCTTATTCAAATAATATAAAGGTAATAACTTTGTACTAGGCATTTTCATGCCAGATCAAATATTATTTGTTTGTACCTCATTAACAATAGGCCAATATAAATGCCTCATCAAACGCATAAAGAACTATGATCCATCTCTGCAGTACATTTGTAAGTACAAGGGGCTTACAATCCCAAGCAGAAGAATATAAACTGGTCCTGCAAATCTTTCTTGTGTTGATGCATTCATGCAAACAAGATAACCTAAGATAAATAACATGACAAAAGTGATGGTTTGGCTTTTTTTTTGGCCAAAATATCATGTCTGGCTACCTTGAGATAACTTTATTGGGGATAATAACTCAAAGTCCACACCCGCAGCAGCAGTTTACAGCCTGACATACCAATGTAAACAGAAAACCATGCCCCTGCCTACTAAACTGACAAGCTGTGAATCACAAGGGCTGAAATGCTGGTACACCCTCTGTTCTTCTTTCCTGCTGTTTCTCAGATGAGGATAGAAATATCTGAGACCAGGAGGTCATCAGTGTTTTAACCCTGTAATATTATGAATCAGATCTTTTAAATGTCTAAACTCTAAAATAATACTGGAACACAGGTTCAAGGCTCCTAAATCAACTAGAACTATATATGCAACATATCCTTGGTGGGAAGGTGGGATTCTAAGTGGGCATTGCAGGTGTTTTGGCATTTCCATTCAAATAGCAACATGTTGATAAGGCTACTAGCTTTGCAGGGCTGCCAGGCACTGGCACCACCACTGTTAGTTAATAGTTACGATACCCCAGGGCACGGCACGTTGTTCTCCACTAAATTAAGGGTCATGGCACCCCAGGGCATGCAGTCTGCTTTTAAGCCCTTCTGAGAATGTCACTGTCCTACCGAAGAGCAGAAGAGGCTAAAAGTACGATTAGCCTCCTTGTCTTTGGGGATAGCATAGGACAGAGACAATTCCTGAAAGAAATTAGGCACAAGATCATTCTGCTTGTGGGATAAAGAGAAATTAGCATGTGGCTGTGGACCATGCTTTGCCAACACAGCCATCTGGCTAGAGAACAAACTGATTTATTTACAAGTATAGATATAGCCTGGAAGTCTGTTAATTGGTATTGTTCAAAAGTTTAATCTTGTGATCTACTAGCACCGGTGGAAGAGCTACAGCTCTGGATAAAGGAGACCTCTGTCAAAAAAACAAAGGATCTTTTCTCAAGGACGACTGCCAAATCCAGTCCCTATGCTGCTTTATCAATGTACTTTTGTGACAGACTAAAGACCATTTGAGTATCTAACTTTTCTAAGGCAATTAGCAGGTAGGATGGTAGCTATGGAAAAAGTGGTCAAGCATTGGAACAGGCTGCCCAGGGAAGTGGCGGAGTCACCATCCTTTGAGGTGTTCAAAAAGCTTGTAGACGTTGCACTTCAGGCTATGGTTTAGTAGGCATAGTGGTGTTGGGCTGACAGTTGGACAGAGGTCTTTTCCAATCTTAATGATTCTATGGTTCTATGATATAACTTACTGCTGATGGTTGCTACTGTAGTGCAGCCATCTCACTAAAAGTTAAAGTCATTTTTACAATAATAGCAATTAATACGATACAATAAAAATGCAATAATTTCTTTTGGTCTCTACAGCACAAGCTAACACTTCCATTATCACAAGTTTTGCTTGTAAAAGTGTATCCTATTTTACGCTCTGACATGCACACATGCTTCTGAAAACCTTCCAATAAGGTGGAAATAGAGGCACATAAGTAACTAATACTTTTTAGTGCGAGATTTTATTTAACGGTCTTCAAATTTCTCAAGAATTTTGTCAAAAAGGAAAGGAAAAAGCACAAAGTTAGAAAACAGATGCCTTGATTGCTGTCTATCCAAAATTAATTGCACTCACATTTTTCTATTATGATGGGTGTACATGTGTCTCCTTTGATGGAATCATGTACAAAAGATGTCTTTTTGTACAATATGCTTGAAAATAAAGCAGTTCTAATTTATTTCTTCTCTTCTGACTGCTACACCCTCTTTTCCATTTTTGTGAGAATAAAATTCACCTTTGTTTTCTCTAATATGAAAACAAATGACGACTGCTGAGAATACTCAGCGGGTGATGAATTTGGTGGAAGAGAATAATTGGATCCCACAACACAACAAAAGCCTATTCTGGATATACAGTCCCAGGATGCAAATGCTGCATGCACAATGGGCCTCTTTGCTGGAAAGTTGTACGAGCATGGTGTTGATGCAAAGAATGTGCTCCAGGTGCCCCTCAACATGTAGCGGATTCCATAAGCACCAAGGTATAGCATTGAGGAGGATGTTCTACTGCCTGTTCGATTCAGTGTGCCTCACACTTTTCACTTTGCAGGGCCAGTACGGTTTTCCACTCTCTGTGTTTAACATGCAAAATGTTTTCAACACTTCACTCCATTCTTTAGCACAGGATTGTCAGTATTCTTGGGTAATGTACTCCTAATTTCTTGTTGCATCTGTATCATGCACCCAAAAGGACACTGTGAGCTGGACAGACAGCATACCTGCCCTTCCACTGCTCAGTGTGAAAGCAGCTGTTTGTAGGAACAGGATATAATATCTGAATGGACTAAATTATGACGAAGCTATCATTATTTTGCCTCTGTAGCATTAACATGCTTTTCAGATGATGTTCATGCCACTCATATAGTTGATCCTGCTCTCTCTATTAGGCAGCCCGTAATGTGAGAGTAAGAACGAGGGAAGCAGCTAAAAAACCAGCAAAAAAACCAGTACAGTTCTGGAAAACAAAATACAAAGAAAATTGCTAACATACAATGGCATAGATTTGACTACTTTGTAGTATCCAAGTGCCATTCTAATTTATAGATCCCCAAATTCACTTCAGCAATATGAGTTGAGAACTGTTGTTCCATATTCACTTTGTCCTGACCTGGGACAGAATATAGGCTGGTGAGCAGTGAGAGGAAAAAGGCTTCATCAGGCATTTTCTCCCACTTTTCAGTCATTCAGCCTGGATAGAAACATCTATACAAACATCCAAAGTGAAGGAGCTGGTTCATACTTTTCTTTGCCCTGGTTTGTACTTTGCTTTGCCTTACCCACTAGCAGTGCTGGGCTGTGGGTATGGCACTTATCAAGCTAATGCCGCGATCTCCACAGCTCCCACTGCCCCAACCCTATCACAGACACACCTGGTCCTAGCAATGTCATTACAGGGCCTTGGGAGAGTGGTTTGTTCTCTTATGCCTTGATGGCTGGTCAGTCATGCTCAGGCTTCAGCAAGTCCCTACCTCCTAGGTGCAACTTGTCACTGCAGATGTTGTGTTTATGTGTAGCACAGTTGCAACAAGTAGGAGAATTGTAGCACCAGCAACTGAAATAACATTGCGGGTTTATGAGGATTCATGAAGACATATATATATATATGTCTGTGTTTATTTATGATATAAATAAATTTATATACCTTATTATATACCTTATTAAAGGTATAAATAGAGAAAAGTATTTCCTTTCAAGAGAAAATCATGTGGAAGGGATGGAAGGCCTGTTTCTTAATGATGTTCATGACATGTTTGTTTAAAAGCACCAGAGCGATCTATTGAGTCAGCTCCTCCAAAACCTTTGTCTTCAAATAATTCACTGTAAAATGTTAAATCATGTGCCTGGGAGACAGCATTCTTATAGTACTGTGTGTAATACTAGCATCAGCTTTCTAGATAGGAAATCTGATGCTCTGGGCACAGTGACTGTCAAGGCCAACTCCTGAGTCATCTGGAAAGCCTTTGTTAAAATTCACTACCGGCTGCATCTCAGACTTTTTCTTCGCCACTGAAGAAGCCTTCTCACATAGGAGGAGAATTGTTTCATAGAATCATAGAATCATTAAGGCTGGAAAAGACCTCTAAGATTATAAAGTCCAATGATCAGCCCAACACCACCATTCCTACTAACCCATTACTAAACAACACTAAACAGTATTCCTTAGCTTAAACAGTTTTTGCCTCACTCAAGCACATTTTAGGATAACAATCATTTTCCCTTGTAGCTTTAGCTAGAATTACCACAGATATATTTCTATTAACTGAGTAAATTATAACTAATCTAAAACTATCACTTCTACCTTGTTGAAAAGCACACCGAGCAGTTTTTCCTCCTGTAACTTACATTTTACTTTGAGATGTTAAGATGAGTTTATAGCTGAAGATGGACTACAATGCTTAGAGAAGCATTTGCAGACTGTTCATTGATATTTCAGCATGTGGAGCCCTTAGGTTTCACCAATAAACAGTTTAACACAAAGGTCAGCAAGACCTAGAAAGACATGGAGGGGTAATAAGAGCTCTGGTGGATTCAAGACATCAGTAGTTAAAATTGGTGGGATGTTGCAATACAGTGCAGACATTTCTGAAGACAAAATCTAATATCTTCCTCAAGTTAAAGATAGTTAAGCTTGCAGTAGATTCAAAGTTCTCATCTGTCAGTAGACAATAACAGAGGAAACACAGTCACAAGCATGCCAGGTAGCTTCTTGTGTTGCAAAAGAGAAACAACATACCCTCCTTGAAAACAGTTGATAATACAGTGAACAATCACAGCTTTTTTTTATATTTCATCATCTCAAACAGATGCCACAAACATGCTCAAGGACAGTGAACAGTACCTTCAAAACAACAAAAGGTGCAGCTGCTCAGGGTGCTGCTGTCAGTGCTCATCCACTGTAGTTCCAACACAGATGGATGTTGATAATGTGCATGAATAAGGGCAGATGCAGACTCTTACAAGCAAATCACTAGGAAGAGCCAGCAGGAACACGGCTGCTGACCAAAGCAGTTGAGTTTCAGGTCTGAGTGATGGGCAAAGCTCTGAAAAGGGCTGGAGTGATCCAGTGCTTACTGTAGTCTTCATTTTTGCCAGGTTCATTTTATGTGTTTTATTTAGCAGATATCTAATTTCAAACTTCTTTTTGGTTGCTGTTTTCATTTTTGCTCTGGCTTAACAGAAATAAAAAATAAATCTCAAAACCGTAGCACATAGAAATGGCAGACTGGCCCAGTCAAGCTCTTTACAGCACTGAGTACTGCATGTGAGTGGGATCTGGCATAAAATTTAGAGCAGTATTCAGCTGTCTAGACTGAATAGGTATCTGGTGCCCCAGGGTAAGCTACCTGCTGCCTGTCAGAAATGTGTGATCTCTTGTGGGACCTGCATCTGTCAACCCAGTGCAGACGTCTCACATACCTGAGGGCATCTCCAGTGGGAGATGGACAACAGAATCAATCCCCAGCTATTTCACCAGTTTTGCTCTTCTTAGAATCATAGAATCATAAGGTTGGAAGAGACCTCTGAGATCATCGAGTCCAACCGTGCCTCCCTACTAAAACCATATCCCTAAGAAACTCATCTACATCCTAAGAAACTCATCTACTCATCCTAAGAAACTCATCTCTTCTTCATGTACATTTAATTATGCTCTAAAAATACATTGGAGAAAAGCACCATTTTAAAAAGAATTTACATAAACCAGTTCCATATGCAACAATCAGAGCTTTCTACCAATCGCGTGAGCACCAGCAACCCCTCTGCCTTGTTTCCCACAGATTTACATTTCCTGGATGACTGATTTCAGACACTCTACTGCCCATTGCTGCTGAAGTGATTTCTGTGGTGGGTAGAGGCATCATTGTGTGGATTTTCTGGTGTCTAATACAGGAAGTATGGGACGATATGGCTCTGTTAGAGCAAGTCCAGAGGAAGGTCATGAAAATGATCAGAGGGCTGGAGTACCTCTCCTATGAGTACAGGATTGTTCAGCCTGGAGAACAGAAGGCTCTGTGGAGACCTTGTCATACTTAAAGGGGGACAACAGGAAAGCTGGGGAGGGGCTCTTTTTCAAGGGAGTGCAGTGATAGGAAAAGGGTAATGGATTTAAGCTGAAAGAGAGGAGATTTAGAGGATGAGGCTTTGAGCAACCTGGTCTAGTGGGTGGTGTTCCCCCCTCCCCCACAGCAGGGGTTTGGAACTGGATGATATCTAAGGTCCCTTCCAGCCCAAACCATTCTATGATTCTATGATAATTCTATGATTCTAATAAGGGTTGAGCTTGTGCCTCAGTCTTTTGTTCAGGGAATATCTAATACAGTTTCTTCTAAAGATTTTCAAGAAATGTAACAGGCACCTAATTGTTTTGAGACTCAACACCCTGCTGGAAAATCAATCTAAAAATTGCCCAGTGGGTTCAAATATTTTTAGTGGGGTAACAGTTATATACACATTGCAAAGCCAAGCTCCAAATGATGCATAATGTCCCAAAGGTGAGCACAGGAATGCCTGAAAAACAAACAGACAAGCCAAAAAAAACCTGAAAACCCATCACAGATCAGAAACTGTGGAATCTGCCGAGATTTCTCAGTTCTCACCATGCAGTCACTAAGTCATCACTTCAAAGACCTTCAGGGAGCCTTGTGTCCAATTAGCAAACCACTTATCCTCCAGTTTAACACCGCTAGAGTTGTCAGGACTTTTCTGGGCAGAGCTGATCTTGCTGTAGGCAACGGATAAGTGAGACAACATCTCAAGGTGCCTTCCAATTCTATGATTTTCTGTGTTCCTCTTTTGTGTGGAGAACAAAATATATTTTGTCTGTCTACCAAGAAATATCCTAAACCAGCTAATGACCTCGTTAGCATAATAATGACAAGATTGAGTGTTCACCTCATTAGTTAAATTGTAAGCAATACACTACGATCAGGGAAGAAAGATTTTTGGCAAATCAGCACCTACATGATTAATTTTTTATCACCACATATATACTCAAGATTAATTATTTATCCTGGCAGAAACATTTAATCAGCTATAATGCAATTGGAACCTAATGTTAACTAGACTAACAGTACTGAACAGGAAAAAAAAGAGCATGTTGTCTTAGATCTTGTGGGTTTAGTCCTCTAGCACATCACATGATGCAGTAGATAATATCTTGTTAGCAGAATAAACTCTGAATTCCCACCCAAAGGGATAGTCTTAGTGACAACAGTCCAAATCTCATCACTCATTTTCAAGCATTTCTGTGTATTATGAATAAAGTACAAGAACAAACATGGGAGTAGGCTGCTGTATTTTGATTCTGATCTCTTACACTTCCAAAGGCAGAGTGAAAACATGATGCTACCTTTGTACTTCACCAATAGTCTAATTTACTAAAAGAAACTTCCAGTCATAAAAAAAATTTTCAACCTGTTGCAATGCTACCTTAGGCCACTTTGAACTGGGTCAACTTTTGGATCTTAGCAGAAGGAAGGTACAAGCATAATAAGAACAGTCACCTACCATTATATAAGGCATACTATTCTTATATAATAATATTGCTCTATTTTAAATCTATGCATTCCTAATAGATAATAGATCTTCACGCTTGTGTTATTTAAAAACGCAGTTGAGACTGAAATGATCATTAACAAGAGGAGGAAAAGCCACATCAGCAGTAGAATCCAACCTACCTAACAAGCGACATATGTCTCTCACTCATAGTAAAGAGCCTGCAGACATGGATCACACACCTGAGAGCTGTGGGTGCCAGAGCTCTTGGAGCCAACAGGCAGAGAATCGCCACTCTACCAGGAACATTTGGTTTTACTGTGGGATGTATGAGGGCCCTGGGGCAAACTGGCAATGAGATTCAGTGATCGGAGGCTGCTTTTTGTGACAGTGAGGCCCTGGGACACTGTCATAGCCCTGTTCCCGACCGTGTTAGCCAGCCTGGCACGAGGCTGCAAGTATTTCTAAGGGATAACCAGGTATCTTGCTCAGAAAGCTCTAGACCATCAATCAGAAAGGGCAGAAAAGCAGATGAAGCCCATTTCACTTCTCATGTCCATGAGAAATGCTTCCAAATGTTAGAGTTCTACAGTGGAGAAGCAAAAACAAATAATCAATTACTGGTAGGTAAGGTCAGGTCTTATCTAATTGGTAAAGGCTGTTCATGGGTGAGGATATCTCGTCATTAGCAGATGGTGGGTTCAACATCTCCTATCACCCTTGCATCAAAGACAGATATTCTTATGCAAGCTCTTCTTCAGGGAAATCCAAATTATTTGGCTCAATCAGTCAGGTAGGAATTTATGACTAATGTAAAGGCGTTTTGAACACAGGTGTCAGTAGATGGGTACTAACATTTAAAAAGCAAACAGATATTAACAGTTGCAGCATGTTGGCAGTGGGACAACATCAGTAAGCACAAGGGTTTGTGCTTTGGTAATAAAAAGAAGGTATAGATAAACACCTTTTTGACGTATGTCAATTGGCAAAAACTACCTTAAAGACTCTGTGTGTCCTTCTGACCGCAAGGTTTCTTCCTCTGCTGTTTTGTAAAATGTACCTGTCGTTTTTGTTTGTTTGAATAATTTTCTCCATCAACCAAAAGATGTAACTGGAAAATTGCCATCTGCTTTCTTGGCTGCTCAGAGAATGGTATCAGCATCTCCGAATGCCACTCACCATCTGCCAGGCAAGCTGTCACTCTCCCAAATCCTTACGACTGTTTTAGGTCTAACAGCTGTACGACAGCAATGTGCACTATCAGGCTAGCTTGCTGCTGACAGTTTGTTGCTATCAAGAACAAAACAAATTCTATATGATGAATATCTGTAAGTTAAACTTCATTACTCAACAACATTTGCAATGAGTCAGTGACTCTTTACAAACAGAGCTGCAAAAAAACTTATTTTCTGCAACTGAGACTAAAACTACCAGTGACAAGATCCTAATAGAATGTGACTTTTACTTTTTTCTTATTATAAACAAGTGTCAGCAGTGAAACAAATTGCTCTGCCAGTTACTTAAACCGCAAAATTAAAACCATCTCTCTCCTACAATGTCCCTCCTCTGTCTAAGTATCTATTACAATATCACCTTATATTAGCTGATGGCTAATTTTTTTTATCTACTCAATTTATTCACACTCATCACCATGATAGAGAAGTCCACAATGAAGAGAAAAAAATATTTGGAAGGGATTGCCTCATGGCTGAATTTTACACTGTCTGGCTTTAATGTGCCCAGACCCTCTTGTGGCTGATGGAACTTCTTAACACAGTTTGCAAAAGTTTCAAAACTGCAGCTTTTATCTCTGGAGGGTTAGATTCATCGGCTTAAATACAGATACCTTTGAGACGTGCCTGGGCGATCAGCACCTGTGTGAGGCTGGTAGAGGAGACACAGGGCTGACAGGGACCTGACTCCTCCGGTGTGGCAGGAAAGAATGCCAGAAATCTCCAAAGACACCATGCCTGTGTTTAGTCATGTGTCATGCCTCACATAACTTCCTTTTAATACTTATTTTGCAAATGAAAGCCACATAAAAATGGCAAACAAATGGCTTAATTCACCTAGGATGAATCTAAAATTCCAAGTCTGGAATAATTCTCTGTTATTCTGAAGTGGACTTGCCTAATTTTATTTTATTGATCATAATGCCTAGTTTGAAAGCACGTATGCTGGACCATTAGGGATAACAATAACCAAAATGACTGGAAACTGGCATAGTCTGCCTCTTTTTCAGCTGAGATACCAAACTTATGACTTGCATACTGATACAGAGATAGCTCAAGTGTTCATATGTCTTATCAAAAATTTTACCTTCATTACCTCAACTAAGATTTGTGAAGAGGTTTGGTAATTTAACACTGACAGAACTGAAGTAAATTCTTGTGTATGCCAGCACGAAAGCTAGTATGAATTAAATATACCTAAGCAAGGCTGGAGTATATGGACACAGTTTTTGAGAACATCATGCTAACTCTTTCATGTATTCTAAAGCTGAATTATTTAAAAGGATAAGAACTGGAAGGATGTTGCACCCCACCAGGGAAGCCCCAAGATTACATACTTCTTGGTCACCTTCTTCTTTTTAAAACATTCCTCTGCAAGATGCATTATCTACACACCATTTATATATTCATAGACACATAGAATGGTTGTTACTGTACAGACATTGCATGTTTACTGTCTGACAAACCAACTGTGTCTACTGAAGTTGGAGGTTTCTGCGTGTAACTCCTTTCCACCTCACAGGGTGAAGAAAGTGTCAAGACACTCCCAGGCCAGCTGTCTCACCCAAAGCAGCACTAATCAGTCAATTGTTTCAGTCAGTGATCATAGTTAACAATAAAGACAGAGTAATTTTTCTGGATAATAACAAGAGAACTTGGTAGAATAGACTAAAAATGTTGTATACAAAGAGGAGTGTCAGAGTCCAGATATTCTGGAATTGTTTATATTTTTGTAAAACATATTTGTTTGACTTGTTTACATTATGTGAAACAAATGTAATGACCCTTTGATACTTCAGATGGGTTCTTCTTTTTTTTTTCCACAAATGCAGCATAATTTTTTCATGGTAGATGTTTGTTAACACCTGCCACAGCTGCACTCACAGCACAGTCTCAGCCTCCTAAAAGGAGCAGCTAATATCCTGGATAAAAGGGGGCCATGGAAACGAAAAGAAATGCCACAGCTCTTCCCCAGTGTTGAGTGGCTGAACAAGAAGGTATTTCTGCCTTCTGCTGACCATGGGCTTATGGCCAGGGACTGAACAGGAATCGACTGTCACTGAATATTGGCCTGCCAGGGGAATCAACAAATAGCAATTGTTGAGTTTTGTGATGAAGTAATGAAATCACACTGTGTACTAAGGAAACATTTCTACAAGGATAGAATTTCCATAAGCAACAGAGAGGCCCTTATGATGTTTGTGAGTTTATATCCAAGAGGACTCCTAAGGCAGATATGTTCTCCAGGCTGTACTTACTTTACCTTTACATTTTCAAACCATCCGGCCCATGAGAACCTGCCATCCTCTTCTTACATTATAAGGTCCTTCCTGGCAGACAGTTTGGGCTTTACAATGAGAAGATGAAACTCAAGGGCATCCCAAAAAATCTCAAAAAGTAGTTTAAATGAGAACCAAAGAATTTGCCCACCGCCCAGATTAATTCAAGTCACAAACATCACAGAGAACACCAGAATAATGCATAAAGAGTCTTCTTGGATTCTTGAGAGACAGAATATCAAAACACATTCACACAATTTGACAAAACTCATCAAGCTTTTCAAACCATTGTATAGTCAAAACCATTCCTGCTATTCCCAAAATGTAGCTAAAGCACCTTGCTTATAGCAGAGCCACTACCCAGATATTCAGGTGGATTGATTGTACTTGTGGTAATTTTGAAGACAGTAGAAGCGCAGATAAGCTTGATGCAAGACTGCAAACAGAGAAAATAAAGACTGAGGATGTGCAGTCAAAAACTTTGTTTGATTGTAGAAAAAAGGGTGGATCAATTTCAGAGAGCACATGGAAATATGCAGATTTGGATCTGTAATGTTGCATCAGTTGCATCTCTTAATTGAGCTCAGCTTCTAAGAGAGAGGTACACTTTAGAGCTGGTTAGAAATTTTTTATTGAAAGCTTTTTTTCATTAAATTTTGTTACTTTTTTAAATTAACATGTTCAGGAAAATATTAATTTTAATTAAATCTTTAAAATGAAACATTTTGATAGAGATGAAAAGTTCCATTTAACATCCATGTAATGGAACTTTTTCTTTGAATAATGCTTAGCTTTCAGTGAAAACAAATTTAATAATTATTTTTTTAAAAAAAGTTTTAAAACCTAAATCCATTTCACAAAAAAATCACCTCATTTGACCCAGGTTATTCACTTGATATTTCTCCCAGCAGAATTTGGTCTACTTAAAAAGAATCCACTTCTGAAATCTCAAAGCAGACAAAATTTTGCAAAATGCAATACTCAACAGAGTGAAACAACTCAGTTTTACCCAGCTTTCTAGTGTCAGTCTTGACCATGAAAGAGGAGTTGCTTTTGCGCACTGCAGGGCCTCCCAAAGCCACCATAAACCACAGCAATGTGTGCTGCAACACCACTGTGCCCCTTTCATCCTTCATACAAAAGGCGCTTACTGGCTCATCTGCTGACAAACTGGTAGTCCCTACGGCTGGTTTCCGTACATCCTCTGCGAGACTGTAAGATTTGCTCTGGAGGTTTAAAAAACACAATGCATGAGACACTTATGAACCTATGGTTGCAAAACACAATAATAGGAGAAAGAACAAACTGCAGCTGAAAACCTCTGTTAAGGCTGTTCCAGAAGTGGTTCTCTGATACAGATGCAGGTATTTCTTCAAGCTTACCTGTAATTTCCTAGGGACAAACACAGAATGATGCAATTCCCAGATGCGTCATGGGCTGCAGCTTTAGATATTGATCATTAAACACCTAAATGTTAGTCACAATTGTCTTAGCCAAAACTCATATGATATTTCATGAAGTAAATCCTGACACCAGCACTGTAATCGGGTCCTTCTTTGAGAACCACACTTTGAGATTACTCCTGTCCCTGCTATTCAGTGATAAACTTAGACAAATTTTGAAGGTGTTGGTCTTTGAGAGAGTAAGTTTTTCTTACATCTTTAGGGAATTATTTCAGTGTTCAGAATATGCTGACACAAATTTGCTAAACTAACTGAATTAGTTTTCCGATGACATCCTACACATCATTTCTTTTTCTCAGCATTAAAGTGCTACCCTTTTAACTAATCCACAATGAGTGTTCAAACACTCAGAACCTGCGTGTTACAGTAATAATCTCATTAGTCATGTACTGCCTTTAAATGATGTTACCAGTTACATACAAGTTTCTCACTCACACTTAAAGCAGAATTTGAGCTTAAATCATCATTTGCAGCTGTATTAACATTATTTAAAGTGAAAATGGGCAAAAATAAAACCAGGAAACCGTTGCATTCTTGAAAATCCACATTAAATAACTACTTACATGTGAACTGCCCATTTTTGCTTTGTCTGAGTGTGGAAGATGCAACTCTTCTGCTCTTCAACAAAACATGCATTCAGATGGAATAGTCAACTTCTACTAGAGCAGCTAAACCCTACCCTGCCCTGAGTTAATAAATAACTTCTGACATTATTTAAATTCTAGTAATTTCAAGGTGGGGTGTATTCATCATTTGGCTTTATTATCCCTGCTATCTAATATCACATCCTGGTGGATCATAGAGCTGGCTGGTTTCTCCAAGGAAAATCAGGATTTCACAATATAAGCCTCGAGATTATACTAATTATAATTATTTATCTATTTGTTATTACAATGATTTAAAACATACAGCTATGGTAGTGCCCAATATGAGCTTTCCAAACATGTTAGAAGGAAGGATGCCTCCTCTGAAGAATTAATATCAGATCTTATGGTATTTAATGGTATTTAATATGTCATTGAGGATCCTCAGCTCCTACAAAATATTTCAAACAGAATCTCACTGCTTTTTGGGATTATGTGGCAAGTTTTTTCTAGTGTTGGGTTATAGTTGTGGCCTCTGTGAGAAGAGATGAGGGATTGCTCCCACACTGGACAGAGCCAGTACCAACTGTCTCCAAAATGAACCCACCACTGGACAAAGCTAAACCTCATCAGTGATGCTGGTCGTGCCTCTGTGGTAACATATTTAAGAAAGAGTAAAAAATACTGTATGGCAGCTGAGAGAAAGGAATGACAAAAATGTCAGAGAAACAGCCCTATGGAGACCAACTCAGTAAAGAAGGAGGGGAAGGAGGTGCTCCAGGCACTGGAGCAGATATTCCTATGCAGCCTGTGGTGAAGACCATGGTGAGGTAGGCTCTTCCTCCTGCAGCTTGTGGAGGTTAACAGTGGAGAAGATATTCACCTGCAGCCCCAGGTGGATATGCCCTGAGAGAAGCTGCAGCCAGTGAAGAGCACATGCTGGAGGAAGAGTGGTCTGTGGAGAGAAGCCCATGCAGGAGCAGGTTTACTGGCAGAACCTGTGGTCCTGTGGGGGACCCATGCTGGAGTAGGGGAAGAAGATGAGGCGGAAGGAGCAATAGAGACAAAGTATGATGGGTTGACTGCAACCTCCATTTCCTGTCCCACTGTAGCGCTCAGGGGGGAGGAGGTAGAAAAGCTGGGAACGAAGGAGCGAAGTTGATCCCGGGAAGCAGCGGGAGGAGGAAGGTGTTTTAGTTTTGTCCTTGTTTATCATTATCCTACTCTATTTTTAATTGGCAGTAAAGTAAATTAATTTCCCTAAGCTAAGCCTGCTTTGTCCATGACAGTTACTGGTGAAAAATCTCCCAATCGTAATCTCAACCCACGAGCTGTTTCATTTTATTTTCTCTCTGCCCTTTTGAGGAGGAGAAGTGAAAGAGCAGCTTGATGGGTACCTAGCAGCCAGCTAAGGCCCTGCTTTGGACTTCAGGTATGACATCCAACAAAATATAAGAGTCGAAACCAAACACACTTTGTTTCCACAAACCTGGAATTATTGCCCCACTTTCAGTAACACAATGATTTTCGTTTGCTTACAGTTTAGATAAATCACATAGATTCCCCCATAACTGCAATGAATTCCAGGTTTAAAATAGTTTGATAGACAGTACTTTCCTGCAAAGACCTTGCTACCATTCAAGCACACTTAAAAAATAATTGATTGGTTTTGATTATGGCGTTTAAACACATGTAATGTAAAAATAAAATGTTAGGATGAAGAATTTTATCCAGAATTCAATGTTTTGTGTTAACATGTTGTCTCAAAGGCATCCTCAGAGCTTCTTTCATAGTATTTTGGGGAATAAAGCTGTCCAAACTGACATTAAAGGAAATACTAAAGTTGAAGAGAAAGCAAGTGCAGGTTTTCTCTGGAGTCTGTCAGGTCAGAAGGCACTCATACTTAAATACAGATTGGTAATCCTACTGCTTTTACGGGGTTGTGAGTGAAATACAGCAGCCCAGAAGGCACAACTCATTAAGGATTTAAAACAAACAGCAGATTGAGTCATACTATATAGAGCTATGCATACAAATCATCTGTCTAAGCATGCAAACAGTGTACTGGCAGGAAAACTATGTGCTACTCCCACTGATCAATTTGGTTGACTTAGCTTATGTACTGGGAGTTTAAAAGTTTGCATAATTAACAAAAAATAAGGATAGTATGGTACTTTTTGACTTTGTGAATAACAGGACTGACTCCCTGCAGAATACCTGAGGACCATATTCCTGTGTCCCAGGCAATGAGATAGGGGCATGTCCTGGTATCTTATGAATGGAGTCCGTGTTCATCTGGTTCTTCCTTCTTTTGCCAGCAGGATGGAAATCTGAGGCATGGGCATTACACCACCACAAGATCAAGCAGGTTGGATACAAAGAAGGCACAAGGGACTTATCAAGAGAGTGCCTATAAACAGAAATTCTCCTCTGAAAGGTGAAGAGGACTGAAAAAGGTGAAAAGGTGATGAAACATTATACCAGGTAAGAAACACCATACACTGCAGAGTGCAACTGTAGACTGATAACACTGTGACTCTGGAGATCATTGCTGGCTACCAGCAAGTGAGACTTCACTCCCAAGTTAATCACAAAATTGTTTAAAGCCCATGGGTCTTAAATGAGCCTAAATGTAGGAGGCAATTAAAATCTTCAGCCTAATGAAGTAAGTGAAATAATAAAGGAACAATGTGGTAATAGCTGAGAACTAAGTGAAGATGAACTTTGCAGTGAAGATGGCTTGCACATTTTGCAGAGGATATTTGTGGCAGCATCACGGCCACAAGGCTGGTGCTTTGTCTGTGTGCCCCCTGGAAAGATGGACAACTGGATTTCCGAGCAATAGAGAAACACAGCTTGTGGATCACAACAGAGTTTACAGAATCAATGTCTTCAACAACCTTGACTGTAACATTGATACAAGTCATGAAACAGCTTTTAGTAGTAGTGACGCCTGGCACCTGGTAGTGATGCCTGGCACTCCTATGTAACATGGCTGAACCCTGGTGATCCTGTGTGAGACTGAGAACTGCAGAAAGTAAAGACAACCACAAGAAACCAGAACAGTATTTGGAGATTTATCTAAACCAGACAAAAAGAGTAGTGGGTTGACCAGAGACTGATCAGGCATTATCAGGGACCAAATCATTTTCAGACAGGTTTACCAAGACTTACATTAGCAGGAATAGGCTGCAGGAAGGACTTACGCTTTCAAATGTTCACTTTGGAGAGGAATTTAAGCCGTTGAAACCTGGAGTTGAAGTCCTAAATAAACAATTCAGGTTGCCAACAAACTTGGCTAAAACCAAGCATTTCCAATGAATTTGTCTCCAGTTGGAAGTCAGTATCATTGAAGGAAGTCACTGCACCATTTCTGGATATGCAAAACCCCCTTATTTCTGAGGGAAGAAATCCTTGGAAACTATTTGGTCTTGAGATCTGATGAACAGTTGTCAATTTGAATAAGCAGCTTGGGCATGATGCGCAAATCACTCCTGAGAAAGAGACGAGAGTTATATTGGAGAGCAGATACTCTTCACATGTTGGTGAAGGTGGCATGCAGCTGATCAGGCCAGCCAGGACTTGAAGGAATTAGAAAAAGAGATCTCATTGTAACTTCTCAATGCAGGTTCTTAGTTCACAGGATTCAGTTCAGCTTGCTTTTTGAGAGTGCTATATTTTACAGTGTAGGTAAGCCTCAGCTACCCATTGGTGGGAAATGCAAACTGGTAGACCCCTACCAGTCCATCAGCTTGCTGAACACACTGGAATCCACTTCTGTTGCAGGGCAAAGAAAAGTAATTAATGAATATTAATTATATATAGTCAGCCGCACAGGTCATCTGAGTGCCAAACTAAAATCAGCAGCCTCTGAAACACGGTTGACTACTTGTGAGCCCTAACAAAAGTCAGGGAAAGTCGTGAAGGACTGGAGAAGCCTACACATAGTGCCCATGTTCCACGATAAACCTGTTCATTGCTGTAACTACCTGGAGGGTCAGCTGGAGAAACTGTAAACTGCACAACAGCCTACATATACATATTCATCCTGAGGAGCAGAACCAGGAGCGAGTGGGTGTCGTTTAAATGATATCCTAAAATAGGCTTGGAAAAATGGATCAGTTGTCTGATCCTCAGTGCTCACTGTATGTAACATACATGATTTAAATCAATGTGACTGTAACTTTAGAGTTCAATGATCTCAGTTGAAGGTGTGGGAGCTCAGAGTGTCTCACCTATGACCTTCATTTAGGAAGTGAATCTGAATCAGTTGTCTGCAAATTCTCAAAGTCATTATTAGACACAGAACAATTTCATTTTGTGGTGCCCTTTCTGGTAATAAATCAAAATCCTGTTAAAAATCAAGTTACTTCCCCTACTGGCCTCTAATCACAACCCTGATCAATTTTTCCACCTCTCTGAAGACCCACTCCACATCAATACTTTCTTTCTAATTGTCTTGGTTTTCATTCCTTTATGCCTGTGCTATCACTATAAAGTCTGAAGCAACTGACAGGAAAATAGTGGAATAGGAATACTGCATACATCACTGTTATTCTGAGCGCATGAATATTTAACTTGTAGATTCTCCTATCTGTATCTTGCTAAGAGAATTATTATTCACAGGTGCTGGTGCCACTAACAAAGTAGTTTACCTCAAAACCAGCCAAGAAAAAAATTGTCTTGCTCTATCGAGAGGTGTGTCTAATTACTGATAGCAAAAGCAAACAGACGGTACCAGTCAAAGATCTGCACCATCCGGTTTATGTGGCAATAACCAAGGCAAAAAGGGTTTCTTATTAATATATTTTCATGGTTGATTCCTAAACTATGGTAGGGTGTGACTGAGAAAGGTTCATCAGAAACCTAATTGGGGTTCAAAGAATTAAGGATGAGGTTGGTTGGCGAGTTGTGACTGTGTTCCTGAACTGAATGCTGCAGGTGATATGAGGAGGGGTGATATGAGGAGGGAGGTCTTGTCTGAGGCTGGAGATGGTGTGAGCTGCTCACCACCTCCTCAGCTGCAAGGATCTGTGTGTGTCAGCACCACGGGGCACATCTGCCAGACGAGGTTTTGTGCCTCTGCAGTTATGCAGAAGTGGGATCCTAAAAATACTGGTGAGGCCACAGAAGAAGAACTGGATCTGTAGTTCTCTGGGGACCTCCTCAAAGAGAACAGAGCACTGAGTTTCTTTCTGTTGCTGTTGATCCCCTTTCACCTCTGCCATGACTGCGTCAAGTTTATTACCGAGCATGTAGGATAATAGCCTTAAAAGTGAAAAGGCACAAGTGATCAGAGGCTCACTTGCTTCCAGTTTATTCTACCCATATATCAAATTATTCATTAAAATGTGTAGTGCTGGAAATAGAGAGCCTTTTCCCCCATCTTTAATTCCCTGACTCCTTAACAATAAGAAAATGCTCTGCGTGTTAAGTTGGCACTGATTTTGCCACAAAGAAGACTTTAAATGACTCACAAGAACCTAGATCCTAAGAAAAGGAAGGACACATGCTGCTATTTTATTTGAAGCAGCTTCCTTGATGAAGAGGATGGACTGCTTATGGTGCTCAAGTCTGCAAGCTTTCAGTCTGCACACTATGTAGACCACTTACTGGGGGCACACACGGTTGGTATAGCCCAGGGTCATGCTAAAATGAAACAATTGCGCTCATTCCTTGTCATAAAATGCTTATTGTGATCCCGCACCCGCTCTTACTTTGTGCACTGTCACTTCTCCAGGTGTGTTGTGAAACGAAGGTTAACACTAACCAAGTAGGTAGCAGAGGTATTTTAAGCTTGCATATGTTCCCAACAAGTGTCAGCCCATGGATAGTTCTGCTGTTGTATAGGGGAAGCAGCCAAGGCGAGGGATAAGTTTTCCAAGGCACAAACACCTGCGTCTTAAAGTGCACGAATTAGTACAGCACATGGGGAAGTACAGTATGTGTGGAAGTACAATGTATCTGGAGGTACAGTGCATCTGGAAGTACAGCATGCACGGAAGTACAGCGCACGTAGGGGAGTACTGTGGTCATAGAAGTATAGTGCATGTGGGGAAATAAGGTGGGTGTGTAGTAAGTACAGCATGGGGAAGTACAATGCATGGAAGTGCAGTGTACATGGGAGTTAGTGAAGTATTCGGTGTGTGTGAAGAAGTATTGCGTCCAGTTGTGGAACCCCCATCATAAGAAGGATATGTAAGTGTTGAAACAGGTCCAGAAGAGGGCTAAGAATATGGCCAGAGGGCTGCAGCATCTATGAGGACAGGCTAAGAGAGTTAAGGTTGTTCAGCCTGCAGAAGGCTCCATTGAGATTTTAGAGCAACCTTCCAGTTTCTCAAGGGGCTACAGGAAAGCTGGGGAGGGACTTTTTACAAGGACAAGCAGTGACAGGACATGGGGAAAGGCTTTAAATTGGAAGGGGGAAGAGTTAGATTAGACATTAGGAAGAAATTCTCCAGGCTGAGGATGGCGAGACACTGGCACAGGTTGCCCAGGGAAGCTGTGGATGCCCCCTCCCTGGAAATGCTCTAGGCTCGGCGGATGGGAGCAGCCTCGTCTGTTTGGGGGCTTCCCTGCCCATGGCAGAGGGGGTGGAACTGGACGGGCTTTGGCGTCCCTTCCAACCCAGCGGCGCGTGGGGAAGCGCAGCCCGTGCGGAGCCGAGCCCTCCCCTGCGCTTGCACACGCCCGTTCAAACAGGCTGACAGAGCCCTGCGCTACCCGCCGGGACGGGGCACGGGAGTAAGGCGGCTGCGGCACCCCCGCTCCCTTCGGGCCGCCCACCCCACTCCCCGCCACATCCCCGCGCACCCACCGCCATCCCTCCCGCCCCCGCCCTGCCGGAAGTGACGCGCGCGGGCGCTTCCGCGGCCGCAACGCGGAAGCGGCGCCAGCGGGGCGGGAGAGGGCAGGGCGGCGCCGGGCTGGAGCGCCTCCCGGCGGAGGGGACTCCCTCCTCGCCATGAACATAGACGTGGAGTTCCACATCCGCCACAACTACCCCTGGGGCCGTCTGCCCGCCAGTGTCAAGCAGGTACCGGCCGGAGGAGCGGAGGGGCGCCTGGCGAGTGCGGGGGGACGGGGTGTCTCGGCCTTAGAGGAAGGCGGGCGGGCTGGGCCGGCGGAGGTGTGTGGTTTTGGGGAGAGGGGGGATATAGGACAGGTGTGGGGCTTTCTGTGGGGAGAGGGGGTTGTGGAGTCGGCATATGAAGAAAGGAGGGTGTACGGAGGTTGCGGGCCCTCTGTAGACAGAGGGTGAGTGTTTTGGGGGAGAATGGGGTCTGCAGGTGAAGAGAAGGAAGCACGAGGGGTGCGACCTCTCTGTGGGGAGAGGGTGGGTGTTTGAGGGATGTCTAGGGAGAATGGGGCCTGGGGTGGTGTGAGGTCTGTATGTGAAGAGAAGAGGGGGTGGGGGGCCCTCTGTGGGGAAAGGGGGATATGGGGTGGGTGCGGAGTTTACTAGGGGTAGAGAGGGGTGTATGGAGGGCGTGGAGTCTGCAGGTGAGAAGAGGGAGACACGGTGGATGTGGGCCCTCTGTGAGGAGAAGGTGTTTGGGGATTTTCTTTGGGCAGAATGGGATATGGGGTGGTTTAACGTCTGTATGTGAAGAGAAAGGGGGCATGTGAGCCCTCTGTGGGGAGAAGGGGGATATGGGGCGGGTGTAGGGATTTCTGTGGGGAGAGGAGGGTGTGAGGTCTGCATGTGAAGAGAGAAGTGGCATGAGGGGAGTGCAAGTGAGGAGAGGAGGGGATGTGTTTCTGGGGGTCTCTGGGGGAATGGGTTATGAAGGTGGTGTGGGGCCTGCATGTAAAGAGAGGGGGGCATGGGGGTTGTGGGCCATCTGTGTGGAGAGGGGATGTGTTTAGGGAGTGTCTCTAGGGAGGGATATGGGACAGGGGGTTATGAGGGTGTTGTGGGGTCTGCATGTGAAGAGGGGGGTATGGGAGGTGTGGGCCCCTTTTGGGAGCAGGGTATGGGGTGGATGTGGGGCTTACTGGGAGTAGAGAGGGGTATGTGGAGGTTGTGGGGTTTGCGCATGAAGAGAAGGGGACACAGTGGGTTGTGAGTTCTTTGTGAGGAAAGGGTGGGTGTTTGGGGGTTGGGTCTGGGGAGATTGGGACATGGGGTGGTGTGGGGCCTGAATGTGAAGGGGAGGGTTGGGGCCTTCTGTGGGGAGAAGGGGGATGATGGATGGGTGTGGGGCTTTCTTTGGGGAGAGAGGGGTGTGAGAAGAGTGTGGGGTCTGCATGTGAAGAGAAGGGGACATGGTCGTATGTGGGCTGTCTGTAGGGAGAGGGAGGATGTATTTGGGGGTTGTCTCTGGGGAGAATGGGGCATGAGGTTGGTGTGGGGCCTGCATATGAGGAGTGGGGAATACGTGGGTGCGTTTGGGGGTCCTCTGTGGGGACAGGGGGACGTGGGGTGTGGTTTGGGGCTTCTGTGGGCAGAGGGGGGCAGGGTGGGGGTTCTCTCAGATTGTGCAGGGGCAAGAGCAGCTGAGTTGGGTATCCCTCAGGCAACTCCAGACAGAGTAAGCTGAACCCGACAGGTATCATTTGGGGGCTTGTGGAGCTCTGCATTGTGGTAGCTGGGGAACTGTCGCAGTGGCTTGTGGAAAAGGAAACCTCGTGAAATTTTGGTTTGCTGGATTTAATGTGCTCCTGGCAGCGGAGGGGAGGAGTTGTGTCAAGTCAAGGGGATGCTCTCGTCTCCAAAGTCTTATGCTGCTTGAAAGCTGATGCTGAAAAACAATTTCTGCTCTTGCACAAAGGAGGGATGGAGAGGATGAGTAGTGGCTGCAGGCCCTGAGTAATTGAGTTCCTTGAATTTGAGATTTCAGGAGCCAGTCTGTAAGAGGGGTGTGAATGATGTTTTCTCTTTTACCTGCTCAGCTGAGTGTGTTACTATTGGCTATGTAATTCAGGATAGAAAACTTACTAGTATTTAATGCATTATTTACTTTAACTTCTGGAGTACTGTTTTGTTTACTTTAGTGTTAGGATATCCCTTAAGAGTTTTGTACTTGAAGCAAATACTTGGATCCCTCGTTGGATGTTTAATCAATTACCTAAGAATCTTTGTTGATGTGAGCATCAATGAAGGAACCAGGAGAGAACAGAAAAACCGAGCCCACTTGTTACAAATGTAAAGTAGAAGAGTAATAGGAAGCATTTTGAGGGGACAGTTCTTAAAGTAAGGCATTTAAAGCATCAACGAAAGTTCTCTTTTTCTCTTCTTTGGTGATAGCAGAATAATCTACCGTGCTTATGCCTTAATCTTGTGACCTCGGATCACTTGATTGCCTTACTTGTGTGAAGCTACAACTTGAGCTGTTTCATTATTTATTTTTTGCATTATAAGCTTCTTGGGTGCAGCAGTTGAAGCTTCGCATGCGATTTATCATGCTTGGTTTATGTTACACAAATTCTGGACAATTCTTAAATGCTGCAAGATGCTGAATGCTTGGTAGAATGCTTGATGCTTCATGTTGTCCGAAAGAAAGTTTAAAACTTGTGATTTGAGAAATGGATGCTCCCTTTTTTATAAGCATGATACTAGGAAAAAAAAATCTAAAGATTATTGCTTTAATCTGCATCCTACGTAGAGAGACTTATTTAACTAAAGATATTTTTGACATGGTACAGGGACTGAAGATCCTGTCACTGGGTTGAATGAGAGCACCCCCTGAGTAATGATAGCTGCCTGCATGTTTCCTTACGAGACACTTTGCAGGGGTTTAACTAAAAGGGGCTTTATGCGTGTCAGCTAAAAGGCCTTTATGTTTTCAAGGGTCTTGGAAATTCTCAGAGGGAATATGAAAGGCAGGTTGTGCTCTACAGCATCCGCAATCAATTACGATACCGCAATAACTTAGGTAAGTAAAGAAGCTAAGTAACTTCTAATTGCTACCTGATTCTTCTGCGTGGAAGCTTGTCTTTACTGTAAAACTGCAAGAACAAGCCCTGCTCAAAAGTCCCTCCTTCCCTGAAAATAAATACTTTTAAATGATAAAACATCGAGATGAGTCTTGGCTTTTGAATCAGTTTGCCAGCTTTTCTAGCAAAGCGTTTTTAAGGTTGTGGAGTTGGCAGATGGAACTGAATTCCTGCTGTAGTTATGCTACTTTTTCCAAGAAATTAAGAGAGGATTTCACTAGTAAAAAAAAAAGCCTTTTACTAGATGAGATACAGACAGCGGCCTTAACTCACGTGAACTATTGGCTATGACTTGTTTGCAGACATCCAGTTTATTTTGCATTGACTGCATCCATTCATCTTACCAAAGTAGTTAAGTTTCCCTAATCAAAAAGATAGTTTTCTACTGCCCACGAGAATTCTTTCTCAGTGGGCCACCTCCTGGTAAGCTGTAAATTAAATCTGCTCTGTTCTAATGTCAAAGTACTCTGGGAGTACTTGTATCATATGTAGAAATCCTTGAATGTTGAATGCCCTGCAGTACTCCTTTGTTTTGTTTTTAGTTTTCAGTCTCTTACCATTACACTATTTTTAATTCTTTTGTTGTAACTTTTTTTAAAAATTGAACATCATAGAATGGTGTAATTTTTTTTTCTCCCCTTACAGTTAGGCATGTCAAGAAAGATGAACGTAAATATTATGAGGATCTGTTAAAATACAGTCGAGATCATCTCATGTTGTACCCTTATCATTTGTCTGACATCATGGTAAAAGGTCTGAGGGTAACACCATTTTCCTATTACACGGGCATAATGGAGGTGAGTACAAAACTATGTGAGAATGTTGGTGATGGTGCTGTAATGTGTATGAGGCACTGTCATGTAGTTTGCTGTCTTTTAAGAGGGGTATGCTAAAAAGTAAGGTGACAATAAGGAAGTTTTCTTTAGAACTGCTTGTACCTGCAGTGTTTTCTCTTCTGCCCCCATTAGCCTTTAAGGGCTGGACTTTGTTATGTGGGGCTGGGGTGGGACTCACTCTAAGGCCAGTCTTTCTCTTTTGATGGTTGAGATTTGTGACTCTTCACTTCAAACTGTAAAAGAAATACCTCATTCTGTTAGATTAATAAACCAGAGAGGATTACTATTTTTCAAGCCAGCATCTTTGAGTGGATATTTTCCTTTTTGTCCTTTTTTGAAAAGGGTACATCTATATTAGAAGCTTTTTCAAAAGCTTGAGACAGATCCTTTTCTATGAGAATGAAGATGGTTCTGTCTGCTGTCAGCCCTCTGGCAATCTTCTTTTGTTTTCATGGAATATCAGAAGTGCTTTTTCTATTTGTGTATAGTGATTGCAGACATACCAGATTAATTGTTAGCGTATTCTGTTATTACAGTTAGCAATTCCATGTGCTTTTTTTTTTTGTGAAGACAGATACAGGATTTTCTTTATTATTCTTTCAATCAGAATTTTTTTGTAAAACTTACATTAAACAAAAGTCTTATGTTTTATGTATTTAACTTATTTTGTAATGATTAGTCAAGTAATTGCCAAGTTTTTTTGATAAGGTAACTGACTTATAATCTAAAAAGATTGGACCAAATGATCCTTGAGGTCCGTTCCAACCTGGTATTCTATTATTCTATGTTTTAATAGATTTGTTTTAATTTCATTTCGTTCTTAAAAACACAGGCAGAATTTTGGACCTGCTTCTCTGAAACAAATGACTTTCTTGTTGCAACTAAGTTTTCTTGTCTTTTTAAGGATATAATGAACAGTGAAAAAAGCTATGATTCATTACCCAACTTCACTGCTGCTGATTGTAAGTATTATCTAGCTGCATTGCTGCCTTCAATGAGTTGAAAACAGATTTGCTGGCTTCTCTTTGCTTGAGTGTAAGCATGCAGATGAAGGTGTAGAAGCATTTAAATGGAGGAATTAGGGAACATATGCTCTTCATACGGAGTTCTGTCCATATGGTCAGGACTGACATAACACTGGGTTTAAGTACAGATAGGCTTGTGCAGCTTCAGTCCTTGCTTGTATTATGTTCCTATTTGCTTGGACTTCTGGGTCTAGTTGGCTATTCTAGTCTTGCTGGCTATTGTGCATCAACAAGCTGAGCTGCTGGTTCTTTCCTAGTGCTTTTTTTGGCATGTGTTTTGCAGAAAACCTTACGTCCTCAGTGATACATAGCTTGCTCAATCATTTTGCTCAGTGTGAAGAGAGTTTGGGTTTTTGCTTTGTAGCTATTCTGTTATTTTAGCAGCAGCTGCAGGTCAGTGACTGTGATATAATTAAGTTAAACATATTTAATATTTTATCCTAAAAACTACTGTCAAACTAGAAAGTTGGAATTAAAACTGAATCAGAATATGGGGTAAAACATTAATGAGTAGCTCTCCAGTATCTGTTCATAGCTCCTTAATGGTTGAAGGCTAGAGATTATGGAATACAATTTTGATTCCGTTTAGTTCAACTAGATCTTAATCATCTTCTGTAGAGGCTTATGTGGCTGTTTATGCTTTAATTATTAGAGTTCTAATCCAGTCTGTGGTATGGGATTTATTATGGGGAATTAAAACTATTGATCAAAATCTGGTGGAACTTCATAGTTCAAATTAACAGAACTAGTTATTATCTGTTGATGTGAGCATAGAAGAGGAAGGGGTTGGGTTGTTCCCTGCTTCTCTGTAAATGCAGTGATAGTGGATTTTTTTTTTACCTGGGGATGGATTCTGGTTTTAGATGCGTATGATTCTCTGTCAAGTTTGGTTAAAGCTGTATTTAGCTCCTATAACTATCCTTCTATTTTGAGAAGAAAGAGTGGTTAACAATGTTATTATAGAGGTAGGTCTGATTCTTTGAGAATGTTTTCTGTATCTTGAGCTTAAATTTGTCTTAAGAGAAATAAAACATTACTTATTTTTTAGGTCTAAGACTTCTTGGTATTGGAAGAAACCAGTATATAGATCTAATGAACCAATGTAGGTCTTCAAAAGTAAGTTTGTCTTTAATTTCCCCTTCCTTTCCTTTACCTTTCCCTCATGCCCCATGTTATTTTATAGGAAAGAGGAATGGGATAGTTTCATGGGCCTGTTTAGTTTATAGGTGTGGCTAATTGAGTGTGGTGTTGTGTTTGCTAATTGTATTATGTTTCCTGAAGTTAATAAAGAGTTTTTTAATTTAAAATCAAAATATATTAAAGGAAAAAAAAATATTCAGTGCTACTTTTTTTTTTTATCTTATTTTCAGAGCTATATTTACTCTCTGACACCAGATAACTCATGACTCCTAGCCAGTAATGACTCCTAGCCAGTGTAAACATGGAATAATGATATTGGTTCTGGAAGAATTATTTCATGTTTCTATAAATGCAGTTGAGATAAGAGTTTATTCTGGGACCATCCCCCATCTAGGTGTAAATTTTTGTAGTAGTCATGTTTTTCTTTGAGACAAGGGTAATGAGTCTGAACAGGCATCCTTGCATGTGAACAGCACATGTGGAAAACATTGTAATAATTGTTGACAGAAGAAGGCCCTTTAGATTGCAAGTTCCTTTCTTTCTTCAGGAAACTAAAGTGCTCTTGAAGTACCTTCACAGTGCTCCTTTAACCAAAAATATGCTTAACAAACTATGGAGTTGATGTAGAGCCACTACTTTTTGGTTCACTCTAATGGAAGTTGAAGATATGTAGATCAACAAATAAACAGTACCCTCATTTTCTTGGACTGAAATTCACTGTACCTTTTTAAGCACCATGCTTATGGAGAATGTTGTGTACTTAGTCCTTTAAAGTAAATAAAATTATACTAAAATGCTTGCTTTTTTAAATCATTATTAATTTCTTTAAAATACCCCATTTGTATGCTTTGTTTCCTGTGCTTTCTTACCTGTTCGCATTAGAAAATGTCATAAATAGTTTAAATTTGGACTTGATCCTAATGTATTTGAATAGCATGGTTTTTAATTAGTGACAGGTACCATTTGGGTTCATGTAAAGATTTAACAATGTCAAGTGTAAATATTTTTTTTCCTTCCCATTTTCATATGATTTAAGAGAGGAGAAACATTTTTTTTCCTGAACAAGGATGTGCTTTTACTTAATGACAAGTCTAATAGTATTTGTATGTATCCAATTTGTGAGTGTAATGTACTGAAAATTAGATGATTGTAAAAAATGAGCTTATATAAAGGTAAGTGGCTGTCTGCACATGTAAAGTGCTCTTAATTACTGTCTCAAATGGACTGCAGAAATTTTTCAGAAGGAAAACTGCACATGATCTATTGCCTGTGAAACCTGTGGAGATCGCTATAGAAGCGTGGTGGGTTGTGCAGTCTGGCTACATCACTGAGGACGACATCAAGGTATTTTAGTAGGGACTGCATCTCTAATTTTGGATGACTACTGATAGTCCCTGACACCAGTGGCTTCCCTTCTGTGCTACGTATGGTGCTGAAGTGGTTTTGTGTCAACCAATCTGTGGCAACTAATGTGTGTGATGTGCTTTGTAGAGAACAAGCAACAAAATAAGTTTTCTTAAATTTCATAGTTAAGCCCTTACAGCTCAGTTTTGACTGAGTTTTCACCTTCATTAATAATTACAATCAGAGTGTCTGTGGACTTTTATTTTATATATTGTCATTGCTTCTGCTCATTGTTTGTCCTTATTTTTTTCATTGTTTGCATGTGAAAATTTGTGAGCTGACTTAATTCTACTTCCATTCTCCGCTTCTTTTTACAGTCAGCTAGTCAAGTCATTTGATTTGGATTTCACTCCTCTGGAAGTGTTTTGTTTAGATTGTAATGTATTTAAAGCAGTAGTGGAATCTTTTCTTTTGGGGGCTATTACTGGGAATATCTTGGGCAGTGGCTACTTATATTCTTACATTCCATCAACCTAGAGTAGTTAACTTCATGCTGCAATGTGTGTCTTTATAGAACGGTTCCACTTGTGAGGTTGAGCACTTAATTTGGAAGTTTTAAAGAGCGAACCTGTTTTACTGTGGGCTTCACTTGCCCTTTAGCTGTACAATAAAGTGCCATTCCTTGAGCATGCATAATTTTGTGTGGCACGAAGAGTAAAAATTTTAAGAAGTTAGCAGGAACTGTATTCTTCAGTGCAAATATTTTGATTAAGAACATGGGTTACTTCTGTTCTTCTAATACTCATGATTGACTTGATGCTGAAATGTTTATGGACTTTTTTGAGTAGTTTAAAATAAGTTGCATAGACTCATTTCTGGAAAAGACAAATATGATTTCTTTTACCTAGATTTGTACTGCGTCGGAGAAGTCTGCTATTGATAAGATAATTGATTCAGGTCCTCAACTTGCTGGTTCATTAGACTTCAGTGTAGTTCACAGTAAGTTTTTAATGGACATTACTTTTCTGTTTGTAGATGTTGCTTGGTAAATTCTAGGAGTAGGAATAAAAGGGGATGTAGAGAGGTGAAGCATAAGAGGAGGTGGAGGAAAATACTCGAACTTGTACAAACTGCAGTCTAGAACTTGTAAATGGTTTAACTGTGAGTCATTAGCGTTGTCTAATTCAACACATTCTTTCATTGGAAACTTTCAGTAAAGATTGTTGGGGGAGGGGATGTGGATGAGGACAAGAGAAACTAAGATTAAAAATGTTGTTGTCAGTAATCCTGGATGCCAGAACTTCACTCCTTGCTTTTCAAAGGAGAGTTTTTGTGATTTTTTTTTTTGTGCTGTTTGAACACCATGAAAATGGGGATTAAATCTAAGATTGTTTTGTTTGCAGCTGTTACTGAATGGTGTGCATGTCTCCCCATTTCAGCGTAATGTATATTAGATATAGACATACCCTTCTACGGTCACTTGTGGGTAGAAAAGAATGTACAGACGATTGCTGTTACAACTGGACTGCCAGTAGGATGGGATTTTATAGGGAAAGAGGGCTGTTCACTCCAAACTATGATGCCAACAGTACATTTCAGGTACAGTAAGTATGGATGTGTCAGCTATGAGAGCTGCATATGATGGAGAAGAAACATGAGCGTGAGGAAAAACTTCTTTGAGAGTGACGGAGCGCTGGAACAGGCTGCCCAGGGAGGTTGTGGTGTCTCCTTCTCTGGAGATATTCAAAACCTGTCTGGGTGTGCTCCTGTGCAGCCTGCTGTAGGTGAGCCTGCTTTAGCAGGGTTTGGACTAGATGATCTCTAGAGGTCCCTTCCAACCCCTACTGTTTCATGAGAGACAGTGAAAAGCACCTTTAGCATGTTGGTGGCTTGTAATGTCATCCTTGTCCATTAAAGCCGTTCTGTTGAAACACATCAGTTTGCATAGCTGGGTGTGTGTCTCTGCTGTGCTGAACAGCAGTTGTATCAGCGTGAATTTGGGTTACTTGTTTGTGTGTTACAGGCATTTTATTTAAGACTTGATGAGTGTAGTAATTTTACTGTGTGTATGTATATGCTATAGGTAGGTACGTATACGCACGCTGTAGCTGGACTGAGCTCTGTATGTGTACCAGTTTTGCTTCATATGTTTAATAACCTTTCACCTGAGGTTGTTGGTACATTTTACCCCTGCTGTAATGAATAGGGTGTAGATGGAGTGATCTTGGGTAACACCAAAGGCATCACTGACAGTCAATTTAGCTTGTTTTATACTGTGTTATTTAGCTTTATGCTTTATTATTAGAGTGCAACTGCTACAAATCTTAGTCTCTGAAAAAACCATGCTGAAATGTTTTACCTTTGCTTAAAAACTTCTCCCTGGGTTATCTACTCTGCAGAATTCAATTGAGATGTTTAATGATCAAATTAGTCTCATGTGGGGAAAGCACAGTTTAAATTTTACCATATTATTGTCCTTATTGTATGCAGTGTCCTGCTGTATCTGCTGCAGTTCTGAGACCATGTGCTCAAGTGCCCCAGTATTTATTTTTGCAGTTGTATGAAAAAGACTTGCTGTGAAGATGTGTGGAAAGAACATGTGAGGACCATCAGAACGATGTGATTAGATTTGTGTCCTTGCTATGAAGTGCGAGAGTTCCAGCCTGATTTAGGAGACAATGAAAATGCAGCCAGCATCCTCAGCTGACAAAACTAATTCAGAATAAAAAAACGCCACTTCTTGTCAGTGGACGATCTTAAAAACTGTGTTAATGTTTAGGCAGGGACACACTCATCCTTGTCAAATCTAGCTGCTTCGGTCTGTGGTCATTCTACTGTGCCTGATTGTCCTGAAAGTACTTGTAGATCTCCAAGTGTACTGCATCAGACTGCAAGTAAAGAACTCTGGTTTAGGGTGACACCTGTTTAATAATAGAAGTGGTTTGTTGATCCATGTCTTGTAAAGTGATGTTCTACTATGGAGGCTATTAGGAAAAATTACTTTAAATTCTGAATTTTCTGACGAGGAAGTCTACTTTGTATCATTAGTACTCTGGAAAATGCTGTTTTCTAAAATGATGTGTTTTTATTTATAAAGGTTTGTATAACAAAGGATTTATTTACCTTGATGTACCAATATCTGATGACAGCTGTATAGCAGGTAAGTAAATATTTAAGAGTACTATGCCTGTGTTTTCTTTGTTTCATTTCAGTTGTGCTGTAGTTCTGTCTTGGAAGCTGCTTGCCTGTTTGCATGAGTTAGCTTAAACTAAACATTTAAGCTATGATTTTTTTTTCTTGACTGAATGTTTTCAAGCCTACTAAAACACTTTGTATACAGGATTTATTTTGACTTATTCTTAAGGGGTTGCGTGTAGATATTTAGATAAGGTGAGATTCTTTAAAAAGAATTGTGGCTTGAAATAGTAAGTACCCTCCCATACATCTGTAATGAAAAGGAAGAATAGCATAGAGAAATGTACTTGCCTTACCAGAAGGACACGGGCTTTTGACTCCTATTTTCTAGACGGATACAACTTTTTTATAGTTATTGGTTCCATCTTTCATGATCTTGTCACCTCAGTTATAGCCGTGTGCTGTGTCTGGGGACTTTGTAGAAGCTTAAGCTAGCACAGCATATGGCTGCCCTTTGAGCAACTCATTATGCTACACTGGGTCTCAAAGGGTTTCTGAATTCAGCGTAATCTGCAAAGACCTAAATCGTTTGTAACTGTAGAGATCAGTTAAGTGAAAGTACTCTAAATAAGAGACTTACTGCTTAGATAATAGCTTTGGGAGTCTCAGCTCTGTTTTTGTAGGGTTTTTGTGTCCCAGTCCAATTAGAGCCACAATTTAAACTCTATCCACATTACAAAATCGTTTTATGGGCTGGATGACTGGAAATTCTCAGTAGTGGCTGAGGTAGAGACTACAAGGCTATGATGCGAGGTAAATTGGCTCTAGTTTTTATAAGAAAACATATTGGCAACTGTTAGTTTTCTTAAAGAGTGAGAGAATTTTAAATACTATCTTTAGGCTTTTATTCTTCGTGACTGGGAAATCCTCAAAATTACAGGTACCATGAAGTTTAAACAAGTGTAAATTTATTTTTCCATTTTTCTGCAGTTTCAGTTCAATACAGTAAGTTACCAATTTGTAATTTTGCAAGTAATTCTTCTTTTTAGTGCCACCACTTGAAGGTTTTGTGATGAACAGAGTGCAAGGTGATTACTTTGAAACACTCCTGTACAAGATATTTGTTTCAATAGATGAACACACTAACGTGGCAGAGGTAAGTGGAATTTACTCTGTGTCAGGGAGGTGGGAAACCTTGAAAGGGCTAAAGCTTAGTGCTGAAAATACTTAAGGAAGAGAGATGGATCCATATAAGTGATTTTATTTAGAGGTATTTCCAGGTTTAATGTGCAATGTGTTTTGTTTATTTTGAATGTAACTTTGTAGTGCCTTCAATTCAGTGAAGCCGTTCTATCAGCTAGAATGAATTTGTACAGGAGTGACTGATGTAGACTATTTTATATGAGGTAGCACTGGAACAGAGTCTGCTTTGCTAGTGTGAATTAAAAATATTGTAACTTTTTTCTTTGGCAGTGAAAAAAATGCAAGGTGTTGGCTTAAAGCAAGAATGTAATTTTTGCATAAGTATTAGAAATTTTACCATGAGAAATACGTTTTCATAATGTCTTATTCTCAAAACTTGGTGAATAAGCTCCCAAAAAATACTCATTAAATATATGCAGGATTTGTGTTCCCCTTTGCATGTCTTCTAATATGCACGATTAACCTAGAAATTACACAGTGGAAGATACCCTCATGCTTCTTTTGCACGCTTTCAAGTGGGACAATTAGGAGACTTCATCGTTTTTTTCATCACTTTTGATGAAGACAGAATTGCTTCCTCCAGTACAGGCTAGGTTTAAAAATAAAGAAAACCAGCACAAAGATGCCAAAGCCCACAAGTAGTGAATTACCCTGCATTATTAATACTACATTGTTTATTATTTTCTTTTTTTCTAGCTTGCAAATGTCCTAGAGATTGACTTATCATTAGTAAAGGTATGTGTCTATGATGCATCTGTTGAACTTGATGTGGAAAGCTCTGTCTTGCAACCTGGTTTCATATAGAAGTTGCTTATTACATATTTGTATGTTTCTTCAGAATGCTGTGTCCATGTATTGTCGGTTAGGCTTTGCTCATAAAAAAGGCCAAGTAATAAACCTGGATAACCTTCATCCTTCCTGGAAGAATGTTCCTTCGGTAAACAGACTGAAGTAAGTGTCTGTTCTTTCACAAGGCTTATTTTGCCCATTGAAGAGAGAGCTTAATTTAGCCTGTAAGTTCAATGTACAACTTTTGTGGCTGTTACTTAGTATTGGCTTTTTGGTCTTTAAATGCCCAGTAACTCAGTTTTGAAGCAGACAAGTGTGCACTTGCTTTAAACCCGTGGGGCCAGAAATAACAGCTGTTACTGTGCTAGTACAGAGACAGTGTCTCTTGCACTGCTGTCAGTGAATACATACAATAACGTTTGCTTGCTGTTAGGTACCATTGCAATCTCTCACTCACGCTCTCACATCTGTATCTGTCAGATCCTGGGACAGTGATGTAAATACTAGTCAACAAAGTGCTCTCCAAGATGGAATGCCAAGTTGCATTAATTGAGGATTGTCAGGCACTTCTAGTTAAGTGTCTGTTAGGCCATTTAAAACTACTGCTATGCCTGAGTTTTCTTCAACGCTAATCGAACTGTGAGAACATATTTAGATTTTTTTTCCATTGAATTATTCTTCAGTGAGGGTAGTTTAATTTCTCCTATCTCTTTTTCATGTTTTTTAAATCCTCAAATCTGCTGATGCTAAAGCAGGACTCTTGAGGGATATAAAGCTTGGCTGGTTTAGGGCTTAGAATTTTTGAAAGGCACGTATCGGGTGTGCCTATGCATGGACTACTAGCACTGGAAGGCAGAGATAATTCTCTGTTGCTACAGTGACTGATTCAATTCGCATTAATAGGAGTACTTTGGACCCTCAAAAGATGCTGCTTTCATGGGACAGTGGGGAAAACAGAAGTCCTATTCAGGAAGCTGGGTCATCAGCCACAGATACAGATACCAACAGTCAAGATGATCCAGGTTAGCACTAACAGTAAATTTTAATGTATTAGGATCGATTATTTTTGTGCCATAGGCTGTAAAGAAACAAGTAAAACACAGACTGTGTAGATCTGTTTTTCATGGGGAATATACAGTGGGGGAGGTGGTGTCTACTTCTTGGTGTAAAAAGTTTTAGCCAAATAGCTTTTTCTGAAGAGGAGGCTGATCTGTGTTATAGATGTGAATTAATGCAAAGATACCAACTTCTGAATTTAGTCAATTAGTAATTTATTAGTGATAAGGAAATTCTGTTCTATTCAGTATGGAAGTAACTAAAGGGTGTGTTTTTCCTTCTGATTTTTAATAGTTTTGACTTGAACTTGGTGATCTTATTTTTAAATAAAAAATGTGATCATGTATTTTCTTTTTGTTTTCTGCTAGCTGAAATAGCCAGCGTGAGCAGTCTGAATCTCTCTAGTGGACACACAAAGCGTATTGCCTTCCTGTTTGATTCTACTCTTACTGCCTTTTTAATGATGGGAAATCTTTCACCAGTACGTCAAAATTGTTCAATGTATTATGCCAAGAATAAATATGTAGAGCTTTAAAATATTCTTACTTCAATATAATACAGCTGTAATTATTTTAAAAAGACTTGTGTTGTTTGTTGTTTAAGAACATTTTTGTTTAATAAAATTTTTACTTTCCCATTCCATTATCAAAGAATTAAGATGGTTTTGTTTTGTTGTTCCAGAACTTGAAAAGTCATGCAGTCACTATGTTCGAAGTTGGAAAGCTGTCAGATGAGAGTCTTGACAGCTTCTTGTTGGAGCTAGAAAAGGTAATATGTCACATATTTGACCAAATGCTTTTTCAGCACTTGAAGTGTTAAAGGGGAAACCTCCCCAGTATTGTCATTGTGGAAAACTGCCTATTTAGCAATGCAATGATAAGAACAAGCAGCTTATCATATCGAGCCTAAGTGGTTCAGTTAAAATGTTTCTTATTCACTGCATTTATACCTCTAGTGACTTTCAGGAGTCCACTGTGCATGTGTATTAATTCAGTGAGGCTAGTGAGCAAAGTTATGTTCTCGAGCTACATTTGCCCAAGTCTGTGTGTACACACACTATCATTAGGGCTGATTCAACCTGAGTAATTTTGCTTTGAGGTGTTAATATTTCTGAGAGTCTTCACATCATTTTTGTAGGAAGATTTGACCCTTATGTGTTAGAATGTTTAACCTATCCACCTTTTAAGGATAATGCTCGATAAAAGGACAGCTGTAGAATTATGCAGGAGGAGTGCTCTTAAGTGCTGTATCATTTTATACTGGTCTGGGTGACTGGACATTTAAATTCTTTTGCCGAAAGACTGAGTTGTAATTCTGATTTATAGATGTTGTCTTTGTGTACTTTTTGTTGTTTGACTGGTATGGCCAGGACTCGCTTTTTATTTAATGGTTGCTGTAAATCACAATTGTAAATAAGCTGCAGGGTAGTTAACTCAATTACAAAGCTTTAAAATGCTGATTTGTTAATATTTCGTTTTATGTAATTGATGCTTGTGGAAATAACCTGCCACTTGTATGCATTTATTTTGGTTTTTTTTTTTTAGGTTCAAAGCACAGGTGAAGGAGAAGCACAGCGGTACTTTGATCATGCACTTACACTGAGGAACACAATACTGTTTTTGCGGCATAATAAAGACCTGGGGGCACAAGCTGTACAGCCTGATCAACCAAATAACGGTACTGTGAACACTCTTGAGGAAATCCTTCTAAGTTTGTTTACTTATCTACCATGGACTCAATTTTCTGATTAAGCTGCTATTTCAAAAAGGAATCTATATTCTACTTGTTTAAAAATATTTTGAAGCCAAAGCATCATTTTCCTTTGAGCCTGGGTTTGTCTGTTGAATGACAGGTTTGGTTGCCAAGGCTTCGATTTAACATCTAAAGCAACAGATTGAAACATAATGATGGCAAGACAAGCTGAACTGGAGGAAGAGCTTGGTTTTGAATCATGTGCTTCTGAAGGCCATAATAAAGGAGTCATTGTTTATTCAGAGTTGTTCTGTCAAAGAAACATTTTTCAAGTCATGGAAGGGAGAGTATTCTAACTGGCATAGATTTATTTTTTTTTTAACTCTTAACCTGTTTTCCTCAGGATCTCTGCTTATTTCCTGGGGTCGATTAGTTGGTGAGGAGCAAGCTGTAGTTCTGTGCCAGACAACCCTGTATGACTGGAATTGCTAAAATTACATACAGATTTATTAAAATTCACTCCAATAATTTAAAACTTAGCTGTGGCAAATGCTATATTCATGGCTTAGCAGGGGAGAGTGAAAATCTCAATGTTTTGGGTTGTACGTTAACATCTTAAGTGATAATGTAAGAATCTTATATTTTCAACATAGGGTTTCCCTTGGATCTCTTACGATGTGAGAGTTTGCTCGGCTTGGATCCAGCTACCTGCAGCAGAGTTCTCAACAAAAATTATACTCTACTCGTTTCCATGGCACCACTCACCAATGAAATTCGACCTATTAGCAGCTGTACACCGCAGGTGAAAAAGTACTGATGTTTTCCCCCCAGTATCTAGTAATATTCTACCTTAATAGCTTTGTTTTGGATTCATCTGTTAGAAGTTCCTTTTAAGGTGACTCAGTTATTGCCATGTTGAATCGTATTGCAGTTCATATACAAAAAAAGTGTTTAGTGAGAAACTAGTAATTAAATTGTTTAATTTATTAACAATTTATCTGTTCAAATAGAGTCAAAGATATTTTGTTCTTGGATTTATATTCATAGAAAATACCTTACCGTAAAATACCTTTCTGTAAATTGTCTTGCAGTATTGGGCTAAGTACCTACAATGTCATAGTAACAAATTAATACATTTGGACTCCTGTCCTGCAAAACTAGGTTCATATTTGTGTAAAATTGTTGATTCTTAAATTATATTTGTGCGTATAATAATAGCAATATTAAGTTCTTTCTAATTTCTTGAATAATCTCTTTCAGCATATTGGACCTGCGATACCAGAAGTCAGTTCAGTTTGGTTCAAGCTGTATATTTACCATATAACTGGACAAGGACCACCTTCTCTGCTGCTCTCTAAAGGAACACGTCTTCGAAAACTTCCAGACATTTTTCAGGTAGCATATGCACGGACTTATTCTCACTCCCATCTTCAAATGTTTGAACTATATGCTATGCACTATTTAGGGATAACCGTTGAAGTCAGCGGTACAATTCATTCTAGATGTACCTTTTTTTAGGAAAAAGTTTTATGTAGCATTTTGGTTTGTTTCCTTTTTAGGTTGTGGAAAAAGAATGCTACTTCTGTCTGTCTTCACAATGTGACACCAGTGTATTCGATGCCACCCCTTTCAATTTTAGTGTAAAATTTGGTACTGCAATCGTGAATTTAAGTTTGTAAGCCCATTTCTACAATGCGTTACAAAAATGTAGAAGAGCTATATTAAAACATAGAGTCTTACTGTGCTTTTTTTAGTATCATAAAAGAAAAGAAACCTCTACATATAACTTTGCTTGGTTTAGAAAGTGGCTAAGATAATCACTTCCAGTTTGTCCATGGTAAAAATCTGTGATGAAGACTTTGAAAGTTCTAGGCAGTAATTCTCCTGCAGTTTAAATGACAGAATAATTTCATAGACGTTGCACTAGGTTGGACAAAAGTTCTCCTAGTCCAGTAGCATGTTTCTAGTAGTGGCTAAAAGTAGGAAGAATACGTACAGTATGTAATACTTCCTCCTGGGACTTTTCCAGCGCTCCCTGTGTTCTGGTCTGGAGCTTCCTGACATGTATGTGATTTTGTGTATGTAGAGGTTGTGACTGGAATTCTTGTCTCTGCAGTGATCAATTGCTCTCCTGAATTCCTTCCAGCCTTGAATCCACCAAAATTTTTCAGCGTCCATAGAGTACGTTAGCAAGGAGTCCCACAAAACAGTGCAGGCTCCTTCTCAAGTACTGTGTGCAGTTTTGGGGGCCACAAAGCTGTTGAAGGGTCTAGAGGGGATGTTGTATGAGGAATGGCTTCTCACAAGGGAGGGAAGTGAAACAGGTGCTGATCTCTTCTCTCTTGCAGCCTATGATAGGACTAGCAGGGAATAACAGGAAGATGTGGCAGGGGAGGTTTAGATTGGATATTAGGAAGAGGTTCTTCACCCAGTGGGTGGTGGACCACTGGAACAGGCTCCCCAGGGAAGTAGTTATCGCACTGAGCCTGCCGGCATTCAAGAAGCGTTTGGATAATCCTCTCAGTCACATGGTGTGAGTGTCGAGAGTGTCCTATGTAAGGATAGGAGTTGGACTCAGTGATCCTTTTGGGTCCCTTCCAGCTCGGGTAGTTCTATGATTCTTTGAACTCATGCCTGAAAGACTTCAAATGCTGTCTTTTCCTGTTCTGTCACGAGATGCTGATAAGGACAAACGTGCCACAAAGGAGTACTGTTATGTATTCTGTATACTAGGCAAACCTAGGTGGAAGTGGCTGTGGTAACTTCTAAACTAGCCTGAACCCAAAAACTTGTATTGATTGACTTTAATTTGAAATGCAGCAGATACTTAGCAGAATTTGGGCTTTACTGCTCATAACGGAATTTGTAAAATAATGTTGTTCGAATTTGTAACTGCATAGGGGCCTCTGCAATTTTCATCTCATTGTTCCCAGTAGTTACTTGAGGAGCTAAATATATTACAGTGGTATGGAGGCATTCAGAGAGGTATGTATACTCTTAGGTGTACCTACACCAGCAGTCATCTCAGACTCCAGGATTTGTAGATCTGTTTTCCATTCCTCAAACCTGTTTCACATGTCCTTTCCCTTTCTGATGTAAAAAGTTTTGTAGATAATTGTATTCCCAGGACTTTAAGATAACATAGGATTATGTGAATCAATGCTTCTAGCACAGAAGGCCTTTTGTAAGGCCACTGGTGATGAGCTTGATTCAAACCGTAGTCTGTTATTTAGTTTCAACTACCAGGAAATGTATGCATTGTGCATAAAGCGTTCAGCGTGATAGCCTTGGAAAACTGCAGTACTGTGTGTGTCTCAGTGTGATTATAGGTCAGATTTTCTTGTACTAAATGATCTCATATTCTACACTACCGCAAACTTACTGGAGCTTTTCTCCTTTGTGTGCATATGTGAATCCTTCTCTCCTGCTACTGTTTGGCAGTGTAATTTTAGGGAACTGTCAAGAAATTTCTAGAATCTTGTAGCAACGCAGGGGAAATTAGTCTTAAACTGAGAAACCAGGCAATTACTTCCTAGTGATAGTTCTTGCCTTCCTGTCCCTTCCCCTTGGATAGGTATTTTGGGGATTGACATATCTTTGTTGATGGTGTTAGTTTATCTAGCTTATATTTTGCTTTTCAACTTCTGTGGGATTGTTTTCATCTTCTGTTTGCTAGGAGGCTGTTACAGGAACAGGCAGCAGACACCTCCTATTCAAAGTAGCATCCTGTTAACCTCAAAATCAAACTTCTGTCTTTACCAGGAATATGAATGAGTGATCCTTGGAACAAAGATGTAACACTGGAGTTGTAGTTAACTGTGGTAACTTCCTACTTATAACAATAAGCTAACACCTAACTCTAGTAATTCACTTTGTGCACTTGCATAGTCCATTACTAGTGTAAATACTCTAAATTTCTCTCTTCCAGGGTTATGATCGCTTACTAATAACATCTTGGGGTCATGACCCAGGAGTAGTTCCTACTTCAAATGTGCTCACAATGTTGAATGATGCTTTAACGCATTCTGCTGTTCTAATTCAGGTATGGAATATTCTGTATAAATGATGAAAACATGCATAATTTTTTGAATTAGACTTTTACATGGTAGAGGAGATTAACAACGTAGAAGAGCTGCACTTCTGCCAAGAGCTGAAAAATATGTTTAGTTTCTGTAGTGAGTGCTACTATGATTCAGTAGTGGTGAAGACATGCCTTATTGTATTAAAAGCAGACATAATGGAATTGTGCTAGCTAAAAATGAGATGGGGATTTATGAGAGTGTTAGGGATATAGCAAACTGGAATGAAAGTGAAGAGCCCGCAAGCTTTTTAGATAGTAGTTGTATAAGGTAGCTAGGAGTATGAACTGTTATTCAAGAAATTCACTTTTTCAGAGGGCTTGGTATTCAGCTCTTAAATTATAGCAAAACATTCTCTTTACTGCAAACAGCAGAAATAGAATGCGTTTGTCTGTTTTGGAGAAGTAAAATAGCTCTGTCTTCTGTTTCATCAGTTCAGCTGAACTCCTGGAATTAATCTTTCAGATAAATAGATGTTTAATACTGTAACAAATATAAAATTTCACATTTGCAAAGGTCCACTTGTTGACACCCTTGAGTGCTCAAAAATGTTCTGTGCTTAGAGGTGGAAACTTTATTTTGCTCCAGAAGTGCTTGGTGATTATGAAATCTATTTATAACAAGTAATTGGAGAGAAAAGTTGCTGCTCTTCACTGAAGTGCAACTTGTGTTTACTCACATGCATCTTAGGGGGAGGAGTAGGATATTTTATTTAATTACTTATTTCAACTAAGCAAGGACTTTAATGATCTGCTTATTTATTTCGTCGACTTGACTGGTACTTCTTAAAAGGGAGCACAAATAGGACTAGGCTAAGCTGAGGAGTATATTTTTATGTTCCTAATTTAATTTCTTGATGTTCAGGGGCATGGCATGCATGGAATGGGGGAAACAATGCACATACCTTTCCCGTTTGATGAAGCTGAGCAGCAGGGAGGTAACTATCTTTAATATCTGCACCACCATATTTAATTTTCTTGCGCATTACCTTGTGCAGTAAGGTTGCAAGAATCCTTTAAAAATTTTCTTGTACTTACAAATCAAGTTAGATGAGAAAATTGAAAGAATGTTTAAATGGTTGACAAGTTTATTTTTAGCTTAGAAATATGGTCTTCTCCTTGCTATCAGTTCTGTCCTAATTAAAATGTCTCTTCTGGCCTCTCTTCTCTCCTAAGCATGGATATAAAGAAGTAATTTCCACAAACACCTCCAAGTCTTTCTTTGTGCGTACTTGCTTATTAACTAGCATATTTAATAACTGCATAAATAAATCTTCAATAATAAATCTATTCAGAATTCTATTCTATTCTTAACTGTAACACAGGCAAAACCAAAACTGAACAAATTTATCTTCATTAGTAGCACTAGGAACTATTATTGAGGTTGTTTTCTCCAGGAAAAGCTTTGCTAGAAAAATCTACTATTTCTTCAAAGTTTGCCTAGCTCAACTGATTTTGAAAGGCAGGAGTTAATGTGTTCTGAAGTAGTTTTTGAGTTGGATACAGGCTTTGGGTAGCTGAGGCCATAATCTTCCCAACTGAGTGCTATCAGAAAAGTATGAATTCCCAGATATGAAATCTAAAATTATTTAAGCTACCACTTAGAAGAATTTGGGCAAACTAAATAAAAACTAAATTAGGTAATTAGCTTTAGTTTAAGTTCAAAATGAATTAACTTTTATGTTCACTCTGTGGGATGCCTTTTCTTCTGACTTGGTGCTAGGTGAAGAAGTATTTAAGGCAGAATCCCCTAAGTTATAGCATGAACAAGTGGATGTTGAAAGTCCGTGTTAATCTCTAATACTGTATTCTAATTCTTCAGAATTTCTGTGTATTTTTTATTGAGTTTGCCATAAAAGACTGGCACTGAAAGAGCTGAACATCTGATTCACAGATTCCTAGCTGAATGTTGCAGTCTCTGCTGTCTGTGTGTGTGAGAGAGATCATCTCTTGTTTATATTTTTCTTCAGCTTTTTTACTGTGCTATAAAATACCAGTTAGTGGCTGGTGTGGGAAGACTGTGTTCACTTATGTGTTTTCCCGGATCTACCAATGTGATCACTAAGCTGGAGCATTACAAGAGAGAAATATCCAGATAAAAAAACTTAGCCTGGCCTAGATGCAAACTATAGGGTTGCAGAGGAGGCTTTTTGTAAACTAAGCTGTAATCTGTGTTGTTTTCTACTAGACTTCTCTCGTGTGAATATGGGCATTCATACAGCTTTAAAAATACTGAGAAACAAAGTAGACTTGCAGCATTTTTGTGGCTATGTCACGATGTTGAATCCTTCAAGTCGGCATGCTAACAGGAAGCTGAGCGATGCTTCTGACGGAAGAGGTTAGTTACCAATAATTGTCGTCTTTGACTGTGTTCCCGTAATTTCGCATAGCAAAGATGAACAAAGAATTACATATCTTTGATTTGAAACGATTCAAAATACTATACAGATAGGAACCCATTTTGAGTGTAAATCTATTGGCAGTAGCCTTACATCCAAATTCTTGGTGTCGAGCTCAGAAATAGCAAATACAGACTGAAAAATCATTGGACTAGAACTGAAGAAAAAAAAAGATAATTTCAAAATATTATAAGTTAATTTTTGTCACATCTCAATCTTTTATAAGTCTGCTGAGGATCGCTGAGTGGCTATTTAGTCATTAATTGAGTCAGGCCCTATTTTTCTCCATATTCCTTCCTCCAGTTTTATAGCTACATGGTCTTTGGGAAAAGCTTGTGTTGCATTCCTCGCATCAGGCGGTAACTAAACTTATATTTGTGTGCATGTTCATTTAAGAATTACTTTATCTTTAGGAGAGGCTGATCTGGCATCAGGATCTGATGTAAACGGGAGCACAGAATCGTTTGAGATGGTAGTAGAAGAAATGGATTCGTCAGTCAAGCAAAGCATTGAAGGTAAAAACATGGTGAATGACTTGTACTAAACACTTTCAGTCCAGTGAGATATCTTGTTTCTAAGGATGTGAACACATTGTTCTTTAATAATTGTCTGGGACAATAAGTGCAACACTAACTTTTCTTCCTCCTTAAAATTCAGATTCCCGCAAATCTTTCAGCAGTTCAGTAAATGAAAAGTCTTAAGTATGAACTGTCCAGTGGAGCCTGATCAGAGATAAATATTGCTTTGTCTTTTTTTTTTTAATTCAGTTGTCTCTTTTTTTTCTTTCTGTAGTACCCACAACAGAACTGGAGTGGGTTCCCCTGGAATTATGCTTTGGCATTCCACTCTTCAGCTCTGAGTTGAATCAGAAAGTCTGCAGAAAAATTGCCACTCATGGATTATGTAGAACGGAAAGGTGAGCTGTAATTTATCAGCTACAAGTTTAACAGGTTATGTGTTTTATGTCCAGGGCTTCTGCAAAAATGATACCTACGACCTGATGACTGTAGGAGCAGAACTGAGCCAAGTTTCATAAAGCACCTAATTCTGTTGTGTAAAATGGTCACTTTTGGCTCATAGGTATCGGCTGTAATGTTACAATCCTAGTTCTTAGTTCTGTTGAGATTAAGATTGGGCTTTTTTTTGTAGTTTGGTTCTGGAGACTAAAAATAAGGCTGCTTGAAAACATGGCTTAAGGATTTGAGGATTTTATTATAGTAGTTGACCTGCTTTTTAACAGTGTGTCACTAATCCTCTTCTTAAAAGTCGTGTTATCAGACTGTCCTAGATAAGAATGAGACACGAAATACTAATATATTGCATAAAATAGCATTTTTCAATTGCTATATTTTGACTTTAGCACTGTGTAAGTGATAGGGAAAATAGCATTTAGCTGACGAGACTCGAGTAGGTGAGTTGAGCGCCTTGTCAGTGATGACAATATTACCAACTTCTTGTGTGAAAGCTTTTAACCTTGTCACATGAGGTTAGGTATCACTGGAGTTACTTGTGAGCCAGTTACCGTGGAGGTACTTTACTAATAAAAACTTATGCACCTTGGCCTTAGCTTCTTCTCTTTGTTTTTGACAGCCTTCAAAAACTCTTACATTCCAGTAGGAAGCTTTCTCTCCAGGTCCTTAATTTTGTTCATTCATTTCAGGTAAGGAGCAATATTCTGAATGTAAACCATTCTGTATGATCTGCCATCCTTGTTTTGCTCTTTCTCTTGCCATTCTTGGCTGTATGGAAACATGCATAGTTTGTTTTATTTGCTTTTTCTTTAAATGGCAATTGTATTAAGTGCAATATCAACCTCACATTCTACTCAAAGCAAAAAGCGAGTACTTTCCTATTTGCTTTTCAGCCTTATTCAATACTTGGCTCTTGACTTCTGTGGTTGCATCTTGTGTGTAATTAATTTCTTTTTTTTTATGGGATTTGCACAGCAAAGTTGTTCTTCACTCCTGTTATAACACAGTGTACTCTGCTGGTTAGTTACATACTTCTTAGATAAGTTAGGTAGATTTACTCCAAACCACGGATGTATTCATCTTTTAAGCTTTTACCTGAATCTCTGTCAACTGTGTTCCTTTAGGAAAAAATAAAATATATTTATTTCATACCAATATACTTTTTGCATTTGTCCCCAGGTCCACTAGAATGTGGTGTTGAATGAGTATAAATATGTAAAACTGCCTACCATGGGAGGATTTTTTAGGAGCACAGACAAAGAATTAGATGTCATGTGTAGCAAGCAAGAAGAAATGCCTGGTCCGTAGATTGCTGCAGTTCTGCGTGGAAGTATATACTACAAGGCAGTGTCCACTTGTAACATGGCATCTTCTTAGCAGCTTATGGCTTGTGATACTTTTATCTAAGATTCTGTGTTTTCAGTAAGGCGGGGAACTTGTGGGTTGCTTAACCAGGTTGTGTTATGTTGTCTGACCCTGAAACCACGTCCTTATGTGAGTGTTGGAGATTACCAGTAGGTTTGAAGCCTTGAAACCATCTGTCAGTCTCAAGTGACTCCTACCCTAATATCTTAAATGTTATCTCCAAGACACGCTTTTCTTGATGAAGACCTGTATAGTGAGGCGAAAAAAAGAAGTGCTGAAATGTTATTGGTTTTTTTTAAGCTGAGAAAAACGAATTTCTGGGAAATAAAACTACTCAAAATATGGTTGTCACTGCCTCCAAATACATGCAAACCTTTTAGCACAGTATGGGAAAAATAGCAGTGTGATAGTGTTCATTTTGCTAGGTATTCCCTTCACTGTTAATTCTCAGGCTTCCCTGAAGGTTTCTTGGAAGGTAAGTAATAATGCACATATCCATCTGAGGCAACTGTGTAGTTATTTCATGCTTCCCTTCCCTTTGTTTATCCTGTTTTTACTTCCATAATGATTTGTTTTTTATTGTAAACTTCAGAAACACTAAGTGTATTTGCAGATTAAATCATCCTGCCATATTCTACCTGTTAAATCCTTCGTTGTTTGTCTTGTTTCTAAGACACTATTTTTTCTTCCTTTTGATTTCAGGAAGGTATTTCAACACTGGATCAGCTCCATGATGCTGGTTCTTCAAGTTCACATTTGCAGCCTATTTCTGCAGATATGGGTGTTCCACTTCCTGCCAAGAACCTCATGTTCAAAGAAGGTGTATTATCTGAATGGAATGGGTGGTCCCCTTCCTCAGTTTTATTCAACCCCGCTTAAGGAACAGGTCAAATACGGATTGTCATGCGTCGATCACTAAATGCCTTTCTTCAGTTATGGTTGATTCTTAGTGCCAGCCACTAAGAAGTGTACTGCTGCTGCAGCATAACTATGTAAAAATAGTGTTACAAAAATGTGTTGTGTTGCAGTATTGGGGAAATGCTTAAACCATCTAGAACTTGTTACTCATTACTGCATATCTTGCTGCAACAGAGAGCTTTTTAGCTGTCGGCACTATTTTTATCTTGAGACAATCTTTCTTTTATAATTAAACGTGGCCTTTCTAGGCTTTCTGATGATTGTTAAATTTCTATGGTGTCACCACAAAATTACAATAGTAGTTTTCTATGTTAGTTACTCAGACATAAATTCTGTTTAGTTTTGTACTGTATTACTGAAAATCTTTCTGTATAAAGGTTTGATTCTTGCTATGAAAGCTCAATGATACCAACTGTTTAAAAAAGTATCATGGTGGTATGGGGCATTAAGAATTGTTGAATTCTGTAATTCAGCTTAACACTGAGGCCTTGAGAAATCAGTACAATGGAAAGATTGATACTTACAGAAGGCTGAGTTAGTGTAGACTCGAAGGCCTGCTGGTGGCTTAGGGCCAGTTTGAAGATTAGTGGTCTGCCTTCATCTCTGGCAGAATTTGATGGAGGTGTGGACTTTTGGAATGGCTGAAGTCGTCGGCTCTGTTCATGGCGTTCTTCGTGATGATGGATTCATCTTGCTCTTAGTATGAAACCAGGAGTGTCTGAGATTTGATTGCACTGGGAGTTAGTCCCTCATTGTTATTTGAAGCTGGTGATGATTGCTGTGGGAAAACTGAAGTAATTTGAGATCAAGGTAGATAACTAGATCTGTCCTGTTGATTAATGTTTGAAAGAACAGAGCTCTTAGTTTTTCGTGACAGTCATTATCAAAGGAAGATAACAACAGAGAATGTGCAGGCAGAGACTTCTCTGGATCTATTCTCCTTGAACCATTAGCTGCTGATTATGGGAAACATAAATAGTGAATTGTTTCATCTGAAATCATGTTCTGGCCCTATTTGCAGGAGATCATTTTACGTAGCGTGATTTCATTCTGTTTGTATTAGGCATTAACAAATTTTGCCTGCTTAGAAAAAGTCTGTCCCGTTTAGCACATGAGGAAAGTGAAGAATGTAAAATGTGAAGACTTTTAACTCGTGTGTCTAAAGTACTCTGCCAACTCTTATTTGCTGGAACTGCCTTGTTTTAAATAGTCATAATTAAAGATGAGACTTAACCATCCTGTCGTTACTTGCCTACAATATGTAATGGACCAAGAATCTGTGGCATAGGTAATGCTGGACAGTAGCAAGGAGAAAAATGGCAACATATGGTTTTGTATCCGCTTCTGTATGGTAAAAGAGAAAACAAGACAGAAATTTGAAAAATACAAACATACGACAATAGTATAATGCAACAGCTTCAGTTACAACTGTGAAAATACTATTCTTATTTTTCCTTTTTCTTTATATACATTCCTAAAGTGTAAGTGTGGAACTTGCGCTCTATGAAACTGGAAGTATTTCAGTTTGCTCAGTGCTACTTTCGTACTGTTCTGTTTTGATTTTGTAATTTACCAACAGCAGCTGAATTTAGTATTCTGTGTATATTACAGAGCTGTATTATCTATATAAAGTTGATTATTTACACATCAGTGACTCTTGTACTGGATGTGCATACTCTCCATAACATTTTTTAAGTTGCCTTATTTCCTTCAAAAGAAATTAGAGTAACTGGGTGTAAATCTGCTAGAAATGGCGGAGGAAACATTTACTGTGAGAACTGTTCTGTGGAGATTAAGCTGATATTTAGCACTGTAGGGAGCTAAGCAGTAGGTGATGGCTTACACTTTCAGTACTATAGGTGTTACTGTAGGTGCTACAGTGAGCTGTGGTAGATGAGCTAGTTGGGCGTATTGTATTGAATTTTGCCATGCACTGTCTATACTAGTATGTAAAGTGATGATAGCACAAGTTTTATGGAAATTTGAAAATGGTTGATAATTTTTTGTTCTCACTGATATTCTTCAGTGTTACTAAATGAAGGATACCTTTTGTTATTAGGTTGTCTAAAGTACAGTTTCTGAATAAAACTAGTCTGTTCTTCAAAGTTTAGTACCTGTAAATCTTACAGTTAATGGTGAGAATTACAGATATGTTGCATTTTTTTTTTAGAACTCAGGCCACTCTAATTTAGATGCTTCAACACTATCTTGGGAGCTTGAATGTTCAGGTCTGCATATCTGAGGTTACTGAATAGATTGCAACCAAAGAAGTCCATAAAATAATTTAAACTTGACTATAGCTCCGGTGCTTGGGATGATCCAGAGGCTTGTGTGACTTGTTTTAAATGTGGTGTAAAAATAAGATCTCAAAGATCTTCATACCAAAAGAATCTATTTTATATAGTATTGCAAATAAAGAAAAGTTAAACAAATTTATTTTCTTCAGGTAGTTTTATTGACTGGGGAAAATTCACGTGCACTACACACTTTAAAACTATCTTTTGTTTTTGGCTTCAGTAAGATTTGTAAGTTGCAGAAGAAAGGTTGACTTTGTGCCTTGGTGCAACTCAAGCGGTATTCAGTCTAGATAGATATACCTGAAATATGTTCAGGAGCCAACTAGAAGCTGAGAATTTTTTTTTTGTCCATGACTTATTCTTTCACACTTCTTTTTTCTTTTCTATCATTGTTCTCAAGTTTTCCTTTCTTGTTCAGTGTTCCTAGTGGTTTGTATTTTGGAAGTTTTAAAGTATGACTGTAACTGAATACAGTTGCACTCTTTAGTGTGACATTGTTAATAGTATAAATTGGATTGTACAGAGTCTGTTCAGTTAAATTATTGGCACATGTAACAGTTGTTTACAAATAAACTATGATGTAGGTCAAACCATGTGCAGAATCCTTTGCATGCAGTAATTTTCTTCTTGGGCACAGCACTAAAATGTTGCTCTGTCACTGTAGTGCTCAAGCTTATTACCAAATGTAATCAACATATCTTTTTCCCGTAGGCATGCAATTCTGCAGAAATGCCGTTTTAGGAGTAGAAGCCTCTTATTTTTTTTGTAGTCATCTCCATACAACGTGCTTAACCTCTTACAAAGAAGGGAAAGTACAAGAGGATGATGTGTGCTCTGTCTCCTGATTCAGCTGCAATCTAAAACTGTAGTGTGTGATATTGGATATTTGTGCATGTGGTGTCTTATCCATTTCATTGGACTAAAGACATTTTTGACTAGGATCTTGGACGAAATGAAACCAAAATGGGTCAATTGTTTGTTTCTTTAAAAGTAACCCAGGCCCAGAATTAGTCTTAGTATAGTTGCAGAATCTCATTACAATAAAAAGAAGAAATGCAGACCTAGATGGTAATAGAAAGCTAATAACCGCCTTCTTGTGTGTAACCATTCCTTTATTCTGTCTGAGATCTTTTGTGTGTAACTGTCTACATATTGTTTTCCCCACCCCAAGGCTTTTTCGTTCCACCTGAATACTCTAAATGCATGCCTCTCCCTTTGTCTTTGTGATAGAAATTAAGACTCCTCTTGGACCATAGATGAAATGTATCTGGTTTTATTGTTCAGTTCTTAAAGCTGATATTAATCCTCCCCCAATCCCCTGGAACAAAGCTAAGTTTTTAATGCTTCTTTAGGAAGTCTTTTAGTGACTTTGATATCCAGATCACTTGCTTAGAACTATTTGGTAACACATGCCTTTTGGAATTGGGCCACCTGGTGAGCTGGGACTTGGGCAGGCTTTAGGAATTGAGCTGGGCTTGGAGACATAAAGTACTTCTGGGGCTGCAATGAAGTACTCGGCTCGTGGTTCCTTCTTGTAAGCACAGAGCTGAATGGTGTTGTGTGGTGTGCTCAGGTTGTGCAAACTTGCATCACTGTCTTTAAGTAAAGCAGGCTTTAGGAATGCAGGTAACTCCTTGTATCCTTGATTCTGATTTAGCTGAAGATGCCCTTCTCGTTATGGAGAAGGTTGGACAAGATGAGCTTCAAAGGTCCCTTCCAGCCCAAACTATTCTATAATTCTTTTTTTAGGTGATTCTACACAGCTTCACAACAGTGAATCAGAGGTATTGCTATGCAAATGAGATGATGGAGGCATTGGTTTAGGACAGCTTTAATGAATACTTAAATTGTATTCCTACAAATTAATGGAGACCTAATTTGTTCAATTGTCTTTTTTCATTATGAATCTATGTCCTGTATCTCAAAACTCCCCCACTCCATCTTTTACTTCCCTCCGCCCCCTCAGCCACTCAAAAAACTACTCTGAGGGAACCTCAGAATAGATAGAGGTGACCTGTGTTTTTTCCTGCTGTCTTTCTACACAACAGCCATGTAATTTCTTTCAATTGCATATTTGTTGTTTATTTCCTCCCCTTGTAAAGGATATAAGGATAAGTTTTTTTGCAATTAAGACAATCAATTACTGGAGTAGGCTTCCTAGAAATGGTATGCAGCCTCCATCCATGGAGGTTGTCAAAAACAGACTGGATAAAGCCTTGAGCAACTTTATCTGATATCATGACTGATGTTTCTCTGAGCAGGAGGCTGGACTACAGACCGCTGGCGGCCCTTTCCAACCTCTATTACTCTATAATACTGGTGTAGAAAATGACTTCATGTATTTTATAACTTGTGTTTATGTAGGGCAGGGTTGTATGCAAGACAAAATTGAAATTGTGGGTTTGGAGAATGCTACTCCAGCAGAACATACAGCCAGTAATATGCAGCACAACACGTTTTAGTAAAGCTATATAGTTATTCACTATCAAACTACCATGATTAGAGCAGCTTTTTGAATGTTGTGTTTGTGTTGTCCCAGGTGCTTTGTGGAAGCAAATGAGCCAGTGATAAGAAAACTCAATGGAAACAAGACTGAAGTTAGAGCCCAGGACAGCAGCAAACTGCCAAGGACCTTGGAGGGAGGACAGGGTGGAGTTTGAGGTAGTCAAATGCTACAGAGCAAGAAGATGCTGAGAATGGTAGCAAGGAGATGTGCCGTTGCAGCAACTTTGAAGTTACTGATGTGCTTTCAGGTTCTGTTTTACCCGTTGGTGTCTGGCATGGGGGAATTCAATGTGTTCCTCATCCAGGAGCACTTAATGGCTTCTGTGGCCTCAAGCCACAGAGCAAGTTCTGCTGCTGAGAAACCCACAACACTGCTTTAGCTGTGGCTGTCTCACAGTAGTGAATTTTCTTTTGAGGCTCTGTTACGTACATCAATACAGGAAGGATTTTTGGTGGTTACTGGGCAGCTAACTTTCTAACCTTGGAGGTGGCTGCTTTTTTATTGACTTTTCTGTTCTATTGTGTTTGTTTGGATTTTTTTCCCCATGTGAAAGAGGGAAATACAAATAAACCGGCCACATGCTTTATTTCTAGATGTGATGTACCTGTAAGAAACATCCCAGCTGAAAAAAAAAAAGTGAAAAACTGAAGAGATCTGTTGCAAGGCTTTCATAGGTTGTTCCATTGTGTCTTCTGAATTGCTTCTGTGTTGTATGAATCAATGATAATACCACTTGAACAGTGGTTTCTCTCTTCATATTGTTGTACCTCTCTGCCATTTTGTTTGTAAATGGTAAAGGTGAAGTTCTTCTATGGTTTTCCTGTCTTAGGACTTTACCTTGCCCTTCCTGGACTGTGGCTTTTTCTTGCTTTCCTTGGAAAATCTATTGTTTTCTATGATGCTCATTTTATATTTTTTTTTTTTATGTCTTGTTCCCTGTGGGTTTTTGTGCTGCAGCCTCAGCTTTTTACCTGCAGCAAAGCCTACACATTTTGCTTGGTCGCTGTACGCTGTGCTTGTCACACTTGTGCGGAATCCAACCTTGAGTCTCTGCTTGTCTTTCCTGTTATTTTTAATGCTCATGTGTGGTTTTTTTACTTTTCTAAAGCCTTTGTCAAGCTGAAAGTTTTCTTTCATTGCAGTTATTGCTTAAAATCCCATATGGGGTTGGGGGACCTCCGTTATTCTGTTTTCCATCACAGTACACATGGCCATGAGTCTGCTGCTTATGTCATCTATTTGAAGGGTAGCATTGCATATATTGATAGCTCTAAACTTCTGTGAGTTATCTGGGCCTTTACTTCAAGGAGCTACTGAATTCAGATATTGGTTCAGATTGAACAGTTTAGCTTGGCATGACACTGCTTTGTTGTTTCTTCAATTTTTAAACATCCTTCTTCCAAAGCTGCTGGACAATCCCCAGTCATGGAAAGAGAGAGATTTGGAAATGAGGAAGAATTAAGTCAGTCATCAGGAATAAGCCATTCCATGTGGCACTGATACTAAATTTGTAGTGATTTGTAAGCTTTTCTGTAGTATCTGTAGCCCGTGACACGTATAGAATCACTTGGTTGGAAAGAAACTTTGAGATCGAGTGCAACCATATCTGTCCGCTACTAAACCCTATCCCTAAGTGCTTTATCTTCCTGTCTTTTGAATACCTCCAGGGATGGTGACTCAGCCACCTCCCTGGACAGCGGTTCTAGTGCCTCAAAACCCTTTCAGTGAATAAATATTTCCTAATATCTAATCTGAACCTCCCTTGGTGCAACTTGTGGCCATTTCCTCTCGTCCTATCACTTGTCACTTGGGAGAAGAGGCCAACACCCACCTCACTAACAACTTCCTTTGAGGGAGTTGTAGACAGTGGTGGGGTGTCTCCTCAGCCTCTTTTTTCCCTAGGCTAAATCCCAGTTCCCTCAGCCACTCCTAGTAAGACTTCTTCTCCAGTCCCTTCACCAGCTTTGATGCCCTTCTCTGGACGCACTCCAACACCTCAATGTCCTTGTAGTGAGGGGCCCAAAACTCAACACAGGATTCGAGCTGCAGCCTCACCAGTGCTGAGTACAGGGGCGAAGTATAGCATACATATGAGTTCTGAGGTCTAGTGAGTAGAGTCTTTTGCCCAGAATTGTTAACTGAAAGTAGTTGTTGTGGTAGAAATAATATGTTCGGCTGGGGAACAGAAATGGAAGTGAAAACAATCTAATGATGATAAGGGGAAAGGAATTAGAGACTAGAAAGATTGCTGGGAGAAGAGGGGAAGCGTCTGTCTGACCTGTTACATTCCAGAGTTCAATCTTACAGAAAACAGAATGGAAACACACCTCTTAATTACAAGTCCTCTGGGACCATTCCTACCCCTAAAAAAACTGGAAAAGAAGTTACACACAGTGATGAGAGATACAAAGAATGTGAGCAGACTAGGAAGCAGGGAGTATAATTAAAATTGAAAAGAACTCTCATGGCTTATTTTTTTAGCTCTCTGAACTCCTTCGAACAATGAACATGCATTGGCCTGTATTGTATTTTCATCTGAAGTATAAAACAAAACATGTTTTGAAAATAAGTGAGGTGTTACTCCAATAATTTTTTAAATTAGTTCAGTAGATGTCAGAGTCTGAAATCCTATGCTTGTTTAACTGGACTGTACAGTGTGAGTGACACAGTAGGATTTACCAGATTGAGGTTTCTAGGCACACAAGTGTCTTGCCTGTAGGTGTCAGCACTTCTCTTGTTATTGTCTTGACTTCCAGAAATGGGCAGCATCAGGGAAAAACAGTGGATTTGTTTTGGTTGGTTGGCTGGTGTCTTTTTTGAATTTGTTGGGTTTTTTTTTAGATTTATTTTTTGTTATTAAAAGTATGACAAAATCACAGAATGATCAGAGTTAGAAGGGAACTTTGGAAATAATCTAGTCCAACCCCCCTACTAAAGCAGGCTCACCTGGAACAAATTGCACAGGAGCACATCCAAGTTGGTTAGATCTGTGTCTTTCTCAAGTAGATGTTCTTTGCTAGTGGACACTACTGAAGTAAAACAGTTTTATATAATTAACAAGAAGAGCTGTCCTTATTGGATAGAAAAACTTCAGAAGATAGACTTGGTTAAAGTGTTACTTGCAGGATATCACATATCTGTTTATAAAACTATCTAAATAATAGGACTAAGCCTTTGGCAAATATTGAACGAATGACATCCATCAGTTGTAATGAACTTCTTGATTCCATAAGAGATGTTGTCATATACAGCAATGCTTAGGTTAAGCATAAGCTCCATGTTGGCTAAGTTCTAGCTTTTGGAGCAGAGTCATGAACCTCTGAGAAAAGGATGGGGTGTAGGAGTTTGTTACTTAGGTTCAACTGGTTCACGTTCATGTTTGTTGGTCTGGTGTAAACCCAACAAGGACAGATTTACTCTAATCCAGATTTCCTGGAGGACTGGAGTCCAGCTCTGAAAAGGTGGATCAGTGCTGAGTAACTGTGTGGGAATCGAATGTCTGAGCAACCTGGGGAATCTGGGTGTTGGACACCTTGGAAGCAAGAGGAAGAACGTGGCTTTAGCCCAACTGTGTTTACATAAGATTTTTTTATAATCGTGGTTGGGAGAGTGGAAGACTGAGTTTGAAATGTCTTTTTATTGCATAAGTAGAAGATAAGAATGGGAGCATCCTTTCTCTTGGACCTGTTACTCCCTGAAGTACCTGTCAAGTCTGGCAGTGATTTGATTTGGGAATAAATTGGGATTTGTAATCGGAAGTCACCTTAAACTCAGTTTTGTAGCATTCCTTTTAGTCTGGAGGAGACTGATGGGAAATCTTATCCCTCTCTATAGCTATCTGAAATGAGGTTGTAGCAAGGTGGGTGTTGCTCTTTTCTCCCAAGTACCAACCAATAGCAGAAGAGGAAATGGCAAGTTGCGCATGGGGAGCTTTAGATTAGGAAAAATTTCTTCACTAAAAGTGTTCTCAAGCTCTAGAGTGCGCTGCCCAGTGGTTGAGTCACCATCTCTGGAGGTATTTAAAAGATGTATAGATGTGGTGCTTAGGGACATGATTTAATGGTGGAGTTGGCAGTGTTTGGCTTACCACTGGATTTGATGATCGTGAAGGTCTTTCCAACCTAAACGATTCTGTAGCCAGCTCTATGATTTTGGGCTTCTTACTCTGCCTTTAACCTGGCTGGCGATTTGTCCAGGCTGCCTCTGTATTTCTGACCTTGTGAATTACCAAAGAGAGCTCTTTTCTTTGGCAGTCACTTCCAAAGCAGAGTAATAAAGTATTATTAACTGAATTTTCTTATGGCGGTTTCTAAAATAGTAGTTTCCTTGGCTAACAAATCTGACTATATTGGTTCATGTTGTTTATGGGACCAACATTTCTTGCCCTCTTCCTGTGAGCTGATTTTATAGCTATGCAGAATATGTCCTGAGGGGACTGATTAGATGTCGGTGATGAAACAGAAGGCTTATCTGTGTTAACGCACATGATAATATTTCAAAGGGGGAAGAAGATACTGCATTTTCATGTCTTCAGAGTGGATGCATCTCAAATCCAGTATTAAACAGATGGCAGGATCTATAACTGAAGTTTTCTTTATGTTTGTCTTGAGGCTAGCTGTACAGGAGGTGAAAGTGCTGTGGGGTACAAGTGAAGCAAGATAAAATTAAATAGAGCAAGTTCTCTGGATGAGGTGGTCTGGAAATTATCCAGCCCTGTGCAAAACCAGCACCAGCAGAGAGCTGGGTCTTGGCTACAAAATATGCCGATGAGGTTGCATGGGATACCTGCGTCAACCTTTGTTTAAGGAAACTGATGGAGGACAGGGAGTGAGAGAGACCTGGATCAATCAGCTTGTGCCACAGGAGACGCTTGGGTGAAGCTGCATGTGGACACCTTCTCTGCACACTTTGTGTAAAATTTTACTTTAGACCAGCAGAGTTGGAACTGGTTGGGAAGTTTTTACAAGCAGTCCTGGTGTAGAATGTGATGATTTGCTGAAAGGGAACTTCCTGGGCCTGAGATATCTGTATGTGTACAATAGATGCCTTTTCCCTGCAGCAGGGAGATGTCTACAGGTGCTCAATCCCTGCTCTGAACTAGGTGTGCTGTTACTCTGAAGTAGTATGCTCTTTGATGAAACTAGTGTAGTTCGTATAAATAGCTTCATATTATGGAAAGAAATCCTGTGGCCTGCAGTTAGAAAAAAAACATCCTGTGTAGAAGAACTGCTGATAATCTTTACTCAGAGATGTGCAGAACAGGTGCAGAACAGCTGCTTCGTTTATCGAGGGAAAAATCTAAATATTGCTTTCTTAGGATGCAGAACACGCAGTTACTTTTTATATAAACTGGTTTTTAACTCCCAGCAAGTGGTACTACTGTCCTGCTGATACTGAAAAGTACCAATTGCTGCCTGACCAGTTTTTAAGAGGATGCAAACAGCAGGCAGGACTTCTCTAATCCAACAGAGAGCAGTATTGTATTTAAAATATGGGACTAATATACTGCATAGAAGTGCTGTTCTCTGCTCCTCCTAGGTTCAGAGTGAGAGCCAGCTACCCAGAAGCTCTTGATTTTAGAAAATGTTCATTTGTTTTTTCGAAACAGTCCCTCTCCCCTCCTATTCCTGGCTAAATCTCCATCTGTAGAGGGTGGATGAGCTTGTTGTGAAGATGTTAAGTTTCTAACTGCAGCTCCTGGCTTGGCTTCTTGATTTTACTTTGTCTTTCCAAATGCTACACTGCAGAAGGGGCTTCTTGCTGTGTACCAGAAAGGTGCTTGTAGTAGTAGCGCGCCCTAGCTGTCCACCAAGGAGCACAAGAGGTACCAACATGGTGTGCCTGGCAGCCTGTGAGATGGTTCCCCACCTAGCAGATTGCTGCCTCTCAAAGATGATGGTTTGGGCTCAAACAGGTTACCAACCTCTGTGTGCTTGCTTGCAGTCAGTGTGCAGACATCCACACAACAAAGGCTATCACTCCCTTCATGCTAAAAAGGGATCACTTTAGCAGCGCAACCCAAGAAGGCATCCCCAAAAGCAGAGTTTCATCCCTATGTCCTACCCCATTGGACCATCCCATGCTAGCAAAACAAGACTGGTTCCCTGCTGCACTCGCAGTGAGGTGGGTGTTTGCTGCCTTTTTTGCAAACCCAAGCTGGTGGCATGGTTTGATGGAGTATCTTATTTGTGGACAGGTATCCCCTGGACTCCAGATTATGCTTTGTTTGTATGTCTGTTAGTCCAGAAAAAAAAACCAGGCACTATTTTGTGGTAGGAGGGATAGGGAGAGAAGAAAAAAATATTCTTAGCATGTAGATCTTAGACCATAAGAAAAAACCTGTAAGTATTTTTAATGCTCTTAATAGATTTCCATTTGCTTGAGTAGAGAGGAGCTCGGATGGATTTCTTAAAATATTTAGATGATCAGTTTAGTTTGTTTAAAAACCATGTGGTCTGCAACTGGAGAAAGTTATCATGATGGAAAAATTCTCCCCTTCTGAGATTGATTAGTCTGTGCCAAGATCAATTAGGAGCACTGGTGAGGTGATCCAGCAGAAGAGTCTGATGTTTGGTACCTTTTAGCTCTTTGCAGGGCTGTGGAAGAGGAGCAGAAATAGATGGTACCACAACTGAGGGTACTCACAAGAGTTTTATTGCTATTGCTGCTGCACTCCCATGCTGGGTCTACTGGGCTAGGGTTGGGTTTGCAGGTATTTCCACTCCATTTCCTCTGGCCCTGCTGTCAAGCCCACAACTTGCTCCATGTTGCTTTTCCAGCACACAACAGTTCTTCAGACAGGGTTTTTCCCCACAACAGCTGCACTGTGTTTGTCAGCTGAGGCTCCTGCCTATACCTCACTGCGTACCTCGCCTTCCGACCCATAGCATTGTGCACCATGCTAGATGAAAAGAGATGGAGAAGAAATATGTCCCAAACTGCTCCTGCACATCTCGGATTACTTCGTAAAGGTCTGTGCAGGAACCTGGGTCTGAAAGGATAGCTGGGTCACTGGGCAGCCATGGCCACTGGGTGTTTTAATAACCAGCAGAGAGGCCTCTGACAGAGGCAGTTTGCTGTCGGCACTTCTCAGACACCTGGCATGCATACAGTGGTGGGATGAAAAGTTTTCCTCTTGGGTTTCATAGAAATCCTAGTAGAAAGTGTAATCCCCATTTTAAGCATGTTTTTTTTTCTATAGAAGTAAAATGTCTTTTGTGAAGATACAGTCTTCTTGTCTCCTTGCTGTGATCCCATAGCCCTGTGTCCCTAATGGTCCCCTGATTTTGAAGGCCAATCCCAGGAAAGTGCTTTCTCAAATTATCTGGGGCTATAGAGCACTTACAGCATTGGCTGATTTTACCCTGACAAAATGGTCAAAATTTGCATTTGGAGAGTGCTGTGCAGTTATTTTCTGCATTGATATAAATGACTGGCACTGGCATTTTGTACTAAGGGTGAATTACATTCATTTGCTGACTTAATGCTTTGCAGAATGATGAAAGCTTTGGAGCAGGACCTTGGAGTTCTGCTACTTGCTGTCTTTGGGCATGTCCTGCTTTGTAGTGACTACAGGGAACAATCAAAAGCAAATTTCCTTGCAGCAGATCACTTTAAAAAGGCTGTGGAAATGGAAGCCAGTTATTTTCAGATGGAAACGTGTTATCACCAAAAGTGTCATGAATTTCTTTGTTTTGGTCTTTCTAAAGAAGCTCTGCCACAGTGAACAAGGGTAGGGGTATAAGCAACATGAGGGTAAAGAGGTGAGGTGACACATTCCACATGAGCTTGGATAGCTTGTAGGAATGTGAAGTTGTTCCCTGATGCCCCTGAGACCTCACAGTGATTTGTTTTATCTCAGCAGACTGAGGTGCTTTAGGAACTGGCAACATCCTTCCCTTGGAAGGATGCTTCTGTGTGTTGTCAGGGGGTCAAACCTGGCTACTGAGTGAGAGGCAGAGCTGAGCAAGGTGTCTGTAGCCTGGAATCATAGTCCTGAGGGAGAGGTGGTTACATCCTCCGCAGCCCCTCTTTGCTCTCACTGTGTTCACAGGTGAAGGAACAACAAGTTAAATTGGGTGCAGGAGCTCAACTTCTTGTGTTAGTCCTGCTCCTGGCTCCTGCAGGACCTTTGCAAGTTGCTTCTCTGCCTCTTTTCTTGTCTGAGAGATGCAAATACAGTATCATAGGCCTTGCTGAGACCACCTCTGCAGAGCTTCTCATGGAGGAGATAGGTGCTGTAACAGCATTCCTGTTGCTGCAAGTACAGCAGAGGGAGCCCAGTTGAATTAGTTGCTCTCCTGGGGATGCTTTGGCACGACCAGTGCTTGCTGGGTCCTTGGGACAGCTATGGTGAGCTCTCTTCTTTGTGATTTCCTTAGCAGGTTCAGTTTCCTTCCATCAGAGGAGTTCACCAAGGCAGCGTGTGGGGAGGCTGGGCTGGAAGGCTTTGCAGCACTCCTGAGTGCCCTGACCTATTTACTATGCCAGTCTACTATAGACTACTAGGTACTTAGCTATAAGAAAAATACTGTGTAATAAAGTATTAAATAATAATAATATACTTCATGCTTGAAAGCTGCATTTCTAAGGCATTACAACAAAGTCAGAAAAGTTTTGCAGCTGGCACAGTGATGTTTGCATGGTACCTGCTGAATATAGTGTTAATGCTCTAGAAGTGACGGAGGCCTCTTTCCCTCAACTTACACCTTCCCTGGGTTATTGCCAGAGCTCCTGCCAGGGCTCAAGTCAGCAGAAGGCCAAATATGGGTGAGTGGAGGGAGATGCCTAAGGAAATGTTCCGTCTTCACACAGCCTCTGTACTGGGCTGTGTCTAAAAAGCACTGAGCCCTGAAGGAATGAATTTGCTGTAGATTTGCAAACGTGGCTTAACTTACAACTTTAATTGCCCAGAAATCTACTAGAAGATGCTCTACATTCTGCAAGGCAGGGGCAACCTCATCTTTGTTGTTAAGAGTTCTATGCCACATCGCCTGCTGCTGCTGAAATCTAGGGGTCCAATAGATAATTTTCTTTGAAGCTGATAGGGAAGCTGTGTATGTATCTGTGTAACATGCATATGTAGTGCCACATCACAGTATCACACAGTATCATAAGGTTGGAAAGGACCTCTGAGATCATGAAGTCCAACCTATACCCCAACACTAACACCAACCCATCATCTAAACCATGGCACTCAGTGCCTCATCCAGTCTCCTCTTAAACACCTCCAGGGTCATCGATTCCACCACCTCCCTGGGCAGTGCATTCCAATGGCCAATCACCCTTTCAGTGAAGAACTTTTTCCTAACATCAAGCCTAAACTTTCCCTGATGAAGCTTGAGTCCATGCCCTCTAGTTCTGTCACTGGTCACCTGAGAGAAGAGACCAATCCCTGCCCGACTACAGCCTCCTTTTAGGTAGTTGTAGAGAGCAATGAGGTCTCCCCTGAGCCTCCTCTTCTCTAGACTAAACAGCCCCAACTCCCTCAGTTGCTCCTCATAGGGCTTGTGCTCCAGCCCCTTCACCATCTTTGTTGCCCTTCTCTGAACACATTCCAGTATCCTGACATCTTTCCCAAACTGGGGGCCAGAACTGTACACAATATTCAAGGTGAGGCCTGACCAGTGCCGAGTACAGGGGGACGATAACTTCTCTGGTCCTGCTCGCCACACTATTCCTGATGCAGGCCAGAATGCCATTGGCCTTCTTGGCCACCTGGGCACACTGCTGGCTCATGTTGAGCTTCCTGTCCACCAGCACTCCCAGGTCCTTTTCTGCCTGACTACTCTCCAGCCACTCTATCCCCAGTCTGTAGCTATGCATGGGATTGTTGTGTCCAAAATGAAGTACCTGACATTTTGACTTATTAAACATCATCCCATTAGAATCAGCCCATCTCTCCAATCTGTCCAGGTCCCTCTGCAGGGCCATCCTACCCTCTAACAGATCAACCCTTCCTCCCAGCTTGGTATCATCTGCAAACTTGCTGATGATGGACTCAATCCCCTCATCCAGATCATCAATAAAGATATTAAACAGGACTGGACACAATACCAATCCCTGGGAGTCACCACTCGTGACCGGCCGCCAACTGGATGAGACACCATTCACCACCACTCTCTGGGCTCGGCCATCCAACCAATTCCTAACCCAGCACAGAGTGCTCCCATCTAAGCCACGGGCTGCCAGCTTCCTTAGGAGTCTACTGTGGGACACAGTGTCAAAGGCCTTGCTGAAGTCCAGGTATACCACATCCACAGCCTTCCTCTCATCCACTAGGCGAGTCACATGGTCATAAAAGGAGATCAGGTTGGCCAGGCAGGACCTACTCCTCCTAAACCCATGCTGGCTGGGCCTGATCTCTTGGCTGTTCTGCAGGTGCCGCATGATTTCACCCAGGATTATCTGCTCCATGATTTTACCTGGGACCGAGGTCAGGCTGACAGGTCTGTAATTACCTGGATCATCCTTATGGCCCTTCTTGTGGATGGGCGTCACATTGGCCAACTTCCAGTCTTCCGGGACCTCTCCAGTGAGCCAGGACTGCTGAAAGATGATGGAGAGCGGCTTAGCAAGCTCATCCACCAGCTCTCTCAGCACCCTAGGATGGATCCCATCTGGCCCCATACACTTATGAGGGTTCAAGTGGCTCAGCAGGTCTCTTAACTTACTTCTCATGGATTGCAGGAGGGCCATATTGCACCCTTCCCCCATCAACCACTTCAGAGGGCCAACTGTCAAGCGAGCTGACATCCTTACTGTTGAAAACTGAGACAAAAAAAGGCATTAAGTACCTCAGCCTTCTCTGCATCTTTGGTTACTATGTTCCCTCCACATCCAACAAGGAGTGGAGGTCGCTGCTGCCCTTCTTTCTACCATTGATATATTTATAAAAACTCTTCTTATTATCCTTAACAGAAGTGGCCAATTTGAGCTCCTGCTGGGCTTTTGCTTCCCTGATTTTTTTCCTACACGACTTAACAACATCTTTGAACATGACCTGGCTTGCGTCCCCTTCTTTCCAATGGCGATACATCCTCTTTTTCTTACTTAGTTCCTTCAGAAGCTCCCTACTCATCCAGGCCGGCCATCTGCCCCTACGACTCTTCTTACAACACATGGGGACAGCCCGCTCCTGTGCCTTCACGATTTCATTCTTGAAGTGCATCCAGCCTTCCTGGACCCCCTTGCCACTAAGAACTATTTCCCAGGGTACTTTCCTGACCAGTTCCTTAAATAATCAAAAATCTGCCAGCTGAAAGTCCAGCATCGATGTTCTGTTCCTGGCTTTTCTTGTTACATTGTTTAGAGAAAACTCAATTATCTCATGATCACTACACCCCAGACAGCCTCCGACAACAACATCACCCACCAGCCCTTCTTCATTTGTAAACAGCAGGTCTAGGAGAGCCTCACCCCTGGTAGGCTCGCTCACCAGCTGTGACAGAAAACAGTCCTCAATACACTCTAAGAACCTCCTGGACTGCTTCCTCTCGGCAGTGTTAAGTTCCCAGCAGATATCCGGAAGATTAAAGTCTCCTAAAAGAACAAGGGCAGCCGATCTAGAGGCAGCCTCCAGCTGTTTAAACAATAGAAGATCCACCTCCTCCTCCTGGTCAGGTAGTCTGTAACATACTCCAACCAGGAGGTCAAACCTGACTGCCCCTTTGACCCTTACCCATAGGCACTCAATCTGGTCATCACCGATCTCAACTTTGACAGCATCCAGGGTTTCCCTAGTATAGAGGGCCACCCCTCCACCCTTCCTCTCACCCGTCTCTCCTGAAGAGCCTGTAGCCTTCCATGGCAGCACTCCAGTTATGAGAGTTGTTCCACCACGTTTCCGTGATAGCAACTATTTCATAGCTCTCCCACTGCACCAGAACTTCCAGCTCCTCCTGTTTGTTCCCCATACTGCGTGCGTTTGTGTACATGCACTTCAGTTGGGTTACTGATGACACCCTTTGAGATGGTTCATCCTCCACAGAAACATCTTTGGTGAGCCTAGCAACTCCCCCCTCCCCCCTCATGCCTAGTTTAAAGCCCTCTCAACAAGCCCTGCCAGCTCCTGAGCTAGAATCCTCTTACCCCTTGGAGTTAGACGAGACTCATCTGGGTCAAGCAGGCCAGGTGCTCTAAAGGTTTCCCCATGATCATAGAACCCAAAATTCCTCTGACGGCACCAGCCCCTAAGGCATTTATTAAGTGCATATATTCTCTTGTTCCTTTCAGTATACATCTCTGCCACTGGAGGAACCAAGCAGAACACCACCTGTGCTCCTGCCCTATCTATTGACTGACCCAGCTCCTGGAATTCCTTTTTAACCACCCTTGACCCTCTTTTCACCAGCTCATCACCACCAGCCTGGACCACCAGAAGCGGGTAATGATCTGAGGGTTTAAGTAGGTCCGGGAGTCTCTTGGTGATGTCACCTACCCGGGCTTGGGGAAGGCAGCAGACTTCCCTATGAGTTGGATCCATCCTACAAATAGGGCCCTCCGTCCCTTTCAGAAGGGAGTCTCCCACTAAAATGACCCTCCTTTTCTTTTTCTTACTTGAAGTCCTGACCTGTCTAATGGGCAATGTGGGGTTAATAACCTCCTCAGATGAGTTCTCTGCAATACTATCCTCCACCTGAGCATCAAATTCCAGTACCCCAAACCTGTTTTGTCAGGGCAGCTGGAAAGGTAGCATCTGAAAGTGAGGTCTATAAACCCCACGAGAGCAGACCTGCTCCCAGTCCTCCTCACCAACCAGGTCACTCCCCCTATCCTGTTGATGAGGAATATGGCATTCCTCAGCCTCCTGGGGAGGATTACTGGGAGGAGAGAGGGTTCTACTCCACCAGTCTGTCTCCCTTTCACTCTCACAGATACTCCGCAGCCTCTCTAACTGATCGCTAAGATCTGCAACCATAAGGAGCAGATCTTGGACCTGTTCACACCTCACACAGGCCTTTTTTGTACGGTCCTCAGGAACCACAAGCAGGCTGAGACATTCCTTACAGTCCTGGGTCGGGGCGGCCGCATCCCTTAGCAGAGGCTCTGTTTGGATAGCGACACTCCTGGTGGCAGAGGTTTTGCCACGCCTGGTCACCATTGCTGCAGGGCAGTGGGAAGCCGAGCGCCTGCTTGCCCGACCTGCCGTGCGCGCTGCCCCTACTGCGGCTCCGGCCGCTGCCGCTCCCACGGAGATGTTTAAATGCCCCGCGGCTTCTTCCGGGTCCGCCCCCTACGCGCGTCGCCCCACGTGACCGCTGCCGCTTCCGGTGCTCCGCGAGCGCCGCCCTGCCGGGGTCCTGTCCTGGGCTGCTGCCGTTCGCCAGGAGCTCTCCACCCGCCCAGGCTGGGCGCCCGGCTGCAGTACTTACCCTTCCTGCCGCCGGTCGCGCCGAACATATATGTTCCTTTCTCCTATATCCTCTTCCCCTAGTCTGAAATGTGTCCCTTGTCAAATATCCTTGGAGGAAGTGCTCTCAGACTGCTGAGACTGTACCTGCGAAATGCAGAAAAGCCTCCTACCTTATCACTCTGTCAGAGGCCCTCCCTGGGGGACACACATGATCCATTTCTGTCAGATACTTTTAAGAAATAAATACATAAATTCATAGCAAAACTTCATCTTTGTTTCTTTGGTAAGTTGATTAAGAATCCTATAGTGAAATGCTGAAGAGCAAAGAAGAAACCAGAAGTGGTAATGAATAGCTTGGAGCTAATTAAAATCTAAATCTGGTAATCCTGTGAAAACAGCTCAACTTTCAGTATTGGGTGCTGATTCATTTCAAGGCAGATGATACCAGATTCTCATGAAGTGACTAAAATTGGCCAAAGTGGTCATTGTTCCATGTGCTAGCGGAGGTGCAGCATTCAAGTGTCCAGCCAGCACGAGTCTTCCCGACATAAAAAAATGTTGAGGGATTTTTGGCTTTGGTTGTAGAACTGGTGGTTTATGCTTAGATCATGGGCCAGGTTTTCTAAAACATGAACATGATAATTGAATGCAGTCACACAGCTCTAGGAGGAAACGCTGAAATTCTTGGCTGTGGCACCAATTATCCGGTAATACAACTTTCTGAATCCGCATCACTTTCAGCAATAACAAATGGTTAATGGTATCACAAATGCCAAAGATGACAAAACATCAATTCACAGTCCAGGTCCTTCCTCCTTTAATTTTAAAGGATGCAAATTATTTTAAGGAAACAGAGAACAGGCTTTTGTAGGAGGTACTAGCTTTTCCTTATCCACATCCTCTCCAGCTTTCTCTTGTGAATTCTTTAAATATTTTGCACAGCGATTAAAATTCTTGTTATAACAATTTATGATAGTTCAGCCTGATGCAGCAAAATGCACAAGTGGGCATTTTGCTGAGTGTTACTGTATTGGCATGAAACACGGGATTATGCATGGTTTGAAGGTCACACATATAACTCCCCATCTCTCTGGGTTTGAGTTTTTATGATGGCATCACTGAAGACAGGTGAGACCACACATATTATGCTGACTGCCTGCAGTAAGTAAAAAGTTGCTGGTCTAATTTCTGCTTGACTTAGAGTCTTGATCCTTTATCAAAAGTCATTTTGGGGCAAGAGCTCGAGGCTGAAGGAGAGAAAGAGTGTTGCTGGGCATAGCAATGTGCACTCCCATGCCCCAGTGTCTTTCTGCAGAGCTGAGCTGATTGCAATTATTGAGGTTGCAGTCCACATTGCAGTATGCTCTTGGCCACACTGATGATGTAATGCAAACATCTTGGGCAAACCCTGTCGTCTCTGGCAAATGCAAGCAGAAAATCTGGCATTAGTGCTACTGTGAACACTATGGGAAATATTCTACTCTGATACAGCAGTAAGTAACCACAGGGGCAGTGGTAATACTGTCAGAAAAGCCCTGGCGTTTTGTGGTTATCCATGACTCAAACATAAATTCTACTCTGTATCAGGTACCAAATTTACCCTCATCCACATTGCAGTGGTGAAGAAGGGAAGACCTGAAGTTCCTGGATGACACGGTTGAGATGTCTGTGTTTTAATGATGATGAAGGAAGAAACAAGGTGAAAAGATGCAAAAAAAGTGTGTGTGTTGTTCTTAAAATGACAGGTCAGGGAGATGCCCTTCGATCTTTTGAATGGCTTTGGCTGAAAGCACTCAGGAAGGCAGCATAGAGGCTTCTAAAACTAAGCTGAGGTTCTCCAGGTTACACAATGGTGGGGGCACTCAAAGCATGAAGCGGGTCAGAAACACTTGCCTGAAGATGAGGCTGAGGATGCCAGTTTCATGAACAATATTTTGTCATTGTAATTTGAAAGTTTGCCATAATCTCTGCAGACTTCAGCTGAGTTTCATGGCATTTTGCTGTCATATTTAATATTTGAGGGTTTTTTTTGCTATAAATACTTAACTTACGGGTGTGATTTTGTGAACTGACTACCCTGGACTCAAGTTGATATTTTTTATCAGATGATTCTGATCTGAGAATTAAATGCTAATGGGAATTAAAACCCAACACAAATATGCGATACATAGTCATACTGTAACTTTTTATATCTTTAAAGCCTGTTAGACTGTTGTAGACATATAGATTTAGTATGGTTTGTATGTTGATTTTATGCACAAGAATATCGACTGGTAGTATCTGTGTTAGCAGCTTCTGGATGGATGGATTTGTACTTCTGATAAGGGGAACAGTAATGCAAAAAGGTTGGAGGGTTTACTGTGTGCCTGCAAACACAGCGCCTGAGCGCTACCAAGGTGATTGTCTTCCCCATGGTGATTAATCTCTGCTTAATGCCTGCTGTTTGTAAAGTTTTTGCTCTAGTGCTGGTTCCATAGTTCTCTACAGAGTATTCAAGAGCTATACAGGGTGCTGGTATTTTGGTAAATGGATTTTAGTTATCTGCTCAGAAGAGGTTGAAAAGACACTGAATTAGACTCTGGAGGAACTCTTGATGGTATTGTGCGACACTCACTTTTTCCAAAAAGAGCACTACTCAAGATGAATATTTTAAGAATAATGCAGTTGTTTATATTTTGAAAAGAAACAACAACAAAAAATCCAAATAATGCTTTTTTAAGTTAGAAAACTTTTCAATATTTAGAAATTTATTGAGTTGCAATTGCAAATTGTGCTGACAGCTTTTTTATGTGGTTGAAGCAGATATTCAGTGCTGAAAACTTAGAAATACGTTTTGGAACCTGAGTTCCAGTTGAAGGTCTGTTGGCAGTAGTGATGCTATTAGATTTGATTCCACTGAGTCCTGAGGCAAGAAAGGCCATTTTTAGCATGGAGGTTTTCTGAAGTATATTTGTGTGCCTGAATGTCACATCTTGAGCGATGATGTGGGAAAGAAAAGCTGGTGTGACAGCTCTGTTAAGTCCTGCTCACCTGTGGGGACATCAGCTCTGGGAAATGGTAATTAAAACATCCCCATGGAGAGCTGCTTGTCTGATGTAGGGTATTTCAGCTCCAATGCTGTTGTGGCTGGAGAGGAAAACACACATCCCTGTTAGCATCCCAAATGTCACACGCAGGCAGAAGCGAGATGTGGGGGATGACAGGGTGTCTAGCAGGGGACAGAGAGGGCAGCTGGCAGGGTTTTCTGTGGGGATGGGGATGTTCGTATGCTTGCCTAGTACAGGCAGGGACTGAGACTGAAGCTGTGTAAGAAATAATATTGTGTTTTGTGTTCCTCCCAGGGGGAAGCCATGTGTTGTTCCATGGTTGTTGTTTTGAACTCAGTTCCAAGCCTGCACATGCAACAAACTGCAGTGAGCCTGTGCTGCTGCATGCTTTGGGCAAAGCTGAGGAGAAACCAACTTCTCTGGTGGGTGTTGGAGCCAAACACACAAATGTTTTAATGGCCAAGACGTGCATGACATCTTGCTGGTGCTATCCAATAGATGCACTTTGGATGGTTTCAGTGTCCTCCTGTGAGAAAGAAACCATGGATAAGACAGCACCATAGAATCACCTGGTTTGAAAAGACCTTTAAGATCGAGTCCAACCATACCTGCCCCCTGCTAAACAATAACCCTGAGAAACTCATTTACCTGTCTTTTAAACACTTCCAGGGATAGTGACTCAACCACCTCCCTGGGCAGCTGTTCCAATGCCTGACTATCTTTTCAGTGAAGAAATTTTTCCTGATGTCTAATATGAACTTCCCTTGGTGCAACTTCTGGCTGTTACCGCTCATCGTGTTACGTGTATTCTCTTGTCTGTGTTCTTATTGTGCTTCCTCCCTTTGTAATTCCTTGCTATGGAAATTACATCTGAAAAGGTGTTGTAAGAGAAATACAGTCTATACATGTTTGCCTAGGAGTATCAGATGTTTAATTTCAGGATGCTGTGAGCCCTTCTTTGAAAACAAAAGTCACTTGAAGGTTTTCCTTTGATCATATTTTGTTTATTCTGAAATAGATTGAATTTCAACTCCACAGCCTTTTATCTTGAACTCTGAAAACTGGAATAGTTTTTATACCTGCATGGCTGGCCCTGAAGGATGAGGTTCAGCTGTTGTGCCATGCAGATCTCTGCCTGCTGTGCCATGTACCTCTTGCAGGTGTGCTCTGCAGGCTCTGCCTTTGTCAACTCTTCCTTGGGATGAATGCAGATGACAGAAAAATGTGAAATTGCTGTGTTCTGCTGATCAGATTTATGTGGAGATTTTAGCCTCCCTTGATTAAAAAAAATTGCAAACCAATCTACAGTCCTGTGCGAGGAGTAAGATGGCAAAAAGATTCATGCCTGCACCAAGCTCTAATTTGTTTTTATTACTCACTTTGAAGAATACAGTTAAGTGGTATTTTCTAGAGAAAGAAGTTAGTATTTTTCAACACAAAATATAAACCAAAATTAAACAGAACATTGTTGAGGCAATTTCATCTACAAAAGTAAAAAATTACTTACACTAATAGCAAATTGCTTATTTACAGGGGTTTGTTGTGTTTTATGATCATCCCTGAAAGAGTCGTCATAATATTTTTAAAAAATTCAGGCTGAAGCATCACCTCATTTTCTTCCCAATGCAAACAAGGTGCAGACTACAGCTGAGACACTCCGAATTACATATTTTGGACTAATAATTTGCCTGTTGAAAAAATGCAAATGAAGTAGGCTATTTTTTCCAGAACTATTTGCTATTTTCATAAGTATATGCCATTGTGAGATGTTTTGCCTACATTTAAATCCGAAAAGTAAAAAGAAATAAAAACAATATCATTCTAAAATACACATTGCATTCAATCCCAAACTGATCAAGGTTATATTCTTCACTTCACCAGCAGAACTGAACTGGTCCTCTCCTTTTGGTCAGTGACACAACATGTGAGACAGCCAGAAGGCTGCTGCGTGTTCTCCAGAATCTGATGGAGATTGGTGCTGGTTTCTCCCCCATGGAGAGCTCTGAAGGGTCTAGAGGCACAAACATATTTCTATATGGATCCGTAGAAGTTGCTGCTTTTTTTAGGGAAGAGGAACTGCATTAAATTTGTGAGGCCAATTTCACTTGCTAAAAGACTCCACCATGGGACCATCCTTGCAGGGAGGGATGCCTGGCTGGGACCACTCCCATGCTCCATCCCACTGGCACCTCTTTGGTGCCCGTGCCTGATTGAGCAGCAGCCACAAGCTCCAATCAGCTGGTGGGAGCTGGTCAGGCAGGAAAAGTCCAAAAGTGAGATTTTAACCATCTATGTCAATTTTTTTTTATATTGGAGAGATGTAAAGGGCAAAAGGTTTTGACTCTAGGTAATCACTCTATTTCCTTGACTTGCCAAGCAGCTGTGTGTAATCTGGCTGATGCCTGTAACAGTGATACTTTGGAATAAGGAATATAAGACCTGGATGAAAACAGAAGGACCGAAGTGAAGGGAATGTCCTCAATACAGTGGTCCCTACCAGTCTCTTAGGACTGACTCATTCATCAGCTTCACAATCACATTAATTTTATGTATGGCATTGTAGTGGTTAAATAATTCCTTTTGGTTTTGAGAATAACAGCAGAGATCCAAATCATTGCAGTGAAGTGAAGAAATGCTTATTTCCTAATTGTGCTGAAGGCAAGATTGCAAAAAACTCCAAAGCTAGTATGGTAACCACAGCAGTGAGTTCACCAGGAGCAACCCATGTAATATGATCTATAACAATAAAAGAGGCAAAATGTCATCTTTCAATGTACCAAATTAGTTCCTAAAATAGCTTGTAAATTCCTGTGTCCGGTAGTTTCAAATACAGCTGTGTTTGCGTAGCATAGTTTGAAACGGATCTTTGGCAGAGAGCAAGAGTATTTTTAAACAGACACACAAAATACACTGTAGTCTGCCTTTCTGGCAAATATTTGGTTAAATACATTGGGAACATGCCCTGCTATGCAGATTTCGACACTAAGGAATTGGTGTTGCAAGTTAGAGGACAAAATGATTTGATGTTTCCAAAGACAGAAGGGAAAATCCACAGGTTTCCCTGAGTGCTGGTTGCAGAGTGTTTTATCCCACTGTCAGCCAAAATGGGGATTTTATTCCTGCAGCATACTTGGAACAGTTTAAAAGCTATGACTATTATTTAACTTGATGCTGCAGTCATTGCAGTATAATGGGATAGACAACATGAATAGAAGGGATAGTTTCGGCCATTCTGACCTGGGTCTGCCAGGACCTTTGCAGGCCTGAGTTATTCAGGCAGCTGCTGGCAAGATTCGAAGCAGGTTTTATCTCAATATCTGAAGTCCACTGGAGCTTTGAAAACTGCAACCGGTGACCAGGTAACACTGATCTCCAACCACACATGTCATCTCTGCTCTGCGGTGGAGACTGCTAGCTCTATTCCTGGTTTTGGAGGCAGAGAGATTGCAGTCATTGTGGAAAGAGAGATGTGGGCCGGCAATAGTTCAAGGTTTCCCAGGCCATAGATTTGCTTTATTGAAACAGCCTGCAGTTAAATAAATCTGGAGAATTGTGCTGGCAGAGGTGCCCTTAAGAACCAGCCCAAGAGGGCATAATGTACAATGGGAAAGCTCCAGCATCCTGGGAATTGCCATCAGAAAGAATAAAGATGGGTGTATCTTTCTTACAGGTAAACTGGTTTATAGAAAACATCAGCACCACCTCTCAAAGTCTTCCAGGGTGCATTTGCTCTACGTTCAGCACCTGACTGCTTGTTGATGTGCTCTACTGGTGCATTGCCTTCGTGGGCTGCCCCAGGGTCAGGTGGTCCTGTCCCATGACAGCCTGGCACCTGAGGGAAGGGGCTGGCAGAGATTAGAGATCTTTGTTTTCTGGGTTTTTTTTTTGTATTGGGAGAATGTGTGTGTTTTTTGCTGGCTCCAAGACTCAGCCTGATCTCAGCCCAGCCAAGGGTGGTTCATGTGGCTGCTGGCAGCCACGAGCCCACGGCTGTTGTAGCTGGGGGCTCTAAGGTGTGCACACTGGTTCAGGAAGCCCTTCCTGACTACCTTATGAATGTATTATTATTTATATAAAGCAGAAGAACAAGTTCAGGAGAGAATGAAGGAGACTCTCATTTCCTTTCTCTTTCCTTTTCTTTCCCTTAATTCATAGTGTCATGATTAGGGCATCCAGGTAGGATTTCTGTCAGACAATAACTTGACTTGACATTTCCTGCATTTTTATAGAAATACCTTTCCAGGTGTTGAGTGTCAAGAGTTTATCATGGAAAGCTTCAGTTGCTGTACAAGCACCTTAGGAGAAATGCCTAGAGTTTTTGGAAATAAATGTAATTTCAGATTAGTAACTGGCTTCACCCAGCCACTGAATACGTGGATATTTGCCTCCTGGATTGTATACATTATGCTCCAAGATACCGCATTATTTGCAGCATGTGGTCAGAGTGTGAGTTCCTGATGCTGCAGCTCAGTTGCTGTGGAGGAAATGGATCTCTAAGAAAGGGGAGGGGGGCTCTGCTGCTGCTTTTAGGGGAAAGCGAAAGAGCAGATGGGCTCCAGGCTCTGCTTGCAACTAGTTCTTTTCTCAGAAAGAAAGCGATTAAGTGACAAAGGATTTTGGTTACCATTTCAAAAAAACATTAAGCTGTCTTCCCTTGATATCTATTCTTTGTTTGTGTGAAAACATGACAGTTAAATGAGCTTTGTTAAATCTTTCATACAACATGTTAGCTGTGAAGAAGGCAGAGGTCTTAAAATACAGTCTAGCCTTTTCCCTGCAGACTTCCTTGCAGTCTCCTAAAAATACTGCAGATCTACGATTCCTACATCCAGTTGCTCATTTTTGCACACAGAAATGCTGTTTCAAGAGAGATTCTGAATTTTCCTCTATTCCATCAGAAGTAATTTTTCTCTCATTTCTAAATGGGTGAAAAATTTTGTGTAAATACAACAGTGTATTTTAAATCCACTAGTACTTTTTACGAAGAATCAGCTAATTACTTTGAAAGGAGGAGGGGAGGGGAGGGGCTTTTGGGGACAGCTATGCATTTCTTAGATCATCCAGGTTTTTTTTTTTTGAATGATCAGGGAAAAGGTGTGAAGCGCAAACATGGATCTAAGAGATCTTTCGTGCAAGGCTGGTGAGATTGACAAAGATTACTGGGTGCAGTCTGCAAACTTTGCCATTTCCTCTGTGACTGATAAGGGAAGTGAGTCCGTGGAGCCAGAGAAACCAGCACCTGGCTTTGCACATTCCCATCTGAAGTTGTACCTGAAATCACAACTGCGTAAATACACATTTGCCAAAAGCACAAGGAAAGTTCTCATGGCTGCAACACTGAAATAACAAGTTACTTCCTCAAATTAAACTTCACATTCACATTGACTCAAACTGGTCTGAGCACACAGTGTACAAGGGTGTCGACACACCAGCCTGCTTGGCAGAAACTCCAAGTTATAGGCTGATTTTGTGTTTGTATCTTGCCTACCATTTGTTATGTCCTATAAAATCTGCACCGCAAAACTATCTCAATGGGCTGACAGTCAAAAGGAAGCCAAAAACTGAAAAAATCACCACTGCAAGGGGAAAAAATGTGTCCCATTAGCAGAACTGTAGACAAGACTTTGTGTTACATCTCATTGCCCTTCTCCATGCTATGCCTGAAAAATCTGCAATAATTGCATCAAATTCTCTGATCTCTTAGGACTGATGGGTATTACATGTGGGAATGTGAAAAACTGCAACCCACCTAAGAGTGGAGTGCCCCGACAGGTAAGACCTGGAGTTATTCCTTGATTTCTCAATATGTAGGTGTATTTGCTGTGCACATGGATGCGTTTTTCTCTGCAGCCAAAGCATGCTAGAAATGGAGGCTGGTATTACTTCAACAGCTCAGGCTATTTAAAAAACACAACAAACCAAGCAAAATAAAAGGAGACATTGACACTTCGCAAAACTTCTAATGACAAAATTCTGATAAAATCAAGACAAACCTGGTCATGGAAATACTTGTGAAAAATTTCTAGCATTGATCCTGTCAGAGAAATGACCTCGTGCCCTACATGCTAGGAAAAATACCTTCCAACTTGCTGCTTTGATATCAGAAAAAGCAATGTTTGTCCATCTTTTTCTTTGGTTGAATTGAGCTAGTACTGGCTGAGTAGTTTGCAAGAACTAATGAGGGCCGAACACCCTCTGGGATGCCTAGATTGAGGCCAAGTTATCAGATGTTCAGAAGGGCCAATGTGGCTATGGTAGGTGTTCGTGATGCTCAAGAGTTAGTGTAATCATTTGGAAAGCTTATTTGGTTACAAATTAATTCCTGAACAAGCTGAATCAACAGCTGCCAATTCAGAGGTGGTGACAGTGGTGTTTTCTAGCATGGGTCAGCTACACAGTTAGTATACAGAGCAGAGAGCTGGTCGCAGGGGGACTCTTTACCTCTCTATAAAATCACATCAGAGGGGGAATGGCACTTTGTATTGGTAAGTGAAACCGCTGAGAAGTGTTTATCAATCATATTGGGAATTATTTTAGGGGATCCGAGTTAAAGCATTTGGGGGACTGGGCATTTTAGAGAAAGTAGTACCTGTGCTGGAGGCTGAAGAGAGGCTGTCTTCATCTGGTCCTCTGCTGTGTTTTGGTTTCTTGAGCTGGTCTGCAATGATCTTAAGGCATCAGGAAGAGAGACTGCTACCTATTACTGCTGTAATCTCCTGTTCAAGATCTGCATGCAGCTTTGAAGCAGAGCGGTATGAAGACATCACCATTCTGGTCTCATTCTGTTTTGAAACAGCAAGGAAGAAAATTAAATAAGGAGATAATATAAAAATTGTTTTACAAATTATCCCACATGTATTGTGAAAGTGAAGCAGTGCAGATGAAATACACGGAGCAATTCCAAATCCATTAGCAACGGATATGCTCAGAAGCCTTTTGTCTATTATGGAAATTTGTGGACAGCTGTCCATAAATTGATAAAAATGCATACTCCAAGCAATACTTATGATGCTGAGGCTGGAACAGTAATGGGGGAGCTGTGTAAGGCTCTGACACTAAGTATTCCCCATAATTATACACACAGAGAAACAAAGAAGAGGCTGGGAAATTCAGAGTCAGTGAGAGCCCAACTTAACAAGGAGAAGTGATTGTTTCACAAGTGCTTATAGAAGGAATTATTCTATTTAAATGCATAAACTAGGAAAAGGAGGAAAACCATTATGTATAATCAGGGTCTCAGTTCAACTCACAGCAAAATCAAAAGCATTTCAAAGCTGTAGCTGTCTTTGCCTTTTCTAGTATATACTTTAAACAAATGAAGAAGGTAGTGTTACAGATGCAATAACCACCTAATCATGCAAAAGGGGAGAAGTTATACAAATAATTCTATAGGCAATGTTAAGTTTAAAGCAACTTGTTTGTAGAAAAGTGGGTCCAGGCATTCAGAGGATGGTAATAAATTGAGTTTTGGAGTGAAAGAGAATGAAAGATTACTGTGGGTAATGCTATGCAAAGTTTTGAAACACAAAACATTCCCTCATGCATATGACCAAGCAGCTGAGGCTTGGAAGCTTGCCTAGAGGTGGCATTGTATTATGGACACTGCTGAGAAAATTCTGTATAAACTTGTTTCTATTGAGGTAAAAAAAAGAAAAATTAGGCATCCACTGACATATGAGCATAAAAATGTCACCCACATATTTTCAGATTCAATTTAAATGAATAAATAAGCCAACACAGCATATCTCTATGAGATACCAGGAAGCGACAAAAATTTTCTTTCTATTTTCTAATGCAATGCAGCTGAGGAAAAAAGCAAACCGATTTTATCATGTTTTTCACGTGGACACAACTGTTCAGTTTATGCCAAATTTTATCACAGAGAAGAACTAAAAAATCCTTGCCTGAGCTGCATGGGAAGCTGTAAAGAATGCAAATGAGGAGAAGAAATTTATTTGATTCACATGAAAACTCTGGCCATGTAAAATTCAGTCTCTCCATAGTGTAAGTAAAGTGAGAAAGGGATGATAATGAAGCAGAGACACCTTCAAACTATATGGAAGTGCTTATGAAGCAGCATTGGGAGATCCACACACAAGCCATTTGATTTTGTTAAGGGCCTGGTTGAAACTTTTCCTGTGGAACAGACAGGTAAGGTGTCAGTGATCACGCTGCAGTCATGCGTGTTCCAGCCCATAGATTTCACAGAGGTATAGCCCTTCTCCTTGACCTTGATGTAACTCATGCTGGAACTGGGGCTCAGTTTCCTGTGGTGGATGAGATGGTTTCATGCTACTGAGATGGGTAAGGTGCTGCACTGTCCACAGGTACATCATCTGTGCTCACAAACAGCTACCTGTGGAGGAACAAGAATCCTGGTGCCCATGTAGCTACTGTGGGCTTGGGATGGATGCTGCTGTGCACGCTGGAGAGTGGGGCCACAGAACAGGACAGCACTGTGACTCTGTGTCTCTGACTGCAGTCTTCCACACCAGCTGCAACTCACATCCTGCAGTGGTGTGACAGATGCCTGGTTCTCTCTTTGCCATGCATTCGGAAACATAGGAGATGTCTTCCCTTATGGTCAGGCTCTGCTGGTGCTGATGAAGGGAGGTGACTCCTAAAACCCTTGCAGTGGTGGAAGATGAAGTTTTACTTCTCAGAAAGGCTACAGGGGAGCAGAAAAGGTTCAGAGAGGATGACTTTGATGATCCAAAGAATGGAAAGTCACTGAGAACAAGTGTTGCGTGATAAAACAAGATGAGGGTGGGCACGGTAGAGATAAATAGAACCCAGAATGGCCTGGGGAAGGGCATTAGTTCACTACCTTTTCCAATGCAAGGACTCCAGGACAACAAATTGCACTAAAAGAGAGTGTTGAAACAAAAAATGTTTGGTTTAGGCATCAGGTTTAGGCAAGCTGTGGAGCAGGTGGCACCAGGGAGCTGTGGTTGTTAGAAGTGTTGGGGTGAAGTCTTTTGCTCTTCCTCCTGTCCCCTCCCAATTCAGCTGCTACATATAAAGAAAATCCAACTCTTGGGGGGCTCAGCCCCGTTAGCAGTGCTTCTCAGGGCTGTGCCCTGCCATCATTTTCCTGCAGATGTTCCTCTTGTCATAACTGCTGCTATCTCTGCTAATTCAGAGAAAGGAAGCAGGGCTGCATCCTTATGTCTCTTTCTCTGGAAGGCTTCAAGAGACCTCACACCTGAGCAACTTCTGGCACAAACTTCTGGAGAAGGTGGCCCAGGCTTGTGCTTTGCCCCAGCTGTGGCAGGGCAGAGTTGGGCTGCAGCCTCACTGGTGTACTCCAGATTCCACATCAGCTTCAGTAAGGCAGCATAAAATGTTATCTGTCTGCTTCAGCATGTTCCTGCTCAGAAAGCAGAGAGAAAAGGACCATCAAACTCTTATAGGAGGATGTAGTTAATTTACATGAGAATTCTTCTTCCATTTAAATGCATGGAATATATTTTTATAGTAGCTCTGCTTGATGTCTATTCCAATACTTTTCCATCAATAACCATCTTTTCAGGACTAGATTTATTCATGAAAACTAAACAACTTTCTCTGAGAAGGCTGAACTGCTAGAGAAGCCAAAGATTACGATCTATTAATTGCAAATTTAAAAAAAACCCTTACTTGAAAAATCTACTGAATTTACAACCTTATCCTCTCTGCTCTGAATGGAGTAGCTTTACCCTGAATTTGTTCTAGTATATCAACATTATATGGCCCTGTGTTAAGTAGCAATGACTGAACCACTTCATCTGTTCAACATCTTAGTTTTGTATCTTGCGCAAAATGCTTCTACTATAAGAAACTGCAAATAAATGCTTCCTACTCATCTTCGCCATTCCACTAAATTATTTTAGAGGCCCTAATGTAACCCACCCATTTGTCTTTTTGAAGTGTAAGTGTCCTAATTTTTGGAGCTGTAACTTGTCTATTCCATGCCCTTGGTCACCTCAGTCACCCTCTGTCCGCTGTCAGTTTAGGCTGTCTTCTTTGGGGAGGACTATCCAGGATATTAGACGGTGCAGAACCTTAAAGCCAGGTGTAGAGAGTGGCATAATACTTCTTTACACAAAATGAACAAGGGATGGATGCTTTGTCCAGAAAAGGGACTCTTAGACATGACCACTGTATAAATTAAATACCCTTATATTGAAGTCTCCAAGTTGCTTTTCACATTAACTTGTCCTTTTGTCTTTTTCCCCTTTCTTTCAGAAAGTGTATGAGAACCTCTGCCAGCTTTGCATCTACCTGGATGGAGCCCTTTACCTCATTGCCTGTTTTCTCATTACCATCCAGCAATGAGGTTTACCCAGACTGTGCTTCTCCTCGGCATTTCAACAATCTATATTACCTTACTCAAACCTTCCCTTGCAAGCATAATGGAACTGTTCAAACTAATAATGATAACCATGTAATGAAAGTAAACCACACCTTTTGGCTACTCTTATTTAAACTGTCTGATTATCTCATCTAGTTGGGGGTTGAGAAAATATTAGTGGATGAACACTTATGAGTCTCAGTGTTTTCTATAAGTCTCCTGCCTGGGAAGCAGGAAAATGTCCTGGCTCATGTAATCCCTCAGCCAGAGGGCTCTCTGCAATCAGCATTGTATCACTGGAGGTGGGTTCAGACAGACTTGTTTCTGTCTTCATTTGCTCTATAGAAACACACATTTTTTTCATATTTAATCATCAAGTATCTGTTTTGAGATACATGTTCATGTGTTGTTCTTGAGTTATTAGTGTCAGCTGATACCAAATGAAATCCCACTGTAGGAGGGCAGCAGGAGCTCCTCTGTGGATTTCCAATAGAGACATTCATTACTGACTATTTATGCTATAAAGGCCTATTTATATTATAAAAATACTTTACCATTTCTATGACTATATATCAACCCTACGATACTGGCAGAGTGAAAGTCCCATATCAACATAATTTTCCTTTTCATTTCCTTTCTGCAGACAACAGAACATTACCACAGTCACTGTTTTTCAGCTTACAGTCCATATTTTGCAGCCTCCACTGCCCTTGGGGTGTTCAGGCAGATAAGACAGACCTCATTGAACTCCTGGGTGACTTCCTCCAGGGCACTGAAGTACCTCTTGTTTCATTTTCATTTATTTTACTTCCAAACTTAAGCAAACCAAATCAAATTACTGTCACAGCAGTTCAGAGCATGTGTCTCTACACAGGAATAAATGAAATTAATTCAGATTAACTCCCCTGGGCTCCATGTGCAGTAGAGCCATCAGCAGTCTTCCATAGAGCCAGGAGACTTGTGTCTTTCAGGAAATTAGAGAAATAAAAATTCCTAAACCAAGATTAATGTCGCTTAATCTCACCCAGTCCATGCAGGGCAGTGAGGCGTAGCTCTGCAGGCTTCCTCTGGACAGGTACATTAGGAGGAGCCCTGGAGCATTGAATCAAGGGCAGTTGGACCCTGATGGATCTCTGGCACCACACGAGATAATTCTCCCTCCTTAAGATTGGTTTGTACCCTATTTGTGAAGAGAACTACATCAATTCTCTAGTGCAATGATCAGCGGCAGCTATAAAATTCACTGAACTAACTGCACTCCATAAAAATGCCTCAACTCATCATGAAGTGATAGAGTGAAAGGCAAACTCTCTTGAATTATTACCTTTCTCTGTGAAAGGTAAACTCTCTTGAATGTGGGAGCGGGACCAATTGAGGTTCACCTACAATAACTGGGAATGACTTTAAAAAAAAATTCTATCTTTTATTTTATTTGGATCAGTTTCCAGAACACAGTACTGCGACATTACCTAACAAAAACTACCAGGTCACACTCAGTTCCCTAATCTGCTTTATCACAAGTAAAATTTGAACTGTAAAAACACAGGCATCTTGTGCTATCACAGGTGCCGGGGGGCTCAGTCACCTACAAGGGCTGACACGTGTAGCACAGGTTCCATAGGACACCTGTACATTTCTGGAGCAGTGAAGATAGACAAAGCAGGATGACCTGAAGCATAACAGATGGCACTGATTGCCAGTGATGAGGCAGAATTGCTCCCTTTGCATTATTTCTGAACCTGTGTTTAGAAAGCTGTCTTGAACTTATTTCCTGATGAACACCCACATAGACATACCTAAAGACTTTGCTCAGAAAGCTGTTAGAACTACTTTGTCAGGATAAACATATCTTTGAGTGAAGGAAAGAACTTAACCTTCTGAACATGGCTGGGAGCAGGAGAGGGGATTCGTAGAAGGGAGTGATGCAGCTATCGCTTCTTAGCAGCGTTGATCTGTTTAATCAATTCAGATTGTTGTGTGAAATCCCACTAATGACAAATGTCTAAACTAAGTAGTACGAATGTGTCCCTGTGTGGTTTTTTTTGCACCTAGAACATCTCTGCTAATTTAGCCAAGTGCTAAACCAGCCACAAACCCTACAACATCCAATTTAAAAATCCTAACAAATGTTGATATCCTTTATTGTGTCCTTCTGGCAAAACCTGTTTTTCACCAAGATGGAGAGTAGTTTTCTTCTGGGAAAGACCCAAAATAAGATTCATGATGTAAGACTCTTCATGCAAAGAGATCAGGCTTTTCTTCTCCATTTGCTCCTCAACACAACTCTTTGGCAACACTTGAACGTGAATTGCAGAGCTACTGAACCGAGTAGCAAAATAATTGCAATCTACTGCACAGCGAGCCAGGCCTCCTCTTTTTGTTCTCAATATATTATTTTGAACCCTTTTTTATGCTTTTGTGAGAATGACATTTTTTAACATATGCAACAGGTTTATTTTTGCAGAACTGTGGAGCACAGTGAAGCATGTATATATTTTTGACATGACAGATAAGATGATCAGCTAGCTAACACCCTCTGTATTTGGTCAACAGGTTTGTGCTTGGTTAGCGTAATAAAGTTAAGCTAGACATTGCCTAAAATACATCTATGCATCATTCCAAAGCTTATATTTGTATTGCTTCAAGGACTAGTGGAAATACTACTTTCGCTGCATTGCTGTGACACTATAGAACGTCACTTGCTGCATCTATAATTAGAGAATGTTATACTATGTTTGCAAATGCTCCAGGGAAATAAGGACCTAGAATCATTCCCATATTGCAGCTACATGAGCTGTAGTTCAGAGAGGATGTATGACTTGCGTGGTCACAGTAACATCAACAATGCTACAGGGAGTAGATCTCATCCTCAACCTACGCTGTAAATCTTGATATACCATTACCAGTATCAGAACATAGGATCATAGGACAGCCTCACAGGAGAGCTGAGCTTGGAAGAGCCCTTGGGCAGTCTCTAGTCCAACCTCATGCTTGGAGGATCATGAGCCATGAGCACGGACAAGTTTGCCCAGTACTTAGTTAATCAGGTTTTGAAAACCTGCAAGTGACTGTACAGCCTCACTGATCAGCTCGTTCTAATGGTGGATTGTCCTCATAGTGAAAACATTTTTTTTTGTATATTGAGGACATACAATGAACACGGGAGAGAGATAACTCCCAAGTTTTTCTTCTGCCTATCTACTCCACCAGTCTCTAATATCTTGGTCAAACTCCCATTAATTTCATTGGGATATTTGTACTCTGGAGAGTGTAGTCTGGACTGGCAAGTCTGGAGAGTGCATGTACAATATAGAAATTGTATTAGTGCAGCAAATACCTGAACTGCATAAAGCCCTATGAAAGGAAATGCATACTCCATTTTAGCATTGTTGCACCCCAGAACATCAGGCTGTTGTGTTTCTGGAGCTGTTTTATGAGTCAAAATGAGTCATAAGCTGGTTCCACCTGACCGCAGCAGAAGGAAGAACCCAATTGTGGCAAGAGGAGGAAACTCCTCTGTAAAAGAGCAGTACAAGCCAAACACCACAGAATTTTGCAAGACTTCACTGAGCATCTGGCTACATTGTGCATTTCAGTGCTTTGGGAAACCTTATCTAGAATAAGAGTTCTGAATATAATTAAGTGTTTAAACAGCCTCACCCTACTGTGGCGGATATCTCGGTGGGTTAATCATAAACACAGGCAGGATCCCTGTGGCAGCCAAAGGAAGAAGTGCAGTGCGTCTTGCAGGTGCTCGATGAGTTGCTGAAAGCCAGCTTGATAGTGGACAAGGGCAAAGTATAGGAGATGGAGGAAAAAAAGCCAAGGTAATGTCTCCTCTTTTTCCCATTTTGTTGGGCAGTGAAAGTGTAATGCATTCTTTAGCTAGAAAAATGAGGTTTAGAAATATTTAAAGACTTAGAAGTATTTGCATGAGGGCTTCATTTATGTCAGCAAGATTTGTATCTGTTATTTTTATACTTTAAAACTGCAAATAGGAGGAGATGAATGCCTCTAGTAAGCACATTTTCATGTGTCTTCAGAGTTTTCTTTTCCTGTCCACTGTTTCTTAGAAATTTATTGTCTTTGGGATTACCCTGGTTCACACTCGACACGCATCAACCCAGCATTGCAAATAATAGAACAGAAATCACACAGAGTGCCCTGGTCTCAGAATTTGGGTCTTGAATGTACAAGATTGGTTTCTATGGCCACATCAGTTGGACTAGCATAAGTGGTATCTCTTCCTGTGGTTTTGTAGTTTTCTGATTCTGCCTTGAACAAGTATATAGAAACACCATGCCATGTTGCATAGGCTGATGCATGTATGCTTCACTTCTTTTGATTTCTGTAAATCTAAGGGCAAATTTGAGAAAATTTTAATGTTCAGGTGCAGCAGCTGGAAATAATGTTATTTTCCTGAAATCAATCCAATTCATGAGCTGAGGATTAGCCCTAATTGGTGAAGTGATGGTTTTTCATTAGGAAAGGACACTGGCTTTTTGCTGAAAGAGACCACAGGACTGTGTATGTGTTTTTGCCTAGGAGTATATATGTATCTATAAGCATATATCCATGTTTATTGGAATGTTTCTGTATTTCTATTTACAGTAAGATCATTTGAATAGGATGTTCTGCTTATAGTGTATTTTCTTGTTTCTGCCTTCTTTTGCAGTAGAACTGAATGTGGTACCAGCAAATAAACGTTGTCCTAGCTGTAGCAGAACAAACCCAGAACTTTTTCATGGGTCTTGTAGCATCTCTACAGAAACACAGATATGAAACTGAGACCAAAGCTTGGCCAAAGTGTTTAGAGGATCTGATTGAAAAATTTACCATAAATTAGTTCCTACAAATTGTAAATAAATGTTACTAAATGGTAATAGTTAAATAAATTTAACATTGTGACAAATTTTAATTTGTGCCAGCCCTAAATTCTAGGGCTACTACATAAGTTTTTCTGTGTAAAGAGAAAGCCATGTTTTGTTTCACTAGTTTGTTTCCATCAATGAAACTGTCTAGGAAAATATGCCTAAAACTAATCTAGCATTAGCTCTGGTAAGATTTAGATCAGCTTTTCCTTCTGCTGAAATGGGTTTGTTCTGCTGAGAGAGCTACATGATTTTGAAGTCCAAGTCATTTACTGTTCTGGGGATCTGATCCTGTAGACAACAGAAATCTTCTCCACCAGGTGCCTGGGGTGTTGGGTTAGTCTCTACATGAGAGAGTTCCCAGTCTCAGAGTTCTAAAAATTGACTCTGTTTGCTAGCTTTGGAAAGCGGAAATTGTTTCTCATGGATTAAATAAAGTCTCATTTCATTTGATGCAGCTGATTTTTAAGAAACCGTAGCTGCGACAATGCAATGTTGTAAACAAGCAGTGCTAAAGCACTTCAGAATTTGAGTTGTTCACAGGAAAATGTGAAATAGCACAATGACATGAATTCAATATAAAAAAATATTAGCATACATTTCTTGTGAGTCCTTTGTTTAGATTGTGCTTTTCTGACATCAACAGATATTTACTTTGAAGATGCAAAAGTATTCAGTATTTCATTCAGTCCATGGTCTTATTTTCTTAAGTACTGCTATTGTAGCTTCAGAAGTGAACCTGGTTTCTATGGGTAGTAGGGAAATATGAGTAATATTAGAGCTGACACTTTACTTACTGATTCTGATTTTATCTCAGATGCAGTTCTGGGGATAGCTCTAGAGAAATAAGTAATTTCTTCAAAGTTTACGTCTGCATACCTGACAGCAGGATTTAATCTATTGAAAATAAATTATGCAAATTCAGCTGTTTATTAGGTATAAATGACTGATTATTTTAAAAAAATGCAGTTATAATAAATGAGAACAAAATGCATTTTACAATTGAAAACAAAGCACATTTTTTTCCTACTTGTCTCTTTGCCAACCCATGGTCTCAACACTTTGAGGCTGCTGGCTTGTAGGTATGTTGTGGCAGCACTGGAAGAAAACCCACATCACAAGGCAGCTTTGGGCGGAGACAGGCACACGGAGCTCGTCAGAAAAACCAAACTGGCATGTAGCAAGGAAAGAGCTGGGCATCCTCTTGGCAAGTTCTGGGTGGCTGCAAGAAACGCTATGACATGAGACTATGCTGGTAGTGCTTTGGAAGAAGTTTTGGGCTTCTCTGTAAGCACTCAGGGAATTGCAATCCTTCCTGTACCACTGCTCAGGGAAAGGCAGGAACCTGCTCATGAGCTCCCTGGAGAACATTTTTCTCTTGTCAGCCCTGTTCCTAGTGGCACAATCTAGTCCTTCTAGTCCTTGCATACGAGCACGAAATCAATGCCTGCTGTGGTGCTGGTTTGTTTAGTTGGATTGTTTGTGTCTTGGGGATCCGTTGCTCAGTATCATAGTTTGACCTCTGTTGACTTGGTTGGCTGTGTACAAGCATGGGTTTTGGATGCATCAGTGACTGCAGTTTGGCTTAAGCCAGCTCACTCTCATATGTAAAAAACCTGGCATATGAAACACTTGAGAGTTCAGATTTAAAGTTCTGAGTATTTGGCCATTGCTCAAGATGTCCTTAATTCATAGCAAACCGTGAGCTATGAGTGCAAGTTTTGCTTGTTGGGAAGGGCAAAATCCAGCTTGCAGGTTGCATGACTGTGTAGAAGTGGCTCCTAGTGTCAAGCCTCTAAAGACAAAGGGAAACCTTCTGCTGCTGGTTTTGCACCCAGATAGAATGTTGTGGCTTATTAAGGCCCAGAAAGTACTCTCCAACAAGAAACAAATACATCTATGGTACTCTGAAGTATTTTTGAACAAGTACCTCCAGAACATTTTTTTACCTCAAGTATGCGTAAAATGCAGCCTTCCTCCTTTCCTTTCTTCTGGTGTTTTCATGGGTGAGGGTGATGTACAGGCACTGAAAAAGAAGCCTGCACCTCCAGCAGGTGACTTGGGAAGCTCTGGGCAACAAAGTCCTAGTTTCACTCCCTGCAGCTGGAGAAAGCTGCCCTGGGAGAAGGGGATCTCCTCTAGTCCTCTTTCCCCTGGGATATGTACAAAACCATCTGTGATCTGCTGTGACCACCAGCGACTTGCTGTATAGCACTGCCAAGAGCAAAACCACTGCTGTTTGAATCAACTCATTCCTCCCCTTCCTCTCTACTTGTTACTTCTTTACTGGCTTCTCTGATGGGATTTGGAAAACGTGCATATAGCAACCACCCTTGGGTCCTACCTGTAATGTGCGCATGCTGTGCGCACCGCAGGGAAGTTTTGCTGAATTGGTTCTGATGCAGCTTTTCCCCATCGTCCCTTTCAGTTATATTTTTGCTACTTGTACTAACGTTTATTTCTACCTTAAGTTCTTTATTATAAGCCCATCAAATAAATACATTCAATGAAGACTAGAGCTGTAGGCACCTCCATTCCTGCAGAAAGCTTGCTACTCACAGGACACAGCTCAGCCCTTTTAATCCTTAAAGAATGCCCATGATGACCCATTACAACTTCGAAGAGGCACCACCAGATGGCATTTGACGACCAAAGCACTGCTGGCACGGACAGGTTTTGCAATATCACTTACTCCATCGGGACAGGTGATTGATAATCTCGCTTTGGAATGGGGAGATGTGCTGACACCACGAGCAGTGGTGACAGTTTGCACCTTACGTGGGCTTCACAGTTTGTCCCTTCCTTCACTGACCCAGTGGAAAGCTGACTTTAAGTTACTTGTGTAGAGTCGTGAGGCAGAACTGAATATTCATGTTCATAAAATATGAGCTGTGCTCTCTGTGGGGCTCAGTGCAAGGACAAGAAAATCCTAACATTGGGCTCTCAAGGGAAATCCCCTGCATTTTACAAAAGCAACCTTTCTTTTTTTTTTGCCTCAAAACACTCTTCACAGTCTCTTTCTTTCTAAAGCCCAAATCAGCTTTCACTTACCTTTTTTTCACATGCTTTAACTATGTCCCAAACAATCCTGCCTTTTGGCCAAGCAGATAGGAACAATGAGCTATGACTTATAGCCTAATCTCTGTAGGATCATTAACTTCTCTGTTCCTTGATTCTGCCATCTCTAAAAATGATTCTATGTTTGCTCTTGCAAAGTGCTCTGAAATGCTCAGGAGAAAACATTCCTAGTTATCAGATAGATATTCCTGTTACATTACTGAGGAATTCATTTAAAATAAGCAAAAAGAAGTGCCTTCTGCAAAGGGCTTATCCCAGTAGAAATGCAATAAGAAGACAGGTGGGATTATTCTGATTAATTTTAGGTATTATATAGGATCCAGGCTGATTGTTGTCACCGAGGGAAGTGTTCCTCCTGAAAACAATTAACAGAATACCAGATAAGCCATTGCTGTTAAATATTATCTGGAAGAGTCTGTCTGTCTCTACTGTTTGCTTAGAGAATCCTGTCTGCTAACATGCAAGGGGACCCTCCCTTCCTTGGCCCCAGCAACATAGTAGGTCAATATTAGTGAAAGACATCCTTGCCCATAGCAGAGGAGCTGGACTAGATGGTTTTTGAAGGTTCCCTCCAATGAAAACTAACCTATGCTTTGTGATTCTATGAATAGAAGATTGTTTCTCTTTATGTTTAATAAAGAAGGGGACATGTTGGTAATTCCTCCATTAATTTTTCTTCGTATAATACTCTGTATTTTATTTGATATTTGTTTTCTTTTTTCTTTATTAAATAGTCCCAGTAAAATATGAATGAAATTTGAAACGTAGGGGTTTGCAGACCTGATCCTTCACAAGGAGGTTTATTCCAAATTTTTATTTGGAGACAGTCTCCTTGCAAGACTACAGAGAGTACTACTTTGTCCAGTCATTTCTATCGCAGATACTAATGATGGTTGTGGCAATTGCTGGAGTTGGAAGCTTCCAAACACCTTGAGAAATACTACAGAAATGAAAAGCGCTTGGTTCAACCCAATGAGCTTATTGTTGACAAAGTGTGAGTCATATCCCCAGATTGCAAACTCATTCTAGTTGCACCCTGTGAAGGCAGAATGCTCGCAGGGACATTGATCAGAAGCAAACATTGAGACATAGAGATGTTTATTTTAGATTGCTAGTAGTGCTCTACTATAAGACTTATACAGTCTTTCTTTGAACAGCTTCCTTCCAACTCCAGTAAAATGAAAGAGCAATATTAATGGATGATGCTATATTGATGGCTATGGTAGAATTGGAGAGAGGATATGTTTGAGAAACTTTCAGTCCCTCTCATCTGAAAGACACAGCTGGCTTTGGAATGAAAGAGTGATTTTGGGGAATGTCTGGGCTGATTGTACAGTTTCTTTTTAAAAGTTTGGATTTGCTGGTAGCAAATGGAAACCAAACTGCTGCAGCACAAGTGGAGATGGATTTCTAGTCCTTTTTAAAGGTGTTTGCAAGCATCAGCTTGAAGCATGTGTACTTGTGACTATAGCTACTGCCCCGATCAACACCTCTGGTGTGTCACCTCATGCTGAGTGGCAGCAGCCCAGTGTCCTGCTTATAACCCTTGGAAGTTGCCTGGGATTTGGCTCAGGCAATAATCTAATGCTCTAAGCATAATTGTTCAAGGTGATATTATTTTTTTCTCTCTCTTGTGACTAGTTCAGGACTGAAGAATGAAGGAGCGTACTTGCAGGGTGCAGGCTATCCAGAGTGAAAATCAAATCACCCTGCAATGATTACTGTCTGAACTTGGACATAATTACTGTACCAGCTATTTCATAAAGTGCTCAGTTTAAATTGACATCTATAGAAAAGCTGAAGGCAGCATCTTCTCATCTGGCTTTCAGAAGATATAAGTCTGCTATGAAGATAATCCCCTAAAATTGTACTGAAGATTAATTTGAAAGTTGTGCAGAACAGGAGGTTGCTCTGGAATATGTGACTGTTAAGCTCTAGCACTTTGCAGCCCCAGTGAGCCAGAAATAAATGAATCTTTAAGGCTTTAAGAGCAGTGGGATATTCATCTTCTTTCAAGAAATGTCAGAAAAACCTGCCACTAGCCTCTTCATCAAGGAGCGTCATTTATGTTTGTTAATGACTGTCTTGTTTCTTATTCAGACTGGGACTGAAGTAGGCACAATAAGAATGGATTTATGATCCAAGTAAAGATTTAAAAAGGAAAGAGATCCAATGTTGGTGATGTAGGATTACAGGGACACACAAAGTGAAAAAGTGTTATCAGCATATGGGCAACAGAAAAATCATGACTTGAATCTCATACATAGGCAGCTGTAAATGAAGAAATATATTATGTGCTCAAGACTTGGCAGCAGCTTTTGGTAAAAATCTGGGAGGGCAACCTACATCACTTATCCTTCACATCTGCCATCCTGGTTCTTCCTTGTGCCCAACACACCTCTTGCTGCTGGACCTCTGTACTTGTCTTGGTAAGGTGAACTAAGACCTTTCTGAGGCTGAAATAAAAAGGAAGCTCTCTGCCAGGTGGAGTGACTTCCGAGCTGCTTTGTGCTCAGACACTTTTTTCTTTATGGAAGCCAACCTGCTTGGCTTCTTGAAATCTTTAAACTTCATGTCTACTTGGTAAAGAATCTCACCGTGTGTGTGATGAGCTCAGATGTTGAGCAATTTCCACAGCAAACATCCTAGTTTTGTTCCTGTGCCAGAAAGGATTCAGTAAGGATTAATACTTCCCTGCTAAACAGCCAACAGTTAGGTTCCAGTGCAAAAAAAAAGTCACTACTTAATTGGCATTTACAAAATGTTTTACATAATCACTGGAGAGTGGGAGGATGGGAGAAAGAGAAGTTAAACAACTGTGGCTTAATTCATACCTTGACAAGAGACTGACTTGTGACTTGTGACTGATCCTACAACTGCATCTAAACCTTACATAATACTGCGTACTAAGTCCACACAGGCAGGACTCTCCTCTCCTCTCCTCTCCTCTCCTCTCCTCTCCTCTCCTCTCCTCTCCTCTCCTCTCCTCTCCTCTCCTCTCCTCTCCTCTCCTCTCCTCTCCTCTCCTCTCCTCTCCTCTCCTCTCCTCTCCTCTCCTCTCCTCTCCTCTCCTCTCCTCTCCTCTCCTCTCCTCTCCTCTCCTCTCCTCTCCTCTCCTCTCCTCTCCTCGAAAGATACCCAGGTTTGTTTTGACACTCACAGGTCACTAAATGAGATGTCAGTGCTGACTGCAAGATGAATATAGACCTCTCCTGACTGACCTGGCAATGAGGCTTCTCTCTGCCTTGCTGGCTGAGCAGCTTTCTTTTGCAGGCCAGCACAGACTCAAGCCTGACACTGATGTTTCATTACTTTTGTAGACGCAGTAGGTTTTATGACATTGCTAAAGCAGAATCAAAGGCATTAGCAGGAGTCTGAGCCAATTGGTGCTGCTTGAGCCAAGCTGCAGCACCTGCTGTACAGGCAGTAGGTGGAAGGGGAAGCAGGGGAGCAGAGACCGCCAGAAGCTCCTCGACTGCCTTAAGGCACAGTTGGGATTACAATTCACAGCCCTTGAGTACCACTCCCTCTGCACTTCAGTGTGTTTTTCTCTTCCTGTAATAATAAAAAAAAAATCTAGAAAAGCAAGTGCGAAAAGGTTGAGTTAGAGATAATATCACAAAGCCCAGGTCCCCTTGGGTAAGGCACTAAACATAATAATTCTACACTTCCACGAAGCATTTACTTTATTTTTCAAATATAAATTCTTTTCTTTTACATCAAAGCATCCATCAATTCAATATTCAGGAAGAAATGCACTCACTGAGGGTAACACAACAGCATTGCCCCACACTAGCCAGGTCTTGCAGCAGTTGGCAGGTTATGGCTCTCCTTTCCTGGCCCACTGCTATGCAATGTGCTCCCTAAAACTGCAGGAAGAATTGGGAGAATTCTCCTGGTATGGGCCTGTACAGATGCTTCCACATCTGCACATCTATTGGCCCACAATTATCTCTGCAGCATCATTTCCAAAAGTCAAATCCTGCTTATTATACTTGGCTCTATAAAACCTCTTTGCTTATATTCAGCTGGATCATTACCTAGATCCTTCTGCATATTTTTTAACACATGGATTCTTCCCTCAAAAATGACAGTAATCTCATTTCTAGGGCCACCTAATGACTGATATAACACGTTCATTTATACCTGCCAAAGAGAAGGCCTATTTAAGCTTCTTGGGTTTTCGAGCCAGCTACCACTTTCTCTCAGATAAGGTTGTCCCAATGCTTTGAGAACTCCCCAGCAGCAGACAGTTTATGGTTCATGTTCTCTGACATGACACAGCAAGAATTAACTCCTGTTTATAGCTGCTTGCATTTTGCAGCAACATGCTCAGTTTGGGAACATTTAGAATTACAGAATCATAGAATGGTTTGGGTTGGAAGTGACCATGAAAGGCCATCTATTCCAACCCCTCTGCAATAATCAGTGACATCTTCAACTAGATCAGGTTGCTCAGAGCCCTGTCCAAACTGACCTTGAAGGTTTCCAGGGATGAGGCATTCACCATCTCTTTGGGCAACATATTCTGGTGCCTCAGTCCAGATTCCACACAACAGAAGGCACAGGGTCCCTCAGGGTTTCAAAGGTCATTGAGAAGAGTATTCTGTACCCATTACAGAAACCCAAACCAAAACATGTGAATCACTAAGTGCCTACAATAATTGCAAGGACCCATTTTGTTCAAGCTTTAGATGCACCATCTCTATACAGTGGTTTTGATCAGAGCACTTCTCAAACAGCACTTAAGTCTCCTGATGCTCTTCCCATGGGACAAGTAGATGTTTTAAGTCTGTTAACTGAACAGAACACCCAAAGCTACGTAACTTTACAGATGTGGCAGGAGTAAAGTTGGAAAGAGGCTCTATATCTTGTCTTTCTTCTTAACCCTTTCCTTCCACTGGACACTTGGGTTAGCCCAGAACTGGTCTATTTTTTTACTAGGGAAAAGGGACTGAGTCACTTTTCTAACATATTGGCTATTGAAAACCTCCCCTTATGTAAGCCTTCTATTCCTTTACACTCCTAAACGTTCTATGACTTGTTGCTGGGCACAGCCTCCACCTCAGTTTACCAAGGAGGTAGAGATCACTCCCTTTGTAAATACAAAGTAATTTTCTGTTCAGCTTCAGATTCGTAAAGCACTTTCTGCTCAGCTGGTCACGTGGCACAGAGCAATTCATCAGGCAGAAGGATTACTGCCCCGTTCTGCCTTACACAGCGGGCACGAAGGCATCAGTGCTGTGGCTGGTGGGTTGATTGTCACAGCCTATCATGGGGAGTGTTTCTGCTGGGCAGCAATGGGAGGTGCAAAGCACAGCTGCTCTCTGAGCATGGCAGGAAAAAATGAGTTCAACAAATAGTATCAGGGATGGATTTATTAGAGGAGAGTAGAAAAGAGGCAAGAATCAGGGAAACGTAGTTCCCCAGACAGTGTTTTGTGATGAAAGTGTTTTGTGATCTGGGATGGACAGCTGGTAAAGGCAGGGTACCCTTAGGGCTATTTGCTGCCTCTTTCCTGTATTAACACCACAGCTAAACCCAGCCCCCTTAATTTTACAATGATTTCAGTATGATGCTGTTAATTGCCTGCTGAAGAGAGCTTCAATTTTATCTACCACCTCCCAAGCCTGGACGCTGCTCCCCTCTGCAGGTGTTTGGTATTTGCCACAGCAACAGCCAGAATTATTCTGGAGACATTTTTGACTGCGTTTCATACGATGGCAGGCAGAGTGGGGGGACCCCACTGTGCTTCGGCTGGGATATGTGCACAAGCAGTCTCTGTCCTGAAGAGTTATATTTTCACTAGTGAAGATAGGCAAAGGGTGAAGGGAAAGGAATTATCAGTACAATGGTCATAGTGATAGGAAACATCACATAGACAGATTTCAATGATTCAGCATGCATCTTCTGTACAGCAGCCATGGCTTTTTAAGTGCTAAATAATGTATGGGAACAGCAGTTCCTGGTACAAGACTCTCCATTGTACCAGGTGCTCCGTAAACATGGATTGATTTCAGTGGATATATAGGCACATACATAGAATCTCCTTCTGCCCTGCTTGTTACATGACAGCTCTGGAAAAGTAAACTATGGGAGACATGAGCACAAGTTGCAGCTGGAACATGGGTCTTCCAAGCATTAAGAATAGGAGATACTGCTATCACAGCCTTTTCTTGCTGTTACAACACTTTTAGCTGTAAAACAGTCAGTGGGACTTTTCCGCCATGCCAAGTCCTGCCAATCTGGAGGCACATGGACTATGGAGCAGTGTACATATTTACATCCACATCTTTCAGCATTAAACCTCCTTATAGTCTGATTTACACCTCTTTTCACGCTGAACTTTGACAGTTAAAAGTGCTTCCTCTTTAGACCTTCTAATGAAGACCTGGTTGTGTTACCAACTCGGAAAAGGAAAAGGAAAAGGAAAAGGAAAAGGAAAAGGAAAAGGAAAAGGAAAAGGAAAAGGAAAAGGAAAAGGAAAAGGAAAAGGAAAAGGAAAAGGAAAAGGAAAAGGAAAAGGAAAAGGAAAAGGAAAAGGAAAAGGAAAAGGAAAAGGAAAAGGAAAAGGAAAAGGAAAAGGAAAAGGAAAAGGAAAAGGAAAAGGAAAAGGAAAAGGAAAAGGAAAAGTCCTGATCAGGTCAGAGCAGCTGCTAACAGGTTGCTTCAGCTTTTGCTACTTGAGTACTAATTGGGTTCTCAGTGTAGAGCCACTGTTTCCAGCTGAGGAAAATGGATGCTTGCTTACTTCTTCCAGGTCTTTTTTTGCACTTAAGAAAGAATCTATTTGGAACCCGGATGCTGTAGGTGGTTCACAGCCTGGCAGGGAGGCCCTCAGCCTTAGCAAGGAGAGTTTGGTTGCCAGCCAGGATGGTGGTAAGCAAAACTGGTCAGCTACTGGTGAGTACTCAGGGTGTCCAGAAATGCCTCTTTTTAAGAGCCTTTTTCCTGCAGAGCTGCCAGTTCAGCTTATTCAGTTGCAAATTTTAGGGCAAGGTAGTGAAACTGTTCTGTTTTGGTAATGAAAGAATTCTGAATACAGCCTTGAAAGAGAGATGGGGTTGGAAGTCAAGAGATGAAAAGAAATGAAAAGTTTGTTTGTTTGGTTTTTGGATGTTAGCAGACTCTGAACAACCCTCTACTTAGAGGGCTCAGTGGCTGTTGACTGTGTCCATAGGATTGCATATTGAAACAAATTGCTTTAAAGTCCAGTTTTGATGAATTTGGTTTGAAGTGGCAGTGGTGTTTGGGCATGTCCCAGGGGTCCATACTGCTCTGCTGTCAGCCAAGTCAGCCTGGAATAGATGTACTGTTACATGCTATTACACATGCTGCTATACCTTTCCTTATTGTAGCTCATGCTTTCCACTGAGAAAGTTATTAAGCCCTTTAAGGGAATTAGATAACTAAAAATAAGACAGTTACTACTGCCTGGAGCATAGGCACATCATTATCTAAACCCATGCATGTGCTGCTCATGATTTCTGTTATAGTTATTGTTTTGTTTGTGTCAGAAAGAGACACAAGATGAGAGAAAGTTAAGAAAAGAAATTCGAGAGAAAGTTAAGAAATGAAATTCAAGACAAGCACCCCCATAAAAATCTAGAATAAGAACTTGGGGCTGTGAACTTCAGAAGGGTGAATGAAAAAAGTAAAAGGCATTTAATTTTCTGCTCCATGGGAGAAAAGAGGATTTTGCACATGCTTTTTAAAGATACAGGGTTGTATGAGATTTCTGATGTAATTATAGTTTCTCCTTCTGAGTACTGGACCACTCAAGTCAAACAAGAGTGTGATTGGTGTTATGAAGGGCAGGGCAGCTTCTGGAAAGCCAGGCTGGAAGCTTGTGCCTTGTTGAACTGAGGCAGAGTAGATAAGCCTGACTTGCAGAGGCAGTCATGTCCCAAAACTGAAATGAAAGGATATGGAAGTTTGAACCTGGGTTATCATTTGGATTAAGCTGCCTAATGTTTCATTTCTCTGCTGCATTTTTTACTTGAGTAAAACTACTGATGCCTCACATCTTGTGAGTACTTTATCACAGCAGTGAACTTAATTATGAATCTTGGGAAGTATGAATCTCCCTGCTCTGCTGGGGTTCAAATACTTAATTCCAAAGGTGTCCTTAAAGAGACTTTCAGCCTCATGGTAACAGACTACCCTCTGTATGGGTCGCTTCCCGTGAGACAAGGTTAAGAACACTGTGAAAATGGTCTTGTGGGCAGTGCAGAGCAAAAGAGGTCTTGTGCCTCTGTAATGTGTTCTCAGCAAGGACTAGGGTATGTCTAAGATAGGGATGTCAAACTCGCAGCCTGCCGACCGAATCTGACCCTCGACCTTATTTTATCTGGCCCAGCACCTCGTTTCTACACAGCAGCAGCGCCGAGCTCATTGCCCCTTCCCTCCAGCCAGCGCTGGTCGCATGTGCAGCAAGCGTGACGCCCGTTACGTTGCAGGAACAGGGGAACAGTGGGAGCAGTGAGTTTGACACCCCTGGTCTAAGAGGAAATGTCAAGGAAGCAGCTGTACATACAAGGCTGGGGGCAAAAGCTGTCAATAATGCGAATGTTTACCAACAAAAAATAGCGTATATTAAGCCTTTTAACTGGAGAGATGGGAGGAGTAAAAGGGGAAACCCCAATCCTGTACGTTGGACTGCGATAGAGAGAAGTCAGGTAAATTATGGATGGAAAAAAGTGAGAAAACAGAGAAAACAAAATTGTGTCCTTTTTAATAATAACTGGGTATAAATACATGAATGCTTAAAAAAGGTCATTTTTTCCCAGAGTAGTTGCTCAGTCTGACTGAAAGCTAAACCTTTTCTAGGTGTCGTAGTGGGTGTGAAAATCTTGGTGTGCTTTTAACTTGGAGCTAGTTCTTGAGGGCAGTGTGTGGCTCCCTGTCTTGCTCCCACAGATCTCTGCAGGGCAAGAGGAGTTAATGTTTCCACAGTGATACGTCTTTTTTCATGCCCAGTGTTTACCAACCTGACTAACTAGGCACTGTATTTGCTACCAGCAGGTAGCATATTTAAATGCAGTCTTAAATGCAAATATGAGCTTGGAGAGCCTGTTCATAATGTAAAAGGAAGAAACTAGAAGAGAAACAGCAGGATGGAGCCCTCAGCAGTGATACCTCAGTCCCACAGGTATGTCTAATACCCTCAGGGAATTCTTCCAAGGTTTGAGTTAAATTCAGCTAATTGTATTTAATGACTTCTTTTTGAAGGAAAAGAAAATAAACAAATCCTTTAATGCTTGTTTAACTGCTCCTGGTGGGTGTGGTTACTACTGGTGATATTTATCTATTCCATACTGCCTTGTGCTTTTTTTAATCATTTCTACCTGCACAAAATCCAGGGAAGGCTTTGAGACCAGCAGGTGATGGCTCAGGCTTCCTGTAGAGGGAGGAATGGACTTGCAGGAACAGGACTGAAGAATATGTTAATATTCTGAATGTGTTAATAACTGCATTCTTTGTTCTGTAGTCATATGTTAGCATTTAGTAGACCTGTTACCCAGCTCTTGTGCATTGGCATAAGAAAAGTCATTGAATATGACACCTAATTTGCACCTGTTCAGGATGTGTCTTCTTTGCCGTCAAGACTCCTGATGTGTAAGGCTGTTAAATGTGTCAGTAAAAAGTCATTGTTTTTCTGCGGAAGGGACAGGATTTGAGAGAACCAGGGCTGTAAGTGCATGGACAAATGGCCAGTGTTTGCCGAGTCCTGTGCTGGGGCACTGCTGTTTCTGAAGCTTTCTCAAAGCTTTGGAGCTCAAGATAATTTGTGAGAGAACAGTACACAATTTAGAAGTTCAAATTATAGGTTGTTCAGAGTGTGTTTGAATATACCTTGTATTTCGTCTTCCAGATCATCTTTTGGTCATTCTGTATGTGACAACATCTAGGGAAATTTATATATATTTTTTTAAAATTAGAATTAAAACCATGCAAGCAACTGGGTCAAACCATAAGGTCTCATTCACCCCAGTTTCTGCATCCCAAGAGGGGCTGAGTGGATACTTGGGAAAAGTCTGTGAAACAGATATGAGCAAGTGATCTTGTCTATAGCAGTTTCAAGTAGTTAAAAAGTTTGCGAAAGGGATGAATATCGGATCCTCTGGCCACAAACTACATAAATTTACCCACAGTCTTTCTGAATTCTTTTGTCTCAAGAGCCTTCCTTGCAATGTCTTAATGATTCACGTGTCTTCTGGAAAACACTTCTGCTCATTAATTTTAAACTTGTTGCCTGCTAATGTCATTGAGTGTTCCCATTTTGTGATCTAGGAACCAAAACTGAGAAACTCTTCATCTCTTCATCTGTAGTCTGTGCCATTTGTTGTTTTATAGCTCACATCCAAACATCTGTTCAGCTCAATTAAACAATACAGTAAATCCAAGTACCTTTCAAGAACATGATAGAGTGAGGCTGTGCTAGTTGGGGATGAGCTCGTCTTCTTGTTCAAACATGTTCCAAGAACTGACTATTTTTTTCATTATTGAGCTTTACGCTGGACTAGGTATAAATCTGGCAAAAGCTTTTGTTGTACACTTTGGTCATTCTGACTGAAATGTCATAATCAACCTATACCTGATACAAAGGTAGCATGATTGCCAGGTGACCCAGCCATGCACAGATATGGTATTTATGATCAAGTAACCATGAGAACATGAGAAATACCCCAGGTCCCTTATGAATCTGGCACTGTGCTCTGTCTCCAGATGTTGCAAGAGGAGGTCATATTTAGGGAGAGCGCGTGAGCCTGGCCACTTTGTGTGGTCCATTCCTCTCAGCATCCAGAATACTTCTATCATGAGTGTTAAAGGATGCATCTCTATATAGCCACTTTAGTATTTTCAGACATGTTTCATCAAGTGCATCCTCATTCCAGTGTTGTGGGCTTTGCTGAGTAACAAGCAATTCTGCTTTCACCTTTTTTCACCAGCTTAAATTTATAAATTTTGATCCTATTCCCACTTAGTCCTCCCTTCTACAAATGAAGAGCTTCAGCTGCTTCAGTTTCTCATAAAGTGGCTTTTCCTACCCTTCTTCTGTGCCCCCTTGAGCCCCATTGTCTTTCTTGATATGTGGAGACTAAAGCTGCATACAGTATCCGAGATGTCAACCTGATTTATTCTGTGATCATATCTTGTGTGAGCTCTCCAGTGCTTTAGTAACAAAATCACACTCACTGCCTTCTTCCCAATATCTCTCCAGAGGATATTCAGCACTGCACTGCCTTTTTTTTAGTGATGCTAAGAACAGAGCTGCTGACTTCAGAGATCACCTGTGATGATTCCAGGACCATCTCCTTGAGTCTGATTGCCAGTTCTTAGTCCAGCACTTTTTAGGCATGCTTGATTATTTTCACCTCCCTGCAGCACCTTAAAAACACAGGCTATTATCTCTTTTCCAGACTGAATAGACTCTGCCAAGAGCCGTTAGCCCCCTCTGATCACACTTACCACAATTTCTTCACACTGTTGAGTTTTGCACTGTTTTCAAGAGGATGCAATTGGAGCAGCAAGCAGTAGCCAAAATGTAGTAATTCAATGGCTTATGATGTTCTCATTATAATTTTACCTGACTTCTTAGGCTTCCTAACGGCTGGTTTCAGGTTTTGACTGCTGCAGTGGCATAAACTGAAATTTTACACAGAATTATCCTCAAAGACAGAAGAATTTATTTCCTGAATTGTAACAGCTGATTAAGAGCCAGCCTATTAATGAACACACAGGATTAGTCTCTAAGTGACACTGACCACTATATTGTCACCTTGCAATTTTGTATTTTTATTGCTGGTGAGATATTAAGGGTTGAGACAAGACATATAATGCCATAGCGTCACATAGATGTGAAAACCCCTAAGCTTCAGAACTGATACCTGTGTGTGTGTCACAGCTGGCTTGTAAATAGCAGCTTGTCATAGAGGATTATGCACTCACCTTCTTGAGGAGCTGAAGCTTTTCCATTGCAAATCGTTGGGCCTGTCAAAACAGAGGAACCACTGGAAAATCAGGAAAAGTGGAAACAAGTTAAGACAGCTAGTGAGAGCTCCAGGATGTGAAAGAACCACAGCAGAAATAATGGATATTGGGATAAAGGAAGTCTCATTACTGAGTCAGAATGAAGTAGCTGACAATATATTGTATGAAGCAACTCTGCACTTCCTGTGGAGACAAATTAAATGAATAAGCAGGCAAAATCTTCCCTTAACTTCAGTAATCCTGAGAAAAGAAGCATTAAATGAGTACATCATTAACCATTCATTAAGATGTTTTTTTGGTTTCCGTATGTTCCAGTAAACAGAAACTATTTTATTTAACCCTCTTTCACAATTAAATGTAATGCGATAAATTTCTTTCCTGGGACTTCATTTGTTATCACAACTGACATACTAGCATAATAAAAAAAAAGTTTCTGAGTTAACCCATTAAGCTTGCATTATAGTTTTAGATTGATTAGGCTTTTCGTTTTCAAGCCCCATCTTTGTACTGTAATTATATTTTACTCTTTGAAATGAGTGATTTTAAGTTATGAGATAATTTACTTTCCCTTTCAATTTCCTTGAATAGTACATATTGTAGAAGTGAGAAAATGAGCCAGAAGTCTTTTTGTTTTTTATTTAAAAAGGAAAGAAAAAATATTTTTATAACCTAGAGAATTAGGTTTGTTGCTTGTATTTACCTGCTGAGAATTAGAATCTCATTTGGAGATAATTATTCACCTAGTGCAATACGGTTTGATCTATTGTAAGAATTTGGATAATTAAGTTATATTGAAAGAAGCAGAATTTTCAGGAGCATCAAAAACATAAATGATCTTACAAAAATGCAAATAACAAAATGGAAAGATACCAACCCACCTAACAAATTCTACATTCATGCGTGAGAAGGCTGAAGGCTGTTTTTCCTCTTTCTTCAGTTTTGAACACTTTCTCAGGCAAGGCAGTCACAGTACCCATAGCGTTATAGTCCTTAGGCACTGGAGCTGGCTTAGATCTTAGCTGCACAAGCCTTTGATCATCCCTGAACTAAATCATTACAATGGTGCCAGAAAGTTTGCTGAGACTGCTGTTTCTAGGGAGGAAGAGACTTGGGGAAAGAAGCAGGGCAACGGCTCCAATAAGATTTTTCTGCTGCCAGGAGCACATTGGCAGTTTATTCACCGTGTCCCCACAAGGACTTCTGGATGGTCTCACTGGTTATTCCAGATAAAACAGGGTTTCTTTCTGTGTCTGCCCTCCATGGCTCAGGTTGGTCTTTTGACTTTATAACCACAGAGAAGTAAGTGATTTCTGCCATCCTGCAGTAAATGTCTCGAGTGAGTCAAATAGCTTGCACCCTCGAAGTGCCAGCTTGTATGTGATGTGTGACCATTCTCACAGCAAGAATCTATTCTCCTTATGCATCAATTCTTTGAGAACACAGACTTCTGGAAGACTTTTGCCAAAAGAAGACACTAAGTTTAAACAGTGTGGAAAAACTTCAAGGAGAAGCAGTATTTAGTAAGGTCACCTATAGTCTCTTGCTGAGAGTTCTGAAATGCTTTTTTTTGCCAGTGTTCCTTTAAATTAGACTGAAAACTGCAATTATTGGATATCTGAGAGAATATTATGCAGTGCAAGAAGTGATCATGAAGCCTCTGTGATGACAGTACAGCTTAAATGAAAAATAAAGGATGTGTAAGGATTTTTTTCAAAAGATAACAAAGCCGGAATGCTGGAAGCCAACATGGATAAATCTTGGTGAGAGTAGAATACAGTTTGTGAGGCTTTTTCAAAGAGTGTGACAGTTAATTCAGAGACTCAGTGGACCCTTGGCACTGATAACAGGAAATGAACATTTGCATTCACAAATTTCTGGTGCAAATTCAAAATGGTCTGAGTATAGTCAAATGCTGTGATGCCCCACTCTTATTTACATCCGGGAGACTCCAATGAATCACAGTCATAAACTAGGACCCGCATTGTCAATGTATCACAGTATCATAAGGTTGGAAAGGACCTCTGAGATCAAGTCCAACCTATAACCCAACACTAACACCAACACTAACACCATCATCTAAATCGTGGCATTCAGTGCCTCATCCAGTCTCCCCTTAAACACCTCCAGGGTTGGCGACTCCACCACCTCCCTGGGCAGCGCATTTCAATGACCAATCACCCTTTCAGTGAAGAACTTTTTCCTAACATCAAGCCTAAACTTTCCCTGACGAAGCTTAAGTCCATGCCCTCTAGTTCTGCCACTGGTCACCTGAGAGAAGAGACCAATCCCTGCCCGACTACAACCTCCTTTTGGGTAGTTGTAGAGAGCAATGAGGTCTCCCCTGAGCCTCCTCTTCTCTAGACTAAACAGCCCCAACTCCCTCAGTCGCTCCTCATAGGACTTGTGCTCCAGTCCCTTCACCATCTTTGTTGCCCTCCTCTGAACACACTCCAGCATCCTGACATCTTTCCCAAACTGGGGGGCCCAGAACTGGACACAATATTCAAGGTGAGGCCTGACCAGTGCAGAGTACAGGGGGACGATAACTTCTCTGGTCCTGCTTGCCACACTATTCCTGATGCAGGCCAGAATGCCATTGGCCTTCTTGGCCACCTGGGCACACTGCTGGCTCATGTTGAGCTTCCTGTCAACCAGCACTCCCAGGTCCCTTTCTGCCTGACTACTCTCCAGCCACTCTGTCCCCAGTCTATAGCTTTGCATGGGATTGTTGTGTCCAAAATGAAGTACCCGACATTTGGACTTATTAAACGTCCCATTAGAATGTACCTATGTAGATGAGAAAACATTGTGTTTACTCCACATTTTTTTCATAATCCCTATGTGGAAGGAGCTGGGAGACTCAGTCCTCTTTGAACTAAGTTCTTGATTAGCTGAGATGGTTGATTTTCAGTTGTTTACAAGTGAGGCATTTATAGTGGGAAACCTCCAAGGTAAGCACGTTGGTGGCTTTTAGGAACTCTTTATTCCACCTTCTGTTTGGACATGCATTTGTTTTATTGTATCTTAAATTCACTTCTTGGATCAAGATGCTCATCTGTATTTGTGTATCACATAGCGTATGGGGGCTAAATCTTCACTGAAGTTTGTCAGTGCTACCACAATACTAACAACCTCCAGTCTCACCATTGGTCCAAGACAGATGAAAGACTTTTCTTGCACCCCAAGTCTCTATTTATTTCCAAGGTTCTTGCAGTGCCATGTTTGTGCTTTGCTGACAGCCATGAAGTCCTGTAGGGAACATAGGAGACACTTCCTCGTGACATCTTTGGGGTCTATCTAGGGGTGGCACACACAGTTTTATGCCTAGTTTGGGGATGTCACATGGATGTGAATAACTTCTGGTGCAAAATCAAATCTGGTGAAACTGCATGAAAGTCTGAATCTTTCCCTTCTTGGCAAGATTTTCCTGTGAACTTTTTCTCAAGCTTGGGGAGAGAAGAAGGGATAATTTTCCAGTTTTCAGCAGTTGATTGAATTTATGTCTTGAAGCTGCAGTGAAAAGAAATGTGGAAATGTGAAGAAAACTTTTTTTTTCTTTCCAAGAGAATAAACTTTCCACCACAAAAAAAGCAGCCATAGAACACTTTTAAGAAGCCTGAGTGATTTTATTAAGCTTCATGGATGTTACCCATGTGCACAATATTTGGAGCATAATGTCACCGAATGATGAACAGCTTACATATCAAAGTGATGGAATGTCTCTGTTGTGAGAGATTGATACCTTCAGTTCCTTGAACACTTCTTTCACTTAGTGTAGACTTCTGCAGAAAAGATTCTCACTAGAAAATCCCATGTATAAAGAACACTGCCCTGCCGTCCTGGCAAACAGCCCTATGCCCTTCTCCTTTCTCATAGCTGAGCCTTGCAAGTGGCTAGTGCTTGCTGCCTCTCTGGTACTTTTGAAGGACGTTTCTCTGCATGGCCATAGCTGCTTTTGACTGAGGTAACCAGTGGGGATGGGAGACGTGAAGCCCAAACCTCCAGCAGATGAAAGAGCTGAGACTGAAATCTGGCTTTCTTCAAATATAAATTTTGCTGTTGGCATCTGCAGAGTTATCTCACACTTGGCTGTTTCTCTTTCCGTTACTCCATGGCACCTTCTGCTGTTCTATCTTTAAAGAGTTTCAGTGTTATGTAAAAATAAAAATCATGGAAGATGTCCCAGTTTCAACATGAGGTTTAATTAGAGGCCATTGCCTCCGGCTTCCTTCAGACTCCTGCTTAGCTTGAGCCATTTTTAGTGTTGGTGCTATAATTGTGGTCACACTGACCAGGTTTTGGCATTCTTTAGCACATGAAAGTCGTGCATTTTCTGTGATTGTGCCCAGCACTGCTGATATTCCTCTGTGGCCTGGCCATTAAAATTAATTTGCTTGCTCTATAGACAACTTTTAAAAGTTATCAGCTTCCCTTTCCAGTTTGTAGTAACTTTTCTTCCATAGCTAAATACCTCAAGTTTGCAAGTGATTTCAGATATTTGAGCAGTGATTACCATCAGGTTTGCTCAGCTTGTAGGTGCCTGCTTGATTGAGCTAGCTGGGCTGTGTGCTTCCCCAAGGAAGCATTCATTCCTACAGCAATTTAGTCAAACAAGTTCTCTGATAATATGGGAAAACCCCCATGCTGAATGTTTATCACTGCATGTTTGTGGCCAATAGAGAACCTGAAAAATGTTGCAGTTATACTAAACCCTTTGTGTTTCCACTCTCACCACCTGGTTTGTTTGTCAGTACAGTTACCAGAACAAAATTCTTGAGCAGTATAGCTTGTTTCTCCCTCTGAAATATGAGGAATATTTGTTCTTTGGAAAATTGTAGTATGAAATCAAGCCCACATAGAGCTCCTTCCTGAACCAATGTGACCAATAACTGGGAAAACAATACAGAACAATATACTATTACAAGTGAAGTTTTAGGTGGATTCAAATCCACCATTGCTTACAAATTTGCGTGGGATTTAGTGAATGTTTCAGCTCTCAAAATGAGGTGTAAAGAAATAAACTTTCAAAATGAAATGTTTCAGATACACTGAAATGTTTTTCTTGACATTTCAAATTGAAAAGGATCAAATTGCCTGCAAACAGGACTACATATTTCACTACTACAGATATGAAATCTGAACTATGTTGATTTCAACAAAGAAATAAAATCTGTGACAGTGGGATTTACATTGAATAAAGCCAAGTGAATTTTTTTGCAATGAGTTTGGATTTCTGCGTATAAGTAATGTTGGTCTGATTCATCCTAAATCACATGTTCACAGGCTTCTATTTAATGAAAAAAGGTCCTTTCAAGCTCAGTATATTTCCACTGATTTCTTTCCCCATTTTTTTCTTTTTTTTTGTTTTAGTTCAGGCATTCAAAACCAAGAGTCCATTATCTCACTCCTATTCCAAGCACCATCCAGTGCTTGGAATTAAGGAAGAACTTTTGTGTGTTTTTCCTGTGTTATTGTGACTGTTTTACCAGGCCTTGATTGGCAGCAGGAAAAGATGTGTGCAGACTCTAAGGGTTGTTATCAAATACTGGTTCAAGCCTCCATAAACCTTCATAAACCTGGAAAAATTAAACTGCATGCTCCAGTGCTCAGAGATTTCATTTCCACACACCAGCCTCTTTTCAAATGATGTGGCTTAAAAACACACACATTGTAAAAGGAAGAAAATATAAGAAGACCACAGAGATAAACAAAAAACAGCCATTCTTTTCCCAAAGTGTAAGGATAAGTGTGCTAAGTTCCCCACTTTAGTCTCTCAGGAAGTCAGTTACAGGGCAGCTAACTGCTTCCTCTGGCTTCTCAAAAACCTTGTGCTGAAAGATGCTCTTTAGGCACAGATTTAACACAGAAAATGATGTTTCTGTTCCACATTGTTGAGAGTGGGATGCCATGCTGAGCCATGCTCAGGGGCAAGGAGAAGTCCTGTTTTGTTCCCATGGCTTTCCTTCTCTGTAGTGTCAGATCCTGTCTCAACTCTGGGGTGTGAATTTGGAGCGATAAGTCAGAAGTGAATTGGAGACTCAATGTTATTAGTCTTCTTCTAATCACGTGCTGTTCTGTGCCTGCAAAACACCAGAACAGCATCAGTGTCCTATTCTAGGACCACTGCTCCTGGACCCTGACATATAGGGCAGATGGAATGAGGTTGGCTCACAAGCAAGAAGAAGGGACTGGTGGCTTTGGGTGGAAAAAGGAGACCCTTTGTTGAGGAAAAAATACTGTACAACATTTGTAGAGATATTCCTTTCATTGCCCTCTTTCAAACCAACTCTACAGAACAAAAATGTTTCTTTCTGATCATACTGTCTACTCAATGAAGAACTGAAGGACCGATGGAAGAGTGTAATAGGAAAAGGACAACCAGCACAGACCTCTGAACAGCCAGCCTGGGCTTTCACAGTCACTGGGAGAGGAACTGTACATTAGTGTGGCAGCTATACTGGCTGCTGCCTCTGGGCCATGGAAGGTTTTACCATCAGTTTCCCAAGAAGCAGGAATGTGCTGTGGGCTCTTGCAGAATGTCTTGACATGTTTTATCCTGATGGCAACCAGATTGGGGCCGTGCTTCCCTGCCTGCATCTCACCCCACCAACACATCCCGTTCCTGGATGACTGTGGTAGGCTCCTGGCAAGGAGTTATGGCTAAGACTGAGTTGAAAGCAAAGAATAGGGAAGACTTAATGAGGTTATAGAGCTACTTTAAGTGACCTCACCAAGTTTTAACTGGGGTGGTTAATTTTGAGCTGAATAATTTCCCTAGACTGCTATAGAAAGAAATAGGAGGCAGAAAAGCCCCATGCAGTAGTAGCTGGAGTTGATGCCGGGCTGATGCGTTTCTGTAACACAGCTTAAGGAGAAAACCTTGTATATCCTGTTTATGGCTTTGCTGTTGGAGGGGAGTGAGAACTGACTAAATAAATGGCAAAAACCTTTGTGGTGTGTGTGCCACTGATACACTAGTTGTACTCACCTAAGAAGTTTATACAAATGCTTTTATGTCTATCATAATTCACTGAAAAATTGCTTTTGATCTGGAACCTGTAATTCATGATAAGGTTTTATCTTTAGTCTTGCCACAGGCATAAGAATTACATGTGTGGGAAGTCAGTAGATTGGAAATTTATCTTGGATTTTCTTTCTTTGCCTCTTGCTGCCTTGGTTTGGAAAAAACTTTTGACACTTCTCTCAGTATGTTTGCTTGTACACAACCAAATTTTTAAAATTAGATGAAATTAGATGAAAAATAAACCCAGAGCTTTCTCCTGTTTGCTTTCAGTAAAAGGAAAATCAGAATATAATGATCTTGTTTGGAAATCAAAACTCCTTACAGCTCATGGAGTTAAATTAGAGTGAACTGCAGAAAAGGGCTTGAAGATATTGCACTGATTGTTCTTCTTTATTTTTTCAGAAAGAGGCTCTTTGCTGGCATGAAGCTGAAGAAGAAGAAAAAAGAGGAGAAAGGGTTGACTATTGCAAACAAAGATGCACTAGGTAAAGCCTCATAAATAAATATTGCAACCAGGACTAGTAGGTGGGGATTATATTCTATGTAATTTCATGTGAACTCATTTGAATTGTATCTTAGGGCTTAGTGTTGATAAAATGGCAGTAAACTCCTTATCACTCTCCAGTAAACAGAGAGCTAGTTCTTTTTGCATTAACAGTTTCATTAAGTTAATCTTCAGGTTCTGTGAGTTCACAATGCTCTATCTGTTAAAGTAAACCCAAAAATGTCAGCCTGACTCTTACCATAGAGAGGCGATAGGTTTTTGAAAAGTTTTTTCTACTCTAGAGATACGTAATTAATTCTAGATGTGTCCCATCCAGAAGATCTAGAAAAACCTCTAGAAAATCTCCCAGAACACAACCTGTTTAGGCTTTGATGGCTGGCTGGGCTGGCTCAATAAAACTGGAAATTTACTTAGTAGCAATTCTCCTCTCAAATGTATGACAGTTCTTTTATCTTATTTTTCATTTTTTAATAATTATTTTTTAAATTTTTAACAGATGTGGGTACATCCATAAGACATTCAGAACCTCTTGTTTGTTTTCCTTTATATACCATTGGTTTCCAAGCTAAGGATACATTCCCCTGCACATCCTACCACTCTAATTTTTCTCCTATCATCACAGTCATTGTGTTCACTAAAACCTGTAGATTAGCCACAGCAAAGTCTTTACCTTCTGTAGTTTTGTTTTGCAGTCTCATGACTCAAATTTATGGAACTTTTAAAACATCAACTACCACATGTTTAGTGCAGCTGTTGAATTACAATGTTGCAATAAACCAAGCATGTGTGTCTTGACTCACCCTTGGGCAGAAACAGGAATACTTACTTTGTGCCATAGGCATTATTTAGCTAAAGGTCATTACTTTTAAAAAGATTCTCTTCTGGTCCTTGCAGGAAGGTGTTCAGGCTTTTGGGGCAGAGAAAACTAAAGACCATTAAACTTCTTACTAATTACAGATATGTTGGAATGTATGTCTTTTATGCTCCATGAAATATACCGTGCACTACAAGATATGCTGTAGTGTAGTTTGCTTTTGTCTTCCACATGAGCATTCAAATCTCTTTCAAATGATTGTGTTTTAATCATTGGATAGATTGACGTCCTTATGGTGCATCTTAATCTGTTTCGTTATTGTTTTTTTTCCCTGATGAGTCTGAACTAGCAAAGATATATAGGGTTGTTGAGGGGAAAAAAGGATAGCGCTTCAGGTATTAAAATGTCACGAAAATGGAGCAGTAAATAAAAAGAATTGCAAAGAGTTTACATCTCAATAGAAACAATACGGAACTCACAAAAGGTGGTCCAGAAAGGGCATTACGCTGACCACACACCTGTGCTTCAGGAGGGGGGAAGTTTTATCTGCTTTGGCAGATGTTGTCATGGGAACTTTGTGCTAAAGGTGCAAAACTATGGACAGATGACTTTGCCTCAAGGACCGAAAATCAGACTACACCTACACACATATGGAGATGAGTTCACATTCTTTGTGTTCCAGGGAGGCTGGAGAAGATCGAGATGGGCAGTGGGAGAACACATTTTATAGGGGATTGCTTGTGGAGTGACATTCATTGAGTGTGTGTTATACGAGCGTGCTAGTGGAGGAACCTTCATGGAGCTGGCTCATGCCTGTCTGCCTTGCAACAAAAGCAAATCTGTGTTTTTCTGTACCTGTCTAGTGGTTTGCCTCCAATAAGGAGCTGGTGGAAGTCAGCTGAACAAGAAATATTCAGCCTTGATGAGAGCTATCCCAGTGAGTTTTAATGTACAGTAGATTATTTTACTACCATTACCAGTTTCTAAACACTACTCAAGTGTCTATATCTTTTCAAAGAGACAAGGAGGCACTATTACAACCTTTTGTCTAGTTTTGTAGTAGAAACCCAGTGCATAGAGTGCTTGCAGAAAATGCACTTGCATGTGTTTCCTTTCATTGATGCATGGCCATCCATGATAGCATCTAAGTCCCTGGGTATTCCAGGGTAAATCATCTTTTCTGTTGCATGTACCACTTGACGGCTTCTAGACCAGAAATAACTCATGTCCAGAGTCACTCAACATTTCTTGCTTTCGAATGTAATTACTGGAATTAACTGCAGGCACCCAAATTTTAAATTTTCACCTGAAACACATGGCTCCCTTCCCAAGGCAGTTGTTGAACACAGACATACTCAGCAAGGGGCAGAGATGCTGGTAGGACTTCTTGTCAGACCAGGAGGACAAAGCAAAGCAGCATGGGAAGAACTTCTCTGGTCAAATGTAGATGTGTACATCTGAGATAGGTGCTGAGATTCTCTTTATGGTCAGGAATAAAAATAAGCACTTCTGGAAGCATTTTTTCTCCTCTAAGTGTAACTTTCTGCAAGAGATCCCATAAATCATCCTCTGCAACTTTCTCTTTTTGTCCTTGATCTTCCATTCCATCATGTCTGCAAAGAGGAAAAGTGAGAAATGATTTCTAAGCTAGATTATGCTTTGATTACTTGGAAAAGACTGAAGTGTGTCAAACTGTTACGACAAACCATGGATGGCAGACTCACTACTGCAAAGTAATATGCGCAAAACCCAGCAATAATCTGTCCTGCTATCTTTCTAGCAGATGACAGATGGGGCAGTCAGGTGTGCCTAGTATACGTGTGTCTGCTGTGGGTGCACATGGGGTGAAGAGAACCACTTCAGCCAGAATTTTTGAGGTATATAATTTTGCACAGGAGGGGATCTGCTGCTGTAATCAATGCTGCTCAATACAAACCACTATGGTATCTCTAATTGTAATACCCAGATAAATAAAATATTCAGTTCATACTGGTGAATTCACTGCTCTTCTTCAAGATAGCTTTTTGCTAGTAGAATCCAGAGGTGAGTTTTACTTTCTTGATTGTTTTCTTCATCAGGTGATCATGATGAAAAGGCAAATCTTCACCATGACAATCTTGGAAAACAAGAAGAGAGAGAGGAAGACCCAATGAACAATGATGCACTATCCAATGTTTTTGGATCCTTAAGCCCAAAGAGGAAAAGGTGCTCCTTGGCATACCTTACCTAATAACGCCCCAAACATTCTTGGGAATGGCATTGCCCTAGGACAATACATCTGCTAACAGAAAATCTATTTGCTGACAGTGGTGATCCCTTCACTCCTGCTCTCCCACATAATGGAATGGGATGTACTTGTCAACAAAGTATTATCAGCTCAAGACAGACTGTCACCAGATGCTATTGAGTGCAGGGGGAGATTGAAATGAATGCTGAGAGTGCCTCAATTGTGCTGCTAATGAAAATGAGCCAAAGGGGACAGCAATCTCTATGGCCAAGGGCTTGCGTAGTAAACAATGCTTGCATAGTGACAAGAAGTTTTTCCAACTTGTTCAAGTGCTATCTCCTGCTTAGAGATGCCTAATGACCTATTCTCTCATTTAAATAGGGCAAAGCTGGTGACCAGAATTCATGAAGAGGAGACAAAATCTCAGAACTACCAGGTGAGCAGGGGGTGATGGCCCTTATGTGCTTGTGAAAATCTCCAGGCAGGCTGGATCTGAGCCCAGGACTGCACGTAGTGTCCTTGTGCCCCACAGATTGCCATCACCATCATCGAGGCCAGGCAGTTGGTGGGTGAGAACATCGACCCCGTGGTGATCATCGAGATAGGTGATGAGAAGAAGCAAACAACAGTAAAGGAAGGCACAAACGCCCCTTTCTACAATGAGGTAGGTGCTTTCTCTTAAATGAGGCACTTTCTTCAGTGGCTCTGGGTAGCCTCCACCACTTGATAGCTTAAAAGGGGATGAACTAAGTTTGTGGCACCTGCATGTGTGAGCAGGGAGGTCTATTCAGGAACTGTTTGAGTTTCAGACTTGACCAGTCACCAGTAATGGCTCCCTTGGGTTTAGCTCTATTTACACTTCCTCTTCGCAAGCTCTGTCCATCTTGTTCTCTACCCCCTAAACCACATCCCACCCTACTGCCAATGCTTCTGCATTTTTTCAAATGAATAATTTGGGACCTTTGTCTAAATTGCCCTCCAGCCTCTCCTTTCCACCATTTCACTGTTTCAGCATTTCCTTGATATGTGTTTGTTCCGGTTGGTGACAAATAAGACCAAAGCTATTCCCCAAACTAACCAGTCCTTTGGGTTTCCTTGTGTGTCCTGTCCCTTTTGACAATACCCTCTGATGTGGAGTGAGGGCCATGGGCATTTGTGAACTGCAGTGCTGTGGAGCCATGTATGGAGAAGAGTAGAAAACAGGTCTGGGCCACAGCAGACATGAGCCAGGAAAGGGTTTTGCTGTGTTCTGCTGCCGCCTCCCCAGCACCTCCAGTGTCTCACTGGGGCTCTGTGTGGTAACCTGAAAAACTCAACCATGCTGCTGACAGCACTGGCTACCAGCACAAGGATGATTCTGATCTCCTGTCCCTTTTTCCCACAGTATTTTGTGTTTGATTTCATTGGACCGCAGGTATTCCTCTTCGACAAAATAATCAACATCGCTGTAAGTACCCAGGAAAGCTTAGCACAGTAAATAAAGGTCATTGTTACTGCGTCACTATGGCTCTAAATTATTCTTCTTAATGTAATTAAAAAGAGAAATAATTTTAGCTACCTAGAGTGCTATAAATCAGCATGAAGTATAGGAAAGAGAAAGGATAGGGGAAAAGGCAGCTGGCAATGATTTTAAGGAAGATCAAGTATGCATTTTTCATAGTTTTAGAAGAGGCAATATGTAAGGGAAACAAACAAATAGAGGAATATGAGTGCTGTGAGTGAAGGAAACCCCAGGGGATGGGAAGTTTCACAGCACTTGCTTAGCCTAAATCTCCCTTAAAGAGAAACAAAGATTGACAGCCCCCATTACTAGCAGTCATTCATGCACTGAATCTGCTTCATCTGTGAAAACAAACTCATCTGCATATAGAAGCTCAAGGAAGACAAAAAAGATTAGTGCCATTGTCTATCAATTCAGTAGTCTACCTACATTCAAACTCTGAATTTGAGGGGGAAACGAGATTTACAGTTTCTTGACACCTGCTAAAGAATAGATTTTTTTCTTCATGAATATCTTCCAGTGCATTCCAGCAACAGTTGTGGCAATGTTGTAGTAAAACCGAGATGCCCCTTTCCTGTTAAACCTGTATCTCCAGTACTCAAATATCCCCCAACTTGGCATTATTCATGTTTGTCTTCATTCAGAATACTTGAAGAAAATAATTCAGTCCTCTTTAGAATCAGTTGAGCGTGGAAAGACATAAACCTTTAATAGTATGATGTACATGAGATACTCTCAGAGAAGAGGTATTTGCTATAAGCTTCTTACTCATCTGCTTTACATTAGAAAAAATATGCTTGAAAAAGGAGTATGAGCAAAGCTACAGAGCATTTAACAGAAGCGGTAGGTTATTTCCTCACCAGTTAAAAGCACCACGTGTACTACAAGGAGTGGAAACTCCCATCATTTCCGTGGGAACAAATGATATTTACCCAGGTTCACAGTTCACACAGCAAATCTCATCAAGGATGGAGAAATGAGGTTTACACATCTGATGCTCTCTTAACGTGCTGTCATGCCCACAAGAGAAAATGCAAAGAGCAATGAGACGCTTTGTACTCATCACATATCCTCCTCTTGTTTCTGGATCTTAAAGAACCTTTTCTTTGGATATGGAAAGCTACAACCCTCTTCCTCCTTTACTCCACCCCATGTTGGATCAGTTGATTTGGGCAAGCTCCTGTTTTCATGTAGTTTCTCCAAAGCTGTAATTTTGACTGGCTTCAAAATGAAACCCACCAGTTTTCATGGATCATTCCATGCCCCTTAGTGTGCCTTAGTCCAGCCTCATAGGAGCAAAGGTCCAAGTGTTATGATGGGATCTTGTAGCATCAGCGACTGAGGAAAAGCAGCACAAGTGCATGAAGCATTGGTTTTACACTGAATCCTCTCCCACACGAAGGTTTCTTAATTTGTTAGCTTTTGTAGTAGAGTAAAATAAAACTACTCCTTTGTCCACTCTTGATTTTTCATCCCTAGAAAATCCTTCCCTGTTGAAGTGAGGAATTGCTACGGACAACTGAGTGTGATTCCTAAACAGTGGGTACAATGGCCCCAGTCCTTTAATGAGGAAGGACGTTATGCTGCAACAAGCAGTATCTCCTGAATTTTCTGGTAGAACTTGATGAAGGTGTTGGTGATCTTTACTTTGGAATATATTTCTCCTGGTTTTGAAGAAAAACACACATACTGAAGTAACACAACATATTCAATAAAAAAGTCACAGAATTCTTTTACCCATGTCTGGGATGTGTAGATCCAAACCCAGGGTATGATGTCTTCCAGATTCCTAAAGTGATCACAGAGGCTTGGCTGTTTAGTTGCAATCTTTAGATTTAGATTCTGAGGTCTTGAATCCCAGAGGTTTGTTTTTCTTTGCAGTTTGACCAAGGTTTTCTAGACAATTCAGCCTATTTTCAGAAACTTTTTCACAGCCAAGGTGTGGGTTTCAAGTTTTAAGCTATTCTGAATTCAGGTGAGATACATAATTTTTGAAAAACACAGTTCTAGACCCAGTTTTTCCTTAAACTATGTTGCTAACCTCTGCCTTGTCTGAAAAGTGAAGCACATGCATATATTTGAAAACCAGACATAGAAACACTGGATGGAGGAATTATGACAAAAAATGCGTTATTTAAATTTAAATTAAATTAAAGTAAATTAGTTCAATTTAAATTAAAATAAATACTTTTCAGGAAGGATAAGGAGGTAGACTCACTGGGGCCTGCTTGCCATCTTACTTACATCTACCTCACGTCTCTGATTTTATTGATATTGTGGGGAGTAATTCAAAGTCAAAGCTCTTGGTCTATGTGCACATTGAAAAGTTGCAAAGAGATATTTTAATTCTCTCTCCTCTGGGTGTACTCAGTTCTTGTAACAATTCAGCTATTGCACTGAAAGTGATATTATTTCTGCCCCCTAGTATGAAACTAATTATGCCTCATGTGTTTATATTCGTTATGATTAATTTAAAACTGCCAGGATAAGTAATACAGTCTTCTGCGGTGAAGATCCATCCATCTAATTCCTGCTTTATTCAGTCCTGGGACCTAGGATGAACCTGGGCGATTCGACTTGGATAAAATGGTATTGGTTCCCGAGTTGGCACAAGATTGGGTGAATAACAGATTTCAAATGCTTGCTGTACCTGCAGCTTTGTACCCTGAGTTTTGGGTGGAGCTGGGTGTTGCTACTTATTCCTTCTGAACAAAATGTGATCTTTGTTTGGATTGCTCTTTCTTATCCTGACTGGGAATAGAGACAGTGACATTCCTTAAACTATATTTTTCTAACAGGTTATGCACAACAAGCTGATTGGGAGTGTGCTGATAGGTTCCTTTAAAGTAGATCTGGGAACAGTGTATGCTCAGCCAGGTAAGTGGTGCATTTTTCTGCCCTTTTTATCTTTTAAATGAGATGTGAGGCAGGGAAGGAGAGGAGGGGGAGGTATGCTGCTTTTCCTCTTTGATGGTTGTGATTTATGCCAAGGGATAAACCTGACAAGGTTTTTGGAAGGATTGTTTTCCTATTTAGATACCAGAGCACCACCCAGATTTTTGAAAAAAAGTTCAGCACTGGAAACACCTTGACAATCTGCCATTGGTGGGAAGCACTTACAAGAATGTCTTTTCTTTAGGGGATGAGAGTGGGCAGCTGCACTCTTTCATTACAGAGCATCCATCCCTGGAAGCATTCCAGGTCAGGTTGGATGGGGCTCTGAGCACCCTGTTCTAGTTGAAGGTGTTCCTCCTCTTCGCAGAAAAGAGTGGCCTATTAGACCTTTAGATGTCCCTTCCAACCCAAATTATTCTAAGATTCTATTCAAAACTCTGCCACGCATGTTAGGGTAGAAGGAGTGGGTGGAGGAAGAGTAGGGTGGAGTGTGGAAGAAGCAGTGAGGAGCGCACAAGATGAGAAGAGGTGCAGACTTTAAAGGGAGAGGGAAGGAGGAGGTGACAAAAAAGCGACCATGGGTCCACTTGATCTGCCATCTTCAGAAGTGTCCACTACTTTCTGAAATTTGAAGCTAAGAAAATATCATCTATCTTTCTTTCGGCCTATTTTTATCAACATCCACAGAATGTGTATCTTTCTCTCTTCCATAATTACCCAAGGACCAGGTCTTTTCTCAGTCTTTGAGAATGTACGTATTTAGGCAACTTGCTGTAGATGTCACTCAGTTATGGCAAAAGTGTAGAGTCATTCAGGCCACCCTCTTTTCAGCCCATAGAGAGAAAGAGCCTGACTGAAGTGAAGAATCCATGCCTATATTCAGAGACTGTGTTAGCCTCTAAATCTGACTCTATTTCCTGCTTATATTTTTACAGGAGGGTGGTGTCAGAGGACTGAGCTTGAACTGATATCCCTGGTACACTCTGGTCTCTCCCTCCCACTCTTATACACGCCAAAGTTTATGTCCAAGGACTTAATATGAGGGCTAATAATAACAGGGCTGCCACAAAGGCTGTTACGGGTGACTTGTCTTGTCTACCTTCCCACTGGAAAGATGGAGCTGAAGCTGTTTCTGACTCCTCGTTCCTCTGATGGCTATCCACGCTCCTTTCTCCCATTCTCAGCTGACTGTCAGTGTTACACCTGGCCACAGCTCCCAGCAAGGGTTTTGCTGCTGGAGAGTTCTGAGATCTTCAGACAGATCTCATCAAAGTATTGGACTTTCCTTATAAAGCCTCAGCCTTAATTCAGCTGCTGAAATCTCACCCAGCTTTCCACTGGTCTTTACTCGCTGATGAGTAACAACTGATGAAAATGAGCCTTTTCCTGATGAACTCTAAATCAGTTCTTTGTTTGTCTTTATGGTCATACAACATTTTGGACTCTCTACATGTGCCTGGTGAACAAGTATACTTCAGAATGATCCTTCTGAAAGCACAAATGTTGTTCTTAGTGCCCTTTCTGGAAGTGGAGAGAAGAAATGCTTACACTTTTTTACATCCTCTATCTGGATGCTTAAGTTTGTCCATCTTACAGGTCATCAGTTTTGTGACAAATGGGCGCTTCTCACAGACCCTGCTGACATTAGGACAGGAGCCAAGGGATACCTGAAGTGTGACATCAATGTAACTGGGAAAGGTGATGCAATACAAGCTACACAGAAAACAGCTGATACTGAGGAGCAGATTGAAAAGTACTGTAGTAGATCCTTTTTTATTGTTTTAATTTTTACTAAGTACCTCAAGAGTTCTCTGTCTTTCTTTCAGTACTTTCCTTGCTAACTCAGGGTTAATAGCAGGACAGCATTCTACACCTGGCTATTCTGATATGCTCAAAGAGAGTTTTTACAATCCTCTAAACTAAATTGAAGGATATATTAGGGTCACTTCCCTGCAGCTGATAGAGCTGACTGTGCCCTGTGGCTAAGTGCCAGATTATCTCTAACAGAAAGTTTATTGATCTGAAACCAGTTATATTTCTGAAAAGCACTGAAGTAATAAGAAAAAATGTAAGTAAAAGCTATTGCTTCCTCTCTATCAGATGTATGTGTATGGGTATTTTCCATATCCTTAGATAAAGTCAAGTGTATTAGCATTCTCCTTGTAAAATATAGAAATTCAAGATGCAGCCAGCATACTTTAAATTTTACAAGAGCAATATTTCTGGTCAGTACCAACATACTGGACCCGTCCATGGAGAGCCACCAAGATGATGGAGGGCTGGAGCACATGGTCTACAGGGAAATGAGTGTGTGTGTGAGTGGTTTCCTAGGTTTTAAGAATGGGTTAAGGGGGATCTTACATGAAGAGGGCAGAGTGTGACTCTTTTCAGAGGATTAAAATAGAAGAATGAGAGGCTTTGATAAAGGGAATCGCAGAACAGATAGAAGGTGATCAAATGCAGCAGGGGCCTAGAAAGAGTGAGGAATCTCCATCCTTGCAGATATTCAGAACTCACTGGTCAAGGTCCTGAGCAACCTGATCTAACTGGACATGCTTTCAGCAAAGGATTGGAGCAGATGACCTTCAGAGGTCACCTCCAACCTATGTTTTCTGGGCTTTTGTGGTTCTATATAACATAGACGTTTTCTGAGTAGTATATCATTTCCTCATGGTAAACAGAAAATGTTCTGGTTTAGATGCAGAAGCAGATTCATACACCTTTTTGTGTCTTCTCAGGATACAAGCTAAATTGAGATGACAATTTGTTGGAAAAAGTATCATTTTATTGTCTGAGTTTTCAATTTTAAGGAAATGGCTTCTTTTTTCTTTTAGGAACCTCTTGATCCCCAGAGGCTTTCCATCTGAAAGACCCTGGGCCAGATTTTATGTGAGAATTTATAAAGCAGAAGGACTTCCAAAGATGAACTCCAGCATCATGGCCAATGTCACCAAAGCATTCATAGGCGACAGTAAAGACCTCGTGGACCCTTACGTGGTGGTTATGTTTGCAGGTCAAATGGTAATTGATATCTTCTTGATCGCGAATAGCCCTTCTTTCCTGTTAGCTGTGCTATAGGCAGGCAAATATGCTAATATCCTTTAACTTGTAGTTATACAATTTAAGTAAAACACATATTTCTTTAATCAGAAAGAAATTTTAAGTTCTTAAATTATGCAGGAACAAAGTGACAGAAACATGTAATGCTGGCAGATCTAATATCAGCCTCACAGCAGTAGGCCAGGCAGCAGGAGAGGAAAGAGAAGTCTGTAAATTTGTAACTAAAACATTACATAACAAGACAGTGAATTACCCAGTGTGGTATTAGATAAGTGCTATGTTCTTGTCTCCTTAGAGTGAAAAAAGGAAGCAGGACTGAAATCAGTGAAGACGGTTCAATGTGGACTTTAGGGCTGTGTATTGACTTCTGAATTCAGGACCCTTGCAGTTTTCTATGGATAGCAGAAGAGGCAGCATTTGAATAGATTCTGTCTCAGTGTTGTCTGACTTCTTTGCTCCCAAGCTCCTTCAACATCAAACATGGTGCAACAGGGTGCAGCTGAGAGGAGCCTTCTGACTTTGGTGAAAGAGGAGTGCAGAGGAGGTCCAGGGGCCTGGTTCCTTTGGGGCGCACCCATGAAACACTGTCAGGGAGCTTGTCTTGACTACTGGTGTAACTAAAGAATCAAACTGGAAAAGATTTTAAGCCAGTAAAACTTGCTGTGTAGAAGAAAGTCTTAGGCAGAACTCCTTTATAGATGTTTCAGGCATGAGTATAAGTCCCTTGGTGCTGATTTTGTGTTTTGTTGTGAATCCAAATTGCAAGGTATTACATCTCAGACTAGCATGGGTTAAAATGATCAAATGCATTCAGCTTCTTCAGATTTAATAAAAGGCTGAAGAAGACCTACGAATGGGTCACTGATGTGAGTTTGCATGCTGGTGTGTAAATTATGGGTTTAGAATTTTTTTTCCTGACCCAGTTCTTCCCACCAAATGTGAAAGTAGAAGACTTGACACAGCCTTTGGCTGCATGGACTGTGGTACAGTCCTGTCATCTCCTTCAGGCTAGAAGAAATAACTCTGGTCTCTATGTCCCTAGCACACAGGCATATGTCCAGAGCACTAGCCACTGCAATCATATTTTACACTAGATAAATTGCCTGATTTAAGGTAATTCCATTGGTACATGCAGCCTGGCAGCTGTAATGAATTTCACCTTTTATGAAACAGACTGTGCTGCATTCCTACCACCCAGGTATTTCAAAAACCATTTGAAGACGTGTAGTTTGTAGCAGAAATGCCAGGGTCTGGCTCCACAGATATGTTTTGTGCATAGAGGTCCTGAAGAAACAGATCTTATTTCAGGCTCTGCTGGGTGCAGGTGAGAGTTCTTTAGCAGTAATGAAGTCATTTATTAGATATGGAGGGGAAATAAACAAGCTAACAGAAAAGATGAAGTACTTTCAAGACACGACATTTGTTCTTTAAAGATGACCAGAGAGATGTTACTAAGTGCAATTTGTGCTGTACTCATTGCCATACATCAGAGCCCGAAGGTTAAATTTGCTGGATTTTCATTTCAGGGTCGCACAACAGTGCAAAAGAACTGTGCAGATCCAGTATGGCATGAGCAGATTGTCTTCAAGGAAATGTTTCCTCCACTCTGCCGAAGAGTCAAAATCCAAGTCTGGGATGAAGGCAGCATGAATGATGTGGCCTTAGCCACCCACTTCATTGACTTGAAGAAAATATCAAATGAACAAGATGGTGACAAAGGTAAAGGGGAAATATCTGTTCTAGAATTTCCCCCTAGGTTAATATCCACTTGCTTGGGATCTGGGCACTGGTTAATCCCATTTTAGGAATTCCTGGAGCTCAAGTGAACAGGAAAAGGGTTGGTTTTTTTTTGTTCTGAGAGGCCTTCTCTTGCTTAATTTGAAGTTCTGTTATGCTGTGCTCAGTGCATAGTGGTCTGCCACTGCCTTTCTGTATCCAGGGCTGCTGCATAACTTGGTACTGTCTTTGTGACTGTGGCAAATAGTCTAGTCTGTTAGGGGTGACTGATGTAAGTCTACAGTTTGTGTCAGTTTCTGTCTGGAAATCAAAGCACAAAGTGCAAAGCAAGGGCAGAGCAGGCTTATATTTTTGATCTAGTCAGTAAAAGCAAGGTTTCTAGGTAGGGCTTAGCTGGGTGCTCTCACAGCTCAAGGGAGTTACCATGGAGTAGTGTGTTCGTCCTCACATATGTGAAGTAAAGAGGTAACGTTCACTATCTGGAGTCTTTTCACTGATGTTTGAGCCTACATCTATAGTCTTATTTATGCTGTGTGATTCAAGTATGGAACACATATAGTTATTACAGCTCAGCAAAGGCACAGTAACTCCTTAAACTTGGCAATCTAAATATGGATCCAAGTTTTTACTCAGAAAATAACAGATAAACCATTCAAGGTGAATAAGGTGAGTAGGGGCATAGTCTTGGGAACAGTTTGGACAAGGTAAGAAGGCCTCGGTTCCTCTCCCACCATTTTCCAGCCCTCAGTCTGTGGGAGAACCTAGTTTTTTCAAGAGGTACGGTAGACCACATGCCCCAGTATATGTGGTACAAATACCTTCTGAGAAAGCGTTTCATGTTTGCAGAGCCCCTGACTGGGTATTGGCAGAAGCTTCTTGGTGCCTAAGAATTGCCCTGCAAAACAGTGGTCTGTATGAAGTGATCTCCATCTATATGGAAATGAGTTCAAGATTAGCTTTTGGTGTGCTAGAGGTAGGATTTCTTGGAGCAGACAGTGAGAAGAGCATGTTATCACCCAATGGAAAAAACATAAAAACGTGGTTTATCTCCAGGGTTTTTACCTACCTTTGGGCCTGCCTGGATCAATCTCTATGGCTCACCCAGGAATCACAGCCTCATGGATGACCACCAGGAGCTTAATGAGGGTTTTGGAGAAGGAGTCTCCTTCAGAGGACGTCTCTTCATTGAGATTGCTGTGGAGATACTTTCAGGAGGAGCCCATGAATCGAAGTTTTCAAGTTTTATCAAGGATATCAAATTGTCATCTAAAGATAAAGACTTCAAAACATCCAAAGGAAAAGAAAAAACTGACAAAGCGGGAGAGGATCGAAAGTCAGTTTCTCCTTCAGATAAGATGAACTCAACTGAAGTGGAAGTTGAGCCATTTGATGTGCCTTCAGAGGTCAGTATGATATTAAAAGACTGATTGACATGTAAAATTGATTGGCATATGTTCATAAACCTCCAAGAATGTAACCTATGTGTGTATTTGGGTTGAGGCCATGTAATACTGGTTTTGTGTTCTTCGTACAACTTCTCCATGCCTCCATAGTCTTGGGACCGTCCCAGAATGATCCAGAGCAAATGGAGCATTAGTGTGTACCTTTAAATCATAAAAAATCTCAAGTAGGACTCCTTTTCCATAAAACTTTGTCTCCTATCCTGTTTCTCCTTTTGCGCTATGTGCATCCATGTGTTCCTACTAGAAACTTATATGATGTAATATCTACTAAATGCCAGAGAGCTGACAGGGGTAGATGGTAGCTATAAAGTCTGTTTTCCTGCATTCATTTGAGAAAATTAGTAGTTGTCAATTAAGTCAGGAAGGAATCACTGATGCAGAATTATCACTGATGCAGAATTTGTTCAAGTGCAGAGTGATACAGCGTGGCCTGTTTTACTCTCCTCCTTTAATTCGGAATTGTTAATATTTTAGATGGCTTCTTTAGGAGATGGGCAGGGCATATAGGCTGAGGTGCTAAGCCAGCACTTGAGCTCTGATTCTCTGCTCTGTCACATCACTGCGAGCAACAACACATCGGTGTGATACATATGCAAGCTCTATTTTTATTCCAATAAATAGGAAGGAAAATATTCTCATAACTAGTTTTCTTCTGACTTCAGTACGTAACTGATCAAAATTTTGGCTTTTGTATTGTGAGTCACACCTCAGTCCTTGAAGCACTCATGCCCTTCGTCAGATCTAATTCCTGGTCTTTTGATTTGCAGCTAGCAGTGATCCCCAGGAGGCAGTACTGGGCCCAGTCTTGTTCAACATATTCATCAATGACCTAGAAGAAGGGATGGAGTGTACCCTTAGCAAGTTCCTGATGACACAAAACTGGGAGGAGCAGCTGTTCGGCCATTCAGAGACCTGGACAGGCTGGAGTGCCGAGCAGACAGGAACCTAATGAAGTTCAACAAAAGCCAGTGTAGGGTCCTGCACCTAGGGAGAACAAGTCCTACAAGGAATGGCCGAGGGAACTGGGGTTGTTTAGCTTGGAGAAGAGGAGGCTGAGGAGAGATGTCATCACTGTCTATGGCTGCCTGGAAGGAGGCTGTGGCAGAGCGAGTGCTGATCTCTTCTCTCAAGTGACAGGTGATAGGACAAGAGGAAATGTCCATAAGTTGCACCAGGGGAGGTTCAGACTAGATATTAGGAATAATTTCTTTACCGAAAGGGTGGTCAGGCACTGGAACCACTGCCCAGACAGGTGGTTGAGTCACCATCCCTGGAGGTGTTTGAAAAATGGGTACATGAGTTTTTGAGGGACATGTTTTAGCAGATGTTGACTGCGGTTGGACTCGATGATCTCAAAGGTCTTTTCCAACCGGAAGATTCTAAGATTCTATGATTCTAGTGAGGAACAACCCCATGGACCAGTACAGGTTAGGGGTTGACCTATTGGATAGCAGCTCTGCGGAGAAGGATCTGGAACTCCTGGTGGACAAGTTAACCATGAGCCAGCAATGTGCCCTTGTGGCCAAGAAGACCAATGGTATCCTGGGGTGCATTAAGAAAAGTGTGGCTAGCAGGTCGAGGGAGGATATCCTGCCCCTGTACTCTGTCTCAGTGAAGCCCTATCTGAAGTATTGTGTCCAGCTCTGGGCTCCCCAGCTCAAGGAAGACTGGAGAGAGTCCAGCGGAAGGCCATGAAGATGAATTAGGGACTGAAGCTTCTCTTTTACAAGGAAAGGCTGGGAGAATTGGATCTGTTTAGGCTGAAGGATAGAAGACTGAAAGGGGGTCTTATCAATGCTTATAATTATCTAAAGGTTGAATGTCAAGAGGATGGGGCCATTCTTTTCAGGGCCCCAGCGACAGGACAAGGGGCAATGGGCATAAACCGGAGCACAGGAAGTTCTACCTGAACATAAGGAAAAATCTTTTTTAGTGTGAGGGTGACAGAGCACTGGAACAAGCTGCCCAGGGAGGTTGTGGAGTCTCTTTCTCTAGAGGTAACCACAACCCACCTGGATGCGTTCCTGTGTAACCTGCTATAAGTGCACCTACTTTAGCAGAGGTGTTGGACTAGAGAATATCCAGAACTCCCTTCCAAGTCTTAACATGCTGTGATTCTGAGACTCCGTTGCTACAAGTAAATAGGACAGAAGAAATTCTTCTTTACTCTTGATCCTTAGCCTTGATGGGTGCTCTTCTTTGGCCTTGTGCTCCATCAGGAGCATCCAGCACAAGCGTTAGCTGGATCAGGTCAAGGAGTGTGTCAGCAGAGAAATGGTATAGGTAATTGCAATCTATCTAGTTGTGTGAACCCGTACCCTGATCTTGATTTTTATACTCATATAGTGGTAAATTGCCTTTGTCCCTCTATTCTTCTCTAAAGATTGTAATAGAGTCTATGTGGGAAGACATTTATTTTCATATAGATTTGCCCTTATATGGAAGAAATCGATTATTGTGAGCAGCTCAAACAGCATGGTCTTAGGTGTTAGCTAAATACTCCAGGTAGAGGGACAAACTCTTCCATAACATCAATAAATATTAATAGTAGTAACAAGGATTTATTTCTGTGCCTCAGTTTCAAATACAAAATGGCTAGAATACAAAAACATAGTATAGTGATGCTAGATACTCTTTTGGATTTGATGTTCAACAATATTTCATGCTACAGTAGACACAGTAATTGTATTACAGCTCTCTGAGAGGAAAAGCAGGAACTAGAGACATTACAAATAAAGTGAAAATGTCTCATAGAGTCTCTGAGACAACAGAGGCAAGCTACCCAACCAATCCCATAGCACGACTTTATTGACCTACTCCAGCAGCAAAAAGACATTAAACACTTGCAATTTGCTTTCTTTATAGTCTCTGAGTCTCAGCTTCATTACTTACCCTGTGCTCTAGGTTCATGCTGAAAATAATCAAGGCACAGGGAAGGTAATGCTACTCTGGAATTGCAATCTGTCTGCAGTGTTAGCTTTGATATGTGATGCTACTAATCCTTTCACTGAAGACCAATGACCCTTAAATTGTGTACAGCAGGGGTTTTTCAAAATGAAGAGATCATGGGCTGTGTCAAAAGCTGTTTCTGTTTTGCAAAAGCCAGGGAAACAAATATTCATACACATTTGAACTTTTGTTCATTGCATCAGTCTGTTGTAAAAGAAACTAGTACTGATCTTGCTGGTGTCCATGCTGTGAAATCAATAGGATTTGTGTTGGAGGGACTGTGGTAGTCAAGGTGTAAACCACCCAGGGAGGTGGTTGAGTCACCATCTGTGGAGGTATTTAAAAGGTGGGTAGATGAATTTCTTAGGGATGTATTTTAGGAAGGGGACAGGTACGTTTGGACTTGATGATCTCAGAGGTCTTTTCCAACCTTATGATTCTATGATTCAGGGAGAAAACCCATAAATTATATGTCCTTTGAGCTTAGTCTTGGTTACGGGTTAGTAGCTTGTTTTGTTAATGACCCAAGAGTACGAGAGGTGCCAGCTAGCTTTCCTTGAGTGAGTGTGTAAGTCAAGGACAAGCAGATGCTGGGGCTCCAATAGGTTTAAACAGAGCTAAACAGCACCTTAAAACTCCACAAAAGATTGTTCCACTTTTCAGGGTGTGCTGCTGCTGCACCAAGACCCTTTGATTCCTGTGCTTCCAAATAGTGTGAAAGACTGAAAACAGGTTTACAGGTTTCTATGCTGTGATGCGAGAGAAGGCAGAGTGGAGGACTGCACTCCTCACACATGGATTGGGGCTGCAGTTTAAAGCGTAGCAGGATTAAAAAAAATAATGAAGCCCTGCTTGGTTTCAGTAAGGTTTTACACAGGGCTACCATCTGATAAAATGTGAATGCCAGAAACCTGGCAGCACTGAGAGCTCAGACACTGAGCAAGGTCGAAATCTTCATAGTACAAACACATGTGTAGCAGGTTAAAGTCATCCCTGGAGAAAGCAGAGCTGGGCAAGCTCTCCCCTTGCCTGAGTGCATTAGGTTGGCAACCTTTAGTGTTGCAATGCAAAGAAGGACTACTGCTGTACTCACTGCTAAATAACTTCTATCAGGATGGTTGTATTTTGTTGCTGTTGCACTGAAAGTGCCCTTGAGCCGCCATAGATATATGGTTTGAATGATAAGAGTATGTGAAGATATGAAAACCATTTAATAGCAACTGCTGGTAAGGCAGAATATGAAGTGATGGGTAATGATTTTTATGTAATCAGTTATAACTGGACAATATTGACAAGATCACACGTGTTTATCTCTTTTTTGCATCATATCAATTTCTCAGAGAGGAGGTATTACTTTTTCCTGCAGATTGTGTTTATTAACCACCTCAGACCAACAGATCTACAACAGTAACACAGGTACTGGAGACTTATAAAGACTTCTCGGTGCTGTAAAAAAGATCAGAAGGTAAAAAACCATATTTTTTCTGCTGCCTTCTTCTCCAATAGATCTATGAAGAGAAACTTGAGGAATTCCTCCTCTTTGGGACATTTTTTGAAGCCACAATGATTGATAGGAAGATTGGGGACAAACCAATAACTTTTGAGGTTTCCGTTGGTAAGTGTGTTAAGCTCTTCTCAAAGTAGAGAGGGAGTCTGAGGAGCAAGGGGATGTTACATGTTATTTATAGCTCTGTTTTCCGGCTCAGAAGTCAGCTTCAGAGCAGGGCTTATACATTTTAATTAAACATCGATGAACATTTCTCTGGATAACAGTCAAGCTGGGAGTACTGACATCTAGCTGTTTCTACTCCCAGACGCCCCCCATCAATACCAATCCTCTCACTCAATATGCAGTGACTCATCCAATATTTAGTCTTCTAATCTCTTGGGAGACTCATCTCAAATAATTTACCTCAGGGCAGATTTCATTCTGTCGTGACCTTTGCAATTAGTCCCTGGCCACTTTGCAGGGACGACCCATGTGGATCCTGTTGGCCATCTCTGTTGTGTTACATGTGGGTCTGTGAGTGTGGCATGGGGGTCATGTATAGCCAAGGCTCAAAATGCACATACTAACTTGTCCTCTAAGTTCTTCCTGGTAAGTTCTGTCCTCTAGCGGAGTAAAGCAAGACTGTACTGTCTGAGGAACCTCCTCATGCTGGAGCTGAATTGTGAATTGGAGCAGACTGGCACTTCGCATCTCAGTGCTTGTTTACCTGAGTGTACTCAACTGTAAGGCTATGGGTACAGGGAGAGATACCTGTGACAAACAGGGCAATCAATGAGTCATTGATTTGTGCTGAATCTTATCAGGAAGTAGAGCTGAGAATGAAAAGAAACTCATTCAAATAGCTGGGCAATAAATTATAATCTGACTCTGGATTCTGGACTTGAACATCTAGCACCTACCTCTGCAGCTGAAATTTGGATCCAAATTTGTCGAATGGTTATTATTTACATAAAAGGCTGAACCAAAACTTCAGATCAGGATGTTGTATGAGATGATTCAGGACATTCTTCCTGCCTGTCTCTAATGAAATCTGTAATTACCAGTGTGATGGATGCACCTTTTTTCCAGTGCTAATAATTGCATTTTAAGGCAAAATCCTATCAGAGGAGATGGCTGTATCATTAGCAGAGTAGTCTGACTTAAACTGATGTCTCAAAGCACAGTCATTGCTAAATCTACAACTCTACTAGGCAAAATTTGCTTGTCCAAAAATGAGCTTTAGCACTTCTGAGATCAGACTTCGAAATGATCATTCATATGTTGTAAAGAAGACATACATTTACTATATAAATCACGCATATATTGGGGCTCCTGGTTCTAGAGATGTCAACAGCAGTATTGGTTTTGTTTCTGAATTTCTTTAGCAAAAACAGAAATTCCTGGGGGCGAGCAACCAGAAGACTACACCATTTAGCAAAGGGGTTAGTATACTAGGAGTATATCATGTAGAGCAGGAAAAGAAGCACTCTCCTGGAGTCTGAAAACTCTTGTTGGGACCAATATACTTCTCAGGACCTTTGTGAATGGTGGTATGGCCAGAACAGCTAATGAACAGGAGGGAACAAAGATTTTCCACTGCTATGACTGGTCTTTTTCTTTTTTTAAACTACATTTGGATGTATCACCTCCAAGCTAGTCGTCTCTTCACTTATAACCCCATGTCTCCAGGTAACTTTGGAAATATTACTGATGGGGTGTCAGCAGGAGCTGGACGGAAAAAGAATACACGTGATGGTGAAGTGGAAGAAAGCTTGCTGCATGAGGAGGAGGATGAAATTTCTCGTGATCTTGGAGTACCCCTTATATCCACCACACCCCCCGAGAAGCCACTGATTACACGTGGGAACAGGTGAGGGTCTGTGTTTCAAAGATTTAACATGTAGGATTCTGGTTCCTATATTATAATCTGAAGAGAATCATTAATGAACCCTGATAGCATTAAACAAGTTGTGTGGAATTGAGGCTTTCAAATCCTCAATTACATCTTTCGCAATGATAAATTTTCTAGGCTTTATTGAAGTGAATGTTCTCTGAGCCATTTTATATACATCTTCTGATCTTGCCATCATGGGCTCTTGAACTCATAGTGTTTCTAAAAGGGCTGCATTATACCAACTACATGTTGGGAAGTGCAAACTCCTTCAGTGCTGTCCCTGATATAGAGTCGAATGCTCTGATCGCAAGTAACATCCATCCAGAGACCAGCTCCGGAAACAGAACGCATCAAAAATATTGAAATTTAGTCAAGAAAAAGGCAGTTTCCCAGAACACTTTCCAGAGATAATAACTATTGATGTGCACTTAAACAGCCAGTAGTAACAGAAGTAGGAGAACACAGTCTATGAAAAAAAGAATAATGAATGAAAACATGCAGAACAGTTGTTCTAAAAAAGCCTTGCTTATAAAAAGGAGTGTAATTGTGTAATTAATTTCAAAGATGCTAATAAAAATAAACGTTTTCTTTGCTCCTTTGGTAGGTAGAACGAACCACAGTATTTCTGAGTGCCAGGACTAGTGCCAGGACTCTTTCTTTACAAGGCCAGTTAATGCTAATCTATTTACAGATACAAGGACCATGTGAGAAATAACAGCCTGGATCTGCTTGGTTTCTGAGCCTCCCTAAAGTTAAAAAGAACTTTCATTCTTTCTTGCAATCAATGACTCAGTCAGATTAAATAAGAGTTAGTGGAAGAAAACACAAATGAATATACCATGATAGAACTTTTGTTTCTGCAGCAAATAAAGAGAAGGAGGGGAAAAAACAGTGTTGGACAGAAAGATAGTTGCTTCTCCTTATTAATAAGGTTGCAGATTTGGGTACATGCGGGGTTGTAATCCTCCCTGAGAGACTGAGATTTTTATTTTTTCCCTTAACATAATTTAGATTTAAAGAACTGTTGTAAAAGAATAAATCATTCTTCAAATCTGCTATTTGCTTCTTGGCTCACTCTTATATTAACAAAGTTTTCTCTCATTAAAGGTAATTTTCCCAGACTTTTTTAAAATGCTGCAACTTTTCTTTCCCTCCTGTGCTATCTAAACAGTTTTGCCACAAACTACTGACTTTATGACTGTCATTTCATATTTGGCATCATAATGGTCTCATCACTGGATATTTTTAGTATTAATCAGTATTTAATGGGATATCCAATAGTGTACATAAACTGCATTTTAGAATCATAAATGATCAATAAAAAGCAATAAAAAGAGTCCATTTTGGAGATTAAAATCATTAACTAATTAAAGGAGCAGACAGAGAAATAAGACTTCTAAAGCAGACATCATGAATTTGCTAGGGAATTTCCACAATTATGTCAAAATATATAGCAAGCCTACTGGGGCTCTGGATTTCAGGAGTGGATGATCAGGACTTTCTAAAGATTAGGTTGTGCTCAGGAAGACCTCAAAATGTAACAATTCAAGTCTTCTCTCCATAGTAACTACACTCTCTTTTCTTGTATACCACAGGATCTCCCAGAGAAGAGGAAATGGAAAATGTAACCGTCTTTTCCGCCTTCATTAGTTTTATTGTCTTTTATTTAGGGAACCAGTTTCTGTGGAGAAATACTGAAGGGTCACAAAGCAAGTTGTGCTGGTTTGGACTGGGATAGTCTTTTGTTTCCATAGTATCTTGTATGGGACTAATTTGGTGATTTGTCCTGAAAACAGTGTTGATAATACAGGGATGTTTTCAATATCCCTGAGCAGTGCTTACACAGAGTCATGACCTTTTCTGGTTCTCATCCCACCTCACCAGTAAATGGGCTGGGAATGCACAACGGGGAGAGGATACAGATTATCTCAACTGACCAAAGAGATATTCTGTCCCATATGACATTATGCTCAAGATATAAAGCTGGGGCAAGATGAAGGAAGTGGGAGGGATAGTTGGAGTGATGTCATTTTGTCTTCCCAAGTAACTGCTATGTGTGATAGAGCCCTGCTTTTCCGGAGATGGCCTTGTTTTGCTTTGCTTGCACAGCTGGCTTTTGCATTACCTATTAGACAGTCTTTATCTCAGCCCATGAGTTTCCTCACTTTTACCCTTTTGATTATCTTTCCCATTCCACTGGGAAGGAGAGAGTGAGTGGTTATGTGGTGCTTAGTTGCCAGCCGGGGTTAAACCACAACACAAGTACACACCAGAAAACAACTCTCCAGTACAACCACTTCTCAGCTTCATTGGGTCACATTGGGTTAGAGCCATTCCAAGAAGAACATAAAGCAGTTTATAGAGCTTCATATTAATTAAAAAATGCTCCACTGTAGCACCATTATTAAGGAAAATAAGGAGGCCTCTAGTGTTAAACCTGCTGTAGCTGAGCATGGTGTTTCATAGCACTAGAGTATTTATATAAAGGGAGGACCAGAACCATGTGCTTATCAGATACATGGTTTTGACATTGTGCCTGCCACAACTCTAATCAAAACATCAGGCTTTGTGGCTGGTTAGGCTGGCGTCTTACTCGTTTTCTTCATTTCAATGCACTCATATAACTGAATACCCAAAGAAAGCAGCATTACAAAAAAATAATCAATATGGCATCTCGAACCTAGTATAAAAAGTGAGAAAGGAGAGAGCAGCACATACATTTCATCACTGAGTTATTGTGAGTTTGGTATCACTTTTACTAACCAGGGTCCTGCAGATCAGCTTCTGCTAAGGAATGTCAACCTCCACTAGCTAATGCTTCTGAAAAAAAAGCATCTTGTGACAGTAATGTGGTGGTGAAGCTCTGTGATGCCTCTCCTGCTGTGTAGAGTGGAGAGCCATTGCTCTTGAAGAGGTGATCAGACTTCAATCTTTGCTCCTATTTCCCTTGTGGCTTCCCACCATTAACAGTATTTCAGAGCTTCTCTGCATGTCTCTTTGCCTGTTTTTATTTCCACCCTGGAAAACACTGAAATTAGATCCATTTACTTCAAGAGTTTTCTCTTCAGTGATCTGAAGTAGTATAAGTGCTTGTTCTTTCCAGTATTTACTGGTTAGCATGTGTGAACACATCCTGTTGTGTCTTTGGTTTCTGTGCTGTGAGAGAGCATCAAAGAGCTTTTCTTTCCTGTGCCTCCTCCTGAACTGCTCTCTGCTTTATGATCTGCTCCATACTCTGTTTTCACAGGAACTACCAGTACGTGCCATATGATGAGAGGAAGCCTTGTATCTGTGTCAAGAGCTACTGGGGCAACCAGACCTTTCGTCTGTACTCTTCCAACACTCTTGAAAAAATCGCTGATCACCTGGTAAGTGGCAGCCTTCCTCCTCAGCTCATGTATTCAGCAGAGTAAGGCAATGAATGCTCCTGTTTCCCCAAACAGGCCTTTAAATTATCCACTAAATGTACTTATTGCTGTTCATTTTGTGAAAGTGCAGCTTATATCAACACTTTCTCTTTTTGTTTCCAAATTGCTTTGATCTGTTACAGCTTGTCAAGTATTCCTGTCCACAATGGGTTTCTCTTTTTTTTTTAACCATAGGGCTGTCTTCTTTTCTCAGGAATCTCTTAATTATTGTAAGAACAGTCAAACAATTAAAATATGAGATCCAGAACAATCCTATGGCTCTTCCTCTGATGTCTTTTTATCTAGACCATATGGTTTAACCAGTGTTTATGCTGGACACTTTAAATGACAATTTCTGTTTTCCTAAAAATATTGATAGAGACAAAATGGCATATTATCTCATGGGCAGTGACAGTGATGCCCTAGTTATAGTGTTTCCATAATGACATTTTTTTTTCTATCCTTGTTTAATGTTGACTATCAACAGTCTTAAGAAAGTAGCAGTATTTTTTAAAGTTACTTCTAATGTTGAATATTTTAATTTGGGGCTCTCACATTCTGTTTCATCTCTTATTTACCTTTATATATCTAATAAGCAACAGCACTGAAGTCCTACTCATGCAGAGTTTTCTCATGAGAAAGTAGTATTTTACAGGTCACAATTTCAAACCCAGGCATTTGAAAATTAAACATCTGAATGTATATATGAAGAGCTATGTTTGTCAGTGTATCTGAACACCCACAGGCCTTGCTGGAAATCCAGCCATTTACTGTAGTTTGTAAGAACAGACTCAATTTATGAATGATAACAATAGGCATTATGATGGACCTTGCATATGTACTCAGTTGCCTGCTACAGTTTAAGAAGTTAACTCCAGCAACTTGGTCAATTCAAGTAGCAGGGCTGGAAAGAGAACTATAATTTTCCTCCTACCTCATCAAGAATGTTTTCCACTGACTCATCTTCAACAAAGAAATGAGGAAACAAGATTCTCTAAGCACTAGTACCTTGGTCTTGTAGTTGGGAAGACTGGAGAAAGGTCAAATAAGTTGCGCTGCCAGAATCTTCTCTCTGCGCGTTTCAAGAGCAGTGATACATCAAAGGTCCTGCTCTGTCAAGTTACAAAGTTGCCTCCCTCATTCTTACTGGTCATACAGTGAATAATGGTGTTAGTGGCAGAATGACAAAGTGCCCTTCTTTACATAACGGCTTTTTCATGTGTTTTTCATAGGAAGAATCATTAGAGCATGTCAAGGACTTGATCAAAGTTTCAGAGATTGCATCAGAGGAGAAAATGAGGGAGACCCTAAATGATTTTATCAATCAAAGCAGGTAACTACATTTACTAGAGGCATAAAGAAAATCAACTTTATATATTGGCTACAAATCCGAGGCTAGACAAGGAAACTGTTGATAATAAAAAGTTGCAGTAAACTTATATGTATTTTTTCATTCTCCTATAAAAGCAAAGGCCTTCTGAAATTGCAGCTTCTATTTATACAGAGAGAATATTTTATTTTTATTTTCAATATTCAATATTGACAGTAGACTACCGCCAATCATTTTTATATTATTTTTACTTTCTGGACCCCAAGAATAGAACACATATGCGATAAGTAGTATTTAACGTAGTGTGTGATAAACACACTGTGAAAAAAGGATAAGGTTAAGATAAAAACAAAGGATTCCTCATACTGGTATAAATCACCTGGTGGGCTCTGTGTCATATGATAGGATTAGGCCGAAAATAGATGTGCACCCTAATTTCTAGATATTAACTCTGTTTCTGTGAAATGTGTTGCAGAGTTTTGGCACTTTTTTTTTTGAATTTTACTGTAGAAAATTTCAGCATCTCTGTCTTCTGGTTCATGTACTACAGCAGACAGAGAACATTTCATTCCAATGTATTTTAGCAGCTCACATTACCCCCCCCCCCCCCCCCCCCCCCTCCCCACATTTAAAGAACCTGTTATTCCTGTTTCCTAGGGCTTTTATTACCACTGCTGAGAAGAAGCCCAAAGGGTTGAACTACACTGCTTTGGACAAAAAGAGACTCATGCTACTCAAAGAAGAGTTGGTATGTGTGTTTTTTCCTTTAAGCGTTGATGCAATTATGTCAACTGAAAGCATGCTGGTTGCATACACTTTAATTTATACTTGATTTCACCATATTGAAATGCTTTATAATTAGTACAAACACATTATCCAAGAGCATTTTGTAAAATAAATACTGCCGTGCTTAATAAAGAGTTGTAAGATTCCCTAAAATAATTCAAAACATGTTTTTAAATACAAATAAGACATTACAATAATGAGCTGATTTTCTTTCCCATGTATCTTAAAATGAGATGATGCTGAGTTCAGTGGAAAACCACTGAATTAACTCTGTTGTTAGGTTTTTAATTACTGCGTTGAAGCTGATCTTCAAGACAAGTAAAGTCTGGTATTTGATGTTCCTGGACCTAGTCACCTCCTCCAGGGGAGTAGTGAGAAGAAACAAAACTGAGGAAGTTGTCTGAATGTTTATTAACTTTATTTACTGTTTGTAGCATAGAATTTGGTTGTGATTTCTGTCAGGACTAAGGCCTGATAATTCTATGTCGTAATCACATGTCTCTTGGGACTTCTCTACATGCAGTATACATACAAACAAAGAGAAAATGAGAGACGTTCACATTTGATGTTATTCAGCTCCAAAGAGTTGACCAGTTTCTGTTGTGACAAAGAATATAATTGCTACCTTGAACCAAGTGTTTCCATCTTCTCTTTCCAACTTGAATTGCAGACTGTTTTCTGCTTCTTGTCCAGTTCAAACTGCTTGATAATGCATAAAAGATAGATATTGTCTTTCCTGACTGCAGGAAGCAATGTCCAGTGATGCCAAGGGAGTTGTTCAGCAGCAGAAAAAGAAGATGACTCTGGATGAAATGATGCAAGAGACTCAGACCTTTATAGATAAAATTCGATTCTTGGTTGATGAGGTAATCCACACAGAAATTCCAATAAATACGAAATCAAGGGCTTGACTTTGATTTTCTTAATCCTATATAAATAATGACTCCTAGCCTTGCTATCCAAAGAATTCTCCTTTGGGTATCTGAACTTAAGCCTGTTTTGCATTAAATAGAGCAGTTAATAGACTGGAGTAAGGAACATGGACCTATGTAGTAGGAGAGGAGGCAGTACAGAGAATTTTTTCGTCTTTTTTTTTTTTCTTTAAATAAGATCATCCCATATGTGCCCTGCTGGTTTGGAGATGATAGCCTGCTTTCTTATCTGAACTCATCTCTCCAATTCTATAGACATAGTGATTTAGATGGGTATGAGCTCAGGGGTCTCTGTACTACACTTCAGTGTGCAGCACAGCTTACACATACTATTAAGCCTGAGAATAATAGAAGACTATTTAGTCAGGCCAAACTTCAGCTGGTCAAGTGCTGTCTCTCTGAGAGCTGTCTGTATTAGCAAACTAAACAGAACCATGGATGTTCCCTGGCTTGGAGAGCAAGTGACACAGCCTGGCATGTTTTACTCTCTATGCCCAAATTGTCTTGCTTCCTGAAACAGAGTGACTTAACTCACGATGCTGCCTGGGAAGAGCCCTCGTGCAGCTCTTTGCTTCAAACCACATTCAGGATTTGCTTGGGGAAATACTATTTGAAGCAGGGCAAGTCTATGCCATGGAGCATCCTCAGAAGCATAACAGATGACAGTATACCACTGCTTGAGTTTGGCTTTGGTCTTCTTTGGTTTGCTGATATAGATGCAGTTGATGGTATTTCCATGGTAGGTACTTCTAGTTTATGCAGCTTATGGGTAAGTTATTTTCTGAGGCAGTGACACCCAGATTTTTAATTTTAGTTTCTCCTGAACTGATTTGCAAAACGAGTGATCCTTGACCACTCTACAAAATTCTTGACCTTCAGCTGTTCTTAGGAATGGAGCTTTGGACTTCAAAGCATGGGCTACCTCTTTTATTCCAGGTGCATATCTGCCACTCCACAGGAGCCATCACCTCTTGGTAGAGAGTGTTTTAGCAAAAATTAATGGCGGTGGGTAATTGAAAGAATTCAGTTTTAGTTCCATATTCCTCATCATTTAACAGCCTCAGAATACGGTGCCTGATGTGTTCATCTGGATGCTCAGCAGCAACAGGAGAGTTGCATATGCGAGAATCCCAGCAAAAAACATACTCTATTCCCCAGCAAAAGAGCAGAGAGGCAAGGACTGTGGGAAGATTAAAACACATTTTCTGAAAGTAAGTCTGGGTCGCTAATGCCTGGGGAGCATTCTTCCAGATTCCTTTCAGGGATTGTATTTACAGGCTTATTTTTGTAATGTGCTAAAAATGTGTACACATTTATATCTGCCATCTATTCATGTTTACTTCTTATATTTGTGCTTATACTTCTTCAAGTACTGTACTATTGTCATGCTTTTGGTGTCTGAGTAATTAATTCTGACACTACTTGTTACGACAAGTTTATAGCATTGTTTATCTATAGCCATACACATAAACAGATAGAAGAGCTTGAACCTCTTCGCTGGAAAAGATGTCAGAATGCAGCATGTGAAAGTCCAGCAGGAGACTGGTAAGAGATCAGCACGCATTCAAATTGGATACCAAGGAAACCTATGTATTCAGCAATATTACAGCAACTATTCATGCTTGCTATGCGAAATGTGCCTAGGTTTGTGCAATACATGTCCGTAATATTGTTACAGGATTATTACTCTGGAAGGAAATTCTTAGTGGATATACTCATACAAAACAGTGTGATTGGTAGTACCTGGAAATGGACTATTGTGCAATGTAATTGTTACTATGGCCAGCAAGAAAAGCCCAAATGCATGGATAATAGAAACTCCGTAAAATAACTTTTTAGTGCTTTTTCATCTGGAGCTTCTGGGAGGACTTCCATAAAGCACAGATAAAGATCAGAACCTAAGCTCCTGATAGCTGCCATAGTTACTTGTTAAGCATGGAACTATTTGCCTGCCTGAACAAAACAATACCATCATTAACTCTCCAGCACCTCCAATAACAAGAATTACTTTAGGAACAGATAATACTAAATATGGAGCTTAGCAGAGCTAGATGAAATAGTGTGGGAGAGGAAGGTAACAACAGCTTGGTTTGTCAAGGCCAGTGATATTTTATACTGGAAAATGTTTTCTGCCCTGTCCAATGGAGTGATATTTTTAGTAAAACATGGGACCAGCACATTGCATGAAATGGGAAGTGGACTGAAGTCTGGGAAAACTTGGGTATTGGCTAGCACTGATATGTTTGCGCTATTAGGCAGCTTGCGCAAACCTCTATGTATTAGGCATTATGGCATTTACTTGGAATTCAACTGAGAAAACTACTCATTTCTTGCTTAAGAATCACAGAAGTTCCTTGTACTAAATGAGTTCACTGTCAAGAAACACTATTTATGAGGATATCAACCCAGTGAATGCTCCATTATTTTACTCTGGTTTGCTAGGACTCAGCAATCCAGCCTTCTCTCTTTCTTGAGCTTGTTTATGATGGGTGGATTTCTTTTCAGTTACCAGGCAAGCGCCCGCTGGGTTGGACCGTGCAGGCAAAGGTGGACATTTACCTATGGCTTGGACCTGCCAGCTATGCCTGCAGCACCATGGAGAACTTGCCTGTAGGATATGAGATTGAATTACCATCTAACACCAACTCAGGGCATGGTGCGGTGTCCTCACCTGCCTGCCTATTGTATAAAAGTAAGGCAGTGTTTCTTATCCATGTTAACAATTAAGAGTCATGGTCCCAAAAGTTCTAATTCACAGGGCAGAACAACCTCTATTTAAAATAACTGTTCTAAGATGATAACTGCTTAGCATTTTTTTCATAAAAAAGGCTGTTTTACTTGCCAAGTCATCAGTCCTGCCACTGACACTTTGTAGATGTCAGGGGAAGAAAGGACGTGTTGACTTGAAGTTTCCGTTCCCTGTCCCATGGGCCTGTCTCCTCATAATGAGGAAGCACCCTTCAGTTCTCCTGATGAAGCTACCATGTAGAACACCTAATAGATAAACCAGTGATGGGAGGCAAAATCTGGCAGTTAGCAACCTTGTAGGAAAGACACTTCAACACGTTGACTTTTAGTGAATGCAAAAGTCTTACACAATTTCTGACTATCTCAGGTGTCTCTTTAGTGAGACAATGCCAGCAACAGTTAGTCTTTTCAGACCCTGGTTGGACAGCAGGTGGTGAATCTTCCCTTCCTGCCTATGTGCCGTATCATTTTCACTAGGCTGACATTACTGTTTCTCTTTTCAATTATTAGCTCCACACCTCTTCCAGCTAAGGGCCCACATGTATCAGGCAAGGGGGCTCATTGCAGCTGACAGCACTGGACTTTCTGATCCTTTTGCAAAAGTTACTTTCACATCACACTGCCAGACCACGAAGGTAAGTTCCAAAGTCTCTTTAAGTAATGAAAACACTTTTTTTCCCCTAATTAAACCATGAAGAGGAAAAATCTTGGTTTTGCAAGGAGGTACCTAGCAGGAAAAGCTAGATGCCTGCTATGAAAGGGCAACTCCTGATAGTTCACAGCAAGCAAGGCAAAAGTTTAGGTATAATCTGCTATTCTAACATGAGGTGCAGTAGTACTTGTTTATTTTAACTCAGAAGTCAGATTATCTGGGGCTATTGGGACTTTGTAGTAAGTGAATTAACTTACTATACATCTTTTTCTATGTGTTTTAAGCTTGGGCTTTTGTCATTGCTTGGTATTGTTCTCTTTTCCTATAGTCTATGAATAAAACAATTGAGCAAAGAGTGAAGACCTTTATACGGCTTCTGTAGACATGGGAGCCAATATGGCTCTTTGCAATCGAATTTGGCAAAGCACACTGGTGGTTTTAGTCAAAGTTGAAATGAGTTGAAAACAGAGAGGTGTGAGACTTCCTGCACCACTTAAATGCTGCAAAAATGTGCCCACAGGGAGTGGTCTCATCTCTCTCTCAGCCATCTCCAGGGTGCAAATAATCTTCTGTGCACATGTGATGGACCCTCTAGAGAGAAGTGGGAACTTCTACAAAGCTCTAGCAACAAGGGTTGAAGTTTAGTGCTGGCAAATGAGCAGGAGGATTGTCTCTTGCAGAACATGAAGACTGATACCCAGAGGTCCTGCACCCTTTACAACTTCCCTGGAGCTAAAATGGGGCTGGGAGTTCTGAAACCCATGACACAAGCAGAATTTTTTGGCCAAATATGGTCTTATTTCAGAAAAAGGACTTAGCTCCTCCATCCATTCCCTCCCACCAAAAAAATCCACAGAAGACTGTTTTAATTTAATTAATTCTAAAATTTCTCTGACAATTTCTCTTACAAAGCAAGTTCTCTAGCATGTACTAAAGGGAGAGAGAAGCAAAAACCTTTCCCTGCTGTAAGTTGCAGGTGCCTGTTTGTGCTGGTTTTGCCTCAAGGATATGAATTGAACTTTTCTTCTAATATGATTTTAGCTTCTATTGGCCAATTAGGTTAGTGTTTAGGTGCACCAGACTCAGGAAAGTATAATTTGTCCCAGGAAAGATAGGATTTTATAGGCACAGAAGTTTTAAGTTTATTCACTGCATGAATAAAATATTACAATTACTTGCATGTTTTTAGAAGACTGTCAGCCAAGTGCCAATAAACTGTAGTCAAAAACCTTATTTCCATTTGAAGGAACGATAACAGGTTATGAGTCATTTTGCAGTTGGCATATTTTTCTCTTTAAATGTTATCTTTGTTAAATATATTTCCTGCCAAGAAACGTTGTCTATGATGAAATACCATAAGCATCGTTATAACCCAATTCACAACAAATTAAAGATTTGATTTATTATGAATGATTCACTAAAATAACTTTTTTTTTTAAATAAAATATTATGTGTCATTACAGTGGCATAAAAACAAAATTGAAAAAAATGTACCCCAGGGAAGTGAAAGTCTTTATTTCAATAGCTCTGTACATGTGCCTGCTTTCCTAAACTAGCAGCTTTCCTCTAAATTGAATACTGTGGTTTTTCTATGCAGGCTGATGGTCATGCATTTTTATCCCTTTGAGTGATCTGTGAGATGAACAGGGAAATGATGAAGATGGGGATACTGTCCTCAAGGCAAAAGAATCATATTCTTGCCATTGGAAACAACTGCTGAAAAATGCAGAGTCTCAAGACAGGGGTTGTTCAGGTTGTGGGAAAGGACATCAACAGTATGACAGCACATCCTGTTGAAGGACTCCCAACCAAGCCATTGACTAGCTGTAGCTAATTAAACATATCCTCTCTTTCATTAGATCATTTCTCAAACATTATCCCCCACCTGGAACCAGATGCTGCTTTTCAACAGCATCGTGCTGTATGGTGACAGAGAGGAGATTGCTCAGTTCCCACCAGAGATTGTCATCGAGCTGTATGATGACGATGCAGTGGTAAGCTCGAACTCCTTCTTAGTAAAAATCCTGGGCTCTTACAACTTACTGCTAGGATGAAAGCAACACTGTGTCACTGATTAGACAACAAATGGATGGCCTTGCTGAATGGAGCTCAGTTTGAGAGGTTTGCAGTTTAACATCTGAAAACAGCCCTGAGACTTGCTTTATGTCTTTGCAAAGCTGTGACCTTTCTTTTTCATAGTGAATTTTGTTCCTATAGACTGGTTTAGAGAAATCGGAAGCATCTTGCCTCCACCTCCCTTGCACATGGCTCTAAATATTGTAACTAAGTATGGGGAGACACAAGTTTATCTCTGACCATGCAAAACTCTGACACGTTCACACTGGTTGAGTACAGAGCTCAGAAACTTTGGATGCTCTGATGAGGTAATAAGCACTCAGCTCCTCCATTTCTCAGCTGACTTGCATTTTACCTTGCTATTTACATCAGGAGGAGGTTTTTTTTCATGGATGCTAATCTCTGCATCTTCTTGGCTGCTATGACAGCTGTGAAATTCAAATGCATTTGATACCTATACTCTCCTTCATTTAGGGTAAAGCAGAATATATTGGGTCTACAGTGGCTGCCCCTGTGGTGAAACTTGCTGATCAAAACTATGAACCACCTAAACTTGCTTACCACCCTGTGTACTGTGCAAATCTTTCTGGAGGAGACCTTCTTGCTACATTTGAGCTTCTGGAGGTAAGCTAGACTTGCTTGATCATTAGACTTCTACAGCCTGGGCTCAGAAAAGCAGCTGTTGTATTGAGGACCATCACCTTTTTGAATTAGTGGGAACTGCAACTGGAGCAGGATCATTCTACTGTTGGACTTCATAGTCTCTGTGCAATCTCTGTTACTCTCTCCACCCTGCCAAGAGCCACTGCCTGTGCCCAAACCACAAGGACCACCTTGCACGCTCTGATCCTCATTTGCCTGTCACTTGCCTTGCCCTAAGCCAAGCTATGGTCTGAGAAACAACTGTGAAAATCTTGCCACTATCTCAATGATCTGCTCTTTGGAGCAGTACATGGCCTCTATCAGCCTCAAAGCTTTCAGTACTATTTGCCCTCTTAGGAAAGGGGAGGTGAATGATAAGGATTGGATTAGGGAGCCTGAGTTTTCAGGTACCCCTAACTTCATAACAGAAATGTTACACTCATTTCCATCTGCAATAAAAAACCAAATTCAGTGTACCTCTGGGGCCAGCCCAGCAGATGCATTAGTGAGGTGTATTGTGCCTGTGATCTGTGAGAATTTCAGGGGAATTTACAGAGCCGCCATTAAGATGAAACCTTTCTGCTGAAAATTATAGTGGTTTATGCTGAAATATGAACTGGCAAAAATGTGGAACTCTGTGACCTGTTTTAGAGGTTTTCCCAGGATAAAACAGGCTTTTAAACATAATGGGCTAATTATGTTCACAGTAAAAAAAATAAAATATGACATCATGTAGAGCATATCTTCATTATGGTGGGTACCTAGGGACAAAGTCTAGTACCTTAGCTACAGTTTTAGAACTTTTTTCTTGAAATACTCTTTTTGGTGAACAAAGAGAGCATTGTATTTTGTTTTGCCATCTTTTGAAACAAAGGGAACAGCACTGCTTCTGGGATCTATCCAAATAGACTTCTAAGACTTCTCTAGAGAGTTGACGAATTGAAAGTGAAGACCCTGCAGTCTTTATTTTCATACTCTGCATTATTCTTCTCAGTGACAACACTCTAGGTCATCTCACATGGCAGATAATAGCATTATGTACGTTAAGGCATGTTCAGGAATAGATATGTGTAAACACATGCCAGGTTTCAAAGCACTCCCAGAGCTGATGTGCTGGTGGCTCATTCCAACATCAGAAGCTTCCTGATGATGTTCTCTGTGAGGATGGAAATGAAAATCTCTCATCAGTAGTTTATTCTCATTCTGAAATTTTCCTATGTCATACAGTGCTTGATGACTTTGATCTGCGGGTGCCATTGGGTTCAGCTGAGGAAGTGTTGTGTAAGAAGTGAATGCTCCTTTCTCAAAATGAATGCTATTATGCTGGGTATTGCTGGAGAGATAAAAAAATTCCTATAAAAAAACATTCTGACATTTATAAAAATAGTAGACCAAGAAAATATAGACCAACTTTTTTTTTTAATCAAAAGAGTAAAACACCCTTTTAAACCCATTGTGTGGGTATTTTCCTCTATGATACATTTTCCACCCATCTCTTCCTTCACCTACAAGGACCTAAGGAACATAACCTTTCTCCTTTATGTTAATTAAACTGCCACACAACTGTACATAAGCTGCAGATAACAAACAGATGGCCTAGTTAAAAGAAGTAGAAGACTTCGACTTTACAGGTCCTTTGAGAGCTGCATTTCAGATGCTTCACCTTTCAACGGTGACAAGTTAAAGTCCTGGTTTCAATTATTTTACAGAGAAATTTGCTAAATCAGGTCAGGCAGAATTCGGACCTGCCCTGAGATGGTCATAAATACAGTGTTGAAAATCAGGAAGGAACTGGGAAATTAAGTCAGGGAGCTTTCCCACAGAAGGTGAACCAAACAGGCAGTAGAGCCTGGAGCACAGCAAGAGGCAAAGAGACGATCAGGGCTCAGGGCAGCGGTGGAAAGCGCTCTTCTCCCATCCAGCTGGCACAAGGCAGTCCTTTATGCCCAAATAAGCTCCTGAACGTGGGGCTAGTTTACGTGTAATCACATGTGAAGGACATAAGTGCCGCCTGCTGCAAGATTTTAGTAATTGCACAGAGAAGGCCCGGCCCTAATGTTGGAGATGCAATTTGCAAGTTCTCAAGTGCTGACAGCATGCAATAACACAGGATCACTTTTCCGTAGTGTTTGAACAGCACTACGTCTGTCTCATAAATGTGCAATTTAGCTGATATGTCCTGTGTTCGCCAGCCTTTTTAAACTAAAATCAGATCTAGAATTTTACTGAGAAAAATCTTCTGACAAAATATACACAGGATTTTCATTAAATATAATTACCATGGTTTCCATTTTTAGTAAATATAATTGCCATGCTTCAGTACACAGATATCTTCCAGGTGGACTATGTCCTGCTAGGACAAAGGGGACTTTTTTTAGAAAAGTGCATAAGCCAGATCTATTGAATACTCTTCCTGCCAAGTGTTTTAGCATCACAGCATGACAGATATCCATTCAGGTCACATTCCTCTCATAACAAAACCTATCATCTGCTTTGTAACAGGGCTTGTAAAACTGCCTTAAATTCATGTATTCTATGTACCATTCACAAATACTTCTGGTGCTGGTTTTATTCTTAAAAAAAACAGCCTAAGTTATGACTGCTTGATTTTTCAGATTCCTGAGTCAGATCCAGACAGACTGCCCCCACTGGATCCACCAGATATTAGCCAGGTTTACCCAGTCCCATCTAATATCCGACCTGTTTTAAGCAAGTACAGAGTGGAGGTGAGTTACTTAGAATATTCCCATTTCCAAATCTCATCTCTTTTTCTCTTTTTGAACTGTAACAGTAATGGGTGATGATTTTTAAAATACTTATGAATAGGAATCATATAAAATAGCACAAGGATAGCAAAATATACATGGTAAGTTCAGATCAAACTGATTCTCTTAGACTGGGCATGCAAGGCAATTCTTCCACCTGAGGCCAGCAAAGGCTACATCTCAGTCCTAACATGCTGGGAAGGGACTTCTCCCACAGCAGAGTGTGGCTGACAGACTTCTGGTCTGAACAACCCAGGGCATTGTCTACAGGAGACGGAGAGCTTCCACTTGCAGCTGACCTCACTGGAGGTGAAGGTCTACCTCAGTCATCTCCCGGGCTTTTCTGGATCCCAGACTTCAGCCGCGATGTGACCTGCCTGCTTACAAAAGTCTAGACCCTCCCTCCCGTTTTCTTTTGCACCTATAAGCAGTCAGCTCTCATTTGGACCCGAAGTTCACTTATGGTAGAAAACAGGGAAATGTACCAGCTTTTCATATCAGTGTAATGCCTGGAATCTGCCCAGCCTCACCACTCCCTGCCACTTAGCCCTTAGCCTTCACACCAGCTGTTTATTCGTCCATCGTGCTGTGCCAAGTCAGACCCTGCTTGCATAGCCTGGGGGCCCTTCCCCAGAAATACCCGTTCAGGAGCCCAGAAGCAGTTCCAGCTTTGCCTTCAAAGATCAAGCAATTGAGCTGCTGAAAAGGAGAGAATATTAGTTAACTCTGCTGTATCATTTACTTAAACTCTTGGTCTCTGTACATAGGAAACAGGTTTTGTTCGCAGTACTTTTTTTACACTAAACCCTGCAATGTAAATAAACCCATGAACTACTCCGCTGATACTAGAGGGACAACTTAATCCTTAAACTTAGGTGAACTTAAATCACATGCCTGGAGTGATTCAGATCTTAAATAGATTAAATTATATTTTGGATTCTGTCTTCCTTGGTTCTGGAGGGAGTCCAGGACAACTCCACTACTCACCCTGATAGCTCGGCCACCTAAAAATCAGGGAAATTGCATCCAGATCCAGACAGTTAAATTGCTATGAGAACAGGTTTATAGTTGAAGTGGATGTACATATTCTGAAACATGAACTGTGGAGGGCATCTAGCAAGGAAAAGACACAGAATAAATACAACACTATTTTTGTTAAGATATTATAGCATATATCTCACATTGGTGGAAAAAGCCGTGGAGCCATTGTAACTATGAAAGTGTGTCCTGATTTTAATCAGGAACCTCTGGCAACAGAGCAGGATCTCACTGATCCTAACTCCCCTCCTGTGCCCTTTGCCACTCCCTGACTCACACAAATCCTGTCCTACCAGTATTTAAGTTGTCCACAAAGCCCCTCACGCTCCCTTTTTGTTCCAGTCTTCATTTCAGGTTCATGAGACTCACAACTTATCTCACTGATCATAATGTAACCATCTCTTGCTGCCCCAGTCCTCTCCTTCAGGGTCTCCCAGCACTGGTTTTATAAAGTCCCCTTTTTTCCTGCAGACTCCTATTTTATAGACCCAGTCTCATTCTTGTCCTCCAGACCAGGGGCACGGTTCTTTGAAGGAAAGCTGCTTGGAGACCTCCTGCCATCCATTGCAGACCTGAGGGTTATCTCATCTGGCAAACTTCTACTTACCTCCTCTGTTTGTATGGGATTAGTTTGCTCCTTCAACAAGTCTGACACTTTAAACAAACCAAGCCCCTGCTGTTCAGAGGAATTGCCCTGATGTAAAGACAACTTTTGCAAATGTGATTAACATGGCTCGCTGTTGCCGATAACGCCTTGATGATAGTTGGATGTTATCAATTTCTTTAACTTCCACCATTAATCCTTGTTGTTATTTCATATCAGATTTAAGTTGTTCGTGTTTTTTTCTGGTAGTCCTGCATTCCCAAAGGGATACAAGGTGATGGAATCCCAACAAGGTCTTCTCCGAGACTGAGGGCTGTCCACACGATACTAATGTTTCTGTCTGTCCGCCACAGGTTCTGTTCTGGGGTGTTCGAGAGCTGAAGAAGGTCCAGCTCCTCTCTGTGGATCGCCCCCAGGTTCTCATCGAATGTGCAGGGAAAGGAGTGAAATCCTCTGTCATCCAGAGCTACAAGAAAAACCCCAATTTCAGTGGCCTCGCAGACTGGTTTGAAGTAGTACGTTGCTGCTCCTTTCCTGTCCATTATCTGGTTGGGCAAAGTGTTAATAATTTCCTTTCTTACTTGTCAAATAATTTCTTCTGTGCCTTGATTAAATGCTAAGGGACATCAGTTATCATATAAACACTGATGATTTGAAGAGGCTATAAAAAAATTCCGCTACAACTGTATGATAAAATAAGATGATGTTCCTCATGTTATGTCCCAAGTACACCAGGAAACATTTTTGTGATCAGATTTTTTACTGATAGGTTGGAATTTGTTGACAGATAATGGATATTTTTAGTATATTTCTCCTCTTCCTTTCCCATTTTGCAGTGTAATGCTCAGTTTTCTTTATTTTCTTTCAGTTCTTTTAATTTTCTTTCGTGTGTTACTGGGCTATTAAGAGGATTGATCATTTCTGGCTCATGAGCTCTGGACCTTTTCGTATTGTAATGCTCGTGGTTATGGACTGGAAATGTAATTATTGCTTGTTGGCTGGGTTATAAGAACTAGCTAGTACTTTCAGTGAACAAAGATCAATTTCAGAAAAAAAAACGTTTGATTCACTCTAGCTGTTGGTGTCAAGAGTGTTGTTTGTTTATAAGGCAAAAGAATATCAAAAGATCCACTTGGATACTGAAATACAGTTGTCACAGAATTCTTAGTTTCCATTGTGTGTCACACGTCCAACGAGCCATTCTCTCTTTCATAATTCACACTAAAAGGCATGTAACACTCAGGGTCCACATACCGTGGCTGGGCAAACTGAGGCAGATAGTCTTAGAAGTGTTCAAAAAAGCAGCAGTAGCATAAGTCTCACAAATTCCAACACAATGTTCATCCTATCTGAATGTTTCTGATTTTCCCAGTTTACTCTAACAAGAGACATTATATGCTCGTATATAAAAGCATGGGACTCAACTCAGTAGCACAGTCCATATGATCCTCTCTGTATTGTTAAGTACAAGGCTTTCTCCAGACTTTGCAGAAAACTGTGAACTATATTGTCTATGCTGAATGCATTTTGTGTATAGGTATGTTAGTTGCTGGGGAGAAGAAGGGAGGGAAGAGTAATAGTCTTAATACTGTGCACAACAAATATTCTATACATATTCTATATTTTTTAGTAATTCTCATGCTGCTCTCTGTCTTCCTCCACTAGGAGCTGCCTGAAAATGAACTCTTGCATCCACCACTAAGCATCTGTGTTGTCGACTGGAGAGCCTTTGGGAGGAGTACTCTTGTTGGAACACACACCATCAACTGCCTTAAGAAATTCCTATGTAAGACCCAGTCAGGTCCTCAGATGGCACCAAGCAGACTAGACACTGTAGAAATTGAGAAAGGTAAATGTCCAATCCTGACCCCAAATCAAAAGACAAAGGACCTGCTCAGAATCTTTACACTAGGCAGGTACTTGGGATATATGCTTTATTGTGTTAAGTGTAGGGTCAAATCCTTAATGATATGGTCATTTGATGATCACCAAGTGGGATGATAGCATTTCTGGAGAATCTTACCTAACTTGAAAAGTTTAAATTTCAGCTTCACCTGAGTCATCCCAGCCCACTGAGTTATTTCAAGAAGAACCACGTTTAGCTGATCATGTTTATGCTGAAGTGGAGCAGGGTAAATGTACAGTGGTAGAGCCAGTCCTAGATTTCACAACGCTTGCTGCCCCTGAACCAGAGTGCCCTGCCTCTGACCCAGGGAAAGAGAGAAAACAGAAGGTAGGTATAGCTGCCTGCTAATTTTCTCTTACAGTCTTGCAGGCTTCAACTCTTCCTTGTAAAATTTTAATATCTTACTTAGGATTAGAGATTCTGGGTATGATGTTGTCATGCACACTATATTGTTGGTCCTTGAGAGAGCTAATCAACAATGTTGTTTTGACCAAATGTGATTTTATCTCTTCCATTAATACATACTGCCTTTCTTTCCTTTTGTGCTGGGTGATCATCACATGGGAAATTGCTACTGGAGTGGTAGGATTTTTGCTTTTTCTGCCCTTGTATGATCTACTTAATTGCAAACATCTCACCATGAATAACTGTTCCTGTGTTCATTGCATTTAGGCAAGGATAAAACCCCTCTTGCATTAGATGCTGCACAAATGGGGAGAAGAAAGTCTATTTCCAAAAATTCTTACTGACAAAGTGTAAAACTGTTGTCGGTTTGTGAGTAGAAGAGATCGGAAAGTACAGGAAAACAAAGCAATTCTGGTCATAATGGTGCTTACAGTACCATGTATGCTCTAGATTGTGCACAATATTTTTTGTTCAGATGCACATGCTCCTCCTTTCTCTGTAGTTTCTCCCATCAAAATTATTTTTTTATTAACAGCAGTAAAAGCAGATGACACAGGACTGAGTTTCATTTCAGAAGCTGTTTTTGTAGCTGCGTGAAGAGTGTTTCTTTAACCTTTTATGTCTCAATAGTTAAATATTTCCAGCATCCTTTGTAATTAGGAGGTCAAAGAAACTGCAGGGTTGTCGTGTTCTGTAGGTATAAACACTAGACTGGATCTTTCATTGGTTGCAGAATAGATTCAATGTAGAACAGCAAAGTATAGTAAGAAATGATTCCTAAAGGCAAACTGTAATTTAACTGTCTGTTGTATTAATTATCATTCCCATCTTTCTATTTCTATCTTTTCTTTGGCCTCCCCTGCAAAACTGAAAACTTTTTGTAATGGTGTAGGATGAAACACTCCATTTAAGAAGGGCCAGTTCTTCTTGGCCAAGAATGAAACTAATAATATTTGCCACATGAGCAAGTGATCTTCAGGATCAGATTTTAGCTTTTTGGTGAGAACAGCTGAACTGCAGCAACTCTTGGGACTCCTTCTTCTTCCAGAAAGCAATAAAGTAGTAATGGGAGTTCTTAGAGCACTCACAGACTTAAGAGGGAGAAGTCCATTTGTATCTGAATGTTCACATCCCTCAAAACATCTTTACCTATTTCTCTGTGTAGATTTGCTTCTTTCAAGATTTGGTCCTGTAGTAATATCTCAAATGTTCAAATTTTTGGCATCATCAGTAGATAATACAGAAATAACTTTAATAATGTGATGACCTTGATGAAGTGTCTTGGAATAGAAGACAGAGGCACTAATTCGTATTGCATTTTATTTAGCTCTTGGAGGTTGAAATTTTTTACCATATATCTTTACATATGTGATGTCATGAGTGAGGTGATTAGTTTTGATCTGTTCTAGAGGTCAGCAGTGTTTTTCCCCATGTTTTTGTAGGATATGAAAGAATCCACCCGACGGTCAACAAAGAGGAAAAAAAGAACAATTGCAGATGAATCAGCTGAAAATGTTATTGACTGGTGGTCAAAATACTATGCTTCTGTACTCAAGATGCAAAAGGTAAGTCACCCAGCATGACCAAAAACCTCTCATGAATGAGCAAAAGATATATTGCTGAATGATGCCTTTTCAATATTACATTCATAATGAGGAATTTGTCCATCATCTTTTTCTTTTGAAAGGCAAAGGGAAATCTTTCCAGTGAAGGAAAACCTGAGGACAGTAAGTAAATTATTTACATTTTTCTGTTATTTTGAGTTACTAATTCTTTGCTTCTCTACTATTTTACTGTCGGCTATTAATGACTGATGAAAGAGTTCTGCTGGTACAAGGAGTCCTTTCCTCTACAGCTAATCAGAGCGTGGGTAAGTTAAAACTTCACAGACAGTGTTCCGTTAACATGAGTTTTCTGTCATTCATGTCTCTTACACAAAAATTTGTAAAGTCAAAGTCTTAGAGGATAGAAGATGGAGATTATTCTAATCTTAGATGCATTTATAACAGGTTCAGAAAAAGACTTTTTCTCAGTTTTGAATCCAATTCAGCAGCATTGATACAGGAACAGAATTTGCTAGAAGACTCCATAGTCATGTCTTTTACTTTCGTAGTTGCAAAGCTTTGTGTCTAGCTCAGGTTTAAATGGAAAATATTTTGCACAAAAAAATCTAAAGGAACTGGCCAGAAATAAGCTGTGAGTATTTGTGTATGTATATATGTCCCTATAAATGCGTACACCACGCGGAAAGAGCAAGGAGGAATCTTCATATTGTATTTTGCATTCTTGTCTGGAACATTTGATGTCCTTTGCTCACTAAAAAACCTGCATAATGTCACAAAATCTCAGCAGATCAGACTTCTGACCACGTTGCATTGATCATAGAAGAGGAGCCAGACAAAAAGAAGAAGGATAAGACATTGAAAAAGAAACTGAAAGAAACTCCAAACCTAGCAACACTTCAGGTAAGAGAGAAGTAAGGCTGAAGTGTAAGGCTGTTATTCACTGCCTCCCTAAACCTTGACATCAGAGGCTGAGTTCTGCAATACTCTCCTTACACTTATTTCAGATATCTTGAAACAAATAAAACACAAAAAATTATAGTCACAATGCACATCAGCACATGCGGCCCAGAGGAAACCAGAGGAAACCAGAGTCTAGGAAGGTGGATGTGGCCCACTTGGCCTTAGACCTTCAATTTACCAGTATAGACACACTCAGAGAGACTTAAGTGAAAATTCAGTTTTGTTGCTCATCTGTAAAACACTGAATATGGAAACTCAGAATACCATATTGAAAATATTAGAGCATATTAAGAATGACTTAAAAGGAGTACAAAAAGCATTTCTGCAATTGATAGTGCATCATTCCTGATGGAGGTAATACTCAGCTCAAATTAGATTCCATTGCGTAATGATAGAAGGAATTAAAAAAAAACTATATGGGTCATGCAAAATGACTGGAGGGATCAGGAGATCTGAAAAGATTAGGACTGCTTGGATTAAACTGTGGCTGAATAAAGGAGAATTTGAAACTGTTTCCGTTTTTTAAGAGATGGTGCTAGTCTAGGCCCTTCTATTTGACACCGAATGACATTTCATAAATTACAGGGGAAGAGTGTTGAAAAAAATCCATCCTTTTAAAAATTATTTGGTCTTTTTACCTATCCAAAAGGCCTATCCCCACAGCACTTTTTTTTTATTGTTGGCTTTGCTTTCATATTCTGACACATTAACAGAACAGAAAGTGTCAGTACATCAAAGGAGGTGGACAGAGAGGACAGAGAAGCAGAGAGCAGCACTTCCACAGTGTTTTCACCCACAGGAGTGTTTACAAATGTTCTTTCTGGCCCTTCTAGAGCCACTTCCGCCTGCTACCTTAACATGTTATTCTAGTGGTCAGGAAGGACTTTGGTTAACGACAAAATTTCTTCTGTTTTAAGTGGAGAATTAACTTTTTTCCTCAAAGACTTTTACAAAACCTTGGTTTTAATAATATCTGTATTTTAAGTCAAAATGTATTTCTAGTCATCCTTTAATAAAGGAAGATAATATAAATATATTCACTGCACCACAAAAAAAATAAGCATTTTCCTATTTTCACAGATTTATGAAGGAGACTTGGAGAGTGAATTTAATAACTTTGAGGACTGGGTGAAAACTTTCCAGCTCTTAAGAGGAAAATCTAATGATGAAGTTCATGCTGAATCTGAAGACAGAATAATAGGAAAATTTAAGGTGAGGTTTGATGTTGATTAAATGGGTAATTATTTAGAGGCTTTATGTTTTCATGCATATTTCAGCTATACGAAAGAAAAAGTCACTGACAGTCTGTTGTAAACAGAATTATCCTTTTTATTTGATGTAGAGAGATATTTTCCTTTTCCCATTATTTGATAGATAAAAGCAGCATCCAGCACGGTGTTCATTGTTGGTTTGAAAAAAGGAATTTAAAAAAAAATTTAAATCACAAGCAGGGAATAAAAGATACATTACGTAGTCCAGCTTCTGCTAATGTAATTTGATTACTGCACTGTCAGTTGCAGCACCTTACATGTAATTTTCAGTAATTTAAATAGAGGCCCTTATGGTTACTCTGATTGGAAACAATTGCACAGCCTGATCCAGGGCATCATTACGCAATCTGAAAACACAGTTTAAAGCATGAATAGTATTTTGTGGATTTCAAGTATTTTGTAGTGTATAGGAACTGAACAGGTTTATAATGCAAATTTCTGTTTAACTGACTTGCTAGTTGCTTTCAGGCAGTATGAGCTTCTCAGCAGTATGAGTCAATATTGATCTATGAGAGTTGTATGGTGGCTGCAAAAATACAGTTAGAGTCCAATCACACTCTTGTGAAACTAACCCAGTGGAATTATCAATTTGCAAATATAGTTAAGAGCAAAATACTATTTTTAGAATATTAACATCAAGAAAACTAGATTTAAGACACTTGCAAGTGTTAGTCCTTTAAATAATAAAATAGCTAAGAGCATGCAAGTACTACTTGTAATCATCTAGATGTGAGGATAGTATCATGCTATAGAGCAAAGACATTTTAAAAGCTGATGTTTAGTGCACTAAATCTTGTGTTTCCTTTGAGTGTTATCACAAAATGAGTTGCGCATAAGTATGTGCTGGAGCATAGGCTGTATATATGATGTTTTGTTTGCATTCAGAGTTGGTTTTGTATTGCACTTGGTCTGTTTTCAAGGGAGATAAAACACAGTGTATTACCAGGGCTCCTTCTGCATATACCCAAGTCCTGAGGATGGCAGCTTGCTGGATGGAGGGCAGCCCCGTATCCTACAAGGGATACCACCAAACCACTCCGTCCAAGTTCTCATCAGGGTTTATATTGTGGCAGTAAGTAGACAGATGTTCTTTTAGTCTTGGACATTCCTTTACAACTCCGTTTACCTCCAGCGTCTTTGAAGTCAAGATTTCAGAAAAAGTCATCCAGGTGGGAGAAATTTTTTTGGTCATATTTCAGACAATGTTTCGTGTTGCAGAAATGGGTGTAGAAAAGGTTACATATTCCTCATGATAAATCACATAACTGGAGAATCATTTCCCTTGTTCAAACTGAGATGGCTAACGACATTAACATAGTATGGATAACTTGTTCTAGCCAGTTTTAATGAGTAGAGTTGTTTCAAAATGACACAAATTTAAACCAAATCTCACTGAGAGGGAAATCGGAGCATATTTTTTGAGGCTTGTGAATTCTGTATGACCAAAGTGGTGGATGGTTGTGAATAAGTTATGGGGTGGAGAAAGAGGCAGAAAAGATGATGAGAGAACACGGTGTGAGAAGTAAAAGGAGTAGAAAGAGCTGATATTTGAGAGAAATAAGAAAGTTACAGGTGATCTGAGAGGGGAAGGATAGCATGCAAAACAGAAGAGAAGAATAGGAAGAGGTTACTTTGTTTCTTGAATATAAAGACTTCCAAGCCATCTCATAATAAAGTCTGAAGAGCTGTTTTGCACTGTTCAAGGACCTGCACCAATATTTTTGGGAAACCTTTCCTCAATATTACATGCATTGGTGCAGCCAACTTCTTCCTCAGCACTGCCTCTTCTGGTCATCTCTTTTTCCATCTTAATGGTAGGACTGCACTTACATGTGCTTTACCTTGGCAAACTCTCTTCTCTTCCAGATCATCTTTTCCCAGTAGCATGCAAACCTAAATGCCAAATTCTATAGTACATGAGGCAAGCAAAGCCCCTGCATTTCCAGAACACCCAGGAATGAGCAGGAAACCTGCAGTTCTGTGTTGTGACTATGCTGCATTTAAACAAATTTCTTGAGGACACAATCTTACTTCCCAACAGGCATTTAACCTTAGCCCAGCTGATCCAGATGGGAAGTCAGACCCCTACGTTGTGCTGAGACTGGGCAACACAGAAATTAAAGACAGGGAAAACTACATACCCAAGCAGCTAAACCCAGTATTTGGAAGGTCAGTGATGGCTTATTTCCTTATTCAAGGGTGATTTATACTTTATTATTTCCCACTACTACTGCTGTTAGTATTACAAAGTGTATAATTAGTGTATAACAAATACACTAATTTTTGCCACTTTGGAAGTTTTGTAATTCTACTGGTTAAAATGTTGAGAATTGGTGTCATCCTGTATGATTACAAATTATTTCATTTTCATACCTGCTAAAATGTATCACAGAATGCAGTCCATGAGAGGATTTGCAAAATGAGGCAACAAATGATCTTGTCTGTGCAAATTATTGCAACTCGTGACTTTAAAGTGAAATAAATATCAGCACAGAAATTTCACAATCTTTGTTGCTATTTCAGATTGAATTGAGTGCAAAATACATCTTGTAATTTTAAAACTAGGACAAAACCTCATTTTTTGAACCCACTTTGCCTTCTGAAAGGGGGAGCCAGGGACAAGCTGTCAGTAGACATCAATTTTTTATTATCAATGCTTTATACTTACTTATGTTGTTAATGTTTATAGCTGTGATTTCTTTTTTTCTTTGCCAGTAAGCCTTCCTGTTTTAAGAAGGTTGAAAATGTTTTGAATTGGGATGGAAATATTCTGTAAGACCATTACGAGAGAGAAATTATACTACATTGGACTGAAAGTTTCCCAGGCCAGGGTAATGTCTGCAAATGCAGAGACTTAAAGAAAAAAAAGCATAAGGAGAAATTACGAGAATGGAGTGGTCCCTCCATAGCATGTCACCTCAGTTTATGAGATTTAAGCTCTTCCTTAAGTGAACCATCATTGTAATAAACTATAAAGCACAGCCAGTACAGAGGCACATAGATGTAATGGGAAATAACCAGTGTATTTGCGTTAGACAAGGTTAGAAATGGGCTGTTAATTTGGATAGTCCTTGTTGTTGTTGCCAGTGGCAACACTAGGATGACTGGATTAGCAACTCCTTTACAGTAGTAGCATCAGTCATGGTAACCCTTTTTGTTGCACCCTAGAAGCCTCAGGCAACATGGGACAGCCAACTTCTAGCAATCCCAGACCGTTCCCTAACATCTCTCTCTTCCAAAACCTACTCTGCTCTTGCTTCAAAATTGACTTTGGCCACTTTGAGCAAAACCACTTTGAGCAAAAGGGCAAAACTTGTCCTCTAAGAGACAAAGCTTAGCTTTGCCTGTGCTTTGGAGAAATCTGGAGCCAGTGTTGTGCTGATGAGGATGTTCTGTCTTTCACTAATTTGTCAAATCCCTTTTGAATTAATTTTTACACTTTCAACTTCCCTAAACATCTCAATGACAATGAATCTTATCCCTGAAAAATGCACTCTGTGAAAAGGGAGTTCGGATCTTTGCTTTTCTGAAACTTGTTTTAAAGCTTTTGTCTGATCATTTTGTTGTGTGCCCCTAGATTCCTATATTTGTTGTTTAATCTGGTGCCTTTGGAAGAAAACAGAAAGACTTGGATGTCTGTTTTGGGGATTCTGAAAAACACATGAAAATTCTTATACGTACAACTTTCTTAGCCTTATATAATAATTTCCATGCTTCCATGCTGAATCTGTTGGATTCAGGATAAATCACTGTAGCTCACCATCTCCATCTCATTGCTCTGCCTACTGTAGGTAGGAGCAATCTTGGAACGTACAGGGGGTGGTAGGAAAGCAGGAGAAAGAGAATATTTATGCACTGTGTGCTTCCAGTATGTTCTGATATTTCATTGAAACAAAAAACACTACCAAAAAACACCACCATCTCTTGTTAGAATAGACACCGTCCACACACTGTTTGCACAGTATTCATTAACTTGTTCTTAGGTTTCAAAACTGATTTGACTGCACATAGTTCTCATTTTTCCCGTAGATCATTTGAAATCCAAGCTACATTCCCCAAGGATTCCTTGCTCACGATCCTGATCTACGACCATGACTTTGTGGGAACAGATGATCTCATTGGAGAGACCAAAATTGATTTGGAAAATCGTTTCTACAGCAGGCATCGAGCAACCTGTGGGTTACAAAGTCAATATGAAATGTAAGTACCTTTTTAGAAAGCATCAGAGAGCAGCACACCATAACGAATATTGAAGGAGAAATTCCAGATGTGGTTACATATTATGCTTTCTCCAGCACAAAAGTGTCACAGGAAGTATTGTGATTAAATTTCACCAAAGGGCTTAGCAGTGCCTTTGGGTAGCTGGGAAGTGAGTATTTTAAAATTAACAGCACTCACTTCTTGTTCACTGAGCAATCTATATATAATATACCTGCTTTAAAAACTGCTTTTGGAGACACATAAAGGGCAAATAAAACAAAAATCTGTTAAAGAAGTTAGGACAGGGCTCAACTGTGCTTTCCATTATTCAGCTGCAATTGGAGTGATCACACCAAGGCACGATGGGACTGGCATGGCATTGAGGGGAGTGGGAGATAGAGTAGGGCTGCTGGCACAGCCTCTGTAACAGGGGTGGATCATGGGGTAGTGGTTCTGAGCTCCTGCTTCCTGTCATATAGCCGCACTCTCAAGGATGTTATGCACAGAGAAATTAATACAGAGAAATTCACACTAAAATGACTCTATTGCCCTGGAGAGGGGCACTAACCTGGACTATGTAGGTTTGGGGTTCTTCTCCTATGATCATTTCTCTGTTTTATCTACAAAGAAAGTGTGGACAATGTAAAGAATCAATCCAGCAGCACAAACAAATCCCCAATACTTCACTTGTCAGCTTAGTCTCCAATGTGAGGTATTTCTTTGTGTGCTTGTTCCAGGTCCTAGATAACCCCAGCTTCTCCTGTATGTAGGAGCTACCGAACACTTTTCCTTAAATGGAGATAAAGCATGTAGTTTTGAATCCTTTAGGTAGAACAGGTATTGAGCTCTGGTCCTTTTTCTTTTGGAGAGTATGCCAGTGCCTGAGCTACTTTATCTAAGCTGTGGGTAAGGGTGCCTCAACTTCTTGTATGCTTGAAGAGAAAAGAGTACTTGGTCCCCTGACCTGAGCAGACAAATGGGATATCTCAAGTATGAAGCAGTGCTGGGCAGGTCAAAGGAAAATTTAGCTGAGCAGACCTCAGGATCACGAAGATGATGGAAAACCTCACTCATTTCTCTTCACTCTCTGTTCCCTTCTTGCAGTGAAGGGTATAATGCGTGGCGAGATGCAACCAAGCCAAGCGAAATCCTCACTAAGCTGTGTAAGGACTACAGAATAAGTGGACCTTTCATGCGGCCAGGGGAGATACAAGTAGGAACAAAAGTTTTTAAGGGACAGACAGTCTTCACGGAAGATGAGAACGGTAATGAGGCAGATCATCATTCTTCAGCTGCATTGTAGCAATACCAGGAGGCTGCCTAAGCTGCAGCTGGGACTCTGTTGTGTTGCGTATGCTAAAGTCAGGTTACTGGAACCTGTCTCTGCATTGAAATATTCACATAGCTGTGGTGATGAAGGCTGTATCTGTATTAGTTATCACCATAGCTTAAGCTACCAACCCTACCTTACCTACTTGACTTTCCTCTCTGTTCTTTTTTTCCTCCTCTTGATTATTATCACTCTGACTGCTCCTCTGAAGCACTAATGCAGCACTGTGTAAATACAGGTGTTGTAGGGTCTGTGAATCTAGAGAACAGGACAGAACTTGCTTTCAGAGCTCCCAGATTTAAAAGTGGACAAAGATACCAGGAAGCTGTGTGTCCATATCACAGATTGGAAGATGTCCCTTCCCATGGCAGAATGGATTGAACAAGATGATCTTCGAAGGTTCCTTTCAAACCATTCTATGAACCAGTTTGATACTTAAAGGAAAGAGGTGTGAGGATGGAGACTTTCAAGGGGCAACACAAGGAGCTGGTCTTAGAGACAGCAGTAGGCACTGTCATTGTAGGGAGACCTCTGCTCCCTTATTTATGTCTATTCGTCTTTCAACAAATTCCCATTGGCAGCTCCAAAATACAGCTCACACCTTGAGTGGAAGACTGCTCAGGTAGCACTGTTGGAGGGAGAAGGTCTGATCCATCTTTGGTTTCTTGGCCTGAGAGAGATCTATGAATTCAGTATTGCTGTTTGTTTTCCTCGCTAGCAGACAACTAAGTGAGACCACCAGCCACAGTGTCACTCAATCAAAATTCTGGTTCACTAAAATGAGCTTCAGACAAACCAATATCAGACAAGATAATGGAAACCAAAATCAAGGAAATACAAAACCATTAATCCTTCATTGAGATGCCATTATCTGGGATTTCTCTTCCCCCAGTGGACAAGCTCAGCTGGTCAGGAGGTGACACAATCCTACTTGTGGACTTCAACCTTCCTCGTTTGAGGTGTGATACAGTTCTCTACGGGAGTCTTTGCTGTTGCCATCACAAGGAAAAAATGTGGTGTAGATAGAAATCCTGGTGCCTCTAGGCACTATTCTACGAATCTACCATTCTATATGATTCTATGGTTTTATTGTCAGCTCTGTCAAAATCCACATCTCCTTGTCTTTCATGAGCCATAAAAAGCTTCACATTTTCAATTTTCTGTAAAAAGAGTAGTTCGCTGGTCACTTTCATCTTCCTGTTAGAAACTGCTGCTCTAATAGTGGATTGATTTGCTGTGTTTTATAGATAAACTACTGCCTAAGTGCTAATCTTCTAGTTACCCTGGTGGTGTAACCTCATTTAGACAAATTAAATGCATTTCAAGACCGTTCCTTACTTAGCTGGGGTACATAAAATCTTCCTTTTATCTCAAGCAGATTTTTAATTACCTTCTTTAATAAGTAATGGAACATATTGACAACGAGTTCAACACTATAATTCAACTCTCTTTGTTCTTTTTGTTTTACTCTTTTCTATAGAGGAGACAGTTGAATCATATGAACATCTCTCCCTAAAGGTTTTACGTGCTTGGGAAGAAATCCCTGGTGCTGGATACAAACTGGTCCCAGAGCACATTGAGACTCGGCCTCTCTACCATAAGGATAAGCCAGGCATGGAACAGGTAGAGCAGTTCAGAGGTGGTGGTGAAGGTAGTTTTTTTTCCTTTGGTAGCAGTTTTCCTTTGCTCCAGTTATTATGGTTTCTGTCTGTACCTGCAAACTTAGAGACAGCATTGCAATGTTGTGCCATACAAGAGATTTTGTACAGTATGAACCTGGCAATTGACACACATGAATGTATATAGTGAGTTATCTCAACACGCAGTAATCACAAAAGATTTGATTAAGTATTTTCATTCTTTTAAATGCTTTAGTTTATTAAGTTAACACAAACTCTGCTTGTATTTGGGTTTTGGTTCTTTTTTTTTCCTTTCACCATGTATTATTTTTATACAGATTTTACCTTGAAGTTACCAATATTTGACCTCAATTCCAACTTCTAAAATTCCTGAGATATTGTTAGAATACATGTATGAAAACAGTGTTTCGTATAGTATGCTTATAGATGTAATCATAGTTACAGGACAGTGATTTTGTTGGTGCTTATGGAGGAAGCGGTGGTTTTGGATGTCAGAACTACAGTTAAAGCCTTTTAAAGTCTCTCTCAAATAGAGTTACAGAGATATTTATCCATTTGTTTTCAAGGGTCGTGTACACATGTGGGTCGACATGTTTCCTAAAGATATGCCTCTGCCGGGACCGCCAGTCGACATTTCACCAAGAAAACCCAAAGGGTAATACTCTATGCTTTCCTCCCAGTACAGTCGCTTAAGTCGTCAAAGACTGAGTCTTTCTTAAGTGTCTGGAAAGAACTGTAAAAAGAAGTATCGCAACAACTCTCTGTAAACCTGAGAAAAGTTTTCCTAGGTTCACATGACTTCAAGTCAATAGAGAGGATCTGCTTTGTTCTCCTCCATTAAAGAACTCAAAGAACTGCCGGTGATTTTTCATCAAGGGCTATAACACACCTCTTTTAGAAAGATACCACTTTTTCTTACAGTTTGCAAGTGGCTAGAGGTATGAGTCCCTTAATAATTCTGATGTTATCATCCACTTGTTGAGTTGAAAGAAGTAATAGCAGTGTCACTACCTCTTTCAGCTAGATAACTTACTTGACTGTAGTTGAGATCTTTAATCTGATCCAACAGTATTGCACCTATTGGATTTCCAGCACTTCATTCAAAGATAAGATGAAGAAACTCTTACAGTGGCATCAGATAGAAGAGATACATTTGGAATAACTTTCTCTCAAGTCTTGCACAGATACTTATGCTGCTTTATAGGCAACACTACACATAATTCTTCAAGCTAGTTGAGTGTTTGTAAATGAAACACAAAAATGAGCAATAGAATTCTCAGCCCATCTTGTATCAGCTTTATTCCAATATTTTAGCAAGGCCTTTATTGATAATTTTGTGTTTGAAGCAGCATCAGGTACTATTACTCTATTATTTATGTTTGAACAAGTAACAATGTAGTAAAAACTTGTTTCTTCTCCTTTTCTTTTACAAAAGCTAAGATCTGACACAAAATAAGAGCCTACATGACAACTACATTCTTCACACAAGAGCTTGCTATGAAACTCCTTAACAAAGAACATTTTTCAGTCCTAAAAGGTTTAAAATTAATCATTCCCAGAAACCCAAATTGTTGCTGCCATTTTGGTAGTATAGAAAAGCAGGGAAAAATATTGTCAAATAATTAATTATGAGAAAGAAGGTAAACACAAGTTACACATTTTTTGAGAAATACATATTTGCTGAGGCAAAATAGGCTCCAGGCTGCATAAGTCTTCAAACATTTTTTGAAAATATTTTTTCTTCACAATCATTTACTGTACAAGGAGCTGATGGAGCATTGCAGATGAAAGTTTCTTTGACTAGTGCAGAGACTCGGTTTTCATGATCGACGTCTCCTTAAGAGCTCCATGACCTAGGGTAGCTGGTAACTTCTGTGGCATACCGTTTCACATCTGAGATTAAGGCTATTTCCAAGACAAAACATGTCATATCAGAAAAATCATAGAATGGTTTGCGTCAGAAGGAACCTTAAAGATCATCCAGTTCCAACCCCCCTATCATGGACAGAGACACCTCCCACTGGATCAGGTTGCTCAAAGCCCCATCCAAGCTGGTGCTGAACACCTCCAACAATGGGGCATACACGACTTCTCTGGACAACCTGTTCCGGTGCCTCACCACCACCACAGTAAAATATTTCTTCCTAATATCTAATCTAAATCTCCCCTCTTTCAGCTAATAAAGAGCCCCTTCCCAGCTTTTCTGTAGGTCTCCTGTAAGTACTGGAAGGCTGCTATAAGATCTCCTCTGTTTTTTATTAGCAAGCTGCTCACTGTTCTGGAGACGGCTCTGATGATGATGTTGAGATCATTTTTGCCTTGTTCACTGCAGCATTTTTGTGAAAGAGGTGCAGAGGAACAGGTACATAAAAAGCAAAGAATTTTACATCCCTTCAAAGCTGGCAGTGACTCCACTGTCGCCCACCATGTTCCGAGAGCTGAGAGGAGCCGTAATCCTCAGGCAACGACTAGACTCCTGTAAACAGAAGAGGCCTGAAACTGATGCCGTTTTAAGAGTTTTGCATGGATACAACATTTGTCACTTTATAAAAACATGAATTGGTAGAGGTTTACATTGGTGTTCGACCAGTGCTTCAGTGTACTCAGGCCTACCTTTTTTTCTTTTTCAGCTACGAACTGAGGGTAATAATCTGGAATACAGAGGACGTCATTCTAGAAGACGAAAATATCTTTACAGGGCAAAAATCAAGTGATATCTATGTAAAAGGGTATGTCCACCAGGACTTCTCTTCAAAAGAACATACAATATTTCATTCAAATATCAGATGAAATAATTATGTTGTGTGAATATCCCATAAGCTATTTCTATGACCTTGGAACTTTGCTTTAAATGCCTACCCAAATTACTCATCTATATTAGATACTTCTTTTTCTTTTTTTTTTCTTTTTTCCCCCTCTTAAGATCAAGTAACTGTAAAATGACACTAGTCATTACTTCCCACTCACACAGATATGGCAGCAGAAAAGAACCAAGCCCACATTTTAGCAGAAAGAGATCAAACACTTACAGAACTTGACCTTTAAGAGGTTACGTAGATGCAGAAAGGTTTGATGCAATCAGAGAAAAGGTAATTTTGACTACATGAGAAACAAGAAAACAGGTGTTTGTTAGGCTATTTCTATTGAAAATACTTCCTAGTCTTGTGTGGGAAGCATGTGAGTGTCAATGACCATGGTCATGCAGGGGAGAACATCATGTGGGCACTTTCTGCTCTCCATCTCTTTCCTGCTGTAGGTAAAACACCTGGAACAGCTTCACAGATGTTACTGGGATAATCAGTAAACCATATCGCATAAATAACATGAAAAGAGAGAGAACAAAAGGGAGCTTGGCATTCAAACCAGCTCTTCCCTGATATTGTAGCAAGTTATTTCTTAAAATTACTTGCTTGTTTTGGAGTATTGCTTTGCAGTTTCTGTTTCTGAGCCGGATTTGTACACAAGTACTGGAGAGAGGCAGGGGAATTTATGGTGTAAGTGGTGGTACGAAGTATTGGAAATCTCAGGTACAAGAGCGGTCTTGGATTCCTTGCTGTGTTTCTACTTGAGAGTGAGACTAATGAGCCAACATGAATTGTGTCTTTGTGGAATCCTGGAAAAATCTGAATTTGTAGATCACGAGGCATACAGAAAACTGAATTTCCTTAAAAAGCTGTTGCAGTACTGCCAATGACCAATGCAAATTACTGGAGGAGGGAGTACTGGGACTGATGGAGCAGAGAAGGGGAGAATGTTTTCCTTTTTGCAGGTTCTGAAAAATCACATGAACATGATAAGAAATCCAAAGTAATTGTAAGAACAGGGCAGTCTGATAGCAGCTCTTACTCCTGTGCAGGTTATATCTATGTGTGTTTTACCAGGAAAATTTGTGTGGCTGTGAAAATGCTGTATGGGGCACTAAGACAGGTACAACTTCTTTGGAGCCAGTGAATATTAACGCAGGTGAAGCACACACTAATAAAACCACATGGTCCCCAGTGTGGTTATTGCATACACTGGCTGAGCAAACCTCCCCTTGCAGATACCAGAGAGGACCTACTCTGAAATCATTGAAATTGACACAGATATATCCAACTTAGGAATACACTAACGTGTTCAGAGCAGTAGCAGAGTAGTTCTGAGGGCACAAAACTGAGGCAAAAAAAGAGGGAGCCAGCCTTTGTGCTGAGCTGTGTGACAACATGAGAACATTGCTATCAATGCCAGAGTGGTTTGACAGAGAAAGCCCGGAGTGGTTAAGTTTTTGTTTCTGTGGCTCAAGATGAACACACAAATCTCATTATGTTCAGCCAGTGCACATAGATTCAGTGCACTTGAATCAGTCATCAGGCATGGATTTGAACTGGAGAGAGTGCTGTACTTGGGATTGTTACTGTTTTTTTCCAACTCCTTTTTGAAATAATGGGGCTTGCATGGGAAAAGTCACTCTTTGGATGCAGCTCAAAAATGCTAATCTTTACTCAAGCTGTGATAAACCATCTTCAGAACTAAAACATACTTAGCTGGACCATTACCTCTTCAGAAGAGAAGCTTATGTTTAGGAAAGCATTGTTCTTTTCTAGCATAGCTTTGGACATCAGATGTTGTGCACACTGGAGCAGAAACAAACAGGAAGTCACAGGAAAAACAAGGAGAATGGTTTATATGGAAATGGTCTGGACTCTAATACTGGGCACTTAATCATTCTTGGGAGATTGAAACAGAGTTTATTAGTGTGGAACAAGATGAAAAGAGTGTGATCATCAATGGATAAATGAACAATCCTGTCTTCAGCAATCCCAAAGAAGACACATATATTGGCCAATAATAAATGGCTAACTGGTATTTTGGGGGTCTGGTCTATTAAAAAAAATGATGTTCTCATTCTTAAATTTTGATCACCACAGGCTGTTACTGCAGCTTGTACCATGGCTTGTGATCAGCTGAGATCCCTTGAGCTACGGTTGTCGCTGTGTGTCACAGTCCTGTCTCTTTTCCTCAGAGTGGTTAGGGAGGAATTAGTAAATTATCAATCATGTGTGTAATCAAATAACAACAACCACAACTCCAACTCCCCTGATGACAGCTGTGTATTTCTCTATATGCTTGCCATAGGTGGATAAAGGGCCTGGAAGAGGACAAGCAGGAGACAGATGTGCATTACAACTCCTTGACAGGAGAGGGCAACTTCAACTGGCGCTTTGTGTTCCCGTTTTATTACCTCCCAGCAGAAAAGCAAATGGTGGTTAGTAAAAGAGAAAATATATTTTCCTTGGAAAAGACAGAGCGCAAAATACCTGCTGAGCTGGTACTTCAGGTGTGGGACTTTGAAAGACTCTCTTCGGATGATTTCTTGGGTAAGCATGCAATGGATCTGTCTGAACTTCACCTGAGGTCTTACCAGACCTGCATTTTATAGAGGTCAAAGAGGTGTACAAAGAGGTGTTTGAGACCCAACTTTTGCTGTCTTTCTCTGAAGTGCCACATTGCAAACTTACACATTTCTTGGAGAAGCCGTAATTAAGAACACAGATGAGATGATGTCAGAGCAACACAAATAAATGACTTGTGGTACAGAGAGATCCCTGGCTATGAGCTTCTGCATTGCTCCATGTATCTTACCTGGATGCATTCATATCTGTCTGGTCTCTGAGTATTGTCGTATTACTTCTCGCTTCAGGCACTCTTGAGCTGAATCTAAATGGGTTCCCTCGAGCAGCAAAGACGGCCAAGAGCTGTGACCTAGGCATGGTTGTGGATGCAAGTGGAGAAAACAAGATCTCCATATTTCAGCAGAAGCGTGTCCGAGGCTGGTGGCCTTTCATCAAGGCTGGGGAGCTCACGGTAGGCAGCTCCCTACATGTGAACAGCTTTTCTCTGGGTCTGATATGCTCTGCTGAGATCCTGAGACAGAGAGATGCTAATTCTGGATATGGCATCTGAAGAACAACAACCACTGGCTATGCATAGGACTCCTACAAACTCTTAAATGGTCTTTTTGGTTCAGATAATCCCAGGCAGCCAGACCATGCTGTACTTTTTCTTTGCTTTCTTCCACTGTTCATCTCCCAGCACTCTGGATGGGTGGAGTGGTTTTCAGCCAATTTCATATCAGCTGAAGAAATCCAGAGAGGAATCTCACCTGCTTATTTATTTATTTTCTAATTGTTTCTCTCTTCAACCGGGGCAAAGGAACTGATTTTTGAGTCTATCATTATTCTCCTTGTTAGTGACACATCTCAAGTAGAAAAAGCACAGTCCCTCTTCCCTCTTCCTATTGAAGTGTGCTAACTAAGCCAATACACTTTTGGTTTAGTGGCAAGACACAAATGGTATAAAGGAATGCAAAGGACAATGACAGCTTCCCCAAAACTCTGTAAGACTTGTTGTGTTAGAAGTATCCTCCTAAGAGGAATATAAATGTTGTCACACAAAGTTTGATTTACCTGAAGCTTCTAGTGTAATAAGGCTTGCCAGCAGGTTGTAAACCTCACATAGTGTGCACCCAGCTATTTATCTCAGAGTTCTCTGCTGCAGCTTTTCTTTATGTATAAGGAATTTCTTTCTGTGTATAGCCCGGAGCTACACTGAATTTCTCAGAGTTTAACACAACTTCTGCTTTGTTCCTCTCTTAAAGGGTCCTTGTACTGTTACAGCAGGATAAGGATTCTCAATGTAAGTGAAAGACAGCTCTGCTCTAGTTCCCTAGGTGGACTGCATGTACCTAGGCATGAGATGCACCCCCATAGTTAACTCTATGCACAGTTTTTGGGGCACATCTAAATGAAACAGAGCATGAACCAGTGCTGTGAGAGCTAGTGAAGGAAAATCCAAGCTGATGTTCTTACGTGGCCACAGAGCACTTCAAGAGCTTAAACTCGAATCTTGGTAACCCTATAGCCCAGCTCTAGGGTTAGTGTGGTTGGAGTTTTTTAGGTCCATCCAGATCTGTGTGGGGACACAGACAAAGAGCTACAAGCTGCCTTCCGGTAGTGCAGCCCCCTACAAATTCAACTGCTTTGGCCCTTTTTCAGGCGGTTTGCCTCCTTCTCTAGACTTTCACTGAGTCTCCAGGAGCTTTCCTAAACCTCACCCTTCCTTCATATTTGTATCCCTTCCAGCAAGTATGCTTTAACAAAATGTACCATCTTCAAGTTCATTGTGTGCTTCAGATTAAAAGTGCCTGCGTATTTTCCATGGGTTTAGTAGACAGGCTCCACTTGCAAATCCCTTTTTTGTCTACATTTTCTCAACTCTTGCACAATTGATTCTCTAGAATTCTACTAGAATTTTTAAATCTCGGAAATTTTTTTTTTTTTTTTCCTTTGGCCTAATTGTATCTATAGGGGAGTTACTAATGAAGAACACACCTGGCCAAACAGAGAAAAGAGTGAACATCTCTTTAACGTAATGCAGATAGAATTATCAACAGATTTGCTGCTGTGAGGGCAAGGGAAAAACAAATATTTAACCCAAATTTAGGAAGCTTTAACCTTTCTAGCAGAAGACACAGTTGATACTAAGAGTCTAATAACTCAGGTGACATTTTCTACTGTAAGGCACAGCAAGCATGATTTTGTAAGTGCTAACATTGTATCAGTCACTCAACAAGTTTTAATGGCTTGTCACAATGAAAACAAGCAGTTATATTCCTTTATGACTTTTCTGACTTCTAGAAATATTGGTGAGTCAATGCTTAACAAAGTTGTACTTCTGCCACAGTGCTGAGTATCATCTGGCCATCCATGAAGAAAATTGGCTCTGAATCCTCCTGCCAGGCCACTATTCTTTGAGCCTGAACAGAGCTCTAGGACTGCATGAAATTTTCTGCACACAGATCTCACATCTAGCTGTCTTCCTTTTGTGAACAGCGTCTCCATAGCTCTACTGCTCCAACACTTGCGACTGGCTGAATTTCTCTGCATTGGTAGATTACATTTTGTCCATGTCAGCCAGTAAGCTTCCAGCTCAGACATTCATATCACAATATGTGATAGATAGAAGACAGGTCTTCTCAGATGCATTACATTATAATTTAGGAAGCGTAAAATGTGTTTATGTGTCTGGAAGAAAACATCCTACCTCTCTTTCCTCACAGTCCATGAGAATAAGTCAGGAATTTGGTACATGTTTTCCTTTGTGCTTTCTCTTCAATTGCAAAGACTTTGTCTTATTTTCTTTAATCAATTTCCTTTACCTGCAGCTGCTTTCATAAGTTCTCTGCAAACTGAATCCTACTGTGATTAATCATAATAACTTGGGATTGGATGCTTATGTATGATCTCTCTGTCCCAGGGCAAGGTGGAAGCTGAGTTTCACTTAGTCACAGCAGAAGAAGCTGAGAAGAATCCAGTAGGCAAAGCTCGAAAGGAGCCCGAGCCCTTGGAAAAACCCAAGTGAGTAGAGCATACTTATTAAACAAGATGGGGCACGTTATCTGAAATGCGTTCCTCTGGAAGCTGAAATAAATTGCATTGCTGCATGTTTGCCCTCAGCTAGAATTCACATGTGGGCTCATTCCATAGATGACCTGGCTTGTGATAACCTCTTAAAGCACCATAACTTATACATACACCCAGTACTTTAGTTTGGTCACCTATAAATATAATATGGATTATATTTATTATGTCAAGAGGATAAGTGTGAGTCATTAATGCTTTTATGCTTTAAAATGGCTGTGTGAAATATTTTCTATGTCCAGGGTCTTTTTTTTTTTCAATATGACCACTAGAAGACAGAGTCTTAGTATTAGAAAACAAGAATTCTGGATACTAGGAAAAATTACTTCACCAAAAGTGTTGTCAAGGATTGAAACAGGCTACCCGGAGAAGTGGTTGAGTCACCATCCCCAGAGGTATTTAAAAGACATGCAGATGTGGTGTTTAGGGATATAGTGTAGTGGTGAACTTGACAGTGTTAGGTTAACAGCTGGATTCGATGATCTTAAAGGTCTCTTCCCTACCTAAATGATTCTGTGGTTCTGTGTTTCTAAGAATTATCTGCACACATTTGAAGGTGTCTTAGTTGCTACATATCATTGGAAAATTGATCTCTGGATACGTTTATTTGTGCATAAATTAATCGCAGATAAAGGTATATCAAACATGAAAATCAGATCAGGAATACAAGAATGATTAAACTTTAACAAACTTATCTCTAATTTTTTTGTACCTCATAATCAAAGAATGAATATTCTTTTTCATCATAAGACTCCAATGAGGACATTTAAAGTGGTTTAACAGAGGCAGATGATCTAGAAGGGGCATTTTATCTTTCAGCATTTGTCACATTGAAAAATACCATCTGACATTTTTGCATTCACAAAAAATCTACATCTAATCTATTTTGGCTCAAGTACTTTGCTCTACAAAATTAATGAGCTAGATTAAAAAAGAAAAAAAAAAGAGAGAAAGGAATTGATGTTATATTTTCTGCTACAGAAGCTTCTAAAACCCAATTGCTAATCATAATGTAATCATTACATATTCTGTTTAATTTTGTTGGTTTAAACATGAAAAAGGAGAAAACAGTGTAAAACATATAATGCGGAATTGCCAGTACTCCCTATAAAGGGAATGTATTTAGCCTGAAAATTAGAGGTATCAGAGACATTGAAAACTAGTCTTGAAAAGACTTTAATCAACCATTTCATCCAGAATCTTCACCGAAAGGCAGGATGGGCCATGTCTGACGTATGTCTGTCTGAGACATTCCCAGTAAGAGAAACCAAATAATGGTCTTACAGAAGAGAGACAACTTGGATAGCTCTGAAATATGTGTGGTGGGTAGCACTCAGCCTAGGCAGTTCTAAGGGAGTCTGTAGTGGGTAGCAGAAGTATCACATGTCCAGAAGGTTGCCAACAAGATGGGCAAAGGCACTGTCTCATTTTCCTCCGGTTTTCAGGCCCAGTCCATTTACCCCAGGCAGCTTGGGGTTCTAGAACTCCCTGTGATTTCACTTCAGGGTCATTTTATCTGCAAATGTGCTGTTAGCCCAGAAGTTTGTGACTAGCCTGATGTTTCCGTCTCTGTTGCACAATCATCTTGGCTATGTTTTGACCCAGAAGCCACAATCCCAGAGTCTTCCTCCAGATCTTGCATGGACTCATCAGAGAGGTTCCACATCTAGGTTTTTATGCTGAAATGCACAGCCAATGCATGGCTCAACATAGTTCTACTCTTAATTGAGATGTATGCCTCAATTAAAATAAAATTAGAGTGGGTCAAGTCCCACTTAACATTACCCATCTCAGAACCAAGCCATTCAGACTCTCTGTTGCTGCTCATGTACAGGTCGGGGACTCAACCCATTTACCTAATACATATAAGTTATGATGGGAGCTGGAGAAAGAGAAGAAAGTTCTTCCTCTCCACAGATGGTCCACATGACTAACCAGGCTGAGCACCTAAGTTAGGTAAAATAAATGCTAAGGTTAATAAAGTAGTATCAGCATGTAGGTAGTAAATACTATTTTATCTACACATTCACTTACTGGAAGTGAAAATGAACTCATAGCTGAAGACATTGCACATCTCACTTCCATAAAGTTGGAGTTAAAGTTCACCAGCTCAGTGCCACCAAGTAAAGGACTATGTGGTTTATACATGCAAATAATTAAGATCAACAGAGAGAGAACAGATAACTATTTCTTCACTACAAATTACTTCTGTTCAGGAAGAAGTGAATATCAAGAAGCCTTATGTCAGGACTTCCATAGTTCCATGCCAGTACTGTAGGCTTACACTTTTGTAGCTAATCATGTAGGCTCACACATAGAAGCAGGGAAATTTTCAGATTGTTTTATGTAATTAAATTTTTAAATTAAGAAACAAAACCATTTGAAAAATGAAATTATCTTTGAGGAGCCACTAAATAGTTGCAGAGCCTTTATCATATCAGAGCAAAGGTAGACAAAGATTAAATGTCTGGAAAATAAAGAGAACCATGCAAATGAGAAATAAGGTGTAGTGAGTGTAATTTCCTGCTGGCCAAAACACCATAAGGTTATCCCTCTCTTCATCTCTGCTGATTAAGGAAGGATGCTTTTCCGGATGCACTCTATTCTAATTCTATTGCCTATATTACAAGGAAAGCAAATAAAATGAGCAACAGTCTGAGGGTTTTTTCACCCTGTCTTTAGAGGTTATGAAAAGCCCTTAAGTAGCTGGAAAATGCAGACTAATGGTTTTGTTACTCAAGTCACTGATTCAGTAAGTTTTAGTCTTTAGAGTCTTTTTTATTAATTCCTTTTAACCTGGAGGGCTTATTTGTTAATTTATTTCTGGGTCATTTCCACTTCAGTATAAAACATAGTCTTTAATCAAAAGATATTCAAATGGCCTTTCAGATTTACAGGCTGTCTGCCACACTGGCACTCACTTCCACATGCTAAATGCTGAATTCTCCTGAGGACTAAGACATTGCTTAAATGCCTTAGACTGCTTTCTAGAGTGAGTTTTTGAGACTCTCACTTACTTACATTCTTCTTACTATTATGTCATCTGCACAATTACAATGATATTGAATAAGAATGACAATCTGTACTCCGTTTTACTGGTGTTAACACTGCTCCACAGCACCATACAGCATCATACTGGTTGCCTCAGCTTGTCGTAGGGGTAAGGCTGTTGAAGTCGGAGGCATAGAGAGTTTCTAAGCTAGGTGGCATTCCAGAGGAGAGACTACATCAACTTTTTTTTTAAGGAGAACACTGTTTTCCTCTCTGTATGCAGTCAGCTTTGTCACACAACAAACTCCTGGCTATAGAGATACTATGACATGGGGCAATATTTAGAAAAAACAGTTAGGACTGTGAAATGCACTTAGTGACTATAAGGAGAAGGTGGCTTTTCTTTCCTCTGTATCCCCATGCCAACTCCCTAGATTTTGGAGTTCGTCTCACCTCCTGTTTTCAGATGGCCTGTTTTCAAATTCCTTCTGAAAATATGCCATTCTAGGCCATATGTCAGGCCTGAGCAGACTCTGCCTGTTACAGTACCATGACTATCACTGAGCAATTAGATTTTTTGCAGTGGTTCATTACTCCTTTTGCAAGGCTAAATTCTATGCAATGATTAGAAAGCTTTTGTACTCAAGTTCAAGGTATCCACATTTATTCTTAAGGATTTATCATGATCTTGGCTGTAATTTTGAACAATATCTTGTCTTAAATTGGAGTAGTTATGAAGTATGAACTGGAATTTAATTCCCAGTGGTGTGTGGAGCACAGGCTCAAGAATGGGTGAAAGAAGAGTGACCACATGAAACTCAAGGAAGTTGCCTCTAAACTCTTTAGTTTTCTCCCAGGAGTTAAAGGCTGTTTTTAGTCTTAAATATGTATTTTGCAATGGGATACCTTTGGAAATAGCTGAATCTGTGTTTACAAAAGTTTTTCTTTTTTTCTTCCTTCCCTTTTAGCCGACCAGACACATCCTTCTCTTGGTTTGTAAATCCTTTCAAGTGTTTGTATCACTTGATCTGGAGAAATTACAAGAAGTACATCATCATCGGCATAATTCTGCTTATTCTCATTGTCTTCCTGGTGCTCTTCATCTACACACTGCCAGGTGCAATCAGCAATAGGATAGTTGTAGGATGAGCATAGATTATGGTTCTTAATGTAACCAATCATACACAAGCACTTCAGTTAAAATAAAAGTCAGGCATACAGAATTAATCAACCTGGAACACATTTCATTCCTCGTAAAAAGAAAACATAACTATTTGTACCAGAAACTGGTGCTTCTTTGGCTCTTTCATTCAGACCCAGCCTTAATGTACGTTATCATTAATATAATCATGCAGCTTTATTGACAATAAATTTTGATTCTGCACATAAAACTGAGTTTGAGAGTAAATTCCTTAATGCTATGCAGAAACTGATTTGTCAGTCAAGTACATATTATTCAAGACAAATGATTAAATATGAAGAGAAAATTCTGTAGAAAAATAAATGTATAGCTCAGTTTTTGCATAGTTTTGTAATTAATATTTGAACTGGTTTTCAATGACCTTATAATGACATAATTATTTTGAGATAAAAGCTTTATTAAAAAAAAATCTAAGATTAAATTTGTCTCATTTGGTGTCAAGGGCATAATTCATCCTGCACCTCTCAGGAAGAGCTCTGTGCTCTACAAAGATGTCTCACAAAGTTACAAATGAGGTAAGTGTCATTGACAGTGAGAGGTAGAAGCAGAGACGGAAAGAACTTTTTTTCAGCTGCAATTTCAAAATGCTGGAGGTTGCTGGAGGAGAGAGATCAGGAAGATGAAGACTCAGCCACAGGCACTGTGGTAACAAATGATCCTTGTAAAGGAGAGGGAACAGGCAGAATCTTGTGGCTTGACAGACAGAGGGAAAGAGGAATGGAAAAGAGAAGGACTGCAGAGTGGAACAAATCATGGAGGATTAAAGAAAACAAGGAATAAAACTGTACAGAGTTGTCAATGTGAAAAACTTATCCTACTTAATAATAGAGAAAATGCTACAGCGTCTGCCACCACAAGGCAAGGTTTGGTAACTTAGCAACCCCATTTGGCCTTAAAATGTGTAATTATGAGTTTGAAGTAGCCATAGAAATCTCCTCTAGTCTCAGCCATGGTTATACATGTTGTAAATGTGACCTTTGATAAAATGCTTTCCCTAATGATCCACTCATACTAAGGGTGAGCATCCTTTACAAATTTTAAAGAGACAAAAGGCAAGAAAAAGAAATTCAAGAAATGCTGATAATTCTGCTAAACTCAGGGTGCAGGAGCAGAAATGTAGGCATCTGCATCAGTCTCAGACGTCACTTCTATGAGAATCTTGTGTGGTACTGCTTGTACCTGGCCTCTTAAGGCTGTGCAATGATGCACCTCTGGCCTACAACACAAGTAATTGCATTATTCTGAAAAAAAAGGATGCCAACAAAACATCCACAGAGATAATATTTTATATTTAAAAGGCAGGTTACAGGCTTATTTTCGATGGAATGACTTTCTTTAAAAGTGCGTTTTCCTCATTTCACTGATGATAGAGGCAGATGGCTAAAGGCAGGCTGAAAACATCCCATCCTCACTCCATCCATCAGATTTTGAATCATTATTTCTCCTAAATTTCATGTTCTAAGTATACAACAAATATAACTAAATTATTTAGGTATGTGAGTAATTATATTACAACTAGACATGTGGCAAAGGACCATGCTGGATGGGTTTTACTGTTCGGCTGTTTTCCTTTAGAAGTGTGTTTGATATGAATAAGAAACTAGAACACAGTTACATGGTTGAATCTGCGCTGGTTAAATGTAGCATGCAAGACAGTGATGTGGAAAAGTGTTGATCAACCTCAAGTCCCTTGTTGTCTCATATCCCTCTGCACTAGGCCTTTGTCTCTGCTTGCACAGCACGTGTGATGCACTCCTCTGAAAACACTTGTTTTTCAATTTTGTGCTATTTTGCAACTGAGCCTATATGAAAAAGAAAAGGAAATGTTATTTATCTTATTATGTGTCACCATGCCATGAATTTTGGAAATGCAATTTAAGAGTTCCAATAAAAGCAAATAAAATGAATCATGACAACTGGAGCACATTGTGACAACCATAAAGGCAAGGGTTCTGATTTTTTTCCAGTGTGTCAGGGCAGTAGGTCTGATCCTGCATGGCAGCTGCTGTATCTCTCTGTCCTTAGCCTGCTTGTTTGCCCGTGATGCTATGGTCTGTGTAAAGCACTGGACTACATCTTGAGTGCCCTGCCTTTACTGGAGGGCTTTCCTGCACAGCTCCAGGTCCCAGCCTTGGCTCTGGATACCAGCAGCAAGCACAAAGTGGCAGCAGCACTGTTAGCACAAGGTGGAGCACACAATGGCTGAAATCACACACCCATCCAAGCCCTGATCTAAGTCTGGATGAGCAGGGACCATACAAAGACCCTCTCCCCCTTTGTCCCTTCTACCCAGTGCAAATAACTATCACCTCCTTCACCCCTGCTGCCCCTGGGGTCTTCAGTCCCCTGCAGTATGACCATTCCTCAGCCCCTTGTGTGGCTGAACACCAAGGTTCCTTAACCCCTACATAGCCCTGCAATCTGATGTAAAAAAGGGCATCACACAGCCAAAAGAACAAGCCAGCTAACTCTTCCCCATCTCTTAAGCTGCCTGTAACTGCACTTAACTCACGTAAGCTGAGCCGGATAGTGTTGTCTCATGGGACAAAGTTAAATCAAATACCTTTTGTGATCTTCCAGATAGCTGCAGAGTAGCTGCAGAGGTAGGGCTGTCAGTAAGTATTAGAAACAAAATACAGTGGCACTCAATGCTGCCAGATGTTATGATTTTGCATCTTAAGCGAATTTGTTACAACATAGGCTTTGTGGATAACAGGCAGTGAGGTTTAGACTTAGGATTGTTGTTATTGTCAAGGGCTCCTACCTATTTCATACAAAAAGTAGAGACCCTTATCCTGAGCAGTTATCTCAACATTAATCTGCAACTATGCCGACTCAATTTTGAGACCAGCTGGTACAACTTGGGTTTTTATCGACAAGTTTCTGACCACAAATATCTCATTAAACAGCTCTTTGGTACCATTGGCAAATACAAGATTTGGGCATATAAGATTGTTCTCTTGGAACGAGAAAGTTAGCTGGGAATCCCCAAAATATTTGGAAATAATAGCATACTCACTGCTGATCTAAAAAGTACATCCTGCTTTGAGATATTTGGCTTGCAACAATAGACAATGCTTTTTGCATACAAAAATCTTCTCAGATGGGAGTAGATGTTACCCTTCTGGAGGGAAAAACCTGAAAGATGGAGGGACCTATGCCTAAAGTGTTGAAGACAGTCAAGTTTGTGGAGCAATAATTTCTGAGTGCCCAATTTCAGGTACCCTGTGTCATGTTTTTTAGACACAAACTCATTTCCTGTTGGCCCTTAAGCGACAGAGTGGGAACAGAGTCCCATGATTCAGTGTCATGGAGGAAGTTGGGCACTGATCACCTCTAGGTTCCAGATGCAGCTGATTTGTCCCATGGACACATCAAGATGGGTGAATGGGGACAGACATGTCAGAGGGTTGTGCTGACTAGATTGAAGCCAGCTGTAGCCTGGAAACTTATTGGTGCCAAAGCCCTGCTGCTTTCAACAGGACACATCAGGACATAGAGCAAACAGTGTCTTGGTGTCAGCCACACCAGTGACCACTGTTGTAGGTGGATGTGCTGCATCTTCAACCACTAAGCAAAACTTTGCACCAAAAGAAATAGTACAGGTTTATAAATGCTACCAGCAGATATCCAACAGCACAATGATAGAGATGAGGCAACAGGCAGAGAGGGCTCTGTGTTGTTCTGGTGAAACAGCTGAGGAACATCCGAGGAAAGGAAATGGAAATTCTGCTTTTAAGGAGGAAAACCAAAGCAGAACCTAATCAAGATACAAAGTGAACCACTAGAAGAGGAATGTGGAAAAAGTCTCAGCCGTATTCATGCGCACACTAAAATGAAATCTTTATAAAATATTATTATTACATGTGTCAGAAGAAGAAACATTACTGCCATTGAAGAGCAAAGACATGAAACCACTCACTTTAACAGAGCAGGAAGACAGTGATAGAAAATCACTATCAGATCTTTGCTGTCAGGGCCTCCCATAAAAGGGTACAATATTGAAAAAACCCACCAGCAGATTCCTGAATTGTGAGCAGAATTAAATATCTATTCATTTATACCTCTGTCATTTCTGTTGGTTTGGTTTGGGAACATACGGTGGCATGGTAATACTACAAGCAAACAAGAGCATGAGATGCTTAAGAAGCAGCAGAAGTTCTGAGCTTGACCAGTAAAAGCAGACAGTTACCAGCAACCAGTACCCACACCAAAGGGGTTTGCCACAATCTTGCCTGATTTCCTGCTGTAAGAACAGCAAAGAACTCTTATCACTGATTTGGCTGCTTAATGACCAAGTACATGATGGTAAAAAAGTGAGTCTTATGGATCTGGACCTCTTTTGAAAATTTTGCGTTCCTGTGTAGCTAATTAGAAGAAAAAAAAATTATCTCACATGGCACAGAGTGACAGCTGCCAAAGAATACACTTACTGTTCCTGACTCTTGATGCAGAAATCTGCAAAAAAAAACAATTTACCTGTCGCAAAAGCGACCTCAGCTCAGCTGATGAATTTCAACTGTTTATGTGTGCTCACCTGGAAAATATCGTAACGTGAAATGATCGCCAAACTCAGCAGCAGTCAAGGATGGGGCCATGCACAGCACCCGTTAGCAGCTATGTCCATCCCACTCATATCATCCCAATCCATCACAAAACCCTCAGGAAAACTCAAGCATAGACTTCTCTCCACTGCCACTATAACTAGGGAACTTAAAGTCCCACAGATAAAAAGGGATCAGGAAAATGGAGATAATTTCTAATTTGCACTGCCTGCTTATCAAGTGAGATAGAGAAAAGCAGCACTTGATTCCCACCAAGTGCCCATTGATGCTGAACCACCCAGTAGAGCCAAGACAACTGTAGTGTCCCAAGCAGCCCTGGTTCTGGCAAGGTACAGCCCTGAGGCTGTGCTGGAGGGTGAGGTTTCAAGCCCAGGCTCATGCTGTGCCAGCCAGGACACAACTACCTTTACCTGCAAAGTCATTTCTGTAAAACTCATCAGGCCGTTGCCAGTTTCTGTGCGTTGTGCAGTTACCCTGCATTTCATACAGTGAGGTAGTGTCCCGGCAGAGCGCAGGAACAGGCTGCTACCTCAGTTGTCCTGATGGGCTACACTTCTATCTGCAGTTTAGCACTCTCTCCAGAGACTTTCTCTGGAGATCTGCTTTCCTTTTTTTTCCCATGTGGCCCCTTGGCACTGACCTACACCCCTGGGTGGCAGGTACATCACTCCCTAGTCTCTGTCTGACCGCGGCAAAGGGCTGATGTGCTTCTACTGTGAACGAGGCAGCATATCTGCCTCCTTCACAAAAGATATGGGCTTGGGCAGAGGTGGCCTTTTCTGGCAACCTAGTTGATGGACAAAACCTTCCAGGTCCTGTGCTCTGAGTACACTGCGTGCTCACCTCTTCATCTCTCACCAGTACAATCCAGGAGACTTGGGAGAGCATCTGCAGCCATCATGAGAGGCACTGGCAGGCTCTGAGGAGCTGCACCAGCCCAGCCTGGCATCTCGGCCTTGCGTTGCTCAGACTCTGGAAGAGCAGGATGCGGAGGGAAGCAAGGGCGTCAGAAGACCCTTCTCACACATGGGAGCAACTCCAGCAACCAAGTTTCTCATCAGAGATGTGCTAATTTGCTTCTGCAGGAGAAGGAAGGTTTGCTGACTAACACTTACGCAGTTCCTTCCCTTTTCAGGCAATGAAAATGGACATGTTTGCTGACTGCCCCAGCCCTTTAACACCCCACTGCAGCAGTTAGCATCTAATCTGCTGCTGGACACCCAGCTGCTCATGCTGAACCACAGCTCTCTCTCAAAGGTGTTAGTCAGCAGCTGTGGCTGCACAGCTGGGGTTGCACAGCGTTGGTTGCACAACTGTCGTTGCATAGCAGTGGCTGCAGAGTAGCAGCTGACACCTCCATAGTTGCTCAAAAATGCTAGAAACATCACAAAACAGACACCTCAGCACATCAGCCCACGGGAACTGTGACTGATTGAAATCAAACTATCAGCCTGTATCCTTGAAATGTTTCAGAGTGATTAAGTTTTCAGGATAAAACAGGCTTTGCCTCTTAGGCTTTCAGTACACTGGAACAAAACCACATGTTAGCCCAGGTGTTCGCGTTGGAATTCTCTGTGTATAAAGCTTCACAAATAGATCTAACACTATTTCCTGGTTCTACCATGAACCCCACTTTTCCTTGTGAGAGGTCTTCATGCAAACTATGAAAAGCATCAAAAAATGTTCCATGTAGGGATTCTACTGACTAACTATTGATCAAATTGTGATGAAGGTGAAAGGACAGCTTTGGAAAATGTGTCCTTGAATTCTCAGTCTGTTAGGAAGGGATACCTTTTTTGAAAGCCTAGTCCTTTTACTGTTTTAGTTTCTTGCAATCATTTTAAAGAAGGAAAAAAGCAATGTGACTGGCAGAAATTGTGATTAGCATACTCAATTGCTTTTGGTGGAATTACCATACTGAGTGTCTATTATAGCTAGACTGCATTAACATTGTACTGAATATTGAATCTGTGGATTGGCAGAACAATTTATCCTACAAAGCAAGAGGGAAAACTCAAGCTCCAAAACAGACCGCATACATCTTTATCTTGCAGTTATCGTTCTTCTGAGACAACAAATTTGACAGCTCTGTGCCTCTTGACAGACTTAATTCTTTGTGTTTTTTCAAGTCCAATATGAAATAGCCTGAATCTCCTGGATTTGGGGAGTGGGGCATTTTTTGTTTAGTATGGGGCTTTGTTGTTTCGTTTTTCTTCCCCAAAATTTTCTTGAACGTTGAGATTCTGGACAAAGTGAAGAGATTTTATCTGTAATTAAATTTCTTTCCTACTCAGAGAAGGTTTGAAGGCACTATGGTTGAAGTTTATGTGATCATAGCTCCAGCAGTTTGTTTATCTGAAGGTTCAACACTTAGGGATCTCTCTACTATTGCCACCTACCCCCTAGTGGTCTTCCTTTTTACATTGCATGTATTACACCATCCAGTGCTGGAACCTTGCAGTAAGTGCAAGGTGTCCTCCACTTCCACTCTTATTTCAGCACAAAGAAATGTGGTCGCCACTGCCCAGGATATACTCAGGACATATCAGAAAAAAAGAAGGCATTACCCATACTTTTGAATCTTATTGCTCACCTAAAGGTATCCTATAGCCTTTCATGTTCAACTACCACCACTCTGCTGTCTGTATAGATAAAAAACAGCTGTATCCATCCTACATGGAATATTATAAATAAAATCTCCATCTCAGTGCACCAAATTCTTCTACAAAGCACAGAAATATCTTGTAACATTGCAGTTGCTACTGCTTGTGAGATGGTTGCTGGGAAGGTGGTTTGGTTGGGGTTGTGAATCAGTGGGGCTAGGGGGGAGACTGCCCTCCCTTGCTTTCTGAAGAATACTTTATGCCTTGCTCCCAGCCCATGAACTGCACTGTACCCAGCAGTTTGGTCTTGTAGTGAGTAATAAATGTGTTAAAACGACTTTCACATTCGGAAGAAACAAATCCCCTCATGAGGCGATACAAGACTCTGTATATTAGTCACAGAAATGGCTTTTGATCACCAAGAGGAACTCCTCATTGCTATGTGTGCCAGCTGAGAGATCCAAAAGGGATGTTTATGAGCTTGGCTAAATAGCCTGTTTGTCTTCAGCTCCGAAATGCAGAGTGCTGTCTCCTTCCAGACTAACTCATACCTTTTCTATCAGCTATTTGTGACTGGAGAAAAACTCAACCCGAGATCTAGTTCCAGACTCCCAGGAATTTGGTATATGCAAATTACATCTCCCTTCCACTTTCTAATTAAGGTTCCATCTCAAAAGTAAGCAAATATCAACTTTTCACGTATTTCTGATGGAGAAATGATAATTTATAAAAATATTCCAGACTGCATCTCTTTTAATTGGTTCTGCAAGCAGGTATGGAGACTAATCAGAGCTACATTAATTAGCAGAAACTATGCAGCTGCTTCCTGGATGCCTCTGCCATGGCTCCAGGACTCTCCAGCAGTAACTGAGAACACCTTCATCAAGAGCAAGCTGGAAAGATCTCGGTTGTTCCCTCTCTCCTGGTGATCGAAGAGTAGCCCTGACTAAACTCTCTCTGATGACACTGGTAAGTAATCAACAGGCTAAACTGAGGACCCTGCTCTGTCAGAGTTACCTACTCATTGCAGCACAGAACAACAGTTTTCCTATGGTAGCTTCTCAAAGTTGCTGTGCTTCATCTGCTAGCATAGGAGGACACCATACCAGCAATGTCTCCCCTTTTTGCTGTGCTGGTGGTTGGCGCTCTTTTTGCAGGCAGCTGGCTCCTGCTGGTAAGCAAGGTGGAAAGCAACAAGTCCACCGCACACAACTTCTGGCTCAGAAGCTGGAGTAAGAAGGCAGCTGGTAGAGGAGAAGGAAACTGTCTCCAAATCTCCATGTCAAGCCCCAGCCTGCATTTTTTGTTTTCCAATCAGGCACTGGAAAACATGGCAAACCTGCAGGTGCAATAAGACTTCTTCCCCAAATGTCTTTTGAGAAAGGCATGTACAGAAATTTGACATCCATTAGTAGGCAAAATTGAAAATCACTGCAGATTGGGAAATAGTGTAATATATTTAAAAATATATTAAAATACAGACCAAGTAAGCTTTATATATCTACTTTGCTAGGTGCGATGGCTGAACAGTATAGTTACACCACTGCCACTTCCTCCAGTGGTTTCCCTTTACTCTAGTTCTTTTAATTCGCTCTAATTCTCATCCAGAAGCATCTCTATGCGCCCTCAGTCCTGAATCAGGGCAGCTGGCCACCCCAGGGTACCACACCTATGAGGCTTTCCTTCATCCACTTTTGCTGCCTGCAGCCTAAGTGGCTGTAGCTGGGACCGTTGCCTCGTTTGGAAGCCCTGCCTCTCAAATCTTCATCCTTGATCAAAAGACCTTGAACTCACAAGCAATGGTTACATCTGCAAGCCCCCACTGAACTACAGAACAGATTTTAGGCACAAGGAAATCCAGCCAGGTTTGTCATGCTCAGAGCGTGCTGGTCCATGCCGTTTAGCTCTGCACTGCGACTTACGTGCCAGATTTCTGGAAAATACTAGCAAAAGAGCCAAATGCAAAAACAACTACAAAGGCTGTTGGCATGTCATGAGAGACAAAGATTTTTTGTTGTTGTTTACCTAATGATTAACAATGCTTATTTTTCTTGACAGATAAGCAATAGCTAATCCACTCCAGGAACAAGCACAGAATTTGGATACACTGACAAAGTGTTGACCTGTCAATATGACAGTACAGCAAGTAAACGTTGGTTGCGTTTAGAGCATGTGATGAGCTTTTAATTAGCCATTAAAATAAACCTCACCAAAACACTAAATAAAGGACTTTCAAAAGCCTGCAGCCTTTTGACAACATCATTGTTTTTTTGGATATTAGTGTGTGAATAGTTCACCCAAGAGAGTGGTTCTGCCTTTGGCTGACGGCTCTCAAGATCTGGTACCCACAGTGCTGATGGATGCACACAGTTTGTGCAGAAGTGCTACATTATAGCAGCTTCAGAGGCTATTTTAGAGCCTCGGAGCACAACTGCAGAGAGTATTGTACAGTAAAGTCAATATATTAAGCAAACAGTAATAATAAGAACAATGTCATTAGAATTAGTGTGAGTTACCTTGTTCTGCTCAGTTCACACATTTCTCCTCCTTTGATATTTTTATTTGGAAATAGATTTTATGTCCCAGGCTCAGTTTTGACTGATTCCTGATGGGTTGTAGTTCACACAGATATCCCATCAGCGCTTATGACCATGGAACTCAGCTGTCCACCTGGCAGCAGCTGGCAGGGACAGTGAGAGCTGTGCAAAAGCCATCTGAACATTCCAGTCCAGGCTAAGCTCTTGCATCAGTCCTTGGGGGCCTGTACTACAAACAGTGAGACCTTGCTCTTCTTTATTCCCCCTTGCCAAAACTGCTTCTTACTACATCAGGCAAATAATTTCTCAGCAGGTGTTAGCTTAACCATTGTACCCAAAAAGGGAAGTAAATCATTTGCACCTGTAGCCACTGGGGTGCTGACTGAATTCCCTGTGGCATCTGGATGTGTGTCAGACCCCAGACACTCCATAACTTACGCCTTTTTTAAGAACATAAAAAAAAGTCTGACATCCACTGAAAGGTTGTTCCACTTAGTTAGCATTCAGATATGCTGATTTATTCATGGCAAGAGAATTATCTTGCTGCACATAAAACTAAACACTGGTTGCTGCCATCGCTTACATTTCAGCAGCTTCACAAAAAGCAATGGGTTTGATTCTGGGTTTACTCTCATTCATTTTGCTCCCCCTGTGAGAAAGTCACTGGGAGCATCCCGAGGACCTCCCAGAGTGGCTGGGGCACTGACACCTGGGGAGAGAAATATCAATTCACTATTTGAGTCAGGCCTTGGAAAAGCCATAATATTTAACAAGCCCTGCTGGTTATGCGTCACTTCGTTAATTCATCCAATCCAACAAGGCTGAAGGACAAACAGAGCATGGGACACAAATCCTACCCTCTAACTACTTTTGGGTGAGTCCCTGCTTTCAGGCATCTCCTCTGTATGCTTCAAGAGCACAAGACCTTCCCTGCAGTCCCTGATCACAAGATAGCAAGGTTTCTAAATCAGCTTTCACTCACTGCTAAAATTAAACATTGGCCATTGCCAAGTAATCTGGCAAACCCCCTGTTTCTTTTGTCCTGTGCCACCTGTTCACAGCAGTGCAAGAGCAGGCAAATAATTCCCTCTTTGGAAGAGAGCAGCCTCAGTGGTTCTCTCATTTTAAATACCGATGCAGCAAACTCATCTTCCACCAGCAACAAAAAATAGACTCACACCTGGTTTAAGCAGGCTCATTGTTGCCTTGTGTGGTGCAAAGTACCCACAGCATGTTATTTACAGAACCTGTGTTACGGGCTTTCTTCAGTTATTGGCTGTAAATTAAAGGATAAAAGCAGGTGGATCACATTTATAGTAACTGGGACTAGAAAATTAGCAGTGGGCTTCGAAAGAGGTGAAAAAGAGCCACAGAAAGTGCGTTTTACAAGAAAGTCTGGAACCACAAATCAGACCCAGAACTGGAACCCAGCTCCTGCACATCCAAGTCCACAGGATTTGTGCAGGAGCACAAAATACAAACAAGCTTGAAAGTTCACAGTTGATCCTGTTACCACCAGGTTTCAAAGCAGCTTGAGCCTGACAGGAGCAGAATTACCAGTCGAACTGAGGTGCCCTGTGGGATGTGTGACAGAGGACAGGCTTTGATGCTGCCGAGGCTCCCCAGCATCAATCAGGACCTTGACAGCACTAGCCCACCCCTACGTGATCTGGTCTCATCTCAGTGCTGCAAGTCCAAAGGCATTTCAGTATTTTGCAATTATTTATGAAAGTTTCTCACAGGCTATGGCTCATTCAAAACCATTGCCAGTTTCTTTTGGAACTGAGTTAAATAAATTATGATCCCTTCCTCAGAAAGAAAAGCAGTATCGTGTTGTTGGCGCTTTTGAGGGGGCAAGGCAAATTTGTCATTAAAAATGATATTTTAACCTGGGACAGCTTGCAAGTACTTCATAATAGAGAGCTCTTTGATTGCACGGCTTATAATTACATTTACTCAGAGCTTTCACCAGGCTCTTGGCTTATGAATATGCATGACTGATCTCTTTTTAATCCACAAAAATGCCTTCATCCCAGGGTCGTAAGGTCTTTTATACAAGAACCCTTGTGAGGTATTTTTTCTTGCTACTACACACACCACTGAAAAGGAAGCAAACTGAATGCAGCTCCAAACTGCCAGTGTGCAGTTGCAAGTCACCTGCTGAGCTGTAGGCAGCTGACGTGCGTGCACCCAGCTTGCACCTTTCAAAGGTCTCACAGTGAGATCCACCATTCACAGTTTCACAGTATCATAAAGTTGGAAAGGACCTCCGAGATCATCCAGTCTAACCTATAACCCAACTAACACTAACACCAACCCATCATCTAAACCATGGCACTCAGTGCCTCATCCAGTCTCACCTCAAACACCTCCAGGGTCATCGACTCCACCACCTCCCTGGGCAGCGCATTCCAATGACCAATCACCCTTTCAGTGAAGAACTTTTTCCTCACATCAAATCTAAACTTTCCCTGATGAAGCTTGAGTCCAAGCCCACTAGCTCTGTCACTCGTCACCTGAAAGAAGAGACCAACACCTGCCCGACTACAACCTCCTTTTAGGTAGTTGTAGAGAGCAATGAGGTCTCCCCTGAGCCTCCTCTTCTCTAGACTAAACAGCCCCAACTCCCTCAGTCGCTCCTCATAGGGCTTGCGCTCCAGCCCCTTCACCATCTTTGTTGCCATCCTCTGAACACATTCCAGTATCCTGACATCTTTCCCAAACTGGGGGTCCAGAACTGTACACAATATTCAAGATGAGGCCTGACCAGTGCCGAGTACAGGGGGACGATAACTTCTCTGGTCCTGCTCACACCACTATTCCTGATGCAGGCCAGAATGCTATTGGCCTTCTTGGCCACCTGGGCACACTGCTGGCTCATGTTGAGCTTCCTGTCAACCAGCACTCCCAGGTCCCTTTCTGCCTGACTACTCTCCAGCCACTCTGTCCCCAGTCTATAGCTATGCATGGGATTGTTGTGTCCAAAATGAAGTATCCGACATTTGGACTTATTAAACATCATCCCATTAGAATCAGCCCATCTCTCCAATCTGTCCAGGTCCCTCCGTAGGGCCATCCTACCTCTAACAGATCAACCCTTCCTCCCAGCTTGGTATCATCTGCAAACTTGCTGATGATGGACTCAATCCCCTCATCCAGATCATCAATAAAGGTATTAAACAGGACAGGACCCAATACCGATCCCTGGGGGACACCACTCGTGACCGGCCGCCAACTGGATGAGACACCATTCACCACCACTCTCTGGGCTCGGCCATCCAGCCAATTCCTAACCCAGCACAGAGTGCTCCCATCTAAGCCATGGGCTGCCAGCTTCCCTAGGAGTCTACTGTGGGAGACAGTGTCAAAGGCCTTGCTGAAGTCCAGGTATACCACATCCACAGCCTTCCTCTCATCCACCAGGCGAGTCACATGGTCATAAAAGGAGATCAGGTTGGTCAGGCAGGACCTACTCCTCCTAAACCCATGCTGGCTGGGCCTGATCTCTTGACTGTTCTGCAGGTGGTGCATGATTTCACCCAGGATTATCTGCTCCATGATTTTACCTGGGACCGAGGTCAGGCTGACAGGTCTGTAATTACCTGGATCATCCTTACGGCCCTTCTTGTGGATGGGCGTCACATTGGCCAACTTCCAGTCTTCCGGGACCTCTCCAGTGAGCCAGGACTGCTGAAAGATGATGGAGAGCGGCTTAGCAAGCTCATCCGCCAGCTCTCTCAGCACCCTAGGATGGATCCCATCCGGCCCCATAGACTTATGAGGGTCCAAGTGGCTCAGCAGGTCTCTAACTTCCTCCTCATGGATTGCAGGAGGGCCATATTGCACCCTGCCCCCATCAACCACTTCAGAGGACCAACTGTCAAGCGAACAGACATCCTTGCTGTTAAAAAATGAGGCAAAAAAGGCATTAAGTACCTCAGCCTTCTCTGCATCTTTGGTTACTATATTTCCCCCCACATCCAACGAGGAGTGGAGGTCGCTGCTGCCCTTCTTTCTACCATAGATATATTTATGAAACCTCTTCTTATTATCCTTAACAGAATTGGCCAATTTGAGCTCCAGCTGGGCTTTTGCTTCCCTGATTTTTTTCCTACATGACTTAACAACATCTTTGAACATGACCTGGCTTGCGTCCCCTTCTTTCCACCGGCGATACATCCTCTTTTTCTTACTTAGCTCCTTCAGAAGCTCCTTACTTATCCAGGCCGGCCGTCTACCCCTACGACTCTTCTTACAAGACATGGGGACAGCCCACTCCTGCGCCTTCAAGACTTCATTCTTGAAGTGCATCCAGCCTTCCTGGACCCCCTTGCCACTAAGAACTATTTCCCAGGGTACCTTCCTGACCAGTTCCTTAAATAATCCAAAATCTGCCAGCTGAAAGTCCAGCATCGATGTCCTGATCCTGCCTTTTCTTGTTACATTTTTTACAGAAAACTCAATTATCTCATGATCACCCACCAGCCCTTCTTTGTTTGTAAACAGCAGGTCAAGGAGAGCCTCACCCCTGGTCGGCTCGCTCACCAGCTGTGACAGAAAACAGTCCTCAATACACTCTAAGAACCTCCTGGACTGCTTCCTCTCAGCAGTGTTAAGTTCCCAGCAGATATCCGGAAGATTAAAGTCTCCTAAAAGAACAAGGGCAGCCGATCTAGAGGCAGCCTCCAGCTGTTTAAACAATAGAAGATCCACCTCCTCCTCCTGGTCAGGTAGTCTGTAACATACTCCAACCAGGAGGTCAGACTTGACTGCCTCTCTGACCCTTACCCATAGGCACTCAATCTGGTCATCACCGATCTCGACTTCAACAGCATCCAGGGTTTCCCTAGTGTAGAGGGCCACCCCTCCACCCACGCCTGTTTCTCCTGAAGAGCCTGTAGCCTTCCATGGCAGCACTCCAGTTGTGACAGTTGTTCCACCACGTTTCCGTGATAGCAACTATGTCATAGCTCTCCCGCTGGACCAGGACTTCCAGCTCCTCCTGTTTGTTCCCCATACTGCGTGCGTTTTTTTACATGCACTTCAGTTGGGTTACTGACGACACCCTTTGAGATGGTTCATCCTCCTGAGCAACATCTCTGGTGAGCCTAGCTGCTCCCCCCTCATACCTATTTTAAAGCCCTCTCTACAAGCCCTGCCAGCTCCTGAGCTAGAATCCTCTTACCCTTTGTGGTTAGACGAGACCCATCTGGGTCAGGCAGGCCAGGTGCTCTAAAGGTTTCTCCATGATCATAGAACCCAAAATTCCTTTGCCAGCACCAGCCCCTAAGGCATTTATTAAGTGCATATATTCTCTTGTTCCTTTCAGTATACATCTCTGCCACTGGAGGAACCAAGGAGAACACCACCTGTGCTCCTGCCCTATCCACTGACTGACCCAACTCCTGGAATTCCTTTTTTAACAACCCTTGACCCTCTTTTAGCTAGCTCATCACTGCCAGCCTGGACCACCAGAAGCAGGTAATAATCTGATGATTTAATTAGGTCCGGAAGTCTCTTAGCAATATCGCCTTCCCCGGGCTTGGGGAAGGCAGCAGACTTCCCTATGAGTTGGATCCAGTCTACATATAGGTCCCTCCATCCCTTTCAGAAGGGAGCCACCTGCTACAACTGCCCTCCTTTTCTTTTTCTTACTTAAAGTCCTGACCTGTCTGACAGGCAATGTGAAGTCATTAACCTCCTCTGGTGAGTACTCTGTGATACTGTCCTGCACCTGAGCATCAAATTCCAGTACCCCAAACCTGTTTTGTAGGGGCAGCTGGAAAGGTGGCATCTGAAAGTGAGGTCTATAACCCCCATAAGAGCAGACCTGCTCCCAGTCCTCCTCACCAACCAGGTCACTCCCCCTATCCTGTTGATGAGGAATATGGCATTCCTCAGCCTCCTGGGGAGGATTACTGGGAGGAGAGAGGGTTCTACTCCACCAGTCTGTCTCCCTTTCACTCTCACAGATACTCCGCAGCCTCTCTACTTGATCGCTAAGATCTGCAACCATAAGGAGCAGATCTTGGACCTGTTCACACCTCACACAGGCATTTTTTGTACGGTCCTCAGGAACCGCAAGCAGGCTGAGACATTCCTTACAGTCCTGGGTCGGGGCGGCCGCATCCCTTAGCAGAGGCTCTGTTTGGATAGCGACACTCCTGGTGGCAGAGGTTTTGCCACGTCTGGTCACCATTGCTGCAGGGGAGTGGGAAGCCAACCACCTGCCAGAGAGTGCCTGCTTGCCCGAACTGCCGTGCGCGCTGCCGCTCCCAGGGAGATGTTTAAATGCCCCGCCGCTTCTTCCGGGACCGCCCCCTACACGCCCCCTACCACTAGAGCAGAGCTGCTGAAATGTTGGCATGCCAGAGCATTCATGCTCAACTAATTACCAAACAGACAATGGGGTTTGTATACTAAGTCATTCCCAGCACAGCCTAAACATTAATCTGAAGTGACTCTCTACTGATGTTCAGCCCCTGGAGCAGCAAAACTTCACACAGGGAAGCAATTCTGATTTCACTGAACACGTTGGGAATTTACTTTTTGATATATGCAGGGGCTGAGATTTTTAGACTTCAAATAGCCAATAGATTGAAAGTAATTTTGCTGCTGAAAGCTTCGGGAAAAAAAAATCTGTTGCCTCTCATCAAATATATATGCTCCTGATAGTTTTGTGTGTTGGAGAAAACTGAACATGCAGTAAGGAAAGAGCCACTGTAATCAAATGCTCCATTCTACAAAAGCCATTAGTAGCTTGAATATTTCACATTTTTAGACTTCGTTTGTGCAACATTCAAAATGAGGACAGGGGATAAAAAACCCACAACAACCCTCTCTGTGAAAACATAAAAGCCTCTATAAACTCCTGCAGTTTGATTGCAGCCCTGGAGATCAATTTCTCTCATCCAGCATCACCAGATGCAGCTCCAGAGCAGTGAGTGGCCCTGGGAGACACTAACTTCAGATGCCCTATTTGCACTGCTATGGGGGTACAGGTGCTGTGAGGCAGAGTAGAAGTTGGATAGTCAGCTGCTCACACTCACCCCCCATCCATGACTGCAGCATCTGATGTAAGGACCTCACCATCCCATCCTCATCAGGGATGGTGCTGCTCAGAGCCTGGATATGAGCTGTTGCTGCAAATACTGCCTTAAGGAATATGTTGAGATAGGACACATGATGTCAAGAAGCGTTCTGTGTGGTCAGTGGCTGCAGAATTGAACCCTCTCAGTCAAAAGCATTTCAATACTGGAAAAAAAAAAAAAAGAGCATACAACACACACCAAGGCTGTGGTGAACTCTCCTGAGTTCTGGTTGCTTTACAGCAGGGACCCAGAGCAACCAGCTTCATTAGACCTAGCAATCAAACCATCATGGTTAGGAGGTGGTGCTGGGTTATCAAGTAGGGAGTTCAGCAGAGCAAGGATGGGCCAATAGACAAGCCTACCTCCTTCCTATTTTGCTGATTTCAGACCTGTTATTGCAAAAGCTGGGAAGGACTAGATGGATATTCTAATTATATCATGTCTTATCAGTGGCAAAAGAATGAGTAACACTTCAGATTGAAAATGAATAAAAATGAAAAATATGATCAAATGAACAGGGTGTAGAAGATTCTAACATGCTATTTGTGATTTTCAACTGCATCTACCATTTTTACTACATTTTTATTGGGATGTCAATTTTTATCCATAATCAATTTTTATTAATAATCCATATTGGGTGCTCAATTTTCACTGAGCACCTCTTATTGTTGACTGAAGTGGTGCACACTCATGCCAAAAGTCATCTCATCATAAATCCCATAAAATTTAGATGTTGTCTTGCCATGACGCAACAGGTAAATCATAAAGTGACATTGAAGGACAGAATTTGAGTCACCTACCCAGAGTATTACCATCTGTTACTTTTTCATAATTTCCTATTTGTAGAATAAGTAATTCACAGTTATATGTAGCTATATCTTTGAGTAAATCCTTTAGCAGAAAAGCTATTATGCCAGTGCAGTTACCAGGCTGCAGGGACCTCTAAATCTGCCCAGCCTAATGAGGATGTTGGTGATGCAAACACATACTCCCTACAATGTAGACAAACTTAACACTGCCGAGAGGAGGCAGTCCAGGAGGTTCTTAGAGTGTATTGAGGACCGCTTTCTGTCACAGCTGGTGAGTGAGCCCCCCAGGGGTGAGGCTCTTCTTGACCTGCTGTTTACAAACAAAGAAGGGCTGGTGGGTGATGTTGTGGAGGCTGTCTGGGGTGTAGTGATCATGAGATAATTGAGTTTTCTCTAAACAATGAGACTGGATGAGGCACTGAGTGCCATGGTTTAGATGATGATTGGTGTTAGTGTTAGTGTTGGTGTTAGTGTTGGTTTATAAGTTGGACTTGATGATCTCAGAGGTCCTTTCCAACCTTATGATACTGTGATACTGTGAAACTGAAGCACTGAGCTCAGTCACTGTGGCATCCTCAAGAAGTGCCCTATGTAAACATTGCTTTAAAAAATTAATATAAAAAAAATTCAAGACAAAGAATGTAAGTTAAAACACCATCTCTTTTTTAGACCAACTAGCACAAAAGTGAAAATTAATCAAGTTTTTTGGCACACAAGATCTTCTTCTGTTCTCTAATAGAAGCAGGCTTTAAGCTGTGATTAACATCTCTGTTCTTAAGAAGATTGCATTCAGGCTTTTCTTCACCTTGTGTTTCCTGAGCACTTGTGCAAAGACAACTGTAACCTGCAATTCAGCAGGCAGTTGCACTGAGAACAAGAAAAAGCAAGAAAAGAATAATTTACTTGTAGTGCTTACAGCAGTGGAAGATTGAGCATTTACTGGTTAAGGGAGACTTGGAGGAAACCTGCAAGATACTCAACTGCCCCTAATATAGATGAAGTGCTGTAACTCTCCCCTGTGATTATCTTGACCCTTTTTTACAGCTACTCAGAAGATACTCAGTTCATTCCCTCCTCTCAGCTCTCCAATTTATTTTGCTTATTGACTGCAGTCAAGGTTGGGGTGGAAATAAAATTTTAGAACACGGCCTCAATCAGCCTGAAGCTGCTGCTGCTGCTGCCTTCTCTAATAAACATAGATAAATTGGAGCTTTCTGAGAAAATGAATTACAACACTTGACTGGTTGCCATCAAGATACGTTACCTCTCATAAACAAAAATAGCTACCAACCTATTTTCATGGTAATGAATTCATTCATTGCCATCATCTGTCTCTCCTCTGGGTCTCTAATGAAAGCAAGTCTAGGATAATCTTATTTTTACAGTGTTTAAACTATCCTCAGGTGGGAAAGAGCAGTCTGAAAAGGTATGAGAGCCTCCAAGCACCACTCCAGGCAGGAGGAGAGGAAGCATGAACAGATACATCCAACTCTTCTGAGGCAGTTAATTCCCAATAAGAGGAAGCCTGTCTTCCTATGCAATGTCAAGGAGAAAGCTTCTGTCAGTCCACAGAAGTTTGTGTTTCTTTTCTTTGAATTTGCAAGAATGACATTGCTAAACTATGTTTAACTTTCTCTTCTCAGTCTGCTCCTTGAAAAAAAAATTTGGGCAGCCTTGCAGTGTCCTGAAGAGAGGCTGAATGCTATGAAATTGGGCACTCTGGTGTGAGTCATAGCTGAGCACAAAGGCCACTGTAAAGAAGCTGCAGTAGTTGTGGCAGGGGTTACCCATCCCTTCTGTTGCTGGCCTACAAAAGGCTGCCTCTTGTAAACAAACCACAATCTGCATAAATCAATTTACCACTTTTAGCAACTCTGATGCTTTTGTTTGACCTGCACCCATTCTGGTTGTACCAGGGAAAATTACTGGGGGGGCGGAGCTCAGTGGACCTGCTGTCTGGAAGAAAACCATAGCTGTAGCGTCCAATGCGCTTACAAAGTGTTTCTAAAAACTCGCATTATTTGAGAATTTTACAATAACTCTTCTGATCCTTTCAAGCAGCAAGTTTGTTTTTCAGATCCCCTTTACATAAGGGTTGCCAAATCTCACCTTTCATGAGCTCTACAAAAAAAAGCTTTCTCTTTTTTTTGCCAGGAGTTGGGCCCTGGCAGTTCCAGATAGTGGGGCTCCAGATTGTGTGTCCTTATCTTCAATGAAAATGCAGTAGTGAACCGATAGTCAGTGTGTGTCTGGTTGTCACTGGCTGACGTGTGCGCAAATAGGCACACACTGTATTGCCCAGATCAGAGACAAGTGAGGTCTGTGGCTTTGAGACTGCCTTCCTACCTAAGTGCTGTTAATATGTTCTCTGAATGTCCTTGAAAGGATCTCTTAAGATTTTCCTCTCTGCACGGATCAGTTTGAACAGCGTACGTAGCCTCAACTTCCTACATCATCAGAGATTTCTGCAACGCTACCAAGTCCTGTACTATTTTCCAGCACAGAAATCTGATCTTGGGAACTTTTGCACTATTTTCAAAATACGTGATCAGAGTTGAAAGTTACTTGTCCTGCCTCTGATGTGCCTGCAAATGAACACTTTTCAATAACAAATGTTTACTGATGAAATACTGCAGCTGTGAACCTCTCCAAAGATGATTGTTTTTCTGAAAAATACAAAGCTTTTCTTTTGTATTTTAGAAAAAACACCATATGCTCTTCTCCTGACTGGATGTTCATCATAGCTGGATCTACTACTCAGTCTTAGGGTTGTCTTTTAACCTTGAGCACTGTGGACTTCTTCCCAACTTCTATAGCATTCCCCTTCACATAGGCATTAGATAATTAATGCAGGAGACCTGATTCATGTCCTCTGTTGAGAAAAAAAATGCAGTTGTTCCTTTTTGCAATGGCTTCTGCGCTGAAACCCAGTTAATGACTTGGAGAATAAAATATTTGCAAAACTGGTTGAAACACAAGCTGAGCATGTATTACAGGAGCCTGAGGTGGCATCCATATTTCACAGAGAAGATTTCCTTCATTTCACCATCTCCTGAGGCTTGCTATGGAGTCACTGTGCAATGTTGTGGGCCACATAGAAGACCACTGCTCACTACGAAGTACCAGAGTTGCTGTCACAGTGCCACAGAACAGGTACATGGCCCTGGCTTTGAGTTGCTTCTTTCAGCGTATTTATTCTTTTGGAGATGCAGGACTAAATAGTCCTTGTCCTGTTCATGGAACTGGGAGATACTGCAAAATGAAGAAGTTTTTCCTGTATTTCAAATTGTGTCTTTTGCATCTTGTCGTGTCACTTAGTGCCACTGAAAGACCCTGGCTCTTCTTTATTTCCTCTCCATCAGGTATTTATACACACAGATAAGATCCCCAAAGCCTTGTCTTCTCCAAGTTGGACAGTTCCAGCTCCAGAGAGATGCTCAACCCTTTAATCATCTTGATCACCCTTTGCTAGACTTTCTCCAGTATGTCCATGTCTCTCTTGCACTGGGAGCTTGGCCCTGGGTACAGTACACAGACATGCCTGAACTGCGTTAAGCAGAGGGGAAGGATCACTTCTCTTGATCTGTTGACAAAGCTTCTCCCAATGCAGTTCAAGATGCTGTTGGCCTGCTCATTACTTATACTTAAAATTTCTGTTCCTATCAGTAAAATCTAACATTGCATCAGGGAGATGATAGAACTCTGAAGAATTTGAGGGATTTGGAAAGTGTGCCAACAGAGCCCTTCATTGTTGTTTATATCAAGGAAAATGTTTTGTGCTCAGGTAGTTACCAAGGTAATGAAAACTCCCTCAGCTACTTTCCCCACACCCCTCTTCATAATGGGTATATACAATACATATTGACTTCCCAGTGAGGAATTCTGTGTGGGCAGGCCTGGGAGTGAACAGTTTGGTCAACTCTATCCTCTGCATTATTCATAGAGCTCTCAGTTCCTGTGAAGTCATAAAGCTCAGTAGGACCATGGATCGCCTACAGTGTGTGTATCATACAATAAATGCGTGTTACAATGTGTGATTCATTGCAGCAGAAGGAAGGCCCCAGCAAAAAAAAAAGACTCTAGAACTGAGGGGCCACCTGGGGGGAAGTGGTAGCTCTTGTTACACTTGCATGTTACACCTCCAAGCCTGATGCCAAAAGATATGGCAGGAGAAGGCATTAGAGCAAATGGTCTCACGTAACAACAGCCTGAGCCACCAAGGTTGCCTTCATAGTACAGGGAAGAACCAGCAAGAAAAAAATCAAATACAGCTCAGAAAGGAGGCCCATCACAGGAGCAAGAGAGAGCACAGCCATAACTACCCTGGAAGGGATGGGGAAGGCATTTGGTTAGAACTCAGATGTCAGGTGTTTAACCCTTTCAGAGTTTGACACTGCATAGCAGCGTGCAGGAAGGTGAGTGCCAGTGCCTCAACTTTCTGCTCTCTAACAGAAAGCTGGACAAAAGCCTTAGACCATCTCAGTGACTACCAGAGAAAAATGTTTCTGCACCAATAGTATCTGAGGTTTGGTTCCTTTATTCTGCCTTGCTCTTAAGTGATCTTTTCCTTTACTTGAAATGCAGCTACCTATCCTTCGGCTCTGCTGAAATAAACCCATCATGTTGCCATCCCTGCTTTGCTTGATGTTAGAAGTCTTGGGGAAGTGGGAAGCCTCTTTCACAATAACAAGGTGAATCAGAGATTCTTTAGGTGGTTTTCCCTGGTGCCAGTTCCCAGAGAGAAATCCCTCTCCAGCAGCTGAGGGACAGCTTCCAACTCCAGGCATCCTTCTGTCTTTACCTGTTCTTGTCATACAGCTCACTTATCTGAGGGAATGCAAAGTTTTATGCAAGGCTGTCTCCAAAAACACTTGGTTCTTTACTGCCTCAGAGTTTATGTTCTGTGTTTTGATCCTGCTGAGATCACAGCCCAGACCCAGCATGAATGGCCCAGCAGCTATCTCTGCTCACATGGACTGCATTGCTCATCTCAGCCAATGTTTTGGCATGACCCTATCTGAGATAACCGTGAAGAAAGGAGGAACTATCTCACCCTCATGTTCAACCAAGTGAAAATACCATTGCCCTGGTGTCATCGTGGCATTTATCCATCAATCTGTTTTGGAGAATGTATGAAATATCTGTTTCTTTTTCTTTAAATGGTGATAGCATCATTGCATTTTCATAACTGTTCTGATACTTACTTTTCTTGCACTCCTGCCTGAGGTTCAGGACATTGCACTTCTTCAAGTAATCAGCAACAAAATAATTACAGAGACTTCAGAAATCAAGCATGCTCTTCCAATTTGCTAATTACTATTATTAAAGCTAACTAGCTGAGGAATTAAACTGTGCTGCAAATATGTGTTTGATTGGGGGAAAAAAGCCCATTTCATCATGAAACCAGTCCAGAAGATGGATGCTGGTTGGCAGTAGGGAGCAGATCCTGTTCAGAAAGACTAAGAGGATTGGAATGATCCTCCCCCCTGAAAGTATCATCAGCATGAGGGTGAAGGTGTAGGAGTTTTGTACAGCCTTATGGCAACAAAAGAATCTGATTGTGTAAGCCTAGCAGGCTTACATCAAACAGATGCTTAAAAGCTTGTGCTTCATCTCAGTTTCCAAATTCAAGGAGAGTGTCTAATGTTAGCAAAGATAAGCGACTGAGATAGCTCCTATAATAGTGCTTGGAGAGGCAGACACACTTGAATCACTCTTTCCTTTTGTTTACAGAGGAAAAAAATTGCATGTGAGACATCAAAAACATCTTGTGAGACTTCCACATACTGTGAAAAGTAGCAACAGACGGAACATTTCCAACACCTGATCAAACATCTGTTGTTTCAAGAGCCAATAGGGGCTGAAATTGATTCCCTGAATGCACTGTTTTTCTGTTCGATGACCACAAAACGTGGATGTCTCTACTGGATATGTACAAACAGAGGCTTTGTTTTTTTTTATAGTAACTCCTCCACTTTGGACTGGATGATTGAAAACAGCAAGGGTTGTATTTTTCCCAAGCCTAATCCTTTCAGTCAAAAGCAGCAACAGAGAAAAGAGAAGTGGTGGAAACTGAAACTGTTGCTGCTCGGGCTGGAAGTTTTGTTAAGCCTCAGATCCAGGGATGTATCCCAGGCTGGGAAATTTCAGCTGAAACAGTTACAACTGAGCAAAATTACAAGTGGTGGAAGACATACTTATAAAGCAAATAGTACTTTTGGAAGGATCCTGCCTTCACAGAAAGCAAATAGGTCCTTCCTCATCTATTGATCTCACAGAAAGCGTTTTCTGCTCTCCAATATGTACCTGCTAATGTCTCTTTGATTATGTCCTATCCTGCTCATCATGGGATGGAAATGGGGATTACTCCTTTCTCCCTTGCAGGAACCGGATGTATATTTCGAGAACTTTTAATGTTTCTACATCACTGCTTCCGAACAGATGCAAGTGCCCCAATTGGGACCTTATCCATGCTGAAAAAGGCAGCAGGGAAACCTCAGAGGCCTTATGTATTAATTGCAAAAGTCATCTTAATAATTAAGCTGGTGTGACCTGCTGAGCTGTATCTCTTGGGGAAAGGTGGGGGAATCAGGTAGGTCCAGTCAGTTACTCTGTTTTCTACATTTCGCAGGCATGTACTGTAGCCAGCCCAGGAGAAGGAAGGAAATGGTCAAACAAAATTGTTTGTTTTCCCCAGCATTAATATCAGTGTATTTATAAAGCTGTTCTTAAAACTTTTCAGTTGAAAGGTGCTTGAGGAGCATAAGAACAGATCTGCTCAACACATTGAAGCGTAGAAGATGCCTTATTGTGTCAGGGCACTTTAAAATCTTTTTTACTGCAACATATCATTATATGCAGAGTGATCTCATGGAGTACTATATGAAAAATTTAAGTTGAAGAGATAGCAAGAAAAAAAGCTCCTGTAAGTATTCACAGAGAATTTGGGCACTTGAAAAAACAGGTAAAGAGCAGACGTGTCTTATTTGCATGCCATCTGAATTCTGTATCTCATCCTGACCTTATATTAGATTGCAATTATTAAATGAACTTTGTAGATAAGACACAAAAAGTACCACATATCTGCATCCCCCAAAGACTGGCTCCAATGCAAACTCAGCCTCCCACTTCTGTCAATAATGGATTACTTGTGACAGGCTAGGCAGAAGATTGATTATTGTTGTAAATTATTTTATAATCCTTCTTCTGGTGCAATAAAAGGCAGTGATTCAGCTATCCAAAGCGCAGTGAATGAAAAGAAATGAAGGACTTAGTTAAGAGTAATTCTACATCAGAAATCAGTCAATAGAAGATTGCTGAAAACATTTAGAAATCCACTCTGTTATTTTTATTTCTGTAACATAACTCCATCCAAAGTAAATCAGCTGTAAAGCCAGTAGAACTACACCTGTATTCCATTGTGTGAGGTTGTGCCTCAACTAACCATAGCCAGTGAAGATTTTTTGAACAGTTTATTTCTATTTTAATACATTCTTTTATTGAATAAGATTAATATTTTCCCAAGTTTTCTACAGTGTACTGCAGTTTCTTTATCTGTGCCAATGCAGAATAAAAATCCAGAGGCTAGAAGAGAGTAAATATGTAACAGAAATTGGTTTCTGCTAGTGGAAGGAATTAATGTACTTGTTGTAAAATGGATGCTATGGTTTCTAGAAGGAAAATCTCTTGTTTCATTTATAGGAAAAAGCCACTTCTGTGGCTTTTTGTATATGTAGACTCGATGTTGCTTAAATGAACAGGCTACGTATTAGCTTGCCTTATTGTCATTTTTACTCTCCCCATGCCAATAGAAAATCATGTAAATTAAATCAGACCCCTGATGGCTGTTGCTGGGATACTATAAACACACAAATGAAAGACAAGACAGAATTAAAGACATGGTACTGCAACTGACAAGCAACGAAGCATCACAGATGCAAAATTCCTCATTAAAAGACCTAAACAATGGATAGAAATCACTTTATTTAGGATTCATTCATATCCAAGCATTTAAAGATAAGTAACTGGATGTTAATAATACTTTAAATGGAAAGGAAAACAAAGTGAAAAGAGAGGCTGGGATCTGAAGACTGAAGGACCATCAAGCATGTTATAGGAATTACCCTCGTCCTGTGGCTGGAGGTTTGGCCAGTGAGGTCCTGAGTAAGAAGGGGTGTTGACTACCTACAATACATTTTCAAGTTATTCTGCTTTACCTAATCTGGCAGTAAATTTTTATAACCTGTATGGCAAGGTTCTAGGGTTTTCTTTGTCGTTTCTGTATGTTCAATTAAAACAACGGTGTAACAGTTTAAGCAATTAAAAGATAAATCCTTTCAGCTGGGGAGTGAGAGATGGCACATATAGGAACAAAAATATCCCCCTAGGAATCGGAGTGCTTTTGCCAGATAAAAATGGTATTTGAGTAATGATTGTTGTACTTACGGAAGTGATGGTCTTAATTAAGTCTTCAAGTGGATTTGTAACATCACTTGGTATTATGGAATGTAATATTATTTGGTGTGGTTTTATTGAATATCAAAGCCATAACCTGAAAGCATTTCTAATAAGCATTCTTCAGAGAGGTAAGAAATACATCTCCATACAACTGTATTTTAGGTACCAGGTATGAGATCACAATTATCTCCAGCTGCAGTAAAACTAGTGCCAAGATCATTGCCTCTGGTGACAACCTGTTTAAGCTGCTGACCAACAATCAGTCATTTAAAAAAAAATATGTGGGTCTTCCTCATCAAGAGAGATGGTCTCTCTCCAGTAGTGGGATCACAATTAATTGGATTTAAGATATGACATCTGTTTGAGAATGACTCAAAAAATTAAAATGTGGAACTGAGTGTAATCAGTATAGACTCAGTGATGAGAACTATTTTAACAACGAGAGAAACCAGGTGGTCTCATAGATTGGGTAGGTTTGCACTTGCATGTTGTTCCTCCAAAAGGTGTGGTAAGGAAATATGACTGAGTATATGACCGAGTGGGGTAGTTTCCCAGGTTCTTCATTCAGAGCAGGATTAGCACATGGTCTCCAGGAAAAGGAGCAGCTTTCCAGCCCTGGAAACTGCTCTCCTTCACATATCAGTCAAGGGTCATTTTGTGATTAACCATGCAGCTGAGATTTCCACCTACCCATCCATCACTAGACTGCAATGCTGACTTTGAAGGCTCATTCCTAGGGTGAAGAAGACATCACTTCACTCTCTGGGCTGTGTGCTCCACAGAGCAATGTAGTGAATCTTTGACAACTAGCAAAAGAACTAGAGCTGTTATTTGATATTCATTGCTGGGGAAGGATCAGACCCCACTGCTGGAGTTTCCTAGAAGTCTCATTCCTAGAAAACATGGCATTGGAAAATATTCTCAGGTAAACAGGACTTCACAGCTGAATACTATTTTATATAGAAAAGCAAGACTATGCACTAAGAAACAGCTCCCAACCCCAGCATTTTCTCACTAATTACTTCTGCCATCAGGAACCTTCTGAAAAGCTGTAAAGACAGCCTTAGAAATAATTTTTTTCAACAGCACTGAAATATGCCAAGGAATCTCTGCTACTTCCCTAAGTCATCCCAGCGCAGCACTCTTTCAGGTCTTATTTAGATTCCATTTCTGAGCAGGTTAAGATGATTTATCTCTCAATGACACAATGCTGATTACCCACAATTTATTCATATCTGGTTTTCATCCTTGGTTGGAGTGTCTTGTGGGAGAAAACCCAATGATCTGTGCAAACTTCCTCTAAATCATAGGCTCTGAGAACAAGCACATTAGGATTCACATTGCAATATGTTCCCATAGACCTGAGAGAAGAGGTGAGACCCCAGTATGCATCTTCCTCACTGACTTGCAAATGCTTCTGGCACTTCAGAGAGTCTCAGCTGACACCACTTGTATTTCCCTGGGGAGCTTCTTCCCTGAGGAGCTTTTCCCTCCACCCTTTCACTTAATTTTAATTTTTTTTTTCTTTAGCTTGAAATACTTACTGTCTGAAGTTCTATTACTGCATCTGTGTGATCTGACATCTGCAACTCACAGGGAAAAGAGCCCACTTCATTAACTAGCACATGGAAAACTGCAAAAATCAGCTATTGTAAAAAGCCATTTTCAGTTCCAGTAAGTTTGGGAATCAAAAGTCTTTGTCCCTCAGTGCCTGCTCTGGGCTCTCTGATCATGGCTTGAAGGCAGACCCTACTCTTTGAGCCCTAAGCAGGCAAGGATCACTCTGCTCCAAAAGGGATCCAGGCTCAGACTGCTTTCACTGGTTCCCAGTCAGGGCTTCTTTCACTTGGCTCTCCAAGAGAAATCCCCAACTCCATAAAATCAAAGAAGCACTGCTAACTCCTTCCATGTCAAATATTGTTCTGTGCTGGGAGCATCCCATAAGACACAGACAACCCTGGCACCAAAAGTTTTGCTCATGGGATGAGGGCAGCAGTGCAGCTTCCACATCTTGACATTAGGCACTTGGACACCAAAGCTTTTCACTATTATTCAGTGATACTGTGTTGGATCTCACTGTATTTCTCTTTTGAGGCAACCCTGGAAATTGCCCACTTGTGTTTCCAGCTGCCTTAAGACTTAAGGCAGAGTTCAAGTGACCGAATGTAAGTGTTCAGAGACACAGATTTCTACATCTGAGCTAGTTAACCCACATTTCTCTTGGAGCTAATATAATCCACCATTTTATGGGTCCAATTTAATATAATCCTATGGTAGCTGACTGGAACAGCTTACATAGTTGCACTTTGATTTTTGTCTTTTCTTTATAAAAGATTCTCCAAGATATACGTTCATTTGTCTGGAAATAGTTAGGATTAACTCCTCCATCCTTTCCCAGGGATCGACATGAGGCTGACTATTCTGGGTCCTCCTTCTTGCTCTTCTTGAAGATAGGAATGACATTTACTTTCCTTGAATCATTTTGCACCTCTTCCAGTCACCAGATTGATCGAAGATTATCAAGAGTGGCCTTGCAACAACATCTGGTGGCTCCCCCAGCACTCATGGGTGCATCGTATCAGGGCACATAAGTCCAAGTTTGCTTAAATATTCCCTGACCTGATCCTTTTCTATCAAGGGTATGTCTTCCTTTCTTAAGATTTTCCCCCTGGTCTCTGGAACCTGGGATTTCTGGAGGCAAGAAAAGGATCAGACTGTAAAAAATACATGGAAAAGAGAGTTCATGAATAGGTTCATCTTGCACTGAAGAAAGAAAATGTGAGTGTGAAGAGAAAACTTCTTCTCTGTTTTCTGGATGTGTTCTGAGAGTGGCTCATAGGATGTGCTGGGCAGACGGAGCCATTGGCAGGGCACAAACTTCTCCCCAGTCTCACTCACCCTGGCACTACTCAGAGTGTTCCCCAGTGCCATCTGCTGGCACCTCCACCGTGGATCTCTGGTGCATGGATATCAGACAATGCTCCTCAATCCCGAGCAGTCACTAAGGGCTGCACAGACGTGCTGCAGCCCCAACGAGCTCTGGTCACTCCACCACCAGGTCAGAGGCAGTGCAGCTGGAGGGTGCATAAAAATCACAGGAGACTAACTCTTCAAAAGTATTTAAATGTGATTGTGGTCAGCTTTGTCCTCCTGGTCATCTACTCAAAAGTTTTAGCCTTGAAACTAAATCTTTCCTTATAGGAAAGAGATTTATTAATATAGCTGACTAAGGGGTTCAAGCCAGAGCCCAACCAGGACTTTGCCCTCTTGTTTCCCTCCAAGTCATCTACTTAGGTATCCTTTCTTGTGACACTCTCAGTGTTCCCCTCCCACCCCTCCTTTCTGCTCATACTCCTCCATCCCACCATATTTATATAAATAAGTACCTGATACTTTTTGGAGAGAGAGCTCTGTTGCTTCTTTTTCTTTTCTAATTTCTCAATAGCAAGCACAAAAGTGCCAGCAAGATTTTCTGAAGATTTCTGTTCAAGGCAAACATGTGATATGAGACTCTTGCCTGCAGCTTTGTGGGCCTTTAACACTAAGTAGGCTGCTGGAGGGCACTGCCTGTGTATTTGTAAAAGCTCAGTGTCAGAAAAATATAATGCCCAAGAAATCTGGGTGGCAGGTTGAACCATGGATGAGCTGGCAACACCTGTGTGGTAGCCTGCCTTGCCTAAAGGGGCAGATGGGTATCAAGTATCCTTGATAATTTGTGTGTGGGTATAGAAGAAGATATTATCCTATGGAAGTGTTGCATTAAGGATTCAAATCCAAAAAACTCAGCGAGCAGAGAGTGTAGTAACCGATGCAACATCTTGCAGTGTGGTTTTTTTTGGTAATGAATAAATGCTACAAAAATGTAGAACGATGGGACGGAAATCAGGAGATAAAAAAGGAAACTATAGAACTGCGAAAAGGAAAATTTGTTCTTTACTGTAGTAGTAGGACACAGTAAAAGAAGAAAAGACCACTATTTTCAGTTATTATCATAAGCCCAGGTACCATGGCAGTTAAATAATTTGAAAGAGAGATGGCAGGTTTGTAGGGCTGGTTATTTTATATCTCTGTTTCTTCTCAGACTACCAGGTAGCAAGTTTCTTCTATTCTTGCAATTTCTATCATCTCAACAGCTTTATCTAGTCTCTTGATTTAGGTAATTTAGGTTGGATGGCGCCTCTGGAGGTCATCTAGTCCAGCTTCTTGCTCAAAGCATGGCTGACTTTAAATTTAGATCAGGGCTTACACAGCTGAGTTTTGGAATTCTCCAAGGAAAGAGATTCTTCCCTCTCTGTGGGCATCTGCTCCTGTGCTGAACCAACCAACAGGTCCCAAAACACTGGTTTCTCCATGGAACGTACCAGCACAGGAGATCCCTGTATTCCTTCATATGCCCATCATGTTAATTTTTAAATGTTTACAGACCTGAATTAAGAAATATAGTTGCATGTGTAAGTAAATGGACATCATGAAGAAAACTTACATTGCTTCTTTTTTTTTCTCAGCACTGGCTATTTCTAGATATTTTAAAAGCAGATACAACATGATGCTTCATCTCTAAGGGAGTTCAAGGAGTATTTCAAAGGCACTGCCAAAGAGGCAGCTCAAGGGAAACATACAATTTCCACTTATAGATTATACTAGTAAATCATTTAGAATATTTGAGGAGCTTACTTAGGAATATTTTAGATTGCTAATGGCCTGTGCTTATGTGCAGAAGGCCAGCATTTATGATGCAGATTGTAGACATTATATATAAAATAGCATCAGCAGTCAGTTTAGGTCCTCTGTCATAATTCTGTGGGGAATTGAGCCACCATTCAGCTGCTACTGAAGTCAACATATGTCTCCCTGAGGACTCCTCAGTGGAACTGGACTAAGTACCAGGGACCTGAAGGCATGTCCATCTTTTCAGAAACCTGTTTCTGAAAATAGCCAATACAGGTATATACTTTCAGACTCCTGATTCCTGATACACTTACAGACTCATGGTGCATCTTTCCTTCCATTTGTGGTCAGTGGGTAAGGTCTATGGCAGCTCTCTCTCCGCACATCAAAGGAATCTGTTTAATCAATCAGCTAGCTGACATTTAGATAACAAGCATAGCTTGATGTCTGAAATTGCTTGTTCTGCTCAGGCTTTCATGTAGAGCGAACATGACCCTGTACTAAGACAGCTATGTCCATTAATGAGCACTGCGAGATGAAAGAGAAGGCAGCGAGTCATTTTTGAGCTACTCCTGCTAAATAAGGTCCATGTGACTTCTAAGGAAGTGATACACCACAGGAACACTCAGCAAATTACGTTCAGATTTGGCTGAACAGAACACAAAAATCCTTTCCTTCTGGGTTGTTTCTTCCCCTCACGATTTTTTGTGTTTTTGTTTGTTTGTTTTTAGCTATTAAATCGGTCGGCTCAACTTAAAAGAAGAAGGCAACATTGGGATAACCAGAATACACAAATTTTCCCCTGAAAATGGATAGGACTACAAGCCCAACATTGCTTAGGCAGAGATGATTCTGCCCTGCATAGACAGTCACAAGAATACCATAAAAACCAAAGTGTTTCTCCTTTGTATTTCAGTTTACTGTTTTATTTTTGCTGGCCTGGCCTGCCCTGCAAACCTGACATCTGTGTAAGATGTAACCCAGAAGAAATGGAGTCCTTACTATGTGAAAGATACAGACAAAAACTGAAATGATGATCAAGAACCTGTCTGCCTTTGATCTATCTCTCATGGCACATCGCAAATGAACGTCTTAATTTCTAAATGTAGTATGTGCTTCTCAATATGACTTCATCTTTCCTAGCAGATTATATGAGAAATTTTTATCACTGTAATTAATTCAGTTGAATGGACATGGCTCTTTAAACATACCCGTTCTCCTGTCTTTTTTTTAAGTCAGGAAGAAATGATAATATTTTTTCCCCCTCTTTCCTCTAGTTAAATCAAAAAGGCCCTTTGAGGCATGGATAAACGATTCCTCTGATACTAAGACTATCAGGAGGGACCCATGCAGGATTCGAGAATAACTGCCTAAAGAAGATGTATATCCCAGTGGCTATACAGGCAAAGATGGAACAACTGTAATACATCCCAGATGAAGATGGTTGTCTGTGCTGAGGTGAGGTGTCTCAGAGTTACAAGACACTTTCTACACTTCTTACTCAGGAGATACGGCTTGGATCTTCTTTACTGGAAAATATAACAAGTGAAAAGTACTTAATTTTAAGTTAATTATACAAGATGATAGAATTGAAAATAAGAAGAAATGGAATATGACGTGTTTGTGCTACCTGGAGATCTTGGCTCTGCATAGTGCCAATCTTGCAAATGCTGTTTTCCAAAAGAGCCAGCAGGACCAAAGGCAGGTTCTAGTGAAGCAGCTAATTCTGAGCAAACTTGATAATCTGTGGTAATTCAGAACAGGACATTTCTTGTCTGGAATTGACAATGGGCCAAGCTTGGATATACCTAGGTCTCTTCGGAGGTGTACCAGAATGTGATATGTGCGAAGGACATGGCTTTCAGAAACCTTTTCTTGCCCAGTTTTCCTATTTTCCTATTGTTTATCCTCCCTAGTCAAGAATAATTGGCTCTAAAGCTCTCTATAATTCTGATGAATGTCAGGACCACAAAAACGGTCATTTCATCTTGTTTTCTCACTCTCTTACACAAGTCCTGGCAGACCAACGGCCTTTGTAGTCAACTGCTTTGTAGAATGTTTTAGTTACAAAGTTTGCTGGATCCATGAGATAATAAGTGTAAGTTTCACCCAAGACTTAGCAACATCAGTCTCATTTGTACCTTTGAGCTCTGTCTGATCATAACATATGTCACAAAGCAGCAGGTTGTCTTGATGATGTATCAAAAGGAGTCTCAGAGAACACTGTCATTTATCACAATGGATGAAATGCAACTCACCAAATATTAGCTTCTAAAATATAGACATCAATTTCAAATCTATTCATTACTAAATTCCCTTTTTGATCAATGCAGAGGAATAGGTGCAGTTCACCTCATCCTATCACTATTTTATGAATCATAGTCTACTTCTCTCTGCTGACTGGAAAAGAAACCTAAGATGACTACTTCAAATTTAATCACAGAATCACAGAATCGTTAAACCTAACACTGCCAAGTCCACTAAACCATGTCCCTAAGCACATCTTTTAATAGCTCCAGGGATGGTAACTCAACCACTTCCCTGGGCAGCCTGTTCTAATGCCTGATAACTCCTTTGGTGAAGAAATCTTTCCTAATATCCAATCTAAACCTCCCCTGGCACAACTTAAGGCTATTTCCTTTCATTGTATCAGCTGATACTTGGGAGAAGAGACCAACACCCACCTTGCTACAACCTCCTTTCAGGTAGTTGTAGATAGTGATAAGGCCTTCCCTGAGCTCCTTTGTGCCAGACTGAACAACCCCAGTTCCCTCAGCTGCTTCTCATAATACTTGTGCTCTAGAACTTTCATCAACTTTACTGCTTTTCTTTGGACATGTTACAGCACCTCAATGTTTTTCTTGGAGTGAAGGACCCAAAACTGAACACAGAATTTGAGGTGTCATCAGTGCCAAGTATAGGGGGACAATCACCTCCCTGGTCTTGCTGGTCAACCTATATCTTATACAAGCCAGGATGCTACTGGCCTTCTTGGCCACCTGGGCACACTGCCGGTTCATATTCAGCCAGCTATCAACCAACAAGCCAGGTCCTTTTCTATCAGGCAGCTTTCCAGCCATTTGTCCTCAAGCCTGTAGTATCGCACGGGGTTGTTGTGGCCCAGGTGTAGAACCTGACACTTAGCCTTGTTGAACCCCAGGCTGTTGACCTTTGCCCATCAATCCAGCCCATCCAGATCCTCTGTAAAGCCTTTCTTCCCTCAAGAATATGAATACTCCTGCACAACTTGGTGTTTCCTATAATCTTACTGAGAGTTCACTTGATCCCCTCATCCAGATCGTTGATAAAGATATTAAACAGAGCCAGGCCCAACACTGAGCCCTGGGGAACTCCCCTCTATCCCAGTCTTCAATAAGAATTTTTCTGTTGAGTGGTCCATAGAGGAGGCATGTTCAAAGGTAAACATGCAGACTTTTAGACGTCTAAAAGCTGGCATAGATCCTGTCCTACTGTTCTTATTTTCCCTTACTGCCTCAGAGGCCTCTGTCTCAGAAGGGGATGCCAACTTGCATACATCGTTGAAGTGTTTTGAGAAACGTGAAAGATATAAGCTACAAAGTATTACAATTATTCATTTCTCTTACAGACGCCACAACGACAATTTTTCCCCTAAGAACTGAAGGCACAGGGAGCAGACTGGTAAAGTAAGAAAGGGAGGAGGAAGAGAGGTTGAAGGTGTTTTGCCAGTGAAATCCTTCTGCAGGGGAGTGATGGAAAGAAGATGATGATGGAGCCTCGTCCTGGGCAGAGCTTACACTGATGCACAGCTGTTGCTCAAGGAGGAAAGTCCAGGACAGAGATGAAGTGAGGTGATGGCTGCATAGACTCCATGGGACTGGCTTACTTGGGAGTGCTTGACTGGTTTTAGATAGGATCCAGAAGGTACTGAAGAAGTTCAAGTTCAGTTGCCCATAATATAAATCCCCTCCCTCCTCTATCTTGAGCTTGCAAATATATACACTGATATTGCTTTCTTAAGCGCATGCACAGAACAAAATCCCTTTGTATCCCATTGTACTCTTTCTAATGCTTCATATTCATATTTTTTATCAGCTTGAGAAAAGCTCTTCAGATTCACTTAATCAAATCTATGCCTTTATTAGCTGCACTTGTTTATACCACAGATACATCTAGCATTTCCTACCTTCTCCACAGAAAAGGCAGTAGCAAGAACAAAGACATTTCATTAGCATAAGAAGAAATGCTCATCACCTGAATGTGCACATTACTGGCATTACAACATGACTTTTTAAGACTGATAATTTATTCTAAATAGCATAAACACAGACTACTCCATCTTTTAAAGCTGAGCTTAAGGCCAGAAGTCATTTGCCAAACCACAATAGCTTTGAAATTGGAAAGGTAGTCACAATATATATGCTACTGTTTATGCCAGCTCCCTATGGGCTGTCTGGGGACAAGTTATTTGAGTAAAACTAGCAAATGTTACAGAAAAGCATGCTGGCAAGATAATCTCTTCTAAACCAGCATCCTATCAAGTGAATTTAGTGAAGAAAGTCATAACTGAATAAGGAGACAGACTTCATTAAGTTGTGGCTGAAAATAACCTACCCAACAAATTTCCTTTGAAAAATATTTGTTCAGTGGAATTCAAACTTTCCTCCTTAATTCCCTGGCACACAGCTGTAGCTGAAATTGTCTGTATTGGGATAAAATTTCAGATTTCCGTTTTTTTATTATAAGTTTGGAATGAAAGGTCCTCCCCAGACTCTAATTGCAGGCCCACTGCATGCCTTTCAGATCCCCCTTGAAAATATCTAAACCTTCAAAATCAACAAATTTTATGGAAAAAAAAAACCAAAGAAATTGCAAGAAGGAGAAAGACAAGGGGAGCAGAAAACATCTACAGCAGAAGTCAAGTGGAAATTAGTCACCTAACTGTCAGAGTATGCCAGAGTGTGCTACTGAGGACCAAAGGATTTAAGGGGACTGTATCTATGCATCAAATCTTCACAGGCTGATGTACTGTCTTCAACACCTGTTTCGGAGTTAGAAAAGTCTAAACTTCCTGTCTCCTAACAATATGCTGTAATGTATTCTGCAAAGTGCAGCTCTTGCAGTCCTTATCGTTCTTAGGAAGTGAAATGGGTAGTGCTAAAGCTTTCCTGAAAATACGAAGATACTAAAGCTAAGATGGTGGTGTCACAAAGGCATAGTTCTGTTGCTAGCTGTAATCCCCCCAACAGGTGCTGCTTCTGCCTCGGGCTACCCAGACAAAGGTCAGACACTACCAGCTCTAGAAGATCAGAGAGGTTGGCCTGGATGACTGTCAATCATGTCGGGTTAAGATAAACCAGCATCCCCAGATGGGGCAGAGAGTTACAGTTACTGGGCTGTACTGGGAGTCTATGCAGGCCAAGCTTTCTTAGGAGGGACTACTCCTTTGGCAGGATTCATGTAATCAAAGGTAGTAAAGAGTATGTCAGAGACATTCAACTGGCTTCTCTTAGTAGTGGCTACAATTAGGCATATCAGTGTCTATTATCTCACTCTAAAGTCGATATATAAAATACCCTATATAAATCATATTTAGAACTCCCTACTTTTCTCTCCATTGGCAGTGGCAAGAGCATAGGATGAGAAGCCCAGATAGAATATGTGCACTACAGGTAACCAGACTTAGGAATGGTATATCTTTCCCTATCTAACAACAGCAGTGGTATTTTTGACACAGAAGTCTATGCCCAGTCTTTTTAAAATGAATTATCTGCAAAAGCATGTATTTGATGGCTTATTCATTGGTTTGCATGTAGTGTATAATCAATGAAAATGTTTTGCTCTTCTTGCAATGCATTGAGCTTTATTTGGTTACACTGCCAGTAAATTCCTGTACTGAGAGTGCATCCAGGCTGTTTGCTAAGAGCCCCTTGGGAATGACTGATAGATTGCTCTGGACATTGTTTTGTCTGCTTCTGCTTATTCTCATTTCTGACATAATTTGGTTATTTTAGGAACAGATCCCTTTTTCCCTCACCAGAGGCAATTGGTACAAGCATTAGCAGGGACACAGATGAGTATTTCAGAGCCCTGAAGAAACTAAAAATAAAAAAAAAGATCTGCTTTGACATAAGCAGTAAATTACATTTGTAAGACTATCCGGCCTCTAAGTAATCCCTCAAACTATGGGAGCAAAAAGAACATCAATATAATACTTGAAGAGGAGGCAATAGTGCTTATTGAGTATTATCTCTGTTTTCCCATAAAAGAGGACAGTCAGGAGGAAGATGCGATTTCTGTGTACTTTTCTGGCATCTTCTGAATCTCAAGAAACAGAAAGCCTGAATGAAGATTGTAATTTTCCTCCATCTTAACATTTAAAAAAAAGTCTGCTGCAACCACCTGCTTGTCTCCAGGACTTTCTGTTTTGCCTGACAACTTCTATTTTTAAACTGGCTGAATTCCTTTCTGTAGGGAATTACCACAGTTACCATCACTCTCTCAGTCCTATCCTGCTCTGAGCTCTGGATTACATTTTCTCATCAGTGTGGTGTTGTTGCTATTTTATGACTTTTGATGGGGTGTTTTTCCAGTTCCTTTACAGCGCGTGCTTGAGTGGAAGCGACTGGTGTGAAGAAACAAAAGGCAGAAATGTGCCTCAGTCCTTTCTGCCTGTCTCCAGGCTACAGAGCACACTGCATTTGGCTGCTTGCTTTTTTTATGGGTTTTTTCCCACTTCTTACCTCTGTTCTTATTTCAAATATGATCTTCATATTTGATTACTGTTGTTTGCAATTGCCCTTGACTTAATAGTGGAAAAAAAACGCAGCTGCTCAGTGTGTTAGCTTGCAAATCTTGGTAGCTTTTGAAGTGATTTATTCCTCAAGCAATACACCCCCAGCACACTGGAGAAAGGTCATTTGAGTATTATTTACATGGCACTAGGCTCTGTGTGCCACATGCATGACCCAGGATCTTATGGTCCTATATGTTGTGAATAAACACAGGTACGTTTAGCGCAAGTCAATGACTGATTTGTTTCTTATCTGAAATTTCTTAGTCATTTGCTTTTCTTCTAATTACTATGCACGAATATGTATTTTTCCTCTGAATGACTAAGGGGAACAAGCAGCTAGGATAGGTCACAGGACCATGCTGTGGTGCAGAATCTCCTCAGTCATTCTTTGCATCAGGCAGCACACAAAACAGCTCATGGAACTCAATGAGATTTGGAAGTTGTTCTATCCTAGCTGAAATCAAGACAGAAGTATTGTGTATAATTTCTCATTACAAGTGCATAGATCTGCCATGAAACACTACCTCCTTTGTTTGTTGAAGACATTAAAAACCTAGTTTTATTGTGCTTCTTTTCTAATGCATCCCCTGCAACTGCATATTTGTGGCCCAGCTTTTAGAATTGGACCACACTGCCATTAAATTTTTCTATTATTCTATAAACACTGTGAAAGCCAACAGTTCTGGAAACACAGGTCAAAACCTGAAGAGGGGTCAGGACCAAAACCTCAACTCAGGCACTAGAGAGCCTGCATGTGGTCTGTGCTTGGTCTCATTTATCTCCAGGTGGTAAACTCATACAGGCAGGGATTTTGTTCAGGTTTTTTTTGTCCAGTGCTTAGCACAGCCTAATCCTGGTGCTTAAGAAAGTAGTAAATGTTGAAAGGAAGTTTTTCATGTGGTTTCATGTCTAACCAAACCCTAATCTTTCATTTCCCCAGACCCTGCGGTTTCGTTATCCTTATTCTTATGTCCAGTTACATGCTTACCTATAATCCATAACAAAGAACAGAAGGAAATTAATGTTCACTACAAAATTCAAATCCTTTTTAGCCCCTCATTACTGCTCAGTCTGTGTTTAAATGAAAATTTCCTCCACTCTCGTGACAGCTTAGTCCTTTAAACAGTCATGTATGAGGGGAGAAAAAGGATCTTTTATTACAAAATCTGTCCTACACTGTTCCATACCATTAGATATAGAAGCCCACTACCCTGTGAAAAAGCAAACACTTCTACAGATAATAATTTATTAGGTCATTGTACTTATGCCCTCCTGATCCGACACTGAGCTCATAGAATTGTTTAGGTTGCAAAGACCTTTAAGGTCATTGAGTCCAACCATAAACCTAACACTAGCACGTCCACTAAACAATGTTCCTAAGCACTATGTCTACACACCTTTAAATATCTTCAGGGATGGTAATACAACCACTTGTCTGGGCAACACGTTCCAATTCTTGATAAGTAATTTTTCCTGTTACCTAGTTTAAACCTCCCTTGGTAAAATGTGAGACCAGTTCCTCTCATCCTATCTCTTGTTACTTGGGAGAAGAGACCAACACCTACCTCTCCACATCCTTCTTTCAGGTAGCCATAGACAGCGATAAGGTCTCCCCTGGGCCTCCTTTCTGCCAGACTAAACAACCCCATTTCCCTCAGCCACTCCTCATAAGACTTTTGCTCCAGACTAGCTTCATTGTCCTTCTTTGGACCTATTCCAGCACTTCAGTTTCTTATAGTGAGGGGCTCAAAACTGAACACAGTACTCAAGGTGTGGCCTCACCAGTGCCGAGTACAGGGGGATGATCACTTTCCTGGTACTACTGGCCACAATATTTCTGATACAAACCAGGATACTATTGGCCTTCTTGGCCCCCTGAGCACACTACTGGTTCATATTGAGCTGACTGCTGGCCAGCACGCTCCAGAATCCCATGGCCAGGTCTCACCCTCCTACAGGGTGCAGTTGCTGCTGTAGGTCCACAACCACCCTGCAACACCAGTAATTTCAGTACAAAACCACTCAGATATTGAAACAGTAAAATGAGCCACCAAGTCCTCAGTGTTCAGCATGTGGGCAGTGGTTGGTGTCCAGAAGTACAGCCTAGAGACCTAACAAATGTAGCAAAATTAGGCAGTAGCTCAACAGGGGATGGTAAGGAGCCTCTTCATCTCATATAGGCTTTTTTGGCTCCAGCCATGAGTTTTGTGGGCATTTTCTCAATGACCCTTTTGCCATTGAAATGTTTTTGCTTTAACAGCCCTTGAGAAGGGACTTCCTTACCAGCTGTTCAACCCATCCCATCAGCTGAGATGTAGTTTATGTTTTGCATCTTAAAGACTTAATACATCTTGGGGAAAAAATAGAATGCAGCCAATTTATATGCAAAGGTCTTGGTGTCAGAAAGGCATTGGGCATCCTTGTCTTCACAGCAAGCCAAACCCAGCCTCAGAGCCAATACAGCTCCAACTGGGGCACCTAGAGCAGATGACATGTTTACTGTATAATCATTCAATTTTCCCAGAGAGGCTATTGCCCAGAGAGCCTATTGAACAAGAGAAACAGCACAGCCTCTGCAACTGGACTTTCCCCTGATCCAAGGTTTTTCTGGAGGTTGCCACATGTCATCTGTGTAATTCCCTCGGGTCTGTACCAAGATGGGTGCAGAGGACATCCCCCTTGGCACTCCACCTCACCGCACTGCTCCTAGGTAGAGCGCTCAAAGTGCTCTTTGGCTGAAAGCTGGCAGCACTAAATGTGCCAGTGAGAGCATGTGGGCAGTATCAAATGTTTTCCCAAGATGTGTAGAGGTCATGTCCCTCCAGGCTCGCAGTAATGCAAGGATTGCACAACATGTTGGTAGACAGCTCAAGGACACCTGAACATATGCTGCTTTTTGCTGGCACAGCACGGAGAGGAATGAACATATCAAACCCCATGGGAGCAGCAGGAGGGGTACAAATACAGTTGGGAAAGGTTTGTGGTACTCTGTCTTGCACAGACATAGGTTGTTTAGGTCCTTTTCTCTTGTGGCAGGTGGAATCTCTGCAAGCCTGGAAACACGGGGAACCCCTCTGAAACACACCGCCCAGACAAGGAAGGAACTTCTGTTTGCTTGCTCTCATGGTCCTGGTGTCACTTGATGTGACCTGGTAGAAGGGAGGATGGGACAACCATCTCCATCAAATTATTCAATGTTAACAATTTCCCCAAACCTTTTAAATAGCCGCCTCTTCTGTACAGAGATTGTGATGGGGAGATAATTATTTACCCTGAGTGTCCAGACGGCATGAAAGATCCTGATATAATTAGAAAACCTAAAACTCACTGTGCAATATGTTTGCTTGCCATTTTACATCCTTTAATGAATGCAGGATCACTTGAAACAGTCATTTAAAACAATACAGTGAAATGCCTCTAACTCTTACAGCAAGAGGAGGACCTAATAAGATACAGTAAGAGAGAGAGCAAAGACAATATTTGATTCACATTCAAGGAAGTTTTTTTTAAAAAAATCCATATCATTCATGCTTCAGAATTGTCTAGATATTCAAGTACAAGGTGAAGAGAAGAAGATGGTCTTGGGTTGAATTACAGAAAGAGTGCTGCTTTTGACTCAGTGTCTGGAGAGAGAGTGGTATCACAATGTTGATCATAGAATCTTAGAATGTCAGATTGGAAGGGACCTCTAGGATCATCTGTCCCAACATTTTTCAGGTACTATATAGTTTAAATGAGATGGCCCAGCACCTTGTCAAGCTGAGCCTTGCAGAGGCTTGTCAAGCTGAGTCCAGCGTAGAGGAATCTATCACTTCCCTCAGGAGATTGTTCCAATGTTTAACTGTTCTTATGGCAAAAACTTTTCTTCTGGAATCCAATAGGAATCCCCCCAGGAGCAACTTATAGTCATTGCCCCCTTTAATTCTCATTCAGCGGTTGAAAGAGCAGGCCTCACTTGCACAAGAAAATATGTGGCCTGTAAAAGCGACTGCCATTGACTGTACAGTTAATTGTTGAACATGTTTCCAAAAGTAAAACTAAAGTGCACAATCTGGAAGAATAGTCCAACTTAAAAGCTCTTAAAGTCATTGAGTAATTCAATTCCGTTTTCAGAGCATGACTGCTACTAAATTACTTTTATCCTCTAGGTACGCAATAAAGACTACTGCTGAAAATCAGAATGAGTTGTAATAGTTTTACAGACTTAACTCTAAGATTTTGAAGAGTGTGGGAGTTCTGATGTGCACTTGTGTTCAACTCTTTCAACTTCGGACAAGTCTTTGAAAAATCACCCAACCTTTTGTTATTTTTGCAGATCAGCTGATCCAAAATGAAGCGGAAACTCTTAAGCAACTGAAGATTCAGATATACAGTTAAGGATCCTTAACTGGGTAGTATAGCCAGGATGCAGCTGAGCAAATATTGTCTTCTACGTTCCCCGTGTCTCCACCTGAAATGCATCATCTGAACACGCATTAGAGTCAGTAGGGTGGACTAGGCAGATTTAATATGCAATTTGTTTATTCTTATAATCAGGTTTAAATAGGCAGGATGACTCCCTACAAGTCCCTAACTTCATTGACTGTCAAGAGAGATTGAGATGTGAAGATGTTCCATGGACATACAAAGTTCAAGTATTTTGACAAACATAGTAAACTTGGTTGTTAATAACTGTCTATGGGCAAGATATTAGCACTTACCTAGTAAAAAGAAATGTGACAAGCTTAAAGTAGATCTGTATTTGCTTTCACTGAATTTTGACCTACTACCTCCTCTTTGGACATTACCTCTTATTGTGGTAAGTTGGACAGTTACTGCAATTCAGCAGACCAGAAGTGTCTGGAACTGTTCCATTTCCACTGTTTGGTTACTGTGTGAGCCAGAGTGATTCTGAGAGGTTCAACCTTCACCTGCAACATCCATTTGAATGTGTGGTATTTTTTTTTCCACATCTGTGGGTGGAAATAATTTACTCTGCATCTATAAAATTAGGCAAAGCCTACAAGGACCATTTCTTAACAGGCTTAGATTAATTTTCCCTCTTTTTATGCCTCATAGCAAGCCTATTATCTGTTATACAATTTTGCATAAAAGACTCATTTTAAAATCCGCTTCTACCACAGGTTTTGATTGATTGCACTGCCACATGGAGTTTGAAGGGATGTGTTGGCCAGAGACAAATACACATATCTGAAAAAAACATACCATTCTTGACTTTGCAAAATGTGGAGGAAAAACAGGACTGTGAGCTTAAAAATCTACTTGAATAATGAGATAAAAATTCACTTCCTTATGAAAATACACCATCAGATTGTTTTTCCACCCTATATATCAGCAGAAGGAGGTTAGGGAGAGATTTTGTGGCTTTGGTAAACCAAAGACCAATCAGCAGCCACAGCCATGGGGTGTAACACTATTCATAATCTGTAGTGTTCTAAGCCAGACTACTCAACATGCAAATAACAAATAAATGTGGTTTCCTCAGTGACTGAAGTGAGTTCCTCACATAGACACATTTGCAGCCTGAAGCACTGATCCACCAGGAGTAAAATAAAACAGTATTTACAAAACACTCTCCATACAGTGCTATATTTTCATTCAGTTTGCACGGGAGACAAAATATCATGCTTGTCCTCACCCAAAATTATTCACCACAGTCATGCAGTCAGCCAGTCCAGAAGGGGAAAACGTGCAGGTACTTCTTGCTTTTTCAGCTCTTAAGAGCTGGAATAGGGACAACCATACAATAGGTCAAGAATATGCATTGCTCACACAGCTATGTTCAACCAGCTAGACTAAACAACAAAGTGATGCTTTGTTATTCAAATAAATAGACCTGAGCTGAGAATTAGAAATAGGAGACACGATCTCCCTCCAAATCAGGAGACCTCTGATTTGAGGGTAGTCTTTCTGTGGCAAAGTACTTGCTTGCATTCTAGATGGTGCAACTACATTTTCACTGCAGCTGTACCAGAATTGCGAATGAGGCAAAAGGGTCGTGAATGGTCTGTTATCATCTTCATCTGCACCAGCATGGCACAGGACAAGTTAGAAAACCTACAGGTATATATTCCACTTCTGCTAGCACTGATGTACGTTCCCAAAATGTTTTTAATCATCCCTTATACACATCCTATGTTGAGAACGTGGGCTATTTTCATAAAACAAGTAAAAAAAAAATGTGCTTTTAAAAAGGACCAGAAAGTGATGAGGGATGAGTTCTTGGTGTTGCTCCAAGCATACTGTCTGGGTTGTATGCTTCCTGTCATAGAAGAGCATGTGTGTAAAGAGTCAGAAATAGAACTGGAAAGCCTTCACAGAATTAGAGGTACAAACATCTGCTTAATGGTTCAAAAGCAAGCTAGAAATTAGCATCAATCATTTAAAATTCCTGTAGCTGCCAGCTCTTGTGGCTTTACAAAGTATTTTTCTGAAAGCCCCTGTGGGTGAGATAGGCCATATTCAGCAATGGAAAAATATCAATTTTTCTCTAAGGTGTTTCCATGCTAAATCTTACTGTAAACTTGAGACTTTTCCACCTCTCTGGAAAACTTAACAGAACTAGATGTGTTTCTGAAAGGCTTGTCCTATTCAAACACATGCTGTTAGGCTTTATCCAAGTGACCCAAGGTGGAAGTCTGAGCTCCTTCCATTCCAACTGTCACAACAAATTATTTAACAGTCTTCGCTGGCTTTAATATTTATGTATTTAGATAAAAAAAACAGATGGCAAATGAAAATAATTCCACTGGCTTTCGTTATTTTTTTTTTAAATAATCTTTTGAGAGTTCATCACCTTCCTGCTTAATGAATGTTGGCAAAATTGATATTGACTTTGCTTTTAGCCTGAAAATATTTTATATCTAACACATACAATGCAAAGAGATCAGATGAAACAGTCAGTGGGATAGATCCAGTGATGAGTATTTAAAGCCAGAGGCTCTAAACTGTATCTTTTGATAACAGCCAGACCTTAGAAGTTCATTTATCTTCACATCTGCCATTACATTTAGTGTTAACTGTTTCCGGTTTAGAGATCGGAAAAGAAAGTAATAAGAGGTTATACAACATCATTATGGTCATTTAGTCTTCCATACAGCTGGGAATTGATATGGTTTTGAAAATACAGACATTTGCAGCCATTAGCAACGCTTGCAATTTGGTAGATCGGACTATTTAGTGCGAGGTCTTTTCCTCTATGCTGTATGTGGCTCAGGGGGTGTAATTTCAATGAGTTTCCATCTGGTCCCCTGGATTACATGTCTCTATTAGTTGTGCTGCCTGAAGTTGCCCAATGAAAGCTCTTCCACAAACCTTTCCCCCTCCATATGCTGTCCCAAGACACTGAGCTCTTGTGAACTATGCCAATATCAGGAGCAAATCACCTCCTTGTTACCACCACCCACGTAGGGCTTTGCACGTGGAAGCAAACCTTGTTATTCCTGGTGCTCCTGCCTTACTTCTCTAAGAAGTTACCATTTATACAAAAATATCCCATGCATCCTTTGCACAAACAGCTAGTTTCATCACTTTGGAGAGGGCTAGATTTCATTACGGAAACAATCCAGGCTCTAAATTGACACAAAGCCTTTTCCTTGCCAAAAATTCGGTTAAAAAAAAAGTAAAGCAAATATCCAGGCTAGAATGCATCTCTGTTATCTTCCTGTTCACAAGTCCTCCGCAAGTGGGATGCAGCAGGACATAGGACCATGGACAGGATTGCAGAGCAGATTCAATAACTCAATCTCTCTCAGTAGGTTGTGTGCAGGAGTACCTCAGAGCTGCCCTGAGGCTGAGAAAGCAACCGTTGTTGTGAGGAGAGGGTTGTGCATTACCAGCATAGTTGTGCAACTATGCTATGCTGTGCTGGTATTTTCTATACATCAAGATCAAAACGAGAAATTCGTCCAAAATTATAAGCACTGTGTACAATAATCTCCAGGTAAAGAGCTCTTAGCTGAACCATTTCCTTATTAACTCTTCTGGAGCAACTTTCTGACTGCTAACTCCAAAAGTTAAAAAAACAGGATTCAGGCTGAAACTGTGTCTTTCAAGCTATCAGATCTACAAAAAAAAGCCCTTTTCATTTGCTTTCTGTCTCATATTTGAGTCATTGAATTTATTTTTTCAAGTTTTTCTGCAAGCATGAGGAAAAAAGGAGCTTCAGACTGTGTCAAATATGACCAGCTGAGTTAGGAACTAGGGTTATGTGAAAATGGTAACCAGAAGATAGGAAGTAGAAATACTCAATGTTTTCAGATATCTTTCTGAATAATAACTTAAACCAAACACAAAATTTTACAGTTACAGCAGATTTATGGCTCCCCTTTGAACTTTTCTAATGTTTTCTACGTCTTTGTTATTATTTATCTGTTTGAGCCTCAAATCAACAGGATGAGATGGTTGCTTTGGGTTACTAGATACAGTTCATCAGAGACAAAAATAATATGAGTGGAAACAAAAGTTAAAGGAATTTAAACATACAGTATTAGGTTCCCTTCTTGCTGCATTTTACCATTATTACACAAATCATGGCAACATCCAATTGTAGACAATCAGTCAATGAAAGGTTTTATAGCAACCCACAACCCACCAAAGACAAGCCTTAGAGTTTTACCATCCTAGGAGGTGAAGATTTCCCATGAAATGTGAAACTCTAACAAGTCCTAAATTATCAGATGTTTAAATTTTAGCACTGCATTTTACAGTTGCTAGGAAATGGCATATGGAATGATGATTTTAATGTTGTTTTATCATATTCAAATAAAATGTATTGGGTTCTGTTTGATTTATGAAATGAACATGAATAACATGAAATTAATGGCCTATGAAGGGTACACTAAGTTTCCAGCTACCTTGAGCTAGCAAGATTCAGAGACTTATAGGCATTAAGGTTCCTAAAAACCTTTACTGAGACAGAAAAAACTGTCCCAAGAACTTTCATAGTTAATCCATGTAGTGTTTCTAAAAACTACATTTCAGAATTAGATACATATAAATGCTTCTCAGAGCTCAAAATTATGCCTGTGCTTCAGATTACAGGTGTAGGATCCAGCAAAGGATGTATTTATTAAGACAATGAATTAAAATACCATGCTGATAGGTTGGAAAAAGACTTTTACCTAGATGAAGACAGGGTCACACTACATGTCTCCTCCTGTTTGCCCCAGTTGTATGTATTTGTAGGGCTGAATGTGCTCACACGATTGACAAAAGAATAAAATTGTCAAGAGCTGTAGCAATTCCACTGATCAGACATGAAACAGAGAGACTGAAATTCCTGACTAGTCCTAATATAAAAGCCATGCACCCTTCTTTCAAATATCTGTGCCAGCTGAGGATAAGCTGCTCCTCTTATTAGTTTCTTTTAGTTGTCTGTCTTCTGAAGACTTCAGTTATCGTTGGTTGATTCTTCAGTAATTAATAGTTTGAAGTTCTTTATATATCTCAGAAGACATCCTGACTCAGAAAACAACCCACTTTTCTGAATTGATAATTTAGATGAAGCAGTTCCATCAATCATTCAAAGAGTCTCTGAAACATATCTTGGTGTTCCTAACCATTCTTTTCATTCAGACTCCTGAGCATGAGAACATGATGAGCAGCTGAGGGCCAGCACATAGGTCAGCTGGGTCATCTTTGATTCATTCCTCTGTACTCCTGTGGTGGAATCAGTCTGCTCAGTATAGAGACAGGATTTCACAGCCTAAAAAGACATTAAATCATGTGTATGTGTCTTTGTGCAGATGGGGAAACAGATGCAGAAAGGACAGAATACAATTAGATAGTTTTTTTAATTGATAGATTTTTGCTGTTGGAAAAAAGTCAGGACCCATTTTTCAAGGATTTGAGGCATGCAACTTTCACTGATGGCCTGAAGTCCCCCAAGAACAGTGAGACTGTTTCAAGGATGAACAGTTCCAACTGTCACTCCTGGCATTTCACATCCAGCAGTTCTATCAAGAAGTGCAGAAAAGGACATGCAAAAAACCCTCAGTGTTGTTCAGACCACTACCAGGCAGACCAAACAAGAGCATTACTGTCATGAGCAGTGAGTCCTGACACCCTGCATGAACTGGGGTTTGTCCTTAGTCACTGGTAACTTCGTGCGCTGGAAGTACTACTTCCATCTCCAGCTTCTGCCTAGCTATTTTTGCTAAGCCAGCTGTAAATATAACTGATGAATTTCCTCTGCATTATCCCACTGCTGAATTATTTTGCTTTAGTTTCAGTATGTGCAATGATGTATCTTTGCAAGATAGTTATTCTGATGAAACAGTTCGAAAACTGAATCCCTGGGTTGAAAGGGACCTCAAGGATCATCTAGTCCAAGATTTCTTGGCAAAAGCATAGTCTAAACAAGATGGTCTAGCACCCTGTCCAGACAAACCTTAAAAGCATCCAATGTTGGGAAATCTATCACTTCCCTGGGGAGATTATTCCAACAGCTAATTGTTCTCATAGTAAAAAACATTCCTCTTGAGCCCAATAGGATTCTCTCCAGGAGTAACTTGTACCCATCACCCCTCATCTTTTCCTTGTAACTCTTTGTTAAAACGGAGCCATCATCTTCTTTATAGCCACCCTTAAAGTACTGGAACATAATGATAAATTCACCCCTAAGTCTTCTTTTCTCAAGGCTGAACAAACCCAGTTCTCTCAGGTTTTATTCGCATGACAAGCTTCCCAGTCCTTTGATCATCTTTGCGGCTCTTCTCTGGACCCTCTCCAGCCTGTCCCTGTCTTGGGGACCAAAACAGAATATAGTATTCCAGATGTGGCCTGACAAGCACTGAGTAGAATAGAATAACGATTTCTTTATCTCTGCTTGTTGATGCAACCCAGCACAGTGCTTGCTGTCCACAAGGACCCCCAGGTCATTTTCCACAGAGATACTCCCCAGCCAGGTTAGATCCCAGCCTGTGCTGCCTCATGGATTATGTATTCTCAGGTACAAATAGGGTCCCCCAGGAACCGATATTGGGTCCAGCACTGTTTAATATCTTCATCATTGACCTGGATGATGGGATAAATTGTACCCTGATGAAATCTGCTGATGATATCAAGCTGAGTGAGGAAGTAGACACTTCAGAAGGGAGGTCCACCCTGCAGGAATACCTGGATAGGTTGCAAGAGTGTGTGACAAGAAAGTTTAAAGTTCAACAAGAACAAGTGTAAGGTCTTGCATCATTTTCGAGCTTGCTGTGTCATTTGTGCCCACATGAAAGAGCAGCAATGGGTGGTAGTCTGTACCCTCGACAACATCTCAGATATCTCAGAGGAACATTCTCAGCAATATCTCAGAACTCATCTCCCAGAAGGCAGCAGTTCAAATCAGGTTAACATCTGAGTTAGGATAGAACACAATCAAACTGCATTGTATTTGCTACAGGATCCACAATATGAAAAAGAACCATGGATCTGCTGAAACAGCAACTTGATTGCATGGCTAAGTCTTTCACCTAACTATGCTATAACTACCCCTCTGCAAAATACAATAATAATAGTTCTTTCACTGGTAGGAACTTTCAAAATCAAATTCATAAGAACCTCAAGAAGTACCTGATGCTTTGAATGAGTTATTACAGGATTCAGCCAGGATATGTGCTAAGTATTGGTCTGTCTCTGGGAAAGAGCTGGAAAAAATAAATGGTTATTGCTAACTTCTAGAGACCGAAGTGAATTAAGCAAAACCTGTAGATAAGAATATCTCTACCCCAAGAAATTTATACTGGTACTCTCCTTACTTCCTGATTACAACAAGATTTGTGATTAGTTTTGATGAAAGTAAAAAAATTAAGTCCATTACCCAGTAATTTGGGTTACACCTGCGGCATCTATTATGAAAAGTAATAAATACCTTTCCATCTTCTCCTCGATGGTCATAATTTTACAGACTTCCTTTCCATGCCCTGTCTGTTGTTGTCACTCAAGACTGAGGCCCCTTATAAAGTCTTCCTGAATACTAAAAGAATGAGATCATCCTTCTTGTCCTTCTCCTTTCTGTTTGAAGTTGTACTGTACCCTTTTGAATACAGGGTGACCTGACCCACATACATGGTTCCACGTACTGATGTGCTGAAGATTAGCATGATCAGCCAGCTAGTCCTTTTGGAGAAAAGCTCACTCAGTATTTACTTGCTACACTGATAATTCTGGCAGCACCATGGCACTTTGATATTGGATTTCATGAGAATGCCAGGAAAAAAAGGGCATGGAGTCCAAAACAAGAGACGGGCACAAAAGGCTTGTCTGTATCACTTGATGTTAGATTAAATGAGCTAGAGAAAGACACAAAAGATTTGGAAGGCAAAGTACTGAATTTGCACTCTTTGTGGAATCCTTTCAATTTGAGTGACAACTGAATGTCAAAGTTACAAGCAACTGAATTTGTTTATCAGGAAAAAAAATCTGATTAACAAGCTTTCTATGTCATGCATATAACTTTCAATAAAGGCAAGTCTCAGCTCTGAAACACTGAATTCTGTGTGAAAGAAAGAGACAAGCAGTAGATGTGCCATTCAGCCTTACTGAAGTGCTTTACACCAACATGCTGGAGCAGCAAAAATATTGTGGAACTGATAAGAAATTATCCTTTCCTAACCGGTGTTTTTTCATAATGTGCATATGTCTGCCCCTTTACAGTAAACACAATGTTTACTGTACTTGAATGTAATTACATTGTCATTGTGTTCAATCCAGGCAAGGAAACTCAGGACTATTTTCAAATCCTAACTTCTTATGTGATAGAAGTTTATGATTCAGCAATATGAAATGGTCAAAATGCATTTCTGTGCTTTCTCCTGCTCTGCCACAATTCACTCACCCTTCTTGCTTTGTGATGAAGACAAGTGTATTTTCAAGCATTATCAGGAGCACCCTGAAGCTGCTTCAGGAGTTGCTATATTAGGCTGACTATAAAAAAAAAGTCTACGTGCAACTTTCAATACCACACATCCAGACTAAAATTACAGCCATTACAGCAGTAATTCTGAAGTGTAATTTCAACGCTAAGGATAATAATCATTCATCAAAAGTTTCAGAGAGATTATATGCTGCTTGCTGAATATTTTCCCAGATTCTGCAGATTTTCCAATATTTTACAAATGAACCTCTTTTAAAATTCTCACCTCCATTTCCATTTCTCATATGTGCATGAAAATCTGGATATGGATGACAATGTCAGATGAGGATAACAGAAACTGTAAGGACAATAGGTACAGATGAACCTGTGCTTGGAGAAAATTTACCTGAAGCACTGTGTCCAACTCTGGTCCTCGCAATTCAAAAAAGACATGGACAGACTCAAGAGGATCTAAAGGAGGGCCGCAAAGTTGATCTAAGTGCTGGAGAACCTGCCCTGTGAGGAAAGACTGAAGGAGTAAAGGCTTTTTACCCTGCACAATAGAAGGCTTGGGACAGGGGTACCTCATTGCAGTATTCCAGTACTTCAAGGGAAGCTACAAAGAGGATGGAGGCTCTCTCTTTGCAGGGAGCTGTGTGGAGAGGACAAGGTGCAATGGGTACAAGTCGCAGCAGGAGTGGTTTCATCTCAATGTGAGAAAGACATTTTTTACATTGAGAACAATCATTCAATGAAACGACCTCCCTAGGGGTGTGATGGAGTCCTCATCATGGGAGGTTTTCAAGATGTGATTGGACAGGATGTTGGATATATCATCTAGGCTCCCTAGTCTGTGAAATGTTGGACCAGATGACCTTCCGAAGTCTCTTCCAACCTGGGCTACTAGCTCCCGTGACTCTATGGTCATCAGCTAGGGCTTGCTGTGCAACCAGAGAAACGCCAGGAGCTGGCATGTCCCTGCTTGTGCTTAATATGATCATTGGGCCACAGGAGAGTGCAGATCTCCGTAACAGGGCCACTCAAGGCCAATCATAGTTACCTGGACAGGGATGCATGATAGTTACAGATGCCTGCTGCTTTCACCATAGGCTCTCTGGGAGGACAGAGGGACTTAGCAGCAGTATTAAGACGCATTTCTTCTTTAAGGCTGGCTGAAATTTTTCTGTTGTTTTTCCAAGTGGAAACTGAGGTTTCAAGAGAAGTCATTAAACCTGTTTTCTCCAGCTGTGTGCCAGGATATCGACTCAGCGCTAACTCAGCATGGAAACCATCTCTTCTTTTATTTCCATGCTGTAGTCCCACAGAATCCTGCTCCTCATGCTGTATCAAGCTGAGAGCCACGTCAAGATGCTGTGGTTCTGTATAATTGACTGAAATCTGTCATATCACAGTTCAGTCACAAAAGTCCTTGGGTTTCTCTCATCTCTCCAGCTGCTTTCTTGTGTAAGTGGCTGGATAACCAAACACCAGCTGAAAATGCAAAACTTTGGTTAAGCTTCAAACATGGAAACACCACAGCTGATAAGAGGTGGCTGTCACAAATTAGGAAGAGTCCTAGTAGGAAGCAAATCTACAGATACTGAAATCTGATCATCTCTGGTACGGAGAAAGAGAAATGGGGCCTCCTTTCTGCAGCTTGGCTCTTGATAGTTTTAGACACATTAAAATGCAATGAAAAATCTACTTTTGTATAACTATCTTATGGTGGATAGCACTAAGTTTAACTCGCAGGGTGGCCAGTAAGAAGAGTTGTGGTAAGAGGAGTGGTAAGAGGAGTTGCACCAGTATGTTATTGCAATAGTTGATGTCAGGTGATCCAACAGCATCAAATTCATTATTATGTCTAGCTGCTCACTTTGGTTTGTCAGCTTGTTATTCCTGCCTTGAATGTGATCTAACATAATGTACTCTCATGTTTTCCTTCTGCAGGACTTTGTTCGAAAAACTGCTATAGTGCAAGAAACAAAATCTACTTGCATATTCTTCCACTGGGATTTGATAAGGAATGGCAGCAAATGTGCTTTCCTCACTGGTCCATTAGCTGGTAGTGTTATAGACTTCTACTACAGCATAAATTAATAAAGTCCTTTTAGGATAACAGAAGAAACAGAAACATGAATAGAAGAAACATATTCGCATTGGTCACGTCACCAACCTGAAAATATGTCAACAGTTTCCTTGTAAGATTTTTCTTATTTTCTACTACTTCTGCATTTTAGAAAACAGAACACAAGCATGCGCACACGCACACACCCATATGCCCACATGCATGCGTACTACTCAAAACTATGGTCCTGTAAATCTCACCCTTGCATTTTGTAAGCCTAGGCACTATTGCAACTGCAAGTAACAGGCCTATTCTGATGTGCTACCATTTTTTCTGCTTGTAACACTTTTCTGAAGACTGACATCTCTTTCAAGGTCTCAGTTTTCATCATCTGCCTACAAAGAGCATTTTCAGCCTGATCAGGATTACAAGGCAGGAAGAGAGGACAACTCTGTATCCATGTGCTGTTGAAGCTTAAGTGACCCACACCCTGGCACACTCTGGAGCCTTTGTGCGGAGGTGTGTTGAGTTGGAGGCAGAGGTCACACAGCTGCCTGTAAATTCTGAGCTGGATAAAGCCCTCACAGGCTGTTATCAGTCAACGGGCATCAAAGTACCTCTGCTGGCTGCTCCAACAATCCGTAAGTGGGTTCCGGATGGTCTCCTGTGAGGCCAAAAGTGACCTTCTCCCATCTCTATGCCGCTTTATAATGCTCTGAAAGCACTTGTACTACATAGACCAACGTACTTGCAGATGTCTGTGTGTTTGTAGACAGGGCTTTCAGCAAACTCTTTGGTTCCTAATTTTAGAAGACTGACATTAGCAGTTCCATGAGGATAAATTTGCCATTTCTGTCCTGAGCATTTTCCAGAAAATCGTATCCTAGGCACATGGAATTACTGAATACTCTCTTATCCACTGTATCTCAGCTGAATATAATCTGTTATTGGAAGGCAGAGAAAGGAGATAGTCATGTGTGCATATTGCTATTTCTGCAGCTGTAATTGCTTTTGGAATATGGTCAGAGCTCTTGGTAAGGGCAGACATATATCCTGATGGGTAGAAAAAGTGTAGGAAAGAGACAGCCCAGATCACCATGCTGATTAATCCCTTCCTTACGAGGTCCTGCGTAACTATCCACCAGTCTCCATGTGACTTGAGGGTGGAGGAAGTGGGTAGTCTGGATAAACTAAACTCTGTCCTTCTTGCCTTTTAACCTGAGTAACTCAAGGTCCGAGACAGCCCCTGAGCTGAGTAGCTAAAAGGAGCCAGCTGTTGTTCCTCTGCACTAAAAATTATGTCAGGACAGTACCCTCCTGCTTACTTGTTAATGTCTGTCTGCCATGAGGCCCTAAGGGATGGCCCCGACTGGCAGTTTTGTGGCATGGTGGTATCTCAAGAGAAACCAATATCTCAAGAGAAATTCTCCTCTGTTTGAGCCTGAGCTATGTATCTTATTATTAACAACTTTTCTTTTATGTATTATTATAATGTGACAGAGTGAAATAAACCTCCCCCACAGGTCTGTGGGATGGATTAATATGGATAATATTCAGAGTGATAATAACAGTTATTCTGTATATTGACCTAATGCTGAAACATTAGTTAATTTAAATGAGGGTACTCAACCTCTTACCACCAGTAAAGGCTTTAAATGGTAACGTTGGGCATTAATTTAATATATCTTCTTCTAAAAGAACAGAAAATTAGAGATATTATCAGCTCGGATTTTTTCCCCTGCAGTGCAGTCTTAAACAAGTAGCGTTCTCAGAAAGCTGTGGAGAAGGTTAGAAAAATGGGAGAAAGAACTGCAGCCACAGTACAAAGGCAACATCACTCCCAGCTAGGAAGACCTGGGTTTGATGGTGGTGCTGATGTCTTCAGGGCTCTCTGATCCTTTCACCTCTCCTTCGTTTCACCTTTCACTACTTAAATACCAGGATCTCTATGTATCTTGCCTTTAAGTTTTTCCTAGTCTAAGGAAACGAAGACCAGACCGTACCTGGGACAAAAAAAATTTGGGGATAGATGTGATGTTAATGTATAAACCTCTCCCCACTCCCCAGCTTTCCCCTTGGAGTAATTCAGTGATGATGGTTTCCTACATAAAGACTAGAAAAGGGTAATTTTAAAAAGTATGGAGTCTGCAACATTGTGTGAAACAATTACTGCCTTTTAAAATTCAGTGCAATCCCAAGATACTCCCTCCCCTACAAGCAGCAATATATTCCCAATACCCTCATTAGTGAGCTTTGGGAATAAAAATGAAAGTAAAAGACTTCAGGAGATATAAAGGAAAGAAGATAGAATAGTACAGAAGAAGGTCCAGCCAAGCGGCTAAGAATAGCAGTAATTCAGCTCAGGCTAAAAATATCTTCATTTCTAGTGACGTGATCCAGACATGGAACAAACGTCAGTTCATGTCACTCAGCTCTGACCCAAGCACAGGCGGTGAGAGTGTAAGCAAAGAAATGACAATTAAACAGACTTATAAAACAGTGGCTCAAGGGATCAGAAAGCAGCAGCACTCCAGTTCCCATGACAAAGAAACCCAGCTAACTGAGCTCACTTACAAAATAATAAAACAGGCTAGTGCTTTTTATATCCAATAGCTTTAATGGCATGGGAATGTCAGACATGCCTTTGCTAGGGATTAATCTCTGCTATCCAAGCTCCTTTCAGCTCTCCATGTCAGCTGTGAGCTCCTGAACTCACCGCAGGTTTCCTGCTTTGCTTTTGGTGGAAAGCAGAGCTGGAGAGCTGACAGCGTTTCTGCGCCATTGCTCCACCACTCCAGCCAGCTGGGAGGAGCACTGGGGAGGGTTTGAGAGGGCAGAAGAGCAAGGGGAAACTTCTTTTCCTGGAAATACATTTGCTGACTTGTACCTTCCTTGCAATGATGTTATTATTTCCAGCACAGCCGTGGGCCTGATAAATACAGGCCAGAAACAATTATGGTGGGTCCTAATTGCAGGGTGCACAACATGTTAGATAGTGCTCAAAAAGGAGGGTAGGGAAGGAATACAGCCTTGCTATGCTCACCCTTGAAGAGACTGATAAGTGAAATCAAAATGCTTCAGATGCATAACAGGCCTAGATACACTCATGGGGATCCCCTGCCTGGGCAGTATATTGTGGCAAGACCTAACACTACAATTTTAATAGAGCTTTGCTTTAGCAGCTGTGCTGGGTGATATTGGGGCAGAAAAACTGGAAGAGCAGACAACTTGGACTACAGGGGAGAAAGGGCTCCATTGCACGGAAGGGTTCTGATACTTTTTCTTCTCTATTCTCCTAGGAAAAAAGGATGAGGAAAAGGCTCCCACTTCTGTGCTCTGTCTCTGAACCCATAAAGTCTGAGAATAAACAGAGAGAGAAACAAAACTGTCCTACTGATGCAGATCTGAGGAAAGAGAGAGGACCTTCCTGTCGCTCCCCTTAGGCCTTGGAGAAAAACTTCTGGGACTGGCAGAGGATCAAGGGAGCAAAGGAACACAGAGCTCCTTTGCTGCAATGAGCCACATTTGGAGGGAACCTCTGGTACCCTCATCCAAGTTGCCTTAACTGGACTCAGCTAAATTACATGGTGAGAACTGTGGCTGTGGGACTTTTGCGCGTACATATCCTGGAAACCTGGCAGCACTGCAAACGTCTCAGATTGCAAATATTAGGGACCAAAAGATGGACAAAAGACATATTTAAGTACCACTTTGTAGATATTGGAGATACTTAAACACCACTTAATTTTTTTGGTTTCCTTTTTGTTTGTGAACTTGTGGGGCTTACAGCACCTCAAGGCAAAAGGAGGTCCTTGTGCTTATGGAAGGAAGACCTGGAATGGTGAGTCGGGAGCAGGCAGGGTGCTTAGTGCAGTCCACTGTCTTGCTGACCAATGCTGATATCCCCAAAGGGAGCCAGAGCTGTCACAGATACGGTCATGAGTCCAGCTCAATCATGTGGCTCTTCAAGTCATACTAGGTTGCCAGCCTGTGAGCAGAATGCCACCAATAAAAGTTTAGGATAGCCAATAAAAGAAATCTGTATTGCAGATATCAGGGAACTAATCTAGCACATAGTTTCTTGCTTGGGGAAATAGTTACCTCTTCATTGGGTGCAGTAAAAACTTGTTGTATCCTACTTTTATAGGATATACTTTAATATTACAAGGAACTGCTTCTCTGAACCTGGCCATGCCCTTACAGAACACAAGTGATATAAATGTCACTTTTTTGTTTGCTCAAGGTGTAAAGAAAACCAGGACTACCAGAACATATGAAGCCTCTGGTAGTACACTCATATGTTCAGTGCTCCTCACTCTTGCAGGGAAGCAGGTGGGTTAAACCGAGCAGGTAGCCAGGGAGCTCACATTGACATCTTTGTAGTAGCAGTGATACTGACTGATTTCCCTCTTCTCGACCCACCTGAAACTTTCTGACACTTAATAATTTCCAAGTTCTTCATCTTTGTTAAGACTGGTCAGAAAACTAGATTTGAGAACTACTGGTAATGACTCACAGACAGACTGATGGAAATGCAGTTGCATAAGCTTTATCCTGTTGGAAAAAAAGGCAAAATATTTTACTAACTTCTGTGGATTTACCAAGATCAGTTCAAAGTAAAATAAAAATTAAAGATAAGCTAAAGTAGGTGCTTCTTAAAAGTAGTTATGTTGTTTTTTTCTGCCTGTATTTCAAGAGACCAAAAGGTTACCCAGTTTACAAGAAAACTTATTTGTTGGGAAGTTTAGGCTGCACCCCCAAGAGCAAGCAATGTGCAATTCTGTCTGGTAATAAACACTGTGAATGTATTCCTTCTCCTTCCAAACTGTCAAAATTTAGCTGCTCTAAACTGTAGCAGTCAACCATGTATTTTGATAATGGCCATTCATCCAGAGAAGAACTATATCAAAGCTCTTGATAAGTTTCATGACCTTGTGGTAAATCATCTTCCCAGTTGCAGACATTTGAGTGGTTATCTATGGAACTAATCGTGTGCCAGAACAGTCCTAAATGACGTACTTCAAGCTCTTTCCAATGTATCAGGAAAACGTTCCTGGTCTTAGGAGTAAGGGTGCTGAAAACCACCTCCTTCCTCATAAAAGTAAACCTGACTGTCTTTCTGTATCACAAGGATTTTACTCAGTTGTTCAGTCCTTTAAATCCCTTCCAAAGTGAATGACTCAACAAAAAAAAAGCAATTTCACTTCCTGCTAAAACCTCCAGTATTTTAAAAACCCCTCTCTTCAGATTCTCCCCAACCACTATTAAAAACTTAATGGTCCCTGCATACTCACCAGAAGGAAAATAAAGATAAGAGTCAAGAAAACATGGAAATTTTCCTCATGTCTTCCTCATTTTTGTGAAAAAGTAAAGTGGGGTGAAGATCAGCAGTCAGAAAGATGACCTTTCCTCTGTTTCTAAATGGCATATGTATAGTTTGACCATTTTTATCCTACAACTTATGAACTGTTACAGCAGCTATGAAAATGGAATTTTAATAGTAGCTCTGTGGCTTTTTTGAAGACCTGATTCCATCCCAGGAAATCCTCTATTCCATCCCATTTCCCCTCTGGGAGGAAATATATGCAGCTGTTTGAAATGCTGGCATGACATACGCCCCTATCCCGGACCACTCTGACATCTGCTATAGTAAATAAACAGATCAACCCTCCTTTCTCTGTTTGGCAAGAATAGTGCTGTAAAACAGCATTGGAATAAAAGGACAGTGAGGACCTCACTGAGGCATTTCCAGCTCCCCAATTTGCCCCAGGTCAACAGGCTTAAAGCTATCTTAGTCCATAATACTGCAGATCTATAGGGTTGTTAAAGTTGTCATCCAGATTTTCATGCCCAGATGACTTTGCCAGCCTTTTAAAAGTTTGTGATGGGTGGGACATGCTTTGTTGCTTATCAGGCTACAAACTTTAGAGAAGACAGGCAGAAATTTATACATTCACCCCAAACAGTTTTGTTCATTGTTTGAAGCATGATGGTTCAGCCTGTCATACAGCAGCCTGCTTGTACATGAAAAGCATCAGAAAGCATGTTTAATCAGGCTAAAACTGAAGAAGATGATAGTTTTAAAGATTGTATCCATACATAAGTAAGCAGGAATGTAGGCCAAGAGTATTAATAATTACTGACTAATGGTATTTGACACAGTATTATGGGAGAAAGAGGTAAAGACTCAGTGCAGTCCATTGACCCACCTAAGCAGAGTGAGTACTCATGGTTGCAATATCGAATGAGCTGTTGCTGTAACACAGATAAACCAGAGAATTCCAGAATTTCAGTCTGGAAAAATTGTCACTAGGATTTTGCACAGATATGTCATCCAACAGCCACTTAATTTTCATCTTATTAAGAAAATTGTGCATTGCTCCCCCTTCAGCACTTTTCACCCTTCTGGTTTCAAAGCATTTTGCCAAGTCAGCAACTGCTGGGATAACTTTGGCTCAGGACACCTTTCACTCACCACTGAAATGAAGTGGTGTTTTGTATTAAGTTCCCATAAATTATGCTGTCTCTCTCTTCCTACCCAGAAGCACAAAGGGGTGCTACATAGATAGGATAGAGCCACTCAACCTAGATGTCAACAACAACATATACATATGATGGGCACACCACAATTTTTAACACATCAGAGTTGTGTTTTAGGTAGAACATACATAAAGCAAGGGACTACCAGGTCAGCTCCACCCCATGTAGTCCCCAAAGCCCAGTCCTCCATCTCTGAGAAAGGCCATGTCTGGAGGATCCAGTATGTTGAAGAACTGTTCCCCAGGGTAGTCATGCAATGATTTGCCCACAAAGACAGTTTCCTTCAAACCCCTTTAAGGTACTGTTTAGCTTGTGACACAAAACTATAACTAGAAATCCACTGCATAAAAGCATAAATATATTTACTTTGTCTACTATGATTGTAGGTACTGCTGTTATCAAGATAATTGCCTAATATTTTGCCATCTCATGTTCAGTTGTTCCTGAAAACAGTTGTTTAAAATAATTGAGACTTGCTCCTCCAGGATAACTGGTCCATTTCTCTGCAGAAGCTTCACTGCAAGGACAAGAATAATTTGGATTTCTACATACTCCTTCAACATATGCTGCCAACATTGCTTTCTTAGAAGGACAACAAGAAGTTTAACCTACAGAAATTTTGATGAAGAATTTCTAGTTGTAAGATTAAGGATTTCAGTCTTCAGGCTGTACTCTTTATATCTATTCCTACATGTTCAAATGTCCATTGAGTCTGGTTGCTTTGCATCTGCATTGCCTGTTGACTTAGAACGTTGCAGAATGTGCTGGATTTCCTGCAGCTGTGCAATAATTTGCTGTTCATTTCATGTCAACTATGTGCTCAGAAGTTACTTTTCTCCCATGTGCAGCCTGGTTGAAATGAGAATGAATAGAATAAACATCTATGGGAAAACCTGAGAAGTTAATGAAAGAGTTAAAGATTTTGAAGGCAGCACAGAGTTGCTCTTTTTTCCTGTAAGTTACCTTAAATTTCCACAGCATTTGAGTTATACTCCTCAAAAATGTATGTACAAAAACTTCTAAGCACATTTTGTACCTGACTTTTTTGGCTGTGTAAGGAAAAGTGACAAAGTGGCTTTGAAATAACAGCACTATATATCTTTTCTGAGGTATATGCCTGGCTTAAGCAGAAGGCAAATCTCCAAGTACTGACTGAAAGGCGATTAAATTACATCTGCCCTAGAAATAATGTTAAACCCACAACTCGCATAAAGGGAGACTGCCTGAAGCCTCTCTGTGTTCCATCACTCTCAAGACAGATTCCCTCTCTTCTCCAGCCAGTGGTGAGTTATAGGTTAAGTCTTGGCTACTCCCAGGGTGTACAGGTCTTTGTGCCTCCCATGGCAAACACCTCTCTCAAGCTATGGGGAGAGACAAATGCATCAGTGTTTACCATACAGTTGGTGGACTTCCAAGCCACTTTGCTATAATTGTAAAGTCAGAATCTAAATTGTAGGGCAGTGCACTGGGATTGTTTCTTGTGCTGGTATCTAACTATTTTGTCTCTTTAGCTGTCCCCTGGATCATTGGCTACAAGGATTTTCCTTCACAGGTGATAGGTTCAAGCAGCCTTTACAAACAGGAATGCTCTGTTTGGGTTTGTTTGTTTCTCTAACAAAACTACAAACATGTTAGAGATGAAGCCAAAGTCTGTGCCTCCTTACTATGAAAGGGAGAAGGTTATATCTGTCCATATCTCTGTCACCCAGCACCATGAAGATAGGCCATAGAGTCTGATGGGAAGAGGGAACTGCTGAAAAGAGGCTTCTTCTCATGAATGATATATTTCTGGAGACGCCACCCTGCAGAGACATTAAAGATTCTTAATATTCTTGAATTTTTTACTGCAGGCTTAAATGGGTCATTTCTTCAGTTAGTGCTGTGGTCAGTGCTGCTTGCCTGACTGCCACGGGCTGGATGTGGTGTTTGCAATGACCTTATGCACAAGCCTTGTCCCAGCAATGTTACAGAAGCAAAACACGCAGGAATGACATTAAGTGCAAAGGCAGTACAAATCATTTTAGTGTGTATGATTTTCATTATCTGCAAGGATAAGTCATATCTTACCAAAAAATGGGCAGTAAAATCTATGCTTCAAGGTAGCTGCCTATACACATATAAAATAGGCAAGTGCTGATTACTGGGAAGAGTATTTGTTTTGTCAGACAGCAAATGAAGAAAAATATTCCAAATTGAACAGGAAGCAGAAAATAAAATAGCAGGCATCACTCTCCAGGTTTTTCAAGCTATCTACTTCTGCTGCTGAATGCAGAGACATAAGGGACCTTTCATTGTTTTGAAATTCATTCCTTGATCTTTCCACTGTGTAAAAGGGAAGGCAGAAGGGCAGCATAGTTAGACCAAGCCAGAACCTTATATCAAACTTGGATACAAAAAGACTTTGGCTAGTAAGAAACCTCAAGAGCTTCCAATGGCAGAAGGGTTACAGTTTGCATACAGCAAATTCTAAATCAAACTATGTCTGAGTGGGTAAAAAACCTACTATGTATATGCGGACAGTACCTAATAATTATATAAAAAACTCATTAACAGAAATAATTAGAAGTTATTTCTAATTCAGATGGAAATTGTATGTTGGATGGACCATCACGAGTTTAATTTGCAATGAATCCAGCAATTATTGAGCGATAGTTACGTGGATTTGGGTAAACTACTGAATGACGCCATATCATTACTGAAAGTGCTTTAAATCTCTTTTCTGACCGAGTTTCGTGCTCCTTCCTAGTTTACCAATGAATACTCACAAAAGAACCATTCTGCAATCTTATTCGTATTTTCAGTTGTTGAAGTTCAATACCACTGAGATGGGATATTTAAAACAAATTGAGAACTACTAAAGCCTTGCTTACAGAGAGACTAGAAATGCAATCTTTCCTTAAAACTTATTCATGACACCTTCTTTTTTTATAATACAGTGTCATACCCCATTCAGAATCTGCTTTCATTCTTTTTTATGTAAGCATTTAGTATCACTCGCATTACCTCTTCGTTCAAGCTGTTTTATAACAATTCATATTTCTTTAGAATCCCTGTTGGTTCATGAAGAAAATATTGAATAACACTCGCTTTAAGATTCAATAAATATTTTTTCTAGTTTTTGCTGTATCTCATAATTTTATCATAAAACTCATTACTTGGTGTTCTACTTGAAAAAAAGAGCTTCTGAAATCAAACAGTGATTTGAACACTTCTGCTTTAAAAAAAAAAAAGTTATCCCACATGTCTGCAGAATAAAGCATTGAAAACATTCATATGAGAGGGTTTGGAACTTGATTTACATCTGAAATTTTAAGAAGGAGATGCTTTCCCCAGCTAGGTAAATAAATATTTGTATTATCAGAAATAAACAAAAAAATCTTGTTTTCCTCAGACAAAAGAAGACTACTTTTTGAAAAGAAACTACTGCCCATCCTATTCATTATATTTCAGCCCCTGTTAATACTGGCCATGGGGAGGCCTACAATAGAAACTTATTAGCATTCTTGAGACTATTTTCAGCTCAGCATGAAGTAGGATATCTCAGTACTCATTACAGTAACACCCTGCTGGTTTTGAGTCTTAATTAGTGGTTGATAAAGCATTTTTAAATCTTGAGGTGAAAGATGATACACACTTCCTAAATATTCGTACTGATTTTCTTACTTTTCTATTCCTGGATGATCATCTTTTACATCATCATTTCCTATTTCAAAAGAAAAACATGAAAAAAAATATTTAATGAGCAAGCTGAGCTCACATTTTACTGGTACTGGTCGTTTCACTCCTCATAGCACTTTGTGGTAACACCAGGTGCACATATCTCTGTAACAGCTATGTTGAAATACTGACTGTTCACTTACAGATTTGAATAACCAGTTTATAAAATTAACTGTAGAGGCAAAAAAGTAAAAACATCAAGATGGCTGCATACTTCTCATGTCAAATGATTTAATCTATGAGCCAAAGGAAATCAATCTACCAAGAACATGTTTAACAGGGTCAAATAAGAACTGTAGATACAGTGCTAAATAAAATCCAAGTTAGTTTTGATTCATTTCCCTATACCCTAAATAAACTCTGGTTGTAAATAGAACAAGTCAGAGATGAAAGGTCTAAGGTATTTTCTGTATCTATGAACTCATGCCAATATCCTGGCGCAAAAAAAAAGAATCACATTACCCAGTGTCCTTACATATGTTACTGCTTGTGTCCTCCTGCTGCTAAGAGCCTGAATGCACACCAATAATAACCACACAATCTAACCTTTCTTAGTCAGGCATAGAGTAAAAGTACTAAGTACCATAAGACAAGGCCCAGTATTCTCAGAAAAATAATGTGCTTAGCCAGTCAAATTCAGGCACCAACACTCCAGTTGATATCAACAGCAGTGGGCACAATCAAACCAAACAACTCATCAGGAGTAAACTGGTGAAACGCCCCCAGCAGGTAGCTTTCAGCATCCTTTTCCTGATGGAGTACTGCCCATCTGCTTCCTGGTTGCATGGGCAGCCCATCCTTTCAGGACGCTGTTGTAGTGGGAATTCCAGGGTGAGGGGTTTCCTGGAATGCTGGAGAAAATGCATGATTCTTCAGGTCTTCAGGATGGGCAAGGTATGTTTCTCCAGTAGTGTACCCAGCTCACCCCACTGGAGTCCAGGTAAAGAAACAACTGGCATTTCTGCTCCAGAATGTAGCTACAGCAGTTTGCTGTTGGAGGTCACCTCTCCAATGAGTGCAAGAATCCACAGGCATGCAAAGCCATGCAGCGTGTCTGGCTGCACTGCATCGGGATTTCGGGCAGCACAAAGAAGATAACAGACCAGGTCCATGAAGTGAGTCTCTCTTTTCACTGCAGAGTGATAGATGAAAGTGATAGATAGATGATAGTGATAGATAGTGATCCCGCCTTCCTGCCTCTCCTCCATCTCGGGCTCTCAGTGCACCTCCCCATGGCAGTTCAGCAGTAACAGGTGACAATGGGCACAGTGTGTGAAGCTACAGCCAAAGAAAACTTGTTACTCCCTCTCTGATAATGGCCAACAGCAGATGCTTTAGGAAGAAGTAGTAAAGGGAACCAGAATGTATCACTGCCCAGGAGAACTCCAGCAAATTGCTTCTCAGGGACTTCAGGAGTTGAGAATAAGGTTTGGGGCCTTAATAGGCTTTGAGTCAGTAAACATTTCTGTTATCAGTGCACACTGTGTTTTGCACACTGTTTGAGAAGCCAAGAGAAACTTGCAATTGTTGGCGATGAAGGATGACCCATTTGCTGATTCCCAGAAGCCAGCTGCAGGGCAGACACAAGAACCATTCAAGGCACTGGGAGAGTCTAAGGAGAGGAGGGCCTGAACCACACAGCCTGACATAGCTGCTTGTGGCAAACATCATAGTGCAGTACTTCGTGCCTGTAGAGTCAGAAGCTATTATTTTTTTCCCTTGGAGAGCACTCCAGATCAGAAGGAAGGAGTTACCTGTGCACCTACATCAAAAGAGAGGAGAACTTGGCTTTTCACACAACAGGGATCCATGTAACAACAGTATATAAACTACAGAAAACAAAATGCCTCCTGAGATCCATTGAGAGTGCGGATGTGTTCAGTAGTCCCACTCTCCACTGGAGAAACAGTCTTGCCAAGAGATACCTGATGCATTACGCCAGGAAGGGAAGGCATATGGAGGAGGACACAGGTTCACCCAGCACAAGTCCCGAGAAAGCCCTTTGGTTCTTTGCCTATGAACATTCAGGCTGTGACCAAACACCAGCGGGGTGAAAAATTTAGTAAAGTTTTTTCAAAGAATCTAAAAATTGTGCAAGCGGAGATAAACCACAACCTTTACAAACAAAAGTTTAGACCTGATGTTAGGAAAAAGTTCTTCACTGAAAGGGTGATTGGCCATCGGAATGCGCTGCCCAGGGAGGTGGTGGAGTCACTGACCCTGGAGGTGTTTAAGGGGAGACTGGATGAAGCACTGAGATGGGATGGTGCTAGTGTTGGTGTTAGTGTTGGGTTATAGGTTGGACTCGATGACCTCAGAGGTCCTTTCCAACCTTATGATACTGTGAAACTGTGAAAAAAGTGGTGAACTTGGCCAAGTTACTCCCCTTCAGCAAATCAGGCATGTACTGCTTTGGCTGTTTTCAGAATCTTATTGCAACATCCGAATAGTGTATTGTAAAAACTTGTGTTCAAGAACTTTGCAACCCTTTTTTATACAAACTCTTGTGGTCTGGATGCACAATTATTGGTTGTTCACAAGTCCTATACTAATTCTAGCATATTTCTTTGTTAGGAGTAAGATACTGTTACCATAGCTACTCTGAATGCTCAGTACCATTCTGCACATAGCTTACCATCAGCAAAAACTGGTTTATTTATTAGAAATATGTTTTGTTGGATTACATTCCCACAAAAGACTGAGTTTTTAATACAACAAAGCTGATTACAGAGTATTGACGTAGGAAGACATTTTGGCTGTTCTCGCATGGTTTTACTCTCATGGTCCTACATTGTGCTGCCAGGTCATGCTCTTAAAATTAGTAAGGTATTTCAACAGCAGAATTCATCTTGTCCCTGCCAATGCACTGTCAGCTGCCATCTGAGTGGAGAAAGAAGGTGACTTTTTGGAGGCTCTGGAAAACATACAAAAATTAATGGATTCAGTGAACTGTGACCCTGACTGAGAAGATAATTTGTCATTCTGTTCATTGGAGTTTCAGTGAGGTCTTGGCTCTCTGGTGGTTTGTACCACCTCCTTCCAGCCAATTCTGACAGCTCTGCCTGGTCTTCCTGGAAAGTGATTGTGTCACTGAAACACTGCTTTGCTCCTGAGTGCATGCAAAGGTGAGATAGTCACTATCTGCAAACAGCAGGAGGGACTGTGAGGGATCAGAACACTTCCAGGTGTGACACATTGTTTCACTTAGAATGTCCCAAATATTTTCAACTTGGATTAACTCGATCGTTCTAAACATTAAGTTCCATGGTTTGATTGCTATGACAATGGGAACTGCACCTGAGAATGAAGCCTGATGAAAGTTTGGCTTTGTTCCCAGAACTGGAAATCAGTTCCTGAAAATCAGCCAGTTAGCGCAGATGAGGAGCCGCGCTTGATCGATTCGTGAATGCTTTTCCTAGTATTTTGGGAGTAACTAACACAAAATCCCCTCATGGACCTTCAGAGACCTATGCCCAACATGCACACACAGAGATCACACATCCTCTCATGTCCTGTACTAATGAGGTGATGCTTTCTCTTGCCTCTGATGCTAATGAGGCCTCCTCATTAGCATCATGGGACAGTGTCGAATCAAAATGTTTCTCCAGGCAACCTGGTGTGCACACCTATCACCTCGAGGATCTTGATGACAGATAGACACCTCAGAGGACCATCACAGGAATGAAGGTTGGTGACATGTCTCTCTTTCTCTTCCTCTTTTGTTTTCTCTCGCTTCTTTTTGCCCCTTTTCTCCTACATACCAACACTTATTTTCCAATAAGTGTTATTTTCCAATATTAGCCACTGCCATAGCCTAAGATAATATAAATGTCAAATAAAACTAATTGCTGAAAAGAATTGCTGATGTTTCACCTTCACTCAAATCAAATAAGATTTATGACCCTTTTAGGACCTTTTTAGAGGAACCTAACACCAGGTATCACAACTTTGGGACAAGAGGGTTCAAGTATGAACAAAAATGAGGGGCACAGGGACTGAAGGATTGCTGGAAGAAGGCAAGTACGGGCACTTCAGCAAACAGCCATGCTTGGGGCTAATAAAAGGTACGTTTCACAAAGGATCGAACATCCCTCTGCAGCATTTCAGTGTGCTGTCAGCATGACTCAAGCTGTCACGAGGACACTAGTGAGGCTGGTGCAACCCAGGAAAACCTGGGTAGGGGTGTTAATCAGAGTTCTTCAAAGTACATGCCACATGGCACCTTTGGTGGTACATCAAACATCAAACCTTGTTATAAAGAACTGTAGACAGGAAGCGGGATCCCACAATCTTTATGCACAAGAGTAAAGCAAACAGGAATATCCATCTGCTTAAGCTATATTCACAGGCTGAACCCTGGCAGATATTCAATAAAATACGGGCCAGCAGCAGAGCTGGTGTGAGTCCATGTACATTAGCAACACTTAGATGAATGTTCTTGACCTATCGACTGTAGCGGTGCCACTGCCAGTTTGATAGAGTCTAACGAGGACAAAGCAGTAAAGAAAGAAAAATATCTACATAAAGTCCTTCTAAATAAAAGCCAGGTTTCCAAGAAACTGAAGATGGATAAAATCACACTCTGCAGTTAGGATTCCTCAGTCTGCAGATAGGATTCATTTTTCTTATAAATCTAGGCGTCTGGAGACAATTCACACTATCATGCTATGATTGTCCTTCCAGATGTGCTTGTCTACTTCCTTTGGCTATCTCTAAAATTTTAGAAGGCCGAAGGCAGCTCAGATGATTCCCATGCTATGAGTGAAAGTGTACTGGAGTTAGGCAGAGGATGAGCTTGTCAATATTTTATCAGTCTGCCATCTTGGGATGGTGAGCTATTGGCCTCCAGTCAAGAGATTTCCTTTCCAGAAGCTGCATTTTCTGAAGAAGGTGGCTCCTGGTGGCAAATTGGGGCAGAAGAAGCAGAGAGGCAGTGTCAGTCCCCATCTTTTAAACTTGCAAACAGTCCTTTGCACACCAGTGACATAAGAAACACAAGGACCAGATCCAAGATGTGATGCAAGTTGCCTGAGGATGGGGGCAGCCCTTCTCATCACCGAAAGGACAGAGAGCTTCCTGGCACATGGATGAACACCCAATACCTGATGCACAGCATCAGGGAGACGTTTATGCCTCCAGGCAGCTCCCATTCTTTTGACTCTTCTGCCTTGCAGGAGAAGGGGAAAAAACTTTTGTAAAACCAGACACTCCTAAACCAGCAGGGAAGACTCATTGCCATACTGCAACCTTAGGTGTTTGTGGGAGGAAGGTGCACTCTCTTGCCTGCATAGGCACATCTATAGATACTACAGGAAATCACAGATCAATCTTTCTTTTCGTACTGTGGAAGGACAGGAAAGGGAAAGGCCAGAGTCAAACATATCAGGAAGCAGTTTGTTATCACCAGTCAGTACCATAAAGTTAAGATCTCCCTTCTTCCGAAGCCTTTGAAGCAGAAAGCTTTCAGTTCCCTCTCCACCAACCTCATCAGTTCCCAGAGCTGCCCCAACCCCTGTCTGTCTCCTCAATCCCATTGTAAGGAGAACAGACTAATTCAGGTCAGTGTGGGGTTGTCCGTAGCTGAGACAATTCAGAAGCAGAGTCTCCATGAACTCAGGCACCTTCTTCATGACATATAGGATGTTATTTTCTGGCTAAGGGAATTAGCCTGTAAAAGGATGTGACCAGCATTTAGGGGGCTCTGAACAACTCATAAGCTGAATTGTTTGGCTAAAAATTAATTAATTGATATTCCCTTTGAAGGCAATTACCTTCCCCTGCTTATTAAGACAACACCTGATGAGATTTTTTAGCACCTCAATACTCTGCTTTGTGCAATTCAGCTGCTTTGTTTTGCACATTAAGTGCTATTAGAAAACATCTACTTTGTGGTATGGGCTAGCTAAGTATCCACAGGGTTTTAGTAACAGTGTGGAAAGATGATAGTATAGTGAACAACCCAAATTACACACAACTACCAAGGTAGGTAAGGCTACATTTTGGCCAAGAACCACAGCCACTGCTAGACATCTGAGAATGTTCATAAGACTTAACCATCCCCAAAAGAGAATAGTCTTGCAAGCTGGCAAGGTGACAAGATCCCCAAGCCACTGCTTTTGTGATCAATAAAAATCTTATCTTTATAATGTGGTTGTACATTTTGATGAATCACAATCTGTTCAAAGCTTATAAAAAAATTAATTTTATGCATTTCTTGAGAAAGCCAGCAGCCAATATTAATGTTTTTATCCAATTCTCACCCATTTTACATTGACTAATTGGCTTCCACTCAAGAGTCTGGGGCACATGGGCTAATTGGTTTGTAAGTGTACATACACAGCAGCATGCTGATCCCTGGTTTTCATGAGGATCCTTGAGCAAAGCCACTGCCTCAAAACAATGCCAATTTTAATTTTTTTCTTTTAAGAATAAGACAACCCATATTTGCGTAGTCAGAGGCACTAAGTTTCATCATAGCTCAGGAGACATTCATAAGGAATATGTATTTCTTTCCAGATCATAGTTGAGTTCCACACACATTTGGGGACTGCAAGGCAAATAAATGATACTGCATTGTTATTTCATGGCTAGAGCAGAAAAGTTCTTTGGCATCTTAAGTTGAGTAATTATATTAAAGCAGAGCTTCACTTGCATTTATAACACTTATTTTATGCTTTAGGTATTTATCACAAAACTACAGTAACTGAAATATCAATATTATTCTGCTTCCACTGAACTCCCTGCCAAACTCCTGTGACCAGCTTTGGGAAAGGAGTTCAGAGAGTTTGGCTCTGAGTTTACATTTGTTCCAAGAAACCTCTTCTGGCCAGATATCTGACTAAAAAATAACAAAATTGTTCATAAGGTCAGCAAAATTAATTAACTCCTTGAATTCGATAGGGGTATTATAGCAGTTGGAAACTTCTACAGTGGCCGTGAGTCCACACATTGTGGCTTTTGACAGTTCCAGATGCCACCTTGGAATGGTTCCAGTGCATCTGCAACAGTCTGAGAAGCCCCAACCTCAAATGCAAAGACATTGATGGATAGACCAGAACACAATGAAACAGCATTCCCAAGTCACCCTATGTGAAACCAGTTTTGCTTCTTCTTTTTGAGAACTTCCACAGGGCATGGTAATTGCCTAGTCCATGCCAACATTACTCAGCTTAATAAATTAAATAACTTTCTTTATTCCATCACTGATGGGAGTTAGAGCCAACTTTCATGTTCCTTGGCCCATGGAAACACCATATGTATTACAAAACATATCCCGATCCGAAGTTACTCTATTTGCCTGGGGCAAGGTTACATTGTTTAACGAAGTAAGAGACTATTTATTATGTGTGTTACAACCTCTCTGATAGAGCTTGCACTGTGCAAAATGTACTTTGTAGGCTTCATGCAAAGGGATTGTAGGCATCACTTGAAATGAGACAAATCAATGGAAACGAGCAAACCAATTGTCCATATTGGTGTCAGTAAATTACTTTATTTCCTTGGCTTTGTTCTAATGAGATTATTTGATGAGCAACCCTATTCTTTAATTGCCTACTAAACAGCCAATGATTATGAACAGATTTAAAAAAAAAAATAACTAGTTATTTAAAATAAAATGCTCCATTTCCTTGCTTTAAAAAACATTGTGCAGTTTTGCACTGATATCTGCCCCATTGGTGATGGGACCAGCTTTGGGCCACGGTGCCATATGTTTACCAGCAAGCCCACTGAACTGGTCTCATACAGTATGAAACTCAACAGCTGTTGTTATAAAACTTCAATATAATTTTAGGGAAAATATTGCCCATGATTTTTCATGCAGTCATTCCTGTCTGGTTTAACTGAGTTCATTTCACAAGTATAAATAATAGCCTCTATCATTTTCCTGCTGCCCTTTAAATCACCTGCATAGGGTCACATGCATATGGCAACACTATCTTACTTCCCAAATAGTAAAAGGCACAGAAGACAGCTCTTGTCCTCTCTGTAGATCTGTGTAGATCAATGCTGCAGAAGCCCATGAGCTCTTAGCACACTCAGTTACAAAGTACTGAATTATTCCCCATGGGATGCAGAAAAAGTCTTCAAGCTTCTCGAAGACTTGGCAGCTGGAAGTGTTCCAGTGCAGAGCATGCAGAAGAGAGAGCAGAGCACACAGGAGAGAGAGCAGAATATATTGCAAGTGTGCAACCACCACCTCTGCTAGTGCAGACACTGGTATTTGTGCAGGGAGGGCCAGTGGGATGCTGGGGTCAGCTTCACTGGCTCTGCAGCAGGGCACTGCCTTCTTCCCCTACCAGCAACAGAAGCTCTGTGGGGCAAGTCCTGCAGTTTTCTGTTCCTTTGCTTTGCAGCAGATTAAAAAAAAAATAGCCCATTTGTAGTAAAACCTTTGGCCTTCTTAAGCAACAGCAGGCACTCCACAAAAGGCTTGGTAGCTGAATCCGTGGGAGGATTTGGCCTCTTGAGAACTAATCTGATGATCCAAGATCTGTAACTGCTGCTCCCTGAAGCTCGAGTAGATAACCCTGTGCATAAATCACCATAGCAATCCAAACACTAGAAAAGCACTGCCTTTTTCTCTGCCCTTCAACAGTTCTCCCAATTTATAAGCATGACATTCAGAGAGAAGGAAGGTGAAGGGCAGGGTAGACTAGCAGAAAGAGAGGGTTTTTGCAGAGATTTTAAGCAGAAATGTTCTCATTACTAAGTTGTACAACACAAAGAGAGTTGCACTTGCATGTTTGAAATGTTAAATATCACAGCTGGAGTCTCACTGAGAGAAGTAAGAACTGCTATGGTTTCCTACTGTTGTTTAAAATAATGCATTCCTTCACGAAAAGCCAGCAAGTTTATTTGATTGATGGAGAGAAGAGAGTTCAAGTCTTCTCTCCTGTAATACAGAGGCAAGAATCTCTTGGTGCTGCAGTACTGGGTTGTGCCATTGTGGAAGGAGCTGCAAAGAGAGTAAAAATAGTGGTAGCAGGCCTAGTCATCACTGCACAGATTTAAGTTTCTTACCTGGAAGATCCCTCCTCAGCCACCCCTAAAGCACCAGAATTCCTTTCTTCTGGTCCTTGTGGTGCTCAGTTGCTGCTCTGGCCTCTGGGAAATGATGGTGTTGGTATCTGTTACCACCATGATCTCTTTTACTCAGTGTCAGTTCACTGAGTTCAAGGAGTCCAAATGTACATCAGTTCACAGCTCCAAAATGCCTTCCGTCGGGTACATAAATGTAGGATGCTCTGAGGTTTCAATCTACTGTAGATTACATTTGACTCAAGTTGCTGCAGGCTGATAAGGACCTCAAACAGTTGAGCAAATGTTCATGCAAAACAACCAATTCTGTTTTAAGCTATCGATTCCAGAACAATTCAGTGGTTTCTAAGATTCCAGTGTTTTACAGCTTGTTTAAGATGAATTGCCAGTTTCCTAAGTGTAAACCACCTGGATCAATTTTAACCACATTCCTTCCAAAAATGTGGAGCTAATTGGTTGAATGATCACAAATGTAATTCATAAATAAGTGGTAGCAAGTGGTAACAAGTAGCAAAATTGCCTTTTTTTTTTCCCATTTTGTACCCTAAGGGCTTGTGTTTTGCATGGGAAGCATGTATTTACAAAGGCAGTTTGCTCAGAGTCGCGGACTTCATGTAGTCCATGTAATCTTTATTGTTAATCTGAACAGACACATCCAATCTAATCCAATGCATGAAGAAAATGCAAAGAATACAATCAAAACAGGAATATAGACAACCTTTCCACATCAGGAAATCAGTTTTTGGGCTGCAAGGCAGTTTTCATGGCCAAGGCAAGCAGGAAGCAGGATCTGCACTGACAAAACAGCTGGCCAGCACTGTCCTTGGAAAGCCACCCTTACTTCACCCCCTGAGCTTATCTCGTCTGATGCCAAGTTGCATACTTCATGTCTTTAAGCCAAAATAACACAATGCCAAACTGCAGCAGATTCCACTACCTTCCTCACAGGGTGATCTCATTTCTGGGCAAACCAAGAAGACAGTGAAACTAGGTAGTCCACTGAAGAAAATGAAAACCCTGGCTCCATGCTATTCCTTGCTCTGGTACTGTCAATGTTCCCACATTGCAGAACTTTTTGTTTGGACATAGGCTGAGACTTAGGATACTTCGTTCAGTTCCCTGCCCTTCCATTGACTTCACACCCGATCCTGGACAAATCCCTTTGAAAGATGTTTAGGCACCAAAATTCCATTTACATCAACAACAAGGAAACATCAAAATAATCTGGGGTCGTTATTTGGCTTCAGTTCCCATTACATATACAATTATACATCCTATCAGTTCTTAGTGTCCACAGTAACACGAGGTAAATGGCAAAGCAAACCACATCCCCAACGATATTTTGAACCTATGACACTGTGAACTGGCCAGTTTACTCCAAATTGAGACTCAAGAGTGAGCTAACATTTATCAACTTGAATGGTCATTTGAACCAAGACCTTCTTCACAAGTCAGAAACACTCTGAGGATTCCCTCAAGCCCAGTTCCTTCTCTCATACAACTGACTCTATCTTACACAACTTGGAAGGCTTTCTGGTCAGAGTTGATGCTGTCTTTCCTCAGAGAAAACTGGCAATCTTTTGCTATGGACAGGAAAACCATTTCATCCCATCCTGCAGGAGGACACTTCCACAGGCTGCCACCCAAACCAGCTTCTCCGAGACAGCCCACATCACAACCTGCCCCCATCTTTGCCCAGACTGTCAGCAAAGTTATCAAATGCCATCTGAAATTAAATGGTCAGGAGCAAGGAAATCCTTCCCTAACCACTGCAGGAATCCTGGGAAAACCAGTGTAAGCCAAGACTTATCATCCCCCACCCCTGCTACCCCAGCACCCATCCTCTAGCACAGAAGAAGAAGAGGCAGGTTTTTACACTACCCACTCCTGACAAGTGATGGTCTCAAAGAGGAGTGAGCTTTGCTCATCCCACCTTTCAATGCATCCTCACATAAAACACAGAAGTCCGGGTTTCTCAGTCATCAACCTCTGCTCCTGAGCTTGCCTGCTCTGACCTTCAAGAGCCAGCATCTCTTGTATATCAGATCCCATCCGTTCTTCTCCTTGAAGGGACTTCAGCAGACTACAGACAGGATTCAAAAGAAAGAAGTTAGTACAGTCATTCTTTTGGTTTTTATCAAGTTCTGTTCTGCTTCATTTTCTTCAGGGCTTTATACCCTTCTACTAGTCACAGTGACCATATCCTGTTTTCTGTGTGATGCACATATAATTTCCCTCATATTTCTTCCAGGTTTTCCATTACCTTTCATAGTTAACCTCTGTATGCAATTCCATTTCTTCATTGTAAATCAATCTACCCCTGACCATCATCTCAGCTTTCCTCCCCTTGCAGGTTCCAGTCTATTAGACATGCAATACTGAGTGATCCAAATTGGGGTTATTTTGGACAATGGAGTATGAGCAACCATAAAGTCATAAATGAAATAATTGATCTAACTATAGAGGTAGCTACTATAGAGGTAGCTACAGTTGCACATAACTCTCTTTCTAAACAATGTGGATGCCTGTTCTAGGGATTCTGTGTAGGAATCAGTGTTTCTCTTTGTTGACCACAGGAGAAAGTAGCTAGCTCCTTGTATCTATACCAGAGGCATCAGTCACATGAATGATGCTCAACAGGACAGCAGGCACTCCCCAGCATTATTTGGCATGGAATCTATAGGCTATGTCTTGCAGCCTGCTGCTACAATAAATTGCCTCTTTCTCCCCCTCTTCTTACAGCTCATTCATTTGCTCTGTAGCTCCCAGGCACATGGCATGCATGACCTGGACTATTTACATTTCCCTGTCTGAGTTAAAAAAAAAGAGACGAGGCAATCAGGATAATATTTCTCCAAATCAAGTAAGGAAAACATTCTCTCCTGTCAGGCAGTGTTTAACAATATACACGTAAAACTCCATAGATCTACTCCCAATGTTTTAATTTACTGCAGTTTCCAGCTGTGTTCAGTGGGATTGCAATTCAGATAACCGAATGAGCAGATCATAATTCTCTTCTTCTATTTCAGACTGATATCCCAGATTGTACCTTTGCTCCATGTAGACTACGTCTTTATTAATTTTTCGTATGGAAAAATATTTAATCTGCAGAAGAAATACTAGGTCAGAAAATGCAGAGGCTGTTCTGAACTATGATGATGTCATTATCATTAAGAACTCTTTGGTAACAAAACACAACACAGTGTACTGGGTACTTGACAAATATGAACTGGAAAAATAAGTCTAACCCCCAAGACTTCAGAGAAATAGTTGTCACACCCTGTAAAAAAATCGCCTCCCACCTTTTATTTTTCACTACACAGCACATATGAGCCTGGGCAAACCAAAGGGCAGGATTTTGCCCTCTGCTAAGCTTTATCAAGTTGTTCTAATCAGGAAGCCCCAGTTCTGTTTCTGCTTCTTCCACTAAATGACCGAGTCATCTGCAAGTTACTGACTTGCGCTTACCCACCGTGTGTAAATGTGTAAACACTCTGAGATCCCACACTGGAAGCCATTATAAAGGTAGGCAATATTAATTCGATGTAAGACCTAAGAAAATACAAATAGAGTATGGTATTTGATCCAGACTTACGGCAACATTGAATACAGCTTTTTGTATCTAATTACTAGCAGCAAATGGGATTCAGCTCTCCTCATTTCTTTCTGTCTTGAATTCCTCTAGGCAGCTCTCACCTCAGATAAGGCAGAATCCCTCCTAGCTGAAAGCCATATCAGGAAGGACTCGGCATAATGACAGTGCTGCCAAAATGACAAGTAGGGGACAGAGTTTCAACCTTTGACAGCAGACAGGATGGCTGACTCATGACAGGGTGACTAAAGGTCTGTGCAACAAGGACTAGGAAAAGGAGATTCACTCTAAGGTGGCTTTCTCAGACAAGCCAAAAGCAGAAGTTTGTACAAGGGGAGGTTTAAATGCTTATGCTTAAAAAAAGTTTTCTAGCTTTTAGGATGAGAGGCCTGGAGACTTTTACAGAGGCAAAGGACATTGAGTGGATGTTTAGAAACAAGACTCCTGGCATACCCTGGTCATAGCACTTTGGAAATCACAAAGATGAGCATCCAGAACTGTATGGCTGCTTTATTGCTCCTATTCCTGGAAAATAAGGGAGTGTGAAATGAGAAAATCTTTCTGGAAACAGAAGAATAATCAAATTCTATTCAAATTCCTATGAAAAAGACACTACATTTGGGTCACTGAATCACAGTGCCTGGCAAGTACCTTTCCTGTAAGTCACTGTTTGGATGCTTTGGTTCCAGTGACTCAGTAGCTAATCTTCGGTACATAGGTAAGCTGCTGCCATCAGCAGAAAGAAGGGGGGTACAAAAGGCACAAGGGACTGTACGTGACAGAAGGTGTCCTTTTCCAAAGATGCTAATCTGGGTGGCAGTGGTGATCTTACATCATCCTCCTTAAAAACAAGAAATACCACTCACATCCCTAGTATTACTAGAGTTTGAACTCTAAAATACTACACAGCAAAGCTTGTGCTTTTGTAGCAGCTATAAAATGTACATAGATATAATACACATTTTCCTTTGTTGCTTCCTGCCTGAGTGCACTTTGGGCCAGTTATTTCTCTATGTCAGATGGTAATTTATTGCTAGTAGTAAGTAGAAGTAAAAGGTACAGAGATGTGCAAGAGGTCAATCACTCATGTGTGCCCAGAGCAAAACCCAAAGCTTTTGATGGGAGCTATAGGACTTGATGCTGTTACTCTTGCACCATCTTTGCTGTGTGGGGCTGCCTACCTTTGCCATGTGTAGCTCTGTGTGCCAGCATTTTCTGGCTTGTTCTGCAATGTGAGTCACACAGCTGCTGGAGCAAACACACGTCCCTAATTCTGTTTCCATGCCCTGCTCTGTAAACGGAGAAAATGGTAAGATGCACTCAGCTTTTTATGAAAACAGAAAGAAGCCAATATAAACTGGATGTGAAATATGAATTTATCTGGCATCATTCCCCTTCATGTACAGCAGAAGTAGATCAGGAAAAACATCCTTGATCTGCAGAGCAGGGACCTGACTCCAGCTGGGGGGATATCTGCTAGATGCCCCTGCAGGGATGCTACAAACTGCCCACATATCACACAGCAGCCAAAATTTCGGCCACAGGAGCAGCCTGCAGTGAAGAAAGGACGGAAGATAACAGGGCTAAAGAGGCCCGTGGCCTTGAGAGCCAGCTCCACACAGCAGCGTGGGAACTCTTATGTTAGTCCAGGGCAAGCTGTGCCTGGGGTCTCCTCTTTTTCTAGCTCCAGCTCTGATGCCCATAGGGAATCTCTTGAGACTGTCAATGATGGGAAGACTTGTGTAAGTTGATGCCCTACAAGTAGTCAGTACCAATTCAAGTTTGCATATCACTTTCCTGGTGTCACTGTTAAGTCCCTTGGGGCCTACCTACTTAACTCTTAGCAGGACAGAAGATATTCCCTAACTTCCAGCTATGTAATGAGCAACAGCTCCTGGACCCACTGTGAAGGGGAGAACAAAACCTGAACACTGCAGATGAGACTGAAGTCTCTGCTACACAAAGGGCTAATTCTGCTTTGTCTGAGTTTGTGGGACTGGAAAAACCTCTCATCTCACCATTCCTTCTGCATAGGAAATTCTCTGAGCAGCATCTTGCAAATACATGGCTATCTTGAATCAGATGTGAAACGGTTCTGTTGGTGGTTTATGCCTAACTCTCACTGAAATTTTCTGCCCATTAGGAGAGGCATCAAACACATGAAAAGCTCTGAACCACATAATTTGTGCAGTATAATAATAGACCAGACTGAATATTCAAGTTAAATCAGAGCACTGCTTTTGGCAGAATTATTCCTATTTACAACAACAAATACATGCCATGTGTATTTATCATTATTCACAGTCTCCACTGCCTTTTCACTCTGCTCACCATCCTTCCCACAGCTGAAAGAAAACAACCTAAATTGATATTTATTCTGATTAACTCTAATAACAAGTTAATCCCTACAAACTGTGGTTTAAATGCAGCCAGCATGTCAGTCTTTACTGGGCAGTCACACACCCTTCTTTAATAAAATCCCAGGAGCATCCTGGATTCGAGGCTGAGGTTTCAGTTTGTGAAAATGACCCTAAGACTTTCATCTTAATGATCTGGCTACTGTGCAAACTCTTTCAGGACAGTTTTTATCAAGTGAATTGCAGTTCTATTTTTCCATCCATTGGCTCATCTAAACACCACTTTTTTAAAAAAAAAACTAAACACTCTCCAGTTAAAATACAACCAGACTGATCCAGGAAATATGCAATGCAGACATTTACCTCTGTGCTAATCACTATCTCCTCTTTTCAACCACCTTGAAGCAACAGAGTCTTTCAGGGTTCTGGTCATCTCATCATAATGCAACTACCTAAAATTAGTCAGATGAGCCCTTCAAGTCCATTTCTCCCCAAAGCTTAGAGGGAGTCTTCATCTAAGATGTTTACAGCCAAATGGAAGTTATCACAATATTTTTGCTCATATTCAGCAGCACACATCCGTTTTATAAACAAGTAGATGTATGTATTTCTAATTAAGTTCATGAGATTTAGAACATTTTTATATATTTAATTTTATCAGCAATACATGAGTATTCTTAGAGTCTTCCGAGATTCAAATCTTTTACTATTCCATGGGATTTTGTAACTATAACTATCTCTTTTTATGTATAAAAATGTGATACATTGCCAAGTCCAAGGTGGACTGGGCTACCATAGTGCTTATCACCGTGGGCTGGGTTAAACCAACTCCTGTTGATACCAGCAAGGAGGAAAAGACTCCTGATCCTGCTTACAAAGTGTGCTCCAGTGCATTATCCAGCTAGAAAACCTACATATCAATCACAGTTTTCCTCTTAACACACTGGAAATTTAATTAATTTACCTGTGTTGAGTGGAAACTAATCTGACAGTAAGTTCTGTTTTGCTGCACAATTAACTTAATACACAAGTGTGAATTTGTTCCATTTAATTAGAGCACCAAGCAACTCACCTGACATCCCTTGTTTGCAGAAAGGGGTTTTCTTACATAAACACATGAAAACCATCTGTTCACTTCTGTGTAGAACCTAAAAAGATACTTGGTAACTGCATTAGACTATTGGTCTACTCAGCAAAGCCTTAACAAAATAAATGTATTTGGTGTTTTTACGTTAACAGAGTGCAGTCCTGTATAAGACGGTGATTAAAATGCTGAGGATATTTTAATATTTGCTCTTGCCCTTTTCAGCAGATCTCCTTGTATTTTTTTCTTATAAAGTTTTTGAGGCTTTTAATGGTCTCTGTGTTGAGCACCCTGTTTCAGTCCTTCCAGTTCTATTTGTTAGCCTTGCTTGTTTAGGTAACTCCCTCCTCCTGCAGGAAGCTTTTGGGGCAGTGGCCGACAGCTCTCCATTGCTGCCAGGCTCTCCTCTCACTATGGCAATATTAATAAGCTTGCTGGAAACAGATGTGGTCAGTCCCTGAAAGGAAATGTGATTCTGTCAAAAGACTCTATCTTTCACCTAAATGATTTTATATATTTTTAGCCTGGGGAAGAGGAGGTTCAGGGGAGACCTTATTGCTCTCTATAACTACCTAAAAGGAGGTTGTAGGCAGGCAGGGGTCGGTCTCTTCTCTCAGGCGACCAGTAAAAGAACAAGAGGACGTGGTCTCAAGCTTCGTCAGGGGAGGTTTAGGCTTGATATTAGGAAAAAATTTTTCACTGAAAGGGTGATTCGCCAATGGAATGCACTGTCCAGGGAGGTGGTGGAGTCATCATCCCTGGAGGTGTTTAAAAACAGATTGGATGAAGTGCTTAGTGCCATGGTTTACATGACGAGTGGGTGCTAGTGTTGGATCATAGATTGGACTAGATGATCTCAGATTTCCAACCTTGTGATACAGTGACATCCCTTTAACCTTCTCCTGGCACAGTAGGTGCTGCTGTGCCCCATGAACTGACCGTGTAGCACTCAGCTCTTCTTCAGGTGAAAAACCAAACTCCACATCACTACATCCCTGCGGAATAAGAAGAACATTAAGATCCAGCCTGTATCCTTTATGGAAAACAAAAGAGCTGAGTTACTTTGGCACTTTTTAAAAGGATGCTTTGTATTGAACAAAATTCTGAAATCCCAGTTCCCTCTTACTGCACCACTATCCTCTGATCTACAAGGTGTTAACTGATCTGCTTACTGCTCCCAGAAAATTAAAAGAACATGTGCCTGGAGTGAGAGCAGTTCCCCGGCAGGAAGCTGGGTGACTAGTTTCAAGGCAGCCATGCAATTAGCAGGCAGTCTACCATCATCATACTAAAATCAGAGGATGTTTAAAAGGAGATAGTTTTCATCTCAGGTCTTTAACACACTTGACAGTCAGTAAGTTTATTTTTTTAATGAGGCACCAAAGCCCTGGACATTCACAATTCAGAGAGGTAAACCATCTCAGACAACATGTATTCCTAAAATATTTTAGCTGCTCCTAAAGACAGGGCAAGGTTCTGGCTCCAAATACCGTGCTTGTTTCCTGGCTAGCATTACAGCTCAAGGAATTAAACAAGCAGATAGCAATGTGTGGAAAGAAAGCAGAGACTCCTCAGGGTTCCCACACAAGTTGCTGGCTGCCAGGGGCTGTTGGTCCCTCTGCAATGGGGCTGCTGCAGACGGAAGAACTAGATGCAGCATGGGAAGGTTGGCCCTTTTCCTGATCCCTTTCTCATCCCAGCACAGCCAGGTACAAGCAAACAGCCTCGCAGAGGCGGCGCTAAAAAACCTAATAAAACAGTAAGAAAAAATATAAACTCCAAACCATAAAAAAAACCCTGCAATGGCAAAACAGCTACCAGGATTCGTTGAATGCTAAATTAGTGCTGTTGAAAGGAAATGTAATCCTTGCTTGAGCTTTGTACAAGGATTTGGGAAAGATGAAAAAAATGAGGCTTCCTTCCAAACACACAACTGCAGCAGAACCATGATTTGTTTTATGCAGGAAAAAGCCCATGTCTCATCACCCATTCTGGTTTATCACCTATCTTTCCCATATAGCAGAGCTTTCTAAAGACTGACTGACCCTGACTACAGAACAGGATGACAGGATTAAGCCACTATTTGAAATCTTTGCTGCAAACTGAATCCCTTCTCATCCCTTTTCTATCCCTTCTGGGAATAGAAACAAATTCATTCTGTTGTCACCACCACAAACCATCTCTTTCAGAAATGAAGGGAAAAGGTGTTGTTTGAAACATAACCTAAAGCAGGATTCACAGCAGCACTGAACTGTTCATGCTGGAAGGACCTGGGGAGATTTCCAGCCTCCTTAAAAGAGGACAGAAACTGCACAGTCTCTCTGGGCAACCTGCTCCAAGCTTAGTTATTCTCATGCTGAATATTTTTTCCTTACCTCTAATAGGAACCTCCCCGTTTCTATTTCTGACTGCTGCTTCTTGACCACCTGTTATGCACCACATCAACAAGTCTGGCTCCATCTCCTTGATAACCCCCTCACAGGTACTGGAAGGTGCTGTTAGGTCTCAATGAAGCTGTTTGTTCTTCAGGCTGAACAAGCCTGACTCCCTCAACCTTTCTCCATATGATCCATCCCCAAGCTAAGCTTGACCTCTGCTAAGCTTGTTTAAGTTTTTCAACATCATCAAAACTGCATGCAATATACTAGATGTGACCTGAACACCACAATTCTCCAGGGGAGGTTTGCTCTGCAGACATCTGATAAACTCAATACAAAAGCGAGAGAACAAGAATGACCTTCCGCAAGGACAAATTTTACCAAAACCCCAAACACATGTAGGTATGGCAGAAGACGTCTTGCAAATGCTTTTCTGGTCTTAAGCTGAGAAACCTCACCACTAATGTTGAGGTTGTCACAGATGTAGTGCTGTGGTATGAAACCTGTCTTGTTTGAATTAACAGCTTCTGTTGGGCCTGGAAGCTTCTGGTCTTACTCACAGGCAGGAACAAGTGGCTACATGAATCCTCAATGGGGAAAAGCTGGTGAAGATGGCTCAGGAATACCTTGAGCTGGAAAAATGGTAAACATCCCTCTGGGACATGAAAACACCTTGCAGGCATGTGAGGTGATCCTTGCATATGCTACTGTGCTGGTGGAAGGAACCAGCCTTTGCACTACAGGTTCAGGATACATGAGGAACACAATGAGCAGAAGACCCTTAGCTGGCAAAAAGGACAATCTGTAACTGCCCTTAAACTGGTGATCATGTGGGAGTCATGAACACAGGCCACATAAGTGAACACAAGTATTTTTGCAAAAGCATGAGGGACATGCCAGACTGCTGCTTTGCCAAAGGTCTTTGGGTACCGTGTGGTCTCTGAGACATCACTGGAGACACTGGAGACTGAAAGCACTGCTAACACTGCTGGAACTATGTCCTAAGCAAGTCAGAATATCTTTTCCTCTGGTAAATGAGCCCTCTGATGAACTGAAGCTTAGATCACCTTGCTCTTGCTCAATTTACTTTGAAATAATAGTACATTGTTCCCATGTACTACATCACCCAAGAATTGATCTCTGCAGGCTCAGTTGCACCAGGACTGTGGGACCTGACTGACAAGATCAATGGCCAAGACATGAGCACAAGGTCTCAAGCTGATTGCTGTTGGCAGAGAACTGTTTCCATCCGACCTCGGAACCTTCCAGTAAATTTACAATAATTTATCATATTCTAAGCCTTATTTAACAAAGAGCTGGTTTAATTGGTAAACTCCCGAGATAGACAGATGGTTGCTTACAAGTTCCATACCTGTTTCTACTCATGTGCATGCACAGGAGTGCACATGTAGATTTTTCCTGTATTTTTTGATACTACTGCAGCTCAAATTCTCATTTTATATAAGGATTGCCTCGTTGGCAGATGTCTGCTGAAATTATTCTTCTCCACCAGCAGTCATGCCCCCGCAGTGGCTGTCTGCTGCGCCAAGTCCACTGTGCCACCTTCTAATCAGCCTTGGACTGCTCACCTGATTTTAAACATCCTTTAGTCCATCCTGTCAGTCCATCTCAATGCTCAGCTCTCCAATAACGAGAGCTTCAATGTGAAGGTTTCTCTGGGAAACCTGCCGTTTACAGCAGGGACACACAGGTCACTGGGCAATATCCCAGCATGGGACATCTTAATTCCAGTGTGGAATAACAAGTACCAGTGGACTGGTCTCACATGGCTCACCTCAATTCACAGCTCTTCTGGAAATACTCATAAGGCGATAGAGCAACACATTTACCCTCGATCCCAGACCTGTGCAGTCTCACCCATTTGTTATTCAGCCTCCTCAATTATGTCTTCTTAGCTGAAGACAAAGCCCTAGAACAGAAACAGTGCTTCATGACGCTGACCTAGTTACAGATCAGCAAGCTGGTGAGATCTGCAACACTGTAAAGAAAATGAATGAAGTCTATGTGCAGCTCTATCTAAACCCTAGCCTAAAGGGCCTCAAGAGATCACATTAAGATGGTAATTTAAACAGGATTTATGGCCTTCAGGTCTGTTCCTGACACACCGAGGACTGTGAAGACGTCTGCACACTAAAACCACTGTAAGCACCTCTGAGCTTCCTCTGTGTGGTCTGGCATAAAAGCAGCATGGAGGGAAGTGATTGGCAGCATGGACCTAGTTTATCAAATGAAGATAATGCCAACCAGGGGAAGGATGAAAGGAAAATGCATATCATCATTTATGCTGGTCCTTCATTCCTGCTAGCAGAGGACCACAAACCCTCTGGGACAGGGACTGTGGCCTAGAACTGCAAACACTGAGAGATGTCAAATTCCCACTGACATTTCTTTGAGCATTAGGGTCGTAAATACCTTTGCTATAAATCCAAGCACCTAAAAAAGTTTCTTATATTTAATCTCATAAGCATGCTTTCTATATAACATATGCATTATTACAATTTTACCTGTGGTGACGTAAAGAACCACCTCTGCCTGAAGATCCCAAAAGAGACATTCCCTGGTATAGGAACTCAATTTTCCATACTGTTAAATTGTTACTGTAGTCCTGACACATTTTTGGCTCCCAGACCAGCAAGCACTGTCCTAGAGAATCTCCAGGCATGGCTCAGGAGTGTGCATTGAGGGGACACCATTGCCAATGGGCTGTTGGGATGTGGCCATCCTACACAATCTGAAAGTTTGCCTGGAAGACATGGGCCATCCCATGCCAGCTGAGCTCAGTGGCAGGAATTGGTACAGCCACATATCTTTAGCCTCATCCAGCCCCAGTCATTGAGCAAACTGGCCAGTGTCACAGCAAAAATCTGAAGATTTAGAAGAAATAGTGATGTCCAAGCCCTTGTTATGGGTGATTGTTGACGCGGAAGTCACGGACTCGACACACGATCAATGTGATCAGACAGAAGCCGAGTTTATTGCTTTACTGCTTATGGCTATATACTCGATCTTATCTACTTTCACGCATAACAATAAGAACGATTGGTTAACATGTGCTTTTCACTCAAATAATGCTTCTTTACAATAAGTCAGTCTCTATTGTCCACCCATCTCTGTTGTAAGTTTCAGATCCTGTTCAAGGTCTTAGTTTCAATCACATGTGCATCATCCCTCTTTCTTGTTTTTGACTTGCTAGGTTGTTTATCGTGCCAAATTCCTCTTGCAGGGGTCCTAGCAACAACATTACTGCACAGCCAGCTGATATCTCTATGCCTTAGTCAGACTAAGGTCCTGCTGCTCTGGATTGCCCAGACATGTCCTTGGTCTTCTAAACCCCCACAATTGTTCCCATCCTGGACCCAGAGCAACCTATGGGCTGGCTCAGCATCTCCAGTCCTTAGTTCACCTGCAGCTTTGGTGAGAGACTTAAACTACTTAATTTTCAAAGACTAATAGCAAATCATAGAATAATTTGGTTAGAAAAGACCTTTAACATCACTGAGTCCAACTGTTCATCTAACACTGCCTAATCCATCACTATCTTTCTTCCCTTCCTTCTATAGAAAAGGTTTGCTGCTCTTCAAAAATACATTAGAAGCTGCAGCAGCCCTAATCAAGCATAAAGGAAAAGACTGATACCCCTCTTCCTTCTTTATAACCCTTTTATTAGGAAAGGCCAAAATACTTTGTAAATGCACCCTCTCCCCTCCAGACTACAATGCAAGATACATGCAAGCACCCCTGTGCCCTGAGTGAGGCACAATGAGGTGGGGGAATCTCTCTGCAAGGCTGCAGACCATGCGCTGCCTCACAGAGGTGTGCCAGGTGTAGAAGGTCTGTTGGCTTGTGTTTGACACCAGACCACCCAAGCTGGTGCTGGGGACAGCTGCCTGGAAGCACAGCACAGGCAGGGGCAGAGTGGGGGTGTAGTGTTCTAGGGAGAGGTGAAGTGCTCAATCCCGACTCCAGATCTAATGCTTGAACCACTTAATATTTATCTCCTTAGCTTTCCCTTGAGAAACCAAGCTGAGTTGTCCTGTTCACAAAGATAGGATTCAGGATGTCTTGAGCTGTTGAAAGATGATGCATTGCTTCAATTGACTCTATCGGTTCAACAAGATTAGCTGTCTCTTCAGAACCCTGTATAGCCTCCACATAAATGACCTGTCTGAACTTCATAGCATCATTTCTCTCCAATTTTCATCCTCTGTTTTCCTATTTGCCCTTAGTGAGATCTCATTCCTCCATTCTCCTGCCACCATGTGCTGGCCTTGGGATATAAGCCCTAAATTAACTCTGAGAAGGTGGAGGAGGGCCAAGTCACAGCTACTACTGCAAAAACTGCTCAGATAAACAAACACATAGTTTTGAAACCTTCATCTATTTGGTTTATGCCTTGTGTCACTAAAATGTGCAGAGCAAGCAGGCCAGCAACACTGAAGCCAGAGGAACATCATCCTGAGCCCTTGCTCCCACTCACTTTTTCTCTCTAGTCCATTGTAGAGGTGTTAGAAAGTAAAGACTTCATCTAATGTAGTTTCTTGACAAGTTGATATTCCCATTGTGCCAGATATTGTGTAAATCCATTCAAGAACTTCACTGCTGTGAATAGCGCACATAAATTAACTGGCTGCTCAGGATTTATATATCCATGACCCTACAGAAAACGGCAGAATGAGCAACAATTTGGGTCTCAACTTTGCTGCAGTTCTCCCACCCAGAGATCAGTGCTGCCACACAACACAGGAAACAACAACTCCTCTCCCATTCAAGTGATGTCCTGGCACACTCTGACTTCAGCTGCGCAGGCAGTGAATAAAACTTCACACTGACATGGTATTCTCAGGCCATTGAGTCTCCCGTCATGCTGGTGGGACAGTATTTTACCTGTAGCTTTTGCTTAACACACATCAGTAACAGCCTCCCTGGAAATTACTTTTTCCTCCCTGCCACCAGACTCCATTGCTATATATAAATCCAGTGTCATCTGTGAAGTCTAGAGGAGGCAGAGTGAAAAAACAGTCAAGAGAAGCATTTTAGCTGAATGCAAAAATATATTTTAAAAAATAATTTTTGAGGCCAGGGGTGGGGGGCGGAGAGCAATTTGTTTATATAATGTGCTATTTTGGGATTAGCACATGATTAATGATAATCAAAGCTGACTATAGAAGCAATAATTTCACAGGTAGACTAGCATTCAAACTTGGTTAAAAAATCTGTTCAGGCTTTGTAGTCGAGGCAATCCCACATTTCTTCCCAAAGGGAATGTGTGACAATCAACAAAGCTCAATGGCCAGCTGAGAAGTGAAGAAACTGAGGCAATCAAGGCAGTAGAGAGGTACAAGCAGCTGCAGTCTTTGTCATCTTGCAGGTACACACACACACACACACACACACACACACACACAGAGCAACACCCTGGGGACACTGTCTCCACTGCCACCTTGGAAAAGAAGACACAATATAGATTTATGGATGCAACTGCATTCATATCAGTACCTCTGCATGCAGTAATATCAGAAGTCTCGCAAGGTTCTTTGTTACTGCTTTCCTTTCATTCCGCAGCACAAACTGAGCTACCGAGCAAGCTTTATCGCAAAGCTCTCTCTGCGTATGGCTTTGTATTGGAAAGTCAATTTATTCATTGGGGCAGATTGCTGGTTTGGGGATTTTTCTTTAACTGAGAGATGGAGTAAAAACAAATGCTTCACAGTAAACAACACCTGGTGCAGCAGTAGAGCCAGCCTGATTTTCACTTCCTGATAAAGCTCTGCCCATTTTCTTTTCCTCCACTGCAAAAATCTGCCTCTCTATGGATAATTTGAGTTCCTTGATAATGTGATTGCCTTATAAAAGTGGAATAGTTCTGAAAAAATATGTGTAGAGGATTTGATGCGTGTGTCAGATTAGGGGAAAAACGTGCTGAAGTTTTCTATTGTTTGCCTGAGATGATGTGTGTTTACCTACCTCTATACACCATTTTCCATATTTTATGGGCTGAGCGCTTAGAGGTCCCATCAAATTAGTGAGAGTTATTGGTGTTCTTCACACCTGAAATATATCAGCTCATTAAAGGAAACTCATTCAGTACAAAGAGACTATATGACAGGACAGGATACCCATCAGCTCCTTTTCCAGGGACATTTTTGAATACAGTGATCCAAAGCACAGAGGAAGGTTTACGTGCAGAGAGCTAGACTCTGTGCTCAAGTACAGGTAGCAGCTAGTGCTGCAGCTCAGGTCATTCCAATGCCTTTTCTGAGATGAATCTCTTGCTTAAAATGAAATTTTCCAAGTAAGGTATCAAGAAGGTAGCACGTTGAAACCTCCCCTGAAATGTTTACCTTAACTTCTCTGAAGTTGTGGCTGTTGCCTGAAGTCTCTCTTCTATATAAGCCAAACAAGAAGATCTGCACTGAAGATCTTGCTGTACTGCTAAGCAGACCCAAATCTGACTAACCATATTCACAGTGGTTCTGCTGAATCTGCAAGGTGCCTTAGTCTTCTGAGATATTTACCTACTATATGAGGAATGAATGGACAAAAACTTGCTATATTTTTTTTGCAAGCATATCAAAATCTTTACAAAACATTTTCAAAGAGGTGTCTTGTAAAATTCAAGCTTTCCTACTGCCTTGTCTCATGCATTTCCCTGATAGAGGCAAGGGACAGAAGCTTTAAAGAAAAACTTTGAATGCCAACCTTTGTCATCTTGTCGCCTTACATTTCTGAACTAAACAGGAGTCCAGTCCATGGCAGTCCAGCTGACTGAGCTCTTCATACAGCATCTTTTCAGTGAAATCTGGATGAAACAGCCTTGAACTGTGAAGGACCCAGTTCTCAATCAGTGTATTGAATAAACATCAGTGCCAGCCTAACAACCAGCCTGCATCAGGCAGCATCTGCTGCCTTGCCTGCCTGGCACCAGTTTTGGTCCCTGCCAGGGAGGATAAGGTTGCTCCACTGATTGCTAACACATGGCACTGTCCTGCAGAAAAGCTGCCACCTTCTTTATGCTTATCTAATATCAACACTGGGACTGAGCATAGAAACATCAGCCGAATCATAGAGGGCTTTTCTCACTGAAGAGCCCACTTAAACATCCAGGAGAACCAAAATCTTCCATCTTCTGCCACTCCCCAACTGCCACCAACATCTCTGAGCCACACACCAGACTGACACTGCCCAGTACATTTGTGACTACAAGTGCATAGAAAAGTAACTTTAGGAATATATTTTTTTAAAAAAGGCTATCTGCACAAGATCCAGTTGGTGCCAGATGAGAGCCTGAACTGCCAGATACTAGTGATTAATATCAGCAAGTATCTACATGGTGCCTGAGAGGAGGAGGTAGCCGCCCTGTCCATGATTTGCCCCATGTGCTCCACAGCTTTATACCTACAAGCAGACCCCACCATTTACACCACCAGCTTCCCTCCACATGTGGTCCACCTCCAGCATCATGGTTTGTGGGCTGGGTTTGTTTCATTTGCCTGTAAGAAGCAAGTACCTATTACATAGAGTACTGAGACTGACTCAACTCCCACCAAACATCTGAAATCATCTTGCTACAGTGCTGGATCACAGGGAACCAACAACTTCACTCAGCTTGTCCCAGAAGATGGTGATGTTTTCCTCCATGGAAAGAGGGAAATGGATGATACTGATGCAGATGGAAGAAAACTACAGGCGGAAAACAGTAAGAAAGGCATAGGAACTTACAGGCAAAAGATACCATTTATCAAGCCAAGAAAAACCAGCCTTTCCTTTAATTTACAAGTGGTTACAGCGGTGCCACAAACACAGACTGAGACACATGAAGCAAAATTACTTTTGCAAATAAGCCCATAATAAATGCATTTATTTTTGCCTGGCTGTTCACTAGTAATAAGGCACAAGGTCTCTTTAATATCTTTATTTGTTTAATGTTTCCTGCTTATTGACAATTCCCTTCCAAAGGCAGTTTAGAAGCCCTGAAGGAAGTGATGGAGGCTGCATATGAATCCCGCTGCCTGCCTGAAACATCATTCTGGTGGTATTTTAATACAGTTTGTCTGTGGTGTGGGTAGATCACTGTTTTTGCTGGAGCAATGCTGAACTATTTAAATTACAGGTCTTTGTGGATCACATGCTCAAGGGAGCATGGTGACTGTTTGGAAAGTCAAAGTAATTTTATGACTTTTCACCTCACCACAAGCTGCTCTGGGTTGTGCTCACAGTCAGAGTCAACCATTCCTTGGGACACATGGAGTCAGAAAGAAAATCTCAGGTACAAATAAACTGCAGTGTTTTGCACTAAACCATTTTGATTTTGGCAACATTTTGACATGAAAATCTTCAGATCAGCTCTCATCAGGTTTATATGTGTAAGTTTAGATGGACAGTTGGCAGGCTTGTTGTATAACTGCTACGCTTTTCAATTCCCAGATGACTGTGAAATATATATGTTAGCACTATTTCATACCACGTAGGTACAGACTGTGCCATACCAGTCCTACATGATGTCCTGCCAGAGACCATGGCAGAAGAAGACTGCCCTCCTGTTTGGGCTGGAATCTGTGGCTCATGCACCACCGATGCTTGAGCAAGTCCTTCTGTGCCTGGAGGGGTGTGGAGCCCACTCCAGGCTTTGGCTTGCCCACTCCAAACAGGGACTGAAGCAAAGGGATATATTTAACCCATATGATGCTGTTGAACATGGTGTTCAACCCACAGGAGGAACAGAGGAGAAGGTGAGGTGCCGTATGCTAAAATTTGCAGCCAGGAGCCTTAGAGGAAGGAACCAGAGATGATTCAACATCTTTAGGGAAACGAGGGAAATCACCACAGAGCTGAAAAGCTGCTGAAGTGTGAAGAAGAAGAACACAGACTCACAGAATCATTTAGGTTGAAAACCACCTTTAAGATTATCAAGTCCTACCATAAACGTAACACTGTCAAGTCCACCACCAAACCACCTCCCTAAGCACCACACCTACACACCTTTTAAATACCTCTAGGGATAGTGACTCAACCACTTCCCTGGGCAGCCCGTTCCAATGCTTGATAACCTTTTTAGTGAAGAAATTTTTCCTAATATCTAATCTAAACCGTCCTTTCAGGTAGTTGTAGAAAGTGATAAGGTCTCCCCTCAGCCTCCTTTTCTCCAAGCTAAACAAACCGTGTTCCCTCAGCCACTCCCCATAAGACTTGTGCTCCAGACCTTTCACGAGCTTTGTTGCCCTTCTTCGCATATGTTTCAGCAGCTCTTTCTTGTAGTGAGGTGCCGAAAACTTTTCCAGCTGCACAACGTCTTCCAGTTCCTCCTGTTGCCCATGCTGCATTAATTTGTGTTGATGCACTTCAGTTTGGCTATATATCCTGCTACCTTTTTTGGGGAGAGAAGCCCTAATTCCTATGTGACCGTTGTCAGACATTTTCATGGTTTCTAAAACATCAACAGCCCTTGCAACTTTGCTGCCACATGGACCTCCTTCCCCCACTTGCACTGAGATAGCAAACAAGACGACCTCACTAGCACACAACCTCTCTAGTACACTCCCTCAAACACTGGCGTGCCAGACCCAGGCTTCTCTCTAGTGAGTCTGGTTTTATGGTGGCCCCAGGCACGTACATTGTATGAAGACAACCCCAGATCACTACAGCAACCATTTAATTTACGGCCTAGATCAGCAAATCTCAGGATCCACATTGTAACGCAGCATAGGCTTGTGAAAGTAAGGTTCGGGTTTTTTCCTAACAAGACTACAGATCTATGTGCTATTCTTGGACTCTCTTGAGATACTTGACTGTTACGTGGTACGCTGATCAATCGGCACACATGAGACAGCTGTAGGCATTAGAAGAAGCATTAGACATATTGAAGGCTGGCTCACAGGTAAGTCTCCAAGTGCAAAACGGGATGACATCTGTTGGGTGTCAGAGAACAAAAGTTACGTCTATTAGAAATTTTCCTCAGCATGCTGTAAACTTTAGTTTGAAGGGTAAGGTTTGCAGAGGTGATAAGCTCCATTACAGAGAGCTCCTTGACATTTCAGAGACAGCAGGAAGAAACGGAGCACAGCCACCTGTCTTAATTCTCATCTTTGTAATTACTCCAACATTGATGAAGAATCCATAGCTTTGAATATACAGTACCCCAAAAGATTTCTGATGAGTTTTTGACTGACACAATTAGTAACACAGAGAATTAAGAGAATGAGAGATATCAGAAGAGCAAAAATGTACATGCCAGTCAGAAAAGATATTCTGATTAATAAGAAAAAGCAATTTGGAGCATGATATCAATATTTCAGTTGGCAAAAGCCCCAAAGGCATGACATTAAACTGACATGAAAGGACTTAACACAGCAACATTTTTAACTTAACAGTGATTTGATCTACTTATTGTATCTTTTCCTAATGGAAAATTAGAAGTTTCCCAAAATCGACAAAATACACATACATAGCTCATCTCAGCAAATGAATTATTAGTTAATGAAATCATCATGCATACTTATTTTGTAGCTAAATATTTGGGGAAAAAACAAACCATTCCAGACAGCATTTTAAAATACATGTTTCAAGGAAACCTATGCCCTTTCTGAATAAGTTGCTGGCAGTGGTTCTCACAGCTTTCTGTCTTTGCAAACTATTGTAATCCCCACCTAGGAACCCTCTGTGAGACTGGAGGGCAAGTCTTCATTTCAGTAAATTAAATATATACTGGTCTTCCTGCGACATTAAGCCCAGGAGCCCAAGCCCTGCCTGGGGTCATGTGGCAGAAAGGGGCCACCATGGGCCCTTTCCTCCAGCTACCTCCGCAGCATCCAGCCCACTAGCCAGGCTGGGTGGAGGTCTGGGACTGCATCAGCCACTTTCCAGCATTCACACCAATATGCTTCTCAAATGTTTATTTTCCAATGTCCCTGTGTCCTAGAAAACATAGATGTCAGTGCTGATTGCTGAGGATGCTTCTTCTTGCTCCTGAGGGCCTTTCAACAAGAGCTTTGTACCTGAGCCCAATTCCCATCCTGCCTCACCAAAGGAGGTTGTGGTGAGGTGGGTGCTGGTCTATTCACCAAAGTAATAGTTGATAGGATGAGAAAAATGGTCTCAAGTTGAAACAGAGAAGATTTAGATATTTGGATATTAGGAAAAATTTCTTTACTGAAAGCGTGGTGAAGCATTGGAACAGGCTGCCCAGGAAAGTGGCTGAGTCACCATTCCTGGAGGTGGTCAAAAAATGTGTAGACGTGGCACTTTGGGGCATGGTTTAGTGGGCGACTTGGCAGTATTAGGTTTATGGTTGGACTTAATGATCTTAAAGGTCTTTTCCAACCTGAATGACTCTGTGATATGGCTTCAGACATGCATTTATGGCTCAGGTTCACTGTGGTGTCTCCATGGCTGCTGGTGGAAGGTAACATAGCGGAAGATCAGTTCTTCACATACACGAGGACAAAACAGTGCTCTGAGACTGTCAGCAAGCACAGAAATGTCTCAGAAACACAGAGCTCTTCTCCCAGCTGTGCTCTTCCAGGCAGCCATTGAACCATATCCCTTTATGGTGGTTTATTTCACACACCTTTTTTTCCACAACAACTTATTCATCCAACAACACAAAATCCACAAAAATTGCACTTTAGACTCACTTTACTGAGCTTCATGCATAGATTCATCTCGATTGGAAAAGACCTTTAAGATCACCAAGTCCAGGCATAAACCTAACACTATCAGTCCACCACTAAACCATGTTGCTAAGCACTCGTTTACGAGTCTTTAAATACCTCCAGCGATGGTGACTAAAATACTGGGCAGTCTGTTCCAATGCCTGACACCCTGCACAAGGCTCATTTGACTTAGCTTTATCTCTCTCAGTCTTAAGTGATTAGTGTAGGCTGTCTTTATGGTCAATGGAGGGAAATAGGCCCCTTTACCCAAACAATGTAACCCAAATACATTTCATTTTAAGTATTTCTAAGTATAGTTTCAGTATAAAACCATAGAATGAAATGAATGAAATTCCGAAAGTGACAGTTTTCCTCCATGGACTGTAAAGGGGGTCTAGACAACTTGCTTAGATACAGATGTACAGTTGGTGAGATGGATTCCAGCAACAGGGTCTAAACAAAACATATATGAAATTATAGGCAGCCCATCAGCATGATACAGACCAGCCAGCTCTGAAGCAAGCCAACATCAGTCACAGCAGCTGTACTGTTCTGCATAGAGAAACACTATCTCCCTTCACCTCCAGCAGATGGGAAGAGGGTGCAGGAGAGTCCCACCACAGCCTGGGCAGTCCTTTGTGAGGACTGCATGTCCTTTCCACTTCAGCAGTGGCTCACATTCCTGCACACCATAACTGCGTGTGCTCACAAGTGGGGACACAACCTGGACAGTCTTCATACTACATATTTTTCTGAGGGTTTGCAAACATCTATTGCTACCTGAGCTCCCAAATCAAGATCCCTCAGTACACCTTCCCTTAACACTTCCTCAGTGACATCAAACATGATGCTACCCCTAAGCAAATAACTCTCAGTGTTTCCTTGACCCCATTTTCCTGCTTTTTTGTCTCAGTTTAGTGTTACATTCACCTTCCTACACAGTGAGCACAGCAGGTTATTTGGGGAGAGCATAATTTCCTAAACATTTTCAATGACACATCCAAAGGGATAATGTTTCCTGTGATAATACATTATAAATAACCATATCCTCTTCCACTGTTGTACGTGTAAAAGGTGACATTTATGTTGCCTCATTTTTAACATGCTCCTGACTCATTCATAGGCACACGACAGCTCCTCCCAGCTCTCCAAGACTGAGAGAAACCACTCAATATGGAAAGCTATAAAAGCACCTTGCAAGCCTTGGTGCTTTTCTCTAGTTGAACAGATTTTCTTGCACAGTCCCTGGGGATGAGATTCCTTTAACTATGGTATTCGTAGCAGCTGGTTTCCCCACTGTTTCTTTAGTCTATGGGGAGAAAAAGGCACTTGAGGTGAATGCTGAAGGAGAAAACTAACAGAGGGCAGCCAACCACAGTGTAAGAACTGCCTGAGCATCTCCACAGCCTATGGAGGGAGCTGGAAGCCATTGTCTCATGTGCAGCCAGCTGAAGACACAAGAATGGCTCCACTTCTGGTTTTTGAAAATGCCTGTGTTACGCTACCAGTGGTTGTTTCTGGCCCTCTGACCAGCCTGGTGTCCGCTCTCCATTAGCAATCTGGAGTGAGGTTCACAGCTGAACCCAAACCCCAGGAGCTGTAAGCAGACATGAGCTTAAAACATACCTCTACCTGGCAAACCCTGAGCCCATCTCAGCACGTGCAGAAACCTTCTCTTGCATGGTAACACCTCATTATTGTGCGAACACTGCACTGTGTCACATAGTCATAGAGCAAGTGCCCATAGTGTATACCCAGCTGCATTTGGCAGTTTGGGCTTTAACTCACTCTCATAAGTGATCCCCAGGCCTATCTCCAGGGAACTCATTTATCCCCATCCATTATTACTGAGAGCAAAGGCTTAAAAGTCAGAGACCTAAGTATGTTAGCTTGGGACAAAGAAATCATTTATCTTGACAGGTTTTTGTGTCATTCTGAACTCCTGGCTACATCTGCAGTGAGATGGTGGCCCTGATCTGGCTGAGACACCTCAGCTCTGCAGAGCTATGTTGTCTGCCATGAGGGAAGTGCAGTCAGGTGAGAACAATGCAGGCTGAGCTGAGCCTATCCTTTGGGGTAATTTTGTGGTTTTTCTCAACCTTGCACTCTGACACCGTTTCCCCTGGAACACAGTAGTTCCTGAAAACTCTGGCCCTGCAAACTCTCTACCAGGTAAACCTGCAGACAGCTAATAAAGTTTGGCTTCAGCCTGGCTCCAGTTCACGCTGACCACCTTTAGGAAAAAGTTCTTCACTGAAAGTGTGATCGGCCATTGGAATGCGCTGCCCAGGGAGGTGGTGGAGTCACCGACCCTGGAGGTGTTTAAGGGGAGACTGGATGAGGCACTGAGTGCCATGATTTAGATGATGGTGTTAGTGTTGGTGTTAGTGTTGGGTTATAGGTTGGACTCGATGATCTCAGAGGTCCTTTCCAACCTTATGATACTGTGATACCTTCTTTATACCCATGTCACGACCATTACTACTCTAACTGATATCAGAGACTACAAACTAGTCTTGCCATGGTGTGACTATGAGTTGCAGATATTTATCTATCATTAGCACTCAGAAACACAAAAAAACACTGAGTGTCCCTTGTGCCGAGGGCTGTACAAGCTTTAAACAGAGGAGACTTTTGGTCTCTTCACAAGGAATGTCCCCTAAAATAAAATCCACAATTCATTCAACTTATTTATTTTGTAGCAAAGAACACAGACCTTTGAGTTTTGCTAATTAGCATTTGAACCAAGCATTATCTGAACAAGAAAATCTCCATCTCTGCTTACCAGAGATGTTCCCAAACCACAGAATGAAGTACCCCTTTAAGGATCCATATTCTTTATTAATACCTTGCCATTAGCAAAGTAATTTCTGCTATCATAATTAGTTTTACTCAAAATTTTCTATACAGTGCAAGGAAATGGTATATTAACTGCTTATTGCTTCCTTGAGCATTTACTTTCATGGAATAACCAGAATTATGTACAACCAATAAGAGTTTTTAAATTCAATTTTGTCCCCTCCATCAGTTTGCTGAATACTCTTATATTCTAAAAATATCCTCCTTATCTGCAGTTTTCAATCCAAATCCTCTTGCCTGTATGTCAATATGATCTTATTTACAAACTCACAGAAAGCCTGTGCTTCCATTCTCTCTCCCTTCCCTGGGAGAATAAAAAAAGAATAGTTCAATTTTACATCTTAGCTCAATTTTACATCTTAGTTCAAGAAAATGAACCAAGAGGAAATTAATACAAATTTTGCTACCATGGTGAACTGCTGAAAAAGCAAATCCTGAAGTTGAAATTCAAGGTTCATCTTTATTTAGCATAAGAAATTCTTCCTGCTCAGAGTTCAAAATACATTTCTGAAGATATTAATGTTTAAAACAGGCTCACTTGGCAAGAATTTCAGAATTCTTACAGTTGAATAAACAGATATATAGAGAGACAGAAAGAAGATTGCTGGTTTACTGTAAAGATTTGACACATATTTTCCCTCTCAGTAGAAGCAGACAATGTATATGTTTCATATTTAAGAGAACCCTAGCAGACTTGTAAATTAGCATTTATATGCAAGTGTCCTTTGACGCATATGGCTACTTTACTGTTCAGAGCCAAGAAGTAATAGGTTAGTTACAAAAGATCACTCTATCTTGAAACTTTTCTGAAAACTGGTGACATTCTTTGCTGACTTAAAGCCAACCCCACACCACTGTGCAGTAGGAAATACATGACAAGAAATCCTTTTTTTTCCAACAACCTGGCTTCATATCTTCTCTATTGCTCACTTACAACCCAAATCTAAACACACTGCAGCCAGTGAAAGTGTTTCCAGTAACGTGTTGAGAAAATATATAGAAAAAAAATATACTTTTTGAGATCTTATGGAGTTGTTTTTATGGAGGAGAAAATAGATGACGGAACGACACGAGATCAAAGTGTAGGCAGCAAAATATGGGGACAATTTTTATATGAGTATAGTATTTATAGAGTCAAGGCCCAAACAAGATCTTTTAACTTAGCTTGCAAGTGGTTTCTATGCTGTAAGAAGAGACTGAGACATAGTAAGCAAAACCAGTGTTGCCAGCAAGCATCTAAGCATGCGTGTGCATTTCTGCAGTGCTGATGAATGGCTGGGTGAATGCCACAGGACTTATAAGAACTACAAAATCTGTTTATTTGCTTAATATTTTCTGCTGATGCCAATTTTTCCCCTGCCCAACTGCTACGTTATGGGTGAGCCATCCCCCATCCCAACGCCTCTGGCATAACAGTCTGCAAAGAAATAGCATCCACCAACTTACACCTCAACTCCCAAAAGGCAGTGTCAGACATGTTGCCTTAATCCACATAAACACATTGAGAAAACATGAGTTCAAGCCAAAGGTGTCTGACTACAGCAATGTTCTTAGGATAATTACAAAAATAGTAAAAAAAAGTCAGTCAGACTCTCAGAAATGCCCAGAACAGATTTTTTTACTCCTATTGAGTTCAAACAAATCAGAGTTAGCTCAATCCAGCTGAAGTTCTGCTTCAGAGAGGCTCATTTCAACTTGGTAAAATTCAGTTACTTTTCCAATCTCTACATGACATATTTTGTCCATCGTTTTCCAGATATAGAAACCGGTATTCGTACAGTAATCAGTAAATCACAACCGCAGAGTCAGGGCACACGCTACCACAATAAAATACAGCTAGCAGGATGGGTGACATTTACATGACTTATCAGAGACAGAATCAGTACAAATAAAAAAAAAATCCAATTGTAAAACCCCTTATTGCCTTATAGATTGTGATGAACAGGCCAACTGTTGAAGGAGAACTGTCTCTGTCCAGACAGTTGCTACATTTCAAACATTCAAGTCCATTTTTCTTTCAATAGTGTGTTGATCGATTTGATGCTGGAGATAGTGGGTTTCTGAAGAGCATCTTCTTTCTTTTTGTAGCCCTTCCTCATATGCACCAGCCTGCTATGATACAAGATTACACAGCATAATCATCTATTATTTTCTATTCATTATTTTCAGTGATATCTTGTCTGCGGCACAAACAAGAACCACATTTATTACTTCTAGGTAAGCTGCTAAGAAAATTTTTCTGTCCTGCTGTTTGTTGCAAAGGCTTCTTTTTTATTCATATTTCCAGTCATTCCAGGAATATCTGTTTAAGGAAAGTAAAAATTTCTGGAGAAGAAATGAGCATTTAATTTGTGAGATTTGCCCTTTAGATCTTGACTCTTCACGGTGCTCTTGTAATACTAACACATGTTTAAGAGCTGAAATCGATATAGGAAAGGTAAAATCCTGATTTATATGGGAAGGCAGATCTCAGGTGTGGTCCTTAAGGAACAGCTTGCCTGAAAAACTGAGTTTTTAGGTACTTTCGCTATGTGCCTAAGGCTGCATTGCAAACCCAAATGAGGATTTGCATATTGTTAAAATGCTCTTAAACTCCAACTATAGGTTTGTCTCTAATAGCAGGTTTTAGGTTTCCCAGCCCTGCACACATGTTGCACAGACTCCCATCTAGCAGCAGCCCCCCAAGACTCCCACAGGGGTACACCAACTAAAGAACTTTCCCTGTTAACCTCCGCCTCTAACTTCTTCACTGCAGCACATCCCATGGAAAAGCTTTCAGTCCTGTCTCGCAGATGTCTAGTGATGGGAGAAGATTTTTTAAAATAAAAATTTCACAAAGCGAAAATATATAATTTTGTATAAACAAGGTGAATCATGGGCGTCAGCTGCTACATTCAGAATTTACCACTTCACTCTTCTACGGTAACTGACATTTGGAAACTGTAGGTTTTTTCTTTAGTTCTTTAATCATGAGTAACCACAGGGTAAAAAAACATTCCACTCCAACAAAACCTACCACTAGTTTTGGATGCCATAATGTGGTGAAATGCACATATTAAAAAAGGATAAAATGGTCAGAACCAGCAAGTTGAGAAGAAGGACCCACATGAGCCACTGGCCAGGGGTGCAGAGGGGCAGAAGCTGAGTGCTTCAGTGGTACTACCACCTGTGTGACTTTAAAACAGTTTTAGCCCTCTTCAGTTCTCATCTCCAGCCGGGTGACATCAGCAACTTCCTATCCCTCCCCTCCTCCTATCCCACTTATTCCCTCTATGAACTCTTTGGAGCCAGAGCCACACCTCTATTTTGGTACGTATTTACACAGTGCCAACACCAGCTCAGGCCCACATACACTTCTGCACTGATACCAAACCCCTGACACAAACCAGGGAGGATACAGCATTCCTGAGAGCTTCCAGCTCACCTTCCCACCCTGCACCTGCATCTCCCTGCCTCTGCAACACAGGTAGTGTGTAACAAAATGCTCTCTGTCTCAAGTACGCATCCCTGAGCAAGAGTGAGGTTTCTCCTTCTGCAAAGACTCTGCAGGGGACTGGAGGTTTTCACAAGCATTTAATTCAATTCAGATTTTAACTGAGCATCTCAAAATAACAGCAAGAAGGGAAAACTACTTCTGTTATAATTAGATACGCCAGATATAACCTCACTTTTTTCCTGACACTACTTAAATCAGTATTCAATGGGCATGAAACACTGTGAATAAGCTAATGAAAAGTTCATTCGTTCATTTGCCTATGCATGTTGATAATTACCCATTAAGAACCCAATGACCTGTTAACAGCCTCGTTTATTTTAAGGAAGCTGCTGTCATTCATGAAGTATTGGCCAGCTGCCATGCATCCCTTCACTTTTCTACCTGCCTTCATGAATCTCCAATTAATCTCTCAAGCATCTTAGGCATTTTTGTGAGGAAAACAGCAGCATCTGTTTGGAGACAACTGCCACTCATCTGCTCATCTTGCAAAGGTTTCTAGGTCCCTGCTTGTTCCCCTATCCTGTTGATGCAGCTCGTTACTTCTAGCCTGCATGGGCATCTCTCATCAATAGCTCTTTGCCATTGCTCTGTATAGGAGGAGAGAAATCCCTAGTTCTCCTCCTCTCTTAACCAAGCAGCTAAGATTAGTCAGAAACCAGATCATTTGCTCTCAGCGTGATTTTGAATGAAGCTATTGAAAGTTGCCATTATTCACAATTCCACACAAGGTGCACATAAGAGCAGTCCCTCTGCTTCTAAATTTGGCAGGGGAGCCACCAAATACCAGTGACTGTGAACTTTCCAATCCATGAGTACTGTCGGTTCTTACCCAGCCTCTCTGGATATTTCTAAGCACCGATATGAGATAAGTGAGTCAGTACCATTATCTCATTTTATAAGTGGGTACTTGAGGAACAGAGCTGAAACAGCCTGTTCAAGGTCATACATGAAGCCCGGTCAAGAAATGGAGTATATGTTTTCCCTTACTCCACCCTTTGATAGGTCAAATCGTTCTGTTTTAGGGGAAAGTGAGCATCCTGGCCCCAGCCTGTTCCTAGAGTTGCAGGAGGTTTCAGCAAGGTAAATAGAGATGTGTCTGTCTTTGGAAAACTTCCCCTGCTTCCAAAGCAAGTATCTACAGTTTTCTTGGTGGAGCACAGTGCTGTGATCCCCAGGACATACTATTTTGGGTTCAAAGGAGGTAACCACACAGTCCCGATATACATAGAGAAGGAGCACTTCTATATCAGTTGCATAGGCACATCCTCTTCTTTCCCTATCACGTAAGACCTCTGCAACAAGACAGTATGGATGAATATGGTAGGCTCCATTTCTGCCTCCACTGAATGACACTGTCACCATCTGTCTACCAGTGTCACACAGTAACCGGTCTCACTTTGCATTGCAGTAGTTTTCAAGCTGTGGCCGATGTATCCCTGAGGTCTGGTTAGCAGTCTGTAGCTGGCAGATTTCATATATTAAAGACTCACACTTACAAACTCATCAATTAGAAGTTGGATGCTATGGACACCTGGCAGTCTACCAAATGCTGCAAAGGTAACAAATAGGCCAGCTCCCAAGTGGTTTGGGATTGTGTGGATCCTTACTACTAATGGGAAAAATACCCATATCCTACCTTCTGCTCCAGGTCTGTATGGCATGTTGTATCAAAATATTAACAAAGTAGAAGAAAGATACTGGGCTACCAAGAGGAGTTGAACGCATTACAAGGAATGGGAAATACGGAGCAAGGGTGGAAAGGAGCCATAATGATGGAAAATTATGAGATGCTTTTAGGATGCAACTTTGACATCAGGTGAAGTGTTGGTTAAATCCTGTATTAGCGCTTATGGGAAGGAGAATAATCCTGGACCAAGGTGTGCTCAGAAACGTCCCTTGGTCTTGATATGACCTCAGAAAGTCACTCTACTCTTCTGGTCTCCAACATGAGCTCCAGGAGAACTCTTGGAACTTTTCTTTGCAGTGCCTTGGTGCTGCAGACAATCTGTGCTTGCAGTGGTTGCTGTGAGGCCCAGCACATGAGAGCTTAGCAATGAGAAGCACCTTGTGACTACAGCTCCCAGGGACCAGCTAAAGCCTTTCCTGCTATTTTCCAATTTCCTATCTAGATTGCAGGAACAGCTGTTCAAGGACACTGGTGCACTAAGCGGGGCCAGAGTTTTGTAGTGATGACTCTGCAGACTCACTAGCTCACAAATAAAAGGCTGATGAATAGCACTGAAACGATCTTTATCCTGCACAACTCTCCTTCACGCTGTGCTGTACCCCATGTGGGATGCATCGCAAGGACCTGTTTGGAATGAGAGTCAGCAAACTGAGCAGTACTCCAGCTGTCTGTATACCCGGAATGGGGTATTCAGACATTTGTTTCTTCCCTGCCACCTCCCAAATAACTGACATATGAGGCTTCAGATTGAAAAAATGCTTCTGATTTCATTAATTACGTGTTAACCTGGCGCTGCGAAGCAACCAAAGGAAAACTGATTTGTCTGGTCCTTAGTGTGCAGCACAACAGAAGCAGGTAAGGTTTGTGGTGCTTGGCCTTGTATCAAATAATGCTGAAATTACTTTTTCATGGGAGCAATAGTAACGTATTTAGTCCTTGACTGTCCTTACACTGCCCAAGTGGAGTTGCTCTGGCACATCCTGGTATGGGCAATCGAAGGTTGCAGGCAGAATTTCTCTTGCTGGCATCTTTCAGCAACAACTGTGCCCTAAGGAAGTGTGATACCAATTATGCAGAAAAAAAATATCAGCATAACATGTAGATTAATCCCAAGAACAAATTCAAGGCTCTTACCCACATCCAGGTCCATGTCACTTAAGGCTATTAATCCACAGAATCATAGACCAGACCAGACCAGCTTGCAAAGGACTTCGAAAGGTCATCTAGAGCATTCTTTTGTGGGAAAGGGAGCCTAGCTGAGATTATCTAGCACCTTGTCCAACTGCATCTTGAAAACGTCCAGTGACGGGGACTCTATCACGTCCCTGGGAAGGTTCTCACTGTAAATAAAAAATCCCTGTAATATCAAGAAAAAAGTTTGCCCTGTGACTCCTATTGACTGCACCATCAGAAACCCATTGCTCTGTTCATTTTTTCAAGGTGCTACACCAGCATGTCATAATACTTGACAGGTATTTTGGATGCTGAAAAATGCTGATACCTGCCACTCCTGCAGCAAACTACTGGCTTCCGTCTTCTACTGCTCCTACAGCAGCCGGTTCCAGGGCATGTGGTAAAAATAACTTTCCAGTGCTATACACCAGTGCAAGATTCCTATGGCCACTTTGTCATGTTTTCAATAATTTCATTTTCAGATCAAATGCTTTTGTCTATGAAAGGACATGGATTGTCACCAACAGCAGTGCATCTACTCAGAGACAAGAACTCACCTGCACTTATATACACCTCATCTCAGCTGCTCCCTAAATGGCTTTCTGGAGTGATCCTTCACCATCTGCACTACAGAGTTAATCCCTTGCACAAGGGGAGAGAGGAAAAGCTGTTCTGGTAGGGACAAGAGCAGAAGCACCAGGTACTCATTCACATCTGTCTTGTGCCTTGGGCCACCCCATTGCCCCATTGTGCCACATCCTCTCCATATAGATAATGACTCCTGCCTTCTGTTAATCCTACTCCAAACAGGGCTGCTATGTTCAGACATCCTTCTACTGGCCCAGCACTGACTCAAGGCTGACAAGGACTGCAGGCACATTTAGGTTACATGCATGAGTTGTAGCAATCAAGTTAATATGGCTAAATTATGATCTTTCATCAAGTGAGCAATCAGGTGAGCCATAAGAATTACATTAATTAGTCTCCTCCATCTGCTCTGGCAGCCCACATTCACTGAAAGATGAAGGTTGTATCCTCCACCCAGGGTAGCTTTTCTGATTTACATAGACTGATATGGGGTTTAGATCCATGTCTAGTAAGCTACAAGATACCAGATCCTAAAGCAGATAATTAGAAAGTTAAGTATTAGTTTTAAAATTTTTTGAACTCCTAGAAGGGTTCATTTCTATATATTTTCCATTCTGAGCAGCTGTATTTATGCTACTAAGAAAACTAACTTCACAGCAGAAAGATACAAATGAAAGTACTTGTATGAGGTTTAAAAGCAATCCATTTTCCTATGGAAGTGTGATAAAAATAAAATTGAGACATTTTTAGGGGGACCCATATAATTCATATTAATAAAATATTCACACCAGCTACATATCTGAAAGAAACTAAATTTCTGCAGCTTTATGAAATTTAATAGAATCTGATAATAGAATCGGATAGCTAGATTTGCCTACAGGCAGGATACCTTGCTAAACTTCAGCTGTTCCAACAAACAAGCACAAGTCCAGCAGCTCTCTGGGTTCCTCTTGCCGGAAGAGGAAAATAGCTCCTCCAAAAGCAGATGTTGCCCATCCTATAGAGGGCCTCAGGTAGATGTAGTACCTCACTCCAGGAAGATCTACTTCCTTCCAATAAATATGGAGAGGACTGATGTGGCTAGACACCACAAGTCTGATTTACCCATTACTTTTAAAAAAGTAATGACAGGAAGCCAGGGGAATAAAAAGCAAACATTTTTTAGTAACCACAAAACGAGCTTGATTAAGCTTAATAGAGCATCTTCCTTGGAAAGGCACAAACCATTGATCAAAGGTGTACTGGCTCAGACATTTATCGCTTTGTCTGCCTCTACCTGTCCTGTTTGACAAATTTAAAAAGTCAGTGTGGTTTTCAGTGTAAAATAGTGGATATGTAACTGAAGGGTGTACTCAGATTTTAAATTACAGGACTATTACTTTACTGTCATTACTACTGATTTAATGATGATTCATACTCAAATGAGATTCTAACACTCTATAGTCAGCCTCAACCAACCAAATTACTTTTATTTATCAGTCTACAGAATTAAAAATCAGTTTTAAGGAAATAATTTATAACAGATGTGGATCAAGCATAAAATCAGTTGATTAGATCACCCACAAGACGAATGATTTCTACTTACAGAAGTTATGCAGGCTGAAATACCAAAAGCACAAAGCTATAGTAACCAAAGATGCAGAGAGGGCTGAGGTACTTAATGCCTTCTTTGTCTCAGTTTTCAACAGTAAGGATGTCTGTTCGCCTGACAGTTGGCCCTCTGAAGTGGTTGATGGGGGCAGGGTGCAATATGGCCCTCCTGCAATCCATGAGGAAGAAGTTAGAGACCTGCTGAGCCACTTGGACCCTCATAAGTCTATGGGGCCGGATGGGATCCATCCTAGGGTGCTGAGAGAGCTGGCGGATGAGCTTGCTAAGCCGCTCTCCATCATCTTTCAGCAGTCCTGGCTCACTGGAGAGGTCCCGGAAGACTGGAAGTTGGCCAATGTGACGCCCATCCACAAGAAGGGCCATAAGGATGATCCAGGTAATTACAGACCTGTCAGCCTGACCTCGGTCCCAGGTAAAATCATGGAGCAGATAATCCTGGGTGCAATCATGCGGCACCTGCAGAACGGCCAAGAGATCAGGCCCAGCCAGCATGGGTTTAGGAGGGGTAGGTCCTGCCTGACCAACCTGATCTCCTTTTATGACCATGTGACTCGCCTGGTGGATGAGAGGAAGGCTGTGGATGTGGTATACCTGGACTTCAGCAAGGCCTTTGACACTGTGTCCCACAGTATACTCCTAGGGAAGCTGGCAGCCCATGGCTTAGATGGGAGCACTCTGTGCTGGGTTAGGAATTGGCTGGATGGCCGAGCCTAAAGAGTGATGGTGAATGGTGTTTCATCCAGTTGGCGGCCGGTCACCAGTGGTGTCCCCCAGGGATCGGTATTGGGTCCTGACCTGTTTAGTATCTTTATTGATGATCTGGATGAGGGGATTGAGTCCATCATCAGCAAGTTTGCAGATGATACCAAGCTGGGAGGAAGGGTTGATCTGTTAGAGAGTAGGATGGCCCTGCAGAGGGACCTGGACAGATTGGAGAGATGGGCTGATTCTAATGGGATGCTGTTTAGTAAGTCCAAATGTCGGGTACTTCATTTTGGACACAACAATCCCATGCAGAGCTATAGACTGGGGACAGAGTGGCTGGAGAGCAGTCAGGCAGAAAAGGACCTGGGAGTGCTGGTTGACAGGAAGCTCAACATGAGCCAGCAGTGTGCCCAGGTGGCCAAGAAGGCCAATGGCATTCTGGCCTGCATTAGGAATAGTGTGGCGAGCAGGACCAGAGAAGTTATCGTCCCCCTGTACTCGGCACTGGTCAGGCCTCACCTTGAATACTGTGTACAGTTCTGGACCCCCTAGTTTGGGAAAGAGGTCAGGATGCTGGGATGTGTTCAGAGGAGGGCAATGAAGATGGTGAAGGGGCTGGAGCACAAGCCCTATGAGGAGCGACTGAGGGAGTCGGGGCTGTCTAATCTGAAGGAGGCTCAGGGGAGACCTCATTGCTCTCTACAACTACCTAAAAGGAGGTTGTAGTTGGGCAGGGATTGGTCTCTTCTCTCAGGTGACCAGTGACAGAATTAGAGGGCATGGACTCAAGCTTCGTCAGGGAAAGTTTAGACTTGATGTGAGGAAAAAGTTCTTCACTGAAAGGGTGATTGGCCATTGGAATGCACTGCCCAGGGAGGTGGTGGAGTCACCGACCCTGGAGGTGTTTGAGGTGAGACTGGATGAGGCACCGAGTGCCATGGTTTAGATGATGGGTTGGTGTTAGTGTTGGGTTATAGGTTGGACGCGATGATCTTGGAGGTCCTTTCCAACCTTATGATACCGTGAAACCGTAGACAAAACCAAATGTGATTTTTTGTGATGACGCTTTCCATAAAAACACTTGCCAGTCTTGTGGAATTAAAAGCAAAGGAGATGACACTGTCACAGGGTCTGTTCAGAAGCTCTCAGTAGCAGAAAACATTTCAGATAGTAAAAGCCAACACTACAGATGTTTCATTTACATTACATGAAGAGCTTCTTTTCCATAAGATGACACCAAAGTCTGCTGAGTTTCTGTGTAGGACAACCTACTTCAAAGCTCAAGTGCAAAAGGCCAGAAGAGTCAAACTCTGAAGGACAACAGAGGAAAACAACAAAGTCCTCAAATGATGTTAAACCCATAACTTCCTTTAAAAGGAATCCTCTCACCATAACTTTATTTCACAACCTTCCCTCAAACCTGTGGCGTTGATGAAAGCAGCAAGAGGGTCTTGTATCCCTCGCAGGGTTCATGGAGGACAGCACTGCAGTGGGATTGGGAAGTGGATTAGGATCAGCCCATGTTAATTGTCCCATAAAAGAAAGCCAACTGTAACAAAAAAAGATGTGCACAGGGGTGGTTTCAGCATATGAAAATGAATTGCAAAAGTAAACACCTTGTGTTTAAACTGTTTGTCCAGACAAAAATAGACTTAATAACTTTGACAAATAAAATGCTGGAGATCCAGGCTCAGAGGTACAGCTTCAGCTTGAATGTAAGAACTTCAAGAGTGGGGTTTTTTTCCTCCAAATCACTGTTTCCAGCCAAATAAAAAAGTGTCATGACAATATGTTGTACTAAGATAGATGAAGAACTTAGTATTTTGAGAAGCTGTCCCGGAAATTCATCAATCAAATTTTGCCTTTGCAACACTGAAGTGATTAAATTTAATGTCTGTTCATAATTTTTAATGACATAATAATAAGCTGTAATAGGAAAAAAATATTATTTAATCTGAAAGGGGTTGGAAAGAGATAAATCAAACTATTTAATAGGAATTCTTATCTGCATGGGTAAGCATAGGGAAGCCAGACCATATGCATGTTTAACTTGAAAATGTAATTTGTGCAATGTATGTATTGCTTTGTTATTTAACAACTAGTTTAGGGTCCACATAACAGAGCTAGCCAGGAAAATTTAAATGGAATATAGAAAATTGTTTTGGCTACTCAGAATGGGTTTAGGGTGTAATGCACTTATGTAAGCTCAAAGTAGAAATTTTGGACCAATGCATATAAAGGCATGTAAGATCACCTTCACCAGGGTGAAAAAAGACATTTTGGAAATGTCTTCCCAAAATGGCTGAGGTTCAGCAGGGCAAGAGGCTACTGAAAACGTGAGGAAGGAGATTTTTGGTATAGGTGGATGCCCAAGAGCCATCAAGTGGACCTAAGCATTATGCTGAGGAATCCTGAATGACAGCTCTTGGCAGAGTAATTTGAAATTCAGTTAAAAAGTAGAGATTTAGCATTTTTTTATTTAGACCATGCCAGTCATAACTGCAGCACCTTATCAATGTGAGAAAAGCCAATTACCAAGGCTTGCCTCAGCCACACTGCATGCGCTACAGAAAACTCCATGGGCTTCTGCAAGTGCACAAGTTTTCCTGTGTGATGCCCATGACCAATTAGGAACTTGACATTGCAGGTCTGGAAAGGTCTTCAATGAAATCCCCAATCAATTGGATTTAATCAGATTTTTGCTGTGGCTTTTTTCAGTGAGCTCCGTTAACAAGAGGGAGGGCTTCACCTCAGCAAAACACAACTAGTACATCTGGAGGTCTGTAGTGGTATCACTGCATCACAAGAGAAGAAAAAATGAATAAGGAACAACAGGGCATTATTTTCTCTTCAAATGAATTATTAGCACGCAATATTTTTTTCTTGTTCTGCCAATTATATTTTCTCACCCAGCAGTCATTTTCCTTTTACCTCTGATCACCTGCTCTCTTTCCACTATTTGCATTTCTAAGATCCACTAATGCCACTAAACATTGGGAAAGGGGTTACCTTTTAAATCAACCACCAGTTCAAATAGCCACATGCCTGGCCCAAAGTTGCATGTAACAATGCCATGCTTCTCAGAAAGGAGACAGACATTTTAACCTGTTTTTGTGATTTATTTTGTCTTTCAGACAATGCCTTGTGCATAATTAGCTAATTATCTTCCACCTTTACAGTAAAATCCTTACAACTACATAGGGAGAAACAAGAAACCCCTTTCACAACGGATTTTAGGAAGTTACATATGAAGTCAGATGGCTACCTGGCAAAAAGCCAGTACACGTTTCAGATTAATTGCACCATATTTATGCCAAAAGATGTGGTCCACTCTCTAAGGTAAGATTCAAAAACGCAGTAACCTTGAAAATAATATGTAAAATCTTTCTATTTTCCCAAGGCATGGAGTATCTCTTTAAAATTTCGTAAATCTCACTTACAGGGTAGGTAAATTTCAGTCCTTGAATAAACATCAGGTGTATCTTGCAATCTCTGGAAATGACAGCTTCTTACTGCTAGACAAATTAAACCTCCAGCATGACTTGTGCCACTGTCAGGAATTCCTGGTCTCCTGAGGATGGTCAGTGGTCATGCACAATCCACATGCACTATCTCCTCTGTGCTGCCCATCTGTTCACACAGCCCTTAACGATGGTCCCTACAAGGAGCCACTGATCTCCAGGTCACCTGCTGCCAGCGATGCCGTGCAGCACTATCCATGTTTGTTTGCAGCACCTATCACACTCATTCTGCCCAGGATGCAAAGAACAAGGAGGGAGCTCTGAGTGTGCAAGCAGAGAGAGGGTCGTGGTATCTTAGTCTGCTTAGGAGAAGAGGATTGAAACATTTTCCCCTCCATAAACAGAGAGAACAGCCAGAGCAGGTGGGCCCTCCTGCCACCTGAGCTGCCAGAACCTGCCACATGGCTTCCAAACATCTTCCTCTGAGCTGCTGGGAATAGGGAAACAAGCAGCAATATACTATCATACAGTAAGCCCCGAATAATTCAGCAGTACCTTTGGTTCTTGTGAATAATGTACTCAGCTTTGAACTCATGCCCGTAAAAACGTACATTGCATCATTGTGAATTTTCTGCTGTACACAATACTAGTTGTGATGCTTAAAGATAAACATCTAGTGGGTCTGGAGTATGAATTTGCTCTGCATGTGCTCCAATATAGACATAACCTTACGAATAACACCTGCTTACCATTACTTAAATGCTCATGTGACCCATTTTACTATAGTTTTCCATACCTTGCTAGCCTGAGATGGCTCAGGAGTCCCAGACTTTGTTGCTTCATCCTCTTCCTACTAAATCCTGGGTACTTTGACTTTTTGACGACTGCTGGACAACCAAGCCAATGTGTTCCTAACACAAGCTATCACAGCCTTGGTGCCATTTGACCAGAAGACGGTCAGCTCAGAGCCAAATATTTTGTACATGAAGTTAACATTTGTCTTCACCATATATATCCCTGTACATTTACACATATTGAATCTCATGTTTTTCTGCCCAGTTACTATGCGCCAAAAGATCCTTCTGGAATTCTCTGCATTAGGTCTGTTTTTTTTTTTTTTACTGCCTACAAAAGTTTAGTGCCATTATTATTCATTCCACTCTCCAGTCTGTTATGAACATATCGAACAAAGCATTCACCCGCCTTAACAATGAAAACATTCCCTCCTTCTGCAGGTTATTCATTCCTCTTCTCCACAGAAGTTGAAAGAATTTTGGACAAGGATGAAAGGCATAAGTCAAGGTGTAGAAGAAATACGAGCAGAAAGATTACATGAAAAATACATAGAGCTGGGAAAGAAGACAGTTCTCCTCCCAGCCCTACATTGTCTACCTGGGACACAGAAAGTGCTAGATCCATCCCACATACACCCCTTGTGTGCTGAGGTGGGACAGCACAGGGCCACATCTCTGCAACTCGCTCACGTAGGGGACGGCAGCGTTTCGATGCCCCCCTGAATCAAGGGCTCAGTTTGCCTTAGTGCTGAGCAGTGGCACCACAGCCGGGCACCTGCAGCAACGCCTGGAAAGGGCATTATCTTGCTTGACAGAAAGTGAATTATTTTGAATAAATAAATCCACATCCTAAATCCATCCAGAGCCTGGCATCTTTACAAAATAACTGCATCTCTTCAAAACTAACTGCTCAAGGCTTATTGCTGAACCCCTTTGGCACGTCAGGTCCCAAGCACCCAGCTGGTGACTGCTTCCCAATGGACAAGAAAAATGCTGCGTGTGCTCTGAGAGCAGCTGCCTGCAGGAGGGCAGCCACCAGCAACAGCACTTCTTATCACATCTCCATGGCAGAAGGCCCAGGGCCCTCCAGTCATCCCCTTCACACTATGGAAAGGAAGGTGGAAGTAGATGAAGCTATGTGACTTGTGCTTGTCACTTGTTCCCCCATGCCTTAGAAAGCACCAGCCTCCAAACACATCACCTTTCCCATCTCTTACAAACATTCATACATCTCCCAGAGTTTATCTGCCATATTGAGTCCATCTCGAGCTATTCAAACTCCAGCACCCAAGCAATGCATTCAAGTGTCATTTTAAATGGAGGATCTAGAAAAGAATAATAATTAAAAAAAATCCAGGAGTTCATGTAATCTCAAGGCTGCTCCAAATCCTTAATAATAGAGACCCTAAATATACTACATCTTAAGATCAAATATCACCATATCCAAGGTACACTGTATTTATAATAAATTCTTCTAAAATGCATTATTAATCAGCACAGATATTGTTGATAGTGCATCTGACAAGAAAATTCAGTATTTTAACTTTTCTTTTAAATGTGCATTTTTTATGGAACAAACTCTGTCTCTGCTCCTTCTGGCAGTTTTCATTTCCATCTTTCCACTCACTCAAGTTAGAATATTGTATTACACTCAAGGGATTAAAATAATCTCTTTCTAGATCTAGGTCTAATTGAAACATTTCGACACTTAAAAGGAAGAAAAGAGGTCTTCCAGTTCAAGACCCATAAAAATCAGCAAGTATCACGTAAACATTTCCATTTTGATGAAACCACACTCTTCACTAGGCAACTATTCCACCTGCAGATTGGATTTATTCTTACTAATAGTTAGAGATACCTGTGAATTGCTGTAAAATACAAACCCACTAAAAATGTCCACACGCAAAGTCATGAGTACTATTTGGTTATTCACCTGTGTGGGATGGCTGGCTTGCAGCACCAATGTAGGAAACACTTCGATCATACCAATAAAACCAGGCCATCACTCTAAAAAAAAACGGAAGAGACTCTCCACATCTGATTTGCAGGAGTGTTGTTGAGTTTGTCCCTAAGCAGCACTGTTGAAAATACTGTTGTACTCCAGGAGAACCTGCTAGTGAGACCGAGAACACTGCTCTCTCCTCCAAATATCTAATTAATGGTTCATGTGCTTTCATTTTGCCCTCCTGGTTGCTATTCATTTATTCAGATTTATACCAAAACCTCAAAAGTGATGCCCAAAATTTTATAGCAACCCTTTCAGAGGTTACAAAAAGTGCAAATAAAATTTAATTGCTCACCAAGCTACAAATTCCTCGTTCTGCCTCCAAATCATATTTGTTCTCAAATTCACCTTGTGTAAAAGGCAACAAACATCATGGGGATCTCTGCTAGGTTCAACTCAGTACCATGTCTGTGTTTGGTCTTACTGGGCACCAAAGGTATCCTCTCTGCAAAAGACCTGATGCTCTGAAACGATTTCTGAAAGCCTTCACCTGAATCCTTGCCCTTCTCCTGGGTTTCAAGACCAGCTATAACCAAGCCACCAACAGACACGCAACAGCACACCTCCTTGCCACAGCTGCATGGCTCACTGGATGAGCCTCTTCCCTCTCAAATGGAAACTAAGTCTCTCCATTCTTTTTTTCTCACAGGCATCTAAATACTCTTTCTTTCTACCAGCATCCTCATTAGAATGAGAGGGTTTAAGTGGGTGACTCCTGCTTGTGATTTCTCTGTATTTAAGCTGCTGGTCTCATGGGCTTTGGGTTTAAGCACCCTCATCCTCTTCACGATCTCCTTCTATATCAAAACCACAAACCTTCGCTCATCTCTTGTCTGTGTTTTCTCAGTCTTGACCAGCGCTGGGGACAGCTTCAATGACAACCTAAAGAGGCCCTGTACAAAGCTGCAGCAGATGATTACCCGAAGTGGGAAAGCCTTCATGAAACAGTAGTCGCCAATAGCCTGAAGAACAGATTGCAACACAATTTTGATTCTCTGAATCTAACATTTACAAGCACTTTTAAACAGACATGGCCCTTAGCCCCTATGATCTTGTTTGTTTACAAATTGTCATAAACACTCATCAGCCACAATTTCCCAGCATTTAAGACGACCAGCCTCATTGGAAATACCTCTGCATCACCCATCCCTGGAGCTACTGGGCAGAAAAATGCTAAAGGGCCTTTGTCGTGAGTGCTGTGAAAGCCAGGAAGCAAAGGGTAAAAGAGTCTAAGCCCCTCTTTTCTATGCAAGAAGCAGGAGGTTTTCTTTCTTCACGGAACAATCCAATCCTGCATCCCTATGGCTAGGGATCAGCATAAAGTTTTTACCGCTCACCTGAAAAATCTTGCAGAATAAGCATAATTTTAAATACTCCCGAGGTACAGGTTTACAGCAGAATCTCTGCTCAGACTAAGGCTCTGCTACAGAGGATTCACATCACCGCCGGGAAGGGGGGGGGGAGGGAGGGGGGGTGCGGGGTGCAAAAGTCTTGACCGTAACAGAAACCTGAGATCTAGGAGCCTAACACAGGCAGCTGGGGGGGCGGGGGGAAAAGGTGTTTTCGTTTTCCGTTGTATCACACTCCTGCGTTGCCCAAGGTCACTCTGCAGCTCTAGGTTTGACAATTTAACCAGAACTTTTTGTGCCACTGTCTGATGCCCTGCCCCCATAGCACAGATATCGTAAAGCAGCCAAGGAAAGAAAAGCAGAATTATTTGGGAATATCAGGGTTGATTTGCAATTAAATAACAGCGTTTATGTTTTCCAGTCATTTTATTCCAGTAGCTTTAAAATCTCATTGTGCACAAGATGTATCTCTTACCTACTATTTGCATAAAGCTGATGATGTGCCATAGTTTATATTAAAAGAACAACCCAAACCACCTCCTCTCTAGTTTTTGGATTTACAATGAATATATTTAGAATTAATTCTCTTCTCCAGCTGCAGTGCCACAACCCACTTGCACATTAATTACACTAAGAGTGCCTGGAACCCAATACTACTATTTAGGAGACGGTATTTCAGAAGCTTCTGTTGCTACCATCTTTTTCACCTACATTACAGTCTTTCCTTATGCCCACAACCAGTCAACTGCAGATTATATCCCATCCCCAGTCACTCTTTCAATTAGTACTGGAGATGGTTTAGAATAAAATTCTTCAGTTTTCTTCTCTCCTCTCCACACAAAAAGAAATGCCCACTCTTACTGCTGTCACTTCCAGTTCAGACAGAGCCCTCAAAATCTGTTAAGTTATCCTCTTCCCGTGATCAATATCCTCCAGTGTTGACAGAAAATAACTGCTTTCAGACGGAGAATGGCATGGAGAATAGGGATAATGTTAAGTGGTTGCACTGAGCTACACTTGGCCTACAGGAGAAGAGCTATTCCATGCCAAGCCCCACAAGCTACAGAAGGGTTAGGCTGCATTTCTCACATGTGCTCCAAATACTTAATTCCAGAGAGATCAGACCCTGCAGCTGTTGTACCTTCAGAACGCTCAAAGTCAACTGACCTGAAAAGCCAGCACCTTTGGGGATACACACACAAAAGGAAAGAGAGACAGAAATAAGCAGCAAATCAGAGATGCACTTGAAAAGTAAAAAATGTTCTGCTTACTGCCAGAAGGGAGGCAAAGAAATGCACGAGCTCTTCTAGGAACTGCCCTGAGCTGTGCTATGCTGCACCATGTGGATAACACCATACATGTGGTATGGTATTTGCAGGAGCTTCTTCCTGCTAGGAAATTCAAAGACACTTTTTCCAAACAAGGCTTCAACCACCAAAACTCTCCCTGTAATGCAAAACACGTTTCCTTCCTTCTCTGGTAAGAACTGAGAATGCTGGAAGAGGCGAAACATGATCATAGCAATGTTTCCGGGCTCTAACTACCAACGAACTTCCAGCTACATAGTGCTTGTTTTCTCTTATTTTTCACCAAAACCCTCTAGACAACTGCAGTTTGATTCCAGTGAATTTTTTTTTTTTTTCAGAGGATAACAAAACATAACCAACCCACAGAATCACATCATGGCTGAGGTGGGAAAGGTCTTTTAAAGATGGCCAAGTCCAGCGCCTTGCTTAGAGTAATGTCATCTGCAACATGTTGCACAGGGCTGCATCCCATCAGGTTTTCTTTTCAGTATCACGAAGGATAGAGACTCACAACCTCTGTGGGAAATCTGCTCCAGTGTTTGAGCACCCTCAGAATAAAATGTTCAAGGTTTTTTATGCTTAAGCGGAATTTCCTGTCCCAACACTGGAAACCACTGAGAACCATTTGGTTCTGCCTTTACTGCCCCCCAATCCAGTATTCACACATGGGCAAGGTTTCTCTTCTCCAGACTGAATAATCCCAGCTCTCTCCAACACTTTCTCATATGACAAATGCTCCAGTTTAACCATCCTTGTGGCCCTTTTCTGGATTTGCCCCAGTATATCCAAGTCTCTCCTGTACTGAGGCACCCAGCTCTGGACACAGCACCCAGATGCGTCTCACAAGGGCTAAGCAGAGCAGAAGGATCATCTCCCTTGACCTGCTGGCAATGTCCATCTTAATACAGCCCAGAAGGCTGGAGGCCATGTTGCAATATAGGCACATTGTTGGCTCACAGTCAGCTTTGTGTCCATCAGGACCCAAAGGCCCTTTTCTGGGCCCGCTCCAGTCTGTAGAAGTGCATGGGGCTACACACATTTCTCTGGCCTGTCTAGGTCCCTCTGCATGGCTGCACAACCCTCTAGTGTATCAGCCACTTCCCCCAGTTTCATATCATCTTTAAATGTGCCATCAGAGCACTTGGACTGATTGTCCAGGTTCATTAATGATGAGGTTAAACAGTAGTGGCCCCAGTATCAACCCCTGGGTTACCACTACTGACTGGCCTCCAGTTGGAAATAGCTCCAGACCCAGCTGTTAAAGCAGTTTCATTCCACTTCACTGTCCACTTGCTAAAGGCAGGATAAACAACATCCACCGCCCTCCATTTATCCACTGCACCCATCATCTCTGTATAAGGCTATCAAAATTCAATTAGAACTACTGAGAAATTACACATGTATCACAAAATAAATGTTATTTTAAAATTCAAATAAAGGTGAGCCTTGAATTGTGATTCTGTTTACATACTCATCTAAAAAAAACACACATTCATGCTTTGCTTAATAAGAACTAATATAACATCAGAGTGACGTTGGTATTATGAACCATCAGGTGAGTAGCTGTTCCTCTCCATATCTTCCCTGGAAAAGTATATTTGCTAGAGTTCCAATAGTGATGTCAACAAGATAAACGTGTCCTTTGGTGAAAGCAATATACCACATGCATTCATATGCTGACTTAACCTTTTTGCCTCGACTTAAACCTATCATCTATGTTAAGATTAAACATGAAGATTAAGTTTGTGTTCTGAAATATGCAAGTTAATGAAGAACGGCTTCATATGCAGCCAGTTGAAAGGGAAATTTCTTGACTTCTATCTGCTACTGAGCTATACAGATTTTTTTCCTCCAGTTTATTCAATTTCCATTTTGAAATGCAAACAAGTGTGCCTCAGCCAAATAAGTCACACATTTGCAAAAAAAAAAAAAACAAGATCACAAGGAAAACCATGCAGAACCCAAACCTTTCAAGCAGGTTAGTCAAAGCAACAAAACACAGCCTCTCAACTTATCAACCAAAGTATCTCTGATTTTCACAGCAACCCCCACCATCAGAGCTCAAAGGGCATTGGCAAGGCACATCTCTCCATTCCTGCTGCCTGCCTTAATATCCATAAAGGACGACATGCCCCCACAGGTTTTAATATAGTTGCTTCATTTGATAAGATCTTGAAACTTCTTTCTTTCCTTCAATTTCTTAGAAGTCAATTCTCAGTCCTCTTTCACTTCCCCATCCTCTATCCAGCCAACTCATTTCTCCTCCTGCCCCCATTGGCCCAGTTTTTAACACTCAAATACTGTTTCCTCTCACACTTCCCTGTTTGACCCATCCATTCATTGCACTCTAAATAAAGCTCCACAGAAGCAGGCATTCCTCACATACAAGTAACATCCCTGCTCAAAAACTTACATCCCCTTTCAACCACCATGATGCTCAGTGCTACTTTTCAGCCTGCCTTCTTTCTTTTTGTCAGATGTGGGCTTTTGATAAATTTTTAGGCCTCCCTCCCACAGCACTGAGTGTTCAGTATGAGGAGCTGGACTCAGCACAGGGATGTGATGAGAGTTACTTTTGCGTCCAGTGCCAAACTGATTTATAAATCATCACAGCTCCCTGTTTCTGGTGTGAAGTCAAATCTGGCACCAGGAGGTGCCAGACTCAGCTGGTATCAACTCTTTGCCATCACTGACGCTGTCTGCCAGCAGCTCCCTCAATGAATGAGTTTCTCCAGCAGAACTCTTCACCCACACGACGAGAGACGAAACATCAAGTCCGCAGGGGAGTCTGCAGCCGTGAGTGGACAAGTGAGTATATCAGACAGGCAGAGGACACACTGAGACAACAGGGGCGGACACTTTCCATGGTCTCAATGTCATGCCAGAATCTGTCGTGTTTGTGACAGAAAAGCCAGCTTTTCCATGTCATAAGGGCAAACCTTTACTATCATTTGGTCAAAAAAATCCCGTCAACAAAAAATATTCATCTTCTAGGTTAAAGGAACATTCACATCTTCCTCAGTGTTGGTGCTGTACCTCACATACCATGAACCCTCTATCCAGAACATTTCTGCATAGAGACATGGAACAGCTGTTTCCCACACCTGAGTGATTCCAGCTTCAACAGATTGGACTCACAGTACTTACATACGTACTTTGAGGTCAAAAGGCCAAGTGAATTGACAAACAATAAGCCTACAGCATTGCAGAGGGCAGGAAAACACCGCACCTATGGTTAGATGCTCTTTGTCTATGTACAGGTCTTACAAGCCCTATCAACCTTAGTTGAAGGGCCAGTCTCAAGAAATAAAATGTTGAGGCATCAGCACAGCCTGAGTTTGCCCCGGGTAGATGTCTTATGCATGCAGCAGGTGCTCATCCTGTTGCAACTGCATCTTAGTCTCAAGTTTAACCAGGGCTTATGCTCAAGAAGAGTCCTCCCCACTCCCCAAGACACCCAACATGCACCCTACACAAATACTGCTCATTGCTAATAAAACCTATTTCACATATGGTGGAGAACCAGACCAACAGCCATGGGACTGAGGCCCCATCATCTGCTCAATAAATTTAATGGAAGTCTCGGCACATTTTCCATTTACTAGTGTGTTCTGCATACAGCCCTGCCAAATCTGCTTCAAACTGCCTAGAAGACCTGATACACTATTACCAGTATCTGTTCTGGCCCAGTTTCCCAAGCTGTATAGAGAACTAGAGACTGTAAAAGCAATTCAGTAAAGAATCCGAGTTGTTTTTCTAAAAGTGACTTAATTTAAGTTTGAGGCAAGGATCCAATAGGGACAAGGCACTGTATTTCTTTCAGGTTTTTCCAGTGAAGGACAGAAGCTTTCTTGTTGCTTGCCAACAGAAATATCAGTCTGCCAATCCCACACCACAACCAGAAATAATGCCTTTATTTTCAATTTAATAGCATCTAGTCCTGAAGGTGAAAGACTTTATTACAGATTTGAGTTTGCTCCAAGTTTGGAGCACAGTCATATTAAAATAAATTATCTCATCCACCACTATTATTCTTCTCTCAACATAAACGAATTGCAGAAGTCACGCATCTTCCAGATTCTATAAGGCATGTATATAAAAATCACCATATAGTCAAGAGTCACACGAGTCAGGGAAGCGAATGTGGGACAGCCCTAGGAGTTATTCAACAGACCTGCAAGTGCCCATTTCACTGGGCTGGATTACCACAGTGACTCAGATGTATGATGCTCTTTGCTGGCTCACCTTCTCCCAGGCCTCACAGCCGACTTCATGAGGTACTGTGAGCTCATGATCCAGTCCTGAGGAGCCAGAAAGCTGCATGCAGTTCAAGAGCCATAAGGTGCCACCATTGGATTTATCTCACCTCCATCCACAAGCCTAAAGTTTGGGGCACAATTTACAGTTAGTCAGCTAAGCTTCCTCTTCGGAAGAAAAGCACCCTCTGGAGATGTCTGTCTGAGTGGTTCAGAGCTATGTAAAACTTCTAGACAGCCACAGTTAAATGAGACAAATCCTACTCTCCAAACAGAATGATAAGCTACGTGCTGTAAGTTTTATTAAGTGACAAAATTGACAGTTTCTATAAATTGATTCACTGTTTCTAAGAACAGCAAAAACCAAGAGCTTCCTCTTGAGGGTTAAACATTTAACAGTTCCTGAAATAATAAAAAACACGCCAGGGAAAAAGATAAAGACAAAGACTGTGGAGAAAACAGAAAAAAAAATGTTGACTGTGTTTTTACATGGGTGGTCAATAATGGCAAGAAAAAGGACAGTTTGACACAACTGGCATTTACAAGACATACAGCAAAATATTAATAAGTAAATACACTTTTCCCTCAACTACTGCTCACACTTCTGCTAGTAAAAAGGATACTATAAGAAGAATTCAAAGAGGTCAGAAGGAAATGCAAACATTTTTAATACAAATGAAAATATAATTGCATATGTAGAAAGAATTGCTAGCAACCATTTAGCATTAAGAGTCAGTATGGCTGGAAATTCAGAGGTGAAAGAAAACGAAAGAATCAGAGAGTCATAGAGGTTGGAAAAGACCTCTAAGATCATCCAGTCCAACCACTAGCCAAACACCACTATGCCTACTAAACCATCTCCTTAAATGCCACATCTCCAGGGATAGAGACTCCACCACTTCCCTGGGCAGCCTGTTCCAATGCTTCGTCACTCTTTCAGTAAACAATTCTTTCCTAATATCCAATCTAAACCTCCCTTGCCAGTCCATTTCCTCTTATACTAGTGCTAGTTACTTGGGAGAAGAGACCAGCGTCCACCCCACTAGGACATTTGCTCCGTGCAGTAATGAAGGCTGGAACAGTTTTGACTGCACAGACAGTAATATCAGGAGGAAGGAAAAGTAATGGCAGTAAAATTTTCGTATTTGTTACAGCTACCTTGTGGTAATCCCTAAAATACCCTGTTCTGTGCTTATCAGCACAGGAAAATGGAGCTCATTTAGCTGCAGATTAAGTGGCTGGCAGAACTGATATACAGAAAAGGGCAGGGATTCAATAGGGACCAAGAGTGATTAAAAGAAAGGACCTCTTTTTAATATATGAATATTCTTCAATGTGCTTATATACCAAACACGGGGAAGAATTACTTAGTATGACACACAGTGGAGTACTAATTCAAAACAGCGAAGTGAAGAACAGTTAAAAACGAAGGTTCGGAAAAAAAAAACAGACAAAAAAACCAACAAACCTCCCACCACCACTGAAAGCAAACCATATTGAAACTTAGTTTATGGTTTGCAAAAGAACTATGACATCAACACACCTCCAACATCCCCAACACTATACTGTCAAATGTAGCCAGAACAGTCATTGACAGACAGCAGCACCAGCAGCTAAGGGTGAGATTTTTTGTTTGTTTTTTTTTTTATAACATTTACACATCTTTACTGTATCCATGCAAAGAAAAAAAGGCATGTTTAGAAAATGCAGAAACTTTCCTGCCTTTTATTCTAATCCTCTGTGCCACCACCATTCTCTCTGAATTTTCTTACCATCTAAAGGAAATACCAGTAATCATCTCACCACCAACACACCAAACGGTAGGTACCAAAAAACTTCACCCAGAATAAGATTAGATGAGGATGTGAGATAAAATATGCAAAACCCACAATGTGTACTGAGTCAAAGATTGTTACAAACATAGCAAAACCAGAGGACACAAACTCTAGTCCGTCAGAAGACACCAACTTGTCACCAGTTCCTCACAAGGGGAGGAGGAACAGGTGATGATTTCTTCTCTCTGGCAGCCAATAATAGGACCCAAGGGTATGACAATAAGATGTGCCAGGGAAAGGGAGGTTTTGGTTGGATATCAGAAAAAAGTTCTTCACCCAGAGTGTGGTTGAGCACTGGAACAGCTCCCCAGGGGAGTAGTCCTGGTGCCAAGCCTAACAATATTCAAGAAGCATTTGGACAATGCCCTCAGATACACAGTGTCAATTTTGGGATTATCCTGTGCAGCGACAGAAGTCGGACTTGATGATCCTTGTGGGTCCCTTCCAACTCAGGACATCCAATAATTGTCCTGTTTCTTTCTTAAAACAGGTACTTCCTGTCAGCAGGGACCTTCCAGGCTCCAAATCTCCACACTTGCCTTGTGGTCTCTGCTTTTACAGGTACAAACTTTGGGCGGCTACTGTCAACTTCACCTGAGCTCACCAGAACCAGTAAATCTGGCAAAACCCAGGGCATGCCCAGACTTGGACTCTGTGTGATTACCAGAGTCCCAGTCAGTCCATCCAGAGATGGATCAGATGATTTCCTAAATCCCTTGTAAAAAACCTACAGAAACCAAAACAAAGACTCACGACTTGACTAGCCCAAGTGACAAGCATGCATGAGTCACAGTATATCTTGGAAAGTTATATTTAAAGGGCTCTCACCAGAACATTTTAAACTCAATCTGCATGAACTAATGACACAAGCCAAATTATTTTGGTGGTGGATTATACAGAAAAGTCCCTTTCACAGCATTCAGGGTCACCTCATCAGGACATATACAATATCAATGCCATAACAGAAAGCAGGAGAAGGCTGCATGCTTTGTTCAGAGAGCAAAAGGCAAAGACAACCTATGAAAGCAGTATGGTGACTACACAGCAAATAAGTAGCTAACATTGTATCTTTCATTGCAGCTGGACAGGTCTTTAAAGGAAACATCTAAATCATAAATTAAGTGCATTAATAATTGCCATCACCTAAATGAAGTGAAACACAGACTACCATTTAGGGGGGAAAGAAAGTGCATCCTAACAACTTTTCCCATTGTACATTAAGAGTGAGAAAAGAGACTATTTGTTCCTGTGTGCTGCTGTCTCAACCGCATTTTCCCAGCAAGGAACCATAAGAAAACAGTTTTAAAATATGCTATTATATTATCATATAAGGAAAAAAACCTTCAGTCTCTTGTTCTTAACAATCATTTATGATGATAAGCACAAAATAGAAACAGCAACTCTTATTCTTTCACAGGCTGACTGCACATATGGAAAACATCCTAATTTACTAACCTGGAAAATAAAAGGATTAAGACATAATACACACAAAATCCATAATTTCTGTTTACTATGGCTCAGTTTAAATAAGGGTTAAGTCCGTGCAGGACCTGTGCCAAAGTGGTTTTCATCAGATGGAAATCAGAAACGTTCTAGCTTCTTAGCCAACAGCGGGCCTGCCAGAATGAAAGGTCTTGGTTTAGACAGAAACACCGCTGCTGTCATTCTTTTCAGACATTTTAATGAAATTAATAATGTGATTATATTTCTATGAATCAAGGCTTTATTTTCTTTCTGAATTTTCTTCTTTTACAATTATATTCTTCAGTGTTTCATTATACATGCTGCCCAATGCTTGCATCAGAACCAAAACTGTCTCATGGAGACACAGGCAAACCCAGCACTGAGAAGGGGCAGCTGCAGGATATTCATAAAAAAAATCAAAGTTTTTTTTTCCTAGGCCACAAATCTCAATGATTCATCAGTCACACTTTGCTACATGACACCATCAGCCTTTACTTGGCCTACCTTGTATTACACTAACTTTCAGCAAGATCATGCTGACAGCATTTAGCAGCACATTAGTTATAGTATTAAGAACCTTTTAATTGGCAAATCAGTTTATTTTAATAAACTGCATTTTTCAAGCAAAGTGATTTACAAGGGAGCACCCTGCTGCTGTGCAACACGTGACATTTGCATCGTTTGTCACGACAGCTGAAATGAAAAGGGAAAAAAAGCTCTAATTTGCTACCCACATAGACTGCCACAGGAACAGCCACCCAGAAAGGAGCTCTTCCCCACTGGAAAGTTTATAAAGAAGTCATTTGTTTCCCTATCACCCCTTTTCGCTACCAGGCTGCTCCACTTGAAATTAAAGTGTAATTCCAACTCAGCTCAGCCTGACCTTCTCCCATAATGCTACTCAAGCAATAACCAGTAGCAGTTGTGATGATGTGCCTGGTCTCACGGCTGCATTTGGCTCAAAGCAGATTCAGGGGCAGACAGACAATACCACAACAGCCAAGGTCTGATTTATGGTAATATGCCCACCTGGCCACAGTGCTGGTCAGTGTCTGACTCAAGGTAAACCTGCAAGAAACTGGTATCTGGTATGCAAATATAAGTCAATCATCTTGTACCATAATAGTGAGTCGTCCAAGAGCCCTTTGAGCTCTCCTGCACAGTAGCATGCTGGGATCTCCCCTTGAGTAGCAATGCCTCTCAAGGTTACTCCATCAGGTTGAGAGAATCCTTATTATGTCAGATATTCAGTAAATGAATTGGAAATAAGTAGACTGAAAATGCTGCCATCTTATCTAAGTGATACAAAGCATTGATTGCACATATATAAACCTTTAAACATAAATTGCTGACAAAGTCTGGGACCAGGATTGGATCCAGTCACATCTAGATTCCTCTCTGAAAAGGAGTTTTGAAAGCAAGGGGGATCTTACTGAACATTGTGACTCACTGTAAGGGTCCCTCTTGACAGTTTTGTCTCACCGTATCCTCCATGAAGCAAATAATCAAGTGCACCTTGCCACCAAATCTTGTTAAATCACATTTACTATCAAACTGCAAATTTGCTATTTTATATCAATAAACATACTGTGGCTTCTCTCTTATGAATGAAGCACATCACTCCATCTGTGACAGCTTTACAACAGTAAACAGCTTCCATCCAATGAGCTAGTTATTTCATGTTGAAACATAACTCTTCCATTCCACATACAAGTTAACTTGCACAATTAACAATTCCACTGATAAAAAGTAACAAGGTGCAGGACAGGCTAAAGAAAAACTGTGCAAACTCTGGGCAAAGGATGGTGCTGAAACTCCAATCTGCTCCAAATGTCAAGGGATGGAGAATAACAAAACAAAACAAGGATTAACATAAGCATTTTATTTGCCATGCAAAGACTGTGTGGTGGTAACTTCCTCTCTGCAGAGCATAACGTCTGAGCTGACAATGTGTGCTCACAGCAGAGAAAGCTAAATACATCCTGGGCTGCATCACTAGCAGCATGGTCAGCAGGTCGAGGGGGGTAATTCTCCCTCTACTCCACTCTCGAGACCTCACCTGGAGAACTGCATCCAGATCTAGAGCCTGTAGTACAAGACGGCCATGGACCTATTGGAGCAGGACCAGAGGAGAGCCACAAAAATGCACAGAGGGACAGAAAGTCTCTCCTATGAAGAAAGGCTGAGAGAGTTGGGGTTGTTCAGCGTGAAGAACAGAAGGCTCTGGGAGACTTCACTGCAGCCTTTCGGTACTTGAAGGGGGCTTATGAGAAAGATGAGGACAGACTCTACACAAGGAAGTTATAAGTTGCCCTGAGAGGTGGCGGATGCCCTGTCCCTGGAAACAGTTAAGGTTAGGTTGGACGGGGCTCTGAGGAACCTGATCTCATTGAAGACATCCCTTATTGCAGGAAGATTGGAACTGGATGATCTTTAAGGTCTCTTTCAACCCAAACCACTCTACGATTAATGGCAGCTCAATCATAGAGATGCACAGAAAACCCAGGCTAGGGGAGGGAAACCTCATTAGCTCTTTCTTCCAATCTCACAGCTTGCTAAAAGCACTCTGAAGCAAGGAGCTGAGCAGGAAATCAGCTTGAAAGCAAATCAGATTTTTTTTTCCTCCTCTTTTAATAGATCCTCTATGTATACCCACATAGGGAAAATGACCCAGCAGAAGCCTGTTCTCTTGTGTTTCCTCCTCTTTTCTACCTGGAAGTAACAGGTAAGCCATTTTCAGCAAGAAGAGAGAGCATCACCAGGGCGTCACCTGCTCTACACTCACTGCATTACAGTTATTCACAGAACTATTTTCTGTGTTATATTTAGGAGAAAAATAGGGATGAGGGTAGAATAGGGACAAGATTACACTTTATAGATGCCAGACATAATTCAGGAAGACTTGTCCCAAACAAACAAGGAATTCTTTAATGCTTACAACGCATGACAGGGTATTCTACTCTGTAACAGCAACAGGTCCAGACTTTGTGTTCACTGAATATGAAAATACAACCATATTTATCACACTGAAATGCACATTTCCCAACTCTTCATGATTAATGCAGGGAAAACATTGGATAGACAGGAGTCCAATCATGCACTACTTCTGTATCACTTTGTGACTGTAGCTACAATATGGGAACAGACTGGCATCTGTTACTCACCTCACTCCCAAATGTGCTGTGGACAGGTTCTAAGAAACCAAGACGATGTGCAATAAAGCCTCTGTCCTGGCCATTTACCTACACTGAAATTTATACCAAGCAACTAGAACTTTAAATGTGTAATTGTTAAATAGTGTCACCAACCATGATGCTCACAGAATCACATAAATCAGTAGGGTACAGACAGCAAAGTTACCCTGAAGGCTGTTGTGACTGACCCTTCACAGACATTCATATGGCTCATGAATACTACCAGTGTTTGGTCATACAGTTGCATCAAATCTTTAATCCAGTGCACATATTTCCTTCTTTTAGTCTGATGAATTTACCACAACAAAGAAACCTCTTAAAGGGAAACAGCTTACTTTGCTGGGAGATTATCCTAATGACCAATGTGTATCAAAAACAGAACAGAAGGAGCAGCTCAGGAGACTGTGTAGTAACATTCAACACTGCATCATTATTCAAGACAGTTGCTTAGATACCTATGGACTGCTAAAGCAAAAACTGTTAAAGCAAAAGTGTTTCCTGCCAGTTCTCTTCACGCTGCTGCAAGAGGCCTTATGTCAGCATCATCTACTTACAGCAGATACACTACATCAGCACTTCATCCTCCGTGTTACCCACGGTAACATTTCTGATTTATGTATCTGCTCAAATCCTGGTGACTGTTGCCTCTTGGGGGAGGCAGGGGGGAGTTTGTCTAGATAGTGGGTTTGCCTTGACTGAGGGCAGTAGCCTTCCAAACCAAAACAAAACATCCTTCTGCATTCATCTCAACTGACTTAAATTCTAAGGTTGTCCAAATCCCTCTGCCCTGCACCCCCCACTCCCCATTTTGAAGCAATATTCTGGATGCTAAGGGTCCCAAACACTGAGACAAGGGTAAAAGCGTTAACAAACATTATGTAAAGACTTTAAAACAGGAGCTTGAAATTATGTTGCAAGAGCATTAGAGCATTAACTGCAACCTGGAGTAGCTATAGCAATTTTCTTAATACTTAGGTTAAAAAATTCCAGAAGCATAAGACTCTCCAAGGAGGAGGATAATTTCTCAATACTTTATTAAGGTCTTTAGTTTATGCACCGCCACTCTGTCAGCTTGTCACTAGACCATGTGAAACATTGGACAGAGAAGAGAGGAACAAATCGGCCACAACTGCGAGACTCTCTAAAGAACATTAATGAAGTCCTAGCATACAATGCAATCAGAATAGAGTAAAATAACAGCCAATATAAAAAGGTTGTCAAAATGAGATGAGACCACCCTTCCAGTAAAAACACATTTTACTCACAGCACTTCTTCAAGCACAGACATCCACAAAAGGGACCGACCAAGGAGTGAAAAAAAGCGAAGACCTCCAAAGTCCAGGAAAGTTCAGACAGGCATTTGCATACAAAAACTCAGTTAATTCCAGAAGCGTATGTGGACTTCTACTATTAATCACAAACACCATCAATTTACCATGCAAACATTTTAATTGTTTGAATTGTGCTCTTTGAAGCATGAAGAGACAGAACCACCACTCCACAGTGGTGGTACCTCCTATGACAGTGACAAGGACCACCTGCTTACAACTTAAATAATAAGTTCCTGTTTTGTTAACTGAGGCTGAATACCCACAGGATATTATTAACATTTCCCCTCCAGCATCTCGTCTAATAAAGAAACACAGAACAGCTTTGCTGTAGTACAAAAGTTTACAGAAAGTTCAACAATTTAATTAAAGACAATACAAAATAAGTTGTCTGAATTCAAATAATTTATGTAAAAGTACACGAATGAGAAAGTATTGGTAAGATCTGGGTAGCCACATTATCAGATGCATGTTCTTTGTCCCTAGAGATAACATACAATCAAAAATACATTTATATTTTAAGTTACAATAAAAGACAGTACTTTAAAATAAACACAATTTCAGGTCTACCAGCCCTTTAACGTGCAAAATTCCTGTTAACACAGGACAAAGTGATAGAATAAAAAATGGAACAAAACTCAAGTTTCTGAATGAGCCTATAGTTACTTGTTTTTTCCTTTTATTGATGAGCAAGAAGACAAACAAAAGCAAAGAGGAGTGTTTTGTTAGTGCTCTGTCTTCTTAGTTAACTGTTTTAAAAAGGCATAATCAGAGCATCAGGGATTACTTGCACCCATATGCCCTAGAAAATAAACACCTTCCTTGTGAAGAGACCTGGTACAGATCAGGCACAGATCTTCCACTGCACATGAAACAGTACCACATCCGTGCAAAGGCAGATTCTGTAGGCAAAGCAAGCTACCCTTACTGTACCCAGGGTGGCAGCTTGGCCCCAACAAGCACTTTCTCTTAGCCTGCAGCAAAGCCACTGCTCCTCTCAAATCACAAGCTGCTTCATGTTTGTCAGATACGGAAACCCCCAACACCTTCTTCATCGTGATATCAGACAACAGCTTGAAACACCCAAGGTTTCTTACCATGTGCCACCTGACCCCCATATTTCTGTGGTCAACTAAATAGTTTAACAAGACAACACATGATTAATTTCTTTTAAGATATTTTAGTTCATTAATGCTCGATAAAAGCATTGATTGCAGTACAATAGTTCGACATACAGCAACAAAACATACTCAATTTACATGCACAAGCTATTTAACAATAGAATGCAGTCTATCCTATTGCCATTATAAAATTAATGTTAACTAAGACAGCTGACACAGCCTTCTGATTGTTCTTATGAGCTCTAAAAAAGTGATGAAAACAGTGTTCCAGTCAGTATGAGGAGAACAGAAGTTTGACTGCTACTGGAAGATTCCAATGAAAATGCCAGTATTGTAATGGGAAACAGTGCTGGAACTACTGCAAGAACAGCTACAAAAAAAGCTACACAGATTTGTTTTAATGTGTACTTCATTTTAAAAAAAAAGGACACATTGGAAATACATACAGCTTTGTATAGAAACATACCAGAAAAAAAATATAAGCAGAGGAAGAAAAGTTACAAGTTTAAGGCAAGACAAATGTGTGGATGACAAAAAAAAAAAAAAAATCACTGAAGAAGTGTAAACCAGCAGCAATCTGTTGGAGAAAGATTGCATAATTTTCCAGCAGGTTTTTTTTGTGGGTTTTTTTTTGGTGTGGTTAGAGGGATTTTGTTATTTGTTGTTGTTTTTTAAATAAAGTTTCCAATTTTGAAAACAAGCCAAAATGCCTCTGCATTTGTGTTCTAATCTTGCCTCTCAGATTTCTTTCAGCTTTACAGTTTGGTCCAAATTCTCATGTGTAATGTACAAAGTACAGTACATGCTACTAGGACTATCCACTGCAAGTTTTCCAAGTCTGATTTTCAAAAAACAGACAGAACACTGACCCCTTCAATAAAGGCTGATGTCAAAGTTTCAGTACTGCTGTTAAAGGGCTTCTAGAAATGAGAACAAGGAAGTCAGATTTATGACCAAGAAATAATGAGTTCTAAAAAATTTACACGTAACACAATAAGACTTTTCCTATAGCAAAAGGGGCATCAGGGGATGCACATTTAAAAAAAAAAACCAAAACCATTTATTTCTAGGTTTCAGAAGTGCTAACAATTCCCACAATAAAATTTCAAAAGTGCCTTGTCTGTGCCTCTCTTTTTAGTGTCTTTTCCAAATGTTACGCAAACAGGTAACAAACCCTCTCCTATAACCAAGTTATCAGTTTATCATTATGCTTTTGGCAAGCCAGATCCTGAAATATTGTGTAATAAAATTTATTCATGAACATATATAAAAGCACAGTTATATGTGGCTGCACTGTCAGATCAATAATTCACCAAGTAAGACTGCTAAAACAAAAGGCAAAAAAAGGAAAAAGGCCTCAGGTTTCCTTTTTTTTGTTGTTTGGGGTTTTTTACTAATTGTCTCATAGAAGGAAAAAAAAAAGTCAGAAAAGGGTTAATCTTAAATACAAAGTTATAGTCTGCAAATCAGGTCCTCTAATCCAGACTGATGGTAGACTTTGTTTTAACTGAAACACCCATTATTACCAGCTTGCAATGCCAGCACCTTTTCACACCCTGAACTGTTCCCCAGCCACATCCACCCAAACAACTATTCACACCTTATTTTAAGCAGAACAATAAAAAAAAAGAGTTGCTTGTGGTTTTGAAACAGTTGGTCTGAATTCTTTAATACCACACAAAACTCAGGAACACAAATTTAAGGATAGCTCAACTCATTTCCCAAAATACTGTTTACAAATGAGAAAAAAAGGCATGAAAATGTAAGTACAGGTGTTAAAACACCACTAAAAAACTTGGTAAAGAGTCTACACTTGGAAACACTTACCTTGTCAGAGTATTAAAATGATCATCTCAGAAAACAATTCAGAGACACTTAGTCAGAATTGTGAAAAAATGCAAACTAGACTGTCAGAGAGCATTGAAATCACTAATGTAAAGGCAGTGCAAAACGATGGCTGGTGGGGGGGAACCAGTCATCTTGCAAAGTGAGGGACTTCAAATCACTCATTGCTGATCTCAATAATCTGCATTGAAGGACCTGATGAACAGTAGTGAAATTTCTGTAATGCAGTTACCAACTCTTAAGCAATCAATATGTAACTCAAGAGTGATACTGTCATCCATAGTGGATTATTAAAATAATAATCCATTAAAGAATAAGGTCAAAGGGTAAAGTGGTAAACATCAGTTGCCATAAGTGAAAACACTTCAAAAATTTACAATTAAATAAAATGTTAGATGATGTCTTATAAAAAGAACACAACAAAGCCACAATAAATTAGTGTTTCCATAAAACAACATGCTGAAGGTTTGTTCCCAAGTCTATACACTTTTTACTGCCTGTTAATTCCTAAATATTGACAGCGTAATTGAATAATTGAGGTACAGCAGTTTACATTTCTATATGTCTTGTAAAAAGATTATTTTTTTTCTTCCAGTTTTTCTTCCTCATCGCCAAAGAACAACAAAGGAAACATTCCTAAAAGGCAGCCAATGGTCACTCCAATAGCTTTACCCTGGAGAAAGGGGGAAAAAATTAAGTTTCTCACTGATCAGTTGTTACTCATTTGCTATGCAGCAGCAACACAACCAGGAAAACAGACCCTTCTAGTTCCAGCTTTTGGTTGGGAGCCATATTTTTCTTAGCATGCAGACTAGAAGCACAATCTATGATAGAGAGACAGATATGACAAGGTTAGAAACAACATGTGCTGTGATAAAGGACGATTTTGAATAAAGAGGAGATGAATGACCCATGGAAGAGCTGCAGAGGTGGTAAGGGAGGAGACGGATTCAAACGATTAGCAGGATGGCCAGGAAGACAGTGAAGGCAGGAAAAAAATCCCAAACCCACATTTTAAGTGCAATTATAAATGTATCTGCTTGCATCTGGTAAGATCAGGAATGAGGAACTCCTTCAAAACACAACAATTTGCAAAGGCACAAAATGAAGACAAAACCCAAAAGACTGGTAAACATTTCACAATTGACCTAGATGGAGAGGAAAAGGAGAGGTCAACAGGAGACAAAAGAAAATAAGGTAGGCAACATCCAAACCACATCAGCAGCCATACGGCAACTTGCGAGAGCAGATAAAAAAAGAAAAAATGATAGCATATGGCCTACAAATGCTGAGAGTCTTTTCACAGACAAGTGCTGTGAATGAAGCACACCGCAATGATAGGATTCTGCCACACACTTAGCTTCCACTGACAAGACTTGTCTTAGACAGATGAGAGGGCAGCTTACTGTCCACATGCCAGTTCTTCCCCACTCAATGCTTTGATCTATCAATGCTAAAAGTAGTCTTTTTTTTCCCCTAACTTTTCCTCAGTAACTGTTATTTATCTGCACTTCAGTCTGCAAAGATATTTTTCCCTGTGAAATATCTGTCTCTTTTCTCAGTTTATCATCTATTTCTTTAATGAAAATAAACTAACACTCTTGCTGGTAATGCTCTCACTGCTGAAGTGAGGCTGCTTCAAATGTTTAAATGTTAATTAAGCATTCATCCTAAAAATTAATTTGCAAGATGAGTGTCCCATAACTGTAAACTCAGGCACTGAATATTACTCAAATGGTAAAAGTTTACCTAGGGGAAAGCTAATTCCATATCTAAACTAATTATAGAATATTAGAATTTAATACATTCTAGTCACATACCTGTGCTAGTAAGTACTTGACAAAGAATGCACAAATATAAACTACTAAGGAGTCACAACTTTCAAATAAACTATCCTGTCACAGTAGCCAGAGCTCAACCCAGGTATCTGCACAGCATACACTAAGTCACTGCAGACTTACCATGTTACTACTCACTCATGGCTTGTTGCATAGAAAAATGTACACAAACCCAAACCATACCATTCTCATGGTGCTCCATGACATAAGCTCACAACTTAACCTTCCAGAAAATGTAAAAAACATCGGTGGTCATTAAGTGTTTAATGACAAGAGTGACAAAAAGGATTTATTACATACTAGTCTAAACAAAAAACCTCCACAAAACCAGGGCCTACCTACAGGATACTCACCAAGTGTGCACTGAGACGTGTTTGCCACATATCAGCTTGTTTGGGTGTCAGATCAGGGATTGACAGACCCAATCGTGAAGCTAAAGCTTCTACATAACCTGCAAGCCTGGAAGAAGAAGGAAACAAGAACAAATTATTTTGGATCTGACAGTACCTTCAAGTGAGGATTTTGAAACATTTGAAGCACTGAGCTTAAAATGAATAGCATTTCCTTCAAGGCCAGACTGGATGGGGCTTTGAGTAACCTGACCTAGTGGAAGATGTCCCTGCCCATGGCCGGGGGATTGGAACTAGATATCTTTAAGGTCTCTTCCAATCCAAACCATTCTATGATTCTGTGATTCCTTCAGCACACTGATAGAGTCAGAGAGGTAAATATGGGAAAGTGTTCAGACTTCCGATGGCCACATTTTGCAACGCCAAGTTAAATAATTTTCTCATTGATTTGATACAAAATATTCCCAAGAAAACTTTGTGCAGTGACACAACTGGTGTGAATGTTACTGCATTTTTGCAGAGCTTGTAAATAACCTTTACTGTAGGAAAGGCTACACACACACATTAGTAATAAGCCTTGCTTTATGCAGAAAGCTGGAGGGAAAGTGGAAAAAAGAGGCATAACAGGCAGCTTTACTTTCAGCAATTACTCAAATTTCCTCTAAAAAATAGAAGTCAGCTGCATCTGTTTGTATCAGAAATAGTTATGCCTAGATCTGAAGACATTTCAGATATATAAATTTTATCTCAGGAGAAGGAAACGTCTTCAGATCCAAGTATAAGCACCTGAGGAGGTACATTAAGTAGATTCTATCACAGCAATATACTTCATTAAAAAAATTTCCATTTTGTATTTTAATGAATACGTCTTTTGTAGAAAAAAATTTTAATACTTCCTTAAATGCAAGCATTTCCTACAGACTACACTGAATCAGGTTAAATGCCATTCTCAATTTCATCACTTAGAATTCTCCTGCTATCACAGTATTACATATTTTGTTTCAAGACTATGGCATTACAGTTTTAATCTCAGCAAGAACTACCTAATATTCCAACTTTTTCTTAGCAAGGACAGAATACATTTATACAGTCATGTAATTTACTAAAAAAACCCTCAAGAGCTAGGAAAAAAATAAAGCAATTTCAGCAGTTTGTATGTTTCAGTTCAGTAGCACCAACAGCATTTGCAAAAGAGGGGGAAAGTAGTATATATATTTTTAATAGAAGTTCAGACATACCCCAGTCCAGCTAAATCTGAAACAAGGTTTCCCAAAGCTGCAGCTGGAGGGAGGAACAGTTGAGAGAGAGAGAAGGCAACATTTTAATAACAACAAAACAAACCAGCCCCCACCCCTGTCCCTTCACTGACCCTCACTCTTCTCAGTATTAAATTTCTGTTATTTTAAGAGTTTTTCTTCTCACCTTATTATAGTTTATAATAGCAGTGGCCTAACAATAACAGGGAGTACAACTATTTTTCTCGACTTAAATGAAGAAAAGTTGACAAACACAAAAAGACAACACTGACACTTGGAAATCAATTTAACTGTGATCTGAAAAGCTGTTACAATTGGCCATATGCAGTTGCCCATTCCACACAGCTAATGCTAGACACCAAGCAAGGCCCTCCAGTGCTTGAGGAAGCACAGAAGCACTGGAAATAGAAGGACCACGTATGCAGCTTTGATAAACATTTCAACAACACTCCCGTGAACTGGGTCAGTCTGGGAATAAATACTTTACGTATGATTGAATAGTTACACCCTTTAAATACAGCAGATCTTATTGAGACAAGCTTGCTAGTGACTGTCCTGCATTGTAAGGGAGGACTGCATATTTCCAAATAACTTGCTCCACTACATACATTTTCATTTAAGCTATCTGTGTGCTTTCAAGCAATGCTGCACCTGCAATTGGTGGATCCATGAACAGTTTTTTTCCTCTGACATTGCAGAGGCATCAAAGCTGTTGAGCAGAGCTTATCAGTTTTGGCACAGTGCAGGAGCAGACTGGCTCCTCTGCTTGCCCAGGGCTATCAGACGAAGGCAGAGAAGCACCAAGAACACCAGCCCACACAGTAAAAGGACACCAAACACTGACCTTCATGTAGCACTGCAAGCAAACAGCAATTTACAAATACACACATACACGTACATAAATATGAGACCTTAGAGAATTTAGAGCAGTTTCACCACAGAAATGCAAATACACTTTTGGAAGTGAGTCCGGATTTGAACTTTTAGGTTAAAACTGACAAGGAGTATTTCAAGTGCTATATAAACTGGAATTCCACTTCTGCAAATGGAGTAAGTTCTGTCTTCAACCATAGGTTGCTTCTTTACTGGGAAAGGCAGCTGCAAGAGCGAGTAAAAGCCATTTACAGCCCTGTGGCCTACTCTCAGCCTAAAATAAAGGCATGTGCCATACAGTCTATGCATATTACATTTCAATTACTTGCCTGCCATAGTTGAAATTCCTAGGACAACTCCAATTGATAACTCTATTTGCGTTCCCTGAAAAAAATAAGTGTTTTCTCATTATTTGAGGATTTGGGTTTAAAACAGATGATACTGATTCAACTGGCAAAAGTACTGCTTATGGCTTGTTATGTTAAAATTGAAAGGGTAGGTGGGCATTTCTTCTACTAGATCTGCTCCTACTCTCCTCACATAGGTATTTTCCCTTAGGACAAGAGTCTACTTCCGATATTTCTTTAATATTTTACATTATTGTATAACGTCCACTTAAGGGACAAACCTGTAGTCTCCATCTCTGTGTACCATTTTCCTCACTGTAATTCCCACTGAATGTACATCTGTGAATGCAAACTCCTACAAATACTAGCAAACAAAACACAATATCATAGGTCCTTATTTTTTCAATAAAATCACACTGAACTACATGGTGAAACAGCAGTGCGTGGCCCAAGGATAAGAGACGACAGGCATGAATCAAAAAAACCCACAACGTTCTAGTTATAAGAAAATGGTTTCCACTGAGAGCAGTCGGGCATTTGAACAGGTTGCCAAGTCAGGTTTGGCACAGTGAAACTTTTGGCCCTTGAAACTTTTCAAGAACCACAGAATAAAATCATTAAAAACATGGTCTGACCTTACAGCTGACCCTGCTTTGAGCAGAGGTTAAACTAGAGACCTTGAGAAGGTCCTGAGCAGGAGCAAGATTAGAGACCTGGTGAGTCCTGCTGCCCGTTCCCACCTCAACTATACCATGATTAGACATCACTGTCAATGATAATCCTACACGAGGAACAATATCTGTGGCCTTTATCCATCTTCCTGTTTCACGAGCCCATTTCATTTTCCAAATGAACAGGAAAATATCTCAAGTGTTACTCAGAAATGCCAGGCTTCATCAGTACAAACCAGCATCAGCACTAACAGAGCCTGCATCGCTCAGAACAAAGGAACCCATCAGTAAAACCCCTGAAAAGCTATTCATCAACACATAATCACATTATTATCAGTTGGTACAAAAAAATGTATTGACTGCATGATCATAAGCATGTTTTGAAGTATAAATTAGGAGAGGGAAAAAAAAGCAAGTCTATTCTCAATTCTGTAAAATTAATTACAATACCAGCTTTCAGAAGGAAAAACTCTCCTTCACATTCTGCAAAGGATGAACAGAGCATGGGCATTTTCTTTAAAAAAGAAAAATGAAAATAGAAATTAGTGAGTTGATACAGAGGGAATGCAGTCTTCCTGAAGCCCTCATTCATTCATCTACTACTTGAACAGTGTGAATCATGCTGACTTGATCAAGGAATTAAATAACGAACTTACCGCAGCAATCATGATTGCGTTATCCAAAAATCCAAACCCTACAAAAGGTAATGCATTGTGGAAGAACACTAAAAGAAATAAGTAAAAATAAGTATTTATAAGAATTCACATGAACAACTGAAGTGTCAGTCTAATACTGCCTTTAAGAGAAACAAGGGCAACACACACAATATCCCTTTCCTACCACTTCTATCAGCAATCTTTTTTTGTTTCGGACAGGTTTGCTAAAACTCTGCTACACCTGAGCATAACTAACTCACTCTTTGAAAATACTAGTACAATTTCAGATGGAAGCCACTTATTCCTACTACAACATAAAAGAAATATTTAAAACTATACCAACTTTGATAGTATTTACAGTCCTTCCAAGTGACGTTACAGTATTACTGGAGACTGCCAAACTGTCTCAACACCTGGCGAAACCTATGTTCTTCTCTTGCTCAAAATAAAGCTCTTTTGTCTCCAAGTCCCTGTCTACTCTTGTGCAAGAACTCCACCTTCTTCACACATTTCTAAAAATCCTAAATTGCTTGGAGACAGGTAACTCTTAAAATTCTTTCACCTGAATCTGAAAATGCTAAGGTGGGTTTCACAGTGCATCACATAGCATTAATTATCTCACTAGTCAACCCAAACTTCTGTATCTTGATTTTGCTTGGACATTACAATGAAGACAAGATAAAGACTCAAAGCTGCTCCTCAATACATTAAGAAATCAAGTTCCACCTTCTGTTTCATGCATTTTTTCTTTTCGTTCCTGAAACTCCAATAAAATATTATTTGAAAATATTTTCCATTGTCCTATTCCATTTTCTCTCAAGTTTTATAACAGCTTGCAAGCTTCTGATGGAGATAATACTGAATTTGCACAAGCATTGCTTCCAGATGAGTCTCAGGGTGCAAGCATCATAAAAGACGAAATACAACACCAAGGACAGACGACCTGACTAAAAACAAAACTTAGAAAGTCAGATCTTTTCACTTTTTTTTAATATTTAAAATGTATCAGCTATTTAGTTTTTCTCACTTCAGATGGGAATAGTAATTCCTATATTTTATAAACTTACAGAGATGCAAACATATGAAGAGGGAAAAAAGAAGAGAGCGTGAACTTTAGTGATACAAAAAGAAATTGGTATGAGTCCCTTTTGGGACTTCTCACAGACTGATTGAATCCATGATCATATAATAAACAAAGTGACACAAGAGATGTCAGGTACAAAATGCGTTTGGACTTCTGTTAACTATGTTGCAAGAACACTCAAACCTTCTTAAATGCACAGGTGAAAAACTAAAGCACAGAATGCATGGAACTTTCCAATTATGTTTTTTTAAAGATCCACAAGCCAAAAACCCCAAACACATCAATAACAAAAAACACACACAGATAATGCCCAGTATTTTCAAAATGAGTTTATCAAACTCTGGAGCTAGAAAGGGGGCTCAAATTCTTACCAAAATTGACAGAATTTTGGAATCCATGGGGTAAACAGAACCCCAGGGACTAAGAAAAAAAAACCCGCAGAAAAATAAGCATAGACACCTAGAACAGGTAAATGTTCAACTAAAGATATTTGCTCATTGAGAAGAGTATAAAACCACAAAAATACCCTGATTTCGAAACTAAATCGGAAATCGAATGATCATGGTATTATAAAGAATACCAAACCTATTTCTAATGTCTCTTCAATTTTATCTTACATCTCAATTCTTTTAAAATATGGGGAACTAGAAAAAAGTCAATAGTTTTTATGCTTAAGCACAAAAAAAACCCATAAGGTACTGCAGCATCAACATTGCTTGGCTTAGAACTAACGTTTGCTGCTGGCTTTGAACAGCATGCTCTCATTTGGGCTTTCTGCCCTACTTTCACTAAATGGTGCACATTCTCCAGCTGAGGTGTTACAAAACAAAGGGGGCAGGGTGACTGTTGGTGCTTGCTTTGGTTTTGTTACTCCATACCATATGGATGAGGACAGACCAGCACTTGTAGGAGAGAGATGAAGCAATCAAAAAAACAAACTGCACAAGTACTGAACGACATTCAGCCAATATCCTTCTTTTACCATGTTTCAGTTGTCCTGGAGATGGTGGTGCAACCTCCAACTTTTCTAGAGAAGTCAAAATGAAATGAGAAAGTTAGCTAATTCATTGCAAATTCAGTTTATTATATTATAAAGTGTTTACCGTATTATTAGCAGGCAAAAAAAGTTACGTTATTTAACAACTAACCTTTGAAGAAAAATACATCTTTATTTTTATTATTTTTACAAAAGATAACTTGATAGTAAAAGCCAAAAAGTCTTAGAATATTACAAGATTAAACTAGTATAAGTGATTATGCAAAGTAACAGTGTATTAGAAGCAGCCTGATAGCCATCTTTATTACTGAAAATTAGAAAACCACACTAAAATTAGAAAAATTAGGACATCTGAAAAGAATTGCATTTTATTATTTGTTTTTAGAGGGCCTTTAAGCATGCAGACAACCTCATTTCCTCCAGAGACAGTCTGCAAAAAAACCCCTACCGTTTATATTCCGACAGAAGGCATCTTTTAATAGCTGGTATGAGAATAAAAGGAAAACACTACGATGACATTAGAGACTGCTGATTTCAGCAGCAGCAGATCACATTTGGTCCTTTGGTGCATGTTTCAGGTATCCTGGCATCAAACATTTAAGAGCCTGGAAGGATCAGGATGGCACTCCTGAACCTGACAAGCAACCTCTGGGAAGCTAATGGAGTCTATTAGAGGTAATATACAAGGGAAGAAAACAAGCTACATTTTTAGCCTTTTTTTTCCCTAAATATAGATTTTGAACATAAGACCCATTTTTAAATCAGGAAAAAAATCCTTGGTCCAATATTTGCTAGTAATACGAACCCAAAGCTTTTGACAAGTTGCTTCCATACTTCTAATGAGGTAACTTCTATAAGCAAATGTAAAAATTGGTAAAACGTGACCTACAACACTACCTCAAGTATCCAAATTTTACTTGGGGCAGCCAACTACATGAAAAAACAATGCTGCAAACGCAAGCTGTGAATCATTTGAGCACATCTGAACTGTGCATATTAGAGTGAGTATCCCAGCATCCAAGTCACGCCTATATTCAACATTATCGTAAAGAAGAAACTAAAAACATTCACTTTAATTAACGTTTTTTAAAAACTGGTTAGACCACAACACCAGTATTCATCCAACCAGGACACTGACTTCCAAAATAATTTAATTAATTTAAGGTCTTAAACTGTAACAACTTTCAAGCTCTCGCAGTTATTGAAGAGCTGTTTCTTCTCTCTGCCCAACAGATAAACTACCTAAGCCCTCATCAAGCAAGTGAGAGAAGTACAGCCCAAGTACCACAGAAATACATAAAGATTTTTTATGTCCCTCTAGAAAATGCCAAGGAATTCAGAGATTCAAATCTCAGGCTGGAGGAGGAACAGCAGAACAACCCATACTAATGAGAGGTGAGCCCTGCAAGAGACAACTATCCACAGCCACAGGCATCACCAGTGCCTGACAGCCAGAGAATATCAGATCAAAATTTTTAGCTTGTATTCAGGAAGGACGGGACCATGAACAGAAAATATTTTTCCCAATTCAAACTATTTCTGTTGTCTGCATATGGCCTCCCTTCATCCCTGCAGGTTAAGCAAAGCTTTTGTAGAAGCATGGAAAGAAAAGAGCACTGTCTATACACACCAGTACTGCCCTTTTCAGCAAGGTTTCTCAGAGACAGCAAATTAGTACAGCACTACAGAAAATCAAAGCCATTTTGCCAGAGATCACTGTTTCCAAAAGCTCTAGATGCCCTGGGGTGGTCAGGCACTGTCACATTCCTGATGAAGCTTTCCTAACCCTCCACTTGCTCCATCCTGCTAGATGCCAGGGAGAGAATGAAAACCGAAAATCACAAACCCAAGCACAGAAGGTCACTGAGAGAGCGCTGCCCTCCGTGGCTTTCTGCTCCAGTGGGAAGCTGTCACACCAAACAGCATAGTTCCTTGGCTTCACATGACACTGCCACCAAAACCATCTCTGTTCTTCAAGTGTAGTTCTCCATATACAAGCATGTCATGATAAAAAGCTATAACAGCATACATAACCTTCCAGGAAACACACTGTCCACCTCCAAGGAAGACAACTTTTCATCATTTGCCCTGACTATGATATCCTGTTAGTTTAAATAATTCCCAAGTGATGTATTTTGGGTACTAACACAAAAGATAGAAGACTATTCTGTTTGTCTCACAATACTACAAAGTTCTAGAACATCATTCTTATGGGTTTAACTACAACTGATGTTTGAGTTTGATAGGACATGGCAGTCTACATAATTATATTCTATTCAGTGTAGCTAGAAAGCCATTAAAAAGCTAAAAACCAGTGCATAATTGATTTTAGAAACTTATTACCGAAAGGAAGAACTGAGGACAAGTGTAGAAGAAAAAACCCCAATCTTATACATCTATGCATAATGGGAGTTTCAAGTCACATTAACTAAAAAGGACATAAACCATGTATTTCAGAATAGGGTATTTATTCATAGGAAGCGGTTCTGACTATCCGAATTTTCAAGGCTCAGAAAAGAAAAACAAAAAAAGATACAGCAAAGGAAACGTGCCCTTCACTGGTTTTACTGGAGGGAAAACAAAAATTGCAAAACTCTTTCAAGAACTGAATCCAGTCAGAATCCAACAGTTCAGAGCTAAAACATCTGGGAAAAAACCTAACATGCTCCAGTATTGCATTTGATGACAGCCAATTCACCAACTCGTCCTGTGTTATAGTGCTGAATAAGGCACCTGAATTCATCTAATTGCAGGAGGAATAAAATTAAATAGCAGAGTAAGGAATATTGCTATTTTCTAATCGACATTCATTACCATAAATGACGTTATAAGTCAAGGTTCAACTGCAATACAGGCGACGTGTCCTGAATTACCAAAGTCTGGGAAGCAGACAAAACCTCATAATAACAGCCTCTCGAATCTGTTCTTGATCCTTTTTGAATTTACAGTATCATTTTTTTACTAAACATTTACTTTTTTTTTAATAGGTAGAACCCAAGAGGGAATATGAAACTGTCAACATAAATAATACCACTATCTACAACTTGGCCCAAATCCAGCAAGTTAATTTAACTCTGCCAGTTGTAGCCAATTCAAACCAAGACAGCACTTGCAATTTAGTTTTAACATTATTATTCTTAGCTGATAAGACTCCCCAAGTGACTGAAGGGTAGTGGGTGTGCATTTATTCAGACAGTTGGTTAAAAACAAAACAAAAATCAGAAAGTTGTCATCACTGGGTTTCGAACTACCAATTTTTTAAGAACCTGCATACATGGAACTTGAACCTAAAGGCACATTTTATTATGTTTTATTCAAACTGCATCTAACACTGTCATAAAATTTTACAGCTAAATCTGTTACTATCACCCAAGGGCAAGAAACACACAAGAATGGTAATGGGCATGATGGCCTGGGAAGATATGTGCTACAGCTGAGTATTATTAAGTATTTTATAGGGTTTTTTTAAATAGTGACCAGATTGTTAAGGTTAATGATTTAACAATAAATATCAAGGTTGTGAGGAGGAAGAGAATGAAAAATATTAATAATCTAGATCCATTATAATCTCATTGTAGGCTCTGAAGGTTAGTGTCTCATCTGGAATTTAGGGAGGGTTTTTGTCTCAAACACAACAATCTGTCTCCTCCAAAAAGCCTATCCAGGTCACTTCATCAAATCATTCAGACACATGATGGAAACAGCAAGAGCTTCACTTGCACAGAATAAGAATTCCAACTAATTGCTGTGTCTGTTAACAAGAGGTAGTTTTTCACATGTGAGTTCAGAAGAGGCTCTTTATCCCCACAGTTCAAGATTGGAGCCTAGAAATGTGTGTCACTGCTTGGTTCAGTATCTAAAGATGGATCCTTACGAGTAAATTCTGACTAAAATATATAAGTTCATTCATAGAATAAGCTCACAATGCACATTCCCACCCCCTACTGTTTTTCTTCTGTTCTTCTTGACATTTTAACAAAAACTGCAAAAATTTCTAGATGTTCAGCAAAACAAAGTTGAAAAAAGATGTCCATTGATCTTCAGTTGGGTTCCCTTAATATTCCAGATGGGAGAAAATGGATGAGTTGAAAGCAAAGAAAATATTCTGCATCATTTGTTATAACTTATAAATAGTTTCCTGTTACTACCACAATTAAAGCATGAAAGGATGCTGATTCGTGCAGTGCTAAATATAAACCTGGCAGTCAGCCCACTCAGTCACATGCACACAAGAAGAGAAAGCTGAGCAAAGCACTAGTTAGAGCGAATAGACAGAAGAGATGGTAGAATAAGTTCTCTTCTACTCCTGAAAAGATAACTATGTGCAAACAAATATTCTGCAGAAATAGAAACAGGACCCTACGAGCAATAAAGACTTTTAATGCTCCTTGTAACACTAGAAAATTAAACAATGATTACGTTCCATCTCCCTCCCTGAAAAACCATGAATAGCATAAGAGGTTATCATCTTTATTTGAAACTATCATTTTATGTAGTGGATCAAGCGCTGAACAAGCTTTGCAGGAGTGCTGTTTGCTCCCTGGCATCAATCACCTAATTCCCTCCAGAACAAAAACCAGGAGCAATTTCAGGAACAGTTCATTCCTGGGATTCCCTCCAAGCAGGTAGGCAGTCTGGAGATATCAGCCCCAGGGCTAAGAGCCATGTACGGGGAATGCAGCCAGCCTGCTCTAAAGGAAGAACAACCCCTATGACTGAGAATACAACTACTTGGCCCCACCTTATCTAGTGGTCAGTAGCTGTTCCTTAGAATGGATGCATTTAGCAACAGAAATGTACATTATTTCTCACCAGAGGCAGGACAGTCTAGGTTTAAATACCACAGATCTTAATTCCAAATATATCTGCAGTGCCTACCAGATATTTACCAGCAAATATTGTGAGTATACAATACACTTATCCTATTACCCTGTTTGAAAACATGATACACCATTCATATCCTTTTAAAGATATTTAACAAAACAGAGACCTGAGGTGGAAATCCTGACCGGAAATCTAGGAGAAAGCATGAAATGCCAACAGGTACCCAGAGACTTGAATCATTACAAGGGATTTTTTTTCCTGATCTAATACAATTCTCCCTCAGTACCTCATAAACCTCAGCCTTTCATTTCTATTCAAGCACGTTCACACTGACATAGGATAAGTAGTGGTTTGCTTAACAAGGTCTCAAACTGCAGCTTAAAAAAAATGGAAATAAGATGCTTGCCTCAATATTCAAGGGATTTAATCAGCTAAAACGATGACAATGCAGAAAGAGCTTGCAGTTTGTAACAGAGATGCAGAGTAAGGACAGAAATATGGAGTTTGATCCGTCCCCTCCAAAGAGAAACGGAAAGTGTCAGGAAAAAACAGCTGGAGCGTTCGTATAAAAAATGCCAGAAACACAGCAACATTGATAAGAGTGAACAGAAGCAATGATACGGTATTCCATTCTGTGTATTCCAAAAGTGAATGGCTATATATTACTGAACAAAAATATTGGAGGAAAAAAAAGAAGGTACTTAAGTGCAGTCTGAAAACAGACTGGCTGTAGCATTTCCCTGACTGGAGGGAACTACCCACAGAGTCAAATTCTCTGCCTCAAAAAAACAATTCTTTCCCTCCTCATCCTCTCCATTTCAATGCTCAGGGACTGCAACGAGTTCCTGGAAGCTCCAGGAGGGACACCTCCCAAAGGCATAGCAACACCTTCTACCTTTGGATGAACAAATTCTACCTTGGGATTATTAACACCCTCCCCAGTAGCTATGGAAAAACACAGATAAATACTTCAGACTAACATTATAGCAGAATTAATCTCATCCAAGATACCTGTCTAGTAATAGGATGAGGTGTTGGCAATTTTTCATCAACATTGATTTTTCTTGGGTGTCTCTGGGTCAAAGTAAGGATCCACCAATCATTTCACCAATTCACAGCTGAACAGAGCAGCAGCTCAGCAGCTGTATTGAACTGGAAAGGAATAAGATCACAGTATCTATGTATTATCGGGGTGCAAGATCAGGCTTTTGGCTGTCCTCCACAGCAGGTTCAAGTAAGTGGATAAGCAAAGCAATTCTGTGGGACACCGCAAAAGATTTGTTAACAAGAATTACCAAAGCCTTGTGCACAATCAAAGAGATCTGATCTAGTAGAGGGTTTTCATCACCTTTAAATGAAGCAGTTAGGAGTCACTGATGCCTACATACGAGCACTCATGAAATATCTAGGGAGATACATATACAACTATGATATCCTTTATTTAATTATGTTCCACTCAGGCCCTGTTTTTAAAAAGAAATCTGAGATAGCGGCAAGAGATGAGTTTGTTTATGCTCACCCCTCCTCCCCTTAAGTCCTTCCCCTACTTGACCGAAACCACACTTGTCTGCCCAGGAGAAAATGGAGGGGGGAAAAAGGTAATTTATGAAGAACAGGGAGCAGCGTCAGCTCTCAAGTGTAGGCACATGATCCTGTGCTGGCAGCCAGCACCACACCCCCCTTGGAGGATGATGCTGACTGATGACAGCCTGTGCAGTACCCAGGGGAACTGGGAAGCTCTCTCCTCTGCTGCCCTAGCACAAAACAGAGCAGATTAATAACACAGGGGACTTAATGCTTCATCACAGACGTAGTAGACCAAGTCCACACTATTCTCACTGGCTTTTTTCCACCCCCTTGCTGTTCATACTGTCATTCCCAGGCACAGAATGTGAGATTTTGCCTTTTGCAGTAACACAAGACTCTTGAAATCATAAAAAGTGACTTGGCTAACATCAAGAGAGATGCTTACCGTAAGAACAAACCCAAGGCTGACAACAGCAGTGCTTCCCACAGTCACCAGTACCAGCAGCACCAGTATCTGTACTCAGTCATACAGCAACAACCCTCCCAACAATCAGCACCACGTGCAGGCAATTACAGACATGCAGGAACACCAGGAAGGAAATTTGATGGGTTTGGTGGGATTCCTCCTCCCCTTTAAGAAAACCTACTGTGATATTTACAGAATGCTGAAGACAAACTGCTATTAAATCATAACAACACTAAGTATCAGCCTTTTCTCAAGCAGAAAGTTTCATTCCCTGCCTGAGGACGACCTTGGAAACAAGACTGCTTCTCTGAAATAATTTTAAATTCATATAGTTTAATTCTGAGATAGATGAAAAGCAATAAGATAGCTACCTAGAATGATAGAGACAAAGCAGATAAATAAACCAAATGATGTTCAAACACTTTGTTAAGACTCACATTGAATGGAATTACATTCCTTCTGATTTTTCACTGCATTGGGTCAAAAGAGACAAAAGTATGAACCCCCCGTAAGTCTGTAAGAAACCATTCATAGCTGTTAAGCAAATACAAACAGCATAAGAAACCACTGAGAATTTAAGTTCCAGACACAAATTAGACTCAGATAATTTGTACCTCTCTATATATAAACACCTAATGAGTAAAGAACACAGTAGCAATGGAGCTATTCTTCACACTTCAGCCTACTGCTAAAGCAAGCACAGCAGATTAATCTCATGGGCACCTTTCTTCCCTTCGCCACGGAAAGCTGGTAAAGAATCTGGCTGCATTTCTGAAACCAGCCGGACTTCAACACCTGACTGCATAGTTGAGGCCAAGCTGCAATGTCTGCTATCTTTGGCAAACAGTTAGAGGAATGATGTTACATGAGACAATGCAAAAATAGATAAAATACAGTTTACATGTAACTTTACTTCAAAATGTTTTCTGTTGCTTTTTATGTTATAAGAATATAGAGTAGCTGCTTGGTTGTTACTCAGTTGCATTATTTAGTAATTTAGTTTGCAGGTGAAATTTGTTACACACACACACAAAAATCACTCTCTGCATGAAAGTGATCTGAAATTACTAAGTTTGTTGATTTTGTAAATAAAATCCTATAAATCAGAAGTAAAGGACAATGAAGACTGTTGGGCTCTACTCTTCCTGTAAGTGATCACTTCCAATTTCACTTTTAACTCTTTCAAGCCACTGTCTTTATTCTGCAAAGCAAAAAAGGAAAATTCTTCTGGTGAGTGTTTTGGTAGCCTTTGGTAAGCACGAGCCTTCTGTCAGGAGGATTAACTAGCTCAGTTGCAAGGGCTTCTCTGCTGTTTCCAACTGCAGAGCTAACGCAAGCTTCAGCCCACGTGACACCACTGCAAGTCACAGCTGTGCACACACTCCCCCTAAAGCTGTTTCAGGACCTCTACTCTAACAAGTAGTACACGTCGGATCATTTAGTTAATCCCAATGCTGCTTAATATTCCCATGAAACTACACAATGCCAGTTTATGAAAGACAGGGTTCCAACACTTAGCTCAATCTTTGTTTTTCAACTTCGCACATTTTCCCTTTTCCCATTCTATTTTTTCAACCTGTTCCCTTTGTCAAAGTTTCAGTTGTGAGTGCTGAAATTACCCGCTCCACCTCCAGTTCTGCTAATCAGCTTGTGAATTATTAAATTACAAACACAAACCCACAGCTGAATCAGAGGTTTGCTGCACATATAAGCCTATTTTGTTTTCTACACGGAGGAAATATGAAACGCAATCTATGTAACACTTTTCCCCTTGGCAGTGGAAAGTATGCTGTGGCACTCATGTACTGCCAGCATCACTGATATACCTGTACCACCAGTATTTACTGGAGACCTTAATTATATTTGTGTTTCTATAGGTTTTTTTAATACTATGTGACAGGGGCTGAGTGTGCCTCCAGTATCCTTCCCTCCCTCATTCTTATCTGCTTCTCAAAAATCTGGGCCTTGTTTTCACAGTCTCTTCTCTAGCAGCAAGGAAAGGGATGGATACGGGCTGAGGATGCCTTCTGCAGTGCTGAAGCAAAAGTGCTGTGTGACACAGGGGGGCAGTCACCGATCCTAGGAAGAATAATCCTGGCTAGAAGGCCAGAGGAAAGGATAAGAGACAGCTCTCTACCCAGTCACAAGAGGCAAGAGGAATTTTGAGATCAAAAATGCACCCAAAACCAATTGCAAGTACTTGACAACATCAAAATGTATTCTGGGAGATGGAAACAGTATTGCTCACTAGTGCAAGTCATTGAATGTGCTGTCAGTGGCACAGAGGGATCCAAGAACAAACTTCCACCTTAAGGCACAAAAACCTTCATGGCAGTTCCAATGAGAGAACAGGAAAGGCAGAACCTTACATCAAACAGAACTGCTCCTTGAAATGATCTAAAGTCATGCTGCTGCTGTTGCAAGGGGTCATCTGATGCTTTCCTTCCTGTTCATGCATTTGGGATTTTCCTTTATTCCAGCACTTGTGCTCAGCCAGGCATAAAGGCAGGCACAGAGAATGGCAGTGCTAGCATGGACTGCACACCCAGAGTTTTTTGGGGCAGGAGGAAAGAACCGAACACTCTCTTGGCACAGACTGAGTGGACCCAACCATAAACCCATACAGGAAGTTACACCTACCACACATAAGCTGGTCCACAGCTCACCTGTGCATCCTCTCACTCCAGGGAAAGAAGCGAGCTCCTCTTTCTTTTGTGAACTGAGATTTTACACAAGATCAAACATAAATCACAGTAAAACTCAGCCATATTAGTCTCCAACTGCAAAAACTGAAATAAGTAGTATCTGAAGAGAAGGCTGATACGATAGGTTTGTAGCAGCCAATGCAGAGTAGAAAACCAATAGTGAAAACATTACAATTCCAAAGACCTTTTTGCTTTTTGATAAACCAGGTCCAATAAATAAGCAAAGAACAAGGAACATACATTGCCCACTGGAACCAGTTATCTTTGACATGGGCCATTTGCTCTGTACCAGAACCGACAAATGCACCTTTCTTATGTTGCTTCTGCTCAGGGAGAGGGACACAATCACAAGGAGTCTGTGCAACATTTTCAGGAGAAAAAGGTCACCAGGCTGATCATTTGTAACACTACTGCCACTTTTAAAGCAAAGTAAACAGGTAGCTTCATTTACTTTACTCCATGAAAGAATAGAAAAAAAGGAAAACTGGGGAGGAAGATACAGATTTCAATCAAGCTACTCTCCCACCTCTTCTCTCTGGCAAAAATCTTTATTAGGTAAGACGGCTGCGGATCCAGCCGGGAATTCCTACATCTCTATCTTGAACAAAACAGTTAATTTTACATTTCTAACATCACTCATGTTTTGTAAAAATCAGTCTGTTGCCAGGACTTAATGAAGCTGGATTGACAGGTTATTTGCATTCTGAAAGTACAAGCTGATGGTATGTAATAGAGAGTTGGCTAAAGAAACCTGTTCATTCCCTGCACATTTCTCTCTAGTCTTCCATGAAGCCCAATAAAACACAATTTCTACCCATGCTATGAAAGATGGGAAAATATCCTAATGGAGACTGAGGATTCCCACTCCTAGCGTAAGATGAGTTATAGAGAATTGGTCTGCAGTAAAGGACAGATCACTGCATAGAGCCAAAAGCTATCAAGAGCAAATAATTGAAAGCCATGAAGAAAAAAGTGATTCTAACAATACAGCAACCAGAAACTGATAATGTTTAAAAGAAAAATGCAGCAGGACAAAACTCTATTACCTGCTGGTTCACAACAAAGCACACGGACCTGAAGAAAATAGCAGGGCACTGTGGCAATACAAAAACTTTACATACATGAATGCAACACAAAGCAGACAGACCTCTGTCTGTGGCAAGAATCACATACCCTGTCCCATGCCCCCTTCTAATCCTGCCGTAAGGATTCCCAGAATGTTTTTTATAGAACTGCTGGTGTCCAGTTGACAGGTCCCAGGCTACCATTGAGAAGAGAGCTTTGAGAACAAAACTTGGGCCACCACCAAGGCCCATGTCTCTGGCTCCTCTCAGTTCAAGTCAGCCTCGCTATATAAGCCTTTTTCTCTCAAACCCGTCCATTCTTTTGGAATATCAAAAGATTTTTCAAGGCTTCATCCTTCCCCAAGTCATGCAGGAGCCTTTCATCAGGTTCACTGACAAAAGGTAAGGCAAGTTTTAATACTGGAAACGCCTATGCTCCTATCTGACATCCTAAAAGCAAGTATTTAGCAAGCATGTTGAGGAAAGGTTTCATTCCCAGGTACAAGCATTAGAAGAGAATAAAACAAGCCACTTGCTCCTCAAGTCTGCTTTAATGTGACAGGAGAGTTGCCATAGAATATGCTCCACATCCAACACAACATTGCAGTCTTCAAATATGTTCCAACTTGCTTGTTTTATTATCTAGAGAAATGTCTAAGTGAAAAAAAAATGACCTGTTGGAACTCACCAAAAGCTAAAGCATGGCAGTTTGTCAAAATTAAATTTGAAAACCGTGAAACAACACCCATCACATACAAATAGAAACTGGTAAATGACGCACCAAAAACAGCATAGCAAGTATCAGTAGGTATTATGGCTTCTAGGGTGGATATTTTATCAAAAATTAACATACAAATATCTAAGAATTCAAAGTAAATGAACACTGACAAAAACCAAGCTATAATTTCATATCCTATAGTTTTGAACAAAATATGCACTCTGTTGGCTTAAAACCAGTATTGTGTGGGCTTTGCCTTGAAGAGTTCCCCATGTTTCAGAGAAAACAAGGGGTTTTGTACCAGGCATGGGCCAGTCACATCCCAAAAATGCCAAGGGGCAGTTTCAATGTTAAAGGAAGTTCTCACATACAGTAACAAAATGGAAACAAGAAGGTGTACTTTCAGGTTTGTGAAGTAACACTGGTGTGAAATAACAGGAGAAAAAAAGAGGGGAAGGGGCACAAGACAGCTCATACACAAGTCCAGCTTTCCACAGTCTGAGACACCTCTTTAGGAGCCAAAAAAGAAATAAACAGCACCAGAGAGATCCGAATCAGCTTCCTTAAGTACTATGTTTGCATGATATACTTCTCTCATTTTCCCATTTATTTTTTCTTTTTAGAAAATATTTTCTCCCAGTGACATCAGCTGCCTCTGAAGCTCTGTATCTGGCTTGATTAAATAATAAATAAGGCTGACTACAGCTAAGAGTTTTCAGTTGAATGAGTAAGATTTAAATATTTTTTCTTGGAGAAACTGTTAAGACTTCATTTGTCTTTGATTACACACTGAAACAGTACCTCTGTGTTCACCAGATAAACATGATCCACTTCATTCATGCCTATTACACGGAGATCTAAGTGTTCCTCATCTATCACTCCGAAAGGTTTAAGTTGCATTATAAGTAAAAGCTGCAGTTTAAGTGATCCTAAAAAGTTCTAAATCAAAAGCGCCCCTCATACCAGACAAGATAGTTAAAATGAAAATATGTCTCCTGATAACTATAAAATGTATTATTTTACACAAGACAATTCGCTGAAGATTTAGGCACTTTTTTTTAAGTCATTGTTCAAAAATGTAAGTGCATGACAATCATTTTGCACACATCACATGCTTAAACACATGCAAAAGATGGAAAACATTTTAATTGGAGCCATCTTCTAATTTATCTTTTCTAAAAGATTCATCACAGGAACAGCAAAGGCAGCATACTAAATAATTACATTTTTTAACAGTAATACTATTTCCACACTATGTTTGGACCAAGTAATTATACGCACAACTCTTTCTGAGGAAAAGTAATAAGGTAGATGACCCTGAGCTTCAAGTAAACGGAGCTGTTTCACAGTCTGAAATCTCTGGTCGAGTATTATGCAGAAACTATGCTGTAGCTCAGGAAAGGTTTCACAAGACTAGGATTTGAAACACTTCTTTGGTCACATTAAGTCTACGAAGTACTACAGGGATCACTGAAATTCTTAAGAGTGAAGGCTTTATATTAATATAAACAAACAAAATCTATGTATTTTCATTTCTCGTAGCAATACATGCCAAATGCATCAAAACGAGCAAGCACAAAGTCTGTCAAACCAGCAGCCTGATGGCCTTATGCAATGCCACATCTTAGCAAACACAACTCTTTGTTAGGGTTTTTTTTACTGTACCAAAAGTACTTGTCTCCTCTGGTGATACTACCTCCTTCGCTGGCTTCTCAAGTGGTATCAGTGGTTTAGGATATCTGCATGCTACAATGAGTTTTCAAAAGCAAGACAGCAATAAGTCATTATTTAAAATCTTTCAATCAACACCGGAGTATCCACCAGCAAGGAAAGAGCCTTTATAAACAATAAGATGATTAAGTTTCTCTAGGTCTTGTACCAATTCCACTTGAATGTCTGCAGGCTCTCCTCTGCAAAACACACGACAAAGTTTCTGCATTTAAGCAGAGAACTCAGACCTGAACCTGCTTTAAGTTATACGAGCACACAATTTCAAAATATGGAAGAAAACCAAACCACAAAAGTAAAATCTTCTAATACTTAAGCAATATATGCATGGCCCTGTCCCAAAGCACCACGTAGATCAGCATGAACAGATAAAGCCTTATAAAGGGACTTTAAGGCAGAGAAAGAGTATTAACAAATTTATTCAAAGTTAAAATTTCCTGAAAGTTTTTCTATATAGTTCACATTTCCACCAGATACTGTTTGAGCATTGAGATAACAACATGATGAAAAATCTAACTTCCTCAAGGTACCTGAATTAGCAGCTTTACTGTAACTTAAAAAAAAGGAAGTCCAAATTAATCACATGCATCCAGCTGAAATAAAACTTAAACATGAAGGAGCATTGCAATAAAGACATGCAGTATCTGACTGAGTAACACTATGCAGTAAGTGCTAGAATGAAGAGTGGAAACAGATCTTCTACTGCCCAAGAGTACATTTGGGAGGTGAGGTTTTGTTCATGCATTTTTTGTTTTGGAGCTCTGGGATTTGGTTGGGTTTTTTTTGGTGTTTGGGGTTTTTTTCACTACACTTTCACTTCTGAAAAGCTTCTCGGCGAACAGAGCATAACTCCCAACAGGTCTTCAGAAGCATCAAGTCTTTTAACTAAGACACTCCCACGCAGTGTCCATACCTTCCTACGTACTTTGCAGGCATCCATATTCTTGAAACAGGATGTAAAGAAAAGAGTGTGAAAAAAAATAATGTTTAACTAAATTTCATAACAAGTGAGAATCTAGTCTAGGGACAAAAACAGGATGGAACTCCCTCCTTTACCTTTACCTGCTGCTCTGCAGAGTAACTGCAGGGTTCCCTTGATCAACCAGCCTTATTCCCGATCACAACATCTGTGTAACTGCTTGGTGATCTGTTAGAAGAGGAAGAAACTAGCTTTCCCTGGCCAGGCTCAGCCCCAACTCCCTGAAGAGAGCAGATTGCAGAGCCCTGCTCTTCAACAGCAAGGTCTGGGAAAGCTGCAGCAGATTTATGCAGCAAGTATTCCAGAAACAGAAGCACATGACAGCTAGGGGACTGAAAGCAGCTTATGATTTCCTCCTCTTTTCACCAAGGCTTAAGAAAAATAATGTCAGAGCAAAGACTCCTTCCTTTTTTCCTGGCAAAATGGCACCAATTTCAAGTAAACAGCTAGGATTTAGTGTTAGTGTTAACTGACACTCAAGGTGATAGTAGCTTTCTTTATCAGAGGTAATGAAATATATTACACAGATGACCACCATTTAAGAACAAAACAGTTCCACCCATAGATTTTAAAGAAAATGATTGGCAGAGTCTGTATAAACTCTTCCTTCTGCACTCTGCTTCACCGGAAGGCTTGATGATTTTGGAAAAAAAAAGTTTCAGCTGAAAAAAGTGCAACACTACATGTTTCCATCGGAAACATAACATTCCTTTCTTCACTGAGTATTTCTGACTGAGCAGTGACATCACCAATAGCCCTGGTGTATGCTGTGATGGTCTGAGAACACAAAAGGGACCACACACAGCAGGCTGGTAAAGAGTTTGTTATTTTACCAGCTTGACAGGGCACTTCAAACCTGCAAATTAGACATTTGCCAGCAGCCTGCTAGAAGACCTTTTCCTAGAACAGCAATCAAACCCTAAGTTTAACAGATAATTTTTTTACTTAAGTCATAGTAAGGGAGAGGAAAGAAGGATCCTTCTCCACACACAGCTCAGAGTTCACCTGTGTACACTGGGCCTGCAGATGAGAAAGTGAGAAAGAACCATCCCCAAAAGAACCATTGGTTGTCATCATACTTGCCAAAGCACACCAGTTCCTCCTTTTCTGGTGTCCTCCCAAGAAACCTCATGCTTCCACTGTGAAATCACTCTTTAAACAAGACCAGTAATTCCAGAAGGATGGAATCATGCTTTCTTGTATTAACATAGATTAAGTTCTACCAAAAGAGATACCAAAACCGGAGTGGTATCTGAACCACCACAGCAGATGAACTGGTAGGTTTGCATTAGCAAGAAATATCTGACTTACATAACAAAAGGTATCTTTTTCACAGCACATCACCTTTTGAGTGTCTTAAAAACCTCAGTGAAATCTGCTTGTCTTTGATGACATTTGCAGTCCTATCTTTCTTTTTAAAGTTGTGGAAGTAGGAGCACCTAGGCTCTAACACTCCCTAGGCTATTCCAGTAAACTGGAGAGTTCCTAAGTTTAACAACAGATCATAAACCAGAGATGTTTCTTCTGACACCAAAAGAAAATTTCACCCAACATGGCTAAAAGCTTGCAAAGGCCCATAAAGAGATCTTGCCCCAGCTGCCAGCCCTACTGAACACGTCGGGGTGGTGCCCTTTACCCATACACTAACTTTTTAGTTTTTTTTAAACAAAGACAAGATGCAGTAACTTGAATTTATGAACATTTTTCTGTCAGAAAGCATGTTTGGTCAGATTATTAAACCACGAATGATACAACGTACCAGTGCTTTCAAAAAGAATCTAGCTAGAGACTGCAGTCTCTAAGGCATGCAAATTAAACCAAAGCTGGCTGTCAAGACTGCACTGCTACTGATTTTTTGCACGTTTTCCCAGTTAATACACAACCTCAACATGCAACAAAACAAGCAATTACACTTCAGAAGGCCTTTTATTTAGTGATCAATCACAAAAGCCTTCCACTTAAAATATAAACCACAACTTGATGCTTTCAAGAAATTGTGTGTAACGTACACATTATATATTAAAAATATATGTTTGTTATATTACATATTGTATATGTTTGGGTGTATATATATTTTATGCATATGTACACAAAGGCAGGGAAAATATAAATTGTTTTCCCATCTTTGCAACAAAACATGGGAAAATAATGGATTCTGTCACCACCAACACCTGAGATTTCTTAGGTGCCCTAGAAAGCCACAGTGTTAATATTATTAATGGAAAATGGTTACATCCCGGCTTACGACAACTCAGCACAGATAAGAACAACAGTACCCTTAGAAGAAATACAGATACAGCAGGAATGCTAAGTTTAATATTTCTTAACTAAGCCTGTCAAATCCTTTAGTATTTTTCCTCCTGGTTTCTAGGTTTGCTGCACTGCTTAGAAGTGCTTTCATTAATCATTTCATGTAATATGCTAGAAACTAAAGGTAGAAAACCTGAATATATGCCCTTTGAGACCACTGTTATAATGCAAAATTGCTATAGAAATTCAGAGGCATTAAATCATTCTCCACATTGCCAGCAAGATTTTCACACTTTCATGTCCCCCATGCAGGAAATGATCAACACAAAGGAGGATCTGACTGTCTGTTGCCACAAAACTAAACCTCAATTATGGGGCACCACTTCCACAAGCAGGAAAGCAGAACTATTACACTCAAAATGAATTGGCCTACTTGCTACTTCAGTGTTTCTGTAACTATGAGAAAGAAAAATACAGTATTTGTATTCAAGTCCACATGCATCATCTCCATCTGGTGCGGCTGAAATGCTTACAAGAAACACAAGTTGAAATTTTAAACCTCTGTTTCAAACCTGAGAACTTATTCACCTTCCATGATTGGAAAAAAAAAAAAATAATGAAGAAGGAAAACTAAACCCGGGTGGGAAGGTCTTGCAGCCTTCTTCAAAAAGAGCAACTTAGTGATATTTTGAATAAATTGTAAGATAGTCAGAAAGATATGGATTATAGACTAAAACAAGTTAGTTCTTAAAATATCTTCCCAAGCACAAATCCATCAAGATTCAGCTTGACAGCCTTCCCCCCAGTTTCTCCTAAGCAAATCCCATCTATTATTTCAACTCTGGCTCCCAGGTAAGTGAGCACAGACTCACAGGCACCCTTTATCACACACATACTCAGAGCTCTGTCTGCTAAGCACTATACCAAACAGAACAACTCAGCATTTATTAATAACATCAAGTTTCAACTACTTTCCAGAAGCTAAACGTTTTAAACCAACTGTAAGTGCTCAGTATCTGGAAGCTGTAAGTGTCCAGACATAAATGTCCAAGCTGATGAGGTGACCAGCTGATGGCAGAAACACCTTCCAAGCCACCCCATCACTAACTTCTCCCCACCTACCATGCAAACAGATGTGTTAAATTTCAAAAACACTTCAGAGACTCACCTAACTTTAAGGTCAACAGCTACGACTCACCTACCTGAGGACCGTCCTTCAGCGCAGCAGCCGCAGCAAAGCATGGGTTTCCCAGTAGCCTCTGCCATTAGCGGAGGCCACAGATAGTGTGTCCTGTCATATTTCGCACTAGGACAATTAGTTGATGGAACTGCATTCTTCTGGTAGTAGGCCTGGAAATGGGCTGAGGAACAGTCCCCATTTGGATCTTGATGTGCCCAGGTCTCCCCATATTGTTGACAGCTTCCCCTAGCTGATATGGGGTCTGTTAGGGCACAGAAGAGGCAGTGAAGGAAGAAGGTCAAAATGTAACCCAATAAGGACTGTGTTAAGAAGGGTATGGACTAAGACCTCCCTTTCCATACAGAAGCATGAAAAGATCACAGGCACGAAACAAGCTTAAGCACAGTGGCAAAGCTGCAGAGGCATTTCATGATTGAGGAGAAACTGATTTTTCCAGACTCAAACAGGACACAGGAATTTAACTCAGCAGGTAGACAAGTCAATTTGGAGGCTGCATTTGGATCACCTTCATTCGAAATCGCAACACAAGAGCAACAGTAGCTACTTCATCTAAAGAATCAGCTACTGGGACCTACAGCATGCTGCTGTAGGATCAAGAAGAAACCCAACATGTCTAAAATGACCTTATCTTGATTGAACTCATCAGCTGTAAAAATCAAAAGTGACCCCGGCAGATTGGAGAAAGTACTTAGAAAGCAGGGCACAAACATCTCTCACCCCCATCTGCTACTCACCATCACAACCTGCATACCTAGCTAGGTCATTCCTACAGAGTCTCCAGTTCAACAGCAGGAAAGAGCAAACATGCAAAACATTATCTAACCACAATAAAGCACGTTAAGTACAGACTATAAACATCTAGTCCAGAAATTGTATTATTTTCTTTCCAGTCCAGGCATTCTATAAACTTCATCTTCTTCAGGCACTCTTTGGTGCTGAGAGTGATGATACACATCTGAAATTCCTCAAGCACTTGGCTCTATGCTCACTACCTTCTTCATGTAAAATCTGAATTCTGTCAACACCAGCCCTCTACAGAAACATCTACAGGCAATCGATTCCACCCAAGGACTCCTGGCACTGCAGTTCCCTTCCTCAGCCCAGAGCAGCTCTCACACACGTACATCAAAGAGGATCCAGTGCTATGGTGGGTGCATCTAAAGAAAGCAGAGCATTAAGTGATTCCTGTGCTACACTTCCCCTCTTGTTCACATGATTTCAGTTCTCTAGAATAACAGGGAATGCACCATAGTTTTAAGACTTCATCTAATTTTTAATCAACACTTACTAGAAACCCTTCTTGGTTATGATTTTTCTTTTCCACAAAACATGAAGAAACATTATTTCTTAAGAGTTAAAAGCTGACAGCTGTTATTATGCTGCAGTCTGGTATAAAAAAAAACATGAATGGAAAAGGTTGTTTTTTTTAAAAAAGGTCTTATCAAGCTACTAGCTGTACAGATCAAGAATCTGACTCTTAAGGACTGAGGTCTGATGGCATTACAACACTTTGCGCACCCCTTATCCGTGAGACTACAACGCACACAACTGAGGTTTTGTTGAAACAATATCTCTGGTGAGACTAATGCTCACAGTTTCAAATATGAATGAATCACAATTTCTACTACTTGAATAAATTTCCAGCTTACTAATAAGGCCCTATGTAGTAAAGTCTCTAAACTCAAGCTAATGCTTTTGCTACCCCTCTTCCAAATTCTTAATCATCAAAAAGTCACAGTATTTTACAGAAACAGACTTTCATACTATAACTAACAATAACTGAGCAAACAGCTATTAAATAGGACCATCTGTTGAATAAATCTCTGAATAAATCTGCAGACTATACTGAGATGTAATTTAAAGAATCTTTTCGATATCCACTGCATGATCCTCAGCTGCACAGCAGCACTGTGTTCGACCCAGCTTCACCTGAGTAATAACTGCCAAGACAGAAACTCACACAAAAATCTCATGGCAAAGAAACCTTCAGAAGCTGAGAAGGAATTATTTAGGAAGAGTATTAGTTGTTAGTATTCCAAAGTTAGCGTCAGCTTACAGCTCAAAGCATGACTTCCCACTACGCTGGAAAACAATTACACACTCCGCAAGACAGCAGCACTGCTCCTAAAATGAACCCTTTACGTGAGCTACCCTCACTCAGACTAGAAACACTAGTGTTTATCTGCAAGTGTGCTACAAACAAAACCAAAAAGGTACCTGAAAAGGTTCTGCTTCTTCACAAACGCAGCGTTCCTATGGCTGATCCCCAGACCTGTCCTCTGCCCAGTCTTCCAGACACGTACAGAAGAGCCACAAGGCAGAGAAATGCCCTTCCCAAGGGCATGCTACTATCAAAGTCACAAAGAGGCCTAGACCAAATGCACACTGCTCTCTCCAGTGTCTGCTACCATCTTCGTTGCAACAGGGACTGTAAATTACAGCTGAGCATCAGAGCCAGAAGTACAGAGGTTCTAATTAAGAAGATTTGGGTTTGGTCAGGTTTTGATTTAAGGAAAAGCATTAAGTTTGCAAGAACAGTTGGATCAGACAAAAAAAAAAAAATTACCAGGAATTATTTTACATGCTGTTGCCCAGCGCTATACTCAGAGATAGGTCCATCAACTCCCCTGCACACACAACTTTCCACAAAAGAACCAACACTTTTCAGAAGCGATGCTAGTGAGTCGGCAGCACTCCGTGCAGGGAAGTGCCATTCATGAATGAGTACCCCGCATAGCAGCAGCCTGGGGTCTCTCAGGAGCTCTGAAATCAATTTTCTGCTACACCAGCAGCAGGTGGACTTTATGGGAGAGACACTTCTCTACTCCCATTTCCATAAATGGGCCCCCACACCCCCCCCAAACTTCTCGGGAGGTGGTGAATACTCCAAGGAGCATTTTTAGTCCTCAAGGTGCTGCGGATGCTTCTGGAAACTAAATTCCAGCTTGTGTGCCTCATGCACCCCACAGCAGGGGGATTGGGACTGGATGATCTTTAAAGTCCCTTCTAACGCAACCCATTCTATTGATACAAGAAGTAGTTACTATTACAAAAAAGGGGAACATTTTTATTTAAGTTAGGCTTAAGCTTCATCTAAGTAACTGGAAAGTTAGACAGAATGTCTAACATGAAAACATGATATCATGTTTTCTTGATAGCATGTTTTTTCAAATAGTGTTTTTCCAAACACTGTTCAGAGCAAAATTATAACATCTTGGGTTAAGTATGATATTGATACAAGAAGAGGTTACTATTACAAAAAGTGGAATGTTTTAATTTGAACTAAAGTAGAATTACTTTTCTACAGACTTAGTTTCCTAACTAATTTCAGTTAAGTTTCGTCTGGGTGGCTGTGCTTTCTAAAGTTAGACAGACACAGACTGTTCCTCTGATAGCATGCTTTCTGGGTAGCATGTTTTCTTCCAAATAGTGCCTTTCCCAGACAACACTGCCTAATACTTTCCTCACCTAAAATACAAGGTCATAGAGAACTGGTTCCAAACCTCTAATCAGCACAGATTCGGCTGTTGCGAAGTTCATAATAAAATAAAAATTAGTCCTTGGAAAGTTATAGAATACGATTTATGGAAAATTTATCCATATCCATGTGAGTGGGACATATATTTTGTCCCGAGCTCTTGTCTCATTACGGATGCTTGATGGAAATGATTCCCCCGTGTATCCAGCGCTGAAATAAAGGATGCTGCTTTCTGAAACTCGAAAACGAGTCTTAAAGAGAGTTTATTTGCCGGATTTTTCGGTATCAATACGCGCTGAACAGATGTGTCTTCTTCTATAACCCCCCTGCCCGCACCGCTGTAATCACCCTTGTCTTTCCGTCTCTAGAACAGAGGGTCAGGCAGAGCTGTGGTTCCACGCACACCCCGCTACGTTCCAGCTCACGCCCTGTCCCACCGCAGCTCCCTCCCGCCCGCCCGAAGGGACTGCTCGGAACGGGGCGGGGAGGTCGCCCCGCAGGCAGCGCCGCACCCGGGGGGCCCGGGGGTCCCGCTCACCTTGCGCGATGGCGATCGACTCGAAGCGGTGCAGCTCCCGCAGCAGGCAGCTCCGCTCCGAGGAGTGCAGACTGTAGATGAAGTCGCGGGCTCCCTGCGCCGTGTTCAGCGCTTCCATCGGCTCCTTCCTAGGGTGCGTGCCCAGCGCCCGCGTCCCCCGCGGCAGCGGCAGCAGCAGCAGCAGCCGCCCCTCGGCGCCGCCCGGGCGGCAGCGGCAGCCGCGCAGCGCGCCCAGGCACGAGGCGGGGGCGGCGGGGCCCCCCGGCCGCCCCAGCAGCAGCGCCGCCCGGCAGAGCCACGCCGACATGGGGCGAGGGGAAGGGCGCGGCGCCGCGGCCGCCACCGAACGCCCGATCCGCGTTCCGCGCGGCTGAACCGCTCCGCGCCGGCGGCCGCGGCCCCAGCGCTCCGCTCGCTCCTCTCGGGCCGCCTCAGCCACGGGCGCCCATGGCGCAGGGCGGGGCGCGGCCGGGAGGAGGCGGCCCCGCCCATGGCGCAGGGCGGGGCGCGGCCAGCAGGGGGCGACTCCGCCCATGGCGCGGGGGGGGGGGGGGGGCGGCCAGAGGGGGCGGCTCCGCCCATGGCGCGGGGGGGGGGGGGCGGCCAGAGGGGGCGGCTCCGCGCAGGCGCGGGAGCGGCGGCGGGAGCGGGGGGGGTCGGAGGTCGCGGCCTCGCCTCCCATCGGCCCAGGCCCTCGTCCTCGGTTGGAACACGCATGGCTGCTGCGGCGGGGGGAGGGCGGCAGTGAGAACAGAGGCCCGAAGGCGCTCTGAGGGACGTAGATTTGAATCATAGACTGGTTTGAGTTGGAAGGGACCTTAAAAGACCATCCAGTTCCAACCCCGCTGCCATGGGCAGGGTCACCTCCCGCCAGACCAGGCTGCTCAAGACCTCCAACCTGGCCTTGAACACTTCCAGGGAGGGGGCATCCACAACTTCACTGGGCACCCGGTGCCAGTGTCTCACCACCCTCATTCCGAAGAATTTCGTCCTAACGTCTAGTCTAAATTTAAGCTATTTAAAGCTCTTTAAGCAATTTAAAGCTATTCCCCCTCATCCTATCAGTACTTGCCCCTGTGAAAAGTCCCGGCCCAGCTTACCTGTAGGCCCCCTTCAGGTATCAGAAGGCCTCTATGAAGTCTCCTTGGAGCCTTCTCCAGGCTGCACACTCCCAACTCTCTCAAGCCTGTCCTCATAGCAGAGCTGCTCCAGCCCTTTGATAATCTTTGTAGCCCTCTGGACCCACTCCCAACAGTTCCATATCCTTACATGGAAATTCCAGAACTGGATATGATACTCCAGGTGGGGTCTCACAAGGGAGTTAAGCACCTCCTCTCCTCCAAATCTGTGGTTGACATCAAGCTGAGTGGTGAGGTTGACACCCACTGAGGGGCAGGATGCCATCCAGAAGGACCTTGGCAAGCTGGAGAAGTGGGCTTGTGAAAACCTCGTGAGGATCAACAAGGTGAAGTGTGAGGTCCTGCGCCTGTGTCCGTGCTCAGTACCAATACAGGCTGGGGGATGAAGGGATTGAGAGTGTCAGGGATCAGTCTGAGAATCCTCACCACAACAAGGAACTGAAATGCTGGAAGAGGGCTAAGACTTATTCTTGCACACTTACACTTTCCTGGCTCTACATCTGGCTTTTTTTAAATTCTGTGGTGATACAGCCTGTTTTCCCTGGAGCAGGGCTCCCCTGGGGTCAGCAACAACAGGATCTTTAGGCCTGAGCTCTCCAAAACAGTCAAGCACATGATTAATTTTGGTGCAATGGAAAGCTTTGGGGACCTCAGACCACTTAGCGTAGGTTGCTAACATCCCTGGTATAAGCACACCCCTCACTATTTGTAGGACCAGAGCCATGGCCTCTCTGTGTGTGTAAACATGGAATTTTGATCATGAAGTTTTGTAAAATTTGACATAATGTGAAAACTGAATTTCTTTAAAAAACGTGTTTTATATAACTTATGCTAACAACTTTAAACACAGACTTGCACTTGGGGGACAGAGCGACTATCAGAAACGGTATGGCCAGCAGTACCAGGGAAGCGATTGTGCCCCTGGACTCTGCACTGGTGAGGCCACATCTTGAGCCCTGTGTTCAGTTTTGGGCCCCTCAGTACAAGAAAGACATTGAGGTGCTGGAGTGTGTCAAGACAAGGGCAACAAAGCTGGTGAAGGGTCTGGAGCACAAATGTTACAAGGAGCGGTTGAGGAAACTGGGATTGTTTAGCCTGGAGAAGAGGAGGCTGAGGGGAGACCTTATTGCTGTCTACAACTGCTTGAAAGGAGGCTGTAGCGAGGTGTGTGCTGGTCTCTTCTCCCAAGTAACTAGCAATAGGATGAGAGGAAAAGACCTCAAGTTGGAGGTTTAGATTATATATTAGGAAAAATCTCTTTACTGAAAGAGTGGAGAAGTATTGGAATGGACTGCCCAGGAAAGGGTCTCCATCTCTGGAGGTATTTAAAAAACGTGGAAGTGTGGCAACATGTAGTTGCACCACTGCAGAGTTAATCTGTGATCTTGAAGGCAAAGATCTTGTAATCAACAGAGGTGTTTGCCTAGAGTTCAACATTATGGGTAAGTATAGTATATGTACTGGAGAGAGAGAGAAGAAATATAGAATAAAAAAATAAAAGGAAACTTCTGTATTTTTCAGAATATTGTGAGAAACACACTGCAGCAGGTTCACAAGCTCTGATGGAGTGTCAGAGACACTGTATACCACCTGTTGAATTGATTTAAATAGGCAGACTGATTAATTAAAGTGTCAGTTTGGCCAATGGCTTCAATTTCACTTTTCTACAAAATGGGTTGGAAGGGATCCAAAGGGATCGTCAAGTCCAACTCATATCCCTACACAGGACACTCACAACATTGACACCATGTGACTGTGGGCATTGTCCAAATGCTTCTTAAATACTGGCAGAACAGATGCAATGACTGCCAGGGAAGGTTTAGGCTGGATATCAGAAAAAAGTTCTTTACAGAGCGAGTAATCAGGCATTGGAATGGCCTGCCCAGAGAGGTGGTGGATTCACCATCCCTGGAGGTTTTTAAAATAAGACTGGATGTGGCACTTAGTGCCATGATCTAGTAATCATGATAGTGTTGGATTAAGGGTTGGACTTGATTATCTTGGAGGTCTCTTCCAACCCAGATAATTCTATGAAGTTACACTTTTCCTTTCTTTCAGGGTAAATGCTTTTAGAATATTATGTTCAGTTACAGTGTCCTCAGTCTAAGATAAATTGCACATAGCTCAGAAAACATAGTCTCTAAGTAACTTACTTTATAAAACAACATTTTCAGCACACAATAAAATGATACATTACAGTCACTCTCATGAATGTGTATTGATGTATGGTAAGTCTTGAAGCTGAAACTAGGCAGAATGAGGCTACTATACAAAATTCTAGCAGTGAAAATACAAATTGGAGCAACTTTCTAAAGGTGTGTTTTCTGAAAGATGCGATCTGCTTCGTGTAATAATTAAGTGAAGTCTTAACTTAGACAAGCTTCTAGCTCTCCTTTTTATATTAGATGAGCTGAAATTAAGCATTTACATTTCCTCCAACAGTATATGGATGCACAGCAGTTCTTCAAATGAGTCCTGGAGTTTTTCCACACTAAGCACAATGGAAGTATGGACTTTGTCTTCCAGTGTTTGTGTTCTACTTGAGAAAGACAAAAGATCAGTACATCCTTTGAATTAAAAAAATGAACTTGTTAAATAACTTGTGAAAGGTGACAGAGCTGAACTGTTACAGTTAGTGAACTGCAGTAAAATGTTTCAGGGGAGAGCTATTCCAAAGTATTCCAAAAGAGAGTAGGAAATGTAAAAAAAAAAAAAAAAAAAAAAGCAGCCTACATTTATGGGTCCACTAAGTTGTTTTCTATTATATGTTTCTCAGAAAGGACTAGATGGTCTAAAACAGTCTTTAGCTATTTCCACTGTATGGAGGATCTCCTTATATCAGTGTGAAGCTGAAGCCACCTGAACATACTTTCAGTTTGTAACGTTCATTTTTGGGTATACAAAATTGCCGAGCAGGAACTGAATTGGCAGACCTGCTATGAGGAATGAGCAGCTCCTGCACAGCTCTGAGGTCAGGTGCACATACAGATGCTGTAAAGCACCTTTGCCCTGTACTTTCATCTGGCCCCTAAGTGGTAGGGTAGCATATCATGCAAAGGATATTGTGCCATTATCTTTCCTTTGAACCATGGAAATAAGATAAAACTCTCAAAGCATTACAAAGCAGCTGGATTAGGATCTTGGAGACATTCACCATTTTGCACTGTAAAATGGATGACATGACCTACGGTGACCCCATCTTCATAACTTTTTTCTGTGACTGAAGCAGCCATTCCCTTATGTTATATAAAACATTTCCATTAGCATTAACTATGTTGCCCCTTGAACCTATTTACCTCTATTGAACAAAACTAATTAGTGACAGAAGATAAGAGTTAAATACCACTGAAAGGGTAGTCTGGGCAGTTGTTCAGCCTATTGACATATTCAGTGAAAGAAAAGACAAAATGAACAAGAGGTTTGTTACCTCTCACCACAGGTTTTCAGGCAGTTTTACATCACAAATTTCTGTCTTCCTTTTTTTTCCTCTTCATTGGTTTCTTTCTTTCTTTCTCTTACTTTCTCGCTTTCTACTCTATGACTCCTCCACCCATGTTATCCTGTTAACATACTGAGGCTGGCTGTTGCCAATCCATGACTTTAAATGGGCCTACAGCTGCTTTTTGGAGGCTTTCAGCAGTCAGTCCACTGTTGCTCCTTGCTAGTACCCTCTTTTTCCAGTCTAAGTCCTTCTTGCCTCACTGCTGAAGTCCTCCAGCTCCAAAATTCAACCCTTTCTCCTCTCTTCAACAAGAAGCTTATCCTTAAGCAACCTGTTTTCCATTGTAACATGCAAATTGTTTTCTCAGTCCTACTTTACTTCTCTTCTACATATGTATGTTTTGGATTTAGGCCTCTCTAGAGTCTACATGTAGGTCTGAAGTTCGTACTTTATATACAAGTCTACAACCACACCGTATCCAAATGCCTTTCCCTCTTTAGATAACACTCCTTTTCAAGCTAATAGTGCTAATTCTTCTTCACAGGAATGAAGACAAACAGGTTCCTTTAAGTTATGCCACGAAGTCTCATATCATGGTGTGTTTTCCTTGCTTTGCTTTGTGAAATTGATATCTGGGTGTTATAGCAGCAATTGTAGAAAATGCAGAGCAAAAGAAAGACTAAAATGAAATGATGTATAAGCCTAAAGTAAAAGTTATTCTACCCAGTAACTAGCACAGGTAGATTTTTTGTAGAAACGGGTACTCCTCCTTAGCTCCTTGAAGAAGTGCCACATTGTAATACAACATCTTTCTCTCCAGTAAATCTTTAGAAAAAATTGCTAGCATGTTTTCCTTTAATTCCTTGCATTTCCTGTAATTCCTGTTTACCACTTTTCACCATTGAAATCACATTGGATATGATAATTAATTTTCTTCTCACGGAGATAAATGTGCATTAGAAAATCCTTCTCTCTCATTCCTTGTGGTTTGTTGGGCATCAGTCAGCGGGTAGTGAGCAATTGCATTGTGTGTCACTTGCTTCGTATATTCTCTTATTCTTATTCTTCCTTTTCTGTCCTATTAGACCGTCATTATCTCAACCCATGCATTTCCACTTTTTTTCCAATTCTCTCCCCCATCCCACTGCGGAGGGAGTGAGCAAATGGCTGTGTGGTGTTTACCTGCCTACCAGGTAAATCCACAACAGTATGCTGGGTGATAATTGTAGTAATTATTAATATAATTTCTAAACAAGCAAAAGAAGGAACATAGTTTCATTCCACAAATTTGGACACACCAGCCTTCTCCAACAGACCTGAATAAGCAGCTGACAGATGGAATTCTCTCCTGAACTCACAGACCGGGAAAGAAAGCTGGCAGTATTCTTTGTAGCAAACCATGAGGCTTTGGGCAGTATATCTTGGCTCTCTTCCCTGTATTCTTTCAAGGTCCACCTCATCCTTTATTTTTTCCCTGTACTGTTGCCGAAAGCACTGCTACAAAACAATATGTAAAGTATGAAAACGTTCCTCTGCAATCTCTTTAAGAAAATGCTCTGAGATAAAGAAAAGTCAAGACAAGGTAAGACATTTAGCAGAATGGTTGTCAAAATTAAATGTGAAACATTTGGAAAGGAGAATGAACATTATGAGTCAAGAATGAAGACAAACTTTAGTCAGAAACCACTTTATAATGGAAAGCAGGTTATTCCACATGAGCCTGTTGTAGGGTTTATTATATTCATACAAAGGTCAGATATAGATCACTGTCAAAGATGAGATTTGTGAACTAGAGGTACAACAGGCTGCATGAATAATGTCAAAACCAATGCTTCTGGCTTCTCTTGTATCCCAGACTATTTGTTTGGAAGATGTTAGAGGGGATACAGAAGCAAACAGTCCTTTATAATAAAGGAGAATGCTTAGTGCCAGCTGTCTGTCTCTCATTTGTGAAATCCAATGATCTTTAAAAGGCTTTCTTTTGAATTTTTCAGCACCTTGACAACATGTGGAAGAGTGCAGTGCTGAATAAAGTGACCCATGTTCTCTCAGACAGAGAATTGCTACTGTTCAAGGTGGCTGAATTGTTCATTGCTTTGAGTTTTTTAAAGAAAAAAATGCCAGATTAGATTGGAGTCTATTCATTACTGATGCAGTAGGCCATTATTGTACTCCTGCTTTTCTCTTTTGCTCTCAGTCTACAGCAAAGACTTTGAATTAATTTCTTTTCAAATATGGGTTGGAAAAATGATACAGAATATGCATGTGGGATTAAAAGGTACTACATCGTCTGAAAACAACTTTATTGAATTATTGACCTGCTTGCCTTGGGTGGTTTAGTGCCAAACAAAAATTCTTTTCAAGAAGATTTTTCTGTTAAAAGAAATAACAGATGAGGAGTGAATAAGATGCCTTTGTGGGAAATTATGTGTTACATAGATAATTTGTATTTGGTAAACAAGCAGAGGATTTGAGCCAGGCTTTTAGGTGCATGAAGGTAAATAGGCTAAATGGAGCTGTGACACTTCTGTCATTCAATGTAATATTGCATAACCATTCAGTTTGTAGTGTTACTTTAACAAGCAAATGAACTGCAAATTTACATTTCTATTTGTTTGTTTGTTTTATTCCACTGTCTTTATATGTGCTTGCACAACTACAGAAAGATCTTATGTACCTTTTAAGAGGTAATTCTTAAGAGGTACTTGTCTTAAGAGGTGCCTGAACCTCTTACAACTAGAGGAAGAGCTGATGTTAAAAAACTTTGTCCATTACTGCTCCTCAGCACTTAAGACTGCTTGCCAGAGTCTGTCCTGCCTGATTTCTTTATGACTATGTAATCCAAGAAGCTATCGATTTTGTTTTATTACTGTGCTTTTGTATTGCCCAGACCTCAATGATCTCTGCCAGGCATACGAGGTCACCTGTTTCTTGCATTGCAGCTTTATGCTGCCTCTTGCAAGTTCGCCTCTTATTCCCCGAAGCCTACGTGATCTGGATCAGCAACATAAGCTTTTAGAGTTTTGACTCTGCTTTACCCTTGTGGACTTTCTGACAGTGTCCTTGGTCTGGCTGATCTGTAGTTCCCTTCCTGGGCTTTACTGCCTAAAATTCAGAGTTCCGTGGACCATAAAGAGAGACTAGAGCAACTAGTTCAGATTTCTATTTTTAGGTATCTATAGCAGCATCTGCTAGGTGTTTGTGTGTAGGGATTTCGTCTACCACTATAGACAGGAAAGGATGCAGACACCTTTGGAGGTCAACTCACTTAGAGACCTGTCTGATGATAAGCTTGACCACACTCTACTTGTGCCTGGTTATCAGCACTGTAAAGGGAACTGGGAGTGACTGTGATTTAAATGCTTGGCTTCCAGATGCATAAGCTTTACCAGATGAGTCTTACTCAAGCCCACCTTTCAAGCATGGATATACTACCTTGTCCTCAGATACTACTCTGCTTTTACTTGCTAGATTTTTCTACTGCAGTCTCTGGGTAGGATTTTAAACCTGGTCCCAGTAGGAAACAAATAGGACAATAGGGCGTGGGGTCAATGCACAGGATTTCAACCGGTCTACTAATTTGTGCAGAACAAAGATCTTACATCTTGTACTGAGCACCTGGCAGAAGGTAAATCCCACAATCTAAACTAACTTTAATCATATTTTGTACTGAGCACCTGGCAGAAGGTAAATCCCACAATCTAAACTAACTTTAATCATATTTATCCTATTCTTTTACAATCTTCACTCTTGAATTAATACAGCATATAAACTTCTCTTGTCAGTACAAATTGTTATCTGAAAATGACAGTTGGTTTTTTTTAACTATGTGTTTTGGCCAGAAAAAGTATTAATAGGCCTTTGTGTGTGAACTATAACTGAGGGAGAAGCAACTTTTCTAGAAGTTGCTAGTCATGAGGCACCATAGGAGCTATTTGTAGATACCAAGCATTGCTCTTTTCTGGTATGATTTTTAAATGGTTTACAAAATTATTCCTAAAGAGGGTTTGAAAGCACATTGTGCTTGACAAAAATAGGTGGTAATGTAGACACAGTGTTAAGCACCCAAGGCAAACATTCATCTGTAGACATATTAAGGATATAGTGGTCTCCAGAGAAGCAGTTTCCAAACTAGAGATTGCAATGCCACTTGGAAATGGAACTGGAATCATGAGCAGAAGTTTTGTTCTGTAAACCAAAATACATCATCAATACCACAGCAGTGGTATTATCAGTCATCACAACACAAATTTTCCAGATTTCCATCCCTCCCATATGCAAGCTAATTATGTGATTATATAAGAAGAACCAACTCTTCAATACGTATGACAAAAAAATGCACTGTGTGTTCACTTGAGTTCATTGTGCATATTGCCTCTTCATTTTTACAATTCTATAAGCTTGCTATTTTGTCTTAAAAAATATTTGGCGAGGCAGAGATACCAATGAACTTGAGATTTGAGACTGGTGTTTAACATGGGCACATTACCCATAAAAATCAGGATATGAGATGAAATTTTTCAGAATAAGTAATCTGAAGTCTAGTGATCAACATGGACCTTCTTTTAGTAAATTGGTAGCGTATATCAGCCACCACAAAAGGCATGTGAAGAGTTTCAGAATGAGAATACTGGATTCCCAACAATAGAAATTGCCTTTGGTTTTCCACAGCACAAGAAGTTGCAGATGTTGCTTCCACGGCTGGGTAGTTTCATTACCAAACATGTATTGGGAGTCGAATAGAAGAAGAACTACTTGTTAACACATCTATAAACTGGAAATAGCTTCAGAGAATCAGCATCAAAATACTTCTTTAGTATTCCGATCCAGTCTCTACCAGCCATTTCCATTTGCCTACAGCTCTTTCTTAGGTTCAGTATATGAAAGACACTGGACACTTTAAAAGGAGCCTACAGCCTGCACCTAAACCAGAGATTTACTTATAAGGTTGTACTGCTTCCTCTTTATCAAACACCTTTTAGGCTAGATTCCCTTTTTTTTTATTATTGTTAGGGAGACTGGGGCTTGTGAAATACATTCTGTTAATGTTTTTAAGGTTTTTTTATCATAATCACAATGACTAGAAACTAACATAAAAAGAAAAAAAAAAGACATTGCCATGTGAACTTTACGCTTGAGCTCTCAAAACCCCCACTCTACTGTATCACGAGAATCATTAAAACTGTTAGTGATTGCCCAGACTGGCATTTTACTGTATGGCAGGGAGGCCTTGCACCAACTTTTATGTTTGCTTACTGTTACAGTCAGTCCTCAGCAACCTCAAATGATATTAGGGGGATCCTCAGCACATCCAAAGTTCAGATCACAATTAAGACACCAAAAATCTAGGCGTACGTGTACCCAAATTTGAAGCTCAGAGGTACTTGCAGAGTAACCTGGTGGTACATGTACGAATTTTGAATTTACAACTCTATTTCTAAATATTGATTATAGTCAAATGAGTAAATAAAGGTTTCTAGAAGTGTTTTGAACAAACTATACTAAATTTCCAAACTGCCTAGATAATGAAACTTTACATTTTAATGGATTTTTGAATGCATTTGATCTTACATAGATATCTAAGACTCAAACACTGAAAGTAACCTACCACACATACTGCTAATGTTTGGCAAAAAAAAGGTCAAAGGCTCAATTTTTTTATTGTGATAAGGCCTCTTTAAACCACCTTGACAATGTAAAACCTCAATACAATTCAGGGAAATGAAGTCTACACCTTTTAAAAGCCCTATTACTCTGCTATTTTGCAATAAAAGCTTCTTACTGTAAAAGAAAATTTTAAGGGCCAAGAACCTAATCGAGAAAAAAATCAAATCTTCATGAGCTCTTAGGAGAGTTCTATGCAACTGTAGCACAATCAGCCACGATCCCCTAAAAATTTTCATTTCTCATGGAAACTATGAAATTATGTATAAAATATGTAACAGAACTTGTTTTGAATTCTACTTGTGCATGCATTTTACCGCTGGGTATGTTCTTTCTTGTTTTGAAAGATCTGACTGAAACTTCTCTTTTTTTCAATTGCATGCTCAGCAAATCATGAGGAAGGGGATTACTCAATAGCAGATTTAACAATCAAAAGATAAATTACAGCCTGTGTAGGATTAATTTCTAATCATCAAATGAAAGAAAAAAAACTTGGCTTACTGTACTTTAGTAAGGATCCGATTACACAGAAGTATAAAATCAATACCAAATAGGTAAAGTTCTGTGGGAAGAAGTATGGGAGAACATGCATATTCATGAGAATGTAATAGGTAATCATCTCAAAGGTTTAAGTTACAAGCACTGTATTTTTTATTTGTCTTATTGATTCAAAATACCCACAGAAATGGGATTGCTGCAGCTGTTGCAGACATTGTGGGGGAGTAAGACCCTGACTCAGAGAGCTTTGTGCCAGAGAAGTCCAGCACTGACTGTCTGATCAGTAACCCTGATGCAAAAAACATTATGAAATGGTAGTGATAAGAATACACAGCAACCAAGGATTCACAGGTACATTTTCCTCTTGCTGTTTTGATAACACATTTATATAGCACTTCATACTTCTAAAAACATGGATGAACGTCAGTGAATTAATTCTCCCTAGAAGGAGGTGTGTCCACTTTATCAGTGAATCACTGATTTAAGAGCTGCCCAGCCTCATGCATCGCGTTTCAGACTTACTCTTTGGATTCCCTCTTCATCGCCCTTTGCTGTAGCACTTCTAGGTCAGGTGCTCTCTCCTGCCTTCTGATCTCACAGGTTAGGTGCTGTGGGCTGTGTGCCAGCTGTGTCTTAGATCTCTTTGCCAGCTGCAGCTTCTGTGAAGGGATGAGTGAACTGCTTTGCTCTGCAGCTGTGGGTCATTACCCAGCAATGCCTGATGCCAGAGAGCCCTTCCAGAAGCCAAAACTCTCAACTATACATTTGCATCATGATTAATGATGCAAGCTTGCCTTGTGCCCTCTGACACAGTGGTGTACAGCCCAGACTTGGATCCAGTGGACAGATGGACAGCCCTGCCATGGGCATGCAAAGTCACATGGTGGATTATGTGATTGAACATCCATAAAGATCAGAAGAAATGTTCGACTGTACTTGGAAAATCTACCACGATGTGAAAAATTCAACCCAAGTTTGAAAGTATTTTAGCAATCCTGCTTTTAGAGTCATTGAAGTCCCAATGTAGGTCATGTTCCTAGCAGCCAGAACTGACTTTAAAGCCTTCTAAAAATGGCTTTTAAGAAATTCAGTAAAAAAAGTCCAAGGCATCTAAAGCTTTGTCTACACAGTAGCTCCAACTGAGTTTAAAATTGAGAAAGCTTCCCCTAAGTGTGCAGTATATTTTTAAAAGCTAATAGTTGCAATTACATCTTCCTTGAAGTCTCAGCTTTGCTATAGTCCTATACAGAGCCCACTCACTAGAGGCCACCACTTCTCCATACTAAGAAATAGAGATGTTAAGAACAAACACACTGTGTCGTGTTTCGGGTAGATTTCAAAATATTCCCATTTCTTTAAGCATGCTTGAAACTATGTATCAATATAAACTATTCAGGTTAGTAATGAATATTGGTACACTATTCACATCTCCTTTTATCTGTTTATATATTTACCAATGAAAATACTTCTTAAGGCAATAATCAAGTAACATAAATTCTTTAACATCTTCAGAGAGGACCTGGCCAGCCATGCAAAAGTTCTCTGCACACACCAAATATGGTCTTATTAGCAATGTGGACTCTACCTCTTTGCTGAAATAGCCCCTCTGAGATGGTTGCTCAGAATCTTGTAGCAAATTTAGATCTAAAGCCCATCTCCAGGCAGTCATCCAACTGAAGTCAGTAGGGCTTTCCTCAAAACTGTGGCAAGGTTAAAGCACAGCTCCTTCCGGGTCTGGTTAAGGGTAGCTTGCCCAAGCAGAGTCTAGCAAGAAAAGGCAGAGCTTTGGGAGAAGGGGTAACAGAGAGCAAGGCATTGTAATAATTTCATTCATTTTTAGACTGAATGAATTTCATTCATTTTGGTGGACACCAAAAGTGGTTTCCACTGTGGAGCATACAAAATCATGTGAGCTTGGGACTGCTACAAAGGATGAGCAGCTTCTGTGAGTATTCTTCAATATAAGACAATCGTGATCTTAGAAACTCTCAGCCCTCTCCTCAACACAAAGAAAAAGGGTACAGCATGCCATACAGTAATACTTACAGCCAGGCCTTTTGCTGAAAGTTTGGAAATTCCCATCTTCTTCTTTTCCCCATTTACTCTAAAAACAATCTTCTTTATCTGATGTTTGTTATGCCTATGATAAAAATGAGGGAGATTTTGGAGAAAAAGAACATGTGCTTTTAACTCATAATAAATATTTTCCACTGGGTTATTTTTGTATAATCATGTAGTAGTGATTTGTAAACCACAAAGCTCTGAAATTTATTTCCTCCCTAGATGCTGGAGAAATCTACATTATTTTGCAGGGAGCAGATGCTTCTGCATACTGATATTGGCATTTCACTACAGTGAAAGGATCACAAGCTTAGATTCAATGAACTGTAAAATTTCACTTCCAAACTCTGCGTCCCTCTTTAATTTCAAGTTAAAGGTACATTTGACAATAAACACCTAGTTCCTCATGCATCATTCAAAATAGCAAATTGGAAGTTTGCATTACTGGGTAAACTGCAAAAATAAAAGTAATTTAAATAATAAATAAGTTACATGAATTAAAAAAATTGTTTCTAGCTCCATCATACCAAAATAGGCTGTACCAGTTAGACATTTGATTATCTTTTTGAGTGTCTGTGAGAGAGAGAGCGAGAAAGACAACAACGTGAAAAAGATAAATGTCTTCTTAGCTATGTGGTATTAATGATTTCCTCATCTTCTAAAACATAAACGTTTATATCCATTTCATATTCATATCCATGTCCAAATCATCATCCACATACTTAGCTCTTCAGCTGAGCTATTTCATTCAGTGTCATCCAGCAACAAACACATATTAACATATTAATATATATTAATATAACATAAGATTTACTGATATTCACTTTTCTTTTACCTTATCCAAATTTCATCTGTTCCTGCTATATAATTCTAATATGCATATATAAACAATAGAGAAACTAATTTTTTCAAAGCCTCTGATATCCATGAATGAAAACAACTTTCTCTCCTTGACATACAGTAAAATTCTTTAACTGACTGTATTTATGCAACTGCATAGTTGCAGTACAGTAGTGATTGAACTCAGCATCTATCTTAACATACCTGTCCTCTCACTTCTTTTGTCTGTGACTAATGGCATCACTGTTGTTCCTGTCACCTACACTTTCTAAACCGGGTGTCATTTGTTTATTTCTTTTTGTGAGCACTTCCTTCTCACCATCATCTTCATTAATATAAAATTTCTCATTCTCAGTTTCACAGCCCTGCGGGATGCACAACAGCTTCCTTTTTTTCCCTTCTTCCTACATTCACTAACCTAATTATTTTGTGTCTTTTCATTCTCACAATTCAAGTGTCAGTATTGAATCTTAAAGAAGAAACTCCATCAGCACACTGGGGCCTTTCTCTGATGACCCAACTCCATGCAGAGTTCTAGCCTGCAGCATCAAGAGAAATAGCTGGATTTAGAAATATCTTTTGGCTGGCATGCATGGTCAGCCAGACACATGTGTGGGCAATAACATATAAATTGATGTTTTATGTTCCTACAAATATTTTAGGGACAGCAAGTCACCCTTGAATTATTTTGATTTTTGACATTTCATCTTATTTTTGCTAGTTCTGGAGGAGGGAAGCTGTTGAGGGGGAGTGAAATCTACTGACAATATCTTTCCTCTGAAGGTTTGTGGCATCTTTACCATTAACTGTCTTCAAACACTTAATTTTTTTGTAATTGGTTTACTGGGCATAATGTGCTGAAAGGAATAGTTAACTTCTATGCAGCTTTGATCAATTATTATGAAACTCAGAAGTTTATTTTTGTACTGTGCGGTGGATTCAAACTTGCTGTTCTCTCAATTTCCTTCCACAGAATCTTTCTTAACATTGGTCTGTAACTGCCAAAACTTTTATCTGGGCTCTCATCAGGATCAAGAAAAATCCCATTAAAATGCAGTTGTTTGGACTTTGGTTTTGATATTATGGAAGGATTTGTTACCACCTCGTCTGAATTCAAATCCAAAAGAGGAATTTTGGTGTATATATGGAAATGAGATTGCTAAGTTTTACCTTAGTTTCTATTTGTTTTTAGGCCACCCCTCTGGGGAAAGAAGAAAGCAGTTTTCTCAGCCTTTGCTGTGGACATTCAGTTTTACAGATTATAAATTGGTAAAATGTGCTTCTGCTTTTTTACTGACAGAAACATCCCATGCTAAATCAGTCCCCTCCAAATCTCTGCTTCTGTTATCTGCCATGAAGCTCCAATGTTCAAGTTAGTAATATTGTATTAGCAGATAAAATTATTTAAAAGCAATCTGAAAATATGGGATTTCTATGAATTTGTTCTTTCTACTTAAAGTGATTTTCTGCTTATTTCTGGGAAAGCAACAGGAACTTAAAGATGCTAGATTTGAGAGGATAAACTCTGTGGCACAGGTGAAGCTGCCAGGTGATACTGCAGTAATTTTATCTGTGGTAAATTAAGGTAGCCACAAGTCGCAGTGGAGAAGGACCAACCTACTCCGTTCAGTCCCTTCAGGACACTGAGGCTGTTGCATGCAATTCCCTCTGATCTGATCTTGGGTGGGCAGAGAGAAATAGGAGCAAGGAGGTTTGGAGCCTAAGGTCCTTCACACTCCAGTCCAAGCCTGCAGTAGCTGAGACGAAGAAGAGACTGGGTAATGACTAAAAAGATGCATAAGCTTGTGTGGGGCATATCTAAAGGTGACCAGTGTAGGCAGGCCACTCCTCTCTTCCGAAGCCATCTACTGGCCAGGGTCAACACAGCTCATGACATACCTCTTAGATGTTTCCTGCCTCAGCCTGCAATGCCTGAACAGCCCACGCAGCTGCAGATCACTGTGCCTATACCTGCGTACATCCGCAACTGGAGACGTCAGCTTCCAGCCACTTGGAAGCCACTGCGCATGTTCCTCTGTCTTTGTTTTATTTTAACAGCAAATAAAACCTCAGCAGGCATTTGGTTTTCTCTTGTGTCAACAATTCACAGCCACTGCAGTTTTTGCAACGCCTGATGAGTTAAGAAAGATGATAGGTGAGAGGCCCAGTTCAGATCTGTTGTGCAGGCCTTACACTGGACTGGAGAAAGGAGGAGGTTTCTGAAGTCTCACATTCATAAAGTGACATGGTAACCACACCACACCAAGAAGGACTGAAGCTGCAGCTGCAACCTTCTCATCCTCCAGCAGGAGAGCCATCTTGCCAGGAAATATGTGGCAGCCTGGAGCTGGCTTCAGCAGAAAAAACAAGTGGTAGGAATTGAAGAAGACATTAATGCAAAATCCTGCCCCAGTGAATTCAGCAGAATTCTCATTACTTCAAGGGACCAAGCTGTTATACCTTGCACTCAGCCATGGGAGTGTGTCTTCTTAAAATGATTAGGAGATGCTCAGCAATCGCTTTCAATAGCCCATGATGGGATAAATGAATCCTAAAAATCTGCTGGCTCCCACCTCCTGCTGTAACTGCTTGCTTAAGCTAATCTTCCTGCTTTGGATAAGTGAAAATTAAAGAGGATGATAAAAAGCATGTAATGGCTAAGGAAGATGGTTTTCTTTCTCTTCCTGGTTATAGCCTAGCTTTTTTCATTACCTTATTAGTCATGTCTAATGATGTCTAAGCACATATAGAAGTGGGGAACTTTTAGGAAACAGCAAATTGTTCCTTGCTCCAACCACCTCTCTGTGTACACGGCAGCAGAGGTGATAATGTGTCCCAGAACAGGAATTTAATGGACTTATCTGGTAGAATATTACTTTTTATGGACAGAAAAGTGAGAACAAGAGGTTTCATATGGCTAATTGCTTAAATAATGTGAAGACTAGACGAGTTTGAAAACAGACTGAATGAGAAATTCTGCAGAAGCAAGGAGAGTAAATGACTCACTTTGCTTCCCTGACATAACAGTGAAAATCTGCCAGGTATTTGGTGCAGGAAAGTCATAGTTAATGTATTAAACTTTGTAGTAATGGTTAGTTAGAGGCAAAAGTAGCTCTGTGTAACCCAACATTTCCTGTTGCATTCTAAATTCTTGTATACAATGTGTTTGGCTGAAAAGAGAATAAATTCATACGTACCATGCCCACATACTTACTGTGCTTACCATATAAAGCAAATATCTTTCTGGGAAATGAAGGGTGAAATATCTCTCCACATAAATCACTGGGAATTTTTCTTTCAACTTCAGTGAAGCAATCCAAAGATATTCAGAGATGAAGAAAATTAGCATAATGAGCTCATGTTTTTTAATCCCCCTAGTCCAACCCAAGCACATTCCTCATGTGTTATTGGTTAACACTTTTATCCTGGACAGGTTTATGTGACCTGTAATTTCTCTATCCCACTTACTGTTGCAGCTGTCAAATAGTTCACAATGTGCATATGGGATTTTATAGAAAGATGCACGGCACACAGTATCTTCTAAAACTACAGTTATTTTATTCTATATAAGTATAATATGTGTACATTTTTGATTCTTTCCTTTAAAAAAGCTGCTTAGATTTGATAGTAGGTGGAGTGATGACCAGGATGAAGGACAATGACAGGCTGAAGAACACAACAGGATCTTTCCATCAGACAGCATGAGCACTGAAGGCTCAGAACTACCACAGGTAAGAAAATCAGGTTCTCTTAAGCAAGTATTTATATCTCTCTTAAGTAGTGCTTGGCACCTGTCATGGTAATGTTTGTGTCAGATAAAGTCAGTCCTCTGGGACTTCATTTCAGATAAAAGAGTTGAAAATCCTATCCCTCAGTTCAGTCAGTTTCCACTGACTAAGGTGGAATCACTTGCAGGAAGCTTCTATCTGAAGTGAACTGACTATGCACTGTTTGAAGACCATGCAGTTGACGCCAGTATTACTAGAACAGAAATTTGATGCAAATTACTATTATTAATTAAATGCGTGCAACTACAGTAGAAAGAAGCAAGTTCAATTGCAGTTGTTTTTACAATTTTCTCTTGAGAGCTGAAGAAACACATTTAGATTTAGAAACTTCTGCTTTATTTTGTGTAATTAAACAGAAATATTGCAAATTCTGCAGAAACTTTCCCCATGTGTCGTGGACTCAGACAGTTTCCTTAATTCCACTGAGCTCAACAATATAAGAACAACTGATAATTTGGTTTTATGGCCAAATGTTATTCCATTATATAAAATCTGCATGCTATTCCAATATACAAAATCTGAAATAGGAAAAAGTAAAAACAGTGTATTATGCCACTTGCTGAAACAAAAATCTTGACATAAATGGAATATTGATTAAATTTGGCAAAATAACTTGGTGGGAAGAGAAATGTGTGGTTCAAATTGGGTCTAAGAATGCTGCACAAAGATGAAACAATGCCAACACCATAGGTGGTCTCTGTATAACAGACTCTGGGCAATGGCTACAATTATTTTGTATTTTCCAGAGATTAATTTGCCTTTGGAATATGCAAAGTTCACACATACACAAAGCTATGAAACATTTTTCAGTGGCACATTTGTAATTCTTACAGATGTTATCTTCCAACATAAGAAGAAAAACATTCCAGTCATAACTGTTTCTATTTTTAACTGGCTTTTGAAAAAAAAGCAAACAAAGTGCTACAAAAATATATAGCAAAGTAAGAGAATAATAATTGGATGGGCCACTCAGTCCCTGAGAGTCAGATGCATTACCCTGAGGTCTAATGTATCCACTCTCTTTTCCTGGCTTTCTCCCCCTCCTTTCATAATCACCAACATGCATGGTTAAGGCTAATAGCCTGTAAGACCATGTAACACTTTTTTTCCTGTGAAGAGCCTCACCAAAAGGGATTATACAGGTTTTGCCGGGTTGCTTTTTTACGTCAATATTTTGCTTTTGTTAAGAAGTCCAATTCTGTCTCCAATAAATATTCCTTCCAGTAAAGTTGTTGTGGAAATGCTTTAGCATTTACTGCTTCAGCTGCTGATGGAGATTAATTTTGTTTTTATAAATAATTAAGCTATAGAAAATTCATATACTCTTCTTCCCTTTATGACTACTTTATGTTTTTTCAACTTACACTATATGTATGTTGCCAAAACCAAAAAAAGAGATAATGGGAAAGTTATTAAAGCTGTTAGCACCTAGAGTAATAATCTTTATCATATGTGAACTGCAAGTTTTTGAGACACAGATTATGAAAAATGGTGTAATCAAGTTTTCAAAGGATGTCCACTACTGCTTGATGAAGTGGTTTTGTCCTTACCCCTGTTCTCATGTGTGATCCCATCCCCTTCCTCAGGCTAGCAGCTGCAAGCATGTGTTCGTGTAACAATCCAAGTCAGAGAATTAACCTAGGGGCTAAAAAAGGATGCTCAGTCCATAGTCTGGTTCATTGTACAGCCATGTGAGCTCCATGCTGGGATAAAGGGAGGCCACTGAACAACGTTACCAGGAGATAAAAAAGGGACCACCCATTTTACCAGCAGCACAGATGTCCATCAGTTCAGACAGTTACAGAAAGTGCACCCAGATGGCCTGATGCAAATCTTTCTAAAGCCAGTGCAAGCACTCCACATCATCTGTTGTTTGGAAGTATTAGAGGGATGGTTGATGGGAGAGCACGTGACTCATAGTAACCCTACAGACACCCTGGTGAAAACACCCAGTAACAGAAGGAGGGGGCATTCAAGAGCTGGAACTGCTGCTGGAATCATCTGTTGCAACTCTTAAAAGGTTTTGCACAGCACTGAGCAACAGGGAGTGAATCTTGTTTAACAAGGCTTTGGGTATGGACCAAGAACACAGCTCTCAAAGAGAATAGGGCATACTTTTTCAGTGTCAGTGCAAATAAAGATCCTTTTGTAAGAATTGTCATGACAGACAAAGGTATTTTCCATAGTTGGTATCTGAAGACTTCTGTATCTGGGGAAAAGTTAGTCTTCAATTCCAGGAATATTTCTTCAAAAGCAGTACTGGCAGACAGCTTGTATGGAAACACTGGGCTGGACCGAGGAATTATACAGCCAGTAAAAGAGAAAAATTCAACTGATATAAGGATATATTTTGTTTTTAAGGTTGCAGTGCTTTTTAACTAAAAGAAACGCATTTTATCTTTAAGCCGAAGAGATGAGGATGAGGGGACTATGCTTTCTTGCTCAACCTCATGTATAACACCATATTTTGCAAGAATATTGGAAACTTCTTGTGAGGATGGAGTGTATTCAAATAAGCAGAAGAAATCTATCATTTCAACTTATACTTTCAAGTACTGAAACATTTAAGTCTTTAATTCTTTGTCCAGGACAATTCTAGCTACTCATAATATGCATATGGAAATCAGATCAGCAAAAGTCTTAGCCACAGTGAAAATGCATGGAAAAAACCCTTTCCCCTCTTTCCAGTACATTCTATTTTGTTTTATCAGCCATCTTTCCCCAAAATCCTTTCCTGCTCTTTAGCTCCACTGCAAGAAAAGTGATTGCATAGACTGGAGTTTTTTGACAACATTAACGTTTCACCTCACCCTGAGCAATGACGGAAAACTGAACTTTCCACAGGGAATCCACACTCTGTCGGATCCATAAATGAATGTAGCCCCTGGGTGACCTGGGCTGATGATTCCACTGCAAGTGTTAGCAATACACAGACAGCAACCTCGTGCACCATCACATCCAGTCACCACTGTGGTTTAGTGTGTGCAGAACATAACTGAAATGTAGACTGAAGCCCACAACACCCTCCTCCCCCCCAAAAAAGTCCACGGCAGTAGGAAACATTTTGAGCCCTTGTATCTCCTATTGAAAATACACATCCACAATTAATCACATTCTTAATTTATGGCTCTTCGATTCCTCACTAGTAGCAATTTCTCACATAGCTACCTCAGCATTATTGTTACCACCTCCACTGAGATGGAAGGCTCGTTCTGTCTGGGAGGACAATGACTTGGCCTCAGTTATTCAAAAACCTATGACATCTCAGCCAGATTACAGTGATATAACCTGTCTGTCTTTAAATCTGCTTTAAAACCTTTGACAAAAGTCTCTGCAATATTACCCCACCTCTTCACAGTCCTGCCCTTTGCTCCCTATGCCAGTTTCCATTACAAAATGTAATTACATCCAAGACCTCTGTGCCAGCCTTTTGGGGAAATCAGTGACACATGCCCACAGTATCTGAAAGATCAGCTAAAGCCTACAAATGAAAATCACTGCCAGCAATTCAGCTCTCTAGTAAAGTGGTGCTAAATGATAGTACAGCTTCTTGGTGTAGGAAGTCACAGTTCTTGCAGTCCCGGTCAAAATCTATGAAATGATCTCCCAGAAGTTCAGAGACATTCTCAGCATCATGAAATTTTACTCTAAGTGTGTACTTCTTAAACTTTGTCTTCTCTGTGGACACAGAGTATTTCCACACTGGGGAAAGCCTGGTTAGTGAACAGCAACTTTGTAGAAACTGAATGTTTCCCTACTGGAAAGCAAGGACTTTGCTTTCTTCAATTTGCACTTCCAGACAACTCAAGAATTAGTTGATAAACAAAGAACTTTATCCAGTTACGAACAGCTGGAATGTAGGCAGAATGGAGATAGGCTTATGGATAAGTAAAAGGACTGCTTACAGTTGTGGAAGGATTGAGAAATTGCCAGTCTTTGATAGTTGAAAGGGAAAAGTGTGTGACTGGAAAGCAGTGCCTAACTGCATGTTGATCCTTGCTCCTCCCATACTACAGTTATGGAAGGAAAGAAGGAAAGAGTAACAGCAAAACGAAGAGTTAACAACAGATTATAATTCACTGTAATTTCATAAAGCAAGAAACGGCATCTCCTGCCAGTTGAAAGAGTGGGTGCTGGATCGGAAAGCCCAGAGCTGGGAGGCAGTGTTGGGTAATATTCGTAGCCTGTGTGGGATTCTTCCATGCCATCTTCAGAGCTGTTCTATTACAGAGTCAGACACGAAATGCAGGGCAGCACAGGTGCAAGGTTTGCACCTTATATCACTCGGGAGCACATCCCATGGCAGCCATGGCAGCAGGGTCAGAGGGCTTTGCTCTCTGAGCGCTCCTGCCCTCCCCCTGTCTATATGCAGCTGTAAATTATTGCAGGCTTTGTGATCTTTTGTTACCTTACAGCCCAGACATTACAAGGATAATGAAAATAATGTTAACTCTTCTAGCCTTCACTGTGAACTATTTTATTCTTACAACCAGAACACCTGTCTGTTCGGCACACTTCTTCCTCCCACGAAACACGCCTGCCATCTTCTGGCCAGGCCACCGAGCATCCGGGGGCTGGCTGGAAATGCACTGAAGTGCCTGCATCGAATGAGCTCCTCCAATTGTTAATGCAACCAACTAACTAAACAGGTTGAAATTAGATTCTGCTCTAGGGTGTGAAGTTCCCCTGTCACAGAAAAAAATACCTTCCAAGGTGTGCAAAACTCTGTCTTGATTCATAAGGATTTGTATGAGTTTTTCTTTTTATCTTCATACCTGCAAATATGCTGAGAGTTTCATTTATTCAAAGTCCAAAGGAGACATTCAGCCAAAACAGTCATTATTAAGCTGGTTTTACATTTAAATCACAAGTTTCAGTGACTTTTACAAGGAAACAATGTTGATCAAATCTGGAATTATGGTTTTCATGAGCATATATTAAACACCAAGGTGTCATGTTCCAATGCAAATATTTAATGTGGCTCTAATCAAAGCCAATGCTAGAGGTTGATGTCACCTCAGGAAGTTTCAAGGAATTTACCAACTATGAATTAAAGGGACACATTTTAGTGGTGGACTTGGCAGTGCTAGATCTACAGTTAGACTCAATCAGCTTAAACGTCCTTGCCATCCTAAACAACTCTGTGATTCTGCAGTTCTAAAACCTTGTTCAGAAGTCAAGGGTTAAGTTCTGAAAACAATGCTTTATCTCAAGACAAAAGTTGAATCTCTCTCTGAAGAAGAACCTGTTATTTTAGTTGCAAGAACTACTGGTTGATATTTCACAGCGTATTATGCGGCACTTTAGATTTCATGCTCATAAACACTCCCTTTAAAGTCTATGACTAATTCACAAGAGCAGAATGATGAGGGTTTTTTTTTTTTTCCAGGTATAGGAAAATGAAGTCATATCAAAATCAAAACACTTCACGAACTGCATTGCATTAATGAACTAGCGAGAAAAGTGAGAAACGGCTATGACTGTGTTTTCAAAACAAGACACTGATCTGCATTTTCTTTTCAATGTCAAATGTTATACAGCACATTTGTAACATATGCTTATCTTACATGCATATTACACATTTCAATGGAAATAATATTGAATCTTAAACAAATACTAGAATTGCTCAGAATATTTATATTTTCAGTGCCTCTATATTAAAATATGAAACTGGTTCATAAAACAGAAATTCTGTGCTCCACATCACTTGCAGTTAAGAGGGACAGGGTGGGAACTGGAACCACGTATACGATCATGTGAAAAACAGTCAGGCTACTTTCAGCACCCTCCCAAAATTTACAAGGCCATTTCTTATTTTATTGATGGAGGCTGTGTTGTTCAGACCTATGCGTTAGCCTTAAGTGTCAGCGGGACACTTCCCTCATCCAGCTTAAGCTGAATGAAGGGCTGGGAACCATACGGCTTCCCTGGACAGGCCATGAAAAGGCATCTTCTCTGGCATCTCCAGAGAAGGATTCCTTCTATGGAGAAGGAGTCTCTTTCTCTGGAGATTTTCAAAAACTGCCTGGATATGTTCCTATGCAACCTGTTCCAGGTGAACCTGCTTTAGCAGGGGGATTGGACTGGATGATCTCCAGAGGTCCCTTCCAACCCCAATCATTCTGTGATTCCAGCTCTTCAAAGACAAGAGTCTAGGACTCTTTGACTTTTCAGGAAGCCTGGATAGTTAATGGGGAGTAGGTTTTTAGACAGCAGTCAGCTGAAAGGAATCCTACCCCAGGCATCTCAAGTTGGTGATAAAACCAAAGAACCGAAATGCTTTTGAATGAGCTTATTTCTCTCCATTAACAGAGGAAGTGAGGCTTGACTGGATGTCCCACTTCAACATCAGGCAAAAGTCTACTGGAGCAAAGGGATCCAGGAAGACTGGGTGCTCTTCAAGAAAAAAAGTCTTAAAAGTGCAGGAGCAGGCTGTCCCCATGTGCTGTAAGACAAACCGTCAGGGAAGACAACCAGTCTGGCTGAACAGGGAGATTTTGCAGGGACTCATGAGAAAAAGGAGAGCTTATCACTTTTGGAAGAAGGGGCAGACAACTCAAGAAGAGTACAGGGATTTTGTTAGGTCATGCAGAGAGAAAATTAGAAAGACAAAAGCTCACCTCAAACTCAATCTGGCTACAGTTGAAAGAAATAACAAAAAAAATGTTTTGACAAATACATTAACAACAGGAGAGTCAAGGAGAATCTGTAGGCTTTATTGGAGGAGGCAGGGCAGGGGAACATTGCCACCAAGGATGAGGAAAAGGCTGAGGTACTTAATGCCTTCTTTGCCTCAGTTATTCCCAGGTCATTCACCCCCTGACCTGGAAGACAAAGATGGAGAACAGAATAAACCCCCATAATGAGCTGTGGCTGAAGGGGTGAGGAAGAAGCCTCCAGGGTCACTTTTCTATGCCTGCCACAAGAGCTTAAGTCTTATGAGGAACAGCTGAGGGAACTGGGTTTGTTTAGCCTGGAGAAGAGGAGGCTGAGGGGAGACCTCATCACTCTCTACAACTGCCTGAGAAGAGGTTTGTAGTGAGGTGGGTGTTGGTCTCTTCTCCCAAGTAACAAGCAATAGGATGAGATGAAATGTCCTCAAGTTGTGCCAGGGGAGGTTTACATTGGCTATTAGGAAAAAATATCTTTACTGAAAGAGTGGTGAAGCATTGGAACAGGCTGCCCAGGGAAATGGTGGAGTCTCCATCCCTGGAGGTGTTAAAAAAACATGTGTAGATGTGGCAGTCCAGGACATGGTTTAGTAGGCACAGTGGTGTTGGGCTGATGGTTGGACTGGATGATCTTAGAGGTTTTTTCCAACCTTAATGATTCTATGGTGAACTCCATGAAGTTTAACACCACTTAAATTAAGGCCTGGATTTTCCTGGGAGAAGAAAGGCTGGACTGGTCATTGCTCCAAACCTTCTTTTGCACTATACCACAAATCACTTACACTCTAGCTCATCTGAGACAAAACTGTGCTACCCTCTTCTTCCCAGCCTTCATCAAATAGTAGCTGTACGCAGTCTGTATTACATTCATCCCTCTAACCCAGCCTCAGAACTGTTAATACTCAGAAATATCTTTTTGCTGACCAGATTCAATGATATACAAACATGTATCTGAAGGCTTTTCATGGGAGCAATGTTAGGATCCTCCTCTTCCTAGCAGACCACATTTTCTGCCATGGTAGGTCTAGTTTCCAGTATTATTTGCATTCTCTCGGCCTCTGTCTCTCACATGTTGCCTGTGAAAAAATATCTCCCAGATATCTCTTCTGAAGACTCAAATTATCCTGACGGATGTGTCATTTTAGCTCAAACTAGACAAATTATTCTTTCCAGTATGCTTTATTAATCAAAAAAAAATGCTGCAGTACAGAGCAGCTGACACTTTCAATTGCTTTTAACTAGTTTTGTATTAGCTAAAAGTGCTGTATAACTAGCTTGAAGTGGTCTCACTGATGACTAGAAGTACAATTCTGGCCTATGGACTGTTTACAGTTATCAGGAACTTGCTAAATTTAGTAGCCCATATATTAGCAAACAGCTCCCAGTTGGGACTGTGTAGGCAAAGGGCAGGGGAACTAGGGGCAGGGGTGTTCTGCATGGGACTTCAGAAAACTGGGCTTTTCCACTATGATTTTTTTTCTGTTAATGTTTTGTACAGGCAGTGGGGTTCAGCAAGACTGGAAGCTACTGTGTGAACCTCAGGACTGTTCAGTAATGTTGAACATAGTCCTACTGAGAAGTGGAGGAAAGCTCTGGCAGACAAGGCTCAGGCCAGTTATGACATGAATGACGAGATTAATTTTTCCACAGCTGAGTTTTCCTCTACAAGAAGGATTCTTCTGGAAGACCACATTTCCTGCCTTGGTATGTCTGGTTTCCAGTATAATTCTGATTCTCTCAACATGAATGTCAAGACCCAAGCAGAAGGAAATTGCCTTGCTCCTTCTAATTTCACTTTGTAACTCAGGGGTTCAAGAATTATATTCCAGATGTCGCTAAATATTTGAGAGAAACCAATCTGCAAGGTCTTTGCTTTGCATATATTGAATTAAAATAGCCAGATCTTGCCTTTCAGCTGTACAACACGTTGCATGCAACCATGTATCACCTTGTAAGTGGACTAAAAGTTGAGTGTAACTTGTAATTGTTTCCATCAGCTAAAAACCCAACATATAGAGCCAGGTTCTACATGTGCAACTGCTATTTTATTTGTATTTTCAAAGGATAAATTTTCACTAATGAGGTTAATTAACATTGGATCTGCATTTTGTTTATTACATTTACAGCTGTATGACACAAAGCAAGGCTGAGGTCAGACAAATTGCTATGATGGCAGCATTTGCTCCATGTGCTCCGCAAAAAATATCACAGTATTTTCTATTTCTCCCTCTCAACCAGGCACACCATTTCTCAATCATTGTCTGGCATTTGAAAAAAATGAGCTGCACCGGCTGTCAGGCTTTTCCAGCTTCCCATCTGTTTTAGGAAAATCACATTATTCTCTGAACATATACCGAGCTCACTGGATGTAATAGTCAAGAACATCTACAGGACAGAAACTAATATTAAAATCCAGAAAAAATGCTGACTATTAATTCCTAGGACAAATTCCAAGCATCTGCTCTGAGATACTGTAAATATATTTTACTAATTTAACATTCTAGAGTAATTTTTACTGAGTATCTAATTTGTAGTAAAGCATGCTGCTACTTCTGCCATGGATTAACAACAGGATTGGGAGAGCTGGGGAAACCATTAAGAAAGAGTATGATATCCAACAGGCAAGCACATAACATGGCCTGTCTCTAGCAAGATGCACTTGAAAAACCAAACATCACAGCAGGAGAAAAAGGGACACTAGGCAGTAATGAAAAAATAAGGGCCTTTAATCATTTTTTCTTTTTGCTTGCTTAGTTAAGTCTTTAAATCAGGTCTGAAACTCATAGTTCACAACTCTGGAAAAGGAAACAAACCTCTGTAGCAGAAGCCACAATGCATGTGTAAGGCAAGTTATGAAAGACAGACATTTCTCCATTTTGTGCTTGGAAAACAAAATAATAACAAAACCAGTGTAGGTGAAGGATCAGGGAAGAGCAATCCTAAGTGGTGCCTTTCCCAAACGTCCCAGCACAGAAGAGAAGTTGAGAGAAGGGAGCCAAAAGTGAGTGCTGCCCTAAGCACAGTATATCCAACTGGAGGTGGGCAGCAGAGCTGTGGCTGGTAACCAGATGGTGTTGTCCATGTTTGCTGCCCTCGCTGAGAGAAGAGGCCTGCAGCAGGAGGTACACCTCTCCTTGCTGCCAGAGAGTTACCAGGAAGGGGCCACAGTACTTAGATATATTCCTTGTCTCTTTCTTTTCTTGGCTCTGTGTCAAGTGTGCTGGTCAGAGCTAGAGAATGAGATAAATATGCCAGTGAGAAACTGTCAATATAATTTGTTCTCTCATCACCCTTTTTTCACAGGAGGCAAAACCCAAAGGCTCTTTCTTTGCACAGCTTTATAGAAAATTGTAAAGCCAGAAACAACAAGGTCTAAGCTGTTCCTTTGCAATCATCTCTTTAAAGAGAATGAGAAAGCTTGTCATTAAAGAAATATGGTGAGACTTACAGAACTAAGAGACTTTTCCTCATGCAGATGATGCACAGTATGTGAGTCTCATCTCCTGTCAGAGATGACCCAAGACTCATCCCTATGTTTTGACTCTCCAGTGTGTTGCCTTGCTTTGTTATCAAGACAGAAAACTCTTCTAGGCATTTTGCACTTTCCAGCTGAGCATTCTCTTCAAATAACAAGCATAAATCCACCGTCCTCCTTGACTGAAACAGAATGAGTGCTCATATGTTACGGATGTTGGCACTTCACACCAATGTGAAATCAAAATCGATCTTTCACACAAACCAGTCATTACAATTTATTTTGTGAAATGTTTACTATGAGTAAATTGCTTTCTGCTTTCTTAGTTTCTTTTAAGAAATACTATCTAAGCCTACAGCCCTTAGCTGTAGCGAAGGTATAAACTCCAAACTTATTTCAATAACTAAACCCCTTAATTTTTATAGGGAAATTCTTAATGTATTGACAAGGTCCCTATGTCAATATTTGCAGGTTTTACCTTAGCTTTTCAAATGTTACCTTGATTTGCTCTTCCTTTTCAGAAGAAGATACAGATACAAACTATTTTTTTGGTGAAGACTAGTAGAGTCTTAATTACAATATTAAAAATAGTCATGTGAGAGGAAATAATTTCCATTGAACCTTCAGCTTGATATATCAGTCACATTGAAAAGTTCTTCGTGCCACATACACTGCACAACAACAAGTTAAGTGCAGGCAAGTCTCTGTGCCTGTCTACATTTAGCTGGCAATTCGTTCTCATCAGTAGCTGCACACTGATAGAGCCACAAACGCTGCACCCAGACAAGCAGAACTGATGACACAAGCTGTCCTCTGCAGGTGGGAGGGAGCAGCTCACCAAGGCACAGCTGGGGTCGCCTGCATGCTGAATCCACCAAAGCCTGCATCAATAAAACATTAATATTTGGCTTCTACAGAAATACAGATAGATTGGTCTCTTTTACGCTAGAGTATCATCCTAGGAAAAGAATATCCACTCCAGGTTCCTTTAATGATTTGTGGGGTTTTTTCCAGTCCAAAATACAGACTTCCTGACTGATTATAATGGAACTGCAGTTATAACAAAATGGAAGATCCACTGAAGAGAGCTTTACTCTTATATAAAGAATGCAAAATGACATTGAGTAATTCACCACAAAAGGTATCTGGGACAGAGAAATGATATTTGGCAATAGTTAATGGATCACTACATTCATCGCAAGCTAAAATGAATTGTTGACATGCACATTTTGTGCTGTTTTTCTTAGCAGGCAACTGCTTTCATTCTTACAAAATTTATTGTTATCGTATCAGGCTAAATATACTTGTGGTATTCCAAGGCAAAGGCATCATGTGTATTTAAAGCTTCTCAGGATCTTGTAGCTAGAGAAGAAACAGTAGCCTAAACCCCTCCCTGTACTTTTATTCTTTTTACTTATGAAAATGTGATTTTTGCAAGACCATATGTTTTGTAATACCTGTTATAAACCCTGTCATTAATCCAATAAAGCCTTTGGCTTGAAGGGCTCAGGAGAGCACTTAAGCAAAGGGAGGAGTTTTAAAAACTCAAAAGTTGTTTTGCCAAAAAGTGTATTTAGATGTGGCCATCACATAGGGGTACATACTCTAAACATGGCCTAAGCAGACTGGTATAGAAAATAACACAGTTCTGCCATTCCAGAAGATAATAAGGATTGCTTTATGTCCAGTTAATTCAGAGCATGCTCCTTACACAGCAGGTTCAAGGAAACCATAGACACCGCACCTGATTATTTGTATTCATGCCTTTCCTCTTGTTCTAAATATCTCAAACTGAAAAACCTTAATAGCTTTTGAAAAAAATACATGAATTTTGTCTACTCTGAGCTGTCAGCACCTCAAAATCATTTTTACATGACTGAGAGGAAAACCCCAACCTCTGCCACACACCTTGTAAAACATTCTTGAAATAAACTGATCTGTGACTTTCTGCCTCATAGCCAAATATAGGAGGTATATTATCATGGCTAGGCTTCGCGAGCGAAGATTTGAAAAAGGGCTCTACCCACGCTTGTTACAAGCACGCTGATGGCTAAAAAGGCCAATGCGAGATAGACAAGTCCGGTTGCAGAAGGCACAGCAGAAAGACTCCCCAGGTGATATCGACGAGACGCGGTTCTTTCTGCGTTGTCTTTTCTCCTCGAGAGTGGTCCTGCGTGTGTTCTCAAAAGCAGCAGCAGCGTTGTAGATGGTGTGTCTCCAGGCCTCCCGATTGGAGGCCAGGGTAGACCAATTGTTATGATCGATATGGCCAAGCCTGAGGGATTGTTTCAGGCAGTCCTTGTATCTCTTCTTCGGGGCTCCTCTCTTGCGGCAGCCAGTGGCAAGTTCCCCATAGAGCACGATCTTAGGGAGGCAGTAGTCCTGCATCCTGGAGACGTGCCCTGCCCAGCGCAGCTGTGTTCTCAGCAGCATGGCCTCAATGCTCGTGACTGCTGCCTGTTCAAGGACAGATGTGTTGGTCTCACAGTCAGTCCAGTGGATGTTTAGAATTGAACGGAGGCAGCGCTGATGGAAGGTTCTAAGAGACGCAAGTGGTGCCGGTAAATGACCCATGATTTGGACCCATATAGAAGAGTGGACAGTACAATGGCTCTGTAAACGCTGATCTTTGTACTTTTCCTTAGGTGTTGGTTTTGCCACACTCTTTTATGGAGTTTACCAAAAGCTCTGTATGCTTTAGCTAACCTGTTGTCTATTTCTGCATCAATCTTACCATCTGAGGATGCTGCCCAGGTAACTAAACTGCTGGACTGATTTGAGTTCTGTTTCACCAATGGTGATATGAGGTTGATGGGAGACTTCCTGAGGTGCAGGCTGGTATAAAACTTCTGTCTTCTTCAAGCTGACTTCCAGTCCAAACAGATCAGCAGCCTCTGCAAAACAGGATGTTAGACGCTGCAGAGCTACTTCTGTGTGGGCAACGAGGGCGGCATCATCAGCGTAAAGAAGCTCACGGATAAGATGATTTAAGGTTTTAGTGCGGGCCTTCAGTTGCCTTAGGTTGAAAAGGCTCCCATCCGTACGATATCGAATATAGACACCGTTTTCATCATCGAAGTCTGCTGTGGCCCTTTGGAGCATCATGATGAAGAAGATTGTGAATAAGGTTGGTGCAAGAACGCAGCCTTGCTTCACGCCATTGGCTATGGGAAAGGGTTCGGAAAGTGCATCGCCATATCTCACTTGGCCGCGCTGGTCCTCATGAAGCGAGATGATCTTTTTGAGGAACTTGGGAGGACATCCTAAACGTTCCAAAATCTGCCACAGACCTTTTCTGCTCACAGTGTCGAAAGCCTTGGTGAGATCAACAAAGGTAACATAGAGACCTTTGTTCTGTTCCCTACACTTCTCTTGCAGTTGTCTGAGAACAAAGTGAGGTTTCATTATGAAACCAAGTGTGAGGTTTCATTATGAAACGTCTCTCTTGGGTCTCTTCTGTGGTGCTGCCTTGTCATGGGTGTAGGCCTGGGACTTGACACATTCACCAAGTCAGATACGCACAGCCACAACAATGTGGCACAGACTTCACCTCGGGGTTCAGAGCTGTTTGGCCTTAACAGTTAATCTATATAGACAAAAATAGAAAGGGAGCTTTCTGCTTAATTTTTGTGTTAGTTGATGAACACAAGATCCTCAACTATGGCAATTTTTTTTATAGGAACATTAATATGAGATTACTTAGATTACAATTTAACTCCCAATTTTACAAAGAAGCTGAAATTGCAATTAACCCTGGAAATACTATGACATTTTTGCCTGAATGTGCATATACAGCCAAAGGGAATTCAGTGGAGTTATGCTTGTGTAACTAAGTTGAATTTGGTTTATTATTCCACATTTGGAACTATGTAGTGAAAATTGCAAAATTAAAGATATCCAGTAGGTGTCATCTCCCTACCTACTGTATGCATGATTTAGATTTTGTTTTAATTGAACTTAAATGAAAAGCAGGGAGTTTTAAATAGTACAACAACTTTTCTGAAGAACATATTTAAAAATGTATGAGTTTGATCTGATGGGTTTTACTAACACTAGGATTTCTAGAATGTTTGCAACCTGGAACTGTTTAAACACAAAATAATTTTCAGATATCCATGACAGCCTCACTAACATCTGTAAAATGCAAATGTGCCTGAAAATGCATGTATTTAAACCTGAAAATCCATTTAATGGGTTCCATTTAATCCACATGTCCTTAAAGCAACATCAGTGGGTACTGCAGCATTGCCTCCAACCCTGAAGCCTGTATTGCAGAAACAGATCTGAGATGCTCTTTACTGATGAGGATATTAAGTGGAGTAGAAAGGGCCTTGAGAGGGCCGGGAATTCCATTTCCATAAACGGTGTTTTAAGTTGTTAATTTCTTGACAATACACCTCATAAATATTTTCATGTGGATTATTGAGAACTATCAAGCGCCTGGATGTGCTTGATTTTACATTGCTTTTCATTTTGGATCAAATACTTTTATTTATATTCTGCAGCTTCAGACTTATTTGAGGAGTAAAATTACTCAGGCAAGTCTGAATCACTGTGATTCAGTAAACCTAAGTAAAATAAACACTTTTCACCTTTTAAACCCTGACCTCTGTTATTCTGATACTCACTAGGTCAGAGTTAGGCCTTTCAGCATGTGATTAAAACATGCACTTTGTCCATGCCCATGGATTTTGCAATACAATCCTTTAGCAATCCAAAATTTCTGGCTTTGTTAGTGTGGGTATCGCTTAGGAAAGTTCCTGTGCAATTCTGCTGTTGCTTGATCCAAAATCCTTTGAAAGTTACAGAAAGATACCCAAGGGCTTAAGCTGTGAACTAGTCCGGCACATGAAAAGGCTGAGCTGCAGCAGGTGAAGCTGGAGGCAGACACTGGCAGGAGATTGCAGCCTGGCAGGAGATGGCAGCCTGGCAGATGCCAGCAGGCGCCCAGGTTGATTGCAGCTGTGGCCTGAAACCTGCTTTAATTAGCACAAGCAGTGGGGTGGGAAGTGCCCCTTCACAGACTGACTCACGTGGATCACAATGTTTGCATTTAATTCATTTTTAATCCTTTTTGCTCTTAATGAAGACAGCTTGACGTTTCCAACAGTCACAGTCCCTGTATTTGTGGCTTCTGTGAAGACGTATGAGGAAGGAAACATGATCTAAAAGGAAAATGGCTTTTTTTTTTCCACATGATCCCAATTTATGGTTATGCATCAAGCAAGACAGGGCTTTTGCATCACACATAAAAGAACAGGAAATTCTGCATAACTCTTTCCTAATTAAAAGCTTATTAGTTCTTCAAGGTGAACTACTCACTTATCAGCCAGGAAAACATTACCTTAGCACTCCTGCCATCCACAGGCAGAGAGGTGGTGAGAATGCGTATGTGGGAAAGTACAGAGGTGGGGAAGCATTGTGAACAGGGTAAGGGTCCTGACAGAGCAAAACAGCACTGGGGGTGGCAGGTTCCATCTGGGAAAACAGGACCCGGCTTGCCAAACAGAACCCAGCTTGCCAAAAAAAGTCATGTCTCCTGACCATGCTCTGAGCCAGGTTGGACCCATGGTAGTGGAAAGGCACAGCTCTCCATGGCCAACTCTCAATGGGACAACTCTCTGCAGGGAACACCCTCTGCAGCGACAACTGTCCATGAGAAGCCATCAGAGTTAGGGTTAGGCTTAGGGTTAGTGTTATCCCATGTAGAGTTGTCCCTGCTGAGAGCTGTCCCTTTGGAGAGTTGTCCCTGTGGAGTCAGCCATGGAGTGTTTTTCTAGACCCCGCAGCAGTGTGCAGGCTGGTGGATACTGCAAAACATGCTCTATTATTATTTGAAAAGGATTCTTGGTGATGAAGCGGTGTTTTTAGTAGTATGAGGAATGAATACAGCCTAGAAAAGAGAAGGCTTCAGGGAGACCTTATAGCAGCCTTCCAGTACTTAAAGGGGATCTACAGGAAAAGTAAGGAGAGGCTCTTTATCAGGGAGAGCAGGGATAGGATAAGGGGTAACAGTTTTAGGCTCAAAGAGAGATTTAGATTAGCTATTAGGAAGAAATTTTTTACTGTGAGTGTGCTGTGGCCCAGACAAGTTGTGAATGCCCCTTCCATGCAGGTGTTCAAGGCCAGGTTGGATGGGGCTTTGAGCAGCTTCATCCAGTGGGATGTGTCCCTGCTCATGGCAGGTGGCTTGGAACTGATTGATCTTTGGGGTCCCTTCCAACCTGGACCCTTCTGTGATTCTATGATTATGCGGGCATGCCTTGTACACTCATAGAATGAGCCTGGATTTGCAGGGTCCCAAAATTTTATTTTTCTGTCACTTCTAGTTAGGAATAAACTCCGAAGTTAAGCAAGTGAACGTATGCTTGAGTTGTATGGCCTTCAGTGTGGCAGGCGAGGATTGCTAAGGTGTGCTCTCAATTGCCTTCCCTAGTTGGCAAATGTTCGGAATGAAATGCAGAGCGACTGTAGCATCTCCTTTCTGCATTGGGGTTGAACTGGGTGATCGTTAAGGTCCCTTCCAACCCAAGCCATTCTATGATTTTCTTCTGACGTGCTGGAAGGCGATGGGTTTTGCTTTGCTGCTGCAGAGGAGCAGGGGGAGCCCCGCGCTGGCTCGGAGACGCCCCCACACCCATGCCCGCTCCCACAGCAGGGCTGTCCCGCCCGGCCGGGAGAAACCAGCGCCCCCGCCGCCATCGCCCAGCACCCGGCGGGGCGGAGTGGGCTCGCGCGGCCCCCGCCGCGCCGGTCGCCAGCAGGCCACCGGGCGCGCCACCGGGCGCGCCACCGGGCGCGGGGCGGCTTTGCTCCTCGGCGAGGCGCTCCCTGCCCGCCTGAGGCGGCGCGCGCGGGCCTGGGGAGTGCGGTGAGGCGGCGCGGCCAGGTGAAGCTGGAGGCGGGCTCGCCGGCGGGCAGTGCGGGGGAGGCGCAGCCCCTCTCCCCGCCGCCTGAGGCAGCGCGGGCCGGAGCGGGTGAGGCTGGGGGCGGAGGCAGCGCGCGCGGGCCGTGGGCGGGGCCGCGCTCTGTGACGCCCGCTTGGCCCCGCCCCCGCGGCCCGGCCGGGGCCGGCGCTGCCGCGGGAGCGCGGAGAACATGGAGGAGGCGGCGGCCGGGGGGCCGAACCGGGCGGCGGGCGCGGGGCGGTAGCTGAGCCCGCCCGCCTTCCTCACCCACCCCACAATCACCCACTCCCTTCGCTCTGGAAGCGCCGGGAGCGGGGGCAGCCCAGCCCCGGTGGGGGATGGCGACGCCGGGCCCTCCGCGGCTCCCGTGGCTGCGGCTGGGCCCGCGGCTGCGCGCGGGGCTGGAGGTCGCGCTGCGGGTGCCCAGCCTCTTCCTCATCGACGCCATCTTCAACGCGGCCCCGCTGCCCGGCGGCGCCCCGAGCGCCGCGCTGCTGGCCGCGGGGCTGCGCCTGCTGGGTGAGAGACCCTTCCCTCCCCCCCCGCCGGCCCTCGCGGCTCCCTGCCCGCTGCTCCCCCTCCCGCGCCAGCCCTGACCGCGCTGCTGCGGCTGCTGGGTGAGAGACCTCCCCTCCCGCCGGGGCCCCGCTGCTCCCCTCCTCACTGTCCCCCATCCGCCCTCCCCCAGCCCCGCCGCGCCCCTCTCTGCCTCCTGCCCGCTCACCCTGCCCGCCGCCCCCGGCCCGGTCCCCGCGGCTGCGGGATCTCCCTGCCGCCTCCTTTCCGCTCGCTGGGCTCCCCTCCTTCTGCCCCCCGCTCCCCCATCCCCCGGCCTCCTGCAGCGCCTGCCCCCCGCTCCCCTCTCTCCCGCCTTCTCCCGCTGCTCCCCGCGCCCTCCCCCGCTCCCGCCGTGCCACCCTCTCCCGCAGAGGCTGGCGCCGCTCGCCATGTGCGCGGGGCTCGGGGCCCGCGGCGCGAAACCAGGGCCGTGGAGCGATCTTGGGGTTCGGTAGCGTGGGGTCTTCCTGAAACAGAATCATAGAATAGTTTGAGTTGGAAGGGACCTTAAAGATCATCCGGTTCCAACCCAGCTGGCGCACCTTCCACTCGACCAGGCTGCTGAAGGCCCCATCCGGCCTGGCCTTGAACACCTCCAGGGAGGGGGGCATCCACAACTTCCCTGGGAAAGCTGTGCCAGTGCCTCACCACCTTCATAGGCTTCCAAATCTTTATTTTGGGAGCAACAATTCAGGAATGCTGGGAATTTGGTTCCCAAATGAAAGAGGAGTCTCTTGAAACGTGGGATGGTTATTTTTAAGCTTTTTCCTCCCCTTGATGAAGACTGAAAGTCACTGGTGTAACTGAGTGGTACTGTGCTCAGTATTATTGGTAGTGCTGGGTCGTTGCGTAGTGCAGCCTCGCTTTGCTCGCTGCTGTTCTGGGGATGCTGCACCCTGAACTGCACCTGAGAGCCCTGGGGCAGGAAGGGAGAATCTGCCACACAGCACACGCATTTTGTGGGCCTGTGACGCTGGTTCTGTGTTTACAGTTGGAAGAAAAAAAGGAAGGAAACGAGGTACGGCTGTTGGGGTAGGAGGTTGAGAAAAGTGGTTAAAGATCACTCTGGTATTGGGATTAACAGGTTAAAGCGTTTTTCAGGTGATTTATATGGTCAGTTTTCTGGAAGGATTTGGGGTAGACATAGGTATTCCCTGCCTTCTGCAGAAGAGTTCGGGAACAAGAGTTTATGCCAAGAGACTTATCATATACTTTGATTTGAGTGGTCTGTATCTCTTGGCTGTCCAAAAGTAAAGAAAAAATTAAACATGATTAAGAACTTCCATGTGGTTCAGACAGCAGAGTGCTTTTGAATCCATTTTTTCCTCCCCTGAATTTAAGGATTACAGAGTTGGGGTTTTGCTATTGTTAGGAGAAATCAAAATATTTATGTTGGATAATTCTGTATTTAAATAGTGGGGAATTTGCCCTTTTAGTTAACCATTTGCAGGCTTTGAAAGACTTATCCACATTTTCCCTCTAGCACAATGCTATTTGGCATAGGATAAAGGTGCCACTTGTCCTCTCATTACAAAGGCTGTAGCTCTGGAGAGATTTGATAGCTGTCAGGGTGATATTGAAGAGTTCTGAAGTATTCTGCGAGTACTACATTGTTCAGGAACACTAACAGAGATCTGCATGATTTGTAAACTTTCACTGCACAATTCCTTGGTCTGATTCTTCTTGTTTTCTTTGCAAGTACATGGGGTTATATACAACATAGAACCAAGTTCTGCAACCAGAGCGCAATATTTTCTTTAATCTTTTTCATTAACTTGGCTTTGTCTCCCACACAGTGTTTACCTTTCATAACCTTTGAATGTATTTTTATAAGTATCTGGGTTCCAGTAGAATCACTTCCCCGTAGGAATGTGTTCCCTCCGAGAGCAGTGTTTCCTCAGCAAGAAAACTGTTTTTTGAGAGGGTTACTTTAAATACTGTAGTCTGTAGAATGATGTGGAAGCAAGTAGAATGCCTGGGACTAGGGAAAACATAGATTAAATTCAGAAAATACTTAAGCGTAAAGAAAATTGAACTCTGCAACCGACTAGAACTCAAATCCTAGGCAGTGTGCTGCTATAAACATGCTGGCAAACTTGCAAGAGTCAAGGGAAAAAAGGAGGGAGGGATTCATTGTAACACAAGAAATTATTTTAGAAATTATAATAATTTTAAAAATTAGAAATTAATTGCTGTGTTTGGAGGCTGTACTGGAGACGGTTGGGTTGGGCTGGAATAGGTAGGAACAGTAAAGACGAGAGCAGCGCTGTGTACAGAAATGTGAATCATCTCTTCAAAGGAGGAACTGTAGGGCTTCCTGTCAAAGGGAAAATGGAAACCATTTACTGTTGGGTGAACACCTTGCAGGGCAGAGGGAGGCCTCATGGTGTAGAGACATGAGTGTAAACTCATGTCCTCCAGTAAACTACACTCAGTGTAGAACTGAGTGACAGAAATGGAGATGGGGGGGAAAAGAGTCTTCATCTTCCCTTCCAAGATTTGAGTTACCTCCTGTGGCTTTCCGAGATTCTTCTGGGGGGCCTTGACTTTTCCACCTGTTGTTAGTTCCTATCCAGAGAAACCAGTAGGTCTGGCTTTTTCTGTTGGCTTGTTGTAGTACTGTTTTTAGGGATGTCTCTAGTGTGAAAAGTCAGTGGTTTTGGATGGCCTGTAGTGTCTGAACACAGGCCTGTACTGCAACTGCAAGGAGGAAAAATAGGGTTTGTTAACAGGCGAGTTCCGGAGCAGCCGCCTTAGTGCAAAATGCATCTCATTTGGCTGAAATTATCAGAATTATGGAAATAACAAGCTTGTTACAGGCATTTCAGACTTTTCTGTGGCTTGCAAGAAGAGACAGTACAAACCTGCCAGCAGTGTTTGCTCACGCACATGTGTTTGTGGACGGAGGTGTGCATGGAAGGGTGATCCCCTTGTCAAACTAATTTGGAAGGAAGTGCTGTATGTAGTGAATATTGAGCTTTTCACGGAAGAAATGAGCTGTGGTAGAAGGCACCTTCTTGGAGCAGTGATTTCCTCAGTCCGCTTCACAAGGTTACTAGGTTAATGATTAGTTAAGGAGAACGTGTTTATATCAGCCAATGCTGCTGGCAAAGAACACTCCTAAGGTGCATTAATACTTGTTTTGTAGTCTGACTTTTGCTATTAATTCATACTCACCTTCTCCCTTCTTATTCGGTTCTCTGGGGTAGGGCTGTTTTTTATGGTTGGTTTTTTTTTTTCCACTACTGGTATCAAATACTAATTCTTAGCAAAGTGTTTTTTATTCCCATGATCAAGATACCATGGCTTAAAATATTTTTTTAAACACTCAGTTATGGGGGATTTGAAGCAATCTAAAACACAATTGTCAGAAAAGACTGATGCTGTCCTTCAGTCGAAAGAGGATTACTTGTGATTTCATTAGTTTTAGTACAGAGATTGAAAGCAATTTACCATCAAACAGAAGTTGCAGATATCGAAATCTTTCCAAACTGGTTTGGATGAGAAAGCAGATGCATAGATTGGAGCTGCTTGAGAAGCCCAAAACAAAGGCAGTGTGTGTCCTGAAGAAAAAAACATTGAAGGAAATGGCTCTACTGATGAGTTCCATTTAATTTGACACTTGTTAGGGCAGAGCTTTACCTATGGAGTGCACAGTGATGAAGTCCATAAGCCATGCTACAGAAGGGGTTTATGCGAGGTTGTAAATGTAATGGCCAGGATGCTATGACAGGGTTTCTCAGAGGAAGATGCAGATTTTCTGGTCACGGTCAAGATGTTTGTTTCCCAGTGTGAGGGAAAGGATAACACAGGAGTTTCAAGGTCTAAATCTGACTTCTGACAAGTAAGATGCAGGTTTGCACTGGCATCAGCAAAGAGATCATTGGTAGCATTTTGCGTTCTGTGTACAAAAGCTTTGTACTGCGGAAGGGCTTCTTGAGACTTCCATTTCAGGCTGCTTTACAGAAATGAAAGCAGATAGGTGCCTTACAGAAATCAAAGCAAACTGAAGGGAATCGGGAGAAGAGCTTCCTGCCTCCAGTAAACTGCAGCATTTTGTCACTATATTTCCCATTAAAGGGTTTAGCTGAACTGTTTTGGTGACTGTTATCATTAGTGCTCCAGCTTGGACACCTGTCATTGAGTGCTTTGCTCAAGTGAATTAGAGGGCTTAGTGAGAAATAAATGAGTAATGTTTACTAATTTTGCCTATAAAAGTGTTGCTGTGTCTGGTAAGTTGTTTTCTGCTTTTAGAACTTGTCTGCCCTTAGATTTCAAGAGTAAGGCTGAACTGGGAGTTGTCACTGCTCTACTCTGAAACTGCAGATGAACTCAGCAGTAATAGTGACTTAATGCTTGCATTGGCTTTGCATCGCAGCCGCGGCGCACAGATACATTGAACGCAGAGGTTAAGGCGTCTGCCAGTCTGTTTGCTGGAAGGGCACCTCTGTTAATGTAAAGTTATGAGTGACTAATTGGAAAGCGATACATTAAATAAATGTGCTCCAAAGCTAGCAAGTTAAAATCTGTTATTGAATTTCTGCTGAGAACTAAATGATATCTATATCTGTTTTTAGGTATCGTTGTATCCAGTATTGTTCTGGTCTTACAACAGCGAGCACTTTTCAAGTTTTATATGATCGCCTCTGCATTTTTGCTGGCTGCCACTTCAGTGTTGGTGAATTACTATGCCTCTTTGCACATCAACTTCTACAGTGCCTACTACACAGCTGCTTTTGGCATTCAAATCTTCCCTCATAAAGGACCATCATTATGGATGGCACTTTCCATCCTTCAGCTCACCTTCGGAATTGGGTATGTTACACTGCTGAATGTGCAGTCCATATACTCTCAGCTCATCATCCTGGATATACTGATTCCTGTGATTGGCTTAGTTGTTGAATTACCTTTAAATGTCCGGAAGATGCTAGTTTTTATTTCAGGCCTAGTTCTGACGCTAAATACCACAGCCATTTTAGTAACAAAAATTAAATGGCTCTACTATTCAGTGCGGTATGTTTATCTGCTGGTGAGGCACATGTATCGCATTTATGGATTACAACTGCTGATGGAAGATACATGGAAAAGAATTAGGTTTCCAGCTGTACTGCGTGTTTTCTGGCTAACAAGACTTACAGCACAAGCTGTGGTATTAATCTATGTTGTAAAGATGGCTGAAACTAATACAGAAGAAAAAGTCTTCTTGATATCATGGGATAACTGCTGGGAACTGATTTGCAGTCTGATCATCAGCGGGTGTGACTCGACCCTAACTGTGTTAGGCATGAGTGCCGTCATTTCCTCAATAGCGCATTATTTGGGACTTGGTATCTTGGCATTCATCGGGTCAACTGATGAGGATGACAAAAGGCTTGGTTTTGTAGCGCCCGTCTTGTTTTTCATTTTGGCTCTGCAGACTGGTTTAAGTGGACTGAAACCAGAAGAACGATTAGTTCGCCTGAGTCGAAACATGTGCCTTTTGTTGACCGCAGTCCTGCATTTTATCCATGGAATGACAGATCCTGTGCTGATGTCTCTCAGTGCCTCCCACGTGTCGTCATTTCGCAGACACTTCCCTGTACTGTTTGTTTCCGCTTGCCTTTTTGTCCTTCCAGTTCTGCTCAGTTACGTCCTCTGGCACCACTATGCACTAAATACGTGGCTTTTTGCAGTGACGGCATTCTGTGTAGAGCTTTGCCTAAAAGTAATAGTTTCTATCACTGTTTATATATTGTTTATGATTGATGGCTACTATAATGTGCTATGGGAAAAACTTGATGATTATGTCTATTATGTTCGTTCAACTGGCAATATTATTGAGTTTATATTTGGAGTAATCATGTTTGGAAACGGAGCTTATACAATGGTTTTCGAATCGGGAAGCAAGATTCGCGCTTGTATGATGTGTCTACACGCGTACTTTAACATCTACTTGCAAGCAAAGAATGGCTGGAAGACTTTTATAAATCGCCGGACTGCTGTTAAGAAAATAAACTCACTTCCAGAGGTGAAAGGAAGTCGGTTACATGAAATAGATGATGTATGTGCAATCTGCTACCATGAGTTCACCACCTCTGCTCGCATTACTCCATGCAACCATTACTTTCATGCACTTTGTCTTCGGAAGTGGCTGTACATCCAAGACACTTGCCCAATGTGCCATCAGAAAGTGTATATTGAGGACAAGGAAAACGCCAGCATCTCTAATAACAATGGGTTTGTGGCACCAAATGAAAATCCTGTACAAGTTGCAGAACAACCTGCTGATGCTGAAAATGAGTTAAATGAAGATAATGACAATTCTGATAGTGATGAGGAAGACGATGACTGCGTGGTGCCGCACTTGAATGAGCCTCTTAACGTTGACTCTAACTCTCTTGATTAAAATGCCCTTTACTAAGCCGTGAGGTATTTGTTTAAGATTGACATCAACAGAAGGAAAGTGTCTCTTGTAGTTATTGTACTTAAGCACAACGGCAGTATCTTAATGTTGAGTCTGTGAATGGTGGTTGTTTACTGTGGTGTGTGCTACTGTAAATATACCTCTAATTTTTGCTGGTCTCTTTCATGGCCACCTTAAAATTGTGTACATTATTGTACATGGAATAAAACGTTTTCACATGTTTTTAAGATGGTTGGGAAAACACTCTTTAATTGATGTAGTGATAATGCTGTGCCAAAGACTGTATACCAGTAAACCCCAATCAATGAGTTCTGGATGCAAATGAAAATAGACTGTGTAGCAGGTCAAATCAGAAATGAAAAGCCTGAACCAAAGCAGCTTTACTTAGAAATTCAGTATAGGCAGAGCTTTATTGCTAAAAAACTAGTGAGTTGTGTTTTTAAAAAGGTAAAATAAAAATGTAGGTTGGTAGACTTACTGTTAGAGCATTTGCATATGTGGAACAAAAGACAAAACTGCTAAGCTTTCCAGTAAAGTAGAAAAGCATGACAAGGATGTGCTAAATGCCTCTGAATTGCCAGAAGTAGCTTAAAGCTCTCTACATGTGAACTCAGCAGCCTGGTGTTCACCTTCTGGTGCAGACAGGTATTCACAAGAGCTGCTGGCTTGGGCTGTCCTTGAAATCCTTGAGATCCTGAATTTTGATGAAAGGGAAATCGGGCTGAGAAACTGCACAAATGCAGACCATCTTTTCAAAAGCAGCTTTAATCTTGTACCATAGGAAAAAAAGCACTACATATTGGCTTTGATTGATAAGAACTTGCAGATAAGATCGTTTTTAAGGTTTTGCAATATATTTACTAAAGTTATGCTGAATAAATATAAGAAAAACAACTTTATATATTTGGAAAGAAGACTTTAATAGTGTTGTTATATAGAGTATTGGCCAACTCGAGTGGGTCATCTTCTCTTACTGCTGCCATTATTTCCAGTATTTGACTGAAAAAGAAAGACTGGTATTAAAAAAACCTCAGTACTTGTTATACTTCAGACTGCTGCATGCATGTGTATAAGTCACTAAGGTTAACCTGGAATATAAACCTCTGCTGAGAGCAACAGGGCAAGATGCTCAGATATGCAAATAGCTTCACTTTTAAGTCCTTAACTGCCATTCCCTTTACACCAACACTGGTTGCTCACTGGTACAGATTCATCTTTGGTCTTTTGACTCTTGTTTGGAGGTAATTAAAGAGCTTTCTGTTTCAAAGAAAGTGTCATTTTGTGGGTGTCTTTATGAATGTTATTCATTTATCAAACAAATTCGTTAGCCTTTCAGGGTTAAAGCTGCACCATGAATATGGCAAAGCTGAAATTCCAGATACAGCCTTGTGTGAGAGTACAGCTGCCAAAGTAACTCTAGATCAGTTGTGATTAATGCATTCAGATATTTGCAGCAAATGTTACATGAGCAATTTTAGCAGGCCTATAGCCTTGATAGAAGCCAGAAAAAGGAGGCAAAAGGAATGGGATGAATAATATTAATACTAAGTAACAGAAAAACAAGCCACAATCTTCTCTCTACTTGTATAAATTGCCCCTGGTTTCGTATTAATCATTCTGAAAAATGACGATTGTGTACAGGTCCTAAAATTCTTCATACTTTCATTTTTTTCTAGTAGCAGAAAAAAACCTTCATGGTGAAGAGTAAGAACCCCAAGCATGTTGGTAGGCTTTGGTTTTTGGATCTTGCCTCAACTTATGCAACAGCTAAACCACTTTTTAAGGAAGACAGTAGAAAACTTTGCTCTTCGCAACTACTAGAATGCAAATATTTTCCTAGATGCAGAATTAGCTCATTTCACCCTTCCTGTGCTTTGCAGGCAAACACCTTCTTTATTTAAGGAATGTTCAAGGTGAGATCAGGTCTACAGAGAAATAAGGAACAAATATAAAGAATTTCACCCTTGAGTCTTGTTTGGGCTTCCATCTCTGTACCCACTTGGATTTGGTAGGATATTACATTACTAAAACACTGCGTGTTTCAAATCACTGAAGGAGGAAAAAAAAGCCTCTTGTGGCTAAAATATCAAAACCCCCTCCCTTACAAAGGGAGTTAGGCAGTTCTGAAAATATATATAAAAAATACCAACAAAATTGACAGGTGTCCAGCACTACCAAAAAATGTGGAAAAATCCTCCTGCCAACTAAACTAATTTAAACAGCGTATATACCTAAACATTGACTATACCGCATGGTCTGGAGCTACCTTTCCCCTCACACCAGATCTTGTTACTTGAGAAGTCACAAAATATCAATTCTCAGTTACCATGCTCCATTTTTCCTAAGGTTTAAGAGGTTCTCAAGTTACTAATCTACAATTAGTACAAGTTATAATGAATGTTTTAAAGGGACAGTAATTTTGAAGTAAGGTTGAACTAAAGATTTTGTTTTATAAAAGAAAGCAAAAGCCAAAGTATAGCGTTTGTGCAGTGCTCTAGGACAGACTCCCTGCATTTCCAGTTCTGGGGTTTCTGAAATGTCTCAGTAAACTTCAGCTAAGGCAGTGGACAAACGTGGGGTGTTGGTAGAACACACAGGCTTGCTGAAATGGCCATGGCAACAGTAGAGGTCCACCACTTGTGATCAGAGACCTGTTTGCACTTGATCTCTTCTACTTCAAAATCATGGACTGACCACAGAAGGTCTTAACTGAAAGAGCCCTTCTACGCTAACGTGCACTTTGCGTTTAAAATACAAAATCATTTTCAAAGAGTATTACAGATCAACATAAATGCATAAAAGATATCTGAACACTAGGAGATGTCATCATTAAGTTTAACTGTGGTTGTAGCATCACCAGTGGTCTTCTCTCTCTAAGATTCTTCAGGTCTCCCCCCCCCAAAAAGGAGTAGAATTCCCTTCAGTCTTCAAATAAACTCTTGTTTAGACACCTTGACGAACATCTAGATTCTTCAGTACAGTCCTGCACAATACTTCAAAAGTGAGGTCCAAACAACTAATTCACACATCTTTTCACAGCAACACGCTTAGGCTTCACACCAAAACAAATCCCACTTCTGATTGAGTAAATGAGCTGTGCACCTGGACAGGTACAGCTCTGAGCTTTACTTGATCAAAACTCAAATCAGGTGCTACACTGCAAGAAGAAACCTTCCTGAATTCCTTTTTTCTTTGCAGGAGTTGATACCTGAAAAGATTTGCATAACTCACTGACCAGACTTTAGTAACAGCTGTGAAGATACAGGCATTTCACCCATCATAGAATCATAAGGTTGGAAAAGACCTCCGAGATAATGAAGTCCAACTGTACCTGTCCCCTTCCTAAACCATATCCCTGCCTTTTCAACACCTCCAGGGATGGCGACTCAACCACCTCCCTGGGCAGCTGTTCCAAAGCCTGACCACCCTTTCAGTGAAAAAATTTTCCTGACGTCCAGTCTAAACTTGTCACTTGTGAGAAGAGACCAGCACCCACCTCACCACAACCTCCTTTCAGGTAGTTGTAGACAATGATGAGGTCTCCCCTCAGCCTCCTCCAAGCTTAACAACCCCAGTTCCCTCAGCCATTCCTTGCAGGACTTGTTCTCCAGCCCCATCACCACCGTCGCTGCTCTTTCTCGGGACTTGCTCCAGCCCCTCATTATCCTTCTTGTACTGAGTGGCCCAGAACTGAACACAGTACTCGAGGTGTGGCCTCACCAGTGCTGAGTACAGGGGCACAATCACTGCCCTGGTCCTGCTGGCCATGCTGTTTCTGATGCAAGCCGAGATGCCATTTACCTTCTTGGCTACCTGGGCACACTGCTGGCTCATATTCAGCTGGCTGTCAACCAACACCCCCAGAACCTTCTCCTCCAGGCAGCTCTCCAGCCATTCTTCCTGTAGCGCTGCATGGGGTTGTGTCCCAGGTGCAGGACTTGGCACTTGGACTTGTTGAACCTCATCTTGTTGGTCTCAGCCCATCGATCCAGCCTGTTCAGATCCCTCTGCAGAGCCTCCCTTCCTTCAAGCAGATCAACCTCAGCTTGGTGTCATCTGCAAACTTAGTAAGGGTGCACTCGATCCCTTCCTCCAGATCATTAATAAAGATATTGAACAGGACTGGGCTCAGCATTGAGCCCCGGGGAACACCACTCGTGACTGGTTTCCAACTGGATTTAACTCCATTTACCACCACCCTTTGGGCCTGGTCATCCAGCCAGTTTTTCACCCAGAAGTGGGTGTGCCTGTCCAGGCCAATGGCAGCCAGTTTCTCAAGCAGAATGCTGTGAGAAACAGCGTCAAAGGCTTTACTGAAGTCCCAAGTACACCACATCCACAGCCTTTCCCTCGTCCATTAACTGGGTAACCTTGTCATAGAAGGAGATCAGATTGGTCTGGCAGAACTTGCCTTTCATAAACCCGTGTTGACTGGGTCTGATCACCCGATTGTCCTCCGTGTGCTGTGTGACAGCACTCAGTATGAGCTGTTCCATGACCTTCCCCAGTACCGAGGTCAGACTGACAGGCCTGTAGTTCCCCAGATTGTCCCTCTGACCCTTCTTGTCAATGGGTGTAACATTTGCCATTCTCCAGTGTCTCCAGTCATAGAATTATAGACCTCTGAGATCGAGTCCAACTGCACCCCTCATCCGCTAAACCATGTCCCTAAAAACTCATCTATCCTTTTTTTAAATACCTCCAGGGATGGTGACTCAACCACCTCCCTGGGCAGCCTGCTCCAGTACCTAACCAAGTGGCACATCCCCAGTCAACCAGAACTGCCAGTAGATGAGGGAAAAGGGTTTGGAGAGGACCTCTGCCAGCTCCCTCAACACCTTTCGGTGGATCCCATCCGGCCCCATAGACTTGTGTATGTCTAGTTGGCCAAGCAGGTCTCTAACCAAATCCTCCTGCATCACTGGACCTTCATTCTCACTGTCTTCTGGCTCAGGGGGCTGAGTATCCCAATGGCATTTAACATTACTATTAAAGACCGAGGCAAAGAAGGCATTAAGTACTTCTGCCTTGTCCTCATCCCTCATCACTAGTGTCCTTCCTGCATCAAATAAAGCAGGGAGATTTTCCTTGGTCCTCCTGTTGTTGTTAATATATTTGAAAAAACATTTATTATCTTTCACTGAACTGGCCAGTTCTAGTTGGGCTTTAGTTCTTCTAATTTTCCCTCTACATGATCTCACCTCACCCTTATAGTCCTCCTGGGATGCCTGCCCCCTCTTCCAAAGCTCATAAGCTTTCCTCTACAGTGCTATTTAACAGTGATAACGAAACATTTTCACTAAAGCAATTATGCATTTCCTTGCTTTTCACAGTCTGCAAGGAAGAGTGAAAAGCTGGCAGAAAATAGTTTCTGTACTTTCTCACTGTGTCCATCAGCCTCTGGAGTTTCCTTCTGCTACTCTCTATGTTGACTGCTGCTGTGCTGAACTTCACAGGATGAGTTTTTTTCAGCACAGCACCAGAATGAAGAGATGTCCCTAACCACGCTCAGGCTGTGGCAGTTAATGTCCCAGGCCATACTTGGCGTTTCAGTACTGCCCCTTTGCAGAGGGCAGCACAGCCCTAATGCTGAACTGGTTTTAAAAATAACTGGAACAACTGATTGAAATTTATGAAAGTGTGGTTACTTTACAGGGTTTAACCCCTTCTTCAGTGTATCAAGTGAAAAGATGGTTTCACCCGCAGGAAGCTTTTTGCATCCAGAGTTGCTGAAATGGGAAAAGGAAGACTTCTAAAAGTTTTCCACAGCCTGTAAAGCAATGCCTTGCAGAAGTTGCAATAAATGTAGAGTTCATTTCTATTTACTACATTTCCAGGGAACTGATTTTTTCCATTTTTTTTTCCTGCAAAGTGTTTTAACTATCAGTACAGCAGCACACTTACATTATATGGCAGGGTTCATTTCTGTCCTTCAAGCAGTGCCCTATTTCCCATTTCTTTTTTGTCGGAAATGTAGTTTTAACGTATTTTGATCCAGCGTGAGTATTTTTCACTCCACACCAAGGTGCATCTAGATTCATTCGAAAAAACAAAGGAAGTAAGAGCATGCAATCATTTGAGAATAGCAAAAGATTGTTTAATCAACTGCTTCCACACACAAAAGTCCTTGCAATCTCTTTCTGGCACTGAATTTCAATTCAAAATGGAATTTAAGAGATTTGAGCAACTTTACATCTTTGCAATATTTGAATTTTTATGCTGTTACCTTCAATTTTTAAAAAATCAGCAATAATATTACACAATACTGACATAACACACATCCTCTGTCATGATAAAGATAGCTGGATACTGCATGTATTCCAAAGAAATGTCCTGTATAAGTTAACAGGTCTGCACTTCACGTGCAAATAAATTTAAGGATTTAGGTAGTCTGTGGTTTTCCTTTCTCAGACTCAGAAATGAAAATAAATATTGTATTTATAACTGCCAGTTACTGTGCATTGAAATGAACATCAAAAGGCACCCCTGTCAGGCAATTAAAATCACTGCTCATTAGGCCAAGAGAGGAATTAAAGTGTTCTTCCACCTTGATCCATTTAAAGAGCAGTTGTTTCCAAATGCTATTGCTGCTACCAGTGACAAGACCATGGCTGTTGCCCCATGTCTGGCACACCTCCAGCAAGCTGGATTTTAAAAGATATTCAAGCAGGATGCTGGTACCTAGGTACATTTAAAAATCCAGGCTTGTCAATTTGTCCATCTTATTTTCACCTACAATGTCAGGAACTGACACGACAGCTAATTCTTTCCAGCAGAAGGATGAAAAAGAATACTTCTGGAGCCTGTTCATTGCTTTCCAAACTGGAGAAACAGCCAGTCTTTTTTTCTGCTCTGAACTCTATAGGTCTTGATTCTGCCTTGCCACTGCTATATAAGCACTTCTCATTCCCCTATAGTTTCCAAGTCATAAGCTGACTAAAATATAAACTCTTACCGGTCTCTATCATTAATCGTTCACTAGGAATTGATTTCAGTGTCTCCAAGTTGGCTTCTGTTTTCAATGAACTAGAAGATCAGAGTTTGGTTAAAAAGTGTATAAAAGTAATTACTTTGCCTATTTAAATGTTTTGCAGCAAAGGCAGCTTCCTAATAATTTTGTTAAGCAATAAAATGTGCTTCATTTTCAAAAGTGCTGCCTGTAAATTCAAACTCTGCAGCAAACGGTAAGTCTGGAGAGACTCGGTGCAGCCACCTCACCTCAGTGAGCAGCAGAGCCCCTGCCTGCACTGCCCCTCTTGCCTGGTCTCGGCAGCCCATGCAGCTCACGGAGTGGTGCTGCTGGCTTTTGGCCAGACGACTGCTGAGAATTCCGACTGCATAACCAGGAGATGAGGCTGCTTGGGTTATGTTTGCATCTTTCCTGGATTTGATATGGCTGCTTAAAATGATGCTATTTTTTAAACTCTTCTCAGAAGGACGGCTTCCATGTTTAACAACCTTATTTATTTACAAACAAGGATTTACCTAAGCATAGCAGAATGGAGCCAAGACTCAACTGACTCGCTGAGCTGTGAGTCAAGAACTTTTTATGGCTAACAGACTAATGAGTGCAATTCTAAATCTGTCAGATGATTAAGAGTCTAGAGAGCTTTGAAAACTTGACCTCATCATGTAAAAGAAAACAATGAGGTCACTGCAGCTGATATTTTAAAATAGTGTTATTTCTTGTAAAGGACTTACCAGCCATTTATTCCAATGTAAAGATCCAAATCTAATATAGCTGCTGCTTCTTCCTTTGTGCCATCAAAAGAATGTACCTAGAACATACATAAATATAGAGGCACATCCATATACAACTACATCTACTTCATTTAAAACTTCAATCATTTAAAAGTCCATATTCATTTTTATTTACATCATAAATACCTTTGCTAGCATGCATTATACATCAATACAAACATAAAGATTGGACATGGCTCAGTTGATTCTAGATTTGGGCAAACTTCAGGCTGAAGTCACTTGGATATTGCAATAAAAGTGGTTACCATGTTTTATTAATGACAAATGCGTGCAGAAAAGGCCTATCCAGTGCTACTGCTTTTGGCCTGGGGACTTCCTGTAGCTGATAGCTGGGAGACCATACATAGGTAGCAGTCCTGTGCATGCTGTATTTCTATATTTTTTCCTCAGTATTTCCTACAGGGCATTGTCAGGGATATAGTAAGAGCCTATATTATGTTTTCCACAGATTTTATTCCACTGAAACTAGAAAGGCAGTCTATTTGGTCATTCCAGGGACTGAAGAGCCAAGAGGCTTCTCAGCCCAAGTGCAGTAAAGAGATGATCTCCTTCCCCATGCAGTGAGGGGAAGTCAGTTGCAGAGGGTGCCTGCTCATCCTTTCTCCATCTGTTACCAGTTTTGCAGAAAGGAAGGAGAGACTGCACAGAATTATGTAAGAGGATAACATGCAAAGCACTAAGGTAGGGGAAGGTTTTTACAGTCACAAAGGGGACAGAGATATTATTGTAGGGGGTATGGTCTGATTTCAGCAGGACAGAATAATCCAAGCATTTATTAATTCTGGAAAACCCTACCATAATGGAAACCTGAAAGAGCATTGCTAGACTTCCTTAATAATTTCATCCTGGGTTTTTCCTGTTATGCTTTTGAATTAAAATACATGATCTGAGTATATAAGGACGTAAAGCAATCAAAAGTTACATCTGTATCTAATTTGAAAATGATGTCTAATGTCAGAAGGAAATGCTTGAGGTTACGGCTTCCACTGGGAACAAGCATCTAAATTATCTGTGGTCTGAATGCACTGCAGTTAGAGACACTGAAGAATTGGGAAAAGGCCAATGTCAACTGTAAGGTGCTTAAACTGTCCTTCTGACAGGCCAAGAAAAACTGCTCACGTCAACTGCAGAGTTTCTTCTCAGCCTATCTTCTTACTTTGCAAAAAAACTGTTGAATAAGTACTGAAAACAAAAATAGTAAAAGGGACTGGAAAACACTTATTAATAACTTAAGCCACATAACAGGAAGCCTGGCCAGATGCCATGACAAACAAGGAGTTGCGTATTAAGCCCCAATATTCACATACACGCATGTAAAAATGAATGCTGTGCTGAAATCTATACTTACCACCCCTCCTACAAATCTATCTCGGTTTCTTCTCATTATGTCTGTGAAGCAAAATAAATAAAAATGTAAGACAGCTTTATGACAGACAAAGGTGAAAGAGTCAGGTTTCCAGATTTTTCATATTCAGAATTTGCTCTGAATGTGAAATTCTCAAACAAAACCCACCTAAAAATTCAGCATGTGAGTTTCTACAGTGCAGAAACATGGGCAGTTGCATCTGTTCTGACAGGTCAAATTGTTTTTCGAAATACCTGTAAAATAAAAATCATCTTGAAACAGAAAGTCAGTGTAAGAACAAATAAAGACAGTTGAAGAGTTTTTTCCAGTGCTTGTGTCCTTTTGTCCTCCAGAACTAAAGACAGAATTAATGGCTTTACCATACAAAAGCTGTTATTTTTGTTCCTGTGTAAAAGGAACTCTTTTGCATGGTATATTCACAAAGTAGTGATCGATGCTGCAAGACAGGCAACAAGCAGCCAAGAGCATCAGTACTGAAGAATGCACACATACATGTTAAGCATGTGCACTTGTGTGTGGGTTTTGGGAGTTTGGTTTTATTTATTTATTTTTAATGAAAGAGGAACTGACTGGTCCCCTTCTGCCTAATGTCTTCAGTCTGTCACAGTCTTCCACTGTTTCCCCTCCTCTCCTTTGTATGCCTGCATCCTTTCCTTTTCACTCCTTTTTATTCCTCTCCTTTCTTCTACTCCTAGTATTCCTTCTGAAAGAGCAGTTACAGCGAGGCAGCCACACAATGAAGAGACATCAAAATGTGGGCAGAGGGAAGGTAGCCAGTTTCCCCAGTACAGTTTCCAAAGGACACCGGTTAGCACTGAACTAACCTGCCACTTGTCAGTCACAGCTAGTTCTGAGCCCAGAGCATTATCATTCACCATTGCTATCTGCCACGCTGCACCCAGGCACGCAAATTACCGATGCTTAGGAAACACGGTAAGGAACTTATGCATGGCAGAAGGCCAACAGGGCATAGGTGGCTCAGTATCCGTACATTAAGAAGGACATTGCCTGTCCCAGCAGGCTGGGACTGTGTGCACATACACGATTTCTTTAAGTGTTGCTGTTAAGCACAGTCCAGGGCACTGGGGCATTCCACCACCAGATATCAGAAACATTTCAAGGGCAAACTCCAGCGTCCACATACTCCTATGCAGGATTCACATACCAACTATGAGAAAATGGCAGGTAGCCATGACTTTCATTTACATTTTCCTAAAAAATAGACACTGTAACTGGTCTTTTAATTTTGTGCTATTTACAGTATCACAAGGTTGGAAAGGACCTCTGAGATCATCAAGTCCAACCTATAACCCAACACTAACACCAACCATCATCTAAACCATGGCACTCAGTGCCTCATCCAGTCTCCCCTTAAACACCTCCAGGGTCATCGAGTCCACCACCTCCATGGGCAGCGCATTCCAATGGCCAATCACCCTTTCAGTGAAGAACTTTTTCCTAACATCAAGCCTAAACTTTCCCTGATGAAGCTTAAGTCCATGCCCTCTGGTTCTGCCACTGGTCACCTGAGAGAAGAGACCAACCCCTGCCCGACTACAACCTCCTTTTAGGTAGTTGGAGAGAGCAATGAGGTCTCCCCTGAGCCTCCTCTTCTTTAGACTAAACAGCCCCAACTCCCTCAGTTGCTCCTCATAGGGCTTGTGCTCCAGCCCCTTCACCATCTTCATTGCCCTCCTCTGAACACATTCCAGTATCCTGACATCTTTCCCAAACTAGGGGGCCCAGAACTGTACACAATATTCAAGGTGAGGCCTGACCAGTGCCGAGTACAGGGGGACGATAACTTCTCTGGTCCTGCTTGCCACACTATTCCTGATGCAGGCCAGAATGTCATTGGCCTTCTTGGCCACCTGGGCATACTGCTGGCTCATGTTGAGCTTCCTGTCAACCAGCACTCCCAGGTCCTTTTCTGCCTGACTACTCTCCAGCCACTCTGTCCCCAGTCTGTAGCTCTGCATGGGATTGTTGTGTCCAAAATGAAGTACCCGACATTTGGACTTATTAAACATCATCCCATTGGAATCAGCCCATCTCTCCAGTCTGTCCAGGTCCCTCTGCAGGGCCATCCTACCCTCTAGCAGCTCAACCCTTCCTCCCAGCTTGGTATCATCTGCAAACTTGCTGATGATGGACTCAATCCCCTCATCCAGATCATCAATAAAGATATTAAACAGGACGGGACCCAATACCGATCCCTGGAGGACACCACTGGTGACCGGCCGCCAACTGGATGAGACACCATTCACCACCACTCTCTGGGCTCGGCCATCCAGCCAATTCCTAACCCAGCACAGAGTGCTCCCATCTAAGCCATGGGCTGCCAGCTTCCCTAGGAGTCTACTGTGGGAGACAGTGTCAAAGGCCTTGCTAAAGTCCAGGTATACCACATCCACAGCCTTCCTCTCATCCACTAGGCGAGTCACATGGTCATAAAAGGAGATCAGGTTGGTCAGGCAGGACCTACCCCTCCTAAACCCATGCTGGCTGGGCCTGATCTCTTGATCGTTACACTATTTTCATTACATTACAGGTTGGTATTTCTCTGTAGAAATTACTTCCCTGTTTAGCAGTGGAGAACTTTGAGATAAAACAGGTGGAACAAAAATGGGCTGAAATGTTAAAAACTGACATGAAAGTTCAGGAGAAGTCCAGACTTAGCTGAAGAAAACTGATCCTCCTTTAGCTCAAACCAGAACACATCCACTTTAAATTGTCTTTGTACTCTAGATACTGTGTTTAGTTTAGGTTGTCTGACTAAAATAAATTTATTTGCAATTCATGATTGCTCTTGTGGTTAAATAGCTACAAGTGCTTGATTATTTGTTTTTTAAAAAGATTTGTTTCATAAGGAAATGAGGTTTTAGAGACTGAGCTGCAAATAAGCCCCCTATGTAACCTCCTGCCAATTTCAATCTAATTTTGAGAAGGGCAGTGGTTTTGGAAGTACAAAGTTTAGTGCTTCTACAAATGGAAAGACAACTTGAGCCTCTTCCATTCCTAGCAAGTATGAACCCCAACACATGCTGCTGCTTGCCCTGTCAAAGAGAAAGGGGAGGTGAATGGGGAAGTCCTTGCAGAAAAGGAAAAAAACCAAAAAAAACCCCAATAAAATAATAATAAAAAAAAACACACGGAAGAGAAGGCCTAAAAAAGCATGAAGAAACCAGACATATGGTGATGAGAATGGTAACAAAGTAAGTCAGTAGGAAACTAAATCTTAGTGGTTCCAGTGCTGAAGGAACAAGGTTTCTCTTTGGACAACCTGACTGTTATTCAATATATACTGGGTCTGTGCTGCCTCTCAATAAGGAATTTAGAAAATATCTCTGCATGGTCATTTGCAGGTTTAGTTTTGACCATGAAGTTCAAATACTGCTATATTCTCAGGTTTTGAATCAAGACACTAAAGGAGCGGAAGCAAACTGGCCTTGCTGAGGTAGAATATCCCAGCGTAATTCTGGATTCATGTATGAATAATAGTGCATGCGATTTTGTTCATCCCCTCCACTTTGGTTAAGAAAACTCCTGTTTCTATGTCACTAAAACCCACAAACCCCTTCCAGTAGCACAGCAGAACTGAAACTTCTATATACTTCTATATACAGTTTATAACGTGACCTTCACTGTAACATGAAGGTAGTACCTTCACCCAACTATCACTCAATTCATCATTTCCTGTTGGAAAATAATATGAGAATGGAGAAAAATTCTGACAAGAAAACAGTTCTTAGCGTTGCTTCAACAAAAGAATTTAATCTTTTTTAGCTTCTCATGTTCATTAGCTTTTCAATCCAAAGAAAAAGATAAAAAAAAAAACTGTTCAATTTTTACAGGTAAAAATTACCCAGAAGAAAACACAGCATAACAAACCAGAAAATAATAATTAAACATTAAACAAAACAGAGGTCATGCTCAGATATAACCCACTGGGAAACTACCATACTTCTATTCTGTAAGGTACCTCTCCAGCTTCTTGTTAGCTATTCCAGTGACGGCTAAAACACCTGAACTGCAGATCACATGAACACCAGTACCTGCCTCCACGCATTTCATACTTTGCCTTCCCTTTTCTCTTAGTTCATTTTATCAAGCAAATACTGAATATTAATTTGAAGATCTCATCATCCAGTCTGGTAAAGCTCGTGAAAGCCAGACTGTATTCAACTCCATGTAATCCAACTAGCAGTAATTAGAACAACCCCAAACCCTACCATGTTTCACAAACACCTGCAGGGTGAAGAGTAGGGAAAGCTGTCAATTTAGAAAATACAGAATTTATAAACACAATGTTACAAGCGTCTGTCCTTGAGGCTCTAAATACTTCTTCACCCCCTCATATTTCTTCTTTTATGTCTTTTTTTTATCAATCACTGCAATTTCCAGAAAGGGTTCCCAAAGAGCCCTGAGAAATTAGATTTATGTATTTCATAGGATTCCCTCTGTAGACAGAAGCCCTCACTACAAGAATGCAAGCCGATTTTAGGGGCTGTGCTAGCTTCTTTCCATTCAGTATCTATGCTGCATGTATTACATCAAAACACAAATTCCTCCAGCTCCTGAGATCACCTTTTTCATCAGCTCTCAAGTATCTGCACCAAGTCCCTTAAAAGCTCATTTTTTTCCCACTGCTGACCCTTTTTGACAGTTCTGTTCCCTTCCCTGTGGCTATCACTCAACCTCATTCTTCTTTGACACACAGGAGTTATTCTCCTCATGAGTCTCTAAGAATTCTTGAATATTAGCTAGAACGAAAACCCATCATATCCAGAAATTCTGATCAGTTTACAGAAAAAGAAATACTAAGTCAACATCAGGCAGGCAGCAAAATTTAGCACATAGCACTACTTGAACGTAGGCATCTTTCTTTGAAGTCCCATTTCTGCTTTAAAATCCCAGTCCCAATCCTGCAAACTGCAGGTCTATACGTGACAAAATGTTATGTGGTAGAACACAAGACAGAAAATACTCCTGTACGTTGCTAGAAGTCAATTCATAGTCATCAAAAGTTTCTTACTTGAGTTGGGTGTCCTTTGGGCAAAATTCTAATCTGTCAAAATCTACAAACAGAAAGAACAAAAAACCCCACTTAGTATTTTAGAATTTTTTAATACATGTCTAGAAAATAAAATTAAATATTAAGATAACACTTACCTAAGCCGCACTCTCCAACTGCTATTACCTTTCTCTTATTTTTTTCAATCAGATTTCTTAGTTCAGATAAATACTGTTCAGGGCTATTCTGCTCAAATTCTCCACAGCGGGTAGGATGACATCCAACTGTACTGTAAAACATGTCTAAAGCAAGACAGCATTGGAAAGTTTTAAGAAAAAACAAATAAAAAAGTAAATTTATATAAGGCACAGACAGTATCTTGACTTTATTGCTCATGATTTTAAAAGAAAACTCCCTTTGAACACATTAATCTTGGTGATCATTTTATTACACTGACATTTTCTGCTTTAACCATGTTAGACATTATCTTTCAGTGGGCGGTGTGTGTTTCTTTTTAGTACACACAGAAAGACTTAGGTTGGAAAATACCTTTAAGATTGAGTCCTACCGTAAACTAAGGCTGCCAAGTGCACTACATTATCTAGTACACTGCAAATCTGCAACTCAAAGCTGAATTATGCTGGGGGAGCAGCCCTCAACAAATCACACAATTGCTGAAGCTGGAAGAGACCTCTAGAGATCATCTAGAAATGTATCTTGTTCAAAATGCGTCAGGTTATCCTCAGTTGTAAGATTTGCAGACAGCATGAGATTTCCCTTGTGAGCCTCTACATCAGCTGTTATAGAATTTCCCAAACAACATCAAGCCTGATTTACCTAAGCATCTAATGTAGTTTTCCTTAATGCCAAAACTAAAATTTCTGTTGAGTGCCTTTATGGAGAATGTAAATGCATGAGGGGAGCAAAAGACGACATAATGCCTTGAGCAACGTGACCTAATATTAAAGGTAGTCCTGCTTTGATGGAGGTGGGGAGGTGGATCGGGTTGGACCAGATCATCCCCACAGGTTCATCCCAACCTAAATCATTTTGTGGTTCTGTTTGTAAGTTATATTTAACATGCGTCTCAGCTCAAATACATATTTAAGTAAATAGTGGAATGGTATTTGCCTTTTACAGAAAGAAAAGGAAAGCTAGAACCACGAAGAGAAAGACAGCTCTCTTGTTCAAACTGATCATGATAGAGTGGTAAGTAAAAAAAAAACAAAAACCCAACAAACCCCGTATATTCCACACCACATAAGCATTCTATTTTATTTCTAGAAGAGAGCATCACAGCAAAATATTTATTCCAGAAATTTCCTGTAATTTGCATTTCAATCTACAATAACAAATTACAGGAAACACTGATTCCTTCCAACACCCAATGACCTAAAAAACAATACAGAGAAACTCGCCCACAATACTTTTATACCATTCTGAAACATAATTTCTCATGTTAAATCTGAGATTCTATAAACACCTCCAGTGACACGTCCTTTTGAAAACTTAATTCTGAGAGTGGAGAAGGTTATATTCTGACAAGATAAATTTAAAGTGAAAATACCATTTGTCTGTGCCAGCTGCAATGCATCTTTACTGTCTTGTAGACTCCCACCTGTAATCAAAAACTTGGAAGAAGAGAAGTACTGTCAGTGAGTACATTCTTTGAACACCAAACAGAATGTTTAAGATCTAAGCAAGAATCTAGACAGAAAACATCAGAAGATGATTACTAATGCATATATGAAAACATTTCATATATCAGTAACAAACCACAATGGTCTTTATCAAGCATCTTCTATGCTAAGTATCTAAAGCATTAAATGAGTAAAATACTTCAATTTGCAGCAATATTGGCTTCATTAGACAAAAACTCAAGAAACTTAATTTGCATTTAAAAAATTATATGCAGAAACATTCTCTTTGTCTTACAGGTGGACAAACTAAAAACTCTCAAATGCCCAAACCAAGACATGAGTAAGTAAATACATAAACCAAAAAAAGGAATCTGTATCTGAGTCAGGATTATGAATTGAAGAATTTCTACCTCCAATCTTTTGTTTTTACCTTAAGATCAAAGGTTATCACACAAGAAATGCTGCTTATAGTGTTTTCTGCACTACCACTTGCAGGATCTTACACCCTAGGTCCTAATAATGACTTTTGTACAACTCTTATCCCTACACATGCTATACACCAAACAGTCAGCAACAAGCCAGACATTTCTGCAGAATGCTCCATTAGAGATAGGCACAGTATCACCAGAAAAATATTTTATGCAGAAATGGGCACAAATAAACAGACTGAGCTTCTAGGCAAGTAGAAACAACCTGGGACGGAACAGACTTCTGACTTTGTACAGGCCAGTAGCAAGACTGAAAACATTGCTAAGAACATGGAACTTCTGAATTCCATTTCTGAATCCACTGTGTACCCTGAAAAAAAGTTATGCAGCCATTCTATTCTTGATGATAAAATAGGAAAACTGCCATTTACTTTCAGAGGGTGGTATAAAGATTAAACATGTGTAAACACAGTAAAATTGACTATAATTCTATATTTGCAGCAGTGTGGTAACTTCTTCATCACTAGAGTTTTCTTTTTTTGCCTCCCAGCTTATTTCCAACTCTTTTAGGATGAGAGACTTTCTGCAAGCTTGAGATGTCTGTTCCTCTTCTAGAGAATGGTTTATTTATTTATTTCTAATCCACCAGCTTTATTGCAGTAGAACAGTCTGTGATGGTGCAGATTGTAGTCTATTTTAATTCACATTTTTCTCTTGACCATTTATTCAGGATAGAGAGAGATCCAGGCAGGCTGGACTATTACAACTAAAGGAGCGTGGTCCAGTGCTGAAAACTCTGCTTTCAAGGCAAGAGTTACAAACCTGCTAATAATTATGATGCTGTTTTAATACATGTAAGTCAGTATTTACTAGCAGACACTCGGATGTGTCTACTGAATTTATAAACACTGCCAGCTCTTCTGCAATTATCAATTTCTATTACATATAGAAATATCTGAAGGGTCACTGTCAGGAGAGGTTTTGAGTTTTGATCTGTAGCGGTAGCTTTTGAGCAAGTCACTCAGGACACAAGAAGACAGGAGTGGCTGCCTAAAACACACCTAACATGGAAAATTACGTATGTATTAAAATTACCATTGTAGTAGGCTAGAAGAGAACATTTTCCTATTGAAAGTGTACAAAAGACATTCTACATACATCATACGGTAATACTAAACTTAAAAGTCAGCATCTAATGATCTGTGCAAATGAAAGACAATGTTTTCCACAGAACACTTTTGCATTCTGCTATTGAGGAAGGTTAACAGCATTTTCCATCGCGAGTTCCAGAAACAATTGTTTTAATAGTGGAGCACTGAAAAAACAAAAGTATTAGAAAGCAGTTTAAACTACTAGGAATTTTATTAAAAGAAATTACCTTTTTAACACCAACTTTGACTGCTCTCTCTACCACATCCAAAAAGTCATCTGTGAAAGTTCATAAAAATGTCATAGGTTTAACTTAAAGTTTTACAGCCTCTTTTCAACTAAAAATCACTTCCATGCAGTGAAGATGCCTCTCACAAACAATCTTTAAATAACACTTGATTAATCTTTAGAAGACAATAACAAAATGCAATAACTGAAGATCCAATTCACATACTTCAGCAGCTTCTCACATACTTTAATAGACTGTTTTCACATGCCTGCCTAAAGATCATGAGAGCAAAAAAGCATCAGTTATAATTAGTAACTACAATTCAGTAATATAATACTTTGGTAGCTTATAGTTCATAATTCTAGATCGGTTTCTTCACGCAATCTTAACATAAATACATCAGCAATTTTCCATTTTGTTCTAGAAGCAGTTATCTGTACAACTTAACAGCAATTCTGCAGAAAAGAATATATTTTGCTTTAAACATCTAATTATTTTGCCACATTTTCTTCTTCAAGCCATACTAAATAACAAGCATCCAGTTTCTGAGGAGAAAAAAACTCTAACCTCACTTTCTGACAAGCAAGACGCTTCCATTTTAACAAGAGGAATACTGTCTTCCAGCAGATACAAAGAAAAATTTACCTTGATGCTTTTGTGTTCCTCTGTAGATTCCTCTGAACATAGGATCCGTAAGGTTAATGCCAATATCTATGAAGAAAAAAATAATTAGCCAACTAGGGAAGGCAATGAAAAGCATACCTTAATAGTCCTCATCTGCCACACTGAAAGCCATATACAGCTCAAGTATAACTTTACTTGCATAACTTCAGAGCTTCTTCCTAACTAGAAGTGACAGAAAATAAAGTTTTGGCGCTCTGTGCAACTCCAGGCTTATTCTATGAGTGTACAAGGCATGCCCAACATAATCATAGGATAGTTTGAGTTGGAAGGGACCTTAAAGATCACGTCTCCCTGGAGATAAGGTCTCCCTGGAGCCTCCTCTTCTCTACGCTGAGCAACTCCAACTCTCTCATCCTGTCCTCAAACGGGAGGTGCTCTTTGCATCATCTTTGTTGTCATCCTCTGAACTTGTTCCAACAGATCTGTCTTTCCCATGCTGAGGGCTCCAGAGCTGGATGCAGTTCTCCAGGTGAGGTCTCATGACAGCACAGCAGAGGGACGGAATCCCCTTTCTTGACTTGCTGGCCACGCCTCTTTTGATGCGGCCCAAGATACTTTTGGCTTTCTGGGCTGCAAGCACACACCTGAGGTTGAGCCTCTCATCCACTAGCACCTCCAAGTCTTTCTCTTCAGAGCTCTCAATCCATTGCCTGCCCAGCCTGTAACTGTGCTTGGGATTGCCCTGATTCAGGTAGCCTTGTTGAATTTTATAATCACCAAAGCTAACACATACTGTTTATTGCAATTAATTCTGCTTTTGACACAAAAATACAATTTTATATTTTCCAACAAGCAAAAAGGGAAAGAAATGTGCAGTATGCCACATACAGCCTTTACAGGGTTGAGTGCAGCTGCAGACTGCCTCTCAGGAGCCCGTCTTGCCTCCTCCCGAAGAGCTGTGCGTCTGCCTCCTGGGGGTTGCCCCTGACATCCAGCCTGGCCAGCAGCGCTGACATCACCTGCAATTTAGCCACCAAACCCAGCACAGCCTCCTCTGCTCAGCTCTCTTTAGCTCCAGCCTTGCTGAGATGGGCTGAAGCACAGGCTGCCACAGCCCACACTTCCAGCAGGAAGGGAAATTTTCCAAGGTGATATCAGGCTGCTCAGCCACACACAGAACTTAGATCTGAACCGACCCTCTGTAAGTTATTTACATATATCCTGCCCACTTTCCCAAGAATATTAATGTTTTTACCCAAGCCAATGTAATATAATTAGAAATAGCTGGGATTAACATGCCAATGCAAAAAAATCGATGAGGGGCAGACAAAAAACCCAGACTGTGGGGATAACTCTGAGGATCCCTACTGCAGTCCCTTGGTGCCCCAACAAAGGCAGAAATGCTGCCAAACACTTCAGACAGAGTCACAGAATCACAAAATATTCTGAGTTGGAAGGGACCCACAAGGACCATCACAGGACAATCCCAACTTTCACACCACGTGTCTGAGAGAGTTGTCCAAATGCTTCTGGAATATTATCAGGCTTGACCCTGTGACTGCTTCCCTGAAGAGCTGTTCCAATGCTCCACCACCCTCTGGGTGAAGAACTTTTTCCTAATATCCAACCTAAGCTTCCCTTGTACATTTTCCTGACATTCCCTAAGGTCCTATCACTGATGCCCAGAGAAGAGATCGGTGCCTACTCCTCCTCCTCCCCTTGTGGGGAAGCAGTAGACCATGATGAGGTTCTCCCTCAGTCTCCTCTTTGCCAGGCTGAACAGATCAAGTGACTTCAGCCTCTCCTATGATTTCTCCTCTGGACTCTTCACCAACTTTGTGGCCTTCTCTGGACACTCTCCAGTAGCTTTATATCCTTTTTAGGCTGTGGCACCCAACACAGCACCCAGTACTGGAGATGGGGCCACACCAGTATGTAGCAGAGGGGAACAAACACCTCCCTTGACTGACCATCAATGCACCCCAGGACACGGTTGGCCCTCTCGGCTGCCAGGGTGCATGGCTGGCTCATGTTCAAAGGCCCAAAGGCTGCTCACAGCTCAGTCCCCAAGACACGAAAGGGACACAGAAGGTGACAAGTCCTGGATGCAGAGCAGCGCCTGCCACCAGGGTGGCCACCCACCCACCCACTGCGCTCAGCCTCTCATGGAGTGGCTCGGCTGCCCCTGCGCTAGCAGGCACAGGCAGTGTCTGCCTCACCCCAGCACTGGGTGAGGTATTGAGGGGCCAAGGATAAGGTGGCTGGCACAGCTGGGGACACAGACACACACAGGGACACATATACAGGGATAAACAGGAATGGACACACACACAGAGGGATGCTGGGACACAGGTACAGGGACAGACATGTGATAGAAGTAGGGACACGGCCCCCATCCAAGACACAGACACAGGGATGCAGCCCCCACCACACACACATCCCTACTCTCCACACATCCACAACCCCCATCCCAAACACACAGTGACACACACACAGCTCCCACCCCCCCAGGAACACGGGGACGCACAGAGACACGTGGACACAACACCCCACCCCCTCACCCACCTTCTAGAGGGGCACAGCCCCCATTCCACACACATCCCCGTTCTCCACACACACAGGGACACCCAGACACAGGCCCCATTCCTCCCGCACAAAGGAATACAGGGACGCACAGGGACACAGGCCCCATTCCCCACTGCCCCACCCCCCAGGGACGAACCCTCCACCCCCCACCCAAGGGCACGCACACAGCCCTCACCCCCCCGGGACACACGGACACAGCCCCCATCTAAGACACACACTCACGGGGGGACGCACACCGGGCCACGGCCCCCACCACACACACAGCCCCAAACCCAACACACACAGGGACGCAGGCTCCGTGACACACACGGCCCCGGTTTCCACACACACACACCCCCCATCCAACACACACAGGGACGCACAGGCAGAGGGACGCAGGTTCGGCCCCCGCACGACGCATCCCGCACACAGTCCCCATGTCCCTCCCGCAGGGACGCAATACACACGAAGGCACCGGGCCCCCCCCACACACAGAGGGACGCACAGGCACACCCGCTCCCCCTCACCGATGAACCGGGCGCGCCTCATACCGGCGGCGGCCGCGCACGCGGGGGACGCGCACGCGGGGGACGCCCCCTCCCGCGCTCCCGCCCCGCCCCGCGGCGCCGCCATGGCCGCGTACCTGACGCACCAGCAGAAGGTGCTGCGCCTCTACAAGAAATCCCTGCGGCACCTGGAGTCCTGGTGCATCCACCGGTGAGAGCCCTGGGGGCAGCGGGGGCTCCGTCCCGTTCTTGCTGCGAGCGGGGCCTGAGCGGCGGGGCGAGGCCTTCCCCGCCGGGACGGGGCCTGGGATTGGCAGGGCCTTCGTGCCCTCCCTGCCCTTCCCCATCCCTCTCCTGCCCTTCCTTCCCCGTCCCTCTCCTGCCCTTCCTTCCCCGTCCCTCTCCTGCCCTTCCTTCCCCGTCCCTCTCCTGCCCTTCCTTCCCCGTCCCTCTCCTGCCTTCCCCCCCCCCCCCCCCCCCACCCTTACCCTTCTTCCCCGCCCCTCGCTGCCCTTGCAGTGACCGAAAGGGTGACGAAAAAAACCTTCCGGGTCACTTGTCTGTGCCTGCCACAAGAGCACAAGTCTTGAGCACAGGTCTTAAGAGGAGCAGGTGAAGGAACTAGAGGTGTTCAACCTGGAGAAGAGGAGGCTGAGAGGATACCTTCTGGGCCTCTACAGTTCCCTCAAAGGAGTTTGTAGTGAGGTCATGATGGTCTGTTCTCCCAAGTGGCACAAGGTCACAGGATGAGAAGAAATGGAGTATTCTGTCCAGTTCTGGAGTCCTCAACATAAAGAGGATATGGAACTGTTGGAACAAGTCCAGAGGAGAGCTGCAAAGATGATCAGAGGGCTGGAACGCCTCTGCCATGGGGACAGGCTGTGAGAGTTGGGGTTGTTCAGCCTAGAGAAGAGAAGGCTCCGGCAAGACCTTAGAGCAGCCTTCCAGTAACTGAAGGGGCCTGCAGGAGAGCTGGGGAGGGAGTTTTTACAACGGCAAGGAGTGATAGGATGAAGGGGAATGGCTTTAAACTGGAAGAGCAAAGATTTAAATTAGACACTGGGCAGAAATTCTTCACAATGAAGGTGATGAGACACTGCCCAGGGAAGCTGTGGATGCTCACTCCCAGGAAGTGTTCAAGGCCAGGTTGGATGGGGTCTTGAGCAGCCTGGTCTGGTGCAAAGCGACCCTGCCCATGGCAGAGGAGTTGGAACTGGATGATCTTTAAGGTCCTTTCCAACCCAAACAATTCTATGATTCTAAGTTGCACCAGGGGAGGTTTAGATTGAATATAAGAAAAAATTGCTTTACCAAAACAGTGGCAAAGCATTTGAACAGGCTGCCCAGGTGGAGTCACCATCCCTGGAGCTGTTGAAAAAGCATGTAGTCATGGCACTTGGGGCACATGGTTTAGTAGGCACAAGTGTGTTGGGCTGATGGTTGGACTGGATGATCTTAGAGATCTTTTCCAACCTTAATGATTCTAAGATTATATGAAAAGAGTGATGTGGGGAAAAGAGCTCCTTGGAGCCCCTGAGGAGGCCCCTCCCTGTCTACTCAGGGAAGCTGCTGATGTTGCCAAGCTTTGTTTTTCTCTGTGTGATTCATTTTCTACTCCAGTGTACTACGTCACTCTGCTCAATCTCTCTCTATAGAGACAAGTACCGCTATTTTGCCTGCCTCCTGAGAGAGCGTTTTGATAAGAACAAGGATGTGAAGGATATGGTGAAAGCTACTGAGTTGCTGAAGGCAGGCGAGGAGGAGTTCTGGGCAAACCAGCATCCTCAGCCGTACATCTTCCCAGATTCCCCTGGGGGCACTTCCTATGAGAGATATGAGTGCTACAAGGTAAAGTGGCCTGTGAGATCGTGTATGATTGTGCTTACCTTACTCTGCCTTTAGTGAATGTAAAGTGAGTGCTTTCAGTGGACTTCTGTAGGGCTGCGCCTTCACTCATCAGTCTTGTTTCTCTGATAGTTTACAGCTGCAGACATCTTACTGCTTGCATGGGAGAAGCTGTCCAACCTGTCTCATCCTTGCAAATGGAATTAGCTGGTCTGTCTGATGCCAGCTAGCTTCTTTTTGCCTGGATAGTCATCTTTTATTTTGCCAAATTGAAACTGTTCAGTGCTGGGTCTGGCAGGCATAATTGAAAGGGTTGGAGCTGAGCTGTGACAATAAACAAGGTGGAGGTGAGCTGTGCTGCCTGTCATGGTGGCATCTGGTCACAGCCTCCGTTTCTCACTGGCCTTGTCAGATGGTGGCTTGGCTGTTGGGTGACTTCACTCACTCCTGCCGTTCTTCCGGCCTTTGGAAGAATGATAAAAATTATCATTTCCTTTTATATGGTGCAGTGCCAGGTACGTATTTGTGCATCACCATGGGATAGGTGTTATGCCTGAAAATAGAAGTGCTGTTCTTAGAATTTAAGGCACTTCTAGAGGCTTTTTTTTTTTCCTCCTACATTGTTCTGTTTAGGAGTAAAGAAACAGTTTTCATAAAAAAACACAAGAGTTCTTGCTTTCTTGGCATCAACTCTTAATGCATTATGAGAAGTTAATACTAACCTAGAGAGTGCATGCATCCATTTTCTCCTGAATTTGAAGAAAGTGCTGATGTAAGACCGGACCTGATTAGATCTTTACACATAAGAAGCCATGTGAAAGGAAGAATCTGACGTAGATTTATCAGAGAAAGATAAAAGAACGTACAAGTGAAAAGGGAGGAGGAGGACTTAAGCTTATGCCAAGGTCATGAACCTTAGCAGTCATAGAGATAATAGTGAGAGAGAATCCGGGCAGAAAAGTCCAGTGAACAATAAGTGATCAAGATTAGTCTTCATCTAGAAATATGAACTGGTTTATGTTCTCTTTTCTTTGCCCTGTTTGACACACTAAAACTGTTCTTTAACAAAATGGCTGTCACAGGGATTTGGCTGTTAATCTGTCAGTGCCTGTCTGTGGTGGGTGCTACTACAAAATGTAATTTTTAGATCTCAGTCTGTTTGGTGGTTTTCATTGATATTTGAGGTGTGTGTTTTTATTACTAGCAGCAACAGATGCAGCTCTGCTATTTGTGTTGAGCCAAAGGTTTACTTGGTGATGAGAGTCACAGCAGGAAACTTAAAATGTCGCTGATGAATGGTGGTACTAGAGCAACTTCTTAATTTTCTTTTTAAAGAATTGAGATCTTTGTTGGGGCTTTTTTTCTGTTTTGGTGGGGTTTTTCTTTGTTTTGGGTTGATTTTTTTTTTTTTAAGAATGTTGTTCTCTTTAAAATGTTAACATTCTGTAATGTGCCACTACGGAATTTTAGTTTTTGGTCTCTTTTTTTTTGACTGGACATCTTAGAGGTCAGCCCTTATCAAGATTTTAAAGGCCATTAATTTTTCAGTAGTTGTAGACAAACGGGAATGAACTGTAAGGTTGTCTGTCAAATAAAATAAAATAGTACTCGGAGAAAAGGATCTCTCTAACCTTCTGCTTCTGGAAGTAAAAAGAGAAGAAATGAGATCTATTCCACCAGATGGAATTATTTTGAGAACTCTAAAGTAAACTGAAATGACCTGGCACTTGTCCTTGGAGTGCTACGATTTAAGCAAGTCACTGTGATGTCTTCCTGTGACTTAGGATAGTGTGAAACAAAGATTAAAAGTAGTGACCTCTGCCATACAGTGCCTTCAGACTAACGGTGGTCGGGTGGCCCTTGGGTGGTGTTCTTGGGTACTTTATTTCTTGGGTTATTTATTCATTTCAATACTTGTTTCAGCAATTGTGTTTAGTTCTTTTGTATGTGTACACTAGGTATGATTTCATATATAATTATAATATCTATGAATTATGTTTTTCTCTAAAAGATTCCTGAATGGTGCTTGGATTTCTGGCATCCTTCTGAGAAGGCGATGTATCCTGATTACTTTGCCAAACGAGAGCAATGGAAGAAGCTGCAGCGGGAAAGCTGGGATAAAGAGGTCGGTCCTTGGTCAATGCAAAGGAAAGCTGCATTTTATGTCACATTTAGATGTGTTCTTTGAAAAATGGTTGAATGCCTACTGCAATCTCATTTAGACTCTGGCCAGTGTGAAACATTGACTGACCTAAAATGCCTCCACAGAGATTGGAGTTACAGCTTCCTAAAGGCTGGGAAGGGAATTTGAAATTAAAGCTGAACCTGCAACTGTGTTTCAGTTAGTGTAGAGCTGTGTGGCAGTTTTGCCAAAAGAAATAAATTCCAAAGTGGGAGGAGATTAATGACCAGATTAATTTCTCTTCTGCTGCTGGGAAGCTCCAACGCTTTCTCTTTGCACCTTTGAAAGTGACTCACCACAGTGTTCATCACTTGGGAATTTTAGCCAACCTGTAGTGAGCTTCAGTTGGGAAAAGTCCGTGTTCTTAGGCTAGTTCTTTAATTCAGTTGTAGGGAAATAGCAGGATTGCATGGTGTATGGTGCTCTTGCCAGAATTAAAGCAGTGGCAGCCAGCACTCGCCTTGCTTCAAGAAACGTGTATTGAAATCATCTAGATGGTGTGCAGAAATGGAGGCCTCCTACGGACTGGAATGGAAGTTGTCCAGCGCCTATAATTATCTGGCAGCTTTCAAAGCAGCAAGAGAGTGCAGTCTGCTTAACGTAGCAATGGTAGGCTTGATTATGCAGAAATAATGATCTTTTGCGTAAAATTTCCTGTAAATCACCTTTTACTCCTAAAAATTCCTTCTTAATTGGGCAATAGGAGCCTGCAATGATTGCTGAGTTTAAGTGAACACTGAGAAATATGAGATCTGTCTGTCTTCTGAAAGGGTTTCTGCTGGTTCTTCCCTTCTGGAATGGGGGCCAGCTGAGCTCACTGCCGGGGCGCTGGAAATGCCACATTATGGAAATGTGGAGTTATGTATTGTACTCGGGCATTTTTTTGTCCTGTCTTCTAGGTTAAGCAGTTAGAAGAAGAAACTCCAGCTGGTGGTCCAACAACTGAAGCTTTACCTCCAGCTCGTAAGGAGGGGCATCTGCCACCTCTCTGGTGGCAGTATGTAACAAGACCTCGTGCAATTCCCATGTGAAAGCATGATTTCAGGAGAGGATTGCAGCGGTCTGTTGTCTGTAGGAAGTCACCGTGTCAGTGATCACATGCTACTCTATGTCATACAAAATAAAGCCAAATAAAGTAAAATAGAAAACTTTTTCTGAGGTGCTGTTCTGCTGTAGCATGTGCACGCTTTATTTCCAGTCTGGGTGGTGTTAACATCTCCACTATAGGCTTAAAATGCCAGAGAACATTGACCAGCCATGAAGAAGAGTCTCAATGGGATGCTGAGACCATGGCAAGTCTTACAGGTGAGTGTACATTGTAGCTTTCCCAGTAGGAGCTGGAAAACTCAACTATGGGACTGAAAAAATTGGCCACGTAAAATTGCCCAAGAAGGAATGTGAGCTGAAAGAGGTGGGAGAAGCGGGGTTACTGGGGGACTGGATCAAATGATAAGCAACTAAGGTCAGAATAATGCTGTCTCCCACTGTGGAGGAGGGGGCCTGGTGGGAGTTGGCCTCCATGGTCCTTGTGGGTCCCTTCCAAGTCAGGACATTCTATGACTAGCCTCATAACTTGGAATCTGGAACTAAATACAGGCAAGGGGTTAAATTTGGAGTTTCAGGATGCTAACAGCAACAGATGTGGTCTTTGTTCCTGGAATTAGGGTGTTTCTAACCTCACATTGGGATAAAGACCTCTTGCCTTTCCTCCCTTCCTTAGTAGGCTCTTTGCTGCATTTTTCCTTAGGTATCATGTCTCTCAAGACTTAAACCTTCCTCACATTGTTGTGCTTTCTGGCTGCTGTGGATAATGCTGTAGAGCACCAGAAGAAAGTGTATCCCTGTATAAGCTGAACCCTGGAGAACTACAGAACTCTTATCATCACTTAAAACCAGGAGCCTGCTGAGGAACATGGCTCTTGTACACTCACAAACAGTCCTAGCAGGCAGTGTGATACAATGAACTGGGCACAAAAGCTGTTTGCTTCCAGCCACGTCCCCAAAGCATCCATGTAGAATAGGAAATTTTGCTAAGACTTCCACTGACTTCCTAATGAGTGAGACAAGAGATGGGAAATGGCCACCTAGGAAAAGCTCCTGTTAAGAAAAAACCGAAAAGCTCAGAAATAATGCAAACACAGAAATACTGCTTTTTAAAATTACTTGCAACTGCAGCCTCTCTCCCTGTCAGCCAACCAACCACAAGTTCCTTTTTTTTGGCTGGAAGTCTGTTTTGACTTTTTATAAACAGGTCTGACTGACATTTCTTCACAACAATGGTCCTCCACATCCCAGCATTAAAAAAACAACAAAAATGCACCTCACCTCACAACAGAAACATTTTGCATATGGAGCTTTAAGTGAAGGGAATTCATTGTAGAAGCAGTGAGGATCTGCTCTAAAATGAATGTCTCTGACCAAGCAGTACGTGAAATACAGCCACAAAGAGACAGGGGGAATAGAACCAGAATCCTTTTGGAGACAGGAAGTATTTTCAGCCAAACCACCTTGAGTTTCTTTTCATGTCTTCATGACAAATGGAAACCTCTGGACAAAAATGAATATTGCAGTGGCAAGGAAGGAAATTACTTCACTGCATGGGTAGCAGTGCTGCAAGTGGGAGCAGTATCCTCCCTCTCTACCTTTGTTCCTGAGAAAGCTGAATGAAAAGAAAGTGCTGCACCAGAGGAAGCGTGACCACCAGTTTGAGGGAGGCAATTCTGCCCCTCTGCTCTCTTGAGGCCTCACCGGGAGTTCTGCATTCAGTTCTAGAGTCCTCAGCACAGGAAGCACATAGATCTGTTGGAGCAAGTCCAGAGGAGGCCTCCAAGATGATCAGAGGGCTGGAACACCTCCCCTGTGAGGACAGGCTGAGAGAGTTGGGCTTGTTCAGCCTGGAGAAGACTTCAAGGAGACCTTATTGCAGCATTCCAGTGCCTGAAGAGGGCCTACAGGAAAAGTGGGGAGGGCCTCTTCATTAGGGAGTGCAGGGATACAGTGAGGGGGAAGAGTTTTATGCTGAAAAAGGGGAGATTTAGATGAGATACTGGAAAGAAATCTGTGAGAGTGGCGAGACACTGGCACAGGTTGCCCAGAGAAGTCATGGATGCCTCTTCCCTGGAGTTGTTTGAGGCGAGTCCAGGTTGGATGAGGTTCTGAGCAACCTGGTCTGGTGGGAGGTGTCCCTGTCCATGGCAGGGAGGCTGGAACTGGATGATCTTTAAGGTCCCTTCCAACCCAAACCATTCTGTGAAAGTCTTTGCTCACTCAGGGCCATGGGCAGTGATGACAGCAGCGATTTTCCTCCTCTGGTAAAGGAACTCTGGTCCAGCACTGAAGCAGATGTACGTGTGTTTGAGCTATCTATCTGGGCTTCATGTCCAGGTAACAACAGCGAAGAACAGGGATGTGCAATCAGCTACTATTTAATGGGAATTTCCACCATTAGTGCTGCACCTTTGCTCTACTCCTGCCCTTCCTGTGCACAGCAGTAAAACATGGCTATATTCCACTCTATTTACTTTCAATTACCTCTTGCTTCTATCACATGTAGATGGAAGCTGCATGAAGGACACCACTGTCATGAAAAGCTCTGGAAGCAGAAAGTCTTTAAGAATTGAAATACAGAAGTTTTCCATCAGTTCTTTATTTATAATGTAGGCTTAAGCAATCATTACAATGTAGAAGGGAGACACACTTACAGCCATTATTTATACCAGTTTAGAACAAAAAACTGCACAGGGAGAGGTCAACTCTCAGTACAAACTAGCAACTAAACCACAATAATTTACCATTAGAAACATTTTATTTTTTAGCTGTGACACTGCTTTTACAATATGCAAAAACACAAACAATAGAACTATCCAAAGTGTCTTGTCACATTCTTTCTACATTGAATTTGGCAACATTTTTATATTAAATTTTACTGATTATACTAACGTTTAAGAACTAAACAAGTGAAAAGCTGTACTCGGGTACAGTTACATCCATTTATTTCAAAGGTTTAAATAACACTTTCAACTATTGAGATTATCTCCTAGCAGTTTTTGTTTATGCAAAAACCATCTCAAAGCCTCATTTGCACAATGCATCAGCTACTGTATCAAGATTGGTGGGCTACACCACAGGCACTACTGTTTATTATATTCTGTAATAAGGAGCTTGTTTTTCAAAGAAAGGAAGGTTTAACATTTTCTAAGAATCATGCCTTTTTTTTCTTTTTGCTTTTAAGCCATAACAAAAAAAAAAGTCAGCAACCACAGCAGTGTAAAATGTTATATAGAACACAGTGACTACACAGTTACTAGAAGTTTCACATCCAATGCAGTTATGTATTAAAGCATAAGAGGTTATGTAGGCAGGTCAACAGCCAACAGAAATCTGCAGTGTGTCTGGTGGAAACGAGCCCCTTGTATGCATCGAGTGGTGCCTTTTTAAACAACGCTGGATGCGCACGTCTGGTGTCCATCCATGCGCAGGCCTGCGGTGGGTGGCAGGCGGCGTCCTTCTGGCCCATCTGCTTGGAAAACGCATCATGTCCTGGGGTCTGCATATTTCTATCAGCTTTAGGAAATGGGTATTGCAGCAATAACTTACTTTTACTTGAAGGAAAAAATCCAACTCCTAATAATTCTATCAACAGCGTTCCAAAAAACATGACTTGAAGTACAAAAAAAGAGAATATAGTGGTCAGACTCCCCATATTATCAAAAAAACAGCATCTCTCCCCACCCCCCTCCCTACACCCCCTTTTTTTCAGTATTTAAGAAAAGCCAATCAACTGCCGTTTAAAAGAAGTTAAGAAAAACAAGCCCCTGTATTGGAAAGAAACATTCGCAGTTTATTGGCTCACAAGCTGGTTACGCCTGTCAAATTGTTCAGTGTTTTCTCAAAAGATGTGGGCTTTCCAAGGTGCCCAGCCTGCTGGGCACGGTCAGAAAAAGGCATTTTGATAACAGCTAAGAACTCCCTGCTTGCGTTTCAAAAATGTTTTCACATTTGCAACTGCCTTAAGCCTGTCCTCCTTGTTTGTAGTCAGTGAGAGGATGAGCAGAACAGAAAGTGACGGTGGAAGGACCAAGCCTACACAGTTCAGGCTGCATGCATGTGACTGAGAGTTGGTGCTGTGCAGTCAGAAAAGAAACGTGGAAAAAACCCAGCCTTTAAAACACCCTAAAACAAAACACTGCAATCCAGTATGGCTTATTCTGATGCATTTACCATGAAGCTACTAGTAATTAACCCTACTAGGCTACGTTTGTGCAACAGCATCTGCTAGTTTGATGGCATCTCCCTCCCCCCACTAACCCCCAAATACTCTACCAACCGCAGGTTTCTTCCTTGCATTATATATTGCTTTTATTGTCAATTTTGATTCCTGCTTTTCAAACTTGTTTTTTTTAATACTTAAATGAGGATCTGTTCCTCACAGCTTGACACTTAAACTTTAAGTCCCATTGTTTTGTTTTGTTTTTTAACCTCACTATTACACGGCGCTCTACAAAAGCTTGCAAAAAAGCCAAATTTTCATTAAATCCCTTTGCTGAGGTTAACTGCTCGACATTTTTTTCTCCTATGATTTAAAACTTTACAAAGAGAGTTATAAAAAAGGTAAATGGGGTTTGGCACCTTCAGAAAAAATTAAAAGTGTAACTTAGATCAAAAAAATGCAGAAACAAAATCATTGATATTTACAAATCGAAACACCAGCAAAGATTATGTCTTACTATGCTCTTTCACCTTGATTTCTCTTTCAGAGTACTTCCAGACTGTCTGTTACCGAGTATCTTAAAAAGTTAATTATTACAGATTGGAATGGATAGAGACTAATTAGTTTCCTCACAGTTCCTTCTCGGTGGCTGGTACTCTGGCAGCTTCTCCTCTCCTAGGAAATACGAGGCGCTGAGCGATCATTCGTAGTCGTTTTCTTCAGTTTGACGCCACGCCGAATGGCGTTCAGCATATCTTCACCTTGCGGGACATCCCCAGGACTCAGCTCCCCGGGATCGAGCTCCAGCTGGGCCGCGGGCGCGAGGGTGCTGACACCATCCCGGTCGCTTTCTTCCCCCTCGCTCTCAGGAACCGCTTGCCTCTGCTCATCGGCCACACCCGGTTTCTGGCTTGATGGCGGAGGGTTGACAGATGCTTGTCCGCTCCATGAGGATGAGGGCATGTTGGTGACGCCTTGACCACCATCTCCTGCTGCTGGAGATTCGGGACTTTGCTCGGGACATTCTTCTGTCCCAGCGGGGATGCCAGGCAGCCCACCTGGGATATCAGGGACAGTTGGTGTTTTGACAGGAATCACCGGCGTCTTGATCGGAATCGGGCCTCCCCCTATGGTGCCGCGTCTGACGGAAGGCTTGGTGGAAGGGGTCCGTCTGATGGTGGCGACGCCGGGGGTGACTATGACCGGTCCAAGCGTGGTTGGCAGACCTGCAGTGGAAGCAGGACGCTTGGTTTGAAACATTCTGCGATAGGACTGGCTAATGTCGCTGTTTCTTGGGATGGTGGAAGATTTGTCAAACTCTTGTTGTTCTGCCTCCTGGTCACCACTCACAGAGAAATAATCATAATCTGAAACTGATGCCAAAAGACAGAGTTAGAAACAAGCTGGGGAAGACAGCTGAGTCACCTCAGGATGTCTAAAGTGTGTATATAACCAAAAAAGTATGTGTAAACAAAAAAGCCTGGAGGTCAATAGCAATTAAGAAAGGTTTCACCTTTAGGAGGAAGGAAGCCTGAGATACTGTGACCAAGATTCTCAGACTGCATGGCTGAAAGAAGGCACGAGAGCAGGGTCATCCTACAGTTGCAGGGTGTCCACATTTCTTGTGAAAGACAACATGAATTGTACTCGCTCAGTACCTTCTCTGAAAAGATCTAATTAAGTAACGAAGACTCAGTGTTTGTTGCCAACATTAAGACACCAAACCCAGCATCCCACAAGCCATATGCTACTCCTTTGAGATATTTAAAACAATCAGTGACTAAAAAGTGTGCCTTAGACCAGGCAATGTGGGGCTCAGGGGACTGCGTACCAGTGACTTCAGCAGCAAATTTGCTTATTTTGCAAAGTAAATCCCAGCTGTCAGCTCTGAAAACTCAGCCTCAGCTTTAATAATTGTATCGGGTTCTTTCCACGTAACTGCTGAGCCCAGCTAGGCCCTCCACAGGCCTTACTGCCTCTTGTGATGGCACAGCATGACAAAGCTCAGCTGAGCAATCAACCTGGTTGCTGAACTTCAAACACCAAACTTGGTCTTTCTCAGCTTGCTGCTGGCTCTGAAATAGGATACAAACCCCAACGCCTTATTGCAGTTTCCCAGGTACATCCCAGTTAAGGTCTCCACTGGATTCTTTTTCTAATTACGACAATTTCTGCTTAGGGAGGAAATGAAAGGTCACACAGGAAAACCAAGAGCAGATTTAGAGTACTGACAGAGCAAGAAAGCAAAGCCCATGAGTTCATTATTTGCTAAGACAACAGCTCAGAAAGGACACTACTACCACAAGAAGTGTATCATGCAACACCACGTCATTCCACTTAACCCATGAAATGGAATTCCAACATCACCTTTAAAATGGTTCATCCTTAAGGTAAGACTCATTCCAGCAATGTACAAGAAAATATGGCTGTTTAAAGCACTACGCAGCAATCCAGTTTTCTGTTTAGTTAATAAACCCAGGCTGTGCAACAAGCTGGAAAAAACTCAGAACAGCAACATTCACCCCTTTCTCCCCGGTTGTCTACAAAGTCAGTGAGTGGGAATGCTCTGAGAAAGAAATCTCTTGGATGGATACCTTGAGATGGGATCGTGTCCTCTGAACAGCACGGAGTTGTTGTCTGGGTGCTGTAGCCACTGGAGCACTGCAAGGAATCCCGACTGCTCCTCTGGGTGTCCAGCTGCAGCCCTCTCGTCAGAGCAAGTGCCAGCTCCTCACAGGCCTCCATCTCCTCTCCCTGCTGGTTACACGCAGAAAGGAGACTCATTATGGCTACAAGGGTTAGTCGGTCTTCACCAACCTTTAGCTGTCTCTCCTCCCAAGCAGAGCTTGTCACCATCACAACCCAACAGGATTATGTCCAGCCATTTACTCGAGCTTCAAAGAAACAAATGCTTCTTTGGATGCTGATGCTTTGCAGATGCCAATACCCAGTGGCAGGTTCTCTTGTGCCCACCCGACTTCCACTGACCACAACAACACCACACCAGTCCCGCTTGTTGGTTAAACGTGCCAACATGAACACACCAAAAAATACTGGCAAGAGCTACCACATCCATTTCCTTTGCACCAAACAGTGTATTAAAAAACAGAGCTTCACCCTTGTGGCAGCAGACACTGTCATGCTCCGAGGTCTCTGGGCCTCCTCAGGGGGCACAGGCTGTCCGCTCTGAGCTCCTCCATTGAGATCTGGCTCGCGCTTTTCTTTGCGACGTTGCAATGTGTTCACCATTGGCTGATCGTAAGGGCCTGGCTTGGCCCAGTCCTAGGGAAATGTGCTTGTTAGTGACAGCTTTCATCAGTAATCGTGCTCTAATTACAAGTACAAAATGCAAAAGGGCAATTTGAATGCAATAGAGTATGTATCAAACTGGATATGCCTTCTAGATAAAGGCAGAAATTAATTTTGAGGATATTAAAAATCTTCATGTATAAAACCTATCTCCATTATTAAAGGGAATCTAAATTTCCTATTCTAATGTACTTATGCAAAGATATTTAACATTTTAATAATACATTGTTTTTAAATGAAATTCCATTGTGTTAAAGCCTATATTTTCAAAAATTCAAATGCAAAAATCACTGGTACACAGCAGAAAATGGACATAAATGTCTAATCAGCGATGTAACTGGTTAGATACACACAAGTTCTAGTATTACGTGCGGTTATGCATGTCTTCAATTCTAAAAAATTAGGCTTGAACAGATTTTTTTATACATTTTAGAGGAGCAAGTTACGCCGAGTAAACGCTCAGTTTACTCACTAACTGAAACCTAGTTTATAATGATGATCTGTACTGAAGAAAGACAACTTCACTCTGAATTACTGGTGCCAAATTTGAAACCGAAATTCCTCAGGCCACGAGGGCTACATTCACTCAGGGCTCTATTAAGCAAAGTCCTGAGAGTGTCCAGAAACCACACACTGTACACAAAGATCAGGATTGATCAGTGACCTGTGCTGGGATGCGGAACCACTGCTCAGCAGCAGCTCCCCAAATGCAAACAGCTGCAGGGGCAAGCGCACTCCCAAGAGTTTTCCCCCACCAAGACTAGAGGTTCTTTGCAAATAAAAATAGAAGAACCAATTTGTTGGTCAGAACTGGCCACACACCCCACCACTGGCAGAGGTGCTGGGCAGCCTCCACAGAGCCTTCTGGTAAATCCTGAATGACAGGCTAAGACCACACTACAGAATTTTACTGACGTGTCTCAGTCTAAGGTATGAGAAGTGCAAGGCAGGTCTACTGACAGAAGCCCCTTGTGCAAACAGGTATTTTGGTTTTATTAACACATACAAAACTGATTTGCCTTAACAGCTGTGTCTTTGCTCTACTTGAAGCTCCAGGACCACTGTGCTCTCCCTGTGTGTATGTCTCAGCAGTCTCCAGCTGCTGGAGAGAGATATTAGGGGGTCAGTAACAAGGTATCTCAATTTACATGTGTAAGAAGGTCCCATGGTGCATCTAAGTATCACATAACCATCCACAGGTATCTAAGACCTGTGCAGCTACTGTCAACTGAACATCACCCTTGTAAAGATTCAGGGCAACAAACAAGAGACCTTCTCCCCTTGCTCTGGACAGAGCCTTCCAATGGCAATCACCCAGCAGGGATGAGATCAAGGCTCTGGCAGAGCAGAGACATTTTGATGCCAAGGAATATCCCTGCAGATCCAGCTGGAGGAAATGAAAGAAGTTACTGCACTCCGACTTTTTCAGTGTTCTCAGCCAAGAGAACAAAACAAGCTGTGTGAGCACTTCCAGTCTGTGGCAGTAAAGCTAGAATAGCTTCAGTCATCACTTAGGTTCACCTAGTGATGAGAACCTTCTTAAGCCACTCCAGCTAGATCTACAAGAGCGTGCCTACAGCCACGGTGGGGGCCAAGCTCAGCCACCGCAGTGAGAACAACACATTGTTCAATGTATGGTCTCACTAATCCAAGTGGATGCCAAGCCTGTACTTCCCTGCTCAAGTGAGAGCTCTGGCAGTGCTAAACAAGCTCTTTTCTCGCTGAATAGAGCCCAGAGTTAAACTATTCCTTCCTACCAAGGTGTTGTCACCTTCAGTACATTTTAGGCAGTGACAGAATAGACAAGGTCATTGAGAAATACCCACTACTGGATTTTAGCTCTCTGATTATCACCATGCAGTGTCCATTCAGAGTGATATTAAACAAAGCAAATCAACAAGTATTTAGATAGATCAAAAGGTAGCAACAACCGCTGCACGCACAGTGTTGGTATGAGGAGGTGAGGACTGCCACAACAAAAGGAACACAAACCTTCCAGCTAGGGATCTTAGATGATGGAAACATGCCTGGCCCAATGGTGTAATAATGAGCGTAGTCTGGAAGGAAGGCTGAGGGAGCCCGAGTCCACGCACGGGAGACAGGCGGGAAATGAGGGAAAGGACCTGCACCAACTGAAGCTACGGATGGGTCACTTGATAAACTACAGTGATAAAACCCATTAGACAACTGGAAACGAAACAAATAAACAAACAAAAACAGAGAAATTAATATAAACAGAATGAATATGAAAATATACTGTGACTCTGATGTTCTAGGGAGAAATTATCTGCATCTTAAAACAAAAGAAAGAAAAATCTTAGCTTTGCTGCAAATAAACAACAGAAAATTGATACAATGCTTGGTTCAGAAATGAGATTGCTTGAAAATTGTTACTTGGTGTAACAAATTTCAAGCATCAATCTAGCAGTCATTGTCTTCAGGCTGAGCAGCTTTGCCTTCTGTCCATGAAGCAACACACTGTGAAAAGGCCTTTGCAATTTAGGTACCTTGCAAACTGCGAACATAGAAACAAAACATTTCCAATACTGGAGGCATTTGCATTGGCAGCATTAATTCTATGTAGCTGGACAGAGAGGAAAAGCATACGGCCTTCGAGCATGACGTGTTCTGGCTCTGTGATGATATGCAAGAAGAAAAAAAGAAAAACCAACAGCAAGGATTTACCAGATGAGAATGGAGACCGCTATCACTTTTTCCCCCAATTCAGAGTTTATCCCCTGCAATTTATTCCAACCATTCTGTGTGTTTTGTTTTCCTTTTTGTTTCAGTTATAAACAAGCCCTGATTGCTCAGTGTTATCCATGCTACCTATTCAGGAAAGTGAGAAGATGCCACAAACAGTGCAACCTGGGCAAGATGCTCTGTCAGGCAATCTGCTAGGTTCGGGCAGCGTTCCACAATCTCTTTGAGTAGAATAGAGATTTCTTAGAAAATTACCTCTTTAAAATGCCCAATTTGTAGCTTCCCCCTAGCAGCTAGTTTAAAGGTAAATGTTGGTGTGGTTTATTCAAGAAGATTCATTTCTAAGGGAGCGTGCAACAGTTCCTATTCTCATCTTCACAGGGAAGAATCCTGGCTGCATCCCATGCACAGAGTTTTTTGTCCAAATGTTGCTGGGTTTGGATAACAAGCTAGTAGGTTTGTATGTCTTTGAGATGAAGTTTTTCACCTTATCTGTGGAGGCCCAAGCCCCCATGGTGGAGCCTGAGCTGACTGAGGTGGGGGAACTGCACTCGCTCACTGACTGGCAGGTTTCAGAGGCTTCTGAAGAGGCAGAGCTGGACGAATTCTGCAGCGTAAAACAGCACCGCAACGCAGGGAAAGGATACACAAGCCACCAAAAAAGAAAAAAAAACACAAACAAAAAAAAAGACAAAAAGCACATACACAGAGACACACAAAGGAGAAAGGGAAGGATGAAAGAAGCAAAGGGTTAGGGTCAATTAGAAACTGCTCAAAACCATTGCTAATGTTCAGGAAATCTATGAGAAACAAAACAAGCCATTTGCTTAATGTGAGAACTTGCCACGCTGCTTGAGAATGAGGGAATTGAGGCAGCAATCTCAACTCCTCATTGCTAGTTCAGCGTCTCAATTCTGTTAGCTGTCTCAGAGCAAGAAGCTGAGGGAGCTGAGGGCACCTACAGTCCAAACATGCAATATACCCAAATAACTGATTTATACAGAAAAGCAGATCATTCGTACTTCAAAGACACAAAGTTTAAATTTAAAACATGGAGTAGCAAATGTCACTTACATTCACAAGTTCTCGGATATTCTGATCTGCAAAAGTGCTTGTGAAAAGCTGATCTGATTTCAAATATTGTGGAACAGAGAAAGAAGTGATACTTACCAAAACTGGAGGTTTCGAAGTGCATTATCTGTATGCATGTGCTTCTGCGAGTAGTATGCATACAGCAAAAGCACTCTGACTCAAGCTTTTCTGCCCAGCAGCTGATATGAAGGTATACGTTCTCTGCTGAGTGCGTAAGTGGTGGCTTGTGCTTGCCACCCGCTTTCTCTTAATAGCAGAGAGAGAAAATATCAGGGGCTTGGACGGAGAGGGAAGGAAAATACAGGACACAAAAGTGTCCCTCAAACATTTTGCTCCTAGCTAGGAACACCTTCCAATTTTCGGTGCAGGCCTTACGTACATTTGCTGCTGTATGACCTCTCCAAAAGCATCTAATTCACCTATAGGCAGGCCAAGGTGAATAACCTCGTGGACGGTTTTACCAGCTACAGTGCTATGATACATCTTCCCCTCAAGAGCAGCATCACCCTCAGTAGCGGTGTGCGTGCAGGTCCAAGTTGTCAGGGCACTTGGCAGTGTAAGGTTGACTCAATGATCTTAAAGGTCTTTTCCAACCTAAATGATTCTGTGATTCTGTGAGCTCCATTCACTATCAGGAAACTCAATACTAGCAAGACTAATTAATCCTTTGGCAGTCCAAGACCTGTGAAGCAAGTCCATCTAAGGATATATCCCGGCATGTTATTTTATGATAGCAGAGATAACGGCTGAGATTTCCAGTAATGCACTCTTGTATCAAATTGGTGTAGCAAAGCCTCAGATTTTAAGGAACGATATTTTGAAGAGGAAGGGAAATCTCATCTGAAATAAAATTTCATCAGTTAACCTTAGATGAGATCTTGGGGTGAGTTTGCAATAAAAAGATGGCTGGATAAGGGACACTGTACAGGAGTAACTACTGCTAACACCCAGAAGCTGTTTCACTGCTCTCTAGAAGTTACATAAGGAACATATAACTAATTGCCTAGGTAAAAGGAGATGACAGTCTCAGAAGATGGGACACCAACACCGTTCAGATTCTGGTGAAGACTACTAGGGCTGTTGGGAAGCCAATACAGTATCAGCAGCTTGAGCTTATTAGCAAACTCTGGATTTTAATGAAACATTTAAAAGGCTATTTTTTTTTTTAAAAGCATGTAATGCGGTGGATTATTTTATAAAAACAACGCACATCCCATTTTTTGCTGACATGAGATTAGATCTGCAGTGACCTGTCAAATGTGTTTACAGTACAAGTAAGCTCAGCTAACAAGGCCTGTATTCAAAGTGCAGTAGGAGTTGAGGTGAAGATAAGATCAGAAGAAACTACAACAAATGATATGTAGCTATTAAGGAGAGAAGTGGAAAGTGTTCAGTGGGGTGCCCCGATGATGCAGCAGCTTGATGTTTTGTGGAACTTGTCACACTCTTGATTTAATGCAACTCCTTTTACAGTAGAAAACCATCTAAAAATAAGAATACTGACGAACATGAGCTGCAGTTGACTCTGCCATCAGACATAACCGCATCACACTAAATGAAGATGAGCCTATTTTTTCTATCTTTAGAGAAAAATGCATTACAGAAAATTAGCTTTTCGACTAAAACTCCAAGCTCTGCCTGACATTCTAGGTAGCTCAGAAAAAGAAACTACTTGAAAAGCCCCATGAGAACACTCAAGCTAGTGTTACACTTTGGCTGGGAGGAGGAAGGGGGGAAGAGAGAAAAATGTAACTTCAGAAAATGCTTTCTGAAACCTTATTCTTACGGCCTGAAAAACCCTCCTGAGTCTGCATACTCTGCACATGGCAGGACAGACAGTGAAGAGTCTGAGTTTCAAATACTGTATCACATAACCTTGTTTTGTGCAGATACCCTGATGATAACAAGTGAGAATTTGGGAGTTTACACCCGACAGGATACTGCTTAAAGTCCAGAAACTTCAAGAGCTCACGTCAAGCAATGGTAAAAATGGGTCATAAATGAAGTTTATTTGCAACAAAGCTGCATATAGGAAATAGATGGAACAAGGCCACCAATGCAGATTCTGAAGATGCAAAGAATTGTTCAATTTACTACACATATGGGGAAAAAAGACTGGAAGTGGGGAACTTACTTTTGCAATAAAATTATTCCAAGGTGAAAAAACGATAAAAGAAAGGACTTCCCAATAACTCAGCGTGGCCATATTCAGCAGGCAAAGTCAGACACAGGATGAACCAAAATGCCGCTGGGAAAACATTTTGGTAGTTAAAGGAAATGCAAAAGGTGGTGGTAGTAAAACAGGATTTTCTTGTCTTTAGAAACTGGCATGGCATAGGGAAGGAGAGCCTCTGGTCTTGCTAAAAAAGGTTTAGAAGAGTGAGATAATGACAGAGAAGGAGGGCAGAAGAATATTGAACTGAAGAAAAAATGTAAAAAAACTGCAAGCAGCAGCAGGTCAAAGGCTGCCTGGATCAGACTGCAGAAACAGTCTTGAATGGTTGGACCTAGGGCTGGGAAGCACAGACCACCCTTCATTTTTAGCAGCCAGTAACAGAGGGGCTGTGAATAGAAACTGCACAGCTACTGCTTGGGCAAAAAGTCTCCAAACTTTAGAGTACTTCTTCTAGATGCACATCCTCCAGGAAACACGCCCCTGGGAGCACAGGCACACGCAAACACCAGGCAGAGCAATTTCTACTCCACATCCCGTGGAGTGAGAAATTTGACTATGAGATATTTTTCAACTTATTTTAGTCAATTCCTTTTTAAAATGATTGTTTAGTTTGAATAATTCTTAAAATTAGTTCTTTCATTTTTTTCTATTTTTTCCCCAGGAGATTATTTTCTTTTTCCACAGCTGTGATAATGGTGGCTCTGCTCCACTCTCAAACCATTTCTTCTGAGAAAAACCTTAAAGTTAACAGTATCAGAAAGCTAAAATAACATAACTATGCTCTGCAAGTTACAAAGAGTTCCTCAAGAGGGGTTAAGTAGCTTGGTATCTGGTCTTTCAGACATTGTGACACAGCTTGTTCTTGGATAGTGTCCCACTGCTTGGCATGGTATGTGCAGATACAGCAAGGATATAAAAAAAAAGTCATATTTTGGGCTGCTGGACCACACAACTATATTTTCCGTCTGTTGCCCCACTAACTATAAAAGGACTACAGTTATCTTGGATTACTTGCATCCTTTGTCACATTTTACCTTCAAATACAGTACTGCTTAAATCCTTCCTTTCCTCAACCATCAGACTGAACTTCCTCAGCATGGGTTTCCCAGGAGACCAAATCCTAATGAAGTGCTTGGTACAATGTCCCTCTACAGTCTCAGTTACCTTTCAAAACATTCTGGATAGCGACTCAGGGTCACCTCCTCACTGCCAGGAATATGTCTCTACAGGCTCCTTTTTTTTTTCTAGATAGGGACAAACTGTTGGGAAACTTAACTTAGAAAAGGAAGCTTAGGAAAAACAAATACCTGGTAATAATTTACAGACGTATTTCAGTTCTTTTTGATTTTTTTTTGGGTTATTCTTTTTTAAGGTCTGATTTGTGAGCATTTCTCAATTTACATGGAAAACTGAATAGTTGTAACAATATACTTCCTCTATTCTAAATTCAGGATATTTCAAGGAATGGAGTCTCCTCAAAGGTGGAATCTTTCCAGCTTGCTAATCTCTACATGCAGAAGCAAGTTCACTTTCACTTTCCCTCTACTTCACTGTTTCTAGAAAGTGAATTCCAGAATATTCTGACAATAAAGTTAGAATAATAGTCCTCTGCCGTTCGTTAGCACATCAACAGGTTTTTTTTTTCTTCATCTGCTTCTTCTTCTCCCCTTGCTTTCACCCCCACGAAATCATAAGAAGCCTCTAAAATCCATCTGTATAAATGCTTCCCTCGTGTGTGTCTACTCCAAGTTCAGTGGATACTTCCATTATCACCCCCTAAACCAAATATAACCATACTACTACTTTATTACCTCATCACAGATAATCCCACATCTCAGTTTGTCCACTACATCAGGGAACATGGGACTTTAGCAGCCCCAAACATGTTCAGTGTTAGTCCAAGAGCTACTTTCTGCTCCCAGCAGCAGGTCTGTCAGCAGGGCTTTACATGGTGTCAGTACACACCACAGGCCACCTGCCCATGGCTGACCTCAAATCTGGCATTTGGAGAAACTGCTCCGCTCCAGAAAGAGACCTGGAATGGTTTTCCAGCTGTTCAGCTATACCCAAATGCTCTTGCTTAATTAAGATCAAAGCATTTTACAGTGAGCTTTCCGCACGTACAGCTGTTACAGGCTAACGCTTTCATTCCCAGTGATGTTAACAGCAACACTGTATAAAAGAGATTGTACTAAAACAGTGTAAGGGTAGAGGCTGGTTTTATAACTGTCCCTTTTTCTGTCTTCTATGCAGAGTGTGATAACTGTAAAGACTTATTACTCATCAACTACAGGCTGAAAAGCAGTCTTCATTTTGCTAGTCCTCTCTCCTCTGGTATACTCTGTTATCTTGTTTAAATGTTACTTATTCCTTGTTTGATTTTGTGATTTTGAATAAATTCAGTTTAAAATTCAGTGACACTTGCTTATCTAAAATGTAAGTGAGAGCATAAAAGCTTCACATAATTCACATATTCTCACTCTCATAATATGGGAATTTTATGTAGCTCCCCTCCACTTTTTTGTAACAATCCATTATTAAAAGGAAATGAACTTTGTTGCCTTCAAAACTACTGCTGCCAGCAGATGCCACAGCATGTAGCCGGCAAACATCAGCAAAGTGTCCACCTGAGCAAGATATACAGATTTTAATTTCCTTTGTTGATTCCAAAACTTGCTTTTCTGATGTCTCAGTGTCACTGCTAGAAACAATGACGTGTTTTAGAAACAGTCAGCAGCCGATATCGCTGCTCCTTCCCACCCACCACAAGCCTCAAAAGCACAATGCCACAAGGCAGATCTGTCAGTTGGTTAGAGACACACAACATGAAATAACGCTGTAAATAGAACAGCTTCTTGGTAAGCTCACGATCACAATTATCTGTCAGCACAACACATACATTTTACTTAGTGCTGAACATACAAAGCACGACACTTAAGCAAAGATGAAGCAGCCAGGCAATGATCTGTTACCTTTTCCTTGCGTAAAGGTACACAGAACTAGAGACATACGGAGCACATACCTATCTGTTATACCAACACACTACACCTGTCAAGTCAACGCCACACTGCTGCAGCCTTCTACAGCTCATGAATAGCTCAAGTGATGCTTGGATCTGTTTGCAACTTTATGGACAGTTTCTAAAATGAACTGAAAGCATATGAACTTAGCTGGTGTCAATCAGCATGACTCCCATCAACTTTTAGGATGTTCCACCAGCTGATACCAGCCTAAGTTCTCTCCCCTACTTAACAGGGGAACTTGCAAAGAGAAGTGCTGGGCTTTTTCCATGCTAAGGGCTATTGCAAACTTACATCCTCATCTGCAAACATAGCATCACCATGTAGATTACTACCTTTCTATGCAGTTGCAGTGGATACTATGAAAACCAATGATGCTAGCATGTACTGATGTATGTATCTTAAAAGTCAACTTCCTTACCTTGTTACTATTCCAATTTACTTTATTATTGCTCATTTACTTTTTTTTGCATTTCACTTAGGTTAGCCATATCCAATCTAAACAAAACATTTGTTTTATTAGTGTGCACAACGTTCTTCAGGATGTCCTTTAAAAAAAAGTGCTGATGTGTCCAGACTGGGAACACTGCAGAAGATGTATTCATTTGAAAAGAAAACATTTCTATTAAAATAAAAGTGGTAAATAAATTAAAAAAACATTGAGCTTCCCTGGAGAACATGTTCCAAGCCTAAGTGAACCAGTGTTGTTTTGGATGATACTCTAAATATTTCACTAAGTGTGCTACTTACTAAATGTTCTGAAAAATTAAGAGTCTGCGTGCTGTCAAATGTGGTCTAAGAGTAGCTTATGTGTGCAGGTTACACTCAGTAACTGCCAACACCAAAAATGTTGGCTGCTTGCTAACTGTGAGTATTAAAGTAATCATTGCTTACAAATCCATCTACTTCCCAATGCATGAAAAGGAGTGCAACTGCATTTATTAAACTGAAGGACAAGCTTCTCCAGAGACCTCAGCGTACATTAAAAATGAGCGCTACTCAACAACAGGATATTATCTTCACTTCAGTTTGTAACCCAGATTTATGATGGGGTTTAATAATGCGAGGTGGCAGTTCAGCCTTGTTTAAAAAGCATTGCAGTTGCTGCGTGATTTTTGTTTTTAAAAAAAAACAAAACAGAAGAGAGAATTCCGGTGCTGGAAGACACACGCCATGGAGGCATGCAAACCTCTGCCTGCAGGTGGCCAGCCAGTTTTTTATAGGAATGATGCCATGAACAAATAGAGGAGGAACTTCCTTCTACAGATCATAAAACACTCTGGAAAAGCTTCTATTTATAGTGAAATCATCTGGGTTCAGGACATTATCCTATACGACTACACAAACACTCATTTCTTAAGAGTTCCATAATGAATTAAAAATACCTCTCTTTTTCAGGCAGAAACTTTCTGCAAGGTGCTCAATTAAGAGCAAGCCTATCCACAAAAAGGGATGTCATAAAAACCGGCAAAACCAATCTCACACGATATAGCTAATGGCACTTTGAGCACACCAGGCCCCTTGCAGGGGATTAATAAAAGCAGTCTCTCTGCTGCCAAAGCCACCAGTATCAATACCAAGGTTGTCAGAAGGCTATTCTGGCACTGGTGTTTGTCCATTAAACAGTAAACAGCCACCAGATATTGACAACTTGCAGTCTGCACAGGATATTAATTGGTAACCTCACTGGGTAAAGTGAGTATTTATTCCCTCCTGTAAGGTGAGACTTCTTGCTCTTTCTCATCTCTATGTTATCTGAAAGTCAGGTATCTAGGCTCCCTCCAGGGCCAGAGTGAAAAGCAAACCTCCAGAGAGCAACTCATCCCTTTCTGCAGTGCTTACTGCAAAAGCAACATAAAGCACTCCAGTTACAGGCTGAACTTTTAGATGGATGAAATGCAGTGAGACAAATCTCACTCTCAGTGTTTAACCTGACTCCAAGGTACCCCAAAACCACATCAGATCCTTTATGTGAAAAGTGAGCCAAGTTAAGAGTGCAGCTCACGCTCAGGTTTTGTTCTCATGCTTGCACGTACCTGGTTAGGTGCCTCTGGTGGCATGGGGGATGGCGATTTGGACTGGAAAGCATCCTGGGACATGAATCCAGAATCATGGGAGGACACACTGGACAGCCTCATGGGTGCCTGCTGAGGCAGATTGGAGCTGCGATAGCGATAGTGTGAACTAGGTGAGTGCGAGTGCGAGCCACTGGACCGGGAATCACTACTGTTAACGCTGTTCAGACTGCTGTGAGAGACAAAAGGAACAAAGAAAGGAAAGGGGAGAGGAAAAAACACAAGGGTGGGGAGAGACCCATATACAGCACAATTAACGTTCCACATGTCTCTAGCAACAGGCAGTGTAAACCAGAAAAGAAAAAAGTCGACAAATTAAATTTATATATATGTGCACATATATATCAGTAAAGAACCATAAGCAGCTGCAGTATCCCTTGCGACCAGAGAGAAAATGGCATTTTACCTTGAATTTCACTCAAATGATCAAATTCTGTAACCACTCAGAGTTCAAGTCACATTAGGGACAAAGGGATTGCTATGTGCTCTCTCTAGCATTTACACAGCACTTGCACAAATAACGCCTGCTGACGGCTCTCTCCTATTCCTGACTCACACCTTGTTGCTCTTGCACTGCGGTCCAAATCCTCAGTGGGATCTCTAGCACAGGGGTCCAAGGGCTCATCTAAAAGTCTGCCTCTAGGCATACTGCTGCAGTCAGTCAGTGGGCCAACATGTGAGACTTTTGAAAGCATCACTAAAACCACAAGCTTCGGAGTACCTGGAACAATTTTGCTCACATGAAGGCTTTCTACCAGAAAAAAAGCATATCATGACATATCAAGCAAAGTCAAGCCTCTGGGTGTGTAACTTTAGTTAGTAAGCAAGATGATCAGAGAATTAAACTCCTAAATTAATATTAATTGATTTTTTTAAAAAAAAAAAGAATGTTTTTTTAATCTGCAGTATTCATGAATGACAGCAACGACATGCCAGTCACAGTGTGGGAGCCTTTGAAGTTCCCTGCTGGAGTGGCTGAGCAGGACTAGCAGGATGCATCAATCTGAAGGCAGCTTCCTACCTTTACTGGCAGGAGCCCACTGACTAGCTGAAGAGAAGACTCTACATGGGTGCGGACTGCACCTGCTGCATGTAACACACAAGATGTACAAGCTGGCTTGGAGTATGCGAAGAGAAGCTCTGCCTTATTTTACCCATACACAACCTGCCATACAGGTTTTACCACACAAGATGACGTTGATTAAAAACAGATGATGGACTATTATTTTGTTTGCCATTTTCTTTTACAGCTTCAGGATATTGCATCTTTAAGCCTGTGCTCATTGCTCTAAATATGTGTATTTTCACATATATATATAAAAGTACTGAATTTTTTTTTATATATATCTGCATGCAGAGACAAGTAGGTACATAGAAGAAGTCATGTTCACTTGCTCTGACATGCTACAGGTAACTTTGCTCATACACAGGGAACCTGTAGTACATTATTCATAAAGCAAACTAAAAGGTAATAGTTCAAGAGCAGCTAGAAAGGTGTTGAGCAGAATACACAATAGGATATCTTCCTTTTCAGTAAAAGGAAAGAATAAATGTACACACTAGGGTATGGGGGCAACATGCTAAGAAACTGTTTTATGAGAGAAAACAGTTTTAATGGAGAAAGCTTAGACAGAATCCAGTGTTTCAACACATTTCGGGACAGCATCAGACATCATTAAACAGTCAAAAACACTTGTATCAAAAAAGCATTTCCATCTACCAGACTGACAGGGCAATTGTCAAGGATGTTTTTTTTTCCTTTTCAAACATAACTTACTGATCAGTAACAGCTACTTAGAATAATCTAAAAAGTCATCACATGAGAAACAGAAAAGGAAATTATGAATGAACAATCTCAGAGCTTAGATCATACAGTCTGCTCTTTGATCTGAAATGGATTCAAGAGAACTGAATCAAAAGCATCTTCAAGTTGTCTTGAGTGCAAAAGTTGTTCAGTCATTCCCATCCTTTTTAATATTCCCAGTTAACACACTTAAACAGATAAAGACCATGAGGGACTGATTTCATTAAGAGTTGTTATTTAAGATTTAAGTATGCATACAAATCCATACCACAGTCTGAACTCGCCCCGCTTTGACCCCTAACAGATTAAAATTAGATATCACTCTACTTACCTGCAAACACTAGATTTTCTGGACATGGTAGTACTGGGAGAGGATGGAGGAGTCTGATAAGACCAGCTGTAATCAGAACCCTTCAAATCTAAAATTACCTGATGAAACACAATCAATAGCATCAAGGACGTGGAAATTTTTTCCCCTATTAACAGAAAGCATCTGCTTCTCATACAACATTTGCGACCACTAAAAATTTGCAGAGCAAATTGACTGAGTCTAAGTTCTGTTCTAGAATTACACCATTTATACTAGACAGAAGACTCAGCTTCATTCACTGTTTTTCAGGAACTGCTAAACTTCAACACTAGGTCTGCTACCACAGAAGGAAAGTTCAGATTTTGAATGGAAAAAAATATATAAAAAGTGGAGATTTATTTTAGCCATGCTGTAAGCTGTTTCGGTTTGGTTCCCCCGTTCTCCCTACCCCTTAAAAAAAATAGTACAGCTTTAGAGTTTAAAAACTGTTGCATTTGAAAAAATAATTCAATATCCAACTACATCAGGGCTTCCCTCCTTTACCCTTCTAGGTCAACGTTAAGATGATTAAGGTATTTCAAGAAAACTGTTTTCACACAGCAGGGAAGGCCCTAATTGGAGTTATTTAATGATACATATTTTCCTATGCATTTTAAGGACAGTATGGAAGAGTGTACAAATGTTAGACTGCATCAAGCTATCTAATTCCAGCAATCATGCAACCACATATAGACTGGAATGCTCAAATGTAGGGTGAGGAGATAACCCTCGTACCTCGTGTCCCCTAAGCAGAAATTGGGCATCTTGATATATACCTCAGTGTTACTGCTACCACTTCACACTGGTCTCACCAAACACTTCAAGAGCACTCAGCTCATACTTCAAACTATTTTTTTTCTGAATTACGTCGGTTAAAAATTACGTTGCTGCAGTGAAGCATCTACAAAAGGTAACATAAAGCCACTAAAAGCTAGCAGTCAACATTGCTTATAACACAAAAGGAATACCAGTACAAGCTACAAATAAAAATGGTACCAAGAGCTAACCTGTTCACTTGAAGATGGCAACTTGTGTGGATCCATGGTGAGACTTTTCAGGTCATCTGATATGGTTTGTAAATGGGTTATTTCTCCTAGCATTGATATTTCTTCTTCCTGAAAAGACAAAAGAATAAGGCTAATCACAGCCTTGGTTTTAAAAATCAGACCAATAACACACTACAAAACCGTCTTCCTTTTGCTAATGATTGTGGGAATAACTGGCAGAGCTGCTTTCTCTTTGTCCATTAAGCAATCATTACTTATGAAAGAAGGCTGGAAATACTAAGAGTTTTATAACTACTTTAAGACTACTGTAAGTTCTGAGGGCCACAGACCCCTTCTCTCATCAATAAGATCAGTTTTCTTTTATGACATCTTCAGAAGGAGTGTCATTTTTGTTGCCTTTCAAGAAGATTTAGCTCTTCTATGTATACTCACTAATGTGCCCTAAGGATTTTAACCTTGCACCTAACCAGGTGTTCAACTTGTACTTTTTGCTAGTTCTTAGAAACTCTGAGATAAAGGCACTATACAGGTACAGAGCATCAATATATCTATGATTCACTGAGGCTCAACAACTAACTCACCTAATTCCTGCACAGTAAATTGCCATAGTAATCCCTTAGCTACCATGGTAATGTCATCCGGGTTCTCAGAGTCTGCAATTCACCTCCTCCTGCTCAACCATAACCTCTCTGCTTCTCTAACCATGATTTTCTGCTGAGACTGATGCTCTTTGTAAACAAGCATTGGGAGTATTTTCCCAGTAGGCTGGAGACCCTCAGAAATACATCATGTTTGCACAAGGCCACAAACGATTCATTGCCGGGCTTCAGACAACCTGAGATTATGAATATATACTTAAACCTTTTCAATGAACTGAAAAAGCTGTCATGTAGGAGGAAAAGAGCTGCCAGAAAACTGCATGGAAGCAGCCTGCCATCTGTCAGATAATGTCGTTATATACACAGGGGAGGTCTTTAAACATTTATCAATCCTAGCGCTAGAGTAGAAGCAAGGAAGATTTATATTAAAAATGTGACATTAAGTAAAAAAGCAGTGGAAAAAACTGCATTAATAGGTTGGTATACCCAGGGATCTCAAGCCTACTTAAGTCTTTGTGCCCATTGTTTTCCCACAGTCATCTTGAAAGCACTCAGTGTCGCTGGATTACTCCAAACGTGCACAAGAAAGCGCCCAACTCTCGCCACTTACTCGGCAGAGATGCAGGCTGAATTTTTGGCTAATTTCTATGGCTCTAGAGATTCATTCCTCTGTTTAGAGGCTTTTGGCCACTTATCCCATTTGTGAATTGTACTGACTTAAACCAGAGAGCTCTTACTATCACAGGTCTCAGCATCGAGATGAAAGTACAGAATCGACTGCGCTCCTCGATCAGAGCTTTTCTGACAGCTTGCTTCTCAGTTTCTTCAAGCAGCAGGTACTTATCATTGACATCTTGTAAAGCACTGTCCAACTGGGGCTGAATGTCACCCCGTCCTGTATGCAGGAAACAATCAAGAGTATATTTTGTCAAAACTGTTGATCTCCATAGAGGACAACCTTATTTTCAGCCAGCACTGCTGCCAGATATTGTGTTTGCAATTCAAGTCCCAGCCAGCATTTTCCCTTAATTCAAAATTGTGCCTTTTCTTCCCCAATTAAATCAAGCATTTCATTGCGTTTAATTTTCCTTTTGCATATAATAGAAATCCACCTCATTTCAAAAGTTTTCAACAAGCCAAAGACAGCATTCTATATGAGGATCTTCCCAATAAATAAATCCTCCCCGCCATCCTTGCTGACAATCAACATCTTACTAATTGGGAGGATATTAATCACTAACCCCAGGTATATTCCTCTTCCTACTTTCGTGCTTAGCAAGGTCTGAATGACAACTCTGTAGCGTCATCAAAGGACTGAAGGAATCTCTGACATGAGAAGATATTAGGGATGTGTTATTGATCATCAGACTACTTGATTCAAGTACTCTACACAAGCAATTGCTAAAACAATTTTCTCTGTTCCAAAGTCCAAAAGAAGAACAAACCAACAACTTCTCAAATACCTATTAATATCCAGTATTTGTCTACGGAAATAGAAAAAAAAAATCCAATGTTTTGCAATCAAAAATCTTCACTGTGTTAATTACAGTCAACTCCTAATGGCAAAACTTTCTGTGACAGCTAAGTACTGATTCTGCACCAACTGCTTAATCTTCATCACGCCAAAAATCTACTCCTCTAGGAATGAAGAGCTCGTGCTCAGCCATGTATGACTGAGTCAACAACACTGCAGTTGCAAGATGTTTTCATACACTTACACCCCTAAATATTCTAAAGAACGTCCATTGTCTAAATTTGTCACAAATCTCCCAGAAACAACACCACATGCAAATTACGCATCCAGGTACATATTCATGCCACTGTTGCTAAATACCAGGAAGATAACATTGAAAAATGGTGGGTGAGTTACAAGCCTCTACCCAAAATCAATTTTTGTGGGTAATAACCTTTCTGCATGGAGAATTTAAAGCTACAAGCAAGAGGAAGAAAAAAGTCTCTTAATGTATGCAGTACAAAATATAATGCAGATGAATCAAGGTCAGCGTTACAAAGGAAAACCTTTGCCTTATTATCATAACTATTTCTTCTGTGCTCTGGAGAGAGCGGAAGTCATCAGCTCCCCTGCACTAGCACACAACTAGAGCCACAGGAAAGAGAGCAGAGATGGAAGCAAAGAGATCCACAGTGGCTTGGTGGTATCACAGACCAGATATATCCAAATCTCCTCTGTATAGACTTAGACATAGCCCAGATAAAACTGCACAGATACCCACAAGCAGAGCTTGGTGATCCCTGAAGTATCACATGCTATGCAACACTGGCATGGCCACCGCCAAGGCCACCTGGGTACCAAAGCGTCAGCAGGAACATGCAATGTCTGATCCTTTAGATTAGGTTGACCAGTGCAATGTGGTCATAAAACTGTTTTGGAAGTAAACAGCTTAAAAAAGAACTAATTCTGAAGCTGCAGTCACCTGCTTCCTCTTAAAAATGAGCATCTGCCTGAAAGAAATTATAGAAGAGTCTAGGGAAACTTCCTGAAGGTCCTGTGCCTTCCTGTCTGCCATCCTCAGGGGACAAACTGGGCCCTTCTGCTTGAAGGCCATTGTGTACAATTCAGGCCCATTCCAACACTCTCCATTGCTATCAGATGCAGTGGTTAAGCATTTTATATTTCTCTGGAGTTGTTCTTTCAAATTTCTGAAACTGAGACTTGCATTTTCACATGGACCCCTTATTTTGAGAGCTGCCTGGAATTTACAGCAAGTAGAACAATCTCACATTGTTTAAACCTACACACTGGTTCACCAGCCTGGATGTATCAACTGCAAAATATATTAGTTGTGAACTAAATCACATACCCATTAGTTCAGCTCTGGAGGACTGCTGTAAACATTCAGCTGCTCCACGATATATCAAGCACTTAACACAGTAAATGCTTGTTAAATGCACATGCCTTTGCAGTGAGAAGACACACACCTAGAAAGCAACCTCATTCCATTGATAAGGTGATTTCAGTTATAGTGAATTTTGGTAATACATGTGGACCTCAGAGAGCAGCATGTCTAGGACCAGAGTACCCAAAACATGGGGCAAAAATAAACCTCATTTACACCTGTGCAACTCACGCAATTCAACAAAGGTAACAGGATAATGTTCAAGTTGAGTATTTTAACCCATTGGAAACAGTGTGTGCAACACTGCATTGCTGTCCAACACCCTCTCTATCTGTAATGAATTTTCCATTTTGTTCTTTGAACTCAGTCAGGACATGAACAGAGACACTTTCTCCTCACTGCTACTTTCATAGACCCATTTTTATGCTATGGCTCTCGAGTACCTATTCAGTCAGTGAAAACACACAAGCTGTCCGGGGTATAATTCAAAGCAGGAAACAAGCTTAGGTGAATTACTTAGATGAGGCTTTGAAGTCAGATGTTTACACGGTATGAATACAGCTCTCTCCTGACGTCTGCTTGCAATTCATCTTTCAGGAGCAGGAAAGTTTTATTAACATCTTTTGAAAGCTCCATAATGCAGACATCAATTTGCCATATCGTTTGAAATCAGGCATAACTCTTCTCACTCCCTGAATCGCCAGCTGCCTCCCACAGCACTTAGACAGCCCAGGAACGTGAGGGACAAGATCTTTGCCCAATTTAACCAGTTTCCTTCACTAAGCAGTGTAGAGCACAGCCCCTCGACAGCACCGAGGACACTGAAGATGATTGCCAACTGCTGATGACTCTGCTCCTTGCCCACCTTGGTTCTCCACTACTTACCTCAGAAGGAAACATTGACCACTTTAGAGCAAAGCAGTTCTTTTTCCTCTTTCAATTATGAGGTCACTTGCCTTATGGCACCCCTGACAACTGACTGCACTACTTTTGCTGTTGACATGAGGCACACTTTCATAAAGAGCATCAGCAACAGATTCTTCTGTCCAGTCCACATCCTCTGGCCTTTAGGTTACCCATTCGGAACAAAACTATCATAATGACAGAAAATAGTTTCAGAACAGTCTCATCACAGAGCAGCTGTAAAAAGTGCACCTGGAAGGACATCCTACCCAGCTGCAAACAGGTCTGAATGACCCACTACGGTTAGTGTCAGTGTTAGAAATGGTCAAAAGCATCAAATGTACTAACAGGTCGCTGTTCTGCAACCAGCCAGACATGAACAAGATGTAGGCGTGGCTCTGCAGAGCATGTCTGGTCACAATCTGAAAACTGAGGAGAAATTCAAATCCATCATTTCTCAAAGTTGAGCTCTGGTGTTGCAGAGAGAAGCAGAAACGCAAGACCAGAAGCTGTGGACTGACTTCTTCAACAGCACCATGCCCCAACATCTCAGGGACTCACGGCTTCATACACGCAAGTAGCAGCTAATGAACTGCAAAGAGCTGAACTGTTTCTCATCAATATTAGTATGAAACCACCACTAGTTCAAGGACAGTCTTAGTACGTTCCTTTCAGAGCAGATGCTTCACATCATTTGACATGCAAGAGCTTTAACGGACCAACATGCAAGAAAACCGCAGTTTGATAGAGTTCTGTGTGAATCCCGGCTGAAAGCTTCATGCAGCTTCTTAAATAACATTTGTTTGAAAAGAACTCTAGTAAAGGAAACATATTAGGGAGAATAAAAAAGGTAAATCTAATTTTCAACCCAATTTTATGCTTATATTTTATAAGACAACTTAAGCTAGCAAGGATGTCAGCAACAGCAAAGGACAACAATGCTCTCAGAGCAAGTCTGACTGCTAAGGTTAATGCTGTTATTGAAAAAAATAATATAGAAAATATGGTGAAATTATTATTTTCCACATCGTCACTTGAAAAGTGCTCCCTTGCACAATTTTCAGTACTTGGAAAATTCCAGATGGACATTTTAGAGTGTCACAGAATTCACACTGCATGAGACAACGTTGAGTACACCTCTACTGGTACAAACCAAAGCAGGATCCAAGTTATTTATTCTCAAATCACTTTCTTCACAAGACTATACCTGCTTCATCTGCCAGGATGAACGACCCCTTTAAATCCTGCACAGTCAAGCCAACACATAAACGCATATGGATCTAGGCTGAGAATGGAAGAATTCTACCTCCATTTACAGAAAAGTGTAAATTGCTGGAGTTAACTGCAGACCACTTCAGCAATCATATCTGAGTCTTTCTGGTGTGTACTGGAGATCTGAATAAGCTGCTAATGTTCAAAAATGCTAAGTTGTCCTCCCTTAAAAGCAAAGCTCCAGGATACCAAAGGAAACCTCCGGACTGAATTACAAACCCAGGGAAAACACAAAGTGTGGTTTCAAAATAGGGGACAAGCAGCATGCATCACAGTGCCCAGCTCCAGGAGCCCAGCTGAGGAGCTTCAGTTAAGAGTCTCCCAATCTGATCAATCCAGGCTTCTCCAAAGGACAACACATACATCATTACACCTACAAGTGGAGGTATGATTATTTCTCTCACATTCAGTAACGTCGCATTACACTCACAAGAAGATTTCAAGGCAGCTGCTTTAAATTTGCAACGCAACCGAAACAGCACTCCAATTTAAGCAGATGTGAGACATGACCAGGTAGCAGAAAAGGAGACAATTGTGATGCTGATTTCCGCCCCTTCCCTAGCATGAAGTTAAATATACTGTTTTCTTACCTATCGGTTAAGAAAAGTGCATGCGGTTTTCAGAAAAAAAGGGGAACTTGAACCACAGGTTTACAAACAACAGTGAGGACTTTAAGCTCTAGACTTTAAAAGTCATATTAACAATAAGATATTCAATTATCTGAACATCACCTTGATGACGTGTCTATACCATTAACTTCGCGCCCAACTGTGACATGATTTATCATGTTAATCCCTTTTTAAAATAAACCATTTTTCTACAGTACTGATTCTCTCCTTTAGCAGTGTTCCAATTAGATGCCAAAAGAAAATAAATCAAAAGATGGTTTTGTCCATTAAGATTAGTCGGTATTTTAGTTTCATTAAAAATTAAAGTCTAGGCAGTTAGTGGAGACCAGACACCATAGAGAGGCCACAGCAAGGGCTACAATAAACCAGCCACCAGGGTTACAGCATGGCACAGACTTACCCAGAGCCTCAGCTGTCAGGCAGGTGCGCATGGTGAGAAATTGCAGGACACAAAATTGACACAGAAAGGAAAATAAAAAAAGTCAAACTGGTATTCCAGCATTCCTAGAGTTCAGACATTATCATCAGCGCCAAGACAAGACAGCGAGCAGTTTGGACTAAACTATTTTGACTTCTGCTGCTGATAAAGATAAACGCATTAGCTTTGCTTCCTGATGAGCTGTTGCAAATTAAACTCCCAGTTATTTACCGTACATTTTTATTTTAAGAGACTTAAACCAGTTTAGGAACTTTGTTTAGCTTGCAGATTCCTAGGTGAGAACATGTTAACCCATGCTTCAGAGAAAGTGGACAACACAGACCACTGCCAAACTCTGGTCAAGCTGACAAAGTGGCACAAAGCTCAACCCCTCATAGGGAAGAGGGAACTAAAACTTGCAAAACTCTAGGAGGGTGTGGTGTTAGGAACCAGAGTGCTTTTTGATATTCTCTACTGCAATTACATTAACAGATTGCTAATTAAATGAAAAACTAATTGCTGATGCAACGTGGAAGAACATCAAAAAGATTAACAATGGTAAGTGTGCATTAATTAAAAAACTTCCTATATAAAGTTTCGCAATAAACATGGCTTGCTGTCAAAATGAGGGGAACTATCAAGACCTGTTCAAAAGTGAAGGAATGAAAATAAATTGAAGAAATATCTCTGGTCATTGATTTGGCAAGTTATCTTCACTGCATTTTTATAAGCTTTCTGGGGGAACACTCAAAATCCCCACAGACACCATGGCCTTATCTACACAGGAATTTTTCCTTAAAACAGATAAGGATAATTTCCTAATTAGCTTCCTTCCTTCTGAGCTGTGTCACACTGGCTCCTCCATGAGTACTGGCTCTCACTTAGGTCATCAGACCACACCTGACCAATTCAGAGGAATAAGGCATTCTCCTGGAGAAGACAGAGTCTGGGCAGGGGTCCTCCCTCCTCAGCCTGCCACTTTCAGACAGGGCAAGTGTCAAGTATAGAACGAGAAGGTCAGCCTTTGCTTTAAGAACTGAGAGGTTCTTTAGTTATAATTATGTTGAAGAGCTTCATGTTTTTCTGTCAAGAGTCATGGGGTTTTGTGCAATCATCCTTGAGAGGAACACAATATTACAGTTGCAAAGACCCGAGCATAACACAAAAACAGCTGCAAAGGCTCTGGAGTTCAAACAGGTCATCTTTGATAACTGTGAGGAGGGGAAGAAAAAGCACTTTTGGCAGTATTACAGTACGTTAATAATCATGTTCATCTCTCAACTTCATTAAAAGAATACTTTCCAAAACTGCTGCATACTCAAAAGTAGACATTTTGAGTTTGGATACTCCATGTTGATGGGACACAAGATTAAATGTTAAGAGCACTCTGCAGAAACTTCTACAAATGGCTTAAGAGATAAAACTCTGAACATATATTATTTGGATCATTACATATAACTCCTTTTCACAAATCTGCTTGGATTTAAACATTTTTCTCAAAGCTCATACACTTTTGTCAAATGAAGAACCTGAAAATGAAACCTACAAGTCAGGGTACAGGCAGAAGGGAAATCTATCTAGTCAACCATTAATATTGAAGCTGAAATACAGAACATAAAGCCAACACGCACTCCAGATTTTACATACACATTGAGTTAAATTTTAAGTTAGTCATTTGATGCTTTCATTTTTAAACTAAGAATCATGCATTTTGTTAACCTTCCAAAACGGCTACACGCAAAGCCACAGCTGCTGTCTCTCCTCTAAATTCAACATAATAGCAACAGCTTCTAGCAGCTATGAATCCACTTATGAGTCCTTGATTCAGCAGAAACCTAAACATGGAATTTATTTTAAATATATGCATAATCATTATGCTGACTCAGGTTTGCTGGGATGACTTCTAATGTCCAATGCTAGTCTGAAAACAAATTGCAATTTAGAAGATGTATGCAATTCCATGCACTGTGTAGCTTCATCTGTTCAGACAAGAGCTAAGTTTCAACACTGGGGTAACACACCCTACAGGCTGCTCCCCTGGGAACAAGGGGATAAGGAAAATGATGAACCTTGAGGATCACCATGACACCCCCAGGGACTGTACGGATCTAGGAGGTGCACCATGATCCTATTTAGACTATATATAGTTAGACTTCATACGGATTTGATTTGTTTTTTGTAGCAGTCATACAGTAAAAATAATGAAAATAATGAAAAATTAAAGTCTTTCAAAATGCAAGGCCTTCATTTACAAACAGACTTGTCATTTTACTAGATACATCTAGCAAACTTTCAAAAAGGACCCCTAACACCTTCTTGTTGCTGGGAAAGGTTGGTGTTTTCCCCATTACTTCAAGCTTTGGAAACACCTTTATCGCAATTAACATACCTACTCTACTCTGCAAACGTAATTTCTAATGAATAACCTTAAATGCCTGGCCTGAACTTTCAACTTGGCCGCATGGGACCAAAATGAACAGACGTGTACAAGCCAGACAACAGGCAAACCCCAACACGTTCAGCCCCTTAGCGCCAAGGTGGGGTGCCCAATCTGCAGGACTCCTGCTAGGACAAGCCATGCCGCTCACGGTCCTGTATCCCAAACTCTTGGAGATGCAGGTGAGGAGAAAGGAGCTGCTATGCATGCTGCAGTCATCTGCTGTGAGAGGGAGCCTCTGCAGTCCAATACAGCAGGGAGAGAGGACATCACTTCCATGACACAAATGAGAAAAGTAGAGGCTTGAGGGTTATATTTGAGTTCTTACATCTGAAGCTACCCAAAGCAGAAGAAAACCCCTTTTCCCATCCAGTCACAGCAGAAAAAACTTGAAGTACATTTTTAGTAGTCTGTGCAGCATTTAAGAAAATCCAGAACTGAGCAAACATCTCACTTGATCACAAATGACCATAAGGTTAATTCAAAAATATTCTTACAAGCGCTAGGAAGGATATTAATTGGTTGGTTTAGAGTTCCCATAGGTGAGTCAGTAACTTTACAGAAAATCAAAGAGACAGGTCATGCTTGAGGAGGAACAGAACAAAAAAATTCAGTCCGAGCAGCAGAGACACAAGAGAGCTGAAGACACAGTGAGACATTCACAATACTCAGCCACATGCCTGCTAGGGCAGTTTCATCCAAGAGTTTCCCTGCCTGTAGTCCAAAACTCATTTGGGATCTAAAGCAGAATCACTTCTGCAGCTTTATAATTTTATAAATAAACCCTTTCTTGATTTTTTTATGCTTCAGTGATAGCAAGAGCAACACACTTCACCACACAGCACATTGAACAGATCTGTCAGATGGGTATATTAAAAAAGGTTTTCGTAACATTTGAGATTGTACTCAGACCAATGCTTTATTCCTTCAAGGTAGGGATCAAAAAGGCGAAGTGGAGGAAAAGCATCTGCTATTCCTTTTTATTCTATAACTTAAGCACTGTAGACAACTTACAAGAAGACAGGGTGAACTTCCTCCCACCTCCCACCCAATTGTGGTGGGAACCCACAGGGCCAGCAGCTTTGGGCATGCGTTCTCACATTCGTATGAGCCTCATCATCTCCCTGCATCTCTCCTCCCAGGGGCCACGAGAACAACCCCCAGCTCCTCAAAAATACTGCAGCTCCTTCCTTCCCCTGTACTGGTGACCTGGGAGTCTTCATCGCTTCTACATTCCCTGTATATATCCTTCTGCAATCAGCTTTGGGTCTGTGCTCTGGACCCAAACACCATGTGTGTGACACTAGTTGCCAGTGGGACAGCACAGAAATACAGTAGGTTCATTAATAACTTCGGAAGCATGTCATAAGAGAAAAAATTAAGCAAAGGAATGGCATAAAAAAAAAAAAAAAAGACTTCAATCATAGCATAGCCACTAAAGAAATGACAGCAAAATGAGGCCGGTTCTACTTCTCGCTCAAGGATGTTTAATCCTAAAGGAGGACAAGACACTGGTGTACTGACCCTCATCTCTAGACATGGAGCACATTTGGAGAGGGAGATGGGAATCCAGAAAATCCAAGGAGAAAACCCACTTAGTGTAACCACTGCTGACAGATATCAATGGTGGCATCTGCAGTATGAGAACAGGAGAGGGGTTTTCCAGGAGACTTTTAAGTGCTTCTCTCTCCTCTTTCTACCTTACAGAGAAAGCTGTCTCCTCCTCCAAGATTGTAGATTGATTTATTCAATACTCAGAAGCAGGATAAAAGGGAGATGGAGCTAGGTAACTGCCAATTCATAGAAACGGGTTCAAAAAAATGGTTTCTTCTTCCCAGATCACAGACGTGCTTTTCTCATTTCTCACCTACCATGCACTGAGGGGTTCTTTGTACCACATGGGGATAAGAAGCACTCAGACCAGAAAAGGAAGGAAGAAAGGACAAGAAATGGAGAGAATATGCTTAAAGCTATTGGTCTGAAGTCAGACAATTCATCACATAAAATAAGAAACATATTTATGCATAACCCAAAAATAAAATCTTGACAAAAACAATCGTGTTCCCCTGAAGATGACCTTTCTGATTTAAACTTTTCCACAGACAGACAGACACACAGAGCATACTGAGCTAAGCTCCCTCTTACTGGCATCCATCTCTCCCTCCCTCATTCCCCATCTAAAGTCAGCTAAAGCTCAAGAGCAATTTTCCAGTCATGTGGCTTTTTAACAGTGTAATTATTGACTCACCTATTAGGAAGGACAGTTAGGGACACCTCACCTGTTCTAGATAACACACAACCTAAAAAAGCGCAAAACCACTCTCTGCCTCAGTATTTATTTAGCCTGTCCCTGGCCTCACAGTTTTAAGGCAGGAGGGGACACACAAGTTGCAACCTGCAGGCTGAGAGCTGCTCAAAGCACACTTTCTTCCCAGCTGGGACAAGCCCAGTGCCAGGAAAGTGAACAAGAAAGTCTGCTTCTGTACAAGTTCTGTATCATTTTTCCAAAACTTGCTGGAGTTTGCACTTGGCCAAGTAAAATTCTCAGCAATGGCAATGCTGCAGCTATCAATGATGCACGTTTCCATTAACATAATGATGAAGCTCCTGTGACAGGATGGTGGTGGGAGAGCAACAGGAGCATGAGATTCAGCTGCTAAAATAGACAGATTGCCTTTGTGGAGAACTCCCTTTCTTTTCTTACTCATCTTTAGTTTTCTATTGTTGCAAAATGCCCTTCCCTGACAACAACCCATGACACCTTCTCACACTTGGAGGAGTCATAGAAGGTTTAGGAGATTACAGGCTGTTAAAAAAAAAAGAAGGTGGTGGAAAGGCAGAACAGCGAGAAATGTTAAAGGTAGCAGAACATTTACATGTATTTTTTTTATATTATTCCAAAAGATTCTAGAAAATTTTACAGGTATCTGCACAAGCCACGTTATCGTGTCAATGTTCCTAACAGGAATAAGTTATCAGCAAGCACTCTATTTTAAAACATGATTGACTTTGTACAAATAGTTTTAAGTCTTTTGTATAAGTACATTAGACAGCTGCTTCAGAATATGATTTAAATGACATAGTAATTGTACCCTGCTGTTCATGTACATACCAGGAATACATTTCAGGGGACTGAATTGTTGCAATAGCAAGTCCTGTCACTGTTCAATCTTTGTCAATGAGCAGAGCACAAAAGGTTTTTAACAGTACAAGTATGGAGCAAGTTACCTTTCTTTGCTTTCTTCTGTAGCTTCAGTGTGTCAGACGATTTCTTTTTTATCTCTTGGCGGGCTTTTTTGTATTCTAAAAAAGCACACAATCTCTATTATCAACACACTCAATGTTAAAATGGATGGTTTTCACATAAAAGGCTATGTTTAAAGACATTAGACTACAAATTTTAACAAGACAGCTACTATTAATTAAAGAGGCTTAAAACTTGCATTTTGTAGTTCATTTTGTAGTTTGGCTTGATATAACATTTTAGGGTGTGAGCACATTCACATACCAAAATCTTTCCCAAATAAACAAAGTCTTTACAGAAATAACAACTGAGAACACAGTATAAAATTAAAAGTGCTTTTCATTTCAGAGACTCATCTACTCTCAGGAATAGAAAACAAAGATGTCAGGTTTCTCGAAACACCTGTGTTCAAAAACAAGTAGCCAGAAATGGCAAGGCAGAGAATATCCTGTGATCCCTCTCCAGCATGAGAGTCAGGCAGAGGGAGAAGGTGCTAAAATTTTGCCCAAGGAAGGGTCACATTGCCAGCTCTTTCTGATGAAGTGGAGCACACTGCGCTTGTCCTCATTTTCAGATGAGCTGCAAATCCTGGGAGAATTAAAATCCCAGAACAAAATATTCCACATCTAGTCCAGGCACACTAAAGGTACCAGATATGAAAACTGATACTTTAAAAACAACAAAAAAGGATAAAAGGCATGTATACATGCATATACATATACACATACACTTTAACAAAGGAAGTCGGTGTTACTATTCTCCTGTAGATGGAAAAACAGAAGCAGACTGGTGGCAGGCACAGGAACTGCACTGGGGCCAACTGCATCCCCAACATCCAAGCCTACCCACTAAAACCTAAATCTCACTGCCACTTTGGTCAGTTACCCCTATGCACAAGAACAGAGGTGGCTTATCCATCCTACTTACTACTCGCTCAGCACATTCCAGGACACAAGGAGGAAGTTTTTTCATGAGCTGCTGGTTTAGTTGCTTCTATTTGACCACAGTAACAGCAGGGCAAGAAGCAAATCCTCTCTTGAAGGCCATCCCATCACTCCTTCCCATCACTTTTCACCCTCCCCAAAACAAATTGTAGTGATGTTGCTTCTTTCAGGCATAGCAAAAGTCTTCACTTCTCAAGGGTCAGTGGTGAACTGTAACCTGTTTTCAGCACCCGTGCTAGAGGGCCATCATCTCCAGTCCAAGTTTTGCAAAGCCAAAGCCATCCACCAGCACGCTCTTGATTTGCAAGACTTCACTGCCTCCTGCTCATTCTCCCAGGAAAGCCTCTGGAGCAGTCATCAGCACTGTAGCTCTGAGCATCCCCTGTCCAATGACACTGCTTTCCCATTCCCCAGGTGCACATTTCTCTATCACATCAAGATATAAAATAACGATGCTCATGTTTTACAGGGCTGTGCATTCTCTCAAGGACATTACAGCTGAGACATAACATGATCTTAGTTAACTTCTAACTACACCTTGGGGCTTTTCAGGGATAGATGTGGCATCCCCAATCCTCAGCACTAGCAGAGATCATACAGTGGGAACGGGCTAACAATTAAAACTTGTCACTGCTTACTAGTCTAGAAAAACAACCCATCTCTTGCGGTCCTGCAAACTAAACCTTCAAAATGTATTACAAGGGTTAAAAATCTGTTAGGCACTTTGGGAGGGAATGTTTTAGAAGGGAAAAGTTGCTATACATATTTAAGCACGTCATTCAGTTCCCCAGTACAAACAAGGAAAGAGGAAGAAAAGCTGATATTACAATCTTACTCCTATTAACGAATTCTTCCTCTATAACTACCTTTTGCATGGTCTTTATCCAGTTGATTGGCCACTTTCTTCCACTCTTCCATCTGTTCTTGAAGTGGGTTTATCAGACAGTCAATTAAAGCACTAATTTTGTTGAAAAAACACAAAGAGCAATCAAATCCTGCAGATGCCCCTATTCTTATATAGAGAACCAAGGTCAATATTGGAGTATTTTTACTTTTTGCTGCGACAGCTACCAATGTCACAGTGTAAATATCAGAACATAAAAATGTTTACGCTGGAGAAAGCAAAAGAAAGGACTGGATCAAAAAAAAATTCCACATCACAAGATAACCAGAATTACTGCACAGAAGTTCAGGACAGTGAGGAACAGAGTGTAAAGCAGAGGAGTGACCCAAAACAGGGCCAATATGAACAGTTAGATCCTACTCATCTCTCACACAAAGAGCAGTTTAAATGGATACTCTGGAGACTGGAAAAGTTCATGCATCCATAAAGATTACAAACTTAAGTAACACATATATATGCACAAGAAGACAGAGCAGTTGAACAAGTGAACAACATCCTGCCCATCAATGTGCCTCACCTCTCACTGGTGGGGTCCATGATACAGCACCAGTAATGCTCCACTAATCAATGACATTGGACTGAACCATTTAAACATCTAAATCTGCGGTAACTAGAGATTAAAGTTGTCTCCCACAGACAATTTCACTAACATCTTTATTTTAAAAGGGGAAAAACATCCCAGGTCATCAGGAAAATGGTGAAGTATCATTCTGGTTCACCTCAGGTCAAGTATAACTTTTAAGTCTGGTTAAAAAAGGCACACATGCCAACTACTATTTACTATAGATGAGGGTTGTTTATGTGTAGTGCATCTTACACGAGTTATTCCTCTTCATTACCTCTACATTCTAACTTTAACTTCAAAAAGAGGATGAGAGAATTTGCCTTTTCCATACTTGTTTGCTGAAAGTTTCTCTCTTGAGCGCAAGCTACCTCTCCAGTAAGCTGAGGAAGCAGCATAAAACTTGCTGCTGCTTTAGAAATAGTGATAAAGCCTAAAGTCCTGAAAAAAAGACAGATAGGTCACATCAGCAGCTGTGTGCTCAGTATTGAGCAATAGCAACCAACAGTGGGAATTTGCAGGTGACAAGGCCAGTCCCCAGAACCTGCAGTGAAATCCTGCATGCTCACAGCACTTTGCGATGTGGTCAGAGATCAGCTGAAAAGCCAATGCTTGTGAACAGCTTTGGGTGTTCCCCAGTAGCAAACAAAAGACAAAACTCAAGCCCCAGGCCAGGAAAAGAGCCACTCACCTTGAGAACTGCCGGAGTTTGGACTCTATACTTCTGTGCCTCATACACATTCTGGTAAGAGCAGATCCAATCTCTCTAGTACCACCTGAAAAACAAAACATGAGGCATGTGAGACCTGTGATGAGACTCCTGCCTGTGGTACAGGCATGTCAACCAAAAGGCAGATGCAACTGTAAAACAGATTCATAATAACTCTAGAATCAACCAGGTTATTAACCATGTAGACTGCAGGGATATTTACCACCTTGGTACAAGATTAATTCCTGGGCATCCAGAGACCAGAACTCAAGTCGTGTTTATAATAAACACGATGAAAACACAGTTCTTCTGAGCAGATTTATCTGCCATGAGGTCCAGCCCTTTGGCAGAACAGGTAAAAGAAAAGGGCCTGATGTCAAAAGGCAGAGCTGGCAAACAAGTGGGGATCTAATGACAGTTTATTTCTGCATTTTGGAAATAAGCCTAGAAGATTCGACCCAGTTTTCCCTTCTCTAGATTCCTTAGACCTCAAAAAGATTTTGCTACTCCAGAATGCGTAACCAGTCCTACATATTGCCTTCTCACATCACTGACACGCACTATCAATGCAGTGCATGTACCTGTATCTCAGGTCACGTACACACTGGTCACTGCATTGCCACAAGATGGCACTATTTGCTCTATGCCCTCACTCATGTCGTTTCCGACAACTGCATGACAGCAGAAATCATTTTTCCCAAGTGTTCCTCCTCCAAAATTTTCCCCTTTAAAGGCACACATTCCCCCATTTCCCACTTTAATCAGCATTGCCAGCTTTGATCAGCTTATCAAGTTTCAATATAATTTTGTTTTGGTTAGTATCAGTTTTGATAATTGCTTAGTTCCTATTTGCAAGTCGAATCTACTATCCTCAGGGTACAAATACCAACATTCGTACAAAGCTTTTCCAAACTGTAGTATTCTCTGGATGACCAAGATAGCAGCATCTATTTTAAAGTCTAATTTGATTGTTAAAACAGCCTTAGACTTACAGTATACACCAAAATATCTTCTTTAGGTTTTAAAAATGGTATTGTGCAAGTAAAAAATATTTTCCTAGTAAAGAAACCTGAAAATCTTACATAATTTTATATAGTTTTTAAGCACCAAAACAAGTCCCCGTTTTCCTGCATTCTTGCAGAATTAAATCCTGTGCCCATGAAATGGCTCTGGAACAAAGACACTAAATAACTGGAACAAATTGTGGCTACTTGGTATTTTCCATTGTTCAAAAAGATAAACAGCAAGTCCTCTGTCACTTGCCCAATTACTCATGCTTTTATAAGGAGCTTTTGAAATAATATGATTTGGTAACACTGAAGAGCTGTAGCCTTGCTGTGTGCAGGCGGCTGGGAAAAGCATAAGGACTTAGGCCTCAATCCAGACCCATCTCTTCTGGCAAAGCTGCGCTTGCAAAGCTGCGATAGACTGGTAACTCAAAGTGCATTATAGAAGACGCGGAAAGGCGTAATGTAGAGAAAACAATCAGAGGAAGACAACAACATCCACAACAAAAAGTGGATCTCTGTCCCAAAACACGGTCATTTTTCTTTGCAGGCACTGCCAAATAAAAGTAACTGAGAGTTTAATGTGGCACAACAGCACAGATGGAGAAATGGACCAAAAAACATCACCAGCACAATTCTCAATCAAGTTTAAAGAAAAAGTGGCTTTTTCAGGTTGATAACCCACGGAAATACTGGAATATTAAGGACTGTCAATGGTCAAGTGATGCTGCTTTCCTAAGCCCGTCAGGTGAAAAAAGGAAGAATGGTTTCAGAACAATAAATAGGAAATAAGGCATCATTGTGTTCTGGGGACAACAAAACACAGGTCATTTACTAATAATATTAAATCATGAGGTAACCAAATTTTAACTGAAACACCAATAACTAAAGCATAAATATATCCCCTCAACACAAAGCACAGACAGATGGGCAATGTCAGCAAAACAGTGATACAAAATTAGATCTACACAATGGTAGCTGGGCTTGTTTAAACAAAAATACAACACAAGAGGCCTAGAATAAAAATATTATTCTATAAATAAAAGAAAAAGCCAGACCCAACTGGTTGGGGATGAGGAGAGTTACTGACTGTTCTCACCAGTTGAAAAATCATGCTGTCCGTAAGTGTTGACAAGAGCATGGAAGTATGAGGTGTTAGTTGTATTCTGTGAATGAAGAGCACTCTAACAAGGGAAATGGGGGGAAAAAATGGTTTTGAGAAGTTTTTAATACCCGTTCTGGAAACGTGTTGCAGAAGATGGGTTTAGGAGTGTGCTCAGGAAGGGGAGTGAGGGGTACTGCTGGAAAGTCTGGGAGTGAGGAACCGGTGCCCAGGCTTTGTCAGCACAGACTGCGGAGAGTTATGGGAGTGGGTCCGGGCTGGTGAGGCTCCATTTTTATGTCCCATGCTGAGGTGTGCAGGGAGTCAGACAGTGCTGATGAGGGACAGTGAGGCGACCTGAACTCCTGAAGCAGCAGCTCTTGCCAACCATTTGCTGGGAAGGGTGCTGCTCAGCCCTCACTAAAGAGCAAAAATCCCTCCAAAAGAGTACTTAAATCATAAACTCAATCTGCCCAAAACCAAACTCCTAGGCAACATGATCACTCCAAATGGCACTCACTCGATTAGCAGAGGCAAGAACCCTGTCCAAGCATCCCTACATACCCACCCAGGTGAAATGACCCACAGAGGTACAAATACACCTCCTGAAGAGTTTTTGGATGCTGAAACAGCAGTGGCAGCATTTTGGAAAGGATTACATCCTTGGATATGCCAACATAACTTGTGTTTTGGGACATCTCAGTAATCTCTTGTTAAAAATTAGCCACCAGACTGAAGGAAGGACAGTATTTGTCCATCTTCTCTCATGTCTGGATCCTACTGCTTCTCCTCAATATATCAAGTAATCCAACAGCACCAGAGTTAAACAGAGCTTTACCTCTGTATTTTCAACTATTTTATGTGTGAAGAATCAAAATACTTCCAAAGAAGGCAAAAAAATAAACACAGACCTCTTACCACCCCTTGATTTATTAGGTTGGAGCACTACGGCCATTACTGATGCACTCCGCAGTCCTTCCAGGAACATGTACAGTGCAAAGGTTTATCTCAACTGCCAGCAGTTGAGGTTTCTGTGGAGACTGGTTCCTACCAGCAGAACTGCAGTGATGCTCCTGTTTCCAAAGGGCTGGGATAAGCTGGCTACACAAACTGGCAGAACCATTTTGTACCACTGTAGTGTTTTGAAAATGTCCAAATACAACAAGGGACAGTAGCTTGGATTTGCTTCTTTTACCCAATGTCAGCCAGACAGGCTCAGTAAGTGAGAGTAACATACACTTCATATCAAGCATTGTTCGATGTTGCAGTAGTGGTTTACTCCCAGAAGGAGTGGGTGGCCAACGCGCACAGTCGGCAGAGATAGATCTTAGAAGCAACACTACTGAGTGCGCGAGTCCTCGAATTTGCTATGCAGCCCAGTATTCAAAACCTGGTAAAAAGTTTATTGCACTGGGCTATGCTACAGTCATACAAAACCTGCTTCAGCGTCCAGATTAATTTACGGTTTATCTTTCAAACACACCAGCTCCATAAGCGTCCAACTGCCCACATACTCAAGGACAGAGCTGTGAGCCAGGCGGGCAGAAGACCAAGTGGAGAGAACTCCTTTTTCAGGGCTATCAATACTTAGTGCCAAAAAGAACATCTGAAACAGCAGTGTGTCAGGAGCACGCTGAAAGCACTGTCCAACTCCACTTCACTTACAAGCAGGTCTCTGGCAAAAAGTCATGACATTTTCCTATAGCTACAATTTTCTGAAGAGAAACACGAAGGCCACATCGGTGAACTTTTCATTAAACCAAGAGCATATTGGGTGGGTGACCCGGGCTCCATTCACCGCTCTGCAGCTATGCAAGCTAAACTACTGTGCCTTGGGCTCTCAGGTTATAAAATGAGGCTGTGAATTATCTGCTTCTCTGACATACTACAATAATTCATCCATTAAGGCAAACAATGCTTGGGAACGGTGTAAAGTAATACTTTGAAACTGGAGATGAGAGTCGTATTCATCAGAATTCCCACTCAGAGTGGCTTAACAAAATGCTCCTGTCAAATTTGATTAGAAAGTGGGTGATAAAATCTGCCTTATTTCTCCTAAGTAAAAGGCAACTCTGCAAGGGAAAGGCGTTTCCACTCTCACCTTCCTTGCTTCTCCCTATTCCTGCCTAAGCCTGTGAAAGACCAAACCCCTTTTTCATGTAAGATAATTAAATGAAATCCTGCAGACCACGATATTACAATAAGTCCACTATGAAGGCATAAATGATTTTCTTTCCATGCTTCCTTGTCATTCAACGTTGCAGAGAGACAACAGGGAGAAACTGTAGGAAAGAGACTGAATCGTTTTATGAGAGTCATTATGTTTGTATTTAATAATGATCATATATCAAGGAAATGATTATTTGATGAAATGTGCAGTTGTACAACTACACGGTCTCTATATACCCCAAACAACCCACTACAATCAACTTCTTATCTTCCTCCTCTTGCTTCACTGCGCAGCACTCCAGAAAGCTCAGAAGATGACGGGCTTTCAGGAAGTGCCTTTAAGGCTCCAACTTATTAACGAGCTCATCTTTATCTTCAAGGGCAGAGTCCAAATGTGCCAGCCACTTCCCTCTTTAGCAAAAGGGAGAAAATGATGAAAAATGGGTGTCGCACTTTTGTAATTTCCAAGCTATCAGAAAAGCCTTCCACTTCTCAGCAAAGATTAAAGCAGGAGCAGAACAGAGGCTAGATTATTAAATACAACTCTGAACATGGAGGCTATGACAGGATGACTAACAGTAGGGTATTTTACGTTAATGGTGATTACTCAACCCTTATCCAAACTCACGTTGTTAGAAGAGCAAGCAGTTTCCATCACTGATTACACAGAGCACGGACCTTCATCTTGCACAACTGTTTATGCAGACGCCTTTGTGAAATTCAAGGATGATGGGAGCAATGCCAGGGTGTTACAGTAGAAAGTGGAAAAAAGAGGACTTTTGCCTAAAAGTGAGCAGCACAGGGGTTGTAAGCATTACCATTGGGACAGAAACCTGAAAATGGAGCTTCGGTAGCACTTTATGTTTCAGGGTGTCAACAGCATCCAGGCTGTAAAAACGCATCAAGAACTGCAGACAACAGAGGGATGTTGTTTAGCATCTACTAGCCAGGAAAAGAAAACAGGACCCCCTTACTCCTACAGCTACTAAGAGATTTCTGAGGAGCACTTGGCAAAGTCTCTGAAAGCTGCTGCTTAAAACCAGCTAAAAACCATTTCCTGAAGTATTTAAAGAAAAAAAACTTTGATTCAGACATATTTCAGAGAAGACTGTATCGACAAATGCAGATTCAAGGTCAAATGCACCTAAGGATGTTAGAGTGACCGAACTTAATAAAATAACTGTGGCAGACCACTGTCATGTACCTCATCTCTGTGGTTGTCACTGCAAAGGAAGAGCTTGCTTTCAATGTTCAGTCAAGTGCCCTTTTAGGCATCTTATTTGGAAAATGTTTTTATAGAGGGGCCTGATACGAACTTGTTGCATTTGCTAGAGCCCCATGCAGTCCTGATGATCCTGAGAAGAAAATGCAGTAGGTGTTTTATTTTCTCTTTTGCAGATGAAACCAACATTTGTTCATGGATGGGATTAGCAGGATCTCAGATGACATTTGCATTGATTTTAAAGGAAGAAGAAGAGTTAAGGAGAAGACGGGCAGCTAGCTAAAGCAGTAAGAAAGAAAATGGAACAGGAAACCCAGGCCAGCCCTAGCCCACAGCCTGCCCTGGCAACTGTCAGCTTTATAAAGTCCTTAAAACAGGCTATGGCCATGTTCCAGTCAGTATATTACAGAACATGCATGAAAGCTCTCATGACTTCTTCTGATATAGCTGCCTGAAGGGGGGCTGTTGGGGAGCGAGTGTTATTCCTCTGCTCAGCAGCATTTTTGTTTACCTTAGCTGTTATCCTAGCAGAGCACTGGGCAAAATCCTTGCCCCATCGGAGTCAACAGGAGCATTGACATTAAACAGGGTCAGAATTTCACCCGTGCACACGGACGTTACTGTACAGTCTGCCAGACACATTAAATATGGTCATGAACCAGCTATGCTATGACCTTTGGACACTCTGAGTTTGGTCAACCTTCCGGGCATGCTGAAAAGCTCACCTGTGGCCTTTAAAGAGGGTGTCACACTGAAAAGTGAGTGGAAAGGGTTTGGGAAGGTTATTGTGGGATGCATTTATTCTATTTTGGAGAACCTAACAAGTCTGTCATTGATTTACAAACTTGTAAGAGACACAAAATGCATCACTGAACCACGACATCCTGTTAAGAGAGCAGTCAAAGTCCAGGCAGAAGCGTTTCTCAGTTTGAGCATGTTTGTATCACGAGTGCAAGTTGGCCTGTCCTCTCCCTTTCACAGAAGGCGTTACCAGCACAGACAGCAGTGTTTCGGCTCTGGAGATTTTTTTCAAGAATTAATATCCATCCTGCCTCACAGGTGCTTGTTGCTCTTTTTTACGAATCCAAAGTTCCGCATCAAGGTTTCACAATGCCACAAAAATAAAGCATCATTAGAAACAGATTTGCTTAGAAAAGAAAATATCACTCTTGAATTTTCCAAGGACTGTTATTTACATTTTTTCTTTGGAATACAAATAACTTTGTTACTGAAAACATACAGGGTCTGCTAAACATCTGTACTTGCAATGAAGCTGTGCTCACTAATATTGGCCATACCTCTTCCCCATTTCTTTTAAAATTCATAGTCAAACGTACTTCAAAAATCACTCTATGAATAGCTATGTAAACCTAACAGTCTTAATGTGAGCAAATCCAACTCTTTCGCTGCAAATGCTACACCCACTACCATTTAACAAAGGCAGGTAATTTGAGTCATCAAGCTCACTCTCCGAAAAAAAAAAAGAGCACACTAATAGAAAGAGCTCTTTATAATGAAAAGAGAATTCCTGAAGAACGGAAGGCCAAGCCTGCATGCTATTTCAGAGTAACCCCTCACCTGTGCTGCATCCCAGAACTGAAGAGCCGGATGACAGATATCTAAAGGTTGCCTCCATCAGCCAGGGATACTCGCTGCACTGAGGACCATGCTCCACTACGTGCTCCAGATGGCAAAAAGATGGAGATGCGATTCAGACCTATTTAGATAGCCAGACTCATTCATCTCCATGCCTTCATGAATCTGGCTCTCAATAACACTTAATGTCAGCCCAATATGCAAAGAAGGCAGTAACTCAAGATCCTTATGTTCTTCTGAAGTACAGTTCTTTATTTTGTCTCGGCAGAGCTATGAACTGTGAGGTAATCTGATTAGACACCAGCAATATTCAATGAGGGGAAGGGATAATACACTTACAGCAAATGGCTTGGAACACCAAGTGCAATTCCACCGCACACTCGGCAGAACATGCGCTGCTTATTTTGAACTGGCAGCTTCCACAGAGAAAAAGCCTGTAGGTATCTCTCCTATTTGTGTTTAGCTATTAGCATTGCTAAAACCTCTGGCCCCAAAAGTCAAAAGCTTAACTCAGATCTCCCAACCACCTGTGCTGCTGATCCCAATCCAGCAAGGATTTCAGATACAACCAAATGGCTGCTGCCTCCAAAGTACAAAATCAAGCAGGACCAGCACAAGCACGTGCAAAAAGCAGAAGAAAAGTTTATTTTTTTTTAAATCCAAGTCAGCAGATCTCACTGAAACCCCACAACAAGCAGATCTGCAGAACAAGGCAGTGCTATTTTTACATGCTGTCACTTCTTCCAACAAAGCACACTTCCTTAGTGAATGGAGGGGAACATCACGGAGGGATAGGACAAGGGGCAATGGTTTTAAGCTGAAAGAGGGGACATTTAGATTAGACATTATTCTTCACGCTGAGGGTGGTAAGACACTGGAAGAGGTTGGCCAGAAAAGTTGTAGATGCCCCCTCCCTGGAGGTATTTAAGGCCACATTAGATGAGGTTTTGAGCAAACTGATCCAGTGGAAGGTGTCCCTGCCCACAGCAGAGTGACTGGACCTAGAAGGTCTTTAAGGTCCCTTTCAACCCAAACCATTCTATGAAATAAGGTAAGGGAGGTAAAAATCATTTAATTTACCTTAAAAAATTACTAGTTTAAGAACTTTTAGAGAAAGTCCATTACATTTCAAGTAGTTATACAGAGACACGATGTCATTAACCCATCAAAGACTCAAAACACACCTAAGCATTAAGAGCAGCATCTTAGTCCCTGGGCACAAGGGGAAGTTCTGTATTTTCCTCTGGTAGTTAAGGATACAGTTCCCCTCTTATTGGGGCAACTTTGTGCCGTTGCTCAGTGTAAACTATCTCTAACAGAAACTGGCATCTATGGGGCGAATGCCGGTGGTGATGCTTCAAAAGGCCATAACTCTTCTTTCTGGTACTTTCTCAAGGCTGCTCTGTGTGCTCCAAAGGCCACTGAAAATCATCTCAATATGTATTGAAATATCCATGATTCACCCTCATCCCCTCTGATTTACTTAGTGCTCCTCCAAACTGATTTCCACTTGGCTTAGTAGATGCCTGGAGATAAAAACACACCACCTTTGAAGACTTCTCCTCTAAAACTCAGGACTCATCAGCAGACAATGGAGAATCTGCACACCTCTTGAATCAAGCAGCAGATAACAAAAGAGTAACAAGAATCCAGGACACTAGTGTTTACAGTTATCCAGGCTCATCCCAAAGCTCATTTTACCCACTTCTATATTTAAAGATCATTGTGCTGTTCATCAGGTCTGCTGTAAAAGAATTAACTAGTTTTGTCCTCACTGACAGGTTTTATTCTCTTTTTTTTGGCAGCATCCTGCTTATTTTCAACCTCAGCTTCCTAGACCTTACTACAATATAGTGAATTTTCACAAAAGCAAGGAAGAATGTCACCGCATGGGTTTCACACCAGCTGGCTGCTCAAGCCCACAGTATGAAGGAATTTGCTACACAACACTGATTTTGGGTTAAAAAAAAGTAATACTCCAACTGTTACAGAGACTGAAATGAGGACAGAGAAACCAAGCAGAGAAACCATTCCAAGCAGAGAAACCAGTCTTTGCACTTTCGGCCACAAACTCAATAAACACATGTTCAGAAAGGCAGAGCAAACTCTGAATTTATACTTTTCAATTAAGAATAGGTATGGGCATTTTCTGCTTTAAGTGAAGCAAGCTTCATACATACACAAACAGGCTACATGTAGATCAGGAGAGACAGCTTACAAGCACAGGACCATGCTCCCCAGATCTTTGGCTCCTTTGAACACATGTATTCACATGCTGTGCAGGAACTTCTGTTCATCCCACAAATCCTTCTAAACAACCAGTACTGTCAGGCTGTATTTAGTGTGCCTGCTTAAACCACGAAGGGTGCAGCAGGAGAAAACCTTCAAGACTTCTTTGATTTACAAAAAGAAAAAAGCACATCAAATGAAGCTGCATAGGTGCATGGCATTACAAACGCAGCATACAGCAAGGCACTTTGCAGCGCTGACACCAAGGACAGGCTTATCTCTCTCTGTGAAGACAGAGCAATTGCATTTCTTCTCCCAGACAAGCTCTGTTTGCTGCAGTGAACATCTCTTACCACTGTAACAGTAGATGCATGTCGTTCCGCTGTATTTGCCCACTGTGATGCACACACATGCAGTGCACATCAGGTTTCCAAGGCCTGTGCAAGAAGGCTAAGTTTTAAAATATCACCAAATCACCCTGAGGAAGAACAACCACAAGAAGCTACAGGATACCAGGATCTGAGTTAGTGAGAAAGACTAGAAACAAAAGACAGAAGGAAAACAAAGATGAATTAAGAACAGGGCTTTGCAAGTCCTGAAATTTAAGCCTTGAAAGGGAAGTAGAAGCCATCCTGTTCCCACAGAAGCTACTTTACAGCACTGTTTCTCCTTTATTTCAGCCATTCCCTCACTGCAGTACAGAACACCTCTTGTACCCCCTCCCATTTAGCAGCCCTTAGGAGATGAAAGGAGCAGGAGGGGATTGCACCTTTACACGCCACATAGGACAAACCTTGAGAGTACCATTGCGATTCTAGCCAAGACCTGGTCATCTTATAGACCTCAATCATCAAACCAGCTGGGCCTGGGCAGTTTTAAATGAGGCTGCCATCCACAGTCAGAGTGCTGCTAAGGCTTTTGTAGCAATAGCATACAAAACTATGCTAATACTCTTCTTACACTGGAGAGAAGTCCATGTGCCTGTACTGTTCCCCTCCAAATTCAGGTGTAACACCCTTCCTTTCAGTATCTCATGCAAAACAGACAGATGCAAAACAACAGGCTGGATGGAATCTCAGGAGGCCATGTGGTCTGCTCCTCCACTAAAACTGGGGCCAACTTTAATGGGTTTCCTGGGGGCCTGTCTTTTCCAGCTTTGAGTGAGCGTAGGGGTGTAGATTCCTGAGCTCCTCCTCCAGTTGCTGACTTGTACCACTCTGGAAATTGTTTTCCTTGTCTGAAATTCAGAGTCCACTGACCCAGCAGTTCAAACCCACCATTTTCCAAATGTCTCTTGGCATGCGGAAAACGTTTGTTGGTTTTATCCAAGAAAAAGCCTTGATGCCAAAGGAATTCAAATATCCACCTTACACACATAAAACAGCATTGTGACAATCCAATTTGAAAAATAGTACACTTGTATTTTAAAATGACACAAACCCAATTAAAGGTCAACTGCAAAAAGAAGCACAAGCGGTAAATTGTTCAAATGCAGCAATGCACATTGACCTTCTCTGGATTTCTTAAGGAGTTTTTAAAAAAATGAATTGACACTACCTTATGGTTAAGCTGATTTTAGTGCAAGAACACTCATCTGGTCATTTGACATCTCTGGTAATGCAGGAAATCCATCTAAACCTCATAGCTCCTCACACGCTCTGATGCTCCCTTGTTCTCCTAACAGACCTCATCAACCCACACCTGCAATACACAGTTGGCTGTGACCTATTGCTATTAATTTGTCTATTGAAGACAAAAGGAAGTGTCAAAGTTGCATAGAGGATTTCTGACCTAGGCTTTAAGCACGGTAATGCACAGGACTAGCATATAAATCACAACTTTAGAGGAAAGTGTTCAGAAAGGGTTACCTTCCATTTAGAATTTATTAACTATTCCCCCTTGAGACAACCTTGATTTAGCAACATGTAACCCATATTCCCACATTTCACAGGAATACTGTTACACAAAAGGTTTCTCTTCCTTCCATCCTGCTCAGCCATGTGAAGTAGGAATCATCATCCAGCTCTTCTCCCAAAGACAGTCAAATTCAGGGACCGGTTGCTCAGAAATTACATTCACATGTAAATGTACATACAGTCACATAGAGTTTGAGGAAACCCACACTTGTAACACTATGCTGGTTATGCTGGGGTAAAATGCCTTGTACTGCTCCACATCATAAAGTCATTTTGCCATGTGGTTTCAAAACCAGTTTGTAACACACAGGGCCAACAGAGATGACAAGATTTTATTTTGCTAACTGATGGGAGAGCCCTCGGGTTTTGGAAGCTTTAAGACTTGGGCTATAGTCCCAAATCTTCAAGTGTAAGCTTGACTCAAATCCATCTGCTGCTCACCAGTGTTTCCAGCAATGTTCTAGACAGAAAGGCAGAAATCCTGCAACACAGTGGAAAATGGAGTGTGCAGAACATGCAGCAACTCTGAAAAGATGTGCAGGAAAGAGGCTGTTACTGAATTGTCTACCTTTCCCTCATGGGCAGTAGTGCTTCAAGGCACAGGTTCATGAGCTGTGTTTTTCGAGACGCTGATGTGCACTCTACTGCTGGTCCACAGGCAGTGCAAAGCGCAGTCTGTGATACCACTCTGTCAAGGTCATAGCAACCAAACGCAGAGAGCAAGGAAACTTCTCCCCGTGTAACCATCAATGAGCAAGCCCCATGTGAGCTACACAACACTCACGTGCCTATATTTAACGTCTGCACTGAGAGGTAATTTATGGCTTTATCTAAGGGGAGCTTCTCGCAAGAGGACAAAGGTGCCTCAAGTTGTTTTCCCCACAGTAAAGTGCATCTGCAGACAGCTCTTGAGGAGCAGCTAACACACAGGTACTTAAAAACACAACACTGTTCTTGTTCCTTGACATTCTCCTAGGCATTGCAGAGTCAACACAGGCCAAAACTTTTCCAAATGTAAAGTTGCGGTTACAAATAAAGAAACACACACACTTTTCACATAATTTACAGACCAGACACAACTTGTTCCAGAAAGAATAAATCCATTTCTCCCACTTGTACAAACACCCACCAACCAACTTAACAACATTAAAGAGCCAAACACTTGTTACTGGTAACTAGTTTTGTTACTACAATATGTCGAAATGAAAATTAACCTCAATATTGTGATACAAGTGGGATTTTAAGACATATACTTTTAATGTGCTCATTTTTAATGTGGTCAACTGCTGCAGTCATGCTCTGGTAAGCGTGACGTATCATCAGTCTTAATAAACTTCCAATGCAACAGCACAGTCTGATTTATTCCCCCCCATCCCATAGCCTCTTCAGAGTCCATTTCTATTTCAAGCATCAGTACCCACTGCTTGCAACATCTGTAGGTTGCCAAGCCAGTTTATCTATGGAAAAATGGATACAAGCTACTTGCCAACAAATTATACCCTGTGCGGAAAACTACGGCTAGCAGCTTGCGTTTGTTCCATCTATAAATACGGCAATGCCAGCTGCTAATTAGAGCAGACAGGTTGAAATGGTGTAAAAGCTGTAACTGCAATATGACATGTGTAAGTCTCTAAATTTATACACTAAAAAATGAGGCTGAAAAGCCCTTGAACCAAAAGCCTATAAAAGGATAAGCACTCTCAGATTTGTACACTGTATTATGTAGAACAGAGAGCCACTGATAAAGGCTGCCCACTGCAGGACGCACAAGAAACACAGTGAGAAGCACACAACGTAGACCATGAGATCTGTGGCTATGTGGTATGTAAGCCACGCTCTCCTCAGGCTCCTGAGGAACCCTTCAGCTGCCGGCGTGTCTGTCTGTGACGTAAGCTGACAGTAACTGCAATGCAGCACTCGCACAGGCGCCGATTATCTCTGAATTTGTCTTCCGAGGCAGCAGCGCTGTCACTCAGCCTAAGCAAATTCAAGGGCATGCCTTCAACAGGAACAATTAACGTGTTTAGTCTGTCCAGTTGCAATACATTTCAGATACAAGAAACTGCAGTAGACTTTAGCCTAGATTTTTGTAAGTTTGTTTAAAGCAGGTAAAATAAAAGATTCAATTAAAAAGATAGCCCCCAAAGAACAGGGTTTTGGTATGGAAGAAAGGACAGTATAATTGGGTCTTGATGTAAGCAAGATTTCTCTGGTTAAGAAAAAGATCCATGCAAAGAAAGTAGTTAGTTTCTTTAATCTGCCATTCCCAAAAGCAGCAAAAGGCCATGAGAGGCATTGCTTGCAGTTCAGACTATAATAAAACGTGAATGAGGTACCTCAGCTGGCAACTCAGGATGAACCAGCAACCCACTTGGAACATATTCTATTTCACGCATTATTTTCCTATCCAGGAAATGTGGCAAAATCCAACAGCAGCAGAGAGAGGTGAGAATCATTAAAAAATCCTGTGGAGATCAATGAATTGTAAAGATTAATAAAACCAGCATCACACTCAAGGAGCTCTGTTTCATCTACTAACAGAGCTGCACACCAAGGCTCCTAAAATGTAGGTGAGCTAAAGGAAAATGTAGGCATGAAATAATTAAAAAAAATTTTTGAGCTCCGAAGAGAGACATGGCAAATTATCTGCTAAGAAAACAAAATTAAACCTAACACTATTTTAAAGCACTCGGGAAGGTGACTGAAGATAAAATATGTACAAATCAGTATCCGCAATTACCCATGCAGTGTCTCCTCCTCCTTGCTAGAGGTAGCTCTTATAAGTCAAGTCAGCAGCTGTGATGGGCAGGAGGAAGGAGAGGATCCTCAGGGACATTTTTTCTACCAAGAACCAAATGTAAGAAGATTCTACTTTAAGCCTGAAGTGCCTACAGAAGGCAGTACGATACAGTTTCCTTTGAAGTTTGACTGACTTTTGCAAAAGGATGGAAAAATAATATCAAAAGAAACGAGCTTGCAAAAAAAGGTGAAGAGATTTTTTTAGCAGAAGTGATTTTCCAAGAGGGCACCCTTCAGCTTGACCTCTGCGTGGGGCAGCCTCTGGGGAGTCACAAGGGCAGGGTACTCCTCATGCAAACGTAGCTGCTGGCTACTGAAAATGCATCTTTCCTTTAAGGTTTTGCTAACAGAGTTGTGCTGGACACATATGAAATAACTCTGATGCTTCTGGGCTTTGCCAAGCTATAGTGGGAAACAACTGACCTATCTCTAAACCGGAGAAGTCAAACTTGGTGGGACTACAAATAACTGGGGCAGGATGACCACTAACCTTAGTCATCTCTCTGCCAAGACACACTCCAAGCAAAAATGTTCTGTCCAGCAGGCAGAGACCAACAGTAAAAGTCCTGTGCAATTTATTAATTTAAAAATAAATTTCCTGACAATATATTTTGCCATCTGTTACCAGTGACAAAGGTCAGTTTGAAATCTAGGCAAGCCACCAGCCTGCATGGGTGAGGCGCCCTACTTTCTGCAGCCAGCACTGCACAAGCGTTTTGATAGGCTCAGGATCTCAGCCAGCTTCCTTTGGCTTTCCAGCCAAAGTGACGTGGTGCATTTGGAGCAAAGCTGACCAGGGACAGCCTGAGGCACAGAGTAAACCCAAGCACAAATGTAGGATCTGCAGTTGGATGCTGTTATCGACCCTGTTTCTTTACAGGTTTTGGTTCCTTCTGTCTCTACGTGACTGGCATCAACACTTTCCAACAGCAGTTGTGTAGCCCTGGAAAAGACCACCAGAACATCCAAAGAACCCTCCTAAAAATAAGAAAAACCACTAGGGATGAGAACACCCACCAAGAATATGGACATAAAGACAGAAACCAACACAGAGCACCTCCCAGTAACTCACTAGATATCAGACTGAGGTCCATCCTCCCTCCCACAACAAAATTGATAGATACAGTGTTGATCAGCTTTATGTGCTTGTTGGGCTTGGTGGTAAGAGAACTTCACAGCCAACAGGAAACACGTTGTTGAAGCACCGTGCCCTCTCCGACCCATTCCAAAAGAAAGGAAATGGTCAAGCTCAAAACACACCAGTGGTCTATCAATTTAGTACAGTAAACACTTCCAAAAGGAAAAACTTCCAGGGTTAAGTCACGCACTGTCTTTAACCCTGCCTCTCAAACACGCTCATTCATTTACAGCAGGAAACGCTTCCTGCCATAAAACATCCATATGCAGAAAATATTACAAACTTACTTCAAAAGCTATATTTAAATGGAGTGATAACACACTGCTGATATCACTGCTGATATTCACTGCTCATCAGTGGCTTTTTAAGTGAGCTAGAGATTTAGTAGCTTTAGTCTTGGTTTCTGTTATCTGCAAGTTTTCCTCCATCACCATCTGAACGCTCCTCCAGGAGAGCCGCCAGGACGGACACCACCTGTCCTGGTGACTCACGGCAGTGAACTGGATGCAATCTAAGGAGGGTGAATCATCGAGAAGAGCTATTTATACCAAGTCCCGTATTTTGATGAGAAAAGTTTATTATCTTCGTCAACCTGGAAGGCTCTTTTACAGAAGAGAGCATGGGAGAATCTGACAGGCAAAGAGCCAAGTCCTCACTCCACAAAATCCTCCCAACAATTGCCTCAGTGACTGCAAGGACAATCACAGGGATAGGAACCATAGCCCTATCCAACTGACACAGTTCTTCCGCTCTCTTGAATGGACAAGTTAACTCCAGAAATAAATAATCTGTTCTATTCTCAGCGAACACAGCAAACCTTGAGAGGTCCATAGTCTCTCTAGGCAGAACCAGGAAAACCCTGCTTCCCGTAAGGTGCTCTTGACCCAGTGAACAATATAGCACTATTAAATCCAAAATACTGAACCCACCTGGCTGTGGGAACAGGGACCTGAGCTCCAGTTTTACTCCTGGAATTCCCTGTGATGAACAAGAATGAACCCCCATATACTTTTATTCAAATTTTAAGAGAATTCGATTCTCCACTGAAGACCAATGCCACACTGGTGTTTTGGGGAAATCGTGCAAAGTTAAGGCAACATTTTTCAGCATTGTCTTTCTCATAAATGAACGCATCGAGGTACACAATGTGAGCCTGAAAGATAAGCATGCTGAGCCTCATCTCCAGAATAAGGACCTCCAAAGAGCATCTTCTTGATTTCCTCTAGTAACTTCAGACATAACACTCTGTGGAGGGAGGTAACGCTATTATAATTTCTATTACTATGACCTTTAAATGTTTAACTAGCAATGTATTCTTTGCAGTCAAGAAAAAGCAGCAGGTGATTAGCTTCACTATGAGTCACCATGCCCCTGTAGGGCAATAATTCAATTAGACATTTTAACAGCCTTCAATTTTGTTCAGGATCTGCTTACTAGAGCCACAGTCCCTAGTTACAATTTTGTTTTGCCTCACAAGTTAAGCAGGGTCAGTCTGGGCCAGTGCTGCATTGAAGGAGGGGTGTCATAGCAAATCCCAGATGCTCCAAGAAGTGAGGCTGATGTTTCCGGAGAGGCACTGTGAATAAGAGCTCTGGGAGAAGGTCTGGAGCTCGTGCATGGATGCAAACTGCAAACTTGCAAGTGAGCTACAGTTCAGACACTGACTTCTTCTACTTGTTGATCTCAAGATACAGGTATTTCACTTGCTCAGGCTATCCTCCACACACTGTTATTCATTTCCTGCTGTAGCTGCTGTGAATGTACTCTTGAGGGGTTGTTTCACATCTCCAGACATGACTTCAATGTGGTGGTGTTTATCACCTATCCACCCTTTTCACCTTCTGCCTGATCCACTCCTCAGCTAGTGCCACAGCATCAAGAAATTGTTAGAGCAGCTGAATGAACTTCATTGTCATTCAACCACACATGGATTTTAGAAGTTATACAGGAAAGTATCTGCAAGCTGAACTGTATTATTTACAGTTGAGGTTCTTCCCCCTCCTCCAGAGTAATTTCTTTTTCCCCAACAGCTTGATAAGCAATTCTGAAAAGGAAAAACATATTTCCCTGCTCCCCACTGCTGAGTCAGCAACGGCAACAGCAAACTCCCAGAGCATGCATTTACCCTGCTGACCTCTGGACCTCTAAAACTGTTTCACTTTCCCTCAGCACTGGAGTTCTCCAACCCCAGGTGCAGGTACGATGTACTCGAGTTGCACTCATGCTTGCAGAACCAGCCCCTGATTTCTGCTGCCAATCCAGAGGGTTACCAAAACACAAAGATAAATTAGTGGGGAGGGTGAATGCTCTTTCCATCAACCCAAACAGGCTTACTGAGACTCAAACTACACACAAACCCTCCTGTTCTAAGCCTGCACCGTGGGGCACACAGGTTAATTTGAAAAATTTACTTTTGTAAGTTTTAGCTTAAAAATTACCTTTGGTCATCCTTTACTGACCATTTGATACAGCTTAGGAATCTGTAACTGGCTGCAAGCTAACAGATAAATGCTTCACATCAGACAATATCTGCTCATGGGTTTTGATTCAGAGACTCTGGGTTCAAGCTCCACTGCCGTGGTCTGTCCATTAGGATCGTGTAGTTGCAACAATCAAGAATAAACAAATGACAAGCTTTCAGAGGGAGCAATGAAACATTTGCAAGTTTGATCAAAGCCTTTGATTAAATATTCTTCCACTTCTTAAACCAAGTGTTCTGCACTATGGAAAGGGTTGTTTTTATGTCATACCTACCCTGGATGTATTTATAAGGCCACATTTACTATGGTACGTTTTTTTAATCCAAGATTAGGTTCACCAAGAGTCTTATTAACACATCAGCCAGCGGTTTGCCAGGAAAATACTTGTCCTATAAGCTCCAGCTTACCCATGCACACAGCTTCATTTAAAAAAGCACATTCATCTCAGAAAAAAAACGCATTTTCACTGGGCATTTTCACCGCTATTCACAAAAGTGTTAAAGCAGGGTTACTGCTTAATGGGTCTAATATTACCAAGACACAGGGAAGCCCTAAGGACAGCTTTGCAACACTGTATTGCAAAAGGGCTCCAGGACTGGTTACAGCAGGAAGATTCATGTCTAAGACATGGGAGATGTTTTGTTTTACAGAGATGAGAAACTAAAACTGTGGCCTTATAATAGAAAGTGAAGCAAGACAAAAAAAATTTATCCTCCACAGCAAGAAGATAAGCTGGCAAAAAACAAAGGCAGGTGAAAGTCATGTATCAACCTCGTGACTAGAGAGCAAAAAAGATGCAATCTATTTGGCTTCCAATTAAGTCCAAAATCTCATATCTCTTTCTAAGGCCTGAAATCAAGACTCTTATCTGTCATTATGATCTTGTACTTTGGTTCACACAGTACCAGTAAAGACACCATAGCCTCTTTCTGTTTCCAGCTCTTCTAAAATCACTTCCAATACTTTAACTTGTGGCATTCCTACAAGAAAAACGTGGTGAGTCACCACAAGTAACCAAAACCTCCCCAGTACCTGTGACCTGTGCAGATTTCATCTCCCCAACAGATGCCAGCCAATTCTGAGATGGCATGCAATGCAAGCTCCACACTGTATCCTACGTCCTAGGAGCATGGGAGAAGATACGTCCCTGGCACAGCAGTCCGGGCTCAGTACACCATAACTTGAGCAGCTCCTGCCTCTGGTGGGTAAGACATCAAAACCACTGTCAGACTGAGAAAAGACACGGGCTCTGCTCTTGTACTTTCAGCACAAGGGAGATGGTCCTGTCCTTCAAGGAGCACAACTGACTGACATTTGGTCAATTAGTTCACTATTAACATGCAGTCAGGGAGCTGTAACAAGAACATTCTTTTTTTCTTCCTGATTTGATAGACCAGACATCGAAACATGTTTTAATCTGCAACACAGACTGATAAAACCAGCTGCCCAACAGACCGTCTCTTTCACAAGGGCTTAATTCTCCTCGGACAGCTTGAGAGCAGCATTACTGCCTGCCAGATACGTCATTTTTACAGCAGATCCTCGAAGCTGCTCAGCCTCCTGGATGAATTTAGAAATCAGACCAGAGGATAGATTTGCAGAGCAGTAATGAGCACAGGAGACGATGGAGAAGCAATGGAAAAGAATAATTTAGTCTGTGTCAACATAAGGTCAAAGGCTGGGGGGCTTGTTCGAACTTCTGGGCAGCTCATGGGAAGAAAGACAGGGAAGGATGAAATGAGGGTGGAACTGCACTCTGAAACCCAACTATTCCCCACAGACCCACCTGAGCAGCCTTCATCATCTTTGCAACTCTTCTTCCTTCCCATTTCAGAATTTTTTAAATTTTGTATTAAAAAAAAGGCAGTTAGTGGGCACCCCTGACAGGCAGCACCGCTGTGTTGCCACAGTGACTATAACAGTACATGGGCTGCTGGCAGGCAGAGGATTTCCCCTGCCTTTCTGCTAATGAGCGAGAAACTGCCTTAACTTAAATAACACACCACCAGCTTGATCAGGCTTGTTACTGTGCAACTGCACCCCAGAGCAGAGCAGATGGGAGATCTCCTATTGTACCAGCTGGATTAAGCCTGCTACCCTATAAAGCCACTTTCACAAAAAGCCGATGTGGATAACTCCAGTCACCTTTTGTGCTGTGCAGCACTGAAGCAAATTAGAAAAACAGTTAGACAAAGAGATAGAAATATGAAACCTAGATATAGGCAGACTTGATTAAAACCAAAACTTGGGGCCGAGGAAGGACTATCAGGCAGTGCAGCTGTGGTTGTCCTGGGTAGGGCTAGGAGTTGGACTCGATGATCCTTGTGGATCCCTTCCAACTCAGGTCATTTTGTGATGCTTCAGATCCAAAACAGAGCCTCGGCACCAAAATTCATATATCGCCTCTCAAATTCAAAGACACTAGAGAACTCATCAAATCAGTGTCTGTAGGGCTGCTTTATTTGTGCTTCTCTCCATCCCCAGGAACTAAGTATCTTCTTCCTTTTAGGTCAATAAGAACCTTTTATTGGTGTTCTGGCTACAGCCAAAAAGCAGTAGCAATAGTGTCAATACTAATATATAACCCTCCAATTACTCCTAATACGGTCATACTCCTAGAATTATATTCATTAGCCAAAGTCCCAGAATACACACAATAATGGCACACTCAAGAGCACAGAAACTAGCACAAAGATTAATTTACCTTATGTAAATAAATGACACTCACAGTCCTTAGACCCTACTGTGTAAAACAGTACACAGTTTCCCAGAAGTCCTAAATACAAGTCACAGACAAACTAAGAGGTGGACAGGTCCTACCGTGGCAAATGTGCATGAATTCAGGAAGTAAAAAGTAGTTCAGGAAGAGAAATAACACCCAACTAAGACAACGAGGCCTGACACAGCCCTTTCCAACTTCCAACCTGATAACTATTCCATCTTCCAAGGCATTTATCACCTCTGTCTGCTTGTGGTTGAGACAAGCTACTGCAAATCCGACCCAGGAGACAGTCTGCCTACTATTCCCATTTAACAGAGGCACAGCAACTCCTGAAAAAAGTCAGGGCTAAGAACAAATCCCAGTGGCCAGAATAAGTACATGAAATAAGCACAAGGCACACACAAGAAGATTTATTAGGTCTTGCGCTGTAACAGCCCTGTGAATCATAATGATGCCCTATTTGCCATCCACAAATATCTCTACGTCAATGATAAAAGTTCACTTGGCAAAGAAAAATACTACCGGTAATGTTTTACTTCTAGCCCTTCCCAATTCATTGGAGTTAATCCAAAAACTGGCTAATTTGGTGGAACAAAAAGACGGAAAAGTTGTCTTGCTGTGTCTCCAGGTTGGTGCACAGACGAGGTTTACAAGCAGTCCAGTAAGCTAGGACTGACCCACTGTACTCAATATGTTCAGGCCACAAATTAGACACATCAGTGAGTCTGTGATCACAGAAAGGCTAACAGCAGGCAAACTTATCTCCAATCACTCCTTTTTATTAGAAACTTGTGGTCCAAACCCTCAAAAATCAAGGCAAGTGTTACAGGAATTGGTGCTGGCATTGCTGTTACAGCCAGCCTGCAAACACTGCTGGACAAGGTGCGTTGGAGGGGAAGACGGGCTGTTTCAGCAAGTCCTCTCTGCAGGTGTAACAAAGGATCCCACAGAGATGATGCCACGAAGGGCAGGACTGCTACAGCCCACAGTGAATGGCCAAAGGGAACTACAAGATGCAACAGGAGGAAGGGAGAGGGCAAGAAGAGTGTCTGCAGAGCACAAAGCCACTGATTGTAGGTCTATTTTTTCATCCTGTTTTTTGCACAAAATGACTACACAATCTGCCATCACGACTAAACTTGTCTGTGTGGCAGCTTTGACATTTCTCCTCTTGAGGCTACAGAAGATTTAGCAAAGATTTTCACAACTTACACCACAGAGTACATACAAGCCCTCTGGTGAGGGCATATTCAGGGGCTGCCCCTTGGAAACGGTACTGGTGACTGACAGTGACCTTCTAGGAAGACACATAACCACTGCCCCAAACCCTTTCATACCACCTGACTTTCAAGACTAAACACAGGGAACTGCACAAACTTCTTTGCTGTGCTTCACAAGCCTCTGCATTGCTCTTGTTGGAAGCGACACCCCCACATCATTTCACCTAAAGGGATACCCACACCTTCAGTTCACAGGCAGACACTTCAAATATAAACACTAACTTTGGTGCTTTCTTCTCTGTTCAAACCATCTCTCAGATAGGAAGAGGATGGTAACCAAATTTATTTGCACAAGACTTTGAAGAGCTTTGGAGGTGGAGTAACACTCAATCACTACCAGTGTGTTCCCAGTTAAACCATAAAGTAGAGTCAAGGATGCTGTAGCTACGCTCTGCCTCCTAAGTCATTAATTTCCTGATAAATCAATGGCCAGACAGACAGGTGTTAATGTGCATAAAGAAAAGAAAACATACTTGTCCTTGCCATCCAAACAGATCTTCTATTTGCTGGTCCCCCACTCCAACTGCCGGAATTCATCTGGGATCATTGTGGGGAGGGAGATGGAAATATTAGTTGAGGTCTACATATTTTTTCTGTGATGAAAAGAGTCCCTTCTAGGGCTAGTGCAGACACGAAGAATGAGAGATAAGGAGCATCCTGACTAATGCCTAAAGATCTGTTCACATTCACTGCATGTTCCTTAGTAAATCTGCCTACAGTGCCTCTTATTTCACAACAGGTCCTTCTATTTGTGCAAACCTCATTCAACCTTTGTTTGCCAAAGACAAACTGAACAGAACACCACAGTTCTCCCAAACAGCTGTGGAAGAAATTTTTTACAGTGATGGTGGCGAGGCACTGGCACAGGTTGCTCAGAGAAGTAGTGGATGATCCCTGAAGGTGTTAAAGGGCAGGTTGGACGGGGCCTTGAGCACTCTGGCCTAGTGGAAGGTGTCCCTGTCCATGGCAGGGGGGTTGGAATGAGGTGATCTTTTGGGTTCCTCCTAACACAAACCATTCTGTGATTCCATGATCAGGTCATGTGAGCAGTCAGGGAAAAATAGTTATCTCCTCAACCATGCAGGGTAAGCTGCAGGCCTTAGAGGGACCATTTTAGCTGGAAAAACCTAGATGCTGAACAGAAAAACAGGCTGGAAGGCAGCAAGGGGGCTTTGCAACAGCCCTGCGTGGCCTGAGAGCATCAGGGCTCATCACCAATAGCAGCTCTGCTGTGCACTGAGGATTATTGATTCTCCTTTCCTAATCCCATGACTGAGTGCCTGGGGCAAAAAAAAAAAAAAAAGGTTCATATTATATACAGATAAACAGCTATTTAAAATCATTAACAGAGATTTATATTTCTGAGCTAGTCTTCTGTTCTCTGGGGAAACCAGACTGAAAGCTACAACAAAATGAAGAAATGAGCTTCAATAAATCATTAAGCTAAAGCTTATAACGTTTACCTACAACATCATGCCCCAACAATCTCCAAAAGCAGATGTCTAACTTATTTTCTTTTATCAGCTATTAAACCACCATGTAACTATTACAGAAGATTAAAACTGCTTTTTTAAAGTATTGAGCATCAAGGATTGTAGTTTCTTATCACGGAAGGGATATTTGCATACCAACACATAACATGCAAGAAGAACGGGAGATAAGGAAACGAACAAGTGAAGGAGAGGTCACTCTGCCAGTGTCCTGGCAGCTAGATATGCCCAAAATATCATTAATAAGGCAGCTCTGCTCCATCTGTACCACGAGGTACATCTCCACCCCACATTTCTAAGTGCATACAATGAGGTACAGACAGCACCAGAGCTGGTTCAAGGCCTGTGACAATAACAGTAAAGTCCTGGCACCTCTGCCCAGGGAAGATAGGAAGGGAGGGGAGGTTAGGTAGAAATGCTACAAGAAAGCAGATCCATTTCAAGAGGAGAAGGAGATTTCAGGGTCAGCAATCACTTCCCTACACTTTCCCTTGCAAGCAGCACTTCCCCTTTCCCAGATCCCAGCTCTTCTGCACGAGCCCTGGAATTATGGAGAGATTAGAAGTGCAAGGGCTGGAGAGCTGCTCTGCAGAAGCAAGGGTGGAGAAAGGAAAGGTCAGCCCTGGAGACATCCTGTCAGGGCAGGGATAAGCTGATGGTGCACACAGATAGCTGTGTTTTCCCAACATGATCCCTGAGAGGCTGGTGCAGGCAGCTCAGAGAGGGGCAGTTCCAGCCTGAGATTTGCTGCCATTTCCCCAAGACTCAGTGGGGACCAATGTAGGGGCAGTCACTTTTACACCACAAGCAATGTGTTTGCACAAGCTCTCTGTTGAAAGCTCAAAGCCCTTCCCCCCTTGAGATAGGCTCCATAAACACTGCTGACAATTTCCAGTCTTGCACTGTAATACACTATGGACAGAGACCCTTTGCCTCTTTCTGTGGAGCTCCATGGCAGCCACTAGTACTAAGGGCAAAAAAACCCAACCTTATAGGTATTTCAGGTATCAAAATATTATTTTTTTAAATCTTGTTTCCTCTTTTTTTCAGAAGAAGGATAGAGAAGGAAAGCTCCTTGCTCCCTCAGGCTTGACATCCAAAAATCAGCATGTGTTTGTTTTACAGAACAGGACTTGTTCTTTCCAATTTAAACCCAATCTGTTAATCTACAAATAAAAGCAAATATCTGCTGAAATTACAACTAGGGGATTTCAGAAGGCCTAACTTTACTGAGCTTTTCTGAGTTATTAAAAATGGAATCTTGCATTTATTCTACTTTACTTCCTCTCGGCACAAATACAAAATTCAAAGCTGCTGTGCTTTTTTTGTCTGATGATGATGATGTAAAGCACGTTCATTCCAGCCTGGGAGGGCTGCTCTTTAAAAGCTAATTTGAAGTATGATTTCCAAAATCCTGACCATACAAATCCACAAGCAAATTGTTCTACTATTCTATACAAGCTCTCAAATTACTGCTATGCCTAAGTCCTTGAAGTCCACCAAATTAACAAGCTCGAGCCCACATGACTACAGTTCACAGAAGTTGAACCCCAGCTTATGTAAGACACCGAATCAGTGTGTTTGCCTTTAAAAAAAAAGCACCAAGATAAATACCAGGGTCACCAAACATGCTGTGCAATATTTAACAAGAAAAAGCTGGGACCTTAACAGGATTTGAAGCCTAAAACCACTCCTGAAGGCAACAAACATGACATGATCATTCTGACAGCTGTGACAAATTAGGTTTCATTTGCCTGAGAGCCAGCCATGTTCATTTAACTGCAATTACTGGCACATCATGATCCCCATGCTGGAGAACGCACTCAGCCAGCGGAACAAAGCATCTTGTACAGATCAACCTGTTTAAATGGTTCTCCAACAACACCAAGTCTGCAAACCCAACTATTTGTTAATATGTGCCAATAGCTTCTTCAGGTGTTTACGTGGCTTTTTCAATCAATGGAACAACAAAACCTGGTTAAGATGCTTTAAACTCCACTTTCTTTTCCCTATGTGCCTGGTTGCTGAACACAGTGCTCACAGCAGAAGGTGGTATTTAGAGATGTTTATGCTGTCTGGTCTAATCCAGGAGACTTGAAAATGGTTCATTTCAGGAAGCCTGAAATATTATTTTGAAAGATTATATGTATTAAGTAACTTATTTTTTTTGGTACTTGTTTGTATAACTTAGAACATCTGTGATCTTATTTAGAGCACAATCCCACAAACATACCTACAATTTCACAAGGACCCCCTCCTTACCCCTTTACATTTCAGCCTCACTAAAGAAAAAAGCTTCAGTCAATTATACATGCACCATTTTCAACATATTTAGTTGGTGAGCTAATTTAAAGGAAGAGGAAAAATAAACCTCCAGGACGTGGCCACCAGCTTCCCTGAAAATTCCTAGATAACACATCCACAGCATGTCTAATCCATTTAGTCACACCACAAAACATCACTCATTTTTCTTCAAGACAAACTTTATTTATTTCCAAGCAGGACTTTACAAGCCTATGCGGTCTGCAGGCAGGAATGCAGGAACGCTTGTCCATCCATTTGGTTGTTGTTGAGGCACCAGCTGCCATCAGTAACAGGTGTTTTCTGGTTTGCTTCTCAAGCAAAGTCCCAGGCACTATCTCCGGTGGAATGCAAAAAAACAGTGTGGCATGCAGGGTCCAATACAGAGCCGCATTCCTCTCCGAGCAATCAGGCAATACTCCCTCCACCACAGCACCACAAACTCAGATGCTTTCCCGGGGAGTAAGCTGTATTTGGGTAGATGCACTGAAAAATTTCAGCCAAATCATCACTTGAAAGGCAGTTCCCCCTGCCCCCCCTTTTTTTTTTAGCAAAGAAAACCTAGTTTATAAACAGCTGCAGAGCACGGTAAGTTTGCGCGGTGGAACATGAACTCTGGATACCATCAGCTGAGGCTGGAGGCTCTGCCCTGACTGTAGCCAGCTCCTATTCAATGTTTTTATGAAGGGAAAAACCTCCAAAACTTATTTTCAATAATTGGTTCTTCTTTTCAAACTCTGCAGTGAGCCAAAATAGCTCAAATTTCTGAGGATAAGATATGCAGGAGAATGAAAACAGCAGAATTAAGAAAAAGAAGTTGTGAAGGCAAGGAAAAATATAGAAATGGGCTTCTGATGAAAAAGCTGCAAAACCACCCGTGACCAAAGCAAACAGCCATGGAGCATGCCACCAACATCTTCTGAAGAAGCGCTTAGCAGTGAGGCATGGCACAAATGAACACAAAGTTCAAAATTAAATTGTTGGCTTCTGATCTTCAAAGGCTTATAAATGCGTTAGCCTTTACTCACTCTGTGTAGCCCCACATATTTATAGTGAATTAAGCTAAACGTGGGCTTAAATAACTGTAGGATTCCAGCTTAAATAATTTCCTACATGGAGTCCTTCTCAGCCTCTTTTACACTGGGTGTTTTCAGAAAGCAGTTTTCTCATGGTGGAGACAGACAACAGCATCTAACATATTTCCAATGGGAATGTGATACAAGCCATAAAGCAGCCATCTAGTTGTGTTGCCCATGCTTACTATGTAAAAAGTTTTGTTTATCCTGATAAACACCACTTTTGAAAGGTTATTTCCCTCTCCCTCTGCAAACAGAAAAGGTTAACTTCATCATCTGCTGCACATGCGTCAAATTACCCTGCAAAGGAAGGAGCTGCAAAGAGCACAGCCTTGCATTTCTCTGCACCGAACGACCTGTCGAAGCGTCCCATGAAAACACCCAGAAAACCAACCTAAAGTCCTACTAACCTGCCTCAAACTCCTCTGCCACAGCTTCTTTTTTAATAGTCCTGATTTGAAAGCAGGCCTCTGAGGCATGGGCTTATAAACAAGTCCTCAGACCAGTAAATTCAGAGGTAAAAGCCAGTTTAGCTTTTCATTTATTTGAGCCGTTAAAGGCAAAGTGACAGTAGAGTTTCTCCCTCTGCTTGCTTTCAGATTAACCCCACCGACACAGCTAAATCACAAAAATTTACTTATTCAGTCATAAGTGACTGCTGAGAGCTGACTCCAGCAATTCTTTACCCTCATTCCTTCAATTTTACTTTTTTAAGAGAGCACAGGAAGCCCAGAGGAACATCTGTACCGTAACGTTTAAATACAGCAGCTCTCGCAAGCTAAATTGCTGCCTACGTAGTACATCAGCAAAGTTCAGAAAAACCAATTCATACACGGGCAGGCAAGATGCTCGAAATGTAAGAGGTCATTTCAGCAAAGTCCAGAGATGTGAGAGCTGGAGCTCCTTTGACAGTTGCCCACCAACGCTCCATTATCTTATATTCATTTATATTATTTTTATAACCTTACACTCATCCCAAGGCCTCACCCAGGTTTCTCCCCAAAGCAAATCTGGCATATTCTGGCATTGGATAGTGTTTATTTGCTTTTCAGAAGTCTTCTGGACATGACAGATTTCTGCTGAAAAAGCACTTGAGAGCTTTCTAAGAGCAGCTTTTGGGATGGGTCATCTGTTCCCTCCAGCCTCATTTTTGCCTCACAACATGCATTTTGGCAGACTGTTTTACAAAAAGTACCTCTCATGGCTGCTACCTTTTGTGAACATCCAGCCAAACACTCAGTGCGTTTCCACGAAGAAACAGGCTGCACAGACTCTATTAGCTAAACTTCAGATAATGGGAAGCTACTGTAATACCAAAAGCATTTTATGCTTAAAAAACATTTGAGTTTATTCCCTTTGCCAGTAAAAACAAGGCAAACTTAAAATTCAAGAGGACCTTGATTTGCCACTGGGTTTTCCAAATTAAAGAAAGAAATGTTCAATTATTTATTTCTAGGGAAAGAAATCTCTCACCCTGTCCCACTTCCCCACTTCAAGAAAAAGAAAACATAATCAGTGTCCACACACAAGAAAACCCACCAAAGCCTTTTGGGTATGTTTTGAAGAAGCTATTTAGAGTAAAGAACATGGGCATTTTCTACCCTTGTATTTATAATGAGGCTCCACCATCCCCAGGAGCTAAAGCAGAATGAAAATGGGTCACATATCTAATTAGTACTATTGAAGCATGAAGCCCAAACATCCCTGAAATATAACAGATTTTTTTTTTAATAACTCCAGCTTCATCAGAAGATCCCACAGTCACCCATGTGAGATGTCACAAGCTTATAAAAAAAAGCGGTACCATAAAGCAGGCACGTATCCGGCATAATGCTGCTTTACTACTAAGGAAGAAGGGACAGTGCTCTAGACAAAATCTAATCTATTAGCTAAAAAATGAAGAAATTAGTCAATCAGCCTAGCACAGCCTGTTCTTTAATCACTTTTATTATTAAAAAAACCCAACACAACCCTCTCGACTACAAAAATAACATACAAATCCACAGGCATGGAAGAAGCCTGTTCAAGAGGGCAATTTCTAAAGCAGACAGCTGGATAGAAAGTGGTGGGTTCCCCCTCTTCTCCCACCAGAGACGCCCACACACTAATTCTTTGCCCTTTTCTCTGTGTTCATTAGCAGGCTGGTATGGGCTCTGCAGCAAACCCCCACCCAGCGCAGCACTTGGCTCTGCCCCTCATCCACATCTCCCTCCCATACGCAGGGATTGCCATTCAAGCATCAGACACTACCAAGCATGTCAGGTTGTCATAGATGAGTGTCTTTAAATTACAGGTGTGTGCACTGGAAGAGAGCACTAATGAGCAGCTACTCCTGCTTAATGAAGAGAAGGCACAGGGACATCTTGTGGGTGGGTAGAGAAGAGAAGCAGTGAGTGACTTTTCCTCAGGTGTGTTTACAGCACACAAGGCTCCAACGAGGGTCCATGAGTTGAACTGCCACGTTTTTCTCTCCCCTCTGCTTCCACAGCCTGCTGCTTGCTCCTACCTCCCAGGGCTCAATTTTACTCCAGACAGGCTCAGTCTCTTGCACCCAGCACCCACAATTTTGAGCAAGATGAATGGTAGTGACGCTATGGGGAAGTGCCCACAGGGACTATGCAGCAGCTCAGCCCACCCACCCAAAAAGACACCCAGAGAGGGTTTCCACATGCAAACCCGCTCTCAACACGAACAGGACTCTGCGCTTTGTTTCGATCAAAGTCAACAAGCCATGAACACCACTCACCCGTGAGGTTTTGGAAGTCACTACAGCCTTCTGGAAAAAAAAATACCATGCAAAAAGAAATCGGAGGAGCGAATTAATTGAGCCTGCAGCTGTCTGCTCTACATACCCAACATCACATAGGTCATGTTGCTGCATGGGATTTTTTTTTTTTGTACAAGAGATGAGCAGGCGAAAGCTGAGCAAAAACCAGAACAAAGTGTTTACTTTGCCCATTCGTGACCACCCTTTTGCCCCGCAGGCAACTGTCTCTTTTGCGGGACTCGGCACGTGAGCACTTTCATGCTTCTTCTGCACTGATTTTGCATTTCTGTTTATTACAATGAGAAGGGCTTTTTCCTTTTTGTTTAAGTTCTTTTGTCACAGTGCAGAATGAGGTACACAACCACATGTAACACCCACAGTATTTTATTTGGTTTAATCCAGTAACTCCCTTATCTACAAAGGGAAGCAAAACCAGACACTTAACATGCTTTGACTACAAACAAGTGTATAAAAATTAATATCTTTTTTTAATGGCGTAACGTGGGGTTCACAAACTATCAAACCTTCCCTAGATGCTCACGCATGACAGAAGTTAAAATCTAAAGCACAATAAACAGTGATGGATGATCCAAGCCAGTGATGGAGACCAGAATCCTATGTCCAGACCTCACGTTATCACTGCTGGGGTAACAGTGGCCTTTTTTATTATTTGTATTGATAGAATTTCAGTTACATTAGTACAAACACAACTTATGCCAAAAGCTACTCTTCACAATTTCTTCTGTAATCAAACTCACTCACCCTTCACCACTTCACTACAACACCAGGATTAACGATATGGCTGCAAGGAGACTCAGCCACTGGCAATTTCTTAAGGAGTTCAGGTCATACCTAATTCCCCCCCCCCAAACAAAGTACCCAGCAATTGGTTAAAGAGGCTCCAGAAGTCCCAAGACCGGGTTTCCCGAGAAGCTCATCTTCCCCCAAGACTCTCTCTCACCAGCTCAGGCAACTCACTCTTTGTGCACTTCTCAATGTGGCCTCTTGCTTAAGTATCTAACTGGAAGACAACTTGTGCTGTGCTTCCCACCTGTTTGATACTTGGACCTCCAGAATACAAAAATGCCCTTTCAGGGGATTACACCCATATGCCAAATCCATCCTCCTTGCTGTCTGAATTGCACATTAAAGGCTTCCCACCCAAGGTGATGGATGCAGCCCATGAAGAGGCAGAGAGAGTGTCCAGAGCCGCTATCACCAGAAAGCCCCATTTACTATGGAACAGAAATAGTCGAGGGGAGGCTTTCAGTGGAAAATGTGATGAGAATGAAAGTGAGAGAGTAAAAGCCCTGTCAGCACATTTCATAGACAGTCTTTTTAATGAGGAGACAAACAGATAAAGCTTTCAATCCATGTATGGAATTTTTTTTTTTAAATTTGAAAAGAAGCTAACCAAGCACACAGGATTCAATAGAAAACAAAGGCTGAACAAAACATTTTCTGACAAGGCCTAAACAATCTGAAAAATGTCAATTCTAATGCCACAGAGAAACCAAAGGTTTCCCGCACTCCCTACCCACCCTACTTATTTCCTTTAATTACCTCTTCCTTTCAGAGGTCTGGCTATGCAATGAAGCTAACAAGTACATACAAAACCCAACCCCCAGTTCTGCGCAGGACCCCGAGGTTTGCTGCAGTAGTACTGGAAGTCAGAGCAAAGACAAGGAGCAAGTTAGCCTTCCCAACTGGAGACAGATCCAAGTCACACAGTTTGGATCCAGACCTCCCCAGTCACCAATTCTTATTACACAGTTGCCATCTCTGCACCATCTAACGTCCTTGTTATCTGCTACCCTCTACCATCGTCTGATGTGCAAAGAAGGTGTCCCACCAATAACATACTTTCTTCAATCTGATGCAACACATTTAAATCAGGTGTGTAAATGGAAAGCCAACATTCAAAAGCCAGCCTGAAGCCATGAAGCAACAAGAGAGATTTCTTCATATGACAATGGATTTTAAACACAGAACTTAAAAATCATGAGATGGGACCCAGACAAGCAGCCTCGCAAAGGAAAGCAGTCTCTTCAGATGTAATGCTGCAACAGCAGTGCTCTCCCAGCAAGGTTTGTTCCATTGTAACCCAGAAGGGTAACTTCAGACAGGGGATGGCAGCTTATCTTCAGTGGCCCCTCGAACATCCCCCTCTTCCTGCTGACACTCACCCTTTGAGATGGGTCTTCAAATGAATTCTCTCCCATGCACGAAGAGATTAAAACCTCCAGTGAAAGGCTTTATATCCTCTCCGCAATGTTCTCCTGGGTAACTTGCAATACCTTCAGATTTTCTATACAGAATCTTCAAAGCAAAATGATTTAGGGGGATTTTCAGCTCAATCAGAATCTGCCCTGCAAGTACTACCTCAGCTTTATCCCTGCTGTTGTAAGAAACTGCATGCACACGTATAGCAATGGACTTTTCCTGAGAGAAGGCAACATACATCTACGTGAATTCTAAACTTAAATATGGAAACAAAACCAGGTTAATATAAAAAGTCCAACTAAGGGACAATCATTCTACAGAAAATACAAGAAAAACAAAGAGAAGATGTTTCAGACTGCATTTCACCTTAGCAGCAGAAAAACATATCCTGAAGAGCCAGCCACAGAAACCCATTAAAGCACATATATACTAAAATACGAGATGCTGCTGCCAGACCTTTTCCACAAACTGCAAACTTGCTGCATATTAAACCATCCTGAATAGTCCCCAGGGACCACTTTTAATGGTAATATTCAGGATGTGTAAGTGTCACCATGTAGGAAGCAGCACAACCCTGTAACATCATCTTACCCAGGTCATATACACCACGCAATTCAAAGCACATGGGTTTTTATTCTGAAGCAGCGAAGTAGGGCTAAAATCCTGTATATAGCTAATAATAGAGAAAAGTAGAATTAAATCATTGCCCACATCAGATAAAGTCTAATGTGATTACTAATTTATAACAGCTGGGCCAAAATTATCTCTAGGCATTAAGGGTCACAATCAGAGCAGCAACCGCACTGCCGCAGATCTCCAGAGCACTATTTCAGACTGCCTGCGCTGCGAGGAAGTCAGACCCTGGCTCCCTGTACAGCAGAGCCTAGTTTTAGACCCTCTAGTACAGCAGCTTAACTCAGATGTTGTGCCTGCCTCTGCCTGCAAAAGCAGCCAGCAGCCCTTGTTCAGTAAGAATCCCATCCTGCTCCTTGCTCTCTTGAATGAAGATGCCATAGTACATGAGAAAATGAGTCTTCATCACTGTTTAATGCAGCCTGAACGCAAGCACCCCAACTCTCCCTTTCTCATGTGGTCTTGTTCAAATAGCTAGTTAGAAGGATATTCTTCCCAAATGCCAGAGTAAGACTAAATTTTAGTTTCGTTTACAAACTCTTGCTTTCTCACTTCTATTTTGCAGAAGCAAGCTGGGCTAGATTAACAAGAGCAGTGTACCAAGGCAAGCAATAAATTCATCACTACTCAGGCTTCTGAGCCTGCTGAGATACAAAAAGCCTACTCAAAAGTTTTCCATTTGCAGCAGAGAGATCTCATTACAGGAATTCCTACGTGAAATTCTCAGTCTGTATTGAATGAGAGATCAGATAAGTTAACAAGGACAGACTAATTTCAAAAACCTCCTCAATCTACGCATGCTCTCTGAATAGATGTAAAAGTTAACGTATCTACCAAGTACTACAGACAGATACATCAGCTGCACTGGCAATTGCTCCCGAGACCATGAAATCAGCTCAGATAAATGGGAACCTGTACACTGAAGTACTCACAGCAAGGCTGTCTAGAGTATCCCAATTTATTACAATAGTTGGCCAAACCAACATGAAGTATGATCTTTTTCTGGCATCTTAACCCTAACTTTTTAAATACACCCTGCACTGCCTCCCTCCAACACCTTTTTTTTTTAATTTGAAAGCTGACTTTAGTATTGAGAAACCTGTATGTGCTACTTATTACATTTTTTAAAAGGAATTCAACAGTTAAGCAACTTTTTAACTGGGTATTTCATATGATCCAGAGCATTCACCCCTCACTCCCATCAATAAAGGAATTTGTTAATAGACTTCACTTCAGTCCCACTCAATTCCATGGCATACATTTACAGCAAAGAAGTTTCTACACAGATGGCAAATTTCCAGTATTTGCTTTCAGGCTGCTCATCATATGAAAAATACAGCTATCTTCCTTAAACACTAGACGAATCAGAGCCGCAACTCAAAATCAGAAATAATTACCTTCTCTGGACAATATTCAGCAACCCATTCCCTTCTTTCCCAGCCCACCAGCCAGCTGCCTTCACCATGAGCAGCCATGGTCTCTCCTTTTAACTGGCCGCTCCTTTGTTTCATGTGGTTTAGACTTATCCCATTTTCTCCTCATCTTTCCCACTCTGGCTTTTTATAACAGGGGTTATACAGGGCTCCATCCCCAGGCTTTTTGCTCTCAGCACTCTGCCCAGCTTCCTCCCGAGTGACCAAACTCCTACTGAAGTAATTTTATTGTGATCAGCAGGAGTGTAGCATCCTCAGTGCATGGAAAAAAAGAAATGTGTGTTTTCGGTATTCTCAAACATAAACATAAAATAAACAACTTGACATGGATGACTCAGATTAGCTCTTCTTTTCAGTCTTGTTCTCAGTCTTAAACATCTTGGATCATTTCCATTTTTTGATGATGTTCAAGCATTACTTTAAGGGAAACACTACCAGAAAAAGGGCAGACTCAAAGCACGCTCTAGCCTCATTTCCCAATTGCTGGTGACATGACCACCATGGACAGACCCAGCTATGAGAGCTGCTTTCTGCTTAACCCTTTCTCCAGATCACTAAGTGCAGGTTATGCTTGTAGATTCCTTCAAAACAAGCAGCAAAGACGTCCTTTTCCCATCCATCTTAGTTGAAGCTCCTAACTTGGTTTGTGTTCTGGCAACACTAGTATCTCCCTTTTTGATACATGGAGCGCTGCTTCGTTCAGATTTAGCTTTCCTTCCCACAGTCTAGCTTTACCAATGCACTTAAAAATAACTGCTTTCCTTTTGGTTTTGCACTTCTTCAGCGTCTCCAGCAGTCTCATGCTATTTCGAACTTCAAGAAAGACTACATTCGACTATATCCTGTCAGCTCCATTTTCAGGTTGGCCAGTCCACCTTGATGCCATTGCTTAGCTGGGAAGCTCTCAACATACACCATCATAATTTTTCTCTAATGAACTAAGTGTTTGTCCTGTCACCTGCAATACATCTGTCAGTACTCACAGCTTTTGTTGTGCTCGATCAGTAAGTTTTGGTTCTTGCTTATCGTATCAACTGTTGTGGTTGTACATGGTCAGTGGAAAAAAAAACATCTTTCACTGAGTTCAGCACTGCACAATCTTGACTCAATAAAAGCCAAAGTAGCCCTACATTTATTAAAGACTGGCCACAAAATACCTCAAAGTATTCCCAAATATTATTATAACTGAAAATACTCCTAACCATTTCATAAAAAGCATTCCCTGCCCAATTGCTGCTTTTCAGTTTGGAAGCCTCTCACACCACCAGCAGCACCAATACTGGAATACGGAGTAGACAGCAGTATTTTAAAGTTGCTAACACGTTTAAACAAACAAATTGCAGAAATTAAAGTTTAAGCAAAACTTTCTTCCCAGAAACAAACACTGACACTAGATACAAAATATGAAAATGCCAAGCCAATACAAACACCGAAGGAGACAAAACAAAACCAGGCAGGAATTCCATTTTGGCATAAGAAACAACAATTTTATGCCTGGATCACAAAGCAGTGGTTTCACTTCTGAAAAATGAAATGTCTGTACCCCCGGGTAGGTAAAGCAGCACCAGCAAGACCAGGAAGGGTGATGCAGAGTGCGGCACTCCCTCTGCCCAGTGACTCACCAGATCTTTTCCAGTAGTGTTTTAATTGTTTCACACTGGGCAGACTGGCAGTTCCCTGGGGTAGTTCTTCCTAGTAAATACTTCGCCCACAGATTACAGACTTCATGAGTGGACAAGCCTAGGAGGCAAAAGCCGGGGTGTGCAACTTCAATGATAGAGACTTGCTTTGACATGACTTATAGGATTTACTGTAATCCTGGTGTGACTAAATATGTTATTTGCTACCTTTATTGCCCAAGAAAATTTAATGACAGTCCTACTTCTCGCTCTTCCAGGCTAACAAAATACTTGGCAAAAGATATTATGCAATACATCCTATTCCACACTAGCTGGTTACTTTTCTGCCTGGTTTGGATGAATGCTGAAGCAAAACTCACACTACGAAGACATTAATAAGAGAGCAATCCTGTTATCAAGAAATTAGCATAAAAGCAATCCAGGCATCCTTGTTAGTATTTCCTTCAAACAAAATGCATTGTCATCCTCAACTCCATGCGAACTCTCGTCACACACTTAAACAGCATCTCCATTTGCCTATGCAGACACTGCACAGCCAGAACAGAGGCCTCTTCTGCACAAAGCTTTTTGAGTTACCTAACATGAGCCATTCAAATTAAAACATGCATAATGAAAGGAAGTCAAACTCAAAGCATTGTCATTACATGTTCAAGCCAAAATACAAAAGCTATGCATTTGAACAGTGAGCTCTGGCTAAAGTAACCCAACAACCAAAAATGCTTCTTTAAGAGTGTGCTGAATGTAGCGCAAAATTGTGAAGTTATTTTACTATAGGACACAATCATTTCAGACTAATGTTAGATTTGGCCACTGAAAGAGAAGCAGTAAAGCAGCAAGCAATAAGGCAGATTACAAACAAACAAATCTTATCTCATGACCTTTTCAATCAGATGCTAAATAGCAATTTATCTCAGTGGTGGATTGTTGGGATCAAGGTTGCTCCATCAGATTCTTCCTACAGTCAGGTCTAATATTACATCAGCAAGTCAAGCAAGGACACAGCCATTTAACTTCCTCCCTTAATTGAGACTTTGCAAAAAAGAAGCAATTTCTTAGGGCTTTTTTCTCTGCTCAGAGGAGGCCATCATACTCACTCTGAACTACCTGCAGTGCTCATACGTCGAGGCAGTTCAGGGCCGTTGTCTCACAGACATTCCCTATGGGCTGTTCTATGCCATTGCTCATGCTGAGTAGGGTCTGGGTACTCTGTGTGGGACTAACAGCATCTCATCCAGAAGGTTTCCTTTCGACAGTACACAAGGTACTCTGGCCTCTTAACACTCTCTTCTGGACGTAGTTTCTAAAGTTAACTTCCAGAACTTGAGGCAGAATCTCATATATATATATACACACACACACACACGCTCTCTCTTTAACTCAGCCCAAACCCCACATGCAGAGAAGTTTTGGTTGCATGCAGTTAAGTAGTGGATGGGAAACCAATCCATTCAGGCAGCTCTGTACCATTATTCGGAAGCACTGAAAACCAGAACCATAAGAACACACAGGCTCCTGAGCCTGGGTAGACACTTTTCAACATAATTGCTTTTCCTGCTCTACAGATTATCCTGAAGTCATTTGTCCCAGTTTGCATTCCTTCAACTACTTGCTCATGGTAAGTACCTGCTTACTTAGCTGTCCTCGGTCACGTACGCAGCTTGTGCAGCTCCCTGCAAACACTCTGCTTTGCCTGGAAATAAAGCAGCTCCTTCTTGAGCTGGTTTTGAGTAACATGACACTCTACCTCATGGCTGAAAGCAAACTCATACAGAAGACAGACCACAAGACTGTTTAGTGAAGGGGAAAGCAGCATTCAGGCTAAAAAGGATACACTGCCCTATAAAACCCCTTTGTAAACTCTTAGGAAGAAACCTTTGTTAAGTACCACAGGCCTTAGGCAACGGGAAATCACATGCCTAAACAACCCTGTGGAGTCATACACCCTCATGCTGAAGCTTGAAGGTTTCAGCCTTACGTCGCAGCACAGCTGTCATCTTGCACAATGTCAGGCTGAACCAGGATGAAAAAATCAGCTGTGTCCTACCTGTATCTAAAAGGAGGAAGTGCTTTGTTTATTTGCTCAGGTTCAAACTGCCTCTTGGAAGTCCAGCTCAGTAGCTCTTCTCAGAAGCTACAGGCTTTCCTCAGTATATATTAGTCTATTATCTATGACAGTCAATAATGTGAAATCCGGCACTGTATTTACAGGAAGGGTGCTGATGGTGCAGCAGACTGCTCTCCAGTGCTCCCAGCAGTCTGAGCAATGTATAAAATGCCAACTGCTCCCCACTTCAGATAAAACTCCCAAGAGAGGAAATCCCAGCATCCACAACTTTGCACTTGATAAAAAGAGAGGGACGATTCATTCATATGCAAGCAATTTTTTCTTTTATTTAATTTTCAGCCTTGTGTGGCCATTTTTGCCACACAGCCTCAAACAACCTAGGCACAGGAATTAAATTCAGTTTCACTTCTCTCTTGCTGTTATGCAACATTAAGCCCTGCTATTAGTTAGATGTAGAAACCTCCATTTTTCATGGGAGTGCCTGGCTCTTCATTCCCACTCACAGCACATCAGTGGCAACAGCAGCTACGTAAAGTCCACCAAAGCAGACAGGATATAAACCTTTGGTACTTCTAACACAGAGCACATCAGGCATTTTATCAAGACTAAACCACAAGAGCTACAGCAAAACCTAATCTCTTGTGCCCATTTATCACTGCCTGCATTTAAGTCTGTTGCAGCCTGTCAAGTATCTGGAAGCTTTTCCTGCCATCTGTTTCCTTCCTCCAAGGGTGCTGCAGTTTTCCATCACTGCTTTCTTACAAAAAAAAATATTTATTTCTGTGAATATAAAGAATTATTTTTTAAATGGGTTACGTATTTTGAACCTGAGCGTGTAGACTTTAACAGCTGTCCTTTGTTCAGAGTGATAAAATTCACCCTGTTACTCATCTCCACCCGCACAGCAAAATCTATTTTCCCCACCCTTGCTTGGTGAACTGGTAAATATTAAACCCAGCCAGTTAAAATGGCAAGAACACACCAAGCTGTTTCCATAATGCAGTGACTTGCTCCTACAAAGAGCTGTGACACCAATCACCAAACCAATTAACAGCAACTGAGCAAGGAGGTAGTTTTGTAAAAAGACTTGCTGGAGTTTCAGTGCTGAGCAGTACTTTTATTGTTGCCCTTTGAACACTAAAGTTTACAACACATTGTTAACGGTACCTATTCTGCAGCACTGAGGATCCTGCAACCGAGCATCTGTCTCCTCTCTGTATGTAAATATTGCCCTTTTCCCCACTTCCTACAGAAGGCACCTAAGGATTTTATCACCTCAGGAAACAGGCTGCCCTAAATATTTAAGGCTCCTTTTGGAGTTTTACAGCAATAGCCCTAAATGTACATAAACATCTACTTGTAGTTATAACAAAGTCTAGTTTTTCCACACTGCAGGAAGCATATTCCATACTAAATTTATCTTAGAACAACAAAATATAACCTAGTACCTTAAAGTATAAGCAATACCCTTGAAGAAACAGTGAATGAAAAGGGCAAGCATTTAAAAAATTTACTTTCTGTAGCTACTAGCTTCAATAACTGAAAACTGGGGATGGGTTGGCTACTTAGCATTCATTTTCCATTTTGTTTTATACCACAGCCTCTAGAAGGAATACAGGATTTTTCACAGGAAAACATTTTCATCTTAAACCTGATGCTAAATGACTCATAGTGGAACATTTACATTAAAAATTGTAAGAATTGTAAGAATTACAATACCATTTTAAAAGACTCAGCAGAAACAGTGTGGTGTTATTATCACATTTGCAAATAAGGACTAAAAATCTGTTGAGAGTACACTTCGCTACAGGACATCAGAAAGAAAAGGGGAACAGAAAAACGTGTCCTGCAATTAGTGTATCTAGAGCATGAGAGTTTTACCAATAACACCTTCACATAATCTCACTGGAAAACACCAGGCCAATCTGACATGTTTTAAATAACCTGCTGCTTCTAGCTGCTTATGGAGAAGCTGGTATTAAATCATTTAGCTAATAGTCAGAGCTGGCTACTGTTTGGGTTTTAATAAGATATGGCCCAAGTTTATACACTACAGTGAGAAACAGCTTTGCAAAATGAAGTTTTGCATGAAAACCTGGTCACGGTAACACCAACTCAATTTCCCTTTTCAAAAGAAGACCATGAAGCCAGCACGCTAAGCTGATTTGCTCCATCTATTAAAAGATATCAATACCCACCCATATTCCAGCAGGTTGGGGGAGCAAAGGCATTTATAGCATAAGGGCATTTCTCAGAAGGGGGCATGCTTTGCTGTTCACATAAAGAGAGCTGAGCCTTGCCCATACTCCCCATGTGAATACTGAAGAACTATGCAGCATGAAAGACCATGCGCCATGCTACCAGCTAAAACAAAAGACACCAACAAAACTCAGCATATCTGCCTCCAGAAACTGCAGAAGTGGTTGTAGAAGCCAGAGCTGAAACATCTGCTATTGTGAACATGTGTGAGAAAATGGGGAGGGAGTCTGCATTGACAGTAAAAAAAACCAAACCCATACATCCTTCACATTAACTCCAAACTGCCAGGCACTGCTTGCCTCCCCTTTTTTTTTCACCCTCACAAGCTCCCTGCTATGAAAGAGCAGCTTCAGAGGAGCCATCCGTTCATGCTGCCCCACGCATTAGTACCAAGGGTGTCTGTATCCTTCAGGTCGCCAGTCCAACACCACATCTTTCCCATAAACAGAAAACAGCAGTAATTCACAGCATCACTAAACAGCATACTGGAATATCTTAGACAAATGAGCACTGTTAGATTAGGAATGCTACAGAGTACAAGATGATCCCCATGATCTGATTTATGACCATGGCTTTGGCTGAAGCTGCTGCCTCTGCCTACCAGATAAAAGGGCTCTGTCTGCTCTGTCCTCACATTCCCTTCCATTTTCTACCTGGTATTTCTCCAAATCCAACATGATTCTGGACTGCATTATTCAAGATGTTTCCCCAGGGCCACGTTACATGGTACCTCTCCAGTGCTGCACCTGAACAGCCCCAAAGAGAAAGGCCTGACCTTGTTCAATTCCATCACTTGTTCAGCAAAGGCTTATCTGCCTACCGCAACTGCAGCACAGCCAAGACCAGTGGCAAAAAGGTACTATATTTTAAGAAACTGAGCTATGTTCTAGTTTTCTAGTGTTTTCAGCACATTCAGTTTATGTTTTCAGGTTATCCTGTTCTCAAGGACATTGGAACTCTTTTTAATCAAATATTTCATAGGATTAAATAAAAATTTGAATAACGTGGAATACAAGATTTGAACACCAGCCCAGAACTGTTCTGCTTTTGTAGCATCCCAAAGACCTTAAAAATAGCAACCAACCAGCACACTTAACTCCTTAAAGGTAGATTTTCTTTAGGTTCAGATGTATGGGGCGAGCTATGGTTTCTGCACAATGCTAACCTCTGCTTACCATTCAGATTTCCCTTAAGGAACACAATAAATGTAAAGTTAAGAGCCTACCTCCAGCATCAGGGAGATAATTGAAATCCAGGCAGTCCCAAGACTCTTCTCAAATTGAGGAGTTGCTAAACCAAAACGTAAAGCTGCAGCAAGATGTTTGTATTAATTATACTAACCAGCCATCAAGGGGCTCCTATCTGTAGGGCACTTTTCCATGGATAATTCATAGCAGCTTTTGACTGATGGTCCATAATAGATAGTGCATTCCTCAACTACATAAGCAAGCTGTTACAGCCACTTCAGGCTTCTAGTATGAAAGTGCAGCAGCTGCTTTACTCTCCAAAGGAACTTATCTCTCAAATACTATCTTGCAGCAATTCCTTTGTCAAAACAAAGGGGCATTTCATGGTTTAGTTTCTGGTAAAGTACTGCCCTGTAACACCCTCGAATTTTCACCATTCAATGAAGATACCTATGAGGTAACAGCCTGAAATTTCAGGCAAAAACATCTTTGAATTCATTTCTGTGGGTTTTTTTTTTGAATACCTCAGGGTTCAACTGCTTTTTGCAATGTCTTGCCTATTAGGTTGTGCCTATTAGGTTTTCCCCTTGAGGTTCTGCCCAGCAAAGCTTTTTGCAATTCCTCTATATAAAAATATAGAGTTAGACCAATACAGTGGGTAAATACATCCCCTTTCCATGAGTAAATCAATTTAATTGACTACCTACCAAGTTAATCAGTTAGATTAACGGTTGACCTACTTGAATATAGGGAAAAGTATCTGACACTTATTTTCTAGAAAATAACATGCGATACAGCACCACCATATAAACAGTGTGGATAAAGCAGGCTGAAGGCTAAGGGCATGCACTATAGCAGAACACTGGGTTCAATGGGACACAAAGGACTCAGTTTCACACTGAAGCGTTTACTTGAGGCTTGCCGTCGGGGTGGAAAAAAAAGCAGCAGGATGAACGTTCACCATGAAATACAGACAGCTCTGCTCAGCACACTGTTTTTTCCCAACAGAGGAATCTTAAATTTCCCTCTCTGGATTTCTGCAGAGCTCTTCAGTTTGTGGTCTGGGGTTTAACAAGTACAGGGAAGAACCAGCGAAATCTACAATTCCCTGTTCCACAGGCAAGCTTATTTGAAAGCCTCTCTTCAGAAGGCAACCACATGAACTCCTGTGAACCCCATTTCACACTGTTGCATCTATGCCCTTACAAGCCATCTGTCCTGCAGCAAGCTATGGCAGGAAAGGTTTATTGGCATTCACCCTCAACTGCAGTCAGCAGTTCTCTCAGTGCCCATCCTGCTAAGATCCCCTAATTCTGTATAGGGATCAATTCATTGGACATCTGATTTTCTAATCCACTTTTCCTACTGAACCAGCAGCATTTTAGGGACATACTGTATTAGCAACTAATTCATACTTAATCCAAACAGTTATGCTGGAGGAAAGGTATGGAGCTTCCATTGTTGCATTTCTGGTTTTGGAAGAAGCAGTTTGTTGGGAGAAACAGTGCCTCAGACATAGGTCATGGCTTCACGCTCCGCAACAGAGTGAGCAACTGCAGTTTAGTGTAATTAGCTTACACCCAACACTACAGCTTCTCTGTCTGCAGTGTGGTTTCACACCTGCATCACAGGATTAAGGCAGTGGCTACAGAGCAGAAAGCCCATTCAAGCCATTTGAAACTGCCACTCCTGTGGCAGTGCCATGCTACTCAAAAAGACCTATTTGTACTGGAATCTGGAGCTAAAGCAATCCTAGTAAGTCATTCCTTCAGCTCTTCTTCAATCAACAGATGAGTACATTGTCGAAGGCTGCACTGCCTACTAGTGAAATGTGCTTTCTTTCTGTGCAGTCAATCTGAACACCATAATTCTAGCTCATATGAGACTACGTGTAAGATCACTTACAATTAACAAACCTGAAAAGCAGCAAATAACTCTGATTATGAGAGACAACTGAACAAATGATGTCAAGTTTTAGGACAAGGCAGTTACGTCAGAGGCAACGCATCAAACAGCTACGTGACAAACTTTCTTCTGAAGAAACATTCACCTGCTCTCTATTAATTTACTTATTTGATATTTAAGGACTGACAGCGCTGAAAAACGTGTCATTCCATTAGACAGATAGCTGTCCTGCCTCCAGGGGGAATGCCGTTAATGTAATGGAAAGAGATTTAAGGCTCGTGTGCCATCAGCCCGGGTCTGCCTTGAGCAGCTGTTCAGAAACCCCGCACAACCATTCCTCAGGAAACCACAGACTCAACGGCATGGCCAGAAGTTTCCGAAAAATGAAAAGCATCTCTCGTCCCTCAAGAGAATGTGGGTAAACAGAGAGAAGAACAAACAAGGAGGGGAAGCAGAGGGAACAGTTGGGAGTTGAGGTCAACTTCTGCTGAACGTCTCTTGCATGAAGGAATTCAAAGCGGGAGGACAGAATGAGAATGACTCTGTTTTGGAAGGTAAATTCAGACAATTCACTCATGGTTCTTGCAAATATGCACTTTGAAGATAGTCCAGCATATTTCTTCCAATATCTAATATACATAGAGAAAAATAAATGCATTGTTTGTAGTCTTATTTACTCCTAAGAGTATCCTTTCCTTCCAGTTATGCAAAAACAAAGAAAATAAAATGTAATTTTGGCTGACTTTTATTCAGTTTTTCCTAATTTTTCTCCCTAGTTTTCCCAAAGGCTTTTCCTAAGAGACATTTGGTCTTAGACGGCTTTAGCTGCATGCCTTCCCTTTGGTTCCGATCCCCTAAGTAAGTTTTAGGGTCTTTTCATGAGATGTTGTCACACAGTTTAGTGCCCAGAGTCACCTAAACACTAGCACTGGGTAAGGACAGCAGCCGTCCTTTGGATGGATTAAATTCACCCTCCACTACCAGCAATTTTAACACCCACAATAGAAGAAAAAAAACCTAAGAGGCAGAAAAACAAATGCTAAGAGGAAGGTGAGTGGAGCCTCCTGCCATTTCATTTGGTTGATATATTCAGTGATGGCATATCTTCTCCCCTGATGGTATACCCTTCCCCCATCCACAGAGAGGGTACTGCTTCTCCCTGCTGAATGAGAAGTGTGCAAGATAAGAGATCCTGACTATTGGGTTGCAGATTGTAAATTATTTCCTAATCCTTTCAAACAAACTGACCACGTTGTTACTTTTCTGATGCCTGGATTTGTTTCTTGGCACATACCTATTCCCTAGCTTAGAGGTGTGAAGAAAGCTGGGTCTGATATCTTGAAAGCAGCATGCCAGTACTTCTCAACCCTTCCCCGACCCCTCCATCTCAAAAGCAGGAGCGTTGCTGGTTGAGTGCCATCCCCACCAGCTGGCCCGCTCAGCGCTCTTTACAACCGTCTGATATCTTTGTGTGACCTTCACGGCACTAACCAAGCACAGAGACAACCAGGCAAACAACTCAAAGAACAACACTAAAAATATCCCAAACTTGCATTAGTCACAGGACCACAGCCCTGCTGAGAGCACAAGCCACTGCTCACGTTGCATCGCAGCCTGGCTTTTCCAGCTCAAAAGGATTTGTGCTTCAAGTAAGCTCAAACTCTTTCATTTGGGTTATTTTAATATGGCAGTGAAGGAACACAGAACTCTACCACTGAGTTTGTCCCATGACCAAATTGGAGTATTAGGAGGTGGCTCACTGATCCCAATCAGCAGGAGCATAACTCAGCATTCAATAGCTTCCTTGTGCCTGTGCACCACCACTTCGAAGCTCTACCATGATGGGTCATCCTCCTGTGATTTACTGAAACCAGGCTGTATCTCATCAATTTGTCAGAAGACTCATACGAAGAAAGTACGTGCTTAGTCTTTGCCTTGGAAAGATAACTCCCTGCAGACATGGAAATCAGGCCATCCAACCTTGGTACTGAGCTAGGGAATACCAGGAGCTACTGGGAACAGTCCAGAAGTGGATTTAGTTACTTAATTCCCATCTGACTAAATAAAATGCAACATTAAGGATGGATGGGTACTAAAATGAAGCAAAACAAAACAAAACAAGTCAGTCCTGGGCCGGAGAGGAATTCAGAGATTAAAGGGTGGGCAAAACATCTTAAAATGGGGAGAAGCTGACAAATGGATAGGAAATACAGCATGAAAACCAACTTTTCCACTAAAGTGAATGCTTGCCTGCAAAAGAAACTGTTTCACCACTCACAGAAAAAGCATCTGTATTTTTCTGCCACTTCTAAATCAGCCACTCACAGAAATGCTTGTGCATTTCCCTGCACACCACACTTTGGTGCTCTTTTAATAACCTGCACAAAGCCTCGCAGCTGGCCAGAGACCCACAGGCAGGCAGCTCAGAGGAAGAGGAATGAGTGGGTGCAGGGAGGATGAAAACCACTCTTTCTTCCCCCAGCAGCTGGTGCTGTGGCAGGGCTGCGTCTGCAAGAGCTGAGGGCAGCTGCTGTAGGACATAAATAGGCCACAGCTGTTCGGAGCCCATTAAACATATGGCCTAAGGGTTAAACTCTGTCACCCCACCTGAAACCTCTACAGGTGGAGTTGCCTGGCCCTAAAGTAATACTCTCACCTCTGCCTGCAGCATCACTGCTTCCACCCTTTGGGGCAAAAGGATAAGAAGGAAAAAGGCTCTGTTGTTCTCAAGGATCAGAAAAATGTCTAAAGATTTTGTTTTGAAGACAATGGCAAAGAGGAACCTCCAAGGGAAGTGAAAAACAACGAGAAAGTGTACTGAAGTATTCCGGGTGTGCTGAGGGCCATCACTCCATCCTATCTGTCATGTTAAGGCACTGTGCCTGTCAGTACTATTTCACAGCAACAAATTCAAGCATATTTCAGTGCACGGTGACAGTCATCTTCAAACACAAGACAGACCTTCCCCTCCCTCCACTGCACAGCTGGAAGCAGCTCCAAAGCCTGCAGCATCTTGCTCCTCCAGCACACGTTCATGGAACAAAACTGAACCTTGCAAGCACAGCTGCTGGTTCCCCTCTGAAGCTGAAGTCTGGAGTTTTGCTTGGAACCCTCCCCTCCTTTCAGGGTGCTGGTTGTGACCTTCCTCCACCTGTCACCACCATCCACAACACTTCAGTTTCTGTGGAAATAATCTCCTGACTGCAGCCCACAAATGCAGCAGCTCTTTTTGGAAACAAACTCCTCGAGAGGAATAAAGAGCAACCACAAACAGCAGCTTCACAACAAAATGTAGAACACAGCCTCAGCCTGGCCTCTCTGCCAGCTGCAAGCACAAGAAAAGGGGCATTTTGGGGGAATCCTCTTAGACTGAGGTGAGACAGGCTGACCCGCTGGGTACACAAATAAAGCAGTGCACAAAGGGTCACAGGGGCAGAAAGGAGCCTAAAGTGGTTTTTAAATTGTGGGCTTCAATCCTTCTCAAATCCTTCCGACCCTGTTACAAGGACAGCTTATTTGCTGTTGTTTGTTGAAGTAACCAATGCAGCTTTTCCTGAGCTTTGCTTTTCCCATGGGGTTGAGATGCAGCAGACAGAGCTCCTGCCACAGCATCCCAAATAGTTGGCATTCTGCGTCTAATGCCAGGAATGCATTCCTCTCATCGCGCAGCAGCCATGCAAGATTTAATGAAGAGACACACCGCACCTGAAAGAAAGGGATGAATTATTTAAATTGCCAGTGTATCTCTTTTCCTGACTGAGAACAATCACATGAATGCCCTTCTCTAATACAAACCCTTACCAGACAACCAGGTACCAGCTTTCTGGAGCAGAGACTAGAAGCAAAACCTACCTTCCCCAACACCAGATTTGACACAGACATTAAAAAAAAAGCAACCCTTCCAGTCATCACGAAGCAAGCAACACAACCAGCTGCCTCCCAGCACGGTGAGGAGTAAGCAGCACGGACACAACAAACCACTGTAACGTTAACAAGAGATGCTATTTCTGGCAGATGCCTGGGCCCCTCATTTCCTTTGACCAACGATGACAACAGCATTTGGGAACAGAATCAGGGCTACAACAAAAACAAGACTAAAATGTCTATACAGAGAATTCACATGAGTGTGAACCTGTAGCATGATGCCCATTTCCTCAGCAAGACCCAGGGAAGCAGAGCCAGGGAAATGGGCATCATGCTACAGGTTCACACATACGTAAAGCAAACTTCATCCCTCCATTCCTTTATGTGCTAAATTCAGTTACAATGAAAAATCTTAAGGACAAAACACTGTACAAAGAATTACGAGGAGGGAAGTCAGTTTTCCACATACTGTCCCATCTTAAAGTGAACTGTGGCACATGGGCCAAAGCTTGAATTAAAACAACAAAAAGTGAGGGCAAACAGTAACGTTATGTTCCTGTAAAACAGGCCATAAGAAAATGTCAAGTGCAATGGACAGGATTTGGCTATGATTTTCTGTCTGTTCCAATGATGTCACCTTCTTGAAGAGATTCCATTATCTCATTGGGCTATATCTGAAGCAGCATGTCTTAGGACAAGCTGTAATCACGTAGAAGACCACAGAAACCAAAATGGTGATTTCCCAGGAAGAAGGTAAGCAAGCTCCTATTTTTCAGGTACTGTAAGGTAGATTTTAAACTCAGTGGTGCAATAGAAAAATTTCTATTTGCTAAATCTGGCCAAGACAATCTACATAATTCCTAAATGTCACTACATAGAACTCTCAGCCCCCAAATTAACATCTGGATGCAATAAAGAAATAAAATCATGCGCTACAGCATAAGGTGAGGTTCTTCTGCAACAAGTGCAGTAGCTGGAGAAGAACAAGGACAGCACTGTAGAAATTAACAAGTCACATAAATATTCCCTCCCCTGTCACTAGTATTTCACACTTCTGGCTGTATTAGCACATCAAACGGAGCACACAGCTCTGCAATAAACACAGCACTATTTATTCTGGTGCTTTGTTTTCGGTGTAAACACACCCGTAAGATCATGAGAACTACCCAGTTTCCTATGCCTTTTTCCCCATCCTACTGAAGTCACAGGAACCTAGTGCAAATTATTTTGCCAAACCGAGTTTTCAGTAAAGCCATGGCACCAAATCTGTTTATCTCTAATCAGGCACTTCCTAGGTATTTGTTGTTCCCCAAGCCAGGTCCTTAATCAAGTGCAACTCCTTTTTAATATCTCTTTGAAAGTTAATTAAAGGTAATGGAATTCACTGCTCTAAGTGCATGGACCAGGCAGGCTCACCACCCCCTTATGGAACAGATAGCTATCTTTGGAAAGTAAGTCAGGCAATACGACACAGAATACTGGGATACATTAAACTACATAAATCAAGTCCTGCTAGCCTGCAGGAAGCAAGTCAGATGGTTAGATACCAGAGCTTTACTCTTGCTAAAATATTATAGGTTTAGACTCTTCACAGCATCACCATTGCTATATTTAAAAGCACTGGGAACCATTTAACTAACAGCTTCCCAGGAGGTTACAAGCTAGACTGCAGAGAGATGCTACTGGCCATTTGGCAATGGGACACACATACATCTTGGGGGAACCAAAGTTGAGCTTCTTGGAAATAGGAAAGAATTTTCTCTGGACACTTTATAAAATGATCAGTCTCAGCAAGTCAAGGATGATATGCCTTCATGGAAGCCATACACCTTATTTTAATCCTATTTTAAGTAGTGAGCTGTATTTCCTTACAGTGGGTTGACATCAACAGGATGCAGCTTTCTGTTAGCAAGCGCAGGTTACCTCTATCCAAGGGATATCTTCTAGAACACATTTCATGCCATTAAAGCACTCACATTTACATTAATAGATTCTGTGTGTCCCATTGTTAAACTATTCCTCCATAGCTTCCTTCCCAGGAGTTATTTTTCCTCTTGAAAATAGTCACAAGCAGAAAAAGTGCCCCATCAGAACTAAAGGGATATTCAGTAATTAATCTATAAAACAGAGACCTATTTAAACCTTCCCTTTTCCAAACCATCCGCTTCTGAAAACAGTTTTTTTCCTTTCACAAATAACTAACTAGGCAATAAAAAAAAGTCTTTTTTCCTTGTAAACTACTACTGGAATAGTTACAAACTGTATTAATGATTATCAAATGTACCTTTTTATGGTAGTGAAAATCCAGTTCCAAATTCCATAATTAATGCTGTTATTAGACACTTGTTTGGCTTGAAAACTGAATGAGAACATATAAGCTTCCAAGTGGCTTTCTATTTGAGGCTTGGGTGACTTATTAAATCAAGCAGCATCTGAATACATAATATCTACTCTATTCCCATTCTGCTTTTGAGTGAGAGACTCAAAAGACTTTAGAAGAAAGTCTTCCTGACCATGAACCAGAATGTTGTGATGCAGTATTGCAAAAGAAAAATTAAAAGTCACAATGGAGCAACATAAACTGATCTTGTCCTTGGCAGAGGAAGCCAAAACGTTTTTGCTAGCAATATGTGAAAATGAACAATGCTAGCAAAAGCTAAACTACGCCCTAAACCCCTCTTCTGCTCAATACTCACAGCACCACCATGCTACTTCAGCACCATTTTAGTTCTGAGAAAATGTATAGGAAGAGCGGCAACTGAAAATCAGCTAACTCGAAATCCAAAGCTTCCCTTTAGTCTGCTGAAATATTAAGTATTTCAGATCCAACAGGGTATTGAGAGGGAGAAGAACCCAAGTTCTACAATGACCTTGAAAATTAGCTTGACTTTACATCAAACTAAAAGGATCAAACATTCTTTTTTCATGCCTGGGCAGCCTCCAAAGTAACTCCCCCAAAATTTTCTGTCTTATAATTTGATAGTAAATATACTCTGCCCACCATGACCAATGGGAACCTTGGCCTCCCAGTCAAGCTCTGGCTTTCAAATGCATCAGAGACTCCAGAAATCGATTTCTGGTTGTTCAATAAGTATCTAAAGCTTAAGGCATACATTTATCATACCTACATGGGTGTGGAAATACACTTTTTTGCAGAGCCTTGTCTCTGGAAAAAAAAGTAACCTAAGCATGTCTGTTACTGGTTACTTCACTGCAAATATGACACTTAATACACTGCTGTAACTAAATGACTAAGGCAGGAAAAAAAATTCTTTAAAAAACATTTTACCACCAAATACACCTATCTGTTTAACCCTCACTTTTTCCATCCTCACAGTAGGTCATATGAAATTTCTCCACCTCCCTTTCTGTCTCCTTGTTTAAGATTTTGACAGTTTCGAACATCTACTGTTGGGTGGACTTAAGGAATCAGAAGTCAAAACAATTGTTGTAGTCTTAATTATACAGTAACAGATTTATGTTTTGCTTCCCCAAAGACTAAATTACAGCATTTCTCCCAAGATTAAAGATACAGGATGTCAGATCTGGCATGCATACTTCTTTACAAACTATCATTTATGTCTAAGAATGGCACCAGCAAACAAGGGTGTGGCACCAAGGCATGCTCTCGAAGGGGACTTATTAAGGCTACATTTCACGTGCAGCACACCACATCTTTTGGCAACAGTTAGTGCTTCATCCAGGAACAGACAAGTCTGCTCCTGAACTTTAAACCTTTATTCCTATTTACTGATTTTTGAAAACACATGCAAACCAACTGAGCCAAACTTGCTTTTAAAGCCACATGAACGTCAATGAATTTAAAATTAGGCATTTGCTGTTGAAACTGCTTGGCTTAACTTCATATTGGACTGCGTGATGTAGAACACCCCAGACAGTTTAAGACATTATCTATTCCCATGTTTCCTTTCTTCCTATTAAAAAAAAGAAAAACAATAGTGTAAAACATTCCAACCCCAGCAGAATTTTTTATTCTTTCAGGCACCCAGGAGCAATTTCACGCTCAAAGCAAGTCAATGCTGATACCTGGCAATGCATTTGCTGCCACCCTGAATTCTTCCACCTTTCATCAGAAGGTTTATTTGTCACTTGTTTCCTAGTCTGTTCAAACACTGAAAGCTCTGAAGTTCTCCTCCTTGCCTTACTCTACCCCCCTAGACACTGTAAAGACCAACATTCCCTTGAATCCGAGACACTCATGTCATCTCTTGGCACACACTCCCAGGTCAGCTGTGCAATGCTGCTTCCTCTTAGAAGAATGAGGAAATGTTGCCAATCTTTTCCTCCTTTCATTTTTAGTCATTATTTCACAATAAAGCATATCCCTCATGACACTTAAAAATAAATGTGTCCCACCATCAATTTTCTCTTCCTCCTACCCACAATGTGTTCGGTATGTTTACTCAATAATTTAAATTACGAGGTTTTCCTGTGCCTGATGTAGTGATATTTGGGGTATTACTGCTATTTTTACAAGATGCAGGTATATTCAAAACAATTAGCAGTTAAACATAGACTCATCTTTTGCCGGTTATTAAGAAACACTGAGCAGAGCTATTGAAATAGATAACATCCTGCTAGCAAGAAGACATGATTAAAAATGAATGCTAGCGAAAAGGATCCAATATCTTATTACAAAAAGGAAATAATGGAACCAGTAAGCTCTGCAAAATGCCTTTATTATTTAAAAAAAAGGCTGTGTTGAATACAATGCAGATTATCTGAGGGAACATGCAGATATCAGAAAAGAAAGATGAGATAGGAATTTCAGCTGTGACAGAGGAGATTTTACAAGAAGTTTAAAAATACATTCTTAGCCAATTGAAAGAAAACTGCTTGAACAAATGGTGGCATCTGACACCAGTTCAAGGCTATTTGGATACTACGGGATTTTTCCTTTTTGTCTTAACTCAGTCTGTGTTAGAAACCACACAAATATTCTGCTAGAAGCATTTGCTTTTTAATGTTATTATCAGCCACAAAGATCTAAAGCAGATCTGTTCTCAGCTACATTCATAGCCCAGATGTGGACATTGTGAAGACTCTGCATGAAGAATCAAAGCCAGGATTCCAGAGTCCCATACAAGAGGACCCACAGGAGATGAAAAGAAGGCTGTCTTTAGCATTTCCATCCTACAAGCTATTTAGGGGACTATGACTTCATACTTGTTTGTTCTCAAGTAGCACAGATGTGCTCTATCAATTCATAGAGTTGAAAGACGATGTGTAGAATGATACAAATTAAAAAAATCACATTTACACCCAAAGCTACAGCAGTACAAACCTGGAACTGATAAGATTTGCTGCATTATGAGTGGGGTAGAATACTGATTTAAATATTTACATTATATTTTGTCGGACTATCATGTCTTAAAAGATTCTGAAGCCAGTAACAACAAAAGTATATAGCTGGAAAAATATTTTGTCCATGTTCTCAGACTGTTTAAGCTGTAGGAACAAATGCTGTCTGAATTAGCACGTATGTTAGCTGCAAGATATAAACATTTACTATATAGTTTACTATGTTATAGTTTATTCCTTTTTACGCTGATGTAAGGTTGCAATATTTTCTGCCAATAATGTTTATGAGAAAATACTTCATAAAGCAACCCATAAATTTCCCTTTCCTATGTTTTTTCCTCTACCTACTACATTTCCAACTCCACTGTACACATGAAAGTTACACTTGCCACCAACTGGAAAACATAAAACACTCCAAGCACAAAGATTTAAATGTGTGATGAATTCAAGAATTTGTGTTGGGATGTGCCTGGACACCGGGATGCTGCCTTAGACGCTGTCCTGTTTCACTGAGTCTTCTATAGAAGAGGACCACACAGTCACAAACAGAACTGAAAAAGTTTACGGGATACATTCTCAATGCACTACCCAAACTTCAGTCAGTGGTACAAATTAACAAGGGAGGTTTCTTAATTATGAAGCACTAAATTTATAGAATTGCAACTCACTATTCATCTCAAAGAGTCACAGTAATGTTTATTCCAGCATTTACAAAAATCCACCTCATACTCCAGTGCCGTATTACAAAATATGATTTACAACACATTACATTTAGTTGTTAAAAAAATTTGCCTCCACAAATGTGAACACTTCCATTTCTTTTCCTCCTCCACTCTGCCAGTTCCATTCAAATGAGGCTAGCTAAGAAAAAACCCATTCATAGGAATTAAAAGCTAAATATCCAACGAACTTGCAATGAACAAGTAGCCTCAGTCAGTGTCCGTGCCATAAACCCGCGCTGGAGGTCTATAAACAGTCCTCTATTTGTTAATTTTAATGAAACATGTCTGGGCTAACAGAGATGCTCGTACCAGTAATACCTACTCAAAAACTGCAAGACCTGTGTTTTACATTACCTTAACCAAAATAAAATACTGTTGCTTTTAAAAAGGAAATTGAGATTCATGGACTACAAGATATCATGCTCCTGGACTAAATCCCTACATTTTCAGTGAATTCTGTGGTGTAAATGCCTCAGGAATTAGAAGAGCTAGGAGTTCTCAAACTGTTATTCTGATGGTACTGTGAACAAAATCTCTCCTGATGATAGTCTTGTTGCAGGGTAAACTCAGCCACACACCCAGTGCTGAGCTTGCAGGCACTGTCTCAAAGGTCTTGTAATCAGAAAGTTCATTAAGAACACTGTCAACTATTAACCTCCAGTTCACTGACCTACAATTGCATTATCACGCAGCTTTCATGCTCCTCATCCAGCTCTGAGCTCAGTTCAGCCTGACCTTTCTTCCAGAACACTTAGCAACTGGCAAGATCAGTGCCTTGAGAAAGGTCAAAGCATGGCAGCTTCACAGATCTAGCACTACCTCTTTTTTGCCCTGCATCCTATTTCAAAGAACTGAACCTCAATCACATCTGTGCAATTCCATCTTCAACCAACTAGAAGGTAAGAAAAGCTCTCTAACCACTACGATGACCACTGTTTACTGCCAAAGAGGTCCTGTCTGCCTAAAGAAGCAGAATCTGCAGCAGAACAATATTCTGAAGATACGTTCTGTTTGGCCCTGCAAACCTTGGTCATGGAGAAAGATGATGGTCCAGCTGTGTAACAGGAATGCTGGGATCCTCCACATTTTACATACTGTCTTGGTCCACACTTGTTTCCTGCCTACCACAGTAATTAATCCAGCAAATTTATTAAGGCACCACACCGGTCATAACCACCAGCTAACTGTCAGGAGCCGTACATCCTTTCAGTGGAAGCCTTAGAATAGCTCATTCCCAGTCCCCTTACAGCAGGGGATAACACATCCTAACACCTGCAGTTTTGACCCATTGTAAATGTACAGTGTAAAACATGAAGCTCACAAGACGCTGTACAGACCAACTGTACCAGTCACAGGAACTGGAGACAAACTGGAGATTTGGCAGTTGAAGCTATTACTTTAACACCAAAAATAAAATGCTTCTGAGCTTGATAGATGTGCAGCCTCAAGATATTTCAAATGTCATGTAATAAAAATATTCCTTGGTAGCTGCATAGAAGCACTAGCAAGTTTATAAGGTCTAAGGCTATTTTCTCCAGATACAGTGAACACATCCAGCTGAAGTGGTCTGGAGTGCAAACCAAAACTGCACAATACAAGCTGCTGGACATCTGTTCACAAACGATCTGTTAATTCTTCTGAGTCTTCTTAAATGGAAAATCTCTCACCCTCTATAAAAAGGAAAACCATCTAGCAGTTGTTGATACAATTACATTTAATTCAATAGGAAACTGTAAGACTGCCCCATAGATATGTAAATTTCATCATTATGAAAAGACTCATCAATCAACTCCATGAACAGATACCAAGATATTAACTTGTTTATATTGTTAAGTGCCCATCTCTTTTGTCCACATATTTGAAATTTCAATTTGCACGCACAAAGCAGTATTTTCTCTCTCTCTTTTTCTAAGCTGAATAGGGTCCAACATCTCTACTACCTCTGATTAAAAAAAGAAATTGCTGAATACAGTCAGCATGTTTCCTCTTTAGATGAGAAAGACAAATGCAATCAGAAATGCATTGTGCTGTATTTCTGGTCTTACGGCTGCTTTAAGCCTCCAATTCCAACAAGCAGTGTGTCTCTGAAGGAGACAGCAGCAAAATTAATTTGCCCTATGCAAATATCTCCAACTTTAAAAGAACGCTAGTTCCCTCAGTGCCTGCAAATAAAGAGGAAAAGGGAAGAAAGGCAGCATGCTTAGATTCTCTATTATTTCAGGAAGCTGTTTGGGAAAAAAAGCTGCGTTTCGGTGTAGTTTGAATTCCCCCAGCCGTCAGCAAAGGGCTTCTCTTCAGCCAAAGACTGTGCTGCATCCACACGCTCTTGAAATCTCCTTCTGCTGATCCTCATGATCATTCCTGGAAACTATTATTTATGTAATCCAAAGCACAGATCCAAGTACATTTCGCTAGTCAGAACAACACATGCCTAACAGTGTTATAAACCACTCTGCACACAGTACGAGGGAACCCATGCAGCTCCAAGGCATTTTGTAAACAAGCAGATATGCTGCATACCAGACAGAAAAAATTAACAGTATACAAGAACTAGGAATTTAAAATGCATACAGGACATCACTGACTTAATTATGGAAACCATCACCTTTTTTTCTTTAAATGCTTAAGGTTACTTTCTCTACTTATTTAGCTTTATAATGTCAGAATACAGGCACAAAAATGGGTACTAACCACATAAATAAGCAAAGCAATATGCTGCTGCTTTTCTTCTGCTCATACAGTTTTATGCAAATAACATCTGCAACTTTTCTTCTGTTTCTCCACTCTTCCAGACAGCAGAGGACAAATATACTTAAAGCAATGCAGGAAGAAGTACTTCAAAGACTGAATCCACTGACAGGGCATCACCTACACTCAGACCTTAAAGCCTGATGTAATTTCAACTTTCAGACTTTCACAGGCTTCTGGGTGAATAGCGAGGCAGCTGAAACTGGGGGAAAGCTATCTTCAGTTGCTCATTTATTTTTTATTCTTTCTTTCATTTCTAGGGAAGTGGACTGTGGAAAACAAAATATCAAAGCATCCCCACAGATGGTAGTTTGGCACCCTCCAGACAACTTCACACCTGCAACTTCCACAACTCCTGTTGCAGCTGCACGTTTTATCTCCTCTCACCCCAGCACAGACAAAAGCCACAAAATACACAAGTCTTAAGTGACCCACTACCACCATCTATTTCATGAATAAGTCCCTAGGAAAACAAGATGCAAGAGCCCACTCTTGGCTCCTCTTCCACCAATGCAGCTCTTCTTGTACCACAGGAAGAGGTGACCTTCTGGCAATTTGGTCAGGATAATTTGCTGTGGGGGTGGGAAGGGGTGGGTTATTTTTAAATCTCAATCAACATGGAGAGGAATACAAAATGAAAGTATACAAAATTGACAAATTTTGAAGAGAACTTGACTGTCACCAATACCAGTGTGAACCACAGGAGCTCTGTGCTAAAACGGGCATCAATGAGCCCTGCAAATACAAAAGCAGATCTCTTCACCACAGTTTTATTTAGACTTTTGCTGATAATCACAGCAAAGTGGGAGTTTCCAGCTCTCTCCACAACACATTAGTTACTCCCAGTCAGGGCATTTCATTCCACACCATGGCTTGGAATGGCTCTTTGTTTCCATGAGCACCATGAGAATCACATGTGACAGAAGGCGGCATTCCTACGTGCTCTGAGACAGGGCAAAATGATCCCTGCCATCTGTAAATTTTATGCAAAATCCACAGATGACTGGCACCATCAAACACAATGCCTGTATTTCCTTCAGGACTCAGGTCAAGGAAGGCAATCCAATCAAGACTTCTGTGGATACCAGTTTGGTTAAAAATTTTTTTACGTATCTTTTTATAGAAAGAAGACACAGCCAGAGCATTTTCCAGCACATCTGTGACTGCACAGGCACTGCACATTCCCACGCTTCTCTCTGCTGGAGGACTCCAGCCACGGCTGCATCCAGCATTAGGCCTATGGTTGACTGAACCCTGACCAGTCTTCCAGAGATAATCAGGTTAGATGATCTAATGGTCCTTCTGATCCTTAAAAAGAAAATTAGCTGTGAATCACTTAAATGCTTTGAAATCCTGGTGTAGTTTCTCCTACAGATTGAGAACAGTCACTGCAGGATGAAACTCCAATCCAAGTTTACTTTTGTGGTCAGCAGCACATGGCTGCAGTTATACATATTTCAAAACCAAGGTGAAGCACATGACCAGGGAAGAGAGGTGAAGCTAGACTGGCTACTCCCTGTCTGTAGGACACAGGGACATTCAGTTGGCTAGGAAACAAAAAAGAGCAGGGAGACAAGGAGCCTAAGGGGCTTCCTGGCTTGATGCTGTCCATACATAAACCCTAAAAGGGCAGGCACCAGTCCACCACCATTCAATCATTCACCCCTCCTTATCAATGCACACCTCTCATCAGCTGGGCAGAGCTTGGCATCTTTGCCTCTTGGACAGGTAACTGCATTGAGTAACACCCTCTAATCATGTTTCATTCTATTACGTAAAAAAAAAAAAATGAATTATGGACTAAACAGCTATTAATAAGGACAAGCCAAGAGACTTTATTTTGTCCAAGCTTAGAAACTACTTTTTCTCCAGAATCTACCTGTCCAGTTGTCCAATCTACGGTGGGTCACAGATATTTAAAATGTGTAAGGGCATCACTGTTCAGCACACTCTCTGAAATTCTCCCAAACAGACTTAATTAACTGATAAGTTATATTGAGAGTCCATCTAACCTAGAGATGCTTTTCCTCACGTTCCTGCCAAAGCAACTCTACTCCTCCTACTCCTCCAGCATAACCAAGTCTAAAAATAGCCTTGTAAAAATATTAAAATGGTTTTCATCATAGCTTAAACTAGTGAGAGGGCTTTGACAACTCTGCCAACAAAGCAAGCTCCTTTTTTTTTAAATATCCTGCTGCAGATCTACCTATAACCAGGTTACCAGAAAACAAAAGAGGAGGTAAATAATTGCAAGTGAAGTTTTCATTCCTGCATGATGTCCAAATACACTGCATTTAAGAAATCTTAATATTGCATAATTAAAACCTGAACTAATAATGCCAGGGAAGTGGAGCTTTAAAAACAAGGCTTTCAGGATTGTCTAGTTTGACACCCTCCCCCTTCATACAGCAGAAACTAGTTTGTCTGCCTTAATTCTTCGTATACAACCACTGGGAAAGGTCTGTAGGTGTTAGAAGAAGACACCTCAGGTTTTTAGGGATCTAGAAAGAGTAACAAATCCGTAGCTAAGCCTAACCCCACTCACACAATGAAGAATACTGCCTTTTGTTCATCTCTTGCTATTACTGATCCTCCTGCAAAACCAGTCTGTTCTCCAAGTCACACATTTCTAAGCCATCCGACTTGATGCAAGTACGCACAGAAACCCACAGAAGCTGAAAACAAAGAGCCACAAGTAAGCCTCTTTACAATTAAAACAAGCACTGCCCTCTGCAAAGCAGAATCAACTGAACAGACAGGGCAATGTAGAGAGACCCATGAAACACCAGAAAAAGCACAGTTACATCAGACTTCTTATTTAAAAAAAAGAGGCAGGAGGGCTGTAAAAGTCTAGTTGCCCCTACGAACTTGTGAACAGATATCCACCTGTGCAGCCCAGCAACATTTTGAGGTAGTTCTAGGATCCTAAATAACATTAACTGAAGAAATTAGGTGGCAGGAATTCCAGACCCTACATTTTTACTGTAGTCACTTTACAGGAGTTATACAGTATCTCACATTGGATCTCCAAAACAACAAGTAATTTTCACAAACTTTGTAGATATTAAGACCAGAAGAAATTCTCATTGCTATTAATAGGTCATAAAAACAGATGTGCGTGACAATGTTTGACCGCCAAGTCTTATAATCAAACTACCACTTCGCACCTCTATTCCAGAAGATGTTCAAACCTCTACTGTCCAGATTTATTCTTGGAAGTCCTTATTTTATTCTCTCTAACTAGAACTAAATCCATCTTTAACTAGAAATCACTACAATTATGTAGATTGCTGTTAAGACATTGCTTGCTTTAAAAAAAAAATCCAGGTTATGTTGGAAATAATAAATTCTGTGCATCTACATACTAAAACTATTGTTTGAGGCAAAATATGCCATTACAAGAAAGAGCTAAAGGAAGAGACTCATTTTTGCCTGGTGTCCCTTCAACCTTTTCTCTCTGTAACCATTGGAAGCAGTGAATCAAAGGTAAAATGAACTGACTTGCCCCAGTTTGTTTCCATGCAACTCAACCTAAAGCTGCATCATTAATGTTTCATGTTTACTCCCATTGGTCAAGAGAAGCTTTTTGCATGTTGAATACGTTTCACCTAAGAGACCTTTTCTCTTAAAGAAAGCAAGAGAAGAAAGCTATTCATACATCCTTCAGCTTCTGGGCAGATCCAGAAGGCACAGCCTTTGACTTCAGCTTCCTTTCTCTGACAAAATCACACATGAAAGTAACTCAGAACCAAAGTGGGACTAACTTGAAGTAAGAGAAGTTAAGCACAAATGTGAAAAACATACATCACTTTATCCATGATGACCATGGCCTCAACCACTGAGATCTAGAGAGGCTGAAATTCTTAGGCAACAGTCAAAATAGTACATGAGAGACGGGGAGCTTTGGAAAGGATACTGAAGAGTTGCAGTTTTTAACCTGAATAGTTGTACTTTATAACCTCACCATGCTTTAGCCTTCATGAACCAACCTCTTCATAAAGCACAGGACAGATCTTCCTGCCCTCTCCATTTCAAAAATCCCTTGGCAATATTTGTGACAGGCAGATGGGTGGTTGTGTGCACTTTCAAAGGCATTAGCTTTTTTCCTGTGAGAGGGACCATTAACTCTAACACAAAGCCTTAACAACAAAGCTTTATTCTAACAAGTATGTCTGCATTTGTTTTAAAATACATCTGAACTTCAGGTCCAATTAGGCTGTGCGAAAAGTCACCCATCCTACAGTAACATCTCAGCCACCTTCTTAGCTATCTCCATAGAGGCACACCAGAAGCTCAGTGCTTTCACCCTAGTTGGGAACCCACACCAGGCTTTTTCTCCCACTCCTAACTCTGGGAGCCATGTTAAATTAGTAAGGTTGCCAACAGAGAAAACACACTGTGAAGAACAAATATTTGAATAACAAAGAGAACAGCTAAAAACCTTGTTAAAATACAGTTTGAGAAACAGGGAGTTTGTAACTCCTACTAAGGGCAGCCTCAAGCTTACAATGAAAGATTAAAATCTGTTAGTCTAAATCAATTATCCACCACGCAGTCTGGAGAGTGCTTTGCATCATGGTTCATACTCAGTGACAGCACTCATTTCCCCAGCAGCAAGCTAAATTTCAGCTTAATATCTCAAACATTCCCTTGGCTATATTCATAACTAAGGCTCCTGCCTCTACAGTAGCTACAGAAGAGCTACGCGTGAACTCTTTACCTTTGAACCAAAGTGACTAACTCTCCCACTGAGCTTCTGTTCTCCAAGCAAGATAACCTAGATCCAAAATGGATACACATTCAGAACAGCATCAAAAAGGAATGTGCTCTATTGGACTCCAGTGATTTTGCAAACTAGCAGCAAACGAACAAGCATTAAAAACAGGGATAATCCATCACAATATGCACTTTATGTATTTAGTAAGAGTACTTGGGATTTAATTTATTTATAACAACTTGATGTTCCAGGCCTGCATCATCATATCATAAATACAACAAAAGCTTATTCTGAGACCTCATTTCAGCACTTAGTACCTGCTTGCAAGAAAGGGGGATTTTATTTTTTTTTTTACTTCTACACAAGTATGTAGATGAAGATGATTTCTCATCAACATTGATAATTACATTCTTGAATGATGTTTCCAATCCTGCCTCTCAAACTATTAATCTGGTCATGTCTCAGTGTCAAATCATCTCAGATTATTCAAATGCACCATTACTCTCTTGATGCAAAAATCTTAATCCAGTAATATATTTTTTAATCATTGTAATACTTTTCACTATCGCCTTGGATACATAAACAGTGAATATATAATAAAAGATGACCTATTTTTACTAAAAAAATTAAAAGCCTCATTTCTTCATGAATTTGTACCGAGAGTCCCCTCAATATTCACAGCAAAAATATATGCAGCACATCTCTGTCCTCCATCCATTTCTTCCTCTCTGCACTTCCTTTCCTCAGCTCCCTCCAAAATCCCCAAATACCAAATGAATAAGAGGTTGTTCTTGGGGTGGCTAAGTAAAGGCTGCCCTTGAGCTGGTGGAGCAAATGGCACTCCTTGCTTCATCAGGTGCATGCCTACAGGTGCCTAAGACATAAAGCTTCGCCCACTCCTTGAAGATGTTTTGCTTTTTGGGGAGAGAGTTTGGGAGAGAAGTGGGGAGAGCACATGCTCAAATTCACTTCCTTTCCTAGCACAGCCATACACAAAGACATTGTCACACTTTCATCAATGCCATAAGCTTGCTTTACAGTTCAAGCTTGGCCTCAATACAATTCCAGGGAATTACTGGTGGGGCGGGGGGGGGGAAAGAATAAAACTACTGCTGCCTGCCCAAGTCAAATTTCTGTACTTAGAGGACTTCTCTTTACAGAGACCACTGTTCTGCATTCCTTTCCCACCCCCATCACATGATGCAAGTTTTAATTTGAAAGTGACCCTAAACAGAAGATTAAGCTTAATTTTCATGCACTCAACCCCACTATGCCTTTCTGGACTACTTGCAAACTGCAAACCAGGCTTGCCATATTGCCTGGCACCCTGAAAGCCTGCAATCTACAAGTCAAGCTTCAACCCTCTCCACTTCTTTCCCTGCTTAACCCTGCAAAACAAACACAAATACAGGTTTGCCTGGGTCTAAGTGAGGGCTGGAGCTGGTCCTGCAGATGAAACTGCATTAATAGTGCTATTTATTATACTGGGGAGGGGGGGGGAATAAAGACACCCTCCCACCTGACCTCCAACTCCATTTTGCCAAATGACTATTTTCAGACGTCAGCATACACACCAAGGTGCACAGTGATACTATTGAAGCAATGGCAGCCACAACCTCTGACTTCTTATTTGTCAGCAAATACTTGTACAGTATCGCACCGAACTGCGAAATATGTTCAAATACAGCTCTGAAGCGAAGTCTCAGCCAGCTCCTTGACATAAGTTACTATAGAAACCAGTCCCTTGGCACAGGCGCTCACAGCAGGAAATCATGCAGATTTCAATTTTACATAGTAATAAATGCTGCAGGAGAGGAGACTTTCACAACAATTGCAGGGGCTGATAGTACAAACCCAGAGCTCTTCTACCTGTGACACCACCACACTGCAGATGAACGTGCTCTCCTCCCCTCCCACACACAATTGCCTCTGCTATTAGTTCTGAAGTGGTTCCACAAAGCCTGTGCGGGGATTGCTGCTGCAAAGGTTGCAGCATTTTTCAATGGCCTCATTAGATTAGCAAACATACGTGTTTTCACATGCAAAAGGCCCAGGTGAAAACAACAATAAAAGCAAAAGCTGCAGAGCAGTAGAAAGATTTAAGCGTATATAAATCTAAGTACACAGAGCCCAAACATTTCACAGGATGTACGGTCAGGTCACAAATCAAAACTCCTTTGGAAACAGCCCATCTTTCCTTCCTTCTCCACCCTGTCCAAAAAAAGCAGCCTCAATGGAGGGCAGGTCACAGAATAATTTGTAGGGAAAAGCACTGTAGAAAGCAAATAGACACGAGGAGGGCTCCGAGTCCTGAAGTGAAACAGCAAGATAATTATATTATTTTAACTTTTCAGAAGTAGTTCTACAGGTTAGACTTCATCAGGCGTGGGAATGGAAGAGGAAGAGACACAGTACAAAACACTTCTTGTACCAGGCAGATGCCGCTTTTCTAGTGAAATAGAAGAATCAGCAGGGACTCTTCCCACCTCCCTAAATGAGCCCATAAGCTTGAATGGAGCAAGTTTTGTTATCTCATCCAGGGAAGAAAAGAGCAGGGAACTGCTTCACTGAAAACTACCACAGAGAGGAGGAGGAAAGGGGTGAACAGCTTGCACAGCAACAGAGACAAACATTTGTGCTGGCAACACTCGACAAACCATCAAGCAAACAGAAGGACCAGAAAATGAAGAAAGCTAGTCTATTTTTAAGCAAGACCTCATTATTACCATGAACATGCACCACTTCCCTGGAAGCCGCAGGTATGCAAACATGAGATGAATCATATCAGCGAGTAAATCATCTGGCAGTAGGAACGCTAGTTTGCATGGACACACACGGAGCAAACATATACGATCTACTGTCCTGGCACCTCTGTGAGTGTGTGGAGATGCATCCTCCTGGGAGGCAGACTGCACCGTGGAGAGCAAAAAAACCTGTCAGACAATGCAAATGTCACTGGTGCTTTTGTTAATTATGTTTGTTAATAATTAGACAGAGCTCCATTGTTCTGGACGCTCAACGGTAGTCTGCTGGAGCTGGTAATTTCACTTTTTGTATTCCTCTTACGTTACCTCTTTGCATTAGAAACGAATACAGTTTCCATCCAGCGAGTAGAAGAATAAACTTAGGGAGTTGGAGAAGACAGTTACTAAGTCAAAGCACACATTTTTATACTACAGCCTTCATACAAATTGCCTTGCTGATATAAAGAAACGCCACAAGCGGTTCAAGGGACCTATGGACTAGGGAGCAACGAGGCTGAGGTAACCACCTGCACTCTGGTCAGGACCATGCTCACCTCCCTACAGGTCTGGTGAGTCTGCACAAAGCCAACTGACAGCACCGACCTGATCCTTCACCCACACATTATCTGTTCTTGGAAGCCACCTCTGAGGTGTCCAACAAGAAGACAACTGCTGAACCTGCACTGAGATAGCTGTAAGGCACAGGGGATGAGGCAGCAGAAACATCACAACTGCTCTGCTGCCTCCACAGTACGATACGGACAAGGTCCACAAGGCAAGAAGTACTGCCCTGCTTTACAGCAAACCCAGCATAGTCTGAAATGATTTTTTTTTCAGTTCTTCCATACCACCTTCCCTTCTGTCTCAAGGCAAATAAACAAGACACTAAATCAAATGCACTGGAAACAGATCTTCGGCACCTTTGCTATCCAACTGGTGACACGTTAAAAAAATAAATAAATAAAAGCTTCAACAACTCTCTTGTTGTGGTTACTACAGAATTGTTGCTATGTGCCAACTAGCAATTTATCACATCAAAAGGCTCACTGAACTAGCTTGAAAGGGAATCTCCCACCACAGGAACACATGTTACACTGGGAAAACCAACTGCCAAGCAAAACCTCAACCTCCATTTTCAAATCCACATCCCATTATCAAAAGGATGTTTCTGCATATTTGCTTCTAACCTAATAAATTATCTAAAGGAAATTCTCAGAGCCATTTATGACTTATCCTCACTATTCCCCAAATCAGATGTTTTAAGATACTGAAAGTTTAGTTATCTTGCTAAGACTGAGAAAACTCTTAGGAAGTACAAAACCAGTATTTTGTTACTAAAGTGTGCTTTGTGTGAAGATGGCCACAGTGCTCCAAGGTCATCATGGAGTTTGGAACTACAATCAATCCATCCATCCTAAATAAGTAGGAGAGACAGTTCCTGAAATTCTATCCTACTAAAAGGAACACAGCTCTGCATGGAAGAACTACAACTGAGTACATGAAAAACTAACTCTGTGCTGTTTCCCCTCCCCATGCTCCCGAAGATTTCTGATTTAAATGATAGTGAATAGACTTACATTCAGTCACGAAAACAAAAGGCCAACCACTCCCGTGTTGACGTACCTGCCCATTCCTTGGATGTAGTATTAAAGCAACTTATTTGCTTCTTCCCCCTCATCCTTCTAATGTTCTCCTTCACAGAGGTTAGCCTTGCATTCAAATTTTCTGTTACCACACACAACCACCCCACAGTTTTACCCCTTTCCTAAGTGCACTTCAGTTACTTAGAAAGCACATTAAGTTGAAGAAAATACTGGATTGTAGGGTGAATACTATCCCTACTTATGCATCCTATTGCGCACTGTACCAAGGAGTAGCTGACTATGTAAGTTATTATAGCAATTAGTTTCATCTCTTGCCCTGGAAATTTCCCCTTAGGCAGGAACATCAAAGCAGCACAAATACTGCCAACGACCCTGAGCCAGATTTCATCTTGACCTCAAGGGAAAAAAAGGCTAAAAAAAATAAATAAAATTTCTCTATGCTGCAACGCATGCACTCACCCAAAGAAAAGACAATAGTAATGTTTTACCCGCAAAGTAGCCCTTTATCTCTCTAAATATAAAATCTAGTCATTAATAACCAAACCACTTTTCTTGTGTTTGGGCATATAAGATGTTAATCCCATTTTGACTGCTTCAATCAAACGGGCTCACATCAGAAGAGCTCTCACTGTGACACACGTTGAAAGACATGGACTAACATTTGCTACTTCTCTAGAGAAAAACAGAAATATGGAAACAGAAAATAACACAGCACTACCCTTTGTGTTTTGTACATTTAGCACTTTTAAGCAGCATTTCCAAGTCCTAAATTCTCAAAATGCAACAGATGTGCAATATCCAGCTTCAAACTAATCTGGTAACAATTTTGAATTGGTCCTGTGTTTTGCATCATCTTCATGAAAGTATAATGGAAGCCTGAATAGTTCATTTAAATAATTTTCTTCTTGATTATTTTATATTTGAAAATCTACAAAGAAAAAGCCTGGATGGTACAATTTTATGGGAGGAATAAGTGCTTATTACAAAGTCTTATCTTAACTGAAAGAAAGCTCAAACAAAGGTTTCATTATTTGAGTATGAGCATCCGAAGTTAAAGAGGAGTCAGAAAAACAGAAGAATTGGACATGAGAACCCCTTTCCTCTTCTGTCCAGTTTTGTTTTCACTCTGAAATTACGTATATATCATCATCATAGCTCCCCAGTGCATGGCCAGGAGCACAGGAATTTGTTTCCAAAATCTTATACAAATTTTAAGTCTACTGCTACAGATTGTGGTGTCTTTCCCCTCCCCTGGCTCCCTTTTTTTTTTTCTCTCCATTAAAATAAGTCAATAAAAAGCCACCTTTCACTATTTTCCATAATATTTTGCTGTGGAACCAAGCATTTATCCCTGGGGTCACACTGTGCCTTATTTGCAGTGAGCGAGATACTGATTCAGGAGGCTTAAGCACACTTACTTGGGACATAATAGATGCTAATTCCAGCACTCCAGCACTTTGTACATCTTGCCACCTTGGAAAACCACTTCAATACACACCATTTATACCCTGGCTAAGACAACAACAAAGCACCCAGAGTAAGGACTAGTTGAAGGTGTACTGACACAATACCTGGAACAAGACAGATGCAGAGTCTGACCAGGAATACAGATCTACAGCAAGAGCAGTATTTTAAGCAGCTTTATTAAACACGAAGAGCAGTGTCACTGAATAGTGCAGTACAAGAGCTACCCGAGGCACACACTCAGATATTAGTAAGATTTAATTTTGTACGTAAAACTGTTAAACTGTATTTACATTTCAGAGTGCTGATAAAGTTTATTGGGGCCTGAAAAAAGTACAGACACTTTAATGCAGCACTTCTGCCATGCTGATGTATCTTGTTTCTCAAAAGGTAACAGTAAAATGGCTACGGTGGTTTTGGTACCCTTTTACTGCTGACTGCCACGCAGGCTTAGGAGTTTTGCTTCCAGGTTTGTTCAGTGTCCCTTTGTAGCTGGCTGACCATCCATAGGCTCTTCCCTCCCTGACCTCAGATCCCCTCTGCCCACCAGGCACCCTCAACTGGAACTCCCTGCAACTCCTGGCAGTAGCTCTGTATTACCTTAAAGTCCTCTCAGACATCTGTAAAATGAAAGACACAGAAAATGAAAACAGCACCAACCAGTATGACTGATGTCAAAACTGCCAAGGGCTGGGAACACATACCTTTAGTAGCACTTGCCGAGTTGAAACGAGACACCTTAAACAGCATTACAATCTGTGGAATCCAACTGGGCAGAGAAAGCCCTGAGATAGGCTGAAACCTATCTTGAAGTGATTTAACTAATCTGCTAGTATCAAACACACCTATGCATATGTAAAACCCTTCAATATCAATGAAAAACAAAGAGCCCACAAGAGTGGCTATCAGGTGCCTCATTAGAAAGCTCAGTTTGAAGATCAATTTTAAGCTTCAAGGTAAACCAAAGTTTTTAGATCATCTTTCCATAAATTCTAATTCACACCTGTGAAGATCCAGGTAGGCAAGATTGGGGCAAGGTTTGTTTTTTTTTTTTCTCCATGGAAGCTGATGATGATGTATTAAGTAGATATAAAAGAAGTGTGTGTCTTCACATCAATCTCCCTCATAACACAAGGGAGGACAGCTACTCTTCTCACTACTTTTTCAAGGTTCTAAATTCTAGCACTTATCTACAAAGGACATTCAAATGCTGCAGAGGCAGAAGAATGCTAGCATACAAAAAGGAAAGCAATTTACACGTCGTTTTACATACTGCTCAAGCCCAACTTACAATATGTTTATACGTGATATGTTTACATTTCTTATTTTCATAGGAGAATAGATTTTTAAGGCACAAAATATCAGGTAAACAGTTATTAAATGAAATCAGACTTGAATCTTTCAAGCTCTCCTTAGAATTGACATGGATAAAAACATTCAAAAGATCAGATATTGAAGGACCTAAGTCATAACAGAAAAATCCAAACTAGAACTCACAAGCACACACCTCCCCAAAAGGAAATTCCACTGAGGTTTAAAGATATTCTGAGGTATCTATTTAAATTAATATTTTCTGAGTCATCTCTTTAATAATCATAGTGAGAAACACCAGCAGATTCCACTGCAGACTAATAAATTCTGCCAGGCTGTTTGCCAAACAGATGTAGCCTGAATAATAAGAACTGCTAGATAGATATGTGTATCTTGTCAGAGCTCTAGAGCCAAAACATTTGAGGGAATTTTGTTTGTTAAAATCTCTGGTAACAGCAAAAAAAAACAGCACACTGCTATACAGCCAGCATTAGTAGAGAATTAGCCACGTAACTTAACAGAGTCCTCCATCAAAATAATGTTTTTCAGATGATCAGACCCACAGAAATAAAACCTTTTGGCAGTAGGTGCATCAGAATTAGCTTCCTCATGTTTTTCCTTGCCAGGTTGAAATCAAAAAGCATTGAACTGGGGGAACTGACTTAAACTCAGGGCAAAAGAGAGACTAAACTTAGAGCTGATTTGCATCTAAAATGAGAGATAATAAGGAAGGAAAAGTTGAAATGAGCTGGTGGGGAAATACATCAGTGTATCGGATCACTACAAAACATAAGGTACTTCACATTCAGGGCCTTTCCCACCTCAAAAGCTGCAACATGAGGAAAATACAGCAAAGTACAGGTTATCCAGCTCAGCCAGTCATAGATTTTACCAAGGCAGAGCTCCAATTATGCCCTCTATTTCAGGTCCAAATTGGAATGTGAAGATATAGTTACTGTTGCAGAATTAAAAGGAAGTAAATGACGTAGAAAGATGCACCAAAAAGGAAAAGCCAATGTTTGGGAACGGCAGTAATGGTACACAAGGTAGAGAGAGATTATCACCGGGAATAAAACCTGGAGTTGATAAGCTCTCATACCCAAAACACTCAGTGCCTGCAAAGGTAATCATCTCCTCTCACACGTGTGTGTACATGGTCATCCACGTAAACACTTCTTTCAAAGCTGATGCAACCAGATTAAAGGCAGAGAGTACTTCTCCTGACCAACACAACACTTTCATGAACTAGATCAGTGGGTCTTAAAAATAACAGGTCACTTTCTGTAAAACTATAAGCAATTACAAATAAAATGCAGCATCCAGCTTCACAACACTTCAGTTACCTTACAAGGAAGTAAAACTGCCCCTCCAAAACAGGCATCTGCTTCAATATTTTCATACACAGTTCCCAGAAGCAGCATTTGGCTCGTGCAACAATAAACCAGCCTTATGATTTAAAATACACCAACCTTCTGTGCTTTGTCATGGAAAGTGCTATGCAGGTTTTGTATTTCCCCAGAAGCTGAATGTGAACTTTGCTGAGTTTAGTTAAGCTATTAACTGTAAACCCTCTAAACACCATGAAGCATAGCCGGGTGTTTGGTTAGAGAAGCAGATACATGATTTTATAAACTGGATAAGCAACAGGTAAAATTCAACAAAAAATTGTTCCAAGTTAGATAGCTCCTCAAAGGAGCCCACTAAAATCCCCACATCAGAGAAGAAAAACATTAAGTTTGTTTGGTTTTGTTTTCTGAATATGGTTATTTATACTAATGGCAAAAGACATTTTTAGGAAATTACGCCCTAACAAGTCATAGGGAGCTTTGCCATCACCTTCAACAGAGCCATGCTTTATCACTATCCACAGCAAGCTAGCAGGATTTGTATTTGTTCAAGGACCAATGTGCAACCTCAGAGATACTCCAAGGCAGTAGACTACTTGTATGTAAGTACTTGAATGGACATGAGTGGAAGATGGGTTGGGAGGCAGATCAGAACAATCAGCTAGCTTGGAATTTTGATTCTTTGCCCAGAACATCATTTTCTAAAAATAAAAACAAAATTCCCTTCTATCCTTTCAGTCAGGGAAGGCAGAAAGGCAGAGCATAGGAGCTATACAAATTTGGCAAGCCTTGATTTACAAAGTTCCCTTTGTAAAGGATGTGTTTGAAGAGATAAGAGACAAGACATGACGCTTGTTGGGCATCATCCAAATAACACAGCAGAAAGTGCAAAATAGTCGTCAAAATCTTGCACAAGCCATTTTTCTAGGAAAGTTTTAGTCGTTCTCGTATTTGAATGCAAGTTCTGTAAGCCTACCAGCACAGCCAGAAGACAAGGGTTTACCTTGTTTACACTCTGAGGGAAGGAGAAGAAAAAGAAAAGAGCATGCTAGAAGGAAAGGTATGTTAGAAATCCAAGTTAAGTTCTGTCTTGAGCCTCATCCTTATTTTATCCCCCTTTCCAGAGTTCTTTTTATTTTACATGAGTAGATTCCCTATAATTTACAGAAGGTATGCATAAAATCAGTAACTTTTTATCAGCATGTAAGTATTAGCTTTAAGAAGGAAAAAAATAATATTTCCTCTTGTCATTCCATGGCTTGATACTTGCTGCAGCAGCTGCTACTACTCCTGTTAGCCAGAAACGGAGGGAAATGAAAGTGTGCCTGAGCTTGCACACTGCTAACCAAAACACATGTTAGCAATATTACTTTCTTACTCTCCAAGTCAAATGCCAAGGACACATTAGGACTTTAAAAAAATATCACAAAACCTGTAAGGTCAGAGGTGACCAAAAGCCACTCATTCAGCAGTTATTTATGCACTTCGGCTTTATTCTTCAGCAACAGCGACTGTGGACACAGCAACCATGGGGAATGCCCTGCCATTGTGGGGACGTTTGCACACGATGCCTTGGTCACTGGGTACCCAATATCAGAGAGAAGATGCCTTTTGTTTTGTTCCAACTCAGCAGCCTGAAAGGATCACCAGCTGTACTATTTTGCCTCCATACTCACCAGCAAGCTTGGACTGTTACCCAGAAACACCACAGCATGGGAAAATTAATATTGACCATTAATGTCACACTTAAAGAAGAGGCAGGACAAGCAAAGACTTTCCTCAAAGATACAAGTACAGGCTATTATTATCTGTAGATCCCAAAGGTCATAGCATCAGCTGGTATCTGCTCTATATTCAGTAGCCTTACACTTATTTATACCAGCAGAATATCAAGCCTCTTACATTTACTTAAGGTACAAAAGCATCAGTGAATACAGATTTCAGTAAATTTTGCTCTCTGAAATATTATTCATCAACATATAATTCAAATGGTAATTAAGAAGTGTTCACATGATTGATGACACATTTAAATTACAGGTTTCCAGCATTTTTTTTGGTAAAGAAAAGATTACTTCCTTTTTCACATGTCATTTTTTCAAAGTGCAAGTCCACCTAACAGATGTCTCGCAGATCTGCTTGTCAATGTAACAAGTTAAGACTTTTTTTTTTTTATTATGGCAAACAGTATAAACCACAAAGTATTGTGTTAAACTCAATATTGACACATCTGCTTACCACGTGTATTAGTAGCCATGTCAGCCACTTTCTGAAAGGCATCCAAAAAGGCAGCAGCTGCTACTACTGTAGTCCTGAAATGCATACAGATAACAAAACATTAGCAGTGTCTCATTGCTGCCTATTTAATTATTGCCAGAAACATTTAGGCTTATAAAGAATACTACTGTGAACTTGCAGAGGCAAAAAAAAAAAATCGTCTTTTATATCTGAATTTTGCCTTTTCTCTCCTTCATTTCTAATCCCTTCCTTGCTTTTTGTTAGCACTATGGACTTGTAGGCAGCCACGCTAATTCCATGCTGTGAATTGCACAGGACAGGTGCTATTTCAAAAGAGCACAGCCAACCCCCTTCTAGTCGATTTCCTCTGATGAACTAATATTAAGCAGTCAGACATGAAAAACAAATCTAACATACATTATACCACACCCACTAATGTACAAATTACAGCCACTGCTATTTCCAGGGTACATGAATGTTTTAAGAATAAGCATGCAGGATCTTCCTTTCTCTAGGATCCTGGCCACACTCTTCCTTGATTTTCTCATCTGAGGAACATGAGCATTCCTTGAAACAGAAAACAGTAATTTTCTGGAAGTCAGACTCATCTGGAATTCTTGGGCAAATGGGAAGCGGAAAAAGAGGGAAAAAAAATCACCTCCACTTAAAAAAAAATAAACAAAACCAAACCCCTTTCTGATCCAGTGCTACTCCAAGCAGGCCTCTTCCTGACAGGCACAACACCAATCTCTGATATCCACAACCCAATGTGTCAACCCCACTAGCCCCATCTCCCTCCAGTTTTGGAAGGCACATACAGGCAACAAATCATTCAAGCGGACAGCAAACATGAGTTACAATTTTCCAAACATGCTTGTTCTACATAAGCAGGCCCTAGAGCCCTGAACACCTCAGGTTGGCTCCAGATTTATGATGGGTTATAGTCTGGTTGACCCAATTTAAGCCAAAGTAGGCCAGGGCTCTACGGGCTAAGTGCAATGTGCCCTCTTCACCAGTACCCTGTGGTTCGGTTTATGCACATCTTTTCTACCACTAACTCCCAACAGTAACAGTCACCCTTTCCAAGTAAAATCCTGAAGGAGGACCATCAGCTTCACTTTGTTTCAAGAGCTCCTTGCTACCCTCAGAAAACCCATAAGATCTGCAGGGAAGCTGATCCTTGGCCAAAAAGACCACAGGACTGCTTAATTAGGTCAGATTTTATGCGAGTCTCACTCCAAATACGCTCAAGATACAGAGGACATAACTGGCAGCATAGTAAATGGCCTACTGACAGTACAAAAACAGGCTTGAGAGGACCAACCAAATGCATAAGGACTCTCCACATGCCAAGGAGATTAACGAGAAGGCAAAAAAAAAAAAACAACCCTGAGAGCTATCATGCAATATTGAGCCCTGGAACTAGACTATCTTCTCTAGGGCTTCCTTAATAGATCCAAACTTGTGGATCATGCTATTACTAGTGTACCACATTGTTAATTATTAATTATATTGCCAATAACAAAGCTCCATTTCTTCAGTAACAAGACCCAGGAAGACCTGGCTCCAGCTCAGGCGACATCTGCTGTCCCTTATCAGAACACACAGTAATGAACCAGTTGCAAAAGGCACCCATTCCCTAGAAATTGACAGCAAATATTCGAACACAGGCTTACAGGCTGCCTGCTTGCATGTTCCTATAGCTAGAAAGCACTACGTTGATTGAATGCAACACCACAGGGCTGGGAAATAAACAAAACTATCCCTCATTCCTTCCCAGAAGGCCTGTGTTTAAAGAGTATAAAGAGCATGGTAAGGTCTCCATTTCTCTTCTTTCTCTACTTCCTCTAGTTTTTCCACACTCACTCAATGTGGTACGACTACGGGAAAAGGAAAAACCACATGCAACTGTGGTATTTTAGGCATGGCATGGCAGAACAGCATATTCCAGCTGTTTCAGACAAATGAGCCTAAACCCTAGCTTCTTTCACTAAGGGCTGTGAATACTGAGGTGTTATGACCAGTTACGTAAATAGTTCAGCAGTGCTGACACATACAATATAGAACCATATTTTAAATCTGAAGTGGCACTGTTTACCTAAACTTCTATTTGTACCTACTTATAAGAACACTTGGATTCTTTTTCTCCCAGAATGAGGCCATTTTAAATGTTTCACAGATATACAACCTGATGTTTTCCAACACCCTCAGACACATGGTATGAATTTTGGGATTGTCCTATGCAGAGACAGGAGCCGGACTCAAATCATCCTTTTGGGTCTCTTTCAACTCAGGACATCCTACGATTCTTCAGGAATGGCTCACAACACAGAGCTGCAACGTAGACTGGCAATAACCATACCTGTTACAACTGCTGCTGCGAAAAAAAACCACTGATGCTCTAGAGAGTACAGCAGAGACTGTGGTTCAGGGAGAGTTGCATTCATATTATCAGACACAAATTTTACGAGTGAATCAATTCTAGAGAAAGCAGAATTGGGCTGAGGCGGATACATACAGCGCTTGCTAAGTAATCCAGAATGTCATTAGCAAAGTGTATCCCCCTTAAGTAAGTTTTAATAATCATCAATAAGTGATCCAGCACAGGAATTCCCTTTGTTTTTAAGGCAGAATAAAGTGCTATTAAAAACTCTTTTTGAGCTCTCTTTTACTATAAATCTGTTGTATTCAACAATAGTATAAAGGACAACACTGGGGTAACTCCAAATGTGTGTTCACTTAACAATAAACTGTCTTTCCAATTTTCCATCAGAAGCTATGAAATTTAGCTCATTTTATTTTTATTGTGGTAGATTATGTATTTTCCTAAATACATTAAAACAACAATAGCAGTATGTGAAATATTACATGCATGAGTGTTGACTATGAAATATACACAATTTTACAAGGACATGCTTAGCAAATCACCCTGGCAGAAGCTGCATTCAATCTTAATGTTTGCACATACAGGGAACAGCAGGAGATCTTGACTGCATAAAACAAAACTTACCGAAGCTGAGACTGCAGTTTCCCAGCTTTATTTATAAAATCTTCCCACACTGGGTAACTTCCCTGCAAGAAAAACAAAACACAATAATGAACACTTAATTTGAGCATTCTGGTTTTGATACTCCAGATCAAATGAAACTAGAAGTAAAGCAATAACTTAACTAAAGCAGTAAGACAAGACTTAACTAAACCCTAATTCATTAACATCAAAATATATTTTCCCAGCAAAATCTCTCTCATATCCTTAGACACCAGTCCCAAGCAGATGGGATGTCAAATGATTCTGAATCCAGATGTAATAGTAGGTCCTCCATGGATTCTTTACAGATTTTCTGAATAGAAACACAGAGGTAAAAGAGGGAGTTCAACTGAAGCAGAGAAAAAAAACGCTGTAATTGGGATGGATACAGAAAAACAAACCCATTATAAATGCAGTGCTAGGATATTACAACACATACAGAGAAGGTCCCAAAACCAAAGGCATAATCACAGTTGTTCTCTAGAAATGAATTCCCTGCATAATTACCAGGTTCCCATTCTCCTCTTTAAAAAATAAATAAAATTATTTTAAAAGCCTTTACAATAAAGGTCTGAGTTGACCAAGACAGCACCTCAAACATTGTATCAAGGTAACTCAGCACTGAGCACAGAAACCGTGCAGTAGCTGTAAGACAACAAACCTTGCCAACAGCTGCCGTCTAACTGCAGGACCTGCTTCCGAAGCAGTCCTGAATGACCTTAGAGCTGATTTCTGAATTGAAGCTGATAAAGCAGAATGGCATTGAGTGTATACAAAGTCTTTAAGAAGGCTTAATTATTCTCAACTTCAAGATTCTTGCAAACTCGTCCCCCATTTTTAAAAATTGTGTTCAAATCCCAGGCTTTCATTTAAAATACAGACACCAAATGTTCTTGGAAGTTTCAACCTTCGCAGTGAAAATAAATCATCCTTTTCAGGCCCCAAAAAAGTTAAATTGCTCTCTGCAGAGCAAGTACAAGTTTTCTGTTAACAGCAAAAAGCATAGTAGAAAGAAACCTCAAAATTTCCCTTTGACTGGAGTCTAGAGAGTAAAATAAAATATCCCCGCTTCCTTTATTAAAGGTATAAGACTTGCTGTTACCAGAGCAACAACACAATAAAACCCAGATAAGGCATATCCTCAAGGCTAACACTACCCCAGCTCTGAGAGGAAGAGGTTGCAAGGAAGTGCAGTTGCTTGTAGCAAACTTAATCCACCTGGATAAATTGGACTGTTTTTTTGTAAGAAAAACAAAACCCATTGCCTAGGCTGTATCTTGTTCAGGGCAAAGTCAGCCCCTTCCCCAAAAGCTGATAGCCAAATTCCAGCTTTTCAGTACACCCCAGCAAGGCAGCTCCTAGGCATTCACTGGTAAGCGTACTGATACTTTACATTTTTCAGCACGGCTTGCTGGCTTTTGCTAGAAGTAAAAAATGGACAAAACCACCCCAAAAGCCCAATGTAATACTAGGTGTTCGTAAAATCTCACTGTACCTACACTCAAAAGAACCAGAGGGAAATGCAGAAGGGGAAAGATAAAATAGCAGTTATATGGGTGGTGAGATCTAGAATATAAAGTACTTTGTGGTAAGCAAAAATTGTCAAGACATTTAAAAAATGAAAGAAACCCACCAATCATTTCAAAGAGAAAAAAATGCTATTTCCTTAAACCTACTAGCCTTACCAAAATCCCCTACTCTAAATCCTGTCTCTCAGTATTTGTCTGCATGTCATGTATGTATTATGCATGTGAACGCCAGGAGCCTTGAAAGCCTTGACAATTAACAGCAGGGCCTAAGGCTTTACTGGCTTCTCAAGCAAAATGCAAGCCGGCAAACAGAGGATACTAAAGCAGCCTGATTATGTTTCCATCCCGATGGTGCATTATCCAGCCATACGTGCCTGATGGCATGCAGGAGACAGACACAAGCCTCAAGTTTAGCTACTTCACAGGGAAGTTGAAGGCATTCCTATCAAAAAACTGCTCAGGAAGAAAACACCTGGTCACATTTACAACAATAAAAAAATGCAGCTTTTTTTTTTTCTTTTAAATTTCACTGAATTAATAACTCAGGTGGTGCGTTTGGGGGTTGATTTTTTTGTTGCTTTGTTGGGTTTGTTTTTTTTTCAATTACTAAAGAAAATCTTTCAGCAGTTTTGCATCAGGGACATGAATTTTTGCATTACCTTCTCAGCCTGTGGAATCTTGATCAGTTTCTTGAAACTCTCATTTCTCTCCAATAAAACTAACCCTTAATTTTCAGCTGAGTTTATCTATATTCCAGTAGAATTTTCTTTCACCTTTCCCTGCTGCAGCTCATCGCTCTCTCGGTAAATACAAGTCTTCCACAAATTCTGTCATCCCTTTCAGGTTTTCCAAAAAAAGCCTTCCACCATCACATCTCTGCAGAAACAAAAACCCATTGATTCCTACCTACAACAGATGCACAATGTCTGTCGCTTAACAGGACCTAATAACTGGGGCTTTATAACCCATCTCCAGCACCTGGGAAGCAAGGAAGCCATTTTGTGTTGCTTATAGGAACAAACCAAAAAGATGACAGAGGAAACAAACTAGTGCTATAAATACTGCAAGGCTCCAGCACCCTGGAGCATCTCCTTCTCCAAGATTTCTTTGTGTGCCACCTTCAGCAAGGCAGCTGTGCTGTTGCTCCACATCGCACCTCCATGTTCGCAGTACCTGCTTTCGTCAAAGCAATCATCAAGAGAAATGCGAACCGAACTGAAAACCACATGCTAAAAGAGAGAGAAAAAGTCATCTTTGGTTCAACATGTATTACTTTCTCAATTTAAACACAAAGAAACAGCAAGTGAAATTTGATGTCTTTGCCCAAGAAATTCTTTTGCAATGTAAAGCCACTTTGGAAGGGCAATAACACAGTATTTTTAAATTCTGTCTCTCCCAAAGCTTTCTCTGTGCCTTCTGCAATTTCCGATTGCATCCATTGGATAAAGGAAATCAATTTTCCCCTCCTTAAATGTCAGGGTAACTGAGGTCCTGGCGTTATCTGTGAAAGCAGCAGGCCTCCTCCACCTCCAGCCCCCCTCAGAGAAGAGCTGCTATGGGAATCTGGGTCAGAAATCCTCTTTTTAGCTCCCCATGGGTTAAAACAGAAATTGGTTACGGTGAGGGTTTTTTTAAATGGTTTTCTTGAAAATCATTAATGGTTTAATCTAGGGATGATTTGCCAAAAATAACTTTGTGCCCAATTATTTCTTCACTGTCAGATGAAGAAATTTGAGCTGTCTTCCATGAAATGGCTGTTTTGCCATCACGGCATGGCATTCCAGGGGATCAAGCATCTTCACGCTGCTCAGCACAGCCCTGCCCTCACCTGCTTACCTGCCTGTCCACCCATCAAGGCACATCACCAGTAAGCCATAACATGCCACCATGCTACCCCATTGCTTAATCAGTCTGTTTATAGATGATTAGCCACTTGATCCCAGGGCCCAGTTCCAGCTAATCTACACTGAATACAGCCAGGGAACTGCCTTTCCGCCTCAGGGCTGAAAGGTGCCTCCTGCTGTCACCATGCAGCCAGTCCACAATTAGGGACATGAAACAACTTTCCTTCAGGGACAATCACCACAATGAGTGTTTCAAAGGCACCAGCCTGTGCTGGCAAAGCACCTGTAAGTGCCAGACACCAACACCCGCCAGCATCCAGACAGATGGCATACTTCATAGCTCATGGGTTCAGGTCCTCCCTGCCCACCACTGGGGCAGGAAAGAGAGAAGACTGTTTTCATTCAGTGAAATCCCATCTGAAACCCAGACCCAAGGACGTGGGCAGGATATGGATCTGTTTCAGTAAGTCCAAGAGGGCCTTGAAGATGATCAGCAAGCTGGAGCACCTCTCGTATGAGGAGAAGCTGAGAGAGTTGGGGTTGTTCAGACTAGAGAACAGAAGGCTCTGGAGAGACCTTATAGCAGCCTTCCAGTGCCTGGAGGGGGCCTACAGGAAACCTGGAGAGGGGCTCTTTGTCAGGGAGCACAGTTATAGGACAAGGCGTAATGGATCTAAGCTGAAAGAGGGGAGATTTAGTTGAGATATTAAGAAATGTTTTCCTGTGAGGGTGGTGAGGTTCCGGCACAGGTTGCCCAGAGAAGTTGTGGATGCTCCCTCTATGGAGCTGTTCAAGGCCAGGTTGGATGGGGTTTTGAGCAACCTGATCCAGTGGGAGGCACCCCTGTGCATGGCAAGGGGTTTGGAACTAGATGATCTTTAAGGTCCCTGTCAACCCAAAACATTTGATGATCCTGTGATCCTACATTTTAATTTTTGTCTGTCTTCCTCACCATCCAAATCTATTTTAATTGTCAATTAATTTCACCTTCCACAAAGCTGAGTCTGGTTTGCTCGGGACAGTAACTAGTAAGTAATTTCCTTGTTTTTGTCTCAACCCATAAGGTTTTTCCATCTTCCTATCCCATTTCAGAAAAGGAGAGAACCGCTGGGTGGGCAGCTAGCAGCAGGCCAAGGTTAGCCCACCACACCAGGGAAAAGCAGACAATGATCACTAACAGGCTGCTTTAGAAGGAGCATTCAGACCCTGGATGGATGAAGAATTTTTATTTTTTGTTGTGAACAAGCACAGCCCTATACAAACACAACTCTACAAGAGATTTACAGAAATTTGGTTTCCCCTTCCTTTCAAGGCAGCAATCCTGCAGTAATAGTGGAAGAGATCCAGCCAAGAAACTCAGTAATTTTTCAATAAAGGATGGGTAGACTTGCAGCAAAGGATCATATTTACCGCAATTGTTATTGATTACATCTAACAGCAAGAATAGGAAACCAGATTGTTGTATTTAATATAACAACTTGAGTATCAGCAGTCTTGACAGTTTAAAACTGTTCTGTCATTCCTTCTGCTAAGAAGTTACGATTTTTCTTTCCATTAAGAGAAAAGATTCTTACTTTCTTTAATAATTTATTTCTATGTACCCCAACTCCCACATACAAGATGCATCACATCTTTTTAAAAACCTTGACAGAATTCTTTTAAGTGCTTTCATTTATCAGGAAGGCTTTTCAGCCCTATTATCAGCTCTTGCTGGGAGACAGAGTACAAAGGCAGCAAGGAACAGTTTGGTATCTTGTTCGCAGCAACAACCCATCTAGACTTCTGGGGTAGGGGGAAAGAGACAGAGAGCTGCTCTACAGTAAGCAAATGCAGAATCTAATTTAGGCTGTTCCAGCCAAAGAGCTAGGAGAGAAAGGGACCAGGTGAGTAGTGCCTTGATTTTATCTCACCGGTTGTAAAAGCAAGAGCTGCATGACTTCCAGAAGAGTACTGAACAATGACTATCTGCAGACTTCAATAAAACAGAAAAAGACACTACGCAACCTGCAGGAGTTAAGACTTTTCCACCTCAGCGTAGTCATTCAGCTATGACCAGCTAAAAAGCTAAGTTCCAAACACATATCTCTGTTACAGAGCTAAACGCCTTTGTAACACATCCAAATGCCATACATCTACCCTTGGAAAAGATAAAAGGTACTTTTTTCCTGCTCACGTCCTCCTACCCCTCCAAAGTAAATTATGAGGAAAAAAAAAAAGATTTTTAAATGTAGTTTTATCAGATATAAGAATCACAAGGATTATTATGAATGTCTCCCTTCTGTGGCATTTAGCACACTACCTCCAAGTAGCAGAGAATTTATTGTGCTAGACACCACACAGTCACAGATGTTACACACAAAGAATGGCCAGGATAAGCAAGTATGGCTTGTGCATAGAGAATATCACTTTTCCAAGGGGCCTTCAAACTGGCAAAACCAGGATAAAGTAGAAGGGAAGGGGACAGGAAAACAATGACAGCCTGAAAAAAAGAGTTCCAGCCACAGATGTCTCAACACATGGGAAGATGCAATGGTTGACAATTAGTTTCCCTTCCCAGATAACATCTGGAATTGGAAACTTTCCGAAAAGAATCAATAGTTAACTGGAGAAAAGGGCACTTGGGCAGCCACAACTACAAGAGTTACAAAGCACTACTGAACACTAGCATGTTCTTCCGTGCAATCCACAGTTTCAGCAAAGTCCGTGAACAGGATCGCCTATTCCTTTAATAAGCCAAAAAAGCTCCTGCAACACACAGGTGAGCAGAAAACGAGTATCATCTTACACAAAGTTAGTAATTGCTATTCTCAATCCAAAAAAAAAAAAAATCCTTTGCATCTTTCTAGCTTGAAAAATAATCAATTCAAGAGCCTCTCCCATGAAGCTTTCTAAACTGCATCTAATTCCCATTCATCAGAATAGTCTCAATTCTTCAACAGACTGAAACAGAAATTTTGCTGGTGAGAAGAGATGTCACTCTTTATGAAGATGCAGAGGTGTGCACAACACTATCCCATGACTTCTTTGGTTTCATTTACCTAATTTCAAATATACAGAATCACAGAATGGTTTGGATTGGAAGGGACCTTAAAGATCATTTAGCTCAACCTCCCTGTCATAGGCAGGGATACATTCCACTAGACAGGTTGCTCAAAGCCCTGTCCAAACCAAACACAAACACTTCCAAGTATGAGGCATCCACAACCAATTTCACTGCTTCACCACCCTCACTGCAAAGAAAAAAAACATCTTATTAAAGTCCAATCTAAATCTACCCTCTATATCCACCCTTATTTCTTAAATTCAAAGCCAGAACTGAATCAGCAAACTCCAATACTGGTATCAAGAGCATCCTACAGACTAACGTTGTCCATCAGCTGTTTTCCAGTGGTGCAGGGCAAGAAACGTTTTACTTGCAGCAGAGAAGTTTCAGGTTGGACAATCCACCCAACTAAAAGATCAGGCAACAGCCAGCTCTGAAAGGTCAGGGTGCTTTCTTTAACTGGAACTCTTTAAGGAAGAGAAACACACTTAATACACAAGTCTTCTAGGAAAGAGTAATTCTCCTATAAGGCAAGCAAAGGGGCTACGTGACTGCAAAGTCCTTTCTGTCTTTCTAAGCTAAAGGTTTTGCCATGCACAGCGGAAGTTTGAGCTTAGCTCCAGCAGCAAAAGGGACTCAAGTCACACAGAATGCTTGCTGGGCCAGGAATGAAAAGACAGCAACAGCAAAAGACAAGACATGAACTTCACAAGATTTCACAGTAAGAGCTGAATGCACGCATTACTGAACAGAGGAGGAGACAGATACAAACTCAAGGTTTGAGAGATTATAGTGCATGCAAGTGAAAGTAAAAGCATGTCAAAGATCAATTTAAGATGTCATTTAACCTGTAACTACCCTTCAGGAAGGAAAGCAGGGGTAATTAAAGCCAAAGTCTTGTATCCACACTTCTATTTCCATTATTTCTGCCACTTGTTTAGGGAGTAGGAAACGAGTTTCCCTCAGCATGCATAGTATAAATAGGCATGCCAAGCTTTGCTTTCACAAGGTGATACATTATCACAACACTGCAAATTATGCAACAAAACACTACTAAGACATCTCATATGCTATTAAATAAACTGTCAACTAGATATTTCTTCCATGCATCACAGAACCACTCTTTTAGTATTTTCAAAACTGCCCGGTTTTCATTCTAAACAGAGTATTAGGACATTGAGAAAAACAGATAATGGGATAATACCTTGATAAAGTAAAGACTAAAATGTCATTAGAAAAATCCAGAAAACAGGAATAATCCCACTGGGGAAAAAACATACATAGGTATCAGTTATTTTTACATTCCCAAAACCACCTTAAGAACTTTTAAGCAGGCCCAGTTCCCTGAGCACTGAAATGCAGCACTTCTTCACAAAAACACAGGTATTTATTAGGTCTCACTAACCATTTAAAGGGAGGACGGAACCTAAGTCTGGTACCATTCTCTTATCAGAGCTCGAGAGTCTTTAGTTTGTATTATAATAAGCCCTGCAACATGTTAGCCCATATTTAAACATCCCCAGTGCAGGATATCCGTTGCTCAATGGTTGTGACTTCAGTCTGCAGTACAGCAAGGACCTGAGAAAACTCATCCCCCTTGGTTGCTGCACAGCATGTTGGCTTACAACCCAACTCATGCTACCTACTGACATAGCAAGGAGGCAAACATCAAAGCTGTACTATCCACAGCCTAGTTTCATAGCTTGCAAGATGAAGAAACAGAGCTCCAAAGCAGCCACTTTGTAGTTTAAATCCAAGATTAGATAATTGGCAAACAAAAGTTATACTGCGAGAAAATGCATCATGCATAAACACACAGTCTCTCCCTTTCTAAATACAGGAAGTTATTCACAAGAGGGAAGGGGGAAACAACCAACCACAGCTTCTAGAGACCTTTTAGCCCATGCTAAATTAAAAAACCTGGACATTAAGTAGTCTTCCAAAGGAAGTATTTAGTTCCACATTCTTCCCTGCAGGTCTAAACAAGTTTGCAAGCTTGAATAGCAGATTTCTCCTCAGAGACTCATCAATACTGCCTTTCATCCACTCAATCATTAAGTGGCCACTGTGCCTACTCAGCAACTATTTCTAAACCCACAATATTTCAGCTGGATCAAAACAAAGATAATTAAAATATCAGGAGGCACTCATTCAAGTTAATGCCCACACAGGACAGCCTCAATGCAACAGCCCTGTGCTAATAACACCATCAAAACCACTGGGGTCTCATCACTTCTTCCCACGCAAGGAGAAACCCTGATTTCCAAGTGTTCACTTGGCACAATCCATCACGCAAGCAGTTAAAACAATCTCCCGGACCCTAGAAATTGGAGTTTCTCCTGCCAAAGCACTGGCAAACATCTGAGCTGACCACAGAAGTACCTCACTGGAGAAAGCCAGAGGCAGGGAGCAAAGTTTAGTGCTTTATGAACTTTGATTCTTGCCACACAGAAAAGTGCATCTAGGCTCACCACAGGCTACATTCTCTCCATTTCACTCATGAGAAAAGAAACAACCACTTTCAAGCTCCAATTTACACACTTTGTTCTCATGGAAAATAAGCAACCATGAGGTTTGCTCATGGCCAATTCTGTTAGAAGGCATCTCATCACAAATTAAGCTTTATTAACAAAAAGTTCTAAATTGAGCCACTACTTAAAGGGCTTCAGAGACACTACAAAGCACACAAGTGACTTGCATGGCAAAAAAACCCCAAAACTCATGCTTTGTCAAGAAGCATGGTGGCAGTATATGTGGAAGACAAAGATGGGAACAAATCTGAACCTTTTAGTACCATGAACCAAATGTCTCTAATTATACACATTGCTAGCACTGCACACACCAACAGAATCAGTGTTCACAAGTTCATTCCTGCACGTGTTCTTTTTAAGGATATCCAAGGCAATCTGTTAAATCATGTTTGTACACCAGCTAGCATCCTAGAATTAAAATGAACTACACAATGCTTACGGTTGTTAAGCAGCAGAATGAAAAACACAGAGCTTGCTCACAGCCTCACAAGACAAACAGCCTATGGCTAACATGCTCCATGCAGAACTCTCCATTAAGAAACTGACATGTCCCATAATTTTAGTTACGGAAAAGGAATTCAAGACATGTGTTGAGAGTTTACCAGTCATCTGTAGATGTCATTTCTTATGCCTGCAAACACTAGGTTTACCAACAGGTACGGAACAGCAACACATCTTAAGCACTAACAAAGCGGTGTGTATGTGCGGTTAGAAACATGTACTATACTGGGAGCTTAAAAACCATTCCCTCATTAACTTCATGATCTAGATGCATTCAACTCCTTCTTGTCCTAGGGGAAAGGAGCAGAAGTCACTGAACCTGAAGACGTGGCTTGCCCTTCTGTAAAATGGGAGCCATTCTTTGGAGCTAAGTCACATACAAAGCACTTTGAAGATGAAAGCTTCTATGGCCTTAACCACAAAGCTACCAGACATTTTGTCTCCAGTCCTTCGAAACATCTCAGCATTCAAGCTATCTCACAGCCCAGCAGGAAGAAGTTAATCAACGTCCTTAAGGGCAATGCAGATGCCAGGGAACAAGGCAGGGCCTGGTATCTAACAGCATCAAGGCAGAGCTAATTTTGAATTGAAAAACATATACCTGAAGAGGGAAATAGATTTCTACAGTAGCCTCTTTACTCACACCCCTCTGTATCCACATTTATGTGCTCTGAAGAAAACCAAAAAACCTTTTTGGACACAATTCCTATTCTGCTCTCTGCCATGTAATGCTTTCCACTCATCTTCAAGATGAGTGGTCTCTGGGTAGACCACAAACCTTAAAGATGCTTTTCAAAAGCTGAAAACATACAGGCTGTTAAGCCGAAGATGCTATTTCCAGATTTGCAGAAATACTCCAGCAACTGCAGCAACTTCTGTACTTCGACAAAAACATAGCAAAACACCCTTGGGGTTTTTCAGATATTTTATACAAAGATTTTAGTGCAGCTCATGCATACTCAGAACCGAGGAAGGAAGCAGCAAACTCTCTCAGATATCACCCTCTGTTAGGTATTAACCAGTCCTGAGCTTGTAATTACACAGACTTCTTGTCCTCCAACATTTGTTCAGTCAATTGTGTTTCATGCAGCACTGCACAACTCCTTCCATACATACAGCCTTGCAAACCCTAATATGCAGCTCTTGGCATCCTGCCAGACCCAAAAGAAATACTCTTAAAACAAACCAAAAATCCTTGCCCTGCGTATGCCACAGAATAAGCCAGCCCTGTACACATTTAATGTAGAGAATGCTCGGCAGTTGTACGAATTGTTAACACTCACGTAAGAGCATTTGGATCGAGAAAGAATGTGTCCCTAAAAAGAATAAATTACTTGTACAGTCCCTGCAATGTCCTGCTGCATGAACCCCAGTATTCAAGCAGGGGCGCAGTGGCTCTCTTCCTGCACCATCATTCAGCCTTTGCTGCATGTCAATCCCTCCCCCTCTGAGTTTTCAGAAAGCTACTACAGCTGCTTAGAAAAGGCAAGAATTCCAGTGCATGCAAACCATTTGGACAAGGAGGTTGTTAGGAAGCAGCAGGGATAAGAAGTCAGTGCAGCCAGCAAAGACCAAAATGCATTGGTGGTAAAGCCACCAATGGAAGGGGAAGAAAAGCTGCACAGATGGGAAATGAACTCATTTCATGGTTTTAGGGGAAGGGGAAGAAACATTCATTTGCTAGGTATAAAACAGATCAGTTTCCCAAAGGACTTACGCAAGGGACATGGTCATGCACCACAGTACATGTGGCAAAGGGAAGAGAGATGCCTTTTCCTCTCCAAGCCTGTACCTGTCTGTTGCATGGGAAACATTTGTTTTTCCTTATAATAATTATCATCCTTAACAGCTGGATTGAACCTAGACCTTAAAAGTCATTGTCATGAACATTCCTAGTCACCAGAGATCCCTTGCTTCAAATAAATCACAGCTGCAGAAGAGCTGTCATATTACTATATGTCAAACAAATTTGCCCAGATTCTCCAACACATGTGGGCTGTTACTTGGATTAACATGAATGCAGAGCACCTGCACCTTTACTTGCTGTTGCAAATGCCTCAGCATTTCCATTTGTTCCATCAAACACTTTGTTTTTTCCACTCAGTTTATATTATTTGTGTGAACAGCACAAGGCCATCCCTCTCAAGCAGATCAGGCTCTTAACAAATGGCTCTTAATCCTTGATGTGACCACCTCCTGGCTCTGTCTTCCACAAAATACAACATTAAAATGCTGCTTCTCACCAGTCACTTCCTAAAAGGTTATAAGAGGCTACAAAAACAAAGGTTTCTCATGTATTCTGCCTCTGCTTCAACCAAGAGCTCTGGGTGGCTGAAAGCTGAGGTGCACTACCCTCCCATCCAAGAGTCCGAGCAGCACCAACAGGAAGGGTTCACCTCCTTTATAGTATTATAGTACAGGTTACTGCAAAAAGCAAAATAAGGCACATACAGAAAATGAAAGTATTTTTAAAATTCTATAAAATTTCACTCCTCCTTTGGGAACTTCGGGTTTGTTCACCAACAGGATCATGTTTCCAGCCCCCCTCAGCATGTCCCTCACATGGAGTGAGATGAGTGAGAACAACTGGTAATCTGCATCAAAACAATAAAAATTAAGTAAATCCTCCTACTTGGTATAAATGACGTCACAGACAACCTGTGTTGGTTCAACTGCTCTTTATTCATCTTCCCTCCATGCCCATCTCAAGGATGTCGGGTGCTGTACACAATCAGCAAACCACTGTCCTGCCTAAAGGGGCAAAATGCTGGCAGAAGAGGAGAGACAAATAAAGAATACACAAAAAAAAGAAAGGAGCATTAAGCAAGCGATGAGCTACGAACACTACCAATTTCAGCATTTTCCTTTTTCCTTCAAGACACCAGAGAACAATGCTATTAAAAAGAACGTAAAATCAACACTCAAAGCAGCATTAAAGACAATCTGCTCTACATGAGAAGACAAGATCTTTGAAGCCCATCCATAAGAGACCCTCCCAAAAATCATCTGCACTGATTTGCTCTGCAATGCAAGAAATATTGAAATTAACAGCACATTACAGTATCTCATTTCTCAATTGCCAGCAATGAGCAACAAACCATTCAGATCAAATACTCCCTTCCCACAGGGAGACACAGAATACATGTCATGTTCAAAGAGAAACCATACAGCGTTTGAATGCAGCACACAGAACTACACCTCCAAAAGGACATACATGAATTATTTTTGCTTTTATAAACTTTAATTGTTTTGAAAAAGATCTTGCATAAGAGTAAAACAAATCTTAAGTGCCATATACTTGGCAATGTATCGTAGGAAACACTTGGTATGTGACAATGGATCAAAACTTAAGCATGGGATGGGCAAATTGTTTTCCACCTTTATGATTCTTTAATCTGATATTGAAATCTCAAAACATTAAATCCAAATTCTAGACCATAACTGCCAAGTACAATTTGCATTGTGGACTTTCCACAAACAACTCTGTCACCATGTACACCACATAGTATTTAACAAATGTGATCCTTGTATGGCATGGAAGACACAAACTTCCCTCACCAGGAGACTGATGTTCTTGATGTACACTAAAACACTGTATAAATGGGATGTTTGTCATCCATTCTTATATTTAACTCAATAACACTGTTATTCCAAACCATTTAGCTTTGTGCTGAATTACTTCAGCTCTTGCTTTTTGTTGAGTATTAACCACAAAATGATTTTTGGTAGACAATGGAGAGAAAACATCAAAGGCAATTTGAGAAACTTCAGGCAGCAAGAGATAACCTTGCTATCAAAAAACATGATGCCATAGTCACACTGGTACATATTGTCCTCATTAAGTCTCAAAGTTACCACAGTACAGGGACAGACAGAAACAATCACATTACACAAGATTATAATTCCAGTTTCTGTAACCTTGTCAAGATCAAGGAGAACTGAAAATTAAGAACAGGTACACCTGAGCTAGTACTATGTTACTGTGAACAAAGAAAACGCAGTCCACATGTACTGTATCTTCATCATCTTGGCTGCAGCACCCATCTGAATCCACTGGTAAGACTTCAGAGTAATAATAATACACTGTTGATTAGCCCTACCATCTTGACAACAATGGTAAAGGCAGAGCAATACACATAATAAAAAGAAACCGTGAATTTAGGGAAAAAAAACATGGATGTTGCAGCAAATGCCTCAGCACTGCAGGGCATGTGAGGCCTTGATCACAGCCTGCAATGAGAAACAGGCACAGATAGTGCACTTGGGTATGTGTGGGCAGACCCCTACGCAGCATCTCCAAGATTCTACCTGAAGCCTGCCCACGCAGACCTGACTACATGAAAATAGCACTCAAAACGCTAATTTTCACTTTACTACTAAAGGTATGATGAATTGAAAGGTTCTGGTTAGCTGTCAAAAAACAGCTACTTTTTCTTTGAAATCACCACAATCCTTTGTGCAGAATTCACAAAGAATCCCAGTGCTTCTCACGAGCCGTACAGCATTAGCTGCATCAAAACTGAACCACAGGTAAAAATTATTTGTTCTGCTCATGCTAAGTAAATGAGCGGATTTTATAAACCATCACAACCACCACACTGCTAAAGATCTGCAATGACTCCTTCCAAATCTCCCCCACAGTAATTGCCAGTTCACAAAACAGGTTCCACTACTACGGTGGATTAAGAAAAAAATATTCACACCTGTGCCCATCTCCATAAGCTCATGTCAACATGTTTCTGAGGAACAGCATTCCCATACACATAACAATGTGTAAGGGAAAAAATAAATCCACACAGCAAAGGCCCATTTGCTTAAGAGCAAGAAAAATCAAATACAGCACTTATTGAAAGAAGCAGAGAATAAACATACTCAGTGTCCCTCTGTGCTGAAACCCAAAACCAGGCTTCAACCAGAACAGAACATCTCCTGCACGTTCCCTGCACAGTCCACTTAAATTTTTCCTGGATTTGTGAATGTTTCCTGATTCTTTGAGGGGGTCGTTGTTTTAGTTAAAAAGTGCAGTCATTATTAAAAATGTGAGGGGGCTGAGAGCCCAAGGAACAGCACTGCCAGGACTGCAGCATTGTCTTGACAGATAGACAAGCACTCCCCCTCCTCTCTGCAATCCTCCTGCTCTTGACAAGCCACACTTTTAATTAATGTCTCCCAAGATCTGTTGAGAGGAAAGTGCATATGAGCCCCTGCCAAAAAAATAACTTCTAGTGCAAACAGCTTCTCCATCTCACCCCAAAAAAAAACCAGACTAGAAACCATTCACATCTGCCAGGCTCCCTCCTAGAGCAGACCCTCTCCTCCTACACCACTACTTGGCAGCTCCTTCTCCTGCAGCCATCCCTGCTCATGCACCTTGCACCGATTAAAACCTCCAAAGAAATCCTGTGCCCTGGCCTGAAAGAAGCCCAGCATGCACGGTCACTACCTTTAAATTACGGTGGTCCACCCTATCCATCAATCTCCTGACAACTGCATCCTTCCCAGCCAACCCGAGAGGAAGACAAGCTGCCCTTGCCCAGGGGAACACTGCAGTATTCTGCAGTATGGCCATACGCTGGAGGCAGGGCATCCCAAGCCCTGGGGTTCAGGGAGGCAGGACTGGCAAAACACAGCAACGCTTCTACGCTATTTATTCCCACAAGCGAAGGGTGGAGGCATCTGCCCGTCCAGACAAAACCCTGCAGAAATGCCCTTGGCTGCCAAGGATAGATTGGGAGCGCCTCTCTCCAAAGAACCCTTTGGTAGGAGAGGTGGGCACAGCCCGAGGTTTCTGGTGGCTGGTAAAAACGAGAGAGCCCACAATTTGAGATATTTGCATTCACCCACAGAAGGAAGCAAATGCCACCTCCATCAGTATTCACAGCATGGAATTAACACCGCATAACTGACTGGGCAGCAGTTTTAATCCAGGCACCCATCAACTTTTCAGCATCTGCCAGGCTGAGATTCTTTTTCTTTCAATCAGTACGGCACCAAAATCCCTCTGTGGTCCTTCCCAGCCCCACCCACGGATGACAAGCACCGTGTACATCTCCTGCACATCTTCCGCCTTGCTTTTATTCTGCTGGTGCTCCCAAAACAACGAAAAAGGTGGAGAAGGGAAAAAAATATAGAAAAAATGGCAGGCTTGGAAAACGCTGACCCTGGCGCAAGGGAACAGCTTGTATGTTTGAGCAGGAGGAAAGGAGGGGAGGGAGGGAAAGGAGGGGAGGGAGGGAAAGGAGGGGAGGGAGGGAAAGGAGGGGAGGGAGGGAAAGGAGGGGAGGGAGGGAAAGGAGGGGAGGGAGGGAAAGGAGGGGAGGGAGGGAAAGGAGGGGAGGGAGGGAAAGGAGGGGAGGGAGGGAAAGGAGGGGAGGGAGGGAAAGGAGGGAAAGGAGGGAGGGAAAGGAGGGAAAGGAGGGAGGGAAAGGAGGGAAAGGAGGGAGGGAAAGGAGGGAAAGGAGGGAGGGAAAGGAGGGAGGGGAGGGAGGGAAAGGAGGGAGGGGAGGGAGGGAAAGGAGGGAGGGGAGGGAGGGAAAGGAGGGAGGGGAGGGAGGGAAAGGAGGGAGGGGAGGGAGGGAAAGGAGGGAGGGGAGGGAGGGAAAGGAGGGAGGGGAGGGAGGGAAAGGAGGGAGGGGAGGGAGGGAAAGGAGGGAGGGGAGGGAGGGAAAGGAGGGAGGGGAGGGAGGGAAAGGAGGGAGGGGAGGGAGGGAAAGGAGGGAGGGGAGGGAGGGAAAGGAGGGAGGGGAGGGAGGGAAAGGAGGGAGGGGAGGGAGGGAAAGGAGGGAGGGGAGGGAGGGAAAGGAGGGAGGGGAGGGAGGGAAAGGAGGGAGGGGAGGGAGGGAAAGGAGGGAGGGGAGGGAGGGAAAGGAGGGAGGGGAGGGAGGGAAAGGAGGGAGGGGAGGGAGGGAAAGGAGGGAGGGGAGGGAGGGAAAGGAGGGAGGGGAGGCAGGGAAAGGAGGGAGGGGAGGCAGGGAAAGGAGGGAGGGGAGGCAGGGAAAGGAGGGAGGGGAGGCAGGGAAAGGAGGGAGGGGAGGCAGGGAAAGGAGGGAGGGGAGGCAGGGAAAGGAGGGAGGGGAGGCAGGGAAAGGAGGGAGGGGAGGCAGGGAAAGGAGGGAGGGGAGGCAGGGAAAGGAGGGAGGGGAGGCAGGGAAAGGAGGGAGGGGAGGCAGGGAAAGGAGGGAGGGGAGGCAGGGAAAGGAGGGAGGGGAGGCAGGGAAAGGAGGGAGGGGAGGCAGGGAAAGGAGGGAGGGGAGGCAGGGAAAGGAGGGAGGGGAGGCAGGGAAAGGAGGGAGGGGAGGCAGGGAAAGGAGGGAGGGGAGGCAGGGAAAGGAGGGAGGGGAGGCAGGGAAAGGAGGGAGGGGAGGCAGGGAAAGGAGGGAGGGGAGGCAGGGAAAGGAGGGAGGGGAGGCAGGGAAAGGAGGGAGGGGAGGCAGGGAAAGGAGGGAGGGGAGGCAGGGAAAGGAGGGAGGGGAGGGAGGGAAAGGAGGGAGGGAAAGGAGGGGAGGGAGGGAAGCGAGGCGACAGAGAAGGAGGGAAAGGAGGGAAGGAGGGAGAGAAGGAGGGAAAGGAGGGAAGGAGGGAGGGAGGGAGGGAAAGGAGGGAGGGTAAAGGGAGAGGTGGTGTCCTGCAACCAACTCGTGAGCCCCGCAGTGAGGCACCGGAGCCCCTACGGGCTGCGCCGCTGGGGCTGGAGGGGACGCGCCCCCCGTGGCCGCCGCCGCAGCTCCCGGTGCAAAGCTCCGCCGGACCAACCGGGGAGAGGGCGCCTCGCACCTGGGTGCCTCCCAGAACCACCCAGCCTCGTACCTTCATGTCGCTGATGATGGTCTGGAAGAGCCCTCCGAGCGCGCTACATTCCTTCTCTATCACAGCCTCCATTTTCCTCGCTGGAGCACCCCGGAGCGGGCAGAAACGGCTGCGATTTCACTGCTGAACTAAAGAAAAATCAGACACCCCGGATTCCCGCCCCGGGCAAAAAGAAAATAAAATGTGGGGGAGGCAGAGGCAGGCAAACCTGCCGACGTAGCAAAAAGGGGAGAAAAAAACCCAACACACCTGAGCCCTCTGGCTGCCTACACTGTAAAAAAATTAAAGCGGGGTAAACAACCCCCAAAGGCAGCGCTGCCGCCCCCCGGCTCCTACACAGCGCTGGCCGCCCCCCTCGGCAGCGCCGGGGGACGCGGAGCGGAGCGGGCGCTGCCCTCCCACGCGTGGGCAGCCGCGCAATCCATCCCCGCGCTCCGGGCAGCGGGAACCCGCAGCCCGCCCGCGCCGGGCGGAGGCGAAGGCACCACCCCGAAAACAACCAGGAAAAAAATATATATATATTTTTATATATATATATATAAAAAACGATGCGACCCGCGGATGCGGAGAGGTCTCTGCCAGACCAAACGGACCCGGCTGCAGTCAAACACCCGACCCACTGCCTGCCCGCTCCGGGAAACACCCCGCTCCCCCGCTGCTCCCCGGCAGCGCCCGCCCCGCCGCGATTGGCCCCGCCCCGCTCCGCCCGCCGCACGTCACCGGCGCCGCCGCCGATTGGCCCCGCCCCGGCGCTGGGCGGCAGCCGTTCACAGAAGCACGGAGTGGCCTGGGTTGGAAGGGACCGGAAAGGATTGTGGAGTCTAACTCGCTACGTGGGACAATCCCAATATTGACATCGTGTGTCTGTGAGCGTTGTAGAAATGATGTTGGAGTATTGGGTCCAGAGGAGGGCTACGAAGATGATCAGAGGGCTGGAGCACCTCTGCTGTGAGGACAGGCAGAGAGAGTTTGAGGTGTTCAGCCTGGAGAAGAGAAGGCTCCGAGGAGACCTCATAGCGGTCTTTCAGTACCTGATAAGCGCCTTCAGGAAAGCTGGGGAGGGAGTTTCTACAAGGGCAAGCAGTGATAGGAAAGGGGGAAGTGGTTTTAAATTGGAAGGGGAAAGATTTAGATTAGACATTAGGAAAAAGTTCTTGACGAAGAAAGTGATGAGACGCTGACACAGGTTGCCTAGGGAAGCTGTGGATGCCCCCTCCATGGAAGTGTTCAAGGCCACGTTGGATGGGGTCTTGAGCAGCCAGGTCTGGTGGGTGGTGACCCTGCCCATGACAGGCGGGTTGGAAGTTGGTGATCTTTAAGGTCCCTTCCAAACCAAAGCATTCTACGATCCCACTGGTTTAGAACATCACAGCTAAAAGTGCTCAGAGAAGCAACGAGCAGTGGCAGCAACAGCCCTGGTGCAATTGCCACCGAGGGCAACTTTACCTGGAGTATGCGGGGCTGGTTAGTCATAGGATATGATTCTATGATCATTATTAAGGATCATTAAGATTGGAAAAGTCCTCTAAGATCATCCAATCCAACCACCAGCCCAACACCACCCTACTTACTAAACTATGTCACGAAGTGCCACGTGTACATGTTTTTTGAACACTTCCAGGGGTTCCATGACTTCCCTGGGCAGCCTGTTCTAATGCTTCACTACTCTTTCAATAAAGAAATTTTTCCTTATATCCAGTTCAAACTGCCCCTGGCACAACTTGAGGCCATTATTCTCTCAGCTTATCACTTGTTACTTGGGAAAAGAGACCAGCATCCACCTTGCTACAGCCTCCTTTCAGGTAGTAGTAGACCGTGATATTGTCTCCCCTCAGCCTCCTCTTCTCCAGGCTAAATAATCCCAGTTCCCTCAGCCACTCATCGTAAGATCTGAGCTCCAGACACTTCACCAGCTTTGTTGCCCTTCTCTGGACATGCTGCAGTGACTTGATGTCCTTCTTGTACTGAGGCACCCAAAACTGAACACAGGATTCGAGATGTGGCCTCACCAGTGTCAAATACAGGGGAGAGCTACAGTCTTCACAGTCTTCACATCATGTCAAATTTTGCAAAACATTGCTATCATAATTCTGTATTTTTATACACAGAGAGGCCATGGCTCTGATCTTGAAAATACTGAGGGGTGTGCTTATCCCAAGGACGTTAGCAATATACACTAAATGGCCTGAGCCCCCAAGGCTTCCCATTGCACCAGAATTAAACAAGTGCTCAACTGTTTGGGGAGCTCAGGCCTAAAGATCCTGTTGTTGCTGACCCCACGGGAGACCCGCTCTGGAAGAAACAGACTGTATCATCATGGGATTTAGTAAAAGCCAGATATAGAACCAGAAAAGTATAAGTATGGAAGAATAAGCCTTAGACCTTCAAGTGAGGAGGCTGGGCGGGGGGGGGGGTGTCTGTCTTTGTATAAATGTGTATACACAGGCACCTTATGGTTGCAGATCTTGGTTTGCTCCTTATGGTTGTAGATCTTAAGGACCAGGTAGAGAGGTTGAGGAGTATTCGTGAAAGTGAAAGGGAGATAGACTGGTGGAGTAGAACCCTCTCTCCTCCCAGTAATCCTCCCCAGGAGGCTGAGGAATGTCATATTCCTCATCAACAGGATAAGGGGAGTGATCTGATTGGTGAGAAGGACTGGGAGCAGGTCTGCTCTCGTGGGGTTTATAGACCTCCCTTTCAGATGCCACCTTTCCAGCTGCCCCTACCAAACAGGTTTGGGGTATTGGAATTTGATGCTCAGGTGGAGGATGCTCAGGTGGAGGATAGTATTACAGAGAACTAACGCTAGGAGGCTGTTAACCTCACATTGCCCGTCAGACAGGTCAGGACTTCAAGTAAGAAAAAGAAAAGGAGGGTCATTTTAGTGGGAGACTCCCTTCTGAAAGGGACGGAGGGCCCTATTTGTAGGATGGATCCAACTCATAGGCAAGTCTGCTGCCTTCCCCAAGCCCGGGTAGGCGACATCACCAAGAGACTCCCGGACCTAATTAAACCCTCAGATCATTACCCGCTCTGGTGGTTCAGGCTGGTGGTGATGAGCTGGCGAAAAGAGGGTCAAGGGTGGTTAAAAAGGAATTCCAGGAGCTGGGTCAGTCAATAGATAGGGCAGGAGCACAGGTGGTGTTCTGCTCGGTTCCTCCGGTGGCAGGGATGTATACAGAAAGGAACAAGAGAATATATGCTCTTAATAAATGGCTTAGGGGCTGGTGCCGGCAGAGGAATTTTGGGTTCTATGATCATGGGGAAACCTTTACGGCACCTGGCCTGCTTGATCCAGATGGGTCTCGTCTAGCTCCAAAGGGTAAGAGGATTCTAGCTCAGGAGCTGGCAGGGCTTGTTGAGAAGACTTTAAACTAGGCATGAAGGGGGAGGGGGGAGTTACTAGGCTCACCAGAGATGTTTCTGTGGAGGATGAGACATCTCAAATGGTGTCATCAGTAACCCAACTGAAGTGCATGTACACAAACACACGCAGTATGGGGAACAAACAGGAGGAGCTGGAAGTCCTGGTCCAGTGGGAGAGCTATGAAATAGTTGCTATCACGGAAACGTGGTGGAACGACTGTCACAACTGGAGTGCTGCCATGGAAGGCTACAGGCTCTTCAGGAGAGACAGGCGTGAGAGGAGGGGTGGAGGGGTGACCCTCTATACTAGGGAAACCCTGGATGCTGTCAAAGTTGAGATCGGTGATGACCAGATTGAGTGCCTATGGGTAAGGGTCAGAGGGGCAGTCAGGTCTGACCTCCTGATTGGAGAATGTTACAGACCACCCGACCAGGAGGAGGATTTGGATGTTCTATTGTTTAAACAGCTGGAGGCTGCCTCTAGATCAGCTGCCCTTGTTCTTTTAGGAGACTTTAACCTTCCGGATATCTGCTGGGAACTTAACACTGCCGAGAGGAGGCAGTCCAGGAGGTTCTTAGAGTGTATTGAGGACTGCTTTCTGTCACAGCTGGTGAGCGAGCCCACCAGGGGTGAGGCTCTCCTTGACCTGCTGTTTACAAACAAAGAAGGGCTGGTGGGTGATGTTGTTGTCGGAGGCTGTCTGGGGTGTAGTGATCATGAGATAATTGAGTTCTCTCTAAACAATGTAACAAGAAAAGCCAGGAACAGAACATCAATGATGGACTTTCGGCGGGCAGATTTTGGATTATTTAAGGAATTGGTCAGGAAAGTACCCTGGGAAATAGTTCTTAGTGGCAAGGGGGTCCAGGAAGGCTGGATGCACTTCAAGAATGAAATCTTGAAGGTGCAGGAGTGGGCTGTCCCCATGTGTTGTAAGAAGAGTCGTAGAGGTAGACGGCCAGCCTGGATGAGTAGGGAGCTTCTGAAGGAACTAAGTAAGAAAAAGAGGATGTATCGCCATTGGAAAGAAGGGGACGTAAGCCAGGTCATGTTCAAAGATGTTGTTAAGTTGTGTAGGAAGAAAATCAGGGAAGCAAAAGCCCAGCTGGAGCTCAAATTGGCCACTTCTGTTAAGAATAATAAGAAGAGTTTTTGTAAATATATCAATGGTAGAAAGAAGGGCAGCAGCGACCACCACTCCTTGTTGGATGTGGAGGGAACATAGTAACCAAAGATGCAGAGAAGGCTGAGGTACTTAATGCCTTCTTTGCCTCAGTTTTCAACAGTAAGGATGCCAGCTCGCTTGACAGTTGGCCCTCTGAAGTGGTTGATGGGGGCAGGGTGAAATATGGCCCTCCTGCAATCCATGAGGAGGAAGTTAGAGACCTGCTGAGCCGCTTGGACCCTCATAAGTCTATGGGGCCGGATGGGATCCATCCTAGGGTGCTGAGAGAGCTGGCGGATGAGCTTGCTAAGCCGCTCTCCATCATCTTTCAACAGTCCTGGCTCACTGGAGAGGTCCCGGAAGTCTGGAAGTTGGCCAATGTGACGCCCATCCACAAGAAGGGCCGTAAGGATGATCCAGGTAATTACAGACCTGTCAGCCTGACCTCGGTCCCAGGTAAAATCATGGAGCAGATAATCCTGGGTGCAATCATGTGGCACCTGCAGAACGGTCAAGAGATCAGGCCCAGCCAGCATGGGTTTAGGAGGGGTCAGGGGAGCCTGACCAACCTGACCAACCTGATCTCCTTTTATGACCATGTGACTCGCCTGGTGGATGAGAGGAAGGCTGTGGATGTGGTATACCTGGACTTCAGCAAGGCCTTTGACACTGTCTCCCACAGTAGACTCCTAGGGAAGCTGGCAGCCCGTGGCTTAGATGGGAGCACTCTGTGCTGGGTTAGGAATTGGCTGGATGGCCGAGCCCAGAGAGTGGTGGTGAATGGTGTTTAATCCAGTTGGCGACCGGTCACCAGTGGTGTCCTCCAGGGATCGGTAGTGGGTCCCATCCTGTTTATTATCTTTATTGATGATCTGGATGAGGGGATCGAGTCCATCATTAGCAAGTTTGCAGATGATACCAGGCTGGGAGGAAGGGTTGATCTGCTAGAGGGTAGGATGGCCATACAGAGGGACCTGGACAGACTGGAGAGATGGGCTGATTCTAATGGGATGATGTTTAATAAGTCCAAATGTCGGGTACTTCATTTTGGACACAACAATCCCATGCAGAGCTATAGACTGGGGACAGAGTGGCTGGAGAGTAGTCAGGCAGAAAAGGACCTGGGAGTGCTGGTTGACAGGAAGCTCAACATGAGCCAGCAGTGTGCCCAGGTGGCCAAGAAGGCCAATGGCATCCTGGCCTGCATCAGGAATAGTGTGGCGTGCAGAACCAGAGAAGTTATTGTCCCCTTGTACTCGGCACTGGTCAGGCCTCACCTTGAATATTGTGTACAGTTCTGGGCCCCCCAGTTTAGGAAAGATGTTAGGATACTGGAATGTGTTCAGAGGAGGGCAACGAAGATGGTGAGGGGGCTGGAGCACAAGCCCTACAAGGAGCAACTGAGGGAGTTGGGGCTGTTTAGTCTAAAGAAGAGGAGGCTCAGGGGAGACCTCATTGCTCTCTACAGCTACCTAAAAGGAGGTTGTAGTCGGGCAGGGGTTGGTCTCTTCTCTCAGGTGACCAGTGACAGAACTAGAGGGCATGGACTCAAGTTTCGTCAGGGAAAGTTTAGGCTTGATGTGAGGAAAAAGTTCTTCACTGAAAGGGTGATTGGTCATTGGAATGCACTGCCCAGGGAGGTGATGGAGTCGCCAACCCTGGAGGTGTTTAAGGGGAGACTGGATGAGGCACTGAATGCCATGGTTTAGATGATGGTTGATGTTAGTGTTGGTCTTGGTGTTAGTGTTGGGTTATAGGTTGGACTTGATCTCAGAGGTCCTTTCCAACCTTATGATACTGTGATACATGCACAACCATTACTGAGATGGAAGTTTATAAATTTGAATTATTAAAATTAAAAAGTGAACCATCTATTTATCCTACAAACTCTGCCTAAGAAGAGCCGTCCATCGTATTTTGCTTCATTTCTGCCAGTATCTAGGTACATGCACATGATGGTTTGTGTTCTCCATGTTAATTTAGCACTGAAGGAAAAGGTTGGATGAGTGCCCTGCCTCCAGTGAAGCTATGGCAGCAAGGGCTGCCGCAGCAATTTCCCTTCTGCTTTTCCCCACTTCACTGCAGGGAGGAAACGTTTTGTGGCTCTATATTACCCTTTCTCCCAAAGACAAGCCACATGAATGTCCTCAGGGTCTCGTGATAATGACATCTGCTCATCATGTGCAGAGTTTCAGGTGCTGTCACATAACCAGTGTGAAAGTGTTCCCTTGGGACAGAGTCACATCCCAGCAACTTGACTGGGATAGCTGGTGGCCTACTTCATTTTTTTGAGCCACTCTGTTTCTGTGATGATCCTTGTTTTAACACAAGCTGGGTTTTGGATACCCTCCTTTCTGGGAATGAGAATTTCCAATGTAAAAGGCTTTACAGGACTAAAGGTATCAAAGTGCACAATGCACGTGGGACAGGAGGGAGAAAAATTTCCTTCTACGCTGAAAAGGCTGTTAGGCTGCTGTTTAAGGACTATATAGTAGCTTTAGTTAATAAATCAGGGCTGTCTGCTCTATACTAAGCAACGAGTCTTCATACAATGATGTAACAGCATGTAGGTATACAATAGAAAAATGAAGTGTTTCAAGCCAATTGGACATACAATGTAAGAAAATAATTTTTTACCTTGCAATTTTGAAAGGAGAAACCATGCATGTCACTGATTTTGATGAGTGACTTGCTGAAACACATTAATGCAAGTGTGCCCAGTGACATATCCATAACTCAGAGACACCTTCCCAAAACTGGTCAGGTAGAATATTTTTCTGTCAGAAGGTGCTAGGTCATGAAGAATGGAGACATGATGATTTCAACAGACTCTCTATTCATTGGAAAAAAAATTAAAATCAAGCACTGCAAATAGAAACATATTTCTTCTTTGCAGTATTTTTTATTTCAAAACCTATTTTTTTATTTTTGTATGTACATATTACTTGGAATGGTTATGTTAGTTTTATATTTAAAAGCTTTTTTTGTATATAGCATAACAACTAAAAATAAAACATGGTCATGTAATCTAAAGCCATCAAAATAGAATCTTGATGACTGAAACTTTTTCTTCTTTTGCATTGAAGGAAATGTCAGACTTTTAATTTTATTCTTCCTTTTAGCAACTTCTAAGGATAGAATTTTCTACAGGATGGCGATTCAGCTTCAACCAGCTGTAGAGTGAGAGTTAACATTTTTCTTTAAAGACTTGAGTCCAAATGGTTGTTTAAAGTGCGAGTAAAAAGTAGTTTGTTGATGTTGTGGTAATGTCGGGTTACCATCTGTCACATTATTTCTGGGATCTGTTTGATTGATTCCTAGCGAATCACTTCCTGCAAGCATTATTTTCAAAACTTTATTATGGGCGAAGGCTATTTCTGAGTTCATGAGCCATCGTTACCAGGGAACATTTCATTATCAAGTGATGACATTCTGTGAAATATCCTGGTGCATGGGCAAATGCCAGCACCACTTCCTTATGGTGGGATGGTTGAGTGCATCTTACTTGGCAACCTCTAACAGATGTCAACCTTAAAATTTGTCAACGGTGCAATAGTAGCCCATGTTCTGACATCCTTCAACACGTTGTGTGCTCTGCTGACAAGAAGCCTATTCCATTGAAACCGCAAGAAACTCATGGTTAAGAAAGAATTTCTCCAGAGATAAGTGAGCAGGTTGAGCCATGAGTCAGTCACTTTGCTTGGCCTGGATTCTTCTGGCTGCTCCTCCCATGATGAGCACTAAGGCACATAATACCGCTGGAGTGAATGAGGGCACAGATCTTTGAGGGTCAGGAGTCCACAGCCTATTCCCTGATTTCCCAGCAAATGTATGACCAGAATGTGTCCATTCACATTCCTGCGCCTTGCTTTCTTCATCTGTAAAATGTAAACCCCATTTTTTGAAAGCATTTTGAGTGTTTTTTTCACCAAGCACAAGTGTGAAATGTCATTGCAATCAGGACAAATATATACTTTGTCAATGTGCTGTTAAACATTTAACTGTGGTGCTTATTTAGGTCCTGATCTTACATAGATTTAAGCCCACTTATTAATGTGAGCAGCCCCGTGAAAGACTAGATTACACATGCACTTAAGTGTTATCAGATTGAAGTCATAGAACAACAATCACAAAAGGTACTTAATCACTTTTAAATTACAGTGTTCCTAATTTAGCTAATGTTATTCCCCAAGGAAAAAATGCCTCATCTAGCATACAATCAAGAAAGAATCAAGGGCTGTTCCTTCAAGCAGCTGACAGTTCTAAAAGAGATATGACTTAAAAAAAATTGGTTGCTAAAGGCTGAACTATTTAATTGAATTATCTCTTTAAGACATTGTGGCAAATTAATATTATAATAAGCCATTATATTGCCATTGAATCTTTCATCCTCCAGCCTTCCTAAAACATATTAATAAAGTTGAAAGCAAATGCATACTTTTTTTTAATGGAACCGGTATTCTGTCCCTGTTTGAATCTTTCAGTCTCTATTTGAATCTTTATAATAATGATTTGTATTTTGAAAGATGATGGGGTTTTCCTCTTTATAGATTAAGTAAAAAGATCCAAGAGCTTCCAAGAGACAGAGTCACAGACATGATTTTCTTCAAGGGGTTCACCAGGAACAATCCTGCTCTCTCCATGAAAGTGGATGAGCTCACTTCACAATGCCTAATTGAATGGAGAGGTAAGATGACAGGCAATACAGCCAGAAAGATGACAAAAGGAATTGAAGAAAAATGGAGTAAACCCAACAGAATTCATGTGAGCCAGCCATCCCAACAACATTATAAATATTAAATAATTGACCCTCCTTATCACTAGTGAAAAGCCTGTATTATATCTAAAGAGGCTTAAATATTCACAGGTCGTACATGGAACTGGGGACCTGGTGAGGGAGAATTCACTTTCTTTCAGGAGCAGGTGTTTGCAGTCTCTGTTTTCAGAACATAAGAAATAACAATGTTGTGGTTCACCAGCTTTACTTGGGTTATTTTTATATCCCAAATTGTTTTTAAATTACCAAGTAGCATTGTTGTAGCAGGGGTACCTCTGCAATTGTTTATGCTTGCTGCTTGCTTGCAAAATAGCAGCTGCTATTGCTTTACTGGGATTGATTTCCATAGAACAGCTCCATCTAAAGCCTAGCTACAGGCAGCAACTCTGCAGCAAAATATCAATGCGGTCTCATTTTCAGCTGTAAGCTTTTCTCAGAAGAACAAAAATACATTTTCAGCAAAGTCCAACATATGATGTCATTTACTCAGAGCACAAAGAGGATGAGTTGTTTATTTTTAAGGGACTAAATTAGTCTTCCATGTATCCCCTCCACTGACAACAAGTAGGGAAAAAAGTCCTTCCCACAGCTATCTGTGCACAGGGCACAAAAGCTGAGAATCAGGGCTTGCATGTTATCAAGGGCTTTCCAGACAGACCACATCTTTCAGTAGTGGAAATGTGAAATGTTCTTGCTCACATTTGCCATCTCAGGTTGGTAGATTGAGAAAGGTGTTCAGCTCTATTGCCCCTTTCCCAGCAATACTCCTGTCATCACTCTTAAAACTCTTGCATGATGGACCACAATAAAAAGCCAATGGGGTTTCTGTGGCCAAGGTTATGTGGATACTTTCATCCTGTGCAAGTCCACAGCAGCACTGAGAGCATATTTCTAAACTCATCCCTCAGCCGTGGTTTCCTTCCTATGCCATCCCATGTCACTGGCACCGGAGCTCAGGCTGCCGTATGATGAGTCACACAGGGACCTCGTTTGGCTAAAAACTAAGCCTATAAAGTAAGGTTATTTTAGCCTAGAAGAGAATCCTGCATTTTGTATTTAAAAAAGAAGGGGCAGCCTCTATAATCATTCCCATGCTCATTCCCCAGTGGATACCTTCTTGTTTCTCATTTACAGCCAGCATGGGTTTAAATATCCAGAACTGTTGATCTGAACCCTCTTGCAGACTAGCTTCCTTACTTTATATCAGGTTCTGGCATGAAGACATTCACCTCACAAGAACTGGCCTCACATTCACATTTTAAATCTGTTTAGCTGATGCATCTTAAAGTCACACCCTAAATTAATTTGGATAAAATTTCCTAAGTGCACCTGTGTAGACAAGCAGTAAGTGAAAAAAAAATATGGTTATACTTGCATTTATGCACATGTTTAAACACTCTGAAGAAGTAAAGCCTATAATAGGTGTCACTTTTGCAAACAGTTTGTGCTCTTTTCTTTAAAGCAACATCAACTTTGACTTCAGTATAATTACGCTTATGTGTCAAAGCTGCTTGTTGGGCTATATCTCCAGCATGTGCATTAGTCTGAGCCTTTGTCAGCCACCTCTCCCTTTAGGTGAGAAATAAATCTGAGTTCTTCTGTACTTCCCATCAAGCAAGAAATTTTAGTAGGTCACCGTTCCTGAAATCTCTGAGATTCATATTTATTGGTGTGCACAGAACTCAATGTGTTGAACCACCTGTGGACACAGTCATGTGAAACATAATGCAACACTTTCTCCTATAAAAGAAAACATTATTTTTTGCCAGTCCATAAATTCGGCTTTTAAAACAAGCGTTACAGTCACAAAGAAGTGGTTTAGAAAAAAATAAAACTTATTTCAATGGGCAGACTTCCAACTCTGTGTAAGCATGGAATAGTCAGGGTTGGTTTTTTTTTGTTTCCTTCTTTCTTTAGTTGCATTTAGTTTTTTAAATTCTGATGAAAACAACTTGAACGTGAATCTTATTTTCCAGACCTAGACATCTGGGATGTCAGTAAGGAGAAATTGTTAGGTAGAAGTTGCTGCCAAGTTGAAGTTTTTCTGCAAACTCTTGTCTTCCGAAATGGAGCCACTTATCTCCATTTCGGAAGATAAGATCATGCTGATGACCTGCTATCTACCGTTTCTTAAAAAAAAAAAAAAGAAACTGAAGAATTAGAAACAAAAGGATCCCTTCCAGTGAGGTAGAGAAGATGGACAAAAGGAAAAATCTAGTCTACTGATCCAAATAATACAGGCAGGCTAGCACGTACTGGAATTTGGGACTAAAACCAAAGAGAGCTGACATGAGGACATATTGCAGGGAGAGACAAGCACAGCAATGAATGGTGCCATTGTGTGACTATTTTAATTAATTTTTGTAATGAAGCCAAAGCTCTAAATTACCACATCCCAAAAGTAAATAGAAAAGGTTATGACCTTAATTTCAGAGGTGGAGAAGGAAAAACTAATTGCTAAGTAGTCAGCTGTCACTTGTTATTGCAATTGGATAGATACACTTGGTGTGTTACTATGAATAGTGCAGATTCAACAGTCAAAATAGTGGGTAATGACAGTTTCGTTCTTGCCCCCCTTCATCTTCTTTCCAAGTCTTTGATTAGTAACATTTTGTACCAGTTTTATCACGTGGATTGCAATGTTCCTGACTCCACCAGACTGAGTAAACCTGTCTGAGCCACATAATAGCCTTATTTTCTTTGTCTTCTCAGTACACAGATGTGTGCAACTTCAGCAGGATGTAAAACATACAGAGATTAAAGGAGGTGCCTCCTGCCTTCTTACTTTCGGCCAGATGCAAGTGACAATATTCCTGTTCAGGAGCTAGTGATGGAAAGACAGTTTTAAATGTAAGGCATCTACAAGCTGAAAAGGTTTTAAAAGCTACATCTCTTTGTAACTATGACCACTAATTAAATACAATGTAATGTGCATTATACACTGTTCAAAACATTTCTCTATTTGCATCACTGGAACTATACACAACCATCTCTGTGCTTAACTTGCAGGGTCCTTTCTGTGGGCCAAGGGAAGTATGCATGGGCAGATCTGAGATTAGTGTGAACTCCTTAAGTCTTATCAAATGCTGTACTTCTATATAGAATCATAGAATGGTTTGTGTAGAAGGGACCTTTACAGGTCCTCTAGTCCAACCCCCCTTCAGTGAGGACATCTTCAACCAAATCAGATTGCTCAGAACCTCATCCAACTTGAACTTGAATGTTTCCAGGAATATGCGGCATCCACCACCTCTCTGGGCAACCGTTCCAGTGTTTTACCACCCTCACTGTAAAAAAATTCTTCCTAATATCTAGTCTAATCTTATTCGCTTTTAGTTGGAAACCATTACCCCTTGTCCTGTTGCTACAGACCCTGCCAAAAAGTTTTTCTCCATCTTTCTTAAAAGCCCTTTCTATGTATTGAAAGGCCTCAATAAGATTTCCTTTGAGTCTTCCCTTCTCCAAGTTGAACAACCCCAACTCTCTCAGCCTCTCTTTGTAGGGAAGGTCTTCCAGCCTTTTTTTGTGGCTCTTCTCTGAACTGGCTCCAACAGGTTCATGTCCCTGCTGTGCTGAAGGCTCCGCAGCTAGATGCAGTATTCTAGATGTGGTCTCACCAAAGCAGAGCAGAGGGGCAGAATCATCTCCCTTGACCTGCTGTCCACACTTTTTTTTGGTGCAGCCCAGGATACAGTTGACTTTCTGGGCTGCAAGCCCACGTTGCTAGCTCATGTCCAGCTTCTAAGCCACCAGCACCCCCAGGTCTTTCTCCACAGGGCTGCTCTCAATCTCTTCATCCCTCAGCCTGTATCGATACTGAGGGTTGTCCTGAACCAGGTGCAGGATCTTGCGTTTCACTTTATTGAACATCATGAGGTTTTCACAAGCCCACTTCTCCAGCTTGTCAAGGTCCTTCTGGATGGCATCCCATTCCTCAAGGGTGTCAGCCTCACCTCTCAGCTTGGTCTCACACGAAAACTTGCTGAGGGTACGCTCAAGCCCATTGTCAATGTCATTGATGAAGATATTAAACAACACTTGTCCCAGAACAGACCCCTGAGGAACACCACAAGTCACTGATCTTTATCTGGACATTGAGCCATCGGCCACTACCCTCTGGGTGCGACCGTCCAACCAATTTCTTATGCACTGAACAGTCCATCTATCAAATCCACATCTCTCCAGTTTAGAGAGAAGAATGTTGTGGGGGACCATGTCAAAGGCCTTAGAGAAGTCCAGATAAATGACATCCGTGTTTCTTCCCTTGTCCACTGATGTAGTCACTTCCTCATAGAAGGCCACTAGGTTGGTGAGGCAGGACTCGTCCTTGGCGAAGCCATGCTGGCTGTCTTCAGTCACTTCCCAGTGCCTTAGCATAGCTTCCAGGAGGATCTGTTCCATATATATATGCCCATCTAAAAGGCATACAGTACTGTGCGCTCACTAAATGAAGTGTTTTCTACTCTGGATCTTTTTTGTTCTTTGCCCCATAATGCCAGTTTGAAGAGGAAGTTATCCAGCATCAGGACATGAAGGATTTAAGCAGAAATGCTAATAATAAAATGCTGTTCTAGCAAGATCTGTTATGGCAGAAACAAAGGAGTGATCTGCATTAGGCTGACTAGTTCAGAGAAAGCATACTGTTATTATGGTGAATATAATTTGATCAACATCTATTATGTGGTAATTGTCATCCAAAAACAAACAACAGATACTTTCTGCTCCCAGATCCTTGTGTTAATAGCTGCCCTCACTTCTCAGTGTATGCAGAAGTGGCCACTTTTATTCTAGAAAAATGAGTATTTCTTCTGGCATTTTCCTTTTATCAGTATTCCTACTCAAATTCCTAAATTACAGAGCACTTCATCTATAGTATGTCTTTAAATCTTCAGTGGCAAGACAGATTAGTTAGCTGGTTAGCATCACAGTTTATGTCCTACACAAAAATTTCGATGTATTCTTCTGCCAGAAATTAAGATCATCAGGAAAATTCACCCAGTGCTTTCAACAATTAAGAATGACCTCATAAATGACTTTCTAAACTTCTGCCCGTACAGGGAAATAACGGATCTTCCATCTTCTGCGTCTGTCAAATCAGGAGTATTTTTGAAGGCCATGTTTTTAATGAAACACAAATTTGTATGAGTCCCGATGGCCTGTGCTACCCAACAGAATGATCTAACAGTGTCTTTTGACTTTCAAGGCTATGGCTGCATCAATCAGCCTCTAAAGAAGGCTCAGAGTTTAGCACAAATCGTGAGAGACAGCTGCCAGTCTTACTGATGCTCAGGGATGATATATAGGGAAAGCACTGATCCTTTCATATTCGTGTCTCAGTGGGTTGAGGCATGGCAGCAGAAGAGAGAAAGTTCCTGTGATATATGATCTATGCTTGGACAACGGGCAGTGTGCTTGTCTCCAAAGTTGTAGCTCTTCCAAAGACAGTAAGGCTATTGGCAGAGGCGGTATCTTTCATTATGGCAATTAGTATATTTGAAAAATGTAGACAACTTTTTGAGTGCATGAGCCTTTCCTAAAATGTGCGTGAAATGCTACAAACTTCAAAGCAAGTGAGGACCTTTAAAATATGAAAATTATTTCTGGGTATCATTTGACATTGTTTTCCTGTGTCAGAAAGCAAAGTGCAATTTTTAAGAGAACTTCCACATCAGTTTTGTGCTGGATGGGATAGGTGAGCAGGACCAGTGGGCATTAGTTCCAGTTGACAGAGGCGGAGGCACAGGGTCCCCTCCTGAAATGCTGTTTGTAAAGGGGAACAGATTTTATGCGCTTCAGTTGGAAAAGGAATGCTTGGCTCCACCGTCAAGACTGGCCTTCAGCTCTGTAGATCTCAGTCATCTGCGAAGAATTGCTGCGCGCTGACCTAGATACTGCATCAGCTCTGCTGCAGCACTGGCTCCATGACGAGGCTGCCATTTCCCTGGCCTCTGCTCTGCCCTATATCCTGCCTTGGAGATAAAAAAAGTGGAGCAACTTAATCAGAACATTTTCCTCCAATGACTTTTCACTGAATCACAGAATCACAGAATGGTCAGGGTTGGAAGGGACCTCTGGAGATCATCCAGTCCACTCCCCCCTGCTAAAAGCAGCTTCACCTACAGCAGGTTGCACAAGAACACATGCTGGTGGGTTTTGAATATCTTCAGAGAGGGAAACTCCACAACTTCTCTGGGAATCCTGTTCCAGTGCTCTGTCACCCTCACAGTAAGAAGTTTTTCCCTGTGTTCAAATGGAATTCCTGCGTTCAAGTCTGTGACGTTGCACCTTGTCCTGTCGGTGGGAACTATTGAAAAGAGACTGGCTCCATCCTCTTGATGCTGTCCTTTAGATGCTTTCTGGAAAACAGAGTGTCCCAGGGAAATCTGTTGCTGTAATCCTCCCCTAATGCTTCCCTTGCCTGCTGTCTCATTACATTACTTTATCTCACAAACCCTGCCACTTTTCCAACATACACTGTTCTCAAGAGTAGAAAAACATGCCACCTCCATTCCCTCCATTCCCTCCTTTCCTTGCATCTCTACCATCCATAGTATGTCAACAGAGAGTGGGGAGAGCCTGGAGAGGAGGCAAGCCTGGGCCTCTGACAGCAGCCATCTGAGATGTCCATATTGCACTCTGGTGTATTATTAGCAAGGCACTCAGTCAGCTTGAGAGTACTGATGACAATATGAAAGTGTCTTTGTAGCTGCTGACCTGTACTAGATAGGAAATGAAAAAAGAGCCAAACGCCAAAACCTTAAATGCCTCTAAAATTTCACTAGAATCAAATTAGATATTGGCAAATCAATTTTTTTCTCTAAAACAATTAACAACTGTAAAGGTACATCTGGGATTAGCAATAAAGGGGTATGTTCATCTTTGCAGTCTTACTGTAGAGGGCTACAGGGTCAACAACAGCAAAGCATCCCAGAGGGCAAACTTGCTCCTCATTTGCTTCATGTACACAGCATTAGATCTTGAGAAGACACAGCGTTGTGAGGCATGGTACTACACTGCCTTGCCTTGCTCAGTAGTTCAAGCGAAAAATCTGCCTGGACCTGGAGACCCCTTGGTTGAACCTGGTGCACTCCTCCCTGCCCTCCTTTCTGCTCTGAGCCATGCGAAGCCACAGGCTTGGTTCTCTACTCCTCCGTACTGCTTTCATGTGGCCTAAAGTGAACAATTCAGACTGAAATGCTTGAACTACATCCCTTGGCTTTGTATCTTTGTTACAAGGCTCCTGCAGCCTCAGAGGGACCAGCCACCCCTGTGGCATCTACCCAGCTGAATGGAGGGTGTGGTTTCAGCTTGGCATTTGGTGAGATGGAGCCATCAGTCCCACCAGTCATTCAGCCATGAGAGACCATTACTGACAGGTTTTCTCATAGATACTTCAGACAAGTGGGAAGAAAATCCTGCAAGGCAAATCAATAAACATCATAATTCACTCAACAAGATTTTCAGTGCAAGGCAAATAACGCAGAAGCAAGGGAAACAAATGCAACTTTATTCCAAGATATATAAAAATACTACATTGGGGACTGATACTTTCTTAGAAATAAAAAGAAAAAATACTGTATAGATCAGTGTCTTGAAAGAAGTGAGGGATTCCTTGAATTCAGAAGACATCTTTTCCTAAAGAAGGGGGAAGCAAAAAGGAGGTGAGGTCCCACAGCCCTGCCCTGTGCTCTTTGGCAGTTGTTTTTCATCTTGAGGTGGTAAAAATAGCAGTGTTTTCAGAAGTGCTCTTGCTGATGGAGTGTCGATGACAAAGGTCGGTCTGGGGATATGTCAGCCCCATGTTCACCTCATGCCACAGTTTTTCCTCCCTCACTAACCTCTGATTAAAAGGGACTTTCTTTTACACCCACAGTCTTGCCAGGGATAAATCCTCAGTCCCACAGTAAAGTCTGAGTGACAACTGTGGGTGCGAAGAAGAAGTGTTGGGGAAGCTGGGTGGCAGCAGTACTGGGTTTTAAGAAGAGCTCATCAAGGAACAAGTGTATACAAGGTGGAAAAGACTTCAGAGCACTTCTGTTGTTAGGGACAGGGGCTGGACTTCATCAGAAGACCGGCAGCCTTGAAAACCATTGCCTGTCTGACTTCTGCTATAATTGTCAGGTGACAGAGGACACAACATCCTAAAGGTCTGGAGTCTCCACTACTCTGGAGGAAGGCTTTGCCCGCCATACCTCCTGCCACATATCTGCATTTCAGCTGAGCAGAATCAAATGGAGCTGGAACTTTCCCTGGGACAAACCAGCTGGATCTTTTGTTTCTGTCTTTCCCACAAACAGTTCCTGAATCTGAGAACTGACTTGCTTGCCACACCTCTCAGTGCACATTGCAAAGCCTGTCTTCCCCAGGCAGACAGAGTGATGTGATCAGAGGTGGAGGCTATCGGATGTTTTAGCAGGCACATATGATTTGACTGTGTAGACCATGTTTGGGATTTTTTGGATGGGGGGGTCTGTTATTAGAAGCTTTTGTATTCAAATTATTGAATTAGGGTATCTCACTGACAAATGTAGGTGTTTTATTTTTTATAAAAAAGTACAAAATACACTGCACCAGTGGATTAAAAACAAGGTAATAAGAGGCCACTGAGCTGATTTGTTAGTCACCTGCCAAGAGTTTAACTTTCAGGTGAATTCAGCAACTTTGCTCTTAAAGGTACTGAGCTTTCCAAGTAATAAAGTAAATGCAACGGTGGCAAGCAGTGCATTTAAAATATTTATCAGAGCTAGTGCAATAAATATATTGCATTCCCCCATTTCTATTTATGAATTTACTTAAATACAGCTAGATGAAATAATTTTACAAGGGGCATAATATTATTCCTTTGCATTAATTATGCATTGATTGCCAATGCAATCTGAGATAGTGGTACCAAAGAACAAATAGAAATATGCTTCCAGATTTTGTTATTTCTCTCCCACTGTGATAACGCATTGGTCTTGCTTTGTTTGGCTTGCTTTCCTTCTCTTGCTTTCCTTCTCCACTTCATCCCCTCATCGCCGGCAAGAAGCTGAGTATGCCAAGAAGGAAGGGTGGTTTGCAATGCATCTGTGCCACACTGTTTTATGAAAGCTGGCCCTCCTGCTCCCACAAGGGCCATAGACAGAGGGCACATGGCATGCATGGCTGCTGCAGCATAAGCTCTTTGAAACACTATGTCAGCTTGTCTCTCTAATTTCCCAATAAACCAGAGCTTTCGGGGCATTAATTTTTCAAGATGTGGGTGTTTGTTTATACTATTGGAGCCTATGTAATGCCTGAGCCTTGTTCTGCCAGGTTGCTATTTTATTTCTTCAAGATTCAGTGTACTTTTGACTGATGCTAGTAGTAAGTCTCCCGCTTACATTGCTGGGAGAAGGAATTGGCTATTGTGATAACAGCATATTGTATGTGAAATCTGATAATGAGGATTTTGTGGATATGGCACTGCATTGATTTAATTGATTTAATGTCTTTTCCATGCCTTGATCCAAAGCAAGATCATCTCAGCTAAACTTAATCCTTGAAAATAAACCAAAATTTTTATCAAATTATTTTCTGTGATGACCAAAATAGAGAAGTAAAAAAGAAAGAAGGAAAGTTTTTATGCCAAGGGTTCCTGCATTTTACAGACAATGGGCAAATTTCTGTCTTGAGAGATACAGAGACTTTTATCTCCAGGTGGGAGCTGGGAGGCAGGAGCAGGTGTCTCTCACACTGGCAAGATCTGTGAAAGCCTGTATGGAAAAAAAAACCCTCTGCATGGAAAGCTCAGCAGGCGTTCCTTTGGACCACAGACTGTTGCCAGCTGTCTAAGTGAAATGGCTCAGCAGCAAGTCTCCCGGGCTGTGTTCTGGCCAAAATCCAATTGGATTACAAACGAATTGCTCCAGCCTGTCCCAAGAGCAGGAAACCACCACCAGCTGGCTGGTGGGAATTGCATCTTAGTGACAGACAGCGCTGCTCCTTATCTGCTCCAATGTGCTTGCAGTAACTCACTGGGAGAAGTGGCTCTCCTTGTAGGCCTTAAAAATGCAGCTTTCCCTCCACCTCCTAAAAAAAAATAAAAATAAAAGTAGGAGGAGAGAACTGAAAGGCAAACTGCTGTAAGTAGCTTTTCCCCAAGCAGTGATTTCTTGGCAAAGTAGCAAATAGCTTTCACCAAAATAAGAAAACTACTTTTATTTCACATAATTTGGTTGCGGGCAGCCTGGCTGTAGGTTGGCATTGCAGTCAAATCAAAGAGATCTGGCCAGTTCAATAGCTAGCGAGATTATCTAATGATATTTTGTAATTAAAAATGTTTTGAAAAAGGGAGAGAAGTCTTCTATTTGGGGACTAAGTGAGGCTCTGATTATATGTGATTAAAGGCAAGACATAAATGAGAAACTGCCATACGTGCACCTACCTGTCACATCTCTTCCCTCTGCCTCTTCAGCACTGACTGCCTACAACATGGTGAAGGACTTGGCAACAGATCTCAGTAGGATGCCTCAGCTGAAGTCCCACTTAAGCCCATTTATAAGGTGGACCTTCAGCAGGACTCACTTGGAAGAAGTCATCATCTTCTCTTTGCTTGTGAGCACAGTAAAGCAGGTGTGTGTCAGTCTTTCAAACATTATAAGACTAGGTATAAACATGAATAAGAAAGCAAGGTGCTGCTGAGGCATTTGGCTGGTCCCGATGTGTAAGATGGGCCAGTTGTGAAGCACTACCAGGTCGAAGCAGTGAGCTGCCTGTGGGCTCCTTTCCACTGAAGGGATGAGATTTGTAAGAGTGAGAGGAAGAGAAGAACAGGGAGATGTGGGTGCCTGAGGGTATAATCAGGAGCTTCACGCCATGAAAGGAATGGGGGGAGGAGGATTGGATTCCTTTTTCACCCACACATCTTCACTTCCCTTTCTTTTCGTCTCTATTTATCGTCACCTGGGGAAAACATTGCTGTTAAATCAAAGCTCAAGGGAGTTAAAATACAGACAAGGATTCTTTGGTCTGGTGAAGTCAACAGGAATTTTGTCATCAACTTTAATGGAGCCTTAATTTCACCTTGCTGGACCATGCAAAACACTGCGTGCCTGATGCTGACCTTTCCACCACAACTGTACAGAGCCTGGTACCCTCCTGTGAAATTCTCTGTTCTTTTGTGATAAATCACATCCTCCTCTCAAGAGGTAATGACAAATAAATACCCCTGAATCATCCTGAGAACAGGCTCAACAGTCTCATGTATCACTGGGCACCATGACCAGATCTCTGTAGTTTCAGTGGGAAACTGCTGGAAATGGAATGTTTCTGCAGAGGTTGTTAATTTAAGGGACAATTGGAATATTCCAGCGATCCAGTTTTAGTTATTTTTGGTGGCCCTTTCCATAGGGAGTTGGCAACCTATTTAAATCCAGGGGACCATGACTAGCTATTCAAGTTTTGCTCTGCTAGATTTGTGCTGTGTATATTTTGGAAACAATGTCTGCTCTGATAGATAGATAGAGCGATGACACAGCCCACATCAGTGAAAAGCTCTTGTGATTACTTTTTTTTCCTCTCCCATTTCAGTGAAGGCCATCCTCTGTTCTCCCTCTTTCTACATTTTTTTGCCAATGTGGAATGCTTTAAAAATGCCATTAAGGAATGTGTTACCCAGTAGGATTTACACTGCATTTGACTCTCTATACTCTTTCCAGTAGCAGTAACGCTTTGAATTTATGATATCATTCTGATGATTGAAAAAGCACAAGCATTTTTGGTTTGGTAGGTGTAAGTTTGGGGCTTTTGGTACAGGGACCACTTTTTTTCTTAAATGTACAGTGATTTTGATGTGATTGGCCTGATTTTCTGAGGTATTTGAACATCTGAAGGTCCCAAACTGATGGTCTTCAACTTCTGAGCAAATGAGACCAGACACCGGAGATTCAGAAGTTAGATCTGAAGAATGAACCGTCCATATTTGTGAAGTCCAATGACTTTATATTTTTCCTCATCTCCACTTTCCTTTCCCATTCCTAGTAGAAGTCAGCCTGATTTCTTCACTTACACTCTAACTTTCAAAAGTATTTCTTGAGCTATTACTTCACTAACCTCGAAGATGCCTGGGGTTGGGGAGTGCATCAGCAGCAAGGGATGACTCAGCAGTGAGAAGCAGTTTTCAGTTACAAACCTGCCTCCCACAGTGAGTCTGATCAGGGAATAATCAGCGTAGGCATGCAACCATGTTGGCTCAGCATGATGAAATGGCAGCTGGTCCTCGTGCAACATCTGCCTCCACCATCAGTCTTTCACGTATGCCCACGTAGCGCCATCCTCTCAGTATGCAGGCACTGGGAGTGGATCTCTTCTTGTGATCTTTCGCTAGCTGGCAGTGAAGCACTTCACTGCTTGCCTGGCTCTGGTCTATGTCTCCCTGCAGACTTCTGCTGCTAGAAGCATGGATCAGCAGTTTGGGAAGCCCCTAAGTGAAGATGGGATTGTAGTCTTTTATACATTATACACTAAGAGAATGTGATGATGTAGGTTTTCCGTATCTGCACTGCTTTGTCATCCCCAGTCTCAGACTGGTTTGGTTCTGTCCTTCGGGACAAGTCAATAGTGAGACTAGGAAAAGGCTGGCTGTGCAGGAGTGGGGTGCTTGGAGATGTTCCCACTTCTTCTGTGGAATCACCCTGTGAGGCTATAAAAGCGGGTAACTTCTCTGTTCTTTGTATTTAAAGACTTAGAAAGCAATTCTGAACTACAAAAATTAAAATAACTTAGGAGCCTGGGCAGTCTCTTATTAACTGAACATTGCCATAAAAGGAAGAGAAAAAAATAAGCTGGAAAAAATCTTTTTTCACTTGCCTTATTCTGTCTGTAATGAGGCCCTTGTATCTCACTTAGCACAAGCAAAAAAACTTGGTCATCCCACCAAGAGACAGAATCCTGGTAGAATGTACAGAGAACTCTGTAAGGTAGCTGTTCTCAAAAGTAAATTTGATTAGAAATATTGGTGAAAGACAGAGGAGGTGGATAATAAACCAAGAGCTGGCAGAGAGCATGTCCTGCAGAAGTCACTTGAGCTACTTTGGTGCCTTCATCTGGAGTCAGACTGGACATGGAGTGTGGGCCATTTAGTAGACCTCAATCTTCTACTCTTATGAGCAGTCCTGGAATAGGATGGCTTTAAAGTCCCTTTCAGACAATTTTTGTCCAGAGAAATGTATTCGTCTGAGATGCTACAGATGATTAGAATAATTTTTGCTTGCACAGTTCTTTGTTTTGCAAGTTATAATGGGAAAATAAACATTGTTCAGCAAATAGAGAATGGCTGCTTAGTCTCTATTAAATTCCCAGTGAGTAGCACAAAAGCTATGGCCTCAAATAGGGCTGAAAATTCTAAAGTTTAAATAGTGGTCTATGCTCCTGGAAGAAGCACTGGAGGGATGATATATGCTTTAGCAGTCTGCTTGGTGCCTTCCTGATGCTGTCTTGCTCCAAGCAGATAATGTCCTCAGTTCGGTACCTGGAGCCAGTATAGTTCACAAAGTAAGCAGAACATTCCCAGATTGCTGGAAAGGGAAGAGATTCTAGTTTAGCAGTCTTGCTTCACCTTAGCACCACTTTATGATCTCTCAGAGCCTGCTGATGGCAGCCAAAAGAAGGGTAGGCAACCCAAACAGTGTCCTGCTTTGTTTCTGACTGCTGTCATGGGTTTTACTAAGGACTTGCTGATTTCTGTCATAGCTGCTCACTTCTCGCGTGTCGTTGCCGCTTGGCCACACTGCAAAGACAGCGAGCGACCCGTGGTGTTACAGTTTCTGCTGGGAGAAACACAGGCCTTTGCCACTTGCATAAAGAAATTCCTGCAGCACAAGTCTATTTGCTTGTGCTTTTCATCTGTGTACATGACTTGTAACTATTTTTATCTAGCAAGGCATAGACCTTTTAAAGTTATCTCTGCTTATTTTCAAAAACCTTATCTTTTGGTACATATTGTATTAGTCTCACTGATTTTGTGTTGCTTTTCTTTCCTTTCCCTTCATTCCTTGCCTCTTCTCCTTGGTGGATCCCAGCCCATGATCTCCTCCCAAACAGGGACAGGCCGGTTTCACCCCTTTCTGCCCCAATCTGATTTAACCTAGCCTCTTCCCCCAACCCAAAATTAACAAAACCTTCTCACAATAGTCAATCACAGTGCTGGTGGCTTATAAAGCTATTTATAGCTTGAAAGGCTTGAAAAGAGATCATTAAAGGAATACATCCTCGAATGTAGAACAAAGATCTGATTCTGGGATTTTTTTTACACAATTACATGGTGTAAATAATAATGTTTGACACCTGCTTCCCTCTCTCATGGAAACTCAAAGTGTTTTACAGCTATGAATTCACTAAGTCACTCTCAGCCCGAGTACAGAAGAGGGAGGAGCCGTTCTTGAGGGTCTTAGACTGACACCATGTTCAGATCTACTCATGTTATTTTTCTTTTAAATTCACTGACTTCCTCTTACTCTGTCTGTGACCCCACTCACGCACCTCCTCACTTCAGAGGCTGAAGCATGAGTGAATTAGACCTTCACAGATTCGAATTATATCAAAAATATAGCACTGCAGTGCTCAAAGGTGACATTCAATGGAGACCCTGAGCTCCTCTCTTTGTTCTGAAGCCATTAAGCATTATCATTCATCTATAAAATATAGCACAGTTACACATTGATGCAGAGACATTATTTTTTTCCCTATTTTTTCATTTCCCTTCATTATTAATGGAATGTGAACATCAGTGTGGGGCTCAGGAGCTCCATCCTAACTCTGCTATACAGTGACAACTTGAACACATATTTTTGTGCAAAATATGTTTTATTGTTTACCTTTGGGTCAGTTGGAAAACTGCAAACTCGCAGTCAGTGCTCAAAAATCAGCGGTAAGTTGAAGAGTTCCTGCATTACTCATGGAAATGTGCTTCAAAACTGGGACTTTTTTTTTGTATCATCTCTCCACCCAGAGAAATTTGGACTCAGTTAAAAATAACAAACCCGAAACAGGACCTGAGCTGAGAAAGCAGCCATGTGACCTTATAATAACTGTTTTACTCTCAAATTCAGATTTTTTTTCTGTTTCCCTGTCACCCTTCAGCCATAAGTGCCACTTTGCTGCTGGTCAGGAAAACTCAGCTGTGATGTGCGCCTGTTTTCAGTTTCTTTCCGTGGAGTCATGCCAGAGTTACAAGGATGATGATAGTGGTTGATGGCAAAAGTCATCCACCTGCACCTGATACAATCCAACAGTTGGTGAAAGCACAGCAAGGCCAGATATTTCAAACACTAGATATGTGATTTCATAGCCATTTTTCACAAGATGTTTTCTTTAAACTTCAAGCCCGCGTTCTCCCAAAAAGTGTAATTTAGTGGAAAGGTTGATTTGCTCTGAAAAGGTTCTTTCTGCTGTAAATCATCTTCTTCATAGAATCTTTACTGCAGGACTTGACAAAAGTCTTAAAGTCCATTTTGTTTTCCCTGAGCAATGATCAACCTGAAGATCAGAGGCCTCATTCTGAAGAGTGCTGTCCATGCTTGGGCAGTGCTGTGAGATCAAGACTCCTGTATTTCATAGATGTGTTCCCCATAGACCTAGGATAGGCCTAAAAGACACACCTAAGTGAAATTTCCCTGGAAAATCAGGCAAAATTTTGATTTATGTACGAAGCATGTTTTAATCCAAATCAAAATACTAGGCTTTGGCTCTGAGAATTCAAGTGCATCTTGTTATCTTAGGTACCTTCTGGGAGTATAACATAGTGATAAAATGAGGACATGGTGATTTTAGATAGTAAGTGTGATAAAGGGAGGAGGAGAGGAGCTAGAATCACAGTTCTTTAGAGCACCGTAATGTATGCCTTTGGAATGAGACCAGAAAAGTCTCTGTAGACATCAAGTGCATGTTTAAACCTTCTTAAGTTCCAAAAAGTTTTTCTTCTGCTCATGTGCATGGTTTGACCTGGTTGGTCTTCTCACGACTCATTTAATGAGCTGGATTAAAAACCCACTTATCCTTGTATTCCTTCAGTCTATTTGAATCTATGATGGACTTGGCAGAAAGACTCGCTGAGATTCTTTATTTTAATAGATTCTTCCTTATTGTATTCATCGGGCTGTGTTTACATGTCATTGTCCACAACATGTACATCACTACTTTTTCTTCACCTAAAATATGCCTACACTTAGACTGAGTACTCAGAGTACCCTTTTCTGCCTCATTGTCCATCTTTGGCTCCTTTACATCTGAACAGAGACTCTTTGGAGCAGAGACCTGTTGCCTCTGTGAAGGTGCCAGCTGTTCTTTAGGGCATAAAAATTATGGCTCACAATGAAGCCAAATTGCTGACGAATAGCAGTTGCAGGTGCCAAGTTGCTGATGACTCTCAGGCCTGTTGGCGACTCCTTTTGCTACACCTGTACTGGTGAACTGGTGCCAGTACCCGCCCTTTTGTTCTGAGGCCAGCTGGCATAGTGTGGCCATGTCTCCACTTTTAGCTTCCAAAACAAGTTTGCAGACTTCCTACTGTTAATATTCCCTGCTCCAGGCTAACTTCTGAACCTTTGTTTGGGAGAGTGCTTCTTATCCCAGCCGTAATCATGTCCAAGACCACTCCAACAGCTTCACAGTGTTGACATCCTGGTGTCTGAGCTTGGTCTCTGGTGTTCATGTCAAACAAATGCCATCTTCCTTTGTGGTATCTTCTTTCCAAACATCAACAATTTTTTTTTGGTGCTTATTTCTTTGAATCCTCACATTGTCTCCCAGTTTACAGTCCATGTGTCACCTTGGCAGATCTGCAGTGACACTATGTGAGTGTCTTCACTGCAATTAAAAAGTGGCAGCAGTCTTATGAATACATTACAGAAATCTCTGGTTCAAAGTAATCAAAAATTATAGTTCAGCACTTAACCTCACTTATTTACAGTGACATAAACCAACACCTGCTGAATCCTGGACTGTACAGCCAGGTGTTATTTCTGCAAGGTAGATACATCCTATGCCCCAGGCCTTTGAAATTTTGAAGTTGCCTGGAGGATCAGGTCCTAAATATGTCACTAAAGGTCATAAAGAAAGTCTGAACAGGATGTGGTAATAGCTCTTCCAAGTTACAAGGTAGAACAGCAGCCCATGGAGCATGGGTTTTTTTTTTTCAAATTTAATAGGTGATGAGGCCTTTATATCCTCTGTAATAACACATAAGACCAACATTACTTGATATAGGCCAGGGTCATAGCTCCAAAAATAGTCAGAAAATGAGTCTCAAAGGAAAAGTAGGAGCCCCATTGGGCAGAAGAATGCTAATTCAATGGTCCAAAGGCCTTAACTGTATGTGTGTTCATATATTACAACTAAAGTTGAGTAAAACAACTTCCATGACAGTGATATACCGAGAAGGCTGAAAAAAAATAATCCTGGAAAACAGAAAGGGTGAATAAAACACGGAGGAGTAGAAGAAAATGGACGTTTGTCAGTTATCCATGGCAAGCTCAAACTAAGACCTTGTTAAAGAGGGGGTGATAGGAAAAATGAGACCCCTGACACCAGGCAGGGGATAGGAGGACTTGCAGAGATTTCCTGCTCGAGAGAGGGCTGTGAGGGCAATGGTTTCGTAGCATGAAAAGAACAGTGGAAAAGAGCAAGGAAGGACAGATATGCACCATGTTGTCTGCAGAGAGCTGCTGCAAAAGGAAGTCCACCTAATCTTTCTGTCTCTTGCTTGGTAAGTACTCCATGTAAAGATGAGAAGTAGCACACGTAGCTCTCCCAAACACAAGAACTCCTGCAGACTGTGGGCAACTCTCCAGCATCCACAGGGGACAGACCTGCTCAAAGGCAAAGCAGGTCTCATTAGGGGCAACTCTGGTGGGTCCTAGTGCAGATCCTTGAGCAGATCCTGGCAGGTGCATGTCACATTCAGGATGTAGTTGTTCAATCTGCATGGATTAACACTGGGGAAAAAATAGGGTAAGGTTGTCAGCCTCTTAATAATACAGGGCTTACCAGTCTCCCCACTTTACTAAAACAGCAATATTTAAAAAAAAAAAAAATTATTTTCTACCATGCTTGGATCCTGGCATCTTATTTTAGCTGTCACATCCAGTCTGCTAAGAGAGACAGGTTCTGTATCTCAGTCTGCGGTATGGTTTTCTGTTTGTCCTTTTGAATGACTTTGCCCAAAGGGGTGATAATAAAAAAATGTGAAAGCTGGTGTCAAAATAATTTCTCTGAGCCTGGGACACACATTATTCTTGACATTCTCTTTTATTTGTGTCTTTTCTCTTCCTCTCTTTTCTTATGTTCCATGCTAGAGCCAAGAGAAAAAAAAACATAATACAGATAATTCTGCTTTCAGATTTTTTGGCTAGCATTGATCCACAATCATGTAAATATGTGGCAACTCTGCACACCATGTATGGTCTTCATATTCCTATGATTTATGAAGACACAATTTTCCATTCACAAGTGCACAAGAGCCTGATCATATGGAAAATCCTTTGACTCCTGCTAATGGGAGTTCTCCTGTTACTTAGCTGGAACAAAAAGCTACATAAGCATCCCAAAAGCAACCTCATTCAGCAGCAAATTTACAAAAAAAAAAAAATTCTCCATATCGCCATACAGATTATCCAAAATAGCTTTTATTAGGTCCTTCCATTCTGGTGGCCAAGTGGGGTGATGCTTCCAAGAGGAGGAGTGCTAACCCAGTGCTTCATGTTCATTATTCATTTGTGTGGGTAGCTGAGATCTGGTAGGACTTTAGGAACAGATCCTCACTCCACGGTATTTAGAAGGATGTCAGGCATGTTGTTGTTATATGCTATGGGGAAGAAATGAAAGGAAGAGGGCCCATTTCATTGAAAGGCTGCTTATATGGGCATTAACTGTCCTTGCTAATGTGGACAGTAACGAGGCACCAGTGCTAATGCTCCCACTCTGTCTGCATCGTTCTTGGAGGCCCTTATCACATAGGGAGTGGGAGCCAAGTGGCAGCTGAATGAGGTTGGAAAGCATCAAGAGCAGATGACATTTTTTCAATGCTAATCCCCAAGTAAGGCTGTTTTAGGAAGAAAGCTTGTCTCATGGTAATACCATATTAACACATAATCACTGGCACAGCCAGCAGCACATTTTCTCCCCCTCTAAGCACTCTTCGTCTCTTTCTAAATTCTTTCCTCCCTATCCCACATTTTCTGTTTTAAAGCTCACTGTAAATTACCCGGCCTGCTTCTAAACATATTCACAGGTATTTCACGTGTTTAGAAAAAGGAGAGGCTGTGTTTTCAACAAGTGCCATCATTCTGACATTTGTGTTTGGGAGATAGCACCTCCAAACCTGTATGTCAATGGTGACAGCTCAGAATCAGATGTCGTTTGGCTGGCACCACGGCTTTGTTCCCAGGCATGGCTGCTTCTCCTGAAGGCAGTGCAGGGTAAGCATTTGTGCTCTCAGTCTAGATAAAACATAACTGACATGTTTTTATCCTGTCGTATTGACATTACAGCAAATCTTTAAACAACATATGAGATGATATACTGACATGGAGGACACACTGGTCCAACTCCCGCATTAAAGACAAGGAAAAAGAAAGAAAATGTCAGATGCACCGTGTGGGGTTATTTCACTCCATCTGTGTCTTTAATATCCACAGCTAAAAAATCATTAAAATGAAAATTATTTTGCACTCTCGGATCCCCAGCAATCTCTGTTGCTACAAAGCTTGTAAAGATGAATTGGATGCTACAGTCAATTGGTCTTAGTGAGCTACTGAATTCACTGCAAAAATAGAATTTGCCTCGTGGCTGAAATAAGGGACTGGGAATCTCCTGGCATTTGTTACAGTCTCCGCCACAGATTTGAAGTGGTGGCTTAGGGCAAAGCTTCATTTTCCTGCCTCACTGTTCTCCTGCCTGAACTAAACAATATTTCCTCCCCTTACAGAAATGCTTGTGCTGGGAAATTAACAAGGTCTACTGAGAGCCTGGCAAGGTGTGGCGGCAGCTGGAAATTCCAGGAACTGTTTGGTGCAAAGGCACGTGTTACATAATTGTGCTTTTTTTTTTCTCATCGTGGCTTTTGCTGTCTGTCAGCAGCAATCAGAACATCACTGTGAATGCATCATCACTGCCCTCTGACATAACAGAGGAGTGGGGCCACAGGCTGAGTACAAAATATTTGTGAAGGTAACGTGCACAAATAGCTTTTACATGGAGATATACACATTTTCCTGGCATGGGTGATGCACACAATGTGAACAGTTCAGAGAATTGCTTTGAGCAGACTTGCTTTGCAAATAATGTTTTGTTTTGTTTCAAAATAAGCAGGGAGTGATTGAAATGCACAAAGGCATCTGCAGTGCCACAATGAGAAAATTAGGAAGGCACTCACACATAACACATCGACTGAGTTCACATACAAGGACACCTCTGAATCTTGGATTTGCAGAAGTTCAGGAAAGACCTGGGTCTTCAGATCCTACTGATATTCAGTGGGTTTTCAGGCCCAACTCCTTTCAGCATTTAAAATAACAAAAATTCGATACAAATTTAATTAAAAAAATGGCATTGATGCACTTTACTCTGTTCAGGCCAAAGATTCCTAGTTTGGGCTGCAGAGTCAAAAGGAGATGTTGTTACAGAAAGTCAGAGGATGGTGTCTGTAGATGCAGTGTGGCAATGTCCAAAGGCCCTGTTCCAGACTGGCTCCCATACTGATGGAGCTGGCAGTAGTGGTCAGGAGTGAATTACATCAGAGCAAAGGATCAGACATGCTCCAGAGGAAAATAAATTAGGCATCTGCAATTACCCATAGACAATCAGGCAACGAGGAAACTGTTTCCTGATTGTATAGTGAACCATTTCTTTTCCACAGATTTTGGATTGATTAGTTCCTTTCTCAATATACAGAATTTCCTTCTTATTTGTTTCCAAATCCAGCTCTGTAGTTCACCATTCCTCCCAGCAGGTAATTCTAATTAATGGAAAGTGCTGTGAGGTCTCTTCAGGACACAAAGATTACTAACTCTACAGCAAGTATCTCCAGCATAGATAAGCAATGAGATTCAACCAAAAGACTTAGAAGCAGGTTCTGACCTTCTTTACACCACCTGAAGTCTCAAGTAACTCTAGTAGCCTCAAAGAATTTATCTGTCTTTTTTTAATATAAAAAGCCCAAAATCTGAACTGATCTCCTTGCAATCATTTTATATGGGCAAGAGTGGATCCTACCACAGCTAGTTTTGGAATGATCTCCATTTTTTCACACCACTCTAGCAAACAAAGTCCAGTTTGGGGTAACCTGGCCCCTTTGAGTAGTGTCTTATCATAAGGTCAGCTTCTTGAGCATTCAAAGTATGAGGTTCTCCTAGGTGGGCTGCCATCACACCTTTCTCCCAGTATGGTGATTCGTAAATAGGACCTGGCCTATCATCCCTTGCTGACACACAGGTAGAGTGACCGGTAGCTGAGATCATCAGACTGAATGACCTGAATTGCGCTTTTCGTCACCTCTTAAAAAAAATATTGACTTGGATGAAGGAGGAAGGGGAGAGCAACTGGGAGGAAGACTTATTAAGTAAATTTAGGTAATTTCAGTGTATACATCAGGGTTTACTACCAGGTTTATTACATATAGTTGGAAGTGGACATGCACTTCTCGAATCCTTCTCTGCCGCAGTCTGTAAATGTCAGGAGCTGTCTTGGCACATTAGAGAGGGACACACCATACTGGATATTGCTGCGTTATTTTTTTAAAAAAAAAAATGATCTTTTCCCTTTTCTGCCACTATTGCTTGCAGGAAGACTTTGGCCATCCCTGGGTTTTATATTATTTGCATTTTCCATCTCAAGCTTTACATGGCAGGACATGATTGTCAGACACTACTCTCCTTGCTCTATGCACAATATCTGGCAGTGCTGACATGTTTATTATGATTAATAAACATTATTATTCATAGCACAGTGGAAGCTAGAGAGGCTAATGATTCATTAGGGCCCTGTGACTCTAGACTTGATAGAAACTCATAGGAAGAAGCAGTAATTTAAATAGACAAAGAATGTTACTACTGTTTTACAGGTGAGACCCAGAGAGATTTGAGAATTCGTCCTGTGCCTCACAGGAAGCTTTGCAGAATCAGAAGCAGAGCTCACATCCTGTTAGCTCCAGCCTCTAATTTTACTGAGATGGAAATGCAGGGGGAAAACTACTGTCACAGTGCCGAGTGCATCACAGGATACACATTCGTTTTCTCAGCCCTGTAGAGCTGAAACACTTCTCTTTTTCTTGTTTTTGTTTTGGTATTTCCCTTCCCTGGTGATTATTTCTTTTCTTCTTTGACTTGCAGCTTGTGAGTCACCATTGTACAGAGAGAATTTTCATCCAAAACAACTGGAGTCCAGTTTTAATCGGGAAATCAAAGACTATTTCTTTTTTTTTCTTTTTAACTTTCCCTCGCTTTTTTATATCAAAACAAGACCAGACTGGGCCCTACAAAAAGAAACCCAAGTTCCATTTGGACTAACATTTGATTTCCTTTCACTCCACCTGACACCAGCTGACTTCTTTTATAAAGGCTCCTGTGGAGCAGTGTAACACTTTTACCACTAGGTTTTCTTGTCCTGCTGACAGTGGAGTTAATTTTATCCTGTACAGGACATTTGGCATGATCTTGTACAAGTATCTCAGTACGTTCTTTCTCATTTTCTCGGAGCATGAAGTGATGTCTTCATGATGTCTCCATGATGTCTCCCTCAACAACTTGGCTGAGATTCAAATTATTCCTGAAAACACAGACCTATCCTAATATTCCGGAGAACTTCACTGACAACTCTGTCCTGCTTGGGAGGCAGCTTGAGAGCCATCTCTGTTTTCTGGGCTGTATTTGACTGTGACTGTGCCGTCCTGTTTTTCTTCATCTACCCCTGTATCAGCTTACATTTGCAGCCATCTAAGTGCAGGTGGTTTGTTTTCTGCTGTTGGAGTACTCCTAACTTTGAGTACTCCTATGGTAAAAGTACTATCAGAAATCATCTTGCAATTGTATTTTGGGTGAGGAAGGATGTGGTGAAGGGTTATCCTTGCATCAACATCTGCTCTCCTGTTTAACTTGTCTGCCATGCTTCCTTTTATGCCATCCCAGCCAAATGGGTGCGATTGTAACCTTGTCAGTCTACACCAAGGTGTGAATCCCATCCCAAATACCACTATGCTACAGCCTCTTTAAAACCTTTGACAGACCTGTGGGCCAGGCATACAACACATGAACACAGTCCCAGGGGACTGTTCCTGGTATTATTATATGTGTGGGATATCCACGGATGCAGAGAAGTAATCCCCATTTTCTCCAGAGAGGCAGCAATTTTTGGATACCTGACAGAAGCATCATCTCCTACAGCTTTTCAGAAGAAGGAGGAACCTTCCTCTGGATTGAAAACCTCTATGAATAGTGAGTGCTGTGGATTAATAAGACACACGAAGCTGCAATCATATGCAATCATGAAGGTTTTTCTTCAGCAGGGGAGAAGATTAACAGAGCCCGCAAAGAGCATTTTCTGCTGCAATGGCAGAGAGGGCTCAGTGGTGGAATAGCAATGCCTGTGCTGGAGCAGGCTGGGGTTTGCAATGCTCATGTCCTCCAGAAAACTAAAACAACATGAACCTGGCGTACAGGCTATGACTTGAGGTAGAACAACATGAAGATACTAATTTTTCCATCCAGAAAACCCTATGGTACCAACTCCCTCCGGAAAGACAACCGTTCAGCACAGAGAGGTGGCTTTCTGGCACTGCCACACCAGCTCACATATCGCTTGATGTGGATACCTTTTAGTGGTTATAAATTTGGTCAAGGACATGAGCTTGTGGGCCATTTTGCCTTGTAGCATACTGCAAATCAGTACAGCAAAGTGCTTTCCTCATTATGATGTTAATTTTTGCAAAGGAGGTAAAATGAAGCAGATTTTTCCTCAGAGGAAAGAGAGCAGATGGCAAAATCTCAAGGCATGCTGGGCTTTGAGTAAAAAGAAGGAATCATGAATGGCTGGATTTGAAGGTAAACACTAGATATGATTTAGTCTGCTCTCTCCTGTTCCTTTTATTTAAGGACAACAGCTGACTGCCTTTCCACTGTATTTCAAAGGGCTGCTTCGAACAGCGTTTCAACTCCAAGCATCTGCTCCTTCCAAAACACTGAATAACCATAACGCTTCATAACACTATTTAGAGCTGTGAATTTCAGGGGCACTAAGCACCAGACCCAAAAGGCTTCCAGGTGGATATTCAAATGTGGAGACACTTGAAAGTATGTGAAAACTTGAAGATAAGGGACTATTTTTTTCTTTGGAGAAATGAGACTGTTTAACTCTTCCTGTTCAATGCTGATCATATCAAACATCCACTGATTTAACCATAGATGTCAAGCAAGAGGAGAGTATAATGGCTGTGAAGAAGCATGTTCATTAACATTATTGAAAGCCTTCAGGCCTGCTCATCTGTTCCCTGAAGATCTGCTTCTTGGAGAGGCTCACATTCTTCTTGTGTCTTCGATCTCTCTTGAAATACAGGCTCACGTCCTCCTGACTGAAAGAGAGGACCATCTGCTAAGTACACACACTTTTGTGCAATTTCCCCTCTAGCATCCTCATGAATATAGGTCCTGATGGTTGGAATGAAAAACAGAGGTATCTGTAATTGTAGCCTAAGCTTAAAAACCCTGTGATGTTTGCATTTACCTTGACAACAGTTGCATTACTGTTCCCATTTTTTTGTGGTTTTGCTTTTTTTGTGCTTTGGCATTTTAGACCAACAGCTGATGTCAAAACTGAGTTGGGCTTTCCTGAATTTTCCACTTTTGATGGCAATCTTGTCAGACCTCTCAAACCACAAAGATGTGTGGTGATGAGGGAGTTCTCTGAATGGCCAGACACTGCAGGAAGTGGTGCTGACTGTTCAGCACGTCTCACTCTGAGTCATGACTGAACCCATAAGCAGAGATGGGGAAACACAGTGCTTATTAAGGTACCATGTTCTGAACAAAACAGGATAAAATACCTTGAATTCATGGATATTAAATTTTTTAAGAGAAAGCATTGCTATTTAAAATAAAAATAATAAAAGAAAGAACTCTGCTGGATCAAGAAGTCCTGTGGAGAGTAGGACTGAAATATTACCTGGTGTCAGATCCCTTAAATCACTAAATGAGGAGTTCACCAGTTAGCAGTGTACGTAAACGGCTCACTGACCTAAGCTGGCTTTGCTCTGCACACATTGTCTGATGGTGTAGGAGTGAGAGAGAAGTTGCTGTCCCCAGGAGGCAGAGGGTCACTGTGATCTAATGTCTGCATTTGCAAAGTCAAACTTGTTACTCATCCCTTAAGCGTCTATTTTAAAGAGTATTATTTTTATAAGGAGCTATGAGACAGACTTTAAAGCAATTCCTTGCACAAAAAACATTGTACAAAGACTGGTATCCAAGTGGCCTTTTCACATGGCAAATACATTCTGTGCATTTCAGATTTTCCCAGCACTAAATAGTGGATTAAGTCCTGAAAACCACATTACAATGAGAATGACATGATACTTTAATGAGATCAGAGTCAGGGAAACTAACCCAATTTTCCATTCTCCTCAGAAATCAGGCTAAAGTTTATCATTAACATATCATGACCAGCTTTAATCGAGTAATTAATGATAGTAGTCAGATAATAGCAAGCTACTTGGCAGTCTTATTCTAGCTGATGTATAGACACATCAGAAAAATCTGGGCTTTGTCTAGAAAAGTTTACAGCTCAAGAGAGAAGATTAGAGAAGTCCACAGCTGCCAACCTCAGGAGCAGCCTAACAACAGGCTAATGACAAGGTGGACTCTTCCTTACCCTTTCTGTTGAAGCTCAACTCTACACAAAGAAAGACGAAAGCAGAGATCTCTCACTAGTGAGTAGCCACTGGCATTCCCCCCAGGAGGAGCAAAGTCAGAGCTCTACTCCTCACTCCGATTGCTATTTCATAGCATGAAGCAGGACCAGAGAAGTCCCTGGTGCAAGGATCAACTCTCACTCCTCGTTCCCCACCACAGAAGAGCCCAAGCAATATGCCACAAAGGCAAGATCTCTTTTGCCTGCCTTCTCTTGCAGAGGCAAAGTCTCCACTTCTTTTTGCACAATAGCCCCGCTACAATGAGGGATGTGGAGCACGGAGAACACTTCCTTTTCACTAACCTCCAGCAGAGGCAAGAAGATGCTCATGTAGAAATAGAAGCAGTGGCTTTTAAATCTCTCAGGTTGAGGGTGTGAAACTCAGGTCTCACTGTTTCTGGGCAAGTGTTCGACCTGGCAGGCTTTTATACAAAAAGAAGGAATTATATCTTCCGGTTATACTAAGAAAGATAAAAAAGCTAGCTGGAAATCCCTACCCAAGGGCATGATTATGGTTATGTATGAGAGTGCTCTGGAAATCCCCAGTCTGGATGATTGCCCTCGCTACTTCCTCACTGTGTGGGGGTACTAAAGTGTGCAGTAGACGTCCACTCTCTAGCTTCCATGGGAAAGGAGACATGGATGCACAGAAGTCATGATGCATCCCAGCTAGATCCTGGCTTGGCTGTATGGAGCACTGTAAGTATAACTGGATCATCAGTATTCTGCAGTCAGATATCTGGATGTCCCAAGCTCACATCTAATTTGGGCTTTCAGGTCAATACCTAAGTCCTAGAGAACAGTGGTGTTTTCAAGACTGACTTCTTTGTATTTCGGACTGTCTTAAGCACTGCCCTGCTCAGCACCTCTAATGGTGTGGGCCCCACTCTGGGATGCCAACTGTCCTTACTGTGGCACAGTGCCATAGGTGCCTTAGCCCACGTAATGCTAAGGGCCTTCTAGACACTATTCCGTAGCCTGCCTTTCACTTTCAGCTTTGTACCCTTTCTCCCAAGCTGACACAGTAGAGTTTTCCAGAGCTTCTAAGGCAGTTGTTTTCCTATGTTGTCAGTTGTTTTCCCTAGTTGTTCCCACACCGTTGTTCTCATGCTGTTATTCTCATGGCCTTGAACATGCAAACCCTGATACTATTGTTAAGGTGGATTCTCAAGGGGAGCAACTGGCAGCAGGGTGAGACTGATATCCACCCTGTCCCTTTCCCTTAGTGGTAGCTTTCAATGAGGGGACCAAACAATAAAAAAAGATTAACAGCAATCTGTCATACAACACCCACCCTGATCAAAGTGAGTTCCCAATGGCATTGTGAGCAGGAATAAAGCATGAATTGGCCCCTCAGTTTGGGAAAGATGTCAGGTTGCTGGAGTGTGTCCAGAGGAGGGCAACGAAGATGGTGAAGGGGCTGGAGCACAAGCCCTACAAGGAGCGACTGAGGGAGCTGGGGCTGTTTAGTCTGAAGAAGAGGAGGCTCAGGGGAGACCTCACTTCTCTCTACAACTACCTAAAAGGAGGTTGTAGTCGGGCAGGGGTTGGTCTCTTCTCTCAGGTGACCAGTGACAGAACTAGAGGGCATGGACTCAAGCTTCATCAGGGAAAGTTTAGACTTGCTGTTAGGAAAAAGTTCTTCACTGAAAGAGTGATTGGCCATTGGAATGCACTGCCCAGGGAGGTGGTGGAGTCGCCGACCCTGGTGGTGTTTAAGGGGAGACTGAATGGGTCACTGAGTGCCATGGTTTAGATGATGGTTGGTGTTAGTGTTGGTGTTAGCTTTGGGTTATAGGTTGGACTTGATGACCTCGGAGGTCCTTTCCAAACTTATAATACTGTGAAACTGTGAATTCCCCTCAAATAATTCTGGATGAAAACTGTGTAGTTATTATGGAACGCTGCTAAACTGAAGAGGACACCCAACTTGGGAGCCTCATCACTTGTCTTCGCAGCTGGCTGCTCAGAGAATTTTCCCTTTCCCTTATCTCTCTCTCTACTTCAACAGTCATGCCTTATTGTCGCTGATAGGCTGGTAACAGCAAGTACTGTTTGATAAGATGTTTGCAAACATAGCACCCTAACTCAGGATGTGGTTACGACTATATCTGAGAAAACTCATATATCTAGGCACTTGCCTTCACAGTTCATTGTTCATTCAAGCAGCTGATTCAGAAATCAACTGAGCACTTTCCAGGAAAGGACTCGTGAGATGTTCATCTCAACTTAAGGACAAGTCTTCAAAAGAAAATTTGTCCTCCTATTTTTTATAAAATGAAGATCATCAGTATCTCCAGTTTTCCGGTGATGGCTTGTGTTAAGATTTCATGGCATTACAGAAGTGTGGATCTACTTCCTTGATGCAAACAATGATTTCAGTTCCTGACCAATTAATTTTTTTAATCACCTTTATCTTTAGACCCACCCAGTAACTAAGACTCAGAAAGAGACAGTACAAATATGTTTACATGCAAAAGATGATGCTTTGCATGGAGTAACTGATTTTATTAGAATCTAGAATTATAGAATCTTCCGGTTGGAAAAGACCTTTGAGATCATTGAGTCCAACCGTACCCATCATCCACTAAACCATGTCCCTCAAAAACTCATCTATCCTTTTTTCAAGCACCTCCAGGGATGGTGACTCAACCACCTCCCTGGGCAGCTGCTCCAGAGCCTGACCACCCTTTCAGTAAAGAAATTCTTCCTAATATCTAGTCTGAACCTGCCCTGGCACAACTTATGGCCATTTCCGCTTGTCCTGTCACCTGTCATTTGAGAGACGAGATCAACACTTGCTCTGTTACATCCTCCTTTCAGGCAGCCGTAGACAGCGATGAGGTCTCCTCTCAGTCTCCTCTTCTCTAAGCTAAACAACTCCAGTTCCCTCAGCTGCTCCTCGTAGGACTTGTTCTCCAGCTCCTTCACCAGCCTCATCGAAGGGCGCACTCCAGTACCTCAATGACCTTCTTGTAGTGAAGCTGCTTGAGCAGCTTCAATTCTTGCTGAAGAGTTCCTTAGCCCTGGCAAAACTCAGAAGTCAATCCAGCTAAGAAAGAAATTATTTCTTTGTATCTTTTCCACTTGCTGTTGGAGATTCTCTTCAGGCAGAGTCCTAAACAGTACAAAGACAGACACAGCACTGGGAACACATGGAGACAAAGAAGGCTGAAACCAAAGAGAATCTCACTTCCCAGCATCCTGGAAGACAGCTGTGAGTTGTTTATTACCCATGATCATACATGAGATAGAAGAAAAGATGACTAATGAGCCTTTCACTTGAAATTGTGGCTGAGTGTGTCATAACCAGTAACATTCAACTGTCTTTAGGCAAACCCCTCCATCAGTCTCAAAATGCAGACAGTGCAGTGAATGAGTAAACTGAAGCTGGGACACAGTGATTTCTCAAATCACTTGCGATTGCTAATTCCTACTCCCTGTGCTTTGAACTCTACAATGCAGCTAGTAATGCCCTTGCTCCAAAATCATTCTTGGCTTGACGACTTCTAACATAACTCACCCATTACACATTGTCTGGGGTTCGGCTGTCATGGCTATAAACATTGAAATAAGTTGAGATAAGAGATCACCCAAATTACTGGCAAGAGTTGAAGTTGTAGAGCAATCTTGGCAAGGCTGCTTTTGCTATCTGGCAGAAAGCTGAGTAGAGAGAAAAATAGTGCTCTGCCTGTACTGGGGGCACAGTCCTTGGCATCCTGCAAGGAGAGCTTGACACAGGCTGCCCTCACCCAGGATTTATGACAAATCATGCTTTCAGCTCAACAAGGCTCTGTATGGGGTTAAGGCTTCTCCCCACGTGCAATGGTTGCCAACAGCATGGCCCTGTTAAAGGTTCAGACGTGCAAGGGAGTTACAAAAGCCTTAGGAGGCACCATAAAGCATCAGAGACCCTCAGTTTCGTCATATGCTTACCCTGAGCCAGAGGCAAAAATTTTACAATAAGACACTCTGGATCTCCTATTTGCCACAGTCTAACTCTTGTTAGAAAGAGGTCAGAGTCATTCCAGAATGGGAGCCTAGTGGATGCTCAGAGAGGTGTGGATGCTCACACGTTAGTGAAGCCATGGTAACTGTTCACGTACGCACTCTCATCCCTTTGCAAGGAGCAAGGAAAGCAAATTCATCTAAACTTCTTCCACTGAAGCTTAACACAACATGTTTTACCTCATGGCTGCCGTAGGCAAAGTGTATGAATCAGTCAGCTATTGCAGCACAGCTGACATGTAAGAACTCAGCCATGTGTCTTAGCCCTCTGGGCTGACTATTGTCACAGCGTCCTTCCTCCTGCGTTTGCCTCGGCTTGTTTATGACCCTGCGTGGTTGGGTCACATCGGATTTACTTTGTGCATTCCTTTAGCAGGGGCCAGGTTCCTGTTTCATTTTTGCTATGCAGTTTTCACTTTTCTGGGCTGCTGTGGTTTAGACTCGTCTGTCTGTGTGTGGGGAGGGGTTAGTTTGCTGAGCTTTAGAAGTATTTTTTATGTTTTTACTTAAACCCCCCTTATCCGAACCTTTCTATTTGTATTCAGACATGTTCTTCTTTTGCTCTCCATGCAAACAATAAAACTCCCTTCATAAGCAAGCAAAGAAAAAAAAAATAGCTTAGTGAAAAAAGCTGTTTAAAATAGATAAAGTTTAAAACCTTACATAAAAAGTGGGGCTGATTTTTGCAGTCCTCATTGTACTCAACAGAGAATTTTGTCACTATAACTTTGGACTATAGCAAAAGAACCTTGCAATAAAAGGCTGCCATAAATTGACCTTTTGTTGCGAATTCTGCCATTCAAGCGTAAAGCAGCAAGAAAGGCTACATAAGCTGTGTTAAAAGTAGGTCACTGTACATCCACTGTTACAACGGCTGGTCCTGACTGTGTGTTACTAACTGGGCTCCTTGGTTTGAGCAGCAATATGCATGCAGGCGAGATGGTGAACTTGCTACCCAACTTCATATGGCGTAGAAAGGCGAGAGTGGTGTCAGGGGTAATTAAAAGCCCTGTTCCTAGGTAGGGCAGGACTGATGTGGACCATAAAGCCACTGTCTGAGAAATGGGGTATCCTGGTAGCAAGGATGGCATTTCTTCAAAGAGCCTGGTGGTTGGCAGTGCCATCCCTTAGGTAGATCCTAAGACTTGCAGAAATGACAGTGAGAGCTGGTCAGAAGATCTACTGGTAGTACTACAGCTCTGGATGGAACAACAGTACTGCAGGTCTGCACTGCCTGGCCTTACTAAGCCTCTCTCCCCATTGTGCTCTCATTCAGAGCTGGGGGACAATGCTACCTGTGTGGGCTACCTACCACAGCAGCAGTCCTCTTCCTCCAGCAAAGTGCTTGCTCCGTTATAGTCTATCAGGTATGAGGCAGAGAGAAACAGAAGGGGATGAATACTTTCAGATTAATCTTTTTACTCTCCTTCATCACATAAAGCCACCCAGTACACTGTAATATCAGCTTGCTCTCAGCTAGAGAGCACAGAGAAAGAAATTTATACCTCCTCTACAGCTGTCTGCTCTGCCATTGATTCTTTGGTATTGGTCCTCTGAAACACTCAAATTGCCTCAATCTCTGAAGCTCTAGGAGAGTCCGAGTGAAAATAAGAGTGGCGGCCTAACTCACCCTGTGCTCTTCCCGGACTACTTACACTGGGTGATGCCTGTTAGAGCATCCTTAACTTTTCTTCGGCATTGTAAACATTACTAAAGAGAAAGTTGAATCCAAACCTCCTAGAGTCAACGGAATATTTCTCCATTAGCTCCAGTGGAAAGGCTACAGACATTACCTCAGAAAATCACCACACTTCATAAAAAACTCAAGTGCACAAAACTCTAAAATGTCCTTATTGTTAGGAATGAATAAAGCTCAGGGTCAAATATTTCCTTGACTCAAACCTTAACCAGAATAATACAGATAATAAAAACTGAGTCATAGGACCATCTCAAGAAAATAATTATAACACCCATATTTCCTCTATCTGTCCAAGCTTATCTGACTCAGCTGACTTTTTACTAGCACAAAGCAACACTGGCTGCAAGATCAGAGATCCTACTGGTGATTGACAGCAGACCTAGAAGGTGATAGAGAACAAGAGCACTTTCCCAGAATGGGCAATCCCAGGACCAGCTTGTCCTCAGCTCAAGGATTTCCTGTTAAATCTTTTGCTCAGCAACAGGGAGGAGCCTTCATTTACTATCTTTGATATAAAATGACATGATACACTGAAGAGGAGAAACTGTTTTCTTTTGTGTCTCCATTATAGACTTACACAGTGAAATAATACATGGCCTTTGATCTTGTTCTGCTTGTGTTCTACATCATGTTTGCAGCTGATTGAAAAATAAAATATAGGACATGTAGATTTAAAGACATTCAAAGTAATGAAGTAGCTAGATTTTAAGATTTGTGCTTAACTATTTATTGCACAATAAATGACACATCTGGGTTCGTAGACAATATGTCCACTCATCTCCTTCCATAAGCTTCTGTTCAAAAGGGCTTAAACACTTTCAGAGAAGAGAAGCGGCAAGATGCTGGTGCCTGGTCAACAGAGGAAAGAACAAAAAGTGGAAGTTGTTGCATTTTTTAAATGATAGCGCTGGATAGATGTTAAGCAGAAGTTTCTTCCTAATATTTCTCTGCCAGTTCTGAGTGGTCCCAAATGGAACTATGGTTCACTAAATTGAATAAACACAGGCCAAGAAGAATGGGTTGCCCAAGATCCTACAGATCTAGACTACCATAACTTGGTGGGGGATACTGTGAAAGCCTGGCCCAGCTTGCTTATTTGACATAAGAGGTGTTGCATTTAATGTGTTTTGAAGGGATTGAGAAAAACATATTATCAATTATGGCCCATGGATAAGTCCATACTGGAGAAGGTATACCTTGAAGGTCTGTGGCCTGTATTGCACAGAAGACCCAAACCTAAACACAGACATTAAAAAAAATGCTCTGCATGTGAGCACCAAAATTAACTCATCCTGAAACAAGTATCACAGTATTTCTGTTACCTCTATAAGCCTGATTTTATGAAGTTTGTGCAGTTAAACTATCTGTGCATTCACACATGAGTGTCTGTGTAGATGTGCCAAATCTGCAGAATCACAGAACAGTTTGAGCTTTTAAGGCACCTTTGGAGACCACCTGGTACAACACATGGTCAAACAAAATGCAGTTAGAACAACTTGCTCAGGGTTGCATACAGTTGGGTTATGAATACCTCCAAGGATGTAGACTCCATAACCTCTCTGGGCAACCTGCTCTAGTGTTTAACCACTGAATAGTAAAAAAGTTATTCATTATGTTCACATAGAATTTCCTGTATTTCTATTTATGCTCATTTATTCTCTGGTGATATCATTGAGCACCACCACTGAGAAGTATCTGGTTCATCTTCCTTGCTTCTCCTGTCAGGTATTTATATATATTGATAAGGTCCCCTGCAGATTTCTCTTCTCCAGGCTGAATGATTCCAGCTCTCTCAGCCTCTGCTTGTGTAACAGATGACCCAGTCCCTTAATCATCTTTGTGGTCTTTTTCTGGACTCATTCCAGTACGTCCATCTTGTACTGGTGAGCCAAGCAACAGAGACAGCACTCCAGACCTGTCTCAGCAGGGCTGAGTAAAAGATACAGGATCACCTCTCTCAGCCTACAGACAACACTTTGCCTAATGCAACCCTGGAGGCTGTTGGCCACATTTGCCACAAGGGCACATTTCTGGCTCATGTGCCACTCCTCCAATTTATTTATCATCTGCAAACATGCTGAGGGTACATTTAGCCCCATTATTCCAGTTACTGATGAAGAGATTAAACAGTACTGACCCCAGTATACTTTCGGGTACCTCAACGGTGACTGGCCTCCAGGTCGACTCTGAGCTACTAATCACAGCCCTCTTAGCCCAGCAGTTCAGCCAGTTTTCAATCCACCTCACTGTCCACTTATCTAGTCTGTACTTCAACATTTTGTCTTGCAGATGTTACAGGAGGTAATGTTGAGAGCCTTGCTAAAGTCAAGATAAACAGCATCCACTGCTCTCCCCTCATCCACTGAGTCAGCCACCTCATTGTAGAAAGCTATTTGGTTGGTCAAGCATGATTTGACATTTCTAAGTTCATGCTGACCGCTTCCAATTATTTGGGATTATTTTCTCCAACACCTTCTTAGGGATCATGGAGAGGCTGATTATCCTTCTTGTCCGTGTTGCTAATAGGAGTAACATTTATTTCTAACAAGTGTCAGGAATTTCCCGTAGTTACCACAACCTCTCAAAGATAAATGAGAGTGGCCTTGCAATGACAGTGGCCAGCTCCCACGGCACTCATAAGTGCTTCCCAGAAGGTTCCGTGGACTTGTATATGTCTAGTCTGGCTAAATGCTCTTTAAATTAATCCTCATCCGTCACGGGCAAGTCTTTCTTGCTCCAGACTTTCCCACTTGTTTCAGGAATCTAAGATTCCCCTAGGAAAATCTTACCAGAAAAAAAACGAGGAGAAATAAGGCACTAAGTACTTTGACATTTTCTGTGTCCCTTGCCACCAGTCTCCCTGCCCCATTCTCATCTCATCATCACTGCAACCAAGGCTACTCCTTCACACTGCTAACCAAGTTCTTCCCTGTTGGTAAGTGGCAGATAGAGCAGAATGATTCGTTTTGCTGGGTCCTCCCTCACCTGTGTCAGCGAGTGGGTCATCATTAGTTCCCTCCAGAAAAGGTCTTGATTGCTTGTGCCCTGCTGTATTGTCCTACCAGCAGATACCAGAGTGGTTCAAGAACCAGGACCTGCAAACATGAGGCTTCTTCCAGTTGTACACTTCTTCCCAGTCAGGTGATCTGTAGCAGATACCCACCACAGTTGCTTACATTGGTCTGCCCTTCAGTCCTGACCCGTAAGTTCTTAGCTGGCTCATCACCTCTACCTGCGTGCATTCCTATTGCTTTTTCACATGAAGCTCTCACACCCTCATAACTTCTGAATCTTCTAGCTGATTTCAGAGAAATATCTCAAGTGTGTGAAGTTCCTACCACATTTTTCATGGAAAAATGTCTGCATAGGTGGAAGAAAAGCGTGAATGGAGAGACACACGAGAGGATAGTGCGATGTAGGAGCTAGTCAGCCCTTCTTAGACACTGAAAATCCAGTTTGGGACCCAAAAAAATGGGAAAATCTGACTACATTATTTCTACTGTGTACAAGGAAGTTCTGTATTTTTTATAGAAGTATTATGAGACTTTGGACCTTCTGAAATAGAAAACAAATGCATATTATTCTCAGAATGAAGAAACAGCTGCATCATAAAACGTCCCAAGAGAATCTAAGGAAATAAGTGAGATGTTCCTTACACAGCAGGAGTCCAGATCACAAAGTCATTATCCAGTCCTATCATTGTCTGTACTTTCCACAAGAATTTTAACTGAGCTACAGCTCCTTAAAAATAAAGTATGGACTTAAGGATTTTGTACTATCAGAGAAAATAAGAATATCATTCATTGGTTCATATTCATTTGGGCTACTATTTTTAAGTATCTCATGAGCACTGAAAACTCCCACTAATATCAGTTACTTTCATAGTTTTGGCACCACACAAGCTATTACTCCTTATTTGTTCTTTACTGAAAGCCAGTGACACACTTATACCAAGCTTATAGAGAAGACAAAATAAAAAGCCCTAAGACTCCAAATGTAAAGACACAGGTCCCACTTGCTGTTTCAGAGCCCCTCATCTCTTGGATTTAAGCAGGAGAGAGAGGGAATGAATCCAGTCACTGAATAAAGTTAAAAAATGCCCTTCAAATCCTGAGGAATCATTCGGAAGGCTGTTGTGACAATACATTTATTAGTTTCCTGGTGTAAACAGCTATATGTTTTGAGTAAAAAAAAATGGATTTAAATCAGAGTTCCCACAGCTTGTTTGCAAATACGAACTTCTTGGAATTGTTTTAAAGCTTGTAATGATTTGCTTGCTTTCTAAATAAGCAGGAATGAGGAACAAAAACATCAGGCATGTATCTCCTTCAACAGGGCTACTCTAGTGCCAAAGTCTGAGTTTGATTCAGGTTTGCTGCAGGTCGGCTGTGGATGGAGCTCTCAGCATCAATGTCCCGATGAGAGCCCTCATGCCAGGGAATGATGGCACAGTTGGCCCCATGCTAAGGAATTAGATGCTTCTCTTTTGAAAGGGTTCTTTGTTTCCAAGATATAATGGGTAAAACTCTTAAAAATGCAGATTTTATTTCTGAAAAGTGTCAGAAAGCCCCTGAGCTCGAGTCTGCAGCCAAGTTACCTGATCACAGGGATCTGTAGGATCCAACATGCCCAAATACTTTTAAGAATCTGGGCCAAGAGATTGAGTTTCACCCATAAGAAATGGAACAAAGCACCAAAAGTAGTATTTCTCAGAGTACTTAGTTGCCTAATATGGCACTATGAAACACATCAGTGAGACAAAAGCACTCCTTGTAATCATACAGCTAAGAACTCTTTTTTGTGTTGGGTCTTTGCTGGTTTTGAAAAGTTCACCCTAAATCTACAGCTACTCATCTGCCTATCCAAAAGCCCAACCACTCTTGATAAAGCTCTGCTGTCAGTTACACCCTGCAAATCATCTTGACAGCAATATACATGGTTTCTAGATGCCTCCATCAGGCCAGCAGCATGCTTTGCTAGAAATCTACATGAAGTAATGTTGCACAGGGACAGTCCTGCACAGTCATGGGGTTTCTCCCCTCCTCATTACTATGTGACCAGCATGAAATATCATTCCAGGCAGAAATAAGAGAGTGTCAGGTGGAGGCTGTAAAACAGACTTCTAGGCTCTTCTAAATGTGTCTAAATGTGTATATGCAAGCTGTTGTGTCAAAGGGCTTTTATGCTACCTGCAAGTGGACCACTCCACGGTCAATGTCAGGATGTTTCTGTCACCACAAAAGGTCATCTTTAGAAGACATTCTCCAGCTTTCAATCACTTGTAATGGATTACTGCCACCACAGTCTCAGGACCTCTTAAGAACACGTCCTTCCTATTCTTACTGCTAGCATTAAGGATGTCAGTTTATCATCTGTTTCTATAAACCTGGTTTAAAGAAAGGCTTTCTCTCACGTGCTAGCAACCATTTTAAGTACTGAACTTGTCTCCAGTAGAAACTGCATGTTGTCCTCAAAGAATCCTTCTGATAGGAAACCCTATAGTCATCCAAAGGCAATGAATATAAAAATGGGGAGTTTTTAACTTAGATAAAAATATAAATGACAGCTAGTATTTGAAAAAAAAAAAGGAAAAACCCCCATAGAGCTGTTGTTTTCATTCACTCGTATCTGCGCATGCTACTTCCATATGAAAATGACAAGAGGGTAGAAATAAATAAAAGTCATATAAAAAAAATTCATCTAAATCGAACCATTTGTAGTAGACCTGAATCTGACCTGGCTTTTGTGTTGGGGTTTTTTTCCAAAATCAGAGGTGTTATTTTTCTTGTTGCTGTGTCTGTAGCGCTGCAGAAGCTGAGGGCAGGTGCACGCCATCCTGCCACAGCGACGTGCCAGCGATCATTCCGTGGGAATGCCTTATGTTAGTTCCACTGTAAATGACATGATGTGCTAGTACAGATGTCAGGTGAGACTTTCACAGTTACAATAAAAATCAGTACAAAGCCTGTAGCTGGCGAGTGTACCAGGAAACCTCTGCAGACTTATGCAACCCTGTTTGTTCCAGTTACGCCAATCAAAATTGCCCTGGCTCAGGAAAAATAAAGCAACTACAGACAATTATTTTCAAATAAGAAAACTCCTAAAATGTAATTGAAACTCTGAACTCTGTTTTATTCACATATAAAGAAAACATTCCATACATATCAGGGATTTGTCGGAATTCCCCTTCCTCTGTCCTGCCTTCTTGTAAAATTTACTTTTAATAACTGTCAGCTTCCTGAACCACAAAGCACTCTCTTCTGTTTTGCTGTTATTCACTGAGGCAAAATAAAATGCTAAGGCAAGAAGAGAATGCAGGTGTGTTTATCCTGGGTCACAGAAAAAGGAATTTACACTCCAGCTGGAGTGGAAACACAAGCAAGGGGCCAATGTGTTTCTTCCAGGCTCTGCCTGCTGCAGTGGAAGGTCTCCTGGAGGGGATTGCTAATGAACACTAGCCAAAATTGCACCTCCACCTGTGCTTCCTACGCCTATGTGTTGCCCACCATGATGGCTTATCTTGGAGGGAATGTGATTATGTTTTTCCTATTGTAGGAAGTCCCAAATTTGCAGAAAGCAGAGGGGCGGGAGGCATCATAAACACCTCAGTTTCTCCCTGAGAAACTGCTTCCCTCACAATGTGAAATCTTTTCATTACAATCAGGGAGCAAGGGCGAGGGAGAGGTCTCAATGTCTTTCATCCCACCTGTTTCCCTGAATGGGGAGCTTGGAAATAAGTGCAGTGCAGATGTTACAGTGCAGCTACTGAAAAGTCTCCCTCTTACTGCAGTGCTCTTCTGGTGATCCACAAATGGCAATACCCTTATGGAAGAATACGATGGCACTGTGCAGAAATGATGGGCCAGGTTTTAAGAAGCATTGAGACTCCCATTGATTTCCATGGCAATTAGGTGTTAGTCACCTAATTGTTAGTCACCTAAAATCCCAGTAAGCACCATTCCTTCATACCCTGGCTTTTAGCTAGCAACAGACAGTGCCTAGAAAACCATGTTTTCTCTGCATGTGGGAAGAGCGTTGAAGCAATTACTTTGCTGCGAATGTATAGGGAGAAATAAAGCTTAAAACAGAAGCAAGAAGAACTAGACTTAGAACTTAACTTGTAGAATTCTACATAAAGCATTTAAAAATACTAAGAATATAGCAGTCAGTTGAGGCACCAGCATTTTTTTGCTGTACTTTATAGGCTTTGCTATAAAACTCTTGTACAATTTCATCTAACACCCAACAGAATTATTTCCTGGACCCAGCTCTCTTTCTTCAACACACACAGTTGTGTCAGTGCAGTAACAAGCTATTCCTGCTGCAGGATGATGATATCTTTGGTACATACACAATGTCATATTGACTAGAGACCCATATCCCATTGTATCAGGAGCTGCAGAGAATAGAAAGAACTGGAGATCAACCAGGGAGGGCCCTTGCAAGAGCAGAGAGAGAAGCAGGTCACATAAGCACTTTTATAATAGCTTTACAGCTAGGTAGACAGTCTTCTCTTTGCCACACTGGGAGGAGGAAAAAAAAAGCAGTTCTGAGACCTGCTTCACACCCACTCTCCACAACACCAACTACCCAGTGGTAATTGTTCTTCTCTAAAGAGAGCATTTCCAAGGTACGCACATTTCCATAACCCAGTGCAAGCATATAAACACCTACCATGCATGCAAAACAGGTACCCTCCTCAGTCTTTGAAAGTGAATTCATGCGAATTCCTGGTAACAAACATAATCTTAACTTATTAACAAAATGTGAAGGAACAGCTGCACAGGTAATAGAAAAATACTAAAAGCACATGAGAAAGAGCTCTTTTCCAAAATAAACTCAGCAGTTGGTCTTCAACTACAAACATGGTTCAATAGTTTACTACACCACTTTGAAGCTCGTTCCTTGACCTTGGCGCAGACCATACATAAGCTTATTTGAAACTGCCTCAGTGTAAATGTTGGCATTCCTGAACACATTTATAACACCCTGTCTCCTCACCAGAAGATGTTTTGACTTGCTAAGTGTATTCTTGCACATGGGCTGGTTTGTCAGAAACATCCACAGAAAGCATTCTGCGTATAGTGGAGAGCAGTACAAAACCAAAAGCCAGCATCCTGCCAAAGCAAATGCCTCAGAAACAGCATTCTTGATGTATACAAGGGGATAGTTGAGACACTACTCAAGAAAGTGGGAGCTCTGGGCTCATACCCTCTCACATTGCCATTTGGCTAAAGGGGAGAATCTTCCTCCTTTTCTCCAGATTACACTGCTGGCCAGGCACATTAGACACAGATTTGCGTTTGAGTTCCTATCAATACCTCTGGGAATGAATAGGCACACTGACCTGGGCTCCCAGTAACTTAAAGCGTACATTTTTAACCATCAATTGATTTTTAGGTTCACTTAACTTTTGAGTGCATAGAACAGTCTGAATAAAGACTCAAATTAAATGTTTCAAGTCATGACTAGGTGGAATTTAAGACTAGTGTAGCTCTATATGTTCTATAGGAGTAGCTCAAATGTTGATTGATAAATGCTTGTAATCCATTTTTCACAAACATCAAGGAGAAAATCGGTAGAAAACTTCTAATCAAACAGTAAAAAAACCCCAAAAAACAAAGTGCAGAAAAAATGTAATCTACTCATGAATGACTTACAAGTAATAAAATTACTCTAAAAAAATTTGACAGGAGCTATTTGAATTATGCCACAGAATGCTTGATTTTTTTCGCAGCTAGATCAAAACGCTCCCCGGTCCTTTAATACCAGAAGACAAGGGGTGTTCTGTAGATAGAAGTGAGCTGTGCCATCATGAAAAATCATAGCCTGCAGGGGCAAGCAGAGAAATTCAAAGGTTTTCTCTTTTTCTTTCCCTGTCCATCTGCAGGCTGGTGGGCTCAAAGGGACACGTAATAGCTGCTGAACCAGAGTCACAGGAGTTGCCTCCCCTGAAAGCCAGGATGTAGAGGGCTTCTGCCTCTGTAAAATGTTCGACCAGTCCATCCTGTTTCACTCATGTTGCTGGGAAGTTCTGTGCAATCTTATTTCCCTCTCCCCTTTGTCAGGCAGGAAATCCCTGAAGAAACACGTCTCAACGTCTTGACAATAAAATATGAACTGAGGCAAACAGCGTACCTTATTAGGTGTATGCATGACTGGAGAAGGCAACTCAGAAATAGGGGAGGAGAGGACTGGGACAAAGGCAAGGTGAGTAGGCTGGCAGCAGCAAGACTGGGCAGGCCCAGCTGCAGCAAGGGTATCAAGTTCAAACAGTGTGATGCACAGCGAGGTGCAGGTTCTGGCCTCCAATACACACTGTGTGGTGGCACCAGGGAAGAATAAGTCCTCCTGAGATATATTAGAGAGGGAAAAGCCAAGTAAGGAACAAGGCCTATGAGCAAATACCTTCTAAAGGTTAATGATTCGACAAGACAAGAGTGATCTGGCAATACTGGTGGTTGATGGGGAACAAAAAGGACTCAGAATCTTTTTTTATACCTTGCTATAAAAGTATCAGCAGTTAAATTACAGACAATGTCTCAGATTCCTCTTTCCTGGCATTATCATTTATAGATATTTTAAAAAAGCACCCTCAAGTTTATTCACATTCTCTATTAGGATATAAGGAAGCACAGAGAGAGGGATCCATCATTTCCCTGCCTGTGCCAGGCTCATCCATGATCAGAAGCATTAACTCCAGCTGTCTCATCAACTCTCCAGGCAACATTTCTCCTTCCATTAAAAGGGTTAAGTAGTCAAATGACAAAATCCTTAAATTCATTAATATAAAGACAAGTTTTTCTGAGGGTACCTTGGCCCTCAGGTGCTGTTTTGCCAAATCAGACACTAAAAAGAGAGAGAAACCAGCGTGAGTAAAACTATACAGGTGAAAGTAACCTGATCATCAATTTCTCTGCCTCATGTCTGTGCTAACCAGCAGCCACACGCCCCTGCCACATGGACAACATGATCCACTTCCACAGCCCTTGTGTAGTGTGCATGTCTGTAGCATCACACTTTTGGTTCCCGAGTAGTAAAGCCACAGATGGGTCTTTCCCACCTCATACCCTACGCAACAAGGCAGATGCTGGTTTTTCTCTTTTTTTTTTTTCCTGCATTTTCAGCAGTTTACAGAGTTAAAATATACTCAATTGCTTAATCAGGACCATCAATGGAACACAATCAAGAAATCTGCATTTTGTGCCTTTCTGAACAAAGTGCCTTTAGGTGTCTTGAAATAAGATGCTCATTTTCAGCTCTGTGTCAGCAACAATTTTGTCTCACCCTCTCCATTTTTTTTTGTTTAGTATGAAAAGCATTCAAACAGAACTCAAAGCTTTCCAAAGCTAACAAGGAAAGGATTTCTTCCTCTGCTTGAAGTGGGTTTATCAAGGTTGTGATGAAGTGTTGCATGCCAAGACCTGTACAATGTGGGCAATGAACAAGTGTTCGGATGAGAGGAGTTATTGCAAAACTCTGGGCAAAGGGGTTGGGCGCATCTCTCTACAGCTTGATGTATACCTCATTATTTCAACAGCAAACAATAAGACCAGTTTACAAGAATGTAGAGGTAAATCTTTGCAGTTTTCTTTTCTTCTGTAGTTAATGATGACAGAACAGGTGATTGTGAAAAGCAATTGAAGTCTTTCTTCCCAGGTTGGATGATTCATAACTCCTTGTTGATGCCATTGTCTCCAAACCAAAGGCTGTTGAGGATAGTGAGAGAAGAAAGAAGGAAGAAAAGAGAAGGCACGAAGAAGAAATAATCTTGTGCCCTTGTAGAAATCTCTCTGCAATCCTGAGCCACTCCTACGTGCATTCTTTAAGCTGCAAACCCAAATGAGCACACAGCCCAGCACAGAGGTAGGAATAGGAGTAAAACATGAAAAAATGACAAAAATACTGCCTACAGAAGATTAAGTGCATGCAATAGTCTAGACACTGGGTCATGCACTTAAAGCCCATTCATAATTTTTCACATTAACCCATCACTCAGTATACCCCAAAATAAGCCTGAGTAAAACTCAGAAAAGTCTGTCAGAGCATAGGGATCAAGAAAGGCGTAGGTTAACATGTGCTACATCCTCACCTGCCTTAGTGGGAATAACTAGAACAAAGCCAGTGCAGCTGTGCCAGTTTACGTCAGCTTAAGCGATGACCTGTTTAAACATTTCTGGATGGAGTCCAGTGATAGAGTCTAGACATTGTTATTCAGAAATAACTTGATCTTCATCTTTTGCTTTTGTGCAGAAAGGAACAGGAAATGTATGTCACAAAGCAACATTTCACACAGAACAGCAGGGAAATACAGGATGATAACCCAATTAAAGGCAGATCAGAAACCTTTCAAAGGCATTTATAATGAAACATAAACTATCTCCACTCTCTGGTGACTGAATGAAAAGGGACTGCATGGAGAAAGAAATCAGGGGATCTGCCTTGCAAAATCTTCTTTGCCTCAGAGAACAAAATTCAAGAGCCCATTTCATCAGCCTTGCTCCTTCAGTCACTGCTACAATCTTCTACATTTATCTTCCTCAGATCCTGGTCTGGCAGACCCATCATCCAAAAAAACAAGTCTTGCTACTGTCTGCTATCTCAAGTTTGCAAGGAAAAATCTAAGGAGCTTGCAAGGTTATCTGTGTTTAGAGGCTATGTCACACAGCACTGTTTTTTTTGCCCGGAGCTGCTTATTAGAAAGATTGTCTAAAACAAAATACTGTCTCTAATATTTTGTATCTTTCTGGTCTTCATTGCCTCTACATCTCCTGATCAGAAAGTCTTATTTTTAGCTTACTTCTCTTTATGTAACTTCCATGGAAGAATTTGGCATGGTCCTTCCACATGAGTATCTGCACTAAAAGCAGGGAGATGAGCAATTCTTTGAAAAGAACATCTGTGAAGTCTTTGTGCTACAGCTTCCCGAAGGCCCTGACATTCTATCACTTTCTTTGCTTCCACATCATCTTCTTGTCTCTTCATATGCAGCTTTTAAGTGTATTTTTAGATAGTTGTACAATTCAAACAGTTTGCCTGGAGCCAGCATTTAAGCTTAGACCTATATTTTCAGAAAAAAATAGATTTAAAGTTAGAATGGTTATTTAGAAGTTCCAAAAAAGTCGATCTCCTTTACATACCTTATTTATGTAACTGCTTATATTTCAGATGAAAAATGTGTACATTATAAAGAAACATAACATCCATTTCAAGAAAAAAAAAGAGGTCAATAAATTCTATCATAGAATAGCAGACTTTTATTTATTTACCTATACTTCTCAGGCTATGCTCAGTGGGACTGGTTTAGTACAACTGAACTACAATTTGATGAGATGCTAAAATTTGTGTTTAAGTTCCTAGTACTGCATCTCAAACATCACGCACACGTCATGACAAACACTGGTTCAATAAAACCCCCTCGATGTGCTAGTTCTTATTTATCAAAAACATTTTTGTAAATTGATGTGTCGGGGGTAACCAGTATGGTGGATTGCATGCTGTCTATTCTCCCATACTTGGCCAAGACCAAAATAAACCCCTTCTTGGGAGCCTTTGTGAGTTGAACGAAAGCATGCTCATAGCGCACACACTGGTCTCATCCAACAGGGCACAGGTTCTACTTGCAAGTGGGGAACTACAGCATCAGAAGATACAAGGAGATGAAAACCAAATGATCTCAGCAGCTATCAGAATGGATACAATGGTTAGATATTCAGCAGTAAAAATGGTAAAACACAGACTGTCATATGAAAGGTGTCTCCCATCTCAGATTGCAGGATTCATTGCAAGATAGCAATTAAGCTTGACACACGGATCAGTTCTTTAAGAGAACTCCAGCTATCTCCACTATAGCCTGTCTTCTAGTTCCAGGGAACCAAAACTTTATGATCTTACTCAGGAAGTTTTTGAGAATTTTTCGAGAATTTTTCTCCATCAGCAATAAGAAGAAAACTACAGAGAAATGAAGGATCAGCAAGTCCAATGGATTTTGCCAGAAAAGAAAACAATTGTTCCAAGTTCCTCACTCCTTCCTTCCAGCTAAACTTGGCAGGTACACAGCTGGCCTCTGGATGATCTGATGATGCCGATCTCAGTAGCTGAAGACTTGCATCCCCCCCAGATGAAATCTATGATCAGCAGCAAGGCTGTGCTGGCCCTAGGCACTCTGTAACAGGAGATACACAGGAACTGCTGGAAATCCATATGTGGCTCTGGGATCACAACACTGTTACTGATGTCTTAGCTGTATCTGCTTACCATTGGGATTGCTGCTGTTATCACCCGCCTACCTGTTCCCCTCTATCGCTACAATTTCATTAAGATTACTGCTAGTACAAAAGCAATGTAGTCTTGTCATGGCCTCAAAATGGAAACCCAACACAACTGGATGTCTTTGATTTTTTGCTCTTGTGGGCTTCAGCTCTCCCTTAGTAAAACAAGGAATTATACTTATCTCCAGAAAGGTAAGAATATTAATTCAATAATATTAATGATAGTTCTGAGAGCCACAGAAGAGCCCATTAGGAAATTAACATTTGTGACTTTGACATAGTGTTAAAGAGAACCCACTGGAATGTGATCCAAAGCTGCATCATGAAGCTATTAAAGCTGATCATTAGCAGACATCATCCCTCTTTTGCACGGAATTAAGCAAGCATCATATGGAAAATATAGCATGTAGGCATGCAATAAAATCTTGTATCATAACTCATAGAGAAAGTATAAACTAAAACAACATGGCAAATGTTAATTCTGACACTTATCTTCAGAGGTACTGCATTTGTAAGTCAATTTTCTTCAAGTACAGCTTCTTGGATGAAATACTGGTATATGCTAGCAAAAAAGGAAATTCAAACCAAAGAGCTGGATGTCATTTTCCCCCCCTCTAAGGAATGTCACGTTTGGAATGGCCCAGTGGGCAAAGGCAAATACATAATGGTTATTCAGAAAGCAATTATATTCTGACCGCAGGGAAATGTTTTCTGAATTGATTGAGCTTTAATAGAATAGACTGAATAGCCATTTTTTTCTCTCTGTTTCTGATATAACAAATACTTTTTCATTAAAGTTAAGATCTGGGTTGATGATGAACACATAATTATACTCTTCACACAGTTCTTCACTATGAACTCATGTCTTAATAGTTACAACAGCTGCATTCTAAGATAGTAGACAGTGTTCTGGGCTGATGCAAACAACAAAAACAAGCAGTAACCCAAGCCAAAATTAAAAGGAATTTGCCTTTGAGTAAATTCTAATGATTTAGAGATCTCACATCTTCTTGTGCTGTTTCTTTCAGTTCTAAGACATGAGAAATTACACTGTATTTAGAGAGCTAATAAATAACAGGCATGATTCTGCACTCAACCACACAGGCAAATCTCAAAGCAAAAGCAGGAGGGCTCAGGTAGGTTACGTATGGCAACAATGCTACCTGATCTCATCAAAGGCTAATCAGCAGCAGAAAACAACAAAGCTGCTATAAATCAGGGTTTGATAACATGAGAAAAGTTAAGTCTTTACAATATCTAATCTCATACCTATGTAATGACAAACTGTAAATATTTGCCTTACCCAAACAGCCCGCTATAGGCAACATTAGTAGCACAGCACAGACAGCACAGGGACTGGGGGAGGGAAGGAATAAAAAAGTTTTTTCTCTGTTTTCCCTTACACCAAGGGCAGCCTGACAGTTTGCCCCAACTGTAAAGGTACGAGGTAATTACAGAAGGGAAACAGCTTTGCTAAGCAGATACAGAACAAAACATACTCTTCTAGGTGGCAAAGTCTCATCAGAGCAACTATGCTTTTTTCTGCATAATTTACTCTTTTTACATTATTCCTAGTAACACTGAGACACTCCACTAAACCAGCACATTACTGCACCAGCTCAAAGAGCATTGACACCTCATGGAATCACTTTTCTTTGGGGTTTATCAGTTCTCAGTTCTGGCAATTCTGAACACCAGGGTTGCTTCACGGAGGTTTGACCAGAATGAATTTCAAGTGTCTCTAATTAGCCAGTGAGATCAGGTGCTCTCATAAAAGACTGTACTGTTGGCTTCTTTGTGCATTAAAGCTAGTCTTCTATGTTTGGTGGTAGCTAACAGCTGAGGTGTGAGTGAAAAACGCCTGAGGTTACTTTTTTTTTTCTTTGATACTGAGTGTAGCATAAGGTGGATAAACTTTTTTTTTTCCTATTTTATTTTATTAGTTCTTCTTTGTAATCCAGGGTGGGGGGTAGGGAAGTCTTTGTGATTCAATACATTTCTATGTCTGAGCAGCCAGAATACCTGTACATCTGTAGTACAACTCAGCTTTGATATCTATGATGATTTAAAAGAAATAAAGGCTTCCTTAATTTGGTAGCAGTGTCTATAAGAATATTTACTCTGTAGTGAGCAGTACCTAGTAGAAGAAAGGGATTTTTTTATTATTAGTGACACATAAATAGCAAATGAATTCTAATCATGAAGGTTGTTCATAAAAATCATAAAACCCCTGCTTGGATAGATACTGAAGTTAAAACACATGAATGATATCATGAGTCATCAAGGGATAAGATCTTGATTTTATGAAGTGCTTTTCACTGGTATGCTGAGATTGTAAAGCACACTTAAATTGAAATCAATACTATGGGAAAACAATTGGGAAGCTGGTAGACAGAGGAGTGAAGTATGTAATCTACCAGCCAAGAGGTCAGTGGGAGTGGTGGGAAAAAAAAAATCCTTGTTTCTCAATTCCCTGATCAATTTGCTGTCCATCACATTGTTGCAGACCACTGTCATTTAAGGTTGGGGCAGTTTTTTAAAATTAGAAACATCATTACTTCTCTCTATAATGAGACAAGTGCAAAAAGCCCAAAAGAAAAAATAATCCTTGTGGATCATCCTTTCAAATTATTGCAATACTCTAGTGGGATTTTGTCCACTGAAACCCAGCATCCTCCATATCACCAGTTCAGGCTGGAACAGGAACACTTGGGAGAACTATGTTTTATGATGTTCAAATAGCCTGTGAAAGAAAACGCATACTGTAAATTTTTTTTATATGCTCTTCAGCATATAACCACTTTCAGAAGGGATTATCAGTATTATGTTCTGGCATTTTTAAGAAGCATAAATATTTTCTTCTTCTGTACAATTAAGTTTTTAAGATATGCTGGAAGGACATAGCAACTGTATTTTCATTCATTATCAGGCTCTCTGTGAAACTGAATGTAATGTTTTACTGCCTCTTCTTCCTTTCTCTACAACAGATCATTTAATCAGAAATTGATAGCCTAGTGGATCAAAATGTTAAAAAGCCCATAGAAAGGTATTCAGTCTCCTGCCCTTTGCAGACAGGCCACAATAAATCAGTTGTGAAGATGTGAGAGCAATTGATCTAAAATTGGAGAAAAAGAGCTTCTCAAATTTTTTTGGCACATTCAATATCTGTGTATTACAGATGTTTGAGTTTACCTTATTTATGATTTCCTCTCTGAATTGCTCTGTTTGAGCCCATTGGGTTGGATCTGTGAAGGGCCGTAAATGCCTGAAGCCAGACTTAGGTGATGTTTAGGTACTAACTTAAAATTTTGCAAATCTCAAAGATTTCACTTAGTCCTATAGACATACGAAGTCCTTGGTCACCTAAATTTTCATTCAAATATTCTCAGCAACTTAGTCCTGCTTCAGGAATACCAGTCAAGCTCTACAGTTGAGTTATCCCCCTACCTACATCAACGGAAGACCCCGATCTGGTTGCTGTGCTCAATTAATCAACACCTATAACATCCTTTTCCTCCTATGACAACTGCCACTTTTGTTTGGAAACATGGCTAGCAGACACCTTCAAGAGCTTATGTGACTTGACTTGCAGTTTAGATGCTTTCAGGGAAGAGCAACAAGGGCTTGCTATCAGACATGGAGAAGAAAGGGGCAACCTTTTCCTGTCTCCTCATCAGGGTATTCCCACGAAGAATATTGTTGATAAAAAATTGCTGTATATGGTCTTAAGGGTCTGTCCTCTTCTCTTTTTATTTTTTCTTTTTTTTTTTAAGATGGGATGTAAAATTAGTCATCTTTGTTTCCTTTCAGAAACAGCAGAACAATATTTCTACTTTAATTTTTTTTTATGTTTCCTGGAAAAAATAGGGGACATCAGTGATGCTACAAAACCTGTACAGAGTGCTTCCGAGTTCTCTGCGGTCATCCAGTCTTCACAAAGCTTCTTATTAAACAGAGAGACTATCAGAAAAGGTCATTTCATTCCATCCATGGGACATAGCTACTCAGCATAATTTTTTTGGGGAAGTGTTTTACATCGGATGCTACAGATATGCACAGATTTTAAGAGCATTGTTTAAGAAGTACATGAAACTCCTAAACCGGTATCTTCTCTTTGTTCCTATTTCAAGCTCAGTATCAGTTCTTTGTAGATGCCCCAGGATATGAGTCAGTGACTTAAATCATATCTGTTTTGTCTTTTTTGATGTCAGGATAAAACTGCAATAGCCAACAAGTTCATTGTCTCGTGGCATATAAATGCATTAGCTGAGTAACTACACCATCATCCTTGGTATAAACCTTGCTTACTGTTTCTAACTCTTCTTTCTCTAATCTTTCTCACTTTTACTGTATCTTATTCTTAGGTAAAATCTGAAATTTACCAGATTTCAGTATACAAACATTTCCAAATTCAAACCCAAATTTTATAAATAGGTTCTTCATAGATTATAAGATGTCTTTCACCATTTTATACACGGTAAAATAGTAAATTAATTTATTCTAAGAATATATTGTTAGAAGATTTGGTCTTGAAATCATGGCTCATCAACCAGAGGTCACAAATTAGCCATCTAATGTACTCTGTGGGTTTTATCGGCTGTGATAATACTGGAAAATGTTTTATAGCTAATTTTAATGCACTCCTGGGTCAATTTTGAGCTGCAATTTGTCATGCATCATTAATTTACAAGTCTAAACAAGACATGGTATTAATTATTACTTCACAGTAGGTGAACATTTTATTAAGCTATAGTGATATTCCTGTTCTTCTACCTTTAAGTGTTTGTCTGCTGAATATTTTGTACTCAGTGCTTATTTCTTCTCATATTTACTAGGAAAAATACTACAATAGAAAGCATGCAATTATGATATTTATTCTTTAACTTTCTGTGTGGTATTTGTCACCCACAGAGATTTTTCTGGCTCTGGGAATTGTTTAGTCCACGTTGTCTCAGCTACCGACCAACAACCACAGCTAATGTCTTCAAAGCTGTCAGAAGCTGCACTCTTAAATCCATTATTTATACCTTTAGATAACAACAGTGAGCTCAGTTTTAGATACTTAAAAACCCCCAAGAAATTCCCAGATGAAATAAATGAAGAGTAATTATGAGCATTGCTAATTAGTTAATAGAAAAAATACGTCTATGTATACTCTTCTTATTTGTGTCTAGCCATACCTCCTTCACTAGGAACAGTTTAACACGTTAAACAGGCTGTTATATGTTCATAATCTTAGGATTAATATTTCACAGCAGTGGCCAAAAGGACAGCATAATCCAGGTCATACCAATAAACTAATTACAACCAGTACCTCAGAGAACAGATGTCTAGTAGTTTAGAAAAGAATGTGAGTGGGTAAAAATACCAAACTGTAACATGGCTCTAAAAAATTGTCTTTACATACTTGAAGAATTTGAGAATGTTTTCATTCTAGAGCCAACCGAGAGCTTTGTAAAGGCTGATAAACAACATAAATGAGGGGATGACTGTTGTCAATTTTCTCGTAGAGAATTTCTTGGAGGACACGGTGGGAGAGGTGAAGACTCCTTCCCATCACAGAGCTAAGAGGTGGAGGTTTCTTCATCACTGCAGGGGTTCCTTGCTTGGCCTTCCCTGCTACCCTGGCCCTCCCTGCTGTTATTTCAGAACACCCAGATGAGGGCTGTGAGTGCCACACTGATCTCTCAGCCTTGTGTTCTCAGCCACTGCTGATGTCGCAAGGGGAAACGAAGGGAGGAGGAAACACCCTGAACTCAGGTGGGGTAGTAGCAGGGGGAAGACACAGTCTTCTTCACCCTCTATCCAAACAGCTGTTGGCAGGAGGTACCTTCATCCTGCCTTGGAATTAGGTCTCTGATTTAGCCTGCCCCACCTATTTAAGCTGCCTGGGTTTATGTTTCCTTTGCAGCAGTAATGCAGCCCGGCCAGTCTGGCTGACCTCAACTGGCAAGCCGAGAGTCTCATTATAGCTCATGGTGATATGCTGTACTTTTATGTCAAGAGCTGAAATAGCAGACTCGGTTCATGCAGGGGGCAGAGCTTTGGACTCATCTCTGCTTGAGAGGCCTGGTTATTTATTAATTATATTTAAAGTTTTATAACAGCTTAAAAGAAATGTAAGCCAGAGGCAACACTTCCAGTGAAGCCTCCGTTGTGCAATGCTTGTGTAATTCTCTTGTTATAGTGCTGATTTGTGCATCTACGAAAGGCTCCAGTTTGTTCCCTTCTCTAACGCTTCCACTGCTCCTGGTGATTTCTTCATCCTTTGACATGGGAACATTCTGACAGGCAGACCCCTCCAAAACACTACTTTGTTGTGAAATCTCAGCATGTGGGAGTCCAGTGCACAGACCAGTGCAAAATCTTGCCTCATGACTTTCTAAGGAATATCTGTAAGATTCCTGCCTTTTGATACCCACACAGCAAGGCTGGAGAGATTGCTTTGCAAGTTACTTCCCTTCTCCATGAAATTCCACTTGCCATAACAAGGTGAGTGTGGATGGTAGACTTCAGGTTCTGATTTTCTGATCCAAAGTCCGCCAGGGTTAGAGTATTAAAGAGCGGAGTGAGTAAACAAGTTCAGCTTAGGTAAGAACTTATGTATACCAGCTCATTGAGTTGGGAAAGGCCTTCAAAAATGCATGTATGATTTGCCGCAGCCTTTTCCTTGGTGCAAAGCAACTGTTTGCTCAGTCGTAGGCATTTCTCAAACAGAAATTCCATGTTGTGAGTGATTGGGACTTCAAAACACTGCACATAGTGGGAACGGAGGAAATTTATTTTGGAGCAGCCTAGTTGGGTAATTAAGGACTGGACTCTGTCATAAGGCTGCTTGTAAAGGTACCTGGTGTTAATCATTTCAGTGAACCTGCTCCGGATTTCCTCCAGCATGATGGAAGGTATCCTGGGAGCCTGTTCCACTCTGGGTGGCTGCTGGCATCTACAGCCACCTGCTGGGTTCTTCCTGCATCCTGAAGGTTTCTGCACTAGCTTCCACAAGGCACGATGAGAAGATCAGATGTCAGTCTTTTTTACCACCAATGTCTTTTTAAACAAACTTCACCTACTTAATTTGAGAACAAGTTCTCATTCTTGACAGATCTTTTGAGAACTTTCTTGCCTTTGCATTCCCTTTCTTTTTTATATACATTCTCTTTTCTACCAGCCAAGAGTTGCTTCTAGACAGTGTGCATTAGCTAACGAAAACATTGCAGTTTTCCAAAGTGGCTTAGTACAATTGTGCCCATTTTACAGGTTCAAGGTCTCTCAGCAGCATTATTGTATGGGCTCTTGAATGATCGTTCTTGCCCACGCAGTTTGATACTTGCTGTTGTTTCTTGCGAGGCTGAGAAGCAAAATGTGCTGCACCCTATTAGGAAGTATATGAGGATTCTCTAGAAATCATTTCGCCATCTGTCCTTCCCTACTGCTGAAATTCAGTTTTGCAGGAGGACAAGCAGGAAAAGGCCTAAGAAACCTGACTCAAATCCCATGTATTGTAGATGAGCTGCAGGTTGTACTTTGATTAAATGAATTTGCATAGCTAGTATTAGCTATATCCTAATGTATTTAAAAAGATGTTAATCAATTAAGAAGTACTTAGAAAATGATATGCAAACTAAATAAAAGAAGTCATAGGAAGGCATGTTAAGGGAGTGGTTCCTGAGAGATTTCTTCAGCTTGTTGTCTATGGATAAGATGCCATCCTGCTTCAGCAAGACCTTATCAAGATAAGACAGTAAGTGACTGCTTTGATTATGTAATAAAAGATAGTATCTGTGCTTTTTGATTTTCTTTAAATTAACATGCAATTTTCTGTAATGTTGTAGGTCTCATAAACAAACCCAGAAAAGGTAACAAATGTTAATTGGGCCTACTAACCTCAATTTAATATGATAATCAACACCTTTTGTTTATTTTCTTCCTGTTTTGCTGACTGTGTCATTTATTCCCTTTTCCTCTGCTCAGTGCATTAACACTTCATTTACCCCATTGATTTAATTTTTCATAGGGATAACCATGTTCCTTGCCCATCATGCATCCCTTCACATCTCTGGCCTTTGGTGCTCTCCACTTGAATAAAATGGCAGCACCTTGTCCTAGAGCTCTTGCTAAGACTGTTACAAAAAGAAGCTGATGAACAAACTATAGTGGCAATAAGGAAATAAAAAAGATGATATGATTTGGAGTCTCAGACCAATTCCAATAACTTCCTGCTGGCTCTAGAGATATCCTCCCACAGATGTACTCTCTGCAGATATCCTCCTAGTAATATCACTGAAAGTCTACTTTCTAATGACCGTTCAAACCTGCACATCATCTTTATCCTCTCTGAGGTATTCATTGCCCTTAACACTACCATTAAACGCTTGACCTTTGATACCTTGTCACATCGGACAACATGACTTTTCTATGCTCTTTTTCTCTCAGTCTAGACTTTCTCTCAAGCATCTCTCTCCAAAGCTATTTCTTCCACCTCAAAGTGTAGCTCCCTCAAAACGCCCTGGTGCCTTTTCCTCTCCACCCTCAGTTCTTTGTCCTCGGGTGACCTCTTCTGCTGATGCGTGTGTAATTGTTACCTCTATGCCAACTACCTCTGTTTCTGTAGTGCTGCATCCTGACAGACAGCTTGCTACCAAGCTCATTGAGATCTAAAAACCGAACTCATTAAAAACCAAAGCAAACAACACAGCTTTCCCTAGCTCTTTGGCCAGCAGCCAGTGTTTGTGTGTCAATTTTAATGTCTTTGATATTTAAATTTAGCTTTATCTTACCGCTGATACTATTTGGCAGAAAGTGTACTTACAGCATTATTCCCAAAGCTATTTGCCAGGCATCTCTGCTACACTCAACCATCCCAGGAATTTACTTCTGTGAATAAAAAAAAGGTAGGAATGAGCGAATTATCAGTGCTCTCCTAGCTGGCTAAAGGGATGATTTTCTGGTTTTCAGTCTCTTCTTTCTGCTCTTTGTATGTTTGTATGCCATATCAAATCTTCCCTTCCAGACAAGGACTGTCTTTAAATGCTCATGGTGTATCTTTAGGGTTCTTGGAAAATTAAGGTGTGTTCGTGTGGTTCTTTCATAGAATACAAAGGAGGAAAATGTGTTTTAGTAACAGGGCAGTATGATTATACAGTTGCAATGCTGAAATGGGATATCAGAGGCAGGTGTATTATCTGCCTGAGAATGCTGAGAATCTAGGTCCCAGATCTGACACTAGTTATGCAAGGTAGTGTAGATTGGGCTAACAGCTTTTCACATGTTGAATGTCTTAATTTAAGAAGAGAAAAAAACTAAGTTACTTGACAGCTGGATTCAATAAGTTTCTTTTGATTATTTTAGGGTTTTTTTAGGACATTTGAACATTTCAGACTTGTGCAAGTATTATCTTTATGTACTACTTATGAATTCTTCATCATTGAGGTTTCTCTCTTCTGAGAAGGACCTGAGAAATTATTACTCTTGGTATATTGGACATTACAAAATGTTGAAGCTGCTCAGCTGGGATTCAAGTGATTCAATGTAATTTCAGGTGTTTTTTACCAAAATATAGATATATTTGTTATATATTTGCCCCTCCTATTTCACCTGCAGGATTTGATATGATGTATGAGATTCCACACAGAACCCCAAGACGAACCATATAGCTCAGGAACCAAGAGTGGCATTGGGAGAGATGAAGAGACGGTTATAGAACATATTCTAACCTGTCACAGTGAGACAAGGCTTAGCTCAACAACTTCACTCAGTACAAGTGGGTATGTGTTCAAATATAGACGTTTTCTTACCCTTGGTCAGAAAATGTCAGCGTGCAAGAGTGAGCAGCAAATTAACATCAAATTTCTTGTGACACTGAAGAAATCAACAATGGAAACTTTTTAATTATTGATGGAGGCTTATGGTGAAGAGTCCATGTCTCGTGCACACATTTTTGAATCGGTGCTTAAAGGAACTCATGCATTGTTCATAGAAGATGCGAAAGCAAAAGTGATGGAGATCCTCAACAGCCTTTCAGGAAATGATCTGCAGAATTACTTTGAACACTGGCAGCATCACACATGACATCTGTGTGTCAACTCAGAAGGGAACTATTTTGAAGGTGATCATAGTTGATTTTCTTAATTTGTTAAAAAAGAAGAGTTGCAGGCACAGTCTTGGGGTTTTTTTGTGTCAGACTTCATATATATTGACATTCAGTTCCACAAAGGGTCTGCCTTTTTTTCATAATAGCTCAGAAGTGAGGCATTCACCTAGACTTAATTCTTATCCAGTATTTATCCCAGGACATTGGAAGTTGTTAGGTAAGTGTTATAATTACCCAGCTCTTCAGGGGAGAAGTTCTAAACTGTTTTCCATAAAATCCTTTAATAATAATAACATTTAGACACAACACCCAATTCTTGAATTCTCTAATGACCACACTGTAGTATCATACTCATTTGCTTTCCTTGTCCTGATGAATATTCAGGTTTGCCATACCAACAAAAACATCCACAGGGGACCAGGAAATCCTGCAGCAGAATGGGTGCAGTGACAGCAAAGAGGAAGGACGTCTGGATTCAAACCTTCTCCAGAATAATGGAATCTGGACTTTGGTGTCCCATATACTGGGTGCCTTACTCAGGCAGCTAGGTAATTACCCTGAGCATCTAGAGAAATGGTCAGTTCCTGGCTGTCCTTCGAAAGGGCTGATGACCATTCTGTCTCAAAGGAGTTCTTCTCAAGAGGAGAATTACACCTCCTATGTGCAGAATCAGAACCCCAAGTGCAAATGGTTAGAAAACAGGAGTTATAAGAAAGTTCCCATTGATAAAATATTGTAAATAGATAATTAATCATCTTTGAATGACTGCAAGAAAGATCTTCTTTTCTCTTGCCCCCTACCTTTTTTTTTGTTCTTCAAAGCCTTATTATTAATCTGTGGAGAAGACCTGCTCCTTTTAGATACTTATAACTACGTGGCAAGACCTTCAGCAGAGGACACTTAAAAATTCAAATTACATTAATTTTATGTAGTAAAAATGGCAGATATAAAATTTCACTGCTTCTTGCAACAATAGCTCAAGAACAGTATTTAGCTGTGAAGTTACCTATGACTTGTTCTGAATTCCATCTTTTTCTCACACAATTTTTGTTCACAGTATAATTCAAAGCCTGTTAAATTTAGTGAGAACTATGTTGTTGCTTCTGTTTCTCAACTGGAGAGTTTTTCCCATGGTGCAGAAATACAAGCAGGAAAGTTTCATTCTGAGATGACTGCTTGACATAAATTAATTATTGAATATATATTAATATTCATAGGAGACCCAATTATCTGGGAAAGTCATAGTGATCTTATTTGCTGATTAGCAAAGAAAACACTCACATGATATTTTTCTTAAGTTCACCTTGTTGACTAAAATTTGTATCAATGAGCAAGTGCAAGGTTAAGATGGAATAAGAGGATAATCAATAGTGGTGAGATAATAACTGCTGAAGTAAAAGTGGTATAAATGCAACTCCATGATTTTTAAGTAGGTAAGAGTCATACGATGGGGAGACCTCATCACTGTCTACAGCTGTCTGAAAGGAGGCTGTGGCAGAGCGAGTGTTGATCTCTTCTCTCAAGTGACAGGTGATAGGACAAGCGGAAATGGCCATAAGTTGCGCCAGGGGAGGTTCAGACTAGATATTAGGAAGAATTTCTTTGCTGAAAGCGTGGTCAGGCACTGGAACAGCTGCCCAGGGAGCTGGTTGAATCACCATCCCTGGAGGTTTTTAAAAAAAGGATAGATGAGTTTTTGAGGGACATGGTTTAGTGGATAATGGGTGTGGTTGGACTTGATGATCTTAGAGGTTTCTTCCAACCAGAAGACTCTACGATTCTATGATTCTATGTAATTTAGTTTGGAAGGGCCTCTGGAGGTAGGTTGGCCAAACTCCCTCACCAAATCTGGGCCAAACTCAAAGTTACATTCTTCAGGGGCCTGCAGAGGACACTGTAGTGTTACCAAAACATGAAATGGGAAACGCTTGAGCAAAGGAGGTACATATAATTAGCTATAAAAGTCAAACTTAAGGGTGGTTCTTCGGAGTTTCATCATAGGGGAAAATGCTTTTTGAAAGTGTCAAGATGTCTTATTTAGGCAGGCAGTGTCAAAAGTAAGTGAGATAAAAGACTGAAACCTTTTCATTTTTGAGTGCTTTAACTCTGATCAGAAGCGAAGGTCCCCCAACTTTTGCTAAAATAAACCTCAGACTTCCTAGAAAAAATGACAGTGATTTAGGCAGCCGTGAATGTTGTAAGCTGCAGCTGAGCCCTATCTAACAATTTGGTTGAATAGTCAGCATCCCCCAAAACTCTGGACCACCGCAGAAGCGGGTCACAGGAGATGCCTGCTGCAGGTTCCCGGTGGTACGGAGAGCTTCGCAGCACAAACGTGTGGGGAGAGTGGCCAAATGGTATCAATAGCTTCCTGACACCTGGCACGTGATGAGCAGCAGCCCTACCCACACAAGCATCCTGGCACACATCTACACTGCTTTCCATCACATATACTAAAGTTAGAGAGTATTAGTTTATTCCCTTTCCTGTGAAGGGTCATCACCTTGAGATTTTGTCCAGCATGCATTTGACCTTGTTACAGCTCTGCCCACTGCTGTTTTTCTGACTCACGTTGAGGGTGAGAATCAAAGGCAAGGAAAGTTCTTGTGGGAGCTGACCTTGTTCAGCAGGGCTCTGCCATCTTCAGACAATTTTTAGGTTGCCTTTATACAGCAAGAAAAGGCTGACTTGCTTGTTATGATGCAGAAAAGGTACTCAATATTTTTCAGGAACTTTAGAAACTGGATTTTGTTTTTTTCTATTTCCACACTGAAAATGTTGCCATTTTTGCAGGTGCGACTGGCCTAATTTGGCAGCTAGAAAAAAAAGAAATTCACAAAGATTCCTATGGAACAACTTTGTTTTCCCACTACATCATCTATAATTTTTTGGATGCCCCAAAATTAAAATATAGCAAAACCTCTTAACTTATGGGAGACTTTGCAAATACCTTATTTCTCCTTGCATTTACTACTTCTTTTTCTCCCCATTTTTTGCTTTCTGGTTTGCACTACACATGCCAGCACAGCCTTGCTGACTGTGCATGTTTCATCACTTGGTTCTGATATATTGGTGATGAAATTTTTGGGATCTGCCAGCTATTCTATTGTCTCATGAAGTGCTGTAATACTCACTTTAATTTGGCAATGAAGGATTAAAAAGACTGCCAGTCAGAAAAGCATGTAAAAGTATGATTAATAAGTTGATTTTCCAGTGGCAGCTTTTGGATTTATATATGAGCCATAGACTAATTTTTTTTTGTCCTTTCTGAAATGTTTACCCAAATGTACAATGATTATTTTTGTAATGTGACCTCTCCAACATGTTTTACCAAAATACTACTGTGGGTACAAGGGGAAGATTCTGAATCATATTAATTTTCAATTATGAAATTAATAAATTAATCTCAAATAGTGTCTTCTCCATGATGTTTTGAATTAAAAGCATCACAAGTTCCAGACTACCTCCCCGAGAAGATCATCTTGAATAGCCCCCTCAGTTCAGATCTATTTGCAATTGAACAGGAATGTGCATAGCCATAGTGATTGAAAGAAAAAAAAAGGATTGGATATGGTCTGCAAGCTCTGAACATTAACAAGAAAGGCAAAGGAAAGAATTATGGACGTGATCTTAAGAAGAGGCTGAAAGATGGTCTTTCTGGGTCCAGACGAGTCACACAGACCGAGTTTCATAGGCAATGAAACTTCCTACCAATGTTTGCTGCTTCTTCTAGGCAGAAACAGAATTTATGCACATTTTTTGCAAATGAAGTAAGCATTATACTAAAAACTGTATATCAAACTTGTATCAGCGATTTTTATTCAAGTAGAAAAAAAGTACTTGCAAGGCCAATTTGATGATCTGCTTGGGCAAAAAGGGCAACACCAGTCAATGACATTTCAGTTGCAACACTCTTCAACAGACATTGAAATGCTTTGAAGGGTTGACTTTTACTTAGCATTTCACTCTGCAAGGGTCACAAAGTAAACTACAACATCAAATTGCATTTCTGTTTTTTGTCAAATACAGAAGAACAATGTGTGTGATTATGCACAATAACACAAGACTAAAAAGAGAATTGCTCAAAGTGATCTTCACAGCACACAAATCTGGACACAGCAGCCAACCAAGACACTGAAAATTCTGGGGAAAGAAATAAATGAGAATCAACAGAAAGTCTTTAAATGGACTAGAAATCTCAAACACATTTGGTACAGCTACTGCAAGACTTTACATAATGGGAATTTCTACAGAGCTAACTGGAAATGCAAAAGAAAATTTGAGGAAAACAAATTTCTGAATTCTTGACACTTACGAATACTTAACACTTGTGAGGTACTGAGAGTAATCTTTGTTTTTGAAGGCAAATACATACTTGTGTGTGCATATATGTACAGCTTATAGATGGAAAATTTCAAACTGTGCAAAGCCAATAAAAACGAAACATCCGTTTACTTCAGAAAAAAAGAACTGATACAAAGTTTTCAATAATCAGATAAACCCAGGATTTTCTTGCAGTTGCAGATTCACCTTTAGGTCTCTGACACATAAGCAGTGATAGATTCAATCTGGCTGGCTGAACTTGTTCTGTCTCTGGCTGTCTGCCAAACCTTTAAGGCAGAGCTAATGTCGTAATGTTTTAAATCTAAAATGCAAAAGCAAACTAACTCTAGACACAACTTGCCTTATCACAGTAGCCTGAAAACTATGGCAGTCCAAAAGCATCTTTACTTGCCATTTACTTATCCCATGGCAGGATGAGGCACATATGTGGGGTGGGCTGAATCTGCCATCAATTTTAATCTGCCATCACATTGTGTTCAAGCATTAAGTGCAGTTCTGCTGCTGCCAGCGAAGAGGAAACTTCAGCCAAGAAATGTAATTGGACAAGATGGGCTTGAGAAAAAATATTCAATCTGATCTGTGAGGGAAAACATACTGAAAACATGAGCCAGAGAGGCTGAAGTTTGTGAGTCAGATCAGTTCTGCAAAAGGTGCTAATTTATCTTTTAACTACTTAGTCCATCACCTGTATTTGGGAACAGGATATAGAGGAACCAAGAAACATCGTTATTCACGTAACTAACTCTTTTTCTTTATAGCGCAGTAGCATGAGCATGGCCAAAACCATTTCGACCTTAGCTAGCAACTTCTTTCAGGGTAGAACTGCCCACTAACTCAGACACTTGTTGCACAGACTGCTTGCCATTTCAATCCCTTGCAAGGTTTTGAATGTGAAATCAGAACTTCTCTGGGACCTTCTCTTTGGCTCTGGCTCCAAATAACAAGAATGCCTCTTGGTGTTCCATACAAGGCAGGTGAATGGACAGACCTCACTTGACTTGACTCTAATGACCATGTTTTGTCCTTGTTACTCTCTCAGTAAATTCCCAGCACTGTTTTCTCAGATCTCCCAGTAATATTTGCACTGCTATAGCTCATTAGGTAATTATAGACCAGGAATGCTGAAATATCAGAACATGGGTCAGGCTGTGAGCAAATCAGCTTATCAAAGCCAGGGAAGACTGAGGAACAACCAAGACCACAAGGAAAGCTCAGTCAGCAGAACAGCAAGCACTCTGCAAAGGAGAATTGGCTACTTGGGCAGCAGGGAGCATCCTGAGTACACTTCCCTGAGGGGCAGGCTCTGTGATCCCTACTTCCCTAGTCCTCCTACCACAGGCTGTCCTGTCAGAGTACCCTGTGCCCCTCTCTCAGTCCATCCTGATGTCTGCGTTTGGCCCCTTGGTAAACAGCGTAGGATGAAGCTCATGCTACTGACAGCCACTTTTAGTAGAAGCACTTCAACTTTGGCACAGAATCTGTTTTCCAGCAACACATCACTTGCTTTCACTCTTGAAGCATCCCAGCCATCAGCCACCAGGACTAGAGGTGGTGCGGGAAAAACAAAACAAAAATAGAATATTTCAGTTGGAAAGAACCTACAGCAATCTTCTAGTCCAACTGAGTCCGAGTATCTTCCGGAGTGGGCCCATGCAAATCTCATGAAGTTCAACAAAGCCAAGTGCCGGGTCCTGAACCTGCCCTGGGGCAATCCCCAATATCTATACAGGCTGGAGGATGAAGGGATTGAGAGCAATCCTGTGCAGAAAGACTTGGGGATATTGCTGCATAAAAAATTGGATGTAACTCAGCAATTCCCCTTGTTCCCATCCCAATATTAATTGGCAGCTGTAGCACAAGATCCCTGAGCTTTTGAGCCCCTATCACCCACATCTAGATCCTGTTTGACTTCCTTCAAAATGGGTGAGACCTAAAAGATAATGAGGATCATCCCAATTGTTGTCTTCCAGGTTGTCATCTCAATCTCCTTCAGCAAAACTAGAGGGGAATGCCATCCATCAGCACTCCTGCAGACGAACCATGTTCATCCACCTGTCCAAAGGCAGGCTGAAGGCTCGGGGAGCAGGGCCTTGGCCACGGAACGCTGCTGTCTGCAGTCACCACCAGTCGCGTTCCATGGGTCTGTGAGAGGTGGCAAACCCCTGACCCTGCATGAGCTGCTGCCTCCCTTCACTGTGCAGAAGAGACAGTGGGACAGTATGGCCTCCTATGGGATGCCCTGGCCCCTGCACACATTGGAGTGGTGGAGCAGTATGGCTTTTGTGTTGGGTTGACCTTGGCTGCCTGCCTGGTGCCCACCAAGCCACCCTATCACTTCTCACCTCAGCAGGACGGTCGGGGTCAGGGTGGGTGAGATGCAAAAGAACTCATGGGTTGAGATAAAGGCACTTCAATAAAGACAAGCAAAGGCTCCTTACCAACACAATTTATACTACATACTTAAACCATCATTATACCCAATGTAATAGATTGATACTTTAACTATCATCTATCCTCTGTACATTAACAGATAGATATTATTCCCCCATTCCCTTTCAAGGTCCCTTCCATCCCAAAATATTTGATAATTCTATGATTTATTTGACAAATTCAACACAATTAATTTCTTAAGCATCCTACTGAAATGCATTTTGTCCATTCAAAAAAACATCATGCGTGCTGCTCTTTTTTTCTCATTTTTTTTTTGATTTTTAAGATTGGTTTTTGGTCTTGAGAACACAAATTCCCTTAGGGCATTCTGGTATCACTGTCAGTAATACCATATATCACAGTATTTTACTTTTCCTGCTCACTCTTCTCCGTTATACACACAGAGATTACTACTTTAATACCTATTGTTACAGCGCTGTGATAGATATACATGTTCAGTGATTTCCACCACATAGTCCTTCATTTTACATGGATGAAATGTAAAGAGAGCTTCAAAGACCTGTCACCCTAAAAATACATAAAACATGAGATGAACCTCATGTACCCCTTAGTTTTTTCCAAAAAATCTGCATTAAGCAGTTAAAAGAAAACTAAAAAGTGGGAAAAACTGAAGACACAGATTGAGAAGTTCCAATAAACATAGATTAGTCATTAAATGGAAAATAAGTTAAATCCCTCTGCTGAAATCACCTCCCGTCTAGCTTTGGCCCATTTATATTGCAAAGTAGCACACGCAGGCAGCAGCATGACCTTGACTGAGACCCTGATCTAGAGACAAAGTATGGGGGAGATTCGGTATGTAATTCAGCAAAACGCCACAAGAGGGGGCACGAGCCCCAAACACAGCCTGCTCTGCAAACGTAACCATGACCTGCCTGGGTTGGCCAGCAGAGGGGTTTGCGGTGAGGCGTGACTCATAAAGGCAGCGTTTTGGGGGTCTCCTTGGAGATGGAGACGAATAGGATGGCTGCTCCTTGGACAATCCTACATTAGCCGGTTTTAGGATCCTAAATTAGCTGAAATACTGTCTATATAAAATAGTTGATAATTACATATATTGAAGTAAATGTTGATTGAAAATATCCTATTGGTCACTCCAGCTTTTGAGATAATAGGAAACAAAGTCTGGCTCTAAAAAGAAATACAGCAGCGCCTAATAGTAGACTTTGTTCCATGTCTTTACAAGAAAGGATAAAAAAACAGCTATCTATTTTTAAAGGGAATGTTACTGAATCAAAACAACACACTCATTTAAGCCAGCACTGTTGACTTACAACTCCACTATAAAAAGCAGTATTTAAATCCATATTTAACACCCTTTCTTACCTTTCAGCTCTAGAGAGTTTGTGTGTGCTTTTTTCCCAAACGTAAGAGTTTGAACCAAGAAAATCTAAAGTCTTGCAAAATCTGTTTTATTTGTTGACTTTCAATGCAGCTCCATTCTCTTTTTCTCACTGCTGAATGCTTAGCAGAGAAATACTTCTGTAATCAGGACACTGCGATAACTGTGTATCTGCAGAATAAAAAGCTCAGCCTTAGGGCCCCGTTGGGCCCATTTCCACACAATCCAGCACATATCAGTTCCTACAGCATTGACGGAAGCTGAAAGCAACCAGCGTTCTTGAAAATCATCCTGGTTTTAGCTAAGAAGAAACCTTGGGATTGAACTTCAAGGGAAACATGTAATTTCAAGTAAATTCAATGTGTTTATGCTTCCTGACATTTGTGTTTTTCCTGCAATACTTTTGTACTCATGATGCACTCCTTTCTTCTTTTGAAAGGTAGATGATTGCTGGTTACCGCTGCTGTTGTCCTGGAGATGAACCCAACCTGTAGCTGTTGTGACTTGGACCCATTACAAAAGATTGCAGTGGGAAATACAATAACAGCAGCCTAAACTCATGGTCTGGAGGAAAGGAACATGGGGTCTTGTCCCACTAGAGCTGACTATCAGCTTATTACATGCAAATAGAGAGTCCTGTAGGACGCCACGAATGCTGTTAGCGTGCTTCCTACAAGCAGTATTCATGTACACTTTGACAGCGGGGCTCTAGAGTGTCTAGAGAGTGACCACACTCTCCTATGGGTAGAGCACTCTTGGAGACACTGTTTATCCCACCAGTCCTTGCTGTATACCTGCTAACCATCATATTTTTCTCTTTGCTCCCAGTGAATGAGTTAGGGAAGGGAGATTATGCAACTTAAGTGTGAGTCCTCTTGGCCTTCCACCAGTCCCCAGTGCCTATACTTGTGGCTGGTTCTAGTGGGCAGATAGGATACAGACAGAAGGTCTACAAAGCCTGACATCCTCGATGGCTATGCGGACGATGTTCATCACCTGTCACACACATCATTTGTGAGGGACCCAATGTCTCCCTAGAGAAAGGGGCAAGCTAGGAAGGACCTTCAGGAGCGTGATTCTGCTCATCAGCCTTAACTGAGAAGAAAGAGGCTGGCATTCCTGAAAACCAGTTGGTCTTATACGCAGAACAACAAATTAGGGAGTCAGGGGCCTGCCCTAAGCTAGCGGAGAGAGTATCCATGGGACATGAACTTAGCATTGACAAAAATGTGTGGAAGAAGCTAGAGCAGAGGTAGAGCAACAAGAGGATGTTCAGCAGCCACCATTTACAGAAGGTGAGACAGAAAAGCAGAATGGAGATAGGCAGGAATTTTGGCAGCTCTCTGTTTATAGCTGTGTTGTCTGAAAAGTTGGATCTGTTAGTGTGCAATAAGCCAATAACTACATCACCGAGAAAGAAATTATTTTATTCAGGTTTGCACAAATGCAGTAGCTTGGAGGTTTTCCTCAAATTAGGCACACCTCAAGGGGTTTGTTGCCTTTATTTGTACACTGTTACACAAAACCATACATAATTCATCATGCACGCAATCATGCATATTTATATGTCATTATAATAAATGCCAAGTCACTCCTTCAGGGGTCTTTAGGGGTGGCTGGTCATCATCACTCCAAAAATTACCTTCCAAGTTCACCTGTCCATCGACTTCTCCCAATCTCCTCCCATTCTCCTTCCAATTACTGGCTCACTATGTCCAAACTGCTGGCTTGGAACTTTTTAGTTTACTTAAATTCCCAGTAATGCTAATAAATTCCACTATTATTTCCAAAAAAAACCTAGTCTCTTTTATCTATAGAAATCATATAGCTGAACAAACCCTAAACCCATACCACAAAAACAACAGTCTCTCATCATTAACTGGGATCCATCTTGTATAAGTCTCCTCCCTGTCTGATGATCCTAAGATATTTTGAAGATATTTTAAAATATCATGGGCTTTTACCAGCAATTGTAGCAGTGAAGCAGGCTTGAGCCATGGTTGTGGGTACCTGAATTGTCCCATCATAGAGAGACTGGTTAGTGATCTTCCTTTGAGGTACAGGTAACACCCCTCTGCAGGAGGAACAGTAAGTGAGAAGGCAGTGCAACCTTTCATCTAGAGGTTCCTCTGTCTCTCCTCCAATACCAAGTTTGAAGTAGCACAGCTGAGTGAATTTCAGTCACTTTTATCAAGAAAATTGTTAAGATGTGAACTAAAGCCTTGCCAGGTAAGAAAAATAAGAGCAGAGGTGAAGCTGTTGAAATTGTAACAGCAGCACAAGGATTAGAGGAGAATTCTGATATGAAAGGTACAAAATCTTAAAAAACACATCAGGAGATCTTAACACAGAAATTCAGCAGTGCTGAGATTGTCTCTGCTCCACAGAGTCATGGACATCAGCCTCTCCCCACCTGACTGGTGTTCTTCTGAAACGCAAAGAGCCACATCTTACCTAGGGCAGTGAGCATACAATAAGCCCAGTAGATCATTAGTTCTAGCTCTTTCTTGTGTCCTTTGGCCAATAAATCTTTGAGGTTTGGTCTTCAATTGTGTTTATCCTGCCTGAAGCACTTCTGTTTAGACAGTAAAATTTCCCTGAACAAAGCGAACTTTGCTACCCTCATCCAGTCAGGATGAATTGCTATAAAGATCAGTACCCACAAGGAGGTGAAACAAGACATGAGAAGTAGCACTAAATTAAGCTTGGACTTCAGAGGAAAACATTCAGTTCTCTGATACAAAAGAATATTTTGTCTAGGAGTACTTTTTGCAGTTTTTAAAGATTAAGAAGAAGTTGCACTTCCTAAGGACAAAAACCTAGCAGAGAGGCAGAAAAGACTGAAAACAAACTGGTAAGATGGATGTCAGGAAAATATACAGAACTGAGTGGAAGAACTTATCTGCACCTTGAGATGCTGAATTTTCAGTTTTCATCACATGCTCCCTACAGTCTCAAGAGACAATCTTTGGTTGACAAAACAACCAACCAGCAACAAAAAAAACCCCTGTTAATGGAACTTACCAGCTGTGTGCATCCTCTCCAACAAGTTTTGTAGCTCATGCTTCTTGCTGTAATGTGCCCCTACGCAGCCTGCAATTACAGGCTGCCCCACTTTTACTGACTTTTCCAACCCATAATTTTCATTCATAAGCTTACCTATCCTAGACATTATAGATGTCAAATTATTTCTATGTAAAGTTTTATTGGCAAGCAGTATTTTTTTTTGTTATGAAGTCACATGGAATTTAGCATGTAGCAATGAATCCTCTTGGGAAGCATATTTGCTCAGCAGCAGGAAAGGTTCACTCACAGCAAAGTTGATGCAGATTAACTCCTGTCTCATAAGATTTTTTTTCGTGTTTGCTAAGCTCTCTCTGCTGTTCCCTTACATTGCCACCGTCATCCCACAAGCCTGAGAACTGTATATGCCTGCAGTGCCTTATGAAAACATTTTGCTGACTTCAGCAAGGCACAACTAGGAAATGCCTATGGAACATAATTTCAAAATTAGATTAAAACACAAAGCTCTGTCATTGTTACTGTGAGGACTGTAATTTTTAAAATAATGAGCCTTTCCTTTTCCTTCCTTCTGCCCCAGACTGAACATTTGCCCACTCTACATAGTAAGAAAAGAGGTAAACGCATTTATAATATATTTAAAAAATCACAATGTGCATTCTAAGAGAAAAAAATATAGAAAAATGGACAGCATAATTCCAACCTTATAGAGAAAACAGAATCAAGAAGGGAACAAGTGCTTACAGAATTAGCTGTTGGGACTGACACAGGGGCCATGTTGGGCCACTGAATATATCACAGAATATATGTTGCCTGTATTCCTCCAGCACAAATAACTTTTAATTACAGCCTGAACTCCCCTGGCATTATAGATTTGCCCCAAAAGAAGTGCTTTCTTAAGTATTCCGTACTATCAGACTGCAAAGAACATAAAAGCTACTGGCTTTAATTCCCTAATTATGCATTAATAAGAGATAAATTATTTTACAATCTTCCTGTTGAGATAGAGAGAAAACATTGCTAGGCATCCCTTTGAATACAGTATGTCATCAGGATGAATTTCACAATGAGCGTTAAACTTCTCAGTGGATTTCCAATTCATGCATTACATATATATTTGATCATTTTATTGCTGTTGCTCGGATATTAAGCTGGTTTGTTTTGACATTTATTAAAAACATATTGCAAACATTTGCAGTTCTTCACTGTGATCAATTCTTGAAAACACCCAGCTGCACTACACTACTTTGTTAGAAAATTGAATTTAAACACTCAGTTTCTCAATATAATAAAACCCCCATGCAAAGCACAAGAGTTTTTGTTTCGTTTCACACCCCCACTGATATATATGCAATAACTACCAGTTTTTATGCAAGTGACCTCTTGCTTCAAAGCTCAAGGCATCTCTAATTCTGAATAATTGCAGTTTCATGTAGTCATTCTTCTCAGTTTTCAGGAATCCTACAACCTTTCTCTTCCAAGAATTTACCAGGCTCTGCTTCTTCTCATGATGATTAGTGACACATAAGGATATTTTTCTTGCGCCTTTCAGTCTACACAGCACTTTCCCAATCTACCTGCTAGCGTGGGTAAATGACTATTAATTTGACGTGCAGTGAGACCAGGCTCTATCTACATCACGCGTAGCACGTCCACGGACACTGAGGCTTAGTCTCATGCTGCACATGCTGATCAGTTGTGCAGCCTATAAGGAATAGATCTGATACCTCAAATATTGGTAGTTGTGACTGCAAATTAGGGTACTGTTGTATTTTATGGATCTGAATCTTAATGTGACGCCTGCTTCTGCAAAACCGGCAAAGTCTTCATCAAATGATTTATTTTTTATACTTTGGAGTTCAGCCAATCACTTCTGGTTATTCCATCGTCACAGTGCTGTCCTGCCAACTGCTAGTTGTCCAAGTCTGAAAACAGCATTTGCTTTAGTGAAGCTGCTTCTAGGGAAGGGCTAAGAGAAAAGTCTTCTCAATTCTAGCTTCTTCCCTGGTGCCTTTATTTCCTCGTTATGAACCTGTTAAGGCATTTTAGAAATTCTTGTTTCAGCCTGTTCATATTTCCCACTGTGAGATTTAAACTATTAAAAGATGTTTTGCTGTAGTTATCTTGCCAATGTTTCACAAGTGAAGAGAGGAGTTTCTTTTTCTAAAAACAAAATCCTTAACAAAGTTCAAGAATACACATAAACACAAACCAGAAAGAACAGGTTGTTTTGCAAAGTCGGAAAACAAGGCCATAGTAAAAAAATCAGTTGCTCTACCTATCTACAGAAACACTTTCATTTACAATAATGTAAGCAAGAACAGATAGCTCTTACAGTGAACAAAGAATCACAAATAGAATCATAGAATCATTTAAGTTGTAGAAGACAATTAAGATCATTGAATCCAACTGTAAACCTAACACTGCCAAGACCACCACTAAAGCACGTCCCTAAGAACAAAATCTACATGACTCTTAAATACCTCTAGGTACGGTGATTGCACCACTTCCCTGGGCAGCCTGTTCCAATGCTTCACCACCCTTTCGAGAAGAATGTTTTCCTGATATCCAATCTAAACCTGCCCTGGTGCAACTTGAGGCAACTTCTACTTGTGAAAGAGACCAATACCAACCTTGCTACAAGCTTATTTCCGTAGTAGAACGATAAGGCGTTCCCTCCGTTTCCTTTTCTCCAAGATTAAACAGCTCCAGTTCCCTCAGCTGCTCCTCATATGGCTTGAGCTCCAGACCCTTCACCAGCTTCACCGTCCTTCTTTGCACATGCTTCAGCAGCTCATTGGCTTTCTTATAGCAAGGGACCCAAAACTGAACACAGGATTTGAAGCACAGGCTCAACAATGCTGAGTAGAGGGGCACGATTCCTTCCCTATGCCTGTTGGCCACATCATTTATGACACAAGCTGTTGGCCTTCTTGGCCACCTGGGCACAGTGCCCGATCATATTCAGGGCTATTGACCAACACCCCCAGGTCCTTTTCTGCCAGGCAGCTTTCCAGCCACTCTTCCCCACGCCTGTAGCATTGCAAACTCACTATAGCCAGAACGATGACAGTAAATGAAGAGGCAGCCTGGAGCCACCCAGTTTTGATGTCTTTGCTGGAAATACAGAAATGTTCTGATAACATCTGAGCCTCAATCATATACATCTGTGAGTGTTTCATTCAAAACCAGAGTTCTTCAGTTGCTAGAACCAACCATTCCAAATTTAAGCATCAAGAAAAACAAATCACAAACTACATAATCCTGAAAGACATTTTGCAAGGGTGACTGTGTGAGATGGAAAGAGAATAAAATGAGTGACCTGGTTACAGCTGGTAGCCAGACACCCACACTCACTCCTTCCTGAACCAACTGTTCATTACAGCCCTCTCCTCTACCTCAGGCACAGAAGCTATGGGGGAACTTGTACAAGATGTAAAGTTGATTTTCTGTAGCGGGTTACACTTAGATGTTGTCACCAAGTTGACACAAGTGAACTTACAACTCCATAAAGAAGGATGCACTGGGGGAGTTTGGGTAGTTTGCAGTGAACTGGAAGATGAAATTTTACTCTAATCCTAAAATCTTCATTCCGTTATCTTAATTCACATAATTCTGCTTCAGTCTGTTTTCTTAAACACCATTCTTCCTCCTGTTAGCCACTTAAGCTTGTTCTGGTCCTTGGCACAGTTCTTGCTATGCACTTGCATTACCCTAGTAGTATTTCCAGTACTTGCTGTTTCACTTATGTGTCTATTGATATATCTTAGTCTTTAGAAGGTTTGTGTTAGTTCCAGTAACTTAAAGGCTCTGGTTCTTCTTATGTTTTGTCTCCAGCATGAAATCCCCAGAAGGGTTGTACACAGTTTGATTTGGTCTTACAATGCACTGAGTGACTCCATGGAGCTCAGTTCAGAAAAAAAAAAAAGGGTATTTTTAGCAGGCACAGGGAACATTAGTAAACTGAACATATGAAATAAAGTTCAGATGTACTTCAGAAGTTTAATCTCAAGTAGTGTAGACATAAAACCTGCTGACAGCTGTAATAACTCTAGTTCAAACTGGGGAAAAGTAGCTCCTGCTGTGAACATGTTTTTACAGGTAGATGCCTATGATGACGGATGCCTCTGCTGCACCAGAGTTAATTTTATTGCTGAGGGAATAACCATCATCACTGGATAAGAGCCATGTCTTTACTATATAGAAAAACGTGTGCTTGATCTCTTTAGCTTGCAAGAATTTTACTTTCAGCCTGACCTGACTGATCTTATGAATGAACCAAAGCCCTTTCTTTTACTGACTCCCATTTTTGCCGGTATAGCAAATCAGTTTCAGTCTCCTTTTTACTGCATGAAAAACTACTAGATGCTTTTCCCCTTTTAAAACCCCACTCAATTTTACCGAGGTTCTCAACTCCTTTCACTCCATTTGCATGTGACTAGTTTTGCTCATTCATTTACCACTTCTGCCTGGAGTGGGTGCTTGACATGCTTCATAGCTTCACCATTTTTAAGTATTATTATACCACGACAGAGACACAGGTTAAATGTTGCTGTGCTGGAATAAGTACATAGCCTGAGAAAGCTGCCTTTCACAGAGAAAAGGGAGAACTACAGGCATGTGCTCCTGAGGAGCTCAGTGTTAAAAAAGGACTATTTCTGTTTTGTTTGTTTTGTCCAGCCATACCAACCATGCCAGGAGCAAATCTCCAAATCTCCCTTCCCATCCACGAGGCTGGGCCACAGGAGGCTCTTTCTTACCTTTCACCTCCTTCCAATTTCTCCCATGAGTTTTGCATTTCTGGGCCCTGTTTGTGGTTGAGTGACTGTCAGCCTGTCCCTGCCCCCCTGGCTTCCTGGCAGCCATATCCTTATGACTTTCTCTTGAAAAATTAATCATAGATTCATTGAGGTTGGAAAAGACCTCTAAGATCTAAGTCCAGTTGTCAGCCCAACACTACTGTGCCTACTAAACCACATCCTGAAGAGCCACATCTACATGTTCTTTGAACACCTCCGGGAACAGCAATTCCACATTTCCCTGGTCAGCCTGGTCCAATGCTTCACCACTTTCAGTAAAGAAATTTTTCTTAATATCCAACCCAGACCTCTCCTGGTGCAACTTTAGGTGATTTCCTCTCATCCTATCACTTGTTACTCAGGAGTAGAAAGTAACATCCACTTCCCAACCTCCCTTCAGATAATTGTAGTGAGCAATAAGGTCTTCCCTCAGCCTCCTTTTCTCTAGGCTAAACAATCCCAGACCCCTCAGCTGGTCCTCGTAACATTTGTTCTCTAGACCCTTCAGCAGCTTTGTTGCTCTCCTCTGGACATGCTTCAGCAACCTCAATGTCCTTGTAGTGAAGGGCCCAAAACTGAACACAGGATTCAAGGTGCGTCCTCGCTAATGCCAAGTACAGGGGGGTAATCACTTCTCTACTCCTGCTGGCCACAACATTTCTTATACAGATCAGGATTTAAAATCTCCTCAGGCTGCAGGGCGGGGCAGCCCCTCGGGACTGACCAGCGCAGGGACCAACGCTGCCACCCCTGCACCCTGTGAGCTGCTCGCCCTTGGCCTCCTGTCCCCCGCAGCCAAGCAGGAACCGAACCGAGCACGGGAAACGTCCAGGGTGCCGCTCCCACACGGCGGGGCTGCACACCGCCTCCCGCCACTACCCTCAGCATCCCCGCCGCCCCCTCGCGGCGCGCATCCCGTCACCATGGCAACCCCTGCCCCGCCCTCTTCCAGTCGTCACATCGCCTGGCGGGTATAAGCCCCGCCTGCCCCGCGCTCTGATTGGGCGCCGGGCCATGGCGCCATCTCAGCATAGCAGCGCCGATTGGCTCGCTGCCCCTGGGGCACGGGGCGCGCGGTGCCGAGAGGGCGGGGATGCGGGTCCTCATTAGCATAGAGCCGCCCCCCTCCGGCGGGTGGGCGCGTGCTCCCCCGTTCCCTCCCCACTTTGCGCCTGGGGGTCTGGGGCGGGAGGGGAGGAAGAGGGAAGGAAAGGAGAGGGGGGAGGTGGAGAGAGAGAAGGAGGGAGGTGGAAATAGAGAGGGATTAGGAAGTCAGGAGAGAGAAGGAGGGGGAAGAAGAAGAAGAAGGAGGAGGAGGAGGAGGAGGAAGCAGCAGCACCACCACCGCATCCTCCCTCGGTGCGGCGGATGCGGGGACCACAGGTGGAGCATCAGCCGCGCCCTCTCCGCACTCACCGGGCGCCGGGGCTGCGGCCGCTTCGCCGCTGAGGCCGCGCATCTCTCCGGCAGCCGCGCATCCCTCCTGGTGCAGCTGCGCATCCCTCACACATCCCTCCCGGCAGCCGCGCATCCCTCCGGTCCGGCCCGATGCGGGGCCGAGCTTGACAGCTTCAAGAAAACATTTTATTTTGATTCTTTTAGCTTTTTTTTTTTTAAAGCTCTCTCTGGCAGCTGGCGAGGTTGAGCTTGTTCTTTTACAGGTTTTTTTTGAGCCACTTGTTTTTCCATTGAGATCTACTTTCCTTCCATCACAAAGGAAGTCTTTGCTTTTTATACCTGAATTTTTTCATACCTTGCACAAAAACCCGATTTGAGCAGCATCTGTCGACAGAAAAACTTTGGAGGAAGCAGCCAGGAACAGTGAGCAGTCCCCTCACGATGTGGACCTTTCTAGGTATCGCGTCCTTCATCTACGTGTATAAAAAGTGCGGAGACCTCATGACTTATGCTAATAAGGAGGTGCTGCTCTCCGTGCTTGTGTTCTTCTCCCTCGGCTTGCTGCTATCGTACAGGTACCACTTCAGGGGGCCCAAGCAGCAGCAGCAGCAGCAGCGGAAGACCCACCTGGGGATGCTCTCTGATGTTCTCTCAACTTTACCACTTGTCGGCTTCTTCTGGTCCAAACCCACACCAGGATCCCAGCAAGTCAAACAACCCAAATCCAGAAAGGTAGGTTCACTTCAGATGTAGCACATGGAGTGGAATGTCCTCCTGCTGTTCCCTCTGGCCACTGGCAGTCTGTCCTAGTGAGGGAAAGGTGCTAAGAAACTGCTGTAGAGGGTTTGTCTTTATATGCTGGGTGTCTGGTTGTGTTTTCCATTAGTTTGAATGGCAAAAGAAAGAGTCAATCTTACCTAAGTGATAGACAAGGGGTTTTGTAGAGTCAAATCAAATGTGTGTCAAGAAAGAATGGTGGTAAAGGATTATTATACTAGCAGGAAAACGTCTTTGATTGCCAGTCTGTTGTAGAGATGAAGGAGTGGATCATCTCTCCTATTAAGAAAGGCTGAGAGATCTGTGGCTGTTCAGGCTGGAGGAGTGAAGGCTCAGGGGGGATCTCATCAATGTATATAAATACCTGATGGGAGTATGCAAAGAGGACGGAGCCAGGCCCTTTTCAGAGGTGTACACTGCCAGGACCAGAGGCAAGGGGCACAGAGTGAAACACAGGACCTCAGGAAACAGTTTTTTACTGTGAGGGCAACTGAGCACTGGCACAGGTCGCCCAGAGAAATGGTGGAGTCTCTGTCCTTGGAGATGTTAAAAACTCAATGGGACGTGGTCCTGGGCAGCCTGCTCCAACTAACCCTGCTTGAGGGGGAGTTTTGAATCAGATGACCTCCACAGGTCCCTTCCAGCCTCAGCCATTCTGTGGTTCTATGATCAGCTTCCCAATATTTCTGTATAAAACAGAATTGTTTAGACAACTGCAGGTAAGAATTATTTGGAAATTATTGCTAAACTCTTGCTTTTACCATAGCTACAGGACCTGAGCTCAGACTGTCAGCATGTTCCACTGAGACCAGCATGAGACTCGCTTTGAGACAGTGGACAGAGCCGTATGTGAGGCTGGCACTTAGCTGGAGTCCTGCCTTCTGAGGCTACCTATGGGACATACCTGTTTAGTACATCTGTTTGGCTGCTTTGCTGTGTACTTCTGGGCATTCTCAGCTGAACAGTGACCCGTTGCACAAAAGAACTTGAAACTTTTTTGGCTGCAAGTCAAAGGTTCTGGATTTTTGTTTGGTAAAGCCTACCTTTACCCGAATTTCTTGTGTATCTGAATTTATAGAATCATGGAATCATGGAATGGTTTGGGTTGGAAGGGACTTGAAGATCATCCAGTTGAACCTCCCTGCCATGGGCAGGGACACCTCCCACTAGACAAGGTTGCTCAAAGACCCATCCAGCCTGCTTTTGAACACTTCCCGGGATTTGGCATCCACCACTTCACTGGACAGCCTGTTCCAGTGCCTTACCTCCCTCACAGGAAAAAGGTTTCTTCCTAATACCCAATGTAAATCTATTCACTTTAAGTTTAAAACCATTCCCCCTCATTCTGTCACTTCATGCCTTGTAAAAAGTCCCTCTCCAGTTTTATTGTATGTCCCCTGCTGTAAGGTCTCCCCATAGCCTTCTCTTCTCCAGGCTGAACAACCCCAACTCTCTCAGCCTGTCTTCATAAGTGAAGTGCTCCATCCCTCTGGTCATCTTCATGGACCCCTCTGAATTCGCTCCAACAGGTCCATGTCCTTCTTATGTTGGGGTCTCCAAAGCTGAGCACAGTACCTCAGGTGAGGTCTCACCAGAGCAGAGTAGAGGGGCAGAATCACCTCCCCCAGGCAGCTGATCACACTTCTTTTGGTGTGTCCCATGATATGGTTGGCTTTCTGAGCTGCAAGCACATATTACCCCATTGAACTTCTCAACCAGCAGCCCCAAGTCCTTCTCTTCAGGGCTGCTCTCAATCCGTTCTCTGCCCAACCTGTTTTTGTGCTTGGGATTGCCCTGACCCAGGTGCAGGACCTTGCACTTGGCCTTGTTGAACTTCATGTGGTTAGCACAGGCTGACCTCTAAAGTCTGTTAAGTTCCCTCTGGATGGTATCCCTTCCCTGCAGCACATTAACTACACAACACAGCTTGGTGTCAGCAAACTTGCTGAGAGTGCACTCAATCCCACTGTCCACATCTGTGACAAAAATGTCAAACAATAAACACTGCTGGTGCTAATACCAACTCTTCAGGAGCACCACTTGTCACTGGTCTCCACTTGGATGTTGAGCTGTTGACCACAACTCTTTGACTGCAGCCAGCCATGCAATTCTTATCCAGAGTGGTTCATCCATCAAATTCATGTCTCTCCATTTCAGAGAGAAGGGTGTCGTGCAGGACAGTGTCAGATGCTTTGTGCACCCTTGCTGTATTGTATATATAAACACGACACTATGCTATTAGAAATCCTGCTCTCAGTGTTGTTTGTTTTACTGATGCAATTGTATTTTTACCACTGTCAGCACTGTAGTGCTGAGGCATTTGTGAAAGAGTGAATTAGACTCTATTCTACCAGCTAGAGAAATGCCTTGCAGGTTTGCACTGTAATTGCCCTTACAGCATTTTTTCACTTTGTAGTTTATGTGATTAGATGCTGTTTGGAGTGTGCTTTAATGTAGCTGGTGTTCAGGTACCAGTTTATATGTAATTTGATGTATGTCAATTATTAACAATTTTAAATGTAGGTACATGGCAATTTTGCCCATACTTTTGACTGGCTGAGTTTTCATTTCAGGACCACTTGTTTATAGCATTTCCCAGGTAGCTGCCTCTGCTGATCCGTTTCCATACTATTATCATAAGCTGTTATTTTGGTAGATAGGTTCACTTACGGTAAAATTAAAGATAAATACTTTTTCCTCTGTACCTGATAACTTTTTCATTGCTACGTGCTCAGGCCTCTGTGTGGTAGTGGTTCATGGATTTGAAGGCGTGGGTGTGCTACTTTATAGACCAAGAATATGGGGTAACCTTGGCTTGCTGCCTTTTTTAGGAATATGACTTTCAGTCTCTCTGAGACTATGGTAGTGGTTTGTCTTTGATCACCAGGTCGATTTTAAGCAGGGATATTGATTTTGTTTAAGGAGGATGCTGTTTTTCTTTTTCTCTGTTTGTTGTGGTTTTATTGGGTTGTAGAGCACAGCCAGTTTCGTTTTGGACAAAATTAAACTGGAAGATGCTCTCCAGCTACTGATGAGCTCTCAGTTCCCTGAGTCCAAGTGGAGCTAGTCCTCTGACAAGTTTGTGGTACATATACATCAACACATGTAACTGTTGGCTTTCTTTTCTAAAGGATAAAACAGAAGCAAATATCTCAGATGTACATCTGACAGAGACTACTCTGAATGCAACAGTATCACCCGAATATGATCCAGAAATCATCATTGTGGGATCAGGTGTCCTTGGTTCTTCCTTGGCCACAGTGCTTTCGAGGGATGGAAGAAAGGTGACTGTGATAGAGAGGGATCTAAAAGAACCTGATAGAATAGTTGGAGAGTTGTTGCAACCTGGAGGTTTTAAGGCACTTAAAGACTTGGGTCTTGAAGGTGAGTGCATTTCGAAATGTGCATATCTCTTAACACAACAGCTACTTCACTCAGTCATGGTTTTAGAAAAAGCATGCCTTCGGGAGAAATGAAGAAATATATTATCTGTTTAATATTTAAAGTAAAATTGCTTGCGTATTTCCAGTGTGCCATTTTGAAATCCTTTATCATGTGTGTCTTGATTAAGGAAATTAGGCTCTATATAAAGAAATTCTTTAATGCATAATTAAGCTTTCTTAAAGACATTTTTAACTCGTCTATTGACTTCTGTTTTGCAGCTACAGTAGAAGGTATTGATTCACAAATAGTAAATGGCTACGTAATTCATGACATAGAGAGCAACTCAGAGGTTGAAATTCCTTATCCAACATCTCAGGACGGCCATGTGGTGAGTGGAAGATCTTTTCATCATGGCCAGTTCATCATGGGTCTACGAAAGGCAGCTATGGCGGAGCCCAAGTAAGTCACCTTGTGAACAGCACAGTTGAGATACAGAGATTCAGAAGCACTGTTCCTAGCATCTGTGAAATTCTTTAACCATTTCACTCTGTCTTAAGGCTGCAATGAACCAGACTGAGAAGATTTAACAGTTACTCGTTCTGTTTTCTGTAGACATGTTTATGAATGCATATACATCATACGGTACTCTTTGGAACAAGTTGAACTTTAAACTACAGGAATATAGGCTTTAAATATTAGGCAAGCTACTGGCCCATCTGTGTAAAAGAACAGTTCAAGGGTAGAGGACTGGTATTTCCTGCTCCAGAAGAAGCAACCTCTTCTCGGTGAGCAATGGGTAGAATTTATTTTTTCAAGAAGGCTGAGAGAATTGGGGTTGTTCAGCCTGGAGAAGAGGAGGCTCCAGGGAGAACTTATTGCAGCTTTCCAGTATTTAAAAGGTACCTATAAGAAAGATAAAGACAGAAGTTTTAGCAGGGCGGTTGCAATAAGACGAGGGTTTTAAACTAAAACAAGGGAAATTCAGACGAGGTATAAGGAAGAAGTTTTTTTTTATGATGAGAGTGGTGAAACACTGGAACGGGTTGCCCAGAGAGGTGGTAGATACACTGTCCCTGGAAACATTCAAGGTCAGGTTGGATCGGCTCTGAGCAACTAGATCTAGTTGAAGATGTCCTTTCTCGCTGCAGATGGGTTGTACTAAATGACCTTTAAGACTCCCTAGCAACCCAAACTATTCTATAATTCTAAGAAATGAGTGGCAAATCTGATATAATTTCTTAGAATATTTGAATGGATTGGGTTGGAAGGGACCTTGAAAGGTCCATCTAGTTGAACCTCCTGCAATGATCAGGGATGTGTATTTTTTCTACTGATGTTGTCTGTGATGCCAGAAATCAAGCTTCTTTTACATTTGTATGTTGTTCTTATTTTTCTGATAACAAGAAATCGAACAAATGGAAGTAGCTCTTTCCAGTTATTAACTTCTGTTTTTTCAGAATCTTGAAGACATCTTCTCTTAATGAAATAAAAATTATTGTTTGGTATTTCCTCTGTAACTGATTTCTTTCTTTTATACAAGAGGCAAGAAGGAGACTTTTATTGAAACAAATATTTTCTAGCTGCTGTTTTCTGTGGGATGTTTCTTTGTTTTGTGAGCAGTACAGTATGAATTACTAGAAGTAGCACTAAAAGATTGCAGCTCTGTAGAGGAGTTGAGATTAATGACAATTCAGTTCTTTCCTCTTTTTCCACATTGTTTGATGTTCATTTTGTGTATATTTGCTTTCCATTTTAATTCTAGCCTAGAAAACTGCGTGTTAAATTAAGATGTGGGAGAGGTAAAGAATTCTTAATAGTGCCATGAGGCTTTGTTTTTCATCTCAAAGCTTGTGAAAATATATTTAATATTTTAATATTTAATATAATTATTAGGAGTTAATATGTCCTAGGCAATATGAATTTATTTCAGATGAGTAAAACTAATTTTGCAGAAGAAGGAAGCGGGCATCATTAGTTAATTATTTTCATAGAAGGTGAGAACCAGAAATAGAAGTGAGGACTTAGATAACAGAAATGACAACTATAAAAGAAATTCAAAGTCAATAAGATCTGTATAACTCTGATTCACCTGCTGTTAATCTGACATGTTGCTGCACTCCCTTGCTGTTGAAATTTCTGATAGCGTGCTTATGCACAACCATTCATATTTTGATACAGCCAGCCTGCCTTTTGCTTGGCAAAGGAAGCCAGTCACATTCTGCTCTAAATTTCTGTGATGGCTGACATGTAGAAAAGACATGAATGCAATTGATCACATTCGCTCTAAGAGCTTGAAATATCAAGCTGTCGTATTCTTACACAAACTTGTTGCTCATTTCTGAAAGTTGTGCAATTCCACCTGGATATGAAAATATTTGTGAGGGATGGAGTGCCCATTTTGAGCTGCTGAGTCTGAACTGCTGGGATCAGGTTTAGCAGCTCAGACCCAACAAGGGACATAAGTTTACAAAGATTTAATTTGTGAACCCCAGATAGGTCTGATGGGGAGGTGGAAGTAAGGGATGCTCAGTTCAAGCTCCAAACACATTAGCAGAACTTAAAAACATACACAGCAAACCTAAACCTGCCCCAAAAATTCCTGAGGCAAAAAGCTAGATGTCTCTGTCCTAAACAGGTTAGATTATTTTGGTCTGCTCTGAGTATTAGGTACCTCATTTTTATTTAGTGCACGTGCTTATTGTTGAAGTGCTACTTCTGATCTTGCTCCTGAGTTCTGCTTGGAGTTAGGTCTCAGCAGCACCGTCGGTATTTCTCACCATTTATCAGGCTGTCTCAGTCTGCTGCCTGAAGCCTGATCGTTATGACGTACTCCTCTCTGAATTTTTCACATGGCCTTGGAACACCTGAGGCACAACGGGGGATTCTGATAAGTGGTAGGGTGTTTAATATAAGCACTTGCTGTTTTAGAATATTCTGAAGTATCAAATCAGAAGGCAGTGTTGAACTTAAATTAATGGCAAGCACTTTTTGAGAGTTAATGTCGCTTCTGAAAGTGGTCAAGAACACATCTTTGTAAAATTTAAACAAAGTGTTGGCGGAGACAAGATTAGTGAAAATTTGGTTTTCCTTCTGTGTCTAGTGCATTGAAACACTGGCATCATTAATCCATTCCCATTCTGTTCTAATCCTTGTATTTTATTTCAGTGCAAAATTCATTGAGGGGACTGTGCTACAATTGCTTGAGGAAGATGACTGTGTTGTGGGTGTTCAGTACAAGGACAAAGAAACTGGAGATACTAAGGTAAAACAGTTTTCTGTTACAGTCTTTGTTAAACTATTGACAAAATTGAGGGTTGTTTTATATATATAATTTTTAAAAAACCTATTTTGGAGCACTGCTACAGAAAAAAACATGGTTATTAAGAAAGTGAAAACTTTAATAAAGGGAGATTACTTTCTAGTGGATACAGTGCTCGCATATGGGAATTCTTTTTATAGCTTCTTGTGCAGCTTCTGCTTTCAGTGTCTCTGGACAATTCAGTTTGTTATTTATTTCACCATTCTTATTCTGGAGTTTAAAATCTTTTGAGAGTTATTGGTGGAAAAAACAATATATTAAGATTTTATCTTTGAGATTTTTACTATCTTAAATGAGGTTTAAATTAGACAGTATCCTAAAAGTCGACTTACCAAATTTATCAAAACCAGGCAACTGAAGACTAAAGATCTTAGTGTGTTGGCTGTAGAAAAATGGTAGCTTGAATGTTCAGATCATTAGACACCAGGGAGCCCATATGGGTAGGTGACCTTACTCTAATTGCAGGAATAACTAGAGCTTGCAATCGTCTGAAACAGAAATCACTAGGAGAGAAATTTTTGTAGCTCTTCTTGGGATCTTCTCATATCTTTATTTTTTGTTTATGCTGCAGGAACTTCATGCACCTCTTACTGTTGTAGCTGATGGACTTTTCTCCAAATTTAGAAAAAACTTGGTCTCCAACAAAGTTACAGTTTCATCCCATTTTGTCGGTTGCATTTTGAAGGTAACTTTTATGTATACTACTATATAAGCCAATATTGTACTGCTTCTTAATGTGGGTCTGCATTTCATTGAATATATTGTTCATTTTCTTTTCCAACAGAATCAATTAGAACTATGCCTTTAGGTATTTATCCAGCTGTTCTGTCAGTTTCTATGTCCTTTCGAGGAATTCTTGGAAATTTTGGTCTATGTTTTTAACTCTTAAATTATTGGTGCATAGTCCATCCTAGCTCTCGGGTAGCTGAACTTGCTATGTTGGATTTAACGTATTTGGTACAGTTACAGATCAGATTTTCAACTCTTAAAACACTTTTAGGTAATTGTGACTCAGTTTTGGGTTTGATTGGTTTCTTTTGAAGTGGATATTTTTGTTAAAATTTAGATGTGCGTTTAGGAGTGGAATATAGTGTTAAACATACAGCTGAACAAGGGAGGGTTTAAAAAAAAATGGATTAGGATTCAGCATTGCTAGTTTAAACTGAGCATTTCACTCACTAGACCAGTTCATAGAAACTTTGGTTTTATTTTAAGAAAAAAAAAAGGTTCAGCATCTCATAGAAGGTAGTGCTACGTGTGCAATTAGTGCTACATCATTTTAAATTATATTTATCTTATAGAGCATTAACCTCTGGATTAGAGATAGGCACCATTGTAAAGATGGAACAATTTGTAAAATTCTTGATATAGGAGCTTTGACTTATTTGTATCGGTAGCTAATATGGTGACACTCATTTTATTACAATACTTATGGCATTTGTTCAGGGAGCAGGTTTAGATCATTCAAGAAGCTGTGGGTCAAACCACCTCTATTTTATACTCCAGAAGAATACCCAATCTGTGCTCCTGCCTGAAGGGTAGGGTACCTTGTCACCAGGTACCTTCAAGACCTATAAACTTCAAGAGGGAAAGTGTTTGGTAGCTGGATAACTGGAGGACTCGGGTAGAAATCCTGTCTGGGGCTTGCTGTCTGTGGCTGCTGCATTAACTCTTGCATTAAGAGCAAAAAAATAATTAAGCGAGAAGGAACCAAAGCTACAGAATTTTCACTGGATTTATAACACTGACCTGGACGAACTTCAGTACTTTTTGGATCCCTAACCCAGTTACTACCCAGAGGCTTCCTGTTTATTTTTGGGAACTTGTTTCAGACCTATTTAGATAGAACCTTATGATTCTTCCTCATTTGGTAATGTAAACAAGTAATTGTAAACAGACTACTATATCCCAGTCCCTGCCACTGCTTTCTTTATGAGAAGAAAACAAAATCATGTTATCGAAAACTATTACATTGATTACATTACAGGCTTTCCATGGCATGTATTAAATAATAGCGAGGTATTCAAGTGAAATGAATATGCATAACTTGATGTATATTCTAGTAAATATTAAAATGTATTGGTAAAAGTAACTACACTGAAGCTCAGAACTTGCTTCATCAGAACACTTCTCTAGTTCGTTAAGATAAAACTACAGGAAATTAATCTGATATTGGATTCTATTTCAAAGTATTTCAGAAAATGGTTTTGTATAGCTGAATTTTAATATCCTTTCGTTAATAAGACTCAGTCTTTCTCCTCTTATCTTTTCTTTTAAAGGATGCACCACAGTTTAAAGCTAATTATGCTGAACTTATTTTAGCTAAAACTAGTCCAGTGCTGGTCTATCAGATTTCTTCAACTGAGACACGGGTCCTTGTTGATATTCGAGGGGAAATGCCAAAAAATTTAAAAGAATACATGATAAAAAACGTTCATCCACAACTACCTGGTAAGTCTACAAAGATTTCCATCTATAATTGTCACGAGGAAGGCAAATTTCATTGAATCTATTGAAATGCAGGAGCTTTTTTGATGTGTGCAGTTACTGTTTCAGTAACTATTCACCAATCTTTGATCCCATATCAAATAGTGGTTTGTTCAGCTCACATCTGGGAGGTTAGCAGTTCAGAGGTGTATCTCTAAGTGTAACTCTAAGAAGAGGCTAGAATGGGTTGTGTGCAAATTATTTTAGACTGTCTAAGTAGTGTAACTAAAATATTTGTTTATTGCAGATCACTTAAAGGAACAATTCTTAGTAGCAGTCCAGAATGATCGTTTAAGGACTATGCCAGCCAGCTTCTTGCCTCCTTCAGCTGTAAACAAAAAAGGTGTGTATTATGAAATAAAAGGAAGGAAAAGGCATTCCTTCCCCTTCTGGGGCTTAAGGCTTTGTTGTCATAGATGTAGATTTTTGTTTAATACAACTGTCTTGTAATTTTTCTACAAAAAGCACTATTTTGAAAATGTCTGCCTTGGGCATAGTTTAACGGGAATATTTATATTGACATCGAACTTCAAAGCAGTGACTGGTTTATTTTGAAGATTAAATAACTCAGTTGCTCAAGCTTATACAAGTGTGCTATTTTTAAGCAAACCTTGATTAAAAAAGGAAATAAATTACTGTAAAAAGTGTGTGTGTGTGCTGTTTGATGCACACACATGCATATCTATAAAGGAAATAACATTTTAACCTCGATCATCATAAAGCCTTTTTCAGCCTGTGTTTAAAGACATCTTTTTTTTCCTTTTTTTCTTTTTTTTTTTTAATTTTAAGTTGTTCTTAATCTGTATTAATCTTATTTGCTGTTGGGAATGAATTTGTAGTAAGTTTGATTTTTAAAAAAATAGGTTTGAGTGTTAACATTATGTAATGGTCACGCAGCATCCTGTTAATTTTTCTCTTCTCCTAGGTGTTCTTCTTTTAGGAGATGCATATAATATAAGGCATCCTCTAACTGGTGGAGGAATGAGTGTTGTTTTAAACGATGTTAAAATATGGAGAAGTTTGCTTCAGGATATTCCAGACCTTTATGAAGATTCTGACATTCTTAAGGTAAAGCTTTATTTTGGACTAATTTTAGGCAGTTTTTGCTGCAATTTGATGACATACTTTTAAGTTTTGTGCAACTCAGGCATATATAAGTTATTTGTAAGGCGCATTGGTTTTCAGAGTTTTGGACAGGTAAATCATACATTATGCATTCACCAGGATGTGGAGCTGTAATTTGTGATGCTGTGGCTGTGTGACAAAAGGCAGATTCAAAACTGCGCTTACTGACCTGCTATGTTTTGCTTAAGGAGACTGTTGTGCTGTGTCAGCATGCTTTGCTGTATATCAGTATAGTCTGGTATTCTATTAGTAGTGTTATTTGTAGCCTAGATTTATCTTAAATGTGTTGGGTTTGGACCATTCCACTTGTGTGAGTCATGCTTGGAGAACAATGAGCTTGTGTACTGAGTTTGTCAAGAGGCATCTCAGTGCTCCACTGGCTCTTGACTGCTACTTTAATCTCACACTCATAAGTTAGAAGACATCCTTCTTTCCCAGGAATCAGCACCGTCAGTATTGATACTAGGCTTGTTTTTTTCAGCCAGATATAGATCAAAAATTCTGATGAGTAGACAATAAGATTTCTTATTTAGTTGTTTATTACTTTTAATTGAGTTAGGCACATTGTCTTAGCTAAATTACAGCTAGGATAATTACAGGCTACAAATAAATGATTCAAAAAGTATATTTGGAAATTGAGAAGCGCTTAGAGGGACCTTGAATGTCAGGACAATACAAGACTTCCCTGACCAAACACAGATAGGTACAGCTCAGCTGGTTGCCTCGGGCTTTCAGTTATTTCCTACTTGTTCCCTCAGCTGACTGAGAATTAGGTAAATGTTATCCTTCAAGTTTCTGACCTGCCCAGCCACCTACTACAGGATGGGATTAAACACTCCCTGGAACTGTGTTTTTTTTTAATGTGAGTGGAGTCAAGATAGCTGGCATGACAAGTTTCCAAAATTCCATAATGACCTGGCTTGGAACCAATGTAATCTGTCACTAAATCCACTTTACATTTTCACGAGCATGACTCTTACCACCTCTTTGAAAATCTATTGAATATTCTTCTGTATACACCAACAGAAATGCTTTTTTTTTCCCTTTTCAGGCAAAGAAAATGTTTTACTGGTCAAGGAAAAAATCTCATTCTTTTGTGGTGAATGTTCTTGCCCAGGCACTTTATGAACTCTTTGCTGCCACAGATGGTAAATATATTTTAAAGATAACTTCTGACTAATTGCAACTTGGTAAATAAATATGCCTGGGGAGGGGATGTGTATGTTTGTGAGCATATATGCAGACAAACACATGGACATATGTGTGTACGTATGTATATCTGTATATTGATATATAAAAAAAATATATCAGTCAAGGGATTTTAATGAGTTAGTTTGTCTTCTCTGTCTGGTTGTTTAGTTTTAGTGCTATGTAAACTGACTTTTAGCAATGTGAAGGTGTCTGGAGTGAGTATTAAAAAAAAAGAAAAGCCCTACAAACAAATAAAAAACCAGAAAACACTTGTTCTTGTGTCAGTTAACTCAAGGATATGTAGATATTCTATAAGACTGTCCTTCATTTAAATAAAATTAACTTAAAATACATCTGAATTTAACAGAAGAAGAGCTACCAAAGTCCTGAATTTAATATCACTCTTGCATATGCCGAAAAAGGTTTGGTGTGTGTTGAATGTATTTGTTGAATGATTTTAATTCATTTTGTAGACTCCTTGCACCAGCTAAAGAAAGCCTGTTTCCATTACTTCAGACTCGGTGGAGAATGTGTTTCAGGACCTGTTGGATTGCTTTCTGTGTAAGTTCAGTGTGCTGGTAGTTAATGTGAAGTGGGTCAAGTGTCATGAGACTGTGAGGATCTGCTTGACTCAATCTGTCAGCTCTGCACAGGGAGAATGGTCCATGTGAGCCTATATTTTTAGGATTTTACTAAAGGTTGGAACTTTATTTGAAGCTATGTCTTTAAATGCTGACTCTTATTTTTCTTTGTAAAAACTGCTTCTGGAAACTAGAGAGAAGTCGATGCAGGTGGCATGGGAGTTTGAATGAGGCAGAGAGGTCCAGACTAGCAGAGGAACTGGTAGATCTTTCATGCTTGACAAGTTGACGATAGTGAAGGATGAGGTCTTCCACAAAAGAGCGTAAGGAATCGGGAAGTCAGTAACTATCAATGTCTTCTGAATTATCCCTCAGAAACTATAAAATGTGTAATGAATCATCCTGCTTTGAATATATGAGAATGTGTGCATTTATATTTGCCCCTTTTTGGAATGAAAGCTAAAACTGATCGAGCCTGTTGAGAATAATCTCCTGGGACTTGGTAAAGGCAGACACTACTGAAAACAAAGAGAAAGCAGCAGTGTAAGTTGGCTCTACTGGAGAAGGGATTACATCCTGTGTAGCAGCTCCAAGACAACCAAGGTTGTACTGTTTAGTTGAGATGGAAGGATCAGAGCTGCCTAAATTGGAAGGGGTTCTGTAGTCTTGAGTGGTGTTCTCTATTTGTAAAATGAAATTTTGACAGTGCTTTCTGATTCTGTTTATTTACATATTTTATCTGTTTATTTTTAATACAGGTTATCTCCTAAACCAATGGTACTGATTGGCCATTTCTTTGCTGTGGCACTGTATGCTGTTTATTTTTGCTTTAAGTCAGAGTCCTGGATCACCACACCTCGAGCATTTTTCAGTAGTGGAGCTATTCTTTACCGGAGCTGCTCTATAATATTTCCTCTTATTTACTCTGAAATGAAATATTTAGTCTACTAAAGTCCAGGGGGAAGAAAACATGAAAATCACTCTACCTTCAAAATCTATTTAATATTGTATTATGTTTTCTTCTCTTCAAAATGCAATTTCCTTGATAAGGATTTGACTTAAATTTGGGGTTGTGGTTATATACATATATATTATATGTAAATATTCTTTTCTTTGCAATTAAAATTTAGAAAAGGAGTTAGCTGTTTACAAGAACCATAATTAATTGCTAGTATGTGGTAGAAATTGCCAATTTTGTCAGAATTTCATTCCTTGCTATATCCATTGCTGAGTACACCACTAATATTAATAAACTGAAAAGTGAAAACTGTAAACCATACGCTGCTATTATCCTTCATGCTTTTTTGTGCTCACAAGTTCCATACACTGTTTCTTCGTTACTGTGCAATAGCATAAGAACATTCTTGATTTGAGTTATTTCACTAGGATTTGCCTCTTTTTGAGTCACAGCTGAGACACTAATCTACCGACACTTAAAAGGACACTGTAAAGGATTTCAGGTCTTGAAGTGTCACTGTACTTTTTACTTCAGTCACTGGTGCAAGTGCCACGTTGCTATTCTGAAATCAGTCTTTATACCAGAATTAATTTAAACAAGTAATAATCAAGCTGTAGTTATCTTGGCTACTGCATTGCACTCAGGTACTGAAAGCACATTTTTCTGAAATTTCATTCTTGTCTCGCTTCCTTTCAAAAACTTAGGGGGATTGTTTTGCTTAAACAAATTGCTTGGGATGTGTGGAATTGAAGTTTAACACTGCCCTGAACTGAAGCACAGCAACAAACTGGATCCACTGAAACAAATTCAGTCCAGGCTTTTTCCAGCAGACAGTAATCTGTCTTTAATATCGCTTCTTAAAATTCATGACAAGTACCACATAAGTGTCCTTTTAATACTTGGAGTGCGTTTTGTTTTTTTTTTTCTGTAGAAATTACTGCATGCTGCTAAGGAGCTCATCTCTTACTGTTGGTCACTGTTTCTCTCAAAGTTATCATTGTCACTGTGTTTTCTTTGTTCTCATGTATTTTCATTTTTCTTTACCTTTTTTACAATTGCTTTGTGTATTGCTTTATGGCTTCTCTTTTGGCTTGCTTAAACAGTGATGCATCAGTGCAGCCAACAGTTCAGAGAGCAGTAACAGGTTACATTTCTTTGTACTGGTGAAACTTTGATGGTATTTTGAAAATGACTGATTGCATAAGCTGTGTATAAATATACCTTTTATCCTGGACTGTGAAAAAAACCCTATCAAGAGGTTTCTTTAGTATTTTATTTGACGGGTATTTCAAATGACCTGTTCTTTTCCAGATGCAAAATTATTTATATTTTTCTAACCATTTTCACTTTTGCTATTCTCTTGAAATTACCCACATCAGGAATATGTCTATATTTAAACTTTAGGATAAAGAGATATTATTTGCAAATGTCGTTATATACAGTAACTAAATGATGTCCCTTTAAGGGTGTACAAAGTTTGCAGAATTTATACAAGTGTTTTAAAATTCGTGACAATTTTGAAAATATTGATTAATTTTACAGATCCTGTTTTTTTAAATTATTTTGCAGTCAGTCTCTTTAAAGTCAGGGATAAACCGTCCTTGGCCAAATACGTATCCTCAGCTAACTTACATGAAAAGTTATGATATCTGTAGATTTTTTTTGGGCGTCTCTCTGGTTTGTTAGGTCTTGATATTTTGGGAAATATCAGTGTACTTAAACTTACATATGTGTTTAAGCTGCTTTTTTTTCCTTTTTGTTTCTTAAACCCAGTGCCTGGTTAAGTGTCTTGATCATCAGGGTAATGATCACTTGTTGTAAATTACCATGGGAGTGATAAAAATCTTGCATGTGTGTGTAAGGAAGAGCAACCTGAAAATATGACTCATGAAATGGTTACATGCCTTGCCCTCAGGAGAAGACAAAGGGCTCACTCTGAGGTATCGAACAAACTGGGATGATAAGGCAGGATAGAGTGTGGTCTTCTAACTGAAATTACTGATGAGTTGTTCTTTGGTAGGGTTTGACAGTGTTGGCTGCTCTCCTGCTCCAGCTGGTCAGAGGCACACAGCAGCACTTTACCCCAGTGAAGAAAAGTCACAGAGCGGAGTTCCAAGCTGTTTGCTGTAGCCTTTAGCTGTGATTTTTTCTTAGGGATACAGAGGGAGGTTGGGGGATGAGGGGGAGTGTCATGAAAGAAGCAGTTCTTGAGACAATGAGAGTAAGAAGAGTAAAGTTGGCAGTGAGTGGGGAATGGAATCCACCATTACCAGCTCAAATGTGCGGCAGACAGTCTGTAAGAGTCTGTAAGAGTTTTATTTTCTACATCTGTATGCTGCAAGGGGAAGTAATATGCCAGGAAAGATGTGTCACAGGCATGATTCAGAATTGGAGAGGAACACAGTGCATACACAGACAACTCACAAATCACATGGAATAAATATCTGCAGGGTCTAAAGAGGTTAGTTCTAAGGATTTTCACACTGCAGAATTTAATACCGTCCTGTACCCTTAGCAGTGTGCTTTGATAAGTGTGAGTCCATAAGACATGCATCGTGCATATGTGGTTGTCCCTGTATTGCAGGACCAGTGACAGCTACAGCTAACCAGGAGAGCAGAAGGAACAAGAGAAGCAGCTATCCATAGTGACGAGATTGTGGCTCAGGACATGGTGCAGAAATATGAAAACTTGCTAGTGGTGGGGAGGAAAGAGGAAACTATAGTTGCTTTCTCTGCTAGTCTGGGGGCTTTTTTTCATAGATGGGGAATTGGTTTGTGCATGCAAGTGCCGTATTTCTCAGAGCTTGTTTGAGAAATTTGTGTCCTGTAGAGTAAGTGTTCTGGTCTCTTTTTTGGGGTCTTCTTTCGTTTTGAACAAGACCTTTACTGGAAAACACAAGGGCAATGGGAGGGTTTTTTTTATTATAGCTTTAAAATGCCTGCTAGTGCAGGCGTGCAGTGTTGGATTTTATTTGAGGAGTGACACATGTTTGGGCTGTGTTTGTGTTTAGTGCCTCCTCTAGCTCCAGTGCAAGCAAGCAAAATGCAGAGTTGTGGTGGCTTTAACCACCTGAAATAATTAGAAGTCCGGAATCAGCTGATGGATTTCATAATTTGCGATTTGCTTCTGCAACAGTGGTATAATGTGATGTTAGAAATCTCAAGCATGATTACAGCACCTGTCTGGGGAACTGTGTGAATAGAGGCATAAATAGTCTATTCTGCAACTGAAGAAAACAGGAGTGCATAATTTTCTGTGTATGTAAGAGATTTGTTAATGAAGTCTGAATAGCACTTGAAAGGGTTTACACTTAAAACTATCGTCTTTATGCCTGTGCTCCAGTTGGGGAAAAAACAACCACCAATAACAAGGACACTCCCTTTTCCTCCCTTGTACGGTCCAAGCTCTGTTTCTGTCAAACAAAGGTTTGGTTTTGAAAAACCACACATGAGTTTTGTTGTTATCAAGCTGTTCCAAAGTTTGTGCAAGTCTGTGCTGTTACCAGGGTTTCCAAACCCATGGAAATCTCAAAAAAGGGGATGATTAAAACCGGTTTCTTACTTCTAATGTCAGTTTCTGTGTTGTCTTCCTCCCTTGTGCTCCTTGAGTGTGTTGTCTGTCATGTTTTGCATGTGGAAGCTGGAACCTGCACTACTTCAAAATATGCTCACATCTCCTAAAACCTACGTGTTGGTATTTAGTGTTGATGCACGCTGGATGTTTTGTGTCAGGAGAGTACTAATTTATGGTTTCATTATGGTGCTTCCACATATTGCTCTCTGGAACCAGTTGGTGTGTTTCCAGCAAAAGCAAAACCCTGAATATTCAATCCTGAATAAATATGGACAGTTGATAAATCATGCATTCTGAAATTCTGGCTTGCGCAGCATGACATTACTACATGGAAGGTAGTGTCAGCAGTTTCTAAATTGTTCCCTGTGGAGCTTCAAAGAGCTGCGCAAGCTCCTGCGCTGTGCATAGTGATCAGCAGCATGAGAGAGTTTGCTGAGGTAAACTTATTAAAGGCACTGAAATTAAAAGCTGACGGGTTATTTTACATAGTAACTGAAATCCACTCTTAATATAAGCAAAGTAACGTAAATCATAGAATCGTAGAATAGTTTGGGTTGGAAGGCACCTTAAAGATCTTTCAGTTTCAACCTCCCTACCATGGGCAGGGTCACCTCCCACCAGACCAGGCTGCTCAAGACCCCATCCAACTTGGCCTTGAACACCTCCAGGGATGGGGCATCCACAACTTCTCTGGGCAACCTGTGCCAGTGCTTCAGCATCCTCACAGTAAAAAAATTCTTCCTAATATCTGATCTAAATCTCCACTCTTTCATCTTAAAGGCATTAATTCTCATCCTATCCCTGCACTCCTGGTAAAGAGCCCCTTCCCAGCTTTCCTGTCGGCCCTCTTTTAAGTACTGGGAGACTGCTATAAGGTCTCCCCAGTGCCTTCTCTTCTCTAGGCTAAACAAACCCAGCTCTCTCAGCCTGTCATAGCAGAGGTGCTCCAGCCCTCTGATCATTTTCATGTTTCTACGCTGAGCTCGCTCTAACAGAACCATGTCCTTCCTGTGCTGAGGACTCCAGAACGGATTGCAGTACTCCAGGTGAGGCCTCACGAGAGCAGAGCGGAGGGGGAGAATCACCTTCCTCAACCTGCTGGTCATGTTCTGATGCAGATCAGGGTACAGTTGGCTTTCTGGACTGCAAGCGTACTGTATCAGTTTGTGTTGAGCTTCTCATGCATCAGCATCCGCAAGTCCTTCTTTTCAGGGCTGCTCTCAATCCATTCTCTGCCCAGCCTGTATTTGACCTTGGGTTTGCCACAACGCAGATGCAGGACCTTGCAGGACTTTTTGTTATTGTGCATCTTGCAAAATAGGAAAAATAATGTTAATGGTGGAACCCAGCTGTGAGCGTCCTAGAATCACCATGACTGGACTTCTCCAAGTTTCCAGTCTGTTTGCAGAGGCAGTCAAAAAGCTAAGCAGGATGTTGGAAATCATGAGTGAAAGGCTAAAGCAAAACCCCACAGTTCTGCATGAAACAAGCCTTTGCACCCACTGAGATATGTTAGAGAGGGAGCTCATAATGCTTCAGGCAGAGTCAAGAGGAACTGCAACGTGAAGCTTTGGGCCTTTGCTACTGTCCTTTTCTGAAGGTAAAGAGATAGTGATGAGCTAAGAAAGAAGGGACTTCTGAGTGAGGTTTTAGAGATGGTCCTCGAGCACAGGTTATCAGGCCTCATTGCGATAAACCCAAGCAGAGGAAAGATGCCTGCTGGTATTCATGGGCTGCTTCACCTGCAGAAACTAATGGCAAGTATTTATCTAGAGATTTTTCTCATCTGCCTGTGAGACCTGGTTTTCCTAATGATATCATCATGGATTTTCCTGCTTGCTGAGTCACAGCAGTCATTTATGCTGCCATTGAGCTCCCCCTTGCAATCTGCCTTCCTGTCAGGGCCCTGAGTAACTCTTAAACAGGACCTAAAACTTGGAACTCAATCATAAATAATTGCTTTAGTTACAAAAGAACATTAATGTCAGGTGATACTGACTCCCTTCCTTTCCCATCTCACTCTATCCTTTTTCCTTTCTGCAATCTCACCATTGTGTTCCCTCTACCTCCTGCTGTACAGCTCTGTTTACTTACCTGGTGTCACAGGGGAATTCGTAAGAGAAGTCATTATTATGGGTTTAACTAAAAAAGTTCTATTAATCATAGAATCGTAGAATCATTAAGGTTGGAAAAGATCTCTGAGATCGTCAAGTCCAACCATCAGACCAACACCACCGTGCCTACCAAACCATGTCATGAGGTGCCACAACTACAAGCTTTTTGAACACCTCCAAGGATGAAGACTCCACCACTTCCCTCGGCAGCCTGTTCCAATGCTTCACCACTCTTTCAGTAAAGAATTTTTTCCTAATATCCAATCTAAACCTAACCTGGCACAATTTGAGGCCATTTCCTCTCATCCTATTGCTTGTTACTTTGGAGAAGAGAGCAGCACCCACGTCGCTACAACTTCTTTCAGGTAGTTGTAGACAGCAATAAGGTCTCCTCTCTGCCTCCTCTTCTCCAGGCTTAACAACCCCAGTTCCTTCAGCCAGTCCTCATAAGACTTGTGCTTCAACAATGATCAAACTATGATGAAATATTAATTAATTGATGACTCAATAAAAATTAAATGGTAATAAAATTATGACTAAGCAATAACTAAATATTAGTTATACAGTGTTTTAATGATGATTTGATTTGAACGATGATTTAGATGGTGATTAGGCAGCAGTCAAACACTCTGGTACTCACTGCACTTCTAACAACAGTTGGTTATGTACATGTCGCTGGCGTACCATGTAAATTTAGGCCTGATGTAAAATGTCCCTTACCTAATTAAAGATATCAGATGCTGGGTGAGAGGCCTTTCAACTTTGAGGAGAAACTGAGCGACCTTGAAAGATGTCCCTGCTCATGGGGAGATCCTGGTGTGCAGCCCACTGCTCAGGTGGGCTTGGAGGTGCTACATATTTTTATAGCTTGAAGTGATGAAGGTGTAGTCAGCCCTCGCTTTGGTGTGTGGGCAGGAGTGCAGCTGCATCAGTTTTAACTGTGCCTGGTCTTGACTTGGGCTGGTGCCCTTAGTTTCTGAAAAGATGTGTCCCAAATTCCTTGACTCCTGAGAGGGTGTGGCCTGGTATGATTCTTAAGGTTTACACAGCAGGGCAGATTTCAGTCAGGCTTCCTTGTTGGTGATGCCCGAACCAACGCACCGTTCCCTCACACAGGTGGGTGCACCTGTCATAGCTGGAGGGACACGTGGCTGCTGGAAGGGCAGTGGCTGCCAGTGGGGAAGCTTACTCTGCATTTCAGCTGGCATGAACATGCCAGAACTCTTGCCTGGGTAGGGAGATGAGCATTGGGAAAGCCTCTGCCCCATTGCTCAGTACTTGGTCCTTCATCAGAGGAGGACCAGGCTGGGGAATATAATTAAACAATTTGGGTATGCACCAATGGGTACAGAGAGAGCTGGCAAATGTCAGCATGAGTCTAATCTAATCCTGAATGGTGATGGTGATCCTACAGCCTGGATGACACCAAACATCACCCCTGCCATCAGGAACAGCAAGGAGGAGGATGAGGCAACCTGCAGGACACCCAGCCTCACCTTGATCCCTGTAAAGGTGATGGAACAAACAGATGTGCAAACCACTCCCAAAACATTCAAGTACAAGGAGGTGACTGGGAGTAGTCAGCATGGATTTATGAGGGGAAAATCAAGCTTAACCAACTGGTTTAATGGTGGTGTCATCAGCAGCACCACATCCAGCTGGATGCCAGTCACTAGTGGTGTACCTAGGGGGCTGGCACTGGGGCCAATACTGTTCAAGGTCTTCATTAGCAACCTGGGCAATGGACTTCCGGTATGTTTGCAGAGGATACAAAAACATGAGGAGCGGCTGATACGGCAGAGGGTTGGGCACCACTAAAGGGGACCTGGACAGGATGGAGAAACGGGCCAGCGGAAAGTTCATTAAGTTCAGCAAAAGGAAGTGCAGCATCTGGGGAGGGATAACCCTAGGCACTGGGACAACTGCTGGAAAAGTACCTGGCAGAAGTAGCAGAGGCACCTTTTAGCCTCAGACACCAATGGGCAAGATCTGAAATGAGGTCATCTGGCTCAAAAGCTCTGCAAAGACTGCTTAGGTCTCAGTGCAAGCACCGGGCACACAGCATGCTGGGTTTATTTGAAAGCTTTTTTTCCATCTTTCCCCCATACAAACTGGTTCCTCTTTCTCGCTGCATTATACAGGGACCTTAAAATCTATGCTCAGTGTAGGATAAACTGGCACTGGTACCCTAGTAATCCTACAAATCACTGCACACCAGCCTTGTTTTGAGACTCAGCTGTATGAAGGTTGGTTTGTTTCCATAACCCAGGAGGCTCCTTGCCCGATGATGCCATGCCCTCACATGGTGCCCATGACACCGCTCCGTGCCTCCCTGACATCCTGCTGAGTAGGTCCTATCATCAGCAACTAATGGAGTGAGTGACACACTGCGGACAGGCTGTGCTGTGCTGAATCATGGGGCTGGGCACGTATCCCTGTGGCAGCAGCCACCTATAGGCCTGGTGGGGGTATCAGCACAGTGGTGGGAGCCACGGTCTTCCCTGCCACAAGCTGGTCAGGTACCAACGGATTGTTCTCTCCTAGTAGAGGACAATCTGTTAACAGGTAGATCTCCGTGATATGTTCAGGCACTCTCATAATCCTCAGTTGATCAGAAAACTGGCAGTACCCTGCTACCTGCAAGATGACAAAATCTTCGTGATCCAACCAAACCCCCTCCCAAATTAATTATATTCATCTATTTATTCTTATAAATGGGACCGATTTTGACAAATCAGGGCTCATTCTGCACTAGCAACGAGCAGGGCCCCAACCTGTTATTTATTATGCTGGCTCCAATGTAGTACAAATGGAAGGTGTGGACAGCTGTCTCCCTGGCCCGATTCCTTCATCAGCCATAGTGGATGGGGACTGCACATTCCCTCTTCTTCTTCCTAGGGAAAATGTTTGGGGTCTTTATGGGTAGGTGAAGAAGATGCATCTTCACCAAAGACAGAGGTTGACATAGTCAGGTTCTGAATCCTGGGGCTTTGTACTTCCCTTTGACCCTTCTCCTTCGCTCTTCCAATCTTAAAAAAATGAGTCAACTTGCTGTCTAGCCACTCCAGCCTGTCTTAGTGCCATAAATACCTCTTTCCAAGTAAACTTTTCCTTCAGCTGTTTCATTTACATTCACTTTTCCAGTCCGATAATCACCAACCTGCCCCCAGTGATAGAATAACATCTCCCCTGGCTTTCCCACAGCTCCTAGCAAGAAAATGATGCCAGATGTAAAAGGTTCCATATGAGAGTGAAAGTTATGTGATAAACACCTTGCCCCAACATTAGTTACGTTACATTTGCAATGGAAGAATTATTTGTGCATTTAAATAGCATGTCAGGACCTTCCAGCTATGGATATATCATTATTTTTATGTCCTCTACAGAGGAAAATTAACTTTTTGTTATACAGAGGCAGACATGAAACCTCTTTTCACTCTGTGTTCATTCTCACTAATGGTTATTTTAACAGGAAAATTGACTAATCAGTCTTGGCAAACTATCCAACAACTTTATTTCCAGTTTCATCATTGCTTGTGATACAAAAGTCAAACTTCCACAAGTAGTTCTTCAGAACAAAAACCCCATTTATACATAAACAATTACGTACAACATTTATAATGTGTAGTACAAAATGTACACCATTTGCACGAGATAAAAATTGCATCTCATGCCAAGCTTTGATAAAGCGTTAATTATATAGACTAGAGCTGGTGGCTACATTTCATAGAGACAGTTGCAGGCACTGCCTTAAAGCACAGGAAAGACGCAGTTCTGAAAAAGCTGCACTTTGTTTCATCCTCAGTCCCTGGCTCCCTTTATTGAGTTTGGGGCAACGCCTTGGTCCTTCTCCATATTCATAGAACAGTTGTTCTGAATTCATCAAAAATGAAGCTAGGCACATGTGCTTCAACAACCTAAAAGAAGCAGGAAAGCACAGTTAGGCATGTTCCTCATTATTCATTCATATGCTCTATTCATCCATTAACAAGCACATCTAATCCATGAATCAAGCACACACCACTATCAACCTGAACCACCCTGGCTTTAGGAAGTGCTCCTGGATGCGTCCTTGCTTGGTGCACAAAGGAAGGAAGGAAGGAACACGATGTCAGGCAGGCAGGGCAAGCCTCGGGCTGTGAGGAATTGCTGGGACCTGTGTAAGGTGGAGGAATGCTGACACGCTCTCTGCTGTTTCTCCACACAGCACCAGGCTGAGGTGGAAGCCAGCACAGGTACCAGACTGCAAGACTGACACGGGGACTTCCATTACATTGCCCTTTGGGCTGGGACAAAACTGGAAGTACCTCACTCTCTTTTAGTTGCGAGTATTAGCAGGGAAATGGCTTATTCAGGAATCACTGAGGTACAGCTTATAGCAAATGGGATTATGACTTATTTTTAATACCAGGTATAAATAATACATCATCCTCAAATGCACTTAAGCTGCATTTAACCCTAAAATAAAGTCCAGACTTTCAGAACTTCCCTTGCATGTGAAATAAAGAAGCTGCCTGGGAAGTCATGCCTTGGTAGGAAGGGAAGGAAATCAAGGACTGGATATGGTGCTTCACCAACATTTAGATCTGCTAAAAATCTTTTCACCTTGCACTTAGAATACTGCCAAGTATTAATTCTGAACACCTCAGAATCTTATTTCTTCCCTTCCCACCTCCCAGCAATGTACACACTCTCTAAAGATTAAATGGAACAGACTCTTCTTAAATCCATAGGAAGTTGAAGCCCTTTTTTATATTTTTTTATCCTCTCTCTATTTTCCAGAAAATGAGTTTTCGGTAGGGATACTATGGCTAGTGTAAGAATAGGTAGACAAAATATGCAAGCAACACAATTTGTAGTTTGTGCTGGGTAAAGGAATTCATTATGATCCATTCTTATCAGGTAACAGATTTTTCATCTGCATTTCCTTTCATCAGTCTTTTACAGAACCTCTGAAAAGGGCCAATGCTGCCACATTCCAGAACAGATATAAGGGATCAAACTTCCAGTATATAACTACAACATAAACCAAGATTTATTTAGCTCCTGCTCAGTGCTATGAATAGAGGACATGGAATTCTTTTTTACCTTTCTGGGTAACTTTGTGTAGCGAATGTAATCTTCTAGGAACATGAGGGCACCCACTACATCAGCAGGCATTTCTGGTATCTTCTGGCTAGAATTACAGACCACACTTTAACCAGCTGATCACTGATTTGGGTAAAATTACATGAAAATGCTAGCCTTCAAATAACACTTTCTACTGGGCATTGTGTGATTCCATTACAAAAAATAAATAGTATTTTAATCTCAAATTTGGTTAGATACTTTATTATTATGTCAAACATACTCTGCTAGAAAAACATACTTAAAAAGCAGGAATGCTACTACTGAAGCCCTCTTCACAGAGTTGATACTTAAGGAAAAAATACAACATGCATACCTTGTGCACTGTTCCATTGTTGAACGAATAAACTGACCGATCAGAGACAGAAACTGTTCTGTGTATCTTGAGTGAAACTGTTTCAACAGGGTAAGAAGTCCCAGAACTAAAGGAAGCCAGTCAATCTGGTCAGCTGGCCGCTTGCACACCACTCCTGCACAGAAAAAACCCTGTGTTTATAAACAAGAAGATATCCTTTATAGCAGAGGCAAACTTACACAATATGATCTCATGAGTTTTTTTTGTTGTGCATCCCCTTCTGCTTGCTCACATATAAAAATTAAAACCTAATGTAACAACTGCATTTCTTCCATAGCAAATGGCTTAATGATCTTAAGTAAGGCTTAGGATGTAATAAGAAAGTCAGAAATTTGGGTTCTGCTTCCTACTCCATTGTATTTGGCTTCAATATTATAACGAACCTGTCTGGAGATGATGGACTAAAGTCAGAAACCAAGTATTTTCTACAGAGATTATTTTACTATCCTCTCTACAGATAATTTCACATAGATTTTCAGTAGATTGAGACAAACAACTACTTATACATACCTAAATTTCTGGTGTACTGCAGTTTTGGAAACTGGGAAATGAGAAATAGGAAGTTGACAGTAGGAAAATATGGCAGACGTTTTGTTGTTATGTAGATCTGAGGAGGGGAAAAAGAGGAACACAATTTTTCCAGATATTCATATTTTTCTGAAATAATAATCAATAAAACAGAAACAGCAAACTGTTCCAAGCACCTGAATGTAAGCCTGACCTTGTTTAATGGATTGTGAATGCCAGCTGCTTCCAAATAAGCTGTGATTTCATACAACAGAGTGTTGTCTTCTTTAGGATAAGGTAATGATGGATTCTGATAATGTGCTTCAATGTCAGCCAGTGTTGCTCTAAAAGGAAAATAAATTGATTAAATACTTATTTAAATTATCCCCAAATAACCTTACACAATACCACATGTCACATTTTTAAAACTTTTAAATTTAAATTTTTAAAAATTTTAAAACTTCAAAGACACAAAGCCTATAAACGGTTACAAGCAAGAGTAAACCACCGGTTTTGGAATATCTTTTTACAAACATCACACCGTTTCAAAATCAGCACCACACATTTTCACTGTTCTTACTTCTCATACAAAGATGATCTCAAATCCAGATATAACCAAATGAAATTAGAAGCTGTGCTGTCCACTAGCATGTTCATAAATATTACTTGCAAGTTATTAAATTTTAATGTTTTTGTGGGGTTCAAATTCAAATACTCATAAAATAAAAACCTGAACACAATCAGACTCCGTATTTTGCCATAGTTTATATTTAAAGTGTTCCTGAGCTGACAATAATTACATCACAGTGATACATGTACATTTTGCTTCTTACTTATTGAGATTTTCCAAAGCAGCAGCCAAATGCTTGGAGTCAAACCTGCAGGAATAATTTAATTCATTGGTAATCTGTCGTCTTAAAATCTGCATCTGACCAACCTGTTTAAACACACAAAAATGGGGTAGGTTGTTATACTGAATGCAACAATGGAGGAGTAAAGTCAAACTAAGGAAAAACTTAATGAGTAACAATTTACAGTTAAATAGATGACACAAAATCCTCATTACAACTAACAGCCTTTGTAGGGCTGCCCAGAGCAGGGACATGCACAGTGGTTGGAGCTACTTCCTTTTGGTACCAGAGTGCTGATTCATGGTGCCTGCAGTCAGAAGTGACAGACCCCAACTGCGCAGTGCAGCCAAAGGAGAGGAGCAGTCACAATGCTCAAGTTACACACACAGCTCATGGCAGCAAATACAGGCAGCATGAAAAGGGCACGAAGATGGTAACAAGGTATAAACCCCCAGTTACTTGCCTGTTCGTTATTGCTAAGTGAAAATGCTTGTAGTCTCTTCTCCACCTCTCTCTAGATCTTAAGGTCAGCCATGTCAGGGGTAAAAACCACCAGAGACGCTTGCTGCAATTAACCTTCCCCTCCCTTCCCTGACCTCTCCTCTTCTCTTCAGTAACATAATCAATCATTCCCAGCACTCTGAAAAATGTAGGTCACAAAATATCATTACAAAGACAAGATCAAGAGCCAGGCTAACGGGATAGCTTGTTTACATTTTTGACACAGTAGACTGCCTTCTGCGTGAACAAGGCGTGACCAGGAAATGTTAGTGCTCCAGACTTTAGCCTTAGGTACATTGTGTCGACAAGGTCCTGTGGGGAGTCTCAAAGATCCTGATACTGCACTAAACCCAGTCTCCAAAGATCAGATCCCTAGTGCCAGGCTCCATTTTTGGCAAACTAGTACATATGAATCACAGCACTAAGCACTTTTTGGAGTGTGAGCTGTCCATACAAATGAAGCTCGAGCTCTCACAAATCCACTCCTGCTTCACTTGTGATGTTACGGAACTCCAGGGCAACATATTATAACGTTGTAAAATAAGTAGATTAAAGTATAAAGAGCCTGGAGTAAATTCTGCACATCACTAAGTCATGTAAACATACCTTCATTATGGAGTCTAAATATGCTGTCCAGATCTTCTGAGTTTTTGCAATTGCTGTGGAATAAACCTTGTTTGAATTTGCTGAGAAAAGAAGAAAGGTGAGGCATTAAAAAAAAGTAAGAGAAATAAATGCAAGCATACACAGACAATGGCTTTCTTCTATATCTAAACCAGTAAGCACTTACCTATAATTCCTCTGAGAGGACTGACAGCATTCATAAGTGCTTTTAAAGTATCCTGTACTGTCCTATCACGCAATATATTTTTCTGGAACATACTGAGGAAATTCTAAACAAAAGAAAAATAAGTAAGTAAAATCCTCACATATGTACTCTATGTTTAATTTTGGTAGTACAAGAGACACATTTTTTAACCACAGGGAAAGTATATTTCCACAGATGAGGCGCTGAGGAATTCTGTAGTTAGACTTAGTGCTTTTTTGAGTTATGCTAATCCCTGTTAGGATAATTAGCTGATCCCTCTCATTAATACATAGTACCCACTGTAGACAAGTATCAGTTCAATTTTTGAGGAAGAACTGTCTTAACATTAATAATCAATTTTCCTTAAAGTCTTTAACTAGGCTAGGATTGGATTCTTCTCAGGGAACAGAAAAACTTGGGTTTCACATAGCAGTATTAAGGAAAAAGTCATCACACAGAAAGATACCTTATTTGTAACATAGTAGGCTCAAACCATCTAATCCTTTGCTGATATTTGGACAGAAAAACAGAAGTTGACTGAGATCAGCTTTTGAATCAGAAGGCATTCCCTGCAAACCACTGTTCAATGTAATGCATAGCTTTGTGCTACACAGCACCACCTATTCAAGAGTACCCATTTCCACAATCTACCTGTAACTGAAATTCTTATCTTTGTGTTTGAACACATTTTTCAAATGCTTTTCATTTCAATTTACCATTTAAAAATTAACAGGTATTTTACTTCACTATAAGTTATTAAACAATAAAAGCTTCACGATCTCGATAAACACAAGTTCAAAAATTACCTGCAGCTCCTTTACAATCATGAAACACAGCAGCCTGTCTAAACCATTGAGACCGAAGGTACCCAAAGTATCTTGGATCTCTGAGAAGAGACGACTATTGGTTACTTCCTGGTGAGTTTTGGTATCATACCAGGTGTTCATTTGGTCAATATAACAGGTGAGTCTGAGGAAATATTAAACAAACAACTACTTTAGAATAAACGGCAGAGTTCCTGTGACAATCTGAGTAATGAATTATCTTATTCAGGCAGATATTAGAAAAACCCTCGAAGTATCTCTGGTGATGTTTAGTTACTCCTCTCTCCACAGGGGTTCTGCCACCCTTCCCTGGTTTCTCTCTCCCTCATTTGGGTAAGACAATGTCTTCCTTCCTGGACTGAAATCACAACTTTTCTAGACTAATATTTAAAATGTACAGGATGGATTAGATACATTTGGTTTTAGATAAAGATGGTGATATGACAGCTAAGAAAAAGCTATTTGTTGTGTATTCTGTTCTTATTCATATTCCGTGGAACTGGGGCAATCCAGTGCATGGTGCTATAATACAGGCATGTGACACACAGTACTTACTTTGGGTCTGTGATCCTCAGGATTTCTCTACAAAGCCGACCAATAAATGTCACAGATTCATCCACAGGTGTGAATTTTGGTATAGGAATATGAGTAGATTGGTATATACTTTGCCAGTCTTGAATCTGAAATATGATTTTTAGAGTTATTTGCAATGTTACCACTGCATGTTTTTAATTTGCTTAGAAATTTCATCCCTTTTGTTTAATTTAGTAATACACTGTAAAACAATATCGTAAATTACACAGAGCACAACACTGCAAAAACAGAACAAACCAAAGGTAAGTCTTATGACAAAGAGGAAGTATAATGTAAGGGCAAAGGCTGAGAGAACTTCATAAACTCCTGGTGCGAATTCCATCTGCTCCTTTCTGCAGCAAGACTAGCCACCATTTTGTTAGCTAAAATTAAGATCTACTAACTCCACCACTTGTGAAATGTCACAAAAAGACCTGGCAACTACTATAATCTTTCCAAGCTCGAAGTCTCATGGCTAACAACAGATACAGAGAGAGATACTGTGATTCATGCAGTTACTTTCTGTTTTCTTTGAGAAAGAAAGCAAGGATATTGTTCACTGGCAAGAGATACCAAAATATTCTGTTTGGGCTACTTTGGTCTTTTTATGTACAAGTAATGCAGTGGGGATGGTGAAATCCTTCAGAAAAAGCTAGGGGCAGATTTTTTTTACAGTAGTTAGCACACTTAGTTGAAGACACAATAACATGGACTGTGCACAATAAGGTACACATGCTGCATCAGTCAGAAGCTTTAACATCCAAATATAAAGACATTTATCAACTTATTCTTGGTTTTGACTAGCACCTTTGTTCTTAAGAAGTTATTGCACTCCTGTTCCACGTTGTAGTTAATAATGCGAGACACTTCCTCTTGCCAAATTTTTAAACCATATATATTGACATAATCCTGGATGTATTCAAACGATCGATGGAACCCATCCATTGTAGCTGCCATTTCTTTCAGTTTGGGCATCAGTTCGCTTGGCTACAGATGGAAAAAAAAAAAACAAATTCAAAACTGTGAACAGGTAGAATAAATAGAAAATGTAAAAAGCTTGTAAATACCTTTATATAACAACCTCTAGAGCATTTAATTATGATCAGAACTGAAAGCACTGAGAAATTTATAAAAGGGTGTTTGATATATAAAGTAATTCTTACTAAACATTTTTTCCTCCTGCTTTAAATGTTTATTTTAGGCTTCAGTGGTATTATTGACTGATCTGGGAGACTGAAGAATCTGGACAGGATCAAAACAAGGAGTCAACCTCCTTATTCTATCATTGCTTTTCTATGTTCACCTGGCTTACTGATATCATGTGTTGTCATCAGTCATCACAGACAAAGTCAGAACTGTGAACTTGGAATTGGCAGGACACTTGGCAACACAATAAAAATTTTGATTTCTGTATAATCTTAGAAATTTATAAACTCATTTTAACATCAAATAAAGCATTATTTATAACTTTTAAGACATTAAAAAAGTGCAATTTTTTTACAAAAAGGAAATCTGCATAGGAAAGTATGAATTATTTTCTAGAAGGCAATATAATTAAGTTCCAGCAAACACAAGATACACAAAAAATTAAAATCAAATGAAGCTGTTACCCACCCTGGCTCTAGGATTAAAGATAAGCCCCCTGTGAAGCGCGAGGGCTACACGTTTTACCAGCTCCTTCCTTATTCCATCCTCTAGTAACTGTTTCGGGTCCACCTAAGTACAAAAAACATTTTTTTCTTAAAGTCAGGAAGACATAAAAAATCATACAGGATTCAGTTTGTACCAAGAAATATATTAAATACTAGAAAGTACTGCTACTACATGCACTTCTTCACCGATGGTTGTCCAAAGGATAAACATTTAAATATTTCTACTAGATAATAAATGATTCCTTTAAGTTGAAGGGGAAAAGTGTTTAGTTCCCATATTAAACCTTTGTTCATGATATACAGAGAATGTTGTACAATTATAAGCCAGTATGCATTAAGAATACTTGCTCCTGGTCCTGACAGAGGTTCTTTAATGTGAGAAGAGTGGTTTTTGACAGTGGAAGAAAAAGCTCTTCAGAAGAGCTTTCCAGTAGGGTAAAAACCCAAAGATCATCCATTAAGGTTGATGATTTATTTACAGTGAAGACTGTGGGTTCTTAACAAGCATAAATAACACATTTCTTATCTGGATCATAACCATTTGAAAATCTGTATGCAAACTTATTATTTCTTGCATTTTCATCTTTCCTTAAGGTCTTGCTTAATGTGCTGAAATATCTGTGCTAAAGTGCTAATTGCCACCAAATTACTTTTTTCCTACTGTAATAATGGAACTTTACCTTTATGATACCAACTAAAGTAGTCTTCATCATGAGGATACCTTCAGTGAAGATTGAAATTGCATGTGTTAGCTTGGCAACCTTTAACAGAAAGAGAAAATAACATTTACTGAAATGATTCAATAAATATAAATCATTACTCTAAAAAGAGACATCTCTACCAGTGGTTACTTCCACTTAAAGTAATTTGCAGTGATAGACTTTCAATTCTACATGTCATTCTAGACTTACTTATAGTACAGTGCTATGAGTAAGACTTACTTATATACTACAGTCCAGATTTACTTTATTTTAACTAGAAAAATATAGGTGTATTACCAGTAGGAAAGAACAGGTACACCTCAGAGGCTTCACAGAGATTATAGGAAGTTAGACCTAGCCACCAATATGACGTGTGTAGAAAACAACATGGACAAAACTCTAAGTTGGCACCTTGAAGCAAGTTAGGGACACAGCTTGAAGCAGTTTTTCCATAATAAACCCTGATGCCAGCCAGGAGTCAATTTCAGTATATCCATTGATTTAATACAGTAGCACATTCACTTAAGTTTTAAGTTCAGACACGCTAGTCTTTGCTTTTAAGGCAATTACAAGATAGAGCAGAGACAACGCAGTTCAGACTTAAAACGCTACAGAAAGCAAAGGTGAAAAGCTTTTACGTAAGATAAGCAGTTTCCCCTTTATCTCCTCAAAACAAATGAACTGTTACTGAATACTGCCTCCTCTTCCTACCCACACAAAAAATAAACTGACTTTAGAAAGTTTAAACAGGGAGTCTAAACCCAGCGTTCAGGTCAGAGACCACAACTTGATTGTATAAAGCACCTAACAAGTGAGCACTTTGGCAAAAAATACTGGAAAAAGCTGGCATCTTAACTGATAATTGGAGATATATTCTTTGAGGGAAGGAGTTACTGGTCTGCTCAGGTTTTTTGCTCCTCATATTCCTCTACTAAAAATAAACACAAATAATTTTAATGTTTGCTCACTCTTAAATACTCATAACAGTGCGGGGGAAAAAACCTAGAGACAAAATGTTGATGAGCAATAGCAGCTTCTCGTATTTGATGGCCTCAAAAAAGCTTAACCCTGCTGGCTTACTCAGTCCTCAACCTTCTTCACCTGGAATGAGCATTTCAAATGTGGAGGGCTTCATTTTAGACCTTCTTTTCTTAGGGTTCTTCCCTGACTCTCAATAAATCCAAAAATCTTCATATTCATAAATACATTTAGTTTTTCTCCCCTTTTCTATAAGATCAAAGTTTAAACTTTCACAAATAGAAGAGTAAAAGTTTCTCAAACCTCAGGTATACTCCCAATAACACTAATCAGTTTCAATTTTCACTAGGTCAATTGCTAGACTCAGTGGAGCTGTACATATTTAAACTTAGGCTGAAATTGCCCACCTATAAGGTATGCTTTTTCAGAATTCCCTGTTTTAACCGCACCTCGTATCGTGGTCCAAGCTGAGCGTAATCTCGTAGCTTGTCCTTATCAAGGCGAGTAGGCACTTCAATAATATCATGAGTCTGAAGCTTTATGATTTTGAGAAGAGATGTAAACATGCTTTCTGGAATTATCTGTAGAACCTTTATAAATGAGAGAAGAAACAAAATCACAGTCGCTATATTCTCATTAAAAAAAAATCTTCAATTAAGAAAAAGTAATTAAAGATCAAGAGAGTTTACCTCTTCAAAAGCCTACCTTTCTTACATAAGAAACCAACTCGCCAGAATAATACTGTGATACACTCAGAAGATCAGGACTGTTCGCTTGATTGATGCGGAGAAGTGGCAAATCAAGAGCAGAAGCAAGCTAGAAATAAAGTTCACATTTTAACTTCACATCTGTTTTTCTGACATAAATTACCTGCTGGAATTCTCTTGCTCAGGCTCTTAAACCCACAACTCAGAGTACTAGATTATTCCTAAAGAGCAGTGTTACAACAGGTTTGCCAACAGAAAAAGAATTGTGAAAAGTCAAAAAAGTCCATTCCCCTTATTAATTTTTTGTAAATCTGAACAGTTGCAGGAAATACTATTTTTGTTGTAATTTTACAGTCTCCCTCATGCTATTTCCCATTCTTATTTCTACAGAAATTATTTTTCTACAGAAATTATATGATAGACAGAGGGCACGGCCAACATAACTTTTATGATTCCTTCAGCCACTTCTGCTATGTATGCAGAAGATCCCAGCTCTGAACCGATGTCTCCAGCAAGTAACTGTAATGAGCAGAGGTTGGATGATGAGATGTACTTGTCTAATAGCAGCAATATAACTGGTTGGGTAGAAAAACATGCATAACTTGGATTTATTTCTTTAAAACTATCCGTGTGTTAATTTCATACAGTCTTAAGAAATCTGTTGGTAAAAGGAAGTTTTGACTTTTTTGTGACTTCAAAGCCTTAAGGTCTATTTAACAAATGCTTTGGTTGAGCTGCTGTGTTCAAGTACATTCACTGATGTTTACACTTACCTTTAGGAAAGTGGCTCTGAGTTTAGTTACCATAGATGGACTGATTCTTATACTTTCCTGCATAATAGATGTAAAGCTAGGGAAGGAAAAAAGCAAAACAAAACAAATCAGCTTCTTCCCTTGAAACTGTTATTTTTAAACTGTTAAATCATGTCATCAGCACCTTTACAACCTGGAAATGGCACAGGAGATCACTAAAAAAACTTCACTAAACAAGGATTTTGGTCTGAAGAGATATGAGTCAGAAAACCCCCCATATGATAAGGGGGTAGGTGGGGCAAAGAGAGGCAGCATTAGGGAGTGTTAACAGCCAAGGTAATGAGTAGGAGCTCAGCAAAATCACACCATGGAAAAAGAGTTCTGCAGCTTTCGCTGTTTATTTTTGTTTGAAATAGGAACTCCTGTATTTTGGAGAACTCTTATCCAAAGACTGGAGACTGAAGCTTAACAAAACTGGTACAGTTAGAACAGGACGGACAGTAAAAAGTTATAGTACCACTTAACCTGCAGCTAACACCATGACAAGGATGACTCTTAATTCTTATTCAAGTTGATGAGAATTAGTTAAATATACTCAACAACTCACAGAACAAGACTTCAAGGCTGTTTTTATATTGGAAAGTTTATACTATTAATAATATTTATGCATGGTATTTCCCACAAGTTTCACAAATGGTGACTGACTTGGAAGAAAAAGCTCCTGCTAAGATACCTGTCAATTAATTGCCAAGCATAAGAAAGATCACCAACTATCTGCATGGTGATCAAGACCTCTTCTTTAATGTTGATAGTTCGGATCATCTGATGGAGAAATTTGCGGGTGTCAGCCAGAAACTGGCAAACTTGCAGGTTTGTTTCCAGCTGGTGAAACTCTTGGACCTATATTTGAAAAACAAACAAAAAAACCAACCTCATAAAACAACACCTTTGTTTACTACTCATCTTTAAGGACAATACAAACAGAATCAGTAAACTGACATACCCCTTCAGGGTGTTATTACAGTAAGACACTTCACAATTCCCGGCCTACATTATAGTGCGTTAAACAATATATTTCACAAAGCTACTTGAGGAAGTGTACTTTGAAACACCATACTGAGTATGCTTTTATACCCTGTAAGTAGAAGAAAGGTACACAAATCAAATATGGATGTTGCTATTTTCCCTTTCAAAGTACCCTTCTAGCTTCAGATGAACTTATTCTCAGAATTTCTAACAGAGTGAGTAAAGTTGCCAAATAATGTTTAATATTGAATTTATTGTAAAACCCCAACTAACCTGCAGCTATAGGTGGCACAACTTTTTATGCTGTATCCCTCATTTTGCAATCACAAAGTCTATAAGCAAGTCCTGCTAACTGTACATATAAAACTGCAAAGACCTAAAGGCTGTTAAAATGCAGATCTGTTTTGTGACTCATCTATCGGAAGTCAGTGCATTTGTATCAAACGCTATTTTTCAAATGGACGAGGTTATCTATCTCAAAATTTCTTTGCCATACCTCCTCCAATGCCTGTATGAGCTGCACAGTTTTTCTGCCTGCTGCAGTGGAATCATCATAGTTTAAAGACATTATTTGCTTGGAGATTTCTCTGAACCAAGCCTGAAGATTTTCTATGTATGAACAAGAAAAACGCAATCAAATCTTTGCATGTATGATAAGCAACAAAGACACAGGGAACTTGCTAGTCAAAATACACAAGCTATACATGTAGATCATTTGAAGTTTTCATCTTATACTTACCTTTGTAGTCTTTCACCATGCAAGAAGCTGCAAATGCTGAGGTACATTTCATATACAACATTTAAAAAAAAAACAACTATCAACTCAAATGGGCATTATAAAATCTATACAAAGATGATAAAGCTATTTAAATCATAAATTTGCATTTCATTAACTGATTTACAATGTTAATTGTCTTGGCAGTTGCAATTTCTGTTTTAGCCACAAGTCTGCTGACATCAAAAAGATAAAGGGAAATATTTCAGAAAGGTAATTCTACTCTTAAGTGCAAGCAAGTGAGAAAATTGCCTGTATTCTAAGTTTTGTTGTTTTGGATTGATCATAAATGTTGCCCTTACATGGACACTCACTGTCCATTTGATCAGTGTTCCTGATCAAATGAGAGTGTGATTTACAGTTCTTATTGCTCCACCAGTTGAAGAAAAAAAAAATGTTTCAAAAAACAGAGAAATAAATTTGGAAAGAAATACAGATTCAACACTTTTAAGTGCAGATCAGAAGTAAAAGAAGGTTTGAAAAAATACTGATACAACCGAAATCCATGTTACAACTAGGGAAAGAATGAGAGGAGAGGTTAAATCATCCCCATATATAATGGGCACGATCTTTGCACTCCTTTGTACACAGAACACAGTACAGTGTACTCCCTTATAGACAGAAAAGTGAACTGGCATTTCATAGTCGGACCTGGCATCTCTAAATAAAGTGATAAAAAATATTTTTAAAAACAAGGCCATCTAAATATTAGGTACCTAAATATGGCTTACATATGGAATATATGCAGAAAATCTAAACAAGAGAGCAAGTAAGAGACCTCTGTGGCACCTGAGGGACATGAAATCTTTTATTATTATCAGTATTAACCTCATGTATTTTCTTCTGGCATCAGCTTAGAAATAAACAACAAAATTACTTGTTCCTCCACAGTTTAGTTTTTAATTACCATTTTTCTCCACTCTAGTAAGAGGTTTAACTCCTGAGAAGACATCAGCAAGCTCAGTCATCCTTTCAGATCCCTCCTTTTTATAGCTCTCCCATTTTGTCTGTTTTTCTGACAGCATCTGCTTGAACATCTACTGAAAAACAAAGCATCTGGTTTACAAAACAGACTAGAAGACATACAACAGATGAAACAAAATACTGATAACAGATGGAAGTGACTTACAGTGATTACTACATCAAGATCTTGCCAGAATACTAAACACAAAATTAAAAATATAAAAAACCAGTGTGATAGACACACAGTGAAAGAAATTAAGTGACTTTTAAAAAGCAGTATGATGCAGCTATTGTTCGTTTTTAGCCACTTATAAAAATACCCACCAACTTTTTTCTTAGCTTAGAGACCCTAAAGACTTTGGTCTAATATTGACTTATAACTCACAGAGTCATCTCTGGCAGAGAAACCAAGCTGAAAAAAAGTATGTATGTGAAGTTATGCATATTCTTAAGTATTCTACCAGGTCAGTACCAGAGCACTAATGAGGAATCTTTTAGAAACAGAGTAAGTTCATACACATAATCATAGAATGGTTTGGATTGGAAGGCACCTTAAAGATCATCCAGTTCCAACCCCCTCTGCCATGGGCAGGGACATTTCATACTAGACCAGGCTGCTCAAGACCCCATCCAACCTGGGCCTTACATAGATGTAAGTTTTCTTAGCTGCTTATCCTCACCACACATAGGCTTTCATCTCTGTTTAAAAGAAACCCTGTAAAAGGTAAGTATGGCAGGATAAAACTTTACACAGCTTCATCAACAGATTTTATCATGCCTGTTATCAAGATGCAAAATTCTGAGTAAACATAAACACGTTGGGTAAGAAAGAGCTATTGTTAATTGTTAATTATTAAGAAGACCGCAAAAGCAAAAGTAATTTGTAATCTTCTATAGAAAACTCAGAATTAAGAAATCAAAATAATTGTTCTTTATGTAAGGGGACTGTGCAATAAACATACTACTACTATTCAAGTCTTCAGCTCTGTTCTGCCATTCAGAGGAAAATGCTGAAGGAAGGCAGCAGCACATTACCTCTTTCAAAATGAATTCAAATTGAGCCGTATCCAGAAGAAGCTGGAAAAGGATCCTGGAATTGTACTTTGAGTCTGTTAGAATTTGATCCTTTATCTGGCGGAGACGTTTGTTATTTGGATCACAAGCTGAAAACAGAAAGACAACATTTCTCCACTGTTATATTTGGGCAAGCTTTTCAACTTTTGTAAATAGACTCCTTCTTTAATAGCTTGAAAGCAAAAACATTTTGCTCTGATGTGTAAGTCCCCGCTTGTTCTCCACTTGTATGGGTGTCATTAACCATGTACCTTAGAATAGGAAATAATTAAAGCTTTTGTGGTGCTCCAGCCTTCATAAAACTCTTCTGTGTGCTTCTGCAAATTAAATATGAATTTAGTACAGCTGATTGAGAAGCCCAGACATCAACATTCATAAAACCATCACAGCAAATGCACAGTACCAGAAGCTCTCTCACTTACCGAGAAGCCTTAAAAGACAGCAAAAGCATTCCAAGCATTCAGCCAAGAGTATATCTAAATAGGTAAGTTTACAGACCCAAACTCATGTCAGTGACATCATTCAATAGTTTCAGCTGAATTTCAGTTCAACAGAATAAAAACCTTGGTTTTATACTATTAATTACTAAGATATTAAGAATTTTGCTATTGCTTTCTTTTAAGCACTAGGTAAAACTTTCAGAATGAGGCTTCAAACGGTAAGGCAGAAAAAGATAAAGTTCCCAGACTTTTCCTGCAGAGTATTATTGAACAGGATCAAGACTTCTCCTGCTACTTTTCATACTGGTGTCTAGCTTCCAAGAACTAAGGAAATGCACGTGTGCTGTTTCAGTCAAAGATGTTAGCAAAAGAACAGCTCAACAATCTATTGAAAACGGTAGATGAAACTCTGCTGACTTCAACAGAAGCACATACTGAATTTCCCTCAGGACCTAACATGAAGCACCAGTATAGCAGGACCAACAGCTCTGCAATGGAAGTCTAGCATGAAGTCTTCTTACCCGTGTCTGCAGTGTGAAGCATCAGCCAGCGGATTGCTACATTGCAGTCTCGCAGGCAATTCAGCAGCTTGGGAATATTGTCCAGCACCAGCTCTTCCCTTAGACAGCCTTCTTTGAGAAATTGCTGCACCTGAGTGTGCATGCGCTCAGTGACAGCAGCGTATCTGCTTGCCTTAGAGAATATACAAAATTTGCATCAATATAACCCTTGCCTCAAATAGAATACGTAATGTACAATATGACTGTAGCTTCCTGAGAACTTAAAGAGCACATAGATCAAAAATGTGCTACAAAAATTATTATCATTGCTAGTAGGCAATATCATACACTGCAACTGCATGACAAAGGATGCACGCTAAATTTTAAACCAAAGAGCCTATACATGAAACATGTTTCAAATATAAGCTTCCTAAAGTCACTTATGTACTCTCTAGAAATTATTCCTAAAAATGGTACTAATATTTTATTGCATAATGAGAAAGAACAACAACAACAATCTATTCCAGAGTGGCAATACTTGTTACGAACTAAATGTCAGTTCTACTCAGTGAATTTCTTCCCTAAAGACTAAGGAAAAATTTCTGCTCGGATTCCTTAAATTTACTAGACAATATATAGTACAGTTCTCCTAACGACACTTCTGGACTTCCTTCCAGAGCACTGGGGTCAGATTCTAAGGAGGCATTTAGCTATCATCAGTCAACTGATTAGCTGATTGGGAAAAAAAAACAAACAATATTACTCACTGTTTTTTAGGCACGGAAAAAACAATATCACATAAAAAGAAGTAACTGCATTGCATAATGCAACATTCCATTACCATTCTTTTAAATTAGATGTTTCTTTGCTGATTAGTATTTAATTTGGGAGGCCTCATTTAAAACTGAGTGCTATACAGTCAGCATAAACGTTTAACTTCTAAAACAGTTATCTAAGAAAGACCAAACACTATTGTCAGCTTAAGACATCCCAGAACTGAACAACATGGTGATGAATTTTACCATCTATTCAGTCAAGTCACAACCCTGAAACTTTTAGGGGAAACAAAAACTGCATGAGGAAGTGAAACAATCAGTGCTGTGAAACCAGACTTTGAAACTGTGAAGGAACTTTAACTCAAAGTTATGTACAAAGTTCTGTACTCAAAGCACTGCACTTTAATATAATGCAAATGACTGTATGGAAGAAATAAGTGGCATGCATACTGATGTCATATATCTGAGATGGAAACAGCTTGAATCTTGCTAAAAATACTCAACTCTGGCTTTTGTACCTGCTCTTTGACATTTGAAAGATCCAGCGTGTAGTTGAGGGCAGTTTTAGCAGCTTTGTAGGGTTCCCATGCTTCTGCTAGATTTACAGTGATTCCCATGTAAATGCTAATAACCTAAGATCAGAAGCAGAAAACAAAAATTTGCATTTCTATTTCTAATAAGAAAAATGTATGTTTCATTTAGCAATATGGGTAGAAAGTGATACACTGAGTATAAATATGAGATAACTAAACATTTTTGGTAGCTGCACTTTTTGCTCTACCACCTCTGGAAACGAAGGAGAGTGAAGACTGAAAGAAAAAGCAAGTAGTTAATTAGAGACTCAGTTCTTTCAGTCACTATGTATAATCTTTGGCCTTTATTATTTTCCTCACGAACTGAAGACTTTGTTTTCATGATGCCATGCAGAAGACTGATAAAAACAACTGGGGAAGTGACTATGTTAGACAGGGAAAAATGATCTGAATGAATCCTACTCTGAGAACGCCCAAAGGACCAAAGTGAAATGTTATACATCTATGGTGGATGTCAACAGAAGGAAATTCTGTTTCCATGCAGTGATTTTTAAGGAGCAAAGAGAAACTAATTTCAGATTTCTAGCCCAAGTCTTAGTGTGATTAAAAATACAGATTTGTGGTTGACTTGCAAGTGTTTGTAAAATACTTGATAAAAAACGGAAGCCTTGGGTTACTGACAGATAAAGGACGAACAGAGCTGTGACATGATGAGCTTTGTCACACTATTTCTTCAACTTTCGTCAGCCCAGGAGCAATCACATCTTGGGAGACACTGTCAGTCTTTGAGCTATTCTGACAGTGTCAAAAAGGAAGTCAGAAAGGCAAATGGGACGCTTGTCAACTCATATGAGGAACCCTCTAATATTGCTGAAGTGAAGCTCATTATTTCTTGCAAATGGCAGTTCCTCAAAAGGCTATACTTCAACTGCTACCAGACATTTGAAATCAGTCTGATGGTCAAGCATTCTGCAGAATGCAGCTAAGCCATCCATACCTGATCACACAAAGAAAGATGCTGTCTTAAAATAATAGTTTGTACTATGAAGTCCAGTGAATAAAACCCCTGGCATAATAAAAAAGATGCATGTCAATTCTCAATTCTAAAGTAAGCTTGCAGTTTTTCAGAAATGGATGGGTTCTAATGTCTATTAAAACAGCCAGCTATTACAGTTTATTCCCTCCTTCCTTCACTATTTCATCTATGGTATACAAGAATACATTTTGAAACAAACAGAGATACACGAATTAATTTATAGTTTTTTTGCTAAGTCTGAATTGCTTTGATATAGACTACCTGGAGACTCACTTGTTACATGCCACCCTATTTCAATAGCAGTTTTTGCCACTTAGGGCTTCTGGATGGAAATCCTAAATCTCAATACTGAGACATGTAGTAATTCCGTTTTGATCACTGCACCCAAAAAACTCAATAGAATTGCACAGACTGAAATGTTTTGCTTCTAAGTTGTTTGGACAATGGCATGGAATTAATTCTTGTAAAGAAGTTTTCAAATAACATCAGTGTGGGGGAATTTGTTGGGAGAGAAAGATTGTCATCCAAAGCATCCTTGACAAGCTGGTAGAATTCACCAGCAGAAACCACATGAACATCAATAATGATAAACACAAAGTCTTGTACTTGGAACAAACACAAACATTTACAACAGCACAATCTGGGAACTGACTGCTTATGTAACAATTCTGCAGAAAAGGACCCAAGCATCCTGCTGGACAAACTGAACATGAATCAGACATGCAGCCTTATGACAATGAAGAGTAATCACAGATTAGGCTATGTCAGCCAGACTGCAGACAGCAGATTGAGGGATTATTTCCATCTAGCCAGCCTTCATGAAGTCCCAATTTCCAGATTTGGGCTTCTCAGTATAACACAGACAAACAGTATAACATGGACAAACTGGAATGAATTGAACAGAAGGTTACTAAGACACTTTTACTGGGACCCACTATGAAACTATAGAGGCTGAGGGAGTTGGGTTTGCTTAAGCTGGAGGAAAGATGGCTAAGGGATCTGACTGTAGACTTTCACCATCCAAAGGGAAGTTGTGAATAAGACAGAGCCAGACCCATCTCAGAGGAGCACAGTGAAACGACAAGAGGCAACAGTCGCAAGCTACAAGGGAAACTTAGTTGTACAGAAGGAAGAAATTCTTCACCATGACAGTGATTAAGCACAGCTACGAGTGCCCTCAGAGGCTACAGATCTTCATTTTAGATATCTGCAAAACAACTGGACAAAGCCAAAGCAACCTTATTTAACTCTGAATCTACTCCTGCTTAAAGAAAAGACTGGACTAGAAGGTGCCTGTATCACCTTTCAGCCTACATATTTCTATGATTCACTTTACTACAATGGTATATCGAGAGCAGTTCATTTAAGCATTCTGGACAAAACTGGATATTTACAAAGGACAGCTTTCCACACTTATGCAGAAGGTTTGACCCAGACCGCTTCATTTTGAACAAAGCAAAATCTCCCCAGAGAAGAATCTATTCTAGTTTTAGGACACCATTATTTTCCGTAATGCATGCTGTAAAAGGCAGGTAAGTTGTTCCTCTAACATTAAATCCAAGGAGCAGCTTTAAAACAGAATTATTTTTTACCCAATTATCTGGAAAGTATTTATCCACTATCTCTCTCATTTTTGCTTGTTGAGTGTGAAGAATGGAAGGGTCAAAATACAGTATCACATAGAGCATAGCAGCCTGAGTAGCCAGGGCAGTGCTGCGGTGTTCTGGTAATGGGTATGCAGAAACCTAAGAAAAGGGAACAAAACAATCCAAAACATTATTTAATACAACATAAACAACTTGCAAATATTATGGACCACATTAAAGAGGAGAGTATATAGACACTAGGAGGCAAGAAGGCTATGTAGGTAAGCTGGACACGCTTACACATGCGTAGTGACACATGTGTAGTCCAACTGTGTAGACATCTGCTAACTTTAACGGGCTATAGTAAGATTTTACTATGCTGTAAATGAGTCAAAGGAGGGAGAAACCAAAGAGCTCACGATAAGCTGAAAGGAGAAAAGCAGAAAGTATTTTAGAATGACTGGGTATGTTTAGTTCATCTCAGATAGAAACAAGGATTAATTTAGTCACAGTAAGAGGCAATTAGGATGAAGATAAATTGTTTATTGACCAATTCCATACACCAGCAAGATCAAAAAGATCCACATTATCAACTGAACTGTCATTTATCTAGGTTATTATGTTAAAAGGCCTCCAAACTAACAAAAAAGTTGGCATCAAAATCATATTCAAAAAGATATTTGCAATTAGGAAAACAGCTATTTGCTTTTATTAGTAACATTCTATTTTCCTTTAATTTTGTTTGGTTATTTTATTAGATTAAGTGTTCAGATTAGTAAGAAAAATCAGCAGGCTTCCGCCCACTGCCATCCAGAATAAACTGCAAGTATCAAAGGAGATAACACCTCAGACACAACATAACTTAATAAAACAGGCTGCATGTAGTTTGGGTTGATCTGAAGACCTGTATTCGGCTTTTTGTACTACATTTGGAAAAAATGCATTGGTTATAATCATGCTTTGTATAGAAACATTGTTTTTCATTATCAACTGTAAGCACTACAAACTAGAAATCACATATTGTAATATTAGTTTAATGTTAAGGTAATAAACTAATACATTAAAAGGAGGATAAGTAATTTTAATACAAAATATCAGCTGATTTAAGTAAGATTTCTGAATTAAGAAGTATATTACAAGAGCGCAAACACTTTGGTTTCCCATCAGAGACATAAATAATCTCATAAAATATTCCTGTTATGTTCTTTTTTCTGTTTTTTAGAACTATGCATAGCTTGAAATATTCTTACAGCACAGTACCTGAAAACGTTTTTTTTTCCCCTTTGAAGGTCTGCCCATAGTATGGAATTGTTTTCTATAAGGTCCCTACTTTCAAATTATTGCTCCTACCTAAAGATTTAAGACTTTGTTTATGTCTTATAATCCTTCATATACTGGTTTTCTGGCATCTATAAACTGTTTCAGTTATCCAGGACTCACTAAAAGTGTGCTGATAATTACAGAAATAAGATTGCTTGTTCATGCTGACTGAAAACCGCTCAAAAGCACGTACTTTTTAAAGATCTCTCAAAGGAATCATATTAGAAGGGACTGCAAATAATCAGACCTTGCTTTAATTTTTGTTTTCTTTTATAAATACAACTGTTATAGTTAAGAGCAGTATTCCTTTTTAAATATACTGTCTACTATGGGATGATGAATCTCTTCACACTAACTAAAAGGATGAGAATCTCTGAAGGAATTAGTTATTAAGATTGGCTAATCATTTAATGATTTAAAAACAATGAGCAAAAATTCTTTTACTGGTTGCCCAGAGAGGTTCTGCATTCTGCACCGCTGCAGATACTCAAAACCCAACGGGACACAGTCCTGGGCAATCTGCTTGAGCCAGAGAGTTGGACTAGGCAATTTCAAGAGGTCCCTTCCAACCTCCGTGATTCTGTGATTTAATTTTTACTGGGCTTCATTGTTGAGTAACAAACCTGAGAAACGATTTTACACTCAGTTTTAGACCCCTCTTTTATCTCACAGTAACTTACCTGGTTATAAATGTCATCTGAGCGTAAGCGGCCAATAACCATACTAATGAATGTTTCACTTATGGGTACCCTGCTGAAGTAACTCTCAGGGTAGTTTGGAGGTCTTTTAGCTCCAGGTTGGCTTGAGTATCCAGTGCTTCGAAGCAATTTACAGATATCATCTAAATTGGAATCAGCAGAGGATCGGGCTGCACTGTTTTACAAAAGAAAGGGAGAAAAAAAAAAAAAAAGAGCTGTATGACCTAAGCACTTCCTCCTCCCTCCTCCCTTGTAACCATCCCTTTCCTCCAGTAAAAGGATCAGAGACTAAGGTGTGGGACGTTTTCGGTTGTTTACTCCATGAGTATTATGTTCACCACAGTACTGGACGACACCGATAAATGTCCATACTGGAATCCAGATAAGCACATAAAGCAAAACCAGAAAAATGAACTTAATTTGAGAACAAAAATAAGTAGCTTTATGTTCAGAGAAAGAGCTCTGTTCTGCTTTTTTCTTTTCTCCTCCCCATTTTGGAATTCTCCTTGCTGATCCAATTCTGCATTCCAGAGTTAAGGAATCCTCTCTCATTATGTACTGAGAGGCAAAATATAGTCAAAGAAGTACAGGAACAGAATACCTCCTTTTTAATATGCGTGAAAGGGCTTGCTTCCATACCCTTTGAGACTCTAATTGTTATACAATGATGCTGTCAAAGCACCCTGGAAAATTCATTATTGTTTCAACCAATACAGCACAGCAACTACAAGAAGTGTGACTTGCAATGTATTTCTAATCTAGATACTTATGATTTTCACCAAGATTTGCTTGCACATTTGGGAACCTATGATGCTTTCATACCCAATACTTGCATAGTTAAAGTTTTAGCTGAAAGCTAATTTGTCAGTGGACCTCGAATTTCTATTGTGACAGCATGAAAAAGATCTGTTGCTCCAACTTTGCAGACACAGCAAAAGCAAGGAATTCTACTGATATTCAGAGAGCTGTACTGAACTATCAGTCTATCTGTACACAGTCAATCAAAAGATACTGATACATCCATGTATCTTAATTCAATAACCTAGTTAACTGAATATACTGCATGCTATATCCTTTCAGCCTCAAGCGCCTCTGCCTACCAATATACATTACCTGTATCTGTAGTAGGAAACCAACATTCTTTCTCTGACTTCTCCTTCAATTTTCTGGTCAATGACCAGCAGCATGACCCCATATAAATAGAGTGCTTCACACTGTTTAGAAAAGGAATGAAAAATGAAAGAAATCACATAAACACAATTTTGTAGTAACATTTAATAAAGTAAGTCACAGCATTTCCATGCATTTGGTAAACTTACATCTTTGTCTAGCTTGGCACTAAAGTAGTTGTTTCATTTTCTAGTATTAGGAAACTGTTCAATACTTACTAGAAGCTGTTTTCCATCTTCATTGAGGAGGACCGTTTCTAATGTTTGCTGAATGTAAATTCCTTCATTGAGATCATCTAAATATCTAGGAATCAGAACAAAAAGATTGTCATTAACTATTTTGCTCTCAGACCACCTCCTCTGAATTCAATTGCCCATTTTTCTCTCAAAGTCAACAGACACATCAGAACATTTCCCTGATACATGCAGCATGGAGTTTTTCCACACAAGTAGAGGAGATGTTCTACTATGACATGAGAGGCTGGAACTCTAGGCTAGAGCAAACCAGTCACCTGTCATATCCTGATGGTGTAGGTGAAACACTTAGAGGATACTTTGTAATATCCTCTTAATCTTCTTAGAGATGGGTAACAGCCTGTGAAGGTTTCTACTCCAAAATTTAGTAAAACCGTCATTTTCATGTTATCTCCAAAATATCCCTTGCAAATATCATAAATTTATTGCAATTGCTATTTGGAAGGTAGAGCTAGAAGTATAGTATGTTAACCTTGATTAACAGAAGATTTCTTCTTTTTAAAGGATCTTCCAGTAACACTACTTACCAATAAGTAATGTTAAACATTTAGTCTTTCAACTAATCCTTTCACATAAGTTTAATAACAAAACCAATTCTTATGCTTAAAATTCTCTTTTTCTTAAGGGTATTTAACAAATATTTTATATTGTCTTTTACAGGTAAGAGTAGCAAACTTGAGAACATGGCAACTTCACTGAAAAATTGAGGAAAATGTTGATGAAAGCTAATGAAAAAAATCCTATCTGATACTCTATGTTTTCCATGACCACAAAACACTTACTTTAATAATATGGAGTTCCCCTTTACCAAAAAAATCTTCAAGACAACTTCCAAGATAAAGGAGAAAAACTCACTCTAGTTTACAATTGAAGAAATGAAGCAGAGAGGTTAAATGTTTTCAAGTCATATATTAACCAACAGTAGGAGTAAACGTTAACGTTCATTCCAGCAATCCAGCTTTCCAGGTGCACATGAATATGCTTCAACAAGTGAGTGTACAGGGTCTCTAAGGAAAAAACTTCTCATTAAGACTAAACAGTACTCTAGCCTTTAAGAAAATCCACATGCATTTAAGACACCGTACCTGTTTAAATCTACAATGTATTTATGTACACTCTGAAAAGCTAGGTAAAATCTTGTCAAAATTTCAATGTTGTTTTCACGAAATTCTTCATCTAAATCCAGTAACTCAGGTTTGGCTTCTAGTCTGCCTTCACATGTCTCAGGCCCCTAAACAAAGAAATTAATCTTTAGAGACAATATTTGACTTTGACCTCTATTTCACTTCTCTTCAGTAAGACAACACGCACACCCACAACCTCGCTCACAACACCAGAATTAACAGTTCTTACTGAAACAAGCATCTGTAGTTTTCCAAGCTACTTTATGATTGAACACTGATTCATAAAGATGAGTTTTACAGTTTGTTACAATTGGCAATGATTTCAAATATTATTTGCCCTATGTAACCAAAGGAAAAAAAAAAGTTGACACTTCAGTTAAAGTCCCAATGCATCTGAAGCCACTCTGTGCTTTCTGTAGTGCTATTGCACATCTGATCTCATTGATTTCTCACATAGAAGTCATACCACTAAAGCATTACAACGCTTAGTACCTTCTCATACATTTAAACTGCTTTAAAGTTTTAGACCTGTTTTTTAGACTTTGTATCTGGCCCAGTGCCCCTATACTGATACAGATATGAAGTCACTAACAACTGTGGGGAAAAAAAGTGTTGGGATGAAGAGCCTGACTTCCTTAAAACAATAGTACAAGCTTTTGTAACCAGTTATCACTGTCAACATTTCTCATAATCACCATTTGTTCTTACCATCACCATCTAACTGAAAATATCATTAATGTTTAATTGAAAATATTATTAACACTTCATTGAAAATATTGTTCATGCCATTCCACAGGCCACTGATGACAGCATGACATCATGGCTTAAAAGGATTTAGCGTATCACAAACTTCACAAAAATAGCTAAAATAAAGTTAAAATAAAATATCAAACTTAATATCCAGCCGAAAATTTTGCAGTTTTAAAAACACTCGTTTGCTTCACTTTTTGTGCAAAATACCTACATAAAACAAAGCCTAAAAGCAGGTCCCAAACTGCCTATGAAGTTCAAATACACAAAGTAAGCAGCCCAAATTGTGAAAACATCAAATGCCTTCTCATTAGGTAATTCTAAAAAATATCTGTAAATTCACTCATCTCTGTTTTATAAGCATGTCTTTTGTGGCTTCTGAGGTGATAACTCTGAAAAAACAGCAACGCTGTTGTGCTTCCCTAACATTCAATAATCTTACAGTTTCAAGGATAATTATACTTCTCACCAATTACACCTATCTGCTTTTAAATTTTCCAGTAATTTGAGTAAAAAAAAAAAAAAAAAAAAAAAAAGACTTCTAATAAGCCCTTAGATCTACAGGGACAAGTATCTGGGAAATCATTTGTGCTCAGTGTCCAAAGCTCACAGTGCTTGAAATTTACAACTCTTACTATAAAAAAAAAGAAGAAATAATGCCCCTTGCTTTACTATTCACACTTTCACACTTTTTCTATTGTACAATCCAGATAAAGTTACATTAGACAGTCTCTGTGTTCTTTCTTGACCATGCTAAAGAATGACAGAGGGAAATAAGTACTGCAAGAAGCTTAATTTTGTAAGGCAAAGAGAAATAAAGGCTTTTCATCGACACTACTGTTTGATTTATTTGTTTATTTAGTGCATGTGACAAGTCCAGTGAATGAACAATTATAGCACTGTCAAACAGGAAAGCCGAAAGCAGTTTTCCTTGGCTGCAAAAAATAAACTACAGATATCCAAAGGAAGATGGGCGTACTGCCCACAGAAGTGCTCCAAAGGAAAACAATCAGCTGCCCAGGCTCAGAACCTGTTGGTGAAAGTATAATCTAATGGTCCTGCAGGAAAATAACAACAACAATAATATAATGGTAGTAATAATAATAATGCTACAGAATCCAGTAGTCAAGTTTCATATAATCAGTATCCACCAAAGTTCACAGGCCAGATGACTCATCAAACATTTTGAAAGGTGCAGCTGCGACCACTCTTGAATGCCCTTAAAACTGCCACCCCCTTCTTGCTCTGACACTCTCATTGCAGATACTGGTTATACTTCTATTCTGCCTAGGGGTTTAAGCACAGAACTTTCCCCAGACTCTTTCTGCTCACTGAAATTCGTAAGATGAAGCTGAGTATGACCAGAAATATATAAACTGGCAAGACAAAAACCACAAGTGAAATGTTAGCATGCAAATATATCCCAATGGCTATCTCAGTTCGTTGAATTTCTGGTATAAACTAAGCAAGTAAGAAGTCACAATAGTCAATTCTGAAGAATGCTAGTAATAAACACAACAGTCAGAAATGACTACTTCATAACTTGAAGCATCCTTGCACAAGACAGCAATGCTTTAAGAAGAAATTTTAAAGTAAAAGGATTTACCTTAAAATAACTGAAATCAAAAATGATATCCCCATACTTCTGTTGATCAGCCTTGTCCTTTAGCCTGAAAACACCAGGAATGAATTCGGAAAGTCTCAGAAGCTCTGCAATGATGGCATTTCCACAGGAAACAATCCGAAGAATTGCTTGACCACAGAGATTGTTTTCAGCTAGAAAATCAACCATTGTTAAGCTGGTCTTGACAGAGCAGCAGAAGTCCTGCAGTCAGATTCTAGCTGCCAGTCTAGGTTATTTGAAGAAAGCCTGATGAGAAAACTGGGTTCTCCATTAATAACCTGTAAAAAAACAAATCCACACATATTATACAGTATCACAGTGTCATAAGGTTGGAAAGGACCTCTGAGATCATCAAGTCCAACCTATAACCCAACACTAACACCAACACTCACACTAACACCAACCATCATCTATTCGGACTGGCTCATTCATATTTTTGATATTTTAATCTACGTGGATTTTAAAGCATACTGTCTCAAATATTTTGATTTATGAAATCGAAATTATCCATAGCTTTGCAAAATGAAAAAAAATCCATTGAATTTATCTTCAGCATATAAAATGTGTTTGATTCAGTCCTCTATGTGACCAGACAAGGAAACCATGGCCTTTTGTCCCAGAAAATTTCAAGACAACTGTTGAAGAACAAAATGATCACAAATAGTGAAATTGAGAGTATGCAAGGAGATGGCAGTGAGCAAAATAAAAACATGTTACAAGATGTTTTATAAGTCACTCTAAAAACACCAAAGTGACAGGCTTTAGCAACAACGAAAACTGTTGCATAAATGGAAACAATGCTGCTTCGTTCCTTTATTTATTGCTGAAGGATCAGCTTCTGCACTGTGGCCGCATCCTTGGGTCACAGCTTTGTTTATGGATGTTTCTTGCAAAATATGAAGTGCAACACTGACAAAAATCACAGAATTGTAGAACGGCTTGGGTTGGAAGGGACCTGAATGATCACTGAGTTCCAACCTACCTGCCATGGGCAAGGGTCACCTCCAACCAGACCAGGCTGCTCAAGGTCCCATTCACTTGGCCTTGAACACTTCCAGGGAAGGAGTGTCCACAACCTCCCTGAACAACCCATGATATTGTCTCAACACCCCCCTGAGCGTGAAGAATTTCTTTCTAATGTCCCCCTGGAGCCTTCTCTTCTCCACCCCGAGTAAGCCCAACTCTCTCTGCTTGTCCTCACATCAAAGGTGCTCCAGCCCTCAGTCATCTTTGTAGTCTCCTCTGGACTCATTCCAACAGTTCCATAGCCTTCTCATGTTGGGCTGGACAGGTTACTCTAGGCGGGGTCTCACAAGAGCAGAGTAGAGGAGGAGAATCACCTCTCCAGACCTGCTGGACACGCTTCTTTTGATGCAGCCCAGGGCACAGTTGGCCTTCCGTGCTGCAAACACACCTTGCTGGCTCGTGTCGAGCCTCATCAGCACCCTAAGCTCTTCTCTGCAGGGCTGGTCTCAACCACGTAGTCCCCCATCCTCTATTGATACCAGAGGCTGCCCCGACCCAGGACCAGGACCTTGCACTTGGCCTTGTCGATCCTCATGAGATCGTTTTTTACATTTAGAAACACGTACGGGACTTCTCCCCAACAACCTTCCACTCCACCGACACAAACCGAAGATGACAGCGCCTCTTCTGCCCCAAACGATCGCCAGAAACCCGCCCTCCCCGCCGGGCACCGGTACCGCTGCGGCGGGCTCCGGGCAGGGCCCGGGCCCCGGCCTGGCCTTAAACCACCCCGCTCCCGCTCCGCCAGCGCCGGCTGAGGCGTCTCGGCAACGCATCTCGAGCCCTCGAGCCCCCGCTCGCAGCCCCCCCGCCCCTCGCGGCGCTCACCCTGCCCCGCCGTGCGGCGGCGGGGGCGCTGGGCTCCGGCAGCGCCTGCGGGCACGGGCGGCGGCGGCGGGGGAGGCGCGCCCAGCGGCACGGAGGGAGGCGGAGAGGGAAAGGGGCGGCGCCCCGTCACGTGACGGCGCCGGCTGATGAGGCGCTTCCGCGGGGCCCGGCTCCTGCTGCCCGGAGGGACGGAGCGGCGGGCGCCTCCGGGCCCGGGACTGGCGCTTGGGTTGGTAGAGTCTGCTGGGGAAGGGGGGAGAGACAGGGGGAAGGAGAGAGGGAAAGTGTGGGGGGAGTGAGGAGGAGGGCGGGGGTAAGGAAGGGAGGAGGGAAGGCGGGGGTGGAGAGAAGCAGGGGGTGCGGGGGTGGGAGAGGAGAGGGAGGGGGAAGGGGGAAAGGGAGGCGAGTGGGGAAGGGGAGGTTAAGGAGCATGAGCGGGGCGGGGGGAGGATGAGGAGGAGCAGCCTTCCAATACCTGAAGGGTCTACAGGAAAGCTGGAGCGGGACTTTTTGCAAGGGCAAGCAATGATAGGACGAGGGGGAATGCTTTTAAATTGGTAAGGGGAAGACTTCGATTGAACATTAGGAAGGAATTCTTCATGCTGAGGGTGTTGAGACACTGGCACAGGTTGTCCAGGGAGGTTGTGGATGCTCCCTCCTTGGAACTGTTGAAGACCAAGTTGGATGGGGTCTTGAGCAGCCTGGTCTGGTGGGAGGTGACCCTGTCCATGGCAGGGGGGGTGGAACTGGATGATCTTTAAGTGCCTTCCAACCCAAACCATTCTATGATTCCATGATCCTTGTGTGTCCCTTCCAACTCAAGTGATTCTGTAATTATCTCTGCCTCCTCGTTTGGGGTGTTGAAGCACACCGAAATAAGTTGCTTTGCTCAAAGCTTTAAAATGAGCAGCAGTAATTTAAGTTTAAGTCATTGATGCCCCGTTCCTGAGGGTGTTCAAGACCAGACTGGATGATGCTTTGAGCAACCTGGTGCAGTGGAAGGTGTTGCTGCCCATGGCAGGGGATGTTGGAACTGGATGATATTTAAGGTCCCTTCCAGCCCAAACAAGGCTATGATTCCTTGAAGTTTGCTGCTTGGTAATCCTGTATGGATCATTTGGTCACTTATTGTTGAAAGGAAAAATCCTGCCTCAATAGTCTCTCTTGGTCTCCTTTTCAACTCTGATTTTCCAGATGTGAGGGGGGTAGAGGGTGGGAGTTGCAAATTCTAACTTCTTTATTGATGCACCCATTAACGACCTTCCTGGCAAGGAGGAGCACCCCAAAACCACTGCTGTGAAACCAGTTCCAGTAAGGAAAGTGACTTTTCCTTTATAGGCAGAATGGACAGCTCCAAGCTGAAGAGTTCACTTGAAAAATTCAATGAAATCTTTGTTTGGACCATAAAAAAATAAAAATAATATTTTCTTCTTTAAAAAAGGAACATTTGTCCAAAAGTACTTAAGTTACTTTCTAAAAGAGAAATTGGTGTGAAACTACCAATGCAGTGGTATGATTTAATGTTGTAAACAGTAACTTCTGTTCCTGTGTAGTTAGCTCATTGCTTCCACAAATACCGAGAATGAAGAAGCCTCTTTAGCTTTTCACTGTTGTTTTTTTTTTCAGATTCCTGCCTTTCACAGTGTATATCTGTGAAATTTCCAAAAGAAGAGCAGACTTTCTCAGTGAGTGACATTTATCAAGTTCAAGAAGGGGATTAGGTTCTCACTGTTAACTTTGATTCACCAAATGTACCTAGAAAAATAAAGGTGCTGACATGGTTTTGTATGACTATTTAATAGTGCATATTTGGGCCACAGAGTTTCTATAAAAACCTGCTAAGATGGCAAACAGGTGCTTAGAAGATAAGATGTTAAAGAATAACCGTAACAGCTGAAAGGATTTGTTATTAAATATTCAAAAGCATCCTTTTCCTCTGCTTTCAAGAACTTCTGTAAGCAACTTTTGCCTTGTTTTCTGCTGTCAGTTTGACAGTCTCTGAAGAGGTGTAGGGATAGCAATCACTGTCTTAGCAGCGAGAGCATGAGCTGATGTAACTGGAACTATTGTTGAAGGCCACTGCCTCCCCTGTGGCAAGATGCACCTTTAATGAGATGGGGAGGAAAGCAATATGTATGAATCCAGAAGTTCTGGTTGTGGTGAACTTGAACCATCACTGTTGTTAAAACGCTATTGGAAGCACGTGACCTAAATACAGTGTCAGATTGCCTTAGAGTAACGAAGCACATTTTTTTAAATGGAAAAAGAAAAAATAAGAAAAAAGGTACAAAAGAAAACATTAGGACAGAAGAGAGCATGACTGCAGGTAGTGAAGTCTCATAGTCTGTATGATATTCATGAGGAATGTGGCAATGTTCAGGTAGGTTTGAGAGTAATGTTTAGTTCTGGAATCCCAGGGAGAGTAGTAGAGGGAGATACAGCAGTAGGTATGCAAAGCTTTGTCCTTTCTGTTTAGATATTTTCCAGATTTCTGTTGGTTTCTAGCCTGTCAGAGGTTATTGTTGATACAACTTATCTCCTTGTTATTTTGTGTACGAATCAAATAAAACTTCTGTATGCATGAAATTTGGTTGTGGATTCTGTTCTCTGCCTTCCTGAAGATGATCTAAGTATAGTTCTTGGGTACTGCAGTTATTTTTTGCATTAATGACAGGACAAGCAGTTAAACCCTGCAGGGCCCTAGATTGTGGGTTTCAACTGGAAAGGAAGATGGTCGTAAAGAAATAAATGTGATTCCTGTTTGACCCTATTCTGTGCTAATGGAACATTGGCACTAAAAGTTTGTAGAATCTTTAGGGGAAGTAGGCAGTATTTGTAAGGTGGGCTTTTATTTAAAAATAGTACTAGATGTTTTCCTGTTAAGTGCATTCTTAGAAGTGTAGCCCTTTGTTAGATTATTTTTTCCAAGAGTCGGCTGTTGAAATAAGCATGTACTTGGTGAGGCTGAACTGGATGCAAGAAGTCCTATTGCTTTCTAGCCTAATTGATAATATGCCTAGAAAACACAGGCAAGTTTTGGGCATGTAGGCTTTTTTGGATCTGAAATAGAGCAATAATTTTCAAGCAAACGTAATCATGGAGTTTGAACCTCGTTGTGGTTTAGCAATAGGAATGAGGAGATGAAAACTATGCGTTACTTTTTGTGGTGTAGTTTTACTTAGTATTGACTAGAAGGTGAATTGAGAACCTCTGGTGAATCACAGTGCCACTGAAATTACTGACATCTTGGGAGCTAAGATTTCATCCCTGCTCTGTGGTGTTTCAGTAGTTCTGTTGACACTGTTATGGTTAGCTGTCTCGATTTCTAATTTCTCTCACACATTCTTTGGGTGTAAACTGCGTTCAAAATGTTGTATCTGTTATTTCTAGACTAATGATTCTGAGATGCCAGGCGGAGCAAGAATCTCATTCAACTCTGTGGATAGTGCTCTTTCGTCTCTGAAAAAGTGCCAGTCTTACATAAGTACTGGAATGCACATTACAAGTCTCGTTGCCTTTGACCTTGTGGAAAGTTTCAGTAAGTATATTCTCTTTTGTCTAGCGTTCTGAATCTGACAGATGAGTCCTAGGCCCACATATATTGACTTAGTTACTGTCAATATCTTCAGTTATAGGAACTGTAACTCTTCTGGCTAGACCAGTGTGTTTTCATTCTGATCACTTCATTGTCTTTAAATAATAAATTTAGTGAAAATGTAAATACCAGGCAAACATTGTCCTAGCTTTTGTAGCACCCAAGACTAATTGCATTCCAGTGGTCGTTACCCTACAGATTTGTAAAAACTTTATTATTGCTGAATGAGAGGGAAACGACCTCTTAAGTGGGTGAATAAAATGACTTTTCATTCTAATATTGCTTCTTTGTCTTTAATTTGATGTTTAGGGCAAGACGTATTAAAATAGTGCTAATGATTTTGGGTTCAAAGCTTAACACACCTGTTAGGGAGTGCAATTTTTTTAAAAGTTGTCTCGTTCTCTGCTGAAAATCAGGCCCTTTTAAGGTGCTTCGATTTAAGCATTTGAAAAATGGAGTGCCTTAAATCTGTAATCACTTCTAACGGTCTCGTCGTTGCTATTTCACAGTAACACGTGCGCTGCTAAGCTACTTTTCAAAGACAAACATTGGACTTTTGATTTCTCTATCATCTTAGATCCATGATAATGTTTTCACTAGGAAAAAAAAGTTTCAAGCTCAAAAACCCTATGAATTTTAATTATGAATGGAGGATGGAGAATGAGAATTGTCTGGAACAGCAGTTGTGCTCTCCATTATAGATCTTGCACTCAACTAATTCAAGGTTTATGTAGAATCAAGTTGAGTCGTTTTCTCTTTGTCTAGTGTGGTAGTTATCTCTTTTTTGACTTTTTTAGCCATACTACTGCCAGAGACAGTTGACATGCCGTTTATAGTGTGGTAGAGGAAATGGAAAGCTTGTCTGAACAGTCAGCTGGGGATACCCTTTGAAGTAAAACTGGTATAGCCAATTCTGTTTCCTCTCTGCTTTTGCAGTCATCTCTCCTCCTTTGCCATAAGCAGTCCATGGAAATACACTGAATGTACTGAATTATTTCGGTCCCAAGACTGCAGAATGGTCCACAGAAATTAATTATTTATACAAATGTTAAAATCTTTCCGATTTCACCTTTCAATAGAAGTCTTTGTTACATTCCTGTTTGGAGGGGTGAAAAGCAAGCTCTACTATATGTCTTCAGCTGGACTTCTGTGCATTTTACTCCTAGGAAATTTTATCTGCCTCACCTGCTTTTGGCACAATTATCTTTAATTATAACCTTGAAATTATTTTGCCCATTTCATTCAGTAGCTAGAAGGACCATATTTAGCGTTCTATCGTGAGAGGAAGAGATCACTCTTGATGAAATACCTGAGGTCGTTGTTACAGTTAAGTTATATCATGTGACTAGAAACATCTCCTAGACCATAGCACTTGTTTTATTTTAGCAGGGGCAGTTTTCCTGTAGAATCATAGTTATCGAATTATCAAGCACGATGTTTTAACACAATCCATCCCATTGCTCTACAGAAAAAGTGTTCCAGACTTGTTTTTGTAATTTCTCCCTCTTTATGGTGTTATGCATTTAGCTTTTTACTTAAAATAGTTGTCTTCTTTACTCCTGCACTTTTCCTTGCAGATGTACATAATTATATCTGTACATGGAATAAACAAATGAGTGAAGCTCCTTGCTTTATAAGATTCAGTTTTCACTCACCTAACTATTCCATTTGGACTTCAAGTTCTTATGTTCCTTACATAATGTCATCAGGAAAGATACAGGGTTGCTGTGGCATGACATACTTTTAAACAAATACTTCTGGTGTTTTAGAATTAGCATCATCTGATCTGCCATACTTGACTGTTCAGCTCTAACCTCCAACTCAGATGTGACGATTTCTATTCTAGAATTGTTACTTATCTATTCTACTTTTCCTTCATGTTGTGAGGCAAAATACTAATTTAATTTTAAACCAACCTTAGATAATATGTTACTGCATTCTTGTTGCTGTTCCATTTGCTGTTTGTTTTGATTTCCTTTACAAAGTCTAACTTTGTCCAGCTTCTGACAGGTTTCATTGCCAGGCTTCATAGTAGCAAAGAATTCTATTGTGACTGTTATTGTATTTTACAATTTTATTTTACTATTTCTGTGAAAGTATTCTGTTCCTTTGGACTTTCATTTTGTGTAGCTCTCTTTTTCGGAAATAATACCAAACATTTTCGTAGTAAGTACACGAGGGAAGTTACATTTACACCTGAAGATAAATAACTGAAAAGAAGCAAAGTTAGTGATGTTTGTTTCTCCTCTTAATTCGTGTGCTTCACAAGCCCAGTCCTGAAAACATTTACTAGTAAGCATATTTATTAAATAGTGCACAGTAGTTTGCTGGACTGGCTATTATTTAATACAGTATCATGCAGGGACTTCCCATAAACTTTCCCTGCTTTCTTAGGAATGGTAGTGGGTTTGATTTGGTGCGTATTGGAGATCCTTTCCGAGAGCAGCGAACACTATAGATTTTATTTTTTAGAAAAAACCACAACAGTTAAATAATGATTTGTAAAAGAACCTGTGTGTGATTTTTTCAAACTTCCAATTTCTAGTATAGCAAAGAAATAGAATTAGGAAATTTTGTTTTATTTGACATGTTTGAAGGGATTTTATGGTATGCCAAATTTGTGGTTGTTTCCTGTTCAGTGAAAATCACTTCTTGCATATTAGCACTCTAGGGCCAGAGAAGGCACTTTGGCTTCTACCATGTTTAGTGGAGAACGATACGAAGAATGCTTTTGGAGGATATAAAAAGAAAACAGTTGGGTGTTTGAGCACTTTTGTATGCATGTATATAAAGCAGCCACGGTTGTTTGGGTGTAGTGAAAATCAAAGCTCACTAGAGGGCAGAAGGAGATAGAAAGTCAGCAGTACTGACTGCCATTCAATTTACAAATGGCATTGGAAAGAAATGAGCCTCTTTCCCTGTCTGTTGATCTGGCCGTGATCCCCGAGAAGCCTAGTCCTCTTCAGTTAAGCCATCCAGAGAACAAAGAATTCCTATACTGGTTATGGAAGCTATAAAATCCTCTTAGACTGATCTTGAATTTAAGCTTTTTAAACAGATGATGGTTGTGGAACATGGAATAAAGAGGGTATAAAACTGCTTGTTGGGTTGTGAAACCAGAGGACTGCTGATAGGTGCCAGACTTGCCGGCAGGAACTGGTTCAGGATATTCCATGATTTATAGTAACCTATAGTAACCTTTTCTCAGACATCTCAGATGCTTTGCAAAAACAGACTAAGCCTCTCAGCTCCCTGGGAGGTAAATAATAGTTACAGGGATTGTTTATTTCACCACCACTGAAATGAAAACAATAGGGTGAATAATGGTTTCTATATAAATAACATTGTAACTGTATCATAATCCAAAAGAGAAAAAAAAGTTTCCTCCAACTAACTGAAACAACTGAGAAAACTTTATTAGAGAGACTAGACATTTTTCGAGTTGGACATCAGGGGCATCAGATTAAATTGCTTACTCACGAATAAATATCACAATAGATCTTTCACACCTTTGTTTTGAATTAACGTTTGAAAGTTTCAGAACTAAGTAAAATACTTAGTTTTGATTTCAACAGTAATTTCATATGGAGAGTTCCTCCTGTTTAATTCAGGCTATCCTTCCTTATCACACCATAATTCCTTTTAGGAAGCTGCTGTCTACCTATTGGTTCACTTCAGTCCCACTTAAAGGGAATTTACCTGTTTCTGGGTATAGATGACATGGCTGAAGACCAGTGCATGTACAGATGCTACCACTGATTACTGTGCCTACTGTTCATTACTGTGCTGCTGTAGATAAATTTATTCTTCTTAAGAGCCCTATGTACATCTATTCATTATAGTCTTAAAAATAAACAATATTGCTTTTCATAGTTAACTTACATGATGCCGTTACTTTCTGGCAATAACAACAGAGCCTTTTAGTCTGGATACAGTTCTCAGGTTTGAGGTTCTTTGCGTTTTCTTTTTTTTTTTAATCCTGTGCATTACCTGTGTGCAGAAACTTCCTGTTAACTCGGTATGTTCCCCTATAGCTTTTTAATTTCTGTTCTAGAAAGGTAAAGTAATCTCACTGGACACAGCTATTCTGAGGAGCGTAACTGTTAGAGAAATTGACGGGAGAAAGAACTGTTCAATTAAGCAGCTCGACATTGTAGCCCTACAATAAATAGTGGTCAGAGAAATCTAAATGTAAGTTGCAATTCAGATGACTTTGAAGATCTAAAGATTTATAGCCTCTCATCAAATGGTCCCACATTTTGAAATGTAGGACAGAATTTACGAATTAATCCAATTCTCCATGACCTTGAATGAGTTCCTTTTACTAGTCTCTGCAAAATAATAGTAATAAAAACAATGCTTTCCCATTTCATATGAATAATGGGAAGATCTAATACCCAGTATTTCTAGGCAGATTCACATTCATCTCTACTTATACATATAGTTCTCTTGACATTTGTTTGTAGTCTACAATAGTAAATTTAAATTATTCCTTTCCATTTAAGCTTTATTTAACACTGTGAGATGTTTTGGAATCCTAGTGAGAAATAATATGGAAGTTTGAATTTTTTTACTATGGAATTGTAACTAATAACATGAAGTCAAAAGGAAAATATTTCGCAGTAGAATTAAAACACTCTGAAATGTCTGTGAGACCTCTAATGATATCAACAGGCACAATCTGTTCCCAGCTTTGTACTTCCTCCCCTTTCTTTTGTACCTTGTACCATCTCGTTCACTGCTGCTGCACTCTGGAGATTAATCTTGTTAGCTCTGACCACAATGATTCCCAAGTCTTTTTTTCTCTAAGGAATTTGCTGTTCATGGTGTGCTGTAACGATGAGCTACTGTAAAGTCCATTGCCAAGGCTGCACTTAACCAAGTCTTAATTTCATCAGTGATTCTGTTGCTTACTCCATTAATATATTTATGTCAGTTTTGTTCTGGTCCAGATAGGTTTATCAAAAGAAAGTGCTACTATTAAATATCCAGGTTGGGCATCGCTCATTTATGAACATGTACAATCTCTAGCAAAATAAGGCTGAGTTTTTGTTAATTGCTGTTAACTTAGGTGAGGAATAATTTTAATGCATCCAATCCTGAAAAACTTTTATTTTTCCGATAACTTTGTTGATGTCCCTGAAGTTAAATTGTTGATTAAGACCTCTCTGTCCATTGACGATCTGCAGACTTTTAGCACTGAGCTTCTCCATGGCGGTGTATTGTGGGCAGAAAGATCTTGTAAGAGATTAAGGATCTGTATCTGGTTTTATCAAATTGAATGTCAAGAGGAAACAGCCAATTTAAAAGCTCATTTTGTTTAATGAATTTATAAAAATAAAGATGTCCATTTCAGTTTTTCTGTTGGTTATCTAGACACTGACATTGTCTAAAAGGTGTAATTTTTCTCTTCTTTCAAGAATACCATTGTGGCATAGGAACACTTTAAAATGCTGCTATATAAAAAACGTGTAAGCAGAACAACAGACTGTGCACAGTTGGTTTCAGTGTGTCCTCTCTGTGCTCAAACCACTCTGAGATGTTCTGAGGCCCAACCTAGCGAAATACTGTAGGAAAGGATATAACGAAATTCTTCAGTGCTCCACCAACTTTCAGAGTGGTCTGTACGTTTTAAAGCTAAAGAACCTGTTTCTGTCCTTTGCTGATTGGAATCCTAACAGATCTGTGAATTTGAAGGTGACGCTGTTCGAAATAGTTATAATGCAAGTAAAATCATCTAAGTTCTACTGTAATTTGCATCTTCCTGAATTTAACCTCCATCTGTTGTTTCAGCTTTAGTAGTGTGATTGAAAAAAATAATTTACTAAGAAAGTACTTATTTGGCAAAGTCTCTCAGTTGCAATGCTCATAGTTATTTGAAATAAAAGCCCTCTAGTGCCATCTCTGCACACTGAGGAACAGCCATTTACACTACTAATTTAACTTCTGTTAGTTACTGAATTGTCTTTATTTAAACTACTTAAAGTAGTTCTAGAGAGTTAGAAAGCGCTGCTGGACATCCATGTGAAATACTTGAGGGATAAATCTTATTCTCTGTTTTTAAAAATAGCGGAACCTGCCACGTGTGTTGAGTGTGCTGGTAATGGTGTGAATATGCTGGCCCATATCTAAGACAGGCATCCATTCCCACCTCTGCTCAAAGTTATCAATAGATGTGAAATTGATGGATTTGATGAGGATGGCAATTTTATCTGACTCCTTGGGACAAAACAGCAGAACATTCTCAAGAATATGGAATTGTGAAGTACAGAAAGCTGCAGATATCAGAGGGGCTTTAGAGGGGCTGTTGCTTTTGTCTCTGGGCTGGAGCCAAAGCTGTGAGAGGCTGGGAGAAAGGTCCAATACAAAAAGGAAATAGAGTGCTGGAAAGTATGTTAACTACAAACAAGATGATCAGAATTTCTTAGCATAAAACTTCTGAAAAGAATTTTAAAGCATTAACAGACAGGGTTTTGTCTGATTAGCTGAGCAGGTCTTCAAGTAGAGAGCAAGATGATTCCTTGATGTCTGGGACTTTCTTCCAACCAGACATCACATTGCTTCTGTAAATTGTAGAAGCCCTGGAGTGTAGAATAGCTGGGCGGGAAGCAGTTACTGCATCTGAACTCTAGTCTTATTTGGGGAAAATAAAATGAGCTGCTTTTCTTTTTCCTTCAAAGACTCACCCTAAAATGTCATAGTCAGCTGCTACCCGTGGCTGCTTGCCATCTGTATGACTTAGCACATCTTCCTGGAGCCATATCAGGGTCTGCATGAGAATCCTTCCTCTCTTTCTCCACACTTTGAAGGATTTTTTTACCCAACGCTATGTACAAGGCAGGCCTTACAAAGTGTTAGCGATACGATTCTTTGGCATGCACCCCGGATTAAGTTAGCCTTTTACAGCTCTGGCTTTTCCTGCTTGTCTGCTTGGTTCCTATTGCATAATCTGCTCTCTCTGCCAGCAGAGCTTACCTCAATTCCGCCTGCTTATCCCATTTGTCTGTTCCCCTTGCCCCAGAGCTGTCCCTGTGCTTTTCTTTGTGTGTGCTGCACTGCATCTCACATGTGCAGTGTTTTCCCTTTACTGACTGTGTTCTGTTCTCCAGATTGCTTGGGATCCATCTGTGTCATGATACCTGCTAAATACAGGTCAAACAGTACTTGGTAGTGTAGTATCTTCATTCAATGTGGATTTAACTCTGTGAGATTACTCACAGCACTTGGATTTCTCTCATTGCTTTCTTAAAATGGTGTTAAACGGGAATCACTCTGAACGCTGCTGACCCTTGTTGACATTGTAAGGAGAGTAGAGAATATAGGTACTGTGATCAGCTTAGTTTTGTGAAATCATTGGCAGCATTCTAATAGGCGGTTAATTAATTTCTATGGAATACTCACTATTTTTAAATGTAGTGGCTTTCTAAACACATTGCAGCAACCTATAACAAACAGTCAGACTTGAAGATCATAAGTTTGTCCATCACTGAGAGCAGGGGAACTTTCCATGGAAGTTTATCTGTCATAGACCTAAAATTTCTCCTATTTCAAATGGTGCAAACTCCAGTATAAGAATGAACTCTGTAGCTGTGTTTGAGTATAAAATGGTTTGGTTAATTTGTTTCCTTCGTTGCTTATTTCTAGTTTATTTTTCATTGAAAATTCAAATGCAGGATTCCTACACAAGTTCTTTTGCATGAGATGACCAAGATGTGATTGTTTTGGGATCCAGAAATGAATCTACCAACACTTGTGCTTCTAAAATTCTTATGCTCTGTTATTTTCTATGGTGTTAGGAATTATTGTGCTTCATAAAAATAGTCAAAACATAAAGTACTTGTCCTTAGAACAGTTTGTAATATGTGGGTTAGAATGACACTTTGCCATCTGCTTGTGTAAGAGGTAGCATGAAGGTCTGTGGACGGAGGAGATGAGCAAGACTTAAACCTTGACTCGCTATCCGGTTCTTGTCCAGAGAAGATAAGCTGTGTCAATATGTTTTTGCATATGGACTGGGGTTTTGTTAGTTTACTCTCTACCCCATAGTGGCCTCATAATGGACAAAGCTGTAACTTGTGTTGTTGGGACGCCGCATAAGAAATCAAACCTTGTTTTTCCTTTGCAAGCCTATGTATCTGTCAAGGTGCTCTTGAGAAGCAAATAGCAAACAGTTTTATATGCAGTGTAGGAATAGCATTAGAATTGAGCAATCCATTACTTCTTTATGGACACAAGGGAACAATCTTACCTGGATATGAAATCCCCAAGAGCGTGCTTCAGTCTCTCAGAATTTACTTTGTCTTTAGATTAGAGTAAATTCCAAAAGAGGGTTGCAGGAGTTTTTTTTTCTTGGTGGAGAATGTAAGTTTGGAACGTCAAAGTCTGTCCTGGAGATAAATGACTTCTCACTATACGAAAATGTTTTCTAACTATGGGAGAAGATATTGTAGAAAACAGAGACCAGTGATCCATTAAGTTCAGTAACCCCTCTGTGTTAGCCTCTACTAGATGCTTCCTGTTGAGTTTGCAAGAATTCCCTCACCATACCAAGTTGTTTGCAGACTTCTTTCTGACTCCAGTCATTTATCTGCCAGAAGCTGTTTGTTAACTGATCTGCTTTGTTGCTACACCAGTGTCTGTGGCAATAATTGGTGGCAGACACGAACTCAGTGTAGGCACAAAAATTAAATCTTTCTTCTTGGGAAGGTTCTTCTCCTGTAATATAAAGGAAAGTTGTCTTTTGGAGTATGTGAGAAAATGCTTGAAATTCCCCTTCTCAAAAATACTGATTTGTCTTTCCCTAGTTCCCTTGCTTAAGATTCATCCTTTTAGGAAAGCTGTTATTTTTTATTTTAACTTATGCTTGTCCTCTATTATGTTGTGCTTCTTGGATTGTATAATAGGTGTTTAACCTTTCAGCTAACAGTGAGGAAGTGTTCTTGAAGTAGTTTGGTAAATGGTGTCATATTTTAAGTATTTCTTCAATTTCTTCAGTTAACTTTTGAAACATAAGGTACTTGTTTGGTTATTGTGAAATGCTTTTCTGAAGACAAAAAATTCCATATTGTACATTATGCTTTTCAATTTTTTTTGTCCCATCTTTGTGCTTCAGTAATTACAGTGTAAAAATTAAAACTTTTATACCCAGCACTGATGAGACCACTACTGCAATACACTCGTTAGTTCTGAAGGCTGTTCTTCAAAGAAGCTGTTTGAAAAAACGAGAATTTGGAAAAGTGCCTTGTTTCAAAATCTGGAAAAATATGACTTGTAATGAAAGATTTCTGTTCTTTTATATTTATCCAAACGCAACTCTGACCATAGTCTGTAATCTTACAAAGTGGGGAGAAACAAATATAACTGGAATTTTGACTGCATAAAGAACAGTGCAGCAATGGGTAAGCAGCTATATTAAGCGACATGGTTTTGTTCTCCTGGCTTTTCTTTGTTTTGGATTCTTGGTAAACTAAGTGTGTCCAAGTATCTTCGTTCCTCAACTTCTGCATTTCTAGAAGGAGAGAGAAACCCATGAGGTGGCAGCAAAGCCTTTCCTGCAGCTTGTGCCAATATTCCTTCTCTTAGGTGGCCCGCTGTGACCCTACAGTAATTCACTCCTAGAATGGATTTTGAGGTGTTGGTGCCATCTCACTGTACTCTTGCATTTCATAACACTAAAATATAAGCAGAGGATTAAGATTAACAGTGGGGAAAGAGAATTTGTATTATCAGATTATGGATTTTTAAGGCTGTTTGACACCAGCATGATGTACTGGTTTGACTTCCTGCGTAGCACAGATCAGTTACTCTCGCATGTACAGTTATTCTCGCACGAAACTGGTATATTGTGAGTGAAATCCAGTGTTGAATTAAATCTCGCTGAATAACTGTCTTCAGTGCATTCTTGTGGAAATGTGCTGACAGCTAGTGCCAGAATAGAAGGTTGTACTGTGGATGGTCTTGGTTTTTTTCAGAATTCTCATGAGTGCTCAGATGAAAACATCACAATTTTTATTTCTCAGGTCTCAGTAGGTGCTATTCGCTTAGTGTCTGATTTGAAACACATACATATGTATGTATGTGTGTATGTTTATATTTTTTCTTATGTGTTTTTTTCTCATGTGTTTTCCTAAGGAAGTGGGTAGTTTTCTCTCCTAAAGGGAATTACAGTATCACAGTATCACAAGGTTGGAAAGGACCTCCGAGATCATCAAGTCCAACCTATAACCCAACACCAACACCAACACTAACACCAACCATCATCTAAACCATGGCACTCAGTGCCTCATCCAGTCTCCCTTTAAACACCTCCAGGGTCGGTGACTCCACCACCTCCCTGGGCAGCCCATTCCAATGGCCAATCACCCTTTCAGTGAAGAATTTTTTCCTCACATCAAGTCTAAACTTTCCCTGACGAAGCTTAAGTCCATGCCCTCTGGTTCTGCCACTGGTCACCTGAGAGAAGAGACCAACCCCTGCCCGACTACAACCTCCTTTTAGGTAGTTGTAGAGAGCAATGAGGTCTCCCCTAAGCCTCCTCTTCTCCACGCTAAACAGCCCCAATTCCCTTAGTCGCTCCTCATAGGGCTTGTGCTCCAGCCCCCACACCATCTTCGTTGCCCTCCTCTGAACACATTCCAGTATCCTAACATCTTTCCCAAACTGGGGGGCCCAGAACTGGACACAATATTCAAGGTGAGGCCTGACCAGTGCCGAGTACAGGGGGACGATAACTTCTCTGGTCCTGCTTACTACACTATTCCTGATGCAGGCCAGGATGCCATTGGCCTTCTTGGCCACCTGGGCACACTGCTGGCTCATGTTGAGCTTCCTGTCAACCAGCACTCCCAGGTCCCTTTCTGCCTGACTACTCTCCAGCCACTCTGTCCCCAGTCTGTAACTCTGCATGGGATTGTTGTGTCCAAACTGAAGTACCCGACATTTGGACTTATTAAACATCATCCCATTAGAATCGGCCCATCTCTCCAATCTGTCCAGGTCCCTCTGTAGGGCCATCCTACCCTCTAGCAGATCAACTCTTCCTCCCAGCTTGGTATCATCTGCAAACTTGCTGATGATGGACTCAATCCTCTCATCCAAATCGTCAATAAAGATATTAAACAGGACGGGACCCAATACCGATCCCTGAGGGACACCACTGGTGACCGGCCGCCAACTGGATGAAACACCATTCACCACCACTCTTTGGGCTCGGCCATCCAGCCAATTCCTAACCCAGCACAAAGTGCTCCCATCTAGGCCACGGGCTGCCAGCTTCCCTAGGAAAAGAATTCCCTAGAAATTAGTGAGGTTTTGCAGTCATCTGGTGAGTTACCTCATGTACTCATAGTCACCGTAAATTTCTCTATGTCCTAGACCTCATAAATTCTCATCAGTCTTCAAAACAGTTCGTAAGTGGGATTTAAATGCTGCATAGACCTTTTTGCAGACCCTCTTCACACTGGTGATGTTAACCTTGAGAGAATGAGTGAGCCTACAGCTGTAAGTTAAAGGCTTGAAAATGGTGGGTGAAGTTCTTTGGCCTTTACTATGCATGAGATCAGAATAGATGATCTTAATGGTCTGTTCCAGCTTCAAATACTATGAAGTACTGCAGAGGTCTTGTGTGGGCTCTTCAGCACAAAGATAAATCAACCTCTTTGAACAAAAGCCGGAGTGGAATATTTTATCTGAGTAATTTACTGTATGAAAATATTCTCTGTAGTATATTAATCTGTCATTTTCTTATCGTCATATTTCTGCCACAAAAAATGCGGCAATAAGAAAATATCTCTAACTCCTGTTAAAATGTAGAGGCATAGAGTATATATAGAAAGTAGTGTGGGCTTTGCAGAACCCTCTTTGAAGGATTTAATTTTTGTCAATTTAAGTAGATCAGTATTTAGCTTTCAGTGATCTAATTGTGTGCCTAAATAACTAGGGAGGGAGGAGGAACTCGCTAAAGCAGGAAAAAATCTGGGCATGGTATCATCCAGTAAGATTAAGAATATAAAGCAACTGTATTTCTTTTTTTGATTCTTTCCATCAGGGAAAGATTTATCTGAGTTAAAAGTAAGCATTGTGCTGACATGTTCTCAGTGTTTGGTCAAAACATGAAAGAAGCCCTTATGTAGACATGATCATTCTGAAGCCTTCATCCTGATGTGTTGCCAACAGACACAGGACATTCATCTCTCCCCACCTCGTAGCTTTCCCCCTGTCTTTTCCTTCCTTTTCTTTGTTCTTATCCTCAAGAATTCAAGAACTTATGACTGTTTTTTTACCTTTCTTTTTTTGATTTTCAGCATTTTTGTCAGTGCACATAGACTTAATCACAAGAGGTTTTTAATAATTTCAGATAAGTTTTCTTTTGAAATTATTTTGAAAAATGACTCAAATCCAGGTTTTATGACAAGTTTCCATGTACATCAATATTATATAACATGATGGCTATCTAGTAAAGAATGAAGATTATGATATATACTGATTAAGTTCCAAGATTTTAAATGAGAATGTTTACTTATTAGTCAGAATTAAATGTAAGACTTGTTTGGTCCTTATGATTGCTGACACTGAGATCTATGAAAAATTTCATCCTTTGGAGGACAGGCAAAGGTTGGTAGTCCAAACTGTAGATTTAGGATATTTTTAAATATAATTTTCCTAGATTTTTTTTTTGTTTCCCCTCTTATTTTCTTTTCCATTTTCTCTCAAGAAGAACAAAGAAGTCATAAAAGAATTATATGAAATAGATAAAACAACTGAGATGCTCCACATCTGATTTTGCTGAGGCCTTGAGGCTAGGAACAAGTGTTCTGTTGAACTGGCATTGCACTGTGTGGCCTTGGGCAAGTTACTGAAATTCACAAGGCATTGGTTTCCCTTCTATAAAAAGAAGTGTCAGGAGTGTTTTGAGAGGATATACGAACATCCGAGTATCTCAAACTCCTGTGTACATACTCACTTCTTTTATTGCTTGTGTCTTCTGTGCTTGTGGAGATGATGTTGTCGGAAGTAATGTGAGTCTGTAATGGCGGTAGGTCACTGGAAAAGGTAGGGGTTAGGTAGCCAGGAAAAATATGTGTGCATGGGAAATAAAAGACAGCAGAAAACAACAGCCTAGCGAAGATGTCATCTTTACCTTTTGTGAATTAAGAAATAGGAAGTATCACAGCTCCAAGAACCATTATATAATGATATGTCATAGTTTGAACTACCAAAATATACACAGGTCACTAAGTAAAAATTTGCACTTAGATGAAATTTATGAGTGGCTCCTACAGGCATATCTACGAGAATATAGTCTGACATTTATTAGTGGGTCAGTAAATAATACTGTGTGAAGAGAGAACATATTGTACTGATACAAAAAAAATGAGTTACTAAAAGTGCTTATGAAAATAAAATGTACAGTGAAACCCACAGCCCAGCAAAAAGGTCAACTGAAGTGACGGAGAATCCATCCCATCTCTGAATAAACAGTTCAACCTTGTACTTTCTGCTTCATTAGCTCTGTTTCAGGCACTGGATCTTATGTTTCTGCCCAATATGATCGGAAATCTTCAGGATGGTAGCGGTAGATCATGAGCAACTCACCTTTAGCATATCTTACTTAAACTTCACAAGTTGAGCTGCTTTAGTCAGTCTTGATGTTAAGTCACACTGCCCAGGCATTGAGTAATTTGTGTTGCTCTTTCTTTGAAATACTGAAAGAGCTTATTGAAGGAAAATGCAGTTAGCAGGATTTAGTCTTGTGCTGGTTTGTCTAGAAGGTGCTTTTGCGTGAATTATACACTAGGTGCCATGTAAAGATAGGGATAAATCTGCAAAATTTTCAGCATACAATCAGCCCCTTTAAAAAAAAAAAATCCCTGTATACCTCTTTAGACATTGAACAAGGGTCTGGCATTTGTTGTGGGCACCATACAGCACGACCTTCTGTGTAGGCATAGAGCAACAGGCAGGTAACCTGCCATCACTCACATTGCTGCCCCAGCCACCCTTTCAGGCATCGTTTGCCTTATGTTCAGTCCCAAACTGAGCATCAGGTAGCAGTTACTATCAATGACTGGTGAGCTTATGTCTTTTTTTGTTATTGTTATTTCATTTTGGGTTTTTTTGTGTGTTAATGGACCTTTAGGCCAATAGAAAGAAATCAACAGCCATGAGTCTGTTAGAACTGACATTACATAAAAGAATGTGAAAAAGCAGGAGGTGACCCCACAGGTTGTGGTCACTGGAAAGATATCACTTGCTAATAGAGAAAGAATCTAAAAGCAAGTTAGCAAGTGCTCAGGAAAAAAAAAAGAGCAGGAATCAGAGAACTGGTTGAGGACAAAGGAGAGGAAAGGAACAAGTGGTAAAGAGACGTATGATGAAGAAGGAGAGCTAAGAAATAAGAAAACCACAGCAAAAGGATTAAGCAGAACAATACGCTGATCATGCTCTAGGTGACAAAAGATATTTGAATGCCTTCCTAATGATGTTTCCCATGTAAAGAAGAGTCGTCCAAAATACAAATCAAAGGACTGGCTCATGTGGCTCAGAAAGAGAAGAAAAATATGGTCTTTCTGATTAGTCTCACACTAGAATTGTTCAGGATGTATGTGTGTGAACCTCCTTAGTTTTTTGACATTATCAACAAATGCAATAGATGGCTCTCAAATATTCATGTACTGTAGCACTCAATAAGAGGTGACAATCTCATACTGCTCCATAAATTACATATAATGAACTTTCTTATTAAGAAAGACAACAAAAGGAGCCAGCTGGCTTAAGGAGAAGGTGGCAGATGAAAAGAGCACAATTCAAAGAAGTGTTCACACATAAGGAAGTATTTTAACAGGCTTTCCCCAGACTGTAAGTGGGAATGGAATTATACATTGCACATAAATGTCAAGTGACAATAATATCCTCTGTGTTAAATCAGCCTTGCAAACTCTTTCCTATTTTTCTTAAGCAGATGAATAAAGTTTAACTTGTGATTTCCTTACTAATCATCTTAGTAAGCAGTGGGTGAGTAGACTTTTTACTGTATGGCTAGGTTAATGTGACATTTTCACAAGACTTTAAAAAAGAGGTTTATTACTTGTGGGTGTGGGTCTAATTCACAGTTTTTAAAGTGACTTAGGTGTGCCATCACTCATTCAAATTCCATATTTCTTCAGTATTTTTAGATCAATCTTTTATCCATGCTTTGGAGATTTGTAGTGTGTCCTGATGTCCGAAGGTAATCTCAAGGAAATCAAGACTTCTCTTCCACCGAACATAGTTGCTTTACTGTACAGATTTTGCCCAGTCTCTTGTATAGAAAAGCAAATTTTAAATTGAACAAAATTCAAAGTCACGTCAGTATATAGGGGAGAAAATTCTCTCAACTAGTACATTTCAGCTACATAAATCTCAAGCATAGTCGTATGGTTCTGGATTTAATTTATTTTAATCACACAGTGTCTGATAGCTATGTGATAGTTCACCAGTTCTGTTTAGGTACTGAACAGAGGGAGCCTTCTACTTTTTCTTATCTAGTTACAGAACATTTCAACGCTTGGTTTGAATTTATAGTCCCATTTTTTCAGAATGGCCCCTTTAAATGCCATGAAGCCCCCACAAAGCTACTTCTTTCCTACTATGGACAAAGATAACAAGGTTATCTAAAAAAACGTGCAGAGGGACCATCATCTGTGGAGTGCTGTAAGCCATCAAACAAATTCCTACTTCTCTCAGAATCATAAATACTTGTGCATACATGAGGCAATACAGAAGTACATTGCCCTTTTTTGCACAGAGATATGCATTTTCCATATGATAACAAAGATGCAGCTCCTCATTGTAAGAGAAATTTTTGCCTGAAGTTTGTGGGAAATGAAATTCCAGCAATGGAAGGATTTAGCTCTATCACTTACCAATATGCAAGCAACAGAATGAATGCCACATAGCAGCGATTCGTGCCAAAAAGGGGAAGATCTGCCAATTCATAGAAGAGGTTTCATGCAAAGGAGGCCTGCTAGGGGCAGAATGAGTTTCTGGTTTTCATTATGCTTGCAATTTGTGTCCAGTTTTTGCCTGCACCTTGTCTGTGTAAGAGGATTAGTGTTGCAGAATGGTTGCGGGAGCGTGGACATGGCTTAAAGGAGGATCTCTGTGAATTGGCCCTGACAGAAATCAGCTGAGCTGGGCTGGGATGAAAAAGTACTGAGGACTTTGCCAAGTCACGCTGACGAGGAGGGAGTCAGTGAGAAAATCCCCAAGATAAGGTCAAGAAGACCTTGTGACTGATAAACAAGGAAGTAGGCTAGGATGAGACCTGGACCTGAGCATATAGCAGTAGGAGCAAGTAGGAGATGCAAGTAGGAGGAACATGCAAATATAACCTTAGAGCTTTGAAGAGGGGCATGATGGTATAACTTTTAGAGTTAAGTTAATGATTATAGGGCTTTTTGAGTAAAACTAATAATTATAAGACAAATGTATGTAAGGGGCAATGATTGTTAGACAAGCCAATGATTGTTAGACAAGTAGACATGACTTAAGTAGACATGGGTTATGGTATAGTCGTGAATGAGCTTCGCAATAAATCAGAACTTGCTTTACCACTCATATTGGGTTTGTTTTTTGTGTTGAGTGGGTTTTTTTGATCATATTGAGGAATTATGGGCTCTGACAGTCCTAGCTTCAGTATTGTTGTGGTTAGTACTGTATCAATATGTGATTTGTGCTGAATTGGATGTCTTGTGTGGTGAGCATCACTTGACCTTTGGTTGCTTGAGACATTGGTTTCCTAATCTCCTTCAGTTTAGCCCTTATTGGGTTCTGTCTGTTAGCTCTCTTCAATAGAAACTAGAAAATATCCAAAACATATGGAAGTATCTACATTTTCAAAAAACAATGAGCTTTGGAGATGATACCCATATCTGTTTCTGATTTAAAAGCCCCAAACTTTCAATTGTTAGCTCTGTATTATGAATCTGGTTTATCTTTTCTTTATTCCTTTATGTATGTGGACCAGTGTAAGCTCTGTTGTAAGACACATCACTGCTCTATCCACAGTGGTATAGAATGTAGAGTAACCTGCCAGCCAAATTTGTTTAGAAGTTGACTATAAAACTGGATTGTTTTTCCCCCCAAGCTGATATGGCTGCAGTATAGCTACTGCCCTGGCTAGTTAGCTGAAGCCCAGACTTGCTCTGAGGCTACTGGTTGGCTTCTCTAGATTCTGAAGTCAGCAGCGCAAGTGTTGTACAAGCAGCAATGTAAAAACCTAGAATGGGAGACTCTGTGGGTTCAGAGGAAAAAAAAAGAGTTGTATTTGGAAGTATCTAATCTCAATATTTGACATTTAAAACCAGACATATTTTGGCATTTTTCCTCCCCCAGTTAGGTCAATATGTTAAAATTTCAGTGCTGGGAGTGCGTTTGTTTGGGTCTGCATGAAGTCAGTTATAACTTAATCTTAGTTTGAATTCTGTGTTCTTTTTGTGTGGGCATTAACTATGACCACTGAACTGAGCCAAAATAAGTTGGTGCTGGATTGTCCTAAAGCGAGGGATTGTCTTTGTCTCACCTTCTATGCTACGTGTTCTACTGCTTTAACTTGTGCTGAGTGCTGATAGGGCAGTAGAAGGGAACAGTTTTAGCGGGTCCAGTTGGTTGAGCATTTCATGCACAGGCAGTGGTACTGACACCTGGGGAGCATGGAGGCAGTCTGCAGTGAGGGACCGATGGTGAGACTGCCTCTATACTGAAACTGCTTTGTGAGGTGACTTTCCCATGCTTCTGTCCTGTGACGTGGCCCTTTTCTCTGGCCAGGCCATTGATAATGCAACATGTGGTTCCTGTTTCTTGTGGTGCCACATGTAGAACATCTAGTTTGTGCAATTAGATTTCGAATTGGATGTGTCTGCACCAGACTCTGATATTATGGTAGCTTGAGCCCAGAACCAAGACAGCTGCATTTACTGAAACATTCTGTCTGATTAAATAAGCTCTGATGAGGGCTTGTAGTTTGGTCTCGGCTAGACTGCTTCTGATTCTGGACAGAGAAGTAATGTTTCTGAGAATTTTGAAGGTCTTGGGTGAAAAGGGTTTATTTTGCTGTCTTTACTGACTTTTTTTACTAAAATACCTTTCCAGCCCACTTCCTGTTTCCCCCAAATAGAGGAAATTCTAACTGCTGCGTTTAGTTTAATGAAGGTGAGCTTTGAATGATATTCTCTAACATGAGAAAATATAAAATGTTCATTAACACTAGCAAAGTTTTTTTTTTTTTGTGGCAAACCTAATGGTGTTATTTACTGCTGAATAATAATAATCATGCCTTTTATAACAGACAGACTTGCACTTCAGACTAAAATATGCATTCTTCAGCTGTCAATGCAATTTAAAATAAGGGAAGAATTTGCTACTGACAACAGAAAGCTTAAACACTGTTGATTTGTAAACAAAAGATGGGTGGATTTTCTCTGTAGAATTAATAATGTTTAAGTAGAGATGTAGAGATCTTGTGTAATACAGAAGAAATTGTCCCTCTTAACAATCTAACAAGTTGGAAATGAACTTGTTGGTATAATAAAAAAATTAAACCATTAAAAAAGGATTTTGCTGGTATTCCTTTCCAGTGAAAATCATGGATAAATCAACCTGTGAACCTTCTATGGAAATTGTAAATGCCCATTAAGAGTCTTGAAATAAAATACTTCATTTGAAATAGCAGTTTTAGAAAGTGTTCTGAGTGGTCAAAGAGCAGCAATTACAATACCTTAACAAATATTTCACTGTTCCTCATGAGGGAAAATATTTCAAGAAAATTTTTGCCCAAATTCTAATGCTACTATATCAAGTTCTGAGAGGAGAAAGTGAGTAGGAGGCAGACAGCAGCAGACTTCTTGTTTTTAAATATTCCCAGCCCTCCCATCTCTCGTTCTGAGGAAAGCAAGGTCAGCAGCAGCTCAGGGCTCTGAACCATGCTCTGTTGTGTGGTGTAGACATGCCCACGCCTTCACAGGCAAGAATCCTGTTAGTCATAGGAAAATCCTTTCCCATTAAAATTATTAGTGAATGTTGTTTTCAGCCTTAATTTAATCGTATGTTGAAATCCACTAAGAAGAGAGCGATATCTGTATATACAGTTAGGAAAACAGAGGGGGGTTTAATATTTATTTTATGAGATGTTGGTCAGATTTTGGTGTGAAGATAACATTGGCCTTGTTCTTGCTTAGAAAATACAGGTATGGTTCCTCTGCCTTTTTCTTGGCAAACAAGGGCTTAGAAAGTTATTCACCCCCAGTTCCACAGTGCTGCAGTTTGCTACCCCCTCAACTGTTTGTGCGGCTGCAGTTCAGATTCAATTACTCGAATAGCATGGGATCGTTTTGGGTTTTTTTTTTGTTTGGCTTGGTTTTGGAGGCTGGAATGCTATTTTTAGCTTGGATTGTGTCATTAATCCAATTTATAGTATAACCCTGTTAAAAGGCATATTATCCTAGCTGAGGGGCAGCAGGAGGGACGCAAAGGAACAGAAGGATGATTGCCTGGGGAAATGACCTGCAAAACTCTCTTTGTTGCCAAAGAAAATGTACATGAGCCTTGGTGTGTTTTTGCTGCTTGTCTGTTAAGGTAACTTTTATTTGTGTTCTTGAGCCTGTGGATGTAGATTGTGTTAGGGATGCTGGTTTACTCATTTGTTGAACAGAGCACAGTAGTCTTGGATAGATATCACCATAATGCCAGGAAACTAATAGAGAATTTTCATAGAATCATTAAGGTTAGAAAGGACCTCAAAGATCATCCAGTCCAACCATCAGCCCAACAGCACTGTGCCTACTAAACCATGTCCCAAAGTGCCATGTCTACATGTTTTTTGAACACCTCCAGGGATGGAGACTCAACCACTTCCCTGGGCAGCCTGTTCCAATGCTTCACCACTCTCTGTAAAGGAATTTTTCCTAATATCCAGCTAAACCTTCCCTGGTGCAACTTAGGGCCATTTCCCTTTTGCTTGTTACTTGGGAGAAGTGACAAGCACTTACCTCACTACCAGCCTCCTTTCAGGTAGATGTAGAGGGTGTTATTAGGACAGAGGAGAGCTTAAGTTTATTCTCACAACTGTTGGGCCTTGTAAATGCTTTATCCTCCTTTCAGTGCTCCTGCTTACTAGTTACACTGTTAACTTTAAATTCATCTTGCTGCAAAATTAAGCACGTGTTAATTTGTAAAATAAAGATTAAACTTACAATGACCTTAGAATTTTGTAAGAAGACGATAGATGTTTCTCAGGTGCTGGTCTCTTGTCTGAAGAGAGAAAAGTAGCCTGGGAATTGTATGGGCCTTAATATTCAGTCAAACTAGCATCCATTTTATTTGGGGAAGTTTGTACATACTACCCCTCTTGATATCTTGGTGCTGTATATGAGACACCAAACACAGAGATTACAGTATCAAAACATATGTAGATATAAAGACTTTTTTTATCTTTCTATTCCATAGCAAACTCTGTTTACCTACATGAGAGATTACTTTATATCATTTTATTATTTGTGTGCCTCAGCCTAAATTAAATCATCTCTACTTGTGTTGAATACAGTTTTACTCTGTTATTTGTACAGCAAAGCATGTCAGCACATGTTGGAGTGTTTTGCTAAACCAAACTCTAAGAACCCTGTTTATTTCATTAAGTACAGTGTCAGTAGGTGTTCGGACAGTGTGCCCTTCTTTACCTTGCAGTCTGTTTAGATCCTGTGGCAGAAATATCTGGTAAGACAGATTATTGTTACTGCTCTCAAGTCTAAACTGGGACCATTATGACTTTTAGCCTTTGCCTGGTAGGCTTGAAGACAAAAAAACCCCGTACTGTAAGGAAGGTGCTTTCAAAACCACTGTTGGCCTAGTTCTGCTGGCAATGGAGTTTAAGGGAGTTTCATGTTGAGCAAAAGTTTCATGATTACTTTATTATAGAATAATACAATAAGTTATTTTCAAAACTGGTTAGTAATACTGGGTGCCTCAGCTTCTCTGTGCCCACTCTGAGATGACTCCATTTTCAGAATGTGTGCACCACCCACTCACTGGAAGTACTGACCCCTTGAGATGTTTCAGGCTGGGCGTTCAGCAATTAGGATCTTTCGAAGTGGGCATTCTGACCTTGCGTGGTCTCTTTCTGTTGAAATTCTGACTCTCTTGACAATATAATGTACTTGGGTTTCATTTCCATGGGATTGGCAGGAACCTTCTAGGTCACTGAATCTTGTCTCTTTCCATTTAAGACTGTCATAGCCTACAGGGAAACGGCTTGTAATACAAGATGAGGTTTTTTGTCAGGAGTAATCTAGAATCTAACACACGCTCTTGGCGCATCTTACTTAAAAATAAAAATTAAAGAGAAAAGAATAATTGATGATTTTTTTCAGTTACATGCTGAATAAAAAAAATGATTAAATACAGACTGAAAAGCTCTGCCCTTTCTTTTCCTAAATAAAACCTCAGATAACTTCACTCAGATACAGCAAAATGCTTGACCTGATTTCGAGTGATTGTCGTGTGATTTGCAATTTCTTAACAGAAGCCAAATAGAAAATATGCTGAAACTTCAGAAATCATTCATAAGCCACGGTTCTGGTGCACCTGTGGGCACAGTCAACTGATGGTGCTCTTCTGTGCTGATCTTTCCTTCACAAATTCTAGTAGTCAAGTCTCTCACATTCCTCTCACTTTTATTCCTTCTACTCAGAATTCATCTTTGATAGAATATAAGAAACTCAGATTCAACTTCCTTCTTTGTTTGAGAGAATTTGAACTTGAACTCACTTTCAGCTGTCTTCCAGAAGAATGGTTTAGAGATGACGTTGTTGGATATGGAAGAATATCTTAGAATCACAGAGTGGTTGAGGTTGGAAAGGACCTCTGGAGGTCATCTTGTCCAACCCCCTGCTCAAGCAGGGGCACCTTTGAGTAGGTTTATCCTTCTCTCATTGATGTAATTTCATTTTATAAGACAGACCTACTTTTAACTGGAGTGCTGGTATCTAGGTAAAGGCATTGGTCTGTGAAATCACTCAGGCATGCTCGCTCTCTAACTCTGTGTATATGAAAGTTTTTTATGCAAGCAGAATGGCTTCATTAGGGGACCATGAGGAAAATCAAGCTCAAAGTACCGTGCAGCCCACTTAAGACATTTCCTGAGAAGCTGGATGTTTCTTTAGGACCAGCTTCAGCAGTAATTAGCTTCTGACTGTTACATGAAGGGAAATTTTGCAATTACTGCCCTGACTTCCCCTTTGCTTCACCAAATCCCGTTCCTGTATGGTTGTTGGTCCTCTAATCAGCAATAATTTTTCTTCACTTATGAATTGCAGCGTTTAGTTCCCTGTCCAAAGTACTCTGTGGAGATTCTTGAGCATTCCACTTTCAAGCATTTCTCTGGTTTTAGCGTGAGAACACCTGCATTCAAGAGATCAAATTGATTTTCTCCCATCTTTTGCTGTTCCTTTGTGTTGCTTCTAATTTCATTTAGAGTTTTCTGTACTAGCATTCTGCTCTTTTTGCAGCCTAATACATAAAATACGTTGCAGGTCAGGGATATGAGATTTCGAAAGAAATCTCCTTGTGTGTTTTCTGATAAGCTGTCCACATATCTCCAGGAGCAAAAGCAAAGAAGTAACCTGTTTAAGTTCCTGTTAGTTTGTACAGTCTGGAGAACCACGACAGAGTTCAAGTATATCTTAGATAGAGGAGGGAAACAAAACCAGGGATCTCCTATGTAGGTCTGTATCCTTTCACTGCTGAACATCTAGACAGTAGAGGGACATCTTGCTACTCTCTTCTCCAAGTGCTTTGTGAACATATTTTTAAAGACTGTGGGTTGGTCAATTGTTCTTTTCCAGATGTACTGTCCAACTTGGATTACCAACAGTTTTGAGCAGACCAAAATTGGGGGCATGGGGGAGGTGTCTTAGCACTTTTGGTTTTGAAAATGAAATGCTTGCTAAAACCGACAAAAGTGCTTCACTATGTCCTGAATTGAGATTGTACGTTCTCCTCCAGAAGACAGAATTAAATCAAGGAATCCGGGAGCTTGTGTTCCTCTGCTGTCAGCAGTAACTTGAAACCTGATGGCAAAGTCTGTATTTATTTTATCTGCTGCTGCTGCATATGAAGACAACTGCCTACTGCTGCTGTTGCTATTGGCCCAAGTGACAGATGTTTCTGTTATGTATGTTTTAAAAGTCTGAAATCTACTGTCAAAATTTATGGGCGACGGTATGCCGTTCCTCTTCTGCCTTGAATGATGAGAGAGTCTGATAGAAAAAAGAGTGTATATCCTTGAAATTCAAAGCAAACTAATAAGTAGTGCAAGAGGTAGAACTGACAATGTCCTGTTTACTTTAAATTGAAAGTTTGACTTTTGTTAGCCAATACTATAAAGATATGAGTGTGTATATATATTTATGTTAACCCATGTTGTCTATGCTTAAACATTCATTTTAAGTACTGTTACATTTGTAGTCGTAGAGCCTTCCTGTAGTTTCATGGTATTCCAGACCATTTTGTTTGAGAATGCTTATTTGAATTGCTGTGTACTGTCTGCAGGACATCTGTGATACCCTAAATAAGCAAATACTGATGTTGTAATTTTTACATAGAAAAAGAGGTAGTTGTGAAAAATCTTTAGAAATTTTGCTAACGTGGATGTATACAGGGAACTGGAGTAAATACAAACTCAGAAGGAAACACATGTTTTGGATTAATGGGTGACATTTTAGAGGAATGTTAATACAGGAAGTATTAAACCAGCGCTGACTTGACTTTATACTGTTATTGCAACTTCTGTTTTAACATTGTGGGGTTCGTGATATTGTAACCCAGCCCTGATTGATTACAGTTTTAATGAGCAGTTAGGCACCTGAGCATGGTCAGTTTGGTCTCTTATTAGAAATAAGAAATTGAACTCTTGCTAGGCTTTTTATGTAATTTTGTTCTTTAATATTCAGGGAGACTTTTCAGAATAATATCTCTCTTTCCATTCTAAAAAGAGATCATAAAGTCATGCAAGCTGGAGTTCATAATCATGAAGCATGCATATTCAGCAAGCTCATTCTAACATGATGCACATGGGCCTTTGAAAATGAAAATTATAGCCTTGAACTGGGCTTTCTGTGAGTAAAAGATGTAATATTGCAAGATGTATAATCTCCGGGTGGTGAGGGAAGGACTTGTGGAGAAATACTTACTAAATTTGACATTTAACTTAGATAACAAGGACACATAACTACATTATGCAACTTAGATGGTATTCTGTGGCAGTAGCTAAAAGCATATGCAGAGAATTTGGAATGCATTCCTTAGATATGAATTAGAAACAAGATTAGGATAAATTTTGATTAGATAACAGAAAGGCACTGCTCCAGCACTTGCAAAGCATTTGATTTTGGTGTTGATCGAAGTTGTTGGACTGCAGAGTGGAGGGCTTGAGTGCTTTGGAGGGTTAGCTGACTTTGTAGCTGGAGTCTGGCTGGAGGGTATTCAGCAGATAACGTGGTCACAGTCTGCTAGAAGAGAGGCAGTGCCTTCGATCCCTTTGCCATGAATCTCTACTGCGTTCTTCACAACTGAAATAACTGTAGCGGCGGGGCTTGCAGAGTGGGTAATGGACAATGGCTTTTGACTCTTTCAGAAGCCTGATATAATTACTAAATATAGATTATTTTTTAAAATGTAGTGCTGGTAAACTAATGGGTTGGTGGGATTTGTGAGAGTGAGTTGTGGGATAGTGGCGAGGAGAGAGAAGTCTGTCTTTTCTAATTTCTTGTTTCCTAGTAAGATCAGGTCAACTGGTGTGTTCTGGTGGAGTCTTTGTAAGGAAACATTGAAGGTGCTGGGATCCCTGCCTTGATGAGCTTTACATTCCTGCCTTGGTGAGCTATAAAACTTTACATCCCCATAGAGTCACTGGCAGCTTCTCATCGTGTGCGCCCAAAGCTCTGCTCTGTGTCAGCTCCTTACCAGGGAAGGGCAGAAGTGCTCTTCGCTCATCAGGTAAGGATGAGCGTGGTGGGAACAGAGGAGTCATGCACAGTGGGTTATTACGGTGTGTAATGTGGGACAACGAGAGATTTTTAAAGGCAAATAGAATAGCCTGTAATGTGAGTTTTCTTTTAAACCTTGTTTAGGAGTTGGGGAGACGAGTGACCAGGAGCAAAATTTCCTTATCTCTCAGCACCTTGGACTGTGGATTGAACTGCAGATGGAAAATGGACCCTAGTATTTGTCATAGAGCAGAAACAGGAGGGGATGGACAGCAGCTGACCTACAGTACCTCAGGTGTATCTTTACATCCATAGTGGCTTCAAGGGCAGGCTGTGATCATGAGTTACCCATTCAGCAGTTTCCCAATATATATCATACTTTATATGCGTAAAAGAACAGCAACAGGGGAACAATGGTGATCATCACTGAGGCGTGAAACAGGCCGGTGGATGGGTGGAACAGTTAGAACATGAATGTAGGGCAGGATGTAGTTACAGGTAATGTGACTCTTGCCTGGGCTGTGTTCCACCTCTTTGTTTGAGCTTTGTTTTCATGCTTCTCTAAATTTGCAACATTATTATTCTCTAGATAAAACTTTTAGAAAAAGTGGTGTTAATATGACTCTCTTGGTGTTTAACAATGCACTTCTTTTCTCCTAAAAAAACAGATTTAGGCCACTGTAGTTTCTTTATGTCAGGGATATGATTCATTTTGGCCATAGGAGGAGAATGACAGTTAACTTGCTACACAAACTTTTCCTGTGATTCATGGAGTGCCATTTGTGTCAGCCTTGAAGGAGGCACTTCATATGCTTCCTAGCAGGAAGGAAAAAGACCGTGATCATAGTTACAAGGTAGCATATGGAAATCAGGTGGGAGGGAAGGGAAAAGGGAAATGCTGATTATTCAGGAGAAAGTTGCAGAGATGCCAAGATTCTGTCTGCAATGTCCATCCATCTACTTAATGAAAAATGGATACATACCAAGCCTATGTATAATTAAGGGAAACATCATGACTGTAATTGCCATGTTCACAAAACACTATGGCTTATTATGTAATTTTTTTGTGTAAATATATTTTAGCACTTTTCCTCATATCTCCTGGATCCGTCACTGTATCATATGTGGTCGAGCCCAAAGAGTGATGGTAAATGGTGTTTCATCCAGTTGGCGGCCGGTCACCAGTGGTGTCCCCCAGGGCTCGGTATTGGGTCCCGTCCTGTTTAATATCTTTATTGACGATTTGGATGAGGGGATTGAGTCCATCATCAGCAAATTTGCAGATGATACCAAGCTGGGAGGAAGAGTTGATCTGCTAGAGGGTAGGATGGCCCTACAGAGGGACCTGGACAGATTGGAGAGCTGGGCTGATTCTAATGGGATGATGTTTAATAAGTCCAAATGTCGGGTACTTCATTTTGGACACAACAATCCCATGCAGAGCTACAGACTGGGGACAGAGTGGCTAGAGAGTAGTCAGGTAGAAAAGGACCTGGGAGTGCTGGTGGACAGGAAGCTCAACATGAGCCAGCAGTGTGCCCAGGTGGCCAAGAAGGCTAATGGAATCCTGGCCTGCATCAGGAATAGTGTAGTAAGCAGGACCAGAGAAGTTATTGTCCCCCTGTACTCGGCACTGGTCAGGCCTCACCTTGAATATTGTGTCCAGTTCTGGGCCCCTCAGTATGGGAAAGATGTTAGGATACTGGAATGTGTTCAGAGGAGGGCAACGAAGATGGTGAGGGGGCTGGAGCACAAGCCCTATGAGGAGCGACTGAGGGAATTGGGGCTGTTTAGCCTGGAGAAGAGGAGGCTCAGGGGAGACCTCATTGCTCTCTACAACTACCTAAAAGGAGGTTGTAGTCGGGCAGGGGTTGGTCTCTTCTCTCAGATGACCAGTGGCAGAACCAGAGGGCATGGACTTAAGCTTCGTCAGGGAAAGTTTAGACTTGATGTGAGGAAAAAATTCTTCACTGAAAGGGTGATTGGCCATTGGAATGGGCTGCCCAGGGAGGTGGTGGAGTCACCTACCCTGGAGGTGTTTAAAGGGAGACTGGATGAGGCACTGAGTGCCATGGTCTAGATGATGGTTGGTGTTAGTGTTAGGTTATAGGTTGGACTTGATGATCTCAGAGGTCCTTTCCAACCTTATGATACTGTGATACTGTCATATGGTATGAAGCTCCTATCTCTGAGTGATGTGTTTCAGCAACAGTTTCTGGTTTTGCTCTCAAGCAAAGATGGCTGTATACAATGCTTTATGTTAGCTTCCTGCAGGCACAGATTTTTATGCTGTAAAATACTAATATAGGTAGCAATTTAGGAAGTGCACTAGCTTACCAGATCACAAGACATTTTCCTTTCTTTGCAAAAAACTAATTTAAAAAGCTATACCACAATTTTATTCCTAAAAATAACAGCACCGATTGGCTACTTAAACTGCTTGTAAAGAAGAATACTTCATGAAATGGAAACCCATAATGCAGGCTCTGGGGCTCTTTCACAGCTTCCAGGTGCTTCCAGCTTGTGTTTCCCAATTTCTTAATGTCCTAAACGGGTTAGGGTCTTGTGCCTGATTATCCTCCCACAGCTGGCAGTATTTGGTGTAGTGCATGTGCCGGTGTCAGGAGATAGAGCTGTGGCTGTTCAGTCTTGTAGCATCTAGGAAGAGTCCTTATCCAGCTAAGGAGATGCACAGCAATGTTAGAATGGGAAAGCAGAGGTGTAGTTAAGAGATGAAAGGAGTGATTAGGAGGAACGGAGAAGAGAATAAAAGTGGATGTGAATTACTAAGCACATGTCCTATATTCATTGATTTTCACTGGCAGTTAAAATTTTACTGTTTGATTCACCAATGCCATCAGTCTCCCATTATTTCCTGAGCTGTAAGATGCTGTCTCTGTTTTGATCCTGCAGTAGCTATGTTTATTGGGGATAAGGGGTCTAATTATAGCTGTGAACTATACTGTACCGAGAGGGCATCTAAGTTTCTTCTGACTATTTGTGAGGCAATGTGATGAGTCATGAAATATAACTTTTGCAGAAAATGTCCTGATTGCCTAATGACTAGGTGTTGGTAGATGAAATTGCACACACTCTCTCTTGTTCACATGAAATCAGGGAAGTGTCTTTCTGAGTAAGCTGTTTGTTCAAGTTACCCAAGAAATGTTAAGGTTTACCGTTGCAAAACAGGAGAAAAGCATACATAGGAGAGGCTTGAAAACACCTGCTGTGCCTCACAGATGCTTAGAAATTCACAGCATTAATACTTGTCTTCAGAGCTGTGAAGAAAAAATGCTGCCTGAAAGTAATAAAACTGATCATCCATGTACAAAATATTTTGTTTTGCAGATGACGTAGAGGATCTTAACACTGTGGAAAATGTCATGTTAGAATATGCTGCAATGGACAGAGAACTTAATGATTATATAACAGCAATTGAAGAAACAGTAAATCAGGTAAACCACTGCTTCTGTTCAAGTCTTGAAAGCATATCCTTGTTTAAATATTATCTTTTAACAGACACAAATGTTACATTTAAACAATACATAGTTGGAAAGATAGATCTCTGACAGATATAAAATAGTGAAGTTGCCAGTACAACTGTTTACGTCCTAGCTGGCATTCAGGGTGATACAATTTCTAATTCCTACCCGCCGAACTCCTTCACCACTTCGAACATGGGATGAATAGTGCTTTGGGAATGACTAAGGACTGTGTAGTTAAGACACTGTCATCTCCAATGATACCTGCTTCAGTGTTGCGGAAGATGGAAGCTGCATAATGAATGAGATGGCTAATTTCAGGAATAGACAAGTGGTCATGGCAGCTGGAACTGATAAAGCCTGGTTTTCCATCTTTCTGCCACATGAATTTGCTGGTGCTTAATGAAGGCTGAGCTTGTTAATCATAGAATCACTTGGTTGAAAAAGACCTTTAATATCGAGTCCAGCCGTACCTGTCCATTACTAAACCATATCCGTAAGCGTTTCATCTACCTGCATTTTAAACACCTCCAGGGACTGTGACTCAACCACCTCTCTGACAGCCATTCCAGTGCCTGATAAACGTTTCAGTGAAGAAATTTTTCCTAATATCCAATCTAAACCTCCCCTGGCGCAACTTGAGGCGATTAACTCTTATCCTATCACCTGTCACCTGGGAGAACAAATCCTTCATTGGGTTAACTAGGGGCTCATTTGGTACCTGACCACCCATTTTTGCAGGAGCAGTGACATTCCAGCGTGTTCATGGGGTTCCTGGCTGGCACTCAGTGGTTGCACGAGTGGTGCTGGACTGCTGGGATGGAACACTTGTGTTGCACAAGCTTCTTGTCATTAGCAAGCCGGGCTCGATGGCAGATGCCGAGGGTTCGCAACTGAACACCAGCTTTCAGAGGACTTCTCCCTCCCTGCCTTGCGAAGGCCATGTCGAACAGAACCCCTCGTGTGTCCCCGGGGAGCGGGCGGGGCCGGGGTGCGGTGGCGGCGCTGGCCGCCAGGGGGCGCCGCGGTGCCGCGCCCGCGCGGGTTCCTCGCCATTGCCCTGCCCTGCCCTGCCTCGTCCGCTCGGCCCGGTACCCTCCTTCCCGAGGCTGCAGCGCTCTGCTGCTTGTTCTGTCCCTGGCCGCTCTCCTGAGCCGGCTCCTTCCTTTTCCCTTCTCTGACCGCCGCAGCCTGGCCTCTGGCAAGCGAGGAGTGCGGGCTCCACGGCGCATCAGGGCACTGAAAGAGGCGGTTTCAGTTTAGCCTGTACTTGAATCACTTCATTTTTGGGCCACATCATGCTCGGAGTACTGAGCTTTCCAAATAACCTATTTTAGCCTCTGCAAATAGACTTTTAGGTGTCAGGTCTGCATGGATTTCTCTAGAGAAGGCAAAAGCACATCCCTCGTTTCCTGTCAGATGTGAAATCTGTTGTTTTACAGCATGGAGGTTGTAGAGCTTTCCAGTTAGCCCTGTCTTGCTATTACCTTGCTGGGATTTTTGCTGTTTTCAGAACAAAAATGAGAGCAAAGCAATGTATTTTCCACTAGTTCTATTCTGAGAAGTGCCTGTACATTTTTTATTTTGTAGAAAAAGTTTTCCTTTAATAAATGTTCAAAATCATCCTGAGTCAGATGCTTAACTGAAAAATCTTCATCAAGTAATTAAATATCATATGTTTGAAAGTAGTTGAATACTGTGACTACATCAGCAGTTATTGGACAGCATTAAATACAGTCACTGTTCCCTATGCAGACTTTCAATATGCATTTCAACTCGCATGTCACCATAATTGCAGATCTTCTAGTTCGTCAGAAACTATGTAGATCAGAACTTTTTCCTTTTATTTGAAATATGATTTTTAAAACTTTCCTGGTAAAACATAACATATTCCTCACAGCCTTAGAGATTCATGATGTATATCCAGACCTCAGTGAAACATTGTGGGTTTGTATTTTGATTGTAAGCTGTTAATTAGTTTATGTATTATTGCTGTAATAGGAATTTCAAGTAATTTTCGAGAGTGTAACTTCCTTTGTTTTTCCTGTGTCTCAGCAGAACATTTTCTTTATCCTTATGAATATAAAGAGTAAGCCTGTGCCTTCACCAACAAAGCATTCAAAACCTGTTTACTTCAGACACATTTACTCATGATCTTGACTGAAATGAAGATAGGGCAGTGATACATTCACAATTTTTAGGACTGGATTCAGCAGCATCTGTTGTGTACATATCTGCTCTTGTGTGTAAAATAAAGTTCTGGAAGGATTTGGTTTTCTGTTCCCCTTCCCCCTTTTCTCCTCTAATATAGCTCATTCATGTTGTGTCAGAGACTACTCTTTACTTTGCTAAAACAAGCTCCTTTCCTGTACTTTCATTCCTAAAGTTTTAAAAATGCAGCTTCAAGACTTTCAACACATTTAAGATGGTGAGACTGTAGAGTCTGTAATGGTTAATCTGTTAGCCTCTAGCCACACTTCTATCTCTGTTTCTTACCTTGCTCTAGGGAATTTTCTGTACTTTCCACTGCCAGCATCCTGAAGAAACCTTTCTGAGTAAGAGAAAAAAGTGTATGTAAGCTTCTGTGGTACAACAGAGAGACAATCTGTTTTCTAGAAAATAATAGCTAGTGCTTTGTTTTGGAGGATAACTACATACCGTGCCTCTAGAACTACACTGTGTATCTCCAGTTTCCTGTCAGAGACAGTATAAAATCTGCTGCTGGGAAACAAAGACTGTTACTGAATTTAGGACTGCACCTGGAGGTGGCTGTAGAAAGGCTTGGGTTTAAAATAGCCTCCTCTGGCTTGCTCCCTGGTTCCATCAGAATTTCTTACCTGAGGGCTTTCTCTGGGGAGTTGCAGCAGCTCATTCGTTTTCACAAGCGGACTGTTTCCATATACAGTGTTGACAATATTTGTCTCAAGCTGGAAAGCACATTTTATCTGATTATTTTGTGAGTTTGTATGTTGTAATTTCTTTTCCTGGTGTGTAGTTTCTTCACACAGCAGTGAATCTCAAACCAGCTGCTTGTAGTGAATGTCCAGCTGGAAGTTAGCAAGATAAGTAGACAGAGGCAGTTAAAATTCCTGATTTTAGTATGTATACCTTTAAATGACATTGACAAAAAGATGACTTTGTACAACAAAAGTGTGTGAAGTAAATAACTAGCAACTAGCATGAGATATCATCACAAGTTTTTAAAAGCCAAGGTTTTTGTTGATTTAGGCTGCAGTAGGTGGAATGCAGAAGGTGAAACATAGCAGCATCGTCTTCTGGTTGAATCAGCAGCCTGTTGAGCAAGAAATGAGCAGTTGAGTCACAGTGTTTCCAACAATAGGCTGTGGGAAATCCTTTGTCTGTGGAAACTCCCTATGCCACTGGATTTTCTTGTACCTGTGTAATGACTGAACTCCTACTGCTGCTTCTTTTTTTTTTCATTTTCTATAGGTATTTTTTAAATAAATAAATTTGCCAATATTCATGTCCTTTCTATGCTAAGTCCAGACAGCACTCTCCCAAAAGACTTGTGGAGCTGGAGTATCTCTGTCCCATTTCTTTGTACTCTTGAATTGGCCTCAAGAGACTGGGACCCAGACTGACTTAGCTGGTTCAAGTGTCCACTACTCTGGTAGAGCTCTCAAGTGGTCAGAGTGCTGGTGTATTCTGCCCTCTTTCTCTCTCTCCCACTGTTGGCAGCAGACTCTCATCACTGTCTCAACCTTTGAAGCATTTGACTTGTTTGGGACTCTAAAAGCTGGGGTAAGTTTTTGTAGTCCCCAGACTTCTCTGAATAAAAAGAATCACAATCTGGAGATCTATCCAGAGAATAAGGAAGACATAACTGCGGCTCCCACCTCTGCAGGGAAAGAGAACTTGGGCTATTTTGTTTCTATTGCAGGTGGGAGCTGCTTTGGTGCTTGGATTGTATCCCTACTTTTGCTACTGTTTTCTCATGTTGGTCTGGGTGAATAGTTTCTATCACCATGTCAGTGGCTGCTGACATCTTTGTTTTCTGATTGTCCTGTATGGAAAGTGATTTGAGCAGTTGCAACTGTAAATTAGATCAAGGGTAATTATAGTTGGGACACAGGAAGTGAAATCAAACATGGCCTTTGGGTTTTATCTTTAAAACTACATACAGTTGGTGTATGAGTGTGTGCTACGTAGGGACTGAAGGCTGGATGTATCTGTCATTCATGCCTGTGTGTCTTCACACCTTATCAAGTGTTCGGCCTTCCTTTGGCAAAGATGAGGAGTGCACCATGTTCCTTATACAAGAGCGGTTTTGTTTCTGCAGCATACACAGGGACTACTCGTAACGTTTGTTCTATATTTTTGATAACAGTTCCCTTTAGATTCATAAGTTTTTTGGGCAGGGGGCAGGAGGGGGTGTTTGTTCACTTTCTCAGTAATTTAGAGCAGATTATACAGTATTGGATTCTGTTTTCTTCATGGCCAAGTGTATAGGTTTTAATCCTGCAGAGCAGTAATTCCCTTCAGTGATGTAGGCCGTGTTCACTTCAAGTGAGCAGCTTGTGAGTGATCTAAGGAGCATCTGCAGAAAAGGGAAAGATCCTATTTAAAATTGTTATACAGGAAAGTCCATGGACTGTGTTTGACTTGCAAATTATTTAGAAGAATTCCAGCTTCTTCACTTAAGACTTGTAATTTAATGCTCTAGTGACACGGAAAGTCTTTGCTCTCAGAAAAACAAAAGGGACTTAAAGATAGCATCTGACAGCAGAGCTGTGTTGGCCCCGGGTCCTGCTGGGGAAGGTTCTGACAATGTATCCAAGTCATCTCTTTTGACAAAGCAAACTAAACCAACAAAACACTTTCTGTAGTGGTAGCTCCACCTTCAGTGTGGGTTTTGAAGAAAGAACAAAGTAAACCACCCAGCTCCCATCCTCCTTGGTGGCACAGCAACAGCAGCAGAACTAATGCGATGACCCAAGTCCACTTTGTGTGGCAGACACTGACAGTGTCATCAGTGACCTCTGCTGCCTGTTAGAAATAGGGCTGGGCTTCAAAATCAGATTTTCACTTAGCTGTCTGAAGGACTAAGTAACAGGAACATTATGAATCCTATGGGATTCATGTGTTTTGGTTGAGTCACGACTCTGTGCTGGTGACTGGCGCTGCGATATTTGTTACACTGCTGTTAGTGAAGCAATTTTTGACATGGAATTTCCTAGTTTCATGGAGCAAACAGCCTTGTTTGGTGGTGGCGCTTTCTTAATAACGCTTAACTCTTCTTTTTATTCTTGCTGCAGTCATGACAGCATGCTTTAGGGCAAAATCCACTGATGATATCCATATCTACAACTGTGACCTTTATGATTCCAACTGAGTTTTGAGCATTTTCTCTGATACATGCAGTGCATCAGTGTTTCTTGATTCTGAGATCTTGTATGCTAGCCAAGAACATTTTGAGACCTTCTTTTCATAAAAAAAAAGCCCTTGGCTACACAGGAACAGCTCAGGAAGATGATTGTGAAGTCTGATACCATGAAAATGGATTTAATGAAATGGATATATCTTTCTCGAGCTGGTAGTAAAAGTAAAAGAGCTCTTGTAGTCTTTCACTGCATTTATTCTGACTCTATAATTGTAGAAGCTAGTGAATCTGTCTTGAAGTTCACTTACAGTGTACTGAAGTACATCAGCAGCCATGAGTCAATCCCCTGGTGAAACACATTGTACCTGTGCAGTGTCTTCTCTCCCATCAAATAGTAAACAGATTTCTGCACAACTTGCTTCATCTTTAAAGCTTTTGTTAATGATGGGTGTCTCCTTGGCCATTATTTTGGTGCCTTGAATGCTAACTAAAGTTGCTCTCTACTGCTTCTTTACTCCCTATCTACTAACGAAGCCACCTTAGACTGGTAATTCATCTTACATTATAAGCAAAATATGGACATGAGAGCAAATCCTAATCATGACTGTGGTAGGATAGTAGAGAAAAATAATATGTGACTTTATAGTGATGCCTCTGCTTATATATAATGCTGTAGGGCTTAATAATAATACTTTTACAGGCAAACTTAATTCTTGCATTTACTACCTATGGAGTTTTTTAACATTATAAAGTTCTTCAGTGCAATTTCTTTGATATAATCCATAATCAATAGTGTAATGCTTTGTCTGTGCTACAGCCATCTCCAAACTGTAATTCAAACACTGAACTGTTGTAGGCATGTGCTCTATTTCCTGCAGAAACTGGGACAACGATGCATTTCAACAGATTTCCAATATTTACTTTCTAATATTTACTTTACTTTTTTGTGTCTGTCTCTGTATGTGTTGGGCCAAACATTTGATGGAAGCCACTTTTTTTTTTTTATTTTCCCAGAATTAGTAAGCTATGTGTATAGTTCACTATGATAATATGTTAGAGTTCACACTTGATGAGCTGCAATCAAAATATTTTTTTAGTGAACACTATATAAAGAAGTAGGGGTACTGTTTGTTTTTATGTGGCTTACGTAGCACATGCTCAGGAGCATGCCTTAGTGTCTCATAGCAAGCGTAAAAGCATGTCCTGCTTTTTGGAGACTAAACCCTGGAAACCCTTGCACACAAACATAGGTTTATTTGACTTCACTGTGGTTATTTCCATTTGTCAAGCTAAACTTTTTCCTAAATATTTGCAGTGTCAACACTGTAGTTGCTGAAATGTCCCTTGGTTTGTATGGGTAGGGGTGAGGCAGCAGGAGCCACGGCTGGTTAGCAGAGCGTGGATTTGAGTGAAAAGAAGTGTTCTGGACCTAGGACCACATTGAACTTGGAGCTCCACAGACAGAGTGGCAGCAGGGATAGAATTTAGAACAAGTGCCAAAGAATTCCTCAGAACCCCATCGTAATTTGAACACTGTGTTTGTTATCTAGGGCAGCAGTGCTGCCTGGTAGGTAGGAAGCTGTCCTGGGATTAAGGAGGACTGGATACCCTTTTCAGGTCTACTAGCAGCTTCTGTGACTGACCTTGACAAATGGTTTCACTCCATGCCTTGGGCTATGGTCCCATGTTCGTAACCAAATCACCTGGTAGCATATTCTCATTAAACAAGCCAGATCACATGATATCATGTTTATGCTGACTACATGCTGGTTGTGGAAGGACAGACGCTACCTGATGGAGCATAACGCTGGGCAAAATTAGAATTGGCAAAGTGGGTTGCACTATATCAGTGTGTCATGCAGCTATGGTGCTTTTGATCTTATAGAAGACATACTGAAATTGAATTAACTATCTAGTTCAACCATGATCTCAGTCATGTGGACAGCATCCTATATCTCTGTCTGTAAAGAGATTTATGTTTTTTCTACCTGAAGATTTCAATGCAATTTGAATTCATTTTTTTTAATGATTTGATTTTAGTACTAAGGGTTGTAATTGGCAATCTGACCTGTTTCTGGAATTCCAGAAGGTCACAACAGACAGCAACTGAAAGTGGTTTGGATCCCTGCTTTTCTAGGCAATGTCAGCATTTCAGAGTGAACACGGGTTACCTCTGTGGCTTAGCCTAGCCTAGAGGAAAAAGACAAACTTATGAAATGTAATGAAATTACATATCTACCTCAACATAGGTGTTGAGGTAGATAACCTGTGCAAATTAAAGGCCATCTTCCTCTCAGATCATGGATTAGTATTTTTTTATGTTGATGAAACTTACTATTGGAAACACTGGAGCTGTAGTTTCACTTGATCAGTAGTGAAAATAGTCTTTCAAATTAACCATCTCATCTAGAAGGCTCCCGCTGACAGTCCAAGGATTTAAATTCTGGGGCTGGTGGGGGAGCACTGTAGGCTGGGTGATTCTCAGCAGCAGGGGTTTTGACTTAAAATTAATTTCTCCTGTTAATTGAACACACCCAAGTTGGTCAGTGTCTTTGGGGAGGCAGTTCTGGAATGCCTTCCATAAAAAGTCTCTCTCCAAATGTTGTGTTGTTTTAATTACTGTATATGTTTCCAGAAATTATATGTGTATATTGGGTATTTTATTCCTCCTCTAAAAGATTAAATGTTAGGTTACTCATCTAAAAAAAATTTGCTCTTTCTCCTAGTATATTTTTTAACTGACCTTATGAATAAAAATATTCAGTTCCACAGATTTTCCCTCTTCAAAATTCTTAGCAGCTTTATAATGAATGACAGATAAAACATTGCTTACAATATTAACTAGATCACACTTTGTTGTGGCTACTGCTACCATGAATTTGTTTTTGTCAAAGCATTTCAGTTAAGGAGTTTGTAGATGTTACTACTTTCATTCCTAGCTTCCTCATAAATTACAGTGTTTGCGACTTTTTCTGGGTGAGCTCTCCAATACTGGGCATAAGCAGGAGTGCACAGGCAACACATTACATGTAGTTTAGAACATACCAAATTCTTGCAACTTCATAATATGGATTGCTTTGGATTTTTTAACTTTTACAGTGAAAACATTTATAGGACTTTTGTTAAAATGGAAAGAACTGAAGTTTTGTGGAACATTGCTTTATTTTTTGATGTTGGGAGTTAAGAGCAGCTTTTTGATGTCTATTTCATTACATTATATAATGGGTTTCTAATGATTTTTAAGACATGCGCTCAACGTGTTCTGCAAATGTTCAGTTGTCTTTTCTCCCTCCCCTTTCACATTGCTTCCGTTGATGGAAGGTAGTGTTTTGATTTAAAAGAAGTATGACTTTGTGTTTGTGAGTTGCTGAAGTATGTAACTATGCCTATTTTAATGCCTACTAAAATAATAAAAAATCTGCTTAGTAGTACCTATGCATTTTATTGTCTTTCCGACTTGAGGATGAGGCTTCAAAAAAGACCTAAATCCTGCCAGAAATCAATACCAGCTGTCACAGTATCTCCCACATAGGGCCTCATTGTTGATAACCTACTGTGAGTTACAAACACTGTGCTTGATAATAAGAGTTGGCAAGTTGGACTAATTTCTGGGCTCTCATCTATTTGAGCTAAGTGCATAGCCTGAGTAAGCTGGTTTAAGCAGCTGAAGTATTTCTTTTATCCTTAGACTTGTGTGTTAACACGGACGGTGACTGGAAAATATTTTAAAAGACTTATGGAAGTATAAGTGTGTACTTCAGATACACTCAAAACTTCTGTGTAAAGTTCACATGTTAACATGAGCTCACACATACTATGCCTGGTAAATGCCACAAAACCCAGAGAAATTAAAAGCTCAGGGATGTTGCTACTGTTAAGTCTTCTGGCTCTCTTCAAATATGGGTGCCTTACCGCACTGGCACACCTTCTGTGTGAACGATTCACAGTGTTTTTTCAACTAGATGCTCATCCTCAGTTTAAAGTTGTTTCGATGCTACTTTTTCTCCAGCGGTGTGTTCTGTGGGGAGAGAATGGGACAGTGAGATGCAGTGGGGGCTTTACAAGGATTGCTGGGAAGATGGTAACTCTAGTAGGGAAAATCTGCACAATGTGGTTTTGTGGCATGTGATAATTGTTGTAATGATGAAGTGTGGGCTGTAGATGAAAAGTTTCTCCATGGATATTTTTATGCTTAGTTGGAGGTGATCGAGGGACACAGGTAAAGGCTGGGTTGCACTAGAGGCAGTTTGGTCCATTTCAGTAAAACTGTCTGTTGAAACAGGGTGTTTCTGGTCTTAGCTATTAACAACCACAAGTTTATGTCTTTACTCCCTGCAAAACAACCCCACCTTCCCCCACTGCTGCCTGTTAAATTCCAACTACTGGAGCCACAGCCCTCATCACCAGCTCTTCTCCCTGCAGTTGCACTGGTTATGTTGTTTGGTGGGTAGCTCCTCTTCCTCTCCCCTTTAGAATCCCTTTCTCATCATCTTTTCAGTAAAACCAGAGCTGGCTGTTGTTAGCTGGTGGCATGCACTTAAAGAAGAGTTAGAGAAACATTACCTTTTCTCCCATCCACAGCAGTGCATTATATCTATTGGCAGCTGAAATCTTACGGAGCAGTGGAGACCCTGATGAGCAGTGTCTTAAGAGAATCTGGTGCGTCAGTCGGATTTGCACAGAAGCTGCTCCATCAGTTATTATGATGTATGTCTCTGCTGACCCGTTATGAGCTAATTAGACCCGAGTATAGCTGGTCATCCTCCTTAACCTGTCCGTTAGGTTTGCAGATGCCTGGCCTCCTTTATCAGTCTGGCTTATAAACTTATATACAGACAAATCCCATCAATCAGGTTTATATGCTCAGTATAGATAACTCTAGTTGTAACGTGTATTAACAGGTTGGAGTTAGTTTACACTCAGCCATTTCAAAACCCCACAAAATTCAACCCTAAACTCCTTACATTTGTCCCTCCTTAAACTAGTTTCTTTTCAGTACTTATTTATCTGTTACATTTTTAATGGAAGGACAGTGTTTTATGGTAAGAAAAAAATTCAGCTAAAGCAAAAAGCACCTATAGACAATCACAGGTGCAGCTTTACATCTGTTCAAGGAGAAATTCAGTTAATTCAGGTAAGAGATGACTGTAATAGCAGTGTGTACACTCAAAGATGGAATAGAAGTGCTTGTTCACAGTGTCACATAAAAACAAAGAGCTATTTAATAAAATTATCCAGCAGCAGGTTTTAAACCAGCATAAGGAAGTAACTTTTTTACACAGTGAATAATTAAATTGTGAAATTAATTGCCACAGGATGTTATGGAGACCAGAAGCATTAGTAGGTTCAAAAAAAGCTACTAGGCAAATTAATTGAGGAAAAACTCATTGGAAGCTATTAGATATAAAGATTCAAATACAGTCAGTATCTTGGGAAATCTTTAAACTGTAAGCTGGTAGAAGTAGGGAACTATGTGGTGGGAAATTGGGGAAAATCTTTCCATAGGGCACTCTTGTTATTCTCTTACTCCGTGAGGAAACTGGAGCCTGGGGAGAGGTTGTGGACTCATAACTGACAGATGACTAACATTTATACTCTGTTTCAAAGCCGTTTTGGAATCAATTCTATCAAAAAATGTCATGGTTTAGCCCTGGCCCCTGGCTTGATCGGCAGCTAAATGCAAGCAGTTGTGATACTGGTTCCTCCCCCTCTTCCCTCACAGGGAAAGGGGAATGAGAGAGTCTTGTGGATTGGAAACTAAAACTGAAACAATGACAATAATAATCATGAAAGGACTACTACTACTAAAAAATAATAATAATAATAATAATAATAATGATGATGATGATGATAATATATATATAAAAATATATGGAAATGCCCTCCTCAATAACTATATTACCACTGAGGCTGTAGAGCAGGCACGGGGAAAGGTCACAGGCTGGAATCAGCAGCAGATGGAAGCTGGACTCTTGAACTGAATTCAGGAATGCACTTATCTGGCATCAGGGGCAAAAGGACAGACAAGGTCCATATTAGATGCTGGCCATTGAAGAACAGAGCTTGACCCTCGTGATCCCTTAGTTTTATACAGACTATGATGTGTATGTAATGGGATAGTCTGTTGTTCAGATTTGGGTCACTTGTCCTGTCTCCTCCTCCCTGCAGGTGCAGCCTTTTTTCTCCCCTTTCACTTAGGGCATTCCACTAACTCAAGGGTGGCCTTTACCTTAGCACGAATAGATGTAAACAATGGCTGTTCTGTGTACCAATGCCCCATTACATTTCTGAGAATCATAAATTTTAAATGCTATCACTTCTAGAAACAGATACTGAAAAGGAAAAGGTAGTTAACTTTCAGAAAATGAAGTTACTTAGATGAGGCTTAGCTGAAAAGTTAGAAAATCAATTCTGCTTTAGCTCAAACCAGAACAAAGAAGTACCTTTTGCCTCCATAATTTTAATATTTAGAAACTCTTCAGGGTATCTAATACTTTATCTCTGTATTCTTACTCATATATTTGATGTTTTAAAAAATAAGTAAATGAACAGCTCCTGTTCTGGGCATTGTTACATAATTGAAAAATTCTTAATCTCAAAGCTCACTTCAAATCTATATCATATAAAACCACACAAACCATTTAGTAATTGGGTACTACCAGATAAAATCCTGCTTGAAGTTAGCAGAGCTACACCCACTTAGACCAAATGTCTTTTAGCCACTTTTCTCTGTTAATGCCCAAGAAAAAACTTCATAGCTTGTTCTAAATCACAAATCTTGCCTGAAATATTGATGGGAGGAGGTGGACTACAGCTTTGGGTGAGTATCTGCTGGGACCCCTTCTTATAAATGATGAAATTCCAACTTAAGTATCTGCTCTGATCTCAATCACACCGAACACGATAAACTGTTTTCCTGGATGTTTAGGTACTATACAATGTAGCTCGTTCACTTATTTTAATAGATCAGAATCTGAAAATTTTAAGATGCATCCTTGAGATTCCTAGATTGGTGAACATAAAAATGCCTTTTATATCCCTATTGCAATTGTTATAAACTAAAAAGGTGGTCCAGCTGGGACTATGTATATGGTCAATGAAGTTGTTGCTATGGGCTGCTTATTATAGGAGATACTGAATAAGAGACAGCAAAACCTGTCTTCTTTTTAGAAAAAGAAAGCACGAAGTTGATAGCATTGTCAGATAAGAGTAGTGATTTTATATGTACTTTAATTACTGGAGGAAGGCTTGACTGCACCATTTTTGTAACTCTCCTTCACGTAGTTTTTGCCTCTCTAAGCCTCAAGTTTATCAAAAAAAAAAACCCAAACCTTGCTGTTTCAGATTCTGTCAGTTATGAGTCCACAATCTCTCCCCAGGCTCCAGTTTCTTCACATACCTCTTGAATTGGGGAGTCTGATACTGGATGCAGTATTATTTCAGCTATTACCTAAGCAATGCTTATATAGGGGGAGAGTAACTTTGTCCTGCTGGCTGTGCTGCTCCTGATGTAGCCAGTATCAGATTTGACTTGCTAGCAGTGAGAACGTTGCCTCACATTTCACTTGGCATCTACCATGACCTCCCTGTCCTTTTTGGCAGAGTAGCTACAAAGCCCGTCAGTTCCTAGTATGCGCTGACGCATGGGGTTACCCTGCCTCTGGAAAAGCTGCAGAACTTTTCTTGTTGAACTTGATATTTCCAGTCCTGAATTACCTCAAGGTACTTCTTGATTAAAGCTCAAGATACTGCTTGATGTGTCAGATGCCACTAGGTTAGTACTGTCTAGAAGACTGCTGAGAGTGCATTGTGTTTCATCATCCAGGATGTTGATGAGCATATTAAACATTTTCAGCCCTACTGTTCACCACTGTAACACTCTGCTTGGTACTGGCTACCAATTAGATATCAAACAAATGTTTACCATGAGTGTTACCCTCTGAACCCAGCTGTCCTGGTAATTTTCGGTTTACTTACCAGACCACTTCATCCACCACTTTCCCCACATCTGCATTTCAGGTCATTTCATTGCACAAAGCAATCAGTTTGATCATGCGTGATCTGCCCTTTGTCAGTTTGTGTTGATTGTTGCTGATTACCTTTTTATTCTCTGCATGTTTGGAGATGGGTTCCAGAAGGATGTGGTATGTAATCTTTCCAGGGGCTGAGATGAGGCTAACCGACCTGTAGTTTCCCAAGTTCTTTTTCTCATGTCTTTTTTAAGACAAGTGTAGTGCTGGCCTTTTCTGAGTTTTCAGGTACCTGCCCTGATGATAATGGTTTTTTTGGAGACTACAGCTCCAGGATTCAGATTTATCTCATCTGTCCTCATGGATTTGAATACCTCTGGCTGCTCTAACTAATTCCTAGGGACTTGTCGCTAACCTGCTAATCCACAAACCATCCTGGTACACCTGGAGTAATCTTTGCCTGTGAAGACTGACGCAAAAACATATTGAGTACTTCAGCCTTTTCCATCTCAACAACCACTAGGTTGTCTCCCCCATTCAGCAACATCCCCACATTTCCTCTGAACTTACACAATTCCCTCTTGCTGCTCTTTGTGTCCCTCACTTGTTTTACTTCTAAATCTGCTTTGGTTTTCCCACTTTTGTTTCTAAGCATCAAAGTAGAATCAAAGAATCACAGAATCATAGAATCATTAAGACAGTAAGATTGGAAAAGACCTCTAAGATCATCAAGTCCCAGTCAGCCGAACACCACTATTATAGTGCTTAAGTACTCCTTTTATGCTGTCTTTTTGCATTACAGTTCATTAAGCAGCTCCTTGTTTAATCAAGTGGATCTTTTGCTGAAATTGCCAGTCTTCTTGTACAACAGGATTATTCCTGAGCTCTCAGTAAGTTTTCTATAAAAATTTACCAGCTCTCCTAGGCGCCTTTTGCATCAACTTCCCAGGAGATTCTGCTGAGCCATTTACTGAATAACCCAAAACCCACTTACATTAAATCCTGAGTCATAATTTTTCTGCTTACCTTCCTAACCTTATGGATCCTGAATTTGATCAACTTGTGCTAAGTGATCCAAAGCTACTATCTATGACCACATTTGCCTCTCGTTTTACTGTTTGTGCACAGAAGTCATGTAGAGTATTACCTTTTCTTCTGTCTTTCTGGCATTTGCATTCCCCCTGTACTCAGCACTGGTGAGGCCACACCTCAAGTACTGTGTTCAGTTCTGGGCCCCTCAGTACAAGAAGGACATTGAGGTGTTGGAGCGCGTCCGGAGAAGGGCGATGAGGCTGGTGAAGGGGTTGGAGAACAAATCATATGAGGAACGGCTGAGGGAACTGGGCTTGTTTAGTTTAGAGAAAAGGAGACTGAGAGGAGACCTCATTGCTGTCTACAGCTGCCTGAAAGGGGGCTGTGGCAGAGCAAGTGTTGATCTCTTCTCTCAAGTGACAGGTGACAGGACAAGGGGAAATGGCCGTAAATTGTGCCAGGGGATGTTCAGACTGGATATTAGGAGGAATTTCTTTACCAAATGGTGGTCAGGCACTGGAACAGCTGCCCAGGGAGGTGGTTGAGTCACCATCTCTGGAGGTATTTAAAAGAAGGATAGATGAGTTTTTGAGGGACGTGGTTTAGCGGATGATAGGTGCGTTTGGACTCGATGATCTCCAAGGTCTTTTCCAACCGGAAGATTCTATCACCAATACAGTCTAGAAATGTCCTGGATGTCTTGCACAGTGCTGAGGTGCCCACATGGCTGAAATCTTTTATAAGGACTAAGGCGGGTAATTGGGTTGCTTTTAGTAGTTGGTTGATTGTAGACAGCCTCATCCACTTTGTCCTCTCTGGCAGGTGGTGTGTAACAGACGCCCACTGCTGTGTGGCCAGTATTGCTTTTAACTTTGTTTTTGACCAGAAGATTCCTGTGAGATATTTCTCTAGATTCACGCTGGACCTCTGCAGAGAAAGGGAGATGCTTTGTAAGAATGTATAACAGCCTTTCTTCTTCATTGCTTGTTCTCCTTGAACAACCTCCACAACACTTTTCCTGTTGTAGATGCTATCCCATTTAATCTTTGTGATCCTGATCACATCAGAACTCTCTGAGTGTGCATAGACTTCCAGTTCTTCTTGTCTGTTGGCCAGGCTCTGTGTCTTAGTATCCAGAGGCCTGAGGAAGTCTTCTGCAATGCCCTCTCTCCAAGTAGGAATGTGTAACTTTCCCTTGTGGCCTTTTCTCACACACGCTTTATGTTCCATATGCACCCTTCGCTTATCTCTGGTTCTTACTTATCTGTTTCCCAGAGAATTCAGTTTAAAGCCATCCTCACTAGGTTAGCAAGTCTCTTCACAGAGATGTCTTTTTCTTATCAGGTGGCTTCCATATCTTCATAGCAGTACTTCTTTATTGAATAGGGCATTGTAATCAAAGAAACCAAAGTCTTGCTGCTGAGGGCATCTGTACAACCAGGCATCAGTCTGCTGATTACATATGCTCACCAGGCCTCTCCATTGACTAGCAGGATTTAAGAGATCATCAGTGGGATTTCTGCCTTGTTATGTTTTCTCTGAGGTCTCTTTTCTATTTGAGCTGCTCGGGGTTTCCCTTGGCTGTGTTACTTGTATCCCACAAGGGTTAGTAGCAAGAGGCAGAATTTGGAAGGCTGGGGGAGTGTTGGCAATTTCTCTGCAACATCAGTTATCTAGGTTCTGGGCAAGTGATAGACCCACTGGATAAGAAGGGTGGATTTTTCTGTTTCACACGGGGAAGCATCATCAGCCACTAACACAGATGTTTTCTTTAGTGCTGGTACTACTCCAAAGACTTGGTATACCCACTCAGAATTTCTCCCAAAACAGCCTGTACTGTTACCTAGGCACAGCTGTAGGAGGAAACAGAGCTTTATTCCTGTTACCTGAAGTTGCAGGCTTCCAGCTTCCACCCTCTGCAAGTTTGTATCCTTTTCCTGGTCCTTCAGTCACGCCTTTCTTCTTACCCCAATGAAGCTTAATCTTATGTTGTGAAGACATTTCCTCAGACATCCTACTAGTCTTCTGTGTGGCACCCCTGATGTGCTGAAGGCCACTGACCTCTCTTGGCAGCTCCTCACTGAGCACAGCACTGACTTGATCAGAACATACCTCCCTGGCTCGCTGCCTCAGGGAGGAGCACAGGGTGGCTGAGCAGTCCGAATGGCAGAATGTACCCTCAGCACTTCCATGGAGGCTGAGGCTGCCGAAGGACCAGAAGGGCTGTACCGGTGGCCTATCCTGTGTTATCACCTTTTGGGAGCAGCTTTTGTTGGTGGCATCTCTGACACTATCTTCAGTCCAACTGCCACATTAACTCCTTTGCTTCTGGTTTTGTGTTCTTATGGCAGGGCTCCTTGTTGCTACTGTTCCCTAAGGAACACTATCCCATCTCTAGATGAGTAGGAAGCTGATGCAAGTTACCTCTGCCTCTAATGAGATTCCCACCTGCAGGGAGCTCCTCATGCTGCTAGTTAGTTGATTAGTTCCCTGCCCTATTTGCTTGCCTTCTGATTGCATCACACATTGCTTCCTTTTGCACTGCTGTTCAAAACAAGGGTTGGAAACTGAATGTGAGTTAACCATGCTGCTTTAGGACTAGCAGTCTGAGTTTTGGGATGAGCAAGTTGGGGTGATTTATACCATGTTTATTTTTATGTGCTTTCCACAACAACAATTCAGTGAAGTAAATATATGTTGTTATTTTTTTTCTGTAAAGTGTTTTTAGTAAATCCTCAGTGCCTGTTTTATTGAATGACTAATGCGTTTTGGTACATCTGAATTACATCTATACTGAGTCATTTTGTTTTGTAATGGCATATTTAAATGTTTAAATCTCTACAGAAATTAAATATTGTAAAAGACTTCAACCTTTTGTTCTGGGGATTAGTTTGTGCTTGTATTATATCACCACAAGCCCTTGCTATGGGGAAGAACTCCTGTAAGCTGAAGACCAACAAAATGCTGTGTTGCAAAAACATTTCTGAAACCATAAAAGAGCCAGTGTGGTTTTGCACAGCCAGAATTTTGGGTTTTTTGAATCAGATTGTCCCCTGCTTGCTGTTTAATGTTTTTGCATTTAACATTTCACAATACTGTTGTTGGACTTTTTTTAATTTTTCTTAAGCCACTGTTCACTCAACATTTCTATAATTTTCCCTTATCTCTTCTCGGACTGTAGTTACTTCATATTTTGAAATTAAGACTTTGTTTATGGGGAAGGTTTTCCCAGTGCTGGAAGTAAAATAGTTATATCCATGTTCCCTGCATTCTTCCTTTTCTTCTGGGGGTTTTTGTTGGGCATTTTCTTCTGTTTTGTTTTATTTTGTTAAACTCTTGTGTAGGACGTGTAAGCTGAACTGAAATAAAAGAACCTGCAAGTTCTAGGATAACTGTAAAATAAATATAAACTTTTGTTGCTTGTGTAGACTGGTTGAACAACCTTCCTTGAATTACTTTGTCATGTGTACTACTTCTTGAACTGTTTCTTCCCTATGCTCCTTTCTTTCTCTTACCAGCTCATGATGCCCTTGTAGTCCTTGAACCAATGCCTGTTATACCAGGCTGTCCTTATTTTGAAATACCTTACAAGCTTTCACTTGTGCTTCATTTCCTGAATTTGTAATCTGTGTTTCTCCCAATGTGTGGTTTATATTTTGTCTTTGCTCATGTGCCACATCCATCATTTACTTTGTGAACTCTTTAGGGGATAGAGCTGTCATGTCATGTGCTTTATGAAGCCCATACCATGTTTTTAGAATCCAAAGAAACATCGTCAATCATTGCGAAAGGACAATAACCCTTTTTTCTGAGATCTACAAATATAGTTTGAAGCTTTGTGTTGTCTTCTCCAAGCAAGGAATCAAAACTAAAAACTACAGAAAAAGTTGGTTTTGTATTTGCACAAATGAGTTGTATTATGACAAAGAGTTTGAAAATGAACCTCCTGCCAACAAACAGACAAACAAACCACCTAGGTTTCACCATTGAGCAAGAGAGCTGGTACCATATATGAGATGAACGAGTGATATTTGTAGTGGTAATTCTGAAGTGAATGTGGCTTTCTCCTCTGTGAATATTTGTATGTAAAATACAGAGAATAGGATTATCAAACATGCCTACATGATTTAAGAACCTTGCAGAAACAAAAGGAGAGGCTGAATCCACAGCTGAATGGTTAGGCAATAACCTGGGATATGGGAGAGTCAGGTTCAAGTACTTGCTCCAATTATCTTTTGATTAGTTATACAAAGTGGAACAACTTCAAACAGGAGAGATAGAGATGTTTCACCTCTGAATACCCAATAGCCTATGGGCTAGGACAGCTAATATGGGATGAGCAGAGATTTGAAAACAGGTCACTCACCTTACTGATGACTGTTTTAACTGCTGAGATATTAAATCTGATAGTGTGTGGATTTCTCTCATTATTTATGAGGAAGGATTTGCCTAGTTCAAGCAACTGACTCAAGGGAAGGGTTTGTGTTGGAGACACCCATTGCATAGAGGAATAGACTCCCTGTCTATTAGACAGTCTTTGCTTAGATAGCTGGCTTTTGTGATTCCTGTTTTTTGACACTTAGCTTTCTCAACCTATTTTATAAGAAGTCTAACTGTCTAATTTAGGGAGGGAACTACTTTAGGTAGCAGGATCTTAAGTCCTACAATTTACATCTGTGCTACAATCTAGTCTTTTTGTGCATCTAGTTGTCTGCCGCAAAATAGGGACTTAAAATGGTGCCAACACAGCAAACAGAAGGGCACTAAGAACTTTTAGCAGGGCTCACATATTAAATAGCAGACACAAAGATGTTGGATATTGTTAAAATGTATTTACTGGTAAAGGAGGAAACCATGCTAATATACTAATTACATCATCTTGAAAGACTCATAATTATCTCTACAGGATTTAATGAGTCTGCATCCATTTGATTTGTCCTAATTCAGAGCCGTGTCATCCTCATCTGCAATCTCATGCACAGATGGAACATGGAAATCGACACAAGCATTCCTAATATGCAAATAGAGATCTGAAGTTCCACTTCAAAGTGGTAGCTTCTGAAGTGGGAGTTTTAATTATTCCATTTTGAGTTAGTGACTCTGCAAAAGAGGTTTTTTTCTTCTGCCAGTGAGTTGGGTTGTTCTTTTTATTTCACTTTTGTTACCCAACTTTGCAGTAGACATTCTCTTTGTCATGCAAACAGTGAAAAGGTTGACCAGTTAATGATGCATCTATTTACTGACTGTAATCCATAACTTCCTCAGGGAGCTGTTTGTCCCGTTCTTGGGTTCCATTGCATGTAGTATTTTATATGACGAGCTGAGATTCCTTATTGATTGTCACCAGAGTCTGTCATGAACTTGGATAGATATCAACTGCCCTGTATTTTGTAGAGATAAGCTGTATCTGCTGTCAAAACTGAAGTCCATTGGGCTATAGAACGTGCTGCTGAGTTTGGTAGAGCAGAGAAAGTCATGAAGCAAGAAATATTATAATATGACCATATATTTCATAGCAGACAACAGAAACAAAGGGGAACAGTCACGGTGGAGATGAATAATAGTTAATCCCAAGAACTGGCCAAAATAGCAAGTGATCAGCTGAGATACAGCTGAAATTTCATCTGATTGTGAATGACTACAGCGTAGTGTCAAGTCGAATTTAAATAATTTGCTGTAGCATGTGTTCATAGAGAAAGATCCCTGTGTGAGGTGCAATTATAGGTTTAGTTACTTACAGTGAGGTATACTGTTCCACTTCGGATGGCGTATTTTCCCTTTGTAGTGAGGTTACTTAAGGAGGTCACTAGCAGTTGGGGAAAGTGTGCAGCAATAGCATTCTCAGGATAAAATATTCCTTGGTATCACTGGGTGCACATGGGAGAGCATATGCTACGATAGCCTGTGAGGAGGTCAGTGAAACCTACCCTTCCTGTGAGGCTGATGACCCATGCATGGAGGCAGTCATTCCCTCTGTCTCCTCCCTAAATTCTTTGCCAGTCATGCTGGAGCTGGTGTTTGGTAATAATGTAATATATAAGAGGAATAATGGAATCATCCCATTATTCGGGCTAGTAATAAGAGAGGAATCAGTTTAGCATGTGATATACAGTGAATGAGTCAGAGAAATGACGGAGAAGTGAGTTCGATAGTGGTATAAGAAAGAAAAGTGAGGTATTGAAAAATTGTGATGAGTGTTGATGAGATGAGCTCCAACAGAAGCCAAAAATAGGGAAAGCAAAGTAACATGAGGAAGAGGAAGGACAAGTTCAAAACCAATACTAAATATAAGAACTCGAGCTGTAAATTCAGCAAGATGTAGGGAGAGGTTCGAATGGCAGGGGAGGTGTGATCAAGAGAGTTGGCTGGCATAGGGTTTATGCTAGCAGCCTGGAGGAATCCGGGGAGACAAATTTGATAGCGTTGCAGAAGCTGAGAAACAAGAGAAAAATGTATCATCTTTTGAGTTTGAAAATAACAGAAAGGAAATACTTGCTTGCATGGAGTCATAAGTTTAGAAGGCAATGATCTCCTGTTTATGGTTTTAAATTTACAGTAAGTAACAGTTTCTAGTCATGGACAACATCACATTTCTGGGATTGGCAGCTGGCATAACAGGAATGCTTTTGATAGACAAAAAAAATAATGAGATTTTTTGGTATTGTGGCCAAACTCATACCGATTTCCTGTGTGAGTAAGTTCTTATTGAGACAAGTTTTCTAGTCCAAAATATTTTCTTATCAGCCAAGGCAATATGAAGAAAATTGTATTTAAATTTGAGGCTAGGATTTTTGATTTAATTTGCTTTTACAAACAGTATTTCAACAGTATCCATCAAGAATACTCCTTTTAGGAATTCTGCTGTTCCTTTTTTTCCTCTTCCCATGCAGACTCTTAGGTAGAACCATCCCCTTCAACCTTATAACTGCAGTTGAAGACTCATTTTTTTCCTGTTTTTTTCTCACCCTGCTGTCGCATTTTGCAGGCCTGAGTAAACTAATACAGCCTTCACACACCAGTTTCATTTACAGAAATTGTTATATTAACTATGAACTATTAAAGAACTATTTTGAATTAAAGTTGGATTTTAATTAGTTGCAACAACATGTAAAAAGGTTTCATGTATAATGGAGGAATCTATGCTGGCTGGAGAGCTGCAAAATTATTTCAATTTTAGTCATAATTTTAAACCTAGGTTCATAATTTATGCTTAGATTTATAAAAAGGCATATAAATTTTAAGAAAGTTGCAAAACAAATGTCTTTGAATTTTTAAAAACTCTTCTTATGTGCTTTCTGTTCTGCAGTCAGTATCAGACTCTATGCAGTATACACCTTACAGTTAGATATTACTCATATTGTGTTTAATTATAACCTGCTATATTGTCCACAATTTTTCAAGTTCCTTTAATGTGGAGGGTATGAAACAAGTTGATTTGAGATAAGATGTGGAAGTCAGTGTAATGACCTACAATAAAAAAAAATGTTTAAATTTTGTCAAAATTATCAGGACCGAGAGTTGTGAGGCCCTGTATAAATAGGGATGCTCTGGAATTGGGAATTTGAGCTCAGTTGTGCAGAACATACAGCTGCCAGCACAGAAACAGTCAGACAGATGTGAAGGGGTTTGTTGGCATCGTAGCAAAGTAAGATGTTTTTAAACAAGAATTTTGAAGAGGGATTTAAAGATTTTTTTTCCCAAATGTTTATGACCAGCTTTTCCACAGCAGGAGGACCAGGAAGAAGAAAGTGTGTAAGCATTTGTTTTTAAAATCAAACAGATAGAGTGACAGGTACTGGCATCATGAGCTACATCCTGGGTTACCAGTGGCAAGAACTAATCTCTTGATGCTCTGATAGATAAGCAGAAAGGTGTGGATAGACTCCAGGGATTTTGGAAGGATGGTGGGAAGGGCATGTATTGTGGTAACATAGACAAGATTAATATAGGTTGTTAGACAACACATGTTGTCTTTGCAAAAATTGGTGACTATATAGGAATATGTAACCAGATTAATTAGCATACAAGGAGCAATGGCCCTTTGGATGCTAATTTTCTGATACGGTTCTATTTCTGAGGCTTTGCTGACACTGCGTTAGTAACAAAGATGGGACCTGTAAGAAAAGAGGGGCAAAAGAACTGCAGTTGAAAATACCGTTCTCTGTCAGATGATTCAATGCTTGCAGGGAGCCTATAAAAAATGGGGAATTGAGATATCCCAGGTCACCTATAGAGCAAAAAGGGTATATTGGCATTCCAGTGTCCTATGCAACCTAACAGAAAAGAATGGCTTGTGCATGTACTAGGAAAGCACATAGTGTTTGCCAAACAAGGGAAGAGATGCAAGCTCTCAGCCACAAATGGTAAATCAAGGGTAAGAATGGAAGTAGGACCTGGGGTTTATTGTTAATAGCTCTATTGAGAGCCATCCCTGTAGGAAGCTGGATAAGAAAACATCACTAATAATGACCGAAGAATGTGACATGTGGAAAGACTCAAGGGAGACATTTGTCTCTAAGGCATTTGCAGTGAAGTGCAAAGTAAAAGGTAGTTCTTCCACAGGGCATAAACTAAGACTGTTCAATGGCTGAGGTGTTCTGCATCCATTGTGGTGTAAGGAAGGTCCTCCCTCCTTGTAAGGAAGTCGGGGGGGCAAACTGCAGTTGCACTTTTTTTTTTTTTTTTCCCTGAGTAGTGCAGCTCTGCACCATCACTGAATTCAGTGTTCCCTGGTAAAGGAGGAGCTGACCCTGATGGAAGCATTGCCATTTTCATCTGTATATTAGTACATATTAATCTGGTGAGTCTAGGCTGTGTCAGTGAGGATATATGTTTTTCAACTAATGTGAATTCAAATAAAGCATAAGTTTGTATGTAAAAATATCACTGCTGTTTCCCAAAAGTGTAAAGGTTATATTTAGTCTTAATGAAAAATGACAACATGGCTCACGTTGCTGTTTTGGAGAGTATGGAAAAGAAGTGCTGTCAGTGCTGAAGAACTTCTTGGGTACAAGAATTTCGTCAGCTAAACAAAGAAAAAATTGAGATGAGTGAAAATTGAAAAAATCTGCTTGACTTTCACTGGAGGCATATCCAGGGAATATGGAAAACATCCGTCTGGGTAATAATCTGATTTTAACAATACATGCTGTATGCAGTTCTCCAAAGGATAAGTCACACTTTGTATTTCAACAAGGATCAGCTTCACAGCTGGCGTAATTTAACTGCGTTTTTTAGGAGCTGGTGAAGATAACACTGAATTGTACTTGTTTTAGGATTTAGCTCTTTGTTTCCACACTATGGAAAACATGGCGTTTAGTGATCTCAGTCAGCCAAGCAGAGCTATACAAGAGTAAACAAGTTGTTAATCTGAAATCACCGGAGGGCCTTCTTCTGCTCCCACTGAAATCAATGTCTAAATTCCCATTCATTTGAGTGGGATATTAAAGACAAAAAAAATGCTCTAATATCCATGTTAATGTATTTTCTAAATACATGAATTAATCAGCAGCTTGGTAAACTGGTTCAACAGCCTGATGCATTTGCTGAATCAACTTTGCTAAAACAGATGCACCATCTGCCTCACAGTTTCTAACATGCTGTTAAAACAGAGCAATATTTTTTATAAGAGTAGTTATTTTTGCTGTTACAAGCCTTAATCTGTGCTCAGGCAAAACTACATAGAACAAGATGCTTTTATCCCTGGTGCATCAAAATTACCTAGCATATAAACTATGTTTGTAGCAAAACCTTAAAAGTAAATAGAGAAGGGATTAGTAAATTTATGTGCTGATTCCTCCACTGTATCTTGAACCATGTTTTTCAGGTGTTTTCATAAATGTCTCCCTAATACTGTAGAGTTTTTTGCTTTGTTGTATTCATACTTCACATACTGAAAAACTACAGAGAAACAAGATGAAGACAGGTTTCTATTTAGTTGAAATCATTAAGAAAATTCAGTCTACCTCTCACAGCAAACCACAGCCGACTGAGCTTTCAGAAATGCTGAAGGGATTGAGGTGCTAAATATCCATTAACTTCTTCACTTTGGTATCTTGGGAAAACCTCACCTCTAATGCTCACATTTATTGCTGTTGTTATGAGCCAGTTTTACACTGATGGTAGCAGGGAATTTCAATACTGGTATTTCAATAAGATTCCCATTCAGTGTTTCTTTTTACCCCTTTGCACTTTGCAAAGCAGCACACAGGAGAGAAACAAAAAGGTGTTCACAGCCTTGTCTCTGCCATGGTGGGTAACAGGGAAAATACAAATAGCATTTTTTTTTTTTTTGTTAGAACATGTGCAGGATAAAGCGTTTTACTTGAGGTGAAACGTCTGACAGATGGGAACTGTCAGATGCTCTTCAAGCTGTAAAGTTTGCATTTGCACCCAGACCATTTTGGTTCTTCACCTGGTGCTTGTTTACCTCAGTCCCACTCTTTCTAAACAGGAGAAAGAAAGCAAACAGGGTGGGTCAAAGTCCATTTCTAGCCTTACCAAAATGCTTCTAACATGCCCTGACTTGTGAGTTTATTTGGATATACCCCAGTATATGTGGGAGCAGCATGTGCCCCTCTGTGCTTCCTTTCTTTATAAAGGTTAAACATCTCCAGCTGTATTCGAAGTAGGGTGAAGAAACTGTGGGAGGTTTTTGCAATTTTCATTGTGGGGGACACCTTAGTTACCACTACCTTATTAACATGCTGCTTTTGAACCATGTCAGCCCAGCCTCACCGTCAGACTGTTATTCTGGCAGAGTTTTGGGATATTTGAAACGTGCTAACAGTCATTTTCTGTTGTGCTGGCCTGGTTTAATGGGCAGTATGTGTCATAGGTATGGGTCAGCCCTCATAAATATGCCTCTCTTGGCATTTCACAATTGTCTGTGAAGGTGTTGCTCAACTGGAGTCCCAGCCCTGCAGACATGATGTTGTGTAGAGGTGTTGAATCTCCTGAATCAGATGTGGGCCCTTAGGCAATTCTGACTGCAGCAGAGCTGTGTTCAAACTAGTGCAGCTCCTGCTGCTGAATGATGATAATATCCTTTTTGACTGCCCTTGCAAGATGTTTCCAAGAGCTGTGTTTTATTTGTGCATCAACAAATGATCTGATATTTGCTAGAAGTTTCAATCCAACCATTGAAGAATAATAAATGACTGTTTAGGTTGAGCTGAAATTTTGTAGCCTGATTCAGTTACAGCAATGACTCACTTAGAGTTGTTTCTCACATGATTCACAAAGTGTATGGTGACTCAAGCCACAAATTTACTTAGCTCCCATGTTATTTTCCCTCTTAGTGAAAAAAAAAATGGTTATAATAAATAATCACAGCAAGCTTTGACTTACCCTGAGGTAAAATAAATGCGCGTGTTCAAAGGCTGCATATTTGTAATAATAAATTATTTAGCGAGGTAAGGATGAAATAATATGATGTAGGAGTCATTAAACAAAAAAAAAATGTGACAAGCATTTTTGGTTAATTTTTTGGCATTGAAGATGTAAATAAAGGAAGAATAGTTATTTTTGTCTGATGGAGATGCTCAGAGAGGCTGTTTCAACAGTGTCTATACTTAATAGCTATAGCAAGCCAACTCTTGGCATTTGTTCCCTGAAATAAGTTAGTTTAGGTATGTCCATATCTGGGTCAGTCGTTTTAAAGTGATGTCAATTCAGAAAGTGCAAGATACCTAGGTTCTGAAAACTGAGTCTTTACAGCATGTGTTTAGGCTTGTCACTCGAAGACTTGATGTACCTGAAGTTGTCTGTCTGAAAAATCTTGACTGAGTTCCTTTATAATATGAAATTCACAGAGATAAGAAATTCTGTCCCAGCAGTAGCTATACGATATTATGTTTTTCCTCAAAAGGTACAGCTACTGCCTGTGTTCCATAGGCATATGCACCAGCACACGGCTGTAGTGTAAATAAAGTTGAAATTACTAAGTGTAGAGATAGCTGGAGACATTCACGTATCCTTTTTTGAGTTGCCCCAAAAGGATAGAAATATAGGTAGCGAGGTAACTGCGTACCTCTAAGCTTCTTAGCACTGAGTGACTCATCACCCTCCCTTTCGTAAATGAAACAACAAAGAATCTGGAAAATGAAGAAATTCTGCTGTGTCAAGTGACTTGGCCATTAAAGAGGTCATTAGAAAGCAGAAATGTTTCTTACCTCACAAATACCAAGTGTCAATATTATCCATAAATTAAAGTTCAAAAGATCGTATTGTGTAGGGATTAAATTATAGGGAACAGATAGTGTGTGGTCTGAAAGATTAAGGTGAGAATTCTGAATTCTTGTGCAGATTGTGTCACTGATTTGAGGAAACCTCAGCATGGTTCAAGGCGTGGCAAGAAATTTCTGAGAAATAAAATGGATGGCACTGGCTAACTGCTTGAAACTAAGGGATGTAAACAATAACCTTGAGAAAAGGGTACCTAGGAACAGCTGTGAGGTTAAAAATATGCAGCTAAAGGACTTCTGTGCTAGAGGGACATGAAAAAAAAGCTAAAAAATAACCGTGGAGTGTCACATGCTCAACCACTGCAATGCAAAGTCCAGTGGAGCGTTTTTGTGGTACACAGAATGCTGCTCTTCTATCACAAAGTTTGCCAAGCAGCCACAAGCTGTTTCGAGCCTCTTTGTTGAAAGTGAACAAATTGCATATCTTAATTTGAACTTTCCCTCAGCTAAAGGAGTAGGCAAAGTGGTCTATTTGTGCTCAAAGCACAGAACTGGGATTTAATTTATTCTTGGTTCTGCCACAATCTCCTTTTGCAACCTTGGGCCAAGTTATTCATCTCTTTATGCCACAGTCTCCCCATTTGTAAAGTACAGTTAATGGTACATAGGTCACAATGGGCGTTTGAGGCCAAATTCTTTAATGTTTGTGAAGTGTTTTGGGACATAATACTGAGAAGGACAAACTACTAAATGCAGCAATGCTGCATGCAGAGTTATGCTAATTAGTGCCTTTTTGGACACTGATCCCTTACTGTATGTAGATGAAGACCGCAGGTTGGTCCAATTATAGTCAATAGTACGTTTGACCTCACTGTTTCTGGGATTGGTCTGAAACAGAACAGTTTATTTCCTGTTTGGTGGTTATGTTAATTGATGAAATAAAAATTCCCCAAATTGCCCCTTATAATACCCTGAATTTACAGTTATCTAAGCCTATGCAAGCTGGTCTTTTAAAAAGCCTGATTTTTCAGAAGCAAGGGCTGAGAATTTGTGCATGGAATACACACAGTACCAGTGGAAGAATCTACAAAAGGCAGTCTTGTCCTTACAGACAGATATTGGCGGAGATCAAAGACCTGCCATGAACTGGCTTATTCCATAAGCGTTGCCCATGAGACCTCTTTGCCCGTATCAGCTGTGACCCATTAGTGTGGTGTAATGCCATGAGCAAATGTATCCTTTGATAAGTAAACCACAGCTACATTTTTCTAAACAATTATTTTTTAGTGTTTCTAAATGTGTTTTCTTGTCAGCATAGCTGGTAGATCATGTATGGATTATCACTAGTTATCGTGCATAACATATCTGTTCTCCCTCTTGTCACTGAGCTGCAATGTAAATACCCATGTGGTTCTTTGCTGCTATGGGTCTATCACAGCAGATGCTTTCCTTTTTCTCGTGCTGTAAACAAGCTGTTGTGACTGATCCTTCTTTTCACCGTATGTCCTAAACACTCCCAGTTCATAGTTGTATGTCATTTCCAGGATGCTTTGTAGGGTGTGTATGCCTCCACCCCATTTCAAAAGCAATGTACCTCTCAATGCATTGACTAATGACTGCAAGGTGCTACTTAGCATGCTGGTTTTGGCTTCCAGTGCTACTAAATGAACAGTTGTTTGCTTAACATGTCTTTCATGGTTCCCATATAAAGTAACTTTTACTGACAAATTGAACTTGCTAGTGACTTCAGATTTGCTAGTAAGCATTTATCTGACATGCTGCTGAGACCAAAAAGAGGTACAACCCCAACTCGTTTCCCTGAATATTGATAATTTTGCCCTGTCCTTTAGCCATCTCCTATGTTTATATTGTCATCTTACGTTTTGTTATGCTGATCTCATCATCATCTACATCCATCATGAATCTGTAGAGTAGGAGTTAGTGGTGAGAACTAAAGGAAACTGTACTGTACTTGTAAGGGTGTTGTGCTGATTAGAGTATAAGACGTTGCAATTCTGTCCCACTGTGAGGAACTGGGACTGATGTCACACTTTCTTTCATTTGTTGTCATTTATGCCATTGGGTTAGACTGTTCCCTCTTCATGGAATAGGATATGCAGCACCAAAGACAAATTGCCTGTGCAGAGCAAACATATTTACTTGTTATTACAGTGGGTGGACATGCCTTATTATTCACCTATGACGTGTTGACCTTCCAGAAGGTCCACCTGGTATTTCAGAATTGGCCTATATGGTGGTGCGGTATTCAGTGTGGTCAGGAATGGTGTCTCTACTAATCATTTTAATGAAAGCAGTCCTCTGGAGGGGAACAGAAACTGAATTTAAATTGTAAACATGAAAGACATTAAACTACAGGAAAGAACATTCTTTGAGCGTCTCTCTCATCTGACTCTTTAGGTTTCTGTATTAGATAGTTGTCTGAGCCTGTGTCATATGTGTGGCATTGCGGCACTATCCTCACAACTTAATGTCTTGGTATTGGGAAAATAGTTGGTGTGAAAGACTTTTTTTGCCTTGATAACTGGTGGAATTGTTCATGTTGCCTTTAGCAAATAGCATGCTATCTTTTACTTTGTTAGATATATGGAAGCAAGCTGTGTGGTTATGGTTACATAGCCAAGGGAGGGTTTTGTATAATTGTTCTTTTGAGATTAATAAGATGTATACATGCAGATTTTTGTAGCGCCACAGTGGCAGGGGCAAAGCTTATTTGTGTGCCTATTATGCAGCTTCTCAAACGTCTGTCTTTTTTTGCTAATATAACAGTATAAGTTACAGTTCCTGCTCTTTCTCTGCTCACATGTGTAAAACCTTTAATTCTGGAAGCTGGAGTTGAAAGAACCACTGTTTGAACTAACATTGGTTGAGCCCTTCTCTTCACCTCTCACTCTAAGGGCATGATTGAAGATACTATATTGGTGAATTTTTGTACTCAAATCTTCCACGAGTCAAGAAGAAGATAAAAAGTAACTGCTGTAACTATATCAATGTGTAACGTAGTCCCTGTGGAGGGGAAAAGATTATTGAAATTGTATTTGCTACAGATGAATGTCTGTAAAGAATGTCCATAACATTTCTTTTACTCTGAGTATCTGCCACTTAGAAGCACATGGACTTTTTTTAATGTACACAACTGGGTCTTCTGTATCTGGCCATAGTGCTCTTGTTCATGAAAAAGGCAGTTCTTAGCGATATTGGGCTAGTTATTTGGGCTATGCTTGTGAGCATGGTCCTGTGTTTATACGTTATTTTTATGTTAAAGAGACAACGTCTGTAAAAACTGTCTGATGGAGTTGTTACAGAACGGAGTATATTTGCACAACGTGTTGTCCAAATCAAATAATTATTTTATAGTCTATTAAACATTTTGCTTTAGTAACTGCTTTCTTGTGCTGGCATACAACTAATGGCCAAGTGTCTTCTCCAGCTGAGTACTGAGCTTTGCTGGTTTTGGCTGTGACAGGCCTTTTTTTTGCAACAGTTTGCTGTGATACTGGCACAGGCAGATAATTTGAGTGCGTATGATTGTCCCCCATTGCCCTGGGCACGGGATATCTATTTTCCTTTGCTCTTTTTGTCAAGTTTAGTAGGATAAGGACTGTATGCTACTGCTTGGCCTTATGCAGCAGTCTGAACATCTGTGATGACACACTGTTTGTTTTTCATAGTCACTGTTCTCTTTTGGTACTGAGGTATTCCAAATCTTTCCCATTCACAGGTGGATGTTGTGGTAGGTGGTCTTTTATCTCCAGGTGCCTTTGAAAACTACGTACTATCACCTGGCAGTGTTATGCTTTTTTCTCATTTTTCTTCTTGCCACAACTCGTATCGGCCTGAAGTATATGTGCCAAACTGCCTTTACTCTTGGAAGAAATAATAGTTTCTATGGATTGTTTTCCTATGATTACAAGGAAAGTAAAGTTTTCTTGGCGGTGTAGCACTTTAAATATCTGCAAAGTGCATTTTTACATGAACATTTATTATTTCTTTGGCTCCTGAAATAAAATATATTCCATAGTGTTTCCAAGGTCTCTGTAAACTCTGGAGGCTGTAAACAATTTGATGAAGTGGACTGTTTTTTTCTCAGTGGGTGCTTTTCGCAGTGAATAGTACCATTATCTGGTGAGAGGCAGATTTTATTGTGTGTGGTAGGGGAAGAGTGGCTTAGCAGAAACGGTTCTTACCTCATTTTTTTTCAAATTGGCATGTTTTGTCATATATTTGGTATAGAAATAGCCTTGTTCTGGTTCAGAAAATGCTGAGCATTAAGGATTTGACAGATGCTCACCTTCTTTCAGAGTTTTTGCTGTTGCAGATCATCATTACATAGCGCAGCCCCCACCACTTGTAAGCTCATTCTTATGAAGACCTGACAAATGGCTTGAGAAACAGAAGGGAAAACTAATTGTTGCTTTTTTGGCATTCCCAAAGTGGTTTTTACATTCTTGGAATATCTTAATATGTCTTATGTGGTGACTTCTCTTTTATTTCTAATAGTTTATTCTTCAGATGGTACCAGATGCAATTACTTCAAACAAGTGCTTTTTGAGAAACTGTGTTTTTGCCTGCCTGTACAGTATAATGCTTCTTGCTCCCATAGCACAAATACATTGAGGTGGTTTCCTTTTACATTAGCGATCTGTACTGTTTTTTTCCGGTGTTACCACACTAATCATGCCTGTAGATGATAAGCTTCTGTAATGATTCAAAATGATTCAAAAGTGGCAAGAGAGTGGAAGTTTTTTGGAAGACTCAGAAAAATTTTTGCTGTCTTTCAGTCATCTCACTTTTTGGATAGAATCATATTCTTTGGTTTTGTTCACGTTCAGTGTTATGCTGGTGTTGTTAACCTGTTGACCTTTATCACTCACTCAAGTAAATTTGACTGCAAGGTTTGGTTTTCCCTCTTGTTAGTGTGAGAAATACCCTCTAGATAGCAACTGCATTAAATGACGCTGGGAAGTTAATCTGTACATTTCTTAGTTACTTTAGCTGAAGCAAATAAGTACGTGGAGGTTGTGATTTCAGAGGAGGAAACCTAACTGCAGTCCAAAGAAACTGAGATTATGTTCAGGGATTTTTGCTTGACGTCTTTTACTTTGTATTAAAATGTATCATAACAAATAACATTCTATTTCTTATTCCTTACAGATAAAACAAGAAAAAACAGAAAACATACCAGATTTAAAAAACTTAGTAAATGAAAAATTTACTGCACTGAAGAGCAAGAACAGTGACTCAGATTTGCAAAGACATGAAAAATATGTATATTTTAAGGATCAACTTAAAGACATGAGAAAACAATGTAAGTCTTATTAAAAAAAAAAGCATTCTTTGAATGCTAAATGCTAAGATGTGACTAACTGTCCTAAGATATAGCACTGCCAGTTATGGCTCAAAACGAGATGAGTATTCATATTTTAAAAACATATTTCTATTGATATGTGTAATTACCTTGGTAGTTTTGTTTGTAATCCCACAGTTCATAACATATTTGAATACAAATACTATGAAAATATTGCTTCACATCTGTTTTTTTGTAAAGTGGGCTTTTTCATATGAAGACTTTTTCATTTTTTTTCTTAATTGATAGGACCTTCTAAAAGGATTAGGTAAGCTGTTTTCATTTGCCACTTAAACAAATTGCTCCTGTTTCACAACTTAGGGTGTGTTGCAACTCTAAGAAGACCTTTGCTTTAATAGTAGAACTATAATATTGGAAAATGCTTACTGTGTGTGTTTTCAGGTTTACAGCTTCTATGCACGCACCGTGTAACACTGGAACTTATTAAAATCTGTGTTTCTTAATTCACATATTTATCAAGTGTTAAAATTTTAAATTATTTCTGCCTAAATTAGCAGAAAAGTTGGAAAGTGAGCAGTTCTAGTGTTTATGCAACACAATGAATCTATTTGCTGTTATTGTCCTGTGCGTATAGCAGCCATTAAAATATCACTCTGATTACTGTTGCTGGGAAAGTTCACAGGCTCTAAGACTATTTGTGCTGGTTTTCCCCGATCATGATTATGTTTTGAAATCATATTATTCTACTTGCTGTCCCTTGACCCCTGTACCTATTCACTCCCGCCCTACATTTTGATTTCAACATAAACTGGTATCTCAGGAACTTCAGGAGTCACAGATTAATGATTTATACCATTGGAAAATGATGTTCTGGATGCTTTCCAATAGCTCTCCTTGAGTTTTGTTTTTTTGGAGCCCTATCCAAAACCCACTGAAGCTAGCGGAAAGAATTTTCCCGCTGACTTCACTGGACTTTGGATTACTTCCCCATAGAGATTTATGAAGTGTGAGCACATGCTTGACAAGGTGAATTTTAAATCTGATATCTCAAGACTCCCTAGGATTAGATCTTAAGGGCTTAATATATTTGTCTCCCATCTTTATGTTTTTTAAGATTTTGGATTTTGTATTCACACTGATCACTGAGTTTAATAGGCTTTTGGCATTATCTTAAGAATACCAGCTTGAGGACCACAAAACAGTGTAATTTTCACTCTCTGCATAACCGTGAAATTATTACTGCCCCACCATTATGTTGTAATTCCTAATTTCCAGGTGTTTGTAACAGAGATGATAAAATCTTGATAACTGACTTTGGATTTACTTTCCACCCTGTAATTGCCTGAGGAAGGGGTGTATCCTCCAGCAATACAGTCAGCTCAGGCCATGGGACTGAGTTCTAACTGGCAGACCTGTTGAAAAAAACCCCAAATTAAATAAGCACTGTAAAAGTTACTCTTAAAAAAAATTACAAGGCTATAATTCTGCTACTGCTGCCTGAAATCCAGATTTGACTTATTCGCCATTTGGACTTTTGTTTTGGTTGTGCATGGAGGTCAAACTGTGCCCCAAACAAAAGGCATGATGATGTTGAATGGACTTGTGTCTTCAGTACATGGACTATTGATCAGCTGGGTCAGCTTGGGTTTTGTAGGATTCATGATGGTTTTGATCAGGTGAATCTGTCTTTTGCTCCTATTGCAACTTAATGCAATTTAAAAGGTTGAATGGAAAGTTGTTAGTTAGCTCTCACAGCCGTGGATGCAATAATGGGTCAGCCCACCTTCTTTTGAAATGGATAACTAAAAAATATTGACTATGTAGCTGTTGATGAAGTTACTGGTATGTGTAACTCCTCAAGTAGTTTCAAAGTGTATCCCTAAATGGCCGAAATGTTATAATATGCTGTATTATGTGACATGTGTTGTAGGACTCCTGCTTTTGAAAGGTCTGCAGATAGGAAAGGTGTGTTGTCTCTTCTGCCTAAATAATCTACTGATCCACAATAAAGTCACTTTCCTGTTTACTTTCCCCTTCAAGAGGCTCTCTTACATGGAGGGCTCCCAGAAATTCTTGAATAATAATGGGTGACTGAAGATCAGTGGAGTCCATTTATATTCACATATGTAAATTTGCTTTTATGTGACACAGTGACCTGGAACCAGTAAGACTGTCCAGTTTCTCTCTTTATTGTAGCTATGTGATCTTCTTGCCGTTACCCTTGTCTCCTTTTGTGTGTTTTTCTCACTCATAGCTGACCTTCACAAAGACCCACATTGACTATCACAAATTTATTCACTAGCATAAAAAATGAGCAATACCCACATTCTTGTAGGATCAGGGCCTCTAATCTTAACATCCTTGTGAGAGACAAAACTGACATGTGTACTCTGTCTAGTACAAAAAGCCTGTTCTCATTGTTAGAGAGTATGTAGGTAATTACTATGCAGAGATCTATTATTGAGCACTGTCACTGTTATCTAAAAGACCACAACTGCCATGTAGAAAGTAGTGTTACTGTAGAGAAGGAGTGGGCTTAGAGGCTGGAATTTCTGGTTTGCAATACCAGCTGAACTGAGGATTGATGAAATCTGTAGAAGACATGCACTAGTTTCAATAAACTAGTGATTCACCTATACACTGTGTGTACACTGTGTGTACATGTTGGCTTATTTGTCTTCTATGAGGAGAACATTCAGGTCACCCTGTTAAATATGCAGCAGCCATGTTTAAGTCAAGTCATCTGTGTATTCTTTAGCTTCTCCTGTATGGGTTTTGATTTTAAAAGCAGGAATCCTACCATACATGTCACATAGTACAGCGTTATTATAACGTGTCTGCAGATTTGGGGACACACTTAAAAACTACTTGATGAGAGCTACATGTATCAATAACTTCATGAACAGCTACCTAGTTAATATTTTGTTTTCAATTATTAGTTTTGCCAGGTTTAGGCACAACTTAGTGTGTAACTGCTGTCCTGTTTCATGCACACACATATAGTGTGTATAGTCCAATTCTTATCTCTTTCCTTGGATTTGGTTTTATTGATGAATACGATAAAATACCAAAACTCCAGCCAAGTTTTCTCAGAGGAGCTTTCCTGGAGTTTTCTTTTGTCCTAGCCTTTTCTATCTCAAAGGAGCAGATGGGGTTGATACTAAAATGTTTTGCCTTCCATAATGAGTTACCATTAATCATTACATCTCTTTTATGCAGAGTTTGACATTTGTGTTCTAGAATAGCTGAACAAGAAAATGTGATATTCTCACGTTGTCGTACTACTTAGAAATTGGTCAGGATTTGAAGGAGAAACGCTCGACACAAAGTTTTTAGGTGCAGTGTGGAGTGTGAAGCAGTTAAATATAACCATATTTTAACGAAAATTAGAAAGCTAATACGTTTTCTCTCCTGATATTTCCTGCCAAAGCGGTGAAAGGGTGCTGCATGGTGGTTCTCTGCCAAGTGGTGATGTGCAGTGCAGTAGGTAGGTCCAATACTCAGGGAGGAGAAAGGTGCTGCATCACGCTCATATTGTCCTCTTCTCTAGGCAGTTCTGCAGGAAGGAGACCTTAACTTTAAACTCGAGCAGCAGCTGAAGTGCAGAAATGAAAAGTGCATCTCTGTGGCAGTAAGGGTGATATTGTGCCTCAGAGCAATTTCTGTTCTGCTCATCTTTCAAACAGTTTTCTCCCAATCTGTGAGCCTTTATTATGCAGCTACTTTAGCTGGAATTCGTGCAAAATGATGCAAAATCTCCACCTCTGATGATATGTGTCAAAACACTGTCAGACAGGTTTTATATGAACAGCAAGTGATTTTTCAGAAGTCTGTCTTCAGAACTATCTTACATGGCTGAATTCCCACTTTTTTTTTTTAATGGAAAACATTTTCATTTTTCTCCTTATACCTGCTTAAAATGTAAGCAGCAAAAAAGAAGTGTTAATGAATTTTTTAATTGAAAAAAAATTCTTTTTTTACCATTTATTGTACCCCAAAATGCTCTTTTCCAAAAAAAAATGAGCACTTGGAAGGATTCTTACTAAATCTGGTAGTATCAGAAACTTCTAAATAATTGCATGTGTAGTTTGTAAGGATTCTTGTGACCTTAACCTTACGTAACATGCTCTCCTTACACATAAGGGTCCTGAACCTGCAAAGTTCATGATGATCTCCCTTTTGATTATGTGAAATGCTTAAGCAAGTTGCTTAAATTAAATTGCAGGAGTAGATCCTTTGAAATGACTGAGATTGCTGGTATGTTTCACTTCCTTATTGAAGTATAACCGCAGTATAGAACCTTGCAGGACTGAGCCCATAGGAACTAAGTCATGATTACTGCAGGAATTTTAACTTCGCATTTTGTATCTTCTGTAAATTTTAAATCCTACCTTCTGTTTAAAGCTGTATTACCAAGTCTTTTTATTTCATGCCAGTATATATATCAAAGGCATCTTCTGGCACAGAGTATGAGATTTTTGTCTTCATGAAAAGAAAGTAAGAGTTGTCTTTAATCTGTGTGTATCAATTTAAATTTCTTATACTCTGTGAAAAAGCTAATCAAATGGTATAATCTCTACTCCTGTGATGCTGGCTGCCACGGCTGTATTTGCTGAAGGTTGTTTAGTTTCACATTCGGTGCACAGAGGATGACAGCTTTCATAGCCCTTTTATAGCAGCTGATAACATGCTCTTTGGTATCTTTGATAGCTACGGTCTGTACGAGCACCTCGCAGATGCAAGCTTCAGTAGTCATTTTGTAGAAAGTGCTAAGATTTGAGTGAACGCCAATATTGGCAGTCATGCCAAACAATGTAAGGAGAGAATTTAGCAAATGTAAGAAAGACGTTTTTTTTTGATAGGGAACAAATAATTTTGAGATGAAATAGTAGTTTAGGCAACTTTTTGTCATAGGCAAGCAGTTGTTGTAATGTAGTTTGGAAGATAGCAACACTGCAGTCGTAAAGCTCTTCACTGTTGATACATCTATTTTAAGCCATGCATCTGCTGAGAAGTAATGATGTGAAAAAATGTTACTTTAGACGCAGTTTGGGGTAGAAAAAGTTCCTGTGAAAGGAATTCTTTTTAAATTCATAAAACAGTCTATCTGGAGATTCTAGGAAAGACTTAAGACCTTAATTTTCTTTTAGTAGGGTGAGAAAACAAACTGCAACGAGACACTTAGTATAGTGCTTGACAAGTTTCATGGAATTAATCCTCACACCATCACAGTGAGGTAGGCAAGTTAATTTTATTCCTCACCAAATAACAGGTGAAACTTGAGTAAATAGTTGAAGTTACTTCTGCAAAGTTGTATCACTGATTTGCGGATCTGGGTTTCTCTTCAGTTGTACATAATGTCTTAGTCGGTCTATTTTCATCTTTATACTTAGCTGGGTTGGCAAAGAATCAGCTGGAAAATAACATTAGTGTATTTTTTTTGTATTTTTAATGTAAAATAATAATTTAAAATCCCTTTACTGACTAATTATGGGAAAAATACTTCAGCACAGAAGTGCAAAGTTCTAACTGAAAGTGGGATTGGTGTTATGACAGTACAGTGGTGTGTGTGGGATATGCACTTTTCATTTCTGTAAAATTCCTTTGACTAGTACAGAAATGAAAGATGATATAGTGCCTAGGATGGTCAGCTGAAGTTTAGGAGACCTAGGTTCAGGTTTTTGCTTTGTTTCAGTCTTCTTGTATTAGATCAAGTTATCCGAGTTCAAAACAGATGACTGGGAGTTAGATGCATAAAATCTTTGTGGGTCTGAACATTGTACCTATGTCTGAAATTCAGCTCTGTATATAATATGTTTGTGGACTGTGCAAGGAGAGACCACTGAATGTGGACTGCCTCATAACCCTGCTACTCCAGGCTAGTACCCTATGGAGCAAAATGGCCAGGTCCACTCTGCACTGAAAACACTCAATTGTGCTACTTCTCCCGTGGCACTAAAACATCATGATTATTTTTTGTAATTTTTTTTAGTTCAAAGACCTGGAAATAATAACTTAACTGAGTTTAGTCTGCCAGAGTAATGCTTTCATGGCATGATGCTGAGGGAGCAAATTGTAGCCCCTGAGGAGTGATGTGAGTACATTTAGAGAATGAAGTGTTAATGAGATCTGACTTTTGAGAAGGGAGAGAAACTTGGCATCCTTTTGTTCTCTTGGGACTGTCCTGTCTGAATATTTTCTGGAAGGAACTAGTTGGTTGTTCAGGAGTAAGGTAGCCCATTGCTAGTTTTGAAGAATTGGGAGGTCAGAGCCTGGGAATGAGATGAAATGGAGTGAGTTATAGTGATGATTATATCTGACATACACACCCTCTGTTTCTCAGTTACTGGAAAGAGAAACAAGGTAGAGAAAACAATGCTTAAGTACTATAGTGATGGGCACTGTACAGTACCTAAGGTAAATATCCAAATTGCAAATACACCATGACAGCTAGTGTCTTTGCGAGTTTTCAAACAAGGACCCACTCTAGAATGAATGAAACAGTCAGAACTTTTCTTTTGGAAGAAGAGGTCATCTGGGGCAATTTTTCCAAGTCAAAAATTGGCTATGTTGATAGGATAACAGGCAGAAGCATGTCTTAACATTAATTGTTAGTGGATTAATGAAGAATATCAAATGCCAGTGGATCTAGTGAGAGTTTATTTGATGAAATGATTGCCTTCCTAATGTGATTGATCAAAATAAGAAATTCCTTGCTTTTGGTATTTATAACTTTGACATGGAATCCATAGTTAAAACGAAAGAGGAATCAATCAGCCTTTCTCCATTGTGAGTAACCTGGAGTGTAGGAGACCTGGGTTTCAGTCTCAGTGATCTAAAATGAGAACTTAACTGGCCCTGGGCCTAATAGGTGATTATCTGTAGCTCTGCAGTCTCCCTCTCTCTCTCTTAAATGCGTTTTTATCTGTATATAAAAAGGAGGAAATATTGATAGACACTGATTCTTTAGCCCTATGGTAGAGGCACTCAGCTGAGGGAGGTATCTAAATCAGAAAGAGTATCAGATGTAGGTCTCTCTTGTTATAAATATCTGCCCTTCCATTCAGTGAATACTTGAGGGTAAACTCTTTCTATACCTTTCTGTGTCACTCATCTTATCTATACATGTATTTTTAAAAGATCTACATTTTATTCCATTGCAGAAGTCTTTGCAAGGTACAGTTCTTGCTTTTATATCAGCCTGGCTTTCAGATCAGGACTAACTGTAAAATCTGGAAAGAAAGGGAAAGTTAGATAGAGATAGTTTTTTACTGTTACTATACACTTAGGGGTAATATTTCTGGTAGTTTATTGTTACTGTCATGGGATAATTCTCTCTTAAGTGAACACGTTGATGGCTATCAGCATGGCATTTTTACTGTTGTAATTACATATAGGTCAGGAAGTGAGCTGCTGGATGCTGATTTTGTTCCCTTAGAGGTTCCAGTCAATCACATTAGCTAATAAAAGTGCCATCTTAAAATATATTAATTTTTGGCCTCTACTTATATTGAAAAAGTGATGAAAAACCTTGCTCATATGGTGAGAAATTCTCAGACAAAGCAAGTCTGTGTCCAAGTTTTTGCTCCTTTGTTCTTGTGCCAGAACTGCACCCTAGCTTCTATATATCTTCTCCCTCAATGGTGTTTAGTTTGATACAGTCACTTCCTGTATTTCTTGACTCTATGGAAATCCATTTGTACAACATGGAAACACAAAATCTCATGTCTTGTGACCATATTGGAGCTCATCAGAAATATTTTATGACTTTGGATGATTAAGAAGCATAGAGGTAGATGCTAAAGCTTGTCTGTATCTGAAATTCTGGAAACTTCAATAGATGGCAAATATTCTGTCTGGTAATAAAACATGAATGATTTCACTAGAGTTTTCATTCAGTTCTTTCACAGTGTAATAATGCATATTGTTTTTCTTGTGAAAAAAGCTGAGCACTGAAAATGTAGGGATTGCCTCTGCCATCTCAGTACAGTTTTACTTGCCATTATGTCTTTTGCTATTCAGACAAATTTAAAAGGTGGAGGAGTTCCATTCTTGTGCCATGAACTTACAGCTTAAACTTAAAACATGGTCATAGGAAATCAGGTCAAGAACAGTCCAAAGAGAAGAAAGCAAAGAAAGAGGAAAGGGAGAGCATCTCAGTCTTACCTTTTTTTGGTTGAGGTGTTCTCATTTTTAAGTTAGGATTTTCAGGAGGAAGGAGGAAAATAAAGCTCCATGGAGCTTTAAACTTAGGGAATTTTGTTTTGTTTACTCATTTTTAGTAGTGTTAGTGTTTATCTTATTCCTGGGAGGGACAACAGTGTTTTTTTTTTTTTTTTACCTTTCCTATATGTTCAATTTAGTCATTTATACGTGAGACTTTGTGCCACCAGTATATATAGAGATTGAAGGAACTACTACTTCAAGAACTTTACTCCAAGTAAAACATTTGAATTGAGTGCCAGCACAAAAGACATTTGAGGAAGAACAGAGAAGTAGATATGAGATAATGCTGACTAAATAATAATCCATTAGTGCATATCACATTGCATGGTAACTTCAGAGTACTCCAGTTCGGAGAAACAAAAACACTTAGTGTTTTTATGTTTTCTGAAACAATTTGCCATGTAGCTCTTTGATGTGTCCTTCGGAAGGGCTGCAGCTTGAGCGAGATCTTGCTTTGCTAGGCGCTGGCGTAGCTTTTGAAATCAATGGAATTTCCCTGGTCTATGCTTGCAACATACAGTAACATGCAAACTAGTAATGTGCAGCAAGTTTCATAAACACCCTCTAATTCTTTATCTGAAGTTCATGTGCATTGGCTGCTTTCTGTGATTTTTGATATCAATATTGTTTCATTTCCCTCTTGAAAGCCATAGGCACCAGTAACCTTACAGTAAAGCATGATTTCTTTCCAACTTGAATTTTAAGGCATCAGATATACAGGACACCATCACACTACCCTAAACCTGTTAAATAAGATGAGCTGAAGTGGAGAAAGAAAGCTAGAAAAGTGCTAAGGGGGCGAACCCCCCATCTTTTAGGTTTGTTCACCTCAGGCTGGATGCCAGAGTCCAGAGTTAACCCCCAAGGGAGGGTTAGGGCACATCTGCATGAACAGTGATGAATCTATTCTGTCAGCATAGTGTACTTCATTTCTGTACATCAATCACAGTATTGCATAAGATGACTGAAAATCTGCCAGCTATAAAGTAACGCAAAGGGAATGAATCAGGGTTTTTTCTGTGAGATTGAGCACACGTGCTTATGTTGTGTAGCTGGAGAGGAAATGGGCCATGGCTCTGATCTGTGGATTTGGGAATTTCAGGCGCTCAAATGATCACTGATGTGGTCAGGAAGATGAAGTGGTATTTGTGTGTACTGTCTCTTAGGAGTAAACCTAAGATACATTACTTTCAGTCACCATTAGCACAAAGTCAAAGAAGTCAGACACCTTTGTTGGCATTTACACTTCGTCTAAAACAGGCTTGGAGCATTCAGATGTTCTGTCACAAGCGAGGAGTGGTTTAAGTTGCCATCTTTCAGCTGTTGCTAGCTCTCAGTTGAGACACAGTATCTGACTTTGCAAGTGCAGATAGCAGATAGGTTTATCATGTCTTATCATCTCAAATATGGATGTAGATTTGTTGTGTTACCAGACTTGCTGTGAATGATCTCAGGATTAAAGGCAAGTTGTTTAGCAGGTGTTCTAGCAAGCACCAAAAATAACTCATGAGGGGGAGAAGCAGTTAGTGGAGCAATGGTGAGAATTTGGGGAGATTCAGACTAGATATTGGGAAGAATTTCTTTGCCGAAAGGGTGGTCAGGCACTGGAACGGCTGCCCAGGGAGGTGATTGAGTCACCATCGCTAGAGGTGTTTAAAAAACTAGTTGATGAGTTTTCGAAGGACATGGTTTAGCAAAAGACGGGTATGGTTGGCCTTGATGATCTCAAAGGTCTTTTCCAACAGGAAGATTTTATGATTCTATGCTTCTATGAATGCTTATGTTTTCAATCATAGTATTGTATCTAGAGGAGTTGCCCAGGAAGTGATGCAAATAAATTCACAAATAAGCATGTAAGCAAAATCCATCACTGGGAAGATGTCACTTTTAGCTCTTCTCTGAATCCTCCCAATGCCCATACCAGATTCCTGGGCTGGAGAAGAACACCAAGAAGACATCACTGTAGGCTTTCCCTACCTCATGGCCTCTATATGGATTTGCTATTATCGTCAGAGAAAGAAAGACTGCTGCATGGAGTGGGCCTTACATCTGACATCATACAGTTGCTCGTACGTTTTTAAGCAACCCCTTGGCTGTAGGCTCATCTATAGAGGGCACTGTGCAGCCCTTCAGCTGAAGCAAAATCTGCACTATGTGCAGCTGGAAATGTAAAGGTGGCTAGGAAGGATGTGAAGAGGGTACATGACTCTACTCTAGTAGCTAACTCACTCAGCAAGGAATAGGAAGCTAGGTTCTCTACCTCTCCATCACCACCTTCTCTTCTTCCACTTGGAAGGATCTGTGCCTACTTTCAAGAGCCAAAGAGGTTGTAGGACAAACAAGGTATTCCTTGTTGCTTAGGCTGGGGCAGCTCTGGACAAGTATGGAGGTCAGAAGATCAGATCCCTGGAGAATCTGGGGGAAGCTTACTACAGTTACATGCCTTCAGAGTTAGGAGACCACTGAACAGGACTTTTCATCATTTTCGCTTTAGTGTTTGTCATTTGATCAGATGTTTGGATGTGGCCCAGACTTAAGTATTCTCCCTCACTCCCTATTTGAAAGTTTATGGGTCAACTCAAGACTTAATGAAATAAAAAAAAGTCTTTCCAGGAAGGCTGTTCATTAGGATCTATCTATAAACCTCCAGGATAAACTAAGTGGCTAGTTTATAATCAGTTAAGAATACAGGGGAAGCAAAAAACCCTGCTTATCACAGCATGGTAGAAGACCATGCAGAAAAGCTTTGAGGGTAAAAACGTAAAAGCTTCCTGATTGCTTTATCAGCCTCTGCAGTAAAAATAGTAATTACTGCAATTTAAAGCTAATGAATAAATCACTGTATTAAAATGTGAACAAAAAAGTTTAACAAGCAATCATATGTAATCATTCGACAGCTCTCTTATGAGTGTGGGCAAAATAAGCTGCTCACCTAGCCTTTGCTGCAGCATTTTTTTTATTCTGGTTCTTTTTTTTTTTTTCCCTCTTCAACCTAGATTAAATTCTCCCTTCCTGTTCTTCACCAGAGTTTTGCTATGCTGTGTCAGTTCTCTACATAGTTGTGCTCATATTCCACAATTCCACAAATAGCTGCTCACCTAAAAAAACATGTCTGTGCCGAAGCTCCATTGAGATTGTGCGTGCGTATGGGTTTTATCACATCATAGCTATGTCATGGAAAGATAATTTCCAGCTCTGTTGTACTCTCTTTACCACTTCTTTTTCCTCCCTTCAGTGCTCTCCTTTGGCTTTCCTCCCTGACACCTCCTCCTTAGAAGTGTCACAGAACATGTTATCGATGACCGATCTACTTAGTTTTACTAGTGAGGCCTTCACGTTTTGTCCTGAAAAAAAATACATGTAGCTACATTTTTTTCATGTTTGGTTCATTTACACTTGCTTTAGACTGCACAGTTACTGATATACCAGCATGCTTCCGGCTCAGTTTTGTATACAGCACAAGCCATAATTTAGAGGAAAGTAGTGGCTATTGACCATTAACAGTATGGTTAGTGGTGTGCTAGCTATGGCTTTACGTTTTTGTTAGGGTGGGAAAATCTAGTAGCTGAGTGAGTCACAAAACCCAGTGTATCAAAACTCAGTTGTAAATGAAAGAGGAACATTTCCATATTCTTCATTTGGCTTGATTCCTGTGCCTAATGGCTGTGTATATATCATAAACGTTGTGAAGGAGCAGCCATGGAAACACTTGTTTTCTTGCATTGCTAAATTTACTCTGGGTTGAATATTAACACAGCGCCTGGCATTACTTTAAAAGCAAAAATAGCTAAAGCGTGACTCACTATGAGTCATTTACTGCTAGTCCTGCTATACTGCCTGGAGCTTGACATTGAACAAGTTGGCAGCCTGCATTGATACATTTTTTTCTAGGAACTTTGAACACATTTCATTCTTGTGAATCCTCTTGTGCAACAATATTAAACACAGCAATGTGTTTATTTTGCTTCCAAAGTCGAATGAATCAGAAAATGGTGAAACAGAGAGTATTTTTCTTGGAGATTCTGGAAGAGCTGGATTCTGAGAATTATTTTTGAGCTGCAATAACCAAATGATTGCATGGATGCTAAAAGTTAATTACATTTTATCCGGATTATGTAAGATAGACTTTAAACGTTTAAATATCTCTTTTATTTTGATTTGTTTGCATTTTCAGCAAAGGCTTATGTGGAATCAGAAAGCTAACCCTGTAGGTTGAGAATGTTTTCTCTTTGATTGGCAAAGGTTTTATGATGGGCAGGCAGTCAGCTCTACGGGGCAGACAAAACGAGGCAACTGTATTCTTATTGGCCTCTGTATTTAAAAGGCACACCCTAAATATGGAGCTTGGTATCTGACAGTGAGTAGCTTGCTGGCTGAGTGTGGGAATGCCTATAAAAGATCAGCTGATTTCAGTCAGATGGGAGGGGGTAATGAGAGAGGGCTGAAACGAAAAGCAGCTTGCTGAGGCAACCATATGATGATATCACGAAATACACTATCAGGGCCAAGTATCACTCTTCAGTATGCTAAAATTTTTGTTCCAGCTAAATGTCTTTTCTAGCTAAAAGCCACTTCTTAGATCAATAGATAACAAAACCCTTTAATATTTTAATATTTAATATTATATATCATGAAATCATGGAGTGGTTTGGGCTGGGAAGGACCTTGAAGCCTATCCAGTTCCAACCTCCTTCTCATGGGCAGGGACACTTTCCAGTGGGTCTGGTTGCTCAAAGCCTCATCCAGCCTGGCCTTGAACACCTCAGGGGATGTGGCATCCATGACTTCTCTGGGCAATCTGTGCCAGTGCCTCAGCACCCTCACAGTAAAAAATTTCTTCTTAATATCTAAATCTCCCCTCTTTCAGCTTAAAACCGTTACCCTTCATCCTATCCCTGCACTCCCTGATAAAAGAGACCCTCCCTATCTTTCCTGTAGGCCCCTATCTCTTCCTTTAACTATAGATGATGGAAATGGAGATTGTATGGTATGTTCATCTGTGCATGCTATTGCAGGATCTATATAATCTTCTCTGTTCAATATTCTCTTATTTTAAAATTTAAAATTCTGTTATTTTATATAAGCTTCTCTATTTAATGGGTTAGAACACTAGCTTCAAAAAATTCTCTTCAAGGGGTTCTACTATAAAAAATCTCATTACGATGGCTAAAAAAGGAAATAAGAATGATTAATTAAGGTTAGCAGTGACACCCTATGCATTGTCCTGATGTGCACTATTCTACATTATTTCAATACGGATTTGTGCATAAAGGTGTAGACATAACTACAGTGAAGAGACTTCTGTTTCAAACTTGTTCAGTAAACTAAAATAAGGTTAAAGTAATTTTTCCTTGAGTCTTCCTGACTTAACAATCATAATAAAAATGATACCATGTTATTTTCCTAAACCTAGGATAAAAAAAGGTTGTGTTTTATCAAACAGTGTAAAGTGGGACAGGATTTTGATTTTTTTTTGTTATCTCTTTGACAGTGACCCTTAAATCACTGTTATTAAAATGGTTTCAGTAGTTACTCATGGTATATGCTCTTAAGCAATCTCTTCAAAGCTACTGAATAGATTGTACCTCAGCCACACCTCCAGACATGTTATGCACAATATAGACATGAGAATTTATGTTAGGAGCAAGACTGTGCCTTTTAAAAGACAGCTCTGCGTAGGAGGATTTTCTGCTTTGAGGATCATCAGAAAGATAGGAGCTGCCTAAGGCGTGATATCTCTCGGGCATCTCTATACATGTCGTTTAAGCTATACATGCCTCTGTTAAGCTATAGCAAATTATTCCCCTCACATATGTATGTGTTTGTACACACTCATGCATATTGACAAGAGAGTATGGGCAGGGCAGTGACGTGGAGTCTTTTTCTTTAGGACAAAGAGGCTCAGCTCTACGTTAAGCACAGAAGAGCATGGCAGTCTAGCGCTGAATGTGAATTTCATTACAAAGTATAACTGCTTTCCATGAATACATAAGCAATGCTCTGTTGAATTGAAACCAGTGTCCCATTACATATGCATCCTAAAATGACATACAGAAACTCTCAGTTCTCAAATCACTTTATGTTCCAGTTATGAACCCAAGATGATTTTCATTAATATTGTCATATGATGGAACAAACAGAACACATTATGCAAGTTTGAAAATTGTGCACAATGCTGAAAGAATTCATATCCACTCGATTACAAGCAATGAGGATGTCCATCTTATTGCATTCTTCTCCTGGGTCTTGTAGTGTGTTTGAGGTACAGTATAGAAAGCAATGTGTCTGTGAGATGTCAATTAAAAAGTGGTAGGAATTTTGCACTAACAAATTGTGTTCTGTGGAGACACTCATTTCAGCACTTCTTTCAACAGCAGAATGGAGGCTTTTTTTCCCCCACACTTCAAATTGATCTTATCAGTTACATCTAACCTGAGGAACTCTTTTTTCCATATATAATGGATAAGATACTGAAGACATAATTCTTTATTCCCCATGAGCTGTGAATAATATAATTACTAAGCAAAACTGCCATTAAATATAGTACTTGAATAACATGAACTACAGATGGCCAGAATAAACTGTTCTTCATCTATTGCACTATTTCTTTGTGTCACTGTGCCCTTATAGAACCAACCTTACTGACTCAGGTTGGCCTGTGAGCCTTTTATCTTAAAAATAGCATTTTTTGCTGCCGTTTGGCTGAGGCTGATTCACAAGCATAGTCATACAAGATCCAGTTGCCTCATTGGACTGACTGTTAATCATTGTCACCTTTTGAAAAGAAGAGACTATACGTTAAATTGCTCATTTCTAAACAGCTGTGAAATTTGTTTCTTTTTCAAAAGCTGTTAGTCTAGCAGATTTCACTACTTTTGCTTTTTTGGTTTTTTTTTCTGCCCTTAAAATCTGTTGCAAGCCTTTTATACTTTTGGTGGCAGGTTTTTTTGTGACGTTTTAGTGGACAATTTTTCCCTGAGATTAACTACAGATCAGAAATTACAAACAGATATTTGCGCTTGGAAAGATTTTCCAAGTCATGAGAGTCTTTAATCTTGGGGAACAAAGACAATGGGAGTGTAGAGACATGTTTTTCAGCAAGTTAGAACCTCCTACTTTAAGGTGTAACTAACTTGTGTATTTGAGATCAGTTGTGCCAGTTGAGCTCTTTAAGATACTGAGAGTTAATTTTCTGCATCAACACTGCACATTACAAAGGTAATTTCCTAAATCCACATTTAGGAATCTAAATCTGGAGACGTGCTTTTAGTTTATATATAAACTTGGAGTATCTTTAGCTCCCTGATTGAGGAACTTGATTATCATCTTTATTATGTTACCCTCTGTATATTGGGGAAAGTCTACAGCTCAGGATGAGTCTCTACAGACATGTGCAGACATATTAAATTCTTCTGGTCACGTTGTCTCTACATCTAGCCAGTTCAGTGCCATGCAAATGTGGATATACAGATTCTGAATCAGCACTAATCTCCATCAGTTCATCCAAGGGAATGTTCGAAGAGCTGTTTACACCTACCTATGTCGATGTGCCGTCAGATGCTCCAAAATTCCAGAGAATGATTGTAATTAGAACAATGTGCTTATACTACTGCTTATGTAGATGTCTCTACATGTGGGTTAATTTACTTTTACTGCTTGTTCCTCCTGAACAGAGGTCAAGCCTCTGCTTGAGACATCAGCGTGATTAATATTACACTGGATATCTAGCACAGCATCATTATTGCTTTTTTTTTTAAGCAGGTAAAAATAGATAGCAAGAGCTGAGAAGCTTTTAATAGGCTGTGAACGTGTTGACATACCTTCTCTTTAAAGAGGAACACACCAAAAAAGAAAACATTCTGGATGTGGAATGCATGAAGCTTATGCCAAAATTGTTTGAATAGAGCTGTTTAAAAGAAAATGTTATGATGTTTGCAGTCCAGGTATTATTTTAGACCTCAGTAAAATACTACAGAATATGAATCATTCAATGGTTATCTGTGACGAGCAGGTAAACAAAAGATTTATTTCCCAATGGGTTTTTCATATGATGGTGACAAACTCCATTGCACAATGGTCACATTCCAAAGCTGCAACCAGGTTCTGAAAGGCTTAATTTCACAACTGCTTACTGTGTCCTATTGCATTACAGTGACCTTTCAATAAAGTAGGGAGATTGCTGTTTTCTGTTTTCATTTTTTTGTTTTTTTAACTTAAAACTGAATGAGGATATAGTGCAGTGCTCTACTTCTACATAGCAAATTTTGTCCTTGACATTTTTAAACTATGTCCTCCAGTAAAATCTTCAGAAGCTTTTGTGTTTTCTACATATTTATTAATCTTATAATGTGTAGGTCTACTTAGGGTTTGCATTTATATTGTCAAAAAAGTAATTTCTGATATGGAGAGACTTCCATTTGAAATACATTTTCCTGGTGTAGCACCTTATATATCATCCTTCTGACATATCAACTCAACAAGATTGTTATTTAGTTTATATGTGATTTTTTTTCAATATGAACTCATGAAGCCCTGATTTCTAAAAATTATTTGGTTGAAAAAATAGCTACAAAGCAAAAATAAATTCATGTTAACTTGATATAAGAGGTATATATAAAAAGTCATCTTAATATTATTTGGTTCTTGGCTGGTACAATTTGTTTTGTGCTTCTGACATTCCTTACATAGAGACTTATTTTGGATTTTGAATTTTAATAACATGAAGCACTTGCTGCAAATACACTCTTTCTTCAAACTGTGAAACAGTTATGTAGTGTTCAAAATAACTTCAGTGAAAGAGAGCAAGCTGAAAAGGTCAGACCTGCAATGAAAAATATTTTACTGTTGATCCTGCGAAGGCAACGTAGAGAGAAGCCCAAGAGACAGTAGCTATAACTAGATAGGGCAGCTAGTTAGGTAGTTTCTTGCAAAAATGGGACTTGAATAATCTGTGTCGTGAATGGCTGTGAACATCACATTTAGACCTGAGCAGGCATTAAGTGAGTAGGATATAGATTCTGCAGCTTGAGTAAATGCCTATTCAGGGTAACTGAACAGTAACTATTAAGACCGCTCTCAGCTATAGACTTGCCCATCATCTGCATTGTTTATGTTGGGTGTATGCTCAGGTGCAGACTTAGGTCAGACTCTGGGAGATGCTCTTGGTGAGGAGAGCTTTAGGCTGCTAGTCTGACCCCAAGCTGTCAATCATGTGGGCTGATCTGATTAGGTGTGAGTAGATTTGAGCACCTAACAACCGCAGCTCACCAGCAGATAGCATAACCTCTGCTGTTTGTAATAATTTGCTTTGAGCCTGACCTACCGCTGTGCTGACAGCTGGCAGCATGATACCAGCTGTGATACCTAGAATACTTGCTTTCGAACAGCTATTGACTTTACAGTGCAGGCAAAGGCCAGGAATTACCCCTGAAATTCAGTGAGAATTAAACTAAACATATAATAGTAGTTTGAAAGTGGTCTGTACTGTTAGTACCAATAGATGTCTTCAGAAGAATCCATAGCTGTAATGAGATTTCTAGCAGAGAGAAAGGTCACTTCCATAGTGAAAGTCTCCCCCCACCCCACAGAAGGAAGTTTTCTGTGGTGCCAGTGAGTCTGAAAGCAGTGTAAGCAGTTCAGAAGAAAGAGCTTGAAAATTCCATCTCAAGAAGCAGGACTGCTCAGGAGTGGAGACGCTTGGGATTTTTCAACCTGATTAACTCCACTGACAGAGAGGTGATGTATGCTAATTACAGCTCCTTAAACCTCCTTAGAATCACTTGCATAAAAGCATGGAACATCTCCATGTTGAAACATAAGGCACTGCAGCATTCCCTGGCTTCTCTGCCTTGGCATTCTGAGACCATCTGCACAATCCATTGACCTGCCTGGATGATGCATAGAAAGGTGTGTCTATGAGCCAAGCTGTCAGTGGTTGCAGCTATAGGAATGGGAAAGTTTTTCATTAGGACGTGTGGCTGAGTAGTGTAACCCTCGATACTATCTCTTGCGTCAGTCAGCCTTTGAGAGTGGATCAGGAAAACTGTGGTGTAGTATTTAGTGCTCTGTAGTGCAGGTCTGATGCAAGTATAAATGACAGAAAGGAGTTTTTCATGTAAAATGTCATACCAGTTTTACCAGGTGATATTTTCTACTCTGATGTCTTTTTTATGCTGTCTTCATTGTAAAACAAGAAATAATGGCATTCAATTTATAATAGTCAATATACTGAATTCTAATTGTTTGGTATTGCTTGGAGAGGGGAGAAGAGATCAACATGATATTTAAATTAACTCCTCATAAATACAAATATATCTTCATAGATATGACTGTCACATTTTTTCCTGGAATTATAATGAAAGGATGTTTTTCATCTATTTTTCAACACGTATTTCTAGGTGGTTCAAGGAACAGATTGTTTAATACTTAAAATAGAAAAGCAGTCTTTAGGCAAAAAACTGTTTTAAGATACAGTCTTTAAAATAAACAACCAAAGACTTGAACAAAAGATGTAACTTGAAATAATGCTTTCTTTTCTGCTCTTTTTCTAGGCAGTTCTCCTTAAATTGATGGTAGTGCTGTAACATCAAAACATAATTTCCTTATTGAAATTAATTCATAAACAATAATTAAATAATAAGGGATGTTTCATATATGCAGCACTAGAATTTAATCTGGAAAACCTTGCATGTCGCATGGACTAAGTCTTATGAGACACTACAGGAAAGATGTGCCACAGCAAGCACTTCACACCATCATAAAGTATGCATAGATTTTATGCAGGTCTTCAGCGTTGAGGCAAACGTTATCCTCACTCTGTAGTGAACTTTTTCCAGAAGTTCCATATGCATTTGGTTTAATGTTTGGTTTCAACATTATTTCAGGTGAAAATCAATATTTAATTGAAAGCTGATGAATGTAAACATAGCAAAGAGATGTTAATGCACTTTTTTTTTGAGAAATTGTATCTACTGACTGGTTAGGCATTGCGTACGGAGATCTTTTTGTAAACAGTGATGTTGAGAATGCCATTTCCCCAGATCCTGTTATAAGCATTGACCTTGCAAGTCTTTTTACTTCGCACTTAGTTTTTCTTCAAAAGCTGAACTGGAAGCTATTTACTCTTTCCCAAATCTCGCCAAAGTACAGTATTCTGCTGAGGTTTGAGAGTAAATATATAAATGGCTTGCCATTCCTGGATGAGATGTATAAATTTTATGTTCAGAAATAAGTATTTTAAGCACACACCAAAGGAAATACCAATGTACTTGAAGTGCTGTTAGAAATGCATGTATTGAGTTCGAACATACTATCAACTAATTCAAAGTCTGTCCAGAAACAATGAAGAATGCAAAACATATGAGCTAAGGCCTCTACCCATGACCACTGCGGGACTGGATCCAGCACCATTATTCTTATAACTTGTGTTTATGGTCTTTAATAGTTATCAGTGTGATCAGTTCAAGCAGGAATTTCCCCCTCTTACTAGTGTTTTTAAGATACTGCATATGTGTTACACGCTGTGTGTGCATTCATTTCTATAATTGTGCCTACTGTCAAGCAGTGTGCCAGCCATGGGAATTTCACTGATTTGAGCCCTATCTTGCTCTCCTTCCATGTAGTGCCTGTATCTCGCTTACTTTCTTACAGCCCTGCAGTCTTTCCTTTTCTGGTCAATGGCTGGTGGATGTGTTCTGAAGTTTGGCTCTCACGGTGGCAGTGCCATCTTGCCAGATCCTCTGCTTGAGAAGATCTTCCTAGAAGGTCCTTTCCTTGAGAAACAGCTTGGCACCAGAGCGCTCTCCAGATATTCAGTCTGGTTTGTCCTCACTAAGGATCTAGAAATCCACTGCCCTTGCAGTGTGTCACACCAGGTAGATGGAGGGTCATGCATAAGTTTATGTTGAGTTACATTGAAACCTCTCTGATGCCAAGTCCTATAATCTTGCTCTTAAATCCTGCCTGCTGTTGAAGTAAGAACAGGAGGTACGCTCCAGGTGATTTCTGCTAATTCATCTAATAATCCAGCCAGGCTTTTTAACTCTTTTGTATGAATCCTGCAGTAAAAGCTGTTTCATGTGCAGTCTAGCTTGTGTAATCGTTAATAAATCAAACTGCTTTGACAATCTAATGAGACTGCATTGGTTTAGAAAAAAAAATATAGTGGATTCAAAATACTTGCTTTAAAAGTTAGAAAAGTAAAACACAAAAATCACTTTTGCTGCTATTTTTATTAATCTTGTATTCTTTGCTTACTTCTGTGAACTAATTTTCCTGGAAACAGATTTTGTGTTAAATCCTCTTGCTCATGGCAGTTGTAGTTTTTTAACTTGTGTTGATTAGGCCATATGCTGATGAGTATTAGCTGTTCAGGGACTGCATGGTGAGGGTGCCCAGCACAAGGCACATGTGTTACCATAGTTCCTTTTATTTCTCAAGGCTTTAGATGTCATTGCCAGTGCTTCACAGTAACTTGGTCTCCTTTCCTTTTAATTTCCTTCATTTCCATTATGTTCAGGAGTAGTCTTATTTTTCTGCTTTTAGTTTTACTCAGTTATTTTTCATCCTTGATCAGTATTTTTGTTGTAGGATGCTACAAATGCAGACACACAGCTGTGACAGCTGTGAATTTCCCCTCGATTTTTACTTACATGCAGCAAATCTGCTGCTGTCTGTACCTATTGCAAAGCTGTGGTTATGTGTTACTTGCTAGAGAGTAATGGTTGCAGTTGTATTTTGCAGCTGCTCAGGGTATCCACTCGTAATGTGAGCAAGTAGCTTGACTTTCTCCTTAAGAGCGGGCTTATCAGTACAGAATTTTGCAATACTGAGGCCTCAAGTTCAGTGAGCTGTTTTTCCTGTCCTAGTAGAAACTGCAAAGTACTTTACAGAAAGAAGGGACCACGTAATTGTGTGAAAGACTGTATTTACAGAAAATGTCACAGAAAGTGAAAAGTATTATTTTTGTATCTTTATATTCAGTAGATAATGTAATAACAGTTTTTGCTAAACCTGAATTTCATGACTGTTTAATCCGTAGTCCCTGCTCACATAATGGAGTGATTTATCAGAATGAGGTGAAAATGAAATCTCAGGTTCTTCACTTCAGAACTGAAGTACACAAATCTAGATACATTTAATAAGTTCTGAATATATAGATTTAGAAGGTTTGAACGTGAATTGTGTATGACCACTCTATTTCAGTTGTTTAAAATAGCAATTGCTAGAGTAGATGAAAGCAGCAGTTCATGAAAGCAATTCCTGTGTTCTGGATTCCAGTCCTGAGAGAGGCAGATGTACTGTTTTGGAAGAAATAGAAACTCAAGCAGGGTTCGTTATATCTAAGGAAAAAAAAAAGTATTCTTTACTTCCTCATTTAGAGAGGTTCATTTACAACCCTGAAGAAATAAATTTTCAGTTCTTTTAAATCACTCCCTTAGTGTTCACACTTCCAATAAAGACATCTTCATTTCTCTGCAGATGATCTCAGTGCATTCTAAGAAGTGCAAAGCAACTGTTCAATGCCAACAAGCTGAGGTTATACCCTTTCAGCTATGACAGTGTAGCTGGAAATAGCAGTTCCCAGTCCATTGTAAATGAGAAGTAAAACCAGTTAGCTTAAACCACCATGAAGGTGACTTTTAAAGATTGTTCTGAATGTGTGAGCAAAACCTAAACAAGCAAAATATACCTTTCTGACCACTGAGTCCTTTCTGTCGGTGACCTATTACCTCACTAAACACCTGCCTTGACGCTTGCTGTTCACAATCTTCCACTTATCCTTGGGCATTTTTGTCTTTTCTCCTGACACCTTACTAAGGATAGAGGAAGCTCCAAGACAAAGTTCTGTGCTACTCCAAGTGTCTGTTCAAAGCTGCTCTGCTGTACTGCTCTGAGAGAACGCTAATCTAATTATGGGTGGGCAGATGGCATGATGTGATTGTTCATCCTTATTGGCTGCAAATCCTGTGCATCCTATTATTTGTTACCCTGTCTTTGCTACCACCCCCGGACTAACCCACTTGTTTGTCTCCTCCACCTGGTTTGTCTTGCCTTTTAGGTTGCATGCTTTGGAGGAGAGAGTGCCATTTTGCCTAGCATAATGCTGCTCTGACCAGACTGGCTTTCAGGTGCTACTGCAATATTATTATGTCATTATAATACTTCTCCAGAGATGGAACAAGTGTTTTATATAAAAAAAGCCTCCTTCTCTTCTAGGATGCACCACAAGCAAATATTTTGTGAGTTTAACTATAAGCAGAAGCTTATATCATATACATCTGAATAGAGCTGCTTTGGCAGACTCCCCATGACAAGAGCCAGCGTTCTATGAATGTAATTTAATCAATGAACTGTATTTAAACCACTGAAATTTATTCTGTCTGAACAAATCCAGACTCTATCATGACAAACGTTTAATCCTGCAAGATTGCATAACTGAGGGATTTAGGGATTAGTTAGCTTTGAAAATAGGTCAGGGAAAACATCTACATTTGGTTAAAAGCTAATCAAATAAGTAAAATAGTATAAAAGCTTTAGAGAAAGTCTTTTGCAAAATGAGTTTTATGTAATGGTACAATGAATGTTTTCTATTTATATGAGAGATTCAGAGCCTGATCCCCTCCTTCATTGACACTGCTAGTATTCAACAAACACTCCACTGAACAAGTGGTGCAAGCATGTGCAGTTAGGAGTTGTGTGTTCTGTTTCTTTAGTGTCCAATATTTTGAAATAACCTCATATAATTTTATTAAAACTGCAAATTTACTATTAAGAACAGTGATTTGCAAGCATTGACACTATCAAAAGTTGCAGTGAATATAGAGTTGTAATCCTAGAATGGGTTTAGGAAAGAAAAGCTTAGGAATCACTGCAGTGGGACTATCGACCTTGGTCTTGACAACCACTGAAGTCTGAATTCCGTCTTTCAACTACTGTTTGCCTTTTCTTTCTCACTTCACCTCTTTTCTCTCTGAAACAGGCTCTCTGCCTTTTTTAGGGCTGTCTGGCATCATGGAATGGCTTGTATTGTCAGAAATTATACTTTCTTATCATCTGGGTTCATAAGGGGTTTGTTCTATCAGGTTATTGGAGTAATAAGTTCCAAAATACCTTCCAAGCTTCTATTCAAAATCTTTGTGATGCATAGAGGAGATGCTGTCTCTCAGGTGCACTGTGTAAGTTTGTGTAATTTTGAGCTTTTGAGCGTTGTAAGAAGCAAAAAGCACAGAAATGTCTTCAAAACTGAGCTGGGCTCAACACAAAATGTGCTCCAAGTAATAGGGGCTGCAGACTAAATTCTTCTTCCCTCATGAAATTTCTATGTTATACACTGAATACTTTGTAATTTAACATCAGCAAAGTTAAAAACTTCTTGTCTTCTTGTCAAATGAACAGTTGAAGAATGTATTTAGAAAAAAAGTTTTTTGGCTACACTAACTCTTTCTTTCCATCTCCAACATATCCTGAATTAAAAAATGAACCTTCTCAACCATTATAAAGAGTTGCTTTAAAATTATCTGCTACTGTAATTCCCTGAATACAATTCCTGCAACCTTATCCTTTATCTTACAAAACATGCATTTGCCCTGAGTAAGGACTGTGGGGATTTAGGCTACCAACAGGGTGTCTTATTATTTATTCGTTGAAAGTTTTTTAACTTTCTAAAATTTCATTGTTTCTAGGTGGACATGAATGTAACTAACCAATTTTTCTCTTTTGTTTAAACAGTTACCTTTTTCATGCATGTAGTGTTTTATTTTCTACCTAAAAAAGAGTTTAGTAAGTGACAATATTGAAGGCATGTGATATTGAGATTGCAGCTTCTTTACAGAAACATTGAAAGCATGTGAAAGGTTAGCTTGAGCTGCACATTCAAACTTCAGTAAATCAATAATGAAGCTTCTTACTAAGCTTGGAAAATGAGAACAGAGGAAAAAATTAGGCAGCAATGCATGAATCATTGACTTGTGATTTAAAATTCAGCATTTAGCAGCCTTGTAGCACTATAAAAATATTCTGTACAGAATTATAGAATAGTTTGGATTGGAAAGGGCCTTGAAAAGTCAGTTAGTCCAACCATCCTGCAGTGAGCAGTGACATCTTCAACTAGATCAGGTTGCTCAGAGCCCATCCAACCTGACCTTGAATGTTCCCAGGGGTGGGGCATCTACCACCTCTCTGGACAACTTGTTCAAATGTTTCACCACCCTCAGTGTAAAAAAATCCATCCTCTTATCTAGCCTAAATCTCCTATCTTTAATTTAAAACCGTTACACCTTTTCCTATTGCAACAGGCCCAGCTGAAAGATTTCTCCTATTTTTCTTTTAAGCCACCTTTAAGTATTGAAAGGCTGCAGTAAGGTTTCCCCAGAGCCTTCTCTCTTCTGTAGAGCTGATTTCCTCTTTGTTCTTTGCTGTTTTCAAATCTTATTTTATAGGCTATTACTGCCCATGCTGTGCCTTCTCAGTTACCTGATTTGTTTAAATATATGCTTTTATAGACATCTATTTTCTTGTTGTATTTAACACAATACCTTAGATTCTGATTCAGCTTAGAAACAGGAAGACAACTGATGCAGGGTTTCAAGGCCCAGTTCTAGGCTCAGATCTGAACTGCCCCGATGCTGTGAGGCTGTTGGGGGCCATCGTAAGAGCAAAAATATGTGTAATGCAAAGATGGCCTGTGCCACTTGTCTCCTCTGTGAGCCGTGGAAGGGCCTTAGAGAGAAATAATGATATTTTGAGCTTTATTAGCTGAGCTACAGAGTTTTTTAAAAAATGTGGAATCTGCAGAGATCTAAGCTTGATAGAAATCCATGTAACTTTTTTTTATTTAGAACTTATTTTAGTATTGGAATTTCTTTGGGTCGTAAATTCCACCTCATTTCTTCTGTTCTTGTGCTTGACAGATATGGCAAAACCAGCCACAACCAGGATTTTTGTTTGTCAAACTAATTAAAATAGAAAATTTCCTATGTATTGAAAATTAGGAAAATACTTGCTGTGAAAAATGGAGAAGTTGTTGATCAGAAATTATATGCAGTGTTCCAGTGTTTACTTTAACTGTGGTGTTCTTCTTTGTGTTACTGCTATGACACTGGCAGGAATGGCACTTCCAGCTTCAAGAACTGTAATCTTGCTTTAATGCGACCTCTTCTTGCCACAGCATCATAGAATGCTTTGGGTTGGAAGGGACGTTAAAGATCGTCAAGTTCCAACCCCCTGATATGGGCAGGGATACCTTCCACTAGGTATTCCACGTTTTGGATGCCTACAGTCCCTTTATTTAGGCAATCAAAGAAACTACAGTGGCAATGAAACTCCCATGCAACATGGCTTTGAGTTACACATTTGAGAGTCTTTGCCTCTTACTGCTGCAAAATCTGGCAAGAGTAGGATCTTGTGGCCAGATTCCTGAGTCAGCAGCAGGAAATATGTGATAGCTGGTACAATAAGACTGCTTTGTGTTGGAGAAGTTCCTTTCATCCAGCAACTCATCAGAAAATCAGAAACGTGCTGGTGACATGAAAAAGGGTGTATGAATCCACAGTATTTTCTTGACACATATGGAATTGGTCCATTTCTGTTTTTCATCGTAGAATTTTTGGCTAGCTTTAGGTGATCATCTGTTGCTCATGAAATTAAGACAAGCATATTCAAAGCCACATCTGGTATATGGGACTTTCTGCAGCATCCTCTGTAGGCTGGCAGGAGTTACATGAAATTGCAGGATATCAGAAAAGCAGAGAACTGTCAGTCAGTAAAGATTTCTTGAAAACATTTAATTTCTGACGTTGGGGATTTCTTTTCAACATCTATAGTCAAATGTTGAATTTAGAAAATACCACTGAGAGGCTGAGATAGACTGTTCTCCAGCATTCATCCTTGTCTTCATCAGTCAAAACCAGCATTTTCTCCAGATCTTTCAAAATTAGATTAATTCCAAGCATTAGATTCAGTCTTGAATCCCCTGGTATAACCGTGTACATAAAAAGACTGTAAAATATTTATTCATTCAGGGCAATTTTTGCAGAAGCCAGTTGTTGAATCTATGACCTAATACAGACTAGGCTTCCTTGCAGGGGCATTCAATCAGAGCAGCAGGATTTGTTTCATTATGCAGTGGTGCATGCTTTTGATGTTGAGTTTCATATTCAGTTGTTTATGACCCAAATTTTGGTTTTAGCTTTCAGATATTGAAGAGTTCACTGCATCATCTAATGTGAACCAACATAAAAGAATAGTACAGTAGTGAGGGAAAACGAGACAATGAACTGGCCTTCTTGATACTTTACAGTCTAGACAAACAAATCAACACAAATATGTTTGATACACAAAAGAAAAAATCTTATGCTGAAATCAATAACCTGAACTGCAGTCACCAAGACAAGCTATAGCTGTAACTGTTTCTCTCTTAACTAGAGCAGATATGTGTCTCGTTATCCTCTGACAAACATGGGAGCACAAGCACAATGACAGGTCAGTCATAACTAAATGGTGTTCAAAACAAAATAGCCGTTTCACAGCCAACTTTTTACATTTGTTGCGTCACAAAGATTTATTGAAGAGATAAAGGTGGTTACGGAAAACACCATCCAGTAACTATGGCAACAGTTATTTGATCTCAGAATAATTAGCTTAGCATTTGGTTGCACAATACTTTCACAATACCTCCTTGATTAGTTCATTAAACAAAATTAGGTTTTGTTTGAACTTTCATCATTTGTTGTTTTAAGATTAGTCTAAGTTCAAAAGATTTGAAAAATATTTTTTCAAGCTGCTATTGTACATGAATAATTTATGCTATAAATGAATTTGCTAACCTCTTTATGCAGTAACAGTGAATATATTAGTTCTAGGTATATTTTCTTGCCTTAACTGAAGATTAGTTAATATGTAGATATAGGTGTACTGCAGCAGTGTGAAAGATTTGTGAGTGCAAACATGAACATCAATATGTGCAGACACACAATGTGGAGTCAGAAGGAAATTCTGAAGGCTGCAAGAGCAACCTTGCAAACTAAGCACTTGAAGTAAAATTATTTTATCCCCTCCTTCTTCCCTCACACATGAGCAATCAGATAGCCTTTAAATTACACAGTCACAGTTTACTTTTTCGTATCAGTTCTGATTCCATGTTTTGTATTCTTTACCTTGTAGGCTATATGTTCAATGCCTTTCTCTTATTACTGTGCCAGCTCTTGCTTACAGTCTGAGTTATTAAAAACCAAGACTTCATTGTGTTAAGATATAAACACAGAGAACGAAAAGCCCATTTGTTGTTTGTTCTTAATGCAGAGATAGTACTCCTGTTGTGCTTTTTATGATACTCATTAGTACAATATCTGCAAGCATTAATGAATTTGTTTTTACATTACCCATATGAGAGGATTATTATTATTCCCACTTGACAGATGGGAAACTGAAATTCAGAGAGATAAGCATAAATGCTTTGAGTAGCTTTTGAGAAGCCTATGACTTGGTTTATCAGAGTTGTTATATGACACACAGTTCCCTCGGACTTCAGCATTTATGCAGAGCAGGCTAGTCTTACGTCGGGTTTCATAGATCATCTCAAATCACTCCTTTTCTAAATTTGGATTGAACAAACTCCCTTCCTAACTTCCTTTTTCATTTCCCCACGAGTCTTCTATTCCTTCCACCCCCCTCAGGCTGCTTTTCACAATCTTCCTCTTCCCTTCCCAAGGCTTCTGTCTTTGATCAGAAAGCCTCTTCCTCCAGTTAGTCCATTTAGTTTAGGTAAGGGAATGATCATCTTCCTTTCGTCTTTCTGGACTCATATCCAATCTAGGTGAAATCTCAGTTTCGCTAAGCCCAGAAGGCCAGAAGAGAATGTGCAGATTTCAAAGTTTCAGAAAGTTATTTTTGGGTAAGATGGACAGGTGCTTACAGAAAAGACAAGAATTTATTCCCCGCACAAACATGATCTCAGCATAACTTCAGGTCCCCGCTTCAGCACAAAGGGAAGCTGGAGCTATCCAAAAAAACAATTGTGAGAATTATAGAGGTAATCCTGTGTAATTTTCCTTAGCAGTGATTTTTGATGATCAGTTTCAGTCCAAGTGGGCTGAAAATTTAGCAAGATTATTAGCCCTATATTCCTGTATTACAAGCACTGCTTTTTCGAATAAAACTGCTAAATGTGATCTGTTTTGTATGTTTGAGAACAGAATATCAGTAATTTAACTTACTTGATACTACCTTTGTCAGATGCTTTTGCATTGGGACATGAAATAAATGTATAGATCTCTTTCTTTAGTAATTAATCTTTGATTAAATTGCTGCTGTATTATTGCATTATAATAGTGTTTGATCTTCTTCACAGATGCAGCCATAAAAGTGGCAGAAAAAAATGAGTATCCATAGGAGAGACAAAGTCTAGGAGCTGATACAGGATATAATTATCGCTATGGCTTATTCTAGGGTTAATCCTCTTGTGCTTGCAAGAGTCTAGAAGCAAACTTTGGAAAGACTACAGGTCAGAGTTCATCCATGTTTTAACAGTAAAGAATGTTCTATTTAATCATGTCTCAGGCAGTTTTTTCATCTATGCAACTATTCCATCTAGATAATAGCACCACCTGTACTGGCAGAATACTGGACAATTCTGTGATACCCTCATACCTTAACAGAATATATTCTAAGTGGCAGAAATTATGTGCCTCTTGGGCACCCATCAGTCTGTTGAGGCCAGAAAGAGAAAGCAAGTTTCATCTGTAGCAAATAGCCTGTTTTGCCAAAATTACTGTAAATATAAAGCTTCTCCTGTAGCGATTCGTTGCTTCTGAATTTATGGACTGAATTGCTATTATAGGTTTTGTTTGTGCTGGATGACAAAGATAATGAGATTAACAGGGTTTACTAGAAAAATATTTTTCCACTTTTCTAAGCCAAACTGAAAAGAGATGCACATGTAGATTAAAGGCAAATTCAGAGTAGTGACTGATAGCTGTATGAACAGAGATCTTTTCCCTTTTTTGGAAGCAGAAAAAGAGAAGGTAGTGAGTTTTTTTTTGACAAGCAGAAGTCCCCAAAGACAGCGTGATGATCTAGTAAATGCGGTAGATGTTATGGAGTAAATAATGAAGAGACTATTAGGGGAAGTCCAGGACAACTACAATCTCATAAGCAGCTTCTTGTTGGTGGAAGGGTTGGTCTGTGGATCCTGGTCGTACTAATATTGGTGTGATTTGTCTATTGCTATAACAGTAATTACCAGTTTCAAATGCAGCCTTCACTCAGTGAAGGTGTTGGCCCTTAGAAAACAAGCCTAAGTCTCATGAAAACTTATTGCTTCTCTTCAACTACAACCTCACAGGCCACAGACTGAAAGCCATTGACCTACAGCCCATTAATGAATGGGGCCTTACTTTGCAAATCCTTGAAGACAGAAACATTAATTTTTAAATATTTTGAAGTGCCACTGATACACAAAGCAGCACAATAATAGCATTTCAGGACTTGTTTATAAATGTTGCTAAACTACAGAAGAAACTTGCATATTCACAGGTGCTTTACACATGTTTGAGATTAATTGTCCAAATTAGTATTTTGAGATTTTTAAAGCAAAGTCACATTCTGTACTTGCTAATTGCCTAGGGTTTGGCTGTCAGCTTCCCAGGTGTGCAAAATATTGGCCTCTGCAGTAGCTCTAGCTGTAGCAAAATAAACTCAAAGTTGAGTTTTTTTCTTAGAAAAGTACTTTTCTTGACAATAGTACTGGCTCAAAACCTTTCAGGTAAAGGACTTATAACTATATATATGTATATATATGAATTCCTATATATAGGAATTAAGGGTATTCAACTCTCGGTGGGAGTGTTTGGGTTTAAATCTTAACTTAAATGCTGCAGTTCTGGCAAAGAAATGTTGTCAGAGGAGCTGTGACTGCTGGAATTGCTTGAGAAAGAATGTATAGGACAGTGTAAAGGGAGTGTGGTTAAAGCTGCGGGAGTAGGAACCCTTTCTTTTCATAAATTAGAACAGAGTTTTACTTGCTGCAACTACACCCGTATGGAGACTCCCTTTTACATGAGAGTCTGATTCACATGATAAGCAATCATGGATTTACCTGTACATCAAAGAACTTTTCCTTTGGTACATGCTATTTTATCCTCTTTGCAATCTCAGAAGAAATTATTTGGGCAAAGACATCATAGTTTGATCGTTTCAGTTGGGTTTTCTGCTCTGGATATGGAAATAACTAGCTTGAAAGCCATTAAACAACTACAGATTTTGATTGAAAAACTTGCATGCAAGGTCAAATATTTTTGAAACATGTGTGCCCACTCTGATTCCTCTTTTTTTTAATGCATTTAAGAAATATTTTCCTTTTGGATTGGCTCTTTCAGAGTTGCATAGTGAGTCAGTGTGGACAGCAGTATGGGAGAAATAATAAGGGCATAAAAGATTTTGTTAATGTTTTAATAACTTTCAGTGTTTGTTCTCAAAGATCAGTTTTTAAGTTGGTTATCTGGAAAATAACCAAATTTGGGCATCTGGAAAATTTTAACTTCCTCTTCTTGAGTTTGAAGGAAATTTGTAATTAAGTTGTCTTCTCTTTCTAAGGAAAAAAAATACAGCCCAAAGGTCACAAAATTGTGGCCTTCCAGTAATTATTGTTTCTGTGGTCCCCAACAAAGTATTTGATTTAACAAAATGTTTTTAACAAAATGTTTTCACCTCTTAATGACAGTAGAAATTGTCAGTGTAAGCTATAGCTCAGGATGCGTCCTGAACATTTGATTCTGAAAGTTCTTGACACTATTAGGCAGGCAGTCGAGCTAGAGGAGACTGGAGATTTTTTGATATGAGCACCTGTTTAAAAATTAAACCCAAACACCAAAAACTACTGTCCTTTGAGTTACATTAATATGAATAACAAATAAATAAATAAAAATGGTAATCAGAAGAACCCTGAAGCAATCTGTTACATTATTTAAAATGGGAATTTTTGGTTTTTTTTTTCTTTATCCTCTAATTCACAGGATGACTGTAAAATCAAAATTACCCTTTGGAACTTTGAAACAAAGAAAAAGTCTTAAATGCCGTCCCTAAAGTACATACTTCTTATGGACTACTTAGCAGTGACAGGCCTCTGCTCCAAGCAGCTTTCAGTACAAATACTTTATGGAATGTGATGTGCAGGAGAAAATGCACAGTGTTTGTTAATTCTGGAATATTTACTTTGGTTCATGTATATAGGATTAGCTGTGGATTTGATGTCCATACAGTATAGTGTGCAACTTCAGTCTTTTTTTACAGCACTGTGAATAAGCCTCTTATTTGAAACAACAGTTCATAATTGAATATTTTATTAGCTAGATCTTTCTTCTGTTGTGTTTTCTTTGGTTTAGAACGCTTCTGGGAAAACACAAGAACCCAGCCAGCATGGGTTTAGGAGGGGTAGGTCCTGCCTGACCAACCTGATCTCCTTTTATGACCATGTGACTCGCCTGGTGGATGAGAGAGAGGCTGTGGATGTGGTATACCTGGACTTTAGCAAGGCCTTTGACACTGTCTCCCACAGTAGACTCCTAGGGAAGCTGGCAGCCTGTGGCTTAGATGGGAGCACTCTGTGCTGGGTTAGGAATTGGCTGGATGGCTGAGCCCAGAGAGTGGTGGTGAATGGTGTTTCATCCAGTTGGCGGCCGGTCACCAGTGGTGTCCCCCAGGGATCGGTGTTGGGTCCCATCCTGTTTAATATCTTTGTTAATGATCTGGATGATGGGATTGAGTCCATCATCAGCAAGTTTGCAGATGATACCAAGCTGGGAGGAAGGGTTGATCTGCTAGAGGGTAGGATGGCCCTGCAGAGGGACGTGGACAGACTGGAGAGATGGGCTGATTCTAATGGGATGATGTTTAATAAGTCCAAATGTCGGGTACTTCATTTTGGACACAACAATCCCATGCAGAGTTACAGACTGGGGACAGAGTGGCTGGAGAGTAGTCAGGCAGAAAAGGACCTGGGAGTGCTGATTGACAGGAAGCTCAACATGAGCCAGCAGTGTGCCCAGGTGGCCAAGAAGGCCAATGGCATTCTGGCCTACATCAGGAATAGTGTAGTGAGCAGGACCAGAGAAGTTATTGTCCCCCTGTACTTGGCACTGGTCAGGCCTCACCTTGAATATTGTGTACAGTTCTGGACCTCCCAGTTTGGGAAAGATGTTAGGATACTGGAATGTGTTCAGAGGAGGGCAACAAAGATGGTGAAGGGGCTGGAGCACAAGCCCTATGAGGAGCGACTGAGGGAGTTGGGGCTGTTTAGTCTAAAGAAGAGGAGGCTCAGGGGAGACCTCATTGCTCTCCACAACTACCTAAAAGGAGGTTGTAGTCGGGCAGGGATTGGTCTCTTCTCTCAGGTGACCAGTGGCAGAACTAGAGGGCATGGACTCAAGCTTTGTCAGGGAAAGTTTAGGCTTGATGTGAGGAAAAAGTTCTTCACTGAAAGGGTGATCGGTCATTGGAATGCGCTGCCCAGGGAGGTGGTGGAGTCGCCGACCCTGGAGGTGTTTAAGGGGAGACTGGATGAGGCACTGAGTGCCATGGTTTAGATGATGAGTTGGTGTTAATGTTGGTGTTGGTGTTGGGTTATAGGTTGGACTTGATGATCTCAGAGGTCCTTTCCAACCTTGTGATACTGTGATACAAGTAAAAATTCCAAGTAAAACACCTTGCACAGTTTGGGTGCTACTTCAATATGAATAAAATTGGAAAGTAACAAATAATAAACAACTTGTGTATTCCCTTCCAGCTACACAGAGTGATCAGAAAATATTTCAGCTCATAAAACATTCTTGTGAGAAATCTTACCCATCTGTAATCAAACTCAATCTGTAGTGTAGACTGTGGTTGGAAAGATAATAGCCTATTTGATACCAAATACTCTGTGTTCTCTATACTTACGAGGCTTGTGAGTCTCATACTTAGCAAAACAGAAATAGGAGCATAAGCATATTCCTGACACAAGCAGAAAAGCTGAATTTCCAACCACATGTAATCAAGGAAATATTTTTAGTGCCCTATAAAATATGGAGCTTGAAATAGGCACTAAACCTGCATACCTTCCTGTGCCACTTGCCTAGGTGGTTGATATCCTTCATAATTCCCTGCCTCGGTCTTTTAAATCTCCTTTTGCCTCTGTTCTTTGTTTCTTATGAAAAGGAGTGCAGACCTCTAGGGCTAAACATAGAAGAGATATGTATTTTGTTCTGGAGGGGCATGCTGAGCATCAAAAAAACAGTTAAGCAGTGCACGTTGCTTATTCTTGATTTCATCATCTCTTTTTCCTAAGCCTCCTTTTTTTCTGTGGTGAATTACATGTTTATTCAAGCTATTGCCAGCTTAAAATGGCTTCACATAATGCCAAGTGCATCTGTGAAATAATCTCCTGACAGCTTACTTGTCTGTTCCTAGAATCATGTTTCTTAAGGAGAAAGTGCAAGAATACTCAAATGATCCAAAGAAGCTTCTCACATCCTAACAGCTGCAGATGAGGAAACATGAAAAGCTCAGACTGGAAAAAGGCCATCGTGATAGGGGTAGTAGAAGGATTATAATGCTAAAATTTAAAATGTAGATAAGTGCAGCAACATAGAAGCAATTGCAATCTTTATCTACGACCAGGAAAGCCAAACAGAGATGTTGGGATCCGTCTGCAAAGTTGATGAATGTTTCAAGTATAAGAGGAAAATGCTTGAAAGCCTGGCAGTTAATTTCCTGCAGATGAATTACAGGTGCTGTTAACTGGAGAGTTTTGCTTTTGACTTCAGTAATACCAAGATTTCCTCCAGTTGGAACAGAGGAGTAGAAAATAGATTGAATTTGCCTGTCAATGGCATTTGGAAAAGTTCTTGGGCAAGTTTGGCTTTCCTCTGTGTTCTGTACTACATGCGTTGGTTGTGCATTAATTTCTTCCCTCTCAGGTCTAGGTTGCCTCATCATCACATTTCTGCTGAATGTGTAAAAGAACATTTGATTGTGGTTTATTGCTTTGGTGAATGAGGGACATTGCTGATATGTTGGAGGCTATTCTTCTGCACTTCTGAGAAAGGGCAGGTACTGGCAGACAACTGTATGTCATCATCAACTGTTTTGAAATGCAGCAACCCTTAAGGCCATATTCTGCCTCCCAGGTAGTTTAATATGATGCCTTGTAGAGCTACTACTTCAAAATTTAGAAGAGAGGCTCATCAGTATGCTAGTGAAATACAGAAATGTCTGTCCTTACTCAGAAGAACCTGAAAGTTTAGCATCTCCCGTGAAGTAATGCTTGGATGGTATTGCCAGCTGGCTGTGTTAAAGCTACCATATTTTCAACCCTGGGAAAACTGAAGTGCTGCTGCTGCTGAGTAAAGGTCATAGATATAAGGAGGTTTATTGTGCCTTTGTCTCCCTATTTATCCAGGCTACGTGTTCACAAGTAAGAAAACCAAGCTAGAGATCTCAGAATCTCTTAGGTCCATGCCGTTTTCACAGAAAAGCTTCTGTGTTGGTTTGTTAGGATCTGTTTTTTCTCACTGCTCAGTTTGTGCTGTCTATGGTTTATTTTGCTTGTAATTGTATCAGAATGGCAGCATGTACCTTATACAGGAGTGCTTGCAGATGGGCTTTTCTGTTGCCCATAATTCAGTGATTCACCAACATAGCTGCTCACCAGTTTGCACGCACCTTTACATATATGACTCATTTTTGAATTCTCTGTACTAACTGTTTCCAGAGTAACAGGTTAACTGTAGGGTTATACCATTGCTTTTTAATGACGAGGATTCTGGCAGTGTGTCTGTTTCCTCTGAGCTCTTCATACTGATATCCATTAGTGTATCTAATACATGAAACCTTCATTAGCTTCATCCGTGGTGACATATGTACTGACACTGCCTGCCACGTGGGCACGCTGTTGTGGTGTCTTCTTAAATCATCAGCTTGGTCAGAATTTTAGTGGATTGAGACATTTAGCATGAAATACATTCAGTTGATGATTTAATCATGAAGTGAGAGGTGTTAAGTCCTGAAAAGCCCTAAAATAAGGGACTTTGGCACTGTCACAAGCTTGCTGTATTAATGTATTTCTTTGAAAAATTACTTGGATGCTCCTTAATTTATGATCTTGCAGTGTTAAAATTCCAGCAGACTATTGAGCCTATTGAGCTCCTTATGTGGTTATTTCCATTGTAGGTTACTGAACTTTTTAATACACAGAGACACACACAATATGGCTTTTCAAAAACTTTTGCTGTCATCAAACCTAGGACTCATTTTACACTATCTATTAGAATAGATTGTAAATAAGTTGAGCAAGTGACTACTGCTCCCACCAATGTGAGAGTACATGTAGAGAAAAATTTTCTCGTACCTAGTGAGATAACTTGATGCAGCAAAAATTTCTTCCTTAGCTTTACATCTCTGTCACGTACTAGGATGCAACTACACTGTAGATCTGTAGTAAGGCAATATGAAATAAGTGCTAAAAATAAGCAAAATGTGACTCAATTCTGCCTTGAACCTCAGATCCTACACTGAATTGTTGATCCAACCAAATTTGATTGGTATTTTCCAAATAATAGTCATGTGTATGACTTTATTTTTCTCCTAAAGTATCTATCAGTAAATATTTACTATAAATAGCCATGACAAGCAAGCTGTTGGAACGCTTGATATGATTTTGATTATATGCCTGCTGGAAAGGAGTGTTTTAAAAGGAACAGCAGGAAATGGCAATAAATCAAATTCATGAAACTTAATGACAACGGTATTTTGGCAGAAAACCTTTGATTCTGTTTCAAATGTAGAAATATTTCCTCTTTCGATTAATTTTTGAAAGGAAGGGTAGGTTGCTATACCCTTGCTGGTTATCTTTCTTTTTCCCGTGCTAGTAGAGCCACTAAGGCTTTTGCTCTTCTGGAATCTTCCTAGTGCAGCAGTGTGTGTCAGAGAAACTCTTGCCTGCTGAGGTACTGAAACTGTTTATTTTCAAGACACGTACAGCTTTGGGACCAAGATGTATTTTTCTAGGTCTTTTTTCCTGTTTATTTGTGTAAAATCCCACAAAGCCAGGACTGTCTTTAAATTCTTCTGTACTGTGGATATTAATAGGGAATATGTAAGGTGCTTCAGAAGAAATACTGTTTTACAGTAATACCTATTTTACGGATTGATAAGACCCGGGAAAACAAAGGAACTTAACTCTCAGGGATTTCAGTGGAAGTCAGACATACCATTCTCTTTGTGGATCTGAGTTTAAGTGATTTGTACAGGAGCTTCCAGAAAGTGTGTCAAAACAGAGAACAGAATTCATGTCTCTTCTGTCACAGACTAATACTTTTTTCTTCCAAACCTTCCTTTCTCAACCTTATCTCTCCTGCTTTTCTGTGTCAGTCTGTCTCTATACACACCTTAAAGCACCTGGAAAGTACTTGCTGCAAGGTATCATTGGATGAACTGAGCTCTAGTAAAATGCCTGCTCACCAAAAAAAGTGCAAAAACTTACCCCTAATGAACAGAGACATAATTCTCAGAATTAGAGTGCCAGAACACCTAAAGCTTTCAGAAAGCCTTTAAAGTATTTCTGTTAAGGTGGTGAACAAGTTAACATTGTTGCATTTTCAAAGCATGAGAATAATTTCAATACAGTATTGTTGAACTACGGAATTAGTCGTCTGCTGACTCGTGGTACAAAATCTGAATTTTTGCGGATAATAAAGTCTTTGTCAGATTTGGAAAAATTAAGTCCCTTTCTATGGCATATGAGAAGCCTTTTCTATGGCATATGAGAGAGGATAAAACAAAGAACAGGAATAAGTAATACATTTTGTCATGAAGGAGAGTCAATTTGAGGTGACTTAGGGGTCCATTCAGAAAAAAAGGGTGTAACACAATAACTTATGTTATTGAGTAAATTAAAAAAAAAACCCCAAAACTTTGACCAGAGCAGAAAATCCATGTGAACTGCTGTAAGCATTACCTTGGATTCTTTCAAGCTAGCACAGCTAAGTTTAGGGGTAGTGCCTACAGGAAAAGAGAACTTCAGCTCTGCATATGTGTGATTAGACTCAAAACCTTCTGTCTGCCCGGGTCCCGCAGCCTGGCGCAAGAACAAGAGGTGGAACAAGTCAGTTTCCTCTTCCAAAGGACTTGGTGCAGAAAATCAAGGCATTTCAGAAGGGGAAGTTAAGTTCTTTTCTGCAAGAGATTTTCTTAAGATAGTAGAAAATACACTTCAAAACACAGATCATGAGGTAAATAGACATTAGTCAGATGGCGTTGTCATTCTGCATTTGTGTTCTTTAGAGTAACTCTGTGGAGGAGAGCTCTGACTTTCCCAAGAACTGATGCCAGTAACACACTGGCTTCTTTGTATAAAGGCTTCTTGATCCCAGGCTTTTACTCCCCCAGTCATTAGAAGCAGAAAGTATTTCATCTGAAACCTCTCCAGTTTGATATCACCTTATTTTGTAACTAACAAATGTTAGTTAAGGGCTCAAAACAATGAGTGTTTTATTTCCTGTGTCCCCAAAATCAGGCCCATCACAGTACAGCAAAAAGAAAAGGATCATATTAAAAACGAATAAAGAGAGCTGAGAGATTATATACAAATTATGTATGCTCATCTTGAATGCGGTATTCATCTGCAGGGATCTTATCTTCAAAGAGAAGGCAGTTAAGGTAAAGTTCAGAGAAAGGCAGGGAAAACTATTAAAGGCACAAAACCCCCTTCTTCTATGAAGAAATCTAGACTAGAAATGAAATGACAGAAAAGAGGCCCATAAAATGATGAATCATGCCAAGAAAACAAATGAGAGAGTACAATTTACTCCTTATTTCAGATAGAAATATACTCTACAGTATTCAAGCAGGTACTGTTTAAATCTGCAGAGTGAAGCACTCAATTTTAAATGCAGGAGCTTAGAGTAATTCAATATTAAACACAAAAATTAAAATATGTAATTTGAATACCTCCTCAAATAAAACCAGAAAACTTTATAAGTAGCTTCCAGAAACCAATATAGTTATTAGGAAACAAAAGTTATTCTGAAACCCCAGAAGCCAAACTTTTACAGAAAATCAAAGACTGACTAGGAAAAAGTCATGTGAGAGAGGTTTTTAAAGGGTATAATGATTATAGTCCTAAGTCTATTATACCAAATAGTCAGTAATTCAGACTGAAAGAGTTTGTCATAAATATGTGAAAAAGAAAGTGATACAAACACTTCTAGTAAATACTCAAAAATTAACACATGAATAATTCTGGGTCACATTTGAAAAGATAACTACATTGTTAGAAGTAGATCTCATTCAAAAAGAATTATTGGTGGACAGTGATGCAGTCTTATTCAAGACTGTAGTTGACATCAGAACTACTGAGAGAAAAAAACATTCTTCTGTAGTGAATAGAGAAAAAAGTATTTTAATTTGTAGTGAATAAAGATGACCCATAGTTCTGGCACAGTTAGCAAGATGTGCTTACATGCATTCATCTATGCAAGGCTGGATTTAGCAACAGAGTAATGATCACCCCCCATTCAGGGTTGACTTCTACGTTGTTCACAGTAAAGGAGGTAGAAAGTGTGCAGCTGCAGCACGATTGCAAAAGTGTTCAATGTCCTCTCAGTCCATGGAGTAACAGGTTCAGATGATGTGCTGAGTCACCAGTTTTACAGGAAATCAGCAAGGGAACAAATGAACCTTTAACTGACATTTATAGATGTTTGCTGCAATAAGAGAACTGTTGGAGGGTTACAAAGAGGAAAAAAACATTCTACTTTAAAAAATCTGGATGTAACTTATAAATTAAAATCAAGGGCAAATAATTCAATATCTCGATTTCTACTGTAAAATGTGCAAATACTGCTTGTGTTTGTGCTGTAGAAATACTGCAAGAAATGTCAGTAGCACTGTGTACTGCACTGTTCATGTGCCTATTTGCATTTCCACTTTGCAGAAACTGAGGCTACCTACCTGTATTCTGCAGTCTGCATAGTAATTAGGCAAATCTTAGTCTTGTTTGGAGGTTTTTCATGAGTGAAAACCTATTGTTGTTCCTATTGCATCTGTTTTCATGTTACTCCCCACTCACTGATCTGTTCCCAAAGCTGTACTATTCATATTTCGTAGAATCATTGAGGTTGGAAAAGACCTCTAAGATCATCAAGTCCAACCATCAGCCCAACACCACCATGTGTACTAAACCGTGTCCTCGAGTGCCACATCAGCATTCTTTTTGAACACTTCCAGGGATGGAGACTCCACCATTTCCTTGGGCAGCCTCTTCCAATGCTTGACCACTCTTTTGGTAAAGGAAGTTTTTCTAATATCCAATCTAAACCTCCCCTGGCACAACTTGAGGCTATTTCCCCTCATCCTATCACTTGTTACTTTGGAGAAGAGACAAACACCCACCTCGCTACAACCTCCATTCAGGTAGCTGTACAGAGTGATAAAGTCTCCCCTCAGCCTCTTTTTCTCTGGGCTAGACAATCCCAGTTCTGCCAGTCACCTCACATAAGACTTGTGCTCCAGACCCTTCATCAGCTCTGTTTCCCTTCTCTGGACACTCTCAAGCCCCTCATTTTTTTTCTTGTACTGAGGGGCCCAAAACTGAACAAAGTATTCGAGGTGCGGCCTCACCAACGTTGAGCACGGGGCTATGATCACTTCCCTACTCCTGCTGGCCACATCATTTTTTGATCCAAGCCAGAATGCTGATGGCCTTCTTGGCCACCTGGGCACACTGCTGGCTCATGGTCAGCCATCTGTCAACCCCAAGCCCTTTTCTGCCAGGCAGCTTTCAGGCCACTCTTCCCCAAGTCTGTAGTGTTGCATGGGGTTGTTGTGACCAAACTGTAGGACATGGCACTTGGCTTTGTTGAATATTTATATATTTATTCAAGCATTCATGATTTTCACAGGATTAAATTCTGTTCATCTCAATTAAGATGTGTATCGCATCAGACTGGTTGCCACACATATGCCTAATAAGAAATAATTGCTGCTCAGAATAGATTAGAGTCTAGATGCAGAACAGACAGTGAGAAATTCACTACTATTACTAATTTCTGTAAAGCAAACCCCCAAATATTACATGCAGTAATGTCCATATTTTCTGAGTTCAAAACTATTCTTTTGCATCAAGACTGATGCCTGCTTTGGGGTGCTCCTTGGCTGCTACTAATTTTTTGGTTTATTTTTTTCATTATTATTACTTTGTGGTGATTGGGGGAAGGATGAAAAGGGAGTTTGTTTTTTTAAAGTAATTATTATTACACACTTTGAGTCGTATTTTGACCTAATAGTCTGAAAACAAAGTAGAAGATGGTGAATGGAAGGTCGAAATTAACTAAGCAAAAGTATTCTGTAAGAAATTATATGGCAGAACACTGAGGGGCACATAAATAATTGCTCCATTGAAATCAACTTTTTAGGTTCAAGAGTTTATGTTAAAATAGAGAAGCAAGGCGTAATCATGTGTTATTTACTCATTTTCATCAGAAGTTTCATTAAACATGCTTTAAGTACTTGGAATTGAGGTTTCACATCCTTTCTAAGTCTTTTGTAACATGAGCTCTCTTTGATATGTTTAAATATCCAGCAATCCCTTTTTCTAGCAGCAGTTTTGTCATTCTACTATTAAGAAACACAATATATTAGCACTACTGAAACATATATTAGCACCACTGATATATATTTTAATGCAAAAAGATTAGTATTGTAAGGCAGGGGATCTGTAAAATCTTCCCTGGGTGGCAACACGACATGTTCCTGCTCTTCTGTTCTCTTGCACCTTTTTCGATCACTGTTCCATCTATGAGATTCCACGTGCTGGTGGGCTTTTAAGGATGAGAACCAGCAATAAACCCCATTACTTGCTTATTTTCTTTCATTTCATTTTCTTGTGTTTTTTAAATTTCTATTGTACATACAACTCCATTAAATACATTGAATATGTTTTGAGGTTTCTTAAAAAGGCTGGAAAGTGGAGAAATGCAAGTAAAATCAGTTCCTTTGAGCAGGTTCACTGAGAGCACGTAACAGATCATGAATGAACTTGCAGAAGTCCCTTGTTTTAAGTATCCTTCTTTACTTGATGTTGAATTTCATCAATGTAATCTAGTATTTGTCAGCATCTATAAAAAAATAGCTTATTTGATATTCATGTATTAGCAATAATAGTAGTCATTATCGTGGAAACTGTTGTGTTAAGGCTGGTATAGGTGTGCTGATGACTTTACGGGCCCGTGCATCCCAAGTACGCGATAACTGGCTTTTACTTAATCACTAGTGCCCATATACCTTGTTGTTAATCACTAGGGCTTGAAGTGTTTTACCAACAACACCATCTCATATGAGGAAATTCAGACACTGAAAGGGAAAGTGAATTTCAGGTCACCCAACTAGTCAGTAGAGCGTTAGGAATATAGCCCAATGGCATGGAAAAGCCTAGGATCTTTCTGTAACTCTGGTTTTGTTGGCTCTAGTGAATGAGACACTGAACCACACACTGAGTCATGGATGATAGAATGAAGTGTTAAAGACTGATTTATTTATTGCTCTACAGCTATCTTGTGCTACCAATAAAACATGGATATTTTTAAAAGTAGGAAACTGTATAATTAAAGGACTGTTTAGTAATGCACATGTGCCAGCTTATCTTCAGGAAAGAGTGACATTTTTAAAATATTTTTAAAAGCGAACACGTAACGCTTGATGGGCTCCACTGTGATCTTCCAGAAGATGCAAGTAAAACAATTCCAAATTTGTAAAACAAATATAAAAAAAATCAATTAGTTTCAAGCTCAAAGGTTAAATGCACTTGGTTTTCAGGAGCAAACTCATACATTTGTAGTAGAGATTCTTTAACTTTCTTTCCATAACTTCCTTGAGAATGTTTGGACAAATGCTAATCCCCCAAATTTGTGTTCTGCAAGTAAAATGGTAAAATCCATGAGTTTCTTTTACATTGTGTTAAAGTAGTCTAATGAGGTGCTTTATTTTTTAAAAAATCTCAGTGTAGGGAAGAAGGAGACAAAGAATATTTTACATTTCTTATTTACCTTTTCAGAAAAAAAAAGTTTGATTGTACTTCCTGGAAAGTAAAGTATAAGGAGTAAGTTAAAATAAGGCAGAAAATAAGGTTAAGAGTTAATTATTGACTAAATAAAAAAATATAAGCTCACATAGAAATTTTTAATATAAAACGGTCAGAATAAAATCTGAGAGGATAGCTATGAAGTTATGCGTAGGGCACTTAGAACATCAAAACTACTAAGCTACCTTCATGAGGGATGATAGCCTTGTCAAAGTTAGATAGCTCTTCTCATACATCTCTTCAAAATGAATGTGAGATACTTGGGTGGCAACATGAACAAAGGACTGCAGGACTCTCATGTAGTGAGTACAGTGCAGCTATTATTAAGATTTATTTGATGTTTTACATCAGTGAATTTTAGATGAATAGTCATTAAAATCACAGGAAGAAATAATTAACTGACTTTGCAATTCTCTTTGTAGCAACAGAATAGATTTCTCATTAGAGTTTTATGGTATGTAGAAATACTGTTAACAAAGAAATGAAATATTTTAGACAGTTGTCCTGTCAACAAACATTCTTGATATATTTCCTACTCTCTTTTTCATTTTCCAAGACTTACAAAAATGTGCTACAAAATATAAAGATAGAAAATGTAGTGAATCATCATTTCTGGAGAAATATATATAGAATAGAGTTTATATTGGCTACTTGAGGTGGATAATGTCTTTGTGAGTGAACGTACAGGGGTACTTGAGGCTGGAAGATGTATATGAATACTTTTTAAATTTCATGTTTTTAAAATGAAGGACAAGACAAAACTGGTGTCAAGGAATATTCTAGCAAGATGTTTCAGAAGAATATTGCACAATTCCAGCACTTCAAGGTGGAAGTATTTGATCACACTTGCTGTTGCAAAATATTTTATTATTCAAGTCAAAATTGTAGATATGAATAAGTAGGAATAGCATTATATTTGGATGTGGCTAATCAACATAGATTTTTTGTTTGATAATATCTTTACTTAGACATGAGGTCAAAAGAATACATTCTAAATATATTTACATAGCTCAACATTTTTAATTTGGACACTTTTTTGATTTTGCTTTCTCAGCCTTATATGTTATGGTAAAGTTATTTTCTATTTAGGAGTATTTTTTATCAAAGAGTATGTCAGCAGCTTATAAAACTAGATTAGTCACAATTTTTCAGACTAAATCTGTTTTCTGTTTTTCTAGTGAAGAAAAAAAGTGATCAATTCTGTAACGTTATGACTGGTGTTTTGTATTTTATATTTACAAGTGTTCCTTCTCATTCTCAATACCCATTTCTTTTCATGCCAGTGCTAAAAAATTTGTCCATATAAGATGGCTGTGGTGAGTTTCTTTGTTACATGTGAAGAGTGCAGCCTGTTGAAGTCTTGTCTTTGTTCATATGGTCATCAGAAAGCAAAATAAAAACATATCCTTATGTCATAAGGTTATACCTAGTAATTGGTACCTCTTGCACAATTTCTTCAGTGGGGATTTCCTTTTCTTTCCTGTAAACTGAAATCTTTCATGTAAGCAGTGTTTAGACATACTCTTTCGTAAAAGTGATCTTATCAGAATTATGCCGTCCTTCCCACTTTTAGAGTTATGGAGGCCTTACCACAGATGGTACTAGTATTTCAACTGGAAAAAGGAGCTACTTTCAAAAAAGGAGGGTTTGTAAGTCTCAATATTTGAATTTTTAAAAATGGAACAAAAGCTATTGTATTTCTGTGAAGACACTGTACTGAGTAGCATATGTGGAGCTAGACAACTCCCTCTTAGGGATGTAAGGAATTCCTTGTTAGTTTATTATCCATTATTGCAACAGCTTATAAAACAGGCGTGACTGTTTTGTAAGTTTTATTGATGTTGGAAAATGATTCATTGAAATGTCACAGAAATAGCCTTATAAAACTTTAGAAATATGTCTCATTGTTATGCCTTACTACTCCCTTCTTTTCCACCTACCAACCTTCTGCTACCCACTACCCCACTTCCTATGTATTGTCATGCCAGAACACAACAAAACTCTTACAGGACTTGCAAGATGAAAATTTTAGTACTCAACTTAGGAAATACAAGAACTGGCATTGATTTGTATTTGGGGTGTTTTTTTGGTTTTGTGGGTTTTTTTAATAGGCTTTCATCTCATGTCAGATATATAAAAATTAGAATTGTTTGAGCAAAAGAATCCAACATTCTGACTCAGAATGAAAACAACCCTTTTGGTGAAGTAATATTTCCTGATATCCAATCTAAACCTCCCCTGGCACAACTTGAGGCCATTTTTTCTTGACCTATCACCTATCACTTGGGAGAAGAGACTAACACCTCGCTATAACCTCCTTTCAGGTAGTTGTAGAAAACGATAAGTTCTCCCCTCAGCCTCTTTTTCTTCAGACTAAGAAATCTCTGTTCCCTCAACTGCTCCTCAAAGGATTTGTTCTCCAGACCCTTCATCAGCTTTGTTGCCCCAAAACTGAACACAGTATTTGAGGTACAACCTCACCACTGTTGAGTACAGGGGAATGATCACTTCCCTACTCCTACTGGACTCACTATTTCTGATACAGGCCAGGATGCTATTGGCCTTATCTTGGCCACACGCGCATACTACTGGCTCATGGTCAGGTAGCTGTCGACCAACATCCCTAGGACTTTTTCTACCAAGCAGCTTTCCAGCCATTTGTCCCCAGGCCTGTGGTGTTGCATGGGGTTGTTGTGGCACAAGTGCAGGACCTGACACTTTGCCTTGTTGAACCCCGTACAGCTAATCTGGGCCCATCGATCCAGCTTCTCCAGATCCCTCTGTAGAGCCTTCCTTCCCTCAAGCAGATTGACATTCCGACCCAACTTGGTATCATCTGCAAACTTACTGAGGGGGCACTTGATCCTCTTGTCCAGATCATCGATAAAGATATTAAACAGAACTGGCCCCAACACTGAGCCCTGTGGAACATAATAGTTGTTTAGTAAGATACATGCAAGATTTTTTTTCTTGCTTAAGGTTTTAACATGCCCAGTTTTTTGTGGGGATGCCAAGTGTCAAATCCATGACATGATGGTGTCCCTTTCATTACCAAATATCTGATATTGGAGAATCTTGAAATCATCATTTACAACACAATTTTCCTAATCTTTGAAATTCTTGCTGTGTGTCTCAGCCTAATTTCATCTCAGAACAGACTGGATTTGGTATCAAAACATACATATGAGCCAGAGCCAGGAAGCTTGCTCTGAAAATTTCTGTCTGAACCCATACAATTTAACAGTGTTATATCTGTTGAAAATTGCTATCATTGTGCCCATAATTTCTCTTAGTAAGTTCCCATTATGAGAGAGCCTGCCTTCTGCTGGGAAGTGATGCCAAGGATTAAAGGTTTGAAATTTTGAAAACATAATCTGGGAAGAAAGGTAGCTAAATTACAGTGGTAGTGTGAAGTTTAATTAATTCAGATGAAGCATCAGTGTTAAAAATTATTCTGGTCTAAGGGAGGTCCAGGAATCCTTATGAGGTCATCTATTACTCAAATAGTTTTAGAAGCACAGAGAGTTTAGAGGAGCCTTGTGCTTCAGGCACTCTCTGTATTTGCTGGAAATAGAGACAAAATGCCTTTCATATTCTGAGTAGGGTTAATTAGTTTACTTTTTCTTGCTGCGCTCAAAGTCTTTCTTCAGGTATCTACCAGTTAGAATACATATTGAGCCTTCCCCCCTTCCATTCCCTCACTTTGCCCAATCCAGAGCAGGGTTCTCTGATATAATTTATGGTGGTAGCTAGTCAAAGGAGATAATCAGGGAGCTGTATGGAAACTGAGACTTGTTTAACTCAAGTCTTAACTTCTGTTTGGCCTCTTCTGGCAGACCTCCACAAATGGCAAAGAAAGATTGCTCTGTAGCCTTGCTGAGCTTCACCAGAAACACTTGGAAGGACACAGACAGCAGATCCTCCGAGAGAAAGTCATTAAGAGCAAACAATGCTAATTTGTCTTGCAAACAAATATTTAAAAGCTAGGAAGAAGTTCAAACATTTTTAACTGTGCTTCTAGAAATATGGCAGGAATACTTGACTTTCTTTGCAGTTTTCCCTTGAACTTTAGAAACGATCTTGAGCTCTCTGAGACCAGTAGTTTCTGTTAATCCTCTCTTGCACTGCAAAAATACTTAGGAAACTCTAAATACTTGCTTTTAAAATTCTCAGTAAGACTAGAATTCATAAGCAATTAAAGATCTGTTTTTTTAAAAAACTTATTTTATACCTCTCTCTGTCACTGAGGACATTACCATTCTCCTTTTGATCTAAAGACTTAGCGTGTTCATGCCTATAACTCTCCAACAGGAGAACACATCTGTGAGGAAGGAAAATGTTATGATCCCTGTTTTACCTAGGGGAAAGAAAATTCTCAGAGAAACTCATTTATTTAATAAGGAAAAAAGCAATCTATTGTAGGATTAGGAGCTTAAGCCGGTATTCACTGAGTCTTGAAGTCCACAATTCAGCCAAAAGCCTTTCTTGAAAACACAAGGTGTGTTTACAATGATTTGGTGAAATCAGGAATCTGTAATATTTTTGTACCTTGTTACAGTTCACACATTTCTATTAGCCTTACAGCACCCATATTTAATCCTCTTTGTGTTCATTTTGAAAATTGAACTGTGTACGTTAATCTGATTTTTCTTTTATTTGCATGGTGGTTGCAGTCTGATTATGAAGATAGAGAAAAATTAGGGGCCGTGGAAGGATTAAAATGTATGAGAGAGTATAATATGTTTCTAGCCCAGAAAAATTAAAAAAAAACCCCAGATTTATTAGGTCAGCAGCTCCAGACATATGGGAGAAAGATGGATAAAAAACAAAGTAAGGTGCTTTAAAAGCTACTTAAATAACTAAGAATTGCTGTTGGGAAAACACAAAGCAGGATTTCATTCTACCCAGCTACTTGACTCATGTAAAAGTTTTCTTAATGTCAGAAACTAGCTACATGTGCTTAATTTGAAATTCCTAGTTACTTGCAGAATTTGAAGGTCAAGTCTACATTTCTTATGGGAGATCAGATTATACAATCAGTAGAAGAGCAGAGCTGACTGCATTAACCTTGAGAAGAAGGGAAGAGCAAATGATACCATATAGCTGGACTTGGTGCAAAGCATTTGACAATGCCCTGCACAACATCCAAGTCTTTAAATCGGAGAGACATGGATTTCATGGATGGACCACTCAGTGGATAAGGAACCGGCTGGATGGTCATACTCAGACTGTTGCAATCAACAGCTCAGTGTTTAACATCTTTGTCGATGACATAGACAGTGGGATTGAGTGCACCCTCAACAAGTTTGCTGACGACACCAAGCTGTGCGGTGCGGTCGACATACTAGAGGGAAGGGATGCGATCCAGAGGGACCTTGACAGGCTTGAGAGATAGGCCCTTGAGAACCTCATCAAGTTCAGCAAGGCCAAGTGCACCTGGGTTGGGGCAATTCCAAGCATAATTACAAGCTGAGTGGAAGATGGATTGAGACTAGCCCTGAAGAAAAAGTCTTGGGTGCATGGGCAGATGAGAAGCTCAACATGAGCTGGCAATGTGTACTTGCAGCTCAAAAAGCCAACTGTATCCTTGGATACATCAAAAGAAGTATGACCAACAGGTTGAGGGATGGGATTCTCCCCTTCTACTTTGCTTTCATGAGGCCTACCTGGAGTACTGTATTCTCATCTTTATTTCACATTTTCTATTATTTTTGTCATCAGTTGAGAGAAAAAGTTGAAATACACAGATGTTGGCTGATGAGCTGGCTTTCCTGAAGCACTACGTAAGACTCTTCGGCACCTAACTTGGTGCTCTCTCTACCAGTGCAGTGGCTGGGCACCTTTGGTTAAATGGCTTGTGAAAGAATCTTTTATTTTTACATAGTAGGTATCAAAGCAAGACATTGATAGAAAGTTATATGAAACATCAAGACTGACAAAGATAGGTCATGATCTGGGTTGGTTTGTATGTCCTTGTAGTAACAGTTTCTGAGGCAGAGCCAACACTGGCCACAGGATTTAGATAGTTGTTACAGTCTATACTGATGATTACTATAAATCTTCACTTAGCAATCTGGACTATTGTAACAAAGAGCGTTCCTGACCATCCTATACTAAAATTTATTTATCAGATCTCTCAACCAATGTGTACATGCTGAGGAAGGGATCCACATTGCAATTTCTGTCCTCAAAAGAGATTCACATGCTCAGAAACTAGCAAATCCTTCTAAACTGTACTGCATGGCAGAATGGTGTGCCAGTGCAACAAATAGTAATTACAGGCATGCTCGAAGCAAGACTTTCTTATAACTAAATGAAAAACATGATTCATTTCACAGGAAGAGCCATACACCCATTCAGCCATTGCCATGTCTGTCATCTTCTTTTGCTTCTTCTTTTTTTAAGTTTCAAAGGGAAATAAAATATCTGATGTAGAACACTTGCCTGAACATATTCCTCTTCTCTATTTAAATCAATTTGTAAAATAATGTTTTGATTATAAGGTTTCCTGATTTCTCAAATGTTAATAACCCTGCATGTCCACCCATCTATTTGTGTACTAATCACAAGTATTGCTCAATGGGTTGAATCTGATGTTGGCCTCTGATAAGGAAATTTTCGTAATTTCAAATCATATTTGAGCTTTTGGTTGGTTAAGTGCTCTAGCTCAAAAAAAATTATGTAAAGCATTAGAGCTGTGTATTATCTCAAGATAATTTTCATTTTGGAAAGAAACAAGTGATGCTGTACTGCTAACTAAGCTTTCAGTTAGAAACTTGTTTTTACAATATTATAATGCTCAGCCCGCTTTAAATGTTCAAGCATCCAGTAACTAGATCTTTATGATGTTGCATGTTAGAAAAGATGCCTGTGGCTACCTATGCCAGACAAGTTTGCAGGATTAAAGCAAGAGTGCAATAGGGTGGTGTTAATGCTACAGTTTTTATACCAGTTTTAGTACATTAGCACTGCCACATTTCTGTTCCTTTTTCAGGGTTTTAGATGAGTGTGAGATGGATTTCTAGTTATATTCTTACAAATGTAATTTTCCCTGCATCTTCAAACGTGTGCTTGTATTATTTGATATTTATAATTGTATTTGATTTCTCATGCATGGGTATGCTTTGTCTAGGTGTTAAATTCTAAATTTTGTTTATCAACAGACTAGACAAAATTCTCAAGATGTTAGGCATGACAGCAGCATATGTAAAGAGGGATTTCCATTCTCAGTGAGTTTAGGCACAACAAGGTGACTGTTCAACAGAGTTGACAAGACTGCCGATACTGCCCTACTGGAGATGATATCATGGTCAGGATCATAATAGAGTCAAATTCTGTAGTTATAAAAAAAAAAAAAATGGTCCCCCAAAAACCACAAACAAAACCCACTCGATTTGTGATTTTATTGGAAGAGGAAAAAGTATTTCATAAGGTCCTTAGAAATTCACACTTGTCAAAAATGAAAAGAGAAAGATTAAAACAATTTACATTGTAAGATCTTTTGCTGTGTCACTATGCAGACAGCAGAATGAATAACTTACATGACATATAATATTGATTATAGTCAGTACTGATATCTCAAATGCAACCTCAGTTTACCAAACCCAGCTGATGAAAACACCCAATTAGTCAAAGATGTATTCTTGTTTGTGGAGTGAACATTACTCTTGTGGAGACCTAATTACTGTACTTTGGAGATCCATAATGAGGGACAACTTAGTTATTCAGATTCATCAGCTTGCAAAGGTGTTGGATGATCCCACATAAGCCTGCTCAATCAGCATTCCAGAATATGTGCAAGCTGCGTGTTTAACAGTGGTTGTGTTTTGTTTTGAGCATATGCTTTTAAGGTTAACCCCAAGGTTTGCAGTAATGTTTTTCATTAACTGAAGAGATCTCTTCTCGGCAACTGATTTTTAATGCTTATTTGAGAAGTTTCACTTTATATACTGAGCTAATTATTATTAATCATGCATAAAGTGCCATAAAAGCACTGCCTCTTTACTGTATAAAGATATATTCCCTACCCCAGAATGCTTGTGCTCCAAGATAAATGAGACAAGACAATGACAATGCCATACAAGAAAAGGAGGGTGTGGAGTGAAAAGAGACAGATAAGTTGGAAAAAAAAAAGAGCCTGACAGATAGAACCCTTGCAGAAGTAGGCTGTGGGAATACTTTACCAGTGAGGACCTTCAGACTGTAGCTGCACCAGCTGCGTGCTGTGCAACTTGGTGGAATCATAGAATCATTGAATCATAAGGTTGGAAAAGACCTCTGAGATCATCAAGTCCAAGCATACCTGTCCCCTTCCTAAATCATATCCCTAAGATAAGTCACCCACTTCCCCTCTGCTTCGGCAGCGTTGCCAACCTTGATTGTCAGCTTCACTTATTTTCCTCTAAGCATCCCTTTGCTTTTTCTTGTGCCATTCCTTACATGAGAAACACTCTCCAGAAGGAAATGAGCCCTGTAAAATAAATTTGCCTCCCTCACCACTACCCCTTTTAATGAATTCCATTGTAGAAACACTAGTAATTCCTGAACCAGTGCTAAACTAAAGCTGATATCATTTTACTGATTAAAAGAAAGTAAAAATGCTCTGTAAGTAGGAACTATATGCCTGGCTAATGTGTAAAAACAAACATGCTGCTTGTACACCATCTAACTCCACCGTCTGTTTGCTTCACATGCCTATTGTATTTTGTCTTTAGTGAAGTGTTTCTTGGCTTTTCTAGATAAAGTTGTTTTTAAACTTACACAGCTTGTTCTAATGAAAATTCTGAAGAAGTGGAAAGTGCTTTTGACAGAGAAGTAAGATACTGTTCTGAGACCAAGAGAAACATACCCCAAAGGAAGCAGCAAATTTGAAAATAGCCGTAAAGAGGCACAAGAGGACTGAAAGCTGGAAAGAGGGAAGAAAGCCACTTTCTACTCTTCACAGAAATCTGGGAATAATGAACCCAGCAGCTCCTCTTTTATGAAGTCTCTAGCCATCAGCATGAGCCAGAATTTCCATTTCCGTCCATGAAGTAACTTTCTGTCTGAGGAAAAATGGGCAAAATTCTCATGGGCTTTTATCAGTGAGATTCCCAGTGTACAACAAAGTGAATTCAGAGGTCCTCTGTAATCACAGACATCGTATCAGGGTCAGCGAGCTGAGGAAATGACCTCCTACTTTTGAAAAGCTCTTTTGACATACCAGCCTGCATAGTCTTTTGCAGGAAAGTAGGCTAAAGTTTTTGATGGCAAAATTATGAATAGAAATACTAACCTATTATTCTGTCTTGGATAAAATAATGCCACATCTAGGTTGTGACAAATCATATTGGGCTAAAAGAAGTTGTTACAGATACCTTCTCTAGCTTTGGCTTGGTTTCCACCATTGTTATAATGTTCTGTATTCTGTTGTTCTTGAGGATCCCTTCAGTATTTGTCCAACAATGGTTTGTCAGTTAAGGTGCTTAGAAGCCTATGGATGCTGCTAAAGCCAGGGAAAAAAAATGGAGAATATAGATGTTCCAGAAAGAACTTCTGGACTGCTGAAAGCTGTGCATCTTAGGTGTTCCACAGGAACTGCAAGAGAGGTACTGAAGCAACCACATATACATGCAAAGTAAATAGTTTCCCCTGCCACTGCATTAGCAAGGAAACCACTTCAAACAACTCTCTCTACCTAGGGAAAAATGTAGTAATAATATGCAATAGCAGAAGTCTCCACTCCTTGCCCCAGAGGTTGTCTAGTAATCCTTAGAGCCTTTGCACTCTGCAGGCTTCCTTTTTCTGTTCTCATTTGTCACTGGAAAAATATTTGTATGGGTCAGAGACGTAGTGCAAGTCAAAAAAAAATTATTAGAGAAAAAATTAACAATTCTGCAAGGAATCCCTTTATATATTGTGAACAACAAACAATTTATCTTCTCCAAGGAAAACAGAAGCTTGTTAAAGAAGCCAGAAGTCTCTACTGCTTGTGAGTCACTGGTAGCCTGTTGTGCTGATGTTTCTGAAAGGAAACTGAATGCACCGGTGAGGGTTTTCTTTTCTTTCATTTCAAAAGCATTCTCTGGGTTGAGATCTCCCTGTGGCTAATTAAAACAGAACACAGAGTGGCATTAGGTATGCACCAGAGTGGGAGTCAGATGTAAGTTCAGCTCCCAGCCCTGCCACTGACTTCCTGGGTGACCTTGGGTAAGCTTCTTGATGTAGATTTTCAAAAGACCTCTGGGCCAAATTTTCATACTGATTTTGATTTCAAAGGAGCTCAATATCTAGTGATTTCCATGTTGTTGATTATGGCCAGAATTCCAAGTGAGCTCAGCAAGAAATATGCTGAGCTCATGAAAATCAGGCTCTTAATCTTGTTCTGCCTCAGTTTCCCATCTCTGACAATCCTGGTAAGATATTTTCCTTGTCTATCCTGACTGTTTAGGCTGTACCTCTGCCATGCCATAAATTGTTTTTTTCATGAATGTATATAGTGTCTTGTACAATCTTGTTTGATCTCTGTTACGGCTTTTATTGTAAGGATTGTTACACTGGTGATCTGCTGTAGAAAAAAAGAAACTGTAATCAGAAGAAAGCTTAATTATTGTGTTGTTTCTCAGTTCTAGGTGAAGATCTATACTAATTTCTTTAGTTTGCTTAGAAGAATGTCATCTGGAGAATGTCAAAAGCTATGTTTAAAATCAGCATACATATATACATATATATGTATGTTAGCTGGCTTCTCTCATCCAGTAGAGATACTTTATCAGAGAAGCAGGTTAGATCAGTTTGGTATGATTTGATCTGGCAAGAAACATATTGGCTACCTCTTACTATCTTGCTATCCTTTAGTTGCTTACAGTTTAGTAATTTGCTGAAGAATATTTTCAGGCACTGAGTGGTGTGGAATTCCATAAGCCTTCCTGCCCCCTGTGGTAAATAACATGGTGCCCTTTGTAGTTCCTGCTGCCCCGGTGCTATTTGCACTTTTCCCACACTGCTTGCAGGCTCTTGCAACACCTCAGAGCAACACAACATTCTCTGTTGGCAAAGGTAGAGAGTGCTTCTTCACTTCATAAATGCTGTTTGCTTCCCGGGTCCTACTACAACCCATTCCTGAAATTCCAGATTGGCATTGTCAGTGATAATCGAGCTCCTGGTTTCAGGCTCTTTGCTGTACAAGCCAGCAGCCAAATGTAGTAACCCAGGAATGTGTGATTGCAAAGACTGTCACTTCCCAAGGAACTCTCCTTACAGCTAAATGACTGCCCTTTCCACATACCTGTGGGTGTCACTAACACAGTGACTCTTCCCTGTTGGGTTTGATGTTTGGGCGGACGGCACCTCAAGCAGCTGAAAGTTGTGAACAGGTCATTTCCTATGTTTACAAAATCAGCAGTTGACTTGCTGCTGTTTTCCAGATTCCCCTGTACTCCCTGGCTAGAATTATTTATTATTCAAGTGTGTCTCCTCTGAGGAGCCCTTTCGATACTTCAGATGTTTTGCTCTATATGAAATGGGGTGCTCTACCATAATTGGCTTTGCAATGAAAAAAATGAGCAGGACAACTCTAGGAAGTGAATGGTTGCAGCAGTTTTTCAGTTTAAGGCTGAGTGTGTTTTGTCAAGGCAAGAGCCTAGCTGTGTCATTTGTCTGTGACTAGCATTTTTGTTTTAGCATGTTTTTAAGAATATAGGCCCTTTATGGTCTTTACTAAAATATCTTTTTAGCATCTTAATCTAACAAATAATTTCCTAAATTGTATTACATGTTCAAGTATTGGCATGCACACCATATCAAGGTAGTATTTGATGCCAAAAGCTGTAACTGCCAGTGCTGGCATCTGCAAATAAAATCTTAGAATCAGGGAAATATTATAGAATGGTTTGAATTCAACCTGGTCTGGTCCAAACCCTTGCCATGGGCAGAGACATCTTCCACTAGATCAGCTTGCTCAAAGCCACTGACTTCCAGGGCTTCTCTGTTCCAGTGTCTCACCACTCTCGTAATGAAGATTGTCTTCATCACACCCAGTCTAAATCTACTCTCTTTCAGTTTAAAACCATTGCCCCTTGTCCTGTTGCTACCGGCTCTGGTCTTTATTGTAGGCCCACTTCGTATATTGATGTCCTTAAAGGTTTTTCCATTCCTTCCAGTGACTGAACCCAGTTCCCACATATTTTCACTAGCTGTAGGCAAATGTGTAGAAACAGAGGAATCTTAATTACCTGTATGAACCAGAGAGTCTCAGTAACGCTGACCTAACCTAAATTCTGGGTTGCAGGGCTGTGCTTAATTTCTGATGTGAAAAGAGCATTGACAAAACCAGGCTGTGCAATACCTTCATTGTGGAACCTTAGTGTAGCTCTGTTACATTCAATTTGGGTTTCCTTCCTTAATTAGTGCTGTTTGATTGTTTGACTTATATTCAGCTGTTTATTTCAAGATATAAAATCTTGATCTTTCTGACCATACAAGTAGGGACAGTATGTGTTTCTGCAGGAGCTGGTGTGCAAGCCAAAGAGTGCAAGGGAAGTCAGAGTTCTTAAGAGGACAACTGTAATGTTTCTTCATCCTGGTAGTAACTATAAGATTGAAACAGCAAGTGTGACATTAACTGCTTTGCTAGAAAGATGAAGACTGTGCAGAATGCCATGTGATTTAGCCCTGCGTCTGTTATCCTTATTATGAAGCACAAGTGACACTGCAACTGCTGTTCCATCCATTCAGCATTAGCTTCCCTTGCTCTGCTTGTCCTGAGTGCCTGTTCTTGTTTCTGCTGCTATGTGCCTCTCTGCTGAGGGGATTCAAGTCTTCTTTCTGCCCCGCTTCACTATCATTTTAAACCTGATCTGGAGAGGAAAGCGTAGACATGGAGAGACCCTGAGGGTTTAAAAGACTTTGCCTCATGCTTGACCTTAGTTAAGCCTCTCACAATCTTCCCAGCACATTTGCCGTAAAGCACAGTCATTTCCAGATTGTCTACTATCTTCACTATGCAAAATGTCAAGGTGAAATCTGAAGTGCAGGTGTTGCTATGTAAATGACTCCTATAGATGGTAATGATTTTCTGATGAGTGTAGCATTAATGAAGATACGTTCTGCCAGTTACAATCCTGTCAAATTAGAATCTGCAGAAAAAGATTTAAAATAAATATTGATCAGATTGAAAATTAACTACTAATTAACATCAGAAGCTACTAGGCTGCTGCAGTTATAATCCATGAGTATTTATAGCTCAGGGCTTTAGCATTAAATTTTTTTCTGCTGACTGCCATTGAAGAAGCCTAATCTTACATCACAGGACAGGTTGAGAAAAATAACTGTTCAGCTGTTCCTGACAGATGATAGCATTATGTTTAGCTGCACAAGCCTCCCGTGACATTGTTTTGGAGGATACTGTATAAATTGGGATTAGCAACATTTTTTATTTGTTTTAGGGAACAGCTTACTAAGGATTATTATAGTGAGGATCCACTCAGTGTGCACAGCAGAGTTTATCCAGAATGTCTTAGTACACACATACAATATGTCACTGTGCCTTAGCCTGAATGAAAACCTTGCAGTTTTATGATTGAGCAGATCTGTAAGTTCCTCTTTAAAAATAAAAGCTGTAAGTTTTCTTAACTTGTTTCAATATGATATTAAATGTTGATTTTGTTTTTCTTTTCTCACGTAGTTTAGCAAAGGAACATTATTTTACAAATATGACTTACCAGAAAAATGATCAGGCATTCTTCAGTGCAAGTGTTAGTTTTGTCAGACAACCAGATATTGTGCAATTACTCACAGGTACTTGTTTCTGTATTGTATTTTTTGCTTTTAACATGGAACTGATGCATTCATTAAGAATGTATTTGGAAACTTTTCACAGCCTTAGTTATTCAGGGGCAAGGCAGTGTGATCTAAATAGGAAACACAATGGTCTAGTACACAAAAAGTACTTCTGGCTCTGGTTGTATTCCTGCCCTGTGTCTCAGGTTTCCACCAGTGAAACAGTCATGGTAGTAAAACTGACGTTTTTCATAGTGCTTTTTTGTTGAAGAGAAAAAGGAATTAGGTGTTATTACTTCCACAAATGATTTATTGCTTTAGGAAGATTCTGCTTCTGAGGGGATTGTTTGGGCTGTTGTGAATTCAGCTTTTCAGAAGCCAACAATTACAAGAAAGCACAAATGATGTACTGAAATGGGCCAGGTGTTCTCTAACCTTATAGGTTCCAAGATGCATGATGTTGCTTTTTGTTCAGAGATGTAGGCATGATTTCTGCGTGTGAGCTAATATGTAAAGAACACTTGGTGTGGATTCTTCTGAGAATATTTGAATTAAATTTACAGAACAGACCATCCAAGGACTGCTAAGGACTGATGCATAAATGGATATTGCTCCAAACTACTGCCATTACCAACAGCTTCCTCTCACTTCTCCTGTCCAGCATTAACAGTGCTTTTCTCCCATCCACTATGGAAGTGGATTAGGCTAAACAGCCAAAAGGCATTCCTAGTACAGAATAAGAGCATCCTCACAGTGGGTTAATGCCAAGTAGCTAATGCATTCTACGTTCACACCCTCGCTTATTTTGCAACAGCTTCCCTGTGTAGGCAAGTCCTACATGTTCAGGTCATTTGATGGTTAGAATTGCATCAGTGACATTCCAGATTCTGACCACAATGTTAGTAATGGAAAGTGGTTCATCTGCTAATGAAATGGTTGCCTTTTTTTTTTCTGGTTGCATCTTTTGCAACTTTTTCTTTCATGTGTCTGGCGTGGATTTCTTCATTTTTTAAATGTGTGTGATATTCTTCTAATCTCTGAAATATGAAGTGATGCTCTCTAAGCATGGGAATTGTCTTTATACAGTATATTATATGAAGCAGTGATTGTTTAACTGTTTTTCTACTGAAAGGCAGGAGAAAAACCAAGTAATGAAAAACATTCTTTACATATATTTGCAGTTAGTAGCTTGTGTCTGATATATTTTTTCCTCATAAGATATTCCAGTTTTGTCTTCCTTTGCTTGTACTGTGGCATCCCTAACACTTTTGTTCTGTTGTCACATGACTGGCACACTTTCATGTAGACCTGGAGTTCATTTAGGCAGTCTGTTTATCAGGTAGGTTTATTTTCAGCAAGCCTTTGCTGTTGACTTCCTTAAGAAGTTGACACGCAGTGGCTCTTCTGAGCTTACTGATGAGCCTTTTTGACATCTTTTTAGGTAATTTTTATCTCCCCCAGGAGTGTCTTCAGATCAAGCTCAGATTGCAGTGATGAGGAAACTGCGTTTGAAATGTCATCCATGAACTTTGAACTGTGGATTTCTCATGTTTGTTTCAATAGCAGAGGGAGCAAGAAAACTGCCTCTGTGTGTTTGCCTACCAAATTTTTTGAGTTGTGTGGTTTATAATCAAAGATATCCTTTCTGGTCACATTTTTATGGACACAGCTCCCACTGCACAACAGTCTGAATTTCCCAAAATCTAAAGGCGAAGATGATGTCTTGCTTTTCACTTTGGAAAGTGTATGAGTTGGAGGTTTCACAAGGCATATCTGGAGTTTGTTTTGATTTTTTTTCTAGGTGGGATTTGTAGTCACGTTTTATTTACTAATACATTAAACAGCAAATTGTAGCTAGCTTCAAGTGTCTTTCCATCTCCTTCACTTACATTTCTGTAATGAGCATCCCATAACGTTTCCATCCAGTCAAAGTCTCTCTTCATTTTAAAGTCATCCTGAAAAGCTGGCATCAGCCAGCAGTAGCTTGAAGTAAAATCACAAAATGGAAACAGTATTTCCATTTGGAATAGTGTATTTTAAAAGGCCTGTAGCTTAGTGGGACAAGATACTGTAAAATATGAAAGTGCTGTGAATTTGATGGGTTTAAAAGAATTTTTGGAGGATTTTGCTTAGTGTAGAATACTGTCCCTTCCTTCCTCACTCTTGTTATGTAGAGGAACTAATAATTTGCTAATTTGTTCATGTAAATTGTCTTTCACACTCCAGGAAAATAAGAATGGCTTACATTTTCAAGATTGTAATTTTATTTTGGATTGACCAAATGCGTATCTGTGCACTTCTTATATGTGTACCTGTAAAATGGGGCACATATGAGGCACTTCTCCGTAAATTAGCAGCAAACTGCTTGGTCTGGGCAGGAGCAAGTAGATTTGCAATTGCAATCTGGAGCAACGTGTTAGAGGCCACCTTTGTTATATCAACTTGTGTATTGCAACACCAGTAAGAAGTCAAATTGTAAGTACTTTAATGCAAAACCTAGTTTGGCTTGGTTAGCAAATTAAACTATCGCATGCCTCTGGCAAAAGCAGAAAGACTTTGAACTGTTTGACTGCAGCTGTAGCTTGCACATCTTATTTTCCCTCTTAAAAATCAAATTAAACTGTAACCTGCAGCCTCTGCGGTAAGTTTCAAGGAAAGCTAAACTGTTGCTAACCTTTCTAGCAAAGATAACTGTCTCTAATCAAGCTGAGAAGACCAGGCTGAAATTCCCCTCTCCACGTTTAGACAAATTCATTGAAGGAAACTCCAGATCTTATTAAGTACAAAGATATTACCTCTGACTCAGGAAGTCCATGGACACAAATTGCCAGCGACTGGGAGAGTTTGCCAGGAAGATATTACTCCGTGCTTCCCCTCTTCTTTCGCTTCTCTGACAGCATTTACTGTGGATCCATCCCAGGGGCAGGAAACTGGATGCTTGTTCTTGTCTGCTTCTCTGGTTCTGAAGTCTAATCCACATTCAGAGCACTAATGGGCATGCTGACCCACTCTTAAACATTGCCCATGGTAATCTCAGCAGTGCTTTGTGGAAAGTGGTGTATGGGCTCATTCCCTCCTTTAGACTTGTCCTTGGACCTTCCTTGCCCATGGTAGCAGTCCCCCACACTCCTTCTGTCTCTTAGAATACAACTCCTGGATGTGATGATGTCTTTCACCTCCCCCACTTTTCATTATTTTCTGTGTCCTGCTGGCAGAAACATTTGGTATTTAATTTGCCCTCATAACATTCATGTTTTTCTTGGAGCACTCAGAGATAGGATTTTTCCCAGCGTGGATGAGTTGCTGTAATTTCTATAGAGTCAGCAGTACAAAAGACCCTCTTGGGAGCCAAGACCTTGTCTGTCTAGTGGCTCAGGCTTACAAAGACTCAATCCTGCATGCTTAATGTTATCCTTTGATTTCCAGGACTAGTGTCTGACTGATGACAGGTGAGAAGGTAGGACAGCCCAGCACAAAAAGAAAGAAATCAATTAAGTTTACACTGCAACATGTGCTCACTCAGGGCCAGGTTAGAGAAATGGGAATTGGGTAGAGGACATTCTTGGCACTGGAAGCAGTGAGCAGAGAGCAGTCTGTCATAGAAGTGACAAAGACAACAGAGAGGATCTTTCCTCTAATCCTTTTTTTATTATTTATACTATCCGTGCTTAATATAATTCACAATATACCAGTTAATGCCTCTGCACTATAGTTCTGTGATTTTTAAATGTTGGCTTTAAAGTTCTCAGTCTCTCTCAGGAGAGTAGGTAAAAACTGAGCTAAGGCATATTAGTCACATTTTTATCAGAAGATGAAAGTGATAGAGATATAAAGTACTACCAGCTTTTAATTAAAATTGAATAAGTAAAAGACAGTTGGCAGTTGCAAAATTTATTATGATGTGTTACCAAAAATAGATACCTTTATGAGAATGCAGTTTTATTACAACAGTGGGCACTAATTATCTGTAAACATCATTGCTGAGATAGCCAGATAGAAAATGTGCCATTAATACTTAAAACAGGTTTCAGTTGGCTGAAATTGAAAACTAGAAACTCTTAAGACTCTTCAAATGTAACCTCTCAGACTTCCAAAATAGACATATGTAGTTCTGTTACTTAAGGCAGCATCTGAATTTCAGAAACAATAACTTAGTGTTTTCTGCATCTGGTTTTAATTTGCAAGTAAAACTCAATTTTAGAAAAATGTAACCTGACTTAGCTGAAATATGTAGGACCCAGTGGTTTTATTTTTTCTTTCTATGGAACAGTCTGACTTGCAAGTTCGATCTTCCAATTTTTTCTACATTTCATTTTGTAAAAAATCCTTTTGACCTTAATAAAAGTATCTTCCAATATGAGTTAACAAGTATGAAACTATTGTTCTTACTGACCAGTTTGGGATGTATGTGTGCCTTCTGTAATCTCTGCAAAATTTACTGTAGTTGAAAAAAGTTATTTTCCTCTCTCCTCCTGTAATCTAGAACATCAAGCAATAACAACAAATCTGTGGGTGGTTTATCTGATTTATGCTAATTTGCTATTGACATATTTGAGGTATCACTTGCATCATCCCCATCTTGCATATTTATTATTAAAAATATTAGCTGCTTATGAAAAGGAAGTGTTTTAAATAATTATTGATTTATGCTGTGATAAGCTCTTGAAACTAGGGCTGCCCCACTCTGGTAGACTGTATAGAAAATCATTGCAAATGAAGTGCAGCCTGAAGTGTTTAAGATAAGCTTGCAATAGGAGTATGATTTGAATCTGGAAAGATTAATACTTCCCACCTACAAGGAGTGGGTCTCAGCTTATAGAATTTCAGCTATTAAAGATGAGGCACCTAAATCACCTCCAAAGCCAATGTGAGAAAGACGTAAACCCAACCTATGATTTAGCCTGCATAATTTAGAGACCTGAGGCCTTCAGGTGGGACTCAAACACCAGTGCCCAAGCTTGAGCTCCTATTTTCAAATTTGGGTGCTTCAACATAATCTTCTAAATTCTTGTGTAGGTATCCGAGTAAGCACACACAGAAGTGATGAAGTGGTGGCTCCTTAGCAATGTCAGAAGGTGCTGGGCAAGGTGAACACTCTTCCAAAAGAAGGGACACTTACAGGCCTAACTTGGGGTACTGAGCATTAAAAGTAAAATCACAGGCACAAGCCCCACATTTTAAAACTTTACCCATCTTTCTTGGCATCTACACATTGACAGAAAAACATTTCATCCTTTCTGTTCTAACTTCATAGACTGACATGATGCACTGGTACACTGGAACTACATGCCACGTTCATGAGTTGAAACAAAGTATAACATGGAAAAATCTGACATTCCAGATGTTTTCAGCAGGAAAGATTAGAGCTGCAGTATGTCAACATTTGCAGATACATGAATTTAAGGACATTCTGAATATCTTTTTCTTTATTGGCATTAGTCATAGGAGAAAAGTCAGTATGGGTATTTCAATAAAGCAGCCCGTGCCAAAGCTGGCACCTACCAATGTTTGCGATATTGTTTAGCCTAGCTGTCTCAGCGGGATTGCATCCATTGCTTTGTATTTCAAAGGCTTCATTAAAAGTCTCCATTTTTTTCCCTAAAGAAGTTGTAATTTCTTCAAAATAGTATGTGTTTATGATAGGATAAATGTTATATATCAGCAATCCAAGAATAATATGTGACAAGTTTTCTTTGTGAAAACTAGTAACTGATTCAAGTCTTTTTCTGATGTCTAGACCATTGCAGTTTTGGTATTTGCAGTTAAATTATGCTCACTTTTTCCTTCTGATTTGCAAGTGTTTACTTTTGTTAGGGGTATCTTATAAAAGTATGTTAATATTCTTGGAGATGAAAGCTTTAAAATTGCAATTGACGATGGATGTTTGGGCTCCTTTTCTTCTTGCATCCATGCAGTATTGATTGAGTAAGGTCTTACTAACAGAAACACCCTTGAAGCTTGCCTGAGTGTTGCAGAAGTATTTGCCAGGAGTACCTCTGCCAGAAACATTTCTGAATGCTTGGAGAACTCTTGGTATATTGAAATGGAGAGGAGAGCAAGTTCTGTTAAGGAGGAAGGAACATGGTGCAAATAAAGCCAGCATACCAAGGGATGCTGTGGTGGAGCGATGGGTGCAATACCAATGCCAAGAGTACCTCATCCAGAGATGTGCTGGCCCACATGGCAGTGTGCGTAGCCTAAACTGGGTGTGAGAGACTGTGATTGCTCCAAGAGTGATGTCTGCTGTTATCATCCAGAAGGTGATGGTATTATAAAGGCATGCAGGACTGACCATAAGTTAGGAAACACAAAGATCGGCTGATGGTGTGCAGTAGCAGCAAAGGGAACCAAGGCTGAGAGTTTATAGAAGGCAGATCATGAAATTACTCTAAACCCTCCATGTTCACTTGTGTTTCTTACTGCCCCCTTGGCAGTCAAAACCAACACAGGCCACTGAAGGGTTTCATCCTTTCCAAACCCTGAGCTGCTACACTGCAAACTTGCCTGGGCAGCTAGAGAGAAAATTATTCTCTTCAGCTTGAGGACACCTTGAGGACTACACCCCAGGGCAGTGCTGCAAACACATTGCAGAACTGCCCCAAAGGAATGGAAAGTTATGACAGGTGTTAAGTTCACTATTATTACCAGATAGGATTTAAAGATAAACAGATGCATTCAACTAAAAGCCGAGATGCACAAAACCAGAGCAAAGTTAGGGAAAGATAAAACAATGTGTATGCATTTATAAGGTTATGCTTAGCAATATATATCCTCCTTAGCTGCTCCTGTGTCTCAGCTTTTGACTCTGGCTAATTAATTTCTGTGTGGAACCCCAGTCTGGCCTGCTCTTGGGTATGCAGAATTGCTTACACCTTGCCTTCTTCTTCTGGTAAAGGTGGGGACCTGCATCTTCTCTAGCTCAAGGTGGATCCCTTCTTGTTTGTCTGACGCTCCTTTCCTGGTATTGGGACATCAGGTGTTTTCTGGGAGATTTCAGAATTTCATTCTGCCCTTCCTCCTTAAGGTTAATTCAGTAAGGTTTCTGTTGTCCATATCAAATAACACTTCTTGGCTTTTGTTTTTCACTGATTCCAGACTTGTTAAAATACAGCGGAATCACTTTACAAATGATACATTATGATAAACAGTACAAATTCAGTTTAAAGTATATACTGTGTATACGGGCTATATATATAGCAAGCCTGTTTATGACATTCAAACAGAAACTAGTCTTGAGGGTAGGACTGCCAAATATGCAACAGCTCTACCTCATCCTTTGTTAGATTCTGGGGACTCATCGACATGATACTGGATTTTGGTGCACTTGAACAAAGATTACCAAAGGCTTTGCATATATTCAAGCCAGGTTGCTTGCTTTCCCAGCCCCCCTTTCTAGCATTTGTTATAAGTAGCCACACACACACACACAAAAACAGTGATTGCCATTTAAAAATGCACATTTTCTGATGGAAACCATAGTACAGTGGTTTTTTTTCTGTATTTTGTTCAGGAAGTGGTATAGAAATATATTGTGGCATCTGAGATATCACTTTTGAGATAATGCTTGGCAAATGTTGGATTTTATTTGCTTATTTTAAGTATTGGCTAGCTATTAAATATTAAATGAAATTTTTCTTGTTTCCCATTATAGTTTGCTATCAATCAGATAATGATAATGAGGCCATTGAACAAATCGATGAAGATATAGCCGTGACTCAGAGTCAGATGAACTTCATTTGTCCCATTACACAGGTATGCTATCACTGCTACTATAATTGATTGGGAAATAGTTATTTCATATTCTTCGTTGGATTGTTTATTACAAATCTGCAATACTTGTTAAAAATCAGGAAGTATAAATTACAAGCATTATCAGAGAAGAGCAACATCGCTTGGGAAGAAACCCCTTAACTAAGAATGCAGTTTACCATGCAGGACCCGATCCCTTAATCTAAATAGAATGCCATGTATGAAAGGCAGACACGCTTCCTGCTGTTTTACATAAAATCTCATAAGAAGCATTTTCATGGGCCTTATCAGTTCCTTTAAATCAAACCTTGTTGATTACAGATGGAAATGAAGAGACCAGTCCGAAACAAAATCTGTGGACATACGTATGAAGAAGATGCTATTCTAAAAATTATCCAGACTCGAAAGCAGCAAAAGAAAAAAGTCCGGTAAGCTAACGAGAATGTGTGGAAAAGCTATTTGCTTTGCTGTGTAAGTGGAATTTTACTCCACTTATTCTAGGAAATGTGTTTGGATTGGCAAGGCTGCAGGAAGTAATACCTCAGTGTCTGCTCAAGTCACAGTCTCCTCATTAGTACTGTACATGTGAAGGAACTTTTCTTTTTAATGAAAACAATGTGTAAGGAAATATTCAGGAAGCGTGTGGGGAAGTTACAGCTACTCATGGTACCTGTGCAACAGAAGCCCTGAACAACGAAGAGAAACTAGAGCTTCCTAAAATGCAGTTGCTTATTTTGTTCCTGCTGCTTATTTAGCAAGCCCTGAAGTTAATGGAAAAAAAGCCAAACCCTCCTGTTTCTTTTGTAGTTGTATTCCAGTACAGAGAAATATTAAAACACTTAATGAGTGTTAAAATGAGAATATTAAAACACATTTTAGGTAGTACAGAGTTTAAGAGTGATCAGACAAGATTATGCAGTTCTTACTACAACACAATTAAGCAGTTCTTACTTTATGTGATCAAAACAGTCTGCCATTTTCCACACAGGATATTTTGGTTTTGAAGGAAAAGATGTAACAGTTGAATTTTTAAACCTGAAATTCTCTCCATTAAGCTTCAAATTAGAATGGTTTTAATTAAAAAAAACAAAACCCAAAAAAAAAACCAAGGAGAGAAAGGCCTCAAACACTTTTAGAGCAAGTTTAGAGGACATCTTTCATCATTAATTTCACATTTCTTTTTATACCATATGTGCTAGAGCCGCTTACTGTGCCATGGGTGATACAAAGGCGGAGTGGGACTTTTTATTCCCTGTTTCTTCCTGGCTACCAGAAAGCACTGCTATGAAATCAAGCATTGATTGAGATGTCCAGCCACGACCTTAATGTCAACACAGTTTGAAGAACGAGATGGAAGTATCATACCTTGCCTGTGTTAGGAGATCTAGGGAGGAAAAGTGGAGTGGGTACAGTAACCTGGGAATAACAACAAAACAAGAAGCATGGATGGATAGAAACTTGGCTGGAGTAATGAATGGGAGTTGGGAGATAGCTGACAAGCTGGAGAGGAGCAAGTGAGTGTTCTGGAGGATGTGGATAGGCTAGGAAACATGTGCTCAACAGTCCCAAACCACAACAAAACCACCTTCTGCAATACGGAACTGAGTGTAGGATGTTCATATTTAAAAATTTCTTGATGTTGTTAAATACATCAGGAAAATGGCACAGTAGTAGTGACTGTTGTGTTGAACTAAAAAAATTTCAGCACTGCTGAAAAACTAATAGGGTCACATGATTGAATTTTTATTTTTACCTTTTAAGAAATCAAAGACTTAGAGAAAATATAGAGTAAAAAATAATGCAAGCTGTACAATACCTAGCTTTAAAAGCTACCTTATACCCAAACTGAAATTATTTGTACAGTCTAAATCCTGGCACTTCTCAATTTTGAGTTTTTATCTTGCAACCTTACCATTTTTACAGTTGTTATTCCTGTGTGCTAGAAAATCACAAGCACGGCAAGAACTTGACTTTGCTGTAACTAAATTAAGAAAGACAACTTGTTTTTCTCTGCCCAGTCTCACTGATCTGCTGTAATTTTAACCTTTCCCGTGAAAATGTAGTCAGTTTTGAAAAACTATAGTCTGCTGTAGTGGGGAGACGGGCCAGTTGATGCAAGAAGTTCCCCCTTTGAGTCCCCCATTCGCATGTGCTGCTACTCAACTGCTCTCCTGCCAGTGGAAGCAGGTATCATGATAGAGCAGGGTCATGGTTAGGAGGTCCTCTCAGCGTGACTCAGGAATCAAAGCTGTTGCTCACTCTGGAATTACAGAAATGGTTGTTTCCTCACACGTAGTTTCCAGTTTGATCCACGTGTTCCCTCTGGTGCACTTGGCAGTGCACTGGCTGAATGTCAGCTCTGCAGCTGACGTACACACGGACACTGTTTTTGCGTTGATAGAGTCGCCGTGGACTCCTTTAGACAACTCTTAGATGTCTCAGTTTGCTTTCTATTTTCCACTGCCTGGAAGGACATACTAATACTTCATGCTTACAGGAAATGTGGAAAGCTTTCTGAGCACTTGTTATTCATTAATCTGGCAAGCTATTGCACTAATAAGGTGATAAATGGGAAAAATGAGGCACAAAGCAATTAAGTGACTTATCCGTGACAAACACAGTAAGCTGTGGACAAATCTGGAGTAAAAGCAGTGAGTACTGACTGTAAATAAGCTCTGCACCTCAGACAAAAGTTATTCTTAATAGAGGAAAAATTCAGGAAGTGTTATTTCTGACTAAAGGTACTATCTGTCCATGTCTGGGCCACTGCCAAAGAAAAATGACCTTTGGTCCTTGAGTATCTTTCACCCTGCAGTCTTTATCTGGCCCTCTCAAGTAGTTGTAAGACATTTTGTATCTGATTATCATTTAGAGACTGTTAATTTGACCCCACCTGTCCTTTCTGTGCTTTCTCAGTTCATAAAAGGCCAGGTAAATTTTTACACCAACTAGACAGTCCACCGATTCACCAGTCAGCCTTTGCAAATCGAATTCTCTTTTACCTGCTTTTCCATAAATTAATTTCCCTGTTTATCTGTCAGTGAAGATTATACTTCTCCACTGCAGATTAATAAGGTAAGAGGTAGTTACCTGCAGTTTTTAAGAGGACTGCAAGGACAGAAAGCAGCACAGTAAGATGTCGATACAATGCCAGTGTCATTACTGGTGCAGGCAACTTATGTACATGAAGCAAGACAGTGATCTAGAGGTGAGAGGCTCTGTCGCGCACTGTCTTCCTTCCTTGCTTCAGCTGTTGATTCCCACAAGTTTAGATAAATGGATGTAATTTTCCCCAGAGGAGCAAGTGAAGAGGAAAAGAGGTAGCAATGAACTGATACAGGGTGAATCCCAGATAAATACAATAAACCAGCAGATGTTACATAAAAGCCTATATCTGACAAATACAATTCTTCCGATTTAATGGAGTATGTATTTTCTTTTTAACAGATGCCCTAAAATTGGCTGTAGCCATGCTGATGTAAAAGCATCAGATCTTGTGCCAGATGAAGCACTTAAAAGAGCGATTGACAGTCAGAATAAACAAAGCTGGTCAACTCTGGAGAAGTCAGCTGAAAATGAAAATTTGTTGTGAGAGGTCTTGTGAGATAAGCTGCTGATTGTAAGTAGCTTGTGTAACTGATTTAAAGTGTTATTAAAGTGTTGAAGTGTTATTTAAAGTGTTTCATTTATAGGCAAAGTTGAAGGTCTCAGCTGTAACTGAAAGCATTCTTTAGTTGTTGAATATGAGGAATTCCAGTTTGACTTGTTTTTTTAACCTTCCTGAAATTCTAAAAACCTGCATTTGAAAAATAAAATGTGTTTTGTAGCATTTAACCTGCCTTGAGAGTGTGCTATTTTTTTCAGTACATTAGAGCTGCAGATTCTGCCGACGTGTGAGTGCTTTGCTCAATATTGCAGCTGGTTCAGTAACTGTCTCTAACTGCACTCTGACCAAGGATTTACCCAAGTCATAGACCTTGTTTGGGAGCATGTCCATGCTTTAATACAAACCTCAGGAAACCTTATTAAGCTTAATTTGCTGCACATCCGTGCCTTGCATGTGGGCACACAAAATTACAACTCAGCTTTGAGGATCTTGGACTCGTTGTAACAATTGAACACTCTGCCCTAACTTACTGAGATTCAGAAGGTTTTATTTCAGACTTTTTGTGTTTGGATGTCCCAGAGGGCTTTACCTTAATACTGTATCTTGGGAGACTACAATTGCTTACAAATTTATTCCATATGCCTCATATTGAAAAGCAGTTCATTCCATTTTATACAAGCTTCAGATACCTATGCATTTAGACACAGATCCAAAAAAGGACTTAAAATTTTGTGACACTATTACCTAAATAGATTTGAAGGCATCTAGCAGACAAGCCACTACATATATGAATTAGAAAAGGCCATAGGTAAAAGGAGCTGCCTTGGTGTTCAGGTGGCAATGATGTCTTGGCATATATGAAGCAGAAAATATAGGTTTCTTTGAGCTTCAGGATGCATAGTGGGTTAGATAGTATTTTCGTAGGTCATTTTCCTGAATTTTCAATCTGCTATTTAGTGTAAAATGTAGCTAAGGTACCTAAATGCTAAGCTTTTCACTCTTGAGTTACTGCTTGCTAACATTCCTTTTGTAGACCATTATTAAACCCAATTGCACTTGAGTACAAACCACTTCAAACTGAAATTGTTGTTTTGCAATTGAAGAATACTAACCTGCAAGCTGATTTCATAGTGAAAAAAGGGAGCTGAACTGTTATTATTTGCACAGAGCTTCTGTGTTCAAAACACTTCACAGGAATTAGCGGAATAACTTTTATAATGTGGTCTAACCCCAAAGGTCCATCTTTTAAAATATCAGCAGTAGTCATGAATACTTCTGTCTGTGGAAGCCCAGCTGTAATAACTGAAAAAGACTGGGAGGTGGTTGAGCAGTATGTACTTGTTTGTATTTTTATATGTTAAAATCTGGTCACTTTTAAGACATCTCAGGTGGGTCACCTGAAATGGGGGTCACCAATTTTAAGGTAGGTCACCAATTTTCAGTTAAGTACCTCTCAAGGGAGGGTATTAATTATAGCACTTACCGAAAAAAAAACCAAACTAAAAAAAAAACATGGGGGGAGGGAATGTCCTGAACTGTTCATAGCTTTTTGTTTCATCTTTAGGTTTGTGGTTGAATTTAGTCCAGTGCCATTCATAAGCAGAACACACAGAAACAGAAACTTACGTTAGTTAAACAATCTCTGTAGTTTCTGACAGAGGTGCATTAACTTGGTCCTCACAGATCTAATTGAATCCCTAGTGGTCATCAGTCTCCCAAGTTTTCACATGCAAAGATGTACATACATTTTACATGCCCGCAGCATGTAAAATTCAAATTCAGTTTGTGTAGGTGTCTGAATGCTTGAGTGTGCCTTCCAATAACACATAACATTATAAATGCTAACTTAGATTAATTCATACTGACAAACTGGTGGCAGCAGGTTTGGTTTGCTACCTGTGGTGTTTGTACCAGTATACCCTTAGATAGCTACAGTTCCTGATACAGTCATTATGCTCATGTTCTGATGAGTAATCCTGGAAGGGAGATTGCTTGCTTGGTTACACCTTGTTGTCATATGTTAAAGAAAGGCTTGACCCATAGCAGCGCTGATGGCCCGACTGGAAGCTTCACTCAATCTGTCTTTGTGTTAGCTAATCAGGTAATAACGTGACCTGCCTGCTTAAGATGATGCAGCTGGGTGAAAAAAAACAAATCTGAAACAACACTTTAAATGAGAAGAGAATGAATAGTCAAGCACTCACTTACTGCTCTTCTAAGTGGAAAGGTATTTTTAAATGTTCACATTCCTGCCTCAAAATACATGATCTTCCTTCCCTCCTTTGCTAACCTGAGCTGGGCAGCATCAGTGAGTCAGAGCCTGAACAGCAAGAGCAGGTGCAGCCTAAATGCTGAAATCCTCAGTCTTCAGCTGAAAGAAAATAGACTGATTTTTTTCACAACACTTACATTGCTTATCTTTTAATAAACAGTCACATATGAGGGGAAGAGGCATGTGTATTTAAATAAAGGTAGGTTTCTTTTTTCTTTTATAATCAGAGATACCTCCTTTCTAGTACTGCCACAGCCATATCATCTAGAAAAAGACAAATATTTCATGCACTTATGATATCATTGCTGATGAGAGTACATAAATGAGTCCTATCAAAACCAGTGATGCACTGCATAGATTCAAATGCTAGAGAAAACTGCATATACTTACTGAAATCAATCAAGTTCTCTCCAAAATGTTTACATTTCTGAATTTAAACTATATTCTTTGGATGTTATGATCCTAGTATGATTACTGCCTTTTTTTTTCTCTGAACCTGGAATTTGAGCCATCCTGCTGATTTTTTCATGGCTGGTTCTTACAAGTAATTTTCCTTCTGAAATTCATAGAATCATAAAATGTTTTGGGTCGGAAGGGACCTTAAAGATCATCCAGTTCCAACCCACTGCCATGGGCAGGGACACCTTCCACTAGATCAGGTTGCTCAAAGTGTCATCCAGCCTGGCCTTAAATACCTCAACTGAAATATTAAAGGCTTGGTCATCAACATGAATTTCACCTGGCACTTTACTGGGTGGAAGGACAGACTTGCCTGGGCAATCGGGTAAGGCTTCTGTGCCTGTCAACTGACCTGGTGGAAGTTATAAGCCACTACTGATTCATTAGTGTGGCTGTAGTTACTGACAGCTCTTTGCTCTTTCCTTTGCAAAGTTTGGAGTTTGTTAGGCAGGTGTGACTCCTCCGTTCCCATGTCCCCCATAAACTCTACTCTGGATAGAAATAGCTTAAAAGAGTTAAAGCATAAAAATGTCTGTGATGAATAAGCTGATCTGTGTGATTCACAGAAGTGGAAACACAACAGCAGTCAAACTTCAAATCTTAATCTCTTTCAGCTATAAGATATGATATGTAAACAGGCATATGTTAACAGTTCACAGGGTAATTCGTGTCTCATTGTTTGACGTCAAAAATTTTGCAACAATATTTAAGGAAAGAAACTCAGAGGTGAGCTGTTTTTTCTTTTCCCTCAATGTAACTGGTAAGGGTCTGTCACTAAAACTTGATGAGGATCTGTCTCTGCCAGAGAACAGAAGTTCCACATAGTATTTTGAGTGATTAAAGAAACATCTAATCAAACATTAAAATAGAGAGATCTATATGCAACAGGTTTCAGTGGTACCCTGAAGCAAAAACCATTAACACAGCTCTCTCACTTGAACAGATTCTACCTGTGAAGCAGAATTCTCCATTTTACAGCTAGAGACTCTTTATGTTTTCAAATCAGTGGTGGCATGATGTGTTAGATTAGATAAAAACTAATCAGGCAAGCAACTCATGGAAGATTTAACACACTTGTGCTAAAAGGAGTGCACATTCCTCTGAATCAAGGACATATTCATCATTACTGCTCTGAAGCTGTGATCTTATTCATTCTAGAAGAATCAAAAAGACTGGGTTAAGTCAGTGTTCCCTTGAGAAATACCCAGAGCAAAAGCAGGGGCTGCAGGAAGTGATACTGATGACTCAACAGCCAGGGCCAACACACTGCCTTATTTTAGACAATGTCCTCTTGGACATACTCATGTTTCCTCATGAGTGGCTGATGACAAAGGTCTTACCTACCTGCGGTCACAACTACCTCATGACGTTTTTCTCAAGAATAGCTTTAGAACTGTGGCCATAACTAGCTTAGCATTCACTCTGCAGCATAACTTCTACTGCCATTTCAAGTGAATGTTAATCTCCACCTTCCCTAAAAAAACCCTGAGGTACTGAACATTTCCATATTAGGTAGCGCTCTGTTATACAGTGAAGATGATGCACCTAGGAAGAGGGCTTCCTGGAGTGGAAAATGTTAGAATATCCCAAGGACGGGTCTTCCTTTCTCTTGCTACAGCCAAAGCCTTAAGCTGATGGCTCCTCTCTAAAGGTACAGACTAGTACTTACTGCAAATTCCAAGTCTCCCATAAATAATGATTTATTTTCTGTTCATAAAGTACTTACTGTTAATACATATTATTTCAGACACACAGTGTGGTCACAGCAATGCTCTGAGGAGAATCCTATGTGTCAGTGCCAGCAGATTGTAGGCTGCCACCCAGTAGCTGTAAGAAGTAAAACATTAGTTTGAGTGTCAAGCAAGTAAAATAGTGGGATGCATATGCGTCGTACAGCAGACACCCTTGTGAGTGCTTAGCCTCTTCATCCATGAGTAAATGCTGCAACTTAACAGGACTGCAGCAACCTGCAGAAAACACAGTGTGTTTCATCATTTCAAAATGCTGCAGAAAATGCTGCGGTGGGCTGAGAAGAGAGCCTGCCTCACTCGCTTATTCTGATGTTAGTCCAGACCCGAAGACAGAGCTTGAAGGCATGCACATGAATTGAATTGCATGGGAAGCTTACCAAAGGAAGTGTTTGCTTGTAAACTCAGTATGAATAGGATCTTCTCTGACCGCAAGGGAAATGGAGAGACACTCATTCACTGTCCGCTTGTGCAATCAACTTCTGAAGTAAAAACAGGATTTGAAGTTTAAAACCTGAACCTTCACACATCTTCCAAGCAACAGAAGAAGCCTTCATGCTCTTTAGTCTGCAGAGGAACAAAGTCAGGAGGTGCTGCTCATGAGACTTCTTGGATTTGGTAATAACTGGCTTATCAAAAGGGAATTATTTAGATTTCCTAGCAACAGCAACCCTTAGAGCAGCTTCTGTGCGGGATTGAGGGGAGACATCTAAACACCATTACATTGCACTTCTTTTGATGTTGCTATATGCTCATCATGTGTTTTATATCTTAACAGTGAATCTGCTGCTGAGTTCCCCAGTGTCTAAGGATGGCTGTGGGTTTATCACAGATGCTATTCCTGCTATAAAACCCCATTATTTTCAAGTTCTTTATCACCTAGCCACACAACTACTCTTTGAACCCTGTCTGCGCAGGGTGATTATGTACGCTAGTAGATTGTGGATGACCTGCTGGTTTTAAATTGCTGGATTTCTGTCTAGCATTTTACATGGCTTCAGAAAACTTGTGAAATAAAGATATTCATTTTTCATCATTTGCCTGATAGTTTAATATTAGCAGAAGTATTTGTGTATCATGCCTCTCTCATCCAACAACTAAAATAATGACTTTTTAATTTCTTCCTATACCAAGCAGCCAGTTTATTTTTAAGTGGCCTAATCTAATAGACATTTACTCTGTGTATCCCATGAGACATATTACCAAAGTTACCAGACCTGTCCCAGGCGCTTGGGAAGTGGGGAGATGGTTACACAATTCTCATTGCCTCTAGCTGTTCTAGTTATAAAGGGTCAGAGAACTGGAGCAGCTAAGAAAATTTTGTGAGAATCTAAGGAAAAGCAGATGATAAGATGAGTGTAGGCACTCACTGGCTGAGGGTGACACAGGCTTGAATAACATGTAACAAAAAGCCCCCTAAATAAAATAACATGCCAGGAAAGGAGAATGTTGATTCCTGACCACCAGAAATTTTGGATTCTGCATCCAGCAGATGCAATAGCACGGTTTGACCGTTTTTTAAAAAGAGAAAAAATATAAGAGCAACATTCAGGTTGCCACAGTTCTGGCAAACCTGTGCTGGGCAAGACCATTCCTATTGCTGGGATGCGCCAGATTTGTGATATACATCCCACAAGATCTCATCTCTGCTCCAGTCTAGCTCCTTGCCTAGAAGCCAGGTCTCCAGGAAGAAGGGAGAGAGTGAGCAGTCCTGCTTGCTTTGACCATCCTTTTCTAAGGCAGGATCTAATTTTTGTAATGGTTTTGTAATATCCTTTGACTGGGAGCCCCTCAGACTTCCTTAGCATTTGGAAGGTGCCTGTTGCATGCTGCTGTTCTTTACTATGCACAAAACCCACTGATCTGTGGGCCATCCCTGCCCAACCTCGCTGGGCCTTGTTGGAGCATCCCAGGCTGGGTGTTTTGTTCCTCATTTTTTGCTGGCTTACAGTGGTTCATTTTTCTAGCACTTGTGTAGCAAGACTCATCCAAAGAGTCAATGTTTTATCCTGCAGTTTGGTCTATAAATGTAATTCTGCACTGATCTGTACTCCACAATGATTTACACTGCTATACATCAGAGATGTGTAATACTGCCTTGGTTCATTTGGAAGGGCTGTAAAGTCATTCAGACTCAAATTCACTGCAGGCACAGCTGAGAATTGCCATGTTAGTATGCGTCTCGTGTTTCCTAAGCAAGTAGCTCTTAAATATTTTTTGGGGGATGGGGAAATGGAATGATGAAGACTTGTACAGGGAATAGAGGGAAGACCCCCAATCACTTTTTATTTCAGGAGCAGACTGATGCAGGAATATGCTTAGATGCTTAAAAGCCTGTGGTGTGACCTGCAAGGGCAAGTGCAGTACCTCCGTATTCTGCAAAAAGCTTCTAATACTGAAATGCTGCAGCAGTTCTTCTGTTCTTCACAAACTTCTTTTCAAAGACCTGACACCTGGGATACTAAGCCTGGATTTATCGCAGCCACATATAGACAATTATTCTATGCAGTCAGCTGGGAGAGGGCACAAACCAGCCCTTCTGGGATGAATGCCCAGCGGTTATCTTTTTCCTGGTCTTTGAGGATTGCACACCCAGATTCTGTGCTCCTGTTAGCAGGGACACCCCCACAGATCATGGTATCTGGGCAATCCCTGTGAGAAGACGTTGCCCAGACACCAGGAGCCTGTGGCAGGACTGTGAGGTGCAATGCTGGATGTACCTCTGTGCTCTGCTCCCCTCTCACACCACAGATGCTTTTCTGGAGGGACAGGATGAGAAGTTGGGCTTTTGCCTTTCTTAAGGACCATCCTGCATTTGGGTACCATCCTGCATTTGGCTGCCAGTAGCCTTAACCAAGCACCTGTGCTGGTCCTGGTGGCATGGGACCAGCATGAGGTGACCGCCGTGGAGTCTTAAGAGAGTTTAAATGCGTGGGAGGCTGGGAAGGTGAAGGATATGGCTTCCAATGATGTGTGCAAATGGATCTTCAGTATGGACCTTCTCAACCAGAACAGTGAGCTTGCACAGAAGCTGGGAGAGCGGATCTTCAGGCGGGTGAGGACCAATGGGCCATACTTACCCCAGGGGCATTCTCATAGCTTGAGAGCTACAGGGGATGCTGTTGTACACTGATAACACCCATGAGTACCTTTATGTAGGTCCATTACCAAACTGATGATGTATCTACACCCTTACTCCAACCCCAAAATCACTGCCACCCTCCCTCCACACCTTGTGCTATCTCAGATGTAGAAAGCAGCTCACACATGCAGAATCCTACCAGCTGAATTCGCTCAGCAGCGGCATCCTGATCATAAAACTTCCAGACAGGGAAAAGTAAAACAAAGGTCTGATGCATACTGATGCGTGTTTTACCTATGAGAGGAACAAAATAAAAGAGCATGCTTCTGGAGTCATGGTGAATCGCTCAGAAACAATCTGCAGACATTAATGGAATTGTATTTCTGGGGGAAAAAAATGGGAAGGAAAATGCAGGCCTTGGGATATCCCTTTATGGCATATGCATTTTATGTTTAAATGCATTAATGGGACTGCTATGCTATGAGTCATCATGCACAAGAGTTTCATGTGTTACTTAAAATACACTAGAAGTAGCTGAAGGCATGCACGGGTTTGCTGTGCAGTTATCTATCAGGAATCCTAGCGAATACCTGCACGTGTGGCATCACTCATGGGCTTCAGCGCTGAGGGGGGACATCCCACTCCCTCTCTGCTGCTCAGACAGACCAGGGCTGGGAAAACCAAAACAAGACAGGAACTGATCCTACAGAATATCAAAATGCAGGCTCCCTGTGTTATTAGGGAAGCCTCAGCACTGAATTACAGAAAATTTGCATACATGTAAACAGAAAGCTGGAGTGTTTCCTTCTGAAGCGTTCTTGTCAAAACTACAGCTGTCTGCATTTTTTTCCACAGATGATTTGTTGTCTGGTTTTCTCTCATTTTTTTCTTCCATTTACTAACATCCCTGGCTGCTAATATACTTACTATTCCTTTAAACCCACGTTTTTGAGCCGGTTGGAACTTGACCCTCTTTGCTTCTCACAGGTCTCTTCAGCTGCTGGCTGCTTCTTGCTCTCAGTGCTATTCCTTTTTTTTTTGAGAACAGATAGTTTTAACATGGGAAACACCCAATTGCAAAGTATTTCTGATGATGCACGTTAGGCCTATGCTCATGAACAAACGGTGATTAACACACAACAGCTCCATGATGCAAACCTTGGGATGAACAATGGTTATTTAGTGATTAGTGAAAATCAAGAATTGGGGCTGGGGTGATGCTGCGGAAAACTTATAAGGAAGAAGCTCTCGGGAATAGGCTTGCTTTGTCTCACTATTATCCTGGCTTATCTTTTTGTTTTTACACATCACACGAGGTGAATCTGTCTCGAAAGCACTACGGCGGCATCTGAAATTTTTGGCACTGTTTCCCAGTGGCACAGGCTGGTCGTGGATAAACACACTGCTGCCATTTCCAGGGCTGCCTTTTGCAGAATAGACACTCATCTTTCCCTGCGGGTGACTTTTATTGCTCAGTTTTCCCTAAGTAAACCCCCTCCCTGCCTCTCTGTCAGTGGAGGCTTGAGGGTTCTGCCAGCACGCTGGGCTTGTGACGGGTGAACCCCCCAAAGCAAAGGGGGTGATCCTCAAGCGCTGCCATCCTCAGGAGCCTGACTCGGGTGTGAGGTGGCTTTGCTGGAGGACCAAGTGAGAGGGGGGGACCACGCTGCCATCCTCAGGAATCTGACTCGGGCTTGAAGTAGCTTTGCTAGAGGACCAAGGGAGACGCGAGCACGCTCCGGGCCCCGCGGGAAGAGGCAGCCAGGCGGGGAGGTGACCCCCGGGAACCCTGAGAGCAGCGGGCGGAGCGGAGCAGGCGTGTCCAAGCCTCCCTCCTCCCCTTTCCGAGTGCGTCAGCGCCAGGGAGGAGGAGGAGAGTCACTTTTTTAATTTTTTTTTTTTTTTTAAAAGCCTCCAAGTACTTTAGCGCGGAGTCGGCAGCAGATGGTGGGCACGGCCCGAGGTGCCGGCGGGGAGAGCGAAGGGATGCGCCCAGCGCGCTCCGCCCGCCTCTAGCCCGGCGCCCGCTGCCCGCGCCCCCATGAGCCGCCCCGCGCCGCTGCTGCCGGCCGCCCGCTGCCGCAGCGCCCCGGCCAAGCGCCTCCAGCCCCTCCACGACGGCCCCGCCGAGGAAGCCCCGGCGGCCAAGTGCCCCCGCCTGGCCGACTGCGGTCCCCCGGATTGCCTGAGCGCTCCCGGCTCGCCCTGCTCGCCGGTGTCTCCCGCAGGAGGCGGCGGGGGGGCGGCGGGACCCAGCCTGATCGCCTCGTACCTGCTGCTGCCGCTGGCCGAGCGCGAGCAGGTGTCGAGGGCGCTGAGCGTGAGCTCCGGCCGCGAGCTGCGCTGCAAGGTGGGCGCGGGGCTCCGCGGGCGAGGGCGGGCGGGCAGTTCCTCCTGGTGCCACCGCTCGGCACGGGAAGCTGGAGCTTCCCCCGGGACGGCGATCGCGTGCGCAGCTGGCGCTCGTAGGCTTTTCTTATATTGCTCATATTCTTACATTTCCTAGAGTTCTATAATACAATTGTTAAAGTTCCATAGTATATTTTCTTATATTTCTATAATATATTTCTTACGTTTCTATAATATGTTTCTTACACTTCTGTAGTATATTTTCTTATATTTCTATAGTATATTTCTTATACTTCTATTGTATATTTTTTATATTCCTAGATTTCCTCTATTTCTTATATTCTTAGATTTTCCCCTTCTCCCCCCCTCCCAGTTTTCCCTCTGTGTCTTTTCCCTGTGTCTTTTGCACAGAGAACAGCAGCCACGTTGAGCCCCTAAACAAACAGCTCTGGGTGTATTCACAGCGGAGGCAGAAATAGCGATGGTGTTAGAAATCAGAAAGGGCCGTAGCAAGGCAGGATGTGAGATGGGTCTCCTCCAGGCTCCCCTTCCCAAGAAAGGTCAGAGCTGGTGGTCTTCGGGGGTTCCTTACGGCCAGGACTGTGCAGTCAGACACATGGTGTAAATTTGGGGGTTGTCCTGTGCAGAAATAGGATTTGGACTCGATGATCTTCTTAAGTCCCTTCCAACTCAGGTAGTTCTGTGATTCTGTGATCCTCCCGGTGGGGATCTGCATGTGCTGGAAGTAAGCTCTAACTCTGGGTTACCTCGGAGAACCTTCCCCAAATGGCTTTGAGGATGGTGCTTTGTTTTATTTTTTTCCCCCATTTCAAGACAAAAGGAACAGGAAGGGTCTTGGTAAACACTTTGAACGGTGCTCCTGCTGAGCCCTGGCTTCCATCCAGCTCCCTCGTCATTGTTTGGGGAGAGTTGCTAAGGGAGCAGCTGCTTTCAACGCCCTTGAGAGTGGATTTTTATTCGATTTCCTCTTTACAGGTGTTCCCCCTCAAACACTACCAGGACAAGATCCGGCCTTACATTCAGCTACCTTCTCACAGAAACATCACCGGGGTTGTTGAAGTCATCCTTGGGGACACTAAGGCCTATGTGTTCTTTGAAAAGGACTTTGGGGACATGCACTCCTACGTGAGGAGCTGCAAGAGGCTGAGGGAAGAGGAGGCTGCCCGGCTGTTCAAGCAGATCGTCTCTGCTGTAGCTCACTGCCACCAGTCGGCCATCGTACTTGGTGACCTCAAGCTCAGGAAATTTGTCTTTTCTAATGAAGAAAGGTAAGCAGTTGTCGCAAGCCAGTCCTGGGGTGAGTGGGAAGGGAGGAATGTCACATCCAGAGATGCAAAAGGCGTCACAGGGAGTGGAAACAGCCATGTCAGCTGGGCATCACCTGCAAGCGATCTGAGTAGGTCCCCATCACGTGTGTGTAGTAGGTCACAGATCTAACTGGTATGCACGTACTCTTAGTTAGATGTTGACTGAGGAAAGGGAAGAGGCTCTCTGGAGCTTCCGCTCATTCAGCAGAAGTTTAGTAAAACCCACCGGTAGACAAAGGGACAATAGTTTGGATGCCCGTTTGCACCAGAAGATGTCATGTGTGCCATTCATTCAGTGTAAAATGAGTAAGAGACAGAGAGAAGGAGAGGGAGGGGGAGCCACTTGGCTGGAGGAGCAGAAGGTGTGGGGAGATGGAGCTCTGTTTAATTCTTGCACCCAGAAGAGCTGCCCCACACTGGGGAGAGGGATGCTAGGGAGGGGTCTCCTTGTTGAAATCCCCTGCTGATCACAGTTACACTGCAAAGGAAAGACCAGTGGTGCCCTTTGAAGCTTTTATCCTTCCTCCACTACTAGTGGTAGCGCATTCCGTGCCCCAATGCACATGGATGTGGGCCCACACAGGAAGGAAGCTGGGACACGATTAAATATTGCGTTAAGAATCCTGCACCGAAGAAGAGCACTGTGGTGAAACTTAACATAAAGCCTAGGTTTATGTAAAGGAAATCCAGAATCTAGTAGTTAAATTTAGATTAGGGAAATAATTCAGTGTTTCCCGGGAGTGTTTGCTGTTTTTGTAGTGTCTCACTGCACATGCAGAGCCAGAAATAAATTTTTGATCAGCAAAACTGACTCTGAGTAGCTGCTTATCTGGTGGAAAGTTAAAAAATAAGTAAAAGCTGTAATGGAGTTGTGCTTAATCTGATGAAACTGGAGGTAATATTACTGAAGCAGAAGATGAAATGTTGTTTTGTTTTAACGGAGCTAAAGCTTCTTCAGGATATCATTTAGAAATGTGATAAGAAAATTAACCAGCACTGCCCCTCTTACACAGAAACAACCGTATGTTGACATGCAAAGAGAGTAATTCCTTTGAAGGAAACTATTGCAGCTTTTCCCGCCCATAAGAAGATGAAACGTTTGTTGAAATGTTACATTGCACACAGTCTCGCTCATTTGGAAATAGCGTGTTGCACAGACGAGTGTCATGTGCATCCCATTTGGCAAGAAGAGGGTTAAGCAATGGCAGGCGGACTCTGGGCTCTCCAGCACAGGTGCAGTTTCAGGGCTCCCACAGCCAATCCCGGGCCCATGGTTCAGGTTGAGTCATATTTTCCGTTTGCAGAACCAATGGGTATTTGGCGAGGTCACGCTGAGGACAGGCTGCAGCCAACGCAGCTACACCCCAGCGGGCTGTGAGGCAGTGCAGAGCCCTTCCAGGGCGAGCTGATTGCTTCCTTGCTAATGCAAAACTTCCCTTTCCCCCCAAAATGGGAGGTCAGGGTGAACCCATCTCCACCTGGGAGGTGGTGGGTGCAGTGGTGCCCTCCAGAAAGGCAAACAGAATAATAATAACAAAAATAAGGTTAAAAAATAAGATACGAACGTCAGGAGAGCTGGTGATCCCCTCAAGTGCGGAAGGGAGTTGGGCTTTGCGGTTTGCAAAATCACACAGCTGGACACTGTTTGCTCAAAGCCTGAACTGCAAATAGCAGCATGTATGATGTGTGGTAGCCAGTTCACCTCCTGTAGTTGCAGTGCAGCCTGCATAGATAGAAGGCAACTTGCTAGCGATCCCTGACAGCTCTCTGTGGTGTTAGAATCTACAGTAAATAACATAAGCTGGCATCACTGAATGCCTGCCTGATGCGCTCCCATTACATGAGTCCAGACAACTTCGCTGCAAATTGAAGTGTTTGCTCTCCTTTTCTGTGTTTGCTCTCCTGTTCTTTACGCTGATGCAAAAAGGGGAGTGGGGACTGCCATGGCAGGGGGCTTGCCGTGTTCGTTTGTGCCTGGGTGTTGCTGTTTTTAATCTATGACTTCCTCTCCTGTCCTCTCTAGGACTCAGCTGCGGCTGGAGAGCCTGGAAGACACGCATATCATCAAAGGTGAAGATGATGCGCTCTCAGACAAGCACGGCTGCCCGGCATATGTTAGCCCTGAGATCCTAAACACGACAGGGACATACTCTGGAAAATCGGCTGATGTGTGGAGTTTGGGAGTGATGCTCTATACCCTGCTGGTGGGACGCTATCCCTTCCATGACTCGGACCCTAGCACTCTGTTTTCCAAAATCCGACGTGGACAGTTCTGTATTCCTGACCACGTCTCCCCCAAAGCCCGATGCCTCATTCGCAGCCTCCTGCGACGGGAGCCCTCTGAAAGACTTACTGCTCCAGAGATCTTGCTTCACCCTTGGTTCGAAGCGGTCTTGGAGACTGGATATACAGACCAGGAGACAGGAACTTCGGATCAAATTGTTCCGGAATACCATGGAGACAGTGACGATATTAGTTCCTTCTTCTGCTAACCCTGAGATCTCAAAAACCTCGGCGGTTCTCACCTCCGACATCTTCATAGGGTTTCATTTTTTCCACGTTTGCAGCATCTTAAAGTGCCAGTATGGTCAGAAAAGTGACCTTGTTTAAAATGAACACCAATCTGTAGATTTCGTCTCCCTGAGTGTCATCCTCTTACTGTGCTGGTAGGTCCGTCCCACCGGCCCTGGAGCACTTGTGCAGTTTTGCAAGAGTCGCCTGGCTTTTTTCCTCCATCAGTGTAACTGGCTGCATCTTCACTGCAGATTCTTACAGCTGGTGAGGTGTGAGACAGAAAGGCAGCCCTTACTGCTTTCCCACAGTGGCTACAGGAGTGCAGAGCCCTGGCCGTGATATTTATGAGGTTGGTGGCACAAGGTGCACCTCTAAATGAGCATATCTGACAGAAATGGGTAAAAAGGAGTATTGACTCAATGTGCCACACCGGCTGGCTTGCAAAGTAGCTTTCTGATTGTAAATGCACTTTAATGAGGGAAGGAGGTCTTCATCCACCACAACCATCCACCCTTGCTGCTGCTCCTCCAGCTGATCTTGCTTTTCCTAGATCCACCTGTGCGACAAATCACTGCTGTGGCTCTTTCCGAAGCAGAAACAAGTGGATTTCCTGGCCAGATCCGCTCCGATTCGATTCGCTGACTAGGAAAGCATTTTAAATAGACTTAAGCCTTGCATTACCATGGTGTAGCCTATACAACTTTATGCCCTCAGTGAGCTTGTCAAGTAGCAGGTCTCATTAGCTCTGAGTGCCAAAACATATCCGTTTACCAAACTGTAACACTATCGGCTGGAGCGCTTTCCCTTCGAAAATGATAAAGGGTATCTTGTACAGTACATGTAAACATGGTTGTGTTTTCCTACAGGCTTAACTCTTAAAAACATCACATCCCTTCTCCTCTTCCCCTGCCACCCCCAGAAAGTTAGTCTTAAGAGTAAAATCTCTATAAGCCCTTAGTTGATTGTTCAGGTATGTTGTTTGCCTCTAGCTACCTTTATTTCTTTTTTTCCCGTAGTTTTTTTTTTTGGTTTTGCATGATTATTCATAGTCTTTCCAATGTGCGTGGATAATGAATGTATCTAAATCATTAGCTTCCTGGGTTGGGGGTGAGTAAAACTTAGTCCTGCCTAAAATTTCTACTTTATTTTGCATTTGTATCCAGTGGCTTATGAAAAGAGTTGTCCATTTGCCTTAGGCGAGAGCGTGGCGTCTGAAAGGGCCATGAGGTGGGAAACGTATGTCCCCACCACGGAATCGTTTGAGTGAAGTCATTTTAAGGGTTAACCTCCGGCAAGCTGCAGTCCCACCACACGTTGAGAGAATATCATGTATACCTCATGGACTGTATACTTTGTACATACCTTAATGTTTGGGGTTTTGTTTTCTTGTTCTGTTGTACTTTGTTTGTCCTGATAAAAAATGTCGAAGAGCAATTTAATGTGAATTATTGTTGGCAATACTAACTTGATAGAATCATGAGCATTAAGAGCAGGGCACTACAGCTCTCCATTGCACTAAACCTCTCATGATTGCTTGACATTTGTATCTGTGATACAGTTTAACCCTTCTATGAAAAACAGTACATTTGTATATATTGGTAGAAAAGTCTGCCAGAAAAGCTAAAAACACTATGTCCAACTTGTAAATATGTATGTGGAAACCTGGATGATAAAGTCTGACTTGTAGAAAGTTTTAATAAACTTGGTTTCATAATGTTTGTCCTTGTTTCTTGCCGTGTCTCAAGGGAAACACAGCTGGAGTATGTTTGGTTTAATCTGAAAACACAGGATTTGGTATGAAGAAGGATCAGCTCATCTACAGTGTCTATAAGTGCCCTGTTGTGCCTGAGCCCTTCAGCTCTGCCTTGGGTTGAATCTCCATGGAGATAAATTGGGACAGGTGTGGCTTCTGTCTCTTGGGGAGTGGAAAGGGCCCAAGATGTCCCCAGAACTACACGAAATGGGTTGTCTTGTTCATCAAACATGGGGAGGAGGAGTTACAGGTCTGCCTCTGAGCTTCAGAAACCCTGTTGCCTTTCAGCACGTGCATTCATTTCCATCTGCACCGCGTGAGAAGAGAATGCTATGGCACCACAAGGGTGTCATGCTGCATCTGTGTGCATGGTGGAGTCATGCTTAAGCCAGTGGAAAATTAGATCTCAGGTGTCTAAAATGATCAGCCAGAAGCAGAGGCAGTGGTCAATAACGTTGGCTTTAACTGGGAGCCAAAGCCACTGAGCAGGGGACTTGACCCCACTGCTGGGAGACCGTGCAGAGGCCACCCAGTACTCTCAGTAAAAACAAAGGGAAAGATTATTAGAGCTGCTTTTCTTAGTGACGAGAAGAGAGGGGTATAAATAGCAGCAGTATCAAGGTTAGAGAATGTGCTTTCCTGAAAGAGATGAAGCCACCCTTGTAATCCACCCGGAGCAGTGAGATCATCACTCACAAGTAGAGAGGAGGAGGAAAAGAGTCTTGTTTTTTTATTTATACTTTACCTCGTGTTTAACTTTGTCCTTTTGCTTGAAATCTGTTCACCAAAACAACAGCTTCCAGGCAGCAGTTTGAGCAGAAGCAACTTTAAAATTTAGAAGAAGAATGGAAGAAGGAGGGAATAGGGACCTGGTCAGTGATAAAGCAAAGTGCACTGACTTTCATTAGGCACCTTGACTCCCACTCTGAGAAGCCAGCAATCTATGCAGTAAGCATATTTTCTTACACTTGCTCTGTGAATGTCAGACACCAAAATATCTCAAGTTACTTTACTGATGTTATTCTTGCAAGACTTATAAAAATACTTGTGCCGCATAACCTGGCTGGTTAAATTACCCCAGCTCTACCATCTCTCAGGTTTAGACAGAAGCCCTGACACATCTTTTGAAACAACTGCAGGAGGTTTGTGTTTTGGTGAAACCTTGAAAACTTTCAAAGCCTTCCCCCCCACACCCCTGCAGTTAAGCCATTCTGAGTAGGTGAATGTGTAGGTCATCCCATGACTTTATTTCATATGAGCTATACTGCAGAGCAATTAAAATAAATGCCATATTGTAGTAACATCTGCAAACAGCCTCTGTGCTGCTTCAGGGATTATAATGCAACATCCGTTTGTACAGCAGAATAAATTGCTCTTGCTTCGTAACCCCATCGTTTGTATTATTGTATACAAAGTTTCAGAGCATGTTGAAAGAACCAGCATATTAAGTGATTAAACTTAGATGGTGGGTGTGAGAACTTTGATTTATGCAATGCATACATTTCTTTTTCATAATTTGTCTATTTTTAAGTGCTCCTTTTGGGCGAGGACTGTATGGACCTCTTACGTATTTCTCAGAGCTGGTCACCATTTTCATCTTGAAATTGCAAAATATTGCAGTCCTCCTTTGTTGGCTGCTGAAAACACAAAACAAGTAGAAGTTTTTCGCTATATCTTTGGCTCCATCCTAAACCTATAGGTTTAGGATAATCAGTCAGGATAGATCTTACATCCTAGATGGATATTTTTATCAGCTCTTGATACTTCAGCTGCATTTTAAGCATCAGTTCAACGATTTTCTTTTGAAGTATCACAGCAGAATTTATAAACCAGCTCCTTCTTAAAGCGCCAGGTAAAACAGCCAGCTCAGCAAGCTCAGGTTTAAGGTCAACCTCTCTTTGCCAAGCAGGTGATATGGTTGAGGTTATTTGCAGTTAATTAAGAAGGATTGGTAGAGGTTCAGTTCTGCCTATGGTAAAAAGTGCCCTGCTTTTAGAAGCATACCTTCAAGTCAGTCAAAGGCACTTCTGCATCAGTGTGTTATTTATGAAAGAGAAGGTAGGAAAGAACAGTTTTTTTGTAAAGATGTACAAGATGACGATTCATTGCGCTTGGCTGGATTGCAAAGCCCATGCACTGCTCTTCTCTAATGTACTGAGGGTAGGACTGGGAGATAATTTGAAAAACACATTTTGTTCAACCAGTGCTGAGTGCATTCTGTCAAGCAATTCTCTTCAGATTATCTCTTTATACAAAAGCATATTTTTTTCCCCACTTCTTTCATGCTGTTGCATTCTGTCCAGGGAAAAACCTCAGTGTTTATCATTATGGCATTGCATGGAGATGGCGGCACAAAGAAATATCCTATGCAAATACTCCATACAAATATAATGTTTTCCTAGCAAGCACTGAGAAGAACAGCTTGACATATGACCATGGTCTGAATTAATCCCTTGCAAAAAATGGCTTTGTTAAATGCAGCATCTCTCAGAATTATTGTTGGTAAAAGTACCATAAAATTTGCAACAGTTCTTACCATGATGCCTCCATAACTTGCAAAATCCTGGTCTCCAAGTGAAATACAGCGTTGAAATTTCAGCCAGGATCAATTTTTATTACAATTTTTATTACAGCAAAATGACAAATCCTTCAGGATATGAGTTCACAGCAGGACTTTTTTCTTTTTTTTATGAAGCCAGCTATTTGGAAAAATGCCTTAAAGAAAACTCATTAGTTTTCATTACTCTGTATGTATTTATTTACAGTATTTAACCAGCTAAACAAGCTAATGTGCAGCACTTCATTTCCTAATTTGGCTTTGAAGCTTGAGCAGCAGAAGTATCAATTACATTCTGTCAAATGCAAACATTAACATAACTGTATGAAGCAATCATGTTTCTAACAACAGCAAGCACTGCCCAGAGGACCAAAATAAATAAAATTCATAGAGCAAGAGGTAACGCTTTTCTTTACAGCAGGATTAGGGCTGGCGAGTGCCCATGCGCTTTCCTCTCAAGGGACAACTGTCTCACAGGGCTGGGGAGGCAGCTTCAGCACTGAAATGCAGGTGATTAATAAGACACTTGCTCACTGAGGGCACGGTCTCGTCACAGCGGGTGTGGATTTCTGCATGCAACTCCACTGTTATTACTGGTTAATTAATGTATAATTTGCAGAAAGAGATGAAACTGGGACCTCAGCGGTGTGTTGTGAGCACACGCATGAGCTTATCATTCGAAGAAATATCAGGGTGACACGAAGGGTGGATGACAGAAAATAAGTGCGGCATGAATCAGCTGCCCCGTGTTTATCATATGGCGCTGTTGTGGGAAAACGTTCACCTCCACCGAGTACCAGCTCCTGCCAACAACAAAAGTTGAGTTTGATAAATTATTAGTGGAGATGTTCTCAGTGGCTTTGCTTAGATTTTACTCCTCTTGCGCAAATTGCAGATTAGGAAAGGATTAAGTAACAGCAGTGTGGCTGAAGTATTACACATCGCGCTGGCAATTAGCCAAAGAATGTAGCATGCAAAAGCTGACATTGCCTAAGAAATCAAATATAGCTCTGGTCACCACAGAAAATGACTCTTCCCCACCACGTAAGGTAGTTGCTCAGTTTCTCCTGTGTCACCCAGTGTCTTGCACCAGTGAATGGTTCATTACAGGGTTTTTTTTTCCTCCTTTTCATTTTTTTTTCTTTTCTTAACTTCCAGGTAGTGACAAAGCCATAAACATTTAGATGAATCACAGAAACCATAAATGTAATTGAGTATAAAGCCATTGTTGGGTCTTGTGATAACATCCCTGTCAAGTCTCAACTTGTCACATTCGTAGTCTCACTGAGACTACTGTGTCTCTGTGCAGCCAGGGGCAAAGTATCAACATAGTACAGGGCAAACGGCTGCACAAGATGCTCATGCCCAGTGACCATGACTTTGCAGATGGGCAGTGAGATGCCTAGTGTAAGCATTTCCTCCAGTGAGTAAAGGCAGCAGAATACAGCTCATAGAGATCAGCCAGCAGCCTTTGTTGCAAAGCAGGGGGACAACGGCACTGAAAACCCAGGCAAAAGGTTAAGACCCACCCTGGTGTTTGTGTGAAATTGTTGGCTGACAAGCATGGTGGTGAACTCTGCTCTTCCCCACCCTCATGCCTTTGCCCAGCCTTTTTGGATCTGGGGGAAGGCAGGATGCTGCTGGGCCAACCGACCCACCTATCACCAGGAGAAACATTGGCAGATGCTTACAGATGTGCATGGGAGCAGCGCAGGTGCCTGTCAGGCTCCCCTGTGATGTTCCCCCTGCAGCACAGACAGACATGTCTTATAAGGGGCCTACAAGGAAGCTGGAGAGGGACTTTTTGCAAAGGCATGTAGTGATAGGACAAGGGGGAATGGGTTTTAAACTGAAAGACAGTAGGTTTAGATTAGTTATAAGGAAGAAATTTTTTACTACAAGAGTGGTGAGGCACTGAAACATGCTGTCCCCAGAAGCTGTGGATGTCCAATCCTTGGAGGTGTTCAAGACCAGGTTGAATGAGGCTTTGAGCAACCTGTGGAAGGTGTGGCAAGGGAGTTGAAACTAGATGATCTTTAAGGTCCCTTCCAACCTAAAAATTCTATGATTTTATGACACTGTGGCCCACTTACGCCTGCCTTGGTGTTTAACCATCTTTTGAGGATCTTCCTATCAAACAGTTGCTTGGCTGCCTTTGACCGTATCTGTACTTTGGGGTCTCAAAATTCTGTGGCAGTAGATTCTTGAGCAGAGCTTGGACCTGGTCTGTTAAATTACCTTGCTTGGAAAGGGGATGTGCTGCAAAAGATAAGAATACAACCAGAACCACTGAAGAGGGCTGACTGGTCCAGCTTTGGAGGGACTTTGTACTGCCTTCCCTCCCCATGGGGACTGGAGGTGACACAGAGTGGCTGTGCTTTGTGCAGGACAACAGCCTTTGGAAGTGGCTACGGTGCCCAGGATGATGGAGCTCAAGCCCAACAGACATAAAGGCTTAATCAGCAAACTCATGGGATTTTTTTCTCATGGGTCTTGTGATGCTTAATATGTAAGAGCCCTGTCTGCTGAGGTTAATGATCTACAGGAGATTTCAACTTTCATGTGAGGAAGAACGAACAAGTGTTTGGTGTGTGCTATTGCAAAGAGGGGTTTGAAAGGATGTGAACTCTTTGGATTACTCTCTCCTTGTCACCGGTGTCCCAGGCAGATGCTGTAAAGGCATGCTTGACTGGCTGCCTCATTACAGCAGGCAAAGCTTTGTCCTTTTATCTGAGCAGCTGGCAAAACAATAAATTAAAAAATGAGGTGAAGTCAGCAAATAGTTTTCTTTCCCCATACGCAAGGTTAGAGGAACTACTCCCCCTTCACCAGAATGCTTTCCTGACTTAGTAACAGTTATTTCAATCTATCTCCTCTTTTTTTTTCTCTGGACACATGGGGAAAAGCTGGATTTGTGGTTTGGCTGGAGGGGGAGCACCTTTTCATGTCATGCTGTGTCCCAGGTACTTCATGTGCATATACTAACTGCAGTGAAATCCCTGAAAAATCTTTCTCCAGTATGGGGCAAAGGTGGTTTTGCAGGGAGAGTGCTTTTGACGTGTCAGGATGGGAACTGGACTCCACCATGAGGGACCCTCTCTGCCTGCAGATTCATCAAGCAAGCCATGCTTGCAGGAGACAGCACCACCTTTAGTAGCCATGGCCAGGAGATGGTCCATCCTGGGACGTATTTTATGCTGGAAGGAAGATGCTGAATTCACAACTAGCTTGAGTCCCTGACACTAAGTATATCTTGGGGTTGCTGGCAGGGCTTTGGCTGCTGGACACAGGCAGGGCTGTTCCTGTGGGATGCTGGGGACTGAGCTGGGGACCCAAGGCTGGCCCATGATGCACATCCTGCTCACGCATGTGGGCATGAGTCAGAGCCCGAGAGGAAGAGGCCTCACCCAGTGGCCGGTAGAGCGGCACAGGGAGCTCGGGATGTGTGCTGATGAAGGAGATTGCTTATGACTGCTGACAGCCTCCCTGCACCTGTGGTGTGGGGAAGGGGGTTTGGAGCTAACCAGATCTCACATCACATAGAAGTTCAACACAAACGCTACAGTATGAGTTTGTAGAGGTGACTCAAAGCCTGCCTTTAGGCATCTGCATACCTTAGGGCAGAAGGAGTTGCTCGGCACTCCCAGCATACATATCCCAAGCTGCTGCCAGTGTCCCACAGTGAGAAGGCAAAGGAACACTGAGCATATCCACTTTCATCCTCCACTACTCTGCTTTAGTGTGACCCCACCTGGAGTACTGGGACTCCCAGCCTAAGAAAGACATGTACCTGTTGGAGTAAATTCTGAAGAGGGCCACAAAAATGATCAGAGGGCTGAATCACTTCTCCTATGAAGACCACCTGGGAGAGTTGGGATAGTTCAGCCTGAAGGAGAAAAGGCTCCAGGAAGACCTTATAGCAGCCTTCCAGTACCTAAAGGGGTCTGCACAAAAGCTGGAGGGACTTTTTAGCAGGGCCTGTTGTTATAGGACAAGGCATAATGTCTTTAGACTGAAAAAGGGTAAATTTAGATTAGATATTAAGAGTAAATTCTTCACTGTGAGGGTGATGAAGCACAGCAACAGGTTGCCCAGAGAAGTCATGAATGCCCCACCCCTGAAGGTGTTCAACTCCAGGTTGGATGAGGCTTTGATCCACCTGATCTAGTGGAAGGTGTCCCTGCGCACACAGAGGGAGTTGGAAATAAGTGCTATTTATGGGCCCTTCCAACCCAAACTAAACTATGATTCTATGTTTCTATGCTGGCCAGAGGCCTCTGGAAAAGCAGTGCAGTATTCTCTTCTTCCCATCAGCTTGACTGCAGTCTTACTATCTTCAGCACCTGTCATCTGCTCTTTTCCCAGGTGCTAATCTCACTCAGGCACTGGGACAGCTGAGTGATGGTTCAGCCACGCCCACCCCTGCCCTTGCCAGGAGACACGTGTCCAGATCTTTTTACCCCTGCAAATTATTGCATTTAATTATTTCTGGAAATTTTCCACTACCATATTGGAATAATTCTTCCAGAAATCAGGTTCATCTTTGCTAGGAAGAAGTCGTGTGTCTCAAGCAAACATCAGAATGAATCATTTTGGTAAACACTCCAGCTGCAATGGCCTCCCAGCACAGGGTGAGTGGAAGCTTGTCTATGGTTTGGCACTTACCCACAAAACCCTGAACATCCCAGCACTTCTCGGAGTCAATGGGATGACTTAGAGTAACAAATGCCGGGTATGACTGTAGGCAGTTCAAAAGCCAGTGGTAGATGGATCACGGTCTTGCAGCTGTGGCTTGAAAAGGGTTATTGATTCATTTGGAAACAACTAACAGGAGTGACTTTATAACACACAGGATTATTTAGTCTCACCACATGCTAAACATAGACCAAGTACAGTTCAGCACTAAGATTCTTCCAGTGACCATCACATAAAACACCCAACAGGGTAATGCACCAATGTGCTGGGTAATGCACTTCCCTTAGGTACGTGTGTAGGCCTTAAAATCCAAGGGAGAAATTTTTCAATTAAGGACTTAATAGGGAGGGGGTGAGTTGGGAAGCAATCAACCAAAACAACAGAAGTATGCGGATAATGATATAGCCATGATCCAGGCTGCTGCAGCAGTTCAAAGTAAGCAGAAACTAAATCACTTTCTGTGTGTATAGAAAATGCATGCTCTGAAACCACACAAGAACAGCTTCTCATCTCATTTCTGCTTGCTCTGCTAGGCAGTTTAAGGGACCTGGAGTTTTCCTTTATGGGTCAGCTGAGGATGTTCCTGGTGGTCAGGACTTACAGAATGATATAAATGGAGCCATTGCATATCCCAGTTGTTTCTCCTTTGCTAGCAAAATGTCAAAAAATGCCAGGTAGTTACAGAGGCAAAGATTGCCAGGGATGGGAATGACCAGCATGTCGCTGGGTTGTTTGCTGTGAGCCCTTGTGGTCCTACCCCTCAAAGTCTTCATTCAAACCAGATGCCTCTGGGAAAGTAGAGCCCTGTAATTAAACCCTGGCAGCCCCACTGCAGGGATAAGCCATTTTCCATGCATGGGGTATCTGGTCCCATAGACGCTATGTGCAGAAAATCCCTAGCTGGATCATAAGGGTATAGCCAGAAGTTTTGCTCTGACATGACCTGTGTTGCAGCTCTATTCAGGATATGCTCAAGAGTTTTGTTCTGACATAAATTATAATGCAATCATACTAATCTGGAGCAAAGTCAGGCTTGGCCTACCCAGTGACCCACAGCATTGCCATCCTGGTTGCTGCATGCTGGGTCAAACCTAGAGATCCTAACTCAGAGTTCATCCAGCAGAGCCTGAGGAGCAACCCAGGGAGAAATTCTCCAGTGCATGCAACGTTCTTGTGTAAATCAATGGAAACTGTAGAGGCTGGCCTGAAGTCAGGATTTCAGGATTTGACCCAATTTAACCTTGGCATAAATAGTTGCCCAACTCTAATTTTTTTTGTGAGGCTCAACAATTAGCTTTCAAAACAGCCTTAAAAAAAAAAAGAAAGGCGGCTGGGGTTCAGAAGTGCTGTGCTAGCCAGCAGTGTTTTGTTAAAGTTACTTCCACTATTATGGTATTTGTTCGCATCAGCACTTTGTGCAAAGTAAAGGGCTGCTCTGGGCTCTCCATCCGGGGTAGAGCTGTGTGAGCCCAGGGCAGAAGTTGAGACTCTTCCCATATTTGACACAGAGGCACAGTAGTTCCTTTTACTGAATTCAGCTGTCTGTTTTGTTTTTTTTTTAACTCACTGGAGTGAAATCCTGCCATGTGCAAAACACGAGGACTGCTCATTGCTCAGGTCCAGTGAGTCACAGTGTTCAAGGTTTATTGGAGAGGTTTTTGGAGCAGGGACTGAGAGGTGAGATGGGAAGATGGGAACAAGCAGGAAATGTTTACACCCTTGCACAGGGGTGAGTTTAACCTTGGGGACTCACAGTCTCTCTGTCCCTTCTTGTTTCTATGCAGGAAAATGGAACCACTCCCCAGGCTGCTTTCAGGAACCTCTTTCAAAGAGCTGATGCAGATATAAAACTCTTTTTTTTTTTTTCTCACCTTCTACCCACAATAAAAGGCATCATTTCAGCCTTAAAAAATTTATTGGTTTAATTACTCCACTACATCTTGGAGTTTACTATGCCATTACTTGTTAATATATTTAATAGAGCACAAGGGATGCCAACACCATTGTATCGCGTTGACATTTTGTTTCACCTCAGATCCTGACTTGTAACCTTGCACCATGCAGTCCCACGGCTCTGGATATGACCTGGGTAGCAGCTGCCAGGGACGAAAGTCCATCTGTGGAGGCAGCTGCTGCAATGGGAAGGACAACCCCAGCACTGAGAAATCGCTCACAGCCCCGTTGTGTCCGTTAGGCAAAACCAAATGTATTTTCAGGGAAAACTGCTTTTACTTCCCCTGCGGAAAATACATGGATAATCATTTCATTTGGGTTTAGAATGAAATTGGCAGGATGGCCAGTTGCAGGGTGTTAATCAGGAGTGGCGTTTAATATGTGCTTCAAGTACTTTGTTATTGTTGGTTCAAAGCTTCCTTCTGCAGATGAATCTGGGTAGTTCCTTCGTGCTTCAAAACAATTTTTGAGAGTCAGACTTAGGTTATGAATTTCTTTTTGCCCCTCGTCTTCAAAGTTTGGCTCCAGTTTTTTAACACTTCCGGATATGAGACATCCCTCTGGGCTCTTCAGCTGTGACTTGACTTGCAAAGAACCATGAAATAAGAAAAAACAAGGCGATTTTGGTAGTAAAATCAGCCCACAGAGGTTTAAGAAGCATGGGGACACCCTTCGTCATTTCTCTGAGTTGTTTTGGTGCTGGATACATTGCATTCTGCTGGTGTGTGTGATGGCAAGAGAGTTGCTCAGGAACCCACCTGTGCTTGAAGTTGGAATGTGGTTTTTCCCTTGTAGCACTCATTGGGTGGGGTCATCGGTTACGCATTTAACATAGGCCTGGGCAACCTTTGGCCCATGGAGCAATTTGCCTCTCATGGTGTTGGGCCCCAGGTTGCTGGGAGACATGGGGGAGGATGGGTGAGATTGGGGCCTAGAGTGGCAGGATGGGAGATCCAGGACCGGAGAAACTGAGGGTGGGAATCTTGTGAGTGAGACCAGGGTTGCTTGGGCTGCTGGTCATGTTTTATAACTGTGTGAGTGATGCCAGGCTGCCGGCCTCTTTGTGTCCTCTACCCCTTGCCTCACTAAGTGACTACAGCTCAGCCTTTGGGATTATTCAGACCAGGGAGGGGAGTAAAGGAGGTTGCAGGGCATGTGTTTGGATGACTCCGAAGTTGCACCCAGCCCACTGAAAGCCAAGAACCACTCTTCGACTCACTCTCTGGGCTTGCGAGCGTGAACAGAAAACATGATGGTTTCAGTAATGGTGAAAATCTCAGTTTTGTGTAGGAACTTTTTACTTTTAGCCTTTTACTTTCTCCTCCATCACCCCGTATGTGACTCAATGCCATTGTCATATGGCCGCGTAACTCCAGGCACACAATAAGCCTCCAGATACTACAACTGTTAGGAAAACAGATTGCTCACTCCATCCCCTGGTCAGCTGAAAGGATTACAATATATATTAGGATCAGGATTGCTTTCCTAATAATAATACTCACCCTCAAATCAGGTGTAAGGGGAAAACATGTGAAGGGAAATTATTTTCCAGTAAAGAATCTCTCTGGGAGGAATTGTTGGATAAATACTAACTGGAGATCGGGATCACACAGTTGCTGAGCTGGGCTTTTCCCACTTGGAAGTAGTCTGGGAGCAGCGTTATGGGCTGTAGGCCCATGCAAAGCAAAAATGCTGTTGCATGCATGCATGATGGTAATTACTTGTGCACTCACACACCATGTCCTGAGAGGCTCTGGTAAAATGGTAATAAAATTATTGAGAAAAAGAAGTCCACACACTGCTTTGTCAGTGAAGTGGACAATGGACCATACCTGCTTTTAGAAATGGGTTAAGGGATGGACTGAAAACCGTGACTGCAGAATGTATATATATGCCTTTTGTTCAGGTAATCCTGCTTATGTTGAGGCTGTTTGGGAACTGTGAATGCAAAGAAAGAGCCATAGGCCCAAAGTCAATACGTATCACCGAGGGCCCGGCATCTTTGTTATGGAGCATTAACTTTAGCCTGCATGTGAGGTGTATCAATTTAGATTCTTTCCTGTAAATACATCTGTGCTGGAAAGCTCAGATTGGATTCAGTATATATTTCTCGTCCTTTTTTTTCAGCTGGATAAACTTAAGCAAACTGATATCATGTGACTTGCCAAAACCACCCAGTGAGTCATTGGCTCAGCCCAGATTAGATCTCAGGAGCTTTATAGCTTTGATCTAGCCACAAGACCACGTGGCCTCTTTCTATAGTCTCTGATGAAAGGCTACATAAACATCCATAAGGGAGTTTACTGAATATTTTTTGAAGGTTCTGAAACAAGTTTTGCCCCTGCGGCAAGTAAAATTGGAATAGGCTGTAAACGGCTGCCGTACACTTATATGCTGGAGTGAAAAAGTAAAAGGGAGAAAAGTATATGTCAGGACACCCAAAAGAAAAGCTCCTTGCAAACAACAACAGGATGCTCTGCATAACAGTGCCATGGATGCTATACCTGCCATATGAATCTTTCCCCAAGAGCTTCTTACCTTATAAAGAGATGTCGTTGCGTCATCTGCCAGAAAGTATAAACACATTAAGCAATGTTATTTTCTAAAACATCAACACATGAGCTACTTACAATAGACTAAAAAGTCATTGTTGCTTTGAGGATATATTTGTCCCAAGTGATTCATAACAATCTGTGGCACTGACGCTATGAAGACTTCTAAAGGATGCCTCCACTTCCAGGCAAGTATCCACGGAAACAAGCCCACAAGTTCGCTTTGTTTGCCTTCTTTTACCTAGGATAACCTTCTAAGCTGCTCTGTAGACAGCCAGGCTTCCCGGATGAAGCAGATGTCTATCCCCTCCAGATGCTAGGGTATTCTTTCTGAACCTGCTGTGCGGCTGACCACTGAAAGCCCTCCTGAAGGAAGGGCAGCAGTGTCCCTTGGTTGGGCTGGATGAAGATGAGGACATCTTGGTGGCAGTAGCTCCTACAGTATGGTACTAATGTGGTTCCAGAGGTGGCTGCCAAGAATTGCTTGCCTGCTCCAGGAGGTGCATGGAATGACAAAACCGAAGCTAGCAGAATGCAGAGGCCGTGTTACTACGACCCAGGCATTTAGAGTAGGACTCAAAGGCAGCTCAGACATCCCCATATTCTCAGGATGGGCAGCTCAATTAGGCAAAGACCATCTTCTGGCAAGGGAACGCTCAATCATGACCACCAAAGCCAAAAGACTGTTTAGGCCTGTAAATCTTTTTTTTTTTTTTTTTCTCTTTTTTTCCCACCTGCTCTGGCCTCTTGTCTTTCTAAAATCAGGTCTGACATGTAGGGAAATATCCTATAATATTTTGGACCCTGAGTAGCCCCTATGTCTGCCTGGAATTCAGCTCTCAGTTTTCGGAGAGACCCACGTCATTAGGGTAAACCAGCGATGTGTGTGTCTGTGTCAACACATAACAAAACACATTGTGTGCACCCTGAGATCAGGAACTAATACGTGCTCTGGCAGGAACACAGCTGTACCAACAAGAGGACAGGGTCCTAAGCAAAGGCAATATTGTCTCCTGTGGGACTGATAAAGACAAAAGACAAAGCAATTGTTTACTGTACTATTGAGGGGGTTGATTGGAATACTGGGGAATGCAGCAGCTGCTGTCACATGGTTGTTAAGCACAGGTAAATATTCAACCTGAAAAAGATACAGATAACCAACCTCAACCTATAGATAGACGTGTGGGGCACTGAGACAAGCAAATAGCTGAGGCATGTTGGAGAAACCTGTCTGCTATCCTCCTCTCATACTGGTATCAGCTCATCCTACCTTCTGGATTTTAATCAGTTGAAGAACATCCACATCGACTTATACTTTCTGTTGACAACAGCTGTACAAATGCAGAGCCAGGCTCTCTTCAACATCCTGGGAAACCCAAGACCTCTGTTGTTCTAATCCAGGACTGGGCTTTGTACAGCTGCTATGCTCTAGAAGTCTGTGCAGCATTTGTGTCCCATACCAGTCTCTCTTCTGGTACTGCAAGTAACGAAATGTGATTTATGTAGTGAAGTTCTACTTAATAAAACTGGAAATGAGATTCTGATGAGTGACTGTGAAAAGACCACCTCACTGCAAGAAAACAGGGCGTTCAGTCCTCCAGTCAGCTCTTCACAGCTCAGAAGAAGAAACCCCACAAGGATTTTAATTCACTGTTAGTTGGGTCGCTTCATCCAGCCAACAACATTTCCCCAGATGTAAAAAAATAGCTTCAGACTGCTCTGGCTAGCTCAAAAGGGAGCCTCCTTCTGATGTAAATGGAAGGACTAATCACTCAATCTAGAAATTAGAAGTTGTTTTGTACCACAGATCATAATGAAATTAGATTTGTCTTATAGATAGAGCACTAATTATCAGCCCATGTATGCAGTGTGCACACACACATCTGTGAACATAAACACCCGTATGTTTCTATATTCAGAAATACACACAAGGTTGAATCCAAAACCGAAGTGGAGATTACCGGTGCCCTGTGTGGGGAGGAGGATCTCCAAATCTGTGGTACTGGACAATCTCTACTTCATCGATGGATTTTCATGCTTCAAGCATCTGGGCTTGTCCATAAAGATGGTATCTTGGAGGTGGAGGATTTGGCAAAGCTTGTGGTGGTAGTAGAACAACATTTACGCTGTAGACAAGTGTATGGCCTGGTAGGACTGGAAGAGATTGCGTTGAAGATTGGGTTTCTGCCAAAGAAACTTTAGTAGCCCTGGGCAAGTTAAGTCCTTGTGACCTTGTGGTCAAATTTCTGTCTATCTGTAGCCTCTTCAGGAGAAAATACAAGTGATGCTGGTGCCCTTGCTGAAGTCAGCAGACCCGAAGAACATGTATCATTGTCAGAAACTCAAGCATACACTGACCAACTTTGTCACTGCTTGGAAACACAGGCTGGTACATTACATTACTTCACTGTGACTGATGGAACCAAGACCTCTGCAGAGCAGCAAAGAGCACCATCCTGGAGACAAAGATTGACTTTTTTTTAGCAATGACATGACTGAAGGTCTGCTCACGATATCAAAGGTGGGTTAAACGCACTCTCTCACTTTTGTGTCATTACAACACATTGCCAGGTCTGTTATTTAGTGTCCACTCTTCAAACAAATTATCGTAACATAACCATTTTTTTTGTGGTACTCTTGTGTCTAAGTTTTCAAGGTTGTGATGTGCTGTGTTTATATGTGCACGTATGCGTCTGTGCACATATTTAAAGCATTTGCTGGCATAGTTGACTGGGAACAGAAATGTTAATTGTGAGATGTTAATGAAAAACGGAAATTATCCAAGAATATTTTACTGGATGTTCAAAAATCTATGGTATGGAGATGGAAAACAGACATGTGGGGTAAGAAACAGCCTGTTTAACAGGAGATATAGAAAGAGCAATATAACGTGAAGAAATGATATATAAAGCAAAAAAAACAACTCAGGATATAGAAAAATGAAGATTATAAATTAGAAATTTAAAAAAAAATAAGTGACTGATAAAAGGAAACCAGTTAATTTATAAATTAATTTAATTAATTAAACCAATTAATTAATATATTATCAGAAGCTAATGGAGTGAAAGAAATGCAGAAACCATTTAAAGAAATCATGTCAGGAGCAATGCTTCTTTCTGTCCCAGACGCATCCCCATGGCAGTATAGACCATTTGCTAAATGCAGATGGTAAAATCATAAACAGTGGTGTAAGAAAAAAAGGCAGAAATGTTCAATAGCTATTTCTGCTCTGCCTTTGGAAGGGAGTGGGATATTCATCCCATATGATATTGCGGATGGAGTACAGCATTTACCATCTGGAACAAAGGAGGATGTGAGGTAGCATCTGCTAAAATTAAATGTTTTTCACATCATCTGGCCTGGCTATATTTACATCTTAAAGGAGCCAGCTAAAATGTTTGAAGAAGTTTTATTTTTACAAATCTGGGGAAATTCCAACAGTGTGGAAGACTGCCATGATTGCTTTGGGTGTGAAAGGGACACTCTGGAGAGCAACAGGCTGGTTAGCAGGACAGGATCCCTTGACACAATTACCAAAAGTTAATTCAGGCCTCCAACAACAAGGCATTAGAGGCTAAAAATAAAAACAATGTTAATCATCAGGGTTTTGTGGAAGGTAAATCTTATCGAAGAAACTTGTCTTTTTATTCAGAGAAGATCAGAGATCTGTTTGACACGGTATTCCTGGCTTTCTCCACCACATGACAGTTTGATTAATGAGCCCATATTATACAGGATGAATGGGACACACACTACCTGGTTTAAAAATTGACTGAATGACAGATATAAAAAAGTAGTTATTATGAGGAATTAATGAGGAAGAAGTGGGCCAGGAGGTGAAGTCAACCAATTATGTGGCACCTGCAGAACAGCCAAGAGATCAGGCCCAGCCAGCATGGGATTCAGAGGGGTAGGTCCTGCCTGACCAACCTGATCTCCTTTTATGACTATGTGACTCGTCTGGTGGATGAGAGGAAGGCTGTGGATGTGGTATACCTGGACTTCAGCAAGGCCTTTGACACTGTCTCCCACAGTAGACTCGTAGAGAAGCTGGCAGCCCGTGGCTTAGATGGGAGCACTCTGTGCTGGGTTAGGAATTGGCTGGATGGCCGAAACCAGAGAGTGGTGGTGAATGGTGTCTCATCCAGTTGGCGGCCATTCACCAGTGGTGTCCCCCAGGTATTGGGTATTGGGTCCCATCCTGTTTAATATCTTTGTTAATGATCTGGATAATGGGATTGAGTCCATCAGCAGCAAGTTTGCAGATGATACCAAGCTGGGAGGAAGGGTTGATCTGCTAGAGGGTAGGATGGCTCTACAGAGGGACCTGGGCAGATTGGAGAGATGGGCTGATTCTAATGGGATGATGTTTAATAAGTCCAAATGTCGGGTACTTCATTTTGGACACAACAATCCCATGCAGAGCTATAGACTGGGGACAGAGTGGCTGGAGAGTAGTCAGGCAGAAAGGGACCTGGGAGTGCTGGTTGACAGGAAGCTCAACATGAGCCAGCAGTGTGCCCAGGTGGCCAAGAAGGCCAATGGCATTCTGGCCTACATCAGGAATAGTGTAGTGAGCAGGACCAGAGAAGTTATCGTCCCCCTGTACTCGGCACTGGTCAGGCCTCACCTTGAATATTGTGTCCAGTTCTGGGCCCTCCAGTTTGGGAAAGATGTCAGGATGCTGGAGTGTGTTCAGAGGAGGGCAACAAAGATGGTGAAGGGGCTGGAGCACAAGCCCTACGAGGAGCGACTGAGGGAGTTGGGGCTGTTTAGTCTAAAGAAGAGGAGGCTCAGGGGAGATCTCATTGCTCTCTACAGCTACCTAAAAGGAGGTTGTAGTCGGGCAGGGGTTGGTCTCTTCTCTCAGGTGACCAGTGACAGAACTAGAGGGCATGGACTCAAGCTTCATCAGGGAAAGTTTAGGCTTGATGTGAGGAAAAAGTTCTTCACTGAAAGGGTGATTGGCCATTGGAATGCACTGCCCAGGGAGGTGGTGGAGTCGCCGACCCTGGAGGTGTTTAAGGGGAGACTGGATGAGGCACTAAGTGCCATGGTTTAGATGATGGTTGGTGTTAGTGTTGGTGTTGGTGTTAGTGTTGGGTTATAGGTTGGACTTGATGATCTCAGAGGTCCTTTCCAACCTTATGACACTGTGATACTGTGATACTGTGATACATGGAACTCAATGTTTCTGTAGCTTCGGTCTGGGTGACTCAAACATCACCGTTCTACAGTAAAGGGTTAGAGAGCCTAACATAACATATTTGTCTTGTCGAGATCTTGTCTTTTTGTACAGCCCTAGAATACATTTGAGCAATTACCTTGATTGTCCAGGTAGAAAAGCAAGGAGGTAACAGAGATGGACTGCTATTTTAGGAATCTGTGAAAAACAGTGGATGCCGAGAAATCAGCCGCTTTCTTAAGGGTCATTTGGGCAGGCCGTATCAAATTTCTGGCCTGACAGACCCAGCAAGACCATCAAGCAAATCAGTAGCAGAGTTGGGAAGATTGCTCAGCAGTCAATAGCTCTGCCCCTGACCCAGGATGATTCACTTATCTTACACATGTTGCATCTTTTCCATGCAGGGAGCAGGCATTGACATCAGCAGAACCCAAAAGAACTTCTGCTGGCCAGCACTGCCTACTCTCTTCTCTGCACACACATAGACTTCCACTGCTAAATAACTGGAGCAGCACTTCATTTAACACCTCTCTCTGCGCCCCTCCCCCCGCCCCATTACTAAATGTTTGATGGAAAATTAAAGAAGTTAATTTACGCTAATGTGCTCAGCAAGTATTTGCTCCTGTTTTATCACTTCACTTGCTTTATAGACTCTCCTGACAACTTGACTATTCACAGGAAATGTCAGCTTGTAGGGTACCACACTGGCTGATGTAATTGTTTAACAGTTACGGGAAGAAGTCAGGTAAGGTAAACTTTATTATGTGCATCAATATTTTGTTTCTACAATTGGCAGAACAAAAAGCTTGTGTCTCAAAGTTTGCCAGTATCCTGTCAGCAGCAACTGGTACCTGTTTTAATACTGGGGGCTGGCTGCGAGGCAACAAGTAGAGCCCTGTTCTGTCCTGGGAAGGCTGGAGAAGAAATGAGAAACCCCTCAGGGATGTGGCGCTTATGATAGAGCTGCCCTGCACTCTTCCTCCAAGTACTTGTGCATGCAGGCTTGTGCATGGCAGGGAGAGAAGCAAAGGCTGTTCTGAAGGTGAGGATGAAATAGTCTTTAAAAAAAGAAGTGGGAAATGAGGTAAAATAATTGGCTTGCAAATATTTTATTATCTGTTGGGAACCAGCAGGATTCATTTTATTTCTTCTGCAGTGCCTCTGCTTGATATAGGAGATCTGCCAGTTATGACATCTCCCCTAGGATCAACAACCCAGAGAGCAGTAACAACTGACAGCTGGACTTGTTTGGGCATTTCATGAAAAAAAATCGAAGTTATGATTAATATCCAAAACACAGGGCAGAAACCGTCATACTGGAGATGCTTTGGGAAGGACAGGATGCAGTGCTGGGCTCTTGTGCCTGCCCCCCCTGAATAGGCAGGCCATTTCCCACCACTGAGGAAGGCAGGTCTCTCTGAGGCCAGGGTGGTTTCCAGTGGTTTTGGGGACAGCACCAGGAGCAGTGGCAATGAAGATATGGATAGAAATCCCCTCTGGGTGCAGAGGTCCCCAGGGGCAGGGGAGCTGAAAATTCAGCACTTGCCCGCATGGCAGCTGAGGTGCCAAGCTTGGAGGGCAGCCAGGAAGCCCTACCCAGCTGTAGCCCTGTAACAATATGTCCTGGCATTTGTTTTTATCAGTAACAGCACTCTTCATGCTGTAGTTAAAGTCAATCACCTGGGAAAATCAGCAGAAATCTCTAACAACTCCAGCTGTACAATGGCAACAAAAAAAGAGGTACAGAGCTGGCACATCCTGCTGTTGCCTCCTGAGGTCCCAGCACAATCTTGCTGTAGTGGCAATGGCTGGCTTTTTGTGGAGACCCCAACACACAATGTCAGAGATATGGTGGGGCTGGGAGAGCCTCCTGGGCACCACCAGGGCCCAGGAATAGCATTTTCATCCAAAGTGAGATTCTGTGGAGGCCTTCCTGGCAGTGTGCTGCGGACCAGGGCAATTGCTGAGGTGTCCCAATACCCCCGTTTGTTCACTCACCACACCCTTGGGTGAGGAAAGCCTTATTATTCTCAGTTATCTCAAAATCGCTCACAATGCCAGCCAGCATGACATGAGATGTAGAAAAAAAGCACTGATGCCCAGTGGAAAAAAATATCTGGGACTTATCAGTTCACAATGGGATAAAACTGCAGAAGTTCCTTGGGACACTGTCAATGTGCACTGCCTCTCCTGATTTGGAGTTGCAGGGGCTGCCATCCTTGCATGGCTCTTAAACTCCTGAGGAAGCCTGGAAACACCATCTGCCTTCCCAGTGGATTGAAGTAGTTACAGAGCCTACCTGACTCTAAGGACATCCACTAAGGAGGCTTGGTAGCATTTATCGCTTTTCCCAGAAATTACTTGATTTCTTCCTTTTTCCGGGGATAGGCAGATAACTCTTTGTTGAGTTCTGCCCCTCAGCCTCCTTGGGGCTCAGCTTTGTTGCTGTTGCTTGAGCCCTAACATACGGTTCTTCACAAACTGATGGTGAATCCTCCTCCCTCCTCTCAAGTACCTGTTTGAATGGGAATTGCCCTTTCCTGGAAGCAATGCACTATAGCCCCTGGCACCTTACTGTACCTGAAATTAAAGCAAATCAGTGGGTGTCTCGGTGCTGTCTGCTGATTGAGATCATTCAGTGTGACAGTGGCTAGTGGGTCCTAACTCCAACATTTTTCTTCTAGGCAAAACTTAACACAAATTTCAAGAGAACCAGATTCATGAGAGAGTCCCAGATCAGCAACATTTTACTGTCTCCATCTGGTGCACAGACATCCCAGTATGCTGCATGCTAAGACATCTCCTGCCATATTTGTAAATAATACTAATTACTCTGGGCTCCTTCAGAAGCACTGCAATTAGAAAGAATAATGAGCAAACTCCAAAGCTGTCCTTCTGAGGTGTTGCCAGCCTGGGTTCATCAGATAGTGTCACTGAGCACAAAAGCCTCAGCAGCTGCATGGTGCTGCAAAGCCCTGAAGATGAATGCATCTGTGCTGGTGGGACAGAGCTGAGGGCCCTCACCTCCCTAAAACACCTCAGCAGTAAAGGAGGACATCAAAAGGCTCAGTTCTGAGCTCAGCTGAGGAGTTAAGGTGAAAAGGCTTTTCTTCATGAAGAAGCAGCAGGAAGCAGAGGCTCCAAGGGAGTCTGTGGGATGAGCTGCCCTGGAAATGACAGCAGCTCCAACATTGCAAATGTAGGAGGGGGCCCACATGGATGTGGCCTCCCCAGCTGAGATATGGGACCAGGATTTTCTCAGGAGTGGTACATGAGTGAAATCCATGAATCAATATGGAGGATGTAATCAATGCCTTGCAAGGCTGTGAATAAGCCAGCAGCAGCTAAGGCTGTGATGCAGAAGGGTCAGCACATTAGCGAAGGAGACTCTGTTTCTGCTATGACCAGGCTGCGTAATTTTTCCAGATTGTTTGGTGTTGCTTTTTACCTTCATCATAGAGAGAGAAAAGAACCAATAATTTTCAAAGGATTTTGAAATTTTAAAGGTCAAAGACTCTCTTTTTTTTAAAGAAAAGTATTTATCTAAAATACTATTTTGCCATATTAAAATAAAATTAAAATAAATCAAACACGGTAAAATATAATTCTCATTCATTCATGGATCAGGCACAATTCAACCTCATTTATGCCCAACCTTCAAGATTAGTTCAGGTTTGTGCAGCTGAAAACCTGTGACTCGCTGCCTCAGCCACATGCATTAACCACGTGCTCTTCCTGACACTGACATGTATCTTCGTGCTGTGGTCAGTCCTGTAGTGTTGCCCATAGCATGGAAATAGCTGGGGGAGCACCACAAGCAAATTTTGGAGCCTAAGCCGAGCTCTGGCTGAAGGCAGATAGTCTCATACCAACCCAGTTACTCCACTAGACCGTGGTGGTTAAGAGCAGTACCATGAGACAGATGTGGAGCAACAACATATCTCCGTCATGAAATGGGGTTCAGTGTAGGGCTGCCCAGCTACAGGTCAGAAAAGCCAGGCTGTATTTACGTGGTGCTGCCTATGAACTCCCAAGCTTTGGCTCTTAGCAGCTACAGCGTGATTTGTCTAGACTACATCTGGACTCGACCTGGCTCCTGGCCAGCCTGGATGAATCTCTCAACACCGTGCTGCCCACACGTCCAACCCCAGGGTTTGCATAGTCAGAGAAATCTCCCATCCGTCTGCAACAGCCAGTCCTGTAGATGTTGAAAATGTATCCCAGATTTGCTAGAATACTTACCTCCCAAAACTTTTGAAGCAGACAGAACTTGTTTTGCCTTTGCAGCTCGGGTAACTGTCCCTATCCTCGACTGGAATTCCTTGGCAATACTGCAACACAAATACTAATAATATCCACTATAAATACATATTTTCTGGCAGCTGAGCCAAAATTGAATGGAGTCCATAGAGACGCACAGACAGACTTCACTTCACTGGTTTAATAGTGGGACATGTATTTTTGTTCTGAATAAAAAAAATTATTACCATCTAACAAAAATTTTCAGGTCATAGTTGACTCTCAGGCTATCTCCAAACCTGTATACTCAACAGCACACATTCCCGAGGCCCTGATACAGGATCATCCATGCTATTGAATAGTTAAAATATTCCACTGTGCGGTGCTGGCCTGTGTTAACTTGCATGCTTCCAATCAATTCCCAGGCACTGTTGTTTGGGAGTCAACACAGCTAATCAGCTCTCTATGGCTACCCTGTTTTGATGGGTAAGGGAATTTAACTGTGTGGATATGCTGTTCCATGCTAGTTGGCCTCAGGGCCAGAAATGGTCCCAAGCACATTTATTTTATGGTATAGACATAGACTTTGGTTGTCCACTTACTTAAGTGTACATGAACAGGTAATTAAGATTGCACAGCTGTTGCCTGGATTAATTGTGTATGCCAGATCTTTAAAAGAGGGTGGGTGCTCAGCACCCAATATGCATCTTTTTTTTTTTTTTTAAAAAAAAAGGAGCATTAATTTTGTGTAATAAGCACTTGAAAACCTGGCCCCAGGGGTCTGTGTAAGGTTGGCAGCATTCAATGGTAGTTGATGTTGCTATTTCCATAGTGGTTTGGGTTGGGTTTTTTTTGTTTGTTTTATCTTTATTGCAATTTCTGAAATTTGTGGCTCATTGTGGCTGCCCAGGTAAAGAAAACTGGCTACTCAACTTTTTTTGGAGAAAATTGCCAAGATAGAAAGTAGAATCCTTGAGAGTCCAGGAGGGAAAAGAACAGGAATGGTTAAAATTAGAAGCCTGGATCTTTTGGAGCATCATGAGCTCTGGCTGCTTGTTCACAGCACTGGAATCATGGCAGCAGGTGATTTAAACTATTTAAATAGTCTTAATTAGTGCTATAACAAAAACAATTTCTTTTTAAAAATGAGGATCATAATAGGACATTTTTATTACTAAAAATATGTCTTTTTCATATTTCCTCAGCTCATTACATTATCTACTGTTCTTTAATTTGCATTATACTATTTCAAATGCAACTTGATGTGATTTAACTTCTTTTCTCTTGATCAGCCTGGTTGCTTGGGGACTGCATTCCTCAAACTCTTTCCTTCTGTGCTGGTCATTCACCATAACCTTAGGTCTAGGATAAATCCTGGATTACATTGACTTTCTGTTAGACTCATGACCCTGCTTGTAGTTGCAGACACTCCAGCTGGGCTTTTGAACCCTTTTATTGGGAATCGTGGTGTTAGTATCAAATTTTTGAGAATGTTCTTTAGTTTGCTCTATTTTTCATCTGCAGATAATCTTGAACATTTTGTGATTCAATTTATCTGTTTGCAAAATTAATATAACACTAATTAATCATGAAAAAATCTTTTTCTGTATATATAACCCTTTCCCCCCTCCTTGTAGTATTTCAGAAAGTCTTAAAAATGTCACAAATAGTTCCCAGGGGTCACTTTATCTCCTGCTGAAGTACATCCAGCTTTGGAGTGATCTGTGACAAATATTTAACATTCCAGAGAAAAAAATTAAGCTCGGAAGTGGAAAGAAAGCCTTGTTCAATTGAAACTAGAAGGAGATTTCAGATAGGCAGGATGTAAGTAACTCAGTTGTGCTTTGATTAATTACAGCTACCTCCCTGAGGTAGTCATCATCTGGTCACCTTTTATAAACAGGCATAAGAGGAAAAGAATTATAGAAAGGGAATTTCAGAATCATCCTTTGCAAACATGAATGAGTTAAACGCTATCTGATAAGAAGGCAGTGTTTTGGGTTTTATTTTCAAAACATCTCATGTGTAAATGAGTAATGCAATGTTCAATCTCTTGAGCAAGTGGCCATGTACATAACAAGCTGTTTACTCAAGATACTTCCATCAAACACAATCAGGTTGCCTAACTAAGTTTGCAAGCAAATGTTACAAGACCCCCATTGCAAAAGGTACTGACTGCAAAGACCTCATACAAAAGTCTAAGAAAGGATTAAAGCTAAATGTGACATGGATAGATAGTGAACATTGACATACAGAAACGTTATCTCTGGGAAAACAGGGCTGCTGACAGGTAGGCTCCCAGAAAATAAGGCCCGACGGGGAGCCAGAAAGTGTAATACTGGAGGGAAAACCTACAAGTCAGGGGAAAGGTGAGAGAGGGGAAAGCTTTTGTAGGAGATTTTGCCCTTTTCTAAGTCTGATTAGATTCTTCACAGCACAGAGCCTGGAGCAGTCTAATTTGATTTGACAGCTCAAGGCAGTCTGGCTTGGAAGTACTGCAAGAGCCTGCACTATTTACTTTTAAAACTATATCTGATAAATGAAACCAATGATACAATGTACCAGTTTATCTCTGGAAAGCCATAAACCAGAGCAGCAACCAGGAAAAGATTCATAACAAAATGTCAGGATATAGATATATTATTCTGAAACCAATTCATCTCCAGTACTGTCTCAGATACCTGCATATTAAAATTCTTGGTCCTTCCAGGTTTTGACACAGGAGCCATCAGTTTCTGCTAGTCAGACACTATTCTCCAAATGTTATTCAAATTTACCCACACATCAGTAGGTCAGTGCCCTCTGTCTTATGCCAAAGAGGGAAACCAACTCATAGACTTGGAGCTGGGATGAGAGTCTCACAGGCCTGGCCAGTCCTGAGGTTCCAGTTCAAAGCTCTGACACATCTTCCTACATAATTTCCCTCTAGACTTTTCATGAAGTAATCATCCTTTGGGAAACATTAAAATTTGTTCTATGTTTAGAATGGGGAATAGAGGAGAGGAGAAGGAAGAAGTGAAGAATGATCACTTTCCAAACCCTGGAAAACTCTGGAAAAGTGTCAAATTGTTTGCAAGCCCAAGAGATGGGCAGCAATCAACGTGGATTTGCTACAGGCAAGTAGTATAAAAAGTCTGGAGAATGGGGAGAAGGCAAGGGTCACTCATTTGATTTCTGTCTTGATGCAGTCCCACATGATAGGCAAATGCACTCTAGAATAAATCATTAAGTAGCAGCTAGCAAAATGTCTTGTACTTGGAAAGGACACTTAGTTTAACTGTGAGTTAATCACTATCAATATGGTAAACTAGACAGTGGAGTTCTCTAAGTTTCTCTCCTGGTTCACCCTTTTCTATACCAACTTGGATGATGACAAAGCTGCACGTAAGCTAGAAGCTGTGGGCAGGATTCAAAATGTTTGGGACAAGTTGCAGAAATGGGCTGAAAAAGGAAGGGTTCAACAGTGCAGGTGCAAAATGCTACTTGTTGAGCAGATATAGAGTAACCAGACCAATCTGCAACGGGGAACAATAGTTTAGCTGGCAGTTCTCTTTTGAGAAGACTCTAGCGTTATAGTAGATCACATGCTGAACATGAATCAGCTGTGTCATGGGTTTGCAAAAAGGCAGACATTGTATTGGGTTCTGGTAAGAGGAATGCAGCTTGCGAGACAGATGAAGTCATCCTTCTGCTCTACTTATCATTGGCGAGGCCTTGGCTGGGGTGTTATGTTGAGTCTGGGGCACTTCAGTAAAGATACGGGTCAACTGGGGAGAGCCCAGTAGGGGGAAACAGGAATGTACAGAGGTCTGAAAAGAGTTACTTTGTCATGCTGAAGTGGAACAAACTGCAGTCAGCTTAGAGAAGGCTGAAGGGTAACACAGGAACATTCTTACACAAAAAGAGTTGTTAATCTTTTGAAAATGTATTGTGCACTATGGGAGTGGCTTAAATTTCATTAGAAAAGATTCAGATTAGTCACTAGGAAAACCCCCTAATGATCAAATATAATGAAATACTAGATTCAATTGCAGAGCTTGTAGGATACGCTAGGCAAACATGACAGGAATTACATAGGTACAGTTTATTGTTTTTAAAGGATCTTGTTTTGAAACAAAAAGGATCATCTTTAGAGATCCTTCCCCTTCCAGTTTACCTGAGATATTGGATAGCATATTTTAGGTAACCCAGTGTAACACCACCACATTGTGGCAGAGATTGCAAAGGACCTTTACAGATGACTTAGCCTAACTTGATGCTCAAAATGGGTGCAACTAGAGATGGTGGCTCAGTGCCACAACCAGTCAGATTTTGGATATCTCCAGGGATTTAGACGCCACAATGTCCTTGTGCAACCTGACCCAATGTTATTAAGCCTCACATTACTGGTTTTTTTTTTGTTTAATGGAATTTGCTGATTTTCAATTTGTACCCATTGTTTCATGTGCTTTCATTTCATACCACTGAGTAGAGTTTGAATTTGTCTTCTTAACTCCTCCCATCAGGTCTTTATTCATATGGATAAGATGCTCCTGAGCCTTCTCTTCTCCAGGCCAAACAGTTCCAGTTCTCTCAGCTTTTCCTCATGTTACAGATGCTCCAAACCCTTCATCAACTTTCTCTGGATTCAATTCAGTGTGGCCAGTGCAGAGGTAGCTCACCAGGGTTGAGGAGAGGGATGGGATCAACTCCTGATAGGATTCCATCATCTAGGTTGACAGTGAATGTCTTGGGTTATTAGGTCCGTTATTGACCTCTGGGCTAGACCACTGATGACTGGCCTCCAGCTGAGTTTGTGCCAGTTATCATAATCTTTTAAACCTGGCAGTTTGTCATTTATCACTCCACCTCAATATCCAGTTATCTAGTTTGTACATTATCAGTTCATCTATGAGGACTTTATGGGAGAAAGCCTTAACAGCCTTGTTGAAATCAAGATAAACAACAGCCAGTGCTCTCCGTTCATCCACCAAGCCAGGCATTGTAGAAGTCTATTGTTTGGTTAAGGAAGATTTCCCCTTCATAAATCCATGTTGAATACTACTAGTCACCTTCCTGTCCTTGATATGTTTGTCAGTGATTCCCAGTGATTCCCAGTCCCAGCTTCCCAGGGACTGAATTGAAACTCACTGTGTTGTAGTTCCCCAGTTTGTCCTCCTGGCCTCTGCTGAAGATAGTAGTGACATTTGCTTTCATACGGCCCACAGGAACCTCTCCGATTGCCATGGCTTTCCAAAGATAATTGAAAGTGGGCTCACAATTACATTGATCAGCTCCCTCAGCACTCCTGGATACATCCAGTCAGGTCCCAGGGACTTGTGTATGTTCACTGTGCTTAAATTCCCTATCTTGGTCCTCATCCACTAATGGTAAATCTTTTATGCTCCAGACTTTCCCTCTTATCTCAGGGCCCTGGGGCTCCTGAAAGCAGATCTTACCAGTAAGGAGTGAGGTGAAGAGGGTGTTGAGTACCTTGGCATTTTCCATGCCGTTTTCATCAGGTGTTCTGCCCCATTCAGCACTATCCCCACATTTTTGCTAGTCTTTTTGCTACAGAAATTCTGAAGTCCAGCTTATAGACTCTTCCATCTTATGGTCACTGCAGCCAAGACTGTCTCTGACTTTCATAATCTGGATCAGTCTTGGTTTGTTATGGTTTGTTAGCATGAGGTCTATCACTATTAAAAAGACGTATGAGTGTGTGGGGAAGTGGCAAATTACCATGTAGGGAAATTCAGAAATCAGAATAATTTCCTGACTGTGGCTGGAAAAAATAGAGAACTACAGTATGAATCTCTTTATTTTCTTCCCATCTCTCTATCCCATACATCTGCTACGACATCTGGACGAAGAGCTACCTCTGCATTTATTTTGCTGTCTGGCATGGAAACAGACAGGGTTGAGCAGGGGTCTGCATTAGAATTTTGAATCCAGTCCAGTCAAACTGACTCGCCTTTCCCAAAAGACACTACCTGGACTTGGCATAGCAAGTTATCAGAAACTTCTACTGGGGCTGTGAGGTGATGTGACATGCCTGGAGAAATGATGTGGATGGGGATTGGAAAGGGCATCAGAAAGAGAAAAAAGGCAAGAAGAAGGTAACACCCCCACCCATCCCCAGCCTTCCCAAAGGGCAAGAAAACTTACCTGTGTGTAGAACATTACCCTGGGATCCAGAGGCCAGGTTAAGTCCTGGCATTTGTTTGGATTGTTTTACCCCTTGCCTCCAGCTGCAGAAGTGCTGAGAGCAGGAGAGGAAAGAGGAAGGATTTGACCAAGGAAGATCTATCTATGCCTCCACACTGCTAAGCCTGCACATGGTAGACACTTGTCTCCCATCACATGAAGTTAGCAGTTATGTGGTTTCGCAGTTCAACCAGATGTGTAAGCTTCTCTACTTCAGGAGCTTTTTCTCATTCTTGTCATAAGGTTGTAACCTCAGGCCCTAGCAATCTTCTAGCCGAGCACTGTATTTCTGATGCAGAGGGCCAGGTTTGGTTCATCTTCTCCCTGCCAGGCAATGGCCTGAGTTCAGTGCTGTAGTGGCGCTTCTTCTTTTCCTGGCTTAGCAGAGAGGGAGAATGTTTGGGAATGGAAATGAATGAGATGCGTTGGAGGCTATGGAGTTGACTTTGTCAGGGAAACACAACAGTTTGGTTTATTTTTCATGTTTCCAGAGAAATATTATATTTCATTCTGGGGCAGAGAGGTTATTCTTCTGCACTGATAGCTGCACTTTACACAAGATTGTCCATTGTTTGAGATGGCTGCTCTGAAATGTAGTCACAGGAGTGAAAAGAAAATAATGACAGAATTCCCTTATTCCGCAAACAAAACACGCAAAACAAAACCTGAATGAGATATAAGGAAATGTATTACCCTCCATAGTCAAATGGCACAGCCTCAAGAAGGGATATGGCTTACACTTGCACAAACAGGCATTACCTTTTGCCCTTGGTAGAGGTGACTCAGCTGCAAATATCATCCACAACTGATTGTTACCCTGGAAAAACAAATGATTCAAACTTTGTAGAAGGACATGTGCAAGGCACTGGAGTCCAGCAACAGGACACAAGAAAAATCAGCAGTCTGCTTACAAAAAAGGTCTTTCTAAAGACCATAACAGCCTTTTTGAAGCACATTTTATAAGTCACAGAGAAGCACTACAGGCAGGCAAATAAAACCTAGTTCTGCCTGAAGTTAATGAAACTATTGCCACTGGCTAACTTCCTGGGGAACAGGCTGGAAACTGTACTGCAGCCTCTAAACTGGGATTATATACACTGCAGCAGTACTTACTGGCCTTGGCATGTGAACAAACAGCAGGAACAAGCTTCTATGCAATGAGAAATGGAGAAATATTTACCTCCCTGAAAAGTCAATATTTTAGCACAAACATGATTGAGAGAGTTTATGGAGGTATTTTGTTTGTAAGCAAACTTCAAAGCTTTTTATGAGTTAGTTTTTTAGCTACTATTATTTACATTTTTTAATGGCAAAACAGTTCCCAGAAGACTGCACAGGATGAGTTTATGGCTCCAGCAAACTGAAGGAGTGACACAGAGCATTTCACTGCTGGCTGTGCAGTGGGAGTGAGCGTGCTAGGATGTTGTGCCAAGCTGTTTCCCAAGGAGATGTTCAAAGTGATGTCCTCGGCCTTGTTTTCTGGCTTCTTCTAAGTGTCGTGGGGTGCAAATGCCCTGCAGATTAAAGAGAGATTTCCAGTGCTACCCACTCCTGAAAACTGTGCAGATTGACTCAAAGTTTAGTTAACTGCTTTTTTTTTAATCCTGTGCAATTCAGTCATTTAGTATATTCCTCTAAGAAAATACGTTTTGGTATCTTGAGAGCTGTTTTAAGGTTCTCAATCCTTCTGTCAAACAAATGAAGGGACTTGAGAAAGGTGACTTCTGATACAGGAGGAATGAGGTCAGGCCACCCAGCTTCAGCAGTGAGTGTCCCTACAGCTGATAGAGACATTACCCTGTCTTCTCCATAGCATCCACTTTTAGGTAATAATTCAGCATTATTTTCTTTTTCCACAGACAGTACAGGGAGCCAAGGTAAAGATTTTCCCAGCTTAATAAAGTGCAAAAACCTGAGTGAGGAAGTGGCTAACATGATGCTACTTGGCAAGCCAGGGACTAGAGTCCTATCACCCAGCCTCCTTTGCACCTCACTGCGCAGGCTCCCTGCTTAGTTCTGTAAAACTGCCTAGGGACAAGCATTAAGTGCCTTTCCTTCTGGCTTCCTTACCAAAACCTCTCACTTTCATCTTGAAATTCTGTAAGAAAACAGATCTGGACGTGTACTTCTTACAAAGCCCTGTGGCTGTAAATAGAGAGTTTAAATAAAAGATGAGGTACAAAACTGAAAGGTCATGGAGAGATCATTAACCAAGCGGAACTACAGAGTTTGCAGTTTTTCTCCTACCTCACAAATTATTTGTTTCCTGTTTTGATGACTTTAAGCATAAACGTGATACTGGTGTGGTGTTCCTGAGCACCTCCATCCCATAGATTCCAGGGGAAAAAATAAGCTGTGGTATGCGTTGGTTTGCTGCATATGAGAAGAAGAGTTATTTTTCATATGAAGTGCTTCAGAGCTGCCCCACTTAAAATTGTCCTGATAACTCTGTCTAAGGAATTCCCAGCTGTATAGCTGTTGCTGTTGCTATACCCTGCCCTGTGGATGGCTAACATGACAAAGAAGCCAGGGTTTCCTGGAGTATCTCAGTGGTTACGATGCTGGCAGATGACTTGGGCACAGAGGGGTTTAATTGTGCTTCTATTCAGTGACCTTGCATAAATCATTTCCCACCCTCTGAATGTGGTTTGAAAATGATGGCTGACAAGTGGTATATAAGAACTTGGTGTTTTAGCAGGGCCTGGTAGCCATTTCATCACAGCCATTTTGTAATCAGAGAGACAATGGTTTATACTGGTGCCAATGTATTTCATTAGGGCCCTCCAGTACTATGTGGTCCCCAGCGGTACAGCTCATTGCTGTGCCAAGAACACCTCAGCTCTCTTTCCCACTGCTCCAAGCTTCCCATGCCCGTGTTATTTGGTGAGAGTGACGACTCCAGCTTTACGTTAACGTGGTTGGTGAGCAAACACAATTTTTGGTACCCCTGACCAAAGGAAAATGTGCAGCATGGGAAGACAGCAAACAGCTAGAGAAAGGGATTATGAAGATCAATTTCAGTAGAAAGCTTTCTAACAATGAGATTTGAAGTAAGAAGTTTATGCAACAAGGACCCAAACCACATGGAAATTCCAGGCTTGCTTCTGAGTGTTGAATCAGTGGGAACCCTTCTTGGGAGCAGAGTGGAAAGGAAGCATTCAACACTCAGAGGATTCCCAGCATCTGGGGCAATGCATGCCTCAGTGAATGCCTGCTCCTTACCAAAGAATTCCTATGTAGAGAGAAAATCCAATATCTTGTACTTTTTTCATGTACTGCAGCTTTTTAGTACTTTTTGGATACTTCTTGCATTTTTGATTGCCATATACTAAGTGTCCATCATTGCATTCTGGAAAACAGGAAGCTCAGCCAGGCTGTTATCTTGAGAATCAGGTGGGGCACAAGTGAGATTTATACTTTCCTTTCTGTCACTTTGTCTCACATGTGGGAGTATTTTCTCATTAAGCTTTCCAGATCTTTCTTAATCTGTATCCCTCCCTGTCATCCTTCCTGTTATTCTTGGTCTTCTCTTTTTTCCTTCTGCAATCCAGAGACTTTTTTCATAATTATTTTTAAGATTTGTTCAGATGAGGGGTTTTGCTTGCAGTAGTCCAGTTGTGGAATAGAAAAACATCATGTCTGAATAGTTGTGCCCATACGGCACCATTGCATTAAGTGCTGGCTGACTACATAAGACACAGATCATTAATTGCCAACTGAAGGCTGCTCTCTGTTCTAGAAAAAAGGGCATTTTTCCAGTAGAAAACTGTCTATATGCAAATTACCACCTCTGTTGGCATTAGAAACCAGATTGAATGGTCTTAGGCGACATCTCTCCTCTCTCTGAAGGACAGGTCTCTTTCAGTATCAGGAGACACAGAAAGCTGAGTAAGAACAACACTGACCTGCTGCATCTCTTTTCTCTGTTCTGCAGAGAGTAAGTCAATACGCATTTTGGAGCTAGGTTACACCAATGTCCTTAACTAATATCATGGTGCATCACATTGCTAGAAAGGACAGGAAACACTAGAAAAGAGCTTTTATTCTTGCATATCCAACCTACCTCTTTCATACCTGAATGCTCTCTGCTGTTGCTCATTGTTTCAGGGAGGTTCCTGAGATCCATGCTTTTTACATTGCTACCTTATCATACACTCTGAGAGACTGTGATCGAATCTTTTAAATTGTTCTGAAACACGGCTTGTGTAAAGGGTGTCCAGCATGACACGATGTCCTTAAGAATCTCTTTTTGGTGTTGGCATTTCAACTCAGTGCTCTGCCCCGACTGTGCCTCTGAGTGCTACTTTTCATTACATCTAGAGGCCTAACAAGTATCTCAGAGTTACAGGTAAAGGATCTTCCAGTGTGCTGAGTATACGTGCTCAGTTGCTATGTTCTTTCTTTCCTAAAAAACCTGTGTGTCTCTTTGCATCCTGTATCCCCGCAAAGGCAAACTGTTGGCCCAGTGAGATATAAGTTGTATTTAACCTACTGGGAAGACAACACTGGTTTTGCATTTGTTGCACACCTTGAGCTTTGAAGTGTCATTTCCATGCCAGGATGAAAAATTAGGAAGATTCAGGTGTGAGGAAGTGAAGAAACAATGTGGCAGCCGCAGCAATACTGCAAATGTGAGATCCAAGTAGACATTAGGTCATTATTACCTACTGTGAAAAGGGATCCAAATTTGCCTTAGGTACCGTATATTGTTGTACAAGTTGACCAGACACATCCACTCATTTTTCAATTCCTCTTTGCATTCCTGCTTTGTTGCAAATGTGAAGTTGAGCAGTACTCCTTCAGGCTTGATTTCTTTAAAGTAGTTTGACATTTGGATTTCCTTTGCTGTGCAGGACAGGCTTTATGATGAGAAGGGCTTCATCTAGTACTCCTGAACACACAGATGATATTCCACCTCAGTTCCAGTGCATGGGCATTTTGGGAGATTGTAGTCCGAAGGCCTCATTTTCCAGTGAGCCATACGTACAGATCTCTACCAATTTCAACAAGATTTCAAATGACTTGAAAAGAAACCAGGAACAAATCCAATCCACTCTGGAGTGTTGAGACTCAACTTTCATACTAGTGTAACTGGATGGATATATAACAACACAGGTTTGAGTAAATATGTGGGTGAGCAGGAATCTGCAGAGTTTTTGCGACAAAGGCGCCCCTGTCCTGATAGTCTGGACCTGTGGGCTAATCTGTGTGTTCCTCTCCTTAGGGAGCAGGTCCTTCACCAAACAGCACCCATGATTTCAATGGGTATAGCACAGTTGTTTTTTGGCCAATATAAGAAAGAGACTCATTATTTGGCCCTACAGATTCTATTCTGAAAGTTTTTTACAAGTAGTTGGGGACACTGAAAGAAGCCCTTGTTCCTGTCCAGTCTTCCAGATCTCTTCTCTGTGTTTGAGGTTATGTGGTGGAAGCATAAGGGCTGGGCCAGGAAATCCCCCAGGATGTGCGGGACAAGTGCCTCACGTGTGAACCATGGCTCAGTGGATAAAATCTGGCACGTTGCTTATGTGTGAAAGGGCTAAACCCCATGTGCTTCTGTGTGTTCTGAGCCATTCTTTAAGGGGTACTCATGAGGCTTCTGCTGAGCTGTCACTTGCCAGGCTGCAAGCGTTGCAAAAAGTGAAGAGCTGTGCCCAGACAGAAATGGAGAAAGGATTGGATGACACTGGTAGAAAACAGATGGAAAAACATGTCTCTTCATACCTTCCAGTCATGCCTTAACTGTTGAGTTTAAATGTAAAGAAAAACATCAGCTTGGCAAAATAAAAAAAAACGGTCTCTACAGATTTGTCTCCCTTTTTGTTGAGTTTGCACATTTCACTTCTATAGGGGGAATAACAGCTGCAATCTTTCCTCATCACAATTGCAAAGAAATGATCATCCCCTTTCGCTGCATTTCCTAACTCCCCCAGTTCCTCTTTCAGGTTTATGCCTTTTCTGCATGAAGTTCTCTCAGTGGCATGGAAATTAATTGAAATGAGTGTGACTAAGAGGGAAAGACCCAATAATGTCAGGATTTCAGTAGTAGCTCCTGAGTTGCGTAAGTACTATTTTTACATAGTGATTGCAGACAATCTCATGAATCATTGAAGTGTACACAGCTAAACACAGGCTGTTTCTTCCCAAAGGCTAGGCCTGAGTGGTTAAAGCTTGTACATCCACAGTGCATGGGTGCTAATAATAACTACTGTATTTAGACAGCACCGTGAGCTGGTGTCACTCACAAACATGATGAGGCCTGATCTGCAGAGGTGCAGTGAAACCACAGCACTCGTTGAAACAAATCTCCTGCAAGCAATTACCAATTCCTGTAGCCTCTTTGGACTTCCTGAAAGATACCTCACCCTTACAGACCATTAAAAATGTTCCTGCCAAGAGTCTAGAGGCAAAAACATGTCCAAATCCTCACCTACTGTATTAGTCCTTTCCTTCCTATGTTTGTGCATTACTTAAGCATCTTCCCCTTGCCTTCAAGACCAGCTGTAACCCTTAGAGGATGCTCCTTGAAGCAACTTCTATACTTGCCATACCGCTTGTTCAATTTTACTGCAAAGGCATTTGTAATGTCTTCCGTCTGCAAGTCCTGCTTCCTGTAATGGGAATTTCTTCCTGAACTGAGATCAACTCATTGTTCAGTGCCCATCTGCAGAATTATCAGCCTAAGCTGTTTTATTAGAAAGAAAGGAAAAGGGAGAGAAAAACCTACCCTCTTTTACTACATGACAGACAGCAATCCTTTTTAAGTTCCTCTGTAATCTTTATTGCTATTACTTCTTGTTTCTGTCTGCTCTGTTATTCTTTTTTGATTCTTTCAATCTGAGCAAGCTGGAAGTTTTACCCTGGTGTGCTTTTTTATTCACGCAGACCTCGAGATGCCATACTTCATTTCGGAGAGGCAATATTCATCAGTGCGACTGCATGAGTATCTCTAATGCCTCATGGAGAAGGCTTCCTGTGCTTCCAGTCTTGGCTCCTCTTGGGCCATTCGGCCCCATGGCTGCATTACATTACCCTTACTTACTGCACTGTAGTCTCCGTGCTGTCTGCACTGCCAGGATGCATCATCCAATTTGATGATTGCAGTGTGTTACAGAGACGGACTCTAGCCAGGGAGTCTAGCTCATGCAGCAAGAAGCAGACATGAGGCTAGTAAATGATGGGTACAGGGAAACAGAAATTCCATTAGCTGGGACAGATAGGTGTGGAAATGGATGAGAGTCTCAGTTTCATGCAAAGGCTATGCTATGTCCCTTCCATATTACTGTAAAGTGTTGCGCAGGGATTAATGGGGTCAGAGAACCATAAAATACAGGATCAGAAGAAGCTGTGTGACCATTCCCCAGCTAAAAGTTGCAAATCAATGACTCAGTGATGAGGGACAGAGGAAGTTAATTCTTATGCCATTTATAGGGCTGCCAGGCTGTAGCTCAGAAGATGAGATTGCTTGCAGTCAGTTTTACAATGTTGTTGTCTCCTCCAGGCATTTGTGAAGCATAAGGGTGTATGCTCAGAGCATTGCAGATTGAGAACGTGTTTCCATCTAGATGCATATTTACAGTTTGCTGTTGCTCTTAAACTGGATTGGCTTCCTGTTTCTCATCTGACAATTCTGGCTTTGAATGGCCAAGTGTGCTGCTTCTCTTACACAGATCATTTGTCTTTGTGTTGAAGAGAAGCAGAAGGAGACACTCTGAAAATCCTCAAATCTAAAGGTTAAAGTAGGTTGAAAATTGCTTCTCCTAACCCCATTATTAGGATTAAGAGAGAGTTACACATAAATGATGATAGATTCTTTTTTTCTACAGAAGATGTATAGTTGTGTTTATAGAGTTTCAGAGGATGTGAAGTCACTGCAAGTATGCTTCTCCAGTTGGAAGCAAAAGATGCTTGAATGTAAATTAGAATAGGATATTTTATTAGTAATAATACATTTATTTATGAAAACACTAGAGCAGTGTTGTAAAACATTCTGCTTTTAAGAAGTACACACATAGCCACACGGAACACAAAATATTTTATATCTACGTATGAGGTACAAACATGATAACAATGCAACAGAGATGTGCATGGATATTTCCTATAATATGTAACTGTACTAGTCTCAAAGTGTTGGACATGTAGAGAATAAAACCTAGGGTCTGAGTTAGAGGGCTGGAGCTCTGGGACTATCTGAGCATTGATCAGTATGAATGCAGTGTCTGATATCATATCTACATTCATTAAAATTTCTCCAGCTGTGAGCCTTCCACTCTCCTCTGACCACCTGCACATTTGCTTGAATCATTTTAATTTATGTAATTTTGAAGAAAGCCTCAAGACTTTAAATTCCTTGAAAAGGCAGGTTGTAAACCCCCTCTCCAACTCTTTCTTCTGCACCTTGCTGTCTCTGAAAACTGGACAATAAATTACATGAAATCTGCTAAAAAATAAGATGGAAAAGCACGAGTGTTGTTTTAGTGCCCTTAGAGATGAGTGTTTCAAATGCCGAGTGAATGTTTGTTGAAATTGCTGCTGTAAGTAATCCCCAAAGTACTGAAGATGCTGAAGAGGAGAGCAATAATAGATAGACCTTAACTGTAACACTCATTGACATTCAGGGAGTACTCCTTCTTGGATCCTTGATAAATTAGCTAGTTAGCTACTTTTTATCTTAATCTTACCTAATACTAATTATAGCAGCCTGAGCGCTGTAGTGACTGGGGATTTCTGGCAGGAGGTACACAAGGACAAAACCGTGCAAATTGAAGACTTAGCAATGTAATTAATGCAATGTAATCTCCTCTCGTTCCTCCTCTAAAACAGCCCATCAGAGGCACAGTCTGGGGAGGAAATGGGGCTGTGTGGGGCAGTGGGGCAACATTTGAGAGGGACTGGCCTGTAGATGAAGCTGGGTAATTCTGGGAGGGCTGTGGAAACCTGTAAGCCCTGAAGGGGCAGGAGGGTTTTACGTTGGAGCTGGGCCAGTTTGCTGTGATTAAAACCTTAGAAATGTCGTCACTGTGAAAGGGGGAAGTGGAGGCAGTTGGTGCCTATGCCTGCAGCGAGTGGGGTGCTGCCGCAGAGTGGGATTGGTGCCTTGGGGAGGGAGAGCTTTCTGGCATGGTGAGTGAAACACCCACGCTTGCCCTTTTTTGTCCCGCCCAGGCACTGGCCAAGGCACTCAGCCATTTTCTCTAAGGTGATTCAATGAGATCGCAGTACAAGGAGGGCAGGCCACCTGCCAGAAGCTGGAGCTTTTTATTCGGCAGATATTGGTCCTGTTCCTGCTCCCAAGGGCAGGTGTCACCATCCCACAGGTGCCGCTGCTGCAGGGTTCTGTCAGGTCTTGTGGGCCAAGCTCTGCTTGCCATCCTGGGCCCTTGCCTCAGGTCTGTGGCCCTTGGGGAGACACTGGCTGGCCCACATTGCAGTGCCAAAGATGAGAAAGGTGTTGGTTGTAGATTCCCACTGCTGCCATCTGGCCTTTGGCCCAGCAATGCCATCAGCCTTAAACCTCAGTACATCTCTCCTCCATTGCCTACCTATGGCTGCAGCATTCTGAGGCTTCCAAAGGTGCCTGGTTATATAGCTGTGGCTGCGGTCATGTCTATCTGTCCCTGGAAATGTTTACCACTGTTGTTTCTTCCTGTAAATATGCAAACAGTAATCTGTACTGCAATCCAATCTGCTGCTCTGATCAAGATAGCTGCACAACCCAGACCTTATTAATCACACTGCTGGCAGCCATTCACTTAGATGGCTGCTGTGTACACAGAGGGAGAGCTGCTCTCCTCCCCATACCACTTGCACTGATGTCATGCTGGGCTGCTCCTGCATGTAGAAAAGCACCTGCCTTGATGCACTGAAGGACTTTCAGCATCTGATGAATGCACCTGGGGATTTTCTGGTTTTGTATGGCTTCCACATACTGTTGAAGGCAGGGATCCAGGCAGGCCACCAGTGGCTGTCATGATCATGTTGTATCATCTGCTGAGGAACTACAGCAAGAAAGCCACAAGGCCACAAACACTGGAAAACTCATACAGCCTCATGAGGTGGAGCCCAGTGCATTGCAATGCAATGTTCAGTGAGAGAATGTGACCTGTATTTTGCTCTATTTTTTCACCCCAAACTGTAAACAGAGATGTGAGTGTTTCATTCTTCTGTAATGAGTGTGCTACAGACCAGATGCTCCTGCCTTTGCACCGTGATACCTTTGGTGAGGCAGATGAACACCAGGGAGGTCTGTACCAAATATTGCACAGAGTGATGTTTTCTCCCTAATACTTCTTGTTGACAAAAAAAATTGCTTTAGGAGATCTGAGAAGAGGAACAACTTGTATTTTTGCCCGTGTGGCTCATAGTTAAATTGTCTTTGCTTGATTTTTCTTGCTGGATGAAATCCACTTCTATGCCAAGGTGCAAGGCAATGTCTTGCCACTTTGCTGAGCTGGCACCTAGAAGGGAATGACTTTCTTGGTAAACATAAAAAGAGGCTTTCTAAAATGTTACTTATTGAGCTGTGGTACAGAAATTAATTATCTGAATTTAAGGTGAGTCTGTGCTATTGAATGCTTCTGGGACAATGATATATGGTCAGAAGTTCACAAAGTGAGAAAGAGCACAAGAGATTGTCATTTAGTTTAATGTGTTTAATCTGTGATATGACAACATATTTCATTATCCACAGATATAGTCCACATAGGTTAGAAATCTCCTGGGTACAAGATAAATCAGAAGAGTGCTGGCTTAAATGTCATCTGTGGGGACATTCAAAAAGTGAGGCAACTGGTAATTCCTGGAGAATGTTGCAAAGAGAAAAGAGTAATGTTCCCAGATTCTGAGTAGTTACTTGGTATCACTTTCCAGCTGACACCACTACTTCGCAGAGGGCAAGGAATGAAGAGGGTTAGCAAACTTCAGTGGAGGACAACATAGAAATGTCTTGAGTCAGCGCTGAAAAGTTCTTTTGTTCTTATTGACGTGTGCTGCCAGGACTCTGCTGTGGTCTGCTCTATCTTACCACCTCCTACTTGAGTGTGAAAGAGTAAGTTTCAACAGGCAACCTCTTTCTTCATGGGACGTTACTCCATTTCAGTGGCTTTATTAGCTACGTACTCTGGAATTTCTGAAATGTTCTGGGGGACAAGTGATGACTGCTTCAAGCTGATTACAGCGGGAAGAGAGAAGCTCTTTATGTTCAACTTTGCTTCTGGTACACTTCTACATGTCAGGAAGTAGCAGGATTGCCTTTTTCCTGAAGCACCCTTACAAGCACCGAGCAGCAGGTTGCCTTCCCATGACACATACTAAAGCAGGTTACAACAGGGTTTGTCGGTTATGTCACACAGTGTGATGTGGTGTGGTAACACAGTGTGACAGCAAGATGAAATGAAAGACTCTGTGTCAAAGACTCTGCTTTCAAAACATAGCCTGCTTCTTACCATCCCATGGTGCAAGAAAATTTTCATCTAGATGTCACACGTTCTCTTGTTGGTCTGCCCATCTGACAGGGTTGTATCTTGAGTGCTTTTTTTACCATGACTGAGCAGGAGCTGGGGAGAGATCAAAAAGGCATAGGGAGAAGACACTGTGTTTCTGCTCCTTTCCCCTCTTCTCCCACTCTCATGTCACTTCAAGTAGAAGTGCATTAACTGCTCTGAAAATGTAGTTGGACATTTCTGAACACTCTGCTGGCCCAATGTCATTGCTCCAAATCCACTGGATTTTGGCAGAAAACAGAGGTCAAATTCCAATGCTTATGAAAAAACTACCCTTAAGTCCCCCAGGGAGTATAGCACAAGTTATCCTCCTCATGCTGCTCTGGTGGTGGTCCTCAGCTCTGTCGTGGAGGTATTTATCTCTGTGGGCAGGACTGCAGTGTTAATTATAATGCCCCAGGAAATAAGGTAATTGTGTAATATGGTAAGGAACTGTATCCCTCAACCCAGTAACCACTTTCCATCTTGTTGCCTTTTCCAGGAAGGATCCAGCACTTAGGTTTGTGACTGAAGTACAGAATATAATGATGCGTCAAACCTAATTGTCCTGCCTGACTACATCTATTTATATCCACTCATTTAGTGGATATAATAATTTATTAACCTGTTTCTAATGACTTAATTTGTAGTCAGCTCTATTGCTTGCAAGGATGATGTATAGAGACTACAGCATCCTCATTGCTTCTACTAAACAACAATAGCGTAGAAAGGTGCTGAGCTGGTGTAGGTAGAAGTACACACAGGGTCCTCATGGCATAGGATGGTGGAGATAGGGTTAAAAGGAGGATTTAAATATCTAACTGCCCCTTGAAACTTCTATCTCGTGTTTTTGTTTCTGAAGACTGCTGTTTCTGGCAGGAATGTCTCTGTTGCTTCATTACTTCTACATGTACATCCCTGGATAACTTTTTGGAGAAAGCAGGCCATGTTTATTTATTCGTTAATCAGAACGTGTACTTCTACATTGGTTGTTGTGGTAGTCCAGACTAACTCTGAAAACAGCGTATGAAACCAAATCCCCTTGTGCCTGGAGAGAATGAGAGTGTACTTCCAGCATGTGTGAGGCCAGGGCTCAGATCTGGTTTTGTCTGGCCATAGAGTACTGGGGTATGCATGCAACTCCATGTCAGCTGGAACTTTGTAAATCATTATGAATGTCTCTGGATAGCAGGCTTTTGCTTTACATGAAAAATACATAAAGCCAGTAGCCATCAGGTTTTCACTGACAAATTTCTGTCAGTCCTGAATATCTTCGCCTTCAGGCATGTCTGCTTTGTTCCTGCTTCTGCTTTGAGTAGAGGAGTGCCCAAAACCCTACATGATCCACAATTGCTCCTACTCCTATTTGTCACCAGGGGCCTGAGCCAAAAGGCATCCCAGAGCACACGTACCAATTCAGAACTTCCCTCTAAAATTTGCATCCAGAGATCCTGGTGGTGAAGACACTCGGCCAGAACATGGGACACGTGACCTTCATCTCTTTCTCTACTAGAGGATGTCTGAACCCACAACTCCCACACGACTGCCCCCATCAGCAGGTGAGAAGGTGTCTCAGGGTGGGACATTCTCCATCCTGCTACTCTGTATGGTTCCTGCAGCACGGGGCAGGGGTCCATGGGGCCAGGGGGCGAGTGGCACTCCACAAGCAGTGGTCAGGGAGAACGTTGTGGTTCCGGTACCGCTGTCCCACATGAAACCGTTTGAGAGAACACGGCCACGCTGCCCGACACGTGGTGGCAGTGCGGAGCTGCCTGCGCCGCAGAGGAGGCGGGATGCAGGGCGAGCGGTGGGCTCCGTGGAGAGTCTTTGCTTGGGAGAGAGGCTGGGCAGCTGCTGTCTCAGGTCTGGAGGACATGATCTGGGGAGGATGGACTCTCAGAAAAGTCGAAGCAGGAGTGGAGATGCCCCGGTGACGGCTAGACCTCCTCAAGCCAACCCTTTAATAAGAGGGACTGGAATGAGAGGGTGGACTGCCTGATGCACAGATTACACTTGCTTATTTTCTTTCTTCTTTGTAAACACACAGAGGGCTATGCAATGTCTTGCTATTGTTTTCCCATCAAACAGAAAAATACCTGACTACACATTCCCAAGAGTCTCTTTAGAAATGGCAAAGGTGACTGAGGAGGTTAATTTTACTTTCCAGGAGCCACTTGTGGGTGGGAGCTCAAGCTGCAGTGTTGTTTAATTAACTGCAAAGACCTCCAAGCTGACTGAGCAAAGACATTAGAAGACGTAAAGAGAGAATTTCTCTGGGAAATCCACTGTGAAAGCGCTTCTGTGATGTGGGCAACTAATGACCCTTGTGAGAGCAAGTGACATTGGGGTTTCTGCTATAGGGTTTGGCCTTTTCAGGCTCGGGAGGTTTGAGAGCCTCAGTTGCCAGAGGGAAGATGTGACGTTTTGCTGCTGCTAGACTTCCTGGCAAGGCATAAGTAGGACTTGACAGTGGGCAGTTAGGCTATCTTTTGTCTCACAAAAGTGATAAGTAAGATGATACATTTTCTGCAAAAGCAATTTCCGAACATCTTGATAAAACATTGGGTAGAGTGGTAGGGTGGTCAAATCCTTGGATCGGGTTTTGGTCAGGGACGTATCCATTTATAAGTGCTTGTATAGAGGAAGACATAAGTGAGAATACCTCAGCCTTGGTGGGATAAAGGAATAGGGACTGTTTTTTTTTTTTTTTACACTATATAGGGCTGTAAATACTAAAATTTAAATATTTTTAAAATTTTCTTTTTTTGCCTATTCAGTAGAAAGAGCTCATATTCAGTAAAACCAGCAGGTTCTTTAACCATCATGGAATGTGAGAAAATAACCAGTCAGCAAAATAACAGAAGGTGGTTTGCTTTTTTTGAATGGGTCCCGTTTCTGCCTGTCATGTAGGAAAAAACAAACCAAAATAGAAACTTCTGTGCCAGTGTCCCTGAGATTAAATGTTATGGTATCAGTTCTGTAAAATATGGAAATACGAAGGGAAATATAGATCTAAACCAGAGTGCATTAATCCCAGAGGTGTCCATTATGCTTTGATTGTTTTAAACCCTGTGAGGTAATGATCTCCCAAGAAACTCCCATCAAATGCTCCTATCAACTAATTTCACAGTGGCCAGTGACGAATTATGAGGTATCTCCTTAGGAAAAAGTGGTTTATGCTGAATTGTATCTGGCAGACTAAAGCTCCACTCCTCCAAATTGCTTAATCATCTCCATTTTACAATCTGAACAGGAAAAAAAAAAATTATGGGAACCACAAGAAAAGCATCAACCATATTTTTTAAAACGTATGATTTCCTACTAGTTGTAGCACTATCTGTTTATCAGTTTTAAAGTGTTTGAATTTGGCCTCCATGGATAGTGCTAACTTCAAGCAGGCACCAATTGAATGGGTGAATTTTAGTCTGTGTAATTTTATTGCTCCTTCAACTATTGCGATGAAGGACATTAGCATAGAGGGCACACTTTGCAGCGATTGTTACTGAGCACTCATCGTTTGCTTAAATACTCAGATATTTTTTCATGTAGCTATAGGGAACACTTCCATGAGCTTGAAGGTGTTTTTTTTTTCTATTGGCTATTTTTCATTTCCAAGGAAACAAATAAGAATTACTTTGAAGACCTGATTATCCCATGAGCTTATTTATGGATTTTTCATAGTCTAGTTCTTTTGAGCCTCTTGCATGAACCTGATTTTTGTTTGGGGTAAGACTGTAGATTTTAGTCAATACAGACAGGGTTTCAAAAGTAGCTTAGCACTGGCTGCTGTATTCTCAAATTTAATGGGAGTTTTGCTGCTAATTTTAATGAAAACAACAGTGAGGGCTTCTGAAAATCCGATTTTCTTGCTTGCTGACCCCTGTGAATTCATATAGAAGATTTATTTAAAGCTCTTTTTTATGAAAGAACAGGCCGTGTTCTGTCAACTGTAAGTTGGCACTAAAATATTTGATGGCAAAATCTAGGACAGGATATTCAGGGAAAATGCTTTACACTGAGTAGCAGGGGGAGGGAGGGACTACGGCGAGGTGATTGGGGAAGAGTCCTGATGCCTCTCTTTCTACAGGTTGGCAGAAGAGCCTAGGGAAAATGTCACAGCCCCTGCTGGTGGTGGCACTTCACAGGATTCTCAGATTTACCATTCTGGAGTGTATTTGACTACATAGCATCTTTGAAAGACAGCTAGGACCAGGCCTCCTATAAAATGCACTTGGAGAAAGCTTGTTGGCATTGTACATAGATGGTGCAGTATTACTCTGGCAAGTGGGAGCTTTAAATTCAAGGCCATCCCATTCCTCTTGACTCACAAATCTCAGAAATCTGAATCCCAGAACTATAACTGTATGATTAGGTGATTTTCTTTTTTTGTTGTTTTTGCTTTTATTGTTTTAATGAGAAAACGCTATTTTGGGAGTTTTACTCCAGGAACAACTCCTGACTGATAATTCTGGCAGCATATAAGTGTGTCCTTCTGACATGGAATCAGACAGAAATACCTCATTTAAAACATCTCGCATTAAATTAATTTGTGCTGGACACAGGGCTTCACCCATTAAAACCTCACCTGGATCCCTGGCAGACTGCCTCACCTTTGTGGACTTACTGTCTCCAAGTTCAACAAGTGAACATGGTGTTGTCCAAAAAAATGGACAACGTAGAGAACATGTTAGAATTCCTCCTTTCCCCATATTTTCCTTTCTTGTGGATACTAGCAAAGAAAATAATCAAGAATGCACTAGAGCAGAAAATCTGCTCTGTTCTCTGTTCTTGGTGATGTGAGACTTATCATTTTATTTTGAATTCTGTATGTAAATATAATATTCTAGAAAACTATGTATACGGGTCAGAGGCTGTGAGAAATACAGTCCTGGTCCTACCCCTAATCTACTGGATGACCTTAAATAATTTGGTCTCCACTTTCTCATCTGCAAAACAGGGAAACTAATTATTTACTGACCTTGCAGGTCTGATGCAAGATGACCTTCTTCACTGTGCTTCATTCAGATAAAGCACTGAGACCTTCCTGGCAGCTTGCTGGTGCATTGCATGGAGTACTTTTCATTTTCTCCCCTTGCATGTGAACGACTCTTTGATGCTTCAACACAACAGTGGCTGCTGCCCGTTTTTCTGGTGGCAGCACTTTGCCCTGCTGGCAATGATGTTAGCTTTTTCCTTTGGTTTGTCTTAGCAGGCCCAGGAAGATGAAGTCATATTTCTTTGCCTGGCTAAAATAGTGCAATGGATGTGAAGTCTGTAAGTGCTGAAGACCTCAAAAAATGAGAGAAAAAAAGAAGAATTAGATGCATGATTTGTAAGATAACCAAAATGTGATGCAAAGGAAACATCCTTCATGGTTTTTGATTTCCTTAAGTATCCTAGTCCATTGGAACCACAAACTATAATAGGGACAGTGAAGCAAGGTCAGCCAAACAGAGAAATTGATGTTAGGAGCCTGGGACAGGATATGTCTGATTACCCTTTGCAACTTAACTGATAGGGTTTGCTCCATTTATGGCTGAGCCGTTCTGTGATCTTACAGGAAATTGCTTCCTGTACACGGCATTCTTAATAGATTTTTAAATTCATGGCTGCTGTAGGAAAGTGGATTATAATACAACAGGTTATGCATTTTTCCCCGGCTTTTAAAGAGCAGCCATAATGATGGTTATTGTTGATGAGGGCATTACAGAGCATTCGTGTAGCAGCCACCTTGAAAAGCTTAGTGTTGAAAGCTTTAATTTTCGATTCAATAATAGTGAAACTAGTTAATACTAATTTTATACAATCACTTCCTAAGCTTCTTAGAAAGCATGCAGTCATGGATTTAGACTTTGCCATGAGGGAATGCCATACATCATGAGGCTTAAAAAACCCCAGAGTTATTAGAGCTATGTGTAATATTTTACATTCTGCCTCAGATCCACTTTGTAAAGCCTCTGATTCATGGGCAATGATGACTTACCTGGAGATGGATGCAGTGATTCCTGCTGCAGGCTGTCTGCCCCACCTCTCTCTCTTAAGTTTTCATTCGAGCTGTGAAGATGTCTCAGCTGTTTGGGAGGCAGCTGTTGAGCCAGTACGGTTCATAGACCAGCATTATTAAGAGAAAAAAAAGCACAGGCTTTGGCTCTCCTTAATATACCAAGCTGTAATTTGCAGTAGTTCAATTACTGCCACATTAGCAGCTGAGCTGTCTTGAAGCAGGGGCAAGGCTCGGAGGTGGAGAACCCCTACAGCCATTCCCTGCCATCTCTATTCATCATCCAGACACCCAGATCTGGGTTGGGGCTTGCAAACATGCATGGCCGTTCCTATAAATAGTCAACCAGCTCTTTTCTCAAATCAACTTTCCACCTTGCCCTGTGAGACCTTGCAGGGGTCTATGGTCTTGCTGTGTCCCATGGGAATTTCCACGGGGAGGAGTTGTTTCTACCTTTTAGGCAAGGACCCTTGTGCAGTGCTGGGAACTTGGGAGGGGTGAAATATGCTTTCTCACATCAGGACGGTGCAGGACCAAAATCCTACGTGTGTCTCACTGAAACCTGCTTTTGAGGTTTCTGTGGTAACTTCTTCAAAAGCAAATGTAAGAGGGTAATAAAGGGTTGGGAATTTCACAATTCACTCTTACCTAAGATGCCCAACCAAGGGGCAGAGTCAATACTGTGTTATTTAAGCAGCTTATGTGAGACATACCAGCCTGTTACTGGTTCAAAGGAAAGCCTCCCCCCACTACGTCTGTCTCGCTGTGTGTACCAACAATCAACACTCAAAATTGCCTTGCTGCTGAAAATCACTCACGTTTTTTCCCTGCAAATCACTCATGGGATGATGATCTTTTGTGAACCGCTTGTGCTTTCTACCCGCGTTTGGTCTCAACAGCAGGACAGAGCATCATGTTTGCCATCCAGTCAGATAATATCTTACAACTGCGTTTAGAAAAACAAGGGGGAAAGCGGAATGAAACCCAGTTTTGAGGGCTACAACAGCCATCTGCTTTTTACCAGACATGTCCTCAGACTCATCTGTTTTCAGGTGCCATTAAGGGAGATTTATTGAAAAGTGATGTCCTAATTGTGTCCTTCAGTGCAAGTCAGCCCCAGTTACTGTCCTCGCCAGGACAAAGTCTGTTGGAGGGGCAGCATCCTCCTCCTATGGATATGAACCTGCTTGAGCCCTTCATTGTCTTTAACAGGGGGCAGATCAGAGGAGCTAGGAGAGAGGAGTTCAGGGATGGAGTGCCTAAGTCATTTGGGTAGACTCAGAGGGGATGTGCAAGTAGAAAAGAGTGTCTAGCAGAATAAGAGAGTGGGACTTTTTTGGGCTGGTTGCTAAGAGTAGTAGGGTCTGCTCTGGTGTCAAGGCTTGCAGGCAGGGCGTGTGGGGATGGAGGGGGTTAGAATGGAAGATCTAAATAATGGGGTCTGAGAGGTGACAACTAGCACACAGGACAAACAGAAGACATAGACAATAAAGCACTGTATCTTGCTCTGTGTTTAAATTGCCTATGAGGTATCCCTTCTCCTTCCCACAGCCTCAGCTCTTCTTGCTTTCAAAGCAGTCACGCACAAAATCCTACCAAGAAGTTCCCATCCTTTTTATTTTTCTGCAGGAAGCAGAGCAGTCCTAGTTGCATATTCACTAGTAATTTACATGGTTTTGCTTAGTTACGCAAGATATATGGAGTTTCTCTTCCCCTAACTCGAATGTCTTGCACAACTGGTCGTCATAATGTGAATTGTCAGTGTGAATTGTCAGCCCTAAAATCAGGACTGCTAACTGCAGTTTGCCCTGACAAAGGAGACAGCAGAAACACAGCGGGGTTCAGAACAGGCAACAAAAATAATTAAGCACGAACAGACTTCCCTCAGGAAGAAACTGAAAAGAATAAGATTACTTTGTTAGAGATCAGATGACTAAGAGTTATAAAAATTAATGAATGGGATAGAGAAAGTCAAGGTGGTGGTGTTCCTGTTTACCCTGTTGACCTATAAAAGAGTAAGGCAACATCCAATAGAAGGGGAAGTAAAAAAAATCAGGTGACGGACCCCACTTTTCTTAGGATGAATTCAGTTGTGTTTGAGTAGTCTGTCTCACCATGGAGCATGGATGGAGCCTCAAGGACTGCACAGCTTGTAGGGCACTTAAGCTGATGAATCCAACAGTCTTTTTTTTTAAGGAAATACATGTTTATATGGAAAATGAGGGTAAAATTGGGAGGTGATATGTATTTGAAAGCGTTAAGATTGCTTTCTCTGGTTGCTGGTTTCCTGCAAGCAGGATAAAAATTTTCTTTGTGGACAAATATATAATTTTTGGGCATCATTCTTTGCTGCAGCAGAGTGCATTTCACTGGTTCCAGCAGCGTTTCTCTGACATTATCTGACAGTTATATGGTCATTTAAGATGACATTTTCCTTTGTGCTAATTTCCTGCTATTAATCTCCTAGTATTGGGTTGTCTGTTCATTGGCTCCCTTGCTCACATCAGGTATAAGCATTATAATCATTACAGGGGCTGGAAGCACAAGCTATAAGAACACAGTGAAACACTCGAGAAAGAATTTTTCTTCCACTAAGAGCTAGTATTCATAAAAATCAAAGGATTCAAAAACAGGAAAGAACATCTAACATCTTAGTTAACATAATGCCTCATGCGTAGAGTCACAGGTTGAAACTGGGTACTTCAGATATATGGAAATGCTCTGTCCTGGTAATCTAAAATGGTACCCAAAACTATCTGAAATGCTGGGTCACAGCAACCTGTTAATCTTAGATACAGTAGATGATATTGAGACTCTCTATTACCTAAATGAAGTAGAACTTGAATACTCTGAACTATTCTACAGTCTTGCATAAACATGATGTGATGCCTAAAGGCTCCAGTTAGGAAAGGGAATGCAAAATGCACTGCACACCTTATTGCGGTGGTGCTCAGCTACCAGAGTAAATATGGGTGAGGTAAAAATGAAATGTTTACTAACTACATAGGAAGATAAAGGAGTTGGCTGAACTGGACTAGTGCCTAAACAAAGTCAGTAATGAGAGAGGATAGTTTTTCTTGTGTAGTCGTCACGTACTGACATATAATCACCACAGAAACTCACTGTGTGTTCCTAGGGCTCTAGGACAGTTCCTCTGGGACCAGAGGTCATGCCTCAAGTGAGTTACGAGTAGCATCCTGACTCAACAGATACCAAACTGTTTGGGCTAATATTTAGCGTCACGAGAATGTCAGAAACTCAGTTATAACACGGAAGTGTTTGAGAACTACTGTGTGAAGGGCTTTGCCCTGTAAGATGCTGCATACCTTGCATACCTGTCCTAGAAAAGTCAAGGAAAACATACCTGTGCACTGAGTTCTACATGTGCTTAAGTGCTCTGCAGAGTCATTACCAGTACACATAGCCAAGAGTCAAGTCTTCGGCCGTTTCTAATGCTTCCTCACCCCACACATTTAAAACTCTTTGGATCTTCAGATTCAGTGAAGGAAAAGATTATTGAATACGTTCTAAATGAAAATATGTCTTCCAATAAATATTAATAACCAATAACAATCTTTACAATGGTCTGTACAATTATAAGACTATTTACAAGACTATTACAAGACTATTTACAAGACTATAAAGGAGGAAACAGTGCAATAGACTGAAACATCCTGACATTAGTAGCGCGTAAAGAGCCAGGGATCTATGCACTCTCTAGGTTTTCAGTGGGGTTAATGAAAGTGATATTTGGAGTAAAGACACTAAAGACTATATTTAAAGAGTAACTGCCTGAATTTTGAAATGTGCTAAGTGGTTTGACTTGAAGAGACACTGATCCTAATGGTTGTATCTTGAAGGTAGGGAATGCTTTGTAACTTTTAGGGTCAGAAGTGTCAGGCAGATGATCTCATCTGGCTACTTGAAATGAACCATAACATTTAACTCAGTAATTCTTTCAGCTGTAGGAGTTCTCCTTTGCGTAATCAAAGACAGCAGAGCTCAACAAGACATGCTCATTTTTCAGCTCCTTAATGTCTGTAGTCAACAGGACTGATTCTTTTGACAGTAAGATTAAAAATAATGAGGTAATTCTTGCCTGATGTTTCTTTCCCTGGCACATACAGGCGATGCTCAGGTTTACTGTGTTTTCTTCCAATAACAAGACAATTTTTTAGGTTCCAGGTTAAAAGTCCTTCATGTAAAAATTCTTACCTTTTTACTTCCTGTGGCCTCTGTGCCCAGCCCTTAGTGCCCTGTCCTTACTATAAAGCCCATGAAAAGCAAGTCAACAAAACAGACTGGTGATCTTTGGACTTTGCCTTAACTGAAACCAGAAGAAAGCATACTGGGAAATAGTTATGAGAAAGAGATGAAATTGGAGTAGAAAATTCAGTTAGAATAGAAGACCACAGGAAGATTTCTTCAGTCAATATTGATAAGAAGATTACTTTCTTGGGGAAGGACAGAGACTTGGTGAATTATATGCTTATTTTCTATTGCTTGTAGGTAAACCATTCTACTTAATCTTCCAAAAAATGCAAGTCCTTCTCTGTTTGCATGTCCATTTTCCAACTGAGCAGCAACCTTATTTGTTGATCTGACTCCTACTGTAGTGTTGCTCCTATGTGTCTCATATTATAGTTCCAAAATCACTTTCATGTTATTAAAATTTTAGATCCTCTCAATTTTCTAACAGATCTTGGTTCAGAACCTTGACATGAAACTACTAGGAGAATCTACTGTGCTGGGCACAGGAAAAATTCCTACAGGATTGTGAGATTTATTCCTCACAGTGGCAAAACTAACATCCCTTTCATGCTTTTTGTTACCTCATGTAGTATATCTGGCACATGGCTCAGGAATCTGCCATAACAAAGCCAGTAATATGGGCCTGGATTTAGATACCTACCCAAATTTTCTCACTACAAATGGTGCTCACAAACCAGTGTATATCCTAGGGTATTCTGGGACACATTTTGTGAATGCTTGAAATTCACGATATATTTCCAGTCTTTTGCTGTGTGCTTAAAAATCAAAAAAAATGGTATTGCATTAACAAGATGTGTTGCAGCAGACAAGTCTTTAAGACTGGCTCTATCAATATTGACAAACAGGTTCCATGCTGAATCTTTAAGTTTACCTTGTAGTTATCTGCCTTGCCATTGCCCTGTTTATGGGTCATGAAAATCTAGGTTCTGCCTAAAATTTGGGCCTTATTTTCCAATTATGATCATATCATTTCAGTATAGTCACTCTAGGAGTTAAATGAAGAGAACAAGCATTTGGACAACGCCTTCAGACACATGGTGTGAATTTTGGGGTTGACCTATGCAGGGACAGGAGTTGGACTCGATGATTCTTTTGGCTCCCTTCCAACTTAGAACATTCTATAATTCTATGAAGAGCACTTTAGGGTTTTGTTTGTTTGTTTGTTTGTATTTTTTTAGGATTATTACTATAACTTAAACCCTATTATTACTGTAACTTAAACCCTCTGTCCATTAATAATCAGAATTTTCCATTTGAATTTAACTGTTGAAAGCATCAGCCACACTGAATATGGAGGCAGGTGTGATGATCTGCACCTCAGTTTATGCAGACTGATAATCCTGTGTGAAAGCATTTGAGTTGAGCAGCATGAACACAAGAACGAGAGTGGGAAAAGAGTCTTTATGACCGTAATTCTGACTTCAAGGTTTAGTCTTGAGGATGTATGACTAAACCATCACTAGATGTGTGATGAAGGGTTACTTGAATGAGTGTTGCAGGGAAGACATCTAAGTTTGACCAATTTAGGGCTGAATCCTTTGGATTAAGTTGATGGGAATAAAAAATTTGAGTGAAATTTCTTCTGACTCCCTGTATAGTAAGCCTAAGAACATTAGAGCAGGCATTTATATTTACCTTTTGGAAAGTGAAGTGAACATGAAGGAATCCCACCCATGGGGACTGTCATGCAAACCTGACTCACAGATGTAGCAGGGTCAGCACTGTCACTTTTGCTGAAAATGCAGATGCTCTATTGCATTCTGAGGATTTTGCTTATCTGGAATATTTCTCAGAGATGTAGTAATTTATTGCAGCCCACAGTAACAAACTGCTGTTTTTTTAGGAAATCTGAGCTTGTGCAATTCACTTCTAACAGAAAGTGTATTCAAGGTTGAGACAGTGCAGACTTCCCGTGTACCCAGAAAGCCTCTTTTGCAGGCTGCTGGGTTTTAAAAGATGCTTATTAACTTGTCTACTTTTCTGGGCATTTCATGTAAATGGAATGATAAGGCCTTCACATAATCATCTGTCTTGGCAGTATACAGGCCTCCTTCTTGAAACCCAGCTACTGCTGGCGGTGTTCATATCAGAACTGCAAAATCAAGACATAGAAACCAAATGGGAGGAATGATTTCTTGTCTCTTCATGTTGCTCCAAAGCTACAAGAAGTTCCAGCCTGAGGATCATGTTTTAGTTTATCATTAGTAGTTGGCTTCTTTAAATTCTCCTAGGTGGGCAGTTTTGTCATTGGAGCACTAAAACTCTCCAGTTTATATCAGGCTTTTTCTAAGCTAAGGAACAATGTTCAGCTAATGAGAAGCAGACTTTATGTAGAAGTATGCAGTCTAACAAGAGCAAGGGATCACAGAGCTAGGGGAGGGAAAACAGACTCCCATGGCAATGAAGGTCAGGCAGTAAGATAGTGTCAGAGCCAGGACCAGAAGCAACTTTCTAGTGTCAAGCTGCTTTTAGCTTCTCTCAGATGGGAGGCTGAAAAGTGGATTTTGAAAGAACCTGTCAAGTGGAGAAAAGAGTACTTCCCTGCTTCACTGACTTTACCAATAGAAGTTCTTGAGAGAGAATTTTCTCTAACTAGCAAAGTAGGTTTTTAACAGTAAGGAGAAAGGGGAAAAAATAAAGAATTTACAACATTTTCAGCCTGGTGTTGAGGATGGTACAGTGTAAGTAGAAAGCATGAGATGTGAATGCTTGTGTTCACCAGCAAGTTTCTCTCAAAACCAGCTGACTTTGCAGTTTCTGATGGCAAGTGTTGCAATGGCCAGAGACTCTGTTTCATTTCTCTGTGAAATACCTCTGAGGCCCTTTGGGCAAACTCCATGTGTGATTGTAGACATTGTGTTGCCTAACTTTCAGGCACCCTACTGTCTCATGGCATCCTCAGCCCTCGATTAGACACTCGGACTTCCTTCCTGTGCGAAGATGAGGGATTGTTAAACCTGTAGCACAGGGTTTAGCTTTCATTTGCCTGGTAGAAAACACAGCACTTTGGCCCCCTAAATGGCGTGCCTTCCTCCAGGACAGTCCCAATATAGACTGTATGTGGTGAAGACCTCTTTTGTAGTTAGAAAACACCAATATAAGCCTTTCCCATCGGCAAGAGGGACACATCCTCTCACTGGTATCAAGATATTCAGAGCTAGGTCTATTGCTTGGGAAACAAAGCACCTGCTTCCTAATTCCTCCATCTCCTAAGACATTGGAAAAGGGAATGTAGATATCCCCCATTCTAAGAGGAATCCCTTCAGTATGGTTTAAATTGGCGTGAGAATAAACATAAAATAGCCTTTTCAACAATGGTCTTCTGTATAAGGCCTGGGCATGAAGTTGTCTATGTACAGAGTACACCTAGAATATACTTGCTGGTTTGGGACCTTGGAGAAAAGTTGGAGAATATCTAGGTTCAACCCTGCCCAGACAAGGTTTGGGTATTAGCTAAGATGCTATCGAAATTGTTGGTAGTGTCCAAAGCAAGAGGTGGCTTCTGGCATGAACTTTCCTTTAGTTGTCAGTGGATCAGAGCTTTTGAAGATCTTAGTGATAGATGACTTCTGAAGGCCGGCTGGAAGTAAACCTTTTTTGAGTCATACCTTCCTTGTCCAGTCTTGCCACTTTTTTAGTTCACCTTGCAAATAATAAATACAAGTATCATTTAGTACCAGCAAACTTCGAAGGACAAAATGTTAATGTCATAATCTGAATGTAAATAATTCTCTTCACTAAAGTTTAAAAGTCTATAGTTTTTTTTTTTCCTAAAACTCTATTTCAAACATTCACTGGCTAATTATAATATGATGCATTTTTAATGGAGAAAAGTAGTTCTTCACATGGCAGGACAACTCTCTCCACTGTATTGAGGTCTATTTCTTTTCACAAAACATAAATATGTTGGATTAGATAAATGGGAAGTATCCTTAACTTCATAAAAGAAACATACTTTAACAGTCAAAATCTTCTTACTGAAAAGATTGTGAGGGATCAGGAAACTGCATGAGCTCTGTTTTCTTCCCTTTTGGACAATAAAACTGACTTGTATGTATAGAAATATGCTGTTCAAGGAAACAGACAATTATCTTTCCATTGCCCTCTATTTTCCACAATCCTTTACGGCAGTGCAGAAATGATGGACTGTAATTTACTTGTGACAGCATGATATCTTACCTCTGCAGTGCACAGCTGTAAATGGCAGCACCTCACTCAGGATAACAGAGGGCTGGACAAACCATGTGGAATGAGTAGGAGCTGAAGAAATTATTTTGTTACGCAATATGGAGGTATTAACAGAAAAGAGAGCGCCATGGAAGGGAGCTGGTAGAGGAATGCAATCTTTGAAGAAGTAATGACCCACCTACTCTACAGGTGAACAGTTCTGAAAATTGGAGTGATTTTCCAGCTGACAGAAGCACTAGGAATATTCTAGGGAGATTGCTGGTCATTATTTCATACATAACTTCTTGTCCAATTAATAGACCTTTTCCTTAACCACACAAACCAACCTCTATACTTGTGGGAATAAATATGCAAATGCAACTGTCCACAGGAAAGTTCTCATTCTACCCATTCTACCACCACCCCATGTTTTCTTTTTTTCTTTTTTTTTTCTTTTTTTTTTTTTTGAAAAGAAAGCAGGAAAGCCTCTGCTCGTTACAATTCTAACTTTGTAGCATTCAGCTGATTTGATGCATTTACTCGTGATTTACATCCATATGAATGACTAAGCAACCAGGCCCTGGTAGAGAAATACGTATTTGCACAGTACCACATTACAAGAGTCCTTAATTCCCTGATCCTAAACCTGGAATGCAAGGAAGACTAGAAATTTGGCAAATGTTTTACCCAGATGCAGTGTGCTTCTGTGTTCACACCCTCTCTAATTATTACTCTTTTTAAAAATAAAATAAAATGCAAATAACTTACACTTGGTAAAACTGGAAAGGCAAAGGAGTGCAGTAAAGAACCCAGAGGTTGTGGGAGTGTTGTTATTATTTTTAATCACATGAATACACACCTGTCTAAAAATTCCTCAGAATTTGTCTGCTATTGATTTGGTTTTCCCTGTTAATACATCGAGATAATGTCCTCTGCTTGTGTTACTCAATTGTACAGATGACCAGGAGCGGAGGGAGTTATGCAGAGACTCATACTAGAGATAGAGAAGAATTCCCACCCATGCAGTAGGCATGTACTGTAATAATGGAATAATTATGTGCAGTTTGTTTATAGCTGTTTTACCCTAGCACTGATGCCTTGGGCTAGAAGTGAAGCAGGATGAGTCCTGCAATCAGTTTTCACTGGGCATGTGTAGAGCAAATGTAGTGGCCTCAGTCCTCTAGGATACCACAAATTTACTTGAATTTGAGGAGGGAAGGACATACTCACAAGTGACCCAGAAATCTGTCATGGTGGTTCTCAATCCATGCTCCCAATCTGCCCAGAGTTGCTCAGAGCTGGGTCAGTCTTGGACTGAGACATTTACCAGCCTTTCAAATAACAGACGCTGGGATGTGGATGAAAACCAAAATCAGATGGCTTTGTGTGGTAGAGTAACTGTTACTGCAATGGGCCGTAATAGCAGTTCCATTCTTGGTGCTTTTGAAAAAGGTTAGAAACAGTTTTTGTAGAATCTTCCTGTCCCTTGTTAATTAAATTAATCAAGTCTCATTTTTTGTGTTTCATCATGTACTCTCAAAGTGATGATGGTAAAATATTGATCATACTCCTTCTGCTGTCCCTCTAAATTTATTAGAGATTGCTGTAGGCTTCACGAAGCTGCCATTTTCTGTTCAGTTCAGCTGCAGTCTGCCATGGATGTACACACAGTGTTTCATTTCCATTTAGGAAAACATTTCCACACAAGCAGAGTATTGACATGATGAATGTTATCTTTCTCTTGCAGAAGGCTTCATATTATGCCCATGCAGTCAAGAATAGAAATGAGAAGTATTCACAGATTAACTGCTGAGAGGCCAATAAATGGACATTGGACTGGGAAAAAACTGGAGAGCTCCCAGGATGAGTTTTGACAAGATAGCCACACCTTCTGCATTGGATCTGTCACATGGGTTGTGGACTTTGGCAGCAAATGACTTGTTTCATATGCATCTGCGCAGCATCTGGCATGATGAGAGGCTTGATTGGAGGTTTAGTAAATATAGCTGTATCTTGGAATCTCACAGCACCCTGCAGATGTTAATTAATGAGATACATCCACCATGTTTATATGCAGAGTAGGCAAAAATATGTACACCGTGTGACAGCTTTGGAAATACTTTGGAAATTCAATAGAGCTGTTTTTATAGAATGGGTCAGAGGAGTGATTATCATGAGCTAATAATGAGCAATATATGAGGCAGTTGTTATAATCACCTTACATTTGTGTAAAATGTATCCCTTTCCTGAGGATGTCACAAGCTGGAGTGCTATTTTAATCATCTACAAGTGTTGAGAGGAATGTAGAAAAGCATGATTTTTGTTATCAAAACAGTTCTTACCAATTCAGAATGAAAAATCAGCTTTGCCACATTTAAAAAAAAAAAAAAAAAAAGCCATAGAGCTCATTTAAAGACCAGTTTTGGAGTATATGATTTCTAATTTTTTAGACAGTCCTAGTCCCAGTGCCTTGGTTCCAGCTGGCGGTTTCTGGAGAGGTGTGGCAATGGAAAGCCTGCAGGGTTGCAAGTAGATGCCAGCCTCTGCCATGAGCATATCTGTTTTCTGGAGTGCTGCTCAAGTCGAGTAGCAGGAATGAATCAAGCAATGGCTACGCCAATTGCCTTGAGTGCCACTGGGGATTTTGATGAAATTAGCGCACTTTTGTGCAATATTGATCTCACTTAATCAGCCTTTTTTGATGGGCAGCCTTTCTGCTGAAAAGCAGTTGCTATGTTTCATAGTTCTCTCCTTTGAATCCCATCATTGGGAGGGCCATATGGTCATTAATAGTGGTCGTCTTCTCTTTCTAGTCCCACACTATATGTAGGAAGCCACCTAAAGGAAATGGGTGGATCAAGAATAAACAGCAAGGCGTTGTGGGCTAACAGAGATTTAGGAACTATAATTTCTCTGTTTGACTTACTATCAATGATTACCATGGGGCTTTGTGTAAGCCACTACGCATTTCTATGACTCAGTTTCTGCTTCTGAAACAGCTGTCTGCTGATCTCACTGGGGTAGGTTTAAAGCTTAATTTACTTATATTTTATAGCACTTTGAAGATATGAACTATACCATATTATGGGAAACACTGGGAGTCATAAAAGAAAGAGTTGGCGTTGCAAGAGGAGGTATGATAATGAAGCCTAAAGTCAGATGTTTAATGCCTTAGTTCTCTGCTGAATCAAAGCCTTAAGACTGCGAGTTCTTTGAAACAGACTCTCCTCAATTAGAGGCCTGTTCGGAGCTGAACGTAATAGTGTTACAATATAGCTGGGGCCTCTGAGCCCTTCTGTAATAAATGATTAGGAACAAAAGCTTGAAGATGGCCCCAGCTGCAGGACTACTACAGGTCCCTGTTGGGTCTACCTCTTTCTTCCAGGGCTCTTAGGGTTTTTATTATCTTCAAATCTCTGTACCTTCCTGGTTGTTCCATTCTCCAGGTCATTAAAGCATCATTCATGCTATAAATAAAGAGGATGAAATTACAGAGTACTTATAAGTGCTCTAGCTAGGAAACTGAATGGATATGAAAGGGCTTCCTGGTTTACTTCCAATTCAAAATGTTGTTGAGCTACTATGTAATCAGATAAATGAGTTGTTAATCAAAGTGATGTCAGCTCGGGACATGCTATAGAAAAATGATTCCGTTGTAATCAGAACTATATAATTAAGCAATGGGGCATGACAGGACTTGAATTATAGCACAGTAATTTCCACCTTGGTGCTACTGATGAGGGCTGTGGCTGTCTGCCACACAAGTACCCAACTATGTCTTGCTGTATAGCAACCCCAGCATTGAAACATCTGAGCAAACAGGAGTAAATACTATCATTTCATCTTCAGTCCCCCACCACCCTGCTCCATAGTGAAGCATTTCTGTGATCAGCTGGGTCAGGCTGAGCCAAATGCACGTGGGAGTGAGTTTATGTGTCTTTCTGTTATTACAATATCTAAGACATGAATGCACTTATCTTGAGTTTAATTCACAAGACCAATGATGTGATCCATAGCTACTATTAGTTAACCTTTAGTAAAATGCTTAGTGTTACAGAAGAAGCTCACAAAAATGGTCTCTACCTTGTGATGTTTAGAGGTTCCTACACTCAAATCCCTTCTTCTCTATGTCTGAGAAATTTAAATGAGAAATTAGCTTAGATGTTAAAAATCCATTATTTTTTTTCCCTGCTACCCTTCATATAGGAAAAAAATTGGATAGACTTAAAGGGAGAGCTCTGAGGAAGCATTAGAATAGCATAGGCTTTGGCAACCTCTTCTATGAACAGGGGTGAAGGCATCTTGTGAGTTAAAATGACTTTGTATGGAGCAGCGACCAAACCCTGTAGTCTTACTCTGGGCAAAACTCCCATTGAAAGAACTGGGCGTTTGTCTGAGTCAGTTTGTTCCACAGACTCAGTCTGGAGGTGAAAATGCTAGAGCTGAAGAGTTCCCCTTTCTAACAGTGGGAAAAAATGTCATGTAAGAGAAATAAAACGTGCCACCTCATTTTTCCCCATCAAGTGTCGGCTTTGCTGAGGGAGTGGGAAATATTACACAATTTGCCCTTTCCCTCAACAAACTCTCTCCCATCACATCACCACCAGCCTTGCTCTGCACAGGCGTTTCTCACATTGCTGCTTTAGAAGTAGGATTTGCTGGGGAACTGAGACACCGGACTGTTGGCAACCTGGGTAGCACTTCCATGGTCTGCTTGTGATTTGTGATCCCTGTGGCTGCAGAAAAAAATTATACCTAAATAAAGTATTTTTTGCACATTCTTCAGAGCATTTTCCAAAGTATTCCTGTGCTGGCAGTCCATGCAGCCTTGCAGGGCACCTTTGTCATCTTAGAGCTGGAGCTGAGCTGCTCTGTACCGGTGCTGGCAGGCATGGGCAGTCAAACACAGCTGCCTCCTGCCACGGCACACAGAAGGGCAGTGCCGTGCTCCCACAGCTGCTCAGCACACCTGCACCACACAGTTTGGCTCATGTCCTCTGTGTGACAGCTGCAAAAGCATTTATGAACTCCAGTCAAGACCAGTGAAGCACATCATTCTCCCAGTGTTGCCTCTTGCAAAAATGATGTGCTCTTGGCAATAGTGTCAGGAAACTCTGTTCCTGAGGCTAAATGCATGAAAAGAAAAGCTTCCCTTCTGACAAACAAAATAAAAATATCCTGATCTTGGCTGCAACAGCGAAAGTGTTCCTGGCCTATTAAAATTATGTCATTGAAAGAAGTGTCTTTTTGTCTGCTGATGTACCTGTAAATCAGTTCAAGTGAATGGTCCTTTGAAACTCATTTCAGCTGATATATATGCTCTTGAGAATGAATGAACTTTTGAGCTGCTAATGCTGCCATCTCTCATAAGTCAAATCTCTTCTCCAGATACTTGAATCCCATAATGATAGTAAAAATCGGTAGTTTACAAGATACATTAGCATCAAATTTTTTGAGAGCTTTCACCTTGGAAGGCAAGAAGTGTCCTTGGGTTGAATGCCTGTCAGATGAGTGCAGTTGCAATAGAGGAAGAGAGGGATTATTTTTGTTCTCTCCTTTCAGTTCTGGCAGAGCAAGTTGGCTTGAGAGCTCCTCCATCAACAAAAGAAGAGGTACAAAGAGGGTAGTCATGATATAAGCTTCTCTTTGGCTTATGATTATATCAGTTTTTCTGTAGCTACCAGAGAAACTTTAATTATGACATGCTCAGACTTCCTTTCCCATGGTAAGGAGAGAAGCATATCTAGGGGGAATTCTGAAGCTTCTCCAGACTGACAGCCCGGACATTAGCAAGGGTGGGATATTCCAAAAGGTTATGTGTCCCTGCTAGTTACTGTTGCTTACATTTAACCATAAAACAACCCATAAAACAGAGGGTGATAAGTCTGTAACTGGTGCACGTGGAGGATGTTTTCATAACATAATGTCTGACACATGGGACTTCCTGCCACGTGATGCCTTTGAAAAAAAAGTCTTTTTCAGGACTCTGAAAGCTTATAAATCAAGCTACACTAGTTGAAAACAGTATTGACCTTCACAGAACGAGATACATATTAGTTATTATGTAGATAGGGTTAGTAGGCAAACTAGCACATATTGCTGCCATTTTAATATATGCTTGGATTTGCACAGGTCTGTCCTTCCAGTGTCAGCCAATTGCTAACCAGCCCACTGACAACTTTGGTTTGGTTCTTGCATGGCAAGATGTTTTGAGGGGCGATTCTTGTATTACCTTGATTAACTGTGTGCTGTGAGCAGATGCACTGTGTTTCTGTTGTGTAGGGTTTTGAGACAGGATGTTCAGGGCTGATGCAGGGTGAACAGTCCCCACAGGAATCTGTCCTCTGCCCTACAGATGACCTTTTTTTTTGCCTGATACCACTTTGTTTTTTCCAACCACAATTGACTGTTCTGGTTTGCTGCAAATATCACGAGATGTTGGCAGGGTTGGAAAAGGAGAAATGGTTCTTCTGCTGGAGAAGGAGCATCTTGGTACCTGTGGTGCTTTCACAGCACTGCTTGTGAGGCACAGAGATTGTTAGCAGAAGCCAACAGCAGGCGACATGGCTATTTAACCTAGGTCTTAAACTGAATGAGCAGCACATGTTTTATACTGGAGGTAAGGAAAGGTTCTGGGACTTCTACACATCACTTCGTAACTAACAAGGCAGAATTTTTTATCTAGACTGAATTCCTCGCAGGAAAGCATTCAGTTGATGACAATACAAGTCTTGACCTCATGTTTCTTTTACCTCTAGACTGTCACTCCATGCAGGATCAGGCATAGTCTCCTTTGTATCTGTGCAAGACATGCTGCTGTGACAAGAAAAGGGCTTGCGTGGTTTAGTTTTTCCGTTCAGATAAGATTGCTAAATTGAGAAGTTTGCCAAGTTCACAGAATTCCGTTTTGTTAAAAATTTAGCAGTGCCACCTACAGGAAAGTGCCTGGAAACTCAGCGACTGTCTGGGTAGCTGCAGGACAGACTGTCCTCTCCCTCCTCTGTAAAAGGAGGTTTCTTTGTCAACGTGGTGCTCTTCTGATGAGTAGGTTTTTCATCAACATCAAAGAGAGATCTGCATGCTCAGATAATGCAGAATAACTGAGAACAGAACTTTGTACAGAAACCACTGTCTTTGATAGCTATTGCCTTTTGATTTTAAGAGCCTTCCCCCCTCCACCACCCAAGAGCTTTCCCAAACAGTATGCACAGCATGCATAAGATCTGGTCCAATTCCCAGTGGAAATGATGGCAGCTTTAGGTTGAGTGCGATCCAGTCCTTAATACTTTTTATGTATGCCAATGAAAACTCTTTACATTGCATACTAGCACTCTTTAAAGGCTCTTGAGTAGATAGACAGATTAGATTACTTAGCACTATACAATGCAGCATAAGTGGTGCTGATGAGTCACTAAATAGCATTCTTCCCTCTGACTCAGTGCAGTGTCAATGCCCAAGCATGTTTCTATGGGGCTCTGTGTTGTTGGAGGTATGCTTTTTCAGAGAAGAAGTAAAAATCAAAGTTCTGATCCACTATTGTTGCTATAAAACACATTTGCCTGTGAGCCACTTGGTTGAAATTTTGCAGATTTTTTCACCCTAGAACAAAGTATGCTCAGTTTCCAATAGAAAACTATTATTCTCATTGCCAGGAGGGAGCAAGGGTTTGGGCTATCTGGAACAAAATATTTTAAAACCAAGAATGGGTTATTGCAAATACACTGTGGGGGTTAAATCCTTAATATTGAAGGAAAACCTACATGGTCACTTACAGCACATTAATATTTAGTGTTCTGTTTTTTCTTTAACACTTTAATGACTGGTTTACTTACTGTTCCCTGCATGAAACCACTTTACTCAGGCCTGCTGCATACGCAGGAGAACTGACTTAGAAGATGACTACTCTGTTTTGTAGTAATTTTCAACATTTCAGGCTCTTTTTATATTCCCTATCTTTAAGGCACTGGGTGCCTGAACTGTGAGAGTCTCTTGTTTAAGCCCCATCTGTCCTCCTGGTCAAAAGATTTCACTGGAGCACTTTCTCAACTGTGCAGGGAAAGGAGTTTCACCTGGTTCTTTCATCTCCTGGCTGCTGACCCAACCACCAGGCTGTGAGTTACATGACTCTCTTGCAAAAAAAACTTTCTCAAAACCTGATGTCTTGGCAAGAACACTTCAGTTTTGAAATCTCACTTTGTGGAAAATATCCTGACCAGCTCCGGTATGCACATGAGCTTGCTTAACACATTACATAAGCATATTGAGATGTCCATGTGGCTCCTTCCGAGGAGAACTGCCCAGGCAAAATTCCAGTCTGCCTCAGGGCAGCACTGTCCTCTCCATACTGCCCTGAATTCCCTTCTGAAAGTGGTAGGTGTTCCCTGTATCTCTTCTCAAAAATAAATCCACTGTGGTGTAGGGTGCACTGAGTATTTGTCAGTGAGGAACTGGCCTTGTTTAAGAAGAGGGTGGATGAACCCCAAGTATGATACCGTGTGCTCCCATGTGTCCCTTCACCAGGCTTGCTTCCAGCCTCAGAGAAAGTATTTTAATTCTAGTAGACTGAGATTAGAAGCAGTTATTCTAGGTTTGGGTTACTGCAAGCAAGGTGATAGGTTCCTCTTTGGTAAGGGCTACTGAGATGGAGAGGGATCCTTAAAGGCAAATCAACACAGGTGAGGTGGACGCCAGGTGGTAAGGCCATGCAGCAGCAGAAGCAGGTCCTTGTTTGAACGTACTTGTTTCACAGTATGACCTGGCAAGCCCAGTCACTGCCTTTGCGCCTGAGATTTGTGCCAGACGAATGTAATAAAGCACCTGAGTTAGCTTATTTTATCTGTGTTCAGTTCTTCATTTTGCAAATTCTTATGTAGTCACAAAATCCCACAGATTGCCATTCCCTACAAACTTTTAATAGTGCTTCATCTGGGACAGGCATCCTAATTATCCTTCTGTGCTGAGGTTATTGTCTGTAACTGCAGTCAGTATCCATAAATGATTAACTATGAAATCCAGAGCATTCAGAAACCTAGACTTTCTATTAAGAATCATTTAATCAAGGCATATTAAAGTAATGATACCAAATGCTCAGTCTCAAAGCTTAGCTTGGATATTTTTAAGAGGGAAAAGCTGCCTTTAGGATTGTGCTCACTGATAGTTTTGTGTGAAATTGACAGCAACTGGAGGATCTATTTCCTCATTGCTTTGGACTGATAGCTCAGCTGTGTAGATGCTTTCTCAGAATCTAATTGTTTTCATATGAACTCTGGGAGGCGGAGGACAGGACACGACGCAGAGCTATTGAAATTATTTTGGTTGCCTGGGGAGGCATTCAGAAGTTCCAAAGGGAAGTTTTATTCGAAGGTCACATAGCCAATGACACCTCCTAGATGTCCTCTTGCTTAAAACCCCTGTAGAAATTAAAGCTGAGCAAAGCAAGGAGACTGACATTTTTTAATGCCTCAGTTACACCACATAGGGATTAACTCGCATTTATTAAATAAAAACACTTAACACAGTATGTTTTTCAACCAAGTCAGAGATTATTTTAAACACCTACTACGGGACTGTCTCTTAGTAATGAAGAACTGATAAATGAGAGAAGTTGAGAGGAAAACAATAACCTATGTTTCCAAGAGGCAGAGATAACTTGAGATCAAGGCAATTAGAGAACAGATCCTGTGACAGAACCAAGAGCCAGATTCAGATGTCCAGCCTCAAGGTTAACTGCAAAGCCACTCATCCTCAGTGCCTTTCCAGTACTGTGACATTTGCATTGCAGCTGCTAAATCACAAATACAGCTGGATGAATTTAGTACTGGAAAGATGTGAGCGTGCTGACCTGAGTTCCTCTCGATTTATACCATGTTAGATGAGAACAGAGTTTCGCCTTGAAGCTTGTGGTTTATGTGATATATGGCATATACCGCCAGTAATGACAAAAAAATCCTCTAGTGCCTTCCTCTGAGTTATTTCTAATTTACACCGAAAGACATTAAACTTTCTCGATATTTATAGCCTGGAAAATGAAAACATACTGAGGTATGCAATCAGCATGGGAAGTCCATCACTTCTGTTCTGCAAGATCAGGCCTAAAATTGCCCAATATTTTGGTGCCATTTTTTCCCCTCTCTAAGTTGACTATGAAGTATTTGTGGAAGACGACATAAAGATGCTGCAAAACAGAGATATGGTTACTAGATGAAAGTTTACTCACTGTTCACAAGGGGAGGAAAGTGAGTGTGAGATGACTCACATACATATGTCCAACAGATCAGGCTTAACTGCTCTGAAAAGCAAACTGCAAATGATCCTTCCCTATGTGCAAGTTCTACCCTCTGTCTGCAAACACCTGCTGGTGACTTCAGTGGGAGCCACACATTGGGAGGATTTGTATCTTCGCACTTTATCATGAGGAGAGGTTGTTACAAGAGCAGAAAAAAGATCTGCCTCCTGCATGAAAGCCCACACATCAATTCCTGTAATAGAAAGGATTCATTTTGGTTCAATGTTTTTAATTTGGACTTTCTCAGATAGATGCAGACACTACTGAGGGACAAAAATAATATCAGATAAATGAAAGTCATTAATTTAGGAGACCATGCGTGAGAAGAGGTTTATTCAGTCCATTGCTAGGAAAGAGGAGTCACAGACACATACGTGAGTGTGCCCTGGGAATATGCTGGTGATAATAAGATTGCCATTTTGTCGTGCCATTGTTTGTTATGGTCTTTCCTTGGGGAACATCTTTAACTCTAAGGGCAATGCAATCAAAGACTGTGATGGCCGCTTTTCCCTGAAGCCTGGGACTTCCTGGGGCTGGAAGCTTCCAGTTCTTCCCTCTGGAGCTGAAAAGCCATTCTGTCAAACTCCAGCTGCTGCAGGCGTGCTTCCATGCATTGGGAAATATACCTTCAAAACAGACGTGTGGTGCAGTTTCTCGCTGAATTAGAGAGCTGGGGACTATCTGCTCTCCAGTAACTGAGGCTATGTCTCAGATTTAACATTAAAAAAAAAGGGCAAATCTGGGAACCTAACTTTCCAGGGCAGAGGACAAAAGGGTTTTTTTATGAAGACAAGTTTGTTGCTTTTTAAAAGAGACAATTACATTGCCCTAGCAGAAATTAAAAAAGTTCTCACAGTTTTTTTCCACAATTGCTGTGAGTAATGTTTCCAGTCGCTTGGTTTGTGTTGTGCATAATGAAATATAAATACTACGTGGAATGCTTTGTCATTGAAAAATATTTATTAATAACAGATTTGCAATCACCATCTCGTCTTTGATTTGAGCAGGTTTTTTTCTTCTCATAAGGTTCTTCCAGGCTGCTGAGCTGTGACTGATGTGTGTTTATTTCAGTTGAGTCATCAGTATCATTAATATTATCTTATTTACCAATGTTTGTCATTTTATGGCATTTAACTGGTAGGGTGACTCACCTCAGAGAGAAATAAGAACATGAATATAACAGGCTTTCTTCCTTCTTCCCTTTCGGCTTGGGATAGGAGCCGAGAATGACTTTTGAGGCACAGTCTGAGTCACGCAGTTATCATATTCACCTCTGCTGTTGCAAGATTAATAATTACAAACATCCTTATACACAAGGAAAAAAGCTCAAGTTTCTGTCTGCACTTTTGCTTGCATCTCCACCGCTTAGGTGGAGGGGCACCTTTTGAACGGGACACCAAGAAAAGGAAGATTTTAGTGCTTCTCTCCCTTGCACTGGAGCAAAAAGAGGCAGCAGAGAGGAGACTGAGAAGGACTGGAGGAGGAAGTCTCTCTGGAGAAGCCATCCTGCTGGCCCTGCTTGAACTTAGGGAAATTTGCTCAGGGCGCTATGAAACATTTGCATTTACTTTTCAGCTCAAGTGTGGGAACTGACTTAACAGAACCTCAGCCAAACCTGCTGCTTCACAACTAGAAACAAACTTTCCTTCTTCATATCTGCCTGGTATTAATTACTGCAGCACACTGTTTGCATCGCAGCAACCCGCAGAGAAAACGTGGGCCCTTTTGTAACAGGCATTGCAGAAACAGCCCAAGAGTGCCACGAGTCAGTCATACCACTCCATAATTTCTCATAAGGGGATGATTAAAAGAACAGACCCAGTAAAGGACTTAGATATTAAAAGCCAAGTGACAAGAGAGATCAGAGCAGAATCCAGAGCGCTTGATGTCTCTTTCCTGGGGACTCTTCCCTCTTACACAGCCCCCTCATAGCTGTGCTGTTTCTCTAAATGGAGACTAAGGCAAAGAAAACTTGATGACTCCCCAAAACTGGTACATTATGCAGAGAGTCACCCAGAATCAACATATTCAGCACTGCAGGTGCCTACAGCTCATTAGTCAGGGTGGCTGAGAACAAGGGTACATGGTAAATCCCAGCTCCAGAAGCCTTAATTTAAGCACCTCCTTTTAACCCTAAGCCTACTTAGAAAATGTTGCCCCAAAATGAGAGGAGGTAGCAAGGACAGGTTAGGAAACTCACATTTTTCTAACTATTGAATGAGTTTTTCATTTTTCTGTTCAATGAAGGACTTGGAGGATCCTACCTACCCCCTTGTACCAGTCCAGTGGCTATGGAACAGCTGTTCCCCCCTGAGCCTCAGGTCTTTCAAATCACCAAACAGTGATACTTTACAAAATGCCCTAAATAAGGCAATAGAGGCTATATGAGCATGACACCCTTCTCTTCTTTTATAGTCTTGCCGCTGTGTGGAAAATAATGTTACACTTGCTGGCTTGGAAAGGGTATAAAGCAGAAATGGTTTTATGCAAGACTGACCCCAGATTGAAACCCAGCCTACTTCTCACAGGCAAACTCCCTACGTACCAGGGTAGAACTGCTTCTGTATCTCTGGATTAGAACAAGCATTTGTGTCTCAATGGATAACCTTGAGAAACAAGGCTCTTAATTTCTGCTAGGAAAAGAAATAATTCAGCTTTCAACTTCCCACTTATCAGCTGAGGATGTTAATAATTAGACTGCTGCTTTGGAAGAAAATCATCAACTACTGCAGCTTTCCCTGAGGGGCCTGATCCTATCTGTGAATGAGTTTTAACTGAACACCTGGATTCTGGGTTTAAGTTTGAGCAAGGCCTGAAATTGCTCAACCTCACAAAAACCTAACATTTTGTCAGAAGGTATTGGGTCATGACCTGAGATGCTTATGTGGCAATGGAGTAGGGATGTTCATGTTCGCAACTTTGAACTAAATTAGTTCTAATGTGGGTGCTGGACCCAGAATAAAAGTAGTATTTGATGATATGCCCAAAACCATACAGGTTGGCGAGGGATATAAGGCAAGTTTTGTCTGCCTTATATGAGTGCTCTGACCTCAGAGACCTTTACTTACAAGCTGTTTTCTAGGAGTAGGCTATTGCAATTATATTTCATTACAAACTTTTGTCCTGTAGATTATTGCAACGTGTAATTTAAGTGGTTGAATCTTAAGTCTTGAGCTTGTCTTATCGGACATCACCACCCTGCTTTTCAGAGAAAGTTCTTGGGTAAGAGCCTCTTTTCCATCAGTGCCTACCTGCTTCCTAATAAATATGTGTCTTTATAGGGCTGGCATCTTAGAAGAGTTTCTCTCTAATATGCTTGTCAAGGGTCTAATAACTTGACAGATTTAAGCAATCATAATTCTAGTTTTGCCAAATTGAACTTTTCAATTCTGGAAAAAACTTCCTTTTTGTCCCAGAAGAGAGAGCTGTAATTTTCCCTTTTCTTAATTTTGCCATCCAGACTCACCCAAGGGTTTGATGAGCCAGTGTCTGATATACCATAATCGCATTCTGACCATATATGACTCACTTGCACAAGTTTCGAAAAATCTTCTACTATGTTGAGGATACATAAGAGGAAGAAAGGATGGAAGAAATTACTTGGTTTTATCTACTTGCTTTGGGTGTTTTTCAAAATGTCGCTGTCTGTTGAAAACTTTCCCTATTAGTGTTGCCTCACACAGTGACAGAAATTTTCTTGGAATATTTGATCAAAATTCACTTAAAGCTGCATGATAAACTGACTCTTCCTTACCATTTGGAGAAATTGTTATTTTCAAGTGTTTCAAACCTGGATGTATTTCAGATCTGGATTAGGTTATTAAATAAAGCCTTTGCTATGCTGATGTGATGAGCTGACTAGCTGAGCGTTACTGCCTTTTTATCATTAGGTGGGAAATAAAATTGCACACCTAGATACAGAGGGCATGACTCATGGCTCATCTGTACACAAGCAAAGAGCTGGCTCTGTTCTAGGGTGTTTGCCTAAAGACCTTCTGGCTGGGTGGTTGCAAGGCTTGGTGTGACAGACCACAGGGGTAGGTATTTCTGTCTGACTCAAAGCTTTGCTGGAATCTCTCAAGGCAGGAAAATCTGAAGAGGGCTCAAGGTTTTCTTCGTTCCTGCACTCCCTGTACAACAGGTTGATACAGAGGACAGTTCCACCGCTTCTTCCCACGGGCTGCTACCTCAGCAAGGGGGAGAGGCAAGAATGTTTGATGAAATGCTGAGAGCCCACGTCTTGGATGTTTAAGCCTTTGGCTTTTCCTTTGCAACCAGAGAAGGATGCTTCTATGCTAGAGAGTTTTTTATTGTGAATTGACTGAATTTAACTCAAGATTAGCATTTTCCAGGGCAAATCTGAGTGTCTGTTTTCCTAACCTTCTCTGCCCTTTGCAAATACCCACTCTCTCCTTCATTGCCTTTCACCTGGTGTATTCTGCAATAACCCCAGTAATCCATATAGGGACTAATTATTCTAATCTGCATCCTTTTCTGACTTATTAAATCCTAATTAGTTTATAACAACATAGAGGCTGGAGGTAATTTGGAAACTTGGAGGAAAAAAGCCAGGAACAATTGAACTGCAGTACCGAGGCTTCAAGAGAGCCCAAGTCCACAGCTGTGTTTAACCTGCCAGTGTTTAGGAAACCTGAATGTAACTGCCCAAAGGGTGTAAGGAAAGGACAATGGTGTTGCTCTGGGACAGGTTAAACATCATTGTGTTAAAGGATGCTATAGGCTTCTCCTGGTGCCTCCATATACTGACAACATGCCATGTGGTGTAGCCAAGTTTATTGGTCTGCTAAAGGTGTGTGATAATGCTGCAGCATAGCTGGGGTACTCAGGTCTTTGTTAAGTAACTCTAGTGCTTGCTGAGGTTAGCGAGTATTAAAAATGGTGAAGGGAGCCTATTAGCTATGAATTGAGGTGTGGTAAGAGAAAGTTGCTGAGTGCTGTTTGCCATTGTGCTGAAGGGAGAAATAGGAATGGAAAGATGCTCTTTGCCTGATGGTAAAACCAAAGAATTTTGATAGCTGTTAACACATGATACTACCAAATTTATTTGAGAAATACTTTTTGGAGCTGGAGAGACCTATGGTAGTGGTCTATGAGATCCAAGACAGAAAACCTTGAGACTAGTCTTACAGCTCAGGAACCAAGAGTGGGAGAGGAGTGACAAAGAGATGGTTATAAAACATGTTCTGACCTGTCACAATGAGACAAGGCTCAACTTCATCGCTTTTCTCAGTACAAGTGAAAGTGTGTTCAAATATAGATATTTTCTTACCTTCTTTCGGAAAGTGTTGGTGATTTGTCTGTTAAACAGTTTTTAGCTTCCTCTTCTAAAAGATCCAGTTGGGGCTCAAAGGAACTAATTTTTTTGTCACTAGAAGATGCGAAAGCAAAAGAAAAACCAACAGAGATCCTTAACAGCCTTTCAGGAAACGATCTGCAGAATTACTTTGAAAATTGGCACCACTGTATGCAGCTGTGTTTCAACTAAGAAGGGATCTATTTTGAAGGTGATCTTAGCTAATTTTCTTTATTTGTTAAATAAAAAGAGTTACAGGCACAGCCTCTTTTTTTTTTTGTGTGTGTGTCAGACCTTGTATAAGGGGGGATTAGAGCACAGATGAAATGAGAGTGGCAGGGATAAACATCTTCAATTCCACCAGGAGTTTGTTGCCTAAATAATGGTGGGCCAAAGAAATACTCTTCAGAGATTTGTTCTGCAGAGCTAGTTCTCTAGGAACAGAGTGACTGCTAGCTGTCAGTGACAGGAGTGCAAGCCTGTCAAACATGACTCCCAAGCAGTGCAACTTTAATTTATATTTTCAGTATTAGCAGGTTGTCCCACATGGTGCATCTTCTCTATCTGACATCTTGAAGAGAAGTGGAAACATTTGCATCTCTAAATTATTATTTGATAGTGCACATATAGTAGATGGATGAAGATTCTTGATTGCTTAGGAAGACATGGAAACTTTTGCATGAATATTGTGATCTGGCAGTTGTTTGGATCTCTTACAGTTCATTTATATATGAGGACTGCAGAACAGAGTTTAACTGCAAGGATAGTTTTGCTAAACTCTACACTCGGCCGAACACTGACCTTTTTTTTGTAGCAGCTCTGTTTTTGCAACCCTGATGCTGTAAAATAAATGAATAATAGAGAGACTTGAAGTAGTATGGGAATTATAAACAAAGCAAGGAGTAGCAATTTGTAGCTGACTCATCCCTTCTGTTATCAACCAGATGCTGTTACAGATTTCAGTTTCTCTTGCAGAACATCTTTGTTGCAGTAGATAAAGTTCAGGAGTTGGAGGGTTGTTTCTCTCGGTGTTGCTTACTTTATTAACTTCAGAAGCTGATGCTGATATTCCAGAAATTCAGTGGCTGGGGCAGCTGAGACAAGATTTCAAGAATACTGATGTTGCCAAGTTCTTACCTTGGCAACTCTCACCAATTTGGATATCTCCATTTACTGCTTGTACCCGGCTCCTTTTGTGCTGTGTGTACTTGGAACCTGGGGAATGTTTCCAAAGAAAACAAGAGCTGTGTGACCTTTCTGTCCCTATCACAAAGATGTATCTAATCTACTAAAACTTTCTAGGAATGACAAGACTCTTCCAAGATGGCTGTTTTGGTGTGAGTACTCTCTGCATCAGCAGAGCAGGATTTACGTGAGGTGGCTCCTGATTGCTACCATCTGACTGATTGGAATCCAAACGTAGACAAAATTGTACTGAATCCCCCTTAAAAGAGCCATGTGTTGCTGTGCTGTGGTAGAGGAACAAATCAAAGCTCAGAAGAGTGTTTTAAAATTCTTTGTACTGTTATAGAGCAAGTATTGGATCTCAAACTGCAAGATGTTTCTCCTTAAATATACCCACTCAAAAATTCTGATTGTTAAATTAACTTGAAAACAAGCCAGACTTAGTTTGCCCTTTCACATGCGTTAGGCAAAACCACGAACAACAGTTATGCCAAAACTTGCCTGGAACACATTCACTAACACAGCCTAATGACACCTGACATATAACCAGAAAAACAGGAAAATTTGGAAGAATTTGGGAATATTTATTGGAAGAACTCTATTTTTCTTTCATTCTTTTTCTCCCCCCCTCCTTGGGGTTAACATCAGTAGAAGACATTATTTTGCAAAAGCACTGGAAGAGGTGGGGAGATCAAGGTCTGGTGATGAAGGCACTGGTGCATTTCACCTGGCTCAGGATCTGCTGCACTCTCCCCATCTGGGCAGCATGAGGGGCTCTTCTGGAGGGTGATTCAGAACATTTAACTTAGCCTCCTCTGGAGAGCAGTTCAGAGGTGTCTACCTCTTTGATGAGAGAATTAAAAGACTAAAGGTAATGACTGGTTAATGTAAGGGGAATTCATACCACACACTGAGGTGCCAGAGGCATTTTAATAATGGGACTTGAAATCCTTGGCTCATGATAACTGGACTTTTTTCTCTTCTGTCAAGGTGAGCATCCTCAAGTTGTTGATACCCCTAGTGCAGACCTGAGTGCACCCTATTGACTTAGAGCTGTTCTGGCAAGGGTATTGGGCTTTTTTCCAACAGCTTCAGCTCAGAGTATCTCCACATATGTAAAGCCTATCTTTCCATGGGCAGACATACTGTTTGCATGAAGGATGTAGTCATCTCAGTATCACACAGCCTTGGCTCTGGCCCTGGGAGTGTTGCTGGGAGTATTGCCTACCATAAAAGGGCTGGATCCACTCCTGGCTACAGATTAGAGAATGGATTAAGGCCAACACCTTTTTGGGCTCACATAAATGTTCTCCGCTTCTGACTCATATATCAAATATAGCTGTTTTTACTACAGCTATCCTTCTGAACGTAATACTTTCCGTATTCAAAGGTGGGACTGCAAGAACAGGCTTTGACTGAAATCTAACTACTTATTTGTTTCCATGTAGCAGACTGAGCCAAAGACCAAATAGCAGGATCCACAGGGCCTGCCCTTGGTCAGAGAAACCTGATATTAAGAATTCATTTAGCTCAGCCACACATAATTTTTTTTTTTTGCAAACAGCAGGGGGAGCTCAGATTCTGTCTGAATCCTAACGAAGCAGAGAAAGTACAGTTTGCTGAAATAATTTTTATTTTAACTGAAGGGGAAAAAAAATTTTGCATTTTATTTTCTTACAAAATTGCATTTTTTTCTCCCTTGATATGCTTTAGGGACACAATTAAAACACATAAAGCAGGTAATATAGTAATTAACATGAACAGTTCTGTAATAGAAATATTGCTGCAATGGTACTTTCTAACTGGTAAATGTGTGTATTTAATCTTTCTACTTTCATGGAACAAGGTCAAAAGCAGTTTTAATATCTATTTCATGGAATTATTCCCAGCTTCTGATCTTTGGAACAGCTTATATCACTATTATTTACGTCAAAAGTATCACTTGGCAATGATAGACCATATCCATCCCTGGCTAAAGGTGACTTTGTTTTAAATGTATTTAGTAGTATAAGGCTGCTTTGTTCCCCGAGTGCCACACAAGTATTAATTAATCCACACTGCACCCCCCCATGCTTCTCTAGGTAAATGAGCACTATCAGGCTTTGTTTAGTGCTGGAGAAATCTGAACGCGTGGATGGCAGTGACTAATGCAAGATAACACTCACAGGACAGGATTGGGAGATTAGGATTTGGCTTCCCCTTGGAAAGGCTAAAGCAGTTGTCAAGCTTTCATCCAGGATCTAAAATCTGTTTGTAATTGCTTCCTCACATCCCCCTGAGATCCTGCAACCCATCAGATCTCTGCACAGGCAAATGGGGAGGCTTAGTGGGGGCTGGCAGTGGATGACAGGGCGAATGAGTGGGTTTTGGATAAATGCAGTTTTGGGGAAGATGGGAAGCATGTTACTCTGCCTCCTTGGTTCTGCTCCAGCAGGGAACCCTGTGGGAATATGATGATTTTGCTGTCCTTAATGCCACTGGCACCTGTAACACAGGGCATATTCCCTTGTATCTCTACTAGGTGCCATCTAATTTGTAAATTTTCAAGTGAACTAAGCGATCTCCAGTTCTGTAGGATTATAGCTATTTAGGGCTCTGTCGGAAAAATGCGTCTGCTGCCAGGCCCATAGCAGGGAAATAATCTACAGAGCCAGAAAAATGAGAGAAACCTCCCAGGTTTCAAGCACAGATCATATTCTTCTCTTTCATTCGTTTGTGATATTTCTTTGACCAACAATGTACCCAAGAGAGTCTTTGGCAACAAGCCACATAGGCTAACTATGGTATCCAATGCAAACAATGTTGATGCAGTCTCCAGATAGAGCAAATAAACCCTGACTAACCAGGAAATGCAATGATAAAGCTAAAACCTTTACTTTTACTATTACTGTTCATTATCTGCTCAACCAATATCTCTTATCAATTAGCAGAAACTGGAATTTCTTGAACAACCTAAATATAGACCCTTTTCTTTTTTTCGTTCAAGTTTGTCCAGCTTTTAACTTTTGAAAGTCAGCTTGTCATTTCAAAGAGTCCTGCCTGCATTACAGAATTTATAATAAGCCTACAGGTGAACAGTGGTAGGAGAAGGGAAAAGACATGGAATATCAGTGAGGAATCCAGTACTCCTTGTAAAAATCAGAACCATTGATTATGCAGCCAGGGGTTGGGAAATCAGAAAATATAACTAGATCAAGGATTTCGTCCTTTCAAGTGGGTAGCAGATGAAAGCTAAAAGAAGCAAAATTTGCTCTTACAGGCCGAATGGAGTAAGCCAAAAATGGGATGATAAACTGTGTGATAAACTTTCAGACAACACTGAGATGCCCCAGAAAGAAGACCAAAGAGACACAATCTCATGGGTCCTCAGAGGAGAACAGTAAAAGCCAGTAAGCCAGCTTGTGTACATAGTAGCCTGTGTGGCATGTGAGCATGAGGCATGTGCCTTTCCTGCTCTCTGTAGGAAGTGTGTCCTTTCACGCATTGCCTCACACAGCCTCACTATCACACATAATGAATGTCAGACTACTGTCTGTGAATGTGTAATGGTACTTCCCCACCACTTCAAAGCCTATGTTTTTCACTATTTTTTTTTCACCTTGATGATGAGAGAGATGATTTTTCTCCTTGAAAAACCACAGCCACTGAAATGTTAATGAAAGGTGCTGTTTTTCAAACTCCCACGGGGCTGATCCTGCCTCTTCCAGCTTTGCTGTGACTTTTGCTTGGGAACCAAACACTGAACTGGATCATTGTTGCTGATTAAGACTCATAACTGCAAGCAGAAGTGGCTGAGAAAGTGTAATGTAAGAGTCAGCAGCTGATGTTGTATCAGCACAAGAAAAATACATCAGTCTTACCATAGGTTTGTGTGCTTTGTTGTCCAGTGGTGCAGGGCACCAGAACATGGCCAACCCCATGCTTTGGGTTGCATCTCACTCATCTGCATAATGCTGCTGACAAATACCTGGGTTATTTCTGTGCCAAAGGAGTGAGATGGGAAAAGTCCTGTCACTTTGGGGGCCACTCCAAGACATCTGAGAAGTATGAGAGAGAACCGTCACAGTCTTTTTTCATACTAGGGTGGTTTTTTTTGTTTTTCATTTAATGGTGAGGGAGCTTTAGGCCTCCTGAGTCCCATAATAAGTATATCAAAGAAAAGAAATTGAAGGTGTACCTGCCCATGGCAGAGGGGTTGGAACTACATGATCTTTAAGGAACCTTCCAACCTAAACCATTCTATGATAAAAGAATGAGGAAAGGAGGAGTAGTCATTGAAAAGGAGACATGAAAGAAGACTGAGTCAAAGAAAGACATGCATGATGGGAAAGTGCTGTGAAGGGCTGTCCACCCTTGGGAGGTAATATTCCTCCATCAGCACTGCATAGAGAAGCCCAGTGTTATCACCTGTGCCTGACTTCTCCTAAAGCAGAGGTTGCTGTCATCTCTCGAACCTCATGCTGATTTCCTCAGGGTGCCAGCTGCCTAACTGGTGTTTCTAGGAGGATCAGGAGCCCTGGGGTCACAGGGAACTTGTTGCCTCCCTTGTGCATGTGTGGTCTTCCCTACATAAGCCCAGCCCTGAAGGCTTTTGTGGAAAGGGAAGGCCCTGCTAGGACGTGTTTCTGCTTCTTTATCAGTCGCTCTGGCTGTTGCTGGTTGCTTTATTGCACCAGATGCCATTTGCTCAGCTTATTGACTGGAAATTGCATGCAACTGCACTGGGGAAAAGCAAGTCTGAATTATCTTACCTGCACAGCCTATTTAAATGGAAAGCTCCAAACTCCCCTTCATCTTCCCATAACACTATTTAATTTATAATTGAGACCCAGATAGAGAAAGCTTTTGAAACATGTGCTTATATGTGGTGGTGAAATGGGGTATGGGCAAATCTGATCCTCCCTTAGCATTGCTTTGCAGTTACGTGCCTCACATGTGCCAGATAATGTAGAATTGTAGAGCAACCGATGCTACGGAGTCTGCTGCTGTAAAAGAAGTAATGTACTCTTCATTAACTTCTTCAAACTCATCAGATCTGTTAAGTGGCCCCCTCGAGTCATATCACTACCATTGAAATAGCATATTACGTAGCTAAATTCACAGTGTGAACATGACTCACCGCATTTTTTTAATAAAGTGAACTATTTTGGGGTTAAAGTATTCAAGCAGTGAAGAGTTGAACTTATCCAGAACATAGTTTCTTATGAACTGATGTAAGACCCAGTTTACCGTTCATTTAAGTCAAAGATTTAAATGACAAAAGTTAGCTCAGACTGTAGTTACCACATCGGTACTATAACATGTGTGTTTTTTGTTCTTTTTCTTAAAAAAAGAAAAAAGTGGACCATAATTTTGAGGAGGCAATGGTGGTGGCACTGACTAAATTTCTCTACCTAATTCAAGGGTCTCTAAGACAGGAGGCCAGGCAATCGGCGGAGAGCAATAAATTCCTCCAGAGGGAAGTTCAGAGAAAGTGAATTAGATCTCTTCTGTGGAAATGTATAGGCTCACTCATGGGATGCGCAGGGACAGAGCAGCCTCCTGCAGTGGGGCTCAGACTTTAGTCTGAAAACTCTGTTCTTCTGTTCTGGAATCAGGCTTTAAAAAACGTTTGAATATACAAATTTACACCTTGTTTTTTAACATATTGTGTCCATACAAAGTGAAACAATATGCTACCAGTCTCTGGTTTTAATGGGTCTGCTTAGTGAGGTTGCTGAGCTTTGGCTCCACACATTCTGTTTAGAGGAAGCAACAGTTACCCTAAGGCCAGGTGCATACTGAAAGACATTTCAGTTAAACAGGATATTCCTGGCCAATTTAGTAATAATTTCTGTAAGATAATCTTCATGTTGAAGTACTATCCTTGTTCAAAGATGTGTAAATATCCCAAATTCTACCTGTCCAGCAGAAAAGCTGCAAACAGAACTTAAAAAGTTGAATTACTTTTCCAAGAAAATGTTAATCTGCTCTCTGCTGCAAAATCAGTTCCCAGCTCACATTTATATTCCAGACAACAGGTTAATGCATCACTTAAAGAACACCATGTTTCTAGTATTTATAAGAAGTGAATCACCAATATTATTGGTAAATGGAAAACTTTTGTGTTTAAACTGTGATGTCCTTAGGTGCATATAAAAAGAACCTTAAGGGAGCCGACAAACAAAAAAATAGCAGGAGAAGATTAACACAAAGTCTTATGCAAAGAAGTTAAGCAAAGTATTAATTTTTTCTTCTTCCCTAGAGGAAACGCAGGCATTTCAAAGGAATTCTGATTTGCAGTTGGTGAGGGAGAAGAAGACTTGTTGTTGTAGCCTGGCAAAATTACAATTCAGTATCTTGGCCAGTCCCACCATAGGACTCCCTTTCTCACAGTATCACAGTATCACAAGGTTGGAAAGGACCTCTGAGATCATCAAGTCCAACCTATAACCTAACACTAACACCAACACTAACACCAACCATCATCTAAACCATGGCACTCAGTGCCTCATCCAGTCTCCCTTTAAACACCTCCAGGGTCGGTCTCCTTGCTGGGTGCATCAGGCTGAAATACTGGAGGCATTGAGACAGCTCCAGGGCGAGCCATAACAATGCTCTAGTCTGAATAGCTCATGGAAAATACTAGGATGTTTCGTTGCTGGATATTTCACTAATGTGCACGTGCAAAGTAGTAAGCAAATATATTTTATACATTAATCTGTTTCCCTATAAATTGATGCTGCCTTACAGGATATGCTGGATTGTGGCCTACTGCAAGCATTTGAAAGACTAGTACAGACCTTGACAAAATAAGCATAATTATAGCATAAGTAGATTTCTTGGTTTTCAAATGCCACGCACTTGGAAATACATCTCTTTAAATAGAACAGCACAGAGAAAAGGATTTGAAAAAGGTCACAATATGAACCTACAGGAATTTTCTAGGATGAGGAAAGCCTGCCTTTATGTACACCACAGCAACTCTATTAGCATCATTTAGAGTTATGTGGCTGCAAGAGTAACAAAATAAGAGTATGAATGAATTACCTGCAATGAAGAAAAACACTATACTTGGAGATTACAAACTTTCTTTCAATGTAACTGTGCACTAAATGCAAGGGAAGAATCACGATACTTGGAAATTTTTGCCGAATGGACAATAAAATACATCATCAGAAAACTAGAGAAATTCAAGCTACTGTTTTGGAGGGGGAAGAGGACATCAGCTCTAAATGGCTCGCAAGTCTAGCAGAAGAAATGACTGCTGGGGTCCTCGCGGGGAATTCAGATGCTGCGATTCTTCAGGTAGATATTAAAGTGAGGTTTATGAATGGAGAATGAAAACCAAAAAATACCCTCCCTGTGGAAGTACTAAAGCCCGTTGGATCAAAGGCCTGATGGTCCATCATCAGTACTGCATCCCCTGTGGCTCCTGCTGCCTACTCCCTTCCCCAGCTCCACCCAGTTCAGCACTGGACCAGGACTGGAGGTGTGAAGGCATAGCTGCTACAGACTGCTTGTTTTTTTCTGGAGAAGAGGGAATCATGGCTTTTTATTATGGATTTTCTAAACTTCGAGATTCTGCAGAAGCGGGTCTATCTCAATCATCCTTTCTAAGACAAAGATGAGCATCTGTTTCTTTCCCTGCTCTCTTGTTAGTTAGTAGAATTATTTCAAGCTCTCTCTCTAGTTTGTGATGTTTACTGCCACGCACTGAAATTCTAGGTATTTAGAAATGTACTCAGAAATTACTGGCAACATTTTTAGGATGTCTGAGGCCACTGGATTTCCAGCTGGTTTTCTGTTTCAGTGCAATTCTCTCATTGCAGAATGAGGATGGAGCAAAGTAACATATTATCTACAGAATTTTGTTTTGACAGTGGGACAGATCATTTTGTGTGTCTTCATCCCACAGCATCCTGGCTAAAAGCTGCTAGGTCCTTGAGCTGTGTATGAACTGTGCATTGAAGAAATCAGTGCACCTCTTCCCAAGTGGAAGGTGCATCATTCAAAGAGGAAAATTACCAAGTGAGCCTTTCATCCCTCCAGGCCATAACATATTTTCTCACATCTCAGTATATAATCAGCTGTGAAGCTTGAGGCCAAAGGTTTCCAGTACTAGTTAAGGACAAACCCACATGCCTTAGAGACTGTGATTCCACTTCCAATGGCTGAAACATTCTAGGAAAAAGAAGTCAACTAAAATAAATTCTGTATTTTAAACAACAAAAATGTCTTCAGTGAAATTTTAGGAAACATTATAAAGGAAGGCTGACAACAGTAATGTTCAAGAAATGGGAGGCAGCAGGCAATTTATTTTAACTTCAGCAAAAGAAATCCAGCTATAAACATTGGAGAAGTACACAGGAGCTCAATGTCAATAGCAGAACCCACAGGTATTATATGATTAATGGGGTACTTTGTCACACTTTCTACTCCATGAGTAGAGAAGATGGAAGTATGTGTTTGCCTTTCAGCTTTGAGATCATTCATCCTTTGTAAAGCTATGCTCAGCTCCAGTCCTTGTGTTTTCATCTTCTTTAGATCTGAAGATTGCAATCATTGGAACACATATCACTTAACACTTTCTTTGTCTCCATCTTCAACAGGAACGTAAGGTGTTCTCTGGGTTCCAAGCCTCTTGAGCCAGAAGACTGTGAAGGTGAACCCTCAATGTTCCAAGAAGACTTGGTTAGAGACCTACTCAGCCAATTAGACATCCACAAGTCTACGGGGCCGGATGGGATACACCCAAGGATATTAAGGGAGCTGGCGCATGTCCTTGCCAAACCCCTTTCCCTCATCTGTCAGGAGTCCTGGCTGACTGGGGAAATGCCGCTCAACTGAAGACTGGCAAATGTAACTCCCATTTACAAGAAGGGTTGGAAGGAGGATCCAGGGGATTATAGGCCTGTCAGTCTGACCTCGGTATGGAGGAAGGTCATGGAGGAGATTACACGGCACACGCAGGACAGCCAGGTGATCAGACCCAGTCAACATGGGTTTATGAAAGGCAGGTCCTGCCAGACCAACCTGATGTCTTTCTATGACAAGGTTATCCAGTTAATGGATGAGGGAAAGGCTGTGGATGTGTGGTACCTGGACTTTTGTAAAGCCTTTGACGACATTTCTCACAGTATTCTGCTTGAGAAACTGGTTGCCATTGGCCTGGACAGGAACACCCTCTGCTGGGTGAAAAATTGGCTGGACGACTGGGCCCAGAGGGTGGTGGTAAATGGAGTTAAATCCAGTTGGAAATCAGTCATGAGTGGTGTTCTGCAGGGCTCAGTGCTGGGTCTAGTCCTGTTCAATATCTTTATTAATGACCTGGACGAAGGGATTGTGTGCACCCTTAGCAAGTTTGCAGATGACACCAAGCTAGGTGGCAGTGTTGATCTGCTTGAAGGAAGGGAGGCCCTGCAAAGAGATCTGGACAGGCTGGATCGGTGGGCTGAGACCAACTGGATGAGGTTTAACAAGACCAAATGGTGAGTCCTGCACTTGTGGCACAACAACCCCATGCAGTGTTACAGGCTTGGGGAAGAATGGCTGGAGAGCTGCCTGGGAGACAAGAACCTGGGGCTGTTGGTTGACAACCAGTTGAAAATGAGCCAGCAGTGTGCCTAGGTGGCCAAGAAGGCCAATGGCTTCTTGGCCTGTAACAAAAACAGTGTGACCAGCAGGACAAGGGAGGTGATTGTGCCCCTGTACTCGGCATTGGTGAGGCCACACCTCGAGTAGTGTGTTCAGTTCTGGGCCCCTCAGCATAAGAAGGACATTGAGGTGTTGGAGCATGTCCAGAGAAGGGCAGTGAGGCTGGTGAAGGGACCGGAAAACAAGACCTATGAGGAACGGCTGAGGGAACTGGGGTTGTTTAGCTTGGAGAAGAGGAGGCTGAGGGGAGACCTCATTGCTGTCTATGGCTGCCTGAAAGAAGGCTGTGGCAGAGCAAGTGTTGATTTCTTCTCTCAAGTGACAGGTGACAGGACAAGGGGAAATGGCCTTAAGTTGCACCAGGGGAGGTTCAGACTGGATATTAGGAAGAATTTCTTTACCGACAGTGTGGTCAGGCACTGGAACAGCTGCCCAAGGAGGTGGTTGAGTCACCATCCCTGGAGGTATTTGAAAGAAAGGATAGATGAGTTTTTAAGGGACATGATTTAGCGGATAATGGGTGCGGTTGGACTTGATGATCTCAAAAAACTTTTCAAACTGGAAGATCTATGATTCTATGATTCTATGCTATCATTTGAAATCCCTTGCCTTTAGATTTTTAGTTTTAGGCTAACTGCATGAAGAAATGATTGCACTCTGAGTTGGTTTCCATTTAAGGAACTTATATGCAAGGAATGGATGGATGTTATGGGAAGATTGCATGGCAGATGGAGGGAAGACTTCCATTTCTGTTTTGATGCAACAGTAGATATAAGGGATGCACCTCTAAAGCAGCTCACTTGGGAATGGCATTGCAGCACAACAAATGATGAGAATGGAGGACTCTTTCTTCAACCAGTATCAAAGGAAGGGCAGCATCACTTGGACAGGATAGTGTCTGGAGGCTGGTAGGGCTGCTTGTCTTTTCTTTTGATGTGAAGAAGGAATAATATATCTAAGTACACGTGCTCACTTCTGATAGAGCAAAATCACCCAACAAGAGTAACAGAACTGTGCAACTAACCTCCTTTCCATTCAAGGTCCATTCAACTTTCTCAATCTGTGCTGCAAAAATGCCATTATACAAAAATTCAAATAAGCTTTTAAGGAAACATCCTCAAACCCTAGTTCAATCCATGCCAGCCATCTCTGAAGGAGGTACTAAAGCGGAAGCAGAAGTCATAACTGATACGGAAAGCTGGTTGTGAGCAAAACCCAAGTATTGTCTCTGTGAATGGACCCAGCTGAACATCTTTTGTTCCCTTTGATGTCATCAAAGCTGGATACTCTCATCATCTACCAGGATGTGTCTCAGAATAGACTGCAGTTGTCAGTGTGAAATACTTCTACATTTGTCAATAAGGACAATGCTGTTGCTTGGATCTGATCTTGTGAAATGAAAGAAGACACCAGATTGTTAGGCTGATCATCTAATCTGCATTAAGATATTAGTACTGGCAGCATAGTTAGGGAAATTAAATGCTAAATGTCCTTTCTGCTGTATATTGCAAGTAACAAGATTTTTGTTTTTTTTTCCTAAAATCCTAAATAATCTTCTTTCACAGACACTGAAAACCCACCACAGTGATCTTACTGTTCCACCTGACCTACATTTATCACTATCCCTGTATATACAAAAGGTGCTCTGTTTTGCAGCAGATATAGATTAAACACCAGGATTTCTCAAACTGAGGTTTCACCTCTGCAATGAATTCTGGTTCCATGTCTTACATGAGTGGTACCAGGCCTCAAAATCTGTCATTTAAGTAAGTAACATTGTTTAGAAAAATGTCAGTTAAAACATCATTACTACAAGAGGGAATTCTTGACTCGCTTTAATAAACTATTCCCAGGATCTTCTTGTTGATTTATCCAGTTAGTGTTTTGAATATTTTTTTTTCCCCATCATAGTTAAAAATCCAGCCATTTCTGTCAAAGAATAAATTTTCCTTTTTTAGAACTTTTTTTGAAAGACACTACTAGTGTTTTTCTTTTTTCTTACACAATTGTCTGCAAACTTGAAACCAGATTTAAAATGAAGTCAAAATACCAAAATAACTGAGAAAGAGATTGAGGTCTTTTAAAGTCTATTGACAGAGAAAACATTTTGAACCATAAATCTTCTCAGTGCTCAGATTTTTTCTCTGCACGGTCCTCAGTTTCTTGCATGAAGAATGAAGCGAAAACACCAAAATTTTTTTATATTAATGTGTTGTCAAAACCTTCCTTAATGCAAATCTCAGAATAAAATAATTCTGTGTTATGCTTTGACTCAGTGACTCGGTGTTAATCTGGAGAGTATGATAGTGATCTACAGGTAGTAAAAAGCATGGAAAATAGCTCTCATAAGAGGCCTACTCATAACCTGGCATACCCTGTTTATCTTAGCTTTTTCTCATCAGCTGATTTCTTCTTCCTTCTAACTTTAATCTGTTGCTCCAGTAACTTTTATTTTATACTGAATTAAATCTGTGAGACTGTTGAGTAAGTAGTGAAGAGACTGGGAACTCCATGCATTGTGAAATCTAAATCCAGCGCTGCTTGAGGAACAATGTTTGCTTTGTGCTTTATTCCCACTGATGTCCAGATGATGGTGCTACTTGTCTTGTTAAGAATTTCTTGTCTGAGTCAGACCTGCAGAGAATCTCTATAGTATCATGGCTTTGTCTTGTCAGCTTCAAAATCAGCCAGCACCCTCATTGCCAGAAACTTAAAGAGAATTATAGCAAATATTTACATGTGTCTCTTCTGATTGATTATAGATGAGTATTAGGGGTTTTGGTGGGAAATTTGCATTAGGACTAAAAATCAAATGGAGTTATGCTGTTGTAGCAGAAATTTTGATTCAATATAATGTTCTCTTTCTTTCCAGCAGGCCAGGATCCTTATGCGAATTAATCTCCTATGATACTCCCCATACCTTCTTGTGGCAAGGGAAAGCACCATTGCAGGGTAGATGCATCTGATCTTCACCGCAATGTGGTCTTGAAAGCTGCTATTTATAGTGTAGGATGGGGTGATGTGAAAGTAACTAATACGTGTTATAGGAGTTTCAGGGTTTTTTTTTTTAATGGAAACCTGTTTCTTTAACAAAAAAAAAGAATTGGTAGAAACTGAAATTGTAACAGCTTTGACAACTTGTTCAGATTTCCCTTCACATTAAATGTGTCTGTTTAGTGAGAAAACGAGTAAGCCAGCTTTGTCATCCACTTGGAGTCTGCTGCAGATGATGTCAAGGAGAAAACTGGAAAATGATAAGCTCCCTGCCTCTCCCTCAACTTGGGACAATAGCTGTAGCTAAACTTAAATAAAATCCATGACTAAAAGCAGTTTGGACACCCAAGCCTCTTAAAATTTTGGTGTTTACAAGGGTCAGCAGCTGTGGCCCAGATCCTTCTGTCTTTTCTGCTAGGCTTCTGAAAATGCTGCATTTGGAACTGAGGTAAAATGGAACGGATCAATACTTCAACAAATCCACTGCCAGTGTGAAACCCCTCCTTGACAGAAATGCCTTTATTAGAGCAAGATTTTTGACAATGGGGTCTATCTGAGCAAGGTCTCCAGGGCTGCTGAGCTGCAGCAGAGAGCAGGAGTGTGGTGTGGCAGTGTCTTCCCCCTCTCTCCTGCCTGGTTTGAAAGCCTTGTGCTTCAGGAGGATCACTTTACACTCAGTAACTGACCTTAGAATCCTTGTGTATTAAACTCTCCTGGTTGGCCACTTGGTGACTGCATTTTGGATTCCTTTTTTTCACCCTCATTTCATTTTCCTGGAAATCAGTAGGAACCACTGAGCTTTCTTTGAGCTGCAGAGAGATCAGAGATGAACACAGTTGTGCTGTCCTTTAACTCCTACATCCCTGCTTAGTCCCTGCATAAAGTTTTATCTTTTCCTCCAATTTCAGGAGCATGTGTAAATAATTAACTTACAAATTATACAATCTTATCACACCATATCCCAACAGATGGAGAAACCCCATTAAGTTGATTTGTTCAGGCAGCCACATGCTAGAAACAGACCTAGAAAAAACTAGGAAATGAGAAGCTACTACGATTAACGGTATGCAGTTGATCTCATAGCTGCTATTGTTGGATGTGACATTACAGCCCATTTACTGTGATCTTAACTCTGACCCACCCAGCCTTTTCACCATGATCTTTTCCTTATCAAATACCTGTTGTGAAAGTTCATTGCAACTGCAACACGGTGATGTGGTTGCAGCATGTAAACGAATTACACGTAGCCTAACTGGTTCATGTCACCCTAACAATTGCACTGAGATGTGGGCATTGGTGCAGTCTTGCTCTCAGTAGCTTTTTTATAAGCACTTCTTCTAGGATGACTGGGGATTGTGGCGTGTCTGCTTGACATCTTGGCCTCGTGAACTCATCTTGCCCCCTAATAGTAGTGGTAGGCACGCGACAAAGATGTTTTAATAGTGGAGAAATGCTCTAGCACTGTGGAGTGTAAAGAAAGGGTTATGTAAAGTGTTGATGCTCTTAGGTTAGGAAGAGCTGCCAAAAAGAATAGAAAAAAGATGTGTTTATTTTTTTTCAAACCAACCTGCAAACAGTAGCTCTTACTAGAGCAACAAATGTATTGAAGCTGGGACTTATAAATGAAAGCAAACTCTTTTGGTGTTGCACATGATAGAGACAATGGCCAGCTGAAGTGTATTCTATACCAGGCACAGTTTTCATGGAGCATTAACATTTCTATTCTTTTCATTTGTTGAGGGAAATAGGTGCATCACCCAGTTAATCTAGTCAATCACGCGTAAATTTGGAACCTGTCTCTCTTGCTTGACAATGAATATAAGAATAATTCAACACTTAGAAAATGAGAAAGTCTTACTTTTCATCGAAAGGACACTATGATACCGGGCATGTATTATTTTTCTGTGGAAATTTTGCCAGGACTTCACAGCAGTATTGTGTAGAGATGCCCAATGGCTTTTCACTTGCTGACTTTGGTATCAGTTGCAAGTTAGCCACAGCAAATCACATTTCAGGTGATTTTTTTTATGCCTTTCAATGTGGGCTGCAAAACCTACTTTGGTTCTCTGTTATTGCAGCTAAGCTTCTCTAGAATGTTCTTGGGTACCCAGCACACAAATAAGTGCTGAGGCAAATAGTATCCTTTTCCTTCATTGTGACCCCTGAATCAAACTTGAGGATCTTATAAATGACCAGTGTCACTGCTTTGCGTTTGCATTGAGTGCTGAGATTCTTATTTTGTACAATGAGCTTTGTATTTTTGTTTTGGGGCAAAGCTGAGTTTGCAAATGTTTGTCTTACAGACGAAATTTGTGTTTCTGTACTTAGGAATTTTCCTTTTTGAGTGTTTGTTACTGGGACTGGCTTTTCTGCCCTCTGTTTCCCAGTAGTTCATGTAGTCCCATTCCTCCCAAAACGCAGCAATGTCCTGACAGAAAAGACAATGGGGCTCTGAGAATGCTTTCCATGTGTACGTGTGGGCAGTGTGTGAACTCTGTGGTTGTTTTCTGACACGGGAAATCTGCTTGTCAACTAAATGTCTAGTCAGTGAGAGTGTTTCACTGCTTTGGTGACACTTTATGTATTCATAAACAGTCTCTGGTTGGGATTTGGAAGCTCTCCACAGTTTTAGTCTCTGGACTACTCTCTTTTGGTCTTTCCAGGGTTTTTCGTAAGGGTTTTACCCTGGCCACCTGTGACAATTCCCTGTGCACTCTTTACTTCTCTTCTTTCTCATATCAGTTTGAGGGATATGTAAATCTTGATCATTGTCAGATGATTATCTGATACCTCAATCTTAATTCACCCAAAGATTTGCCGTTTCCAGTATCTTTTACTACTTCCCTAATTCCACGGTTTTGTGCTGACTTGACATAGATTTACATAGATTTACTTACATCTCCTCTATGCTGTTTTGCTGATATGAAATCTTCCCTCCAGTAGTTTCTACTCAGCTGCTGAAATTCTACTTTGACATTCAACGGACACCTGAAGGGATGCAGAAATGTTTTTTTTCCCCATCCTCTGCTACTGCTCAATCCCAGCTGTTCAATTTTCGCACATCCATCCCAGCATGCAGCACTTCAGGTGTCATCCCTGAAACATGGTAAAATCCCCTTTTTCCCCTGTGCTGCCTTTGAGAACAGGAGTCAGAGTTTTTCTGGTGTACCTTTTCTCTGAATTCCATACCACAGTGCAAATGTGAGCCAACCTAGCCAAGCCCTGCAGCTGCTGGGTCTCTCTTCCTGGGATGGGGCTGGGCACAGTTGGGAGGTGCTGAGGCTCCCCTGTGGTGGGAAAGGACAACTCTTTGTGGTGATCTCTTCATGGGAAAACACTCTGTGGGACAAATCTTTGTGGGCAGCTCTTCATGAGGATAATTTTTCTGCATGGACAACTCTTTGTGGGGAGCCATTAGAATTGAATTTATTCTTGGGTTTAGAGTTAGGATTAGGTTTATAGTCAGACTTAGGGTTAACATTAGGAGTATCCTCACATAGAGGTATCTCAGTGGAGAGTTGACCCTGTGCAGAGTTGGCCACAGAGAGTTCTTAGGCCCTCGCCCCGTGCAATAGCCTTGATTTAGCTCTACAAACAAGGGTTGTGCTATTTGCTGGTAGTTAGCTTGCTGAAGTACCACGCTGAAATGCCATTGACATACCAGTTTTTGATGGGCATCTCTGCTCTGATTTTGTCTGTCAGGATTGTAATGAAGTGATTCACTGTGTTGTCTGGTGCTGGACAGTGCTCAGCCTTCCTTCCCAGTGAGACCTACCTTAGTGGCTCACTCATGCAATGTCTATTTTTTGCTGTTACGATTTGAGTTACTCTGCATTACTCTGTGCAACAGGGACAGTGACTTTATTGAGACGTATTTCAGGCAATATTTTCAGTATAAATATTTGTAGGTAGAATTTTCAAATATTATCTGGGAGTGCAAATCCTGCTGAATGTCAGTGTGATGCATATTTCTACAAGAACATTGGGAAATGAAGATCCTCATGTTAATGATGCTGAAAAAGTGGCTGTTGCTGTGATTTGAATAGATGGCAACTTGGTATGACTTTCCTGTAGAAAAACCTTTAGCCCCAGCTCAGGTTTTATGTTTTTAAGCTGTATTTAGCTGAGAATAAAGTAGATTTTTTTTTAATTCTAAATTGTGAAGTGAAAAAGTAGCATTTAGAAAAGAAAAAAATGTATTATTATTCCTAGCTTTTATTCAGTACAAAACCCTACTGCTTTTGAGATTTTTCCAAAGCTTGCTTTCTTGTGCAAGATACTACTACTTTTTTAAGCCTTTAAGCTTACTTTTCAAATAGTGTCATGGTTGCCATTCTAACTAGGACGAGAAGTATTTGCAAATCAAAAAAAGAAAAGCGTGACTCACAGTGTCCGCATCCACAAAAGAAGGCTGGGAAAAGAGGAGAAAGAGAAACAATCAATTGCTTTTTCTGGATTCACTCTTTAAATGATAAAATGTCCATTAATAAGATTATATTATAGAATTACAATTCTAACATTTTCAAAGGGTTTCCATCGTTGCGGATCTTGCAGCTGGTGCAATTGCAGCATGGCACAAACATCTTGCTGGATAGTTTGATTTGATCATAGCAAGAGTTTTTGTAATAATGCTGTGGTACAGAACTTACGTTCTTCAGGCATTCACTCTAGTTATAATTTTGATTTTGATCTGGGCTTGACCAATCTTCATGTCTTATATGGACTCACTCCTGTGATGCATCAGTGTTAGAGAGAGCGCTCACTGCTTAGAAATAATGAATCTTGGATCCAGTTTTATTTCTGGGACAGCTGCTTGCTTGCATCTTGGTATGTTTTGTGTTTCCCCAGTGTGTAAGACACCCTGTATCTGGTCATGCAATGGGATGTTGGGCTGGAGGGGGGAATATCATGTTGTAGAGATGTCATGTATAGCAAGACTCAATTAGATGACATATCCCAGGTGCTACCTCACTCCTGCACTGTGACCCTCTGTGTTGTTTAGTGGATCTGGGTCACCAGCCGAATTCAATGGGAACGGACCACAATGTGGAAGAGAAGCTGTGTCTCTATTCCTTTCATGCTTAACATAAGGATCAAGCATTTGGTAAGAGTGCGTTCTGTGAACATTGATGCCCAGTGGATGAGATTTTAGCAGAACTCTGCAGGGCACAATTTTGTGCTCCGTTTTCCCCTATGTCTTGTAACTCCTTTGCAACACAATGCACCCTTCTGATAGTGTTGGTTTTCATAAGCCCCTTCTGGATCCTAATGAAGATGTCACATCAGACCAATCTTTCAGCACTACTTGCAAATTCTTAACCCCTTTTCAGTTATCTTTCTCTTTATAGGGGCTTCCCATCATAAAACTTATTATTTATCCCAATCCAGAATAATTCTTTACAAAAAGATTTTGCAGTACACCAAAATGCAGGAAGCAGAATAGGTTGATAAGGAACAAACTGTGCTAGAAAAGATCAATGTTCTTTCTTTCTATGTAATTACAAAAATTGATGGTGTTTGAACAGGCAGCATTGCTGATGTGTCAATATAGTAAACGTATCATAGAATCATAGAATGCTTTGTTTTGGAAGGGACCTTTACAGGTCATCTAGTCCAACTCTCCTTCAGGAATAAGAATGTATTTAACTAGATCGGATTGCTCAGAGCCTTGTTCAACCTGATCCTGAATGTTTCCAGGGATGGGGCCTTCACTGCCTCCTTGGGGGACCTGTTCTAGTGTTTCAGTACCTTCATTGAAAAAGTTTATCCCTTATATCTAGTCTAAATCTGCCCTCCCTTAGTTTAAGACCATCATTCATTGTCCTGTCGCAACAGAGCTTGCTAAAATGTCTGGTCCCATCTTTTCTACAGCCCCCTTTAAGCAGTGGAAGGATGCTATAAGGCCTCCCTGCAGCCTTCTCTTCTGAGCCAGCTCCCTCAGCCTGCCTTCATAGGGAAGATGTTCCAGCCCTTGGATCATTTCCACGGCCCTCCTCTTCTCCAACAGCTCCATGCCCTCGTGCTAGTGGCTCCAGAGCTTGACACAGTACTCCAGGTTAGGTCTCGCCAGAGTCTAGTAAGGTAGCAGAACTGTCCTAGAGACAAACTGAAGGAGAGTGTGGAGGGAAGAAAGGGATCCAAAGGGCATGGACATTCTGAAGGGAAGAGAAGGAATACAATGTGGCGCATCTGCTTTGTGTCATGTCTCCTCAACTGAGTGCACTATGCTTGGCAGTGTTAATGGAGGGATTCAAACAGCTGCCTTTGCATTTCATCTACTCTCCTCTTCTCCAACAGAAAATCCCAGTGGAAGACATCTAGTTGTCCCATGAACAAACATTGCATATCTAAGTGTAAGTTAAGGACTGTTCTCTGTGGGGTATTTCCTACTTATGCCTGCACAACATGACATCTTTTTTTCGATGTTTCAATCAATTGGAATTCCAGCACTTCCCTCAGGAGATTATTTCAGCCTTGCACTAAAGAAAGAATCAGTGGAATTTCTTCTTCAACAATCAGAAAAATTTTGCCTTCGATAAGCTGGGGAATGATGCTGTCAGAGAGGCCTTGCAATGGTGGGGAAGAAAGGGTGAAGTGAAAGAAGTAAAAACAGTGTGAAAGAAGAAATATTGACAACTGGCTGGACATCTTAGACTCTGGTGAAAATAAATATTTCATCTTTGTTTCTCTTGTCTTCCCTTTACTTTTCATAGCAGCAGGAGAGAACAAGTTACTCTTCATTTAAAAAAAAAGAAATTAAAACTCTACTGATCATCTTTTCTGGTGCTGAAGAGCTCTGAAGTGTGAGAGTAGAAAAGGGAAATGGCTTAATATCCCGGACTGGCATTTTCGAAGGTACCTAAAGAACTTGGGCGTTAAGCTCTCCCTAAAGCCCTGCAGAGTGAAGTGATAAGCTACATAAGCTCTTCTTAAAAATTCTCTCCTTAAAGAACATATTAAAGCAGAGGTGGAAAGCAAAAGCAGATCAAATGGTATAGGAATCCATATACTGATTAATCCTGAGGTTGGCAGAAGCAATAATCAATTGTTTGTTCTGCAGATTTGACTGTGACCTGCATGTTTATGCCAGGGTCCCACTAGCAAACACACAAGGAAAAGAAAGTCTCAAGAGGCTTTCTTAAATGTTTTATTATTCATTGCATTAATTTTTTTGCCTAAAGAGCTTTTTAACCTTGGGGATGGAGGAGTTAAGACATGGTTCAAAGCAGCATGTGGGACTTAGCCAAGAAGCTGTCCTTGAAATTAATGGCAGAGCTGGGCTAGATCCGTTGTACCATTTGGACATCAGCTCCTGACACTCAGTTAGATTTGCCTCATGGTAAGAACCTTTTACTTCCCAGTGACTGAACTGGCTTTTTGGGTTTACCCTAAAGGGTAAACATACCCCACAGTGCTATTCAGTATTGCCTGTGTATGCCAGGCAGGAAAGAGAGCCAAGCAGCTTCAAGAAATATGATATATTACAGCCTTTTTTATAACATGAAGCTGTGAGCAGTATCTGGTTATAGATGTTGGTCCTGCCCTTCAAGTTTATATACATCACTGCAAAGGCTTAGATTTTAAAGCAGTGATGGTGATTGAATTGCAGTTCAGGACTGGGAGCTGCTGCTGTTTCTATTCAGGGAGTGCAGAAATTTTCAGAAATGTTTAAAAGACCAAGCGGGAAAATGGCTGTTTGAAAACAATATCATGTGGATTTAAAATCTAGATAGTGCTGTCTCCTCACTCTGGTTTTGTTGGCATGCCCCGAACAGCTGTGTTTGATAGCTCCACATGCAGGACGGCTTTGAAAATCAAGTAGTGTCGTTTTGTGTCCTCAGCCCTCCTGGCCATGGCTGCTTCGCCTCGGATTGTGAGGAATATGAGAGCTGCTGAGGGAATTGGGGAAATATGGGTAGAGACAGGGCTGGGGGAGGAGGAAGTGGGAACACTCTTGGATGTGTCTGCTAGTTTTTGTGACAGTACTTTGGTGGATATTCTGATTTCAAAGTAAAGCCCCATTGCTAGTTAATGAAAAGTACGTGGTGGGGGCAGTATCAAGTCACACATTGTGCAGGAAACCTTGTAAATGCCAAGATGACAGCATAAAAAAATGACTAGCTTGAACGCAGGCAACTAGGGGGACATGGTCCCATGGACCTGAAGCTATGAGTTCTTCATGGATATGCATTTCCCAGCGTGTGAGGCTGTGAGTCAGGCCAGTCAGGAGGGCCAATGCTTGGTGTTGACCCAAAGCATGAGACATTTGTCACTGTACTTGTGCTGGAGAAGGAGAATGGAGCTAGTGCTGGAGCTGGTCACTTGTGGGTGGCAGGAACCTCACTGAGGCCAAGCATGAGGACCTTGCTCCTCTTTCTTGATTTTACACTACAGATATTGTTAGTCAGTAGAGAACATGAGGACCTGATGGAGTGTGTGCTGTCATTTGGGCCAAGGAGCAAGATTGCATCCAGGCCCTACAAACAGTTGAGAGAAGGCAAATGTGCTGGAAAAGGGTGTGATCCTGGAGGCTGTTTTGAGTCTAGCTTGTTAACAGTTATACCACACATGACCTAGTTAGACTACAGGCTCTGTTGCCGTCTCCTTTCTGGATTCTTGAGGGATGACTGCCTACACGGTCCAAAATCTTCCTAATTTCTTAGATTACTCTGAAGTTTGAAAGAACTTGCAGAGGGGCAGCACAGGGTTATTCTCCTATTTTAGAGTCACTCAAGCACGGAGTGGGCAAGGAGAACCTGAGATACAGCCTTCTTCTCCCTATGCTTTTCTTTCTCCGTATCTTTGTTCCTTGCCCCAAAACAAAATGGAAGGGAACCCGTTGCAGTTCTCTGATTATTTCCTCTTTACGTGTAATCAGACCTTTGACTTAAATGCCCAGGGCTATCCCTGTGTGTGTCCTGAAGTAAAATAATAAAGGATTTCTTGCCTGTCTGCTCTTGCATGAACTTAGAGGACTTCTGCAGAGTTTGCCTGTGCTGGTATTGCTGTTGTCAACTTAAAACCAGTGTGGGCAGAAATCTAGGAGGAGGAAATAGGAATTTTGCTGTGCTTCTCTCTCACCAAGACTGTTTTTTCATGCTTGTGTTTTTGGATTGCATTCTGTGGGAAGTCCATAAAGCCTCAAAGCTCTTTTCAAAAAGAAAGAAGCTAAGGGCTTCTGACAAAGGAAGGATGAAAATTTGGATGGAGGAAGAAAGCAAGGCAGAGGAGATGATTACAGTGAGGAAACTCTAGTTAGTCTCTCAGGCTTCTTTAGCTGTAAGTTAAAGGGTTAGACATAGGATGAATGACAAAGAAAGATCCTGGATGCATTTGAAGCTGTTTCCTTTTCTTTTCTTGGGATAAAAGACCCTTGTTTTTTCTCTTGTAAACAAGAATATAGGAACCTCATCAGGATTGTACAAGATATGTCACCTGAGGTAGAGGGAGACAGTTAAGATCTCCCTTTTCCTCCACCACTCACCATCATGTAGAACCTGGAGCCTTCCTGCCCCTTTATGCTGAAGAAGGGTTGCTCTTCTGCAAGGACAGCTGATGGTAGCAGATCATTCAGGTACCTACAGGGCTCCCAGCCTCGCATGAAGGATGCAATGTTGTAGCCCTAGACTGATCTTCTCTAGCTGTATTCCACTTGTGGTGCATTCTTCAAAGGGTCACCTCTCATTCTGCACTGCAACCAAACTGTCTGTCAGCTAAAGCAGTTGTTAGTTGAAGGAAAAAAGCATTCTTCCCTAAATGGTGGGTTCACGTGGTCTCACACCCTTTTTTGCAAAGCCAGTGCCACAATAACTCCAACTTGTTCACGAGAAAACAAAGACTAAAGGGCCATGCTGTGAAGATCTTAATATTTTTCTTTTTGTGTGTTATCTCCATGTATCCTGTACTAAGCAGAATATGTTGCCTCCTACTACAGAAATTATAGACTCCCTTTTCTCCAAAGAACTGTCTTTCACCACAGAAGAAAGCCATCTACTGAAGATTTACAGTCTCTTTGTCTGGATAACGTGGAAATATGAAGCCACTGGATGCTCTTTCCCTTTCCTGTTGTTAGACCTCCTGTTCTGTACCACTCTCTGCCACAGATGCTGCGGTCTCTTAAAAGCTTTCTCACTGTACATGGAGATTAAACAAATTGACATGGCCAGCTTAGGTCTTCCTGGCTATAACAACCTGGACCAGATTGACGTGTGATGAGTTGGATGGCTGGCGGACCAAATCCATTAGCAGCTCTTGAATCATGGGGATAGTCTTATAATTTCTTTTGCTGCTAACATCTACCTTTTTGCTTGTCTTGTTTGCATTGTAATTCTTGGTGCTTTCACCCTTTGCACGGGCAGATGAGGACATCCACTAATTCTACTGGTGGAATTCTTTTCTAAACCTTTATACATTTCCCATGGTATCCTGATAAATCAAACTTCTTTCAGGATAGGGTTGTGTGTGCAAAACTTCACACATTGTTCCATGCAGCAGGAAAGACTCTCCCTCTGGATATCATACTTTAGTGTTTTATGGTCTTGTACCATTCTGCAGCAAATACATGTGGGCTGCGTCACGATATTAACAGCATCAGTGTTTGTTTTTATTGGGGGGGGCAACTGCTACCTTCAGAAGCAGCCCCATGTCAAGCGAAAGTGAAGGGCCGCATGTTTATTTTCTTTACTGATTAGCTCCATTCTTTTTGCATTCCAGACAAACAGCATCCCCACTGTTCTCTGACTCAAAGCAATATATCCTCTTAGCATGTGGCATGCCAAAATTAACCCCTGGGCACCAAAGCAAGACAAAACAAAGGATTGTTTGTTAAACAAAAATCTATTTATGCAGGATCAAACATCCAGACATGGCAAAATAAGTTCCTGTATTTATCAGTGATTGTGTAATCCTACTTTGAAGCTGCAATAATAAACTTACAAAGACGAATGGAATTTTTTTTTGTGTAAAAAAAATAGTCTGTCCCTGAAACACATGATTCTGTAATCAGGACAACAGGTAAAAGCAGAGCCAGATGTTCAGCAGATGAAAGTCAGCGTAATTCCTTTCAAAAGTTCTGGTTGAGTCTGTACTCACTGCAAATCTAGCTCAGAGTTTTGTCCCAGTTCGAAGAAAGTGGTTCTTTACAACTAAGCCTTACTTTCTGTATTTTGTTAGAAAGTTCTCTGTGTTGGAAACCACAGGATGAACTTTGATACTCTCAGGTGTTGCCTCATACATGGACTTTCAGCTGCAAACTGAAATGAGATTATTTTCATGTTTTTTTCCCTGTTAAAATGCTGGGAGAGCATCGGTGAGCAGTAGGACTAGCAGAATCTGACCTCCCTGCCTTCCTCATTGCCTAAAGCTGAAAAGTACTGTTGTGCTACGTTTTATACACTGCTCAGTAAGACCTTGAAATGCAGCTGCTGAACACACTTAAGAAAGTTTCTCTTTACCCTTGTTTTTTGTTTTCCTATGCCTTTTTCTGTTCATGAGGTCTGCTTTTTTAAATCCAACTGCCATTTTGGCTTGAAGGACTTTGAGTATTTCTGGGAAAGAATCTATCTTTCTGAATTTGCCTGTTGGCAGGTCAGGTTTCCTGCCCATTGCATTAATTAGGTGTTCTCTCTATTTCTATCTATTTTCTATCTCTATTTTCACTTATATTGGGATGAACACACGTTGTGACATGAGCACTTTGTATGTATTTTACCTCTATGTTCTCCTGCAAGACCTCTCCTTTAGGCTCTCTCTCTGCCCCACGTTTTCTTGAACACAGACTCTGGGGGAAAAAGGAAGGAAAGCCTGTTCAAGTCTGTCCTGTATGTCAGTACTGTTCCTTCCCCTGTCTCACTAATTGAACTTGAAATGGCTGGTGAGAAAAGACTGCAGATATTAGATAAGGGTGTCTCACACTTCAGTGAGCTGCCTTGATCTAAACGGGAATGAAAAGGCAGAGGGACTTGCGTTCAGAGATGATGCACCTGATATGGAAGTATCTTTTGCAGGTCACGCCACAGAAAAGTCTAAAAAATGAGTTGATCAAATGGATGAGTTTTCTTTGTGGTGAAGGAATCTCTAAGCAAGAGTTTTTGAGAGGTGTGTTGAGAGGCCCAGGAACATGCTCAGTAAGTTAAATATGGACAGCTCTGTTCATTTTTTGACGTGACCTACTCTGTGCAATGTTTAGCTTTGTGCAAAGTTAGGATCTACTGTGCTTGGTGCTGTACAGAGCATGGAAAAATTGAAAATTGCCTTTGTAAAGACCTTGAAATTGTAATGAGTAAGGAACAAATGTGCCTGTAGTTTTGGAGGCAAGGAGCTTTGTTGTGAGGCAATAAAGAAGAAGAAAAAACCTGTGAAAATGAATTGATGAGATATGCTGATGGGGTGAATGGTGAGAACTAATTTCAAAAGACAGAAGGTATGCTGGGACTGAGGCTTTGAAAGTTAAAAAATCTCAGCAGGATTCACTCTCTACAGCTAATTTGACACTTGTGGCAAGCAGCTTTTGGTTAAAGAAGTTAATCATCTTCTGTTGTCTCAGAGGTGGAGGGATTATTTAGGAGGTGGAGGCTGGAGGGAGATGTGAAGATGACATTGCACACAGTGGCATATCTGGCATTTATGAGCTTTTCACACTGGAGGAAGCAATTCTTCAGTGATGTTTGGTGAGATTTTCAGCTCTTGGGGCTGCTGCAGAGCTTAAAGCATCTTGTGAAAGATAATTTCACAGTGTGAAGGGAAGGAAGAAGTTCTGATCAGGCAGAGAGACCAAAGCACACGTCTGCACAATAGGGGTGGAAAGATACTTTGCCAGAAAAAGAAGGGTGGCGTGTGAGAAATCTTTGTAGTTAGCTTGTGAGAGCTGGAATAGGAAGAAGCTATGTGACCAGGGAGAAAAATTAGCTTGTGACAAGGCCTCTGAATGTACCATAGCAAGAAAAGTCTTTAGAGATGGAAAGACAGTAGTTATCAAGAAAATTAGAGAGACCAGGGTGCTGAGAACTTAAAGCATAGAATAATAGAATGATTTGGATTGGGAGGGATCTTAAAGATAATCTAGTTCCAATCCCTCTGTCATGGGCAGGGACACCTTCCATTAGATCAGATTTCTCAAAGCCTCATTCAACATGGCCTGGAACACCTCCAGAGGGGGGCATCTGCAACTTCTCTGGGAAGCCTGTGCCAGTGCCTCATCATTCTCATAGTGATGAATTTCTTCCTAGTATCTAATATAAATCTACCCTGTTACAATTTAAAGCCTTTCCCCCTTGTCCTATCACTACATGATTACATGCCCTGATAAAACGGGCACAAACATCTTTACAAAGGTTTCTCCCTGAAGAGGAGCAATGGGGATCTTTAGAGGACAACAGGCTGATGTCTTGTTGAAAGAGAGAAGCTCCTATACATAATCTCTGGATGAGGAAGAGCCATTGTTCAGGAGGGTGTGAAATGGAAAAGCAGATCATTTGAATTTCATCACTGGTGTTGCTACACCCATGGTGTGAGCCTCTGCGGATTTTGGAACACAGACTGCCTGTGGTTTGAGTGAATTATAAAAGGGTCACATTTGAAGTAGTTAGCAATACTGATACATGACCTCACAGTCTCCTTACTGTGAGGAGAGACTAATGAGTTCATGTACCTGTTTGACAAGTTGCTACAGGTTCGTCTAGTGTAAATCCACTGTTCCTTTATTACCTCTTTTGTTTTTGCCTGGTCATTTATGTTTGTTTTGTTCCCCTAGGATTTAGTACTGTTGTGTACTTAATTTTCTGTCAGCAGCTGGTTTTGCCACAAAGCTGATCCTAAAACTGAACACTATAACCCTGTCAGGGAAGGATCAGGAATGGTAAGTCAGACACAATATGTACATTTAAAGGCTATGGTGGTATGTGACAAAACTTCCTGACTAAGATGCATCAGAAGAAGCAAAGGTGGGAGGCTAGAAACTGGTATTTCTCCCATGCCAAGAGACTAGCTAACAAGTCGCAGGTGGTCACAGCAGGAGTGGGAAGTGCATGATTATGATGGGATGTGGAGACAGTTTATACGCACCTGCACATTTCACCTCCTTGTTTTATCCCAGCAGTTTTAAAAATATTTTACACATCTTGATATTTTTGTTCACGTAGAGTGAAAACTGAGAATTATCAGAGTGCAAAGTCCATTTTGATTGATTGCTTGGGAGGGCTTTACCCTCCTACTGTCCTTTTACTTTAAACTTGGTCTAATAACCCTAGGGGATGCTGACCTTGCTGCACTAATCCCTTCTCAGGACAGACATACTGAGGTTGTTCATGAGGGTATTCAGTGAAGATCATTGACTTGAGAGTGCTCGCTTTGAACTGCAGTTGCTCCAAACTACTGGCTTGCTTCTGCTCAGGAGAGAAAAAAGTGTTTTTCATCTAAGAAATGACCTGGCAACTGAGCCTCTTATTGGATGGCACTTGTTACCCATTGGAGCTAGTCACCTGAGACAGAAGGCTGGGTCTCTGCATTGAGCAGAAGCTTCTCTACATGCTCTATTGGATATTCTAAGAGGGGAAGGGGGCATCTCCTTAAGCTGTCATACAGATATCCAGAAGCATGAAATGGAGGAAAAAAAAATTGTCTTGAATGAAAATGGATCCTGGAGCGCTTAACAGAGCATAAGCATGAAAGTACTTGTTCTGCCAAGGAAAGTGCAACAGCATGCGTGTAATTCCTGCACAAAGTCTTAAGGTTTGCTTATGAAGGATGAGAAGCAGCTTGTGTCCTATACTACTGCTTATAAAACTGACAACATTTCATCTTAAAGCGTCGTTTGCTGGTTTTGGGTGGGAGACGGAGGATATTGCCACTGTTACTTCTATCAGTTCTTTGTTTCTAGAGTGATTTCATCCCCAGACTGATGTAAAGGTGGATTTCAGATAAGTTGTGGGGGAGCCTGAGAGGGAGAGGCTGCTGGACCACAGTTCCTCATTTGGAGGGAAGGGTCCTCATCCAGATGGGATGAGCGGACAGGAGGAAAACATCCATGGCAGCAACTCTCTGCATCAGCTCTTATTTGCTCATACTTCATTTACGCGAAATGGATTGTCTGTGCCACAGAGTAAGAGTTTGCTTGGCCCTGGCAGAGCTACTCACTTCACCAACACAGAAATGCTTTTCGTTAGTCCAGCTCAGCTTCTAATACATCACCAAGACTAATAAACACATATTTCAAGATTCAGTTCAGGTCTCTCTACATCATATTTCTAGTACAGGAGCATAGCTAGGGCCGTTCTGCATTTAATGCTGATTTTAGCAGGGTTTTATCATTCCTAGCATTGCAAAATCTGAAGTGATTTGCCCTAGAAGCTGTGTCTCTGCATCTGCTCCCCAGAACTTGGCTTGGAAAGCCTCATGGTTGCTGTGTGCTGCTGCTAAAGGCAAGGAGTTAGCATTTAGCTTGGCGTGCAGCAGATCCTACACAGCTAAACACTGGAGGTGTTCTTTGGAGAGGTTCTAATCACTCAGCTGCAACCAGCAAGTCCAAGTGAATCAATGAAGTCTGGCAAAACTGATGTTTTGTGGGGACCTTACTAGATTTCCTTACTTCTTTGAAAATACCCAATATATTTCCCACTATCTAGGATTCTCCAGCCCACTCCATGACCAAGAATTACAAAATGATGTTCTGCAGGTCTGAATTGCAACAGCAGCTTAGTTAGGGTATCAGCCTAGACAAAACTTCAGCCCCATAAGAGTGACTAAGATACAAAGCATCCATAGTTTCCACTGCTCGGGTTTGTGGTTGACCTGCACTTCAGAAAATGAAGCCAGCTTGAGCTAAGGAAGAAAAGCAACAGAACCTTCAGCAACTTTTAAAATATCTTCCTATTAATCTCTTCGCACTCAATTCTTCGGAAGCTAATGAGGTTAGTATCCTGAAGGAGTGTTGTGATACTTCATAGTGGCAATACTATGAGATCCTTAAATTGAAAATGCTAGAGAAATTGCCAGTTGTGCAATTTTTCTAAAAGAAGGAAAAGGGGAGGGAAACTGCAGTGCAACTGTGCCTAGATAAGAGTGGGAAATAATCATTCAATGTGTAATGATTGAGTTGTCTGTAAGATACTCTGTAAAAATGCTTATTAGGAACACATTTCAAAAGACCTCTCATCTGAATTACTTTGCAATATAAAGAACTTGATAAGTTGTTAAAGAAATAAAGAATATTCTGCACAGGCTTCTCTAATTATGCTTAACTGTAAGTTTTAACTGAGCAAGGAGCTCCAACTGCTTCAACAATACAATTTATGATACAGTAGCTTGGCATCCTCTTAGTGCCTCAGAACAGTGAAATGCAATAGCGTATGTAAATACTTGCTGATTATGCATAGCAGTGGAAAGTCACAGATAGGTAACACCACCATGCTAGCTATAAATTCTCCTTGAAACAGTCTTGTATTACAGTGGATTCTGTTTTGGGGATGTATTGTTAATATTCCTTTATCTAAATTGGTTTTCAGACATGGTTGGGCTTGAGCTTGCTCCTACAGGAGGGCGTATTGCAGATGATGGCATGGAGTACTGAACTGCACTGCAGAATACGGCTGCTGCTCTATTGCTTCAAAAGCAATGTTTGCTTTGTAGTGATGGAAATAAGAATTTACAGAGATGCAATTGTGCTTTGCTTAGACAAAGACTCCAGTTTATGGAATCCATAATGGGTCCATTTCTTTCTTCTGTAAAAGGATGAAACACCAATGAGTTTTATACTCAGTTGGCTCTTAGATATGTAGATAATTAGGAGTGGAAAAGGTGAGTTAATATCAGAGGGTCTGCACAGCCAGTTCATCCTATAGTGAATAGGAAATAGTAGAACTGGAACTCAGGAGGAATATCCTTCTGAAATAAAGCCTTCTCAGCAACCTCAGCTTCAGGGACTGTTATAATTTAGTCTGACTAAATCTATCATTTGAGTAATTTTGCTATAAAAGTATAGTTGAATGTAAAGCATTTGAATTGTTGAAAATCTAAAAGTCTGAAAGGAGTTGGTAAATCCTGGACATTAGAAGAATTTGTAAAAGATCAGAGTTATTTTTCAGCAACACTACAACAGTGACTTTATGCACAGACCAGCTTGTTGATTCTTGGTTTTTAAAGAGATGGCCCTGTTTATTAAACAAAGAGGAGGGAAACTCCTTGACCTCCTCCCACTTATCTTTTGAAGAAGAGGAAGGGGGTGACCTGGAAATATGGAAAAAATCCTTAATAAACTTATCTAAAAATTCAATCAATGGAGAATTCTTTGTTCTTAAATCCAAAAAGAATATTTTGTCATGATGATATGACATAGCATTTTCAGTGGACTTGCCAAAGGTATGTGACATTCTGTGAGTATTTTAGGAATAAGTTTGAATAATCAGGCCATTGATACACTGGCTGAGGCGAAGGCATCTTCAAAACTGCCTTATAGTCCCCTTGGTGGCAGCAGTAGTTACAATCAGTTTTCATTGTTAAGGTCTGAGGGTGTGACCAAGACAAACTAAGAGAACCATAAGCACAACTACATAGAAATAAGTCCTACCTCATGTCTTGGTCATTGGCTGGTAGAAAATGCTTAAAGCAAGTAAAACAGCTATATTCAAGGAGTTTCTGCCTCTGGGTCATTCATGTTTGATGAATTCTCTCTGAATTTTTCTCAACTCTACTTGATCTTGATTATAAACAACCGTATCCTGTGGCAATGAGTTTTTTTAATTTAATTGTTGCTTTGGGGTGTTTGTAGCACATGGACAACTTCTTTACACTTGTTTTCAGCTTATCAACTGGTAACTTCATTAGCTGGTTCTACACTTTGTATAGTAAGAAACAGAGGGTAGTCATTCGTTGTTTCTTCTCCTCACATCAGCTGTGAGGTATAGACGTGCATTCTACATTCTTCACAGTTTTTTGTTTCTGAAGTTGAGGAATTTGAGTCTAATTGATTTTTGCATGGAGTTACATACTGAGAGTAAATCAGATTCTATGGCTCCTGAGAGGAAATCATCAGGCCATTCAGTTCATTTGGCCCCTCACAGTGGGGAGGAAATTCAGTGGTGTCAACTACTGCTACCCCATGTGAAACTCAGGTTATTTCATAATGTGCTGTGTCTTTACAGCTTTTTAATTAGTGCAGCTTGTATTTTCAGGAATTAATTTGCCTGTTTACATGTCAGTGCCTTGTGTCTCACCAAGGACAAATCAACTCTGGCCCAACCTGGAGCATGAACTGAACACGTTTGTTTCCAAAACTTCCACTAGCAATTGGGACTTTTTAAATACAAATAAGAAGGGCTATGCAGTCATAATATATCTTTCTCAGAGGTTACTAAATTGATCCCATAGCATTCAGAGAATGTATTCTAATGCCTCCTTCTAAGCATCTTGGAAGGTACTGTTGAATATGAGTAAACCAAGGAAAATGTTACACCTGAATGCCAGTCAGCAAATCAATAGAATAAGAAAAAAAGGTCTATATTTTAGCTAGTGTCTTCAGTTCAGGGGATCTGCTTCTGCTTCTCAAATTTGTTATTTTACAGAAATGAGAAGTGATCAGTTTAGTACTTTGTTTTTCGATAAAAGTGACCTTTGATTTACAACATTGGCACAACAAGACCAGGCAGAAAATCACAGTCATATCTGAAGCCACTTCACTGAAACAGGGCAAGATAAAATGAGGCAACTCCTTCAGTATTACCTTGATTTTTCTTTTCAGAAAAGTAAAGACAGTCTCAGGTATTTCTTTCTTGTTGGATTTCATGAGTGTTATTAAACACAGTAAAGCAAACCCTCTATGGAGATCAGATTTTGTTAAAGCCGATTTGCCTTTGGCCATTTAACAGAAGACTTTCGCTTAGCTTTTACTTGTTAAAGATACTCTTTTAAGTCTCTCTTATCTACTAGAGGTGACATTCTAAAGGAAAAGTTTCTTTTTGAAGTTTGATTATGAAATGCAAAGCATTTGATTTAGGTTAATAAATGATCAGAGATTAACTGTATCTTAAATGTTCTGAGGAATTCAAGTGTGGTTGGAGGCATCTGAGGTTAGCCCATGTTAGAAGGCTCACTTTGCCCTGGCTGATTTTATATAGAGGGTCCTAAATTGCCCTCTACTGCAGCTGAATTTCAACAATTTATTTGAATCAGCTTCTGGAGGGATCTGCATCTCTGTGTTGACTAGATAAAGAGCTTAAGAAGAATAATTACCTCTCTTTAAAACCCAAACAAGTGTGAGTGCTCCCTGTCTCTGATTAACTCCAGATATGGGTATATTTTTCCCCTAGACAAGGAAATGAACACTGAATTTGATACAATCAGATAACATAAAGCCTTTGTAGATGAAGTGGCCTTCTCAGGCTCCTGTGAAGTCCCTTCAGTTGAGGTTTGATCAATATTGATGTGATAAAGTTCTGTGAAATGTAGATGGACACTAGCAACCAAACCTGTTGCTTTGCATGATAAAGCGCACATGGTCTTCATATTAAATCTTCTACCTTAGGGGTCATTTTCATACTAACAATTTTTGGGTCTCTTTTAGCTACTGAAATCCTGTGTCTGTAGTATTAAATGCCTTTGGTCTCCAAAATAGAGCAGGAGCATCCAGATTGTGCTTTGGGAAAGGTCCTGGATCTCTATCAGCTCCTGAGCTGTGCATAAGAATTTTTTGGAAGAGTGTTAGCTGGCTCTGGCCAGAACCATCCTGAGGACATTCCTCAAAATTTAACACTGCTACGACCGAATGCTTTTCCATAGCCAGAAGTTCTGGTTCAAGCCTTGCTCGTTGTCATTCACCTGGGATTTCTTGCACTAGCATTACCTTTCTGTACTCAGCTGTTGGTATTTTAAACAAAGTCATTATAACCAAAAGGCTTTAGGTTTCATTTATCTACAGTAGATACCTTTTCAGCTTGGGGAAAAAAACCTGTGACGTGGTCTCTGAATGTATGTCTGAATATGTCTCTGATTTTAGTGGACTAAATGATGAATGTGCAGCTTCAGGATCCTTCAGGAATTAGTCAGGGAATTTGATAAAAGAGTACAAACGTGGTTAGGGATTTAGCAGTTCACTAAAACAACAGGCCAGTTGCAAATCTTGGGAACTCAGTTTTATCAGGAGGTTTAATTCAGCTTTTCCTCTGGCATGTAGCTGTAGGGATTAGAGTACAGCAATAGGAAGAATGATAAAGGCATGAGGATCATTCCTCCTTGTTTCCTATTTTGTGTATTCCTATTCCACTCTGGTGCTCCACAGAGATGTTGATCTTTTGTAACATCAGTAGCAGAACTTCTCTGCTTTCTCTCTCAATTTTGGCAAAGGCACCACCTTAACATGAAACATTACTCCTCATATTCTATTACAGCAGTAGTAGGAAATGTGTGATCAAACATTTACATGACTCTACCTCTTGGTTACATAAAAGAAAATGCATGTAATTTTCACCTACCTACTTTTTTATATTTTTTGAGTGGAACTGCTTATAAGCCAAATAAGCCAGAAGGCAAACTGTAACATATTAAGGTGAGAGAGAAAAAGGAAAACAACCTCAATATTTTCAGAGGAATGTGTTAAATTCAAATACATTTAAAACTTAGTGATGCATATGATTAGTGCTAGTTTCCATGGTTATGAAGTCACAGACACAGAAGCTGTGATTCCATCTCTTGTCACTGAAAACTCTACTTAAATCAGAAATGGAATGTATCCCAGTGGCAAATATTCCTATGCTGGAATTGGCTTCACCCATCTTGTGTCCAAATCTGTTAGTCAAACTAAAGTAATGTATTTGCTAAGTAAGAACATAACCGCCACTGAAGGGGAACGAGGAACCATTTTGTGTCCCTAAAATTGCCCAAATGACAGATATCCTCCAGTTATGTTTCTTCATCTTTGGCTATATCATTGTCAAATAACTTAACCAGTTACAGAAAGGTTCCTAGAGATAGGGTCCCTCAGGCCTTTGCCTCATTTAAAATAGGACCATGTCTCATTGGGGGGATTCCTGTTTCAATTGTTGTTACTTGTTTCTTGCTAAATTGTTGGTACCTGCTTCATTTCAGGAGTAAATATTGTCTCATTGTTTGTAACCATCTTAGCAAATATAAAAGGTTTATGACATGGGGCTGGGCACTGGTCCACAGCCACCCATGCTGTTTGATTGTGTGTTCTCTGGATGTTCTGGGTGACATCAGCCAGCACTTTCACAACCAGATCTCAGGGAGAAGATATGCGGTGTGATCACCCATGCTCTGACTTTGAGCAGCTCATGTAGATGGGAAGGGATGTCTTCCCAGACAGGTGCACAGCCCAGGCAGTGGCTAAATGCTAACTGTTGGAGAACTCATCTGCTATGAATCTCTCCCAACAGACAATAACTGTTTTGGCATTAAAGGAGAACTTATGCTTTGCAGGCTCTTTCCTGGTCACTTCCCTGCCTCCTTTGCTCTGCCTTCTTTCAACATATTTTTCTCTGTTTTCAACTTTCCAGTGTCCCATCCCAGTTGTTCTTTTCACTCCACGCTTATGTTTTCAAAATATTCAAACTCTTCTGGCACAATTGAAGAGTCGTTTTTTTTCTTCCCAAGAATCTTCCTTTTCAGAGCCTGTTGTTACTTCATAGTTCAATTTTCTTTTTTTTTCATCTTTCTCTTACTCTCTGTATTTAGAGCAACCAAGCTGCTCAGTTGCATACTTTTATTGTATGGACATCATCAACACATAGTTCCTTCCTGCTTGTTTTACTTTGCTGATATATCCTTTCTTAAACTGGTAGATGGCTCTTCATGAACAGGGATGGTTTCTTCCCTTGTCTTTGTAATGCACCTAGCACAGTGGAGATTTGTTGGTGCCTGGGGATTTGAACACAATGATGGTACCAGCAAAACAACTGGTTTTTTTTGATCTTCTAGCTATGTTCATTACTTGTATGCAGGGGTGTGTGTGTAAATTTCTTATTTTTTTCAAGGAAAAGATTGCAAATCTAAGCAGAAATGGAAATTCCTATATTGTGGGAAATGGTGCAGATTCAAAACTTGTTACAAAATTAACATAGTTTAAGATTTCTATTCGATCATATATTTTGCATGTATTTCATACTAGTTGTGAGATTATGTTTCAACAAAATAAATGCTTTTTAACTCTTACTTGAACATTACTAATGGTATTACTTCATAATACCAAGATCTGAAAATGAAAATCCAGTTAAATGTAGGTATTACAATTTGATGTTTAAATGACTGGATTATTTTACCTTGTCAAAATGTTTTATTTGTTGAAATCATCATTTCCCAATAGAAAGGCTCAGAATTTTAGAAAATATTATATTCCAGTACAAGAGTGTTCTGCAGGGAAAATTTTAATCTCTCTATTAGGCTGTAACTCCAGCACATCTCATGTACCCTTACTGTTCTGTTTGTGGGATAGGACAGTAGAGTATTATGAACACCACTGTAAGGGTGGCATCAATCAGAAAGATGTAGTTTGTTCCATCCCCTGCTACTAGTTACCAGCCAAGAATGCCCACCACCACCTTCATCTGTGAGGTTTTTGTTTTAACTGGGATCGTGGATGAATTGTACCAAATCCCAAGATTTTATAATTGGCTGACCAGCTAGAGGACCTCTAAGGTCCTTGTTTGCTCTGCAGGCCTGATAGGTGGATCTGCTTTTGACCAAAGCATCCATAGTTCTGGTAAGAACTGGGAAGATACAGAGAGATCTTGTTCAATGGACTACATTTCAAACAAAACAGAATTTTTCAGCACAACTTAAAAAAGCAGAAAGTTTTCCGTCGTATTGCAGTCTGCTTCAGCGTGGAACAGACACTTGTCACTCAGGATTTATTTCTTCAGCTTAGAATGGAAAGCAGATCCTTAGAGTTTTCACATAAATAATTTGAAATAAGCAGCAGCAACTGGACACCAAGAAAAGGCAAGTACCTAACTTATTACACAAATGTGGAGGTTCAAATTATAACATCTGTTTATGTTTTGTACTTTAATGTTAGTATGAAAAAGAAAACCTATAGTCTTCAGGGAATACAACAAAATGCAGAGAGCAGAATTTTTCTTAATTTACATAATGGACAAATGTTAAAGAAAAATATATTTGAACTCACATAATTCCTTTTTTTTTTCATAATTATTAAACAATTTACTACACAAATAACACAATCATATATTGGGTTGGTGTTGCAATCCAAAGTAAATCCTGATTTTCAGAATATTTAATTTTATAACATACGAGCTGTTAGTCCAGTCCCTGTTTTTGTCCTGCTTTCTCTTCATGCAGTTTTTTAAATAAAACAAGAACTGTATTGTATCATAAGAACTGATAGCAATAGATTTATTGAGATGCATAGACTAAATTCATTGAAGTCTCACCAGGCTCACTGTGTCTTCCTTCACAAAACACTTGTGATAAATACAGATACAATACTTAAAAGTCAAATGTGTATTGTCCAATGAATCCTTAATACTTACAATCTTATTTTATTTTAGTAATGTTTTTTAAGACTGGTGCTCTCTTTGCAAGGGTCAATAGCTCATTCAGTGGAGGCAACTAGGGGAATACTTTGGGGTTATGTCATTGCTGGGATTAGTAGATATTTGAATTTCAGGAACAGGCTGGCTGATAGTGCAGATGAGTATTCTTTGGAGGAGTAGTTGTTAGTTTTTGCACAGAAAAGGAGCAATTTAGTGTAAAGTGTAACAATAGAACAGCAAGTAAAATATCTATATTTGGTATTTTTATTTTTAGCAAAGTCAGAAGTTGTGGCCTAGTGAACTTCTAATTTACAATCCAGTTCCTCCAAAGATGCAATCTTACTAAAAAGTAATCCTGTGTCGTTTTCTTTAATTGCGAGTCAGAAATATGTTAGTGCTTGATGCTTTGCAGAAATGAGTACAAGCTTTAATTTAGTGAGAGGTGAGCCTAGATAAGTTGCCTGCTGCTTGCACATGACACAGGAAAATGGTGCTAAATCCAGTAAGGGAACATTGGGCAGAAAATCCCTTTTTACAAAAAGTGGGTGTTTGCCTCACTGCATTTCTCGAAGCCTGGGCCTTGCTGTTGAGAGGCCTCTGCCATCATCATATATTTAGGTAATAATGTTTTAGACTGGCATTTTCGTACTTCACCAAAATTATACCAATATTGGAAAGCACTGCCAAATAGAGGTTTTTTTCATTTTTGTATTACATTGACTTGCAAAAATTACTTGTAAATATGCTGGGAATAACACTTAGAGAGATATTTTCAAAAGGTTTGCACATGAAATATGAAAAATAATACTGGATAGCTTAAAGGTCCATTGTGTAAGCTTAAACTTTTTTTTTAAATATGATTTCTACTAGAATGAATTGTGTGTTGCTTGTTTGTTTTTTCCCCCAGCTATTAGAGTCAAACATTTAAAATGTGTTCAGCTCCTTTTATTGAAATGTATTTAGTTCATGCAGAAAAAAATATAACAAAAATATTAGATGCAAATCCAATGCAGGAGACATAGCTAATTATAATTTTTAAATAATTAAACCAAAATGATTATCTACGTAATTTTTATTTCCCCTACCATAAAATAAGCTTTCGATGTCTGAAAAATCATGCAATTTTTGTTTCAAACTTATAAGTTGTAGCCCAAAGCAAGGATTTTTTTCACTTATGAGTTCTAAAAATTAGGTTTATAATGGAAAACCTGTCACTTGCTTAACTACAAACATTCAGAAACCACTATAATTAGCCCAATGACAGCAGCAGATGAGTCTGGCATTTCAGCATCTATCTAGGTATTTTGCATCAATTCTTTTATAGCAATGAACTAAAAGCAATATTTTTTTTTTTTTTACAACTGGGTGCTAGTTTTCTATTTGAATATATTTTTTGTCTTATTTTCTTTAAAATCTTTTTCTGATTCTTCTGCATGTAATACTAAGATATATAGTTCATATTCCTCCAGGGATTCAAACTTAATCTGTTAAATGCAATGGTGATAAAGTGATAGAGACTGGCTGGCCCCACACTTGTCAAACACAACAAGAGTCTTCCTTTTTGTTTCTGTCGTGGAGCAGCTATTTTAAGGATGGTTTATACCTTTCTGCTCCAACTCCTCTTCCCTTGGCCCAATCTTCTCTTACTCATAGTAGCGGAAAAAAGATCCTTTCAGTTATTCCAATATGGAAAAAAATAAATACATTGAAATATGGATATCTTTTCCAGTGGAAATCCCTCAGAACCAACAGAAATGAAAAATGCAAATGAAATGTTGAAGTCTTCTTGACATTTCACAGCTAGTCCCAGATACTGGTGCATTTTTGCCTTGCTCCAATAATCTTTATAGCACAAGCAGAAGCAGAAGCTCCAGCCTGAATGGAACAAGCAGGTATCTGGAGTGATGCAGGGTCCACGGGCAACAAAAGGCAAGAACAGTGAGGGCCTTGGTCTCATTTGTTAACAGTCAGAACTTAAAAAAAAGCAAAGAAGATTTTTAAATATTTGCTTGCACCACAACTCAATTTTTCTTGAAGCTGTGTTTCTGAGAAAGTTTGTCTTACCTAGACAGGACTTTCTAGCATCTATGTGAGCAAGAAAGAACTGTTGTTCGTACCAGAGAATGTCTACTGCCAGGACCAATATCCTAGGCGTTGATGGTAGCTCAGCTAACTCTTTTAGTTTTGGCCTTTTATTTCTTAATGACTGTGAACAAGGAAGTCAGTACCTTGCATCTTTTATAGATAAACACTGCGGGAAATGACCATGGAAAACTTCAAAAATGGGAAAATATCAATAAAGGGCTGACATTTGAAATATGCATCTGTAAGAATGACAACAAACTGGGTGGCTTTTTTCAGATGATTATGTGGTATCTTTCAAGATGTGCTGGAGTTGGGTTGAAAATAGAACTGTACCTTTCTAGCATTGTATTCCGGATGTGCTGGCCATGTTGTCACTGAAAATATGTTCTCAGACCATTTCCAAAGCATATGCTCAAATAATGCTGCATAGGAGCTCGCATAGGCAAAACTCTCCTTTCAATTTTGCACAGACTTGGAGAAAATAGGACTGATTCCAGTCTCCACCATAAAGACAACTTAAACTGAATGCATACAATATAGGATTTATGCAAGCAAACTGGAAATAGAAACAGGCTCTCCTACCATGGAATTTGTCCTTTGGTGAAATAAAACACAGGTAAGTCAAAAACTTCAGACTGAATGTGGAGAGTGGAAATGTGGGTGGTTTTTTTTTTTTAATTTTAATATTTGCAGCAACACAAAGATGTTTTTTAAAAAATATACTGACTCAAATCATATGTGATGTGAAGGTCTGTAGTAATTAGTCCAATACCTGCTGTGGTGAGACCATAATGAGATTCTCAACGTAGGCTGGCAGTTAAAACTCTTCTAACAGCTGGAACTGAAATTCATATGAAATGCTAAGGGCCATAGGGAAAAAAATAACCAGTTGTTGTTCTTAAACTCAGCTAGTCCTTTGTAGCTTGAGATTATAAACAGACAGAACAGAGAGAGGTTTGGAAGTTTTCTCTAAAGAAGTCAACAAGGTGACTTTGAAGAAAAACAGCACTGCTAACAACAGTGATAGTGACCTCATAGGAAGATGTAGCCCCTACTTTGTTTCAGTAAGAAATGAAAGCTGTGTTGGTTTCAAAGGACATGGTGAGATGCATTGTTTCCTCAACTCACTCTGTTTTTCTGCATAGACACAAAAGGCAGAGGAAATGTCCTCTACTTTTTTACAGATTAATAAACAAGAAGAGGTGAAATAAAGAATTAGAACAGCAAATCATTGTCTCCAAAACCAAGATAGCTCCTTTTTTTTACTGTTTAGCCTGAAGGCAGACTGTGGACTGCAGCATTTGTTATCATCTTCTGATGACAGAATGAACTGGGGCAAAATAAATGCTTTATTTTTCCTTGAAGTGGATTGAAGACTCTATCAGATTTGATGCTCTAAAAGTTCCAAGAATGTCAAGGGTGCTGCTTGTCAACAGAGTGGTCAATGAGTTATTTATTGACTGGAATACAGTAAAGCCAAAAGATTCCATTTCACTGGGGGTTGCTTCCTTCCCCTAGTATTTTCTATTTCTGCATGGAAACTGGAGAACTATAGTTCAGACTGTGACTCAGAAAATTATGTGTTTGGATCTGCTCCAAAGGAAGAAGGTTGGTCCAGGCATCAGGTGACTTCTCTGGAGTATGGTGGTCAGTTTTTTTCTCTCCCAAATTCCTGGTGTTACACTAGACTACTGAGCTACCCCAGTGCCGTACAGTTTGATGGGGCTGGAAAGCCTTTATTTAAAAAGATCACCCTTAAAACTTCTGCTGCCTAACTTGATAAGTTTCATCCTTATGACTGATTGATCAGTTAATCAATCAGTCCACCTGTCTCTCTCTCTGTTTCTCTCTCTTGCAATCCATCCGTCCATCCATCCATCCATCCATCCATCCATCCATTCATCCATCCATCCATCCATCCATCCATCCATCCATCCATCCATCCATCCATCCATCTATCCATGCAAAAGTTCAATGGCTCTTGTCCAAGAATGTCTTGGTCTTGTCAGAGCCATGGAAAGCCATAAACCATTTTCTTATTTCTCAATGTTAGCTGGAAGAATTCACACTCAAAGTGCATTCTCAGAAATGCTCCTTACAGAACGTGGAGGGTCATATAGAGGAGTTAAAACCACTCCTATTTTTTTCACTAGCAGAGAAGTCTGAGTACTCTTTTATCTGGCAGGGTATCCCTGAGGGGATTCAAATCCATGTTTCTTGAGAGTGAGGACAGTGCCTAAACAAAGAAATTACAGGGAATAGGTGGCGATGCCCAGGTGATGACTCTGACCAAGGCCAAGGTACAAGAACTAGACCAACATGAGTTTTACTGATTGGAAGATTACTTGATACCAGTCTCCGCTATAGAGTCTGTTCTTATGTTTCATCTGGTCATCATTTAACACACTGTCCTTAGAGTAATGATCTGAAGCCAACTTTCCTCCAGAAAGTAGCAGCTCTGACTGCACTAAACATGTTCTATCACAGAAACAGAATCATAGAACAGTTTGGGTTGGAAGGGACCTTAAAGATCATCTAGTTCCAACCCCCACTGCCATTGGCATGGACACCTCCCACCAGACCAGGCTGCTCAAGGCCCCATCCAGCCTGTCCTTCAACACTTCCAGGGATGGGGCATTCACAGCTTCCCTGAGAAACCTGTTCCAGTGTCTCACCACCCTGATTGTGAAGAATTTCTTCCTAATGTCTAATCTAAATCTTCCCCCTTCCAATTTAAAGCCATTCCCCCTTGTCCTATCACTACTTGTCTTTGTAAAAAGTCCCTCCCCAGCTTTCTTATAGGCCTCTTTTAAGAGGGGAAGGCTGCTATAGGGTCTCCCTGGAGCCTTTTCTTCTCCAGGCTGAACAACCCCAACTCTCTCAGCCTATCCTCACAGCAGAGATGCTCCAACCCTCTCATCATCTTCATAGCCCTCCTCCGGACCCACTCCAAAAGTTCCATATCTTTCTTACTTTGTGGGTTACAGAACTGGACACAGTATTCCAGGCAAGGTCTCAAGAGAGCAGAGTAGAGGGGGAGAATCACCTCCCTCGACCTGCTGAAAATTCTTCTTTAGATGCAGCCCAGGACATGGTTGGCCTTCTGGGCTGCGAGCGCACACTGCTGGCTCATGTTGAGCTTCTCATCAACCAGCACCCCCGAATCCTTCTCCACAGGGGTTCTCTCAGTCACTTCATCCCCCATCCTTATTGAAATTGCGGATTGCCCTGACCCAGTTGTAGGATCTTACACTTGGTCTTGTTGAACCTCATGAGCTTCACATAGGCCCACTTCTCCAGGTCTTCCAGGTCATTCGGGATGACCTCCTGGTGTGCCAACTGCCTTCACTCAGCCTGGTGTCATCTGCAAACTTGCTGATGGTACACTCAATCTCACGGTCTATATCATTAATGAAAATATGAAACAGCATACTGCCATGCGAAGAAGAGCTTCGTCAGAGGAAGCAGAGGAACCAGGAAATAAATTTTGGTCTCTTACTGGCTTGACAAATGATCCTACACGATGACTTGTAGAAAAAACCTCATCAAGGCTCAATGTTGACTCCAGTTCTGTTCAATATCTTTATCAATGATCTGGATGAAGGGATTGAGTGCACTCTTAGTAAATTTGCAGATGACACTAAGCTGGGCAAAAATACTGATCTGCTTGAAGGTAGGGAGGCTCTACAGAGGGAGCTGAACATGCTGGATCAATGGGCTGTGACCAAGAGTATGAGGTTCAACAATGCCAATTGTCAAGTCCTGCACTTGGGACAAAACAACCCCATGCAACATTACAGGCTTGGGGAAGAGTGTCTAGAAACTGTCTGGCAGGGAAGGTTGTGGGGGTGTTGGTTGACAGACAGCTGGATATGAGTCAGCAGTGTGCCCAGGTGACTAAGAAGGCCAATGGCATCTTGCCCTGCGTCAGAAACAGTGTGACCAGCAGGACAAGGGAAGTGATTGTGCCCCTGTACTCAGCACTGGTGAGGCTGCACCACGAATACGGTGTTCAGTTTTGTGTCCCTCACTACAAGAATAACATTGAGGAGCTAGAGTGTGTCCAAAGAAGCACAACAAAGCTGGTGAAGGGGCTGGAGAACAAGCATTGGGAGAGGTGGCTGGGGAAACTTGGGTTGTTTAACCTGAAGAAAAGGAGGCTCAGGGGAGACCTTATCATGGTCTGCAACTCCTTGAAAGAAGGTTGTAGCAAGGTGAGTGTTGGTGTCTTCTCCCAAGTGATAGGTGGTAGTACAGGAGGAAATGGCCTCAAGTTTCATCAGGGAGGTTCAGATTTGACATCAGGAAAAGCTCCTTCACCAAAAGGGTTCTCAGGCACTAGAAGAAGCTGTCCAGGGAGGTGGTTGAGTCACCAACTCTGGAGATGGGTAGATGAGATACTCAGGCATATGGTTTATTAGTGGATAGGTACGGTTGGATTTGATGATCTCAAAGGTCTTTTCCAACCAAATGATTCCATGACTCTATGATTCTAAACCAGCGACCTTCTGTACTACTGTTGGTGGTAAGAGTCTCACAAAAATACCTACTTCCATGAGCAAATGCTAGGCACCTATTGCCAGCTTTAGTGGGGATTGAATGCTTGAGAATGAGATGTGCTGTGTATCTAGTGTTGTCTCTTAGATGCACTGAGTTGTCTTTCTACTCAGCACATAAGGCTTCTAGTAATGCCTAACTCCCTTCATGGCCTGTGCTAGAAGTCTGAGCTCCTCAGACTTGTACTTGGGGCAGTGACAGGAACGCAGGACAGTAATGCCCAAGTTGCTTATTTTAAAGTAAAAATTCTGGTATTTTCTCGGGTATCTTCTTTGGAAAAATTAGTCTGTTGACTACTGTATTCTAACTTCCTTCTTAGAGCTAAAACCTCCATTAAGGGATAACGGGCAACTAACTGCACTCAGCCATTATTGATCCCAGTGCAGTGGGTGATTACAGCCTGGAGTCCTTGGAGAGCTGTTGACCCCCAAAGAGACCATGCCTCTGTCTAGTATTTGATCTCTCTCCCAAGCCTTGATGAATTGTGATTTAAATGTCCCTACAGCGAACCTGAAGGATTTCTGCTCCGAAATTCTATTTAAAGCAGTTTTGCTGTTCACTTTTTCTTTAGAGAGAAATAGAAACGTTATCAGCTAATTAACTAGACTTGCAACTGTTGCCCTTTCTTTTAAAAGCTGGGGTGTAGTCAAGGAGACATCAGGTTGTGCAGCTGATATGACATCTTCCACAAAAGGGTTACTAATCCCACACTCGTGGGTGAGAGAAAGAGAGGAAGGGAGAGTGGAATGTCTTTGGCAGCTTTGTTCACAGATTGAATAATTCCTGGATAAGGTTATGCAGTTTGGGTGTTCTGACACACAGAGCCATCTGTTGTACCAAGGGGTAGCTGTTGATTCACTTTAAGCTGTGTCTTGCCTCTGCTGGATTGGTAGCTGAACTATTGGGGAAAAGAACAACCCATTTAGTCCAGTAATTATAAACATTCTTTAACTGCTATAAAAAGTCTATTTCTAAATGAGTGCTGCATTTATGTTCGTTAGCATTTAACAACGAAATGAGGTCTAGTATAATTCAATAAGTCATCTGGATAAACATATTCTAAATTCATAAAGTGGTTTTCACTTGGAATAGGCCCGCAGTGCCAGATCTTCAGTCCATTTATTCTAACAGGTTGCTTCTGTTTTGGAAATAAAGGAAAAAGGCCTGGGAGGTGCAGGAGCTACAGGGCCTCAGGAGAAATTTCTTCAAGTTAGAAACATAAATGAGGTTAGAAGCTTAAAGGACACCTTGAATACCTAAATAGAGCACTTCAACATTTTTGAAAGCCCTAAAGCTTCTGCAGCTTTAGTCTCTAACATCCCAATACATTGACAATTCCATTGTGGATATCCAGAACAACGAAGCTATGGCCCCTTTGGGCTTTCTGATAAGTTGCCTCCGTTGTTTCTCTTCTCTGTGGTATTCTGTAGCCTGGTATAGTGGTTATTATTGGATTAATCTTTACATCTAAAGCTACTGGGAAAAAAACAATTCAGGTTCTTTGAAGGATGGACAGGTAAGTTTTGACTATACAGGTCTTATGGGTTTTAAAAGACCCAGGTTTGAAACCATGCTCAGAAACTGAACTCTGGGTCTTGCTGCTGTTGGCAGAGGGGAGCTACTAGGCTTTCATGACAAATATTGCTTGCTGAAGATATTCTCTTAAAGAATTCATTATCCCTTGGAGCATGGTCTTGAAGCATCCTTTCATGCCATTTACTTTTTCTTCCTCCTGGTCCAGAGACTAATATTCTGAGAAAGTTAAATAGCTGCAGCAGAGCTTTAGAAATCCATGCCTGTGAATGCTTAATAGACCAGTGATAAGAGACCCCTTTGGGTCTAATGTTTTTTTTCCAGTCTAGGCATAGCAAAGATTTGTTTACAAGTCTCTCATTGCCATAGTTCAGGGTTCTAAGTTATTAAGGAAACTAGAGCAGGCTTTCTGTAGTGTGTGTTTCCACAAGGTAAATCTGCTTTGAAGGTAATTGGGAGACTGGGCCTGCAGAAAAATGAAGTAAGGGTGCTGTGTGAACTATAGACTTGAGTTAAATCTCTGAAAATGTCACAGTATCAGAACTTATGTGGTTTACTCCATGGGTTCATGAGGGGCCTGAGATATTTACTGCTCGGCAGGTCTGAAGGTCTGAGAGGTTGTGCTCTGTCAGAGTGAAGGGTGGATCTACAACAGGGTGTTTCAGGTTCCTAAACTGCCCTGGGTGTTGTGTTTATAAGCCTAAAAAATAAAGGTACTTTTCTAAATACTATTCCCTCAAATCATAAAGACAGAAGTTCCTTGTTACTTCATCTTATTATCTGCTCTTCTAAAATGCTATTGTGTTTTTCTGATCGCATAATGACAGAGTTAAATATAACAAATAAGATGGAAGAACTTGAAGGAATCTTATTTGCCATATACTGATGCTAACTTAGAGTGTGATCCTACACCTTCCTGTGTTCATTAGTGCTTCCATGCTGTTACACCTGATTTATGGTTGTATACTGTATAAATAAGAAGTGAATCAGATCTGCTGCAGGTCTCTTGACCTTTGCTGCAGAAAACCTTAGCAGGTTTTCATTTTATTATTCTTTTTAAAAATGTGCATAGAATGGCAGAAATTCCAGTAGCCTTGGATTTGTGTGTGTGTGTGGCAGTGTCAAAGCTGCTATTTGCTGGAGGTACACAGTGCAATATCAGGTACCATTCCCAAATACCCAACATCAGGTTCAGCTCATGCAGACCAATGGTGTTATTTAAAAAAAAACCCGGAGAATTATTTTTACATGAACTTTTGTAGAAGTGACCCTTCGGATATGAACTCTCAGGCAAGAATATCTTCCTGCTTTGACTCTTAGTTATTATTGTCTGGTGACAATGTAACAGAAACAATTACTAAGATGGCATCCTTTGGACTCTTTGCCTGACACTAGTGGTTTATTGTTTTTTGAAAACGGTAGGGAGATCAGGTAGACATCGCTGTAAGTTAATTAGCTTGTTGTTTATCACAATAGAAAGAATATAACTACTCAGCAAGGGAAAACTCTTTCTTAAATGTCTTGAAGATGTGCTGCAGATGGCAGTTGCCCCTGTACACATGTAAATTTTAGTCAAGTTTCAATGTTGTCAGTATCCGTACTTTGCTTGCTTATAGAGACTCATCTTTTTCCTCATTCTCCTCAAACACTTTGCTGTTGCTGGATTCTTTGAGTATACTCAGATACTGGGAAATTCACAGGGCCTTTTGAAGCTTTTCGTTATGTTTTCTTTTACACAAGAAAAGCCAAGAACTTGTGGTTTTGTCAGTTCTTCAATTGGTATAAAGTCAAAGAATTACAGAATCATAGAATGGCTTGGGTTTGAAGGGACCTTAAAATCACCTAGCTCCAACATCCCTGCCATGGGCAGGGACACCTTCCGCTAGACCCGGTTGCTCAAAAACTCATCCAGCCTGCCCTTGAACACCTCCAGGGAGGGGTCACCCACAGCTTCTTTGGGCAACCTGAGCCACTGCCATACCACCCTCATAGTGTAGAATTCTTATTTCAATATCTAATTTAAATCTACCATCTTTAAATTTAAAGCTATTTCCCCTTGTCATATCACTACATGGCCTTGTAAAATGTCACTCTCCAGGAAAGCTGGAAGGCCGCTATAAAGTTTCCTGGGAGCCTTCTCTTCATCAAGCTGAACAACCCCAACTCTTTCATGGACTTGCCTCAATAGGACTATGTCCTTCTTATGTTGGGGTCCCTAGAGTTGGAGTACCTCAGGAATAGCCCAGGTGGGTTCTCACGAAAGTGGAGTAGAACAGGAGAATCCCCTCACCTGACCTGCTGGCCACGCTTCTTTTGATGCAACGCACAATTGACTTTCTGGGCAGCAAACACACATTGCCAGGTCGTGTTGAGCTTCTCATCCACCAGCACACCCAAGCATTTCTCTTCAGACCTTCTCTCAATCCATTCATCTCCCACCCTTTAATTGTGCTTGGGATTTCTCTGACCCAGGTGCAGGAACGTGCCCTTGGCCTTATTGAACTTCATGATGTTCTCATTAAGTTGAGCCCCCGATGAAGCTGACTTACTGGTTGGAGCGGCTGGAATTCCCTTATGCTGGCCCTCATGTGCTCTCCTGCTGACCTGAATCTTCTCCGGGCTTCAGGCACCTGTTGATGGCACTGGCATCAGACTGGTAGGAGTAGGATGCATTGAGGTTCCCCTCCCCCAACAGCTTTAATTTAAAGCCCTTTTCACTAGCTTTGCAAGCCTATAGCTGAAGATGATCTTCCCCTTCTCCAACAGATAGATCCCATCAGCCCCCTGTAGATGAGGTTTCTCAGAGTCCCATGATCTAAGAAACCGAACCCCTGGCTGTGACACCAGTAAAAATAAATTAGATTGTTTAAGAAAGCTGTTACTACTGGCTTCTTATCAAAGTATGCCAAATACGTTGCACAACATGACTAGATTTATATACTAAATTCTTAATATGAAACAGCTTTGCTAGACAGCAACAAAGCTTTCATTTTATTGCTTCTTTCTGATTTACTTCTGTACTCAGCAGGAAAAGAATCTATTTCCCTTCTAACTCAGCATACCACCAAGCATTCTGATGATATGGTTATGGAGTTCAGCACAAATATAAATTTTTGACTAAGTGCAAACCTCTGGCTGTTAAAGAACTGGCTGAATGCTGTTCCTGGTATTGAGAGCAGCCATACCAGGTGCAGATACTACAGAATTAGGCTTGGATTGTTCTTTTTTTGAATCAGATCTTAGAAAGTTACAACTGAAATGTACAGACAATGGTGAGAACGCAGAATTTCTGAAATCAAGTTTATTTTAGTCAGATAGTTTAGATGTCAAGGAATAAATAAACAACAGTGAAATTTTTTTACTCTAGTTTTCTTACCTGTAGGATATGTCTAAGACCTCTGCTTTTCTGCATCCCTTTTCAAGTGCAAGGGCTGCTATTTGAACAATGCATTTGGATTTTATACTATGAAAATCAGGAAATGAGGACAAAAAGTTTTCCTAATCAGACATATGAACATGGTCTGTGATATTTATGGAAGGTGCCTGTAAGTCTGAACACTTTACAGCTTCTTTCAGTCACTGCTGGTTCAGAGAGCCCTCTTAGAAAAGGCAATTATTAATTTTTTTACAATGGTTCCATAAGATACATCGATCATCCTTCAGGCTAGCTTTCCACTGAAGTGGGACACATGGTTTGAAATACAGAGTATTACAAGTTATGGATGGATGGAGTAATTCATAATCTCATATTCTTCACTTAAATTAGAGAAGAAGGATGTCGCCATGGTGTGTCCCTGGATAGTTGATTGGATTTCAGTTCTCCATACCAGTACAGAGCTAATATGTTCCCTTGGGAGATTTCTAAAAAGCAGTGGGGATCACACAGCCATGGCATATACCAGAATGCTCTACTTGAGCTGTATACACTGCATTCACAGACTTTAAACTTCTGTTAACATGTATCTTCCAGAACACAGGATTTGAATTTTCCCTTGTTGCCTTCTTGCTCATGTGTTGCTTCATATCCTCTGCTTATTCCTTCTATTTTTGTTTATAAGCCTGAATCTGCCAGCCAGGGCCATTACACTGAGCCTTGACAAGCAACACTTGATTGAGTCTGACACTACAACAATTCTACCAAGTCTCAGATTGGCCTGTAAAATGGAGTGCTGTGCTCAAACTTATTAAAAAAAAGTGAGCTTCAAGAAAGAGCCATTATCTGAGATAGATACAGCATTGATCTTTTCTTTTTTTCCCTGCTTTTATGTAGTTTGTCTTGTTTTATCTTAAATAAACCGGATCAGATTTTAACAACAAGCGCTACAAAAAACAACTCCAGATCTTTACTCTTCTCTCTAAAAAGGACACTGGTTACCATCTTTAGTACCATTTAAAAGCTTTCAGGAGTGCCCTTACTTTACAAGTTATCTCTTCAGCCAAAGAAAAATGAGAGTTATCTGTGAATACTTTATGTTCCAAGTATTTTTAACAAACTCTTTGAGAAATGTTGGTAAAGATTTCTAGTAATGACTGTTGTTTTAAAGTCCTTGCACTCACAATATTGGATCAATTTTTTAGTTCTATGAAGTAACAGGGACACATTAATATTTTTCAGTGCCTGAAAATTTATCTTCCATTAAAACTAGCACAGAATCGCTGAAGCTTAGGATATCACATAGTCATCTCATTGGAGACTGGGCCATATTTGCAATATATTGATGGCACTATTCATGTCACTGAAGAAATTTTTGGCCTCTGCTAATGAAATGAATGTCAATTACATATATGAGACTTGGTTCAATAGAATTATCTTGCTGCTTTAATTCTTTTCTTATTATTAATACCTCATCATATTTAACAGCTTGAAACATCTGAAAAATAAACAGTAATATACTGGCCACAAAGGTTAAATGGATAATGCTTTAATTATCTGGTGTCATAAAGCCAAATCTTCAATTATCACCTACGAAATCTTCAATTCATTTCTAACAACTGTGAATCTTATCCAGTAATCATATATTCTGATTACTCGTCAAGTTTATCCAGCATATCCTGTGACCTGATGGGGCTTGTTGCTACTCTAATTTAATAATCTAATTTATCTATCATAAATTAATACATTTCTCTGCCAGAGAGTCCTCTCTAATTATCTAGCATGACCTCTTACATTTCACAGGCTGTAGCTTGTCAAAAACTCTTTCAAGCTCACCATTTTGTGGTATCCACTGAGCCTCCACTTGCTAAGTCTTCTGCTGAGAATTACAAGACGGGTCACCTAAACCTCTCATCTGTGATGCAGCTCCATTGTAGTCACTTTCAGACTTGGTTGTGGCTTAATTATGAAACAGAGCTCTATGTTAATGATAAATACCTTAGATACCCTTCATTAGCACACTGGTAAGTAGCATTGTTTTTCCAAATTTTTCTTCAGTTCACGATGGTTTAAATCTTCTCATGAGCTGGTGCAAAGAGACTGCTGTCAGTGTTTCATGGAAGTGAATGACCTCAGACAAATAAAAAAAATCCCCAAAGCAGAACAAGTGCTAGGTGGAACTTGAGGAGAGGATGTAGTTCAGCTCTCATCCTTGAACAATTTTTTTATGCTACTTATGAAGAAAAAACACAGACAAGAAAAGCATTTACCTAGAAATTTCAGACTGAGCATCTGCTGCTGAAACTCATGTTTTGTCAGTTTGCAGATGAGGAGATATCTTGCAATTATTCAGGAGCAAACATGAATGAGACCCAGTTCTAGCTGAGTTTACTCCTTTAAAGTGGTGCCTTAGTGTGGGGTGCTGGCATGGCCCACCATTGGCAAAATGACCTGTAAAACAAGATGCACTGAGATGACCCTGTCAACCTTGCCTGCTCCTGAAGCCCAGTTTAAAGAAACAGCAGCTCCAGCAGCTGTGGCATTGGTAAAGCTTGCTGTGTGTGAGAGACAAGGCATTTTTTTGGAAGGGGAGATGAACAGCCCCAGGGAAAGGTAAGGAAGAGTAATTTTCTCTTTGGCTTAGCAATTTATTTTATAACTTCTCATCTGTCACTGGGGCTTCTGATTAGACAGCATCTCATAATGCGGTTTTGAAAGAATCCCCAGGTGGTCCATGGGAAAGACTTCAAATGGACTCAATCAGCATGAGAACACACTTGTTTTACCCTCTGCTGTTTGTACCACTTGCTCACTGATCTGGAATGGTGCTCTTTGAGCAATCATAGCCAGCTTGAAAAGAGAAAACTTATCTGGTGGGATTATCTCCCTCCACTTGGACACCCAGCACCCAGTGAGTGCTATTTATTGCCAAATAGTTTCACCCAGGGAGGTGGATCTATCCAGATTCCATGACTCTGAAAGTTGTAAAAGTAAAGCAAAGGCAATGCCTAGCTGAATAATCATAGACTGGCTGCTAGCAAATTCCCGGAAGAATTAGTCTGTATACATGATACTGCTGTGTATGTTTTGACAGTTCAGGCAAAGATCAGCAGAAGGAGGAGGCACAGGGTGTGGAACAGGAAATGACTTAGACTTCAGCGAAAATCTGCCATTTAGCATTCAGGATGAAATTCCAGGGCAAGTTTGCCATCAGCAGAATGGTAAGGGTTGATACTCAGCTTGTTCTATTTGGCACTCAAGTGACAAAGCCTGCTGGAGAAACTACGACAAGGAACATCTTCTATGTATTGGAGCTTGCTCCAAGGAAATCTGATCTGGTGCTCATGATGAGCTGTTGTGAAATCTCCCAAGTCTTTTCTTGCACTGCCTTCATTCAAACTCGACTTCCAGCTTTGGTGCAGAAGTGAGCTCAGCTGGAGCAACTGCATCTGCAAAATAAACAAATCTCAGGAAGATGTTGGGGGAAAAGAGAAAATTGCTAAGTGCTTATGAGTTATCAGACAGCTGAGCAGCCACAGAGAGAGATGCGACCCTCGTCTTGCAAGGCTTTGAACACTTCTTGCTCCTGGTGCTCATCCCATCTAGGAAGAGGACAGGTCTTGCAGAATGTCTCTGTCTCTGCACTTGGACCAGACCAGTCTTTTTTTCCCGAGGAGCTCTTAGGAACTTATTAATCTCTCTATCACTTGCTCCTGTTCTTTCTCTGGGTAAGAACAGAGCTATTCCTCAGCTCTTTGGTTAAGTCTCTTTCTTCCTTTATTCATTCCCAACATAATACCAGATATATTATTGAAAGTTAGAGAGAAAAAAAATCTCCCTTAAATTGTAGTGGGTTTCAGCAAGGATCAAACCGTTTTCAAACTTGTTCCAGGAAAGCCAATGCCTTTCTCCAGACCCTGTATGTGTCCGTGTAACCTTCAGGAGACACTGCTGGACATGTGACTCTCTCCTGTATTACTTGGACAACTGATTCTTCGTGGCAGCACACACATATGGCCTTGTTGCTTTCCCTTCCCTTCCCTTCCCTTCCCTTCCCTTCCCTTCCCTTCCCTTCCCTTCCCTTCCCTTCCCTTCCCTTCCCTTCCCTTCCCTTCCCTTCCCTTCCCTTCCCTTCCCTTCCCTTCCCTTCCCTTCCCTTCCCTTCCCTTCCCTTCCCTTCCCTTCCCTTCCCTTCCCTTCCCTTCCCTTCCCTTCCCTTCCCTTCCCTCTCTTCTGTTTCAGGAACAAAGATAAATTCTCTCATTCAATATAGGCATTATTCAGATCCTTTCCCAAGTCCTGCCCTGTCTGGTTCTTTTTCAATAAAATATTTTCTTTAGTGTTGCTGTTCATCTCCCATTTTTGTGGGAAAACTTCTCTATTATTTGAGCTTTTATTGGTTCAGTAACGTGATCAGTTGAGGTATTGACTTGGGAACGGTCAGTGCTTCTAAACATGCACATAATTGCTCTTGGACTGACTAGGACTAAGCAGTAAATGGGGAAAGGCAGTGTATTTTGGGTGAATCTGTTGTTGCGATGAGTGCAGCATGTTTCTGAGGTTGTGACTATGTCATTCTTGTATTTCTGGCTTTCATGCTGCTTGTAGAATGACCACTCCCAGGACTATCAATTTCCCTGAAGAAGCTGTAAGGGTGACAAGTCTTTTCTCTGATTTAGTCCACACACTACTGCATGCTGTTTCTAAATGTAAAAAAGAAAAGACATGCAGCACCTCCACTTTTGGGAGTATTGACTCCTTCTGCTTTCCACACTTCCAGTTTGTGAGGGATGATATTGTGCTGGTGGATGCCAAGTGCGGCTTTACCTCCTCCCTCACCGTTGTCACTTCTCACCTACAGGAGAACTGAGTAAGACAGCGTAGCTTTTATTGGACAGAGGAAGGAGAAGTCTGCAGAGCCTTCACAGATAAATAATTCACTGTGAAAAACACTACTGTCTAGCAATTTGTCCCAGAATGAGGAAGAATTTTTTTCATTGCTATTAAGAGATTTTGTTTTAGACTTCATTGCTGCAGCTGGGTGCAACGTGGGATCTTTGCTTTATCATTTGAGTTTTCACCTCTGTAATTTCATGAAAGATTCTCAACACAGTTGGATGCCATGGTTATACTGTAGACTGCTGAGGACTGTAAATGAAGCAGAAGAGTATTGCATTTTTGGTGGAAGTTTTATCTAATGTAATAGTAAATATTTGAACACATGATCTTTAAAGTTACCTTTCTTTTGCTTGCAGCATTCAGTTGATTACAACTTAACTAAGAAGCAAACGTATTTTGAGTGAAAGTTTATATTAAAAACCAACAATTAATATCTTCAGGCCAATTATCCCTAGAACACAGCAAAACCAATACCGTTACAAGTAAACTTTGATTTCTTTTGAAGCATTTGGTCCTCCTGTATCAAAGAAAGTGTTTGATCATGCACATGAGACCTCCACACAGAGTGAGCTCATTCACAGAGTCTTTCCTTTTCTGCAACAGTAGAGATCTCAACTGCCTTCTCAGAACTCCTTGGATGTCTTTGCATAGTCTGGGGGATTGATGGACATATTGCAAAAGCATAGAATGGAGCTGAGAGCTCCCTAATTTCCTCCTCACCTCTGTGAGGAGATCGGCTTTTGACATTGCATACTAAAAATGGACCTTGCTGAGTTCTTATCTTCTACCCATCCGTGTCTCTCAGGTGCTTACATACTTTCATGTGTGAATTCTTACAAGCTTTCCCTCTGTGTAAAGTAAATATAACTGCATATCCCTCAGATGTAGGTCCCTGGGGACAAGAGAAGCTGAGATGCCATATTGAAAAGGTAGCAGAAAAGGTCATGGCTGAGCATGGGACTCTGTCTCTGTCCATGTGATGTGACTGACTTAAGATGTGCAAATATTGCAGCTATACAGAGGACAACTGAGACCAAAGTTATTTAAGAGTCTGGGGTTGAGAATGATGTATGGAATCACACCCAGTTTTCCGAACCTCCATGTTGACATACTTACCACAGGTCTGTGGGGTTTTTGGGTTTTTGTGCCAGAACCCCACTGAAGTGAGCAACATTTCAGCTATCTTGATATTTCCTACAACGAAGTTAATACAATACCATGTCTTTCCCAGCACACACTGTGCACCTCTATCCTCCAGCCTGTCTGTAGCATCCTCTCTTACACACCTGCATTACACTACATTTTTTCTTTTACCTTTCTGAAAGCATAGTTCATACTAAATCTCTGCATACAGAATGTGACTTATTGGTGAACACCGATGCTTTAATCATGATAATCAAGTCTATTCCTTCAAATACAATGCTATGCCAAGGCAACTTGTGATTTCTAATCCTGTAAGTTAATATCATTGTTTCCACTTTGAAGAAAACTCGTAAGACAAAAGTAGGATAAACAGTGTGGTAGGTTGGCCCTGGCTGGGTGCCACGTACCCACCAAAGCTGCTCTGTCACTTCTTCTCCTCAGCTGGACAAAGGACCATAAATACAAGAAGAGGTTTGTGGGCTGAAATAAAGATACGGAGAGATCACTCAACAATTACTGTCATGGGCAAATCACACTCAATTGGGGAAATTAGTTTCATTTATTACCAATCAAATCCAAGTCGGATAACGAAAAAATAAAAACAAATCCTAAAAAACCCTTCAGTTGTGCAGTGCTTCCCCCCCTTCTTAAATATGTTATCACAGAGGCACTAACACAACTGTTGATGGGGTCAGCCTTGACCAGTGACAGGTCCATCTTGGAGCTGACTGGCATTGGCTCCTTAGGACATGCGGGAAGCTCCTAGCAGCTTCTCCTAGAAGCCAACCCTGTTCCCTCCCTGCTACCAAAACCTGGTCACACAAACCCAATATAAACAGAAATGTTTGTTTTCACTCTCTGGCTTTCTTCTGTTCTTATACTCTGAAGTGGGATCAGAAGTCAAGAATGTTTGGAAGGCAGAAAATTTTGCTGCTGCAGAATTATTTGGATTATGTGACTTTTCCTTGTCTTCTGAGTGTAGTATTTTAGAAAACTCAAGAAACAAATAGTGAAAACGACTGCAATGATAGAAAAGTCAGGATAGAAAAGTCCTGCTGTGGATCATTTTAAATGTTGGCTAAATATTCTGTCTTTTTTATGTCAGCTTTTTTATCTTTCAATTGCAAACCACTGCTAATAATGATTATTAACAGAAACACATACTAGACTTTAATCTTTAGAAGCAAGGATGGTACTGAAGTAATACTGGTCTGTAACTCAGGATTTGTGAGATATCATCATCAGTTATATATACCCTACAAGTATTTGCATGATGGGATGGGTACAAGTAAACTGGCATTTAGCTAAGAAACAGATTTGTGTTCCTGGTTAATTGCAGAAGTGAACAGATGTATATTAGAGAAGGAGGTAGTGATTAGATGGCTCTGTATCACTCTGGAAAAGTTCTTGGCTAATTGTGCAGCCACCTGTGGTTGCACAGATGGCAATATCTGTGGCGCAGCTGTGATGTTCACCAAAGTTCTAATGGAACTGGCAGCAGCAGTTGTAGCCATCAGAGACAGTAGAACAGGAACAGCTTCAGCTGGTCTCGCTCTGGTTTCGTAGTTATCAGTCACCATCTCTGTAAACAAGCTCTGACTTTTCACACCATGCTTCAAGGTTTGCAGTCTTTGTAGCTGTTAACAGGCAACACCAAAGGAACCACTGAAATACTTAAACCAGAAGAGGCTGTTGAACCCAAATAAGCAGATTGAGTAGTCAGTACCAATACTGGCTGTGACAGGAGGTGTTTTGAGTCCTTCTGTCTTATGTATTTATATGAATGTTGAGATTTATTAGGTTTTATATTAGAGGCAAGGAAAACCTGTATGTTTTCAGTTTGCAGGTCCCCTGTTCTATACTTTTAAAACCTTGATAGTTTATGTCTTCTGCCAAAAAGCAGTGGCATCCACAGCCATGTGACTGGTATCAGCTGAATCTGAACATACAAGTATTTTGGATCACTTGGTTTGATCTAGAAATGAGAGTTTAGTTTCTCTTAAATTCAATGCTGAAGCTTTTATTTTCAAGGGAAACAAACCTGGGTGATTAGAGCTTTAACTGAGGAAGTCCCATGTTCCAAGTCCCATGTTCGTCTCCTAAGCGTTATTCTCTGCTCTAAGCTTTCACTTGCAGTTCTTTGCTTGCTATTTATTTTGTAGGAAAACACAAGAGACCAGAGCTATATGCAATAAGTTAGCCTGTCTTGTAGTGCAGGGTAATGTTGAAATACTGGACTTTGATGAAGGCCACTTGGATACTGGCAATATGAGTTACAGGGCAGTTCTTAGAAGGAAGCGACTGTCACATGCATGTTCTTGAGAACAACAAAATGACAGAAGAGGGATCAAGATAGCTGGGAGCTGGAGCCCATGCTGTGTGGGGACAAGCTGAGGGACCTATTGCTGTTCACCAGGAAGATGTTAAGGCCTTAGGGGGAACTAACCGAAGTTCCTGGGTACCTATGTGGATATTACTCAGCAGATGAAGCCAGGCTCTTCACAGTGATTTATGGTGGGAAGATGAGCGATGACTGCTGTAAACTGAAAAAGGTTGATGCTTGTTATGAGGGAGAAACTGTTTCCCAATGAGAGAAATCAAGCAGTGGAGCAGGTTGTCCGGAGATGACGTGTAGCCTCTGTTCTTGGATAATTTCAAGACCTGACTGGACAAAGCCCTGAAACCTTGTCTGATCTCAGAGCTAACCCTGGTTAGAGATAAAACTCGAACTAGGAGACCCCTTAAGGTCGTTTTCAGCCTGAATTATTTTATGGTCATGTGATACTATGATTTTTTTTCCCTGGCACATTTTTTGCATGAATTATGAATTTTGAGGCAGACCATTTTGATATCGTAGCACCAGCATCAGGGAAATAGGAAGTCGCAGAAGAGCTTGCAGAATATTGGCTTTTGATAGGTCCCCAGCTACACTAAAAATCACATAAATATAATTACTGAGGATTCATGAGGACACAGGACAGGAAGGGAGTATAAGACTTTCTGACCATTGACCTCTGTTATTGAAGGCAGCCATGACATATCTTCCCTTGTTAAAAAAATATCCTCCTATTTTAAAATTGATTAATGCTCTACTGCTGTTACTGCCATGGCAAGACTGTTCCAGAATCTCTCCTTTCCATTTGTTAGAAAACTTCTAAATTAGAGTTTAGTATTTTTCATGGTCTGTTTATACCTGTTTGTTCCACTGCCATCTTTTCTATGCGGTTTAAATAGCAATTTTGGTACTTTTTTCCCTGAGTGCGTCTGTAGAAAGCAATCCTATCCATCTCAGCTTTTATCTGGGAAGTTAAACAAATTAAACTCTCTCAGGTTTCTCTCTTAAGACTGGCTTCACATTCCTCTTGTCATCTTGCACTGCTTCAGTCTGAATTAATTGACCTGAGACCGGATTACCAGCATGGTACATGTTACTCCAAATGAGATCTTTCTAATGCCTTGTACAATGCTATTAATATTTGCTCTTCTATATTGGAAATACTTCAGCTAATGCATCTTAGCTTTTGCTTTTTTTTTGTGATCACCTTGATTTCTTTGGCAGCACCTGCTGTTTTCAGCACGTTGCAACATACTTTTTTTTCCTGTGCATTATTTTTCTACTTCGTATAGTAATTCAATCTTTTAGCAAGTTCTCAAGGCTGTCCAGTTGTTTTACTGACAGTGTTCTCCATCTTTGTGCAGTAAATATCTCCTCTTTTCATCATTTATAACTGGTGGCATGGTCCCATTCCTAGGAACTCTGCTTTTGTAGGATGCCATCCGCCAGCCTTGTAGTTGTCCTTCTTGCTAGAGCTGTTTCTACCTTTGCTAGATCTTTACCTTCAAGGGTGGGTTCCTGTGCTAATCTCTATCTATAAATGTAATACATAGTGCTTTACAGAATTTTAGATTAGTAAAAGCTACTGCGTTTTCTCTAACAAGTCAAATACTGGAAATAGGTCCAATATGCCCTTCCTTATTCTACTCTGAAACCCTAATGCTGCTGGAGTCAAGCCCAGATGCTGCTGAATTGTACACAGAACAACAACAGAGAGCAGAAAAACAACAACAGAAAGTCTGGTGACCAATTAAATCCATGGGAGACAATTCAGCAGGTACTTAGCACTTATCTGTCTTGGGCTATGTCAAAGATACACGGTTAACGCTCTCTGTTTTCCTCTTGTCATTAGCAACTAGTCAGGGCCTCTCAATTTTGCATCTACTAATTTCACAGTCAGCATCAAGTTGCCAGCCAATACATTGACTGATGGACATTGATTTGACATTGACTGATGGTCAGCTTCTAGTTCTTTCTGCTAGTCAACCTTGTTAAATTGCACTCCTGCTTAATAACAGGAATAACAGCTCAGAGGCAGGCGAGGCATGTGCAGAAGAGATTTTGGTTTCAAAGTTTTCCTCTTGAGGCTCCTTTTCATAGGGCATCAGATGCGTAATATATGTGTTGGTAGTATTTTTCCTGATTGCCAGGAATACCCATACAGCCCTTCCTGTGAAAGGACAGAACTAGGTACTATTAAAACATCATGGTTTGTAAGAAAATAATGATCCAGGGCTGGTGGTTCTGGAACCAATTTTTTCTAAAGGATGACAGAAGAAATGAGTCTTCCAACAAAACAAATGGTTTCTCCCAAAGGCAGTGGTGTCTATTCTGTGTGGTACTTGCTTCTGCTGTAGCTTCACATTGATCTCTGCCAAGTAGTCCTAAAGTTTTCTTTAGTTGTCAGATCTGGTGAAGAAACTGCTTGGCTGTACAAAGCAACAATTCCACAGGCTGAATGAGAAAGCTTGCAAAGAACTTGAGACCTCATTTTATCCTTAGCTCAAGTACAAACTGACAGGATAATATTGACCTTATCTGCCTAATGTGTTTAAGTTCCTGTTAGGAATCAGTGATTTCAGAAGCATTAGTGAAGTTTTAGAGGTGTCTTTATCTCTAAAGACTCATTTGACATTTCATTTACTTTTTGACTGTTTATTTCCCTCATCTGCTGCAAATGCCTGCAAAAAGTCTGAATTCTCCCTTTAACACAAATTCCCACTGGGATTAGCCAGAAATCATGCCAGTTTGAGACTACATGCTCTTGCTTAACACTGCTTTCAGAATGGATGCAGGTTTTTTTTTTCCTGAAGGAGATGCTGCATAGTCTGTCTCTTAGTACAAATTTTGGTGATATTTTGGGTAGTGAGGGGGGTGGTGGGGCTGCAACACCCTGCAAGCCCCAAGATCCTGCCAATGAAGAGGCAGTTGATTCAGGACTTCACACTGATGGCTTCGGAGTAGCTACCGTGACATAACAACTATGACAAAACAATTGTGTGTGCGGTATGCACTGTTTCTAATAGGAATAGAACTGAAAACCATGATGCTTTAAAATTTTGCTGTCTTTTTTTCACCCAGGAGCCATCTTTAACTAAAGTTTAATGAGCTCCCAGCAGTAGGCATAAGTAGGAGTAAAACACTCACACATGCCAATTAGTGACAATGAGGGCATTTTTTATCAAGATTTTCATGAAAACACTTCAGATACTTTTCCTTCCAGATTCTGAGATAATAAAGTTGTGCAATGGAAAAAAATTCTGAGACTGTAGAAGCTGTAAAGGGTTTGGTGTCCTCTTTGTTTTCTAGCCGGATAACAGGTTTTAAGCTTGTTGATATCAAAACAGTGGCCTTGCTGGATTGGTAATAAAATTATTCTGTGCTTGAAGGGAAAGAAAAGATCCTCATTAGGAAGGAGTTTCTTTTGCATCCAACTAAATTGTGCTACAGAATGGTAATGTTGCGATTACTCTTTAAATCTTAACTTGGCATTAACAAAAGAAGAAAAAAAAAGGAGTGCTATGTGCTCATTTTTAAAGAAGAAAACAACCATATTATTAAAAGAGCAATTACAAAACATGGTGTATATGGTGTAGGTAACTATTTAAAAACTGAAGTAGATGATCTAGCCAACAACGACTCTAAATGTCAGCCTATATAAATATTTGAATGTGTTTACGCAAACATGCATGTGTTTGTGGGGGTGTGTGTGTGACAAAGAGAGAGCATTTTCCAAAATCAAAATTTTTGAATGATAAGGAATCTCTAGGATTTGAGTGTTCTTATGTGTAAGCAGCAAGTGTAAAATTCGTTGCTAGAGAAAAAGCCAGAACACTTGCTGTATGCACAACTCACATCCCATTTATATACACACTGATAGCACATAGATTGTACATATTCTTTTTCAGGCCTTATTTCCAGTCTCACTTTAGATCCCAGTCACAGAAGTCATGCTTACATTATCAATCAGTGTTATGCAATAGGAGCAGATCTGTATATTGAATGTAGAATGTTACCCAGTCTGCCAGCACTGGAGAAGTATTTAGACAATGCCCTTAGTCACACAGTGTGAATGTTGGAAGTGTCCTGTGTAGGGATAGGAGTTGGACTCGATCCTTCTGGGTCCCTTCCAACTCAGGTACTTCTATGATTTTATGATTCTAATGAAACACTGGATGCCAAAGACCTACTGTTCACCCCATATATTCTTCAAGATGCAGTAGCTATTTTGGACTGTTTTTGTGGTCTAACTACCATAGGAGGTTGGAGAGTATTGGGTGCACACTTAAAGCACAACTTCCACATCAGTTTCGTCAGTAATCCAGTTTATATGCTCTATAACAATGCTACATTGAAGCGAAATAAAAGAAATGGGAGATTCAAGATATAAATTCGCTTTTGATTAGAATTAAAAGGTTCACATAGACTCACACTTTGATATGACTATTCAGGTTCATGCAAGCCCCATGGAAATTCATGCCTAGGTCCTTTCAGGACTCAGTGTCTGCCAAAGGAAGATCAGTCCTTTATATTACCAGCTTTCTACTAACGGTCTACTTATTCCTCACTCAGTAAATATGATGTCTCCACACTGCATTACTAGAAGTTGCAGTAGTAAAATGCTTTATGATTAGTAAAAGCAAAAGGTCCATTGCACTCACTCAGATAAAACACTAATATAAATATTCTATCTAATGAAGCTTATGATCTTATTTACAATAAGACAAAAATAAAAAACTGTAAATGAGTAATTTGTGAGCTATAGACTACTGAAGCCCAATTTTGGTACAGATTTTCATCATTCAGAAGAGTGACTTGGTAACTGACTCATACTAACTGTAGTTTGTAATCCTTGCATCTGTTTTGCATTTTTTTTTAATTCTTCCCTTATGACCATCATTTCTAGGACTCTTTTGTTGTGGTTGCACAGCTGATTGATTGCATTCCATCATCAAAATTATCTGAGGGCCTTAAGAGCTGTTAGGGTGAATCTGTGAATATTTCACCTGTTTCTTTTTAACTGCCTTTTTTTTTTTCAAACCTTGTAGGAACATAATTACCAGTGATGAGTCCATTACTTATGCAGGCATGGTTGAGTTTGATCAGCAGGTTGCTAAATACTTGGTGTTATAGGAAAGTTGGCTAAACACAGCGTATCTGCTTTTCCTTCTGGCTTTGCCTTATGATTAAACCATAGTGTTCTTCTACTTTTAGCTTGTACTGGGGTGACTTTGACATCAAGTCTGTTGATCTACTTGACTCACGTGAAGTGTCATGTCTGAAGCGGATGGTAGTCTCGTCACGGTTTTTAGTGTCAGCAGGAGTAGAATATAAGAGTGTTTCCTAAATGAAAGCTGAATAGTTCTGAAGAATTTCTTCTTTAGATTACAGTGAAACCAACTGATTAAGCACACTTTGTTATTCATAGAAATAACTTTCTCTAAATAATATTTTAGATTCAGACACTGAAAGTAGTACATAGATGCTGTCGTTTAACCCCAGCTGGCAACTAAATACCCTATGGCCTCTCACATACCACTTCCTCCTCAGTGGAATGAGCAGAAGGATTGGAAAGAAAAAAAAGAGAAAAAGGTAAAACTACTGGGTTGAGATAGACACATTATTTGAACAGCAAAAGAAGAGAAAAACAAGAACAATAAAAATAAAAAATATGCAAAGAGAGCAATGCATGGTGCAATTGCTGACCACCTGAAAACCACTGCCCAGCTTGTTCCTGAGCAGCAATTCCCCCCGTTCATATAGCAAGCAGAGCATCTTATGGTATTGAATCCTCCTTTGGTCAGTTTGGGTAAGCTGTTCTGGCTGTGTTGCCTCCTAACTGCTTATACACTACCTGCCATCTTTTTGGCATGCCAGTATGAGAAGCTGAACAAAATCAACTCTATCCCAGGTTCCCAAGACACAGAGCTTTCAAAACTCTGATTATATTATGACACACACAATCACAGAATGGTTGAGGTTGGAAGGCACCTCTAGAGGTCATCTAGTCTAACCCCTCCTGCTCAAGCAGCACCACACAGAGCTGGTTGCTGATGACTATATTCAGATGCTTTTGAATGTCTCTGGAAAGGTAGATGTCAATAATTCTCTGGGCAAGTTGTTCCAGTGCTCGGTCACCCTCACGGTACAGAAGTGTTTACTGATGCACAGAGGAAAGCTCCCTTTTTCCCCAAAAGAGTGTGTGATTTTTCTCATAATCGTGCTTTGCACGCACTTCCTTGCTTATGTGCAAATGTTTGAAGTGAAACCCCCTTAAGCCCTGTTCTGTTGATTTTTATCTTCTCTTTTATTCACATCACCACAGGCCCTTAACTTGTCATTGCTGTCTGTCTCTCCTTCTAGGGCTGCTGGGAACTCTCTTTCTCCAGTTATTCCTGTTCTTAGCAGGACAACCATCCTGCTGGTAGGAATCCATGCTCCAACTAGCAGGGTCCCATGGGAGTAGAAGCGAAATCCCTTTATCAACATCAGCTCTACAACCATTTGTTGACATGTATTATCAGTCCCTCTACCTCACATCCTTTTTCCTTATGGGCAGGATCAAGGAAAACAGCACAAGGAATTCTCGAACCCCTGACTATCATCCCCACAGCTCTGTAGCCACGTTAGGTTACCACTGGTGCCTTTGTAGAAGAACAATAGTGGTCTTTCCACATCATCTCAGATGCCAGTTCTGGCAAGCAGCAGAATTCTCTAGGTGACAGGTCAGGTCAGCAGATGGATCCTCTGGCCCCTACAACAGGGATTTACCCACAATATCACTCATCACTCTCACCTGGTGCTCCTGAACATCTGTAGGACAGCTGGCCCAGATGTTTGACTTGATAGCACAACTGGCTTTGACAGGACAAGAACCTTCCAAGTGGTGAAGCAGAAGCCTTCCTCTTGATGGCAGAAGGCACCAGCTTTCAGTGTTCGTTCACCTCAGAGTTTGCACTTGCCATCCTGCTAAGGACAGACTCTACCTGTGTCTCCACTGTATTTTGGTTCTGAGGCTTTTAAGCCAAAAGGTCTCTGAGATGATGCTGTCTACCTTTTTCTTAATTTCTGATATTGACTCTTTCTCCTAACTCCTCCACTTGGTGACAGAGCTCATCAACAACAGCACATTGGGAAAGAAGACCATCTCTCCCGGCCTCAGGGAGAGGTGTGAGGCACTCCTTGCAAACGGAGACTTCCATTGCTGTGTCACACAGCTAAATTTCTGGCTGAGTTGACATCTCCACTATGGCATTTGTAGTCTTTAAAATATCTTGGACATGTTTTTAAAATAAAATAACTTGTGTTCACTCAGTTTACCTGGTATATTCTTTATGCATGTGTGGGCAGAATATACATTACAACAAAAAATAATTTTCTCCGTTTTATGCAGGCAGGGATTCCAAAAAAAAAATATAAGTGAAATAAAATAAAATCTAGGAAAATTGTGTTATAAATATAGTTATTTCACTCAAATCTGCTTTTACAAGCAATTATTACCTTCTTTACCTGGCAAAGATCATAAAAGAATTTTCCTTGTTGTGTTAGCTTGCAATGTACCTGAGTTTAGAGCTTTTCAGAACCTATACACCAAAAGAGAGTACTTAACTGCATAAATGAGATTTGCCCAGACCTTTCTTACTTGTGGGAACTCTTATGTCTTGAGTGCTTGGCAACCCTTCCACATAGATGCGCTGCTTGCTCTTTGCTGAAACAGTACCAGTTTTTAGGAACCCTTTGCATGTTCTTACGCTTTGCCACTAAGTTAATAAACAGGGTGGTTTTAGTTATGTTATGTGTCATGATTACTGTATAAAGAGGCAATTTCACAACTCAAGAAAAGATGGCCAAAGTCCATCTTCTCCTGGCCTCACTATTCCAGAAAAGAAAGAAGAATATTTTCTGTGGTACTGACAGCTTCACTTACAATAAAAGGAAGCCACTATTGAATTTTCAGGGTCCTGTTTAGGTGTACAGGTGTTGACAATGATTGACCGCTGCTCTACTATCCATTCCTCTCACTATAACATGAGACCTAGAAATTGCCAAGTTGGGGATGAAAATTCTCTTATACTCTTGTTAGACCACATGAAAGACCTAAAATTTAAAATTTAGCTGTGATTTTTTTAGGAGACAAGAATAGAAGATTAAGGAAAGCAAGAGGGAGCCTAACTCTGGGATTCTGTATATGAGGAATTAAGAATTATCTGTTCATGCTGGACAGTTACGCCATGATCCTTGTTAGAAACTGTCAGTGCTGATAGGGCGTGAACAATGGCTTTCACTTACATATCTATTGTCAAGCAACAGATTTCAGCTCTTCATTTTAGTAATGGACTTACCAATGGCTTCAGTTCAGGATGATGTTTCAGTGAACAACATGTGTACAATGAACAAGAGGTTCCCTTGTCCAGGACATCTTTGGCAGAGTTGTTAATTTTCTCCAGTTACCAGTAACTACACTGAAAGTACATAACTAAAATGAAATCAAGAATAATCATTACAATCAAATCAATGGACAACATTGGAGGCTCCTTTCTCTTCTCTTGTGTTACACCATACCTCAGCAATAATGACTATGGTGATAGTTAAACAAGAAAAGGATTATGGTAAAGAATCGTATTCTAACTCCTTTTCATTCTTTCAAGAATTCCAGGCAAGATAATTGGTTTATCTTAAGTATCCAAACGTCAGACTGAAGCCAAAGACTTGACAATCAGGAAGTGATCTTCCAGTTCTGCTATGGTAATTGTTAATCGTATTTTAAATAAAAGGTGATTTGTTTTTTCTTTCCTTTTTCATTTGATAAATTTCCTTTTGCCTATTACTGTTGAAATTTATCCGATGGCTTGTTCCCTAACTCCACAACTCACTGAGCTGGATTAGTTGATGTGGTAAAATTAACACCAAGTCATGCTAAAAATATTTCATTGGGGGTGAAACTATGTGAAATAATTTTTGGGAAAAATGCTGTATCACAAAGACATGAGAAAATGACTGTTAGTTGTCCTCTCTGGCATCCCTATGGCTTAAATCTATGATACTTCAAGCACCTGCACTCATGTATTTAATCATGTCTTTATAATTTTATGGCATCCTCCAGTTGTACATTGTCAAACATCATTTACAGATAACGCATGGTTTCAAAGCTGTGATGCTCTGGGTGAGAAATCATAATCACCTGCTGTGGGTGCATTTTCTGCAGAAAACTAGAGGCAGTGAGAATGACTTTGTTCTTTTTCCATCAGCATCTTCAATATTAGCCAGCTTTGTCCAGTGAGAAGTGAAGGGGGAAAATCTGATTTAGAAAAAGCGTTTAAAAGGTAAGAAGAGAAGATTTGTTGAGTGAAAAATGGAGAAATAGACAAGTGAACAGCTGAGATTTCAGACAATTTTGGTAGCCTTTGGATTGTGGGTGAAGCCTGCCAAGAAAGAAGCTAACTGGTGAATTTCTGACCGTAGTATGAACATAAACAAGGAGGTTGGTGAAAGAGAATGGGAGGGTTTCAGATTAGGTGGCAGTAGTGTAGTTTACTAACACATCATACAGAGACTTGGAAGTCTCTGCTACTTGCCCATGGTTGCAGATTCCTGCTTATTTCCCAGGCCAGGTCCATTCTTGGTAGCATCCCTATAGCAAAGGAAGTAGGAGGAGGGGTTTTGAATGTGAGGTTTTAACCCAGACAACCCTGGGCGACAGACAAAACTTCTTTTTTTGAAGCATCACTTCATGAAACTAAAAGATGTTCTGAGAGGCATTGTGCTAAATCAATAATAAAATGACAAACATAGCCATTCTCTAGTCTCACTGTTCCTTGGATTGGGGCTGGCCCAGTGTTTATTGTTAGTGACACACTGTCTTTCATCTGGTCTCCTTACCAAACAACTGTGTTTTCCCATTTTGCCTCCTGGAAAACTGATTGGTGCTCCTTGCTGTATGCTTCTGAGGCTTGCCCTAGGGATAGGAAGTGGGGTGCTTGATTCAAAGGGCTTTTCAATTCCCTTTTGGATGTCTACATTTTTGTAGATGTTTGCTTTTGCAAGCCACATTTTTACCAGATATCTTGGGTAGCTTTCTTATTTTACTCTTACCCATTAACTTAGGCCAGAGAAATTCTAAAATACTAGTAGTTATGTCAGGGTACAGATACTTCATATTTTTTCCAATATTACTCTACGTCACTGTTAATGAGATATAGGTTCTATTCAGTGCTCTTCTTCTGTACCTGCTATTTAATGGAGAGTTGTAAGCAAATGAAAAAATGCAAAACGTCGGATATGGTCATTGTTGGGTTTTTTCCATGGCAGCTGTCCACCCACTGTTTGGCCTTAGAAACTAAAAACCCCAATGTACTAGCTGAAGGATGTTTGTTTCTTGAACAAATAATCTTAGTAGAGAGTTATGATCAATGTTCCCTATACATCAGAATCTTTTCATACAAAGCAGAATCAGAAGTCCTGAATAAATGCATTTTTAAAGTAATTATTTACTGCTAAGTACTCGTGTGCACGTGCACATAAACGCATGTACACACACGTACTGCAAAAGCAGTTCATTGCATTAAGAAATAAATTACTATTTCTAATTACTTCTAGCAGTGAATTACTTCTAATTATTACATTAAGTAATAAATTGCTACTTCTAATTATGCTGTGGGTACAGTCAAAGTAGTTTGAAATGCAATTTGCATGGTTGTTCACATCACAAGCGTGTTTAAGTAATTGTGCTCCCTTAATTATATAGAATGTTTGATGTTAAATAATATAACACGTTTTGCAGCTTCATCTGCAGTGTCATTTGTTTATCATTTGTGGTGGCTGCGATTCAGAGAACTGGGGTAAAGATGCTATGTGTCACTGGGGAATAGATATTTTTATTTGAAGCTTGCAAGCACTGCTGAGTACTTATGACTTGACAGGCATTTTTGGGAATGTGTACAGTGTTTTTAAATTAAATTGCAGCTCTAGCTTCTCAGCCTAAGCAAATCTGAACCACTTGGAGACACTGACCAAATCCCATCACCCTTAATAAAAGTCTCGTTTCTCCTTCCCCAGACTCTTTGACATTACACATCAGCATGAGGATCTTCACTTGCCCTGATGCTGGGAGTGGATACTCTCATTTCAGCTTGATTTTTTCCTCAAATTCACATGAGCATCTTTAATGATCTACATAATTACTATCCAGAAAGATGCCCATAAGAAGCATGTAGGATTACAACCAGGAATTCCCATCAAAAGCTGTGTTAGCTTTCCAGATATTGTCTGTAAGTTTAGTGTGTCCCTCAGCTCTCCACCAGCAACCAAACCTGGGTGTTATACATTCAAATTTGGGGATGATCTTAATTCCTCCACCTCAGAGGAAATGGACTGTCCTTTGAAGGAAGCAAATGTATGCTTTCTTTACAAGGTTTGGACAGCATAACTGGCTGTCCAAACTTCCTCAGGCCTTCTTTCTCTGTGTAAGCTCACAGAAGTTTGCTGGGACTTAGGACTTACAGGACTTCGCTTCTTCCTGTGCCATGCATGTTTTTTTCTGCCTTCCTCCATGTTCTATCTCAATTTATAATAATACTCCACAATATTAGAATTGATTAGGGGGAAATAACTGTGTCCCTCTAGAGGTGGGCAGCCTGCCATTAAGCAAGTGCAAAAATGCCAGGAAAACTTAACCTATACAGACTTAAGAAATGTTGCTTGTCATTCACATTTCCTCAGAAAGGGAAAGAATGCAGGACATTTTGAACACGAAGAATACATTGCTGTTAAACATCCTTTTTCAAAGTTTTATATGGGACACCAATTGGATGCAAAGTTAAATGCTGGGAAGTCACTCACTGCCTACATACACAATGGATTTCAAAGAGTGGTTTTTGCTAGCTGAAGAATATCCTTGGAGCTGGTAAAAGTAATCCCCTGCTGACACAAGGGGTTTGTTGTTCTGGGTAGATTCTGTTTCAATATAATAACATGAAATGATTTTTAGGGTAACCCATTATAGCTGCTTTGGTAGGAAGGGACCTTTAGAGTGGAAAACAGCACCAAAACTGGGGATTGCTAGAAAATAAACTATAGATCCACCACTTCACATGACATAAAACCTGGCATGTGGTGAGGACTGTGAGAGGGCTGGTGCTGTCAAACATTGTGTTTAATAACCTTGGGGTGTGAAACTAAAGCCTTCATCTTAGAAGACACACCTCAGCAAAAAGTCAAAGATCATCAAAACCAAGTATTAAGACATTTTGTTGTCTTTTCTTGCCTCTGAGAGGAGCTGTTCCTGGCTTTCCTAGGGTTTACAAGGATTCAGAACTTGATTTTTCCTGAAAATGGCTATCACCTTAGAGCCAGACTCTAGAAATGCTGTCACAGAGCCTGTAAGACTGAGTTCTATGTGAGCCCTATGCTTGGTATGTAGCGCTGTAACAGATCTGTAATGGAGAAAAAGCTTAAAAGATGTTAATAACCTGCCTTGCTAAATTACTGTTTTGTTCTACATTTTATGCCCCATGGGAGTCAAATTCTAATCAAGGTGTTTGGTTCTTTCTCGGGAAGCCAGGATGGAGAGTAAAGTAGGTGGTTATAAGATTGTGACTATTGTACTCCCAAGTAGGGAATGTAGAATTGTAATTCTGCTAATTATCATAACTAATTAGCTGCATTCAGAAGCGAAAAATCAGAAGGGCTAGATCATTCCCTCCAATTGTTAATAATGGGTTATTGAATTGCGGTACATGAGACCAGAGGGAGTGCTATTACCACCAGTGATGAGCCCACGATGTATTCTGAACGCCATAAAATAATTCAGCCCTGGATTTTTCAGAGTGCTTTCACAGGGTGAAAGTACATGCCATTCCTTGGAGTGCAAAAAGATGAAGCTCAATACCACAGACTCAGTCATCAAACCTGGACCTCAAAAAGAGTACAGGCACTCATGTGCATGGACAGGGTTCTCTGAAACCTCCTTTGGACACGAGCTCTGCTGGCTCCAGGGGATTCAGACAAGACATGCATCTGGCCCTGTCTCATCAAGCCTGCCATCTTCCTGGCAGTGAGGAGGTGTTTCTGCATGACAGGGCTGCGCTGGGCAAACTGGAAGTGCTCTTGGTGTAAAGCTGGGTCTAAATTAATTAGACCAGCTGATTAACTTGGCTGGATCACTATGCTGCATTGGCTATTATTGCATCTGGTGTATGAACTGTGCATGGCACTCACTATACAATACCGTGGAGTTATGCCTTTTAGGCCAAATTCTTAGAGTTGTTTTAAGCACTTCATGTTGTTGAGTACCATGAAATGAATACTTAAAAAGGGAAAATCACAAGGCACAAAAAAGCAGGGCACAGCTCCACCTGTGTGCTCCCAGAAATCTGAAGCAATAGAAAAGCATAAAGGCTGTATTTTGATAGAATAACTGAATGACTTGAATTCAAGTGGCAATCTGAGCAGAGACAATCCCATTTTGGCTTGAAAAATTTCAGTATGGTCTCATTTGAGATAAATTAAAATCTTATTAGCCCAGCTGTGAACGTTAATGTGGCAAATTCAGGCGAAATTTAGGTCAAGGGAGAAGTTTTTTAATGAGACCCATACAGCACAACTGCAACTGATGGTGTGAGGGATTTGAGAATAGGAATACTGGAATACTGGTACACCCAGTGTTTCTCTGGGTTATTAATGGGACATCTCCAATTATATTGTTGTTATACATGGATTTCAGAAGGGTCCTGGAAGATTTCAAGATATCGAAGATGCCATGATTGAGATGTAGTTTAGCAAACTACATACCTCCCTGTCTACCTGTACAAGAGCAAGAAAGTTCCATTGTTACAGGGATGGACTTCAACGGGAGCATGGAGAGACTAGCAAGAGATTGTAACACTCTGAAAACCTGTTTGCCTGATCTTGGCCATAAGTCTGATTTCACATTAATAATTTGGTATGACTAACAGAGGTTTATGCAATAGCTATTTGAAAGATCCAAATATAAGTTTTTTCAGTAACTTATAGTGCAATATTTGACTAACGTTGATGATGCAGCACTCATTAATCGAAATAATATGGCTATGACAGCCCTTCTTCTCCCACCCCAAACACTGTTTAATCTCTGGAACATCAGGAAAAATGAGTAGTTGCAAAAAGTACATGGAGTTTCATAAGTTATTATGTTGACTTGAGATCAAAATGAGGCACACTTAGACCCCTTAGAGCTGTGTCTTAATATTTCTCACTGACTGGTGTGACTGCACTCTCTAATGTTAAGAGCTACCCTGATTTCTGTTTCTGACATGCTGATCCTTACTCTATTATTGCCTAGAACTCAATTATGGTGGTGCGTAATTCCCAACCTCACGGAGTACTGTGATAGGGGCCATATGTGCAATTATACCTTTACATAAGAGGGCTGAGTTAGAAGTGCCAGCCAGGCCTTTAATGTTATTTTCTTAATCCTGAGCAGCTGTTGTTGGAGATACAGGGCTACAGAACAAAAACGGTGAACTTCAAACACAGTCCAGTGCCCTGTGCCAGGATACCCCATGGTTGTCACTACAGAGTGATCAGATCCATGCTTCAGGAACCATTCAGGCTCCAGACTGGTAATCACTGGGCATCCCATGGTTTCTCAGTGGGGTGCAGCAGGTTCTCTAAATCATGCGACTAAGTAGGAGGATGCTCCAGGGTTCAACATTTCTGGATTGAGTGTGAGATTTGAATGCCTTCAGTCACACAACAAATTTATTGACGGCCCAGGATCTTGTCCAGAATACCTAATTTTGCTTGGTGAATGAGGTAAAGAGAATAAAAGCAGGAAGAGTAAGGATTTAGGAATCTGTTCTTGGATCTACATAGCAGTTGTAATTGCTACACTTTGCTGCTACCACTGAAGTGGGAATCTTTCTGTGTTGTACTGTGGTTGTTTATTGCAGCACCCTGTTAATGTGGCACCGTTCAGCAGTGACTTTCAAAACAAAGATGCACGGATAATATTGATCTTATTTTGCCCACAAGAAACAGAGAAAAGGGCCAAATTCAGCAATTACCATAAGAATAAGCACAAGGACAACCTATAGTGTGTGTCAAATACCTGAAATTATTGGAACCGTCTCATTTGTTAAAGTTTGCAGAAATATCACATAGGTCATGCTTGCCTGGGATCTCTTGGCCAAAAAGGGTCTGTGATTTTCCATCCTGGAAACTCTTGCCAGCCACTTCACAATAAAAATAGAGAAAATAATAATTGATTCAACGTTTGTAGCCTGACAACCTGCATGTCTTACCCAGAGATGTGTCTGGATGGGAAACTTTTCCTCCTGCATACAACCTGATAGAAAAAATTCTGGTGTGTCACTCTGTATTGTGCTCATATACGTCTTCAATGTTTTATAGAGATGTGAGGCTATGTAGAGGGTGAAGATGTTGTTACAGAGTTGAAGTGTACTTACGAGCCCCTCTAAGTTCATAAGACCAGTGTAGTTCACCCTCATGATCCTTAGAATTGCCAGATTTTTTGTCCCTACAGGGGAGCTGCAATGCTTCAGTAAGATACTTCCTCCCTACATCTGTGTGGAAATAGCTCCTACTTCCTTCCATTGCCTACAATATTTGTTGGATCTTGGTAACATCTTGATCTTAAGACAACAAAGAAGACAGGACAGATAAATTTGAGCTCTGTATAAGCATAGTAATGTCCAACATGGCTCATTCATGGAAGTTGTTGAGGAAATGTTTCTTCCCATCAGCAGAGTGAAATATGAATAACGACGCTTCTTTTGTTCCTGCACTTCAGCCACTGCAGGCTGAAGGAGTATGTGTGGTGGCTTGTACTTGCAAAAAGTACACGGCAAACCTTCAAAATTGTGGAGGCTGCTGAGGATAAGAAAGGTTTCCACACTGAATAGACAAGATGTAGGAAAATTTCTGAAGAGCAACTGTAAAGGTGAAATCCTCCCACTCTGGACCCAGAGGCAGAGTAGGAGAGCTCTGATGCTACCCATGGTGCCTGCAGGCCACCTGCAAACAGAAACCCTTATGACAGCTTCAAGTCTATTTTACCTTGCACTCTAAACAGTGTCAGACAGTCCTTCAATGGGAGAAGTGTTCTGAGGAGAGAGATAAGGTGCTGGTTGGGATCTGGAGCGGGGCTTTGCAGGAGTTCTTGGATGGTGAGGTTATGAGGCACTTCCTCAGTTAAGGCCATCTCGCTCACAGTATCACAGTATCACAAGGTTGGAAAGGACCTCTGAGATCATCAAGTCCAACCTATAACCTAACACTAACACCAACACTAACACCAACCATCATCTAAACCATGGCACTCAGTGCCTCATCCAGTCTCCCTTTAAACACCTCCAGGGTAGGTGACTCCACCACCTCCCTGGGCAGCCCATTCCAATGGCCAATCACCCTTTCAGTGAAGAATTTTTTCCTCATATCAAGTCTAAACTTTCCCTGATGAAGCTTAAGTCCATGCCCTCTGGTTCTGCCACTGGTCACCTGAGAGAAGAGACCAACCCCTGCCCGACTACAACCTCCTTTTAGGTAGTTATAGAGAGCAATGAGGTCTCCCCTGAGCCTCCTCTTCTCCAGACTAAACAGCCCCAATTCCCTCAGTCGCTCCTCATAGGGCTTGTGCTCCAGCCCCCTCACCATCTTCGTTGCCCTCCTCTGAACACATTCCAGTATCCTAACATCTTTCCCAAACTGGGGGGCCCAGAACTGGACACAATATTCAAGATGAGGCCTGACCAGTGCCGAGTACAGGGGGACGATAACTTCTCTGGTCCTTCTTACTACACTATTCCTGATGCAGGCCAGGATGCCATTGGCCTTCTTGGCCACCTGGTCACACTGCTGGCTCATGTTGAGCTTCCTGTCCACCAGCACTCCCAGGTCCTTTTCTGCCTGATTACTCTCCAGCCACTCTGTCCCCAGTCTGTAGCTCTGCATGGGATTGTTGTGTCCAAAATGAAGTACCCGACATTTGGACTTGTTAAACATCATCCCATTAGAATCGGCCCAGCTCTCCAATCTGTCCAGGTCCCTCTGTAGGGCCATCCTACCCTCTAACAGATCAACCCTTCCTCCCAGCTCACTCCCAGTCACCCTACCAGTCCAACATGTTTGGTCAGGATTCAAAACCAGATGCAGGAAGGGTGACTGTGAGGAAGCGTCCTGGAGGATCCAGATAAGTGCACTCCCCACTGAGGAGATTGCCTGTCCTTCCTCAAAATATTCCTGTACTGTCTTTCATGATGTGGATGTGGAGCTGGCTGGGATATTTCTTCCACGGCACACAGGAAAGGTCACTTCACCCCTGTCTTTCTCCATCCTGCCCAGCTACATATTACATTGTGGTATGTATTGAACAGTGTGGTGTTGTGACCTGTGCTGGTCTTAAGCAAGTATCCCTGCATGAAATGCAAGTGTGTGCCAGAAAGTGAGAAAACAGGGTGGTGGCTCTGGCAGTGAAGAGTAGAACAGCAAAGAAGCGTTAAAGACTTGAGAATATCACTGCTAAACCACGGAAGAAATAGCTGACGTCTGCACAAGAAAGCAAAATCAGCCAGAGATTGGGAGGGAATTGGCAAAGTTGTGCTTTGGCTGGTGGTGTTTGTGCTAGTCCTGGGTAACCATCTGCTGAGCTGTCAGACCTGCCTGTGATTTTTTTTTTCATTTGGGTTTTATATTATTTTTTTTTGTTCTTTTGAAATTACTTTACTGAAGGAAATAAAATAATCTTGCTGCTTCAGAAGAAAAACAGATGAAAGATAATTTAGGCTGCACTTGGTGTGCATCCTTCCAGGAGGCTTGACTGCCTGGCATGAATGTGGCTGCAGTACAAGCCCTTGGGCTCCCTCCCTGAACTATGACTGCCTGCCAAGTGCAAATTAAAGGATCCACTGCCCAACAAGCTGTACCTATTCTAGTATTTCCCCAGCTCCTGGCATGGTTTGGATCTTCTCTATATGGACTAGCACATCTTTGTGTTGCTCTGACTTACTTCCTTCTGCGTGGACTGTGTTTCTATTTAACAGTTTCCATCTTGCTGTTTACTGTTGCACAAGGATTTACTCAACCCCTCACGTTTAATGTGAAGCATTCTATTCTTTGCTTTGGCTAATGTGAATACGCCACCACATCACAAACATGGAAAGACAAAAGCAACTTAGTGAGACAGTTTTGAACTTAAAAAGCTGTGTCCGATAAAAGTAGGAGGGCAAAGGCAGAAAGGTTGGCCTGGAAAAAACCTGCAAATAGATCAGATAGTACAGATAGCCCAGGGAGACCCTCTCACTATCACAGGGTCACCACCAGGTCCCAAAAGATGGAGAAGCGTCAAGCACTGCCTCATCTCAAAATGCACAAACGGTTTCTGAGTGATTTCTCACTGGATGCTATTTACAAGACTGAAGCAGTTTTGTCATATTTGTTAACTCAATATGATTTGAGTAGGTATCTGTCAGCCACCACTCTGTGCATTGCAACTGCTGTGGTGCTTCACAGGTTAGCACCTGGGCATTAATCACACAAAGGGAAAAAATACAGCAAAAGAGAAGTGAATTTTGTCCAAAATGAAAAGAAAGAATGCGAGATTAAATAACCTAATTTGAAATCATAGCTCCCATGTTCCCTGCTTGAGCTGCTAATAATGGTTCAAATGACTGAAACTGAAGTAATTCTTAAAATGTAATTAGTTTACACTGTTGGCACACTGTGTTTGTTTTTGGCATCTCTTTTGGCTTGAAGTATTTTCAACACACCAGTCATACAAAGGCCTGACTTGTTATTAAGACATGGAGCTGATATTCTGGGAACCTGGGTTCAGTCTCTGCCTATATGATAAAATTCCTGTGTGACTTTGTTTGGTCTTATCACTTCTCTGTGCCTCAGTTCCTTGTGAGTAGAAGAGATACGAGACAGAAATGCGTCCTTTGTCTGGCTGCTTGCTCTATTTAAACCAAAAGCCCTTTAGATTGCGGATTGTTTTTTAATGTGCTTATACAGTGCAAGATAATGAGGACTTGATCTTGTTTGGACAGCGAAGTGCAAACTGGTAGACTGCTGTGTTCATATATCAATCCAGGGAGAATTTTTTCATGCTGCTTCTTGCTTGATAGAGGAAGAATATTAAAATAGTTCTTAACACTTATATTAAGATGCGAGGTATTCCCTAGAAAAGAGAACAACGTAATAAAAGTGTGGGAGAAGGCTTTTGAATGCCTAGCAGATCATTTCTTAATGATCTTTGTAAGGAATTAGTATCCTGGAATAAAATAACAAAAAGATCGCTGTTTTCCTGCTGCATTACGTATGTATAAAGTCCCACAATAAGATCCAGAAGTGGAGGAAAACTGTTGAGAACATCTCCCTGGAAGACTGTGATTGATGCATGCAACTATTTTGACACAAATACTTCTTGCAATTAACCTGGCCACATTTTGGTCTCTGTGAACAGGCAGTGCACAGGCAATTCATCTACAGGAATCACCCAGGAGTCACTCAAGTCTTGATTTGGGGGAAGGGCTTGCAGTGCATACTTCAGTGTCATGGGTTTCATCAGGGCTTTAAGCACATGTCTAGAGTTAGTGACATGATTAAGCTTCCTTCCAGAATAAAAGCAATTTCCCTGTCCTGAGTTATATATACTGTTTGACTTCTGTTTCAATGAAAGGCACAGTGATGCTCTTCTGGTCCAGTCATAGCAAAGATCTTTCTCTGTACCTGCCTTGGAAGCTCTGTCTCTGGCAGCACTTATATTTGTTAAGAAAACGGAGCTGGAGTACCACTTTGAGTACAAACCTTGTGTATGCCCAGTTTGCTCAATTACTAACACCTTCTCCACCATAATTTTGACTTGTACCAGTTAGCAGATCCCACACAGTACCTGTGCATATCTTGGGGAGTAGCCTGTACCAGGCAGATTCCCAAAAGATAGTCAGGACAAGGCCACAACAGGTTTGGTTCCCTCTGTGCTATGTGGTCTTCCAGTTCTATCCTACCAGGGTTTGGCAACCTCATCACACTTCCAGATGTCCTAACACCACACTGGCATGTCCACAGTTGCTTGTCATGAAAACATTGTCTAGGGCAGCAGCACAGCCTTCATGATATTACAGAAACTCCGGAAAAAATAAGAACAGAGCATAAATGCTATGTTATCTTAAAGCTTTTAATTTGTAGATACAGTCTCTACACAAATAACACAAAGTGATCCCTCACCATATTCTCTTTGTGGTATGGAGACAGTATACAGCCTGCATGACCACTAGAAGTACATTCCTCCAAACAGTGGGTTTCCAGCCTTCCAGTTCTGCTTGTATCTTCTAATGCTGAAGTAGTATGAAATCTGGCGTGATTTAACAGTCATCTGTTACTTTTATTGTAGATGGAACTACTTCAAATTTTTAGAATGGACTTATTTTTTAAAGAAAATTAACTTTAAGCAAAATGAGAGTGCTTGTATGAGAAATCTCAATTTGTACTGTATTGTTTTGTCAAAGGTCAAACATAAAAACCTTCTCTTTAATGACAATTCCATCCAGTAGGAAGGGAGTCAATTTTATGAAATAGAGTTTAATTTATTTCTTGAAAATCATAGTCATGGTATATTTTGAAACACAAATGTTTTATTTGAAGTTTCCTATGTTTCTTTTACTAAGCTTTCCTCAGAGTGTTTTACTTCGTTATGAATATTTATTCACCTCTGTGCCAATGAAGATACTTAAAGTTATCACGTGCCTGTTTTATAATACCTGAAACAAAACCTGATATTTTTTAAGTGCTGAGAATCTCTAATTATGAAACAGCGATGATGAATTAATGATGTAGTAGTAATTTGCCTGTAATTTGATCTTTAACCTAGCCATGAAAAAATATAGTTACGTTAAAGAAAGAAGCATGGGTTTGTTTCCCTCAAGGAGTATAAAGAAATATCTTCACTGCTCAAAATACACAGCTAGTCTAATAGAGCCCTAATATTACAACATATCTTGAATTTGCAGTACTATGTTTTATTGCAATTTAGGATGCTACGACTTGAATACAGGGTACCAATAAAACCTCCTCAGCATATAATGGGGGAGAAGGGAAATACGTGGTCTTTAGTGTCTGTTGAAGAGGATATACACCCAAAAAGCATACTGGGGAGGAGAAATACATACCTCAGAGAGGTGCACCTCTTCTGACCATTTCCATTAGCTGGTTGAGGCCTCTCTCTAACCTGTATCCCTGTCAGTCCCTGTGTCAAGTTGCTGCATTCCCACACTGTAGGAGGACTGTGTCCTTAATGCAGGGCTGAAAAAAGTTGCCATGAGTAAGGCTTAGGTACTGGATTGCACTGGGTCCTTTACAGATTTCACACAAAGGCCTGACAGACTGCAGAAACAGATGTATGTGCCTCTTCCATATTCCTTCTTGAAATGCTCCTTGGGAATGAGACACCTACCCTTCCTGCCAAAGTGGGACATCAGTAAGTTCCAATGGAGCTCCAGAATTCAGAGTTCAGGAATCAGGCAGAACTCAGCAGGGAAGCATTTTATTTTACTGAGTAAATTGTGGAGCAAATGACAAATTTCAGTCAGTTTTGCTGCAAAGATGAATGAGCAGTTTAAACTCTATAATGCAGTCTCATCTACATTTTAATAGCAGTAATGCAATAAGAGACTGTCAGGGCTAATCTAATTTACCCTGTTTTTACTGAAATGCTATATAATAATTTCACCTGCTTAAAGCTACATCTTGTGTACAGATGGTCTTGTTTTTAATGCAGTGCAGTGAGTGCTCCAATAGTTTCCAATGAATAAAAATCTGCATGCTTGCAGGATCTATAAATAAGAGGTACAGTCCAGCAGTAGAACTCTGAAATAATTAATAATTCTGAGGAGCAAACAGTTGCTGAATGCTAGCATGAAAGTAAATCCTTTTAAAGCCATAATGTTTAATTCATATTTCACCTCCAAGGTTTATAAGGGTTTATTTTGGATGCACGATTTTAGCCTGGCACAACATAAAAGAAAAAAAAAAAAAGCAGTTTAAAAAGATTGGTTTCAGTTCCAGTTCTGGACAGTCTTTTAAATTCGGAGGCATTAAGTACAGTTGCTCCAGAAAGCACATCACCCTCATAAGTAAGTCTGTTTTCTTCCAGAGACTAAAATGGTACACTGATAGTGATGTAGTAGAAAGTGCAGGAGAGGGAAAAAAAAATAAAGGCTGCTCTCCACCTTTGGTTTTACTTTCATCTGATACAATCTCATCTCACCTATGTTTCAACTCAAGCAGAGGAAAAGCATCCTGTTTTTCAGCTGCACTCCTTTTAGACAGAAGTTAAACTATCTAATTAGTGTTCACTTCAAAAATCGTGTTCCTTGAATTATTCATTGGCCTGGGCAATATGGGACAATTTTAGCAGAGCCTCAGGTATTCTCTGTGCTTTTGTTGGATAAATTATTCTAAAAAGCAGAAGAAAAATAGGTGTTCTACTCTTTATGAAAATATAAAAGAAGCTAACAGAGAAAGATTTGCTAAATTCAGATTTATATAATAGTTTAGGATACTCTGTTACTCTGTTACAGTAGAAATAACATTGGCTACATTGCTTTTTTATACAACACTAAGAGAGAGCAGATCTACTTAGACTTGCCGAGAGTGGTCAGGTAGGAATCCCTCTGCCTCCTTTTTTACAAATTTTCTGCCTTCCTCAACTTGTCACATGAAATCTTCACAATATTCACTCAGGGTTGCCCAATGGACACTGAGAAGTTTAAGTGTTAATTGTGAGGATCTGTTGCCCCCTAGTTTGCTTAAGGTTGCATGGGGGAAAAGAGAAGAAATTATGGAAAACTATTCGACCACCAATGCCATTTTGTGATGTTTATGGACCCTTTAAAATTAAATGACAGATGTCAGCTTGTTATCAGACATCAGGGTGATGTGGGCTGCCGGATATTTTTACTGTGTGTTCACATATAACAGTTGGGTAAAAAAGTCTCTAAAGTAGCTCTTTATTTTGCATTTATTGTGAAGTGTTAATCAGAGTTTTTAGATAGCAGGAGCTCATAGCCTTTATCTACTAGTGGGCCAGAGGATGAAATGAATAAGCCTATATTTGCATTATGCTGTGTATCAGTTCTATGTGAATAATAGATTATTTTCCAAAATTTCAGTTGTGTGTGCAACTGATTACTGCTGTCCTTGTAATTAAATTGTACCTTTATGGAAAAATCATCTAAAGGTACTTTAATGTTCTCTGAATTAGGGAAGCAGCACATAGATGGAAATTATGAATAGATGCAAAAAAGAAGTTAGTGGAGACGAACATCCTGTGAGTTACTCAGAATTTGTGAATCTCTGTCACAAGAGCAGCTAAGGAAGATAGAAGAAGCAAGCCAAATCTTATATTGAAGAATCACAGGTCTACTGAACAGTCTTATTCACAAATGGGGAATCTGAGGCAAAGGGCTCAGATTAACATTTCAGTTAATGATTTTTTACCACCTAGAAGCTGCGACAAGTTCCACAAAAAATAACCCCTGTATTTTCTTTTTGTGAGCTGTCTCAGGTCCAGAAAAATGGTCTAAAGAACACAAATTATTTGAGGATAATTGTGAGATTCCCCAGCTTCTCTTCCCTTGAGAGCGGTCCTTCACAGCCTGCGGAGACAGAAGCTACCTGCACAATCCAGAGGGAAAAGAAGAAACAGGAAGCTGAGGAGTGAGATGTATCTCTCTCTGTGACCTGAAAGACCGTCTCTGTTGTAGACCCTTAGATGTGATCTCTCACTTGGCATGAGGGGCTATGACTCTTCCTGCTTGTTTTAGACTGCACCGTAACACATCAGCGAATAACTTCTACTCTTATCTTTGTTTTATCCACTTTGAAGCAGGAAAGCTCTTGGGGAGGAAGTCAGATCCACATAAGGTACTTGTATTGAAACATCTAACTGTAGGTGTCTAAGGTCCTAGCATACTCAATGGAGACTGACTCAGTACTGTCAGCAGATATTAAAAGGGATTCACCTTCAGTCGGTAGAGAATCAGGTAGCAGATACACATGGAAACTGCTAATGAATCTTTTTTTTCTTTAACAGTTGCCTAAAATCATATGAAACAGAGGTGATTGTGGTCTATCATAAGGCAGCGGCTCTGGGTTAGCCTGGGTGACAATTAGATGGTTTACCTGGAGGGTCAGACGAAGAATTCATCACCTCTAATCATTAAAGCACATTGGTCAAGAAAATGAAATATTATGGATTATTGTAGTCAAAGTGATGGGCATTTGTTAACCCCTGCTCTGTTTAATGCTACTGTCAATACCTAGTACTGCAATGGTTTAAAAAAGCTCAATTGAAGGAATAATCAGAGAAGGATTAGTCCCATCTAACAGGGGATAGAAGAATTCCAGCTGTGGAGAATAGCATCTAGTAGTTCAGTCAGTAAGAAAAAAATGCAAAAGAAGTTCTTGCATGCTGTAATTTTAAGGGAATAATCATATCACTACAGTACATACTCAGAAGGTGGATTTTCCAGGAATACAAAGACTTTTTTTCTTCTACTAGATGATTATGAGGAGGGACAGGCTGCCTCCAGGATCTGTAATTTTTGTAAGGTAATGTTTTGTTGTAATGCTGTATAATGAATAAAACACTGGATTTAGCTTGATGAATATAAACGAAAATATTTAATTTCTTGATCCTTGAGACTAAATGACTACATATGACAGTTCCCTACCTTTCACCCCTTCTCATTTTCATTACAGTTCTTCCGTATTACGACATGTTAAATTGGATTTTAGCAGTGGGCAAACTATGATTTATTCAATCCATAGTCTTCTGTGCCTCTCTGCCTTTTCATAGCTGAGAGGTTTAACAGCCTCACAATCAGTGTCTTAGACCTCTGAGCTGAAACAGGTGAGATCTATTTGAAGTGACTGAGAGAGAATTTTATTAGTCAAGATGTACTAAAGCCAGTGGTACAATCAATAAAGAGACAATTTTCCCTTGGATAACCACAGCTCCTACTTATTTCTCAGCATTCTTAGCCTTAAAAGGCTGGAAGGATTGTCTCTGTTAATGGGTTAGTATGAACAAAAATATACTATGAGATAGACTGTAAGGCTTTGCTTCCCTTGTGTTAAAACACTCCTTTTACACCAGAGGAACACACACTGAGCACTGAGGTTTGTGGCATTTCCCCAGGCCGCCATCTCCAATCCTAGCAAACTCTCCCTGTCTGCCCAAGTCCACTGGAGTCAAATGGCAGGAGAAAAACTGCTGTTAGAGAGCAGTTAGGTAACTGTCATAAATGCCAAAGTTCAAATCATCAAAACATTTCAATTGCTTATTCCCCACACCATAGCACTCAGGAGCTTTTTGAGATTATGGAGTAAAGTTCCCTTGTGCTTTTGATGGTTACTTTGGGAACTGCAGGTGTATATTTCATGTTGTAGGGGAAATTCAGCATATGGAAGGACTGGGGAATATTCTTGCTTTACTGTTGTCTGTATTGTAAGGACCTCAGGTCTTGGACCTGTCATTTCAATACAGCTCAGGAGGTTTTCAGAGACGTCCTTTCACAGCTAGCGTTTAAACCAGTGGCCGGAAGTTTCTTTGAAAGTCACTGCCTTAAGATACATATGACATACTTTGTCCTTGGACTGAACTGGATTAAAACTCCAAGAAGTGTTCCAAAAACTTCCCTTTGAGTTATTGCTATTACCCAGAGAATTGTTCCTCTCCTCAGGTCCACTTGCAAACATCGCTCCTGGACCAGTGCTGGGGATGGTCATTCCGCTAAAACAGTTAAAGAACCCAATTCTGAGATGTTGAATAGGTACATCCAATCCAGGACCACAAAATCTCTGGTGAGAGAGTGAAAGGTGTTACGTGAATGAATCTGTCAACAAAAGCCTCAAGAGGTCATGCCTGTGTTGCAGGCAGCTCTTGGAATGCTCAGTCACAGCTCAGAATTTGCAGCAGAGGAGCAGTGCAGCACCGTAGAAGTTGTGCCTGCTGGGAGATTTATCTCTCAGCTGAAGGAAGAACTGAACAAACCTGAGGCACGGATAAAATCTTTGATGAATCCAGCCCCATGCTTAATTGGAGCAAGGAGGCTGCCACTACATTCGCTAAGAGCCACTTCAGTATCTTTTATTTCTTTTGTCTTTCTAGGATACGTGGTTTATGCATTGTGGCTTTTGGTAGTGATTTTCGTATGTGATTCACAGATACAGATCAGTCTGATACCCCTTTGATACAGCTGGTATCACCCACATGTTTACGAAGAATGTGAAGCCCACTTTGTTCCTCAGTGAATCTAGCTCATCAGGCTTGTTAATAGGAAGGTATCAAGTCATTCCTCTTACCCCCAGTTAGCAAGGCTAGGAGAGAAAGCACAGGGCAGGGAAGTAAATTGAAATCCACTTACTTGATGAGAGAAGCAGACCAAGAGTTGATGTAATGTTTTTTCAGGTTCATTTTCAAGCTATACAGAAAAGGATCACTGGTATCTATCAGCATCAGCAGTGAAATACCTTGACCTCTTGTCTTTGGAGTTATCAACATGCAAGATAGCATGCAGGAACACAACTGGATCAAATTGCACAATTACCAGCATCCTGGATCTGTGTTTTACCTTGAGTGTCATGACTAAGGGAGATCTAGAGACATCACACGCAGCTGTCTTGCTAAGTACAGTGCAACACTGTGGAACAACATGCAGATCAATTCTAAAGAGTCTGACAGTGTAGAGACTGCGTGATATTGTTCATCTGCATTGCTTCTTTCACAGCTGGAAGAAGTCAAATACTCTCGATGGACCTGGAGAGAAACCTCTACTGAAGGAAAGTTCCCGTCACTAGGGATAACAAATACTCCAGACACGTGTTTCCACTCTGCCTTTCCCATATGCGTTCAATCGAATGCTCTGCTTGCAGTCTCCCTGTCGAAGTCATTCAGGTCTGATTTTGTTGAGCAGAGAAATATGTAGCTGGTTTGGGCAGGTTCAAATCCCTGTCCAGTGATGGCTCTAGAACATTTTTCCCGCAATATATCTTTTCCAGCAATATGATCATTAATTATGGGGTAGTTATGAAGATATCTATCTGTACCCTGTTGCAGATGCCAGGCTGTTTCATGAAACTTCTGCTGTACTTGAGCCTCTTGGTAGAAAGTGTACGAGGGTGTAGGGTGTTACACATCCTACACAGAAACTGCCATGCGCAGTGGTTAGGTAACGTCATCTTTGGTCTCCTTTCTCGGTCACCCAGCTTGGAATAGCTGCAGACCTGCAAGGCCTTACCAGTCTTATGGAAACCATCCACCCACTCCACTCTGGAATTACACCATGGCTTGATGTGGTTGGTACAGGGAGAGCTGGGGTAACCTCTGTCTGCATGTTAGCTGTGCTGTGGTGAGATGAATATCTACAATTTTCCTTCCTTTGAATAAGACCTTTTCTTTAGCTGAGGTTAAACATAAGAAACAAAAAGACTATAATATAATCATAACATCATAGAATGGTTTGCATTGGAAGAGATCTTGAAGATAATCTAGTTACAACTCTTCTTCCATGCAGAGGGACACTTTCCATTGTGTCAGGTTGCTCACAGCCTCTCTTAACCTGGTCTTAAACACCTCCAGGAATGGAGCATTCATGACTTCTGTGGACAACCTGTGCCTCGTCACTCCCACAGTAAAACACTTCCTCCTAACATCTAATGTAAATCCACTCTCTTTCATCTTAAAACTGTTACCCCTCATCTTATCGTTATGGATGTATCTGGCACTTTTTCCTTGAAACCCAGAGGAAAGTAACTCAGTTGTAATTAATTATAATTAACATCTACAATGAAGGGCTTTGTCCACACTGTTCACTGGCTTAATCTACCGTGTTCTGAATACTACAGGGAGACCATGTCACTGATATGTTCAGAGACTCGTTTGCATTCTTGTGATTTTCTGTCCCCAGACTACCTACAGACAGTTTTCATGCATATTTACTGATGCAGTCAGGGTCTTGGCTTTGAAGTCTACATGCAATATGTTATGTCACAAAAGGAAGGTCCTGTTTATATCTTAATCTTCTGTACATAATAGCAAATTAGTAAGAACTGTCTCAAAGAAATGGAGTTGAAAGAAACTGATGTGTGTGAAAAATCACTTCCTTTATGTTTATTCACCCATAGAGATACCATATGAGGTGCAGTCTGCTTGTATTTCTTTCTTTCATCACAGGCAGGGCTTCTTTTAACATAGGGTGAGAAGATTTTTTGTGATTAGTCAGCATTTGACAGGGTAATGAACTTGACAGAAGCTTTGTCAGGTTACAGATGAACAAACTCCATGAATACTGTTTTCCAAGTCAATGAGACCACTTGTAGTATAAACATTTTCTCCTATAAAAGATCAAAGTCTGGACATACATTTCAGCTACTTTCATCTTCTTCTTCTTTTCTTTTTTTTTATCATTATTTTATACTTTTTTCTCCTTGCAGTGTGGTTGTGCTCTCTCATTTGTTTGGTGAAAAATATTAAAGTATTACAGCTGAAGATGTTATTTGCCACAGACATCCATGAACTTCATTCTATAGCAGAAGTGAACCTCACAGTGTATCTTGTCCCTGGTTCAAAGCCTCATTTGTTGATGCTTGGTTAGCTTTCTTAATAGACTTCACGTGGTAGATTGTTTGACTTGATTTTCCTCAGGTTCTGCTAGTGATGTACTTTTATGGGGAAGCCCTGATTATGTAGCAAGACTCTTAAATGTTTGTCCATCAAAAGGTCAGATCTCTCTGTATTTTCATTATTTGAAGAATTCTGCAAAATAACTTACTACATAGAGGGACCTTATAAAGCACACCAGTTTTCAATTGTAGTCACTGAGCATTTACTGCAATTCATCCTTGGCCTCTGAGGTTTGCTTATTCCCAGTTTAGTGGGCAAAAAAATTGAATTCTTACTGTGCAAAAATGTACTGAACCTTTATAATGTCCCTTGGTAGTAAATAGGTGTGTGCTGGACCACTTGAACGAATATACAAGTGGAGGCACAGCTGGACACCTGAGTTGCAGTGTTAGCGGTTGTGTTTGTTCTTGCTCTTGCTTCTCTCTTTCCATCATTAAAAGAATAAAAAAGGCTAGAAAATCTTGGTGCTTTGATTTTGCTCAAGTTGAGGGCCTGCTTTGCTGATGATGGGTGGAAGGTGGACATTTGTAACTGCAAACTCTTAAGTAATTAGTTATATAAAAATGCTTATGTTACATTTTCTATTTGTATAGTTGGTTCAGCAGATTATTATATAGGTGTGGCCTGCTGAAGCTGCTGTATCACCTGAACTCATCACCTATGAACTGTCCTTCTACAGGTAATTTACTCTGGAAAACTCTTAACTCTTATATGGGAAACCTCAGACTGGCCTTCCACAAATCTCATGCGAAAAGATAAATGAGGCAGACTCTTACATACTGAAAGGAAAAAACACTGGAGCTTTCCACACTTGTAGGACATAACTTACACTTCCAGTAGTCCCTTGACAAACAGAATGAAGCAGTGAACTGGTATAAAAGAAAGTATAAGGAGTCTGGGTAATACATATTCTAGTTGTAAAAGCTTGTTTGAGGGGAGAAGTGATACAGTGTCCCCTGTAAAGAGACATCTTGCCTTAGACATGAAACGGCCTGACCAGGAGACAGAATGCTTTAACGAATATTGGAGGGTAAAATACTATCACATATGCTGTAATCTACCTGATGGCTCTATTATGCTTCCTGTGATTTTGAAGCATGCTGAAGAAAAGTTTGAGCAGATATCTTATGACCTGATGGCTTCTAGATGTTGAGAACATAATGCTATGAGTTTCCTGAACACTCCTATGATGCTATTCTGGGATGCAAGATGGTGGTACTGCTTTCCCTTTAAATCCCCCAGTCCAGGATGCCCCACCAGACTTGCATACTAAATCTTGTTCGTTCCCTGTGAGAAATTCCTGCAGAAGAAATGTATGAGGCATCACAGCTTTGAGGCATACCTACAAAGCCCTGCAAGGTGTAAATAGATCAGCACAGACTGTATGAATGAAATGCAACATGTGCACTCCTTCTCTAAGCACATGTTTTTTTGACATTAAACACACATGCAACATGGGTTGGAGTGTGTATTCTTTATGTGACGCGAAATACCCACCCAAACTGGAACACAAGATACTGTCTTTCAGTGGTTATCTATACTTCTTAAAAATAAAGATGTGATTATGAAGTTTAGACCTGGTCCACGTGGCATGTTTCATTGTTTCCTGGCTCTGTTTCAGGTTGCTCTAATATTCTCTTACCAGGACAAAGCCCAGGTGTCTTTCAGGAAATGGCTTACTCCAGGGACCACTCCTGAAAGATAGTAGTAGATGAGAATGGATGAGGTTTGGGTCCTTCCATCATACAAACACTGGACTGTTGTTGCAGCAGGCTTTGCACCCTCAGTCAATGCCCTGTGCCCTCACAGGCACTATGAGTGCTGCAATGTATCTCCTGCTTTGCGTCCTATGATTGCTATGCAGGTGGTCTCACTACAACCTTCACAGTACTTTGGATGCTTTGAAAAAAACAAACAAAAATGTTCAGAGCAGAGAAAACTTGTGACCAAAAGCTGATGTTGATTTCCTCTGCAAGGACCTAGCTCCAAACAATGTAGACATGAGTAGGCCCACACTTCTTAGCTTCAAGATCATACCCTGACCCTAATTTATTTAGTATTATAGGATTAGTGGACAATACTCAGGCAGAGAAAAAGGCAAGACCAATATATAGGAAAACCAGCAACCCAATGTGGTAATGTGCATGGTGGTTGGCAAGGAGAACTGAGCATACCACGGTGGGCTGCAGTTAGTGACAGCACTCAACCCTCTCAAATGAACATAACATCACCTAGTAGCCCAAGCAGGATGATGGGGAGAACTGCTGGTGAAGCAGCTAATAGCTTCAGTGTGGACTCCAAGCCCAACTCAGCAGGCAGTGGATGCTAAAAATAAGTGTTTCTTTGATGTTGGGCCCAAAGTCAAAGAGAAATGTGCTTGAGTGCAATCCATCCAAGCCTAGTGGGTGGAGAAACACAGACCCGTGCACCAGTGACCACTTAGTGTGTCAATAAAACTGGATTTAGTATGCTTGGCTCCCATGTCTCGATCCGTTACTGATCTGAGAGGGTTTGAAATGATCCCAAGGGCTAAATTAAGACACAAACGAGGTCAAATGTCACAATCAAACATTACAGTTTATTATAACCTATGCAAAAGAGATGAAAGGAACAGGAAAAGAGAGAAAGAGAGAAAAAGAGAGAGAGAGAAAGAAAGAAAGTACAGCTACCACCGCAGATCCAGCGGCGTCCTGCTTCGATGTTCGGTGGGGGAGCGTTTCCGACTCGATGTTGATCGTTTTTCCTGTTTTATGGTGTAATTCCATTGTTTTCTTAACCATCCCTTCCACCTAGTGATGATACACATGTGTCGTCGGGGAGGTCTTTGGGGGTCTCCATGCCCGTCTGTCCAGATCCCTGGCGCCTCAGTCCTTAACAGAAGCGATTAGGTTATCTCTTGAAAAAAAAAAATAGATGACTTCTCCAGTCTCTTTGGGAGCTCCGTACCAGATACCAGCACGACCATAAAACTCCAGCCTGTTTTATGGTCTCATGTTTCAGCAAGGTTAAGACAGTCACCTAAGAGAGTCTTTTACAGTCTCTTACACACATTAGGAGAGCTGTCACTCAGCAGTCCTGACCCTGGCGTGGTTAGTACTGCTTCTTTCTGGTAGTTGGAAAGATACTATCAGAGTCACTCTCAAGCTTAAAAAGCTTAAGCTTGTAGGAAGGAGAAATGATATATGCTGCTGGGGTTTGAATACCAATGGTGAACCAATGATTTAGTTTCCTGAATGAATTCAAGTGCAAGCTTGCTTGATCACCCTCAGACTGTAGATGCAGTTTCCAGTAGCCTTAGCCCCATTACAATGCCCCCATGATGCAACTCTGTGCATTTATGAGTCTGTGCCTATAGGGAAAATCATGGTCACTATCGTTTGTTTGACCTTTTCTTCTAATGTTGTGTGTACCTTTAAATTCCTACCACAGTCCTAACAGAGGATGTATCTAGTTCAGGATCCAGAGGAGGCGCGTGACAGGACTTTTCTCTGAGGAAATTTACTTTTGTTATATATGGTCTGTTAGTCTACTAATACAAATATATTATTTCAGCTACAAGTAGCTGATTTGCTCTTTATGACTTTAATATCATAATAGCAATCAACACGGAAAAGGAATTATTTCAAACATGTCTTAAGCTTTATAGATTTTTCTTTAATAGTTCTGTATCTTTAATTCCCCACTGATCTTCATGGCATCTACCAATGCATGTCAATAAAGCTGCATTTAGTATGCCCTTAGGCAAAACCTAACACTTCTCTCACTGCACTAGCAGCCATGAGTACATGTCAGGAGCCAGTAGTATATTTCTAAGATCCAGTAACTCAGCAGAATTGTTCCATAGAGTAGTTATCAAGAAGGAATGAAAGCAGATTGTATTTATCAAATGATTTATTCTCTACATGCTGTCTGGCTTGTCAGGGTCTGGTTCCTTTGCTGTCAGGCCATTTTCTTACAATGTATGGTTATACTGAATGATATCATTAAATTATGATTAATTCTAATATTACTTTAGTTTCCTTGGTATTTTCATGTGCTATACTATAAAAAAAACAACCATGTACAATTTCCCTTTCCTTTAGGCCTAATATTTTAAATTGAATTATAGCAGAAACCATTAGGTGAAGATTATTATACAGAATAGTGAGCTGTTTAAATGGGTAAAGCTTCATGCAGTAAGCAATTTGACTTAGTAATGAACAGATAGAATATGAGTAAAATCAGTAGTCCTTTGTCCCAAGCATGCTTAAGTTTGGAATTAAAATTCCACTAAAAAAGCTCCTTCAGCTATAAGAATATTTGTGTCCTGGCCCAGCTTCTCAGCTCTCTGGCTTTTCTCTATCTCAAATAATAAAGATGCTGTTATCTCTTGCATAAATGGCTAACTAACTTGTAATGCTTTCTCTTGAAATGATTACAAGTCCTACAGGCTTTCTACTGATGCCTGATCAGCACATTTTAATATACTGAACACGACAGCAGAAGAACGTGTTGCATGACTAGATTGTTATCTTTCTGTAAAGAGAAATACAGGCTTATTCATGCCTTGCACATACACTGCAGTTAACAAAATCGCTGCCTTGTTAAAAATGATAATTATTGGCTCATTTTCTTGTTATTTTTAGAATAGCACTTCCTACTCCATGTTTTTTCCATTGGCTAATTTCCATTCTAAAATACAGAATCATAGAATTTGTGTTGGAAAACACCTTTAACATCTTCTAGTTCAACCATTAACGTAAAACTGTCAAGTTCACCACTAAACCATGTCATTAAGCACAACACCTACACGTCTTTTAAATATCTCCAGGGAATATGACTCCACCACTTCCCTGGGCAACCTTTTCCAATGCTTGACAACTCTTCTGGTGAAGAAATATTTCCTCATATCCATACCTAATCTAAACCTCTCCTGATGCAACCTGAAGACGTTTCCTCTTGTCCTATCACCTGTTACTTGGGAAATGAGACCCTCCCCCTCACTACAATCTTCTTTCAGATAGTTATAAAGAGCACAAAAATCTCCTTTTAGCCTCCTTTTCTCTAGACTAAACAATCCCAGTTATATCAGTCACTCCTTATAATACTTATGCTCCAGACCTTTCACCGGATTTGTTTGCCTTTTTTTTGCACATGCTACACACACAGGGCTCTCTATTTCTGCCAGTGTGGTAAACACAATTCCAACTTTCTTCAATAGAATTACTATTTACACTTTGCTTGATTAAAAACAGTGAGACAAAATACACCTGAGCATTCCCACCATCACTGCATGGCTGAAATACATTTAAGTGCTGGTACCAAAAACACAGTTGCTGCTCTGATAAGTCTTCTGAAAGGTTATTTTAAGATCAAATGAATCTCCTGGATATATTTCTATATATTTCATAGAATCATATAATCATTTGGTTGGAAAAGACCTTTGAGATCATCAAGTCCAACCGTATCTGTCCACTACTAAACCATATCCCTAAGCACCTCTTCTACTCATCTTTTAAATACCTCCAGGGATGACCACTCCACCACTTCCCTGGGAAGCCTGTTCCATTGCCAGATATAACTTTTGGTGAAGAAATTTGAGGAAACTCTACTCCAATTTTGTTAATAGTTGACCTGAGATTTAGTCATGTCACAGGTTCGTAAATTGGCATTTGACATCTAATTCTCCTCTCCATTTTATTTGTCTATTTAAGGGTAATTCGAGAGTAACAGTGCTAATCTAGCTAGTACTTCAGTGGTTAAAGACCAGCACAGGAGTGAAGAAACAGTCATAGTTTTCTTTAATGTTTTGCATTCTCCTAAATATACCAGAACATGGTCTTGCAAAGCAAGGCAAAATACTGCAACAAAACCCAGGCATTGAGAGAAATATCCCTGCTTATATTGAAAGTGACAGCCACAGGCCAAATCATTTGTGACATTATTATTTGTTGTAATGTGTATGAAGGCCCAGAGTTCCTTGTGAGGGATCAAGGCCTTAAAATGCTCTTTAGCATTTTAATCATCCTTTCAGCAGAGGGATTTATTGTTACCCCTGCTCACAATGATATACATACTATACATTATGAATAGCTTGACTAGAGCAGAAAAAGAGAGATCAAGAATGGAAAAGACAAAATCATATCAATACATAATGTTCATTATGAGAGTCAGTAGAGAGAGTAGACTGGTGTCCTTATCTATGGCTGGGCTGCTTTACAAGCACCCCAGATGAAGTGCTAGTCTCAACACGAAAATATTAAAGCTTTGTAGAAGGACTTCCTCTCTGGACACCAGGCAGCCTGGAATGAAGGTGATGGTACTTAAGGATAAATTGCGTTAATGGGCCGTGAAGGCTGGCCTTTTTGGCACTGCAGAGACAGGAGCTTGAGAGTAGAAGGATTAAATTAAGACAAGTTTAAATTAAATAACTGTTTACAGCAGCAGCAGAGGAGCTTTATCACTCACAGATGCTGGTAGATATGCTGTGTTTCTCAGGTTTTCTGAGCTGCTATACAGCTCAGTATGGCAGTACTGAGGACACAGTAATAAATAGTTACTTAATAAAAATATCCTGTTGCACCCACTGCACACCTGACTGCAGGTATAACCTGCCTGGCTCCACAAATGCTGGGCATGAGGGGCAGAAAGGATTCATTTCCCTTCTCTCTATCGCTTTCTCCAGCTCTAGATGATACAGGTTTTGTGCTACTACAAGTGTTTTTTTACCCCAATCAGTCATATCTCTATAGGACTCCTCTTATCTCTCTGCTTATGTTAACCCTTCCCAACTATCTGCCAAGAAAATGACTATAATTAAGAGTTTGGACATTTTCCTGCTTCATATGGTTTCATGGCAGTGCTCTGGGATAACTTGGCCTCAGGAGATGCTGGTGGTCTGCCAACAACAAGATTTCCTCAAAGCTCATTTTCTAGAGGTCTCTGCATCACAAAAGTGGAAACAAAAAGTGTCAGAGCTTTGAGAAGGCTCTTGCAACCATTTTGAGATCTATTTCCCAGTCATCCAGCTCCACCATCTGTCTGACGTCTATCCTGTCCCTATTGCTGCAGGGCCTTGCCCTCTGCCAGATAGGTAAATTTGCTTTCACCACTCACCGCTATGAAGACAGGGAACTGAGACATTAGTCAACAATGCATGGTGACACAGGGAGATTTGCAGAACAAAGCTGTGCCCTGCTTTACCAAGTGCAAAAACAGTGACCATTACTCTTTCTCTGTCTTTTCAAGGTGCTTCCCCAGAGCACTTGTCACAGCCCCTGCTACGCTTTCACGAATATGCGCTGACTTAGAATATGTTCTGACTTACTTCCAACCTTGCTCAGGGCAATCTCTTCCAAATGCCAGGCAGCTCTGTGTTGTGAGTAATGAGAAATATGCCTGGAATATGTGTAGACTCATGTACACTGTCTTCAACAAGATTGTAACTGCGTGGTCTATACAAGTGGTCATCTGGCAAAATGCTGGAGAAGTTAGCCTGATCCAAATGGAGATTAAAGCTAACCTGGGTATGCCTGCACACCCTGAACTCCTCTCTGATTTTGAAGTAAGCCAGAGCCAGCTATACTACTAAAGTAAAACAATGGGGGCCATCAGAGCTTCCTTCAAGAGATGAGTCACTTCACATTCTTCAGGAATAATGTGTGGACTAATTATATGAGTGAAATAGGTGTGTTTTAACATAACCATAAATTTCACCCTGCAAAAGGCTTACTGCACAGTGTGTGGGTGGTTGCAGCTGATGTTGAGTTGGGCTTCACTTAGTTTGCCTCGAACAGGGGTTAATGGCAGAATGGAAAGGATTAGTCATGCACATGCAGTCTGAATGTTAGAGCTCCTAATTTGTCATGACTCTTCTTTCAGCCCTGAAACTGGAGCCATATAGCATGAAGAATTTATGAGACAGTCTTACACTCTAAAAAATTCCCCTACAGCACCCTTATAATTTTCACACTTAAAATCTTTTTTGTACCCTGTGTTTATTGGTAGAGGGGATAGGAGAGTTCATAGGAGAGTGCCAGAGAGGTTAAATGAGCCTTCATTGAACAATATGATGGTTGTTTTTCTGCCTCCACACTATATGTCACACTTTCAATGGTTAATATAATCTTTTGGGAATAAAAATATTTGCGGAAAAAAAACATGCTCTGTCTAATCAGCCTCAATGAAAGTGTTTTCAGCAGTAACCCTCTTTCGAAAAACAATGAAATTACTCAGAGACCTTGTTATTTTCAAATGAACTCCTCATTTGTTATTATTTTTTGATGCAAACAGTCCAAGATTCTAGGGATATTGTTGCAGGTGGCAGGAAATGCTTTCATAAATAAAAATGAAATTTTTGAAATGCTTCCATAAATACACAAACAGACGTGTTAATTAGCACAAAAGTGCTCTTCTCCAAAATGGATTGGAATAAAAGATGACCCTCACAAAAAAAGCTCATAAAAAATTACTGTTGCAGCTGTGCCTCATCACCTCTCTCTGGGCAAGACACTCCTCGACACGAGGAAAAATTTAATCTCTGTCCCAGCTCTTGAAAAGTCACGAACACGTGCACGTATCACTTTGGGACAGCATTACATTTGTGTAAATTACTGTGGAATGAAAAGTTTCCATGAGAAGGTCTTATTCTATCTGACTCTGTGTGTGTACATCTCTAAGTGACCTAGTCACTGTTCCTTTTCAGCCAGTAGAAAGAATAAATAAATTTAGGGAGCAATTAATCTGACAACTTCTGCAGAGCTACTTCAGGATAAGAATTGCGTGAATGAGCCCTGGGTGAGTAACTTAAATGTAAACACAGGTAAAAGGTGTTTACATTTCATTAGATTAATCTTATTCCTTATGTTAGCCACTCAGTTGTTGTTGTCCACTTGGCCTTTATCATATGATCCTCTTGAATAAGTGCAAGGTATCTCAGGCCTTTTTCCTTTAAGGGATAAAATTCCTCAGATTACCCTGTGTTTATTGTAGGGTACCACTGAAGAATAACGTCTATAAGACAATTATTACAAAGCAAATGATTAACAGTTACCTTTGATCCTAAGATAACTTGCTTGTTAATCATACCCCAAATCTGTCTGGTCTCACATGGTATTTTGTACCATTTAAATTCAGGATGAGATTTGCAGCATGGGTTTAATCATTGCTCTGAATCTGTCAGAAAGGAAATTTGAATACAGAATTCCTGCAGATTAGTAATTTTCTGGATGTGACTTTTATTCTGACTTGAGTGGTCGGCACATGTACCTTGGAGGAGAATTCGTCTGAGAAGCTATGGCTGTGAGCAATGCAGTGCACATCTGAGCAAGTTATGCTGGACTCCCCTTACGAGTGACTGGACAGCTAGCCGATATTGCCAATGGAGTATGGATTATGAGTCATAAACTCTTCTATGAGCATCTTCTACGATGAGCTCTTCTACGAGCAACTGGGAGAAGTCTCATGATTGCTGGCCCTTGTTCTTGTGGGAGACTTCAGCCTTCCAGATGTCTGCTGGAAGTATAACACAGTAAAAAGGAAACAATCTAGGAGGTTCATCGAATGCATAGAATATTATAACTTCCTAACACAACTGGTGAGTGAACCGACTAGAGAAGGTGCCCTACTGGATCTGCTGTTTGTGAACAGAGAGGGCCTTGTGGGGGAGGTGACTGTTGGAGGACGCCTGGGGCTCAGTGATCACAAGATGATAGAATTCTCATTTCTTGGAGGAGTAAGGAGGGGGGTCAGCAGAACTGCCACATTGGACTTCTAGAGGGCAGACTTCAAATTATTTAGAAGGCTGCTTGATAAAGTTCAGTGGGAGACAGTTCTAAATGACAAAGGAGCCCAAGAGGGCTGGATGCTCCTCAAGAAGAAAATTCTGGCGGCACAAGAGCAGGCCATCCCTGTGTGCCGTAAAATGAGTCGGTGGGGAAGAAGGCCAGCTTGGCTTAACAGAGAGCTCTGAGTTGGTCTAAGGAAAAAAAAGGAAAATACTTGAGCTTTGGAAGAGGGGGCAGGCATCTCAGGAGGACGACAAGGAGCAAGTGAGTTCATGTAGGCAAAAAGTTAGAAGGGCTAACGCCCAACTAGAACTCCATCTGGCCAGTTTGGTGAAAGATGATACAAAATGTCTCTTCAAGTATATTTACAACAACAGAAACACCAAGGATAATCTCCCTCCTTTGCTGGATACAAAGGGAATGGTAGTTACAAAGGATGAGGACAAGGCAGAGGTACTTAACACCTTCTTTGACTTGGTCTTTAATAGGAAGGTAGATGTTCTCTGGGCTCTAAGCCTCCTAAGCCAGAAGAGAAACCCTCAATGTTCCAAGAAGACTTGGTTAGAGACCTGCTTGGCCAATTAGACGTCCACAGGTCTATGGGGCCAGATGGGATTCACCCAAGGATATTAAGGGAGCTGGCAGACATCGTTGACAAATCCCTTTCCCTCATCTGTCAACAGTCTTGGCTGACTGGGGAAGTGCTGCTCAACTGGAGACTGAAAAAGGTAGCTCCCATTTACAAGAAGGGTCAGAGGGAGAATCTGGGGAATTATAGGCCTGTCAACTTGACCTCGGTACTGGAGAATATCATGGAGCAGAACACATTGAGTGCTATCACACAGCACATACAGGACAGTCAGGTGATCAGGCCCAGTTAACACAGGTTTATGAAAGGCAAGTTCTGCCAGACCAACCTGATATCCTTCAGTGACAAGGTTACCCAGTTATAGAATGAGGGAAAGGTTGTGGATGTGGGGTACCTGGACTTTTGTAAAGCCTTTCACATCATTTCTCACAGTATTCTGATTGAGAAACTGGCTGCCATTGGCCTGGACAGGCACACCCTCTGTTGGGTGAAAAATTGGCTGGTTGGCTGGGCCCAGTTGGTGGTGGTAAATAGAGCTAAATCCAACTGGAGACCAGTCATGAGTGGTGTTCCCCAGGGTTCAGTGCTGGGTCCAGTTCTGTTCAATATCTTTATTAATGACCTGGACGAAGGGATCTAGTGCACCATTAGCAAGTTTACAGATGACAGCAAGTTGGGTGGCAGTGTTGATCTGCTTGAAGGAAGGGAGGCACTTCAAAGAGATCTGGACAGGCTGGAGCGATTGGCTGAGACCAGCGGGTAGAGGTCTAACAAGACCAAATGATGAGTCCTGCAACTGGGACACAACAACCCCATGCAACGTTACAGGCTTGGGGAAGAATGGCTGGAGAGCTGCCTGGGAGAGAAGGACCTGAGGGTGTTGGTTGACAACCAGCTGAATAGGAGCCAGCAGTGTGCCCAGATGACCAAGAAGGCCAATGGCATCTTGGCCTGTATCAAAAACTGTGTGGCCAGCAGGACCAAGGCAGTGATTGTGCCCCTGTACTCGGCACTGGTGAGGCCACACCTCGAGTACTGTGTTCAGTTCTGGGCCCCTCAGCATAAGAAGGACATTGAGGTGTTGGAGCACGTCTAGAGAAGGACAACAAAGGTGATGAAGGGGCTGGAGAACAAGTCGTACGAGGAGTGGTTGAGGGAACTGGGGTTATTTAGCTTGGAGAAGAGGAGGCAGAGGGGAGACCTCATCACGGTCTGTGGCTGCCCAAAAGGCAGTGTTGATCGCTTCTCACAAGTGACTGGTGATAGGGCAAGAGGAAATGGCTGTAAGTTGTGCCAGGGGAGGTGCAGACTGGGTATTATGAAGAATTTCTTTACTGAAAGGGTGGTCAGGCACTGGAACAGCTGCCCAGGGAGGTGATTGAGTCACCATCCCTGGAGATGTTTAAAAACCAGGTAAACGAGTTTTTGAGGGACATGGTTTAGTGGAGGATGGGTGCAGTTGGACTCGATGAACTCCAAGGTCTTTTCTAACAGGAAGATTCTATGATTCTATGATTGTGTGATTCATGCCATAATAGATGCCTATCTTCAGTCAGATAAATCTCATCCGTGCTCCAGAGGCTGAATTGATGATATTTCTGTTGGGTGTAATGGGAGCCAGACAGCTCAGACACTGATACCTGCATCTGAGATGAAGTCAGATGGGAGGAACTGAATCCTAGCATCTTTATTAAGCACTAAGAGCATGATGACATGAATCTAGCCAAAATGGGAATTTGGGATGAATGATATGAACATCATTCACCTTCTGCCTCCCAACATGAGGTCTCCCCACACAAAGCTACTTCAGGTGTTCTCTGTGGCTTTTGGAGAAAGGCACTCAACTTACTGGAAGAAAATGTGGGCACAATCCAAATTCCAAATGAGTCTCTTATTCCTGCATAATTTTTTAAAATACTCCCTTCTGAAGACATGGCAGTATGTCTTAGGGACATTTGGCCCTTCCTATGAGTGAATGATGCTTATACCATAAATTAACTCTGACTAGTTTAGGATGTTTGCTATATTATGACCCCTGCCCTAGTCTTGTATTTTCTTGTAATTATTACAGTGTCACATATTTCTGTTTTCTTGTGCAACCATATATCCTGGTAAAGATAGCAATCAAGAATTTTGACCAGAAATCTGAAGAATATCTGGAACCATTAGCAAGATGTTGAGAATGGTTGATGGTGGACAAAGAGTACTGATTTTTTTGCACTATTTTTTAAGGTCTCTTGGGGACAGATGTTTTAGCAGGGCCTGTAGCAATGGGACAAGGGGAAATGGTTTTAAATTAGGAGAGAATAGATTCAGATTTTATATTAGGAAAAAATTGTGGTGAGGTGGGTGAAACATTGGAACAGGTTGCCAAGAGGTGGTAGATGCTCCATGCCTGGAAATATTCAAGGTCAAGTTGTACTGGTTTCCGAGAAGCTTGGTTTAGTGGAACATGTCCATGCTTATTGCAGGGGGAGTTGGACTAGATGACTTTTTGAGGTCTCTTCCAAAGCAACCCATTCTATGATTTAATGATTCTACGATTACCATGTCCTGGTAAACATAGACAAAGTGAGTTAAATTGCAAACACTGAAGCATAGTTTCCAGAAAGAAAGTCTCCAATTAACAGGGTCATGAGGAGCTACTCTACAACGTGATGAAGAGATCTTCTGTCTTGACAGAAAAGCAACATACAATTTTCAAGGAAGTGTTCTATAAAATGATACATACAGTAAAGGGGCATTTAGAAATGTTCAGTGTTGCTAGTGCTGTAGTTTAAATGAGAAAAAAGAAAGATTAGTGGTCTCAAGAATAAGGTTCTCTGTGCAACAAACCCAGCTTCGGCATAAATAAATATTTTTTTCCTTACCGCACCAAGACTTGAAACACAGAAAAATTCTTTCTTTTTTTTGTTGTTGTTGCAAAATGAACAGAAGAATGTTTGCCTGACCTTCTGAAAGGCATTGATCCTTTACAAGATTCTTGCATTCATAATGACATTTTGCCCTCAGGGCGTAAATGTACCACAGGGACTCCTTTGAACTGTTTCAGGGACAATCTGAGATGAAGAGATATTTTCTCAAATTGGAGTAGTTTAAAATACAGCTGACCAAGCACAATAAATCTCCTGTTTAAAACTGTCTCAGAACTTGTGTTTCAATACGATCTGTGACTAAGTGGTGCTGTCAGTAGATCATAAAACCTCTTTAATTGAAAATGAGAATGCTGGGATTTGATTAAAGTATCTGCACACATCCAGTTAATGAATGAACAGCTGCAAATGAGATGCCAGTCTAGTAAAACCCAGTATCACTTCCAAAACTGGTATTTCTAAAGTCTTTCTGCCTGAATAAATGCTTCTGCTAAGCAACTTAGCTATAATGTCCAGCATGTGGCTATATTTTGTGCGAAATAAAGAAGACTCAAACTCGTTACCTGGTGGTATACCATCTACAGCTTTAAAAACAGCATTCTGGGCTTGCTATTTTTTCTCTTTCCTGATTGTTGAAAATCAGGTTGCTCACCTGATGTTTTGTGACTTTTAAAATTCCTTGAAAGTAGTTTGTCAAGTTCAAAATGAGAAAGAACTTACTGGGGGACACTGCTAAATGTTGGGAAATATAAGGAGCTGTTTATCTGCTCTTAATGGAAATAGGGAGTCCTTACCCTTGTCAGACAAAACAACACTTCCTCATCAAAACTGCTATTGTTTCCAGTCCTCCTAGATATACCCAGCAGGAAGGGGCAGCTCCTAATTGCAAACACAACGGTTCTGAACATAGCCTTTGTGAATGTAATACGGATACAATCATATGGATATATGTTCAATGTTATAGCTGCAAAAAAGATTTAGAAAGAGTGCAGTAGGTATGGTTAAAAAGGTTTCTCATAAGGCTAATCAGTCAAATCAAAAACATTCTGTAGGGAGGTGCTGATCCAGCCGCAGTTTTCAGAGGAGAAACTATTTGCCTCAAAATAGGTGATATTTCACTGTGATTTCTGATTCTCACCTGGACACTCAAATAAAAACCTAAATATGTATTCATAATTTTTTTTAGTATAATGTACTATTTTGGTACAGCAAACCAAAACACTTTAACATGATCATTCCAGTGCAGAAAGAAATATGAAATGCCCATTTTGTGATACAGTCATCTGAATTGCTGCCTTTCGATGTGCTGGCATTCTGATTGTCAGGAAATTTTTCTTCATGCTACTCGAAATTATAGCACTAAAGAGGAAGACCAGAACTATGGTAGAGTCGCAAAAATGATGGTGAACCTCATTTAGCGGTCCAACACACTGGTTTGCCTCTAGTTGTTTTGGGAAGCATCTTCCACAGCTGCAAAATCAGTGTGATGTAACAGTCATGTGCAGTTAATAGGATCATGACCTGTGCTGGCTGTTTTCTTCTTGATACCAGACATTTTCATCTAGACCTCTTTAAAAACAGTTTTAGGGTAAATAGTAATAGCGGGAATTCTCTATGATCTGCATATAGACTAGTTCTACACCTTACCAAGATGACAAAAATTTTTGGACAGAATAAATCACTGCTTCTTAGAACAACCATTTTTAGTGCACTCAAGAAAAGATGCCATTATGAATTTGGTCTTGAGGTACCAAATTTAAGACATAGAAAGCAAGAAGTAGACTGTAAGAGTGATCAATTTATGATTAGATATTCAACTATGGAGACAGAGAGGTTAAATGCAGCACATATGGAACTACATAAAAATGAGCCAATTAGTGAAAAATAAAACAAAAAAAAAGACTACCAAGTATCACAGTATCATAAGGTTGGGAAGGACCTCTGAGATCATAGAGTCCAACCTATAACCCAACACTAACACCAACACTAACACCATCATCTAAACCATGGCACTCAGTGCCTCATCCAATCTCCCCTTAAATACTTCCAGGGTCTGTGACTCCACCACCTCCCTGGGCAGCTCATTCCAATGGCCAATCACCCTTTCAGTGAAGAACTGTTTCCTAACATCAAGTCTAATATTTTTATTTTGTGGGATTGATTCCATCATCAGCAAGTTTCCATCATCATCAGGGTTAAGCTTAAGTAGCCTCCAAGCAATCTGATCAGTCTGTTCAGAAGTAGTTTTGGAAGACCAGGTAAACTCTCTGCTGCAAATCAAAACCAAAGCATTCTGACTAAAGTGCTGAACAGCTTCATAGGAAATGTAAGGAGATTATCCTATGGAAAAGGTTGATATTTGAAAATGGTAAATCTAACCCAATGAAGAGAAAACTCACGGCAGGTAAAACCTAAGCAGAAAATTAAGAGAGTTGAAAAATTAATTTGAAGACTAACTTGCAAATGATGCGTCTTCTGAGAGCAAAATTTTCTTTAAATACAAGAAAAAAAAGGAAAACATCTAGGAAATTGGTGGTCTTCCTTGATGACCATGGTGTCAAATGGGAAGAAAGAGCTGATAAAGCTTGGGCAGAGAAGCTGAATAAATTCGTTGTATTGGTCTTTACTGTGGAAGATGCTGAGGAAGTTCCTATACGCAATGTATTTTTCACAGCAGATCAGACAGAGGAGCTAAACTTATTTTACATAAATATACATGGAGTATTAGACCAAAAAGGTACATCAACATTTCCAGTGTGACTCTTATGTACAAGGGACTGCTATTAGCAGTAAGATGTAAGAGTTGGAAGAAGATCATCCATGAAGGGCAGAGAAGCGGTGAGTAAGCCTCCTGTAATGCCTCACCATCCTGCTGCTGCTCTGCCATGTCTTCAGCATGCGTGTGGGTGAAGGAGACCCAGTGGGCACAAGGAATGTGGGGTTTCAAAAGACCTTTGAAAAGATTCTGCAGTAAAAGTTTATTAATTTTACAAAGTTGTTAAGAGTTTGGAAGAAGGATCCTTCTATGAATTTGAGGTTCATTAAAGGACAAGAAGAGCAGAGCAGGGCTTAGTGGTTTTCAGGCTGGATAAGACTCAGCAGTTGGACCTACTATGGATCAGTGTCAAGACTAGTTTTATTTGATATCTCATCAATGACCCAAAAATGGAAGCATGTGATGAAATCTCAAACAGTGAGGATGGTATTAAATTTCTTGAGGTAGCCAAAAGCTATATCAACAACAGAGGATTACATCAGGACTTCACAAAACTGAGAGGTCAAAAAGGTGACGGATGTGCTTTGGTGTAGAAAAACTTAAGGTAATATATCCAGGAAAAATAAAATAAACCAAGCTTGCATAATGCCGAGCTCTAAAATATCAGGTAGGCAGAGGGAAGAGTAAATGCAGAACTGCTACATTGCAAATCCTGCTACACTAGAACTAGAAACTATGTGCGGAAAGTAGCAGGAGACTGATTGAAAAGAGGTTAAAAAAATATAAGTCCATCTTCTGGTACTTGCTGCCACAGGAGGTTTTTGGGTGCAAATAAATGGAGGACAGATCGAAATACTTAATGAAAGAGGCTGCGATAAGCCCCTAACATTCCAGCAGAACCATTTTAAATGCTGAAGGAAGTCATGGAGAGGTCAGGCTTTGGTCTTCTCAAACAGTATTTCCTTCTGTCAATGTCACAGACAGATCTAGTATTGCCCTGTACATGTATGACTAGTATTTCTCACATTTTTAGTTCTCGTAATCAAGTATTTTAAGGATTTACTAACCCCCAAAAGAAGAGTAGTTCGAAATATAGATAGGTGGACAAAGGAACAGTTATAAGCATTCTTTAAGCAGCAGGGGGACAACCTTGAACTCTAATGATGTAAAACGCCAATGGGTACATTAAATATACTTATTTAATTACAATTTGTTTCTAAAACATATCCACTAAGGCCCTTCTTGGAGGACAGAAAATTTGTTATGTGATGTCTCTTCGTGTTCTCTCTCTCTTGTATCTGAGAATTAAGTTGTGTAATTACTGACCACTCCAAAGCTAAATTTTCTGAATAATTCATACAACATGGCAATATGAAGCAAGGTTAGGAGAGCCTGTGGATATCAAAAACCAGTCTCAGAACTCTGATAAATAAAGAGATAGCATTATATCTCAAAGAACACCAGAGAAAGATAAAATACACAGCTGGAAAGGGAAAAAGAAATCATTATTCTCTCAAGGATTCGACACCTTGGTAATTGGCAAGAAAAGTAAGAAGTGCAATTGTTTTCATCTCACATGATGTTTAATTGGTTGACATGGCTAAATCCTTGACAGTCTAATGAATTAAAGCTAAAAGCAATCTTTATCTGTCAGTTTGATTGCACACCCTCAACAGCAACCATTGCCACAGTTCTAGAAATACATCAAAAACTGTACTCCAAGTAAAAGTTTCAGTTCCCACCCCCCTTCCCCTTTCAAAATTTAAAGAACTGCTAAATGCCAGGTGTATCGAGCTGCTGAAGTTCCCGTGCTTTTGCTATCAAACTGCTTAGCGACAGTTGAATACTCTGGACACAGGACCAGGAGATGGGAAACTCATTTGATTCTTTACTTCCATACCAAAGCATTATAGTCTTAAAAGTCACTCAGAAACTTGACCTTATTTCTGCTGCAACCAATGACACAACCTCACAGTAGCAGCATATGAAATATAGGTCTTAACTATTTTGCATATGTAATGTAGAAATGAAAAATACACCATCACAAATGACTCAACAAGAAATAGGAAATATTTGGTCATAACATTTACATTTAATATTAAGAAATTATAATATTGATGACGTCAGTAGGAGGTATGATTCTTTCATTACCACTTGAGAAGTGCACAGTCAGTAGTGAACTGCTGAAGTAGAAATTAAGAGAAATCAACTGTTTTAAAGCTACTGCACACAGGGAATACTGGGTTGCTTGGCCTCTGATTTGTTATCACATTCATGAACCCACCAGTCTGATGATCCTACAAAGCAGATGAGTAGATTTTATACCTTGTCTAAGTGGGCAGAGGGAGACTTCCTAATTTGTTCCAAAGATGCATGTGAATTTTGCACCCAATACTGTGTACCAGATACAAGAATGGAGATCAATTAATTTGGTAAGGGTAAGTTCTCTTCATCAGCAATAAAATATCTAGCTGGTTTTGCAGGGACATGGACTTGGAGCCCGTGCAAACTGGTTACTTTTTCTCAGTAATGGAGATGGATGCTTACGGGTGAAAAATAAAAAAAAAAACAAACCTCATCTACTTCTCTCATGGGAATTTTCACATGCAAAGCTACATGGAAAATGAAGTTCTTTTATATGCCTCTTGTTCTGCAAGCTTTTCAGAGACATTAGGGGCCAGGAAAGAAGATATCATTGCTGTTGTTTCTCCTTTAAAAGTCTACCACGATGCTCAGAAGTCCTGTACATAGAGGAGTGGGTAAAAAGACCTGGACTGACTTCTGTTTTGTTTTGGTTCATATCATTTTTGTACCAAAACAAGGGTTTGACTGTGATGATCAAACACTACAATGATAGCTATCACTGATATCACATTAGAATTCTGTATTTGATCAAAGTTAGGTATTTTAAAAAAAAAAGAAGAAGAAAGAAACACCATCCAGAAACATGATCTCAAAACATAGTTTTAGACCCTGGATCTTTCACATCTTGAGAAAAGTCTGCTAGAGGTGTTGACTGTGAAGAGGCAGCTCATCAGATCTCAATTCCGATTCTGACCCTTTTACCCTTGCATTTCTTTAAAGGCACTGTTTAGGGTTTTTCCAGGGAAAAAATAATTGCTTTTTTAAGCCAAAAATTCCTGAATGAAAGTCAAGCTGATGAGTCTCAGAGCTATGTCATTAGAAAGATTATTACAGAATTTAACACTGGTACTAGCCTAGCATTCCTCTCCTTCTTATCACTAGAGATCAAAAGATTAATTCCATGGCAGGCTTAAAGATGAAGAAAATGTTAACAATGCCACTACTCCTACAGGGTTGACAGATAAACTTTGGTCAGGTCTATTGTAAATACTGAAGTGAGTGTTGTTCATATGCTGCAATAACATATCTGCAAGGAATCCAGAAGATTCTTCTGGTTCTTTGTTTGATATTTCCTTTTCCTTGTCCTCCCTGCATTGAACATCAAGGAAGACAGGCTCTGTTTTCCTTTCCTGCTTTGTTTGAGTTGAAGCATAATTTTCCTGCCACAAATGGAGCAGGACAGGACCATGGATCCCGGTTGATCTAAGTAGAGATGACCCAGTGCAGGGATCAGCAGTTGGCAGAAAGAAGCTGAAGGACATGTTTAGGTTTCTTTAATTCCCTTCTGCATAATCTTGTCTTGACTGTACAAGACTTTGCTGCTTTAGCTATTCTTTGAGATGTTCTCCACCTCTATCTATTCTTTTTTAGCTTTCCCCATTTTGGGAGCTCCAGAGACAACACGTATTGAGTGCCAAACTGGCTGCTACAGTACCCAAGGAAACTTAGGGAGAACTGAGACACGACCATCCTGTACAAACCAAATAGTCTTCCAGACTGACTTTCTAAAGCTATCAGCACAACAACGGCTAACATTTCTTATTTTCTCTGATATCTTTCCTGCTTCAAAAAAAACAATACTCTTCCATGCAGGCTCATGATTGCTGTATCTGAACACAGAAAAAATCTTATCACATCTGACCTTCAGATTGTTTTCTTTAAATACTAATATAAAATAATCTTTATTCTTCAGCCAGGTGTTGTAAAGGATAAGGGACTTATTTATTTAATTTGAACTGAAATCATGAGGAAATAAGCTTTTTTCTTGCACTTGACTGACAGTAAGTTTGAGTCACTCTTTAGCGATTAGAGACATTTGTCAACTTTGTAGCACGCAGGATCATTTTACTTCTTGTATTCTCTGTCTGTCACATTCCTTCCATGTACAAAGATACTCATGGGCTTATAAAAGGAGAGTCTTGCCTGACAAACTTAATTTCTTTATATGACAGGGTCACCCACCTGGTTGACCAAGGAAAGCCTGTTGATGTGATCTTTCTAGATTTCAGTAAGGCCTTCGATACTGCCTCTCATAGTATCCTCATAAACAGAGTGTCCAACATACAGCTGCATAAACGCATAATGCAATAGATATGCAATTGGCTGATTGGTGGGTCTTAAAGGGTCACAGTGAATGGGGTCACATCAGGTTGGTGTCCAGTCACTAGTGCTGTTCCGCAAGGATCCATCTTGGCGCCAGTACTATTTAATATCTTCATAAATGACCTGGATGCAGGACAGAAAGGTTTACTAACCAGGTTTGCTGATGAAAAGAAACTGGGGGGAGCAGCTGACACTCTGGAGGGCAGGGAGGTCCTGCAGAGTGACCTGGACAGATTAGAGAGTTGGGCAATCACCAACTGTGTGAAGTTGAACAAGGGCAAGTGTTGGATTTTGTATCTGGGACATAGCAACCCTGGATAGACACAGAGATTGGGGTATGAGTAGCTGGAGAGCAGCCCTGTGCAGAGGGACCTGGGGGTTCTGGTCAATGGCAAGTTGAGCACGAGCCAAAAGTGTGTCCTTGTAGCCAAGAGGGCCAATGGTGTCCTGGGGTGCATCAAGCGCAGTGTTGCCAGCCAGTTGAGGGAGGTGATTGTCCTGCTCTACTCTGCACTGGTGAGGACCCACCTTGAATACTGCATTCAGTTTTTGGTGCCACAGTATAAAAAGGACATAAAACTACTGGAGTGTCCAGAGGAAGACCACAAGGCTGGTGAAGGGTTTAGAGGAGAAATCATACGAGGAGTGACTGGACCCCGGCAGAGGGACTCTCTCTGAACCCCAGAAGCGGCAACTGTCATGTGGGCCCACCGCGTGTAGGGGGGCGGTCCTGGAAGAAGCCGTGGGGCATTTAAACATCTCCCTGGGAGTGCCAGCGACCAGAGCACGGCGAACGGGGTCGCAGTATACAGGGTCACAGTATAGGCAGTTCACGCAGGCAGGGCAAGCAGGCACTCTCTGGCAGGTGGTTGGCTTCCTACTCCCCTACAGCAATGGTGACCAGGCGTGGCAAAACCTCTGCCACCAGGAGTGTAGGCATCTAAACTGAGCCACTATTACGGGACACAGCTGCCCAGACTCGGGACGGCAGGGAGTGTCTCAGCTTGCTTGTGGTTCCTGATGCCCGTGTGAGGTGTGAACAGATTCAAGATCTGCTCCTTATGGTTGCAGATCTTAAGGATCAGGTAGAGAGATTGAGGAGTATTCGTGAGAGTGAAAGGGAGATAGACTGGTGGAGTAGAACCCTCTTTCCTCCTAAAATTCCTCCCCAGGAGGCTGAGGAATGCCATATTCCTCAGCAACAGGATAGGGGAGGCGACCTGGTTGGTGAGGAGGACTGGGAGCAGGTCTGCTCTCGTGGGGGTTATAGACCTCCCTTTCAGATGCCACCTTTCCAGCTGCCCATACAAAACAGGTTTGGGGTACTGGAATTTGATGCTCAGGTGGAGGACAGTATCACAGAGAAGTCACCTGAGGAGGTTATTAACTGCACATTGCCTGTCAGACAGGTCAGGACTTCAAGTAAGAAAAAGAAAAGGAGGGTCATTGTAGTGGGTGACTCCCTTCTGAAAGGGATGGAGGGCCCTATTTGTAGGATGGATCCAACTCATAGAGAAGTCTGCTGCCTTCCCCAAGCCTGGGTAGGAGACATTGCTAAGAGACTCCCGGATGATATTAAACCATCAGATTATTACCCGCTTCTAGTAGTCCAGGCTGGCAGTGATGAGCTATCTAAAAGAGGGTCTAGGGTTGTTAAAAAAGGAATTCCAGGAGCTGGGACGGTCAATAGATAGGGCAGGAGCACAGGTGGTGTTCTGCTTGGTTCCTCCGGTGGCAGGGATATATACAGATAGGAACAAGAGAATATATGCACTTAATAAATGGCTTAGGGGCTGGTGCTGGCAAAGGAATTTTGGGTTCTATGATCATGAAGAAACATTTATGGCACCCGGCCTGCTTGACCCAGATGGGTCTCGTCTAACTACAAAGGGTGGGAGGATTCTAGCTCAGGAGCAGGCAGGGCTTGATGAGAGGGCTTTAAACTAGGCATGAAGGGGGAGGGGGGAGTTACTAGGCTCACCAGAGATGTTTCTGTGGAGGATGAGCCATCTCAAAGGGTGTCGTCAGTAACCCAACTGAAGTGCATGTAAAAAAACGCACGCAGTATGGGGAACAAACAGGAGGAGCTGGAAGTCCTGGTACAGCGGGAGAGCTATGACATAGTTGCTATCACGGAAACATGGTGGAACAACTCTCATAACTGGAGTGCTGCCATGGAAGGCTACAGGCTCTTCAGGAGAGACAGGCGTGAGAGGAGGGGTGGAGGAATGGCCCTCTAATACTAGGGAAACCCTGGATGCTGTCGAAGTCGAGATCGGTGATGACCAGGTTGAGTGCCTATGGGTAAGGGTCAGAGGGGCAGTCAAGTCTGACCTCCTGGTTGGAGTATGTTACAGACTACCTGACCAGGAGGAGGAGATGGATCTTCTATTGTTTAAGCAGCTGGAGGCTGCCTCTAGATCGGCTGCCCTTGTTCTTTTAGGAGACTTTAACCTTCCGGATATCTGCTGGGAACTTAACACTGCCGAGAGGAGGCAGTCCAGGAGGTTCTTAGAGTGTATTGAGGACTGCTTTTTGTCACAGCTGGTGAGCGAGCCGACCAGGGGTGAGGCTCTCCTTGACCTGCTGTTTACAAACAGAGAAGGGCTGGTGGGTGATGTTACTGTCGGAGGCTGTCTGGGGTGTAGTGATCATGAGATAATTGAGTTCTCTCTAAACAATGTAACAAGAAAAGGCAGGAACAGAACATCGATGCTGGACTTTCAACTGGCAGATTTTGGATTATTTAAGAACTGGTCAGGAAAGTATCCTGGGAAATAGTTCTTAGTGGCAAGGGGGTCCAGGAAGGCTGGATGCACTTCAAGAATGAAATCTTGAAGGCGCAGGAGCGGGCTGTCCCCTTGTGTTGTAAGAAGAGTTGTAGGGGCAGACGGCCGGCCTGGATGAATAGGGAACTTCTGAAGGAACTAAGTAAGAAAAAGAGGATGTGTCATCGTTGGAAAGAAGCAGGCGTAAGTCAGGTCATGTTCAAAGATGTTGTTAAGTCGTGTAGGAAGAAAATCAGGGAAGCAAAGCCCAGTTGGAGTTCAAATTGGCCACTTCCGTCAAGGATAATAAGAAGAGTTTTTATAAATATATCAATGGTAGAATAAAAGGGTGGCAGCGACCTCCACTCCTTGTTGGATGTGGGGGGAAATATAGTAACCAAAGATGCAGAGAAGGTTGAGGTACTTAATGCCTTCTTTGCCTCAGTTTTCAACAGTAAGGATGTCAGCTTGCTTGACAGTTGGCCCTCTGAAGTGGTTGATGGGGGCAGGGTGAAATATGGCCCTCCTGCAATCCATGAGGAAGAAGTTACAGATCTCCTGAGCCACTTGGACCCTCATAGGTCTATGGGGCCGGATGAGATCCATCCTAGGGTGACGAGAGAGCTGGCGGATGAGCTTGCTAAGCCACTCTCCATCATCTTTCAACAGTCCTGGCTCACTGGAGAGGTCCTGGAAGATTGAAAGTTGGCCAATGTGACGCTCATCCACAAGAAGGGCCGTAAGGATGATCCAGGTAATTACAGACCTGTCAGCCTGACCTCGGTCCCAGGTAAAATCATGGAGAAGATAATCCTGGGTGCAATCATGCGGCACCTGCAGAACAGCCAAGAGATCAGGTCCAGCCAGCATGAGTTTAGGAGGGGTATGTCCTGCCTGACCAACCTGATCTCCTTTTATGACCACGTGACTTGCCTGGTGGATGAGAGGAAGGCTGTGGATGTGGTATACCTGGACTTCAGCAAGGCCTTTGGCACTGTCTTCCACAGTAGACTCCTGGAGAAGCTGGCAGCCCATGGCTTAGATGGGAGCACTCTGTGCTGGGTTAGGAATTGGCTGGATGGCCGAGCCCAGAGAGTGGTGGTGAATGGTGTCTCATCCAGTTGGCGGCCGGTCACCAGTGGTGTCCCCCAGGGATCGGTATTGGGTCCAGTCCTGTTTAGCATCTTTATTGATGATCTGGATGAGGGGATCAAGCCCATCATCAGCAAGTTTGCAGATGATACCAAGCTGGGAGGAAGGGTTGATCTGCTAGAGGGTAGGACGGTCCTACAGACGGACCTGGACAGATTGGAGAGCTGGGCTGGTTCTAATGGGATGATGTTTAATAAGTCCAAATGTCGGGTACTTCATTTTGGACACAACAATCCCATGCAGAGCTACAGACTGGGGACAGAGTGGCTGGAGAGTAGTCAGGCAGAAAAGGACCTGGGAGTGCTGGTGGACAGGAAGCTCAACATGAGCCAGCAGTGTGACCAGGTGGCCAAGAAGGCCAATGGCATCCTGGCCTGCATCAGGAATAGTGTGGCGAGCAGGACCAGAGAAGTTATTGTCCCCCTGTACTCGGCACTGGTCAGGCCTCACCTTGAATACTGTGCACAGTCCTGGGCCCCCCAGTTTGGGAAAGATGTCAGGATACTGGAATGTTTTCAGAGGAGGGCAACGAAGATGGTGAAGGGGCTGGAGCACAAGCCCTACAAAGAGCGACTGAGGGAGTTGGGGCTGTTTAGTCTGGAGAAGAGGAGGCTCAGGGGAGATCTCATTGCTCTCTACAACTACCTAAAAGGAGGTTGTAGTTGGGCAGGGATTGGTCTCTTCTCTCAGGTGACCAGTGACAGAACTAGAGGGCATGGACACAAGCTTTGTCAGGGAAAGTTTAGACTTGATGTTAGGAAAACGTTCTTCACTGAAAGGGTGATTGGCCATTGGAATGGGCTGCCCAGGGAGGTGGTGGAGTCGCCGACCCTGGAAGTGCTTAAGGGGAGACTGGATGAGGCACTGAGTGCCATGATTTAGATGATGGTTTGGTGTTAGTGTTGGTGTTGGTGTTAGTGTTGAGTTATAGGTTGGACTTGATGCTCAGAGATCCTTTCCAACCTTATGATACCGTGATATTGTGATACTGTGTGAAGTCACTTGGCCTGTTCAGCCTGGAGAAGAGAAGACTGAGGGAGGACCTCATATCCGTCTACTCTTTCCTCACAAGGGGAGGAAGAAAAGCAGGTGCTGGTCTCTTCTCGCTAGTAACTCGAGGGAAGGGCAGGAAGATCTGTCAGGGGAAGTTTTGTTTGGATATTAGGAAGAGATTCTTCACCCAGAGTGCGGTGGAGCACTGGAAAAGCTCCCCTGGGAAGCAGTCATGGCGCCAAGCCTGACAATATTTAAGAAGAATTTGTACAATGCCCTCAGACATATAGTGTGAATGTTAGGATTGTCCTGTGCAGGGATAGGAGATGGACTTGGTGATCCTTTTGGGTCCCATTCAACTCAGGTTATTCTATGACTCTATGATTCTATGTCTCAAGCCTTCATGACACCAACTGCTCCCACTACTTTGTTTTTTCCACAGTGAATTTTCTTTGATAGTACTTTTTTTTCACATTACTACATGTTTATTTTCCCAGTGACTCATATTTTAAACTACACATAAAATACCTCCGTACACTGCATATATGGCCTGTCAAAAACTACCTTTGTGTCTCTACTTGAACATGCAGCATACCTTTTGATGACCTTTAATTTTAAAAGTCTATGTGCAATTTTGTGACAAATGAAATATAAACATAATTTTAATGTCATTTTCTTGGTTGGTTAAGCCTTGAATCCCTATCCTAACAGCGCTTTCTACTGATCTCAAGCTAGCAGCTTGACTCTGGGGAGGAAATGATAGATTAAATTAGAGTTCACTCCCAGGTAAATTAACTGTGTTTTATGTTGACCAGCAAACCTACATCAGTTATTAATTATCATTGTCTGAATTCAAACATATTTTGGAAAGGTCTGAGGGACTTCTAGTTCCCTTGCATGATTAAAGTTCCCTCCATTTCATATAATATCTACTCCCTTATCAGTCATAAGACACTTGAGTACCGAGATTCAAGTAGATTTATCTTGTCTCTCTCACACTTCCTTTAAAACATAGGTAGAGTTCCCAAGAAAGAGAAGGTAGTCATTAGGGAAGTAAATATATCCTCACCTTTGAATGACTACATAATGCAAGCTTTGTCGAGTGCACATACATCAAAGTTTTTATTATACTAAATTTTTCTGCAATTCCTTACCAGGAGCTTTGTGGCTCTACTATACTTATACTTATGTTTATAGTCTTTGTCCTAAGAATTAAACCTACCTATCCTGCACTGTGGCAGAAAAGACCGAAATATCCTAAGGAGAATCTTATTTTCTGCCCTCTTTAATTACATCAGTAATAACATCCTCCATGTCCTGAGCCAGCTGTGAGAGCTGCATCCTTTTGTGGTGGGTACTAAGATTCTCAGATCCCACCTACTTCCCAGACTTATTTTGTTTTTGTCATCCCAACTAGCTGCCAGGCCAATTACAGCTACAGATATACCAGGCACTGCGGCCTTTTCAAGTGTTGCACAGACATCCATCTAACACCCGTCTGACCAAAGCTTCAGAGGTTGCATTTAGTCACACTGCTTCACAGAACTGAATGCATTAAAGTGTGGGGAAAGTAATGGGAGAAAATGTCATTGAAGTTTGCATCTCTTTTCATCGTTGCTTCATGAATCAAACCGGAGATTTAACAGTTCTTTACATGAACAGCCATGTGGGGTACTGCATCAGACTAAGAAATGGATCTGAAAATTAGTTGTATTTCAACAGATGGCTTCTGATGTGTAATTATCAACATATGCAACGTGAAGTTTCTGTGCAAGGCCTGGTTATCTGGCTTTCCTAGCTTTTTATGCGATTCATGCATTTCCCAGGTGCCTGTAACCACTATGACTCAAAAAGCAGAGAACAATAAAAATGTCTATTTAAGAGCATAGGCACTCCAGACACTAATGGGCCTATGAGAGCCTTTGGCAGGCACATCCATCCAGCATTGAGAGCACCAAAACTGAGTATGTATGACAAGAATGGATTTAGCTGGCAGCCAGATTTTACAAGGCCATTCATTCTTGCAAACACCTAAGACTTGTAACATGTTTTCCAGCTGTGCAAAGTAATTAATTATAATTGAACACAAATAATAATGTCGCTCCTCACTCACAGTAATTTTTACTTTCTCAAATCCACGTGCGCTCAGTGTGTGTATTACTGCAAATGATGTTTAATATCCAACAGCGAGATGTAGATGAACAAACAAAACAAACAAACAAGGAGTTTAATTGAAGGGGTGGTAGGTGTTGATGTGTCATGCAGAGTAAGAATTTCAGGACAGCCCACACCCACCCTGCTAGTAGAAATATTAAAATGCCTCTGTGCAGGCTGCTTTGCAGGCAGGAACAAGGTGAAGAAGCCCAGGCAGGAACAAGGTGAAGGAGCCCAGTCAGGTGAAGAATGCTCCATGGCATTGCAGGGAGTGATAACAAAAGCTGTTTAGATGTTAGGTGCTTCAAGGAAAACATTTCTGAGCCTTAGGGCATTGAATGAGTAGCTCTAGAGTTGCCCTCTAGTATGCAGTATTGGCACAACACAAGACTTTACTGCGAGGGAAGGAAAAATCCCTTTGCAGAGGTAAAGAGTCATCAGATACACGAAGAGCTCACCTCTGCCAGCCACAGACGCTGGCTCTTGGTAATTACTTGTTTGGTTTCTTTGTGACAGCCGCAGGATCAAGAAGCCCACAAATCATTACAGTGCTAGAGAGAGGAAAAAGCTCAACAAAAATCTCACCCCCCTCCAAACCTGCAGGAGCTGTCTGAGAAAGTGAGGACAACACAACACATAAGACAATTTAAAGCTGAGAGAGACAACTAAAGGCAAGATTTATGACTGCACCAAGAGAGGTCATACAGTTCCAAGCCTCAGGCAATGGGGTTCTGTGTAAAGAATATGGATCTGTTTGAGGAATATCATGAAAGTATAATACAATAAAGTGAAGAAAAAGAAAAGAAGCAAGCACCAAATTGATCATCAAACATTGCAGTCCGGATCTGTGCTAACTTCACCACAGCTGAGCAACTCAGCTTCTCACAGCAGGCTTATTGCCATCTTTCCTCCGTAAGGGAGCTGCAGCAAATCTTCTGATTTCCAATATATATTTTTGCTTTGTTTTGTTTTCAGAAACAGAAGAAGATTATATGTTTCACTGAGCCAGGATGCAGACTTTCCCTACTGATGAGGTCCCTGCTGCTTCAGCTCTTCCTTTCACACTGACATCTTATCCGACAGTGTCTGGGAGACCTGCTGTGAATCTACAAGATCTTCTCTTTGGGCTCTCCCCTGTGTAATTTTTGATGTTGTAAGTTTAGAAAAACTGAACTCAAATGCCTCTTCCCTCAGTCAGTGGTGCATCTCCCTTCAACACACGCAAGCTGTTGCAGAAAGTGTAGTCTTTAGGGGTTGTACCAAGCTTTGAAGCATGAGTGAATTAAAAAGTCAGTCCATTTGTAAAGAAAAATGGGGGCAAAGTAAAAGGGATTGTTCTGAATGGCACTGTGATTAGGAATTGATTCAGGAAGACAAAAAGGTTGCATGTGTGAAATAATCTATAGAAAAATGATAGTGTAACAGTTATCAGCCAAACTTTTCAGAAAGTTGAATTTAAAAATCAGGACTACTATTTTGTTTTCTCTGTAAGCAGGCCTTTACTGACACTTTGTAAATATACATAGTAACTCCTTCTACAGGCTGATGTCTTCACTGGCAGTTTTCCCTAGCAACTTCACATGAAGCATTATCAGGAGCTTACCTGGCTTTTATTCTTTACAATCTGTCATGTTTCCAGAATTTTGACAAGAACCTTGGAAATGACTGTATCTGTCCTTAGCACTGATTTTCAGTTCCACTTCATACAATGAACCACCATCATTGACCATGATTTCTAGGGGTAGATAAAACTTTGCAGTGGGCAGAGAGATGGAAACCACTAACATTCAAGGTCTGGGTGGATGGGACTCTGAGCAACCTGGTCTAATTCAAGATTTCTCTGCTCACTGAAGGGAGTTGGACTGAGTGACCTTCATAGTCTCTTCCAATCCAAACCATTCTATGATTCTATGATTCTTTGATTCCCAAGTCACAGAGTATTTTGTTTCTTTCTGGTATACTTCCTGCTCTCTCAGTTTTGGCACCACGAGTGAATGTGGTCCACAGAAGATTTGCCTTCACCCTCTTCTTTTTTTAATGAGATTCATACACAGCTGCAATAGGCTCATTTGCACATTTATTAAGGAATTCTCACTTTTCTGCTCTGTATTTGACTTTTGGTTACAATGTGAACCTCATTTACTTACTTGTTACACTTTTTTATGGAATTAATGGCTATTCCAATCAACAGCTCCACTTTGACTCTGTATTTTTTAAATGTCAGGAAGGCAGTGCTATCAGTCACATCCTTTACTATTGATGCTTTACCAGATATGCAGCATGTTTTCCTCCTTCTCTTTTCACTTGTCTTACACAATATGAATATATCTGTTCCTTTAAAAACTATATATATTATTAGTACTTTACAGGTTAATTATCCCTTTGTCTTTGCTCCAGATTTCAGACTCCTTTCCTCAATTCATGACATGATATCAGGAAACTGTGGATGCCAGAGCATTACAATGACTACACAGTGCATGTGTTGTAGTGTACACGTGACACAGCCCTCCTCACCACCTTTTTTGGGGTTTCCCTTCTCTTGCTTCTTAACTGAGGATAAATCATTTTCTGTTTCTTCAGGGTAAGTGGTGTCTTCCAATGCTACTCAGCACATTAATCCTGGGTTTTAGGACCTTTACACTGGACTAAACAAAGGTTATTGCTTTTCTCCTTCAACAGGAAAAAAAAAAAAAGCCTTTCTCTGCAGTAAACAAGGATAAATAAGTTTCTCTGGCATGTTGACAGAGTGGTGACCACTGGATGGGAACTTGCAAGACTGATTCATTCCCAGATGCCGTTCCACAACTGCTGAGAAACAGACAAAGCAACCTGGAGCACTCTTGCTTATTTACAGCACATCCATTGCCTCCAGGGAACAGAACATGCTCTGCAGGTCTTTTAACATTACCAACATGTGAAACCAAACCCAAGGAAATGCCCCTGTTGCACACTTACTAGTCATACTTGGTGCACTTCTGTATATTGATGGCCAAATAAATGTGTGATTACTGCTTTATTTCTATCCATGCTAGGAATATCTGTTTCCTATGCACATTGCTGTGGACACTAGTAGCAGATTCAGTGCCCATGGAAACATTTCTCCGTTACCCAGCATTGTATTGGTAAAAGGTGGCTGGCTCAAGTGGTCTGTGCACATAAGATCACTGCAGGATCCCTCTTTTCTGCTCTGTGAATATTTAATTTCTTTTCTGAGCTTTCAGAGTCAGTAGCCACTAAAGACTCAGTGTAACTTACATGAAAAAAAAATAGTATATTTATATTCTCATTAAAAGTAAAAAAAATGGAGGTCACTCCACTGTCTTGGCTACTTGTCTTCCTTCTCTCATACCATGCCACAGCTCTTCTCCTGCCTTTTTCACCCCACAGAGTTCAATGGAAGACTTCAATATCAAGGTTGCATAAGCTGAAGGTCAGTTCAATTTTAGGTACTGCACTTGATCCCTGATTATAAGTCATTAATTTCCAGAATGTGATTGTTCCAGTAGAGCCCTGTCTGTCCACACCATGTCAGAAGATGATGGGAAGCTTTGGAAGATCTGTCTCTGATTTGAGCTCTAACATCTGAGAGGAAGATTTCTTCATATTCATCAGCATTTCAATTATTGCACAAAACCTCCATAATGCTTAAGAACTGGCCTTTTCTTGGCTGTGACAGCAGACTCTTACAGATACACAAATTATTGCTCAGCTGTGTAAAACTATGCAGTTTTACTTTGTAGCTCAAGTCACTCATTTATATAAAAATATAGCCTCATTTATTCTGTAAAACGCAATACTGAGCCAGACTGGGATGATACTTGTTTCTCAGCAACGATAGAGAATAGTGCTTCCCTCTGTTCCAACATCAATTTAACCTGACCAGCACCTGGAGCCTTGGCACGGTTTTCTTAAAAAAGCTTTTCATAAAGCACAGCAATATGGAGAGAAGATATTCCGTTGTGTTATTATTAGCTTGGATCATATTTTTGTGAATCATGAAGGAAAATAGAAACACAGCTGGCTAAGCACTGCCCTTTAAATGTAAGGACAGTGTTTGTGTGTGCGAGTGTGCATATATATTTATCAAGATTTAAATTTAAATTCTCTGATATTTTCTTCTGTGGACTTCAATTGAGGTCATTTATAATATGCCCAACCCATGGTTAGTTGTCAGGAACTATTACAGAAAAACTAGCTGGGCACTTAACTGTTTTGTGTTCTCTGAAGTACCTCTCTGTATTTTGCTGTTTGCCAACCTCATATGTAAAATCATGTAGACATTTTATATTGGGAACTTTGGTCTCTGAAATATATGCTTGGGATTAATCTCTGAGTTTTTGTGCTTTTAAAACATTCCTGCCTGCTTAAGTACTTAATCTGAACTTTTTGCCAGCTTCCCTAGCACCTTCAAATCGATTACGGCTTCATAAGTTTAGGTTACGATGGGTGACCATTTACCTCAGAGCTTCGATAACTTCTGCCTGTAAAAGCTTCTGTCTTTCTATGCAACAGAAGCTTTCTATGATGACCTTTGGAGATGTGATTCTTTCAATGAGACTGCTGAGGTCTCTTGCACAGTACTATCTGGGTCTGCAATACAAGTGAAGAACAAATGGTGCAGATGGGAAAATTCTGCTACCCCAGTCACCAGATCAAGGATTTAACAACCCTGTAGACTCTGCATTCCCCACCAGCTACTATTACTAGCTGGTTAGGTTGTCATACCAGCAGCTGACCTTTTTCATAATTTTCTATGGAGGAATAAAAACCTCCATTATCTCATACCAAAGAAAATTCTCTTCCTTAAGGTTGAGGATTTGATATCACTATCGGAAAAATTGGGCCTACAAGAAAGTTGGGGAGGGGCATTTTACAAGGGCAAGTAGTGATAGGATGAGGGAGAATGGCTTTAATTTGGAAGGGGGAAGATTTAAATTAGACATTAGGAAGAAATTCTTCACAATGACGGTGGTGAAACACTGACACAAGTTGCCCAGGGAAGTTGTGGATGCCCTATCCCTGGAAGTGTTCAAGGCCAGGTTGGATGGGGCCTTGAGCAGCCTGGTCTGGTGGGTGGTTTCCATGTCCATGGCAGGGGGTGTTGGAACCGGATGATCTTTAAGGTCTCTATCAACCAAAACCATTCTGTTAAAGAAAAAAAATCTTGGTCCCAAATCTGATGCTTTAGTAGCTTGAAACTCTTGCTGGAATCTCTTACCGATCAAGAGCAAATGGTCAGGTAAGTATTTTACCATGAAATGTATGATTGCTTCCATGTACCGCTAAAGAAATTTTTCCTTCAGCTATGTAGGAAAATTGCAGATTCATTTAGATTGAAGGAACATCCTGAGGTAATGTGATCCAACGTGCTGGCTCAGGCAACATCAGCTAGAGCAGGCTGCACAGGATCATGGCCAATTGTGTTTTGAATATTGGGTTTCTTCAGATGGAATCTACACAACAAAAAAGGAATTAAACTAGAAGAAGCAAGTTACATTAGGATATAGCTCGTTCCTCTTCTGTCAGACCTGGTACACTACTACACAAAGAAACAGAGAAGATTTCCTCTGTGGATTCATTTGGATTAATTATTTTTCTTTGTTTCTGACTTACATATTGCTGTTTGTAAAAACTATCTTCTTCAACAGTGAAAGAAGTTTCTTTCTGTTTATAAATCTGGGTGGATGTTTAAACTTGTCAAGTGTTTCAGAATCCTTTGGGACAAAATGTGCTATATAAATGTAAAATACTCTGTTAGTATTTGTTATTTCTTTACACATGGTAAGTGCTACTGGGATATTCTGTTTGTTGCAGTTACTGTGATGGTATTAGGTAACCTGGCATTGCATCTTGCCACAGGACACAAAGATTTATTTCTGAAGAAATTAACACACATCCTTCAGTTTTCCACTAACTCAGGTGGTGTTACATTAGGTATATCTAACTCTAAACTTTCCCATCCTTATTTTATGAGGCATGGGGAACTAAAATTCTCAGAGAAATTATTATCTTCTGTTTTTTTGTTCATTTTTGCTCAGTGTCATGCTGAAAACCAACGGCTTGTAAGTCCAAATATTACACTTTTGCTGTGTTTTGCTTGGGGGTGCGCACTGATGCAAGAGTTTCTTGTAAATAGAAGGAATGAAAGAAACAATAAATATTTTTACTTTGGAAGGAATAAACATGTCAGGATATTTTCTGAGTTTTGTCATCGCTGGCAGACATTAAGCCAGTTCCCGTGCCTGCTGCATGTGCTAGAGAAGAAACCTCACCCAAAATGTCGTCTTTTCTTATCTCACCATAGACTACTTCATTCCTGTGAAAGCAAAGAAAGATTTTCTCAACGCTGCCTGTCATCTGTGTAAAGCATCTAATAGGATCAATTACTAATATATTATTTTTTCACCATAATCTTCTCTTCTGTCTTAAGTGTATTTTGAGTGTGACACTGTTATTTTTAAAATATTCTGAAAATTACTGTTACTACCCAATCGTGTCTCTCTACTGACCCTTACATATCATGCCTAGAAGCCCAGGGGATTAAATAGTTAGTCTGCTGGGTCTTGCTCTGGCAGAGAAATTTTGTACCAGCATCTATAGAAAGCAACAAAGTACTTGATTTTCTCATCCCAATCCAGAGGCAGTGAAGAAAAAGCATACCTAAGAACACGACATTTAAAAATATGGCCATAAATGAGTTGCAAGGGTAGATTACAGATTGTGGTTGAAAACTCCATTTTTTTTTGATTCCCAGAAATACAGAATTTCTTCATCTGTGAAGAAATTAGTTCACAAGAGTTATTCTCATTTTGGTATGAGACCTATCGTCATAGAAAAAACAAATCTATATTAGAAAAATTATATCTTTGGAGGAAAGAATGTTATGTGAAGAGCATTTAAAAACCTCTTGTGAAACTTCCAAATAGAAATTTTTAGCTAGATTCCTTTTAATAGGCTGTAGTTCGTGGAACTCCTCAGAAGTTTTCTGTAGAAGTTTCTCCATCAAAAAATGCTCTTTTGCTGAATTGAGAACATTCCCGGATAATTTGTTGTTTTGAACATTTGATTTCATAAATAATTGAAAGGAATAATTCAGAAATTGCAACTCTGTGACTTCTTTTTTAGAAAGGAACACCATATTTTTATCTTTAAAATGAGATTTTGATTATATTACCATTATTGTGCAAGTATAAAAATATTTAAGAAGCCTTCCCATTGGATGAAGGGCAGTAATGACAAATTCTCTCAGTCTTTATGTGATTATAGTCTTATTTAGGAGAATTTAGGTTCCAAACTGCAGTTTTCAGTGGAAAGTATGTGGGTGAAATTTTCTGAATCTGCGTTTTCCAGACAAAGAAGATGCCTTTATTTCCTCTTCTGAAGAACATCCTAGGAGTGGTACTCAACTGAGGAGTTACCATTTCCATAGTGAATTTGAATGACATATCATGCAGTCGTCATTACTATGGCAGGAGATTCTTCATCTCTAATTTACATACATATCTGATAGTTACAGTTCTACCGGAAAAAAACAACAAAAGAAAACAAACCAAAGCAAAACATAAAAATGAGGGCTGAAAATTGTAAGGTGGACACCAGTGTGTGTGTGTGTGTTGTAGCAAGTCCTATATCATAGAATCTCAGAATGATTTGAGTTGTAAGGGACCTTAAAGATCATCCAGTTGCAAGTCTCCTACCATGAACAGGGACACCATCTACTGGATCAGGTTGCTCAAAGTCTCATCCAAACTGACCCTGAATGCCTCCAGGGATGGGGCATCCACGACTTCCCTGGGCAACCTGTGCCAGTGCCTCACCACCCTTGCAGAAAAAAAAAAATTCCTGATAGCTAATGTAAATCTCCCCTCTTTCAGTTTAAAACCTTTACCCCTCACCCCATCACTACATTCCATAATGAACAGCCCCTCCCCAGCTTTTCTGTAGACCCCAATTAAGAACTGGAAGACTGCTATAAGGTCTCTCTGAAACCTTATCTTCTCTAGGCTGAACAAACGCAACTGTCTCAGCCTGTCTTCATACGGGAGTTATTCCAGCTCTCTGATCATCTTTGTGGCCACCTCTGGACTAGCTTAACAGGTCCATGTCTTTCCTGTGCTGACGATCTGAGTGCAGTAATCCAGGTGACGTCTCACAACAGCAGACTATAGTGGAGAATTATCTCCCTCGAGCTCCTTGTTGCACTTCTGATGCAGCCCAAGACACTGTTGGTTTTCTTGGGCTCCGAGCACACATTGCCAGTTCATTTTGAGCTTCTCATCCATCAGCACTCCCAAGTCCTTCTCTTCAGGGCTGCTCTCAACCCATTCTTTGCCCAGTCTATAGTCATGCTTGGGATTGCCCTGACCCATATGAAGGACCTTGCACTTGACCTGTGACAACCTTATATTTCATATGACACGCACTCCAGTGGTGTTGGTCTACATGGACTGATGAAAAAGAATACGGTGAATAGTATGACTAGAATAAGGAGATTGTAGATCTGCGTAGGGGCAGAATTTGTTCCTCATGCATAAAATAAAGGATGAAGGAAAATTAATCCAGGAAGAATCTTTCCTGAGAGGTGTGAAACATCGTATCACCAGATCCATAGTTTGGAACAGACAACTCAAGAGGTCTTTGAAGGAATACTTTGAAGTCCTGGAAATTTTAAAAATATGATTTAGTGACGATGTGGATCAGCTGTTGTGTTCCTAATGTCCTCTACAAATGCTGCCTGAGACTACAATTTATGTCATGCACATTATAAAAAGTAAGCATGAGCATCCCTGCCTTCTTTACGCTCTGAGAAAGAACATGGTGCAGAATGTATCAGGAGATTGAAAGAGTAATTAATGCTGGGCATTTACCCAAATTATACTTTTGAAGGGTATTTTTCTTGTCATTGTCTTTACACTTGCTGACATAATGTCTAAAAATTTTAAGTGAGGCATAATTATTTGAGTGATAGAGCTGTTTGTGGATACTGAGGGGAAGGCATTCATTTTTGGTTGAACTTACCTAAAAAGAAGCAGAGTGCCCTGTTGTGCCAGATCAGTCTGTCCCAGTCCAGTCCAAGCATGCATTCAAGGGGAATCCTCCAACCCTGAATGTAAACAACATCTGCCACTTTGCTGTGATTACTACACAAAAATTCAGGTCAGTCACTTTGTAGCTGCTTGAGGCTACTGCTCTCCTGATTGCCAGCCAATAAACTAGATAAGGCTTATAATGTGTTTAGATCGGTTGTTAATGTCCCTCTGATTTGCCCTCTGTGCAGATTGGTCCAGGACTTGTGAAGTCTGACGTCTTTGAGGGAACATTGCAAAAGAAAAGCAATCTACCTGCTGACATAAAAAAACTTCAAAAATGTGGTGATCTGGATTTGCTTTTGTGAAGTGTTATGTAAACTAAATAATCTGAGGTCTTGTGGCTGGGAATCACTGTCATTCGCCATCAGCTTCATGCTTTATAATAAGCTTGAGATTAAGAAAAAACCAGGAAAACAATGTACTTTTTTTATCATGATTTAAAAAGTCTCTCAGACAGAAACTCTGTACCTTAATCCTTATCCTAAACCATCTTTCAAAATTTCATACTCTCCTTCATAGTGGAAATCAAATATATTGAAAATTTGTAAGGAAATTCTCTTTAAAATTAAAAGGACACATAGCCACCTGTCTGGAATCACTGCTGAACAGTGATTTATTACACATTCTTCTTAAAAAGGGTTTGCTTCAGAAATATTTAAAGTGAATTAACATTTTAAACACAGACTTTTTTACTATAGATTGTTAAGGAACTTCAGTTAAACACTAAGAGAGAAGATAGCTATGGAAATTGCTTTAAATTCTAAATAGCTGATAATATTAATTGAGAATACATTGTTGATGCTGTCAGCATAACAGGACTTCCAGTTCCTATTACAGCTCAAATAGCTTAGTAACTTTAACTATGGTAAGAAATCCAAAACCCCACAAATTTCTTAATGGATAAACTTAATGCAAGACTAAAAACAACTACCAATGCAGGGGTGCTCTGAAACGCTAAAAAAATATTTTAAACCAAAAAATCCACCCTGTTGCAATTTTTTTTCTTGGTTCTCTTCTCATCTTTTGTATGACAATACCTGTTCCTGGGTTGTCACCAAGCAGTGACAGCATATTCTGGAATCTGTTCCAACTTCTGACTGCAGCACCTAGGACCTTTTCGTAAGTGAGCAAGAAGGCCTTGCTATGTCTGTAGCACTTTCTTTTGCTTACCTAGAACGGACTGTTCAGTCTACTTAATGATATCCAGAAGTGTCACTGTCTCTGGGTCTTGGCAAGATGATAATTTGACTGTCTTCCTTTTTTATTAACATCTCAGCATAAAGGACTTAATTTTTGAAGCTGAATGCAACATGACTTTTTTTTGTCATTTGAAATTACTCATCTTAGTCTCTCCATTGTCAGTTTCAAGGAGAACCACTTTGTTCCAGTTCTGAAAACCCAAATAGAAATCTTAGTGCTCTCCTAGTCTGAAAAGTCTAGTGGAAGAACTGAAAAGCAGAACTTATTGACTAAAAAAATGTTTCAGTTGTTTTACTTGCTTCCATAAATCTGACAATTCTGAAAAAAAGTATACAATAATCATTGTTTTTTATTGTCTGTTTTCTTGAGTTTCACACAGTAGAAATATTTTCATTCATAGCACATTTATAAGTCAGAAGACTTGAAACTTCATGCAACTGGGATACTGTTGGTTGTTTGCCTTTCGTCTAAAAAAAACTCTTGCCACTTTTTTCTATGAAATTACATCTTAGCATCAATCTGATACAGGCTTTTAGATGCTCACTCCCATTTAGAGAACTTACAAACTTCAGGAACACATCCAGTCAGCACGGATTTGGGGTAACACACAGACTTTCTATCTAAGGTGAAAACGAGAGAAGACAGACAGATAGGACAGTGAAACTGCTGATGTAGCTGAGGTCTTAACCAGGCAAAGAAACAAATTTGATGAAGTTTCTTGAGGTTTTCATCACTCTTTCTCTGGAACTCGACTATCAAGGTTTTGATGCAGGAAAACCTGCGACATTTCACTGTCATGCTTTTCCTGCTATATGTTCATGACAATATAAAAAGGCATGCTTACCAGTGCGTGGGTGTAATGATGTATTTGGAGTTCAGGATTATTGTATTGCTGGTACTGGATGACTGAGGAATATCTGATTCTTTCTTTCTACAAATTCATTTCTGATAATTATATTTGTAGCCTTATTGGGCCTCTCTGGAGAATCACAAAGACTAGATTAGGAGAGGGTGAAAATGGTTTCTTATAGCTCCCTGAGTTCAGAATTCTCGTTAATGTTGCATGTTTCCAAGTGTCTGGAGCTTTTCATTGTTAGCAGTGGACACAGATGATCTAGGGTAGCCTCTGGCAATGCTAGACCCAGTTTCCTTCCCAAATTGCTCACAACTTAAACAGATTACAGAAAGGAAGAACTGTTATTCTAATTTCATATACAGGGTGCTTAAGCACATTGTAGTCATATAATTTACCAAAGTAGCTTTGTTGCAGAGACAGGGATGTTAAAAGTCCCAGTCAAAAGAATTTAATTAGTAGGTTTATTACACAGATGTGTAAATACACACATCCCTCAATGGGTTCATCAGTTGACTTAAGACTTTCTGTTTTTTGGTAATATTTATTTCAAGAGCTACTGAAATACAACTGCCACTTTAGGAAGAAAACCTGGGCTTCAGGATCTCTCTCATTTTGAATTCCAGTCCTTATTTCCAGCTCCTACTTGCTTCTTTTCTTCTTCCAGATCCTCACACTCTGTATTTGCTCACAGCAATTCTGGGCATGGGAAGAGGGAAAATGTCATAGAAGTTACTTATGCTAATATGTTTTCCACCATATGCTTAACAAAAAAATCTATGCAATGTTCTCTGTGAACTCTTTGTGAACATTTTGCAGTGGATTTTTAGCATATATATATATGGTGCTAAATTCAGTCTAATGCTGCCAACAATTCTGGGGAAATAGATAGTTTCTTCCTACAGGAAGACATTTACAATCTTTAAAGTTGTAATCTATCTAGTGACACATCTAGACTCTGAGACCTAGGAAATCTTAATTGCACATGCATGACTAGTGGTCTGTGATGCAATGGAGGATGACAGAGATCCAGTTTATGAGACTGTTAAACCTTCCTTGATTTTTGTCCTGGTAAACATGATGTCAGAATTTCTAAGCAGTTTGCAATGGTTCCACACTAAATCTATTTTCAAGCAAACATGATCCAAGTGCTTCTTGAGTCACAGCATTAGTGGAGCATATAAGTACCTATGTTGCATCAGTTTGGAAGCTTTTCCCAAACTGGCATTCTTTATGAAACTCCTTTACAGATATGCTTGTAATAAGATTCTTCCTAGCAAAATGCAGAATAAATCTTGAGCATCTGTCAGTTTTACCTGTACCCCTGACTGAAACATGACATTAATTTTTGTGTCTCTTGACACAAACAACTCCAACTCCTTTCACAGTGAGTGTTAAACATAAAAAAATCTACCCACAGTCCATTTCAATCAAATGAAAGGAAATAACAAAAAATGGGAATGGGAAGGTAGTTTGAGTTTCATCATCATAACTCACACAATAATATTAAATATATTTTTATATTTGAGTTTCTATGCAATTTCTTATTGATGATATATTATTATAATGTTTATTACTATTGTTATTATTATTATCTATAACTCCTTCCCAGTTTTATGTGTATGTATTCACTGTTTCACAGCATCACAAGGTTGGAAAGGACCTCTGAGATCATCAAGTCCAACCTATCACCCAACACTAACACCAACCCATCATCTAAACCATGGCACTCAGTGCCTCATCCAGTCTCCCCTTAAACACCTCCAGGGTCGGCGACTCCACCACCTCCCTGGGCAGCGCATTCCAATGGTCAATCACCCTTCCAGTGAAGAATTTTTTCCTAACATCAAGTCTAAACTTTCCCTAACGAAGCTTGAGTCTATGCCCTCTAGTTCTGTCACTGGTCACCTGAGAGAAGAGACCAACCCCTGCCCAACTCTCCACCCGCCCGGATTGAGCACCCGGCTGCAGTACTTACCATTCCTGCCGCTATCCGCGCCGAATCATGTAGCCACCTGTTCCCATTCAATGTCTTAAATATAAGGTTTATGAGTGTATGAGCATATGGATAACTCGTGAAGTTGTTAGGCTGTTTCAAGGCCTATTCATTTGCTGCAACTTTGTCCTTATATCATTTTCCTAGTATGTACTGAGCCTTGTCCAGTCACTACCATCTGAAGGTGAAAATAGATATCAAGCTAAAGTGTGAATGGCTTCTTTTCTACTATCAAATAATTCTTCCTTTCCAAAACTCAGCCTCTAACACTAAGCTATACCGTACAGCCTGTGATTTCACAACAGCAAATTTGTCCTAAAATCATTACAAGTCATCCCAAAATTTACATCTTCTCCTCTTCTGCATTATTCCTCAGCTGGTCTGTGTTCACATATCTTAGCTCTCTCTAGATACTTACTCCTTCTTGTTGCAGGTCACCTGTACCCCACCTTCTCATCACTCCATTTTCTCTGGAAATTCTTGGAGTCCACAGAATTTATTAGAGAGAGAAAAAAAAAGAAAGCTTTCAAACACAATCTATTGATAGACCATTAAAGATATAGTGAATGCTGTTATTGATATAAATAACTTTTTTTTTAGGTTTTAATTTCCTGGGGTCTACAGATTTTCTTTTTCCAAAAGAGGTGTTTTCATTTAGCAGTAGGTTACAGCTGCTGGAAGAGAACAAGAAAAAAAGATTTAATTAGTAGAGTACCTAGGGAAAGAAAAAGAAATTTTTTTTTTTTGGGGGGGGGGGGGTTGTTGCTTATATCTTGGAGAGAGCTAAGAAGGAGACCTGAGGAGCAGAAGACTTTTGTAAACAGCAAGAATTAAAGTTACGGATGGAAATGGATTGAGCGGAATGATCTAGGGAGGGTACTCCAAACTAGTCAGTATTTAGACTGGCACAAGATGACAAAATGAGGTTTGGGAGCAGCTAGAGCTAATTGACTATTTTTCTTTCAGAAGCTTTGGCACTCTGATGCTTCAAAATTTGCAGATGTAAGGCTAGGAGAAGGAAGAGATAAATTTGCGATTATATCTTGTGCAGCATCAGAAATAAACCTATTGCTGAGGTTGGTTGTTGTGATGGGATTACCTAAGGTTTCTTTTTTCTTTGGAAACTTTAAAACCAAAGAGGACAGTGGCAGCTTTAAGAAAAGAGTGGAATAAAGGTCAGTTGTATTATAAGTAGACTCTCACAATAAAATGATTAATAGCATAGACTAATAAACAAGCATTACTATTACTTTCAGGAACAGGCTTTCAACTCCATCTGGAGATCACAAGAGGGAGAAAGTTTTGATTAAGTCAGGTTTTGAAAAAGAAAGAATCGAAACTTATCTGTGGTGGTTGTGCATCTGGGGTACAATCCTGAAATAGAAGTGAACTAGAAAGAGCATTAACATTTTTATTCCTTTATTTTTTTCTGATTACTGCACAGTGTGACTGTGCAGCTTTTTAAATATCAGAGTTCAGGGGTTAAACAAGGGTTAATGTTTCAATAGAAAGAACTAGAGTTAGACTGGAGCAAATATCAATAATATTTTGTGGTGGTATTGAGCATCACCTAGGAATTAAGCTGAATGTAGATGTTAAAGAGAATGTGGGGTTGTCTATTTTTTTTTGTGACAATTTCTATAGGTTCATGAAAATTCTTTGATATAATATAGGTATTATAGAGAAAAGTAATATTCACGCTTGTGTCTTTTTGAGAAAATGCCTTATCTTTGCTTCTTTTTAGCTGTGACTGAGTAGTACATTAGGGTTGGGGTTAGAATTATGGGAATAAGGGAGACAAACATTAGAATTATGGTTGTGTATTGGAGACAGTGCTTTTGTAAGAACCACTTTTGTAATTATATTTTTATTTCAAATTATCCCAGTGGATTGCAAAATAGACATAGCAGGGTTAATGTTACTTTTCATAAAATGAGAGTAGTTACTATTCTACTGACTTCAGATCTTCAAAATAATTTAAATTTCTCAGCCAATGAATCACAGTTATCGTTCTTATCAGTGACTGAGAAATATGGAAACCTGGAGCTAAGGTATTAGGAATAGGTTATTTCTTATTAGGAATAGGTTATTTCTTATTAGGAATAAGAAAATGAGGAAGAGACAAAATTTTTGTGTTACTGTTTCTAGACTATAGAAATAAAACATGCACATAAGTCAAGTGGCTAGCTATTGTTCCTCTAACTTGATGGTGTGGTTGGAAAGTAAGCAGTGAGCACGGTTGGAATTAGGGCTATAGTTAGCATAAAACAAATGAGCATGGAAACATTTAAAATTTGTATAATGGACTGAAGAAAAGAAAACCAGTTCTATTTTCACAAGAGGCCTAGAATATTGTTACACCCTTTGGTTTCAGGGTTTGACAGTCCACTTTTAACCGTGTCACCTGTAACCAGTGTTAGGAATAGATTTAAGGTTGAGAAAACAATGGAGTTGTAATTATCCTTGCATTGTGTGTAGACCACTAACGTAAAATACGGACCTGAACTGTATGGGTGAAAGTGATAATCTTCTGTCTCACGTCATTTTGTCTATGAACAAAGCTTGTGTTACAATTAGATTTTTAGTCAGCTTTAGGGATGGTCTAGCTTTAGGGGTTCCCTAGGTGAGTGAATGAAAAGTTACAAGATTTTTAAAAATGGACCATGGTACCTCATGGTACTTCACTCAGTCACTGAGCCTCTGACAGAACAGAGTTGCAGAGTAGAAAAGGGAGGAGAAAGAATTGTGTTACTTATGGTACAGAATTGCAAAATGAATTTTAAGATGTTTATACCAATCATTACTAATTTTATGCAAGACCAAGCATAGGGCTAAAATAAAAGAGTGCAGGCAGAAATTTATTTGTTATATTATTTTTAATAAATTGCCAAAATAAAATTCTGGCCAGTGACTTACAGTTAATTTTATTACTTGTAGAAGAGTTTGACAATGGTGGCTAGAGTAAGGTAGTCTAAAGGCTGGGTTTAATGTTAAGCACGCGAGAGAAATACATGAGAACCAACTTCCTCCATTTTCCCATCCACTCAGATCAGTAGAGTTGTGATACTTTTACAGATCTGCTTATAAAAGACTAGGAGCTTGTACAAGAATGTAGGCAGGATTCTTGCTCTCTCCCACACTTTCTATGATTTAATTGCAGCTTAATTATGTCTTCTCATACCTGTCTACAGACCTCTCTAAAAATAATTTCTTTGTTGATCATGAGTCTTGAATTGAAGTTCACTGGACTCTCGTGGGCTTAAAGAAGGTTCTAGAGCAAGCTGAAATTACAATAAATCCTTTAAATTGTCTTATAAGTATCATTATGATTCCTATAAATAACATTAGGTTTTTCATTGATCCTACTGTTTTAAGGGCAGCTGTTACTCTAGCTTTGATAAGACAACAGATACTGTCTCACTTGGAGAAATTACATTAATTATGGAATACAATGTACAGTAAAACACCTGCATTTGGATATCTGAAAGGTGTAATTTAGTCAATGACTGCATGCTGAACTCTTGCTATGGTCAATGGAGATTCAGGGAGTCTGGTTGGTGGAATCCCACAGATATTCAGCAGACTGAACCAACCCATGATTCATTATATTGAACCAAATCCCTCCGCAGGCACCATTGACTGGAACAGGTAATGGCTTCATCCACTTTCCTGAAAATAGAAATTATCCATGATTTGAGATAAGGTAAGGCATTTCACTTGGTCAGAAGCCATGGATGTCCTACAGACCCTGTGCCATATCTGTCCATCCCACCTTTAGACCTTGGCTACTCTTAAGCACTAGAAATGGCACCAGATGCGTATATTCATCTTAGCTCTACACTGATCAGAGAGGAAGACTGGACACTGAGACCATGTGTAGGCAACCACATACAGACAGCTAGATTTAAGTGTCCTAATCTGGAACTCGGCCCCACACAAGGTGGGAGAGCTGGTTGCATGGATGGAAATGCAGAATGTTGCTCTGGAGGTTGTAGGTTACCTGGCCTCCAGCTGCCCTAATCTACAGGTTCAGCTTCATCTCTCTCAGAATCAGATAGGTAGATGAGTTACCTTATCGCATCGGGAATACCTCCAGACAATTGCGTATTAAGGAATTGAAGTATGACATAATCATGAGAGGGTTTTTAGTGGGCATTGTCAAGATAAAACTCTGAGGCTTTCGGTGCCTTTCTACAAATGTTTGTCTATTCTAAGAGAATTACTGTGCTCATACAGACTGGGAATATATTTGAGTAATTTAAAGTACAGAAAATATTACATGGTTGTAGTAATTACCCTCAAAAACCTATTGCACTATACTACCAGCAAAAATGTGTGAGAGTATTTTGAGATGATTTTTTTCCTGGACAAGAAGGTATTGATGGATTCAGAAAGACAGAATAAAACAATTTATTTGGTCTTCTGCTGTTATCCAGCATTTGCTTAAGCCTCTTGATATAGAAATAAAAGATTCATGTAAACCTGAACTCTCCAAAACATTAATCCAGTAAAACACCCGCACCCAAGTATACACACATTTAAGGTTATTTTCAAAGATAATTTTTCTCTAAGTTGCCACTATACTAGGTTGTATGTATCTATAGAGAAATACAAGAATGTGTTGTGATTCTCCTATGTACTATCTATATTTCTATATCCCCCTGACAGACCAGGAATAAAAAAAGTATACAAACCATTTTTACTCTCTCCTTTTCATTCTGGCCACAGTAAAGGAAACAGAAACAGCTTTACAGAAGAGAAAAAGATTCTTTAATTTTCTACTGATCTATTGTGCATCAGGTTTAAATACTTTTCAATAGGGGAAAACACTGAAATTAAACATTTGAAAAGCAGTTGCTTGTGTATTATACCTCTTTATCAAAATTTTAATTTGTTGTCCTAGAAAAATAATTGCATTTTAATCTTTCATACAGTTAATATATCAAAAATTTTAGTACCAGGTGGAGGTACAAAATTAATATTGGGTTATCAAAGATTAATCACCAACTCAAGAAAAGATGTTTCAACGTTCATATATAAACAAAGAAGTGCACACATTGTCATCCTTATTTGAATAGATCACTGAAGTCCAGGTTTGGAGTAATATAGTATTCTACATAAACAAGATTACTATAGCTCTGTCTCTAATATCTAGCAAATGGTCATCATCAGTATTGTGGTCTAACATTAAATTTCTGGATCTGCATTTGACATGGGTACATTCAGGACATAAGAAGATTTAGGGTTTGTAAAGAATTGAATCAGTATCCTCTTGTAATATGCAAGCATAGGACCTGTGAGCTTTCAGATACATGATAATAAGATGTTTATACAAAGTTTTAGCATGACATAGTCTGTAACTTCCATGCCAATTACAAGTCATTGAAATCCTATTAAGGAGAGTGAATTATAGTGCTAATAGAGAATATCCTGAAATTATGATCACCTGAGATCTGTTCAGTATTCAATTAAAGGCCTCTGTCTCATTTTAATGGGACATAATTCTTTACTGCTGGCACCATGTTGTGACTTTGCTGGAATTTTCTGTGAAGTCTGAAGACATGGGTAATTAAGCTATCCTTTCTGGGTTTAGGATAAAGTGCATTGCTGGGAACAGTATAAAAACTTGGACTTCTGTTACCTGGTTTGATCTCTAAAGAAAATATTTTTGCATCACTAGACTAAGATCACAAACTAGGTTTAGATTAAATGATCTTCGCATTTTTTTTAAGACAATAATGACTTTTGCCCAAATGCAGAAAGGTAGGAGATTTTTCTAGCTTTCAGAGTCTCTTATCTTCTTTTATACATTTTTCTTATTGTACTTAAAATGTAACTGAAAATGACGTTACCCCACATTTGAGCACAGCACTGGTGTAGATCATCTCCTGAGGTCTATTGTAGCCAAGGTGTCTAGTACCATTCCCTTAAGAATCCTAGAAATCTGCACAGAAAACACAGATAAGCCAAGAGCTGCATCAGAAAAAGTATATTTTTAATATCAGCACCCGACAGCCAGTTGTGCTTAAATTGGCACTGGACACCTCTGTGTGGGTATCTAAACCATGCACAGTGACTTGCATTCTCCCTCAGTTATTATATTTCTTTTCTAGCCAAAGACCATTACACAACTAAGTTTAAAAAGGGATTTCTAGGCTTTCCCTGACCAATTTTTTGACCAGACCTTTATTTTCCATTGCATTGTGCAGAAATGATCAGACCTTTCATATGTTTTCGTGACCTTTCAGCTTCAGAGTGTCCAGGCTAATAGGAGAAAAGCATTAATAGGAGTAAAGCATTATCCAAGAAAATTCAAACCAGCTTGTTTTCTGCAGGAGCTGGGTTTCAACTCACTGTGAATGCACCTGACTCTATAAAGTAATAGCATAGCTCATGATGTTACTCTGACTCAGTATCTCTGTCTGAGCTTGAATAATTCTGCAGGTCACACAGTACAAGCTGCTGTAGAAATCAAACAGAATCAGGCTTTTTCAGAAGTTAGACAAGGTGAGTGAATGTCCATGATATGCAACAACACATTCATCTTGGCTCCAGCCTGCTTGACCAAAATAAAATGATGCTTTGGAACATGTTAATACAATTGTACTTCAATGTATGCCAATAATTTTTCCTCCTGCTCTTCTCCTTCCCACTCCCTCGGCACAGAAAAGCATCTGTAGGAGTGTAAAGATCAGACTGAAAAAATTTAAATGAGCCAAAGCTAATGTGCTTCAGAGCTTCTTCCCTTCAGATTAGCTGAAGGAAAGGTGTGCCATGGGAATTAAACGCAAGCAGTGAAAATGGAATAGCAGAGGAGATGAGAGGAAGTGATCATAAGAAACATGGAGTATCTGCAAAGGGGATAAATACCAGGTTGCAGAGGGGAATGATAGTCTCGGAAGAAAGTAGAAAAGGGCAAGTGAGTAGTGCATGGCAATGTAAACCATGAATTCCAACACTGCCTCCAATGGTCAGATTGACGCATCTCCCTTGAAAGTCTCCTCTTAGCTACACTTTGACTCACTAATCAAATTTAATGCAACAATACAGAGAAGCACATCATGAAATCAAAGAACAGGCCAGAAACCAGGGCATTTAGCCATTTAAGGCAAAATAAATGGCTGAATAGAGATATCTAAATCACAGACCCCAGTAACTCCATTAATAGGAATAAATTCCAGTTAGGAAAGCAGATACTGTTTCTAACCTGGGCTAGTTAGATCAGGGCAGACTCCATGCCAAAGAGGACATACTGTTTCTAGCACCTAAATGAGACAATCTCTGCCCAGCTCTTCTGCTGCATAGAATCTAAGGCTATCCTTATTTTGGATAAATAAGGCAGAATTATAGACATAGAGTCAAGAGTAGCTAAACGTAGATGTTGGTGTGCAGAAGTCTACATGGACTGCCAGTGCTTGAGTTTCCATTACAGGTAGTGGAGAGGTAGAGTGGGATGCAGATTCTTAAACCCAGTTGTCTCTGTCATTTGCAAGTTCATAGGGTTTCCTGCTAACAAAGACCTCTCAGTGTTGTACAGGACTGGAAGCTATGGCAGAAGATTAAAGGAAGAGCTTTTGGGAGAACAGCTGGAGACCAAGTTGCATATCCTGATGGCACTAGATACCTATATTTACACAACAGAATCAACCATTCTTTCACTGATTGATGCCACCAACGACTTGTCAACAAGTATTTACTGTAGAAGGAGGTCTTTGTGTTCTCTTGACTAGAATGATTTGAAACTTCAGTCAGTTGGCCGCACAATGATTTCTGGTGCCGTTTGTGACGTCCTAAAATTATTTGGCCAGAAGATTGAGGCCAGGCATCTTTCTCGCCAGATATTTTTCCTTCTGATTATCTGTATCTCTAACAATTGTCTAAGGGTTATACCTGCTGAAGAAAGATAAGCATTATATAGGGTCAAACCAGTAGAGCCATGATTATATCTGACTCATGATAAAGGTAATGAATAATATTTAACAGGTTCAGCCTGTATCTTGACAGAAAAGATAAATAACTCTATTTTGTTTAATTACATTTATGTGAGTATAAAACTGTAGAGGAGTTTGATTTGGTTCTAAACCATGAATTTCAAATAGAGTTCCCTTTCACAGTATTACAGTATCACAAGGTTGGAAAGGACCTCTGAGATCATCAAGTCCAACCTATAACCTAACACTAACACCAACACTAACACCAACCATCATCTAAACCATGGCACTCAGTGCCTCATCCAGTCTCCCTTTAAACACCTCCAGGGTCGGTGACTCCACCACCTCCCTGGGCAGCCCATTCCAATGGCCAATCAACCTTTCAGTGAAGAATTTTTTCCTCATATCAAGTCTAAATTTTCCCTGACGAAGCTTAAGTCCATGCCCTCTGGTTCTGCCACTGGTCACCTGAGAGAAGAGACCAACCCCTGCCCGACTACAACCTCCTTTTAGGTAGTTATAGAGAGCAATGAGGTCTCCCCTGAGCCTCTTCTTCTCCAGGCTAAACAGCCCCAATTCCCTCAGTCGCTCCTCATAGGGCTTGTGCTCCAGCCCCCTCACCATCTTCGTTGCCCTCCTCTGAACTCATTCCAGTATCCTAACATCTTTCCCAAACTGGGGGGCCCAGAACTGGACACAATATTCAAGGTGAGGCCTGACCAGTGCCGAGTACAGGGGGACGATAACTTCTCTGGTCCTGCTTACTACACTATTCCTGATGCAGGCCAGGATGCCATTGGCCTTCTTGGCCACCTGGTCACACTGCTGGCTCATGTTGAGCTTCCTGTCCACCAGCACTCCCAGGTCCTTTTCTGCCTGACTACTCTCTAGGCACTCTGTCCCCAGTCTGTAGCTCTGCATGGGATTGTTATGTCCAAAATGAAGTACCCGACATTTGGACTTATTAAACATCATCCCATTTAATAAACTGAAAAATAGGGATATAGTTTTCTTTCCCCTTTCCAATCAGAACCAAATTTCCAATGACTGTGATTCAAAGATTTAACATGTGATAAATTGCTTTAGCAGGGCAAAGAGATATTTGGGATAGTTCCTTTGCCATAAATATTTAGAGATAAATCAAGCACAGATGTTAGCCCTTCAGGGAAAAGGATCAATGGTACTATTTCTATACATTTATCCAAAACAAGCTCAGTGGTGTAGATTCAACAATCTCACCCCTTACCCTCTGCTTTGAAGTATCTCCAAATTATTTTGCTTATCTTATTCCTTTCCTGTGCATTTGGGTTTATATTGACATGGGTGTTAACACCTGTGAAATAAATTTCTGTTCTGTTAAACCTGTGGCAGCTTTCCCTCCCCCTTGCTCATTTCAGAGTTGATCTGGGCAGTCAGGAAGTGTTAAAGAAAAAGAAACATGCTGCGTTTATTTGATAGCATTTCAAGGCAAAATATCAGAGCAGTAGGGAAAGCAAAGATTGGGAAGAGAAGCTTCCTCCTTGTGTGCTCTTTGCAGCTCCATGATCTGGAATCTTGTCCGTGTTCTCTGCCCCTTCCTTTGCTCACCTTCCCATGAATGTAGGTTAGGATGTCTTTTCCCTCTTTCCTTCACAGCTATATGGCAACCTGATGATTTGGCATATTCACAAAAGGTAGGAGATAATAGAGTTGAACACCTTCAGGATGAGGATGTGATTCAAAAAAGGGTTTGTTCAAATAAGCGCTTTGGGCTATCATACGAAAAAAAGTAATGACCATCTCTAGTTGCCCTCTTTCTTTCTTTATTCTGGTGACTTCTCTTCAGTGTAAGTGCCTGAAGTTACTGCATTTCACAATGAGATCAAGGAGGGGAGGTAGGAGGCCCAAGACAATTTTGGCAAGGAGTGCTACATATTGATGGGGAGGGGTGAACAGATACTAAGACTTTCTGTGTTATCTGGATGCTGTGCAAGATAGCAGAAGGTATTTATTTTCTGTCTTGGTGAAACGTCAGTCCCAGAAAACATCTTGATGATTTAGAATTTCATCCAGCTTTCCTGAGATAAATACCCAAACATCATCTAAATTGGCCTACAAGTGCTGATGTTTTTCTCTTTACTTTTTGTTTCTGGCTGTGAAATTTGAGTGACTTTCATTTCTCTCTTTTGAATGATTTTGAAAACTCACAGTATTTTTTGGCCATTCTTAAGTTAAATTATCTATCAGTTTTACAGATTTTGTAAGAGGTTGAATTCTCAGCTTCAGAAAGTTTCATTAAAACTCAAGGGCTTAAAAATCATAAGCAATTCAGATACTTTTAAATATGATAGTATATGTGCAATTTCATGCCATCTCTAAAACTAACTTTTGGTGAGACTTCATGACACAATATTAAGAAAGGAAAAAAGATGTCAGTTTCATTCCCTACTCTCTGTGCTACAGGCTCAATAAATACAGGGTTTTTAAAACAGCTTTTAGGTGTTAAGAGCTTGGTACACATGTCCATCTGTCATGATCTGTGAAACCTCTGCTGTTAACAGTGTGCAGAGAGATGCAATTACTTGTCTTACAACTAGAAACGTTAATAAATACTACTGTATTCAAAAAGCAAATAAAAGGACAAGCCAGACACCCACAAATTATTCAGTGCACATGAGCTTCTGTTTACAACTAAAAATCTAACATTTAAAGAACTAAAATCATCCAGCCTGTCAGAATATCAGATGTCTATTTTCTGATATTATCCAAAAATTTACCAGGCCTTTGGAAGTAGGCTCAGAAAGACAAATTTAATTTACATTCCAATCAAAATAGTCTATATGACATAATCAAAGACAAGATGAAATTGACCATTCTCAATCTTCTAATCTGAACTAGTACTGTGAAAACTATGAGTATCTGACAAGTCCATTTTATTTTACTGTTATTTTTGCAGAGGAGGGAGGAGATGGAGAAAGGGCTGTTAAGCACTGCCAAACGACAAAGCCATAACCTACAAAAAATTACTGAGATGGTATAGTAAAATTTTGATACTAAACTCTCCTGGAAAATTTACAAAAATAGCTGAATACTATGCCTGAAACTATCAGCCATGATGCAGCAATACCTACAGCTCTAGGAGACAGGATTGGGACGTGAGAGTTATTAAACATCCCTTGTTTTGAGATCTGCAAGAACCAGCTGCAAAATCCTATTAAGGAAGAGGAGGATGCTTTATAAATCATCCTATGATAGTGCAAAAAGGTAAAAAAGACTGGAGGATACATAGCTGTCATGTTCCTGTGGTGGTTTTAAAAGACTACATTCAATAATATCCCTCCTGACAAAGGGCAATCCTACGGGATGATCTGCTTATCAGCTTTGCTACTTCCCTAAGATTTCATAGAAGATGAGGGATGCCTGCTCGGCCCGAGGCCAGAGGCTGAATTGGTGTGATATGCAGTACAAATAATATGGATCTCTTACTATATGTGAGAGAATAATAACAACAACAGCAGCAACAACAACAGCAACAACAACAGCAACAACAACAACAACAATAAATATGCCTATATAAGGAAAAGAGATTTTGAACATTGAAGAATCTTCCTGAATATTTTATCACATACTCCATTAAGCAAATAGACTTTTCAGAATCAGTTTTCTAACTCTAAGATAAGCAAAACCCGAGGTCTAAAAAGTTTTAATCTGGACTTTTTTTTAAGTAGTTTTCATTCTTTATCTCAATAAAAAATGAGATTCTGTTAGTTTACTTTTAACTTTCTGATGCAATTGCTCATTCAACCCACTTGAGATACAAGTCTTTTGCTTTATGTATATTTGAAATGGCTCTAGTACAAGAAATGTAAATAACAAAGAAATCCAAGTCAGTAATATTTTTGAGAAAATAACCATATTTATATAGTTGTAAATATTTAAAACAGTAGTATGTACTCCCTAGACCTAAAACATAAAATAATGTTTTTCACAATATGGTAATTTTTTTTGTTCAATTTGTAGCAGCTCCATCAACTTCAATAAATTGTTCTTGGTTTGCACCAAAGTAATAGAGAAAAGTTTGACCCAGGGATTTCAACATTTCTTTAAAATCTAGATTTATAATAAAGCACAAAAAAATCTTAATGGTGAATTGTTTTTTTGCTAGGCAGTTTGGCCCTGATGGGCTGTTAAAGTTTGATTTACTCTGCTGATCTGTGACCTCTTTCCCTGACAACTCATTTTTTAATGATTATTTATTTATATTACAGAAGCACACAGAGGCTTCTGAGGTGACCAGGGCTTTATTGTGCTATTAGGTACTGTCCAAATACGCATAAAGAAAAATCTACTTATTCTAAAGTGTTCATTACTTATCTAGTGGGTGCAGGTTTTTTTTACGGAATGGAGTGGAGGACTGAGATTTAGCTCCCCTGAATTGCATTTCCCAGCTTGCTGCACACTATACCCTGTATAGCAGGGATGCCATCCATTGCACAACTGCCTGCAGAACAAGTTAGAGGGAGTGGAAATCTAAACTTTTATCATATCTTGCTGAGAAACATAGGAATGGAAGAATCTCATCTCTCCAATGTCCTCTCCACAAGTTGTATGTAGAGCTGAATTAGTTAAAACAGTTAAAACTGATGTTAACATAGGCTAAAATTATCAGGAGAGAGGGAAAAAAGACACACACAACCACACACACTTAATGCAAGGGAGATGAAGTTAGCTTGAAAACACATAGCATGGTTGTTCAACCCAGGAGCCTGTAATCATTGAGGTTCTTGCATTGTGTGCTCCCCAGCCTGACAGCTGCTTCCTGCAGAGTTGCTTGTGAGTACGGGAGATTAGGCATGGGTACAAAAAAAAACATAAAAGAAAAAGAAAACAGCTGTGCAGTATTTATTTTAAGAACAGAACAACCAAGCAAGTATTGATTTCCCAAAATGGTACAAGACAAAAAGATTGTATTTTCAGTCATTGAAACTTCATGCCTCGCTGAAGTTCTGTGAAGCTATTTCACCCAAGGTATTTGTGTTTCCTTAGCTGAATGCCATTGCCTCATATCTCAAAGGGACCATCCTGCAAATGGCATATAAAAATTGATTGCTGAGTTTCTGTCTGGCTCACAGGGCTCTGTGGGTATGGTCTCAAGCTTTGTCAAGGGAGGTTTAGGCTTGATATTAGGAAAAAATTTCTCACTGAAAGGGTGATTGGCCATTGGAATGCTCTGCCCAGGGAGGTGATGGAGTCATCATCCCTGGGGGTGTTTAAAAACAGATTGGATGAGGTGCTTAGTGCCATGGTTTAAATGACAAGTATGTGTTGGTGTTGGGTCATAGGTTGGACTAGATGATCTCAGAGGTCTTTTACAACCTTGTGATACTGTGATACTATGCTTTCCTGCTAGCTGCATTGTGATGGGTACCCCTACGGTAGTGTGAAAATGGTCAACCAATACATGGGCAACACCTGTTTGTTGCAAAACATGCCTGAGTTACAGACATGGCAGCGAGGGAGCTCTCCATTCACCCCTGCTAAGCACAGCTACAACAATTATATGATGGGAAAAAAATTGACAGACTAATTCATTAGAAGATTAGGTACAGCAAATCTCATTCCCTTCAGTAATCTGCCTTTTTACAAAATGTGTCTTCCTTTTAGACCAGATTTTGAGGTGTTAAATAACACTACTTTGGTCTGCCAGTGCATTCAGATCTGTCAAGACTTTTCCCTGCTTTTTCCTTTTTTGACTCACATTTCAAAGCAGACCTGCTCTTTGCAACAAAGCATGACAGTCCAAAACCACACAAGCCCCTGGAAGTGTGAATCTCAGCTACGAGGCTTAGCTTTGCCTCGCCTGTTACTCCACTTGAGACATTAAAAAAAACTGGGTTTGCTCTTAAGCAAATCTTACTTAAGATGGTATAAATCAGGGCTTATTCCACTGAGGTCAATGTAAACCTGCTGTAAAGCTGATCTGAGTGATAAATATGTAGTTCCCAAACTAGAACAAAATAAGTTGGGCTAGTAACTGAATATACTGGTGCTCTCACTGACATGTGCTGGAAAAAATACAGAATAAATCCATCTAAGAACAATGATTTTTCCTACTCAGCTTTGTCCACTGTTTCCATTTTTGCACCCTTGTCTTCCACACAGTTCCTTGCTTTTTTTCTCCTGCCCCATTCTCACTTTTTTTCAGGCTGCAGTTTAGGTGTTTTGTGTACAGATAACTGGTATTTCAGACTTGGCTTAGAGTTACATAAATATAAAAAAGTTGACCACACTAGGCCAGATGCTCAATTAACTTAACTCAGCTTGCACAGCGCTGGCTTCTTCCTCCAGAGGAGTCAACCTGGTGTTAAACAGACGCACGAAGGCTTGTTACCTATCTTGTGTTTCTCCCCAAAAATGCTTGCACTTTTTCCCCTTCACTTTGCCTCTACATTCTCATTTGCCAGCCAGTATGACTGCTTTTCTCATTCCAGGTAGGTCTGTCTTTGCAAGAAAAGGGACCAATGTATGGTTAGATTTTCTGAAAGACTTTATCTGCCAGTTACATCTATCCCTCCCAGCCTCCTCCTATTTTCCAGCTGCTCTCTGCAACCAGTTTTTTGATAGTCACAAGGTTAAAACTTAAAAGCTACTCACATTGTTGTGCAATACCTCAATGTCTTGTTTTCCTCATTCCCTCTTTTATCATAAAATCATAGAATCATAGAATCTTCTGGTTGGAGAAGACTTTTGAGTTCATTGAGTCCAAATGCACCCATTATCTGCTAAACCATGTCCCTTAAACTTCATCTATCCTTTTTTTAAATATCTCCAGGGATGGTGACTCCACTACCTTCCTTGGCAGCTGTTCCAGTACTTGGCCACCCTTTTGGTAAAGAAATTCTTCCTAATATCCAGTCTGAACCTCCCTTGATGCAACTTATGGCCATTTCCCCTTATCCTATCACCTGTCACTTGAGAGAAGAGATCAACACTTGCTCTCCCACAGCCTTCTTTCAGGCAGCCGTAGACAGCGATGAGGTCTCCTCTCAGTCTCCTCTTCTCCAAACTAAACAACCCCAGTTCCCTAAGGTGTTCCTCATAGTACTTGTTTTCCAGCCCTTTCACCAGCCTCGTCGCCCTTCTCTGGACACTCTATAACACCTCAGTGTCCTTTCTGTAGTGAGGGGCCCAGCACTGTAGACAGTACTTGAGGTGTGGCCTCACCAGTGCTGAGTACATGCAAGTAAGTGCAAGCAAGTGTACTGTACACAAAATCCCTAGCATTGCCTCCTTTCTGCCAGTCGTGCCCTGTAATCTCTGTTGAGTGAATTTGATCATGGGTACAGGATTTTATTTCTGTATTTTCACCTTCTAGATATGCCCAGCAACTCCCTTCTCAAGTAGAACATTTCAAGACAGCAGAGCAAGATGCGTCAAAGACTACAGAAAAGAATGGTCTGACAGCGATGACATGAGAGGAGGTTTTGAGGTGGGGAAGAAGGTAAATAACGTCTTTGTACAGGTGTTAAGACTGGGCACCAGCTTCATCCTGCGTACAAAATCTCTTAATGTATGCAGACAGAATAATGTATATTTATCTGCCTGCTTTCTGAGCCGGAAGGAAAAAGCTCTGTAAGTAGGCAGGAACTAGTACAGGACACATTGCAGGGAGGCATTGCCCATTCTAACCAGTCCACTGTGAGCTGATCTCATCAGCGTGGTCATGTACAAATATACCCTGGATATTTCCTTCCAGTAGCTTAGGCTTGAATCTTTCCCCCTTACAACTGAATATCCTAATGTAGGAATTGTACATACTTTCATGTCTTCCTCTGACATGGAATCTACATTTTTTCCTTCTCCTTCATAGGCACAGAGAACACTTCCACACCTTCAACAGACTTGTGTTTGCATTTATTCCCACTCTTTTGATTATGAGAAACACTTATGATATCTATATGATTTCACTTTCTTTTACTATCATGAATGCCCTCACTCTGGGTTACCTTATCTGAAGACATCAGGACTTCTAGACTTAAACAAACAGATTCATAAGAATATGACAGAAACTTTTCAATTATTGACTGAGGCTTACAGTGAAGAGATCACAAAGATCAAGTTGGTACTCAAAGGTACCCATTTTTTGTTTGTAGAAGATAGGAAAGCAAAAGAAATGGAGATCCTGAACAGCCTTTCAGAAAATGATCTGCCGAATTACTTCGAGAACTGGCAATTTTGTATGCAGAAAGTAAGTATTTTGAAGGTAATCTTAGTTGGTTTTCTTAATTTGTTAAATAAAAAGAGTTTAAATAAAAAAAGTTATAAGCATAGTCTTATTCGTTTTGTGTTCGACCTCATATGTAACTTTTTCAAGTGCGGGCTGGCTCATGTTTCCTGCTGTGGTCTAGGGGGCAGAGCAGAATCATGGCAGCTTGTAAAAAATCATGTGGACATATCCCATGCTGCCTTTCTGTTGAGTTCGTACAGCCACAAGTAAGGCATCCATTCCTGAGGGATTTGGATTTGAAAGGGAGCAGGCAGTGTTTGACGGGCTGGAAGGTTGAGGTATTGGTTAATTAAATTCCTTGTAGGTTTTCCCTTCATGATAATGCTAAATCCAGGGATAAGTTGTCCTGGCAACAGCTTTGGCTACTGTTCTTTCCACCCTTGCTTTTATGCTTGTAATTAAAGGTACTTGAGTATGTAAATCACCAGCTGAGGCTGGTAGGTTTATTTATTTATTTTCAATAAAGTACTGTCTGTATTAATTGCTAATACAGCACACTTTCATTTACGTTTGAGTAACAAAACAGTGTATTCACTCTTCAGAGCTCAGTCTTTAGCCAACAACATATATTATTCATTGCTTCAAAATGTAATAAAGATACATACTTAATATCTGTTTTCCAATTAAACTTTATGAGTGGGGGTTGACTATGGTTATATTTTTTGGCTATGCTTTTAATTTTCTTCTAATGCCTCACTGGGAATTCAAGAGGCAGCTTCAAGCATTAGCATGTTGAGTGTTGAAATACTGTAGTATATTTTATGGTCAAATTTTATTATTGGACACATTTGTGAGTCTATCAAATGTGGTGACTGAAAGTAGGCATTGATCCTACTTCATTTGATTTCACCAGTAGGCTTCATTACTTTCAATTTCAGATTAAGACAATGGCACTGGAGTTAAGTGTCCTGGGTTTATATTCTTTGAGGAAGTGGTGTCAATTGACAGGTTGAAAACTGTGGATCCTTGGTGCCCGTGCAGATTCAGTCACATTTATTACTACTGTGATTTATTACTACTGACTTTCTCTATGCAGAATACAAGTTGATGGCTGCGCTGGAAGAAAAGACCAGAAGGACAAAGGCAGATACCACATGTTATAATGGCTGAAGAGTTCCTGAATAAGGAAATGAGGATGTACAAGATTTGCAATTGCAGAACACAATTAAGGAAATTTCTACTGGTCATTTCAAGCATATGTGTCTGTATAAAGCAAGCATGTAACATAGCTCAAGGTAGATGATAGTGGTTATGAAATAAAGATATCCAGACCTGCCAGTGCTAAACACTATGTAGCTGTGTGTGCTGTAAAGGCAATGTCCTTTGGTCTGTCTGTAACTAATACAGATTGGTTCCTTAGAATCACCCTCCCAAAGATCGTTACTTAGGTGCCTGAATCATTCAGATGGTGAAGTGGCAAGACAACTTCCAAGACTTGTCAAGTCCACAGAATATTGCCCACTACCCGTTTTCCAGGTGGGTAAAAATGAAAAACCAACTAGAAACCTCAAAGCAATCAAGATGGACTTTAGGACCTTAGGTCAAATGGTAAAGGGATCAGGAGTGCAGGTCGTATTCCCCTCTACCATACGGAAAGGTGAGGGAAGGAGTGGGAGGAGTCAGGAATTGAATGACTGGCTCTGAACATGGTGTGAAGAACAAAACTTCGGGTTCTTTGACATCAGGTTTGCCTACACACCAGGCCTGCTGGCAAATGACGGAGTACACTTGTCCCATAAGGGCACAAGGATACTCTCTAATAAGTTGGTTGGACTAATCCAAGAGGGCTTTAAACTAGTTTGGAAAGGGGAGGGGGACATCACTAGGCTCAATAGATCAAATAATGGGAACGGTATCTCAGGCTCTGAGGGACAGTCTGGTTGTGAGAGCACCTGGTCTGTCACCTCAGTGGAAGTGGAGAATAACACTCCAGGTGGCAGCCAGAATTCAAAGGTTATCAGTGGGTTGCAAACCACCGATAGTAGACAGTCAGGACTTAAGCCTATTCCACTTAGGAAAGGGGTGGAAACAACAGCCCAACTGAAGTGCATTTATACTAATGCACGCAGCATGGGCAATAAACAAGGGGAGCTGGAAGCCATTGTAAGGCTAGAAAACTATGATATAATTGCCATCACAGAAATGTGGTAGGATGATTCGCACAACTGGAGTGCTGCCATGGTGGCTATAAACTCTTCAGAAGGGATAGGCTAGGAAAGAGAGGCAATGGGTTTGCCCTCTATGTTAGAGAAAGTTTTGAGTATGTAGGACTAAAATATGCTAATGATAGGATTGAGTGCTTGTGGATTAAAATCAGTGGAACCCACAGTAAGTCTGACTTAGTGGTGGGAGTCTGGACGCCCAGCCAGGATGAGGAAATTGGTGAGCTCTTCTACGAGCAACTGGGAGAAGTCTCATGATCGCTGGCCCTCGTTCTTGTGGGAGACTTCAAGCTTCCAGATGTCTGCTAGAGGTACAAAACAGCAGAAAGGAAACAGTCTAGGAGGTTATTGAGTGTATGGAAGACAACTTCCTAACATGACTGGTGAGTGAACTGACTAGAGAAGGTGCCCCACGGGATCTGCTGTTGGTGAACAGAGAGGGCCTTGTGGGGGAGGTGACTGTTGGAGGATGCCTGGGGCTCAGTGATCACAAGATGATAGAATTCTCATTTCTTGGAGGAGTAAGGAGGGGGGTCAGCAGAACTGCCACATTGGACTTCTAGAGGGCAGACTTCAAATTATTTAGAAGGCTGCTTGATAAAGTTCAGTGGGAGACAGTTCTAAATGACAAAGGAGCCCAGGAGGGCTGGATGATCCTCAAGAAAGAAATTCTGGCGGCACAAGAGCAGGCCATCCTGTGTGCCGTAAAATGAGTCGGTGGGAAGAAGGCCAGCTTGGCTTAAAAAGAGCTCTGTGTTGGTCTAAGGAAAAAGAGGAAAATACTTGAGCTTTGGAAGAGGGGGCAGGTATCTCAGAAGGACGAAATGAGTTCATGTATGCAAAAAAGTAGAAAGGTTAAAGCCCAACTAGAACTCCATCTGGCCAGTTCGGTGAAAGATAACAAGAGATGTTTCTTCAAGTATATTTACAACAACAGAAACAACAAGGAAAATCTCCCTCCTTTGCTGGATGCAAGGGGAATGGTATTTACAAAGGATGAGGACAAGGCAGAGGTACTTAACACCTTCTTTGCCTCGGTCTTTAATAGGAAGGTAGATGTTCTCTGGGCTCTAAGCCTCCTAAGCCAGAAGACTTTGAAGACAAACCCTCAATGTTCTGAGAAGACTTGTTTAAAGACCTGCTTGGCCAATTAGATGTCCACAAATCTATGAGGCTGGATGGGATGCACCCAAGAATATTAAGGGAGCTGGCGGAGGTCCTTGCCAAATCCCTTTCCCTCATCTGTCAACAGTCCTGGCTGACTGGGGAAGTGCCACTCGACTGGAGACTGACAAAGGTAACTCCCATTTACAAGAATGGTTGGAATGAGGATCCAGGGAATTATAGACCTGTGAACTTGACTTCGGTACTGGGGAATGTCATGGAGCAGATCACATTGAGTGCTACCACACAGCACATGCAGGAGAGCCAGGTTATCAGACCCAGTCAACATGGGTTTATGAAAGGCAGGTCCTGCCAGACCAACCTGATCTCCTTTTATGACAAGGTTACCCGGTTAATGGATGAAGGAAAGTGGGGATGTTGGTTGAGAACCAGCTGAATAGGAGCCAGAAGTGTGCCCAGGTGGCTAAGAAGGCCAACGGCATCTTGGCCTGTATCAAAAACAGCGTGGCCAGCAGGACCAGGGCAGTGATTGTGCCCCTGTACTCGGCACTGGTGAGGCCACACCTCGAGTATTGTGTTCAGTTCTGGACCCCTCAGTATAAGAAGGACATTGGAGCGCGTCCAGAGAAGGGCGACAAGGATGGTGAAGGGGCTGGAGAACAAGTCCTACGAGGAACGGCTGAGGGAACTGGGGTTGTTTAGCTTGGAGAAGAGGAGGCAGAGGGGAGACCTCATCACTGTCTATGGCTGCCTGAAAGGAGGCTGCAGCAGAGCAAATGTTGATCTCATCTCACAAATGACAGGTGATAGGACAAGGGGAAATGGCGGTAAGTTGCGTCAGGGGAGGTTCAGACTGGATATTAGGAAAAATTTCTTTACTGAAAGGGTGGTCAGGCACTGGAACACACTGCCCAGGGAGGTGGTTGAGTCACCATCCACAGAGGTGTTTAAAAAACAGGTAGATGAGATTTTGAAGGACATGGTTTAGGAGATGATGGATACGTTTGGACTCGAAGGTCTTTTCCAACCCGAAGATTCTGTGATTCCCTGAAGGGATTTCTCTTTTTCCTGTGGCTACACAGAAAGTCTAAGGGAATTCACATCAAAACTCAGCTAATAAAATTACAAGATACACAACCCTCATTCATAACTCCTTCAGTTCACGCAAAGAAGACAACGAAGGAACACAATTTGAAGTACCCCTGTTATTTTCGTATCTCTAATATGATAACAGCAGAAAACATTTTTGAAGACACAGCTGGTTGACTGAACTAGACACCTATGAGATGACACACCTGTGACTGGCTGGCAGCCCAGACTGTAGTGTAATTGAGTATGTCTTAAGTGGAGATCTCCAGAGGGCTAAAGAGAAAAGATAGGATTTTTGTGCCAAAAAGAGTAGGAAAATATTTTCAAGTAAACAGGGCTATGCACTTTCCAGAATGGTAACGGGGAACGGGAATCAAGTGTTTCAAAGACTTCTGTCTGTGGGGAGGCATGAATGTGCTGGCAATGGTGGGTATTGACATTGTTGTATGGAGATATAACCAAGAGAGCTTAGGAAATGAACATTCTGGAAATGAGCAGCTCTCTTGGTAAGAGGGGTAGGTTTTTGTTGTTGTGGATCACTGATTCTCTTACTAAGAAGACAGAGGAATAATAAACTGAATCCTAAGAAGTATAAAAGCAGCCAGTTTTCTGGGGAAGGAGACTGTTACCAGAGGAGGTAAAATAAAAACCAAGATGGATTAGAATGAGAACTCAGCATAGTATCAAAAGATGTTGAGAATAAGATCAAGAGACATAGAGATACTCTCTTTGATTAACTTTATGTCAATAACTGGGAGATGAAGTGAAAAAAAAAATCTCCCTTCATTTGAAACTATTTATTTGTAAGAATTCATTAACCATCTGGGCACTTACAAAGCCTGATAGGAAGGTCTGTGTGACTGTAAGTTAAAAAGAAAATGAAGTGGGTTTGGTGGGTGGACTATGTAAAGAATACAGGTATTCTTCCAAAGTCTGCTTATGAGTTGCTAAAAAAATCATGGCATGGCAGGATCTGCAACAAACCACCAAGCCAGGACAGAGCACAGGATGACTGACTTCTCTTCTTACAGTGGGGGAAAAGCTGCACTAATAGGTAGGGTGGGAGACTGCACGAGATACGTTTGAGTTTTTGTGCTGAAAGAAACTAAAAGTTCCTTAGTTTTAGCATCTAATCTTGGGGAACTCATCATTTTGAAAGATTAAAATAAATAATTAACAAATCTGAAAGATAGGGTTACTTAGGTACAAATAATTTTTGCTTGAATACATTTGCAAGCAAAATAACTGAACTACAATCAATGCACTAAAACAGATACTTGATGCTTTAGAACGCTTTGCTTCACAGAAACAATGAAACAATTAGGACGTAGACCAGCTGGGGAAAAGCCTATCAACAAACCGATGAATTATGACTGAGAGCGGCTGCAGAACATTTCACTGGATGTTTCGAAAGCTGCATTCTGACAGTGGGAACAGGAGGCTTTGTCAGCTATTAAAACAAATCAAAACACTTATAATCCTGAATCAGGGCTAAACGACTTCATAAAAGCAGTATAAAGCAGTGGGGCACTGGTAAGGGAGAAAGTTGTTACATATTGATCCAAGTAGGTCCCATGCATTTCAGTGCAGCTACGTGTAGTCTATCATAATATTTCTGTAGATTTTACCACAGCAGAAAAGCAATAAGAGTAATCAGTGACAGGTATAAATTGGTAAGAGTGAAGATAAAATTTCTGCTGCAGAAATCTCTAAGATTAAGATTTCACCTGTTTTCTAATACCAGTGCTCTAGTCCAGAGTTAATTCAACAAAGTGTTATGGTTCTTTCATGTAGTTGATAAATTAAACATTTCAATATTTTCTTTTCGGTTTCATAATTTATGAATTCAGTAACAAAACTTTACTCAGTAACTTCATAGGACAACCATATTTCCTCTGTAATGATATTACGAAAATAAATGTTACCCTTCTGAAAAAAGTTCTTAAATGAAATAATCTGTAATATTGCTGCTTGCCTCGTGTAGTTGCCTTAGTGAAACAGTGATTTAATATGCCTACAGAGCATTCAATAAGACACAAAATGGAACACGGGAAGTTCCACCTGAACAGGAAGAAAAACTTCTTTACAGTGAGGGTGACAAAGCACTGGAACAGGCTGCTCAGGGAGGTTCTGAAATCTCCTCCTCTGGAGATATTCAAAAACCCATCTGGACACATTCCTGTGCAACCCGCTGTTGGTGAACCTGCTTTAGTAGAGGGGTAGGACTAGATGATCTCCAGAGGTCCTTTCCAACCCTGACCATTCTGTGATTCTGTGATTCTGTGATACTCTTAATTCTCCTTGATGATGAGCAATCCACATGATGAGTATCTCTAGCTTTTAGAAACTGCTTTTCTTTTCTGTCACTTCCAGTTAGTGGAGATTCTTGAGGAACCAGGGAGGCAGGTGGCCAGCAGAAGCCATGTAGAGGACGTGCAATAGAATGGGTCCAAATGGCAAATGTCAATGAGAAAAGAGGAAAGAGATGGCTGATGTGGGACATGTGGAGAATAGAAAAACAACAACTTTATTCGTCTTGTGCACGCATGCAGAGCTGTTCTTAGTCTTTTTCTTTTTCAAGGGGTCAGAAATTGGAGATCCCAGTGTAGCATCATGCTTTGGCACTGAGTTCATAGCTTATTACAGAGGAAAAAAAATGACCCAAAAATTCTAAGTAGAAGAAATAAAAGATTTTTTTCAGAATTGTTAGTTCTGTTTCCTGGGGTGTGTGCCTATATATATTGCCTTTGTAGGCTTTGCCATCCAGTCAACTCTGAGTTTGATTCAGAATCCACTGTGTAAAAGGCTTGTACTGGAAGGTCTTTGGAGCAGAAATTAGTTTCTGGAAACCTGAAATATGTGCAGAGTCTGGGATATCTCAGAAAAATTGAGTTGTTGGAGGCATTCACAAGACAGGAAAAATATAAAAATTATCTCTTCTTGTAAATACAGTTTTATTTCAGGTATATCATCTTGCCCTGAATCCTATGCAACTCTCTCTCTTTCTTCTCACGGTAGTTTTTCTTTCTAAGATTCTTAGCTAAGGTTATTGACTGAGGAGTTTAGTGCAAAAGTCAGCATCTAATAACTTGCTAAGACTTAGCTGGAAAACAAACGGGAGTGGTACTTCTTCTTCTCTAAGCTGCCAGACAGAGAATAATGCATGTGGTTGTCTTGGGACTGCATCTTCTCTGTTTCAGTTGCTTTCGGATGCTTAAAAAATGGTTACAAAGACAGAGAAGCCTAGTTGGAGTCAAAGGGAACTCTCCTCATTTGCAGCCTGGGCTAGTCAGGGCTACCAAAGCTACAAGACACTTTTTCCAGCGATGTCTGCTCCTTCCTGGGGTGAGGGTGGCTGGGCTATCTCCAGCCAAGGCAATTTATCTGGCTTGTAGTTCACTCCTGTCTTCCCAAAAGGCCCTTTAAGTATCATCTCCAGCCTCTCAGGGAAGCGAACGGGTAACTAACAGCAGTGCCCTGATTTGGTCTCCCAGGCATTCTCTGCTCCCGGAAGCCTGGTTTCCATTTCTTCTTTGTAGAGGTATTTCTGGCTGCCCTTTTTACTTTCACTAAACATCTTACATTTAGGCATTAGACCTTTAATGACCTTATTCAGGAAGTTTTGATTCTTATTCCTTTATTAGGACTCTCAAATCCCAAGTTTAATTGCAGAGATAGTTAATTTAATTTGAAAGCACAGTCATCCCTTCTGTTTTTCTCTTCAGCCCTGTCCTCCTGCTTTTCACTCTTCTTTCCCTCTTTGTAGTTATATTTCCCCATGAGCTCTTTCTCAGATGCTTATTGTTTTCACAAAATCACTGTTTGGATGAAATCTGTCTCATCTGAATAGGCTTTTTGTACCTCAAAATGGCATTTGAACATCACAAAAGCAAAAGCTTCCTTCTTTATTCTTTGTGTTAGCTTTCCAGTCATTTAGTGAAGTCCCCATTTGGTCTTCTCCTTGTTGCTCCAAATGAGTAGTATGTAATGCTGCAGAGGTTACTTTTACAAAAGTCACCCTTCTCCCTTTTTCCCACAGCTTATATTAGTTCCTCTAATTTATTGCCTGACTGTAGTCTGGATCTGGTGACTTTGGTGCCTTAAAGAGCAGTGGATGTTTTTGCAAACTCATTTCTTCTATAATAACTTAGGAGGTATTACTGATATATTTTCTTCACTGGACCTTACCTTCTTTAACTCTGAGGCACTTTTGTATGGTTGTGGCAGGCTCCTTGCATCAACCATACAAAACAGACATGAACAAAACATTTGGCAACAAGTGTTCACTCAGATGGGAACCTCAGCTCATTACTTGCACTAGCTAGGATAAAAAGACAATCAAAACGAAAGGCAATGGCTAAGACAAGAATGTACAGCTAATGAAAGGAGATCCTTTTAACGTAAAGCAAAATTATTGCGTGGAATACACTGCTACAAAAATACTGTGATGCTTAAATGATTAATTTAATTTAATATAGGGAGTTGTATGGATATCAGGAACATGGGAATTGTTAAATGAAAAACAAAAAAGAGAACAATATACTCAAGACAACCTCATAGGCAGAGGCACTGATCAACTTTTGTGTTCAAGTCCACTTCTTCCTACCAGGATCCAGCAACAGCTGTGTTCCTACCCACCTTAGCCAGAAGCAGAGAACACCTGTCACCTACCAAAGCCCCTCTATGGCTTGCCTAGGTGACAGTCTCTGTACCTCTTAAGGCCAAGAGAAAAATTTCTGAAGTGAAGGGCTCTGAGTACTGGGGAAACATCCTCGTAGGGCTGTAGTCTCACTGAGTTTCTGATCTGACATTGTCACTTTGATGTTCTTCCGTGTCAAAGGCATTAGCAAATAAAGTGTTGAAGGAGCCATAGACTAGTATTCTTTCTTTGTGGCAGAATCTGCTAGGGAGTGCTTGGGAAATACAATAAATTTATAGATCAGCGCATCCTCTGAACCTGGAGGGAGGCTTCCTGATCTAGATTTTGTAGCTGAATATTTGTGTTTGATTTCTAATGGTAAATAAGTTTGCTATTCTTGTGTGGAGTTGTAAGTGAACATTTTTTAACTATTGAGTCCTTCTCATTCTGCAAAATCATTGCATTAAAGGTTTCTTCTGCAGCTTCAGCTGGCAAATCCCTTCATATCATCAGTAGGTGCTTTTCTTACGTTATCCAAAGATTCTGTATTGTCTTTCCACTATCTTCAGATAGATGTCTAATACTTATTTAAACCAGGGAAAAAGTTCATAATTGAGTGCAGCAAAACCTGGGAAAGGTTGACAGTTATGGCCCCTATAACAACCACAGAGGGAATGAGGGGTATCTAACTGATGGATTGTTATACATAAAAAAAATCTTCAGCCATCATAGATTATTTGTCTGCAGTTTCACTCTCATTTTTCACTAGTAATTGTTAGTGTTATTTGACATTCCATCTTGCAATTTGCTGTGGTAATGGACTCAAGGCTGGCAAATAAAATGATGAAATACTGCTTATCTCAGTTTTATTTCTTCTCTGAATAAAACCCTGGAGAGCAAAAATATCTTGTACAGAAAACTCTTCTCAGTACTGATGCACTTCATGATCAATTAACATTTCAGCTCTTCAGAGTTGATCCTACGGCCCATCTTTTTTCAATATTTCAGCAATATTGAAATTGCTGACTGGTTTACTACTTGGTTGCATTCATTGTTCACTGTGTTGAAAGAGTGTTTCCAACTCTTCCAAGTGTAGGAAAAATTTAGATTTGTTCACACTTGAAAATCTGTGAGTTTCAAAGGTTACTTAAGTGTTTATTCATCGAAGTTTTTGGTACTGGGAATCGAGATAGGATCACCTGGTACTCTGGGTCATGTCAGTGTTTGCACCTGGGTTAAGCCCAGAGGTTCTCCATGCTATTGGATGAGGCATGAGAAGTTACTAAATTCAGCTTTGTAAATTAATGGTGGAGATCCTGAATTTTCTGGGAGGGGCAGACACTAATTCTGGATGAAACCTTAAGTAACATAGTCCAAATACAGCAAGATTTCATAATATCATATTTTATGGAAAGATATCTGAACAGTCATCAGTCAGAAAACTCCTCCAAAAGAGATTTCCCTTGTAAAAGAAAAGTCTGACAAGGTAGACTGTATATTCATTTAGTTTTCTTGTAATTAAACTGCCTTACAGTACGAATGATAGGCATGTATTTTCTTTATCTTTGGAACATTACTAGTTGGATTCTGTTCTGCCACAATCCATCTAAAGTGTCTGAGCACTGAATAATGCTGCACATATAGTCTATACTGAAATATCTTTTGCATCAAGTGACTCAGCTGCAAGAAGCTGAATGCCTACAAGCTTTCTATGAAAAGAGACAATTTAGCGGGAAAAAAGCCCTTCCATACATCTTGATTTTTATTTCTGAATTCTGTTTCTGAGGGATTTTTTTTCATTTTTTTTAAATTTTTGTGTATTCTTGGCCAATGTTATGTGGCCTGTTTTGCGACTCCTTTGCTTTACATGAATCTGAGGAGAACTATGGATTGTGAGAACACAGTCTCAACTTCGTGTCAAGCAGATAACCTGTGCTGTGTTTTAGTGAAACGGTTTCTATGAGATGCAGAAGGAGTGAATCACTCTACTTTGTCATCGTTCTATGTGTATCTTTCATAAGTATGTTTTAATTTGTTTTTATGTGGACCAGCGAAATTCAAGAATTACAATCAGTTCTACGAGACTGATGGAACTTCAGAAAAGTTAAGCAAGGTAACTGGAAAGAATTTATAATGAAAGTGTAGGTTATCCTTAATAGCTGAAGAGATTAGAATTTTTCTGTAATACTGTGAATTCATGCTTGATATGCCAGAGATTGATGTGTAATAGAAACATCTTCATTCAGAGGATGACTGCATATTTTTTACTACTGTGTTTGATTGCAAATTTTATGAAATGTTGAAAGTTGGAAATTGCACAATGTTCAGACACAAATCCAACCATATGCAGTCAGAGAGATTTCTGGAGAGTTTTCTGTTTTTCGGAGGATTAGCATAGAAGTTGTTTCCAGCTGCTTTAACTCAATTTTAGTTGACACAATGTGTACATTTACACCAGACCGTCTCTGCACTCCCAAAGTTTAAGAGATTTAATCTGTCTGGCTTTACCCAGACAGACATATGCAATGCAATTCTCTCCCCTTCTAACCAAATTATCATCTGGTATCACCAACCTTTATAAAATTTCTGTAGTGCATAAATGTCTGATATTATGTATTCTTAAAGTCTGCTTTGTCTGCTCATTGTTTCTTATAATCATGTATGGATTCTGGCTACTCATTAAGGTTCCATTTCTTCTCATTCTTCATTAAATATATGCCAAAATCTCTCAAGAAAGCAAGTATACTTGAATAGCTCTATTTGGACATCCTGTATTGGCAAAAACTCTGATAAGGCAAACGGGAATATTGCCTGCTTGAAGACTCTAAATTCAGCCATTGCACATTGCCCAAAGTGAGAAACGCTCAGAGTTTTCTAGACATGCATTGCTGAAATATTTCCTTAGGATGGAAAGTAAGCCTCTGCACGCTCCCAGTCTCTTACCAAGACAAAATCTTCACTGTAACTAACAGGAGGTTTTCTGCTTAAGGAGACATTCCCGAGTTTGACCAGAAGGGAACAGCCGAGATCCACAGCATCCTGCCCCAATATTTCTGATTGAACTCCACAACAGCCAGTGACCCAGGGTGGAGCAATAGCTGAAGGACTGTGGGCAGGGGGGCAAGAAGCTTGTCACCGCTGGAGATAAGCCCTGCATCTGCGCTAGAGGAGCTTCTGATCTAGTTGGTATTGTCTACTATTTCTTATCGAAAGTTTTCCAATTGTTGTGGAATGACAAAATTTAATTGAGTTATGTGGGGATTTGGCAGAAAAGGGATGCCTTAATACAAAAATAGTTTCAAAATTACACACAAAAATGGATGTGTAAAAAAAGGCGAGAATGGTGCAAAAGTCCATTGGAAAAATACGGATACAGATACATTTAAGAGCAAAAAGAGGACTTTTTTCAGGCTGAAAATTTCACAAGAGGAAAATAAATGCAAGAATAATAGTAACATATAGAAGATAGCAAAATATTTCAGCAGTAATGAACATAATAAATGTTCAAAAATACCTGGTCAACTGTCACGGGCAACACTTGTAAAAGAGGACAGAAGGAGTTTTCCTTAGTTCTTTGCACCTTTAAGCATGCGTCAAACACACTCACAGCCCTTTCGTTTTCCCTGAGTATGGAGCATTTGGGTTTGCTGTTTTCAGGCAACCTGCTGTTGGTGAATTCTGCAGCCTTATTCTCAGTGACAGCTATTCTTGCTCTGGCTCCAAATGCACTGTTCCTGTTTGAAGGAAAATGCTGTTATAGAATGAGGAGCAAAGCATTGTACAAGCTGCTCAGTCCATGGCACAAAATATGCCTTAAAGGATGCAAAGAAAAAGTTAATTCTCCACTAAATTTTCAAATCAAGAGCTGAAATCTCATCATGTGCATAGCTGTAATTTTCCACTGCAAATCTATGTTTGCTTTTCAGTTTTATTCACAGAGGGAACAGATTTGAAGCTCTTTAAATCACCTGTTTCTGTATTTGTAGTGTAAGATCCCAAATCTTTAAAAGGAAAGCATTAGTTTGGAAGTAAAACTCTATTCTGTTTATAATACTTTAGTCTGTTTCTTACAGTAGTAGTTTTAATGAAGAGCAACTAATCTCAACAAGCACAGCTTCACCTAAAAAGGGGACTGTAATTAATGGTTGGGAAGGAGTTGAAGGGGAAATCTACGGGTCCAGCTTGCGACAGTTTACCTTGAATCACAGTTATAGATCTGAACTCTTCCAGCTTAAGCAAATTCTGATCAAGAATTGAACCTTGTGAAAGGATTAACTCTAATACCCTTAAAAATCAAGGTACAGTAGAAGCAGTGTCCATGTTCTGATTTTCTGAAGAGCATCCTTGGTTTTCTTAGGCTTTAGATGAAAAGAATTTTGTCCCAGTTCTAGCTACTGATGGTTAAATCCTGCTTTTTTTTCTCAATTCCTGCAAAATTACAGGTGTGCAAAACTCATGAGGCTGGTTCCCACTGACCCTGAGATTCTTAAAATAAAATGTTTCGGTTTTTCATCTTGTTTCTGAACCCTTCCATTAAACCCGTGCATTGCATTTTGCTAGGGTGCAGCTTGGAAAAGCTAATTGCGAGCTTCAGTAAGAGACAAAAATGGGAGTAATGCAGAAGGGAAAGGATTTTTAAAGGTGTATTTCTCAGAGCAAAATGGAAAGAGAACATAACAAATGGAAGGCCAAGAGGACATGGTTTTTATGATAGGTTTATCTTGCTTTAATTTGGTAGAAAAATGAGGCCTTGCTCGCTGAGCTGAAAGCAAAAAACTTGAAGGGAAGCTTATTTTTAAAAAAAATTAAATAAAATTTTATGAAAAAAACAAACAATAAAAGATGGCCAGAGGTCTGTGGAATGAAAACTTACCAATCTCATTTCTGACTCAAAGTTTTTTTCATTTTCAGGGAAGTAATAAAGTTGGAGCTGGTCCAAAACAAACGAGGGTGTTTCTTGTACTCATATTTAAGACCTATAATACTTCGGCTGCTTACACCTGGTAGAAATCAGGGTACAGCTATCACATATCTTGCTATAACAGACACGTAGTTTACCTTGGGAAAGATAAGAATGGATGGATGTAATTTTTATCTGCTCTTGGCAACAAAAACCCTCTCACCCACCCTGCCAGTGCAACTTACAAAGTGATAATAAGATTTGGCTTCTTTGGGGAGGGAGAGGAGTCAGCAAGGCAGAAATAGTTGAGAGATGAAGTGATCATCGCTTCTAAGCGGAAGAATTTAGATTCTCCTGACCTTAGCGCAGAACCAACTAGAGAATTTGATACTATCTTTGAAGAATGCTGGAAAAAGGTTATGCACCTGAAATATGCACTGAGGAATCTTAGAACTACCTTTCCACTGTGTGGTACTGGGTGTAGCTTCTGGCATACAGCAGAGGGCTTCTTTAAATGCCACTGCCTAACATTTTCTCTGGAATAGATGTTACAATGAACAGTTGTCACCATGTGAGCTATCGTGGCTATGCCTGATCTTGACTTCATCTAGGGGCAGGAAGAAGGAAAGTATGTCAGTGAAAGACAGCTGAGATGTATATCACATACTCAAAGGGTAACAGCATCCCTCCGAGAACACGCTTTGCACAGGTATTAGGACATCTGACATGCTTTTTCTGGACTCATAGAACAATTTATGTGCAAAGGGATCTCTGCGGGTTCTCTAGCCTAACCTCCTGCTCAAAGCAAGTCCAACTGGATCAAGTTGCATGAAGAGGTCATTTCCGGTGCAGAGGACTGCAAGTACTGCTGAAAGTCTGAGTTGGCTGGTGATTTTGTTTTGCAGTAATGCAACTCCTTGGAATGATTTTTATTAGATTATGAGGTGCTGTTAGTAAGACATATGTTCAGCATTTATATCCCTTGGGCATGAGCTAGTTCTTCTAAAAATCCTGTACAGGACTTTTATGAAAGCCTCTGTTTTGACCAAGCTGATACATGGCAATAGAGGTGTAAAGGTAAGGGTAACAGCATGACCTTCACTTTCCTGGCAAATTAAAGAGGCATGTTCTGACTGTTTTTCAAAATGTCAGCTTTTCTTAGACTCTGTGGATTTAGAAAGAACCCTGTGTTTGGGCACTCTGAGTCCTGGTTTGTTGGGTTTTGCACATAGAAAAAAAGAGAAAAATAAATGTGTGAAGGACTGGAGTCCTTAATTTTAGAAACTTGCTTTCAGGTAGGCTCAAATTCCAGTTTTAGGGAAGGATGAACAAGGTGCTTCTGATATTATTGCATCACTTTACCCCACTTACACTTGAATTTAAAGAAATTACAAATGCAGTGCTTAAAGCCACTGTTTCATCACCTGATTTACCCACAAACACAGAACATAGAAACATGATCTGGTAGCAAGTGTAAGAGCCTAGCTACTCATTGGTTGTAGGAGAGAGGGGAAGCAAACTAGTTCATGTGAAATAAGATATAGCAAGCCTTCAGGCTTTCAGTCCTTATATCTGAATGGATATTGAAATCCAGTCCCTGAACCCTGCTTTATCCAATACAGGACTTCCAAGATTTGTTACAATTGTAAGAGCTTTGAATCCAAGCAATATGTGCATTTGCTGGTGTCTGCTTTACATCTGCCATTGACCTTTCCCCATCTACTCTTTGCTTTATCTGTCTGGTATTAACTGCTATGCAGTAAGTTATCAATACTGCTTACAATTTTTGTCTGTCATCATGGTCAATGTATGATGTCCTCCTGATCCAGACTTCTGTGGAGTATGAGCTGCTGAAAGACACATTTCCTGCCATGACGAGATTCCCATTTTGCACTCAGATCTCCAGCAACATATGTGACCTGCCTGGAGGGGACAGACTTGTGGACTGTGTGGTCAATGACTGCTGTGTCCCAGCTAAGAATAAGCACGTTGGCCTCTAGAACTGAATGATCCCTGCGGATGAATATTTTGTGTGAAGAAACTCCAAAATATCAACTGATTAAATCCTGCTTTTTTTTTCCCTGGGTACATAAAAGTCATGTACTACTTACCAAAAGGCATTTAACTTTTTTGTTTTCTTTTCCTACAAATGCATAATTTAGCTTTCCTAGAAGAATCTAGAAGTATTTTTTGGGAACATACCCACTTAAGCGCATCTATTTGATATGCTTTTACTTAGCATGTTCTGAGAGAAAGTTAATTAAATTTCCTGAAAAAAGATTCTTCCACTTACATGCATGTCTTCATTCAGAAATTTAAAGTTAGTGAACAAATGTAATAGAAACAGTAGTTTTATAGTGACTTGCACAATATATAGTAAATCTCTGATTTGTTTGACAAGAAGGTTTAGATTTTCCATTCTAGATTCATCCTTGCTTTCTGATTTATAGCTCAAATACATAGGATGAATAATTTTATTCTGCCTATAATTATATGAAGATTTATTCTACAACATATCTGTTGTCTCCACAAAGCAGAATTGAGTCAAACAGGAGCCCAAACCTTCTGTGATTGTTTGTCATAAATATGGCAGTAGTTTGCCCTCTATTTGCCCTCAGTGTTAAGGACATTTCCACTGACTGTATAAGGAACTCTGTGCCTTTCTGCTGCAGTCAGTCATAAACATATTGGGTGATGGCTAAGACTGCATCACGTGATGGAGAAGCAGAGAGGGCAGAACTGAGACACCTGTAGAACAATCCTAATGCTGTGCAAGGGTCAGACCCGCAGAACAGGACTGGTGACAGGCAGAGTATTTGTTCACTGCTGCTTTATTCGTGTGTTGGGAGAAATGGAAATTTTGGCTGATAGCAAAATGTTTCCAAAGCTGGGAGAACTTGGAATGACAGAGATGTGTGGTTTCCAAAGGCATGTTGGTGCTCTCTGTGTAATGCTCTTCATTTCCTTTTTTCTCTGCATCTCCCTCTGTACTGTCTTTATACATAAGTCAGAGACTTTTAAAAGGTTAAGACAGTCTGTGCTGTGTTTATTCCACCTGTCTGTGCTACTTGAAATGTGAGATTTGCTGCCTCTGTCCCCTAAATCATCCTCCCTCCAAATAACCTATGGAGCAAAGGTACTCGATGTATCTGAGGAGGAAGGCTACACAAAAATCTTTGACTAAAACCTTTGAAATAATCAAGGCAGAACAATATAACCAAGGACTTCCCAATAAGAAGGAAACCACCATAGCTTCATGTAAACTATAACTACTATTCACTTATTTCATTTTACTTCCTATTTTTACCCTGCAACCTTTTCAAGGTCTAATTTAATTGCTGAAAATATTACTAGCATTATAGAAGAAAACACAATTGAAGGCACTGTGTAAGAATATTGAGAGATTATTTCTCTTTGGAACATTTTTAAGAACATGTAGCAAACATGTCAAGTGTGGTTCTTACTGTAATAACAACATTGTCAAGCTGGACTCAATGCAGTGATTGTGTTACTCTGTCTTTGAAAATCGCATATCAGCCTACAAGACTATTTTTATGATTTTTCCCGTTCAACACTAATAAAATCAATGTCATAAATATCCCATAATTTTCTATGAAACTCTGGAATTGCAGAATCATAAAATCATTTAGGTTGGAAAAGACATCTAAGATCATAAAGTCCAACCTTAAACCTAACACTGTCAAGCTCAACACTAACCATGTCCCTTAGCACCATAGCTACATGCCTTTTAAATACCTCCAGGGATGGTGACTCAATCACTTCCCTGGACAGCGTGTTTCAGTGCATGATAACACTTTCAGTGAAGAAATTTTTCCTAATAGCCAATCTAAACATCCCATAGCACAACTTGAGGCCATTTCTTCTTGTCCTGTTGCTTGCTACTTGGGAGAAAAGACCAATAACCACCTTTCTATAATCTTCTTTAAGGTATTTGTGGGGAACTGTAAGGTCTCCTGAGCATCCTTTTCTCAGACTAAAAAACTCAGTTTTCTCATACTTGTTTTCCTCTGTTTTGTTCTCTTTAATCTTCATTAAAAATATTTAACAAGTTTAATTACAGAGTGAGGTTTTAATGTGTTACTATTTACCTCCATTCACAATGCCAAGGTTTGGGCTTTGCTGGTCAATTAAATTGCATATTGTAATCTGTGATAGTTTCTTGGTTGATTTATGAGAGCTTAAGAGTAGTTGTATATTGGTTGTTAAGATTTTTCTTTTTTTTTTTTGAATTTCATCACATCCAAATTCTCTGCCCAGCTCCCACACAAGAATTTTTTTGATGGTCCATTAGAGTTGTGACCTTTGCGTGTGGGGAACGAGGAAGGCACAGGGACTCAGCTATCACACTTGTGTTAATCTGTAGTGTTTTAAATTATGTCATTCAGTTACTACACTTTACACTGTAGCAATTAATTGCAGAATGTGGTCCATGACAATCAAAATAGAATGATCTATAAGATCTATAAATCATTCACCTTAAGCTAGTGCAACTAACTAAGGTAGTCACTGTCTCTTGCTCTGCTTTGGGTGTGGAAACACCGGTTGGTAATTTTTTACATTATGTACACTCTATGAGTGTGAGCAGGTCGCTCGTATGTTATATGCCAAATAGACGACTTACACATTGCTGCCTCTGCTTAGGGACCTGCCTCTCTCCCCTTGCTTTATAGAGAATCTGCATCCTTAACTTTGGTCACAGTGCAGTTAAACACTTTTGCTACTCAATAGCCTCCAACAAGAAGTGTGCATTCCCCTTCTGATGGTGTCTGATGGTGTCACTGAAGGACTTTTACACTGTACTATACATAATGCCAGATGATCGATGTTATCACTGCCCTCAAGCAAGGACACAGCATGGCAATGAAGAACAAAACTGTCAGTCTAACTGTATTGCTAGCTCAGAGTGCTTGGGAGCCTTTACTCTGTTCCTTCTCACTTCTTTCCCAACATCACTGCAGATGACTTTTCATACATAAGGTCCTTGATATGCAGTTAAGAAATGAGAGCCTTGCATTTTCTAGCTTTTTTTTGTGTGACCCTAGGGTCTAGAAACTGCCTCTTATTTGACAAGAAAAACAAAAAGCATTTCTTATATAATCGCAGGATGCTGGGAGCTGGAGTTTGAGGGAAAATAGTGCATACTGGTACACTAGTGACAGAATTAGAAAAGACACCAGCTGAGCTTCCAGTAGTGCAGTCTTCGTCTCAGCCTTTGTCAGGTCTAGGAAAGAAAACTCAGCTGCTCTGAGCCTGAAACCATGCACCCAGGGCTTTCCTTTGTTGTGCACGGCAGAAGGACTGGAGCCCTCCAGTCCGCCTCCCTTTCTATCTTGCAGCTGCAATTACGAAAAATGGTAGCTCCCTGGAGAGGAGAAGGTCGCTGCCGTGCCCTGTCTGTACTCACTCTCACAGCTGCTTAGGGGCAGTGGCAGCATGGTTCACTGGTCACAGGCGTTTCTCAGGGCAGAGGGCCGAACGCTATGAAGCAAAATTTTTTTAGTTATAAACATTGTTGTGGGTTAAACCCAGTAGGCAGCTAAGCACCACACAGCCACTCACTCACTGCTCACCCAAATCTAAATCCCAGTGGGATGGAGGAGGAGAAAAGGAAGCGGAAAATTGAGAAAAATCATGGGCGAAGGTAAAAAAACCCTAACAATAAGTAGAGGAGAAATGAAACAAGAAAGCAAGCATAACAAAACAAGCGATGCAAAGGCAGTCACTCGCCACCTCCAATGGGTAGCCCTATGGCCAGCCAGTTCCCCAGCAAAAGATGGCTAAGCTCCCTAAAATACCTTGTCTTGTTTTTTGTGGCTGAGCATGATGTTACACGACAAGGAATATCTCTTTGGTTAGTTCAGCTCATCTGGCCAGTTTTGTCGCTTTCCAGCCTACTGCGAATCTCCAGTCTATTCACTGGGGAAAGGTGGTCGGGATAGAATAAGAAACAGGGAAGGCTCTGATGCTGTGGAAACACTGTTCAACTGTAGATAAAACTTCATTATGTTATTGGTGGTGTTTTGGTCACAAAGCTAAACCACAATACCGCATCAGCTGCTATGAAGAAAATTAACTCCATCCCAATTAGACTCAGCACAACCCTGTGTCTTTAAAAAGAAAAGCTTAATCCAAGACTACTGTTAGGAAGTGTTATCAATGGTTTCAACAGAATTTAGTACCCACTGGTTATTCTTTTCCATTTGTATAGCTCTTCTGAACTGCAGGAAAGGATTGAATAAACGAAAAGGCAAAATAAAACCTCATCCCCCTGGGACAAAATGTTCCTGCTGTTTTCCTACTCTTTTACTTCAAAGCAAAAGTTTGAGGAACAGCTACAGCACTGAGTATTATGAACCACAGCTGTACCTAATGTTATTCAACATAAAATGTGTTAGGGGAAAGTAATCCAGGAATATCAGTCAATGCTGTGAAGGGAGAGGGGAGTCAGATGAATGCTTGGTGCCATACATCACTCTCTTGAAAAGTCACAGGCAGGCTCAGAAATGAACAGATAACTCCTGCCTCTGCTTGCTGGCATGTTTAAACATGAGCTGACACTGCTGTTTTTTTTTGTTTCTGCTAGGTCATATTTCCTAGGAAATCCCAACGATGCTTGACTTTGGTGTGGCACCGGTACTTCCTGTTACCTGCCAAGCTGAGCATTGCACTTGCAGAGTTTTATCTTGATCTTCACTCAAGACAAGGCTGTCCAATTTGGGAGAAGGTAGGTTCTGTGCTGGTCATTTGTAAGTTGTATGGAGACTTCTTCAGCAAGCCATTTCCCAGGATCTTTGCTTCAGCTGTTGTTGGAGTATTTTGAAGGACAAAGGTGAGGTGGAGGAGAAATGTGAATATGTCCCAGATACAGTGTTTTGGATTTTATGAGTGTGTGTTTGAGCACATATGTGTATGTAAGATACTTACTGGATGATGATGAGGATGGTGTAGAGTCAGTTGAGTGTAGAGACTGGGATTTTTTTCCCCTCTAGTACTACCATCCTAGGAACTACTTATGGACCCATTACAGAACTGAATGACAGTAGATTTGATATGTTTTGGTATCCAAGTATACCTTCAAACATGGATCTGAGTCCATAGCCTCCACCCTTGAAGCTGCTCAGCCCTCTCAGAAGCCCTTGTTCACCATCCTCTTCATATGTGAATAACGTTTTTGGTATTATAAGGCAGAAAGAGGACATTTACTTGGCTCAAAGCTGAGCACCTGCTTTAAACAGAGTTAGGGCTTAACCAGGCCTTGCAAAGCTATCTGTGAATGCGTCCTGTGCTTGGGGGTAATTTTCACACTAGTCACATGAAAACGATTACATTTGCTTATTAGTAGTAATATATTGTGTTATGGGACCTCTGTGATAAACGTTGACCGAGGACACAATGCTTAACATGATTGTCGCACAAACTAATGATCCATGGTGAAGATGGCACAGATGTTTCTCTGCATGGCATCCTTTAAAACTCATTCTTTTTGGTAACAATATTGACGGTTAAAAATAGTAATTATAACACGGAGTTTAGAGGGAGTCAACTCAACCGAAGAAACTTAATTCCTCATACCAGTCAGGGGGCTGCACTGACTGTACTTACACACAACTGTAACCTCCTGCATTCTTCATTGGCCAAGAAACCCTCAGCCAGTAACACTCAACAAAAAAGTCTCTTCAAGAATCTGCTTCTGATAGCAAAGATAGAGATGCTATTTACTGCATTACTCAAATAAAAACTGGTTTTCATTACATATACACAGTAAGGGATATCTCTTTCTAAAGAGCATAGGCAACATTTATGGTACTTAAAAGTGTTTCATCTTGTAAACAGCTCCAGGACTGATAAACCCTTCAAGGTCTATCATGGAAAAAATTCTGTTTCAATGCAAGTAGAACGCGAGATGCCAGAAACAGGTGTTGTGAAATTTGCAGAGAAGAATCAATGTTTAGTAAATAAGGTAGAAAAAGGCAGTGATGAAAATAAATGGAAAGAAATTTGTCTCAACAAACATTTGCCAAGAGCCTAATTCTTGTGGTGTGGACTAAAATTGCTGCTGACATTTTCCATAATGAAATTTCTTCCAATTTGCTCAAAGTCACCATCCACACTCTGACTTAACCACTTAAATCCCAGATGGGGTTCATAAGACAGACCTCCACATCTGCAGGACCCTGACATTCTCCTGCAAAGTGCGTCTTTTAGGAAGGGCTGGGGCAGATTGGTACATACAGATCTGGGGCTGTCCACTTACGAGACTAACAATAAAGCACTGACCAAGAAAAAACAGCTTTGTGTCTGGATCCTTCCCTCTGGGTTTCCTCTCCCTCCCCTCCGACCCCCCAAAATTTAGAGTGGTTTAAACTTTATTATGCATGCTTAAAACAGTAGTTTTGTCTTATCTCTGGTTTTGCTTTTCTGGCTGGATCTAAAGGTGGTGCAGGTAGGCAAAGTTCTATTGAAATCAGAGGAACTATCCCAGTTTTCACAAAATGAGGAGGATCTGGTAATTAAAATGCATATTTGGAAAAAAAGTAGTCATGTACAGAAAGTAGCTATCAGTAATGAGGCAAGAATTTCAACTAGAGATTTCAGAAATGTATTTATGAGCCTTAAAGCCCCATTTCTCATTGCTAGGAAAATAATATCTATTCTGTCACTTGTTAATATAATTATCCTCTATTTCAGGGGAATTATCAAGTTACAGTGTGTTTAGAAACTGCTGCACTGGTGTTTTGTAAAGTTGAAAAAGGAGAACACATTCCACACATTTAGCGGATCATATTGTGCATTGTATTTGTCATTTAGAACTTTCTGTTACCTGTCCTTCTCTACAAACAATTATTGACCCATCAGTGTGAATAATTTGTTTTGCTCTGGAAAATTTCAGCCACTGCTAGGATTGACTAAGAGGTATTGTTGTTTCAGCAATAATCTCTATTGATGTTCTGTATATTAAGCAATAAGCAAATGCTAAAATTGATTAATCATTGAAGTGGAGATGAGATTTTAAGGCAATTTAAAATTCTCTTCATTGCACTCACATTTTTATTAAATATCTCCTTGTTGTGGTGTTATGCTACAAGATGAATAGAATTTTTTATCAGACTTCTTGGTGTCATGCATTATTTTCTAAACATTTAGGATGTTTGAAAATCCCTGATATAAGCAGCTCTATTTCCATGACTTCACTGAGGAAGGAGAAAAGGATAACCTTGTCTTTTAAAACATATTTGTCTGTGGTTTCTTGTGTGACAGCAGAATTTTTTTCCCATTTTGTAATTTATAGGACAAGGAGAATCACCAGAGTAGGTCAGGCCCAAGGTTGAGGAAGACCAGTCTTCTGCAGCTGGCAGCAGGCAGCACCAGCTGCTTCAAAGGAGGAGACAAGGAGTTTCACAGTTAGTGGCAATTTAAAAATTAACCTTTGAGAAAATTCCACCCAGCATCCACGAGTGGAAAGTGCATTTATGCCTGGAGGCAGGAAGGTTTGCAGATCTTCCTCTTCTCCTTCCCACCCTGGTTAGTCGCAAGCTTCAGGCAACAGTGGCTTGCTGTTTGCTTATTGTTATCCTTTTCCCCTTTTCACCTCTTGTGCCCTTGGAGTGCAAGTTCTTAAAAGCAGCCTCAACTTTATACAACTTTTGTACAGTGCACAGTTCACTGTGGACATCAGCCATCAGCAAAATCGAAACCTGCGTTAATGTCTAGTTTAAGTTACTTCCAGGGGAACTGAACAGTATTCTGGCTGTTATTCGACTGAATGTGAGTATAACAACAAAAGAGACTGAGCAAAATTAACACCTCTGCTGATGAAACGCATCCCCATGTCACTTGCTAACACTATATACCAAGGTACAAGGTCTTCTGATCCACCAAAGACCTGGTGGACTTGAGGTATTTTGATAATAACATGCCTTGTTTTAGACCTCCATACCCCATGTTTGCTAAGATTCCTTATCTCTGATGATGAAAGATCATGAAATTAATGGTATATTTGACTTTATGAGAGTATTTTATGCTGACAGAGTCCTTCCACTGGGAGTCCTGGAGTTGCTCCTGTTTGCACTATGCAAGATGAAAATGGGACACACAGAAGTGCTGTGTTGGTTGGAGAGTACAAGCTTCTTCCTTACTTTGATTTATAGTCGATCTCTGAAATACCAGATTTATAGACTCTATGGCTTTGAAGAAGCTGTAACCTTGGCATCAGTTTCTACTTTCTCTCAAAGCCTTTCTGAATTTGACTAAAAGGCAATAGGCTTCACAATAAGACAAAACGGAGTCTGTCTTTATTGTCTCTTTGTAGGAGATTAGGTATGTTTGCAACAAAGACTACATAGAAAAGCATAGATTTTCTGTTACTTTTGTTTAGATCTTAATTAACATGAGTGAATTTGGAAAGACCTATTGAGAGAGAAGGAAAAAGTCCAACTCACTACCATGGGAAGTGTCTTACTGTTCTAATCTGCAATTGGTCTTTGTGAAGAGATACATTTTGATTGTAGTATGGTGCTGTCCTAGACAAGGATTTTACAAGAGGCTAAAGTGGATGGAGTGAGCTACAAGTGTTAAAGACCAATCCCTAAGTCTGATGGAAACTTCAGTTTATGTAATGTGGCCATTATGTACTCAATGCTCAACTTTCTGTTCTTCTGAACAGATATCCAATTGCCACTACAGTTCAGAAAGAAACCTGGATCGTAAAGCAGTTTCTTTTTACGCAGGCATAACTCCTCATAAAAACTTCTACAGCACAGCTTGTCACTGTGTTTAGTTTTGCAGCAGTCATAACATGTGGCATGGTTACACATGCAGAATAAATACAATGTCTATGTGTGTGTATGGGGGGAAGACATACGTGTGTATGTATAATTGCACTTGTGAATTTGTATGTGAGATAGTCCAATAGGGAAAACTGCATCCTAGCTGCTCGTTAAAGTCAGCTCTCAGGTTATATTAAAATTCAAGGTGAATCAATGCTGCTCTTTTCACTATTTCTTCTAATCCAATGTGAGTTGAAGTAGGTCCATGGTTCTATACAAATGAAGTGACTGAGACTGGTTTCATTTGCTGTCAGTAGCACAGCAGTGATTTATACCAGCTGAAATCAGACTGGGTGACAGTGCTCACAGAAACATGGTGTTTCTTGTTTCAAAAAGATGTGAGATTTTTGAGTTTGTGTCATGATTGCCTGTTTTCAGAGTGCTACTTTGTCAAAATACAGCCATTTCTGTGCTGGTTTATCAAGTCTTCACAGATATATGCTAATCAGTTTTTGTCAGAAAAGTAATGTATTTCTTTTCAACCCAGGCAAATAATTCGATACGAAAAAAATCATTCCATTGCCATGGTTTATCTGCATGATATTTATCATCAGCACACAGCAGTGGAATCTCAAATGCAGAACTTGTGATAGGAAGAAAATATGAGAGCTAATTTTTCTCGTTGGCTACCTTTATTTTCATTTTTTCTCTTCCTGTTCTCTGATGAGGGCAGTAATCTTCCTCTGCACATGCCTGTAGGATTTTATGCATGTTGATCTGGGGGGAGGTAGCTGTACTAGAAGCACTTTCTATTCAGTCAGAGACTTGGGGAAAGCTTGAGAATCAGTCAGCACTTCCAGCCCTTCAGCAAAATAGGAATTACAGATGGCAGCAGAAGAAAGCGCACAGGGCCAACACTTAAAAGGAAAGGAGCAATGTTTTGCTGGGTTTCATGAAATTTTTCAGCCTCCTGTATGATGACACCATCCTGTCCTGTAAGTCTCATTACTTGAAGCGTTCAAGAAATGAGTGAAATTCCAGGTGAATTAGATGATTAGTACCATTAAATTTTTCACAGAAAAATACCTTTTACATAGTCCAGTAGATCCTGCTAGGCCTGGAGGAAATAAAAAGAGGTAAGTAGTGCTTTCATGGAGGGAAAATGCTATATAGGTATCGATTAGGAAAATTCCTATATCCCAGGTCAATTTAATTTCTCTTTTTCCTCTCTTTTTTTTTTTTTTTTTTTATATTATTAAGGCCCTGCACAGTACTTTAACTGTGCAGAGATCTCTCATTTGTAGTTATCCATCTTCTACATTTTTATGCCCATATCATTGGTTTATTGGAATGGACAGTTAACTACAAGCCATCCAGGGACACTGTCAGCAGTAGAATATCACATTACTGAAGCGAACAGAAATTCAGCTCCTGTACATTTTGATGCTATTTGCTGAACTTAAAAGAAACATCCTGAGGTATTTCCCAGGAGGTGACAATTTTTCACTAAGATACAGCCATACTATCAACAGGTAACTGGACATTGCTAAAATATTGCCCCTAGCATCATATAAACTCACAAAAGACATGAGTTAAGGATGTGTGAAGCAGCTGGAATAAGTCATAGCTCAACCTATTTTGTACTAGATTGAGCCCAGTCTGGATCTGTTGGTGGAATCCGGATCTGTTGGTGGAAGGGAACACTAGCATGAACAGAACATTATGGTCAGGTTTGCAGGCCTTGGTTTAACCACAGTCTAAAGGTGTACCTAACAACAGTCAACCCCAAACTACACTCTAAGTACCATTCCGCTTCAAATTCTCCACAGGCACGCAAATGTCATTGTATCGCAATTAAAATTGTTTTATATTTGGTCTTATCTTTTAACTTTAAACCTGAGACAAACAAGGAACTATAAAGCTTAACTGAAGCAGCAGTCCCTGCTTAAAAGACTTGCTGAATTTCAGTATTACTTATTGGTGCAAAATTTCTTAATTTCATGACTGGATGAAAAATGGTCTCACTTTTGAAAGAGAGGAATCCACCTGCTAACCTGAAAGAGACACAATACATTAAACTGACAGTGATTTTGTAAACAGCACTGTCTTCATATATTTAAATCATCATCAGACACATTTTTAATCCTGAGAATAAGCTGGTACTGTTCATGACAAAATAACACCTCCTAATGGGAATGAAGAGAGAGGTCAGGAAAACAATAGCAACTTCACATATTTGATGAGTGCAAGATCATTTTGTTATATTGACAGAAACTTGAAGAAGAAAGGTGCAGTGTGGTGAAAGGATAGATTTATATTAGAATATACAGCTAGGAAGAACAGGAAAAGTTAAACGGAGACCATCATAACATGAACATCTTGGACTACAAAATAGTCTCTCCCAGGATAGGAATGAACAGATAGCTTATTAAAAACGTAATTTCAAATGATCAGAAAAAATGTTGGAAAATACATTGTAGGGAACAATCCTGGAGATAGACTACTAGATATTTATTTTCATTGTCTGTGGTTGTCTGCATTCATATTTTTTTCCTGATATTCTAAAAGTAGAAGTGAGCTAAATGAAGGTTGTGCCTTTCAGTTGCTCAGTTACACAATGTGAAAAAAAAAACAGCTTTGATTTCTTAATGACATTGCTTAAGTGACGAACACTGACCTTGTCTTTAAAAAGGAGATAAAAGAGACACTTTTATAAACTGAAAAGGCAAGGGACTGACAGTATATCAGTTTAAACTCAGGCAGGAAGATCAAACATTGAATTCAAGTGTTGTGGCAGGAAGACCCCTCAGACACTTCCAGTAGTAATGTATGTTTAATCAAGAGAGAACAATTTTTTTCTTGTAAAGGTGCTTGGAATTTCTAATTAATTTTGTGCAATATTTATTAAAATCTTGAGCAAGGTGCTTGCTTTGGTATTCTTTTTATTGTCTCCCTACTTTCAAGTATTCAGAGAAGTAATTGCTTCTTTTTTGGATGATCTGGGTTTCTTTTTCCCATTAAATGCTATCCTTCTCTGGTGATGAGTATTCATCTATGCATGCAAGCAGAATAAATCACACTTCTATCTACTTGATAGAGTGTGTTATGCTGTTAAATGATCTACATAGTGGCAATATATTTGATAATTGAGGCACTTCAAGTTTTTAGTGATTTAAACACGAAAGGATTTTTCTGCTCCTGGAATAGGTGAAATAGTTATCACCTCAAGTTAGAGCAGGTTCAAGGCTTGAGTCAGGGGAAAAAAAGCTTAATACTTCTACTTTTCCCCGTCTCTTTATAGGAGACTTCAAATTATCTTGATGAAAATTTCCTGTTTCCATTGATTTGTGTAAATCAACCCCAACAGAAAAAAAAAAAGGGAACAAGATATTCCAAGCAGAATTCCACTTCTTCACCTGGAGACCACAATACTTCTTCAAGTCACTTAGCAGCTGTCTTACGCTCTTTACCCTGTGGTTGTTCAATATACTGTCATGCAATAAGGGGCAGACTAGTTTAGGACTGCAGTAGGAGCTCTGGTCTAGGGAGTAAAATGGGCCCACAGGACCCTTGAGAACTCTGAGTCCTGATTAGTAGCAGCTCACTCCCACTTTGCACTTCACAGGAAAGAGTGCAAAGCTGTGTAGATTCAGGTTTTGTGACTCAGTGACTGGGAATGGAAATAGAGCATTTCCTCATAGATTTTGATTTCAGAACCAGATAAGCAGTGTGTTAATCAGTTGCCATTTTTGCAGGTTAGAACCTTTAGTCAAAGTGAGGTTTTTATTTTGCTCTGAAAAACAAGGGATCTTTAGTGTGTGCATGTACATGTACGGATGCGGGTTTATATATCCACAAACACATAAAATTGCTAGTCTATCTGCATGCCTACCCAAGGCTTATGAAACAGAAGGCAGATGTTAGAGAGAGATCAAAGATACTTAGACTAATATTAAGCCTAAAAAGCTTTATCAAAGTCCTTTATCTCTGGATAAAGAAAACTATGCAGATTTAATGCTTCTGACTTCTTCTCTTCCTAAGCCTGTGTGAATAGTGCAGACTAACATTTTTCAGATTATTGAAGAGAGTTCCTGCTCAAGCATGGGTGTGATTATTTATGAGAGAAAAGTAGCTGGTGAAGTAGATATTGCTGTGGAGTTGAATAAAATGGTTTTGTGCCAGACACTGCTGTGTTGCATGACCTTCTTGTCCATTAGCTTGCAAGGTCTTTGAAATCAAAATTAATTCTCCCAGTATGTTGAACAGAGATGCTGGGAGCCTCTCACTGCTGCTGGGCTGCCAACAGCATTAAGAACTCCCAAATGACATAGACTGATATGCTGCTTAGATCCATCAGTAGATTGAATTCCTCTTATGCTGCTAATCCTCTGGGATTTTAGGGATGGCTAAGTGTTGTTGCCTTACCTGCCACCTATAAAAAAAGTGCATGTGGCTGACAGGTACCATAAGTGTGAGAAATCTGGGCAATGTTGTACTTCTCCAATCCCTCCTCCTCCCAGCTCTCAGATAACACTGCCCACATGTTTTCCCTCCCTTCCCAAAGCAAAAATCAAGGGTTACTATTCCTACTCCTCTATACCACACCCCTCCCACCTCTGGTTTTCTTGCCTGACCTACTGACCATTATTTTGCTGGATGCACAGATATATGTCTGACTACTTCTTACACAATATGCAGTGAAAGAAGCGTGCATCAAACAGGGGAGGCCTGACATGCAGCCTTGGACAGGAGGCATATTACTATTTAAAGTCTCTGCTTTATGGCTACTTATATGGCTATTTAGAACCAGTTTGACAATGTCCAAATGGTATTGCTAAAACACACATAGTTCAAAAGAAATCCAAACACCATATGTGGGCATAATGCTTGTAAGCCGCATGCAGTTTATCTCTTCATATGGTTTGATGTGATCGCCACTGTTAGATCATGAAGGATCCTGAAGCATTTCAGATGAAAATTGGGCTTACCAAACTTGTTATTCTTGTGATAGAGAGTCTCCCTTGCAAGGCACAATTCTCTTGCATGCCACAAAATAAAATATAATCTTTCCTTACATTTAAGATGTACATTGTTTCTCTTTAAAAGCAACACGGGAAAATCACTCACATACTGCCAAAAAAGCTCAATGTAAGGTACACACACCATTTTCTTTTCTTTATTTTTATGTTCAGTTATAGGTGAGCTTATTTGTGGGTTTTTTATGATATTAATTTGTAAGGAGAGCATCCTCAAGGGAGCATTAAGTGACCAACTAATAGCACAAGTTTTATTCAGAATTGTATCTGGACATTTGTTATATCTGATATGTTTTGACACTTCAAGAACTAAGGGGGTAATCCTGCTTCAATAAAAAAATGTATAAACTCATAACAACTGCACTCTTGCACAGAACTATTTGAGTACCATTGTAATTGTGCAACAGATACTTGGAAACAGGGGATAACGGACCTCTGCAGATAAGGCATCCTTCTGTTGCAATCAAAGCTGAATGTACAGAGTTCTCAGTCAGTCTTTTCAATTTGAATGGGATATAATTAGACCAAAGAGCTATGAGGCTCACCATGGGGATCAGTTTACAGGACTATTTTGAGCAGAAAGACTAACTCTCGGGATTAAAACAGACCAGAAGTTTGGTCTGTGCACAGACTCTCTACTGCATCTTAATTTTTAGCCTGGGCATTTGTCTATTACTTTGCTTCAATCACTATAATTACGCATCCTCAGGGTGAGTATCTTATCATGGTGATCTAATGATATTCCATATCCTGATAGACCCTGATACGTAGTCAGAGCCTCAAAAAGACGGGCAACCTTACCCTAACAAACCTGGTATCTTGTCTTAACGTGGATGAGAACACCCACAATGCAAACAGCAACTAAATCACTTCTGCCTTCTTTTCTCCCATTGTGGCTTTGGCAGGAGGCATATTACTATTTAAAGTCTTTGCTTTATGGCTACTTATATGGCTATTTAAAACCAGTTTGACAATGGGGGACTGCGCTGTTCAAATCCCCTCACTTTCTCATTTCTTGGCCCCCAAAACTTGTGCCTGTCCACATCTGACACTGAGGAGGAGAATGGGGGCGATACTCTCTGGTTCCTTCAATTTATGTTGCATATAGTTCCTATTACCTTAGTATATGTGTTGTTTATAAAATTAGCAGGCACTTTCTTTAAACCCAGCTGTAGTTTTTGACTCGGTTCCACCAGTGACAGCTGGTAAGGAAGTGATTTCTTGCTGTATTTCAATTAAATATTTTGATGGTTTAGCTTTTCACTGAAAGATCATTTTTTAACTAAATTATTTTGAGTTTGAGTTGTTAAAAAGAAGAAAATAAATTTAACTTTTTCCATGAAAATGCATTTGTATCAGAGGAAGGCATGAGGCTAGTGTGTCTGTTTGCTATAAAGCTGCTTTGCATCAGACGCAATATATATATTACACCGCTATGATATTTGCACCCTGGAACAGTCTGCAAACCTGTTTATTTTTGCATGAAGCTATTATATTTCATAGCACAGCAAGTAAAGCAGCAGCCTTGGAAAAATGTTTGCCTTGGATTAACATGAGAAGGTTTTCTGTCAGCCTCCCACTGAGCACGTACAGAGCAGTGGCTGTTACATCACTTTATGAGAGATGGTACTAGATAAGTTTTGAAACAAATGACGATGACATGGTGCTTGTGATAGTGATAGATGAAGCTACACAGCCCAGGCTTGTCATGTGAAGTGTCTTGCTATTGCAGGGCTGCAGGTACCCTGCAAGGCTGGCTGCTGCAGGCTGTGAGCCAGAGCCTTTCTGAGATGTGAGACATGTGATGTTTGTAAAACAAGAATTAAAAAATATGATCTCTGCTTATTTTAACAAAGTAAGAATACAAGATCTGTGGGTAAGCAGCTGATTTTCCTTTAGCAGGAGGGATAATATACAGGATTTTACATGATAAAACCTTATGTTTTTCTGCTTTTTCCAAACTATATCTGTTATCACAATAGGGTTGTTCTTCCAGAACTAGAAAGCACTAGAAAGCAAATCACCTCATGCCTAATTTTCCGGTGAGTGAGGCAGAGCGGCGCTGGGCCTACAGGCTGTGTGTGGGTTGTGGGAAGTTTCACTGGCCCCATTGCGGTGGGGAATGTGGGTCACGGCTACTCTGACTTGTTGCACCACATGTGTGGCACCTCATGCAGGACCTGATTGAAGGGGCCAGATAGGCAGAGTAGGGCAGTGTGTGGAATTTAAGGTCCTGGAGTGGGAGAGTGGCTGTGATACAGCTTTGCCTGCTCTACAGACCCAGGCACCACTGCTGAGGAGGATGAAGAGGGACCTAGAAGTACAGGCATTTCTGCCCCTTGTTGTCCCGACAGCTTGGTTGATCTGAAGAGTTTCTAGTGGTTTGTTTTACACATGACATAGGCTGTCTGCCATGAGATTGCCTTCTACCCAGGACAAAGGAACCCATGAGCTCCAAAAGCTGTTCTTCATCACAACCGAGTCCAGCTGATGGTTATGGTTGGAACCCCAGTGGTCTCATCTTGTTGGATACTGTGTCCTCTGCTCCAGAGGGAGTCACAGGGCTCAGTATGTCACCTATGAAGTAGTAGTAATAAAGAAACCTGGATGATTTGTCCCACCTTGCGATGGTGTGCCCATTCAGACCGTGACATGACAGATTGTGCTGGTGAGGCCTTTACGTGGAAAATGCAGGCTCCAGCCTCCTAGACAAGCATAACCACCATCACTGAAAGGTGAAGGTGATACTTTGCTCTCTTAGCAGTGCCTAGAGTCAGGGTGTGGGCCAATTATCATTTTTGTTTGAATTTTTTTCCTTTTCTTATTTCATTTTGAGCAGGCAAGTAGCTCTTGATTCCCAGAGGCACAAGTTCTCCCACCTTGAAAATTTAACCTGAAACATTAAAGAAATATTCTGATTTAGCCCCTCTAGACATCAGGCATAAAAGTTTTTCATTTGGTGCCCATCTAATTAGCTTACTGAGAGATGTTAATAGTTAAGCTAGTAATCACTGCACCTTTGCAACTGACCTTAAAGTAACTTCAATGCAGATATTCCTGTATTTTTTTATTAGAACAAAATTATTTGTGTATTTATATTCTTTCCCTATTTCAGGTGGTAAGTATGAATGAAAACACGTGTGTTAAACTGCTTTTTCGGTTGTTGAGATCAAAGCACACAAATCTTCATTAACAACTTATCTTCTTTTTCCTAAGCAATGTTTAGCCAATAGCTTCCAGCAAGTTTGGGATGTGTAGAGTTGGCAAAATAAAATACAAAAATAAATTCTGTTACAAGTGCAAAAACAGAAAAAAACTACTTTTCCCAAATTGGTATATGGTTTTCGTCTTCGTCATTACTTCCTGCATTCACAGCTGCACAAATTTTTAATCGACCTTCTCTGGCAGAAGGGATGGTGCCACCTTGGAACAACTCCCTTTTGCAGATCCAGACATTGGGGCAGAGTCATTTAGGGAGTTTAGGGAATTCCTTCCCTAAACCTCTCTGTGACCTGTTACGTGTGGATGGCAGAGCTGAGCACCAAATGCAAACCATTTATGAGAATTCTTGTCTCAGTTCTCCCAGCAACTGCAAGCAAAACGTGGAAGTAAAAGACTTCTCTCTGTTTTGGAGCTGAGGGACATCTCTTCTGATCCCAGTGCTCTGGGGTGATCGCACAGATATGTGATTTATGCAGTAATTAAATCTGCAGAATATACTTAAGTGCCTAAAGGCCTTTTAAAATGGTATTTAAAAGATGAATCCTTGAGGCCTGACATTTGGAGGCACTGACTCCCATCAGGAGCCACCGAGGCCAATGGAACAATCCGTGCTTAAACCACAGCATGGTGTTGAGACAGAGTGCTCAGTGCCCTATGGGAGCAAGATCAGAACGGCCTTTTCATACAGATATCTATTTCACACTAATTTGTATGACTTTGAAATAGGAAGATAGTGTGGGACAGTCTATCCTCTTGCTGAATTGCACCCTGAAAATACTTTTTGTGGGTAGGTACAGTGGGACTGATGAGCAAAATGCTCTTTTCTCAGGCCAGCCAGCGTGCCAGCTTGTTGATAATTTGCTGTATTTGATCTGGCATATATCTAGTGTGACTCATTCTCTTCAGCCCCAGGAAAATGTGCTCTCTATAAGCATTTTAGAGGCTTTGTTGCTTAGTGTTAGGAAACAGAAAGAAATTCCTTCCAAATGTGTTTCATCAAAATGGTGGGCTAGATTTTCTTAAGATGTAAAGCCTATTAGGAAAAGGGAGGAAAAATGGCGTACCTGTATTACATGAGAGAAGAAGAGTTTAGTTTGTAGGCAAAGGGTGAGAGACACTGAAATCATGTATTTAAAAAGTCCTGTTTTTCTAAATATGCCAGGGAGTCAATGATATCATGATGCCTCATTAGCACCTTTTCCCTGCAAAGAAATAAGTGGAAATTTTGCTCTTGCCTTTAAAAACAGGGATGGATGCTATGGTGACTTTATTGCCTATATTTTGCTACTGTCTACTTTCCCACGCAAGTTCCAGCATCCTGTGATAGAAGCTGGTGTGTGGTTGGACTCCCAGCTCAGGTGTCAGACAGCATATGACAATGGAGCCACCTAAACTGAGAGAGCTTAACTCCCCCAAACTGTCTGCATTTGGCCTTGATGGACAAGGCAGCAGACCAAACACCTGAAAATTAGACTGGCCTAAGGAATGCTCCACATTATTCAGAATAGAGGTGGTTATATCCTAATGTAAAAAAATCTGCATTATTTAAACTGAACTAGACAAATGGCTCTAATTTATGTTTGCAGTGGAGTGTGACAGAGTAGAATTTTAGCTACCCTTTTACCTCTATTTGTTTTGAGGTGGTGCTGAGTGTTCAGATCTGTAAAAATATGTCAGTAAAGACTCAGCTTGAAAATTATTTTTGTTCATGTACCTGGGGAGCAGGAAGGAGCTGATAGAGATGTTTGGGCCAAAGGAACTGCCTAAGTGTTTTGTTTTTTTTTTCCTGTTTTTGGTGTTACTGATTCAATACCGGGATGGGACAACTCAGAGGGTTTAAATATCCCAGGATGCTAGAGTGGGCCGTGCTCTCTTCTACCATTATGGTGCCATTGCAGACAGATCTTGTGCCTCCTATCTCCTATTTACGGCAACTCCTTCAAGGAATTTCTCTACCTAGTCTAGCACAGAGGACCAGGCAGTCGTAAGATAAAGTAGACTTGATGGAAGATTTAGCAGTAGGAGGAATTTAGCAAGATAGGAGATTTATCAGGTTTCCCCTCTGCTAACCTCATTCCCTGCTGGTTTCTTTTGTTCGGAGCTAAGGCCCCATGCAGGGCAGATTCTCCTGCTGCAGTCATTGCCTGCTGATAATCTGACCTTTTCTTTCTCTGGCAGCAGTAACACAAAAAATAATATATCTGTCAGCAAACCTTAGCTTTTATTGAAGGTTTGGAAGTATTTTACAAAAATGGGACGAGGGCAATTTTGGGAAGTGGAAAGGAGGAGTGTGGACAGTCAAGGGTCTGCTGTTGTTGCTGTGGAGTGGTGCCCACTCCTTCCCAGGACAAGTGTGAATAGTTCTCTTGGTGCTGCCATGGCAGAGCTGATGAGGGAATCTTATCTCATGTACTCCTCGGCATGCTATGCCCTGCAGGCAGAATGGATTTCGGCTTAACTCCCTAACACACAGGCTGGCCAGCAATAATTTTAGTATTCTTCAGGTTAAAACTGAGTTCCTTTCTTCCTTTTTTTTTGCATGTTGTGTTCTGATCATCACTCCTTTGTCTTGGCAGGCGATTGCTAGTCCTAATTTGTATAATGAAATCTGTTGTTTCCTTGAACCAGAAGTTTTTCTTTGAACTACATAAACGTCAATTGTTTCTGAAATGTGTGACATTAATTTTGTGTGTTTGTTCTCAGGAAACCTGAATTAGTAGATTTTTCATCTTGTTCTGAGTGGTTTTGCTGGACTAGAAGGCCATATTTTATCAGCTCCAGATCTGTAAGCATCCGCTCTTTTGACGAATTTTAACAGAATTTCTGATTTCCTCAGTGTGAATACAGAAAAAAAAGGAGCAAGAACTGGACATCTACTCTTTGTAATGTCTCATTATTCCTATATGGTGAGTTGCGTAGAACTAGTCCTTAGAGAGGGAAGGGGTAATTATACATATTTTTACAGGTGGCAGAACTGAGCTATGGCTTAGCAGTAAAGCTGAAATAGAACTGAGATGCTGGGAGTCCAAAAGCAGCGCCCTATTTACTGTGTCACACAGCCTCCTTTACAGTGCTTTCATTAACAAGGACTGACAACCTCTTAAATGCTGCTGAAATTATCCTTGTAATTCATCCATGAAGTGCTGAAGCTTTGCTTATGAAGCAGGGTACAGAAGCAAGTAAGAGTGGATGTGCTTTAGCAGCAGTGGAAAGAGACACATAAACACAGAGAAGGAGGGAGAAGCATTTTATAAAACCTGATCAGCAAGAGAAAAAAGAAAACTTCCTTAATTTTAAATATAATTTAATTCACCTTCTTGCTCTGCTCACTTGGGCCCAGGACGTTCCATTCTTAACATATCTGTTATTGACTTGAGGCCCTGGTTTTCAGTGAGTTTGCTGTCTCAATCAGTACTCCTAGAGAGAGACCACCAACAGGCACTGCTCAAGGCTGAACACAGGCATAGCAGCTCGCAGCATAGAAAGTTTTTCAGAGCTGTGTCATTGTTTTTTCAGTGCTGATGGGGCTCTTTGCTGGGAGGGGGTATTTCTGCCATGTCTTGAATTCTGCTTGACAAAACTCCAGCTATTCAATCCTGGTTGTCCCCACAATAGCCTTCATTTTGCACTGTGCCAAACAGAGTAGCTCTCTTTGGAAAGAATGGCTGCAGAGAGTGGAAACTGCAAGAAACCTGTAGTGGAGAGCAAGTATGGGAAAGCTTTAGCTGGTATCATGTAGGTGGTTCAAAACTTTGTACTGTTTTATTCTCTCCCTGAGGAAAAGAGGTAGGAAAGTGCCACTGAGATACCCGAGTACCTCATGCAAACCAAACAGAAGGGTATCCTCCTTAAAATGCTTGCTGGAGTAAGGGGAAACTACAGGCTTTTGCTTATAAAGATCCAGTAAACTCAGGGACTTAAAAGGAATGTGGTTATATGGGAATGTGGTTGCTGCATGCTGAGGAAGAGGGTGAGAGAGCAAACTGCTCCATAGTCTGGCTTGTGCATTTGTTTCACCTCCCCAGGCATCCTCTCTCCTCATGCAGAACTTGATTATGAAAAGTTCCTGTGGCTGCAGCGAATTTCAGCCTATAAATATATTAAATTTTTGTGTGCATTTTGCGCATCATTGCAATGCTTCAAAATTGTCTCTGCATGTTGTTCATTACTGAATCACTGAGAACATATAGAAAGAAGTATGTGGGCTGTGAAACGTTTTGGTTTTGTAATGCTTGGCTTGAGTCTGTGTAATATTTAACTTCCAGTTTATGCTTGAAGCATATAGGTTGTAATAATGTTTGACATAGGTGTCAAATCTGTTTGTCTAGCTAGAATAAATCCTCTTTCTCTTCTGCATTTTCTTTACCAGCCCAAAACTATGGGAAGATTTCTATCAAAAATAAAGGCAAGGAGATTTTTTTTCAAAAAAAGAACAAAACAGAATATCAATAGCAGTAGAAAAGAAGATGGGAGATGGAAAACCTTTGTTAAAACTCTGGCCAGGAGCTGTCCTTCAAGTTGTCTTTATAATGAAAAATACGCTTCTTTATTTTATAATTTATACTTTTCAAACTATCTTGGAATTAAAAAATACTGTCCAAATAGATAAAATAGAAACAATGATTTTCAAACAACCCTAATGTTTGCAGTCTTACCCCAAAAAGCCAAATAATTGATTTATATCTAATCTTTAAAAGCTTCTCTTATTTATGTGACCTTTGGTTATATTTTGCATACTTTTATGAGGCTCAACTAACAGCGTAAGACTCATAGGCTCACTTCCTGAGCTGTCTGTCTTCAGGAAGAGTGACCCAGTGCAGCTTCAGCCAAGATCATACAGGAAGTAAGGGAGAATTTATCCGGACTGAGTTCCCAGGAATGCCAAAGTGCAGCTGGTTGAAAAATGGAGGCAAATTTTCATTAAAATTTGGCAAGATAAATCTTGTCACCAGTTTTCACCCCCCTGTTCCCCTACCTCCTTGCCTTCACATTTCAGCAGTGGTGATGTGAACAGAGAAGTTGTCAAGCTGAGTAAATTGATTTAGAAACTTACTACATGTAGTCCTGAGTGTTTCCTTTTAAAGTATAGAAGGATGGATTTACACAGGAACTCCAAATGACCTGAAAACAGCTACTGTTTTTGTGGATAACAGCGGATGCCAACAAATAGCTCTAGAACTAATGTTAATGCTGACCTTGGCCAACTGCAATTTATACAATTCCTCCTTTATTCCTCTATGCTGGAGATATTATTGCCTTTTTATGAAAAAAATAAGTAAATATTTCTCAGTTTAAAGCTATAGCTCAATGCAAACACAGATTAGGGTCACAGAGGCTTTCAAACAAACAATTAGTGTTAACATAGTGACACACTTAAACAGGTACATCCTTAATGGAAAACAAGTAAGTATAGCAAAATGACTTTAGCGCTGACCTGACTACACACACTGAAGATTTTACCACTGTTTTCAATGAGAAATGTTAGACTAAGAACAAGAGCTTTTGAAAATCATGCTCTGGAAACAGAGGTTGCTGCTCATAGAGCCTATTGCACCAAGCCTCATCTGTCACTGAGATGAAAAAGATCTCAAATTGTCCATTATTGTGATACTCTGCCAAAACCACTCTAAGGCCGCAAAAAGCTGAATGCATGAGAAGGATGCAAAATATCAGTTGGGATGGTCCAGATACTCGGTGATCTCTTAACTGTGAGGCTTAGCAAAAGGAACAGAAGGGTTTAAACACATGAACTCTTTTTTTCCACTTGGTTGAGAACTCTAATATATTTTTTTTATAGGATATTTTGGGGGTATTGCCCCCATTCTGAAAGTTTTTCGTTTGAACTCAGCAGAAACAAAGTCCTCATTAGGCTAAATAGAACCCTCTGGGATTCAGCCTGTAATTCCTAATTAATGCCCGTGGAATTGGTACATGAAAACTGAGGTCATAAGCTGTTTCCGAGACATTTTCACATATCATGGAAAATTAATTTTTTTCAGTGACAAACACTATTTTTACAAAGATGTTTTTCTGAAAGTAGTGGCACAAATTTAGATTATTTGTATTTATTTTATTTTTATAAATGGGAGCAAAGAAGGATGATCACAAGAGCTTCATCTGGAAGGGGAAAGCATAAGTCTGATGTAAGATTTTTTTTCTCGTACAGTTTTGGAATATTGCACTTTCTTCTTTCCTAATGAGAGCTAAGATTTGCTCTTTATTCACTTGCTCACAAGAAGCTGCAGTTTTAGAGTTAAAATTCACCGTTCCCGGCCAGGATTTAGTCCTAGTGGTTGTAGCCCATAGCAACAATCTATCTAGAATTTCCTATTTAATTTCCAAATAGAGCTTTCCAGAGTCTTGCACTCAAGGTGTTCTTTTCCTATTCTTTTATTTTTGTCAACTTCCATATTATTCATTATTTTCAAGATAAAACAATATCTCTCCTCTCAGATCTTGCTGTGTTTTCCCCATTACAAAATTTCTTCAATGTATTTCAGATTGGGAAGATATTATAACCTGATCAATAACTGAAGTTGGTGTATCCATTTGCTTTTGTTTTCCTCAGTCGTCATCTGAAAACTGATGATTTTCCTGTTTTATTCCTTTCGTAGACACTTTTTTGAAAGATTTATTCTAAGTAAAGAACACATATTTTTAAACTTTGACTAAAACCCCGAGCACTACAGAACTTCTGAATGAATCACAGTGGAATTTAAAGTGGAACTTTGTTCCTCTATGCCTGATTTGAGTCTTCCAAAATCCTTTGCCTTTTTTGGATAAGGAATTGTTGCTTTATTTGTTCTGATATCAAAAGAGTTTGTTTTCTGGGAAGTGTTGCGAGGAAGTCATTCACCATCAAGTCCACTGCCATTTTCACCAAATCTCTGCTGTTTTAGTATTTTTGCAATGTATTTTTGAAAGTGTTTTTTATATTGGCTTTCAGTCTTGTGCTTCTTTGTGCAATTACAGTGCAAATGACGCCAATTGGGAGTTTCCTTTCTCCTTTCCCCCCAACCTTAGATCAAGGACACATTCACTAATACAAGGAGATGGCAAATTAAAAACTACATAAAGAACATATCTTTTCATGCTGCTTTTAATTTAAGCTTGAATTCACAGCTTCACCATGACATAGAGGCCAGAAATACGTAGTTAGGTCACAGTAAGGCTTCAAAGTATATAGGGATAATAAAAATACAGTGATATGCTATTGTAAAAGCTAACATTTTGAAACATATTTAGCTTTTTTTTTTCCCCTCCTGAACTTAAGACAATCAAACATTGTTAGAGATTACAAAGATACCATAGCTTATACACCATCTGCCAAGTCTGGGGTGGTTTTTGCCTTCTTCAGAAACATAGAAGAAGGGATACCATCTTCTCTCAGAACTGGAATTGATGGATTGGATCACAGTGATTTCTGTTTTCTGATTTTGATACGAAGAAAATAACTGCAGACGTTTGTTTGTTTGAAAAAATGTATTCTTAGAAAACATTCTTTTTAAATGAACTGTAGGTAGCTTGTCTTTGGAGTTTAAGCAGTAAAGCATAAAGAAGATGGACAACATATCACAAACAAGCAAAGGAAGTAAGTTAGCTTAATGATATCACTGGTTGTTTAATTATGCAAAGGAATTATCTTCTCCCCTTGACTGTTTGTAAAAATGAGTTTGCTACATTCAGATTTTAAGTAGCATATCCATACATTTTAGTGCCACTATATAGAGGCTTTCCCAGATAATTCAAAAGCCTATCTCCTTGAAGTCATTGAGACTGTCATTCTGACTAGACAGATTTTATGTTCTGTGTGTAATAGCAGAGCTGGATGATTTGAGCTGTGGTCTATGTGGATATATGATTTTGGATTTTGTTTCCTTTTCTGCTTATACACTGATACCAGATGTTTAAATGCAGCAATATTACCTAACACCTTCTTCCTGCTCTGTTAAAACTAATGTGGATCAACATCATTCCTTTGACTTCAATAGAGTTATACTGTTTTACACTGCCTAAACACCTTGCCCTTCTAAGATGGAAGCCAATGTAATTCCTTGAAAACCTGAGCTAAGCGCTTTTTATTTGTCTGAATTTTCATCTCCAATTTAGTAATTAATTAATTCTACAAAGTTTATAGCACGACTGCAACTATTAAAGGCTTGAATTGCCCCATTTAGCTCGATCAGAATTTCTCTGTCAGACACAAAGATGTTGGTGCCTTCCATTTCAGAGTGGGCAGCGTTACACGAGTGAAGTGTTTCTCCTAGTTTTAGTGAGACCCTTTGTGATACAAGACACTAGGGACCATGCTGGCCTTGGAAAGGCATTGGAAAATGCATGTAGTATTTTACATCTGGACGGGCAAAAACATATTCAAACATAAATATTTGTTTCAACACTCCATTGTAAATGCTCAGCACAGTGTATGGGGATTTGCTTGCTCAGCTCCCATCAAATATATATTAATGGAAGTAGATAAATCCCTAAGCTTCTATAGGAACAGTTCTTCTATATTTATTATTCCTCTTGAATTTCAATGTCCCTCAAAGATTAAGCATCCTCAGGTTTTATTTTACTTTTGTAGGAGTTCAAGTAAGTCATAATAACATCCTGGGAACGTTGTAAGTGTCATAAAAACCATGTTCTTTATTGGACTGATCACATCACTTGTATATTCATATTGAGTGAAAACACTTTCTGTTCCTCAAACCTCAGTATATGCTGATGCAATGTTTGTGTGTCAGCAGCTATCTGCAACTCCCTAGGAAAGAAGGAAATGTTGTGAGAAAAAATTCTTAGGTTGTTTGCTCATACCAGTGTTTTTTTTCCAGTATTGGTATGAGTTCTCTTGTGGGATGGAAATTGATTAATACAAAAAATGAGGTAGACTGGGCAATATCATTAGCTCTAGGACTGTCAAAGGATAGTGAGGTTAACAGCTGTTTCCTCCATATACTGACCCCCAAATTCCTCTTGAGCTCATCTCATGGAAATTGGTTCGTAGTCCTAGGCATTTGATAAGTTTCCCATGAATGCAAAAAAGAAACACTTGAACAAAAACCCTACTGGTGTTTTTTTCCTTCCAACTGATGATCACTGATAGTATAGTTATATTTCAAATTAAAAGGTCGCTCATAATAGCTGGTATGTTATGAAAAGATTTTACAGTAATATTGATTAAGGTCATATTCTTCCTTTCCACCAGTTGCAGTGAACAGACAACATCTGTAGGCTGATTGACTGCTTTACTCCTTTATTGCTTCAGTGCTATGCTAGACCTGAAAAAATATTTCTGCTTCTCTTCCACTCTCAATCTTCAGACTCAATTTTCATATATTTGTAAAGAAACTCTGCATCTTATCCCTGCTTTCTGAAAGTGCGAATAAAATTATACTGTCTGAACCATGCATAAAGACATGCCAGATGGTGCAAATGGTCTCTCTAAGCTATTCATCTTTGTACACTATATGTAGGTTGAAGAGGGATGTCAAAGAGAAGTTATGCTTTTAGTGTCTCTTCAGTTTAGCCTACTGGGAACAGATTTTATCAGTTAAACCAAGTCTGAATGGCATCACACAACACTTTTACACTGATGTTGTAGCGTATTTTACCAGCATTTTCCTACCTAGAGCAGGAAACCATGTGTCACAATAATGATCTCTTGGAAGCTAAGCATTCTTTGTCAGAAGGTCTGTTATACAGACCACAATAGATAAAAGCAGTAAAGACTTAATCTGATGATGATTTGTTCATCCAGAATGTAGTTTTTCGCTCATATAGTGGACTATCTCCTTAAAAGCATGTAAAGCTTAGGATCAGACAGCTTCCTTTAAACAGCCTAGTCCCTCTCTACTCACATCTGCTTGACTTTACTGAAAACCCTGTAACCTGTAGGTTAAGATGCTGTTAAGTGCATCTACTCCTGGTAGTAAATCCTGGATTCCAGGCCAGGTGGTGCAAATTTCTTCTGGCTACATTGCTGTAAGCTTCTTTAGGAGCAGACTGGCTGCATAGTACTTGCTTCTTGATCTCTTCTCTGTCCTTTCTGAAGTGTCTATTATTTCAAAATGCAATTTAATTTGGGGGTGATTTTTAAAAAATTAATTTTTCAAAAATAATGACAAAAGCCTGACTTCTGAAATATCATAAAGCTTTTATTGAAGACCAACCCTACCGTATAAGCAAGCTATTAAGGTGTTAGTTCCTCCTTCCCTTCTTACTTGTGCTAGATTTTCTTTATTTTCTATTTGGCAATTTTCCAGTGTTACCCATGTTTTCTGGGTTTTTATTTCACCTAGCTCTCTAAAGTAGTGGGGACCCAGGAAGAAGCAAAATTATCATCATTTAGATGTACTGGATATGCTTGAGTTCGTGGATACCTACATATGACACAGGACAAAGAAGGCTTTATCAGCTTGGGTCTGGATGCAGCTGAACCATATTAGCATAGTAGTACAGAAAGGTATTTCCACATGCAAGCTTTTGTCTAGAGCCATGTGAAATGACTTACCCCTCAGGAATTCACTTGCTCAACTACCATTTTGCATTTTTCAGGTAAGACTTACTGTTGAGGATGCAGTATGTTCTCTTGAATCACTACCACAGGCAAAGGCACACAAGAAAGGAAGATGTTAAGTGTCAGCTCTCAGATTCCAAGTAGGGTTGCACGGAGAATTGTACAATATTTATATAGGCATCGTGTTTGATCTGGAAATCATTGAGAAACAGCAAACACCAAACTCTGTTGTGCCATATTTTTTTCAAAGCAGAGCCGTACTCCGTAGTGTAATATATCCTAAAATATGTTTAAAATTATTTTTGTTAGTGCTACTTTTTACAAAATAAAAAATGTAGGAATATAGCAGGGTCTGTTCGAATCACTGGAAAGCAAAAGCGCACTGAAGCTTGCAATGTAGTAAAGAAGCAGCGTAGGATTTTTACTGGTTTCTTGCAAAGGTGTATATGCCAAGCATTTTATTTTCTCAGTTGTGATGTAAATCATGACTAGTTCTCCATCAACAGTCATGCCTATCTATGTTTAGAAAGAGTCCAGCCCTTTTGTATGCTATAGCGGATCTTAGAAAACGAATGGTCTTTGAAAAAATGTCAAGTGTAAAAATCTCCTTGTACAAAATCCCAAACATTAACACAGAGAATTCAAATTCTTCCTGCCTGCTCCAGCAGGTAAGAAGCCTGCAGAAAATGGACAGCCAAAAGAGTATTAGAGGGTCTCTACTGTTTTTATAAAGTAAGATAATTGAGCTTTCAGTAAACCTTGAATTTACTGACCTTCACTTCCAATTTGAGCTAATTCATTAGCCTCATAAAATTCTTTCGACACTCTCTCAATAATTATTTTTTTCCACACAGTTGAGTTCTGAATTAATATTTAGCTCTCTTTCTAATGGATGGAACTGAAAATCACTTCTCCTGATGGCTGAAATAGATCTGTGGGGAATTTTCTCTTATTCCTTTTAGGGTTCTTTTATAGGACCTTTCCATGCTTTTATTTTCCCAAGTGTTCAATTATAAGCAAGGTTAATATAGCACTAGCAAATGTGGTCACAGCTTTACTATAACCACAGGTTTTTGTTTTGTCTTCAAGAACTGTTGTGCTTAATGTTACGTATGTGGTACTTGAAGAGAGTTTAGTGATACCCTGAGGCTCCCAGACTTGCTTTTATTTATACAAAGGGATCTATGATGACTAACATTTCCATGCTTACCCACCTCTCAACTTTCTTGAATGACCACTTGTCAAGGAAAGCATTCACTATTTCACTTCGCCATTTGGCTCAGAGATGACGTATTTCAATTAGATTTGGTGGAGTTCTACATCTTTCTAATGACAAAAGTGCACTCTAGTCGTTAGAAGGTGAACCATAGCTAACCTCTCATTTACTACAAGGCAATCATATACTATAACTATGGCATTGAAAATATTTACTAGAATATCACTAAGTTTGCAAAGCTCTGGTGAAATCTTTTCATGTTAGTTATATGAAAGGTTAGATAGATGTAAGCCCTGTTGCTTATGGAAGCTTATTACTGCCTTAGATAGTCTCAGACAGTAATAGAGCACACTGCCTGAGAAGAAGGTCTTGTTATCACCCTGTCTCATGTAGGTACAGGAAACAGATGCAAGAACTAGAATTGTCTTCATTATCTCAATGCTGTTACCTTGGTAAAGGGTGCTATGGAGTCATTTGTTGCGAAAATAAGCAGTCTGTATGTGAAAGTGGAAACACTGGCAGCAAAAAGTGAGGTATCTTCTGCATTTGCCTAAACTCCACAGAACTGTTCTAGATTTAGCCTGGCTTGTTGTCTATGGGCTACTCCTTATCTGATATTGGACACCATTAGATTGCAATATCCTGAAACAGATCTAAAATGCAGGTGAATGCAAGAAAATAAGATCATTTCATTAAACCTCTATTCCTACTGCTGGAAAACCGCAAATATTCTCAACTCTTTTCTCAAACTGATTTATGACAGAAGTGTATACTTGTAGTATGTACAGTATATCGTAAGTATTCCATGAATCCTACTTGAAAGGCTTATCTCTTTCAATTTAAAGTAGTACTGTTTCAAAAATGAAGAGTGAGAACCTCAGGTTTGTCCTCTGAACTATCACCTTGCCTTCTATCTTAAAAAGATATTTACAGTTTCTTGGATCAGTGAAAAATACATTTGTGATTATATCTGATTTTTTATCCTGCTCTGAAATACCACTTGTATGTGTGTATATGACTGCTCACATGATTATAATTAACACAACATTCAATGTTAAAATTGTGGTTTGAGTGGGAAGATTGGTATAAGCAACATGGACGTATTATTCCAATGATACAACTCCTAAACTGTACTGAATTTGTGCCTACCTTCAAGTAGCTCGTAGCTCATAAGTGCTTTAAGTTGAAGAACTTAGAGCTGTCAGGTCTTTTCAGCCTTTACGGGAGCTAACTGAAGGGAACTGTTGTTGAGTATGGGAATGGTAGGAAAAATTAAGAAAAGCCATCTCTCTAGGAACACTGGCACTCCACAATATAAAAGCAATAGTGAGAATGGGAGAAGAGTCCCTGACACTGGGTGCAAAGATAGAGGCCAAGAGATTATTTGACAAATTGAATGTGTGGGAGGAAGAGAGGAGAAAACCAGCAGAAAACTAGAGAAACAGCTGTGAGCATATCCCTGAGGAAAACCGGCAACATAGAGCTTTTAGGGAAGGAAATGCACTGGAAAAGTAGGTTTGGAAATTGTGAGTGAAAGAGTCATATGCTGTCATTTGTTTCTGTCTATTCGGAGAAAATGAGCCTTGTTGATCCTTTGGAAAGAAACAAGGTTATATCAAAGACTGTGCCTGTTTCATAATAGACATTTCCTTTTCTTTAAAAGGCAATATTCCCCAAAGTTCCCATTTACTTGCTGACTGCTTTGATGAAAGTGTTAAAAAGCACCAAAGTGGTCTGGGGGAGATATTTCTCCTTTCTTTTTATACTACACAGCATATTTGTGTGTGTGTTCACGTGTGCGTGCTGGTGATTTACTGCAATGAGCACTACTACTACAATTGCTCAATTGCAAGCTTTTGATAAATGAGGGTCAGGAGTTTGTGGGGATGTTTTAAAAGAGCAGTTCCTGGAGGCAGCACTTTTCCATATTTCAAGCTTCTGTGGAACGTCTGAACTACTTGGCAGTGAGCACAATGGATTTACAATGAGGCTTACTTTAAATCACTTCTTTTTACACAGGCAGCATATTTAAGTAGTCACATGGCTCTTATTGTACAGCTGCTCTCTAAAGGGAAAGCTATGCTATTTGAATTACCCCTGTGGCACTTAAACAGTACTCATTGGGGTTTATTCTCAGTGCATAATACATAGGCAATGCAGGGCAAACAAAAGCAGAGGTTTTCGTTTTGTCTAGTTATGAACCTTCTCAAACAATACAAGGTAGTTCAAAAGGTCGGCACAAACATGAATGTTACTAAGTATATTGAGGGAACTTGAAAAACAACTGATAAAGAGAAAAAACATGAAGATCTAATCAATATGGTTAATGGAGCAAACTCTTCAGGAGACAGCGGGAGTTCAATCCAACTGACTAGACAGAGGTGTCCAAATGTCAATTTAAGCAATATTCGTTAGCCCCGTAGGGCTACCTCAAATTGCCAAGACCTTGTCAAATAGCTCTAGATATCAGCGTTAGATAACCAAGTTGAGCCTTGGTTGAATTGCCATATGTTGTATTGACAAGGACTTCAATTTTGTTTCTCTATCAATAAATACTTCTTATTATTTGAGATACCCTGTCTTGCTGTGTCTGGTCTCCATATATGACTCCAAAAGAGAGCAGGTGTCCCATAGTTCTTAATCCTGTGCAGGTAGTACTTCAGGCAGCCTAAGCATATCCTATAGCTTTATACTTCAGTACCTCATCAACTGAATTGAACGTCAGTATAGGTGTCTTAATTTCAGCTGTGTCTCATCTGAAGTATCTCAGCTCCTGCTCGTCTCAGTGGCAGATTAGATGCCCAATGCCATCAATAACAAATGTCTATCACTGAATTTTTGTGTCCTGGCACAGAAATGCTGGGGTTAAGGGAATGGAGGGGAAGTCCAATCTATCCTGTCACATTCCCGAAAGAAGGTAAAGCAGTACGGTATCAGGTGAGGGGAACTGACATTCAAAATGGGCTCTCATTTACTTGTACAGGTGTTCTCCAGTAATGAAGGAATGCTCTCTGGTTTTCTGGGGTGACACTTAAAAAGTACTTATCAGGTTTTATTCTCAGTGCATGGATTAAGCACGTCAATATATTCTTATGATATTTTTATGTATTTTTTCCTTAATTTTTAGTTTTTGGTTCTTTGAATCTTCAAAGTTCAAGTAAGTTTATGGTGTTATGATGACGTTTGAAGAAACGTAAGTTAAGGCATGGAACTCGTATGATGACAATTAGCACTGAACATTATGGGCATGAAAATGTGGAGCCAGGGCCAGGTCTAGATTCCCACTGTGCTGGAAGACTGCATTGGTATGTAAAACTGGCAGGAAGGAAGATAAGTGAACAGTAAGATTGCATAGCTTCCACCTGTGGTCGTTCCTCATAAATGTGTCGCAATTTTTTTCTACACTGATGATTTCAAAAAGGTCTGACAAAAAGAAGCCATAGTTTAAAATTTAAGGCTGTAAATTATGGATGCATTACTGGAAGAACAATGATCTAGAGGGATAATGTGCTATTTACTTTTTCAGCCATTGAGAACCAAAGAAGCGCAGACCTAGACAAAATAGGGGTAGAAGAAGTGTCAGAGACTATTGCCATTAATATCGTGTCAGTCTGAAGGGTAGGCAAGAAGGGCAAGAATAGGAAGAAAATGTGCCATTTCGAACCACACCAAGAAATCTGGGTGAAACTAAAACAACTTTCCTGAGAACTGTTACTGATGGGGAGACATCGGCCTTTGAAGTTTATTTTTCCTTTTGGCGTATTTACCGTTCAATCAAATGTTATCGATTTGAGAATGTGGTATTTTCCTAAGGAAAACAATAATGAGAGAAGACATCTATTGAGTTGCCTGGATGCTAATTAAGGCTGGCACTGTTGGAATGCTGACTGTGTTGCTCTGCCTGGCTGCCCACTGTGGCATGCCTTTAGACATCAGGTTTTAGACCAATTTGTTAATTTTAATTGTGCTTATATTAATTTCAATTAGCCTATCACATGCCAGAAAAGCTAAGACAAGTTTTCTACTCTCATTCTAAATATAAGTGCATAAAAGAAACACAGAATATTTCACGAAGTGCTTACATCTGTTTCAGTGTTTTGGAAAGAGACAAAGCATCAGTCTTCCTTGTCATAGTTAAGGAGCTGAAATGAGACTTTAATAGAAAGAGACTTTAATAGAAGCCAACTTTCTTATCTCTCAGGTGATGTTTTGATTTTTTTAATTTCTTTACTTCTACTGCAAATAAAATTATTTTAATTGTGTATGTGATTTAAGAACTTGCATTTCATTTTAAAATGATGCAGTGAGGCAAGGCATGTAGGTCTCAGCTTGTGAATAGATGACTTTCTGGGTCAAACGGTTTATTCTGTAGCATGGACACTACCAGAAAGTCAGCAGACAAAGTCTGCTTTTTCTTTACAGTACAATACGTAGGTGTGGAACTAAGGCAAGTTAATTTTTATGCTAAAAAAACCCACCTCTGAGGATCAAATTTTGTCTTCTCTAACCATCTTAATCCACTGGTTAATGATCTACTTTATCCTGCATTTTGCACGTACCATTTATCACTAGAAATTCCATAGTGAATGACATTGCTGATATCTGTGGATGGAGAAAATCACACATGGACCGGCTGAATACCGTGACCCTATAGGTGAGGACTATCTAGTTTTCATTCTGCCTTAACTCCATGGACTTCCATGAAGTTAAGTCTGCAAAACTGTCCATGATATTTAGCTTGTTAATGATGATCAAAGCAACTGATCCTGCTTTGAGATATTTGCATTATATACAGTTGCAAAATCTTGCAGTTTTCTCTAGGCAAACTCTGAAACATAAATCACAGCTTGGACCAAAAAGGAGTCTATGACATTACAAATATACAAATCTCTCTTTTCCTCTTTGAAGAGAAAAACTGGGTAGCAGTTACAAATGTTTTTTTGCATACAAAGCATCTGTTTATGCTGACACAGGTTATTATTCTCACTGATAAGTAGGTAAATAAATTTTTTAAAAATAATTTTCTGCCTGGGAGGAGATTCAGTTGCAAAATAGAGTAAATTAATCCACTTATGTGGAGATATTTCTTAAGTGTTTGTGAAAACTAGACCCATGACTTCAAATGATGCACAGAGCCACTAGAGGGCGTTTTGAAGACTGCTCTGTACCAGAACTTGATTGATTGATAAGAGATGTTTTAACTATACTTTCAGATTGTTTTTTAAAGTACTAAGCAGAAAGTATTTTGCTCAACTGTTGATGAATCTCAGATCTAATAATTTCATTTCCAGAAGTTTTTTCTTTTGGAAATCAAAACAACAAGGACCAAACCCATTAAAAATAAAAGGTAGACGCTGTAGTGCAAAAGTGTCCAAGTTCACACAGCTGGAAAACACAAGCTGTCTGAGTTCTGCATGATCTCTGAGGAAAGATGAAGAGGACCGCCCCAGCTCCAAGCTGCAGCATACCTGTACTCGGCATGACCTGGCCATGGGCAAATAAAGCTGCAAGTCCTAGGCCTGTTTTAATTTACATGGCCCTGCCAATAGCCACTACTGACAAAGAAAACTCAACATGTGAGGTTCTTAATGTCACACCCTTTTCCCAGAAAGCGTAAGTGATAGAAAAGTAAGAAGGTCATGTGCCACCTACAACTCTTTAACTCCTCCCCCACTCCTCTCCCCCCAGCTCTGGACTCCATTGAGCTAGTAATACTACTGAGTAATTTGTTCTATGTCTGTTGTTGAAATGGGTTTGCTTAGTTTCGTTTATCCTTATTTATTTGTTTTAAAAATTGTGCTAAACCATGCCCACTTACAGAGTGCCAGTAAGGTGGCTTGACTAATTGCAGATGTATTTTACTAAATGGAGTTTGTGAGATCCTAATAAACAAAGTTTCAGCAGCTTGAGAGCGGAAATGTTTCAGGTTGATGATGATCATAATAACACGGTGGGAACCTGACATACTCTACTACATGGGGAAATAGTAAGAAAAAAGTTTATTAATCCAGAAGGTATCATTGAAGAGGGATCCAGCACCCATAAAACCTCTTCTTATTCATGTGAGCAGAATTATGTGAAGACCGATTGAAGCCCAGACCGAGCTCATATTAGCATGAGCTGGCTCTAGATACTTCCATTTAGAGCAAGGGCAAACATATTCAGGAGATGTCATCTCACAGAGAGGCAAGCTGTCATTTGGGCCAGTATCCTGGGAAACAGGCCAAGGACAACAGCTTGGTCAGAAGAGGGTCGCTTTAGCCAGTGGGTTACCAACAAACCATTGCACTGACAGCATGATGGCACCCACTTTGGCTGAATATACCCTGGAGAATCTGGATTGCTACTGAGCTCTGCAGATCTTATTGAGCAAATAACATTTTTGCAATTGCTGTCTAATCTGCAGAGCAGATTTCCAGTAACCTGGAAAAAAAGAATGGGTCGACCGTGTAAGTACTTTTCAGAGTCCTGCCTGAAATATCTTTGTGGCTGTAATTTGGATGTCAGCTGTAGGTTAGGTGTTTAGCAGCTAAGATTTTCAAAGAAAAAATTAAAGCTACGGTAAACTGATCTGAGAGCTTTTCTTTTCTGAAAGCCTACTGTTGGTTTATTTATTTAGTCTTCTCTCTCCTTTCCACCTATCATTGTGTCAGGTTTAATAGAGCTTGAAAATAAGACAGCAGAAAACAGCACTAGAAAATCTGATCTAGCTGTTACTAGCCCTTGGCTACTTTACCTCCAAATTGAAATAAATACACATCTAGATGTTATGTGAGTCTTTTGACCATAAATAGCTTCAGGTGCAGTAACATAAAACAATGCTGGAAAGCACCATATGTTCATAGACTCAGCTAGCACGTTTTAAAAAAATCCCTCCACTTTGAAGTATATTACTATGCAGCGGAAAAAAAAAAAAGAAAGGCTTAAAGCAACTCTTAGACCATCAGTCTGAAAACCAAATGAGCAAATAATAAACATTTTACGTGATTTAAGTAAAAAAAGTTATTTATGTAAGCCATTCTTTTGCTTCCCAATTTCCCATTCATCTCATTGTGTAACTTTAGTAGGAGAAAAATCCCAACACAATGACTTGATGTACAAAAGTCTGATGATAAACTATTCAGTTTGGCTAGAAAAGTAATTATTCTCATGACTTTTCTCCTTAAAAAATATTATTTGCTTAGAATGGCACTTGCTATCACATTGTTAGAACAAACATAATGAAATAATGGGCCAGTTACTGGACTAATGTATTTTTCACTCATTTTTTATCATCTTTCTGTAAAAAACGAAAAAAACGCACTGCTGAGGGTGAAATAGTATAATAAGGTTAATGAGTAAAGTAATAACACAAAACCTCTTTCATCAGCTCTAAATCACAAAACAGGCAAAACAGATGCTTTGGAATGCAGCCGAGAAGTTGATCAGTAGAAGCTGATTATCTATTAATGAGAGGATTTTAGTGGTGTACCCTGGTGTAAAAATCACTAGGCTCCATTCAGGCAGCCATCAGTGGCAAATACCATGTATATGAATCACTTGATTGATGTACAAAATTCAAAACAGGTTTTCCCCAGTGCTTTATGGGTTGTCATGCACTATTGCTCTCCTATCTGCTTATGTTAATGAAACAGGATTTTTCAGTAAGTAAATATGGGTAGTATTTAATTAAACTCACTGCTGGGGTCTGTGTGAAAATTTAGCTCCATTGTTCAGAAATACTCCACGACTACAATTCTTTTTGTTTCAGACTTTGATTTTCCTTCCCAGTTGCATCAGCCCCCTGACCAAAGAGGAGCTGGGTTTATTCCATGCGGAGGCCTTGTGAACACCGGGATATTATGCTACTGAAAGGCTGCCAAAAAAGACCCTGTCCCCAAAGACCTGATCTTGCACTATTATCCTCAAGCAGAAGGTGCTTTTATTTCAATAACAGTAGGCATAAACCCTCAGGTTCCCATCCTCAGCCTTACAATTAGCAGAACTGCAAACAGGGATCTACTGAAGGGTGAATTGCTCTGGCATTCAGCAAACTAGAACGCGCCCAACCACATTTGGAATTTACACAATGACTGGGGGAACAGTTTTTTTTCATGCAGATTTTGTCCTGTTTGGTGTTAAAAACTTTTTTTTCAAAGTGATTTGAGACTATGTGATTAAAAAATGTTTTATAAAAATATCTATTGTAATTAAAGCGGGACTAAAACATCCCAATTCCTACTTCTTATTCTGCTCAAACAAAAACCTTACATCTTTAAAGAGGAAGCAAGATGATGATGATTATTATTTCATCTCAATACATTTATCTGTCTAATTATTTTCGTTGTCATATTGTTTTCCTAAACAGAAACAGAGTAGGTACTGATGCACTCTGCAGCACTCACGGGACGTCTTGGTGTGATTTGCGGGTTTATTTATTCAAGAGCTAGTATTAATTGTTTACATTTATTAGTGGCTGCACATACTTTATTGCAGCATGTGTTTGCAGTTTAATGCTGCCATGTATCAATGGTGTTTGCATGTTTGGTATTTTATGAGACACCAGCAGTGCTCCTGCATTTTATGCTGTAATTTTCCTTGGCTGTTTCTTGGTCTGTACATAGGAATGGCTCAGTGTACCAGTTCTTGTCTACATGTTTCCAGGAGTCCAGAAGCTGCAAAGTCCGTCGCCAGTTCAAATCTCTTCTCTTCTTCTTACCTCACAAGATATTAAGGACCTTCTCCAGATTAATAGAATTAGAAGACTTTGCTGAATCTGATCTTTTCTCTTGTGGCATCATTAATCTAACTGAGAAAGCAATTTAAAGGGAGTATTGGACTCTGTTTTGGCTGTTTTGTCTGCTTTCTCTGAGGTTCGTTGCAGAAGGGGGCTCAGAATCCAATTAACTGAGATTATTGGTATATTCATGAAGAGATGCTCCTTCCACTGTAGCCTCGCTAACACTTAAATAAGTACTTGAGAAATCCTCTTCGCTCATCGATTCTTCTTGTTTTTCTTTTTATTTGTTTGGTTTGGGGTGGGTTTTTTTTGTTCTTGATTTTAAAACAAAAAGAATTCTCAGTGTCATTCCAGATAAGTGATACTCAGCACATGACCGATGGAAACAGAAAAGCCACCTCCAGCCATGGCTGTGCCTACACTCATCAATATGTATGAGAATGATGGCTTTGTTTCTACAGACAGACCTTTCCCCTAAATAAATAAGTATGCTAACAATACATATTTCTCTCATGCTGAAAAAGTTCTGCTTCCACAGATATGGAGAAAGTATCATCTTCAAAGGATATGTATTCTCTTTCTGAGAGCACAGTAAGCTTAATATTAGAATAGATACGTTTGTTGACGTACTACCTTCCTACAGGTTTGTGGGACTTTGAAAGCTGCTTAGAGTCTGCTGAGCCTAGCTGGTGAAAATGTGCTGAATGTTACTTGCAAAGTAGTCTTCAAATTAAATTCCCAAATTGCCTTTTGCTGTGTTTTTTTTTTTAATCACCTAGAGGTCTTGTTCACAAACCTTCATGAAAATGGCATATCAAAACATGGTTATTTATGAACAAAACAAATCATCTAAACCTTCAAGTCATTTCATGTAAAATGGAATATTTTTTACATACTGAATATATTCTCTGTTGCCAGGCCCTGGGTTATTGTGAGACTGGCATAAAAGTCTCAAGGCTGTTTTGTTTGAAGGATCATACAGTTAGCATTCATTTTATCTGGTTTCAGAGATCTGTAGGTTTCACATTTCTAAGCTTTACCTGTTTGTATTGCATGTATACCGGAAAGGCAGACTCTCATAGCCCTCTGGCTCCTGAGAGATGAAACTCTAAAAGTACCAAAAATAGTCTGTTCCTAATGAGGAAATCATTAAATTTGGCAATTTCTGCAATCTCAGGAGATCTACAGCAAAATCCCCACTGAGTTTTTATGTAGACCAGATTGTGCCCCATGTGAAATCAAATATTTAATCAAATTCTTCATTACAGTGAAAAAGATGGTGAAATGAGGACAGCTGTGAGTGAACTTTTGTTGCTGGATGGCCACAGTATGCCTCCCAATATGACACCTAGCTCTTCAGAATTCTTGTCTAACATCTAAAGTATAAAAGAGCTGAAGTCCTGCTTTTTTTTTTTTTTTTTTTCTCAGTCTTATGTAGATGCACAGTTTAGATGGTCTTCCACTAAGATTCCTGAGTATAGAATCTAGGCAGACACATAGTAGTCTCATCTTCTAGCCTGGGCCTCAAGAAGAGCACAACAGTAAAGGGACACTGATGAGTCATCAAGATTTTTAAAATCTCCTTTTAGATTGTCTCCACACATGATGTTCCTATGTAACAAATAAGATAAAATTTCAGGAGAGCTTTCCAGAGTGCTCCAGCCAGTTAAAGTATTTTCAGGCGGCTCTCTCACAGTCCCTTATCTCAGAAATATTTCCTATCAACAACTAGCTGAAACATCATTGTATCTGGCAGAGGAAAGTGACACACTGTGGGAACAATGATGTTTCTAGGAACAACACCCCACAAACATATGGTGATGCTGGGCAAGAGTGGTGGGATCAGTTCTTAACAAACCCATCTTCTTGAAAACCAGATATTTTTCTGCTTTTTGTATGAACTTCTTGGCTAATGTTAAACACACAGCTAAAATAAATTTACTTTGTCTTATGAGGAAGAAAAAAGACTGAATTTTGTTGCAGAAACCCCCAATTTTTTACAAATGAATCAGAATAATTTTTCCAGTCTTCCAACAGGATCTTGCTCTTATGACAGCGCAAGATCTTCAACAACATCTTCTTAATCTTTGCAATTTGAGGCAGTCTATGTCTTCCATGGGTGCAAGCATTATCGCTAAGATAATGTAGTAATTCAGAACAAATTCCTCAATTTCTTATAAGTTGTCTTAAATCAATATGATAACTGAACAAGAGTTACAACTGTACAAAAGGACAATCATGAATAAATTGAGTGCATGTTCATACATACTATAGGAGCTTGTTTGTATTTTTTTAAACCTTTCAAAGTATGTGGGAAAGTGGGATTAAATTAAAAAGCCCATAAATGTATCCTTGCCTAGCAGGGTGTTGCCAGTTAGGATGTATTTATTGGAATTCTATATAAACAATAATAAAAGCATATATACACTCTGAAGTTCTGTATGCCTAAGTTGGGCCTTGAAGAATTAATGTAGCTCAAGGTGCTGTTTGATTTGAAGTAGCATGAGTCACACACACACACACAAAAGTAACAACTTGTATGCCTTTAATCTCTGTGTTCCTATTGGTAAGAAAAAGTAAAACGGTTATTTGCAAGAACTTTGTTTCTTGAAAAAGGGAGGTAGAAAGGAGGTTGGTTTAAACCAGCAGAGAAGTTTCAGTGCAGTGCAGTCTCTTCATTGAAGAGTTGGCGTCTTAAATAGTTGAATGATGAAATCTCACCTCTGTCACTGAAGACTGGGAACTTGTGTCACAGGGACTGACATTGTCATAGCTGTCACAGGTATCCGCAGGACATGACTTTCGATTTTGGAGTCTGTACAACATCTTCACCACAAAACTGATGAAGAGGAGGCCTTTCATGCTCTGACTTCAAGGACAGACATGAGCTGGCCCAGCCCCGTTAAGTCCTGCAGGCAGCTTGTGAGGCTCCTGGTACCTTACAGAATGGTATTCACAGGCAAGCAGAAAGATAGCACAAGATTAGCATCAAATTTTGATTTACTTTTCTTTAACAGGTATATAATGCAATTGCTTTTAATCCTCAAGTTTTAAAGGCAGTTGTGAAGATTTTGAAAAGAGGCTCTGACATGATGGCCTGCTGAATCACTTTATTTTGATTGTAAAAATCATACTCTTAAATTCACATCCCTCACTGGATCGATCTTCTAGAAGTTCCATAAAAGGTGTAGCATAATGATCTTAATTTTTAGTCTTTGAGTTGTTTTTCATCTGGTTGAGAACCAGCAGTTTTTTAAGAGTGTCATGAGAAAAATTTTTCCTTTCAGACTGTCTACATTAGAGGGCAGTCTCAAAGTATCAACACAGATACTTTAGCTGTTACTGGTGGCTAAGGTGTAACCTAGGTTGTGCTACCACCTGCATCTGTTCTTACAGGGAGCAGGTCTTTAGGTTTGTGAGTCAAGGCAAGGTCTGTGAGCATGGGTGTGTGCACGTTTATGAGCAGGAGACTGGAACATGCAGATAATAGCTAACATCCTTCTTCATTTAAGAGGCAGCTGCCAAGCATCCTGTTGTGTACTGCAGAAACTATATCAAAAGAAAGGTTCTCCATTTAAGTGTTTTATGTACTGGCCTGTCCCCACTGTGACATTGCAGCCATTCCTGTCTGAGAGAATAGAAATGTGGAGAAAACTATACTCCATTTTTGATTCAAAATGGATAGAGATTGGTAAGGTATTTTCTGATAAACAAGCTTCTGATCATTCTAGTTTATTGAGGGAGGTCAGAACTATTCCAGAAATGTTCTCCACATTCAAGATGGATTTAATCTTAATGTTTTGAGTAAGATGTTATATTATTAGGGATGAAAAGTGTTTTCTTGCGAAATATAAAATCTTTGTTATAAATAAGCAACATTAATAAAGACTACTCAAAGCAAAATGAAACATTTAAACTAAACCAAACTGAAATATTTTGGAATAAGTGGGCTTCAGGTTTATTTGGGATTTTGGTTTGTGATTTTGAGAGATGAACATGTACAAAAAGAACTTAAAACGCAAGAAAACAAATTTTTTTTATAACTGTATGAATGTGTTTCTGAATATTCCTTTCTTAGTTTTTTATTCTGGTGGATTCATTTAATCTAAAACTATTCTTATTATAATTCAAATGGTACACAACTGGGATACGTTTCTCACTGTCTCTTTCTCTGTATTTAACCTTTGTGAGCTTTTTAACTGGTGTGTTTGTCTCTTTCCTCATATTTGGTATGACCATATAAACCAGGAAACTGTCAGTGCCAAACTCAGTTCTATTATAGGCTCTTTTCCATCACAGACAGCTGGAATATATATGGTGCAGCTCCAGATTTCATTACATTACTCAGCTGCTTTCAGTGATGCCAGACTCTTTTTTTTTTTTTAAGGCTGGACTGTGGCTTGACAATGATATTGTAATAGGATATAGTAGAAGTTATGGATCCTTTCTACCTAACCTACATGTACAATACTTCGTGGGATGCTGAGAACTGAACAAGGAAATACCAAAATAAAATATTTGTAACCAGCAGAAATACCTATTTGTGGGTGTTGGCCTGTAACCTCAATTCCTCTGATTACCTACACAGAGATGAATTCTATTGTGCCTGGGTTTTATGAACAGTCTCTATTTTATTAGGAATCTTCCTAAGGCCTACTTCCCTACAAGGCTCACAGATGCAGATAGGGTAAAAGTTGTATCAATTAATGTGGGTCGTGTCATGTAGATATTTGTGTCTGAGATAATTACTAAGTAGTTTCTATAATCAATGCAGAGAAATGGATGCCTCTAGTGCATGATTCATCTTATTCCGGCTACATAAAATAGAGTAATTGTGCTTTCCAGATGCCAATTTCTCCCTGTTAACTGTAGAGAAAATGAGATGGCAAGATGCTGTAAAAGTAGATGAAGTTGATGTTGCTGGAGAGGTCTTCCAGCACTATGCTGCACTATGCTGAAGATGTTTGTTTCTCCTGATCTGGCTTTGTCGGCACTCCAGAAAAAGATTCAAGCCTCGGATCCTATTGGGCAGTGCACAAGGAGGTCTTCACAAATGTCTTCCAGCAGAAGTTATCACAGCATGGTATTTCCAGGGGAGGCTGTAGTACATTCCTGTGGTCAGAGTGGATGTCTCTGCTAGGCAGGTGGACTCTGTTAGAAACACAGAATCCCTTAGGTTGGAAAAGATCTTTAAGAACATCAAGTCCAACTGTTAACCGTACACTGCCAAGTTCACCACTAAACCTTGTCTCTAAGTGCCATATCTACAACCTCCTTTCTGATAGTTGTAGAGAGTGATAAGGTTGTTTCTCAACCTCGTTTTCTCCAGATGAAATGATCTCAGTTTCCTCAGCTGCTCCTCAAAAGACTTGTTCTCCAGACCTTTCACCGGTTTCATTGTCTTTGCACACACTCCAGTGCCTGAATGTTTTTCTTGTAGTGAGGGCCCCAAAACTGAACACAGTATTTGGGGTGTGGTCTCACCAGCACCAAGTACAGGGGGGCAATCACTTTCTTAGTCATACTGGCCACACCATTGTTGATCGAAGCCAGGATGTTGTTGAACTTCTTAGTCACCTGGGCACACCACTGGCTCAAATTCATCTGGCTCTTGACCATTACCCCCAGGTCCATTTCAACTGGGCAGGTTTCCATCTATCTGTCCCCAAGCCTGTAGTGTTGCATGGGGTTGCTGTAGCCCATGTGCAGGACCCAGCACTTAACCTTTTTGAACCTCATGCAGTTGTCCTCAGCCTATTGATCCAGCCTGTCCGGATCCCTCTGTAGAGCCTTCTTTCCCTCAAGTCAATCAACACTCCCACACAACTTGGTGTCATCTGCAAGCTTATTATTATTATTAGTGCTTTGAATCTTAAGTTAGCAGTATTAATACATTATTTCGTAAAGCTTGCTATCAAAAAAGTTATTGTAGAAGTTTGAAGCCTAAGCTGGAGTTAAAATATTCACTTAATGTTGTGTTCTTAGAAAAGTATAAAATATGTGGGTGAACACATGTACACACATACAAATTCTAAAGAGAAGTGTTTATTCAGCTTAAACACTTCTATAGCTGAACTAGAGCATGATGCCTGAGGAAATCTGTAGTTATAGGTTGTATTATCTGAAGATAGTTTTCCATTGAAGGTTCATTTATTATAAGACCTAACATAACATAGTAAGTATTTAAGTCGTCAGGACCAGAACTTATCTCCCAAGGGATATATGTAATTTTTGTGATAACTAGGAAAGACTTTCTTTCCCTGGAGCGTTCTGTACTGGATTTAGTGCTGCATTAGTACACTGAGTATCTAAGCCATGTGTATTGGTAATTTAGCTTCTCTTCAGCAGAGCACTTGGGTGTTTCTTTTCTTAAGCGTGCACGTAGACACAGAGATTGATTTCAATGGAACTACTAATCAAGATTAAAATTATTTCTGCTTATTTCACATATCTAACTCTTCTGATTTTAGAGGAACAATCTTTTCTGAAAATTGGATTTTAAGACAACAATAATATTTTTTTGTTCTACTCATGGAGCTCGAAGTATTACATAAATACTAGCATTAATGAAATAAGTATTAAAAAAATCTAGCTGCTTGTAAAAATTGGTTTCATGAGAGCAAATTATATCATTTATCTTTGGATTAAATGTGCAAATGTATAGAAAGCCTCTTGTTTGCTTAATATGCTGTATACCTCATTATTTTCACTATAGTATTCCCCATACTGTAGCCAGAAGACAGGAATTTCAGGTTTCATTTTTTACTCTAGTTCAATAATTTACCGTGAGTGCTCTAACACTCAAGAAAAGGGGATGTTCTTATGCAGTTTAAAGAATCTGGATCTCACATTACAGTTTTAGCAAATCTCACCTCGAGAACAGTTTTGGATGGACTTCTCCCAAAGAGAGCCAGTGTAGGAAGGTAGACTTCTAGTTCCTACTCTATTGTTGCTACTCAGGGCTGGTACTAGGGCTGAGATTGTTTAATGTCTTCATTAATGTGTGGGATGATAGGACAGATAGCAGTCTAAGCAAGTTGCTGGGTGATGTGAAACTGGGAAAGCAATGTACATCTGAAGTCAACCCTTCTCTGAGCGTGGAGTCAGTCCAGAAAACTTTCAGGGCTTCCACCCAACCTGATTCATTCAATGATGTCTTTTTGAACTAAATAGGCAAATGTTGCACTTGAGGAAAAGTTCTGATGATATTAATCTCAGTTTGACAGCAAAGCCCCTGTGGGACTAACTTTTGTAATTTGCTGTCACTCTATGTCTCCTAACAAATAGGCAACAACTTCATGTCCTTAAGTTGATTCTTTTTTTACTGCACTTGCACAAGAGAGGTCTACCTACCCATTTACATCTCATTCTATAGCTGGTGGTCCTCGGGGTTTGCCTTGCTGTAGAGGAAGACAGGCTTTGAATCCAGATTGACTGAGATCCTGATGAGCTGGCACTATGGAGCCCTGAGTAATGACTGTAAATAGTGATGTAAACTGAGCTGGATAACCCAGTATGCTGGGACTACTAAGATCAAACCAATGTGAGAACCATCAAAACCAGAAATTACATTCTTTGGAAGGAGAGAGGTAGGAGATCACACTATCTCACCATAAAAGAGCTGTGCCATACTTCTGAATGTGAGATGACCAGCTGGTGGGTGGAAGCTGGTTTGCAGCTTCAGGGTTAATACCTAAAGACTTCATTTGAAGCAGATGGGGGAGCGGTTTTGACTCCAAAACCTTAAATTTCTTACCTCTCTTGCAATAAATGTAATAAAATCTTAGCTTTGCCTTAAAGTCACAGGTGGCAAGGACTTAAAGAAAAAAAAGGATAAAACCTTCCAGTGACCTTTCTTTTGAGCCTTGTTCCTTCAGAGGTAAAGGGTGATTAGCAACCACCTGAAAAACATATGCACGGAGGGTGGCGTAAAGACTGTATTTAATATTGTTGTGAAGCAGCAGGGGAGAGAGCTGCAGCTGCAAATGAACCTGTTCTTTCCTTGACTGGAAGTTTTGGCACAAAGATAAATATAGTGAGACCACAAATGAGTTGCAGTTATGCTAATATAATATGGGAGGGTTAATGCAAATTTTTCTTCTTTAAAACTAGGTTTTGGAGCCAGTGTTTAAAAACAGTGTCCTTTATAATATGCATGGATTCCATCTGTACTAACGTTAATCTAATATTAGCTTTTTAGAGGCAGAAAGCAGACATTTATGCCTATGTTCTCATTTTGATGTGGGTATGTACCATTCTGTTAAGAGCTGCCTGAAAACTGAACCCTCTGTGCAGTGATGGCTGGAACTAACTTTGTTATGCCCAAACCACTGAGAAGAAGCAGTGGTAAAAACCACTTATGTTAGCAACACCCAGAGAACACTTGTCTCTTGCAGTGTCAGTTGAGACAGAGCTAAATGACAGGAGTCAAAATTAGTCAACAGAAAATAAGTGTTGTTTAACAAATATGAATTTATTCTTTCAACAGAATGATTCTCTCTGATGAAGTTATTTGTACTTAGCGGGAATGTATTTAATGTTCCTACGCGATATAAATAAGGCATATGTTACAATGGGTGAAAATCTTGTACCTAGCACATTAAAAAACACTGTTAATAATGAATTTGGGGGTGTTGCTCAGATTTGACGTTGGGTATTGATAGCCTATCTAAAATATTGAACATTTTCATGGAGCATCTGAATACCATAAATATACTATCTGTCTTGGACTAACTACATCATTTATAAAATGGAGCTTCCACTGAGATGTGAACAAAATATTGCACGTAAATAAATGTGATTGCAATAAGATTCTCTTGAAAGTGCTCTTATATGCTGTGATTTCATCCAATATAGCTCCCAAATGTCAACAATCCAATTCTAAAAGTGCTCCTAAAAAGAAAAGTAAGGTTATAGACATGGCAAACAAAGTAAAAGTGATAAAACAAAATGGGGAAGAAAAAAAAGTATTAAAATTGACTGTAATCTAGGTTTGACACATTTGATAAGGAAAGAAATTGTATAGTGTAATACAGTACAGTATTGTATTAGATTTATATAAATGATTTGTTGTAATGACATTGAGTGGTATTAAAGAACCACTCTGTGTCAATTCACAAGAGAAGATAGAAAACTGTAGTTTGATTTTACAGTTGTTAGGTACTGTACATTACAGCATTATTATTTCAGTAATTAGTATTAATTTCTATGATGCATGTATTATGCTATTATTAGGTTAGGTTATTTGAGACTAGGTTGTTGTGAGGTAAGTTACATCTCATCAGGTGTTATACATCAACTTGTTTAATGATGAAATCAGCTAATGATGCCCTGGTCAGTACCATATACCTTTGTTAAGCAAGGTGCAACAGTAAACTCAATCATTTATTAATTACAGAATACTAAATGATGGTAGTAATTTGAATACAGAGATTGTGGTTACTTGTTGCATTCAAATAAAATATGCTTTAATATAATTAAATCTGAAAGTATGTACTTAGTGAAGAAATTCAAGCATTTGATAAAAGGTGGAAAAAACATCTCTTCCAATGATATGACTCAGAGGGGTCATGGTAAGTAAGCAATTCAACAAGAGTTTCCAAACATAGTCTGCAGCAACAACAAAAAAAACCTAAACGTGATCTTCTAATATACAAACAGGGTAGAGCAGTGTTTGGAGGTGAATTATCTCTGTATACAGCATTGGATGGATTGATACTGATTTTTTTTTTTATATTCTGACAGTTTATATTATTGGAAGGATGTCTAAAAGCTGGAGTGCATGCAAAAAATACCCATGAAGCAGTGGCCCAGAGTCCTGCAAAAAAACTATGTATAACAAGGTTGTAGTCTGGTTTGTTGAAAAGTGACTTGATCACAGTGTACATAGAGAAAATACAACAAATTTAATGTCTGTTTCATGCCTTAAGAGGAAAGATAACAGAATCTGATGCCTGGAAGTTGAAAGGGCCACAAGAAAGTGAGAAAGAACAGTAGGGAGCATGGGGTGCTATGTCATACCATTCCAGTACCGGTGAGTTTGTGTCTCAAAGCTATTCAAAACATTTCTCCAGCCAAAAGCGGAATGGAGAACCTTCCTTTGAAGGTGAGACTAAAAATGCATAGAATATTTAATTTAAGGAAATTAAATTTAAGGAAACGTTTGAGCAGACGTTATAAAGGAGACTCTACTAGCGCCTGAAAAACTTTAAGTGGATATGAACTGGTCCTAGGTAAGTGCAGGCTGGGGATGGGTGATGAGTTTCTAATTTTTATAGCAGTAAGGTCCTAAAACATCCTTTCATTAAGAGTAACAGGATGCTCTGAGGAGGTTGTTCAGGACAATTTTGTGATACAGTGACCCACAATAAAGGATGCTGGACTTGAACGTGGAGGTCCTTTTAATTTATATCTTCTTGTGAAACACAACAGAAGATATTAGGCTGGATAGAACTTGACATCTTTACACTCTGCAGCTTGGTAGGATGGAGTGTTTCCTGTGCACACCCTTCCTGACAAAGACAACTTGCTCCATTACAGTCTTCCATTAGTTTTCATTAGGACAATATCCCCTTTTGTAGCATTTCATTCCTACCTGTCTTGAAGATTAGACCATGAGAGGAGAGGGCACTCAGGACCCTCTAGTCTGAGACTCAACATTTCTAAAATGCAGATAAATTATTGCAATAGTTCTGAATTTTTTATAACAGAATTGCAGTAAAAATTTGCAGTCAGAAGGTATTATTTCAAATATCATGGCTATCAAAAGTCTTGGAGAAAGTTAAATAACTGTAAATTTCTATGTTCACCTGAATGACCCAAATCTTTAGTATCAAATAGCAAGGCAAAAGAACATTTTCTTTTAAATTCTAGTGTTTGGGTTTGATACAGATGAAATATCCACAGAAACTACCCTCTTCCTCTATTTTGACGTTCTTATTTAAACTCCATCTTGAAATCAAACTCAGAGATTACTATAGATGATATCAATTAATTATACATTTTCCCATGTAATTTAAACAGTTGGTCTTAACTTAAGCAAGTGCTTAAGGTAATTAAATTCTTTCCTTGTCATTTTCAAAAAGAATTCTCTCAAAACAAAATCTGTCTGTTTCTGACTGTGGCACAGGTTAAAAACTGCATCTTCTGTGAGACTTCAATGTTCCTTCTGCAACCTGGAGGTCTAGTTTAACACCACTGGCTTTTCAAATGTCATGCTTAAAATATGCTTTAACTTTCTAACGATGATCGAATACTGCTGGAGTTAAGCCATCAGCGTAGCAATAACTACGGGTTTAAATTAGCCAATTAACATACTTCTATATTCAACACCTCCACCCTCAAGAATATGGTGATCATTTATACTGGCTTGTGCCTCACATATGAAACTGACAGGATTTATTTCCTATATTTCAGGTCTGTAAATTGTTTGAAGAAATTTATACCACTAGAATCAGCCTTAGAACTAAAATTGTTTCACTGATATCTAGTCAGAATATAAAAATGCCATTATGTGGTTTTACCTTTTGAGTGGTCAGGGAGCTGTCTGAAGACCTTGGGCAAGATACATAGTTTAATGGGCAGATTAGGCAAAACCAGATAATTGTGAGGAAAAAACAATGAATACAGAACTCTTGTAAAAACCTGTGAAGATCATGCCTCAAAGAAAAAACACTAAAAATCTGTCCGTTTCTTTTTTAGAAAATCCACAGTTTGAATGGATTTTTTGTTTTTTTCCTGCAGAATCTCTTTTAATTATAATGAAGTAATAATAATTTAATTATAATGAAGTATAATTTGCAGATGATAGCAAGCTGGGAGGAAGGGTTGATCTGTTAGAGGGTAGGATGGCCCTACAGAGGGACCTGGACAGATTGGAGAGCTGGGATGATTCTAATGGGATGATGTTTAATAAGTCCAAATGTCGGGTACTTTATTTTGGACACAACAATCCCATGCAGAGCTACAGACTGGGGACAGAGTGGCTGGAGCGTAGTCAGGCAGAATAGGACCTGGGAGTGCTGGTGGACAGGAAGCTCAACATGAGCCAGCAGTGTGCCCAGGTGGCCAAGAAGGCCAATGGAATCCTGGCCTGCATCAGGAATAGTGTAGTAAGCAGGACCAGAAAAGTTATCGTCCCCCTGTACTCGGCACTGGTCAGGCCTCACCTTGAATACTGTGTCCAGTTCTGGGCCCCCCAATTTGGGAAGGATGTTAGGATACTGGAATGTGTTCAGAGGAGGGCAACGAAGATGGTGAAGGGGCTGGAACACAAGCAACTGAGGGAATTGGGGCTGTTTAGTCTGGAGAAGAAGAGGCTCAGGGGAGACCTCATTGCTCTCTATAACTACCTAAAAGGAGGTTGTAGTCGGGCAGGGGTTGGTCTCTTCTCTCAGGTGACCAGTGGCAGAACCAGAGGGCATGGACTTAAGCTTCATCAGGGAAAGTTTAGACTTGATATGAGGAAAAAATTCTTCACTGAAAGGGTGATTGGCCATTGGAATGGGCTGCCCAGGGAGGTGGTGGAGTCACCGACCCTGGCGGTGTTTAAAGGGAGACTGGATGAGGCACTGAGTGCCATGGTTTAGATGATGGTTGGTGTTAGTGTTGGTGTTAGTGTTAGGTTATAGGTTGGACTTGATGATCTCAGAGGTCCTTTCCAACCTTATGATACTGTGATACTGTGATACTGTGATACTGTGATACTGATAGCCTTCAAAATGCAAACCTTCAAATAGTGATGCTGAAAGAATTCTAAGTGATAATCCCCCCTTCTTTTTCTCAGCAATTGTTCTGAAACCCAGGTATGTCATTTAATCATGTAATTTGCAACAACAATGTTAATTGCCCCATCCTTTTGCATGTTACAGGTAGTGGACTTTTTCTGCTCTTCCACAAATGTTAAAAAACGTTTGCACGACCAAAACTGAATCTTTTTAATACAGAAACAGATATACAGGCTAGAGACTGTACAGACATAGTTTCTTGTGTCAGGAAATCCTTCAGGGCTTAAAGTGTCACAGCAACACTATAAGGAATGTATGGAGGAACTTTTTAATTCATTTTAAAGTGGAGGTTTAGATCCACAAGAGCCTCAAGTTGCTGAATTACAGTTGAAAGTGGTTATATCTAAGAGACTGAATATATTTGAAAGCTTGGAGTGGAAAGACTTATGTACCAGAAGCCTTCAGAAGAACACAGTTGCTATACCCTTGTCTCCCAAGAGTCAGCTCCCACCTCATTGATTTCTATTTACTTCTGTTAGTAGTAGTAGAAAATTGTGCTTAGTATGGTCAGTTTTCAAAATGCTTGCTTGACTGAAATTAATTAGATATCACAACATCCTCAGAATAACTTGCTCTTCTCTGTTTATTAGCTAGTAAATTGAAAGGAGAAACTGAAATTACTTTGCCACAACCACACATCAAGTCAAGATTAGAACTTGCATTTCTATGATGTTCTCAATTTTGTTCTATAACAGTCTGATTATCCTACTGGTAGTTTATCACCTTGTCATTGCAGTACTGCTCCCCTATGCCTCATTTCTCCTAATAGTGGTTAACTTTCAGACCATGTTCAATGCTCAATAGAAATGTTGATGAGAGGGATTAGCCAAAACTGTCACTTGACTTTTTTTACAGGGTCTTTAAAACTAACATAATTTTTTTTATTCTGTGAATGCCTACAGTAAGGCACCATTGTACACCTAAACGAAGGTAGAATTGAATTCTGTAGAGTCAAATGCCATAATGCTTAATTAGATCAACAGAGGGATTGTTGGTGACCATCCCTGAAAAAAAATACATTTTTATTTAGCTGTTTGAAGGCAGGCACTGAAATGTAAACACATGACCTGACTTTTAGGTGATAAGACTCATTATCAACTGAGAAAAGAGTTTTCTATTCAGTATGTTTCAGAGTAGTAGTGAGAGATTTTCTTTTTTTGAAGGAGAAAAGACAGATTTCCAATATGTAGTGCTATGTTCTTAAATCTAGAGAACTAAGAATAAACATGCATTTTTTTCTTAGATTAATTTAATTTGTCCCTAGATTGGTAGGCAAGGAATATATCTGAGAAGACATCTTCTAGAAGTAACGAAGCTATTTGTTAAAACTTTCCCCAGAAAACTGCTGTAATTCATATCAGTTATGGGGAATGCTTTTCGCAATATTGGGCTAACTCACTCCTAATATAGCAGTTCAGTAAAAAGGTATCAAACATATAAAGGCAGTGAAAGTTTAAATACACAATTATTGCCCCGATATGTTAATGAAGAAGAAATAATTCCAAATAAAAAAGAAACAAACAAACAAGGGAGACTCAGGGCCAAATGGAACGTTTCTGCCCTGTATCTTCTTTGGAGAACTGAGAACTAGCAACTCATATAGAATATCATAGATGAGCCCTCGACTGTGGTGGATTGACAAGGAAAGAATAAGCACTTTTGAAATCATTAAAGAAAATCTTAATAAAGTTCTCACACATCTTAGGTCTGTGGAATGACAGTATTAAATGTCATCCTTGTGCCTCCTGCCATCAGGATGTCCAGTTGAAGATATGACAGCTTGTCTTTCACGAAACTAACTTTGCAAAGCATCAGATTAAAGATGTGCTTTTCCACTTGAGCTTCAATTTTTTTCAAGAGGCCATTATGAGAGTAGAGGATTTTTCCATGTGTTTAACTGTTCCAACCACCCCATGCTGAAAAAAAACCCTCAGCCCCCAAAAAGAGTGAAAAATGAGTATGTTCATATCTATCAGGCAATTAGTCCTGAGAAAAATCAGCATCAGTGCCTGCGGACGACTACACACAAGCTACTAGTGCAGGTGACACTGATGGGATGCAGCCATAGAACTTCCAACATGGTAGAAAAAGTGGATCACCATCACCCAGGGCTCAGATAGCTGTATTGCAAGAGACCAAATGAGTGGGAGGTGGAGAGACTTGCACCTACAAACCCAGTGCCAGGCTTTGCAGGAATGAAAAGGAGTTTATGCCATATTATTCTTGTTCTGTGATACTCTTCCCATATTTACAGGACCACATGGGCTCTCTGCATGTGTAATTATTCGTTCCTCCAGGCTACGTAAGGTCAGCTGTGCTTAAAATTGGTTAAAGCAATGGTCAGACCTTTCCACTGTGCCTCAGCTGCAGTTAATTTCCGTGCTGGTGGTGCTGGCAACCTTGTGAGATGACAGTGGCCACCCTCAGCCTGTGCCCCAGGGATTGCTCTGCACGTAGGGGCAACTGATCTGAAACGAGTGATGGGGGCTGCCAACCCAGTTTCACAGCATCAAAATGGGGTTTTGTCAAAGATGATGAGGATCTGGGCTAAAATCTGCTCCATTTTACTATGATACCTGACTAAAGCCACCCCGGCAGAGCACAGAGGTTTGCTGGGGTGTGTTCACCAGTGCAGATAACAGCTTATCTCTGAGCGTGCCCCTTGACAGGCACGTGTTAGGAAGGTGCTGTCTTTTTACATAAAAATCAGAATTGTCTCTTACTTTGCCAGGGCACTTGGCACCTCCACTTGCAGCAGCTGATTCATAGGATTTGGCCCCCAGTGAACTGTTCAGAAGTGCCCAGCTTCTGCTAAGATCTAGGTCATCTGTTCTTGCCATTGGCTTCTTCTGTCTACCCTGCCCTTCAAGGCCATTGTAGCATTATTTCCGTATTATTAGAATTCCAGATATCTAAGTCTATTTTTCTTAAAATAATCTGTAGTTACTTCAGTTGGTTCAGAGTAACTTCACCGACGTAACAGAACTAAGATAATTTGAATAAAGAGATTTCTCATTTGCAAACTTACCTCTCCTTCCTCTGCCTATCGTTTTGCTGGAGTGAATCAATGACTTAAGGCTTGCACCACCACCAGTATTCAATTTTCAAGCCAATCATATTTATTATGACTTTTTAAACGCCAAACACGTATTCATCTGAAGCCAATGGTGCACTCTGCTTATTGAGAATTCTAACAAGCAGGGGAAAAATGAGAGACTGATCTCAAGCTTAGAAAATCCAGCCTCTGAGAAAACAAGTAATTTCATGGAGTACTATCTGATCTCTCATGAAATATATGACATATCTCTTTTCTTTGATTTTTTTTGTCCATATCTAGTGTTCATGTCATTTATAAAGTGAACTTTCTTTTTCTATACATGACTAGGCTTCTTTATTCCTTGTTTCTGATATCTCATTACAAGATGTCAGTTAAAATTTTCTTAAAAATCAGAAACTCATCCCATATGTGACCTATCTTTATATTCAATAACAAAGATACCTGCCGTTTGACCTTGTCATGGAGATATTTGCTGCTGTCAGCTTGGGATACCGAAAGGTTTTTCATTTTCTTTGAAACAGTGCCCCTCTCACTTTTGCAGTGAACAAATGCCTTGAGAGGCCAGCATGGGCTATTGACACCTTCGCAGTCACTGCAGATCAAAATTTTAAGTGGCTTTTTTTCAAGTAAAATACGGAATAAAGTACTACAATCGTCTCATGAAATTCTACTTCTTTGAGAGACAATCTACTGATCCTTCAAGAAATGGAGAGCCAAATGTTCTTCTTGAGTAAATCAAGAGAAATAACAGCTCAACAGGAGTTACTAGATGGAATTTTCTGGCCTACATTTTGCCAGAATTCAGACTAGGATGGTCTAATAGGCTTTTTTATCACCTGAAAACCGATCAGCCATTTCAGTGGAACCACCTGAAATGACACCATTTGAGATTCTGATCCATTTCTTTTTTGTCCTTTTTTTTTTTTTCTGGGGCAGGAACGTTTTTGTGTCTGTAACTCTATTTAGTAACCTCAATCTTTTTCCTTCTTGGAGAAAAGAGGAAAGTTCCCTATACTTCAGATACACGAAGCTTAATTACTCCCAAAAAAAATCAGTCATTTTTTGAAAGAGGAAAGGAATGGATAATATAAAGGTCACAAATTTATCCTATATTTACTCTAATGAATGCACACAGTGAGCTTAACACCTTCTGGAAACTCTCATTGTATACTCACATTTTATCTCAGCATTTCTTTTATGCAGATTGTCATATTAATTCTGTTCTCAGTTATAAAACTGTAATCTTGAAAAGGTTTATAATGGAATACTTAGATTTATTTTTAACATGCTTAAATATTTCAAGTGCACTAAGAATTCTGAATCAAGCTGTGCCTTGACTAACGAAGTATTTGCAAAATTTTTGAAAATAGCTTCACTCTGTAGACGCTCTGTAAACACATACACACAAAACATAAAAATAATGAATATAAACTAAAGTCAATACTGAAATATTCCAAGTAATACTAAAAAAGAAAAGTTTAACTACAGTTGTCCCCTAAACAAAGACCACAAATTCTGTAAAGTTAAAGTTGACGGTAAAAGAAATGGAAGGTATAGAAATCTACAGTTAAGACATACAGACAATCTTAATGTTTGACAGTGTAATAAGATAAATTGCATTAAAATGTCTCCTTTGGTTTTGATCTGATCTGGTATTAATTAGACTTAGCAGTCCTGTCAATTTTTTCCTTTTTTTTTTTTTTCTTTCCATGATGCTACTCTAAGAAAGAATCAAAGCTCTTTTGTTATCTTCTCTGGATAATGTTTGATTCAACATGTTTAAATTTTTTTGCATCACAGTAAAATAATTAATTGAGCCCAAAGAGCGGATAAGAAGTCACTGAAAGGAGAAAACAATTGTATGGATCAAAGTGTAGAGAATGGGAAGAAATACCAGATAGAGTGCGTTGATCAGCTTCCCCTTGTCTTCTCTCTCCATAATAACAAAACCACCTTCATGGATACTGGACAGAGATAATCTAAATATCTTCACTGTTACCAAGGAATTATTAACCTAATGCTTAATATATGAGGTATGGATAAAATGACTATTAAATTTTAATATTTAATATTTAAACACTGGCTAGAGGGTTGTGATTTGGATAGTTTCCAATTTCAGAATGCAAGCAAATAACTTAATTAAATATTATAGTACAACCTCTGAGGAACTTCACATATATTTTAAATGGAAAGAGAAAAAATTTTGAACGTATTAATAAACAGGTGCAAAGATTAATGCCCTCTTTAAAAGAAACAGTAAACATTGTCTTGCTCAGATAAATCTTTTTAATCTAGAAGCATTAAGAATAAGACATACGCATCCATTATATCTAAATTTTTAATAATTCTTGACATATTTCACCTTTACTCATGAAAATGCCTTGTTTTCTTCTTACTGTTTGTAGACTTCAAAGTATGTTTTTTAGCTAGTTGCCACCTGTTGAATGGTAACACACACCACTTATTGGGAGGTTATATTGCAAAAAATACTGCAGTTCATCTCACAGATAAGTTAAAATTGTATGTTAAAGAAATAATTCATGCTTCCCTGGTTGCTTTTGCATCTGTGATTCAACAGGAACTTACAGTTTTGCTAGCTAAATTTTTTCGTCATAGAATCATAGATTTACCCAAGTTGGAAAGGACCTGAAAAGATCATCGAGTCCAGCTCGTATCCCTACACAGGACACTCCCAACATTCACACCATGTGACTGAGGGCATTGTCCAAATGCTTCTTTTATGCTGGCAGACTCATGTCATGACTACTTCCCTGAGGAGCCTGTTCCAGTGCTCCACCATCCACTGGGTGAAGAACCTCTTCCTAATATCCAATCTAAACCTCCTCTGACATATCTTCCCACCATTCCCTGTAGTCCTATCATAGATTGCAAGAGAGAAGAGATGTACAGCTGTTTCCTCCTCCTCCATTGTGAGAAGACAGTAAACAGCTATGAGATCCCCTCTGAGTCTCCTCTTCTCCGGGTTGTCCAGATGACTTCAACCTTTCCTCGTACAACTTCCCTCTAAACCCACCACCAGCCTTGTTTATATAGTTTATACTGTGGCACCCCAAACTGCACACAGTACTTGAGGTGGGATCCAACAGTGCAGAGTAGAGTGGGAAAATCACCTCCCTCAACCGGCTGGCAATGCTGTGCTTGATACACCCCAAGGCACACTTGATCCTCTTGGCTACCAGGACACACTGTTGGCTCACATTTAACTTGCCATCGACCAGAACCCCCACGTCCCTCTCCACAGGGCTGCTCTCCAGCCTCTCACACCTCAGTCTGTATGTGTATCCAGGGTTGCTGTGTCCCAGATGCAGAACCCGGCACTTGCCCTTGGTAAATTTCATGCTGTTGGTGATTGTCCAGCTCTCCCATCTGTCAAGATCCCTCTGCAGTGGCTCTTGGCCCCCAGGAGTGTCAATAGCTCCCTTCTGTTTTGTGTCATCAGCAAACTTCATCAAGAAACCTCCAAGTCCTTTGTCCAGGTCATTTATGAATATATTGAGGAGCACTGACCCCAGGATGGATCTCTGTGACTGGGAGCCAGCCTGATGTAGCCCCATTCACTAGGTCACCAGGTGCTGTCTTTCCTGATTGGACTCATAAATAATAGGTGTCTGGACTGTAATACGTATAAACATTTTACGAGTTACAGAGATGGTTCTTCTTTTTAAAGTAAGTTTTGAAATTAAGTTGTTACCAAAAATTTTGTCTGGTATGAATAAATTCTCTGAGTATACAGATTGCTGTTCAGACCTCACTGTTCTTGTTAGAATGTTTCTTTCTTTCCAGGGGAAAAACACAAACGTAAATATTTTCATCATAAATCTCAACGCTCTATTTTTTTTCTTCCCAGGCCTTATTTTAATCTTTTGACTGTGTTGAGTATTTCAGCCTTGTGAGTTAAACTTCAGAAATTGTGCAATAACTGAATTCTCATTGGTGATAAACTGTGGTAGTTGTTCAGTCTCAACAACAGAAGCTGCCCAAAAGAATGAAACTTAAGCAATAATTCTTATTTTTTTTTTAAATTTCATTCAGTTCTTTGTGTTTTCCCAAGAAATATATCCCCCCATGGTTTGAAAATTTGTTCTCCATATCCTCTGGTTTGAATATAGCAAATGCCCTGAAGATAAATGAGTTTAAGGAGAAAAAAAAAAAACAAGCAAACCCACAACTCCGAAATCATTGACAGCATATTCAAGCATCTCTTGCTATTTTACCTCAGAGGCCCTTTTTAATTTTTAATAAGTTTACTGCTGTTCCTGGTCTTTTGGACTACAGTGCTATTAGTAAAGAAAAATGCCATTTGGCATTAAAGAAATGGAAGGAATAAGCAAACAGAAGAATTAAATGGCCTTTTATGAAATAACTGTGAGGCTTTCTAGCATAACACTGTAAAATAATTTGCAAAATCATTTTTCCTGCTCCTTAAAGAAGCTAAGTGGAAACTTTTTGTGTGTGCACTGCATGCTGATTTCTGAATGTATATAAATGTGTATTTTTAATGTATAGCTCTCCACTTGCCAACTTGTCTCTATGTTACAATACTAACTTACTATTTAATTCTAGATTGATAACACTGAAAAAAATTCTCCCGTTTTATCTACAATTCAACTGCAAACATCTGTCATGATTAATGTTCATAATCTAGGGCTTTTCATGACGTGAATGAACAATTTTGCTGTTAATATGATCATGATTCACTTTCAGATAGTTCTTTGCATCCCTGATGACCCGCTATAAAATCAGTAGGTGCAAGTTTGTAGTTTCAAAGACTGTTACTACCCGATCATGAGTGCATAAGTCTGCATAAGAGCCAAGAAGAGATCTTTTTAGAAACAGAGAAAGGAGAACATATGTTCTTTCATGTGGAGGTAGTGCTTAGGCATCCCTGTTTTGACTAAGTAACTGACCATGGTGTGCAAATGAAGTGGGAAGACCTGTTGTTTACCCTAAAAATCCCTTACAGCCTAAGGACAGTCTGCACAGCCATCACCATCTTTCTCGTGGAAGTGAAAAACTTACTCCTGAGACATGGATAACTTGATTAAAAATGGGAATTTTTGTTTATTATAAGAAATACAAATGCACTCTTTAAGAACCATTATTTTATTCATTCTTATAATCATTTAAGTATAAGGATTACAGAACCTTTTGTCTTAAAGTTCTGAATACTCTTATGTAATGTATTCGGCTGCCATCAACACTGAGAGACTCAACCTAAAGGATATTTAGACATGAGATACAACTTCAGTTAGGAACTTCAGCTCTAACGTTGAAATAACCTTGTGAAGTCATGTCTTTATAGAGTAAGGTTTGTGGTTTCTTAGTGTGTGATGGTGACGTGAAACTGGTAAGTAAAATTCCTAGTTCAGTGCAACCTTTGTCTTAGATGGAATCAAAAGTATCCGTTCCACTTAAAACCACTAAGACATGCAATGAAAACTGTGTCAATAAATACAGAGGCCAGTACTTTCACAGCGGTCTTGACATAATAGCAATATCAACACTGTAGCAACGCACAAGCCAGGCACATCCAGAACTTCAATGCATCTGCACTTGGGAGTCATTCAAATTTAAATCATATTTGATTTCTTATATTGTTTCCTTTTGGTCTGTGTCCAAAATACTGGACTGCACCTGAGAGTACACACTACGTGGCAAGTTACTGACAAACTTTGATCCATGTAAAGGATTTGCGAAGGACTCTGGGTTTGCTGACCCAGGAGCCTCCAGCATTTTGGTGGAAGCCTTGAACTTGCACATATTGTGTCGTTTATTTGGGCTGTTGGGTTTAGTACCCATAACAGTCATTTCCTCACAGTTGTTATCTTCTAGTGATCTGCAAATGCTACTACACTTATGATCACTGACAGCAGCTCTTTTTGTCTCAAAGCCTCCTGGCTTCGGGTACCAATTTTCTTTGCTGTTGTTGAAATGTGTTTTGCTCCCACTTCTTTCACATTGACTATGTAAAGAGGCACATCTGTTTTTGTTTATTATGCCATTCATGTCAGCTGTGCTTTGCTGTACATTTTCTTTCCTTGGATACTTCCAAGCCTTTGTGTTCACAAAGGGGGGTTGACCAGAACATGCATTGAGTCAATTACCACCCTGTCTTGAGGACTCAACTGGCAGCACAAACACAGTACATGGAGCACTGCATAACCCTGAGAAATGATACCCATTCCTTCTATAGGACTGAAGAAATTGCCAGTACAATGAGTGTTTTAGCAGACACCAGAATGTTCTGAAGTCATTTTCTTGACAGGCTTTCCCCAGTTCCTGTCATAAAGAGTAAAAACATGAATTCCTATAAATATTACTCAAATCCATTCAGCTGGCTGTTGGTGGGATCTGCTCAGTGCCTTTTCAAAGCATGAATTTATTAACTTTACACCAGGATAAGCTGCTGATCATCAGGAAACAAACATCAGTGCTACAACGCTTGGGGTCATATTTGTCTTTTGAATTTTTTCACCACACAGCAGTTTTCTAATTTGCTCAGAACACAGGCAAAATATGTCCTACAGCCACCATACTTTCAACTACTACTGCTGCCAGGCATCACAAGTTGGTAGGATCAATTCAATTTGTGCACAGGCATCTTTGTACAGAGAAGATGGTGGTAGTGACTCACTACCTGCTGCTCTTGATGCCCGCAAAGTATGTCACAGTCAAACATGCACTCATGTAAGAGCAGATGTTATGTGGCAGAAGGGAGGAGTGACTCTAAAACAACTCATAGAGCTGACTTCCTTCCCTGCTGTACCACACTTGCAGCTCCCACCCTAGAACATCTCGCTGGCACCTGACAGAGCTGACCATGATGGGTCCTGCTGCCCAGGCACTACATCCAAGCCCTGAAGCATCAGAGACAAGTTACATCACTGGTATAGTGTACTCATCCAAAACGTGCTTCTTCCAGGTAAACAGAAGTGGGACTTGACTGCTTTTAGAGAAATCATGTTCCATGCACTCGTCTTTGCTGCAGGAATGGGAGAGTGTTATGGTACACCCTACTGATCCTCTAGGAGAGAGGGCCAATGCCATCTTTTAAGCATGTGCTTGTGCAATGCTGCCAGGCCAAAGCGTGCCTGGTGTTCAAATGGCCTAAATGCAGAAAGTTTTTAAATGTTAAAAAAATTATGTCAAACAGTGGAAGGAAAAATTCATCTGTTCATTTTTTATATTGCAAGTGTATTTCACATGCATTTTAAATGGACTACTAACTGATTAATAGATGTTAGCAGCCTTTTAAAGATGTGAACACGTAAAATCATACTTGGAGGATAAAATATGGAAAGCCTTAAGCTCTGATAATAGCTGTAACCAGCTGGATCTGTAGCAGCATAAAACCCCTGAATTCTCACTTCATATCACCAGTTTATAGGAACCACACATGCATTTGAACAAGTGGTTGCCTGTATCTGCCTTTGAAAAGTGGAGGTTTCTTTTCCCAGCCATTTTTCACAACATGGCCAGGTCACGGTCCAGATTATGTTATGATTATACACCATGTTATTCAGTTGCATCAACCAAAAGAAAATATATAGTTCACACCAGGGATCTGATGGGCTAGCTCAAAAACTTCTCATAAACTCATATTATTTTAAATTTCAAATAGCTTTAACTTTATACATATTGTAAAAAGAAAAGAAAATCTTCTAATATTTGGTCGACATTTTTATAAATGCCTTTCTGCAAAAAAAAAGTTTGAACTTTCTGTGGCTATAGCTAGAAATACTGGTATATCTTTAATAACAATTGTCCAAACATGAAAACATTTAACTTCGGATGATCCCATGTTGTATAACTTCCTAATCAGAGCACCTTTCCTTCTTTATATTTTTTGAGCCACACAGGGAGCTGCACTGGTATCCCTGTGGACTCCGGTGTACAGAATTCAGCAGAAAAGACATGGTAAGGCACAAACATAAAACATATGCAGACATACTCCAGAGATGCAATGGCTCACAGATCGGCAGCAACAGCAAAAAGGATTAGAAGGTTTTACACAAGTTTCAAGAAGAGAGAAAAAAAACCCAAATCCTGCGCATGATGTTTAAGTTCTAGACAGTGACTGTAACTATAAAAATGAATGAGCCATAGGTAAATGCATAACATGTCCCCAATTTCTTAGAAACAATCTCAGACCAGAGATTTCTAATCAGAACCAAGAAAGTGCAGGTATGAATAATAAAGATGATTTTATCAGAGGGAGTGCTGCTTCTTGTTAGATACTTACAGTGTCTCCAAACCATTAATCCCTATTGACAGAGTCCACTCTACATTAAAACCAGCAGCTTGGCAATTACAACAAAAATGCTGTGTTGGCTTGCAAAGAAGATGTGATTTGTAAAGCTCTCAAGGTTTCAGTCCAGGAGTTTTGTTCTAAATGTGCTGCCTTCAACATTTTGAATCCATGGATGAAAACAAAGTGCTCCTCTAATGTGACATGTCATTTTGCATAGTGTTCTGCTGGGTTCATTACTCTTATTATTGTCTTTCTAGGAATAATACCAGTGCCTGCTTAGGATTTGGAAGATTAGCATTAACTGGATAGAAAAGAAGAGGGCAGCTGTTTCATGACGGCATTTAGATAGGTGATCTGTCTGCTACCTAATCCACGAATCACCTACATGTCCAGTCAGCATAAGGTAAAGAAGTTTATGTGCAAAAACCCTGCCAAATCTAGGTTTGTCTGCTTATCATGCTTCCTTTCCCAGAGACAAATTATTGTTTTATAATTTCATCTACTGTACTGACAGTTTTCTTTAGCCTCTTGATGAAGGATAAAGTTTGGCTCTAAACCTGCAGCATCTACACTCAAGATAAACAAATTCTGTAATAGTAAATTCTTAGGCTTATGAGGCAGAGAAAAGGCCTTTCTAGTAAAATATTCACACTTCCACACTTCAGGGTACCTATTTCTAATGACTCAGAGGAGCTTCTGAGATTCTGTTGTTGTGATAGGCATAGTCACAGTAATAGTGATACCAAATTGTGGTAGCTGTGACTCTCTAAGGAGTCAAAAGCTCAAGTATGATTTAATTTTAGTTAGTCTGTAAACCTCAGGAGCCCTCTGTAATCTCAGTCTATCTGTTATGAATTTATTATGAAGATTGCTATCTCTTGTTTATCACTATTCCTGGCCGTGATCACGTTCTTTAGACAAAAATCATCTTGTGATTGAGTAATGCTCAGATTTTGTTGTTGTGGGTTTTTCTGTTTGTCTTAACAAAACCATTTCAATAGCATACTTTAAGAAATCATAGGGGAAAAAATGTAACCAGGTCTGAAGTCAAACAGTGTAAACAAGACTATTTGGGACAAAGTAAAGGTCAGTGAACTAATGGAATGGTAAGAGTTTTCACTCAAGTGAAAAACTTAATTATATAGCAGATTTCCAGGAAAGAAAACTGGAAGCTATTATAATTTCTCTGCATTCAGTATTTCAGGTCCTTTACCAGCCCAACATTGCTGTGTTTGATATCTTTTCAGAATACAGAATTTCACCTGCAGAGAAAGCACGTAACCTAGACTGACTCAAGTGTGGAATTGCAGAGATCACTCATTCCTTCTTAATTCCTTGCTGCACTTCAAAATAAAAATTGTGTACCTCTCTAAAAATCCCCAGCCGTCTTCCTTTTTACTACTTACTCAAGGGGAAAGAATATGCTAATGAATAAGAATTGTGAGCCTAATAAGTAAGAATTGTGTTTTCCTTTCTGTAATGGTTCGTTTACTTGCTTCATGTTATTCAGCTACTGTACGGCTTTGTTACTCAGGGCTCCTGGCATGGAAACTCTCTGGTAAACAAGGCAAATAAAACCAGGCTTCATGCTGTGTGGAAACCAGCTTGTTTATGTTGGTACACTTAGTAGATATTTTTCAGAAAGCATAACTTTGGTCTAACAAGATTTAAAATCCTGTGTATTATGGTATTCTCCTTCTGTACCTTGTGCTTTTGTTAAATTTTAAGAAGTTGCTTGAATAATGCATGATATCATATGAAGCACAGAGTAAATTTGTTAATCAATGAAATGATGAAAACAAGATAAAAACACCTTTTCAGTCATGTGCTCTGTATCCCTGCCAGAAGGAGGTTTTTTCGCTGTAATCATCAGCACTTTGTCCCTTTCCTTTTTCAATGTAATAAACACCGGCAATCGCATTTGTGGGAATGAACTGGAATTTCTTCTTCATACAAAGCCTGAACTTTGCCAGGCTTTTTGTACTGTATTTAAATTAGGTCTCTTTTGGGTATACCTCCACAGATGACATATCTTACAGCTTATTCTGTAGAAATGTGTCCACTCTTCCCTTGGCATTAAATCCCTTCAAATGTAATCTGAATCTGCTATTTATGGTTGAGAAATCTGTGGGAGTTTTTCTTCCACACAGTGAGATCTGTTAAATAATTTAAACTTAAAAACTTTTCAGAGAAACATTTTTGAATCACATCTGTTATTCTTGTAGGAATTTTCCCTCACAGATGTTTCTTTTTTTCCTTGTTTCTTATAGGGTGCTAATGACTTCTTCATCCTGTTCCACCTTCCATTAATGAAGTAAATGTTCGTTACAAGCTTGTCAGGTCATAGAAGGACAACTATTACAAAAGGCCAGAAAACTCCTGCCCATCATGTACATGGAAACCATCATTTTTGACATTGTCTTCCCCCATGTCTTTTCATACTACTCTGTGATTGCCTGGCTGAAAATTTCTGGAATCCATCATACCCACATGATATCAGAGTACCCTCTGATTGCCTGTTTCCTTTCGATCAGGAAGTGCTCATATGTATATACATACATATATATTTTGTGTATATTTATAAACACACAGGCAACATCATCTGTGAGTATCAGAACAAAATGCCATGTCCAGCAGACTATATGGATGAAGACAATAAGGAAAAGCCTCAAAAGCATTCCCAAGAAAGATCACAAGAACCAGAAGAATTGGACAATAGGCCTGTGAACAGCCTTCAATTTCAGGCTTTCCCACAGGCTTTTTGTATGTCTTATGGGTCTCCTTCTGGTTCTAGTGACGTGCCTGCAGGTTAGCTGGGGCGAGGCCTGGTCGCTGTGCTCTTTTTTCCATAGATATCTGTCCGGAAAACCTATTTCCTCAGCATATACACCACCTGTAACTACACTGATGAGGAAAAACAGGTGTCTAATTTGGGCCTTTATTTACCTCCGTGCCAGGAAAGCGCACTCCTTTGTAAACCAAATATGCCAGTCTACTTGATGTAGGCTGGTTCACTGCACCTGGCAGCAGAACAGTGTAGGTCCCTCTTGTCATTGTTTTTTTCCTGTTCTCTTATTTATAGGCCATCCATCTTTTATCTTCATATTTACATGGAGCGAACACTGGAGAGACCTCTCCAGTGGTGAGTGGTGAAAGTTACTGGAATTTTTGCCAGATCTCAGGATTCATTTCTCTAATTCCCAGTCCTGTTTGAGTTGTTTTATTCTGTGTTGCTGTAGTATACACCAGAGGCTGCAGAGGTTGCATACGCTATGATGTACTACAAACAGGTTTTCTGTGATGAACATGAGAAAAGTACTGAAATAAAAACCATTTTCTGCTTCATTTTAAAGAAAATCTGTTGCTGCCCTTGTGGTTGCCTCATCCAGACTAAACTAAACATTCTCTATATCAAGGCATATGTCATAATAGTTTATTAAAAGTGTCTACCACATTGCAGATTTTAATCTATCTGAGATCTTTGGATTCTGCTGATGTGTTATATCTTTTTTGTAGAACCTGATTTCAGGAAATAATACAGCTCAATACACCAAACACCCTCGAAAATCTCACCGATGGTTACAGCTCTGTATGTCAGATGAGGACTGCAAAGCTGTCAAATGTGATGGAATTCTACTAGGTATCCTGTATTTTAACTCTGCAGGCTAAAGTTGTGCTCAGTCCTAAGGTGATCAGCCTATGCAAGCTGGGGAGGAAAGGTTTAACATCCTTTAAGAGGCACTGAGAACAGGTGAAATTGTAATAAAAAAATCTGAGAAGAGCTTTTGGTTAAAAAAAAAAAAAAGGGCTTGATTCGGGGAGTGTAACCAAAAGGGTAAATGTAATTATTGAAACAAAACTGTCATCAGTTCCAGCAGAACAGAGCATATGCTCAAGTTGGATATAAAATGGAGATTAAGAGATGATGAGAAAATCTGAAGAACAAATTATCAAAGCAAGTGAGGAAATACAAAGTACTTTAAGGCTATGAAGACATTAGAAAAGTGAGTGAAGGCAGGGAGATCGGGAGAGGACATCCAGAAAGATAAGGAAAAATCTCTCTTCTCACCTCATTCATGAGTATTTTAAACATGAAGTGGTGGAGATAAATAGTGTAATTAAACCCAGACAAAGTAATTGAATGAAGCAGCACTAATCCACAGTTCTTCTAAAGCACAGGGCAGTCACTAAACTACTGCCAATGACACCCATTGCTAAAATAATATCTGCTTCTTGTGGGACTAAGAGTCCCAAGGAACAAGATCCTTCCTTATCCTCACAGCCTAGCTGCAGTGCAAGGATTACTGTCAGAAGACTTAATACCCTCTTTGAGTTAGGAGGACGAGGGAACAATTTGGTACTGGCTTATATTTGATGAGTGTTTTTATGAAAAGGTTTATTTCTGAAAGAATGGACTTAAACATCCTTCTACAGAAGATATTTCCATATCCACCAGTTTCTACTTTAAGTACTTTTTCTACTCTAGAAGCATTCACTACAATCATGTAAAGCTATAGAAACTTCTCAGTACAAACCCCCAGGTGACATAAATTCTTTCACCCAGATAGTCTCCTTTTTGACTTGTCTATAAACCTGTGGCAATTTTCCCTATTCTTCTTGCCCCCTTCCCCTTCCCTGTGCAGAGTCACTTAAACAATAATCCGCTTCTAACTCTGTCTCTGTGAAGAAAAGATACTTATTTTATTACTTACTATCCAGGTAAAGAAAACCAAATACAGCAGTGAAATGTAACAAGATGTTACGTCTTGTCTTACAGTGCCACATTTCAACCATTAAGAGATGCCTGTGCTAATCAGTGTACTCAGTTCAGCTCATATGAGTCAAATTGGAGCCTTCATTAATTATCATGTTTTGGAGAGCTTTTTTAAGAGATGTGGTTATGCACAAAATGGCCACTGTGGAAACCAGAACAGTTAAATGAATCTTAAGCTTGCTTTCTGCCAACACCTTTCATCTGTGCTCCTCCAGTAAAGACAATGAGCAGGTAATGAGTTGGTTAGTTTTTCTTCCAGACTGGCCCTTCATGCCTTTTTACCTCCCTGTTACATGGGCAGAAACATGCTTGCATGATGTGATGTGTACAGGTTCCTTCTGTGGGACCTGTCCATGCCTAACCACATTGACAAATGTTTACACAGCCCATTTCCCAGTCAGCTTCAGTCTGTAAGCCTAGGAATTCCCAAGGCACCTGAAATGTCAATGACAGAAAAATGTAGGACAGAGGAAATTACTTCAGTGAAAAACACAGAGAGTTTTAAAATATTTGTATAAGTTTACCTGAACAATGTAATAGGAAAAGCCAGGAACAGAACATCAATGCTGGACTTTCGGCGGGCAGATTTTGGATTATTTAAGGAACTGGTCAGGAAAGTACCCTGGGAAATAGCTCTTAGTGGCAAGGGGGTCCAGGAAGCTTGGATATACTTCAAGAATGAAGTTTTGCAGGCGCAGGAGCGGGCTGTCCCTGTGTGTTGTAAGAAGAGTCGTAGGGGCAGACGGCCGGCCTGGATGAGTAGGGAACTTCTGAAGGAACTAAGTAAGAAAAAGAGGATGTATCATCGTTGGAAGGAAGGGGATGTAAGTCAGGTCATGTTCAAGGATGTTGTTAAGTCATGTAGGAGAAAAATCAGGGAAGCAAAAGCCCAGCTGGAGCTCAAATTGGCCACTTCTGTTAAGGACAATAAGAAGAGTTTTTATAAATACATCAATGGCAGAAAGAAGGGCGGCAGCGACCACCACTCCTTGTTGGATGTGGAGGGAAATACAGTAACCAGAGATGCAGAGAAGGCTGAGGTACTTAATGCCTTCTTTGCCTCAGTTTTTAACAACAAGGATGTCAGCTCACTTGACAGTTGGCCCTCTGAAGTGGTTAATGGGGGCAGGGTGAAATATGGCCCTCCTGCAATCCATGAGGAGGAAGTTAGAGACCTGCTGAGCCGCTTGGACCCTCATAAGTCTATGGGGCTGGATGGGTTCCATCCTAGGGTGCTGAGAGAGCTGGCGGATGAGCTTGCTAAGCCACTCTCCATCATCTTTCAGCAGTCCTGGCTCACTGGAGAGGTCCCGGAAGACTGGAAGTTGGCCAATGTGACGCCCATCCATAAGAAGGGCCGTAAGGATGATCCAGGTAATTACAGACCTGTCAGCCTGACCTCGGTCCCAGGTAAAATCATGGAGAAGATAATCCTGGGTGAAATCATGCACCACCTGCAGAACAGTCAAGAAATCAGGCCCAGCCAGCATGGGTTTAGGAGGGGTAGGTCCTGCCTGACCAACCTGATCTCCTTTTACGACCATGTGACTCGCCTGGTGGATGAGAGGAAGGCTGTGGATGTGGTATACCTGGACTTCAGTAAGGCCTTTGACACGGTCCCCCACAGTAGACTCCTAGGGAAGCTGGCAGCCCGTGGCCTAGATGGGAGCACTTTGTGCTGGGTTAGGAATTGGCTGGATGGCCGAGCCCAAAGAGTGATGGTAAATGGTGTTTCATCCAGTTGGCGGCCGGTCACCAGTGGTGTCCCCCAGGGATCGGTATTGGGTCCCGTCCTGTTTAATATCTTTATTGACGATTTGGATGAGGGGATTGAGTCCATCATCAGCAAATTTGCAGATGATAGCAAGCTGGGAGGAAGAGTTGATCTGTTAGAGGGTAGGATGGCCCTACAGAGGGACCTGGACAGATTGGAGAGCTGGGCCGATTCTAATGGAATGATGTTTAATAAGTCCAAATGTCGGGTACTTCATTTTGGACACAACAATCCCATGCAGAGCTACAGACTGGGGACAGAGTGGCTAGAGAGTAGTCAGGTAGAAAAGGACCTGGGAGTGCTGGTTGACAGGAAGCTCAACATGAGCCAGCAGTGTGCCCAGGTGGCCAAGAAGGCCAATGGAATCCTGGCCTGCATCAGGAATAGTGTAGTAAGCAGGACCAGAGAAGTTATCGTCCCCCTGTACTCGGCACTGGTCAGGCCTCACCTTGAATATTGTGTCCAGTTCTGGGCCCCCCAGTTTGGGAAAGATGTTAGGATACTGGAATGTGTTCAGAGGAGAGCAACGAAGATGGTGAGGGGGCTGGAGCACAAGCCCTATGAGGAGCGACTGGGGGAATTGGGGCTGTTTAGCCTGGAGAAGAGGAGGCTCAGGGGAGACCTCATTGCTCTCTACAACTACCTAAAAGGAGGTTGTAGTCGGGCAGGGGTTGGTCTCTTCTCTCAGGTGACCAGTGGCAGAACCAGAGGGCATGGACTTAAGCTTTGTCAGGGAAAGTTTAGACTTGATATGAGGAAAAAATTCTTCACTGAAAGGGTGATTGGCCATTGGAATGGGCTGCCCAGGGAGGTGGTGGAGTCACCCACCCTGGAGGTGTTTAAAGTGAGACTCGATGAGGCACTGAGTGCCATGGTTTAGATGATGGTTGGTGTTAGTGTTGGTGTTAGTGTTAGGTTATAGATTATAGGTTGGACTTGATGATCTCAGAGGTCCTTTCCAACCTTGTGATACTGTGATACTGTGATACTGTGATACCTGATGCTACAGTCTTTGGTTTCTTTTTTTTTTTTTTGTGTTTGCTTTTTTTTTTTAATTGTGAATATCCACAGTTTAATTGGGAAAGCAAAATATTACTAAAGATAGTATCTATAATACTCATAGTTCTGCTATGGGCACATCACTTTCTAAAATACTTTTGTGTGTCTGCATTAGATTGCAAAGAAGTTGCCTAGTATTAGACTGGCACTTATGTGTTTATTAAGATAAGCTTGTTGCTGAAAATTACTGTCTGGTGAATAATAATTCAGTACTATGAAATAAATTGAAAAGCTATTCAAATTTTTAATCTCCAAGGTGACTACGGCATAAGATACCAGCTATTTTTGAAGAGTAAATCAAAGCTTTTTTAACCTGCTGGAACTCATTGAAAATGTTGAAATAAGTGGCTGGTGAAAAAGAATGGATGAGTAGAATGTGTTCAAAATTGCAAACAAAAGATTCTGGCTGAAAATCTTCCCAAAGACTATTAAGAAATTCAGTGGTCAGGGGTTACATCCTGCCATAGATTAAAGGTGGTTTAGCAATAGACAACGAAGTAAAAATAAATAACCAATTTTTCAGAAAAAAAGGTTAATAGTGAGTTGCCCTAGAGCTGAGCATTAGAAACTATGAGTCTGTCATGACATATATGTACAAATAACCTGAAGGAAGGATGATTTGGAGCATTAGTTGCAAAGCACTTGCAAGATTATTTTAGTTAATCAGAAAAAGATGGGAGAAGCCTAGATATTTTCAAGACAGGAAACTACTTAGATCAGACAGGATTAATAGATAAACCATTCAGCTGTGAACCAGGAGGTACTGGTTCCAGTGAATAACAGGAAAAAAATAGGTGAAAATTTTTCAGTTAATATTGCCACATGCATTTATCTTGTCTCAAACTATTTGCATAAATCTACATGCTCTGAAGAAATTTGTTTGGAAGTATGATTTAGTGTTAGGATTTAATTTCTATTTGATTCAGGAACTTATGCACACAAGCAAATAGCTTGATGACCAAAGTGCCTACATAGTTTGTAGGCATTCTGTCCCTCACTTCAATTTTGCATTGTCTTTGTTTCACAAGAAGGTGAACAAGTCATCAGATGATTTTTTTTTTTAGTTAATATTTTGTGTTGTGTGAATAATGCACTTCTTTTTTGTAAGAAACTTTTCACAGTTTTGATTTCATTATAGTAAAAATTTGATTTTTGATTTGGAAATTCTCAGCTTAGGAAGCAGCAAATGTAGTCTTTGATCAAAAATATGTCCAGCATTATATTTGTTTTTTAGTCCCAGGAGGTATCCAAAATCCTGCATTTATATTTGGTCACCTACTTCTAAGAAATACTCATTTTTATAGCAAGGGTTTCAGAGAAGGGTTTTAGTGTGAATAACTGGAATAAGTCTGTACTTTTGCAGAGTATAGATTTAGGGTTTAACCTTCACATTCTCTGATGTGATTCATTGTGCGGCTATATGAATACATGCACACTCTGAAAAGAGAGGAGGAATGTTTGCCTCTTTTAAAGCCTGATGTGATTTCTACTGAATTGGAGCATCACGAACCCAGTGCCTTACACCAGAAGCCAGCTTGGCTTGAGCAGATCAGAAGAACTGAGGTGTTGTCTATAAATGCACAAGAAAAGCAAGTACCAGGAAGGGAAAGACCTATTAAAACTACTGCTAAAACCAGGAGTTGTCATGAGAACTAATAATATCTGACTAAATTTTAGACTAATAATTAGGAGACAGTTTCAGGCAGGCAGAATAATGGAGTTCTGGGCTAGACTTTTGGGATGGATAACAATATTTTATTTGCTTCACGGTTATGCAGTTGTCCAAGATATTGCTTATTTTGTTTAAATTATTATGGTTGTATTGCAGTTTGGGTCAGGCAGTTTCCTCTAGAAGAAAGAGTTATTTATGTGTAATATTCCCTGTGAGCACTGGCGCATTCTCAGGTTTGGAAACCATGCTGGGGGGCAGAGATGAGCAAATAAGTGCTGAGGAGGGAGCATAGAGGGGAGCCTTCAACCTCAGAAAAAACAGTGTGGATGCTTAGAAAATACCGCAGTAGAGAGAAAGCCACAGGTTGAATTGGGGAAGTAATGGACAGAAGATTTTCCTGGAAACATTTTTCTAGGATAGGGTGAAGCTTCTTCAAACCAGGAACACACTGAAATTTAATGAGGAGGGAAAGACTGATTCAGGAAGGGCACAGCATCAGAGACATTATATATGTGTGAGCATGTGTGTGACCTTACAATGAAGGTATGCAATTCCTTTGCCCTTCGGGTTTCTTGGGGTCTGCTACGCTTCAAAACACAAATGAGGAAGATCATCCACACTTGATTTCTGAGTGCAGGCTGTGTGCAAAGTGGCTTCTACATATGAAGTCTTTCCTTGAGCTTATTTTCTGTGGGACAGGATAACTATTCCCACTGAATTACTGTGCTAGTTATTGTACTTTACTGTTTTGGATCAGCAATTTTATGACTTTAGGTCTTTACAGTGGATCATCTTTTACTCTATGCTTTATTGCTTGCATAAAAAAAAGGTCAGTAAAGGTTTTGAGATGTCATGATAATTAAAATGATCGAAATGTTGAAAAGCACTTGATATTTCTATTAATATGCTCTAAAAGTCAGAAAGGTAAACAACTAAAAAAGTACATTACAGCTCAGATGAACAATACAACTGTTCAAATGAATAAGTATGAAAAAAAGGTTGACAGTTAAGGCGACTATGTAATATATAGTACTGGGGCATTCTACACAGTTACTACAAAGATTATAAATACAATGTATTTTGCTTCCTCTGAGTAATCCCATGCACTTCAGTGCAGTTACTAGTAGACCACTGAAAAGTATACTAGTCTTGGTAGGAAAAGGTTTTCTTTGGAAGTAATGGAAGAACTTCAGACAATGGGTGATGTAAATAAATGTGCAAAGATGTACAAAAAAGTGTCCAGTAAAACAGAGGTTGTTCAGATGCTTAGGAAATTATCTGTAGCTGAACCTTACTCTTAACCTGTGGGCAACCCTACTTACTGATTCTTTCAAACAGTGCAGTATTTCAGCAGGCTAAAGAGTAATGAACATCTGCTGAGTTTTAACCATATGATGTCTCAAATATCTTGGAGGAAGAAAGAAAACAATGTGTCATGAAGCCATTCCCTTGGCAGGGAGTTAATGCCCAGTGTACTGAAGACAAAATACTTGACTAAAGAAGTATCCAGCTGAGCAATACACTGTCAAAATTTTCAAACTTTGCTGATGAGATGGGCAACAAGCCCTGCAGGAAGACTGCCTGGATCCTTGGTAAAATTTCATTCCCCTTTTGTTTACGGTTGTTTGTTCTTTCTTACTGGTGTTGATCTCATGCCAGGTATTGAATGCAGAGGGGAAAATTCAGCTTTTAAAACAGCCATTGGGATCTTTTCTTGAGGGTGGCATTAATAGAAATACAAAAAACAGAGAAAACATCTCCTCCTCTTTCCTTCAGCGGCTGGATGCAGGACAGCTGGATCCTGATGTTTCTCATCTCCAAGTGTCTAGGTTACCGAAAGAAAGGTTTCACCACTCAGGGAGTGAGTGATACTCACTATCTCAAAGCTCTTGGATACTTCACTAGCTCAAAGAAAAAAATAGGTACCCTGGCAAAAAAATAAGGGAATACTTTCTCTAATATTTATGTGAATAATGCTACAAGAAAAAGTTAAAAGCTTTGTAATATTTCTCAAAGATTTGGCAGTTTGTGTACTAGTAGTATCTGCAATTTCAGAGGCAAATAAGGGCTTGTCTTTGGCACGTATTCTAAGAAAATGGGACTACACTGAGACTAAACTAATTCTGAAGTGTCATTATATTCAGAAGTTTATTTGGGAGCAAATAATTTACAGGCAGCCCTGAGAAGGACTGCTTAACCTCGGCACAATCAGAGAGCAGCTTGGGCCTTGGCAGAGTAGAGAGACTTCAGACAGAGGCTGTTCACAAGCAGAAATCTTAAAAAATGTTAAAATAATACACCGGGAATAAATACCTCTTACCTTCCTTTTTATTTTTAACTGCTCTAGTCTTCTTCTATCTTTAGAACAGAATAGACTATTTCAATTGTAAGGGACCTGCAATGATTATCTAGTCCATCTGCCTGACTACTTCAGGGCTGGCTAAGGTAAAGCCTGTGACCAAATTAAATCATGTTCTTTGTTCTTGTATCTTTTCTCCTCCTTTGCACATCAACATCATCACTTCAACTTATTTCTCTCCCTCTCCTCCTAAGATACGAAGACTTCGCTCCTGTCATATAATCTGTGCTAGATATGTTGTTTTGCCTAGGTCAAGCCTAAATAGGTGAAGACACTTGCCCTGTCCTCCTCCAAGTACTCTGTGGGAGTAGGTGTCAGAATACAGACTGGTTACCGAAGTGGCTTCTCAGGGAGTATGATGTTTTTTTGTCTGAATATATTTATTGAGAAGGAGCTATGCAAGCACTCAAAAATTGCTATCTACTGTGGCTATTGAACAACATATAGGAAAGGAGGGATGGCTCCTCTCTGAGTACAACTTGCTTAGATCTTGTATTCTCATTAAGGACATAGGCCCTCCTCTTAGTTGGTCAACTTGCTGCTGGCCCTGCTTTTGAAAGTTGTCGGGAGGCCTTTGGAGACTACTAAGTGTGGTGATTAAATTGAGGTGATAATACCTTTTCTCCTCCTACCCCAATAAATATTTTTTAAAAATAGATGCCCTAATTGCTTTGTTTATTGGCTTGACTTGTTAAAGTAATAAAAATCTGGTTTGGCTTATTAAGAATAGAAAAGAAGCTTATAAAGAATCATAAGAGCTGAAACATCTTCTGTTTAGATAAATTGGAAACCAGGAAAGGCTGAAGAATCTGAGTCAACATAGTGGAGGAATTTTTCTGCCAAAGAGAAATCTGTATGTTCAGTTCTTTAGTGTGTATATTGCTGATATTCTTATGAAGTAAGGTGGTTTCATATCATTGCTGCCTAGTCAATTTTCTTTTGGAATGTATGAATCAGAATGACTTTTGCTGAACCATTTAAATGAGTGATTGCTACAGAATATTGCTAGGGGTCTGCGCTGCAGATGCTGTGAGGTTGATGGTATGTTATAGTATGCAGTAATAAAATATGGGCTCTTTTCCCCCCAGCCTATTTGCTTTAAATGAAAATAATTAAAACACAGATTATCCCGTTCAACTTATATCTTGCTTGAAGGTATAAGAGCCTCGTAGTAGCACTGAGATATTGGTAACGGATGGCTTTAATGTACTGTACTCAAACAAGTACACCATTGTTTTTCATTTGTTTTGTGTAGGACAGCTAATCACTTAACAAATCCATAACTTCTCACATTGATTGAGCAGTTTGATATGACTTTTCCCTTTATCAGGCTCCTTGAGCTGATAAACAGGCTTGTTTCCAATAAGGAAAGGGTTCCTACTTTATTGTAGTGTCTACTCTGTCTTTGGAGTTGACAGCAATTCCTTTGTGCTAGGAAATGAGATAGACAGAAATCCCTAGGGCATTCTACAACATTTCTACAACTGGTCACATTAGAAGTTCTGCTTCCAAAAGATAGAAAGTCATCTCAACCCATGAGAATCTTTCACACAGGAGGCTTTGGTGTCTTTTCAGAAGATATAAAAACCTCAATATATATTGAATGATGAAAAAAAAAAACAGTTCTGAGGATTATTTATGTGAGTAATGCCTGTAACAGTCTCTGGTCTCCCAAGTCTTTCCAACCACCCATCCACCAATAATGCTTTGTACCTCTGCGCTTATAACATCCTCTTTATTTCTGTCTTCACTCACTTACTCTGGATTTCAACAAAAATTTGCGAAAGAATTGTAGGTGGGCAAGCGGTAAGCATTGTATATTTCTTGCCCTCTGTTTTCCTTCCCTTATTTTTTTCTTCACTACATTTAACCTCATAAATATTCCGTCCCTTTCACAGTGAACTGAAGGATAATTAACCAACCTGGTAATGACTGTCACCATGTTCCTCATTTCAGTCCAACTCATAACTTCTGGATCCGTAGAAGAATATTCTCATGTCTGTTCATACAGCAACACCTTGTAAAATCAGTTTCCTTTTTCCAGTGGAAAGCTGTGGATTCCCACTGGGAACATAATTATTCACTGATTAATAAGAAGGCACCAGACTCTGGTCTATGGAATGCACAGTCTAAGTCAATGCTGGGGTTGGGGTTAATGGTGTTGAACATTTGGGGCTGAAAAGGAAGTTGAAATAACAATAAGTAATATGGAGACTAGCACACAGGTTTGAATCTATCCATCTCATCATCTGGAAATGGTCCTGACTGAAGTTGCAGAAGAAGTAAGAGCTGATTAAAGCTGCAGTGCACAGGCTTTTATTGAGCTCGGGGAGAGCTTTGTTTAGGCCGAGTTTAAGGAAGCTTGGGAATGCCTGGGTGTCATCATAAGGGAAACTTTGGTACAAATCATATCACAAGTCTGCTTAAATCTATTTCTAATGCCTTTACTACATGCAGGCAGAACTTGGGTATCTTTCTTATTACTTACATGTACATCTCAGTGTTGAGAAGATAAATCCTGCAAAACACTTAGATTTGATGATACAATGGATTGTTATCCCTTGTAAGGTGACTGTGCATTGCAGATTAAACACACCTCTGTCCTAAAGACAGGAATAAAACCTGTGAACCACCGAACTCCTGAGAGAGCTCTCAGCATAGGGACTGACAGCTAAAGGAGAGTATCTTGTCTTGTTTTGTTTTGTTTCCTTTTGTGTTGTTTTTTTTTAACACTGGTATAGATTTTTTTTCGCTCAGCCTTTGTAACATTTTGTTTTTTTCTAAATAACAAAGTCCTAACCTTACCCTTAGAGCTTGGCATTGAAAGCATCTTTCTATGTCAGTTCATAGAGGACTTATTTTTCTGTTGCGTTTTTTGTTAAGGTAGAAAGAATAAATATGAATGAATACAGTCTACCTAGCAGGGCTGAAAACTGGGGCATATACTACAACATTTCTTTGAAACACTTGCTGCTGACCTCTAGGATATACACAGTAACTCAGATATGACCCAGTACGGCAATTGCCATGTTCCCATAGAATTTCAGAGCTGAAGGATTCTTTGCCTATCTGTAGTCTTCAGGGATATATTTCTAAGTGCAGTTGAACAAATGAAAGCATACAAATGAGTTGAGACCCTACCTTTCTCCTGTAATTTACTGCTTTTACTTCAGCACGTAGAGTGGTTTGGGTTAGAAAGGAGCTTAAAGATCATTTAGTTCCTACGCCCCTGCCATGGGCAGGGACACCTCCCACTAGACCAGGCTGCTCAAGGCCCCATCCAACCTGGCCCTGAACACTTCCAGGGAGGGGGCGTCCACAGCTTCCCTGGAAAACCTGTTCCAGTGTCTCACCACCCACACCTCATCACGAAGGGTTTCTTCCTGATGTCTAATCTCAGTCTTTGCCCTTCCAATTTAAGGCTATTCCACTTTATCCTGTCACTACAGGCCCTCGTAAAAAGTCCCTCCCCACCTTTCCTGTAATGCCTTCAGGTACTGGAAGTCTGCTATGAGGTCTTCCCAGAACCATTTCTTCTCCAGGCTGAGTGACCCCAACTCTCTCAGACTATCCTCATAGCAGAGGTTCTCTAGCCCTTTGATCATCTTCATAGCCTTCTTCTGGACTCGTTCCAACAGTTCCATATTTTTCTTATGTTTGTGATTTCAGAATTGGACACAACCATCCAGGTAGAGTTTCATGAGAGGAGAATAGAGGAGGAGAATCACCTCCCTTGACCTGCTGGCAATGCTTGTTTTGATGCAGCCCAGGTCACAGTTGGCCTTCCGGGCTGCGAGCACACACTGCCGGCTCATGTTGAGCTTCTTGTCAATCAACACCCCCAAATCCCTCTCCACAGGGCTGCTCCTAATCACATCATCCCCCATCCTGTATTTAAACCACCGATTGCCCTGACCCAGGCGTAGGATCTTGGATTTGGCCTTGTTGAACATCATGAAGTTCACACAGACCCACTTTTCCAGCTCATCCAGGTCCCTCTGGATAACATCCTGTCTTTCTTGTGTGTGTGATGTTTATGGAACATCACAGCAAGCTACACAGGCTAATTGTAGATAATGTCCTTGATACAGGTTTTTCATGATGTTTTTATTTTCCAACTCTGCAAATGTCCCCTGAAGTACAACATTGTGTTTCTGCTCTTTGACTCCATGACCAGCAAGAGAAAAACACAAATAAAAGGTAGGAAAATAATGAATAAATGTGGAAAATATAAATATGAAAAATGTAAACTTATTCAAATACCTGTTTCAATCTCACCTGTGTGCCTGGCAAGATCATGGAGCAGATTCTCCTGGAAATGCTCCTGAGGCACATGGAAAGTAAAGAGGTGATTTGCAACAGTCAACATGGCTTCACTTAAGGGAAATCCGTTCCTAAACAAGTTTGGTGGCCTTCTATGACAGGGCTACAGTGTTGACAGATAAGGGAGGAGCAACTGACTTTATCTACTTAGACTTGTACAAAACATTTGACACTGTCCTACACAACATTTTTGTCTCTAAATTGGAGAGGTATGAATACAACACATGGACCACTTGGTCGATAAGGAATTGACTGGATGGTCCCACTCAAAATGTTGCTCAAAGTCCAAGTGGAGAGCAGTGAAGAACGGAGTTTCACAGGGGTCAGTATTAGGACAGGTGTTAACATCTCTGTCGAACACAGTGGGATTGAATGCACCCTCAGCAAGTTTGTGGACGATACCAAACTGTGTGGTGCAGTTGACACACTGGACGGAAGGGTTGCCATCCAGAGGAACCTTGATAGGCTTGAGAGGTGGACCTGTGCAAGCCTCAGGAACAAGGCCATGTTTAAGATCCTGCACCTGGATCCAAGCAAGCGTAAGCACAAATGCTGAGTGACGTGATTGAGAGTGGTGCTGAATAGAAGGTCTTGGGGGTGCTAGTGGATGAGAATCTCAACATGAGCTGGCAGTGTGCTTGCAACGCATCAAGCCAACCATATCCTGGGCTGCATCAAAAGTGTAGGTAGAAGGATGAGGGAGATGATTCTTCCCCTCTTCTCTGTTCTTGTGAGACCTCACCTGGAGTACTACATTCAGTTCTGGAGTCCTCAGCACAGGAAGGACATGCATCTGTTGGAATGTATCCAGAGGAGGGCCACAAAGATGACGAGAGTGCTGGAACACCTCTCCTGTGAGGACAAGCTGAGAGGGCTGTTGTTTTTTAGCCTAAGCTAGAGAAGGCTCCTGGGAGACCTTACAGCAGCCTTCCGGTACTTAGAGAAGGACTACAGGAAAGATGAAGAGGGGTTCTTTATCAGGGAGTGTAGTGATAGGATGAAGGGTAATGGCTTTAAGCTGAATAAGAGAAGATTTTTCTACTGTGAGAGTGGTGAGATACTGGAATATTGTGGCCAAAGAAGTCATGGATGCCCCCATCCCTGAAGGTTTTGAACACCAGCCAGACTGAATGAGGCTTTGAGCAACTTCGTCTAGAATAATAGAATTGTTTGGTTAGAAAAGACCTTTGAGATCATCGAGTCCAACAATACCTGTCCGCTACTAAACCATATCCCTGAGCACCTAATCTACCCATCTTTTAAATACTTTCAGGTATAGTGACCAACCACTTTCCTGAGCAGCCTGTTCCAGTGCCTGATGACCCTTTCAGTGAAGGAATTTTTCTTGATATCTAACTTGAACCTTCCCTGGTGCAACTTGAAAAAGTGTAAGGTGTCCCTGCCCACTGGAGCGGGGTTGACACTGAATGATCTTTAAGGTCCCTTTAACACAAACCATTCTATGATTCTGTAACTCCATGACTCGGTGATTCCTGAATAGCTAGCTCATCTCTGTAACCTTTTGGGGAAAGAGGTGAAAAAAAAGCAAAGGTTCCCTTGAAGCAAGGATTTTTGACAGCTTTAGCTGCTTTTAGGAGGCTTTTGAGCAGCAGAGGTTGGCATCATGCATTAAGAGGAAGTTGAGCATATGTGTTTTGGAACATATGTCTCAGATCTGAAGAGAGTTGCACTATGCCATAAGTCATATGCTAGCAGAAACCAGAAAGAAAGCTAGAAATAAACACTTTCAGAAGGAATAGTGATTCAGAAGTTAAACTTACATATCAGTTGTTGAGTAATCAGGTTTAAAAATACTGTCAGGTGGGATAGGCTGGGAAAGAGAGGTGGTGGGGTTGCTCTCTATGTTAGAGAATGTTTTGATTGCATAGAACTCAATAATAGTAATGATAGGGTTGAGTGCTTGTGGGTTAAAATCAGTGGAACGCACACTAAGCCAGATGTAGTGGTGGCAGTCTGTTGTTGGCCATCCAGTCAGGATGAAGAGACTGATAAACTCTTCTACAAGCAGTTGGGAGAAGTCTCCTGATCTCTCACTGTAGGTCTTGTGGGGGATTTTAACCTTCCAGATGTCTGCTGGAATTATAACACAGCAGAAAGGAAACAGTCTGGGAGGCTCATTGAGTGTATGGAAGATAACTTCCTGACACAACTGAGTGAACTGACTAGAGAAGGCGCCCCACTGGATCTGCTGTTTGTGAACAGAGAGGGCCTTGTGTGGGAGGTGGCTGTTGGAGGACGCCTGGGTCTCAGTGATCACGAGATGATAGAATTCTCATTTCTTGGAGGAGTAAGAAGGGGTGTCAGCATAGCTGCCACATTAGACTTCCGGAGGGCAGACTTCGCATTGTTTAGAAGGCTGCTTGATAAAGCTCCTTGGGAGGCAATTCTAAATGACAAAGGAGCCCAAGAGGGCTGGATGCTCCTCAAGAAGGAAATTCTGGCAGTGCAAGAGCAGGCCATCCCTGAGTGTCATAAAATGAGTCGGCGGGGAAGAAAACTGGCTTGACCGAGTAGAGAGTTTTGTATTGATGTCAGGAAGAAAAGGAAAGCTTACGAGCTTTGGAAGAGGGGGCTGGCATGGCAGAAGGACTACAAGGAGCAGTTGGGATTATGTAGGGAGAAAATTAGAAGAGCTGAAGCCCAACTAGAACTGCAACTGGCCAGTTCAGTGAAATAAGAAATGTTTTTTCAGATACATTAACAACAACAGGAGGACCAAGGAAAATCTCCCTGCTTTACTCGATGCAGGAAGGACACTAGTGATGAGGGATGAGGACAAGGCAGAAGTACTTAATGCCTTCTTTGCCACAGTCTTTAATAGTAAAGCTAAATGCCATTGGGATACTCAGCCCCCTGAGCCAGAAGACAGTGAGAAGAAAGGTCCAGTGATGCAGGAGGATTTGGTTAGAGACCTGCTTGGCCAACTAGACATACACAAGTCTATGGGGCCGGATGGGATGGATGAGGGAAAGGCTGTGGATGTGGTGTACTTGGTACTTCAGTAAAACCTTTGACACTATTTCTCACAGTATTCTGCTTGAGAAACTGGCTGCCATTGGCCTGAGCAGACACACCCTCTGTTGGGTAAAAAACTGGCTGGATGGCTGGGCCCAAAAGGTTGAGGTAAATGGAGTTAAATCCAATTGGAAACCAGTCACAAGTAGTGTTCCCCAGGGTTCAGTGCTGGGCCCTGTCCTGTTCAATATATTTATCAATAATCTGGAGAAAGGGATCGAGTGCACCCTTAGTAAGTTTGCAGAGGACACCAAGCTGGGCGGCACTGTTGATCTGTTTGAAGGAAGGGAGACTCTGCAGATGGATCTGAACAGGCTGAATAAATGGGCTGAAAACAAGGGGATGAGGTTTAACAAGACCAAGTGCAGAGTTCTGCACCTGGGACACAACAACCCCATGCAGTGTTACAGGCTTGGGGAAAAATGGCTGGAAAGCTACCTGGAGGAAAAGACCTGGGGCTGTTGGTTGACAACCAGCTGAATATGAGCCAGCAGTGTGCCCAGGTGGCCAAGAGGGCCAATGGCATCCTGGTCTGTATCAGAAACAGTGTGGCCAGCAGGACAAGGAGGCGATTGTGCCCTTGTGCCTCAGCACTGGTGAGGCTGCACCTTGAGTATTGTGTTCAGTTTTGGGCCCCTCACTACAAGAAGAACGTTGAGGTGTTGGAGCACATCCAGAGAAAAGCAGTGAGGCTGGTGAAGGGTCTGGAGAACAAGTCCTACGAGGAGTGGCTGAGGGAACTGGGGTTGTTTGGTTTGGAGAAGAGGAGGCTGAGGGGAGGCCTCATCACTGTCTACAACTACTTGAAAGGAGGTTGTAGCGAGGTGGGTGCTGGTCTCTTCTCTCAAGTGTCAAGTGATAAGATGAGAGGAAATGGCCATAAGTTGCATCAGGGGAAGTTCAGACTGGACATCAGGAAAAATTTATTCACTGCAAGGGTGGTCAGGTATTGGAACAGCTGCCCAGAGAGGTGGTTGAGTCATCATCCCTGGAGGTGTTTAAAAGGCAGGTAGATGAGCTTCTTAGGGATATGGTTTAGGAAGGGGCAGGTGTGGTTGGACTTGATCATCTCAGATGTCTTTTCCAACCTTACGATTGTATGATTATATACTTAATGAGTGATGGTTCAGGTTTTTACCTGTGATGTACCTAAGGAAATATGGAATCTTATTCAAGTAATTTCTTTGATGGAGAAAAGATGGTGCTATTATAAAATGTGCCAGATAAAATCTTTGGGAGGGGAGAAAGAGTCTTCTACCGAATAACTTCACTTTGCATAAGAAATTGCTTGTTCATATTATGAATTCATAAATACAAATTTCCAAGGGGGGCTACCTCATTAAATCAAATAAAAGCGGGAGGGGAGGAAGAAAAACGTTGAGAATCACATTCCCTCCTTCAGGCCCATGGGAAAACAGAACCATGTTAGATGGAACACATTCTGCATTCTAAATTTTGCTTCCTTTACTCGTGTATTAATAATTTAAATGATTTTGAATCCATAAAGCCAAAATTTCAGTATTAGACAAAGCTGGCAAATAATTCATCAACTGCAGAACAAACAATTGCCTTCAAGTGAAAGGAATCTTTCTGCATTCTGCAACAAACCAACCACTAGGGCTGACAACTAATTATCAGACTTCTTTAAGCCAATTCTCTCAGATAATTTACTATTCCAATATTTATATTTTTAATTTGTTTATTCTCACAATTCATTTTTATATAATTGGCTGAAAGCTACCTAGCTCGCTGTTTTTCTCCTTTCTTTTTAACTGTTGTACTGATTTGCATCTCTGGTTTTATTTATGTACATATATGCACACATGCAAGGAAAATGACTGTGTTCCTATCTTAATACACCTCTTACATTCCTGGCATAACTTGTCTTATTTTGTAACGTCAGACTGTAAACTCCTGCTTTGTTCTGTATTACACTGCGCTACCCCAACTATCAAACAGAACTCACTGAGACTACTCGTATTCAGTGAGCCTGCTACCAACTTATTAACACTAAGCATCACAAATCATCATAACACTTAGCAACAACAAAACCAAAACAAAAACAAATAGGAATGAAAGAGAGGAAAAATGACGATGGCTGTTCAAACATCAATTTTGTATCTGAATGAATGATATGTTGGAAGCTGAACATCATCCATGGCTACAGTAGTTGAAATTTGAAAAAAATAGGAATTTCTTTTTCTAATGGTAAGGTTAGGGTTTTTAAGTTCATTTTATTTTATTTATTTTTTCTTTCTGTCATGGATTTCATTGTGCAGATTGCTTGAGGAAGGGCAGATTGAACTTTGCAGGCAACTGAAGACCTGTCTACCACTGAGCACTGCAGCAGTCCAAGTAGTAGCAGTCCAAGCTTACCCTCATGCCTGCTTAATCCTCAACTGAAAAGTTAGCCTCTTAGCATCTCCTTCCAGTATCCCAGTTTGTGAGTAGTTTTCTGCCCGATCTCTGTCTTGAGATTGTAAGAAGAATGCTTATTCCAACGATTTTTTTTCTTCTGCTACTGCTTTTTATATGTGGTAGATGCACTAATAAATACCAACACATAAGAGCTCACATCCACTGGCATCTGGGTTGAAACCACGAATTCCACTCATCATTACAAGTCATTGTGTTACTGCTTCATCACTACCATATCTTTAAAAGCTTCATTTTCCTCTAAGGCAAGAGTGAGTCACAGTTCAGTTTGGTTCTCTGCTGCCTCTAATACATGCATGGGAAAGGCAGAAGACGTAAATGACAGAAAGGTTAATGACTGAGGATAGATGATCTTTTAAAGCTTTCAGCAATTAGTCTGCTTTCAAACTTTCTATCATGATTCAGGTAAATGATTCAGGGCTTTTTTTCTGCAGTCACAAAAGCAGGGCTGCTTTTGTGATGCTTGCTGACTCCCATGCAAAAACTTCAGGCATTTCTGTGGACGTGTATTCCTCTTGTGTTTGTTCTCTCTAGAATGATGTTTTCCCAACTGTGCAGTAGAGGATATCAAAGGGAACTTATGCCCAATGTTATGTCAGGCTGGCAGCCATTCATGTAATGCCAGGATTTCAGTGCCTGTGAGATGGATGGCAAATTGCTGACCATGTTTTGAAATGGCACTGCCAATAGCAGAAGACCAGACGTGGTTCTATGTCTCTTTTAACAAAGCAGCAGGGCCTAAGGTGGATGAAGCCCAAAGACACTGCTAGAGACAGCTTTCTCTTATTGCAATTTACCATGAGGTTGGATGTGTTTCAGAGCAAGCTTCTTTCCAGACTAACAGCAGTCAGGGAACAGGCTTCAGAAACTGTGGTGGAGAAAAAGAATTAAATATGGGAAATTGTAATTGTGAGGCTAATTACTGAGTGGGGTTCTGATACATTCTTTAGGGGATGCACTAAAAGACATATAGATGTGTTCCTTCACTTCCTTATGAGCATGTTCCTACCGTGGCAGTGAGGGAGAGTTGAAGATACAGTAATTACAGAAATGATGTGTGAAATCCTGATTGTAGCTGGATGTTACTGCAATTGTATAGGTGTTGCTGCTGATCATGCTGTAAAAGTGAGATATAATACAGAAATTGGTCAACAAATGCAAAAGAGACACATGGACACCTCCAAAAGTCAACATACAAGGGTGGCATCATTGTGCTTGACCAAATGTTTCCTTCTGTTGTCTTCTTTCTCGGTCCATGTTTATTTTCTATACACATTCAGTCTGCAGTCTTTCCCAAAATTTATATTCCTCTAAATCATTCCTTATTTGTTAACGACACTATCTTGCCATCTTGGGACTTTTGCTTACTACTAGCAATGTGAGCTATGTATTGTGTTGATTCATTTGTAGTCTAGAGATTTGAAGAATAACTGTAAAGATTAACATAGCAACATGGAAGAGTCATCTATGGCAGTTATCTGTGGTGTAACAAAACCGGAGCCCAACGTTTTGCTCAAAAATACATAATTGGTTTATTTATTGTTGATCTTCAGTTAGTAGTTAGATAGTAGTTAGATAGTTAACATATCAACACCTGTAAGCCAGATGCAATGTGTTTAAAATACATAATTCATTTTCCCTCCTTTAATATTATTTTCTTATAATTAATACTGTTCTAAATCTTGCATGCTGGCTAATTGTTACTTAAAAATTCAATACAAATAAGAATTAAAAAATAACTGAGGAAGTAACTCCAAACTAAATTATGTAACATTTTGTGAATCTTGGGCAGAGGAATGTCTTACATCCTTCAGAAATAATCACACTATCTGCTTGAATGACTGATGAGGGTGTTGATGTTGTTTCTAAACAATAGACTAAAGTAGCCTGTAGGGCCTCGAAAAGTTTCCAGATATTGAGAAGATTACACTTCAAAACTCCTCTTTTTAATTTGGCATTTTGAATCATATGCAATTAAATTGTTACCCTGTCTGTGTAAAAGCAGCAGACAATCTCAGTCCAGAACTATGATCTAGCTCCATCCTCCTAAGATGCCAGGACTTTTCAAGTGTATTCTGCTGCTCTTACTTTTTAACTGGGCTCCAGTATGAGAATACCCAGACTGCTATCCAAATCAGTTTACTTTTTAAATAGACACAAAAAAAACAAGTGAGGGATAGATGGATATTCTTGCTGTGACCAGGCAGACACCTAGTCCACATCATCAGTAGCACTGGGATATGTAAACTGTGCCTCAACTGCAGATGTTATGCTGCTTATTTCTCTACAGCTAAAGAACAATATATTTGAAAAATTTTTCTTTTCAATAGGTAATGGAAAATGAGAAAATACAATAATTTTGTTGTTGTAAAACTTAAGGAGACAATAAAGCATATTGTCTTAGACTAAGAATAATGTTTTAAGCGTTTGGATAATGTAACATGAAATATTAGCTTAGAGTTATGTTACAGGATTGATAACCCAACTGAAGTGCTTCTACACCAATGTACAGACAGCAAAGAGGAGGAGTTGGAAACCATTATGCAGTAGGAAAAATATGACATAGTTGCCATCATGAAAACATGATGGGATGATTTGCACAACTGGAGTGCTGCAATGGAGGCCTGTAAACTATCCAGAAGTGATAGAGAAGGAAGGAGAGATAATAGGGGAGCCCTGTATGTTAGTGAGTGATTTGACTGTCTAGAGATTGATAATGGTACTGATAAGGTCAAGCGTTTACTGGTAAGAATTAGGGGGAAGACCAACATGAGGGCTGGAAGGAGGATCCAGGGAACTATAAGACTTTCAGTCTGACCTCAATGCTGGCAAAGGTTATGGAGCAGATTATCTTGAGTGCCATGACATGGCACGTACAGGAAAACCAGGTGATCAGACTCAATCAACATGGGTTTATGAAGGGCAGGTCCTACTTGACAAACCAGATCTCAATGACCTGGAAAAGTGGATCAAGTGCACCCTCAATAGGATTACATGTGACACAAATTGGTGGGAATGTTGGTACACTTGAGGGAAGGAAGGGTCTAGCAGAGGAATCTGGACAGTCTGGATCAATGGGCTGAGGTCAATTGTATGAAGTTCAACAAGGCCAAGTGCCGGGTTTTGCACTTGGACCAGAAGGACTCCATGAAACATTACAGACTTGAGGGCGACTAGAAAGCTGCCTGGTGGGAGAACACCTGGGGAGTGCTGGTTGACAACCAGCTGAATATGAACCAGCGGTGTGCCCAGGTGGCTAAGAAGGCCAACAGTATCTTGGCTTGTATCAGAAATAGTGTGGCCAACAGGACTAGGAATGAGATTCTCCTCTGTAACTCAGTGCTGGTGAGGCTGCATCTCAAATCTTGTATTCAGTTTTGGGCCTCTCGCTACAAGAAAAAACATTGACTTGCTGGAGTGTGTCCAAATAAAAGCAACAAAGCTGGTGAAGGGTCTGGAGAACAAATATTATGAGGAGTAGTTGAAGCACCAGGGATTGTTTTGTCTGGAGAAAAGGAGACTGTAGGGAGACCTTATTGCTCTGCACAACTACTTGAAAGGAGGCCCTAGTGGATGTTTGTCACTTCTCCCAAGGAACAACTGATAGGACAAGAGGAAATGGCCTCAAGTTGTGCCAGGGGAGGTTTACACCAGATATTAGGAAAAAACCTATTCATTAAAAGAGTTGTCAAGCATGGAACAAGGGCCCCAGGGAAGTGACAGAGTTTCCATCACTGAAGGTATTTAAAAGCCATGTAGATGTGGTGCTTAGGTACGCTCTTTAGTGATGCTGTTCACAGTGCTAGGTTTAAGGGTTAGACTCAATGATCTTAAAAGTCTTTTCAAACCTAAATATTTCTATGACTCTGATTCTATTGCTAAGTATAAAACGACTGAGCAATGGATTTTTTTATGAATATCCTTCAACACTGAAAAAGCTACATGAGACTAGAAAACACCAAGTACCTTTATATCACATAGAGTGAAGAGTCTAGGAAAGATGATGAAAACTAAGTTCATTAAATCCAACAACAGTATTAAGACATTTCTGTGATAATGGTCACAGAGGGTCTAAAGCTGTATTTGGAGAATGAAAATGCATAAGAATGAGTTAGCTTGGGTTTGGGAAGAATAAATTATGACAAACAATTCTAATTACATTTTTAAATAGAGTACTGATTGGTTTATATAAAGGGAAACCTGGTAGACATTTTATAGGTGGTTTTTAAAGAAATCTTTCCACAAAGTTTCACATGATGGATTACTACATAAAGCCTTCTAAATATGGATTAGGTGATTAATGCTTAAGATGGCTAAAGAATTGCTTAGAAGATAAAAATGGAGGAATTAAAAGTGCATTTTGTTCACCAAAGCTGAGATCTTTCATGAGAATCCTTGTAGTGGCTTCAGCAGAATGTACATCAGAACTGTTAATTGAAGTAGAGGCATACATACATGGGCCTTTCACTGATAGCTGTGTTTTTGTGTGTCTTCCTATTTATTATTTGGATGGTGCTTTAAAACAGGAGAGAGACATTTTCAGGTAGCTAACATAGACTGTTTTCATACCATGTGGTGAATTAGAATTCCAGGGGGCTGAACCTGGAAACACTGGTGCTTCCACATTGTGCAGGGCAACACTACACAGAGGTACCGCTATGAATATCCAAGGTGGTTCAAAGCCCCAGTTCAGTGTGACTCATAGGCTACTGTGTTGGTGAGGTCAGTGAGGAGCCATGTAGCAGAGGAATACTTTGTTGGGCTCTGGACTTTCCCGCTGGTCAGCTAATTTGCATGTCATGCATCCTCAGCTCGCTACATCACCTTTTGCAGAATCACCTTGCTGGGTGAGCTGAGTGGCCTTAAGGGAAGAATTTGCAGATAAATGGGCCAGATCCATGTCAGGTGTCAAATGATGACACCTTCCAATGGTACAGCATTTTTTTATCAGTTCTTGCCAAGAGAACATAAAGGGGGAGGAGCTATGTCAGCAAATGAGTTCATATGGGAGAAACAGGAATCTGGATCTGCTATAAAAGGGCAATTCACATAGGGGTTGTTGGACTGCATTTTAAAAACTTTGTATTGCTCTTAAATTAAAGTTTAGGCCAGCAGGCTGTATCCTGCTTCCTCAATTAGATCTCACTGGGAGAAGATGCTCTGCTTTGAGTTGTAGTCTGGTATGCAGAGGAACACTATATCTAAAGCTCATCAAAATAGATCATTACTTTCCAATACAGTGAAGGGAACTCATTCATAGAGAAATGAAACAATTTGCCCCACAGGTCCACTGCAGAGTTGGGAACAGAATTAATATCTTATAAAGCCTGGTACAATGCCCCGTTCACTACGCTAATTAGAAAATCATATCATTTTAAGGATGATGAACGATATAGCATGGAAGATGATAATAGAGGTATGCACATTTAGCATATAGCCCTTTCTCCAGAATGCAACAGAGCTTGTAAGGACTGGTGTGACTTTGATTCACAAAAAGAAATTTAAGTGATGGCACAATGCATTTGAGCTACCTAAGAACTGGTGCATATCTTGAAGTTTTGAAATGATCTGAAAGAAAAAAATTAAATTTCATGCTAACCTTTTCCGTAGTTCTTGCAGAAATATAGGAAGAAAAGATCTTCGTCCTTCTGAATTTATATTTTGAAATGATGCAAAATTGAAGCTAAGTATGTGGGACTGTCAAAAGCCCTTTGGTTTTCCTTACATAGTTGTGAGCACATTGACAAGGTTTGGGACTTATGTAGGCTTTTTAAAAAGGAGTTAATTTATCTCAAAGGTGTTACCAGATTAATTTTTTTGTCTGTCTTGTTCAGTTATTTCTTTAAAAGTGTTGTGTTATTTGGGGACAGTTTTGACCTAAAGGCATGTTTCACTCTATTAATATACTCCACATTTAAGACAAATGCTTTGAAAGTCTAAAATACAGCATTTCCTAAAAATATAAACCAAGGTTTAGTCGGTGTAGAGATGGATGGGGAATGGGAAGATAAACACCATTAGACAAATATTTAGGGAGAAATATGTCCATAACATCAAAATACACTAATTTAGATCCGAAGTAGTAAGAAATAGAAACAGTGAAGGCTATTTGTAGAGAAAATAACCTGGGGCATGTCATCGTAGTACATAATAATGAAGTGTAACTTTATTTCTCTCTTGCAACAACAGTGCCATCACTGCATACAGAAAGTTCAGTTTGTTGTTGGGTTTTTTTGGTTAACAGAGTAAATTTGTTTGATTTAAGGAAAAAAGACTTGATTCTGTAAATACAAAGCTTCAGATTTTGTGTCCCCATAGAAGACTTGGCTGTTTAATATACAGATCAAATCCATACAAATGCTTCCAACATAAATTCTGCTTTGATTTAGCCTGTATATCTTGTTATGGATTGATGATGATAGAAAGATTCCTTTTAGATGGAGGGACAATATTACATCAGCTTCATTCCAATGATATCCAAGCTGGTCATGAGTTTAGGAAAAATATTAGGAAAAATATTTCAGCTCTAAGAATGATGCAGCACTAGTTGAGGTTCCCAGAGAGATTGTGTAATCTTTGTCCTTGGATATTTTCAAACTTAATCTGGCCAAGGTCCTAAGCAGCCTGATCTAGCTTTCAAAGTAGTTCAGCTTTGATAAGAAGTCTCTTCTAACATGAATGTTTGTGTGATTCTGGGACCCCTGGATTTTTTTTTTGAAACATATCAAGTTTTTGATTCATTTCAGAATAAATGATAGTGAAAACATTTGCAGGGTAATTTTGAGCAACAAATTTGTTCAGGCTTGTATATTTTAAATGTGTTTTGAAGTATTTCTTGGTTTTGGGGGAACAGCAGTCATCTTTAAATTGTTTTTTGGTTGGATGTTGAAGAGTTATTAGTTATAATATGTTCAGTAAATAGTCAAACCTAAGTTCTAAAGTATTGAGCTAATTGAACCTTTGCTTTGCATATGATGACTTTCAGTGAAATGATTGTAAAGTCATTGCCTTGCAGTAGTGAAGCTCTGTGCTGAGCCATAGATAATACTATTCCCAGCAAAAAAATGATAATGCTATGAATGTGAGACCTGAATAATGAACTGGCAATGAAAGCATAATAGCCCATAGCCAATGGCATGTGTCCCACAATATGTTCCACTGCAATGGGTAAAGCTGTATATATTTAAATTTCAACTTGAAAATGTTCATTCCTTATTTTACTGTCATTCTCCTTCTCAGAAATCCTACTCGGTAATCTCAAAATCATTTTTGAATCATTGCATCAATTTAAAGGAAATGAACATTGAGCATCAAATAGCGAAATGAAGTTTCTCAAGTCAAGTGGCTATGGAATTATCTATAAGACTTCAGTGTTTGAATCCTCACAGACATGAACTTTAATAAAATCTCTCGCCAAATTGCAGTTGTGATGAAAGTTTTACATGATACTCAATTTTCACCAGCTGGCAATAAATATAGTGCAACACTATAAGTTGACCTTGCAGAGGCATCTGATAGAGGAGATTGTAGTCAGCTGTAGGGATTTACTTGAAAACTGTAGTAAACTAGATATGGAAGAGGTGGTGCTATGGCATATGCTCCCCTCTCTGGATTTTAAACAGATTGAAAGGGAATAGTCAACATTCAAATGTTTCTTTATTGTCATGCATATGAAAAGCAGAGGGTAAAACTTTGCATTTTTGTTCCTGTCTGTGTATAAGGATAGTATGATTCTCCATCTAAACGTGCAATATGAAAACTTGTCTGTATCAATCCCTTTGAAATAATGGCTTTAACGTGTGATTGAAAGTGAATACAAGGTTGGTGTCATCTTCTAGCTGTCACTACTTGAACAGTTTCCTTTTTTCCAGCTTGACAAATAACAAATGCTTTGTGATAACTTTAAAGTTAAAACTCATTTCCAACCAGCTGATAAGAAACATATCAAATATTGAATTTCACTGTATAAATAAGCATTCAGAAAAACAAAGAAGATTCCAATGACTTTCATTTGTTGTACTGCCTTGGTTATCAAATTTCCCACTAATCAAATCTTTCATTTCTGTCATTTCATGTCCCTGACAGGTTTACATATATTTATTTATCTTACACTTCTGTTTAGCTAACTTCTGTTGCTAACACTTTTCATGTGGAGGAATGATGCTCTGCATACACAAATGCAGCTGTTATTTGAGATTTTGACTTGTAGTTCTGTTGTTCTTAAGCCAAGATTTAAAGGATAAAGGAAAAATGTGCATTGTCTGAGAATGTGAGAACAATATGCCTTTTCTTACTGTGAGAGATTATAAGCAATGATGGAAGACATTGCAACGAGATGAGCTTAGAAATCCTGTTTGGTGAATGCTAGAGAGCTAAGAAACTAACAAAGGAAATTGATTCCCATATAGAACAGATGCTGAGCCTGGAAATAAAATTTAAGACTTGATTTTTAGAATGGCTTGGTGTCATTGATAGGACTAAGTGCATCATTCTTTGTCATCTTTATCTCTTCCTTTTGTTTCTCTGAGCTCTCATGCTTTCATACATCTTAGGACAATTTGCTTAATCCTTGCCCAGTCTCAAATGTGACTCACAGGAGACTACCCACCATAGTCAGCGATAAGGCAACTGGGGTTTGATTCTTGTGGTTTTATGGGCAATAAAATAATAGGTTCTCCATAAAAAGAGTATGGTTTTAACAATAAAAAAGGACAATTAAGGGAAAAACTTTAAAAGTAAAAATTGGTGCACAGGTTTGTCTTGCCTTAGTTTACTTCAGGAGATCAACTGAAGGTCCCATTGAATAAGCTTTTAATTCTCATTTTGTGTCTCCAATATCTGTTGTGTAGTAGCATGTGCCCTTTTAGTCTTCTCAGCTCTTTTGATTCTCCCTATTCCTCTTCACCGTCACACCTGAATGCCCAAACACAGCCAAGGACTGAGTCATTCTTAGGAACAGCAGCCTGTCATCTGCTTGGGATCACCATTCATTCCACACCATGTGACTCTAGGCTCCATACAGTACAGCAAACTCCATCATTTTGGCCAAAAACAACCTCAGGGAGAGAAAGCAGAAGGTGGCAATGAGATGTACTGATGAGCAAAATATGCAGAATGGAATTGATATTGACAGATTTAAAATTTTAGTTATTAAAGAGTTCAGCCACCTTTTTAAATCCTGTAAAATGGTCAACAACCATTCCTTAATGGAATAACTCATTTTCCATCAGTTCTCCATACTGGGACTTGCATTTTCAAATTAAAGTTATGTACTTGAAAGTATTGAAATAAATGAGAAAAAAACAGTTTTTTTCTTTGGCCCCTTTGAAAATGTGGCTGTAAATTCATCAAAATTAAAAAAAAGAATAATTAATGCTTTAAATAAAATTAAAGCATTTGCAGTTGTCTTCCTTGTTCAAAAACTGGAAGTTCTAAACTTAATAAGGGATGATATAGAAAGCTGAAAAAAGAAGTGTCTGACAGGACTGACTGTTCTTTTTCAGAATTGAAGTGTTACTCACATTTCTCATCTCTCCTAGGTGAAACCTCCAATGTCTGCAAACAGCCCTGCTTACACAGCTTGGCAGCCTGGATGCTGAAAGTGAGTTTGATTGTGAAGACGACAAGAAGAGCTTGTAGAGTGGTTCAGGGAGTTCCTATTTGAGAAGGAAGCTGTATGACAGGGAAAGTTGACACTGATAGCATGGAGACTAAACCAGATTGCAGGAAATCAGCAAGGATATTCCCAGTCTTCCAGACAAGGTAGTGGGTTATTTAGTGCTGATGTGCATCCAAGGCTCATTTTTCACATATTTCTCTTTAGTAATGCAGAATTCTCTGAAAGATGCTCAGGATTTTTTACACTGCCCATCGAGTACCCAATCTAAGGAGCAAGCAGAAGCTTCTACTTGTATATCACACTTTTAGTAGAATTCCCATACTGATAAATTATTTACATGATTACATCTGAAAGCAATGGCAGATGTCTTATTAATTCTATGCATAGATAGATCTGAGTCAATATTAAATTTTAGATATTCTTGATCTTCCCTGAACACAGGCTGAAAAAAGGTCATTCCAGTGAACAGTCATTTATAGCCACTTACAGTAGATTTCTCAGGCAATTTATACTAATCAGGGGTATGTTTATGTGGGCAGTACTAAATGCAAAATCCTTATCTTTCACATACAGTTTTATAGAACTGCAGCTCCTGGAAGACATAGTCATACAGTTTGGGACTCCCACTTTTCTAGTGGAAGAGGATGTGGCTGTAGCCTAAAATATGTCATAATAATTTCAGTTGTGAAAATTGCATTTAAAAGGGTACTTAATTCTCTCAAAATCTTTCGGTTGCTGTTTTCTGTATATTAATGGGTATTACTCATTTTAGTTGGTGGCTATATATTTTTAAGTTTCCAATTCCAGGTTTAAGCTGGTAGCTGTTTAACCCTAAGCTAGCCCATGAACATGCCTCTTCCAAATTTATCCTCAAGGACAATTTTCCAGACATTTCCTTTCTTTGTTAAGAAAATTCTCTAATAATCAAAGACTTTTTTTCATTCTTAAAGGTATCTTAAATTCATCATAATTTCCTAAGACAAGAGAAATTTCTTTTCTTTGTCTAGCCTTTCTCTTGTTCAGGATAATTGGTGATCAAACAGAAATTGGAAGGAGCCCTCATTTGCAACAAACTCTTTAGTTTTGTAGCTCTACTCTTTGTGCTCCCTTTTTTTTATGCTTTTCTGCTCATTCTAGATGCTGTAAAACCATAGTAAACAAATAACAGCTTATAATGAACTTCTCTTGCATGATAATTATGTTTTATGAATAAGCAAATAACTGATGGGCTGATCTGCTGCACAGGAGAGGCTAGTAAAAATCAAGGAGTGAGAAGTTCTTGCTACTCTTTGATCTAACTTTTATGGTATGTGCATTCACTTAACAGGTCATGGAACTAAGAATTTGGATTTATTTTATATCAGATAGATCCTGCTTCATTTTACTCAGCCTTATACAACTGTACTATAAAACACTAAAGCTAAACTAGAAAAAATAGGTAAGTTCAAAACAGGGGAAAAAACAGCACCCAAATAATAGTGTTCAGATGTCATTTTCTAACTGTAATATTCCTGAGAATTACATTGATAGCTGTCTGCAGGCCAGTGCTGTTTAGTAGTTTTGTAAAAGTTTGATCAATAGAATTAAAATCATGCTGTTAAAATTTCATAAGATCTGGGGATGGTAAAGGAAATTAAGGACTAGACCAGAACTCAAAGAAATCTTGAAAACTGGAGGACTAATCTCCAAAACAGGAGGGAATTCAACAAGTTCAAGTGAAAGGTGTTGAGCTGAGACAGGGATAATGAACTGAACAAATACAAACCAGGCAGCAATGTACTAGGCAGAAATTCATCAAAAAAGGCCCTGGGGGCAAAAAAGTGGGTAGAATAAGGTGAACACTTGGAACAATGTCATGCTATTGTGAACAAGTTGAGCACCACATTGAGATGTATAAGCACAAAGGATAACAGCCTGATGGAACCATGAAGCGATCTTTTAGCACTTTCCATGTTGATAAGAATATCTGCAGTAGTGTTTTCAGCTTTGGACCCTGCGCCTCAAGAAAGATATGGACTGATTTAAAAGAAAATAGCAAAGAGAACAGGCAGAGGTCTAGAAAACATGAGCTAAGAGAAAAGGGTGAAATAAATGGAGAAGATTAACAAGAAGAATATAGGGAACAAAAGACATGAGTCTTAGGAATGCAAGACTATCACGAAGAGAGAGAAAATTATCAATTTTCCATGTACAAAAATGCAAAGAAATTGGGAAAATTTTTCCAATAATAAAACTAGACAGTCACTGGGACAGGTGGAATGAGAATCTCCATTGCTGGAAATCTTTGCAGATGGTGCAGGAAAATATCTGAGAGAGATGAGTGTGCTGGAATAGCTATGCTGTTGTGAGAAAGAAATGTGAAGTTGCTATGAGATTAAGGGCATGATTTACTCAGCATTGTATGATGCAGGTTTTTATGCCACTTTCCTTGGAAAATCTTATAAAATACAGCTGCGTGACTGCTAGTATGTTTCAAGAGCTTCCCAGTGGGATGAATGTGGTGTGTTTTATGGACTTAGAGAAAAAAACTATGAGGGGAACAATGATGTAGCTCTTGATCTGACAATTCTGTCTTGTGGGTAGAGGTGTAAAAGCCTGGAAAAAGCTTGTACATCTCAAATTGAAGGGTTTGAGAACAGTAAAGAGAGAATAACAGTCGCTTGTAATACTGTTTGGGTAGCCCTTTCCTTTGTAGGTTATTTTCTTGTCAAACTTGGATAACACAGTGTACAAAGACTTGCATCAATGTGCCTGGCCAGATGGTCATACCCAGAAGTGCCCCATCTGCTCCCAGTCTTGATTTGTAACTGCTGGATTAGTTTAGCAATCCAGAGACAGCCAAAAAAAAATTTGGATGTTGCTATGCTGCGTTCTCCAGCAATGCAGTATTTTCAGCTGCTACTGGAAGGGACATTTTCAATCTCAGCCTTTAGGATCTAGAAAGGAAGCACTCTGTGGCACTAAATTGATCTGACCAGGGACAAGCAGCATGGCAATGGATCATCTCCAAAAGCTCAAGCTCTCTCCCTTTATCTTCAAAATGTGGTGCCCATGTCCAAATTGCCTACTGGAAACAATCCTTGGCATCGGGTATCTCCTGAGCTATGCCTGGGTGTTGTCTGGACAGTACTACTAGACATGGGCCAAAATCATGCAGGAGGGTCTGCTAACAGTTAAAACAGGACAGATGATTGCAATCCATGAGGAGGAGGTTAGAGACCTGCTGAGCCGCTTGGACCCTCATAAGTCTATGGGGCCGGATGGGTTCCATCCTAGGGTGCTGAGAGAGCTGGTGGATGAGCTTGCTAAGCCGCTCTCCATCATCTTTCAGCAGTCCTGGCTCACTGGAGAGGTCCCGGAAGACTGGAAGTTGGCCAATGTGACGCCCATCCATAAGAAGGGCCGTAAGGATGATCCAGGTAATTACAGACCTGTCAGCCTGACTTCGGTCCCAGGTAAAATCATGGAGAAGATAATCCTGGGTGAAATCATGCACCACCTGCAGAACGATCAAGAAATCAGGCCCAGCCAGCATGGATTTAGGAGGGGTAGGTCCTGCCTGACCAACCTGATCTCCTTTTACGACCATGTGACTCGCCTGGTGGATGAGAGGAAGGCTGTGGATGTGGTATACCTGGACTTCAGTAAGGCCTTTGACACGGTCCCCCACAGTAGACTCCTAGGGAAGCTGGCAGCCCGTGGCCTAGATGGGAGCACTTTGTGCTGGGTTAGGAATTGGCTGGATGGCCGAGCCCAAAGAATGATGGTGAATGGTGTTTCATCCAGTTGGCGGCCGGTCACCAGTGGTGTCCCTCAGGGATCGGTGTTGGGTCCCGTCCTGTTTAATATCTTTATTGACGATTTGGATGAGGGGATTGAGTCCATCATCAGCAAATTTGCAGATGATAGCAAGCTGGGAGGAAGAGTTGATCTGTTAGAGGGTAGGATGGCCCTACAGAGGGACCTGGACAGATTGGAGAGATGGGCCGATTCTAATGGAATGATGTTTAATAAGTCCAAATGTCGGGTACTTCATTTTGGACACAACAATCCCATGCAGAGCTACAGACTGGGGACAGAGTGGCTAGAGAGTAGTCAGGCAGAAAGGGACCTGGGAGTGCTGGTTGACAGGAAGCTCAACATGAGCCAGCAGTGTGCCCAGGTGGCCAAGAAGGCCAATGGCATTCTGGCCTGCATCAGGAATAGTGTAGTAAGCAGGACCAGAGAAGTTATCGTCCCCCTGTACTCGGCACTGGTCATGCTTCATCTTCAATATTGTGTCCAGTTCTGGGCCCCCTAGTTTGGGAAAGATGTCAGGATACTGGAATGTGTTCAGAGGAGGGCAACAAAGATGGTGAAGGAGCTGAAGCACAAGCCCTACGAGGAGCGACTGAGGGAGTTGGGGCTGTTTAGCCTGAAGAAGAGGAGGCTCAGGGGAGACCTCATTGCTCTCTACAACTACCTAAAAGGAGGTTGTAGTTGGGCAGGGGTTGGTCTCTTCTCTCAGGTGACCAGTGACAGAACTATAGGGCATGGACTCAAGCTTCATCAGGGAAAGTTTAGGCTTGATGTTAGGAAAAAATTCTTCACTGAAAGGGTGATTGGCCATTGGAATGCACTGCCCAGGGAGGTGATGGAGTCTCAGACCCTGGAAGTATTTAAGGGGAGACTGTATGAGGCACTGAGTGCCAAGGTTTAGATGATGGGTTGGTGTTAGTGTTGGTGTTGGTGTTAGTGTTGGGTTATAGGTTGGACTTGATGATCTCAGAGGTCCTTTCCAAACTTATGATACTGTGATACTATGTGATACTGTGAATGGAGGTTGCACTCAGTTCATCACATGCTGTCTCTGTTGTTCTTTCCTCCTCACACTCTTCATCTGCTCCAGCACGGGTCCCTGCCACAGGTGACATTAGTCCATGTACTTCTCCAGTGTGAGCCCTTCCCATGCATGGTTTCTTCCATGTGTCTTTTCGATAGGGTGAGGTCTTCAGGAACAGACTCGTCCACAGTGGATACCCAGTGAAGTGTAAAGTCCAGTCACAGTATCACAGTATTACAAGGTTGGAAAGGACCTCTGAGATCAAGGCCAACCTATAACCCTACCCTAACACCAACACTAACACCAACCCATCATCTAAACCATGGCACTCAGTGCCTCATCCAGTCTCCCCTTAAACATCTCCAGGGTCGGCGACTCCACCACCTCCCTGGGCAGCGCATTCCAATGGTCGATCACCCTTTCAGTGAAGAACTTTTTCCTCACATCAAACCTAAGTCAACAAACCTGCTCCAGCTCAGGCTTCCCACAGAATCACAGTCTCCTCTGGATACCTCTGCTTAAGCTGGCACAGGTTTTTTCACAGGCTACAGGCTGATTACCGCTTCACCGTTAACTTCCATGGGCTGCAGATGTACAGACTGCCTTACTGTGATCCTCACTGCAGGCTGCCATTGTTTCTCTCACATATTCTCATTCCACTCCATGGTTGCCATTTTTCTGTTGCATGTGTTCTTTCTCCTTCTTAAATATGTTATCAGAGAGGTACCACCACCATTGCTGATGGGCTCAGCCTTGGCCAGTGGCAGGTCCTTCTTGGACCCACTGGCTTTGGCTCTGTCTGATGTAGGGAAAGCTTCTAGCATCTTCTCATGGAAAGCCAGCCTTGTAGCCCCCTGCGCTACCAAAACTTCGCCATACAGAGACAATATCCTGACAGAGTACTTGGTGTGGCTCTATGAGTTCCTATATCTGCACAGGGCAGGCTCCGGGACTGCATGAATGGGGCAAGTCTGGGATGAACCCTTCCGGTGGAAACCTAGGTTTTGAGCAGTTTAAGGCAATAATGACATGGCAGTCTCAGAAAGCTGTGTGCTGTGTGCTGTTCTCTCTGCTGAAGATCTACTTGTTGCCCTGACTCCTGTAAAAGACCAGCTAACTTGCACATATATATGTGTATTTAAATATATAGTCATGAAACCAGTGAGACTTTTAGGTTGAATTAAGTTAGGTATATATCTAAATGCATGCCTGATTAATAACACTTATTTTATCTGGAAACTGTGGCACTATGGATATTTTATCTCTAGTTATAGAAATTAAAAGTCCAAATACCACAACCGGTGTTCTAACACCAATTTATGCTGTGTCTTTGCATTTATTTTTGGATTTCTCTTTTAAAATATCATCTCCTAAGGTTGTTGAGGCCTTCTGTTTGTCAGTAGAGGGCTTAATAAACATTTTAGTAATATAAGTAATCAAAAAAACCTAATATGTCACTAACATAAAGATTTCCCAGCGAATTAATGAGGCAAAAGTTTCAGCCCTCTGCTTCCAATCTTTAGTTGGCATGCTAGCTTTTTTCACTACATATTTGTCTGTACTTTCTGGCGTAGGTAGGCATAGTGTTAGGAACTACCAAAAGCAGCATGTGTGGTTTTTGGATTCTTTTGACTATGTGCATTTCTCATTACATGAGGTGATTATTTTGACAGATCACAAACCTGTTTCCTTTTACCCTGCTTTTAAATCAGTGTTTGCTCTGAAGCCAATTTAGTCAATTTTTGTTGCCTTCCAGGGAATTTGGGTTTCACTCAGAGAGACAGATAAAATGTAGCAAAGTTCCTTTAAATGCCAAGAGTAAAGACTTCATTTTGCGGCTTTGCACTTCTACAAAGTCTTTTAGTAAACTAGTCTCCTTCATCTTTCAAGATTGTAAAACATGGCAAGCGGGAAGAAGGAAAGGGCAAAGGTAGTAAACATTTGTCAATACAGTAAAAAGAAAAACCTGTTAATAATGCTCATTAATGTATTTTAAGTAGAAATAACTAGATTATATTTTTTCACAAGAAAGAAGCCTACTGCAGAATCCCCCACAAGTCATTTCCCTGTGAAGTTTAGTAAATGTTATAGTGCTTAAAACCAAATGTTAAAACACAGAGAAGGAAGAAACTCTTTAGTTTCAAAATGTCTTCTGGCAAACCAGAAAAATTTTTTTTTTTAATATTCAATTTGAAAAGATCTTCATGAAACTCAGGCTATCATGATAAATTCATGGTTCCAGCAGGTCTGTCAGCATCGCACATAAAATATCTTCCATAATTTCATGGTGATAAGGATGATTATGTTTTCTGTAGACATGTCTGAGTTGCAAAACCTCATTGCCATTGGTACAGGCAGGTTGTGATCTAGAAACATCTAGTGAGCAACAGTGGGTCAGGGCTGTACAGAGGATCCAGATTCACCTGTACAGGAATATGACCCTGCCTCTGAAGCATTAATGGTCTAATCCAACCATAATCAGGCCTAAAATGGCCTTGGTATCATTCTCGGAGTCTTGAGGGACCTGTCATCAAGTAGATGTGGAGCCTCTCTTACCCTGTTTGTCTGAGTCATAGATGAGGTGAGATTTCATTCAGCAGTATTGTTTGCTGTTTCCCTGGCTGAACATATGAGCACTTTGAATTTTATTTTCGGGATTGGTGAACCTAGCGGTTTTCATGAGCACATAGATCTAGCGAGAATTAGAGAGCTGAGGTGGCCTATAACTTAATAACATCATCCTGAGACGACGGGAGTATTGTATGACACAGGTTAACAAGAGGCATTAAATCGAAAACCATACACGTGACACTCCCATTTTCCTTGGAGATCTGCAACTTGTACTGCTGAGGAATTTCTTGACATTGCTGGCATATTGTTGGAAGGTAGGGGCAAAATGCCATCCTTCAGTTTCACTATTTTTCCCCAGTTAGAATCATTGTTACTTTCTTTTGAGAAAGCAAGTACAGGACTTTATTGAGCTAATTTCATGTGGATATTAAATTGATAAATAATAATAAAAAGAAGTTATTCCTGTAGCATGTTAAAAAATGCACCGTGTTCTAGGTTTTCACTATTCCTCCAGTGATCTGAGAAGAGAGAGTTGGTGGATACCATCCAAGACATGAGTTTAAGTATAGATCAACACAACTGGTAGCGACCTTAGCAAACCAAGACCCTACTTGCTGTCAAGATTTTTGGATCAATACAGAGAGGAAGTGTTCTGAGTTATGCTTTGTAAGATGATATGTGGTCTGGGACACATTCATGAAGATTTTTTCTCAGCAATGAGGACCACCATAGGATTCTCCAACACACATATGCTCCAGTTTCAAAACTGGGATGTGGGCAGTGAAGCTGGTTTGAAACAAATTATCCAAATATGTTTCTTCAAGAGGATTAATTGGTCTCTCAGGAAGGAAACTGCTCATACCCTCTGAAGCTATTTGACAATGGAAGAGGTTCCAGGGATGGTAACTGTAATGGACAAAATGAACATTGTGGATAGCTAATACCTCATGTAGAGGCTGTGGTGAGGGACAGGTATGAGCCAATCACATTCCATAGAGGACAGAAGAACATTCTTAGGAGACTGCTACTCCTAAGAGGCAGGAAACTGCTGAAAGCAAGACCGTGCAATGAGCTGGGGAAGGAACAACCTCAAACCTGTCTATTTATGTCACATTGTGTTTTGTTGCTTTGAGTTTTCTGGACTTAAAAAGGTATTTTTCTAGGTTTTATTGTATAATACGCAGTAGGTTTTAGTTGAATATAACCTATTAGGGAGAGAAAACGATGTGTTCGTATGCTAAAGGTCCTGATATCCTTTGTGATCTCAATATAAGGGATAGGTTTAAGCCTATTCACATCATTGCTGTACCTGGCTTGGGCTCTTGTCACACAGACATATTGAACAAAGACAAGAGCTGACATCATGAAAAATGAGAGGCAGTGGGCAAAGTGACAAAGATCCCTGAAAACAAATGAGGTACAAGGGAAGTGGGGAGGGTAGAGGTGCTGCTGTGGAGGGATGAAAAGGTAAGTTCATACAACAAAGCAATAAGCCAGTAAAAGTAGTCTTTGTGGTAGCTTGCTATATTTCTTTTGTGGGAAAAATTGATCCTACCAAGACTAGTGAAAAGTGGTAGACCAGAGCAGAAATGGTGAGCTTAAATTGCATCTCAGTTTGATAGGGCGATGGCTTCCTATTGGTTAGACAGTGAAGCACTAGAAAAGGTTTCTCAGGAGGTTACGGGGTCTCTGACACTCAGAAAAGGTTAGGAAAGCGTCTGTTAGGTGTAAAATAGATATATTTGATCCTGGTTATTGACTGAGTAGAGCAGGGCAGACTGCCTGACCTCTTGCAGTTCTAATTTCTTGATTGCCGCACAGAAGGATAAGAGCTTGGATGGAAAGATGGTGCTGTGTGAAGAGATAAGAAAAGATTAAACTTAACGATTTTCTGCACTATGAAATCTGTGACATGTTAACAATACTGAGACTGGAATACCCCTTAGTGAGCTCCAGTATGGATGAGATATTGAGATTTTCTAGGTGCTGTGGGAGCAGAGATGGCAGAAGTCAGGCTGGGGATTGTCTAGGTTTAAATAAGAGAAGAATTCAGACCTCAACCAACAGAATAAAAAGGTAGGAGAAAATAGCAAAATGTAGCAATCGCTAGAGGGAGAAATGGGGAAACTTGGGGCTGTTAAGATGGCAAAGAGATTAGGAGAAAGAAAGTAACCAGGGTGTTTGCAAAGGGAAAATATCCATAAATGTGGTAGTGGGTACAGGGATAAGAGGAAGATGTAGAAGAGTTACGGTAGGGAAGATAACCAAATTCTCTGTCCTTAAAACAAGAATGACACTAAGCCGGGTGGAAGTCTCGATCTATTGGAAGGAAAGGAGACTCTGCAGATGGATCTGAACAGGCTGGATCGATGGGCTGAAACCAATGGGATGAGGTTCAACAAGACCAAGTGCAGAGTCCTGCAACTGGGACACAACAACCCCATGCAGTGTTACAGGCTTGGGGAAGAACAGCTGGAGAAGGACCAGGGGGTGCTGGTAGACAACCAGCTAAATATGAGCCAGCAGTGCGCCCAGGTGGCCAAAAGGGCCAATGGCATCTTGATCTGTCTCAGAAACAGCATAGCCAGAAGGACCAGGAAGGCGATTGTGCCCTTGTACTCAGCACTGGTGAGACCGCACCTTGAGTACTGTGTTCAGTTTTGGGCCCCTCACTACAAGAAGAACATTGAGGTGTTGGAGCACATCCAGAGAAGAGTGACAAGGCTGATGAAGGGTCTGGAGAGCAAGTCCTACGAGGAGTGGCTGAGGGAACTGGGGTTGTTTGGTTTGGAGAAGAGGAGGCTGAGGGGAGACCTCATCGCTCTCTACAACTACCTGAAAGGAGGTTGTGGCGAGGTGGGTGCTGGTCTCTTCTCTCAAGTGTCAAGTGATAGGATGAGAGGAAATGGCCATAAGTTGCATCAGGGGAGGTTCAGACTGGACATCAGGAAAAATTTCTTCACTGCAAGGGTGGTTAAGCATTGGAACAGCTGCACAGGGAGGTGGTTGAGTCGCCATCCCTGGAGGTGTTTAAAAGGCAGGTAGATGAGTTTCTTAGGGGCATGGTTTAGGAAGGGGAGAGAGACAGTTGGATCTCAGAGGTCTTTTCCAACCAGATGAGTCAATGATTCTATGATTCTAAGAAGGAAGGCAGGGTGAAAAAGAAGGATGTGTCCCCATGACTGCATTTTCTGAAGGCTGTGTTCTCACATCATTCTTCACTGAAACTGTTTAGAGTTTCTTAATGAAGAAGGCACATTATAATCTGACCTGTGAAGAAATCTGTTAACATAATGGACTACTCAGGAAGGCAGCTACAAAAATATTTTATCAGAAGACTGAAAGAGGTGTTTTGTGTTTCAGAAGCATTACAGACTTCTGTAAAAACTGGTCTAAACCAGTTACTTTTGATGTTGGCTACAACTATCAATAAAGATTAATTAATTTAGGTGATGTTGTGATACCATTGATGAAACATTGTCTGTTTTTATAGACGTCCTTTCACAATCCTGTAAGGTCGAAGGAATCACATTATAATACTTGTCCTTGCATGAGGATCCATCTTGCAGAATTGTCATGTTCTGTTAAGGGCATATTTAGATTAGGCATGTTCAAGCCCAACACAGAAACATTCCTATAGTTCTGTTGGAAGTATCTCCAAAGGCTTTTGGATGTTTGGCTTTTGTTTGCTGCTTTCTTTTTTTTGTAGTGAAAATAGTTTTTAAGTTAAACGTTCCCCTTACAATATGTACCACGAAACACAAATGGAGGTGAGACAGACATAAACTCCTGAGACTCCTTTTGTACAAGGTAAGTGAGTTTACTGCATGCAAATAGGCACCTGATAACTCCCCCAGCCTTATGGTCTGCTCTGAATAGGTGGAACCCTCTGAGAAGCACTGCTGAAGTAAATGAGTGCTCTGTGAGCACAAGGTTGCCTGAAGGACAAGGTTCTAATACTGAGAGCACTAAAGCAGGTTTTTAAGATCCTTCTGGCACACTAAGCGGCTTTTGCAGAGCAGGGAAGCCTATGTGGGCTTTTGGTTTTGTTTTGTAAAGGAGGATTTTGAGCTCCATAATTTGCTAAGAAAACTATTATTGAGCAGAACTGCTTTCAGATACGCACATGCAAAATTCCCTTTCTGCCATGCTTGGAGGAACCACACAGCTTTTTTGCTCTATAGCCTGACTGAGGGTTTCATGAAAGCATGTTACATAGAGCAGGATAATATGCATCTTTCTCCTTGTTTATTTTCCCCATACAGTGTTAGCAGACACGTGTGTTTTGATGAGTACTCTCCACTTATTCTATTTATATGCTGCAATTCAATGGGAATTACTGTAAGAATCCTTCTCCTGGGGAACTTAGCCTTCAACTTTTGTTAGGTTAAGTATGGATTTGCAAATCAGGTTGTTTCACACTCTTCAGATAATCACTGATGTTGGAAATAGGGGAAACAGAGCACACTGAAAATCAAAGGGAATTGCTTTTATGAAGTGTTTAGATTTTCTGTATATGCTTCAGTGTTCAAGGAGCAAAAACATTTCTTGTTAAATAGATCAACTTTGGAGTGGAATCAGTGGAAAATCTTTAGATATTCCCAGCTAAAATTTTCAGGTTCATAACTCTGTTGAGAAGCTGTATCAGTGCATTACATTTCCAGTGGTACACTCATGCTGCACAGCCCAGGGTATATCAACAGCACACTGGTTATGTTTACACTGCTGAAATACAAAGTGAAAGAAAGCGACCTTGAACACTTAATCAGATTTTTTCATTCATTGTCTCTGTTTTGGAGATTACTTCAGCTGACCATCTTGTCAGCATGCATGGCAAATCTTCCAGTATTGACCTCTCTGCACCCCCAGGGTCATGGTGTGCATACCCTTGGTATCATGCTGCAAAACATCAGTCCAGTGGACTACTATGGACCCCTCATATATGTCTTTTGAGATATTTGAATGAAAAAGCATACAATGTATTAGCTCTGTCTTAGTGTCAGAGAGTCAACACAGACTCAGAGGGGAATGAGGGCCAAATACTGTGCAGTGGGATCTGGCCACTGCGCTCAGGAAAGGCTTTGCTTCAGTCTTCTTGAAGGATATTCTTAGCAGTGTAGACAGTGTCCTTTAGGAACAAGCCTTGGCTGGGAGATGATTTTTCTTAACAGTGTAGACATAGGTATCAGCTTGGTCACAACACTGTGCTATCAAGTTCAAACACCTTTTGCACTTGCGTTGCCTCATATCTGCCCAGCAGAGAGAATGAGCAGAGAAATTCAGGCTTGCGGGTATCCTTATGTCCATGTCATTACGGACAGGGCTACAGTGTCCACTGCTATTTTTGTTCCCTAACACTTTGTATTATGAGACCATGGTTTTAATAACTGATCCGTTTTCTGCATTGTTCAGGATTAAGTTTTATATGCCAGTATCCTGAAGATTTTAACCAACATGATTACATTTTGTTGACCATATTTCAGAAAGTCTAGTATTATTGTTATTGGAAATATATTGTTCTTATTTTCTTTGAAAAGGAGAAATTGGGGGTGGTGATCGTGAAAGGAGTTGTATTTGATTTATTTCAAAGAAAAATTGCTATTTTAACAGGAAAAGGATAGAAACAAAAGCTTTCTGGCTGCAAATCAGAGCATTTATGACAACTACAGGAGTAAATTTCTGAAACAGCATTCAGACAGGGCCACAATTTAATCTCTTTCATTTTTATAGAAATAACGCTTTATGCAAAGAATTAGAGTATGAATTATTCTATTTATGCAAAGAACTGTTATGTGATTAGTTATAATAGGAGATTGATTAAGTGGATGGGATAGCTCTTCTAAGAATTTGTTTATATCTTCCAGTCCTTTCTTCTGCATTATTACTGTTCACCTTTCTAGTTGTACCATTTCATCCATTCTTGGGTCTTGACTGGTTTAATTATTCTACTAGTATTCTAGTCCTCAACACAACAGGTTTTCTTATTTACTTCTAAGGGTAGACTTGAAAATTATATACTTTTCTTCATAGAAGCATATAATGTTTTGAGTTGGAAGGGACCTTAAAGATCATCTACTTCCAATCTCCCTGCCATGAGTAGGGGTACCTCCTGCTAGATCTCTGAATGTGACCATCCAAGCAATTCCTTATCTACTGAACAGTTGATTCGTATCTCTGCAATTTAGAGAGATGTTGTGGGGGACCATGTCAAAGGCTTTACAGAAGTCCAGATAGATTACATCCATTGATTTTCCCATGTCCACTGATGCAGTCACCCCATCATAGAATGCCACTGGGTTGTTCAAGCAGGTCTTGCCCTTGGAGACGCCAAGTTGTCTGTCTTGAATCACCTCCCTGTCCTTCATGTGCCTTAGCATAGCTTCTAGAAGGATCTGTCCCATGATCTTCCCAGACACCAAGGTGAGGCTGACAGGTTAGTAGTTCCCAGGGTCGTCCTTTGTATCCTTTTTGAAAATGGGTGCAATGTCGCCCCAGTCACTTCCCCTGATTGCCATGACTTTTCAGATATTATGGAGAGTGGTTTGGCAACCACATCAACCAGTTCCATCAGGACCCTGTGATGCATCTCATTAGGTTTCATAGACTTATATATGTTCAGGTTCCTTATGTGGTCACAAACCTGGTCATTTCTGTTTAAACAAAGAGACAGATGACAGGGAACCTTGGTTTTGACTTTACATTTTTCTACGGTTTTAAACTAAGACCACAGCTTTCTATTCCTTTGTGTGAGCATCAGCAAATACTGCATGTTTTCTTTGCAACTTGGATTTTGAAAGGATATTAACTTATTGTGGGACTGCCGATTGAGAAATAGACTTCCAGCAAAATTGTGATGTAGAATACATCTAAATATGTAGAAGTTTAATGAACTTCAAGGAGCTCAGAATCATAGATCCAAACTGCTCTGAATAAAAAGGGAAACGCTAACAAGTGTCTCAATCAATTCAGTGTCTTACATTTATGCAAAATAAAGAATAATAAGAGGGCAAATCTTTTCCCACCTTCTCTGGAAGAGAACTGTAGCTCTGTGGGGTCAATTCTTTTTTATTATTTACCCTTGTTATGAACACACTTTTGTTTCAGCATTAGGATGATTAATTGGGAGAAATTAAAGAGGTCTTTCAGGGTCAGCTAAATGCTATTTCTCTTTGCTTGCCCTCTTGGCTGACCTTTAGGCATGTCAGACTTGAGCAAGAGGGATCACGTCACCAGGAACTCTGTAACACTGCGGCACTAGTCCTGCTGTATGCTGCACCTTTATGCATTCGAAAGTTGATGCTGATACCGCCACTTCAAAGGCTCCATTTCGCTTCAGGGGATTCTATCTTTAAAGTGTTCAACATCAGTGGGAGGATTTTCACATCATGTCACATCCCACTTCTGAAGTTTCTTGTTAATAGGGGTCGCCTTTGAAGACTTCCAGCTCCTGAGAGATTCTTCTCCCACTATCTTCTTGTTGCAAGGATGTCTCTCACAAGATTTTTTAGCATTCCTCCTGAGGATTTTCTGTCTTTAAGATCATCTTTTAAGAGTTTCTTATTGTTTAGGCTTGGGTCTTTAAAAGAATTTTTATATCCTTTAACAAACCCCTGCTTGCAGGCCAGATCATGCAGATTCAGGACTGAGTCCACTGTAACTAACTCACCTGAGTAAGATAAGAGTGATCTGGACAAAGCTTTTCTTTATAAGTAGATTTCATCCTTTTCCCATTACTCAAGACTAGTTAGAGAAAATAGATACCAATTGCAAAGATGAAGACAAACTGTTCGTTACAATTAACATTTTAATTAGTGATGGACAATTAAATTTTTATGAAAACAGAAACTGAATTGTGCTTAAATCCTGCACCTTTTTAGAGGAAAGTCATATTAACTTTGTTTTGTTTTGATTCCTCTCAGTGTTGCACATTCTTGCCTAGACTGGAAAATACCACGCCTTTTAGTATTACAGGCCTTACTGAAAACAAAAAGCACCAGAAAACTTGTTTGAAAGCCGCTTCTTATGAGGTTCAGAAGCCTCAGAGGACCACATAAGAAAATGCTGAGCACCTGCGTGAACTAAGTCTTCGAGCTTCTTGAGTTTTTCACATGACTCATTACAAGTGTTGTCAGATGAATGATTTCGGAATGTTGATGTGTGATTTGAGAGTCTACTCTTATTCCTAGATATTTTTGGTGGATAAATTAAACAAGATTTTTTTTAAAAAAATCCATTTTTTTGTTGTGGAAAGCTTTGCCTGAGTGAGAAAGAGGCAAATCTGGATTTAAAAAGTTTAAAAACACATGTAACTGACATAAATTTATAACAAATGTAGGCATTCTCCTCATTCCAATTTGACTTAGGAATCTACTTTTAGAATTCTCCACTGTCAAATGTCTTTCTTGTTGTATATATGGTTGAGGATTATTTTTTTAGGTTGACCTTCCTGTCATTGTGACCTTGTGACCTCTTCCACCATGTGTAAATGGTGAAAGCTATCATTGAGAGCCACAAAGATGGAAAATGTTACAGAAGCTTTATGCAAATTAGGCTGCAAAAAACAAAAAAAACTTTTGGAAATCTTCATGGAGAAGCTGTCATGGTTTAACCCCAGCTGACAAGAACACAGCTGCTCTTTCACCTCCCCCATGCAGTGGGTTGGGGAGAAGAATCAAAAATAACTAAAACTCGTGGGTTGAGATAAAGACAGTTTAATTGGACAGCAAAAGGAAGAGATGATGATGACGATAAAAAATATTAGAATACAAAAAACAAGTGATACACAATGCAATTGCTCATCACCCATTGATTGATGTTTAGCTCCTCCTTGAGCAGTGATTGTTGGCACCAACCATCTCTTCCAGTTTGTGTTCCCTCCAGACTTCCCGTGCAACCCCTTACTTCTTGCTGATGAGACACCACAAGAAGCTGAAAAGTTCTTGACTGCTTCGCAAAAACTGAAAATAACAGTGTGTTATTGATATTATTTTCATCCCAAATCCAAAACATAGCTGGACACCAGCTACCAGAAAGAAAGTTAACTGTACCAGCCAAAATCAGGACAGAAGCAAATAGCAACATGAGCATGGGAACAGATGCAACCTGTTTTTCAGCAGGTTTCTATCTTGTGACGGATTCACTTGTTAACTTAGAAGGACAGCAGATGGAGTCCGAAGACCTTGGTGGATCTTGACCAAGACCGGGATCAATGATGGAGGTTTCACTAGTGAAATTGTCTAGAGAGAGAAGTTGCTGAAGCAGAGAAAAAATAGAGGCTGGCTGAGATGTATTTTGAAAGAGAGAGATAGCAAAATAGCAGCTTTAGGAGCTCCAAAGCAAAGGTGTGTGGAGCTACTTGAGAGAAAATGGCTCAGAGGCAGTTAACTGACAAAACACTTGCAGCTAGAGAGGAATTTAGGCCTTTGAACCAAAAGAAAAAGAGACAACAGGCAAGTGGAAAAATTTAAAACGGTGAAGAAAGGGGGTTGTGTAAATGAGACAGGCAGCGGGCCACTTATCTTCACTTTCAGACTGGAGAGGTCCTCCTCTGGAAGCACACAGCTGAAAACTTGATGTGAAAGTTTATTTTAAAATTTAAATTATTATGAGATTCTGCTTTATTGGCATGTCATATAATGGATTAAGGACAATAACTGACATTATAAAATTAAAAGTATATCCATTTGAATAGACTTTCATTTTAAAATGTGTTCAGTTATTTACAGAGCAAATTGCATGTGCTTATTGAAGAGAGAACAAAGCAAGTTTATGTGCTACTACTAATACATCTACTGGCATGTCAAGAAGGTCTTTATTTTTTTCTTAAGATATTAAAAGTTCTGTAAAGAGCTATTTTAGATCAAAGTGTCAAGGTGTTTCTTTTCAACAAACATAAGATTCTTTGAAGAATAAAGTAGAATGGGATGTTTCACTTGGCAGTACAGTAGCAGTTGATTGCAATAGCCTGAAAAAAAATGTTCCTGGCAAAGAAGGATATTAAAAGCAAACCTCTAGCACTCAGATAAATATAACAGAAAACATTTTGATTACTATATCATGTTATGTCTTGAAATAAATATCTGCACAAAACTTCATTGTTTCTCTCTGTATAATAGTTTCTTTTACAGATTCCAGCACTGTCTAGTCATGTCCAGCTTCCAAGGCTAAAATAATCCCTTAGTTTGTTCATAATATAGTTGTTAATCTGACTAGTACTCATCCTATCTCAGCCTCTGATAGTCAGGCTTATATTGAAGTATGAATCTCCATCATAAATGATTTTTTTTAATATCTCTCACTTAAATTCTCAAACACCATTTTCTAACCCTCCTTTCAAAGATTCTGTTTTCATCAGTAATGACAACGTCTAACTAAAAATCAATAAGATTCTTTTCTCACTCATTCTGATATCAAGACTCTTCGAACCGCAGATTACTCCAATTCATATTGTATGGAATAAATTAAGTTTTCCGCTCATAATGAGAGATTACGGTGATAAAAATCAAACATGACTTTGAATGAAATGTAGAGCTATACAAGGCATACTTAGTAGGAGATACCATCTTAAATAACATCGGAACAATTTCTGAAGCTAAGGAAAAGAGGATAATTTGAAGCAGAAATAGCTAGTTGAAAAAAAAAAAAGAAAAAACCCTCACCAAACAAAAGCGCCTCCAAGCATGGCTCCTGACTGTGTTATCTCAAGCAGTAAAATCTGCTTTTTTATGGTCCTATTAATCATAGCACAAAATGCTGCCCAATTTACATAACTGAGCAGCAGAATATAGAATTTGAAGAAAAGTGAACATTAATGAGGCACCTTTTCTAAGTGGCAATGAGCTTCTCTGTTCTCCCTGAAATTTTTAGTACATACACAGTAATTTCACATGGGATTTGGGATGTCTTGCAGGAATTACCTGGCACTTGCCTCCTTATTTCTCGTCTCTGTCATGCCCTTAATAACACAAGTTGCAGGGGACACAGTTCATCTTTGCCAGACCCTACAGATGAGAACTGAGAAACTCTTTAGAACCCATAGGTTGCATCTGTCTGAAGCCTGTAGTGATTTAAAGCCCATGCTGCTGGAAGTAAGCTTGACAGTTTGAGGCGTTCAGAAACTCCCCGTTCCCAGGTGCTCCAGTGGATATGTGCATTTCCAGTATCTTCACTGCAGCTGGCACTGGGATGGGAGCGTAGTGCTCTCTGCTCTCCTACAGCTTACTTAGATTTTATTTGCCTGCGTTTTATTTCAAATAACGATAAAACACCCCATGACGTTGTAATTGTTGCTATACATACTATGGCCTTCTGGCACCTCAACATAACAGCAAAGGGCTAAACTTGATCCATGTACTCTGCGAGGATGGAGCCCCAGCTGTGATGTTGACTGGGAACACTGGGACCTCTTCATACAGGTCAATCAGTACAGCAAGTATTTTGTATAAATATTAATTCATATTTACACTGGTTTTTTTTTTTCTTTAATTAGGGCAATGCATCTTCAAAAACATCTTAAATTGCATAGTAACGTTTTCCTTTTAGTTCCTTTGAAGAGCTAGCAATTACTGTATTGAGTTACCTAATGGCTCATGGTTATTTTTTCTCACTGATGCAAACGTCACTGCATTGTTTACAGTTCATTGATGTTTTGAAGGTTATCTCAGCAATCACAAGGTGAAAGATTTTTCTTTTCTGTTACAAAATAAAGGGTTTAGATTTTGGATTACAGACAAAATGGCAGAAAAAACATTACCTTTTAGCACACTCCCAAATTGCTGTAGGCTAACACAAATCATTTGCTGTCCAATACCATCAGAACAAATAAATCTTGAATTTTCATACCAATTTCTGGCTGATGTTTAGTCTGTTTTCTTAAAATATCCTGAACTTTTACTATAGTTTTACAACCATCAGTAGGAAACTACTGTAAAGACAATAACTGTGGGCTGCAAATTGTTCAATTAGAAAGACAGAATGTTAATATTTATCCTAAAAAATATAATTGGAAAGGTTTTGTATAAGAGAGGAAAAATCCCCCAAAAACTCACAACTATTTCTCTTCACCGGTAACTGGATTATAGTATTGTTTTAGGAAAATAATCTGCAAATATTATAGGTTATTACAAATCTTATCATGCAGTGTATGCTTCTACCTCTGATACTTAGATTTCAGTTTTGCTTTAAAATACATTGTCTAGGAAAAAAGTTGCTCTCTGTCAGGAGCAGGTAGTAAGTTTTTTAATCACTGATAATTTAAAGCTTCAAATTTATTGTAAAAATGTCAGCAACAGAAGCTCCATCCCCAGAATTACAGTATTTGAGTCAAGGCCTTTGCTTGAGCAGATGTAGGGACATGAGAGACATTTTGTTAGTTAACTATTTATTTAAGGTAAAATATTTTTATCACCTTTTTGTTTTACCAAAGTCTGGATCACAGACTGCTGTGCTACATTGGTAGAGAATAATCTTAAATGCTCCCTATATCAAAATTCTGTGTAAGTATATGGCAAACTTTCATCATGTGTGTTTCTGGATAGAGTAGTTATATCACTATAAGCAACACCAATTTTTGTATGCATATTCATGTATATTTTATTTCCCTTTATGTATCACCAGTGTGACAGATACCTTTGGGATGGGTTATATGGAATCCCATGCAAAAATCACAGCATGAATGTATGCATCAAAACTACCCAACTATGAGCAGAACAAGCACTGACTACTCTGGGAGAGAAAGTGCACAATGGTTATTGATTAGCAAAGACAGAGCCCATCATGTATCTGCTAATTTCTAGGTCAAATTTTGTACACATAGACATGGCGAGGAGATTGTGCTATTTCAGAGGCTTGAGATGAGTCTCATAACAGCCAGGGAAAATATCTTGCATACTTGATGCTTTCCAGATAGTGCAAGCAATGTACAAAGTAAGATATTTTTTAAGTCGAGCTATTTTTTGTTTGGTTTTGATATGTAGAGCACATACAGCATTGCAGGCAGAGTCTCTGCAGATCTCTACTGTTGCTACAAAGTGAAGTCTCTATAATTCTTCCTCACACTCCATTTGATCAGCCGTGTCCCAAGTGCCAAAGGACTGTGCTTGGGGTGATGCTGCAGGAACCCATCTGCCAGGTGCCACGTTGGCTCTGCTCAGATGGGGATACTTTGTGACACACAGGTCACCTCCTGGAAAGGTGGGAAAAGGAATGGATCAAGGAACATCTTCCACCTTCACTGCAGATAAGGAAATAATGAAACTCTTATGTTAGTGTCAACTGGAAAGGGGAGAATAAAATGTATTTGGAAGGAGTTCAAAGAAGAGTTTACACATGCGATATCTCACCAGTTTGGAAGTCTCCCGGTGCTGGAGATTACCTCTTGACCAGATGCTGATCTTCCATTAATATGCCTTCTTCCCTTCACAGTTCTGACCTCTGTATTATCTTGTGACATAAATTCTGCAGTTGAATTTTGAGTCCTGCTAAAATCAGTTTAAATTTTTACCAGGTAATTTCACCACATCTCCAAGTTTGCACCTTTCCCATACCCTTCATGGTTTTCTACTGTTTCCCTTCCTGTCTATCCTTTCAACACATTTCCCTACCTACTTATGTGCTTTTCAAGCAGAGGTCTTGTGTGGAGACTGTTTTTTTAAACACCCAAGATAATCCCTGTTGCCTTTCTTTGATGTCTGAGGACTTGTTGCAGGGCTGCATGCCACGTCCAGGATGTGTCACATCATGAATTTATGCAGGGACCTAAGGAGAGAACATTTTCCCTGTGCCTTTCCTAATAATTCTAAATGTTTCCTTTGCCTTTTTGACTGTTGCAGGGCATTGAACTGATGTATTTAAAAAAGCCTGTCCTCAATGACTTTAAGATCGCTTTCCTGAGTGTATAAAACAAAGGAAGATTTAACAATAGAGAAAAGGAAACAGCAATAATTTATTGAAAATATCACAACAATGAGTCACCAGTATAAGCATGCAAATAGGCTAAACACTTGCTCCTGCAGTATCTGCAGCCACAGCTTTTTACTATTTTGCCACAAAAGATCTCCTGACCAATTTTTTTTTTTTTAATGAATTCTTTTTTCCCCTTTGGCTTTCCAGTGCCTTTGTGGAACAGCTTATAAAACCCCTGGGAGAAGTCTGTCTCATGATTTTGTCCAGTCCTGACATGTTGTTCCTCCCCTGGGTGAGCCCAAAAGCTGTTGCCCAGCCTACTCCTAAAATTTCATCTCTCTGTGGATAAATGAGGGTGGCAGAGGGAAGAGGAAAGAGCCACTATAGCAGTTGACTCAACCTACTTACTTCCTCCACATGTGTTTGAAAGGCACAGTCCATCACCAAGCTGTCCTCCTTTTATCACTCTGCATCTGAAACTTCCTGCTCCTACATCTCATACAGTGACCAGCAGCTTTGTTCTTCTCTGGTGATGTGTGAATGTCACCATGTGAATGTGGTTGCTTTTCCCAGCAGCTCCAGTATCTGGTGTCTTCAGCCTTCTCACCTGCTTACATCATTTGTGCCTCTTGCAGAGGTTGGCTGGCATCAGGCCCATGTGCCTACCTAAGTTTGGTTTACTCTCATTCCAGTATGGAACTTAAACATCCTCGTGCAGACGTGTAACAGCAGGTGTTAGTTCTTCCCTGGACAACCCTTCCCTTTTTCCTCAGTCTGCTCTACCTTATAGTAAGTGAAAAATGGTTTATGAGTAAACCTTTAATTCATTTTTACTATATCTGATGGCTGGAGCATGTGTTCCCCAGCATACTCCAAGCTCTGGAAATCAGATTTGGGAAACAAGGGGTAAGGAAGAAATTTCTGATTCATACCCAAGTCTTGTCCAAATATGAGGATGAGATGTGGGTGGTCTGGATCCAGGTTAGAAAGTATCTTCAGGTTCCTATCAATACTTTTTTTATTGCTTACTAAGGATATGGTTTGATTTCCTTATCTGTATCATCAAAGTTTAAAACTTTTTTAACTAAAGCAACCCTGCATTGACAGAGATAGAACCATCTAAACAAATAAACCAGTTTGTTCCTACCTGTCCTCTGGTTCCTAATGTAGCAGAAGAGTTTTCCCCCATGAGTTTCAGCATCAAAATGCCACTGTAAAATAAACTTTATGAATAGTACATTGCCATAATTACTAATAGCATTTCAACACACTAGGTCTGCCTCACAATTCTTCACAGGTGAATGAAGGGAGAGAAGCATGTAAACTTCTTTTTAACAAATATCCTTATTTCTAACACAGTTTTTATCAGAGGTGTCATTAGCATGCGTCACTTGGCATTTTTATTTTCAGCCTTTTGTTTTCATAGCTGCTTTATTAAACAATGACAACATAGACTGAAGACAGAAAGGTTAAAGACATACAGATCAAAGCCATAAGCTTAATTTATACAATGTTTCCCTGTGATACACATGGGGAATTCCCTCCCCAAGGGTTCTCATAATCTTGATCCTAACTTACAAGGTGAGAAACAGATGCAGAACTCTCCACAACAATGTAGTTACACAGGGAAGGTACCGAATACTGCATTATGTTACTGAAAATGGTTGTCAGAAATGCTGGGGTTTGGTTTACTGGCATAACTATGGACTGTTGCTTTGTGATCTGAGAGCAGAAACCAAATAAAATACCGTCTAAGGCACGTGACAAACCAAAACCTGCTGTTTCTTCTGGCTTGGATGGTGCTACTCAGAGCTGAATGACTTGGCTTCCCTTTGCCCTTCTGTTTCTGGTAGTACTTAAGTGAAGATACTGTCTGCTGAGTCCAAAGATGATTTATGCTCTCAAAGACAGAAGTGTACTGCAGTGTACAGAGGCGAATCTCCAAAAAGCAGTCTGAAAGTAAAGGTTGATTTTTGATTAACCAAATCATCCTCTGACCTGAGCACTCCTAGAGAGAAGTATGTCCTTTGTCCTAGTAAGTCGTGAGATGGAAGCATAGGATGCTGCCCAAGAGCTTAGCAGTTTGGCTTTATTTAGATGAATGCCTCCCACTGAAATAAATGGAAACAAGTTCTATAAATATTACTGAAGACCAGGACCACTGAGAAAAGGCAATCTTCAGGAACCATCCAGTGAATTTTTCAAACTGTTTTCTGTTATTGTTAAGCTGTAACTAATGCTCCATTACAGCATGCTGGAGTCCTTGGAGAACTTTTTAAGTACTCACTTAAGGGAAGAGCTGGTTAATTCTAATGTGCAGCAAGTATTTGGGCAATGAGTATCTTGCCTCTGGCTCTCGACTCTCAAGAGAGTTGTCTAGTCTTTTTGTGGGACATAGTGTCATAGAGTAAGGCATTCGGGAGTGCTTGGACACTGTGATGATTATGACAAAAAGGAAGGGATATTTTAAACATTTGGATAAATTAGAGCTAGATGCTATATAAAGGTAACCACGGCATTAGTGCAAGCTGTTTTTTGTATAGTTACCCTTTCCCTTTCCAACTCCTTCAGGCTGGAAATTTAGCTCAGGATTTTTGTTGTTTCCTATTGCCATTATTTCTGAATCAGTGCCCTGTTTCTGTGAAATTATTTAAAATAAACTAGACTGTGATATAAAAATTTTAACCCAGGTTCACGCAATCTATTGACAGATTTCTTTGTTCTGGGTACCAATTAACAGCTCTTTCCAAAACACCTTGTATTTCCAGTTACTGCTGGGAACTCCTGTTTAGTTTGTTAACTTCTGAGGATCAACTTGGATTGAGGGCAGAAACACAGAGAAGGAACATACAGATTTTCTACTGAATGGCCTCGCCTTTTAATCTAGAATATCTGCTTACAGTATTAGTTATTCTCTACAGAACTGCAGGAAATAGTCATCCAGATCTGGTATTCATGTAATAAGACACACTTAAAGACATATTTTCCCACACCATAGAGCACAACTCCCTCAGTTGTTCCCAACCTCATCCAGCACATGACTTGATGTGCAAGCATCATGCCTTCAAGCAGAAAGACCATTGCAAGCCTTGTGCATATACAATATGCCTGAAATCTATCACTCTAGCAGTGTCCTACTGGAGATCAGCCTAAAGATCTCTTCTAGACAACGCCTCTGTCCTCACTGTGCTCCTTGCCTGATCTCATCTGGTGTCTGTCTAAAGTTTGCAAATTGTGGGCACTGGAAAACAAGATCGAAGGTTTCACACAGTGCTTACACACTGAGGTCTTTCTGCAGTGTGCTCCTGTATAAATACAGGAATTCAAAACAAGTGTTGAGAGCCATATTCCAGCTTACATGCCTGGGCCTGCTGATACAGACTGCTGTTCGGCTAGCAGCACTAATCAACTAGGCTTCAGGAGTGGACAGAAAGTATTTTCAGCCAGCAGGCTGAGCCATCAAGTCTAAAACTCAGCAACAACTGCTTATAAATAGTATGAGTCAAAGTAGTGAAAATTAATCTTGTGTATCTGCAGGGGGTTTCGGGTTAGATCCTTTTTCAAGATAGAAAACAAAGGTCTATTTCAGCAGCAGTCATAAGGGTTTTTCACTTTGACTTATCACTTGTAAGTGATTTCAGAGGAAAAAAATGAGAAGTTAAAAATAAAAGAAAAAAAAATCACTCCTTTCTCCTTGTTGCAGCCTTGGTTAGAGATCATGGCAGCACAGTTGACATGGCATTTGGCACAAACAAATTGATGAGGAATCTTGACAAGGGCAAGCGGCCAGTGAGGTGTTGGTAGGGGTGCAGGGTGCATCATAAAGATCAACCACAAAGCGAATTTTAATTCTGCCAGCAATTGATCCAGTTTGGTGGTTCCTGCCCATTCCTTCTCTCTTCTTAGAAAAAGTTACTTCCACTGCCTCCGTGCTGGATGCCAATGAGGTCTTTGTGCAGCTGCTGTCTAATCATGCTGGTGGAAACCTGGAGGAAGAGCCGAACAAGGATCTGACAACAATGGGGAAAGAATGGACTTAAACCCAGAAAAGTGAGTTACCTGCCTTAGTAATGAAATGTTGAGAAACAGTTTGTTTCCCATTCAGCAGTACTAGTTCTTGTTAATGGGAGGGGCGAGCTGATGAAACTGGCCTTGCTGGTATGAGCAGGTAGTATCACCAAGAGCTGTGCTCCACACACAAGATGGGCATACACATAGTGGTTTATAGCCTTTTCTGTACCACATTTGAAAGCATAAAGGCAGCAACGTTAACTGTGTGAGAAACTGGATGGATAGTAGACGGACTAGCAAAGACAGCACTCAGGAAACAGAGCTCAGCCTGCCAGCACTTCTCCAGGAACCTCCAGAAATCTCAGCAGGATAAGACTTTCAAGGAATGTCAGCAAAACGCAGGTTACGTCCCTCAAAAATAATTGGTGTTGGTTTCATAGCTTCCAAGTGAATTTTGAATTCAGCTCCATGGTATCATTAAACATGAAATAGGTGTTAATGCAAAGGAAGAAGGAAGCAGCTATACCCATAGTTACTGTGCCAGCATTTTCTGCCCTTATGAAATCTTTTATGCTACATGTCTAATGGTGGCAGTGTCCAGGAGAGAAAACGAAGGAGGGTGCAGAGAAAAAAAATGTTTACATTGACATTGGTTCTTCCATCAGCATCAGCTGTGGCTGAAGTAGGTCTGTTACTTTACGAAAGAAATATGGATCAAGGAGGGGGGGGAAGCTTTTGAGGGAAAATAAGCTTAGCTATCAGTTCCACCCCTCCATTCCTGTCCTCAGAGGATTTTGATTAGGCTGCTGTCTGACAAGGCTGAGAGAAGAACCTCTGTTGTTCATCTCAGCCTTATGGATTTCTGCCAGGTTTCTGGTCACATTTATACTGACTTGTCTCTAGCAGGATAGAAAAAAATGTCCTATTTTTAGCAAACTCAAAGATCTAGCATATGGCCTGCAGTCTATCATCCTGAGCCCTGGATGCCAAGACGCATAAAAGGAGCAGGGTTATTCAGGATCACTGCCTGGGTGGGAAGACCTCCAAGGACAGTCTCTGTGTTGTCAGGGTTTCAAAAGGAGTGATGGTCTTCCTTTTGAGTCTATGTATCATCTTGCTTAATGACATTAAAATCCTTCACTGGAAGCAAAAGTCATAGTTCTCATCTCTTCTTTCAGGTTTCAAATTTTACAGCATCTGCAACGATTTTTTAAAAAGTTGCCTCCGCCTTCTCAGGTGATCTTACATTATGGTCATACCTTCTGAAAAGCTGGCTCTGCAGTGTCTTCATTTCTTTTGAAAATCTGGTTATTTATTTGGTATTGTGTTGTGAATTCTTTGGCCAGTCTGACTCTGAAGGATATGAGATGTTTTTAGAAAGAGAAGTGATGGGGTCCATAAAATGCCATTTTTATATGTGCTTTAACTTTACCCATCCTAGTTCCTTTGCTATTCTCTACTACTTCTTGAATCTGTTAGCCAGAAAACAAGGGCACTGCAAATCCAATGGTTATTACTGCTGTAAAACTATATTGTCATGCAGAAGCTAAAGAAAAAGCATATTTTTGCCTAATTGCTTACCTGCATGTGTCTAGCAGAGCGTATCCATGATGTTGGTGTCAGGTAATGCCTGCAGAATGCATTGCTGTGGCCTGTTCAGGATCTAGAAAGTAATGCACAGATGGACCGAAGTGCTCAGCTCTGATCTAGATGTCTTCTCCTTTGACCTGAATTTTTTTCTTAGTAGATCCAAAAGTTCAAGATTCACTAACCCAGTATTTGGATGTGACAGTAGACAGTAGACCAGTAACTTCTAATTTTATCATCATAGACTTCTGGATGGCATCTGTCTACTCAGGATAAAATGACCGTCGTGTAGATTCAGTCTCTAGTTTAGTTATTTGAGGTTTCCTTCTTTAGATGTTGGGGAGGTAATGACTCATGTCAGGCCACTTTTTCCTAAGATTCACCTATCCTAAAATAGCCATCATATGAAGTTTGAAGTCACCACAAATTATGAAGATAGTATGTTGTGACTAGCTTGGGATAAAGTGTCTTCTACAAAGCTCTCAATGTTTTCAGTGCATTAGTTTAGGTGAGGTAAATATTTTCTCTTCATATCAGTCCCTCAGACTGAGTTTGGAGGCATTTTGAGGTATTTATGAGCAAAAATTTCCCAAGCATTCCCTGATTTGGAAAGAATGATTATGATAAATGGTTATTCATAAATATTTGTTAAGAATTTCTGCCTTCTTAAGAGAAAGATGACAAATGCAGCAGAGCAGGGTTTTTTCTCTTTCCATTCTTTCCAGCATGTTCTCCTCTTTCCATGTTAGGTAAAGAAACAACTCTATTTCTTCACAATAGGTGCCTTTACAAATTTATTTCACCTGCATACTATAATGTTCCCTAGCTACAGGCTGCATAATGACACTTCTTTTTTTTTCTTTTCTCTACATAAAATCTCACACCGACCAAGTTTCCTAAGAATGTTCATGATTTTTTTTTATTTGTTTCATTAGAAAATATTTTTTTTTTTATTTCTTCGAGGCTCAGCCTCGAAGTAAGCTTACTTACTTAGTAAGCTTTTTATGCTTACTTCAACTTTTGGTTCCCAAACGCGTGCAATCCTTTTCTATCTACAACTTTCCTGTGTGAATCTCAGACAAACAGTTTGATTGGTTTAATCAGTGCTCCCTGCCAGGCCTATTTTCCATCCCTTCTGAAAGATTTCTCCCTCACCTGTGGCAATAATCTCCCAGTTAAAACTCCTAGTGCTATATGTGAAAATAACTCTAAACCAATTTTTAGTGTCCTTGACATGCTGAGTTAGAATTTTATGGTGATTCAGAAGCTGTTATTAAAGCAGCTGTGCCATACCTGCAACACAAATCAAAGGAAGGTCTGGAAATGAAAACTTAGAGCTCCACCAAAATGAGCCATTCTAACTTCTAAGTTTGTGTTTACACTGATAATGAGACACTGGCCTAAATCTGCCACCTGTGTGTACAGTATGTACTCTACGCTCTGTATGCATGATAAATACTGTACAAACATCTTCAGCTGGCCCTGCAAGCTGTTCAGGCCCATCTGGGAAGTTCTGCCAAGCTGCAGGGTTTACTCTTAAGTTAACCCACAAGGCCTATCCATGCCTACTGTGTTCAGAACATCCTTGAAAACTGCAGGTCGGGACCACTTATCATCAGCAACTACTAACACTTCCTTTCCTGTTCCTGACTTCCTTTTGCACTTGACTTAATTTCCCCATTGCCCATTCTCAGAAACAAGTACAGAAGAAGATACAAGACCACTTCTGAGAAGGACCTAGCACAATGTGAGTATCTGTTGTAAATGAGGGAAGAGTGACTCAATAGTTTGATCTGGGTGAGGATGGTTCTCAAAGTTGATCTGAAACAAGCAAATTCATAGATTGGTAGACCTACCTTTAGATAATCTGAATAGACATTCAAACATTAACACCTTAGCCTTGTTCTTAGGGCAGCTACACTCTCTGCATAACATCAGGGATGTATACTGAGAATTTATAATCAGAGAAGTACGGCATGTCTTAGAGATGGAGACACTCCTAAATATAGGTGTTCACCTCAAATGAGGTGTGCTTAAACACTATAACGTGTCCAATCAACGCACCTTATCGTGACCATATCTGCTCTGAGCTTCATTGTTAAGGCCTCTCTGTAATCTGAAGGATTTTTAAACTTCTGCCTTGCGAACTCTACACTCATTCTTCATTCCCTCACTGCTCTGATTCTTCCTTTTAGGAGCAGCGAATGACGTTTTCTTCCTTCTTTTGTCTGACTCTTCAGCCAAGTCTCATTATCCCTCCTTGCTTTTCGACAAACCAAGGCAACTGGGTGGCAAGTAGTTATTGTAGATGCCCATCATGGGGCCCGTTGGTTCTGCCAGCTATTCCCACACCCCTTTGATGCTGTTGAAGTCTAATTCCTTGTGCAAGGGGAGCTTCAATCCCCAGAGCACATTGTGCATCCCAGAGAGAACAAGCTCTGATTGTGCTGCCAGTCAAAGTACAGAAGAGATGCTGCTGGGCCTGATAATGGGAGCTGCAAATGTGGCTGAGATCACAGGCTAAGGACGGGTAGGAGCAGAAAGACAGCCAAACCATATCAGAGTTCAGTGGCTGAGAAGAACAGCCAGGCTCCGTTGGAGGATGGTAGTACAGAAAAGGAGTTTCCATAGAGGTGGTGGAAAATCAAAGGAATGGTGCTTTATCCATTCAATAAAGGGCTGGGATTCTTCTTCCAGCATTGACAGACCTTCAGTTTTTTTTTTAACTGGTTCACTGGCTCTTAGCCCAACATTTATGCTTCAGGGCAAGCTACTGCTTCCAGTGTTTTTGAGGCAGAGGGAGCATGCTAAAAATACTGGATTTTTAGGATTGTCAGATTACTTCAGTATGGGTAAAAAATATGAATTTATCTCTTTCGTCTCTGTCTTCTTTCCCCATCCTCTCCTCCTTCTCTTTCCAAGGGTAACTAACTGCATTTAGTTAGCTAAAAATCAAACAATGTTTTTTCCTGCTTTAGAAAATGTTTCCAGCTGGGGAAAGGCCTTTGAACAGAGGCAAGGCCACCAGCTATTACAGAAACAGAATGGAATAAGGGATTATGAAAAGGTTACTGATGAGTTGAAAGATTTATATTTAGAAGCAAAATAAGATGAGAAATTCCTTGAAAACCAGCTTTTTAAAAAAAACATTCCATGGACTTCTCCTAGCTTTTCATTGCAATTTTTGATGTGCTTTGTATCTGTTACATAATGTATTTCTCTGTAATTGTATGCCATTAACCAGGTGTACTTTGAATAGCTATGTTGACATTCAAGTCCATTGATACTATCCAACAATAAGGATATGACAACACACATCACACTGCATAATTAATAGAAACCTGAGCTGTAAAACTAGGCTTCAAATTTAAACCTCTGCTTTTGCAGGTGAAAGGGTTTGAGATTCTCTTCGCATCAGCATTTAATAAGACTGAGAATGAGGCAATTAGTTACAATTGAGCACATACAGAAAGGGTGAGAATAGATGACTGCAGGCCCTCTTCAGTGAAATATGATAAGCTTTTTTTGCAAAAATGATAAAATAAGGCAGAGTTTAAAAGGTAGATGATAAAGTGCTAGAGAGGATAACAACCTTCCAAAAGAAAAAAAAGTTTTTTGTAGACCCAGATTTTATTTTCAGTTCTTTCCTTACCTGATTCCATGCTGGAAATCACCCCACCTATCTACACATTCTAGGTCCTTGGGATGGCATCCTTATTCTGCCTGCCTGCACCATAGGTCTGAATAACTGCAGGGAAGATACTAATGTCCATAGGGATGTCTAATAAAGAGGTATGCTATAGAGGTTAACAGGATGAAAAGCAAATGTGTTCCAATTCTTTATATTATATACTATATCCCTTTGCCTTATTTTATAATTTTTCCTTTGTAATATTATGTTGCCCTTGTTCTTCAGACTCACTTCAGCTCTGCATTTGGAAATCACCTACTATTAAAGGAATGGGAAAATATGAATAATAAATTCCATAGATACGAAAGCATATGCTGATGAAATTCATGTACATTTTCCTGCTTTGCACAGGCTCTCTTTACAGTATGTGATTCAGACTGACCAAATATTATAGCAGAATTAATTGGATAACTTATCCCATAAAAAAAAAAAATTATATTACTGTTTGGATTATTATTCCTTTATCATATCCACTCACTTTTTAAGCTATATTTGAATTATACTATGAATTTTGACATTGAATTTTCTGGTATTTGCCAGATAACTAATCAGGTCAAAATCTCCTTATTGCAAATAATTTATGCTGGAATGATCTGTAATGCTGTGGCAGAATTGGTTTATTCCATAAATATACGCATCTGCATTTGCATACAAATATTTCAGTTCTGCCATCTGGCACCACCTTCAATAGAAAGTTGACTCTGTTTATTTTTTAAAGTATTGACCTATGACCTATATATAGTAACCAGAGATGCAGAGAAGGCTGAGGTACTTAATGCTTTCTTTGCCTCAGTTTTTAACAACAAGGATGTCAGCTCGCTTGACAGTTGGCCCTCTGAAGTGGTTAATGGGGGCAGGGTGCAATATGGCCCTCCTGCAATCCATGAGGAGGAGGTTAGAGACCTGCTGAGCCACTTGGACCCTCATAAGTCTATGGGGCCGGATGGGTTCCATCCTAGGGTGCTGAGAGAGCTGGCGGATGAGCTTGCTAAGCCGCTCTCCATCATCTTTCAGCGGTCCTGGCTCTCTGGAGAGGTCCCGGAAGACTGGAAGTTGGCCAATGTGACGTCCATCCACAAGAAGGGCCGTAAGGATGATCCAGGTAATTACAGACCTGTCAGCCTGACCTCGGTCCCAGGTAAAATCATGGAGAAGATAATCCTGGGTGAAATCATGCACCACCTGCAGAACGGTCAAGAAATCAGGCCCAGCCAGCATGGATTTAGGAGGGGTAGGTCCTGCCTGACCAACCTGATCTCCTTTTACGACCATGTGACTTGCCTGGTGGATGAGAGGAAGGCTGTGGATGTGGTATACCTGGACTTCAGTAAGGCCTTTGACACTGTCTCCCACAGTAGACTCCTAGGGAAGCTGGCAGCTCGTGGCCTAGATGGGAGCACTTTGTGCTGGGTTAGGAATTGGCTGGATGGCCGAGCCCAAAGAGTGATGGTAAATGGTGTTTCATCCAGTTGGCGGCCGGTCACCAGTGGTGTCCCCCAGGGATCGGTGTTGGGTCCCGTCCTGTTTAATATCTTTATTGACGATTTGGATGAGGGGATTGAGTCCATCATCAGCAAATTTGCAGATGATACCAAGCTGGGAGGAAGAGTTGATCTGCTAGAGGGTAGGATGGCCCTACAGAGGGACCTGGACAGATTGGAGAGCTGGGCCGATTCTAATGGAATGATGTTTAATAAGTCCAAATGTCGGGTACTTCATTTTGGACACAACAATCCCATGCAGAGCTACAGACTGGGGACAGAGTGGCTAGAGAGTAGTCAGGTAGAAAAGGACCTGGGAGTGCTGGTGGACAGGAAGCTCAACATGAGCCAGCAGTGTGCCCAGGTGGCCAAGAAGGCCAATGACCTTCTGGCCTGCATCAGGAATAGTGTAGTAAGCAGGACCAGAGAAGTTATTGTCCCCCTGTACTCGGCACTGGTCAGGCCTCACCTTGAATATTGTGTCCAGTTCTGGGCCCCTCAGTATGGGAAAGATGTCAGGATACTGGAATGTGTTCAGAGGAGGGCAACGAAGATGGTGAGGGGGCTGGAGCACAAGCCCTATGAGGAGCGACTGAGGGAATTGGGGCTGTTTAGCCTGGAGAAGAGGAGGATCAGGGGAGACCTCATTGCTCTCTACAACTACCTAAAAGGAGGTTGTAGTCGGGCAGGGGTTGGTCTCTTCTCTCAGGTGACCAGTGGCAGAACCAGAGGGCATGGACTTAAGCTTCGTCAGGGAAAGTTTAGACTTGATGTGAGGAAAAAATTTTTCACTGAAAGGGTGATTGGCCATTGGAATGGGCTGCCCAGGGAGGTGGTGGAGTCACCTACCCTGGAGGTGTTTAAAGGGAGACTGGATGAGGCACTGAGTGCCATGGTCTAGATGATGGTTGGTGTTAGTGTTAGGTTATAGGTTGGACTTGATGATCTCAGAGGTCCTTTCCAACCTTATGATACTGTGATACTGTGATACTGTGATACTGTGATGACCTGTTCAACATTGAACAGATTTGGACCCCTTAAGAGAATACCTTCCTCTAAAATAATCAAAATTCAGTTTATTTGAAATAACTCCTTCAGAATCTCTGTCACCTCTCTGTTTCCTTTGAGAGTGGTTTCTTTATGATGGGGTTGTTATCAGATATATTGTTTTTTAACAGTGATACGTTGCATGAGAAATCGTAAGCCCATTTAAAAAAAAAAGACACAAAAAAAACCCTAAAAACAAATGAATTCATAGAAGTATGTATACGTAATAAAGTCACCAACCTTGATAACGCCTCTTTAAAATGTTATTCTGGTACTTCTTGTGTAGTGCTTTAATTTGTATCTGTACATTGTCTGCTCTGACAGGTCAGCCCTTACAAGTTCTGGTGCGCCAAATTTGAGATTCGTATCCAGTCAGTTAATTCTGCGAATATCGGTAAATATTACCCGTTAACTACAAATGAATTAGTGGCACTATTGAACTAATGTGAACTGAGATTTCTGGAGATAGACAATCGCACAGGATTGACACAGCTGATAAATATATTTTCTTATTGCACTTTTCATCAAAACACAATTATTTTAATTCCTCAGACTTGTCTAGTCCAAGAGCTATGTCACCAAGTTGGTTTCCTCCTGCATTCGATATACTAAAACCTTGGGAAAAAATGTTGTTTATAGAAGAGTGGAAGTGATATAATGCAGGTGGTTGCCCTTGGTTTTGTCTCCAACAATAATTACAAGCTGAGAGAGCTATGTGCCCTGCTGCCTGAAGAGCTGTTATTTGCAACATCCCGCCTAATAGCCTTGGATGTTGTTAGAGTGGTTATTTGACCCCGACTTTAAAAAGCAAATCAATTGTGCATTACCTTACCATGGACTCATGCTTTGCTCTGTTACTTCCAGGTGCTGTTCTTTCAATCCTCTTACTGCTAGGCTAAGAGTCTTTCTCAAATGTGGTTATGTTTGTGCATACAGTATGAAAGATCTCTCATCTAATTTTAACTATTTAACTATACCATTAAAGATTCCACAAAGTTGCCATCAGGGGATTCCTAGCAGCCATGTCCTAGACAGAATCCATCAGGACTAATTATATTTTGCTTACCCTAAACTGTCCGTAAACCTTCCGATGAAAACTTTTCCTATATTTCTCCTAATATATGATTGCGTTGTGACAGCATAACTTCCATACTGCAATCAAAATGTTCTTTAATGTTCTGTGAGTTATCAACCACATATGCAGCTGTTAAGAAGAGCTTAGAAGCACTTATGGGAGGAAAAGCACATTAGGTTACAGACACAAACACGATACCTGAGTGAAAGTATCACAGAAAAAAAGGCTATGCTCCTAGCTGGCTGTTACAGGCTGTGCCGTTAAGGCTAATATGTTTTTGTATTACCACTATGTCTGAACTTAATTGTGGCAGACAGCATGCAAGCATGATACAAACTCTGCCCTGATCACTGTGTCTGTAGAAATTAAAGAAATTCTTTATTGCTAGAGGGACTTGACTTTTGGATTTGGCCTTTACTTCAACACTTTTACAATAATAATGTTCCTTCAATTTTTGAACCAAATATTGTTCACATTCAAAGATGATCCTGTATGCTAAGAATGAAACTACAAGCTGTGTCTCTGCCTTTTCTTTAGCATCAGATGAAGTTATTCCTGTCTCCTGGGTGAGAGAAGTTACTGTACACCAGAACCCAGAGAAAAATCCTGCCCTGGCAAAGACTTGATTGCATGAAGAGGTTTTACCCCACACAGAGGGTCTGCTGCCATCATCTAGACCATTCAAAAAGACCGTCTCCTAGGGTCAGTCTCCCAGAAAATATGTCTTCTCTCCCATAAAGTGCTTTCTGCTATTTGTAGCCTCTGGACAGAAAATAAGATCACTTAGAAACAAGACTGTTCAAACAAGGGAATAAAATGCTTTGAATTACTGCATGATTTCCTTCCTCAGGAGGAAATACACTCATGGGGATAAATTACTTCCAGTTTCTCTTTCTCAACTATATCCAAGTTTTTGGTGAGTAGAAGCAGTGAAAGCAATAACTAGTAATGAATCAAGAACTATTGATGTGGAAACCATGAACACACAAAACTTTCACATAGGCCTTTCTATTCTGATTCCCAAGGATTCATCCTCCTTTGAGCTTCCAGAAATAAGACCTTTTACAGTGTCATAGCCTGTTTTTATCTGGTCATACCTCATGTGTGAAACCAGAAGTCTTATGCTTTCGTCTCTCTTTTCTCCCAAATGTCTTCATCCAAATAGTGATCATGAGACTTGCTAGTGACTCCCTTTCTTTGCATCCTGAAATTTGGTTCATACTGTCATTTTTTTCTCCTTAAGCCAGTGGGTCAAAAATTTCTACCCTGAGATCTCTGTAATGAACTGAGTCCGAAATAATGTTTTGGTTATAAGTTTTCTTACCCACAATATCCTTTTTTAACATCATCATTTTTGTTTAGGAATGTTATTAGCTATTTGAAGATTTGTGGCTTTGTTCAGCACTGCATTGCAATGCCTTCTGACCAAGATTCAGAAGTTGAGGACATATCTACAGCTCTGTGACCTCACAGATTCCATATGACCAGGCTCATCAGTAGTGCTTATTCATATGAACAAGTGAATGCAGGTCTGTGTGCCTATAATTAGGACTCTGTTGAATGATTCAGCTAAAGGAGTGTTTCAAACTAATATAACTTGAGTAACATTAACTGGCCAGTCTTGGCTATGCCTTTTCATGTTATTTTTTTTCTTTCTGCCAAATATTAAGCTAGATGTTGAAGACTGATTGTAAGAATATAGGAAACAAATGCAGGAAAATGAGCCAACTGGAAAGATTAACTGGTAAAGTTTCAATACATTGTGATTCCTCATTATCTGAGATGTAATATTAACCCCAAATAAGAAGCATTACAGCCTAAACTGAGTCATTTAAAGGAGAAACACGCCTAGTTATCACTCAGACATTCAGGCAACGCATTACATTGCAGCAATTATTCCTTTGTCATAATTCAGCAGAAAAATCTATTTGCAAGAGAAAATTAATTTTCCTAATTATGATCTGATACAGACGTTATAATGATTTGTTGTCAACATAAATTACCAAGAGGTGTTACGTTATGAAAAATTATTTAACATGTAATCATACTTTACAGAAAATACAGGATCTTCTCATATCCTTTACTTCTGTGTCCCTCTAAGGTAATTCATTTGGCTGATTTGTCCTAGTAGAGGGAAGACACTTTTGTTATTTTACTTGATTCTCACCTATTAATTCTTTGAATGAAATTCCAAGGCTTTTTCAAAAATGTATTTAAGCCTTGCCAGATCATGCCAGATTCTAACCACATTTAGCTCTCTCCTGTTTAAGGGTTTAATCTTCTGACATATTTATCTGGCGGTATATTTCCCTTGTTTTTCAGATAACCTGTTAAGAAAATATAATCCAAATATAATTGATGATTAAAGCTGTCATTTGAAAGGTGAAAACATTTAGACTTAAGAAAAGAAACTGTCAGCAATTCAACAAAGCATTTGAGTAGGTATTTAAGTAGTGAGATAGGCAGTGTAGGAATGTGATGGAGTCCTCTTTTGTGAAGGATTTTAAGATTCATGGTTGAATAACCATGTGAGAATGATAAAATGGAAGTAGTTGATTCAGGCTGAAGGCAGAGAGCTTAACTAGATGATAATTTTGTCCAACTGACATGCTCTACCATCCAGTTTTCTGTATGAATAAACTTCAATGCAGAAAAAAACTAGGCAGTGTCTCAAGGAATTTGAAGTAAGTCTGGAGCAGGAATCTCAAAAAGTTTGCTACCATGTAAGAGAACTTTAATATGATGCACCCAGCGTTTAATACAACCTCAAAAGAAGGAAACACCCAAAAATATTAATCAAGGAAGTGAGATCAAGGGATACTGTAAATCGCTTGCACTGAGTTTATATTAACCAAAAAAAAGGGAAAGGGAGAGTGTTTTTAATCATATGGACAATGTGTTTATTTGTGCACTATCACCTGAAAAGTAATAAGTCCTGAAAAGATGGATGTCATGACTCAGAATGAGTGAAGGGTTCTTATATAAAAGGTTATAAATTGCATGGATTCTAATTTCATAGCAGAATAATAGGATGATTTGTAAGAATTGATTCTTGTTTGTTATAGGTGTTATCCAAACATAAAAATAAGATACAGTGTTCAAGGAACCATCTGGAAAATAGTATGTAACAAAATGGAATATTCATGCATCATGATAACATACAGTTGTGTTTGCTAATTTTTTATACTGAAAGCACTAAAGCTATTTAAAAACAAAAGTCGCAGTTGATGAGTTTCAATCCTTAGTTCAGTTTCTTTTAATTAAAAGCTCAATAGACAAAAGCCTACAGTAAGTTTATCTTCTGGACTAATGGAGCACAACATTTCATTTTTTAGAAGTAACTCAGAGGACTGAAAAATAACAATAATTAAAAATTTAAAAGTTAAAAAATTAAGCAAATTATTTAAGGATGTTTATATTCAGATCAGTCCAAAATGGTAAATTATTTTGTATGTTTTTCATAGACCTTGAACCAAATCCCTAATCAGTGCTTAAACCTAGCATCAATCTTGTTTTCATGGCTTGCAGCTCATTTTGCACTGGCTGCACTGTTCATAAGAAGCTGGGTAGCATAAATCAGTATGTCTTTGCCACTGCTAAAGAATATCAAACCAAACCAAACCTTGCTCAGCCTTGATTGAGTAAATATATGGGCCAGTGAAGAATTTATCTCCTAGGGAGAGAGCACTTCTGTCTGTTCTTGCTCTTACACAGAAGGTGACAGTTATATAGCAGTAAGAACCACCAAGGTCAAGGGCTCAAATCTTTGTCACTGCACAAACTAGTAACACAAAAACTAACCCAAGCTTAATTGTAAAATCAGGAGTTTCAGGCAGAACTAGTCTGACAATTGCAAGGAATCAGGGGCCTTTTTAATTAACAGAATACTTGTGCAGCCACACTCACTGTACAATGTTTGCTGTCCTCACCACACATCATTTCCTTTCTCCTCATTCCTGGTAGAGAGAATATTCTGTAGTGTTATAACTGAAAAGTAAACTATTATAAATACACAGGTGTAGTTATAATAGTACCATAAATATTTTTTTTTTAAATTAATTCTCTCTTTTTATCTTTATGTTTCTTTCCTATCCTGAGAATTTTTTATCAAATGATAATACAATTTGAAATGGTCACAGGGCACAAAGTTTGGCAATTTTCATTGTAAAATCAAATGTTCCACATGATTATTTCAAGACTCATGATCAACTTACTTAACATCTTGGTAATTTGTGCTAATATCAATGTCCATATTTGAAAGAAATGCAAAAATTTTGCTTTCAGTTAGAGGTCAGACAGTAAATATGTTCAAGTATCTATTAAAATCACCAACATTTTTAAAAAAACGAGCAAACATTACAAAAATGGGAGTTCAGGTTCCCAGCATCTGGATGTCCCTGTACCGTGGTGTTAACAGACCAGCAGTAGTAGAAATGTGTGTCTAGATGCATGGTTTCATCCTGTACTCTTTGCACACTTCTTGTGTGAAGGACCCCATGATTACATAGAGGCTTCCACATGTAGCTCCAACATTTCTTTTCTAGAGGTGGAATTCTGATTTGGTCACTTTGAAAACTGCTTATATAACTAGAGAAGATGGGATTATGGCAGATTCCCAACTGCATCCACAATGGCTATGGTAGATTCTCAAATGTTATATCAGTGCCTATATCAGTAGGAAGTGGCTATATATTTTTGGATACTTTGGCTTTTTTCACACAAAAAAAATCCCTTTTTGGGGTGATATGAACAGTTCACAAATATTTTTAGTTGGGGACTAATGAGATGGGGAAGAGATAAAGAGGTGGAGAGTGTAGGTAAGTAGAGTCATACAAAGAGCTCAGAAGAAATTTTGTTGTTCTCAGTAAAGACTACCTTTTTTTTTCCGAATAAACACAAGGGAGAATTGCGCTGAATCCAAAGGAATTAAATTTTAGCTGAACAGTGTGCTTTTTTTTTGCCTTATGGAATGCATGGAGAAGCCTCATTTTATTAATTTTGTGAAATGAACCATTGAATTTTGAAGACAGTTGAAGAAAGTTCTTTTTTCTACGGACCAGTCACGAAAACTCTGCTGTAAGTATATATACCACACAGACTGAAGCTGAGTTCGTTCATGATTAGACAACATATACCCATGGTATATAATTCATATAATCATATAATAATTTAGATTGAAGAAAAATGAAAAGACCTTTTAAGATCATTAAGTCCAACTGAAAACCTAACACTGCCGAGTCTACCACTAAACCATGTCCCTAAGCACTACACCCACACCTCTTTTAAATACCTCCAGGAATGGTGACTCCAGGACAGCCTGTTCCAATGCTTGAAAAGCCTTTTGGTGAAGAAAGGTTTCTTAATATCCATTCTAGATCTCCCCTGGTGCAAATTGAGGCCATTTCTTCTTGTCCAATCATTTGTTACTTGGGAGAAGAGACTAACACTACCTTGCTACAACCTCCGTCAGGTAGCTGTAGAGATCAAGAAATTCTCCCCTCAGCCTCCTTTCCTTCAGATGAAACACCCCCCAGTTCTCTCAGCCGCTCCTCATAAGACTTGTTCTCCAGACCCTTAACCAGCTTTGTTGCCCTTCTCTGGACATGTTCCAGTGCCTCAATGTAGTGAGGGGCCCCAAACTGAACACAGTATTCAAGGTGCAATGTGACCAATGCTAAGTACTGGGGAAGGATAACTTCCTTGGTCCTGCTGGCCACACTATTTCTGATACAAGCCCGGATGCTGTTGGCCTTCTTGGCCACCTAGGCACCCTACTGGCTCATATTCAGCTGGTTGAAAACAACTCAGATAATTAGGAAAAAAAGACCAGAACAAACCTCTGGGGAGAGAAGAGGTAACAGACTATTAAGTTTACCTTTCTGGAGTGAGATCTGGTTTAGGGCAAGCAACCACTAAAAAAATATGTGTTGGAAATAGAATTTTCTGTCCTTGTACTTGTTGAACATGAAATGCTTGCATCTTGTGCTGCGGAACCTTAGCAGACCTTTTTCCCTGCTGCCTGTGAGCCATTGATACTTGCCTTGTTAATTATTTTTCTATCTTTACGCGGTGAAGGGAGGAAAAATGCCCCCCAAACCAACCTGAGCTGATGTTGGTTAAAACATCTTATCCTCTGCAGATAGATTCACTGGGATGTTTACTTGAGCACTGCAAGTCCCTCCATCCTTTCGTTCTTGACAGGCTTATGAAACCAGTTGGGTACAAGTCTCTCTGCAGCTTGATTGCCTGAGTTTCTTTTCAGGTATTTCTGCCTCCCTCTGGGTTTTGAAGCATGAACATATTAATTACTTATTCATAACGTAAACAATCTGGTTTTATTGGAAATTTGCTACCGAATCATTCTATTTCTGTTTTCCTTTAGTGACTCACAAGAATAATGATTTTAATTTTATTTTTTTCTCCCCAACATAAATGTTTTTATGCTTTTCAGAAATCTGCTTATTGGGAGGACTTCCCCCATTTCTCAGACTTTACTAAGGTACATACAATGTCCTCCATATTATAGATAATTAATAAAAATACCAATGACGTTTCATCTACCTATTTTAGCGATGTAAAACTTGCTGATGACTTCCAAGGTGTCTTGAAGAGATAAGACGATACGGTTTGTTCATATTATAAAAGAAAGTTTTGTTGTTTTCAATTTAAATATTTACAGTGAATGCATTCATCGGGACAGCTGCTTTTTGTGGAGTAGTACAGTTGAATCTCTGTGCTTGTGTGTTGGATAATTTATTTTACATTTTACAGATCATAATATAGGAACAGAATTCTGATTTCAATCTTAGTTTTCAGGGGATTGTAGGCTTGGAGGAGACGTAGTGTCCTTGACCAGCATTACACAGCTAGTGAGCAGATCATTTAGGCAGAATTGTTGGTTTAGGATTTGATACTAAAAGGAAGGAGATTTTTATCCCTCAGGTTTCCTTGGAAGAAAGACAACTCAAAATATCTCAACAACTTTTCTTCAAAGAACAGTTAGATTCTTGTTCCAGACTGTATCTTCCAAAGATAACTAGTCAGATCAGACAGAGAGACAGAGTTAATCTTTTTCACTGTGCTGCTGATCAGGAAAGTATTTCTGTGGTTTCAATGAACAGAGCCTCTTTAGCAAGCCGTACCTCCTCCTACTGGCCATGGTTCATCCTAAATGGAAGGAATTACTTCTGCTACTTCCATCTGCAGACTGGAGCCTGCAATTATGGTGAAATGTGCTGCCTCAGAAGCTCTGTTGTGATTCTTGAAAACTTTTCTGGTGTTACGGAGAGGTTAGGATGGCTCTTTAGCCAAATGGGCACATGCTGGGTATTGACCCTGAACTGATCAGAGTAGTTAGCTACAAAGCGATGAGCAAAAGAGCAGAGCTGAGGGGTTGGTGGTGCTCCCTCCTGTCCATCTAGTCCAGCCTACAGGCATGATAGGAGACAGATGCACCCTAGATTTAAATACATGGCCTGTTGGAAGGATGCTGTCAGCAGGACCTTTGTTTTCTTGACTAGAGGGTGGTAGTGTAAGGAGAAAGAGTGTTTTAAGAAAAATTGGAAAGAGTTCCCTCCATTACAGACTCCTTAGTGAGGAAAGCTATAAATGGGGCTGATTTTGTTGTAGTCCCAAGGTGTGATGTAGAAGCTTATAATTAGAAAAAGGTCAAAGGAGGAAGAAAAATAGTGAATCAGTCTGCTGAATAGTTGCAAGAAGCATAGGGAATTAGCTGGAGAATCTGAGGATCTTAATTGTAATATACTGAACTGAACTGACAAACCAGGAAGCTGGAGGAGGAAAATGCAAATACCTGTAGGTGCAACAGCACCTGCAGATGGTTGGCACCTTTATCTGTAGTGGGATTGCATTTCCATCATATTGCAAGCTTAAAATTTTCCCCCAACCAACTGGCATCCTTTCACCAAACCAGGCACTTCAGAAGAAGTTTTGAACTGGGAAGTACCTCTCAGGATTTGTCTTTGAGAAACATCAGTGATTATAGAGTAACCTACAGTCCAGGTTCCTGGTACTCTTACATACAATGCAGAACCACAACACCTCGAGGTCTGCTCAAATATGAAGATGCTCCTAGCAGCCTACTTCATATATTCATTATTTTCCTTCCTTCAGAAAGAATTTTGCACTTTCCTTTGTTGTGTTTTATAGAAATAACATAAACATCAGCGTTGATAACTGAAATATCTTCATTAGAGTTCAGAGTGAAAATGCTCCTGAGGTGAAGGAAAGCAACTCACAGAGTGCTTATCTTATCTGTTTATAAACTCGGACTGAACAGCTTTCAGAAGTTTCATTGGTTTCTGTTCAGAAAATCACTTTTTTAAACCACAAATATTGAGGAAGCTTATACAAATTTTCAATCACTGATATTTAAGCACTGAAATACAAAAACAAAGGCTAAACATTTGAAGTTTGTACTGCTCCTACCCATTTGTGTTAAATGAGAAGTTATATCTGAAAATATAGCTTTGAAACATGTAGATTTCAGAGCACACAATAGTGCCAGAGGAAAGCATTCTATTATTTTCCCAGTGTTGTTCAGGCTTGCTTTAGCATGTCTACCAGCTGTGAATCAGCTCATTTCTTTAAAAACCTACGAGTGCTATACAGTGGAGTTAGTTCACCTTTGTGAACTAACTTCTTAAGCTAGCCTGTTAACGCTGCAGTTCATGTACATGCAACATCAGTATGGAATTTAGAAATAAAAAAGGCACTTATATAAACTTGACACAATGAATGCTAGTCTGTAACAATCTTGAGCAGATAGCAGAAGAGTAATGCTAATGGAGAAATGAGTGTTCTTCAAGACAACTGATAAGAATACTCATTGAAAGCATATGTTCTTATCTGTCTCAGTTTCATCTCTCAAAAAGTATTTCCAGTTGATTCTTAGAGAAATTTTAGATGATATCTTTGTAAAGAAAATTTTAACAGTTTTATTTTCTATCTGTAAGAACTTTTGCAGCTGTGTTTTTCTTCTGGTCTGAGTTGACATTGACATTGAGTTGACAAGTGAGGTACTAAACATATGGGATTGAAATATCTATCTCCATGCCTTATTACTGTGTCCTATCAATAATGCCATATTTCATGAGGGAAATCAATCATTCCTCCATTTTAGCTCTTTATCAACATCCAAAACTTCCTCTTGGTTCACCTGCGTGACAGCTCTGTTTGTAGCAAAACATCCATCTGCAGCGCAATCTTAGTTTGGCAGATTAATAAGTTAATAAACGTCTAGATGAAATGAAGTCCAGAACTCATCTTGGGAATAGCTTTCTCAATGTTTTAGCTTCAAAGAACTCACTAGCTTGTCATATGATCTGGTTGTTCACATTACACAAATCTAATCAGTTACCATTGTCATTGCTTCAATAATATATGATATCTCAGATAGCAGTTTTATGGAGATTTTCAAAAACTTGCCTTTGTTTGGGCACTCAGATTGAAAGAGCTTTCATTGAGATGGTTCCCTTACATGCTGAACATGTGAATCAGGATTGATCTAAATGTTTACTGAACTTAGAGTTTGGTCTAGCTTAGGACAGGGGAAGAATCTGGTTTCCTTATTAACATATGATGCAGCTAGGCATGCCTCAATCTTTGGTTGTCATTCAACATGAAATAAAAGTACTGTGGAGTCATACAGGGTCATTTGAAGGAAGTGTACATAACTTAAATCCTTAACTCATGGCTCTTACTCTGTTTTCTGAAGTCACTATTGTACTTTTAGGTCACTCAGAAGCACATGTCTCAAATCCAGCATTCATATTATTTTCATTTTCACAGTAACTAGTAAAAATATTGAAGGGCTGTTTTTTGTTACAGAGGTCTTTCAATCTATGTCATTTTTCCCACACGTAAATCATCCATTGTCAGAGCAGGGAGAAAGCAACACCATGAAACAATTCATAGATGGTAATTCAACTCATTATTAACCTATCCCAAATCCCACCTCAGGCAATGAAAAGATTTTCAGGGATTTGGGAGGCTTTAGGTATGAACCTAAGAGTTACACAGTCTTTTACCTTCTTTTTACAATAAACATGGAAGACTTGCTTGTGCTAATGTTTAAACCACAGTGGTAAGGGAAGGAAGAGAGGGCAAAGAGAGCATTTAAGATGATGGAAAGATTGATTTGCAACTTCAAAGCTGTCTATAATATCCTGACCTGCCAATTCAATTTTATATATGAAATTTTTCACTCAGTTCTCTGAATACAATTGTACCTCACAGTGGGATCTCCTTATAGACAAATGCTTGGAAACATTCAGCTCTGTGTTGGAAAGACTCAAAGGAAAATAATACCTCTGATTACTCTACAGTCCCTGGGAGGGAACAGCAGAGCTACAGGTTGAACTCAAGGCTGTGGCAGGAGGAGATGTCAAAAGAAAAGTTTAGTGACATGGTGATGTCTAAAATTAGACCCAGGAAAGGTTTCACGTACACACAAAGCAAAAATTTCCCTCAGGCTGTCTCATGAACGGTGAAAACATTTCCAAAATGGAAATCCAAACTAGTTAAAAGAGACGTGTTTAACACAAGGACAGACTATCTGGAGCGCCAATTGTTTGATTGTGTAGCCCCAAGTGTTTCCACTCTTACCTGTGTGGGACACTGCTTTTCCTTTCCAGTCTGACGAACCCTTTGGTGCCTCAGAACAACCTGTGTGTTACTGAAGACTGGGCACTTGAACTGCCAGTGCTCACAGAATGCAAGGTGACTGTTCTTTGATCAGAGGAAATACCCAGTGATCATAGCAACTGCTATTTGATTTTTATGGGGTTTTGCACTGAAGTAAAGAACGTTTACTCAGCTAAGTTTGGAAAGATTCAATAATCAGCATGAGATTTAATTTCTGTGTGCGTGGAAGCATGATATGTGATGTTTGTTTTAAAATGTGGCTTTCAGACCAAAGCCTCACTTATCAAGGTTCTTTGTAATCAATAACAGAAAAATGTGCAAAAAGAAGGTTTTGTTTCTCTATTTTTGAAAAATAGTCAGGGTCACATAAAGGAAGGACTATTTTGATGTTTATGACCTTCTTTACATTGAAAATTGAACATCAAAGGCCTTCTTTCAAACTGGAATTTGAGCATTTGTAACAAGAGATTATGTAAGTCAATGCTGGAACCATGGATTCAAACATCAATAAACCCCAAATTTTTGTAGCTTCTTAGCTTACCCTATTTTGAATTATTTGAACATGTGATTAGACAATTGTTGAGACTGGATATCCACAGTGGATAGCATCCATTTGGCCCAGGAGAAGCACATGCCCTGAGCTATAGAATTCACACATCTCTCTAGTTAGCTTCAGCTGCAGTGTGTTATACTCACTTCTCCATGAGCATGCTGATGAATCTCCCATGCTGCACTATAGCCTACCCTCCATGTCTGTCTCAGTGTCGTCGAGGGACCTCCATCTGGTCATCATCTGTGCTGGTCCCAGCTCTCCCTTTTCTGACTTCCATATGGATCTGTCTGTGGAGTGCCCATGCTGTGTAGTCTGTCTCTACTAGCTACCTTGTGCCTTTTCCTAACAGGAGCCAAAACCAAAGATGTCTGCAGACTTCCAGGTTTAATAAATTTGATATGGCTAAATTAGGTCATCAGCTTTATCACAGGATGATGGCAGTTTTGATTCAATCAATCAAAACTGCTGGATTTAAGAAACAAATTTCATCTGACTATGGCCTTAAACTTAAATAGAAATAGTCAAATTAATGAGTTTATGTTGTAATTGACAGAGACTATGAGGTTTCTCAAGGTCAGCCATGGTAACTCAGTTAATGAGCTGGTCAAGCCATGAGACTTCATTTGAAGAATTGCCTTATTACTATTGTATGTATTTTTAAAGTAAAAAAGTTTGAGGGTTCTGCTTGGAATAATTCCATTTCTTAAGCAAATATCCATCCTAGTTTATACCTGGGAAGCTTCTTACAAAATTAGTTACTCATATTCTGGATAAGTTACTCCATGCTATTGTTAAGTTGGAGTTAGCATCAAAATTATGTCATTTAAGTATTGGATGTTCCATAAAACATAATTCAGAAGATTTCTATAAGAAAGGATTTTTCTTACTTCAGAGTTCATCAGAAAGTCCTATACTCATTCCTAATTGAAATACTAGAAAGATTAATATCAAAAAGTGTGGAAGTTCTAGCTGAATAGCCTCCTGCTCTCTCGTTCCAGGTGCACACACTTAAAAAGGTACAAATTCCATGTTTGTACTGGCTTTGCCATGTGTGCAACAAAACACCCTGAAGTTCCTGATCTTAGAGCCTGACATCAAATACTGTGGAAACGTAAGAGACTTTCAGGTCAGATGGGTCATATTCAAAATATGACTTAGAAAGATGCTCCAGTACTGTAGCTCTCCATGCTTCAACAAAGCACACTGAGGCACTGAGAGCTCAGTTGCCTCATGCAGAAGCTGTAATTATTGCCACGTGCTCTGTAGGTGGTATCATATCCACCTCAGACCCTCAGACTCACCGCCAAATTCATTGCACAGTCATTCTACCAGTTGAAGGGGTTTTAGCGAGAATGGTGGTCTAGGAAAATCCAGACTCTATCAAAAAGGGTAAAAGAGCTAAAATACACTGGGTTCTTATATCCATACTGTGTCTTGGTAAGAAATAGGTCTTATCTACCTGAGATGTTTTACTTTCCTTTTCCTATTACCTTCCCAGTAATGTTGTGGTTGAATCTATTTTCAATTTATGTGTGTGCATATAGGTATACATTTATGATTGGTTGACTGAGGTCCTATATGAAAAGGGACAGTTCTGCTACATGATTTCATATACAGGCTTTATAAAAGCTGACTTTTCCCCTCTCTCCTTTCTTAATTGATTTCAGAGATTCACTCTCAAAGACCACTGACACATGAACACTGTATTACCTGTCTCAATCAACAGCCAGTGAACTTCTGCAATGGTAATGCAAAGCTAGGTACAATAAAATGATATGGACAGCAAATGACAATACAGATTCTCAAGTAACATTATATATCAGTTTCTTCAGGATACTCTGCTCCCTGAGAATGCATATACTAAGTAGTGGACTCAAAATACGCTGAACTGGCCTTATTTTAATTTAATTTACATATGTTATTCTCAAGTAAAAAATAGAATTGTATATTAGCACTGCATTACTTCTGACTCTGATTTTTCATAGCCGTTAAAGGATTTAGCAGTAAAAATCCCCTTTGAGGAACTCAAGGGTTCCACAATAGGTGCTTACAGTTGGCTGACACCAATTCAACTTAATATCAGTAGGCAAGGAAAGTAATCTGCTTTATTTCATGCTATCTGGTCTCTATTGCGCCCTGCTTTTAAGGCTCGTATTGCTTTCCCTGTGCCATTAACAGTGACAAATGTGCCACTCAATGTGTATAGCTGTGTCTGTCAAAACGACCAGGTGACATACCAGAATGATACATGCAATGATGGCAACCTCCTCGATCGGGAGAGGCAACACAAAGCTTAATTCTTCAAGAACACAATTAACATTCTAGGCATTCTTTGAGATCCTGATTAAGGTGAAATTTAAGATAAATTTAATTTAAGTGGTAACTAATGGGGTAATTCTGTCTTCCTCTTCTATTCAAATAAGCACCAAGATAATCTCTAAATGTTCAAGTCCTATTTGTTTCAAAGTTGTCTCCTTTTCTTGCTCTGGTTCATCAGTGAAAAGAAACAGTTCTGATGGGCTCTTGAAGAACATTCAGACATTTTCAGTACAAAAATGTGATATCTGTGATTTGTGAGAAGTTCAGAGTAACAGAGAGGGAGAGTTATTATAGAATATTTATTCTGACTGGAAGAAAAAAGACTGCTCCTTCCATTTTTTTTAATCACACTTTATGCCATAACCTTTCCATCTTTCATCCAGGACAATATGGAGATGTTGTCATCCAGCTGTCTTATAGGGATGTTGAGTTTCTAGCTCTTATTGCTGCATTGTATAGCGGATGCACCTATTATTCTTTCCCTTCCCTATTTTGCCTACCTTCTTTCATTTCTTTACCAACTTCTCTCCCTTCCTGTGTCAGATTTAATTCCTAATTGGCTCTTTGGACTTTTCTTGTAGCCCTAAATTTCTTTTGAACTCCTAGCTCTCTATCACATTTTTATTAGTCCACAAGTAATTTCTTTGTGCCATACTTGATTTTATTTTCTACTATGCTTTTTCCTATGTGTCAAATAATTTCCCTCTTCAACTTACATTTTCTAAAGTACTCCCTAAAACTAATACCTGTCTCAAAACTCACAGGTGTTAGGAAACCTCATGAGAAAAAAATCTCATTGTAGACTTTTTTTGGTCACTGATAAATTGCAAGGAAAAAAGTAGTTTTATGTATTGCTTTTTCAATAAGAAGATCTCTGATGCAGATATGATATTATCTTCATTATTTTTCGTCACCTCATTCATTCCAGGACCAGTTAAAAGTGGCATATTTTGTTTCTTTAAGGCAATATCAGAAAGAAGTTTATTATCCTTTCAACCACATCTTCACAAAGTGTCTATTCTGTTGTGCTGATGCATCATCTTGGACTCATGTTAGCTGAAAAACTGGCACCATATTTCACCACATAACATATTCTTACCCTACAATAGCTATAAATTTAGAATCGTGGCAAGAAAGAAAATATTCACATGGCTGCCAACAGGGAACCAGGAACTGGACTCATTACAGGAGAAGTGAAGCCTGAGGATAGAATACTGACATCTGAATGCAGGCTCTGTAGTGGTTAAACTCAAAGTGATTTGAATTTTCTGCTTTAAATTACACACACATAAACTCTTTATTTCTGCAGTGGATTGACCTTAGCTGGCTGCCACATGGCCACCAAGCTGCTCTATCACTCATCCCCCTCAACAGGATGGGGGGAAGATATGATGTAAACACTCGTGAATTGAGATGAAAACAGAGAGTTCGCTTACAAGTTACTTAATAACATAGCAGGATATTGAGAAATAAAAACAAAGCTAAAAAAACCCTTCTCCCTACATCCTCCTTCCCTCCAGGCTTAGCTTGACTCATGATTCTCCCTCCTCCTTCTATGCAGTGCAGGGGAATGGGTGTGGGAGTTGCTGTCAGTCTGTAATGCTTTGTCTTTGCCATTCCTTCCTCTTCACGCTTTTCCATTAACTACTCCAACACAGACCTTGCCTATGGACTACAGTTCTTCAAGAACAGTTCCAGTGTGGGTCCTTTTCATGGAGTATAGTCCTTCAGGATTGGAGTGCTCCAGCATGGAGCTGCAGTTTCTGTAAGAAAAGTGCTTCTATGTGAGCTTCTCTCCACGGGCTGCACCAGGAGCCTGCTCTAGCATGAGCTCTCTGTGGGCAGCATCTTCCTTCAGGGCACATCCACCTGCTGTGGTGTTGAGTCCTCCACAGGCTGCAGGGGAACAACCTGCATCACCCTGAGCTTTTCCACAGGCTGCAGGAGAATCTCTGCTCTGTTGCCTGGAGCGCCTCCTCCACCTCCTTCTTCACTGACCTTGGTGTCTGTAGGAGTGTTTCTCTCACACATTCTCACTCCTCTCTCTCACAGCTGTTATACAACATTTTCACCCTTACTAAATTTCTTATCACAGTGGCATTATCAATGTCACCAATGGGCTCGGCTTTGGTAGGTCCAGGTTGGAGCTGTCTGTGTCTGACACGGGGACATCTGTCATCTTCTCACAGAAGCCACCCTTGTAGCCTCCCTTCTGCTTTACTGCAATGTAAACACAGTACAATTTTCAAGTTAGAGGGAAAAAAGTAAATTAAGCATCCTTAACGCAATGACTCTTTTGAAAATGTTGACTCAATATTCAATGTGCATATTGAGTTTTGGAAAATCAGACTCAAATTACTACGTTGGTGTTCATCTTAAAGTAATTATAATTCAAATTGATCAGATATCTACATCTACAATCTTTTTTTATTTCAGAATATTTTATCAGCAAGCCATGGCTCTAAATTATGCTTGCATTTATCCAGTTACATACTCATTTATTAACTACCTATTTAAAACCAGCCCACACATTTTGAAGTGAAAGCACAGAAAAAATGTCGTTACATATATTTGTTTCTCTCATGGTGTTTTCCTCTGCTTTCCTCCCTCTAAGAGCGAAGATATTCAGTGAATGTAGAAGAAGATAAAATTTCTTCTTGAGCTCCCAGTTAAGTCTTTAATGAGAAAAATTGCACATGGAGAAGGTGCTATAGACCATCCTTTCAGTTGTGATGATGTCTACTAACTTGCTTCCTACTCATCATCACTGTCTCCATCAGGGGTGCTTGCTGGGAGCTTCACAAGAGCCTGGCTAATACCAAAATTAGTAGTGCGTTTGGTCTTGTATCTGGATGCACTGGAGCAGATAATTTCTGGACCACAGTCCTTTGCAACACTGAATTTCTCTTATCTGCAAAAATGGCACTATCCATCATCAGTATTTAAATTTTCTCTCTTTGCATTCTACGGAGCTACCTGTCTCAACAGTGTGGAGAATCTGGAGGAATTCTATTGAGAAACTGTGAGCTAAGTGTCCACACCTTTAAGAAGCTGTTCGTTATTGTTCTAATTCCATACATGGATCCAAAAGATTTTAGAAAGTTGAGATAAGAACAGAGCTGGTACATTAAATTCTGCAGTGCTTATTTTTGCCCTCCTCTTTCATCCTAGAGAACAACGGGATTAAGGCAAGTGGCCTTGGTAGCCTTTCCTGAGAATTATCGTTCTTGGCATAGTCTAAAGGATTGTTCTTGTGATTTCTTTTTCCTTTGAAAATTAAAGCACAGAATTGTTTGAGGCAAAGGTGAAATTGATTAAAGAAGTGTTCTTAAACTGTTGAATCTGTTTCACATGCCAGTCTTGATGAGCTAGAGTCCTCTGAATATCACTAATGTGTGTCTTATGTTTTCTTTGGTTAAAAAAAGGTTTGATATTTGCTAGTGTGGGATGGGAGAAACAGCCTGCTGCTACAAATCCTCGTGTAATTCTCATTAAGTTAACAAGGCTTGTACTGTGCACTTCAGTAAGAATATGGACAATGTCTTACAGGGGATATTATGTCACTCTTTAGCAGATGGAGTAGTAATTTCATTTGCTGAGAGTGTTACAATACAGTACAAGCATTTAATCCTCCTTAAACCGTAGAGAATTAATTATATATAAATCTGACACTTACTTCTTTTTTCCCACTCTATGACAGTAATAGTGCTATATTACTATAATATTTGGGGGGTTTCTTATGATTTATGTGAGAGATTAGTCCTAAGCAGTACTGGAATTCATTGTAATTTATAGTAACAAAATAAGTAGAACCAGAATGAAAAAAAAAAGTCTCAAAAATATTTTTCCAATCCACCCCCTCACCCCCAATAAAAAAAACACCCTTTCAATGTAAAACCATTGCTTGTGGGTTATGGTCAAGAGAGAAGATTATTTCATCGTTCTAGGGACCAAATTATGAGAATATAATCCAGTTCCTTTTCATTCTAAACTTCCAAGAGCTCAGATTTGGAGGTTGTTCAAGTTAACCAAGCTCTACTGAAGTCAGTAGAATTGCAACTATTTAAAACAGAACCGGCTTTACTAAAAGTCAATTCCTGTGCATGTGGAGAGTGTATGGGAATGTCCAGATGGCTCATTCATCACAATTTATGTAAAACATTATCTACGTGAACTTCTTCTATTTGCTGGAAGAAGGTTACTTTTCTCTATCAGTTCCTTCACCTTCTCCAGCAAAGGCCTTCAACTTTAAAAAAGCAAACCAATCAAGCTTTGAATTGTCTAGATAATCTTGAGATACAAATTGGATGGACTTCTGCAACTAAAAGCAAAGCCTTCTGTAATTTCAGATGAAACTACTCGTTTGCGAGTTTTTATAAAAAGTTGCCTGTGGAGAAGGACCCAGGGGTGCTGGTCGACAGCTGGCTGAACATGAGCCAGCAAGGGTGCTCAGGTAGCCAAGAAGGCCAACAGCATCCTGGCTTGTGTCAGAAAGAGTGTGGCCAGCAGGAGCAAGGAAGTGATCGTGCCCCTGTATTCGGCACTATTGAGTGTGCACCTTGAATACTGTGTACAGTTTTGGGCCCTTCATTACAAAAAGGATGCTGAGGTGCTAGAGTGTGTCCAGCAATGAAGCTGGTGAAGGATCTGGAGAGCAAGTATTACGAGGAGAGGTTGAGGGAACTGCAATTGTTTCATCTGGAGAAGAGGAGGCTGAGGGAAGACTTTATTGCTCTCTACAACTACCTGAAAGAAGGCTGTAGTGTGCTGGGTGTCAGTCTCTTCTCCCAAATAACAAGTGATAGGACAAGAAGAAATGGCCTCAAGTTGCATCAGGGGAGGTTTACAATGGATATTATAAAAAATTTCTCTATTGAAAGAGTGATGAAGCATTGGAACATGCTGCCCAGGAAAATGGTTGAGTCACCATCCCTTGAGGTGTTCAAAATATATTTAGACATGGCACTTTAGGACATGGCTTAGTAGGTATGATGGTGTTCTACTGATGGTTCGATTTGATGATCTTGGAGGTCTTTACCAACTTCAATGTTTCTGTGATACTATGATTCTAAATTCACATTTGCCAACTCATGCCACAGAAGAAGTCCCTTGACGCATGCCATACTGCAGGTCAGAGCATTCACAAATCTATGCTGAATTTGCTCAGCTCAGAAACTCAGGCCATGTTTTCTTGACACCTGAGTGATTCTATCCATGATACTCAATTAATTCATTACCACAGGTTCCTTTTGCAAAGGGAGGATTCAGGATTCTCAGCCTTCACTGAATGAGTTATGAGGAAAATTTAATAGTAAAGATACTTGAAATGAGAGAAATATGCACTAATCCCAAAATATATTAGGAAATTTAGTTACTTTTTGTTTCCCATTTTATCTAAACAGTTTATCTATAACTGTTTATCCCAGTTTATCTGTAACAGAGCCCATTTTTTTTAGATAGTTAGTGAGCATCTATTTTTATTGGAAGATCTGAATTTCTAATGGCCAAATAAATCAACTGGGAAGCATAGTGAGTGCGATTAGCAAAGTAAAGCAGATCCCAGCAGCATCTCTTATTAGCTATTCTGCAGCATTAATTAAGAAAAAAAAGAGTATATTTTTTTTTCTGGAGGAGGGAAGTGCTGCTTCATTTATCATGCACTCCTACCATCCACAAGAGCTACAAAAGTTCCATGTGTAACAAGGCTCACTGTGTAAGGTTTTTTTTTGTAATTGAAACACTGTTCCTGAATGCCAGTCTAACCTATTGGGTAAACAATAAAAACTAGCCTAAAATAAGAGGTAAAACAAGTAGAATGCTACTATTATAGAATCATGTAAAACAGAATTGTTCTGCATTTCTCTATCAACTCTCGATGTCATTTTTTTTTTTTAAAGTTTGTTGATAAAGAGTTACCATAGTTCCTCCTAAGGGGAGAATTTGGAAAAAGCTCTGTGTGGTTATGGTAATTACACCCCAACCAGACAGTTTTGAGTAGAATGCAGCTCTCTATGTTGTTTAGTTAGGGAGAAGAGGGATCATTTCAACTTGTCTCCTGATTGTGCTGGGGATTTTTGTTTTGTTTTGGGTGTATTTTTTTTGACAAATGCACTACTTTTTAAGGCCTGTTTCTTTGTCTATCAGTTCCTATGACAGCATAGTGGGCTGAGCTATCACAGCGGTGCGTGCAGTAAAGTTCTACCATTTTGTGTATATGCAGAGATTCCCCACCTCTGTTGCAAGGGCAGTAGTGATCACCCTCAACTTGTCCTTCCACTACTGGGAGGATGTCTTTCTTGGCTGATATATCAGATATCTTCACTGCTAAAAAGCAATTCACTCATTTTACTTCTATTAAACATAGCTTACAGAAGATTCCTCTCCTTTTGGAGACCACTACTCCCCATCTAAACTCTAGAACACCTTCAGCATTCCTTTTCCTCTGAAGTCTCCTTTTAGAGATGCTTCTATGAAGGCAACACTTCTCTATTTTCTGTAGCTTCTTTCTTCAAGCTGCAGCAGGGAAAAGTGACAGCCAAGCACTTGAAACAATTCTTTTGCTCCCAAGTGCGTCTGTTGTAAAACTGTACTGTGTGTCACTTCTTTAGCTCTGGAGGTCACTACATAGCCCTGGTATTACTCAGAAACAGTTTGCATGCATAGCAGAGGGTGAAGAAAAAAGTTCAATTTAAAAAATCTGTGAAATAGTCAAAGTAATTAAAGTAAAAGAGATGTATTTAAGAAGGTTACATGTCAATGCAAAATGTGTGTGATATAAATTGTTCTTCTCTGATATGTCTTCAGTTGTTCAGCATTTACTAGAAAAGAGACATCTTAAGGGGGAAATTTCTCCATTATAGAGGCAAATTTCAATGCAAATTAATTCTAATCACAATTTATGGTAGAAGACAGTACTTGTTATGGAAAATAGGCTGATGGTTTAATTTAGGGCAAGAGTAATCAAATGGATCTGGTTGAATTTGTTTTAGAAAGTATAATAGATGGAATGTGGGCTAGGTAATGTAGAAAATGTTGACAATATGTTTAATTTTTGAAGTGTATTATTTACCAAACAAACAAATGCAGCACTAAAGGACAGTTTATTTCAAGGGAAGCTGAGTACAAATGTTTAATGATGAAACAGAGGCTTTATCTTTCCTTTCTTACTTCATCTGAAATTAATGTTCTAAGTGATAGGGCTCTGACTGCAATCTTGCCAATGTCAGGGACAAGTCTCTATTGGAATATTAGGGAAAAGGGGGAGTTACACATGACAAAACCATTTTTTAGAGCAAAACACTTTTTCCTTGCTTATTGCCTGCTAAATAGATTGCAGAGTAGAGACTGCTCTTCTAGTCAGGGTACTTTAAGATAAAATTTTTAGCAGTCAGACCCTGACTAAAGCACCTTGGATCATTCCACAGAACAATTTCTTCTCCCAGTCCAGATGTATTTCTCTACTTTGGAGGAAATCAGAATGAATGGTTGCCCTACTGCACATTACATCTAAGGTGATTGAAATGGAAGGGACTTACAGAAACATCCTGTCTAGCAGGTAGATATCCAAAGCTGTATTCATCACCAGTAACTGTAGTAGATAAAGTGTGATACAGCAAATGATTAATAAAAGTCAGTGGATGAATGGTATGTAACATCACCCACAGGATCATGATCAAACCTTATAGGACTTAATGAGATGTCAAGAAATACTTCTTGATTTCATGAGGAGCTAATGGGCTACTGTTTCCATTGGTTTATCTCCTATCTATGTGGGGTGTTTTCTGGATTTTGTGATTTATTGAATTCAGTGTCAGATGCTGGAAGCTCTGTTTGTTAGGCATAGGAACACAAGAATGGTAGGTTTCCTTCAGATCCTTTAAGAACAAGATCGTTCAATGTATCAGTGTGTATTTGCTGGTGATTTGCCGTTGTTTTTCCCTGTGTATAATCAGTGCCTTCTATGTGTTTACTCAGCACTGCTGCTGCTACAAAGTTGATTTAAACGGCTAGCACTCGGGCTGAAACACTCAGCTCCCCATCTATCTGCTGGAACGGGATTTCATCTGTTGTTTGTTTTACACAAAAGTTACCAGACAAAACAGATCTGTTTTATTTTCTGTAGGTTCTTATCTTGGCCTTGGCACTGCTATATCTGAGTGTGTTTCACTACTGCCTTAAACAAGGGGCCAATCAGAATCCTCTGTGTGAGGCTCAGTCATCTTCTCCATTTATATGCAGTACAGTGCTTTGTTTCAGGAAAAACACAGCTAAATTCGCATGCTAGAAGCACGTGTGATGTGCTTTTACATTGTACTGCAGTTTTGACTAATGAGTGTTTTACTTTTCCTTCAAAGTCCTTTCTATGTCACAGAATGTAATGCACGCGGCAGGTCAGCAGGATGAGGAAGGTCAGTGCAAATATCCAGTGAATAATATTTCCCCTGTATGAAACACTTTCATTTCAGAAGCTTATAAAACACTTCACACACCAAACATGCAGCAGCCAGATGGGAAACAATGCACTGAAAGTGCACAAAAGCAACTGGGTGTCACTATCAGTCAAGAAATAAGGACAAACATACACTTTTTGGGTATGTCTTCAGACAACAGAGGCCCCACATTAATATCCTCAAGGTTAAGCTACTGCAGGAGTATCAGGCTATTAAAAGGACTGCTGGGACATTCCCAGGTGCTTCAGGGTGTGAATCCATGAATTAATCGTCTCCTGGTGATTTTCAGGAGAACTTGTCTGCAAACTGAGGCAGAAGGTAAGAGAGAGGAAAACAGGTATGAAGCATGTGGAAAATGTTGGAGAACTTCTCAGTGCTGTTTGTCATAGCCACATCCTGGAAGCAAACTGAAAGGTTATCAGCACAGACAACACTTCAACTAGAGTTCATTGCACTGCAACACCCAGACTATTCAGTTTTGTGCAAAAATTATGGAAACTAAGAACAAAACTATGTATAAGCTTGAATTAGCTCTTGCAGAAGTGGGGTGGCCTCCAAAAAAATTTTGTAGAGAGGTGGGTAATACTACAGCCAATATTAAAATGAAAGGCAAAACCAGGTCAAGTAAACCTAGCAATTTTTGTAGTCTTTAGGGTCAAGTTTAAATGTTTTATTTACTCCAAAAGAAATTTTCATTTCAAGCTATTTAACTCACTTCTGATCTCAATGTCTCTTTGTTTTTCGAACTTTATATTATTTAAATGAAAAAGAATATTTTAAACCACGATCTCACACCATTTAGATTTGAAAAGAAAATAGAAGAAAGCATATCAGCTTTCCAGAAATTAAATAGTCCATTTTGAAAATGATGAATTGAGTGTAATACTCCTAAGAAGCAGCTTCTGACTGCATCTGCTGTGAGATACAGTGTTTGGGACTGAAAAATCTGTTTAACAATGCTAGTGGAAATTCATGTGTCCCTAATCTCCTTTCATATTGCTACACTAACGTGCTGTGTCTTGGGCAGCTGTCTAGCATCACTGGTGGTTCTGAGTCTGAAAATAGATGTCTCTTCCAGATGTCACATTTGGAGATAGATGAGCTTGCAAGGAAGGTGTTAATCAGGAAACTTGAGTTTCATGAGATGGTGTCAGGCAAGATTGCTTCGTGGGAACTCTTCAAATACATGTTACACACACACACACAAATTAATATTAAAAAATAAAAATAAAATCAATGGAGGATTGTAAGGGCATGCATCCAAGCATTAAGAAATGCCAGATTTTAATTTTGTTTGGGAAACCTTAATTCACTCCCTTTGCGCAAATAATCAAATCTTTACTAATATATTTTAGATTTTGTTTCACAGAATTTAAGCTCCACAGGACAGGCTATGTTCTGCTAATGATCAGCTTGTCGATATTTTGGATAATCCCCCACACCGAGTGGGTGACCTTTTTTTGCACTATTTTTTGCTGCTTAGAAATAACTCAGAGCCAAGAAGCCTGACAGAGGACCAAATTCCAACTGATCAATAAAATGCGAGCCTCTGCATAAGACGACAAGTTCCCACTGGCTCTGTGACAATTGCTTAAAGATACATTTCCCTGCTCCCCAGCTTTGCTGAATGGGAGGCAGACCTCAATCTGAGCACAGAATTATTAATTAATCTCTATATCAGTGTAATATCTGGACACTGCACAAACGCTAATTACTTAGAACATTAATTTCTACAAAATACTTGCAATATGAAGACAGATCATTACCCCAGATTTACAGATATAAGAAAATTTTGAATAAAACTTACTCTGATTTTCATTAAATAGTGTAAAATTTTCTGTTACTATTCGTACTAAGCAAGGCCCCCAAAGGGGCTGGGTTTCATCACCCGTTAAGGATGTCTTCATGAATGCTGACACCTCCCACCTTTTTTTACACATCCCTCTTCCTCTGGCTTTTCTTCCCCATACATTTTCTTTACCTTTTGCACTTCTTTCTCCACTTGGGTGTCTCTTTGACTTCCCATATTCTGTGCCCAGTTTGTTTTAGACTTTTCCAAAGACCACATTGTCCGGATTGTTATCTCTCCCCTTCTGCTCCCTGCTATCCTAACCATATTAAATGTTTCTTGCAAATATTGGCCTTTTCTTTTCCAAAATCCTTGCCAAAGTGTCTGCAGATTCTTCACACACCGTACTGCTTCACTACCTGCTTCTGCTTGGACGTCGCTCTGTTCTCTGTGTATTTCATGTGATTCCAATGTGTGTCCAAATCTGCCCACCTCCACTGTTTTCTTCCAGTCCTTACTGAGGAGTAACTGCAACTTCAAGCCTTCTGTCCTCCTCACAAACCTCCTCACTTCAAACCCTATCAATTCTGTGGCTCCATTTTGGTTTTCTTGTGCCAGAAGGTCATGGTGATGCCTTGAATTTTGCTGGCAAAAAGGAGCTACAGGCCCTTGATTTTCCAGCTACTCCAGCTACGGTGAAGAGGGATGAAACAATGATCAGGGCTTTGGAATCACACAGATCAACCTCAGGCTTAGTTCCCATCCCAGTCACTGTTAGGGATGCCGTTAGTGACCTGTTCTCCAAGAAACAGAGTCAGAAACTAGAACAGATGAACCCAGAAAGTATCAGACTTGGTTTACACAGGGTGAAGGAAATATTGCCATGCTCTTCAAGGAGGGAAATACAACCAGTCTTGACTTCTTGAATGGCAAAAAAATTCCAGGCAGAAGGTGGAAAAACCTAGCCTACCGGAGTCTGATATTTGTCAATGCTCACTTCCAGTACAGGTATGAGTCATTTGTTTAAATTGTCATTTTGTCCAGGGTAATTGTGTGAGCCATGAATGTGAGCATACTTGTTTAAAAAGAAGGAAACATCAGAGTCTGAAGTCCTGAAAGAGAAGTGGCACAGTGAGTGCAGAGCAGAAGAGTCTGGGTACCAAAGAGTACTTACTGTATAGTCACAGTGCCCTGGAGAAAGGAAGGATGAGGTGGTTCCATATATACCTGTCAACAGCTTTCAGAGGTCATAAGAACAAAGCTGAAAATACCTTTGTTTTTGTCAAAGATCTTGTAAGGTAAATTCTGAATAGGAAATCTGTCATCAAGGCTGTAGATAAGCTTGAGAAGATGTTTATGTGGAGGAATTAGAAGTTAACCGTCGTTGAGAACTCAGTACAGAGGACTCCTGAGAAGGATGACCATCCTTGAGAGAACAAAAATGTACCGAACTACTGAGGGGATAGGAAAGAAATGTAAATGACAAATGACTTTCTGTAATGTATCTGCAAGTGGTGCTTTTCTCTGCCTTGGACAGAATCTTTTATTATGCATATTTGGGTTAAATATCTTTATTTCTCTTTGTTTTGCACTGTGCAAGTGTTTGTCTTTATAATTCTGCAGACATGAGCAGCATTTTTTTAAATGTTATGTGATAAAAATTGAGTGATTGAAAGCTAAAGACGACAGCTTGTTTGTCTGCCTGGAAATGCAGGTATACTCCTGCAAATGTTTCAATTCTTGTTTGACACTTGTGAGCCATCCTTGAATAACTTGCCCAGGGTCACCCAATAACAGTACTGTCAGATTGTAAGGAAATTTTTCATGTGTATTTGTAGGATCCTGTCTGTCTAGAATTAGCTGAATTCCAGAGGAAATAATTTTCTGAAAAGCATGCAGGAAAATATTCACAGTGAGAGATTTGCTGTACATCTTTAGCCTTTTTTCCTCAGGGCAAATTTCTATTTATGTAGGAATAAGACTTAGGTAGCAGCAATCATGGTAGTAGCTGTGTAGGGAATGGCCAGAAGCAGACTGCTATTTCTAAAACTCTGCTTAAACTTCAAATGCACTTGAAATATTTAATTTTTTTTCATAAATTTTATTTGATCATCTGTTCAAACACCAGCAGCTGATAGTGTCCAATTTATGATTTATTTCCTGCTTTTTATTAAAACACAAACCTTTCTCCGGGTATGGGTTTCCTCATAAAAAAACATACAACTTTTTGAATTTGTAGATGATTTAAGATTCATGGAAGTGGAGTAATAGAAGTCCTTTTTTTCTTATGAGGAAAAAGATGAATATTTCTGTACCTGAGCAAAACATAGCCTGAGTCACCGGTCACTATTCAAATCTTGCAGGCTTGTTTTAATTAGGAAGCTGAATTGACTTGAGAAGTAATGTAAATTCTTGGTATAATATTGTCTGGAAAAAAAGATCTGTAGAAATAAACAACAGCATAAAATTTTCTTGTTCATAAATCCTCAGACCTGTCTTTCCAGTGAGTTTTTGGCTTAAGAAACACTGTTTCACATTCTAGTTATGGTACTATGTCTTTCCTTCTCTGTTGCACACATCCTGCAAATCGATATCTTAACAACTCATGCACCTGCAGCCAGGGAAATTGCTGTGGTTGGGTCTCCTCAGGCTGTGCCTGCAGTTAAATGTATTGGGGTGCAGATTCTTTGTCTGTGCCTGTTTCATTTCAGGAAAGGGTTTAATTGCTTGAGTCTGAAAGATGTGCATGGCAAATCCATCAATTCCCCTGAGGTCTGTGTTTGTTTTTGGGTCAGCACCCTCGACAGAAGCCATTAAAATCCTTCCACATAACTATAGGGCCAGAAAAAAATTTCGGTGATTGAATGAAGATAAATGACCTGATCCATCTGAAATTCTGGAGTCAGCAAACCAGGACCGAGAAAGCCATCATACTGTCACATTTCTGGTAGTTATGCCTGCTTAGGGCAAAAAAATACCATAAGGACAACCCTTCACGTTTTAACATTTTAGCTTCAGAACCTGGCAAACGTTAGGAAAACAGAGGCAAAGGGGATAAAAACCCCAGTCCGTAAAAGACTAATGCATAGTCCCATGCTCAGTTCTAATATTACTGTCAAGTTTAAAGGAATTGTTTCTTCTGCAGTTTATGAACACCTTTCTCTTGCTTCCTCCCATCCCATACGCGGAGAAACTATATCAGCTCTGTGATGCTGTGAAGGTTTAATTTAACCTCTTTCACTTTGCACCATTATCCTCACAGCACCATTCAGGCTGTGATGTGGTGATGAAGTGTGTCTCTCCATAAGATCCTCTCTGCTGGATTAGAAACTGCAGCCAAATATAACTAAGTGCTCATACAGTATGAATTCATGCTGTTGGCTCACAATTGTGCAAATGGATGCAGTTGGGTTACTTTTTTCAGCATATTTTAGGCCACATATTTTTTTTTTTCTCTGCACCATTTCCAGTCATTCTGGATTCTGTATTACATCAGCTTCCATAGCTGTTATAATTGCATGGCAATAACTGATTCAGATCAAATCTGTATTGCTGGCTGATCTATCAGTACGTACATTTGGTACTTGTTGTCATTATTGATGTATCAGCTTTCATTTACACATCAGGAAATAAATGTTATAGAGAGGGAAGAACTGTGCTTTGTTCTTCTGTACTTGAAGAGCGCTGGGGAGAGGTCAATAACTCCCCTGGGAATTATTCTCTAGTTATAATGCTTTGAAACTAGGACTATGGATATGAGCTAATATTCTGATAGGTATAATCAAGATCACTACCTAAGTAGAGCAGCCCACGTTCAATAAATCGACACCAATAAATGGACTTGGAGTTACGGATACTGATCCCAGTTACTGGGTTGTGTGATATTTCCTCATTCATTTGCAAATATGTGTCATTCACTTTACCTGTATATGTAAGGTATGATTAGTGGTGTCACTTCTGGCCTAGCTTCAAGGGAAGTAATCTTGGCTCTGTTAAGATTCTTCTACTTTTAATATAAACGTCTCTGAAAGACCTTCACCTGGAGGTACTTGCCTGCGCTGCCCCAGTGCAGCACGAAGAGTCTGAGGCACACTGGAAAAATTGTTCTGGCTAGAGGTGCAGCTTCCCTACAAAACTAATCTGATTTCATATTTCCATCTAGAAAATGTTCCCATTAATATGTTTGTTATGTTTTTCTTTGAGATCACAGATTCATAGTTGTCTCTTCTCTTCCTGCCTGAAATATGTGACATTTCAGTCATTCAGATGCTTTGACAGAGGTGCAATCTGACATTTCACGTGCTCTGCTGCAATCTATCTCTCCGTTTTTTTTTCAGAAGTGAGGAACTAGCTGACTTTGTGGTGGTTATACTGCCACACAGCTCCTTCAACTCAACAACAAAATTGACTAGACACTGAATGTGTCACATTATGGGGACTGTTTGTCACCAAGAAGAACTTCTGATTGATAGTTTACTTTCTGTAGAAATATGATTGTATTTGCCAGGAAGATACTGAGCTGCCAACTTAAGAGTCCCAAATATTTAATCTGATGTAACGCCACTGTTTTACAGGGAGTAAGGTTAGAGGATTACCATGTACTTGCAGTGTCACTAATGGCAATGAAAATATTTGTGGGTTAGTGTTCAGGTCAGAGCTTGGGATTTTATTTTCTGCTTTCATCTTCAACGTGGGAGATATAGAGGCACTCAAATACTGAAGCTTTTTGCATCTTGTAGCCAACTGATCTTCAATTATTCATTCCGATGTGGAAATTCAAGAAGAACAGTGTTGCCAGAGTTGCAGAGGTTTAAAGACACAAAGCAGTAAAAATATGTAGTGAGAAATAATATCACCTATTAAAGCTGTTAATATCATTTGAACAGGAGCAGGGCATAGGAAGTGAGGAAGGCAAATGAACTTACATTCCGTGCACCTACTCTTTGCCACCAGGTAAAATTATGGAGGTCCCAGGTAAAATTATGGAGCAGATAATACTGGGTACAATCATGTGGCACCTGCAGAACGGCCAAGAGATCAGGCCCAGTCAGCATGGCTTTAGGAGGGGTAGGTCGTGCCTGACCAACCTGATCTTTTATGACCATGTGACTTGCCTGGTGGATGAGAGGAAGGCTGTGGATGTGGTATACCTGGACTTCAGCAAGGCCTTTGACACTGTCTCCCACAGTGGACTCCTAGAGAAGCTGGCAGCCCGTGGCTTAGATGGGAGCACTCTGTGCTGGGTTAGGAATTGGCTGGATGGCCGAGCCCAAAGAGTGCTGGTGAATGGTGTCTCATCCAGTTGGCGACCGGTCACCAGTGGTGTCCCCCAGGGATTGGTATTGCGTCCAGTCCTGCTTAATATCTTTATTGATGATCTGGATGAGGGGATTGAGTCCATCATCAGCAAGTTTGCAGATGATACCAAGCTGGGAGGAAAGGTTGATCTGTTAGAGGGTAGGATGGCCCTACAGAGGGACCTGGACAGACTGGAGAGATGGGCTGATTCCAATGGGATGATGTTTAATAAGTCCAAATGTCGGGTACTTCATTTTGGACACAACGATCCCATGCATAGCTATAGACTGGGGACAGAGTGACTGGAGAGTAGTCAGGCAGAAAAGGACCTGGGAGTGCTGGTTGACAGGAAGCTCAACATGAGCCAGCAGTGTGCCCAGGTGGCCAAAAAGCCCAATGGCATTCTGGCCTGCATCAGGAATAGTGTGGCGAGCAGGACCAGCGAAGTTATCGTCCCCCTGTACTCGGCACTGGTCAGGCCTCACCTTGAATACTGTGTACAGTTCTGCGCCCCCCAGTTTGGGAAAGATGTCAGGATACTGGAGTGTGTTCAGAGGAGGGCAACGAAGATGGTGAGGGGGCTGGAGCACAAGCCCTATGAGGAGCGACTGAGGGAGTTGGGGCTGTTTAGTCTAAAGAAGAGGAGGCTCATGGGAGACCTCATTGCTCTCCACAACTACCTAAAAGGAAGTTGTAGTCGTGCAGGGATTGGTCTCTTCTCTCAGGTGACCAGTGACAGAGCTAGAGGGCATGGACTCAAGCTTCGTTAGGGAAAGTTTAGGCTTGATGTTAGGAAAACTTTCTTCACTGAAAGGGTGATTGGCCATTGGAATGCGCTTCCCAGGGAGGTGGTGGAGTCGCCGACCCTGGAGGTGTTAAAGGGGAGACTGGATGAGGCACTGAGTACCAAGGTTTAGATGATGAGTTGGTGTTGTGTTGGTGTTAGTGTTGGGTTATAGGTTGGACTCGATGATCTCGGAGGTCCTTTCCACCTTATTGTACTGCGAAACTGTGAGAAGGCAGATTTGATTGAGCAATTTTTGCCCTTCTTTAATGAGAAAGAAAACATTGTGAAGTCAGGAAGACTGAGAACTCATCGAATTCTACTGGTTGTCTGCAGGGAATTTCAAGTACAAGCAACTTAGATTTTAGTCAGAGTTTTCCTAATTTAGGACTACTTTGTGGAGTGGAATGGTAAGCACTGAGTTGTGTTTTCAGAGCTGGAGTCTTGATGGAAAGGGACGAGAATGGCTAATACAATTTGAAAACTGCATACTCAGAAATTAATATCTTTTTTTCTTGCCTGTTCCCTGCTGCTGTTTCCAAGTCCCAGGTAGGTGCTTTCTAACAATAAGAAGTGAAGTGCATTTCATAAATGTAAACAGTATCCCAAGGGGTAGTGAGATGCTGTAGCGCTCCAAGTAATAAAATAGATAGTGGAATGAAGAGAGATGTAATTATTTAAGAAAACACTCCAGTAGGTGGAAAATTTTTCTGTCATCCTGCCCATCAGTGAGTCCTATCCCCTAGCTGAGGTAAAGTTGCATATTTCTGTCAACTTCAGTTGAAAAAATATTGTTTATTTCAGCAGTTGATTTAGCCTTTAACCCAAAGAACTAGACTGTATTTCAGCTAGCAGAAATGAGTGTCTAATGGAAAGAAGAGAGTGGAAAGTTGACAGGGACAAGTTTTACCAAATATATAGAGAAGGAAAATGGTCTTTTTAGTAAGTTAAGCACCAATGATGCATGGATCTTGTGGCAGCTCTTAGGAATAGAGCTGTAAATCTCATTCTCTTTGAGTTTCAAGAAATACAATATCACAGTATCACAGTATCACAAGGTTGGAAAGGACCTCTGAGATCATCAAGTCCAACCTATAAACTAACACTAACACCAACACCAACACCAACACCAACCATCATCTAGACCATGGCACTCAGTGCCTCATCGAGTCTCCCTTTAAACACCTCCAGGGTCGGTGACTCCACCACCTCCCTGGGCAGCCCATTCCAATGGCCAATCACCCTTTCAGTGAAAAATTTTTTCCTCATATCAAGTCTAAACTTTCCCTGACGAAGCTTAAGTCCATGCCCTCTGGTTCTGCCACTGGTCACCTGAGAGAAGAGACCAACCCCTGCCTGACTACAACCTCCTTTTAGGTAGTTGTAGAGAGCAATGAGGTCTCCCCTGAGCCTCCTCTTCTCCAGACTAAACAGCTCCAACTCCCTCAGTCGCTCCTCATAGGGCTTGTGCTCCAGCCCCCTCACCATCTTCGTTGCCCTCCTCTGAACACATTCCAGTATCCTAACATCCTTCCAAATTGGAGGGCCCAGAACTGGACACAGTATTCAAGGTGAGGCCTGACCAGTGCCGAGTACAGGGGGACAATAACTTCTCTGGTCCTGCTTACTACACTATTCCTGATGCAGGCCAGGATGCCATTGGCCTTCTTGGCCACCTGGGCACACTGCTGGCTCATGTTGAGCTTCCTGTCAACCAGCACTCCCAGGTCCCTTTCTGCCTGACTACTCTCTAGCCACTCTGTCCCCAGTCTGTAGCTCTGCATGGGATTGTTGTGTCCAAAATGAAGTACCCGACATTTGGACTTATTAAACATCATCCCATTAGAATCAGCCCATCTCTCCAGTCTGTCCAGGTCCCTCTGTAGGGCCATCCTACCCTCTAACAGATCAACCTTTCCTCCCAGCTTGGTATCATCTGCAAATTTGCTGATGATGGACTCAATCCCCTCATCCAAATCGTCAATAAAGATATTAAACAGGACGGGACCCAATACCGATCCCTGGGGGACACCACTGGTGACCGGTCGCCAACTGGATGAAACACCATTCACCAGCACTCTTTGGGCTCGGCCATCCAGCCAATTCCTAACCCAGCACAGAGTGCTCCCATCTAGGCCACGGGCTGCCAGCTTCCCTAGGAGTCTACTGTGGGAGACAGTGTCAAAGGCCTTACTGAAGTCCAGGTATACCACATCCACAGCCTTCCTCTCATCCACCAGGCGAGTCACATGGTTGTAAAAGGAGATCAGGTTGGTCAGGCAGGACCTACCCCTCCTAAATCCATGCTGGCTGGGCCTGATTTCTTGACCGTTCTGCAGGTGGTGCATGATTTCACCCAGGATTATCTTCTCCATGATTTTACCTGGGACCGAGGTCAGGCTGACAGGTCTGTAATTACCTGGATCATCCTTACGGCCCTTCTTGTGGATGGGCGTCACATTGGCCAACTTCCAGTCTTCTGGGACCTCTCCAGTGAGCCAGGACTGCTGAAAGATGATGGAGAGCGGCTTAGCAAGCTCATCCGCCAGCTCTTTCATTACCCTAGGATGAATCCCATCCGGCCCCATAGACTTATGAGGGTCCAAGCGGCTCAGCAGGTCTCTAACCTCCTCCTCATGGATTGCAGGAGGGCCATATTTCACCCTGCCCCCATCAACCACTTCAGAGGGCCAACTGTCAAGCGAGCTGACATCCTTGTTGTTAAAAACTGAGGCAAAGAAGGCATTAAGTACCTCAGCCTTCTCTGGTTACTATATTTCCCTATATGCATCTCTGGTTACTATATTTCCCTCCACATCCAACAAGGAGTGGAGGTCGCTGCCGCCCTTCGTTCTGCCATTGATGTATTTATAAAAACTCTTCTTATTATCCTTAACAGAATTGGCCAATTTGAGCTCCAGCTGGGCTTTTGCGTCCCTGATTTTCCTCCTACACGACTTAACAACATCCTTGAACATGACCTGACTTACATCCCCTTCCTTCCAATGGTGATACATCCTCTTTTTCTTACTTAGCTCCTTCAGAAGTTCCCTACTCATCCAGGCCGGCCGTCTGCCCCTACGACTCTTCTTACAACACACAGGGACAGCCTGCTCCTGCGCCTGCAAAATTTCATTCTTGAAGTGTATCCAAGCTTCCTGGACCCCCTTGCCACTAAGAGCTATTTCCCAGGGTACTTTCCTGACCAGTTCCTTAAATAATCCAAAATCTGCCCGTCAAAAGTCCAGCATCGATGTTCTGTTCCTGGCTTTTCTTATTACATTGTTCAGAGAGAACTCAATTATCTCATGATCACTAGACCCCAGACAGCCTCCGACAACAACATCACTCACCAGCCCTTCTTTGTTTGTAAACAGCAAGTAAAGCAGAGCCTCACCCCTGGTGGGCTCACTCACCAGCTGTGACAAAAAGCAGTCCTCAATACACTCTAAGAACCTCCTGGACTGCCTCCTCTCAACAGTGTTAAGTTTCCAGCAGATATCTGGAAGGTTAAAGTCTCCTAAAAGAATAAGGGCAGCCGATCTAGAGGCAGCCTCCAGCTGTTTAAACAACAGAAGATCCAAATCCTCCTCCTGGTCGGGCGGTCTGTAACACACTCCAACCAGGAGGTCAGACTTGACTGCCCCTCTGACTCTTACCCATAGACACTCAACCTGGTCATCACCAATCTCAACTTCAACAGTATCCAGGGTTTCCCTAGTGTAGAGGGCCACCCCTCCACCCCTCTTCTCACGCCTGTCTCCTGAATATCTGATAAATAAACTGACCAAACACCGATAATTTGTAGTTGAAAATTGCCTCCCTGGTTACTAAAATTGTGGAGCAAAAGTTGTTTCCAATTTGAGGAGGTACTTTATTATATGTGTAGCGAAAAGAAACAGATCAATCTCCTATCCCTAAAGCCAAGGAGCCTAAACTGGCCTGGAAACTGTGAGAAATAAAACTAAGTCTGTCTTCACAAGGCCTGCATTTATTTGGCCACAGTAAGATGCATTCCTTGCAGCCTGATAATCATTTGCTTGCTTGGGGGTAGGAGACATGCACTTAAGTGCTATGTGTAGGCAGAATATTTATATTCAATGCATAAATTCTGCTAATATTTTCCCATTAAAAAAAAAAGACTGAAAGTACTTACATGTGACTTGAATATGTTTTTTCTAATTTTGATGGTGACAAAGATACTAATGTTGATGATAGTATATTTCTTGAAGTTCATTTGCTGAGTTTCAAAGAGGAAATTGGATCTAGGATCATTCAAACCTTCATCAAATGGAGAAGCTATAAAATAAAGATTATTTCCTGCCACAGTTCTAATAAACTACGCTTTCCTGCATCTCCTACCCTCCAAGTGTAACACTCTCCTCCTTGGTTCATACCAATGATTTAATTACCTTCCTTCTTGCTTTATGGGAGTCAGTAGCTGGAACTCTATTTAGATAGATTGTTCCTCACTAGTTATTAACAAGTGGTCAATTAATGGAGATCAACAAAAACGAAAGAGGAGATTCAAATTCAGCTTTCTCTGCACCACAGGCTTTTGATTTCTAATTTTCATTCCTAATTTGAGGACAGTGATGGTGAATTGATAACATTCTGAGCATATTAGGATACACTATGAATGCTGATAAAAGAATCTCATAGCATTTTTGGTTCAGATTTAATTATCCCCCAAAACAGCTCTTTATTCTTCCCCTGCTGATGCTCCTCCTGGTTTCTTTCCCTTTCACTCGGAAAACTTCACAGCACAGAGGCTGGCTAGATTGGAATGAATAGTGGTATAATTTTTCCTTATATGCCAGTTGTAGCTTTTGCAATTGTTTCGTAATTGGCATTCCAGAGGATTTCTCTACTGTTCTCAATAGAATAGACTGGACATTTTAATATGTTTCATTATCCTCCAGAATGGTGAAAATTTCCAGTATTAGCTTTCTGACAGAGTGCAGTGACTTGAGGGAGCTCTATTCCCAACTGTACTGTTGATGCAATGGGAAGAAGCCAAGAAACCTGCATCACATCTTACTTTCTTGCAGTGTAGAAGATGCCCCACATGGGCCTGTAGGATCAGTCCCCAGGACTGTCTTCCAGAGACAATGTGCTTCCATAGGAATGTGGGGCAATCTCCCTCTGTTTTGCTCCTGGAAACATCAAAGATGACACCTCTGAGCAGCTTCCTCCAAGAAATGCCCAGTAATAAGCACAGATATTGAAAGAGATCACAGAATTACAAAACCTGAGTTGGAACGGACCCACAAAGATCATCAAGTCAAACTCCTCTCCCTGCACAGGACAACCCCAAAATTGACACCATGTGTCTGAGTGCATTGAATGCTTCTTGAATATTGTCAGGCTTGGCACCGGCACCTGAGGAGCTGTTCCAGTGCTCCACCGCCCTCTGGGTGAAGAACCTTTTCCTAATATCCAACCTAAATCTCCCCGGCACATATTCCTGCTATTCCCTCGAGTACCTTCAAACAAATCTGTGCTGAAACAATCCACTGAAGGGGAATGAGAGCGAATGTTAATCACATCCAAAGAAGGTTAGCTACATGGCCTAGTAACTGCTGAAGACCATTTAAGTAAGAAGTGGCTGGAGACTGCCTAGAAAACTGTGAAGAATCAAATGAAAATGGTTTTGTTTTCCGAAAAGATGTCTATCATAAAAATTATTACTACTTTTGCTGTAACAAAAATACTAGATCCTTTGCACCACATTTTAAAATATGACCTCTGTCAAGAGCCACACTATTTCATTCTTTGGAATGGCAGTCTGCTTAAAAACAGGCTCAGTGAAGAGGTTTTTTTGGTCCTAGATTGTCTATGAAAGCAACAGTGTAATTTCAAATACAAGGAGTTAGCAAAGTGCCACACCTTCCAGGGTGGTGGTGTGCTTCAAATGAGATAGATTTCATCCTCTTGTTAGATTATCATATTTCCTTTCAGTTTGCTTCTGCCAGTTTTGAAAACTCATTTTCCTTGAATATGGAGGAGGGCAATGAAATCCTTGATTTCTATGGGGAAACGTTTGTGAATAGTTTTGCAATACCCACTCCACTTCTAAGTCAGCCTCTCATGCTAATGGTTGGTACTCAGGTGCTAGCAAAGAAATTTTAATAAGATTTAACAGCTCTTGAAAGAAGAGTTTTTTAGATCTAGGAAAAGAGTATAAAAGTGGTTGTTCGAGAAGCAGCTCATTTCTATCGTAGCTCACTTTAAATACAAACCTTTAAATACAAACGAAGTCTTATGAGGGTTATAACCATAATACGGAACCTGTTAAAATACCTGTAAATCAAATGAAAGCTTTCCAGCCTGATCAATCACTTCCAGGGACTTTCTAACCTAACTTGCATTAAAACAGTGAGAGTCAAGAACATGACAGAAAACATTAGTTGAAGAAGACAAAATATAATTCATTTAGCAAACAAGTATTACTATCTTGCTTACAGCAAGGATGAAAGCCTAGAAAGACTTGCAGAATATAAAAAAAAATCAAGAAATCTGCTTTACCATCACTGTTGCTGGAGCGAGACACTGAGTTGGAAGCTTCAATCCAAAAATGTCCTCAGTGATTCAATTGAATGCTACCCCCAATATCACTTTTCCTCCTTTTAGCGCTGTGAGATTATAATGAATGTAGGTACTCTTTATCTGGAAAATAATAAAATTAACTTTATTTATGGAATGGAATTAACATTAGTAGTTGAAACTCAAGCAGAGTGCAAGGAATTTGTTACATCCCCAAGATACCTGTTGTGCTATGAAAGGCAGATGCAATTCAATGCTAAAAAACATAAGAAAAAGCACATGGGAATATATAAATACACCATCACAGGCTCTAAATTAACCATTACCGTCAAGAAGAAGATCTTGGAGTCACTTTGTATAGTTCTCTGGTGGTCAACATGCAAGTAGAAAATTATGAATCGTTGGGAAAAGAACTGGGGGTAAGGCAGGAAACTTCTTAATGCCACTGTTTTGTACACCGTACCTGGGACTGTGTCTGCACCTACCTCAAAATCTTTAGGGTAAAACATCAGAGGAGAAGTGAACAAAGGGAAAAGAAAAATGTCAGCTATTCTGAGAAGTACAAGTGGTTTTGATCTGAGGAGATATCAAATAATCCAGAGACCCTTAGACTGAAAAAGAGAAACCTGAAGGCTTATATGTTTAAGCTTTCTATCGCTGGAAATGGAAGAGAGAAAGTGAGATGAGAATGACCATCTGTAACTAACTATAAAACAGGTGGTAAACAACTCCAAGAAAAATTATAAGCCTGTTTTGAATAAACAAACTATATATGAGAGGAAGGATCACTCTGTATTTGTACTTACCTTAGGCTATTTCTAAGTGTCTGCTCCTGGTTATTGCCAAAGCAAAGGTGGGTGAGGGAGATGGCTATTAAGTTCGAGACAGTAATAAGCCATTCTTATATTCTTTAGTTGCTTGCATCCATGTCCTTCAAGTAGTTAAATCTTTCAGTATATCCAAGGGGTATTTAACATACAGTCTTAAGGCTCTTCAGCACTTATATTCATTTTTTATTACCTTATAAATATAGTAGCAGGTCCTAACTAGTCTCCAAACTTAATGCACAATCCTTCTAAGTTCGTTTAGCTTTACTTATTGGAAAAACACATAATGCCAAAGGAGATTACTGCTCACATGTTGTGTAATGCAGCTGTATAGGAAAAATACACATCTCAGCAGACTTCATGTTAAAATTCAGTGAAAGAATGAAGCATCAAAAATATCAAATTCACTCTAATTTACATTCTTTTGCAATAAAAATTAAGAGATTTTATGTACAATGGATTATTATGGTCTTTTTTCCTATCAGAGATGCTAGAGGCACTACATATATCATATAAAGTATGTATATATATTATTTAGCATTTGTATTATATAGTTTTTGTTCTGCACTCGCACAACATTCACTGACTGTCTTTGGAAATGCAATTGTTCAGCTTCATTATTTCTTTTCTTTTCCTCTCTCTTTTTCATTCTATTTTTTTTTATTTCTGCTCTGTGGCTAGACTCTGCAGCTGCCTGCAAAGGGACTCTCTTTCAATGTCTTTCACATCATTCCCCCATAAACAGCACCCGTTTTGCATGAGCCTGTGCAAACGGGCTTACCAAGACCACGTTCTTGCTATTATGCCCACTTTGGAGGCAAAACTAGGTGAAGGACCTCCCCTCTTCACCTCTCTCCTCTGCCTGCTTATTTGTGTCCCGGATTTCTGTCTCAGCTGAGCTAGCTCAAGTGCTTTGGAGACTGTCCTGGAAGCCAGGTAACCAAAATCGCCTCAGTTTAGAATAAATCCCTTCTAATGTGCAATTCTGGAAAGCTTTAAATACAGCCTTTGAGGAGTTGTCCCAGCACAGCTGAGGAGGCAGTCAGCTAGGGAACAAGGGGAATGTATGAACGTATTAATGTATTAAGAGGAAAAGACAGGAAAATTTCCGAAGCTGGTCCACAGCTAAAACTAATATCTATCTGCACTACACCTGATTGTCGCAGGAGCAAGTCAGCAGCAAATTACTTCTCTCTGAAGCCAGGGAGTCACAAAGATAATTATACTTCAAAGAAGTAAGCTCCTCCTTGAGCTCCTCTTGTACCAGTGCAGTTTGGCTGTTGCCACTTCCATTTGGCTCTCAAGGACACTGCAAATGCCTGACACAGTACTTCACATGTGTGTCAGAACTGAGATATGGGGCTGATTTTTCTGTGGGAGTCCCCTGGCAGGTTCAGTGTGGGACCACAAAGAGCATCATGACGGTGCTGCCAGCATTGCCTGTGCCCATTCCAGTGGCTGGAGAGACCAGCTGCCTCTACTGCCACCACTGAGGCATGGGTCAGGATGATCTCACACACACCCCACTGCAGCTGCTCAGGGCAAGGTTCTCCACCTCATCCCAGGACAGCAAACCTCTCCCAGACATGCACTACACGCTCCATGTCAGACTTAGCCTTTCTTTCTGCTTCTATCCATTCCAGTTACCTTTTTCTGTTTATTATTTGCTTGCCTCCTTTCCTGTAAGACCTGGGACATGATCATCCCACCTAGTGCAGCACTGGTAAAGCCTCAGCTGCAGCACTGTGTCCTCAGTCACGTGAGAGTCCAAAGGAAGCAGCAAGTATGATCAGAGATGTAAGAAGACAAGTCATGAAGGGGAAAAAAAGGTTTCACTTAACCTAAGGAAGAGAAAGGTATAGAGGGAACATTATATCCCTCTTCAAATACGTGGAAGAATACTGCAATAAGAAGGTAGTAATCTGTTCCCGGTGTCTGTGGTGGAAAGGCTTGAGCTGAAGTCAGCAGTGATTTGCCATGGTGGAAAGGTAAGGCCTGAGAAACACAGATTGAACAAGAGATAGGGAGGCACCCTGTGTGTCTGCTATTCTTTGAAATTTTTAAGAACAGATTTGGCCACAGCTGCTGCTCGGTACTCCTTTTTTCCTCTCAGGCTGCCATCACAGGAAAGGAGGAGAGTGTCAGGAGAACATGGGTATTGATGCCCCATTAGGCTAGGAGAGCAGCAGGAGGGCTCTAGAAGAGAATGAAGTGAGAAAGGAGCCTCTGTCCCATGAGCAGGCGCAGGTAAGAGGGGGCCAAGGGACCCATGCAAATCCTCCTTCAGGCCCCTGAGATGCTGATGTCCTGGAGTGTCTTCACCCTTATGCCCCCACTATTAGATGGGGGCTATTATTAGCCCTACAGGCTCAAGTAACTGAGCTCACGAGGGAGAAGTTATTTGGCATTTCTGCCTCAGTGCCCCACACTATTTAAACCTAGACCAACAGTCATTTCATGAGTCTTCATTCTGTTCAGTCACCCTTCTCTACTGATTTTGTATGGGAGTTTAAACCTGGAACTGCGTGGCCAGTGTCTGCATGCCAAATTTAATGACAAGGGAGAAATCACACTGACAAAATGTGTACACAGCTCCCCACACTAAATCACACAGACTAAATCACACACCCTGTCTGCCATGCTCAGGATGAAAAGTAATTCACTTCATGAACACTCCCGTTGATTTAAATAAGAGTGGTATGCCAGCTATTTTTAATTTATGAGTCCCCCACACAGCTTCTGCTGGCCACTGTTTGTGGTATATTATTGTGATGCACTAAGCCTATATTTAAGCTTCCCAGCACACCTCGTAACATAAATTCTCTGTGTCTATGCTGTTTGTGTCAGCTGTGTGGGGTCTAAAACTTGCCATTCTTCCTCAGTTCATCAGACTTAATTTCAGAAAATTTGTATTTGTTATTAGGTCGTTATCTTTGATTATTTTTGCAGGCTACATTGATGTCATAAACAGCATTTACAACAGTCTAACCACACTAATAATATAACCATGTCCTGTGTTTAAGAAAAGTAGAAGGTCAGTTCCCATCTCAGAGAGGCAAGTATTTTTTGCTGTTTCAGATACTAGCTTATATAATGGTGTCTTTAGCAAACGTTTGCTTGTTAAGGACTGCATCTTCATTAACCTGAACAGTTTTGAAACTGAAACAGAAAAAGAAGTGCATGAAAAGGCCACCTACAAGCAATTCAGACTGAATTACTGCAATTTATTGCCAGCTTGAAATTCTGAGATGGACCAGAGATAAATTACTGCATTCTGAAACCAAGCCAAAATTTCCACATTTTTTTTTCCCCTCCCTGTTGAATTTGAAGATAAAACAGTTTAGCTCCTGAATATACAGCAGTCAGCTGTTCTGCAACCACAGAATGTTTTTAGCTATGTAAAGACAAAGCAGTGCTGCATGATTTTGTCCTTATGCTTATAGTCCTTAAGTCTCTTTAGAGACTTTATGGTAACCCAGCCTATGCTGGACTGAAGACCCAGCATATTCCCTCATCAAAACAGCAGGAATTCATTCTGCAAGGGCTTTTGTGCAGCTGTCTGGTCACAGCACTAGGCAAGATTTGCTCCAGCAGGGTAGACCAAGGTTCCCTTTGTGAGATGAGTCTGCCCAGAGGAAGCTGACATTCATAGAAAGTTGCGAAGGGATTACCCAGACAAACTGAACTAATTTGATCGCCATAGGGCAGTCTCACACCCAGGAAGGTGTCATCATCACCTCTAATAACAAGAAAAACCCTTCAACCATGAAACAAAGTTTCTTCTTGGGGTCTTGGTCTGTTCTTAGCTCTCATCATATGCTGTGACAAGCAGTCCTCTGAGTGTATAAAAGCCACAACTGAAGGGTGTGCAGGATCAACAGAGCAGGGCAATCTAAAAGAATCTGGAAGAAGCAGCTGGCTCCATAACTCCATTCCAATAAGCCAAATGTGATCAATATATGCAAGGAATTGCTGTCTTTTTTCCTGTTTGAAGTTAGGGAGAATAATAATGCTCTAATGTAATTTGCATTATTGTTGTTAGGAGAAGCAAGGCACCTCAAAATCAGGCATGTAAAGCTACGATTTCTGTAGCTATCAAAACTGCATTAAACATGTTATAACATCTCAAAACAAAATCTTTAATCCAAAAATCTTCTTATCTAGAAGACTATGAATCTAAGGTTTTGTACATTAGCTGTGGCCAGATTTCATATTGCCTGATATTATGTGAATTGCAGGAAGTTTGTTTTCAAACTGTGGCTTTACATACAGAGTTTGCAGATGAGACAGGAAGGAGTGCTTGCATCCTAAACTCAGGAGAACTGGACCAGAATCAAACATGAAACAAAATGCACGTACTATATTCAACACAGAGCATAGGTGGGGTCAAACTAGAATTTCCTGACTTTGTTAAGAAGTAAATGCTAACCCATGGAAGAGTTTTTTAGTGCTTTAAAAAACATACTTTTTCATCTGATAAATCAATTTTCCCTGATGATTAGACAGCTTTTCTTGAGCTGTAGCAGCACATTTTTTCCACAGGTCTTTTTGGTCATGGAATCCTTCTCGCTAAAGTCTTCCAGACAATCGCTTGGGTAAAATTCAACCCTCACTGTCTGGGATCCTAAGGAATGCCATTTTTTTGGATGACAAGACGCTGTTGTTTACTGTTTGTTGTTTCGTGACTTTCTCCTTCACTTTCCCAAAAGATTAACAGATCTTTGCATTGAACAGGAGCTACATCATGTGACTGCTTTGAAATTGCTCTACAGTCTATCTTCTTCTTGTTTACTCCCATTGTGCAGAATAGAGCAAAGGAGACAGTTAAGCGACATGAGCAGGAAATGAGATAACAACAAAGATGAAATATGACTTGAGGAAATTCCAGAAGTCCTTGAGGAAACAATGGGGAATATATTAATTAAGGAATGCCTACATTTCAGGTTCCCGTTAGGTTAGTAAATAAATGCCAAACCTTGATATTCGTATCTAGATAGGAGAAAGGAAAGAGTGCAAGAGATCATGGCTGGAAATGAATGTCCGATAATGAGAGAAACATAGGTACTATTAGGTGGAATGTGACTTTCAAAGAGTTCAAGTTGAGGGAATTAACCTAAGGCAATGAGCTAATGTGTACTAGGCCTATCTATATTTTGATGTTGGGATTTTTTTTTTAATATGTATTTAGAAGAGTAGACAATTACTTCGTAAGTATTCTTTTAGTTTCACTCTCAGTTCACTCTTAAGAAGACGTTTTCAGAAGTGATGGGAGTTGAAGAACCAATTATGTTCCCACAGCTGGAACTGCCTGCGGGGTGGCACTGAGGGTATCTGAACCTCAGGATTGCAATTGAGCATGGACATAGCAATGAATGAAGATGGTTTTTACACAAAAGAAATGCACTCCAATTATCCTGAATACTAGTCCTCACCACTGCTCCTGAAGACTCTCCAATCGCACTGAGTACTCCTTGCTTTGTAACTATCATGCCTTATCATGTTTGATTTCTGTCCTCACTATCTTTCTGTCTGGGATTAAGCGAAGGAAAAGAAGTGCCCTCCATGGAGTTTAGTGCATAATCCTAAACTACGTAGCAAGGAACGAACATTTAGGAATCATTAACAAAACATGACCTTTCTAGGTGTTCAGTTATGGGAACAAAAGAAACTTAAGACATTGACCAGTTTATGATTCTAGAATTACAATTTCTCCTGCACTCATGTTGCTGATTTCAGTAGTTTTGAAACACAGTTAAACCTGATGAATGTATCTACACTTCTGCAGAAAAAGAAAATAACTTCAAGTCAGACCTGATATTTGCTGGAATTGATCTCACTGGAAATTTCTGACCACAGAGCAGTACAGGTAGCTCATTTCCCAACTAGTGAAGTATCTGTTTGTATTGGGTTTGGGTTTGGGCAAATGACTTACTGGGTTTTGTGTCTCTTATGAAAATTTCCATCTATACTTCTACCCACAAAATATCTTCTTAAAGACACAGGCAGACATGGGCACAACTATGCCTCCACTATGTGACAGCACGTAATGACATGCAGCCACTTCTGATTTTCATTGAAACCCACTACATTGAAAAACACTTACAAGGCACTACCACACAAGACAGAAATCAACATCAATCCCATTTTCACTAAGCTCAGTTTTCTTCACCTCCATATCATGCATCACTAATATTTCTAGCAGCAGTTGAAGCAGAATGATTACATTCCCCCTCCCACTTTGATTTCCCCTTTTATGTTCTCTCCTTTGTCCTCTCTCTAGAACTGTAGATGCTGTGGATCCTAAAAAACATAATTCCTTCTATCAGCGTCTGAAGTCCAGAAGCTTGGAGTATTTTACTTTCTTTCTGAAGTAACCTCCCTGTTACCATTGATGAGTGAAGCATTGTAGCAACCAGGCTCTGGAAAGTCACTGCAGGGAGTGGATTCTTCCCTTTCCCACTGTTGCAAACTGGGAAGACACTTCAGTGATTTTGCTGAAGTGAGACAAAAATCAACACCACATTCACTATTCAGCACAGATCATCCACAGTCTATTATGAGCTGAAAATACCATTATAGGAAGCATTAAGATGGCAGAGCTACTAGTAATGCGCATCTGTGTATCTCTATTATACTGGTTTTTAGATAACAAGACGTAGTGAATGCAAAGGGCCTCACCCCGGCTGCCAAAAAAAAGGGAAAGAAAAAGAGAAAAAAAGAAAACTGTGCCCTGCATAGTTCTTTTTCTTCTTGAAGGCTGTTAATGTAAAAGGAAAAAAATAACTCTTGAAATGAAAGATGTGGAGGATCTGCTTGTCCTCGTGCACATTCACTGTGTGCTGAAGCCTGTAACAATGAAGGAAAATGATAGCAGAGAGCAGCATTTCTCTCCTTCAGACTGAGAAACTTTCACTGCAAAAGCATTTTAAAAGAATAATCCAGAGTACAGTAATTAAAGCTGATTCGGCTTCTCAAAAGACTGCTTCAAGCTTTTGTGCTGAACCTTCACAAATTCCACAGGGCTTTATTATTAATTGTGCTCCCCCCACACACTGCTCTCTTTAGTATGTTTCTGCTGTCACAGGTTCAGTATTTCTCACAGGCTTTCTGTACATAACTGAGACTTGTCAGAATAGGGAAATGTTTTTCAAGCATTTTTCCCCTTTGTCTTCCCTGTCTTGTGCCTTGTTCCCTTGGTAATTTTTTGTTTGCTTGCTTTTTAATTTTCTTCTAAATTTTCTTTCAAAGACTCTCTGGTGGAAAGAAATGACACCGGGGCTGGATGCCTTTCTTTCATCACTCTGAGATCGTATGTCAAACCCACCTGGGATCATTGCTCCTGAAACTCTGAGCAGGGGAGCTTGGTAGAGTCACTCCTGTCCTGAGGCCATGAATGCAGTTGTGGGTGCAACACATACATCTGGGCTTAGATCCAGATTCCTCCAGACATCAGGAGATACAGATACAGAACTTAAAGGTTGCTGTTTGACAAGAGAATCTGGGATGGAAAGCAATCTGTGCTAGAGGGGGGAACTAGCCCTTTAGGCTGGAATTTTCTTGCAGCCATTTAATTTATGTTTCTTTTTGTTGTATTGTGGTTTGGGTTTTGGTTTTATTTTCTAACTTGGAGAATTGAAAGGCTAATTTCTGTATAGATTGAAAGGCAGGCTGCCTAGCATGGAATAAAAGTGAAAGGCAGCATTCTTTATTGTAGTCAAAGGGAGTATAACATGATCGATAGGGGCCCATTGCCATTTAAAGGACATCCCTAAGTTTCCAAACACACCGTTTCTACTTTCCAGAATAAAGTCCAATGTTAATATTTTTTTATTCTTTCTGTGATAAAACTTCTAATAGCATAAAAGCATGGAAAAGAAACAGATTCCAATCTGAGTGGGGCATTTGCTTTTTTAAAACTGTTTTCTAGTGCATATTATTCTTTAACACATAACATTTATTGCTTTAGGATAGCCAGCAGATCATCTTATAGGGCTGGTAAATCTGCCACAGCACTTCATGAACTTCAGCAAAACAAACAGGATAGATTAAGAAGTGGACCTGACTGTGGACTGAGGAAGAAATGTTTAAACCAAAAGAAAAAGAAAGTGCCATCAAATATATTGATTCATCCATCTAATTGACCTGACTAGTATCTGACTCTGCTTCAGGAGAAGGCATCCATTCATCGGTAAAAATATTAACTTTCATTACCATCACCTGCTTGTCTTTCTTGGGAAAGTCCATGGTTCTATAGATTCTATGGATTTATTCAGACAAATGTAGGTGTGCACATATGGGCATCCACTTGTGTCCTAGTCATCTGTCCTTCCTTTACAGTCAATAAGAGAAAACATTTCTCCTGCATTTTTCTTCATTTTAAACCAAATATCAAAGTTCAGCCAGATCATGCCCTAGAAGTGCCTGTTTGTTCTCATTAACTCCTCAGAGAGGTAGAGTGACCAGTTGAGACTGATAAAAAAATAAATGTCACGCCCTGTCTTCAAGAGGGGTACAAGGATATGAGATACCAGGGGCTGTTGAACCTCATCTGGTTCCTTAGGAAGGTGAAGAAACAAATAACCTTAGAAATAATTTCCAAGCCTATTAATGACAGGAACATTACTGGGAGTAGTCAGAGCGGATTTATGAAGTGGAAATCATGCCTGACCAACCTGATGGCCTTCTACAACAGAATGCTATTGACTCTCATAACATCATCACAGATAAACTGGTGAAGTACAGATCAAATAACAGGGCAGTAAAGAAGACAGAGCCAGACTCTTCTCTTCAGTTGTGTTCATTTTAAAGACAACAAGTAAATAGCACAAACTGAAATGCAGAAAACTCCTTCAAAACATAACCAAAAAAATTTTTTACTATGATGGTGGCCAAACATCGGAATAGGTTTGCTCATACGAGCTCTTGATATTCAGTATCTGGGCAATTTTTTCTGCTTGACTTTTTTAAACAAGGAGATTGGACTGGATGATTTTGGTAGGTTCACCTTGGCTGGGCGCTATGGGCCCTCCCAGTTACTTTTTCACTTCCCGTCCTCAACAGGAAAGGGAGACAAAATAGGAAGAAAGACTTGTGGATGAAGATAAAGGCAGGGAGATCACTTATCAATTACTGTCATGGACAAAAAAGACTTAAAATTGAAAATTAATTTAATTTATTGCAAATTAAATTAGATTTGGGTAGTAAGAAACACAGACAAAAATTAAACCACCTTAAAATAAAACCACCTTCTGCTGCTGCTTCCTCCTTGGCTTCCTCCTCCCCTACCTATGCTGCCTTTTGCCCTTTCAGAAACCTGTGATCCCCCTGGCACCTCTAGATTGGCTGAAGGGCTCAGCTGTGTCCTGTGGTGGGGCCATTGGAGCTGGCTGGGACTCATTGGGACTGGCTGTGTAAGGCACTGGGCAGATCCAGCTGCTCCTCACAGAGACAACTCCCCAGTTCCCCCTACCAAAGCCTGAGCACATAACACAATGATCTCCAGAGGTCCCTTCCAAACTGAACTATTCCATGATTTGGTGGTTTTGTGACATGGTAGTTGGTGCTGCATATTGAGGTGCCAAGTTCTTGTGGTCTGCTCCCTTATTGTGATTTACTCATTGAGCCACAGCGTTGTCCTCCTCTGCCGCCTGCAGAATCCACAAGCTGCAGCAGATACGCCTATGACCAGCTCACTGTAAGTGGCTTGCAAATCACCAGCTACTCCTGAAATGTAAATGGTTTTCATTTGCTTGAATTTTAGTTTGCTTGAACTCTTCAGTTTAAACCAAATCCTTCAATACACTTTTCATCTTTGTAACAGAAAATGAGAAAAGAGTTACCACTGAGAAGCTCTTTCTTGTTCTTACTTTTTATTGTTTGCACAATTATTGGAAAATTCCTTTTCTTTCCAATACACACTAGTAAAAGCAACTATGTCAATGTCAAGGCAGAAATGTAATTTTTTTTTCTCCCAGACAGCATGTTTTCTATTTACTAACCTACCAATTATTGACCCAAGTGAAACTGTAAATTGTAAGAGTGATGTGACATATTTTAAAAATCCAAAGACATCATTGTTTGTTTGTTTGTTTACCCAAAATCAACTTGGTACCAGGGGACAGAAAATTCTGAGAATAGACTCCTGAGTCGTTGTCCAGGTCACTTGTTTTAGCTCTGTCGTGGAATCAAACAAAATGCTCTCATTGACTGCCAGCTCTACACTCAGGAGAGTTTTAAAAACAAGAGCACCAAAATGGGTTGCAATGTCTTGGATTCTTCCTGGTTGTGAGTAGGTGCAATAAAATTTGATTTCTTTTTTAAAAATTGGCATCGGGAGTATCAGCTTAAGCTCATGAGATCTGGAGTGTTTATCAGTCTAACAGATGTTGACCAGGAAGACACAAACACACAGTAGTATCACATAGGTGTGACTGGGCTTGTGCATCTAAGAAAGAATAAAAGTCAGAGGTAAAGTTGAGTATATGTGGGCTAAACAGAGTTTGTTCATACCTGAAGTTAATATAAAATTTTCTCACTTGTGTCTAGAAGATGCCACCTAGTAGGAGAGTTTAACTGGTTCTTAATTTACCATTTCTTTTCTTCTCAATGTTAAGGGGAAAGGCAGACTCCTATAAAGTGAAAGGAACTTGAATAATTTTTTCTGTTTCATGATATCCTCTCCAGGGAATCTGCCCTCATCTGCCATATAGCCCACCTGGGGCTTCCAGATGTTCAGAAAGACACATCAAGAAAAATATTAATTCTCATTGTGCCTGAGTAGTGAATAGCACCCTCTGTTCTCAGTAGCAAACCTGGCTACATGAACCAGCCTCTGCAACCTCTGGGCTTCAGTACGGAGGGTAATAACAGTGATGAAACGATGCCAGCTAGAGCTTCAGCTGGTACAGGCTACAGGACCCCATTTCACTTTATCTCATGGATCACTTCCTCTACACAATTTTCTGCTCCTTTCCCAGCTCCCCAGCAGCTGTGGGGTCCATGTCAATGTCTTTAGAGTGAAGTTTCTTCCTGACATTCCAGCGGGGCTTGTTGTTTCCAAGCAGTCACTTAGCCTACAACAAAAATGAATACCACATTGACAAGATAGCTCTAGACACACCAGTGAACTAGAAGTAAGTGGAAAGGTCAGTAAAATAGTCTCTGCTGAATCAGAATGTCTGTTATTAAAGAATGCATGGAAACGGAGTTATAGTTAATGCTTCGCCGTTGCACAATATATTCTACTTAATTCCTTAGCTCATTAGCACACTGAATAGGGATTTAAGATAGGGATGCACCCAAAGGCCCATTCTCAGAAAAAATAAAATACAGCAAAAGTACAAATAAAAATGTCCCAAAACTCCGAGAGAAAAGTTTCTTAGAAATCCTTTTATTTCTCTTTTTTTTTAAAAAAAGAAAACTTCAGATAATAAACTTTAGGAGCAACATTCTGCAAATTTCCTGTGTCCTAGAAGCATTATTAACGGAGCACTGAAATATTCTTTTGAACATGCACCAGGTGCCAGACTGTTAAAATCAGATCTTTTCAATTACTATTGCATTTTCCCCTTTTTCTTACAAGACCATGGACATCATTTGAACAGACAATATTTTACGAACTGACCCACTTTGACACAATGCCATGCCATGCAATGTTTGAAGCTAGTATTCTGCTCTGGAACACACTTGCAAGTGTTGATATCTATTCTAATAGCTCTCTGCATCTACAGAAATCCCTTTGCAATGGAAATGGGCAAGAAAGGCAAGGCTAAGTGTGATAAAATGCTTTTGTAAGCACAGTACATAGCTCAGTATACCATTGTGTTCAACCTCTTAACACAAAAGTTAATGCTAGTGGCTCCAGAGGCTGTCAAAAGAATTGGGAACAACAAAGCTGGGATGGTTTATTAGTAAAATTGCCCTAATGATAGGGTGACTAAACTGAGACTTGGATTTACTCTCTCTTCCTTCACTGATCTTAAGTTTTCCTAGAGGCTTCTTTGTGTCCCACTTTGCCGCCTGGAATGCGTGAATCACAGCACAGACCCCTCTGGGGCGATGACTGCAGAGTTTTTGAATATGGTGGTAATGATAGGATTGGGAAAATACCTGTAAGAATTAGAAAGGGGCTGGGAGAGGGCTGTAGCAGGTATACTGCAATTCTTTATCAGGTGTTTTCAACCTTGGAGGAAGGAAAGGATTCTTTAAGAAATCTTTATCTGCCCCTACTGGAAGCACAATTGCTCCAGTGTTTGTCTGAGGGTGACATACAGGCTAGCTGTTGTCAGAAGGTCTGCTAGTTGCTTAGACAGCTCTTGAGGTATGAAAGATGCCCAAGCACTGAATCATGGTATAATTATAACAAGCTGCTGAGCTGTTCCAGAAAACATATCAGTTTCAAACCATCAGGCTTCACATATTTGGTGTAAATTTTATTCTAATGAGCTTGTTCATCTAACAGGCTGGAAAATCTAGTAGAAACTGCCAATTTGTACACATTTGCCACTAGTAGCTTGTCGGGCACTGCAGAGCTTTCTACAGCTGTGTAGCCATTCCTGTATCTTTGCAGTCACTCTCCGGGGATGGACACCAAACCTATCACATCCAGCCTCAAAATTATGGTTAGTGTTATGGATTGCAGTGACTAGCAAAATTGTCAATATCCAAAGCTGCATTGTGCTCAGGCTCTCCAAAACCAGCCAGAAAGATGCCTCCTCTCTGAAAAAGTACCAATCTTCATGTATGGAATGAAGAGCCACCACCTGTTGTTTGTTTGGCAGTATACAGGAAGGGGGACTAAGAGAGTCAGAGCCAGATCCTGGTGTATCAGTGCCACCAGTGAAAGGGTAGTATGGGCATAGGCTCCAAGAGGAAAAGTGTTATGAGTCTTAATTTCTAATTAATTCATAATGTCTATTCCAGGTTCCCAAGAAAATACAGATCTCTTCACATTATCTACTTTTGCTGTGTGTTTATGTCTGTAAACGAAATTTGTCCAGTATGGCCAAATATGATCTCTGACTCTCTCTGGCTTTCTGTAATCTCTGGCTAGCACAGCCATGTGAGTTTCTCAAGACAGGTCCTGGTTGAATGGGAATAAAGTTTCCTCAGACCCATGACAGAGTGCTGTAAGTCATACAAAATCTTTCTTTATTCTTCCTTTATGTAACATTTGTTCCTCATTTGCTAGCAGAAGGGAATTATTTGCTCAGTGATTTGATACTTCCTTACTGTTTAGTTACTCTGTAGACTTAAATAGGATGACATTTTCATCCATACTATTCCACTTCAATGAAAGGAAAAAACTCTACAAGATAGGACATTAGAAACTTAAACCAAAGTCAGAAATCAGTTTGTCAGTATGCAATCATTTGTTCAACATGTTATCAATTTGATGATCCCAGAAATTATTGCCTCAGGATCTATTTGTGGTAGTTAGATTCAACTTACTTAAGTATTGCAAGAATGGAAATTAATACAGCTAGTGTTCCAGAGGGGACTCTGTAGTATTATATTATTTTTCATTACAGTAACAAAAGTGCAATCTATCCATAAAGTCAGTTAAAGCAAAACGCAAACCCTTCAATTGTTTTCCTGTATATTATTTATCTAATTTTTTTTTTCTTGGTGACATTGTGGTTCTTCAGGGTTTCTTAACCAAGAATGGTTAAAATCCAAAAGGTATATATTGACATTACTCATGTGGATTAAAAATAATTAGAGTTTTAAATGTATATTCTTTTTACCTGCTCTTTAAACTATTTGAATTCAGAGTTTTGATTGTTTTGAATTTAGTATTTATTCATTCCTGTTCCAAACAAAATTATCATTCTCAAGAATTCACAGGACTCCACGAGACAGGGCTTCTCTTACCAAGTATCAAATAAGGTGAGAATACAAATGGTGTCAGGATTGCACTGGGCAAACATTTCTACCCGTGGAGGATTCATGTCTCTATAACCTGAGAATTGCAGACAAGATATTTCTGGTGTCTCTTGATGCAGAAAAAGAGAATTTCAGTGGATCCTGACCACTGAAAGGAAGTCATCTACATATTCGGCCTTAGCCACCTTCTTCACCATTGTTTGATTTATTTGTATATGAATGTGACTGCAAATAGTGAAGACCTATACCTTATGTCATGTCCTTGTGTTTGTAATGTATGTTAGGATTTTGGAAATTGCAGTTGAGTGAACCTTTGCAGGTATTAGGCCTTAGCTCAAAAGACGTGCTGAGAAGTAGCTTAAAGCCTTTTTTTATTAGGACCCCAGTTTTGTTCATTAGAACTATGCAATAAATCCCACAGTTTTAATAGAAACTTGCGAGTAAATTGACATGTTCTTTCAAAACTGCTGAAGTGTAATCTCATGCAGCTGTAAGGACTACCTGTGCACAGCCTGACAGCTCTGCTTCTCAGATTATTTTGGACTTGTCCATTTCCTCTCCTGCGTAGCATCATTTCTCCACTGACAGCCACTCGGACATGCAGCTCGCATCATTGTGTCACCTCTCTAGCCAGACAGCAAGTATTAGCATCAGTCTCTGCACTGAATGACTGATAATGTGGCATCTTATTTTTACACTGTAGGGAATACTAGCTAAAGGGATTCTTTTCAGTGTCATTTTGATTGTTCCCTGAACCATTTCTGCAAAAGGATAAGGGGTTTTATCCCCCTTTAGGATCTTCAGAGGCAAGACAGAATCCTGCAACCTGCATAAAGACCATGGACTCACATCTGGGATTTGTCATGAAGACAAGATTTCAGCCTTCATTTTCTTAGTTTTAAATGCCTTCAGGAAAAAAGCATCAAAAGGATTTTCCCACCACCCATAACAGCTGGTTTGAAACCTGTGTGTTTCAACTGGGGTCTTTATACTGGACTTTATCCACGGTGGTTGTGTCTCTAGAGATTGATTTGGTATTTAACCCCAGAGATGGTGAACTCCACAGTCTGAAAATACAGGGACATTTACTGGGGTGGACTACCTGAGGCCTTACCCCTGTCTACCACTATGCAATATGTTTGTCCTTGCCTATGCAGTCACCTGTTCCTGCACTCGAACCCTCCATTAATGGAATAACTGCACCTGATTATCAGCAAAACTGAGGGAGGATGGAGACAGTCCTTAGTTGCAGTCTCAACTCTGAAATTGATGTTTTATTTGGCCCTTTATTAAGCCTCTTCCTTCATTTGGATTGAATAAAATACCATAAGACTATTAAATACTATAAAACACTGTGGGACTAATGTGGCAGTTCATTTGTATTTTCAAAACTCCTCATTGAAATTTTGAAAACATTTTTCATGGAAAATAAAAAAAAATGCTATTAGAGAGGACAAGGCATTCGGGGTGAGGAACAGAAATGTCAGAAAAGAGAAACATCTTTCTTCTTTCGGTTTCACCTTAAAAATCTCTTTCATACGTCACCAGCAACTCAATCTCAAGGGTTAGGCAGTTTCTGTACTATGCTGCTGTCTGTAATGGTGACCATCACAGTGCCACTGAAGCACAGGTTTATGTCCCTGTCTGTAACATCTATGGCCTTTGCCAGTGTGTTTAGTTATATAGGCCACTTACTGCCTCCTTTGGTGTGTTGATCTTGTTAGAGGATTATTTTTTCTGGTAAAACCAACACAGCTGCCTATTTTATTAGCTTTTTTTTACCACAGGGACATGGGGCAACAGGACAGGAGACTGCAGAAGTCCCTGCTGAGGGAGGCATTTGGGAAGTCCAGGGAAGCTAGAATCAGGACAAGTGATACAAGAATTGTAGCCAAAATTCTTTCACTATTCTGTCGGAGAGAAAGCAGTGTTCAACTCATTAGTCTTGGAATTAACCATCTAATTTACATTACACATTATAATGTTCTTATTTTTGTTTCTTGATTTAAAAAGTCAGTTGTTTAGAAATATTTTTCTCTACTACATTCTGAAGGCTTAATTTGGAAGTTTTTACATGCATTTTTTTTTCCCTGTACCAGGGAATGTTGTAATGTTCCCATTACAACAAATATACTAATTGTGTTCTGTAAAGGGATTCAAAACCCCATCTTTTGATAAAGCATTCTGTAGTGTGTAGTTACAAATACATTTGGTTTAATCACCTCTCTAACTGTTCAACAGTCACGATATTCTTACAGAGCACTGGAAGAACACTTCTCATTCTCTTCCTTTAAACTACATGAATAGTTCCAGTGAGAAAAGTAAAAGTTTGGAAACAGGATTTTCAGAGAAGTTTTTGAATCAGAGAGCTTTTTATAGGGTTAATGTACGTTTAAAAGAGAACTAGAAATTGCTGGAGGTATCCACTGGGCATAGCAGTCATTTAGGGATAATCCTTGCCAATTAGCAATGTGGGTAATCCGCTCACTGGAGGTTTGCACCCTGAGAGGAGCCATCTCCTGGTTTGGTCTGGTCAAAGAGAACTCTGCAAAAACAAGGCCAGAACACAGTGCTGTTCTAGAATAAGGCACATCTTTCTATTTGGCAGATCTTGCAATTACCTTTAAAGCCATATGGATAAAAGTGGCTTGAGTTTAAATCTTTTGTTTGTTGGTTTGTTATGTGTTTTCCAAAGAGAATACTCTTCCTCTAAAGAGACAGCGTTTTGCTTTGCTAAGCTGAATTGTCACATGTTAACCCTGCTCTTCTCCCTGAGGAGAGGTGGTATACCAGGGTTTGAAATACACCCAAAGAGTGGCAATAAATTGTTAGACCTGGTGTAACAAGATTAATCCTAGAGGGAACCATCACTCCTGAGGAATACTTCAGAAAAGGATCTGCAAACCCTAATAGGCACATGGGCTCTCTGAGCAGCCAGGCACTGCCTCCTCTGCCCCCACCCTCCTGCCCCATGTGACAGACGCATCAGAGCTCTGGGTGCAGGTCCAGCACCACCCTTGACTTTAGTGGAGTGAGCTCTGCTCACAGAAAGCAAGTTGTACAAAGTCAGACTTTAAATTTGAATTTATTCAAGCAAAAGATCTTAACACAGGTTGAATGGTAAGGGCAGAGCTAGTCCATCAACTGCAGTGAACTGCATATACCTCAGTTTTCCTACAGGTTTTACGCTAAGGAAACAAATTAATATGCCAAGCATTTTTATGTCCACAATGTCATTCTGCTTTTCAGTTCAGTGAAAACACCTTGACTTAGAGACTTACGCTGAACAAGCAATGCATAAAAGCAACATGAGGCTATAGAGTGCATGGAAAATTATCTTATTCCATGTTGTACCTTGGCTTTCTCTTTTAAACGATTGATGGGGGGTTGATAAAAGCTCAGTGGCTTGTTATCAAAGACAGCAGCTCATAAGATCAGAGACAAATTATGACTGTGTATTAGGGGCTGGTTATTATTTAAAAACAAACCATATTGGTTACCCCTTCATCAGACACAATCATCTTGTGGGTATTCTTTTATGATTGTTCCATTTTCTGAGACTCACAAAACAATTTAAAGTTAAGCATAACACAGCTTATTCTGCTGAAGATATCAAGGGAATGTACATAATGACTAATTTAAAAGCAAACACAGATTAACTAAATTCACACATAAAGGAATGTACTTCAAAAGTTATCACATTTTTTGCTGGCTGAGATTCAGCAGATAATTAAAAAAACTCAACCCTCTTGCTTTCAATCCTTTTCAACCCTCTTGCTTTCAAACCCTCATGTTTTCAATCCAGAAAACATGTAAGTAGGTTTATAGAACAAAAGGCAAAGGCCCTGCTCTCAGCATCCTGTCTAGACAATGAGTTGACCTTATTTAAAGTGGTGCACTGAGTGGCAACTCCCTGGACTTGAAATCTATGAAACTGAAGGGACTGATTGCTGAGATCAAATGAGAAATGTCTGAAACTTAGTGTCCAGTAGAAAAGCTGTTCAAAATTTTTATGTGCTTTGGGAATATTTTTAAAGAGAAAATAAAACTGAAGGACCTAAGAAGGAAAGCTGCTTAAAAGAGCATCTGCAATTGCTGTCTCTGTTGCTCAGGCCTGCTTGTTTTTCTTGTGCTGTGCTAAAGCAAATCTTTGCACAGTTTTGTTGTGGGTCCTGTTGGGGAGCTAAGCCAGCTGAAAGCTAAAATCTTTTTTCTTAGTCTTCCAGGCAGATCAGTCATCAGCCTGTTTCAATGCTAGACTACCAAAAGGTATTGCATAGGCATAGCCGCAGGAATGATGCCGAGAAAGGTAAGAATAGCAAAGAAACTGAAGTGTAATTATCCTTTTACTGACCACTGAATATCTCATTCATGTAATCCCACACTGAGAAATGTATTTATTTAGAAATTTGATGTCTTCTTATCTTTCAAGCTGACAGGTAACTACTGTAATAAACTGCAACTGGGTTTCATACCTCACTCTCCCCATTCCCAATATAAAGGCTGAAATGTTCAGCACAGTGCCAGGAAAATAGGAGCAACTTAAAAAAATCTGCAAAAGTTCCATTGTACCTCAGCAGTTACCTAACTGACCTGCTTAATTTGGCAAGACTAAAACCATGATCATATTGGCTGTAATCTAATTATGCTCTTTTCATTAATATTTTTAATGGTTCTTGTTTGTATGGCATTGCTCATTTAGTGTAAATTGTGGGTTTTTTGAAAAACTATGATTGTGGGACCATGTAAAATGATCTTTTTTTATGGTTTTTCAATGCATCTTTCAGTCTGTTTCCAAATTAGCTGTAGATTATGATTGCAAGGGAAAGGAAATTTTTACTGCAAGGATTTGTATATCTTTAATTATTCTTTCATGGGATTTGAAGTACAGTTAACACTTGGATAAAACATGAGTTTAGATGATCTATAGTACCACTATGAAGAAATATCAATAGGAGAAGTAATAATAAGACGTTTGACTTGAGGCGAGTCTGGATGTTTTGACTCAGCAAAAAGATACAGCACACAATTTGAAAATAGGATACATTTTAATATCCTGAAAAGTAATTTATTGCACAAAGCAAACACAAAAGCAGTGTGTGTATACATGTATATGAAATTCTGCTTATATATGAAGTCTTGCAGCTATTTCACATTAAGACTTGAGAAAATCTGAGTTATTGTTTTAGTGAGTATTTCTTGAGATAACATTATTCCCTATGTGTTAAGTAGGAACAGGAAAATTCTGAAAATATGAATGTTACTTACTACTTGATTTCGTGGCATAAATTCAATTAGTAGAATTTGTGGATGAATTTAAATTTGTAAGGAAGTGTGTGTTCTAGACTTTTGAGTTTTAGGTTCTTTCTGGAGATGTATCATCTGAGTTGTCATCTTCAGTAATATTCTTTCTCTAAAATCACTTCTTTGAAAGCCTGATCTGCTTTAGGTGTTTATCCTATGTCTCCATGTTACCACCTTATTCTACTCAAATGGCTGTAGTAAGAAATTTTTCTTTCTAGGAGATTGCTTCCATCATAAGCAAAAGTATTGCTTCCATCATAAGCAAAAGGTATTAGGAATAATGCCCACCCTCTGACAAACGACCATCATATTTCAGAGACTTCAGTTCCATTTTGTGCTCTATCGCAGATAGTGGGACTATGCCCTCAGTAAACAGGTATCGAAATATGCCCCTAACCACTTAAACAGGAATATAAAAGGATTAAGCAATCCACCCCATCCTCTTTTTATCTTTTTGTTATCTAGTTGAATGGGAAATGGAGTGTTTTGGGACCAGAAAGAAGAAACTCACCTCTGATTGTCTTAAGATAAAAAATCAGACCTGTTAGTATCAAAACACCATTACTTCAAGGACTCTTTCCTGCAATGAGGGACAGAGCAGAAGCTACCCATGAAGCCATGTCAGGTCTTTGTGCCAGCTGAGATCTCACCTCTCTTCTCCCACTGTCATTATGCTCCTTGTTTTTCCACTCTGGCTGCTGTTCTTGGCTCTGCAAGCCCTGGGGAAGAGTTGTTTCATACATCTTTGTATCATTTACAGTGTAGCTGGACCTTTCCAATGGCTGAAGCCCTTGGGGAATCTACATGTAATGACATGAAGAATTCAGCTAAGATGTTTAAATCTGAAAGCTTTTTTCCCTTGACTGTGTGAGCCAGAAGAGGAAGAGGAACTCTCACTTGAGCCCTTGGCTTAACTGCCTTCTGTCTCCATTGACCACACAGGGAGCCTCATGAGACCTGTGTCCTGCCTTAGGCATTTAACAGCAAATGACTACAAATTGGCTTTGTGTGGTATCATGGTTACAGATTTTTTTCTCTCCAGCTTTATTTATAGCTTTAAAAATTTCAGCTATTTTTTTATGTAGTTTCTATGACCTCTCTTTGATGCAATTTTAGGTTTTTTTTACCTTAGCCATATTCTATTAATAATTCACATCAGGAAAGCCTTCACCCAGTTTCCACTCCACTTTGCAAGCTGCTCTTAACTACATCGTCCAAGGCCACTATGAATTAGGAAGGAAATCCATAAGACCAACACTGAGAAGATCCCATTGAAATTACCTACAGCTATGTGTTAGAGTAAGAGATAATCTGGTGGAGTGGAATTAACTCTTCTTTGCTAACCAAACTGCTGTGGGTGCTTCACCGACTGGAGAGCCAATTCTTGTTTGCTGGTTGGTTAGCAACTTGCCTGCAGACAGGATTTGATATGATGCCTCATATGTTGAAGCTGTCCCAACTCCTAGTCCGCTTTATGTATCAAATGTGTAAAATAAATCTTCCTAGGTTTCTTAGTACAGTGGAAAAATATCTAGTTTTATACACTGCTATTTTTTAATTAATTTTCTCCATGTATTTGAGTTACATTTTTCTTGATGTAAACCTGTACTGATTTTTTTCATGTTAAGTGGACAAGCTTTACACAATGAAGCTAAGATGGTATTAGATATTGAACTTAGTGAAAATACAGCCCACTGTCAGAAAAAACAAAGAGCAGCAAGTGCCTAAACTGCTTGACATCAAAAAAGTGTTTGTAACTACAGTTATCAACTGATTTGTTATTTTAGCAGGGATTGTCCGTTCCAGGAGGAACGGAAATATCTTTGTGTTAGATATTTCCCTGGTAAATGAAACAAGAACAATTTTCATCTTGACCTCAGCATTTTACTATTCTTGAGAAACAGGGATTGTAACAGAGAAGCATATTTGAGTTGCTAAAAGTGATGTGTGATTCAAATCGTTACTTCCTGTATAGGATGCATTCAAATACTTTTTATTTAAAGTACAGCCAATTCAAATTAACACATTTTTTGTACAATAAGGGCTTACAGTCTTTACATTGTTGCACTCCTTAAACTGTGCTTGCAAAACATATTTTAAACGTAACTACAGCTACCAGTGTATTTAAAACAAAAATGAAAATATATTATTTTCAAGTACATTTGATAAAAACTGGAAGATATTTAATTGGTTGTATGAAGTAGGTCTCTGCTGGAATAGAAGGCAAGGAAAAAAAAACATTTTAGATGCAGCAGAAGTTTTTTTTATGTTTCTTTGCATTTCACTTTTCTATTATTTCTACAAAGTGTTCTCTGGCATATAGTTTCTAGTTCAGTAATTACCAGAACATTTCTGTTCATATAAATCTTTAAATAAAGAAGAAGTTGTTAACAACCTTATTCTGATCATTGCTAACTCTGGGGGCAGTGTAGTGCCTACACCCAACCTTGTTCTTCAGCTCCACAAGATCAACTCAAAATTCAGAATATTTTAGAAACCATTAATTACATTAAAATGCCACATCTTGACTTTGCTTCTAGTTTAAAAAATCTTATGTACTGAAATAAGAGTTACTAATAAAATTTACAGTGTGATAGACCTGTTCTGTTTCTTCAGCATTAAATCTATTGATTGTAGTGAATACAGTAGATTTTAACTTGTCTCAAACCTATAGAACTAGTGTTTCAATATTAATAAAGGATGAATTTTATTTTATTCTTATTAAGCATCACTGCCAACATGGGGTAGTTTGTAATGGCCACTAGTTCCACGCTGTGATCTTCAAAATCTTTAATTTGTGACGGAGATATGATAGCTTTTAACAGTGAGATCTGTTTGCAGTTCCTTTGTAGTATCTTTTTATGTACCCTAATCCTGGCATTGGTCAAGAAAGAGGGTCATTTTCAAATAGTGTTCAATTTAAAAGATGTATTTTAAAACTGCCAAAAAGATACGTTGATGTTTCAATTTTTATTTTTTTTCAAACCACATTTTTTCTCTTTTTTGCTCAAAATGATGTAGATAATGGCTTATATTTTTAAAATAAAGCAGGAGAAATTGAAAGAAGACATGCTTAATTGAGGCTAGCTGTCCACCTTTTTTTTAATATTTAATTTGCAAAGTTCCATGGTCTTGAGTTTTATTATCAATATGTAATGGGAAAAATATCAGGATCTCAACAATCAGTTAGAAGATGGAAAAAATAGCTATCCTGTCAGATTGTGGGATGAGTTGACAAAGAATCTAGGAAAATTTGTCCAGATGGGGATTATTGATTAAATATTCATAATCTATGAAAGGACAATAAATGTGTAATGTTATCATAGCATTTTTATACTTTCAATTTTAAAGGAGAATTATAGTTTCATAAGATCTTAATTTAACCAACAAGAAATGAATTCCTCCTCTCTTTCTTTCCTTCCTAAATTTACAGGAGCTAAATTAAACTAGAGTCTTTCTTTGAACATTTTAAAGATTTTACTGCTGTTGGAATGCCTGGATGCTTGCTTTTATTAATATTTTATCCCACCTCTTCCTTTGCATTACATTTTTTTGGTAATGCTTTAATTAAACGAACCTAAGAAGTAGAATTGTTCTTCAAGTGTTCAATGAATTAAAACTACTTTTGGTGCTGTCAACCTCAGATTGATGGTTTACTCTTGAGGTTTAATTTATATCAATTGTAATGACCATCCTGCAAGTATAACATGGATAAATGTTAAGTAGAAAATAACTACTATGATTTGCATACATAGGTATGTATATTCTGCAGAGTCTCTAACATTGGGTAGCTAAACATATTAATATTGTGTGATAACAGCCAACTATTTGACTCAGGTTGCAACATGCCATCCTTACTAACTCCTGTAGGTCCTTCTTGCATGAGAGTAAAATGAAGGGAACATAAATATATCTGACAAAGTCATCAGGGATTAGAAAACAGAATCCAGCAATAAATATGGTAATTAGGCAATTTGAGACTTAAAGCACAGGGTTCTTTGAAAATGCAATTTCAGAACTGAGAACCAGCACTGAAAATTTCACCATTAAGGAGAATTATGATAGAACTGAAACTTTTTAATGACATTTAAACATTTTTTATTGGGAATTTAATAACTTTTCTGCTCATGCTAGGGAAATTTTAATGATGAAGTTATGTATACAGAGTTTTCTGTGCACACCAGTCCTCCCTACTCTGTCAGATCTCCAGCAGCTGAATTTGGACTCCTCCAGCATTTTTCCTTCCATTCAATAAGATGATGGGGGACAACTTAGTTCGCAATGAGAATGTGGAGTTTCTTGATTACAAGTAATTTTGGACAGATAACACTATAGCTAATTTCCTGGATTTGATAACTTTTTAAATAAATTTTGCTATTTTACAGTATTATATTCCTCATTAACATCTACACATTTTTCTGGTTGATGTTTTCCACTATGATGACATGTCGATAAAGATAATAGTTTAGGGGTTTGTAAGTAGATCTTTCCTATTAAATAACTTACGATGCCTTTTTAAAACAGAGGTGGAATATCCAAAGATGCCGACACTAAATGCATGATAGCACCAAAGTTTATTTTCCATGACGTTATTCTGTCATGTCACTGTATTCCTTCCCACTCTCCAGTCTGCTGTCAGCTGCAGAACTGCTTTTCAGCCTACAGGGAAATTTCTTGGACTTTCAGACAACAGCAAACCTCAAATAGAAAACCTGTGCATGGCACCTTTGGGGGATGCATGAGGGTAATTTGCTCTTGGTGATGAACCATAAATTCTCTGGCACACTTGTGAGGACCATATCGGCCGTAATTGCAGATTTACATCCTTTCAATACTCCAGAGTGTGAAGAGGCAGAAGAACCCTTTTCAACACTATCTGCAGCAGCATTATGCTTAATTAGGACCCATTACAAATGGCTAATAAAAACATAACTAAGCAAGCCTCATTGTAACTTGCAAAATTATTAAAACTAGCCTTGAAAGCCGAGGCAGAGGGAGGTCTGGTGTGTAATGATCTGTGTCATGCATCAGTTGCATTTCCCCTGGGTTTGGCTAAACATAATGCAAGGTGCTCTGGCCTTGCATTCAGTTTGGCAGGGCAGTTACAGTCTCAAAACAACAGCTTATTTTACAAGAACCTCTGTCTCCTATCTGAAACAGAGGTGTTGGGTTGTAAAACGTACCAATCTACATGTAAGGTGTGCTGTGATGCTTTTGAAACTGTGTAGTTAAAAGTAAGTACACTGAACTGCTTCCTGATCCTAAATCTGTACACAGAAAATATGTAGGTACTCAAACAAATAGTTCAGGCAGTTTTGAACCCTTTTGCCGGAGGCAGGGTAATCAATATATGTTTTCCCAAAATATCTTTTCCTCCCATCTGGTTGCATTGCAGGAGATGGGATGGAGAGAATTACGTGCCGGCAATAGTTAATGAATACTTTGTGTATGCTTCAAGAATGGTCCTCCTTGTTTTTTAAATCTGTTCTGTATCACTTCAGCTCCCCAGACTGATCAGTATCTCTCAGACAAGGCTTTGTCCTCAGATTGCAGCCAAAGCATATTTTGGCGTTTTCAATACCAACAATCTGCTGCTCTGTGAATAAATAAACATTTGCATCATAGTGTGTTTAAAAACTAATCCTGAAAGGCATTAGCTTGCATTTGAAAATGTCCTCAGTGACAGCCTGGGTATTCCTAGCGTCCTCAAGACAGTTTTATACTGAAATCCCTTTTCTGGCAATTCACAGTACATATGATTTCTGTCTGAGCACCATGTGACACTCTCTTTTCTTCTTCTATTTTTTTTTACATTAAAAATCCCAAATTGAACCATGCCTGTGTAATTCAGCTCTCTTTGCTGTCACCACTTTTGTGTAAAGTCAACACCAAGTTAATAATGATCCCAATTGGACACCAATCCTACACTCCACCTGCTATTTTTGGATTGCTCTTTTCCATTAAAGTGAAACTCAAAGCAGGTGGAACAATACAGTGAAGAGAGAAAAATTTTGTTATGTGTGTATCTATACACATTGCACCATCACAATGTTCAAAGAGGTAAAACTTGGCTTTTCCATTAAAAGGGATTATTGACCTAGACACCCTTGAAACCTTCCAAATCTCTAAACAAACCCATATCTGTTTCCAGCTTGAGCTGATGCATGAGTTTTCCCTTGCAATCATGGCACCATGTTTTATTGTTGATAGGTAAATATTTTATAGTAAAAACAACTAGAGAGGAGAGGAGCAACATGAATCCCAGAGGACATTCAGCTTCCTGGAATAAATAAGCTGAATAACACTGTGATCTTGTGTTGGTTTTTGTCCTTCTATTTTAGCAGCACCACAGTTTGGACTGCCATATCCCACTGTCTCTGTGAGACTGCAGGCTCATAAAGCAGAGAATGAATTACATTTACTTGTTTAGTTTTATTGCTTGTGCCAGATATCATAAGGAAAATAACTTTGTGTAATAAGGATTCCATGTTTGATGCTGTGTAAGTTGGAAATCATGTAAGTCATGGCTGGTCCTTGGTTTGCTGTGTGTGTAACTAAGCCCAGTTTGGTAGAAATAATTCATACAAATGCAGGACCCTGTGCCACAGCAGGAGGATGTTTCCTGCAGGAGCTGCAGCTGTGGAGAGCCCAGGAGTAGGTTGTCCCTGAAGGACAGTCCCCCTCAAAGGATCCATTCAATAGCTCTCTTCCCTGTTGCATACCATAGACTGCTTTTGTGTCTTGAATGCTCGAGAATAATCAGTTATTCTAGAGAGCATGATGTCTTCTGGTGGCATTCCTAGTGGTGTCTGGAACAGCTGATTCTCTTCCTGATTGCTTTCAACATGTGTTACAGTAATGGGAACAAGCCCCAAAAAACTAAAAGAGAAAACCAAAACAAATCTGAGTTTTGGGAAAAGTCTCAGAGATGTTCTGAAGCTTTTAATTTCCATTTGGAACTTTTTTTGTTCTACTTGATAGTACTTAAATACCTAATAAGCTTTTCCATCCACAGTGACAAACTGAACTAGGGAAATAGCAAAAAATAAACAAAGGTTTGAAAGTGAGTTTACGAGTTTGGCCATTATACTCCGAGAAAGGTAAGAGTATTGGGGGCACTTAGACTGCCTTGTTTAAGCAATTTTGACTCCATGAATGGGATTTAATATGAATACATGTTCCTACTTGAGCCTTACATACTGGATCTGAAAGGGGCTTGTAATGAAGTGAGTGTCAATCTTCTTTCCAAAGTAACAAGTGATAGAATGAGAAGAAACAGCCTCAAGTTGTGGTAGGGGAGATTTAGATTGGCAGGAAAAATTTCTTCACAAAAATATTTGTCAAGGATTGGAACAGGCTGCCCAGGGAAGTAGTGGAGTCATCATCCCTGGAGGTATTTAAAAGTCATGTAGATGTGGTGGTTAGAGACATGGTTTAGTGTGGTGGGGTTGGCAGTGCTAGGTTTGTGATTAGACTCAATGATATTAAGGGTCTTTTCCAACCTAAATGATTCTATGATCCCATGATATTGCGCCATTACTTTGCTGTTGAGGGCTGTCTCAAACTTGAACTTTAATACTCAGGCTCTAAAGACATGAAACATTTATGTGCTATTACCATGTATTTTACACCAGTTCTTGAAATATGAGAGCTTGGTAGCATGCCTGGAGGTCAGCATCCATTTAGTTCATGTAATATAGTTAATCCTACATATTTTACTTGGTGTCCAGGCATTACTCTAGCTGTTTATCATGACAAGAACACTATCCCTTTTGACCAAGCCCAAATCATCCAAGATTTTATAGGCTAAGACCAACACCACGGTTTCTAGCTGGGAGTTAAATGGCAAGCAGTGAAGACTGTGAATGTCTAATCTTATCATGTCCCCAGTGAACTACTACATTTAATAATCAAGCCGCATTCTGTCTTCACTCCAGTGCCTGAGCAATCCCAGAGCAGAACCCCATGTGGAGCGTATTTCAGCAATGTCACTAATTTAGTTAAACTGGTGGAGGAGCTGGACAGTTAAAAAAAATATTACCCACAACACATATTGCTGTATATGATTTGGATGTTAAGGATGGGATTGGAATTTACAACAGCTAAGACTCTTCAATATATTTGCATATATTATGTAAATGTTCTTGAAAATATATTGACATATATTAATCATGTGAACTCTGTAATTTGTGGTACAATCTCTTAAATTGAAGGAGTTTCTATATGGAAGCTAGTCAAATTTATCTTTAAACTGTGCATGGTAAATGCTTATATAATTAGCCAGACACACAAATTGTAAGGCTAATTATTTTAATTGATTAATTGCATTTGTGTAGACCTCTTGTTAGAATAATATTAACTGATTACTTTTTTTGAAGGCATTACTGAAGTTACCATTCCTAGAGTATCTTCCTTTCCAAAAGAAACACATATCATATATAGCTAATGTCCCAGCAACTGTCACAGCACACTCTGTTCAGGGACCAAGTGCTGCCAGCCCAGGGAAGCTCTCTGACCAAATAATGTTAAAAGTGTTCAGCAGAACAATGTGGACAACAGCTGTTCTTGCAGTAACTTTCAAACACCAAAGTGCCTGTCTTGCTCTGGAAGTGCCTGAATAAAAAGCAGGATCTGCTGCTGCATGGGTATGTGTGCAAAGGATGTGGCGGCAGGGAAGGCAAAAGCTGTATTTTCTGCGTAGGAGCAGCCTGAGCTGCATTACTTTACTTAAATTGTAAGGTTTCAGAGAGCTTCACCAAGGAAACAATACTTTTCGCAGCAAAGTCAAAAGGAAAATATTCCAACTAGTTCAGTGCTGGTAGCATTTTGCCTGAAATCTTGGGTCACAGCTACATACCTTTATAAAATAAGGCTGTATTATCAGCTCCGTGAGTATTTGTGTGTGTGTACATCTACACTAGTTAAAACTTCCAGAGGCAGAATATTACAGTTTCTGGGTTTTTTTTTTCTGTGAGTTTTTTATGTCTTTATATGAATTGTTCTAAAAACATAGAACTCAAAAGCCAGTGCTATGCAGGAAGCTACATGCTTTGTTCATAGGGGTTTTATTGTTGATAAGATTGGCTTATGGATTAAAAGTTGTGAACTTGTCAATTAAAGTCATTCCACCACAACCTTCCTACTAAAATGCAGCACTCTCATCCCAAATGCAAAGGCCTTACAAAAGGAAATGAACAGTAGCTAGTATATTTGTTTATTTTTTGATTCTCAGAAGTAACAGAATAATTTTTTGCTGAAAACTATGGAGAAAAAATCAATCTAAAGCAAGAAACAAGCATGAAATGCTTCAGCTCAAGTGGGTAAAATGATATATAAGCAACTGAAAACAGAGACATTATGGAAAACATTAAGCAACCTTATCTCTCTGTGTTGCTAGCAACTCCATCTGGTATACACAGTAAAAATACTGAAACCAGAAAAGCAAACACAGCAACAATCAACTTTATTTATTGAAATAAAGATGCATAAAACAACACTCCTGTATCAAAATGTCCTAGAGGAAGAAAACCAATCTCACCAGGCAAGGTTTCTCAGTACTGAAAGGACTGTGATGGGAATAGCTGGAGGCAAATAGCTGCTGTTGTGTACGCAGTGATACATCCTGAGATATGGAAGACAGAAGGATTTCTAACACAAAAGAGGCTTCCTATAAAAATATTCCAGTTTGCATTTTTTTATAGCAGTATTACAGACCCTGGCAATTATATTCTCTTTTCTTGAAACAAGCTGTTCTGAAAGCATACTGGTCAAAGTGACTTGCCCTTTCCCTGGGAGATTATAAAGTGGGAATCTGTTTTGATGGTTAATCATTAAATAGAGACCTTTACATTTTCAGGAACAGAACATTTCCTGAAAGAAGTGGTGACTGAAAGGAAATGCCATGTATTCAAGCAACCTTGCCTTGCAAATAAGCTGACAGCTATGCAAGCAATGGCACATGTGAATCAGGTCTTCTCTGAATAAGCAACTGGAACCATTTTGTTTGCAAATAGTGAACGGGCACAATGACATCTTAGGAAATAGGTAACTGCTTCTGTGCAGGATGTTATCACCCCAGTTACCTAAAATATGTTTTCTGCTGTGCTTGTTGCACATGACAACATTTTTTTTTTGTTCTGGAAGTCCACTTATGATGTAAATAATCATATGAAAGTATAATTTTCTATTTTCCTGGAAAGAAGGAAAAGACACCCTTTCAGAAGAGGGATTAATCTCCCTTTTTCAGCATAGTGGAAATAAGGCTGCAGAAACAGTAATGAGCATTGATACTTCCATTTGCAGCATCTACTGTGGATTCCCTAAATCAAGGATTTAAATCAAATCAAAACCTTGCCCAAAGCAAAAATCAGTCCTATAGAGACAAATGCATCATTGTATTTGATTCAGGCAACTGCCCATCCGATCAAATACAAAAACCAACTTCTCCCTGCAAATCAGTTTGTTTCACACTCAGACATTATTGGTGTTTTTACAAAATACTGTACATAGTAATGCTAAATTTTATAACCATCTACTTAGCTGAAGCAAAATATATATTTGGTTTTGTGGAAATACACACCCAAAGAATTGTATGCGACTTAAATATTTGCAGTACTAGTACTGACATATCAGTGTTTGTATCCTTGTCCAGAAAGTTTTTAAAAAGAGCCCCTGCAATGATCAGAATATGCTAAATTATTTTGCATCACCAAGTGTGGCCACTATGTGATGATATGTATGGGTTTGTGTGTGTAGGGAGCAATTTCTGTTAAATTAAAACCAGGAAATAACAAGAGTCGAGGCTCTACTCCTCCAAACAGCTGACTAACCCTGATAACTCTGGTAATGACTCTACTAAATCTTAATGTGAAACTGAAGTGCAATCTCGCAATCAAGTATCAACTCCCCACACCTATGGGATGCATCACTGAAGACACTCTATACTTCCTCTTGTCTTCTGGCACTGGCCCACAGTTATCATGCAAAGGCTGCAAATATCATGTTGTGACTGAACTCCAACCTGATTTCCATGTAATATGAACACAGTTTGAAGAGGCTCTAAAGCTACTTCGATGCTTATAAACAGCATCATGGCGCAGGGCTGTGCTCTGTCCTGCAGATACTCATTCTGTTAAATGACTAGCATGCTCCTTAGCATGGTTTTGGCCTGCACTAATTAGTGGTCACCAACAGATTGCTCTGGCATGATTCTGGAGCCAACATAGAGCAGCTGTTGTGGCCTTGAGCATTTTGTGCTGGGGCCAGAGACTTGGAGTGGGGAATTAGCTGTGTTAGGTACAAACTACGTAATATCACCTTTTCTACTTACTGGGGCCAGAGAATGGTCCCTAGCCTGTTTTATTTAGAGACACAATCTGAAAACAGTAAGGCCAGGTTTTTTAAATGCAGCTTCTGTATCTCTAAACTTTGAAACAATAAAACCTACTTTACAGGAGAAAGTTGGGGTTTTGCTCCTGTAATATTACTCTTCCTCAAAAGCTTGAATAAAGACAGATGAACTTTTACCTGCGTTCACATCAACACTTGGGCCATGCTCACTCCAACCACAATTCAAGGAACTGTTCTGTATTTTGGAATGAACATAGCTAAATGAACTAGCTTTGTGGCCAGAGTTTCATTAATCATTTTCAGCTCCAGGAAGATACTGAGAAATGTGAATGTGCCATGTTGCTCAACAAGTCTTCACCCTCGGACTGCTCGTGTCAAGTACAGTGTTTGGTCTCCAGAAGAATAGATCTGTCTGATCTTGCATGGGTTGTGGAAGTTGTTGAAACCATCACCTCTTCTCTCCATGTTAAACATGGTAGTACATTTTTCTGATGCTTGCCTGTTATGCCTGAGCTCTACAGATAACAACAGTGCCCTGGCTTTAAGAGTTTTGTTGATTTGTTTGATTTGCTTTGTTTTCTTTTCCCAGCTATCATTGATGCTTATTCACCATAAAAAAAAAAAAAAAAGATTCCTGTCAGATTGGTTCTCCGTGCAAATCTTTCAGGAGTTGATGTAACTGAATGATTTACATAATTTCCATCACTGATGTATGTGAAGCCCTCTCCATTTTTGTAGGGATTGGTTTAAACTTGCCTTGTGCATCCATATCAGAGGGAAATGTTCCTTCAGGTGTTGATGAATCTGTGGTGATAATTTAGGTGGAAGTGAGAGAGCCAAAGAACAGACATTTGTAACTTTGACCCTTTGTTGAACCTGTAGTTAGGTGCCTTAGGGAAAACATCTCCAGTCCTGAGAAATGAACAGGATCCTGTCTGACTGTAATGAAGATAATCTCAACCCAAATAAAATTTCAATTAATCTTCTGTATTTCATGGGAAAATTTCAGATTCTTATGATGCTCCAGTGGTAAAAACCACATATAACATTTGCATAGGCAGGTTCCCTTGCACCAGTTATCACATCCACCATACTACATTTTCAAATTTTTACCATTTATCTTCCATTTCCAGGAAATCTTAAGTCTGGGGAGTGCCATGTTTATCAGATTTATCAACTTCTACATTTGTGTTTCTCACAGAGGTGCATGGTCTCAAGTTGCTCTGCTCATGATCTCTCTAGGCTTAGTGCATAGAAAAAGTCTAAATTTGTTCCTTCCTTTTCCACTTGGTTTAACTTTGATTTCTCGTGGACACCATTAACAGATACAGTATGATTTTGGCTTTTCTGTTGTGATGCATGAGCAAACCTGTCTATAGGTGACTGGTTCAGCTTGGTGCTGCTGATAGAAATGTTTACTGTGAGAGAAACTGCATCTCCTTTAGAGTCTCCATTAGAACTAATTAGTTCCACCACTGTTTTATTGGTTGTGGTTGCTTTTACCTACATTGATGTTTTCGTCTTTCCTCCTCACAAAAAAAAAAAAGAGAAAAACCCTTTTTTATTTTCCCTATGTTTTCTGAGGGTGGAGACCACCCTCAAGGCAGATGCTAGTTAGCATCTACTAGCTACAGTCTTGCTCTTGACGCCGATATGATACTTGTAGATAATTCACATTTAAAGTTCATATAAAATGAACTAGAGACAGAAGAATCCAGGGCAGGACTGCTAATCTTCAGAGCTGGTTTTATGTTTATTGAGTCAGTTCATGTGTCCCTGAATTCTGACTGCTGCTTCTGTCATTACTAATCCAACATCTTTTGGTCAAGTTCTGTTTACCTCTGTCAGATGAAGCTTTGAAGTATTTCATCACTAATACTGTGCAGTTGCACTGAAGCATTGTCTCCAAGATATTTCTAAAGACATATTTATTTTGCTTTTTAGCTGTGTTATTAATCTCCTGTTTAACTTCCTTATTCTGTTATGAAATTTGGAGATGTCTACAACGCTGCCTAGTTTTGGTCAAGCAGTACTCCTCTGTTAAGATTTTTTTATAGATCTTGTACATGTTCCTGGTTTCTGAGATTGCAACAGGGCCCTTCATAGGGCATTAACTTTTACTGCCACATATAGTGAGGAAAATTGCTTTCTGTTTATCTTTATCTATAATCTTATTTGCGAGAAAATAGTGGCTCAACCTTTTCACCTTCTGAACTTCTGCATGCTTTCAGACAGCTGCTGTGTTTCACTGTCTTTCTTTTTTTCTAATCAGCCTGTTCATGAGGTGTTATCTTCTGTTCCCAAACAGAATTTCATTCCTAAGATTACTGGGACTGAATACAAAATAGATAGTATTTAATCTCTATCTGTATAAGTAACAAACAGACTATTCATGTGTCACTGGTCAAAGGGAGTGCTGGATGTGCAACAATAGATCTAGTTTGGGCAATATGAAATAACTATTATGTTCCTTTCATTCTGAACTTCTGCTTGGGCTCATGGTAAGTCAATCACCTTCACAGACTGAATGATGGAAATAGCAGTAAAAATGCAAAAAATAAGGCATTGATGTTTATTTACAGAATTTATAGTAGGCTATAGTTAGGCTAATCTTTTTTAGTGTCCAATTTTGTTAACCTGTTTTGCCACTCTGTTTATACATTTATAACTAAAATGTTAACTAATGCTGCAGCGTGCTACTGTGGCTTGCATACATTATAATATATCACAGACCAGATGCTCTACAGATGTAAATCAAGAGAGATTCAGTGGCATCTACAGAGCAGTATTGGTTTATGAATCAATATATCAAGTGGAGATTTGTCACTTTTTATGTAGAGGTACATTCATACATAAAAAAAAAAAGAGATAACCCTCCATATCCTATGTATTTATGGTCATTGAGTTGTCAAGGGCCTTACAATTGAAAAGCAGAATTGATAGATGAGGTATGATGAGTGTCCAGGTGATTTTGTGGAACAATGCTTTTATTTTACAATTGACAACACAGATCAACAAATTTGACCAAGACTCTGCTCCACAAAAAGTTCATTCCTGACAAGGAATGTGTGTATATGATGTTTGTACACGTTTGCACATGCAAATGTGTCTTTAGAGTTGTGGTGTGCATACATTTAAATATATACTATAAAATATATACGTAATATCAATTAGAGTGTCAGCTTCCCATATAGTAGAACTGGGAATGTGAACAGGAGAAGAAAAATGTGTGAAAACGGCTGTCTCCAAAGAATGCCTTCCCTATCCTGCCTGCAGGTTGCTAGTGTTTCTTAGAGACTGCACAGGCTACAAGGTTGTGCATTATTAAAGAAGAAGACACATAAATCCCTTATGAGGATTCAACACGAAAGTACTCTTTAAAGAGAGAGGACGGCGATGCCTACGCTTGAATATGTTATAAAATCGCACATGTATTGAAATCTAGCACTTTTCTGTGTCAGCACAGAACATGCACTAAGCAGTCATTCAATGCCCCAAAAACATCTGTGGCAAGTTATCTCACTCAATTTAATCCATCACCGTGTCAGGAGTTTTGCAAGACATTCCATGTTAAGTACAGTGTGCCCTTTAACTTCCTTCCTGAAACCATTGGCCAGCTCTACCAAATACTTCACTGCCCATATTTACCGAAGGATATCTGCTGTGATGTAAATATGTGACAAAAATAGTACTGTAAGAATCTTCATCATCCACACAAAGAAAATAGGGACTTGGTTTTTTAGGAGTCTTTAGCATTTGCCATATGCAAGGACATCCATGGTACTCACCCAGGCTGTGTGTGGAGGTGGCATAAGTGAGATTGGGGCACCAAATTTAAAGCTGACCAGCAAACCGTGTTCACCACACCTTGCTACAGACACACGTATAGCTTAGCAGCCCTCTATTATGGTGCTGTTTAACATTCTGCTAAGAAAATTATATAGCCATTTTGAGTCTGCCAGAGGGCTGAGAAGTCTCTTGACTTACAGGATCTGTTTGCGGCTAGTGTCATTTCTTGTCATGTGTGGGTGCAACTACAAATGTGTTTTCTGCCTGGCAGTTACCAAGACTGTGGTTCCGCTGACTAATCAGTGAGTTTCTGAAATTGGCATTTTCGTACATTTTGTGCTTAGAGATTAAGACGAGCAGAATGACAGCCCTTTTTCTGCTCTGTTCAATATGAGGGAGGAAAATTAACACAAATGTGGGTGGAAGAATCAAGAACTGAAGTCTAAATCAAGAACAAAGGTAGGTTTTGAGATGGGCTGATAACAAGTGATACAGCAGGTTATGAACAATTAGGGAAGCAGGATGAAATAGCACAAGAAAGACCATCTCAAATCAGCCAGTGAGTGCCTACTTTTTTTTTTTTTTTGGTTTGTTATGACCACCCTCACTGCCGTCTTGCTACGACACCTCAGAACAGACATCCAGTTGGATGCCTTAAAGCCACTGAGCACCCCTGCATGTTATAGCATGTTTATGTGCTGGACTGAACCTCTCCATGCCCGCTAGAAATTGATTTACCTGCAGAGGGAGAAGAAAAATGTTCATTGTCGTTACAAAGGTACTAGTGGGCTGCAGGAATAAATAAATATCAATAGAGTAAAAGTGAATCCAGTCTGAACAAAATTAAACACTCCAGCAATGAATTTGAAACATTAATAAAGACAGACAGAAAACACATGAAACTAGCTTTATGGAATGAGGGAGTTAACAGAGAAGTAACTCACTGGTGACACAGAGATAAGCCACGTAAGCTGTCAGCTCATGATGTATTCATCAAGGCATCTCAGCTTAGGTATGCTCATTAAACCTTTACTTCTTAGAGCTTTTACCATCTATGCAGTCATTTTGGGCTGATTTTGCAGCTCCTCCTAATTCCAGAGGAGTCAAAGAGAAGAATCTACTCTGGTCTGTGACCTGGCTATTTATTTTTTAGCTAGAGGTCACCTTTATACCTGAATAGCATCCTTATTAAGCTAAATGCTCTTTTTCTCTCAGGCATCAAAGTTGTGCCATAAGACAACCTGAGTTGAAAGTTCACATTGAGGAGGATGACATAACGGGCAGTATACAAGCAAGAAAAATACATAGTATCTATTTTTTCCCCATGACAAGAACCCCACTTTGTTTATGGTCACTGGAAGTAACCAGCACCACTCAGTGGTAATAGCAGTGATGGCTCTTCAAACATGCAAGCAGCCACTAGCGTGTAAATCCAAGCGCACACACCAAGGTGAAAATCACTGTGGTGTCCATAGGTTTCCATAGCAGATATAAGCTTACCGTGCATTAAACCAACGTGAATACATACCTTCTTAATAACCCAATGCTATTTCATTCTGTTGAAGTGTATTAAAAGGATAAGGAGAACTGCAACCACAATTAGTGGAAATAGTATTAACCCATGCACCAATATTGACTCTTTGTTCTTTAGGTGACTCTCTGAGTGGAGAACTGAATATAACCTCTGAAGCCCAGCAGGCATGTTCGTATGAAAGGATGAAGGGGTGGATTTTGGCCAGTACTGCTATGGTTTTCTTGTATTTTGGCTTTCTGTTATAGTCACACAGTGATAGTAAATGCAGTTAGAGCTGCGTAAAAACCACTGGCTGCCTCATGAAAACTAGGGACTGTATTTATGATGTGGAGCTGACACTTCAGGGGTATGTGTGTCACCTAAAATTCAGCGTTCTATTTTAGCCAGCCTGCTTTGGATTTTTAATTGGAACATGAGGAGAAGATAGCAGTCTCTAATGCTGTTATTACTCTAATGTAATATTCACCACTCTTAATTGGGATTAAACATTGTGTAGCTACAGAGGTTTTTACTCAAAAATCTCAGCCAACACCATGAATTCACTTAAAACCTCTAAGCTGCATTAGGTAACTGGATAACTATTTGCAGTAAGATAAGGCCAGCATCGTTGATCTTAATGGTATTTCTTACGTGAGGAAGAACTGCAAATGCAGTGTTTACCTGTTTATCTCTGGTTATATTTGGTAATCTTAAAAGATCACGGAATTTGATGATAACAGTCACAATATGATAACCATAATATTACTGCAAGGTGAAATGTTTTGTGTTTATCCGACTGAGATTGAGTAGCTCCAGCCCAAGCTTGTCTGTAACTTGCATTCAGTAGGATATATATTTGTTTTCTGTCATAACTTTTGCAGTGACCTTTAAACAAGAGACAAAATACTTTTCTCCTTCATGTAGGAGGCCAAGTCTTCTTCTCTGAGCACTGTGCAGGGTGCATGTGTCTCTAACTTTCATGCATTTTACATAGGTAACAGCAGAGTCTTGTTTCCTCACTGTACTCAGAACAGTGCTGAAATGCAACCACCTCTGGGTTGGAGAGGACTGACATGCCAGGGAACAGACCAGCCTGGAGGAAAGGATCTGTCTGGTCTCAATGCATTGTAGAAGAAAAACGCATGCAAAATCGTCCCACAGGGGCATGCAAGGAGATCCAAATGCTGATCAAGGGAGGCTCTGACCAGTCCCCGAACTGGTCTGTCTTGGAAGCTGTGCTAATTTGTATGAGCTGAAGATGTGAGTACGTATCTCCTGGTTATGATATTTAGCTTGCTGAACCACTTATCAACTTTTTAACTACCAGCTTCTATTTAAAGTTATATAAATATTATTCTGATATGTTTTATTCTCAAAGCCTTACTCTGACATGAAGTATATCAGAGTAAGTCAGAAGAAACTCCTTTATGTAATAAAAAGTTGTAAAAACACTGAAAGAGCAGAACCATAATTTTCTCTGTTAAGTTTCTGCACTTACATGTATCCCGTATTAGTGTGGGTAAGATGCTATATTCAAAGTGCAGCTTGCTGGAGACTGTTATTACATTCACATATGCTTCCACACATATGTAAATGTGTGTGTAACATATACACAGAGACATATATATGTATATGCATATGTCTTCTGTATGTCTTATGTATGCATATTTATCTATACAGAGAGAAAGAAATAGATTGAGTGCATATGAAAACTACATATGAGAAAATAATTCAGTTCCTCTAAGATCTGAAATGCCCTCTGGACGTGCTCGCCTGTCTTTACTCAGTACGAAGAAAACCTTGGAAGACTGAAAAAATGCTATTTTTAGTAATATATTTCCTACCTTGTGCTACTAATACCACTGTAACTTATTATACTGCAAAGTATTTGGAATTTAATTAACTTGGCTTTTAATCCTGATTGTTTGCTTTGTTCTTTCTTCCACTGTAAGCAGTGAAAGTGAACTGTATGTATGCTTTCACCTTCATTACCAATCAGTGTCCAATCGCTTTCACTTTTGCATTCTCAGACACGTACACAGACATTTCTCCTGAAGTCAACAGCTCTTTTGGTTAGCAGAAAGAAATGGAAAAAAGAATCAGGGAACTTTTTTGCTGTGTAAAACAATATATTTGATACTAGTTTTGTTGATCATAATTTAAACTTTTCCAGTTCAATTCTGTCTTTAAAACTTGTGTAAGATGGTCCAAGACTTTCTTTGGTGGAGGTGCTAGTCTAGAGACCTCACAGAACACTTTGTAACTTCTGTACTAAAATGGTTTTCACTACTGCAGCTCAGTGCTGCCAGTCTGAGTGAAACAAGCGAATTCACACCTCCCAAACCTCCTTTCAATTCCAGCCAGTCCAAATAAGTTTTTGCACACTTTGGCAAACATCAAATGCAGAAGAAGTTGGCTTCTCTTTCCACAAGAGGCACACTGACCCTGGGTACACATGATGCCTTCTAAATGTTCTTTCTAGTTCACCAGTAACATTTTCTTCTCTTAATTTAAAGCCAGGATCTGAGATGGCTGCTTCTTAAGACAGGAACATTTTCCCAATTCCACCAAGTGTTGCCATTTAATATAGAAAGACTATAAAACTGCCTAAACCAATGGCAGTGTCCACGTGTTGATAAAGCCATTGTGGTAGTACATCTCCTTAAAAGAACAGAAAAAGCATATTGCATTTAAGGATTAATTAACACGTAAAAATAAGTGGGTTTAATTACCCCTTTTGCCTGGTCCTTGGAGTGGGGCAGAATCTCTCAGGGCTGCCTACAACCACAGAAGTTTAGAGGCAAGAGAAAGCAGTTACTTCTCTGCTTGTTATTCATAGCACTCAACTTGTTATTCAGAACCTGGTATATTTCTGAAAATACCTATTGATGAGTGTTTCATTTCTGTCAAATCTTAGCCAGGTAAATTGTGTTGAATTTTATAACTGTTAAAGTTCAACTGAGACAGTCCAGTTTCTCCCAAACCTGAGTATTGTAATTGCTTCTTGATCTCTCATGAGCACATACGTGATTTTGACATATGAATGCACAACGCTGCTCACAGTTATCTGTGGTGGCACTCCCATGCAACCACCGACCTGCTGTGCAGGACAAGTCTGACACTTCCTCAAACCAAACTTCTATTTCTGTGTGCAGTTCTGCCTCTTATTTGCTCCCCATTTCGCTTTCCAATTTGCAGATGCTCCTTCTGCAAGAAATGGGAAAGAAAAAAATCTCAACTTCAAGATTGCACTGGACTTAGTTCACAACACTGTAGAATATTTGACACAAAGAGATGAAAGAGTGCTGCTATCAACAAATAAACATCTTTCAAGAGCCCTTTCCTTGTAGCAGTAGCTTCCATTTGGCCTCTAGTAGAATATACCACCTGTGTTTGGCTATGCTGTATTTTTGTTTCTCCATTACAGAAACTGAAGTGTACTTTAGTGCTTGAGTGGAAATCCCACTCATCATTATTTGAAAAATGCTCTGTTTGTTAACTAAACTGTTTGTACTATTTAACACCGAGTCTAGAGTGTATCAGACTTTTGAAAATTTATCTAAGGCAAAACTGTCTACTTTAGATCAATGTCCAGATCGCAAACATCTCCCATTTTGCTTTTATATACCAGGGATAATGACTCATATTCTCCTTCTCCCTTTCTTTGCATGCACCTCAGTAGGACGGCTCATTTGCAGCCAAAAGAGAATAAAGACCAATGAATGGCAAATTAAATTCTTGTGATTCAATTTCATCATCCTTTCCTCAAATTTGCAAAATATTTTTTGCTAACAAAATGCTTTAAAATCTACAATATATATTTCAGTCCATTTGTAGGTGGGCTTCTTTATTAAAGCACAAAACCTTAACTGCAGTGTCCTATAGTAATAGTCTGAAGAGCGGCAGGGAAATTACTGTAATTTCCGTCCATGAAAAAATTGGGCAAAAGTGTCCACAAATTCAAAATAAGTTTCAGTGAAAATATCAAAACTCTTTTTTTTTCATTTAAGAGCTATATTTCCCATGCTAACATTACATACCACTTATGTGGTATACCAAACTTCCTTGTTTTTCAGGAGATACAAAATATTATAGTTTAAAAATATGAACCACAAGTTTTGGATAAATTTATGAAATTCTCTTAAAATTACATTTCATAATGCAATACGGTCAGGCATCCTACTTTCATATTTCAAAACAACATTCCAGACTGCCACAACATTAGTGTGTACAAAATATATAGGACATTAGCAGAGCTGCCAGGCTGCTGGGACTATGCTTCCTCAGGCTGGTTCCTTACAATTTAAATTTTAACATTGCTTTAACCCTCAAGCATCTGCAAAAGTGCATGAGGGATTTGAAACATCTCAGGCCCTCCACAATCAGATCATGTCAACACATTAAGTTTTTGCTTTCCTTGTTACCAAGCCAATGTAAGAAGAAAGAGGGAGTGAAGAGTGGGTGAATGAGCCCTCTGCTCAGATTTGGGCAGCAGGTAAGAGGAAAATGTCTTGCCTTGGGAAGAGTTAATCCTTCCTAAACTAGCCTAGCCTGGCCAGTTCTGTCACAATGACTTCCCATTTGGGATGGAAAAGTTTGAAACCACTGTTTGTTTAGGGTTGTGTCCAAAATACAGTCACACCCTGCCAGGAGCTGCAAGCGTTGACAGCCTTCCCTCAGTGCCAGTTCTATGCACAGCTCCTAGAGTTCAACAAGGAGTACACTGCCCTGGTGAGGCAGAACTGGACCAACAGCACACACTGAAACAGGGCTTTATCACTTAATGGTTCTTTTACAGACTTCTGATTTAGGAGAATTTTTCAGAGGCGTAGGCTTACAAAGGAGCTGTAACTTCCGCAGAGTGCCAGAGTGTTCTTTCAAGCGCACTTTCCTCTCTAACAGGCTTACGAATTTCCTGTCAGGTTAGTGTTTACTTAGGTATGGAATTTGCTTTGCTCTAACAAAGTGGAAAAATTAAATTTTCCTAAACTGAAGCGCTTCCAAGCCAAACTGCTTTTTTAAGTAAGACATTGATACTATAAAGCCATGACTGCTGCTGCTGTTGCACTTTATCTTTATGTGCATGTTTCACTGTTTGCAGAGCTGAATTCTGTGTCTATAAGCAGCCTGTTTTTCAAAGGTATGCTGTGGAGACAAAGGTTGAAACCCAAATCGCTTCACAGCAGTCTACAAGTCTGCCTCTCTATTCAGAAGCTGTAAATGTGTCTAAGCAAAAAGCAACAGCTCTCCTATCTGTAAATAATGGGCTTGGGTGAAATAGCTCAAATATCTGAAAAAATCCTTCTTTAAAACAGAGAAGGAAACTCTGGTTCTGGGCACCAGCTTGGAATACTTTAGGGCTGGATTAGTATGCATGAAGTAAAAAAATGAAAAGGCGAACTGTGGCTTAAAAATGTCATTGAACAAACATGTATGCCTATTCTCTCAGGCCCTGCCTTGGTGTTCAGTAGTGTAGGAGGCAATGATAATGATACAATTTCATAGCTCCACTAATACCAGGGGATGCACAAAATGCTTGACAAACTAACATTCTGTATAAGCAATAGGCTGGGCCTTTCCTTCTCATCTGTAGAGGAGCAGAAGAGATTACAGTACAAATATAGCAAAATCTGTTGGGTAAGCTCAGAAGCAAGTGGAAGCATAACATATTCCATTCAATGAGCACATTAAAATTTGTATTAATAAATAAATTCAAACAACTCTACACTTAATTAGCAGAGAAGCTAGAATTGTTGCATTTTGTTTTGAGGGAAGCAGAGCGACGTAATAAAGAAACAGATATCACCTAGAAGACACATAGGCCAATTCTGCGAATAAATCCCTATTCAGAAGAGAATAAAGAGGTCTCTGATCTCATTACATGGGAGAGAGAGAGAAATCCAGCCCTGGTAAACTTAATTTATGAACCTTGTTGTTGAGCTCTAATTTCCCCTACTGTTGTCTATGCTTTTTGCAGTTTGCTTATGATTTTGTGAGTAGATGTGATCCTAGTTTATTAAATGACACCATGTTAGAATCATCTCAAAATTTTTCTGGATAAGGGGTCACCATGTCTGAGTGATGGGTTTTATTTTGCTAGGAAGCTGAGGTCTATTAAACAAGGTATTTTTTTCTGGTTGGAGCTTCTAAAGACAGACTGGCTTTGAGGGAGCGTCATTTGGGTGATTGGATTCACTCTGAGAGAAGTCTGTTCTTTTTCGTAGATAGGGAACCCTGCCAGACCAAGTGTATCATTTGCCTGCCTAACGTGACACTTACAAAGTACTCTCCTGCAACAAAAAAGACCAGTTTCACTTAGCTTCTTGATTTGTATTAGGAAAAGCTTGAGTTTTAGTGCAATGTAAAGTTAAAAAGTTACCAGGCCAAAAGTAGTGTTCAGCAGCTTAATGCATTGAGATAGTCAGCTGCTTAAAGACAAGAACAAAAGGTTATTTAATAGGCCATTGAAAGCTTGCAAAAAACTTCTTTTAACTCCTTATCATCTGTGGAACAAAGCAATCCAAAAAGGCCAAGAAAAGAAATGTCCTGCTTTGAAGATCTTGATTTGAATGACACAGCTGCTTTGTAATGTTCTCATCTGATGATTCCCTGTGGCATATTTCTACAAGTATTTTCAAGAGATGTTTGTAATCTTATTGACACTCTTTAAGTGTTCTTCATGGTCACCTTACTTACAGTAATAGGAAGCAGCAGCTAAGAAGCATCATTGTTTCACACAGGAAAGGAGTAGGAGAGGGCTGATAGCACAATCCCCATGCCCAAGGAACAGTATCTGTGTGGAGGAAACCAGAAGTCTGTGAAACTGAGAGTGCACAGTTCAGCAGTAAGCAAGGTTAAGTGCTTGTGCTGGCTTGTGATTTCTTATCTAGCCCTCTCCCAAAAGCAGAGCTGAAATCCCAGGCACACCTACAATAGCAGCTCCACTCATCAAAGTGACTTAAACTCTGAGAAATCAGGCTAAAAATATTCATCATGGGAGTACCTGTGACAGTTGCAATGTCATGGATTATTCAAGGTCTATCAGATGGCAAAGGGACAGATGTTGTGGGCATCTGCAGCATTCATAGACTGTTCATCAATGTTATTAATTTATATATCTCCTGCATGTTCTGCTAACAATTGTATTCCTGGTTAAACGGGTCAGACAAGGAAATACATTCACTAAAGGAATTGCAGTTTCCTAGGCTTTAGAATCTTCAGTTCCAGAGGAAATGTACTGTATTGATAATGATGTAATTCAAGAAGTTGGCAGAGAGGGGACTAGAAGCTTTATAGCAAGACCTGCTTGATTCAGAAGGATGGTGTGATGTGGATTCAGAACTCACATGGATTAAAGAGTCCTAGAGAACAGCAAAGAAATATTCTTGGTCTCCATATAGAAGTATGGAGTGAAACATTCTGATAATCTCTTTATTATTTGAAGAATCTTTTTTTTTATAATGCATTTATTCCAGCAACAATGGTACTTTTCCAATGGCTCTGTCAGAGCTACTGAGCTGCAAGTTAACCCTGCTGTTGCCCTGAGAGAAAAAGGTGGAAGATGCTGAGCTGAAGCAAAACCTAAGGATAGACCTTTTCAAGCTGCAGAAATCATCAGCTCAGGGGAAAGGAAGTGACTGAAAAAAAGGAGTCTAAAGGAGACCTAATGATGATTCCTGAGGAAAGCTGCTGGTCAGAGCAATTAGCTGTGAATCTATGAAAAAAACATAACTAAAATGAGAAAGGATGGTTTATTTTAATTCCTCAGTTGCTGGGAGCACTTTGGATGGGAACCAAAGGAATACTTTTCCTTTCTAAGCAGATCCCTAAAAAGATCAAGCCCAAGACATCCCTAGTATTTTGGGGTCACTTAATGGCCAGGCTGCCAGGCTGCCTCCCAGCCCTGGCTCTTCATTCCTCATTATGGCACATTATGGGACAATTGGAACATCAAATATCTTATTTTCATGATGGAGAGCTATGGTCTATAAATGTGATTCCATGGGATATCTGGTTTCTAATGCAGGCTGTGAAGGGATGTCCCTTTTTACCATAGTCAGGGAGGAGCTGAAAGGCTCATCAGAGACTTCAAAATACTTCAGACTTTCAGCTAGCATAAGCCCAGTGCTCACATGTACCCAATTGGTTATAAGGGGAATGTCATGGAGCATTGCTCAGAGTTGTTATAAGACATTAGCTGCCATCTGATTTCAGAAAAAATCACTCATTTCTCAGCTGCAGTTCACCAATGGTCAGCTACACAAAATAAGTCTCCAGTAAACTGACAATGGAAAGTCTTTTTTTTTATTTCACTGGGCTTTAGATTTAGCTTGTGAGAGGCCAGGTCAGTTAATACAGCAATGTGCTTTAAAACAAAACATGGTTATTAGTGACTATTTTCCTCTATTGATATCAGATGAGAAGTTTACTTTATTCTTTGTCCTTTAATCAAAGCAGTAAAGCATTTCAACACTCTGTACATCTGGCCACATAGAGTTACAAAACAGGGAAAATTCACAATAATGTCATTTATCTTTGCAACTCCTTTATCAAAGTGAAAAATATTTAGGCAAAATTGTCACAAAACACACTGCTGTATAACGATGTACAAATTTTACCGATGTTCCTATTAGGAATTCTTGCTATAAGTTTTACAGCTGAGGGGAAGAGGAGAGAAGAATTGTGTTGAAAAACACTGGTGATAGTCTTTAAAAAAAACACTGGTCCTTTTAAAACCCCGTCTTGTTTCTTTACTAGGCTGTACCATGAGACGCTTAGAAGCTGTGTTATATTAAAATGTTTGATGAGAAATATGAGTTATGCCTTGCTCAGCAACAGGAAGCCGCCATAAAAAAAAAATCAAATAATGTGCACTCTTGATAGTCTCAGACTATCAGAGCAGTCATGCATAAGTTCAAATCCTTTTTCAGTGGGACATTGATTAAATTCTTTGATGAATCTAGGCCCATGCATTCAGCAGCTTCTTCACTTTCTCAGCATGGGTTTAGTTATGTGAAGCCAGAAAATGGCCTTTGTATGTTCAGACTTTGGGAGCACATTCAGCTGGTGTCTAGCCTTGCACCTTTGCAGTAATTCAACTCTACTTGTTCCAGTTTTTAACAAAGACAAGCAGGGCTTGGGAGTTATGTTACTCACTACAAGTTGAGGAATCAGCTTTCCATGGGGTATAATAGTCCCACCTCCTTTCCCACAGGAACTGTGCAATCTAAGTTCAGCTTTTGCTTTTGCCATTATCTTGCTCTAGTGGCTCAGTTCCAACACGCAGCCGTGTACCAGCTCATTATTTGTATCCTGCTAGCATCTTATTTACTACCTCAGCCTCCACCACAGACATATTGGGATAACTGGTTTTTCCTGGATAAGAGACTCATTATAATTTCAGCTTCTCTGCAGAGGTCAGCACCTCCTCCCCATAAGTACAATAAGGTGCTCTAAGTGCCAACTCACCTGCAAATGGTGTTTGCAGAGTCATTTCCATGGGCTACTAGCTGCTATTGAATTTCTGAAGTAATACTTTAATTTAATAACTTAATTTAGGATTTAATGTCTTTTCTGTGCTTTATAGTATAATTAATTCATGTGATGGGAACTCATTAGACTTGGGGATCTGAGATGCATATGGGCACTCAAGGGCTGTAAACATAAACCTGCTTAAGGGCCTATTGAAGGTGGACAAATGCAGAGATGTGCATGGAAATAATAAATTATTTTATCGTTAGGGATGATCAGAAAATACTTTGTTAATAGTTGGGCATGTCATTGAATCGTAACTGTAGTTTATAATAACAATGGTAAACCCAACAGAAGTCTGGTCCACTCACATTTAAGGCAGCTAAGTCCTAGGCTTCTTCAGCCTAGAAGATCTGGCCCAACGCCTTCAAACATCATCTTGCCTGCATGTGTACATGTCCAAGAGCACTTCTGCCTCTTGAAAATGTAGCTCAGGCAGATACAAGAGAGACCCTTTGAACCTGACACTGAACAGTCCACCAATGGGAACTGGTCTTCTTGGCTTACAGCTGTGGTGCTGTACATATCACACAGAAGAGATAAGGCCTATCTCTGTCATTGAAAATTCTGAATTGCTGGAAGAGCTGAAGCCTTGGTGTCCTGCTCCCACAGAGAACACTACAAATACAAGACTGCTGGCTACTTGAAGGCAGAGGTATCTTGTTCCTTGCTGGTAGCGCACTTCTGCTTTGATGTGATGGATGAAGTACTCACTGATCCAGAGAACATAAATGGCTCTGTCCCTCTAAGCACTGGTCAGTGTATTATCCTCAAGCTCTATGTTCAAGTCTATGCTCTGGGTTATGCAGAGCAGACATCTGAAAACACTTTCCAGGGAAACACTTTTGCTGCCCACTTACCTGTAAGTCTAAGTATGGATATCTCTTCAGTTTGCCGTGAGGGCTTGAAGAACCTTGCTCCAGTATTGTAGGTTGTAGTGTAGAACGCCATGGCTAGGTGTGCACATCAGTCAGCCCCACAACTGTATATTTCCCTCTTCTGCACATCCCTTTCATAGGTGCATTGCTTTCTCGAGCAACAAGCAGAGAAAATACAGAGAAAAAAACCAGCAACAGAGGCATTTTCATAGAGTAACACCTTTGAGTCTCAAGCGTATGCTCCTCACTGTGTATGCAGTGCTGAGATTCCCAGCAGAACACCTTTTACCCATTGGGTATGACCAACAACTCTAGTGAAAGCGCTGTAAAGAAGAGCTCTTCCTGCTGCCTTCTACGGGAAGTCTGTTCTCCACAGACACAAGTTACATAAGCACGGCACATGTTTCTCTGTGTGCTGTCAGGGTGCCTTGATTCTTCTCTCTGGAGGCTCATCTTCCTCGGTACAATTTATATGGTGAGCCAGGTATACTTGTGTACCTGTTTTGCTCAATTAAACCCTTTCCAGGGATGTGACTCATCTATTTCATGGTCCAGAACATTCTCATTTCATTTCCTCTGCCCTTTGGTGATTGACTTGATAAATACTATGTAAGCACCTTGAGACCTCATTTCACTTGTTTGTCCCAGAATGCTTGTTCTGAACAGGACAAGATGGAAGGACCTCAGGAGCAAGTAAAAATTAGAGCCAGCCCAGACTTTCACATGATTCTCAGTTAACTTGGTTCTTAACAGTCCCAGTTAATTTCTGCTGATGAACTTGACACAAACAACAAATTCTGGTTCTAACACAGGGACTGACCATGGTCCTTAGTGACATAGAGTGAGAGAAATGAGTTTCACTGACCATTTGACATGAGCCTCTAGCAAGTTCCAGACCCTTCAAGTTCTGCCAGCTCTTCCTGATCAAAGGGCGCTCTGAATTATTCATTTTCATCTGAGTCCTGATCAGGAGGGTCAAGCACTCTTTCAGCAGATCTTAGGGAAAGGCCTACATAGCTGCTGGGCCTCACATACAGCTGACAGTGTGTGATCAACAGATGCAGCAGTTTGAATAAAAGGCACCAGAAACTCTATTGAGAAGAATGTACAGTGATGCCCAGCAATGGTGATGAAGTGCCACAGGGCTTGGTTTCCCACACCCACTGAAGCAACTCTCCCTGCAATATCACAGCATCTTAGCCCAAGCTCCTGAGGGACTTTACAAGCTGTCCGTGCCGAGGAGTTGGCCATGGGGCTGAAGGCTGGCCTCTGTGATGAAGAAGCTGGGGCAGCCCATGCTGGGGATACAGCCAGTCCCAGTTGGCTCCAATGCAGACAAGGAGCCTATCTCCCCTTGCCCCAGCAAGAAGCCCCAGGAACACCCCGCAGCCTGAGACCGGAAAAGGAGGTTGACTGGATCCTCTCCGATACCTGCATACAATGGGAGCCTGACTCTCCAACTGTACTGAAGGAGGGACAGGCAGAGTCAGTGCTTGTTGGATTGGAAAACAGACTCCAATGATGGTGAAGTCTAGGAACTTGTCATTTTTGGAAATGGGAGGAAGGTTCCTGCTTTTCCTGAAGAACTGAAATTACAGAATGAGTTTAGTGCCCTGGTGGCAGATGAATGGCTGGGAGCTCTGTGTGGTGAAACACCCAAGCCAGGTAAGCCTGAGCCACATGGCAGCACCAGGAGAGAGCAGTGAGCAATCACAGGGGAACGACTCCCTGCTGTTGGGGACAGAGGATCCTATCTGTCAACCTGATCTGCAGTCTGGGGAGGTCTGCTGCTTGCTGAGGGCTCAGATCTGGGATGCAGAGAGGCTACCACGGCTTGCCCATCCCTCTGACTATTACCACCTGCTGCTTTTCAACATTTTATACCACACCCTAGAGATCTGATCATAGTTTAGGATGGAGGAAGTCTAAAATTCAGTTACCTTTTCTGCCTGGGGATTATGGGGATTCAACCTTCCTATCGCTTATAGATTTTTGTGGGGTGAGGACTTTCAAGAGCACTCTGTGGGAAGTGATCCACAGTGCAGAAAAGAGGGAACTGAAGTTCAAGGGCTCAGAGCAGCCAGCCAAGAGTGCAGACACTTCTTTCACTCTCCATGTTCCTGTAAATGCATTTTACATTAACCTATTTCTAGCTCAGGTGCATTCTGAAATAAAGGGCAGTGCAAATGCCATTTTTAAGAAGCTCCTTTTTGGTATCGGAGTTCACATACATTCTGGGAGTGGACACTGGGATGTGCCAGGATCCTGCTTGTTGTCTCTCCCTCCCTCTTGGCACAGGCTGCGAGAGAAGTCACAAGCTGCTTTATGTACTTGGAGAAACTTCTGGGTGAGAAAAAAAGCCTAGAACCTTAAGAATCTGGAAATTCTACAGTAAATAAATAAATAATTTTAAAAAAAAAGGAATAAAAACATCAAGCTTCAGAGTTTAGTGATCTCCAGTGGTAGTTGGCAGCTGATGGGGATTTTCAGGTATCAATTCAGTAACCCAACTCACATTTTTGCTTCTTCATGTTCTTTTCTCAGATCTAGTATCAGCCAGCTGAAAATTCAGGCACTCTTTCAGTCCTACAGAGCACAGCTAAGTACCTCATACATCTTGTTCAAAGTCATCTAAGTCCATGCCAGAGCTAGAAATTAAATGTTATGGTGGAATCCCACCTGTGTCCCTGAGCCTTAAAGTCTGCTGCCTCTGTTATAAGAATTTGCCTCACTATCACACCTGTGAGAATGCTGACAAAGAACAGCTGCAACACAGAAAAAGCAAATACCTCCACCAGTACTTTCAGCAGAAGTCTCATCTTGTCACAGTCTAAATTTCCTCAGGATGGCTTCACTCAGTAGTCTTACTTAGCTGACTCAGTGCTTTTGTGTGAGATTCAAATATCTCTTTCAAGATCTCAGGGGGAAGTACAGTTCTTCTGTCGTATCGCTGTTTGTCATCATGGATATGCAGACAGTGGAAGGCTTTGGCAAATTCAGAATCACTACCCTATGGATATAAAAGTCTTAGTACAATAAACCATGCTCATCACCTTCAATAAGAAATGCCCTACGCCTGGTGCAGGAAGAACACAGAACCCACATCATCCCTGGAGCTTCCATGAGACAAAACATCACGCAAACTGAGCAGTTGTACAGATTTTCGAAAAATTCCCCGTGAGTTCTGATGTTCTCTCATTTCTCCCTCTTGCAGACACTACATCTGTTCCTTTAGCAGTTGCTGGCAGACAAGACAAGTCCAGGTGCCAACTAATACTATGAGATCTTCTGCTGAATTCATCTTCCACTTTTAAAATTAAATTATAGGTCAGATCCTCATTGGACTTAATACAGCTATTTAATACAGCAGCTGATGATCTGGCCTTATACAGAAATTATTCTTTCCCTCTCACTTGACAAAAAAAACCCTCAAAAACAACAACCAAAAACCCCCACAAAACTGAAGAGTTAGAGTTTGACCTGACATGTGAAGTCAGTGAAAACACTGATTGTTGTGTCTATGCAACCATCATGAGAAATCATCAGTTTTGCAAAAAGCTGGGGAAAAACACAACATTCAAATAAATTAAGAAAAGAAAGAAAGGTTGTAAAAGATACTATAAATCTTTTATTTCTTTAGTTACTATGCAATGCCCTTCATTTTGAAGGAAATGGTACAATCAATGATCCGTACTTCTCAGGAAAAGAAGATATTTGCACTAACAATTCAACATTTACTGACAAAAGACAGCTTACAGAAAACAGTGGAAAAGAATCATATTTTATGATTACATTTGTTAGTGTGGATAATTCCATGAATTGTTACAATGTCAGGAATTTCAAGTGTGCATTTCAAGAAAGCTTCTAATTCAATATTAACGCAAAAGAACCATCTGAACCACTGGTGTTTGAAGTCACCCTGGTTTCTTCCTAATCACAGTGAAAAAAACCAATCTAATCTGAAAGCCTAAATCCATTATACAATACATCTGGCCTTGTCATGGCACACTGATTTATAAGAGTAGTCAACACATACTCAATTAACAGTAGATTTCTTACAAATAGAAACTTCTGTTGGAAACAGTGTATTTCCTACCTCTACTTAGTTACTAGTCTGATCTGATGTATAAAAAATTAAACTTCTGCTTTCAAAAATATTTGTTCCTACATGGCCATTAGAATTATTGTTGGTGCTGTTAATTGTCAGAAAAGCACAGGTGGGAAAACCACTTGACAACAGTCTTAACACACAGAACTTTGGTAAAACTTAACCAAAGGAGAAGAGTAAAAGAAAACCACCATTATATTCAAAAAATGAAATATATTTGCCACATAATATTAAGAATTTTAGTACTGAGAGTGGAATATTGAATTTAAATTAACAAAACTTAAGAAATTTATACAAAACAAAAGTTTGCTTCCATGGTTTAGGGTCCTTCAGTCTGAAGAATATATTTTTCCATGTAAGAAAATACAGAGTTTTTGAATTAAGATTTGTGTACCTGCCTACCCTACAACTGCCTACTACATTTGCCAGGTGAGCTCTGGAGAATTGATGTAATCAATACTTCGCCTTCACACAAAACCAAATAAAACATGAAATAGTCTTCAGTTTATGTCCTTGTTCACTGCCATGGAAGGTGAATGTTTAAATTGTGTTTTTAAAATTACCCAATTAAGGGATAATTGTAGGTCTTACTATAAAACCTTCTCCAAGACATTATTTGCATCAAACATACCAACGCTTTGGGGAAAATAAGACTGCTCATCACTTCCTAGCTGGAGTTATATTCACACGTTTGGGGCTTAGTCTTGCCAGCCTTAACATGTGAATAATGATATTCACAGCAGTCATTCTATCAGTAGCAGAAGGTATGCCCAAATGAGTAAATTCATATAGATGATTAATTATTTGCACAATTAAGGGGCTTTTAAAACAAATCAAATTAACTTTAAATGTTAAAAACACAAGGGAAAGTTCAAGCATGGCAAGAGAGAAAAAGGTACCAGAGAGCAGTCAGCAGCACAATCGTCAGCTTCATTTACAACTAGCGTGTAATACACCTCTCTTGCCTCAAATGGAATCAGTGCAGCTCCTAGATTTCCAGGGGGATACTGAGGCCAAAGTTTGGGCTGGATTCCATGAGCCTTGTTTGGACAAGAGGCCCTTTGAGAAACTGCTTTCACAGCACTATTTGTTCTCCCCTGGTGATTATGCAATCACATACTCTCTACACTTCCACCAGAGACCTCAGATTGAAATTCCAGGCCCTTATTCACAAAGAAGATGTAAATATATACTTCAAGCACATGAACAGTCTGATTTTTTCAAGTGGCTCAAGGTGGGGTTTACTTAGAACTTCAAACTTCGATATAGACTTCAGACCTTTGCTGAACCAGAAGCTCTGCAGAAGGATCATATCTGAACTTCTGTACGTTAAAGCAGTTGCAGAGAAGAGCATTTTTGTCTATTCATTTCTCCTCTCTTTTGTGATCCACACAAAAGTCTCGAAGTAAAAACATACCATGTCTGTTTTCCTGGGAGATTTTTTTCTTCACAATCAAGTTCTAGAAATCCCAGCTTTGTACGCAGACAGTAGCTCAGTAAAGTACAGCAAAACCAAAAAGAAACTACACAGCTCTGATATGTTTCTAATAGCAATTCCTGCTCTCGTATCCAGCTTATTACAGGTCCATGGCTTTAAAAACAGACTGCTTAGGAATGTTTGCAATGGTGTTTAGTAGCACCTATTAAATAACACTGCCTAATCAACAGGTAGGGAAAAAGGACCCGCCTGTTAAAGATTCAACAGTTGCATCTTTATCTGCTAGAATAAGAAATTCCTCTTCCAGACTAAACAAATAAAGAAATTCAGGCTTCCCCCATCTCTTCTACTTTTACACATAATGGAATGCCAGGAGATAAAACAAATCCCTAAACATAGCTTGCAGACAAATTTAAATATTCCAAACATTTATGTTTTAATACTGAATACCTGTATGTCAGGTGTGACAAGAAGCATATAGGTCTCACAGCACAGCAGAATGCAGGCCAGACTGCTGTGCTGTGAGGCCAGCTCGCCCCTTCACTCTGTCCTAACAAGACAGTGCAAGCTCTGGGGTTCTTTGCTAAGGCCCTACACCTCTGTAGGGATTTATCCCAAAAGGCATCAATGGTACCAGTGAAGCACCAAGACCAGCACAAGACACTATTTCAGTTGGTCAAAGCAGCTTTGCTCTCCATTCTCAAGCAGATTTGGTCCTTTTTTTATTAAATAAAAAGTGAAAAAAGAACAGAAAACAAAGCCAGACTATACAGGGTATCTCAAAAGGGGAGAAATAGCTAAGTGACATAGTTCTGATGTTCAGACGCAAGGGAAAAATATTTTCACAACTATTTACTGTTTAGTACCCTGTAGATACATAATATTTGACATTTATAGCAGTTTCTATATTTTATGACCTAGAATATACTTTAGATCACTAATGAAAAATAAACCCATTCAGAGGACTGAAAAATAATGTGCATAACAACGTACAAATGCAAGGTTATGAAGAGATTTTTTTAACTTTCAAAAATATCTGTAAGAAAATATTATTTTACACACCTATATTACACAGTGAAATAAACTTTGTTATATACAGGGTTTCAGTACGAAAGAAACCACAGCCAGACATTTACTCATGGTCTAGATAATCTCAGTTGTCTCATATCAATCAGTACAATAGATTCTCCTTCATTCTATTCCAGACCATTTCAGTGATCTTTTTAGTGGTTACTAGTAGTCGTATAAAACATATAAACCCTACTACAGCTAGAAATGGGTAGTTATTATGCTCTCAAAGCAAAGTTGAACATCTGCTTGGCAACCACAGTAACTTGAGTACAACTCAATTGCATACTAGAGAGAAAAGAGAAACTTGGTGCAGACACCTGAGCTACAGCATTCTAAGTGAGCTTGGTGTTAAACTCTCCTTTGGATCTGAGTACTTCACAGCCCAAAATGAGAGCACGGGAATCATTAAGAAAACAGTATATAGTGTATTTGCATAACCCTAAAATTTATTTCTCTTCCTGAAGTGATGAAGTAGTCTTTCACAGGTTTTTTCCTAGCTTGTGTATTGTAGGCAGAAAACACAACGCCACAATCTATTCAGATCACATTGGCAAAGTTGCTTCATACAGTCTTAACTAATCAAAAGCTGGTATCTACCTATACTTAAACAAACTTTGCTCCCATTTCAGAGGCGGAAAGGACGCAGAGTACTCTGCTATTTGTGGTGTAACTGTAAACAATCACAGGAAAGGCGGTATTATCTATGCCTCAAATTTAAATTACACTGTTCGTTGCCATTATTCAGATGAAATCAAGCTTACCTTCAAGTTCACCTCATCGGTATTGTGCTTTAAGGGAAGGAATTTTGCATTAGAAACAGCCTCCAAATCAGTGTTTGCTCACAAACTACAGATCCCAGGACAAAGACCTGACAGTGCTGCCTGTGCGGGAGACCAGTTCAAGAGTTGAAAACAAGTTCAGGGAATATTCAAGGCAGGCAAGCAGCACCCCACTTCCCCTCCCGTCCTGTTTGATGAGGGACTTGTGCAACAACTTTGAAGGCGTGTCCTCTCTTTTTCTCTAATGCTATAGCTCATTTGCATACCACAAAAATTAGCAAAAAAGAAAAAAAGTCAACACGAAATCCTTAATGAAGGGGAAATTGCTTTGTGGTAAGGTAGGAAAAAAAGGAACAGCCAAAACCACCTGCTTGCAATGCCTTCCAGGCTGCGATCCCACCCATCACAGTGGTGTTTACTGCTGTGCAGAACCTGTGACACTCTCACAGCCAGGAGCACTCAGCCAAGAGGCCATCCTCTCAAGGGACATTTTACTCAAGACATACCCTTGCACATAAGAAACCTGCTTCTATTGCCTTGACGTGAACCACAGATGTAACCGGGAGCTCTGCCATTTGCTTTAGGGGAAACCAGGCAGCCTGTAACAAGCACTGTGATAGCTCAGTACCTGCCTGCAAGAGTCCCAACACATGCCAGTGCGCAGACTCCTTATCAGGGTTGCAAACTTCCTCCTCCTCCTCCCCTGGGACCAGTCAGCAATATATACATCTTCTGTCTTTAAAGATACACCCTAATAGAAAAAGAGGAGGTCCTCCAGCCCACCTTCAAGTTCCTATCTACTAAGCAGGTATCAGACACATTAAACCCATTTAATTAAGTTTAGTGGAGATTTCTCCCTTACACCTTCTGGAGGGCTGACTACAAATCCATGAAGCCTTGCAGCAGGCAAGCAAGCAGCTTGTTGCAATACCAACAGAAATACAACTGAAACAGGGGAAGGGAAAACAATATCCTCACACTTCTCAGCTACCACACTAATCGTGCAGTTAGAGCTACCTGAAGATGTCCTCAAAGTTGCTGGCTCCTTCTTAATGGTATTAAATACTCTTAACTTCTGCTGATAAGTAGATGTCAAAGGCATTTAGCATCTTGTAGGGTCAGGCCTACTGGCAGATGGTTGAGGGAAAGGGTATGCACAAAGAGAGCAGAAAGGAAGGGAAAGAGGTGGGAGTGGAGAAGGGTAGAATTGCCCTGAGTTTTATTCTCTACAAGTCAGTGGTTTTATCATCAAGCACTGAAGGAGTTAAGCACTAAAGCACAGACACTTAAGCAGCTTTCCCCCTTCCTTTCACATGTGACTGGAATGAAGCTGCAGTGGAGCAGCCCAAAGGGCTTATAACAGCTCAGTTTCGATGCCTTCAGTTTTAATCCCCATCACCCAAGCTAAGCAGCATGGTGGTGGTGAGGCTGCTACTCCACGGCAGTCCGAGCACCTGGATGATGATGATGATGGTGGTCTTCCTCCTCATCATCATCCTCCTCTGCAGCCTGTAGGTGGCTGGAGAGCTCCTGGATCACAGCAGCCCTACCAATCTGGTCATTTCTCCTCTTCTCCATAATCAGATCCTCCAGGCTCTGAAACTCCAGTGTGTGGCTGCGCTTGTCACCCAGCCGGATCTGCAGTCGGTAGGGTTGCTTGCCTATGCGCAGCTCCCCGCCGATTTTAAACTCCCGCTTGCCGTACCTGCACCAGGCAGCAAAACATTCAGAGTTTCTCCAGCTCAAGTCCCGATCCTTGCAACCCACCTGCTCCAGGGCATTGCGCACCACCACAGCCGGGCTGAGGGGTTTGTAGCGGTACAGCTGGTTGGCAATGCGGCCCCTTCTGCCCTGGCTGGCATCAGTGAGGAAGCTGTTCACCACCTCCAGCCTATGCAGGTGCACAACTTGAAAATCCCCAACATAAACCACCCAGTGTGGATACTGGGCCTGGCACACAAACTCTACCAGGTCACCCGGTTTGCACCTATTCAGCAGGTTCTCTGGGGTGTAGGTGCTCAGATGCCCCCTGCCTCCTTCGTCAGCCTCCTCTGGCAGCGCATCCTCCTCAGAAAAGCTTTTCTGGTAAATACACTCATCCCGGTAATAGACTGAGCACTCCACCTCGTGCAGCTGGGGATCGTAGGGCTGCAGGGCAGGGTGCTCACCCCCTAGGTCGTGCACCGAATCCTGTTGCTGTTCCAGCTCATCGTCATCATTTGAGAAGATGTAGGAGACCCCGATCCTGGGCCCTTCATCTCTGTCCATACCCGTCGGGTCAGCTGTGGGAACTTCCTTGTAGTTCAGATGGGTCAGCTTCTCCACCTGGTTCCCCATGCCCGCTGCAACGACACAAACACAACAGGGGCCATGAAGGGAGGCTGTGAATGAGCAGCTTCCAGAGAAGGAGTGGGGTGGCAGAGTACAGATGAGCCTCTCCACACGCACCCCAACGCTCCCCGCTGCAGGAGTCCCTCGGCGAGGGGCATCCGTGGCTACAGGGAGTCTGGACCCCCTAAACACACACACCTGTACGGAGGAAGGTGAAGCGGCACCACCACCTGTTAAGGTGGCAGCGAGGAGGAGGAAGGCGAGGGAGAGCGGGCAAGCACCGAGCCACCTGTTAGCGAGGGGCTGCACGCGCTGAGGGAGCTCCGAGCTGGGGACGGTGCAGTGGCACCCCGCCCCCGGGAGCCGCCGCGCCTCCCCCCGCGCCCTCCCCGGCCCCGGGCGACTGCAAACTTACCCTGCGGGGGAGGCTGCGCGGCGCCGGGCGCGGCTCTAGGGCGAGCGGGCGGCGCGGGGGCTGCGGGAGGGTGGCTGGACCATGGCCCCGGCGCGGCTCCGCGATCCCCACGCAGCAGCAGCGCCCGCGCTGCCGGCACTGGGGCTGAGCAACAAGCGCTTGGAGAGGTACGGCCGAGGGGAGGGAGGCTGGAGCCGGCTGCGGACGCCCCGGCGAGGGCTCAGCCCCCAGCATTTAAAGAGGCAGATCTTTTTATTTTTTTCTTCCTCTTCTTCGTCTCCCTCCTCCCTCTTTTCCGCCCCGCACCTTTTTTTTACCTCTGCTCTCTCCTACATGCCCAGTGCTTTGCTCCTCGCCGAGGCTGATTTGCAAACGACGAGCGGGTGGCTGCAAAGCTCTTCGCGGCGCCTGGCAGCGGGTGTGCAACACGCTGGCACACAAACTCGCACGCACACGCTCCTCACACACGGCCCCTTTAAGGGAACGGTGCCAATAAGGCAGCCCAGCCCGCCAGTTTGATCATGGTGGGGGAGTAACTGGGAGACGGAGTTTGCCCGGGATAGCACCGAGAGGCGATGCAAAGGCTCGCTGCGGGCCGTGGGAATCATACACCAGTCCGTCCTCATCCCCGTCCTCATCCCCATCCCCGTCCTCATCCCCATCCCCGTCCTCATCCCCATCCTCATCCTCATCCCCGTCCTCATCCCCATCCCTCCCCATCCCCCCGCCATCCACACAGATTCCGCGGCAGCCCAAACGGGGCCACCGGGAGGTGCCGCCTTGGGGCCACAAACAATAACAGGGAAGTTGTAAAGCGATCAAAATCAAAGAACCCCAGTTCTCCTGGGGTGACTTAGTGCCTTCGATTCCTCCATGAGTGGAGCGTGTAATTAGTTTTATTAATTTATTTTCTTTCTGACTCCAAGACATCACTCTTTTTATCAATGTAGAAGATTATGACTCTTTTCCCCTTGGAATGGCATTATCAGAGCCGTTGGGACTGTTTTTCTTTCTGTGTTTTGGAGAATGCAGAACAATATTCTGCTTTTTCATTAATGCCTAGTTTAGTCTACTAGGTGGGTTTATTATTCATAATTTTTTAAAATTCACTGGTAGGTCCATGCTGTTAAAATAGACTACAGAGACAATTTATGGGAGCTACGAGTAATGTCTTCAATTTTGCCTCATGTATTCCCTTTGTCTATTGTCTTGTAATTTATAAACCCAGCAGCACACCACTGTTTTGAGGATTCCCTAAACAGTGATGACTGAACAAATGTTGTGTTACCAGGTTGCCGGGCACTGTCCACAGACTCAAAAAATACCGTTTCCATCGATTGTACGCCTCTGTGATTTCAAATATAGACTTGCCCTGTGAGGTGGGGGAATTGCTGCTGTTGGGGCTGGGGACACTCCAACCCTGCTCTGCTTGGGATGATGGGGCAGTTGCAAACAATTGCAGCAGGTACCGGATGAGGACCTTTCTGTTTTGGATTCACCTAGTGGCTCTGTCTACAGTAGCATTTTAGAGAACTGGAAAGAACAACAGGGGTGTGCTTTTGAAATTGATTTCCCGAACACTCACCAACCTCCCAACACGCACACTATGTTTTGCATCCCAGTGTGATTTCAAGCCATGAACACGCATGCTTCTCATGTTCAGCTAAACTAGATGTACTTCAGCCACAGGACTGGACCAAGGCTAGTTGAGTACACCTGCAAAATGTATTTCATCTAGATGCCATTTTCCTGCACTGTCTTTTTTTCTACAGTTTCTCTCCTCTGTAGCTGTGGTTGGACAGAAGAGAGCCCTGCTACATAGTCAGAGCTTTGTGAAATTGGTTCAGTAATTAAGAACTGGTGTGTGTAAAGGTGAGAATATGCTAAAAGGAGGAGCTAGACTGAGCATAGAAGAGACTTTTTTTGTGTTCTCCCATTGGTATTCAAAGCTGTGTCTCAGTACCTACCATATCTTACTATCTTTGGAGAAGTTTTATTTCTTGGCTAAAAAGGTTTGGCAGCCCTGGGTTGAGGGGCAAGTTTCCTTTTGAATCTGCTGAAGCGTGTGGAAAGTTGTTTCTGTGCCGGAGTATAGCTCAGTATTGCCTGGACGAGTGACTCGTGTGTGCGTGCACATCCCCATATATTTTCAGCTCTCTATCTTGTTCTTTCATTTTTTCCTTTCTGCTTCAACTCGCCCCAGTGCTTAATTTTCTGCACCTTGTCAGCTGCTTTGATCTCTTTGATCTCTTTGAGTTTCCTTTCAGTGACTGCTCCTCAGAATCCACACTCTCTGATCAGTCTTCTGCTTTCTGGGATCAGAAACCATGGGCAAGTATTTTTGTGTCATAATACACATACATAATGGTGTACTGCATCTGCAGATAAGTTGTTGGGTGGAAAGTCCACCAAGGATTTACAGTACATATATGTCGCCTGAGCTGTTGCCTAAAATTATGATACTTCAAACTTCCAAGTGCTTAACCTTTAGGCCTCAAAGCAGCTAAACTCCACAGGCACAAGGGATGGGAGCTGGTGGCAATTACCTGCTATCTCAGTGATCAGGCTTTTAAGGAAAATATTGACCTCTTGCATAGCTTTTGTAAAAAAATATTTTGGTGCTTTTGGTGCTTATCTGATAAAGGTAATCCATTCAGTGGATCTGGAGTAGAGGGAGAAATGATTGCACAATCGCTGAGCTTGGAACCTAAACAGCAGGGCAGTGTTGAAGACACACGTCTGACCTTGTTATTGGAGGCTCCTCAGTTAGTTGACTCATTGCTCGGTGTGTTGGCATTTGTTAACTGATTTTGAGATATTCAGCTACTGTGCACATATCACAGAAGGAATGCTGTGGATACCACACTTACAGGTGTGCTTGAACACTTCCGAAAGTCAACAGGGATGTCCACAGTGTTAAATATGGTACCTCCCTGGGGTCACTCGCAGTTCCCAGTCACTTGGTTGTCCAGATTGCGTAAGTATTTGTTCCTTGTAGATTCTCTTTGAGTGAAAACTCCACTCTAAACAAAAGCTAAAGCTAGGTGTGGTTGTGGGGCTTGTCCACTCCAGATAGCTTCCCCATCTGAGTCCCCACACAGCCCACAAGGAAGTAGGGCTGAATCTACATGAGGTCTGGCTTCCTCTGCTCTACACAGCCCCCAACACTTCCCCAACCGAGTTTGCACATCCGTATGCTCTCAATCTATTGTTTAAAGCAGCAACACGTATCTACAGTTTCATCTCATAAAAATACTATTCTAGTGGGTTGCAACATGACTTATAGGCTATTTGAGGTGCTGGAGACTGATTGCCTGTAACGTACACTCTAATTAGTAATTTCCCTTTATAAGGCCAAAACCCCACTGTGATACAGGGCTCTTTGGAAACCCAAAGCTGCATGGCTATGTAGTCCATTGACTTATGAAGAACACAGAGAGGACTGTACCTCTTGGCTTAGAGACTGTGAACCATTTATGGAGTAGGTGCATTTATTGGTCTATCTGACTATGAGGCAGATATGATCCAGGGACCTTCATAGTGCTAGCTCTGGTTGCTTTAAACTCTCTAGTTTTGAGAATTAAGTGTCAAAGATATTTTGTTGCCCCCATGCTGTATCATCTTGTTGCTCCAATGTTATCTTCTCTTTAATTTTATGCATATCTTACATCCAGAGATTAAAAAGGTGATGTTGTTTTGAAATAACTATTCATCATTATTTGGAAATGAAGTGCTGTGTTCCCATTGTTATTGTTATTAGAAGATATGCAATATGAGAAGGAATAAGTCTTCCTGTCATACATTTATCTTTTTTCTTAGAGAGCAGCGCTTCTGAGTAAGACAAGGTTTAGTATCATATTCTGTAAGCATGTTGTGTTTTGCAGGTATTCAGCCAGCTGATGGCTATGACACCCTTGAATTATTTAATAGCTTACATTTTTTTTTTTTCAGTAGAGTTTTACAAGAACTGAGATAAACTATGCTCCATTTGGCATGTAAGCATTTTGCTGCATCATAGACCTAGCAAACTGCAGTGCTTGAACACAATGATGGAATTAGGAACCCCGGAGGAATAAACCACTTCCTAGTGAAGCCCGTGGAATTTCTTCAATGGAGTTCTGTAGAAATCAGTCATGCCTTTAATTGAGGTAGGTGTGTGACCTGAGAGCTCCTTGGTGAGTGGTGCCCTTCCATGACAACCGTAGGTAAGTCCACCAAGGAAATTTGGATTCAGAATTATAAAATTTTGTTTGTTGCCTCTTTGTCTTTCAGTAGAAGCTGCACTTCTTGTAAAGCCACGAGTGCCCCCTAGAATGAGATTCATCAAAGGTAGCATGCCTGAGGTAGCTGATGGGGAATAAGACAGAGAGTTAGCATCCTGACAGCTGTTGGGAAATGACACTTCCTTTCACTCATGCTATGCAGCTTAATATTCTTCCAAGGTTAAGCGCTTTAATGAGGCTGGCTGATCCTCACACACAAGAGGAAATGGTGCCACGTCAGTTAACAAAAAGCATTAATATTTCAGATTACTTCCTTGGGGTATGAAGGACCAAGGCTGAAGTCTCTCATCTCACTGAAGGAACTTGAACTGATATGTCCCTGGAGAGTACTGAAAGCCACCAGAGTGTAGGCTATTTTTGAGCAGTCGCTCTCTCTCTGTCCCACTGAAGCTGTTCAGATTTGTATGAGCTCATTAAATACCCATTCAGTTAGCTGAGTGAAAAAAAGAAAAGAATGACAACGGCTCTTGGATCAGATGCAGGAAAGGGATGAGGGTGCTTTGCGGTCCTCTCCAATGAATATCAGATATCTCACAATCATGCAATATCTTAATCAGAAGTCATTCAGACAGACCCATCAGAAAGAGCTGAAAGTTTTGCCTTTGCGATGTGCTCATGGGAGGGTTTTGTTCCTGTGTTCTTGGGAAGAGATTGGGATCGAGTGCACCTTCATCAAGTTTGAAGATGACACTGAGTGGCAAGGTTGACACCCCTGAGGGATGAGATGCCATCCAGAAGGACCTGGACAAGCTGGAGAAGTGGGCTTGTGAAAATTTTATGAGGTGAAGTGCAAGGTAGTGCACCTGAGTCAGGGCAACCCCCAGTATTAATAGAGGCTGGGGGATGAAGAGATTGAGAGCAGCCATGCAAAGAAGGACCTGAAAGTTCTGGTGGATGAGAAGTTGGACGTGAGCTGTCAATGTGTGCTTGCAGCCCAGAAGACCAGCTGTATCCTGGGCTGCATCAAAAGATGTGTGACCAGCAGGTCGAGGGAGATGATTCTGCCCCTCTTGTAAGACCCCACCTGGAATACTGCGTCCAGCTCTGGAGCCCTCAGCACAGGAGGGACATGAACCTTTTGGAGTGGGTCTAGAGGAGGGCCACAAAAATAATCAAAGGTGGTGAAACACTGGAACAGGTTGCCCAGAGAGGTGGTAGATGCCCCATCCCTTGAAACATTCAAGGTCAGGTTGGATGGGCCTCTGAGCAACCTGATCTAGTTGAAGTGAAGATGTCCCTGCTCATTGCAGGGGGGTGGACTAGATGACCTGTAAATGTCCCTACCAACCCAAACCATTCTATGATTCTATTATTTTGTGATGGTATGATTTGGCCTCTTGCTCTCATGTATCCTGTGTGACTGGAGTAACCCAGATGCTATTAGATATCAGCTCCTCTTTGTATCAGCCATACTGATACCTCTGTTGGACCATGCCTTATGAAGTGACCTAGGAAGGGGCACAACTAATTTGTGTCGTGTATTTGGGCTTATTGAGCTATTACTATTTGCTGGCCTTGCCTGTGTCTCCAGGGGAAATACTGGGAATTCAGATAAACAGAAAATTTATGCACTTCAAAATGTTGACAAATATAATGACAGCCTTGGTATTTCTAAAACTTGAGATTCATGGTATTTGACGTAATGTGAGAGCTATAATGAGCCTCTGGTGTCAGGAAGGTTTTATGTGTATTTAGTTTATAAACGTCTGATAGCACCTACAAGAGCTGCTTCTGAATGAATGATCTTTTGTATTCCATATAGTATAGCATGGACCACCTTGTGTTCAGCACCTCAGAGAGAGGGCAGCTGCAGATCAGTGAGAGAATTGCGTTTTGAGAACAGAGAGGGGAAGTTCTAACTGCCACGTTTATCACATCAGTGAACTCTTGTTTTTCTCTAAAACTTGCTGGAAGCTTATGGTTTTGTTAGCTACTTTCAGCATTGTAATTTGTGATTAAATGTGATCTGTGGCAAAATAAACTGCAGAAATTGCCAAAGCCACAGAGTTTTTGACTGAGGATTCCAAGCTGTGTCTCGGAAGAAGCTGGTCCACTATGAGATTTTAATTGGTGCATTCCAGCAAATGAAAATGAAGTAATTCATATGTCAGTAGAGGCCTGGATTCTTAGAAATTGCTATCAAACTGACTTGAGCAGCAGGCAAAGCTTAATTAAAATGCAGTCTTTTTTTTTTTCAGAAAAGAGCAACTATATTTCAAACATAACTTAACAAGGAAGGAGGTACCACAGATGCATCTTTCCAGCATGGGAACTACTAGTCCCTTGCATCACTTGTCTCTTTCTCATGTTGAACTTCTCGCCCAGAAGGTCCTCCTTTAATGTGTCTTCTAAGCACATTGATGAACTGCTGGCTGCCTTGGTAGCACGGCTTGTCCTTTCGTATGCAGCCAGGAGTGGGTGAGACTGCTGTGTTCAGTGGAGAAACTTATGATGGTTGCTCCTGATGTGCAATACCTAGGCAGAAATCATTAGTAAGAGGAAAGAGTCTTTTCTTTGGCTGTTGCCATACTGCTAATAAAACTTCTTAGTATTGAAGTAATGTGACTACAAGTTGCTCAGAGAAATTGTGGATGCCCTGTCCCTGGATTTGTTCAATGCTAGGCTAGATGAGGCTTTGAGCAACCTGGTCTAGTCAGGAGGCTTGAAACTAGATGATCTTTAAGATCACTTCCCTTCCAACCCAAACCACTGTTTGATTCTATGATTCTATGACTCTGTGCTCATGCCTTCATTTTAAAACGGGAGAAACAGAGAAACCACTCAGCAAAGTGGTTTCTTCTGTGACTATTGGTGGTGTCCATGCCAGTATATGAGGCTGATGATGTCAGAACACTTGGCCATCAACAAATTGGTAACACAACTGGGAATTTGTGGGGTCTGCTGTCTTTGGATGCTTGCTGATTTGACCCAGAAGTACTGGCCACAGTTGCTGCCTGCAACCATCTCTGAAGTTCCATGGCAGGATAGAAGAGCAGGAATCTACCTTGTCATTCACCCATTAGATTGGGAAACAGGTTAATACTTTTCTTCCCCAGCCAATGGAAAGCAACAGAGCTACAAAGCCTCATACCACCTGCAAAGGTGATATTTAGGGCTTTCTGCTGGACCTGTTCCAAATACAGCAGAGCAGGACTCATCCCATTGCTGTTCTTAATTGCTGAGGATGCAGTTAAACAAGGGGAGGAGGTGTAGGGTTTGGAGATAGCCACCTGCACTGGGGAAAGCCTTGGGCTAACCTGGTTCATGGTGTATGGTTGGAGTGTGAAAAGGGAACAATGTACAACTTGCCCTTTGCATGGGGCTCTCATGAGCCTTATATAGTATTTGTTATCACCCACAGCCCTCACCACAGATGGATGCACAGGGTGAACCTATGTCTGCCCCAGGAGTGTTATTGGTATGCCATGGGACAGAGATTTGCTGAGCAAGACAAGGAGGGAATAAGCAGCTGAAGGGAAACTGCTCTGGGGCGTCACTATTGAGGCAGGGCTTGGGGAAGCTCATTGGCTGGAGATTGGGTAGGGTAGGGTCAGTCTAGGGTAGCTTTATACATCTTTCCCCAGCAGACTGAGGCACCAGCAAAGTAGGGTGAGAGCAGGATGACACCCTTGAGAGCACTGAGGGTGCTTTTGCAACAATTTTGGACTTCTAAAGAAATGAAATGGGAAGATGTATGCTTTCAGGCCTCTGGTTTCCATTTGTGAATAGAAGCTACTCCTACCTATTGGACTGAAGTGCTGTGAAGATAGATAAACCCCTTAAGGTCCTGAGGTGCTTAGAGTGCCTGCTAACACAGCCCATGGAGACAGAGGAAAATCACTAGGTAGGTGCTACATTTTTCCAGGTAGCAGGAATGCCTTAATTTGAATCAGCCTGCTAATATCATGGAGGTCCTTGACTCCTTATCCAGGTCTGCCTCTGGAAATGATGTGCAGGAAACCATCTTCAGGATGTACACCAAACATCTTCCACAAGGGTGATTTTTCAGTTGGCTGCAAGCATCCATCTCTCGTAACTTACTAACAATGCTGCCGAGACCTCAGAGGCTGCAGCGGACCAGCTGAAGTCACTCTCTTGGATTAATTTATTACTGCTTGCTTCCAAGAGCCATTTTCTACCTTGGTTAAACGCACACCTTGAGACAACCTGCTCAGCTTTGTAGACAAATAGCATGTACAGTGGCTGCTGTGTTAAGCAATTGCTGCCTCTTTACAGAAGGCACATAGGCATGAGGAAATGCCACTGTCTTCTTAAGAAAGAATCCGTATTATCTTTGTCTTCCACTAAGCACTTTCTGTTAGTGCCTGTGGGAGGAGAGCAAGAAGCAGATGGTTATTCCTTCAGTCCTGTGAACTAGTTAGATGAAAATCATATTCCTAGTAGAATCTACTGTTAAGGAAGCTTCTTGCCTGCTGGGTGGCACTGCTGGTTTGGAAAGCGCTCTGTGGATAATCATGTGAGTGCTCATAATAATGACTTTAATACCTGTTAGAACTGACAGCTGTGTACATTTGCCTTTCTGGATACAGATGTTCTTCTATCTGATTATGTGGGTTGATTCCAACTGAGGAAAGAGGACAGTGTAAGCAATGTGCTGTTTGTTGCAGTTTTATTCCTTTTTTTTTTTCCCCTTTTCCTCTCTGCTCTCTCTCCTTCTGTCAGCTGTCTGCTAGGCTGGAGTCTGACATGATCGCATTGACTGCTGCAGGGAAGCCCCTTGGCCGTTCCAGTTCATGCTCCTCCACTGTCTGTCAGAGCATAGGAGGGAGACTCAGGGCAGGGCTCTGAACTCCTCTCAACTCAGCAGCACTCAAAGCAGTTTGATGATGCTTTCCATGCCCACATGTGATACCAGCTGTAGACTGGGCTTGATGCTTATGCTTACAGGCAGTGCTTAATTTCAGACAGTCTCTGTATATGTTAAAGTTGTCAGTTCTGCACCAAATCCCTTTTCTTGGCTCTTTCTGTGCAGCATAGTGTTCTCTTGCTCTGATTTAAGTGTTTTATGGTTCCACATGAAGGAGATAAAAGCGTGAGCAAAGCTGTGCGTAAAGATAAATCATCTGTAGGGGAAAATATGAACACTATAGTTTTTGGACAGTAGCGCAGCCACCATGCCAGGGGACCAAAACACTTACTGTAGTTAAGTGTCTGTAGCAATCAGCTTAAGTCTCCACTGCCTGATATTCAATGTTATTTCAATGCAAAGTCATTTTCCAGTACAGCTTCTGTATTAGAATGAGCAATATAAAGACACTCCTCTAAGGAAGATACAGGTTCTTACTTTTTACCTGAAATGCCTTTCATTTGTTGTTATAAACTAAATCCAATTTGTAGTTAAGTTGAGGGAAATACTCCAACTGACTTTAAGGGGAGATGAAGTTGTGTACGTTGTGCTGTTCCAGAGATACAGTGATTCAATTATCTAATTCTAAAGGATGTTCTCCCTTTTTAGCATTTACAGTCTACTAATCCTAAGAGTATCTAATTGGAAAAAGGACAGTGTTGTTTTGCTGGTATAGAGTAGAATATCTGGCAAAACAGTTCCTACAGTCTGTGTCATTTCTTTGTTCAAAGGACTAACAATAAAATCAAGGTGAAGGTAATGTCTTCAGCATAAGATGTCATGAACTGTTACTTGGTTACAAAAGGAAAAATCAGAAATTAGTCTGATTTTGGATCCTGTAAAGACGTGCTTACATGGCTGTCACACAGAACAGTTCTGTATGTTAATGAAACTCAGCAAGGTTCACAAGTCTTGTGAAATGTTACTCCTTTTTCTTTTCCCATTTCACTCTTCTTCCATGAGGAAATCTGAACAATTCATGGCATTTTAGAATCTCAGTTGCACTTTCTTTTATAAGCATAGAAAGGAAACATTGCCAGTTCTGTTTCCAGTGCAGACTAATTAAAGCCATATAATAGCCATTTTTCAAGCCTGTCATACCAAGGCCAACTGCATTCTGGGCTGTATTAATAAGAGTGTAGCCAGCAGGTCCAGGAAAGTATTCTTTCTCTTCTGTTCAGCACTTGTGAGATTGCACCTGAAGTGCTGCTTCAGTTTTGGGCTCCCCAGTGCGAGAAGGGCAGTGACAGATCTAATAGACATAACTTGGAATCTGGACTTTTAAATATTAAGATTTTTGGTTTTACCAAGACAGTGGTCAAGTATTGGAATAAGTTGCCCACAGACACTGTGTGGTGTTCACCTTTAGAAGTGTTAAAGACTGGACTGGATACATCCTAGAGCAACTTGATCTATGTAGACCTGCTTTGCATAGAGTATTGGATTAGGTAACTCTACAGGTCTCTTTCAGCCCAAATTATGATTCTATGAGCTTCACAGGGCACAGTAGATCTGCTTATTAATAATACCTACTAGATCCAGTGAGTCCAATTTGCAGCATCTTTCAACTCCATCCTGGACTCTGGTTCAATATGTACTGCTCGATTTGAAACTCCAGAAAGAGATCAAAACCCTTGAGGCTCTCCTTGCCTAAATACTTAAGTTCTGATTTTCCTGGACTTCAAAGGCAGAAACATTTTTCTGCCTGGAAGTGTCTCTGTCTATGGATGCCTGAGAAAATAACTTGACTTATCCTTGCAGATGTGCCAGGTCATCTAAACAGATGACAAATTACAAAACTGCTTCCCTGATTCTCCCACAACTGTATTTACTTTGTAGGAATGTGTGTGCACTTTTTCTATGGTGATTTGCACCCTCTTAGTTACTTTGTGGTGGTACCCATGAGACCTTGTCCCTGACCCATGATGGGAGTGACAGGCTTAAGCACTAATGCTCTTTTTTCAGTCAAGGTTTTAACAAATTCCCTTTCTCATTAGAAATTCTGACATATTAGTACTGACGGCTGAAGTCTGAAAGTCAAGCTCAACGCAGTACTAAAGTGACTGCAGCATCAGGTCTTATGAAAGATATGCATTATAAATACAAATAAAAGCATACCTTACGGGTAGAGGTTGCCTCAATTCTTTACTAATCTCAACAGTATTGTGAGAAGCTGCTGCTTTTGTAAACTAGACTGAGAGAGCTTGACTCTCAAGAAATATGGTCTCTTTGGTAATGCTGTATTTAGTGCTTGTGAGGAAGGGCAACCGGGTGGCGTCTTTCATGCAGGAATGAAGTCACTGAGTGCCATGCATGTCTGGGGTCCTCTAGCTTTCTTGAAGATACCGTTATTCATTCCACAAAAGAGGCTTTGAAAAGGTGATTGCTTAGGTTTTAACTTCTCCCAAAAGGTTTCTCTGTTAAAAGCTTCTGGTTGGAAATACTAAACCCTGTTGTTGCTAAGATTAAGGCATTTGTTTCTTAGAAATGGCTTGTAAGCAGAGGCCAGCATGTGGATTATTGCTCCTTCTTTAGCCAAGTGGAGCAAAGGTGCTTCAAATAAATTACACTTCCAGTAGGATCAGCGTTGCATGTGATTTTAAAAATGGCTTTGGGGAAGGAGGAGTCCCATCTACATTTTTTTATTTATAACTCTTATGGAAAAAAGGAAAAGCGGTATTTACCACATATCGTGGGCTTTAGGCTGTTTTAAATGCATATAAGAAAACCAGCTGCTATGTTTCAGTAGGCATTTAGAAAGCAGTTTATTTTTGCTTACTAATAAAAAATGCACAGTGATTAGATTTAAGGGTCTTGCTTTTCTGGAACAAAAATTTTTTCCCCTCTTTGTTTTTGTATTTTCCCCCCCGAGGTTGATGTCATAAACAAAATAAAATCTGACTAATTAACTTAGCCTTGGGAAGGTTGTAAATACCTGTCAGGAAAGAGAATATTTTTTGCTGCTGCTAGACAATGACCTTAACTGTGACCTGGAAAGATCATGCTTGTAGTTTGTGAATGAAGTCAGTAACCGTGCTGTGGTACTTCTGCCCTTATTATGAAATACACATCACAGATTGTGTCTAATTGCACATAGTGGTTTTTATGATATCTGTGGCTACTGAGCCAAGACTCAGATGTCAGATATCAGCATTCTTGCTATGGTTAAACGCTGCTGCCATGTAATAGGTTCTGTTTATCTCTCCTCTAGCTTCCAAATTACTGTGCCTCGGGTCAGTGCCTGAAGTTCATTTTTCGTAAAATCTTGACCAAAGTTGTTAGCTCTCCCCTTTAAAAACCAGGGTGAATTAGTGCTGCATTATCCCCCATTCTGGGAAGCATGGCCCTAGCTTTTATCATAATCACTGGGCTGACTTGTGCTAGATTTCAATAGGAGATTGGCAGAATTACTTCCTTAGGGGATATCCATCCCTTTGCTTAAACGAAGAGAGGAATCTTCTGCTGATGTTCACAGGGATTGTGGAATTGCTTTATTTATTTTGAGACTTGGCAGAAAGTCGAACCATGATTGTGGAGAACAGATCCATCCGCATTTATCCCAGCTTCAAATACACTCCCTGGCTTCAGCTTGAAATGTATTTACAAAACAAAGGTGCAATAAATAATGGATATTCATGGTCCACATAGTTCAAGGGCGTGGTGCTAATGCCTCAGGTAGTATTACCATTTGCATACCAATCTTAGTCCTCTTGGCCAGTCCTCCCTGTACCTAGGAGACTCCAAACACTACAGTCTGTTTCTATAGTGTAAAAGGGCTCTTATGTCTCTGCCTGGGTGGAGCCTACAATGGCCTCTTTCTAACCCTCTCCCTTATCACTTTCACAGACCATACATGATGCCAATGAACCAGAACATATTTTGCAAGATCTTTCCACCAGCAACATCGGATACTGCTGAGGGCGATTGTGGAGCACTCTGTCCTATGACAGTTTTTCAGACAGTCACCAGTGCCTGCAGCCACTTTCCGTCTTTGGCATATATAGTGTCAGCTGCCAGAGAAAGAGCTAAAGTGCTGGGCTCGTTGCTGCATTTTGTCTTCATGCAGCTCCATACTGCTCCCAGTTTCCAGTTTCATAACAGTTTTTGCAGCGTGTTTTGTTACTGTCTTATGCACTTGGTACTGGCAGTAATATGTGGATTCTTTTCAGTGTTTAGCATCAAATCCTACATATGGAAGTGATTTATCAACAAGATTACAGGCTAGAGGCCTATGGAAATTGGACTCTAAGGTCCCATAATTCTTTGGAAAATGCCAGCTATGGTAGGTTTTGCCTCCCAGTGGCTGTCCATTATTGATAGCCTTATTCAAATATTATGTTTGGATTGTAAACCATGACCAGTTTCTCAATTTTATACCAGTGCAGTTAATTTGTCTTGATCATCACACTCACCTCTATTCTTTCTTGTCAATCCTCTTTTCCTTTGCCCTCACAGTCTTTGTTTACTTTATGCAACACAGGTGACATCTCATTGCAAAACCTTTTTCCATTTGAAGTACTGACACATGAAATAATCATCACTAAGATAAACATGGAAATGTCAGTGTCTAGAAAGTTCTGATGTGAAAGATGATACAAACACTTGGGACAGTTACACAGTACTATTGAATCGCCGCATCTTTTGCAGCTTGTGCTGCTGCTCAGTGGCAGAGAGAAAAGGATGGTGTAGTTGTCCTGGAGCATTTTTAATTACTGGACCTATGGCAAGGGAAAGGAGTTATTAGTACAAATGCCCAGTGTAAGATATCCAGCCATGGGGCATTCCTTCCAAGGGAGGACTATGGAATGCATTAAGATGCATTGTTGATGGGGTTGTGTGGTTGTTCATGAGCCTGACACCAAGGTATGAAGTGGTATTTCTGTCTACCTAACTGCCTCCATTTCCCTCTGCCTTCTTTTATCTTCTTAGCTCTGCACCCAAGCCTGCTGGCCCATGAACATTCATGATGCTCTTGATTGGTAGACAGTCACCAGCTGAGCCAACGTGGGCGACATCAAAGGTCTCAGACACAAAGCCAGCTGGAGGAATAAAGAAGCTGAGAAACTTGGGATGTGTCTCCTGTGACCCTATGAAGCTTACAGAAGTGCCTGGCTAAATTGCTTTTTACCTTTATTGTTTCACATCTTTTTTTTATCTACCAGTGAGGGCATTGTCTCTTTCCCTGAGAAACTGATGATCAGCAGACACTGAACAAAATTGAAGTGGTTGACGATTATCTCAATGAACTGCTAGGGGACTGCAGTCTGTGGTCACAGTAGAGCTGGCTGATGGGGAGGGAGATATGGAGACTTCTGACTAAAACCTGGAATAAAATACCTGAGAAGTGATCAAGAATGAAATTTAACTGTGAACCACGTCAACCTTGTTTCAGTCTGGAATTCTTTGATATAAAAATAGGCATCACAGACTCCCCATAGGTATTTTGGAACCAGCAAATTTAGGAGGCAACTGTAATACAAATAAAAGAAACGTTGAGGATCCTATTGACTTCAACAAAAACAAGTTTGGGCCTTGAGTTATTTGGCTCATAACTCTGCAGCAAGTCTGAAAGAAGAAGAGTCAGGGAGTTTTTTTGATCTAAGATTTTATTAATGTCCAACCAGGATACTGTTTAATCTTTAAAACAAATACCAACACTCAGATCACATCAGTTGTTTAGATTTTGAGCTCTGTGTTACACTTATTCTTGGATAGGGAAATTACAATGAAAATAATCGTTGTCAGAATACTAATGTGATGTAAACTAATGTAGAGATATTTATTCAATGGAATGCAATTATCAGCAATACTCTATTTTCTGAACAGCGTGACTGTAATCCAATTTTTACCGTTTAACCCCTGGTGATTTGTTTCCGTTTGTATTGTGATAGGCTGAAGACAGGCAGGATTGCTGGGGGCAGCAAAAGGGAGAGTAAGGGGAAATAGCACCACATGTAATAGGAGATCTTAATGACTTTACTAAATCTACATAACCACAGGGCTGTTCATCATGGTTGTGCTGCTAATTGAATTTTAAAATAAAGGTAGATTCTGCTTGCAATTTCTCCCAACATGGTTTCATTTTCTGATGAAAGCTGAGTCACTAGTTCTAAAAAAATCCTTCATGGCTTTAACCTAAAGTTACATTAGGACATTGGATTTGTACAAGACAGGAGTCTCAGGTGTATGGTAGCAAGTGATGAAGAGGATGTATAAAATGACTTTCATGACCAGCTTCTCTTGCAGAAGTGTTCTTGACTGGAGCAGTTGCAGCAGCTTCCCGTTGGGAAGCTTCTCTTTTTCAGAGAGAGGAGGATCATGGGAAGGACAGAGCACAGGGGCCTTGCTGCAGGCAGTTTCTGAAGACTAAAAGCCTTCAGCTAGATGGTGGTACAGTCATTAGCACAGAGGACTCCCCCTGAAACTAGCACAGTTTCTGTGCCTCTGAAACTAGCACAGGATTTGTTGTCAGCACAGACAGAAGTCTTGAGATCCGGTCTTCAAATAAAAGAAGTGCTGGGGTAATCTAGTTCTAAGTGCAGGGAAATACTTTGTAAGCCTACAGAAATGAGTGTGGAAGACCTCAGTGTCCATCTAGTGCAGAGTTTGCTAATGGTTATGGCAATTCTGACAGTGGGTTGAGTGCAAACCCATGCAGACTGGATCCTGAAGGGTGGAGCTGGACCCAGTAAGGGGAACTGGGGGTCTCAAATATGCTTAGCAAATGAGTTATGATAAGGTTCCCTGTGCCTGGCCCCTGCCAGAGAGATAATGCCAGTTTTTGAAAGTCATTGATATAATCACCCATAGCCATGGAATCCCTAGCTCCTAGCAACTGATTGAGAATTCAATATTATTAATTATGTGTACTGCAGCAGAGAACAGGGGCCCCAGCTTTACTGTGGTTAGCACAGGGTAAATACAGCACTATGCATGGCCAAAGGAATGCATGAGTAAGGCCCTGACTATCCAAAGGTAATTGCCCCAAGATAAGAAACCTTCAAGGAGAAACCATTGTGTTACTGCTTCTAGACTACAAAGCGGAGAAAACGGTTCTCTCCAGAAACTGGGCTCTGGATGGGAACCTGAGTAACATTTCCAGCCTTAGAGCATTTGCACTTTCATACAGGTTTTTGTGTCACGTTAGCACCTAACTTGTTGAAAAAATGCCAGCTGGGGCTTGTCTACACATGCTCTTAGTATGTCTGTAGTCTTGCAATGGTAAGAAGGAAGTAGAAATACAGGGAAAAGAGCAGATAAAAATAGAAGAGTTAAGATGAGTGGTCCTAACTCCCAGGGATTCTACAGGCAAGAGGTTTGCCAGATCAAACCCTTAGCGTGTCCTGCTGCCATTCAGCCATAAGAACTTAAGCTGTGAGTGATAAGCACACAGTGCAGCTATTATTTGTTCAAGTCCCAGTCGAGCTGTTTGCTTTTTCACTTTTAATTTTTAATATAATATGTCTTGTGAGTTTGCATGAGATGTCCCTCCTCAGTCATTTACCACGAGTGCTGCAGGGACTTCTGAGAATGCAATGAGGGCTCACCACATCAGTGAGCTAAGGAAGAAGGCAGTTGTGTTTCTTATAACAGTCCTCACTTAGGCCCAATTGGATTTAAATTACATGCCGCTAGGGGTTTGTACAAGACATCTGTAATAGCAAAAACACCTGCAGAGCAGAGTTTCAGGATGACAAATTTTCTCTCTCACTGGATAAGCTCCTTCTCTCATTTAAAATGGATTCTTTTTGCTGACTTGCACAGTCCATGTTATTTACACTGGGAAAAAGTTATCCAGCGCATGGCTGCAAAGCTAACCTGGCTGTGCACTGCCCAGACACCTCCTATTCAAACCACCATTCCCAAGTAGTCTGCTCAGCTTTGAACAAATTGAAGCATAAGGTCTCTGTGAAAAGCCAGATTCTCTTTGCCGCTTCTCATACCACTGAGCTTTGAAAGGCAATGTTTTACAGTGAAGATGAGTGTCTGTTTCTATTCAACATATATGAACTTTGAAATTAGTCATGGTTTCATCTGAGCCACTTCCAACTGATGCTAGACCTTTGCCGTTCCTACAGACTGATGGTATGGATTTCACTTTGTAAAGATTCGATGCACAGATGATGTAATGTTTTTTAATATGAAGAGAAAGGTCAGGATCAAGACTATGGGAAGAGTTAGCTCCCCAAGTACAGACTGATTCTCAATGGGCTTAGATTTCTTCTTCTCTTTACCTGCATCTATCCTACTACAGCTAAGAAAATTTTGTTCTTGACTCAGTACTTAAAACACAAATTTGTTAACTTGTTTTGTCTTCTTTTCTACTCATTCTGACCTTTGGCTGTAAGACAGAAATGGATGAAACCTATGATCTAGTACCTTTCATACATTTGTGTATCAGTTACCTGACTACAAGAGCTTTTTTCCTTGTTTAGCTTGCGTGGCTTGAGACTACATCCTTGTTTTATTCATTGCTACAGCTATGTAATTTTTTTGTTGGTTGGAGTCCTTGACCGTGACTTCCATCAAATGAACAAGAACAGATTACTATATGCAAAGGTGGAGGCCTTCGGGATTTGAAGAGCTAGGGTTATTTTTTTTTTGATAGGAAAAGGGAATTCAGGAAAAGGGATTTCGACAGGATTTGTTTGTCAGTAACTCTCTACCATATTTATCCAGCCTGTGCTTATTGTTTTGGAAAGTTCCTAGAATCATACTAAGGAGTACTAACATGTAATAGCTTCCCAGTAGTGTCATCCAGGGTATGTTATAGTAAATATTAGAGTGTGGTTGAGCTAGAGATTTGATTGAGAACAGGCCTACACTACCCCTGGGGACTAAGCATTTGATTTGTTGTTGTCATTACCCAAGGCACATAATGATTCTCTTTCTACTTGTCCTCCTTTCTTTATTTTTTTGCTATATGCAGGTGACAGTGGTCAGAACACCGCATGACTGGGCAGTTCAGAGTCCTGTCTGGACAGTTAAAAAAGCTGAACTGTAGAAGAAAACATCTGTGTTTTTAAGCCTGCAACCTTCCTGTAATTTCCAGTGATGTGGAGGCTCAAATCCTAATTTAAGGGGATGGTAGGAGCCAAAGAGCCTCATTTGGCACAAAGTCAGATCTTGAAGTTTTGCAGCCCAGACAAATTTTGCAGCTGGGCAAGCCAAGTGCTCTGCAGAGTCTTAAATGGGAGTGTGTGACTCAAAGAAAATATACAGAAAGAAGTTACTAAGCAGAAGGGAAAAGAAAAAAAAAAGATACATTAATAACATTTGAGATTGTCCATGCAGAAGCTTAGTAAAGTGGAGGAAGAGATTTTTATATACTGTTCTCCACTGTCATAGTCTAAAAGATGCTTCAGGTCATATGAACCAGGTCTCTTCATCTGCACCCAATATCCTTGTTCCAAGCACAGTTCTTTTCCATCCTTTCCTTTGTTACTGATTGGTGAAAAGGTGCAGAAACAGCTGTAGGGGAATGTTTGTTGATCATTTGGTGACAGAGCTGAATGTGGAAGAATCCCATACTTCTGCACCGGAAGGGCTGAACAAATGCTCCCCATCTCCTCCTCCTTCAGCAGAAGCAGCAGGGACATAAAGATGAGGAACTACTGACAATTTGTGCACATCTATGCCTTGACACAGACCCGTTTTCTGGAGATGTGGCCTTGAGCTCTAGATCTTTGCTGCTTTAGCTCTGGAGCACTTTTCTTTGACCTTCCCTGTAAGGCTCCATTCATAAATCACTTATGGAGTGTGAATAAGCCATGGGGATGCTTTAATAAATGATTTCTCACATAAAGTTTTATTCCCCAATAATAATTAGCTTATTAGTAAATCCCTAATGGCATTACTAAAGGAGGTCATTATCATTATCCCTGTTTTATATCTGCAGAAACTGAAGAGAAAGGGAAAGTCACCCACTAAGTAAGATTTGTGGATACAAACTCCTGAGTCAAAGCAAATGCTTTATTTAGTAGGTCATAGGACTAATAGGTAGTTGAAATAAATGGTTAATCAACTGGTGAAAACAGAATATAACAGAATAGTGAAATCCTCTTGGAAAATGTTTTTAACTGTCTAGAATAGTTACTTCTGTCTGTGATTGACTGTCAGTATTTAATAGCACCAACTGTTTATAGAGGCCATCTTAATAGATGCATAGCAAACGGCTATGCATCTATTAAACGGCTGTTTGTTCATCTTTAGGAAACTGTGTAGTTTGTGTACCACCAGAATATGTGCCATGCTCTTGTGAATTGTTAAAAATAAACTGGCATGCAATTTGTTAAGTTTTTCTCTCAAAGATATCCTTTTATTCAGTTATTCCGAATCATTTTGAAAATCATGCTAGTGCACTAGATATTGTTTTCTTTAACAGTCCATTACTGGCCATGGAAAAATCTGCTAATGTCTCAGTATATGAGACAACAAAAATGAAAGGTAGAGTTAAATCAAAATAGATGTCATAAAGGCCACTGAAATGATTGGATTGTAAAAGGCAGTATGCAATTCAGTAAAAGATTTTTGCATGACTTTTTCTGACAGCATCCATAGTGGATATCCAATATATAAGGATGCCCCTTGAAATGAAAAACTATACCAAATCCAGCTGTATACAGGGGACCTAAATATTCCTTAAGATGGGGGGAGAAGTTTAGACAGGGAGAGCTTCATGTCAGTAATGTGTGATGATTCTGAGAGTGCAGCACCTTCAACCTGGGTCATGGCTCTAGGAATTCATAGTATTGTAAATTCAGTAAAACAAAATTAGGGTAAATTCAGTACATTACTGACCAACTCCTCAATTCCCTGTGAAATAAGTTGTGGGAAAAATAGATGCTTAACCATGTGAATGACAACTTCTATTCTGCTAATCACTGGGTCCTCCAAGCCAACCAAGAGGCAAACCAAGAAAGGGATGTTTGAGACTATCATCTGGGCTTATCTGCCCTGAGACTCAGAGTCCGAACCTCTCTAATATTAATGTCGTATATTTGGAGTTTCTTAAAATACTTCAGCCTCATTTCACCTGCTCACCTAGTGGTTAGAGCACCCACTCAGGAAGTGGTATTCAAAGGTTTGGAGTTATTTAGCTGAGGAGATTTGACTCTGTGGCTTCTGCACTCCATGAAAACCTTGAAGACTGCGGTGTGATAGAGTCCAAGAGTACGGTGGGGTGAGCAAAGGTGCCCTTTCTTCCTCACCAGGTCACAAGGTGGCCAGGGTTTCATTGTTACAACGGAAAAATAAGTGCAGAGAGGGCAACCTTTGTAGCAGCCTGTACCGAAGCTCCTGTGTGATTCCTGGAGCTCTGCTTGTTGCTCCTAGATTTATTTTCTGGTTATAGTTTTTATTCTTTCAATCCAGACTTTCTAAAAAGGAGTGTGTAAAGAGTTGCAGGAGCAGTGTAGATTCCTCAGGCTGTCCCTTGCCTGCTGGATGTGCAGATAACTCACAATCCATGTTGCTCAGGGGAGCTGGTTAAGGTAGGATTGTGTGTATGAAATGGGCATAGTTAATGCCTGTGAAGTAACTTAAAACATCTAAGGACAACTCAGACTCTAAGCCTCCTGCAGAAAGAGTGCTGCAGAAAGACCCTTTAAGGGAATTTTTGTTCCCCAGAAAGCTGCAAGACCCTCTAAGGGAATTTTTGTCCCCCTCAGTCCAAAGACTGCCAGTAAATTGATCACTGCAGTTGAGGTTTTGCATGAGTGGATAGCTGACCTCTCCTGCAGTACTGAACAGAAGAGTACAAGGCAAATGCCAGCACTCAGTGTGACATGAAGAGTTTGACATGCTGGTAACGAAGCCATACATCCCCATAATTACTTAAAATTCCATTCCATGGTTGGCAATGAGGTGCAGGGGGTTAATTAGGCTTATAAGGCGGGGGGGGTGGTGGCAATAAAACCTTTGGGAGAATCTTGTAGACAAGCAGCAAAACACATGACCTCATTTGAATTTTACTATTAAGTTTCCTGCGGAGATCTCCAAAGAATCTTTTGATCAGTGCCTGAAACTTTGTTTACATTTCATGTTTGCAAACACAAGACATCTGTATTAGATTCTGAAGCTACTGCACATTCTTTAAACCATCAAACTGGTGATTAAGACAGACAAATATATCCCCATGCCTTCTTTTCTTTGTTAGGACTAATGACAGTGGCAAACCATCTCCCATTCTTCCAATAGAACCTTGTGGTGCTGCTAGTTAGAGCCGATGTGGTTGAGATTGGCACTGTTGGACATAGTGCTATTCTTATGTGAGGTTTTATAATCTTCAAAAAGGCTATAAGAGGAGCCTGAGCCTGTTTTTCTGCAGTTTACAACTCCTTTGGTTGCAGTGGACTTTTGCACAATTCCTTTGTGTTTGTCTCCCGTTCATAACTTGGTATATTTTTCTTCTCCTCCACCACTAGTTATGTTGCTGTTATGGCATATTTCAGGACTGCAGCCCTGTGATTGGGATAGGGGAGATTTCCCCAGACTGCACTGGGACTAAAGTGCAGCTGGCGTGTGGCTATCAGCCTTCACAAGGCTTTACTGGAGAAGGAAAGCGAAAAGACAGGATCGGGCCATAGCATGAAAACAGGTGCAAATCCATCTCTTTACCTCCCTCAGTGCTTTCTCCAGCTGATGCAAATACACTGCTGCTTGGGGGTCTTTCCACTGGCCATAACAAGAACTGGTTTTGCAGCAGCAGCAGCTCTAGGAGAGCACAGGAGAGAGGAGTGGGGGATTGCTCATTGCTGTGTCCAGCTGCAGCACATGGAACAAAAGAAGCTTAAGGGGAGTCTCATTTGAGTGCCCCAATCCCTCTTGCCCCAGACATACAGTCTGCCTCTGCACACTAAAGGAATCCTTGCTTTCGAAGGGTATGGATCCCTATCATCAAGACAGGAGCCAAAAATAACCTTTTCCCCTGTCCAGGCAGAAATCATGCTTGAAACAACTCAATCTGAGGACTACAATGAGTTTCATTATTACCACCATACCTGCTTGTTGTGAAAATGACATCAAGAAATTCACTTTCTGCCTTTTGGGCACTGCTGTGATCCTAAGTAGCAACCTCCACTGTAGATTGCACGCAGCCCCCATGGAGCAGAAACGTCATGCTCACCACATACTGCTGTATTTCCATTATATGTGTGTAAGTGAAATCAAACCTGGGGGATTTCTTCCTAGCGCTCCAGACGTGCAACCACATCACAGAATACAAATGCAAGAACTGGACTGGCGCATGCGCAAGAAGTTCAGCTCTCAGCCCCAGGGACTAGCAACAGGTGGGCAAACCTTGAAGGGCAGGACAGCTTGTTAATTCAGTGCTTTAAATAATAGCAGTGGTAGGGTTGTTGGTGACGTGTGTCCCTGTAATGTGTATTTGTGTGTGCGTGTGGTTTGACAACAGGCATGAAACAGCACTTGCTGCTTTGCTCCTCAGGCAGCAGCCCTGTGGAAAAGTATCAAGGAAGGCACAGGAAAGAGATTATTTAATTTTTTTTCTTCTCCTTGGAGATTTTGGTCTGATTAAAAAGCTATTTCTGTTATGAGAGCAACAAGGAAAAAAAATCCAGCTATACATGGCAGGGATAAAAGCATGCTTGACTCTTCCTATAAGTACAATAGCATTTAATATCTTTGCTGCTTGGCCCAATATTGTATTACAGGCATCACCAGTGGTGTGCTTCCCAGCATGCCCTAGCATTCCTTCAAACAAGTGCTTGCTGCAGAAAGTCCAAAAAATAAGGCTTACTCCCTTGAGGATCAAGAAGAAAGCAACAGTGAAGAAAGGTACTGTAGCTATTAATATTAATGTTAAAGGAAGAGGGGGGAGAGAGGACACAGGAACAGTGAAAAAATGACTACTTGGCTTTGATGTGTTCATTTCCACAGGACTGATAGCAGCATGGAGAATACGGAAGGCAGATTAAGAGGAAATGAGGAGGTGGAGGTGAGCAGAAGGCAGCTCAGAAAATTGCACAAACTGGGGGGAGTTTTTTGTCTAGACACTCGCACATAGCAAAGAGAGCGGCTCTGCCATCTGCATCTCCTCCAAAAAAAGAAAGGGAGAAAAGAGCTGAGACAAAAAAAGAAATCCACCTGTGTGCCTCTCATTTTGGCTGTGGTATGAACGATCCACACTGAATGCTTGCTGTGGGAGGGGAGAGAAAGCCAATGGAGGTATTGTTGTGTCTAAGGAGGCACAACATTAGGGAGCGTGTGAATCCTCATGCATAGCTGTCCTACTGGCACAGTGGGAAGAGGAGGGAGGAAACAATTTTAGTCCTGTTGAGGCTGCTAAAGAGTAAAAATGGAAGTAATTAAAGACCTATTATAGTCTCACTTAAATCTCTGAGTCTTCAGGCCAGAGTTATTTTTATTACATCGCTTTGATGGCATTGCATTGATGTTCAGAATGGGTTGGATTTTTTACTTTTTTCTTTTTTTTTTTAACCTGAATTTAGGAAATGAGCCAGCACTTTCTATGGTAATGCACTCACTTTGCTGAAATTTTGCCTGCAAAAGGTTGTTCGAGTCCCAGGAGGAATTTTGCTAAATCCCAAGCAGCCCCAGCATAGCCAGTGTTTGAGCAGCTGGGTTACTGCCTTGCATTGTGTAAAGGGCACGCTTGAGTCCCAGCATTAGCTCCTCCAAAGCTAGGCTGGAAATAATGACTCCTGCACCTTGCTTGATAAATAATGACTTTAGAGCCTTATTTTCTCCTATTTGTTCACTGGGAAAAAAAAAATGTCTTCAGTTGTTAAGAACAACGACAAAATCCAGACCAAAAGTAGGAAAGTTTTCCTGCAATAGCCCCACTGTTTGCTGCCCATCTTGCCTGCAATGAAGGCTGCTTTGACTGTAAGCAGTGACAGGAACTGCCTTCTCTTGCTGCTGCATTCATCCCTGGTTGGCACCTGTGCGACATCTGCATACTCACTACAGATCCTGCAGGGGAGTCAATATAAGGAGCAAAGAACTGGATGCTTGATTTACCAAAAAAAAATCAAAATCAGTGTTGCTAGTCTCCTGCATTAGACCTCACATGGCTTTTTAAGTACTACCAGTTTTTACAAGAAGAGACACAAAGTCCTCTGTTTTCAAAATCAAGGAGGATCCTCAAAACAGCATCCATTAGCTTTGCGTGGTCACAGAACACAGAGCACAGCAGGAGTCTGGCATTGGAGGACTGCCTTGGAAAGGTCCTTTGCAAGTAGGGGTGAGTACCACATCCCAGCAGAAGTAGCCTGCCCAAAACCTCTTAATCCTTTGCTCCAGAATAACCGTTGAGGGTCATTCCTCTGAAGATCTGTTACATCAAGGAAGGAATATGCATTTAACCAGCCCCACTGAGAGGCAGTGACTCTGTTCTTGTACTCACAGGGGGCACTGAACATGCTGATAGTAGCTGACGTGGTCACATACTCATTCAGGGACAAAGCATCTCCCCGTCTTCCAGGAAACAAGCAATAAAAATACAAAAGAACTGAGCCACTGGAGCAGGGGCACAGGTCAGCAGAGAAGGAACTGTTCAGGCAAGGTAAGAAATAATGAGCAGAAGGATAATTTTCTGTTGCTTACAAGGGGAAATCAGGTCAGGTACTTTGAACCTCAGCCTACGTATTTTCACCTGTAAGTAGTATTAGCATATTGTATTCATTTGCAGTGACTGACTGAATGCTACTGAAGTATTTTTAACCTTTGATCATTCCTGTTACTCTAACTTGAATTTTCTAAAATTCCTGTTTCAAATCTTTAAAGCTGTTTTTCCAACTGGACACAGGAAAACTGCTGAACTCCTCTGGCTCTAAGCAGAGAAAGAAAATTACAGACAATGTGCCTTATGGACAATTCACCCCTTGATTCATCTCAGTAGGGGGTTGGATTATGTTACATCTCAGCATCCTTTCTGAGCGTATTTCTACAATGGATACAATTCCTGTAACCCCTCCAGGGATATCAGTCACTATAATGTAAGCTCATCAGATTTGGTTTCTTACTATTGCCACTCTGCATGTCTCACACTTCCATAGGTGTAGCGTGAAATAAACAGCCTTGCTTTTTTCCTACAGCTGCAGTCTTCCAACCCCATCTAATTCATCATCATAAGCACTTGGCCAGCAAATAATGCCACCAAACTCCCATAAGTGGTCGTGTTCAGTTCTCTTTTGTCCCTGTGTGTTGTTTGAGAGCACAGATGCGGTAAGGCTTGGCAAGGGTGTGTGAAGATAGGGTCTTTACTGGGCTGTGGATTCCCCCCAGGCTCCCAGCAGCAGCGGAAAGGCAAATGGGGCTGCTTGCTGCATCTCAGCAGTCACTCCTTCCAGTGTATTAAGGCTAATAATTCCCTCTTTTGGCGCATGGAGTTACTTGTATGTTCTCCAAACATGGGTATTTGCAACAAGCTAAGAAAGAGGGCATCAAGGACACTTCTAGTTGGAGGAGCTGCCTGGATCAGTCTATCACTAATGAGCAGTTAGTGTCAGTTGCCCACTGAGGAGGCCACATGAAATACCCACCTGGGCTTGCTGCTTGCAATGGCTTGCCCTTTCTGTAGGACGAGACTCAGCAAGATATTTAACCTAAAGCAGGTGAATAATCATGTGTATCTGTTTGTAGGCTGGGATGAATGAGGAAGGCACAGGCCGAAGTACTTTTTTTTGAACCACAGCTATGGCTATGTTTGAGACCATCTTTAAAATTCACCTCTGGCTACATTCAGCTGCACAGCTGATGCAAAGTGGTCTGTTTTTCAGTACTTTGCATTAAAAGCAGTGCTTATGTCCTACTGCTCGAAAAATTAGACACGATAGATGCTCATGGCCTTTTTGTAAAAAGTCATTTTAGATCTCTGAATGTGCAAATGCCAGCACCTAGTTGCCATCAAAAAAACAATTAACATAACTGATGAGTGACAGGAAATCAAAGTACAGTCAGATCTAACAGCTCCAGAGTCAGTAATGTAAATTATACAGTTGCACATTTTTCTGTAAGATGACTCGGTTTGTTCTCTTTCCATTGTAATCAAAAGTGAATTACAATCTTGAAAGGTTCTATCTCTCCCAGATAACTGAAAAAAAGCTAATTAAAAACAAAAGCCCCAGATGTAATCATTGCTTAATGCTGTAAGCATAACATGACCTAATGCTATTATGAGTTCTGAACAAATTTCAATTAGAACTCCAGCTGGTGAACAGATAAATGTGATAACGGCATTTTAATATCACATAATCACTTGTTAGTAAAATTAATTTGTTTTCAGCTATTCATAAGTATTAAAAATGAATTTAGATTTAGATATGTTTTTAGTACAATCAGAGGAAAAAAACATTTAAATTAGTAACATTTGAGAAGGTCCTCCTCAAGGATGTGTTCTTTTTTTTTTAAGTTGATCAATGGTTTATTTGATACAATCACAATTGCTTTCTAGTTTGCTAGTGATTTACACCAGTACCAGGTCAGAAAGTAATTCAAGTTGCTTCATACTCTATGCTCAGAAGGATCACTTCTAGGTTACACTGGCCTTTTGTTGCTCAAAGTACTTTGTTATTTCTTGTCTCATGAGCTTTAGGGAATGTGAAAAGTTATGAGCCATGACAGGGAGAAAATGGAATTTCAGGATACATGGAAAAGCTGGGGGTGCAAGGCTGTAAGCTCTTTGCAGCAGGGTATGTACTGATGTAGTTTTGAAAAGAGGATAACCATCAGTCTGACTGGATCCTTGTGATAAGTAAGGGTGGTTCGTGTCCAGAATTGCTTCTGTGGCTTTGAAGAACCAGGACCAGTTCCCAGCTCTGCCAAATTCCAAGTAGAAGGGGAATAAAGTACTTAATTTACTCCTGCCTTGGTTTTCCTGAAAAAAAGAATAAAAATAGCACTACAATAGTGACTTAATGTTGCTCTCCTGGCAACTAGGAATGCACAGGGAAAGCACAGCCAAACTTTTACCTATTCCTTGAGAAGCAAAGGTGAAAAGCAGCAACTCTGGAAAGACGCTTTCTCTTGCCAGGCTGGCATCACACTTCTCTGTTGCAATGAGTGCTCAAACCCAGCATTTGATTTCAAGATAAGTGTGGAGTAGCTGCCTGGCAGGATGGTGACACCTTATTCACCTAATTATCATAGAGTTCCTCTCGGTTGTGATTTAAAACATGGGTAAAATACATTGCATCACTGGAGTTGCATACTGGCCTGACAGCACTGAGGAGGAAATCCACTCCAAAACTAAGACTTTGAGGGAAAGTGCAATGCAAGGCTCTCCCCATTGTACCATTAATCAATCTCAAACTGATCCTCATGGGACCACCCCTAACAGGGGGAGCATTCAGCATCCTCTGCTTAGCTTCTTTGCTGAGGGGACTGATCTGCCACTCTGTTGGAGATCAGGCACATGATATAGGCACCTGTATTTCATTTGACTTCATTTGCATGCAGCAGTCTTCCTGAGTTCGGAGTTATTTGATGGCAGAGACAGCAGAAGCTGTCACTACCCTGAAATAAAATTCTTGCTATCCCTTTGTGACATGCTATTTTTTTTTCTTCCTCCTTCAATTATCCATTTTAAATATTTATTACATACCCTGTAGAGTTACTTTTACTCTGAAAGCAGCAAGGGTTAAGCTTCTGGGTTTTAAACAAAAGAAAACATATTGAAATAAATCACTTCGTTTCAACAGCAGCAATAACACACAAAACAAGGAAAGAAATCCAATATGAAAACATACTATTCTTAATTAAAAGGGCAATCACTCATGAAACTAAAAGCCCTTCTGGATAGCTGTTGTTTCTTCTCCATTATTTACTCATATCACAGTAGCAACTAGAGATTTGAAACGAAGTATGAGCTTGCACATATGAAGCCCTGTAAGATGCAATAGGAGATTGCTGTCTACATGGACAAGAGAAGAGTCAGGAAAGTGGAATGTTATTTTGTCCACGTGAGAGGCAAAGGTATAGAGAGACAAAGTGACATGGTTGCAGAGGAGGTGGCAGATGAAGTTTGTGATGAGGTCAGGATGAAACAATGCTCTCAGAGTGTTCGTATAATGTGACTACCTCCTTCCTCGTAGATGTTTATGTGAACCTCCCAAGAACTGAGTTATCACTCTGATCCTTGTGTGTCACCTTATTCACCCTTATTATGCGTCGTGTGTCACGGACCCAACAGTGCAGAGCTCTTTCTTAACTTGAGGTTCCTAAAAAGTGCAGAGTGCGCCTTTGAAACAGATAACTGGGTTTTAACTATGTCTATGAAGAACCAATCTATTCCATCCATAATACCCTGGGGCATAATTCGTCTGACCTAAATCTGGGTGTCTGCTTTAGAATAAACTGACTCATGCCTTGTGGCTGTATTGACCAGATCTCCAGCAACTGTTACAGGAACCTGGCCAACAGAGACAACCTAATTTAAAGAGATGAATCACACCCCGTTCAGGTCTGTGTGCAAAAAGGCCTTTTGCAAAAGCCTTTGCAAAAGCTGTCCTGTCTTGACAAGCGCTGCTGTGTGTGCCTGGTGAACTTTAGAAATTTGAGCAACCACGGCTCTGAGATCTTAAATGGATGCAGGGATCTGAATAGAGTGTTATGAAGTTAGTTAATAGGAGACAAGTTTTGCCAGAGTCAACACACAAGTTGGCCAATCGGCAAGAGTCTTTAGGCTACTGCAGTCTGAGTAACAGAAGTTGTCTTCTGTGTAGTAGTAGTGTAATTTTTATTGTCTGCATCTGAAAATGGACTCTGCTGTCTTTGAGCATGCCCTAGCAAAGCAGACTCTCCAGACATCCAGAAGCAGTTCAACACAGCTAGAGGGTGAATGGCAAGTGGAGGATATTCATCTTTTTGACCATCTGGCCCAACTGTGCCAAACTTGCCTGGCTTCAGGTGAAATAAGGCCCATCTCCACTGAATGCCCATGTGACTCCAGTGTTTTGAAAGCCTAAAAAAACATTTGCAATGGGCCATGATACTGCCCACAGCTACATAATCCTCCCTCAGACAAAAAGAAGTAGCCCAATTGCCTCAGCCATGTGAGGTGGATCTGGTCTTTGGCGTTGCCCAGAGCACAGTTCTGGCAATTCTCATTCATTAAGGTCTCAGAGAGCAAGGTAGCTGCAGCATGGGTTGCTCCCATGGTGCTTTCCTTCTTCAGCTCTGAGTTTAATTCTCCTCCTTCTTAACCCTCATTTTACATCTCTATTGACGTTCATTCATGTGAATGTATCACACATATTCCTGGAGGCAGGTCATTACTTAAACCCTCTTCTCTACTTTGCTTTCCGCATAGTATGTCGCTGATATCTCTCCTCATATCAGATATCACATGTAGATAAAATACAACCAGCAGCTGCTTTCTTCAGTACCTCTCACTTCATCTAACCCATTCTGCTTCGTTTACTGTCACAATTCCAACGTATTGCCCATTTTCCTTTCATCCTATTCTCGTTTCTTCCTTAATGCTTCTTCTCCTCTCAGTGACATCTTTTTTTTTTTTTTGTAAAATATAACCCTGCTTTAGTTTTAATTTATCAAAAATCATTGCTTTCAACATTACATACCTTAAATGCAGTACTTACAATCAACCTTTGGTGATCTCAGAAGCTTCCTAATCCCTTCCTTCAGCATCACTGGCACTGCTTGAACTGAAGTGACTAATGATCTTTTCTCAATCAACACTCTAGCCTTAGCTGTCTTTGGCACCATCAACTATATCTTCTATGACCCAATTCTCTCATACTTTTCTCCCCATCTGTAACTCTATCTTCTCTGTATTTCTCAGTTGTTCCCCAAAGTGACAGTTCTGTTTTAGAACTAAAATATTTGTGTTCCTCATCCTGCCCTATTGAGTTATTGTAAAGTACAGCAACAAATCTATTAGAATAGAATAGAATAGAATAGAATAGAATAGAATAGAATAGAATAGAATAGAATAGAATAGAATAGAATAGAATAGAATAGAATAGAATAGAATAGAATAGAATACATAGAGTGTATGTAAGAATATGTTCTATATTATCATGTAGAATATATAACTCAGCTTCGGTGTCTGTATTTGACATAAAAAACATTGCTGTGTCTTGAATATATTCTAGAATTTTTAGTTTATTGTATGTGCTTTTTCACATTATGGAATTTATGATGCTTCGTAAATTCCCTGAGTACCTGTGTACTCAGTGACCATAAATCACAAACAAAAAAACTTGGCACACTCCCTCATTCATTCAACCATGTTACTACAGATTAGCTTCTTTTGTTAAATATTTGTTAGGGGGCTTTTTCTTACCTTCACATTGGTTTCCGCAAACCTCAATTAACTGGACCTCCTTTAAACCCTGTTTCTTTGCCAGGATATTCAGACAGCTCTAAACTCAACATATTAGTTGATATTGGTGAAAAGGTAGCTTTTCAATGGTCAGTGATCCTTCCTCCAATTCATCCTTCCGATCTTTCAACAGGGCTATTTTTATTGTCTGGCAAATGGAACAGATATGTTAGTATTCCTGTTGTGAAATTGTTCTTACATCAACTGTTTCACACATCAAATGGGGAGGTAGGCAATTATTACAGTCCCTGTCTTTATAAAGGGGAAAAGAAAAGGTAGTATTCATAGGGCACTGGCATCTCCCTTAGGTTAGTCTCCCCACGCTCTCTGTACGGAGAAAAGCTCCTCCAAAGGGCAACATTAGAAGATCCTGCTGAGATGAACCTACTAAGATGAGTCAGAACATTCAGCTGGCTAAATTAGACTCTTCAAATGACTCAGTGGTAACGTTCCTAATGGCTTCAGAGGATGTATATTCGAGCAATTAGCTACAATGTGTAACTGTAGTTCTATATAATTAGCTATACAAATTGCAGCAATATACAATAGGTTGCTCTGTCTTAAATAAGCAGTGAATAAGTACAGTATGACTGGAACTGAAGGTTATTCTTGTCTTCATTTACCTCACTACAAGAAACCTGCAGCGCTCTGGTTTCCAAAGGGAGATGAAGTTTTTCTTCGTTAAGCCTATTACAATCAAATGGTGATTCTTTGGGTCTGGCTTAGTATTCAACTTAGACATCTCTTTTCTGTCTGCCTTACATATTCCTTGATTCTTGAATCTCATTTTGTCCCATGACTTTTCTGATTTTCTTCCTACACCTCATTTCTATCTTTTTTTTTAAAAAAAAAATCATATAAGGACAATTTAAAGAGACCTTCAGATGACAAAGCAGGGTGGCATCCATGTTAAATCAAGTCTCTCGGGGCCTTTGTATTCTCTTGCTTTGAATATCTCCAAGGATGGAGACTGCACAGCCTCTCTTGTTCTCTGTTGTAGTATTTGACCACTTCCTCTATGAAGAATTTTTCACTTATAGCTAATTTTATTTGCTGTACCTCGTGTCTGCCAACTATTAGTCTGACTTCATCTCTTTTTTAAATTCTCTTTAGGCAGATGAAGATACTAATCTAATTCCCCTTAGCATTCCTTTCTTGCAGCTAAATAGCTTCTGGAGATTCAGCTTGCACATCACGTGCTTTAGTCCCTAAGCATGTCAGTGAGTCTCTGGTGAACTTGCTTTAGCTTGTTGATAACTTGTGTGCTGAGGAGCCCAAAGCTGAACACTACTTCAGATATCTACTCTTCACAAGTGCAAAATAGTGGGAGATACTGTGTTTCTCAAACTGTCAACTAACTGTGCTCTTGCTAATACAGCCCATTGTGCAGTTCACATTTGTCTCTTTAAGGCTGGTGGCAGACTCATGTTCAACACCTTCTCTGTCAGCACCCCAGGTCCTTTTCTACAGGGTTGATTCCTAATCAGCCAGACCTCAGCCTGTGGTGTTGCCTGAAATAATTCCCACCCACATGCAAGACTTTAACTTTGTCTTTTTTTCCAGGGTCAATTTCTAAACTTTGATCTCAAGGTTTATCTGAAATACACAGGTGCTGTAACTGCAGGCCAGATCCATCACTAACGGCTGTTGGCAGGGTTCTACTGAGGCAAATGGAACCGACAACATTTATATAGTAAAGGATCTTGATGGTTTTTTTCTTTTTAATCCTGACTATTATTTCTCTGAATGTCCTTCTTAATGGAATAAACATCCAATCTTCATTTCCATTCTTACTATATTTTTAGCTTTGATATTAACTTCTGGCAATGATATAGTTTTGTCTTTTTTAGACTGATAGGTTTGATTCATCTTGCTTTGTTCTTTAATAGGATCTTCATTTCTCTCTGCATGTTATAAATATGCTGATAAATGTATTAATTGAAATGACTGTCAGATGTACTGAAAATGAGTTACTTCAAGAGCCCTACCTTGAAAGTGTATTCATAGTGAAGTCTAAAGCATTAAACTCTGCATGTTAGCCTGCTTTTTACACCATAAAGAAGCAGCAATGAATGATACGCAACTGAGCACACAAACGCATATGCATATGCCTGGATGAGTAGGAAGCTTCTGAAGGAACTAAGTAAGAAAAAGAGGATGTATCGCCATTGGAAAGAAGGGGACGTAAGCCACGGCATGTTCAAAGATGTTGTTAAGTCGTGTAGGAGGAAAATCAGGGAAGCAAAAGCCCAGCTGAAGCTCAAATTGGCCACTTCTGTTAAGGATAATAAGAAGAGTTTTTATAAATACATCAATGGTAGAAAGAAGGGCGGCAGCAACCTCCACTCCTTGTTGGATGTGGGGGGAAATATAGTAACCAAAGATGCAGAGAAGGCTGAGGTACTTAATGCCTTCTTTGCCTCAGTTTTCAAAAGTAAGGAATGTCAGCTCACTTGACAGTTGGCCCTCTGAAGTGGTTGATGGGGGCAGGGTGAAATATGGCCCTCCTGCAATCCATGAGGAGGAAGTTAGAGACCTGCTGAGCCATTTGGACCCTCATAAGTCTATGGGGCCGGATGGGATCCATCCTAGGGTGATGAGAGAGCTGGCGGATGAGCATGCTAGGCCGCTCTCCATCATCTTTCAGCAGTCCTGGCTCACTGGAGAGGTCCCGGAAGACTGGAAGTTGGCCAATGTGATGCCCATCCACAAGAAGGGCCGTAAGGATGATCCAGGTAATTACAGACCTGTCAGCCTGACCTCGGTCCCAGGTAAAATTATGGAGCAGATAATCCTGGGTGCAATCATGTGGCACCTGCAGAACGGCCAAGAGATCAGGCCCAGCCAGCATGGGTTTAGGAGGGGTAGGTCCTGCCTGACCAACCTGACCTCCTTTTATGACCATGTGACTCGCCTGGTGGATGAGAGGAAGGCTGTGGATGTGGTATACCTGGACTTTAGCAAGGCCTTTGACACTGTCTCCCACAGTAGACTCCTAGAGAAGCTGGCAGCCCGTGGCTTAGATGGGAGCACTCTGTGCTGGGTTAGGAATTGGCTGGATGGCCGAGCCCAGAGAGTGGTGGTGAATGGTGTCTCATCCAGTTGGTGGCCGGTCACGAGTGGTGTCCCCCAGGGATTGGTATTGGGTCTGTCCTGTTTAATATCTTTATGATCTGGATAAGGGGATTGAGTCCATCATCAGCAAGTTTGCAGATGATACCAAGCTGGGAGGAAGGGTTGATCTGCTAGAGGATGGCCCTACAGAGGGACCTGGACAGATTGGAGAGATGGGCTGATTCTAATGGGATGATGTTTAATAAGTCCAAATGTCGGGTACTTCATTTTGGACACAACAATCCCATGCAGAGCTACAGACTGGGGACAGAGTGGCTGGAGAGTAGTCAGGCAGAAAGGGACCTGGGAGTGCTGGTCGACAGGAAGCTCAACTTGAGCCAGCAGTGTGCCCAGGTGGCCAAGAAGGCCAATGACATTCTGGCCTGCATCAGGAATGGTGTGGCGAGCAGGACCAGAGAAGTTATTGTCCCCCTGTACTCGGCACTGGTCAGGCCTCACCTTGAATACTGTGTACAGTTCTGGGCCCCCCAGTTTGGGAAAGATGTCAGGATACTGGAGTGTGTTCAGAGGAGGGCAACAAAGATGGTGAAGGGGCTGGAGCACAAGCCCTGTGAGGAGCGACTGAGGGAGTTGGGGCTGTTTAGTCTAGAGAAGAGGAGGCTCAGGGGAGACCTCATTGCTCTCTACAGCTACCTAAAAGGAACTTGTAGTCGGGCAGGGGTTGGTCTCTTCTCTCAGGTGACCAGTGACAGAGCTAGAGGGCATGGACTCAAGCTTCGTCAGGGAAAGTTTAGGCTTGATGTTAGGAAAAAGTTCTTCACTGAAAAGGTGATTGGCCATTGGAATGCACTGCCCAGGGAGGTGGTGGAGTCGCCGACCCTGGAGGTGTTTAAGGGGAGACTGGATGAGGCACTGAGTGCCATGGTTTAAATGATGGTTGGTGTTAGTGTTGGTGTTGGTGTTAGTGTTGGGTTATAGGTTGGACTTGATGATCTCAGAGGTCCTTTCCAACCTTATGATACTGTGATACTGTGATAGGGATGCACACACCAGTGCACACAGACAAGAGAATAGTTCTAGATAGACTCATTAGACTCGTTGACAGAGTGAGCAGTTTTGTCAGTCAACTGAACTCTAGTCAATCTGTCTAATGCCTTTTACAATTTAATTTCATTAGAGGCTCAGAATTATCATTCTCTTATCTGTTCTTCAGCTGCTGGGTTTGATTTGTGTTATATTATCGTGGAAACTAATGTGTATTCCACAAGATCTGATCTTTTTTAATGTTTCCTATTTATTGCTTACATTCTAAGAATATGCATTGCCTTTATTTTATAGACATTAGAGGGTGAAATCCAGTGGGGGATTTTTAGAGAGTACGGAGTACAAAATAGTAAAGTTCTTGTGGGGTTGAAATGGTTAGAATATTCACTAAGTTATCAATCATCTTTCCTTCATGAAGCAGGTTAATCAACATCCTGCAGAAGCCATTAGACATTTTTGTTACAACCCTTTAGGCTGTATTCCGTATTTAAACCTCAGCTTTCTAGGAGCTTAAAGGTAATTTGAATGAAGAAGTGGCAAGCACAAAAACTTGCCTTTCACTTTCAACAGTCTGTGCCTATCTAGAGAGGGTAGAATGGGAGGGGAGATGTGAGCAGAGGTGGGGAAGGTTTCCACTGATACAAAGGAAAGCATAAATAAAGCAGAACAACGGAAAAAGCAGACCCCAGTAAGAAACAAGGAAACCTTTGAGCCACTTTGTCCAATATTCCTGTTCTCAGGAGAAAAATGTGCTTGTACAAGCAGGTGATGCAAATCATTCAAGATTACACAGCTAGATGGTAGCCAGCAGACCATAAAGGGTTTCGTTAATCTTGGCAACGCTGAACACTCTTGAGTTATTTGATGTATTACTCACAAAAATACTTAAAACTGAGTTTCAGTCTTTTTGCTATTTATAGCACCTAGTTTTACTTGCCTCAGCCATTTTCCCTGGATTGTGAGGGAATTCTCTCACTTCCATCCCTTTCCAGCTTCTCTGCTCCGGTGATGCAAGTTGTCATTTTCTTTTGTACCTACAGAGCTTTCTTGTTTTATATGGGCCTTTGGCGGTGCTCAGCAACTTATGTTCAAAGAGTTACTCAGCCACTTGTATCCTTGGTGGGAGGAGATACAATATTAAGTTGTTCTCTGCCCAATTTCAGAGTCATCTGCATATTGTAAGATGTGTGGATGTGAAACAATCATACATCTAGATAGAAATGATCAAAATACTGTAACGAATTTATGTTACTGTAAGTATAACCTCAGAATCTTATATTCACATTCATAAATGTTATAAATCTGGAGCATGGCATCCTGGGGAAGAGGGCTAGCAATAACCCCTGTAATTGAACTCAAGCCATGCAAACGTTTTGTTATCAAACTGATGCCAGATGGTCGGTCATTCTTTGGACTTTGCTTTTTAGTCTGAGCACCTCTTATCTTTTGGTCTGTCTGCTTTATTGTATACAACAATGAAAACACAGTAAGTAGGACTTGAGCATTTATTAAATGATTTGGAATAATCTAGCTGATACAACATAATTTCATTTTAGGAAGCAGAGCAAGGCTATAAACCCTGCAAGGTAATTGTAGTTGCAACAAACAATGGTGGCCTTTAAGATTCTGACTTCAAGCAAAGTGAATACTTGAGTTTGGCCTAAGATGAACGAACTCCCTATACATTGAGCTGGAACCAAGTTATTTTTTCACTTACTCAGATGCTGGTAGAAAATTTGCAGTCAATGTTTTTCCTTAGTAGCACCGTTTTGGTGCAGCTCCCAGCAAATTGACACTGAAAAAGGTAACAAGGGAAGTTTCCGTGTTAGGTCTTTTTCTTTCTTTCTTTCTTTCTTACTTTCTTTTTTCTTTTTTTTTTAGTTTCAATATAATATTTATTCTTTAGTAGACTTTGTTGATAAAATGCAGCTGAATTTTTAGAGCTCAGCTCTCACTACTGAGTCCAAAGGCTCCAAATAAATCAACACGTGGGCTTTTCATTTCTACCTAAAGGGATTTTAGTGGAAGCTAGTAAAGCACTGGGCACTTTTGAACACCTGACCTCTGCACAGAGGCTTGAAGACAGCTGACAGTTCCAGAAAAATTTGTTCATACCTGAAGAATCTTACAGGTCTGGTTTCTCCACTTTTCAGTGTCTTCTTGTTCTTTATCCAAAGACAGAAACGTGTTACTTAGGCGGAGACCTGCCAACTCCTGAGGATCGATGTGAGAGACTGAAAGTTGTTAAGTGATCACTTGCCACAAGGCTAACAGCAGGAATGATTTATAAAACGCAATTCTTGTACACAATCTATGATGCTGCTGAATTCCCTTACTGAAGGAATGGCAAGGGTTACATGGAACAGATTGAAATCTGCAGGAAAGTGAGGGATTATGACATGCAGTGAATGACAGCAGGGAGACAGCCATGTCAAAAGTTCATATGCAATATGTGGTATCAATAATTTACAAGGCACTTTCATTCCCTTTTCTTTATCAACAGAGTCATCCACAAACTGTTTGGAGGGTTTACCTAGTTCACTGGTTTTGCTGCATCATAAAGGAATGAAATATCCCTACCTATAACAAGATGTTATTTCATGTACACATATCTTTACCATGTTCCCAGTGCAATGCAGCAGGGTATGTTAGCTGTATTCAGCTGTGCAAGGTATCATGCCCTGACATCATTATATCCATGACTCAGCCATCATTGCTGTGATCTCTTAATACTTGGTCATTTTTCATTTGTCCATCCTTATGCATCAAGTGACTGGAGAGTAAACCCCTTTGAATATGTGTGTTTTTGTATGTCTGTGTCAGAGATTGCTGTTGGGGATCCTTAGGAATATAAAGAATTTACATTAATTGCCTAAGGCACTGGAGAAGCAGCCGAGTTTGATAAGTCTTCTAGAAACGGTTTTCAGTGAAAGGGCCTGGCATGCAGGTTTGCACTCCTTGATTCTCTATGGCACAGAGGAATGAGGAATAATAGATTTAATTCCTATCTTTCCTTCTGAGCACAGTACTTACATGATGCACAAGATGAGATATTAACGGTCTAAGGGCAAGGCTCTCCCAAGACTGTCTCTTTGAAAGGCTTATCAGTGCTCTTTCTGGGTTGAATAACTGAAGAGCAGGAATTAGCATTAGATATGGACTGGCAAGATAAAAAAATGGTAAATCACCAACTTACCCAATTGTGACATGTTTAGATACATTCAGTTTGAAGCGCGAAGGATAGTCTGATGCATTCTGATCTGTATAAACTGCCACAGTCTCAGCTATCATAGGCAGTTCTAATTAGGAGGAGAAACCAGGGCTAGGGATCTTGAATACAGCGCTGTGTATTTACGAGAATGTACTAAGCCTGTTATCCCTGAGCATGCAAGCAATCTGAGACAGTTTCCAAGCCAGAGGTAGCACCCTCAGCTCAGCCCCTATGTTCTGGGACCCTCTCTGCCTTCTTCCCTTCTTAGTCAACTTATTCTAGCTGACTTACTCAATCTCTACAGTTTTCCTTACTATATTCCTGTGCTGTGCTCTCCTTAAGGCACCCACACACAGCGACACACACCCACACACCTTTCCCATAATAATAGTCACTGAAGCTTGCCTTTTCAGAGCACTGAAACTTTGTGTTGGGTGAATATGTGTGCATTACTCTCCTACCTTCATATCTGAAAAGGAGTCATAATATCTGCTAGGCTCTGAAAGGTTCAACATGACCTAAAGCAATTTAAACTGCAAAGCTGAAGAGGGAGCGAGCAGACAGGGAGGAAGAGCTCCTTCTGCTCCCTCCTTCCTTCCCCTGCTTGTGCAGCTACCTTGCACTGAAACAGCCATCCATTCTTTAATGAATTATTTTTCCACTGCAATTACAAGCTGAGGGTCTGGGTAGTGTCCGGGAAGGGGCCACCTCTATGAGAAACCAATAAGCAGGATGAATCATACACTTGTTCAGATATTAGATGACTTGGGATTGGTTCCCAGAACTGCCCTAGACCCTTCTTGTTACTCTGTGTAGACTTGTATAGCAAGGCTCTTGAAGGGCTCTTAAGGTAGGCCTAGTTGCCTATGTATCCCTGGGGCTCTGGACCTCTATCCACATATCAGTGGATTAAAAGGGGGTTTTCACTGGAGCCATTGAAAGATGGTAGTGAGTAAAGCAGAGTCATGAAAAGGCTCCGAGGAGAGTATCTCTGTGTTCAGTGGGAGAGGGCAAAGTAGATGAGCAAGGTTAAATAGAAAACACCAATTTACCTGGAAAATAATATTTTGCCTCCCTGTACTGGCATATTATGGCATCTCTGATTTTGCCTTCTTCTGCCACACATTTCATATCTGACCACTTGTTTCTTATCAAATGGTAATCTTAGAAGAGTAAAAAGAAAGAGGAAATTAACATGAAGAAAAATCTAGCTAGCAGGATAAAAAAATTACCCATATAATAATCATCTCCAGTCCTGTTGATATGGTCTGTGAAGTGATTTAGCCTGGCACTGCTCTGCTTGCTGCCACGGAATTACTGTAGCTGAGACCACATGGGGACTGGCCTTTTGCTCCCAGCATCTGCTGGTGTGGCACAGACTGACAGGGAGGACAAAAAGAGCATCCAGTCAAACATTCAACACCTTGCCTCGTTTTCACTGGCACAGAGGTCCTGGCAAATTCATGAGGAATTTTAGGAGAGCTGCGAGGAGTGGGGGCTATAGGCCTGTTTAAGACACCAAGCCTTGATTTCTGGTTAAGTTGATTTAATAGTAAATCTAGAGTAACTGGGTGTAATTCAGACCTAGCCTTCTTGATGTCTTTCTCTGAAATCTATCAGGACCAATTTCTGCAGGAGTTTGTTATTTGTAAGGAGTCACAGGCACATAAGGACAAGCAGAACATGTCAGGTCCAACTGCACACAGCCCACTCATTTGTCTCCAGCAGTGGCCTAGGGCAGATGCATAGGAAGAAATATAAGACAAAGATAAGAATTTTTTTTCTTCCCCAGGACACTCTCCCAACTTCCATATAACTTAAAGTATAAACACCGATGTGGGTTTTGTTATTCTGTTTGCTTACCTCACAAGGAAATTTCTGACTGAAGAGCATTTTTCTTGACAGTCGAGAGGTTAGGCTTACAAATGAGGCAGATCTGGCAGGCTTGTCCTCTCTGCTTACTGACCTAAAACTCCCTGTGACTTTTGCCATGTTGCCATCATTTCTTCTTTAGCCTTTTTTTCTTAGGCAGCATTAATAATTGTTTCACAAAACAAAAAATGGTCTCAGAGATCTGCATCTGTGTGACTGCATTTCACATTAAGGAAACCAACTCATATGGTGCCAGAGTAAGGACGAATTCCTCTGCTAGTGACTAATTATATCACCTAGTGCACAGTACAGGCCAACCCTGTTAGACTAAACCTTGAACTATTCATAGTCATGCCCTCTAATGGGGTCCCTAGCTATTGCAGGCCTCCTGACCTAAGAAAGTCATTAATTTACGACTACATTTCTGCATGTGTATAAATATGCATAAAATCTATTGACTCTGAAATGAAAATCCAATGTCTTTCACCAGCATATATTTGCACTTAGTTAATGCTAGATAGAAAGATATACAGTACAGAGCCCTTTTAAACATACAGACACACTGCAGATTAGATTTAATCCTTTACAGTTTGTCTAGGATTGAAGTTTTTCCCCCATGTACTTGATTCATTAATAGTTTCACAACATATAATTGTAGGCATTGTTGATGTAAGTGTTTTGAGTACAGGAAGCTCATGTTGTTCTATGAAAACTAGTTTGCTGGAAACAATAGATACCATTCTTCAGCTTGGACTATTACCAATAATTATCTCCTGGCTACTACGCAAATATCTCGTGTCCTAATTTCTACACTTGTTCATTTAACACATAAGCTCATTATAGTTTAGGTGTTTATTTAAAGGCACTGCAAGTATCTGAGAGTAAGTTGCTCAAAATCTTAATTAATGAGAAGTTTACTTCACTGGAAAATTCCACTTTCTGCTGCAAACATGGTCTGCAATCCACAGCTATTTTTTCCTTAGCCTATTCAGAAAGGACTCCATAGCTGGGCATGAGGCCAGATTTTGGTCCTGGTCTTTACTGGTCTTGATTGAATAACTTCAGATTTCAACTGGTGCTCTGGCAAACTGAGCTTGTCCAAATATCATCCTTATCTCAGCTGCTAAGGGGAAAAGCACGAGGAAATAACCCTTGTTTGCATTTGACATATAACTTGTTACTTCACTTTGCCAAAGAAACTAAAATCAAGAACAGCACATATCCATTTCCTCTCTATTTCCAGTCACTGCTGAGCACACAGGTGTACTCAAACTTCATTGCATAATGCCTACATTTTTCGAGGCTTGTGAAGAGAAACCCTTGCAAATCACTTACACAGAGAGCTGAGTAAAAATAACAATGCCTTGGTACAATACCCAAGGAGTGACCCCAGTCAGTCACATGAAGTTAGCAGTGGTCTACTTTGCAGATTGCTTTTCTGGCCAAGCTGTGCCTTCATTTACATTCATACAGCCTTAATGAGGTTTCATGCATGTGACCAAGCCAGAACTTGGGCTGCAGCAATGATGCCTGCATTATGGTTTTGAGAAAATTATGATACTTTTTTGAGGAAGGCTGATTGCAATCCTCTAGTTGGATCATATTGGTTTGTGCAGGACCTAGATGTCCACACAAGGATTCGCAAAACTGTTTAGCATAACATGGTGCACAGCTGATGGCTTTTCTAACAAAGACTCATCAAGCAAAAAAAAGAAAGGAAAAAGCAGTTCACACATGCTTATGTCTTTTCTTCATCTCCTCCTCTCCTCCTCCTGGAAATACCTAAACACAAGAGTCGTGATGAGGGCAGCATACCTTTTGCACTGCAGGATTGTGGACTGAAGTGTATCCAAACATTTCTCTGAGCAGCTGAAACCGTAACAGGGACAGGAATGCAGAGGGAGAGAAACTAACCTGTAGGCTTCTCCAAAAACCCTCTTCCAGTCGCCAATGACAGGAAAATCTGTTTTTTTTCTTATCCTGCACTCCCTTTCTGGATCAAACAGTGCAGAAAGGTCAGCTGGAGGCACCAGAGTAAACTCAGTTGCCGGCTTCTTCTCAGTTCTCGTCTTTCAGGCATGGCAAAGGTCTTGCAGAGTTTTGGGAGGCAGTCTGATGAGAAATGCACTGAAGGTTTTGCTTTTGTTGTCATAGCCAAAACAAGGCCAGTCTGTTATTTCTTACAGATGATGCTCTTTCGTATTTCCAAGGTCAGATTGGCAGATAAATGAGAACTAACTTTTCAGGGGCTTGTGACAATTGTAAGCCAAAATAATCCTCAGATTCTTCATTTTTTTCTGTGCAGTTAAACAGCTTGAAGAATTCAGCCCCTATTATCCTTCTTGTTATACTGCAGTCAGGCTGGTAGAACTGGAGTGTCAGACTGGGAGAACCTATGGCAAAGTCCATCCTGGACATGTCCACACTCCAGAAATGTCAGCTTTAGATATTGCTATCTTCAATTCAGATTCATACAGGTGCAAAGGAAACTGAAAGGTGCTTTCTTCCAGTGCTGTGAGCTGGTTTGCAGTGCAGCCCTTTTGTGAGTTGGGCAGTAACACAGCTACCTCAATCTTGTTGAGCACTCATGGACTCTAAAACTGAATTCAGAGGATCTTTCCATTCAGTTTCCACTGCTCAGCATGAAGCAGAACCCCTCAGTGTCTTTGGCATCTCTAGATGTACAACCCTGCCCCAAAGATTAGCTGCCTAAATGTTAAATATGACGGAGATACCAGCAGCCCAGGGAAGGTGGTAGCCCATTATCAGCGATGCCAGAAGATGCTGAAGAAAACACACAATGCGGCATTCTTTGGTTTACAAAAGCCCTTCTGGAAGCCTGATGATCTATTACAGAGCGACTATCTCTGCTCTTAAGTGGATCAGCACAAAGAAAGGTTAAGGCAGCAGAGCTAGGTAATTGGCTGGTGTCACATAAATTGAATCTTAGAAAGTTGGGAGAAGCAAAGCAAAACCAGGCTAGAACACACAGCAAGTAAACTCTTCTAAAGAATGCACAGAATAAATACTTACCCTTCTTGCAACCCTAATAAACCTAATCAGGATTAATTATGGTCTTATTAAAACTTCACTGCCAAATGTCTATTTTTTTTTGACTGATTCCCACCTGATATGCCTATATAGCTGAAACAGGCAGGTTTCAAAGCCAAAAGGCTTTTTCTAACATAAAGATCCCTGACACTACCGTATAAAAAAAGATCCTGTATTTTACCTTCAAATGTGTCTTTCCTGACTGATTTTGGGCCCCACTAAATACATTCATGTGAAGGAAAACAAATACCCATCTCTCTTTAATCTGTGGTAGTGTACCAGCTGAACTGGTTCTCACTGCAACATCTGGATTCCAAACTGCGATGGGGTTTCCCAGCACCTTGGATGTGCAAATGTGACCAGTTTAACAATAAACCCATGGATCAAAAAATGATAGGTGTTTGATTCTTCCCCTGGAAGGAAGACTTCAGAGGAAAAAGCTATCCTCTGCACCCATCCGTGCCCTGTGTTCCTATCTTTGTTCAGTACATGTATGTGCACATAGAATTAGTACAGAATGAGCAAAACTGAGAGAAAAACTAATGCTTAATAAAGAAACTTTCCTGGGCAATTGATATTAGAGGAATTTCAAGGAATAAATATATTTCAGATTTCCAGTCCCTATGTAACATCCATCACCAATCCACAGAATTCAAGCTAAAAGTAATACTAAAGAAATTGTTATGGATAGTGAAGTCCTTTACATGGTATGACAAACATATTCAGACAAAAAGATGCAACGTTATTTTTCTCTCAGACAATGCACAATTAATCTGAAAACCCATTACCATAAGATATAAATGTTAGAGAGTCATGACATTCAGAAACAGATTGTTTGTAAAGAAGACAGTAATATCCAGTATTAATGGGAGACAGTTGCTTTAGAGGGGCTCAAACCTAATCTTCATGAAAGTTGTACATTTTTTCCCAAAATATTAACAGGTAGGAACCTTGCTTCTGGGCAAATCTCTTGCTCCTTCCTGCTGAAACTGCTGTTGCTGGCAGCTTCTTTTGCTAGGATACTCAGTTAAGTGGACAGCAGGGATAAGCTTGTTCTCATCTAATTTTACCTGTAGTAACTGGTAACCAGTCCAAGCTGGCATTTTGGGTGTCCTCTTGAGTCAGTGCACTGACAGAGGTACCTCCAGACAGTGAGTCACATAACTTCAGTTAGACAGGAGGATGGTATGAACCATTCCTTGGTATCCCCATGTCTTTCCTGACAAAAGAGGGAAATTGGGGGTAGGAGACAGCTCCAGCTTACCACACATAAAGGTGAGTGCCTACACATGCAGCACGTGTTGGAGCTCCTGTTGCAGAGGCAGAGGAGATTTAGGCATTGATTCACATCCCCAAGAATAAAAGACCACACACGTAACGAGACAGTTGCCTCCTTCTTCTCTTGTTCTTGGGCTACCCGTCAATTTTGTAAGGATGCCAAGTGTCACTAAGAGGACATTTCTAGGTAGATTTCATAAAATGGCTGTCTTCCTTTCACTGAGGTTACTGAAGAACTTTAGATGTTAGCCAAAAAATGACTCACCAGCTGCCAAGGCTGGTTAGTAGATGCTGGTTAGAAATGACTGCTTTGGAGCAACTGCAAACTGGGCCTTGCTCAGTGTTTATTCCACCAGTGGCAGAGCAGCAGAGCAACAGTGGGCAGAGCAGCCCATGGCGACAGCCACGAGAGTTAAAAATCTGCATCAAAGGCCTTACTCTCATCTCTGGTTTCGAAAAACGTTTTCCTCCTAACCCAAATGCAAATTCAAACTAGCAACAACTTGAAAAGATAACATCTATCAGAAATAATAAGCGCTAATCTAGCATGGAAGAGTTAGCAACCAACTGAGCCGACAGGCAGAGAGAGGAACAGAGTCTGGCTACAACATATTGAGCATCTATACAATTATAAATCATAAATGATAAAACAGCTAGCTGTGGAATAAGGATGCAGGCACAGTAACACTTCTAATAAATATTTGAAACAATGGCTTGATTTGATTAGTGTTATAAAATTTGACTACAACTCAACTCCTTATACTTCCCCCCCCAAAAAAAAATCACTACCTGAACCTTCTTTTACTAATTAGAAAGAATTTCTTATAGACAATCACTTTATTTAAGGAAATGGCAGACTGTTGGCTGCATGTGAATACCACAATTTTGAAACAGTCAGAGCTGTACTTATTCACTAATCATACTCATGTACCTACAAGCTACATTTTTAAATGGTATGGTTGAATAATCTCTTTGCTCTTGAAGAGAGTTTTTCATGGCTCTTCTAAGCTGTGCATCTATTTTCACTTGACTTTAAAGCAATCAATACGCTGGCACAAAGGCTTTGGGATAATTCATAGCTACAATCTGTAGCAACTTACAGACTGATTTTGTTCTCTTAAATTGTTGTGATGAAAAAATTCTGATGAAAAGAAGATTCCAAATGGCCAGAGTTACCAAAAGAAAAGAAAAAAAAAGAAAAAAGAAAAAAGAAAAAAGAAAAAAAAGAAAAAAGAAAAAAAATTGTATGTTCTAAAATCCTCGGGAGAGAAATTCTGTTCTCCTTAATAAGGATGTAATTCGGGTATAAGCCTTTGTTTTCATGGAGGCCTTCTGAATTTTCAGGGTGGAAAGATGAGAGTTTGGCCCCGGAAGTAAACCCTGCTCAATGGCATGGATTCCAAAGATGTAGCAAGATGAGTACCAAACATTAGGCCAGATGCTCTGCTTGCAAAAAATGTCAAAAAGGGGCACAATCTCCTACATTCAACTTTCATTGGTGCTTCTTTGTCATGAGCCTTTGAGGAGCCACCTTGGCAAAGAGAAGCAACTCCTGTTGGTGATGATTCTGAATGTGGGGATCTGCACACACTCTGGGGAGGGAGTTACAGCAGAGGATTCACCAGCCTGCTGCTCAACTCACTGGCATCTGCCTCACAGATGAGGTTTAAACAAGACACATTGCTTTTGTTAATACTTCACCCATTGTAGGGCACAAATTATTCGGTTGATGGATGTCATTGACTAACCTGAGCTATAAAGAAACAAAACACTGCATCTCATCTGTGTTGGCTGAGTAACAATGGCTCTTTGTAGAGGCTCTTCTTGCCAATGTCTCCAGCAATCACAACACAGTTTGCAGCCTTCACCAGGAGAAAGAGGCAGGCATGCTTCCAAGGCTCTCTAAAGTAAACAAGTACTGGGAAGCAGAGTGATTTCCCTTACACCAAGTGCTGTGAGAGATTCAAATAAGTCCTTCTAAATACATGGGGAGCTGGTGTGAAGGAAAGGCTCTGTTACATTTGCAGTGCATCAGATCTTTAAGTGAGCTCTCAGGCATGGCCAGACATCATTGCAAGAGGTTCAAGCAGTAAAAACATCTTATTTTCCTTCTTCTGTGTATGCATAGGGACCTTCACAGCTGCTTGATCTCCTCCCCTTCTGCATTCTCTCTGCAGGGATATTTAGATTTGACATTACGAAGAAATTCTTCACAATAAGTGTGAGACACTGGCACAGGTTGCCCAGGGATGTTGTGGATGCCCCCTCCATGGCAGTGTTCAGGGTCAGGTTGGATGGGATCTTGAGCAGCCTGGTCTTGATGGGAGGTGACCCTGCCTGTGGTAGGGGGTTGGAGCTAGATGATCTTTATAGTCCCTTCTAACCAAAACCATTCTATGATTTTATGATTCTGAGTTGAGAATTTTAGTGCAACTGGTCTTTGATTTCAGCAAATTCCTTGTTTAATCATATATTCAAGATTACTATTGGTTCTGTGACTTCAGAGAAATTTCTGCTGCCAAACAGTGGCATTCATTGTGTGTATGGTCCACACAACTTATCTGACACCACAACAATAGCTGATAGAAGGCAATACAGATTTAGTTTCACTTACATGTAGTTTTTATAATTTATTATTGATATTGGCACATCTGAGATACTCAGATGTACTCTGGTGGAAGAAACCTGGCATTTGCTATGTGCATGGCAGCAAAGGGGAGCAAAACATCCCCTGGTTTGATCATGTTAATTCATAAAGCTGTGAAAACACTTTATTCCTAAGAACACACATTAGAAATATCATCTCTTCTTGAATTAGTCAGCTATCTACTAACTGGTCATAATTTCTAGAAAAATCAGTCTCTTAGTCATAGGCACCTGACAAATAGTTTGCCTACAATAAAGCTTAGCATGGAGGATTTGTTAGCTGCTTTGCACACACAGTTCATTATTCACTGTATTGTGTGACTAGCGGCTTCTAACATGTGATACAATTTATTCTCTATTTACACAGAGAAACTATAAACAGGAGAAAACCAAATGAATAGATATCTATATGCATATATATGTCTTAGTAACAATGCTAAATAACCAACTCTAGTTCTACAATTGTTCATTTTTACGAATCCCCAGGTGTCTGTGAAAAGACATCTGAATAATTAACAGCGATGACTCACAGACCATGAGCATGATCTATTTTTAGAAATATTTCTAAATTCATCTTCTTCTTAATAGCAGCAGTAGTAGCTTAAAAAAATCATGACATTAGGCATTTCTTTCGATTAACTCATACATGTAGTAGCACTTTTCTTTATCGTCGCTACTCTCAGCCCATGAGAAACTCATGGGAAGAGAAATGTAATATTAAGACTCCAATTTTTTCAGTCAACAAATTTAGCCACTAACATGATCATTGAAATTAATGAGTTGTGTGGCTAAATTCCCTTGTAAGTTTTGAGACTAATCAAACAAGATGTTTTTAATCTGTACATAACTCCATATCTAATTCTCATAGCCCAGCTGAGATTCTCAACACAGATATTTTTGTTCCACATTCCCTCCTGTTTCTTCCACTTCTCTAACCTTTCTATGCTTGGCCTCAGCATTCTGTTCATGTGCTAAGAGATGTGTTTTCTCATATCAGATACTGCGGTCTTCTATCACTTTATCTCAATTTTAGGGGCAATCAATTGAAGTTATAGAGAGATATAAGGCCTCTGCATCACCTCACTATCAGATCCACTTTATTGTTTACCAATTAAAGGTCAGACACAGGTTAGTGAGGAAAAAAACTCTCTGAAATGTTGGTCTGATAGCATTATTACAGCTTGTGCTTTGGCATGGGGCTAGCAATATGTTAGCTATGTAGCATAGAAATGGAACAGAAACTGTAGGTTTCCAGTAAACTCTGGAGCTATAATAGGTATAGATAGATGTGCATTCCCAATGTTTTGGGGACAAACCTTTTGTTAAAAAAAAGATAATTCTGATACCACTGCTTCCACAGATTTTTCTAAAAAGGGCAGACAAAAATTTGTGTGTGGGTGTAGTTATTTGGCGTTGCTGGTGTTGTCAGGTCTCTGTGAAATGCAAGCAGCTGGAACAGCCCCAATTGTTGAAAAAATTTGCCACAGGGCCCATTTTCAAATCTCACTTGATCTACAGAGAGACTAGGGCTATCTGTACAAAGCACAGATGCCTTTACTGCAGTGTACCAGCTGCTCCAGTCTTACGCATATCAGGGACATTGCCACAGTGTTCTCCTGGTCAATATTCCCTCAGAAGAGGGAACGCAGGCCACAAACAAGAAACTAGAGATTGTGTCACTTTTCTCTCTTAACCTGCTTTACGTTGGTCATGTTGGTGAATGCTGGACTCAAGCCTGAGCTGTTGCCCTAAGCTTCAAATGCAGCCTTTGGGACCAATCCTGAGAGTCTATCATTCACTGAGGCGCTATAGCTGCTAAGGGTGCCAAGGACTGGCTTTGTGACAGTCCTTTAAAGCTTCTTTGCCAGGACTGATAGTGATGAGCCCCCATCCCCCTTCTTCGTGCACTGCCTCCTCAGCCTTCTCAAGCCCCCTAAGAGGTGAGGGAAGCATGATTTACCCTTATGAGCACTGTGTTAGTATGTCCCTGTCACATTAGACATATCTCAGTGCTTTACAACTCTGTTTTCAGAGATGTCAGAAGCTATTTTTCCTGGTGCTGTGGCAGCTGTAACGATGAGCCAGGCACAGGGCTGGACACTGCAGTTTCATGGTGTAGTAGCTGCAGTTAATGATCCACTGTGTACTGGAGTGTTGCAGCTTTTGTAATCTAGGCTTTTGTTCATCTCTGATCCTCAAAGAAAGAAACCATTTGGTTCTTGTGAATTATTGCAGATTCTCCATTAATTGCTGCTGATCACTTCTTTGCCGTGACTGATGTGATTATAATTCAGCGAGAGATATGGTTGCCGTTTGTGCTTAGTAGTGTCATAGCCGTGCTAAGAGATGGGGAGCAGTGCTGGGGTAGCAGGTAACAGAAAAGCAAATTCTTCCATGCTGTGTCTCAGTCCATGTACCAGGGCAGACATGTGGAAACCCTGTCCCATGACTCACTCTCTGTTAACTACACCCATAGAGAGAAGCAGAGTACAAGTGGACTTCTTCAACAGAGGGCACAAGTTCAGACCTTAGGAAAACAGGCAATAGAAGCATCTCAGGTCATGGGTCATGTTTAGGAAAGCCAGTATCAGAAATTCCTGCCTCAGTCCCTCCTTTGTGCCTGACTTGGGGGTCAAGCTATAAATGGCATATTGAACGGACTGCTGTAAGAAAAAACGTTTTCTTCTCAAAGTTGTATTGACTGGGAACTCACTAAAGCAGCACTGCTGCTGAATCCTTCTCCTTGTCATGCAACTGCTCTCTCAGATTGCCCAGTCTTTTTGCCAGCCTAGTGTGAAATCAATTTGAGGAGCAAGTAACAACACACCACGCAGGTACTTACAGCATTCACAGGCCCTTCAATGTCTGCAGTGGGGTCTGGGGGCGTAAATTTCTGATAATACCTGTTTGGTTATGTGCATTTGGTCTCTACCCCTGAGATTCATCATGCATGGCTATGCACAATGTGATATGTTTATGTGGGCCCTTTCTGGCAGATGTGTTGCCATGTAGTCATCATGCTTAGCTTTTTTGGAAGTAAGAAAGAGAGTCTGAGATCCTTCTGTCATCAAAGGATCTGAGCAGAGACTTTTCATGTCTACGGACACAAACCACCACACCCTATACAGGCTTGTGGCAGGCTGCAGGAGGGTTACAAAGCCAGCAAGAAAACCTCTGAGGATCCAGTTATGGCAAGTTACTGGCAGGCAATAAAATGACTGTAAAGCAAATTCCTCTTTCCCTGATGTAGCTGGGGAGGAACGCTTGGATTTGTGGCACTTATTATCAGGCATAAAGGGGAAGAAAGGCAAAAAGAAGGATGTTCAGGGAAGAAAGGAAAAAAGAAGGATGTTCAGGGAAGAAGCATCTGACAGGTAGACTGGGGAGTGTAGTGTGGGTAGTTTGCTGTGTTAAAGGATGCCAGCTGTGTAAATCGGGATTTAGCTTTGCCGTTCCAGGCAAAGATGATGTCTCACTGTTAGTTTGCTTTAAATTTTTTATAGAAGCAAATCAGTAAACACAGCCATACACATGGGGAAATCTTTTCTTTTGGAAGAAAAAAGTCACAGTGTACACAGCTGTACCTCAGCCTTGTCTGATTCTTGATGCTTTTTATGTTAAGGACTGCTATCACTTTGAAAATAGCCACCTGGATTCCCAGAGTAATTCACATTGGAAATAATAGAGCAATATAATGGAGAACTATCAAAATCACTTGAAAAAATCTAAAGTACTAAATGGAAAACATTATCCCTTCTTCAAGACTTTTGAACCACCCCTACAATTCTGCAGCAAGGAGATAATTTTCTATTATATATTACAGATGGGACTGTTAAGTTCCATCACGTTACCCTAACGGCATCTTAGAGTGAATTATTCCGAACTGTTCTCAGAATTATCCTTAAGGCAAAAGTTCATGACAATAGAAGGACCTAACATTTTATTTTTCCCCTTCTGAAACCATTTTTTCTTCTGGCTGCCTTTAGTAGTTAAATTACCTTAAAACCTGTGCTAGAAACTTGTCTTATGCTGTGCCAGGTCTGTTGATAGCACTTAGGATGGTTTTCAGTGCTGGCTGATGGGATGACTATCATGGCAAGGTCCTGCTTTTCCTTTCTTATAAGTAAAAATGAGGATTGAATCTGTTGCACTGAATGGCTTCGGTACTTGAGTTTAAAACCAGGAGCTGACTGGAATGCCATGAAGTCACCTCTGTACTGATTCCCTGGCAGATACTATCATTGATAAGCGTCTGTTCATCCATCATTCCACTCTCTGCAATGATAAGGATAGATGGACAAGTATTGTAAGAAGAAAATCTTGTCATTTATCAGCAAAATTGCTAGTCTTCTGGTGAGGGGCTAACAGAATATGTTGGCATTTTTAAAACCCATTTCGCATACTTACAACACAGAATATGAATATCTCAGTAAAGGATCTTCTCTGTAAGTGACTAGCTATCAAAATACTATTTAAGAATTTTCCAGAATAAAATTCCTCTTCCCAAACAGCCTAGACTTGATGGAAAAAAACCCTCCCAGAGCTCTCAGCAGTACAGAAGGTCAGAGATGGAAAAGATTTATCACGTCATCCAGCCCATCTTTCAGTTAATAGAGCATTGTTTTCCTAAAGTATATGTTTTCTAGTGCTTTGAGTAGTTTCTAGAAGACCTAAGTGACGAATGATGGTTTTATCATTAACCCTGGGAAACAATTCCAGAGCCTAACAAATCTCAGTGTCAGACTTTCTCGCATTAGTGTTGCTGCTTTGTCAGTGATTTCATAGGTTTATACTGGTTGCTTTTCTCCCAAAGTGCAGGCTCCCACTGAGTTTAAGAACAGGATTAGATGTTGCAGATAGGTTTTGACTATCCATCCTCATATAGGTAGATTGCTTTCTCCTGCACAGCAGACTCTTGGAAATCTGAGAGTATTTCTTCACCAAAGTGAGAAAGGGGAAACTTCAGTCCTGCCCTGAATTGGAAATTGTTGCTATGTCAGCAGACTTGCAGAAAACAACCTTATGCATGATCCCAGTGGATTATAATGGGAAATGAATCTTGGGATAAAGCTTAATTTCTGAAGCCACAGGTGGGCAAACTTGGTATTGCAAGGGATCCGGGACATACAAATTGCAGGAGGTCAGCTCCCAACTACCAAGGTGGAAATGTTTTACATCATAGCAATCGTAATATCTGACTATCCTTTGACTTTTTTTTCTATTGATTTAAGCATTTGTTTATCTTCTAAGAGCATGCTTCGTTCCAAGGGATTTGGACACTCTATGATAGAAGAGCCAGTCACTAATGGTCAAAAGAGATGAATACAGACTGCAAAGGGGCAGAAAAAGAACATGGAAATAGAGATCTCAGTATGCTCCATAGCATGATGAAGACTAATGGGATACAGTTTTTGTCCATACCTGCAGCATGAAGGCAAGCATCGGGAAGAAATGTGCTGTTTGTCCTTCAGGATAAGACTGTTACAAAAACAATGGACAAAGGCTGCTTGTGAATAAATTCATATTGAAGAACAGAGTGTCCTCTTCACATGGGTTTAAAGAAGCGATGAAAATTTCCTCTGAAAAGGATTGCATGTTCTGTGAGAAATGGGAAGTTAATAGCTAGTTGAGGTAGTTAAAGGACCAGAATTTCTAAGTTAGTTTCTGTTAACCTAAAAAACAGCACAAAACAAAGATTCACACTCCCCTCTTTCACTGTTTCACAGATCAACTCACATTAGTAAACACAAACTTTCATTTAATAAAATCCATTTAATGCAAAATTGTTTCCCTGTTGCTAAGAGGCCACCACAACCCTTTTCACAGTATGCAGGCTTCATTTAACATATCATTTGCAGCCAGGTTCAATTTTTGTAAAGTAGAACAGAGTTTCAGGTGGATTGTCACAACTGGAAAAAAAAAAAGGTAACATTCCTGCTGTGCTTAACAATGTGTGCAGAAAACATTAATAAAAAGTTTAACTCCTGAAGAAGACCAAAATAAATATTTTGGAGCCACCAGCTCATTTTTTTTTTTTGTAGAAACGGATTGCTTTGTGGTGCTTGAGTTTTCCATTTGCCTTTGCATTTGTAGCTGGTAAGTTAGGTAACTCATAAGCAAAGGGAGGAGTTCCCCATGCTTTCTCTTATTGTACTATGATTTGTGTGCTATTGCCCATTTTGCTCAATGTATTTATCAATGGTCTGGGAATGAAGGACAAAAGAAGTTAAGATAACGAAGACAAAATCCAACTCTGAAGAACTGCAGAAGCGGTTTCCCTGGCAATAAAATGGCAGATGAAATTCAGTGTGAATAAATAATACACATGGGTAAAAAAATGTTCTTCAGTTTTCTGTATGAAATGATGAACTGATATGACTTTATCACTCCGGAACAAGATCTTGGGGTATAATAATATCTTTATAAAAGTGTCTTAGTGTTCAACACACTTGGAAAAACAAATCTAATATTATGAGTTTTTAGGAAAAGGATAATGAACAGAGTAGGTGAGTATGCCTTTACATAAATACCACATCTTGGTGTACAATTCTGCTCCCTGTGTCTCAAATTGAATATAATAAGACTAGGAAAGGCTCAGAGAAAAGCAACAAAGATGATAAAGGTGTGGAACAACTTCTCTGCAAGGAATAATTAAGCAGATTAGGAGGCCTCAGGGACTATTGAGGGGATATATGATAGAGGTCTATAAAACCATGAGTGGCCAGAAGTGGCTTCATAGGTAATTATTATTCCCTGTCTCTTCCAAGAAAAGGATTAGTGGGCATCGAATTAAGCTAGCAAATGACAAGTTTAAAGTGCACGGAAGGAGATGTATTTTCAGGTGTTGTGTGTCTGAGCTGTGGAGCACTGCACCACAGATTCTTGTGTCTCGTGGATTCATAGAGCGGACTAGCAGATTATGTGGACTCAGATGGAAACAGCACAAGTTTATGAAAGAGAAATCCATTGAGGATTACTGAACATAAAGATGTAACTGCTGTCACACAAAGATTTTGTTCTGTTAACTGTTGGTAGATTAAAACAATGTTCAGAGAGGTAGAATTCTGTGCTTATCCTCCATATTTAAACTTTCACTGGAGAGCTCTCTGGGCTGCTTGTAAAAGCAGGAAACTTCTGGAGGTGCCCTGACCCGGTATGGTGACTCTTATTTTCTCCTGTTGTGGTATTCCTGGGTTCTTAGAATCAAACTGTTCAGTAAAATGCTTTGTGAAGATGTCCACAGTAAAGATGTGCACAGTAAAGTAGTGCCCATAGTAAAGACAATGTTTCCTGGTTTTCTACCCACCAAATTTACATAAAAAGCAAAACATGTATTGTTTGGGAAATTGCTAGCACAGCTTTATACTAAACTCATTCAGGTACTACGCTGGCTAGAGTAGAATTTGCAGTCCAGCCCAGTACAGGACGGAACAGAGGGGCAGGGCAAGAAAAATAAACTGACAATTAAAGCTCCCAATCAGGGTAGAGCACAGTATGTTGGTTAAATAGAGTTTTTATTCCTTTTTACTTAAATAAAAAAGGAAGCGACTTTGTGTAATAAAGGAGTAGGTAGTAGTGCAGCTCTGTTTTCTGACACATATCATCATTACTGATTTGTCAATTTGGAAAACACAGACCATCCTGCACAAACACTCTTAAATCTGCCCTTTTTACTACCTCATGCCTTTTTTTTGGGGGGGGGGGGGGGAAGATATCACGATAGGTATCAAAAAGTTGAGATCCATTGCAGTAAAGCCTCTCTCTACTTGTGAGAGCAGATGTGCTTCCCTGTGACCAATCTAATCTGTCCTGCACTGCCGCAGGGGACCCACAGGCTTCCTTCAGGTATGAAAACGAGCTTTGATCATTACTGTAGTTTTTGAACTTTAGAGAAAAAAACACATTTCTTTCTAGACAGAAAGCCCTTTTCTTGGTATGGTTTCTCTAATTTAAAAGATCTGTAAGCCTTGTGGTCAAGTATGCCTACCAATGAAGAACACTCATCAACTGATGAATACTCAGTAAGACTACTCTGAATCTAACTTGGAGACAGCAAAAGTCAGGCACAATGATGGAAGACATTTGGTGAAGGTATCTCACATATTTAAGTTTCCTCTTGGTGTACTGTAGATGGGTCTCACGATTTTGAGCTTCTCCATGGAGGAAGAACACTTTTCTGCCTAACAAGACCCCAGGACACTCTCAGTACAGGCTTTAAACGAGGGAGACGATCTCATGAGCTTCTTCAGTACTGTTCTGGGAACATGAACACTGGGCCACATGAATTTTGAGGTCTCTTCCATAGCTATTTTGTGCAATTCAAGGATTTTCCAGATCAACTCATTCAATGTATATTCTAAAATGGGATTTGACACACATCTGCTTCTATGTTTTTTTCAACACTGCCGATACACTCTTGCATTCTTTCTTTTAAATAATTTCAGTTTTATGTGCTTTCAATTAAAATATTATAAACCATTTATAGCTTCTTGCTGCAAAGTATTGGGGACACTTACATCATAAAGACACTATCTGTACTGAGTTTTGTGGTGCACACTGCTGTATTTCTTGCAGTCTTGCCTGCAGTTCTGTATATTTGTCAACCATATGTAACAAAGTCCCTGGATTTCATTGAAGGTTCCTATATGCATGCCTGAATGTTCCTATATGAGCTGAACCCACTGAGTTTGAGCTGTCTGTTAACAAAGTGATGTAGACAAAAAAGTCAATCTGTATTCCTAAATATAATAAGGTGATGAAATATTTGGTGAAAAAAGATTTTAAGCAAAGGCATGGGACACAGTCTCAATGCTTGTTTTGCCACTCATCTGCATATGGCCATATGATTTTGCATCTTAGTTCCCAATGGGGCAGTTCACATTCTCCTGCCTCAGAAAGTTTTCAAGGGGATGGGCGTGTCAGGACCAGGGGACTGGCTGTGGTGAAACAGAGATCAAGTGAGGACTGTGGATCGCTGTGCCAGCTGAACAGTGCATGAGTAAAGACTAAGGCAAAAAAAGTGGATACCATGATATATGTTGTACCAGTCTCTCTATAGTTCTTGCCTATGTTGTTTTTTTTCAGATCAGTTAGGCCCAGATCCTCAGAAATATTTAGGCAATGAATGGCTGGAAACTTCAACAAGCTAGATTTTAGGTCTCAGTTTTGAAACCTCTACACCTAAACACTTTCTGATCTGACCATTCACTGGAGAAAATAATGACAGAGATCTTTTCCTATAGAAACCCAAATCTATGACTATTCTGGCATTCTACTCAGATCTTCTCTAGCACACACCACGAGCTTCAGCCAAGAGGCCTCTGCATAGCTCCATTTGCACATAACATGGTTCTCTGAAGCTGCAGATACAAGCACTCGTTCTCTTGAAAGTGCTTTTGTTACTTCTAGCTGTCATTTTCCTACCAAACCCACACCCTGAGCTACCCCATCTAATTATACTCACTGGCCATCTTTCCCTTTTTATTGGCAATATTTTTCTTGTTAATTGTGCATGCTTGGTTTTAAAGAATGGTGTCTGCCTTTCCTTATGTGGTGCTGCAAGGAATATATCTGCATGCTGGATAGTTTCTCTGACATGTTTATGCCTCACTGGTTACTGTAAAAAATGCAAGACATATTATGTACTGCAGAAAATCAGGCTGGCACTTTGCAGTTCTAATGTTGTGACTTATTGTATAGTTAAAATAAATGTACCTGGTATCAGCTTTATTACTCCTACTAGACAGTCTAATGGCTTGATGTGCAGGAGTTCTTCCAGCAGGATGTTAAAGGGAAAGTATCAACTGCTCAGCTCAGCCCTCATACTTAATAGTACCCAGGGAGCAATCAGTGACTCTGCAGAACAACACATGATGCTCAACAGGGGCTGTGTTAGGGCTCTAAAATCAATCTCTTGCCTTCAGATACTACTTTTAACGTGTGCTAGAGTGTCAAAAAGAAGTTAACACAACAACAAAAAAAAGAGAGAAGATCCATAGATGCTGTTTGTAGTCACTGTCCATTTCTACTTTTCATTAAAAATATTACATCTTGGATGCTGTAAAGGCTCCCCTTTGAGTGACGCTACAGCAGTCACACAGGACAGGCTTATTCAGCACTGCTGAAACTGTGTTCAATAACTATGCTTGTGAGGTTTGAAACATGCTACAATCATTCCTGACTGACAGCTGTATAAAGGAATGAATACGGCAATCCAGAGCTCTGTACAGTTTGGGGTCTCATGAACTTCTCCCACTCAGTGATCTGAACAGTGCCCAGATTGGGGTATCCACAGCTAAGCAAGTGACCCTGCGATTGCTTCACAGACTCAGTGGTGTTTAGGATGCAGTTCATGTCTATGCATGCCTTTGTTCTATGTTTGATTAGGTGAATCAAGTCAAAACATGTATTAACTGTACCCACTACTCTGACCATCCATGCACCAGACACTACCTGTGATACAGACACTTGTGTCAGAGATACTGAATGTTAGGCCAAGTGAGTCCCATATAACATGTGGGCTTTGTTTACATATATTCACTAAAGATTCACTTTGATCTAGTTGTCCTTGGCTCTCTTTGACACTAATTTGAATTGAAGTGAAGTGAATATACTGGAAACACCTCTGTTTAGTCAGAGGAACCCTGCTCCGTGTGTATCTCTGGTGGAAAGATTCTTGTCTTAAAACACTACTGTCACATTATTTCCATCTTCATGGCTTTGCTGTCATCAACACAACATTTGGAAGGCTTCACCACCATTTCAAAACATTAATATTTGCTCTAGGACAGCAGAGCCTAAAACGCCATCACTGCTTGTGGCTAGCACAATTCTTGATTCCATGTACCACCAAAGTAAGAGGCATGGAGGCCTGTTGTTTTCAGCATTGAGGAGTATACTGAGAGAGGGTAAGAGGTGTTTATTGTTTAGGCCAAGAAGATCTCAAACAGGTTGAAATCGGAACAGGCTTATATGCATGCACCTCAAAACTTCTGAGCAGAACTAGTGGTTTACCACTATTTCTTAACAGAGATGTTGAAGTTTTGAGGAAAATGCTCAGGGCCACATGACAATACAAAGCACAGCTAGTGTGTCAACTACTCATGTTTAGCTGATATATTTTTTTCTGCTTATGCTGGGTCTAGAGATGAAAGGAAAGCTCCTGTTGGTCATGTGAAAAGCCTGATGAATACTCATCCACATGTGTGCGTCTACACTCCCAGGTCTGGTACACTTTATATGACAGAAGGAAAGAAGGAGCTACCATGATGGTAGCCCAGCGAAAGATCTGACCAATAAGAAGTAAGTTATATTAGGTATAGACATAGACCTACATATAAAACTAATATCTCTGGAAGTGCCCAGTAAAGAAGCCCTGGCACTGAAAAGAAAAGATTAGCTTTGACCATATGGAGCAGTGTTTCTGAGCCTAGGTTCTGCTAAGCATTTTTATAAAGAACTAGTTTTGTTAATCCTTACCAAGGTTTTAATCAGAACCTATACTCAGCTGAGCTGTTTCAGCCAGTATAACTCACAGGCCCAGGAGAGCTCAGATCAGATGCTGCATTTGATCTGCAGTGAAATTGTTCTTTTTTGCTCAATTTCCCAGCTGGGTTGCCTCTAGCACAAGGGGTCAAGTGATTTGAGTGAATTGTCCTTGGCTTATTCAGGATCAAAGCACAGGTTTTGCCTGGTTCTTCTTCTTTCCTCCACCCACACTATTAAAGGATCACTGAACCTTCAGTATCCAGCCCACAGTAAGTGCAATAGACATTGATAACTGAAAGCAGCAAAACACACCCTAAGAGATTTCCTTTGGGTAGATACCAGTGGATTAGCTGAAGGCTGAGAAAAGATTAGAGTTTGATGAGGGAGTACATCAATGTACAAGCCAAAGAAGCAAGGAGAAGCAGCAGATACAAGGTGCTTTTACCTAGCATGCTACTGGAGGAGGGGGTGTTTGTCCACGGTGACAGGTGAAGGTGTAGAAGGAAAGTATGTGTCGCTTGGTACTAAGCAGGTAAGAAACTCTGAGCTCTCTGCTTTGTTTAACAGTTCCAGCTTCTGATTATGAAGGATATTAAGCAGGGGAGTCAGTGGCATCTTAACTTGTCCTGTTTCGTAATTTCAGGTAAGACATTGTTCTTCTGTCATTCACAGAAAAGCCAGGAGAATATCTCTGTGTCTATGAAGTGATCATTGTCAGTAAGGCATTATGGGAGTGTCAGGAGAAGATCTGTTACAGGTAGTATTCCTATTTATTTTGTTAGACTGTATAGTACAATCATTGGAACTTTATATACTAAACATTGCAGTGTTTGCATTATGCCAAGAGAAGGGTCAAGTGTAGAAAACTGAGACGACAGAGTATCTTCAGGAATAGGATCGAAAACCTCATGCTTTCTAAGTACAGTTAGATTCTAGTTGAACTTAATGTCAAAATTCTAGGAAGGTCAGCAGTTTTCAGAAGATTAGGAAGACAATATATAGACCTAGGTAAGACTGGTCACATTTCTACTGTATTCCACTTTATAAATTACATTTTCTGTCTAAGCTGATGAAGTGATGGACAATTGAGCTGGTTTTCACTGTCCAGCTTATAGAAACCTTGATAGATCTGAATAAGGCAGCTATTGCTGTTCTCAAAGCAATACTGCCTTTCTAACCATATCAATATCCCACTTGCTTCAATTGCCATGAATTTTGGGGAAAGACAGGTCTAAGCTTTTTTCTTCTCTTTCTTAGCTGAGAACATTAGCCACAGATTCTAGGGACATTTTCAGCAATTCTTCTGGATATATAGATAATTTATGAAACAAACAATTTCAACAGGGACCTCCTCAAAATACTGTATTAGCCAGGTTCAGCATCTGCTCTGGGCAGTAGAAGATGATATATCCGGGCTTTTGTAAGGTCTTTGGCACAGTCCCCCACAACATCCTTCTTTCTAAATTAGAGAGAGAAAGATTTGATGCATGAACTGTTCAATGGATAAGAAATTGACTGGATGGGCACATTCAGAGGGTGGTGTTCAACTGCGAAATGTCTAGATAGAGATCAGTGGCCAGTGGTGTCCCTCAGGGGTCCCTATTGGGACCAGTACCATTTGATATTTTCATCAATGACATAAACGTTGGGTTTGACTGCACTTGCACCAAGCTGTGTGGTGCAATTGACACATACGTCATCCAGGCAGACCTGAAGAAGCTTGAGAAGTGGGCCCAAGTGAATCTCACAAGTTTCAACAAGGCCAAGTGCAAAGTCCTGCACAGAAATACAGGCTGGGCAATGAAGGGATTGAGAGCAGCCCAGCCAGGATGGACTTGGGGGTGCTGGTGGATGAAAAGCTGAACATGAGCCAACAGTGTGCATTCATAACCCAGAGAGCCAACCATATCCTGGGCCACATCAAAAGAGGCGTGACAAGCAGTTCAAGGCTGCCCTTCTACTCTGCTCTCATAACAGGGGTACTGTATTCAGCTTTGGGGTTCCAAACATAAGAACATGGACTTGTTGGAGTGAGTCCAGAGGAGGTCCACAAAAATGATCAGAGAGATGGAACAACTTGCCTACCAAGATCTTGAAAGAGTTGGAGTTGTTCAGCCTGGAGAACAGAAGGGAGATATTATTGCAGCCTTCCAATACTTTAAGGGGACTTAAAAGGAAGATAGGGACAAACTTTTCAGCAGGGCCCGTTGCAATAGGACAAGTAGTAATTGTTTTAAACTGCAAGAGGGTAGATTTAGACTAGGTACAAGAAATAATTTTTTTATAATGAGGATAGTGGAACACTAGAACAAGTTGCTTAGGGAGGCTGTAGATGCCCATCCCTGGAAACATTCAAGGTCAACCTGGACATAGCTCTGAACGACCTCATCTGTTTGAAGACTTCCATGTTCATTGCAGGGGGGGGTTGACTAGGTGACTTCAAGGTCCCTTCAAATCAAACCCATTCTATTACTCAACGATTCTAAGATTTTATTTCAAGATCTGATACAAAGCAAACATAGATCCCATATCTCAGTAAGAGCTCCAATTTGTTGAATTCCAGTAGCAGAGCAGAAAGTTTTATGTATCAGCTTTTCAGAGAAGCCTAATTCAGTAACTATTTTCTGAAACAATAGTGGATCTGACCCTAAAGTCAGGATGGTTAGAGGAAGTAGACAACCATCTGCTTTATATTATGAGTACTTAGGTGAATACACAAATGTTCAGCAGCAAAAAAAAAGGCAAATATCTGGGGAATTTCAGTTCTTCCTGGGTGAGCAGTAGCTGCATGGGGGCTTCAAATATGTAATAAGTATTTGAAATAGGTGGATGTGGATTAATATTTTCTCCAGTTCTAAAGATTTTAAGAAAGCATGCTGAGACTTGCCTACACCTAGAGGATTGCCAAACACACTACACTTGAAAAGCACAGAAGGATTTTCCAGTCAGAAGGTAAAATATTATTAGAGTGGCATGCCTGGACTGTCAGAGCCTTTATGCATTTGGTCTAGCAAATATCCATGAAAACAACACTTCATGAAATTTTTTATATTTCCTCTATGCAGTCACTCCCTTTGCAAAAAGAACCCTCTTTCTGTGGCGGTATGTATTTCTCTGATCTTTGACTAAATATAAAAGTAGAAAGGCCCATGACAGTGATAGGAAAAAGGTCATTAAACCAGTTTTGACTCTAAAAGATCAGGACAAGTTTTAGTGAAAGTTTGTGAGTAGTAAAGGATGCATTTCTCATTAAGTCCAAACCAGTTCTCCTGTCCCTGTTGATGATCTGCCCTTGTTTCAAACCAATTAAACTGGAGCTAAACTCTCTGTTGGTTTGAGACACATTGTCTTTGTTACATATATCTCCTTTTGTGCACAAAGTCGTAATGAATTTTTTTGTAACCTATATCTATACTGGCGAATAATTGTCTTTATGCAAACATGGAAGGTCTTTTTCCTGAACCAGACAACTTTGAACTTGATTTAGGGCCAAATGAGGGAAAAATGAAAGATTGCCATTGACTTCACTGTGTGTTAGATTAGACCGTCACTGTCTACATTTGGTCAAGGGCATATTGTAGCTAATTTAAGGTGTATATTTTGAATGGGCTGAAAAGCACAATGACAATGCAGTACACATTCTTTTTAGAACCTGCGTTTGGTGAAGGTTATCTGAAAAGCTTTATAGAGGAAGATTTTTTTTTTGGAAGAAATTCAGAAGAATGAGAATTAAACATTGTCTGACTCTAAAGGAGTCCTCAGAAGTGGTTGTTTTTTTTTTTTTTTTCTGGGAAACTAATAGAATATTGAAGGGTTATTTAAAAAAAAATAGACTGGGAGATGAATCAAATGGAAAAATAAATTAAGTTCTCTGTGTGTAACTCCAAATACTGCTACATTTGGATGTACCTGCTAAGAGATAAATCTGTTGCTAGAAAAACTCTAGGATATGTTGACTGGAAAGCCACATCAACCCCTAAGCAAAGGAGCTAAGCAGTGAGTATAAATTCTAAGGTAGAATGGGCTTAGAGGACTCGCTCTACAAGAATCATTGTAAACGTGCTGTGCTGTAAATTTCCAGCTTCTTAAACCAAGTATTCAGTTCCTGGGAGTCAGACCTAAACATTGAACTCATAGTGATATATCACCACCATGTGGTCATACCTGGAAAACAGCATGCCATTGAATAGTTGGGAGCAACTTGGGTGATGTTTGAGAACTTGCCGGGGGAGGGCGTAATTTTTGTGGTAACAGAAGTTTTTACAGCACTTGGCCACCAACAATGCTATAATGTGAGCGCGTAATGGACGTGTTTGTCAACACTGACACAGAAAACCTGTGCTTTGTCCAGGCTCTTGTTCGAGGTCTGAAGTAAAGGTGGGCACAGAAGGAGGCATTCATGCACAATTAGATGAAACAGTACTTCAGCTTTTTAACCTGTCTAGGTGTGCCTGCTGTAGGCTTTAATATGGCTGAGACATGACACATACTGGGAATGATGTAAAGTGATTGTCCCTGTTGCTGGAAATAGCATGGGGTATTTTTCTCAAGATACAAATTATGTTCTTTGGAAAGCATTTTTACAACATATTTTAGAGGAAAGTACTGCAGAGTATAGTAAAGAAAGACATTGTTTTGTTCTGGCTTTCCTGTAGAGTTCATTTTGAGGAGTTCTTTTTTGGTTTTTGGGTTTTTTTGTGGAAGGGATATTCCTTCAGATGTTCAAGGCTCTTGCCCCTTTCATTAGGACTGAGCGAGAAGCAGTACCTTAAAACATCCTTTTCTGAAACAGCATCGGGGTCACTGTTCAGAAGGCTGTGCACTCTTTGTCTTTTCATTTGCACAATGGGAGAAATCTTATTCTTTATTCTGCTTTAACCAAACTATTGGCTTCATCCCTACTCAGATTTTCCAGACGGGAAATAGTCTTTATAGCAACATTCTGAGACATTCACTTCTGCCATTCTGTCTCAAGATTAGTAACTGCATAGGAAGAAAACTCCTGTGGTCTTTGAGGGACTGTTCTGTTTGGGCCTTAATTGTCTGTGTAAAGAGAAGGCTGTCAGCTCCTTATCTTATTCTTCCCCTTTTTCTCATAAATCCATCCTCTATTGGGAGTTATGATGAACCCTTAAATGTGAGTCTTGGTAAAAGAGCTTGGTAAGGCACTTCCATGTGATTGATCCAGATGTGGCTTTGCCCCACTTTGGCTTGGTCTACAGCTAACATGGGGCAGTTGTGATCCCAGTTCCTCCCTGGAACGCAGGGTGAGGGAAAAGGTAAATGAAAGAGAAAAACTTCTGGGTTGGAAACTAAAACAGATTTAATGAAAATAATAACAATAATATTACTAATAATAGGAAAAACTACAAAAAGGTCCAAAATTAAACTCTCCTGTAACTCTACCTCACCACTGACATTGCAATGCAGGCACAAGAAAAGCCCCGGACTGGACCCAGTAGCAGATGGCAGCTGGATTCAGGAACTGGATTCAACAACACAGGGATCAGGAGCTGGAGCAGACAGACAGATGAGGTCCTCAATGGATGTCAACCATCAAAGAAGAAGGCTTGAGCCTCGTGATCTCTAAGCTTTATATTGAGTATGATGTATATGGAATGAATTATTCTGTTTGGTTTTGGTCGCCTATCCTGTCCGCTCCTTCCTGCAAGTATGATCCTTTTTCACCATTTTGACTTATGACATCCACCACCTTGAGGGCGGCCTTGGTTTCTGTAGGAATAAGTATAAGGAATTGCCTTTCTGCACACCAGTGCCCTGATACTTAGTGATAATTATAAATATTAAGCATTATCGCAGATACTGACTGAAAAACATGTAGTTAACTTTCAGAAAATGAAGTTACTTAGATGAAGCTTAGCTTAAAAGTTAGAGAGTGGGTTCTGCTTTAGTTTGAACCAGAACAGCAACCATGCTCCAGGAATATATTTAACCTCACAAAGAAATGCCTCTGCCTAAATTATTTATCTGGTCTTTTAATAGCTTATTGCTCCAGAATGTATTTTCCTGTCATTTTTATCAGTCTAATCTTGGAAGATACTGAAGCAGCTGGTTTTCACATGCCTGAGGGTGTGGAGCCGTAATGAAGTTTTTCTCTGCTCTAATGGCTTAAGATCTCTTTCTCCCTGTAACAGTGGTACAATGCAATAAATGCTCTTAGCCATGGACAAAAAACTCTTTGAAGAGCAATACCACTACATGTTTTCCTCTGAGTTACCCTCTGAAGAAGATGCTCCTTCATGACACCAAGAAGTTCACTGTGGCTTCTCTCTCTGACTCTCTGAGTTTTAGTTTGTGGTGCCTGCAGTTCCAGATATTCATTTGGGATGTAACTTACATGGGACAGGAACAAGGGGAACTGCTTTTGTGTATGGTCCCTCCACAGCCTTTAGTTGTAGAGGTAAAGTATAAATTCCATGGAAGCACACCAAAATTCACACTGTGCAAAATTTATCTATTTTCTGGGGTACTTTTCAGCCCCTATATTGAATTTTGTGGATCTGATGAACCTACTGCACAGTAATTCGATTTCGCAGTAGTTGTGACATTTAGGAGCAAGGTGTTTGCATCAGAGTTGCCAAATACAGACCAAATCCTCTACAACAGGCACTGTGGGAAGAAATAGGCAAGAAAGAGGAGGCATTAGGCATGAAGTCCTGGTGTAATAGTCTAGTACAAAAATTCTACTAGTGTGGAATTAGAGGCATTTTGCCTCTGGCGTCTTCTATGATGCTACAGGGATCCTACACTCATTTCCATTTTCAGAGTTTTGATAAGAGTGTTAAGAGAGACAAGGCAGTAAGGAACCATAAATGCTATTCAAAGGCTGAAGAATTATGTTTTTCTTGACAGACTTGAAGAGCTCTATTTACCTAGTTTATGAAAAAGAGACTGAGAGTCCTGGCAGAGCATCCTTCTGAAGGGCTCAGTCAGGGGAACACATTATATTCTACGGATGCAAGAGGACGGGAGCAATGTCGAGCTTCATAGAGCTTTCTGTCCATGATTATGCACATGTACTACATTGTGCCACAGCAAGAGACATGGTTAGACTGTGTAATCAACTCCCAGAGGAGAAAAACACCAGGGTTAGAAGTCCCTTTTGCAGAAAAACCATAGCAAGAAATCATGTTTGAATGCAAAACCAAGATGAATTCAAGTGATAATTAGACAAGTGTTTCTAATAGTGAAGGAGATTTGCCACTGGAATGAACTGAAGGGAACAGTGGATCTGACAAATCTTGATTCCTCAGATCCAAACTGATTATCCTTCTGGGAGACAGAGAGAGTCTGAAGTTACTAGACAAAATTCAAAGGCACCTGGGAAGAAAAAGCAATATTTGGATGCCAAATGAGAAGAAATGATGTCTCCTAGTTTTAAACTGTGTTGATGCTTGAATATCCTAAGAGCTTCAACATAGAATTTTAAGCAATGCCAAGCTTTTATATTATTGGTAACTGCCAAAATAAACACCATATGTGCATCTGCTTTTTCTCTATCTCAGGATTTTCAGGGAAAGAATTAAATACCTGATTAAGCCATAAGAGAGACCTTACATTCATTATTGCTTCAGCCACAGGCCATCTCTAACATGCTCTTTTTCTCAAGTTTATTAGTACCAAGGCAAACAATTTTGGAAAATCTGGAAGATCTGCAGAGCTGTAGGTTTCTAAATCTACCTACCTTTCATTTTCCTTGCCCCCATGAACAATTCCTCTCTTCCTCCCACAGCTTCAAGACATATGTGATAGGAAATTCCTGAATTCAAGGTCTGTCATGCTTCTGCAGATCTTGATAGATCCACCCTTCTGGCATGGGTCCAGCTCGTCTTTAACCCAAAAAATCTTTGGCAATTAATTTCAACATTTATTGGAAGGTGGGGGTGTGAGAAAACGTATAATTTTCTGTTTTTAAACCTATGGCATAAAAGCATTTGGTGTCTGCAGTTCTTGTGCTATGAAAATCAGCAGATAGTCCCTCAACTATTCTTTCCACGTCTTCCATGATTCTGTGCAACTTTGACAATTTATTCTTTTCTTGTATGGAAATTATTCTAAGCCGTTGATCATTTCTGTCATGTTTCTTTGCATGTTTTGAGATTCTACTGTCTGTTGTTGAGCTGTGATTACCAGAGACACAGACAGCTCTAAACACACCAAAGAATTTGAACATAATGTCATAAAAATGTTCTGTTTAATCTACTCTTTCTTCAGTGATTCAATTTGCCTTTTCCGGAGTCACTGCATGAATAATCACTCTTCTATCACTATTGTGACTGTTAAAATCCCCTTTATAGGCTATCACTGTATCTGGATAGAGTTGTGTTTGGTTTTTTTTGTGTTCATCACTTTGGATTTATCTAAGCTGAATTACGTCTGTTATGTTATCACCCAGCCACTTAGCATCTTACAATTCTTCCACAGCTCTTCCAGGACTTATTAATTTTAGCACAATATCATGTGAACAAAAAGCATCCTGTTTGCAGTTGGCTTCTGTTCAACAAGGGCACAGAACATGTACAGAAATTTGCACCTTGCAAAAGCTCATGGTACACCCTGATGGTTAGAGAACTGTTGGAGACGACACCACCAGCTTGAAGTGGGACAGCAGCAGATGAAAGAAAAACCTAAATTTGCGTAAGTAGTTCTCTTGCTTGTGAATTTTCTATTTCACCTAGGAAATCTGGTCTGACTAATGAGCAGTAGATACGTCTCTTTGAAGTTAACACCCATTATCTGAATCCAGAAAGTGAGTGTTGAATGACTACAGGGAGTTCTGAACTGCTCTTAGTCTTTAAGAAATTCTGAATCTTTAAGAAATGTACTCTGTAGTTCATCAATTTCTTCTGCATCAAAGGCGTACACAGATTCTGTATTGCCTCATGCTCATCTTGGTCACCACAGATGAAACATGCATGGTCCTACCATGGCACCATCAGAGTTTTTAGGTAGCAAAAGATGCAGCTCAAACAGGGCAAATAGACATCATTCCTGGTGTGTCATAGCCGACAGGGTAGCTATGTCTTCACAGCATGCATAAAGCTTAGTAGGATCTTAATTACTCGAATTCATGCAATGCTTCAGGCACTACAAAGTCCATTGGATAAATGGAAATATAAATTGGCCAGTGAAAGAGAGGTCCTGTCATTCAAGTGAGCCAACTAAATTAATGCTTGAAAACAGGACTATGCTAGTTGAACTGAGGTAGTTAGCAGTGACAGTGACCATTTTGGGGTTTAAGTGCATGCATCAGAACATTTTGGTAAAAAGCATCCTTGCCATTAGAGGGCACCAAATGACTTTAAAAGTTGCCTTCTCGCCCATGAGTCTAGGATACGTACCCAATCCATACAGTGCCTGAGCACAGAACTGTCTAGCCACAACTCAAATGATTTTGCAGTCGTGCTTGTTGTGTCTCAGTGTCTTCCACTAGATTGCTACTGGTTTGGCCTCCAGTCCCACCAGATTAGTTGGCAAGATTTCATAACTGTCAGATTTCAGAAGAGAAGATGTGCAGCTGCCTGCCTACAAGGGAAAACACAAGGAAAATTGTATTTACATTCATTTCTGCCCCTATCAGGCATACAGTGTTTGAGGATGAAAACTACACTGTGCAAATAGCAATAAACTTGTGAGGTTTGAAGGGCATAACTGGGAATGTTACCTATTAAATATAAATAGGCTGAAAAAATATGGGAGTGGATGGATCACAGCTGATAGAACACCAACTCACTGCTGTTACCTTAGAGTTACCCTTCCCAGCTACTACTCACATTTGCTGCTATTTGTTTTGCTTTGGTCACCTTACTCTTGGGTGCATTTTTGTGCTTCTGTTGTTTTACTCACCTTATGTTATTTAGTTTCTTTCTGAATAAAAATCAGCTTCAGTTGGAGTGGGGCTGTCAAAGGAAGGCTAGGCTGCAAAGAGAAGTCTCCTATGAAAACTTTTCTATCTGGGACATAGATGAGGATCTTGGGCTAAGATTCAGTCCAAGCCTTGAGGCAGGATTGGAGTAGAGATGCAGTTTGGGTTGGACTGCAGAGGAAGTGCTGAAGTATGCTCAGTTTGATAAGCATCTTCTAACAAGTGATACTTAGGCTTGTGTTAATATTTGATAGAATAGAATAGAAAGAAAAGATGCTTCATTTGTCATGGAAAGTGGAATAAGGCCAAGCAATTACTTAGGTTGCTGGGAACCTGGAGTAGCTCTGCTAAAATTAAATGAGTTTCTGTGTCTCTGATTTACTCTATTTCACAGCCTTTTAATTTTGTTGAGTTTGGCAGGGTTATCCCAGATCTATACGAGGGTGAAAGGTCCTTTGACTCTGCTCTGAAAGCAAAATCTAGAGCAGGTAAGCATAAGGAGACCAGTACATTTTATTGTACAACTGAGCTGTACAACCTCTAAATTATGTCACCTGCTGTGGATCTTCTCTGTAGGTTCTTCAATATTTGAATAAAGAGATATTTCTGAAACATTTCTGGCTGGCTGTAAGGATCAAAGTGTGATGCTGACATCATTATTCTTTGAAGGGCAAACTCATCACAATGTTTGGGAGCTCTTTTCCCTTGTTTTGCTTTTCATGGATCTGTGAGATAAAGCGGTGCCAACTTCTTTAAAAAGGGAACAGAAAAAAAAAGAGAACCAGCACATGCATGATCATCTGAGAAACTCTGAAGATGTTGGATTAATCCCAGCTGAATTTGTAGTGTTGAAAAAAATCTCTTTGGGGAAGGACTAGCTTTCCACTTAGAGCTGCAACCAACAAGGTGTAGAGGAGGCAAGAGTAAAGTGTGGGATAAAATGGTGTTGTGACTGAGTTAAACGTCTCCAAGTACAAGGAATGATTTTCGTTTTTAGCCTGTAATAAAAAGAACCCAAATGTCAAACTGTACCCTTGAGTATAAAAAAAACCATTTTTCTAGAAAGTGTCCTTTCATTTATATTTTAATGAAAATGAGATCCTAAGGTGGGATTTGTATCTGGTAATTTTAGGTGTCTACAATGCACAATTTGTTGGGATGAGCTGTCTAAGCTTCTCTGAAATTTGATTGAGATCTATTCAATGAAGTCAATTCCATTTACGATGTGATTCACTGGACCAGATTCGAGAGTGTATTTTTCTCTGAAAGCATACACAAAGTTACACTGACTAACTCACCACTGACTAAAAGCTGTTTAGGCAAAGAACGTAAATGTAGATGCTTATAGAGTGAACACTCACATTTAGTCTCATGAAGCCTGCTTTTAACATCTCTGAAGGTGCTCATTCGGAAGAAATGACAAACCACCAATGCTAGAAAAGGTTTTTAGTATTTCTTATATATTAGTTTTAAAACACACTGTAAATAATAATGTCAAAAGCGTTGCTGAGGAAGATCATTACTAAGGATATGGTGGCTGGAGCTTAGATGTTTAAAAAATGTAGTCTAAATTCAGGTGCTTGGGAAGAATTCAAATTAGACTGTCAAAGGATAGAGTCCCACTTGCATAGGTCTGGTAAGCTCTGAGTAGTAACTACAGGGGGTTGTAGTAAGTCTACAAAGAGTGGAAGCAAAAACAGGTAGCCTGGGAGGAATACAGAGAAATTGTTCAAGCAGCCAGGGATCAGGTTAGGAAGACCAATGCCCTGATAAAATTAAATCTGGCCAGGGACACCAACAGGACCATGAAAAACTTATATAGGTGTATCAGTGATGAAAGGAAGACTAAGGAAAGTGTAGACACTCTCCAAAAAAAAAACAGGAGACTTTGTTACCCAGGATATGAAGAATGCTGAGGTACTCAAATGATTTTTTGCCTCTTTACTGGCAAGTGCTCTAACCACACCACCCAAGGTGCACAAGGCAAAGGCAGGGACTAGAAAAATAAAGATCAATCCACTGTAGGAGAAGATTGAGTGCAAGATTATCTATGTAACCTGATAGCACACAAGTTCACGGGACCTGATCAGATGCATTCACGAGTCTTGAAAGAACTCGAGGATGGAGTTGCTAAGCCACTATCCATGATATTTCAAAAGTCATGACAGTCCATTGAAGTTCCCACTGACTGGAAAAGGGGAAGAATAACTCTCACTTTTAAAAAAGGAAAAAAGGAAGACCAGGGGAATAACAGGCTAGTCTCACCTCTGTGCCTAACAAGATCATGGAGAACATCCTTCTGGAAATTATGCTAATGCACCTGGAAAATAAGGAGGTGATTGGTGACAGGCAGCATGGCTTCTTTAAGGGCAAATCATGCCTGACAAATGAGGTGGTCTTCTACAACAGGGTTACAACAGTGGTGGATAAAGAAAGAACAACTGAATCACCTGCTGGGACTTGGACGAAACTTTTCACAATGTCCTGCCTGATATCCTTGTCTCTAAATTGGAGACACATGGATTTGACAGATGGACCACTCAGTGGATAAGGAATTGGCTGGATAGTCACACTTAAAGAGTTGCCATCAGCAGCTCGATGTCCACCTGGAGACTGGTTATGAGCAGCATTTGTCAGGGGTCAATATTGGGCTCAGCGCTCTTTAACATCTTTGTCAGCAACATAGACAGTGGGATTGAGTGCACCCTCAGAAAATTTGCCAATAACACCAAACTGTGTGGCATGGTTGACACATTGGAGGGAAGATTTGCCATCCAGAGGGACACTGAGAAGCCTGAGAGGTCGGTCTATGCAAACCTCATTAAGTTCAACAAGGCCAAGTGCAAGATCCTACGCCTGGATCAGGGGAGTCCCAAGCACAAATGGAGGCTGAACAAAGACTGGATTGAGAGCAGCCCTGAGCAGAAAGGCTTGAAGATTTTGGTTGATGAGAAGGTCAACATGAGCTGGCAACATGTGCCGGCAGCCCAGAAAGCCAACCATGTCCTCAGCTGCATCAAAAGGATTGTGACCAGTAGGTCAAAGGAGGTGATTCTTCCCCTCTCCTCTGCTCTCATAAGAACCCACCTGGGGTACTGCATCCAGCTCTGGAGTTCTCAACATAAGTAGGACATTGACCTGTTGGAGCAGGTCTAGAGGAGGTGCACAAAGATGATCAGAGAGGTGAAGCACTACTGCGGTGAGGAAAGGGTGAAAGAGCTGGGGTTGTTCAGCCTGGAGAAGAGACGGCTCAGGGGGGAGCCCTACAAGAGCCTTGCAGTACCTAAAGGGAGCCTACAGAAATGATGGAGAGGGAGTTTTTACAAGAAAATGTAGTGACAGGACAGGAGTTAATGGATTTAAACTGAAAGATGATAGATTTAGGTTAGATAGAAGGAAAAAATTCTCCACCACGACAGTGGTGAGACACTGGCACAGGTTTCCCAGAGAAGTTGTGGATGCCCCATTGCTGGAAGTGTTCAAGGCGAGGTTGGGTGGGCCTTTGAGCAACCTAGTCTAGTGGAAGGTGTCCCTGTCATGCACATGTGGTTGGAATTAGCTGATCTATAAGGTACTTCCAGCCCAAACCATTCTAAGTTCCCATGATTCTAACTATAGTTGTAACATTTTTGTCACTGAAAAAAAAAAAAGTAAAAAAAAAAAGGAGGTCTCTTTAACAAAGAACTTGAACTGGTAGATCATGGCTTTAAGTCTGACATCTTCATTATTTTCTCTACACACAGTAAAGAATTTTTGTGTCTTCAGTGGACCTACACAGCTGAAATTCAGGTTAAGTAACTGCCTAAATGTGTTCCAAGACCCAGAGCAGCTATCTAATAATTTCTGTGTATTACACTAAATATCTTTGCAGACTAATAAGTAGGAATCGAAATGTCGGTATATTGAAAATCACACATCATGTGAGGAGTCGAGTGCTCTGACTTTAGTCCACTAAACTATAATGTTATACTTAGCAAAAAAAAAAAAAAAAAAAAAAAAAAAAATGCACAATTCTGTTTAACTCCTAATACCATTGTAAAATAAAAAGGCAACCTGGCTGTATGATCCTTGTATTCACAAAAAAACGTTCATTTCCAAGTAGGCTTTGTCTTTTCCCAAGTGTAGATGAAGCTCTACAAGTAGTCACTTGCCTAACTTGTCAGGCAGGCTAAGTTCTCTGCTTTGCTGCGTTTTTAACCTTCTGACTTTTCCAATACCTTTCTCTACCCACGCAAATGCTGGTAATGGACATGACAGTTGGTTTCAGACAGGAAGATGATATCTATCAGTTAGAATCTTGAAGCATTCCCTCTGAAGATAATAATGTGACCTCTTTTCCTGCTATGTCTGTTTTGCTTATTCCTGGGAGGATGATGGCTGCACTTTTTCTGATTGTGTGGATTCCATAAAAAAAGCAGAACTGGACTGTCTTGCAATGTCCCATCTCACATCTTGTAAATTCTGTTGGCCAGGAAAGAAGTATCTGTTGTCTTGCTCATGTGCAGTTGCAGATAAAATATCCTTTGACAAACTGACGTCAATGGATTGACTCACTTTAGGGCTGGAGATCTCAAAACATGGCCTCTGGAATTTATTTCTACGCAAATGACTTTTGTGATAAGATAGAACAAGGGTTAAGATGGTAAAAAGTGTAGACCAGTTCAAGGAGCTGTTCTGAAATTGTTGGCTCTAAACCAACTTCTAAAATTTGAGAGAATATGGTGGGGTATATTGGGACCTATTTTCTAAAAATGCTGTGTGCCTGAAGGCTTTATTGGCACTCTAGAAATTAATGTCTTGAGCTGTGTAATCAAAATCAGCCGCTCTGTAAAAGATATTGTTGAAAATCTCCTCACTAGTTCACCTCCCTTATTCAAGATGGTATGTTGTGGCTTCACAAATAAATGATTTTGAGAAGGGATGATGCTACAGTAGAAGGACAAATCATAGAATCATAAAATCATAGAATGGTTTGGATCAAAGAGGACTTTAAAGTTCATCTAGTTCCAAGTCCACTGCCGTGGGCATGCACACTGTCCACTCGATCAGATTGTTCAAAGCCTCGTCCAACCTTGTCTTGAACACCTCCAGTGACATGGCATCCGTGACATCTCTGGGTAACCTCTTCCAATGCCTCACCACCATCACAGGAAAAAAGGTCTTGCTTCTAATCTAAATCTACCTCTTTCAGCTTAAAACCATTTCAACTTGTCCTATCACTGGACTCCCTAAGAAAGAGCCCCTGACCAGCTTTCCTGTAAGGCCCCCTCCTGAATTGAAAGGCTGCTTTAAGGTGTCCTCAGAGCATTCCCTTCTCCTGGCTGGACAACCTCAGCTCTCTGAACCTGTCTTCACATAGTAGGTGCTCCAGCATCTGATCATTTTTGTGACCTGCACTGGACTTGCTCCAACAGACCCATGTCCTACTTGTGTTGGGAACTATGGAGCTGGACGCAGTACTCTAGGTTGGAGTCTCATAAGAGCAGAGTAAAGAGGGAGAACCACCTCCCTTGACCTGCTGGTGACACTTCTTTTGATGCAGCCCAGGATATGATTGGCTTTCTCGGCTGCAAGCACACACTGCTGGTTCATGTTGAGCTTCTCACACACCAGTACCCCCAAGCTCTTCTCTTCAGGGCTGCTCTCCCAACCTAAGCCCCATTTAGATGAGGAAGAGTGTGACAAACTCAGTTTTCGGCACATTTCCTAAAATCTTTGTGCATGCAACACAGCCCTCAAAATTAACACCATCTTGGAAAGGTGCTTCTTCCTCTTCTGACCCCCAGGATACCTTGTCTTTCCTGACTCACACTTGCTCCGTGAATGTTCTTGGTTATTCTTTGAGTCTCAAGAGAACATGCAAGGGGCTGAAGAATTTACGGTCCTCCTGCTTATAGAGTCAATGCAGACCTGATAGAGAACTGCCTTCTTGTTCACCAGCAAGTCTGGAATAATGCTGAGGTCAAGATAAAGAAAGGTTAAATACAAATAAAATGTTTCTTCGCCACTTCATACATAGACAATATAATTTCAGAAGTTACAGAGAAATGACAGCAATCAAACTAAATTACCCTCACTTCTGGTTTCCAGATACTAAAACACAAAAATCTTCCTGCATTTTTCCTCTTTTTATCCAGATGTCTCAGTGTGATTTTTCTGACAGAGGTTAAGGATAATTTTGAAACTGTTAAAATTGATTCTTTAAGGCAATTCACTCCCACTTTGTGCTTAGATACATTTGTTCACATCACCTCCAACAGGCCAATAGTTTGTGCCAAGACCCAGTGGGAAGCTAAACTGATGGGCACTGGAAGTGGCCAGGCCCTCCAGGACATCCTGCAGGCAAACTCCCTGGGAAAGGCACTTTGTTCTTCCTGCTTGCCCAGTGTCTCCATGCATATGCATATTCATGACTAGCTATTCTTTCATGCAAAAGGGAAAATTTCTTTAGAAAATTGCAGCAGCAGAACAGGGCTGTGCTTTCAAGTATTTCTTTCTTTCCCAAAAGAAAATAGCTGACGCCATGAAAAGTTTTGTGCAAGCATAAATGTACTTGACTGTGCTATAATGTTTCACGGAGGGGGAATTTTCTTTCCCAGCCCAGCTGCTGAATAGTTTGTGCCTCCAGGCTCCATGAGGAATTGAGAAATATGACCAGGCATCATACAAATTTTTATCATTTTTCACGCCATTTGCAATAATCTGGGGCATGGAAATTCCCATGAGTGACAGAGCATTCCCCTCGACCTCCAGTCTGAAATCATATGTGCAGACACACTTGTGTAACTCATGTCTACTTCAAGACATTTTTATGAAGAAGTATTTTGGAGAAAAATCTCCACACCTATCTTCATAGAGTAATCTGATCGATTGTTTTTAAAGGGCATTGCTGTCAGCTTGGGACTAGTGCCGACTATTAGAAGGTAACACTATATAAATGGGCATGCAACTGTTTAAGTTTCCACTTTCTGTTTATGTCTATATTTAATGAGGTTTTTTGTTTTCAACAGCAAAATTCTTCACTCTGTAAATAGATAACTTCTAATATGGAAGTTGGGAGATCTGGGGTTTTCCCCTTATGCAAGACATCCCAGGAGATGAGGGGTACATGTCAGAACTTTGATTTGCCCTGTAATGTTCAGATTGTCTAGTCTAATGTTCAGTCATTGACAATGAAAAGTAAAACTCTCTGGCGCTAGAAGCAAGTGTGAAACTTTTGTAACAGCCAATTAATTAGACACTTAAATGCAAGTGAGAAAAGGTAATTTTCTTAAGCTGAATTGTATTCCTTGGGCTTGAGGACAAAACTACTTAAGTTTCTGAGAGACTCTTCAATGGCATTTCCTATGAATCCTTGATTATTTTAATTTTTTTCTGCAGGGATGAAGTTCTGCTTCAGGACCAAGACTAATCCTCCCTCCTGTCTGTTCCCTTGCTTTTTGTCATTGTTGTACCTGCTGGCTTTGAGTTGCTCAGATTGCTGAAAGGCATTTTTGTGTTATTCTTTGAGTTTCCATGTTCCTCTCATCCATGGGTGATGAGGCTGGGTAAATTAAAATGTTTATTTTTATATTTTCTATATGATTTCTCATTTGTTATGCTTATCTTGCTGTCCTTTTGAATGATGCTGTACCACAGAGCCCAGGCACTGCATCCATTTCCTCATTTTCTGCCATCACCCAATGCACCCTTACCACTGGAAAGGGCTACAAGAGTTCATCCTTTCTTTTTGACCTGTTTTGTGGAAAGCACTTTTCTGCACTGATACTGATTTTGAAATGGCAGCTGATGTTGTTGATTTCTTATCTGTCTCTCTGTGTCTTGCCGCAGGAGCTGACCTCTCCATGCACTATAAGAACAAAGCTCACAGATTTGCAAGATCTCCAACAGGCTGCTTCTCATTCCTCCACACATGGTTTGTGGGTGCTGAGAAAGCTGCTTCGTAGGCTTTTGCTTTAGACTGTCAAGATCTCTTTCTTTCAGCATTAGAATGACCTTGGAGCTCAAAGACACAATTCAAGGAAGGTTCCCCTTGCTGAGGAACTTGTCTCTAATAAGAGGAAGGAATTTATCATTGCCTAACTAGAGTCTCCTTTGCAAGTTTACACTTACTGCTCTGGGATGGTGTGTTCTCAGTCCTTCACATTCCCTTACTGATTTTCACACCTAAGAACAAGACAGAAGCAAATGTCTCTTGCCTCCAAGATCTCTGTCCACTGTAGCACGGTGATTGTATATGGAAAAGTTTAAAATAACAGGAGATCTGCAAGATTATATCTGGATCCTGAGTCTGTGTGAAATTCAGGTATATTTTTCTCATGCTCTAACACTGATTGAGGCAGTTGTAATATAAAATCAAGATTTATGAAATAGATCTAAGGAATTAAACAGATAGGGTTGAGAAGCATCTTCTTTATCTGCTTTCTAACATCTTGAACTCACAAATTTTTAATGGCATCAGCTATTACTATAGCTTACTATAGAACAAGCACACTAAAGTATTTCGTAATACACATGGGTCCCTTACTAAGTGACTCACTGTCAGTGGGACTATGCTCTTTGACCCAGGCTGAACATGTCATTACAGCAGCAACAAGAGGCAAGTGGCTCTCCTGCCTACTACTCCCTTAGCACTGAGCCCTTGTAGGAAATAATCCCAGTCCACTTCTCTGTCCTGTACTGAATACATGATGCTTCTTGCAAAAACTGTGGGAATGAAGGACACAGCCAGGATGGTCGTGACTATACCCAGGCTGTCCCCAGGGGACATAGGCACAGCTGGCTCCAGGCTGAGGGAGTGTGAGAGCTTCTGCTTTCCTCTTCTGTCTACTCTGCCTGAGCAGGCTTCTTTTGAAACAGCATATTTGCAAGGTGAATGTGAACTCAGATTGTGCTATGTAACAGGCATATATGACAGCATCTTCATACCTTCAGTGCTGGTACTTCATTATTTGTCAACACAAAAGCTTTCCTGAAGCAAGGTTTGTCTGTGAATATTCAGTGTTGCAGAACATTTCTAGGGTGTATCTGCAAGAGTAATACTAATGTCCCCCTGAACAACTAGAAATGACAAATTTCAAGTAAAGATAGAAGTTTATTTGTCTGGTGGCTGAAAAAAATATAACAGTTTTCTTGCTGTTACAAGATAACAGGGGAAACAGCTGCATAGGAGCCTCTTCAAGTGTCTGAAAGAGAAGATGCTGAAAGATAGGTTCAAATAGAGAGGGAAAAGAAAACTGTCCCAAAGACCTACAAGTATGAGTTTTGGCTGGATCATACATCTATGAACATTGAAGCAAGAATTGAACAAACCACTTATCTTTCAGTTGTTGGAGAACAGCCTCTTGAAAAGGCTGTGATCTACAGCTAGTGAGATTAGCAAGAGCTTTGATCAGGTCCATGCAAGCCTCGCTTTGTGCCTAATGTTACTGCAAAGAAGAGACAGACAGCTGTACTGGTTGTCCTCTAAGGACAAGGGTTATCCAAGGACCAGAAGTAGTCGCACTTTGGTGGAAGTTTTGGTAAGTACAAGCATATGTTGTTAGAGAGCCATAGGGTAAAAATCATGCCAGTGTCAAATATTTTCTTTATTCTGTTTACTCATAAAGTACTGTTACCACCTAGTCTCTAACTCAAAAGCTTTAGTATTTTTTTGCATTTTTAAGGTTACAATTAGAAAATCAAATAAACTTTGCCTGACACTTCTTCTTTGGGAAAGCTATCATACTTCAGGACTTGCACATTCCATCACTGGCATAAAATGCCTGTCAGCTTGGTGGCAAGTGGATAAAAAAGGGAATTGGGTATCTATCTAGTCAGTCCATTGTGAAACTATCAAGTGTACCAAAACTGCCTGATCCAGCATTTGGTGTAATTAGCAGGAAAACTGTTATTGGATTCTGTTTGACACAGTCCCTAATTAATTTTTCTTAATTTCTGAATGTCTCTTTTTGTCCCATTTCCACTGTATCTCGGAGGGAGAACTGCTGAAAAGCCACAGAAAAACTACTTTTCTGTTCTTTTAAGTACTTGTGAGACAGGAATTTTCAGTAATTGGATGATTTCTTCCCTGTAGTCTCAAACCAAAAATGGCCCTTTACTAGTTTTCTCAGAGCAAAAAGTTTTGAAAAGGCTAGATAAATTTTAGTTATGCATGAAGTTCATAGAACTAAGTAATAGTATACTACTGCTCTGTGCTGAGCAGTTCCTATACAGTCCTGTGCTACAGTGGTGTGGCTGCAGACACTGTAAGATTAACTGCTATCATGGCAGCAAATCATATGAAGATACTCCTCAAGAGCACCCTACCTGTTTTTCAGCATTATGAATTTTCTATGGCTTTGCCATTTCTTCAGAAGAAGAATACTTAAAGCAATTTTTGGTCCATGCTAACTAAAGGTTGCCAGTTTTGAATTCTTCTCTCTTTGCTGCCTTGTCTGTTGTTCCTGAAAAATCTTCTAGTGTTAAGAGGTAGCAACGGCATGAAAAGTATGCATCCTCATCTGATCATAGCGGTTTTCAGAATAACTGTGACTTCTAGATCCACAGATCCATTTTCCCACCACTGGATGGTATTTTGTTTGGTTGTTTGCTTGTTTTTTTTGTTTTTTAATGAAGAGGCTTTTAATTAACTGGTGCATAGCATATGGCTACATGTGTATCAGCAAGGCTTGTGGACTGCTAGGAGTGAATCTGTACGACGAAACAGCGAGTGCTAAGGATGTCCATACTACTAATATTTCAGGGTTGTTCTACTCTGAACTATCTCTAGTCTGGTCTTGCAAAGCCAATTGTGGTGTGGTGCAATGAGGTAGGCTCCTAAAGCAGACATTCCACTTCAGTTTCATCTGACAGGAATTTGTCTCATGGTGTCCAAGACAGATTCATAACGGGAAAAAAAGCACAGTACATGGGGATAACGGAAGATTTTCTTCAAAAGTGTATTCTTTATCCACACTAAAGCCTTTCTGTAGGCACATCCTGAGTGATCTTCTGGAAGGATTTGGAAAGAATGAATAAAGTGTCAGGCCATAGACAGCTAATGCCCAGGGTGGACCACTGTTCCAAACAGCTTGCATTGCTGGAGGGAGAAGACATAAATTTTGTGCCCAATGATGCACTCTGAGAAGCCACAAGACATTGTATGTATTCACAACAATGAAGTCCCCATTGAACCAAAGGTGTTCAGCCATTTCCTTCTCCATTGAAAATGCAGTCCATGTTAATTTTCCTCCCTGTAAAGTTCTTCTAGAAAAATGTGGGAAATGCTTGCTTACAAAAAGAAGCTCTGCTAGGAGATGCATCCGTGCATTTTTAACTAGGTAGGCAAATGTTTTACAGTGTAGGAGTCTAATGCATGAGATTTAATAAGAAACGAGAGTTCCATAGAGAGAGACCATTCTGAAGGAGTAACTGACATGGACAGCAGCTGCATTCTGCTTTTCAGTCATTTTATTCTACCATTTTAATGAATGGTTTATGTTATCTTTTCTTGCTGCCTGATTGTTCCAGCTCCTGTTACTGAACACAAGGGCCGTCTTTCACAACCTGTATCACTCCAGACTGACATAATGTACTTATAATTCTGGAAATTCCAAGGCACATATACACTTCACGGAAACTCCCAGGCAACTAAGCCCTCTTGGAGTTACTAATTTTGCTGTATTTCATTCCACAAAGGAAACTCTAACCCCAAAGGAAGAAGCAAGATTTGGCCACCCTTATAGCTGATAACAATCCAAGACTTTCATCACATTTTTTGACCCATTCTTGGCTTTCAGGAATAACAACAGCTGCTGAAAGCAATACAATTTTTAGTTGTGCTTCTTTACCTTCCCCCTAGCAAGCATCCTTATAAGAGGCTGAGACATTAAATAGCCTTGGGGTAAATCAATCTCCAACAGCTGTTGCCTCTAGCATTCTTGACTGTCAGTGACTTCATTGAAAACATATGAGTGATCTTTCAACATGTTCACAAGTGGAAAAATGTGTCAACTGGGAAATCTCCCTCCCCTCAACCCCATCTTCATGAATGTACAGGAATGGTTGAATAGTTTCTCAAAAATCCTTGTGGTTCCATGACATTTTTATCTTTATCTCCTTGGTTTTGTTTACTAATCTTTCATTTAATGCAAATATAGCTCTAAAAAGGATGAGCATGAGTTACGTTTGTCAACCTAAATTTCCCCTTCATGGGCCATTTGTTTGGTATGTAAATCAGTTTTCATAATGCAAGAGGCTGTGACAGAACTAACTTGATGAGGACTGAAGTCAGAAATGTGGACTGAAAACCAAATACAAAACTGGAGACCACCAAAAGCAGTCCCTGTTTCTCATTAGTGTAGGTAGCTCTTAATTTGATAGTTACTCTGTATCACCACTGTTCCTGAGCGCTTGAGACACAAGTGGTACACGCCTTCTTTTTCCCTAAACATGGCCTCCAAGCACTGCTAGCCGGCACAATGTCTCCTCAACACTATGTTCAAGCCCAAGGCCCACCCATAGGGGAATACTTCCAGCTCATGGTAAAACCCTGCTTCCTTCATGCTGAGGCAGCATCAACACAGCCTCTCCCACCCTGGCAGTAGAGACAGGAGGGGTCATGGGTGCAATGCACTAAGTAGATGGAATGAGGCTGTTTTTCAGTAGAGATGGGAGGTCTGCATGTGTTTGACTCTTTAATCCACTCTGAAATAGTGACAACTGGGAATCTACTCCATTTTTGTTTGTTGGTGTAATCACTCTAGTACCCATGCTAGCAGCTGCGTACTTTGTGTGTAGATGAAGCTGCCCTACCACTTTTATACCTTGATCAAACTCCATCTTTATTCCCATGTTCCTTGCTTAAGAGGCTGTTACACAAACTTAATCCATTGATAACAGAAACTTGTTTCTGCTTTCTAACTAAATATATCTAAGCACAATTTGCATGCATTTGTTACGATAAACATTATCTTTTATCTTTTCCATGCATTGAAGTTCACTCTTGATTTTATTTGTCACCTTGTGACAGCCTGCTTTCATTAGAGCTGCTACAGTTAAGTTAGATCTACAGGCTGGGACTGAATAGAGCATTTCATGGAAGTGAATGTCTGGACCAAGAAAGTGTTTCTTTGAACTTGATCTGCACCCCCAAAGTTCAATTTAAATTGGCATTATGAGAATTCATTTCTATTTTAAACTTGCTGATTTTCTCTATGTAGGAAATAGTGAAAACACTCTCAGAGGAGCATAAACTGGATGTTTCATGTCCTGAAAATTTTGAATTGACAGAAAGATTCTTACTCAGTTATGGTTTTTCTTCTTCCCTTCTCATGTTAAGGTGAAAGTCACCTTTTTTGAAATGGTCATTTAGGCACTTGCTTTTACTGAAATGCAATATTGGATGCATATTCCCTTCGGTATTCAAGAGGAATTAAAGGATATTTGGCTTTGCCTCACTTCTGAATCCACATAACTTGCCATTGACATTCTGTGCCTAAAATCCTGGTCTCATATCCACCAGCAGTGAAACACTGATTAGCTTCAACGGAGCGAATATTTCATACTGCAGCTTTAACAGATGTGAACACCGCAAGATAATTATGTCTCTCATAAAAATGACCAGTCCCTTTTACTAGAATCATAAGTCGATTAAGTATTTGGAGGATGATTATCTCTTCTAAAGCACTTCTTTCTCCAGGTCTTTAAGTAGCCTGAAAAGCAGAGTAAAGCATTATTTCTTCCATTTTGGAGTCAGGGAACTACTGTGGCTGCTTTTGGAGAGACTGTCAGCCAGTCCTTCCATACTTCTTGACCAAAATAAATTTCCAGTTTTAAAAATTTGTGTTGCCTTGGAAGCATTTGATATGATTCTTCTAGAATTACTGAGTTATCATACCACACAGAAACCTGATACAGTCTTCAGCAATTTTGTGAAGTGTGCTGAACCAGAGTGGATCTGTGCTCTCTTGGCTGAAGATTTACCAGGCTGTCATTCTTATTGTGATGTTGCACAGAAGTGACACTGGCAGGCTGGACAGGAGTCACTTTTGTGAGCTGGGGAATTTCTCTCAAAATCACCTTTATTTTCTACTGTAGTGTGATGCTGAGATGAAAACATGAAAAGCTGATCAATGAGAGTGAAACAAGCTCTACTGACTGCCCTTTATCAGGAGATTTGAGGTCTTCTGAAGAATTAATAAGGAAGGGTCAGCTGTGCTAATTTATGCTTCCAGTTCACAAAGCTGTTCAAGCATCTCCTGTGCAGTGCTTCAAACCTAACCTGAAGGCTGAATATGAATTGCTCAGGAATTATTTTGACTTCTTGTCTGAAAAGAAAAATATAAGGAAAGTGTAACCTTTCATGAATAGGTATCTTATGCCATGGGGCAGAAGAATTATACAGACTAAACGACGGAGCAGAAGGAAAGGAAATTTCATGCATTGATGTAATCTGATTGCAGTGAAAATTTTCAGCAAGTAGTATTTATTATGCACGGGACTCTAGAAAGATTCTCCTACAGCTAAACCACAGTCATCCTTGAACATAAGATACCTCTCATACGGTACACAATTACTGGGTAAAGAGAAGTAGAGAGCAGAATTACCTGGCTTGAGGTCATGCTGCTGATCTATGGGTGTCGGAGCCATTTGTAAGACGCACAAAAAGCTACTCATTAAGTTCCCAATAACACAAAGAGCTCCAAAGGGACTTACAGCTTGCAAGTTGTACTCTGTTTTGTTAAGCCAAGGGCTTGAAAATTCTGTCTTTGGGATATACATATATTTTTCATTATCATGGTGGGAACAGGAAGAGATATTTACAAACTTTAGAAAATATGTGCAAGACCTTCCCACATTGGAGATTTTAATTTTTGAATTTGACACCAATTAAATGCAAAGCAAAGTCTTTGTGGAAAAGAGCTATCTTACCTCCAAGGTTCAAATGAAACTTTTGCAAACGTCAGCAAACAGTGTTCTTCCCAAGTACTTTCATAAATGCCAAGGTGACAATGTCTTTCACCCAATTAATCCCACAACTCCCATTTGCCTGTGCTCCTACTCATAAGACTTCAGGCCAGCAGCCCAGATTTCTTCTAGTAATTAGCTTTAACCCTCCCAGTCTTTGCTTTTTCAGGTGCCACCGACTCTGTGTCAGACAGGAGTTTTATGCTTCTCTTAAAAGCTATTTCACAATGGCTCTGTCTTGACCTTTGGAGTTTGCACATTTATAATGAAACAGTTTAAGATAGACATTTTAACCACTATTTTAGAAAGCAACTGCTGGGAATCCCCTGAAAAGTAACATAATGGTTGCCTATATCTCCAGATGTAATTTTGTCTGTTTAACAACTTTTTATTTGTTCTTTTGTTTTATGTAGGATAGACAACTATAAATCTGCTAACAATTGTTATAATCAGTCTGTATATATTAGAAGAAAATAGCAGACATTTTGCAGGTTCAAAGATAGCATAATACTGTTCCCTAAGGTCAACAACAACAAGTCACTCCTGTGCCTGTGTGATGTTATCTTGTGTATATGGAGAACATCCTTTTATATTGGACAGCACCAGAAAACTTCAGCTACATATTCTGCACAATCCATCAATAATAGTTTTTTGCAGTAATGAATGAACAGTAGCAGAAGTGGACCTGTGGAGTTGCATCACCTTTCCAAAGCAGCATAATGAATTTCCAGATGATCATCAGTTTCAATGGTTATGGCTAAAAATCTTCACTCGGAATCCCCAGTGGCACTTAAGTCTCCTGGTTACAGAGGCAGATATTCAGGAAGAGAATAGTCTGGCATTTCAGCCCTATGGAACTCCAGTTTGAAGTAATATCAGAATGATAATCTAGCTTTTATATTTTTATTGAATTTGGGAGGGTCTTCTCTAGCTTTAGACACAGTTCTGAAGGTTGCTGACTGAAGTGGCTGAATCTAGATATGGATCCAGATTCCCAGAAAACGGTGGAGATCCCTAGTTACTCAGTTGAACCAAATTTATCTGAACATGGCGAGTTGATGACAAAGTTGGTGTGATGCTCCTCCACAGTTCCCCGACGCAATTATTCACTACACTTGAATGGTTTCTGAGACTCTTACACTTATAGCTGTATTATCTCTGTTTCCCTAAATGACACAGATAAAATTCAAAATAAAAGCAATGGTGTAAGAAGAGCAGAAGGCTTTATACTCATGGGGCTTATAGGGAATGCTCAAACAGGACTATTTGATTACTGCAAATTTCATCATGTCTGAATTCAGGAATGCAATTTCATAGGCTCAGAAGATCATAGAAAATTCAGGTCAGAGTAGCCCTCTGCAAGTCATCTAGACTAATCTGCTTAAAGCAGGGTCAACTACAAGGTCAGATTGAATAGCTGAGAGCTTTATCTAGGCTGCTCTTGAAAACCTCCATGAGGAGGCTGCACAACCTTGCTGGGCAACCCACTCCCCTGCTTTACCATCCTTACCATGGAAGAGGTTTTCCTGATACCTCATCCAAACTTCCCTTGTTGTAACTTGTCCCTTCTGTCTCTTGCACTCCCACCACGCAGCACTGTGAAAAGTCTAGCTCTGTCTTATGTCCTTCCTGTAAGCACTGGAAAGCTGCTGTTGGATCTTCCTAATGTTTCCTTTTCTCCAGGCTGAGCAAGCCTCTTCTCACAAGTCAAGAGCTGTGGCTCGTGACCATCTTGATTCCTCCAAAAGCTTCTGGGCTCTGTTCATGATAGTGTTCTCCATGCAAAGTGGATCTACTCCATGCAAAGTCATCTATTTTACTAGCAGAATTGTACTAGTAGCTGTAGGTGACTGCATAGGGCTTTTCGCTTATTTTTTTCTCAGACAATCCATAACCACAAGTAGATATGAATTACATGATGACATGACAGAGATGCTGATCCGGAAAAATCAGATTTGATCTCCAAAGTGGAAGTATAACTGAAGAAAAAATTAATGTACAAAGCAGCTGTTGCAACTGTGCATTTATCCATGAAGTCTTAATGTTGCAGTAAAGCATTAACCATTTGTCATTAAGCAAATTGGTTGGCATTTTTATTTTGTCCTAAACGGCAGATATGCTTACCTTAGCCATATAATAATAAAAGAAAAAATAAAAACAGTTCTGGCTTACTGCTTCTATCATTCACAGAATGTTTCAGAATTATCTACGCCGTCCTGGAAATTAATTCACTCCCTGAAGCATTTGAAATTGAGCTGGGCAAAATCTATACTGGTTTTCATGAAGGAAATGCTGAAATTAAACTACTGAAAAATGGTGGTAAGCAAGAAGTAAATTAAGCCCCATAGCTGCAGATAAGTCTTTATCTTTAGCACAAGACTTTTTGATAACTTCAAAGACCACTCATTTCCTTAGCTAGAATGCTTCCTTTTAATGACTCAAGTCTCAAAGTAGCAACAAAATCATATATTCCAATGTTTTAAATGATTTTTTATTTTAAGTCCAGAGAAAAATGTGCATATGCAGCGCTTCATTTACCAAAAAGTACATTTGTTGTCCTTGAGTTTCATTTTTCTTCATTAATGCCATTTGAAGAGTATCATTAGATGCATTTTTGCCCTAATGGTAAAGTTCATCTGAGTCTGATGTGTATCTGATAAAATGCATGAAATGCACTTGTCCTAGATAAATAAATAGATAAACCCACTTTTGTACAACCCAATTTGTCAAAATACTCCAATTTCCAAATACATATTCCTGAATGTATAGAGTGAGGATGAAGCTATCATATTTTCAGAAACCTCTCTTTCTTTTTCTGTTTTTTTTTTTCTCTCTAAATGCTGTATTTCTCCTCCTACTGTGGGGTGGTTGAGAGAAGAAGAATAAAGGAGCTAGTGTATCAAATTGAAAATCTCTCCTCTAAATAAGCTTCTGTCTATTCTTTTCACCAGTAACTGAATTTAGTGAAATTATTTACGAGGTGTCTAATTCACCTCTACATAACCACAGACATTATTTAGGCAGCAGCATAATTGTGAAGAGTATTTTCAGAGAAGCGAAGGTCACTGTCTCTTTCAAAGAGCTTCTCACCCAAATTAAGATGTGAAAGGTGAAGTTATCAGCATTCAGCCATTCTGTAAGTGACTAGAAAAGTGAAGCCATATGTACAGACACTCTCATACCTCCTGCCTCTGGTTTCAAAGGCAACAACTGGGAGAAGGAAATGCATTCTGGAGAAGGAACAACGCATGGCAAATTCTGGTAACTGGTGAGTGATGCTTCTTCTATGGCGCAGATGTGGCACAATGAGGCAAAGGCAATTTAGCATTTTCACAACTGGTAGATTGAGTGTGACTGCAGTGTAGGCAAACCTGAACTGGTGTGCTCTGCTGCTAACTCAGGGGAAGACAATTTTCCTCACTTCTGAGCTGGGTGCTATAAATCCATGCTGAACCCCAGTTTGTCGCAACTCCACTACTGGTCTGTTTGCCCAGAGCCTCTTGAGAAGCAGCTCAGAAAGCACTGTGTGCCAATGATTTTCTACTTAATTGGCACATCTTTCCAAAGACTAATCAGATCAACAATGTCACTTGAAAAAGTTTGTTTTCTTTCCTGAGTAATTGTTAATTCACAGTATCACAGTATCACAGTATCATAAGGTTGGAAAGGACCTCTGAGATCAAGTCCAACCTATAACCCAACACTAACACCAACACTAACACCAACCCATCATCTAAACCATGGCACTCAGTGCCTCATCCAGTCTCCCCTTAAACACCTCCAGGGTCGGCGACTCCACCACCTCCCTGGGCAGCGCATTCCAATGACCAATCACCCTTTCAGTGAAGAACTTCTTCCTCACATCAAGCCTAAACTTTCCCTGACGAAGCTTAAGTCCATGCCCTCTAGTTCTGCCACTGGTCACCTGAGAGAACAGACCAATCCCTGCCCGACTACAACCTCCTTTTAGGTAGTTGTAGAGAGCAATGAGGTCTCCCCTGAGCCTCCTCTTCTCTAGACTAAACAGCCCCAACTCCCTCAGTTGCTCCTCATAGGGCTTGTGCTCCAGCCCCTTCACCATCTAGAATTCCTAGAATGGCATAATGACTCTTTATTTTTATTTTATTATGAATCAATATATTTGGGATTTCAAAGCCAAAATTTTCTCTGATTCACAAACAACACGATCTCGTTAAAGCCTATGAATTTCTATGGGGGATCTATCAGGAGTAGATTTGGCCTTGATTTCTCATATTAAGTAGAAAGCAGTGCCTAGAGCGATGCCTCTTCTAAGAGTCCAGGATTCCATCAGAGAGACAGATAATTAGCAAATGATTAGTATTCACGAACCATAAGAGGAAGACAAAAATTGTTTTCTGATAGGATACAATGACCTTATTGGGGTATATTTTTGCTATACTGACAGTTCCAGTGGTCAGGCTGACTCTGCTGGGGGCCATCTCCTGTTGACTTGTCAAAAGCAAATTCCTCCCAGGAGGCGGACTGCGCCTTTACTTACGGCAGCAAAAAGCATGCAAAGGCTGGGTGCTCTAACAGTGGGTATGGGAAGTTGCCCAGGACCCAAATATTCTTCTGTCATGTGCCTTATAGGGTGAGCCTTCTGTTCAATCATCTTGTTTTGTGACTGGCTGGCTTACTTTATCCACTAATTAAAAGGCTCCTTATCACAGTATCACAGTATCACAAGGTTGGAAAGGACCTCTGAGATCATCAAGTCCAACCTATAACCTAACACTAACACCAAGACTAACACCAACCATCATCTAAACCTTGGCACTCAGTCCCTCATCCAGTCTCCCTTTAAACACCTCCAGGGTCGGTGACTCCACCCCCTCCCTGGGCAGCCCATTCCAATGGCCAATCACCCTTTCAGTGAAGAATTTTTTCCTCATATCAAGTCTAAACTTTCCCTGACGAAGCTTAAGTCCATGCCCTCTGGTTCTGCCACTGGTCACCTGAGAGAAATGTAATACATAGGGCAGACTAGACCCTAGTGGGGACTTAGGCATTGCAATCCTTGGAAAAGTGATTAGTGCATATGTCTAGGTAGTGGCTTCTGGACTACAGAGCCTGCTCCATTGGTTTATCTATGCATTTTACACTGACCAAAAAAAAGCATGAATAATCCCTAAAAGAAAGGACTGAAACTTAGGACTCCTCTGCCAAGTGAATGATCTCACAAGGCTGCAGAGCCAGGCTTATTTCTGCTTTCTTTACCTCACCCAAGAGTCTTGAACTCTATTCCATGCAGTGGGCCAGCTTCAACGGGAAGCATGAATAATATGTCAATTCCAAAATAAATTCTAGCCTGAATGATACAGGGATATATTGTCCTCAGAAAAACTGTACAATGGAAACTAGTGTGAAGAGCATTTTTCCTCCGGCGGGACTTAGTCTTGCAGCAGACACCAAGCTGCACAGCTCCAGAACAACCAAGGCTCTTCTGTAATCCAGGGCTCCATTAACATAAGTCCATGAAGAAAATCCAACTCATGTACCCAGGCACTGGGACTGGAATCTCCACACTGATCCTAAATATGCTTCAGATGCAACTGCTCTGTCCTGGAGCCTGAGAGTTGGCATGTGTCCTCTTATGTGCCAGTTTACCTCAACTACACAGAAATTATTCATACATATAATTTTGGCGCTGAAGACAGACAGTATGACTAGAACACTCTAAGCTTTCTGTTGGCTGTCAAAAGAACCTAATGGGTCAGCTGAGACCAGAGAGCTAAGTTTTAGGTGAAATCAGATGAGAAAAGCTTGCACCAGTTATTGTTGAGGCTGATTGGGTATCATGAGATGACTGGTGAGCAGCAGCCACAGTCCCACTGCAGTCACAATGTTGACAGCTTTGCGTTCCGCCATAAATTAAAACTCTGGCAAGAAATGATAGCCTGCCATGGAGTCCTAAAATTTTCTTTAAAGGAGTTCCCCACATGCACACTCCTTGAAGTGTTCACTAGCAGAAGTGCTCCACCAGTTGGGTTAAGAAAATAGTGCAGTAACTTTTAGAAATGCATAAATCTCAAGCAACTATGACACAACAGTTGGATCTGGGTGGCCAGGAAGGAGATGTGCAGGATGTAAAGAGCTAGCAGAGAAACTTTAATAATATTATTTAAATCAAGGCACTTAAAGGGGAAGGAGGGATGATGCTAACGCAAACACATAGCAGTGAGAGTCAGACCATATGTATACATGGTTACTCTCTGAAGTCACTTGAGCTTGCCTAGGAAGTTAAAAATCAAAGAAGGTACCTTGTTTGGTAGCTCAGTTGCTTTCAAAGGGCATCGTGGCTGAATCACCTTTCCTTAAAATCCCACAGATAAACCAGAAGACAGAAGCACTTTGAGGATGCTCTAAATACATGTTTAGGGACCATTAAGTGGAAGAAAGCAGCCTTGCCTTGCTGGCGTACTGCCTTCCCTCCCTTGGTTCATAGGTAAAAATCCAGCCAGTGGAAAGAAACAGCATGGAAGAGAACAGAAAATACTAGAGAAAATATTATTTCCTTACCTGGAAGTCTATCTCCTGCAGTAATGAGATATGGTGAGAGATGGAGATGAGAAGAAGCAGAGGTAGGTTTCAGAAATTATCGAAGACATGGCATATAATCTGCACAGGGGAATGGAGGCACAGATTCACAAAAGATGTGGTTTAGTAAGTGGACAGGTACGGCTGGACTCAATGACCTCAAAGGTCTTTACCAACCAGATGATTTTATGATTATATGATTCTATGATATAATCCAACATCTTTCTATAGACTTTGAAGCAGTACATATGAACCCTTGAAGTAATAACAAAATAAATGCAAAAAGTATAAAAGTATATAGAAACAAATGAAAATAGATGCTCCTTCTTATCCTTATTACTAGCCAACAGTATACAGAATTCCAGTGACATGGAATGACTGAGTTTGCACCTAAAAAAAGAATGTTTCCCTCAGTTATACTGAATGTCACAGGGAGAATGTCCATATTATGTGACGTCACTGACTCTAGCAAAATTGGAATAAAAATATATAGAAATAGATATCTTTTAAAAATTCTGTGTGCTTGAAATTATGCACCTGAACTCATGCTCAAGTATTTGCAATAACTAGAGTTTTTAACATCTATGTTTAAAAATATTAGCCTAAAAATAATTTGATAGGTGATGACTGGCAATTCTACTACAGAAGACAAAAGTTCTTACTGAGATATCAAACTGATGTGCTCTGGCTTAAGGAGGGATTTATTTAGACATGTAATTGGCTACACTGGTCTTGCTGCCTTCATCATTCGCAAGTCCCACGCAAGATTTCTGAGCTTCAGGTTATTCAACTTTTAAGCAGAGAATGCAAAGCGCTTGAAGTTTATGAATAACACTGTATAAATGAGAGGTATTAGCAGAAGAGACAGACACTGTAAAAATATAGGCTGGTGTCAAGCCTAAATCAGTTGCTATTGGGCTATGCAACTACCATCCCTGTGAATTTTTCCATAAACAAACACTACTTAACAAACTTGATTATATGCTTCCCTTTGCTACTCAGCGACCTTACTCAGCAATTCAAAGGGATCCTGAGACATCTATTCTATGCTTTATACAAAGTATTCATATCGTTCCTAATTGCTGATCTATTCCCACAAGCAATTTTACTTCCTTTTCTTAGCAACCTTCTAGATCATTTCTTGTTTCAGCAAATAGACACCGAAACAATGGTTGCTGTCACTTTGTACTAGGTTCAGTATAAAAACAGAATAGGAGGCAAACTATTCTTGGAAGACATCAAGATCTAAACAGATTAAAATAAATTGTGGAAGGGGAAACACAGAGGAGGATGAAGCAATTTGCCTAATTATAAAATCAATTAATGGAAGAGAAAAGAGTGTGCATATTCCTACCCTTGGGTATCAAGTATAGTTTGTCATTTAACTTGCTTTGTTTCTGTTATTCATTGTGATGAACACATTTTCCTTTATTCGCCCAGAACAACTGCACCTATGCAACGTGCCAACAATTCCAGGACATTTTCTGCTTGAGAGGAAAAGACTGACTCTTTATTCTTCCCCCTCAGGTTGTGCTATGTGGCTATGGTACCAGATCTTTAGTCATAGTGACAAGCAGAGAGGCTCTATGCAAATGTAAGCAAATAGCATTTGACAGATGAAGATGATAAAGACAAACATTAAGGATGCTTTGAGGGTGGAGAATGTTTACACTATTACTACAAAAGAACATGGAGATTTAACCAAGCAAGATTCCCAAGCCTTAGTTAACATTAGTTCAAGGATTAAGTGACCTTGCTAGCTAAGTGCGTGCTCCACAGGCTGTTAAATACATTAAAACTCAAGAGCAGCATCTGCCTTAATATCACTCTTTCAGGATACGCCTGCCTTTGTCCTCCTTCTTCCACCATCTTTTCTAGCAGCAGAGCTTTTGCATCATGTGAAACTCTATATTTGTGGTTTTGTTTGTCAGTTCCCCCAGTGCAAATTTAGAGAGACAGAAAGGAGGTATGAATAGTTACTTCATGCAAACTTCAAGATGTCTGTGGCTTGATATAAATTCTATCAAAGCAGATTTCTTTTAAGTTCAACAGGGACTCTTCCTATTCACATGGAATTTAACACAGCTGTAGATAGATCTCAGAACAAATATATAGGTACTCCTATAATACAATAGCAACACTAAAATAATAGTAGCCTCTCTGAATTTAATGTATTCAACAGTACCAGCTACATGGGTATGGATTATCCGGCTGCTTTTTTTCTGTGGATGCTGCTGGTTGATGCATCTCTGTTCCTGACCTATATTTGAGGCAGAGAAGGTGAATATTAAAATTTGCGCAAGTTTTTTGGTGCACCATGATGAAATATCCCTCTAGCACCAGATATGATCCCTTTTTGCTTCAGTCTTTCTTCAAAGACAGTTGCAATGTGCATCCCTGCCTTTGTAATACTATATTAGTGGAGAAGGCATGAGGATAACGCTTATACCAAGATCCTCTTAGTTTTGTGAAGCTTGCAGGGCATTCTGTGTCTTGTATGTACAAAAGCAAATGTAAGAAAATTCAGTTCAGTGAAGTGACTTTATTACAGTTTATAGTTTTTGACTGGAATTTATCTAGAATTATTTTTCTGTTGTCACAAATGACAGAAGAGTTAATCTAGAGATTCTTCTGTTCTTCTCCAGCCTACTTCTTTAAACTCTTTTTTTCAGCAGCTTTTGTATCATATCCTGCAGCAATGGATGCATTACCTGAGAAATAGTAGGATGCTGTCAGATATTGGATAGCCAGATCCTAGTTCTATTGCAGGGTCTTTTATCAGGAAGTATTTGGGTTTTCTCAGGGTGTAGGTAGAACAACCATATAGCTGGAAAAGTTTTGTTCCTCTTTGACAAAGCCAATGAGTCAAGCTATATCTTGGATATTGAACTGAGGATAATGTCATCCTCCGAGAGGATTTATCAACATAGAGTCACACAGGTGTGATCTATCCTAGCTCATCTGCAGGAAACATTTATTCTGTTTCTAACCATTTATCATTGAAGTTTGCCTTCTTGTCAGTCTTCAAAACCTTCTTTCTAAATGCCCTACACAATTCAGGATGAAAAATAAGTTCTGTGTAAATTATCTCAGTGTAACACATGCAACAAATCTTATTTATTTTTTAGAAGTCCATCTGTTCCCATAAGGTGGACTTCTAAAGAATGTATTAGTCATTGCCTGGGACATATGTTGGCACAACCAATGGGTGAGTATTCATTTTACATTTAACTGAATCATCTCATCATTGCTCTACAGCCTCATCATTGCTCTGCATCAATAAATGCAGGTATATTCCTGAACACCAGCCCGGTATTTATCAAAGAAGTCAAAGGGGAAGAAAGACACATATAACTTCAGACTTCCCTGTCCAGAGTTTTTCTCACTCACCTGTGAAACTGTGACAAAATATAGGTCCTCCACTTTAACTCTCTTGCCTTTAACACCCAGGCAAAACTGAGTGCATTTCAAGCAGCTATGGTGTAACATCCAAGGAACGGCTATTCAGTCGGTACCAAAGTCCTGGGCACCACAGTGCACAAGCAGACTTGCGAAATTCATTCTGACCCTAGCAGAGAAGATCCCTCAGTGGAGTTGCTAGCTAGGAACATGGATCTATAATAATATAATGACTCACCAAAAGTTATCAAATCTGATTTTCTGAGTTACGCTTAAAGAATTGTATGAACTGTAGTAATTACATAGTAAAAAGAGAGCAGTATACCAAGCTAGAAGGCAACTCTATGGTTTAGACAAACAACACCTTAATATATACTTGAGGGCAATAACAGGACAATGACTCACACCTCAAAGTTACAGCTGAGTCTGTGAGTTAATAGATTGAAGGACTATAAAGAGATAAAAGGTATTTAAGATATAAATGCAGGCATTCACTCTAAGGTAGCACTTCTCTTTTTGTATAGAAATCCACTTCCAGAAAACAATCCAACCCATTGTGGATAAGGCAGGTGGAACAAATCATGCTGGAGGTATTTCTCACTATCTCTTTTAAATAGTGGGAGCCTTAACATTTAGCTTTGATTAGACATCTTTAAGATATTAAATCTCATGCAGAAGGATAATAAAAAATACTGAATGGTATTTGAAGAATATTCAACATGAAGAAAGGGAAGTGACCTATTCAATTGGGACACATGTAAATTCAAAAGACGTAACAATTACAACTAAAGGTAGTCCACTAAACATACCTTGTTGCTGTGTGACTAAAGGATATTCTTTCAAAGTTACAGCTTAGAGATGCTCTTTTAGATCACTGACCCAGAAGATCTTTGCTATGTCTCTAAAGTAGCTGTTAGAATCTATTACTGTACATAATTTAGTGAAACTTTAGTTCACAAATCAATGTCCCAATAAAATCAAACAATTCCTTTTGTAGCTGTCACAATTTATTGTATCAAGGCCCTACTTAATGTAGTTTTAGTTGGTGTGTCATTGATCCAATTGATTGGAATGACTTCTCTTGAGCTTTTAATATATACTAGGTCTTTGTGGGGAAGAAGTATTCAGCCTGAGAACTGGAATATACAGTAAAGAGTAATTCTATTTACTCAGGGAAGTGATTTGTTTGGTGCTTTTTACTTCTGATGTCAATGATGATGAGACCCTTTATGATATCGTATGCATGGATTACAATGATCACAATCAACTGGAGCCTCACTGAGGGTAAAAGCACTATCGGTTGTTGAACTAATACGAATAAAGTCAGTAGAAAGTATTGAGTCTTATGTGCCAAAAAACATTCTTTTCACTATGACTTTCCTCACTCAGGGTCCCATGCATCAGATACAGACCCTGATTGTCCTGTCTTGCACTGATGGAGCAGAGCAGCTGCAAATGAAGTGTGTCTCATTCCCCAAGTCAGTGAGGGAACTTGCAGTGGTGTAGGTTTTAACTTGCATTGTTGTCTGTCTTCTACCCCAGAAGCGGCAGCTGTCACATGGGGCGACCGCGTGTAGGGGGCGGTCCCGGAAGAAGCCGCGGGGCATTTAAACATCTCCCTGGGAGCGCCAGCGACCGGAGCGCGGCGAACGGGGTCACAGTATAGGCAGTTCACGCAGGCGCTCTCTGGCAGTTGGCTTCCCACTCCCCTGCAGCAATGGTGACCAGGCGTGGTAAAGCCTCTACCACCAGGAGTGTAGGCATCCAAACTGAACCAGTATTACGGGACGCAGCTGCCCAGACTCGGGACTGCAGGGAGTGTCTCAGCCTGCTTGTGGTTCCTGAGGACCATACAAAAAATGCCTGCATGAGGTGTGAACAGATTCAAGATCTGCTCCTTATGGTTGCAGATCTTAAGGATCAGGTGGAGAGGTTGAGAAGTATTTGTTAAAGTGAAAGGGAGATAGACTGGTGGAGTAGAACCCTCTCTCCTCCCAGTAATCCTCCCCAGGAGGCTGAGGAATGCCATATTCCTCATCAACAGGATAAGGGGAGTGACCTGGTTGGTGAGGAGGACTGGGAGCAGGTCTGCTCTCGTGGGGTTTATAGACCTCCCTTTCAGATGCCACCTTTCCAGCTGCCCCTACAAAACAGTTTTGGGGTGTTGGAATTTGATGCTCAGGTGGAGGACAGTATCACAGAGAACTCACCCGAGGAGGCTGTTAACCTCACATTGCCCATCAGACAGGTCAGGACTTCAAGTAAGAAAAAGAAAAGGAGGGCCATTGTAGTGGGAGACTCCCTTCTGAAAGGGACAGAGGGCCCTATTTGTAGGATGGACCCAACTCATAGGGAAGTCTGCTGCCTTCCCCAAGCCCGGGTAGGTGACGTCGCCAAGAGACTGCCGGACCTAATTAAACCCTCTGATTATTACCCGCTTCTGGTGGTCCAGGTTGGTGGTGATGAGCTAGCGAAAAGAGGGTCAAGGGTAGTTAAAAAGGAATTCCAGGAGCTGGGACGGTCAATAGATAGGGCAGGAGCACAGGTGGTGTTCTGATCAGTTCCTCCAGTGGCAGAGATGTATACAGATAGGAACAAGAGAATATATGCACTTAATAAATGGCTTAGGGGCTGGTGCCGGCAGAGGAATTTTGGGTTCTTTGATCATGGAGAAACCTTTAGAGCACCTGGCCTGCTTGACCCAGATGGGTCTCGTCTAACTCCAAAGGGTAAGAGGATTCTAGCTCAGGAGCTGGCAGGACTTGTTCAGAGGGCTTTAAACTAGGCATGAGGGGGGAGTTACTAGGATTACCAAAGATGTTCCTGTGGAGGATGAACCATCTCAGAGGGTGTTGTCAGTAACCCGACTGAAGTGCATGTACACAAATGCACGCAGTATGGGAAACAAACAGGAGGAGCTAGAAGTCCTGGCCCAGCGGGAGAGCTATGACATAGTTGCTATCACGGAAACATGGTGGAACGACTGTCATAACTGGAGTGCTGCCATGGAAGGCTACAGGCTCTTCAGGAGAGACAGGTGTGAGAAAGAGGGGTGGAGGGGTGGCCCTCTACACTAGGGAAACGCTGGATGCTGTTGAAGTCGAGATCAGTGATGACCAAGTTGAGTGTCTATCGGTAAGAGTCAGAGGGGCAGTCAGGTCTGACCTCCTGGTTGGAGTGTGTTACAGACCGCCCGACCAGGAGGAGGATTTGGATCTTCTATTGTTTAAGCAGCTGGAGGCTGCCTCTAGATCGGCTGCCCTTGTTCTTTTAGGAGACTTTAACCTTCCGGATATCTGCTGGGATCTTAACACTGCTGAGAGGAGGCAGTCCAGGAGGTTCTTAGAGTGTATTGAGGACTGCTTTCTGTCACAGCTGGTGAGTGAGCCCTCCAGGGGTGAGACTCTCCTTGACCTGCTGTTTACAAACAAAGAAGGGCTGGTGGGTGATGTTGTTGTCGTCGGCTGTCTGGGGTGTAGTGATCATGAGATAATTGAGTTCTCTCTAAACAATGTAATAAGAAAAGCCAGGAACAGAACATCGATGCTGGACTTTTGGCGGGCATTTTGGATTATTTAAGGAATTCGTCAGGAAAGTACCCTGGGAAATAGTTCTTAATGGCAAGGGGGTCCAGGAAGGCTGGATACACTTCAAGAATGAAATCTTGAAGGTGCAGGAACGGGCTGTCCCCAAGTATTGTAAGAAGAGTCGTAGGGGCAGACGTCTGGGCTGGATGAGTAGGGAGCTTCTGAAGGAACTAAGTAAGAAAAAGAGGATGTGTCGTCGTTGGAAAGAAGAGGACGCAAGCCAGGTCATGTTCAAAGATGTTGTTAAGTCGTGTAGGAAAAAAATCAGGGAAGCAAAAGCCCAGCTGGAGCTCAAATTGGCCACTTCTGTTAAGGATAATAAGAAGAGTTTTTATAAATATATCAATGGTAGAAAGAAGGGCAGCAGCGACCTCCACTCCTTGTTGGATGTGGGGGGAAATATAGTAACCAAAGATGCAGAGAAGGCTGAGGTACTTAATGCCTTCTTTGCCTCAGTTTTCAACAGTAAGGATGTCAGCTCGCTTGACAGTTGGCCCTCTGAAGTGGTTGATGGGGGCAGGGTGAAATATGGCCCTCCTGCAATCCATGAGGAGGAAGTTAGAGACCTGCTGAGCCACTTGAACCCTCATAAGTCTATGGGGCCGGATGGGATCCATCCTAGGGTGCTGAGAGAGCTGGCAGATGAGCTTGCTAAGCCGCTCTCCATCATCTTTCAACAGTCCTGGCTCACTGGAGAGGTCCCGGAAGACTGGAAGTTGTCCAATGTGACGTCCATCAATAAGAAGGGCCGTAAGGATGATTACAGACCTGTCAGCCTGACCTCGGTCCCAGGTAAAATCATGGAGCAGATAATCCTGGGTGCAATCATGCGGCACCTGCAGAACGGTCAAGAGATCAGGCCCAGCCAGCATGGGTTTAGGAGGGGTAGGTCCTGCCTGACCAACCTGATCTCCTTTTATGACCATGTAACTCACCTGGTGGATGAGAGGAAGGCTGTGGATGTGGTATACCTGGACTTTAGCAAGGCCTTTGACACTGTCTCCCACAGTAGACTCCTAGGGAAGCTGGCAGCCCGTGGCTTAGATGGGAGCACTCTGTGCTGGGTTAGGAATTGGCTGGATGGCCAAGCCCAGAGAGTGGTGGTGAATGGTGTCTCATCCAGTTGGCGACCGGTCACCAGTGGTGTCCCCCAGGGATCGTTGTTGGGTGCCATCCTGTTTAATATCTTTATTGATGATCTTGATGAGGGGATTGAGTCCATCATCAGCAAGTTTGCAGATGTTACCAAGCTGGGAGGAAGGGTTGATCTGTTAGAGGGTAGGATGGCCCTACAGAGGGACCTGGACAGATTGGAGAGATGGGCTGATTCTAATGGGATGATGTTTAATAAGTCCAAATGTCGGGTACTTCATTTTGGACACAACAATCCCATGTAGAGCTATAGACTGGGGACAGAGTGGCTGGAGAGTAGTCAGACAGAAAGGGACCTGGGAGTGCTGGTTGACAGGAAGCTCAACATGAGCCAGCAGTGTGCCCAGGTGGCCAAGAAGGCCAATGGCATTCTGGCCTGCATCAGGAATAGTGTGGTGAGCAGGACCAGAGAAGTTATTGTCCCCCTGTACTCAGCACTGGTCAGGCCTCATCTTGAATATTGTGTCCAGTTCTGGGCCCCCTAGTTTGGGATACTGGAATGTGTTCAGAGGAGGGCAACGAAGATGGTGAAGGGGCTGGAGCATAAGCCCTATGAGGAGCGACTGAGGGAGTTGGGGCTGTTTAGTCTAGAGAAGAGGAGGCTCAGGGGAGACCTCATTGCTCTCCACAACTACCTAAAAGGAGGTTGTAGTCGGGCAGGGATTAGTCTGTTCTCTCAGGTGACCAGTGGCAGAACTAGAGGGCATGGACTCAAGCTTCGTCAGGGAAGGTTTAGGCTTGATGTGAGGAAGAAGTTCTTCACTGAAAGGGTGATTGGTCATTGGAATGCGCTGCCCAGGGAGGTGGTGGAGTCGCCGACCCTGGAGGTGTTTAAGGGGATACTGGATGAGGCACTGAGTGCCATGGTTTAGATGATGGGTTGGTGTTAGTGTTGGGTTATAGGTTGGACTTGATGATCTCAGAGGTCCTTTCCAACCTTGTGATACTGTGATACTATCAGAAACACGACAGCAGCTACGAGATGGAAAAGTGACCTGTGGCTGTTTTGCCCTTGTATCTCTCACGTTCATCTTGGATGTCATTTGTGGCTGCAATGGCAGGAGGATGTAGCAAGCCATTTATAACAAACTTGCTCTTTGCTGTATTATGTTAGATATTCTACCTATAGATCAATCAGTGAAAGCAAAACTTTTACGGCCTTTGGGGTGCTTTGGATTTCATAGACTTATTGTTATCATATATACCAGTAGAATTTCAGAAGTAGATGAAAGCTCTAGGAAAGATCTCAAAAATGTTTTTATTCCGTGAGTCCACAGCTGAAGAAAAATGTTAAATGCTTATAGGTACAAATAGGTCCTTGTATTACTCAAAACAGGACCAGGTATTTGAGCTATTGTCCGAACTATTAAAAAGCTGGATGTGTGGAAGTTGGTATAGCCTAGCTTGGATTTAGGTATAAGCCATAGAGATGCTAGGAAACTCTTTTGATAAGACTCGTCTCACCTGATTTAAGCCATCTGCAAAGTAAATATCTTTTTTGTTAGACATCTAGACTCCCTGCAGACCTTCTGAGATAGGTAGCTATGGCTGGTGACAAGAATCTCTCTTTGGAGGTATCTGTTTTCTCTGCACTCTTGACAGAGAGTTATTAAGCCCCTATTTTTAAGCCTCCATTCAAAAGTGAATAATAGATTTTGGTAATTCAAACTAAAAAGATGCTCCCTGATAAAAGCATATTGAAGTTATAAGATTTTGTTTCCCATTCTGGCATTGAAGAGGATGGAATGAGGCACAAGAAATGTCTTTAAGCACAAGACTATAAAAAAAGTTCAGGCAAATTACAGATAACTTTCAAGCATGAACAAACCAGAACATTGGGAAATTCTATTTTTTACATCTTTTTGGTCTAGATAATGAAATTTCAAAAAGATTGCTTCACTTTAAATTTTGTGTTCTGCACTTCAATTGAACAAATTCCCTGCAGTGATTTGAGGGGCCAGACTAAAGTTAGACAGAATGCTTCAAAGATTGCTTAGGCTGTCTTAACTTTAAAAAACTCTAATTAATAACTTAGAAGTTCTTTCCTCAAAATAGCATTAGAAAGCTATAAAGGTAAAAGCCGCAGAAAAAGTTATATCCTCTAGGGATGGCTCACTGTTGACAGGTAAACTTGGTTTGAGCAGCAAAAAAATATGAAATAAAACTAACTGCACATGTTAATTACTTGGCTAGGTCCATGACTGTCCTGAGAACACGGAGAGAAAGAACAGTAAGAAACAGATAACAGATTCTTCTTTCATATTGTTAATAATCTGTGGGGAAAAAAATTAAAAAAAATGAAGAACATAGAATCATAGAATCACAGAATGGTTTGCGTTGGAAGGGACCTTAAAGATCATTTAGTTCCACCCCCCCATGCCATGGGCAGGGTCACCTCCCACCAGATCAGGCTGCTCAAGACCCCATTCAGCCTGGCCTTGTACACTTACAGGAAGGGGGCATCCACAGCCCTGTAGGCAACCTGTGTCACTGTCTTCACCACCCTTATTGTGAAGAAGTTCTTCCTAATGTCTAATCTAAATCTCCCTCCTTCCAGTTTAAAGCCATTTCCTCTCGTCCTGTCACTAAAAGCTCTTTTAAGAAGCCTCTCCCCAGCTTTCTTGTAGGACCCCTTCAGGCACTTACTTTCTTCATACAAAATTTCTTCTTGAAATCTCCCCAGTGCTTACAAAAATGATGAGAGGGTGACTCAGGACAGACAGCATCCGTTCAGGCTGCTGCCTCTCATAGCATGCTGATTAGAAAGGAAAAATAATTATAGAAGGTCTTGAACGATTGTCCCTGAAATACATCAGCTATGACTGACTGACAATCAGAAACTTGTGCTCAGTAGATGTCTTTGTGCTCTAAAATGTCCCATATTTTCATTTGCATGAATTTGTGATACCAGGTTACCAGGAACAGCAGGGCCCAAAAATCATGGTTCTGAAACCCTGCAAGATATACAACTTCATGACATACTTTTCCTGGAGGGGAAAAAGAAGTAGGGAAAACCCTGGGAGGTTGACTTGGCAGCCTTTCTGAAGCTAACTCAGCTGCCAGACTTTTGCTGTTGCTCAACTGATATTTCAGTAAAGGTTCTATTTATGGTAAATATATGAAGTGGATGAAGGCAATAACTCTTGAACTAGATTGGATAAGAAAAAAGAAGATCTTGACATATGGATAGCTCTGAAAGAGTTCACACAAGACAGTTGTTAGCAGTATTTTTCTGATTATGCAATTTGTTAAATTGTGTTTTCTTCAGGGCCAAGGGACAGTACAGCCAGGAAGACAATAGACATAATGGACATATATGTAGAAAAATCTTACAGAAAGAAAAATCACACAGTTCTGGAAAGGCAATTTTTGGATCTTTTCTTTTATAGTTTTGGAGGGCTAGCAAATTAAAAAAAAATTGAATGTCGAAACTAGTTAAGGCCAGAGCTGATTTAGTCCTTTAGTGCTGGTTATCAATGAACTTGACTCTTATGTTTATTTCATGGTTTTATCACAACAATAAACTCATAGAAGATAGCATCTAAGCTTTTCAGGGCAGAGTTTGACTTTGCTTCACACAGGACCAAACGAATCAGCTATATTTGCGCCTTTCTAGAAATCACTGTAACAGAAATAGTAGGCTTAACACGGAATGTTGGAACAGACTTCCCAGGGAGGTGGTGGAGTCTCCTTCTCTGGAGACATTCAAAACCCACCTGGACACTTCCCTTCTGAACCTACTTTAGCAGGGGGGTGGGACTAGATGACCTCCAGAGATCCCTTCCAATCCCAGCCATTCCGTGGTTCTATGATTCCAGGGCACAAAATGTGCCAATTTTCTTACCCCAAAATCATGGCACTTTTAGAAGTTCTAGACAAGTTTAAAACAAACTCTAGGATATTTTTTGATTTATTTCAGATTTTGACATATAAGTTTCATTCTGTTCATGTTTTCCAGTTTTTGTGGTAATTCAAAGAGCATTAAACTGAATTTCTTTCACTTTGTTTTATGAATGACAACTATGATTCTTACTGTGTTCACAAGACTGCAGGATCTATGGTTTTAAGCAAAATGCCAGTATGTCATCATGAAACAGCAAACACTGGTAATTATGTGTTGAGAAAGTAGGAGAAGATGAGGACTCCTTGCCTTCAAATTACTAAATATATAAATGCACATTGCAAAGAGGAAGTGTTGACTGCTTCTAAATACCATGATGAGTTGAATGCTGTGATTTTGTGTCAGCCTTAAAGGCAAGATCCACTCTCTACTGTACATAACATTTAATCAAGTACAAATGGGTTCATGCTATTCCTTCTTCCTAGCTTTCTGCCTCTTTGCTTTATGCCTTGGGGATACTTCCTGTCCTCTGCAAGAATATTAAAGTAAGTATATATTCTCAGATTTCAGAGAGCAGTAATTACAGAATAGAGAGATCAAATTTCCACAGCTTGTAATTTTCATTACTTCATCTCTTACTCAGTGATATGAACAGACAAGCTCTGAAGAACAACTGAAGCCTAATGTGGAGGTCTGATTTTACCATGAGAAGAGGAGGGGGGCTGAGTAGAAAAGGCTTGTGAACAGATTCTTATGCACAGAAGAGGTGAAGAGAAGCAGTAGAAGGGATACGACAGAGAGTGGTTATTTTTGGTATAAACACTGAGAATTAACTTCTTTTTTGATCACCAGGACCATCAGTAGCCCATTTAAACTTGTCAGAGGAGAAAAAATAAGTGGTGAAACAGTCCCCTCCCTTTGCCCTTTTGAGGTATTGTAGGATGTCCTGTTCTACTGTTCCCAAATGTGACAGAAAAAAAACTAATAGAACTGGGATCAGCAGATTTTAGATAAAAGCATTTGAAAATGAGCAGAAATTCATCACCAAGCTGCAAGCTTCTGAAATCCCACAGCCCTCACTCTTACTTTTGAATTCAGCAGGGTTTTCCACACATTTCTGAGTGGTCTTCACAAAGGGTCAGATGGGGTTAGATGGTGAGAAGACATTTAAGCCCTTGGTTCCTTCATTCCCATCATCACTGTCTATGATGAGAAATGATCCCATCAGGTCTCTGCTTGCTTCGAGGTGTTCCCTATATTCTCCCTGAAAATCTTGCTCTGCCCAGAATGGGAACACAGGGCAGGTAGAAGGACTGCTGTAGGACAAGGAGTCTAATTCAGCCACTGTGAAAATGGTCTTTCTGGGGCTTCAGTCTTCCTTACTCTTTGGAATCTTAAAAGACCGTGGGCTGTGCTGCATTTAAATCCCCAGAGACACTGTGGAGCAGGGCAGTAGTTTGGATCATCAGAAACGGACAAACCATAGCTCAATCTAGATGAAAACTCTCCATATGGATTTGTATTGCATTTTGAAGGTTTTGCAGATCCTCAGTCTTTAACATCAAAGGCCATCACCATCAGGCACTGACAAGCAAATGCAGAACAAAAAGACTTTCTCAAATTGTAGCTCAAAGAATCCTTTAACACAGAGAAACCCAGTTTTTGGAAAACTGAGTCCTTCAGAAGAGGCATCAAGATTCCTTCCTGATGAAGGGTTTGAAAAATAAGGTACCGTTTCCTGCACTGAGGAGCATTCATCCCACATATGGCCATATAATACTCATCTGGAATCTGGAACCAGTACAAATCACCTCTGGCAAATTCCACTCCATAAAACACCACAAACGCCATTCTCTCTTACCCCCTCAATGAAGGCATCCTTCCCTTTGTGGTGCATTGGGTTTATTAGTTGGTAAGTTGGTTGGTCTGCATGAAGAACACTCTTGTTTTGCTCCGTGATCTACACACACATGCACACACGCAATGCTCTGCACGATGGGAACTGCCATCATCTCTGGATATCAGGTGGAGTTTGCAGTTACAGTTTGTCACTCTCTCCAGGTTCAGTTTTGCTCTGGAAATTGTTCAGAGTTCACAGATGGAGAAAAAACACCCGTCTGTTTTATTCATCAGTCATAGAAAATCCCTGATGTCAGTTATCTGCACTTTGCATTTTCTTTGAGATCTTTGCCCATCAATAATATTTCCGTGTGCAGATGCAGTTACAGATGAAGTCAACATCCTTCATGTCACACAGGACAATTAGGCTTCTTGCGGTGCATATGAAAGATCCATTTGACCATTGCATTATGCTCATAATTAAGGCAACACATATTTTCCGACGAAGGCAATATGGCATCTCCTCCTATGTCATGCTCTGTTTGACAGCCAATTGGATCATGATGTTGGAGGCGTAGCTCAAGATATGAAGCCGTCACTGGATATCTGCCACTTTGAAGGTCTTTGGACTTAAAAATCCTGTTGCAGGATACCATCCTGTACCTCACTACACACACACCTCAGGATATGGTTTGGTTCCTAACCTCATACATCCTATTGTCTCTTCAATCAAGCTGACATTGTTTGCCTTGCAGTTACTTGGTGACCTGAACTCAGCAAGAAACCTGTTTGAAAATAAAACAGATTCATATACCTAAGGGTCAAACTGCAGACAGGGAAGCAGAAAGGGGTGGACTGAGCGGTGGAGGGCAGAATGAGGTGTGAATATCTGAGTTGCTATCATCAGCTTCAATTCTGGGATGCATGTGATGTCATGGGGTGAGGTACTGGCAGGCTTGTTCTGTAGTGATCTTAATTTTGTATGGGAGACAGGGGATGGGCAGTGGTTGTGGATGAATGTTCAAGGCTGGGACTTCCCAGGTATTTTGTTTAAATGCATCAGTGTGCTTTGGGTGTGACTTCCACAGCCGCTCACCGATTTGGGAGCAGCTCAGAAAAGGAGAGATGAACTTGAGTACAATGGGTGGCACCACTTAAAAATCTTTTAAAATCCTTAAGTCTTTAAATATCAAGTCTTTTACATCCTTGCCAAATAGAGGAGGAAAAAAAAGAAAATAACAGAAAAGGGATATGAAGCAGGAAATGCATGCTCCCCTTTCACTTCTGTGAACCCCTTTGCTGTAGAGAGGCCGGGCACAGACGGTAACTGGGCACGAAGGAGCTCAGCTCAGGCGCAGGGAGTGTAAAGCAGTGGGGTAGAGGGGCCCGATGGGGGCGGGGACTCGGGGGGCAGTGGCATCTCCCCTTTCCCGGGGCTGCTATCGCCGCTGGATGGCAGCATCTCCCCGCCCAGGGACTCGCCGGGCCACCCGCCCTCCTCTTCCTCCCGACGGTAAGAGAGAGGAAAAATGAAAAAAGCAAAAGTTAATGTTTTCCTTTGCCAAAGTCCTCCGTAAAAGCAGAATGAAAAGATAATTACTATATATATATATATTTAATTATTCTGTGTTAAGTGTCATGAAACGAAAGAGCCAATGCATGTACCAGACTTTTGGACACTGCTTCTCCAAAGCACGGGCTTGAGTCTCCTGTGGTTACTTCCCTATCACTCACAGCCCCTGACCTTGCACTAGGTGGGGGGATCCTGACACACAGGTCCCTCTGCTTTGGCAAGCAGGCATGGAAATGACAGCTTTTCTCCTAAACCATGCTACAGAGCTGAAAGTTAGGGTTTCTCCAAAAGAAACGTTCCCTGCTTGTAGAAACCTAGCAGGCCTGAGTCTGCTTTTTATACTTCTGCAAGAAAGAAGTAAGGAGGGACACAGGCCTTTCTATAACCTTTCCTCTTCTCCTTGTGCTTAGGCAGATTGGGGCTGTCCAGATCTTATAGTAGCTCTTAGAAGAGATTAGCCAGAACACTCCGGACTGCAGCTGCAGCTTCCTCCACTCCAAGCCTGTCTCCAGGCATTCCCAGCCAAAGTTGAGTGAGGAGCAAAACTGCCCAACATCACTTGTGTCCTTTGTCCCCCTGCATTCTGCAGAAAGAATGCTGCGCTAGGCCCAACCTGCACACAGACACGTTTACTACCCCTCATTGCCTTCTCCTACCTGCCACTGGCACTTTTTACTCACTAGTGACCACAGCTCAACCTGTCTTCCCAGACCACACAGCAAACCTGTTTTGCTACAGGGAGATAACAGCAGCCAGTAGGACTGGGATGTATTTGTCCTGACCCTGCGCTTTAGAGGATTATCATATTCTTCTTTGCCCTTGCCACAGTCATGTTCTTATGAGCTGCTTCTGTCCCCTCAGCTGGGTCACCTTATGTTGCCAAAGCTTCAGAAAGGGGCTTTAGTGCGGTTTGAAAGCCAATCCAAATTACCCTGTAATTACCATTTGTGCTTATAACAACATGAAGGAATGCACTCCTTTGCCCCTGGGCAGCAGTCCAGCCTGCTCCTTGCTTCCTCATCTGCTGCCACCCTACAGTCTATCAGAAGCCACTGCCAAAAACAGGATCACACAGGAGCCATCCAAACTCCCCCCTGAACTCTGAGGGCAAGGGTGATGTCTTAGAGGAGCTGCTTACATTCAAGGGCACTGAACTTAATTAACTGCAATCTCAGAGGGCAGAAGGTGGAGGCATGGGAGCAATGTATTACCCTGTTCTCTGCTACATTGATACCTCTCCATAGTCAAATCATCACATCTATATGGTTCCTATTTTAATTCTTGCACAGACAACTCATGATGGTGCTAAATGCAGAAATGAACTCATGAATTTCTCTGTCTTGCATGATTCAGGTCAGATCTGATGGCCTGAACAACTCTCTGACCTTAAATCTGCACAGTGGTTTGGGATGTGAGCCCCAGTCAAAGGAGTTACGAAGCCCTTGCAGACCTTATCTTCACCTGTAAGGCCTGTGTCTCATTGCAGGAGAGCTGGAGTTGACAAAATTGGCCAAATACTGATCTGAATGAAATAGGATTAGTAACAGCACGTATGGAAAGAACCGTCATCTAGTCATCATGCCAGCCATCTTCTCCACCAAACAAATACAGACCTTGGCTTTGATGCACCAGGCAGAGCTATCTGTTGTCAAATCACTAGGAAAGGCTCACTGATGAGTGAATGACTACCTGAGAGAGAAAAAAGAAATAAATCACTGCAGCACATGCTCTCGAGAAGCAGGGTCCTATCACTGAGATGGAGCAGCCCAGGTAGTTCAAAAATTGGAACAACCAGTTCTTGGGGCAGAAGACAGGTAGTGGAATAGAGGTGCTGTGCTGTAAATACAGGAGGCACAGATGGAGATGCCAGGAAGCAACAATATCTCGGGAATGGGGGTTTGGCTATGTGAATCTCACATTTGGCCCATGAGGTCTTGAAGGGGAGATGAATGCTGTGTGTATATAGCATATCTGAGGACAATGCTTGGCTCTAGTGAAAACCTTCCGGGGTGTGGTTCTAACACTCTTCTCCGGTAAAAATTCAAGAACACTCAAAAATGCTTCATCTTGGTGCTCTGCAGTTTCCTTCACCCCTGAAATGCCAGAAGTTGCCTCGAGGGATAGTGAGAACTGAATGGAAAATGTTGCAGCTTTTTAAAAATACCAGCCACGGTTTGGAGTGGCAGCTAAAATCTTAATACTGCACACACTGGACAGTGTAAAGTGCCTGTGTGCTCATTATACAAAGTAGCTATAAAATCATGGAAGAGGGAACAGACAAATACAGGGAACATGCTAGACTCCAGGACTGCAAGCTTCAACATGTTCCCAGCCCAGTGAGGCAGCTTGCTGAACAAGGGATATTCAAAGTTTCAGTCTTTTCAGCATCCTCTTTGCAGTTATTTCAAATAAAAGACTTTTCACGATTTTTGAGACATGAGATTTTACTATTTATTTTTTTTTACAATTTAGTGGAAGCTTCCTCTCTCCTGACCTGGCATGGCCCTATAATGTGACAGGCTCAGCTTTAAGTGGACCTTTCATATTTTGTCGCTCTGTCTCACGCCAACTGAGATGGATGAATTAAAAATAGCTTTCCAAGAAAGTTATAACAGATAACATTTGACATCTGTACAACACCTAGATTTCTCTGCTGTCAAAATTTATAAAACTTTGCTTAAAAGAACCTGCTAAAGTCTCCCACCTTTGTCACTGTGATCTTAGGCAGTGAGTAACTGGAATTCAGAGATGAGAGTTGTCTCAAGACTGTACTATAACAGCGGGTAAGTTAACAACCATTAAGAGAAAGAGTCTGAGTGGGAGAAAAACGGATCTGGGTGTTTCTGTGTGACTGCTAATTTTAACTATTAGCTGCTGACTTGAGCTATAATACTGCACTGTTTCAGCCCAGCAACATTAGAGACTGCTAGTATTGACATAGTCACCCAGCTTCTTTAATGCCCCTGACAAGCTCCCCAATGCCAAAGATCAACATCCCACAGGAGCAAGTCTTACAAGAATATGGTGGCCGTTACTTCATTCAGGTCACAGTCCACGTTTCTGAGTGAGACTTTCATGTGAGAATCAACTAATTTCTAAAGCATTTAAGTTTTGGCTACGATCCCTTGCTGCTTACCTCTTGAAAGAAAAGTGTATTTCCATATGTACAAAAACAAGTTTTAGGGGATTACCTAGGTCAAAATTGAGGCATGCATAGATTTTTTAGATGCTTCCAGGTAGATGAGAGCTGAGCAGAGGGGTGAGTTGGATCCCTAGGATCCAAGTCTGTGCATCCTTTGGCAATTGTAAGGCAGGGCTATTTGCCATTCCTGAGAGCAAATGTTTGAGCATTGCGGAGTACAGTGACAAGGATGATAGCAAGAGCTGAGTATTGAATCCTGTGTCCTCTTCAGTTATTATTGTTTAATATATCAGTATTATTTTTGATAATTTGCAAGAGGAACATTTTCTGACAGTTCCACTGATGTCAGCTGAGCAAGGGGATAAATCGTGATTTACGCTAGAAACTAGGCAAAAATCCAGCTATAGCTTTTTTTGTCCTATTTGGAAAAGAAGCAAAACCCCCAAATTACTGGAGTCAAAAGTCACTACATCTTCTTGGAAACTCAGCACAATGTACTGAGTTAAATTCCCCCACGTATAATACTTTAAAGTACATAGTGATTTGCTTATCAAAACAAAGAATGAGTATGCACATGCCAGGGGTGGGGCATAGGATGGTGAAGGTGTTTTGCTGTGGAATGGAAACTCTGAGTCCAGCAGCAGACTCATGCCAAAGGCCACTCTCTTCTTCTCTCCAGCTGTTCCTGGTCTTTCAGGATAAGAAAGTTCAAACAAGCCAGATGCTGCACTAGTCACATAGTTCCCTGACTCCTCTTGATTTATATCAATATTTCTAGCCTGCACTGTGTATAGGCTTGAGACCTTTGACATGGCATCTGAGCCAACATAAAATAGCCTCGAATTACCCAGTGTTGTAGGCAGCCTCCTTCCCATAGTGTGAAGTTGGTCCTGTTTGTGGCTGGCACTCATTGATCTCAAGTCCTTGCTCTTCCTTGACTCAGACTTGTTCTAAAGTCACGTACCTCCTTTTTTTTTTTCATTTCCTCTGCTTCTGCTCCTGTGTATGGCAAAAAAAATAGAGCAAGCACAGAGCTGAAAACAGAACAAATGCGCAGGGCATTTGAGGAGAAATCTCTGGAGTTTTAAAGTAAGGGAATCTGTGCTCCCTAATCTCTGTTGGATTTCTTCATGTGACACACTTGCAAGGTATGCCATTCAATTCACTGTAGTATGTGGAATGAGACTGTTCCAACTTTGCTTTTTCTATGTAATGGATTTACAGGATGAAATGCTGAGCCTCCCTGTAGTGACTCCTTGTGCACAGGCCTAGGCCGTTGTTACTTGCCATATACCACAGACCTCTCTGAGGTTTCGTTCTGATCACAGATAATCCAAGGAGTTGGTGATATAACAGTCCCCACTTTCTACTTCACCACTGACCCAGTTTGGTAATTACAACACTACTAAGTCTCTCTTGGGTTTGGCAGTGGTTGTCATGTGCTTGAGTGATGAGTAGCCCCAGCTGCTGTGTTTCACTTTATTTACTTAACGTGAACTCATGTGAATTCAATAACATCTAATCTACTGAGCGCTGAATGAATCATGCAGAATAGTTTGTAAAAAACCTGGAGAGAGCTTCAGAGTTCGCAAGCTATTTTCCTGGAAGAAGTTACATAGAATTTCATTAACTGCATCAATCTGGTAGGAAGCTCTCTGTGTATGATGTATTGTTTCTCTGGTATTTTTAGTGTGTTGTGAAAGTCTGCTGATGCAATGCTTGTCCTTTAATTTGACATTATAAAAAAAAGAAAATTATTTTTATTCTGAATGGTTTTATTTAGAAAATATTATCCTCAGCTTATTATTCTTGTATAGCAACTTCAGATGATTTTATGTTGCTAAACACTTCTGTGAATATACCTTGACATCAGAGTTTATATATTCCACGTTTGCAGGATGAGTTACAGATGCCCTGAGAGGTTCCTTTAGAGGAGAGCAGTGGCTCATGGAAAAATACCTCATCCTCCATGACATGAATTTGCCTTAATAGAGGCCATAGAGAACTTGGAGTGAGAAAACAAACCGGGAAAATTTAAACATTTTTATGCGTCAGGACAGTACATGATGTATTGCACAGTGGTCCATTTCCTATGCAGTGCTGTAGATATTCAGCAATGACAACCCACAGTAAAAGTAATTTTGTTTGTTTTACCTGATGATTCAGGGCTGTTCTTCCTTTTATTTGTTCACAAACTCTGATCTTTTTATTTACGGATTTTTGTAAAATCATCTGTCACAGAGACAACCCTTCTTCTTTAAAAGGTGGGAAGAGGATTGAAGGTCTTGAATACCTACTTGTCAAGCCTTTGCTTAGAAAGCTTCTCTTGATTCCAGAATTTCCTCATGTTCAGAACCCAAGTTGCCAAGACCATTTTTTCATCCCCATCAACTTTGCATCCATCAAAGCTGCAGAAAACCATAAGTTGCCTTTTTTAAAAGGGAGTGTCCACACAACTATACTTTCCCCTCGTTTTCCTCCTAGGGACCTGCAACAAGTCCAAACTGCCTGTTAGCAAAGTGATATTTGAAGAACCAGAGTAGGGTGACAATGTTTGTGCTGGGTCATCTTTTCTGGATTGATTCAGATAACTACAGAAACTTAGTTTGAAACAGTAGCCAGGAATGTGTTATTTTTGGGAAGCACTATGCTGGAAAGCGTTTCTCTGACTGACCTAGCAGCATCCAAGACAGATGTTTTAAATGCTATCCCTCTGATTTTCACCAAGAAGCTCAATAGCAAGTGCCAGACTACATGCATTTCTACTAATATTGCCCCGGAGAAACAGTTGAAAGGTATCTGTAGATTTCATAAGCCAGGCACTATCATTTTTAAGAGGATTTTGAGGGACTGATAGTCTGGTAATCAACACTGAGGCTATAGGCCAGTTTCTCCTTCGACTACACAATATTGGGTACATGCTTCAATAGTTGACACCACGGATTTTGCCATTTAAAAAGAAACCCCCCCCCCCCCCAAAAAAAACAAACAAAAGAGAAAAAAAGTCATCTTTAGGAGTGTCAGGGAAGGAATCAAATCCTACCTAAGTAGCAAGGGATATTTTCTCAATAACAATACTTCTTAAATAACCAAAAACTTTGAGAAAATAGTCGGGGACAAAGCTTGTCTGTGAGGTACCAGACTGGAAATTTAACACATTAGTGTTAGTTCCTAATTCAGCTTTGAAACACTTTCTGTCATAAATGTTTAATTTAGTTTTTATTCGATTACATTCTTGCATGGATAGACAAGGAAAAAATGTTGGACTAGCAACATATTTTGACATGCTTATTTCCATGGTATAATAATCTTACAGGAGGCCTCTCTGGAGCAAGTGTCTTCAGTAACTGACTAAATTGATGGGCTTTTAAAGAAATAATGATTTCATGAATGTGTTTTTCTGAGGGTGGCTTTTTATATTTTGTTGGGTGTCATCTAATGTATTTTTTTTCTTTCAAATACCCTTAGTTTTAAAAAAAGAAAAGTAAAAATTTAAATTATGTTTTAGAATACTTTGCAGATATCATGTCCTTACCTTTTAGAGCTATTTTATCCTTGTGATGGGGAAATGAAAGGCACAAAAAGAGTAAGTAAGTTACTACTCAGGCATGGGAAATCAATAACACAGCATGATGCAGAACACCAGACATATTTTAATTGAACACCTCCCTCTGTATCAGACTCCTAGAAAATGTAGAGACTTTCAAGAATTTTGAATATCTAACATCTCTTCCAAAAGACCTATCCAAACCCTTCTGTCCAAAAAAAAAAATATTTGGGACTGTAATGGTTTGTATTTTCCAAGTGCACATCTGTAACTTATGCTGTTTATCCAGTTTTTGATCTGCCACACCGCTGTGATACTGAGAGCAGGCTGTTCTGTAACAGTGAACGGCTCATCGTATGTGATGCTTTTTGATCCAGTCAACCATAAGGAGGGACTGGCAATTCACAGAAACACCTGGAGGAACAATGACTTTACATCTCTCCTCCAGCTGCTCTTTTGCTGTGGAGCACAGAAAGCTCCTCCTGAATTCCAGTTTCTAAAAAGCAAAGACTGCGTCTCTCACCTTTGCCAATATCTACTTGCTATGCAGTATAGACAGATTGAACTGCTATCATTCTATTCAGGTGGTCCTCAATTATCCCCATTTCACTATACAGAAACAAAACCATTCTTACTCCAAAAAAAACATCATTCTGGGTGGTAAGAGGCCTTGGAGAACAAAAGAAATTATGATAGTCAGAAATGGAGGGACTTTGAAAGTACATATCCAGCCTTCAGCTAAACTCATATCACCTTTTTTGGTCCTCCTTAATCCATCTTTAAACCCAGATGACCAAGGAGACTGGATAGTTTGCTCTCTAAACTCTTGGATTTAATAGAATGAAATATTAATGAAATGCAAGAATTCAGACCCAGCATATTTCATCTATGGTGTTCTGGGGATATTTTTCATGTCTTGTAATTCTTCTGCTCAGTGCTAGGTTTGTTTCTATTTTCTACTCAAAACAACACAACTCATTTCCAAAGCACTCAAGTGACAAGGATGGTTCATGAAGACAGCTGTACTCCACAAAAGCAGTTTGGCTATGTAAGCTTAATTCACTGTGCATAGAACTGGAAATTTTTTCTGTGAAGGAGAGAAGTACAGAAAGAAAAGAGGGAAAAAAAAAATCTCATTTAGCATACTAGCAACCTCATTGTATACATTTCAGTGGATAAAACCATGATATTACAGAATTCCATGAGATAAAGACCACTGAAAAAATGCAGGCTAGCTTTACATCTGAGCTTTCCTGTGATTGGAACCAATTCACTTTGCTTCACAAGTAAGCCACACTAAAGAATATGTGGCCAGCTCCGATTACTCAGCTAATGAATGATAATCTTTAATCAGCAAAGCAATGACTGTATTATTTTCATGCATTATTGTTTTTCTTTTCCCAATTTATTGACTTAACCAAGATTCAATCTGAAAAAGGCAGACATGGAAAAAAGAGATATTGAATTAGTTCTTAGCTGAAGATTTTTTCTTAGGCAAGGTTGAGGTGCACAAGTGAAGTAGGTAATCTCACAGTTTCCATGCTCCCTGAATGATACTGCACTTATATCTCCAATATAAATAAATTTTCCTAGCAATACATTCCAATTATACATCATGCAAAAGGTCAGACTTTGGATCCAGTCTGACTGCTGGCTCTCTGGTTGGGCAAGTAAGGAATTTTTACTTTTTTGCCTTGATCTATACAGATATCTCCACTGATGTGAAGCAGCAAGCTATGGTTAAATTAGGAAGAAAAAGGAGTTCTTCCAATATGGTCTAGTTCAGTCAGAGGACATGGACTTGTTGCAGTCATTGCTGTGTGAAGTTTTATGGTGTACGTGATCCAAGAGGTCATAGTCTGTAATGGCACTTTCTAGCCTTAAGAGTCTGTGAATCCCTCCTCTGCTCAGTCACTCAGTCCTTATGGGAATGACTTAATCTCTTACTGTGTCTAACAGTCCAAAAATGGGTGGAATTGAATCCTTCTATCTCAGGTTGTAGATTTATATGTATATATCCTGTATGATTTATGCACAGAAATCACACTCCAGATAAAATAAAGCAAAGTGTAGGCATTGATCATTTATTTCAAGAAATTGCTTATAAATTTAGTAAGCTGTCTGACTTTTTATACTTTTCAGTCTGTTCTCATTACAGACATGGCATAAGGCTTTGTAGTAAATTTGGAATTTGCTGAGTGAGAAAATGAAGATTTATACAAAGCTAAATTGAACAAATGATAAATAATTGATTTAACTGACCTGACAGCTCACACTGTGCTTGTAAATAATACATAACTTTGTACTATACTGATAATTTAGTATTCTGTTCTTCTAGATTCTTTTCAGTAAGTTACTGAAAGGAACAAATGATCTTTGACCACCCTAAAAAGGCAAAAATATGCTTACCAAGCAAATTCTTGTACCCCAGTTTTGGATATCTGCAGTCTGACACCACGTTGATGAAGCATCTCCTTGAAGGCTCTATATGCTTTTGTCTTTTGTCTCTAAAATGCTGTTGGAGGAACAACATCATTGTAACGATTTCATGCTATTCCACTAGCCACCAACTCCTGGAGTCAAGTCGTCTCTGTGTAAATTTACTCAGCACCACTGCAGTGACCAGAATCACAGAGACTTGTAACAGCAAATGCTCATGCCTATTCTGCATTTCCTTTTCTTTCAACATACACATCTGAAAGCTTAATCAAATGCATAAGCACAAGCTATTGTTAAACTGGTCCTTGAAGTACACAGGCAGCATTAAGCTGATATATCATGTCTGATAGTTTCATTGCCTTGTAACTACTGTAATAGCCTATATAATAAAGGCGTGAAAGACAGCCACTATGATGTGGCAGCCTTCCATACCCATTTTGCAGGAGTGCAACTGGTTACAGAAAAGCACAGAGCAGTGGAGAGTTTCGCCAGCTTTATATTAGGATCTGTTCTCTCACCATTGAACTACATTCACTCAGAGAAGAATCTGTTTAAGAGAGCAGGCCACGTAAGGACTTAAGGTACAGGGTTTCTGCATCACATATAAAAACATGAACCACTGTCTAGTGACCAGCTGAAAGGCCTTAGAGCTGTGTGCTGTCTATGGATCCAAAAGTTCTCCACAAAGTCAGTGAGAAGCACATAGGCTTCCAAGGATGGACTACAGATGTTGCTTTTGGAGAAAGGGCTCATATATGTTACCGCTTTGCTGAACCTATTCTAACAACCTAATGAGCAGAAAGTCACTGTTGATACATTGTGGCTGTGAGCTGAGGCACACATATATCTAAGAAGTGTGAAATTGTAATTCCCAGTGAGATTTAAAACTAGACCGATGCCCTTCTTTATTTTAATACTGTATCATTTTTCCATCTTAAGATTTCTGTGCGGTGTGGCTGAGTTATGATAGCTGCAGAATATTTCTGCGCTTGATTCAAGCTTTTTTCTCTGAAAGCAGAAGACAACATTCTCGTCTCTGTCAGATGATATTTATTTAAGTATCTACCTACTGTCCCTAATGCTCATTCTGCCCTGTGACTTCTCAAATGTATCCAGTTCTAGCCGGTGGAAGTCCCAAAGTAGACTTCACATCTGGCGCATGCCTAGGTAAGGAGTCTGCCAGTGGGTGCAGCACAGGAACATGGCTTTGGGGACTGGCTTCACAAAGAGGGAGAAGTTGCCCGGCTGCATCCCAGTGCTACAGCATTCCTTCTGCTTGACCCCAGGTAAATCATGATCTGACAGATGAGTCATGGAGCAGAAGAGAGTCTGCAGCATGTTGTCTTTTTGTCACATGAACTCTAGACTGAAGAGCAGGTACAGGGAGTGTATTGCCCAAATCACATCCACAATGCTCAAAACTCTCTGGTATTTTTATTCCTGGCTGGTCAAGCACATTCTTCTCTATTCCAGCCCAGGAGCTGCCAAAGAAAATGAAGGCTTACAGAGCTAGTGAATATCTACACTCAGTGACATTAGTGTGATGCTGGTAGAAGATAGAGCAGCCAAAATTGGAATGATCAGATTTATGAGCCAGGTCACTGCAAGAGTTTTGATTAAATGGAGCTAAAGTTACAAAGCAATGGATGAAGAAGTAAAGAAAGAAACTTGCAGAAGCAAGAACTGTAGAGGTCTGTGCTCCCTGTGTGTACCTCACGGACGCCCAGTTGCAAACCCTGTGCTGAGCCAGCAAACCCCTCTGACAACAGGTTCTCAAGGAAAAGCCCATCAAAAAAACTAATATCTGTTTTGTCCTTACTTTTATTATGGTCTGAGTCAAGTAGCTTGGGCAACACACATGACAAGGCCAATGACTTTGCAATGATGATTTTTTCATGCTCATTTCTCAGCAAAGACTAGCAAAATTTTCTAAGTTTTTTGCAACATCCTTTTATTTTATGTACATACCTGAGGTTCTTCAGTACATCCCCTTATATAAAGATTCATGCTTTTCTTACAGTAAAATAAAATTGTCGGTATCCTATATCTCTATTCTATAAAATATCCTATATTCTCTGTGCCTGATTTTATCTCTGATTTTTAGGCTTCAGCCTGAATGTAGTTCTTAACATCGTAAATCCTTTCCTCCACAGCAGGATGAACAGTAGTAGCTGCTGGTAAACTCCAGTGTGAGTCACTTAGGTCTAATCCAGTGTTAGATCTGTGAAGTTAATGTCCAGGCTTGTTTCTATAGCATTAGGTGTGGCTTTTATCTTGTGGGTGTTTATGTTTCTTGATTCCCTGTTTGCAGGAAGGAGTGAATGAACAAAGTCCAGATTCTCTGGTCTCTGACCCTAGAGGAATAACTGCTTCCCCTTAATATAGAGAGCTTGCAATAGCCCAATATTTCCCTTTCCTTCCCTAATAAAAATGATTATGTGTGCTGTTCTAAGAAAATGTATATTTTATCTAAAAGCTTTTGAACCTTATCAGTGAATACCAATTGTACCGTCTACCTCAACAAACAAAAGGACCTCAAACATTAGGAGAGTCCTGAGGGGGGTAATGCACCAGTTTAATAGCATTGAGAAGATAGCAGGGAAAAGGATCTGACACTATTTTAAGATCACAGAGGAAAGGAGAGAACCTGCGGTGCTTTTCTGGTCAGCTTGGAACAAGGCAACAAGGTTTTAAGAGGACTAAAAAGTCTTTTTAAACTTGTTAAAATCGCAAAATACCAACATATTCACTGCGTTTTTTTCTCTGCATGCAGAGAAACTGAGGCAAACCACAGACAGCAAACAAAAGCCCCAGAAATAGCACCACGTGCAATGGTGGTAGAGGTGCTCACACTGAAAATCCATTTCCAGAGTCAAAAACTGTATTCCCTCTGACCCAGCCAAATCCCCCTTCATGTGCTTCTGTCCTTCGTATTTTCCAGAGACTTTGATCTAATATTTCAGGCTTGTTATACTGAAATAACTTACATGCTCCAGGCTGGGACAAAACCATGCCTCTGTTTTCCACCGTACAGGGTGTTTGGGACAAACTGATGATCTAGATCAATCTGCTTCCTCCAGGTCAAGTATTCAGTCCCATAAATCACGATGCTTTTGTCCAACTTTCTTCATTGAACCATGTCTCTCCCTTGGAGGCTATGAGTCATTTCTCTCTTTCTCACAACAGTGAGAGATGTTTCATCCAGTTTCTTCCTCTGGTACCAGCTGCCTACTCACTAATTAAAGGGCAGGGATATGTTCCTCTTCCTCCTTGCTTGGAAACCTTGTCCCATTCTCACTCCGAGGTAACCTCTGTTTTGAGAGTGATCTTTGTGTTGGGGAGAGCAGCAGTGAAGTACTCTCCTACTCGTGGTAGAAGGCTCCATGAGTAATTTGGGCATTTTTATGTTTCACTGCATTTAAAATTCTTTCCTTCCTCACAAGGTTTCCCTGAGTTTCTAGATATATCTACTTAATTACAGGCCTCTTCGTGGCCGAGATTTTATTCTGTCTTGACAGGTTGAAATTACTTCTCAGAACACCATTTTTACACTTGGAAATAGATGGCTTATTAATTATTATAATTTAATATTTATACAGCATTCTAGATCTGTCTGGTGATTTGGCAACACAAACAAGGCATTTCTTGGTCTTAAGTGTTTACAACATGTTTTTAGACAACATTATAAGATGCAAAATAAAGCCAAGGCCAAGGCACAATCTAAAGTATAAAAATACAAGAACATGGTGATGTTGGATGTTCAAGGCATTAGTCTTCTTGATTTTATTCTTTTTAATATAGTTCTGTGGTTTATAAAAGGTATTTTAATACGCACACATCACTTAAGAGAATAACTGGAAATAAGGAATGTGTCACCAAAGCAAAATAAAATAAAACTGGTATCAGACTTTCAGCAGTTTTAGCACAATTGGGAAAGTACTTCCTTTAGAAAGAGAAATCCAAATGAACTAAAGGGTAGATGTGTTTCCACGGATCATGAAGTCCTTTTAAAAATGGGAAGCTTCTCCAAAAAAAAAAAACAAACACCTTCTGAGTGCTTTTCATTTGCACTAGTTTTTTTTTAAGCATTTCATAGCTTTACTGAAAAAGCCTGAAGTGAAATACAATTTTTTTCCTATGTAAATAGGTATGGTGATTCCAGAATTTACATCCAACCATCAGGCTGTAAGGAAAACATGAATGTTATGGGTCTATCACTAGTATTCTTGCAATGCTGAATATGACATTGTGGGAAAGGAAGAAGTATATTACATTTGAGTGAGTGAGTGAATGGAAAAATAAGACTAAGTCAAGTGGGAGTCTGAGTAAATTGGGGGTAAGTAATCAAGCAAAACAAGGCAAGTAAAATTAGTGGTAGCTGTAGAAGAGTTAGCAAAATACGTAGTTTTGTTGCAAACAAGTGGCAAGGATGGAACAAATGCAGAATTCCTGGGGTTTATCTGGAAATCACGTCAGCAGGTATTTAGAGTGTGCAGCCAGAACGGAGCAGTGAAGAGTTCAACATATTTTAAAATTCTAAATAAATAAAGTATTCAAAGACTTACAGGCTAGCACTGAAAATGTAATACAAATTGTGTAGAAAATATTTCCTGAAGGAGAAATCAGGGGTCATTAAAAGGTTACTTTTAACTAATGCTGCTTGATTGGTTGTTAGTGTTCAACTTCCTCTGAAGTGACAACACGCTAGGATGACCGTTGCCCTCTTCCAGCAATTATTGGTGCTCTAGCAATTGCACTCAGTTTTAATCAATTAGAGTCCTGAATGGTGCTTTTCTTATTTTCAAACAAAAGAGCCAACTGTTAGATCAGAGATGTCCACTTCTTTTTGGCAGCTTCCTGTTCTCTTGAAGAAACTTTTTGAAGACTCTGTCGGGTTCAGGAATAATGATGATCAATCCCTTCTCCTTTAGTATGGGACTCATCATAGAATTTGCATTGCAGCAGAAATCCACATAATCAATAGAAGGCAAGAAGAGAACATCCTGGAGCAGAGTGAAGGTCCATCTACCATCTGGTTCCCAATCTCCACCAAGGTGTGGGGATGTCTGTCTTAGAGAAAGGTTTAAGATTCTCATACCTGGGAGGTCAGGGATAATAGGTTCTCCTTTTCTCCCATCTCCTACACCAGCAGATCTGGTTTATATCTGTAATATTTAAATTTTGGCTTAAACTTTGATGAATGAGGTTGAACAACCAGGATGTATTGGTTAGCAATATTTATAGCTCTGGATATTCTTGTTATCTGTATGAATATAAATCTTATCATAACCCCACTTATTCATTTCTGGCAGAAGTTGCCAAGTTCAGGTGCATGTGTCATTAATAATGCATAAGGTATACCAAAGTCAGAACAAATGCTGACTCAACAGCTGAAAACATCCATGAGTAGCCTTGAATGGACTTGGTAGTGTTACACTGTTACCCATGTCAAGCAATGAGCCATGAGACTCCTTAGGAGAGACAAACACTATGAAACACAAGTTTCAGGATACAGGTTTCACAAACAAGATTATCTTGAAGCGTTCTTTTTTATTCTACTGTCTGTCCCTGCTTCATCTTCTCAACAATGATAATGCAGCAGCTTAGGGAGTTGTGTTTGAAGTGGGTCTGGGAACTGCTGCACCGTGAAGATGACAGTGCTTGGAAAACGTGGATTACTTCCTTGTTCCACTTCCCAGCACAGCTAATCAAACAGTTGTTCCTGGACAACTAGCTGAGGCTACATGGCTAATTTCTATGCTACTGCTGTTTCATTATATGAATCTCCTATTGTTTCCCTCCATTCACCCATTTGTATCCATCTACTGTTGTATCTAGAGGGGGAGAAGGTCCTTTCTCTTTGTGTCCAATAGCAATTTAAGGACCAGGGGTTTTGGTCCCTGCTTGAAATTCCTTCGGTTCTTGCATTAATAACAGTAGCTGAAATACTTACCCCAAAGCTTACTGGAAGACCGTGTGTTATAAAACCAAATCCTTCCATAAAGATCTTTTTGGAAGAGAAATACATTTATTAAGCTAAATGTTGTTTTCTGTGTAAATCTCTAAGTGAAATTATATGTGTATATATTTTCATATGAAAAAACATATCATAGATTAGACACACAGGGAACATGACACAAAAAAAAAAAAGAGAAGTCGAGGTAAAAGCACTGGGATAGTAGATCTGGCTGAACATTTTCTGGTAATGTTTTTATTTGATTACCAGTTTGAAGGGGATGTTTTGTCATGTTTGTTTAAACAAAGATTAATTTTGAGATTGAGGCACACTTCAAAAATCTTTGAAAAACTAATCTTAATTCAATAACAAGGAAATCTTTCTCATCATGTTTCCTTACATTCAAAGATTTCTTGTGGATCTCTCCTACCAATATAAAGTGAATAGTTAAAACTCAGGTAAAAAAAGAGAAAGTTTTGAAAATTCAGAAAGAAAAATATTTACCAATAAAATAGAGTCTCTTTCTGAGATTTTTTTTCTGGGTCATACTAACATACAAGATAAAAGGAGCAGAGAGCAGTAAAGAATTTGAGTTTGGTTTTTACCAGTTTACGGATATGTTAAAATGAGAAGTGTATGGGTTGACAGTTGTAATTAAGCAGTTTGCTGCAGCTCCATCTCCTTGTCGGCACAATTTCACAGCCACTCTTCTTTACACCCAGCCACCTGCTGAATTCAGGTTCTCTTCCTTCTGTTTCTTCTGTCAACACAAGTGAGTTTGTGGAAGTGCAGGTTCAGATGAAGCGACCTGAGTGTGTTCTAGCAAAAATACATGTGGTAGGAACTGGGGAAAAGAGGTGAGGAATGCCATGAGAGGGGGTTTAAATTTTTTTCTTCAAGGACCAGCCAGTGTTTTGAATGACTACATATGACTGTGGAACTGCTATGACTGAAAGTGTTCTCAAATATTGGAATAGGTTACCTAGGGAAGTGATTGAGTCACTGTCCCTGGAGGTGTTTAAAAGAGGTATAGGTGTGGTGCTTAGGGGCATAATTTAGTGGTGAACTTGGCATTGGTAGGTTTATGGTTGGAATTGATGATCTTAAAGGTCTTTTACCATCTAAAGAATTCTGCGATTCTGTGACTGGCCCAAGTGAGACTTTTCTTTGTGCTCCAAGATAGCTTGAACTCCTCTGTTGTGAAGTGGCAGCTCATGAAACCACAGTGACCCAAACACTAACTCTGCTTATAACTCAATTCAAGACCAAAAGCATAATTTCTGGGAGTCTTGCAGGAGAAGATATGTGTCCTAAATTTTATGAGAGTTTAGAGTCTATAGAAACTTATGATCTTGGACTTAAGTCTTAGTAAAAATATAGTTGTTGTAGCTCACATTTAATGGACAAGTAGCTCACAAAGAAGAATTATTAAGGACAAAAATCAGAGAATAGGGAATTCGCTTTAACTACTCCCCAGAATAAAAAAGCCTGTTCTTCTTCCTGTCTTCCAGTACACCTTTCCCACCAGATTCTCCCTTGCCTCTGGAGGACCACAATCCTGGGATCTCCTGAAGTGGTCATTAAAATTGATTTAGCAGTGCAAAAATGAGCGGCACCCAATACACAGGCTCATAACATTTCTGTATTTAGAAAACTGGTTGTTTAAAAGAAAAATTAAACTTCAGCGGTTTAAAAACAACCTTTGACAGAGATAATCCCCAGGCTCTAAGTGTGAAAGATTTGGTAGGTAGCTGCCAGAACATTCAACTACGTGTACTGAATAGTTAAGCTGCAGTGATCTGTGTTTCAGGGAAGGAAAGCCTTTAATTAGCAAATGATTCATTAGAGTACTTTCTGTTGACACCTGGCACCAGCAGGAACACACCTGAGACTGACCTGGAGACTGTGTTTCTTCAAGGTGAACTGTGATGTGGTGAACAGATCTTTTTTTATTGCTTTACAGCACACAAGAAGGTCTTGGTACCTGCAATGTCATAACTTGTTTTTTTTCAAAACGGTCTTCTAGAGAAAGCAGACAAATAATTGTCTAATCAAAAAATAATAATAAAACATCCACAATCTCCAAAATCCCAGGTTAATTTTTACAGGAGGAGAGGGGGATTGAATTTAAGGTAGACATGATCAAGATGCATCAGTATTGCTGTGTGGAAGACCACATCAGTTCTTATATTATTAGTGAAATACGTGAACCTCCTCCCAGAAGAGCATACAATCAAAAGGCAGAGCGGTGTATCTGTAATACTAATTAGTGCTGCATCATAGGAGCAGATCCAGATAGCACAACAGGCTACATCAAGGACTAAATGTCTGCATTTTGCAGTGATTCTTAAGACTACCTGCTGTCTGTGGACTGAGTCATAGTAAATAAGCTGCAGGTACATTTTCTTTGGCTTTTTGTTTGTTGAGGGCAGACTCATATCTCACACCTAAGATTCAAAGGTACACTCAAACATAGAAAAGTCCGAAAATTAAGCATTTTCTGCTAGTATTGGTTTTCGAAATCAAGACATCTATGTCTAAAGAGTCCCTAAATAAAATAAAATAATTTAAAAGAAAGGTTATTTTGATAAATAAGGTACTCTTCAGTACAACAGAAGAGGGAAGTTTTATAAGGATTGACTGAGAGATTTCTGTAAACTTCAAAACAGGAATTATCTCTAGGGGATAGGGACATTGTCTAATCTTCATACAATGTCTCAGCGGGCTTGCCTCATCTCCACAGATACTCTTTATCCCACAAAAAATCATTGACGAATTAGTAGTGATCCAAGATTCAGTCCACTGCACTTGTGTATGGAGGTGGTTTGTTTTACAGATTGTGATGCTATGTAAATGCATTTAATAATAGAAATTAATGTTGTTATTATTATTATTTACTTACTTAAGGCTCAGTTCTCTTGTCATCTTCAATGGCATAAATCTAAAATGGAATTACTCTATTTTAAAAGCCATTCTGGTTTTGTGTGAAGAATGTCTGTCACGTGCTTCTTCAATTCTCTTTTTCCTCCTAGATAACAGAAACAGTGTAAGAATTTCAGCGGAGCTTTTCTGGTTTATACTAACATGCTGAGTGAAAGTCCATTTGTCTGCGAGCATGGGCATTACACATGTGGTAAGACCTGCATGCCTGGGAAATGCAGAAGGGAGATGCATAACATGAATTGTGACACTGTTCCTCAAACATGCTCAAGGCTCAGGTCTATGGTTTAACATTTAATCATGAATTTTAATAAACCTTTTTTCCCCCTATGGCAATCGAGAATATTGTGGGGTGAATCAGGAGCTGTCATGAAAACACCAAAGAGCAAATCCATGGGAGACAGTCTGCGTCTGGGTCAATTACTAAAACTGTACTGATGTGACCACGGTGCATAGCTCAGTTTTCAGAGTCAGAGCAGAAATGTCTCGCTTGCCATACAACCATACTGTGAAACACAGGGAATTTTCCTTTAGCTTTTTCTTGGCTTCTGAGGGCTTTGGATGAAGCCTGTGTTCCATAGAGTACCATATCCTGGGGAAAAATAGAGAAATACAGTGTTGGTTTGACTGTGTTGGTTGACAGTCACCTTTGAAAGACCTGGTCTCTTGAAAATCAGTGAAAAGCTGCTGGCATGACCTGCTGGTGAACTGCAGTGAGGGAGGATAGGGCAAATATTCCAAGGAGATAGAGCGGGAGATGCACTTGCATCTGATCCAAAATAACTTCTGTACAAAGGAGAAGTAAACATAGCCAGCATAGTCAAGCTGGTATTTAATGACCTTCTGATTACGGAGTTCAAGATATCTTGATTTCTTTTGCGCTAGAGGCTTCTAAGTTGGGGGAGGAGAAGTAAGTAATAGTGAAACAGGAGAGAGTAAATTTCCTTTCTAAAAAATATTCTTCTTCCGGTGGAAGCAGTGTATTGTTTCTTGAAATGGACAAAGTTATTTTCTAACTTCCCTGTATCCTGCCACCTGGCCCTTCCTTCCTCCTCCTGAAACCACAGTAAAATACACAAACATATGAGCTATGCATTATTTGCATCACTGCAGGATTTATATTCTAATTGAGGGTGGTGATTTATACTCATCAGATTTTCTACAGACCACATTCCAGATGTGGAATGAATTTTACTGGCATTTATTAGTCACTAGGGGTGGCTGAGGATGGCTTCCTTTATACCCCTGACATTTATACTCTGTGTAGCTTCCCTTTTCCTTTCAGTGATGTTTTTCCTTTAAAAAGAGTAAAAACAAAAGGAAAACAAAAGGAAAATAAGTCCATTCTATAGCAACGCAGACCTAATGGGACAGATTTTGTTTATGGAGAAGGACATTTAGAACAGATATCCCATTCTTCTAATAAGGAAAAAAAAAGAACTGATTACCTTTATTAACAAGCTGGTGTTGATGCTTCTAAGATTTTAATCACCTCTACAAATGTTGTGGTGTCAGCATTGACTTTCTAAGATTGCCTGTTCTAACAACTGATCTTTAAGTCAATGTGTTAATAGTGAATCCTTAACTAATCTCTTACAAATCAAGAGCTAGGTGAAAATTTTAACTTAAAGAAAAATGTGTGAGTTAAGTCTTCCTGAAAGGACAAGAAGCTTGGTGAGTATTCTTTACACATAGAATATCAAAAGGCATATTTTATGATCAGAGCAAAAGAAATATAGGCTTGAGACACTCCACAAGTTGCATGAAGCAAGGACCATGTTCAAACTGCCTGTTGTGGGGAATACAAGTAACCTAAGTTTAAGAGAACAATCATGTGAAATCAATCTTGCTTGTGGGTTTCTTAAGGCTCATGGGAACCAGAATAGAGCTGCTCTCTTCTTTGTGAGTGTGGTCACTTTGTGGTTTTAGCCTGCTTTCTGAAAGGACTCCTCAAACCAGATGAGCTCCATCTATCTAGGAAGGGAAAAAGAACTGTAGCCCGTAAGTTGGCAGGGCAGGTTAGGAGGTCTTTAAACTAGGTTTGAAGGTGGAAGGGACTGAAATGGGGCTCTCCAGAGATAAGCCTAAGGGTGTGGAGCCTGAGTTGAGAGTGAAATGAATAGCCCAGCTGAAGTGCATGTACACTAATGCATGCAGTATGGGAAACAAACAAGAGTAGCTGGAAGCCATAGTGCAGCAGGAAAACTATCATGTAGTTGCTATCACAGAAATATGATGGGATGACTCGCACGACTGGAGTGCTGCTATGGGGTTTACAAGCTCTACAGAAAGGACAGGCAGGGTAGGAGAGGTGGAGGGGTGGCTTTATATATTAGAGGATCTCTTGACTCTGTTGAACTTGAGGTCAGCAATGACAAGGTTGAGTGCCTGTGGACCAGAATCAGAATCAGGGGAAAGGCCAACAAGGCTGACATCCTCATAGGTGTCTGTTACAGACCACCCTACCCGGGTGATGAAGGAGATTAATTATTCTACAAGCAGCTGGAAGATGTCTCAATATCTCCAGCCCTTGTTCTTGTGGGTGACTTTAACCTGCCAGATATCTACTGGGAGCTTAATACTGCAGAGAAGAGGCAGTCTAGGAGGTTCCTGGAGTGTATAGAGGATAATTTCCTTCATCAACTGGTAAATGAGCCTACTAGGGGTAAGGTCCAGCTAGACCTACTGTTTACAAACAGAGAGGGGCTGGTGGGAGATGTAGTAGTTGGAGGCTGCTTGGGGCATAGCGACCATGAAATAATAGAATTTTCAATACTCAGAGATGCAAGGAGAACCATCATTAAAACCTCCACACTGGACTTTCGGAGGGTAGATTTGGCCTATTTAAAAGTCTAATTCAGAGCATACCCTGGGAAATAACCCTTAAAAACAGGGAAGTCCAGGAGGGATGGACATGTTTCAAGAAGGAAATTTTGAGTGCACAAGAACAGGCTATACCAGTGTGCTGAAAGGCTAGCGGGAGGGGAAGGCGACCAGCTTGGTTAAATAATTCTGAAGGAAATCAGGGATAAAAAGAAAGTCTACCGGCTGTGGAGAAAAAGGGCTAGCTACTTATGAAGAATTTATGAAGATAGCTAGGTCATGCAGAAGAAAAATCAGGGAAAGAAAAGTGCAATTTGAAGATAATTTGGCCAGTTCTGTTAGGGATAACAAAAAGTCCTTCTATAAATACATTAATAACAAAAGGAGGGGTAAGGAAAACCTCCATTCTCTGTTGGACTTGGAGGGAAATATAGTTAACAAAGATGAGGAGAAGGCTGAGGTACTTAACACCTACTTTGCCTCGTTTTTTCCTAGTAAGACAGGTGGCCCTCAAGACAACTGGCCTCTGGAGCTAGTAGACAGAGAGAGGGAGCTGAATAGTCCCCCTGTATTCTAAGAGGAAATAGTGACTTACTGAGCCAGCTGGATCCTCACAAGTCTGTGGGACCAGACGGGATCCATCCCAGAGTGATGAGGGAGCTAGCAGAGGAGCTTGCCAAGCCTTTCTCCATCATCTTCCAACAGTCTTGGCTCTCTGGGGAGGTCCCGGATGAATGGAAGTTGGTGAATGTCACCCCAATCCACAAAAAGAGCTGCAAGGCTGACCCTGGCAACTACAGGCCTGTCAGCCTGACCTCAGTGTGTGGCAGGGTTATGGAGCAGATCATCGTGAGTGCAATCACACAGCACCTTCAGGATGGACAAGGGATCAGGCCCAGCCAGCATGGCTTTAGGAGGGGCAGGTCCTGTCTAACCAACCTGATCTCCTTTTATGATCAGGTGACCCACCTGGTGGATGAGGGGAAGGCTGTGGATGTGGTCTATCTAGACTTCAGCAAGGCCTTTGACACAGTCTCCCATAATATACTCCTGAAAAGGCTGGTAGCCCATGGCTTGGACAGGTGTACCCTCTGCTGGGTTAGGAGCTGGCTGGAGGGCCGGGCCCAGAGAGTGCTGGTGAACGGAGCTGCATCCAGCTGGCAGCCAGTCACTAGTGGTGTTTCCCAGGAGTCAGTGTTGGGTCCAGTCCTGTTTAACATCTTTATTGATGATTTAGATGAGGGGATTGAGACCATCATCAACAAATTTGCTGATGACACCAAGTTGGAGGGAGTGTCGACCTGCTGGAAGGCAGGAGGGCTCTACAGAGGGACCTGGATAGGCTGGAGAGATGGGCTGATTCCAACAGGATGAGGTTCAACAAGGCCAAGTGCCGGGTCCTGCACTTTGGCCGCAACAACCCCATGCAGCGCTACAGGCTGGGGACAGAGTGGCTGGAGAGCAGCCAGGCAGAAAGGGACTTGGGGGTATTAATTGACAGGAAGCTCAACATGAGCCAACAGTGTGCCCAAGTGGCCAAGAAGGCCAATGGGAACCTGTCCTGTATTAAAAATAACATGGCTAGCAGGACCAGGGAAGTGATCCTTCCCCTGCACTCGGCGTTGGTGAGGCCACATCTTGAGTATTGTGTTCAGTTCTGGGCCCCTCAGTTTAGGAAAGATATTGAGGTGCTGGAGTGGGTCCAGAGAAGAGCAACAAAGTTGGTGAAGGGACTGGAGCATAAGTCCTATGGAGAGAGGCTGAGGGAGCTGGGGTTGTTTAGGCTGGAGAAGAGGAGGCTTAGAGATGACCTCATCACTGTCTATAACTACCTGAAGGGAAATTATAGCCAGGTGGGGGCTGGTCTCTTCTCCCAGGCAGTTAGCAACAGGACAAGGGGGCATGGGCTTAAGCTCTGCCAGGGGAAATTAAAGTTGGACATCAGAAAAAAATTCTTTACAGAGAGAGTAGTTAGGCATTGGAATGGCCTGCCCAGGGAGGTGGTGGATTCACCATTACTGGAGGTTTTTAAACTGAGATTGGATGTGGCACTGAGTGCCATGATCTAGTAAATGGACTGGAGTTGGACCAAGGGTTGGACTTGGTGATCTCGGAGGTCTTTTCCAACCCAATTGATTCTATGATTCTATGATAAAAACTAATGGGTGCCAAATATGGCCCAAAATTTACAGAGGTACGGGAGTGGCCATGGGAAAAAATGGGTGAGAGAAGGGAAAAGAACTCCTGGGAGAGAAAATTGTTTCAGTAAAATCAAACATCTTTGGTAGATAGAGATTGGGTTACAAAGCCAACTTGCATCACATAGGGGTTAATCCACCCACTGCTGTTCCTCCCAATGTGAAATTCAGGTCCCACATTACAGCAACTCTTGAGGTCCTGCCTGAAAAATTCTGCTGTTTTCTCAAACCTGGTATGCCAGAACCTAAGAGGAGTCTGTTATTGAGTTGAACACTGTGTCTGGATTTATTAGGGAAAGCCTAATGTAGTCCTATAAGGCAAATTTTTCTTTCAAACTAAAATCAAACTGTATAATTCTGCTAAGTTGGATGTTTTCTTACAGCCAGCAGATGATTGACTTTCTGCTTGATTCTTCTCTATGTATATCACTTTTCTTATACTGCCTTTCAGTGAGCTGCCACAGGAGTAATTCTCAGTGGAACAGGTAAGAGGGTTTCCCTGAACGTTGATGAGGGGTTGGGTCTGGCTTATGTGCCACTAACAAAGCCCAGAAATGATGACCACAGGACTTATTTTATGGCATGGCTTCTTTAAGAATGTGCAATCAGATTAGGTGGGGTAAACACAGTGGAAGCAGAAAACAGCTAGCTGAAGTTTTTCAGGGATGAACTCAGTGTGAAAGCAAAGGATAAGTATAAACAAATAAGTAAGCGAAGAAGCGGCTGGAGCAGATAAGAAGAACAACTCAGGGAATTATTTATAAGACATAAGAAAGCAGACAGCGTACGTGATGGGTTTAACTCTGATAGACCCATTAGCTACAGGCAATACTGAGTTTAGAGAGTTCAAAATCCCTGTGACAGCCGAGATCAGTGGGAATCTGTTTGCTTTGGTATTTATTAGATGAAGGTAAGGTTAATGGATTAACTTGTCAGATGAATTTTATAGATGGTTCATACAGTAAATTCTAGCCTTTGCAGGAAAATATTAGTTGACTCTTTTGACCATGACCTAACACACTAAAATAGGGCAGAAGTTTGCCCTATGTTGCTTTTCAGATAAAGAAACAAAATGTGTAAGTGGATTCAGGAGTCTGCACGTGTGTGTGGTGTGGATGAGATTATTTCTTATGGCAAATAACCAGAGCAGTAACAATAAGCAAAAAAAACCCAAAGCAGCTGACACTGTGATTTATCCTTTACAGGGATGGGCTCAAAACAAGCATGTTGCCACTTGGGAATTTATTCACTGGTCTGCCAAGACTGGTGTGAATCCCCGTTAGCATTTCAGCAGATAGTAGATCAGACCTCAGCTTCTCAGACATTGTGTTTGGGCTCAGCTAGTGAAGTGGCTTTTCCAATTACAGTCTGTGTGTCAGAATCAGGGTCAACATCAGGCACTCAGTAAAGCAGATATCCGACTGCTGGGTACAAAAGTACTTGTGGTGCTGGTGTTTACTTTGTGTATGTAAGGACAGAGGACAGGCAGACTGTGATCATGGGAGGAGATGGGATGCCTGGGGAAGGGGAAGGAAAAAAAGCACCGTTGCCTCATCACCTGAGGTGCAACTCCTTGACACAGCCTTGCATCTCCACTCAACCTCTTCCTTGCCACCTCTTACCCTTCTCCATTGAGGCAGCACAATCCTTCCATCTCTGAAAAGCCTTGAACTGACCTGGGTTGGAAGCCACTGTACTAAAATCAAGGCAGGACACTAATGTTTATCTGATGATGCTTCACTTCCCTTTTATTTAAAATAAAAAGCCAGTGGTGTGCAGTAAGTGATGAATTTTTTTTTTTTCCAGACTTACAACCCTTGTCTCAAAGGTTGAGAATCCCAGTTTTATTGAAAGCTGGATGAAGGTGCTGCCCGTTTTAATCCCGTGTTTCATGTATTATTTCTATCACAGTCCGCAATGCTACAGTTGTATTTATAGCCATATATACGCCTGATGTGTTTTTCATATTTTTCACCCACTGTGCGCTGTGGTAGTCAAGATAATGCTGCCTTTAAAAACCATGCTCTTGAGATGCTGAGATCTCCGAGTCCTGAAAATGAGCAGAGTTGCTGGTAGGGATTGACCAGGCTTTGTGCTTTCGATGTTAGAACTGCAGCAAGCCAAATTTCCTTAATCACCCTCAGAGAGCATTTCCAAGGCAGGGAAGGCAGCAAGTGGCCAATCTCACTAAGAAAAAAACCTGTAAGCAGTCAGTCTAAGATTTTTAGGGGAATTTAAGGTAAAAAGCAGACAGGAGACAATGTCTGCCTATGGCAGGCCATTGCAGTGATAGTATGCCTGTTGTCATGAGGCTGAGGGGATACCTTATCGTGAAACAAGTGCTGGTCTCTCTCCCAAGTGACAAGTGATAGGATGACAGGAAATGGCCTTAGGTTGTGCCAGGGGAGGTTTTGATTGGATATTAGGAATTATTTCTTCACAAAAATTGTTGCCAAGCATTAGAACAGGCTGCCCAGGGAAGTGGTGGAGTCATCATCTCTGGAGATTTTTAAAAGACATGCAGATGGGGCACTTAGTGTTGGACTTGGCAGTGTTAGGTTAGTGGCTGGACTTGATGATCTTATAGATCTTTTGCAGCCTGAATGATTCTATGAAATATGATGAGGCTCCTGAGCTGGGATTACCATAAGAAGGCTGGTAGAAGGCTGCTCTGAATCACAAAGCACAAGAGGAAGCAAACTAATAAAGTCTGCTGGGGATTGCAGCTCTCTGAAGCACTTCAGCATGGTCTCATGTGCCTAGTAGATGCAATTGCCCAGACTTTTTGTTTTCCTCAGGTCTTCAGGCTCTCTTGCCTGTGCCAGAGCCATTTGCTATTCAAAGATCTTGGTGTGGAGCTCACAGGATCAGGAAGACTATTCACCCTTGTACTATGTCAAGATTATTTTAGAAAGAAAACAACTTCTGTTGTGCAAAAAAGAAAATAAGAATACCTGAGGCTGTGATTTGAAGGAAACATTAGCAATAGCTCAAAAAAGGACACAGGAGACTGAGCTCTCCGTACGACAGTTTGGGACCCTAGGAAATCCTGTCTGTACCTCCTGCAGAAGACAGCAGTAGATACAGCTATGATATCCTTGTTTGACTGGTTTATCACCTGCATCTTCAGGCACAGGATGGAAGGACCCCAGTCTGCAAGGAACTGTACAAACATGTAGACATTCCTGTACCAGGAGATTGCCACAGTAGTGGTATGTCTAAACAGACAAGCAAGGCAGTGCTTTTATACACTCAGATTGCCCTCAGAGCCAGCTGGCTTGTGGCATACTTTAAGTCTGCTTTGCACTGCACGCTGCATTTCTCATTCTCATCAAAGGCTGCAGAGGTATAAAACACAGTTCTGCCTTCTTTCACTAGACTTTCCCAGGCTTTCATCAGAAAGATAAATAGGGCCCTTGGGTGTTAGCAGAAGTAGGTAGAGGGTATTTCTCCCTTGGCATATACAGCTAGAAGCCGGCCAGTATCTGTCCTGGAGGTGAATTAGAAAAGGATTGTGACAGGGGAAGATGCAGAGGCATGACCCAGAAGAGATGACTAATAAAAAATGACTTAAGAGTTCTTCTCCAAGGATCAAAGGTTAAGTCTAGGTCAATTGTAGTAACTGCATTGCTTCACCAGTCTGGACATGTGCAGTCTTCTAGAGGAACATCTAAAGTATATTCTCAAATGACATTAAAGTGGCTGCCATTTGCAAAAGATTTGCCTCCCCCCACATTTGGCAGGTGTAGTTTTCCACCAGCCTGAATCTCCTCAGTAATAGGGTCACAGGATGATTTCTTTTTTTTAATTTCAGAGAATATTTCAGAATCTTCCCAGTGAGCAAGGAATTTTCTGAGTGTAAAGCCAAGATCACCAAGTTCCCTGCAAGCACTCTCTCTTTCAGCAGGATGCCTTGCAAATCGTGGCAAGAGAAATGGGGAAATGTTCCCACTCCCATGGCTTAGGCTATTGTTGCTGCTCAATAGAATCTAAACTGTGTTTATTTACTTATTCCAAAAAAAGATAAAAGAGTGCAGGAATAGCAAGATGGATGAAGAATGGATGAATAATGAAAGTAGGACTCTGTCTTCCTGCGCTATGTGAAGAAAAGCTGCAGAGAAGTACCCAAGCCAATGCAACATAACCTACCCAAAGAATCAGAAGTAGGACTGCATCCTATACAGCAAAGTTTTAGATGCTAGGATCCAGTTTAACTCCCAGGCATCCTTTGTTCTTTGCTGTGAAACTTGGCAATGCTGCTGCATGTCTCAGTTTCACACATTGGTTTGGGAAGTGCTGATTCAATGGGATGTTTTTCCTGCCAGTGCCTGAGCTTGCTGCCTCACTGTAAATGGGAATTTAGTCACAACATTTTGTCTGACACATACCTGCCCTTGCCATTGTAATTATCAGTTTAAGTATTTTCATCTCACACAGGGACATGGAGTAAAAATATATTACAAAGGCTAAAAAGATATAGTCAGCAGCAGCAATTCACTTAGACCTACATAGTTGACTGCTCAGAAGAAATAAGATTCTTAATTGAATAGTTTTCTATTTGAAAAAGTAGCATGGCTCAATGTGGAGCTTCTAATGAAACAACTGTCCAGAGGCACCCGTGGGCAGCACATGGGGTAGCTAACTAGTGACTACAAAACCCTTCTGTCTGTCAACTGCTTACCATTATCTTATTAAGAACACACTTTTTTTTCCTGTACAATATTGATTAACGGTATTAAACACTGCTTATTTGCATATGTTTCTTTTTGGTCTGACTGGATGATAACCACTTGCATTTTCAAGGTGAGTTATCTGCAAAGCTGCTACTTCGGTTTGACTAAGAAAATGGATAAATAGCTAGATGGAGCTATAGTATGGGCTATCCTTCTGAACTCCACTTTGTGCACTTATTTCTAATGCCCATTTGCCTTTGAACAACCTTTTATTCAGAAATCGTTTAAACCGTGTTTGTTTAGTATGTGTTAAGTGCTAAGTGTGGGGCAAAGGACAAACTCAGGATATTCTTACTGTAAGTATTACATATGGTATGAGAGAAAATGCCCTTTTCTGCTATTCCCTATGACAATAATCTGGACTGGAGACCTCACTTGAAGTCACTGTATTTCATTGTGAAACTGTGATTTCACTTTATTCTTCTCACAGAAGTATTAATCTAGAGTTTTCAGATCTTTATGTGGGGGACTGTTTCCTCTGTTTATTCCTGGATAACAGTATTTGCCCAGTGCTTAGTGCTGCTGATAATCCACCTATAAAGATCTGTGAAAGGAAGTCAAGAGTTGTTGGCAATTTCTTCACTATGTGAGGCATTCATGAGATTACTCCAGATTTCAAAGCAAATTAAAACTTGTGTTTAGACAATAAGATGAACGCTGTGGAGAGCTGAGACAATTTCCCTATTTTCCTTGTTAGATTGGGAATAAGCAGGTGTTTAGATTTATACTTGCTATTTGAATTCATTCAAAGAGAATAGTTTACTGTGCAAGTGAATGCCAGACCAAAGACTGTTCATCAATTACATATCGCACATGCTCACCACAGGCATTGATAATCAAGAGTTTGTGTGTGTATATTACTTTTATTGGAAATACGTATAATTTTCTTTTTTTTATTTTAGCTTTTTTTTAACATTTTATAAGTTGGCAGACCCCTCCAGCAACTTGGTGTGAGAAATTATCTACTTATGGAGGAGGAAGTGGAAGTGTGTGTGTAGGAAATAACCAAGACTAAAAAAAATTGAAGATATGTAGGAGCTGTTCTTTATTCTTTCAGAAAAGGAAACACAGAATCTAGAGATAAACTCTGTGTCTGGTTAAGCTGTATCAGTCCCAAAAGTCCTTCCTGCCTGGCAGAATCTTGTCAGGAGAAAAGCTGAAACACTTCAGTACATTATTTATTGGTGATCAGATTTTATGTATGTATAATTTTATAAAAACCTTTTCCCATAATTGCCTCTGCATGTCTAAGTGCAGTACTGTTTATGATGCCTTGATCTTGTATAACACTTTTTTGGGAATTTCATTTTCTCAGCCAGTATCTGGTTTGGTATATTAGTAGCTCCCAAACTAGCGTGCTATAGCTCATGAAAGTTTACTGCACTCCCTATGTGTTTTCTGAAATGTCCCTGCCATGTGCTTGGTATTTTCGCAGGAGACTGAGTTTAGGCCTGCAATTTGCAAATAGTTAATGTTCAGTAAAGGCTAATCTACCCCTACGTCAGTGGTCTTAGCTGCCTTTCTGCTTAGTTGATGACATTGTCTTGCTTACTGCTTCTTGTGTTTAATCTCCACATGATGAAGTTTTTCCACTCTTTTCCCTTGCATGCTATTCAGTAATGTCCTAGAACTCAAACATCAGGTGACTGAATGGCCTGAGGGTCATGGCCACCATCTCAGACTCTACTTGCAGAAACACTGCCGGTGATCTCTGTCTGTGGTCACCTGAGTGAAGCAAGAGGATCTGATTTTAAGTTTCTGCTGGCTGGAGGGACTTGAGGGCTCCAAGATCCTGAGATCTTCCCAGAAATTTCCCTTCATTCTGGTAATCTTTCTGCTAAGAATAATATCCAAAGAGCCTAATTAGTTTACTTCTCTTTTCACTTGCACAACCCTAAAAAGAGGTTATAGGAAACTAGTGTGAATGATGGCAGCATTGGGCTGAAAGGAGATTACCTGGTATGTGCAGATACCCAAGGCAGGATTTTCTATACCCAGGCCACACCTGACAAATATGCATCTGACCTGTTTTTAAAGACCTCCAGTATAGAGGCGTCACAGCATCCTCAGGCAATTCCCGTGCTTTGCTATTCTTATCATTGCAAAGTATTTCCTAATGTCTGACGTAAATCTTCCTTGCCACAAGCTGAACTCATTATTCTTGTCCTGCCTACTGTAACCAGAAACTACTTCAGTATTTACCTGCTCACTTCTATTCCAGCTGAATGTAATTTTGTCTTTTAATTCTGATGTAAACGTGGACAGTGAGTATGTTTATGGAAATAGAACAAATGTGTTTAAAAGCATTCCTCAAAGTTTTACTCTTTCTTGCCATTAGGAACCAAGGCCACTCTCTCTCGTACTGCAGTTCTCAAAGTGCAGTTGTCTTCACTTGTACAGGGATCAGAAGAGACTATTTAAGGCTGATGAAAGCATAGACTGTAGAGGTGAAATAGCAAACACCTAGTTACATATTTCCAGAAAGATAGAAGCTTGGGTTTTTTTGATTAATTGTATGTGTTTGATATCTGAGCGAAAGTCTACTGAAGACAACGAGAACAATGAGAGACAATGTGTACTTTGTGACTTAAGACTGGACCAGCACATCTTTCAAGATTTACTTGCACCTACAACTTTCTGTCAAGCCAGACCTGCCTCTTGGAGCAGGAAATGTTGAATGCCTTAGCATGAGAACATATTAATGTAATCTGGACTTGGACAGTCTTGAATAGCACATCACAGACTCACTTGCTATCAAGTACCTCAGTCTTGACACTTTCTGGCACAGAGGTTGTGAAAGGGATCCATCTCTCCTAGCATTAAGTCACGACAATGTACTTCCTACATCTGAGCTACTTATAGAATCACAGAATGCTTTGCAATGGAAGGGATCTTTAAATCTCATCTAGTCCAACCACCCTGCCACTGGCAGGGACCATTTTCACTAGATCAGGATGCTCAGAGCTCGATCCAACCTGGCATTGAACACGGTGCACCCACAAGTTCTCTGTGAAGTTGTTCCATGATATCACTACCCTCATCATAAAAAAAAAAATAAGAAAAAAACTTATGTCCAATCTAAATCTACTCTCCATCCTTCTTATATATTGAAAAGCCACAAATAAGCATCTCTGAAGCCTTCTCTTCTCCAGGAACAAACACAACTCTCTCAACATTTCTTCATAGGAGCAGTGTTACAGCCTTTTGATCATTTCATGGCCATCGTCTGGAACCCCTCTAACAGATTTTATGTATTTCTTGTACTGGAGACCTAACCTGGATATGGTACCCGAGATGGGGTCTTGTGAGAACCAAGTAGAGGGGGAGAACCACCTCTCTCAACCTGCTATTCACACACCTTTTTATGCATCCCAGGGCACATTAACATCTCATATCTAAATTTAAATCTACCAGTATCCTCAAGCCCTTCTCTGCAGAATGGCTCTCAATTCACAACCCTACACGTACTGATATTGAGGACTGGTCCGACCCAGGTGCATGACCTTGCACTTGACCTTGTTGAACTTCTTGAGCTTTGCACAAGTGCATTCCTCAGGCCTTGTTAAGGTCCCTCTGGATAGCTTCCCTTCACTTCAGCCTATTAAGTGTATTTGTTAGCCTTTTGTCAGCTGCTGTCAGTGCAGTCAGTCAAGCTCACAGGACCGAACATAGTCATCTCCTTGAGCCGCATGGTACACAGTGTGTGTTAATTACACTGACTAATTCTCTGTTCACTATGAAAGCAGCCCAGGGTGACTTGTGCAGATGTAGATGCTTTCACTTGAGACAGCTACGATTAGTCATATATATCCTTCATGTAAAATGAAGCTGCAAGTATTCGCCACCCAGCCGGAGCCAGCAGTATTGATAGAAAATGTATGAACGGTAAGGTTTGCTATGCTTTCATTCGCTCTTGACTCACTTATTAGCACACGATAGCATCAGTGGATGGAGAATATTTCCCTCTATTCCAGAGGTCTCTCTATAAGCTCTAGCTCACAAAAAATGAGTTTGTAGAAAATTTGTTTGTCTTTAAACGAAAAAAAAATGCTTTCCGGAATAATGTGCAGTGCAAAGGTTGCTCAGAGTCACAGGTAAAATCTGAGAATGGATGTACAGGCTTGAGGGCTTTGATTTGCAGAAAGGCAAATCAAGCAGCTTGATTTAGAAGTTCATTTGAGTGGTTTCTACACTGTAGGTTTATCCAGGATTAGTTTGGTAGGATTTAGTTACAAAACAAGAAGTCTCATGATTGTTTACATATACACTGCAAACTGTAATTAAGATTAAAATGTTAGATCCTCCTTGTCGTCTCACTTTATTTTGACAACGATATGAGACTGAAGAACCTAAGTTTCTGCCCAGTTATTTTTGTAGCTATGTTTAAATCAAGCACTAACTTTCTTTCACCAACATAAAGACTATGTTTTCATAACCATTCAGTAAGTCATGGATATTTCCTAGAAGAGCGAGCTGGTTAGATCTGTTGCTTGTTTAAAGAAAATGTTGTTGCTGTATCTTTCTTTCCACCATGAGAGAGTTTCTTTACTTGTATGTAAATGGGTAGTTTGGGTTCTGTACAATGGGACACATTGCTTTTCTTCATTGTATTTCAAAGCTCATTTTTTGCAGCACTCTAAAACTGCTATAGAAACTTCTAAATGGTGAGACAGAGTTTGCCTCCTGCTTATAGGGAAAAATCCTAAAGTCTGGAAATACAGATGAAAAATTCTCATCGAAGAGTTAAACAAAGCCAAGCAGAAAATGCTTGTGCTTTCTGCTTTATTGCATAAAAAGGCCAGACACTATCATTTTGTTAATGTTGCTATTTAGATAGATCATGTTGAATGTGCTTGAACCGCTAAATATCTTGATTCACAGATATTTTCTGAGCAAGGCTATTTCTGTTTCATTGAGTTGAACTTGAAACTGGAAGTGTCAAATGAAGTATTTTGTTGTTTTCTACCTAGCTAGCTGCAGTTTATCTATATGAAATCTGATCTGATCATCTAAGGAACCCAACTGGAGCAAATGAAATGTTTATCACTAGGAATCACTTGAGATGATTTTCCAGAACGTGTAAAGTCTGCTATGATGGTCTTTCCTCCTTGTACTTGCAGATAAGATATTTTTGCTGCAGCAAATCTGCAGTGTTACAGTGCATGTCTATCTTTTCTTTGTCTGTCCATCCCTTTGGATTTTGCTAGGAGGTGAAAGATCCTCATTGCACCTGTGACCTTAGTTTGGCACCATCCAGCACCTCCCAGCCACCTCAAATTATGAAATAGAGTAGGATATGATCCCTTGACAAGTTCATAGTGTACTGCTGCCCTTTTTGGCTCTGTCAAAAAGAGAGCAGAGCTGGCTGCAAGGCTCCAAACTCCTTCCTGGCCTGATGCTGAGAAGTCCCAGAAGCTGCTGCAAGTTGTCCCTCATGTCACAACTCCCTTAATCTTACTTGACTCATAGTTCAGCTTTACATTCAAAACCAACTCACTCTCCAGGTCCTTTGTCCACCTGCTTCTTCCTAACCAGCTTGCTCAGGAGAGGTTTTTGTATTGTTTCCAACTGGACATGGTGGTGATATCTGGTTGTATCTCCTTTGTTGGTGAGCAGGCACAGGGCACATCTGCAGTCTGTTGTCATTAGTCTGGGACTCAGCCATGCCTTTGCTGTCTTCCTCCTGAATGTGATACTCACAGTATAGCCTAAGCTAATGTCCCACGGGGCTTGGAAAGGGGGAAGGAGAGTATATTGTTATCTAAACATCTGAATTTTTTTCATTCTGTCTTTTTTGTGAGGAAGCGCAATGGAAAAGTTCTGAGGAGAGTCAGTTCTCCTGACCACTCCTCTTTGCTGTTGCTTCATGTCTGAATTGTGGCAAATGATGAATAGTACCCATCACGTGCTCAACTTGGAAGAGGGTTGATTACTTCAATCCCAACCCCAGCAATGGAGACGGGCTTCAGTCATGACTTCAGGTCAGAGGAGAACAGCTTCAAACCTGCCTTTATGATGTGAAGCTCAATGAAAACAGCATTTTTGAAACCACAAGACAGAGTAAGGTTCAAGTTGCTTCTCAGCTGGAGAAACAGTAAACAAAAAGCCTTCCACTGCCAGGGAATTGTTTGTTTGTGTTTTTCCTCAATGAAGCTGTTCTTCAGAATGGAGTCCTGCACTCCCCATTGTGCAATGGTAGACTTAACCACAGCCCAAGTTGCTATAAAAACAGTATTTGGATATGGCAGTCACACATATCTTCAACTGTATTTTTAAAAATCAATAACTAGATGCCTTCCCTTGAGGGCAGGCAGCTGCTCCTGGCTTTGTCAACCCACTGCAGACACAGCACGGGGGGAACTGTGGCAGTCTGCTTTAACAATGATGGGCAGGTGTTTCTGAATCCCAGGTCTTATGTGTTTCCCACAAAGCACCTTGCTTATTTAAGAAGTTGAGACTATCAAATTCATGTTGTTTCTGCCTCTTGTCAAAATTTCTATCTCTGCGTGGAGTGAAAATTTTACCTCTTTAAAAGGCAACTGCTGGGATCCAGGACAAAATTTCATGACAATATTAAGATTTTTGATTAGATATGAGAGCCAGGGACTTCTTCTGAGGTTAACAAGGTCCCCCAAAATAGTTTTCTCCACCTCTAGTATCAGGAAAGAGAAATAGCATTTTTTAAACCCTTACCCCGGATTTCTCTGTGCCAGAAAATAAAGAAGATAATTTTCTTCCTGACATTCCTGTGTATCACACCCTCATTACGACATCCTTCTACAGTAGCATTCCTGTGCATGAGAAAGAGAAAAGTGAATCTGAAGCAACTTTACTTGGTCTAACTCTGGTCATAGTATCTACCAGCAGTTACTCTCACACATAGCCATTTCTCCTAGGTATGAAACTAGAGTTAAGGTTTATCCTCTCTCTTCAAAAGGGCTCAAAATATCAGAATCCAAAGAAGATGGGTAAGAGAGGAACACAGTGTGTACTGGTGAGTTTTCTCAATTCACAAGTCAGCAGCAGAACTCATTTCCATGCCAGGCACATAAACACCTTTCGTAAACAGTCCCAGTGATTAATACACTGAAGAATGCGTTAGTCAAAGCTGAAAACATTGCAATACTATAGTCACTGGAGGGATTACCATCTCAGGTGGTGATCTTAGGGGATATTTCTCAACTCTGCTTTCCAGAAGGATGGGCTTACACCAGCCTTCTGTCTCATGCACTCCTACCAGAGCACCCAGCTGTCTGCCTGTAAAGGGGTGCTCATTCTCTCTTTGAGAATCAAGCCTCTAACACAAAGCTGCAGTGCCAACACCCTCAGCATGTTAAATACATAGTGGCTGGAGTTTCACAGAATTTCTGTCATTTTTTGTCAGTCTGAGACTATGAACAATGGCTGTGATGAATGCTGAATTTTAAAAGAGGTTGTGATTTCATTCCAACTATATGACCCAAGGAATTTTGAAAGATATGCTCTATATTCTTTGTGGAGATGCTATTTGTCTTCTCTGAAATAAATACTGGAAGGAAAAAGCTAAGTGGATACTAATTTCTACCAATGTGTGGGAGCTGGATATGTTGCACCCATGGAAATGTGACTGTTATATACATCAGAAGTGCGGCTGGCACACATGTACAAGTATATGATGACATAAAATTTTCAAGATTGACCACTCTTCTTCTGAGGTGATATTTTTCCAAGATGTTATTTTCAGGCTGCTCAAGGAGGAGCTATCTCACATTTATTGTGAAGAAAGCTACCCCTTTAAAAAACAGCCTCCTAATGCTTCTTGTCATGTAAAATTTTCAGCTGAATGCTAATGAGGAAAATCTGTTTTCACTTAAGCCAATGTAAACTCAGGGAAATTTAAGCAGGACTGGTGAAGTCACTTCAGATTTGCACCGTAGCATAAGTTTGATTGGAAACTTTGCTTTCATGTAACTTTTGCGGCTTTATTCCATTCATTATATATGACCGTAATTTATGCAAGTTAAGACAATTTGGTTTCTTTTATTAAGTTATGAGTCTGTTTTATAATCAAAGTAAAACGGACTCATTTGCACACCAAAAATCTTGGTGTAGAGTTCTGTCCATGGGAGTGGAGACAAAGTATCTTACTTGCTGACTCTAGCCAAACTATGTATTTAGCTTACCCAGTCAGTTTTCATGGTGACTCAGTGCAATTCATTTGCTCTAGTGAGATATGCAAATGCTAGTTTTTGAAAGCTGTGTTCAAATTTAATTCTTACCAGGGTACTTATGAACTAATATAAAGGACTTAAGTAATGCTACACTGGAGTTTCACCCTGGTAATTAAGCAGTGAGTATGGCTTGGCAAAAGGAGAGCAGAAGTCACGAAGTAGATCACATCACGAAGCTGTTAATTTCCACATTTTCTTTACCTTAGTTGTATTTAGCACAGTCTGACTAACTTGCTGTTCCAGAGCAAAGGCGCCAAGTGAAGAGTCTATGTCAGTACCAGCTGATCTTCTTCCCCCAAGATATGAGTACTGATGTGTATGATGAGAAGCCCAAGGTCCTATCTCATCTCTGACCCTTTAAATGCTGTGTTGACAAAAGGCGTAAACCTCTGTTCTTTCAAGTCTGCTGCATGAGCGAAAACAAAATAGCTCCGAGCTACTTACAGACTCATTGTGGTTCTGGCCAAATGATTTTTTCACTACATTGAGGATTGAGTTATCCCCAAAAAAATGGATTCAGTGCTAGGAATAGAAGAAATTTAATCGCTGAGGAGATAGGTCCATCTGACTTTTATGTGAAAGGAGGCAGCCTGCATCTTTACAAATGGTCAGGGAATGGCGTTCCCTTCTTGCCATGTGTTGTGTTCTGTATACCTGACTCTGCCCACTGCACCCAGAAATGCCCTGTCTATCTCCTAAATGGAAAGGAATGAAGCAATCCCATTTCTCCTCTAAGCAATAGGATGAAGGGCTCCTGGCTCTAAAGAGCTTGGTTGGAGTTAGCTGATCCATTCAGCAGAATTGCAAATGCATTTTTGAGTATAGTATAGAAATAATCTTCTCAGAGTTGTCTGAAATCTCTTTTTCAGTGACATGTTATCCTAGATACAGTGTCAAGAATTGGCAAGATCTCTGTAGACTTGATGTCAGATTGCTATCATGTCAAGAATGTTCATACAGAGTTGTTGCACTTCTTTCCAGGCTCAGAGGTCTGAAGTACCTTTCCTTCTTTATCAGAAACTTTAGTCCCTGCTGGTCTCTGGGTCCCCCATGAGGAATAACTCTTTAGCACAGAGGCCTCTCTGGAGCTGTCTGTCCTAATCCTGTGTGGCAAAATGAGTTTTCGTTCCTTTCCCCTTTGTGATTAGTATTATAGAGCCTTCATTATAGAAAATCTCTGCCCTCTTCCCAGGATAACAGGAGAGGTTAAGAGACAACAATATTCAAATGTTAGAGACAGCGAAGGTTTTTTATTAGTAAGTCCTTTTCACTCCTTGTGTACTCTCCTGAGTGGGGTCAACATCTGACTATTGCTGGAGATTGCATCTCAAAAAGCAATTTACTAATGGAAAGGCATCTTTCCACAAAAAAATCATTCAAAGATAGCACTGTCTATCAAAACAATGAATATGTGAACAGATAAAAATGAAAAACCATAAATAAAACATAAACGATCTTATTTCAGCTTGCCACAGGTCAGCCTAGAAGAGCTTACAGCTCTTGGAAAGGATTTGTAAAACATTTCAGCATTAAACAACTGTAGCTTTGACTCCTAAATGCCTTTGTTTATCTGGGCCAACATCCATAACTTGCACAAAATAATTATCTACCAACACACAAACAGTTTTCATACAACACCTAGACATACACATAACCATATCAGATCTTTGTTACTCCTCTTAGAACTGTCCTGTAGAGATGACTGTTTTCTTTGAACCAGGTTAATGAATGCTTGATCCTGAAGCTAATGGCAACTCCGTTCTTGAGCTAGGATTTTTCAGAGAAGACATCCTATTTCATTACTGAGAAACAGGTCAAGAGAAGCTATTTGCAAATACTGAAAACTTGACATTGCCCTATTGACTCTTTCCTTTACAGTAAATATTTTTAAGTGAGTGACAGAGAGATGTAACACAGAGCATGTTGCATTATTTGCTACTTCCGGATACTACTGCTACATTGATTCTAATGGGTCTGTGTAGTAACAATAGTCCATACTGAGTAACTCGTAGCCCCTTCCAAATCTTTGTGTGTAATTTTCTGTAGGGGAAGAATCATGTGCTGGGAAGCCTGCGTATTTCCCTTGGCTTTTTTATCTTACTATTTGGAAAAACTGAGGACTTTTCAATGCCAACTTGATAAGATGGTCTTCATTTCTAACACTCTGGACAGAGTGCGTGTTGCCTTTGTGATTTTCTGTGCAGCCATCCCATATTTCAGGGGTGACACAAATGGTGCTTAAGCATAGATATGGCCATGTACGCAGAGCATAGGGTTCTGCAACCATCTTCAAAGATGCAGAAAGACAGTTCAACACTGTGTAGATACCACTAAAGTAGGATCTAGGAGACCTGTTTTTTATTCTTGGCTATTCCACAGACCTCCCATGTGACTTCAGGCAAAGAAGTCATTTTACTTATCAGCCTGTGTCTATTCCATTTAGGCTGTAGAATGGTTTAAGAATGCTGATATTTAGCAAAGTACTTAAAATAATGTGTCACATTTTCCAATGGGACATCTGTACATGGCATCACTAATAGAAATCTCTTAGGGGTCCATAATCATGCTAATTGCTCATTTCTCAAATTTAATATACCGTTATCATCATAATGATTAAAATTTAGACTCAGATTTTGTTTAGAGATATCATTCCATTTTCATTGCTTTTTACTCAGGAAAAAGTTTCCTTTTGAAAACCACAAATTATTATCAATAAGACAAACTGCCCTAGGTGAAGGAGATATGCCATCTGAAACTGTCATCACTACTGAATTCCTCACCACATAAATGGAATAGCTACATTGTTGATACAAAAGACCTAATGTAAATGTGAAATGAGAAATAAAATGAATTGCAGCATGCTGTACAGTAAAGACAATTATCAATATATCTTTGGAATATTATAATTTTCTGTTAAGGAAAAGAGCACAGCTAAGTCCTACCATGCATTTCATTTCAAACACATACAAATGGCATACTGGGCAGGAGAAGGACATATGTGAATCATGTGAGAAAAATTTTAGAAGCTCAAATAATTGGCAAGACAGTTAAAACAAGGGGAAAACAGGTCAGAACTAGTCTGAGCTACTATTTGTTCAACTATCCAAAGGCAAGTTTAAGAAGAGAATAAGCTACCTCGAGGGTAAGGGCAGGATGGATTTAGGTGTGCTCAGAATGTGTGTCATTTTCTGTATAAGAAATCTTAGGGCTATAGCTAATAATGAGCCAAATCTTTGGCCTACGTTTCAAGACATACATAAATACTCAAGGATGGGGAGAGCCTTTGAATTTCATTTCTCACTTTCTCTTCTATGAGAGCTGTAGAGGTTCCTACAGATGTTTCATTCAGCTGGATCAACATTAATACCATGGGGAAGCTCTGTCTCAGGCATAAGATATTCAGTATAGAGCCTTAGTGTGCAAATGATTTATAGACTGCTATTAGAATGAGACCTGTGACTCTCTCACGTGTCCTACTTGGTGACTAGTCAATCTAGCCCCATTCTGGGCATGATTTTCATGGACTCAAGTAAGAGGGCAATATAATGAGATGACTGTTGAGATAATGTAGGACTTGCAGGACTCAACTCAGGAACAACGTGACACATCCCATCAAATGGACAGAGTACGAAGCTCACATCGTTATCGGCATTTTTATTCTGTTACAAATTCCTCCCATCTTGAAAGTGCCAAATATTTTGCCATGATTTTGTGGAAACTGGTTTGACTTTTGTTGGTCCAAGATTTGAGTTGAAATTACATAACTTTTGTGGAATTTTCTTTTTGAACAAAAACCTTATGAAATGTAATTTTAAGAGCAAGTCTGAATTTTTCAGAGGTCATTCAAAGCTTAAGTTAAGAACCACGTGCCTGAAGATCCATCTTGTAGGTTACTTATTCACATTTTCCTCAAGTAGAGCCCCACTGCTGTAAATACTGTCATGCTGCAGTTACACCAAGGTAAGTCAGAATGAGGTGAAGACATAGAAATGAAACCTGGTGTTCTTGAGATCTCAGTGTATTCCGTCCTAGTTAAATATGTGTCAATGATGAATCTAACAGATCTTTAGTAATAATGCATTCCAAAACTTCCTTTTCTGAAAAGGAACTCACTGATTTATCGTGCTGAGATATAGTCTGTCTCTACGGATCATGCAAATGAAAATCTGTCTCTCAACAGTAGTATTTACCAAGCCTTACCAACAGGATGAAGAATATATCTTTCCAAATTCAATTGTTTTGTTATTTAGATGTGGTTGAAATCAACCAAAAGACACAAGCTTGTTTTATCACATGAGTAGTTGGGAGTAGCATTTACTGCACACTTCACACAAAAGGCATAGAAGTCATTGATTTTATAGAATAAAAATGTAAGTATCGATTACAGAAATGATCTTAAATTATGTTGAATAATGAAAAGCAATCTAACATACTCCAAATTTCTTTCTGTGATTGTCATCTTAACAGATCATTGTTACGCTGACATTTGCATTCAAAAGCCACAGAAGCTAGTGGGAAAAAGAACTGAAGATTGCCCTCTATTAATATGACAGTGTGAAAGGTTCTATATTATTTTGCAAAAGCTTATATAATGTCCATCCTCCTAACCTTTTGGTTAATTTAATTTTGAATTTTTTATTACAAAAATGCTGAACGAGTAAAAAAATAGGATGGATTCTCATGACAATCAGATTTGAAAAAAAAGCTCATTCATTCTGCTGTATGTCATAATTTGAAAAGCATGGAGAGTTGACTGCTGTTTCTTTTTCTATTAGAAAATTCCCAGTTCCTAGAACTCATGGAGCTACAGGCAAAGGTAACGCTGACAAGTGTTTCCATATGAATAAGCTTAGGAAAACGGTGGTAATTGTGTTAGCTTATTTCAAAATTTCTAACTGCCATTGGCAGAAAGAGGAATTTGCAGTGGAAAACATTAGAAAGGTTTATATTCCAGTCATGGCTTTCTATAACAATACTTAAAATATTTCCAATATTCTTAGAATACAAAAAAATAAATTATTTCTTGCCCAGGCCAGTAGAAATCACATTTTTTTCCTAATATCAGTTCCTTTCTATTTGAAATTCAAATGAGATTCAAATTCAAATAAATATATACACAGAAATTACCTAAGAGTTCTGCTGAGTAAGTAATGGTCTGTGATGTTATTAGATGACACTTTTAAGTTCAGTGAAATGTCTTGGGGTGATATTAAAAGGGGTTGCATGTGAAAATGTGATCTGTAGCTCAGAGACTGTGAACAGCTGAAGGTGATAAAGATTGACATTTCAACAGCATTTATGTCCTTGGTGTATGTGGGAGAGAAAAAGACAGTAGTAATAAGAGTGCAGGCTATTCCCTATACAGGAAAAACCTGCTTGAGGGACAGGAAATACCAATGGGTTTCCATTCACAAAAGTTTCTTCAAATTTATCTCACTGCAGGCAACAGGGTTTGCTGCCCTCCTGGAATTCCTATAGGTTCAATCCGTTAAAGCAAAGTATGTGTACTCAACTCCAAATTTCTTTCCAATACCCTTCCTGCTCTTCTCTCTCCCCTGCTAGCAACACAGCTCTTGCAATCTTGTGTTTTCTTTAGGTTGCCTTTTTGAATATGCAGTATTTTCAGATCTTTTTCTACACCTAGAAGTAGGTCCATGCATTTCAGCTGTGTCCTGAGAATTTATGTTCCTAGGTGTGATGGAGCGGGAATTTTTCAGCTGAGGAATAAGTAGTGTGGGCCTTCTTCTGCTAGATAGGGAAGATGAATTCAACCAACGCAATATAATACATCTGGCTTATTTGTATTTTATCCTGAGCACACTTGACAAAAGTGAAATCCAAGTAATGGAGAAGTGAAAGGCCTCAGTAGACATGGTTTTTAATCTTGGTTTCCTAAAGAAGCAAGGCTCTTAGGAACTTGCTTCTTGTTTTAGAGGCCTGACTGTTTTCCCCAGATTTGTCGGCACGTTAGCAGTCTGAGAGATGTTATATACCTACAGGATTAATAGCAATGGGAGGATGTGAGGCTATATAGGAGAAAGCACATTGATGTGGCAACTAAGGAAAACACTGTAACATTAACTCCTCTACCAAGAATCCCCAAGGATCCATCTGACCATAACACATATTCATAGTAAGCCAAACCTTATTTGTTTCGGTGCTCACAGACTTAATAACGTGCTTACAAAAACTTATATAAAGTCCCCAGCTTTCTAGTTTTTCTAAAGCTTTTGGTGTAGGTCTCAATCCTTTTTGAACAGGACCAAAGAAAATTTTTACCACTAAGTTCAAGAGAACCCTTGTGAGATGAAATTTATAGCAACACACACTCTGTTACAAACACCTTGAACATGTGATACAGTTAAATCAGACATATTTTGACTAATGCAATGTGATTTACACTTGTGCTGCAGAAGGCTTTTCAACCTAAGAATGAGGTGGTAGTGCACACGCTAGCTGTTTGTATGGGTAAGGAATATTTTGTGTTTTGTAAAATCTTATCTTCACATTCCACTTCTTGACTGGCTTTCTCTTTGCTCAGTTTTTAACTTACAGGACCAGTTATTAGCCAACAGTAAATTAAAGAAAACACTAACAGAGGGCTGGGATTATATTCTCCCAGAGCTATTTCATACCCAGTCCAGAGGCTTCCTCTTGCTCCATTTACTCAGAGGAATTAAGAACAGGTAAAGGTAGGGTTGTATGCAACAGATAACATCAAGAACACGCTTGAAAATGAAGTCGTGAATCAGTAGGTTCAGTCTGATTGCCCCCAGTCTGCTGGGTGTTGACCTGTTTTATCTGAAATAAACCTGAAAAGAACCATTCCTAGCCAAGGAAGAACAACTTTATGGAAATACCAAGTTACTTATTGCTTTTATTATTGTGTGGCAAATCAGAAAGAGGAGAGCAAAAACGCAGAGTAGAAGTACCCAATAATAGTTTCAAGTGGTCCTTTGTTACCTTTTGTTAATCAGCTATAGTAGTTTTCTTCCTTCTGGTTAGTGAACTGTATTGTTTGTATATTGTAAATGTTGTACAAATATTGGGAGGTTCCCAATAAGTCTGAGAAATAATCCTCTAATTGTAAGTAATTCCTTAAACAATCAAACCTCTTCTTTTAAAGATGGTTTCCATTCTGTTAAAGCAGTACATTTTGGTGTAAATGAGTGAACTTCAGGATCTAGCATGCAGATTTCATCACATTCTTCCTCTGTGTTTTTTTTTAGGAGATTGATATATATAGAGGGGAGACATAATTTTAAATGTTCTTAAGGACCATTCTGAGATATTTGATCAGACCAAATCTAAATTCTGGTTGCTCTCACAGAGAAGGTACCATCTTATTTTCACAGTGTTGTATACAGACAATGGAGTCAAAGGATAAATTAAAGCACTATGAGTAAGTCCCCAGTGTAAATCAGTCTATTTTTGAAGAGGTTTTATTTTTAGAGAAAACTAAAAACTCTCGTGTTAACAGGTAGTGTACAGCTGGCATTTTTTTTTTTTCATACTCATTTTCATTAAGTGACAGACAGCTAACTGTTATAAATTACTGTAACATGAGAATATCCGTTGAATTAGTGTGTAAAATGTGAAAAGGTGCAATTTTCCAGTGTCAGAAACGTACATTGTTATCATTCCTCGGTTCAACAACACATGCAAATAAAGGGCTAATTAAGTTTGACACTGCATTCAAACTGCAAATCCTTTTTGACTTTGTCTTAGTAATTTATTCTTTTCCAGTATGTGCATTAACCCCTGCTTTAAATGACTCTTATACTATTTTCATGTGCTGAAACAATCGTTTTACTTTCTAGCAAATATTTTGACAATGCCATTTTTTCAAATGAAAACCTGCATAGAACACAGATGATTACATTTTATCTGGTGATCATCTAATGTTACAGTCCAAGTTGAAGGCAGTCTGTACCAGTCTGTAACTTACGCTGCTCAAATTCAACTTGTCAGTCTGATGTGGAAAACCTGCTTTATTTTGCATACAAACAAGCCAAGAGTATGAGAACAACAAATACAAATGTTAACAACTGTAGAAATGTCAAATATTGATCAGAAAAATTCTTTGTGTACTTTCAGTACAGAGTTCCCCAACAAGTTTTTTTTCTTGTCTAATGGAGGGAGGGGAAGGAAAGCAAGTGTACGTTATAAAGAACAGAGTAAACACAACTTTTATGGGTTAAGTGATGTAAGTAAAGAAGGCAGCTAGTAAAAATCCTAACTTTCAGATGCCTAGGATGATTATTGCCAGGATAAATATTCTTGGTGTATGAAACAATCTTAACTCTGTTTAAGTCTCTATCTCTCTGTATTTTGAATATATTTGCATGTCAAACTGATATGTTGTCTCTTTTGTGCAATGCTGCTTTCAGCAGGTAATGTGTTTTACAGTTTAGAAATGCCTTCCCGAAATTATTCATTAAAACTTCTTTGTGCAGGGCATGTTGCTTCTTTGTATAGATTTTAATTTATCAAAGGTTTTTCTATTGAGACTACTACAGATCCTCCCAAAGCTTTTCTTCATTGAGCGAATACTCTTTCTCCTTCAGGCAATTGAAACAGTGCATAGAGTCTAGAAAGCAGTAAATTGCTGTAATTTAATCAGCCACAAGGATGGAGGTAATGCTGGCTTTATCCCCTGGGTACATGACACATGGCAGATTTTGAATGTTATCGTACTCCTCTATGAGAAAGACAGAATGGAGATGAAGTCCATGAACATAGTGGAGATTTCTTAGCTAGAAAATTCAGCAAGGACTGTTATACATGGAGATATCAGCACTGCTTTAGCAAATCTCTGAGCTGCAGGGTACTGAACGCTGGAACAGGTACAGGGAAGTTATTCTTGAGGATTTATGCTTTTTAAATCCTTTCTGAGGTATCTGCTACTGTCTGCTGGCAGAGCCAGGAGAAAGGGCTGGACATATCATTGGGTTGGCTCGAATTGGCTGTCCTTGCAGTTTTAAGAATGAATCCAATGGGTGAAGACTGCTATGTAATTGACATCCTCCCCACTTTCATACTGAGAATATGTTTTGTGCATCACTGTATCCTACACAGTGGCAGAAAAAATCCCCTTAGAAATAAGAAGCTGCCGAAACCAAATAATAGCTAAATAACATAAGATCTTTTCTACCAAAGACATTCAGGGATATGAGGATACAGTGATTGTTTACTTCCGTCCCAGTTCAACAAGGCCAAGCACAAGGTCCTGCACCTGTGTTGAGGCAATCCCAAGCACAAATACAGTCTGGGTGGAGAATGGGTTGAGAGTGGCCCTGAAGAGAAGGGCTTTTGGGCATTGGTAGACAAGGAGCTCAACACAAGCTGGCAATGCGTGCTTGCAGTCCAGAAAGCCAACTGTATCCTGGGCTGCATCAAAAGAATTCTGGTCAGCAGGTCAAAGGAGGGGATTCTTCCTCTCTGCTCTGATCTCCTGAGACTACACCTGGAGTACTGTGTTCAGTTCTGGAGTCCTCAGCACAAGAACATGGTTCTGTTAGAGCTAGTCCAGAGGAGGGCCATGAAGATGATCAGAGGTTTGGAACACCTCCTGTATGAGAACAGGCTGAGAGAGTTGAGCTTGTTCAGCCTAGAGAAGACAAAGCTCCTGGCGGACCTTAGCACAGCTTTCCTGTACTTAAAGGGAGTCTACAGGAAAGCTGAGGAGGGTGTCTTTATCAGTCAATACAGTGACAGGATGAGTGATAATGGTTTTAAGCTGGAAGAGGGAAGATTTAGGTTAGACATAAGGAAGAATTTTTTACCTGTGAGGGTGGTGAGGCACCGGCACAGAGAATTTGTGGATGCCCCATCCCTGGAGGTGTTCAAGACCAATGTGGATGACGCTATGGGCAACCTGATCTATTGGAAGGTGTCCCTGTCCGTGGCAGAGGATTGGAACTGGATAATCTTTGAGGTCCCTTCCAACCCAAATCATTCAATGATTCTCTATGTTTCCATAAAATACCCCAGAACAGGGAAATACTGCCATGGGTTTTCCATTTAGCTGTGTGTTCCTGATAGCCTCTTTGATGTCTCTGTTTTCTACCACTCGCCTGAGACTATTTCTTCACCTCTGACTTTGTAGTTGTATGACTATTTCCTTTTTCCCTTGCAGATGCTATACTTTCAGTAAGCACTTACATCTTTCCCACTTTTTGGAAAGAACAGAGGAAACAGTTGATCCTTTCTTCTGCTTTAGTATCCACAGAGCCTGGATGATATCAGCCTGGAGACTGACTTGACTCCAGACCTCAGGATTTCCAGAGAATCTGAGTTTAGCCACATGTACCCAGAAAAGACAAGTTGGCCTGGCTCAGACTGCGATGTCAGACTGTACCTCTAACAATGGTAGCATTTGAGAGTTGCCAAAACAAAATTTAACCACAAAGTGTGAAAAGGAAAAGGCATTGCAGCAAAAAAAGTACATAGTCATTCTGATTTTGCAAGGTATTTGTCTCTTGATATATGGGCCTCAACCATTTTCATGTTAGCATTTCTTGGAAAAAACTGCTACCATTTGCTGCAGTCATTTTGTTTGTTATGAATGCTGGGTTTTTTTCCCCAATATGAACACAGTTTGATTACAGGTACGTTGGGGAGTCTCAGAGCCCATGGATTAAAAATTGCAATTAAATACTCAAGATTTCAGTTAGCAGATGTAATTTTATTAGCTGTCCCAACTCAACCCAACTTTTGCTCCACAGGAGGGATTCTCACTTACTCTATGCATATGCAATTATGTATGAGAATTAGTTACAGTATCTTTCACAAAGATTTATTCATTCACCTTTCCCCCAAATATGAAAATACAGGAAACCCCCAAGAGAACATCTCTGCATAACATGTTAGTCACTAGTGTGAACTGAAGTTTGTTCAGAAATATTAAAAAGAACCATTTTAGTCCAGCAGGAATCAAAGCTCTGTGCACATCAGCAGCGCTAGCCAGAGTCACTGCCATTCACTGCACCTGTAACAGGGAAACAAGTGTTAATTCTGAATCTCTTTGCACTAATTGCAAAGTTTAGGGAATGAATCTGCTGATGTAACAATTCCTTAATGCAATTTAGTTTTTATATTTTCCTTAGCATTTCACCTCTCTCTTGAAGACCCTATTAGCCAAAAGTGTACTGGGAATACATATATAATATATATATTTAAGAAAACAAGATATTAAAACGTCCTATGTCATTATTTTCAGAGGATAGTGTTTAATTCCTAAACATATTTATTGGGATCCTTATAAAGTTTTAGTTCTGAAAGCTTAGTAAAATGATTCATCAGCACCTCTAGTGCTGATGCTCCTTGTCCCACAATAGTCTTTACTGTCTTCCACCCTTTATACACACTAACCACCCCATCCAAATAAAAGGGGGTAACCTATTTGTAACTGCGTAACCCATTTGAGCTGCTTGTCTTCCATTGGTCCCCATACATGGGAAATCTGGGATGTTATTGACCTTGGTTTGGGATCATGGTCTTTTAGTATTGCGGCTGTAGAAATTCACACTACATGCTCCCCAAAACTTCTATTTCAGTGACACTGATAATGATAAGCTCTTTTTCTCTCTAGAAAGAAACTGTGGTTAAAAAGAACATCCTCTAACTTCAAAATTAAAGAGCTGGTTGTAGTTCTCACTTTTTTGCATAGACAAAACCCACTTATTTTTTACAAAACTGATTTTCTTTTTCTTGTTTGCTTGTTAAGACAGTTCTGCCTGCTATGGTATATCGACCTTCAGTGGGAACTACCATGGCTTAAAGTCCAATGAGGTCTTATTTTGATAAGGCATAAGTGTAATGATCTATTGGATATCAACAAAAAAAGTCACTCGGGCAAGAACTTATACAAATTTCTTTTGAATTAAGACGTTACAGGCCTTTTTAAGTATAACCCACCACTAACACAACTGTATGTACGTCTGATTAGTCTTCAGGACTTCCTGTTGATAAGGAAGAGGTAAATGACCAGGTCACTTCCAAGCCCTGAATTCGATGTTCAAAATTTTTCTTGAACCATTTTCAAATCCATTTAAAATGAGGTGGATATTAAGCTGGAATTTTTCCATCACTGAAAAAAATCATGCTGTAAGCATATCTGGCAATAGATCCTTCATAAATTTCAAATATTATTTAGGAAAAAGTATTTTTTATTAAGCACATTATGCTGTTTGTACCCTTGTAAGTGTACTGGCAGCTTGCAGTTAGAACTCCTGAGAATCTTAGTGCTATGGGCTTCAAAATGACTGAGTTAATTTGGAAACAATTATATAAATCTATAAAAACTTCTTTTCCCTTGGGAAAAAGGTGATCTATTTGGAGTAGCCAAATTTTCTATCTCTATAAAGCAAGGTCTAATTATATGCGTGGGTGAAGTTATAATAAAATATTTTTTATAATATGTGACTGGTTTTCTTCGTACAATTCTTATTACAGTAAAATGGTTGGAAAATGGAGTACCATAACAGGAAATGTCCTACCCATAGTTAACATTTGGCTTTGGACATAAACAGTCCAAGACTATGTTCTGTTGGAAGGTTCCACACTTTTTTTGGTAATACCACATATGGAGAGTAACTCTCACAAAACAAAACTTCTTGAATGAAACTTATAAATATCTTTATGCCTACTACTAAGTAAGGCTAAATCTTTCAGAGTGGAATCACTCTAGAACTCCCTGACCTTTGTATCTCCTATAACATTTAACAGCAATAATTAATAATCATGACAACAAAAAAAAAATTGATTTCCTGGTGAGTCTTCTATTGTGAACCCATATTTCAGAGTATTTCTCATGACAAACGTACCCATAGTCTTAATTTTTTCAGATCTGACTACATTAAGTTATATCTGTTTCATAAAAACCTCACTGATTAACAGCCCGCTGTGGTTGAGAATTTTCCTGACACAAATAGGACTATCCATGTGCTTAATCATGCATGTGAGTATTTGAAAAATGAGAGACGTAACTGTTTCAGCTGGGTTTGAATTTATAGTTGATGCTGACAGAACACTTACAAGCTGTAATCAGTACCTCTTACTGGAAATTTAAATTACAAAATGTTATATACTTCACAAATAATATCATCTGTCTTAAAACTTGTAAAATAAAACCTAACCTTCAGTTCTACAGAAAACGTAACAGTTGCCTACTTTCTTTTGTTATCCAGACTCCCTACCAGGCAAAGAGGACACACTGAGTTGCCGTGTTTCAGGACCACATAAAAGTGGGCTACATCTGTTTAATATGCTTCCTAGTATGCTTGATTTGCTTTTCTAGGCAGATCTAACACTTAACTTCTTATTGTTAATTTATAATAAAAGGATATTTTTACTCCTTTATCTTTTGATAGATTTAAGTGCCCTTCATGATTTAGTTCGCTATAAGCGCCCTGTTGAACCATTTGTGGATCCTGCAGTTTAATCAAAATATAGTATTAAGAATACTGTAATGAAGCCAGTTGATGTACTGAAAAGAGTAAGTTTTAGAACAATGAATCCACGTAAAGAAAACATACTTCAGCTGTTGCCACTTTTCTTGTTGCAGTTAGCATATTCTCCTCCAAGGTTAATTGATTTTAGCAGATAACGTGCAGTCCAGTTAATTTTTCATATAAAATATACAAATTTCTTGGATAGAAAGAGTGAACTTTCATCATAATGCATTCATACAGTAAATGAGACAGAAAATGAACTCAGCAAAAATTATCTTGTCCCTTCTGCAGCTGTCCCAAGTTGTTCCTCTAACATTTCTACACTGACAATACCAATCTTGTCAATCTGTGCTTTTTACTGTTAGACCTTGACCTGAAACGAGGATGAAGACATTTCAGATTTGTACAGGATTTAGTCTTATTTGTAAGAATGTTTATTGCTCTGATCTGCATTTTCTCTTGGGCAAATAAAACAGACATTCGCATTCTAGGAATAGCTGAGCCTGAATTTCATAATTCAGCAATGACCTTAAGATATTTGCAATTAGATTTAGTATTCTGGTCCTGTTACAAGATGACTTTCTAGTTCAATAAAACAGGATGATTACTTGTTGAATGTCTTTAAAAAATAACTCTATGTTCTTCCTATTCAGAGTGCTCTTCAGTGCAATATCTATCTTCCCTTGTACAAAGAGCACCTGGAATATTAGATACTGAGTGCTTTCATATAACAAATAGTAAGTAGCCACGTGTAGATTGGATTCTTGAAAGTGTCATAAGTTCACTTTAGCCTCACCTAGAATTTCCTCCACAGTGAATGGAACCCCATAACCATCATGAACACCACTCCTACTCTGCTCCTCTTGGTTTTGCCTGCACCGTAATTGCAAACCAAATTATGATATACTCATTTCAGTTTTCTGCGTGTAACACACCAGACATATTAACTTCATGTCCAAAGGAACTACTCTACAACTGCAATTGTTTAAAGCTGTCATATGGTACCCTAATAAGTTATGAAATTATTTTCATTGGGTTTATACAGGAGGAACCCAACTTGTATCTGTTAGTATAAGTACACTCTGGCCAAATTAAAATTATTTCTAAATGTGGTAGACTCTCAGGTTTAGCAAAGAAGATGGTCTGTCCAGTGAGGCACCTGGGAACTACCATTCAAGAGCAAGAGCAAGACTTTAAAAGGATAAGTGGTTTTACTCGTTAAAAAAAATCTAGAAAAATTTGGGATGGTAAGTTTAAACTAAAGTATATCTTCTTCATCCAAATATTTTGAAAACAATTAATTATTGAATAAGTAGTAGATACATTAAATCAAGTCCATAAGCTCATTGTAAATAAATTAGACACATAAGTTTCAAGTTTTTTGTATTTTTTGAGTTCCTAATAATTTTTCTATGATTGAACCAGCATTTAGAACACCAAATAGAACAAGGATAAAAAACTGAACAGTGGACCAGTCTTACAGGACAAAAGCATCTGATTTAGTTTTGTCTTCTATCAGAGTAAAACTTCGTAAACAGTAGTAATAGTGAAAAAAAAAAAGTAAAATATTCATTGCTTTTTTTTAGAATTTCTATTGACAATCTAATCTTTTTTTTGAGATGTTTTGGGTGATAAAAAAGATTTTAAAAGATAAAAAGTTTTAATGTTTAAAAAAAGCAAATATTTTCCTTCTACTTATTGAAGGTTAAATACTTTTTTTCAGGTATTGTTTTCAACTCTGTCTTTTCTCATAGTGGTAAGATGCCTTGAAGAATCTAGTATCTAGTAGATGGGAATCTTAATTTTTCATTCTTCTTTTAAAACTGAGTAACTGCTCATGACCCAGAGGAAACGCACACTGTGTTGTGGGAAACAGTGCTTCTGGGAACCAAAACAATAGGAATGAAGGGGAACCTCAGTTTGACCTCACATAAGTCAGTGTGCTAATAGGGAAATGAAAGGTAATGATTTATTGGACTAATACAAAATTAAACATTTGGCTTATTAAAAAATAAGCATTTGATTGAGGTTACGTAATTTATTAAAAATATTTTAATCCAGGGAAAGCTTACTAGAAATATTTTGGTTTCACTAGACAAGGGTTGAATTACTGAGGTCTCAAGAGGAATTGTCCTGTATTATGGGAACTGGTAGATCATGCCCACCAAGAATTCCCCTTTTTTGTAACACCGAAGAATCTGAAGCCTGTGTTCTTTTGCTTCAGGCTTTCAACCACATTTCCTCTTCCTCAGACTTTGACTACACCTTTGGAATAATTTGCCCTCAGCTAGGAAAATGCTATGCACGCTAGAGACATGTTGTGTTTTGTGCAGAGAACCATCTGGAGCAAGAGATAAACCTGTGTTGCAACACAAGGCTATCCTGAGGGAATAGACTCCACTGCCCAGCAAACCTTTTTTTTCATTCTTGTTACGGCACTGCTTTCCGACACTTACCTTTCATCACATTTGGTGTAATATGGATTTGGGTTTTTTTGTATTTGAAATGGGGAGGAGACTTTTTATAAAGGAACAATAGCATCAAGAACCATCAGGCATAATCACACCGATGTAATTCTTGCACAGTGGCAAGCTTAGTGATTCACTTTATCTCCTGACAAATGCTTTGAATCTATGTGAAGCAAGCAGGAATGATAATCCTGTCCTAGTTTTGCCTTAGAACATTCCTCCTGTTGTCAGTTCTCCACAGCGTCTTTTGAAATCTCAGGTTAGCAGAGCCAGCACAAGCCACAGTGGCTCACGCTTACTCCAAGCTGCAAGGGGCATTTAAATAGTCATGATTCCTTCTCTGGGTGACTTTTGCATAACTCTTGCAAGTACCTGTTTCATGTTTGCACATCCTTACTCATTGACTATCAGTCAGTTATGGGACACAAGCACAAATGAAGAAAGTTTCAGGATATCCATAGCTAACAGAAATTGAGTGAGTGAAACATACCTTTATGCTACTGAATCTGGATGAGAGTATTTTGCACAAGAATTACAACCAAAAAGTTGCTACAGGCATAACCCCTTAACCAATTCTGATTTCAGCCTCACAGGAGGGCACGGCCATGCTGACATCCTTTTAAAATTACTGGGATGGTCCTCTCTGCTGTTTTGATCACCCATAGGGCCCTCCATGTTGGTTGTTCCCTCACCTGTTACTTGGTTGGAATAGAGCTCCTGTTACACCCTCAGTGGTAGAGCCTTTCTCTGCCAAAGATCCATTACTTTCTTGTCACTCTCAGTTCTGAGTCATAGCTCAGGCTGAACAGTCCCAGCACTCCCAGCTTCTTTTTCTATGAAAGATTCTCCAAGCTAGACATAGGGTCAGCTTGACTGAGCAGGGATTTTCTGCTAGAGCTTAGGCAGAAAAGAAAACTCTATAGACTGAAAGCAAGAAGAGGTGACTCAGGAGGACTACAGGGATGCTGTTCACCACTGTAGAGAGAAAGTCCATGTGGTCAAAGCTCAATTTGAGCTCAAGCTGGCCAGCACTGTCAAGGACAGAGTTTTCTAATGTACATGAATAGCAAAAAGTGTATCAGAGATAACATAGGTCCATTATTTTGTGAGGTCAGTCTCCTCACAAGTAGGAATGCAGACAAAGCAGAAATATTTAATGCCTTCCCCACCTCTGTCTTTAACATTGATGATGGACCCTGAGAGCCCTGGAATCCTATGTTGGAAGATATGCCTGGAGGAATGAGAAATGCCTATCTGACTCTGAACTGGTTTGAGGCTTGCTACTCAATTTGGATGTGCAGAAGCCCATGGGGTTTGATGGGATTCATCCCAAGGTACTGAAAGGTCTGGCCAATATCCTCACAAGACCTATCCATTATTACTCAATGGCCTTGAGAGTCTGGAGATGTTCCAGTTGACCGGAAGCTGACAAATGTTGTCCCGATTTTCAAGAAGAGTAGGAAGGAAGACCTGGGTAATTACAGTTCTGTCAGTCTCACTTCAGTGCCTGCTGAAATTATGAAGAACTTTATTATATTATTCTATAGGGTCACAAAGATAACCAGGGGACTGGAACATCTCTCTTATGCATCCTCTTATGAGGAGTGGGTAGTGTCACTTGATTTGTTCAGCATGGAGAAATGAAGGCTGATATGTGTCCTAATCACAATCTACAACTTGCACAAGGTGGTCAGTGGAGGGGGAGATGCTAATCTCCTTTCTCTGGTAACCAGCAATAGCACATGAAGGAACAGAATGAAGTTGTGTCAGGGAAGTGGTCATGGCACCAAGTCTATCAAAAGTTGAAGGAGCATCTGGATGATGTTCTTAATCCTATGGTTTAGTTTTTGTAGTCCTGCGATAAGCACGGACTTGTACTTAATAATCCTTATGGGTTCCTTCCAACTTGAGATATTCTCTGATGGTATGATTCTATTAATCACCTTTGTGGTGTCCATGTATGACCATGATTCTCTTGTACTGGGGAGCACAGCTCTGGACACAGCACTCACCAAGGCAGAGCAGAGGGGAAGGATCACTTCCCTCGACTTGCTAGCAATGCCCTGCCTAAGGCAGACAAAGAGTACAGGCAACTGGGCAGTCCTTTAAACTCCATTTTACTTCAAAGTAAGAGAATATTTAAATGTCAGATACATTTAAATGAAAAGGTCACTGTATTTGAGTTGCCAAGGTCCTGTGAACTGTAGCAGAGCAGCAAGATTTGCATCACTTGATTTTGAGAATTTGTGCAAACCCATCATTGCAAGCTTGCCTTCATAAAGAGTTCTTTCAGAGCTGATGCAGCACTTCGGGGTTAGGATTTTCCTCATGCAAGCTACAATGCACTTAGATGCTTTTTGTGCACAGAAAGTATGAGTTAACTTACTTGTCTTCCAAATTGTGGCTTGTAAATTCTCACCATACCCTTCAACCCATTAACTTCTACAGGAGAAAAGCCCTGGAGTGAAAATGCGCCACACCGCTGAACGGTGTGAAAGTTCAGTTGGTAACAGGTACCCCACAGCAAGTGTAATCTGTGAGGTAAAACCCGTATTCAATGGGACATCTTACTAAAAAGCAGCATGTTTTGCCCAGAAGGTCTGGCAGTCGGTATACTGGGTGTCTGACATTTAATATCCACATCATATCCCACAAAAAGATCAACATGGAGCCTTTCAGGGTTGATAACTAACAACCTCTCTAGTAATTAAGCTCTGAGCACCTTTTGAAAACAGTTTCAAGTCTTCTGGGATTCTTTAATTCTCATATGCGTCACCAAAGTGCAGGTTCAGTATTCCCACAGAAAGCAGCAATCCCTCTGATTTACAGACTTCCCCACCCTTGGAACCGAGACACTGACATGTTCTGCTCCAGGCACAGAAAAGCTCTGTCTCTTTTTCTTTTTATTTTTTTCATTTTCTCCCAGAAAAATTGTTTCCTGTCAGATTAATGTTCCAAATTACAAGTGAGTCTAATCCCTGGTGATTACCTACCTACCCTAACTGACTGTCTTGTTCCAAAGCAAGGCAGGGTGTTTGAGCAGACAAACAAAAAAAAAAGGTTCTGGTTTACTGAGACAGAGAGAAAACAACTACAGAAAATATCATCTAGCTTTCTATCTCCCAATTACTATCATTCCTTCTTTGATTAATAAAGTGAAAGACTGTCTTGAAAAGTTTACTGGTTTTAAAAAATTTGGTGGCATACACAGTCTGCTGGTTCAGCTGGTCTTTGGAGAATTGGTACTGGGAACCAACTCACAATTTTCAGAAGTGCATTAGGAATTGAAACATTTCAAAAAATTGCTACTTAATTCCAAATCAATGTGCTTCCTTTACTGTCTAATTCCTAATTACAAGATATTGGATGCTAGTTTTGTGACTGATAGAGACATGGGGTTTAATGTTCCAAAATGATGCTTGCTCTCTAATGTTGTCTTTTGTTAATTCAGAGGTGTTTTTCAAGGAAGGAACCAGGTACCTGTTAACCAGAATAAGACTTTTTCTAATTAATAAATAATTTTTTGCATATATACTAGTCAGAGCAAATATGACAAAGAAGTGAGGAATGCGTGGTAGGTGAGCTAACAGGGAATTCCTTTCTGCGTGTTTGGGGTTTTATCTCTTGGTATAAAATTATAGAAATAAAGGAGGAACCATTCTTCTGATGTTTTAGCAAGGTCCTTCAAAGTATCAGAGGCAAATAGGAGGAGCTGTGTCTTGTAAGAAGGTATGGAAAAGAAAGTGTTTAAATTCTACCTGCTCAGTTACAGCAGCATGCAAATTGGGAACTCCTCTCCACACACCTCCTGCCTCAGCACCCTAGGACACCATCCTTCCTCATTCCAGGAAACTTATAAACATCATGGTTTAGACCCAGATCTGGAGGGAGCTGGTAGTTCTCTCCTGATTTGGAGTGGCCTGATCTACACTATTAAGAGAGTTTTCTCTGTACAGCGAAAGAAGAGAATATAAAAGGCTTGTGAAAACATTTCTGAGCAGTCCCAGAATTCTGAGCAAAGCCCTTCACCAATCCCAGGCTTGGCAGCAGTCAATCCAAGGAGACTTTTAGATGCTGTCGATACACTACATCAGCCAAAAAGAGTGACAGGGGCCTAGATATATTGCTTTGTTAACATACAAGAGTTACATGAGAGCCTGATGGCATAAGATACCCACACTGACTACTGGTTACTGAGTGATTTATCAGCTTTGTTTAAGTGGAAAAGTAGATTGGAGGGGAAAGGATTTATGTCTGCAAATTATTCTTAACCTTATTGTCTTATATGTGACAGCAAAACAGGAAAAACATGGCTAAGAAATTATAGGATAGCATTAAAGTTACTAAATCATCAAAATATCTCCCAGGACATGCTTTTCCATGCTTAATTTAATGAGCACATGCAAAAGAAAGGGGAAGTGGTGTAGGAAGAATAGTAAGGAGCCAGCAAACACTCTGCATGTGCTTCTGACACAATTCCGCATTTCAGTATCATGTCTTCTCTCAACATCGTCCCTGTCCATGCCCCATTTATCAGCAGCCAGAAAAAAAAAAGAGTATTTTTAAGTCTGACAGATCTGAAACAAATGTGCAGATGCAGACAGATATGCAACAAGCACTCACCTGTTTGGTATTTCAATACTTCACTGGATGCAGTTCGTAAAAAGAAAAAAATCCTTGATTCTGTAATAGGCATTCACCTATGTTCTGTTAAATATAGAATGAAAATAGTCCCAACCAGAATACATGGGAAAACTCCCTAACAAATTTACAGTATCATTTATCTTAAATGCACTTCAGATCCTTTTTACAGTCATATTTTTCACAATCTTTTACATTCATTTTCTAGCAGAAAACAAATATACTTAAGAGACACCTTGCAATTGCCTCAAAAGCTAGTATCATCCTCTGAATGCTTTGGTGAAAGTAATTTTTAATGCTGATGGATTATTGATGATCAACAGTGTTCTGATACTTTTTTCTTTTCTAAAGTGCATTTGCCGAAGTATAAAATTGAGGTTTATATATAACTTGCCCTGACAGCTGGAGGGCAGTATTACTCTCACAAAGAATAACAATTTGTCTGTGCTGAAAGCAAAAAACAGGACAGTAATTAGTATGTTTCAACCATAGAAGACCAATAATTCTTCAAAAGCAATAGTCCTACAGACTGTCAGCACTTATAAGATGGAAATCTGAATCAATCCCGTGGTTAGTTTGAGGCGACAGAGATACACATAGCCTTTGATCTGAAAGCAACTTCAGAGCCAGTGCTACATGCTTGGCATCTCATTGCCAGGGAAGTGTGTAGGATGGACTAGCACCCCAGACAAGACACTGCTGCTGCCCTTCTACATTGCCTTGTCCCTCTGGGGACTGGCAATGTGGAGCATCCTCTTTCAAGAGGCTCTATCTATGCAGCTGGTGATTGCCCATGGCTCCCTGGAACAGTACAGGATGCTGGGGAGAGCACTCGGATCTTGAAGATCACCCAGTAGTTTGTAGCAGATGGTAAATCCTTCACTAAACATCAGTGGTATTTCATGAAGAGACAGGTGCTGTTAAATGCTGCAGGCACTGATTTGTTTTAGTTCTTTTCTGTCCAAGCCACTGCTACATGCATATTCAAAGGACACACACCAGAGATCATTCATATCTCTACTTGAGCCTCCATTAAGAGAAATATTAAGGCTCTGATGATGTCCACTCACAAAGACCAGGTCGGGCAGTGGGTTAAAAGCCTCAGAGCTACTCAAGTTATGCACCACCCAGCTATGAACATCACAGGTTAGATTAGGTGGTCCTGAGGTGTGCCTTATCCACAGGACACAGCAACTTTATCTATGAAGTAGGGTCCTGAGTAGAGCCCGAAGCGCTGAGCTGGTCAGGTTGAGCTCTATATTTGCATTCCTGTAGGTGCTGATGGGGAGGATAGAAGTAGGGTGGAAGAAGAGGAGGAAGGAAACATCAGGGGTAGAGTGGTGGACAGCCGATGGGTGGGTGAAGAAGGAGTGGTGGGAGCACTGACAACAGAGATGAGCCTGAATACACCTTTCGACCTGGGTTTGAGCTGCCTCACTCATAAGAGTGAGTTCACACCTCAAGACTTTTTGATATGTTATTAAAGTGTCATCAGTTTAGAGATACAACCCAGCTCATTTTCATGCACCCACAGGTTACGAATGAAGTTATCAGCAATCTTTTGTAGGATATGTAAGTGACATGCAAAATAAACACACACAGCATTGTCTTCAATATTTGTTAATTAAGTTCCAAATGGCAGATATTAGGACTAGTTTTAATTAATGTGTTACATGACAGCAGGTTTAGTTTACAGCAGCAACAGCCAAAAAGCACTCAATTTGATCAAATTAAATGTTATGAAGTTTTAATCCCATTGAAGTGTGAAACGTTTTAATCTCTAATGAAGGCTGAGTATTTCTCCCAAGTTTTATTTGGTATTAAGAATAGTAGTTCTGGATCTTAGTTATCCATATAATTGCCCAATTCCTGTAAGAAAATTGAAGCCTCTAGTCCAAGCAGTAGGAAGAGGGAAGCAATGGGTGATCACATCACCAGTTCAATACACAAGAAAATCTGGATGTATATTAAACTAGTGATATTTTACCAGAATAAACTAAACACAGTGGGATATCCCTCACAGGACAGCATTACATTTATTGCATTATCTTTTCTTAAAATGCTTTATGGTGTTTTTTATCTGCTTTCCCTGTTTTCAAACACATGGACTATTGATATTTTCAGCCACCTAAAGAAGCAATTTCAAAGAAGCCCCCAACATGATTTGTGTTCTTGTGGTCAATTGTTCTATTTTCTCACTGAAGGTCATTGCTAAGACAAATGCCTGACAGAAATTTGCTGTCTTTCATCATTAGATTTTTCTGAGTTGATGGATTCCTACCCAGGGAATCTTTTCACAAATTCCACTGAGAGAGACAGAAAGACTACTGTGGATTTTTACCATTTGCTTTCTGACTCAGTTCTTTCCAAGCTGCATCTTGGGTGGGGAACCAGGTCTTCAGTGTATTAGGTTATCTGCCATTTCCTTTTCAAAGGAGAGGTCTAATGAGGGATAGGATTTGCATTTTCAAATGAATTTTTACCTCCTTCTGGCTGAAAAGTTAATGCCAAACTTGGCATAAATCAAGGTTAAGCCAGTTCTTGAAGCCACCTTCGGGGCAAAAAGACTATTTCCTTATTTCTGAAGGTACTGCAGGGACTGGTGGAAATCCACACAGATTCAGTACTGACAGAACAGCAATGTTGATTTACACTTTCTAAGGACTTTGCTGCTTCCTACACGGAAATGCTGAGCTGTTTTTTTTTTTTTTTAAGGGATGTGAGATTTTAATTATTGTATTAACATTGTCAACTGTCAAATGCTTTGAAATAATTTAATATTCCCTGTCTCCTTACAACCTGTTTATTGATATTCATGAAGTGAATCCTGTCTTGAGATGTCTAGACTGAATGTCAATATGGTTTATAGATGAAGACATGGTTTATAGATGGAAGGTATTAATAATTGAATCCTGAAATTGTTTAATTTTACTTGAATAAAAGGCCAGGCAGGACAGGAACCAATATGCCCTTTACTAAATTGATGCACAAGTGAGTACAGCCAAATAGAATCATTTCAACCATCAATGATGTAAAAAAAAAAATGATTGACTTAGGAGGTATATTTTAATAAATAAAACTGTTTTGTTGAAATTATTTTCCTGAGCAAAAATTTTTCATCCTACACATGACATGAATAGAGACACCTCTTTATAGTGTCTATATGCACTAGACATAAATTCCAGAAGACATATTTTAACCTTCACTTCTCTTTGGATTTCATACCAGAAAGGACTAAGGAGAGACTTTCCCAAGAAAGATCATGAAAGTAATATTTAAGCTCTATGCAGAAGGTGCAGGATAAGTATTGTTTCTCCTGTATAATTCATAAAATCACAAAAGCTGTTCATAACATTCCACTCTATCCTTATTAAATATGTTTATCCAATAATGTAATCAGGATGAGTAAAAGTCTGTAAATATCTTGAGGGAAATGATTACTAGCCTTTAAACAAGAAAAAACTTCTTTTGTGGACATGCACATGACAAACCCAGACATAGAGAAAGAAGTATTATCCAATCTTTAAATCACAATATCTCTCTTGAAAATGCTGAGGTCCCAAAGGTGCCAGAAAGCTTCCAGGGGATCCACTCAGTCAGTGCCTCACTTGTCCATTAGCTCTATAAAATCCAGCATTGAGAGCTCATTTTTAAAATATCCATAGTATGAACCTATGTCAATTGAAGTCAGTACGACTTTACTTCTTAGTGATTTCAATAGATACTGTCTCAGCCCTGAAAAAACAGCTTGTTTATATCTTTCTTAATTACGTTAGAATCAGCTCTAAAACCAGTATTTGTTTATTAACACCTTAGGTTTCTACAGCCTTTTTTTTATTTTTACTGCAAATAGAATCAGAAATTTTGGTTGCTTTCATAAAGAAAACTCAGTGCATATCTGAGTGTACAAGTGGCTGGAAGGGAGCATCACTGTAGGTTTCCTGGTCTGCACAGGATCTTTATACTTATTATTTCTTTGGATAAGGGCATGTATTAAATCCAAGCAGATATTCTACATCAGTTCTGTGCCAGTCTAAAATGGCCTAGGAGATAACTTCATTATAAGATTTGACCAGTCTGAGTACAGACAAAGCTGAAAGATAATTTTATTTGAAAAAGAAAACTTTCTTACTTAAACTGTAGGTAGATAGACTTTAGCCAAGAGATAGATAGTTAGTACATAGGTCTGGCTATGGAAGACCTGCTAAGATTCAAGATTCACCAGTCTAGGACTCCTAGGATGTCTTGCAAAGAAAGCAGTGGTCTGTCCCACCATATAAAATGTCATTTCACCACTTTGCTATAGGTTTAGTGACTGTATATTTGACATCCATGAGTGCAAAGAGCTTTTCAATATTCCTTCTCAAATACAAAACTCCACTACTACCGATATAAATCAATATCAAAAACTGTGGAGTACTGTATTATTTGCCTACATGTTTATATTTTAGTGGGAAAAAAAGCCTGTTTGATTTCTGCTGTGTTCATATGGGTGGCTTATGGAGAAATATGGAAGACAAGAAACAATTATATCCTTACAACCATGGGTAACAGAGAACAGTGCCATTGACAATTCTTTAATTTGATTGTTGAGTCTAAACTCCTCATGTCAGCAGACAAATATACAATATGCCCTAACGTTTCTGCACTGCTGATCTGGAAATGTCACTTTTTATAGAGTGTAATGAATCCTGAGACTTGCTCCACTGGAGACGTTTTCCTCCAACCACTAGATCCACTGTCTTTTTTGTTCCAGTCCCAATATATGAGCATACTTTACCACAATGTGAAAAATCATGTCAATTAGACAGCATGAAAGAGGCAGGATGAACTCAACCTTGACAGTTCATGATGGCCCATGTTCATCTGAATTATAAGTAGGACTGTTATTCCAAAGTAAAAGAGCTGTGCAGGCAATAATACAATAGACAGCCCCGACTCAGATTTCAGATGTTATAACGTAGATAATTACATATGGCATGAAATAAAGACATGAAAAGCAGGGTATTTGTATATCATTATGCAATAACAGTACGTTAGCATATGTAATCACCTCTCTGAATAAATTTGTTCCATACAGAAACTGGGAAGCACGTTAAAAGATTATGTTGTAGTCATATTTGTTTCCAGTTAATTTCTGTTGCCAGCACTCTCTATTCTTGTTACTCATTCTTACTCTTTTACTGGACAGTGCTCTTGTGTGGATCAAGAAATTGATCTACTTTAGAAATAAAACACCTGCTATTGCTTTTCGGTTAGATCACTTGAACAAAGTATACACTATAGGATCACAAAAAAAGCAGAGGGCAGTACACTGCCCAAACATCAGCTGGTATTTCAACAAAAAACCCATTCTTGTGAAGCCCATAGACTGAACAACCAATATTAGTGATGGGTCAGTCCACAGTCATGGTCCAAGCCAAGTTAAATCCTCTAGAAATCTTTCTACCAGTTTTAACAGGTTTTGAACTGGCTTATAATAAGTGTAGTGAAGTGAATCTGTGTACTCTGATCTGTTAACAAAGCATGCATCATTTATTTAATATAATACATAATAGTTTTTTCATCCAGAAAGGATTTGAGGCAAGCACAGCAATATGGAACATCATGAGACCCTGAAGTAAATGGAAGTTATTTTGCTATGGGTCTCTAAATTGAGACCATCTGTTGGCTTGATGAAACAGGTGTTGAGCATTTGCAACTTCACTGATGTACAGGGATCTTTGTGAAGATCTGCACTAGCTGAAAATCCTCGCTCTCTTTTTGGTCCACAGTTAGCTATGGGCCGCTGTGTGCTGTTCTTAGAGAAACTAGCTCAATATCATCTCACAAATAGAATCAGTTTATTTACAGATCTGAAATAATTCACTTTTTTGAAACTGATTATTATTTAATCCTTTATAGTTGGAGTTTATCTACCCAAGAAATGAAGGCAGCAAAATACTATTTCTTTGAGCTATGGGCACACTAATTAACAGCAAGAAGTATTGCAAAGAATTACTATATTGTCAATCTAACTTTACAGACCAAGTATATTCAGGCAATTAATTTTAATATGTTTCAAATTTTATTCAGTGTGGCATAGAAAACGGAAATGAAATAGCACTTGGCTGAAAACAAGGAAGCTAGAGTTAAGCAACATTACTCTTGTTAATTTCAGTTGTTCTTTGCTAATTCATGTGAGCTAAAGATCTCTCACAGAATGCAAATTTGACCAGCATATCTACAAAACCAGGATTAAATCTATTAGGATATTTTAAGCCAATGGATGAAAGTTGCAGGTAGAAGCAACCTTTTCCTGACATAGTTTTATTTTTATGAGATGCAAATTTCCTAGTCTAATGTCTACTAGCTAAAAAATGTTGCCACAGGCAAACAACAGTTTTAGCAGAATTGTTTCATGGGGCAGACAATCTGCAGAAACGGTTGAGAGGTTTAGGAAGCTTATTTCAAACCACTAGAAAATTGCTACAGTAATTCCTGCAGAATTTATAGTTCTATTGTAGCCAACTTGTCTTTATACTATCCACATTATTGATTCATCTGTGTTAGTAAGGGATGATGTTATAATAATGTCATTTTGGCAAGATGCAGTACTATTTAACTAATGCATTATTTTCTGAAAGGATTCCCTTTAAGAACAATATGTTTTTACTATACCATTTATTCCTTTCTCCCTATCCTTTGAGTACAAGCAGAAATAGAAACGGCAGGAGGTAACAAATCTTGTCATATAATCTCTTTCCCCTTATCCTTTGTTCAGGATGATCCCTTCAACTCATGAAAAGTCTACTTTAGAGCAAAGTGAAATGTTTTTAGGAAACCCAAAGCAAAGTAAAATTCAGGTGTTCGCAGCTTTTTCTCCAGGTGTGCTATCCAGCCCAAGTTCTGTCAAGAGGTTTGATTTTTTTAATTAAACCTGAGGATAGTTATGAATGGAGTCAGTGTATTGTTTTGTGTCAAAAGAAAGATAAACCCCAGCATTTTGCATGGTTCCAGCTACAGATTGACCAAAATCCAAACTGTGAAGTTCATGGTTTTCCTTCAGAGACAGAAAATGCCAGACCTGAACCTCGGAGAGAGAGTGACCGTGATGGGCAGAAGGGCTGCAGGCAGAGGGTCGCAGCCTTTCTTTTGCAACCTCCACTGCTATCTCTAAGGGAAACTGTCCAGATTCTGATTTGCATCCATGCCACAAATTAAATTATAAACTAAAGAGGCTGCTTAACACGTACAGGGGTGGAACAGCCTGAGACTGCAAACAAACCAGTAGAGCCAATTACAACATATCTCTGTGATATGGACACTTCATCACTTTGTCCTGGACAAAGTCCATGAGGTTATTTAAAGTATGTAATGAACAGTTTTCATATAGATTTGTGTTTATTACTAAAATGGAATAGCTGCAAGATGAACTCAGCAAAGAAAATTCGTTAAACTCCAGGGCCTTCCAGCATACTGCCATTTGATTCCTAGAACTGGAAAATGCATTGGCCTTTCCCAAACAAATATAAGGTGCAGGATGGATATTTTAAAGACTTTCCCAGGAAGTCAGTCTGTGTAGATACTGAATGGCAGCTGCAGACACAGGAAAAGTGTAGTAAAAAACCATCATGCTTTTAGAAGCAAGTAGCGGCCACATGTAATGCACACCATCTGTATTTGACAGGTGATTAGCTGCATACCCAGTAAAGACATATAGGTGACTGGCAGATAAGCAAAAAGGTAACTAGAAACGTAGCAAATTAAGAATCCAGATCAATGGATATGAAAAGCTTCCAGGCCAAAAAAACCATCATTTTAAAACCTTTAGAGTACTGTAAAGGAGAATCCAATCTGTATGGAGGCTGCCTAGGGAAACCAAAATAGTCAAAAACAAAAAAATAAAAATTTCTTTTCACCACCTCATGGAAGACATGAAGTGAATGTAACTTTGTAGCTAGACATAATAGCAGAGAGTACAACAGCTGCAAAAACTAAAGGAGAAGGATAAACCATCCCAAATGATCAAATAAAAGCAGTCTAAGTTAGCACCTCCTCAGATGGATTTCCCCACCCTCCAACTGAAATATGATCATTGACTCTGTGGAAAACCCCTTTCACCCAACATGAGGTACAACAGGAAAGCTCAAAGAACCCTTCACAGTACCTTTCAACATTATATCTCAGTAAGATTTACAAAAGACTTGAAAGGTTGCAATGCAGTTCTGGAAACACAAAAATATCCTCATTGGAGACGAGATCACTGGGGGACACGTGATGCCTTCATATAGCAGAGAGAGTGGAGAGAAACTGATCTTACTCTAGAAAATTGCCCAAGAGTTACAAATAAAATATGTGTATCCAGAAAATAAATAAAACCATATCAGGTGCTTAGACTGGCAGAGAACCCTACAGCAGTCATAAGGTCAGCCACAGAGGAAAGCTGGGCTGGGTAGGGGTGCAAGCAGTAGGGTCCAATGAACAGGTATGGAAAACAGCAGTGCAAAAAGTGATGTGACAACATATGTACATACATTGCTGAAAAATATGTCTGTATCTGTCATTGACAGCTAAGCTGCTGGATCAACAACAAGTTCAATTTGCATCTGAGCTGTAGAATCAGTGCAGCACTAGTGATTAGCATCCTTTTTTAGGCAGATGCTCCATAAAACTGTTTTTGGACCACTGACAATAAAATGTGTGATGCCACAGCTGAGAGCTCCTGGTGTACACACTCAAAAGCAGCAGGGAAAGACAAATTGGCATCTGACACCACACATTTGCCTTCTCTTGACCAGGGGAGGCAGAATTATCATAGGTTTGCTAATAGTTTGACAAGAATTAAAATGCAATGGAGCTTGAAGGTACACTGATACAAAAATGAACTCTCTACTACCTCACTGGATCACTGAAATGCAGAATTCCACTTTAAAAGAAAAAAAAAAAGAAATCAATAAGGCTGCAAGGATATAAAGCAATGTTGGACCTTCTTAGACTAGTTCAAAGGAAGGCAATGACCCAATACTGGACAAAGAAAGGGATAATCGGGGTAGTTGCACTGACTAATAGCAGACTGGTAAGAAATGACATCCCACTACTGAAGACAAAACGCAGTTTTATTAAGGGCAAGAACACTAACTGTAATGCCCAAACCATTTTTTTGGCATACTGAGCTAAATGAGCCATCCAATCAAGAGGCCAACATACTCTATAGATCTGTTGCTCTAAAACTTAAAAGCATTAGCCTAGTTACAAAGTATTTATATGCAAACTGAGCCTCACCCTAGAGTGAGTGCCAGGTATCTAGCAGATGCTGGTGAGCAGGCTGATGGTACTTAATATGCTGGTAATATCTAAAATGGAAGTGAAAACTGTTACAAGAGGCAACTTCCTATAAGAAGTGGTACATGAGTACAAGATTCTTACATTCAAAGCAACCCAGTAGTAATCTCAACATAAGTAAGAGCAGGTGTCAAAAAAAGAAACACACTGCAGCAAAAGCCAACCTTCAGATGAGCTAAAGCATGTGTGCTGCTGACCAGGAATAAATCCCCTTAGTGAGGACAAAAATGAAAGAGAACAGGCTGTCCAAATTTTCCTCTACTTAACCAAAAGCCATCTGAAACCCCAGACAGCTCTGGGAAACCTCGGAGCAGAACTGTTCACTTTAAGTGAAAAGAGTGGCTTGAAGACTGAGGATAATTGTGCATTGACAATAATCAGAAAACTGAAAACACGTAGAGAGATTATCATAAAAATACTTGCAGAGGATACAAAACCTGAGACATAGCTTAGAACAGAACAGACCTGGATTTTTTTGTCATTCAGACATACTGATTGTAGACAAAAAGCAGACCTAGAGCAAGGCAAAGAAAAAAATAAACACTTCAAGAAAGCTGTAGAAACTAAACCAAAGGTAACTACCAAGATTTGTCAAACAGCTTGCAGTCACGGACAGACAGACCCGAGATCTGACTGAGAAAAACGTGAGACCTGCTTCTTCCAGGTTGTTTTCTGCTGAAGAGTCAGCCCAAGCCAGACCCATGAGGAGAGCAAAGAAGCAATGAGATGTTGCCCAGCTGAATCAGGACAGAAGTTAATTCCCACCAACAGCTACAATGCAAGCAGTTTCAAAGATCACTGTATTTACCATCCCACTTTGTAGAAGTAAAGACAAGCAATAAGACAACAACCGCTAAAATGAAAAACGATGTCCCTGAGTGAATGATGTAGAAGTGACCTCTGGCTCCTGATCAGATGACAGCAGAAAGAGCACAGGTTAGTTGGAGGGTGTAAAGGCTTTTCAGGCCTTTATCCCAGCTACCTTTAAAAGTTGGATGGAATCACTGAAGTAGAAGTTGCTCTGCATAGATGCCCTTGGAAGACAGTTTATGTGGTGCCTAAGCTTAGCTGGGATAGAGCTAGCTGAAGGAGCTTGCGCATTGCACACAGCCAAAAATCTAGCACTTCCTATCTAGTTCTCCTAAGAAAGGGCCAGTTTCATTTTAGAAACATGCATCCTCTCTTGCTAATGAAGATAGTACATGAAACAAAGTCCATTACTCTTGCAGCGACTTCCTTTGATCAAGCACCTAGTGAAGCTGCACTTACGTAAAAAATGATTGAAATTCAATGCTGAGGCCCCTCCAAAGCAATTCTCTCTGCTCCTCCTCCTGAATTTTACCATTTTGGTTGAGCTGCATCAAAGCCTTTTGGGTATATATAGTTCAGTTTATATCTTGACTGTCTATGTCCTGACTGCACTAAAATGAGCAATGCTGTATGAAACTACCAGCATTTCATGCATGTGCTGCAGTCTTGCTTAGCAGAAATATTTATGCATTGTGAAAATGCTGTAAAATTTACTGTTTGACTTAGCTTTCCTTGATATAGAAATGTTAGGAAAGCCAGTATTTTAATCCTGTGTACCATCATCAGATCAAAAATTCAAGGAAGAATTATTATGCTGAAGAATTTTTTTTTCTAAAGAGATAATATCCCACAGTGCTGACAGGCTTTTTTCTCTAATGATATATGAATTGGAGCTAACAGGGGGAGACAATAACTGCAGGCCCTTTGATTAATCTATTTTCTTTGGTCCCCTCTTTAAAATGATAGATTGGTCCAGGAGGACAGTTTGCTGTAGATATCTGCAACAGAAGTGTGATCTCCAAACAAAATAAGGAACCAAGGATTGTTCAATATATTGTAGACAGCTGGTCCATTTTCACTAGGAAATTAGCATAGAGTTATCATCCAATTATTGTCGTATGTGAAAGGCTTAAAAAACAGGCTAGGTGTGTCTGATAACAAAGGGGTGAAAAAGAAAAAAAAACATCCTGTAGAATAATTTAGGAGAATATTTCGTAATACTACAATTTAACTTTAATGGTTCAGATCTACTCAGACACACAGAAGGAAATAAGTAAAGGGAAAAAATTATCCCTTTCAAGGATAAGGCTTATAACTTCTCAGTTGAATTACTTTTTTCTGCTTGCAGTCAATGAGTTGTCTCACTTTGTGGAAGTAAAGATAAGCAATAGGAAAAAACTTTACTGAATAGACAACTCCTGTACAGTCTCTGCCTGTGATGATGTCATATTTTATTGTGATAAAGTTAAATCAGACTCTACTCTGAACAAAGTATAATAATTCCATGTTGGACCTGTCAAATGACATTCTGTAAAAAGCTGTGGTTTATAAAGCCTCTTTGCTAAATAACCTGACTTTAAAAATTGCAAAATGCCTTTAGAAAATGATTGTAGAAGTCATACCAGTACTTGCTCAAGGTAGCTCATTAGAATGGACTCTAAAATGTGTTGAAATATTGTGTGTCTATAACCTTTCTCCAATGTCACAGACTCCAGTATATAATACAAAATAAGGAGTATTCGAGTACTTCTAAATGAGGGGATAGAGGGAATGACACATTAAACTGGAGCAACTTGTGTTTCATGAAGCAAATACACAACCTGATTTTTGAGGTTTGCTGCACAAACAAACCCCACTGAGTGACAGAGTGGTCTGCTCACAAAAGAAAGAATTTTTAATTGCTTATTGCAAAATGAATGGACACAAGACTTATGTGATGGCAGAAGTGAATTATCACTCAACCAGTAGCTCTAGTCTAGCAAACTAGGGATACTGATACAGTGTCAATGGAAGGCCAAATATTTTAAGACTTTGAAGGTAAGTTAGCTAAGGAGTAATTGAATTAAAACCTAGCCTCTGAGGTGGAGATCCATCTCGCCTTATGTTAAACTTACGGGTATTTAGGTTAGAACTCTCCCTCTTCTCTAAAAGGAGAAATAGACACCTCCTGCGATAAGATCTGATGGTCAGCATCTCTTTCTCATCCTTGGCTGTCCACGAAGCATTTGAATGGAACACTTCAACTTAGAAATGTTAAATCTCAACCTGTGGGTTGGACTTCCTTTTGCTTGTGAGCTATTTGAAACTGATAAAGGTGTGGGATTATAAAGAAGTTACAACTTACCCTTTTTCTACTCTATTCTCTTTTTGGTTTACTTACAAGTGTGTTGGGACATTCAGATGACGGAAAATCACACCACCTTGAAAAGAAGGTATTTAAGTAGTAATATCCATAGTATTTTGCTATTGCCCTCTGGGCGTTAATGTGGCTACTTCGAGTCATCAAGGCTTTCATTATACTGTTGAGAAGCAGTCTCTACAGTACTGTAGAGAAGTACTAGTACTGTAGAGAAACTTCCAAGAGAAATTTCATCCTACCTGTCTTAGGCACCTCTTCTGAGAGATTTGCCAAATCAGGTCCCTCAAGAGCAGGAAACGAAAGAGACTGAGTTTCTTGCCTTTAGTTTTGAATGGAGTCTGTCTTCTTATAACTGTGATGGAAAATGAAAAAAAAAAAAAAAACCACAAGTTTTTAGAAGCAATGGAAGAAAGAAAAGATATGGCAGCAATATAACTCTGCCTGAAGGTAAGATATGTGTTGTAATGTGCACTGAAATTTTCGCTGAATTAATTTGCATGAATATTGCACAGGGAAATGTGTATGTGCTATGGCTTTAAATGTAGATGCTTCCCTGAATGCTATTTGCATATTTACAAATAATGTATTCCTATTATAGCACATATTGAAAACCAAAAATAAGCATAGTTGCTACGATGGAGGAGGGTCTTCATAATTTTTAATTAAAAATCAAATAGACATTTTCTTTGATGATGTCAATCTCTACTTTTACCAGATCATTCTCTAATCCAGCAGATATGGCAGAATAGGATTTATTAACTAATTAAATAAAAACAGCCAGTAATGATATATGAGAATAATCATGCAACTCTAATTAAAGTTGTAACAAATTGTTTTTAGTCATTTCATGCATTCAACAGCAACCCAAATTGCACTTAATTTGCAGAAGTCCAATTTATTCTGTTTTACTGAAAGAAGCCAAAAAAATAGATTTTTTTACACCCGCATATGTACAGACACACTCTATGAAATCTGTTTTGACAGCTTCCTATAATATTTAACCAACGACGACAAGCAACCTAAAGAATCAATAACTAAACCTTTGGTGTATGTTGCAATCACAAGCAATTATTTACATGTCATGTTGAGTCATTTGGACGGTGAAGTATTGTTCAGATCCATCATATAAACAGACAGCTGTATGTATATGCTTTCAATTGGCTCTTTGGTCCCTTGGGACTTCAGTTGATTTATTCTAATGTGAATATTCATGAAGCTTGACAGTAGTGTTTACCACTTAATTATGGCAAAGATTTCAGAGCTGTGCTACAGTTCTTGGAAGGGAGTAACCACAACATTTGGGAAACAAATAGCTAAGGCTATGACACCTGCATAGCTCATATGTGGAGACTATGCAGCTGCACCAAGACAGCTCTGTGCATTTATACACATTGGGGTGATGGGATTTATATGGAAAAAACAATGCTTTGTGGTGGTATCCAATAGGCAGTAGTTGCAGGGAATCCCATAGACTACCAGGTCTGCCTGTTAAGCTGCCCCCTGGGGCAAATTACATAACACAATTTTAGAGCTTACCAGCCTGCACCTTGTGGTGCTGGGCTGATACAATGTGAGCACCTGAGGCTGCCTGACTTCCCTAGCTTCTTAGTGCTATCAGCTCTCACTCAGCTGCATTTCTCACTTCCCACTTTTCAACATAAAGTATCTCAAACTGAGCAAATAAAAGCTAAGGCATGGAAAACCTCTAGGTACATTTGAAATAGCTGGATGTCTAGCTGTACTGATCATAAAATGGTCTAAGTAATCTTTGTCCCATTTATCTAACACACAGTTACAATCTCATTATTGATGAAGTGCTGACAACTTTCCACTTGGAATTCAGCAAGTCACAGTAATATTGTTTGTGCTCTTTTTCACAAGTGCAGCAGTTATTTTACAGGCACGGGGACAATAAGCTCCGAGAATAGAAGAACCAAGTGCTCAGCACTTCTGCTCTGATTTCAACTGGGTTAAAGTCTGAACTCCTGAACTGCTAAATATTTGCATTATTATATTGTGACTATATATTTTGGAAGTTACATGACAACTCCTATCAGTTTGATTTTTGCATTGGCCACATCAAGGGATTCAAGATGATCTTTGAAATTTAGGAACTCACGTCTCAAAAAGGTATTTGGCTTTGCTAGTTTACTGATTGTCAATGGGATATTGATTACTAACTAATTTAGTTCTGAAAAAAACGCGCCTGGGTTAGCTCCTAAGTGAAAACAGTAGGAAAAAGTTGTATAACACTGGTGATGTTAGGTGCCATAGGCACTCTGCCAGAGAGGAGGGATTAATATTTGAGCTGGCTTGAAAGTTTGAGGTATTGTACTCTGTACCCAGGCTTGAAGATTTCAGTCTTATCAGACATTTTGGAAAATCTTGGTTAAATTGATGTTTTCTAACAGTGGTACCAATGCCTTGGTAGCACATGGAACAGACATTACCCAAGGAGCTGACAAACCTGTTCGATGGGTGCATAGGGTCTGGAAGTGGGAGTTAGTATTGCTGCTACAGTTGTCTTTAATGACACATGAACCAGGTCCTACCAGTGCAAACCCTTTTTAAAAATCTCTCCCTTCCTTTTCTATGTGTTATCTTATGAATATTTTAAACAAAATAAAAGAAAAGAAAAGAAAACAAAAAAAACCCCAGCATTTGGCTAGGCTTACAAAGGCAGATAAATGCATCTTTAAGCAGCATAGTGTTTCAAGGAGCAATGGCTCTTCCATGCCGGTTAAATCAGAATAAGGATACCAAAACTCTTTCCTAGCAGTCAATATGATGCAGGATTCACTTGTCTGCAAAATAAAAGGTCAGGAAACTTAGGTGAAGAGTTTGTGGAGCCTCACCCATTGAAAGCCTATTAATAATAGAAGAGATTATTCATTGTTATCAAATATAATTACAGACATTAAACACCCTGGAGCTGAAAGACCATTTATTTAACATGCAGAATAAGAAGGTGTAGATGTGTGATGAGCTGCTCTGCATTTTAACACAAGGCTTCAGATTGCAAAATAAACCACTTCACTGTAACAGTGATCACATGCATGGATTTTGTGTAGCACAATGTACTCAAGAATAAAATGACCATCTTATGTTTGTGTATTTTTAATGCATTTCAATGAGCGTCTTATCTATCCATCCATCTATTTTATCTCTGCAACTTCAAGCCTAGGGACTGAAATATTCTGCAAGACGTTTTTAAAGATTCTTCGAGTACTCTGTGAATGAATCACACAAACACCTGGACTGAGACTTGTGTTTATTAATCTGGAAGTTGTTATAGCTATAGCCCAATGCCTGGGCTCAGGCACAATAATCATTGGAGTTAACTGAAAGATTACTACTGACATATTTGAAGCCGATCTTTTGTACTGGAGGAATATCTCCATAGTCAGACTAAAGCACTCAAAGCACGTAGGAAACTCGTGTTTCACATGGTGTGTCTATTTCTGTCAAATATTTTATCTGACTGGTCCAATCTTAGGTCTTGGCATCCTCGTTACCTACACTAAACATACATGAGTCTGTTCTTCAGTAAGCTAACTCGTTCCCTCTGGAATAAATATTTGGTGTGTAGTGAAAAGTTCAATCCCAGCAGTACTCTTCGCCCTTTACAACAGTGGTCTACAACTCCCCCTTACAGGGCGATAGCATATAGGTAAATAGGTATATCGATTTCTTGCCCCACTTATTCCACCCTGTGGAAGCATTCTTCCCTTGCTGATGTGTATACGACTGAAGTGTGCTCACATTGTGACCCTGACCTCAAGGGCAGGCAAGGGAAGGACAGACTCAGATTAAAATCTGTGAGATCCTTTGGTGAGGCCTATGTTATACAGGTCTCATTAAACTGCCAGGCCTTTTTCCTGTGCTTCCGTTTTCGTTGTTGCTGGTCCCCAAGATATAGACATACACAAAAAACTTTTGACAAGCAACACAGAAAGGCAGAAAACACATTTGACAGCTTAATGGGTTTGAGAAAAAAAAATCCAAACATATCAGTATTTATATTTGCAGAGGCAAGGCAGCATGTCTTTAAATAACATAATGGGCTTTGTTTGTTAGGGTTTTTGATTAAAGGTCTCCTATGATTTGTAAACTAGCAAAAGCCTTATTGGGCACTAAACAAAGTTATTATTGTTAATGTTGTTGTTATTAATAATATTATTTATTTATTTATTTATTTATCCTGGATTAACAACCATTAAAGCTGAAATGAAGTCTGACCTTGTTTAGAAAAGACTTCATGCAACAAAATTCACATCATCTTTTTTTTATTATTTTGACTTAAACAGTTAATCTTTTCCAACGCTTCTTTGCAGCATCTGTCGCATATGCAATACTTCTATTCCACCATCTTTGTTTATTCTGCTTCCTGTGGATTTGTAGGAACTGCAGTATGCAGGGATGATGCGATGTCTATGAAAACCACACCGATATAGCCGAATAATGGTGTAGAGAATTGGAAGAGGAAGGGTATTTGTAGGAGAGCTGAAAAGGCTCAAACCACTGCTAAGCATTCAAGCTTAAAGGCATTACATAGATGTAGTAACTGAGTAGCTAAATCTTTGGCCTTCACCAACAGAGCTAAGAGTAACCCAAAATAAGATGGACACAATGGCAAATAAATAAAGAATTCAGATTCTTTATGTTGTGATATCCTCCAAGCATTTTGCAACCAGTGAACAGGTTAGGATATACCATTCCCTCAAGATCTTAGACATACTTAAGTTAAGCTGAAGGTTAGAAGCTGCGAGCAAATTGAGAGACAGATATATCCTTCAAGGGGTATAAAATAGAAAAACACAGGTCCTTTGCTGAAAACAACACTACTGACTTCAGACTCACTGTGACTTACACAGGTGAAGGATTAGGCCAAACCTTAGGGCAAATTTTTAATTAGGAGATGTTAATCCAACAATCAAAATGTCTGAAGGGAAAAGAAAACATAGAAGGAGAGGTGGTGAGAGAAAGGGAGAAAGCAGTGCACATGAAGAATCTCCTGAAGAATGCAAAGGATAGAAGAATACAGCACTAGAAAAAAGTTATTGGATGAAGCAATTAACAAATGGTCAGGCAATTGGAAGCAGCACCAGGCTTTGAAAGCCCACCTGCTGTGAGAGACTACATCCCTGGCCATGCCTGATTTCTTCATTGTCATGGTTTAACCACAGCCAGCAACTAAGCACAACACAGCACTCTCTTATTCCCCCATGATTGGATCAGGGGGAGAAACAGAAGAATAAACATGAGAAAACTCATTGGCTGACATAAAGGCAGTTTAATAGGTGAAGAAAAATCTGCTTACAGAAACAAAGAAATATATGCAATTCATTCTCTAGTTCCCATTGGCAGGCAGGCATTCAGCCATCTCCAGGAAAGCAGGGCAACATCACACCTAATGGTTACTTGGGAAGACCAAACATCATCATTCTGAACATATCTCCTCCTCTTCCTGTTTCTTCCCTTAGCTTTACATGCTAAGCATGATGTCATATGGTATGGAATATCCCTTTTTTTAGTCAGGATCAGCAGTCCCAGCTGTGCCACTCCCAAATTCTTATGTTCCCCAAGGATTTTCACTGGTGGGGTGGGGTGAGGAGTAGAAAAGATCTTAACTCCATGTAAGGACTGCTCAGAAATAACGACAACATCCCTGTATTATCAACACTGTTTTCAAACCAAATCCAAAGCCTATAAACAATTAAAATTAGTGTTTGTCTAAAGATACAGGTAGGAAGTGAATCTACTGAGTAAAATTAGAGGTAAAATGATGTAGACAACATTAAGATCTCTGAAAAAGAAATTAGAACTGTGAAGGAATATCCAAGGAAAGTCAGGCTGTAACAGAATGGGAAGACTAGAAGGAACTGCTATAAGAAATCATTGTAGAGAGGCGATAGCATGTGTAACAGGAGTCTGGGGGAGTTGATGGATTGCCATTTCACAGTTGCTGAGAAAGGGGAAATCTGTAGTCTAGCATCAGAAAAGATATTGGACTGAATCTCAATGCCTATGATAGCTGTATACTTGGAAGAATGAGACCAAGAGCAGGGGTACACCCAGTATTAGCTGCATTGGGTTGTACATAAAGAACGGGGCTTTCTAGACATCGTTTCCCAGACACCAAAGTTAAAAGAAATAATACAACATCACACAGTTGAAAGCCCGTGAGACTCATCTCTTTTACACAATATGCCTGTTTTCTGGAATATCCTTTTGAGATATTTTTCTTTAGAAGTAAAAAATAAACATTCAAGTAGAAAAAAAAGATGTTCTTAATGAATTAGTCTGTTTAATTTAATTACATTTGCAACCTGGATTTCTAGTGCATGCATTCAAAAAAAAATGCATGTTTGATAAAGGATTGTGTTCTGCTGTTGAACGTGGATAGAAGAGCCCGACAGAAAAAAATGTATGCTGTGTGTTTGTGCAAACATATTCGTTGTACATGCACATATTGCTCTTTGTCAATTCCTTTCAAGTTGTTGGGGTTTCTCTTTGAAATATCTCCCTGAAATCATCTTTTAGCTGCTGAGACTCAAAATAAAATGTTGGTTGTCACTGGAGACAGACAAAGTTTTCAGAAACATATCCGTGAAGTATGTAATGTTTAAGAAATAGAGCAATACAGTTTATTTGGGATGTATATGGAGAGCATAGTCCAGCTACTGAAAAACTGTGAAAAACTTTGTTATAAACTTTGTTGACTTATCTTCTTTCTTTAAAGTGATTTTTATTGGCAATATGTCAGATGCTGGGACTGTTCAATCAATGGGAGGAGGTATTTTTCTGAAGTGCTGCCTGCTTTGTTCATGCCCCTTTGTTCACCCACACAACTGAGATGAGCCACACTCTCCTACAAGCCGTCCTGGCTGGGCCAGAGTCATGCACAGCCACAGGGCTCAGGGTTCATGAGGTCAGAGCTCAGGTAAAAGACCAGCTGTTGTGCTTGGTGTTTGCTCCAGACCATTCCTGGGAAATCCGCCAGGTTTATGTTTATGGCACAGGCTTTTCCATTTCTGTGAAGAAAACAACAGCCCTCTGTGCATGAAACAAAGGAAAACCCACAAAGGGATTCTGAGAGGGAAAATTCAGAGACTTTACATCCATATTCCTTACAGCAGTGGTTCAAATCTCATTCTATGTTGATTCACAGAATTATAATATCATAGAAGGGTTTGGGTTTGTAGGGACCTTTGAGATCATTTAGTTCTTACCCCCCTTGCTATGGGCAGGGACAGCTTCCGCTGGATCGGATTGCTCAAAGCCTTATCCACCCTAACCTTGAACGCCTTTGGTGATGGAGCACTACTTCTCTGTGGCAGTTGGAAAAATGAGGAATTAATTATTTTATCATGGTGACTTTTATTTTTTTTTGAAGTCCTTTCAATTTGTATGAATTTGTGCTTCCAATGAAAATTTGAAGTAACATCTTTTTATTTCAGAGAAGCCCTGGAAATGGTTTTGCACTACTTATGCTAGGAACATTTACCTGGGGAAGACAGAGCCTGGGTTAGCTAAAGTCACGTGATATCTAGTAACAAGAACCCACAATGGGCTCTACTTCCCATGTTAGGAGTCAACAAAACAACTACGTGCCACTGCCAACCTGCGTGATTCTCTTTGCAAGGGAACCAAGATTTGGAAGAAGGATGACGAGTGTGCAAATATCTCTGTCTCATCCCAACATGGAATCTTGAAAAACATTTTTTCATCCAGGACCTGGAAAGTTTTCACACCTCTCATTGTGTAGATAAAACCTCTACACGTACTGGCTTGGGAATATAATCACCATGACATTTCATATGTTCCCTATGTGGATTTCTTGTTATCTACTCCACACTTGCAAGGTGGCCACGTGAAAACTTCTAGTGCAAATATTCTAGGCACACACACACACACGCTCACATTCATACGCCCCTGAAAATAGCTTTCATGCCTTCTTTCCATTAATATTTCTGTGAACGAATCCACACTGCAACAAATATTCACAAAAAGAAAATAGAGGTGGTCATAGTCATTGTTTGAGTGAACTCTCTGATGCTAAAGCAAACTTTAACCAGCACTGTTCAGCTCTTTACCTCAAGGTCTTTTCAGTCTATAGGAGTTTTGTTTCTACAGGGACTACTGAATTTGGCCCATAACTCTCCCTTCAGGAATTCCAGATTAATTCAAAACTGTAAAACAAATTATTTTAGCTGTGACATATGCTTATTTCATTAAAATTTCCAAAGAGGTCACTTTGCAGAATAAGAAAAAAGGCTTTGAAAAGGTACTGACTGAAAGGTTAAAATTTACATAAGTCTAGCATTATTATCATTATTAATACCTACACATACCACTCACAAGCCCCAAGGTGCTTCACAGAATTAAATTATACCCATTTTCAAGGAAGTGTGAAAAGTCCTGTCACCTACATGATTTGAAATGAGATTTTTCAAATCCCTTAGAAACATTCAGATGGAAATATTTTTTCCCTACTACAGGCAGAGAGAAGATCTCATCGTTTTTATCAACCTTCGGCTTCCCTGCCTGTGTTCTGGAGAGACTCAAGCTAATTGTGCTTGTTTGTGTTTCCCTTTTCTTATGCTCCTCTCAGAGATGAGGTTCCAGCTAAGCGGGTTTGAGCAAGAACATTCATGGTGCATGGTTTGGTGACCTACTTTCTGGGAGAAGGTCAAGCATAGAAGGACTTGTTGAAGGTGATCTGCAACATTCAATGTTTGCTGGTATCTGATAGGCAATCTCTGACCTCCTAGTTTTCATCACCTTCTCATTTTTGGAATTGTGATCGGCAACAGATTTTCTTTGCTTTCACGGCTAGATTTTTTTGAACATATGATTTCACAATGTCTAAATTCTGAATTTCATTGGATTCTTAATCCAGTGTAATGCTATTAAAAGAGATCAAGCTAAAAGAGATCAACAGCAGGACCATTTTTGAATAAAAGTGGAATAAATACTGGGAGAACACAGAAGAGTCTGACTTCTCTGGATAAATAGGTACCTCAAATGCAATGTTGAAACCTAGCCATGGTATCACACTGACCTATCAGTTAGCTGAGTTGAACTCTCTGTGGAACCAGCAAACATTTTAACCAAATTGTAGTCCATGCAAATCACTTTACATATCTTTGAACTTAATTCCACTTTATTCCTGGCTTCCATGGAGTTTTCTTTTTCTTCTTAGTTATTTGCTTTTGTTTTGTTTCATTGCATATCATGGCATGATCTCTGCTGTAGGAGGGGCATGTTCCACATCAGACAGCTGTTTCAACAAAAAAAAAAAACAACACCCAGACAAACAAGCCTCTAATCTGAAGGCATATGAAAATACTCCAGACAAGGTCTGCTCCCTGCTTGGGGTTCATTTTGCTTTCTGGTTCTCATATAGAGGCCTGCTTGGGAAAATCAGACAGACTGTGTCTGCTTTGAATTTATCAGGCGAACACACACAGAAAACAAGAGTGTTTAGACTCCAGGCTGCTGGTGAATGCTCAGAATTCCCCACTGTCCCAATGACTGTAGAGCTAGTTGGCACATCTTCAACAAAAAAAATCAAATCAGTGATGCTCTGGAAACTCAATTGAGTTATAGGAATACAAGCAAATCCGCAATGAAAGCTTTGGCAAAAATTCTCTACTTAATTTCAAATGCAATAGCAAATCTTACCTCCAATTCCTATTTTATTTTTAGTGACGAATTACTAGCTCCTCATAATCTATTTCTTTCCATTTCTCAGACTCTTTTCGGGGGTAATATAATTTTAGACTATAAAAATATAAGCCATCTGGTTTATATACAATTGAGCCACTCGTGCAAACATTTTTTAGATGCAAAGCCATGTCTTAGGCAGAACTTGAGAAAGACTGTGAGAAGTTATGTGCTTTTGAGAGCCACTCTGACTCCACTTCAGGCATAGCTCCCAACTGACCGTGGTGCAGATCACTGGATAGTGTCCCTTTGGGGGAGAGGTGGCACAGAGGCAGAGGTGACATCCTTATTGTGTGTGGAAATTACTATGGTGTCAAGACAATCTTAAAAACTTAAAAAAGCCCTTTTTGGGCTATCAGCCAATATATGAGATTAAGCATTTGAGCAGAACACAGATTTTATTGTACCCTAAGTGCTCCAAAGTTGAGGGGAAGGTAATATTGTTTTGTTTCTTTTCTGCCCCATCAATTCATGGTCAGTAAGCTGATCAGTATGACCAGCTGGTCAGCAAGTCCGGTATTTGGGACTGGTAAGAATATCCAGGATGAAATGGGAGACTCAGAAGAATCAATAGTCCATTTTTCCCCCTGCCTTTCTTCGTTTGCATGGATCAGTGAGAAGGTCTTTCCTGCTTGTGGTTGACATCATATACTGGTTTGTTTTTACATCTCTGGCTCAGCATCCCCATAAATTGCAGTGGGAGGTTTTCAGTGAAAAGAAGTTCATTTCCTACCTTTTTTTTCCCTTTGTACTCAGAAGAGATTGGTCCAAAGCTATTTGCTTTTCCTCAGCCAATACCCTAAAGATGTTCTTTGCTATCCTACTGTCTGTAGCAAAGGACAGAGCTGTGAAGTTTGTATCTAGTTTCCAATTTGATCACAAAGATCACAAACAAGCGATCATGGCAGGAACAGCACAGTCAAAACAGTGAGAAAATGTGCTGTTAGTAATTAATGAAATACAGTTGGCTGCCATGGGGCAAACACAGATTGGAGGCTTTCAGCACAGCAATGCTGTATTTACTCTAAATGGCTTCACAGTAACAATTGAAACACAATATGCAATTAAAGCATATTTACTGCATCCACTTGAAACTCGTGAAACCAATGAGGAACACATTCATTCAGTAAACCTATCTCACTCTGAGTTGCTAGCTGGGCTGGGAGAGGCACAGATAGACAAATTGTTCTGAAGTAAACAACCCTGCCAATGAAAAATATATATTCCATCATCCTAAAATGCCTACTAGTGCAATCACAAGGACAATATCCAATGAAACATCAAACTGATACTGGCTTCACGCAGGTTTATACATCTGCTACCAATCTGCTGTCCATTTATGCCCTGCTTATGGCCCAAGGGAGCAATTTATTTGTGCAGGCTTTACTAACAAGACTACCACTTTGAAGAATTGCACTCTAAAGACTCTGCATTACTTGACATGAGAATTTTTATCTGGTAGCTACTGGCATTAACATGCATTAGATCAAGCTACAGCCAGTCTACATATGACTTAGATACTGGCAAAAGAGTGGGAGAACTCCTGCAACTGTTTTCAGAATTTGTAATCCTTTAATTTCGTATTCAATTTCATAGTCACTCCTGCCCTTGTATTTTCACATCCTGGTAGTGATAATGTAATTCATCTAAATAGCTGGAATGCATCTAGAAAACTGACTTGGATCTGGAGCGTTCACACTTGCTGAGAATGAGTAAAATGTGTTTTCCATGGACCTATTTCTCAGGAACCCGGAAAGAGATGGTTGTGAAATAAAAGGGCCTGGGAACTTCTTGCCTAGATGTCCCTCTCCTGTGCTTCCCAGTCCCCAGTCACTACAAAGGAAAGGAGGTGAGGTGAGAAAGCATCACAGAACCTTTAATGTGCGATGCCACCACAGGCCTGATGAACAGGGATGTTAATACTCCTCCCTGACACAAGATTTCCAAATATTAGATTGTTGAATTACAGATTTCTTTATTCCACCTTTTCCCATAATTATTCACAGTCAGTTACAGACTGAATAATAACTTAATCAACCACTGAGCAAGTCAACAAGGCAAGAAGTCCTGCCTGTTATCAAATTACGTTGCAATACAAAAAAAATGGGAAAGTCACTTCCACACTGCTGGCCAACTTAAAGGGATGCAGAGGGATATACATAACTTCCATAATCATAGGGTCAATTCCAGTTATGTACCATGGCCACTAAGCACTGCTCCATCAGTTGCTAAGTAAAATCAACAACATATAAAACCCTTACATAAACCTATTTCTCCTTCAACTCTGGTATAGGATTCCTGCCACTGTAATACTAAGCACTAAGTATGAATATCATTAATTAAATTGTCTTTTAATGGCTCAGGAGAAGAACTCTGTAAAGTGGAGGAAAGGGAGGAAAATTTGAATTTACACAACAAGAAGAGAATTTATTTAATTTCATTTTAACCATCTGAAAGATGCTCATCATTAGGCTCATCATTTGTGTTTCCACCAGCCCTTTTCAATAAAAGGAGAAGATGTTTACGGAAGGTAAAGTTAGATAACCTTAAGTAAGAAGTGATTATTAAACACTTTAAAATGACAAGACAAAACAGATGTGAACCTGCCTTCCACAGGGTTTTTCTTGCTGGAATTCAAAGATGAATCCATCAATTGCAGTTATTACATGCAGTTCATTGAAATTTGGAACTAATAAAATGTAATTCTTTAATCTGAAGAAATATCTCACCTGGATACTTGTAGCTGGAAGCCAGGAGCACCTGTAAACAGAACCGAAAACTGGATGTAAAGTGAAAGAGCAGAAGCTACAGCATTGTGCCATGGTCTAAGAATGGAAATTTTCTTTGAAGTTTGGGCCTCATACAGTTGAGACTCACACAATTGCCTCTGACTGACTTGCTTGAGATTTTCATCTGTTCACCGGAAAGATCAGACTCTCCTATCAAATTGGTATGATGCTATTTAAAATCTGTGAATTCCTTCCAGGACTTGTGTATGTTTTAATCACCTCTGAAGTCTTTTGGACACAGAATTTCACTGACATCATAATCTGTGATTAATTTACTAAATGATGAGTTGAGAAACACTATGGAATGTGAAATGAACAATTTAGATAATACAGAAGGGTTTTGACTATATAATATGAATTAACAGATCATCAAAAATGCATAGGTATGTGATGGTTTCAGTACTAATGTGATTTTTGTATGAAAACTATTATTCTTTGCCTGAGAAAAGAAACTATAAGAAGTCTTTATAATTGGTACATCTTTCTGCCCACATACAAACTACTTCTGTAACATCAGATACAGGGAGGGTGAATACATTCTTTAAACTTATCTTCCATTACCACATGTCACTATGTACTTGCTTATTCACAATTACAACAACCTGAGGGGCCTGTGACACCTCTAAGAGGAGAGAAGTCTGGCAAAACTGTAGAAAGATTAAGAAGAGCAGACAATCTAAAAGAAAACTAATAAGCAGTAGGGGAATGACCAGGAGTGGTATTGATGCTTCTGTGAGTCTGAAATGCATGTAGGAAATAGTCTATTGTTTGTTTGGACCCCTTATGCCTTTGCATAAGATCTTTCGAAGTCATAAATAAAAAGCATGCCTGTGTACACTAAGAGGTGTGCTAGGTGAGAGACAGAAACAAAGTCAAATCTTTTTAAGTGGTCCAATCAGTAGAGGAGGAAACATGGTTCCCTCCACAGCAATGTTAGTGTTAAGAAAAAAATGTCTTTCATAGGCTTTTTTTTTAAGTTTTAGTCTTTCTTTGGTGATGTGGAATGAGACTTCTGAAATTATTTTGCAAAAGAAAGAGTTCAAGAGAAAGAACTCATGTAAGAGAAGGAGCCCAAGCAATAGGAACCTTGTGATATCTAATCAAGCTCCTCCTTAAATAGGAAACTTGGGTTCAAAGCCTTGACACAAATTCACATCAGCCTAACTAAAAGAGATGTAAATCTGTCCTCTCCCTTCATCTCATCTGTACCTGAAACTTCATGGCAGACCTAAAAACTCCTATAAGTGACTTTCATCCCAAGTTTAACAGTCCTCTGTAAATCATTGTCATTTAAAACCCATGTTTTTCAATGCAAAAGTCAGTTTGGGGAAACAAATGGGGAGGAGATAATATTGCACTTCACAGTTCATTTTCCCAGCTGAATTGAATGACTCCTCTGATCTCCTTATAGATGTGCTGAAAAACAAAATTCTCCCCAAGTTACTGTACTGAAGAGGAATACCCAGATGTGGAAATGGAGAGTTAGGACTTGCAGTTCCTTTTTCAGCTTCTGGCTGCATCTATATCTCCACCACACTTGGACTCACCTTTCCACAACTTCCTTACCTTGTCTACATGTTGTAAGAATCTGTTCCAGGTTTGCAGTGTGGGATTATTTGCCCTATGGAAAAGTGAAACATTATGGATTGTGACTTTGTTTTTCAGTGGAAAATGTTTGGTCATCTCTTCAAGGACAGCAACAATGTCTGTGTTAAGTTAGCATTCTTTATCTTTAACTTGCACTGTCAGTTTTCTGGCAGGCCACAATAAATCTAAAACATTTGGGGCTACAGAAATTATTTTCCAGGCTGTCCTGTCACAGTTCAGGGCTGGAACATAGTAAATAAACAGATATGATTTGGAACCAGAGTTGTACTGTGAGACCAGCAACCTGAGTTTTGGATGTTAAAGAATAGGCTACAGGCACTTGTTTTGCAGTTTTTCCCTTAAGCTGGGTAAGAACTATGTTGAGGTTGATGTAATCCAGAGAGTTTATTGAGTGAGGACAGACACTTCAGAACACCTTTTGGCGAGAAATGAGCTTCAGTTATAGTTATGCAGTGTTTTAAGCAGGTAAGGAAGCTGGCTGGTTATGTTTCCCAGAAATGGTAATTCTGGACAAATTTCCTTTGCATGTGAGCTACAAGGACTTGAATAGAACAGAGTAGCAGTGTGCTGTTATTTATACAACAAATATTTACATTGACCTAACTAATCATATTTTTTTTTTTAGGAAAAGATCTAGGCAAATCACTTAGTCTCTTCCCAAGCTTTGAATTGGGATTAAGTAATCTTCAAGAGATGTTTCTCATATATGGTCTGAAATGTCTGTAGAGGTAGAGATTCTGCAGTTGTTCTTACAATAATTTCCAGAGCCTAGGATCTAAAAAATTTCATTCCTGTAAGTACCTCACAGCACAGAGTTCAAATTATTCCTTCCAGACTGCATTAACTTTGCATTTGCTGAAACACAGAAACACTTCAGCCATCATAATAACCACTCATTTTGTTTCATTACATCCTAATAAAGATTTTTTTTTGCTGACTAGTAACACAATTTACGTAAATACTTGCATAAACTTCCAGATTTGCTCTTTCACTGATCACTACAGGCTGCTTCTTTCCAATTTCTAATAAACTTAACAAATATTGTGAGTGTAATGTAGACCTTTAAGCTACCTAGTGCTTAACTTCATGCTGCACTGGAAAAAGAAATCATTTTTCTTGGCTTCCAACTTTTTTGACAGTTCCAGATTCATGAAAGAGCCTGATATCTCATGCATGACTTACAATTCTTTAAAAAGTCTCCTGCAAAGATTCTTCTGAGATTTTTACAAAGCCTGATAATTTGTAACTACTACCATTCCTTTAACCACTCTTTAGCTGATATGTTCAAAAGATGTACCTGCCACTATTTCCTTTTACAGGAACTGCTTTTATTAATCTAGATCATATGTAGTTTATGCAGGTGCTTGAAATCCAGTTTCTCATTTTTGTCTCAACCTGTTCTTTTTCCAGTTATTTTTTCATCAAGTTTGAAAAACAGTGACCTTTAAAGGAACAGAAATAGCTTCAACATGTATTCTACTTCTTACAAAAACTTACATGTGAAAAAAAGTGAAATTGTTTTTCTCTTTGAACATATCTTCATCATTTTACCTTACATATGCTGTCTGGATAACAAAGATTATAAACTTGTCTCCACAACATTTCATAAAAGATTCAAGAACAGAAGTACAAATAATAAAGACCTGTTCCAGTGTTTATAAATTCACTTCAAAGTCTTCATGTTTAATTCAGATACCTGACCAAAGACTGGGAATAGGAAATTCTGCAAAACAGTCACATGCCCAGTTTAGCAACTAAATGCTCAGAAATCACTTTTCATTGCTTAAATAAGACTTGATACCATAGACAAGTCAAAGGAAAAAAAAAAGAACTCTTCCAAAGGCAAGACTTTTTAAAGGGAAAAAATAGAGAATGGTGATTTTTAGGCCTTTTGGTAATGAGGTGATGAGGAGCAATTATCTTCATCTGCTTCTTTCCAGAGCATTTCCAAAATTCCTCGTGTGGGGAGGGTACAGGTGTTTTACCCAGAGTTTGAAGCTGCAGTTTGGCACTGCAGAAGATAGGCAAAACATCTCCGGGGCTGCAGACCTTCAGAAGTTCACTCAGTGCTGCTCACGTGGTAAATCACTGGCTTTTGCACGTCAGAGGAACTGCCTGACAGCCAGCGTTTCTCCCCTCCAGGCTGCTGGCAGAATACTTCTGCTTGCTTGAGAACATATGCTTAAAAAAGAACCACCACCCTTCTCGGCTATTTGGCACCTAAAGCCTTATTTTAATTTCTGGGTGCAGATTTTTCTCTGAATATATTGCAAAATACCAGCACATTGCCCATCTGTTCCAACTTGGTGTCTTCAGGGCTGAGTGCTGTAGAGGAAAGGTTATCATTAACTTGCCTCTAAAAACTTGATTTGCTTATAATAACAGTAAGTGGTGAAATTCATTGATATATATTCACAGTGCAGGTTTTTACTCTCCATTTTAACAAGAAAAGACTCGAGGACAAAATCCTCACAGCAGCCTGGTTAGTCTGAGCAACCCAAATGAAATTGGGGAAAATTTTCCTTCTTCTGCTTCAGTTCAGACTTTTCTTTGATGCAGGCATTGAGGAACCCCAAAAGCCACAGACAGACCTGATTTTTGCTGAGCTGTACATAAGTTGCCTGAGGTGTCTTTGGCAGATTGTGGACTTCAGTGACATAACCAAGCGTGAACTCAGAAAACTGGTGACCTCCAAATCAGCACAAGGTTCTCAAACAATTCCTGATACACCTAACACAGAGAAAGATCTAATCACGGTAAATGGGCCAGCTAAGTTTCAACTAATTTAACCTCATTGGAAGCTCTCTGGGATATTAAGTTTCTGTGTTTCTACAAGCATAGTATCCATGCCTGGTTTGGAGTCTGTAAATTTCACCCTGTTATTTTTACAGCCCTGTATGAACTTGCATAAATGAGGCATACGACATTGCTCCTGGCTGCTGGTGAATCACTTGACAGTGTAGAGCTCTTTGTGCTGGGATGCATAGGGCTGAGACAGGGCTCTCTGCACCACCTAGACCAGACACTCAGGTCCACCAGGGACACTGACATGGGTGCTGAGCCCAAAAACATTTACAGCAGTGATTCCTCCAGCTTCAAACAGCACAAGACAGGACTCCAACATCATAAAACCAGTCAAGGGACCAAGAGTTTTGGTGTGTCCCAGCAATATCTGGATCGATTTTAAAATTTGTTAAATAATAAAAACCAGCTGATCCTAGGAAAGAAACCTCATCTCCTACTACTACTTATCCTGAAGTGCTGTTGACTACTGCCCTTGTGACTTTGGAAATTCTTTCTGAACCACATTATTTACAGGCAGCTGTGATAAGATTTTGTAACTTTTAGTAAGACTTTTAGTAAATAATTGACTTTTACAATTCTGGAAATGTATGTATGTGTTTAAGTATGTACATGTATAGGTGTATAAGCACATATATGTTGCATACGTAAGTGTGTATGGGTGTGCTCATGGGCTGGTGTGTAGGTGTGTGTACAACTTTCTACCAATCAATTCAAACCAATGTAATGAAAACAGGGTCATTTCAAAGGCATTATATTCCCACAAGTGTTATGAAAATCAAAAACTGGGTGGAGCAAAAATAGACTATGGCTACATCCACCGTACTGAATTAAACATGCCTCATACTGTTCACTGCTCCTGAAGCCAATTGGCATGGAATGAACAGTTTCCATAATATTAAACTCTCTTACCCTTCCAAAAAAGGTTACTATGTCCAATTGCCTATTTTGGTGGACCATGGCCTTTTGTAACTCCTAAGATGTTCCTGGGAATTGTTTAAAACAGTGCTAGTTTTCTCTGGTCAAAACCATGCCAGACAATATTCTCACAATTTAGCAGCATAGTTGGTCAGGTTCCAGTGCTTGGAAACATTCCCGAGTATTGTTTAATTTATTAGTATAGACACAGCTTACTTGTGCATCCAACTGAGAAACAGGCTGTTCTGTTAATTTGGACTTTATTAGTCACTAGATTATGCCCAGAAGAAAGATGTTGTGAATGCTCCAGCAGTGGAGAACAGCTAAAACCCAAGCTCAGACTGCTAGATGTCAGAGGAGACAACTAAGCAGCACAAATCAGTAGAGAACAGGGCTGTATTAGTTCCACTGCTCACAGCCTTGCTTGTTCCTTCATGCAACCAGTCACTGCACTTGCTGCAGGGAAGGCATGCAATCAAGGTTAAGAACAGTTGTTAGATGGGCTCTGAGAAGCACTTGCACTGAAATGGATTGTGATTTCCCAGCGGTAACGGAATCCTGTTCTTTGCGCAGAGTCTGCCTGGAAGTTGGCAGCACAGACATCTGGCTTCTTTGGTTGTCATGTTTTTGTTTTTTTTTAATCTGCTACAGACAGGGATACAGAACACCTGAAAATGCCTGTTGTGGGAGTACTATGCACAAGAGTGGCAGGCAAGTGGTGAAAAATGCATCTACTAAAAAAGCTGAATAAAGAAAAGCTGAATGAAGAACTGAGAAAATAACAGGTTGGCAAGAATATCACAAAAGAGACAAAAGCCTGTGACTTCTCATGGAATGAGGACGTCTCTGTTGTGTCTGCCATCCAGCCAGTCCTGAGAGTACTGCCTCTTCTTGTAATTCTCTAGAACTTGCAGCATGTGGGAGTTGATGTTTGTGCAGAGGGAATATCCATGCAAGAAGTCTATACCCCACAAACACCAACACAGACTTGCCGGACTCCTGTACTTAGAGATCAAAATGAGGAAAAAAAATGAAGAAAAAGCTTAAGTTACCATCTAAATAATATCATGGGGAGCTTCAAGAAGAGTAAGTCTAGAGACAAGTACTGCCAGGGACAGAACACTGAGAAGAGATCAGTCAAAATGCACAAGATTATTTGCAGGACAATGGTGGTGAGAGGCTAAAAAAAGGACTGTAGTCCTTGGGCAAAAAATTAAAGGCCCTGGTGCTGAAGAACGTGAGGCTTAAATGAACACGTCTTGCAATGCATTGAAGGGAGATATGTGACAGACAAAATTATTCGTCCAGTCAGTGACAAAAACAAAACTTTGGTTTCCTGACTACCTATCTAATAACTAACCCACTTGTTTAAAATGTCTATCAAACAGGCAGAGCTAAACATAGAGGTGGAGAGTAGAGGCAAATATGAATGTACATACAAAGGAAATATTGCTGTACATGAGCTGGACACTAAACTTACTGCTATTGGGGTTAATGGAAAACATTCCAAAAGAGGACACTTCCATGGGAAAATTTATCCACGAGATCAGAAATCTCTGGGAAAACGCCCACTTATTTCAAATGTAATAGGAAACCATAAAGATTCAGATTTTCAACTCTTTTGCTCCCTTTTCTGTCATAGGTTTAACTTTTAGCATGGTAGTGATAAATGTAAACAGTTAGAACATTTCAGTGAAATAAATACAGAAAATTGAATGTTCTGAAATGTTCCCAGAATGTTCTCCACCTAAGTCAGAATAACAGTGAACTGAGGCTCCAGGGATGTCTTGGGATTTTTTTTTTTTTATCATCAGTCAACTCTAGTACAACAAAGGGAAGTGTATAGCGAAGGTGCATCAATAAAACAACCCAAAAACAAGCTGCACAGGGATATGTGGCCATACCCTTTGCAAACAAGGCCATGCATGTACATGCCAACACAATTACTTTGCCTGGATTTGCCAGGAGAAAATGGAATGTAAAGTAGTCTGTAAATAGACAATAAATCTTGCTCCCAGGGTTTTATGTGTTTCTACATTAGTCAGGAAGGAACTTGTTTTTTTTTTAAAAAAAACCCTAGAAGTTAACACAACTATCTCAAATGTGCAGTTTTAGTGGAAGAGAAAATGGAAATTGTTTTGATTGTGCTATCTTTCCCTAGAGGAGGTCTTATCTCCAAAGAAACCTTTTTAAGAGCTTCAATCTTATTTCTAAAGGAAAACAAACACAGCCAGAAACTTAGGAGGACTCTTTCCTCTTTAGTACAACAATTCTCCCAAAAAGCAACATCAATGGAAATAAAGGCCTGTGGCAGGTTACTGAAATGATTGGTCCTGTAGCTCCTCTCCTTAACTCAATACACTGAGCAAGTTAGAGATAAACCCTCTGTACATCTACAGTCAACCACTCGATGTAAAGACTAATTGTTATTTTAAAAGAAAAAGAGTCTACAATTAGACTGCACATTCTTCAAGTATTGGGGCAAATTTGAGAAAAAAATTCCCTTCCCCATCTTCATTCTTAACCCTAGTAAAGTAGCTCCTAGATTTTCACTGAGACTTATAATGCTGAGTCCAGGTATGTCATAAATCTGGTGAATGTGCTGTCTGCTCAGAGCAGTTTGCTCAGCTCTGGGTCTAATTCTATGTTGCAGTCTGCAGCACAGTCAAAAAATGCCACAGTGGTTTATAGGGAATCTCCGCTAATATTGAAAGGATTTTGGTGGTTTTTTCCTTCTCTTTTGAGCGGAAAATATGATTTTGCTAGAATAATTATTCCACTATGCAACCTTAAAGGCTGAATTGACTGTAATGTATAATTGACTTCAGAAGCCTAAACAGTTGGAGCTTCATCTTGTTGCCACGACATTCATCTTCTCCAAAAACACTATCAGTCTCTGTTTAAATGTGTACACAGCTGTAATGTTTGAATTAACTGAGTGAAGTATTGTGTATTAAACATTCGTAATTGTTTTTCGCTGGACTGTGACCTGAATTTAGTAACATCTGACTGATGGTTACTACCAACACGATATCCCAATGAGTGAGAGGAAAATCCTGTGTCAGTGCATTTGCTGGAGTTAGACCAGCTGGATTTTTCTTTTGTTTAATATGTTCAGAAGTCTTCAAGGAAATCATCTGCAATGGGGAGAGTGCCAGATCTTATCAGAGTGATAAGAAACCTGCCTAAGCTTCCTGGACCGCTTTGTACTTAGGAACACTTGTTGAATGATTATGGCATGCATTGGCAGTGTTGGGACAGTAAAAGCAACCGAGTCTTCAAATCTGTCTTGTTGGACACTGTGTAGTCCACATGTTTTCTGTTTCTCTGGCACAGCTGATCCTCCAGTCAAGATCACAATATAATATGAAGTGATATTCCTCTGTTATTTTTATCTCTGCTCCCTTTCTTCAAGGTGACTTGTCTTTGTAGAAAACCCTTGTTACTACAAGGCAGTCTTCTCCAATACTCATTCTGATATTCTGATGAGCTGAGAAGAACTGGAATGTAATAACCATTAATTAGCCTTTTTCTTCAAAGTGCAGTCAATGCCATTGGACATTTCTATACCACAATAACCTCAGAAAAATGTTATATGACAGGGAGCACAAAGAACTTATGCTTGATTTTCAGCTAAGAATTTTGGAAAATACTATAAGAAAGATGTACATTGTGGCTGTTTGCAATAGCAAGAGACTGGACTCATAACCCAAAGGACACTAATCTGTTTCTTATTCCTAAAAAAAACAAGAGAAGATATATCCCAGTTGGAAACATTCTCTGGTAGCACCACTTATGTCTTCCTACAAGGTCTCCAGCCATGTGAGGGCAAAACAATTGCAACAGAACTGTGTGAAAGTGAAGGACTTTTTAATGAACTCTCATTTCTGGACTGTGCACCAGGCTTGACTCACATCCATGTATTAAAAAAGTTAATCTGCAATGTACATCTGTGCTCTACTTAATCGCAAAGCCAAGAGCTGTTGAAATAGACAAAGTTGCATCAATTTACTATTTTGTTAGATCAGTGAATTAACAGTACAGACTAAGAGATGAATAGCTAAAGAAATAGATCCTCCAAAATGTAAATATGTCATTGCTATATTTACTTCAATTCTACATAGAAAACCTCGACAGGTTAAATAGCACCCTAAAAATAAACATTTTCCATCCTTAAATGTTTTGTCCTGCCTGAATTCCTTTTCTTACTCTTTTCAGAGAAGTCATCATACCCCAAAAGTTGTGAAACACACCATAGTTTTCTTGACATAGATTTCCCTCATGTGTTCGCTTGAAGTATTCTTATGGCATTTCTCTTCCATCTTCCAATCGATGAGCATTTAGTGAGCAAACAAAGAAATACCTTGCCCAAACTGTGCTCAGATCAAGGAGCAACATAGTCAACACAACAAGGTGATATGGTGTTTGTTATACAAGATATATTTCGTGCTTAGAGGCCTGAGAATTTCAATTTACAGCAGCAATGCACTTTCAAAATGAATTTTCTAATTGTTTCTAGTTGCTGCACTTTGGTTTAGTATTACATAGTGGTCTCAGAACACATGGTCTGCATTTCTTTTGGCCAAAACAAAAACAGACGATTCAGTCTGTAAGTGTGTGTGTCATGTCCTCCTATTGTAAATGGTTATTCAACCAATAGGGCAAGAAAAGGGTTAGTTTGATATAAGAGCTGTGAAGTATATATGATGCAGGCTTTGGAAATTCAGAACTCAATGTTTCTCTCTACAGATCTGCTGAATCTAGCCTGAATCTGCACTGATTGCACTAAGTTTTCTGCATAGTCAAAGGAAAGAAGCTGGAACTTATGGGACATGAACCTCTTCCCCTCTCACTCTCCCATTATCCATTTATCCCATTACTGCGGACATTTGCCAGTCAGATGGTGTCACTGTTGAGCAACACAAAGCTGCTCTTCCTTTCTCAGTGAGGAGCACACTGATAACAAAAGTGATTTTCTTGTAGCACAGGAAGTAAAACACTAAAACCTGTAGTGTCACCTCCGTGTTGGTAGTGCCAGAACACTGGTACAGCCTGCTTCTTTTTCAACTGTGATTGATACTAAGAAATTAGATCCAACTCAAACAAGTACTGCAAAACACCTGCTAATGCTTCAGGAACTGACTTGACTGTAGGCAAGGGCTACAGGAAAGTACTTCTTTGGTTGAAGTCAAATGGATTCCTTGCTCTGTGTCAGAGACAAATGGCCCATCACATGACCACCACAAAAGAATCACTGAAAGATATGTTTGGAAAATGTTTTTAGATGAATTACCACATTTTAGAGTCAGAAGTACAGTTTTATGCATAGCAGTATGGGCAAAAGGAACTTGCCCAAACTGACCACATTCAGCTCTCTACCAGGGACTCTGCCTTCCACAGATACAATTTAGCATCAGGAGAGCTTGGGAAAGAGCTCTGTTCACAGAGTGACAAATTAATGAAACAGGTTATGGAGGATTGCTAGATCATCTTAACTGATCTATCAATCACCTCCCTAGCAGTTCCCTTCTAGGCAAAACATCTGGCCAAGATCATTGCCTTCTACAATGGCACCGAACATGAAGTGCCTTAATGGACTCTAGCCACCTTCTGTATGGTACCAAACTTCACCTCTCACTGCTAATGCCTGTGGCTTCACAGTTAAGTTTCTATTCCCTTCAATCTCTTTCACATACCAGTTAGTTTTGTTAGAGTTCCAACATGCTGTACTTTTTTGATGCTTCTGCCAGTAGCTGGCGTGTTCCTCGGGTGCTTCCTGTTCCTTAAATTTCCTTTGCTTTTTCAGATTGTTTCCATTATAAACCTCCATTTTGAGTACTTTCTTGACTGAAATTGAAGTATAACGGGAGCATTAAAATTTGCCTCTCAAAACTGCATATTTCCAGTTTTTGTCTTACTGTGTCACTTCTCATTTTAACAGGTATTTCAGGGTAAGAACTGCACATCTTATGTTCATATTTAAGAAAACATATTTTTGGAGTAAGGGAGATGAGGTATTGCAGATCTGATAAAAGCATACATGAACTTCATGACAATTCTTAATTAATAAGTGAAATGTCTCATTCTCTTTAATTTGCCTAAGAGGTTTTACATGCCCATACAATCTTCACTGGGCCTCTATATTGACAGTAAGGACATGACAAAAAGAGCTTAGACTTGGCACCATGGTAGGGACTGACCAGGCCTCAATGAAGTTTGAGCCAAAACATGGACATCCCTGTGCCAAGAACAGAGGCTTCTCCACCTTGAAGGAGTGAACTTGGTCTCAACAGTTTCTGGAGCTAAAGCCAAACCACTTCACATATTAAGTTCAGATAGAGGAGAAAAAGTAAGAAGAGAAGAGAGAAACTGATGTTAAGTGACAGGTCAGTGCTTAGGGCACTCACTTCAGCTGGAGAAGATCACACTTCACATCCCATCCTCAAATCAAGCTAAGCTAACACCTGAATCTCTGACTCTGCTGTGGTAGCTGAATTCCTCAATGAGTGTTAATGCTTAGGCTTGTTTGTTATCATCATGAACATTTTAGGGAAAAAAACCCAGATCCTGTGTTTTTTGTTTCTTTTTCGTATCCTCAGTGCAGAATGAAAACTGATTTTGAAGCCTTATCCTTTTTTTTTCTCCTTTTCTTTTTTTCCTCTCTATTTTTGAAAGAGTATTCTTGGGTTTGGGCCAACCCCACCTCCAGTTAACTCCAGTTAACACCATAGACCGTTTGACTTGTGATGGAGTGGAACTGATTGCATCCCATTGAAAGCAGCACTGCACAGACACAGTAGTCTACTCTTGCTCACAGGATCCAGGGGGCCAATCCTTTGTGTGATAAAGGTCATTTCTTTTTCAGACTTCTCTTTCCTCTCTGCTGAGTGAAACAGCACTGTCCTTGAAGGAAGTCAAGCTTCAGATTACTGCTTAGTATCATCCGATCCCTGCCTAAAAAAACATTGTTATATATTTTCTTGTGGCATTACTACTGCGAAGGCCTCTAATTATCTGCACCCCTGAACTGTTTTGTTGGTTATTCTACTGTAATGGGCCTTAGCTGAAGCCACAGATCTATTGAAACAGGCACCATACAAACGGATCACAAATTATATGTTCTCTGTCCAGCACAGTGACTTGCCAAAGGTCACGCAAGAAATTACAGGCAAAGTATAGAACCAAATCTCCTGTATCCTCAGTCCAGTTCATTAACCAAAAGACCTTCTCCCACTTGCAGTAATTCCTTTGACTCAGTGATAGTTTTTCCAAAACACTAGATGCAATAAATTACATGTGAGATGGAAAATGTGTATTAGTGAGGAACAGAGCTGGGACTATAACTGCGTGTGTTGGTAGGAAGGTTATTTTTTTTTTTGCTGACACAGATGAAATGCAAATTAAGAGAAATCTGGTTAGCCTAAGATGTCAGCTGATACACTGAGGGAAGCAGATCAATAAAAATCGTTACGTTAGACCTTGCATGTCAAGACAGTAGCTAAGAAAAGACAATGGGGTATCATGAGAAAAATAAACACATGGTTAAATGGGTGACTGGAAGTAAGAACTTCATGAAGGTTATTGGAAAACTGAAGAAGATTTTGCAGAGATAGAAGAGAAATACTCACATTACAAAGAAAAATAATTTGGAGACATTTTTACTGAAGAAAAAAAGAGTAAGCCTTCAAATGAACACCTCTTTTCTACCCAGAGAAAGAATGAGCTTCATATTCTCAGGTAGAAACAGACAAGAAAAACAAATATTTAGATCAATGGAATCTTCAGCAACCAAAAGGTTAATAAAGGTGCTATTCTTTAAAAATTCATCTCTGGGCCTTGCACTGGTAGTAGATAGCAAATTCTAGACAATTTCAATGGAGTTTGCGTACACACTTCCGTCTGCAAGGGGGTTCCCCCCTCCTCCAGGGGGAACTACATGAGATTCTGAAATGTCAATTCCACGAACAGGCAAGGACGAGATTAACAGTTATCTTAGAGAGGGAGTTGATAAAACTAGTTTGCAAACCATAGAGAAGATAAAGTAGTATCTTTCAAACAATCCAAATTAGAGAAGAGTTTGAGTCAGTATCTTCAAAGAAAATTTACCATCATATTGTTACAATATCCCATAGAATGATAGCAGTAGTATTTTGCCCCAGCCTCCACTCAGAGCACATTTTGTCTCTCAACGCTATTCAGAGATGGAGAAGTGATAGTATTCCTGTTCAGTAGCTAAGGAAGCTGAAACGGAGGGACACTGCATGAGCTGTGCTGAGTCACACAGGAAGTACAGGGCCATGCCAGGAACAGCAGTCAGACTACAGGACTCCTAAGCCTCCATCCAGAGGTTAAAACTAGGGGTATTATTTAACCAAAGTTAATTTTTATGGTTATAAGAGCAGATCCTCCAGTTGTCTACTGGTCTCAAAGTACAAAGATTCCAGTATTGAGTCACATGATGAGGTGTGCACTGGAGGGTACATTTGTGGCACATAGGTTCATGAATTGTGGAGAAGTAGGGGTGAGAAGTTGCCATCCCAAAATCTTTCTAATATCACAGTCTTCAGCTGGTGCAGCTGGTTGTGCACCACTACAAACCTTTGAGACAAAGCTGGATGGCTGTGTTCTCAGTAGAGTCTGGCAGGTGGGTCTTACACAGAAAAGGTGTCTCCATGAAACTCACATAAATTGTGAAATTCTTCTGTTCTCCATAGTAGCAGAACGGTAAGCAACATATGTGCTTGGAAGTACAGATCTAGCTAGAAAAAATAAAAGTTTGCCAGGAATCTGTCAATATTACCGAAAACAGTGAACAAAACACAATTTTGAGTCTTAAACAGGATTCTTCCAGAAAGAAAATATGCCTTTATGTTACAGGAATAACAGAGTCTCAGATGAGATTTCAGCTTACAACAGGCCTAACAGAGAGGTGCACGAAATCTTGAATTACACTTGAAAATTTTCTCACCTTCTACTGGTGATAGTAATATAAATCAGAAACCCAGCCAGCAGCATAACTGAGTAGCAAGGAATATCAGTGTATGCTAACAACACAGTGACACTGTCAAATGCACATTGCAGCTGGCGGCCACAGCACTCACCCTCACTCACCGTACACCCCATGATTTCATATCTTGCGGTGGATTGTATCCTTTCAGTTGTGCAGACAACTATGGGGAAAGGGCTGTGTCCACTCCAGCTTGCTATGGTGTATGACACCAAACATTATCCTTCCTCTTTGAACCTCATTCACTCTGCCTGTGTAATGAGGGAAACATTGAACATCTATACGGGCATTGATACAGTTATGTTTGCATTTTTGGGGATGAGTTGGCAAGTGTGTTTCCAGTAGCATCTTTTTCTGTTCCTTAGGGAAGTGAAGGTCATAGTAGAATAAAGGAAGCAAAGCTAGAGAGGGTGAGCATCAATCAGCAAAGGCTAATCAGAAGGGGACAGACCAAGCTGAATGTTGTTCCAGAAGCTCTCTGCTGAGTGCTTCCTTGTCTGTGCTGCTGTTCTCTTTCCCTGCAAAATCTCGTCTTGCACTGTCTCTTTCAAAACCCTAACGTGGGGAAATAGCATTATTACTCTCCTTAAGGCTGTATTGTAACTTTACATTGATTCCTTAGGATAAGAGGATACAGGTCCCTCAGATATGTGCCTGAGCTCTTATATATTTGTTCCAAGCACCAATGGCAGTAATTCACTAGGTGCTGCACAGTCTTTTGTGATTTGTCTATGCTCCAAAACAAGGAAGGGAGGAGAGGAAGGAGTGACAGTCAGACCCTTGTCTCCAGTGGTTTCCTGAGCCTTGTCAAGGTCAGAAGGGCACTGGTGCCTCCCAAGTGAGGGAGGAAAGAATACATGGCCTCACAGAACTGCTCTTTGGAAATGGCATTTCATGCTCAAAGGCATGAATGAACCTGCATAAAAACATTCTTCCCCTCTGCAACTTGGCCATGGGCTTCTGTTAGTTCCTACCAGCAACCACTTTATCTTCTCCCATTTCATTGAGCATGAGCGACAAAACATAATGTTTCCCCACACCCCAGCATCAGGGCTATCACTGATGTTGCTCAAAACTATTGATTTCAACAACACTTTGAATTTCTTCAGCCAGCAAGGAATTTTACTCAGTTCACAGGGTGGCAGGACCAAGAAAGAACAAAGAGGAAAATAGGTTTCTATGTAATTGTGGAAGGAAGAGTTTGAAAAGCAAAAATACAGCCCAAGGCTGTCATAAGCATTGTTATGCAAATCAGCATGAAGGCAGTTAGGATTTCTCCTGCAAGTTCCTAGCAATGCCCACAGGCATCCATTTTTAATTAGAAATTATCTGAAATGTTCAACATGCCCATATGTGTACTGAAACACCTGTGAAAGTCCCTATTCCTCCACAGGGTGTGACAATACACAGACCAGTGACCAGTTCCAAAATGGAGATATTCAGTGAAAAGTTTTTCTGTGGTGAGTGAGAGAAGGGTTTGAAGGAGTAGAAGTCACCTGTCAAGGGAGTGTTGGATGACACATAAAGATCATATTTGTTCCTTGCAGAACACACCCCTTGCACATGCTGGGCTTGGAAGAAATTTTTAGTTCAAAAAGGCAACAGTGACATCAATGGATTTTAAAAGTTCCAGGAAAATTGTTTAAGTAAGCTCATCTTCAACCATTTCATGTACGTATTGGCCAGTCTGAAGACAGGATAGTCAGTTGTTCTGCTCCTTGCAGCTTTTACTCCAGTGAAGATCAGGTCTTATAATTCCTCTCACAGATAAATAAATATTCCAAGATCTTTTATCGACCAACATTTTCATCCCTATCATCTACTGGAGTATTTAAAGCATACTAAAACCTGATAGTGTAGACAAATATAGCAAAACTGTAAGCATCTATGTGCTTTCAACATAACTTTCAAAACTACTAGAAGAGTATTTACCTAAAAACTCACTCTCCATCTGACATTAAACTTAGAACTTCAAAGATAGGGGTTTTTTTTGTTCATTCATGGTAACCCTGGGCCCATCCTGGAGGCATAAGAGAAATTTTGCACTGATAGGCCAAGAAATGATGTTTTAGACTTTTTTTCCCTACAAAATGCTTCCATTTAGATTTTCTTCCAGAACTGAGCATCCACTCAAACTCACTGGCCCTGCTGTACTTTGTAGAAGGATTCTCACATGAATATCCTGTGTGCTTCTGTAGCAGAAGAAAATTATGGCTGTCATACACAGATATTTAAGGCAGCTTTGGATATGAATAGCACATTCATCACCAAATACAGGAAAACAATCAGGTGGCAGGTACAGGATTCAAAGTCATACTGTTAGTAGAAAAATATAAACTACATAATGCTGAAATCATCCTGTATTCACCATGAGTTGTACCTGACTTGCACTGGCAGGAATACATTGCACAGGGAGCAAAATAAGTGATTAAAGAAAACAGAAAGGTTGGGAGCTGACTGTGGATTTGGATCAAGGTAAAGGTTTCTGTATGAGATTTCAATTCCAAAGCTGTTTCTAGGTTCCTAAATGATTACTTGGACCTCATTTTACAAACTCTGTCTCCATTAGATCTCTCTAGGGGAAGCAATGTTCAGATTCCTCTCCCAAGTGGCAAATAACTGTATTAAATACATAGTGAGTGACCCAAGTAAAGGAACGTAATATATCTGTGAGTCCAGAGTTTCTGCAGATCCTTGTAGTGTCCTTCTGTTTATTCCTTTCTTCTTCCACAAGCAGAGTCAGAGTCATACCCTCAACCATCGCTATCAAAACATCACAGTGATACTACTAGGGTGGCGAGGGAGGTGACGTGCAGCTTGCTCTCTGCCACACTGAGACGCAGCAACTTCTAGTGCAACACGGCGATGCTCTGCAGGATGAAGAGTTGGCTACATACTGAGAGGCAGCCCTGTCTGTTAGGTCCTTCTCTGACTGCCCTGATAAACTCAGCCAATTACACTAGTGGCAAAATTGCATCAAAGTCCTGCCAGTGCTTTTGCTTTCCCGTGTTTTGCACCCCTTCTCTTCAAAAATAAATGCTTGGAGGTCACCCTAGCCTGATTAAATCACAGGAATATACAGTGTCTGTTTTCAAAATTCTGTGACTACTAATTAATTTATGTCATCAAACAATTATTTTCTACCTCATTAGTCCATGAAATGTGAAGATTGTGTCAGCACTTTTGCTGGCAGTCTTGCACTTATTAGTTTGTAACCTTGGCCAAAACAACAGAGAGAGAGAGGGAGGCAATGCTCTTCGACAACTTACAATGTATGTTTGAAGCAACAGGTGCTGCAAACTGGAGTTATTTTCACATTCCTCCTGGTGATAGATGACCAAAATACTAGGACATGGAAATTTTTATCACTCATGATTTGATGACTAATATGTCATGAAAGGGTTGAGTGGGGAAGTGGAACAAAGACCAGTGAGGAGGGCTGTTCTAGTGCACATATACCACAACAGAGCTTCATCGTGTACTCTTCCTGGCTTTATTTCTCAACCTGAACAGCAGAACTCACACAAGGTATTTGGATCAGGTGACAGGAGTTTCAGTTCTCAGATTATATGACAAGAATCTGAAACAGCTCTTCTCATGGGAAATTGTGGGACACCACAAGCAGGTTAGCAAGTAGAAGTGGAAAGGAAGGTAAACGAGCTACCTGGCCCAGCAAGGCCCTGTCAACAACCATGTACTTCCAAGGAATTGTCCAACACTAAGTATACATAAAAATAGCAAATGGTCTTGGTGATCAGTTAAATGGTCATGAGTAGGAGTCAAAACTCCTTTGCCCTTGACTGTTTGTTAATTTTCAATATATTAGTTGCTCAGCTGATTTATATTTTCACTTTTCCCTCTCCTGGTTTGTCTTTTTTTGTTATTCTAATTTAAGATTAATGTTTCCTACCATTTTAATTGTGAAGAACCATTCTTCAGCAGTAAGACTGTCCCTTTAGTTGGTACAGTGCAGAATTTGGCATGGAAAACAGTTTAGTTAGAAAACATCATTGTTAAAAAAAAATATATATGATTATCAAGCCAATTGAAACATTTGCACCAGGACACAAATTTTCTTCTTGCTGCTGTGCTTGAAATCCATTGTTTGAGTCTGAATTCCCATCACTCCATTTAGGATGATCATTCTTGCTGGACTGAATCTTTCCACTGTTCAGGAGCCCTCAGTCATGGAAGCTAAAGTCTATCTAAGAAATGAAATCTGAAGTACAACATTTGCATTCTACATTTCTTATTGATCATCTCAGACTAGAGCATACTTCTTTCAACAAAGATTTTCCAGTCTTATCTGCAAAGATGCAGCTGACCTGCTCTTGTGCGCACGAAGGTCCCACTTCAAGTCAAAGGGTGGGCAAATGACGTCCATAGTCCTCTCCAACAAAACTTTTATGGTTACATAAATATCTAAGTGGTGCTGAAGTAGTGTTTCACCATTCTTCATTCCATTTGCTGTTTTGTTTTACCTTAATTTGGAACAAAAAGAAATATTAGTATATTAGAATCCCCTGAAAGCAGAATTTGAGTTTCTAGTAGAATTACTCAGGTTGTAAACAGGAATTTGACTTGTTTGTAACTACCTCTTAATTGTCATGCCCAGTGGCTAAGAATTCCAGTAAAAATAGCTGTTAGAGAGGAAAGAAGGTCATGAGTTCAAGGTACCAGATGAGGCCCCAGGAGTACTACCTTTGCCACAATCTGAGCAACCTTCACACATTTACCTACACTTTATTTCTGCTCTGTGCCCCTCAAAAATGAAAAGTAGGGTAGCCAAATAAGGTGATTAAATGCCTAAGGTCAGTGATATGAACACTCTTCACTGTGATATTAAAAGATACTGGAACATTTTCCATCAAATGAAATTGCTTTGAAGACAAAATACTACAGAAAGTTTTCCAGTACATAAGGCCATTATTAATGCTCAGAGTATTTCGACCATATCTGATCTGAGGGAGAAAAACACCATTTTTTCAGTGCTGTTTATGACTTTTCCATTCAATAAAAATTCTGCCAGTTTTTTTTCCTGAATGTGAATTTAAAATCTTGACAACTGGCACAAAATAGAATGGACATTACGAAAAATTAATTCTGAAATTCAACTATCAAATTTTCTTAATTATCTACTCAGGAAAAATCCCCTATTTATTAGCTTAAAATCTGGAGAGATGTGAAACTCAGTAGTTCCAGTTCACAGAATAATGAAAAGATTCTTAGATTTTTATTTGCATGGGGTCACATTTACAAAGCTTCTCTGGTTTCATATTCAAAGAAATTAGACACTTGAGTATCAAAACCAGAATAAAGTATTGTCTCCGCTTAACTCAGTGGTAGCTTTGAAATTCATTATTTTATTGGCTGAAATTTGCTGAAACTAGTAAATTCATATTGGTGAATTTCCCTGTAAGTCTTTCGGTGTTACTGCTGAAATGTCAAATGATCCACCTCATAGAGAAGACTTTATCTATAGTTAAATTAATAGTTAAAACAAAAAATAAAACAGCCCCTGGTAAAGATGACATAAAATCTAAGAGACAGTAATAGAGAATTATAACATGTCTCCATATTTTATGAGTTTGCTCATTAAGCTCCACTGCAGAGATAAACTTCTCTATTAAATTCTATTGTAGGGCTTTAAAGAAAATCTATATTATTTTATTACACCAGTGGTTAGATGTTCATGGCAAGATCAGGACACATGGTGCTAAGTACTGTATAAGCATATATTATACAGCCCAATGTCTGAAAACTAGACTTAAACAAAAAATTCTACCCTATTTAAAACATTTGAACAACTGAATTTGTTTCTCAGCTCTACAAAGCCCATATCTTCTTCAGCACTGAAATTATTAAAAACTATGTTTTTATTAAAGGCATGTACTTTTAAAGAAATACCTGTTTATGTGTTTTTCTAAAGCAGTTCTACTTTCTTGCAACTTCTTGCCCTCTCAGGTTGATGTAAATATCTAACAGCACATCAAAAAAACCTTTTAGAGGAGCAAAATTCGCCTTGGGGCTGACAGTATGGCTAAGCAGTATCACTCCGATGAATGTCTTTGGTAACGTGATAAAAACATCTGAAAATACACAGTTAATAAATCATTTACTCTTTGACCACAGTAAGGTGTCACTTTTCTTATACTGTAGGTGTTTTCTTCTTGTGGACTAATCATCCATTTTCTTAATCATTGGCATACTTTTAGGAGTATATGGGTGCTACATTAAAAGCCCACAGGTTGGCTTTTCTGCTTTTTCCATAAATATTTATTTCCAGTAAATGGGAAGAATTTCCCAGAGTCCCTAAATAGTAATGGCAAACTGATCAATTTTGGCAGGGATTGATGTATTTTGGCACTGGAAAATCAGCCAGCATGATGGAGAGATTCCCTTGTTTTAAATTATGAAAAATAAGAGAGTTAATGAGGTTCGTGTCCCCTCCCCCACTGTGTCGTTTGCTCTCCCCACACCAACTCATTTAGTAAAAATAGTGGTAAAGAATAAAAGAAGTTCTGTTTCTACCAACAGACTTTGAACTGACTTCAGTCCTCCTTCCTGTGTATATTCACTGATGCTTCTTCTGAGCTTTGTACTTCCTGAAATACAGAAGTGCCTACACATTCAGTTTCCTGTCATTAAGATGCGAACATAAGCCTTTATATAATTTGAGTGATCAGACCTCTAATGGCCTGATTCTCCTTTTTGCCACACTAAGTCTACCACACTATTATTTTTCAGATTCTGTTGAGTTTTACGAGAGTAACCTACCATAAGAGTCTGGCCTAAAGGTTTCAGGTGAACCAGCCGTCAGAAATTATGCTGTTTATAGTTATTCTTGCTTCCGGCACGTATCTGAATGCATGTGATGTGGTTTGAGGTGAGGAGAAAAATAGACAGCATTATGTTGCTTTTGCAGGAGTATTATTTTAAGAAAGTTTATTGCTATGACAGATTTTTCCCCTTCAGCTGTCAATTTACCAAGAGTTTCTCCAACGCATGAGAACTGTTTCAGGGTTGGTTCCACACAGAAAGAAAACTGAATTACATAACTGTCCTAAGTGAACTGGGTCTGGAAGTGGAAAATATTTCTCTGTCTTCCTATTGCACGTGTAATGGGATTTATTGTGTCAGGTTGATCTGTGGGAGATTATGTGACAACAGCAATGATAAGTGCTTACTCTGATTCTGAGGCCACCACCCACCCGATGCACAGTGATAAGATAATATCAACAAATGCAGAGGTTTACTTTGGAGATACAACCTTCATGAGTGTAAAACAGCATAGCTTTTCTTGCTCTAGTAGAGCCACAGCACGGCACTATGAAAGCCAGTTTCCGACCAGAGATGCGTAGTTCGAGGAGGAGGAGGCCAGGTCACAACCTCATCTTCCCACCCTCTTCCCTCCATCACTTGTTTGTGGAACAGGGTTTGCTCGGGGTCATGTGAAACAGTGCAGTTCTGGACCCAAACTCTTGAGTCTTGTTTAATCCCACGTACACACTGCTGGGAAGGTGCCTTTTTCACCTGAATTTCAACAAAGCTGGCAGTGTGCAACAGGTGTCAGCACTGAGAAGGGGGAAGAGACAGTCCTTGTCCTAAGCCTAAACTCTATTTTTCCAGCTCTGACCGAGGGCTTAGTTGGGTGGCATGGGAATTATGATGGTCTTTTTCTCAGGCTAAATCCCTGCTTTGGTGAAGACAGAAGGAGGGCTCCTTGGTGGCCACTGTCTACCCATACAGAGCAATTTGTAATTATGATAGTATGTGCCAAGAGGGGTTCTTAGCAAGATGAAGTTGCAGATCATAAAATAACCAAAGAAAACTAAAGCAATATCTTTCAATTAACAACTGATATCTGAACAAACCCCAGAAAAATTCCAACTTCCTACCTCTTGTAGTCCCCGTCTCAAACAACACACAAATATATAAAAAGCAAAAAGTTAAGTGAGGCTGAAACTGGACCAAAAGCCAGTACCAACAGGAAGTGAGAGGCCAGACCCTGTTCACATACCTGCTTGTAGACAGAAGGTTTATATACTGGGAAATCAGCTGGAAAATGCTAAGTAATATTCCAGTATATCTGTACTTTTTTCAAATGAATTATTATCTTACTGAAGTGTGCAATACTAAAATTGGATCTTCTAGTACACTTGCCTGAGCAACAGGAGAAATTAAGCATCAATTACCTTCTACATTTTATCTTCCCACTCACCTGCAACAAGTGATCTTCATAAAAGAGAAGGTAGAATGTCATAAGGGATTTTTAACTTTTTATTTAACAGTGATGAAGGACAGGCAAGCAGACATTGCTCATTAAAAAGTTTCATGCCTGTTGTTCGAGGCATTTGGAAAGGTCCTGTCATGCACAGAAATGCTCTCTATTGCACATGCAAAGAGCAGTGATGTGGTGCAACATGTGAGCTGTGGAAAGGCTTAGCAGGGATGTCACTTTGCTGTGGCAATGCTTGATTGAGTGCTTGGATGCAAGAAGTTGTTGGGACTGCTTACTTGGATATGTTATATACTTGTAGATGCAGTTCATGCTAATGGGATTCAACAGATTCTCTCATCTTTCAAAAATTATGCCGTTATTTGCAGTCGCTGCAACCACAGTTCCACCAGAAAGGTTTAGAATTTGCTGATAACGAAGAAGAAGATAATTCTTAAATTATGTCTACCGGTTTGTCCACGGTGTCTTTGCAGAAGGGAACTTCTTTAATAGAATGGATATATTAATGCAGGATGTATTAATTAGCTACAAAAGAGTTTATCTGCCCCATGAAAATGGATGTACTTTTATACATTTTCTTACTCTGCAGGGAGGCACGGGAGACTAAAATATCTTTCACATATAGGTAGAATAGTAAACCACACCATAACATTTCAGGGATGAGAACATGAGTCTGTGATGTGGAAATTCCAGGCTCTAGGACTTTACTCAGTTCCAAGCTCGAACTTAAATTCCACTCTCATCCACTTGAGTGCTCTAATCGCTCAATGATTTCTGTAGCGCAAAAAAATGTTTCTTGAAATAATGTTGGAAAAGTCCTGAAAAGAGGTCTGAGAAAGAAGCATCTCAGAAAAGCCTCAAGTTTTGAGCACACAATTAAGACAGAAAATAAAGCAGTTAAGATTCTGTTGCAGGAAGTTGGACTGGACTGCAGGTTTAGGGAGTATATGCTGTTTCCCAGTGAAAGTCGTAGAAAAGTTTCAGACACAATGAATCATCACATTCTACAGGGAAAGAAAAAAAAACACAGAAAAGAAAAGTCACTACTTCCTTGGAATATTTCCAGTCAATTCTAGTATGTGCTTGACCCATGCAGCCTGCTGAATACTGTGGGCATATTTCCACTGGCTTCAAAAAGATCTTTCACTGGGCTCAGGTTAATCAAATATGGTTATTGCAAGAGGATTACTCGTTAGGGAGAGATATAGACAGAAGGAAAAATCTGTTGATTCTTAAAATAAGAGGGAAGAACAACTATGGTCAATCATTGAGACCACATTTCAGTCAGGAAATTTGAATTGGGTATGGAGAAAATAGAGGTCACTGGATTCCAGAGCACACTCCCCTAAAATCTGCAAAGGTACAGGAGGCAACATTCTGAAAATGGTTTAACTTTGAGTCATCTTGTTCCAGCACTTGGAAAGGAACTAAGAGTAAATGATGAAGAGTAAAATGAACGGTTTCCTTCATTTGCCTTGAAACTATCTCATCCTTCACTCACAGTGAAGGCATGCATGACTAACAACATAAAAGAGATGAGGGTTTAATATGTAACAAGGAAGAAACCAGTAACATTTAAAAAGCTAACCTTTCACCTAGATTGGGTATGACAGTAGAAAGCTCAATGCACTTCATTCATCAAAGTTGTTAGCAAAATAAATACTCAGGACTGACTCTTTCAACAAAAGCATTTCCTTTTTAATCACAGGGTGCAAGGGCATTACATAGAAATCTTTCTGGTCTTATCCTTCATATTTGTGGTCAAAGCAGCTTTTGCTTTCTGTCTCAGTGGACTGAGTCCCCTTTAGGACTATTGAGACCACGAGGGTGTAGAGAGCCTAACCATTGGGGGCTCCAAATCAAGTAGCAAAAGCTGGTTTATTCATGCAGAAAAATCAAACAAATACAAGTAACAGGTCAACCGTGGAAAGTCTGAGACATTGGTCCTAAAGAAAGCCTAAGCAAAAATCTTGGGAACGCTTCTAAGTTAGCTTGGACGGTTCTGGCTTGCTGTTGCCAAAAACACTGATTCATTGAAAATAAAATACTTTGAGAAAGCATTTCCAGAAATACTTGCATTGTTTCCCTATCAGTTCAAGCCAGTTTCATGCCAGCTCTTAGGCTTTGAGCTTTCCAGCTTTGTAAAGCAGGGGATCCCTAAGCTCCATTCATTGGAAAAAATGTCACCCAGAGGAAGAGCTGTAAGATTCAAGGACTATTCAGACTTTTGCAAATAACTAAGAAAGGCTGGCATTTTCCAAAGTACTCACATGTCAGGTACTTATGAATACCTCACAAATGAAGATAAAACTTGTGTTGTTAAAATGGACTGGGTGCAGCCAGCTGAAGAACTGTAGAACTGACTTTTATTTAAATCATTGCATGATATAATGAAACTTATTTGCTTTAATTGTGCTTACGCCACAAATATTGATCACAAAAAGTGAAAAATTCACTTTTGGTTGATAACAAAGAGAAAGACCTATGAAAAGTCCATCAAGGCATTTATTTTTACTTCAACCTGCTACTGCTGCCCCGGGATCCTAAAGTCATAGAAGACCATTGCATCAAAGAGCTTCAAGAGAGAGCTAATAGCAAAGCAACACTAGGAGTACACCAATCCCACATTACCAATGCAGAGAAACAGAAACAGCAGTGTTTAAGGGACCAGCATCAGTTTGTACCAGAAACTTGTGACAGAACAGAATACCTATTTCCTGAGTCAGAGACTTGAGTCACACACACAAGACTAGCATCCTTCCCTATAGATGCTTTCCCCTTATCTCCTGAGGCTTGGTTATGTTTAAGCATTACATTTTCACTGTTCTGCTTTTTCAGGTGCTCTTCATGAAGCAAGATAACCATATGTTAGAGGAAGAGTCATATTGCATGATGAGGTCAGTAGTAGAATTTCTGGTGATTTTGGTGATATTCTAGCACATATTTAATACTCTTTTTGCACGATGTGTGGAGAGATTATTTCTCTTGTTCACTTAAATTTCCTACTCTATATCTTGAGAGAAATCAGTGTTTCCTTATAGAGCACATACATGTTCTAGGAGGAAAATATTAACAATAGATCGTGTACTTGAATTTGAGTTATTATTCCTATGAATTTGTTAGTATTAGACCTAGAGAGGAAAATGTTTGAATGGACTGGTTGCTATTGCATTGGAATTCGGGATAATTTTACTGAAAACAGCTGAAAAAACTGCAACTTCATGGAGTACCAATTCCTTTTGGGTGAAGACCTATGTCTTGGCTCTGGGTCTATCTCAAGAAGAGCAAAGGGTATTTAAAAGGACACAGTCCCCAGAGAAATAAGGATGATAAATTCATAGTATCTGTGCCTCCTCCTCACCATTTTCTAAAATGTGCTCAGTATATTTTACGCAACCATAAAAGTGATTTCTGTGAAGCTAAACTTAGGTAACCTAGGCTCAACAGGATTGCAAACAGATTAATTGAAAGAAAAAATCTGCTGTCCTACTGCAGACATGTATGTGCATTGGCACTAAGTGTTCTCACAGGACTGGATTTTCCCTAGGTGTCCTGCAGCCAACAGAATAGGAGAGCTTTGTCCAGGTAGAGGAACAGAGTTTCAGGATGCTCTGAGCTACCCTTGGGGTCTGCCTGTCTCCTTCACTGATGATAAAAGGTGTGTATATTGACTTGTAAAAGGAAATGTCTCCATTACCTAAAGTTCAATTTTACAAACAACCCCATCATAACATAAAACTGATTTGCAAATCGAGAGATGGTTCAGAGGTTTTGTGATGGAATAACAGCCACAGCATGATGGTCCATATAAAAAAAACACCTTAATGCCTTTTATCTTCAGGCAGAAGGAAAGAGATTTTAAACTATGAAAAAAACCTGAACACAAACCCCATCATATGGGGTCATAAATAGGAGGGCTTACATACAAGCAGAGCGGGTTGTCTTTGCATAAATTCTAGAAGACCAGGTTAATTTAGACTAAATTTGCCACTTCACAAACAACTAACATAAGAAATGCAAAGTAGGCCAAAACCAACTGTGCTTATCCAGTTCTAAGCTGTTGAATGGCCCTCACCAGTGATTCAACAGAAACAACAAATCAGTGTGTGTATACAGAAATCACTCCCCAGAATTCTTCATGTTTTGGAGTTATTTTGAGAAATCAGAGTCTTGCTCTGTAGCCACCCTTACTTAGAGCACTGTTTCCATTTGCTCCACACATTCATACCTGTAAACTAAACATCGAATGACAAGAATTCCTTAACTGGACATGTTCTAGCAAAAGACTTAAAACATTTAAAAGGAAAAAAAAGAAGTGTTTGCTCTTTCCCACACTCCACTCCTAATTTCTGGGGAAGGCAGGAGGTAGAAAACTTTGACCTATACTTGTGTTGCTGGCAGTTTCTTTGGCACATTAGTTCATGTTTGCTCTGTCTTTGTTTCAATGATGTGTTGTGTAACGTGAGCAAGCAGAAAGCCTACCATGTGCCAGCAGGAAGGCTTGGAGTACTCTGATTTTTGGCAGAATGTATTGATGCATTGTGAGATGGGTTTTAAGCATCTAGCAGTCCTCGGAACTGGCAGCCATGCACTAGAGACCAATACCCTGAATAACCTAACTCACAGAGTATAGCTGAGACTAAATCATGACTTCATCCATCCTCTGTGCCCACGTGCTCTGTGCACTGAACATTCAGGACTCACTTGAGTGCATGTCCTGTACTCAAGGGCAGCACCACACACTGCCCTAAGCATAGAGAGCGTATGCTTAGGGCAGGTAACTCCACACAGAGACATTGTGCCACGTGGACATTAGAAATGTTTGACAGGTGACAAAAACTTAATTGTATATTTAAAACACATTCCACGAACACTGTCCATCATACCCCTGTAACCTTGACATTGAAAGTTAAGTATTCCAATGTAAAAAACTCAAAAAAAAAAAAATGAAGGAAAAAAAATCTGAGCTCTCTTGAACCTGCTGGCCAATCATGCGTACCAGTGATAGTAGTTGTGATATTACTGTTTTCTGACCAAGCAACTGCAGCTTTGCTCCTATATGTTCACTTCACCTCCACTGTGATGTCTTTGCCTTGGGCTTAGACCTATCTCCAGTTACAGAGTGAAAGGCTATGAGGAAGGAAAGGCTTATGATCCCATTTCCTATATGGGGGAAGAATATATTTAAGGGTATTTAACAGCCTAGACAGACCCCTAAGCAGGGAGCTGTGAAAATCTCACTATGTTTCTCTGCATCATTAGAAGTCGAGATGTCAGGGTTTGTCATCCATAACAGAGACCCGAAGGATTTTTTTACTTTCCAAGAGCCTTTAAAGGAACTCAGAGGTTGTGGTAACAGGGCATCTTAGATGACATATTGACCTATCATCTCTGGTGCAAAGAGTACAGGGCAGCTTTGAGCCATGGGATTTATTTCTTAGCTGATTTACTGCCTTTCTATTTATGCAGTTCCACAGAGGCCCATGCAATGACTCAACCAACCATCTGTGAAAGAGAGCTCAGTTGTATAGGATTGTACCAGCTAATTTTACATTGAGTCAGGGATAACAGGCACTGCACTCTAAGAGATGTTTCAGGGCATAGCTTTTCCTTTTTCTTCTAAGGAAACAGTCCTGTACAGAAAACACTATAGAGTCAAAAGAGTTAGATATTTTATTTTACATGGCATGTGAGGGAAAGGGCTCCTGAAGTCAAAAGCTGATAGCAATGTCTAAACAAGGGCTCAAGTACCTCCTGCAAATTTCCCCATCTCATCAGATATCTCGTCCCAGACTATGGCATCCTCTGTGCAACTGAAAGGCCATCCTCTGTGCAGCTGTAGCTCTTGTCCAGTCAAGTGTCCAAAGCACATGTGCTGTCCATGACATGCTCTGTTCAGGCACAGTAATTCATCCAGCTCTGAATGACCACATTCACCATTCCCTTCCTGACTTAGGAGCCAAGACCGTATTTACACAACTTCAGCCTCACTGCGCCAAGAGTTATCTTAGTGTAACCAACTGCAAAATTTGTTCTTTTAAGTCCATTTCATCCTTCCACTTACATGTTGCAACATTAGTAGAGTTACTTACATTGCATCATTAGTAGAGTTTTAGTAATCAGATCATAACTGAGAATGGAGATGAATTATAGTCAGAAGTTCACTACTTAACATTTTAAGAGTTCCACAGCCAGTATCTTACCTGATGTGCTCAGTGTAGGCTCTAGGCTTTGGGAGAACTTTTGCAACTTCATTTGACAGGGAGAATCTCTGGCAGTTCCTGCAGACACTCTTGATGATCTCTGCTTGTCAATGGCAGAACCCTGTGTAACTGCATTAGTCTGGTTTGCTTTTCAATTAGCTGTCAGTCGGCAACCAGCAGAAGCCTTGAAAGAATTGATTGAAAGCATCACAGTCAAATGGTATTAGTCTGGAACAAAGAAGGAGACATTTTAATTCAAAACCCACAGAAACAGAGATCAAAATGGGAAAAAATATCCAAAACAAGTTAAAGGTAATTGAAAAGTGTGTTAAACTTTTGATAGATGGATTCAAGCAAAAGGATCTGTGGTTGCAGTTTTCAATGCGTGCGTTTCCTGCCAGAAGGCAGAAGAGTGAACCCATCTATTAGAAATATATAAGGGATGGTGTATAGAGTAACTAATTTTTCATTCCTTAAGAGAAAAGAAACTTGTCAAGATAAATGTTATCTAAAGAAAGCTATTAAAAAACTACTAAAGGATAGAATGTCTTTATTAATAGTTTAAAAATTACAGACTCAATGCAAAATCTTATATTCATTTTGCTCCCACTGCTGTAATCTGGTAGGTTTTAGTGCTGTTACACAACTACCCTGTGAGGGAGAAAAGAAAAACTATTTTATTCATGCACAGAAGTGACTCTCTTTCAAATAGAGAGGGTGAAGTTTTATGCTATAGGTCAGATGTATGCTATATGCTATGGATCTTGCTCTTCTGTTTTCCAAAACCCCTGCCAGATCTGATGATCACCAGACTCTTTCCTGAACCTATTGAGCTCACAAAACCAACAGAGAACAAACCCAGAATAAATGTGAGTACTTTTCATCTTATTTTATGCACTGAACTGGCTCAGCCAAATGTCAACTGAGTACTAAAGCATATAATAAAAAAGAGGAAAGCCCCATGTGCAGGAAATGGAGTTAAGGAAAGAGGGAATGAGTCTTCCATTGTTTGGTAGGAGTGAGCTTGTGGATCAGCTCAGCTGTAACAAGTCAATAACCTCATTCAGAGGCCATAACAGAAGAGGGAAATTGATCTGTTTTGTGTTCTTAATATGAAGCCATCCTACATTTCATATTAGTTTTGGCCAGGACTTAACTTCTCATGCTCTGAGAAGGATGTTTACGGTTTGAGCTCACGGGATTTGTCTGGTAGGTGGAAGATTCATAGACATTGTTCCTTCATGTGAGCAGGAAAACATATGCATGAAGAAGATTCTACACAGCCCTGAGCAAAAGGAAAGTACGCATTTCTGAGAAGAACAGGGAAATTTATTCAAGCAATAGATGTTACTCAACAGCTACTTTCTGTCAATGGCTGTTTTACACACTATAGAGAAAGACTTTTTTTTAAAAATCTCAACTCCCTTGTTAAAGTGTTCAAGTGACACTATTTTGACGATGCAATTACCTGAAACATAAGACATGCTTAATTTTTTTGAACATTATTGCACTGTGGTACATCATTTTGTGACCCTCCCTAACCATATTTTATTGGCACAAGTGACATGGTGGCAAATAAGCAGCCAACAGCCAGCCTCTTAATCCAACTTCTGCAAAATAGCTGACATCCATGTAATGACAGAGTAAGAAAATCACACAGAAAACCAAACACATCCTGAAATCAAGCAAAATTAAGAGGAAGTTGAACTTCACACTGAACTTCACAATGTCACCATTTAACAAAATTTGGAAGACCCTTGTCAAATTGTTCAAGTACTTTTATAATTTAACAATGTAGGAAAAAAAACGAAGATGCAACCCAGTCTTATATATCTAAATCACCTTTGAAAAAACAGGACAATGGTATGCAGTTTTCCTGCCCAAAATTGCACAGTGAAGGGTTTGTTTTGATTTTCCTCACTTTACCAGGCTTATGTCTTGGAGTCTGGTTTTCTAGCCTTTTATCATGCCTGTATCATAACAGCACTTGGTAACAGCAATACGTGCACTATGCTATTACAATCATTAGCCCTTTAAATTAAGTCACAATGGATTTAAAAGAGAAACTACTGCCTTCCTTCACTGCTTTGTTACGTTTCCTCCTTGTTTCTTCATCAAAATAGCTGTATATGGCAGCTTCAAAATTGCTGGTCTTCTGCACTTTCAGACTTCCCTTTCCTGTTCTACAAAGCTGTGAATAGTTCCTGCAAAGCATTGGCCTGACTGTGGCATTTGAGTGCATGGTCCTGGGTTGTCATTCAGCAGCACTCAGAAAATCTGAGGAGTAATGTGGAGCAGCAGGAGGCTACAAAACCATCCTGCATTTCCAGGGTCTTCCATTCAGTGCAAAGCACTTCCCAGTTTACACCTGCACTAAACAGATGTGGACAAAATAGCCTGATTCCTTCTGCATCACACATTGCTAGGATGAGTATTTGCCAGCTGCATGAAAACAAGGGTATCTCACACACTTTCAGAGATTCACCTAGTCTACTGAAACAAAATTTACCTCCTCATTGTTTGCAAGCATTCTGAAAGGATGTGTAGCCAGTGTCTGGCTCTGAAACCTTTTGGATCCACTGCTGCATCCATGGTATTACTAGAGTCATCTTTATCACTGTGTCAAAGCTACTTGCTTGGAAGAAAAACAGAAGCTGCATTTTTTCTTTTCCCTACTGGGAGAAGTCAAGACAATATGTTCCATTAAGATCTATTCATTTTCATCTTGAGCTGAATCATGGGGATTGAGCCTCATCTCCCATAAACTAGGAGCAAACTCAATAAGGCAAATGGGTTATCATTACATGGTCAAGTGCAATGAAACACCCTGAAGGTAACAGGGGTTCACCTGTTAGGGGTTCACCTGAAGGAGACACTACTCAGCCATATTTAAATGGATTTTTAAGCCTTTTCTTTTGCATCAATGGAGTCATACAAAAGGGACGTAATGAGGCATAGTATTGCCCTGCACTTCTCTGCTATTTATTTCTTAAATAAAAGATGACCAGGGTGCATCCTGTCATTGCGTGGTCAAGCAGCACAGAGCAACCACAGCTGTTCTATACAGCGCTTTGCCCTTTGTGGCCCTAAACTGTTAATGTTATTTTTAGTTTGGTTTGTTTCTGAGTGTTTTGGGTTTTTTTTCCCAGTTCACAGTGCATGAACTAATGCAACATTTTCATAACATGAAACTCAGAACATATGTCACCTCCCTTCAGTGAGGTGAGGGACTGCAGGTGCAAGGTCGACTGTGATAGTACTCAAGGGTATAGGGGGCAAATTATGTGGCAGTCTTGTCTGTGCTGCCTATTAGAATATTTGGAGCATATTCTTTTCCCATGACATCACCTGAGATGGTGCTATTTGGCATATTTCCAGATCATGTCACAGAGAATCCTAGTACCTTAACATTACTGATCAACGGTTTCGTGCTGTCCCTTCTCCAGTCGTTATTTATTCGCTAATAGCCTAGGTGTTCTTGATTTTACAGAGGCATTAAACTAGCAATGGAGCACAACTTGACCATGTGCATTTTACTTGCTGTCTGAAGGGCAACTGGTGAACAGCTTTGAGAGTCGTAGAGGAAAGATGCTCTGTGTGGAGAAAATGACATGTGTACCTTGTTCATTGGTCTCTGACAAGCTATGAATCAAATACACATGTCAAATGCTAAACTGAGTGAATATATGCTTTCTCTTTCTCAGGATTTCTTTTTTCTTCTGATAAATGATACCTACGCTTCACCAATTGGAGTGCTTATAGCACTGTTCAAAATTGCAACATCAGTAACATCTGAAGAACTTAAGGTGTTAATATTAATGCTCCTAATTTTGCATTCGATATTGCACTCCTGTACAGAATATAAGCTACAAGAAGGTGAACACTTTAGGCCTTATTATGATGGTGGACGGATGTAGTATCACTGTGTCTTGCTTACAAGTGTTAGAGGCATATAGGGAAGAGAAACAGAACAAAAGGCAAAATGAGATCATAAATGTAACCTGTAGATTTCTAAGACAGGAAATAAAAAAACACATTAAGGTACATGATTTGTTTGAAAGATGTTAATAAGTTCCAAAACTTACAATAAAATATGCCTCTTCCTCCCCTTTCTTCCCACAATACTGAACATACCACAGCCACCAGTCCAATAGCGATGCAATTTAGATAGAAGTAACCTTTATGAGCCCCACAACTGCAACCTCCCAACACCGGCACTTCACACGCAGTGAATGAATCATTGCCCATAGATGAGAGACAAGATGTCAGTTCAGAAGGATAGATTGAGCAGGACCAAAGTAATATCAGCCTGACAAACAAAAGTAGCAGTGTATCACATATCAAATTGCTTTTGAAAGTTTTGTAGGCATTACACGGTAGATTCTATGCTGTTTTCATACTGGTTATTGTGCGACATTTTAGAGAGAGAGAGACTCGAAGCTGTAACAGGATATGTTTTAACAGAAAGAGCTGTCTGCTACCTGCCAGCTCCATCCGCTGGCCTCTTGGGCTAGATTCAGCCATCAGTTCACTTAAGGGCTTTATTTCTCACCGTAACTTTAGAGGATGGGTCTCTCTTCTTATTAAATATCTCTTTGTTCCAAGAACCCAGATCACTATAGAGCTTTATCAATCTTGCAGGACAACAGTGAAGGAGTTCATAGACTTTCTGACTCTTTTCCATATTTTTATGGAAAATGAAAGGGTGTGAGTTTTTTATTTTTATTTAAATAAGATTTATTTTATTTTTATTTATAGAAAAAATATCTTTGCCATATTTGGAGAGAGTACTAATCTCACTTGGGAAACAAACATTTCCTTGGCCCTTCTGTCACATCTTGATTCATCCTTTTAGCAGTAAACTGCTTCAACATTATCCTTGGGAGTTTGCTGAATTCTTATATCTCTGGAGAACATCTTGGGAAGGTGCTATCTCTTCAGCCATTGCTCGGGACTCTTACCACCATCCATTATCACAATTGAATGAGAAATATCCCTATATCTTTTTTTTCCCCCTTTGGACATACGTATGAGGGATAGTAAAAGCCAGTGTTCTTTACACACTGTGACTTTCATGCTGGTTGCACTAAGAAGGATTCAAAGGCCTCTCATAACCCAAGACAAACCTTTGCTAAAAAAATGTGGCTTTGATTCCTTACTTGCCAGTCTTTTCACAAAACTCAACAATGACACCAAGAGGGACTTTGAACATCCCCTTTCTGCCCATACTTAGCTCTTTGTATGTCACATGTGTTTCAAAAAATCCTGTTTTTCTTGAGCAGCAAGTGTTTCTTTCTAGAATGTTCCCTAATGTGATAATTGTTTTTTAATGTCATCTCTGAATTAAGCCAATATATCTGACCACTCTATTAACTAGTTGGCCCTCTTTTTCACCTTCAGAAAAAATCATTCCACTAATTGTGAAAGAACCATTTCCCTAATTATACTATTTTACCCTTGTTGCGCACACCATACTTCCAGAGTTTAGTGATTAGTGAGCGATTAGTGCGAACTGGAGAGTACAGATGAATCACCAACAGTTCAATAGCTGACTGACTTTCTTCATTTGACTTTCAAGAGAGGCTTTTTTTTATTTTTCTCATACCACATTACTAGACCTGCAAAATACTCTTCAGTACAAACACTGCTCTATGCAATGCTCAGTTTCTCTGCCAGACCACAGGCAGTGGAGCCTCGTTTGTGTAGGCTGCCCCCATTTTTACCTTGGGTTGCATCCTGCACTAGAATAGAAAACATGAGTCAGAAAGGTTAAGGGTTAAACTGTTAAAAACAAAAGAGGAGAAAATTCATTCAGAAAACTATGGTTTGCAATGGTTAAGAGGAAGTACTGTACAATTTCTTGTAAAGTCACAATGGCTAGCTCATCAAAGGAAACTTTTTCTATCAGAGGCTTGCACAATGTCTCCTGAAGTCTGAATGGCTGCCAGGCCATGACCGTTCAGTTAAGGGAGTGCAACAAAGAACCTTAAATCAAGATCATATTTCCATCTTCCTGTCCAGCTAACTCCCAATCTGTTTTTTTCTTCCCCTTGCATTAATTATTTTATAAAAACATAAGATCTCTTAATGATTTCTTTTTTTTTTTTTTACATTATTCCTCTGGCTTTCTGAAATGAGAGCTTCTCTACATGGAGGCAAAGCACTGATTTTCATGAGACATGTTGAGTCAACCTAATAGCCCACTGATTTGGAAAGAGGGGTCCTACAGTAGATGCCCCATTCTCCCAGCTTGGCTGCACGGTCTTACTCTTTACTTTGCCACTCACCAAACTCCCTCACTGTGATCTCATTAACTTATTAGTCTGCTCAAAAATATCCCAGCATAAAATCCAGCAGCTTTCTGCTGGGTCAGCCCTCAGAGATGACACTGAACATGAGATCAAACACAAGGCTGCGGTGGGACCATGAAGCTGGAGGCTAGGGGTGGATGGCCACAAAATCTCTCCCTTTTTGTTGTGAAAAAACAATAATTTGTCTCACTTCTCTTTATGAAACCTCATCTTCAGCATGTCTGTGATAGATGCTCATCCTATATTACACTGTGCTAAAGTCAGCATGCTGTTTACATACATGTGTTCAGTGGAAGGCTGACTTTGTAGGCTCAGAGATGAGGACTTTCCTCGTATTTCTTTCTTGATAGAATTCATGGAATAAACTTTTCAAATTGGTTCCTCGGGTCTTTCATTTCTTCCCTATTAACTTCCCCTTAAAACCATTTTATACCACAGAGGTCTCAAAAAAGTCTGTGTTGATTTTTTGATTGTAATTTGCCCTGAATGGCCAAAAAGTTGCACAGCCTAGCCTGCTTTAGCCCATGCTGGCTCTTCACTTTCCTTTTTTTACTACTTTAAATTCCTTGGAGTCAGAATGTGCAATTCCAACTGATATGCTTGGTATCATATGATTTACTAAGGTAACACTAAAAGTCAAGTCTCAGAAAGGAAGTTACATGGCAAAGTGGCCTCTTGACACCGTTTCTCCCGAGGTTGTGTTAGTCTAGGCATAGGTTTCCTCATCTAATTGTTTAAATATATTCAGAGATGAAGTTCCACAGTCTCTCCTACTCATACATTCCAAGCTTTCACTTTTCTGACAATGAGACTGTCCCAATATTGAGTATGCCTAATGTTCATCTTAGCTTTCTGTTGCTGAATTTATTCCCATCACCGCTTGTCCTGTCTTTTACAGACATGGAAAAATACAATTTATTTTCTCTTCATCTCTGCATAACTGAAGACTGTTACATTTCACCTCAGATTTCTCTTTAGCGTTAATCCCCTAATTGTCTCAAACTTCTCTTGCAAGTTCATGTTTTCTCAGTCTTTGCCTGTGAATAATAATTTTTTTTTCACAGCTTTTCTCTGGAAGCTTGTCAATTAGTCTACTACTTTCTGAGCATGCTGTCAAGATGAACGCAGCAATTCTACTGTTATCTGAAGGTTTAGTAGCTACAATAGTTACTATAGATCCTAATGTGGAATATGAAATTTATCTTTCTTTTTTTCTACAACAGCAGGACATCGTTGAGGATGAGGATGCTGTCTAGTTCCAAGATACTTTTTTTCAAAATTGCTGCCTCAGTGGTTATTCCCCTCAATGTATGCAATATGCTATATGTATGCAATTGAATCTTCCTGAGGGGTGGCTTAAAAAATGTAAAATCCAGCTCTTCTCCATTTGCTTTGGCAAGAATCATTTCAACTTTATTCTTGTTCTCCATCACACCTATAGCTTCTTCTAGATACTGTGACTGGAGATTTAGTAAACATATTTTATTGCAGAAGACATGCATTCCAAGAGTACATGAAAAACCAGCTCCTTAAAGAACCACAGTACAGTCTTCCATTTAGAAATACACCACAAATGTTCTCAGAAAACATTTTTCCATAGTTTTGCTTGCACCTTCCTGAAGTTCTATCCTAATATATATATATTATCTGCCTTCTATTTTCTTGTCCTCTTTCATTTATAGAAAAGGCTATGAGTCAGAATAAAAAGCCTTACTAAAAAATTAGAACATTTACTCTTTTGCCCTTATTCCCAAAGTTCCTTATTCTAAGACAGAAGAAATTCAAAAGGGTTTGATGAGCTTTTTCTGATTTTATTTCCCTATCATTTCCTGCAAGATAGAGCAGAGTTAATTCCCAAAAGGAAATATAAGTGTCCCCAAAATGCTTGAAAGATGTACAGCAATATTGATACTCTCAATGAATGCTTTTCATGAGACTGTGTCACACCCTTCACAAGCCTTCACAAATGAAGTAGAGAGCCACATAACTTGTATGCTGACAACACTCTAGGCTTTTCCATGACTCATCCTAAAGCTAACTTATTGGACAGCCCTGATGAATTATTTTTAGCTTTTATCAACTCCTGCAACTTCTTCCTGCAAGCAGAGCAAATTTCCACAAAGTCTCCTCGGACAGAGTTTGCAAATATAAAGCCAAAAAAAAAAAAAAAAGGAAGTGTCAAAGATCATGTAGCAGATACTATTTAACAATAGAGAATAGTGTGGGGCTGTCAAGAGATGTTGCATGTTGTATGTCACTCCTAATGGCTTTAGGGGTAACTGCTCAGCTACTGAGCTAATTTGTTCGGGGTTTTTTCCATTTCCGCTGGAAATCATTGGGATATGGTGGATAGTTCAATGACAGTCAACAGTCAAATGACTTCATCAGTCTAGTCTTCATTTAAAAAATGTAAGTACAATCCTGATTAGATTCTGAGCATCTTTTGCAATTAAGAAAACTACTGTTTTTACTAATTTGAAGTACAATGATTGGTATGCAATTATTCTTGCATGCTGTCCAGAAGCAGTTGCTCACAAAGCAAAGCAGAGCTATGATTGAAGTAGTGCAAATTCTTTTCTTGACATAGATTTCCTTCACGACATTGGTTAAGTAACTTTGTCTCTTAGGCTTCTCAACTATGATAAAGATACTCCTTTTTTTCTTGCAAATTTAGGCTACTTCACTTCTAAGATTTTTTTTTGAAGTGGAGATTATATTTCTTTGTCAGAATAGAATAGTTCAATTGGAAGGGACCTTCTCCTCAGGAAGCTGTAAAGCAATGAGGTGACCCCTCAGCCTCCTTTTCTCCAAACCACACAAACCCAAAGTCCTTAGCCACTGTGAAGGAACATCATTGGACATTCTTTTTAGCCCTTTCAGCCTTGTTGCCCTCCTCTGAACACGTACAAATACTTCAACATCCTTCTTAAATTGTGGAACCCAGAAGTGTACATAGTATTGAAGGTGAGGCTGCACCAGTACTAAATATAGGACAGTCACCACTTTTGACTGTTAAGTTATGCTGTGATTGATGCATCTGAGGAAACAGGTTGCCCTGTTGGCTGTCAACCAGCATCTCCAGATCCCTTTCAACAAGGCTGCTTTCTCTCAGTGTATACTTTTTCCCAGCACTACTTTGTCCCAGGTGCAGAATCGTTCATTAGGTCTTTGAAATTTTACACTGTTTGTTCATATACCTATTGCAGAAGGATCATACTATTTAGCATTTTTGTAGTGTAACTCTTCAACCGAGGTCTAAGCACACATCAAATTAGGGAGGGATGAGGGCTGAATAAAGGTTAGCTCTACAGTCACACAGATGGCTTCTGGTGGTGCAGGGGAGCAGGACGCACCCACAGGATGTTGAAACAGGAACAGTATCTCGTATTTACTAACCTCACACTGGCTGCAGGTGATGTTTCAAGGCCAGCTCTGAATGTCTCACATGAAACAAATGCCTTCCTTTTAAACTGTGTGTTTGTGGTGCTGTGCACTGAGGCGAGATCTTTGCAGTGTGTCTATGAGTGATGTGGATAGTAAATACAAGCCCAAGTGAAAATCATAATACAACAAAAGTATTCACTTACTTGCCAAAGATTCTCACTGAAAAATTTCTCAGCCTTTTAGCTTCAGAACTCTGGTGAATTACCCCCAAACCCAAACTGCTTTAAGTACAACCCATGTCACTCATCACCCAACGCCTTCTCTCTGCGCATTTCGTCTTGTCAAGAGCGATCATTCCTAGATTCACATCAGGACTACTTTACCCACTTGCCCCAAATTCATATATCAGGTCACTGTTTGATGAGCTAATCATGGAGAATTAATTAACTGCTTCCCTACATACAGAAACCATAAGTTCTAAGGAAAGCAGAGATGGTTTCTCCAGTGTTTGCTCCATACGGTGGAATAAATTCAAGCCACTTCACATCAAATTGCTCTGGAGCAGGGCTTACTCCCTAGTGTAGCACAAAAAGGTGATTTGAAGGCATCTTCTTTTTTTTTGCTTCTGATTCTCCTATCCAAAGGCCTTCTTTGCAATCCCAGCAGACAGTGCCCGGGGAAGTAAACTGAGCTGGGTACGTGTTAAAGGCAAGTCCCAATATTCTCAAAACATCAAACTTCTAATCATGAAGAGATTAGTCCCAACTTTAGTGACATTCTTAATACTTGGAAGTCTGATCCTTCCATAACTGGCTGCTGAATGCTGAAAATAAGGGCCTTTACACAGATTATAATCTTTTGAAAAGCACATTTCATTGATTTGCTTTGACTAAACTTAATTTGACACTGGGGCACAGGAACAGAAATTAAAATAATCATATGGGTCAATATTTGCTTAGAGATCCTAGCCAACTACTCTGTATTTGAGAGGTCCGTTTTTCTGTCTTAAAAGTTAATTAACATGGAGAAGAAAAACATAGCTAGATTCATGTCACTAGTCATGCTCGTGCTGACAGTAATTGCTGTTTTATATTGGACAGGAACAACATTTGAGTCTAAAAACTTTCCCTGTATAGTTAGAAAACATCTTTTACCTGTTCTTGGACAATGGAGTTCAGAGTGCCTGACATCTTCTCTTAAAATTCAAGACAGCCATAGAGACTGTTCTATAAACTTCTCTCAGTCAATTACTATTGTGTGGTTTAGGCATGATTTTGAGAAGTGCTGAACACAATTTTGTTTTCATTGCTAGAAGCTAATGGATCTTCTCCTGGATGAAGTAGTTGCATGCTATCATTTAACATAATGCTATAGAGGGTGTTTCCTTATTTTGTTATTTTTTTTAATGAATATACTCACTGATGTTTCTGCCCTTAACAACAGACTCATAAACCTGAGTTCCAAAGATGGTTACACTATATGGTACATGGTTATGAACAGATAACAGAATCAGAGTCCTAAAATAGTTTGGGTTGGAAAGGATGTGCAAGATCACCTAGTTCCAACGCCCCTGCTGTGGGCAGGGACACTTTCCACTATGCTAGGTTTCTCAAGGCCCATCCAAACTGGCCTTGAATGCTTCCAGGGATGGGGCATCCACAACTTCTCTGGCAAACCTGTTCCGGTGCCACACGATGCTCATAGTGTAGAATATTCTCCTTCTATCTAATCTAAATTCACCCTCTTCCTATCTAACTTAAATCTACTCTCTTTCAGTTTAAAGTCATTCCCCCTTGCCCTATCACTACGTGCCCTTGTAAAAAGTCTCTCCTCGGCTTTCTTGAAGGTTCCCTTCAGGTACTAGAAGACTTCTGTAAGGTCTTCCTGGACAGGCTGAACAACTCCAACTCTTTCAATCTGTCTTCATAGGAAACGTGCTCCAGTTCTTTGATCATCTTTGTGGTCCTTCTCTGGACTTGCTTCAACATTTCGACATCCTTCTTATGTTGGAGACCCTAGAACTGAACACAATACCCTAGATGGGATCTCATGAGAGCAGAGCAGAGAGAGAGAATCACTTCCCTTGACCTGCTGGTCACGTTTCTTTTGATGCAGCCCAGGATTTAGTTGGTTTTCTGGGCTCCTAGCACATATTGCAGGCACATGTAGAGCTTCTCATCTACCAGCACTCCCAAGTCCTTCTCCTCAGGCTGCTTTCAAACCATTCTCCGCCTAGCCTGTACTTGTGCTTGGTATTGTCCTAACCCAGGTCAGGACCTTGCACTTGGCCTTGTTGAACTTCATGAGGTTTGCACAGGCCCACCTCTCAAGCATCTCAGTGTCCCCGCCTGGATGGCATCTCTTCCCTCCAATGCGTTTACTGCGCCACATACTTTGGTGTTGTTGACTAATTTGCTGAGAATTTGCTCAGATGGAGACCATTGTTCATGTAATGCATAAAAGTACGTGGAAGCAACAGAAGTACCGGAATACTTAATACTTTGTGTTTGCTTAGGTAAAACAAGTCCCAAAACACCTACATGAATTTAGGTCATGGATTGTTCCCCTTATTGAGACAATACTGTTTAATAAGATGATAAAAGTTATTCTAGAGGCTCTTCCATTGCACTGGTCTGATTCTTCACTGCTTTGATGCTACTGTGGTTATGTGGAAAAATGTGAAGTTGCATATTTATCTCTGGATTTTACTAGAAATAGTAGTTGCTACGCTAAATTGGCAGGCGTCGGTGTTCAAAGACTCCTCACCTGCCCAGTCCAGGAATGGGGTTTAAGGTGGGTGGCAGCATGATCACATTTGGAATATGAACTGACCCCGACCCAATCAGGGTGTTCCCACTGCAGGCTAACCTTGACTAAATTGGAATTGATTCAGGATGGGCTGTCAGATGTGTGGTAAATGCATGTCTAATTGCCAAATGGTAGGATTTGCAACAGTAATGAGGATGGTTGATTATTACTTTGCAAGATTGCTTTTAGTGTCACTATGAAGTTAAAGTCACAAATACTGGGATCTGAGGCAACTTGGAGAATAAATCAAAAGAAACACAAGGATAAGAGAAGATTAAGGGAACATTTATATGAGAAATAATGAATCAACTTCTGTACTTAATCTCTTACTTTCATGACTGTGACTAAAACACCTCAGTAATACTAAAAGTGGTGTTCAGTGTGATCTCTAGCTGCACAATACCTTTAATCAGTGGAAACTAGAGTTAAATAACTTAGTTCATGGATTATAGCTGGACCATGTAAGTTGAAAGGATAGGTTTTCTTCTACCGAAATTTATGACTCATCCAAAAGCAGCAGAATAGATAAATTGATGTATGCCTTATCTACAACAAAAAAAAAGCAATCGGGATGAATTCCCAAACGAGTGCTTATGTGAACAGTGAAAAAGCCAAGATGTATGCACACACTCAAGGAAGAGCAGGTTAGTTTTGGCCCAGATTCAGTGAAGTTCTTCCCACAAGTAAGAAGTAGTTACTATGAAACAGATGCAGTGACGGGAAAACAGAGTAATTACCTGGAATTCAGCCCATTTATTTTCTGTACATTCTGATATTCTGCATGTACTAGCAACGTAATGGAAGTGACACACATGTGATAACACTTTATCTCAGCCTCAGTCAGCTGGGGCTTGTGCACACAAATAAGGAACGGAAAAGAGTGAAGCAAGAACATTTTGATTCTCTTCTTTAGATCAGCCACAAAAGTCTGTAGGTGTCAAAACCCATGGTTTTTCAAATAACCTGATATTCTCATTAATTCTTTCTTTTTTCCATTTGAGAATAGAAACACTCTGTTGGTTTCAAAAGGCAAGTGTACTCATTTGCATTGTTTAAGCAGCATGTACTACTAAGTCTTTTCAGTACATTTCTTCATAGGAAACGGAAACTTGATATTAAGAGAAAAAGAATTCTTAACCATTGTAGGCTTATTTTTTAATACTTTGCTTATATAGTACCAAACAAGAGGATCTGTTTTGTCTAGGTTCTGAAATGGCATATATCACATTCAGTTTAAACAATTTATACTAAAGTTTTGCATATAATACATACAGATATTACTTAACTTCAGTGCTGATACAAGAGTGTTAGGGTGAGGCTGCAAACCCTAACATTTCTCACAATCAGAGAGAAATCATGAATATGTATTTGTGAAAATAACTGAACATATTCAGTCCTAGATAGAGCTGGGTATTGTTGGACCAATGGGAACTACCAGAGGATGCATCAAAAGGGAGAATCCTGATTTGTGTTATTTCTTGTAAGGGCAATCCTTATTAAAAAGTTCCTTGCTTACTTACACCATGCTGTAATTTGTACCATACAACCTGAATTTTCACAGGATGCCAAAGAGCAGACTTCTCAGATCTTGGCAATCCTTCAATGTCACTGTGCCAAAATGTAGCATTCCTTTCCAAAAAAATCTTTGTTGGTTAGAACTCGTTGTCCATCAAAGAGACGTTATTAATTTAGTCCCATCAGTCTGACATTTTGTCTCTACATGAAGCAGCAGGTCCCAGCCTCGGACAGGGATGAAGGACTGTACAGTGGGCAAAATCTGAAATTTGCTGCCTGTTTTTGCAATGTCCCCACTGCTAAATCCTAGCTTGTCATGCAAGAACTTCCTCTATATCCTCCACTGCAGGCATTTGGCTCTGCGTCCAGATTTCCAGAGGAACACAGCCCTGGAGCATGATTTGGGGTGGGTCAGGAAACTGCATGGAAGGACAAAGAAGTAAAACAGTGCAATTCAGCACTTCTTATGGCCTCATGGAGAAAGGCAATATATTCCTACAGTGTCTGCATTTGCTACATACAAGTCATGACTCTCTCCACATACGTCTTCTTCGTTCCTAAGGGGAAGGTTTTATAGCTCGTATCACTACACATCTTTCTGGACCCTCCTAGTCTTCCACAGCAGACACACTAGCTTGGCCTGGTTAAGCCAGTGAATGCATCCCACAACAGCTGGTACTGAAGTGGTTGTAATTCAAGGCCTCTCACTTGTCTTTGCATGCAATATCTTTCTTGTCATTCACCTTGATGGAAGATTCTGGCTATTAAATTAACTGGTATGAATGGTACAGCAAGACTAGGACAAGAAAAGGCCGAGCTGTTGCTAGATTTAAATGCAAATCATTATAATTTAAATGCATTTTCTTTGCAGGACATTGCTTTCTTCATACTGTGTTTTATAAGAAACAATTTAAAGTAAAACTGACAACCAAGATTACAGTAATTGCAGAAAAAAAGGTATACAGGGAAGCTGGTTATCTCTGAAGACTATAAACTTTCTTGATCTACAATAACTGATTAACAACAGGATTGTACTATTCATTTTTTATTGCAGTTATGATTTTTAGGATTGGGACATCAATATTTATTCATGTTTAACGGAAGACAAACATCCGGTCAATCCTGGCAAATGCTATCCACTGAATGGTAATTTCATTATGTTTTAGTCACAGAACAAACAAAGGTTTGGTTTCTAATAGGAAGGTGAAAGTACAACAAGGAGAGAATCAGTAACAAGTATAGAAAATGTCATAATAATTCATCTATTGTAAAAGACATATGAATTTATTAGAGATCCCAGTTATCTCCTTTCACCAAAAGGGGCAAATTTCTGTTCATTGCATGGAGTCAAATTGAGTTTTACTGTAAAATGAGGACTTAATATGGAAGTCTTTTTTCATAAACCAGACAAAAATATCTACAGAATATGAAGGAGATTTTTCTGCAAACTGTAATTTCTAGGTGAGGTTCCTCTTTCAGATAATTCGTCTTGGTGTTGCTCAATGGGGTTGAAATGCTGACAGACAATGTTGAACATTCCAGATGCATTTCTCTGGAAGTCTATGCGGAAGAGATCTTTGAAGTCTCTTGCACTTTTTTATCCATTGCTAGAGCTTCTCAGGATTGCCTGTATCTCTGTAAGATTCAATATAGAGTGCTAAGGGACTCTGACTGAATCAAAAGCTCTAAATATGAATACATATTTAAAAATAGCAAAGCTAAACAAACTGTATATATATCATATGGAGCCTGTTGAACGTGAGACAAGTTTGCCAGAATAAACTGAAGGAAGATTTGAGGGGTGCACTGTGTACATGCAGTATGTGCAATTCTTTTTTGTTATGTATCATAGAATCATGGAATAATTTATGTTGGAAAAGACCTTTAAGATCATTAACACTGGGACGCCCACCACTACATCATGTCCCTAGGTGCTGTCTTCATACCATTTGAGAGATCGCTAGTTGAATTTATTCTAACAGCACACCACGGTGTGGCAAAGAGCTTCCAGAACATAGGGCAGGCTGAGGAAAGGGAAGAGGTTAAACAACCTGGGCAGAAAACCTGCAGGGTTATGCAGCCCAGCAGCACAAACTGCTCATGCCTTTCTATGTTCCTGATAACACTCCAACAACCTCGCCATCTGGACTCACCCTTATCACAGATTAACACAATGTTAGATCTCTTTGTCTGAATATTTAGGGACAGCTGATTTCATGTAAAAGATTAAAAAGCAATAAGCTAATTCCTAGGAATACCTTTCTGGCAGGAGAAGTAAGCATATGTTGGATTAAGGCTAGGCTGACTTCAGGGGTTTAGAGAGGCTTCATATGGTAGAATTTCATAAATCAAAGTATGTAAAGTACGAGCTACTAATAAAATAAAAAAAATAATTAATCAATTTGGGGGATTTCCCAATATTGTTTCTCTCTCTCTTATAGAAACTATAAGCTAATCAGGGCAGAAGCTACTTAGAATCTGTGACATGAATTGTACATAATAGAGAAACTAATAAAAAAAGTAAATTCATGTCCTCATTTATTATTCTGACTATTAAAAATACTCAGGGAGGACACAATAATGTGAGATTTAATATTAGAGTGAGGAAAAAATATAGCATATTTTATACACTTATTTTCATCTTGGGATAATTTTGACCTCAGGAAAGTATTTGTCTATGATAGATTAACATGATACTCCTGTTAATACAGAACTGTTTAATGATCTTTTTTTAGTATTCATTTTAACACTGTTAATGTTTACTTAGCAAGATATTGATAACACACAAGGATATTTATCATATAGGAAATGGCTAATGAAATGTGTTTCACCTGTCAGTGGATGTTTATGTTTCAAGGCTGCACTGGATTGCTTATGCAGGATTTATGAGAGAATGGTAGTGTTTTATTAGTGACTAATAATAAGAAGGAAAATAAATGGCAATTAGTATGGATTTATTGTTATTATTATTATCATCATCATCATTATTTATACTACTTTAGGACTCCCTCAGGCTTCAGATCAATTCTTGAAGCAGCTCAACTGTTGCTGAATGACTTGATAATGAGAAAAAATGTGTCTGGTAGTGATGTGGAAACAGGACTCAGAGTCAGAATTGTCCAGCTCTGCAAACAAGTTGATTTGTTGCTTGCTGCTCCTATGGTGACCCCTCCCTCCCTTTGGCTCTGACACATCTCTTTTATATGAATGGAGTTTATGTCATTTCTGTATATTCTTATATTCAGCAGTTAATCCAAAGCCAAATTTTGCCTCCTAGCTTGATTTTTTAGAAATACTTTGCTCTGTTTTTTTCCTAATGGGTCCTCAAATTGAATGCAAATGTCACAAATCTTTAAGCACAACATATATAACTTTGGGGGAGTTTTGCAGAACTCTACCACCTAAGAACCAGATCCCATAATTTGGACACCAATGGATTTCAGGGATTTCCTTTTGAAAACCACGAATACATTTGCAATTTAAAAAACAAGTCGGGCATTTGAAAAGGATATTTTCTTCTTCCTTTGCAAGTCTGAGTTCATTATTTGAGTTTTTCTTTCCTTTCTTGCAAGGAGATCAAAGTAGTACATCCTTTTTGCAAGGACACGTGAGAGCTGCCACATTGCATCACAACAGGGACAGGCATGAGCGCGGAAGCAAGATCCCAGAAAAGCTGGGGAGCAGCACTGGTCTTTGGCTGTCCTTCACAAACCCCAGCCTTGCTCTTCATGAACAAGGATGAGTGTTGATGCCTCAGCTGATAAAGTGCGTATTTTTTGGTCAGGATGCATGTATGTGTATGTGTAATTTGGCTTAGTATGCCAATGACCAACTTCAGTGATCTACCCTTTTTTCATTTTATAAGGTAAAAGAAGTAAAATTATTGAAATCACTAGAAAATTTAGTCCCTCTGAGTATATTAATTTAATGGAAAGTGTGTAGCCATAGCAAAATATCTCCCTTGTTAGTTATTGCTAAAGAATGAAGTGCAAATTCCAAAGGTAGTTCCCTTCCTCCTTTTTACTTTCCCCAGAAATGCCTGGGAGTGCAGAATACCATTCAGAAATAGCAAATCCAACCTCTGCTGCACCCCTGCAACTACCTCCAAAGTCAACAGGAGTCATGGGCGCACAAGGAACCGAGTGTCCCGCCAATGTACTGCAATTTTTAATCATTATTAAATGTAAATCTCTCTAGCATCAATATTTATTCCTGCTAAATATGAAGAATGTTTAGGCTTATGAGTCACCAGTTCATTTCCAGTTAGCGCTTGCTCTACCATTTCCACCCTTGAATGGAACTAGAGATTTATACAAGATATCAACACACAAAGTCAACTGTTAGGAAGAGGCAACAACAGAATAACAACCTGAGAGATAACAATGTGCATCTGTCAGAGCCAGTGTGCTCCACTGTTGCCATTTCTCTGCTGTTGATTTGGCAGTAGGCTTGAGTGGCAAACCACAAAGAGCATGAACGAGTACAGTAGGATTTGCTGGCAGTTTGTTCTGTGCAAGCTCAAGGTTGCCATGGGAGACAGGAAGCATTTTTCAGGCACTCCCACAGCAATAAAATGTTTCCACTTTATTAACAAGTAGCAGCACGCTGCGTTTTATTCGGTGTCTATGAGCTGACCAGCAAAAATGCTGGGGGTGGATAGAAAGCTTTCCCCCCACTTTCACTTCTCTGGATGCTACTCAGAGTGTTGCTGAAGAGGCCAAAATGCTGCTTGCTGTAAGGCAGTAGTTTTAGCCTAGTTCCCAGCGAACGCAAGGTCTACATAGTAAAGCCCCACATTGCACTGTGCCACAGCAGTCCTAAGGCTGTAAAGGCGTATGGAGACAGTTGAGAGGAAGCTGGAATCCAACAGCCAGTCTGTATTCTTCACATATATTATTTAGTGAGAGATTGCACACAATAAAAAAGAATACTTTCAGTCTGATTGTAGCGCAGAACAGCAGCTGCCAGCTAAAAGTGAAGGTCTACTGTGCTAAAATGTCTTTTTTATTACATAAAGGGGAGTCCCAGGGAAAATGTGACAGTGTTCGTTTTTCCCAGAATGAATAGTCCATCATAGTGTTTCTGTAACTCTAGGTGGTGACTGCATCAAGGTGCTGAGACTCTCTCCTTTATCAGTGAGGATACCTTCTTTCAGAAGGCACCACTGTAATCCTGTTCTTCTGGGAAAACTGTGAGACATGACTATGCACTGGCTGAAAATGTAGCAGGTGAAACGGAAGCAGATAAGAGGAGAAGTTGGCTGTCTTTACTGAGGGACTGAGAAATAGACTCAAAGAACTGTACAGAGGGAGCAAGAGAGAGGCCCACTTTTAGATATCTTAAGAGACCTGGCTTCTTATCTCAAGGTAGGACTTGTAAGGAACCCATGAAATCTGAGTAGAAAGGTACAGTTTTCCAAGCCAGAAAGAATGAAACAGAAGTCCTACAGCTACCATGAACCTTTGCTTCCTTCCTAAAGTGGTCCCCAAAGGCAGGAATAAATGCTCACAAACATGAAACTTTATACTGCTGTTGTGTTTATACAGAAAAAGGCATCACTTTCCCAGGCCAAGTTAATATGCCCTGAAGAAATAAAAAATGTTTTTATAGTCCTTTTCTATACTGCTCTCTGACTTGCCAGACATTTTGTGTGTCTGATGATTTCTGTCCTTACATGTCCACTATAGATAAAACAGGCTTTACTTGCCCCAGATGACTGATCTTACCTGGGCATACAAATACACAGAAAATGCTACTGCAGACAATTGATTAGTATCATTTATTGCTCAGCCCTGACTGTGTTGTTCTATAACGAATAAATGTAGAAACCATCTATTAAGAATGTGCCTGTTTTGAGTGATAAAACAAAACTGCTAGGAGATCATATGCTAACTGTATCCTTCACCTGCAGAACAGAATTAGAGGGAATATAGGAATACCGGATACTCATTTTTGAGAATCTACAAATTCTATAAATTAGGCAGAACAGATTTTGATTTTCACCTGGACAATTTAAAACAATTATGCTTCTTTTGGTGAAAAGACTTAATGAATGATGACATGCTTAGAGCTAATTAAAAAGTCATAGGCAACAGCAGAACAGCCCCCTGCAGATAACACATCTACTTAGAGCATGCAGATAAAAAATGAAAATTTTTGTCTTTTCCATCCTCTTCTTTATTCACAATTGTATCCCAACAGGCATTGCTTTGCCTTCTCCCAACTGATATACTCCCAGAAGCTAACAGGACTAAGATCTCAATTTCTGGTTCTTCTTATAATCACAATCTCAGCTGCTCTGGATTTCAGGGAGATCCCTGCTGATTTGCCACTGTGGAACACAGCTGAGTACTCTCTAGGAAATCCTTTACTGCAAGGCAAACCAAGATTTCAGGAAAGAAATCTCAGAGAGGAGAAAGAATCTTCACAATGCTTTTTAAGATTTTCCAACCCTGAGGTTTTAGAAACCTCTCAAAGCTTTTCCCAGGGAGACATTGACTTCTAGATAGAGATTTTTTTTACTTCCAGAAAAGGCTTATTCTTCAGAGTTATCCTTAATTTAGACTGTGGACACCACCTTAGAAATCACTGTGCCACTCAAAACATGGAGGACTCACTCTGAATTTGCACAAGAGTGTCACAGACCTGCAGAAAAAACCCTGATGCTGAGCTTCTTGTGCTAAACATCCCCCAGCAGCCACTGCAGTTCCCTTGCTTTATCGATGTTCTTACTTCCCACTGAGATACGTGAGTTCAAGATACATCTGGGAAATAAAAAATAACCCTTCTTCTTTGTGCACCAGATTAAAGGCTTTATTTTTTTCATCAGAAAAGAGAGGTTATTTCTTCCCCTTTACTAACAATAGACCTTGTGGGCTAGAGACGGCAGCTAATCTGCTCTGACTGCTGTAACTGTATGGGAGCACACAGGGACACAATGCCCTCTCGTATGGTGATTTTAACTTAGTGAGGCCGAGAATAAACATTTAGACAATATTGACTTAGAAAGTACTTTGATGTTTCATTCTTGTTTCAAGGAAAAAACTAAACTGACTAAATGAAGGCAGTCTTATTTAGTTAAAGGCACTGGGAGGAGATATTGCTTTTCCAGAAACCATTGGAAATTTCACATAAATGAGACAACAAGAAATGAAGAGTCTACAGAAAATATTAATTTAAATATTCCATGTGACACAACTGAATTGAATGGAAGGACAAAGCAAAGTCAGCTGTGTTCAGGTGCATGACTGATGTGAGGCTGCAAGAGGACTATCATTCAGTCTCCTGTGTCAGTTGAGAGAAACTCCTCCCATGTTCAAAGAAGCAATGAAAAGGGGAGGACAAACTGTCTTCTCATGGTGCTACTTTGTCCACTGGAGAGGCAGTATGCAGGACCAGCTTAGACTAATCATTCTGGTTTACCTTAAATTTACATTTTACAGTTTATTAGACATGAACTTTTATTTATTGCTGTGTAACATAATTAAGTTTCATCTGATATTTTCCTTTTTTTTATTCCTTCCCCTCCATATCAGGGACAAAATCTATTTTGCTCTGCCAACAGGATATGCGGAAATTTAAATAGACCCATTACTGAACTTTTTTTAATCAAGAAATTCATTGCCCAACAATGACTAGCCCTATTTCCACAGTTTTCCACAAATTCTATAAATTCCATCAAGATTTCATCATTTCCTAATTCAGGTTTTTCTCAGAAACATTACTCATCATTGAAGAATATTCTGGTCATTGAGAAGGTTAAGAGATAATATTTTCCTACATTTTTGTGACTATTTTCTCTTTTGGAGAGAAAATATTTTGAGAAAGGAAGCTTCTCTGCCTATTGCAGCTACTCAGTTTTCCTGTCTTTATTCAATATTTGCTTCTACAATTTTTACAATTCAAAATTTGAAGCAACTTGTTTTACTTAAAAAAACTTGAAGCTACAAAAATATTTTACTAAGAAATACCATTGGAAAACCTAAAGGGATAAATCCTCTTTTGTCCTTTTTGTACTCAAAGTCAAATGAAGAGGCAGGAGGGTGTTGGAGGGTTGTGAGTAATGCTCTGAGGTCCTTCTGCGGGTTTTGCAAGAACATGCTATCGTCTGAGCCACTGCTGACCCCAGAAAGAAGAAGTTAAGTGAGGAAGTGATCCCCACTAGCCTGCAGCAGCTGGACAGCAGGGAGGAGCACTGTTTCACAGCTTATCTATCTATCTGAGCAAAATGTGGACCTCACCCACTATTAGAGTTCTCTTTCTTCTCCAGCTTACACTGCTAATCTTTTCCTCAATAATTCTCTCCCTGTTTTTAAAAAAGAACCTGGTTTATTATCAGAGGATCCATAACAGCAGAAAAATCTACCCTCAAGCTTTTCCTCCTCCCTCTCTTCATGCCAAGTTATTAACCTTACTCCTTTTTCTCTTGCTTCGCTTGTTGGCTCTTCTCCCATACCTTGCAGCCAGCACGTTTGAAGAAATATTCAGCCCCCTCCACCTTGCTGCTTCCCCTGGCTGTTCCTCCTACTGTAGAATGGTGCCCTCGCTCCAAGATCTGCTCTCTTTCAGTGAACTCTTGTTGTCCTCATGTACCCTTATCACCCTGGGCCTTCATTCATCCATCTCCTTCCAGTTGCAACATTTTCTCCATGTAAGCAACACGGGCTTAGCTGACATAGGCTGATGTCACTGAGTCTGGATGCAAGGCATGGTGCAACCGAGTATGTGTACTGGCTGTGCAGCTCTCTCATTAGGAACCTCAAGGAGCCTGCCCAGCTCTAGGGGTGCTGTAACTCTCCCATCACAACTGCTGTTGTTCGAAGTCTGACATTAAGACTTGATAATGCTGTTAGAGCCCTTTCCTGCTCTATCAGAAATGTGTTTAGCAATCTCACACTCCACATCTGCACCCTATGAGGGCCTTGCTCAACCCTTCATTGCCCTACAGGTTTCCCTTACACGTCCTTACCTCTGCCACTGTTTCCAGCTCTCTCTAATGCCCACTTTCACCTTTTGTGACAGGGTTTTTTTAATGTGTTCCACATGATACCACTGCCCCAGCCAGGCATGGTAGAGTTCTTGTCCCCTCTCCCACTTGTCTCCTACTGCCACTTTCGTATCTCCTCTCAGTTTCTATCCCATATTCCACTTACAACCTCTGGGTCAACTCACCTCCAGCCAGAGTCTGCCCCACGAGCACAGTGATGTCTTCCTGCTCCATCATTCCTGTGTGACTTTTCTTTTGTGTCTAGGACCTTCTGTGTTGAATTCCAACCTTTTCTTAAGAGTCCTGGATATAGACTCTTGTTCCTGGATGGTTTGCAAGCTTGTTAGGACTAAAAGAACATTTATTCAACTTCCAGAATCAGGAAAGCTGGGATCTTGATTTTTCTCAGAATCAAGGTTTTACAGGGTTTTGATTTGTATCCACTTTGACAAGGTTGTTCCTACTGATGCTAAAGAATCTCTTGACATTTTTGAAGCTGGTGAAGCATTGGCCGGTAGACTTTAGGACATAACTGGACATAGGCACCTACCCTGTGATGACGTAGGTCCCACCTGGAACTCCACTGAACACCAGTTCTCTGCTGCCAACACTGTTCTCAAAATCTTTAGTTGTTGCTGAGTGTCTTCTCATGCACCCTATGCTATTCATTTCATCATTCCATTCCTTTTTACATATTTCTTTTGGTTTCCCTCAACTTCTAGTTTTACTTTTCCTACGAAAGCCTATCAATCAATTTTCATTCCATTACAGACACAGGAAAACAATATATCCTCCCTCCCTGCAGCAAACATTTTCATATTTGAAAATTGTATAATCAAAATTTGTGCTATTTAAAAAAATTGGTCACTTAAATGACCTTTGTCTAATATAAAACTGGTAGATCTGGCCTGGAAATATTTTATTATTATTGTTATTATTCTGTGATTATTTCAATTTGAAAAATCAACAGATAGAAAAAAGATATCCATTGAAAATTATGGGAAGTTATTTCTAACTTCAGGATATTATATAGTGTGTGCAGAATCATGTTACTCTGGAAAAAATGTTTCAAAGAACTCTATATTTCTGTACTAAACGCATTTGATAAGAAAATTATGAACATCATGAAAGTCTGCTAAGTGACATTTCTAGCAAAATAGCCAGCACCATAAAGTTGTTTTCTGTGTCAGCTTCTGTTCCTTCTGACTGAGCTGTACTTGAGCCCCATACCTTAGACTAAGCTATAACTGCTCCCTTAACTTTTGTGATTTTGTGTCCCTCACAGAAATTACAAAATAGAGATGAATTGCTATCTACATGGGACTTATTTTGCATCTCCAAACAGATGTTGCTTAGCCTAGGAAAATTTAAACTAGTGGAATAATGCTTTTAGAAATACACATATATTAGTTTTTAAAACCTATATACTTATTTAGGAGAGCAACAAAGATGGTGAAGGGGCTGGAGCACAAACCCTATGAAGAGCCACTGAGGGAGCTGGGGTTGTTTAGCCTGGAGAAGAGGAGGCTCAGGGTGGACCTTATTGCTCTCTGTAACTACCTAAAAGGAGGTTGTAGGCAGGCAGGGGTCGGTCTCTTCTCTCAGGCAATCAGTGACAGAACAAGAGGACATGGTCTCAAGCTTCGTCAGGGGAGGTTTAGGCTTGATATTAGGAAAAAAATTTTCACTGAAAGGGTGATTCACCAATGGAATTCACTGCCCAGGGAGGTGGTGGAGTCATCATCCCTGGAAGTGTTTAAAAACAGATTGGATGTGGCGCTTAGTGCCATGGGTTAAATGACAAGTGGGTGCTTGTGTTGGGTCATAGGTTGGACTCAATGATCTCAGAGGTCTTCTCCAACCTTGTGATACTGTGATACTGTGATTTCTTTAAATGTGTGTATAGACACATAGAGATTTTTATGAATACACAAATAATGCATTGTCTCCTAGAGTACTATATACTATGAGTATATAATATGCCTTTTAACACCTGTAACATTCTTTCTTTTGGTATTGACTATAATTTGCTTTGATCAGTCTGAAATCTTGATATGTAATTTATTGCTAATCAATTGCTTTGTCTTTGCATTTTTGTTCTTCTCAGCATTTAGCTATGGATTTAGCCATGACTCAGTTTTATCCTGATCCTAATTAATTTCCAGTCATTTTCCCTTAAACTTGATGTTTATCAGATCAACACCAAACTAGTTTAATTTATATTCTGCAGGGAGCTATTTACCTGGTTATATTTTTTGCATGAAAACCACCCTGGAAATACTAGCATTGGCAAACTTCTGTATTTAAGTATGTTCCTACCACCTCTACATTTGAGGCCATATTTACCCAGAGGTACTGACCCTTTAAATTCATCCCAATTTGTTTTGGTCTTTACATTTTTTTAAATTTGACAGCTCTAAAATGAATGAGATCCAGGAAATAGTATAAAAGAAGGTTTTCAAGAAGTGCCTACCATGTGTACCTTCTCCACAAAAACTGCTAATGTAACATCGCATATAAATTTATTTATTCCCTACTGCTAATAAATATTTGGTTCCTTTTTTGAGGAGGCATCACACATGTTGCTTGTGAAAACCAATTAAAGTTGTGCAAACAGAAGGTTTCCAGAATCAAGCACATATGCTCTGGACTGATACTTGGAACATCAAATAGAGACACTTGCTAAATATGTCTGCATCTCTTTTATTTGAGCAACCCAGTTGGATTATACAGCAAAATCACAACTACATCGCTTTCAAAACAGAATTGATCAGAATGCTGCTTTTCTTTTTTTCAGTACTATTACTATTTTGCCTTCAGTTTTGTAGCCTTTTGTTTTGATGCCTGCTGTGGATTGCTTTTTATGGGAATTACTGGAGTAGGTCTATGTTTAGGACAGCATTTAAACACATGCGTAATTTAAAAACCTGCAAATATTCTCCTTAAAATCGATGGGCCTGCCTCTATAACTGATGTTAAGCAGCTGCTTAAATATTTCTTGGCCTGGATCTGCAATCTGTAACACAGATGGACTAACAGTGCTAGTGAGTTCCAAGATGTCATAACGACAAAAAAGGCTCCATTATATCGTTACTCTATCTAGATATTTACATGGCATCCATCTCTATTGCACTACCTATTTTAAAGTAGCCAAGAGTGAGGGCATATTATTTCCCTAAATCTAACCTAATTACTGGCTCTGTATTACAGGCCTTCAAGGGCAGTCAGCTGAGCCACCCTGAATAATCATATGAACACACTGCATCCACTGCAAAAACATAGCTGAGCCCACTGCTGCTGTCTGCTTGAAACCACCTCACTGGCTTTGCACTGAAGAGAGAGGAGAGTTTGTCAAAGATGTGTTTGCTGTTCATCTAAGGATCACTTCAAGCTGAAGGACATCAACAAACAGTCAGGGACAAGACTTTCTTAAGCCACTCCAGCCACAAGTGGCTGTCTCAGTCTACATGCTACATCCGTCCAAAGCAATGAACACATTTCCTGAGAAGTTCCCTCTGTTCCCACCTCCAGAGTCTGTGGACTATAAAGTGTTCCATAGATTGCTAGTTAGCTGGCTTCACATCCATAACACATCAAATATTTCCCCTCCAGCATCAAGTCATTCAAGCTCCACAGGGGATAATTCCTGAATTAAAGCAGCAATCCATGAGACAGAAGTTGCTTTACATTCCACAAAGGAGAAGAGTTTGTTAATCATGCAACTATTTAAAAGTCACTCCCAAGATGTGCACCTGAGCTCAGAGTTTATAATTTATAATCTACCCACCCACACACGTACACTGCAATCAGATCACTGTTCCCACAGAAAATAAACATGCTGAAACACGAGACCCAGCACTGTTCCAAGAAGTGGTAAAACTTTTAAAGAAAAGATACAGGATAGTTTCATAAGGTCTCCAGGTAGCATAGAGCGGGTTAAATGTACCTTTCACCTGCTACAAAGGATTAAAATGCAAATCTACAGATGTAAAAGAGACAGTTTCCTTTCATCTCTGTTACAGTTTGAGTATCCACCTTCTTTACAAATCAAGTCTTGATATCATAGTTTCCAATGCCAAAAGACAACTATTGGGTTAAAAAAATCTCTTAATGAAAAGGTTGAGGGCCACTCAGAAAAAAAACCCCAAAGTTAATTCCTCAGCATGTCATTTTCTCATCAGATATTACCTCTAAAATCAAGCAGATCTACAAGAGTAGACGCTAACAACAAACAAGACAATAAACAAATGGTGGAACTTTCTAACAGTAAACTCAAAATAAAATATTGCCTTTGGAATTAATGCCCACATCCAGTGGAATTACTGAAGAGCTTCACAGCAGCCATAGATCTCGGTCATTTATAGTCATATTCTCCTACGTAAGCTTATTTGGAATTGAACTCCACCTCCCAAGAGGAACTAGTCCCTTCTCTTTGAAGAATGTAGTATATTGTTTAACAGCCAATTATATAATGTGGAGCTAGTTCAACTTTTTACCTCCCTAGTACGAAGACAAGTGTTGATACACTAGAATTTTTCAACAGGCAGTTATTCCATTTTTTCAACTAATTTCAAAAAAAAGATTCTGCTAACTCCCTACTGACATTTTGGTGTGTCCTTACTGAAACAACCCTGAATTTGAGTGTCCTCAATAGGGTAGGTAGCTATAAAGATTGCTGGCACTGGAGTACCCAAGCACATCATAAATAATGATGGAGTTATCCTTCCAACATAGCTATGAGGCTTTATTACCCCCATTTTCAAAAAAAAAAAAAAAAGAGAGAATTGAATTTCAAAGTCACTTGCCAAAGGCAACACAGAATTTTGTACCGGTGCCAAGACTGAGCCCACATTTCTTGAGTCCTCATCCAAAGCATCTTTCCTTTCTAGCCTCTTACACAAGACACAAAAGCAGTTTTTGTGCCTCAATATTTTATATTGGTCTGGTTCTAAGATATTTTCTCACACATGTGACAAGGTGAGTTATGTTGGGATAAGAGATAGTACTTCCATACAAGGGGATCAAGATTTAATTTGTGGACTTGTTCTCTCCTTGACTGTCAGTAAGCCAGGAGAAAAAAAAGGATTGTTTTATGTTGCACAACTTACAGTGACTGTTCTTGATGATTAAGAAATTGTATTAATACCTTGAATAGATGAACCATCCATTCTTCTGTAACCTGAGGGACAGAAACTAAAATCCTGAGTCTACCTGGAGAATTCAAGAGAACTGAAGAGCATCCCTGGAGAAAAAAAAATAATAGCACTGAATTGCATTTGTTTGGCCTTTGTTTAAGTGCACTGAACAAATACACAAAAAACATACCAAATGCCTTTTAAGCAGGAAAAATAAGCAAATGTCACCGTGAGAGCCTTGCATGCTTGGTGTTTTCAGTTTTCTTAGGTTCACATCTCCAAGGTTTTGCTCTGAATTTATTGCATTCAAAGATGCATGTCAAAATCTACCTAGAACTGTTTTATTTTATTTAGTTCAAGACCCAATATTCTGATTTTCCTCCTATACCATAACTATGGACAGATTTGCTCAAAATTTACTCCAGAATTTGGGCAAGACATAATCAACCCAGAAAAAGGCTGAGATTTGTCATTCTAGGCACAATCAGAAACATGAGTTAGAAGAACCTACAGATCTCCAAGGTGACATTGCAGTCCTCACACTGCTGAGGGACTGTTAAATATCTAATGTACAAAATAGTAAAATATTTATGTCAGCATTTTAAAACACAATAATAAATAATGTATTTGAGACCCTTTAAGCTAAATATACACATCTTAATGATAAACTGATGTTTCAGCAAATATTGCAGCAGCTTGATACTGAGATTTGAAAGCAAGATTCCATAGTTCTCGCTTTTGAGGGAGGGGGTATGATGTAAATCAGATGCATTTGAGAGCAAAACCAGCCTGGAAATGTTTGCAGAGGTGCCTAGCTTTCAGATTCTAGACATTCATCTGGAGTGTCATCCTCATTGTCCTCATCACTAGACATCTGAAAAAGACTTGCATGTTCTTGTGCCTTCCAAGTCTATGACTTTTCTTGTCTCATCTGCATGTTAACTGCGCAAAAATACTAGTATTTCCTAAAAAGCTTCTAGCCTCATGAGACAGATAGAACTTGCTTTTTTATTAATATGAAGTTATGAAAAGGTAAATAATTCTTTAGTATTTCTTGGGGTTTTTTTCAACCAGGACATCCAGATATATTGAAACAAATATCTTGATATTTCTTGGCTAATATTCTGATCAGATTTCTGCCCTGCATTTCAGAGTGGCCCGGATGGAAACCATCTGTTAAACTATAATGTAGAATGAGTAATCTTCAGTATTTGAGGGAGATTTTTGTCCTCGAACACCGTCTGGTTTCGAGTCATTTCTCCAGTAGTTAAAATCACCCTTGGAGAAAAAGAACCACAGCTACGATTGAACTTCGAACACACTTTGAACTCCTATAGAAACTGGGAATTATTCCTTTAGACCAACATTAGACAGTTTGTAAGTTACTGTCTACTCCATAATGCTTAGGTCATGTGGGGATATTTCATTGTATGCCTATTAACGAAGGTGTCATGAATTAATTAGGCACAATGCCACTAAAAAGCTATGATAAGCAGTGTATCTTATATGCTAATAGCATGGGCGTCTCTTATACACGTGAATCATCTCTATTTCCCAAATCTTTAATTACCCTATGCCCTGTGGGTAAATGCCTTTCATAGAAATTATTCCCAGAACTTCTTCAGAGAACATCTGCGACAGCTCTGGAACACCACTAATTTAGCTTTCCACATCTACGTTGGAACCCTCTTGGCCAGTAATTCTTGCACTCCTGCTCCTACCTCATATGCAAAGTTCAGTTCCTGTGTTTCAATTGACTTTGGGCATGACCCTGCCACAGCTCCCTCCCTGCTGTCTGAAACTGCTGCTGTTGGTGTTAGCTTTGCACCCAAAGGGCAATGCTCTGCTCTAAGAGTAACCTCCCTGTTTTCAGAAAGACTAACCAAGAAGGGGCACAACTTAAGATGAACTTGAGTAACCATCCCTTTCAAAGCTAAGTTTCCTGAGGAGATGAAATAACAAGCTGTGATGATAAAACCCCCCAACTTCTAAGAAACGTACATAGCAAAGAAAACCACATCCGAGTGAGAGGAAAATGCCTAAAATGTAACAAGATTAAATACAAAAGCCTCTTTCAAAGTGGGAGAGGCAAAACTGTCAAGTCCTCACAGATATTTCAAGGAGTAAACATGGCACCTGTAAATACATCAGTCAGGTAGGACAAAACATCCTCCAGCTCCAAACTGCAGGTACCAACCAAGCTGTAAGTGCTCTGCACCTCTGAAAATGAAAGCAGTCATTGAAACAGACAGATGAGACTGGCTCAGCCCTGGAAGTTTCAGAATGTTTTATTTTTTTGCCTTCATGGATTGATGAAATGACAGTAAGGTAAAGGTTTCCATGCTTCAGCTATTGTCCTGCTATTCTGTACAGTCCCAAGGCCCCGTGAGGTGACTTATTCCTCTGTCATGGTCTGACAGGTTCCTTTGTGTCAGCTGATGTTATGTATCATCAGCACCTCCAAAGACTTGGAATAAACTCAATTTTCTCCCATTGAAAGGCACCTGTGGGCATCTACAGCATGAGCACATGGGACCTGAGGCACTTTGGCAAGCCCGTATGGAAAAAAATAGATATCTCTGTACTATGAGGTAACACAGTAGTTAAAAAAATTAAAAAATTGAAGTGTTGCTCTTGGGGACTTGGGCACTTCCACTGGAACTTGTGCAAGTAAGTATCTTTTCAGCTCCCATCCAAAATAATTTGCCTGAGATTGTTCAGGTACAAAAATGAAATCTCAGCCTCTCCAACTGCAGCCAAATCCCCTACCACTAATCCATCCTTTCCTCATTTATAGCTAACTTAATCTCACTAGCTGGACTTTGCTCAGCTGGGATTGACAGTGGTGTAAATTACTGCAAGAAGGCCACTCAAGACACTGCACCCAGTACATTTTTACTCTGCTCACTAATACATCAAAGCAGAGAGACAAAAGATACAAAGGAAGTTATTAGCATAGACCTAACTGCTTTGCCTAACAAGCATCTGCAGCAAAGGTATGTTGTCTGAGATGCTAAAAAGCTGCATACATTACATTCCTCTAAAGCCAAATTCAGTGTGGGCTGCAGGCATCTTTATTGATTTCACTGAGATTTTTATTAGACCTCCACACTGAATGGTTAAGAGCTGCTAGGGAAGATGAACTGTCAAGTAAAGGATGTACTTGCAATTGCACTTTGATAAAAATGGGAAAACAGGCTTTCCAAAGTACAGAATGTTTTTACTGTTACCGGGATGTTCTCTAAGCCCTCCTGTTCCCTCTGTGTTTTTATTCCTTTGTTAGAAATACCACAAACACCTTCCAGACCAGGAAATCCAATATCTCTGCAAGTAATTATCTTTACACACAATAGACACAGAAAGCATTGTCACCATGTGAGAAGTGCATATGGCTAAAAGGTTTACATGTAGATAGATGTTCGTGGGCCAACAGTGCAGGGTGAAGCATGCTAGTGAAAGAGATAAAAAAGAGAATGAAGTAGATTCTTTTATACATATTTTTCTGTCTAATGTTTTGTTTTACCATTAGATTAAAATATTCATTAACAGATCACCTGTATCCAGCCAAGTCCATACATGGCAGTAAGGCAGAGAAAGAATAGAAACCAGTAATCCTGCCCCCTCCATCCATGAATGATTAGTCAGCTCTCAGTTCTTCTGTAACATTTTTCCACGCCCTAGTTCTCATAACACTGTTTAAAGGAAGCCATGGATCACTGTTACAGAAGACAAAAGATAAGTCATACCTAAGATAAATGTTAGAGTAAAATATAATCCTAAATCATTTTTCAGAGGCCTTAACTGTTCCTGACTGTGCTCCTTCATAATAGCAAAAAAAAGATGTATTTAATTTCTAAGATTATCAAATGAAGAAAACAGAAATACATGCTAATTAGTAAATAACCCAATTCCATTTTTTTCCTCTGTCTACCATTAGATATTACCTTAATACTTGAAATAAGAGATCTGTCCGATAGCAAATTGTCATTAAGAGAAGTATGTGTTCTGCATGTCTGTTCAGATAGTTAACAGCATATACATTCCTCAAACCTGAATCGCCATCTGGTCTTCTGGTCTGATCTTCTGAAGAATAAACTGGCTATTCCACAGATGATTGCAGGGACATGAAACCTGTCTCTATATACTTTTCTGCTAAGAGCATGTAACAAACATACCTACAACCAGGGATTCATGTAATTATGGGGCTGCAAATGGTCCATAGAACAAGAGGCACAAATTTAGAGTCCTTTTTAGAAAAAAAAAACCCTGAAGAGAGATGTTGGAGAATTGGCTGAGGAAAACCTTTGTTGGTAGAAGGACACGAGAACCCAAATATTAGCCAAAACCTAATGATTAATACACAGATCTGAATGTGAAAGGTCTACTCTCCTACAGAGCTAGAGATTCCAAGGTGCGTGTGTCAGGAAAGAGCTTTGGTGGATGCTCTCCTCAGCTTTGGGGCCTTAGCACTTTCAGGTTGCTGCCAGTTTGGCAGGCTTGGGAGACCACAAGTTTCTGTGACAGTTGAGGCTTTGGGTGTCAGCACAAGTAAGGAAAAGCAGAGGTCCTGACAAATTGAACTTTGTTCAGAGAAGTTGAGGGCATCCTGAGAGAAGAGACCACTCTCCAGGACTGATGGGAAACAAGGAGGATAGAAGTCCTGAAAAGCATGACCAAATCAAGAAGTTCAGCTTATATGTGTGTTTTTTTCCTGCTGAAACATTTCAATTCTGCAAAGAAGAGCGTGAAAAATATCATTTTGGTTTTAGCTTTCTAGTCTGTAAGAAATATGCAACTTACATTTATGTTTTGAAATAACAAGGGTTTTCCTCATCCTCAACTGTAATTCATGCCCAGGGCTATGTTATGCTAAGAGGCTTTTAATTTAGTGGATAGACTCAGCCACCTTTTTTTTCTTTTTGCCCTGATAAACCAATCAAACATGAGGTCATCTCAAAGGCTCAGAAGGTGCAGCATGGCAATGAAGTGGCAAGCAGCTGGAGAACTGACAAACTTTTACAAAATAAGCCCAAGAGAGTCTGCTTCAGTGCTAGCACCAGCGTTCATCTTTGAACAATGCTCTTTATCCAGGTCTAAACGCTGAAACCATTTCTAACTCAGGGGAACGCATGAGCCAAAAATCCCTGAAAGCATGTAGGAGGGAGGGATCACTGCACCACCCAATTCGTACTCTCTTACATAGACTACACTCTTCTTTTTACCTCCTATCCAACTTCAGAGAGAGGTTGCTTGGCTGAACAACCCTTTGGGCTAGACCTGTACAGCTGCTCTGATGCTCTTCTGTTTATGCCACATTTCAGAGGAAATGATTTTCTCTTCTTCCCAATCATTGTCAACAAACAACAAACCCTTCTAACGCCATTTTTGATAAAGTCAGCCTAAGCGCTTACATTCAAGGATTAGTCACACACTACTGGAGTGAAAACAAAGAAAACGTAAACAGCTAATGCCTCTGCCAGAAGTATGCAAGAGTCTGTGTGGGAAAGGATATGATATAAGAGCTTGTGTGATCATACCTTCTTTTATTAAAATAAAACCTTTCACAACAGTTCCTAACATGATTTTTTTTTTTTTCCCCAAGTATCAACGTTCACTAAACAAAGCTTGTCTGTGCAATTATCAAATATGTAAGGCTTGTGATATGTGGTAGATCCCTCTATGGGTGTATTTCAAATTGACGTTGTTTAATTATTAACTGACTCCGTCTTGTTTTTTCAATATGTGTTCTTTATTTCAGGAATACATCCTGCAATGTTAAATGGAACAATAAGCTCAGTCAAGAATCTGAGAAATAAGATGAAAATCAGCTTCTCACCTTCTTTTTCTCAGGTATCCCAAATTATCACCAGAGCCAAGAGGGAATAAGGAAAGAAAATTCGCTATGTGTAGTTACACTTGGGCTTTGCGACAGAAGACATCCCTTCAAACACCTCCTTTTCATCCCTGTCTTAGCAATCTCAGAAGTATGAAATGAAAAATCTCATGCGATGAAGTTCTAAGGAAAACATCACCTTGGAACTGACTGTTACCGTAGATATGGGTAAAGTTTATTCTAATTTACTGATTTATTTGTCTCAGTACATAGTTGATGTGATCTCTTTATATATTGCAGAAGTCTGATAAATAGAAAAGTCAAGGAACAGTTTCGTAAGTGTCAGAAGGGTTTGTTTTGACATTGCTAAATCAGACTGGTTTGGCTCAGAGTCGGGTGGAGAAGCAAGGAAACATGGGCACTGTTCACAAAACTACTCCATTCTGACATCTCCGTGGTAAGGTAGCCCACTCCAGTGCAGAAGACATACATTCACTCTGCTCAGTGTTTATCAGAATCAAAGGCTTTTTCTTTCTCAAAAGAGGTGCTGACTGAGAAGTTTACAACTCTTTTTGAAATGATGCTCTTTTATATTTAAAAAGTCACTAGAAGAGCTACTGGAACCCACAGGTGCTCTTTTTCTGGTGAGTTCTCTTATGGCAGATTACGACTCTATCTTGAATGTAAGTGTAAATGTACATGACTATATATAAATATTTAGATGTTAATATAAACTTAAGGTCCTTCAATAGGAGTGGATGATAAAGCACTAGCCCAGAATATCTACATATCATCAGTATCAACTCAAAAAATGAGATATCAGATTTTAAGTCCTTGCCTTTTTTGAAGCCAAAACATTATTTAAACACCTTCAAAGTATCCTAAGTGAGGGGTTTAAAGCAAAAGTTGAGCTACTTTGTGTGAATTTTTATTAACTTCCTTCCCAGAATGAATGTTCCAGAAAAAGCAAATTTCTTCAGTCCTAATTTTGTTTTACCAAAGGTCAAAAAAAATAGTTTCAAATGGACCTAGAATTTTGGGATGTTCTCAATGTGAAGTTTCCTAAGAGAAAACTAAACCAACAAAACCCATGGGATGTATACTTTCCCTTTTTCTATACCTTGTGTACCAAAAATCCAACATGCACAAGGGACTCCTTCATAGTCCAGACTGCTTCCAAAGCAGACAACTTGTAGACTGAGCACCTGGGCTAAGAAGTTGAAAGAGACCTCAAGATGAAAAGAGAATGGCTCCATCCCATCATAAGGAAGCTTTCTAGGTGAACAAGACTCGCTACCTAAAGTAGTAAAGTTGTGCTTAATAGTAGATACAATCTGCACTTACCCAGGTTAGCAACTAAGTTTTCTATATATAGAAAAAGGCAGCTGAGCAGTTTCTTTTCCACAGACCAATACCTCCTCATGAACGAGTTTAAAATGTTTTTTCTTTTGCCTTGACAATATTTTTTCCAGATCATCTTCCTCCTTTCTTAACATAATCAAATCATTCCTCACATGCTCAAAGCAGAAACGCACTGAATGTTCCCCTCTGTCCCTTCTGCCTAATCAAGTTTCCTATTCCTAATTAAATACATAAATTCTAAAAGTACTTTTTAACCACTGGCAATTGATTCTTTTTGGATCAGAAAAGCCTTGCTCTAGAGCAAGTTACATGAAATCACTTGACTCAACAAGCTAAACTAACTTCCTTTTGCCGAACCCAACCTTTTAGTAGTTGGCAATGCTCCAGTGCCTCTGATTAAGGCAAAAGATGCTGAACAGCCAAAATTTTGAAGGTGCTGAGCACCTGCAGCACATGCTAACTTAAGTGGTGCTGCAGCAGATACCAGGTCCCTGTAACATCCTGTCCCATGACATCTTCAAATCACTTTCTTCTGGTGTGATTGAGTATCACTTTCGTGTGCTTTTCTTTGCTTTTCTTGGACTATCAAAGTTAAATTCCACTGAACAGTGAGGTTTATCTCTTCTTGAGCTGAGTTGCAGAACAGTATTTGCATTTGAAACATCAAGTACTTCTACACACGTTTCTCCATGTAGAACCACTACAGGGTTTTGAGTTTGCACCTGTACTTTCCATTGCTGCTTTGATTTATCCCAGCTAAAAGGAAAAAATAGAACTTGAGATTTTTATTTCAAGTGCTGGACTCATCCTCTGAACGGGTGGATTCAGACTTTGGCTCTGGCATTCCTTCCTTGTGCAGCTCTCACATCTGTAAAATGGAGATGGTGTGGTTTTCTGACTCCTGCCCTTTTGCCCCTTCTCTTGTCTAGTTGGGCAATAAGGTCTACGGGGGGGTCCTCAGTTGAGGTTTCCAGACTCTGTAAAGCTATAAGCTACAGCTTTAGTGAGCTTAGGGTTCAAAATGGTGTGAGTGACCCATATGGGGACTTACTACAGAGATACTACCCCAAAGACCCTGGCAAAGCAAGGCTGTCACAGAGGACTCAGTCATGTTGCTATCACATATCTCAGGGAGCCCACCTCTACTAGAACAAATAGCATGTGCAGAAGGGGTTAAACAGAAGGAAGATCATTGCAGAGGGCCAGAGAGATGAGGTGTCCCAGAATGACATACTGCTTGCTGCTGGCTGAGTCGACTCCCACTTGTTTGGAGAAGCAGAAATTCTCAGGACTAAGACAGGAAAAGGCCTTGTCATAACCCACTGTTCTCATATATGTTTTGTAGAAAGTCCATGACAGGATTTAGTTTTCACATTACAAAAACAAAGAAGCTGAAAGAGCAAATGACAATCCCTTAGAAAACACAGGGTGTGCCTTACTGAGGGAGGGAAGGAAACACTCAAGGTTTGCATCTTCCTATGCTTCAAAATCATTTTCTTTCCATATAGCTTTAAAGAACATCATTTTAACTGGCTCCATGGCTCTTGCATCAGAACAAACCATGTGCCTTTCACAATGACTTTGTGCTGAAATGCACTTGAAAGTTAGAGGGGAGCAAATGGGGAGTAGACATGAAGCTTCAACTCAGAAGAAAATTAAAGGAGGAATTTTTTTAGCATGGTCATGCTAAAAGTTGAAAGTTGGGGGTAAATTGGGTTAGAGTAAATGATTTTCAGAGGAAACAACAAATAAGCAGATGTGGTTAGTGGTGCCAGCCAGAGGAGCACGAACACCTGGGAGAAAAAATATTTAGCTTCGTTGTTGCATACTCCTCCCACAACATAATCTCTTTCTATGGCATAATAACAAGTCATAATAACAAGTAATAATTTTCAGATAAAAGTCAACAAATAGGAGCTATGTCAATGTTGCTGCAACATTTGACAACACTTAGTACCATATAATCTGAGTACAACGGTATTAAGTGTAAGAAGTGCTGACATGTTTACTTAGAAGTGACAACTTTTAAATGCCAATCACTTTAAATTTAATTTAAATTAATACCATTAGTGCAGTATCGTAAGATGCTGGAGATGACTGTTCAATTTTTACATTGAAAAGCCCACTGGAATCCACATAGAGACATTCATGGCTCGATCAGGCTAACTACAGCTTGCTCTTGTCCTGGGTAAACGTGTTTTTCAGATGAGAGGAACCTGGTGGACATTTTTGATGTGTGACTCAAAATTCTCAAGTGACAATTTGCTCATGATTTGGAAGTACTTGAAGTTCTTTTGCCCCATACACTGTTTAGAGATTTCCACTCGTCACCTATTCTGTAAGAGTAAATGGAGTCTTCTACCAAAAAAAAAATAAAAGAGAGCAGTAGGTAATAAGATACCACTTTTTCAGAATCCAAAAAAAAGGGAGAAAAATTCCATGCTTAATTTTATTTCAATTTTATTTCAATCCAGAAATCTTGGGTGCCATTTATTTATTGCTGCATGCTAAGAGGCTACGTGCAGTGTTAGCATAAGTCAGGAGATGGCGTTGTTGTGGATGGTGTTAGGGCTTCTCATCTGCTAATTAACAGGTAGATTTCCTAACGGTGGTGCAGAAAGTGCTCTTGGGTAAACTGCGACGCCAGTCTGCCAGATGCTAACCTTCAGTCTGCCTATGTCCCTCCTGGTCCGGGAATATTTGCAGCTGAAGTTGTTGCATTCAAGCTGATGCAGTAAACATGGGAACATGCACGCAATTCCTCATGTACTGGGACTCCGTTCGGAAATTACTTTTTTTTGGAGGCAAGGATAAAAGAACATATGTCAAGTTGCTGTCTGAGAGAACTGAGAAACCTCTGAGATACGTAGACTAACAGAGAGGAAAAGGACATTGACTCATTCTGATGTGCTGTAATACCATCTTTCAGGAGTTTCTTGAGGTTGGGTTGCCCTGTATCCAGCCTTGCAAGAGAGACAGGTGAAAAGGTAGATGGTCCCACAGCCTGTTTCTCCCTACTTGGTTATAAGATTACAAAGGTGCCCCTAAGTGTCAAATCTATCACACTTGCCAATCTTTTCCAAGACTGTAGGAAGATTCTGGGTGGCCAGACTCCTAATTCTACATCACCAAAGATGTCTTGTGGACTTGTCATTCATGTGCCTCAGAAAGGCCCTCCTGGGCATATGTAGACATTACAGCGGGGAGCTCAGGAACTGCCAGACTATGTGAACAGAACTCTAAAATTTTAGGCAGTCACATTACTATTTACAGCTTGATGGCTTTCATGTAGCAAATTCGGGCTGGGTTTAAATTGCTTCAGTCTTATCCATGGTCGTTAGAAATTTAAGGGATAAAAAAGAAGATATTATGCTTCTTGCTGCATACAGAGTGTTTGGGACAGACATGGCTAATGCTTGCACAGACTCCCAGATTCTCATCCGTGACCACAATAACAAAACACTGGTTAACTCCCACTAATTTACACTTCCACTTGCACATGACTGGGATTTGTGCTGAAATTTTGGGGTTGTTTGAACTTCAAACTTCAAGTAAACCCCATGGGTAAACCAGCCTGGTTCATTACTAACTGAAGAGAATGTTCATTCAGCATCCTGATTTCACACTTCCTTGTCTTTAGCATGAAAAAACGCACAGTGAAAAAGCTTATAAAAGTGAAATTATCAGATTACAAGACAAAAAATGTTCTTCATAGCTGCTTCATGAACCGTTTGATGATCACAGGTTGTATGCACAAATCAGTAAATTTTTTTCGTTATGCCTGTCATTGTCTTGCCAAATTTCCTGACGGCTTGGAAAAGTCCTCTGCTTTTGTCTGGACCAAGGATTCTCATCCTGGGGATTACAAGCGGCTGGCAGATGACTGTCATCACCTTGCCTCCTTGCAGGATTCACCTCTGCAGGATAAATCCTGCAGCAGACAGTGGGAACTTTGATTAACTCATCCATCAGAGAAAACACACGCTTAGACCCTGAAGGTCTGTCTTATAAATAGAGGGATAAACGCAGTCAGAAACATGAAACAAGGCAGGAAGGAACACCAAACTAACCAAAGCCAATAGTGGGATGAAAGCATCTTTACCCATTCCTTTCCTTTCCATCCCAGTAGCCTCTAAAATCTGACCCTTTTCTGACTCTTCGTCTCTTATAATATACCCTGAAAGGTCTACTATGCCCAGATACCTTTCTCCAAGGGTTACTGTCTTTGAAGCAGAAGAATTTTATCATCAGCTGAAATGCATGACCCAGAGTTGTCCGTCCTGTGCCACTGCCTCGGTGGTGGGATTGTGTATGTTCAGCAGAGGAGAAAGGAGGGTAGTCAAGTACTATAACCCTTTACTTGTCCACAAATTAATGTGCTGCCTCTGTGAGTCAAAGCCTTTAGCCAACTATACCTAATTTTCAAGAGCATCAGGGTGTCTTAAATGCTGTCTGCATCTTATAAGTATTTTAACATTTTTGTGAGTCTCCGTTCCCCATTTCTAATAGGGGATAATAACGCTCTTCTCATTTACTGGGATGCTGGGGGAATAAATATTTATGAAAGATGTTGTAATGGTGAGATTCAACAGGATGCAAGATCCACAAAAGTACCATAAATAGATTGCAAATATATTGTGCAAGATGAAGTTTTAGCTTCTTCTGCATCTAGCCTGGCATGCGGAATCAAATTTGTTTAACCAGTAGTGCTCTACAGCATCTTATGAGATCAGGCAATATTTGTTTTATTTTTGTGTTTGTGAGGAAACACCACAAAGCCAAGTATTGTCATGATTTTTCATTCACTCCTACTTCCAATCTCAGCCAAAAGGAAGAAATTTAGAGGAGCAGAGAAGTATACAAACCAAATGCAACTGAATATTTATGTGTCTATTAAAAGATTTTTTGAGGAGCTAGCATGGAGGATATGGTTGGAGGAAGGTTTTGATTTCATCCTTACTGACTCCCACGCCCCTAATTAGAACTGAGCTCTTTGTAGGTAAATAACATTTAAGTGGAACTATTTCTGACCACTGGGGTCTTACACTCTGCTGTGTAGTGCCCTTTCATTAGGAATTAGCCGACCTAATGCTGAATAAACATACTGTGTGTTTTGCAGGAGCTCTGATGTGGTCTCTGTTAATTACTCTCTTTAATCTATTGCAATCATGTGCTGTTAGCCACACACACCACAGGACTGCTTGGGAAAGGGAAGATTATGGGGGATGCACAGAGAAATTCTTAAAGGAAGGGACAGCTTAAATACATGTTATAAAGTCTGTTTGAACTAGTGTCAGACACACAAATGAGTGGGTAACAATAATAATAAACACATAACACTTCAGGAACACTTCAAATTTTCTAAGAGCCATGCCAACATCATACAATTAATTATATGACCAGGGTCTGCTCTCTCACCAACACCCTCTTGAATTTACTGAAGAGACCAGCCTGGCTTGTTAATTTGCCTTTTTTTTCCACATTGCCCTTGGCAGTGGTTTGTACTCGGAATCTATCTGTCTCCTCTTCACCCTCAAATTACACTCCCATTCATAGCAACCTATTCAAAGGGTCTTTAGATGCATGCTTATTGCTTTATTGCTGAGCTTACCTCAGAGATGCCTAAGGTACATCAATGGAACACTAAACATAGAGTCCATCGTTCTCATCTTCCTCAGATCCCAGTTCTGGACCTTCATCTCCTAGAAGACTTGCAGAGAGGCAACCAGCAGTCACCAATGCAGTAGAACTTCCTGGTCCAGGGATAGCTCTGCATCACTAATCTCTATCCGATTTACATTACTACCCGTTCCAATACAGTCCTCACTTAGCTTTAATTTAGCTTTATAATTATGAATTTTTTTCTGTCTTATCAGCTTTGCTGAAGTACGTGAATGATCTGAAACTCTGAAAGTTGGACTGCTTTGTCCCATACTCTGATTGGAGAAGTAGGCAGAAACCCATGGGGTGTTGACATTAGTGGCAGTAGTCCAGTAAACAGCTCCCTTGTTTTATACTGAAACAGTCAGTTTTCATTAGGTGTCTCCAACAATGCAATTATGCTGTAATTACAGTAACACCAACTTCTTTCATCTGAAAAAGTCCGAACTTCAGATATCCTCATTCAAGCACTCAATAGCCTTTCAGTGTCTCGGTTCCCACATTAATAAATTAGGAGGCATTACTATTAATGTTATTAATTATTAATATAAATATCAGTTTTCGCAAAGCCTCAAGGCTTCCAGATGGGCATTCCAGTAAGGCATTCTCCACACAGCTATGGTCTGTTAGCAACCAACTCAATTAAAAAAAAGATTATCAAATACACACAGTTAAGGAGACTGCTCTGATCACATAAAACATTGCAACAAAATGATTGTCTCCAACTCCTACAGAAATTCTGAAGCATTGATCTCTGATACGTAACACAAAGGATGTAATGCTTTTCTGTTTTTTCTGTTCAAAGAAGGCATTCACCTTGTCATAAACAGCATTTGAGGGCTGTGACACTGTTATGCCAAATTGTGTGCTGAGATTGAATAATTTCAAGCAACAGATGTCTACAAATCAGACTATTATAAAACTCATTCTCATCAGCCAACCAGAAATCCTGTGAAAATGCTGATAGCTTCAAATTATTTTTTTTTTTAATATTTCTATCTTGGTACAGTCCTAAGTCTATGCCTGCTGGGGGTAAGTTTTTATGAATCAGACTAGACTGTAAATAGATGTAGTGTCTTCTTTGTGGAAACACTCTTGGGGTTCAGATAGATATGTCCCAAGTGCCCTTTCAGCTCTGATTTCAGTGATACAAAGAGGAGGGGCGATGAGGCCAGTGAAGGGGCTGGAGAGCAAGTCCTGTGACGAATGGCTGAGGGAACTGAGGTTGTTCAGCTTGGAGAAGAGGAGGCTGAGGAGAGACCTCATTACTGTCTATGGCTCCCTGAAAGGAGGTTGTAGCAGAGCAAGTGTTGATCTCACAAGTGACAGGTGATAGGACAAGAGGAAATGGCCATAAATTGCACCAGGGGAGGTTCAGACTGGATATTAGGAAGAATTTCTTTACCGAAAGAGTAGTCAGGCACTCGAACAGCTGCCCGGGGAGATGGTTGCGTCACCATCCCTGGAGGTGTTTAAAAAATGGGTAGATGAGTTTTTTAAGGACGTTGTTTAGCAGAACGTGGGTATGGTTGGACTCGATGGTCTCAAAGGTCTTTCCCAGCCGGAAGATTCTATGATTCAAAGGCTGAGGGGAGGCCTTATCACTCTCTGTAGTGAGGTGGGTGTTGGTCTCTTCTCCCAAGTAACTGGCCATAGGATGAGAAGAAATAGACTCTGTTTCTGTCAGGGGAGTTTTAGATTCAGTATTAGGAAAAATTTCCTTACTGAAAGAGTGATCAAGCATTGGAATGGGCTCTGCAGGAAAGTGGTGGATTCACCCTCCCTGGAGGTGTTCAAAAAAATGTGTAGACATGGCATTTCTGGACATGGTTTAGTAGCCGTGGTGGTGTTGGGCTGATAGTTGGACTTGATGACCTTAGAGGTTTTTTCCAACCTTAATGATTCTATGATTCTATCATTTTGCTTCAGCAGATTCTCTCTGGGGTTGCAGGCGATCCCTGCTCCAGGCTCACAGCACCTCCTGCCCTCCTGCTCCTCTGGCTTCTGGTTCCTTCTGCTGCTACTTCCTCCTTGGCTTCCTTCTCCTCTGCCAGTGCTGCCTTTTCCCCTTTCGGAAACCTATTTTCCCCCAGCAAACCAAGCTTGGTTGAGGGACTGAGCTGTGCCCTGTGGGGGGGGGGGTTTGGAGCCAGCTGGGATCAGCTACATCTGGCACAGGCAGCCTTAAGTTCTTCTCACAAAGGCTGCCCTACAGTTCCCTTGGCAGCACCTGTGCATGAACATCCCGTACACTCACCCTTTGCTTTGCTGACGCACAAGTAAACTTTTACAGTGATTCTCATCCAGAACTCTGGAATAAGTTTAGAAATTAAGAACCCATGAAGAGTGAACAGTCCGTTAGTAAGAGATCATCCAGTAACAACCCCCCTGCCTTGTGCAGAGACACCTCCCACTAGACCAAGTTGCTCAAGGCCTCATCCAAAATGGCATTGAACATTTGCGGGGAAGGAGCATCCACCACTTCCCTGAGAAATCTGTTCCAGTGTCACTTTCTTTTTATATCCCCTTCAGGTACTGGAAGGCTGCTATGAGATCTCCCCAGAGCCGTCTCCTTTCCAGGCTGAACAACCCTAATTCTCTCAGACAGGCTTCATAGCAGAGGTGCTCCAGCCCCTTGACCATCTTTGTAGCCCTCCTCTGGACCCACTCCAAAAGCTGCACATCCTTCTTAAGTTGGGAATTCCAGAAATAGACACAGTATTCCAGGTGAGCAGAGTAGAGAGGAAGAATCACCTCCCTTGACCTGGTGGCAATGCTTCTTTTGATGCAGCCCACGACACGGTTGGCCTTCTGGGCTGTGAGCACACATTGCTGACTCATATTAAGCTTCTCATCAATCAGCATCTCCAAGTCCTTACCTGTGGGTCTGCCTTCAGTCACGTCATCCCCCAACCCATGCTGAAACCATGTATTGTGCTGACCCAGGTGTAGGACTTGCACTTGGCCTTGTTAAACCTCATGAGGTTCACATAGGCCCACTTCTTCAGCTTGTCCAAATCTCTCTGGATGACGTCCTGTTCTTCTGGTGTGACAACTGCACAACTAAGTTGCACCACATCTCCAGAAATCTTTGTTATAATGCTCAAAAAACTTCTCATGTTCCATAACTCAAGAGCGTCAAATTTCTACCTGATCCAAGGTCCCCCTAAGCACAATATTGACCTTGTGTGGCAGTCTTCTGCCAGCTAGTGTGATGTTAAGGATGCAAAGTCCATTTGGGTTCACTCTGTGTAAACGTGTTCTCAGGACTGTTATCCACCTCATTATTTAGCTATATCTTAAAAGTCAGGTGGGATGCTCCTGTAAATGAACCATCTCATTTAAGCTGCTGCTCATATACCCCGTGTCCTTTACCTGGCATGTTTCTGCTTTTTCACCTTGGCATCTGTCCAGTCTCTGGTCTAACTACAGAATATTGAAAAACAGTTCTCAGACTCCTGGAAAGTGATGGCTTTTCAAAGAGATTGAAATGTCCTCTTCAGGCTTTGCATTCTGTAACAAATGACTTGCAGTAACGTAGTAAGTAAGATTTGAAGACTGCTTGCATGCGATTCTGCTTTTCCAACTGGTGGAGCTAATTGATGGCCCACAGCTCTAGCCTAGAAAGTCAGACAGCTGGAACCATCAAGGATTCTTCTGCCTAAATGAATTAAGTAAATGAATTAAGCAATCAGACACAAAGGAGTGGGTGTGCAGCAATTGTCTATCATTTGAAATGCAAGGCACAAGTAATTGATTGTGCAGTTATCGTACCACAAGACATACATATACATCCCTTGTTCTTGTTTATATCTTTGCAATGTGGCAAAGAAATAATTGCAAGACATGGGTAATAATTTGTCTTGCCCTGTGTGGTAGCAACATCAATAGTCATTATTCTAAACTATTCCTTCAAAATATGCACGGTACTTCAACAGAAAAAAAAGCAATTTCTTGCCAGAAGAGCTCACAGTCTGTGCTGGTTTCTGCCCCAGGGGAATAACACCTAGCTTCATCATTGAGGTTTAATGTAGGCAAAGTAGTCACATATAAAAAAGAAGAGAACAGAAGTGAAAACAAGACAAGCAGAAAAAAGTATTTGGTTATTCTCTGCATGCTACCTGGTTGTTTTTATAGTCTATGTCTTAAATATATTGATGCTGGCAGGTGAGGAAGAACAGCAAAGCAAAAAGGAGGTGACAATTATGGTTGTGGCAATTTGGCCGTTGGGATTTGATGACTGGCATTATTGACAGAGGAGATTGCAAGGGTCCCTGTGGAAAGAGACAGCAGAATACACTGAATAAATAAGACATGCTGAGAAAAAGTTATGAGGCTATATATCTTGGTTTACACACAAGAGCATCCAGCACAGCTCTCCTTAGAAACTTTGCACTAGCTTTATGGAATCTGGATGGAAACAAGGATGTTTGTGCAGAGAAGTTCTTTCTCATGTATCATTTCTGTTTAAAAGTGAATTCTTTCTAGAAAGAAAGTAGTAGCTTAGTTTCCAGAAAACAGAAACAGCATTCTTGAATACACAAAAATATTACTTCAATATGTGGCTTTGGAGAAAAACAGAGAGATATATAGGGACTGAAATTATGTCAATTTGCCCATAAAGCCATCATTTTTTAAGGACAGCAGGCCCCTAGTCATATGCCATAAAACTGCATCTTCTTACTCTTATGTTACCTCAGATGAAAATAAGAAAGATTGAGCAAACACTCAAACAGCTCTGTGAGCTCACGGTTCTGCAAATTAAATCTTTGGATTATGTTTTTTCCTATCTATCTAAGTTCCACTTTATTCACACCACTGTAAGTTCTGCACTAATATGTAAAACCCAGTTCAAAACCAGAGCTCATTTCTGAGACTCCCAAAACTTAAAACATAATTAGAGAAGTTAAATACAGAGTAAGAAGAAAGGGTATAGTTATTTTGCATGTATTGGAATCAGAGACCAAGACAATGATATATACTCATGACCAATAGATAAACTTATGATAGAAGTGGGGAATGAACACTGCTCTAGACACTCCTCCCTTCAGTGATTCAGTGATTCAATGAGTTCACGCAGCCATTGAAAAAAGCAAGGTGAAATGACCTGGCCGTTGTAGCAAAGAAAGTGTATGGGAAGGAACATGATGGTAAGTTCCTGCAGGACAAAACACATTTGTGCTCTACAGGCCTTGTCTAGACAGGTGAGATGGGAGGGATCTGATGGGAGCAATTTGATTTTAGATAGGACACATTCAAGTCCTTATGTGAAGTTTGAGAACTTTGTCTCAAAGACTTCAGGAGCCTGGGGCTTAGGTTTGGTTATGGATTGCCTTCATTTGCATTTTCTTAAACCCTTTGATATTTGGCCAAACTTAAAGAACTCAAACATCCTTTGCCTTGTTAAGGTTTCTCATGTATGTATGTATGTATGTATGTGTGTTCGTATATAGCTGTGTGACTTGTTATCTCAGAGATGTAAATGCCCATGGGATGGGAAGGTCTCTGCCAGAGCTGATGATGCAGCATAGTTTGTCATCTACCACTGGGAGACAGGCTGGGAAGAGAATGAGGACGTGCTTGCTTTGCATACTACAAGAAAGAACTGCCCTGATCTCAGGTTAAAACAGAAAGGAAAATCATGTATTTCTTAGGATAAGGAAAGAAAGTGAGTTTTCAGGCTCATCTTAAGGGTAAAATTGTGCCAACTTTCCAAGAAATTAGAGGTAAATGATTGCAATGTCCTGTTTACCACAAATACACACATGCTGATAATGACAGGTGGCTTCCAGTCAGTTCAGCCTGCACAACTGAAACCTTTGTTTTCAAGGTTCTGTCAAAAGTGGAGTAAATATTTGGAAGAGAATATTTTCCTAACAGGGACACATTTAAAAATACATCTACTGGAAAAGATCTCTGCCATCATCTTCTTTTATTATAAGATCCTGCTAGCCTAGGCAGGCAGGAACAGAGAAATAAATCAAGCATTCTGAACCTGCATGTTCAGCCTTTACAACGAACCTGTGTAAGAGTGGCTCAAATTGGAGGGCACTGATAAGGTGACATGACTTCACAGAATTTTGAGGAGCCGTCCTTTGAACTTTGAAAGCCTAATTTGTAAAACATAAGATTCACGGTCCTAAAAAAAAAGGCAGGAAAGAGCTGACCATCTGTTGCCATCTAGGGAAACCTTCCTGATAATTTTCCTTTCCAGTTCCAAGAACATAGCATTTTAGTAGCACAAGTGGACAATAATCTTTTTGCTGAGTTTATTTGATTTTGATTCCAGTCAAGTTGACATTTTAGGCTTTACTTAAGTAACTTTGATGCACTTTTAAAGATTAGGTCCTGATAGCAAAAGAATCTATACAATTCATAAGATTTGTCTTTGTTCAGATAGTAAGAAAAGCAGGGGAAAACATCTGCACACCTGTGAAACCAGTTTTGACATTTGCTGGATGCAAATATTATTACTATTTTATCAGTATTCATATTTCACGTGCAGCCCCTGTGAAGATCAGGACCCTCTGTAATAAGTAGTGGAAAAAAAGTCCAACCTGGATTCATCTAACATAACTTGAGATATTTAATTGAGAAGTCTAATTTAGGACCAAAGTCACTTGAGGTTTCTTCTGTAATCAATGAGGCAGTATATAAGGTGCTTCAGATATTTGTCAGCCAGCTGCCTTCTGGAAAAGGTTTTCTGCCTTGCCCATATATAAATACCTTAGACACCTGAAGTGCTGAAAGATAGGTAAGATAAATCAAGGCCTTCCGTCCTGTAGAAGGGAATAAAGGAAAAAAGAAAAAAAAAAAAAAATGGAGAAAACCAGCAAGAGATCACAGTATCACAGTATCACAGTATCACAAGGTTGGAAAGGACCTCTGAGATCATCAAGTCCAACCTATAACCCAACACTAACACCAACACCAACACTAACACCAACCCATCATCTAAACCATGGACTCAGTGCCTCATCCAGTATCCCCTTAAACACCTCCAGGGTCGGCGACTCCACCACCTCCCTGGGCAGTGCATTCCAATTGCTAATCACCCGTTCAGTGAAGAATTTTTTCCTTACATCAAGCCTAAACTTTCCTTGACGAAGCTTGAGTCCATGTCCTCTAGTTCTGTCACTGGTCACCTGAGAGAAGAGACCAACCCCTGCCCGACTACAACCTCCTTTTAGGTAGTTGTAGAGAGCAATGAGGTCTCCTCTGAGCCTCCTCTTCTTCAGACTAAACAGCCCCAGCTCCCTCAGTCGCTCCTCATAGGGCTTGTGTTCCAGCCCCTTCACCATCTTCGTTGCCCTCCTCCGGACACATTCCAGCATCCTGACATCTTTCCCAAACTGGGGGGCCCAGAACTGTACACAATATTCAAGATGAGGCCTGACCAGTGCCGAGTACAGGGGGACGATAACTTCTCTGGTCCTGCTCACTACACTATTCCTGATGCAGGCCAGAATGCCATTGGCCTTCTTGGCCACCTAGGCACACTGCTGGCTCATGTTGAGCTTCCTGTCAACCAGGACTCCCAGGTCCTTTTCTGCCTGACTACTCTCCAGCCACTCTGTCCCCAGACTATAGCTCTACATGGGATTGTTGTGTCCAAAATGAAGTACCCGACATTTGGACTTATTAAACATCATCCCATTAGAATCAGCCCATCTCTCCAATCTGTCCAGGTCCCTCTGTAGGGCCATCCTACCCTCTAACAGATCAAATCATTAAATACTCTCTCTGCACAAGTAGTATAAGCTACAGAGCTTAGGTGACCTCAAGGCCAGAGAGCAGAAGATAGGTCCAGGTATTAATCATGATACTTTGAAAACATTGTTTTAATTATAAAAAAGGCTTACACCTCTGGCCTCGACGTTTTCCTTAGTACAAAACAGGAAAACATTTCAAAAATAATTACTATTTTAATTTATTTGTTTCCGCTTTCCTGGAAGCATTGAAAATTATTATAGTTTGCTGCTTATCACTTTTCCTATGAAGGTTCTTAGGAATATTTTTTCCTTCCATGGTTTATCAAACATATTATCACACAAAAGTCAACGTAGCTCTGCTGAAGTCTGTTTCTCATCTACTATATATAATAGTTTGACAGTACACACAAAGAAGCAAGAGGCTCTAGAAACTAGTTAGGTTTCTGGACTGGAACTGGAGTTGTGTGACATATTCCTGCATTAAATTATGACAAAAAGTAAAAAACTTCAAAATCTTCTATTTATTTCCTTTTAAAATTATCTCTTTTTCACTTATGGAAATTTTGACGTGAAAAATAGTCATGATGCAAAGAGCAGAAATGTTTCATCCAATGACAATTTGGAGTACATTAACATTTTCTCTCTAACTTGCAGATTCCTTAAAACAAGTCAACACTAATTACATGAAATTTTAGTTCTGTATTTTTTTATTTTTCCAAAGGACATTTGTACACACATAGAAGAATGGCTACAGCAGATTGGATTAAAAGTCCGTTTGATTTAATATGCATTCCCTGACAATGTCTATTTTTTGTTAAGATTTGAGATTGAACAAAAGAACTAAACAGCCAGAGACACTGTTGGCACAAATATCCTGTTCATAGCAAATTGTATTGAAATATTCATGCATAAAACATGCAACAAACAGTTCCAAAGTTGTAAACCAATAAGCAGCAAACAGAGTTAGAACAAAACTAATGAAATAAATTATTTGCTATAAATATATTGGCTCGTTTTTATGGAGAAAACATTTTTTGAACTACATTTATACAACAGAATCCAATCCAACAAGTAAGCGTTTGAAATTGTATCATAATCAGAAGGAGAAGTTCACAGCTTAGCAAAAAAATGAAAAATTTGTTGTATGAACAGTGGAGTAGGGTAAGAATTTTGATAGAGCACCCTACCGAGTTTTGATGCTCACACTTTAAGGAAACATATATAAATATAATGTGTGTAGGGTAAAGAGGACAGCCTGCAAAATTATGTGGATATTACAGGAAATACACTTCTGGGAAGCATTGAAAGATCTATGCTTGCTTAGCTGCTTCTTCAAAGAGAAAACCAGACATGAAAGATCTGACAATGGAACATTTAACCACTGGGAGACACTCCTAAAGGAAAAGACAGATTATCTCATTTTTGAGTCCTTCTAGTCAATGTGTGCATTAATGAAACACAAATTAGTTAACTCAGTGCAGAGTTGTGGAATATAGGAAGCCAAACCACATTTAGCAGATATTTGTGAGGAAAACAGAGTTTGCTCAATAAAAAGAGTATAAACAGGCATCTCCTTGCTGAACAAGAAAATTAGGTATCCAGCAGTCAAGTTGCCTAAAAGCCTAGTAGAAAGAGGATTTTATGTGGACAAGCCCATTGCTTTTGAGTGGGTGAGGTGAAGGCTTGTTACAGGTTTATGCTCCAGAGAGTTCACTGTCCTGCTGTACCAGAGTTTCTTCTACTTCTAAGCAGGCTTCAGTCATAGGTGAATTTGCAGTAAACAGACGGCTGATCACAGAAATACCTTTTGTGCCAGTGACCTAGAGAGCATAGAACCCCAAAAGTGGCAAAACTGCCAGATCACTCCACCGAAGACTCGTTTAAAAAGGCCATAAGCACACAGACCGTTCACGTCTCAAATGATCTGATTGTCCTTGGAATGCCAAACATAGAGATCGCCCAAATAAACACTGTCCTTTAAAAATAAAAACAAAGTCAAACCAGGGTACATAGTCATAAAGCTATTCAGGAAAAGCATCCAGTTGCTTAGTAGCTTTGTTTCTTCTCATCCAACCACTGCTCAGAAAACACTTCCACATGTATGAGACGAGATATCTTTCCCACTTCACTTAAGGTGCGCTCAGGACCAGGCTGATAAGGATCATAGATAGTACTGTTATTCCAGGCACACCTGTGGAAACAAACACATACTAGAAAGAAAAGAAATGAGGAGAGGAAGGGAAGGGAAGGGAAGGGAAGGGAAGGGAAGGGAAGGGAAGGGAAGGGAAGGGAAGGGAAGGGAAGGGAAGGGAAGGGAAGGGAAGGGAAGGGAAGGGAAGGGAAGGGAAGGGAAGGGAAGGGAAGGGAAGGGAAGGGAAGGGAAGGGAAGGGAAGGGAAGGGAAGGGAAGGGAAGGGAAGGGAAGGGAAGGGAAGGGAAGGGAAGGGAAGGGAAGGGAAGGGAAGGGAAGGGAAGGGAAGGGAAGAGGCAGCTCTGAAATAAGCAGATATTTTGCAAGTCATGTAAAATGGCATGAAAAGCCCTCATGAGGAAGAAAGGCAAAACGTGAGATCGTGATCAAGCCCCAACCAGCTTTAGAAGAGATCCAATGCATGAACCGTAAACTACTGTTAAAGAAGTATGGAAGAACTGACAGCTCTTTTATTAGGAAGGTTTAGAGTCATGTCTGGTAATGGAACTGTGCTGTCATCATTACAAAGGTTCATAATGTTATAACACTGTTCGTAAACCTGGAAAAGATCAATTGTTACGCCCTTCACATATTCTTATTTCATTAATAAGCACAGATGTTAAAACCTTGCCCCAGATAATGGCAGATAGATTAACTAAATTACTCCTATGCCTAGCAGCTTTTAGACCAAGTGGGATTTGTATGTGGGAGTTAAACTGAGGAGAGCATTTGGCCTTCTGTGTTACATGAAATACTAGAAAAAAACAGATTTAACAGGGCAAATGGAGAGGGAATAAAACACACTTAGCTATGTGCAATGGCTTTCCTCATCACAGCAGTAAGAAAAACTACTTCGGAAGAAAATTTATTGTTTAAATTAAAATTCTTTATGCCTCTCTGCTGGGTAATGCTTAAAGGATGTAATTCATTCTCCCCATTGAATGGTTGGCAAAATGAGGCAAAGTTGTCACTTACTCAGTACAGTTTGATTGGATAATAATTTCTTAACAGCTCTGTGCAAGGAGTCGACCATCAGAGAAAAAACAATAGTGTGAAGAGCCACAAAGGGTGAGGAAGTGCAGGGGCAGTCTAGCTCTAACACTTAAAGTATTAGGGAGTCTAGTTAGCCACACGTGTTAACATCCTTAAGGAGCTCCTTAAGGGGTTCTTGAAAAAGCAAAAGGGAAAAAATCAAGACACAGATCTGTGTGCTATTATGTATAACCCTGGAGTATCTATGGAATCAAAACCAATGACTAATTGAATCTAATAATCTTATATGATATACACTGAGACACAATCCCTGCTACAGCGAGTTCATTTTCTAACTAGAGAAGACAGTTGTTAGAAAGGGAGCAGATAGCAGAGTGACTTAGTTTTCCAAGACTCTCAACCTACCAGTATCAAAGATGAAGTTAATCCCATCATAAGTCCCCAGCCAAGTCTGCAATGACATCTTGGTATACACAGTTTCATATCCATATTGCTGGGGCACAAGCACATCATTCTCTATTTTTTTCCAGATATGTAGATCTATCAATCACTATCAGTTTTTACAAGTATGCACAGTCACTGCAGGCTGTGTGCAAGAATATTGAAAGGAGTAACAGATACACCATAGGCACCTCAACAGACCTGAGAAATTGACTGATGAGAACCTATGAAGTTTAACAACGTGAAGTGTGAAGTCCTGCACCTAAGAAAAAACAACATGATGCATCGGTAAACTTTTGCTAAGTTACATGAAGTAAGTATTCAATTTTAATGGAAGAGCAAGAAACAAAGGCTCAAACTGAACCAATTTAATTCTGAGTGCAGAGGATGATGTTAACAGGTAGCATTTGAATTACTCCAGCATCTCTTTTGAGCATAACAAAAGCAGGGCACAGCTACTGGTAGAGTGGTTTGTGGAAAGCATTATGTTCCACTGCTGAATTAGCCCCTAGCAACAAAAAGATCTCACGCTCTGGAAGTATGAGTTGATGTAGTACCAAGAAACTGGATAAGGTTTGGTTACGATTGCTGTAAACTCAAGCCATCCTCTTCCCATCTGTTGAAATACTGCTAGGGCCACATGCTAGAGGAAGTTCTGTAAGGCAGATACAACACACAAAGCTGATACAACATGATAGCTTCAGTCACGTCATCCACAAGGTGTTATTTCCATCATCCTGGCATGCAAACCAGTAAGCCTGAAATCAGTTCAAGAGAAATTTTCACTCACTGCTAATAAATACTATTTTTCTGAGACTGTAAGGTATCCATGAATACAGCAGCTATACTATTCATTAAACTCGGTACGTGAGAAATACTTCTGAAAAAGAAAAGCTGTTGAGACTGGTAAACCACAAAAATGTTCATTTTGATTACCTGTAAATATGATTTAAACTTTCAAGAGTAATTACTGTTACACAAAAATCTGATGGATTCAATTTCAAATGAAATTGAGACCCTGAACTCATATTCATTTGATAGGAATGGACATAAAATGGACATAATATTGTGTTTTTTAAAAAACAAAAGGTCTTTCTAAAAAGGCAACTCATACAGAGGAGAAGGAAAGAAACATCCATGGAAATAGGTTATTATTTTTTTATTATTGTTTTATTTTCCTCAAATGTCAATTAATACAATTAGAGGGTTTGGAAAATGTTTAAATTCTTACATTAGTAAGTGAAAAATTTTCAGAATAATTTTATTTTTATTAAATTACAATTAGAACATAAAAGAAAATATTATTATTATTACACATCTAAAATAAATTTTTAAGTGCTTAATGACAATGAATTGATAAATCACAATGTTAGAAATGTAAATCCAATGAAACGCTAGAAAGTAAAATTATTCTGGATTTTGAGTTAAATATTTTTCTTAAAATTTTAATTTCAAAACAAATGAATGGGAGTAGTAAAACTAAAAAAAGAAAGAAATATCAGCACATACACAAACTTTGGTTTTGTTGAGTTTGAAAGAAATGTACTGTCCATACAATGCATAGTTAGTGTCTGTAAGATCCCAATGGAAGAGGAAGATACAGATCCTGCCTGTGGTTTATGGCTTGTCCAGCTGGGATCTAACCCTGAGCACTGCTAAACCTCTAACCATCTAAGGCAGAGGGGAACTGCAAATTAAATGAACTCCAAAGTTCATTGCTTGTTGGTCTTAGGCCACGCAACCCTGGGAGCACAACTGGCAAGGACTTGTGAGAATTGTCAACTGCGTTTGCTGTCTATGGGTGCTCTGCAGGCGGTACAGTTTTGGATTCGAGTCCAATCTCAAGTTCTGACTCTTCTCCTGCTCTATTTGTATGTAGGCACAAGCTCCATGCAGATGTAAGCCAAAGTTTAGGGTGCAATAGAGCAAGAGCCAAACGGGACAGAGCAGAGTGGGTGGCAGTACAACAGAAGACATCTTCTCTTCAGCTCTTCTAAAGTGCCACAGCGAAAGCTCTAAGCCTGAGATGTAGGGTCAGAAGCAGTAGTTAGGAAGACTGGCCAAGAGTGAATTTCAGCTTTGCAGTAGATGCATCGTTTTCTTTCATAATGTAAGAGAAGTGTGATCATACAAGTCACAAGTGTAAGGATAAGAAAATAATCACATTTAGTGTGGATTTACCAAGTGCAGATCGTGGTTGTCAGACCTGATTTCCTTTAGTGACAAAATGTCTTCTTGTTATTGAGGAGAGAGGGGTAGATAAAGTATACTTGATTTCACTAAGAGTTCTGACCAGTCTCCACAGCCCTCTCATATGAAAGATGAGGATTTATGGTCCTCTAAATGTCATGAAAACTGCCTGGACTGTCAATCTCAAAGACTAACTATCAATGTCTTAACAATCTTTTGTCGGCTAGTAACAAACAGTATCAACAATCTGGATTATAAAACAGAATGAATCCTCAGCAATTTTGAAGAAACTAGGAAATTAAGAGTAGTTGACACACTGAAAGGCAGAGCTTCACCTAAAACGAACCTTAATAAACCTGAAGATAGGGCTAACAAAAAATCTTACAAATGCTAACAAAGAAAACTGTCAAGTTCTGTACCTGACTGGGACAACCCCAATCATTAGTACACTGACTGCCTAGGAGAAGCCTAGGGAAAAGTACAAGTGGATGCCAGACTGTATATGAGCCAATAGGAAGCTCTCCCTGCAAATAAGGCAAACCACATACTGGGCAAAATTAAGAGGAAGGTGTCCAGTGGATCAATTTCTAGTCCTCCTCTGTACATCTGGAGAAATGTGATTCAAATGAGGATGCCTATCACGGCCAAGTTCAAGAGAGATGTACAGAAACCGGAGCTGGTCCAGTAGAGAGCTACCAAAATGGTCCAGGGGATAGAGGACATAGCATACAAGAAGCTGAGAGAACTGGATGTGTTTTATGTGATAAAGAGGAGGTCATGGAATGAATAGTCATACCATACAAAAAATTGAAAGGTAACAAAGAGGTAAAAAGGATGAAGCCAAATTCTTTTCAGTAGCAGTAGATAGTATAATGATGGGCAAAGGTCACAAGATTGGCTGCAGATGTTCAGATTGGACAGACATAAGGAAAAGCTTTTTTAAGAGGGTAGCACTGGAGTAGGTACCCAAAGATACTGCAAAACCACCACCCTTGGGGATTTTCATGACTTGGCTAAACAAAGCCACAGCTGACATCAAGAGCTGGCAGTAGTCCCATATGAGAGGAAGGCAGGTCCCCATTAACTCCAATCAGTTTCTCTGTGATTTTGTGAAACATCATAAATTCTAATTTCATTCTATAATAATTACTAATAAAGAAAATCCAGTGATTGGTGACTTTACACTGCTATTTATAGAAAATGTAATTACCATATTTGTTTACCTTCTTTTTGTGTGTTGATTATTTAAGCTGTTTATTTTGCTGCTCTGCATACTTCCAGTTCAATTGGTAAGTATACGGCTATATTTAGCAAAGGCTGTGACTGTATTAGCAGCCTCACCCACTTGACATCATTATCTTTCACATGAAGCAGCGCATCATGGTCCTGATGATTAGTGAATCAGGACAGACATTTCTGTCCAAGTTACTTATGCCATTTCTGATGGTTACTGTATGGCTATACAAAAGCCCTATGAAAAGGAATCTGGGGGTGATGCTCGACAGCAGACTCAGTATGGGTCATCAGTGTGCCCAGGCAACAAAGAGGGCAACCTGCATCTTGGGTGCATTGAACACAGTATAATCAGATGTTCAAAAGAGGTGATTATCCCACTGTACTCAGTGTTGGTGAGGCCTCACCCTGAATACAGTGTGCAGTGCTGAGCCCTTAAGAAGGATATAAAGGTCCTTGAATGCATCCAGAGAAGGGCAACAAAGATGGTGAAAGGGCAGGAAGGAATGTCCTGTGAAGAGTAACTAAGGAGTCTGAGTTTGTCTGCTTTGGTGAAAAAGAGGCTGAGGGGTGACTTCATTTCTCTCTACAGCTTCTTGAGGAGGAGTAATGGAGAGGGAGATGCTGAGCTCTTCTCCTTTGTATCCAGTGACAGGACACATGGGAATGGTTCAAAGCTACTACAGAGGCAGTTTAGACAGGACCTTAGGAGGCATTTCTTTACCAAGAGGATGACCAAGCACTAGAACAGGCTTCCTAGAAAGGTGGTCAATGCCCAAAGTCTGTTGGTGTTTAAGAAGGATTTGGACAATGGTCTTAACAACATACTGACACTTATGGTCAGCTCTGAATTTATTCAGGCAGTTGAACTAGATTATTGTTGTAGGTCTCTTCAAATTAAAATAGTCTAGCCTAGCCTAGCCTAGCCTACCCTAACCTAGCCTAACCTAGCCTAACCTAGCCTGCTCTATGCGAGCCTTGTCTCTTCTCAGAAACTGTCATGCACAGCATATATATTTTATTTTCATATATATTACACAGAGCGGTCCTCATTTGAGCTGAACTCTCACTAGCAGGGAGTAAAATAGTCTATGAAAACACAATATAGAAGAAGAAATAGAGATGCCAAAAAACAAAACCACACGTATGGCCTTCTGCTGATATTTCCTGATGTTTGTTGGTTCTCAAAAGAAACGTCCGTCTCCACAAGCCCACATAACAACTAATGATGACGATGTAAAGCAACTGCTGCACTTCTACCCTGGGCTGTCTTCCCTTCAGAAGACGATGAGCTTTTGTGTAGTCTTTTACAAACACAAAACAGTCTGGGATTCTCTGGGAAAAAAAGAGTAAATTTCATTATAAAGTTTAAGGCCTTGACTTGAGTGCTGAAGCACTTATTAATGATCTGATTCAGATCTGAAGAATCTCTCCAACAAAGGAGGCTCTTCTGCCAGTGAAGCACAATTTGAGACTCATAGCTTGTATACACAGAGAAAATTACCAGCATAATTATGCCAGTGTAATTACACTAGTTTAGCTACGTCAATAAAATTCTCCCTGTATGGACACTGCTGTCCCAATATAAAAATGCTTCTTTTCTATGGAGATCATCTCAATGTAATTTAAATCAGAACATCTATCTTGAGATAAGAAGAACATGGAAAGTTTAACCAGTAGGTTATACTGGGAGAATCACACTGGTATGGTTTGCCATTTCCATATAGGCAGCTTTCAGTTGCGAGAGATTACGTCTTCTTGATGAAAGATTTGGGTTTAAGTGTTTTCACATTGCTTCATCTACTGAAGTCAGAATAAATAATTATAAAAGAGAACCAGCTCAGTAATAGGATCTGATAAGCATATATCTCTGCTCAGCAAATTGCTGTGCTTGCCTCATTAGGATTAACCACTGCAGACAAAGAAGCCAAGTCACAGCTTCTAAGGATGCAGCACCAGATGGAAGTTCCTATTCAAAAATGTTTCAGGAGATGTCTTGGCATCTGTTATTGAAGAATACTATGGATAAAACCTTAAGAACCACCCCTTAAAAGGGGCAAACAGATGCTAGTGAAGCTTTTGTGAGGGCCTCACAAAGAAATTCTAGAAGTTCATGTTTTTTAGCTCAGCAATTGCATTTCAGACGAATGTGTTATACGGACACACAATCTGATGAAAATGCGTTTACCTGGATCTTCACAAGAAAAGCCTTCAGAGTCCTGCCATTAAAGCTTGCTTCAGCTCAACTCTGCCCTGTGATTAGTCACAGTCTCACAGCACATTAAGATCAATCACGTTAAGAATTTTATCAGGGACTGAGAATCACTCTTGCAATGTGTGAAAGAAAGAGGCACGAAGGACACTGTACCACATGACTTTTCCCTACTACTTTTACAGAAAGCACTCAGATACAAGACTGAAATTCCCAGAACAGCCACCACTATCTGATTTCTGCAGCACTCTAACTGGAAAAAATTTGGGCAGGGACTTGTGAGAAATGCCATCTCCATTTGCCCTCTGTGAGTGCACCGACACAGGCAGCTTAATGTGGATTTGAGTTTAAATTCAAGTTCTGGCTCCACACTCAGGTATGGACATCAGCCAAGGTCTAGTGTATAGTAGAGCAAGAGCCAAGAGGAAGAGCTCAGTGGGACTGAGCAGAATGCAGTGTGCAGCAGTACATCAGGAAACACGTTCTCCTCATCTCTTCTCAAGTACCACAGTGAAGGCTCTGAGTCTGGGCTGCAGTAGAGCAGCAGGGAAAGGATCAGACCATGGGGTTGAGTACATACAAGCCCTCTCTTGTGTTAAAGCTTTGTGTAAGATACAACCTGCGAGACATGAATGAAGGAAGAAAAGGCACTGATTGTGCTACTGAAAACAATCTCAGACTGTCGGGAAGTGTTGTGCTTGGTCTTCAAACAGTATGTTTGGTGGACCTTGCTCAAAGACCTGAATGACTAAGACAGAAACACTCAAATTTACTGGTGAATTTATGTATCACACCTTTTTCAGCTTTAACAATATAGAGCCTGACTCACAGAAATGACCATCTGCTTCCCAGAAGATACCCACGGAGGGCTGCTCAACTCTCAGGACATGCTAGGTTCCTCCTCAGACAAGACATCCCTTACTCGGTTTTGTAATTCATGATCCAAGACTCTTGTGTTCAGGATTGCTCAGCCACTAGATGTCTCTGTGTACTACAGGGCAAAGCAGAGAACCTGGGCTTCAGGATGAATCCAAAGAGAAAGCTGGAGAGCAAACATCATGGAAGCCTTTCTATTTGCGTGTCAGATCTCTGCCTGGGTGATGTAGCAATGAAATGATTTTCAATTGCTGACAGACTGTGTAGTTGTGAGCATAACTGAAAGAATGTGCTCCTTGCATGTCCTGGCTTGAATTCTTGATCTGGAATTTGAGAATATCTACAGAAAAAAGTGGGAAGAAAACTCCTTTCCTCTTAAATGTCTGAAGATCTTCATTTTCTCTAAAAGAAACTTTTTTAAACTATCCAGCTTCATTATTCCAGCAGCCAGTCCCAGAGAGGAAGGAAAATCTACAGCAAAAGCTCTTATCCTTTCCATCAGATAGGTCACAAAAGGACAAGTGTTCCCTCAGATCTTCTCCCTGTGTTAGTTCTGCCATGTGTACTCACATACACTGTTATTTTTTAACAATATTCTTGTGTTCGGGACTTGTATTTAGCTCACCAGCACTTTGGGGCATGTAAGGTCAATAGCCATAAAAATAGGTTGTACAAATCTGATGGGGTCTGCAACAAATGCCTGCATGTGGCCTGACTGCAGAGGTAAAAATCAATAGATGAAGAATGTGTTTTGAGTGGCTGCAGGATTCTTTTATCTTTTGCCTGACAAACAATTTCTTTGACTTTAAGAGCAAGGTCTGTACCATATGCAAGTTCTGGGGACCCTGCACTCAAACACACAAACCTAGGGAGAAAAAAACCCAAACTTTTGTTCTCTTTTTTTTTCCCAAAATACAAACATTGTACTATAGACCCAGCTCCACTATTGTTGACATTACAGCTAGGCTGGCAAGCTGTGCTATTGCAGAGACTGAACAGCTACAGTACTCAGGCACAACTGTGGATGTCAGCTTGGAAATGCTCTTTCGAAAGATTTAATTTTTAGAAGACAGAAAGGCAGATGAGTCGAACTATGCACCCATGGAAGGAAAGTTACATAAACCACACTTACAACAAGCTTAGCCAGAGACCTCATTCCCATTTTGGTTTTATGTTCCTAATCCCAGCTTGCTTGTAAGCACACAAGGCAGCACATGATGGGTCTGTTCTGCAAACAATGCACTATATTTGCACACAGAAGTTCCCTGGTGGTATTAGGACCACCACACTATTTCATAGAAAGCTTTACATGTGTCAGCGAGGAGATTAAAGTGTCAAATAAAAAGCTGGTACATTAAAGGAAATTTCCAATAGTATATCTTATTACTCATCACTGACTCAGCTTGATAATATAAAGTCAATGAGAGAAGTTGCCAGCATTCCTTTGTGTTATAATTGGTAAAGAACAACCCTCAGTGTTCCCACACTTTCAACTTTTGCAGAATTGTTGCTCTTTGCCCTTTACCACATCTGTGTTTGCATAATCAAGCGGTGTACATCTTGTCAGCCTTACTTTCCTCCCTCCAGGGTTTTGTTTATATGTCATCAGAGTAAATTCACTTATGAGGATTAGAACCTCCTTTTCCATAGTACAAAAAAGGAATTGATAATTGCCATATTAATTCTCAAGCACAAGCACTAAAGGAATAAAAAAGACCTGTTTGATCACATACAATTTCAGGACAAATAACCAGGCTGATTGCCTCACAGCCTGGACTGTGAGGGTTTCCTTCTGATTGTATTCCGTGTCAAGTTAAACCATTCGTATCTAGGAAGGCAGAAAGAAGACACCAGTGCTTAACCTCTGGTCAGGGTCACTGCAAGTCCAACGTTGCTTCCCTCATCCCCATTAACATACATGTCCCAGTGCTTATGGGTTCAAGTCACATGGTGTAGAAATGTGCTGCCACTGCTAACCAGAGTTCCTGAGGTGCTTCAACCTTTTCTTCTATGAGTGCTTGGAGCAGCCAAGTTTGCTGTAATAGGTGTCTAAATTGCTGCAGCTCAGATGCAGTCAATGAGGCTCTAACATGCTACCTCAGAGAGGCCAGATTCATTAGATGTGCTCAGACCATGGCTAATACTAACAGCATCAAAACAACACTTACTCTTCTGACTCTTGCATGCATCAAGACATTTAAAGATCAGACTCTGGTGCCTGTCCAGACATATACTTTTGCCTACTGTTTCCCAGAAGTTCACCAGATGTCCACTCAGTGTCTTTCAGAAATTAATAGCACCTATAAATGTTCAGTAAACTCCTCATTTGAGCACCTAAACTGTCCACTGCCTATGTGAGGAATCCTAGGTACACAGCTCAGGGAGCATGAATCACCCTGATGTATCAGGTACATGTTAAAGTTTATCATACTTAAATTTTATGTCAATTATAAAGCAGTCTGAACATGGATTTTATCCCTTTTTTAATTGCAACAGCTCGTTCAAGCACTGAAAGTTCTGCATGTAGTCATCGGTAAGTAAATATGTGAAATTAAGGATGATTTCCTTGAATTTCGGACTCTGAACGACATTTTAGGGAAAACTTTCCTTAAGAGATGAACTGCTGAGTAGTACCTACTTCAACAGCAAGCAGACATTTTCTAGTCTTGATTTCTAAATGCTATTCCACCTCCTCTCTAAATTTCCTTTTTTGATGTTACATAGGATATTTGCATAAAATTGAGGAACTAAGCCAAATAATTCTGTTACCACTTCAAAGCTACTGACCTCCGTGAAACTGGGCTGATGCAAATGAGGGGAGAATCTGAAGCAATAGGGTAGTGCAGTATAATTGCATATTCACTGTCCAATACCACTGTAAGCCAGCTAGCTGTAGCTGTGTCTGGCCAAGCCTGAGGTAAGCTTGAACTCAGCACCATACTAACCTTGTCAGGCATCTTCTGGATCACAGCTGATTCATGCCCTGCTGGCTAGAAGCACAGCCAGAACTTGCTTTCCTCTGTCTACAACAGATTCTAGAAGACATTTTCTGAAGATGGAGTTTAGACAAGCTTTTAAAACAATGGAAGTCACTGTATGTTTTCTGCACTTCTACATTCAAGCTGCTGGGAATCCTACTTACTGTTTGAACTGCGATATTACTGATTGTAGGCAGGCTGGGAGGCAAACTAAGTGCATGAATAGTTAAAAATCTAAAATGACAGGCTTGTTCTGTAGTTCAGGAGGACCCCTTTGTTCAGTAATTAGGAGTTCAGGCAAGTGGCTGAAGCAGTTGTGTTTCTCCACATTCCTTAAAACAGGTCGTCCTAGTTGATGTCTCAAGGTTGTCGCACAAGCAGCATATTGAGTTTTTGAAACAGGAGAGGCAAGTTGTACTATCATCTCTCATATCAGTAAAAGCCCACTCTTCCATATGTAAGCAGTAGCATATGGGCTGAGTGTGAAGTGATGAATGCTTCAAGTGTATTTCCTAGAAGAAAGTCAAATCCCTTCAGCCATCCAACAATAACAGGATTTCATGTGACTGTACTGTTTTGGTGTACGGCATTCCTGTGACTGCATTACTCTCTGCCTCAAACAACTGGGCATTAATTCTGATTTGTGAGCATAGTTCAGTTGGATCTTAATTAAGCTGATACTATATTAATGTTCAATTCATTTGTGTATCTCATTACGCACAACAATATTAGAAATATATCTGGACTTAAATTTTAAATCGATCTAAGTTTATAATACAGACTGCATGGTAGAAAAAGACTGTGAATACTGTGACCAAATAAGTCAATCATGATGAAAATTAAAATCCAGATTTTGAAATTACATGTTCATAAACAATAGGTTGGGGGATAAGGGTGCTACTGATTCACATCCTGATACAAAATCTGTATTTATATTCAATTACATTGAGATAAAACAACTTCTGTGGAGGATCAAATAGATCAAGCCTACATAGTTTGGTTCTATGTGATTTTTTACAAAGTTAAAATTGTTGACTCCAAAGTCTTCTCATGGACTGCAGACCTGGAAATCCAACACTGTGGTTGGTATGGCTCCATTGCTCACTTGGATCTGAGATGATTGCTTGAGTTTTTTCTGTTCGAAGCTTCAAGTCATAGACATTTCTGACCAATAGCTATTCACCATGGTTATGGATCAGATAAGGGTCTGGCTCTTCACAACATGGTTTATATGCATATTAATATGTTCAAAATTTTAAAAATGAGCTGTAGTTAGGATCAATTCGTATTCCATGACAGTTAATAGATGTTAAATTACTGCTAGCTACTTGTTTGATGTTAGTTTACTAGTTGTTTCCAATAAATAGATTAGTCTATTAATTAACTGCAAATAAATTCTTTTACTTTTTCATAGCTTGTAATTTAAAAGGTTCCCTATATCCTGTTATTCCAGGACATGGTCTTGATGTCATATACAATGATGTAATTCATAGTGACTCTGTCAAATGTGCTACAACAAAATATGAAGCTGGGGAAAGGAGAGCCCACACTATGATGACATGTAATTATTTCAGATAGGAAACCGCTGCAGGTAAAGGCTGATACAGATGCTTATGATTAATGAAAGTATACCCTGCATGTTGTCCACTGCTCAGGAAATGAGGCTTTCTTGAAGGAAGACATGTAATCTAGTGGCTGGAGGAATTGACTAAGTTCAGGTTTGAGTTCTCTCATGAGTGACCTCATGAGTGACCTCATGAGTGACCTCATGCAATACTTTCGCATTCACTGTGGTAACTGTGAGATAGTGACAGACAATTAGTAAGCCATCCTTTCAGGCTTGACTCATTAATACCAATATTGCCTGTGAGGTTTTGGAGCGTACCAAGCTTTTTAAGGAACACAAGAACATAACAAAAATAGGGATGTCAGGGAGCAGCAAGAGTAAAACTGCTCCACAGGAAAGGATTAGCTAGAAGCAGAGGGTGACATTGGCACAGGTTGTCCTCTTACCCACAACATCTAAACATAACAGACAGAGCCAAGATCTGGTAACAGGGTCTATTAGCAGTCCCACACAAGGCAAAGAATAAACCAGGTTTAGAGTCTAACCAGAATTCAAGTCAGGAACAAAAGGAAATACAACTGCAAGGTATGTCCGATGTTCATCTAGAAATACTTGTGATATAGCTCTGGTAAGTACTAGAGGCCCAAACCCAAATAAGCCTCTATGTTCAGTAGACAGGGGTGATGGCTGGAAGTTCAGGGTGAAGCTTGGTCAATTAAAGCCTTTTAGTGTAGCTAGGATCCTAACAGGGACCTCCTGGATCATCAAAATTGATACCACACCAAGCCACTTTTAGAAATTCTCTCCACAAAGTGCAGCTTGAAATATTAAAAGTTTTTACCCTTGATGTTCATAATAAGAAACCGTCCAAAACGGTCAAAATTAGACACCTTCTTCGTCAAGCTGAATTTATCCCTGCTGTCAGGTGATGACCATTTGTTCTCATGCTAAAAATTTCGTGTAGTTGAAAAGCCTTTTTGAAATTTCTGCTGTTCCCACTCCTGTTTGTTTTTTTTTTTTTGGGGGGGGGGAAGGTGGTGGTGTTCTGTATGTTTGCTTGCTTTTTAGTTGAGAAGAATGAAATCAGTATTTTCTTATGACTGTTCAAAATACTTTATCTGCTATATGGCATTTGCTCTTTTACAGCCACAGCACAGCAGTGATACTTCATTACCATGTGACTGACTAGTGCACACTACTAGTGCACACTACCTTTTTTGTTTCCTGTCCTTTTCGATAGATGTGACCACAGTTTATAGTGGAAATTCTTGTGATTATTCACTAAGCACATGGCTTTGCACTTCATATAGCTACACAAACATTCATTTCTATTAGCTCATTCATCAAAACTCTTCATTACCTCCCTTATTCTGATGCTGTATTGATGATGCCTCTCAGCTTTGTGTTAACAGCTAATTTAATTTGCACGCTCTTCGTGTTTATATGAAAGTCACTAAAGAAACTTGGCAATGTGTATCAAGAGCAATCTCTGATGTTTTATATTAAAGCCCTCTTCTCATAGAGTCAGTTGATAAATTCACAGCTGAATTCAGATTGGAAGAGACCTCTAGAGATCCATTAATAGCTTGTTCAAAGCAGCACTAATATCAAAGTTGCATCAAGCTACTCAGCCCTTAAAATCCTTTTCTACTTGTCTACAGTTATTTCATCTTTGCCTGATGTCCTGCGAATCCTGGAACTTATAATTCCTTTTTGTCTTCTTCTCTATATTATAATAGTTCTCCTTTGGCACTATACTCAGACATTTACGAAAATCCAACAATCACAACTCTGTGTCACTTTATTTCTCTGGAAGTGAAATATGTTCATTTACTTCCCTTTTTTTTACTAGTTCTGAACACCTGAAATGGGGCTTTGGCCTGTTCCGTGATGTGGAGTTTTCTTTCATACTCCCATTTTCTCTATGGATTACTAGAATTCTTGAAATAGAAAGGAAGGGCCTTTGATGTCTCAGACCACTAGAATTCCTTCCCTCAATCAAATCACATGATATAAAATTTTAATTCATATTTCTATTTTAATTACTATTCCACCTCTTTTCCCTCCTTCCTACAACCATTGGAGACATGTAATCTGTTTGTCTTTAAATGAAACTTCCTACTGCCTGTGCTGGAGATCAGCTTTTCCATTCTTGAGATTCTTTGTAAGTCAACTGGAACCTACTAGGAGCTTAACACCCACATACAATGGTCTTATCCAAATACACCATTTCTCAAACTTCCCTGAAGTAGGATACTATGTACCTATTTTGGCAATACAGGGTCATTTGGGAGAAAATATCCATGTCTAACAACAGAATCAAGAGCCTTTCTGACCACTGTCAAACAGAGTGAATGGATAATGAGTTTTATAGTTTGGAATGTATTGCCTGCTAATCACTGAAACTTTTGCTAGTGCATCAGGCCAGTTCTTCTACTAGCATTAACCACCACAGCTGCATTAAGTTTATGCCTATCAGCAGCCAGCAAAATGTGTCACTAAATGTGGGCTGAGCTGTAATTGCTGTGTAGAGCTAGTAAGGGTTCAGACAGCTTGAAAGAACAGAAGTGAGACCAGAAGACTTTCATCTCCATGTCACTGATGCAATTACATGTAGAATAGATCAATGATGATCAAAGTCTTCTAAAAGTGCCTACTAACTAACTGGTGATGCAACCTGCACTGCTTTGCTCAAAATTACAAGGGCAAAGTTAGAGTGGCAGAACCTGGTCAGATCTAATCCTCTTAAGTGACATCAAGTGTAGGATTTTTTAAGATAAAGATCATAAAATATATGCAAAGTAGGAATAATAATGTGCACTATGAGAATGTATGAGAATGTAGTCTCCTCTTAGATGTATATCTCAAATTTTTAAGAAATATGGGTTTAAACTTGACATCAAATGTGGATTTTACAGAGCAGTCATGAAACTCATATTTGCCAGTATTATTCATATCAATGCTAGAGTTCTGGTTTTGGTGATCCAATGTCAGCATTTTGGATTTCCGTTTTTTAACAGCTGAACAGTTCATCACAATCCCTTGGAGCCAGCAGAAGTTGTTGATGCCCAAATTCCACTGCAATACAAATTCAGAAGCAGCTGAGAACTGAGAGAAACAGGAATTTTGACTCTGTCATAAGGCTGAGACGGAGCAGAAATGTCTCCCAAAGCATCGAAGTAGGAAGTAAGCTAATCCTTGCTTGCTAAATTGTCTGCGTGCTTAATACCAAAACCAGGGAGGCCATTTAACATGTAAAAACTACTACAAGTACAATAAAAAAATAACAGAAATTGGATACAGTCACAGATGTGGAAGTAGTAGACTGCTTGATTAAACAGTGGTTTTGCCTAAATAGAAAGTGCACTGGAAACACAATTACTGTACTGTTTTCTGCAGGTACAGCTAGTGCAGCTAGAGACACCCATGCACAAGAAGGCACAAAATGGGATATACAAATCCATTTAGCCACCAGGCAGAAGTGAAAGATTAATCGAACACTGGGGCTTGAGGTAAGCAAACAGGTGCAACATCAAACTATATCTGACATTTCTTCAATGGACACTTTGTTCTAAATCATAGCAAACTGCCAACTAATAAGGTAAACACGATATAGCTCAGTTAGGAAACAAGTAGGTTAAAACAGCTGTTCATTTACTTTCTCTGTGTCGGGAGCAGGAACTCAGTGAGTTCCTTGAACTCGACATTCTCTTTTGGCTTTATATACCTGCCTTCACAATCTCCTGTTATGTTTTTTTTTTTTTCTCTGCGTACTGTAGGCAATAACTGTGAAGTTCTTTAATTTAACAATATGTTCTTTGTCCTGCAACTTTTCCTGTTTTGCAACCACATAGATTATATGTATGGGCCTGTAGGAATAGTCAAACAGTTAATAAGGGTTGGGTTTGGCATGTTTTCACTATGTACAAATTCTACAATCAAGTCCTAACAGGAAAGTACTGTATCTCCTGTGGTTCCCAGTCCTGACTAAAATATGCAAAATATCACTACTGGGAACGATACTTATTTCCCAGAGAGCTGTAATACCAGTTTTTTTCTTATCAATGCATCATTGAAAGGTATTTTGTTTATAGTTTATGCCATTCGTTTTCCCAGGCATATTAGGTTTTCAAAAGTGATCCATGGTTTATTTTGTTTGTCAAAGGTACAGAGGTGCTATTTTAAATCACACTGCATTCTTAATACAGCATGAATGAAAGAACTAAAGAAAGATCTGTACCAAATAACTGTATTATCCCTGAGGTTAAATATCCATCTACATGATTCCTGTAATTTTCTGTTTCTGCCATATGCCCTTCTACTTGGGTGTGGCGTGTATCTTTCAAAAGAGCACCACAGCACAGAGGTACCGCAGCCAGGATGAAAAAAGCAAGGGTTTACCCAGAAAAGAAACTGTACAAACTCAGTGACTGTACTTGCCAATGAGACTGGAACCAGAATGAAATCCAGCATGTCTCTCTAGAGGTATAACGAGTAGCCAGAATACAAGGAGGGGAACACAGTAAACAAAAACCTCTTTATTTATATCTAATAGAGTAAACAGTCATCAGAGTGAAGATGTACAGAGCCCAGATCTGGAAGGTAAGGAAGTAATATCTTTGCATAATCTCTTTTTAGACAAGAAAGGTATTTAAAACCCATCATGTAGGCTTAGGCCTTGAACCTGAAGACTTACTGAAGCAGAAACTGAAGACAAAATTCAAATGTGAATTTTTTTCTCTTTAAATTGCCCTTTAGATGTAGGACCTGAAAAGACTTGGAATTCTTGCTCTGACCTCAAAAGACTTTTGAAAAGTAGTTATTTACTGAAACCACTGGAATGTACAGGAGCAAGTTGTCTCTTGAGGTTCACAGTCAGCTCAAAACCAGCAGGTAAGAAAACCCAGTCAAACATTTTCGACCTCTACAAGGCAGAGACTTAAGTTTTAAAGAAATGTGAGAAATCTAATTTTTTGGCTATGCTTTTGCTCATATTTTAAATGGGAACCCTGTTCCAAATTCAGGAAGGCCAGAGCACCCCACATCCTCTGTCAAGGTCCATCCATCCTGCTAACCTTGGTGAGACATGGTTTTTCAAAGGGAGAAAGTACTCTCCTATGATGCGGCAGTCTCTAACTCTGACAGAACTTGGACAAACAGACGAACACCCTCAATGATTTTTTTTTCTCCATTAGCATTCAGTTAAAGTTGCCTTCATCAAAGCTCATTAAATTTTCTGGCCAGCTTTCCATGTATACAGAACCATCCACCCTGAAAAATCACAAGAACCAAAGAGCACAGAATAATTCACTCTTCATTCTGCTTTCAAAATATCTCTGTAAAATAAGCACTCTAAGGAGAGGCAGGGAGCAAAGAGAAGCAGTCTAGAGAAAACAGAAAAAATGTAACACAAGGGTTAAAATAGGTGGGAGCATGAGAAAAACACCTCACCACACAGTTTATGAGCAACCAGAAATGATGGTGCAATGCTAGTCTGCCCTCCAGCCAAGGACAAGGAGCAAACCTCTCCTTCTTTATAGCAGCAACTGGAGAGCCAAGCTCTCCTACTTTCCTTTTTGCTTTAGGGACAAGTCCTGCTCACCATAAAAGTCTTCTCCAGGAGCTTACCAAGTCAGCACAGCCTTGGCAGTTTTGCCGTAGGAGGGAGGAAGAGCACAATTTGGGGTATGCTGTATTCAACTGGTTCTCTGCCCTCAGAAATGCAAAAGCATGGACAGAATGAGCCAGCTCACCTCTCCCTCTGATTGAGTATGTGTGTCTAGCATGAGACTTGTGCAGATGCCATGTAGCTCCTGAATCTTTGCCACCTGTGGGAAGAACAAGTCTCCACTTCTGTGCTAGCCCTTTCCCCTTTGGGCTTGGCAAAGGGCAAGTAATTCTCTCATACCAAGTCTCTGAGTACTCAGAAAATCAGCACCTATGTGCAGTTCCATATCTCCCAGCTTCCCTAGACCTGCTGGCTAATTAAACTTGCCTCACTCCTATGCCCCAGGTTGTCTAGGGTCATTAAGCCAGAACTATCTGCTGTTCTTGCCAAAAACACGTACATGCATTTTCTTCCTGCTCTTTCTTTAGATTCCTTCATGCCAGAGGACACAGACAATAGCAGAAAGTTACACCTCCTGGCTAATCCTGTGTTTTAGTCAGTATGGACTATTGTTCTGGCTCAGTGGTGTTTAAAGAGTTAGTTTTTCTTTCACCAGCCCTTATTTTCCTCTGGCTAGATCTGTTACAAAGATGAGTATATTTGCCCAAAACACCGCAAGAGACAGGTAGATATTTTTACTCTTCTGTTCTTCCAAACTCACAGCCATCACTGGAGATGAGCGGTCCCTGCAGAACTGTTACTTGTGCTGCTGTGCACAAGGATTATAACAATACTTAGAATCAGGATAGCACACAATCACCCATGATTCCTTTAAAAGCAACATCTCAAGGGTATCTGTATAGATTTACTGCAGTCACTCAAAGGTTCTAGTAAGAGGAGGTATGCAGGCGTGATTTCCGTCTAGAAAGCAAATCAAAGGACCAAACCAAATTACAAATATAAACCGTAGACCTTAGTAGACCTTATCTGCTTATATTATTTGGCTGTCTTCCAAGTGTTTAAACTTAATATTCACAACAGTTAAGAATATTGTTATCTGTAAAATGCCATGGACAATTATGGTACTATATAAATGCATATTATTAATTAATAACTACAATACTTAGTGCCAGTATTTTAATCATTTACATGAGCAGCCTCATGAACAACAGCACACATCGCTTTCTTTTAAGCTTGTAATACAATCAGCAACACTGGTAAACAACAACCAAAGCCTTCCTTGGACATGTCACAGTCTGAGGAATACCTTTCCTTGTCCCCACATCCCTCCCGACTCTGTACCCACTCAGCTATCAGGTTTTCAGCCATTGATGCTCTTGTTGCTCAAAAGCTGTGCCCCAATTGTAGACCACGAGAGCCTGAATGTCAGGTTTAGCCCCAGGATCTGACTCAGTGCCAGTGCCCACAGTTCCTCCCTGAAGCAAGTTATGATCATTGGCGTTTGCAGTGATCAGAAAGCCATTTAAGCAAGCTATTGTTTATTTGGTACTAGGAACAAAGCGTTTAGAGACAAAAGAGTTTCAGAGCAACAAGCATGTTACACATGTCTATCTTGCTTAAAAATCTTTCTGCCCCTTGAGGCTACTGCAAAGTAGACCTTACATCTCAGAAACTTGTTCTTCATCCGACCAATGTTCCACACAGGAGTCAATCTCCTAAGACAACGTTTGCTTTGAGCCATATCCTCAGACTCTCATCCTTTGCATTCAAAAAACTCCTCTGTCTGCAGGTGTGTCAGTGAAAATCAACAATCTGTTGTATCGATAAGCGTTAATGCATTAATGGAATTTGATCCTGCCTGGTGGAGTCAATGGTGAAATGCTGAATTCATCTGAATATGTTATTGACAGGCTACAGATTTGCAGTCTGAAAAATATTGCACACAGTTACAGAGCTAGATTTCAGACTATTTATATTTCCTACCACTTACATTCACTTGAGCAGTACTGTGCAACTTAGTTCCCTGTACCACCCCTATATTTTCATCAATTTTATAAACTGGGTAGCAGCAAATCATCCATCAAATTCTCACCCCATAGGAAGTCCCAGGTAGAAGATCCTACACTAAGCAAGACAATGAGGGAGACCATGCTGAGAGGTCTTCCTTACATACTGAGATTCACAATTACATATCTTAGCTGAGTGACCCCCCTTTGCATAGAGGTGCATGATGTAACTCTTCCCTCAGTACTGACTCCCCATTTTTCCAGGCTATACATGTTGCTCACACCACAGCTTTCCTTACAACACGCAGAAAAGCCATCCCCTCACTGAACAGTGCTTCTTCAAAAATAGCTATTTCAAACTCTGCAACAGGACTCCAGAGAGGTCCTCATGATAAAGCAGGTCGTTTAGCAAAACCTCAGAGAAGACTTTTAACTGTTATCAAGAGATTTGGCCACAGGATCAATAAAGGAGGGGAGTAGGAAGAGGGAAATTTGGAGAGAAGTTCAGAGGCATGTAATGAAGAGGGAAAAAAGAGATTGCTGAGAGGAGTGGAGAGCTCCCACCTAGGGGTAAATTGCAATGTTTTGGCATAGTCTCTGCTTGCTGACTGTATCAAGCCTACAGCATATCCCTGCACCACAGGGAGACTGTGCAGAACCTTTCCTTCCTTTGACACTAAGCTCTTTTTGATGCCCCTGGTTCCTTGTCATAGATTGACCCTGGCTGGACATCAGGTACCTACCAAAGCCACTCAACTGGGCAGGGGAGAGAAAATATAACAAAAGTCTTTTGGGTTGAGGTAAGGACAGGGAGAGATCATTTACAGATTGCCACCATGTACAAAACAGACTCGACTTGAGGAAAATTTACCTTATTATAAATTATTATAATTTTATTTATTATTAAAATTTGATTTATTACCAATCAAATCAGAGTAGGATAATGAGAAATGAGATTTGATTTATTACTAATCAAATCAGAGTAGGTTAATGAAAACGAGAAAAAAAATCTCTAAATCTTAAAATATTCACCACGCCTCTCCCTTCTTCCTGGATTCAACTTCACTCCAGATTTTCTCTACTTCCTCCTCCTAAGTGCACGGGGGGTGAGGAAAGGGGGTTGTAGTCAGTTCATCAAATTTTCTCTGTTGCTCCTTTCTCACACTCTTGCCCTGCTTCAGTTTGGTTTTCTTCCTATAGGAGACAGTTCTTCAAAAACTTCTTGAATGCAAGTCCTTCCCATAGGCTACAGTTCTTGACAAACTGCTTGAGAATGGATCCCTTCCACAGGGTGCAGTCCTTTAGGAACAAATTGCTCCAGTATAAGACCCCATGGGGTCACAAATCCTGCTAACAAACCTTCTCCAGTATGGACTCCTCTTTCTATGGGTCCACAGGTCCTGCAAGGAGCCTGCTTCCAGCATGGGCTTCCTGCAGTCCTCCATGGACGGCAGGTAGATATCTGCTCGACCGTTAGTCTTCATGGGCTAAAGGATAGCCTGCTTCACCATGGTCTTCACCACAGGCTACATGGGATATTCTGCTCCGGTGCCTGGATCACCTCTTCCCCCTCCTTATTCACTGACCTTGGTGTCTGCAGTTGTTGCTCTCAGATACTCTCACTCCTCTCTTTGGCTGCACTTGCACAGGGCTTTTTTTTTTCCTCATTTGAATACATTATCACAGAGGAACTACCATAATTGCTGATAGGCTCAGATTTGGGCAGCAGTGGGTCCTGTAGCTGGCTGGCATTGGCTCAATCAGATATAGGGGAAATTTCTAGAAGCTTCTCATAAAAGCCACCCATGTAGACCCCTCACGATCAAAACCTTGCCACATAAACCCATTCCATTCCTCTACAACATATCCTCCTTCGCACTACTCCTTTTGGATGGTTTGTTTACCCCTTGCACCCAAAGCATTGAATTCTCAGCATCTTAGTAATGACTTCATGCCCTTCAGATCAGGTCCTCAACAGATACCACTTGTTTAATTGGAGAAGAAATGGGAAGGAAAGCAAGAGATATATAATGAATCACTATGAGCTCACAGGATTTTTCATTGTGTAAGTAATAGTAGATTTTATAAAAAGAATGCATGGTTATGATACCATAGCAAATTAAAGAGAATGGATATATCTTTGCTTAATCCCAGTGTAACCTGCTCTGGAACAAAATGTCTTCCTAGCATTGTCTGCTCGAGGTAATATTTGTAAAGTCATGAGGTGTCATGCAGATTGCATGATGGTGTTGCATAAGATAACTTTCATGGAGTCAGTTTTTTTCTGAGTTGTTACATATATATGTCAGATTAATTTGAGCTAGATGAAAGGTAGAGTTTTAAGAGCTCTTCCCTCCTGTAATAGTAAATGTTAACACCTAGCAGAATGATCATTAGTTAGATATAATTAATATAATAATGGGGTATGTAAATACTAGAAATAAAATACCGGGGAAACATAGACGTTAGAGAATGATTCTTTTTCTGTCTTAAACCACTTGTTTTGCTGCCTTAAACCACTGTTAAGACTGCAGCAGGACAGTGTCCTTCAATAGCTTACCTCACTCTTGCAAGCAGCACATCTGTTCTTGCTGCCCAAAGAGGTCATGCTGTGATCTTGCTGATAGTGAGAGCAGGGACAGAATGGTCCAGAGAGACTCCTGAAAGGAGCGGCCCCCTAAAATTCAGTTCCAGATCTTTCCTAAAACAAGCACTGTGGAGGCCCACCAAAAATTATAAATAATACTCTGAAAGAGGGGCCATTTGCATGCCCACGATCCCGGAAGTATTCTTTCAATGATGGAGCCTTTGGGGTGGTAAGTCTTTGCTATTTTTCTTTTGTTTCCTCTATATTTTCCTCCTTTCCTTCTTTTTTTTCCAAGTCTTCATTGGTTCTACATAGGGTTTGATAAGCCAATGCTTTTTCTATTCCCAAGATTATTGTCTCTGAGAATAAATACATTTTAGATCAATTGTTGGTGTTATTTTTTACCTTAATCAGCTACAGAGAGTACCTAAATTTACAGAGGGGACCCAAGGCCCACCCCTCACATCCCACATCAGGCCACAACACCAGGGCAATGGCAAACAAGAGCCCCAGAGAGGTAAGACTGATGCAGGCAAGAGGATACCAATAGGCAGAGTCCAGTGCCCAGAAATTTTCTTGGAGCAGGATGACATCCAATTTTAAGTAAACCTGGAAAATGCCTAATTTTAGACACTCCCTGCAGACATAATTGCTTTTTTTTTTCTATTATCTAAATATGCGGTTTGTTCCCTATAACAAAATTTGTGGGAAAGCAGAGGAAACAGTAGGCAAGATTTTTACAGTAAATTTTCACGAGAAGAACCATGAGAAAATATAAAGGTACTTCTTCCAGAAAGAAACAAATAAAAATAGGAAACTCAAATGGTCGGAAATGGTACCAGGTTCTGGACATACTTTGTAACATGTGCCAGATTGCGAGCTGTACAGTGTAACAACACAGAGTGGCTTAAGAAGTAGTTTTGCCGGGATGTCTTAGGGTGTGTTTAGATGGCATGATGTGATTCCAACATATTTTTCAGATGCCTGAGCATATTTATTTTGGCTAGTGTATTCTAACTACTTTCATATTTACTGTAGGCCCTCAGCCTACACTTCTCTTGAAAGCAGAGAAGTTTCTTCTAAAATTGTATTGACAGGCATGATGCCTACCTCTGACTGTAGTCAGCAGAATGTTCTAGAGACTAGTCAGAAAAGGTTCTGGAGGATGCATTCAGAAGAGAAAAAAAATCCCCTTAAGTTAATATTAAAAACCCAGCCTATGCTTTGGAAATAAAGGAAAAACATGAAGGAAACAAAGAAAGACAGTGAAGAAGCAAACAGGATAGAAGACATGAACAAACAACAAAAAAAAAAAAAAAAAAGGAAAAATAACATGAAGTATTCTACTCCCTTTAGAATGGTTTTAGTCCCTTTCTGGATCCAACATTAATAACTGCATAATCATTCTCAAATGTATAGAAGTTTTGGAAGCTTATGGCTGTTTCTGTGAGCAAGTGGGTTCCAGTTCTGACCGTACTACTCTGAAAAGGGAGTGAAATATTCTTTTTGGAGGTTTCAAAAAAAATGGCTTACTTATTTCAGGCTCCTTATCACAATAACTCATGTCTGTACCCTTTCATTTCCCAAGCTATTGCACAGTTTACCCATACACCTCAGAGGTACTGTACCTCAAAATTAAATCCTGGAGGATTTGCATCCAGTGGTATCCCTCATAAAAGTCGTGTGGAGCAGCACTGGGGTGACTAAGAGAGAAGCAAGAACAGATTGAGTGGGAGAAAGCTGTCGGATGCAGGGGTGGGGTCAGAAAAAGAGGCTATCAGGCACAGACCCATTTCTGAGTCCACTTATTTTATTACTTACATATTTGTTACATATGCTACTGTTAGCTTAAAGAAGGCCTTTTGGATTGATTGGGAGTTTTTAGCTATTACAGATAGCACAAAAATTTACATGTGGAAATATCATCATTCTTCAATTTCTTCTGTGGGCAATGTTGTACTATGTGCTCTTAGACTGACGGTTTGAAGACATTAAATGTATATAGAGATGTATGTAAAGCTCTACAGAGACTTTCTACCCCTTCTTTACTGGGGCAGTCATATTGGTAGTGGACTGGCTGACTATAGCCTTTTTCTTGATTTCTCCCAAGTAAGTATGGTATCCCTACTACATAGTATGCACGTTTTTGTTAGCTTACTCTACCTAAAATTATCTCCCTTGCCTGGAGCCTTTGTCTGAACTTTCACTCCTCTACCCCCAATCAAACTGTCATCTCAATAAATGTTTACACTCCATATATAGAGAAAATCATGTTGTGGTTTCTGGAAAAACATTTCAGTATGCAAACAGTCTTGCTATCTCACAAATACACACATTTTTGTTGTTTTGCAATAGAAAATGTCCTCATCTTACCTGCCAGTACACAGGGAGAGGATTTTAGCTTTCATTCTACTATGTATCTTAACAGATCTATCAATCCATATACTTATCCGTCTCCTCTTCCAGCTTTAGGGTAGAAGAAAGCAGACTTAGGGTAACCTTTCTGACATCTATACCCTGTGGAGAGCATCTGTGTCCTTAGGCATGTTTTGAAGGATTTTAGTTCTCCATTCATCGACAAAACACTTTCTTCAGGAAAGTAAGAGTTTGACAAACTTCTAAGCCAATACTTTTTCTCACATGTCTTAAAAAAACAAGTGTTGCAATTTTAAGGTTATTATTTTTCCTACATTGGAATGCAAATATATCCTGCAACAAAGATAGATATTTACTTTTCACCACAGCACCTCCTGTTTTAACGCATCTTTTCAGTAACATCACATCTCATGTAGTAGCATCTAGTGTAAAGTTAATCAAAGGACTGCTTTAGGCGAATAGGCCTGGTGTCTTCTGCTACAGTGAAGTCTATTAGCCCTGTGAAAAATTCGTTCAAGCTGGAGTTGCTGTAACTGTCACCTTCACCCAAAATCTTGTCCTGTGTATCTTTTCCTGGGTAGTGAGCTTTTGGTGGTAAACTGATTGTCACAGCACGAGAAATGCCTGAGACTGATCTCCCTTAAGTCGAAGTTCACATGCTTTTGTGTCCTTGAACTATTTCGAGATATTTTGCCTTCTTTATTGGATCCAGGTCAACAAAACATCTCCAGTCCCTATAAAAGTCACTGTGGGCTCAGATTTCATTTGGCTGGCGAATTCAAAACAGCCTTGTTTGCTTAATTCTGGCTGTCTTATTAGTCTCTGTCTAGGTTCTATTTTGAGTTTCGGTGTGGACCGTCCTCTCATAAACAGGTACACTAAAGTTCCCCCCCAAACAGCTCTTTAGTGTTGAGTAGAGTTACAATCTCTCTCACAATTAAGTATAGCATTTGATGTCCAGCCACCTTTGCTTCTTCCTATGACCCAATACAAATTGCTTGCTCTTAAGAGTTAATAATTACTTCAGAGCTTGTCCTTCTGTATCTCTGTGTATGGGACACACATTAAAGGTACAGTTGCTTGCCCAGTAGCAGTCACTTAAATCTGACATGCATGATTTTGAAGTTTGTTCATTAATGTTCAATAAACCCATGCTAGTTCATGTCAGGAGAGTACCCAGAGAACAAAGGTCAACACCTGCAATACTACATTGTGATTATTGCTTTTGAGACTTCAGTGTGTGTGGGGGGGTTTAATACCTGAATTGTTACAGCACAGAGACAGGATTTGCATGGCAGCCTTAAGACATAATTATGAAACTGGCTGTCAACAAGATAAAAATAGTTTCAGACAATTTTTGTATATCCAGACAGAAGTCAATTTAAGTGAACAAACAGATTACACATCATAATCTTGCACAGACCACGAGCAGGAACACTGCTGCTTAATCATAATAGAAATAAGGAAGAGGCCTTAGGAGTCAAATGATTCCAAACTGCTTTGGGCAATGTATTTGGAGCCAGAGTTACATGATGTCCAATTCCTGAACAGTGGTATTTTTCTATGTTTGTTTGTTTAAAAAAATAATTGCCAAATTTGAGCCCTGCTGGAGAAGAGCAGGTAAAGAAACACTCCCAAACCCAGCTCCAAAGGGCAGACAAGATTTCAACCCATCACTATATCCTCCACACTCAGTGATGTTCGTATAACACATTCCCTTCCTTCTAGTCTGTTTGATGTTTTCCAAGGTGCTCATAGCACTTGGATCCTTTTTTGGAACCACAGAGTGTTTGCTGTACCAGCCATGGGAATACATTTGGTTGTGAAATTCTCTGCCTATTTATAGAAAATATGTATACTGTCTGTTCTTGTAGCTTTAACAGGCTTCCTTAATAAATTAAAAAATAAATGTAGAAAAACAAAGCATTATCCTTCAATGACTTAATACGATTTTGCATCATCATCACCATTATTATTATTATTAAAGTATCACAGCAACAAAATAATAAAATTACACTGATGTGAGCAATTCATACACCTTTGATTGAAGATGTGTCAGCACTTTCATGTATGAATCCTTCTTTTGGGTGGAATGAGAAGGAGTGGGAAAGAGATAAAAATCACCTGCTGCAATTCTTTGTGGGCTACTCCCTGGCAGATGATGTTTTAACAGAGGAGCCGCTTCTTGATTAATAGAGCTTTACAGAATAAATTAGCTTAAAACATTTATGATCATGATTTTTAGGACTGTCTTTACATTTGTTTTTCAGGAAAACAGTGACTGTCTGATGGATCAGTTAGTTTGCCAGCTGCTTGTCTGAGGGCACATTTACTGATGTCAAGTGTGAAATCGTGGAAAGCAACACACTTTAGAGGCGTGACCAGGGTTTGCATACAGTCTTGTTCAGAGCAGAGTCTGGCAGTTTAAACCGCTGGTGTTCTAATGCAGGTATAACAAAAACCTGTATAGAAGTTAAAGTCTGGAATGAGATCTGAGTTACAACATCCATCTTCAGGTGTCCAGTTTATCTCCTCTGTTGTCTAAGAAGAAGGTGGTTGGCCCTAGTAGAATAGCTCAGACACCTAAACTTCCTAACACAAGCAAGAACAAGATCAGACACCTCCTGAGGGCAATTCAGGTCTCCTAGGTGTTAAGCCAGGAGTTACTTGAGCTCTTGGTAGGAAATTGTTACTGTGAGAAGAAGGGAGACAAAAGCTCCATCTTTCCATAGCCTTAACTCAGGCCATGCAGTGAAAGGTCTTCTTGTACATTAAGCCTTCTTCTAAGAGCAGTGCCCTTGAAAAGCAAAACAATAACACTATAGCTTGAAAAGGAACTCCATAATTGTTAAAGGACACTTCTGGGAAAAAGGATCCCAGGCCCTTCTCAGCCTGTTTTCAAACCTATGTTTCCCACCTCTCTGAGGCACGACCTAAACACAAGCCTTCAAAGCAGGCTACGTGGTAACTCCTGCTACTTCTCCTGTCAATGTTGGTCCAGTTGGCAGAACCAAAACAGTAACATGAAGAGTGTGACTTTTCTAAAGTGTGCAAATGGGAGAAAAAAACCCTGATTTGAGATTGCTGTGTTCTGGCTCACCTGTACATTTTCTACTGGATAATCTGTCAATAAAACCCATGAGTAATTTGGGCTGTGAGTCAGAGCTACTCCCGTTGAATGGCAAACCCGATTTATTGCTCATGGAACAAGATATATTGCAAGGCAAGTAAAGGTACCGGTAGCTCGTCTGTTGGCACTTAGTATTTATATTAACTTCCAGTGGTAACAGACAAAAGCCTTTGTCTGTGCCTGTAAATTAAACAGTCCCACAGAGCATTATAGGCCACCAGAAATTCAGCAACTCTTTATTGTGGCTCCTGGCACATATCTCGCCTGTGACAAGTAACACATTCCTAAACAACTTCCCTGGAGTCAGCACAGCCCACTGCCCTCTCTCAACACACAGCCTGCATGTATCCACCCTCTCTTTTAGAGAGCAAAAGAGTTTCATAGAAGGGAAGGATTGTAAGCATGTATTTAGTGTTATAGAGGTGCTTCTGGTAGGAGTTTCAGTATGCAAGGTGCTGTATGTACAGTTAAAAGATTGTCTCTGTCCTAGACAGTCTTCAGTCCAGACGTGTTCTGGTATTTCTAATCTTACAGATGGCTCTTCCAAACAAATTCAATGTGCTGAATTTCAGTAATAGTTTGTTCCTGCAAAACAGTCATTCAGTGGCAAGTGCTGATGAAAAAGAGACCAACCCAATGTGTCAGTTTAATAGGAAAAGGTGGAAAATTTCAGACAAAGATTGCCTCAGAATAACACAATTCCAGAGGCTATCCCACATTCAATGCTGCCTGTAAAGATGGACCAATTAGAACTATAGTCTGAATTACTCTTCTGTGCTGAGTTGTCTGATTATTACATATGTAACAGAGCTCATGCGTAATGCAGGAGAATCCTGGAAGTATTTTAAGTAGTGTTTAGGGGTAATAGCAAAAAGAATATTATTTTTAACTTGCATACGAGAAGGAAAGTATTGGCACATATTCAAAGTCCTGGAGTGGAGTCTCAGTAAGGAAAAATAACAAGTAGTTTCAAATACCTATGCTTATGCTTTAGCAGGTATATAAATGTTCTGGTTTTCAAGAAGGCTTCTGCTGGCCAGCAGGGGCAAACTAATTTACAGAGTTGATGACTTGGTCCCGATCACAGCTTTCTAGAGGACTCAGGGAGTCTCAAGGAACCCCAGAAGTCAGAGACTGCAAGCATACATGCTCAGCTTACATGTGATAACTCACAATACATCTCCTCTTAAAGGGACTCATTGAGGGATTAGACATAAATAAGTATATGTACAAGTAGAAGCAGGGAGGACACAAAAGTGCACAAAGCTTAGGAGCTGGCAAGGAGGGCTTTAAGAGCCTGTGAAGAGACTGCTAAACCGTATTGGATTACCTGCCCCAGATGTCTCAAAATCAGTTTGCTATATGAAGCTTGCTATGTGTAATGTTTCAACAGAGATCACAGTATCACAGTATCACAGTATCACAAGGTTGGAAAGGACCTCTGAGATCATCAAGTCCAACCTATAATCTAACACTAACACCAACACTAACACCAACCATCATCTAAACCATGGCACTCAGTGCCTCATCCAGTCTCCCTTTAAACACCTCCAGGGTCGGTGACTCCACCACCTCCCTGGGCAGCGCATTCCAACGGCCAATCACCCTTTCAGTGAAGAATTTTTTCCTCATATCAAGTCTAAACTTTCCCTGACGAAGCTTAAGTCCATGCCCTCTGGTTCTGCCACTGGTCACCTGAGAGAAGAGACCAATACACAACTGTTGTAGTCCTCTAAACTGTATAAAATGTGAAGCAGAAATTACATAGAAATGAAGGCATTTTTCCAATTGGCTTGTCATTTTAGTCTCAGTCTAGTAACAAACAGGTCAACCTCACATTTCCAACACATGCTAATAGCTCCACTGTAGTATTTTCATCCAAAAAGCAACAGTTGCCAGCAACACGTGTTGGTCTGCTCTATATAATACCAGTAGCAAGCATAGAAAGAGTACATGGATTTGAAACTGCCTTCCTGAATGTGGAAGACCATGTTTAGGATATCTCCCTAAATGAAAAAGATTAATGTCCTGAAGCATATATTAGACTCACTTCCCATGTTGGGAAGATGTAATCTTCACTCAAAGAGGAAAAGGATTCTGTTTTCTTTTATTGTTCCAAGTGACATAGTAACATCTACCTGAATGTAGACAGTAATTGCGACTGATACCTATCAGGATAAGTAACATTATACAACAGGATTTGACATAGCACATAAGGAATACAGTCATTTTCTTAAGAGCTGGGTGGTTACCAAAAATGCATACAATAATTTAGGGTCAGGATACTCGTCTGGCTGTATGTCCTTCCAGATAACTGTGTTACAGAACAGTTAGCTGCAACTAGAACTATTTAGACTATGAAATTTTTAATTCAAAAGATGGATTTCAGTGTTTTGTACGGTTGTCTCATAATACCACCAAACATATTTTCTTATATAGTTTCTTATTAAAATAAAAAAAAACGTATCACAGGAAGGAGGGGTGTTGTACATACAAGATGATTTTTGTACCTGAAAAAAATACTTTTTCCTTAATTTTACTACTATTTTTCTTACATTTTTTTATGTTCTTAGTTTTCCATTTATTTTTTCTGATTTCTTTTAAACTGAAAAACTCAAAGGAACTTTAGTTCTCTAAATGTCTTTGTTTTCTTATTCATCTGAAACTAATGCACAGATTTAATTTTTAATTTGAAAATAACTTTTGTAACTCTCCAGCCAAGTGCATTTTTTTCAAGACTGATCCTTATGCTATCCTGCACAGCCCTATCTATGGCCCTGAGGGCTCCAGAGATGGTACAGCCTGACAGGGTGTGAGATAACTGGAAAGTAGGAAGGGCTTAGAGAGGCTAGTAGCTCCTCATAGCTGCCTAGACCATGAAGAAACAACTCCTAGGTATCCTCATGACGTGCTGCAGCCATCAGCCTTGCTCTCTCCACAGCAAGGGCAGCTGGCCAGGCTCATTACCATTGTGGTGCTTGGGCAAATTCCTGCTTCTGAGTAAAGAGCATGACAATACATGTTTCTTCCCTTCCTGGCATTCCCTGTTATAAATGCCAACATTTCACAATGAGTTCTGAATTATATTCTAAAATTATACATGGCATCTCCCATCTGGCATTGATGTCAGCATGGCATGTTTACCACGGGAACCTGAAGAACACTCTGAACTTCTAGAAGGGAAAAATCAGTTTATTTCACTTCTAATGTCAAACCTGCAACAGTGTGAGTTATGCAGGTGGCAGCCACACGAAACAGCTCCTCATCTGTCTCCTACAGGCTCAGATGCAGCTCCTCAAGCTTCACCAGCACCCAGTCACCTGGGACAATCCAGTGAGGATCCAAATCTCCCAAGGCTTTCCTTGAAGTCCTTCACTCAGCCCACCTACTGCCTGAAACCCCCTGGGGAATGAGAAGGCATGCCCAAATCTTTCTGCCCTTCTTCCTCCTACCATTCTACCTGATGTCAGCGCGGAAATTTGCTAAAAATCTCAGATATGCATCAATGTTCAGCTACAATATTTTTAACCTGGTTGTCACAAGCACAAAGTAGGCTACAAGTAGGACTTTGATAGTGTGCGCATAGAAACAGTGTCCTTTAAAACCAAAACATTTTTAAAACGCTAGGCAGTAATTTTGGTATTTTACAGCTGTTTCAGTCATCTGTTCTGCATTAATCTTTTATGTCAGCTAGCTAGAAGCAGATAATCCTGACAGACAGTGACGGTTCCTGAGACCCTTGAGTATCTTGAGTGTTGGTCTGTGATTCTGTCTGATTTCTAGTACCTTCAAAAGTTTTAAATGAACGAGGAAAAAAACTGTTTTGGCATTTTCTTTTGAACTATTTCCTTGAAACAATATTTTTTTTTCAAGGACAGGGACCAGTCTCTTTGTTCTGTGTTTATACAACACCTGTTTCAGTGGTGCTATGTACATGAGATTATACGACTTACTAACAGCTTCATTTACTATTTGAGCTTGTTAAAATCATCATCTTTCAGTGAATATAACATATCTTGATATGAACTACACTGTTCTATTATCATTTACTACTCCACCCATGAAATAATAGTATATCATCTCATTTAAATAGGACTTTGTTATCTAAAGGGTGCCAGCATTTTAATGCAGAAATAGAGGATTAACAACGAGGACCAAAAAAAAGTTTAAAACACCAAAAGACCTTTACAGACAATTTTAGGACTGCCAGAAGTTAAGAACATCATAATATTAGTAGCTGGAGACACTCAAACTTTTTCATATTATGTAGTCTCTCATGTAGAAATAAAAAATATGTACCTAAATATAGTAAATAATTCTTGAGCAAGTTCTCAATCCTGCAAGCTGTCAAACATTTCCAGCTCCTTACATTCACGTTACATGTGATTCTGTTCTTCATAAGAACTAACATGTTATTCAAAATCATGAGTAAAAAGGAAGAAAATGATGCAACAGGATTCTAGAATTCATACTTTCAAAAATTTTTAAATTTTAGATTTTAAGGACATGAGAGTCTTTCTGCAGTAACCTAAACAAATGTCATGCATACAACAGGTCTTCTCTGGACTAATTCCTGCTTGGGATCCAGTCCTGAAAGTAGGGCTCTTCACAATTATTTTACTATTATTTGCAAATCACTTTAAATTTCCCAGGAGTCTTTCCCTAGGTAGAAGAAATTCACGCCTATTGTTATATCAGCTTTTCTACAATGTTTTGGAGGTAGCCCATGTATCTGCAGCAGTCCTCCAAACGCAAACTGAGAGCCAATAACCTCAATCATGTCTCTCATTTTAATTAAAATCTTCTTAATGGTGGACGAGTCACAGTAATTTTAGGAAGTTGTTCTCTTATTGAATTACCATCACCATTAAAAATGTGTCCATTATTTTCAGTCCAAATTTGGCTAACTTCAACATGGCTTTAAATCCCATTAAAACCTTGCAAGTTGGATTGAAAACCTCTCTGTTTTCAAATGATTGCTCCCCATGTTGGTCACTGTAGTATATGCAGAATCAAATCATACTGTAACTTTCCATGTTTAAATAGATGAAGTGCAAAACATACAAAATGTGCTCAATATCCAATCACCCATTGATAAAAGAGGTTTTCAGAAAATCTGAACACAAATCTATCAAAATCTTCAGTGATTCCTGGGCTTAATTACTTGGTAATTTGCCAAGAATATGTTAATGTACCTGCTCCCATGTGAGAAATAACTCCTGTGATGGGAGTGTTTGAAAAGTCCTGACAGGGAAATTGCACTGTGGCCAAAGGAGGCTTTCACTTCCAAAAGGCTGGGACCTGTGAGCTCCTGTGGTGGACTTAGTCACTCACAGTAAGTCGTTCAGACTTGACACCCATCAGATGATGAAAGGAAATGAGGAGTTCCAATCAGTGCTGGAGCCAAATAGCAACATTTGGAGAAGCATCTGAAGTACCCTCAGATTTCTGATGGTCTGTCAATTAGAAGCCCATTTCTAAGTTGGACCTCATTTTTTGAGCATACTAGGAAATGCAAATAGGCATGAAACAAAGCAATGTAATCTGTGTTATGGGCGACATTTGCATAACACAGTTATGCATGTCTGTGTGTCTGGGTGTACAGCAAACACGTCTAACAGTTTGTAATTACACCTTGGAAAAAAACACACAACAAGGAATTTCCAAAGAGTCTGACATGGCAGAAAATGAAGTCCCAGGAAATCTGTGGCAGTATGCTGAGATGATTCCAGCATACAAAGGAGCTTCATGGCTAAGAACTGGGGCAGTCAGATAAATCTGCTGAGACTTTTCCCTGATTGAACATGTACTTTGTACCTCTTGGCACAAGTACAAATTTTAAATTCGGTTTCCTCAGATATGCCCATATGCATACATTAACATTGGCTTTCAAAAATTACTCTGCCAGTAAAAATCAGTTGCTAAGATATTCCTGGAAAGTAAACATGAAGTGGCACAATCCTTAAATGAAAGGGAATTGATTTAAAAAACTGCATGTGACAATACCCATCTTTACACAAAATGTTGAGAAGCTCTCAGAAATAATTCAAAATTTTATTAGATCTCTTGAAGTTTTCTCAGCTTTTCAATGTGAAAATAAAAGCTGATTCTGTGTTTATGTGTGTCTATATTATTTCTAAAAACATGCTAATAACCATTTGACAAAGCTGTAGTAAAATAATCTGCCTCTGCAGTGGCTCCTCTGCCAATGCCTATCACTCCTGACTTGAGTTCTTCTCTGGGCAAGCCCTGAGGTCATAAAAGAATTTAAAAATGCGCAGAATGAGTCAGCTTCTGTTGATATCGAACAAGGATCTCAATTGGAAGAAGGTAATAAAACCTTGAGTCTAGAAGTTTTTCGATTTCTCACTCTATTTTAAAGCTTTGATGTAGAATCATTCCTAGTCCCATTCTGTGGCCTAAGTTACCTCCACATTGCTGTCTTTCCCTCATACTTTGCAGACATTTTGTGATTTCTCAAGCCATCTTAAATCCTTTATTTATGATATTTCATTCCAGATACAACTGAATTTGCTGTGATGTAATAGATGATAGATGTTTTATGGATCCTTCTACTTCTGAGAATAAGTGAGTATTCTGAAAAACATTTCTTGTCCTGGAAATTATAGGTATTAAGATATATACCTATAATACTTGCCTATGAGGAGAGAATAACCACTTTAAACTGTTGAATGAAAAGATTATTGTGACTTCATAATACCTGAATTTTGAGGGGAAAAAAAGCCAAATGTAACCATCATTGGTGTACTACCCTTGTCTTAGAAACACTACATATGTGTGTATTGTTTCTCTTTTTCTTCTTTTCCAAGACAGACTTCAAAGTATTTTCCCAATGCTCCACAAGTTATGGACAGACAGATTTTTCCAGACTGTCCTCATGAGGACTACTGAGACCTTTTTCTTTTGTAGTTTAATTCTGCCACCTGTTTTATCACTCTTTGTTTTTTTATTCTCCCCCAGCTTTCAGAGTTCTCAGAATTCTGTATGAGTTTGCAAAATCTTCCTGTCTGATGACGACTAAGCTACATACATTATTTTCATATTTAAACTCATGCAATTTACACAGAACAGCAATTATAGTAGAAATAATCATCCTTTTTTTTAATGAGTTGCCATTAGGCCTTTATATATTTAGATGCTACGTGTTGTAAGATAATGAGAGAAGTGTATCTTTGTAGACTATCTTGGACTCTTTAGGCATGTAGGGCTTAATTAAAAGTATAACATCTATTACAAAATTAACTTCACCTTTTCAAACTTTGGCTTAACAAAGTTGGAGGAATTTATTTATTTTCACTTGTAATCTTTGTTGCATATCTAAGATGTCTAACACTGAGTACCTGTCCCTTCCTATAACAGCTGCACAAGAATAGTTAAATACACCAGATAATACACAGAGGTACATACACAAATACACAGAAAATAAATGGAGTAACAGTTGCTTACAGTGCTAATGTAGTCTCTTACTTCGTGATGAGGTAAGGTGACATGCTGCTTCACTCACTGTCCTTATGGAGTTATCTATTTTTATTATGTGTCTTGTGTATTGGGAGTATCTTCAGGTGACCTTCAGGCCCAGCCAGCATGGATTTAGGAGGGGTAGGTCCTACCTGACCAACCTGATCTCCTTTTATGACCATGTGACTCTGCTGGTGGACGAGAAGGCGGCTGTGGATGTGGTATACCTGGACTTCAGCAAGGCCTTTGACATTGTCTCCCACAGTAGACTCCCAGAAAAGCTGGCAGCCCGTGGCTTGAACAGGAGTGCTCTGTGCTGGGTTAGGAATTGGTTGGTTGGCCAAGCCCAAAGAGTGATAGTGAACGGTGTCTCATCCAGTTGGCGACCGGTCACCAGTGGTGTCCCCCAGGTGTTGATGTTGGGCCCGGTCCTGTTTAATATCTTTGTCGATGATCTGTATGAGGGGATTGAGTCCATCATCAGCAAGTTCGCAGACGATACCAAGCTGAGAGGAAGTGTCGATCTGCTGGAGGGTAGGAGGGCCCTGCATAGGGACCTTGACAGACTGGAGAGATGGGCTGATTGCAATGGGATGAAGTTTAACAAGTTCAAGTGCCAGGTTCTACACTTTGGACACAACAACCCCATGCAGTGCTATAGGCTGGGGACAGAGTGGCTGGAGAGTAGTCAAGTGGAAAGGGACTTGGGAGTGCTGGTAGACAGGAAACTCAACATGAGCCAGCAGTGTGCCCAAGTGGCCAAGAAGGCCAATGGTATCTTGGCCTGCATCAGGAATGGTGTGGCCAGCAGGACTAGAGAAGTTATCATCCCCTTATACTCGGTACTGGTCAGGCCGTACCTTGAATACCGCGTCCAGTTCTGGACCCCTCAGTTTAAGAGAGATGTCGAGATGCTGGAGTGTGTCCAGAGGAGAGCAACGAAGATGGTGAAGGGGCTGGAGCACAAGCTCTGTGAAGAGTGACTGAGGGAGCTGGGGTTGCTTATCCTGGAGAAGAGGAGGATCAGGGGAGACCTTGTTGCTCTCTTATAACTACCTAAAAGGAGGTTGTAGGCAGGCAGGGGTTGGTCTCTTCTCTCAGGCAACCAGTGACAGAACAAGAAGACATGGTCTCAAGCTTCGTCAGGGGACGTTTAGGCTTGATATTAGGAAAAAATTTTTCACCAAAAGGGTGATTGGCCATTGGAATGCACTGCCCAGGGAGGTGGTGGAGTCATTGTACCTGGAGGTGTTTAAAAACAGATTGGATGAGGCGCTTAGTGCCATGGTTTAAATGAAAGTAGGTGTTGGGTCATAGGTTGGACTAGATGATCTCAGAGGTCTTTTCCAACCTTGTGATACTGTGTGTGTGTGATACGGTGTGATTAACTTGTAAATCAAATGGCATTTGTTGTTGTTGCAAAGTCTTGCATTTTTTATACTAGACACCTTTCCTTCAAGCTCAGATGAGCTTCAGCATGACTAGGAATTCCCAGAGCAGAGTACATAATATCAGATGAAAATAGGCAAAAAACTTTGGCTTGTTTGCTACACTGGGCACAGAGCCAGAAAAAGGAGAAGCCATTTGCAAAGTGGGCAGCCCATTGCCTGGAAAAGTTTGTTAGCACATTTAAAGTCATCATGAAGCTCTGATTCACCTTCATTAGTTTGTTCCCAGAGGGGAATTCAGAATTGTTGAGCTGTAGTGGTGTTATCCATGTAGGGATATATGTCCACGTTACACAAAGGTGTGACTTGCTAGACTAGAAACCACAGGCTATGACAGGCCAAAATCTCAGGTTATATTCTAAACAAAAGTACGATGGAAGCACATGCAGGCATACTCAGCTGACATTTCAACACTTTACCTGCCTTTGGAACAAGATCCAGCCCAAGTTCTATGAGATATGGAAAGATCTTGCTTCCGAACTATCAAGAGCAATCTTTTCCTGTAAAACTTACAGTGGGAGGTACAGTAACACTTTCCTGGAAAGTCTCCAGTCAAAATTTTCAGACTCAAAAGATCAAAGATCTCATGGATGCAAATATGAATCTTTCAAAAATGTAATGCTGATCCTAATAAGTTCAGACTCACCTCTAGTTCAGATGAAATCTTCACCTTAGGGTGTTTGTCCAAATTAAGTTCCAGTGACAGTTATTCAATGTCGTAAGAGCTTTGTGTTTGCCTTTCGTATTAAAAAAGCAGAAAATATCTTTTTTGCATATACCTTTTATGGTAGAAAGAATGTTCAAGGTAACACTGCTAACCACTGCAGCACCAGTTCAAGGCCCAGCTGAGAGCCTACACACAAACAGAAGACCTATAGCCTTTTGAAAATAAATGGCAATGTAAAAAGACAAAGCAAACACAGTTGTGGGAAGAGAGCATTTGCAAAGGTGTAACCTGCAAGACCATGTTGGATAAGTCAGGAACAGAGACACTAAAACTATAAGAACAAAATCCATCAAAGTCAAAGTGTTTCACCATGGAGTTCAATAAAGCTACGTTTTCAGCCCAAATGGGCTTAAAAAAGATGGAGTGTCCAGTATTTACTCCGTTATTTCAAAACTATTGAGTGTAAAGGAGTTAGAATTTATTTGTTCTTCATGACTGAGTAGTCAAACAGAAGATATATCAGCAGGTGGAACTGAAAGAGACAGCAAGCCAGTTGTAAACCAATTGGTGCAAGTCAATGTGTTTCTGTAGATTTCTACTTTGTTACCACAACTATAACATCCAAGAATCTCTGCCAGCAAGTCCATAACTCCAGCAATTGATTGTTCAGCATTATCAGCTTAAAATGATTACTTTCTTAGCTCTAAAAAAATTTGAGAGCCCTTTGTCTTGCTATGTGTATTTGAAGTTTTAGGATTGATTTGAAATATATTTTCAATCTCTTGTTTTTTTCCATGAGAATAAAAGCAACAAAACAAATGAAACAGTATTTAGAAACATGGGATTTTTGCCTCCTGTAGAATTTCAGCATCCTGGACTTGTAGAGAAATTTGAAGTATCACAAAGTGGAGAAATGACAGTTGCATTGGTGAGGCACAGGAACACAGAGGGCATGGACTTAAGCTTCGTCAGGGAAAGTTTAGACTTGATATGAGGAAAAAATTCTTCACTGAAAGGGTGATTGGCCGTTGGAATGCGCTGCCCAGGGAGGTGGTGGAGTCACCGACCCTGGAGGTGTTTAAAGGGAGACTGGATGAGGCACTGAGTGCCATAGTTTAGATGATGGTTGGTGTTAGTGTTGGTGTTAGTGTTAGGTTATAGGTTGGACTTGATGATCTCAGAGGTCTTTTCCAACCTTGTGATACTGTGATACTGTGATACAGTAAAGCAGTAATAGTAGTGGAGGCTTCTGCGTTGAGTAGAAATAGTGCAGGAAGATCACAGGTTTGGTTTTGGAACCTGGAGCTGTTTAGAAATTCTCACCATAGAGAATGATGAATCAGCTGCCCACGTGAGAAATCAATTTGTCTGCCCAAATGCCTTTCCAGATACTCTTCCTTTGTTGATACTCTTCAATTGCTTTGAGTTTTCAAAGAAAACTCTAAACAATTTCACATATAATTTAAAGATTTTGCTTATCCTGCTTTCTCAGGGAAGCAAGGCTTATGTGAACTTTTTGAATGCATTTTGTCCAGCTTCGCCCAAATTTGATAGCAGTTCTTACTGGAAACATCTTTTTACAGGAGGCCCTTATAAAGCATGTGTCAGTGTTTCATGTAGCCTGGAGAGCTGTTGTCACAGCCCACCAACACAAGAGGGACATAGAATTTATTTCAACTTGCTTATTAAAGAAGTGTCTACTGCCCAGTCACCCATGCAGTTCTGGACCATCTGCAACATCTGTTGTTTCTTGCAGGTTAAACAGAAATGAGAAGGAAATATCATGGCCCAATCAAAAGGCTGCTTCGTTGATTTGCTGCTCGTGAAACTATTTACTTAAAACACTATTTTCAAACATCTCTAGTATTAGGCTCTTTAATGACAAAGCTTTTTCTTTCCCAACTATGCGACAGATTTCTCCCTTTTAACTTCTGCATTTGAGCTACTGTCTTCAATGTGTTACAGTCAGCAGAACACTGAAATGTCCAACTGTCGAACACACAACTTTTTACAAAACTCTTTGACTTCACTTGCAGAGTGAAAGAGGAAAACTAGCATCTCCATGAGCTTTCTGAGACCTAATGTAATAGACAATAAAAAAAGATCATTACATAGTAACAAAAATGGAGTATTTGTCTAATCAGAGATCACTGTGTATTATACAACGAAGAAATTTCACTTAGGATCGGGTGCCCCAGGCTATGTGGTTGCTGTGTAAAAGCAGCTCCACACCTTATGAAAGCATGTAACCCTGTATGACAAATGGGAAATTATTACACAATAATTATTTGCCCTTGCAAGGCCTGATTGTTGGTACCTATCATTTCAAAATATATCTTCTAAGATTGCTATCAGGTAGCTCACACTGTAACAGTCTCTCAGCTTGTGCTCTCCCTTTAAAACCTGCAATGTGATGATTCTCATTGGCCCTCATCCATCCTTTTTGAACGATCACAAATCACCTGCAGAAGAAGAGCCTAGCTCCTGCAGGTTGGAAGTGAACAGGATGCAAAGTTAGCCACAGCTGAGGCGTCAGAGTATTGCCATACCTTCTCTCTCCTCTCTAACTTTGAAATAATACTTTTGTTTGAACCTTTATAGCTAGGTCTGTCATTCAGAACAGAAGAAGGTCACATCGCATTTCTAGTACCTTGTGCAATAGTGTCCTAAACTCAGCCATATGTATAATCCTTACTGTGCTATGGACAAGGAATAGCTACAACCTCACTACCACTGGGACCTGCACCTATTTATGTCAAAGGAGCTCATCATCACTAACCGATTAAAATGGGTTGCTACTAAACAGAAGCAATGAAGTTGTTGAGGGGGAAGCGCTGACAAGGGGAAAGAAGGTGATTAAATATCATTAGCCATCTTTTATCATATCAGAACAGGCTCCCTGCCTGAGTCAAGTTAACTCCCACTTTCTCATTGATGCACTGGCAGGTATTTTTTGAAGGATTCAGCCATATGGCTTTCATTCATTACAACTTTTCCTCCTTGCGTGAGCACTTCTGTTACCAGTCTGATATATCTAGCCAAGACATGCAGAAGTAACTGGCACAATTTCTGCATGCACAATCTGTTTCAAAATACTTAAAAGTATTTTGCATTCTCATGAATTTTGTGGGAGGGTTTTGTTGGATTTTTTAATGAGGTGAGTCTTAATAAGGTGAGTCTGATCTTCCAACAATAGAGGAAGGAGCGACATTTGGAGCATTTGCATTATTGCAACCTAGTATTTTATTAGAGAGATCTTTTTTAAAAAAGGCATTGCAGCTCAAAGGATCCAAGTAGGGTCAGGGCCCGGTTGTGTTAGACACCATATAGACAGAGGAAAATACAGACTCCAGCCTTTGAAAATGTCAATGGGGAGCCAAATAAAAAAAAAAATCATGAGAGAGAAGAGGATCAGCACAGTAAAGAGTATTCTGCAGTTACACAGCAGCTCAGAGAGGCCTAAGCCAAACTAAACCAAGGTTTTGAACAAAACAGAGCTGTCTCTGAGTTCTCTCTGTGTCCCACTATGGGAAAGCTGTTCTCATACCAAAAACAACTTCATGCCACTTGTAAGTGGCAGAGCAGGGAACAGTTAGGTTCCAGCTGAGTACCAGGCTGGTACTGCTGGGATTACTGTGTTTGCAGGAGGGCTTGTGGGCAGACCATCTTCTTTTTCAGTTTGCTATTTCGATAAAGATCATTGTTTAGCCATTATGTTTGTGTTTCTAGTTCTTGATAGCTAAAAACATTTAACTCAATTATTTCATAAGTAATGAACTGGTGTCACATATACACTATGCATTCAATGGAAGAGGTCTTCTATTTAACAGTGGCACGTGCACCTTAAGTTTCTATTTGCTTGGTTCCTACATTCTTCATTCCTTTGCAGTCTGTATCAGATACCATGTTAAAAGAGCATGATGGTTGGGAGCAATAAAATCGTACCAAGGAGATCAAGTCAGCAGTAAATAAGAAGCCAAGACAGGAACAGAAGACAGTGATTAATTTTGGCTGTATAATGAAATGGCACTGAATTAAAAGAGCCTGTAAACACATTCTGGGATTTTCCAGCCTCTCTGCCTTATGATTTCTTTTCTAATTGGGCAGAATATTATCTAAGTGTTGAGGTATATCCTGTCAGTGTTATCAAAGGGCTAATAAGTTTTTTTATTATTATTGTTTATCAGATATTGGCATTGAATGAATACTGTGAACACAAATGGACAAATCCTCACTGAGATCAGGTAAACATTCATAAAGTAGAGGAGCTTTGCTTATTTTCATCAGCTGATAATCAGAGAGAATGAGTTCTTGTGTACTTCAAATCATCAAGAAAATGTGACAGCCCCTTCCAAAGAGTTGCCTGGTTCAGCAAGCTTCAGATCGTGATGTGGCACAATGTTATTTTCCTCATGCACACCAAGAGACTATATAGAATATAAATCAATCTTCCACATTCCCCCTTCAGGCACCGAGTTACATATAAAACACCTGTTAATCTTTAAAAAAACCCAAAATGTTTCTTCTGTACAGGGTAAGAGTCCACTCTTAAATGACATTAGGGTGTGTAAGGAAACCAGAATTAAATCTAGGACACCATAATTAATCTTTCACTCCACTCATGCTCTACCAGGCAACACCATTTTATTTTTAACATTTTTAGACAGGCCGGAACACTAATAATAGATGCTACAAGAAGTGCTGGAACGTGAACTTCCTGAACAAGCTCACCTTTGTGCCCGGTCTTTAAGCTTTCTCCCAGCTCTGCCATGATGCTCCTAAAATCCTCTGTTCTACTAGGTAGAGATGGCCTTATTACTCCTACAAATTATATACACACATTAGCATATGTGAAAACATGCCCTTACCACTATTATTACATCTGCCCTTCAATTTCCAATCCTGTTTCACCCACTCACTTTTCAAATTAAAAGTAGATTGGGAGGGGGGGAAAGACTATCTCTCAGTGGCACATTGATGGGGGAGGGAGCCAAAGGATGCTGCAGCCCTACGCCAGACTGTCTGGGGAAGGGACTATACCTTATAGCTAAAAACTGCTCCCATTCTCCCAGTCTTAACTGAAAAGTCTGTATGGCTTATTCTAATCATGGAGATGTGGCATCAGAATGTTAACTCTTACAATTAATTTCCTTTTCTTTTTTTTAAAGAGTATTTAATAGCCAGAAATAATTAGAGTGCAGGTTCAGAAAATATTTTTAGTTCTAGCTATATGTGTTGCCACAGTAGTTTTTTTTACCCTTTCTTAGCTAAACCAAAGACTTGTGAGACTATTATCGCCCAAACAGACATCATCCTGAATTTGCGTTTTGGTTTGTTATGTACTGCTGAGAGTCATCTCCTACAACAGCAATGGGATACAAGACTACAGTAGTAAGTATGAGAGTTTTTCGTAAAACAGTGCTCATTTCATAGGCGTCAATGCCAGAAGAAAAAACACATTTAAAATCTCTAAAAGACTTATCATTTATTTTCAGTAGCTGCATGATCTATTTCGGCTGTAGTAGCTGCAGCAGCTATTTCAGCTTTCAGTAGCTGCAGGAGCTATTTTCAGTAGCTCCCTGACACAGCTTGGGCATTTGGGGCTGAATCTTTAGTCGGTGGAGCTGTGCCATCAGATCTGAGACCCTCCTCACAGTTGTCAGAACGATCATGCCTTGCCAGCCAGCCAGTGAAAATGCTCACAGAGAACATTGGAACAGTCAGATCATATCAAACCAGACACATCTTGCCAGCAATGATCACCACCAAAGACGTTTCATAAATTCTTCCTTATTGACACCTTATTCTCCTTATACAACTCAGTTTCCCTGCAATCATTTTGGTGCACTTGGGAAATAATTCAGGCTCTCTTTGTTAGAGCCAGGATGGCACGGCACTACTGTGAAATGTATGCTATGTAACACCAAATTCCAATAACATTTCTTATCTTCTATTTCTATATAAGTTTGAAATTCAAACATGATTTGACAATAGTTATAATAAAATCCTCTCAGATTTTGAAAGCAGTTTGACTTACTAACTAGCACTGTCAATTCTGTTTGTGCTGGAATTTCTGTAGGTCTGAATTTTCCTTCACTTGAGTAAAATTTGGAGCTTTTGATTCAGTTTAGCACCGTAAAAAAGAGCATTTAAGTTCAATAAACCCCATAAGGTGCAAATTCAAAATCAAGTTAACATCGCATAATAAGCTTCCAAGTGTCAGCTAAACCACCGTTAACTGCCCTCATATTCAATAACAGCCCTGAGGAAAGGTGCAGAAACAAAGGAACTTGAACTGGATAGTCTGAGTCCACAGTAAAACCTCAGAGAAAAATAGTAGTTTGAGAGAATAGTATGAGTGCAAGCCTCCGAGTGCTTACTCAGTGGAGGCACATGTGATTTTAACAGAGAAATCACATACGCTCCAGACTTTTTCATTATTATTATTATTTTCCTGGAAGAGGCTTATATTAGGGTGGATTGAGAAATGAGACATGGAACCACTAATATTTTATTTTTACCATCAGTATTATTTCCTTATGGTTTTCTACATCCATAGATACTACAGTGTATGTTGTACATAAACAGGCAAAAAAAAAGACCTTCCTCTGATCCATTTACAGTTTGGTGTGAGGAACAGCAACCAATCCCAATCTTCATCTTTTCTGGCAAGCACTGCAGAAACTTGTAACAGCAAAAAAATAGAGAACACAGAAATCTTTAACAAAGATGCCAAGGATGTTAAGAGCAACAAGAAGAGTTTCTATAGGTATTTCAATGATAAAAGGAAGACTAAGGAGAATGTGGGCCCTCTCTAGAAAGAAATGGACAACCTGGTTGCCCAGGACATGGAGAAGGCTGAGGTACTTAACAACTTTCTTGCCTCAGTCTTCGCTGGTAAGGGCTCAAGCCACACAGCCCAAGCCAAAGAAGGAAAAGACAAGGAGTGGGAGAGCGAAGAACTGCCCACTGTAAGAGAGGATCAGGTTCAAGACCGTATAAGGAACGTGAAGGAGCACAAATCCATGGGACCTGGTGAGATGCATCTGCTGGTGCTGAGGAAACTGGTGAATGAAGCTGATAAACCTTTATCAGTCATATTTGAGAAGCTGTGGCAGTCTGGTGAAGTCCCTGCTGACTGGAAAAGGGGAAATATAACTACCGTTTTTGAAAAAGGTAAGGAAGTCCTGAGGAATTACAGGCTCATCAGTCTCAGCTCTGTGCCTGGCAAGATCATGAAGCAGATCCTCCTGGAAACTCTGCTGAGGCACATGGACGATAAGGAGGTGATGGGTGATAGCCAACAGGTTTTCACTAAGGACAAATTGTGCCTGACAAATCTGGTGGCTTCTACAACAAAGCTACAGCATAGGTGGACAAGGACAAATAACTGACATCATCTACCTGGACCTGTGCAAAGCATTTGACACTGTCTCACACATCATTCCTGTAAATAAATTGGAGAAATATGGATCTAACAGATGGATCATTCAGTGGATAAGGAATTGGCTGAATGGTCACACTCAAAGAGTTGTGGTTAACGGCTCAATGTCCAAGTCGATTACGAATGGTGTTCCTCAGGGGTCGGTATCAGGACTGGTGTTGTTCAATATCTTTGTTGCAGATCTGGACAGTGAGATTGTGAACACCCTCAGCAAGTTTGCCAATGACACCAAACTGTGCAGTGCAGTCGATACTCTGGAGGGAAGGGGGGTTGGTACATCTAGAGGTAGGCCTGTGCTAAATTCATGAAGTTCAACAAGGCCAAGTGCAAGGTCTTGGATCGGTGTGGTCCCAAGCACAATTATAGGCCAGGAGGAGGATGGTTTGAAAACAACCTGAAGAAAAGAACTTGGGAGTGCCAATGGATAAGAAGGTCAACATGAGCTGGAAATGTGTGCTTGCAGCCCAGAAAGCCAACCATATCCTCGGCTGCATCAGAAGAATTTTGACCCGCAGGTCAAAGGAGGAAATTCTGCCCTTCTACTCTGCTCTCGTGAGACCACACCTGACTACTGCATTCAGGAGTTCTCAATAGAGGAATGACATAGATCTGTGGGAATGAGTCCAGAGGAGGGCCAGAACACCTCCTGTATGAGGACAGACTGAAAGAGTTGGGCTTGTTCAGCGTAGAGAAGAGAAGAGAAGGTTCAAGGGAGACCTTATAGCAGCCTCCCAGTACGTAAAGTGAGGCTAAAGGAAAGCTGGAGAAGGGCTTTTTATCAAGGAGTGCAGTGATAGGACATGGGGTAACGGTTTTAAGGTGAAAAGGGAGAGATTATTTAGATTAAATGTTAGGAAGGAATTCTTTACTCTTAGGGTGGTGAGGCACTGGCACACGTTGCCCAGAGAAGTCGTGCATGTTATGCCCCATCTCTGGAGGTGTTCAAGGCCAGGGAGTTGGAAGGAGTTGGAAGGTCCTTCCCAACTCAAACCCTTCTATGATTCTAAGAAAATTTAGCACCAACCTCCTGTCTATATTGAGACACTACACTCCGAGACAAGACAGACTTGCTGTAAGAAAGTACAAAACAGTGTTGCTCTCTTGAGGGTTTGGAGTGTGATATTTAGCTGCAAGTCAATAGGGAAGTGAGGGTAGGAAGTCTATATTACCACATCTTTGTTACTCAAAGTATCAGTTTTGACACAAAAGGCTATTGTGATCTGTGGGGTGCAGAGGAACGAGAAAGGTAAAGGAGTGTCTGGGACTGTTGCCATTAGAGTTTGGGAAATAATTTAGAAATAAAAGCATTTAATTGATCATGTCTACTCCATCACTTTTTCAGCTTGTCTCCTCTCTTCCTCTAACTTTCTATGAATTATGGTGGCAACTAAGAGCAACTCCTGGGCCCGTATCCTGGAAGCACCAGTCCCAGAGTAATGAGGCTCCTTCCCATAGAGTTTGAAAATAAAAGGCAAGTTTTACTGATCTTCACGTTGAAACACAGAAAGATTGACATGTCTAGGTCATTCAATGGCTTATCTCATTGAAACTCACTGACAGACCCAAGTTCTGGACTCTGTCTGGTAAGATTCTTCCTCGGTGCTGCATAGATGCAGACTTACTGTTCAAGGCAATGCAGTGTCCACATCGACTCTTGTGTCAACAGTTCCTCAGAAAACCATGTCTAATTTTCTGGCTATCTGAAATAGATGGGTAAATCTATCTAATCTCTATGCTGTATTTTTAATGCATCCATTACCGAAGGATTTATTTTGGCAATATGGCTTGTCTATCTATGTGCTGTTATCTGATCTGAGATCAGGAGGCATAAGATTTATGTTTCTGAATATAGCCAAGACTGAGCACATTGTAGTTTCACTTAATTCATTCTTTTCCTCTGCAATGTATTTGCAATGACATTTCCCTTGTGATTATCATTGTCAAGGAAAGCCCTACTAATTAAACAAAAGTTGTAAGAAAGATTGGAGTACAATTATTGAAGGTCACCTCAGGACTATATGAAGGGATCAAAAGGTATTGTGGATTTTGCATCATCCCCTGTGAACTGAGCTTCCTTTGCTGACCACAGGAACAATCCCTGCATCCTTGCACACTGAGAAAGTAAAGATAATTTGCCTCAATAAGTCAGAGACTTCTGATTTGGACAAGTTGTTGAGCCTTCAAAGGGGTGTAGAGGGGAAGTCTTTTGTCTACCTAGCTGGTCCAATTTGCATAGCTTCAAATAATTGTTCATAAAACTTTCCAGTGCTGACCTTGTGCCCACTCAAGTTGTCAGACTCCTTTATGGTTCTGAAATCTGTATAACTAGGGAGGTCTCTCTTCTCCTTATAATACGCATAAACCACCACAGCTGGCCACTATTGAGACCTACAGCAAAAACAGAGGAATTCATCAAGGGAGGGCGGATGAGATGGTGTATGATATATTCTTCCATCACAGAGGGTTAAGGTGTGTAAACAGGGACTAAAGTTAGCTTTATGTATACAGACAGCTCTTTAAGGATCTCCAAAACAATGCCTGCTTGAGGACAGCTGTGTTAAAGTCTCTAACACTTAAGTGACAACTGGGTCACATCTGAACAAAATTGTAGTATTAGCCACATTCTGCCTCTTCCTCTTCCTTCTGTAATAAGAGAAGCCTGAGCTGGGGCCAAGTTCATAACAGAAACAAAGCAGTTCTGAAGGTGAAATTTCCAGTAGATGTGTAACTGGCAAATCATTACATGACGGCACATCAGGGTTCATGTTCATTCTAGCAGGGATTTCTTCTTACATATTCATTTCTTTCTTCAGGACTTGAAATACTTCCATCAATCCATCCCCGATACTGAAGCATCCTTACAACTTATTACACACCAATCAGATTTTTGTTTTGAGTGGTTGTCAATTTAGCTGAAATGGAGGTGTAGGGCACTTGCACCTTAAACAATTTTTCATGGTGTCCTTCAAAACAGAGGCATTTTCACCCTCAGCTCCTGAGAACTTCCTACACAGGTTTTAGCTCTGATTTTTTGTGTGTTTTGTGTGCTTTTTTGTCAGGTCCAAAATCACGGGAGAGACATTTCATTGTGATCATTTTCCATGGAATTCAGAAATTTTGCAGAGTTCATGTCAAAGTCCCTGCAAAGAGCAGATTAAATCATGTAAAAGCCCCTTCTGGTTTTAAGATCTGTATTTGCCATCTGTAAGTTAAATATCATGACAGAAATATTCACGTGAAAGCTAAAAATGAGCTTGGAGATCATCGTGGTAGACAAGTTAGGGGTTTATACAAATGAATAACAATTGCAAAAGTGGTCCAGAATGTAACCAACTTCATGACCTCAGAGAGAACACCTCAGGTGATGTCATAACCCATTGCTCTTTCTGTCTAAGAGTAAATTCAACCCAGAAAATAGTCATACAGTGTGAACAGTGAGTAAAATAAGCAAATTGTAGAGTGGGGTTTATTATGCTTCATAGAAATACAGAAACACACAAGAAGCAGTTCCAGGCTAAAGAATGAAAGGAAACACACATATAAAGTTTCTGCCCTGTTACTTTGAGTTGAGCTATATTTAAAGAAACTGCTGACATTATTCATCATCAGGAAGGATCAGGAGATGGTCTAATTGGGGAAATTAATGTCCATAAGGCAAAGGCCAGTGGTTTCCTTCTTCTTAAGCACAGCTGAAAAAATATAATAATAATGTTATCTTTCAAACGAGCAAACAGCTGGGAAAGTGGCCACCTCTTTCTTCAGAAACCATCTGCCCACGGAAGCTATCTGTCTGTCTGCAGGGTTCTATGGACTCTTTCACCACAGCATTTAAGCACTTCCCTGTGTAAATTAAGGATGCTTGAGGTAAGAATAATACTGACATCATCACAAATAGTGACAAGACTATGTTTTTCAACTAAATAAATTAAACCAGTATAAAAACAGCTGTACTATTTTTATTTTAGGAATTTAAAGAGATTGCAGTTCTGTATGGTGCTTTTGCTAAGTCTCATGATAAGCAGGTTTATCCTACTAAAGAAAAAAGAAAGTTTCCTGCAGTCTCACACTCAAAGGATAAATATGCCAAAGCAAATCCTTTCAGAAGCAGCCACTACTTTCGCAGGAGTGGAGGAGACACACAGCAGTTGCTTCCAGGCCTCGGTTTTGGCTAAAGAATTTAGGCACAGGAAAGTAATCTTTGAAGAAAATATCAGTTTCGGAAACAAACAGTCAAAATCAAGATAGCCATGAAAATAAGATTGCCTTTGACTCTGCCAATTTGCAAATACCAGCAAAGAGAAATCTATTTTCAGAAAAGGGAGGTGACAAAATAAGGTCATGGAAAACCTGCCATGTGAGAAGAGATTGAAACGAACATGTGCATGAGAAAGAAAAGAACAAAGGGTGCTCAAGTAAATTAAAAACTAGGATATGAAAAACCACTCTGGGAACTACATGTTTTCATACAATGTGTATTCAATGTATCGGATCCAAACTTGTAGGTCTTCCTTGAGACCTAAAACTCAAAAACCTAACTTGATTGGACATTTATATGAGTAACAATTGCAATTGGAAATACATAATATTGAAGCATAGCAAATTTGGGAAAGATTATTAAGTCTCATATTAAGGGGATGATAACTGCTTTTCTTTTACGTGAACTGTCTTCATTTACGTGGAACAGGTTGAGAGTGCAGATTATTTCACATAGGCTTACTGCAAGGATTTTTCATAGCTTCCTTGACTACAAAGGATTTTGGACTGACCACTATCTCTGTGAAAATACTTTATGGTTCACTAGCACTTCTGAAGCCATACTAGAAGTCAATTTTTTTTCAAACTATTTGCCAATCCAAATTTATTCTGATACCAAGCAATTTTTGCTAACAAAATTGAAGAACACTTCACAATAAGAAATCACTGCACTTCAGGAGAAAAAAAAGCAGTTTGAAAATACCATCCAAAAATATTATAAAATTAAAATATTATTAGTTAATTTGTTACCTTCTGTAAACCAAAAAAGATGAAGGGAAACCAGCAAACAGTTTGGCACCTCTCAATTCATGTTTGGATTTTTTATTGGTAGCTGGAGAAAAATCTAGTAAAACTTAGCATCCGGTCCTAGATGTGAACATTTGCATCTCAGTCCATCTGTAAGGAACCTGAAAAGAGTGATATGAACATAAACATACAAAAAACCCACTCAGATCAGGAACATCACAGATCTCTGTCTTGTGCCTTTAACAGGGCCAAAAAAGCAAGTTATCTGCTGACCAGTAAAATGAGTAATTCATCATCCAGTCTCCTACTAGCACTTGTCTACTGACAGAGTAACTTTTGTGTGTCACATACAACTTCTCCAGACTGACTTGCAAATTACAACTGGATTATCAAAGATTACCTTATTGGGACCCTGTAATTTCAAAGAGAGTTGGTTTGTTGTTTTGTCGCTCAGTAGTTTTTAAATTGAGGTCATTGCATAGCTCTATGAAAACACTCCATAAATAGAGATTTGGACTGTGCAAGGTTAAGGTAGACTTTTCAGACCTAGCATCTTCTGTGCTCGGTGCTATTCACCATACACTGTTAAGCTTAGTCTATTATGATTGTACAGAAGGAAACAGAAGAACCTCTAGTACTACAACTTTCTTCCTCAATATTTCAAATTTTATTAATGTAGAAGGGAGAATAGCCTTTTCATGCCTAAAATGTAAAGCAGCATCCTACAACTCTGAGCCTCTGGACCGAAACTGTCTTTGAATTTTCTCATTTGCTTAAAGTCCAGTACTCATTTACAAGAACCTTCTCAACCAATTCATATATTATTGAAGATGTACAACAAAACTAACACACTTTTAGAGCTAGTTGAATTGTATCAGTTTTCCTAATCCTTATTGCCTAAAATGAATATAAATTAGTAGAATTTCACTGTAGCTTTTTCTACTTTATTTCTTGTCCTCAGTTGGTATTGAGTTTCGGCATCCAGTAGAATGCCATCTTAACAGTATCCACAAAAAGTAACAGTTATGAATTGCATCATAAATAAACCAAAACGTGATTCTTTCCTTCAATGAGATGTAAATATATATATATGCTACCTGCCAGACAGGCAAGCGCTGGTTTTCACTGTTGTTCCTCAATTAAAATATGCACAGTATCACTTCCTAGACTATAAATGGGTCTTCTTGAACTTCCAGAGGCCAGCTCTGTTAAGACCCCAACAGAGTATACGCGACATGTAAGCATGCTGCCACCAGCAGTGGAAAGGACTTTCTTCCTCTGTCTTATTTAGCCAGTAAACTCTTTGACTGCTTCATACAGCAGCTAAGCATATCCCTGATGCAGCTGCAACCCCTCAACAGCACTTCAGTGCCAACAAGGGAGCCAAGTTGTGAGCAGAAGGGACCTGAACAGACATCGTATGCACAGGGATAACAAAGACTGATGCAAACAGGCCATTTAAGGACCCAATTTGGACACATGTCCTTCGAGGTAAGCAGGAATGGTTTTGCACAGAGTGAGGAATGTTTGAGGCATCTGGTGAATAATAATAACAACAACTCAGTAATTTCAGAAAACTTGCAAATTCATGTTACTTTTCTCTCAGGTTTAGATTTTTCTCTTAAAAAGTAGTTACATAAGACTAGTCCTAGGTCTAGTCTATCTTTGTTACTCAAGAGAACTTACCTCTGATGATTACTCCTAGGTAACTACTATAATTCTCTGAACATTAAATGCCTTGGCTCAACCCAGTAATAAAATTAAATTCAACATTTGTCACCAGAATATATACTTAAAAATAAACAACAGCGCTGAAAATTTACAATACACTTTACAGTAATGAACATTGATGGTTTTAGAGATTTAACTATTAGGTTTTAACACCTTAAAAACATAGAAGCAACATCCTTTGAGTGAGAACAAAAAAAGCAGCTAACATTACATTTCTGGAACTGCACCTGAAAATCTATAAAATTTTAGCTTTCAAGTTCCAAAGAGATTTTTGGAAATGGCTAGTCTCATGGCAGAGAACACAGCTTTGGAAACTGCTGGAGCTCTTCAAGGTATGAAAGTCTTAGCTGTTCATGACCCCATATAGTCAGAGACGCCACCCTACAGCAGATCCAGGAGAATGTGTGGAGTGAATGTCACCCTCAGTCAAAAGAATCAGCTGAGTCCCCCAGCAGGTCTTTCTGCCAAACTGACCAAGCTCTTACCAAAGTGAAGAGTGCTTATGAACAAGGTATGAATGCACAAAGCAGCAGTCACCTCCAATGACTCTAGCTTCAGGCCTATGGGTACATTGCACCATGACCTACTTCACTCATGCATTTCTGAAATGATGTACTAATGACTCCTAGAAAATGGCTAAAGGTGTTTCTTGATAGCATCACTTCCGCCGTTTCAAAACTGGCCCTGAAGTGTGCATTACAGTTAATTATGGATGTGTGATGTTTGTGCTCTTTTACAAAAAGCAGTTGTGTAACTGAACTCCTGCTTTGTTATTTGAAAGAAGCATTTGGCTGCTGTCACCAGATTACAGTTAATTTGTGCATGGTAAGGGTAGTAAAAGTGTGATACAGAAGATGTTTACGATGGAATTAATGTGGTAGAAAAGCATGATGCACAATGGAAGTTGTTTCTTTTGCAGCCTTGTACAGATGCCAGTGTATAAATTCAGCTGATAATACCATCTAATTTTAAATATGGCACACAGGTTTTATCCCTTTCTACTTGTTTGTTTACTTTGTTTACATAAAACATATCTCACTAAGGCCACAATTGCTGTTGATGATGTCAGTTAAAGCATTGGTGTAATCATTGCTTCTAAATCTATCTGTCTTTTATTGACTGGGTATCAAACATACTGAACCAATTTGAGGGCCAGCTCCTAAAACCCTGCTTGTCCTCCTCACAGATCAGGAGACAGGTCGACCAGACATTACTCCCAGTACCAAAATAGAACGTGCGGAAGCCTGACCCAAGGAGGTGCTTCACCAGGAGGTGTTTACATCATGATTCCCAGATAATACATATACTAGCAACTATTTCTGCAAGGTTTAAGCTGAAAGACAGCAGAGTAAGGTTTGTAAGTACAAGAAAGTAAGAGAAAAATCAAACTAAACCAACACTGCAGATGGTGATTTTCAAGCATCTGAACACCCTTTATGAAGTCTGGATGCATCAAACTGATAATTTCGTAGGACTTTCATCCATGCCTGTTTAACCTGATTCTTAGATGCACAGGTTGACTTGGAATTATCTCTGGTGCAAACCAAAAGGTAAAACAGCCCATCTGATGATTGCACGATGGAGCTGATGGAGGCTCATATCTTGTGGATCTCAGATACCAGCTGGGAATGCTGCGATGAGTACCTGAATGGTTGCCCTGCTCTCACTAGAAACGACCATTTCTGGAGGGGACATTCGGCAACTGTGCGTGTCACTGCAGTGCTCCTCTAACAAGGGGCAGGCACAGCAGTCATGAATGGTTATTCCTTACCCATCACCTTTAAAATACGTCTTTTTCTTTAAAAAAATTTATAAGGTATTTAGGAAGCATTAGGCATATTTATTTTATATAACTTGTTGGGGGGTTTAAGAAGTTTAAGTCATACTCCAATTTGAATCTATTCTCTGAAAGAATTTCTGTTATATTTTTATTTGCTTTCTACATCAATTAGACTTGAGGTGAGGGAAGATTACAAACTCTTACTAAATTTCTCTGTTACAGAGCGCAGTTCATGGATCAGCTCAACTACATCTGAACTATGGGATCAACAAACGTGGCATTCAGGTCCTCTGATACTTAAAGAATACATCATCTGTAAATGAGGGAAGAAAGGAATAAAGAAACAATATCTTAATTTTTAAAAAGCCGTCTCTTCCTCACTCCACCTGATTCATCATCTTAGTGTATTATTCTTAAGAATGAGACTATTTTATTTTGAAAGCAACACTATTCTTTTTTTTTGCCAAAGCCCAATTCCTTTTTTTTTATTATTATTACGTAGCTTTATCTTCCCATTTTAAACATCTCTGCAGAGAGCAGATATCGGTTATAATTCACCATAACACCAGATAATTCCTATTCAGAATATGCAATTTAAAGCTACAAGATCTGAGAGCATGCTGGACTAGGAAGAGGTCAAACTAAACTCAGTAGGCATTGTGCAAATTGTTAACCTACAGGATTATATGTGTCCCAGGGACCATTTTATCCTCCACTGTGCCCTTTTTAGTTATCATTTTTTTGTTGTGACATGCCCTCTTTCTTACTTCTCCTTAAGGCAGGGATCAGGTCTTCCTGTTAGTTAACACAGTGCCTGACCCATCAACACCCAGGCTCCCCTTGAGTACATCCAGTGTTATTAAAACCATGGAGCTGTAATACCACCCCCTGCCATGCAAGTAGTGTATGTTATTAAAAGCTTTCAAAATGCTTTAAAACGTAAAAAAATCTGTTATTGAGGTGAGAAATAAGCTACAGAAAAGTGCCACAAACCGGCCAGCGGGCTAGTGATAGGGCTGGGTTTACACTACACTACTTCTCTAAGGCGCAAGAGTCATTGAGCACTATTTGGTTTCTGTAAGAACATACAGGCAGCAATTTGTGCTGAATATATTGAGAGTGCAAAAATCACTCCCTAGCAAGTCCACAGGCACTAAGGTCATTTGTTTCAGCACCTGCCACCCATGACTGCTTTTGCTAGAGATAGTGAACAAGGGCACATTCTCCCATTCCTACAAGTAGTTCCGACTCATCACAGACATCAAAACACACAGTGTAACATTAAAAAAAAATCCCAAGCCTATATTTACAGGTACTGAACTGTACTCACTTATTTGTGCACTGATCAAGCTCATTTTTCCTGCAGTAGCACAAGTGCAAAGGGACCATATAACACAGAAAGGCAGAACAGAGTCAAGTCCAGCAGAGCAGGGCTCCAGCAGATGCTTTGAGTGCAGTTAAAATGTAAATTCTTGGCAATACTGGGCTAATTTACCAGAATCGTATTTTAGTAGACTACCAGGCATCTATTAAAAAAATATCAACCTATCCTATCTCAGTACTTTGGTATGATACAAATCCAGTACTTTTTTAAGAATTTGTAGCATGTAGATAGTTTTTCTTTGTCCTGTTCTGATGCTTTCAATCAGACTCATAATACCCTATTTCCAAACAAAAAAAACCCAAAACATTAAATGTTCTAATAAACCTTAAAGGAAATTTTGCAAAATTGCCGAAAGAAAAATTCCAAATAATCAGGTTTTACTCCTATTTGGATTGAAACAAACCCTGCGGGTCATTCCCGAAAAAAATACCCCTTCTCAGCCACGCTGTTGAGCACAGTGTACGTCACTGCAGTTACACAGGAATCATTTTGCACAGGCCATCAATTCACAGTTTGGCTTTTGACATCTCTTTCAACTATTATCAGAACTACAGCCACATGTCCACACAACACCAAGCAGCTATTCAGAAGGAGAAAAGAAATACTGACACTTAACTGATATACAGCAGTAATAAAATTGTTGGACTGTCAGAGACCAGTCATAATTGCTTTGGATATACACCTCTGCTCTGTCTCTAATCGCCAGCACTTGGTCCTATCCCCAGTCCTGATTCTCTCTGTAAAGTGGCATTTCCAGCATGATGCCAGATTTCCCTCTTCTATATTGCTGTAAAGCTGGCATACAGGGAGTCCTCGGGTCTCTCCAATTGGACAGAAAAAAGCTTGCATGCTTTGACTGGATCTCAACAGCCAAACAGTGAATTTATTTTTTTTATATGTTATCTTTTGAACCTGGCAAATTAGCTTACATGCAATAGGGAATAACATTATCAGGAGATCATTCCATTTTTTCTACTCTAGGGTGTGGAAATCACACACTGTGTTGAAAGCTGAGTAGTGAAAATTATCGTCAGAATTATTTTAAACAGATTAAGCTATTGTTGATCTCTCACTCTCTCTGAACTGAACAAAGCTTTAATAAATGTGTAAAAGAGCAAAAGACTTCAAAATCCTCCAGATTTTCCTTGAGTAACTTAAATAAAATCTGAGCTGGAAGATAAGAATGTTATAAAAAGACACCTCTTGGTATGAACAGAAAAGACTTGAACGGGTTAAGCCATATCTGGCTGAGTCCCAACAGACATAAAAATCACCTGTGCCTGCTCTGAAATAAATCAGTGTCCTTTTCTGCTGCTGCCGTTGTCTGGAAATAATGCAAATGCAATGGGCCTGCAGTGACATTGTGCCGCATTCGAAGGATACACATAATAAATTGTCCCCTAATACTGTTAAAGAGACATTTTCATCTTACTCAGTAGCTTTTGAGGTTGAACAGTGCTACTTACCAGTTGAGGACTGTGATATGGTGTCATGCCATTCTGCATCCCATTATTGCTTATATGCACATTTGGTTCTTGAGACTCAAAATGAATTTTGCTGCTTACCCTCAATGATAGCGTGGTTGCTAGCATGTAGGAAAAAAACAGAGAGTTTTCTTTCCACTGTGTTGCCATTGTTTTAATCATCACTCTTCAAAAGCAGCTGGAACAGATCATAGATTCATATGATTTAGTTCTACTGCATTCATCACTGGGAAAAATGCATGGTTGTGTTAAAGGAGGACAGAAAGAATTTGTCTGCCCAGCAGGAAGCTATTGCTGTTCCGTAATTGTTTGCTAAGAGGAAGACGGAATAAAAATTGAGGTAAATGGGTATCAGTGTCAATCCAATCCATCAAAGTGAGTTTAACTGACTGGGGAGTCACAATTTAGGATCTGGGTATGGAACTGGCAAACTCAAGATGAAGGGACATAATTAATTACTCACTTTAAATATTTTAAATCTTAAAAATTATAACTGATTGCAGAATTTGCTACAGACACAACAAATTAGCAGAACTACCAGCAAGGCATTTCCTAATATCTAAGGAATAAAGCCAAGTGAGCACAACCATATAAGGATAGCGATAAGTGAGAGTTTAAAATGCAAAACACAGTTGTATTTGGTTGGTTGTTTTTTCGGTTGATTTGTTTGTTTGTTTTTTCATTTAAGCATCATTACATTTCCAATACATCCAGTCTGTCCTAAAGTTGTCCTCTATCTTTTAACACGTCATGCAGGCAAGTATTTGGGCTTCTTTACAGAGAAACAGCTCAGGGAACTGATCCTGCTAGAAAATTACACAGTACAAGACAAAAGGAAAAAAATGAAAAAAAAATGAAAAAAATTATTTTCCTCTGGGCTGCCTGCCCAATTCTCTTCAGGTTTTAGCCAGAAGAGGATGGCATTGGGCTGTGAACAAATGCCTGTGCAGAGCGGATCCCTCTGTATCACAACTCATTGCCCTCTCATCTCTCTCAATAGCTACAACATTCAAAATGAATGAAAAGCACGCCTTGGCACCTTTCCGCCTCATTTTTGAGTGTGACCACAACAGAGAAAACAGAGGCAATAAAAAGCACTGAACCAGAGCAGGAGCAGAAGGGATTTCGCTTCAGGCGCCAGTGCTGCAGACCTTGTAAAGAAACATGGTTAAACTCATTAGTCATCTTCTGTACACAAGTGTTTCACAGGCTAGGGAGTGATAGCTGAGTAAGGGCTAATGCATCAATGTTCCTCAGATACAGCTACATTTTGGGTTGAGATTCTAGATTACAAAGCTAGAGGAAACCCACAGCAATCACTTACCCTGGTTATTTGTACGCTACAGACCATAGGACTTGTTTCACAAATTCCTGCTCCAATCCCCTGATCTAAGACTGAGTGGTAGTTTTTCAGTTTGTGGCCATGGACCTTGGAGAATTATTTCCACAGGAACCATAAAATCTGCCATTAGAAAAGGGATTTAAATACATTGTACAAAGGTGTATCATTCCCCTTGGGAGATGCTCAGGGTGCTCCATATCAAAGACAGCCCAAGACCACTTACTAGAGCACAAATCTTTCAGACCACATCTCAATATCGACTTGAAACTTTGTACTTGTACATCAAATAGTCACTTAATATTGTCTTGGTTTTAGTTTCCATATTTCTAGTCCAATTATACCTTGCTTCAACTGCCAGCCATTTGGTCCGCTCTAACTTTGTCTGCCAAACTGAAGAACCCTCTATAATCACATGCTGCTCTCAAAGTATGTGCTCACAAACCAGCAAAATCACTCTTTATGCCATCAATAAGCTAATCATTCTGTACTCCTTGAATCTTTCACAATAAGACATGTTTTATTGTCCTCCAAAGCTTCTCAGCGTCTTTCTCTGAACACTTGCTAATTTCTCAGCCATTCCTGAAACACAGAGCTGATCACAGCATTGCTATGGATGATGCACTATTAAAATATGGATGTAACAGATGCTCTCAGCTTCACTCTGAGACATTGATATTTACATTTCCAAATCCATATTAGCATTTTAGCTAAAATGTCTTTCTAGAAAAAAACACCTCTCTTTATAAAAAAGTAGATGACAGGTACTAATCTACTGTAGGTAGGTCTGACGTAGTTGTACAGAAAGTTTCTCCCATTTATTAAACTTGTATTTGCCTTTAGAACTCCAACCAAACTTAATTTCACCAATTAACTCTGGTAAACATAACAAGGCCCATAAATGACAGTCTCTCACCTGTGGGTCACATACAGCCCTCAATATCACTTCACAGAATCTGTAGGCACTTTACATCTTTCTGCATTGTTTTACAGTAATTCTACACTGCAGAAAAAAATCAATCATTCTCAAAGGCTGGTTTATCCCTCTACTGAAAGACACATAGAATCATACAGTGCTTTGGGTTGAAAGGAATCTTAAAAATCATCTAGTTCCAACCTCAAATCTCTGCTAATGCCCTACTTTGTGACAGCCCTCTAACATTTAGGCCTAACTAGTGATCTTTCTATATGGAGCTGTCACATGAAATGGAATCACCAAATAACTATGCCAAGAAATAATCTGGTCAACTGGAAAAATAATAAAATCATAGAATCATTTAGATTGAAAAAGACTTTTAAGATCATCAAGTCCAACCATTAGTCTTGCACTGCCAAGTCCACAACTAAACCATGTCCCTAAGCACCACATCTATATGTCTTTTAAATATCTCCAGGGATGGTGACTTGACTACTTCTTTAGACAGCCTATTCCAATTCTTCACAGCCCTTTTGCTGAATAATTTTTTCCTAATATCCAATCTAAATCTCTCTTGGTGCAACTTGAAACTATTTCTTCTTGTCCTGTTGCTTGTTACGTGGGAGAAGAGGCCAACACCTGCCTCACTACAGCCTCCTTTCAGGTAGTTGTAGAGAGCAATAAGGTCTCCCTGCAGCCTCCTTTTCTCCACGCTAAATAGCCCCAGTTCCCTCAGCTGCTCCTTGTAAGCCTTGTGTTCTAGACTTTTCACCAGCTTTGTTGCCCTTCTTTGGACCACATAGATCCTATTGTACTTTATTATTTTTAAACACTCAAGCTTACAATATAATTGCCAGTTGCATTTCTGGCTTTACACCTTTCTAAGGAAAACCAGTAAGGAACCAGTATTTCAGGTTACAAACCCATGGAGACAGAGCCTCAGGAAACACTATTAAGAAGCAAGGATACCACAGTCACACACACAGAGGCACAACAGAGCTGAGGAAGGATTTTTGATCTTCAGTCCAAGCTGGTCCGTGTCCAAGAATATTTTGCAGTTCTAGTGAAGGTGATGAGTCTCCCCTCAACAACAAAAAAGCACCCTCACAATCCACACATACCACAGCCTCTTGAAAAAGACAACACTCCACTTTCATTGCTCTCACTTTAATCCTCACTCTTTTAAAACCCAACACTTGCACTACTGTAGTTTCATATTCATGGTATCATTTACCTTCTTAGCTGTCATTTCACCAGAGCAAGTTCTACACCACTTTCTGTCATTGAATCCACACGCATAGTCAAGGCCAGATTAAGGCAGGAACACTGATGTATGCAACAATATCCACAGAAAGCCTGAGACAGTTGCCAAGAAGGGCCAACAACATTTTCCAGTAAATTTGTACTTCAACTAATTATCTCCCAATTTTACTGATTTTACTCTTAAATAATAACTCCGTGGGGAAAATAAGACTTTTGTTCTGCTTTCTCCCAAAAGGAAGCTTTTCCATATAGCAGAAACCTCCTCAGGAAAATCATCTTACTTTATCACTGTTTCTGCAGATTTCTGGAAAGGAATAGCAGCAGACGAGAAACCATGGGCTAAAAGAGTGCTTTGATGTTCCAGAAACACCAGGTACATTTTCATGATGATTTGTTAAATTTGTTGCTGACCCTAAAGCCAAAATATTGAACCAGAAAATTCACTGAGGTGGCTGAAAGACAAGTATCATTTTCATAGTCCCTATTCCATACCAGTGGCTATAGCTGGACTCTCCAAAGCAAAGATTTATCCTCAAAAGTCATTAAAATTTTTAAATCAATTTTCCAAATTTAAAATATTTATTTTCCAAAACACTTACTAAAAAAGTTTTCTGATTCAGAGAGAATGTGGAAAATGCTCAGCTGAGCAGCATCATAAATTACAACATAAATTAATCTGTAGAAGTGCGTCAAACCGAATGGAAGGTATGGCCAAAAAATCCCAAAACAAATCAAAACCCTTAAATTCTGGACAAATTGGACTTTGCAAACAATGTTCCAGATTTTTTTCTGAGATGTAACTACTTTCTACCTCTTTGGAGTCAATAAGTCTTTTGCACTGGACAAAATTAGGCCAAGGCTTCTTTCTAGCTGAGGTTTCACACACTTGCTAAAATGATTAGTTTAATCTCTGTCTAAGATCTTGAGTACATTTGAAAAACACATTCACCAGCTGTCTTTAAGGTGAGCTCAGTCTGGGAACACAAAGTCCAAGGTTGCATTCACAGATCGGGAAACTCTTCACTCTTGAGTCTGGGTTTTAGCACTGGTCTGACTTGATTATTTCTGAAATCAATAGGAGCACCATGCACATCCTTAAAATGTTCCTGGTTGGTGTTGACAGAGGAAACTTCAGAAAATCATTCAAGGGATAATGCTACAGCCTTTTACAGGCAGATATAAGCTTTTTCTGCCTAGATACAAGCTAACTTTTGGTTGTGTTAGCACAGAGTCAGTACATGCAGACTCTCAGACAACTTAGCTCAGTTTCAGAAATATGATGACTAGAGCTACAGGGCTTGTAGTTTGCAAACAGTATAGTCAGAGCAAGCTTACACTTGCCTGGAAATACTACAGGGACTACTTCAAGAGAGAATGCAGTTACACCAGAAAACCTAAGTAGCTACACTTGCAAATCTTGGATAACTTTATTCTTTCTTCCCCAAAACATAGCTGTAATTGTAGAAATGCAATTCTAATTTGACACAGTAAAAGCACTGATAGACTTAAAAGTGATGTTAGAAGACCTCATGATTTTGCTATTAGTCCTGGAAAACGCATGTGTTTATGCAACGTAAGTGTTCCCAGCAACTCTAACAGCAATTTCAACACATTCGTGGAACATCTGTGCTTAGAATTGAGGAGAAAATGTTTGTCACAATGCCATGTACAGTTATTTGTTGTCTTTTTTTTGTTGCTGTCTCCAATAATCATTATAGAAGATGACAAAATATTTTTATCATAAGTGAACAAGAGAAAATCAAGTCACCAATTTTACTAACTAGGACAATAAGAAAAGAACAAAACTTAAAGACCAAGAACACATAAAGCTTAATTTCACCAAAAAGAAACTAGTTTTATCGTGCAAAAATAAAAACATATCTGTATTAAATATTTAAGAGTAGGTAGGCCTAAGCAGGATTAGAGACAAAAAGGAATTAGTAAACAAATTATTTTTTTATTTAAATAGCTTGAACTCATTTTAGCAAATTCTCTGTCCCAATTGGTCTCAGTTTCTTTCATCAACAATTCAGCATGAACCAAATGCCTGAATGTGAGCCCTTGGTTAAGGTCAAATACCTATATTACACTGCCCTTCAAGCAATATTGAATCAGTAAAGTATCTTTTCAGCTACAGTTATATTAGATATAGCTATTGACTTCCTTCTTTTTATTGCACTATAAAACATGCTGTAGTGAAAATAAAGGTTTACTTTGCAACAGAGGATTCAGACATCCATTACTGCTGACTCTTCAAATCCTTGGACATGTGTCTTGTTCCCTGTGTTGATTGAGATATTCTGAAAACCAATTAACTGTCCTTCAACCAGTCCCTGACGTGTATAATTAGTGCGGTATATTTCATGTATCTGCGTAGAGGAGGCACTGAAATATTCATCTGTATTCCTTTGTGTGCGACCAAACTATTAATAAAAGGTTAGGTTTCTTTCTTTCCTGTTTTCAGAAAACAGGCAGAAAGCTGCCATTCTCACAGAGATTCCAGGAGTTGGCCGCCTCTTTTTGATTTTAAAGATAATAATGTCTCATTTTGATTCATCCTGTTCTAACAACTGAAGATCCAAGTGTTCTTTTGCCAAACACTGAGGTAGCTTTAAGACTGATGCAGAATCAGGAACAAGCAATTATACTCACTTTTATAAACCTCAGGTAGAAGGTTTGACAAAAGGAGCGTTCTATGATCCTCAAACAAACAAAGAGTGGTTGGTTCAGATTTTAAAACTCCACCATGTTCCTAAAGTGCTCTACCAAAGAATCAGCTAAGATCATTTCAGAAAGATACTTTTCAGATACCTGAAAGCTGCCTGGACTGCAGAAAGCTTTATTTTACACTGTCATCTCATTGTTGGTTTTGACATCCCAACACCGCGATGTAAATTCCTCTGCAAAAATTTCTGACCATATTAAAAAAAATAAATCCCAATTAATAAAATCTATCACTACAGCCAAGGGGATATATAAGGAGGAAAGGAGTTCCGTAGTAGTTAGCTTCTGAAAACATTCAAACACAGGCAGGTCAGACAACACTACATTTTGTCTGTGGGTGTTTTGTTTACCTCTGTGCTGCAGATCTAGACTGCATCGTGGGTTGCTGTGAAAATAAAGATTTATAGTATTTGTGTACCTACATCAAAAATGGCTTTCATTATCTGCCTATCATGGAGGAACCTACAGGGCTGATGACCGAAATGCATCACAAAAGCAGTATTCTTTCCAGGGAAGGGAGAATCAGGTTTGCTTCTCTACTGAGTAATACCCACTGAGGCCTATCCACAAAATACAATGACACTCCCAGTGTTCTTCTTGTTCCCTAGAATCACTGAAGAGCCAGGAACATTGATACAGAAATCCAGGCTTGATTACAAGACACTCCCTAATAACAGTCAAGGGAATAACATAGGGAGTGGGAAACCTGAAACATACTCCTAGTGTATCCCTGGGGCAGAGGAGCAGAAGGTAATATACCCATCCTAGATTGAAAGACTCACCAAGAGATGGGCCTCTCTGGAGTAGTCCTCTCTGGAGGAAAGTCAAAATAAGAACCAGTAGAGAGGACACTAGTGTAAAGGTGTCGAAGTTGGATAGGGGATTAAATCTTTTGCACAGTTCTAGTGTCTTGCTGAAGAGTTCTCCTTTATTTAGAAGCAGGACAAGTTGTGAAGAACGAGGATGTGGTCTCATTGTTTGAAGTAAATCTAGCAATTATGGAGCAGCACTAAACTGAGGTCCATGAAAACTGCTGTCTTTTGCTTACAAGAGAAGTGCAAAAGGCTCAGGAGCAATAGGGGATCCTGTGTAACCTCTCTAAGGGCAGCACACCTCACACTTTGTGTTTATGAAGACAGTAATTAAAAAACAACCAAAAGCAGAGCCAAACTGCAGTATTGCACAAACACTGCAGGCAAGTAATCCCCAAGAGCTTGCAGTGTAAATAGACAACACAGATGTTGGTGTAAGGGTAAGACACATAAGCAGAGCAAATGACACAATAGGAGCAAATCGTTGCTATTAGTTTCACAGTTAGTTCCCAAGCTTGTTTTATTTTTATCTCTTTCTTTGAGGATGTCCAAAGAAATAATTGAAAAGGAAGTGAAGAGGTTGAGATAGAGGAAGGCTTGGAAGAAAGTTCACACTGAACAACTAACCCAGGCTGTAGTGATCTCTTTACGATACGGCCAAGTTCCTCATGAATCACAGCAAGCACTGCTGCAGTTCACAACACCCCCAAAAGCTGCAGTGATGATAGGAATGGGGAAGATAGGAATGTGATATTTGAATTAAGAATGAAAGGCAAGCATGGATCCAAATCTCAACATTTCCACAGAACACGTTAGTGAATCAGGCAAGTTCTCCTATTTCTCTTTCTTGTCCTCTGGGCTAGCTATTTGAAATTAGACAAGCCCTTCTCTGTGTGTGTGTGTGTGTGTGTGTGTGTGTGTGTGTGTGTGTGTACTGGTACACAGAGCAACTCTTCTTCTATGTAATTTGCAGTGAACTATCAACATTAAACCAAGAGGCTGTAATCTTTCAAATACTGTCACTCACGTACTGAAGCGGCTGGGACTGGACAGTATCCTGGCCCTGATGGAAGCTAGGGATGAGTGGTACTACTACATTCTCTTGAGTAATGCCTCCACTCTTACAGCAGGCCACACTCCCAGATGCAAACACTTGCCTGCTGGATTGTTCTCCAGAAGGGAATGTTTGTGTGAGGTGGAAATCAACGCTGTGAAACAGCGTGAAAGTAGACTGCCACTTCTGTTTTGACAAGGCTTTGAGAACCTCATTGTATGGGGGAATCACAGCCTGGTGAAACAAAAACAGTGAGGTGAGAGAAAGACAGATGCCAAAGCTGACACATATTATGATCCTTCCACAGCTAAGTTTGCCATTTGAGTCTGACACAATTTGCATCTACATTTGCATTTTAATTGTTCTGTGAAAACCTTTGCTTTGGAACAAATCCAGAAGGAGCATGCACACAGATGCAGGTCTTGGGTGGATGTTTTATCTTCTGCTATGGGAAGAGCTTGCTGTAGGCAAAGTCTCTGAAGATGAAACTGTCTCTTTCTCCACTCACCTCACATGAGCCAAGAAGGCCCCTATGGTAAGAACTGCAAATGAACACTTACCTGCTGAGGCAACTAAACAACGTATATCTATCAAAGATATCTAAGCAGGGATTTAGGGGCCTAATTCAGGTATCCACCTTTAAAAGTACATAATTACATATTTCCAGTTGAACCACAGCAATGCTAAAAGGCCCCAATGTAGATCAGCAACCTTTCCTGCCAATCAGTGTTTTAACAGGAGTCAGGTCTTGCCCCAAATGTTTTGTAAGACAGGTAAAGGAAATACTCACCATCTTGTCTATCTTGCATGAAACGGAGGCCAAAAGCCAAACAGAAGAGCTGACAACTAAAGTAAGATTATTCATTAAAAATAAATTCCTGGACAACAACTTAAATCAAGGCACCTTTCTTCATTGAACATAAACTCACTGATTATCAGTCTGGGCAAACCCTGAAAACACAAATTCTCGCTGAGCAAAGCCTGGACTAAAGAAGTTGCTTTCAATGCAGCTTATGTCTTCAGAACAGAGGCTGGAAGTGAATATCCTACCTCCTTTCTCTCAGCATCTTCATAAGAGCACATTTCTTGCCTCTGTACCAAGCACTATCCTCTCCACAAGAAGGGTGTTAGGTTATTGAAACCAGCCATACAAACCTTTTACCAAAGGAAGTGCTTTGGGATGTACAGCCTTGTTGCAGTGTTCAGTCCTGGGCTGTGACACCCCAGGGACAGCCCCACTACCAGGACAGCATCTTGGAGACTGGCTTTTCCTCACAAGCCAGACCACAGTAGCAGTAAAGGTCAACCTGGATCCACTCTGCTCAGCAGATATTACAACTAGCCTGAATATGGGATGATCAAGATCCATGGAAGATAATGATTTTTGCTTCAGTAAAACAGCGTTGACTTGCAGTTTGCTTAGTGGGCATGAATTTAATGGCCCTCAAACACAAAGGGGAGTTTTACTAAGTCATAAAAAGATAAGAAAATTCGAGTTACAGCTTCCTAATGTTCACATTGCAAAAAACATTTAGGGCAGTCCTTTAACAAAGGCTAAAAAAAAGAGGTCTTTAGGTATTCCTATCCACCAGGAGTGTCTTTGATGTGGGCAAGCACTGATTCCTGGGATTTTGCAAACTTCATTCAGTAACCCAGATCTGTAAAATTATCTCAATCAACAGAAAAGGTCTTAAAAAATTAATAACCTCAATCAAAAAATTAAGCCAAAGGGGATTAGTTTTGCTTTTTAACTCAAATTCCTTGCTGAAGTGGGTGAGAAGTAATCAGATAAATGGTTAAACCTGCAAAACCAAATAGGAGACAACCTTAGCAAAGAGCAGGGTGGGAAGGCCCAGCAGGGAAATATCTTCATTTGGCTCAGCAGTTTTCAGAGCATTTCATTTGGTCATGCCCTCAGCAAAAGGAGTGGGAGGGTTGTGTTGTTTTTTTTTAAATAACTGAGGGACTTATTTGGGAGTTTGTATTCTTAACATACTTGAAAAACACTTGAGTCTTAAAAATGCTGCCCAGTCAGACTGAAAACTTCAAAATCAAGTAACAGTGGACAGAAGACAGTATCATCTCCCATAACAACATTAATAACTTAATTTCAGAAGAGAATGTAAAACCAGTGCGGGGGGGCTGAAATTTGCGGAAAAATTAGTTTTTAGAACTCAGGATTATGTCATCAGACTGGGAAAGCTGCAGAAATTATACACCCAGCACCAACTTAACTCGGCTTCTTTGAGTACCTCTAAATAAGGTGTTTCTGTCTAGCCCTGTTAGTTAGTGCTTATCAGTTACTTAGCAGAAAGACATCTGTGTTTCTATAGCATATACCTCATCTCCACAGAAGAAGGTAAAGGGTTAAATGATATAGGACGCAGGTTTTTTTTTTTTAATATGATAACTAAGAGCTGCAATGTAATTGCCTGATTTGCTCTATTCATTAAGGATCCTTTTCCTTCTACTTCAAAAGGTTAATGCCACTCATATTTCCTTTTTTTTTATTGTCTGGCTTCACATAATGCCATGGGACAAGGCAAAATAAGCAGTTACCTCAACAAACTATAATTCATCCCAGCAGAACAACGACCAGCTGTAACTTAGTCTATTTTTAAATCCAACACATAATGAAAATCACTAAAAATAATACATTTCCCAGAGCCAAGACAATAGACCTAAAATGTGTAATAATTAGCTCTCTGGCCCAAGTCCTTTAGGCTCTAAATTCTTTTATGACTGTGAGATCTGTTCCTAGCAATCAGGCAGTCCATTGGTACCCACTTAACATCTTTATTATTAACATGTGTTTCTCGTACTGTCTATGTTTAACCACAAGGTAAAAGCACCATATGCCCGCTTAGCAAAAATCTGTGCCTCCCAACTACCTCCCTGCCAATTCAGGACACTCAGAGGTAACATAAATGAATTCATTGTCTAAAAAGGGAAACTCTGGCAAAAAATAGACGAGGAAACTGCTTTGGCATGGATTGATGCATAACCATATTTATGCATCAAAGAAAGCAGGCTGTAAATAAAAAAAAAAAAGGATCCCCTCATCAGTGTGAAGTGGCACATAGTGATTGATCTCTAGTTCCTCTCTTTTACAACATTCAGTGATTTTCAACAAGACCCTCTGTGCTATGTAAGTTCACAGAATGTGTTAAGGCATAATAAATACACAAAAAAACATGCTGAATGATCCCTGACAGTGTGCCAAAAAAACCTGCTACCACAGCAGTGCTTTTTCATATTCTGCATATGCTTTTTCCTTTAATTATTAGCTCACACAATGATCTCATGCCTGCCAAATTTTTTAGTACCCACAGTTTTGCATCCTCAGAAACAGCTCTTTGGGGCTGAATGCATCATTTGGAATCAAACATGCTCTAAAATAAAACAGACATTTTTCCTAGGGCATTCAAGTGAGTTTCAATGCTACTGCAATCAGCTGGATCTGAAATTCATTCAGACCTTTGCTTTGATTGGCAAACAGGATGATTTCTTTTCCAACCTCTTAGCTTAATTGAGTTAGCATGAAAGCATTGAAAATCCCTGACACAGACTTAAAACTCAACTAGTTAACATGCTTCATCACTCTAGTCTGGCTATTCTTTATAGTCCAGTACTGTCGAGACTCCCCAGCCCAAGCCCCTCTGTGCTCAAAGCTGTACAAAAACAGAGGGGAAAGTCCCTGCCTCAGCCTAGAAAATCTTGATAAGGCATTTCAATTCAATTGAAAAAAACACTCTGTCTGATATTTCAGGGTTACAGTTCGCCTGTCAGGATCTAGCTGGAAGATGGGAGCCCCCATGACGTTTTACGTTCCATTTACCTCTTTTCTTTGACTGAGCACTTTGACACAGCACTAAACCAAGGCTAAGCACTTCCCTCTAACAACATCATCGCTACCATAAAATTAGCATAGGCATTTTCAACCTCCTTTCACTCAGACAGAGTTCTCATTGGTTTGTGTGATGGGTTTACATGAGTAGAAGATCTTTGAGAATCCATATCAACAATATGAATGCATTTGTTAAGGATAGGAATGAGAAGAGCAACATGACCACTTACAAGACAGGTGAGTTCTTATGCATGCAAAATGCCCATTGAAGTAAGCCCTTGCCTGTGTAAAAATAAGCCCATTTAGAGAATAAATTAGGTATAGAAAAACAAGATCAGGACAGAAATCAATGCGATTTCCTTTTGGTGTGTCCTGCTAACATCCATTTTAGCCCACTTGTTTATGCCTCCCACTACACCGTGGTTTAATTCATTTGTTCAATCTTATATCTGGCACGGATACCTCCACTTCGCACTGGTTCACTTTAGTCCTCACATCCCCCAGTCCTCCCCAGCAAGGAAATAAAATACAACTGCTTCTTCCTGAAAATACAACTAACTGGCATGCTCAGACAGACAGATATGAGGCCCAAGAGCTCAAAGGCTCTTAAATTCTGGAGTCCCAACTATTTAGCACAGTGAGAGTCAAGCATCCTAATCTTTATGAAGATCTGGGATTGCGCTGTGGCCCAAGGTGTTTCTATAACAGGCCAGGACACTGAACCTGTCTCTGCCGAGCCCCAGCCAGCCCTCCAGCCACAACCCAGCCACGTATTTTGAGTTTTGCATTTGTACAAAGACATCTATGCAGCTTAAGAATAATTTGTATCCAGACTATTGTAGGACATCCCTAGAGCTTCATACAAGTGAAATAAACTTTCTGCCTTATCTGAACTTGACTACAGCTTCTGGGCTTTAATGTCCAACCTTTAGGCACCAGCTGAATTCACAACTGTTTCTAAAATACTGTCACCAAACCCTGACATTAAGGGCTGTGGTCGTGTTCAGATCTATCAACATTGAAACTTTGCATGTTGACTCCTAGAGGCCATTGATCAAGCCAGCAAGTCCAGAGACTAAAACTGAGGTAAGTTCCCTTCTCCTCAAAACATGTTCTTCATTGCATCCATATGAATTGAGAAATATGAAGAATCAACTTTCCTGCTCTTGATCTCTTCCCACTTGCATTCTGCTTCCGACCTGTCCTCAGAGCCATCCGTGGAAACAGAGAGCAGACTTGATGCCTAGAGAAGAGACCAGCTACTGGTCTGGGAAGTACAACACAAATGTCCCTGCTGCAGCTTTACTGGTACAACAGAGAAGATGGTCAGCTCATGTGGCTCGAATTGGGTAAGGATTGCCTTCAGAGTGAACACAAGTAGGTCAGTATGCCCTCAATATACTGTAAAAAGCTCTAAATTCCTTACTGAACAGTAAGGGTAAAGAGCACCCAAAGCAGACAGGGCAAAGTATTAAGAAGTTGATCATTAAAGGAACACAGATTGCCTTGAACACTCTGCAAGGTGGGTCCTAGGGAATAAATAGCAGCTGTTAGTGTCATGAAGTGGATGAACTGAAACTATTCAAGCAATTCTAGAGACTATTAACACAAAATTACGTTGAAAATATTGCCCTCTTCCCAAAATTCACCTACAGGCAGTTTGACCAGAAATATAACAGTTCTCTATCTACCTATGCATAGGTATTTTCTTTTTAGAAATAAAAAGCAATAAAGGCTCACAGTAAATATTGCTTTAGTGATAAAGCCAAACAACTTTTATCAAGTAATGCAGTATCTAGGTCCTCTGTTTGAGCTGGATCTTTGGGTCCAATGGAGCTTTACTGTGTTATGACTTCTGGGGTGAAATTAAAAATGAAAATATAAGAGTCTTTATTTTTCCAGATGTAAGCAGGGATACTCAAGCACACAGTAAAAGGGTTTTAGGCATTGGGATCGGATTTACAGTCATTAAGACATTTGGGTTCTGCCTGCCGAAACCTCAGCTTGACAAAAAAGTTTTTTTAAATCAGTGAGTCCCAAGCCAATGGTTTCCTCTCTGTGGACCTGCATAAACAAGATGTATGAAACAATGAAGCAGAGTTTGGGTGTCTTGAGACTGAGTATTACTAATTGATTGGTTTTAACCTTTCAAGCTTTCATGGTTAGCTAATGTGAAATGGTTGTTTTTCAGTATTTTTGACTTTTATGTCAAAATGACAAGTAAACACTCTTTTTTTTATAGAATACATTTAGAGATGAGCGTAGATTATTCTGGGTATTTTTGTTATTTGCCTTTGATGATTTGTGGTCTTAAGAAAATAATCCTCTCTATACTTGAATCTCAAACCTGGCTTTTCTCCTGTGAATAGGAAGAACTTGTTTCCAGTTTGGTTAAAAAGTCAATTAAGCACTGAAAAAGAAAAGACAAAGAATAACAAGATGAATAAGGAAAAAGAAGCATTAAACACAACTCCCCCTTCTGACATTGCATAACTAATATTTCAAAAGTGATGAAAAACAGAGGTGATGCAATTTTTAGGAAATCTGTCCAGGAAGCTGGAAAACAAGACTGATTTCCTGTATGACCTTTCCATGTTATTCAGGGCCATGTTTAGGCCACCAACCAGAAGGGCCTAAAATTAGGCATCATGATTCCAATGATGTTCAAAGCAGATCAGGCCACCTGTTGTGTACCAAAGACTCCTGAAAGGGTGGAGAGAAGCAGTCACATCATCGAGGTTAGGCAGTCATAGCCACAGTGGGGAGCAATAGGGCAGTACAGTCACTTTGGGTGTTGTGATTTCTCCCAGTGAATCTAGACAGGAGCTGAGATGTAGCAAGGAGAACATGACACCTTCTTGCCTTCAACACAAACAAAACACCTTTTCCTCTCTCAGGCATTATAAAGATTAGTGTTCTGGTCGTTTGGTGCCCCCATATCAGTGACAAAGTTTAGGTAAATACCTAGGAGGCATGGGCTGTAAGTCGAGGTAGTATCTTTCATTAGACTGACCACTAAAGATAAGTACCTGTATAGATAGTAGACCATAGAACCATAACGATCCCAGAGACTCCTCTGCTCAGCTTGCTTTCACTCTCAGAGGTGGACTCTCAGAGGCCAGCAGATGGTGAGGAAGTCACAAACAAAAGCAAATGTGTATTTTGCATGATATCCTTCTTACTTTTCCTGCTTCTTATGACAACAACCAGCATTGGATTCTTAAAAATTTTGCTAAAAATGCCAACAGAAGGTAGGATGGTCACCTTGTACAGATAAAAAGGCAGTCTGTGCTTTTAGTTTTCCATTTGAACTGTTTTCAACATCAGCAGCTATAGGAAAGGTGACAAGAGGAAAGGAGTCTACTCCATTAGCGCCAACCCCTCTTCACAGAGCTCACAGTGTGACGCTAGATCACATTGCTTGTTAGCTGGGTCATTTGTTTATTAATAGTTGCACACAATAAGTCTTAGGCTGCTTGTTAGCTGTGTGTAGAAGCAATAAAGTATTCTATTATGCACTAAATCAACTCTATTACTCTGTTTAAATGGAATTTTTGGTATTTTATAGCCAAAGTGATTGTCTGCATAATACTTTGATTTCTCCTAAACCCTTCACCTTGCTCTCCAAATAGTGTGTCAGAGAACTCAGCCAGATTTCTTTCTATGACCACTGAGGACCAGCAGCAAATCTGGGATAAAACACACCCACTGACTAGGGGGGTGGCTGCTTTCTTTTAACTGGTGTGCCCCTTTCCCACAAAGGGTACAATAATCAAGGGCCCTCCTTAAAACTCTGATACTGGCTGGTATGTCCAGTGGAAATATTATCAAGGGGAAAACCATAGGGGAGCCTTATTGATCCCTTCCTCTGCCCCAGCAATGCTGGCTGATACCTGCAAACTCCGCCTCACACAGTGCAGAGCAGCTGCCTTCCCCCATTCACCGTTGCTATTCCTGACCTCGATGTTGCTGAGCATCTGTCTGCACACATTTCTCTCCTCATGATTTTTCTGTGATAGCAGCTTTCTCTTAAGCTTTCATTTGAAACCTTATCCCTCTCTCGGGGTCAAGAAGACGTCAGAAACATGCATGATATTGTCTGTCTGGAAAGACTGAGATATCCAACATCAATCAAACACCCTCCTGTGCCAGGCAATGTTATAGGAACCGAGTCCTTGCCCTGATGAGGAATCAGTCTTAATGCACAGGATAGGCAAAGGGATAAACGTAACAACATAAAATTAGCATTCCCAGCTTTAACAGCAAGGCAATAACTACGCCAGCCAGTTTTTTCCTTCTCAGACTAACTCCTGACCCATGGATCAGCCAACAACAGCTCAAAACATCACACAGGGAAGCTGCTTTGGATTCCAAATTAACTCTGTAAGAATGACTTGACAAGCACTACTGAATACCTATGAATGTTGCTTTTATAGAGGCATTTGTTTCTTTTAATTAAGCAAACAGTTTAATTAGATTTTCCTCACACATCAGATAAATATCATTTTGCTCTGTCTTGTTCTATGTCTTGTGAATGATTCTTAGATTCTCACAGCCAAGGTATTTTATTCATGTACTAAATGCCAAACTAAAGCAAAACTAAAATTAAAAATATTGTGTCAATTTGTGCTGGCTCTAGATTCAACCATCTGGAATAATCTTAACACCCATGAATGCAAATATTTTTCTCTGCAGCCAGTCAAAACAGATGCCTTATCTGCTTTGCTTACAAGGACAGAGGCAGAGGGATCTTGGCTGTGCTGTACACCGTGGCTCCTGAAGCCTGCAACCTCTTCATCATAAGCCATGGAGCATTGTACTGTAAGTCCCTCAGGATATATCACTGATCACAAAGATCAAATTGTACTCAGCAGAACAAAATGAAAGAGATGTAACTCACTTCAAGAGCAACATTGGCTTTCCACACTTCCTCCCTTTATGCCTCATCGTGCCTTGGGGAGAAAAGAATTAGGAAGCAAGTAGAGCAATTCCTCAGAGATAAAAGCACCGAAATAAAAAATTAGGAAATATTCAGACCTGTGGAGAAGCCAAGCTTTTTCCCTTCATTGAGTCAGACCCTTTAGGATCACTTATAAGGACAGAAATCTCTGTTTGCATTTGGCAATTCATAGCACCAAAAGAGAGAGAGGCGGTATCTGGTTTCAATGAGATGCACTCAGCACTGCATAGCAGTATCAGATCATATGCACAAGCAGTAAGGCTGATATGACAGCATGTGCAGATGAATGAGAGGAATTCCCCCTCATGAGGGAGCTAGGGCACCCAGCAGTTTGATTTGCCCTCTTTACCTAAATGGATCAAGGAAGGAGGAGTAAGTCTTGACTAGTCACCCCCTTCTGCCATCCATGTGGATTTGTATGCAGTCTTCTGGTAGTAATGCAAGTTAAGCAGCAGCTCTCCAATGATGTAGAATCAATAGAAAAGGCTCTGTTACTGTTAGTTTTTCTGGAAGCTGACTTTTGATAATTCCTATTACTAAAAATTTAAATGACAAATTACTTCTTTTACAGCAAACTTACATTTGCTATGCAAAGAAGAGAAAGATTACTTCACAGTCTTACCAGTACAAATTGACTCCTAGCCTGGCATTGAGAAAATTGGGCTGAGGCTTTTAAATATCAGATCAGTTCTCAGTGACTGGAAAGCTAAAAACAAATTAAAAAAAAGAAAAACAAGTACAGCAGCAGCATGTAAAGAGTACATGTAAGATCAGTGGAAACAAGCTATTTTTATCAATCACTAAATTGCAAGACCCAGAGAAGAACTTCTGATCTCCTGTTATAGTAATGCTGTGGGATTATAAATAACCTGCAGTAACAATTTGGGGCCGTTTACTACTTTCAGAAAGGTGGACAAAGTAGTATGTCAACAAATGAGGTGCACAGTAATCCTTACTCAACGGTTTTTGAAAGTTTTTTCATTGCAAGTGCTCCAAGTTTTATTCCAAGGCATAAGTTTTTCTTTAATGTTTGGCTAACCTACCTTTGGATGGAGAGTTAAGATGGGGAACAAAAATGCAACACAGGTAGCATGGAAAACAAACTCCTTTTCATGTTTCTTCAACTAATGTACTGCCATAGGAAATCAATGGCATAATATGTTCTGAAACTAAGAAGAATAGTCTTGGAATAATCATGAACGCAGTACAAAAGATATCTGAGGAAGATATTGTGTGTTTGGAAGTTTATTTGAGATGTGATTTTCCAAACATATCCATTGGTATAATAAGAACATCACGTCCTCTCGGATACTTGACCCATCACGACTGCAACCATAATTTCTACTGCAATAAAGGAGATAGCTCCGATCGTTAGAACTGACATTTCACATTTTGAATGCTGAGTAGAGGTTTTAGCCAGCAAAAGCCACACTTTTCTTTGGAATCCTTTCAAATTTGTGTTCTTTCACATTAAACAGATTTATTCTTCCTATCATCAGCGGCTTGCTATTCAAAGGCAGTTTAAGGCAGGACACTCCAAGACAGGTCAGAATCTGAACTTTTCCAGTGATATTTAAAGCCTAACTATAAAATTATTGCCATTTTTCAGAGCTCTCAACAATTCAACTCACATTTCTATCAGTACCTATTGTATCATCGCATTATTTAAAATACAAATGGTTTCTCATTTTATGAATCAGTAGTCCAGTGACATATATTGCTTCTCTGATGAAAGGAGAAAATTTCGGTAGCACTTTCTGACAGCTGGCACACAGTAATCTATCATGGGGGCTCCAGAAATAAAGAATTCTGCTAAAAAACACGGCTCTGCAGCCATCATCTTGTGTCAGTAAAAAAGTCAGATTTACTACATGAGATAACATCGAGTTTCTACAGTATTCCTTCACTTTCAGACAGAACTGTTACTGTTTTAGTCTTCTGGAAATTTCCATCATTTTGTCATTTAAACATCAGGAACAATATTGGTGCTAGGGAAAAATAGACCTAAGTACAAAATAAGGCACACAACATGAAATAATATCAACTGGTTATACACCTCAAAGGTTTTGATATTATTTGTTTCAATTAGATAAAGATCCCTTTCTTTCAAGACAGCCCAATGAAGATTTCAGTTCAATATGCAGGAAAGAAAAAAAATGAGATTTAAAAAAAAGCATTGACTAGACATTGTGATCATGTGGATCAGCATAAAGAGTAGTGCAAGACACACAATGCATAATAAACTAATTGCATAGCAGTTCCTGGAGTAGGGTATGCAGCATTTGTTACAGCACTTCAAAAGGGAACTTTGGAATTGTAGGGATCAAAGAAGGATAACAAAATACAGATTTGATAAAGACATGGATTGCTTATCTTTAAGAGGGTAAATCAGAGGCAGACATGAGAAAAGTAGAGAGTAATAAATTATCTAGAAAAAGTAGACCAAGAGTTTATTTTTTTTCCCAGGGCTGCTTTAGTGCCAGATCTGTCCAGAAAGGTGGCCCAATATATTTTCCAGTGCTGAAATGACCTATGGCCATCTAGTTTATATGCTCTTGGCCTATAAGAACACAAGTATACATCCATCTACCTCAGTAATGAAGGAAAATTTAAAAACAGAAGATATTTAGTGAACAAGAACACTCAAAATTATAAAAAAACCTCATAGAATTAACCTGGAAGTATATACAAACTTCTACTCCAATCTTCAAGCCAACTTCTATTTGCAAGGCATCAAGGAGAAGAACGAAATGATGGAAGATTACTCTACGACCTCTACCCTCAAAGCACAGAACTGCAAGGTGCAGCTTCTAAGCCACTGCGTATTACATGGATTCCCTCCTTGCTCAACAGCATCCTTCCTCAGAGCTGAGGTGAGCATGAGTTCACCTTTCCAGGAACTGACTTCCTTGTTAAAAAAATTCTCCTACATCTGGGTAAAGCCTGCATAAATTTTCCTTTTGATTGGGAAAAAAGAAGGTGTTCCTCAGAGAGCAATATAGAACAAAAAACTAACTCCAGAGCTTTGAATTGCTCCCTGCAGGAGGATCTCTGTCGACTACAGAAGTATCCGATGGAGATTGACCTGGGAGGCTGGATGCTAAGAGGCTAGTGAGAATCCACTCAGTGTCTACTACACACTTAAGGTAATTATTTTTAATGGGTTTCTTAAAACTTTCATACCAAGTTCTAGCCACCTTTGCACCTGAAATTGGGAGTTTCGGTTTGCAAGTTGATAACAACATTAAAGCAGTACAATAAAGCTTACACTTCAAAAAAGAAGTCAGAACAATGTTTAACAGGATTAGACCCATTAATGTGAAACTAAACAGACAGCAGCATGCTGTAAAAGCCCTGTAGTTGCAAACTTTTGAGCAGAAATTAATAAACAAAATAAACTTTCAGGCCTTAATTCTTTTCTTATATAAAAATGTATAAATCAGAAGTAACTCAAATCAAGCCAACAGAGTACTGTAGGATTTGAACATGCATAAATGAGACATAGACTACAACAACATATGGGGAATTAAAAGAAGAATTGTCACAATGGCAGAGTCACAAAATCAAAAGAGGATATTTGAAGATAATTTTTTTCCTGTATTTTTAGCAAGTAAATACTAACAGAGTAGAGGATGACCACTTGCAGAAATGCAAGCTTATGTCCCCCCACAAAAGACCTTACAGATTCATATGTGTTTGGTGGATTTCTCCCATGTCATGTACATTCATTTATTTTTTCTCTATTAAAAATCTCCTATAAACAATATCCCGAGTTGATGAAAATGACACAAAGAGACTATATTGCCACAGATGACACTGAGACAGAATTGATCTAGACAGATTTATTCCCAGGTTTAGTAAGAAATTCAAAATTACTGCAAAAAGAAAGGAGAAAAAAATTGCTTTTGCTTGGGGCAGCTCATGGCTACTGCACTATCCCTTGCCTTTTAATCACTTGCTGCAGCAAAGCAACAATCAATACAGCGCAAAAGAGATCACAGAGGGCCTAAACCAGGTCTCACTAAAATTAATGGTGGAAAAGAAACACCTTCCCCAGGGGAAGTTCTTCGAGAGCCACGGCACAGGTCCTGCAGCCCAAAGACAATGGTGACTTTGAGCCACAGTTGTACTCTCCAATTAGGGCTGCTTCAGAGGGCTGAGGCAGGTCCTTAGGGAATGCATCCCATTCAGAACAACACCCCCGGGCCACTGCAGAAGCATAGCAATTCAGGTCTTGCTTTAGCCTTGCCTCTATCTCTGCTCCCCTGACTGTCTTCCCTATACCAGGTTCTACAGAGAGTGCGCAAAAAACAACCATGGGTGTCCTTCCATGGGGCTTCCACAGTAGGGCAGAGAAGAGACCAAAGCTGAAGTGTCTGAGTCTCTGTACTACTGGGTCTCAGTCCCAGTCAGAGATAGAACAGAGACAGAAGACTTCACTCTCTTCAGAGATAATAGCGTCACAGGAGGGACAAGGGCTAATCCAGGACCACAGCATCAAACCAGAGGACATTTGGCCATTATTTCTTTGCCATGGGACCTTTCTACAACCTAATGACAGTATTTTTTTTCCTTTTGCTCATTTCTACAGAAAGTGTACTGCTACATGTCTTGGGGGCATGGGGGTGGAAGAGATTGACCAGTAGCTGTCTTAAACTGTGAGCTCCTAGGACAGTAGCATGAAAAGAATCTATGATTTCTATGAAAATTGTCTTTATTATTTTATTGCAAATAAAAAAAAAAGTTTTTTTCCAAAATTATCACTAGACATTATGTGCTCTGGCTTCTCTCCAAGGCTGATTACAAACCTGGATATGCAATCTAATTCAATAAATGAAATAATTGCAAGGCTTAGAGGTGAAGAAAAGATTTTTAATGTTCCACACCCAGATTTTCTCCTGATCCCTCACTGACCTCAGGCAACAAATCAAAACCAGATTAAACTCCATCATGGTTTCACATCTGGAGGCATCAAGTCAGTAGGAGCGTTCTTGTAAAGTTAGACTAAAGGTCCATTTAATTCAATACTGTACTTCCAATAGTGGACAAATGCCCAGGTGAAGGACATTAAGAACCAAGCAATCATGTAAATAATATTTTGCTCTATATAGCTCAGTCTCTAGAGGCCTGTAGTTCATGAACTTTGTCAACAATGGAAGCATCTTTGCATGTAAAAAGCTTCAGTACATCTTTCATAAATTTATCTATCTAATCATTTTTTAAGCCTAAGTGAGCATTTGGCTCTCACAGCCTCTTTTGCCATTAACTTTTTTAGGTGCTGCTTAAACAGAAGCTACTTTTTGGGTTTGATTACCTCCATTGTCCAACCTCTGATTGCCTTCCAGTTCTACTGTACCATTTTAGTGATGGGAACGGCAAAAGCTCTTTGTTCTCATGAGGTTACATACACTACATAGAATATTTTGTTCTCTGTTCTATTAAAAATTTGTAACATACAGCCTTAGTTCCTAATAAACATTGAACTTATTATTTTATAGGCTTCTTGGAGTTTTTTTCTCCCAAGTTCTTAGTTACAACCCCAAGATACCTGATGAAAAATATCTATTCCATAGCCTGTTCTTAACCAGTTTTTCTCCATGGGTGTTATTTTATATTTGTTCTTTCTTGCCCACTATCATGAAAGTTTTCCTAAATTGTTTACAATGAGCTTTCATTTTACAGCTTTTAATATGTTAGTATCAGGAACAAACTTTGTCATCTTACAATTTACATCCTTTCCCAAACCAACCATGAAAATACTGAACTATGTGTGCTGTCCATGAATGTCTATGGGATGCCAGTGGGGCTTTCCACCATTGACAAATCTGACAACTTAATCCTTCCCCTTTTTCTTGTGCCTTTAAACCACTCTTTCATCTATGCAAGGACCTTTCCTTTTATCCTGTTGCAGCTCAGTTTCTTTAAAAGTCTTTGATGAGAAACCTTGACAGGGGCCTTCTAGAAATCCAGGTATCGCCTGGATCTCCCTTGTCTACTTGGTTACTGACTCCTTCAAAGGAGAGATTTATGATGCACAACTCTATAAATGCCGCAAGAACTCTTCCCCAATATATTATATTTACCCACATGCCTGTTAATATTACACTTTGTTATGGTTTCTATTGTCTTGTTTAGTGCAGATGTTTGATTTACTGGCCTGTAGTTCCCCAAGTTTTCCCTACATCTTCCACTTTCCATTCCACTGACACCAAAACAGTTTTGTGTCTGAGGTTCAACTAACAACCTGTCACAAAATGTCAGACAGACTCATAGGATTGTGGAATATCTCAGGCTAGAAGGAGCTCATAAGGATCACTGAGTTTGAGTCCCTGCTTCTTGCATTACTTAGAGCAGAGCAGATATCGCTGAGTAACTTATTTCAGGCACCAAATTTGATCTTAGGTTCGAAAATTTTCTGAAAACTCAAAATTCTATTGAAACTAAGGAGAATCTAATGAATAAAGCTATTCCTTACATTCAACTCATTTAATTTCATTAATCTCAGAAAAATAAAAATGAAGTCTTTTTTGAAGAAAATTATTAAGTTTTTTAAATATGTAGGAACCAAAATAAAACAGCATGGAAGGAAATATCTCTTCTTCTCATGTTAATTCTGATGTTATTCCCAGTTAAAGCAGCAGAGAAATCACCAGCGATCACACTGGTGAAGAATCAGTTCCTAACTGCTGGCACATGGGAACTGCTACTGCAGAAGGTGCCTCGAATCGAGAGGCTGTGCACCTTCCAGACCAACTCTAGGTCCTGAAGTCAGTGCCCGCTTTCAATCTGCAAAATAAAAAATGTCCTTGTCTTGAGATCTATAACCAACCGCAATTGCAACTCAGTCTCATGTTCTCTGCCTAAACAGCTGCCATGCCTTAGGATATTCTTGCTCCTCAGTTGTTTGTCACTGTCCTGCGCAGCGCTACAGGAACCCATGTCCATGCAGCTCTACCACTGCTGCCCAACACCCAGCAGTTTAATGTAAGTCTACTTTTTCAGTGTGCTAAGTTCCTACAAGAGACCACGAGCCGGAGCCACTGGAGCATGGCAGGCTTTCTCTTGCTATCATGGGGGCAATAACATTCAGAGAAGGTGCAGACATTGTGGGGAGGGTAAGAGCTTCTTAAAAAAATATACAGCAAGCTTTTCCAGAAGTCATCTTGGAATGGCCTTAGTGCTGAGATAATCAATCCTCCTTGGCTTTACTACTGAAATAAAGATCCTGGTGCCTGTACTAGTGCTACATAAACTGCACATTAGGACCAGGGAAAGGTCATCATAGCATTATGTGTACTACACTTCCCAGAAAGGTAACAGCGCCTGCAGGAGAGTAAAGGCTGGCAGGTTTAGGACGAGCAGGAGAAAGAAACACTTACATGATCAATTACACGCTCTGTGCTTGTCCCTGGATTTGAAAGGGATGACACTGCTCTACCCACACTGTGACGGCAGGAAAGCTATTTCACTCTGCATTTACTCCAAGATTATTTTTATGTACCATTCACTGTGCTATTGCTATTTACTTTTACTAAAATCTCCACTGATATACAGGGAAAGAAGCAGTTACAGAAACAGCTTTGCCATTTCACTGCATTTCAGCATCCTTTATAAACCAGAAAAGCCCAGGATAAACCAGATATTTTTACCCTTGATTTTCATTCCCTCTTTACACTGCAGAAACAGAATTGTTGCTACAACTCTACAGGTTGAGACCTGTAGAACCAGTAGATTGATAGAAATGTAAACTTTTTTTTTCATAGCAATGTATTACTGAATTTCTTTGCAATGAAATCGCAGTTCATAAATTTTCAGGAAAGTTTCTTCTTGAATTAAAAAAAAAGGACACAAGGGGTTATTTCCAAATGAGACTTATGGAACAATTGAGAATTATTGAAACTGTTTCCTAAGTGAATCAGCTTAGCGGTACTGATGAGAATTACAAATCTGTTGCCAGCTCACCTTATTGAAAATCAGACTGGGAGTGTATGTCTACAAGATCGTCTCCTAGTGTGTTTAATGCATTTTGCTGCTTTCTGCTAAGACAGATAGCATACTAAACAGATCCAAAGCATTCTTCACTGCAACACTAGAGCATTCTTTTTAATGGAGGGTATAATCTCATTACAAGCTCTGGTAATCATCTAGATTGCAATCTTAATTGGCAAAGTAGGTAAAATAGATAAAACATATTTCTTCTGTCCTCTCCTCCTCCTTTTTTTCTTTCTAAATGTTCAGCAAAAGAAGAGTGGATTTTTTTTCTCTCTCATTAGCTTTTATGCATCAGAAAGATTTCTTTGTCTTTGTTATCCTCCACACAGATCCTTTGCATGATTACATTTCAGATTTCAAATCTATGATTATAAATCCAGATTTCTGTGACAGACTTCTGCCAGGCACTAAGAGCTCTCAGCATCTCACAGGAGGTGTTCAATACCTTATAGGATTCAATTCTCATTACACTGAGCACATCTCTGGTAGTTCAAAAGGTACTGTCTCCTGAAAAGAAATCTCATTAATTCCATCAGTCCGTAGTAGCCTATACCATAGGCTATCTACATTTGCAAAGAGCTGCAGAAGCACACTAAATCAGCTTCACATCACTCTGGGAAGGCAAATAATGTCTTCTTACTAAACTTAGTTCATGTATGAGGAAATGGAAGCAGTAGGAAGAAAAAGGAGAAAGCCTTAAGGCTGGGGAGAACAAAAAAATCCTCGTGCCCTGGCAGTTGTCTGCTGCCATAACCCTGCTGATGCCCTTGGAAAGTCTGTGCATTTAAACAAGTGTCCCAGGTCTTTATCTCACTGCAACCGAGCTTCCAGCTGTGACCAGATCTGAAGCTGTGTCACATCAGCACTGAAATGAGGTGTTCTCTCAGAAAGTCAGGCTACTGAGGAAATGGAAGTTCACAAGCCTATCAAACAGCAGGAGGAAAGGTTCTCTCTCCAGCCAAGCACTGCAGTTCTGCACCATTTCTCCAAGATGGCTCCACCCAAGTGGCTCAAATCCCAGAGTAAATAACACCACTGATGATGTTCAGCACTAAAATCTGGTTTCCAAAATAGGCTTCTGGGAGACGTTTTTTACTTTGGTGATAGAGTTGCCCACTGCTGAGCTACTCCATCACAAGAAAGGTAACCTGAAAAGTTTTCTAAATCCTGACATCAAACTGCTAAAAGTTGTACTTCAAATGACAGTAGCGCAGAACATGGTTTGAAAGGATCTGGAATGTGTTCGGCTTTTACAGTCACATGTAGGAAAATTGACCCTTCAAAGCGTTTGAACTGGAGAAGTGCTTAGACAGAGGCGTCTTCCTGTTGCATTTATTCCAGAGAAAGAGGACACCAAGGTCAGCCTCAGTAAGTTCTCCACTTCCTCCATTTATTTTGAGAAAATGGCTTAATTCTGTTTTCCAAACAGAAGTCCAGCCATGACCAGTGTAAAGACGCAGATTTTGGCGAGATCTTCTTTTTGAGTTACTTTCCCCATCCAGCAGCACTGAGGTTGCAGAGCATCCTGACCAGGGAAAGGAAGGTGTAAGGTAACCCTACTCTCCATCACAAAGGAGTGGGACATAAAAATTTATGCTTTTCCTTCCCCTTCACACTTACAATAAAAGACAAGTGGCACATCTCTATTCTCAGCTAACCCAATTTGTGAATATCACCTTCTTTTAGTCTGCAACCAGCTCATGCTGAGCAAGACCTTGCACTTGCTGTCCTACTCTAGAATCTCATACAAAATCTGAACCCTTCATATGCACGTTTGTGGTCCTTCTGGTTTCATGGGTGTATAAGTTGAAATGCTGATGTCAGTATAACTAAGAGATCAGAGCAAGCTTGATACATTTAAATACTGTTCACAAAAATTAGATGATATTTGAGACCCATTTACAGTTCTTTTGCTTGTTTCTTCTTGCCGCGGCTAAACCTGGGATTTGCCCATGTAAATGGCAAAATATTCTGCTGAGAACGTGTACCTTAAGAATTACGTTTAAAAATGAAAAGAAAAAAAAAATGAAACAGTGAAACGCCTTTCATCAGCCAGGAACTATATTATCCTTTGCAATTAAAATTTAAACAAAAGTATTCTTACAACGTATTTATTAAAGGGAACATATTGCACTTCATTGGCTCAAACACCAGCATATAAAATTAATATTTTAAATCTTAATAATGAATTGTATCTCACAATTATCCTTTGTATCACAAGATCATCACAACTTTGACAATACTGCTGAGCAACTTCAGAGGTGTATGTTTTGGCTATATTTGAAAGAGAAAGATGAATATGTTTTTCACAGACAATACTTCTGTTAAATTCCCAAACTAGCAATGGCAAGAGTTATGCAATCAGAGATTTGGATGATTCTCATTCTCCTTTTAAGCCACAACAAGCATAAGTCACTTTCTCTGTGGGACAGTGGTTGCTCATACTCAAGCATTTAGCAACAGAACAAGGAATTTTGTACGCTTTACAAGGCTGGACTTAAAGCAAAATTCTTTTGCCAGACTACAGCTAACTCAAATTTCAGAAAATCCTTTCTATTTGTGATTTTTCTTTTTCACACTATGCTGGTTAACCTGACCTTCACGAAGCATGTAAAAGTCACGAGAAGGCTTCACAGTACTGGAGGCTCTGTTGCCTTAAAGAACTTTCAATCTAATCGCTGAGAAATCTTTGCATATCTGCTGTACTATCTGCCACTTTTATTTTTCCATATATCTTTTTACTATTTTCCATTTTTATTCTCAAGGACTCGATACAACTGAGTTCCCCAAGGATTGTCTGAGAACTTCCCACATGAAGGTCAATACCTTCTTACTTTGGAGTATTCCAACGAAGACTGGAAAATGTGCCTTAAGATGAGATATAGCATGCATATCTATGTACTAAGCTGTTTCTAACGATCCATACCACCCTGAAACATAAAACACTAGAGTTCACTTTCAGTCTAAGACCAAGTCTAAGTAATACTATCATGAACAGAGGACAAAACAGTCTCACTCCAGCAAAGACTACAGAACTCCAGCCGCAGGTTTTCAGGAGAGCACATTGTTCCCGTGTCAAGAAGCGTGCAAAGAGTGTATTCCTCACTTAGGAATCATCTGGAAAGGATCGAGATCTGCCTTTTTCTGTAGTCTGGAGCACTAACATTAGATTTACCCTCATACTGTTCTCACAAAGCGCCTTGGATTATAGCCCTGCATCCAAGCTCGGTGGATCTTGAGCACAGTGAATACTCTCAAGAGCCTGCTCTTGGAGCTGTGGATTGCAAGAATATGCAAATCTGGAACTGAGCCCTGTGAAGTGACTTACTAAAGTTCACAAGCTTTACAAAAAGCCTGGAGCAATAACAGATGTAATAACAATGGGGATTGTGCTGCCTATATATATATCTATCTATAACAAGGTATTTCTACCCTTTCAAACAATTCGATGTCACCAGTCACTTACCTTATCTGTACTCTCACTAGGAAGGGATTTGGAGCAAGATGGAGTACATTCATCAGGTAGAACAAAAAAAAACTTTGCGTTCCCTAAGGTGCATATACATATACATGTGTGCACACAAGTGGAGGGGGGGACAACAATTCAGAAGGAGATCTGCTTCACTTCTAATTCTGACATGATCCTCCTGAATTCAGATGCAATGCAAACAGGATTTAATAGGAAGCAGTTTCTAATGAAATGCTTGGATTAGTTTGTCAGTCAGGAGCTGCAAACCTCAGTCAGCACTGAAGATCAGTTCCTGCCAAAAGGGTTTTTTTAATATAGTAAATTCCAAAGAGATACAGCAGTCCTAAATAGATCTATTGCTTTCTAAGAATATAGTGCGGTGTGCCTGCTAGGCAACTTGCCTAGAAATTCTTTTCCAATGAGGTACTGGAAGAGACAGTTTCATTTGCTCTCTTCCCAGTTCCTTGAGCGGCAGTAGCTCCAGAGCACTGCTTCAGTTACCCATATGAAGGCATTGTGTATCTAGAAATCATTGTCTTAAACTGAAGGAGTCATCAAGTCTAAGGAAAGAACTCTGCCAACAAAAATCTACCATAAAGCACTGAAGATGTTCTTGTTAAAAACCAAAATACACCATTATTTGGGATTTAATTCAAACCCTACAGATATCCTTAGGAAATATTTGTTAACACCTATAGACTTTAAAGCGGTGTTGCCCATAAAGTGGAAAGGAAAGGTTATGGACTATCTTATGCTCTTCTGCAGAGAAAGTAAGGAAGGAGGGCACGTACATCTAGATATGAGTTAACCCACTGAGCGTTTTTCCCAAGCCACAAGGACCAAAAACAGAAATAAAGTTTTCCTAGCATGACATTACCTATAACAGTACAACTCAATTCTCTGCAAAATTTCCTGTGGATTGGCTTAGGACCTTCAGACCCCAGGTCAGATCTGGACCCAAGTTCTACAAATTTTCTCAGACATTTGGCTCTGTACAAAAGGAAAACAGAGTTTCTTCGTCACACACATTGGAAAGTTAAGTCTTATCATGTCTTTTCATGTCTCTCTATAGATACACTGAGTCCTCACACTACTCACACTACTCATCAACTCCCTTCTTTATAGCAGCAGGCTACAAGAAGAGGCTGGTGACATCTGAAAGCTGCCAAATTCAAGGCTGAAGCTCAGAGACAACCATTATGACAATTATAGATTTTCAAAGCAAGGTAGACAACAGAAGTACCACACACCGGATGCTCCACAGTGGAGGAGAAATCAGGTTCTCTGGAAAAGCTCATAGGTAATGTTGTCCAACACATGTGCAGTGCTTAAAGGAAAATAAATCACTATAAAGGGCTGCTGTCACTCCTCATTCCTACACTGCTGCCAAGTGTGCTGCTACACAGCTTCTTACCTGGATTGCACAGTCACTTTAAGAGACTTAAGAAACAGAAAACATAGTGTGCATCCAACTTAGGCTTCAGTAGCTTTCACATCACCTCTCTCATAACATTTTCTCCCTTCCCTTTCTCGTTAGTGGGATATAACCAGGACAATAGTTCCTAGTTTCTTGAAGTGGAAAATTGCAAGGAAGATGAAAGCATAGATTGCAAAATCAATTCCAACAGTCCAAAGTCTCTGAGAAAATCTCCCTGAAATGCTTGCTGAGGAATTCCCCTTCCAGTTCTGTGTGGCATGGTGCCAGGCAGTTCTGGAAACCACAGTTTTCTCATCAGCCAGAATAAGAGACTTCAGATCCCACTCAAATAGACCCTGTGACCCACAGGCAGACAAGTGAAAAATAAAGCTGCATTAACAAGCTCTTAATATTTTGAGGGAATTGCCCATGTACTTTTGCTCTTTATCCTGAGCTGAAACCAGGACAACTCAGAGTCTTTGCCATGACCTTTTTTCTCCAAATAAATTTTGTGTAGTGGTGATGACTAATGGAAGGGAAGAATTTAATTCCAGTGTGGTAGCTCACAAGAATAAAGACACAGAAGCTGATAAGTGACAATAATTCATGCAGAAAATCCAGGCCGGATACTGTACAGCTTACATTTTTGTGATTCCAGTGCTAAAGCTATCTTCAGATTGTGCGTTATCCTGACTTGGTGGAATGTCCATCCAACTCGTAGTAATGCAATCTTGGCGCATTATGCAATGCTGTCTTAAGTTCAATACTCAGTGCCAGAAAGTAATGCCCCATAATATGTTAAACATACCACAAGCACTGCAAAAATACTGCACTCACTTCAAGGAGGGCTGAGCCCCACACACTTCTGAGGATCAATGCCACGGCCATCAATTACAAGCACCAGTCTACAAAAGCAAGCAAAGAGCCTTATTCTCCACTACCGGCATCAATGCTGCCCAGCTGGCAGGAGGCTCATGGCACTGATACAGCTCCACGGGAGCAGATTTTCAGTGAAGCCTCTGATTAAAACAGCAGGCTACGTTTTTCAGTTTTACTGTTGCCAATCATCAGCTACGATGTCATGATGTGTTGATTTTTTTTATTTGCAGCCCATGGCTGTGACAGCTCCTAGTGGTACATCTCGCCTGGTGGAGAACATCAGGACAAAGTATTGGCTTTCTCTCCATTCCTCTCTCCTTTTAAAAAATAAAAAATAATACATAGAAAAATCCACATGAATCTTTGCAGGAATTCAAGATGCATGAGCTAGGTAGGATCAGACAGCTGGCTGTTGAGTTCATAAGGAGGTGGGAAGAAAGCGGCTCTACAAAGAGAAGGATAGGCTTGTGGTTAAAGTACTGGCTTGAGAATACAGACACCTGGATCCAGCTCCCAGCTGGATTTCCTCAGTGACTTCAGGCAAGACCATCAGGATAAACTGACCCATAAATATGCATACCCATGCTTGCTTTGCACTTGCCCTGGCCTGGACTCTCTTCTTACGTCTCTCAGCTGGGCTTGTTCATTCTGCTGATATGTGGTGCCCATTCAGCCACACAACCTTTGAACTGAAACCGCCACATGTCTGTGCATGAAGCAAAATTTTGTTGCACCTGTTTACACCCAGACAGTCACAACTTCTGTTTCCATGTCTTCTCAATGGCCCCACAAGACTGCCATTCATCCTTCCTTTCTTTGCTTTTCTACATGGTTGACAGCTGGGGAGATGAACAATTTATTAGCATATACCTATCTCTTCAGTGACTCAATAATAAAGCACATGGTAACTCTGATATATTATTATGCCTAATAAGATATTTACTTGAGAGAGACTACAAACAGCAGCCCATCTGGTTACCTTTCCAAAACCAAGGTGGGATTTCTTTTTTCATTAGCCCCAGCAGTTGAGTCTATCCTGGAATCTCTCTAGCCATTTTAACTCTGTAATCTTTCACAGCAGTGTGTTCCATTGCCTAATTGTTTGAGTAGCTGAAACACATCTCCCACATATGTAGCCGGAATTTTCCTTTCTGCAGCTTAAATCAGTTTCTGTTGTTTCTTTCCTTTCTGACTAATGAGAATAACTGGCCTCTGTTCCCTTTATCACATCATTTCATGTATTTGCAGGCAGCTATTATGTCTTCTTTCAGTCTTCTGTGCAGACTGAATATGCCTGTCTCTCTCAGCTGCTTCTCATAAGTCTGATTTTCTAAATTTTTTACCATTTTGGTTATTCTCTTTTGAGCTTTCTCCAATTCCTAATGAAGCAGAGTCCAAAACTGAATTCACTACGCCAGCTGAGGCTTTCATCTGTGCCAAGTGGAGCAGAAAAGCGACCCTGCTTGTTTTACACATGATGTGCTCCTTATTCATAAACTCCAGAATATTTCATTGGAAAGCATAAATAACTATGAGAAAATATGGATGAGAGACAGCTAAGAGGGGAGGTAATGTCTATGAGACTTTAAAATATGTAAATGCCAAAAAAAAAGAGTATTGTTTAGGTGGGCTTGAGAGGAAGGAGGAGGCAAAGAATAATGGGATTGGGTGAAATCGTAGGCTGGGTATCAAGAAAAATATCGTAACAGTTCAGACTGTGGAAAACTCTCTCCCCAGGGAGGTTGTGCAGACTCCATAAGTTGAGTCATTAAGAACTAGACTAGACAAAGCAATGCAAACTGTGTAGCAAGATGACCTAATGTATCATTGGGATATGGGATAGATAGGCTGATAAACTTGGCACTTCTGAATTTCTTGTTATATAGCACTCAAATATCAGAACTAACCTTTTCTTATGCTAATATTCACTCGTCATCCTCGCCAACACCTTCATGTGTTCTGCATTTCACCTATTTGCGACAGCAAAGCTACTTTGGAAAGGTTTTGAGAATTTCTGCAAAATTTTAGGGGAATTTTACCTTTACCCAACTCCGTATCAGTGGGACCCATATATAAAATGTTCCAGTCACGGACAACTAAACACTAACAGATGTCCCATGGTACAAATGGAGAAAGCCAACACATTCAGTAAAATATATTAACCATGCCTAAAAGGATCAAAGCTCTACCATCACCATTAACGCCATGACCCACCAATGCGAGAGGTCACATTGGTGCAGCAACACCAATGGTTGGCAGCCAGCGGCAGTATTCAGGACAAATCCTCAGTCTAGACAAAACTGTAGCTATCACGTGCAACAGTCTGCAGTCTCTGGGTCTAGTTTTCCTTTCAGTAACACAGTTTTAATACTGGTGGAACTCGACAGGCTTCAGCAGAATTGCTCCTGGCTCACACTCCAATAGGCACAAGTAGGATCAGTTCGCTGCAGAATTTCCTTTAACTGAGAAGGTTAAAACTAAGTGATATTTCTTTAATCGCCTGGTGATCAGAGGACAACAAAAAGTCAAACAAATTCTAAATATGACCTTCGCTGAGTTGTGTCTCAAGGTCACATATATATAAGGTCAAGTGTCTTGGGGAATACAAGAGTTAGAAGGTTGTGTCTCCACCACTGAATGCTGAAAATCTCTTTTTCTTGGTGTTAAAGTTGCTTAGCTCAAGTCTTCTTAGCTAGACTAGACAGACCCTCAGGTTCAGAAGTTTCACCAAAGCCAGAATAACAGAATAAATATAAATTTCGGGTGAGGAAATGCAAGTCAAAATGGAGAAAGAAATTCCTCCACTGCATGCTACATCTTAGAAAACAATAGCTATTTTACAGCTGTTCTACATGGTCAAACAATTGGTTCATTCCAAGCAGGAGTCTAGCACCCACATTCACTTTTAAAAGAATGTAATTTTACCTTAATTTTGAATATAATTGCATACAAGTGAATAATGCCTCAGGAGCGTTCAAAGCAGGTCTTTTAAAATAGGATGGTCCAGTTGTGAAGTTCAGAACTTTTACAAAATAATGATCCCTGCTCCAGAGAGTCTACGGTCTAGGACTAACAGTCTAGTAAAAGGAAACTAGGGAACTGTGTTAGACAGTATGATGAGCAGCATTACTGCAACATAGGGAAGGCGTTTCAACCATCAAATGTTCAATAGCTGCCAGGGTAAAGGATGTGTGAACAAAGCATGACCTTGAAGATCTCTGAAAAGCCAGCCTGAGGTTAAGCGACAAATCAACACTCAGAGAAGAGAGGTCTGATGTGTATAGCTGTGTTAGTTGGTAAATGCTGAAACCACTACTTTACAATGTGAAAAAGTGTTCATTACATTAGTGAGATTATAGTCATTTAGTTGGTTCTGTTGCATAACAGGCAAAGATGCATAAATTCAGCAAAACTCTCATCTGGCAGGAAATTTTCTTCTTGTAATAGCTGAGTGGCTTAGTGGCAGCAGTCCTTAACGTATTCACTGCATCTAGTGCCAGCTCACATCACTGGTAGAGCTCTCTAGGAGGGATCTTTCCCCTCTTCTCTGTCATTACTGAGAAGGCATGGAGTCTTGTCAATGAGAGGAAAGCCAGGGAAGAGAAATGTATAAGAAGGACCAAATGATCGTTCTGCAACCATTTGCTGAGCCACCTCTGAAGAATGCCAGCACTAAACTGCCAGAGTTTGATGCAGGAAACATTGACATTAAGAAGGGATTTGTACCTTCTACATAACAAATAAATCCCAAGGTATACAAAACACTCCAATCAGAGGATCCGTTGGCTCATGGCTAGATATTCTGAAACTTTTCCTGGACAAGCAGCTATTCATTGGCATTGGATTGGACTTGGAGACTCATCCAGCATCTTAGGAGTAAAATAGAAGTAAATCAAAAAAGAAGTAGGAGTTCTTGGAGTTGTTTATTTTTTTCTGTGAGTATTTCCAGTACGTGTCATTCCGCTAGTCCCCATTTGAAAGTTAAATCTACCTTAAACATTCAGCAGTATCTTAAACAGTCAGGATAAAAGTAGAACATTTTATTCCTTAGTATAAGTACTCATAAAAACACTTTCCAAAGTACAAAGCATCTCATTTCCCATTATGCTTTGTACCGTACAAGGAATGGGGCTTTTTTCATTGTTGTATCCTTCTGCTACGGAATGAAGTATTTCTCAGATGCATGGATTTCCCAAGTTAAGCCATAAAGTAGTAGTGCAAGTATAGTTTGTTAAGAGGCTTCCACAGGTTCACAGATACACAATAAAAGAGCTACCTTCAGACTTTGGCCTTTTGTACTCACTGCTTGTAGTTTATTACAAAGTGAGGAAGTGTTTTGAATTTGAACATCTCCTGACTTTTGAATTAAATGCAAACAATTCAGCATTGCCTCCACTTGCAGAAGTGTGACCTTGATAACCCCAAGTGTCCTGTTTCAGGCCTTTACTTTTAGTTTAAAAGCCTCTGCTCTCACTCTTAGCTAAACAAAAATCTTGGAGATGCTCTCTAGGCAGCTGGGAGGATATTTCTACATCTTGTAATAATCTTTTACATCAGCAGCACAGGTACAGATGTAGCTAAAAGTTTGAGACACTTTGTTTCTCTTAAAGGCATAGTCAACAAAATATTAATCATTCCTCATATCTAAGCACTAAAGCAAGTAATTTTTTAACTTGTGCTGTAAGTACTTACAACCTAAAAAAGACAGGGCCTTGAGTTGAAGTTTTTTCATTACTCAAGAAGGTAATTGAATATTCTCTAACCCCAACCCTCAGACACAAAGAAAATACACAGAGCATTTCAGACTCCAAGTATTCATTATTCAAAGTGTGCAGCAAATTATCAGTTTCTGAGTTTTTTCTTCTAGCATGTTTCATCTATGCATTCACTGCCAACCTACTGCCATCACTATGCTTCAGGTTTCTTTGTTTAGATGTCCTTTGGCTCAAGGAGGAGTTTTACATTTACAAAGGCACTGCGAAATCCTTGTCTTTTCATGGTGTAGAAGTCACAAACTTTGTCAGGTTGAGGGATCTGCATCAGTCCTTTTTCCATTTGAAGCCATAGAAAGCAAAACTGTTTAACAAATACTGACAGGTTCTGTTTATGTCACCCTAAAAGATTTCAATTGAAATTCAATAACAAAAGTCTTTGCACACTTGAATTCTATTGCCATTAACACCAGCTGATTGAGTGAAAACAAATGGGATACACCAAGCACACCAGTAGGAAGAGAAAACAGCAATGCAAGTTAATGTGTGTTTAGGGTTCAGTCATCCAAAACAACGACAACAAAAAAAAGTCAACTTTGCTTCAATCAAACCAGAAGTGTTTCACAATATAACTTGGTCCTGCAAAATTTCTCAGAGCTCCTGCTCTGAACCTCACCAGGAGCTTTAGTCATAAGATTTCAAAGTGATTCAGTTGAGATTTTGTTCAAGCTTATTAGCAGCTAATTTAATAAATAAGGACTAAAAGTCCAGCCCCATGTGTTGGTTCTGCATGCTGCTCCTGGAAGTGCCATCTGCCCTCTCAAATTCTCAGCTCCTAATGGGGCTTGGGGCTGCTCTTCCTCTTCTGCTTGCTGCCTTCACCTGCATAGCAGGGAATGGTAGGCCAGGAGATGGCCCACAGGAATTTCTGATATCCATTTGTTTTTGCACACATAGGTGGCATTTTGCTGTCTGGACGTTCTGTGCTTGCCTATTGAGATCAGCGCATTCTGCCTCTAGATTTCCAAGACTTTCACCCTTAAAACTATTGTCGGAAACTTATTTGTCAGCAGCTAAATTATTTAGGAAATTAATATTCACAAAATGACCAGCCGTAGCCATTTAAAATTTCCGACACTTATTTATAGTGTACACTCTTAGACCCTTGCTTGCCAAGTAAGGAACATCACTGAGAGGAAAATAATCAGGTGTTGGTGTACAGAAAACACATTCCTAATACTATATCTGTAACACTCTGAAGTCAAGCATGTTAGTCCACTGAGGACTACTGTCTTTAAAATAAGTGACCTGTAGTATAAAACTTGTAGAGCATTCACTCCCTGATCAATACAGAGCTCTCCTGAAGAGCAAGTGAAAATCAGCCAAGAATCAAGGGCTGCAGATAATTACAAAACTATTCATTGTCATTTAGCACTTGTTTATTCAGTGACATGATTTCATATACAACTTGCAAAGCATCAGACATGAAGGTAAGTCTACTCCTCCAAAAGATATCCAGAAGGAAAATCATACTATAGGTTTATACCTCTATGCTATAAGCCAGCACATTTTCTAGTGTAAAACCTTATTCGGAAAGAGCCAAGGGTTTCTTAATTAGTTCCTGAAGGATGTGGCCTGGAAAAAGGGTTCTGCTCTGACAAACCTGGAGATTTAATGTGTGGAAAGATAGCATGGCTGGCTGTAAATCCCGGACACAGGGCTCACCCAGGTTCACAGCATGACCTACCCCACCCTCTTTCTGACAACCACTGTCGACTTGGCCTTCTCTTACTCATCTTTCCCTTCACCTTCTTTTCACTTTTGTACCTCATCCAACAGTCCTAATTCCCTATGTACATGCACATGGCTTCCTTCCCCCATCCCTTCTCCATCAGGAAAAGTCATTAGCAGTTAAACAGTTGATTCTGGAAACTGAAATACGAGATTTAAACACAAGATTGATGGTAGTGAAAGCGTGAGTTTGGGCTACTTCAGTTTCTGCTGTATCTCCTCTACTGCTGCAGCCCTCCTAGCACTGGCAGGTCCCTATTCCCACTGGGAAGGATCAGTGGAGAATAACCCCACAGACCTGTGAAAGTTGGTCGGTCACCTGTGAAAGTTAGTTGGTTGGGATAATCTGGAAGCTTCAACCGCTCCTTAGGGAGCTGCAATCATGCACCAGTTTGAGGAGAGTTTTGAGCGTAACATACGCCAATTTGAGGAGAATTTTGAGCAGAACAGCATTAATAGCTTTAATGGAAACACAGATGGACTCACCCACTGCCATGCAGTGCCAAGGTGATGTTGCCCACCATTCTGCCAGGGCAGCAGACACTCACAGAGGTGCTTGGGTAGAGACAAAGAAGAAGGAGACTGCTCCTGGACTGATAGGGCTCCTCTACTTCTTCATGCACAGGGAAGATTGGGGAAGAGGGCAGAAAGTTGCCTCGCTCAGACACAGGGTCAAACAGAGAAGGGAGAGCAGATACAACTATTTCTCTACCTCAAGCGGCAGAGAGGGTCCGTCACTCACTCACAGAAAAGCTTCTGCTCCCCATCCCTTGGCCTCCTGCATTTCCTCTGCAGGGTCTTGGCACTCAGCCCTGAATCCTGGAGCCTCTGCCCTGTGCTGAAGTGACTCTCTGATAGGAAACCTCACCTTGCTACTCACCAGCTACAGCCTCAACATCTCAGCCTACACAGGCCAGGCTCAACAGCTGGCCAGCCGTACAGTCTTTTCCTATGGAAAACCCTCAGTCGCCTCACTAGCAGTGATCCCATTGTGATTCCCAGGAACAGGAAGCTACAAAGCTACTGTGGTTTCTGTGTCACCACAGGGATGGACTGCAGAGGTAAATGTCCTTGTGTTGACGCAGAGTACAACTCTGTACAGTCAGTTCTTCCTCCAAGAGCCAGAGATTTCTAATAGATAGAGTCAGCAAATCAGTCTCTTCTGCTGACTTGGCTCCCCTAACTGCAGTAAATATGGAAAATGACCTTTCCACTTTCAATTCACATTAAGACCCTCTTTTAGTATATTGCCTACTTGAAGGGCAAAAGCTGGGGTACAAAACATAAAGAGGAAAACAAAATTTGTTATCGTACTGGACCAACAAAAGCTGCAATGCCTTACCAGTCTCACAAGGTGCTCGTTATGGTCCCTGGATACTGTAGTATCACCACACCTTCAGGCCGTTTGTACCTGCTTTCAGTCTGTGCCACACTCATGCATAAGCTCACCAACTTCTCTCTCATGTAGTACACTCTCTCATACAAACATTACATCCCATGGCAGCCCCTTCTGCTGCAGCACTCAGTCGTGACTCTTCCAAGCTGGTCTCTGGCCTGCTCCCTTTTTAGCTTCACCTTATGTTAGGGAAAGAAATCCAGTGGAAATTGCCTGGGGTCTCGGCATTCTCCACTTGTCAAGGTTTTTTTCATTTTAAGGTCTTTTAAGATCTCCCAAGACAATCATACAGATCTTTTACTCTGTTTCAAAACTGTCTTCTACATCAGAAGAATTTGCCTTTAAAATAGGTTTAGAAACTGCCAGCTTTTCTGCATTCCTTTATCTATGAAATTATTTTCTTCAGAGACCTTATTTACCAGTTCCCCAAGTTTGCTTAAGTTTACTTTTTTGGAGTCATTATCCGTATTCATCTGGTCTAGCTTTTTCCCTTGGAATAATGAACTTTATTATTTCATGCTTGCTTTCATCCAAATTACCACCCAACCTTTAACTTTTCAGTCTGTTCTTCTCTGTTAGTCAAAACTGAGTTTAAATTAGTTGCTCCCCTGCCCATTTTCTCCCACCTTCAGAGACAGCACCATCTTCAGCACATCCAGGAACATAAAACCCCATCTATATCTGGCTATGTTGCTTTTGGTGGAAGTATAAAAACATATATGATATTTTTGCTACTAAACTGTGCTGTCCTCCTGATGTGTCCTCCTGTTGCTCAGAAAAACTATCCACTACCATGTGCAAATTAGTTGATCAATAACATGTTAAAAGCCCATGACAATTGCCCCTGTTCAACTAGTATGTCTGCTGGTCCTTTCTGAATGCCACTGCTTTCTACTGAACACCTCCCTTCTCCCTTATACTTCCTGGGCAAATGACACCCTTCCATACTGTTCATCAAATCCTATGGCGCGACTCACCAGACTACCATTAAGGCTTACAGGTTTATCATTATCTGTTATTGCTTTTATTTTATTTTAGGATTAAAATGAATAAATATTTAATAGACCTAAATGATACAAAAAAAAGCATATTTTGTAAGACAGAAAGTGATACAGAAAGGTCTTACTGTCTGGAAAGCTGCATGAGATAAACAGATGACACATACATTTATAGAGACAAAAAAAAAACCCTTAGGTTTGGCACACAAGTTGCTGAAAAGCTGGAAATCCTGTATTGCAACAAATAGACAAAGCCGCTATATAATTTCTACGACAGACCCACACATACAGGCTTTTTCCTGGGTTAAACACCAACTGATTCAACAGAAGCATAACTGTGGAATCCCCTTGTATATTAGAGGGAAGAAGTGGGCTAAAGGGCAGTAGCTCCTCACTGACCATATGAGGAAAACCTCATTTTTTCATAACACATTTTTTCCCATGAAAGGGAAGGATGAAAGCCAACACATGCTTTCTTCATGAAAACTATTTCCTTAGTGTTTCTCTTCAGAAGCCAAGCGTGCAATTCCTTCTGGCCAGACAGACATTTTGTGTTTAGTATAAATCTACCACATCTCTTGGAAGAAGGCTTGAAAGCCTTAATAGCAGGGAAACTATCTACAGTGGTTCCCATTGGAGTAAATTCACTCCTGTTCTCCATTTCAACAGATGATCCACACAGACTGTACCTTCTGTAGGTTTTCTAGATGCAATTATTTTCATGGTATTTATGGATGCTCAATTTTCCTGTGAGTCTTTTTGCCCCTGTGTCTTTATATGTATTTAATCTTGCTCTCCTGTACTCCACCTCAGAAACGGCTGCATTGAGCAGAGTGTTGATTGTAGTTACATGTGAAGTACTTGATCTCTTAGGATAAAAGGTGCAATTTGAATGCAAAACTCTGTGAAGTCTTCCTGCTTCAAATGGTTTCACTTTCCCACACTGGAAAATATCTAGGATGTTCATTTGCATTTTTCTTTTGTTTCAATTTTTGTGGAACATACCATACCGAGGAATGTGTGTCAAGGGGAAGGGCTAGAGCCTCAACTGAAAGATAAATTTTCCAGATAATTCCTGGTTTGAATAATGGTGCTGACCAAATTCCCAATTCTGAATAAATCTGGCCCTAGAGGTCATGACAATAGACATCCAAACTTTGTAGTGTGTAGGGCTAAAAGTATCAGCAAGTTATATAGTTCAGCCACTTAACTTAAGGCAAAAATAACCCTCTCTCTGACTGTTGGTCTCATCTGCTCTTACTCATCAATAGTGTTTATTTGGGACCTTAGATCATTGGTAGATGGTAACCAAAATAACTAAGTCCATATTCACGGTACTCTTTTACAGATACTGCTTCACTTTGCACTTTGGGATGACTTACCACACATCCACTAGAGCCAGACAAATCACTCATAGTGCAGCAAGACCCACACTGTCTCAGGGCTGGCACTGCAGCTGTCAAAGACACTTGCACATCACAGCAGACACCACTGTCATTTCATAGAATCATAGAATCATCTGGTTGGAAAAGACCTCTAAGATCATCAAGTCCAACCTTACCTGTCCCCTTACTAAATCATTTCCCTAAGAAACTCATCTACCTGACTTTTAGACATCTCCAGGGATGGCAACCCAACCGTCTCCCTGGGCAGCCTGTTCCAATGCTTGACTACCCTTTCAGTGAAGAAACCTTTCCTAATGTCCAGTCTAAACCTCCCCTGGCACAACTTGCCACCATTTCCTCTCATCCTATCACTTGTCACCCACCTCACCACAACCTCCTTTCAGGTAGTTGTAGACAGTGATGAGGTCTCCCCTCAGCCTCCTCTTCTTGAAGCTAAACAACCCCAGTTCCCTCAACTGCTCCTTGTAGAGCCCTATAACCAGCCTCGTTGCTCTTCTCTGAACAGGCTCCTTTGGAAAGGAGTGACGGCTTTTCAAAAGAATACCCACCAACTGAAACAGCCTGTGTGAAACAGGTTTGTTGCTGGGAGGGAACTAATACAGTATCACTGTGCAGCACCAAATAATTGTGATGTGTCAGCAGAGCACACACGCCAACTTCTTGCCAAGCAGTGCTGTGCCCCACTGCCCCAGCACCCATGCAGGACTCGCCCTGGCTCCTTCGGCCCAGGAGCTCCCTTGGCAGCTGGGTTTTGGATTCTGTCTCAAATCACTTAGTGCGTTATGATCTTTAATCACAACCAGCCAAAGCCACTCTCAGATTATTTCATTTGCCTGCTTGTAGTTCCACAGTAAAATACATATGTTATCATCGTCATTTTCTCATTTTGTTCCATTGCAAGAGTCTTGGACGAGGCCAGCCGCTGTAGGCTTTGATCTGTGTTTTTTTAAACTGCATGAGAACTATATTTAGTTTCAGTTCACTTGCAGTGTCAGGCTTCCCTGCCATGGCCCTCTGCATTTACCTTGGCTGCGTTACAAGATCCAATTATGGCTTAAAAATCTGGCTGTGGAGAAGCAAAACTGCTGGCCTTTTATTCATTACTAAACAAGGACCTTCTGTTGTCCACAACACGTGCCTGACGTGAAACCATTTAGGGTGCCCTTGAAGAAGTAGTTTTGCTGCTGTCCTGCCTCCATGATCTCTTGAAGTCCTCAAAGCTTTAAAGACTTTCCTGCTATAAAAGACCAGGAAGCCTTTGGTGTAAAAGCAGAGATGTCCCTCTTCGCTGATCTCTTTTCACTACCAGTCTGACCTGTCAGACACAAGTCCTACCTTGACTTAAAAGAAAAGGATAGAAGTGGGAATACTGATTTTAGGCATAACCTATTACAGATGCATTTATTTCCCTATCTGCTGAATTGTAGTACTCTGTCTCAAAGCCAACTTAAGGAATCGATATTCCTAAAGGAATACAAAAGAATGTTTTTCCCTTGGTTTTCCAGTACCATTTATAGTAGCTTTTATGTTACCCTGGTTAACAGTCAACTTCTGGCTAAAATATATCAGATGTGTCTGAAAAGAAAAACATTTTCTTTTCTGACAGTGGATGTGAAGAATATGTTTGTTTTACAGTGACTGTCTCATTAATATATTTAATTGAATTATACACTCCATAAAGAAATATTGTCCCGTTATTATTATATACTAAAGCAATATCCAAGAAAAACTTCTGGAGGAAATAACACAGTGAAAAGATGGCTCTGTCTGCACTCTACATCTCTTTTTTTAAGCAATGCTTTATGTTTCCTTGAACATAAAATATATATTGTCAGCCCACAATTTTAAGTTTTACTTTCCAAATCAAAATAAAAAAAAGGGAATTTGTGCTGCTTTCTTCTCAAAAACGAATGGTTTCAGAGTATTTTAAGCTGTGACCAGGTTGTTCTGGTTGAAATCTATTACTGATAGCTTGCCATAAAAACTTGTGTCATTCACTTGACACGTAATCATTGTAGAAGAAACTCCTAAGTGACGCTGTCCTCTAGTGAAATTATAAAGTCACCCATAAAGACCATCGTTTAGCGCAAGGGCAAGTCAAGCTGCCGATGCCCTCTTCCTCGTAGATGGCCATTCCCTTGTTGTCTCCACTGAGCAGAAGATGGAGCAGCACTCCCTGGTCGCTGTACCTTTGGAACATATGGAGATACTGGGTATATCAGGACGTTCCCTCAACTCATGCAGGTCTCGCTTACATGTAGAAATTGCCAACCATTGATGTGAATGCTCAAATTGTTTGATAAGCATTTTATGCTGATTTAGCTTAATTTGGGAACAAATTCAATTAAGCTGAATCAATGTTAGCTACTAAAGGGGTTGCACTGATTTAACTAAATTAATTTAGAAACCAATTTAGTTTAATTGGAACAATTTGTGTGTAGACAAACTTACATTTAGCACACACTCTCTCACTGACTTCATTTGAAATAATAAAACCCCTTGCAGATTACTCTTTCTTCTACACTTCATAAGGCATCTCATCCTAAAGACAGTTGGAGTGGACAGGTGTATGCACACATGTGGACATTTACATGCAAGCACACGCACACATGCTACTTCTTACAGAGCCTTCTTTCAGTTGTTTTTTTTTCAAATTTTGCCTAATACCCAGAAAAGTTGACTCTCCCCAAGCCCTTGACATTTTAAGTAAATGTATTTGTTTAAATACACATTTATGCTCGTGAACACTGAGTGGTTTTATTTTGGTTCACACTTCACATATAAGGCATCTGCAGAGGACCCATTTTCCCATTGTTTTTCATCCCTTCTCCAGCACAGCTGAAGCCACATATAGACCGTAGCAAGAAATGCGCTCCCCATGCCTGTGGATTCTGTACTCCTTCTGCTGCTGTCCTCATCTGAAGGATGTCCAGGTAGGACAAGAGCTGGACAAGAGTCACGTGCGCTTCAGACAAGGAACAACCAAGGCCGAACATGCTTAGATTAGTCCTTGCCACGCTGGCTGGTGCTGCTGCTTCATGCCCCTCATCCATTTGAGACGGAGTTAGAGCCAACCTCCCATATCCTCCCAAGCTCTGCTCAGGGGTGGGGATGAGCACCCTCATTAGATGGAGTTGGTGGGAAAGAGGAACAACAAATCTTATTCTGTCACCCTCAGTAGCATTTCAGGCAAGCGGTAGGGCAGACCTGAAGCCTGACACAATCAGCAAATACATTTTCATTAGCATGAAAACACATGAAGTCTAAATCTCCTTCAGCACTGGCCACTTAAGCAAATGCAGCAGTGTTCCAGTCCCCTTCAGATGGATGAGTTTTTACCTCCCTGATGTACTGATGCCTAACAAGCCTGGGTGTTTAGAGAGCCCAGCTGCCCAGCAGCAGTTTCATAAGGCAGAAAATTACTCCTGTATCATGATGGCCAAAGCATCATCCCTCCCTCCTTCTCAAAAAATCAAACTTAACACTATCCACAAGAACTGTCCCTAAGATACCATGAAAGAAGTTCTAATCAACTCAGTTTAAATATAAATCCCAGCCTTTCTTTTTTGTTTCATGTTTTATAATATCAGGGTACTGAAATGTAGCCCCAAAAGCATGGCACAGCCTCTTCTTTGATTCTGCTCAAGCAGAAGCTTGGGCGTGCATCCCTCTATCACCCACTGCTGCCTCCCGTCTTACATTCGCGTGCTTTGATACAGCTGGTTGCTGATAAAATTGCAGTTAGCAGGAGCAATATCCCTGTTCCTTTTTCTCTGTGATTTCATCTTCCCAAGGATTAAAGTTGTTTCTCCGAAGGAGCCTCAGTCCATATTGCAACACCAAAGCTCAGCACAGACAGAAACTTCCTTTGTTGTGCAAAGTTATGACAGGAAATAATGCTGGGTTGGACTGATAAGGTTTTCACATTCACCTGTTGCGTATCAAATGTTTGGGAAAGGTGTGTAGCAGGGCATTCGAAGTCAACTATTCACCACCAAAGCTTTATAACAGCTTTGTAGATGACAGGCTTCTGGGTGCAAATAGATTTGTATCGCTCTCACAAAGAAAGTTAGAAACAATTATTGATAATGTGTGGATAAAATGGCTGCCTGACTGGCATAAGAACTACAACTGCATCCATTCCTACCAAAAGCAAGCCTACGATGAAACAACCACCACTTTATTTTTAGTACCATGGCAGCTCTGTGTTGAAATCTTTGTGCAGATTGCCAGACACCAGCACTTGTGCTCAGATCCTGTTGGATCACAGAGGTTTCTAAGCTGCCCGTCAGTATTTACACAGTGTGATTGTCTGTTGTATTTTGCATGGGATTAAGTATAATCAAAACTCATGTTACCCTTTGCAAGCTAGCATCAGAGGAAGGCATGCATATTTCAGCTAATTAATTAACAGGAGGATGGATATGTTAACGTGAGCTTCTTGAAACTCAGGTTAATAACCCACTAAGGGTCGCATTTACAAGCAGCAAAGTTTCTGTGGCTATACAGTGAGCCATAAATTATGGGTGAGGCCATTTTCTTTTCCATTCCTGACTACTCAGGTACAGGGACTGTTATGGCTCCACTTTCACATGAGGGTGAGAATTGTTTTTTTTCCTTGTTTTGCTTCTAACGTTTGCTATGTAATTTACTAAAAGTCTCTGAATGGCACTGATCACAGTGTGAGGAAACACAAGGGTCTCTTTTGCATCTACACAGAGGAGCCATGGAGGCTGTGTAGCCTTCATTATCTAATGCTTCCCTGGAGTTTTTCAGACAGAGACTGAAATTAATTTGCAAGCATCACACAAGCCATGCCTACATCACTGCAAAGAAACAGCAAAATGATATGCCATGGAGAGACATTCATTTTGCGGAGGTCTGATGCCAGCTGAGGACTGTCCTTGCCGGAGGTCACTTCCCACCGCTGCTGCAGTGAGTCTGGGACCATCTTAAGCTACAGAGACAGTCTGGCCTTTTGATTTACATAAGTCTCCCAACATCTCCTAGAAGCCTAGTTGTGGGATTGGGAAGCATCTCGACTGGCGGCACCCACTTTTAGCCTTCCTAGACCCATTTCACAGATAGGCACACTGAACTTAAGGCCAAAAATGTGGTTCAGCTACAAAATTCAGATGAGAAGCTTACAGACTCTGCAGCACCTCTCCACACTCCCTGTTTTGTAGGGCATTTTCACAGACCTTCAAGCCTTTTTGAAGCTCTATAAGACTTTGGGTGTCTCTGGAGAGAAGCTGCTGAAAACCAAGCATGAGAAGAGCAGACTCCCCTCTGCTTTCCTATACACAGCCCCCAGTGTGAACCCATGGAAAAATCCAAGTCTTTCTTCTAAAAGCAAGGAGCTTGTACATACTTTTTAAGAAGTTTTAGTTACAGAAGTGCTGTAAAATGAATCCTGACAGGGCTACATGTATCTGGCAGAGGTGGGAATCTGGGTCTCTGTCCCTAGGATGCTTGGGAGATGTCTGCCAGAGGTTATGTGCACAGGTGCCCTGCAAAGCCACTAAGCCCCACTCAAAACCCTCAGTACGGGAAAGATATGGACCTGTTGGAGCCAGTCCAGAGGAGGGCCATGAAAATGATCGAAGAGTTGGGGCTGTTCAGCTTGGAGAAGAGAAGACTCCAAGGAGACCTTATTGAAGCCTTTCAATACTTAAAGGGGGCTTATAAGAAAGATGAGGAAAAACTTTTTAGCAGAGATTTTAGCAATAGGACAAGGGGCAATGGTTTTAAACTAAAAGAAGGAGGTTTATGTGAGATATTAAGAAGAAATTTATTTCACTGAGGGTGGTGAAACACTGGAACATGTTTCCAAGAGAGGTGGTAGATGTTCCATCTCTAGAAACATTCAAGTTCAGACTGGATGGGCCTCTGAGTAATCTGATCTAGTTGAAGATGTCCCTGCTCACTGCAGGGGATTTGGACTAGAAGATCCATCCCAACCCATTCTATGATTCTATGAAGTGCAGAGTGCAAGGGGAGGACAGAGTTGATGGGAGAGAGGTGTCAGGACTATTTTAGGAATCTGATTCAGCAGCAGTCCGCAAGGGAAAGAAAAGTTGGAAAATGGAGGAAACAGTCAATTTTGGATGGGGACTGCTCTGCTGATGGGTTATCACTGCCCACCTCTGAAAAAAAACACCACAGTGCAACAGAGCAGAGCCATGAGCTTGAGCCACGAGCTTGAGCCACATCCCTCTCTGCCGTGTTAAGTTGGGGGTTACAAGTGCATTGGTAGCTTTGTTCTCCAGTGGGGTTGGGAGGGCCAAGCTTGTTTTTCACTCGGCTGATTTTGTAGAAGACGATCTCAGGCAGGGATTAGCAAAGCCCCAGTTCCTTCATAACAGGGCTGAAAGAATACCACAGAGAAAGGCAGCTCCACATTGCTGGGCTGTGAAACAGGATCGCATTAACAACACCACCTTCTAACTGTGGAGATCCTCTGGGCTTGCACACACCCTGACTGTGTGGAGATGTGGTATGTCAGGTTTCTCAGGCTTCTCTCTCTTCCAGCCCAGACCTTCCCAACAGAAGGCCCTTATTATTTGGGGAAATTGCAAATCCATGGTGTAACCTCTCTAATGACAACACAGGGGGAGGGAACAGACTCTAACAAAACAGGAAGCTCCAACATATAATCTGAGGTGTTAATTTCAATTTGGGATGAGGTTCTTTATTACTTGTGTATTACAGTTACTGTAGCTGTCAACTCTTAGAAAGAGTGCGAATACATAGGATATGACTGAAAAGTCTGATAGAAAGAGTAGATGAAATTACACAACACATTCATCAATGAAGAGCCCGGGGTAAGGGTTTATTTGAACAGGTCACTAGCTACAACCAAGAGGCTTACGGATCTTGCCCTGAGGAACAGGGTATGTTAAAAAAACACTGAACAAGTCTTTCCCACAGCATTTAATTCCAGCTGAGTCCTGTTTAGAGTTGGTGGGTTAGTGGCCTAAGCTCTTCCAACAAAATCAGCCAGCTTAAGCACCAAGGAGAGTGGGAAATAATACTGCTTATCACTGCTGATCTGGCGTTTATCTGCATGAATTGAAGCAGACTCGGTTACAAAGTCACGCCCTAGGTGAAAATCGAGAGAGTCACAGCTTAGCCATCTCATTTGCCCACACTTATAAGCCAGAAGAGCAAAGGTATTCAACTTCCCCTCAGTGGCACATGGATGCACATCTTCCCCAAGAGGCATGCTGCCTGGGGAACCTGAAGGTGCTGAACATAGGCGGGTAAACAAATCCAGATACTACAATTATATCCCATGGTTACTGTTCATCCCTTTAATGCTCATCACCACTTGACGGGCAGTTTATAATTGCAATTGAGTGGATGAGGTGCCTGTCAAGCCACTGTAATCTACCTTAGGGACAGGACCGAAGCATGAATCAGCAGCAACTGCATTTCTTCATCCCACCGAGATCTCACCAGATCCTCAAAGAAACAGATACTGATGAAGCATCCCTCCAACCAAACACACTCAAGAGGTTTCATCAAATATGTCCTTCATGTGCTTCAAAATGCAGATGATGTTTCCAGCTGCAGCCTGGAGAAGCCACAAACTCCAGACTAGTTTCTGAAAAGGCTGCATTTAGAGACCTCTTTCTTACTGAACACTTCTACTAGAAAGCTGAGCATCTAGCAGCCTCAGTGGTAAAATCCATGTCACATCATCTGTTTCTTCTCATGTTTTGAAGTCACCAATCCCCCACATCTAGCAGTGCAGCTGTATGAGTTACTCCCTACATCTCCCAAGGTTGCCTCATTTGCTAACATCTGTATCCACATGCTGATAGTAAATGATTGTTCCTCCTTTCTCTCTCTCTCTCTCTGCCCCAACTGCACAGTACATCCTTTTCCTCCACTAGTTCTGGTGTTCACTTAACCCTTCTGGAGAGTTGATTCTGCTCATTCACCTAGCAAAAAGTTTATGGATGGATGTGACAAGCATCTGAGTTACTACAGTAGAAACAACAGGATTGTCTGGTATCAGTGGCAGGAGGGTTGTGTCTGTTTGGTGACAGTAAATAGCTATCATTCATCTCATCAATCCACTAGTATATCCCAGTCTTAACCTACATCTTCCAAAAAAAAACAATTCAGAAAATGAATGAATAAATAAATAAATAAATAGTAGGTAGGTAGGTAGGTAAATAGATAGATCGAAGGATAGAGAGATACATACATACATACACACATACATACACACATACGTACAGAGGTTGCACATTATTTGTTTAAGTCTGCATCATTTAAGGGGAAGAGGGACAAGCACAGACTAGGACGGGAGAATATAAACTGTTATTTCAGGAAGTAAGGGATGGGAGTACTCAGAGGCGTGAGGATGATCATGACAAGCAGACAGGGACAATAACCTCTTACCCTGGCTCAGTTCTATCTGGAATAGCATGTCTGATCACAACCTGAGACCACAAGTGAAGAGCCAGAGGTACAAGTTTACCTACTCCAGTAGCTGCTCAGTTGTTGTGCCCAGACACACTCTGCTGCAGCACACCTCTAAGAAACCATTCTAACCATGCTGCGTCAGTGGTTTTCCAGACTTGAAATGGTAATTGCAGGCTCAGCATTTGCTCTTTGAAAGCCAGCCTGTTGTATCTAATTTCAGGCAGTGCCCTGCGTAACAATCATGAGCAAGGTGCCAGCTAAAGCTACACAATGAGGCTATTATTATAGGCAGAGAACAAGAGGCACTGCAACGAAAAGACCTTGGCAGCCCAGATGGAGGACTACAGAGACATGCACGGATATACACGTGCTGCAAATAATTCCACTTACTACTAACAGCCCAGTTTCACCAAGCTACTGCTGGAGTGGCAGAGGCTTTGCAAACAAGTCAGATCGTTGTGAGCCTCTGCCACCTTTTCAAGTTGGCACAGAAAATACCCTCCTCTTTCCACTTGTTAAAATGATGTGGAAGATTCTCAGATCTCCACTATCAACTGATTAAAGACAGGTACAGAAAGCAGTCCCCATGTCATTTGCCTATCAGTTAATTAGCACACAAGAGTTTGGTGCTATAGATAAAGATTCTTCTTCAGTTTCTTCCCTTTGATTGGGTTCTCAAAAGCAGGTCTAGAAGACATGTTTCTAACCTTGAAAGAAATGAGAAAGTACAGCCACTGATGCCCTCTGCCACAAAACAGCTATTTGCATGAGACCAAGGGGTAGAAGGGTAATCTCTTCCTTGATTGAATTTCCAGTCATGCAGATGCTAAAGAAGGAAAAAAAAAGGAAACTACAATCTATTTTGTAGTTTGCTGTGAAAAGCAAGCACCATCATAATGGCAATTACATCTTTAATGGTACAAGGTACCAAGTATCCCGAGCGTTTTTAGAAAGAACTAGGTCTGTGATTAAGTGGCTCTGGCAAAACTCCAGGCACATAATTTCCATCTGGTCCCTCACTATCTTAGTTCCATTGGCTTGATAAAAGACTTGGAGTTATCCTGAAGTGCTGCAGCATAACCTGTGAAAGCAGCTTCCTTCCAATCTGGAAACAAAATATATTTTAACTAATGCCTATGTTTTATTTATAAATGTATATATACACACATACATATATGCCACTGATTTTAGATGCATGTAAGTACTGCTGCCTGGATGGGCCCCTACTGTTAATGAAATTCAAGACTTCCCACTCAGATCAGATTCCTTGACAAGGGTCTAAATGTAGCATAAACTCTGTGCAGATATAGGACTCACCATGTGTAAAGAACATCAAGCTGTCTGAAAGGGTAATGCATCAACACTGAAAGGCTAATTTAATATAAGTTTCAAATTGGTAGAGGACAGATTCATCAGACAGAGAAAACAGCAAGAGACAATTAAACAAACAGTGGTCTGAGGGATGAGACACGTAGCTCGCCAGCTGCTTAACGCTAACATGACATATGAACCTAAAAAAATAATGTCTTCAGAGGAATATCTGTCCCACCCTTCACAAAGTGTGTGCATCCATACACAGTAAATCAAACAACATCAGAGCAATGTTACTTAATGGCAAGCATCACCTGTTAAGTCAGAGAAAATCCAGGTATGCATGGCCAGAGCTCCAAAAATTACAGCTGCACAAACAGTTGGCCAGGAGGAGCCTGACATATCTCTGTGAATCACAGGAAGATTATGCAACCTTGGTGCAAATGTTTTGGAAACTGAGGTCATTCTTTTTTCTGTTCGCTCATCAGGGATTACAGGGGTAGTAACTTCATTTATCGCTTTCACAAGGAGATAAGGGCAAGGAAGGTGAGGGAAGATAAAGCATCTCTTCTTTCCCTGCCCTCTTACTTCCTCCAGTGCAAACTTAAAAGCTGCACAACGCAGCTCGCGTGAGCACCTCTTATCTAGTTAACACAAGGTAAGAGAACGTACAATTAGTTTATTGCTTCCTGCAGCTGCACCACCTGAAGCTCTGATCTATCTCATTGAATACTGTAAATGACTGTAAAGACAGTCGGACATGGTCCTGCCTTCAGAAAGGGACATCTAAAGAACATGTAACCAGCACAGGGGCCTCTTTCAGAGGCCACAAGATGCAATATCTAATGAGGATGTAAGCAGACTGTCTGTTACAAAACATTATGGCCAGTTTATACCTTATCTCACAGACCAAGGTATGGAATGCATTCACATTTATTCAAGGCAGGTTTTGCAGAAACACATCCAAGGCCTCTGACTAGTTTCATCTGGTCTGACAAATGTTTCATTGCTTACACTGCATAGAACAAATAGAGACCTGCAATGTACATTAGGACAATAACTTTACCTAACTTTCAATCCCCTAATTTAGTAATTCCTAAACTATACAGTCAATGAAGAGAAGGGCTCTAGAGGGAGATGCAGCTCATCAAATTTCCCACCTGGCTCTGTGCCCTGGTCTAATTTGAATAAATTAACCTCTTCCATGGTCTCTTAGAAGGGAGAGTGCTCTGCCTTGGAGAAGGTCACTCTGTACATCTCAAATTTCCTATTTCTGAGAGTGCTAATTCCAGAAACCCATGATGCTACATGCAATACAAGTGTAAATTATTATAAATGCAAAGTCTGATTAGGTACCTTCTACACTGATGATAAAAAGCATGCGGTGAACAGCATTTAAAAAAAATGGCTGTGTTCTCTCGAACAGTACTTTGTTTATATATGATTTATTTAATTCCCTCCCCCATCCCCAGAGGCTCTTCTTTGACGTGTTTGAGGAACATGCAGTGTATGAACCACTGACAATATTTACTGAAGAGAGTCTGGTAGCAATCAAGTAACCTATATGTCTGCTTCTCATTATTAAATATTCCAAACTTTTATTGAGGTTATTAGAACCTATTTAATGGCTCACTGAACTTAGAAACCATACAATTTTCCTGTTAGCCATTTCCATCTAAATATTTATGATAACAGTTCAGAGAAGAAATAACAAAAAAAAAACCCAAAAAACAAGGAAAAGGGAGAGATTTCCTCAGCTGCCTGGGAGCAAGTTCTCTCCGTAACTCTAGCATAAACCAGCGGTGTAAATTAAAGGAAGTTAACTGAGAGACACAAAGCAAATCTGTTGATGATGAAAGGAGAACTTGGCCATGTCTTTAAGGGAGTCTGCATAAATTTGGATACAATGTTCTTTTCCATGATTAAAGAGAATATTTATAACTACTCATTTCATTTCTTTTGGGTGTGTTAAGATGTCTTCCAGTTGAATCTCTACCCAGTATAAACAGATCTATATATTCCTAACTGGAACATAAGCCAAAATTCCAAAACATTTTCCATCTGCATACTCAGGGTCTCCAAACTAAAAGCACAGCAGTGGAGGAGGGAAAAAAATCATTATTGTTTCATCTTGAGATGGAATTTTGATAGAAGGACAGAAAAGTCCCCGAAAGAAATACCTATTTTAAGGAAAACATAGTCATGAGAACTTGGGAATAAATCTATGCAACCTGTGTCTTCAGATACACTGAAGTCTCTGTATTGTTTGGTCTTCTGAAGTCTGAGCTTCAACACAGCAGAAATGCAGAAGACAGGACCATTTTACTTGTCTCATTCTGAGAAACGACAGTCCTGCTGCCAGAATCCTTCAGTTCAGGTTATTTGGGTTCAATTCTCTGTACCAATGCAAACAAAATCAATGCAGGGTAACTCCCTCAGATTAACATGAAGATGACATAGGCTGTTAGGGTGGATGCCCAACATCTCACTTCTGCTCTGTGCGTGTTCCATGAAGACAGATATGGTTTACTTCAATTGCATCAACATGGCACTGAGCCTGAGTTAAAATGCCTTGTCACAAGACCAGAATTATTGGCCCAGGCTAATACTATGGTGCACAGCTTCTAGACAGGATCTGGCTAGCATCCAGCTGGCTTGCCGCACTGGGAAAAAGGATATGAAAACTTTCTGACCCATCCGCAAAGAAACACTGACATTCAAGGGCATAATCTTCAAAATTGCTTCCTCATTGTACAAATACCTCTAGTTCTCAGCTAGGTTGTATAGGCTCTTAGTGCGCTGCTTGAGGGCTCTGTAGGAGTGTTCCACAATACCAAGAAGAGAAAAACTTAGCATCTATCTCACTTCTAAACCTGATCAGCAATGCCAAAAGACATCTGGCTTTCATTTTGGAAAAGAGAAAACGTGATAGGGATGTGTATAACCTGCCACTGTCAGAAAGGTGGATCAGCAACAACCCAGAATGATGGGAGTTTCAGTGGGTTTTTTTGCTTTTTCTTTACTCCAAGGATAAAAGACTTGAGCAGAATGGAAAGCAATTCCACCCAGACTGCTGTGAAAGCTGGTGTGGGACTGTTTATGTGCAATATACATAGGTATAACTGGGAATGTAAATGTAGGAGTGACAAATCACTAGGCCTGGGAATTCCCTGTTGACATAGCAGTTCTGATGCTGAAGAAGTGCATGGCTCCAGCTAATTAGGTCATGAGATATTAACGCTTTTCTCTTTATGTTCCCTTTTCATAAAGTAGTAAAATAACACAGCACCTACAGATAATAACATTAGAAAGTCAGTAATTCGAAAGACATGTAATGGAAGAACTGAAGTCATATGAGTGCCTCCTCATACCATCCACATATATGCATGTAAGGGACGCTCTTTTTCCAGGAAGTTTCACCTCCAAAATTATGTCTTAGGAATTCTATTATGGCTATGCAAGGAATAACAAACCTCCAATTGAGTTCTCCCTTATGATTGAATTTGCTGCGTTCAGAGTAAAACCAGTGGAAAACGCATCTGCTTTCAGGCAAAACATAATATCCTATGAATACTATGGAGCTGCTCTAAGTCAAAATGCTAAGCGTTGCAGAAAAACAGCAGAACATAAGAGCTTATTTACTTCTGATGACTCTCACTAAGGTGGGAAGACGTAGAGATGTGTAGTAGCAGGCAGCAGGATAAAGATCTCTGGGATATGCAGTGACATACATGTACTTTGTGAAAGTCATAAGTGTATAACGTACTTGGGTGTGAGGAAACCTGATCTTTTCAGACAGGAGCTTCAGGCAGGAGCATGTGGACTAGTGACCAAGATAACGTACGGTGTGTGCCTTGACCTACAAACTCCATGAATATCACAAGCTAAAGGATATTGGTAATTACTTGCCTTAAAACCTAAAAATGGCTGCATGCAGTGCGCAGCTAACGAAATAAATTCATCCCACTTCCCCAGTTGACCCCAGCTGCCCAACATCACAGGACAGCATTCTGCAGTGCATGGTGGTAACTCAGTTGAGTCAGCACCACCCTAGATATTCCCTCCACTGGCAAGGGTCCCAGAATCTCTTCTGTTGGAAGGTAGAGGCTTCAGACTTGAGCGTGGAACTTGATCTGTGTTCAAAAGCAAGTTCATAGACACTGAACTGACCTCTCTGTGGAACTGAGTCTTCTGTCTTATATCCAAAAAATCTCAAGTGCACTATCAAGATGACACCACATAAACTCAGGATAGGGTCTTTCTGTAGGGCTTCCCTCCTGCAGTGCGTGTGTTGTCTAATTGCTCCTCTTCTCAACTGACTCAGTAATGAAGGATATGTCATCACCTACTTACTTTCTTTTTAGATTACATCAAAGCTGAGGCAAGAACTTGATCTTCGCATTTTTGTCTATGACAAACAACCAGTCTGAATGATAAACTATGGCAGGGAATAATAAGTAGCATACAGAATAACTACAAAAGAGTATTGGTTTTCAGGCTATCCCTTTATCAGGTAGTAAATTAGATATAAAGCTATTTATTTGAAAGATAATAAGGTTTATGCAGCTAATAAGTCAATCTTGTACGGAATATTGCTGACTTCACTGTCTTCATCGAGCCGATTTTTACTTGTTAAACCTCTAACCCTCCCCTGGGTCTCATTGTGTAGCCTATGAATAGTGACTGGATTTTAAAACACCTCCTCCTCTCCAATACATTTTGAAAATAGAGGGAGGTAGCATAACAAAACACAAGAACATAAGAGCATAAGAGCAGCCACACTAGATTAAACCAAAAGTCCATCTACTCCTGGATGTTTTTCTTGGCAGGGGAGAAGAACAGACAGAAAGAAAATGAGTGAAGAACAAAGGGAGCAGACAGGGATGCCGTACCAGAATAGCTCTGCAGCTACTGTTTGTTATCTCAGAAATTTCCAGATTATATATTGTTCAGAACCGGCCTGCTTCAACACTTCTGCTCTTCACATCTTCATTATGAACGTACTGCCCTGCTATGTTCCACGCTATCTCTGTTCAGTCTTGTACACACATATGACAGAAACCAGAAAAGTGGCCATCTAGCTCTACAAGAAATTAGAGATTAAAATGCAGCCAGGATCTGGGAGACCTGGGAGGAGAACATGCGAGGAGAAACACATCTCCTGCTTCCAGTCCCATGACAGCACAGTCCTGCCTGGTGCACTCATTCTCTCCACGCTCTTTCGCAGAAGCTAGTCAGCCAACAGGTTCTTCCCCTCATTGTCTCTTCTCAAGTCTCTCTGTAACTTGACACCTTCAAGAAAACCATGATAAATCTTAATTAGGACATTCAGTAAGCAGTACTTTTCCTTGTACTTTTCTACTGAAATCTAGTCGAAGTGTTGTTAATGTTGATGGAATTTTCCCTTTGGCTAGCTGAGTGCAGGAACAGACGAAGCCCAGCTTCACTACAAGAGATTGTTTTCTCTACACCTACCTTTCATTGCTCTCCGGAGATAGAAGGAGAACTCCATATCTGTCACAAGAGAGGAATAACCCCGATAGAAGTTGCAGTGCTCTTGTGTCAACACCACAGCTGTCAGTTGCTGCAGCAGAAAAGCAGGGGTCAGCAGACGATACAAACGCCTGAAGCCCTCCAAATAGCTCATTCCATGACATACACAGGAGCAGTGTTGTAGATGTGCGTGCCTGAAATCAGAAGTGACCACAGCTTAAACTCTTGCATTTTTGCCCATATCCCAGCTAGATGTTCAAGTCATGGTTCTTCCAGCTACTCTTCCTCTCCAAAGGGTTTGGAAAGTGTGCACGGTAATGTTCCTCAGCAAGTCTGATCAAACAGCATCCGGATTTTGTATGTGGTTAGGCTTTCAAATAATATATCAACTTTAGGAGTTTGGGAATCAGAAAGTACCTTCTCTGACTCCTTTTCCAGTTCTTCCTCCTAAAGAGACTGACAGATTTTTCTGGACAGCTTATGATCATGCATTAAAAATGCAGTGGTCAGTGCAACTTTTGCTTTTTTTGTATCTCACTTTTTTTCTTTTCTAGAACGTACTATATAGACCCAAATGTCAGAAAAAAAAAACAAAAAAAAAGGCATTTGATAATGCAACACAGCATCATATGAGAATATGAGACAAGACTCTGGAAATCGTGGGAAACATAAACATATAACAGTGATAGTAATTGTACAATGTTTTAGCATGCAGTAGAGAGTACTGTTTGTATCTCTGTTAGACTTGCTTTCCTTGCCACCATTGAGGAAGGTTTGCATAATAGTATCAATTAAGACCTCACCCTTTGAAATAACTATTTTCATCTGTAAAAGAAAGAGAATGGGAGGCAGATCAGTGTATTTCAGGATACAGCTTAAGTGAGGAGCATGTATATGAGATCTCTGTGATGTTATTTTTAGTGGTGTCAAAGCTGCCAGGAAGATAAAGGAACTTAAAGGGAAAATATATACATCTGCAAATTAGTTCCATCTTTTCAGCTGACAAGCACTGGAATTAAAAAGAAATACAGGAAAGCAAAATAGAAAAGGACGCTTATCCATCCGCTCCTACTTCTTCAGAAAATCAGCCATGTGAGAAAAAGCTATCACACTCAAGAGACAGCTTCTCTCTCTGAACTGACTGACTATGATGAGATGAGCCACAGTGCCACTTGCCTCAGTGCACAAGTCTTTCCAGACCCGTTTCATAGTGGTCCTTGTTGATAAAACAGGACCTCACAGCGCATTCTGCACCTTGTATTATCATTATGTTATTACTAACACTTATTTGTATTGCGGTAGCTTCCCAAAGGTCTCCCTTTCCAGATCAAGGACTTCATTTTGTTTGACATTGTAGAGACAGAAAATCTGTCCCTGAAGAGATGACACTTTAAACAAAACTATGAGCAGTATTGATAACCCAAATCAAAATTCTAGAGATATTTCATTTCTTCTTGTCATCAAATCACTTTACTATGAGTAGGACAGAATTGGAAAAAGAAAAAACAGTCCATTCTCAGATATATGCTATACATAATTTATTACATAATTAAATGCTGTGCGTCAGCTATCCCTAGATGTGGATCTTCCAGCAACCACTAAAAACAGTTCATTTTTAAAACAAATAGGTTAACACCTAAAGACTGCCATCTGCACTAATATAAACTTAAATTAATAGCATATTTCATTGTGTTGGTTTAGGTTCATTTTTTGGAGCTAAATTGCTCAAGAATGATGAAGATATGGATGCTGAAGATAAAACGATGAAGGCTGGAAGGGGTCTTGAGCATCCTGGCTTAGTGGGAGGTGTCCGTGTCCATGGCAGGGAGTTTGGAACTGGACAGTCTTCAAGAACCCTTCCAACCCAAATTACTCTATGATTCTATGATTTTATGATAATGCAATTTGATTTCATACTGTATATAACTGGGCTAACAGGGCATCATTTTGTACGCAATTATAAAAAGTACTGCAGAAATGAAAGCATGGGAGGGACTGGGATTTTTAAGCTTCAGAAGATACTAAACTGAGAAGTGTATGTCTATGTCCAGTGTGATATTTCATGCAAAATCATTAACACAAGTTCCTTAGTACTCACTGGATAAAATCTATTCAAATGTATTAATTTTTTTCAATGTTTTTTATTTAAGCTTAGGCATGGACAAACTGAAAGGTTAACTCTGTCCTCTGGGTGAAGGGGGACAGGGAATAACATCCTCTAATTATGCCACAGTTCCTGGGGACCAGGAAGTTCAGATGCTTGAGAAAGTGTAGTATCTCTACTGAAAATTCAGAGAGGTTTAAAGGGACATATTTAAAGATGTAGCGTGCAGAATTTCATACTGAAATATTTTCTGATGCAGCTCAAATAGAGCTGGATATTTTGTAACTTCTCATTTTCTCTATAATTTCCTCACCTGAGTGATCCCTGCGTTGTGGCAGCCACACCATTAAGATTACAAGAGTGAACAAAAGCATACCACAGTAGTAATAGACTTCAACCAGACTGCATTTAACAGAACCAAATTTTTTTTTTTTTTGGAAGATTTGTAATGTATCACTGACGTGCTGAAAGCTAACAGCTCAGATTTGGAATGAGGTGTTTCTGAAATCTCCATTGCTCATCCTTCTTTATCTAAAAGTTGAAGAACATCCAATGGCTCCAAGCATGGTTCTTTTTTCTTTCACCAAAAAACACAACTGCTGCAATACTGTTTCTTAGAGCCAGTTCTCCCCTAGCATGGAAATCCTCACCTGCTTTGCCAAGTTCACATCATGAGGGTAACCTCTGTTCCACAATCTTCTCTGCGGTCTACACCAGCAAGTAAGGACATTTTCATCCAAGTCTCATCCAGCATTTTACTTTCCTTCTGTTCTTGCCCACACATTCTGTTTCCAGACATCAGAAATGGCCTTTAATGACAGATGGAATTGTAACAGCAAGTGACTCACCATGCACCTTCTGCAACAAGTTGTTTCAGAAAACGAATAGGTTTAGCACTAACAGTACTGTATTTTAAAGCCAGGTACCTTACTTTAGATAGAACCTCAGATATGAATAGAGGGGTTTATTCTCAGGCTTTCTGAGCACCATTTTCCCACTGGTTGGTTGTATTTTTGCAGTGTACTATTCACAGAGTAGATGTCCCATGTAAGATGTAGTCCTCAGCAAACAGCAAATGAATACAAATCAGAGACAAATCTCCTAGCATTCTTCTTTTCTAAGCTATCTAGTCACAAACATGCAGCTTTAAAACTAAATTTCTATTTTCTCTTCTCCTTTAATATTAAGTCTGGGAGCATTTTTCATTTTTTTTCCTAGAAAATCTTTGTCTTTCTGTAAAGTCTCATTGCCTTGGATGTGTTATGAGTCAGAGTCTTGGCCTTCCTTTCCAGTCATGGGCTACAGCAGAGTTAAATTAAAGACTGAATTTAGCAAATTCTCTCCATTATCATTCAGACATGACTTTGAACAGAAGAAAAGATTGCACACATATTTTTAAGAGAAATTTAATTTAGACCATTACAATATTTATTGAAGAACCAGACACAATCTCAGTAGAAACTTGTATTTATCCCCGGGAAAATCAAAATACAGACCTTCTTCAGTCTCTACAAGATCACAATGTTTCCAACATAATTTTAAGTGAGAATATTCTGAACATTATGAGAGGGACTTTTGAGGTCCCGGGATCTTCAAGCCCTCCACAATCCAGTACAGGAAGTGGAATTACCAAGGAAGGATAACGGTAATGCCCTCTTCAGCAAACTGTGCTGAGTTCTGCTGATGAAAAGCACTAGAAAAGAGTGAGGTACTATCTATGCCAACACTCAAATCAGACAGACTCATGTACAATCTGTTTATTTTTACGGTGAAATATATTTGACTGCCAAAAGGACACTTCATCATCTATAATAAATATTCATCTACATGTATCATGTACATGAACGATGAGATCAGAGTACAGAAATGAATGAGAAACTCGTAAGATAAAAGTCATCTTTCAGTATTGTTGTTGCAGATAAATTGCATATAAATATAAGCAAAGTCAATTATGTCATACAAGTGTTCCTTGACACAACATAAGCTGTTCCTGATGCCTAGACTAAAATCTTAAACTTCATAATTTCCCTTTCATTAGAGAATGGCAAGAAGAAACAGTATGAAGTGCCACAAAATGAGGATAACTATGTACAGTAACACACAAAATTTGCCACATATACTTTCACAGTAACAAAGATATATACTATACTTTAGAACACATCCTCACCTGTGCTTACTAAATAGCTCCATTAACTACAAAATAAATATTCTTATTTACACTAACACAGAATATAGCATATAAATTGAATTTCCACACCAGTAATGACTCTGAAGCATAGCAAAATAAAATTTCTTTGACCTAGATCTAGTAAGAAAGGAAAATAAATTTACAAGGCTCTTTAGCTTTGCTGATTTTTTTGACTATACAAAGTTTGGATTGGCTAGTCTTGAGTATATGAACATTATTTAAATGGTTTTATTGTTGTCCTTAGTTTTGTTAGGGAAGGAAATTTTTTTTTCTTGGAATAGTCTTTTATTTGGTTTTGAACTATACAGTTAGTCCATGAATATGCAACACTGCTTTACATGAGCAACATGAAAAAACAGTAGACACAAAACCTGTAATTTGTAATATGCCTAAAAAGGCAATGTTACACAGTCAGGGTTTCCTATCCTCTGTCATCTGCAAATAAAAAAAAATAAAAAAAAGAAATTGTCTTGAAGAAGGAGTGTGAAGATTCAATGACTTGTGAGTGTTAATTATGAAAATGTGTTTTATGCTAATAGCAAGCCATGGATAGAGGTGTTCTAGCATTGTCTCCTATATTAGAAGTCACTGGGTTTAAAAGTCATGTATAAATATTACAATCATATGTAACCATTACAATCATACACTAGGGTTTTCTTCCTTTTCAAACTAGAAATCTGGTGTAGTTTTAAAATTAAAACTTAAACAGCATCTGGAAGTTCAAGTCATAAGACTGAACAAAATCACGTTGTGACTGAGGTACCACATTTGGTTCACACAGCCCCAGTCACGAGGCTATATACATTACTTCATCTCCGGTAAGGCAGCTCAATTTACTTCGTCTCACAGCCAAGGCAGCAAAAAAACAGGGCACTGTTATTTGTTCAACCAGCTTTAGCTCCACACTTGCCTGTATGCCCAAATATATCTCTCTTACGCTGTTCACCAGCACAACCCCAAAGTCCACAAAAGACAGCTATATTACTCCTATGAACAAGGTTTGGGTTTTAAATATTCCTTGCTTTCTAAGTATGCAGGGAGCCTGTTCTCCCAACACTTATTGGTTCCAGCAGTAAATGCATTTCATGTGTTGCTTTGGGGGATGCAGTTTACCACTTTGTGAATAAGTGTTTGTGAGATCTGACTCTGTGCCTCCACAACAAGAGCTGGCCAGCCCCGCCTGCAGTTTTACTGAATTGTGGGTTAATGAAATATAGGAGAATAAACAGAGATGTTATCCTCTTAAAAGGCACTACATCTGAAATTTGGCAGGTTGCGGTACATTATATTGCCAACCACAGGGTCATAATGTCTAAATACATCATATATTGAAAATAGTTACCAAAAAGTAAGTATAATCAACATTTGTAATAAATAATAGCTACTAAATTGTGAAAGTATTACATTCTATGATGTAGGATCCTAGGTCTTCCGTTATTTAGTAGTTTATTATATGAAATCCACTGACCTTTCCAAGCTTTCTTTATTCCCTTTCTTTTTTGGTGAAGCAAGAGTGTTAATTATGCTTTAGTTTTTTTATTGAGCAACATTAGCATACAAATAGGCCATCAATAACCAATTACAATCTCCATCTCAGAAGGAAGAGAGCTACAATATTAAGTGTGGCTACTCTCACATACAAACAAGCCCTTTTAAAAAAACATGGAGTAACTTGCAGTTGAATAAAACAGGAATGCACAGGAAAAACAGACAATGATAGATGGATAAATATCAGGTTAGCTCTCAAGCAGGGAATTCAAAAAAGTCTTTCTTATTAATTGGCCAAATACAAGTCTATTAAAATAACTATAGTTTTCCCCAGACTGCCCTGCCAATGACTCCAGAGATTAAAAATCTCTTCAGAATTCATGTTGGTAACTTTTATGAATTTTACTCAAGTGGAAATGATCAATTGTGTCAAATGGCACTGACTTTTGTCTTAAGAAATATTTGACTTACTGCCAGTGACACACTAAATCTGCTTGCTTCTTTTGTGTAGTAGGGCAACTATATGGGAAAAAAAGGTTATTTGTTGCATTTATCATTGTAAGAATAGGTTTGTGCTAACGCGAATAATAAAACAATCACCATAATATTCTTTTCTGTGAGTATGATGCATTGCTGCTGTTTCTTTCATTAAAATCATAATTTAAATCTGAACCTGCATTGATCCAACTGTTATTTTAAACCTTTATAGACAAACCAGTTTCACTTCATTCCAACGCCCTAAAACTGACTTCAAATGCAAATAGAGGGTAAAACAATTTTGAAGTGTCCACACAAGATATTTGTGTATTTTTACCAAACATTTAGATCAATTTAATCTTAAAATCAATTACATCTACACATATGGTCAATCAATAAATGCAGTCACAGAAGTCAGCTGAAATGCAGTAAATAACCAGATACTAGTCCATAGACCATTATGAAAAACATAAACAGTTCACTTCAAAACTACCTTTGGTTGAAGAATGACCTCTTATACTACTATGCCTCGATCCATTGCAAGCTTCTTGTCTGAAGCAGCTTATGTATATTTTGTTAGGAGAGTGCATGATCTATGGAAAAATATTGAGTAAACACCTTGAATTAATGAAGTCAAAGCCTACTGAAGAAAAACCTGTCTACAGCTTTTGTGCAAGTTATCTTGACCTCCTGCCCTTGTTTTTTCCATCAAAATGATAAATAAATCTTTGAAAACTGCATAACACTGATTGTCTGAAGGATCTTCTACTGATCTAGGACTTCAGCAGACAAGTTGTGCCAAATCCTGCCTCACTAGCTGTGGAGATGATCCCTTTGGCTGCCCACCTTGCCTGTCAGCAGCAAATACCTCCAACAAAGACACATAAGCACAGAGGCATTCGCTCAGCAGACAGCACAGTTTGCAATGTACCATTTCAGTTTATCCAAATACAGAGACAGATTAAGTTGTGAATTTCAGCAGCCAACATGCCAACACTCACTCCATTTTTACATTTCCCCTGTGAGGGTGTTATCTTCTCAGCTGCCCACGAGAATTCATAGGAGTTCATTAACAACAACTGCCCCTTAACGCAATTTAAGACACACACAAACACCCTCCAGGTTTCCTCTAGTGCAGGTAAAATATGAGCTGCAAAAGTCCTAGCTGCTGTCAGATGATTTGTCTGATTTTAAGATACAGTGTTTCATGCCTAGACTGACAATTATGTTTTAGCTCCTCTATTCTCCTCAGTTCTTGTAAGATGTCAATTTTATCCTCTAGCATTTTAGTGTTTTACCACTGAAACTATGCATGACATTCCCTCATGGCTTTTTCTGTCAGGGTTAGTACTCGGGTTTATGACACTGCCAAGAACATACAGAAGAAATTTTCTGTACCCTAATATCAGCACTGCAAAAGAACATGGAAAAGACTTGAGGGCAAATGTTCAGAGGAGCAGGTACTTGGGTGCAGTCTCATGAGATGGGGTGAGCTGACCTAACAACTCATCATCACAGCTTGGTTGGTACCCTTTGAGCCGCTAACCCAGCACAAACTCTGTTGTAGGCTGAGAGGTAGAGATCAGACACTAGTTTCTGCAGGCTTAAAAAGCTGAAAGAACTCACCGGCAGGAGACTCAAGGGCCAAGTCAGATAAGAGGGAGGAATGAGGTAGTACAACCAAGATGAGGAGAGTGACACTGTTCAGGGAAAGGGCATCACCTGAAACCAAACCCTAACATGATTTCTAACAGGATAGGATGTTTCCAATCATTCTCAAAGAGTTTACTGACCCATTCACAGGATGCTTGCTCTTTTGACTCTTTAAATGTCCAAGTGGTACGGTTCAGGGAGTACTACGGACAGAAGGACCTGGTATTGTGAAGGAATGCATCATACACAGGCTTCCCCTCTGGTTATCTTCATACTTTCAGAAAATACTTAGAGAACAGGGCTGTAAAAAGACAAAAGGGTCTCAAACTCTCTACCAAGAGAGGCAGCAATACGTAATTTTTTCTTCATTATACTATTCTATTAGATGATTGTCAATTCTTTTTCCATGATTAATAGCACAAAAATAGCCTTACAGGAAAAAAGAGAATTTTTCAAGTCCATCTCTCCAAAATCTTATTTTGAGTTTCTGGACACTCAATGTGAATGTTGCAATCTAAAATGTGAAAATTCTTGTTTAAATTTTGCTAACTTTTTAGGTTAAATATATAAATATTTATTTGAATCTTCACTGTTTAAAAAACAAAACATAGTCAAAATGAGCATTTTCCTGAAAAAAAATATTTTAAGAATTCTGACTTGGCAAGAAATCTTTTTCTAGAAAAAGTGAGCTCTCACTCTAATGACACAGAGTTTAGCACTCTCTTCATAACATTGCACAAGCATATGCCAAGGCAAAGCTTTTGAAGGCAATTATGTTGCAACACATTTTTGAGATATTTCAAATCAGCAGCCCAGCCCAAAGACATCCATTCCAATTGTTCTGACTTTAGGATTACTGAACATTCTAACTCAATCATAAAAACACACTGCAAAACCGCAGCTCTTATTAAAATGGAGATAAGATAAATCTTAATTAACTAGTTGTATATCTGTAAACAAATAAACTAATCATATTTCCCTGAATTGCAAGGGACAGCTTTGCACCAGCCTGAGGAGAAGAGATTTTTTTTTAATTTCTTACTGATTACAAATTACAGTAATAGAAAGTGTGCAATATGAAAACAATGGATTTTTAACAGCTCTTTAAAATTTATCTCCATGATTTAAATTGAGAAAAGGGGGAGTAAATGTGCATTCTTATGCCTGTCTTCCTAAAACTAAGACATAAGTTGGACTAGTAAGTGACAGCTCATGTAGTTACAGTGCTCTGTGTGGCAAATCCATCACTGGTGGAACCATATTAAATCTGTTAATATTTATCTGAGAAATGAAGTAAATTGGAAAAGTTGAGATCACAGCTCTGATCCTATCTGGGCTTTGCTGATGATCACTTTCAAATATCTCCATCATTACTTTATTGCTATCGGGAAGTTCTGACATGATCTATGCCAATTGTTCAAAATCTTCCCAGTCTTCAATAAATGTCTACATACTACACCTCCATAATGACAGAATTCTACATCAATATTACTGGCAGGCTGTCTCAGGATTATTTCAGTGACTTTTTTATGCCTCTTGTTACTAAGCCAGTAGGGAGGAAATTTTTTAATTTTCTTTTAGTTTGATTAAAACTTACTGGTTCCGTGATGCTCAGCAACTCCACTGAAGTCACCAATTCAGTTTCCACAAGTCACTGAAAAAAATAGCAGATGACGTGAATTTCTAGATGTGTCTTGCTTTGGCTCTACTCGTTTAACAAAACTCAAGCAAGAGGCTATGATCTACTGTTGGTTGTAGTCACATGAGTAAAGAACTGGAAGTGTGGTTTTTATCTAATTAACACAATGGTATTTCTGAAATAATTAATAGTTACTTACCAAAGAAAAAATGATACCACTAGATTGGTTTTGATGCTGCTATCTCTATTGGAGGAAAAAAATTTTGCCATTTCTAAATGTGATGGACTTTCATTCAGCTTAGGTATATTTTCAGTATGATGAAGCTGAACTGCTTTGGTAGAAAAGGTCAAACAATTCCCTTGAAAACAGCCTTGAGTGCAAAAGTGTGTTTTAAAGGAATTAAATTAAGTTTCTAATTTCCTTAATAAATGTTGATTTCTTTAAACAAAATACTTTAAAAGAAAATTATTCCTTTGGTTTGGATTCGCTTGGGTTGTGTAGAGTTAGATAGGGCTGTGTTGTGTTTGAGAGGGGAACAGAAGAAAATGTTCAGTGAAAACTTAACATTTCAACCGCGATTTTACACTTCTTATTTCACCAAAATTTTCAAACAGGAAAACTTGCTGTCTTTACTTTTAATTCCTCATGCTGTATCTTTGAATGCACAGAAGTCTACACAAAAGTATTCTCATAGCCCTTAAAATATCAAAATGTTGATAAAAATAGGCTTTCCCAGAAAAGATAAAATACTGGCTAAATGTTAACCAAAATACTGAAGCAAGATTAGACAGTACAGAATATTTGTCTTTATCTTAAGATATGAGGTTGTGATCTTACATAGATAATTTCACTCAGGATTTTTTAATTGCTGAAATGAGAGGGTGAGGTGTAATTTTGGCTGTGTAACTCACTGGTTATTTAATGACAGCAAGGAAAGAAAAGCTGCCAGACTTTCCAGTGAGATGCAGTTGAACGTATTTGTCTTTTTTATATTATTAATTATAATATATCCAAATTTATCAAAACAGGGGGTTGATTCAAGAAATGAACAAAATGATAAGGAGAGGGCATAGGTTAGCAGGAAATTCTTACTAATGTGCAAAATTGGCCACCTATATCTACTTATTCAAGGGAAAAAGATTCCTAGATTAAGTTTGAAAAAGTTACTGTAGTAATTCCAGGGATAAAATTACAGAATTAGCCTAGTCTGCCTAAACCAAGAAAAAAAGTCTTGGACTGAATGGCTATCCCTCTTTTCCACTAGTAAAACACATACTAGAATAAAACTGAAATGGGAAAAACAACTTTAAAATATTAAATATAACCAAAGGAAATATATTGCATTTCTAAGCTGTACATTTTAATGAAATATTCGGGTGAAAGGTTTGAGATAAGTCTATTCATTCCCTCTCAGTTTCTACACCTCTTTCTTATTTGGATTCATGACAAAGCTGTAAGCACCATCTGTGTTTGGATTTTTGAGATGCTTTGCTCAAATTTGCCTTGGGCCAGAATTTGCTGAGCAATATTAACTTCCCAGAAGTCAGTGTTTTTAGGAAGGATTGAGCACCTCAAAATCACAAATTCCTATCACAGACTTTCTGCCTGTGTATGTCTGGGTCTCACTGACTCACCCTCCTCTCAGAGTGCTACACAAAGGATCTTAGTTGTTCCGCATTTTAGATGAAGGGTGAGCTCCTCCAGAGTCTGGGTCCGCACCCATTATTGGTTGCCTTTCTCCCTCTTTCCTTTCTTTTCCCAAATGAGGTAGTAGGTTGAGGTTCATAGTCTTTTCCTCCACCATGAGAAGGGGACTTGCTTTTACAGGGTCTTCACAAATCATTGCTCTCAACCCCTGACTGAGACACATACATGGAGTTGAACCTCTTCAGGCCCACGCTGCACATCAGACCAAATCCTCTCTGACTGCAGATCGCAAGTCCTCTCCCCTCCCACAGTGACAATGTACTCCTTCCATCCTTCTGCAGTAGATCTAGAGGACCTGAGGCTGCAAGGTGAGACAGTTTGCCTTGCTGATCGGATAGAAAGCAATCCTCTGTTTGCCTGAAGTGTGATCTGAGCTTGCTCATCCAGGAGACACAAACAGACGACATTAGACACGGGGTGGGCAGACAGGCAACATACAGTTGAGAGCACAAGGAGTAGGACTGCTGTTTGTAGGAGAACATGGTTATGTTGATAATGTGTAATATGAAATTGTACTGTGGATAAAGTGTCCTCTGCAAAATATTTGCCGGGGACACCACATCCCAGAAATACTTTGTACAGTATCATCTAACTGAAGATTCTCCTTCTATAAATAGAGCATTAGCATACAAAAGTAGCTAGATCTGCCCTTCCCACAGGGTAGCATATACCCCCCTCAGTCCTGGAAGAAATATTACAGGAGTGTCTGTGTTACCTTTACCTAATATATGAATTAACTCAAGTGATCTGGCAATCAGTTAATTTTGGAAGAAGATTTCTCATCTGCACATGCTCTCAGCAAAGATTAGGTTTCTTTTTTTGTCTGATCTTTCTCTCCCTCTACTCTTTAAACTCCCCTGTGCAAAAGTGTATCACCCTTTAGCTCTTCCCCAACACACAGCCTGCAGCTGGCACACAACCAGTGAAACTCCAACCCATAGCAACATCAAGAAACAATTGCTGCTCCTCCTATCTCAAGAATCCTGTTCGGCTTTGGGGGTGGGAGGCTCAAAGACAACCTTCATAACAAGTCATCCAGACCAATGAACAATTCGCTTGTGGAGCTACAGATAAAGAAATCATGGAGCGATGCAAAATGCCACCCAAACACCTCTCAGGAATTATTTTCATGTTGTGGAGATTTATTTGTAATAATGTTCAAGAGATTACTGTTTACAAGTAGCCTTGTATCTTTAAAACGTTTCTAACCAATATGACTTGGAGGTTTCCCCACACACACAACACCATTATCTCTTGGGTTTAACACGTTATCAGATGTGGAAAACTATGGGCATACTTAAAATATCAAATAAGCTATTAATTTTGTAATTATGGAAATGAGTGGAGTGTAGTTTATTTCCTAGAACAGCTTATCCTGGGGGAGCTGAATACAGTGCTTGGAAATCCTTGGTATTTTAAAAAAACCCTCACAAGTTGTTATTCACTGAGTGACCAAAGCAAAAATTCTCTAAATATAACCCCAGATATTTAAATATGTACAGAAGAGGCAAAATAATTTTTAAATCCACAGACAGAAAAAACCCTAATCTGGATATGGAATTCAATTAACTCAATGAGTATCTACCAAAGTATATGTCTGTATACATGCAGGTCACCTGAAGAAGTCTTTATAGTCAGCAGAGAATTAGATAAACAAATTAATGAAGATGATGACATAATTAATCTTGTTAATTTCCTACATTCTTAATTACATCTTACAAGTTCTACTAACTGCTTTGACTAGATCTCCTTTGTCTATAACAGAGGTTCACGATGCAGGGATCCAAAAATGAAGGACTTCAACCTAATCTGCAAGGTGTTCTCAGCTCTCCAACACCAGGCACCCTTCACTCTGGTCCATGCATAATAAAGTTTGCTTTCACATTTGTATTTAATATGCATCTTTTCCCCTTTGGAAAGCTATATTGAAATACTCAGTCGAGGCCCTTCTAGTCCATGTGTAACCATTTGAGAGACAGTGCGTAAAAATTTTTAAACGCTATCCATTTTCAAGGTCACATTGGATACAATGCATAAATAAGATTCACATGCCTGAAAATGCTTTATTAAGAATGTGATGTAGGGGTACATGACACATACTGACATGCCAGCTTGTCTACTACCAGCCTAACTACTTATAAATCACCTCTTCAAAAATAAACCAGAAGAGCACAAGAAGAATTTTCTTGCAAATGAATAGCCAGTGGCCCTGTATATATAAAATCCATGCTGGTAGAGTATGAATATGTTTAATAGATGAAACTATTTGCCTCTATCCCACAGTTTAGGCATAAGACAGCTGAAGAATAAAACAAACCATAAACCTCTCCCTTGTGATACTATGCCTATATCATACAGATGATTGGCCTAAAAACTTTCGGTTGTCCTAATCTATATGACTGACAGACAGATACAGATGTGTCCAGCTGCCCCAGGCAAAAGAGCATTTGCAGGTTACAGAGACAATGGTCACTCCTCCTTTATCTGCTCATGAACGTGCCCCGAAGCCCACAGAGAGACCCAGCTGGAAATGGCCAAGGTATTGAGTTATCTGCACAGGCATTAATATCCTTCACTTCTGCAATTCCTCTCAGTTGGGGTTTGAATATGAACTTTGTCTTTCTTCTCAAGCCACAAGCCATGCCCTTCATTATCAGCATGATGTTAGGGGCCCTTGTGAACTCCCTTGATGGTGCATACTAAGTGTTGCATAAGAGAGCAGTAAATCATGGTACTGTTGAACGGTGATTACACAGTTCTTCCCATACTTACCAGAGGCAAAGATATAGGAAGTTCAGAGACATAAATAAAATTAGGATTCAGAAGTTAGATCTTCTTGCTACCTGGGTCATATCATGGCTTTCCACAGACTTCCTATGCTCTTTTGGATGTGTAATCCTCTTTGTGCCTTATCCTCCTCTCTTCACCAGTAAAGCAAGGCGAGAAGCACCTCCCTGTCTAAGACTGAATACATCAAAGATTGTAATGTACCAAACATATTTTGGCAATAAGCTGTAGCAGTATCTCAGATAGATAAAATCTCTTGCAAACAAAATATTGGATTCTTTTAAAAGAATAATTTTTTTTAGTTCAATCCAGCTAAAGGAACAATATGCATTATACAAAGAGGTTTTCTGATTTAATTGCCAGGGTTTCAAAGTCCCTTCCTGTATCTAACACTCAGGGTTATGGAACTTGTTGCCAGGCAATTACCTTTTAAATTTGCTTTAATCCATGCCGATCATTTCGCAGAGTTGATCATTACTACAGACTTTAATTGCTTTTGCTGGCTTGTATCTTGCTGAAGTTCAAACAGAACAGATGAACAGAAGGCTGCCAGCCGCAAAACTCTTTGAAAAAAAAGGCGGGAACGTGCGTTAAAAAACCCACAATGTACTTTATTTCAAAGTCTTCCCAGAATTGTGATTCACACCTATATCAACCTCAGAAAAGGTTTGCAGGAGTTAGATCCTGATCTTACTGCTATCAGTTTTATAGCAGTGTTGGCCATCTGCATCATATGAATTTGCAGGAATGAAAGTAGGTGAAGAACTGGAGAAATAATGACTGAATCACAGTAGAAAGAAGAGAAAGAATATTATCTCCAGATAGAGCAGCATACAAGACAACAGAGATACTGAGTGCATGCAAGTCACAAGTCTGCCTATAGAAGAGATGGCCCCACACTGTCACTCTTTGTGTGGTTTGAGTTTGGAGGTCTTTTAGAGAGAAGGGTGTTCTCAATCCTAATCCAAACACGTAGCCTGGTTCCCATCGCTTCAGATCATGTTATTTATCTTAAGGAAGCTGCCAGGTTCAGCAGGAAGCTGGATTGCATTCATGATAAAAGCTATCTTTTCCTTCAATAACCTGGTTTATCTATTAAGTGAAACTGCTTTTAGAAGAGGCTCAGTATGTTTGCAACATCCTCCTGGTAATGAGGCTAATGTGCCCAATATGGCTGAGCCTGTGGCGCATTCATCAGGAGCATCTTCATTTAGACACCAGTTACATTTGCAGCCATTCAGCACTTCCCCATCTAACCCTAACAACTCCATTTATCTGTTTTTCAGTTTGTTTCCTACATGAACACCGAAAACCCCGACTACATTACCCTACTCCTAGCACAGGTTCAGGCTAATATAAAAGAGAGGGAAGTTTTGTCCACACACTACATTTTTATTCCCTCCCACACTGTCATTATCTCTTTCTTTGTAGCTCAGTAACACCTAGAAGCTTTGGCAGCTCACCAAGGGTTTCACCACCTCTCAGCACTGTACAGCTACATGGTAGTCTCAGGCTCTAATCGGGATGGTATCATAAAACCACAGCAAAGGAGTAACAATGTATGTACATGCAATAGGCTTGGGAACGGGCAAAATCTGGGAAGAAGAAAGGGAAGGAAGCTGAACGAACACTATATAAAAATATTATGAAGGATAACTGGATTTAAAATAAGGTAGCGGTGGCACGTTGTCATGATAGAGTGACAAAGTTATGTTCATGTATTTTACATGGGAGGAACATCTTGGTGGACGCTACAGCCACCAAATGATTATCAGTCATATCGTGTGTTTACATATAGCTGTGCTACGGCACGAACAGAATTTATAGAGAGTGAAAGAAAAAGAAATAACTTGATGAGAAAATGATGTTGCAGTGTCCCTAGCACAAAGGGAGCCCAAAGCAGTCCTAGTCTTTTGTTGGTAGCTAGGGTCCGGCGACCGGAAGATCTCGCGATGTACGGAAAGATCAGTAATCGTGAAGAATACCTTCGTACAACTCTCAGCAGAGGTATCCAGTACAATCTCAGGACAAAGTCCTGGAGTGAGAGCCACATCACATTTGTAAAAGCAAAAAGCTCCATTCTGTGTACAGAGACTACCAGCGTGAGTGCTCCGAGGTCCTTCTCTTTCATCATTCCTTGTCCAGCTAAACAGATATTCTCTATCTATTCAAACAGGTATGTTCAACAGGGAGATCCAATTGTGTTACGATACTCTTCAGTGCAATAGGAAACAATTAGCATGCAGCTACAATTTGGGATCTTGCTACCTGGAGAATGTATTTAAATTGAACAAAATCGGAAATGAACACTAAGTTTTTGTACACCGTTGTAGTACTTTGGGAAAAACAAGTGAATGTGGCAAACAGGAAAACTGAGAAACACAAAGAAATTAAGATGGACGTCATTGACCTCAAGACAGACGATTTTAACCAAGAAACTGGTGATGCAGACATATAAGACACTGTCCACACTGCATGGCACAGGACTATCATAAAAAGGAGGAGAATCTTGCACAATAGAAATGGATTTGAATGCTAAAGTACTAAATGCAAGGTCCCACATCTGGGAATTACCATCACTAATATTTATCATGAATAGGGGCTTAGGAACAAGAGGCAGAAGAAATTGTGTATAAAGTCAACAGAGAACTATACTCCATCACTACGTTACAATTGCAAAAATTAAGAAAGTAATCCTAAACTGTGATGTAATGCAATACTTTGAGAAAAAATGGGATTAAAACTATCACACAAAACTGTGAGAATTACCTGTACAATTCTAGCCACATATTTTCAAATCAAATTAAAATGGAAATATATTGGAAGAAAATTTAACAGAATAATCCACATTATCAAATGAGAAATATTTTTCTTGCTCAAATCAGATTGTCAGGAATACAAATTTTTTTTCCTTATAACTGTAGGGTATGAACTAGGGTTTGAAAAATGATGTTTAAGCTGAAGAACTTTGTTGACGCAACAGGGAATTGAGTTTACGCAAGCCATGACTATAGCCAGCTTGGAAATTGGAAGAAAAATTCTAACTGTGAGAGCAATTAATCTCTAGGAGTTTCCAAAGGAAAAACTCCAAAGCATAAACAGAATTATGGTGGGACTTGATAAATTTACTAAAGACATTTTTTATGACATACTTTGCTGCAGAAAATGACTGGTTTGTTGCTTATATAGGCTTTTCCTGCCCAATTTAAGTGGCCAACCCATAGAAAAGTGTTGCTCTGAGAAACATTTCTACAGAAAGAAGGCTGAAAATTAACAAAGTAGGAAAGAAAGAAATCTGAAAGGCACATGTCGGAATTTCTCTCCAGTCGATATTCATCAATAAATTGGAAGTAAATGGCAGAAACTGTGCTAGCCAGGGTACACACAGCTCAGGTGCATACCCATATGTGGGGCTTGCTATGAAGTTATGTCAATGTGATGGTACCAGAGACTGTTCCAGTGGATTTAAAGTCAACATGAACAGACATTCACAACTTCATATTTGAATTGGATCCCTGTGACTCATCTTCCCTTGTTATTTTTTTAAACTCTAATCTTCTCAGAAGACCTAATTTGTGGGCTCTAATGTCTAAATGCATATCTAAGGACATTCCTTTGCTTTCAACTGTGTCAGTATGAACACCAGCACTCCCGAGAGCTGATTTTTGAGGTATCTGCACCTTGCGGCTGGCTCTCAATGCTGCCTATGACACAAACTGTGAGTGAAGATTTTCCCATATCTGAGGTGTCTACAGTAGCCCTCTCCAAGGTGTATTCTCTGTTTCTCCTCCCAGAGCTGAGGGCAGAATCATTCTTTTTATCTTACTGATAATTTCCACTAGACTTAGAAGAACTTAGTTATGTTTGCAGTTTTGTTCCCTTCTACCAAATATAACCAGAGTCAGCAAACAGGCTCAAAATATACCAGACATAAGACATATTGACATTTTTAAACAGTGCATTATAATATAAACCTCTTTTTCTTTGGAAACAAGGTTTAAAACCCAATCCTAAAATCCAGAGAATAAGGTAAAACGCACCAAAGCATTTGTGTTTATTTTTATTTTCAAGACTTGGGATACAAAGATCAGACTTGCCTCCCCATGACAATTTCTTCTCTCTGTTGGTGACAGAGAAAGCCCAGAGTGATTATGGTCCTTGCAATTTTGAATGATGATTCTGGCTGTAGCACTGTGTTCATCCTACCACAGCATTTCCACTGGCACAAATTGTTCTGGAAGAGCTGTAAAAGCCTCTGAGCAAAAACTTGATCCAGGGCTGGCAAAGCAGAGCATTGCCAGCTTTCTGAAACGGAGGGGGATGGTGGAAAGGTTTGTGTTTCAGGAACTCTGAATATGGGTGGCAACTATATCATTTATGCTGTGGCACCAGTTTGCCTCCTTTATATCTCTGGCATAAGAAAAACATTCATTGCCCACTTTTTAGTGATTTGCCATTTTTACTGTGCCAAAGCAAGTTTTTATAAGCATTCTCTGTCTTTGCACATTAAATCAGGATGTGTAAGGCAAAAAGAATGTAGGGCTGGTGGAAAAAATCACATAGGATTTCTTAAGGAAATTTTACATTGTGTGGCAGAGACAAGAGAACCAAAGGGTCTTTTATCTGTAAAGCACAGAATTTGAGAAACAAATTTTAATCAGGAAAGTCTAATGTTTTTTCTACTTCCTTTGGCCTCAGGAAACGGAGTATCACTTTAAAGATGAATTGTGAGAGAACGCTTGAATTTCTTTTCCCATTTCAGTTCAAATGGGTGCCCATTCTAGACATTTCAAATAAAAGCAATACTTTTGAGCAGCACTCGGTCAAACAAATCAAGGGCTGGCTTATAGAGGAAAGTTAACCCAGTAGTCAGAGTACTTGCACAGAATTTACAAAACATGTTGCAGAACAGGGAGATGACCAGATTTTTTGAGAAAATGAACGCAAAGGTATGAAGCGAGAGCAAAAAAATAATTATCTAAGGTATATTTTCAGATTTAACTCTGCCAGGTTGGAAGTTGAATTCTCTGAACAAACATCTGGTGCATATGCAAAGATCTATGTAATGTTGTACCATCAAAACCTACTGAATCAACTTTGCCACCTCTACATTTCACAAATATACATTAATACAATAAATGTCATACTTGACTGCATATGCCTGTAACCTTCTCTAGTTGGAAAGCTATTGTCTTGGTTCCAGCTAATTTACCTGTCTTTTTTCCTTCTGCAAATTGATGTTACTAGATGCTAACTACAAAAAAACGCTTCCTGACACTCTTAAGGTCCTTTGTGCTTTTAGTCATATGTTCCAGGAGGGATGAGATGTTTGAAATGTTAGTCATAAAAGAACTGTTTCTCCATAAAAAGTATCATTATCTGACATTGCACAGAGTGCATGTCAAATTGTACTTCACTTCAGTCATTTAAGGCTTTTGATTTCTGAAAGTAATTGTAAAAAATGAAAGATTTGCTCCCACCTTAAGCTTTGTTAATTGCATGGTTAAATCAGACAAACAAACATCATCAACAAACCCAGCTCAGCCTGTATATGGTTATCACCTACACCACGTGAGAACAGATTTTTTCCTTTCCACAGGATGCAAGAATGGAAATTTTGAAAAAATATTGTGTTGTTTCATTACCTTACTCTTGTCTTGTTTAAATAATCTACTGTTTGTTTCTCCGTGCACCAGCAAATCAAGAAGCCAAAATATGTCCTTATTTACATCATCCTTAAATATTTCTGAAAAAGCATCTTCCTCCCTTAGTATACCTTTAATGAATGTATTTTTCTATCAACAACTTCTGCTTTGTCCTTTTTTTTATATACCACCCTCTAATATGATGTAATACACAGCATTCACACGTTAATTTCCAATCCCAGCTCATGCAATGGCAATAAGTGCTTTAGGAAGACAGGTAGGTAGATACCTAAGTTTCGGCTCATGTTCTGGTTTCTTGTTATCGGTATTCCATAACCCTGCTTCATTCCCTGCTTTTTGCTACCCATTGCTGTAACATAGCTAAATGCAGGGCCTGACCATAAAACCTCATCTGCTTGGATAGATTCCTGCGCCTCTCTGGAGCCTGACATCTCAGTCTGGCTCCTTGTCGCTATGAAGATTTGTTTACAGTCATGCAAAAGCCAGATTAGTGCAGATGTGGATGAACTCCACAAGGTATTCTGTTGGCAGTAAAACCTCAGGCATGTGCACAGAGCTGAGCAAGTTCACAACCACTGTGAAACACCAAGGAAAGGACCCACCAGCAAATTAATTTTCCAAAATAATATTGTGTCAGATCTGCAAATTGCACTGATGCCACCAATACTTTCATCACTGGGTATTAAGTTTTCTTTTTCGTTCCTTTAATCTTTGAAGATACAACTTTCCACCTGATAAAAATCAGCAAACTATGTTGATAAGCACATAATCAGCTACACCTTTAGATTAGGTTAGATTTGATTTAACATTATTAATTACTCTTCTTTCCAATGAGTAATTCAGCCATGTGATTGCCTACCCAAGCCATAGCAGAACATCCATGTGTATTGTGTAACTTGTAAGCGTGCTAACCTGAAGGATTCCTGAGAGTATAAAGTCTAGATAGAAAACACGATGAGCTATGTAGGAAATTCTTCAATAGTTGCAGTCAATGGTAGGCCAACATCTGGATATCAGGTCCAATTTGAAAAGATACGATGTACAAGAACTAAAATAGAAGTAGGATTATATATCCTGAGCACTTTTTAATGTCAATAGCCTTCATCCCTTTAGGGCAATAAAATAGTTAAAATTGAAGTGTCAGAGCAGAGCTGAGGAGGTGAGCAAAGAAGACAAAATTCCAGTCAATATAAAGCACTCCATTGAAGCAAACAGACAAAAAAAATGTGGTCAAAGAAACTACAAAGCTTTATGCCAACTGAGGGTGTAGTCAAGACAGTCTTACAAGCACACCAATAACTTCAAATAGTTCTTTACAAATTTAAAGTCAGACAGGCCCATTAAAGGATTAAGACTAACTCTTGTACAACAAACTGACATTCTGAAATTCTGAGCTGAGTGTAGGAGTTTAGGTTTGACAAAAGCTCCTCTGGCAGAAAAGCACACAGTCTTGATTTGAAAATGTCACAAAAAGATCCAGTCTTGTCCTTCAGGACAAAAAAACAAACAAACAGACAATCTAAACAAAACCCACAAAAAAAAACAAAAACAAAAAAAAAAAAAACAACCCAGACTGTCTTAATGACATAATTTGAATTCATCGGCCAGTTCCTGTTTCTGTTTAGGCCTTTCTCTGCTAGACTGAGCAGAGTTCAACCCCCAGTATTTTCTTTCTGGAAGTATTTCTGCTTCACAGTCAAGCCATCCCTGTATCTTTCTTGCTAAATTTAGCAGATAAGTATCCTTAGTTTCCTCTGTGCTGCTACTGCTTAGAAGAAAGAACTTTGCTAATGCGACTGAAAGTGTAGCTAACAATTACAGTTTGCCCCTAAAAAAAGGAGTAAATTAAACAAGTTATTCGGTAAAACTGACAAGTTTTTCAAGATTAAAAGTGGCAAAGAAGAGAGAAAATTTATGATAAAAATGTCAGTCCAGACATAGAATGGGGAGTTGCCCTGTGGTCTGTTATTCAACCATCAGATGTCTCCATGTGTCATTGGGATTGGGAACTGGCCTGGCAAAATGGACCAAATAACACCTCAAGCTGATAAGCCTGTGTGTTTGTTGCATTCACTGTGTGTTTCACACACGCTTACTGCTTGAGAGCAAAGATGATCTTCTGAATGATGACAGTAACTGAATGGTTCCAGAGGGAAAATTCCAAAGCTAAAACTATTATGAAAAAACTCACTCAGGATCTTGTTTAAATAGTCATAGGTTGAGCTCTAGTCACTAATGTCAGTTCTCCCTATACAAAGAATCATAACTGGAGTAGACAACAGAAGCCAGGTTATTGATGGTTATGTATTTACACACAGATCATATCTAATTATTTGGTTGTCCTACACCAGTGGCCAAATTGCATTTACATTGCATCAGAGCCACACTTGACTTTAGAAAACAAACAAGGCAAGACCGCATCTTCAGCTGTTGTAAATGAAAATTAGCCAATTACTACATTAATCTAAAGCAGAAGTAAGATGGCTGGATGAGTTACTGCTCACAGAGATTGTCAACCCTGCCAATGGGGAAGCCCAACCACTGCAGTTTACAGAAAAGCATGTGAAAATAAACTTTGGTTTGGGGTTCCAGCCATGGTAGTTCAAGATCAGCTTCACCAGCATTTCAGCAGGAGAGAAATAGTAAGGAAAGCTAGAAGCAATAACTGCCTTGGTCACCTCAGTTCCATCTGCCTGTGTTCGTGAGTGACCTCTCCCCTTCACTGACACGCATGAATAACTTCAATGACATTTTTAGTTGAACAGCAGGTGGTTGAGAGTTTTACCATTATTTATCTATTATTATAGTTAGCTGAATGCTGAACATGCAACTTTAGCTCAAGTACTGAACAGTGCAACTTCTTTGCTTATTATGTGCAAAACATTGTGGTGTCCTAACTAGTACTTATTCTTTTGTCCACAAAATCCTTTCATCTATTAAATCAAGCACAAGTAGATGGTCCTTTTTAGCCCTACTTACTATTAACATTTCCTATACGTCAATGGATAATCCACCAAAAAAAACCCATTAAGGAATGTACTTCTAGATTTACTTAGCGAACACCCAGGAACATGGAGACACTCCCCTTCACATTAACCTAGGAGCCAGCTTGGAAATGGTACAGGGAGTTTCACAACACTTCCTTTCTGTACAGATGAAAGGCTGCGAATTATTCAGTAGTGAAGTTGAGCCAGGGGAAGACAGGAACATCCAGGATGGCAACGCTGTTCACACCCATTAGCAATATTTAACCAGAGGACCGAGCCACAAGAAAATATGTGCCAATTACCTGTATAAAACACTGCAAAGACTACAGAAGAGAATTTGTTAGAAGCCCATGTGAAGAGTCACCAGCAATGGGCTGGCATATTATTCGATTGAGTTGTTGATAAGGTTGGCCCAAGTATCTTCAGCTGGAGTTGAGTCAAGATCTTGCACACTTAAGGAAACATTTCTTGAGGCATTTGAGGACATTGCATTTTTCTATGTCTCCAATGCTGTGTAAGACATTAGTGGCACTATGTGCTTTACTTGGAAAACTCATTTTCATAGCAACACGTCTCTCACTCCCCTCATGCTAACCAACAGGACTACAAGCAGGAATACATACTCTTCCTTTCGGCCCCAGTCATCTTTCTCTCCTCTCGAAACAGAAAGTACTTAGTCTGGCAGCTCTGGAGCAGACATAATTGGTTCATCCCACAAGTGATTAACCAAGACACCAATAAACTACTCAGCAGAGGACTCCAGAGATTTACCTCTGCTGAGTTCTCCTTGTGGCTGGATTCCAGTAACGTGAAGCTAGCCTCTGGCTCCAGGTGTGCTAGGAGATGGCCAAAGCCCCAGACGCTGCTCTCTGGCTCCCTTCAGGCTGCACACAGAGGTCTGGGTTCTGGGGCCCCATAACGCGTTACCTCCTTTTCATTTGCTTTGGCCACTCTTGGACAGCTGGCCTGAATCTTTCCTTGTTGCTATTGCAATAATGGTTGGAGAAGCATGGGGTCAAGGCAGGCCAGGAGACCTGAAGGGCTCTGTCTGGAATAAAAAGAGATTTGTTCTGCCAGAAATAGGCAGCAGGTTTGACTCTTTTCCAGGACAAGGGCTATGTTAGAAAAGGTCTGAGGTTTTGACTCCAGGGCTATAGCTGGCAATTCAAAACCTCCTCATGTAGATGCACTTTGAAGGGCCAAAACAAGCCCATATAAAAGAAGTTTCTGCCAGGAGAATTTCTGTTGAGTCCCCAGGCAGAATAAACAGAGCACTTCTGTGAAGGAGTAAGGGCATACTCACAACAGCTTGGTTAATCTACAAGCATTGCCTAAGAACATAGAATCATAGAGTCATAGAACAATTTGGGTTGGAAGGGACCTTCAGGCTGGTTCCAACCCCCCTGCCATGGGCAGGAACACCTCCCACTAGACCAGGATCCTCAAGACCCCATCCAGCTTGGCCTTGAACATTTCCAGGGAGGGGGAATGCACAACTTCTCTGGGCAACATGTGCCAGTGTCTCACCACTCTCATTGTGATGAATTTCTTCCTAATGTCTAATCTAAATGTTGTAAGGTCTCAAGGGCTTACCTGGTATATGGTACACCAGCAGAAGTTCCTTGGGTGGACCTGGCCACCAGACAACCCAAAAGGGGTGAAGCAGGGGCTGTGCAGTGATGGAATCAGTGTCACATCACTTTACCAGAGGAGCCCAAACCCCCTTGCTTGCACTCTGATATAAAACCAGCCTCTTCGATGAATTCAATTTTCCCTTTGGAGGCTAATGAGCAAGGATGACTGATAGACCAGAACAGAGCACACTCAGTTAACTTCAGGAGGGTTAAACCTACCTCTCCACTCCCCTTATAAGCATGACTACTAGTTCCCAGATGTGGAGGAACTCTCTCCTCTCCCTCCTGGCTGGTCCCTTTGCTCTTCCCAGCTGTCACACTCCTGTCAGCTTGGGACATCCTTAAACCAATCCCAAGGTCATTTCAATGAATTGGAGTGACAGAAAACTACCTACCACTTTTTGCTGGGCATCTCAGGACAGCGAGTTAAATCAGCTCCCAGGGGAGCCTGACTCTTAGAAAGTCATGAAGGGTTTCAGAAGCTGGTGTGGAAATGTGATAACCTTGACCTTGAAACAAAATGCAGTTTCCTGGGGTGAGGATGATTAAATACTGGAACAGTTTGCCAAGTGAGAGGAGGATTCACTTTGCTTAGATCCTTTACAACAAGATTAGATCTCTTTATCAAACCTATGACTTAATTCCATTTCTAGGGAGAAGTTCTACAGTCTAAGTAAGCCAGAGGGGAGAGGAGGAGAAATCAGCTAATCACTGCCTCCTTCATGACCTGGAGTCCATCTGTCTCTGAACATACCATATAACTAATGACAGTTGTGGTGCAAGAACATCAGAAACATTTACTCCTTCCTCCTGCACACCCTGCCTCAAAAAGAAAAAAAAAATGAAGTGAGGACCTATGGATTTCCTTTTTTCTAACCTTATATATGAGATTTCACAAGTCAGTTTGACAAGCAGCACTGGAAGATGATCTTTTCCACCAAATCTTCTATGGACATAAGGTCACCTTTCAGTGCATGTACTCTGTTTTCCAAAACACTGTATGCCCTAATCCTCATACAAATAGTAGCTTTCCCCAGTAAGCTACACTGGCCCCTGAGGTCCCACAGCAAGAATGAGGTCAGGTCACTTTGCTGCCAGTGTCTGGGATGAGGCACAGGGTAAGGAAGTGAGAGACTCTCCCAAAGATAGTACATGAGACTTGACAAATCTGAATGTAACCAAGTAGGTTTTAGACGTTCCAGGTATTCCCTTACAGCAATTTCCATCAAAGGTGACACAGATAAGCTCTTCTCCCCATGCCCTTTAGGGAAGAGGAGCAGAAGCAGAACATGGTCTGCACAGTAGTCATGGTTAACAGCACGTTCCTACCACATTTGGCCTCTCAGTCCTATGGCGTCACACTCTCCTTTGCCAAAAGCACATCCAGTCAACCTCAAAATAAGACAGAAAATGAAGAAGAAAAGAGGTAAATTAAAAATTTCCCAGCCAGCAATCCCTGCAAGAATTTGTCTCTTTCATGCAGTATTCTGAAACTCTAAACTTGTAAGGTATTGGACCAATAGGCATATATATTTGTGGGATTGTTGGAGCGCTCATATCGCCACTAATCTCACAGATTCTAAGGTCAGGTGTTTAGGATAATACAGGCAGTAGTACACAAACCACTGAATTTCAGCCAGAATTTCTTCCACATTAATTCTGCACATTCAGTTCAACATATTGCTTAGGCAAAACCTTTCAGCTCATTGAGATCTTTGATTTGTACACAGACAGTTCCTTTCTATTTCCTTTGAAAACAATGGCTAAGGTTAGAGGAAAACAGGAGACAACAACAAAACCGTCTCCCTCAATGGACCTCCCTCCCAACCTCAGAAAGTTAAGGAGGAATTCTGAGTAATTTGCACCAGAAGCACTCACATTTTATGCAAACTGCTGTAAAGTGGAAAATACCATGTGACAGCTCCATACTGCAGCCCTCAGTGGGCTTATATAAAAAGCCATAATCCACATAAAAGTCTAAAGTGCCTTCAAAATTACCTCATCTTTTATTTAGAGGTTATTTCACCCTTGTCTTCCTTTATCGCTCTTTATATGAGTGAAGTGGGGAAGCTGGACAAAATTGAGGCAATTTAGGTTACTAAGTGGAACTAGAGTTTATGGTCAAAGTTAGGCTCTGGAGGATGAATTCCCCATCGTGACTCCCCTGGCCAACCCATCTCTGCTTTACAGTCAGCTTAATTTAGGTGTTTCTTCCCAGCTCCAGCTCCCACGCTCTGCCTGGTGGTAAGGTTGCCTGCTAAAAGAGGAAAATACAAACAGCAAGTTATGGAGGGTAGCTGGACGAGTGATAAAAATAGCAGCAGGGCTTTTTTGTAGTGGCATCCTTTGTACCACTAGAGTGAAAATTCTGGTAGCATTTCTATTTCATGGGGTCCGTATCTACAAGGGGCAGTGACACACATATACACACTCACACACACAAACACACACACATAAAAGAAGCTATAGGGTGAGTTTTGGGTATGTCAGTGATGTAAGTTAGAAATTAGTTTGAACTACGCAAAGACAACACCCAGGAAAACAGTGGAAAAGCCCTCCTGGAGCAGTGAGTGATGGAGAACACAGGAGAGAAGTCAGTTCTGCTGCTCCCAGCTCCATCCTGCTTGGCAACTTGTACTCACACTGCTTTCCCCTATCTTTTTGTTGTCTCCCCTCCACCTCTTACCTATTTCAAGGCTATTTGGAGCAGGCTACCTCTATCTGTGAAGCACCTGGAAGACTGATTATGATCTCTAGGCTCTACCATAACATAAATACTGAGATTCCAGTGCGCTCCAAGGTCCACATATCTCACCAATTACCAAAAAGTTAAGAGCTCCTACTTGGAGGAGAAAAAGAAAAAGGGAGTTGTTAATTTTAAAATTAGCAGTAGTAGCAAATTTGCAGCTAATATTTTCCCATTTAAAACAGAAATAGTGCTGAACAGCAAGAAGGAAAAAAATGCCAATATTTTTTCTTTCTAAACAGAAAATTCTTCATACTGCTAGATATCTGTGCTTACTGGTATAAATTATCTCTAAACATATGAGGATTAAGAGAACATTTGTACAGACTGATTGCGTCTTAGCAGTCTGCTATAACCTTTCAGTGAAGCTGCTAATACCAGGTATCTTCCAAGACCAGATCCAAGACCCTTGTCTGTAATTCTCACTCTGCTCCAGCATTTCTATTGTATTCTGTTCCTCTGAAGGCCTTTTCCAACAACTATTATAATGTACTTTACCGATGATATCACTGATGCACCCCCCTCATCTGGTCAGATTTGGAAAACTTTCTGCAAGCTGCTGAGAAAGTGGGCTCCTGTCTCTTAAACTACCAAAAATAAAAAAGCTCCGGACAAAAGCTCTGACTTTCAGGAGAACTGAATTATGCAGCAAATTCAAATTCTAAAATTTCAGTTTAAACGTAATTTAAATGCACACCTGTGGGTCTCAGGCTTGTGATACACCTAAGAAGCAGGCACCAAATCAAATGTTTTCTGAAGTACACTGAGAATTTAATTCTTCCCTTCAGGTATGTATTCATGTGTTCGCTTTAGAGGATGACATAGATGTAGCTTAACTCAGTAGCTAATCAATAATTTAGTTTTGATTCCTAGGTAAATGAAGCTTGATAAATATCAGACATTTTTAAATTGGGTTTAATTAGTGTTTATGTATGTATTTGAGGGCTCTGATTCACGAACTGTGGCAACTCCACACTGAAGCAACTTAACCTTGCCTTTCTGCTAGAGCCTACTGCTCTGTGCCCATTTCAGAGGATGGTCCTCAGATGTGCCGGGCTTGGGTGTCTTCATACTAACGGGAAGTAATCTAATAAACCTTATCACAATGCCTGCATTCAAAGGGAGAAATGTCAGTGATGTGGAGGGGGAGGACATCAAAGAGGCAGCCAGGGAGGGGCCTATCTTTGAATTTTCAACTGTGGGTAAGAGGTGGTTCAGGAACAGCTGATGAGAGTGATGAGCAGAGCAGAAAGACGTCAGCATGGAGAGATATAGAAGAGATTGCATCTGTTTCCTTCAGAGAATATGCAAACAAGGAGTGACATAGTGGAAGCATTTAAAAAAATTAATGGTCTAGAGAAGTTCTGGCTACCTACCGTGCCTCCCACTACACAAGAGCTCCTAGCAAACCAGAGGCAATGGCACTCCAGCAGATGGGCATTTTAAGGGTAAAAAACTTCTTCAGATCCCTTTTTCACAATTGGTCAAATACCAAAATGACACTAGAAAATGCAGCACAGGCACAGGGAATGGCTCACAATTGGTCTTACAGAGAAGACTACCTTACTCTGGGGAGAAGGAACTCTTAATTCCCTGAGCACAAGCTATGCCATGCCTCTCACCCTCTGGGCTGGAGCAGGTTCTGGCCTGCTTTGCACACCAGCACAGACACAGCTGGTCAGGTGGAGAAATTAGCTGGAATCCAGAAGGTGCAAGATCCGTATCAGGATCCAGTGTTGCACTCAACATGGAAAACATGAAGGCAGAAGCCAATTGTGTTGGTGGAGTTTGAAAAGAAATGCACTCTAGGGACCTATTATTCCTGAAATTTTCCTGTTCCTCTTCTTCAAAAGACACTGATATCAAGATTTGGTGAAGCATTGAGCTGACAGTGTGATTCTCAGGCTTCCATACTCCAAAACTGAAGCTAACAACCACCATTGCTGGATGGAAATGATCACAATGCCACCAACAAGCTAGCTCTGTCACCTTATGACTTTCCTGGACATAGCAGAAACATAAATAGCACATAGTGGACTTGGTGTAGGAAAACCACGTGCCATGGGCAAAGGAAGATATGCTTCTAAATGTGCAGTTTTGCCAGTGTAATCACCTTGGCCTTTAGGTTCTCTGCCTGGAAAGCTGTGATGCTTGGAAGTTCATGCTTCCTCATATCCTGACATAATGAGGGTGTGCATTTATCCATCAAACTTCATTTTAAATAAATATCCATACTTTTTCCTCTAGGGTCTCCTTTCTCATTTTCTCAAGAGCAAGGATTATATCATAACTAACATTATTATGCCAAATTAGAGGGAATTAAATATATTAGAAAGGTAGTACCACCTGAAGAGGTGTGATGGCTGTTCAATTAGTTCAAACTTCTGTCTCCCTGACGCCTGACCATAGGTGTAAATTAGTGAAGTCTGACAAGACATAGAAAGAAGTACTATCCTGTTGACCCAATTTTCATAGAGAGCAATGTGTATAATTATTTTGGTCACTTGCAGTTGATAAACCAATCCCATGCAAGGTTAAAAATTATCCAGGCATTTACTGGTGACACAGCAGTATGCTAGAAATCTGCATGGCAAACCTGCTCAACCACAGCTATGCTGGAGGGAGGTGTGGTGAGGCATGATCCAGGACTAAGATAGCTCTGCTGGCAGATGTCCTCAGCATAGAGAAAGCTCTATAGGCTTCTACCTAGGTGGTTTATTTTGTTTGAGAATGGTAAAAGAAATAATATAACAAATATCTTCTTTTGAGATAAGGTAGGAGCTACACAAGCGCTGTGTGTAGTACTCCAGCCTGCGGGGATGTCAGTATTTTTCAGTAGTAAAAAAAACAATCCTGGAACTACTGCATTGGTGCAGGAAACCCACTTCCCATGGGAAAAGTTATAGTACTAAAAGTGTGATTTTGTCTATAAACAGCATCAGTGCAAAGGATTCCTGTCAGAAAAGCTGTGACATATAGTGCCCCTTCTTCAGGTCCTGGCAGATGTCATTGTGCCTGCAGAAGCCCACAGCAGAGACTAGGAAGAATTTGCTGAGATAGCTTCCCTCTGCATCTGCCCTGATGACGCCTCTCCTGTAGATTACCAGGCTATGATCATCCACGCCACGGGCTGCAGTGTTGAACTGCAGCAGTTCACATAGCTTGCGTTTCCCAGGGATGAAGCTGGTGCTCCCGAGCAGCAGGGTAGCACAGGTTAAGCAGTCAGGTGTGAGCACGACTTCCAGATGTTCAGTGGATTCTGCAGCCCTGGGAAAATGTTTCCAAAATTATCCAGGTGGTCACAAATCACAACCATGTCACCCCTTTTTGCTATTCCTCACAGAGCCTTAGCTTCCCTTCTCTCATTTTTCAGATTTTCACTTTGCATACTTTTTTAGACCACCTAGCTGGGGTGTAAGGATTTATATGTTTTCATTTTTTCACAACTAAAATATGCTTATTTTTTGCATTTGATGTGTTGCAGAGCCTCAGTGAATCCTTAGAAATAAATACTGATATAGCTGTTACTAATTCATCTAAAATTAGGTGACCTACTTGGTAAAGTATTTTCCCTATAACTTAAAGCAAGAACACAAATGGACATAATTATATAGGCATAACTTTCTATTCTGTCTTGGTTTTGTTTATGTCATTTGGGAAGCAATTTCTATTGGGGGAAAAAGGTGAGATTCTTAAGATAACTAATAGTTACACTACACAGCCTAATACATTGGTATTAATGGTAATGGTATAATGTACCACATAAAAAAATCGAATTCCCATATCTTCCATTACAGCTTGCATCCTGATTTCATGCAAAATTGAAGTAAGCTATTAATAGTAGTAGATTTCCTAAAGATTTACTCTAAATTAAAAGATCTTCAACTGCACTTAGTGTGCAAACTGCAGATCCTACTCTAATACAAACAAAACTTAACTGTAAACCAGCTCATTGCATCACAGGTTTGTGCTATGTAATGAGCACACTATGTTAAAAACATCAGTACAGGCAAGTTCTTTTTTAACAAGATTTCCTCAAGACTGGCCAGCTAATGAATGTGGTTTAATTATACTAGTAAACATTTTCCAGGAACTATTCCGATTTGCTCTCAGATACAGAAAGTATACATCAGAAATTAGTACCATGTGCACCCATGTTTCACTGGTCCATATCCTCATGAGATACAATATTTATAAAATGTCTTAGTCATATCCACCAGGAAAATCAAGTCACAGCCCACATGACATAGGCTAGTGACAACACAGCTATAAGGACAATTCTGTTAGGCAAGCCAAGCACAACACAGGTTTGCTGCTGAGAAAACAGTTCCCTTGCCCCAAAGTTAACCAGAAATTATTGTACTGCATCCCTTGTTTGCACAATACCATTTTGCTGTGGAGGCCAGACCCAAATACAACCCAAACTGAATACTCCCTGATGGCTAAAGCAGTGCCACAGGACACTGACTGCTGCACTGTTGGGACTGCTGTGCCCTGGTGGCACTCAGATGTCACCCATTGTCAACTTGGTGTTGATAGCCACCCTGTACAAAGTGCTGTGTGGGGGAGAGGTGGATCCCAGATCCTCCTTTATTTCTGCTTTCATCCTGCAGAGACTGTGCTTTTCACAGCTCATTTATCAAGACAGATGGCTGCCTGTAGAGCCCAAGGCATATGGACAGATGGGCTCTCATCCCCTCAAAACTACAAGCAAGATCTTGCTGACCTTTCCTGTTTTCTTGGCTGGAATTTGTCAAAAAAAACTTTAGCATAGCTTCTATTCCTGCTTCCACTTGTTGTAAACTGGGACCAATGCAAATCTTAGGTTTCCTTGTCTGCCTACTGAGACCAAACACCATGTTGAGACTTGCTACTCAGAGATGAACCCGAGCTAGTCCTAAATTCAGTGGTGCTTCATCTCTTTCTGAACTCAGACTGCTCCCCTGCTGCATTTGTTCTGGAGGCAGACATGAAAAACTACAGAGGGAATAAAAATTAGATGTATCACAATCAGCACTGCAAACCACTGAGAAATTTCAACCTTTACCTTTCCAAAGGGTGTGGAAAGAAAATATGCAGAACCCTAGGGAGGGCTAGCTGACTTTTGCCAGTCCCTTCTGACCTCAACTTTTTCAGCATTCAACTCATGAAAGTGGGAGGGGAGAGGGGAAAATTTCTCAAAATATCCTTCATGGTGAGAGCTAAAAAAATGAGTTTGGTCCATTTGCAATCTATACAATCCCTCCTCCAACTGCCACAACCGATTTTCAGATATTGATGCTGTGGGAGCCACAGCCATAGCAAGGAGAACATCAAGGCCTTTGAGTTTGGACCAGAAAGTATTGCAACAATCTGAAAATTGCACCAGAGTCATTGGAAAGAAGCCTGTAGAAATTTACAGAATATGACAGACCTGCTCAAAGGCTGGCTTTAGCAAATCTTCAAGAAGCCTAGTTTAAATGTAGTTTGAATTTATGACAGAATTCCAAGTCTATAGTTTTACTGAAAATATTACACTGAAGTTGATCTGCTTTCCCTGCTTCTTTATAGTAATGTTGCCTTGTATTATCTCCTTTCCCCCAAATCTATTCTTTGCACTGCTTTGTTGTCCACTGAAAGATGTCAAATCACCGAAAAAGCAAGGAGGAGACAAGGAATCTCATGGAGTATAAAGGCCCAGCAATACATTTTGGTGTCATAAAGCTGATGTTATGATTTCTCGGTATCAATATAGCAGATTTGCTGAACTGAAGAGGAAGACTGATGGTTTTTAGCTCACAGAGTTCTTGATTTCACTACTAAGAAAAATCCTTCATCTACTTGTTGAAGTCAATCCTGCTTCACTCCAGCTACAGTGTCCCATTCTAAGTGAAAACTCTTCTCTAGCTGCCTATTTGGTCACGATATCAGGATCTGATATGGCAAGCGAAAATGGAATGCAGCCTTGCCTACAGGGCTTGCTCTAAAAAGAGATTACTCGGAGAATGGAAACCTAGCTCAGAGATTGGGAACTGAAGAACTCCTCTTTAGCTCCCCATCAAGAGTGGGATCAGCAGATGGGACCCACAATGACTTCACTGTCCTTGCAGAGCTTATAAGCACCCTCAGGCATGACTCTGAGCTCCCAGCTACCCACACTTCCCTCTTATTCCCAGCATCGCCTAAGGCAATGAGGAGCACCAAAGTTTATCCTCAGGAGGAATATCAAACCATTCCTGTGCCCAAGATTTTCCCTTCCCACTCCTCTTTGGAGACTGGGTTAACCCACAACATTTCATCCTGCAACCTATTTTTGTCTTTCCTTCAGAGGAAGCAGCATTTACACCAGTCCAAACCCTCCAACTTGCTCATGTGCAAGCTGTTGGTCTCTATTTACACATGATCTCCAAAGCTTTCATTTGGCAGTCAGTCTGGAAAATGCCAGTGTGCTGCATTACCCTGCATTTCTCTCTTCATTCACCAGTCTTAATCAGTATTTAGGAATGTATTAACGTGGAGCTAAGCCACAAGGTTTGCATCTGGGCTCTTCTCATGTTCAAAGGAGCTGAGTTAGCACCAGAGCCTGCTGAAGAGTCACCCCTTCCTCACGTAGCACTTGAAAGCTAGTGTGTAGCAATGACTCTCCATCACAGAATTCCCTCTTCTACTTAAATATACATTGTGACTTTTTTCCCCCCTTTCCCAACTCTAAGCCACCAAAGTGTCGTTTGGTCCAGACACTGAAACTGTTCAGAAACTACCACTATTTCTAGCTTAATCAAAGTATTTGCCTTCAGGCAATGATGTAACAAAAAGGGAGCAGTGATACTGGAGGTGTTAACAACATTAAATCTCTCTATAGCCACTTTAGGAATGAATATATGAGCTGGTTATTACTGAGTTTCACTTATATGTGTGATAGATAAGTCTAAGTTTGCAGCAAGATGGTTATTCTGATAACACAGGCTCTAAAATAGCTGCAAGGTCAAAGAGAGGTGGCAGAGGAAACATGAACTCCTCTTCTCTTCCTCAGATGGCCCATCTCACCAGAAAGGTGCCAGGGTGCAAGCTGAGATCTGAAGTTCCAGTGTGTCAGCTTTCATAGTGCAGTCTCTCCACTACGTTTCTATGCTTGGGAGACAGATACGTTGATTAAAATCTGTGGTTATGAAGGTGTAAAGGATCCAGAGGTTCCTGAGGCAGTTGGAAGGGATGCTAAGAAATCAATCCTCACCACTACCCTCTCTCAGGGTTTTTGTGTGGCCACCAAAATCACCAACACCATCCCTCCACAATGGAGTGGGGAAACCTCTAAGTCACAGTCAGCACTGCCAAGTGAGCGACCTTGCTAAGGATAACTACCTGAGACAGCACTATGCTAGGACAGAAGTTGTTCAGACAAACTACCAATGCAGATCTTTTTCCCTCAAATCTTTTGTTTAGGTTTTCAGTAGTAGTAACCCATTTGGCAGTAGGGGTAGGTTTACACTGCAGTTTTTGTGAAAAGCAGTAATGCAGTGATGCACTGATATATCTGAGGCATCTTAGAGCTACACAGCTTATAGTACAGGCCCCCTCCCTCCCCTTCTCCTGAACTACTGATCTCAGAAACGGCTGTAAAACCTGTATGGGCAAACCGAGGTAAGTGAATGCTGTCTAAGCTTTAAGCTACCATGGGACTCCATGGTACTCCTCATATATTGAAGTCCACTCGTTTAAAGCTGCTCAAACCATGACACTGCAGTACCGTAACGCACTTACACCTTTCTGGCTCTATTGTTTTAACTGAGTGACCTACAACGAGGTTGTCCAGTTTTCCAAGTACAGAAAAGCTAAGGGCAGTTAGGAAAACTAATCAAACAAAATAATCTGGGACATTTCTCATTTTTTAACTTGTGGAGAACCCCATCTACTCAGTGTTTAGTAGACAGCAGTTTCTGAGTCTCTGAAGGAGGTGTGTAACACCTTTCACTTTGCCAGCACTACAGGAGGCAATGACCAAGCATGTAAATAAAAGAATGTAAGGATAATCTTACCTCTTCCAATTAGAAATATCACGACTAAATTCCACTGCTCAAGCAAACACACACAAAACCTTTTGCTTCATAGACATAATATCATCAGGAATTGTTTTCTTTTGGTTTTGGGGGAAAAAATAAAAAGGGAAGCGAAAAAAAAAAGCATAAACTGAGGGAAGAGACACTTCTCATCACATGTGTGGGCACAACCTGAAATTCCGAAGCATTCAGTAGCCTAAACTCTTAACTCATATTTTTTTTGGTGGTTTATTAAAAAAAAAAAGAGAAAACACAAAGAGTACACAGTCCTTAGCAAGGAGCAGAGCCAGATCGTCCTAAAGAGATATATTTGAGACATATTCTTATTTTTTTATTTCTCTTTTCACCAAGAGCAGTATCAATCTCTCATTGTCCTTTCCAATGACCCTCATGGGAGGATACATTTACACTAGAAGACCTAGATCAGAGCTACATTAGTACAGAAGGGTTACCCTAGATTCTTTAGGCGCTATGGTTTGGATCTGTGGACAAATGCTAATGGAAGTGAACAAAAAGCAGAGGTCTTCCCTTCTTCCCGAACACACATGCCTCAATAGGTCAGAGAAAATCTAGGCCTTCCCAGATTCCCTTGTTCTTCTGTGTATGCGGTGCTGGACCATGTATTTTGGCCTTCTAAACCTCCATTCCCTCTCCCATTTGCACATCTCACAATCCCTCTTAGTGGAAAGGTAGACAGTATCGGGTCAGCAAACCATACTTGGCTCTAGACATGTGCTGGGAGCATGGTAAAGTGCCTTTGCAATACAAATAATAACAGTAACAAGAATGGTTGTAGTTCGCTCAGGACCTCTTCTTTCCTTTCTAAGGCTGTGTGTATATAATATTCTTATCTTCTAAGAAATACCTCTGGGATCTCCAACTAGGCGGTAAGTAGAAAGAAGAGACACTTTTAACTGTTGATCAAGAGGGAGGAGAGTAATTAGCATCCTCTGGGGAACACCTTGTTGATGATGGCTGCTTTGCATTGTTGACGGTGTAAGAAGCATCACAGAGCTCTCAGCAGCTGATGAAGTCAGTTCTGCATTAATCCCTCAGCACACTCCTTATCAGGCCAATATCTGATCAAAGCTTTTCTTGCCACTGCAGCTCTAATTGTAGCCCTCTGTAAGCCTGCCCTTTTTGAGGAAGAGATATAGTCTGAATGTCAGTAGGAGGAAGGACTGGACTTAGGCAACACTAAGAATCTTCCAAGATAAGAAAATAAATAAAAATGCCTGCAGAGGGACAAATTAATAGCAAGTTTTCACGTTGGGGTTTGTGGTCCTGATTCCCTGGTAGCTGATTTGTTACACTGGGTCTCAGCAGTCCCCTGGAATTGTCCATCAGTGCACAGTGCATAGTCGTTTCAAGAGATGGAGCCCATTTTCAACCCTGCACAAACTCAACCAAGGTGAGGAGAAACAGGCACAGTGAAGCAGCATTGCTCCTGTCAAGTCAAAGCCTGGACTAGCACTCAAGCTTCCTGAAGCTCAGACTTAATCTTGAGGAGTGCATCAATGCAGATGTGTGGGTGCAACCCACTGCATTGATTTGCATTGGTAGTTCCAACAGATCCAAGCTCTCTCTGACCACGCCAACCTCAGCAGTGGAAGTAAATGGCATTCATGTGGTTCTGCACTCACACTGGGATCCTGTATCGACAGTCTGGCTCTGCAGCTAGACTCAAGATAATTAGTTTGGGCAGTGCTGCAACACACGGTAACGTCTTGTTGCTGAGGTCTCCCCAGTCTGGGCAACAAAACTCAGATATAAGCACATGCCCATTTAAGCTTTTTCAGTGCTGCAGGATCAAACTGTGCTTATACAGCTCAGAAAACAGCTGTGACAGAAGGTACCTCCCTCTCAGACATGCTTGCTCTACAGGCAAATGTGGGTCTCCATATCATATGAGTCTAATTGCACAATATGAAAAAGAAGCCAACTGGATCAGAAGTACGTCTGTATCTAGTAACAACCTACATCTGGATAGTCTAGGGAAAAAACACCACCTCACACTTTCAGTTACAGCCTACCTCTTAAAACTGGGTAATCCTAGCCTGTAGCAATGATGCCCTTTCTCCCCTCTTTTTACAGTTTTTATTTCCCCATATTACTGCTCACACCAAACATCCGTTTTCAAGTATGGCATTTCCCCTTCTAATAAAATGCAGCAGGAGGTTCCATAGGTTAATGATAAATTGGTTTAAAAAGCATTTACCAAGAAGTGTTTTAAATCCATTTCCCTTAATTTCATTTGATGCGGCATATGTCTTGCAGTGCAAAGGGGATATGCGGCTTTATTGCCACTATCTGCCAGATGAACATGTTCATCATCAACAGTGCAGGGAGTGATAAGTCCCTTATCTGATAAAGAGAGACAAAACACTCCCTCTTTCTTATCAACAAATTGAGTTATCAGCCAAGTGAAGTAGATTTTCGGTAGCCTTTCTGACTGCATTTTGCTTTTAAATCCATACTGGCAGCAAATGTTCATGAATGTATTTTCCTGTCTTATGCTCATTTCAAAATGCAGCAGCAGCCATAGATAAGAATGCTTCATCTCCCCAAGACATCTGGTCTAAGTGCTGTTAAACATTTCTGAACTTGGTCTGATTGTTGGCAAACTAAACTACAGTGAAAGTAACAAAAAATCATGCTAAAACAGTGACACAAAGAGCTTAAAGGAATACAGAGGCTATAACACCGCATGACCGAAGCCTGCTAACGTGACCATCGCTGATAGATTAAGCCATACTTCTCAGTGTTATCCCTTACTTCTGGGTCCCTGACTTGAGACAATAAGGACCAAAAAACTCTGGAAAAAGTAATGCTTCTGCTATACCTGGCTACATATGGCCAAATCCATTCAGAATTAACTGAACGATATAGTAAAATTAGAGAAAAGTTAGAGTTGTCAGCCACATGACGTTACTAGGAGATTCTAACAGGTCAGTGCATGAAAAAGTTTTTAGGTATCAAGAGTTAGAAACCATCTGATGCCTTTTAGGTTGATGGAATGTTCCCCATTGGCATGCTCTGTGCTTTAGGTAACTACTCTGAAAGGCTTTGCCCGTGGGAAAGGTGTCAGCATCACATTAGCAGAGGATGAATGCACTGTATCAGCATCACACTAACTTCAGCAGAAGAAAAATGCGCTCAGTTGTTAGTACGTATTTCTCAGTGCTGCAGTCAGTAACATTTTGGCTGAGTCTGGCTGGAAAGTGAGCTTCAATGGGACAGCACTGAAAAAGATTTCTCCTTGACTGAAGAGGCCAGCTGTGCTTATTTTAGGCTCACTAACATATTTTTTTTAATGTGACTGTTCTCTTCCATAAACCAGCCCTGAGAAAACATGACTCGATAGAAGAAACTCATGGAGGACAGACACTTTAAGTCAGAAATGTTTCATGTTCAATGTTTCCTGCTACAAGCTCATTTTCCTCCCTCCTATAAATACATGGTCAATCAGGAGCTCCAGGATTAATATAGAGGTTGACAGGAAGAATATCATCATTTCACCTGCTAAGCAAGACAAGCAAAACTTATGAGTTCTCTTGAGCTTGCTCAGCATGGAGACACACAAGAAGCTCCAACAATCTACACCAGCAGCTTGATCCAGAGCTCTGGACTCTGTATTAGTTCAGATGAGTACATTGCATAAAACTTTCCAGCCCCCCAAAAAATTAAATAAAGCCACCTAAGAGCTACAAGACTAGTAACACCTCCAATCTCCAGTGTTTTCCATAACCCATATATATATATATACTTTTTTAGATGTTCTTCCTCTACAGGGCTACTTTCTTTCCCAGTACATTTTCCTGTGGCTGAACTTGTTAATTCGGTAGCTATCAGATGCCTCATCCTTAAAGCAGATATTTTGCAACCAGCTGCATCACTCCTGAAAGAGATATATACTCTCATCTGTTTGTAGACGGGACAGGATTGTTGGATATTAATTCTCGAAGAGACAAGAGATAATTATAATAATGGCCTAGCTGACAATAGTTTCAATAGTTTCCAACCTCACTGTCAGCTGATACATTCCTTCCTCCAGATAATATCTGATACACTCAGATATTTCTGAAGCTGTGCCTCCACAGGATGTGCCATAAGAACTACAAGAGCTCCACGCTCCTCTGCTTTCATACCAAACCTGCAAGGAAGTTGTTGCAAGAAGAGTTGTTTATTTTTCTTAAACATTAACAGGAAGCCTGCCTCATAATTTCCAGTCCTTCCCACTTTTCCAGCTGCACTGGTGCTCGGAACTCCTTCCCACTGAGTGGACAGGTATTGCTGATTCCCTTGGCATCACAACGAGTGGAGGGGGGCTTTCTGCACTTACAGGTGCAAAACAGAAGTGGCTCCACATGCATGGATAGGCAGAAAGACTCGTTCTTGTTTCCTCACAGGGGATATTCAGTACTGTGCAGGGCACAGAACAGAGAGTATCATTCAGAAACTCTCTCCCGCCAGTGATGAAGGGCTGGAGCAATACAATGGGAGAAGATCTGATCCCATCTTAACTCTAAAGATCAAGGTTTTTTAAATTAACGAAAGTCTTGACAGTGTTGGCACCTGAAAAGATCATTAAGTAGTTGCAAATAGCCTTAATACTTTAAAGATGACTTAATCAAGAAGAGCTGTGACATCTTGACAATCTGCTAATTGCAGCATAAAATTCAGAGAATGCAGAGGCCTAGGGATGCATGACCAGCCCTTTGGGGCTGATTGTTCTGAAACAGTTCTTTTTCTTTTTGAAGAGAAATTTAAATTACCTAGACTTTCAAAAATAACTTTATTTTTCACAAGAGCCTTGACGATCTTCTAGTTTGTCAGTGCAGATTTCCTGTAATTCACCCTTAATCCACAGCTGGACAAAACCTTCTTCTATCAGGGAATGCCAAAACTACTTGCGTTAGCTCAGATACTTCCCAGTTATTCATGGCAAAAAGTATTAATTTGTGTAGGAAAAGCTGATTCAAGCTCTACTCCCATTTTTACTTCAATAGGACCTAGATTAGTCTACAGGTAACATATTTAAACAACAAAAATAGCTAGCATTAAGCAGCTGATGTGGACATTTTAAAATAGTTTTATATACATCTGAGCAGTTTTATCTTATATAGGTAAGACTAAACTAATCAAGGGCTGCCTGTTCGAAAACAATCTAATATTTGATACCCAAATAACTGTGATAGTTTGAAAGAACATAAGTAAATCTGTCTTGAAACAAAGTTAAATTAACAGCTGTGGTAATTTTACCCTGTGGGAAAAAAAAAAAAAAGGTAAAGGTAGCACACGATGGAAAGTCTAAAGCTGGTGAAAAGGATTTTATTCTCTGTATTAAAAAAAAAAAGTTAGATACACTACATTGAAGGTATTTTTCCTTCGTTTCAATCCTGGTGTCATCTCCTATTTTACATAGGACAGGATAAAGCAGAACACATATATATTGATATGTACCTGTACGATGCCAGACTGCCTTTAAAAAAAGCTAATGTTTTAGTTTGACTAAAGACTTGATTTCATATGCACTGTCAGACTAAAAACTCAAATATGAAGCAGATTCAACTTCTAAAATATTTGGTTTTAACAATTAAAATATGAAAATAAAAAGTCCTAACTCAGAATCCTGAGCAGGACCATTTCAATCTTCTCTGGTTTGGGTTGAAGACTGGTGTTTGTAGCCTAAGACAAAGGAGAAGTTCAGTCTCTACCCTGATTCTTTTGATGGCAAAACTCACCATTCTGAGATTTCAGTGGGTTTCTGTTGGAGGCATGGTTCTCACTGCAGTTCTGGGGTAAGAACTGAACATCAGCATAGATCTTTCTTTCCCAAGCCCTCACATCATTTAATTTTCTTCTGTTTCCTTCTGTGTGCTTCCCTTTTCCTGATGGGAATAAAGGTGTGAAATTTTCCATTGTGAGGAGCACGGACTGGCAGATTACAAGAAGCATGTTGCCAAGGAAGAAGTTGGCATATTTGCTGCAAGTACTCAGGGGTACATAGATGAAAGCATGTGAGAAAGTAAAATAAATCAATTACACCAGATGTTACTTTCACTGATCCCATGACATCACTGTCTGAAGGAGGGGGATCCACAAGGTGAGAATGAAAACAGCCTTGGCTTCTAACAGCAGATGAGAGTTTAATATTTGATATCCACCACTTCTGTTTTAAAACTAGCACTGTTTTATTTAATTTTATTTTATGATACTGTTATGATCCTCTCATTCATCTTTACTGATGAAACATCATCCACAAAACCCATTGTTTTCTTCTGCAGACTGTATTATCATTCTAAAGACATGTAACCCACAGCTTGGGCTGCTGTACTGGGCTAGCAGTGATAGAAACTGCAATGGTGCTGGTCCCCCTACATCTTTGACAGGAGGTGTATTTCGGTCTCTGTTTTTCATCACAGTACACAGACAAGGACAGTGGCCCTCCCAGACTTCTGTGTTACTCCTTCGCACTGGGGAAGTGTGTTGAGAATGTACTTGTTACTGCATGAGTCCTCTTGAGCCTGGAAGAGGTGAGTAGGAAGTCGTTATTAATTTAGTCAATGCTGCACAGCTTGCAGAAACACTGTCAGCTTCTGCCTACACACTTCTCACCTCCTATTGTTAAAGAAATTACAGCTGCTGAAAGGGATGAAAGAACAACACATTCCTTTTCTGGTTTTCATAGTAAAAAGGAAATCCAATCCTTCTTTCCCCTGTAGTGTGGGCCTGCTTTGGACTGGGGTCCTCCGGGGCATTGGGGCAGCTGTGGAGACATATTTCCCTGCACAAGTGCCATCAGATGTACATAGGTGCACTAAACCTATTTTAACGGTTCTTGAGCGCACGTACCACATTTGTTTGGGTAAATGTCTCATACAAGGATTTAGTACATTCCAGAACTAATTAATATCCGGTTAGTGTTTTACTATTTCTCACCAGTGGAAAAACAGTGATCTGCAAAGCTGTGGAGGGGTCATGGGAAAACTTCAGCAATGTTTCTGAAGATATCTACAAATTCATGGTGACCTTCAAACTATTAGATGGCTTGTTATGCACTGAAAAAGAAATTCTAGATGTGTCCTGAAAATAAAACGTGCAGTAAGTGGTATGTATAGACATGCATAACAGTACGAATTCTCTCAGGGGTTTCCAGGCCCAGAGAGGTGTGAAAGCTTTTTCCACCATCTCCACTTCTCTCTCAGGTTTTGCTTTCATTTCTGCTTCTCACAAGTTCCCACTCTGCCATCACACATAAATTCCACCCAGGCTCCTGGCTCAGCCTCCTCCCATTTCCTATTTATCACTAAACCTCCTGTGTCAAAAAAATCACGTTGACTTTGCTGTCTCCTTAATGTTATACTTGTGTATTTATTCTTCTCATATAACAGCTATTTTGTCAAAATGGCCTTTTTACTGGCGATTTATACTTACTGATTTCATACCTTGCCTGTGCTCTTTTAAAACTGAGGCTGGATATCAAGCAAAATGTCTTTCTTTGTCCATGCTAAAACTGCCACATAAATGCTGTGCTGGTACACCTCAGAGTTGGCTCCTCAAGAAAAAGCAAACTTACAGTCTGCAAGCGAGATGAAGAAATTCTATAGAATATTTTAAAGACTGATTATTCTGAAGGCTGTATTGTTTCAATAACTCATTTCTTCCAGACCTCTCTTCCTGTTTTTTCCATTCATGTGAACACAACGTATTTTGAAAGTCCATCTGCTCATGTTACTTATTCCTCACTTCAAGTCATAATCCACTGTGATACTACAGTTAATTGTTCTACCTATGATTATATTGCATCACAAATGGGAATGTGATTTTCAACTCTATCTGTACTGGAGTAATTTCAAAACATTTCTACTCTTACCAGCTCTGGCTGAACTCCAACAGCTTTTACAATTTTGAGGACATTCATTGTGTATCCAACCATTCTGATGCTGTTCTTAAATAGATAGAAGTGCCCATACCACAACTTATGATACTTAGAACCAGATCTTACACCTTTCTGCCTGAGTTCACTCCTGCCTTTAGTCACGTTATTTCCATTCACAGCAGCAAGGTCTAGTACAGTGACGTTTTTTTAAAAATAGCACCCTGTATTTTAAGCCATCTCTGAGCAAGGGTAATGTCAGTAGGTGAAACATCTACATTGGGACTATACAACGGATCTTGACTGTTTTATCACTTTTTCTGTGTAAAATTGTCCCTCCTTTATCAACAGAACACAGGGTAAAACGGTCCAAACTTTCCTTGCAGCTGCTCCGCGACGAGCTGGATGTTTGCAAAGGGTCTGTTTGGCAGAACGCTGCTCAGAGCAGAAACGCTAGACTAAAACAAAGGGGGAGGGGAGAAGGAGGGGTGGTGTTTTGGGGGGAGGGGGGTGGGGAAGGGGCGTGGGAGCGGGGGAGCCACAGGTGCCCGGGGCGGGGGTGGGCGCTGCCTACAGCGGGTGCGGTGCGGCCGCCAGAGGGCGCGGTGGCCCCATGGTAACGGCGTGGCCGTGGGAAAGCGGGGCCGCCCCCAGCGCCGCTCCGAGGGTGAGGAGGGGGGAGTCCTCCCGCCGCTGCACATTTCCTTCCAGGGCTTGTGGTTAGGAAAAAAAAAACTTGGGGGGCGGGGATATAAATAAATAAATAAATGGAATAGGAAAGGAATAAATGGAATAGGAATGAATAAATGGACAGGAATAAAAAAATCCCCGCGGGGGTGCCCGCCTGCCGTCTGGAAGCGTTTGCGGGGTATCCCTGCATCCCACAGCGGGCACGGAGGCAGCAGGGGGAGGGAGAGATGGAATGTCATGAGGGAAGGGGGTGCCGGCGGGGAGGGGGCCGCCGGCGGGGGCGGCACAAGCCAGGGTGGGGGCACGGACCCATGGAACCGTCAAAGGGAGCGCGGCTGCAAGGTAACCCCGTAGGGCTCTGCCCCCGCCCTCTCCCCGCAGCCTTCCTTCTCCCGGTTTAATCCTCTGCAGGCGCCGGCAGAGGCGGGATAATGAAGCGGCGGCCGGGATGGGGGTGCCCGAGCCACACACGCTCCTTTGTGCCGGGAGCCCCCGCCTCCCCCCTGCCCTGCGGGGCCGGCTCGGGGCGCGCCGAGGCCTCTGTCGGGGGGCAGGGGTAGACGGTGAAGCCCCTTTCCCCACCGCCGCCATCGGGGGGCATCGCGCTCTCCCTGCCGGAAAGCCGGCGGGAGGAGGGGAGTGGCGAGGAGCCGCCTTTTAATCCTTACTAGTATTTTTTTTTTTTACTATGTTTACTTCCGACCTCTCCTTGCACGGCTCGTAGTAAAAAGCCAGCGCAAAAAAAAAATAGTAAAATAGATAAAAAGGGTGGTGGAGCGCTGCATCGCCTCCTCCCGGCGCTCCTCTCCATCCCGCCTGGCGCGGCCACGGAGAAAAGCTCCGGCGCGCATCTCTCCGCAGCCGCGGAGGAGCGCGGAGCGGCGCGCGGAGCGGCGCGCAGCCGCCCTCTCGCGGAGCCTGCGCGCCTGCCGGGGCGGGCGGCGCGCAAAGCGGGCGCGCGCGGGGCGGGCGCGCGCGGGAGGCCCCGCGGTGCTGCCCCCGCCCCCGCGGCACCTCCCGCCCGCCCCTCGCCGGCGCTTTAAAGGAGGAAAGCAACTAAACTTCTATTGTACCGGACAGAGCGCGCCGCGCCGCCTTGGACCCTACAATCTGCCGCACGCCGGCTTCTCTGCTGCTCCGTGTGGTTTTTAATTTTTTTTTTTATACCGTTGTGGGAAGAAGACATCTGCGTTCTCCTGGCGTTTTGTCCTTTCCCCCCACCCTCGTCCTTCCAGGAGGTGGTTTTTTTTTTTGTTTTTTTTTTTAAATTATATTTTACTGTATTTTTTATCCTCTTGTTCTGGTGTTCCCCGCACCGCCCGCAGTAATTGCCTCGCTACGTTTCGCAGCTGGCGCGTTGGAGAAGCCGGTGAGTCGCGGAGCTCTGCTTTTCCCATCACTCGATCCTCCCGTGGTCGTGGCGTTTGGACTGACGTGGGCTGGTGACACCGGGGCTCCGCGGACGTGGACAGCGACGGTCCCTCCTGAGGGACGCTCTCCTCCGCTGGGGCCCCGGCGTCCCCCATCCTTTCCCTTGCGCTCGGATTTTAATATTCTTGGAGGGGGGTTCACATTTTCTTTCTTGGGGGGGCTTTGGTTTTATTTTTGGGGGTTTGGGTTTTTTTTTTTTTGGAGGGGAAGGTCTGTTTCTCCCGCGTATGCGCAGGCAGATTATGGTTATTGAACGTATTGCTTATCTTTGCGTATATATATGTATGTACGAGAAGACGTAGTAAAGTTTACCAAGGTCCTTGGCTATCCCTGTGCAGCACGCCCAGGTGGGTGGCGGGGGAGCAGCCTGACTATCGCCTGGAAGCTGCCGGGCTTTTGCCGCCGCTTCCCGCCTGGCACCCGGGACGTGGGATGGCGCTGCGGGAGGGAAGGAAGGGGCTCCGGGCGAGGGCGGAGGGGCGGCGAACTGGGGGCCACGCCGAGCTGCGGGAGCCCCTCCGGGGCAGCCGCGGGGAAGGTGGTCTGGAAGCCAGACCCCTCGATAGATCAAGGTCGCGCTTCCTGGTTGCCCTACCGAGCGTGGAAGGGTGCAAAAGGAGGTCGTGCGTAGATTTTTCTTTATATATATATATTTTTTTTTTTAAGTTATGAAACGCGACTGCGCGCCGGGGGGGGCCGGGAGGAACCGATCCCCGCGGCAGAACGCGGCTCACCCGGCACCCCCATCTCCCCCCTCCCTCCCGCAGGCACCAGCCGCCACGATGCCGCTCAGCGCCGGCTTCCCCAGCAAGAACTACGACTATGACTACGACTCGGTGCAGCCCTACTTTTACTTCGAGGAGGAAGAGGAGAACTTCTACCTGGCGGCGCAGCAGCGGGGCAGCGAGCTGCAGCCCCCCGCCCCGTCCGAGGACATCTGGAAGAAGTTTGAGCTGCTGCCCACGCCGCCCCTCTCCCCCAGCCGTCGCTCCAGCTTAGCCGCCGCCTCCTGCTTCCCCTCCACCGCCGACCAGCTGGAGATAGTGACCGAGCTTCTCGGGGGGGACATGGTCAACCAGAGCTTTATCTGCGACCCGGACGACGAGTCCTTCGTCAAGTCCATCATCATTCAGGACTGCATGTGGAGCGGCTTCTCCGCCGCCGCCAAACTGGAGAAGGTGGTCTCCGAGAAGCTGGCGTCCTATCAGGCTGCCCGCAGGGAAGGGGGTCCCACCGCCCGCCCGGGGCCGCCGCCCGCGGGGCCCCCACCGCCTCCGCCCGGTCTCGCCGCGTCCCCCACCGCCTCGGCTGGGCTCTACCTGCACGACCTGGGCGCCGCGGCCGCCGACTGCATCGACCCTTCGGTGGTCTTTCCGTATCCGCTCAGCGAACGCGCCCCGCGGGCTGCGGCGGCCGGCGCCAGCCCCTCGTCCTTGCTGGGCGATGACACGCCGCCCACCACCAGCAGCGACTCGGGTGAGTGGGGACCACACGTGATCGAGGGGAGGCAGTCCCCCGCCTTCTGCCTTCTCCCCCCATCCCATCCCCGCGTGGGCTTTTTTAGATGCCACGTTAGCGAGTCATAGAGAGACTCCTAAGGAATGGATTTCGTGGAAAACCAGCCCAATTTTACCCTCCAGAGGTGGAGAAAGGAAAGGGGGGGAGGGAGGAAGGGGGAAATTTTCCTAAGGGGGTGAGAGTCGGTCTCCACCGCTGTGTCGCGAAGGAGTTAACTGCCTCCCGAGAGCCGCGAGGGGAATGTGCAGTCAGGGAGGTGCTAGTGAAAGTGAATGGGGCTGGGAAAGTTTTAGAAATGCTTCCTTAGGTATTTGACAGCGTGTTCCACTCCCTCGTAAATTGGGTTTGAAAGTGAGTTTCTACTCAAAGTGCTACAGCCTTCCTTCCCGCTCCCCTTCCCCCCGTCTGCTCCCACCCCCTTGGATTTTCCACAAATTAGCAGATCAAGAGAGGTTCAGAAGAAGTCTCTGAATACACGTATGTGTTAAGTAAGCTTTCTTTTGAGGCGTGGCCAAAGCCTTCTAAGTCCTTAATTAAGGGCAGCTGAGTCTGGGAGCTTTATTGCGCTGTACTGCTGACAGCTGAGGTTAAACTTTCCTTCTATCTTTCATGCACTCCTCGGAATTACGCAAGATCTTTGCAACTTTTGAAATCAGGGATCCGGGGTTTGGAGTGCGGTCTGTGTCCTATTGCACTTGAAGCGTTGCTTCCTTAAAGGAAAGGCCGTTGGGGGCAAGTGGAATCCAGCAGCATCACATGGGTTTAGTAAGGGTTTATCAATGCGTTCCTTACTGTGCAGCTCAGAGTAACCTTCCTTTATAGATACAGTGGACTTGACACTATTTGCACAGATCAGCTTATAAGTTTTCTATTTTTTTTCCCCTTGCAGAAGAAGAACAAGAGGAAGATGAGGAAATTGATGTTGTTACATTAGCTGAAGCAAATGAATCCGAATCCAGCACAGAGTCCAGCACAGACACATCAGAAGAACACAGTAAGCCCCACCACAGCCCACTGGTTCTCAAACGGTGTCATGTCAACATCCATCAGCACAATTATGCCGCTCCTCCTTCCACCAAGGTTGAATACCCAGCTGCAAAAAGGCTAAAGTTGGACAGTGGCAGAGTTCTTAAACAGATCAGCAATAACCGAAAGTGTTCAAGTCCCCGCACGTCAGATTCAGAAGAGAACGACAAGAGGCGAACACACAATGTCTTGGAGCGCCAAAGGAGAAATGAGCTGAAGCTGAGTTTCTTTGCCTTGCGTGACCAGATACCCGAGGTGGCCAACAATGAAAAGGCACCCAAGGTTGTCATCCTGAAAAAAGCAACAGAGTATGTTCTTTCCATCCAGTCAGATGAACACAGACTGATCGCAGAGAAAGAGCAGTTGAGGCGGAGGAGAGAACAGTTAAAACACAAACTTGAGCAGCTAAGGAACTCTTGTGCATAGGAGCTCTTGGGCATTCCTTAGAATAACCCAAATTAGACTGAAACAGTGATAAAATATTAATGTTTCTAATATCGTTCATGAACTACCAGACCATCGAGTATGGAACTATTGCAACTGCATGCTGTGCGATTTAACTTGAGACTACACAACCTTGGCTGAATCTCCCTTGGGTTTTGGCCAGAACCTCAAAACTGCCTCATAATTGATACTTTGGGCATAAGGGATGATGGGACATTCTTCGTGCTTGGGGATGAACTCTCCAACTTTTTTTTTTCTTTTAAAATTTTGTATTTAAGACATTTTTTCATATGAGAATCCAAAAAAAAAGTTGTCCCCAGATTGCTGTATATATTTACACATCTTATTGCCATGTAAATAACTTTAATAAAGTCTTTATAGAAAAATGTGCAACATTAATACGCAACAGTTGTGGCAACTGGATTTATACTTGTCTTGAACTTCTGTGCCATAACATTTCACAATATTTGTTTTTTATTTAAATACATTTTTCTTTTAAAAATGATTTTTATTTTGTTTTTAGATAAATAAATATTTGCCCAAAATATAATTAGCTAAATCCTTTGTGAAGACTTTGCTTTGTCTCCCAGTGTTGTTATTGGATGCTAATTGCTATGAGATCCTTCTTGCTGTTATCGTGACAGTGACCTGACAAAGGTCAAAGAGGAGTTAGGTGAGAGGCAGTAATGATAGTTTTGCAGCTTAGTAAGGAAGCTGGGTTTCTTCCTGTCCCCTTGTATTAATTCAAGTAGATTAAATTGTTAGGCTAATATGCTTTTCTGTTACACTGGTGACTCAATGAAGGTGCTTGTAACAATGCGTATCTTGGCTGTGGTCATCTGCCTGCTGAAAGTAAAGTTGAGGTGTTGTGTTTTTATACCAGTCACCCCTGCATGTATATGGGCTCTACATTCCTTTCAAATGCATTTAATTACATTTGCAGAGCATGACCTTCATTCTGCACTAGAGACACAACTACATATTTTGAGTAGGCTCACCTTAATTACTTCCTGTTTGATTTTTGAATAGCAGTGAAATGGGATAAGAAAATAAACAGAGATGGTGAGTGTTGAAGTGGTTAAAACAACAGAGCGGTTTCCCTTTTTAAGTGCTGAAATCAGCAGAGCCAATCTTCCTGGTCAAACACCTTAACAGTTTTATTAATGTGAATGGTTACTTGGAATTTCAAGGAATACAAAGTTCAAGAACAAGGGCTTATGAAAGCACACTGAGAGCAAGGGAAAAGAAGAGCTATTTCTCACCTGGAGAATGCTCAGACACATTCCTAACATTCACCAGATATATTAAACCATATTTACATTGAAGAATTGTCTCATAATTATCTTAGGGTGGACCATAAAGTGGTTGACACAGCTCCTAAGATTAAATTTTATCTTTTTCTCCTCTCCTTTCACTCACTTACCTTCATTATTGTCAAAACTTGAGCAAGAAATCAATAAGCTCTTTGATGGAGGGGAAGAAGGTGCTTTTGGAAAAGGTGAATCTTATACTTTTTGATATTCAGAACTCTTGTTAAATGCATATTTGCTTGTTTTCCAACCATTCGGGCAGTAATGCTGCCAGGTAACACCAGTGGCAGCAACTGAACTAAGAGGGATAGTTCAGGTTTTCTATTGCTTTCGAGTTCAGAGTGTGAAAATGAGGGTTGAGTGTGGATGTATGTGGGGTAGGGAGTGGAAGTAGTTTTTGGTGGACAGCGTAGATGCCAAAAGGTCTCTGCTCTGCAAAGCCTACAGTAACAGTCCCAACAATTTTGCACATAAGTCTTCCAAAAGAAGATGTGTCTGAATACCATTTGATGAGGTGCTTTAGGTGCTGGTCTGAGGGTTTCTTGGGAAAAAGACATTCTGTTAGAAAACCAGGCTTTTTTCTTCAATTTGTCTACACCACTCACTTGTAACTGGGTTTATAGAAGTGGTCTGCAGTTGCTTTTACCAGTGCATGATTCAGATATGCACTCACAAAGAAAAGGAATTATGTGAAATGAAATTCTAAATTGTATCTGAACTGTAAATCAGGACATCTTCCAGCTCTGAAAACCAGAAAAGTTCTATCTTTTTTAAAAGAACATGGATTTCACTTGTGTTCTCCCTATGATAGATATTGCTTTGGAAATGATGCAAGCTGTTCAAGAATTTCTAGCTGCAAATCCATCCTTCAAAACAAACCAGGAGATATAGATCTATCCACAAACTATGCAAAAAGTCTGTCACCCTCGGGTCCCACTTCCATGTATTCGGAAACCCCCCTCACTTCTTCCTGTTAAATGAGGTTAAAACACAGCCAATAAACCTCTTCTTATTTGTTGGTTTCATAAATCACCTGGAAAATATTTTTGGGGTCTTTTTTCTATCTGCAGAAGTTTCTAGGTCTTTCTATGAATAGGATACTTGCAGCTATTTAATTTCTTACTCTCATCTTTTAATGGAGATTCAGTTCCGCTTACCACTTTCCTACTAGAAGAGTACACCAGATCATGAACATGATCCCCAATTGCAACTCTAAAAGACTTATGATTTTTATGGGATGACATTTCATGTTTATGACATTTCTTACTTTGTTGAAGGTTTATGATGTACCAAAATAATGTAGTGAAAAATAAATTTAACACAGCTTATTGGTGAGGGGTTAAAAAAACCTTTCCTTGTCACTAAACTGTTGCTACATAAAGAGGAAGGTGGCTTTCATTTTCCAGCTGCATATAGGACATTCAGAAGACACAGACATCTGCAGGGGTTTTGGGGCTGGATTCAGTTTGTAGCACGTTGTGTATGGATAGGGAAGTGTTGGGTTTTGCTGCTGTTTTGGAGCAATAAAGGACATAAGCTTATAAATGAAGCCTCTGAGCCTTGAAATAAAATGCATAATTACAGTGCTTACCAAAAGCTATACCAAAGCACTACTTGAAATGCAAGAGGCATTTTTAGCTTCACCTCTCTGCTCCTTTGCTTTCACAGGTGATTTTAAGCCACTTCTTTTCCAGAAAACATGAGGCAAAATATGGCAGCAAAGAAAACTGGAAATAAACCATCATGGTGAAAATAAAATTGCTTTTATCATATACTCACTATTCTCATTCAATAACACTGATTTTTAGGGTTCCATTTTCATTTTCTCCTGTGTATAAGTCTGTCTTTCCAACCAACTAATAATCTGAATTACTTCAGTGTATCATCGCAGAACATGCTGGGGAACTATTGGAATGTACAAAAGCACCTGTGTGGGCTTAATTCAGTTCCTCTCTGGGTATGGGGAAAGTTCACGTTTCTTCCAGGGAAACAGACTCATGTCAGTGGAGGATGTTCTTGAAAATTTTATCACTGCCTATAAAGAAATCGCTTTACTTGTCCCCGCCATAACCACTCCTGCTCCTGTAGCACTTTGCAACCATTGCAGGCACTTGAGAGATGACAAACATTTCATCAGAGTTGTATTAAAAGGAGAATTTCAGGTAAGTGGAATAGAATTACTGTAAACTGGAAATAAGCCAGGCCACTTCAGTTAAAATCTGAATGTATTTCAAAACGGAAGGTAGAGGTGGTTGTTTCATCTACAGAGATGAGCCATGCTCTAATACACTGGGGATTTTTTTTTTTACCTTTTTTTTTAATTGATCTGTGTTAGAGATATCAGCCAATGAATTATCAGAAAAATAAAAGAGAATGACTGGGGATCCTAACACAAGCAGACAGCTTGGGAAGAGAGTCAGGATTTACTTCCCAGCTTATGGGTTTGCCATTTCTTCATTTTAAAAGGACATCTAAGGGAGGTTCTGAAAAAAAGACTGCTGACTGAAAAGTAACCCCTGGTTTCCCCTTGAGGCTTCCATGCAGATGAAGCCTAAAACCGCCTAGTAAAAAAAAAAAAAAAAAAAGAAGAGTTAGATGAGCCACAGAAGCCGGATTTCATTTCCAGTACAAAACATTTGGTATTCAGCAGGTTTTATTTGCCTTTGTACCACTTACTCATCTCAGGCTTAGTTGTAAAGTCAGTGAGGACATGCAACAGCTAGAACATTATCCAAGATTCAGAATAACAGCTTGGAAAGTCAAAGGGGGAGGTTTCCTAATTCTGCCATTCACCTTCTATAGATATCTTGAGCGAAGTGAGGGTGCAAGCATTTAGAGCATCTTGCTGATGGCAGTGGTCTCAGTGATGTGAGTAATGCACTTCATGGAAGGGTTGCAGTTATTGTGCATCCAGGTGGAAAAACAGTTGGTTGAGACACTGGCCAGGCAGCAACAATACCACCTCTTAATCAGCTTTTGACTCTACAACAGGGTATTTTTTCACATCCCTACAGAGACCATGAACCTTTTCCCTAACTGTGCCCAGACTCCTTCTTCCTAGAAAATGAGATAAGTTTGACACTGAATATTAGTGCATATGAAAAAGTTTTATTTGCCACTTACCAAAACTATTTAATACTTGTTACTGCGCAAACCCTGCTTCAAGTTGCCACCAGTGCATGGGAGCCTGAGCTACAATGAACATGTGCATGGTCAGGCTCAAAGTCATGAGATCCTAGGGAGAAGTAGTTGGCTGAGAGTGGAGCTGCATGACTCCGGATGACTTTGATAATAAAGTATCTTATTCCCAGAAGAACTGCAGTTTCCAGCTTGATGTAAGACTTGCAGAGCTATTCCTTGTCCTACACATCTGGGAGAAAGCAGCTAGGTTCCTGACATTATGTATTATGGTGACTGCATTTTTGTTACTAAACTCACCCTTCATACATATCCCTCTATGCATTTTGCCGTGGATACTGTTTCGTTGAATACATTTCCATTCAAAACAAAACCTTTCTTGCAACCACGTGTAATTTCCCTTGCAAGATTTTGTGTCCCAATTATGTGAAATATGCTTCCCCTATAGGACCAAAATGAACAAAAAAAGAAGAAATAAAGGATAAGGTGCTATGAATGAAGAATGTTTAAAATTCAAGCTGTAAAATGGAGCAATCTGATTGGATAACAAAGAGTACCAAGCAGAGAAATTAACATTGCTTGGAACTATTTAGCCCCATCAGCTCCTTCATGCTAATTTATTCATGATGACAGAGGACAGAAATAGCAGGAGGAAAAAACCCACAAAAATTATAGGAATTTTGCTTTATATACAACTAGTATGAGTAGACAAACCCCCCAAAATTCTGCAGGCTAAAGTGCAAGCATGCATTATCAAACGCAAAGCCCTGCTCCTGCAGCCACATCCCTTGGGACATCTCTGTGGATCACTGCAGGTTGCAGCTGCACAGCAGCATTCCTGTTTCCCAGTACATTTTTCTTCCAGGCGCCACGCGTGTGCAAGGGGCTGTTCATAGGGTTGCAGCTGCCGGAGTGAGAGCTTCTTTCCACTCCTCTTTCTCCCATTAATCTGCTCCGTGACGACAGCAGAACCAAACAAAGCCTCTCTGTGCAGGTAGTTCCTGTGATCTAGCGCCCAGCTGAGTATCTGACAAAGCCCTTTTTGGCTTGTGACCAAGGCTGTGCTGCGCTATGCATGAATTAGGGGAAGAGGGATAAACTCTACAACTGTGCAGATGCAACAAATCTGAACTAAAGGTCCACATGCTTCCCCATGGTACAAACCCATCTGTACTCTTTGTCCCTTGCAGAAAAGTGGTGTCTGCAATACTGGCTGGGCTCCTACCACAGCAGTGGATAGATCCCACAGTTCTCAGCTTCTAAATTTATTTAGTCTGGTTTCTTTAGTTTATTTACGTTTATTCAGTCTGATATGTGCAATACTGTTTCTTAGAGATTTTTGCGTTTTCATTTGACTGCACTGCAATCACTCCTTAAATAATTTGGTTTTGTTCATGTCATGTGTCCCAAAAAGAAACCATGGACATTAATAACTTCTACCAGAACAAGGCTTTCCAACAAGAAAGGCTGGTGTTGAAGTATCTGGAACCAACTAAAAAATGTAGACAATATAGTGAGGATGCTGGATCAGATAGCAAAGAAGATCTTTCCACCCTCAATTTCTATCACAGTTTTTCCATTATTCCACACTTTACTTTTAGGCTACTTTATGGAGTAACCAGAATCTAAATTAAAAGGATCTAGCAAGGTATTTTGCAAGCCTTATGCTATAATCCATGTCCCAGGCACATGCAAATTTCAGAGAGAAATCAAATATGTTCCATTAGTTTCTCAGGAACCTGAACAAAGATATTTCTGCCTTGGACGAGACTGGGTTTTCAACAGTAAACAGCATGGCTATATAACAGCTACAACCCAGCTTTTAAGTACTAGAATTTTTATATTGTATAAATATGATGATCAGGAGTGGAACAGGAGATTTTTCTTTTTACTTTTATCAAAAAAGTATTTTTCATAGACAGAGATTTTACAAAAAATCCAACAGTTTCAAAAAGTTCACCATGTATTGTCTGCAGATACCGTGATTCACAATGGGTTCAGATAAGAAAAGACATTTTATTTTGATAAATTGTACTGTTTAGTAATATTAATTTGTTCTGCAAAATTCCTCTCATCTGGGGTATAGTAGATTTTTCTTTAGGCATAAGTAAAATCTTATTATGCTTTCTCATTATCGTTCATGATTACGGTAAAGAGAAAGATAATACTGTATTGTGCCTAGACTTCTACATTTTGAGGGAATGTAAAAGGCTGTATGAATATCTTATGAAGTGATTGTAAAATAGAATTGACATCAAAGTGATTCAACTATGTAACATATGATTCCCTCCCTGTAAAATTGGATTCATTCTGAAAAATGCTTTCTGCCTTTCGCATTTGTGAAAGAGAGAAAAAATATTACTCTCATGCCTTTATGGAACAATATAGCATATTTTCCATGTTTTACAAGGGTAAAAGTATTCATCAGCATCTGTACTTTTATTCAGAATTTAATTTTTGGCCTATGGTGTTTAAAGAAAATGAATCCACCCCTTCCACATTCATTTCAGCAGGCTGCCATAAAACTGAGACCTGAGCGTGACACCCGAAACAGTGAACACAAACTGCAAAAGCATTAATGTGGCTCTGGGAACCAAAATAATCACCACATAGTTATGACCTCTTAGCAGCTGGAGCAAAATGTCTGGTCAATTAGGTGATTGCCACACAGGTCTGTGCAGCTGCACCACACTGCCTGGCTGTGAGGGTTCTCCCATCCCTCTAACTCTTTTTCAGCTCTCTTTTTCTTGAAATCAATGGCCAAATTCAAATTAATATCATGCGCTACTATAAGGGAACTCTATGTGCCAGAAAATTTTAAGCTCAGTTGATGTTTCCATGAGGTTACTTTGTAAAGGTGGTTGCTGCTGGTCGTTGGGAATTTGCTCAGAGGAACAGTAATTCCCATCGAAGAACTGTGGCTCCTGCAACAGACACACTGTACGCACATGATGCAAAGTGCTGATGCAGTGTGAACACAATTTGCAGGTTCAAATCTGTTTAAAATACTTTGAATAAAAAGTTTTGTTCTGCCAGATTTTATGGCAAATCTACTATCCTACCATAGCTGTTCTAAAGTCATTGTGAACACCCCATACTATGCAGGTCAATGATGACACCGATACAAATCATATTTATCCTGCTGAATACTCCAGCCATGCATTGTTTTGATTTTGTGATTATGAAGCCACCACAACTTATTTGTTCCCTAATTTAATTGACTGTAAATTTGCTTTCAGCTCATACCTTAGTTATCTTGCTCTGCTTTGGGAGCAAAATCTCAGCTTCTTCATGAAGCACCACACAAACTACAGAGCACTTACTGACTCCAGTAGGGCCAGGACTACAACCTTAATTTTGCAATCTTTCTTTAATCTTCTCTTAATTAATTTCACTCTGATATCATTATCTAGGTTGCCCCATTCATTTAGCAGCACAGCATCCATCTCTTCATTCTCACTGGAAGGCTTTGGTAACTTTGCAAATGTTGCAGTTCTATTTCCCATTCATACCTTTTGATCTTTCCTAATAATCTTCCTTTAACGTCTGCTGAGCTCAGCCTTTTATCAGACAAAGCACTCCACCCTCCCTGGTAGAAAGGGGCACTGCTCTGATCAACTTAGGTACTAGGAGATGAATTTCTACTGTCTGCCTCTCAAGGTGAGCCTGCTGGCCTGTCCTGACTCTCCAGCCAGTTTGGAAACCAGTTCAGCCAAATCCATTTTAAAACTGAAGGGCAGACAGTGTATAAAGTTTTACAGCCCATTCCAGTCTTAACTAATTTTGGGACTGCATTGTCTCTAGTGGGGGGTTTCTTGTTAACTGCCTTGGGCAAACAGTTCTGGTGTAGGTGGGAAAATGCAGTAACTCCACAGCCTGCAGTGGGCAATTTAAGTTCAAAAGTATATAATCCATACTGTGATCTCATTCCCTTTACTTTGGTTTATGAAATGAGCTCAGCTGAAGTTTATATTTTTTGCCCTGTCACACAAAAATACCATGCTGCTGTCTGAGTACAGTTAATCTTAATGGCACCACCTAAGTACAGACAAGCTGTTTCCTCTTCTTCTTCGCCTTGAGGTGACTGTGGCTCAGCTGGTGTGAAGCAGAGATACAACGAAAAGGACAGGCAATGCAGCCAGGTCAGGGTGAGGGGAGTCTTGGGTGCCAGGGTGCAGACTGGCAGGAAGTGCAGCAGAACACCCTCATTGGCTCCAAATGCATCCCATACCACCGGAACAAAAATGCTTATTATGGTATAATCTCTTCTTAGGTGGAAAATATTATATTAGTATGATTATGCCCTTACTACATTGCTGTAACTCACTGGATTTTTTTTTTTAAATTTATAAATCTTGGGATAATAAGCTTACAAAAATGCTTAGGCAAATTAGACTGTGGAGTTACACAGTAATTTCCACTGTGTCATACATGATCCAGCCCTTTGATCCCTGCAGTAAATGCTTGGTGATTTATCTGTATATTGAGCGACTATTTGCTGATGGTGGACCATGGCGAAATAGCTGGCATGCTGGATATCCTCATGCCCTTCATCAGAGACTCGCAGATGGGTTGAGATTGGAAGGTACCTCTGGAGGTCATCTTGATCACACTCTCTGCTCAAGCAGAGCCACCTTGAGCAGGATACCCAGAACCATGAGCTTTTGGCTATGACCATGGCTTCTGAAATTCTCCAAGGATGGAGATGCCACAACTTCCCTGAGATACCTGTGTCAGTGCTCAGTGATCTACGTCCTGGTCATTTCTGCTTTGCAGGGTGGGTTTTATTGTTACACATGTTTTAACATGGAGTATGTCAACATTCAGAGGTACTGAGCAGGTCCCATTGCCTCCAACTATGGCTGGGGATTCTCATTACTTTTAAAGATAAGACAAAAACACTACTCTGTTTTTTGTCTCCTGAAGCAGTAATTTCTGGATGAAAATGTAGCAGAGAAAGGATAAGCCTAGGGTACAGACAGATACAAGTGCACTGCCTGCCCTCTGCCATTTTGTTCTGGGTAACTCTAAACTCTGATACACTCTGGCTGTCAGGCGGGGCGCGTTTTCAGCAGCTCTCAGATGTCAGTGGACACACAGCTCAGCTAAAACTGAGCACAAATGGAAAATCTTGTCCTTCGATCTTTCCTGGTATGTCAAGGATTTGCTTTGACCTCTTTAAAACTTGCCGATTCTGCCCTCATTTTCTCACTTGCATTCACTTGTACCTATTGGGATGATTTGGCTATAAGGAAACTACCCAAACAGATTGACATAGCTTCACTGTCATGAGCTGAGAAAAACAAAATGACACTCCTAAATCTTGAGGGCAGAGACTGTACACTGATAGGAAGGCAAACAACAACACACAGCATCTGTGTGGTGCTGGTTTTCTTGAGTGATAGTCCATTTATGTGATGCTTTTCATACAGAAATGCTTTCTCTGCCCATTATCACCAAGGTGAAGCTATGCAACATGACAACAAAATAAGCTGCTCTGCCTAGTAGTGGAAAGGTCTTTTCGCAGCACATACTGCAGTTTGCTTAGATGTGTGGCTAAAAATGGTGTGTTGATTTTAACAAAGATTTGATAGTCAACATGGACACACTGCCCACCTTGCTTCTCTGCTGGACACTCAGCAGAGAGCCTGGCAAACCTTAAACAATGGGCCTTAAACAAATCAATGCCTGTTGATTTGGGGATTAAAAGCTGTCTGTGGAAGAGCACACTGAGAAAATGTACTGAGAGCTTCTGCTGAAGGAACTAATTCTTAGTCTAGTTAAGTAGCTTCATAACCATGTCTACCATGAAAATTCGTTATCAGCATACTGTTTGAATCACAGATCAATGCACGCTGATTTTGGCAAATCTAATTAGATTTGATGGGGAAGAACATGTTTGCATCTTTTAGGCTCTGTAGTTCCCATATCTTTATGTGTAATTTCATTTTTGATTTGTTTAACAGTGATTAATCATTGTGAATCATGATACTGCAGAGATGTCGGCCATAGTTATCCCACTCACTTAGCCAACCCCATTAGTTATCCTACACTGTAAATGGGAGACTCGGAGTCAGGACTCCAGTGCCTCACAGTTACACCAGTCAGAAGTCAATATGTGCTCCCTTTATGGCCACAGGCAAGATATTTTACATATCTGCACTTCGGTTTACATATCTGTGAACTTGGGTATCGCATATATATATATATATATATGCATCTTAGGGACCTTATAAGAATTCATTGATCATTACTGCTTCTAAACGCTTTCCATTTCTTCTGTTTTCATGGCACAACTCAAAATTAATTATCATTTTAGATATGGAAGGGACACAGCCTGGTGCTTATCTACCTTTGTGAGTACTGTGGCTACTATGATTTCAGATTTGCCTGTAATGGGCAGTTGCTGAAATTCTTCTTGGTATAAAGAGGATACCAGCTACATAGGTGTCCATCATGAGGTCAGGGTTTCAAAGCGACACTCTCTGGCACTAAACTGGTGAGCTGGTGAGAAGCTTACGACAGATGTCCACACCAGATACTTCTCCCTCCCTTCCTGGGTCTTTTCTCCAGTGCCTGTGGATTTTATTTAGCAGCTGTTAACCAGTTTGCCTATATTTGTTTTTCCATCTCAGGGGTAATCCTGTACCTTGTAGCATAGGAACAGCAGTGTCATGCCTATGAAATGGGCTTTCAACTCCAAGACAGTGCCCTCTTCCAGTGCACACCTTTGCTTCTGACATAGGAGGAAGGAAGAAAGGGGACAGCACAGGACAAAGGCTGAGATGGCTCATTGCACCCATGCTGTAGCCACTGCATGGGTAACACTTCTTATGGAGTTGCTGGGTCCTTATATGAAATGTGGACAAGTGGTGCCACCGTCACCAGCTGTGCTAAATAGAGCAGGTCTCACAACTGTCTTTGAGGAAGATGCCAGCCCTGCAGCCACAAACCAGCCTGCCTAAGCACCCAGAGGACCCAGCCCAAATGCATGCCCCATGGCTGCACCCACATTCATTATCAAGCACTTTGGGAAGACTGAACTCTAAATGTGAGTGCACAGTCAGCAACCGGGCTCAAGAGGAGAAGGACACCAGGTCCAGCATGGATTTTTCACGCTGTCCTCCATTCCCATCCTGCTGCAGGAGTGCTGTGAATTGCCCTCAAGCATGAGTTGTGGCATGGTTGTGTCAATTCAGCTGTCATGACACTTCAGGGGATGCCATTGTGACTGTCCCTTGAATGTTGTATATTTGTTATAGACGGAGAGATTAGCGTAAAGGCTAAACCACAAAGTAAACAGAAAGGGAAGGACCCTGGGGATACCGTGGTGGTGTATGCCAGCTTGGCTGGTCTGACCTGTTTATAATGTCTAACACAATCACAGGTGCCAAAGAATAATCAGCAAGTTAAACAGTTTCCTCTTTGCGATTTAGCAACAGGATCCTTATGTGAAGAGGGCAGGGCCTCTGCTGTTTTCCCACGAGTTGAATCCTTCAGAAATGGGGAAGCAGACACAAGGCTCTTCTCTGGAGGCTGGGGCTATTTTACCTACTCGATCTGTCCTCTGCTGCTATTAAGACACAGTCTTCTTGTGGGCATGTCAGGTGCACAGGGCTCTCCTGCTCTCTTCACAGGGGCCAAGGAGCCCAAATCAATGTACCCTGGACCTTTGCATCCCCCATAGGGGGTATCTCCAGTCACTTCTCAAGTAGAGATGGAGGATGCCCCTGGATGCACCGTGCTTGATGTGGGACATCTTCCCTAGTGCTACAGCAAAGGCTTTGGTGAGCTTGCACTATCCTATTTCCTGTGACCAGACCTATAACTCTTACCTCTTGACCAACAACATCTTCATGTCCTGGGTTTTCTATCCCTGCTGACAGCATCACTTTTCACTTTCTCTCCCAGGCTTGCAACTTCTGTCATGGTCTTTTGCCCTTCACACAAAACAAACAAACTCTACTTCTTCTCCCCAAGGACTCCGTGAGTCCCTTTCTAAGGGATTTCCTTGGGAAATCTGACTAGGACTCAAATGGTACTATCTCTCTCTCTCTCTCTCTCTCACTCTCTCTCTCAAATTCTCTCTTTATTCTCTTACAACATTTTTTTTTCACCACTGCTCACAGTTTTGTTAACTCTCGCCCAAACTCAAGCAAGCTCATCTCTGGGTCAATTTTCCATCCTGTCAGTCCAACACAAATTTAGTAATAAAGATATTTGGTTTCACTTTGTCTCCCTGTTTTCTTGTTTCTTAAATGACTTTCAAGCTAGTAATTGTACTCTCTATGATCTCAAATGGAGTTTTTTCAGTCTGCTCTACAGAGCATCTTGCTGCAGACTCAGAAAAGCATCACTTTAAAATGCCACTTTTTTTTTTTATAATTCTACAAAATTGGGAAATATATGGAGCGACTGAATCACATACTCCCATAGTCAGTCCATCCGTGACAAGACTGTTATTTGTACTTCATGTCAACACTGCATATCTTCTTTCTCTGCTCTGGAGTCACTGCTAAGCTACTCTGAATCAGAGCCTTAAGAAATCTCCCACTGCTTGGAACATGCTTGCACTTTTTTTTGCCAAACACCTTCCCTACAGTCTTACACAGAAGGTTTCTTCATACACTTTTGGGGTCCTAGCACAATTGAAACCAGCTTCACTAATATAGCTGTCTTCTAAAATGGATCATATCTTTTATCCATTGTTTTTCTCTGTGCTCAATATAGCAATTGAGAGAGGTACCAGCACACATTTATGGACAATCTGTATGAAGAAATGGACGGGCAAAAACCTAGTGATGTAATTAAATTGGAAAAAACGACCAAAACATAAATTCTGGGGAGAGGAACTGACAATGATGATGGTGTATTCTGCTCCCACAACTCTGGGCAGGGATAATTCTTACACGCCTTCATAGCCACTATACTACTGTAACACCTTCTTCCTCTCTATTCTTCATCTCACATTCACCACTGAGAACACACAGAAGGCAGTGTTTCCAGCAGCTTCAGAAAGTTTCCAGTCTTTTCTTCTGCTCTATTATTGCCACTCACTCCTAGCTCTTAGAGTTTCATCCCCATCAAAATCACAGGTGAGTCAGATTTGCCTAGAGATAGATCACTGTTTGGGGTCAGGAATGCATTTTCTTTAATATAATTAAAAGAGTGAGGAGTAGTAATCAATTATGATAAGCACTATTGTCTTATACCATTATTTTACCACAGAATGAATTTGATTTTTGTAAATACAGCAAGGAGGGATGTGTATGGCTGAGAAGAAGAGATGGTTGTGTCATATCATAACACCTGCTTGCAGAAAAAATGGGTGTACACTGGCTTTGAATACATTCAGGATGGAAATTAGGTGGTTTCTAACCTTCAGAGAAGTGAAGTTCCAAGATAATAACCAAGAAGGTGAAGTAAGGACAAGACACTGATGCTCAACTTGATGTCCTTAGGGACAGGCTGATGTGAAATGATGACTCCTATTAGGGGAGGAGTAGATGCAATGACCCAGCCCTTTATTTGGAACATCTGAGATTACTTAGGTTTTTAGACAGTTCCAGAATTAATCTGGAACAAGATTAACCCCTGGATAAGGGAATGTATAATTATTGCTATGATTACACATTCTCAGCTTTTTTTTTTTCTGCTATGTCTCTGCATGATCCCTGTTTGGGGAAAAGTATGGTGGTTTGTCCCTGCCTCCACTGCACTTACTTGCCCTGGCAGAGGAGCCTTCACTTTCCAGCTGCCTGTGGTAACCAGTTGGAGGCCGTGTTGATATGCAGAGAGCACATCAGAGCTCTTGTTGACACCACTGGTACTTCGCCTAACTTGGCCGGCTTTGCCTGACATGGATTAAGAAGCACTTACCTGAACCCTGCAGCCGGCAAAACTGGTGGGGCCATAGACAGTGGAGCAATAGCAGACTGATAGAGGGCAGAAACCTTCAGTTGTGACAGCCTTGTTGCAGCTTGGCCCCTGATCTTTGTTTGCCTCAGGTCTTCTTTTGGCCCTGAAAGAGCGTGCTGCGTCATTTGGCCTTGATTTTGCTGTGTTTAACTTGCAGGGGTGAACTTAGAGCAATGCAATTGCCTCATGTAAGTGTGCTAAGCTGTCATAAAAGATGATTATACTGAAGTGCTTTATTGTCATGGACTGAATATATTCAGGTTGTAAAACTAAATGATTTTTAGAGTACAACCACTAGAAAATCTAAAGGGCCGAGCAATATGAACACAAGTTCAATCTACAAGCCTGTGGAAAGAGGCTCTTTGTGTTACCTCCTGACAGATGCTGGATGATGGAAATGGTAGGTGCCCCTGGGACTGCTGAAGTTCCAGACATGTTGTCGCTGGGGGAAGTGCTTGGTGGTCACTTGCCACTCATTGCCAGCCTCTCTCAAAAAGGTTATAGTATAAAGAGTAATTTGTGCATTTTTATGGGGTCTGGAGCCTGACTTCCACACCCCGGAGCTGTCTCACAGTGGATGGGAGCAGCACGTCCTTTGGCCACTAGTTGCTCCCTCCTGGAGCTGCATTTGTGAAATTGGGGTATAAAAAGGCAGGCAAATGCTTTCGCTCTCTTTTGCATGATGTTTTCCTGGCTTTGTCATGCTGCAAATTGTGAGATACCTATCTCATCATAGTGCATAGAGCTGTGTTCATGGCTGTGCTGCTGGTGCTACAGTGACACACACGCAAGTCTGTGGCACTGGGAAACCCCGTATTAACTTGATGTTTAACAGCAAATTTTGTGTGTGTTTTACCAAGTAAGAAGGGAGACCTAAGCAGAAAAGAATGAAAACTCAATTTGCAGGACTATTTGATATGTATTTCTCTCCTTCTGTGGTAGCCAGGAGATGTGAACCAGCCATCAGGGCCTCATTTAAGGGCAATACCCATATGAAGCCAGAGAAATAGCTCTACACCATTGCTTCCCTCAAACTCTGGAGCAGGAACAGGCTTAGAAAAAAAATTTGTGTTGGGCTTTTCCAGCACTCGGGCTCTTTTCAGCTGAGAAAATGATCCTTTAGTCTCATGAGCAACAGTAGATTTTGGTCATTCTCTCAAGTTCACTGACCTCAGGAGGTAATTTATTTAGGACTTGGTCTCCAGCCAGCAGCAGGAATACGGCCCAAAGTGACCTCCTCCACCCCTCTCCTGCTGCAGCAGGTTGCTGAAGGGCATGGCACAAAGACCTTCAATCTGCCTGATCAGGAGGGCTCTCTCTGTGTGCACGCAAAGCCTCTTGGTCCAATCCAGCATTGTATCTTGCTTAAACTACAGCACCACAGAATTGTAGTTTGGATAAAGCTCCATTTTATACCATAATTTTGCACCTTTCGTGCTAGCAATTGCTTCTCCTGTAATGACTGGGTTGTTCTTGCAGATCAGCTTTTTACTGCAGCATTCAAAGCGTCGTAGGGGGGTTGGGAGCATATTTACTAATTAAATGAAACAGTATGTTCTATCCATATTTTCAGTACTGGTTTGCAAATCTCACTATATCCGGTTAGACTTACACTAAGCAGAGGCTGATCAGAGGCAGCTCCCAGACCGGGCACCACAATCCATGCTGGTGAGAACAGGTACTCTCAGGTTCTGCACATGGTAGAAGAACCACACTGCAGCTCCCGTGTTGTTGCAGAAGTGCCAGCACAGAAGGATTTTAGATTCCTCCTGGTCAGAGCAAAAATAGTATGGGGGAAAAAAAATCACGTGGCATTGCAGAGACTGCTTCATTTCAGTTACAGCCTGGAACTGAGGAGGATACAACTAATTTTTCTTCAAAGTTCATTTTTTAAAAAAATGATAAAAAAGGAAAATAAAGCTTTTCTGTCCCTACACAGAAGACCTGCTTTTGTTTCACTGTTTTGCTAGTCTGCAGCCTGTTCTATGTTTTGGATGTCGTTTTTTTCCAGTACTTAAGGGACTAAGAAGCTACTTCCCATACTCCTACGTGGGATGCTTGTATCCTTCTCCCACGTGGTTATTTAGAGATATCCACGATATTCAGCCTTGAACTCATGGGATATTTTTTTAAAATCTGTAATTTCTATTAGCAACCAAGAGTTCGGGAAAAATGGGTCCTGAGGCAATTTTAAAGATTAAAAGCAGCAGATGAGCTGCAAAGGCTCCCACGCTTTCCACATGTCCAAGCTGACCTTGTTTTTTCAAGGTGTGTGGTGGCCCGAGCAAGGCATCCTGCACGGGACACGGTCCCGCAGCCTCCTTCGCTGCACAAGCTGCAGTTGCCCCCTCACCTGCGGCTTTATTTTATTTATTATTTTAATATTTAATTTAATATTTTTATTATTATTATTTTGTTTTAAATCGCGCGTTGTGCCGAGCCGCGGTGCGGGCAGCGCGGATGTCGTGGTGCGGAGCGCCGAGCGCGGGGGCGGTCGCCGCGCGCTGCCCCGAGGCTGCGGCCGGCGGCGGGGGGCGGTGACGTCACAGAGCCGCTCGCCAGCACCACGTTCCATTGAGGCGAGCGCGTGCTCGGGCGAGCACATGGGCCAGCGGCGCTCGCGCTGGTCCGCGTCCGCTCCGCGCCCGCTCCGCGCGGCTCCGCGCCGCTTGCGCGCTGCTCCAGGTGGGCACGGTGAGTACGGGGCTGCAGTTAGCGGCGGGGAGGTGGGGGGACGGTGTTTGTATATTTCTGAGTTATTTGTTTATTTAGCCGTTTATTTATTTATTTACCCCCGTGTATTTTATTGTATTTGTTTTATTTATTACTTTGTTCTCCCCCCCCCCCCCCCCTCCTCCCCGCTGTCTTATTTGTGTCCCCCCTGGTGGGGGTTTGCAGGTCGCGGTGGAGTTGGCAGCTTCGTCGCGGCGGCTCACATGCAGATGGAGGAGGGGGGGTGGGTTACAAAAAAAAAGGAGTTGCATTTAATTTTTTTTTAATTTATTTTAAAAGGCTAGGTCTCGACAGTGGGCTGAAAATAGCGATCGCAAGCCGAAATTCTTGCGGATGGGGAGGTGAAGGGCTGGGGATGCTTTCCGGTGTCAATGAATCGCCACGCTAAGGGGGTGCAGCTTTTCATCCGGGATGGAACAGCTGGCGGTGCCCATCCTCTTGGCATCCCCACATCCCCGTGGCAGCACCCCTATCGCCCTGGCATCCCCCCCATCGCCCTGGCATCCTCCCCGTGTCACTTTGGCATCCTGCCCGTCCCCTGACCTCCCCCCTCCCACCTCTGGCATCCCTACATTCCCCCCATCCCCCTGGCATCCCTCCACCCGGGGTTGCATTCAGCAGGGTGAATTCAGCTTCTCTGCAGAGCTGGCCTGTTTTGCTGGGGCCATCCTTAACACAGCACGAAGGCCTGGGGATTAAAGAGGGAAGATTCCTTGGAGACTCTCAAGACCATTTTTACAAAGGGTTTTTTAGGCCATCTTTTCCTTAAAAAATTGGATTTTTCAATTACAACTCTCCTAGGCCGGATTTTATTTTTGTATATCAGTAGTACTGAAATGTTGGTTGCTGCATCTTAAAATATTGTGCAGAGAAATCCCAGCAGAACCCATAATTGTATCTGAAAGATGCTGGAGACCCTCAGCAAGGTCTTTTATCCCGTTCATGATGACAAGTTTAGACATGTTTGCCTGTCCATATATCTGATCAGGCACAGTGAGTCGTGAATCCCACGCTGGTTCTGTTTTACTCATATGTTAAAAACTAGACAGTATTTAAGTAACTGATTTGAAACAAAAAGAACTTTTCTGGGGGTATATTCGAATATATTAGACATTGCTAGGTAAAAAGAACACAATATGTTATGTACACATTAAGGCTATGTGAAATGAGAATATTTATTTCTTCCTGGAGCAAAAATACAGTCTCACCACTGTCAGTCTGTCAGCTGTTCTGGATTATCATAAGAGCACTTTTACATGTTGTCTTAAAATATGAGGCTATTAAAAAAAAATCTAGCTCTGAAGTGCTGACATCACTGTAAGAAATAAGGATGCAGTCTGAAATTTAGTCATCTCTCATAAACATCCGGTTTCCTTTCAATTGTGATTTTTAATATTAGTTATTAAGTACCTATATTTTCCAAGCACGTGGACCGGTCAGATGCTCATTTGTGCTAGGTACTGCGTATTTCTGATAAACCTCAGGGAGTTTCAAGCTATCTTATACATACTTTGCATCCTTTTAGCAATGCATCTCCAACTTTTTTTTTTTCCCTCTCTCTGTCTTCCGTGTCTCTTAGCATTAAGTCATGAGTCTGGACGGTAGCTTAGCATTGTTATTATTCTGATGGTTCAAACCATGCCTTTGCGTATTTTAAGTTAAGGTAATCAATTGTGCAGGTGCAGTTTGTCAGCCGATGGGAATGTCTCTGTACCTGTTAGGAGTAAAATGTACTGTACATCTATATTTCTATCATCCCTAGGAGTGAGACTATGCCAGTCTGACTGCACGGGGACAGTGAGTGCATTGCAAGCTCTCTACCTCAGCTAAGCCTGAAGGATTTTGCATCCTTTGCATCTGCACGCTGATGCCCATGCAACATCAGAGCAATTCTGCAATAGCGAAAATAAGGACGGGCTTAGACCTGCCACTGTTAAAAGGCACATCTGTTGCAGAAGTGGATTTTGTGTCTGAATTAGGTTTTAAAATGGAACATTGGCTCCTTGGGTGAACATGCATGCTTGGAATATGACTTCAGTGGGAGCTACCACTTTTCAGAGATGATGGTGAGTTGTGTCTCCTGATGGCGCAGCCTGTTTGTGCAGCTTTGCGGCCATGGTGCTCTCCCTCTGTGCCTCTGCTGAATCAAAGCGTAGACTTTGGTTTAATTAAGGGCTGTATCTGCTAAAACTAGAGCTTAAGCTTAATTATTTGCAACATTTGAATGATATCTTCCTGTTTTTAATCAGAATACTTTACAAAGCTTATGCTTCCTTGCTGTATGTATTTCACTAACTTTATACAAGAATTTGCTGGCAGAAGAAGCTACTGGCAGCGCCGATGTTGTGGAGCAGGGCAAGGGAAAAAATTGTGTCTATATAATTTTAAGATATTGGTGCATCTTAGATTCTTTTGTCACCTTTCAGCTGAAGGTGTTCAGTGGGTTGTTTCAGTAACACTTTTTCTGCTAGCCTCTTCAGGCTTTTTCTGTAATGCTGGTGCAGCTCTACTAGGAATTGTAGGGCTTACAAATATAACATCTCAATACAAAAATGTATACCTTTTCCCCCATTGGTCTATTCAGAAAATAGCACTGACAAGCCACGGGAAGGGGAAATATGCTGGCTTTTGAGACCTCGGAGATGTTTCTGATGCTTGCAGAGATACTGAAGGTTTTCCTCCCAGTACATGAAATTAAAGAGGGCTGGTATCAGGTTCCCATAGTGCAGTGCACTGCAGCTTGGAGCCATGCACTGCAGCTCTATATCCATCAGTTAAGCAGTGCAAGTGGGTCCTTCACGGCCGTGGTGGAGCCTCTTTGCTGATCTTCATCTTACATTGCTGCTGTAGAGGCTGAAGTGATGGGCACACCACACTGATCCCTCACAGCTAGCCAGAGGGATGGTAGCATGGTCTGGGGTCCTCTGTAAGCCAAGAAGGGTGCAGAACTGCCTACCTATTCAGGAAGCTTTTGCCTGCTTGCATCAAGGTGATACGGATCTTACTTAATTTTGAAGCGAGGTGTGTTATTTTCTGTCTCCTGGTAGCTTTAGTAGTGAACATGTGCCTGGTTCCTGGCAAGATCTATGAAGAGTGATGAGGGAAAAAAAGACATAATCCATCTCTGGGACCCATGAGCACTGCATCTAGGACACATTTTCCCTTGTCAAAGCTGCATCTGTTCCTCAGCCAGTCTGTCTTCTTATGTAGCAAAGTGCTTAGTGCCCTGGCCAGAAATACATCTGCAGCTGTGCATGGTTCATTTATACCTGGAGATGCCGTTTGCTTGCCTTGTTACGGTTCCGTCTAGGACAGCGTTTTCTGGAGTTAACAGTGTTGGCTGTGATGTAGCATTCCTGAGTATTTTCTCATTTCTCTCTCTGGCAAGTGACAGAGGTTGTTGGGAATGATGCTCTCTAGTAGTGCTTTTCTCCCTGTTGCTCCAAGGGTGACAAATGAGAAGCAACAAGATTGTTACCTGGTGCATCAGCCCTGCTCAGCTGAAAAAGCAGTCTGCAGAAACATGAGGACCTGCTGGGCATATGGAGTGGTCTGGGTTATTTGCAAGCATCCAGATCTATGTGATCTAAATGTCTTTTAATGCATCCTTGGGTGGTATCATTCTTTGTGTGAATTCAAGGTACAATGTGAATATGATTGTGAAGCTGTATCAAGAGCTGGTTGAGTATCACCTAAAGTTTCCAGGCAGGTTTATCTCACCCACTCTGATACCTGTGCTGCCATATCCTGACTGCTATTGATATATTTGTCAGCAGATACTGCAGTTGCATCTCCCCCATCTCCTCGAAGGAAAAATGTGTGTGATTTGCTGCTGATGTAGTGCATTAGGTAGAAAAGGGCTCTCAAATGCAGCAGTGACACGCAGAGCTAGAACCAGTGGCTGGTAGATACTTTAAATTAGAAATTATGGTACAGGTCTTTAATGGCAAGAGTGATTTGCCTCTGGAACAAATTGCTAAGAGAAGGAATGGATTCTCTTTCTCAGATCATTTCTGCCTTAAAACCTGAGTTGGGAAAAGCAGTAGAGATTGTACATAGGAATTATCGGGTGGATTGTTGCAAATCAGCTTATTAGGAAGTCCCTTGAAGGGAGAAAGAAGATTTGACTGGCCCCCACCACGAGGTTGGGTTGAATGGGCTTTGGGAGCTGAACTGCACTGCTGGAGAGTAGGCTGAGCTGAGGTGGGGCGCAAGGAGCACCATGGTGAGAAACAGCAGTTCAAATCTGTGAAGACTCTCCATTTGCACAGGACAGTGTCATTGCGATCAGGTGTTCTGAAAGACAGTGTTTTGTCACCTTTTTTTGCATGCCTTGGTTAGGAATATCCAGTGCCAAAATGTGTACATGGTCAAGACCTGCAGGACTTTGAGAGCTTCCCAAGGGAATAGGCTCACTAGGGTTCTCACCTACAAGCTGGGGGGCTTGTCCAGGCACAGGACTCTGCTTCTCTCCTGGGGGTAGGAATTAAGTGTCAGAGAAGCCTAAAAGAAACCCCAAAAGGCTCTCCCTGTTTTTGGGAGAGGAGGTGCCTGCTACAAGAGCAGTGCCCAGAGCTGCAGGCTTCCTTAGGGTCAGGTGGAGAGCAGAGGTGGTGGGAGAGACGAGACCACAACCCATCATGTAGTTTATTAGGCAGCTTGTGGAGGCCCACAACACAATGTGGATTGTCCTGGGAGCCCACAAGCTCTGGATCAGGCCAGTGCAGGGATTTTAAGGTGGAAAACTCTGCTCCAGTCCTCCTAACCACCCATCATTATCTTCCCTCCATCCTCCGGTACAGTCTAGTCCACTTCTTATTTTTCTCTAAACATCATTTCTGTGCTGCCTGGCATCCCTGGATAACAGCTGATTGGGTGTCTGATCTGCACTTTAGCATTACTGTTGGAGTTGAGCTGGTTAGAGGTTATGTCATACCAGTAATGCCTTTGGTGTGGATGCAGCATCCCAATTCCTTGCACTGTCGTAGAAAACATCACGTTACTGCTGTCGTGGGCTCTTCTGCATTTTGCAAGGTTGCAAACCCTATGGGTTCAACGTCACCAAGAAGCAGGTATGGGTCTCTTTGTTGCCCACTTAGCTTTGATCTCAGGACATTTTGTGCCTTTCCTGAAGTACCAGCTGCTGGATTTAGGAGATTACTTGACTCACTTTTTTCCTCTAAGTCAGGAGAATTAAAACTTTTGATGTTTTCACTGGTGCTGCAGGGGCAGCATCCTGTGAGGCCCTTTATAAATCTCACTTGGGGTTGGGAAGCTGTTACTAATGATTTAGGAAGAAGAAGAAAAAAAACAAGTTACAAGCATTTTTTTTGGGAAAAAACACCCCCAAGCTCAAAACTCCAACAACGTACAACTCCTGATTAACTTGATGTCTTGTATTTTGAGGCCTAGTTTTGATCATATTGTAACTATCTGTTTTTGAAAATGATGACTGAGCAAACTCCTGGCCAAAATGGAATGCATTGTGTTGCCCTACGGAGTTCCCTGTCCAGGTATGGAATGAGCCCTGAATGCACGGATGGAAGGGGCTTACAGGCTGTGCAAGGAATGAGTGGTACAAGTGGTACAAGGTGCATTACTGCCTGGCTAGGTTTAGGAAAGGCAGCTTTTCCTGGCCAGCTTTCAGCCAGATGCTGTGTCATTGCAGCTTGGTGTTGGATCAGGTGTTGCTGTCGCCAGCAGTGGATCATCACTGCTCTACACATGATGTTGTGTGTGATGGTTCACCTGGTGGAAATGGCAGCCATGAGCTCGTGCCTGCGCATGTGGTGTGTGTAGCAATGGCCAAAGCCCAGGCTGTGCCCAAACCTGTGATGTGACGTCTCCTTTGCATGGAAAAAGGTCTAGCATGGGTCTCTCTGCTAATATTGAAGTTTGGTGGTATTATCATTGTCACTATCATTATTACTATTATTGTATTAGCTGTGTTGCAGACATAAAGTTTATTATACATTAATGTAGTCACGCTATAGCAGTCTACACATGATGTACTGAAACCTATTTATGCATCAGCTGATGTTGTAAATAGGTAGCCACACCTATCAGTGCAATGACCTCTAATTTAGCACATAGAGCAAAAAGCTACCATAAATCCTTTTGGAAATATTTAGGAATGTTTCCAGCCCTATTTAAATAATAATAAGTTGTTTCATTTTTTCCCTCCTTCATAAGAGTAGGAAAGTCTGAAATACACTTTCCCAGAAATGATTATGGGGGAGCAAAGGCCAAGAGCTTCATGCTGCGGCATAGGCAATTGAGGTGCTGCTTAGGAGGGTTAGACGGTGGTTTGCTATGTGAATTGCTGGTTCCCAGATATCTCACATCTGGCTCTGCTGCTTCTTAGTTTATTTTTGGAAGTGGTATGGGTAAGGTTTTACATTTTTCTTAAATGTTAAAAAGGCTACTACTAGATTATATTATAACATATGAACAAAAAGTGTGCATGCTCGATATTACAGAGGAAAATAATCGACCTTATTTATAAGCTGGCAAATTGGACTGGAGACCGCAGAGGGTTCTTTCCAACAGTGCTTCTCTGTTTCTGTGGCTACTGAAGAAAAACTGAAAAATTTGAGTTTCAAGTTTCCATTTGTGGAAGGAAATGGAGGAAAGCTCGACTATTATAAATGCACAAGATTAGTTGAATAAACCCTAGGATCATGCAAGTGCTGAAGGACTGGAAATAAAACCTTCCGTAGCCTCTAGCTTAGTGTAACATGTCAATATGAGCACCAGCTCTTTATCTTCATAGCATTGTTGATGGCTGTGCTTCGCATGAGGGAGGAACAGCAGGAAAAGGGGAAAATAATAGAGGTTTGTGATTTTTTATAACTTTATTTTTAAAAATAAGTACATGAAGTACAATTTACAGGTTACTAGGTGGTAACCCTCTTACGCACAAGTAGTACTAGCCTATTTAGAGCTCAATATGTTGTCTGTGAGCATGAAGTATAACATTATTTTGGTTGATGTTGTGGGCTATAAACTACTTTTTTTGTCAGGTAGCCTTGCCTTCCTTATAAATCTTCATGACCTAAGAGGCTTTTAGCTGAGACCTTGTTTTGCAGGATGTTCTCAGTACTTTTTAGTGAATATTTTTCTTGGGTAGTTTTGTGAGAGAGATTACAGTAAATAGGATTAAAATTCTGTACATCTTTGCTAATTAACTGCTAACACTGCCTCATGGAGCAGGAGTGGAATTTATGGGAGGAACTAACCTGCAATCACTTGTACCGATCCACCATGACTTGAAGAGTTAGTCTTGCTGATGCATTTTGCCTTCTTTCTAATAACATTGAGTGCTAATATTCATAGTGACAAATACCTGTATCTTGTTCTGCTTAGAAAATCGGGATACAGAGCAGGTAAAAATACTTTTGTCTCCACTATAGCAGCAGAAAGACAACTAAAGCTCAAAAGGCATGACATACCATCAGGGAAGGGGCTTGCTTGTGGGATCCTGGGAGCCATGCTTTCTTGGAAATCTGGAAGTCTGGGCTAAATCTGTTTTAGGCTTCCCTGAGGCATGACAAACCCTACAGAGCAATGAAATACTGCTTATAACACTAATATTTCACTTGAAGATATTAAGGGGTTTTGAAGCCCGTTAGAAGGTGGCAAGTGTTAAAGCTGAGCTCATGCAGCTGTGGTTTCACTAGAGGCTTGTCCAGCGCAATGGGTCTGCCCAGAGAGGCTCCTGACCTCCTTCCATGGTGGTAGGCTGCCAGAAGAAGGAGACTGAAGTCATGACCAAACCCTTTGGGGTGACTGGTACCACAGGAGATGAGACTGCCTCTTCCCACCAGTCTGCTCACTTGGAGACCCTCACTGACCTAGCAGTAGGTGACCTGGTAGGATGACTTGGGATCAAATGACCAGGGCATGAAGATAAACCATAACTATGAACATAAACCATAACCTTTTTGCCCCCAGCTGCTGCCAGGGAGCTGAGTTCTTGGACACTGTTGGCTCATAGGTGAGGAGCTGCTCTTTGGAGATGAGCTCCAGCAGTGCTGATCAGCATGAGGAACAGGGTGAAGGGTCTGCCACTGCCATGCTGCCTTTGTTGGCTGACAGTACATGTGCACAGCTGGTCAGTTGAGTTTGTGAGTTAGGAGCATGCCTGAATTTCTTCTAATGATAAGCTCTTCTCTAGCAGTGCCAGTGTTTCTGTCATCTCTGGCTGATTAAGAGATGCAGCCCCATCTTCCTGGGAAGAGTCCTCGTCTTGTTCTAGAGAGTCATTGCATTTTGGCTTGAAAACAGCTATGATACACCTGCGTAGGGAGCCTGCAGGTGAAGCAATCTCTGAACAGTCCAGAAAGCTGCACCCCATCTCCTCTGCTGCATGAACAGCTTGCGATGTCTTTCTATACTGGCTTCTGCTGAAAGTACAGATGAAATTTTGAGGTCTTTTGTTCTTTTTTTAGGGTGCTCCCTGTATTACCTCAGGTAGCAGAAAGACTTCTTAAAGCTTTGTGCCAAACGCCATAGGAGCTTTCTACAAGGGAATGAAGCTCTGATCTCTGAGGGTCCAGTTTCACATGGACTGAGCAACCCCAGGAGATAAGAACCACCACAAACCTCATTGTATTTTGCTCCAAGTGCAAGGTATGTTCAACTGAAGGTCCTTTTTCTAAGGAAAAAAAACATTTTGTATAATGTTTAAAGACAGTTGAGGAATATGCAAGCAAGACAAGACCCTCAGCCAGGTGGCTGGAGGAAAGAGGAGAAATAACATGGATCAGATGTTAGTTCATCACTTAATACAGTGTCCAAAGGATTATGTAGTAATGTCTGTGGTATTTAAACTGATCATTGAGGAAAATACATTTGAATGTAATCCCAGTTGTAGCTTTCAGAATGTGCAAATATTAGCAAATAGCAAGATTGAGGTGCGTGTCTAGACATCCTTAACTCTGCTCTCCCTTTCCTCTCTCAACTCTTTCAAGCTAGGGTTAATTACCAGAAATTTTCTGCAGAGACAAGATTGGGTTGTAACACACTGTCATATTACCTGGTCAAAGTAAGCTGCTTTACCTAGCTGGCGTATTAGATGCTAATTTGATTTTTCTTTCAATTATAATTATATTGCCTTCTTTATCACCTTGTAAACAGGCTTATAGATTCCAAGTTAATTCATATATGACTTTTGGTCCCTGTCTATTTTGTATGTGGTATTTAAATAAGCAAGCATGCAGAAGAGGAATCGTAAAGTCAAAATCATGATGGATGTCGTGGCCGTGTTAGTGAGGACTTGTTCTCTGTGTGGTTTGATGGATGTGGTGATTCTGATGTGGGTTACTGCTTAACTGCTGTTTGTTTCAGTAATGGGGGATCTTTATACCATTTCCAATAGTGGTTTAAGTGGGATTTCAGAGAATTGAGAATGGGTAGGTCTTTGCTCATGCTCTGCTGCTGTTCACCCCTTCCCAGCTTCCTGTCTAAAGCAAGGTTTTTAGATATGCCCATCCAGGATTGCTGTGTTTGGTGAAATGGTGGTATCTCCTTTGGCATGTCTTTTGCTCCACTCTGGTCAGTCTGCCTTATTTGCTTGTAGTTTCTATGTATATCTTGGTTTTACCCTAGGTCATTTGGTCTCTGGGATAGAGACTGGCCTTTGTATTCTGTTTTTGTATAATGTCCAGCACAGATACACTTGGTACCTCAGGCTCTTGGTAATGCTATATGTAATCCCAATAACTAACAGCACTCCTCCTGTAGATCTATGCACACGATGTAGTTGTGATGGCCGTAAATGTGTTGCTGTAGCATGTATTTTCTTATATGGCTTCTGTGTTGTGGTAGCTCTGAATAGCAGTATGTGTGGGAGCCAGCTCAGTACAATAAGTGTACAGAAAAGCATCTCCATGCAGGTGGAAACTGTCTGTGTTGACCTGTCAGAGGCAATGGCTGGTGGTGAAATCTTTGCTTTTGTTTACAGCAGTGTAGATAAACCACAGCAGAATTTTTCTAATTGTCTGTGCATATATATACCTATATCCAAGTAACTTTTATACATATTCTGATATATATATATACAAACACATGTGAAAGCATCACTTCCGGTTTAGCTCCAACCTTGTTTCTTCCTCCTGGTTTCCTTCCGCTTCTCTTTTTGCCTTTCACTTCAGGTTTGAGTTTTATGCCTGCGGTGTTTTTCATAGGCATATTTCCCTTTTTTTTGCTGGCATTTTTCCCTCTTTATTTCCTATTCTGGCTTTTCATTCTTTGCCTTCTTGTTAATGTGTTTTTGCTCAAAGTTATGTCATAATTTCTCTCACCAAGGCAGGTTGGCTAAGCACCCTGTTAGCATCTCTGCACACCCTGAGAGTTCACGTCCCAAGGACCAGATGCAGCTGTGCCCCTTATTTCTTGAAAAAAAAGGAATAAAAGAGTCAGAGCTGCTTTTGTTTCCTTTCTCTCTGAATGTATGTCAGCCTGACAGTTTTGGCTTCCCTTGCCTGCTGTGGATTTTAGCTGGTGTGGCTGAGTAGATGTTTCTGAGATCTGATGGTAGGAATTGGAGTTAATGGCTATAGTGCTTCTCCACTGCATCCTGGACTTGATGATGTTGAGCTGTGGCCTGCACTCCCCTTCTTCTCTTGGCAGTTTCAATCAGCACTCAAAGCCTTGGCTTCCTGCTGTTACTTCTCTTACCTCTGTGCTGCTAGTATTAGTAGCCTACTGGCTTGCTGCAGGGCTTTCCTGCCTGGTTTCAACCCTGTTTCTGCCCTCCAGAGTTGAGCACATGAGCAGGTAGGTTGGTGTATGCATCAGTAGTAGAATCATACAGTCATAGAATCATCTGGTTGGAAAAGACCTCTGAGATCACAGAATCCAACCGTACCTGTCTCCTTACTAAACCATATCCCTCAGAAACTCATCTACACATCTTTTAAATGCCTCCAGGGATGGCGACTCAACCACCTTCCTGGGCAGCTGTTCAGTACCTGACCACCCTTTTCAATGAAGAATTTTTTCCTCATGTCTAGAATGTCTGGGATGTCTAGGATGGCTCGATTGGTCTGAGCAGTCCCCATCCTCCTTAAGAAAACTTTACCTGTAGAGCACAGACAGGCAGTTCTGGGGGCAAGGGGAATCTTAAATGGAGTTGAGGCACATCCTGCTCAGTGCTTCCCACTTCTGTGTGAGCAGTGAGTGCTGTGAAGCACAGTGTCTGTTAGGAATTGACTTGTAGACTGTAAAGCCGAGTGTTTTGACTGCTTCCCATTATAGAAACGGAGGGATCTGAAATGGGAAACACTTTGATGTTGGTGATCTGAAGAACATGCTCAATATCACTTGACAGCAGGCATTTTATTCTTGGCTGCATCAGCCTTGCAGTGAGCGAATTGGTTGTGTGGCTTTGCTTGCACAGCTGTTTTGTTTTTTTTTTTTGTTCCCAAAAAATCCCAGGACTCAGCACTGCAGTTCCCATGCTGGAAAGCTTACACTTCCCAGCCCTGATTTGTGGCTTTGGTTTCTTCAATGGGTGGCAATTCCTGAATGTGCCCAGCCAGCGTGCTCCGTGGAGGTCAAGTCAGGTGAGCTTGGTTTAGGCAAGTGGATCTGCAGAGGGAATTTTCCTTTGGATAGATGGAAGGACTTTTTTTTCTTGGAAATATGTAACCTGAGCAGAAGATCTTAAGAGATGTTATCAAGGTGAATAAACAGAAACTGAACTCTAGACTTTCCTCTTTGTGTCACTGATGATGATACGTGAGGGTTCTTAAAAGAAGCATGAGCACTCGATGTAGTGTTTTGTTTAGGATGACTATTCAATCTTTTTCTTCATTTTTTTCTCCCTTCTGCAGTGCAGACTGCCATCACAAGTGGTGCAAGTGTCCTATGCCATCCACCCCCGCCCCTCAGCCCCCTTGGACAAGGGGCTATTTTGGGCCATGGTCATAACCTGATCTTGCTGATGACCCTTGCACCCAACGATCACTTAGTGCTAATTGTTAGAGCGCTTCGCTTTTTTCAAGATACTCGGGCCTGGTCCTGTTTCCCTTGCACACCTAAATGGGATTTTTTTGTCCTAGTTTAGTTTGACTTGGGAACAAGTTGTTTATCTCCTCACAAGTTTGCTGCTGTCAGTCCATCACACAGAGCACCTGAACTTCTGTAGTAGTCGCAGCCTTTGGGATAGCACACTGAATGTCACTTGGAGGATGAAGGAGACTTATCCATTTGGAAGGACAAGGAGCAGGTCCTGGCTGAGGTAGCCTGGCAGGCAGCTCAGAAAAACTGTTTTTAAAAGCTAGGTCTACTTCATGCTGTCACTGAGCAGGTTGTCCCAGGTTTGGTAGTGAGGCTTGCGATACTGCTAGTCCCGTATTTTTGGACTCAAGTATGGTAAACTTGCCCCAGATATGATATATTGGGGCAGATGCTTGTGTTTTTCTTAGCCAGCATTCTGTCTCTGACCCTGCTCAAAGCTGAATGTTTCAGGAAAAAAGAAGTGGATGAAAGTGAAATAGACTGCTAAAAAGTAGCCAGATCATATGAGCAGTTTTCTACCAAAACATTTTGAGCTCAGATTGGCTCGTGCCCAAGTCATGCCTGCCCAGTGGAGGGTTTGTTGAACAGATTTCAGCTAGCTTACGGCATCTAAACAAATTAATTTCTTTCTCCCCCCAAGTATCTAAGTGTGTGGCCTTCGCTACTTGAATGTCTTTCCAAGCAGCTAAAAAGTGTTTCTAAGTGAAATATGTTTCTGTGCTGCAGTTGAGAGATAAATGTAGCTAGTGAATTGAAAGAAGGCCATAGTATGTGTTATGTTGCCTTACCCAATATTTTTTTTCTTCTTCTTGTGCTGATTCTGTGCTAGCTTAAAATGGAAAACCTGAAAGATGTTATTTTTCCCATTGAAAGAAATTATATGCCAGAATGTCATCCATTGCTTTAAGATGCAACAAGTAAATGATTAAAATCCCCACCCCTCTTCTTCAGCCGGGCGCTGTGTGTTTGGAAAGCAGGAGTGTTTGCAGCTGAGCCAGCTCTAATAATCATAATTCAGGTTGAGAAGCGCAGAGCAGCCTGTGATTAGCAAAGTAGTTATTGCACAGCCTGTGTGTTGAGAGGTGGGCTTTGACGTTATTGAGAGGAACGCACACTGCAGCTGCCTAGGGAGGCAGTCAGCTCATGTCGCTTTGTTGATGTTCTCTGTGTAAAACTGGGTGCAGGAACCACACGGAAAAAAAAACATGCTTATAAAATGATGATTGCTTTTGAACTTTTCAGTAAGCTCTAGTGATGAAAGAGAAGCCAGAAAACTTGTAAATAAGACTTTTACACTGCTTTGCTCCCCAGGGTAATTATTTTTCTTTTAATTTGGATGCAGTAGTTGGATATGTTCTCTCTGCTTGCTGGGAGACCAAACTTTGGCTCTAGGACCTGAGAAGTGGGCTAGGAAGCCCTCCAAAACTTCTCCTTCAGGGGTGCTGGTTCAGATCTAGGTCGGCAGGATTGAGAAGTGTCTCTATTATACCATTCTACTATATCATTCATGTATAAAACCAACTTTGTAGGCTTGTAGCTGATGACTTGTTACCTTAAAATGTAATCTCTCCTGCTGTATAACAACGAGCTGGGCGTTTTACGCATGCTTTGCCCTCTGTGCTCTGTCAGCAAGACCTGGGTTTCTCCTGGCAATGGGCAGTTGGATGTGGCGTAGCTGCCAGTGCAGGATGGGTTGGGAAGTGACGCTGTGCACACACAAGTGCCATCGGCCATCACTGGTGTAAGGCTTCAGTGCAGAGCTCACCCCTGGGTTGTGCAAGGGCAGGTCCAGCCTGTGGTCGCTGATCGAACCTAAAAAAATGAGCAGAGCTTGGGAAATGCTTCTGAGGATGGTGCTGGGATGAACATCGTTGGATCTGGGCTGTCGTCCTGCCTCTGCCTGGCCTGCTGCCCTGCCTATGTACCCTAATCCTTTTCCTTGTTTTTATAATTTATCTGCATATAAATATTGTACCAATAGAAATAAGTCTTCAAAACAAATAGGTTTAAGCTTAAATGAACATAGGGTACTTATAGATTTACAGCAGTTTAACTGTAGTCTAGTAGACAGTAGATCTCTTCCAGGCTGCCTTAAGTATTTGCACAGGACTCATACAAATAGGGCTGTGATCTTCCTCCATGATGCCTGCTACTATAATCGACAAATAATAATAATTGAAAAAAAAATCCCGTAATTAGGCTTATTTTACTTGAGGCAAGCAGGTGGAGTGCAACCTTTGATCCTTTCCAACCTTTGTTTTTTGTCATTTTATGTTTTTCTTTCCTGTATCTCTTTTGTTGACAATAGTCATAGGATGTGTGTGTTCGTGCATGTATGTGCATGTATGGATACACATACCACACATAAAAACATGCATACCTGCTCTTTTTGTGTATTATAAAATACATACATATTTTTCCCCTGTGTCAGAGACACCTGGTATTTCCTACATGCAACGAAACAAGCCATTGAGTTAATACCATCGTGTATAGTTCAGGAAAGCCCCGTGGACATTTTTCTAATAAGAGGATATTCTGGTCTTCTTGATAATCAGCTCCCCATTGTAATCTCATTTTGAGTCACAGGTTCAAATCTTTGTTCCAGTGGAAAAGATTTTTATGGGCAGCCCAAACAGGCTTTAAATCTTGTTTTTGTTTAGCATGATTGCTTAAAATAGTACAGATTCTGTATCAGAAAAGTGACTCCAAGGGAAAGGATAAAAATTGAAACAATACAAGTCGTGGTTTGGTGGCACAAACCTTTTGTCCCACCCCAGCCCCTGACAGGAATTTGGCAGAGGTAGCAGGCTGGGTTTCCTCACTGCATGACACTGCATGCTTGCAATTGCTCTGCATATTTGTGTTCCCATCTTCTTTGCTGGTGGTCACCTCTCTTTTATTTTAGGGGTGCTGGAGAATTATTTTGGAAGTCAAAACTATGCCAGTTTAATGCAGTTTTACTCCCCTATTTACACACCTCCCCTGTGTTTGCAAGGAAAAGGTTTTCCTGGAAAGCATGCTGGCATTTAGAAATACAGTGTCTCCATGATTTTGGGTTTTGACCTCTTTTTCCTTTCCCTTCTTCCATACTGCGAATAGGACATCCCCAGACGGACCCACAGCTCTTCACACTGGTCCTGCGCAGTTTATCTATTGCCTTTTTTTCTGTGTTCAGCATTGCCATGGCCCTTGGGATTATGGTTTTGTCATGACAGAGCAATATGTTGTGACAGTCTGTGCCCCAGGGAGGGTGTGACTTGTGTGCTGATGAGGTGGCAGGCAGGTGAGAGGAGTTGGTGCCCAGGGAACCTATCCCAGTTTTCTGGTGCTGTAGAGGATGCTCCTGGATGCATGGTTGGTTTTGAAGGCAGCATTGCAGCAGTGAACTTCAAAGCTCTTCAGTCTTTTAATCTCCTGAGATCCTACCTGGGGTCCTGTGTCCAATTCTGGAAACCTCAGGACATAAAAGACATGGACCTGTTGGAGCAAGATGAGAGGAGGGCCACAAAAATGATCAGAGATCTGGAACACCTCTCCTGTGAAGAAAGCCTGAGAATGTTGGGATTGTTCAGCCTAGGTATAAGGAAGAGTTTTTTACAGTTAAGGTGGTGAAAGACTGGAACAGGTTGCCCAGAGAGGCGATAGATGCCCCATCCCTGGAAACGTTCAAGGTCAGGTTGGATGGGGCTCTGAGCAACCTCATCTAGTTGAAGATGTCCTTGTTTATTCAGAGGGGTTGGACTAGGTGACCTTTCCATGTCTCTTCAAACCCAAACTAGTCTATGATTGTATGAGTCTATGACTCCTTTCGCTGTTTATTCCTGAGAAATCCAGTGTTGAAAGGCAACATACATAATTTTCTGCTTCTTCTTGCCCAGATGCTGGTCTTAGTGCTGGTGTAGCAGGTGAGTACCCCGCATATGTGGCTTTGCCTGTGCTCTTGCTCTGCTGCAGGTGATGGATACACTGCTGCCAATGCAGCCCCTTCCTTATCCTCATGGGTTCTTGATGGGAGACCTTTTCCTGGCAGGTGTGAAGGGCTCTCCCCTTAACTGTCCCTAGATATCTCGGTGAATACCTCTGTGTGTATATGTGCTTAGCCTGAATAAACAAGAACTGTGCTTTCATTGCTGCTTTATCGCACAGGAACGGCAGACATGGTGTAAAGAGGTTTTACTCCATGCAGGGCATGTGCATGCTTGGATTTCCATTCCTTGGTCTCCAGTAATTCCTTTGTTCTCCTGACTCTGATACTGGAACATCTTTCAACAATTAAAATGTGACAGCCATCTTAGTCTTTTCTTTAAAGCTGTCCCTGAGCAGGGAGGAACAGTGAGGTTAGCATATGGAGCTGATGTTTTTATTATTGATGATGTCTTTAAATGATTAAACAGATTTTCATTGCATTATTTAGGGGAATTATAATGTTCATCATTAATGCAAAGATGTGTGATTTACACTCACAAGTACTTTTTCTTCTTCTTTCGTTATTTACTGCTTGTCTTCTCCCAGTTCTTACTTGTCCTTTTGGAGTCAGTGTTTGTCCTTCTGTCAGTATTTCCTGCTGCTTTCCCCCTTGGTATAGGTGACCCACAGCTGTACGAGGGTAAGGCGTATTTTCTTCTAGACAGGTCACTTAACTTGCAGTGTCACTAGGACTTAATATAAGGAATGTGGTAATATGGATAAGGAAATAAGGTTTATCTTTAAGTACAGGAGAGCTCTTTCTAGCAAGTGTTGTTTTACTGTCCAGGATAACTGGAATCATGAACAACCTGGTGTTAGATGTGCTTATCTCTCCATGATGTGATGCAGTATTGCAGCTGTGTTTTATTGCAAAAATGAGACAATGTTAACTGATAATTTGATTGTATCATGGCAGGCTTTCCTCTGCAGAAAATGGGAGTCCCTGTGAACCAGTTAGTTTTACTGGATCCATAAGTCATTAAAGCATATTTTTTTTTCCATGCAGCAGAAATACTCTTTCCAGGGTCCTGTTTTAAATATGAAAATGTGTCTGTTATCTTACCTGCGGCCCTACAGGACATCAGCATCCATTGGTGTAGCTTGGGTTGACCTCTGTATAGTAAATTCAGTCTTTGAAGTTCGTTGTCTTAAATAATTAATCTAGAAGCTGTTTTTTAAAGAAGAGGATATTTAGATGGAATCTTAGTTATTGATATTTGTTATTTTGGTGGAAACCATATATCTGCCTCATGCAGAGTCTGGCCCTGGGAGATGAGAGGGCCGAGAAGAGTGTGAAGTGCCTCCACGCTCTCTATGGAGATATGAACCTCGGGATAAAAAAAACCCTGGATTTTGAGTCAGTGACTTCCTCTAGAGCATGCAGAACAGAAATAGCTTTAAGTAAAAAAAAAAAATCTAAATAAGAGATTCCCTTCCCTTCATTCTTCTTCCTGTCTTTACTAATGTTTACTTCTGGCTTTCAGACTCAAAAAATCCCTTCTGCAGCAGTCTGTAAAAAGGGTTGATACTTATGTAATTTCTCCCCTTACAGCTCTATAAGGAAAGAACATTTTTTGGGGGGTTTTCACCCTTTTTATTGATGCCCTGCTTGCCCATTCACTGGTGCTGAAGAAGGCAAGGTGCTTCTCATCTGACATTTCCACATTGCTTGAGAGCCCTTACATTGACCTTCTGGGAAGAGTGGGGTAGCACAAGTGGGGACCTCACAGATGTGTGGCAACTTTGGAACACAGTGATTTTGGGATTGGACCTGGAGGAAGGTCTCTTAGATATTTTTGTGCTCCATGTTTTGCAACCTCATACTTCGGGCAAGCTGTTCAACCTTGAGAAACTTGGTTATGCAGGACACTGTGATGGTATCAGGGGAAAAGAGGCCCCACTCAATGGCTTTCACTGCTGATCGGTTCAAGTCCAAGAACATAAGGATTTATTGTTTGTTTTTTTTTTTATTCCGCCTAATCTCTCTACAGAGGCTCTGTTTAATGTTTTACCCTTGTTTGAAAAGTGGAATTTATCTGCTGCTATTATTATCCCAATGCAAAGGGACCACAAGACTTTTTGTTTCTTTCAGCCTGGCCTGGATCACTTTGTGTTTGGGGTCCTGGCTGCGGGATGTGCTTCCCAGGCCATGTCCTCCACAAAATAATGCCTTTCCCTTTATTCTACAGCATCCTGCCCTACAGCTACAGCTCCTTTTGCTCTAAAAAGCACCAGTGGAGTGACAGGCTGTGTGAGATGCTTCTGGAGGTCTCATTCCCTGTGGCAAGGTATCCTTCATCAGCAGTCATGCTGAAGACTCAGAGGAGGCAGAGGATGGTCTCTCTAGCTTAGAAACCTCGTGCAGCTCCAACATCCTGATCGATCCTGGATTCCTTCTCAGCATACTCTAACCCATCCCAGGAGCTAAACCGGGTCCTTTCCAGATAGGCATTGCTGCTTCATGGGATGCTTCTTGTTGCCAGCAAGAGACTGCCACCTCTCTTAATTTGAAGTCTAGTCTTGGTGTTTTCCTCTGTGCCTCCTAGGAAGCACTTGGCAGACAGCTGTTCCTTGCATCATGGATAATAGCCTGTTTATCTCCCTTTTTGGGCTGCGCCTGTGTTCATGGCCAGTCACGAGGCTCCCACGGGGCCTGCACTGAGCATCCTCAGTGGCACGTGCTGGTCAGGGCATGCAGCGCTCGCCCCCTCCAGCCTCCGATCTGGCTGGGAAAGAGGGAAAAAAAAGTCCCTAAATTCTTCACCGCTGACTACAAAGGGCAATTATTTGGTGGGCTTTCACACAGAGGAAGCCCAAAACGGTGAGGCTGCTCTGAATCTGAGCCGTGAGGCTCCATGGGATGAATCATGGGGAGGAAAGAAATAATCTCTGAGTCATAATCCCTAATACTACAGAGCGGATTTACTTTGGGCTTTTTTTTTTTGTGCGCCTGCATGCTGACTAATGCACAGAGAAGCAGCGAGAGCCCTTTCTCTGCTGTTTCATCCATGAAGAATGCAGCCCTGTCTCCCTTCTCCTCATCCCCACAGTTTATCCGAGCATGGTGTTGGCCCCGCCCCCCCCTCCCCAAGCCTGAGCTCTGCAAATCCACCATCAGCTGACTAGGCACACTTCCCTGCTGCATCCCCCTCCAAATGCCTCAGGCTCCTCCAAAAAGGGTGGGTGCCGGTGCTTTCCCAGCGGAGGGGTACATGCTGGGGGAGGACCATGTGCTGGCAGCTGTTCGTGCCTCTGCCACTGCTGGGCAATGGGGGACACCCTTGAAATAGCCCTATTTTGCAACCAGCACCTGCTCTTTGAGCATCTCAAAATGATTTACGAAGAGGGTTTAATACGGTGATGGCTACCCAGCACTCACAGCTTGGTGATATAAATACACTGAAGAGTTGTTGTCTCCATGGAAATGTTCCTACTGCTACCTGACCCTGAGACCCTGAGGAACATGAAATCTATGTATTTTTATGGGGCATTTTATTCTGTCAACCAGCTCTCATTGTGAGATGTGTATAAAATCAATATTAATTTAATAAAATATACCTGCCCCTAGCCCTTTACTTGTACTGCAGTAGGGACATGGATGAAGTATTGAACGGAGTCCCTGGAACCAGTGTCATTCGCAGAGGCAGCAGTGTTAAGAGGCAGCAGGCATCCACAAAGATGTGGCTGAGACACTGTGGTGTTTGCATGGGGTTAAGTAAGTTGTGAGTGGTACAGCTGGTCCCCCCAGGCATGGTACTTTGTGACTCGGAAGCCTGATTTTGGCTGTGTTGTTATTGTAGCTGATTAGATTAATTTCTGAAGTAACTAAGTGACATTAATTATGTTATATTACCAACATGAGCTACTGTTTTAGACTCTATATTTTTTAAAATGTTTTTGAGTATTGCCTTTGCTTGAACTGTACAGAATTGAAAACTCAATGTACAGATGCACACCTGTACTTGCACACACACACACAGGAATAGGTGTGGCTGACTGAAATCTCAATGAGCCAGAGTGTTTTTGTTGGGATATGATACTGTTCCTTTTGCCTTATAGTATATGTAATTAATTTTTCATTTTTACAGGTATTAGTGATAGCATAAATGTTCCTCCCCAGAGAACAGGAGGCAGCATCTTGGTCCAGGAGTGACAACTCACAACTGCTGGTACTGAATTTGAGATTCACTGCCCCTTGGGTTTCCTACACCTAAAATTGCTCTGATGAAGTGACAATACGTGGCATGGAGTTTGTAAGTTGATTTGGAGTTTTGTTTGCCTTATGTAAGGTTATTTTTCAGTTCTCTGATTGCATTTGCAGCATCCCTGTAGGAAAGGAGGTGGTGGTGTTTTAGGGGGACAGTACGTATTTGGGTGATGCAGATGCCACTTATAGCAGGTGAAATTGCCTGCTTCCTTGCCACTGCATGTGACTTGTTCTGCTGGGGCAACCGAAACCAGGTCCCAGAAAGAAATAAGCTTCTCCAGCAAAGAGAAAAAAAAAAAAAAAAAGTCTTTTTCTGATTTTCCATAGAGTTATTTCTAAATGAATTGTATTTTGTCAGCATGACTACATGGGTTGGGGCTGTGGGTGTATGCTGGATTTTCTTTTAATTTTCTTTTCATCCTTTTACTGGCTCCTGGCACATACCAAGTATGGATCAAGCCAAGGCAAATGTGAGATGTCTTGGTTTGTTGTCTGTGTAAAGGAGCTATATGCCTTTGGGTGTGAGGATGGGAAATTTGCAAGTCTCTGGATATGGATTTTTTTTCTTCCCTATGTGTGAGATTTAAGGGGGAGAGGAAGTCTGTGGATAGTATAGTAAAATTTGTGTTTTTTAAATTCTAAAACCTTTTCCTGCATGAAAAATCTTTAGTGATTTGATATGTAATTATTTTACTTCTTTTAACTATATTACTTACAGCAACAGAGTAAGTGCTCTTACTTTGTTTTGCTGACCCAGAATGCAGACAGACCTTTTCGCAGTCAAATACAGCACCTTAGCATAGGATCACTTTCCCTGCCTACCTGATTGCTGTCTTCAGTCACTATCTCAGCCAGCCTGCTTAGGCCAGACTTGCCTGCTGAAGTGATGTGACCTGTGATGCTGTGATGATAACAACCCCTGGCACATGATCCGGTAGTAATGTTTTAAATAAATATCCATCCAGTCCAGCCTGGTCAAGGGTCTGAAATGAGAAGTGGATTCCCTATGCAAATGTCCCTTCCCCTTACACTAAATCTAAATAAAATGGAGAAACTAATTAAATTAATGCACTCCTGGCACATAGAAGAGGCTGAAGATGAGTGCATTAAAGCAGGTGACACAATCGTAGCAGCTTTACTGGGAGGAATGTATTGCTGCTTCAAGGCTTTGATAGAATGAGGGCAAACTTGTATCAGATGCTGAATTTTCTCTTTGCTTTATAATCACATAATTCCCTGTTCTTTTACAGGCCTCCTTACTTGCATATAGTTGTCTAAATGCTAAGTAATCCTCAGCAGCTTGGGGCTGTCGGTGGCTATAGTTTCTTGTCTTGAAGGGTGGAGATGCTTCGTGCTAGGTGAGGTTTTGCTAAAGGTGGAGCTCCCCCAAGAGATTGGCACCTCACTGCCAGGGCCTAGGACAACCTGGCCGTGCACAGGTTGTGCACAGGTATATATGATCAGTCTTGTTATATTCCAGAGTAAACTTGGGTGCTACCTTAATCTGGATTAAAAGCAAAACTCCTAGTTATTCCTGAGCAGCTATGACTGGAGCATTTTAGGGGATGCACACTGTGGTTTTCTGTGCTGGGGTGGATTTAAATTTTTTCCCACTTGGTTGCCCCCGTGCCTTATGGAGTCTGGAAAACCTGTGCTCAGTTTTTTCCCTTTGTCTTCAGTGTCAGTGAGATGTATCTCATCCTAGGTAAAGTGTGTGCTGCAGCTGTGCTTGTATACAGCTGGGCTTTCCCATTCACTTGGCTGAGAGTTAGAAGGCAGACCCAGGGTCCCATGTTGACTATACACTGTGGAGCCCATGGGACTGCTCAGCAGATGTGCATGTAGAGACCTCCCAGCCTTGCAGGGAGGAGGTGGTGTCTTGGCTGGTACAGACCCACCAGTGTCACTAAGACCTTTGCAGCTCCTGAGTCAATCCTTGCATTAGAAGGCACTGGAATACAAGAAATGAATCTGTTTGCGTATCGTGGTAGTTTTATTGGAGCCATTGGGGATGTCCAGAAGGAAATGGTGACACACACTGGCAAAGCAGTAGCTGAGTTTACTGGCTTAACTGAGATTTTGTCATTGAAAATCTGCAGCTGAAAAGCTAAACTACAGGTCTGGGACTTGAAAGTAATTTTTATCTAAATATAGGGATCTGAAAGCTGGAAACCTATCAAAGGTACAGTCAAAGTATCTCAGTGCCTTTGAAAACAAATAGCTTGGAAGAACTTAGAGATGTAATCTCCGAAGACATTGCAAAGAAGTGGTGAAAGTATTTGGAGGATGAGAAACCAGAGTATCTGGTGGACAGTAGAACATGAGACACACAGGGGGAGATGGTAGGGAAAATAGAATCACGGAATGGTTTGGATTGGAAGGGACCTTAAAGATCATCTAGTTCCAACCCCGCTGCCGTGGACATGGACACCTCCCACTAGACCAGGCTGCTCAAGAGCCCATCCAGCCTGGCCTTGAACACTTCCAGGGAGGGGACGTCCGCAGCTTCCCTGGGCCACGCAGTAAGGGTGTCTCAACACCCTTATAGTGAAGAATTTCTTCCTAATGTCCAATCTAAATCTTCCCTCTTCCAATTTAAAGGAATTCTCCCTTGTCCTGTCACTACTTGCTGTTGAAAAAGTGCCTCCCCAGCTTTCCTGTAGACCCCCTTCAGCCACTGGAACCCTGCTATAAGGTCTCCCCAAAGCCTTCTCTTCTCCAGGCTGAACAAGCCCAACTCTCAGCCTGTCCTCATAGCAGAGGTGCTCCAGACCTCTCATCATCTTTGTAGTGCTCCTCTGGATCAATTCCAGTGGTTCCATATCTTATGTCGGGGATTCCAGAACTGGACACAGTACCCTAGGTGGGGTCTCACAAGAGTGGAGTAGATGGGGAGAATGACTGCCCTTGACAGGCTGGCAATGCTTCTTTTGATGCAGCCCAGGACATGGTTGGCCTTCTGGGCTGCAAGTGCACCTTGCTGGCTCATGTTGAACTTCTCATCAGCCAGCACCCCCAAGTCTTTCTCTGCAGGGCTGCTCTCAGTCATGTCAGAACAACCCTTCTCTTGAAACATAGACAGAGAACATGCGTCATAGCATGCATAACAACCATGAAATGATAGAGTTCTCAATTCCTGGTGAATTAGGTAGCAAAACCATTACCATCAATTTCTGTAGGGCAGATTTTGGCCTGTTTGTGTCACTGGTTGGGAACGTCCCTTGGGAGGCAGTCCTGAAGGGTGAAGGGGTCCAGGAAGACTGGACATTCTTCAAGAATGAAATCTTAAAGGCAGGGGAGAAGGCTATTCCCATGTGCTGAAAGGTGAACTGGCAGGGAAGACGACAAACTTGGCTGAACAGGGAGCCTTTACTGGGACTTAGGAAAAGAAGGAGAAGTTACCGCTTTTGGAAGAAGGGGCAGGCAAGGCAAGAAGAGTACAAGGATCTCGTTAGGTCAAGCAGAGAGAAAATTAGAGAGGCAAAAGCCCAGCTCCAACTCAGTCTGGCTACAGTTGTAAGAGATAACAAAATATATTTTTACAAATACGTTAAAAAAAACAAAAAAGACCCAAGGAGAATTTCCATCCTTTATTGGATGCTGGAGGGCGGAACACGACAGGACACTATGACATGACATTGCCACCAAGGATGAAGAAAAGGCTGAGGTCCTTAATGCCTACTTTGACTCAGTGTAGTAGTCAGACCAGTTATCCCCAGGCTATTCAGCCCCCTGAGCTGGAAGACAGGAACAGACAGCAGAATAAATGCCCCATGGTCAAGGATGAAGCAGTTAGTGACCTATTATGCTACTTGGACACTGACAAGTCTGTGGGCCTGGATGGGATTCATCCATGATTACTGAGGGAGCTGGTGGAAGAGCTTGCCAAGCCACTCTCCATCATCTATCAGTAGTCCCGGTTAACAGGGAGGTTCCAGACTGCTAGAGGCTTGCCAGTGTGACGCACAACTACAAGAAAGACTTGAAGGAGAATCTGGGGACCTGCGTACTGGGGAAGATTATTGAGTAGTTCATCTTGAGTATGTTGATCAGGCATGTGCAGGACAGCCTGGGGATCAGGCTCAACCAGCATGGGTTCATGAAAGGTAGGTCCTGATTGACTATCCTGATCTCCTTCTATGATCAGGTGACCCGCCCAGCGGATGAGAGAAAGGCTGTGAATATTGTCTACCTGGACATTAGTAAAGCCTTTGACATGGTCTCATGCAGCATTCTCCTAGAGAGGCTGGTGGCTCAGGGCGTAGACAGGTGTACACTTTGCTCGGTGAGAAACTGGCTGGATGGCCGAGCCCAGAGAGTTGTGGTGAATGGAATTAAATCCAGTTGGCGGCTGATCACAAACAATATTCCACAGGGCTCAGTGTTGAGGCCAGTCTTGTTTAATATCTTTATCAGTGGTCTGAATGAGAGGCTAGAGTGCATCCTCAGTAACTTTGCAGATGAAATCAACTTGGGCAGGTGTGTTGATCTGCTTGAGGGTAGGGAGGCTCTACAGAGGTACTTGGACAGGTTAGAATAATGGGCTGAGATCAATTGTATGAAGTTTAAGAAGACCAGGTTCTGGGACCTGCACTTGGGCCACAGCAACCCCAAGAGTAGATGAAAACCTACCCAGCAGTAAAGAACCTGGGGGTGTGGGTCAACAGCCAGCTGAAAATGAGCCAGCAGTGTGCACAGGTGGCCAAGGGGGACAAATAGCATCCTGGCTTGTATCAGAAATAGTGTGGCCAGCAGGAGTAGGGAAGTGATCATCTTCCTGTACTTGGCGCTGGTGAGGCCACATCTGGAATACTGTTTTCAGTTTTGGGCCCCTCACTACAGGAAGGAAATTGAGATGCTGGAGTGTGTTCAGAGAAGGGCTATGAAGCTGGTGAAGGGTCTGGAGCACAAATCTTATGAGGAGCAGCTGAGGACACTGGGGTTGTTTAGTCTGAAGAAGAGAAGGCTGAGGAGAGACCTTTTCACTCTCTACAACTACCTGAAAGGAGGTTGAAGTGAGATGTGTGTTGGTCTCTTCTCCCAAGTAACAAGTGATAGGATGAAAGGAAATGGGCTCAGGCTGTGCCAGGTTAGGTTTAGATTGGATGTTAGGAAAAACATCTTCACTGAAAGAGTGGTGAAGCATTGGAACAGGTTGCCCAGGGAAATGGTGGCGTCACTATCCCTGAAGGTGGTCAAAAAATGTGTAGACATTGTACTTCAGGACATGGTTTAGTAGGCACAGCGGTGTTGGGCTGATGGTTCGACTTTATCTTAGAGGTTTTTTCCAAGCTTAATGATTCTATGTTTCTACGCACGTGAAGAGCATTCATTGGTAGACAGGGATGGTGGAGCCTTGCTCATCATTTAAGTGCTGGTGAAGGGTAACAAAAATTGGGCGGCGCAAGCTCAGTTGAAAGCTTAGGGACTTCTCATCCTCGAAGGAGTGCTGTAATCCCTATAATATTTGGCACTCTCTGTCATGGTGTGCTTTTGTCCTTGTGGGCGGTTTGAGCTTGATGTTTAATTCGGGTCATTCATACATAGCCCAGTGCTGAGAACTGGTTCCCTGTGGTGTGGAAGCAGATTCCTCCTGACCTCATTGCTGTGCCTGTAAATAATACTTCTTTGCAGTAGCCTTTTAAACCTCTGGGTTTCCATAGCATCCACGTGTCCAGAATGGGCTCCCATCACAGGGAATGGCTATAACAGTTGTGGCATGTAGGTGGTAGAGGATAAGCAGCAGTGAACTAAGAAATGCTGCTAAGGAGAGGAGGAACACGAGCGTGTAACACTGCTGGCATCACAAGGGTTTCTTCCTTAACCTCACAAGCAGCCAAGGCATATAATCTTGTTAATGAATTTACCAAGCTGCGTCTTAAGACTGATTGGGCTGCCTGCCCCACTACTGCTGGAAGGCATCCAGAGCTGAGCATGGCTAGGGACCTTCTTGCTGCAGCCTGAAGCCCTTCATAGCCAGCTGATACTCAATTGTTCTTATGCCAGTGTTGTGCTTTAGCTTAAATCACTCTTTCTATCATGCAGACAGCAGTCTCATCTTCTCTGAGCCATTCAGATCCAATAGGGATAGCTCACTCTGCCCTCTCATCTAGGAGGGGCTTGGCATTCCATATCTGCTCCTGGCAACTCACTCCTTTAATAGGCTCCGTTCAAATGCATCATACCTGAACATAAGCTTCCAGATGGGACACAGCATCTTGGAGGCGGTGCATCCTGCTGTTAGTGGAGTAACCTTACATTTTCTTTAGATCTACCAGAAATACTTTTTTCTCTGACATTGACCAGAATGGCGTTGCTCTGGAAGCCCTGCTGCCCTGACGTTCCTGCTCTCTCCTCTCAGTCTTTGGTACTCCCCAGGATGTTCAGCAGTAAGAGTGTTGTGTTGGTTGTATTCTAATCCTTGTGATTGGAGAAATGTGGTGTTTGATCCCAGCCCACCTGCAGAGAATGATGAAATTTTTAGTGGGACCAGCCTTAACTAAAACCAGCCTTTGGCCAACTCTGTGACCAAGCCCTAGCTTCTTTGCAGAAGAGTGTGCAGCACTTGAAGGAGTATCAATGAAAGCTGTTTATTTTTCATGATTGAGTCTTTACCAGGATTTTTTGGCAATACGGGATATGAAAAGAACATGTAATATGATAGCATTTTTATTTTTGGGTATAATTGTGGCAGTAATGACTAAAAAGATACAGTTGTAATTCTGATGGTTTTGTTATGGTGATGGGAACTCGCTGTAGAGCTTCCAAACTGGGGAGTTGAGGTCCGGATGCTACGTAACCACAGTGACATAATAGACTTGCTGCTGATGCTAAGATGAAATTTCTACTTGGAATTTTCTGCAGACTTTGAGTGCTTCAGTACTTTGTCTAAACTATTCGCATCTTTTTAAATAGAGGTCACAGAAGCTGAAATGAAACACCAGAGCTTTTGAACAGGGCCGTGGTTCACCTGGATTTCAAAAGGTCTTCATCTGCACCGTGGGTTTATTGCAACTCCAGCTACTCGTGCAATGAAGACGGGACAAGCCTGTGCTGTAGATGGATAAAGATGCCTTTTGCACCAGTGCGGTTTGCAGTAGATGTTTACTGTATATAAGGACTTTATCTCTGGGAGAGGTTTATTTATCCATTTATACTTGTGGTGGTTGTAATTTGAGGTCCATCTGCCTGGCTGGCCATTAGGAATAAACAGCCGGTGCAGAACAGACGCTGACAGGACTCTTCCTTTCCATGCTTCGTTTCATTTGGGTGGAAGGGAAAGGAAGGGGAAAAAAAAAAGAGAAGAGCCAGCAAGTACAAGAGCAGAATTTCTACTGCAGCTGTTTAAAACAGTAAATGAACCATGCCGTGATGTTGTGGGTGTTTGTTTTATATTTCCTCATCCAGCTTTTATTTTTTGTCAGCCTTGGCAGTGGGAAGGACTATTCTTGAGACTTGGTGCCTTGCCTTGGTGCCTGAAACCAGATGTAATCCCATTTACTAGAGTGCAGAACCTGTCCAGCGTGCTGGGTGGCTCTGCCTTTATGAAGGTTTATCAGTACATCAGATGGTCATGAAAACTGGTTACTGTAGAGCTGGTACCTGAGCTACTAAACTGGGAACTGGAGGTCAGGATGCTGCGTAACTACAGTGACATCGTACACAAGGTTTTGACATGCAGAAGTTCAGCTGGAGTGGCTGAAGCACTTGCAGACCGACTCTGTTTCTCCTGGAGTTTGTCTGGGAACTTGTGAGAATGGAGACTACCATCTGAAGCAGCTCAGGCATCGTCCTGCCTTGTAACCTAGCACATAGAAGTCATCTGAAAGAGGTTGCTGTTGGTGCTGCGTGCTCTTATAATAGGAGGAGAAGCGAAGTGGAGAGGAGCAGGTAGCAGATACTTGGACTGTCTCACTTCCACTTGCCCGGGTTGGGGAGTCATCATCCTCCTCTACTGCCAGACATGAAGTTTTACCCTGGTGAGTTTTGAAATATGTCTGGTGGGGCAAAAACGCAAGAAGATAAGTGAGGTAAAATATGTGTATCTGCATATCTGCATGGAAGTATATGGTTAGTTTAAGCAGTAACCTTGTGGTTAAATGGACCACTGAGGTGGTGGCAGCTGTTCTCCCAGCAATGCAACAGCTGTGATAGATGTTGTCATCACTGTCATCTGTCTGCTCTGCTTCCTGGAGGCTTCCAGGCTTGCGATGGGTGGCAGAAGGGGAAGTGTGTCAGCTTCTCAGCTGCTACCTGTTGCTTCCGAGGAGTTAGTTTGAACTTGATTTAATTAAGCTGGAGAATGCAGCAACTCATTTGTTTGTGCTGATGGTGGGTTCTGGCAAGAGTGTCCTCTCATGCCTGCCAGCTGTGTGGGTCTGCTCTCCAGAGCTTCTGAGGCTGGAGAGTAGATGTCTAGGTGTTGAGCAAGAGCCGTGGGTGGTTTTGATCATGTCTGGTGATTCCTTTGTCACTATGTTTAAAAAACATCCTTTTCACTGGAAGGCCTGTCACATGGTCTCTGGAGGGTTCGCATTCTTCAGAGTTATTCCTGGCCCCTTTAGATATGCAGAGCTGTGATCTTTAAGTATTATGGCCTAATGTGCCTCAGGGCATCCTAATGAATAGGAATTCATCAGTGCAAATGAACCACTTAAAATAACATACAATAAACTACTGCAGGCTTCACTTGTGCTGTCCATGGGGATGCTGGAGGGCCTGGATTCAGAAGACAATTTCACAGAGGTCCTTCTCTAGGAGACACGCAGAGGAGGAGGGTGACAGGAAGTGGTGATGTTAAGGCAGTTGAGGATCACAAGGTCTCTCATCCCCCAGTGTCTCACAAGTGGAGCTAATTTATAGTGCTTCCTTACACTATGTGAGAATCAGAAGAGAATGGACTACTACCATCCCTCCCAGTCGCATGTGTGCTCTTCAGTGGCTTTATGCCATCAATGCTCATGAAGGAACAAGAAGGTAGGATGCCCTCGTGTCAGCTTGTTTGCGTTAATGCAGATCTCCATCAGTGGAATTGTTTTGGTTTAAATAAAATCAGCAGTTCCCCTCTTTTTTTGGGTCCTGACTAGTGGTGGTGCTGGTACATAAACTACGTGGGGAATTGTATGACAGCTGTGCATGTTCCCAAAACTAGCTGAGAGTGGTCAGGCCTCCTCAAATAAAGTTAAAATGTGCTCAAAGTTGCTGCAGATAATTAACTTCTTGCTTGCAACAGGCTATTCTCATTCAACTTGAATTGCCAAGTGGACTAGATTTGGCAGCTGTGAGAAAATGTAACCCTGAGAGGGTGAATTCTTACCCAAATCTGGATTTTGTTGGCTGAGAACAACAGTTAACAGCTAAACTGAGCTTTGTTAATTCAAGGCCAGGTCTTTGGTGTAGCTGTGGAAAGAGCAGGCTGGCTTTGGCATGTCTGGATATCAACATGATGCATTTGCTGGTGGTAGGTGGTGGGAAAGCCCACATCTGCTGTGAAATGAACACTGCTTTCCTTGGAAAAGTACTTACCAAGATAGCGGTGATGGACAGGTCTCTCTTGATAAATGTGACTTCACAGATCATGTTTTCAGCATCATGGAAAATAATTAAGAAATTTCATAATGTGTCGAACTATTTAAACTACAAGTCTGGAGGTTTAAAGGGAATACATTCTAAAAATAGACATTAAAAATTATTCTTGGTCTTGGACCAGGTTATTTCAAGATCAAAATCAAGGCCAAAGCACTCCAGCATAGGTTTCTAGGTTGTTTTTGTCAGCTCTGTTAGTCCATGCTGGTTTTCATGTAGGATAAATGATGATATCTACCAGGCTCTTTCCATTCTCTTCCTGGAAGTGTGTTCCTAAGAGTCCAGACTCTTCTGCCAGTCTTATATTCCCAGCCCTGTAGCTGTGTTGTGTGAGGCTGTTTTCTTTGGATATCAGTTTACACATCAGGAAAAAAACCCTAGTTTTGGTGCTTTTTGTGTAATCAAGACTCTAGTAATATTTTTTGGTATGATGTTGTGTATACAGTGACAGCATGTGGATTACTTGAACTGGCGTAGAAGAACTTGAAATAGATAGCAAAATAAAGAAAATTAAAAATTGTCATCATTATGAATCTAGATAGGCAAAGTAGATAGTTAGCCTAACTACTTTTTGGGTTTTCTGATGTCTCATTGGCTGGGTCAGATTTGGATCGACACATCCTTTTCATGATACCTTCTTGCACGTTCCTTTGGGGCTGATGCATTTCTGAAATCTTTTCCCTCTGTGAACCTCATAAATCTCTGTTGCTGGGTCTCAGGTCTGTTGTGCTTTGTTTGCTGGGCCATAGAGCCCAGGGAGCTGGAGCTGGAAAAGCCATCAGGGCTTTTTGACATGCTGGTAATGTTCTTGCTGTGCTGTTCCCTGGTGGCTCTTTTTGGAAAGGGAGCACCTGCTTGAGGCTGCTGGGGCTTTTGCTTGCATCGTGATGTGGGGGCAGCCTCTGCAGAGAGATGGATAGGGACAGAGCCCTGGCAGGAGCCACCAGGCGTGGGAGCAGGCTCCCTTTTCGCAGTACAGCCTGTTCTGATGCCCCTGACTCTGGGGTTGGCTTTGGGCATGGGGTCCCCCGCTCCCTGTCCTTAGCTCCCTGTATCTTATTGGGATATAACTCTGATCCTGAGACCTGTTGGAACAAGCAGCTGTGGCGGAGCTTGTTTTTCTAAGGTAATCTTTTATTGGGAAAGCAGCTTGGCAGATGTAGGTGAAAGGTGATGCTGGCATGCTGCTGGCGGCACAGGTTAGGCCGCATCCTTGGCTATAGCTTTGCTGCATCATGCTGCAGCTGCCGCCCACCTCTCAGAGGCTTTGGGATCACAGGGTGGCATTGGGACTGTGTGCGCCGTGTCGGCTGCAGGAGCACACGCTGGTGGCTGAGTGTGTCACAGTGTAAGGTTTTCTGGGTTGTATAGGCCACAGATGTATCTAATCTGATAACCTGACTTCCAAATACGAAGCAGTATATGGGTCAGAGGAGGGCAGAAGGTGTCATCTTGAGAAAAAACTGATCAAGTGTAATCTCCTATAATATTTTTTCTCTTTGTTAGCCCTGAATCACAAAGTTCAGTTGTTACTGTGCCACTTACTATGATACTCTTGATGTATTTAAGTGTTCCCTTCCTTCAACAAATACATCCCACGGTCTGATCATGTACCACGTGTATCAGCTTTGCATTTGCTCTCGTAAGTAAATGGAGAAAAAGGAAATGCCATTAATTTCTGCTCCAACATCATTCCCAAGAGGAACAAGTTCAGCCTGGAAAGAGATTGGCAAAAGAGGTATCTTGATGCTCAGCCTTCAGAAGGAAGTTTTTGCAGATGTTTCAGCCAGATAGCCTCTGAATGCTTGCAGGCTGGATCAGAATTTATGGTTTGGGGCTACCATTGCTTCACTTACAGAAAGGTTGTATCTGCCTGCAATAATCTCTCCATTCTTGGTGATAGAGGATGAACATCTAAATGAAAACCGTCTTCTGTTCCCTTACCCTGTCCTTGGATCAGATCATGACCATGAAAGAGAAACCCTGACTCCATTGAAAAGTAATGGAGAGGCTGAAGTGGGTCTGTACCCTGGGAAGGATAAGTCAGATGCTTAACAAAGGCTGATCTTCTCACTCAACTCTTGGGAAGGAGAGGAGTGAAGCTCAGAGCTCACACAGGAGCTTTGCGATGAACTTGACTGCTTCAGGTGGGTTGTGACGGATGGATCTGCTTTTGGTGTTAATGTGCACAGTAGGTAAGAGACACCCCTCTCTTTATGCTTGCATTTGGTAGACATGGGCCGGTTTACTCCCTAGAAGCCTGTGTGGAGGTTTTAGCTGAGTCTGGGACAGGAGAGCCATGGATATGGTGCATGGTCAGTGCTGCAGAAGCAGTTGTACAGACTCTGGGCATTTTCCCTCCCTATCCAGTGAGCTCAAATGGAGATTTAAGCAGCTTCATCTGACACTACCTTTGGTTTTTTGTTTCTTTCTTTTCTTTTTTTTTTTCTTTTTCTTTTTTTTTTTTTTTTTTGTCCCTGGAGCAAATCAAAGAGCAGTCACCAGCAGCATCACTCTCTTGGCACTGAGGCAGTACTTGCAGTAATGGGGCAGCAGCAGAGAGCAAAGAGGGCAGTAATGCTAACTGTGGGGTGTGTTGACAGAGTGAACCCTGTACCGTGCACAGCAGTGTTATCCCTGCAAAAAAAAAAAAGGGACCTTTTTGACTGTCAGTCTGCTGAGACTCACTGAGCAGGCCTTGTATGTAAACTAACTGCATTATCATACAGCAAGTGGTATGTGTCCAGGAATTCCTTTGATGCTTTTAAATGTTACATGTTTCATCATTCTAGTCTGAACACCAACATATGACGTTCATTTCAGAAGCAGCATACAAGCTCTTCAGAAAACCTGGGTGTTAAACGTTTAAGAGCCTGGATGTGACTAAAATTAAAATGTTAGTAGCAATAAATTGGTGAGAAGAGGCACAGTACGTCACCAGTCGTGGAACAGAATTTGAAAAATCTCCTCTTTGGGTTACAGGGAGGTTAGTTTTGTGTGCGTATTCAGGCATCAAAGTGGTGAGGATGCCAAGCTGGGGAGACCATCTATCCTCCCAGCTGAGCTGGAGACTGACTGCTGCCCTATTTGTGTGTGGTATAGGGCTAGTGGGAGGCAATTCCAGGGGTGAGGAGCAAACAACCAGTTCCCTGCAGTTCCCTGGCACTGTTATTCTTGTGTATTTATATGACAAACACAGAGAAGGTTATACAGGAACCAGACATGTTTTCAAAGGTCTTGTTTTTTGTGTTTCTGTTTTTTTTCCTCTTGATATGGGTGCGATAATCTTGACAAAGGATGGAGGCAATGTAGGCAAAAGCAGAGTGATGGCAACGGGGACTTGTAGGGCTGATTGTTGGTTTTGTTGAGAATTAAAACCATTTTACATGGTAGGGATTGCTCTGCACGTACAAGAAAGTGAGCATTGGATGGGGCAAGTAGAGGTAGAGTCCAGTCATTTATGGGAATCTTTGCATCAGCAGTAAAGAGGTTCACTCTTGGATATCAGCAGAAGAATTACTCCTAGGCTGCAATTTCACAATGTAACTGTATGATGCAATAAATAAGGCTTTTCCATGCTGGATTTAGTTAAAGCAATGCAATACCTATATTTGGATGAAGCCTAATCCTACACCATTATGAAAACTTTCCCGATAATAATTTTGAGATGCTGGCGTGTGTGCAGAGAAGAGCAGTGAAGCTGGTGAAGGGGCGGGAGAATAAGTCCTATGAAGAGTGGCTGAGGGAACTGGGGTTGTTTAGCCTAGAGAAGAGGAGGCTGAGGGGAGAGCTCATAACTGTCTACAACTATCTGAAAAGAGGTTGTGACAAGGTGCTTGCTGGTCTCTTCTCGCAAGTGACAGATGATAGGACAAGAGGAAATGGCCATAAGTTGCATCAGGGGAGGTTCAGGTTAGACATCAGGAAAAATCTTTTCACTGAAAAAGAGTGGTAAGGCATTGGAACAGCTGCCAAGGGAGGTGGTTGAGTCGCCATCCCTGGAGGTGAGTGGATGAGTTTCTTAGGGACATGGTTTAGTAAGGCGACAGGTACAGTTGGACCTGATGATCTCAGAAGTCTTTTCCAACCAGATGATTCTATGAGTTTCTTTCACCTCAAGAAAGTCCTGAGCTCGTGCCCGTTGACTTCACTGAGCTGCACATTAAAGCTGCCTGTAAGAGTGGGCAGGCATTTATTTTGATTCGCCGGTTGAAATGAGTCAAATTATTCCATGGGCTTTGGTTTAATGGCAGACACTTTCTGTTATTATTTATGGAATATTGAACATGTGCCCTTAATAAGTGGGAGCTTCAGAAAAAGTAACAGGAAGACAGGAGCCTGATCTGCCAAAATGTGTTTCTATTCCTAGAAATGTTTTGAAATCTTCACCTCAGTTGCCTTTACACAGCCGTGTGCCAGCCCTGAGCACATAGGCTTCTCCAGGGCTCTGCAGGGATGCTCAAACCTCAAGCCAAGTGTGACAGTGCATAGGGAAAGTCATTACCTCTGGGCTCTTGTTCAGTTCTTGGAGGAGGAAACAGCCACTGAGAATTCAGTTTTAAAAGGAGGCAAATATTAAGCTTGAAGCACATTAACTGTGCAAGGGATGATTTACACTTGTTAAGAAATGGCTTTTTCATTCTTGGCCCTTACCCTCCTGCTGCTTCTCAGCTGTCTTTGAGCTGGTTTGCGTTACTTGCAAAAAATACTCACAGCAAGAGCAGTGTGTGGGTCCCTTTGGGTTGATGAGTTGGGATGGTCCAGAGGAGCGTGGAGAGGAGTGGTAGGCTCAGAAGTGCCCTCTTTTGGCCTCGTTAGACCAGCAAATCAGTTTGGTGTTAGTGGGGCTGGAGCTGGATTGGTCCAGTGCCACAGGGATCCGACTTTACTAGCACTGAGGTCTTCTCACAGTATCACAGTATCATAAGGTTGGAAAGGACCTCTGAGATCTCCCGAGTCTTTGTCTCACCAGTACCTTCACAGGACTAAATTCACCATCCCAACTCTGATGGCTCACATATCTCTACCCTCTTGGATTTCAAGCAGTGGCGATATGAATGGTTTAACAGTGAGAATTGCAAATCCAGTTTAATACAGAGGTTACTGGAGGCTGCATTGGCAGGGGTGTTTGTGATGAAAGCAAATGTCAACTGCAAAGGAGATGCCTTGAATTGGTTGATTTTGTCTTTGAAAAGTAAGGGGCTTGTGTCTTCTGGGTTTTTTTGTTTTTTTTAATAGCATCTAATTAATCTCTCTGTTAGCCACTTTTGTAATTTTAGCACAACTCCTTTGCTCCTGGAGTGGTATAATCTTGTGGCAATTTCAGCATTTGTTTGACTATAAAGCATGTTTTTAGCATTCATGGTGACAGCCTAGATCCTGAAGGCTTAAAGAATGGGTCTAAGATAAAGAACTGAAATTGTAATGAGCAGGAGGATTATTTTTGTAGCTGGCTTAGTGATTTTTTTCCGGTTTATTGTAAGCCTGTAACTAATGCTATAGACTAAAAGTCATAAACAAAAGATAGCAAAAAGTGACTGCAAGCTTGAGGCTGAGCCACGCTCTGGGAAGCCAGGATAGTTCACGGTGACCAATCAAGCTTGAGAAGTTGTGGGTCGAGGCAAGAAGCAGTGACATTTCCTGGTTTTCCAGGAATCCTGCAGTGGTGCCCATCAAGGGAGCCAGACACTGGGCTACACATAAGGATGCAGCTGAGAAGCTCCGAAGACGGAGCAGCAACTCTGTCTTGTACCTGTGAGAGCTCTTGCAGGTCTTTGGGGCTTGACATAGGCTGCTGGCGGAGTTAATAAGTTTCCATGCTGCCATGTGCCCGTGTATGGGTACCTGAGGAAAGAAAGAAGCTCGTTTGAGGCTGCCGGTGGCATGGGAGGTGAAATGGTGCCCACTTGAGTGGGAGCAGTGGGATGGAAACCTGGGTGAACACTGGTTTTCAGTGGATGGACAAAATACCAAATGTCTGTTTTGTGATGAATTAAAATAATTAAATAATTTTATTAAAGAAGTGTACTAATTAGGCTCCAAGTCAGATTTATCTGGAGCTTCTCCTCTCCAGTGGTTGCAACTGTAATCACTGCATGGTTCAAGCACCTTTGTTACAGTGCTTTCCGGAGTGGTTGCATCCCCCTTTTGTTTCTTTTGGAAGAGGAGAAGTCAGCGGTTCATGCAAAAATATTTTTTCTGTGTGACTGAACTTTTTATCGTCTGTCTCTAATCTCCCATTCGAGTCTTTGTCATGGCTAGTGGTTGCCTCCTGCTTGCTGTAGCAACTGGGGAGTGACTGAGGGCTTTTCAGAAGTCCTGGAGGACTCTGGTGGGTTGATTGATGTGCTTTGCTTAACTGTCAGGACTGACCCTTTCTCCACCCAGATGGGGGAACCTGCCTTTCATTTTGATGCACTGATATTCACTTTTCTTTTAGTAGTTGAAGTTGATGGGTAGAGATTATTGATTTAAATAAGAAACTGTTTTAAAAAAGAAAGCAAACAAGTAAAACAAAAAATCCATTTCCTCCTGCACTTGAAGAGGCACAGCTTATCTCTGTAAGCTTACCTGGGGGTCAGCACTTTGTAAAACAGCTTTGAAGCCACAATCCACAATCCTAGGAGAGCAGGCAGTGTGTGGTGCTGTCATTTGCTTTACATGCCTCTGCATCAGATCTGCAAATCTGGTTTCCCTGTCATGCACCCAATCCCAGCAACTGGAGGGAGAATGACGGGGGTAGAGCTCCTTTGGTCTCAACCCTACCCAGCTAAAGTTATAGTTACAAGAGAGGGACAGTTTGTGCTGGGGTCTTGCACAGCTGTTCTGAAATGAAAGAGAAAAAAAAAAAAGTACTAGTTTTTTTTTAATGAGCCAGCTCATTATTGAGTGACGCATGCTCATGGAGCATCACTGAGTGGTCTGGCCGGTGTTCCTCCTACCCAAGGAGCTTTTTTGCATCTCAGAGAGAGAATAGCCATTGTCTGAGCTGGAATTGGTTCAGGGCTGAAATGGTCATCCTGATAGACTTGGATTTTTTGTGATCTTTAATTAATTTTCCAAGTGAGGGAACTGGGTATCTCTTGAGAATTACACTTTCATTGTAAGACAACTTTTGTGAAGAGGAGAATATATGGAATGCTCTGTTCCATCTAGAGGTGATTTCGATAGAATGAAATAAAATTATTTTTGTTGATGCTATGTCTTACTAAGTTGGGAATCATAGAATTGTAGAATGGTGTCAGTTGGAAAGGACCTTAAAGGTCATCCAGTTCCAACTCCTCTGCCGAGGGCAGGGACACCTCCCACTGGATCAGGTTGCTCAAAGCTTCATCCAGCCTGGCCTTGAACACCTCCAGGGATGGGGCATCCATGACTTCTCTGGGCAACCTGCGCTGGTGCCTCACCCCCTAATAGTAAAAACTTTCTTTGTAATAACTAATCTAAATCTTCCCTCTTTCAGCTTAAAACCATTACCCCTCATCCCATCCCTGCTCTTCCTGGTAAAGAGCCCCTCCCCAGCTTTCCTGTAGGCCCCATTTAAGTACTGGAAGGTAGCTAAAAGGTCTCCCCAGAGCTTTCTTTTCTCCAGGCTAAACAAGGTGAGCTCCTTAGCCCTGTCCTCATATGGGAGGTGCTCCAGCCCTTGGATCATCTTTGTGTCTCTCCTCTGGACTCACTCTAGCAGATCCATGTCTTTCCTGTGATGAGATGAATGCAGTACTCCAGGTGAGGTCTCAAGAGTAGAGTAGAGGCACAGAATCACCTCCCTGGGCCTGATGGTCATACTTCTTGTGCTGCAGCCAGGGAACATTCTTGTCTTGACTACTATAAAAAGTTAGTTAATATTTACCTTACAAGTTGTTCCTTTGGTCTTTTCTGTGCAACAGTCTTCCAGTTATTAGTAGAGTGTCTCCCTCTCCTCCTCCTTAAAGAACGTTTTGTAGTTTTTCTTAGTGTAACTGTGTCAGCTGGTTCAGATGGAGCTTAAAGTTATTAAATCTTACTTTGAAATTGGTCCAAGGTGCCATTGGGTGCTTAAAATGTCAGATTGTGGGACATTTGCTTAAAATTTTGCTTTTTATCTTCAAAACCCTTCAGAATTAGAACAGGATTCCTTGTAAGCCATCTCTGAAGTATTTTAAATAATGGCATCCTTGCTTGTGATCCTCGCGTGGCATAATTTTATGAAGCCAATATAGTATAGTTATGACCTACATTTTGTGTCAAAACTTGGGCTGTAAAAGTACAGCCCCTCTGTCTCTTGAGTGTTGGTTTGGGTTGGTTGGCAGATCCATACTGAGTGTGGATGAAGAATTCTGGGATGGATACAAAGGAGAAGGATTTGTGTGGCAATACTTTAAATGGAATTTCTAGGCTTACATTTTAGAAAGTGCCCTTTCTTGTGGAACTGTTACGAAAATAAGTAGCTCTTGGAAGCAATTTTCTGTTGCACTTCATCTTATCAAATGATGCATCTTTTGGAGGAGCATACATTGATGTTCCTGATCTGCTGGGTGATCCCTCCATACTTGTCTTTCTCCTTCAGACATCTTTGTTTGAAGGTGACAGGAAGGAATTGACTTTTAGGATGAAAAATGTCAGAGTGAGATATGATAAATAGTTCTTGCTTCCATCTTGTTTTCCTAAAATACTCCATAGTACAAACAGTGGGTTGTATTCCAGAAGACATCTCAGACTAATGTGCAGAGGCAAGTTTACTGACTCTTGAGGGTTAATGAGCAGCCTGTAATAGTCTTCTCCTGATTTGCACTATCATTGTGTGTACAGTGTCTTCACCTGGCTGGATACTAGGTGGACCATCTGTGAAGTGCCATCCTCTCATTAACCATGTCCTAGCCATAGCTGCTTTGAGTGAAAGCTCTTGCTCTAGAGACTACCAGTGTACCAGTACCATGTGACTGTTTGCCAAGCTTGTAAGGCCATCAGAAACATTCAGTTACTCCAAGAATTTGGTGTTGCTGAGGGAAGAGGAGAAGGAGCAGTAGCCTTTTAACTTTTTTTTTGTGTGGGGACGGGGAAGAACATGTGAAATATTTTAGTTTTAGCATTTTATTATAAGCATGTAAACATTATAGGTACATGGTAGAAAAGACTGTTACTGAGGTCCTTCCATGACTCCGTAAAGTAAACAAATTCATGCTTCGTAACTGGTACAAAATAGAATTTCTGTTGACCTGAAAACCTCCAATTTTGCTGCTCTCACTGCTATGCTAGGTTCAGTCTATAGCTCATTTGAAATTACATTCCTAAGAACAGGGAATAAACAGCCAAGGAGAGGTTTTGGAGATAGGTTGAGTCTGAATCACCAGCTGGATGTTATTGCAGGGGACAGTATGGGCTTGATCCTGCCCTCTTGCTTCTGTTGGCCTTGATGCTAAGCCTGCTTTGGCTCACTAAAGCAGGAGAAAACCATTCCCTGTTAGTGGCTGGGTTACCTGACGGCTATAGTCAATCGTTGCCTTTCAACAAATACACCTGCAACTGTTCACTTAAAGTGAGCTGAAGGATTTGGAGAAAAATTTAAAAATTGTGGTTTTTTCTTATATTTTTTTCTTCCTCTTCTGGGTAGCATTGATTTGATAAGCAGTCCCTACACCTGGAAATCTTCTTCTATATGGTGATATAATGCAACCACTTCAGGATGTTCACCCTGTGTTTAGGAGGGGAATTTGATGTCAGCGAGCTGAGTGCACACTGCATGCAGTGCCTGGTGGATGGAGCAGTGGAGGTGAATGCCCCCAGCTGCATTCTTGCCCCTAATAAAGTCACTGTTGGAGCTTACTACAGTGGATTGTGAGGTTTAACAGGTCCCTTACTGCGCTTAGCTCACATGGTTGAGTTTTAATCAACATAGTAAAGTGGAAAACCAGTCCTTTCTTTAAGACAAAAAATATAGGCACGGAAAACACCTTTTGTTTTGTTTTTCAAATGAGCCATTCTACTTGCGTCTCTTTACTGGTCAAAATTTAACACGTGGAAACTCCTTCTTATTCTCCTCCCTTTCCCCCTATGTTTCTTAACTAATTAGCAATCAGTCTCTTAACTTTTTTTCATGTGGCTATTAATCATCTAGGTGCTCTCTGTAGCAGGGCACACTTTGCTTACTGTTAGTTTCCTTTAGCCCATGTTGACTTGTTCTTGCTGCTGTTGAAGGGGAACCATGAGCTCGGAGTGATGGTCTCTGAGGCTAATGCCTTGTTTGCTTGGAACTGGATGTGTGTTCAACGCATTGTGTTTCCTTGTGTGGGTGATTGGACTTGTGTATGAGTAACGGAGTTATTCCTCATCAAGGGATGAGGATGATGAATGTGTTTTTCAAGGGACAGGGAGGATAAATGTGTTTTTCAAGTGCTGGCCCATGACTTGCAAAATCTGGATTTCTTCAGGCCTTTGTTGCCAACCTACTACACGACCTTCAGTAAGTTACTTAGGACAAGACCTAAACTGTTGTTGTTAGGCAGCACTCATAGGGAGTCTGCAATGAAGACCCTGTGATTTGAGGGGAAAGAAGGTTGCTGAGAGCCTGAATGTGGTGATCTGGAGATGGAGGTAGGATCTTCATAGCTGGCAGAGTGCTTAGCCTTAAGGACTTGGCACATTTTAAGGGAAGAGTCCAAGGAACTGCAAAGTTGACTCTTCAGGCACCTCTCCTGGGCACAAGGGTTTGAACTTCATCTGTATCCCAAAATGGGAAGCACTGAGATAGTATCTTCTCCTTATATCCAGGAGTGGAAAGTGCTGAGGATCCTCCATACCTTGAAGGAAGATACATTATTTATTTGTTGTTGGTTTATCAGTTGTCCTAACCCTTATAAACTGACTAGAAAAAATGTTAATGTGAAAACACAACTTGTGCAAGATCCTGGTCATTGAGCTATTCCATAGCCCTTGGGTCCTGCTGCCATCCATCTGGACTTGAAGACAGAAGCTGGAAATGATGTGGATGTTATGGTGTGTGTGAGGTGGGAGGAGAAATAAAGGAAGAAAAGAAAATGGATGGTTTTGCTCATTGGGTTTGTCTCCCAGGAGAAATGAGCAAAGTACGTACTGACATATCCATGGTGGAGCCAAGACAAAAAGCCCTGCTGCGGCTCCGAGCACAGCGTGAGGAGGGGCTGGGTCTATGGGACAAGTCTCATTGCTCTGGTGACACAGATTTATCTCTGTCTGCATACTAGTATTTTACAGGTAATTGGTTTGTAGAGGAAACTTTAGCTCAAGAATTTTAGGTCGGTGTTCTTGCAGTACAGAAATAAGGTTTATAGGCAATTTGAGTGTCATATAAGAGTGGCTGAGGTGCACTGTGTAACTGGTGGGATGGGAGTTATTTTGGGAAATTCAAGTCCTTTTCCAAAATATTTTCATCAGCTCAGGGGTTTGGGTCAGACTCTCTCCGTCTTTGTTTCATTTAATGGTGAGGAAGCTAGGGAATATTTAATTTCCTAACTCTCCCTGTCGCTGGAAAAAAAGTAGAAGTAAGGGCAAGGCAATCTGAATTTCTTTTTCTGTGAATTAGCAGACTTCAACTGCAACTTCATCTGTGAGCCTGTCTACAGACAGGCAGTTGTCTTGTACTGATTTGCATGCTGGATTTGTAGTTAACAACCCAAAGACATTGCAAAGACACCAGATTTTCTTGGGTTATGGTGTCACCCAGTCCTATTGGTGGCATCACGACCCAGGTAGCTTGGTTTGCAGTAAAGCTGTGTCTTTACTGCAGAGAACGCAAGTTTTTTGTTTTCCCTAGGGAGGAAGAAATTTTTATTCAAAACAGGTTTTTGTACTTGCGGTGATTTAAACATGACAAAAGTCAGTGGAATTTTGTTTAAAATAAACACATGATTCTCCTAATTAAACCTTTAAAGAGAGTATCTGGGGAAAAAAAGATGCAGTTTTGCACATTTAATTATTCACCTGATTTTTTTTTTTATATCTGATGACATTTCTGCTGTTTGAGGATAACTAGGACTTTATTGACATAATTATCAAACCAAATGATCATCACACCTTTTATTTAACCCTGTGCTATTTGATCTATTTGCTTGCACTTTCATTACTCCTTTGCTTGGTTACATTACAAAATGATATCACCTTCCTGTGCTGCTATAGCTAAAATAAAGCAAAAAAGCCCCTCCTTTTGGCTCTCAGCTGCTCTCTGCTGTTTTTATTACAGAGCAACTAGAAAGCAATATGTTGGGCAAAGAGTTATTCTAGTTTCCTTTTGATGCTTGCTGGGCATTATTGCCTGGCCTGGCAATCACTTGCATTTGTGTGGCAGTTTTCATATCTTAAAATAATGAAAAAAAATCTGAGCAACTGTATTCCCAGCACAATTAGTAAAATCAGATTATAAAAAAGAAACAACAATGCCCCCACCCCCCTGTTATGACAGCTTTGTATACACTAGATACTAGAATCTTGAGCCACTTTACTGGGGCATGATTATTTTCTTTGAGCGTGGAGGTGGGAACAGTGGCTCTGCCTGGTAAGACGTCGAAGAGGGTTGTTGTACTTAAGAGATGCATGTTTCTGAGATGTCAGGGGTAGGATCTTGATAATGGATTGGGCCAGACCTCGATGCAGACTCCTAATGGTGTGGTGCTGCAAGCCATGGATGGGTGTTTTCCTCTGAAATCAGGAAGGCAGGTGGTCCTGCTGACTTGCTGCCTTAAGACCCTTTCCATCCTTGTCTTTCCTGGTGGAGAAAACACGTCATTAAAATTAGAAGGGGTGGAAAAAAGGGAGAGGGCAGGAAAACTGTCTCCTTTCCACTGGAAAACAAACCAACCAAAAGTGAAAGAGGGCTTTAGAGCTTTGGAATGATCTGTTGTTTAGGTAAGAACTGTTTTTTAGTTGCTAGCTTGTTGTTCTCACATCATCTGCATTGGGCACCTGTGATGCATCTGGAGGGAATGGCCCATGGTGTCCCTATACTCAGTATGACATTCATTTAAATAAACCAAGAAACTGAAAAAAAAAACAGAAAAAGGGGAAAAGCTTCCTATTGTGCAAAAATAAATCAAAAGATATGAGTTTTCATGTGAACAAGCCTTGTCAAATGTGGTTAAGAACTGTCCTGTAATGGCTTGTCCCCTTCCTCTCTCTGAAGGTCACAGTCCTTTGCTTCCCACTGGTTTGGAGTAATCCCAAGGATTTTTGAGATCGTGGAATGTATGGGCACCCAAAACCCTCTGGAGAACACTGGCTGCATCTAAAAGCACCTGGAAATTCCTGCCATCTTTTTACGCTGTTTTTTCCTGGGTGGCCCAATGTCATTTGGGAAGGAAGCCTCTCTGGCTTGAGGATTATACCAAACTGGTCACGTACTGGAATACCTCCCCTTATGTTTTCTCAAGATGGGGCCGTTGCTTTACCGAAGCAGAAGGATACTTTTTTTCTTCTCCCAGAGCTTTTCCAGTCCAGCAGCACTCATGTCTGGCAGGTATGTAGATGGCTTTCTCATTCATTAACCAGTTGGCCTCCCTAATGTTTAGAAACTAAATAGTTTTGTTACATTACTAGCCTCTGCTAAAGGTAAGATCTTCCAAAGTCCTTGGTGCTGTGCTCTGAAGGTAGCTTTTCCTTGTTAGGGCACAGGCTCTATTTGAGTTGTTTGTGTGAAGGTCTGGAGCCAGCTTCTCGTGAAGGTTTTGATGCCCAGCCTGAGCTTTGCATCTAAAGGAGAGGATGGAGTTCCTCTTTATTCCTGCTTCTGGATCACACCAGACCCTTAGGCAGCTACCTGCTCTGTTTGTAACCCACAGCCAGCATGAGCCGTGTGTGGATCTGGTTATTGGGCTTTGTTGATTTGTTTCAAAGGAGATGACATGAGTGTTTAATCCATTTTTCATCTTCTTAATTTAACAGTAATTCTACTGAAGAACATAATTTTGAGGATGATTTCTCCCATAAAAAGGACATGGCTTTAAATTTTAAAATTAAAAACTATTTCTGTCCAATATAGACGTGGATAACTCAATAGCTGTAAAGATGATGACCAAATCTGTATTTTTATAGTCATTTGCAATGAGTTAGATATTTCTGTGAAGCTGACAAGCTTTTTTCCCCCCTTTTCTTCAATACCAGAACTGGATCATTGTGTTGGTGTCTGTGGGTATCAGTTTGCTGCAAAAGTCATCCTTTTTCCAACTGCACTGGTTTGGGTTGAATCTAGTCATGTATGTGGGCGAACAGATATAACTTCTTCTCTGCCCCTTAAAAGGAGCTATCTCTTTGATTCTAGCTTAACTTATTTATTGTTACTATACAAAGAGGAGGTGCTGAAGGGAAAGAACTGAAAATGCTTTGCTATAAATTTTTTCTGCATTCCCATCAGCATTTGTGGGGCACCAAAAGTTTCCTCTTTTTGCTTCATAAGCGATTTCACATCAGATTAAAGAAAGGAAATGGGGGGTAGAGCATATGTAAGGGAAAACAAAATCGGTCGCCTTGCTCTTGAATTTGACTTGCAACCCGTAGGCCAGATGGAGATGGTAGACAGAGATTGAGAATAAAAAGGTTCTTTTTTTTAACTAGCAGGAAAGGCAAATGCTTCCTGTGCCTTTAACAGAGGCTAGAATTAACCACGGGATTTGGTGGGTGAAACACAGCATTGTGCCAGATTGGTGGGGGTGGTTAGTGATCAAGCCCTGTTTGACATGGTTGCATGTTGAGGTGAGACCTTCTCTAGGAGGTGGACTGCCTGAAAGCTCAGCCTGGGAGCATCTACAAGATGCTGCTCCTCAAAGAGCATGAGGAACCCCAGGATTGCTTTCATGGGCTTTGTGCTCTGCTATACAGGTGTCTCCTAGGACCATGACATTCAGCATTTGACTTCTCATGTGCTGAACCGTGCTCCTGCTTTGCTCACTCAGCTTGTTGCACTCTGGCTCAAATGGTGTAGAAAATACAGTTAAAAATGATTGTATTTCTTCTGCATGGTGCAGTACTTCTTCTGTACATCTGAAGGTTTTCTTTTTGTGGCCAAGACAGAGCAGAAAGGCAATTAGAAGATCTGTGTTCTGCAGCTGACTCCTCCAGCCGTTCCATCTGCACCTCTGGTGAAGTCACCAAATAGTTTTGTTTGCTTGGGTCCACGTGTGAAAGGTGATACTGTTGCGTATGATGGTATTTATGTTTTCTCTTGTCCTCTAACTTTTTGTCCTTCAGCACAGAGAGACAATTTACTTAACCCAAATAAATACTGCTGAGATTCATCTGAGCTCACCAAGGCTTTGCTCAGAGGCTTCTGATCCTGTGCAGTGAATTAAGAGACTACTAAAAATCCAGAATTTGGCTGTCTCTTTGGCTTGGGTTTCAGCCCTTCAGAATTCTCCTTCCTTAGCCTGAATTAACTTGCATGGGTAGGCAAGCCCCACCTGTGTGGGTTAATCAGGAGAGTTTTTCAGCCTATTTTTTTCTTTCAGGGATACAGAACACAGCTTTCCCATCACTGAAATCCTGGTGGTTTATTAACGAGCCTGTAACTATATCTAAGGCACCTAGGAGAGAAGGATCACATGCAGTGTGAGCTTTTTATCTACAATTAAAGCAAACACCATTGATATCTGAAGTCCTTTTTTTGCGGCCAGCTGTTTGATAAAGATGTTGCAAACCACATTGCCACTTGTTCCTGTGAGATGTGAAAAGGTCTTTTGTTACCAATGCATTGTGGCAGAATGAGTTCTATCTTATATAAGTAGGAGTTTGGGCTTTCCTCCTTGCAGGCAAATTAAAAACCTGACTGGAGCCCTGAGCATGTTTAGAAGTCTTGGAGCATACGTACAGAATGTGTTTATTGGTCTCCTCCTAGCCTTTATTGCACAACCTTTTAGTAAGACCATTTCTGTAATTTGATGTGAGGGAGTTCCTTGAGTTTTCTCTTGTTTGGAAAGCCAGAAGAGTTTTAATCACGGTTTGTACACAGGTTTCCTCTTGGGTGTTGAGTATGAGGAGGGGCATTGGCTACAGTTCTAGAGTGCAAGCAGCGCTCGAGGTGACTCCAGAAAATGGGATATCAGTTGCTGTACTGCAGTGGTGCAGTCACTTTGGTGCTTCTGGAGACCAAACAAAATTCTCCATTACCTGGGGAATCTAAAGCAGCCCCAGTGGTGCTTGCCCTCTGCGTTGCATGGGTCTCAGCTGACACCGAGCAAGGAGAAAAGGCACGGTAAATGTCTTGCATTCTGCATTGCTCCTTGCAAAAGGAGTCACACAAGGCCTCCAGGCACCTGAGAAACTGCCAGTACCTGGGGGTGGGCCAAGAATTACAGCTTGGCAAAGAACAATGTTTCAGTTGCAAATTTACAGCTGTCTTCTATGAGGAAGAAAAATCACTGTGGGTTTTGTTCAGAGCTGGTCTCACCCTGTGCAGACATGGGACAGCTTCAAAGGGTGTGTAATGTAAGGGCTTTCCCCTTCGTCAGCATGAGCATCCGGGCTGAGGGGCTGCCAGGTGCATCCCTGGGTGCTAGTAGTTAAATTATAAACTCCATCAGCATTTAAAATGCTTGCTGTTAAAATAGCAAAGCCTTTCAGAGTGCAGAGGATTGGGTCAGAATGTCCTTTAGGGGGTAGGTCTATGGACAGATGAATGTTAGTAATTATAAAAACAAAAAAAAAAAACCCACAAAAAAGCTTCAGTCTGGCTGCTTGTGAGGGTAATGCATTTGGGTGTGTGTTTCAAATGCACATAACTTGATTATAAAAATCACGAATGGGATAAGTCGGTATTAACGATGGTTGGATGACAGTGAAAAGCAGCCCTGGCACATTGCAGGGATGTTCTTGTCATGAGTAATGCGTCTCACTCTCACCGGAGAGGAATTTTTTAGTGCCCAGCACAGACAAGCACTGAAATTGCAGGCTTGCAGAAGTTTTCAAATCTCTCCCCAGCTGGCAGCAAATAAAGGAATCACAAGTATTTATTAGCTTAAGGGAAAAAAAAATAAAGCTATAAAATAAAAAACTTCATGCTTTTTTTTAGGGAGTCCTTCCTTATGGTTTTGTGAGTCAAATGTATTGAAGCCTGGCAAAGGAAGAGGATTTAATCTACAGATACTGTCTCTTTCTTGATGGTTTCCTGCTTCTAAAATTATTCCCAGTTCTCTGGAATTGGGGCTGAAACTAGTTTCAGCTTTCAGCTTGTGGGCAACCTACCTTACTGCTTCAGCAGGTTGCAAGGGTTGGGGCAATAAATGCAGCTAAATACTTTTCTTGCTGCCAAAAGTCTGTTTGCCACTTTTAAAATATTTACAACTGAATCTTTGGGTTCACTTCTCTTTAGGAAAAGTGCTGAAGCCGCTGATACTGAAATTTTGCTTCTATCTTTCTTTCCCTGTCCTATCTAGCAGGTTTGGAGGAGAGAGTGCTCAGGGCAAGGGATGCTGATGTGGTCATCCTGCTACTGTTAACCCCAGGACTGCAGTATGGATTATGTTGACTTGTGCTTACTTAGCAATGGTGAGAGCCAGTTTGAGCGAAGCAAATTAATTGTTCATCTCAGTCCTTAGGTTATTCTAAACTCTCCCCTCCTTTTGCAGGGTGTGTTTTCGCTCCTTATATCTGCCTCTCTCTTGGGGCATTTGCTTACAGCATCTCAGCATCTGCCATTCATGCCCAAACAGGACATCTAATTAGGGATAAACAGGTAATTCTGCTATTATGTGTTGAATGGTTCTCTATCACTTCAGGACATTGCTCGATGCTTTAAATTGGCGAAAGCATCATAGTCATTATGTTCAGAATAAAAGTATTTCTTAATGTGAGATCTTTACTTTTTCCATGAGCGCCCGTGTCTGCAGCTGCTGACTTACTATGCACAGTAAATACTTAACTATCTGCTGACATTCTGTGCTGCTTCAGGTTGCAAAGCAGTGAAGTATCACAAGACATGTCAAGTTGGCAAAACAAGACTATCTGCTCAACTCTTGAATCTTTTGCATTGCTTTGTGGAGCTCTAGAGAGCTGAAGGTGTCGACAGGCTGTTTTCTTGGGCTCCCATCTGCTGAGCAGCATTTTGTGGATTAATACTGAGGAACTTGTAGTGAAATTTGTCTCATGCCATGAAAATGTAAAGCCTCTGAAGCTGGCTGGCATCCCAAGGCTGTGAGAGGCCCTTGGAGGGGCCGTTCAGTGAAGGTGGCAGCATTTGCACTGTCCTAAAGCTGTGGATAGGATATGATCTGAAGAGTATGCTATGAAGTTTTAGTCATTTTTAGGCTGGTCTGGTTGCTGATTTCGGGCAGCAGACAAGAACCACTAGCCAGGCATGGCTACCACATGGCCAGCCTGCCACCGAAGGGGGGCATTTGCCCGACCTTCTGGTCCTGCAGCAGGGAGCCCAATTTAGAAATATAAAATACTGTTTGGGGCAGTTCTTTATTCTGAGGGTGTTTTTTGACTGGGAATCAAATGTCACACCCATCCTTGTGGCTTTTCCCTGGCAATTTTTTGCGGATCCTGTGATTTTACTGGCTCTACTTTTGCAGGGAACTGTTGCCTCCTTTCTACCTTTGCAGTGTCAAAGTCAGGAGGGTGAATTACAGACCCAAGGCTCTAGCAGCAAAAAAGGGGACCCAAGCATGTGCTCTACTGCTGTGCGATAAAACCCCTATATATTTCTGTATAGGTTATGACAAATAAGTTGAGAGGTGAGGCACAAATGCATCCCAGACTTCGTATCTATGGAAAGTGCACCCTTGCACACTATCCAGGTGAGAGGTCCAACTCCAGCTCAAGCTTGACACTGCAGTTTTCCTGGTCAGAGGGGAGTGTTGGGGGCATTCACTGGGGCACTGAGTAATTCTGGGACACCCGTGCTGCCCTGGCTCCCTGAGGGCCACAGGAGCTGTTGCTGCCTTTTGGCTTGGCCACATCCACATCCTGGATGTGCCCTCTTAGTGATTGAGAGCATCTGTGTGGCAAGTGGATGCTGAAGTGTCAGTCACCCTCCCTGCTGGCACCCATCACTCAGTTGCCATTAAGCCTTTTGCAAGGAGCATCTCTTTCTGCTGGGTTCCCTGTGCAGTTTTATCCAGGGCTGCGTTTACATTGATATCAAGTGGTTTTTGTTTGACCTTTGCCCTGCTTAAAATTAAATACTGAGGTACTAGAAAGAGAAGTAGTCTGCCAGATAAGCATTTTTTCCTGCTCTTCTTTAATTCACGGGGGAGCTGGCTTATCCTGCCTGTAGATGACTAAGGAGGAAATTCTTTTTTGCTTAGGATAACATTGAAAGTTCACTGGAATTTTTTTTATCATGGGTTTATCACTTCCTCCCTTGAAATTCCTAACTCTTACTGTGCAAGGCAGGAAACAAATAATGGTGACCACAAGATATGGAATTCTGTGGAAAAGATGCTGAACAGCTAAATGGTGCTGTTCTTGGGTTTGCTGTGTATTGCGTGGGGGAGTTGCTCTATATCCAGTTATATAAAAAGGCTGAGTAAGAGTCATGAATATTCTAGCAGCTACCATCTTTCAACTGTGTGGTTTTTTTTTAATGTTAGAGTTAATTAATGCTCATATCTCTTGGATATAGTTGAATGTAAGCCTGCTCATCATACAGATGGGGAGGAGGTTTGGATTTATCGTAGGTCTCTGAGACATGGCAGAGTCAAAGTCAAGTTTATCAGTGAAGAGTTCATGGTTTACTTTATTAATCTCCAAGCCTCCCTGTTTTTATAGAGGGAATCTGGATGTGTGTTTCTAGAGAACACAGATGGAGTTTAGCCAGACCAGCACCTTTGAGAGACTGTGTTTTTCTGCTAAACATGTGTTTATTCTTGCAGTGTTTGCTTCCCAGTGGTGTTACAGTGCACTGTCGATCCTTCTGCAAAAGCTTGACAGTACTGCTGAAAAGCTTTGACACTGCAGAGCATTGTTTACTTGTGAAGCTATTATTATATTTTGAATATCTATTATTCATCTTGTGCTAAAAAGTGACATTATATCATAAAATTGCTCATAGATTTCAGAGCTTTGATGAAAAGCTTTGTTTTGTCCCTGTTCCCTGTGACAGTGTTGGGAAGTGCTTTACCCTTTGTATCTCTGCAGTCCTCTTTTATGAATTGTGAGTGATGGCAGGAAAGTATAAAAGAGCGCAGAAGAGCTGGTTTTGATGTTCATAAAAGGCTTTGATAAAAGATTCAGCAGATAGACTTGATATTATTTCCTATTTTTAACTTCTTAAGAACATAAAGCACTCAGATCCAATATTTATGTAAAAAGGAAATAGGGGGGGGTATTTTTTCCTTTTTTTTTTCTCTTTTTCTTTTTTAGGATCAGGTGAATTGAAATAAAAGAGTATCTCTTTTCCGTGCCCCAGTAAAATTTGCTTTCTTCCATGTAGCGTCAGTAAAGCAAACCCCATGGCATTAATGGTGTGGTGCTGGAAGAGACCAGCTGCGGTTTCGAAGGCTGCTTGGTCACAGGCTTTTTGTCTTCAGCCTCATGGTTATGTCTGGCTTCAGTGAACCCACCAGCCATGGTGAGGTGTGTGGCAAGGCTTATGCTTTTGATAAAGGGTCTCTCCCTCAAGACCTGGAGAAATGAAATGTGGAAAAGCCAGGGCAGCTTCTTTCCTTTCTCTAAAAGTCCAATTACAGTAAAGTCATCTCTGTAATAAGTAGCTTTGCTTACGCCGTAGTGATGAGAGGCTAAGTGAAGTCTAGGTAATTGGGGTTTTACTGATGAAAGCACTTGTCATTATTTCCAGCTTCTTACATGTTGCAGTCTCCTCTTTAATCTTGTCTAGCAGCGTGGCTTGCTTGTGGTGGGCCTGTGTACTCGTGCATATTCATGTGCATGTACATATGGGCACATAAAACTTCATCAGATGCTCTCCTGTGTGTGTGTGTGTAGGCACCACCAGATAGAAAACACGTGTGAGAAGGAATGCAGATAGAGTATGCACACATAGCATGGACATTGGTATGATTGAGTTCTTCATCCATGCAAGGGTCTTCACACTAGATATTGAGACTCCTAATGATGGCAGTGTACAGAGCTCACCTTGAGATCCACCTGGTGACAAAAGTCATCTTCTAGCTCAACACAACCACATTTTCTGTTGTATTGGGGTGAAATTCATTGTGGAACACCCTGTGCAGGGGAGAAGAGGTCCTGTTATCCCCTGGAGAACCCCAGAACAGAGCAACGTTGCCTCTCATCCATCTGAGGTGAATAAGGACCTCCTGCTCATTTCCTGACACAGGAACTTCTATGTGAAACCATAAAAACAAAGGGAATTAGCAGCCTTGGGTGGTCATCAGAAGATGCTGAGAAGGGTGCTTGCTTGGGTGGTGTCTCCCTTCCTCTGCTATTCCTCTAGGAGCTTGCAAAACTGGACACTCAGCATCTGCAGAATGAAATGCTGCTTTGAAGCACAGCACAGTGCCTGCTTGATAGCCTCATCTCTCATGTGCACCTTTGTGGTGGTGAGTCCCCAGTTATATCCCAAATGAAGATTCCAGGAGTGTTTGACTGGGCCCATACCTGATTTTATAGGATGAATAAATTAGAAATTGCCACATCTGAAGCACAGTCTAATTTTTTTCTTGGCCCATCTGTGAAACTGTGTAAATCAGATGCAAGAAGGTGCAGTCATCCTCTGCTGCATGACTTGTTGGGCTTAGCTGGCTTATAGCCGAAGTGTGTTGGCACATACAGGTTGTCTATCCTTGGGTAAAGCTTGGGTATCCTCAGCTATTCTGTAAGATATGGGAGGACTTTGTGGTGCCATTGATGTTAATGCTGTGGTAAACTGGAAAAGCTGTTGCTATATCCAGGAGAGACAGTGACAGGTCAGGGTAGGACTTGAGACAGATTGACATTGTGCCGTGCCCCACTTGCAGCAGGTTGATTACATGGTCCCGGACTCTCAGAGGTGATTGCGCCCTGTCTTGGTGCATGCTGTGCACCAGCTCAGGTGTATTGCCCAAAGCAATCTAGCCTCCTTGCTGTGAGTTGAGGAAACAACAGGGGCTTCCCAAAACCTGCGCTCTGTGGCATTCATCAGAACTGTGCCAAAGCATCTGATGAAACATAGACCTTGGCTGACGGGAGCTGCTGTTCCTCTTCTTTTGAAAGAAGTTGGGAAAGATGCTCCAAAACAACCACCAGAGAAAGTGTCCAGATGAAAGGTCTGGTAAGCGTCAGGGTCCCCTCTGCTGTACTTTCAGGCTGTTCTGTAATCAGCTGTCATTCTGGGATATGGGCGTATTGGACCTCAGTGAGTATGGACTGAAACTTAAACAAACAATGACTCTTATATAAATATTTAGCTCATGCTGTTTAGGAGCTGCAGATCAGATCACCAGATCAGCTGGCACATAGGTTTTGAATAGGTATTCCTCCTTTTTATTTTTTTCTTAAGTAGTTGTATTTAAACATCCTTTGCAGAGACATGAGTTTGCTCCCTTCCAATATTTACATGATTGCGTTAGGGATTTAAATCAATGCAAAGGTCTTCTTCACCTTGAGTGGTTGAGCTGGATGCCCAAGAGGAGCCATAGTATAGAGTAAATGGATGATGTTCCTTGGCCTTGTGCATCTTTCTTTGCAAATTTAGACTGGACATCAGAAGTACATACATCCGTGCGGAAGAGAGGGATGTGTCTCTGAGTGTGTGCTGTTATCTGGCCACCTTGATACCAGGATAGTGGCTTGCACCCAAGCTGACTACTAACAAAGGAGCTGGGGTCCCCAGCAGGTCTTGTGTAGAAAACACTAAATCTTGGGTTGCCACATTGTTCCTGCTCTTGCAAAAGCCTTGATAGCATGGTAGATCTCTCCCTGTCAGCCTTTTTACCTTCTTAAATATGAAGTTAATATCCTTTTTTTACCTTGCAGTGCTCTTGCAAGAATGGGAAAGAATGAAATGTGCTGATAAGAAACAGTGTCAGTAGCTGAGATGGGCAGAGGCACGCATGCTTTGAATAAAAGCAGGGAACTTCATTGCATACAAGAGTGGAATCATTGATTAAAAAAAGAAAAAAATCAATTATTGATTATTTTCTTTCCCTCTCTGCTTGTGCTTCTAATACAAAGTGCTTGAAGATGTACTCGATGATGGTTGTACAGTGGCCTCTTCCAGCTGAACTGAACTATGCTATGCTATCTTACTAATATAACAATAAACTTGAAATATTTGGCATGCCCTGTCTGACACATTGCAACTGCTTGCACTGCCCCTTGCCCCTGGTTGTGGCATCCTGGGGCTTTCTGTGCCAGGGTGCTTGACGTGCCCTGTTACTGTGGTTGACTGCTTTACCTGGAAGATAAATGGCGGAGAAGCAAATACTGGGGAAGGACAGGTAAATTCTGTGTTTGCCAGCTCACTGAAACCACCTTTGGGATTTGACAGATAATGTTGGTGTTTGAATTGGATGCTGTGGTGGGCTTGATGGTTTTTCTTTTTCAATAGCTTCTTTACTGCCCTTCTTAATTTAAATGGACAGGTTTAAATTATTAGTGTATCACCTCCAAAGTGAAGGGATTCCAAAGCCTTTAGCAAATCTCTGCTAAAGCATCTAACATAGAAAAGACCCTCATGCTTTTTCCCATCTCTGTCTTTGACTGAAGCCCTTCCTTTTGTCCACAAGAAGCACCGAATCTGCAGAGATATACAAAGAGCTTGATTTATATAGAAAGTAATTTTCTCCAGTGGTGTTTCACCAGAAAACATAAAGATGATAACAATAGTTTTGGGGTTTTGGCATATCCTTTGCAGATCTCTGTGTTTCTGACTCTTGCTGAAGCCACCTCCTACTGTGGGCAAGTCAGTCAGCAGCTTGGGTGCTGCCTGCAAGGGATGGGTCCCTTTACCTGGTCATTTTGACCACTATCCCTGCAAACATCCTGGAGGTAAGAGGCAGCTGAGGCTTCAGGCATCAATCTGCATCAAAGCTGTAGTTAGAGCTCAAGGCTCCTATTAGATTTATGACATGTTTGCCCACAAAAAATTACTCTTTCACTTTGTATATTTGTCCTGATTCTATACCAAATACCCTTCTTGCTACTTGAACTAAAGAATAAAGTATTATAACTTTGGCTCAGGGCAGCTGTCCAAGGGATATATTGGGATACACTTGGCCTTTGAAAAGAAGGACTTCAGTCTCCAGCCCTGTCAGTCCCTCTGGCTCCTGGAAGTTTTCCTTCCAAATGGTTACTTCAAACCTCAGAGAAGAAGTTTGTGTTTTTTTCAGAGCTATGATTAATACCGTTTTTATGCTTCGTTGCAAAATGCCACACAATGAATGAGACCAACAGGGTGGTGGTTTATGAGGAGGAAGAAAAAAAATCAAACAAACACTTTCAAATGCTGTTTAGGAGGAGGGATATGTGTTATATAATCTCCTACAAACTGTGGGGTTGCGTTCCTATTAAAAGGAAAGGGAAAAAAAGGCTTAAACCTCATCTATGGAAAGAATGTCAGAAAGTGTTCAGTAGTTGAATATTTACAATCTTTTTGCACCAAGTCAGTGAAAACCAAGTTAATGCTCAGGACTGCTGTGCGATACATATTTGTATTCACAGAATCACAAAATAGTTGAGGTTGGATACAACTTGTGGAGGTCATCTTGTCCAACCTCCCAGCCCAAGCATGGCTACCTGCAGGCAGTTGCCCCGGACCACATTCAGATGGCTTTGGAACTTCTCCAAGGAGGGGGACTCCATGACCTCCCTGGGGAACCTGTGCCAGAGCTTGGTCATCCTTTAGGTAAAATTAGACCTAGTGCATTGTATTCCAGCAAGTTGGTCATAGTTGATTGGAGTTGGCTTGAGTATGTGGGGAACGTGGATCTGCAGCTGAACCCTGTGGCTTGGGCTCACCAATGCCTGCTTGAGGCTAGAGAGCTGGTTGGACTTGGCACAATGTGCCAAAAAATGGTCCCCTTGCCAGTATGGTATGAGGCTTCTGCACGGCAGCAGGGTGTCCCAAGAGAATGTGGTCCCCCTGGTTTGGTTTTGAGGCTGTGCCTGTAGCTGAGCCTCCAGCTAGCTACTCTGACTTTTGCTTCCATTCCCTCAACAACATGTTCGTATTTCCAGTTGGCCAGTCACTTTGCCACAGAAATCCGGGACTCATTTATCACTATAAAATGAGGCTAATTACACCTTCAAAGTGCTAGGCACCAGTGGAGCTGCAGCTTCAGGTGCTTCCCCAGAAAGCTCTATCTCAGTAGCAGATGCTGAGGAAAAGAGGCCGAGGGGTTTACAGCAGCTGTGTGCCCAATGTCCCTCCATTTTGGGGACACAGAGGATGCCAGTGCATGTGGGAGGTGACCTAAATCCCTGTGGAGACACTGGGGTCGGCACGGATTTGCATCCTGGTGACTTCGTGTGCACACATGGAAAACAAAAGCAAAGCGTAAGACTGTGCACAAGAACTGGTTCCTCTGCTTGGCCTCTAGTGTTCCCTTCTGTCCTTCCACCACAGAAAACAGTAGCCCTTGTTTGTTGTCCTGGGTGCATTTTTTTTTCTCTAAGCCACTTTCTTTTCATGCTGTTTTGGTTGCTGATAAATGATAGGAATAGCAGGAACAAGATCATAGTTCCAAGTGAACGTTACCACTTATCCACAGACGTGTCCCATCAGCATGTTCAGCCCTTGTGCCACTGACAGAGGTGTTTTCTCATTAAAAGTAAACCGCAGACAATGCCACTTCCTGAGGACTGTAATTTATCGTTTAATAACAAGTAGTTACTCATTTCCTTTGGAAAACTTTCTGGAAGTGGTATTTTGCTTTCTCCCCTTGTGTCTTTTTTTTTTTTTTGAATTTCCTTCAAAGCCCCGTGTTATCCTTCAGAGCCACCGCATCTGTTAAATGAAATGTTCCCTTTTGGAGTGGAAATCATATTTAGAATTTAAAGATCATAAAAAAACAAGTCTTAACCCTTTGAGCATGAGCTTTTCTTTGTAAACTCTAGCAGCCCTGAAGTCCTCACTCAGCCAAGGGTAATAACCAATGAAGAGGCAGCTGGGTAGGTGAGACTTTAAGAAAAATGATGGTGCTGATCCTGGATGTGGAATGGATGGTCTGCTTCATCTGGCTTTAAAGAAAATTTCAAATAACCTGATGTCTCAATTGCCAACTCTTAACTGGGATAAAAGAAATAGTTTGCTGTTGAATCAGGAAGGCAGTTTGAGGGTCAGTAGCAGACTGCATGGTAGACTGCAGAGGGAAGAGAAGATGAAATACAACCAGAGACATGCAAGTACTTTAGGAGATAATATTTTCTCTTAACAGTTGTTTTTATGAGCTGCAGAGGTGATTTGAAGACAAGAGAAATAAATGCAACAAAGACAAAAGCTCTTTGCTTTTTTCCAAGTGCCCTTGGAAGTTGAGTGCACATACATACCCAAAGTGAGCAGTAACAAATTAAGTGCAGAAAGGATTCTGGGAGCTGCAGTGAATCACAAGCTGGTTGTGAATCAACAGTTGGATGTTATAACAAGAAAGGCAGATCTTGAATAACCCATATGAGGATGGCAAAGGTCAGTCATGGTTGTCATATAAAACCTTGTATGAAATACAGCATCCAGTCTCAGCGCTTCTATTTTCAATATGAAAGTAGGTGGCTTGGGAAGATGAAGCTTCTGTTTAAGAAACGTCACCTATGTGGGCTATCTGAAAGATTTGCATATGTTAAACCTATGAAAAAACCCAACCCACAGGTGTCAGGCCATGGTTTGATGGGATGCTCTGTTCAGCAGTAATTTTGGAGCAAGGTATCTCTGCTTTCCTGGACTTGGCTATACTGTGGCTCATCATGTGGTCAGTTGTGTAGCCACAATTTATATGTCCCCACTGTGAGCTGGGACCAGGAACTTCTTTGAGTATAGAAAAAGCCAAAAAGTGTCTCCAAAATTATTTCAAAGAATGGCTATGCAATTTTATGTGGACAACAGATAGCATGCAGGAAGAAGGAAGGAGAGGACAGGTGGCTGAGCATGTTTTCAGTTGATGCATGAAGGGAATATAGCAGATTTAAAACATCAGAAAGGTGGTCTACTCTAGCACCCAATGTATCTTTGTGTCTGTAGACAGAACTGGAAGAAAATTGCGAGCAGGGAAGTGCTTCTGTGGATGCTGTGTTCTAGTGCATCATCGCTGTCATGCCTGGTTGCAGCAGGGTAGGCTGGGATTTCTCAAAGTGATAGGTTCCAGCTCCTAATGGTGGTGATGGTGAAGAATGAGATGCTGGAGCTTGCCCAAAAAAAAATGTTAGGAACTGCTTTATTAGCAGCACAGCAGCCTTTCCCGGATGGTGGGGTGAACAGTTCTTGCCACTGGGAATTGAAGCTGAGTCCTTTTTCCTTTTTGGCAAAGCTGAGCTGGTGTTGCCTTGGAGAGCGACATGAAGACAAACAAGCCAAGAAAGGGTTCAGAACTGAGTGGCTCTCTGAAGCCCCTTCTGGTCCAGTATTTCTGCAATGTTTGCATCCAGATTTTGGTATGACTTCTGCCTCTGTCAATCCTGCTGAAGCTGAGTGTCCCAACACCTCCTGCTGTTCTGAATACAAATTTCTGACATTACTCTGCTGCACTTGTTTTTTCGGCTCCTGGGAGTGGTTTGGTTGACCACAGATTGGTCACTCTGTTGTGATTGAAGCTGATGATTTCCTGCCCTGCGGATGCTAAACCAAATACCCCTGAAACTGCCATGTGACAGTGATGTTACTTGCCGGTGTTTGCAGCTGGTGGGGATGCTCTGGAGCTATGCAAGCCTAGATGATTCAAGGTGATACTTGATTTCTGATTAAGTGCTAAATGCCTGGTCTGGTCCGCTCTACAAGCTGTACCCCCTAGGGAAAAGAGGGGTTTTACTGCAAGGAGAAAGGATATTCTGGTATTGGTTGGTTCATAATAAGAACTCAGAGCATCAAAGCTGAAACAGTGTTTGCTGGGTTTTAAAATCACAGGAGGATGTAAAAGTGTCTTGAAGAGGAAGATCATAAATAGGCATAGCTACTGGGTATGCCTGGCCTTTTCTGTAGGCTGCAAAGCTTTTCGTTGTGGTTTGCAGGGTTCCCTTGCCTTGCTACTTCCTGCACAGTGCAGAGCATAGTGTCTGTGCCTACCATTTAGAGGACATAGATGTGAGCCTCAGTAGAAAGATTTAGGCATGAATTGTAGCTGTATTGATGCTAAAATTCATCTAAAAAAATATCATAGAGTCTTAGAATTACCAGAGTTGGAAGGGACCCAAAAGGATCGTCGAGTCCAACTCTTATCCCTACATAGGACACTTCCAGCATTCACAACACGTGACTAAGGGTTTTCTCCAGATGCTTCTTGAATGCTGACAGACTGGATGCCATGACTGCTTCCCTGGGGAGCCTGTTCTGGTGCTCCACCAACCACCAGGTGAAGAGCCTCTTCCTAATATCCAGTCTAAACCTCTCCTAGCACATCTTCCTGCCATTCCCTCTAGTCCTATCATAGGTCGCAAGAGAGAAGAAATCAGCACCTGTTTCACCTCCCTCCCTTGTGAGAAGGCAGTGAATAGCTATGAGGTCCTGTCTCAGTCTCCTCCTCTCCAGGCTTAACAGACCAAGTGACTTCAGCCGTTCCTCATACGACATCCCCTCTAGACCCTTTGCCAGCCTTGTGGCCTCCTCTGGACACTCTCCAGTAATTTGATGTCGTTTTTATACTGTGGCATCCAAAACTGCACATAGTATTTGAGGTGGGGCCCAGCAGTGCAGAGTAGAGTGGGTAAATCACCTCCCTTGATCGGCCAGCAATGCTGTGCTTGATGCACCCCGGGACATGATTGGCCCTCTTGGCTACCAGGGCACGCTGTTGCAACACATGTAAATGCTTGCTTGTGACGTGTGACATGCTGGCGCTGAATCTGGTTTGTGTTGATGTAGGTTGCTTAAAAAATGAAAGCAGTGTAGCAATTTGTCTTAAAAAGGGCATGGAGAAAGTGAAGAAGAAAATAAGTGATTTGCTGCTATTCCTTGCCGTTTCAAGGTTAACAGGCTGGGACTTACTCTGTGAAGAAGTCAAATCTCCAGGCAGTTCCTACATACCGTGTAATATCAAAAGAGTAACACCAAGTGAAGTTTGCTGGATGACGATCTTGTGGGTGGGCTAGCATGGCAGGACTGCCAATGATGGAGCTTCAGAGGTCTTCAATACGATTGGTCAAGTTGTAGTGGCATCTTGGCGACAGGTCTTTGGTTGTGTGGAAAGCCCACCTTCTGCAAAATGAAGCAGGTGGTTTGGGCAGTGCTGAAGTTCTTTAATTTCTCGAATGCTCAGAAGAGCATTTTTTTTTTTATGGCTCCTTCCAAGTTTGCGCTTTAGGAGCATGTAGAATTATGTCTCTGGGCTTGCTTGTGTCTCTTCTTCCTTTTGCTTCTGCTCACTTTGGCTGCTTGCTTCCAGGTTGCCTTCTGTTCCTTTTCCCATCTATTATCTTCCTCGGTGCTTTTTTTTCCCAAAAATGAGAGTGAAGGAGAATAAGGAGAGGTGGAAAAGCCATGCTTCCATTCCTGGAGAGCACCTAGGTTGGTTCCAAGAAGGTGATGTGTGGATGGAGGGGAGCATGCTGGCCTCAAAATGCAGGGTAGACTCACCTGCAGAGCCGCTGCAGGGAGCCTGTATTTTGCTGGTCACTCATTACATGCGCAGGCATGCTCTCTGCTAGTATCACCCTTGCCCTGCATTTTCCAGGTGTTTCTCTGAGCAATAACAGATGTGTCATATTAAAAAAAAAAAATAAAATAGGACTAGCAGGAGCTGTGAGGCTTCTGGGCTGGATTGGGTCACTGCCTCTGCCTGGCCAGCACAGGAAGAAGAAAATCCTCTTGCAGAACTGCAGTGACCAAGTCATCTGGCCAACAGCGCTGCCTGCATGCAGCTGGCCAGGGTGCCTCAGGGCAGCACTGGCTCCAGCTCTGTGCCAAGCCTTGCTCTGCATCACACACTGCCACAGCTGCAAATCCCGCTCTGGGTGCTGGCATGGGGACCATGCTTGGGAACATCTCTGGAGGACAGGGTCATAACACCCTGGTACACTGCTGTGCTTGTGTTAGTGAGTCCATGGGGGCAGCCCTGGTGGCTGTGTCTGCTGAAACCTCTGGCCACACACAGCCCTTTTGCCCAGCTCGTGCAAATACTGGGATTGTCACTTACATCTCTTACCTGTTGATGTGTTTTGGCTGCTCTCTGGTACTCCCTGTATTTTGACTTCCTCCTTCTGCAGATTTGTACGCCATAATCATAATTATCAGCATGTTTTAGCTGGGCTTCTAGTGTTGTGTGCTCGCTTCTTCTCTCTGCTTGGGCTTGGTAAAAAGTTGTGTGGAAGAGTTGGTTCACCCTTGGTCCAGGGGAGACCCTGCACTTGCATCTGTCCTTCTACCCACCCACATCTAATGCACAGAGGGATGTGTTGGAGGAGAGGGGCTTGGTGCAGGCAGGTCCCTAGGCTTCCTTCTCTCCATTACCCTCCACTTCTTCTCTGGGTGGAGAGGAGCCATTAGCGTTTTGCCGCCTGCCAGCCCTGGGCAGATAACAGTGGTGATGGGGCACATGAGCCTCAGGAATCGCCTTTGCTTGGAACCATCACGGCTAAGGGGCCCTTGAGCTTTGGTATCACACAGTATCACAGTATCATAAGGTTGGAAAGGACCTCCGAGATCATCGAGTCCAACCTATAACCCAACACTAACACCAACACAGTGGGTGAAAAATGGGTATGGGTGAAAAAGGGGGACTTGTGTTAGTTGGTAAAAGGTTCACTTTGGAAGTGTGGAGGCTGGCTGTGATCCAAGCTATGCGTTTCATGGCCCCCTCAGCAGGTACCAGTTAGCTTTCTCCTGATACAAGCAGGGAAACGGCTCATCTTGGGGCATCTTCCGTTCTGCTTGGTCACCATTGGTCTCACCTGTGCTTGCCTGCTCCAGAAATTGTTCCCAGAGGCTGACCTGGAAACATAGAACTGGAGGAGGGGTAAGATGCAGAACTTCTGGTCCCTCTAGGAGATATTTAAAGTCTTTGTTCTTCGCTCAGTAATTTTGTCCCAGGGTTGTTGTTGCAGTGCATACCTAGCAGGTGGATACCAAACAGCATTTGTATCCAAGTGAATCATCCATCCTCTGGTCATTTCTCCTGTGAAAACATCTCTCTAGTGGGTTCATGCCTCACCTGGGCAGTACCTGTTGTGGTATCCCTGCTGCAGAGAGCTCTGTGCCATCCTCACAGGATGGATGCTTGTGTGTGCAGGTCTGCCATAGTTTCTCTTTCAACTACTGGTTTCCAAGCATGCTTGCTTGGGGCAAGGCATCAGTATGTTGAAAGTGAGGAGTCTCTGCTAGCAACTGCCTAACAGTGTGGGACTGGGCACTGCTCTCTGCCCTGGCTCCCTGTCCCCGTTAACCATCCTAATTTTTCCACTTTCGTCCCTCCAGCTCTGCGGCTGGGGGCTGCCAATAACCATGCCAGTGGTGAGGCCTTACTCTGGCACCTTCCTCTGCTCTTCCACCCTGCATTTCTCTCCCTCTACGTCTGCCGGATTGCTCTAATCGCCTTTGGCTCCTGTCCCAGGAACAGCCTCTCACACAAACCAGGAAGGCTAAAATAACACTTAAAAATTGTTAAATAAATAGCAGTCGGGCACTACTAAATGGGAAACACAGCCTAATTTGTTAAAGGTTTTTTTTGTCCAGATGGAAAATTTGGGCACGTAGTGTGTGTGAAGCGTTTCTTGTTGCTTGTAATCTGCCTGTTGTGGGCAAGAGAAGGGTTATGCGACTCAGAGTTACTAAACACTTACAGTAAAAGTGTAGTCATCCTGAATCTCATCCAAAGAGCTTTAGGGTTTTTTTTTTGGTTTCTTTTTTATTTTTTTCTCCTGGCAGGATGCTGCTACGTCACTTGCATTCTTCACCCCGGCTGCCTTGCTGGGAGTGCTGAAATCCTCTGAGCCAGGCGGTAACTCTTTCTGGTCTGCCAGCAGCAGTCCAGGCAGTTACATAGGCGTTCCCTCTCCAAGAGCTTTGTTCATAGGGCAAGTGCATCCCCTCTTCTCCAGCAAAGGAGCAGGGACCCACATGGGCAGAGGTGCCTGTCTTCCTGAAACCCAAGAAACACTCGTTCTCTCTTGCGCCTTTTCAGATCTTGAGCAAAAATAGAACAATTATTTTTGTGTGAGAGAGTGGGGATGGGAAGTTCTGGATAAGCATTTGGAAAACACCCAGGGAAAACGAGTGCTGGCCAAGTTGAAGCAGAGATTGACTTGGGTACCAAAATGTGTGTGTCAGGGTGAGAAACACAGTTTTCGGGCAGGACACAGGGAACTGCCTCTATCCCAGCACACACCTCCTTCCTGGAGCTCATGCTGCAGGAGCACAGGGAGGTGGCACAGGACTGGAGAGGAGACAGTGATAGAGGTGCTGCACGCTGGTTGTGTTTTGTGCTTCAGTGCCGATTGGGTAGTCCTTGCTAGTTCCTGCTTTTTATTCTTTCTGTCATCTCTCAGAAGGTGCTTCCCTGCCTTCCTGCCTCTCTGGCCAGGTTTGGTGTGCATTGCCCTGCTGCCCATGTGCAGAATACATATCAAATCTTTCCCAGGCAGGCAGCTCCAGAGGTATCCTGGGGCTTGGTTCATTGGAAAGCAAGATGTTTTCTGAGATCGTGCTGGCAATCACCTGTCTTAAGCACCAAAAGGTGCCTTGCTACATTATTTTAGCAAGAGAGTGATACAGAAATTGCTATCGCGGCTGAGGCAGTGGCTGTCGATGCCGGCAGCAGTGCCCTGCGCTGGGGAAGGCTGGTCAGGCATCTGAGTGGTGAAGCATCTGCACCCTGCAGAGCTGTGCACTGAGGACCAGGTTCTGCTGTTCTTTGCAAGTAAAAAAAGTCACAGCAAGTGGATTTATTTATCTGTAGGTCATTAATTGTATAGTTAGCACTCCCCTGACTTTCACAGAGACTGTTGCTGGTGAGGAGTGGTTTCCATAGTGGCTTTGTGGAGGTACCAGGTCTCTGTAGCACAGGAGTGAGCTGCTGTCCTGCCGGGTGTCAGGGGTCAGTGCACCTGCACCATCTGTTGCAGAGCTGCAGGGATCAAATTTCTTTTTTTTTTCTAGGTTACACCATCCCCCCTGCCCTCCCTCACCAGTGGTGTTAATGCATGGGACACAACTGGGCTCACCTTCTCCATCGCTTCTTGCTCAGCACCATATGTTCGGACAAGTGAAGCAGGAGATGTGCTGCTGCTCTGGGATTTCCTGCTCTTTCAGGCTCCTCTCCCATTTCTTTTTATGCATGGATTATCACCATCCGCTCTTTTGAGTGGTACAAACTTCTCTGTGTTTTGGAAGACAGTTGTTTCTTATTAACTAGGTGAATGAGGAAAAAATAACCTTTACTCCCTGTACTGGAAATTGCACAAGTGAAAATTTTACATTTCCATCTTCACAACCCCAAAGTTGCTCATGTGAGGGGCTTTGCCCTTCTGCCACACTAGCTATGAGGGCTGCAAGGCTGTCTGTCTGTCTGAATACATGATAAGACCAGAGTAAAACTGCAGTTATGGTCTGCATGGGGCTACCCAAAATTGACTTCGAAAGGAAAAGGAGGAGTTGGCTGAAGACAACCTGCAAGCCTTTAATTCTTTGTGACAATGATACACTGAACCTGGTTTTCTCAAACATCAGTGTTGCTGTGGTGATGGAAGCAACTGATTCTGTGTGGGAAGAGGAAGGTCTGGTAGAAGGTATAATAATCTCTTTTAAATGTTTTAATTTTCCCTTTTTCATCTGAAACTGTAAGTGCAGAGTTTCCTCCACTTTGAACGGATCTTTTTATGTTGACCTGCCTTTCAAATTGGGTAGAATCATGTTTCTTCAATATATAAAATCAATCTGGCAGCCTGGTGTTATGCTTCAGCCTCCCAGAGAGACATGCAAGCATAAAGCAAGAAGATTCAGTGCATACTAAAATACTCCACGTATTAAAAAGAAAAAAGCGTAATAAAACCCTCTGTGAACATCTTATTTCAACTTGGCAATAAAACTCACCGGTCACTAAACAGTGAATCTCCTGTTCCCATGGAGAAAGGCAGTTGCAGACTGAAGAGTTTGCTGTGGGAAAGGAAAAAAAAAAATAAATCAAAAAGATTCACTCTTGGTCTTGCAAACAAAGGTTGCCTTGGACTGCAGTCACATGTTGCACTTCAGCTGATCACACTTATGCCAAAAGGGGAAAGAGTCTAGTACTTGCCTGAACTCCACTGAACTGGTTTAGGGAATTAATTAGAAGAAAATTATTCACCTTTTGATTTTTTCTTAGATATTTTTTCTTAGACCCAGTTGCCGTACATTGACTCACCAGGACAGTGGAGCCCGAGTGAGCTGGGACAGCAACACCTCCTTGATGATGTGTGGCCATTGTGTGAATTTAACTGTGGTTTAAAACTGCATCATTGACAAATGTCTTCTGGCTTTTCCCTGTTGAGCATGAGGGAGTTTCTCAGGTACCCAAACAGGGAGTGCCATCATGCCATTGAGCTTTGTAAATCATAGCCAGTGGCGGAGTAGGATACAATATCCGGACAGAAATACCTGAAAGAACATTTAGGGGTTAATTGCAACCCTCAGGCACATCAGATGAACTGATAAGCTGATGTTGGTGGAAATCTCATTGTGCAAGTTTCTGTAGGCAGTAAATAGTGTTGGACAGGTCAAGCTGGACCCTTGGGTCCAACTCTCTGTCTGTGCTGAGGGGAGATTTTCAGGGGACCCCTCTATGGCTGGACATGATGTGAAATTACACAAAATCCACTCTTTTGGCATCACAGAGTTGATATTTTGGTAGGTACCTACGATCCGTGCATTATATATGGATTTTTGGGACAAAGCCGGTGAAACAGGTTTAGCCCTCCTCATGGGCAGTGTTCTCAGGGCTTGGGGCCTGCTTCTGATCTTTACAAAGTGTACCAGGTCCCTGGGTTTCAGAGGGTGTTTTCTCCAAGGAGTACAGACTCAGCAGAGCTAGATACTGAAGTGCTTTCCAAGGTTTTGTCACCTTGCCCATGTGTGTGCTGGGTCTAGCAGTCCCCAGGAGTGCCACTGCCCAGCTCAAGCCAGGCTCTTGCCTTTGTGTGGTACCCCACATTTGTTCTAATTATTGAAGGAAGAAATCAAGTACTGATACGACCTCTAGAGCTTTTAATTTTGAATGGGCTGGTGATTATTTTCTTTATTGACCCCAAAACTTTATGATTAGGGCTGCTGAAGTAAAAACAAGGAGTGAAAATCTATTTTTCTTTTAATTTTACAGTGAAAAATCATATCTCTGTTTCTTTATCGAGGGAGAATGAAATACTTGCCACTTCCCAAGTTTCCTGTGCTCCCCTGTGGCTTTGTGTGCTTTGTTCACAGCACCCTGTGCTGAAGATAAAAAGCTTTGGTGCATACTCCCTTCAGGGCAATGTGGATTTCTCCTCAAAAACCTCAGTTCTAGTGACTGGTTTTATAAATGCCTAAAAAATGAGGCTTGTACCTTATCTCTTGGGAGATCGTTGATGGAACCATTTCTCAGAAAGATATTTTATTCAGTCCTTTAATGCTGTGCCACTCCCTTCATTCGGATGCCTGGAGTCTTTTATCACATCTCCTCTTACTCATTGCTTAGCCAAGTTAGGCATATTTAGTCCTTTTAATCTTTCCTCATAACTCAACTGTCTTTAATCATCCTTCTTGATGTCAGGGCGTTTGATGCCCACTTTTACAGCAAACAAGCCTAGTGTTTTTTTCAGTGTGCATGTGAATCTCTTGGGAAAGGTCCCAAGAGAGCAGCCCTAGCTCCGCAGCCAGTTCCCCAGGCTCATGCCTGGATTCCTTAAAAGCTCCCTCGAATGTCTCAGTGTGGGCGCTGGGGAAGATTTTTGGCTCACCTTGTATGCCGTCGGACTTGGCACCCCCTGGGAATAATTTATGTGTTTATTTGTTGGATGCGGGCAGCAATTCCCCCCAAGACATTTCATGGGTTGGGTTTCCAGAGACAGGCTTCTATGGGCATCTGCACGAGGGTGCAGGTGCTGATGCTATTAATGCAAAGCAGGCCCAGAAAGGTTACCATAACCAGTGTTTTCTTCCCGTACCTGCCAGCAGCAGCAAGAGAGAGAGAGGTTTAATTTGCTTCCGTGGTCTCAAAACCAAATTCTGGTCATTAGTTGTTTTTAGGTGCCTGTGCTGCAGGTCAGGGCAATATTTCTGTGTTCTGCCAGGGCTAGTGGCTGCTTCTTGCTGCTGATATTGATGCTGTATTGCTGAATAGCTCGTCTGTTCTGCATCCTAAGAGTCATTCACAACTTCTTAAATCAGTTTTAATGGAAGGATTGCTGCTAACTGTTAGCAAGCTCAGCTCTGCATCCCCTTAGGGCAGGGTCTTTAGATTTGGCTTCCTTTCCTGCATGGAGATGTCCTGAATTCTCCCCACATGCCTCCTAGAAAGCTGTTATTTCAGTGGGAGCTGTTTCAGAAAGCCCAAATAGGTCTTTTTCTGACCTCAGATGCTGACTGGAAAGGGTTAAGGCACCCGATCTCCAAGTTTACTGGGTCTGGGCCAATGCTGTTGCAGCTTGGAGTGGCATCCCTGACATAGACTTTGAATTACAGAGGCTTGGTGGATTTGAAGGGGCCAAAAACCTGCCTGTCCCTCCCCCACCTCCCTCTTTGGGAATACTTCTCATACTCTCCCAAATTTAGCCGTGCAAATGTGGCTGGGTTAAGTATGCTGAGTGATGAGGCTATGCTGATGGTTATAAAGGCCCCCTTACCCTGCTCTGCCTCAAGCTGACAGAGTGGCTGTGGGATATATGGCTGTGTGATATATGGCTGGTGACAAGGGGTCCTGTGACCTGGGAGGAAAGAGAGGAGGGGCCCTAGTTGGTGGGAGAAAACAGATTGCTGGGACCACAGTGATGGGGATCAGAGCAACAGCCTGATGTCACTGTGGCTGTCCTGTGCAACCCTCGGGCTGAAACATGGGGGTTCAGCAAGGTCTGGGGGTCACCACTAGAGAAAGCTCACATCCTCTCAGTGATGCTGCTGGGGTGCTCTGAATCATGGAGCAGGTGTCCACTGCCTCCACCTCTTTTCCTAAGATTTTTGCCTGGACTAGGCGAGCATCACAAGAAGAGCATCCCTTCACCATACTGAGTTCCCTACTGCTCCTGCTTCTTCTCATTACATTTTAGGAGTATTTGAGGGATTGCTTTTCAGCTGACAGTGACATCTTAGGAGGACCTCATCGTGTTTGCTTTGGTGCCCCATTGCTTGGTCATCATGAGTGCTTGCTGTGGGACACTCAGTAGAGCTCAGTCCCTGATGCCAGTCGATGCACTGCTGCAGAGAAACGTTCTGCTACCTTGACCCCTTGTGGGGGGCTCCTTGTTTCTCCCCAATTTATAGGTCTATTTAAGTAGAAAATAGATACATTAAATTAATATTTTTATATAAAATATTTAAATAGATATATAAGCTGCAACTTATGTATAATTGCTAATTTTGAAGAACCGAGGAAATGGATCTTCTTAGTTGATGGGAGGGGACAAGGTTGGGCTTGCTGACATTCCTTTTTTTGTAATGTCTATAGGTCTCAGTTGACTGCGAAAAGGAGAGGAGTGTGGGGAAGGGAGGTCAGGTCCTGCCAGGGTTTCCTGGTGAATGAGGTGAGTGGTGGCAGCTTTCTGCACTTGTAAGCCTGGAGATACAAGCTCTCCTGGGCTTCCCTGCACCCTTTGGGTGATACTTTTCTGTGGAACCTCCCGACTTCATTTTCGCTTCGGGTTTTCCTATATTTTGCCTCCTCAGGGTTGATGGGAGGGTTTCAAACTGCTGATATGCTTGGGGGTCTTGGAAAGCCTGGAGACTACCTTAAGCATGCTGAGGTCTGTGCATTACACAGACCTTGTTTCTGTCTGTATTTGGGCTTCACAGCAGGGCACTTTGCTCCTCTAGATTGAGAGATGTCTGCTGCAATTACCTGCAACTGAACCAGTCACCTCTCAGCCTCCTTTTACAGTCCTGGAGGGAAACGGATATTTTTAGGAAGTGCCTGACCCTGACCTGCTGTAGGCATCTGCAAGGGATGAATCATGCCCTACAATACCTGCTTCTCTGCACTGTCAGCGCAGCATGGACAGTTTATTTGGATGTAGAGACTGCAGAACATGTGTAATGCCTGCATCTGCACTCTGCATAGGACTGGAGCTCAGGGTGCTTGCTGGTGGCTTAGGGTGTCCAAACCCACTGCAAGAAAGCTTGTGTCTCTCCTAAGCTGCCCTTAAATTTTCTTCAAGGTCTGTACACATCTTAAAGCTGTGAGCTACTTGCCTGTGCCTGCTCTCAGTGTTTATACACCCTGATTGGCAGCTTAAGTATGTTCCTGAAGGACAGGATATCATTGCCAAGGCACTTGCAGTCCAACTGGGTCATCTCACACTGGCTGTTGTAGTCCCAGTAGGGATCAACAAGATGACTTCAGCCCTCGGACATGATTCCAGTCTCAGGAGCAGCTGCATGGAGAGTTCTGGGAGGCTGCTGGGGCTGCCTGGGAACCTCCTGGGAACCAGCGCTGAAGCTGTTCTGGCCTCTGGATTTAGAAGTAAGGTGGCTTGTGGCTTTTCAGTCACAGGAGGGTTCAGTGATGCTTGCCCTGGCCCTGTAGGAGCCTGACGCCTGTAGTGTGACCATCCATATCCCAGGAACTATGCTACAGTGAGCAGCCGTCAGGTGTGGTAATGTGAAGAGCTGAGACCTTTGTTTCAGTGCTCTGTTGATTAGCATCTCCTTTTTGTGTACTTGCTTTGTCTCCCCAGATATCTGCTTTTGCTGGGCCACCTCCTCCGCTTAACCTCTTCACCATAAGATTTTTTTTTTTGGACAAGAGCTTTGTTTTCTCTGTGTGTTTGCGAAATGCTTGGCTTGTGCTGGTTAGTCCATATTGTAGTATGGATAAATATCGAGTAGAAAAGGTTGTAATTTAGATGTACTAGCTGTTGTACCTAAGCAACTGTGACTGGAAGATTTTTTTGTATGCTTTTGTTTCTGCTGATGCTTTCAATCTGCTCTCACAAGTGCAGCCTGTTGAGAAAGAGGTATTGATGTTGATCGTCCATTGTCAAGATTGTCACCTTAAATCAAGGAACAAAGAAAATTTCCTGCAGTACATTACTCTTGTTTAGTTTTAAGTAGGCAAAGAGAACATGTGTGTGTGTTTTTCTTATATATGGAGTTTCTGCTGCAATTTACTGTTAGCTTTTCTATGTTACTAGTCATTGGAGCATTTTCACTGCAGCCCAGGAGAGAAGAAATGATCACTTTTATAGTGAAGGAAACACTGTCGCATGGAAATGGTGTCATCACTGCCATTTGCCTGAGCCCCTGAGTTGGGGACACATATGTCTTCTGCCTTCCGTCTGTCTACGTTAGGGACCAGAAGATGTTGCAGGGACTCACAGTGCCCTTGGGTTTGATGCTTGCTTCTGCTGCTGATCTCTTTGCTCTCACATATAATCGTTTGGTTGGAAAAGACCTTTGAGATCAAGTCCAACCATACCTGTTCACTACTAAACCATATCCCTGAGCACATCTTGTCTTGATTCTCTGTCCAGAGAATAGGGTTAAATTGAGTCTTTGGACTTCTGATGGGAGTTACGTTAAGGATGAGTGATGTAGCAGGAGGTGCTGGTGTTGTGTCTACGCAAGAGTGATGTTTTCTGCAGTATCAGTAGTTCCCAGAAAAAAAGCCTAATTTTTAATTTTTTTTAATTGACTGTCTGGCCTTTCCATAATAAAGTTTGCTCCAGCTTCCTTCCCTTCTTTCATCCCTCCTTTTTGGAAGCATCTTTGGGCTGGGCTGACATCAGGGAGAGCATTCAAGGCTCAGTTGTGGAGCAGCCAAACCCATTACCCACTTCCGTTGGGTTTGGTTGTTGGGATGCTTTGGGATTCTGGGACAAAGAGGGGAATGTGCTCATCTCCATCTTCACAAAGGTAGACTGAGCAGCCTGCGTGAAGTGAGGAAGGTTTTGCAAGTGGGGGTGGGTAGAGAAGGAGATGTTTTTTTTATCTGCTTCTGGGCAGCTGAGAGCAGGTGTTTAGTCAACTGGGAGTTGCCCTAAAGGCAGAGAATAAAGATGCAAATGACCTGTGAATCATAAAAGGAACCATCTGAATGCCCCTTTCTGCATTTTACCTCCAGCCTGGATAATTTGCATGAGGCAAGTTGATCAGCTCTGAGAAGAGGCAGTTGGGAGGAACATGACAAGATTGACTCTGTCAAGCTTAAGGATCTTGCAAAGAAGCAGAAATGGGCGAAGTCCAGAGACCAGGGCAGGAGATATGTGTTGCTGCTGAAGAAATGTAAAAGAGTGGGCTGGGTACTCAGGCCGCATTTTTGGCAGTGAGTAATTGCTAAAGGTGGCTTAGCTGGTGCTTGTGAAGTCCCTGCAGTGAAGCTTCCTTCAGGTTTTGCAGTAGTTCAGCTAAATCGACACTGATCCCTGGTACAGGATTGTTCATAACACCTTAAAAAGTTCTTTGGTCAATGCAATGTGAGGACAGATGAGTGAGCAGAGATTGCTGAGCTGCTGACTGTTAGACTGTTGCAAGCATGACATTAGACCACATAGTTTAAACCTACTTGGAAAGGCTTTTAGGCTGTGCTTTGCCTCATGTTTGATGTAGTAGCAGTACAAGAACCCAGCCAATTGCTGCAACTCAAAGGGGTAACTGGTTAAGTGGTGGCACCCCTTCACTTGAAACTGCTGTGGACTTAGGACCTGTCTTCGCCAGCATTGGAATGCTGAGTGCAATAGGGAGCAGTGCTAAGCTGCTGCTTTTCCCATCCTGCCCTGATTCTGCTGTGCACAAATTTTACACCTCACCTGGGCTTACAGCCAACCAGGACTTTTAAGGAAGTTTTTGGTTTTTTTTGCTGTGATTTGGACCTGCACACGTGTCCCATGGGGAACCATCAGCTCAGCTGTGGCCACAGGTGGCTTATCTCCCCCAGTCTCTTGCCTGTGCTTTCCTGCAGTGTGCTGTGTCCCACTTTATTTCATTGATAGTTTCACTAACTTTCTTAATGTTAATGAGTACTTCCTCAGTACCCCCAACCAAGACGCTGACTCTTTCACTGTGAGGGTTAAATGCATATTTATTTTGTGGGCTTCTCCTCCCTCTTTCTGATTTCACTTGATATGTGCGGGGTGTGATGATAAAAATCTGTTTGAACTGTTTCCTATTTCAGACATTTTTACTTCTTCGAAGTAGCTATGTGGAGTGATGAATGTGTGTGGCATATCTGGATGGAGAGGTGGGGAGGGAGCAGCAGGCTAGGCAGCTTCATGCTCTCTGCAGGCTCCGTCCTCACTCTTATAGGTACCCAGACATGTGATCAATGGTTTTGAGACTTTACATCCTCTCAGAGCTGTTGCTGTAAATCTGGAAAAAATAAATGGTGATCTTGTTCAGGCTGGTCTTCCCTCAGCTTGTGGTGTTTTCCTTTCCCAAGATTCAGCTGTGCCCAAGATTCAGCTGCTCCTCCTCAGCAGCTCCCAGCATCATCTGGGCCAGATGGCAGTTTACCATGTTCTGTGGTTACCTGTATCTGTGCCTAGAGAGAGCACAGCTGTGGTACAGATTTGTAAAACCTCTTTCCAAATTGCCTGACGTGTATGGCGGTGTGGCTCTTGTGTGTTTGTGAAGGTAGCAGACAGGTCCAGTAGCAGATAGCTTATATTTATTTGAACCAGGTGTTTTCTGGTCTTTTTTTTATTTTAGGTTTTGCATCAATGGGTTGCTCAGTTCTGCTGCTTCCTGTTAAAGTTAATGGTGTCTTTGGTTGGTTAAATCACAAGCATTTAAAAAGCTGCTCTCAGAGGTGGTTTGTATCATCTATATGTTTTTCTGGAGTGTCTTCTCACCCTCCCCATGTCTTTGCCTTCCTTGCCATGCACAGAACTGCCCTGACCTTGGTGTCTTCTAAGGGTGTGCACTGCATTTCCTGGGAACCTTGGGGATGTTGAGTTAAGGGAGATCATGAAGACTTGGTCCATGGTGGGACTTGGAAGGAGTGAAGCTAGGGGAGAGGAAAGGATGTCCTGGGAAAGCAGTCAGGCCATCAGCCCTGCTGTCTGATGAGGGGGATGTTGAAGGACTTGGGAGGAGGCGTGGAGAGATCTTCGCTGGGCCGCTTATGGGCACAGGTGAGTCATAACTTCATAACTGCCTCCTCTGTTGCAGTCTGCAGCCCGATCACTATTGGCTTAGAGAAGACGGCAAGCTGGAACCAAGAGGCTTGACTAGTCCACACTGATGGGTCTGGAGAGTGCATGGTGCCAGTGCACCTTCTTGGAAGAGAGATTAAAAACTGAATGGCAAAACACATGAACCAAAGCGCTGAAAGGCTGCATATGTTGGGCTTGGATTTTTTTCTTTTCTTCAGGTGTGTTTGCCTGAATTTGTCAACTGTGTTCCCAAAACAACAGGACCTGAGAGGTCTTTAACATCACTAGGTGGAGGAAAGGGTCATATTTATGAGAGGGGGTTTATTGCTCCAAGCAGGCATGAAGCTGCTGACTTGGAATGAGATGGATGGTGATTTTCCTTCTTGTTGTTCCTTGTGGTCACAACAGGGAGAGCTGATGTTCCTACAAATTGGCTGTGCCTAGTGACACACCAGGAATACCTCCTTACTGGGTTGCATCCTTCTATGGGAAGGCATCAGATATATATTGTGATGGGGATTAAGTCCTTGGGCCTTACTATAAAGACAATGCTTTGCAAATTGTCTTTTCCTGGAAGGATTTCCTATCTGGGTGTAGTCCCAAAGAGCATAAAGTGGATGGTTCTGGCTATTTTACCTTAGTCCCAAGTACTTTGGGATTTTGGATAAACAGCAGAAGCTGCAGCTGTTTGTCTGTGCTGTTGCCCGTGGGGATGCTGCTGTTGCAGGCAGGGCTGTTGAGCAGTTGAGCAGAACCTGGTGGGAACGGAGCAGAGCTTCGGTGTGGAGAACCCTGTCCTTGTGTTGTCGCATACTTATGTGACCTCAGACAGGTCACACAGCTGAACCAAAACTGTCCAAAAGTGTAACCTGGCAGCCAACATTCTGGCCCACTTGGTGATGTTGTAGAGACACGATGTGCCAGTTGGAGCTGGTATTTGTTGTACTTCACTGCTCCTAAATAGCCTGTGGGTAGGAGTTGTGTGAGGTTAGGTGAGAAGTCTAAAAAGTCCCTGATTTCTAATGTAAGCTCCAGTTAAATTCAGTGGGAAGAGTGGTAATGAATGATGCAGCAAGTTCCTCTACAGACCATAAAAAATTTCCAGATAGCTGGCTTACATTAGATGTCTAACTGTTAGACAGCTAAGGTTAGGGAGCGAGAAGTCCCACCTTTTAATTTTTTGATGTCTCTGTTCCTTGTAAAATGAGTTTAATATTAAGTCCTTGTTTCCCTGAAGCAGATAAATACAAACTTTGGACCTGTTGCCTGGCTACAGCAGCGGATGGGTGACTGTGTTTGGCATAACAGGCTGATCTGAGCCATGAGCAGCATCTTTGCAACTGCCAGCATGCCAAGGGTTAATGAGCATGCTTGAGTGTCTCCTGGTGAACTGATATGTTAAGGCTTTGAAAGCAATTTTACTGTTGCACACCACCATAAACCTTTTTATTTAAGATATTCCTTTCATGAAGCTTCAAATAGCACCCATGTTGTACTGAAATCTAAATCTCCAGGAGAGATTAGGACAATTTCACTTGAGGTTTCTGTTGTGGTCGCTTGCAGGAGGGAAAGAAAGAGGGTAAGGTAACCAAGGTCAGCACCTCACTTCAAGCTGCCAGTAGAGCTTTTCCGGGGGAGAGGGGATAGAGTTACCCCCTGCCTGTAATTCATCCCATGTGCCCACAACCAAATGATCCAGCAAAATGGCAGCAAAAAGGATGGGAAAGTTAGGAGAACTTTTTACTGTAAACTGAGCTGGGCAAACGATGCTCAGAGCCGTGTTGGTGTGTTGGGCACAGGTTTCTCCTTGCAAAGTGCTAGGGAGGGATTTTTCTCAAGGTTTTGCAATAAAAGTCCCGATATCCATAAAGTCTGGAGCGGAATGTGCCTCTTTAGATGCACCATACTTACCCCTGTATTGGTGGTAGGTCTTAATTTTTAGGTGCAATGATTCTTCTTAGGTTTTGCACTTACTATTGCTTTATTTGAAATTGATGAATTATCGTTCACTTTTATAGTAGGCTTGTATTTATTAGTCTTATCTTTCTAGAGAAATTTTTTGAATGCTTCTCATCCCTGGGATGCTCGTGTGCTCCCTCCAGTACTCTTGGGCTAGCTTTCAAGGAATGGATTTTGAAAAGTTATTTCTGAGGTTCTGCTGATTTTTGCCATGTCAAGGCTGCATGATTTTAAGAAAATCACATTTCAGCAGCAGTCTGGCCTAAACAGCAAGCCACTCTGCTCCATGATGCCAAGGAAGTGTTTTGCTGCAGCACCCTAATGCATGTAGTCCTTGTTTTTTATGGATGATTTCTGGCTTATTTTTCTCTTGTGAGATCTGACTTGATTGTCATCTGTTGTGATATGTGGGGCTCTAAGCCAATAATGTTCACTGGTTTTGAAATGTGATCATTACTGTTCAGAATAGGCTTTTTTTTTTCCATGATCGTATAAAATTTTACCGCTTCTGTTATTAGCTAATCTTATCCCTGCTTTGGCATCTGTACTTCTTGGTGTTATTTTGGAATGTACTTTTTGTAAAAATCATATATAGCTCTGTGCATGTACGTGTTACTATATGTGATTTATGTGCAGCCTGTCGTGCTGTCACAAGGAAATCATTCTCACTTTTGTGGTGGGATCTTGGAATGGATGTGTTGGGACTAACCAGTTTGTTGCCATACCTCTCTGTGACCTATCTCAGTTTGCTTCCCAGATAAGACCATTCTTCCACCTAGGCAAGACAAGACATGAACCAGCCAGCACTGTTTCAGCTGCCTGTAGGTGAGGAGATGTGTGGACTGTAGCTGCTAGGTGGAAGCTCCTAAATCTCTGAGACACAAATGCTCGTTGACTGTGAATGTGCAAACAGACATGGGTCCACAAATATAGTCAAAGCAAATATGGGGAAAATGACTTTAAAAATGGGGATAAAACTGCCCTGAAAGGGGAGGGAAAATTTGCTGGACTGTGACTAGAGTCTCATGGGCGTGGATGAAGGCTGGAGACAGCAGGTGGGGTAGAATTGGCATGCGTGATGGTGGTGAGCGGAGGAGAAGTTTGGTGGAAGGAACTCAGCACTGGATGTCAAACTTGAAATGAATATTCTGATTTGGATATTGAGATCACTAATTGGGCAGGCCGTTTCCCCTGTTGTTTCTTACACACCTTACTTTGCTATTTTGCTTGCTTTGCTGTCGTAGTGTGCTTACTAGGGTCATGTACACAGACATAACAACTGGGTAGGAGGACATCGACAGTGCCAACATGCTTTTGGGGCAGAAAAGGAGCTGAAGTTAATCGTGGGGTCAAGTCTAGCCTCGTACTCTACTCCAACCTGAAGGAACCCATGGAGCAAAATGCCAACTTAATGCCCACTTCTTTTAGTCCTGCTTGGAAGGGTACGTTCTTATTGCATGGACATTCATGGCCTTCGGTATGGTGGCATTTCTTTAAGGCCTGCATGGTCACTATGGTATCTACTAAGGAGGTGGAGACCTGGTCTGTTGTGACTTTGTTGTTGGCATATTTGCCTATTTTAAATCATGATCCAACTGAAATGTTATGGACTTTGTTGTAGGCAAGTAAAGGTTTCCAAAAAGATCTAGAATTTCTAGACTGATGACCTGAAAACAGGCTTATAAAAATGTTTGTTGTGTGGAGTGAAGAGGATGGTTTGTTCCTTTGAGACAACTGGATTTTTGCTTCTAGGAGGATACAAAGATGAAATTATTAGAGGTAATGTGCTGTGTACCTTGACTGACAGTTTTGAGGTAGTCAGCCGAGACAGGTGTTATGCCAGAGCAGAGTATTACCACCTCTGACAAAAGTCTTGGTGTCTCTGGTATGACAGAGCAAGATGTAAAACTGTATTTCAGTTTGATTTTACATCAGATTCCTTGGCTGAAGGAAGAGGCAGCTCTTGGTCTAATGAGCGTCTAAGCTTGCCACTGCCATGGTGAAGACTCCCACCTGTGCTGGTGGTCCTTGATCCTCTCTGCTGGGGTTGTTACTGGTGTTTGAATCAAAAATACTATTTTTCTGAAAAAAAAGAGACGGTACAGTTTGATAAATGCCCCAAACGTCTTAAAACATTGAGTCTGCATTTTGTCACTAAATTTCACCTCCAGTCAGCAAGAGCTCTGAAGATGGAAATGTTTTGGCAGTGTGAAGTTATTGAAGGAGGGAGAACACTTAACGTGATTAGCTTAATATTCATTCAAGCTATAGGGAGATTAGGATGAGTTGGTGAGTGTATTGGCATAGGGAAGCCTCCTGAATTTGATGTGGGTCCTATCAGCCAAAGTGGTGATTTTTTTTTTTCCAGGTTGGGCCATAGATTCTCCAAGTGAGACAGGTTGAATGTTGTTGTAGTTGCCTGTGTAGGAAGGCTCTGGCTGGCACTGTGGCAACAACACTGAAAATTATGTGTTATTCCTTTCACAGACAAAGTTAGAACAAGAAAAAATGTCTTGTGTCAACCTGGCCTTTGAAATACAAATGAGTAAGACCAGCCTCACTTGTAAATGTCATGGTGTGCTTTGTGCACTCACTGTGTAATGTGGTTGCTTTTCTCTCCTGGTTAATGTATTTTCAAGCTATTGCTTCAAGTGATGCTTTGACAAAAGGGAAAGGAGAAAAGAAGAGAGTCACCATGCTGTGTTCGACTTTCTGCAGGGCTGTTTCCCCCTGGGGAGCTGCGCTGACTGTGGGTCAACTTGAAACTATTGGCACAGGCACCATGCTCCTGTGGAAGTTCAGTTGCTGGTGGAAGTACCTGCAGCTTCATTTTCTTACATTGTTAAATCTAGGGAAACGATGTTCAAAGGGGCTCTGTACAGCTCTTCTGCTTGACAGCTTTGGCTTTTTCTATGTGCTGTAAGTCCCACTTAGGGTCTTCTTGTGTCCATCTGTCAGGCAGTGTGTGCTTGCTGGATAAAACACATTTCTCCTGTCATAAGGATGAAGTATCCTCTACTAGACCACCAGTGAGTGTCTGTGCCTGGCCAGGTGGGCAAGCGTGCTGCAAGCCAGAGCGCTGCGCTTGCTGCATCGCCTTTGGGGTCAACTCTTTACTGCCTTTTGCATACTGCAGTTTTGGGAATACTGCTAACCCATGCAGCTTCTCTGTGGACTTCTGACCCTTGAAACTCAATCATGAGGCACGTACAGTGCCGAGACTGAAACAGGATATGTTGCTTCTGCTGAGGAACTGGTTACGAAAACTAATTGTGTTATTTTGTGTTATACCTTGATGGACATGCTGGTTTTGAAGATGTTTTTGTTTGGTTAACCTGATAGTGACAGTAGAACAAAAAGTAACGTAAAAAGTGGACAAAAACCTCAGAATGGTATTTTGTGTGTCAGAGGATGCTCATCCTCAAAACATAATTGTTTTAAACTAATTTGATGATTAGTTCAAGGCAGCTTTACAGACTCCTGCCTGAGTAATGGACATTTCTGTGGAGCTAATCAGAAAGAACTGCAGTTCCGTTTACGATGAGCAAAAATAGTTCTCAGACTGAAGACAATGTGAACAGCAATGACTGGATCTGTTTACTTAGCTAGAAACATACAGTCAATTAAAAAAAAAAATCTGGAAATATCTCAGAGGCCTCCTAATCTGTGCTTAAAATTACTCCAGAGCTTTGTTTGCAGTTGATGAATAAAGTTAATGAGAATAGTAGTGGGAGTGCAGCAATGCAGGAGATGCTTTCTGGGTTCAGGTGGATCGCAGAAGTGCTCATCCACCTCATCTCTCACTCTGTCCATCTGCAAGGTTCAAGTTAACACCATGCCTTTTGACTTCAGTCTGGGAGAGGAGAAAAGAACCCTGTGGGCATATACAGTCCTGGGTTAAATATTTTGCTGGTGAGTTTTGCTAGATCAGAACTGTTCTCTGGGTGTGATAATGTCTGGAGAGGGCTTATCCATCCCACCTTGGATGCTGCAAGGTTGCAGTTCATATGCCCACAACCAGCACTGTACAGTGGGTAAATGAAGTGACTTGACTGGCACAGAGGTGCTTTGGTGCCCTGGTGAAGGGCTTCCCATGATATCCCATCAAACCAGACTTATCTAGCATTTGAGGTCTGGGAGATGGACTGTGCTTTCCCCAAATCCCTGCCTACCTGACAGCAGGTGAGGGCTGGGAGCCGGGATGCCCTTCCCTTTCTCTGCTGCGCTCAAGGGGAGCACTGTGCCCCACCTGCATCCCAAACTGAGGTCGCTTCTCCAGAGGATGCATCACTAATCCAAACCATGTGGGTTTGGCAGGATATTGAGGTATTAGATGGTGTAGAGGGGATAGCAATCATATGCATCCTTTCAGGCTGGTTAATATGCTAGCTTGCAGTGTATTTTCTTCCCCTCTCTCTATGTTCAGCATCTTAGTTAAAAATATAAACAGCCTGGTGTTGTGTAACAGGCTGCCAGTGGTGTTGCTCATCCCCATGCTGCTCAACCATGGAGGATGCATGCAGGAGCTGATGCTTCAGCCTTGTGCCCGGGTGCCTCCCCATGAATGACTGTGATTTAAAAAAATGTGGTGGGAGCCTTCCCAGACCAAAATGAGCTCAGCTTTTTTTGCAACACTCCATGTATATGGGTTGATGTCTTTCCAGGAGCCTGAAGTCAGGGCAGAAACCAACAGCCAGAAGACTGGAGCATCTGCTGGAGCTCCCTGGACAAAGCACTGAGCCTGCTGCTCCCTGGGCAGGAGCCTGCCAGGCAGTTTGCCCATAGACCACTGGTATAAACAGGAGTTTATAACAAGGTTTAGCGATGCCAGGGCTGTGCCAGTTTGCTCGGTTGTGTTCATAAAATAAATAGTGTTGTCGTTTGAAGGCAGGTGCTGAAATATTCCCTGTAACCTCTTGCGAACAGCCAGTGTGTGGCGAAGATTCACTCTCCCTGCTCTCCTTTTCTCTTTCTGTGTCTTTTTCATCTCTGTTGATAATTTTGAGTCTTGCTGCTTTGTGTTTCTTTAACTTTTTGTTCACTTAAAAACTTCTGAGGCGTGTGGTGAGTTTAAATGCTTTTGCCTTTTCTGTGTTAAGCAATGCATGCTGGTTGGATCATTGCTGTTATCTCAGGTTTCCCAGTGTCTTCCTGCAGGCTGCTTTTGATTTCAAAGATGTATTTGTTGAAAAAAGGAATATTTCCACAAAACTGCCCATCTCACCTTCGATGCTATTAAGCACAATTGCTGTTGAGCAGCTATTCTGTTTCAGGTTAGTGGTTAAAAACTGATTAAAGGAGCAGAAATCTCGATTTCAGCTCTTTTTATTGCATGTATGACTTTGCATATGTGCTACTTTTTCAGTTGGATGTCCAGCAGGCTGTTTGGTGATGGTTGCAGACTCAGGCATGCACACAAGCTCACAGCATCCACTGCATGTCACAGGCTTCGCAGCAGCAAGCATCAAAGTGGTGGCCCCTGGGGGGATCTGCAAGCAGTGACTGAGAGGTTTGGGGAGGCTCTGCAGAGAAAATGTGTGCTTCATTTTGCTGAGCCACTTCCTTTGGAAAGTGGGAATAGATCCAAATTTGCCACTTGCTGCATCTTACCTCCCTGTGCGATCTCTGTTCTCTTCTCCTCCCAGACAACTTTCCATATCTCAGTTGTGCAGCTGACACAGTCTAGGTAAGATCATCACAGGCTTCTTTGCAACACATTGGCCTTGTGCTACCGCGCTGACTTCCTTCAGTGATGCCCTGAGGGACCGCGATAGCAATTGGTAATCCCTCTCATCTAGTGGTGACCTCCTCAGCCCGAATGTGTTGTCTACCCTGCATGGTGATGGCCAGCAGAGTCCTTTGAAGCCTGAGCATCACCTTGTCCAGGTGGAACTTCTTTTGGATGTGAATTTGCACATGAAGTTTGGTTGGTGTTAGATCTAAAGCTTTTCCAAATCATCATGTTTGGAAAGCATTCCTGCTTTGTGGAATCTGCAGGGGAGCACATCATGAAGGCTATTGCTGCAGACAAGGTCAGTAAGTATTGAGTGGGTAGTTGTTCAGGGGCTGACAGGGCTGCCGGGAGAGGCTCCCTGGCCACAGTGTCACCCTGGTGGTGGCTGGAGTAAATCATCTCCAGTATCTCCTCCCTTATATGTGGGGGCCTGGTGGCTCTTTGTGTGCTACAGAGTGAAATGCTCAGGGCCATGCCCATGAGCGGATCTTCAAAGGTGCCCAGTGTGCATCATTGGGTTCAGAGGGGAGCAGTGTTTATTTTGCATGGGTCAAGCAGTGAACAAGCCAACTTGTTGACTTGACCTCATGGAAATAATTTCAGGAGAAAACTGTATTTAAAAAATGAATCATAAAAGAATTAAAAAATAAAAATAAAGTGTTGAATTGTTTTGAGGTCTTGCAGCTGCTCCTGCCTGTGATTGAGCCTCTGGCAGTTTGCAGTTCCTACATGAAGGAGGACTGGGGAGAGGAGGAGTTTGGGTGGGTTCAGGTCCAGAAGAGGACACTGAGATAGAAGTGTTGGTAGAAGGTGAGTGTAATGTCATTTGGTGAAAGAGCAAGAGGAGGGAGTGGATTAGGTGGGTGCATTTGTTCACAAAATAGTTTATTTCTTAAATTGCAGATGTTTTGTACTGTTAGTATCCAAATGGCTCGAGCTGCTGTTTAGTGTCAGCATCTTGTTGAAAAACAAAGAGCAGAAGAGGCGTGGGGAAAATAGTGTTTCTTTTACTTTTTGGTTGCTGAGTATATTTCTCCACAAAGTTGAGTTAGGAGTGAGACTGTGCGTGGCTTATTTTGGGAACACTGTTTCTTTGAAACACAGGGCATTTATCATTTTTGCTGTTTTTTTTCCTTTTCTTTTACATTCTTTCTTAATATTCAAACTTGGTTAATGCAGAAAACAATAAAAAGCAACAAAGCTGTAACCAAACGTATTTTGCCGTTCCCCAGTGCTCTGGATTGTAAAACAACAGCAGCAGCTACTGTCTTGTCTTGTTACTCCTCCGCGTGGACCTGCTCTCAGGCAGCAAAACTGGGTGCTGTGCTGTTTTCTGCTGCCATGCCCTTCTCAGGTGCTGGTTTCATGACGTTTGCATCCCATTGCTGGCACCACAGGGTGAGCCAGCAGTATGACTTTGATCCAAATCAGCCCTGGGCATTCAATTGCCACTCCGTGGGATCGAGCTGAACTTGCTGCATAAAGGTTACGTTGGCTTGCTGTGTTTGGGCTGGCTTCATGCCAGCTGCAGGAGGACAGATGATACTGGCTCAGGTGCAGAACATGGGGCACATGAATAATGCCTAACATGGCTTTATCCGGTACCGTTTTTAAGCAGGCCTGGACTGGCTGAGAATCACTACATCGTGCCACCTCGTGGAGGTCCTGCAGTGGCATCAGGGGCTGAGGAGCCCATGCCAACATCCTGCTGAACTGCAGCCTCAGGTCTAGTGTCAGCAACAGATGGTATTATTATACAAAATTCACGCAGGGTTTTTTTAAGTGACTGAGTGGATTTTACTGTGTCGTTTACAAAAGTATTTTCATCCCAGCTCAGGTCTTTAATCCAGTCAATCATGGCTGCATGCTCTCTGGTTTGCTCCCAAAGTACTGGCCTTACCTGCCTTCCCCTGTCTCTGTAACATCCCCACACTGCAGTGGGGCTCCTTTATGCCCTTCCCTTTTAGCCTGGTGTTTTAATTCTTTCTGCTTTTACATCTTCTGTTAGGTTCTGTCATCGTCGCTCTGTCTTCTGGTGGTTTGGAAATTTATTTGCCTTTTTTCCTAGTGCTTGCTTTTCTGCAAGTCTCTTCTGCAGTGCTTCTCTCCATGAAGCATCCTCTGCACAGTCATATCTTGGAGTGAAGCCAAAATAGGGATGACCATCCAAACTTGCCTAAAAGAATGGGATATCAGATGATCTTTTCCACCAGAAATCTTTCAGAGTCTGCAGTGTGTGCGTTCACGTGGTCCATGGGACAAATCAAAAATCTTCAGGGAGCAGGAACTGCGCATGGGACATAGCAGAGACATGCAGCTCCATGAGGTCCTGTGTAATCCAGATGGGTGTATCCAGTTTTGTTTCCTGCATAGTGCTGGTGCTCTCCCTTGGCTACCCAGGACCATTGGCATCCTCTGGGCAGGGGTAGCTGGTGCGGCCCCTGCTGCCTCTCCTCCTCTTGGGCACCTTCTTGTTTGCCTTAATTTTGGCTCCTTGCCTGCACTGCCGCAGCACAGAGGTGTGTGCCAGCCACTGCCCTGATTCAGCCCTGTTGAAACATCCCTACTCCCTTGCCCGGGGCTGCACATTTCTTCATGCTCATTTGGGGCCGTTTCCGGTGCCCAGTGAAGTCAAACTAATCACCTCTGACTTGGTCTTTGCATCCCCAGACCCCACAATCTGACACAGCATGGTTTGCCTGCACCATCACTGGTACTGTCTGTGCCCTACAGATTCAGCCACTGTCTTGTCCCTGTGAGCCTGGCCGTGCAAGGGATGTGTGATCTGACTTGACTGATGCTGGGAGACATGGCACCATCATGCCAGCTTTGCAGGTAGTGGCTGAGCTGGAATAAAGCCTGGTTGTACAGAGCAGTTTTATGTCCAAGTGCATGTTATTGCTGCTAGACAAGTTGTGATGAATTTAGTTCAGATAAAAGCAACCTTAATAAAAAGGAATAAGAACAGCCATTGGAGATGGTGGCTCATGTAGCTGGGTGGTGGCCTTGCTGCTCACAGGCAGCAGTGCTGATGCCGGAAGGCAAAGCATGACCCAGAGGGCAACATCCTTAATTCACATCAATGGAGCAGTGGTGAAGCCACACCTCAAATCTGTTGGAGCCCTTTCTAGCAAACCACTTCAAAAAAAAAGTGTGTTCTGGTGTGGTTTAAGGAACAGAAGACAAAGCCCAACGTAAGGCATGCACCAGTTGCAAGGCAAGAGTTATCAGCTTGCCAGTATCTGTAGGAGGGATCAGAGCTTCATTCTCCCATACCCAGTACTATAACATAAAGGGCACCAGGGACGAGAGCAACTTTCCTGTCTGCTCACTTGCTTTTCTTTCTCGCTTGAGTGTTTTGTGCAGTTCTCAAAGCATTGTCTATTTCTCTTCTGCTGGACTGAGCAGCTGTCTTCTTTTTATTAGCTGGTTTCTTCATGCAGAGGTAGGAGCAGCAAAATATTTTTTCAGAGGTAAAATAAGTGTTTTTATGTGGTCAGGGAATCTGGGAGTGAGCGATAATCTGACAACAGTTTTTGCTGTTTGAAGCAGCTTGGAATTCTTAAGGAAAATCAGAGGTATTTCCCTTAGGATGAGCTACTTGAAAGTGTTCTGCCAACCAGACTGAGAAACCCCAAACAAACCCAAAGTCAAACCCATCAGCATACTCTTCAGGTGCAAAGTTTGCATCTGATTTGAGATTTTTAATTATAGGCAGTTTCCCAAAACCAAGATGAGCCTTTTATATATTATATTCTTCCCTTCCTCCTCCACCTCTCCCTTCTACTGCTTGTTGGCTGTGTTACGGGCTGTTCTGGGAGGTGCTGGGCTGTCACCATTCCTGCCACTGAAGGGGACAGTACCACTGAGTTCTTTAGCCCTCCTCAGACCTTGTGCTGACTCCAGCAGTGATCCATCCATAGCTCACTGTGCTGTTGGAAAGTGAGCTTATGCCTTTGCTGGTTGAGCTTTCTGATGGTCAGTGAGCTGCATCAGTTTCTTGAGAGGTTTGGTGAGCACCAGGGCCAACTGTGACTCTGGGGAGTGGGTAAAGGGTAACTAGTTTTTGGCAGCAATGAGGTGTTAGACTAATGCTATGGCATGGTCTTCACCCTTTTAGGCTGTATCCATATGATTTATAAGATTAAAAAATGTTATTTTTTTCCTCCAGAAATGTCAACTACTTCAGAAGTCCTGGAAGTGCAAAGTTGTAGGTCATTGTTTTTTTCCCTCTAAACTATCTTGAAACTAATCCAAGCCTTCCACAAATAAACACAACATGGGATATAATTTTATTTCAACAGAAGACGAAGTCTAGTACACCATCAACTCCTTTTATTTCAGTATATGACTGTGTTGTCACCCGTGTACGTCTAGAAATACTCTTTTTTCTGACGTGTTTACTGAGGTGTTCAAGCTAAACGTGATTGAGCCTGATGGCTGCTTGAATGGTTCATCTGGCATTTCCAGGTGCCCTTTCTAGAAAAGGACACTGACAATGCAGCAAACATCCCACCTTTAAGGGATGTGTGTTATTAGAGGTGCCTTTTGATGGTCACTCAGGATCTTAAAGCCTTTAGTTGTACATTCACATTTATCTTTGTATTGGCTAAATTTCCACTCACTTTCTTCCCTGTGAACAATTTCCTTTTTGTTGAATAAACTGTTCCTCACAAACCATAGCAATGAGATCACTGCTGTTGTGGGGGCTTTGTTTGGCTGGGCTGGGTTTTTAGCAGCTGTTTCCACCCAAGGGTAGATTTCCCTTCATTATGCACCTCCAAGTTCTCCAAACTTTTCTCACCTTATGGATTCCAAATTTGATGGGGATGTGGGATCCTTTTAAGGAAATTTAAGTCTTCTGGCAATAGAGTTGTCTTTCTTGTATTATTTTCCACAGACCCATACAATATGGTACATTGTTCCGCCAACCAAACGGCTTGAAAGCCACCGTTCTAACAGGCTAGAGTAGTGCAGTTGTTCACTTAAATATTTTCTTTTTAATAGTTAGTATTTATGGTCATTAGGAGTTTTCTGGATCGTTGATGATTTATAGCCCTTCTATTCTCATGTAACTGTTGTGGAGGACAAAATCAAAGGTCTGTTTGGCCTTTGCCCAAGGCACTCACTTTAGGCTTATGAGCTTGGGCAGACTGTTGTACTAATGTGGCTCCCTGGCTTTCGTCTTAAGCTGGATTGAGTTCCAGTCAGATTTGGGCGTAAGTGGAGCAAGCCCAGGTCTGTCTGCACATGTCTGGGTAGACACATCCCACTTGGATCATGTGAAATTCCTGCTCTTGAGAGGAAACTTCTCGCCTTTGGCTGTGCCTGTGAACTATGTAGCACTGGATGTACAAAATAATCAAAGTGAGCCTGAAAATGCCTGTAATGTGAAATTGTTGCATTAATTAAAACAAAGGGAGTTGTTTGTGTTCAACCAAGCAGAATCTTGGTGTTTCCCAGAGAACATTGTTTTCAGCGTTGCACTTGGCAAAACCCTGATCAGAAATGCTGGTAGCTGATCTACAGGACAGGTGATTGCAAGGTGATAGGCTCAAGAAACATTTTCATGTGCGTATGTGCCAAATGGCAGGTGTGAGCTATGGGAAATACTTCCCACCAGGGAAAGCAGAACATGTCTTCTGCAGAGCAGATGCCGTGGGATCCCTTCACATGGGGCAAATCGATTTCAAATCTGCGGAGATGTGGCTCAGCCTCAGCAATAGCACTGAAAGAGATAGAAAAGTTCTCACTTTATGTCTGTCTGCCTTATACCTGGATTCTCTTGTTACAGCATCAGTGCAGACCGAGTTCAAATAAAAGATGAGTGAGGAAGAGGGGAAAACAACCAACCCTGCTGTGTGCATCTCCTTCTTGTCCTCCAGTGCACAGATCTCATGTGGCTACTGGATTTTCATCAGTCAGCAAGCTGAGGGCCCCGTGCTGTGTGGGTCTGTCAGCACTGATGGGGGAGTGAGGCAGGCTCAGCCCTGCCCATGGCACGAGCAGCCCTGGAGCCTGGTGGAAGAACTTGCCTTGCAAGCCTCTGAACAGCAGAGGGAAAGTCATCTTTTAATGTCTTTCAACCTGCCGGTAGCAGCCACAGAGCCATGCAAAGCAGTGATTCTGTGTCAGAGCTGCCCGGAGTGTGAGTTGTGTTGCTCACAGGTTGTGGTCCCAACTGATTGGGTATGTCCTTTATTTGATAGCAGAGCAGCTGGTGCACATGTAAGGGCTGAAGCTGCGGGCAGAGTTTGGACCAAGTGCTCTGAGGTCTTTCTCAGGGCTGCCCCCATGCCTGCGGTTGAAGGGACTGCTTGGTAGTGGTCACCTTTGGAAGCTAAGATTCAGAGATCCAGACTAGCTCATCTGGTCCCTGGAAGCACAGTGACACTGATGAGGAAAGACTGAGAGAGCTGAGATTGTTCAGCTTGGAGAAGGGAAGGCTCCTGGGAAACCTTGTTGTGGCCTCTCAGTACTTAAAGGGGCTTATAAGAAAGCTGGGACAAACTTTTTAGCAGGGCCTGTTTTGACTGGACAGGGGGTAATGGTTTTAAACTACAGAGGGTAGATTTAGACTAGATAAAAGGAAGAACTTTTTTGTGATGAGAGTGATGAAAAACTAGAACTGATTGCCCAGAGAGGTGGTAGATGTGGAAACACTCAAAGTCAAGTTGGACGGGGCTCTGAACAACCTGATTTGGTTGCAGACATCCCTGCACATTGCAGAGGAGTTGAACTAAATGACCTTTAAAGGTCCCTTCCAATCAAATTATTCTGTGAGTCTATGATTTCCAGTCTTGTAGGAGGAATGTCACTGGAGTGCGGTCATGGTTGAGCAGTCATGGTCAAGCAATCAGCATGGATCTTGTATGTGCAGGCAAGGACAACCCTGTGTTCTTACACACACACAAAAAATCATTGTGGGATGCCTTCCATGCTACCATGAGTGGTATGTCAAGAGTTGTTAGTAGAAGCTGGTGGGAATTCTTTGTGCTGAGGTTTGGGAATAAGTAGGATGTTTCTCTAACTAGATGCAACAGCAGGGCACCTGGATCTCGTGAAATGCTCTCAGATGGCAAGATTATGCAAGTGGACTTCATGGCCATGTTCTGTGCTTTATGCCTGAGGATCTTAAGTAGTGCAGATGGATATCTAAACCATGATGGGTATTTAAACATGTTATTTACACCACTGTGACACACCAGAGCCTATTGTTTTGTGCACAACTGTTGAATCAAAGGCTGTCAATCCCCCAAGGAGCTTACATTCTGGATCAATGAGGGAAGGTTGTGGTTTGATACATGCAGATAAGTGAGTAAAATGGAAATCCTAGGGCGTTATCGATCATCTTGACAGGCATGTCTCAGGACACCAGCAATCTCACAGTTAATGAGTTTTCTTGTAAATGTCAAAGCAAAGGAGACTTTTCATGAAGTCGATGAGGTGGTTAAGCAGACATTAGAAAGAAATTCCTGTCAGACAAGAAAGGGGTAGGAAGGGAGAAAATCTCATTCAATGTCAAAGATGTTTTCCACTGGCTGACCCAGGAGAACAGCTTCCTAAGTAGAAATCAACATTCTAAGAGTCAACGACAGATAGTGGGTACTCTAAGACAAAGTTTATGCCTTGAAAGTTAGGAAGATCTTGTGTGATGAGACAGGGAAAGGGAGGAGCCTTGAGAAGGTGAAATGGGATAGAAAACATGATCTATGTGGTGGCATACCCTTTGGTCAAAAGAAGTCAGGTTTCTCAGGGAAGGGTAATTGTGTTGGCTGTGGTATGGGAAAGTAAGAGATTTGATGGCAACAGCAGATTTAGATACTGGACAGAAAAGCATCCAAAAGATGTCCTGAGACTTAGTTTTATGTATTAGGAGACCAGTCTGGAGTAAAGAAGACGGTCTGTAAGGAGGAGGACTAGATGTGTGTAACTGGTGGAAGTGAAGGGGAGGTAAGAGAAGAACCATGGCCAGAGCTGCAAGGCCCATGGGGAGGGAAGCCTGAAATTAAACTGGAGGATGATGAAAGAAGGAAGGAAGGAGATTTTGGAGTTTTAGAAGAAATGAGAGGTGTTGGGAGTGAGAGACAGGTCTGAGGAGTCAAGGCCAAGCAGAGGGACCTTTGGATTCTGACCTTTAGCTAAAGAGGATTTTTTAGTAAAATTTTGTTAGTAAAAATGTGAATAAATAATATTATTTATTTATTATTTATTAATTATCCCCTGCAGATAAACTGATGCAGACAGTGAGAAGCTTTGAATGTAGTACCATTGGAAATGACATTGTGTGTGTGCTTCAGTCAGGGGCCTCTGCTGCACCCATGCCCAGCGAGGCGTCTGCCTGGCACTATGCAGTTTCTATCCCATCTTCGCACAGTCATGGTGGGGATGCTATTCCCATAAAACAGGCATGTGCTGATGTCTCTGCATGGTTACACAAGCTGGCTCTGGAAAACCTCAGCTCCTAGATTACAAACATAGCAGGGCTCTGTCTGCAAAGGTGTAAGGTTACAAAAAACACACCCGCACACTCGCATGGCTTAACCAAAACCACCTCATTTTTAGCAGTTTGTGAGGGTTTATTCACTACAGGGCAGCACAGGAATGCAGGAATGTGAGCAGCGTTAAACCTATTCATTTGGCAAGGAGGTATCTCCTCTCCCCTGCTCCAGCCTGCTTGGCTTTAATGATAATTGCACCTCTTGAGTTGTTGAGTTGGAATTTGGCCATGCTGGCCCTCCCTGCTCAGATGTGTGTGGCACCGTGCTGGGAAGGAAGGCTGGAGCCAGGAAAGACCTTAGGTTGATGCTTTGGAGCAGAGCTATCCTTCTCTCTGGGATGCACCCCACGTCCCACCCTGCACCACTTCTTAGGCTCTTCCGCTGTAGGCAACTGCCTGCTTCCAAAAAGACTCTTGTGTTCCTCCTGATACTATCTCTACCAGGGAAGAAAAACTTGCCAGTGTCTTCTCCCCAGCAAGCCCTCAGCCCGTCAAATGGCTTCAGCTGAGGTTTGAATGGCTCCGACCTTGTTCCCAAAGTTCTGGCCCACACTGCCTGTACAGCCTGCCCCACTAGTGGCATGGGCAGTGAGAAGGGTGAATGCTCTTTTACTCTTAAATCTGGACAGGGAAGGGGAGGACAGTCACTTCCTAACTCTTGTGTGTCCTGCTGGGGAATTAATTTTGCCTTTATATTTTTATTTTTATTCTTTTTCTTTTTCTTTTTCTTTTTCTTTTTCTTTTTCTTTTTCTTTTTCTTTTTCTTTTTCTTTTTCTTTTTCTTTTTCTTTTTCTTTTTCTTTTTCTTTTTCTTTTTCTTTTTCTTTTTCTTTTTCTTTTTCTTTTTCTTTTTCTTTTTCTTTTTCTTATTCTTTTTCTTATTCTTATTCTTTTTCTTATTCTTATTCTTATTCTTATTCTTATTCTTATTCTTTTTCTTATTTTTATTTTTATTTTTATTTTTATTTTTATTTTTATTTTTATTTTTATTTTTATTTTTATTTTTATTTTTATTTTTATTTTATTTCTTTAGTACCTCTGATTAACCATCCTCAGATGCATCTAACAGTGTCCTGGCATTTAAAATTTAACTATTGATTTGAAAAGCCTTGTCATTTTAAAAATGGGGAATAAAAAAAAGAAAGTAGCAGTAATTTTTGTTGGCTTGTTAAGAATTTGAAAGATGCTGTAAAATTCGCTTTTAGGTTTATTCACACTGTCCATTCCCAAGGGAGGAATGCGATGCTAAGCATGACCTGGCTGCTTGTAGTAACCGCTGCCATCACCATTCGTGGCTCTGATGCTGGTGTTTCACTTAAAGAGGAGTTGGGCAAACCAGAAACACTGGATCCGTAATGCAAAGACAAATGCTGTGTGTTAGCTGTGCGTGCACAGACTGGGCGGCTGCAGAATTTACTGGCAGAAGTGAGCAGTGAGGGCACGATAACACTGTCAACCTAGTTGAAGAAGCTGGTACAGTTGAATTTGAGCCAGAGAGACACGTAAATGTTTTTATTGAAGGTAGTGTTAAGGTCTATGTTTAAAGAACACTGGTTTTGAGGGTCTATAATGAGGATGGAAGAACTATTTTTTTATAGAAGTTGGAAGACTGGAAGAACCAGTCAACTAGCCAGGAACTAGTTGTTAGTGAGGGACTCAAAGGTTACTCCTGCTGCGCAGCACCAAGGAGAAGCTTTTCTGTGCCTAAAACACTATATACAATTAGTCATCCTTCAGCATCTGGGATGCATTTGGACAGAGTATATCAGTTGCACTAGAATGGTGAAATTTTAGTTAAACTCTCTCCGGCAGGACTGAGTGATGATGAGTTGAGCAGTAAATAGATTTGCACATTGATTCTGGGTTTCGGTTGCTCTGGTACAGTGCTTTTGTACCTAAATTCTCAATTCTAGGCCAAGCCACTAAGCGGCTTCATGCCAATGGTTCATAGCCAAACAGTGAGAGGTTGGTCCTCCAGGCTATGCATCAGGCTCACTTTTGGTAATGGGTATCGCTGGTAGATAACTCCTGTCCAGTTCTGTCTTGGTCAAGTTGATGGACTTCTCTGGAGGGGTGACCTGTGTACACATCATCGTTAGTCGCTATGACAATTATGGAATATTCTCAGTTGGAAGTGACATCTAAAGGTCCTTTACTTGTTTATTTTTATGGCAATTTACGGGTGTGGGATGGAAAAGACAGAGTCACTAAACCAAGTGGAGGGATTAAAGATGAGTGAGTAAGTGTATTGGAAAGGTGAGAGACTTCAGGCTGCTGCCTCCATCTGGCACATTCACTGCCCTGGACTGAGAAGAAGCAATTGCTTGACAGTATGTTGGAGAATATGGCAAATATAAATACTTTGTTTCGTCTTATATTTTGGTGTTCCTTCAGTCAGGGTGGACCTGTCGAGCACTGTCACAGCTGCAGTCCCTGGCTTTGTGTCTCCTGCTACTGGAAGGATCTAGCTTTGCAACATTTGGGTGACTCTAAGGTCCTGTTTGCCTTGATAGGGCGTCTGTACAGTAGGGTCCACTCCACACCATAATACCCTCTCCTGGTCCCCTGGCGCATTGTTGTTTAACCCAGACCTTGGACGCAGACAGTTTGGGTCTGGACAGTGGTAACAGAACAGAAATCCTTGATGCATTTTGGTGGTTTTTGTTTGCAGACACCTGCAGGCATCAATATTATTTCATGGATGGGGAAACTGAGGCAAACCTGCTGCCTCCTCTGGTAGCACTTTTACTCTCACAAGAAAGTCAGTATTCCCAAGCTTGAAAACCAGCTCATTTCTGGTGAGAGGGAAAAAAAAATAGCAACAAAAAAACCCTAAGTCATGTATTTCAGACTATCTTCTTTGCAATGACAGTGGCCACTGCTTTCCACCTTGTGTGATGGTGGGGCACGCCCCACCCTGAGAATTACTTCAGTACCAAGTAACTGCCCCAGATCGCCTGCCGGTAACTCCTACCCTGCAGCAAGACAGCATGGTAGGATGGATAGTCTTGTGCCAAACCAGTCCTGCCTTCTCCTTTTCTAGTGGGTTGTTGGGCAATGTTGAATGGATTGCTCAACTTTTCCAAATTGCAATTTCTCCATCAGGATGACGATGCTAACAGTGCTTAAGTAGTCTTTGGAGTGCTTTGAGATTTATGGAAGTGGATTAGAAAAGATACAAGAGCGTGTGGGGGAGGGGATGCAAGAGTCAGGAATTTAATTGGGAAATCTTTTTCGTTGTATTGCCTTTGTATTTATTCTGATTCCATTGCTACCTTTGGCTTTCTAGACCTGTATGAGCACTGCGGTTAGTGCAGGACCCTGAACCTTGTTGTTACTGCTGGGTGATGCTTGCCATCATTACTGTGCTAAGAGCAGTGACCAGGCTGATAGAAGATACTTATGTCTCTTGGAACATATCCTCTTAAGGATGAGAAGAGGTCCAGGCACCTTTTCTGCCCAGATTTAGCTGCAGATAATGGAGTCTTTCCTACCGACATCTCAGGACAGTGCATGGCTGTACGACATGGTCCTTCCATAGCATCCGTGCTGTGCCAGCCTCATCCGTGAGCTTTCTTGTCTGACGACAGGTGATAAGCTGCCATTTCGGGGCTTGGGCCATGCCAGCTGTGTGTTGTTCAGTCGGGCAGGACGCAGCTAATGACTCCGCACTTGCTCAGCAGTTGTTGCATCCCTCTCCTGAGATCTCCACCTGAGTTCAGCTCCGCGTGTACGCACATGCAGAGGAGTGGTATGAATTCCGGCAATCCTTCCTCCTCCTCCATGGTGCCAGGACTGGCTGGCGAGCCAGCATCAAAGCAAAATTTCCAATTCGTGTCTCTTTTCTCAGAGGCTGCCTGACTCCGGTGTTGGCTTTCAGCGGCGTTGAAGCTTGCCTGGGAATGGGCGCGACTCCTGCATAGCTCCTGGGTCAACTCTCATTAGAAAGGGCGTGTGCTTCAGAGATGGTGAGCTGCGCCTCTCGTTTTGTTTCACCACATAGCAGCCAGCCTGTAAAGCCAGGATGCAGAGCTGGGTTTCTTCCCCAGGGCTTGTTCTCACCAGTGCGCACCCTGGCTGGCAGCCCTGGGTGGCACGGAGCGGTGATTAATGCCGGCACAGCAGTGATGCCCTGGATGGCCAAACCCTTCCTGCACATGCTGGGCTGTTCTGCTAGAATCCTGGGTGAGTGCTCCATCAAAGCTGCTCTATGATTTGGGGTGGGGATCTTACCCCTTGCCCTGAGTTTCCCCATGTACTCTGTGGTGGTGAATGACGTCTCTAGGGCAGAAGTCACAGCCCACAGTTCTGGTGGTACTATCCTCCAGGGTCCTCCCAGAGCTAGTGACCCTGATGTAGCACGAAAACCCACACTGGATACTTTGGTCTAGAAAGAGAGGAGTGGTGAGAGAGCCAAAGAGTGAGTTCTTCTACCCTCTCCAAATGAAGTGGAGAGAGCCAGGCTTCAGAAGCTCCTCGGGGATGGTTCCCACCTTGGCAATGCCCAGCATTACTTGGGATTACTGGGTGAAATGTCATCACTCATGCTTCAAGTCTATCAGAATGCAGTAACCAGAGAAGCCTGGGTGCTTTTAGGAGTTAGGGGGTTGTATTGATCACTTGTCTCCTTCAAGGAGGAAGAGGAGCAGGTTGACCAGAGAAGTTGTAGGTGCTCTATCTCTGGAAACATTCAAGGTCAGATTGGTCAGGGCTCTGAGCAACCTGATCTTGTTGAAATTTGTTCTGCTCATTGCAGGAGGATTTGGACTAGGTTACCCTTAAAGGTCCCTTCCGGACCATACCATTCTATGATTATATGAGGGCAGCCTCCAGCTCAGCTAACCCAGAGGGGCAAGTAGGATGCAGGGCATTTCCCTGGCCTTGGCATGAATTAGCAGGAGCTGCGGGAGTGGAGTACAGAGGCTGACCCAGCGTATGGTGATGTGGGCAGCAAAGCAATGATTATGTGCATGAAGGGGAGGTCTAAGCACTTCTCAGTTACAAATTGCTTACACAATGGGTGGCTCTGGGCCTTTTTAAAGGCCACTGCTAATTAATGAAGACCTAGTCTATGCCTGCTCTTTGTTAGCAGGGTGCGTTGTTCTCAAAGCTGGCTGCAGAGAGCAATATTTTTGCATCTTCCCACAGGAGATGCCTTTCTAGGCACCAGAGGACATCTCTGGATTTTTTTTAACATGGAGTGAATACTTTCAGCAAATGATAAAATAAATAAACTTATCTGTCCGACATGAGTATATACAAGGCTGTACAAGATAACTGCACTTGAAGAGATCAGCATCTTGTTTTGCCCCTGCTGCTTGTTGGTCAGGGGAACTGAAGTCTTCATGTCCTTTGATAGTGTTTTGACTTGTACCTCTGTTGTCCCTGGAGTATAATCTGGGTTTTGCTCTGTAGCACCTAGTAAGAAACAGCTTGCCTTGGGATTGCAGCTGATATTTCTAGCTGGTTCATGCAATGCTCTGGCATCGTACAGTAAGCCAGTCAGCTGAAAAACGGGATCGCTTAACCAAATTCAATTCAGTTTTTGGATAGTGCATATAAATAACAGCTAGTCACTAAAAAGAAAGGCCTGTAGCCATGTTTGGAGGCTCATCCCTTCAGCAGCCAAGAGGCATTACCATGAAATCTGCGCATCCTTCTGCACTGGTGCACCCAAACCATTTCAGGCTGATGATAGCAAAGGATGTCACTAAGCCCGCCTGCAATGGGGAACCTGTCCAGCTGGTGTGACTCTCTGTTTTCTCTCTTTCTTAGGCTATTCTGTAGATTCAGTTCCCTGATCCAATTTGCAGTTTTGCGTGGCAAACCAGCATGTGCTGCCATGGCTGAGAGGGCGGAATGAGTGGAAACAATATCATGTGTTGGTCCTGGTGCAAAAAAGGCTTGTGAGGGGTAGTCGCAGACATAATCACATTGAAACCTTGGGAGTTGCAGCTGAATCAGGACCAGCTTTCTGCCTTTCCATTCTGTCGTGCTCTCCATGACAGTTTACTTGACAATGATAAACAGAAAAGTCCTCACACCCAAGTACTTGCACACAGTTTGTTCCTTTGAACTCTTGCTTTTAGAGTTAACAGAAAAAGTGGTGGAGATGGGAGGATTTTCAGTATTTCTTCTCACATCCTTCTGTTTTTCTGTGTTTGCATCCCATCCCGATACTCTCTATCAGCATCAGTCCAGAGCAAGACCACTCCTAGTAGGTATGAGGTTGAGAGGAGCTGTGCCAAGTGCCAGGCTTGGAGTGGAAGGCCCACACTGGCCTTTTTGTCCTTCCTGCTCTGGGTGAGTCAAGCTCTCCCTCCCAGCCACCGTGTTTCTATATGGCACGCATGGAGCTGGCTTTTGAACCTTTTGCTGGCTTTTTTCTCAGCAGTGTGTTGCTTGTTCACATCCTCACTGCAGTGCTGAGATAGACCCACCAGTCCCCAGTGCTGTGTTCCAGCAGGTGATTATTTCTAACAAGCCCGAGGGAGCCCCTTTTGGAAGAGGCACGAGGGAACACATCCTTCCTCTCCACAGCCTTCTTCCAGCAGATGGCATTTCTAAGATGCGCCATTTTCCCCAGCGTAGTGTGCAGTGACACCAAACCTTCTCTTTTCTTTGATCCAGGGCTTTAACGGAGCAGCGTGATGCTCCTGTACTAGCCAAATGGCTTTGATTCTGCCGTGCAATGTGGTGTGCATGTGTCCAGGTTGACAGGGATTATAAACATCCATTTCCTTGCAAAGCTTCCCTTGTAGAAGTTGAGAGTAAATGAAAACAAAGCTCACTATTGCAGTTTGAGCAGAGGGGTTTATTTTGTCCTAATGGCTTATGTATTTTTAGTGCATATTACTGGATTGCTAGGGCATGGTGCATCAGTGTGTACCTGCTGTGTCCCTTGGTAGCTCATAGCTCTCATCCTAGGTGAAAGAGAGGATGCTAACAGTTAGGTCCCAAAAAGGTCTTTTCCTGTAAATCCTGGAGATGAATCGCTTTAATGGTAGGTGGCTTGCTGCAAACTTGTGGCCAGAGAAAGATAGATGTTTTTGAGCAGGAGTGTTGTGACCCAAAACTTAATCTTGTGGCTGGGTCACTGCCCTTCTTTCAAGTTGTTTTCACTGGTTGGAAGCTTTCTTGTTACGCATGGAGTTGCATCCAGACAGGATCTGAAAGGTTTCTTAACCCTTTAGCAGTGAAAGCAGAAAGGATGATAACACAATAAATCCAGAGCAAGGCAAACACCTAAAAAAAGACCCTGAAAGGCTAGAAAAACCACGCAAAGAAGGATGCTGGGTTTCTATTACCTGCTCAGCAAACACTCTGCATCTGAGTTGGGGTTGCACCAAAAGTTTATTCAGAATTTCAGTGCCATTCAGGATGTAATTCAGGTAGCAGCACTTTCTTCGTCTCCTCCCTTCTCCCTTCATCTTTGCTCTAATGCATTTGACTGAATTACAGTGCATGTGGCTGTATAAATACCAAGGTGGGGATGGAGGGGGGAAGCCAGCAGAAACCACAGGTATTGTTTAGGCGATTCTTTGATGTAGTTCACCCATGAATATAAACTCTGTGAGCCTTGTGGGATGGTTTTGGGCTGAAAAAGGGACTTGAGACTGGTTTGTTGGGTGCCTTTTAGAAACAGTTCCTAGACCTTTCCCTTCCCATCCTTTCTCTCTTAATGAATGTGCTCTGCAGAAAAGTTGCTTGTGCTCTTGGCTCCCAGGATTAAGCCCCTTTTTTACTGCATGAATACTGCTTGAGATTCAGAATTTGCACATACATTAAATACCTCAAAGGAAATAAGTCCAGGCCAGGCACCACCAGATGTGTCTTCTACATTAATGTCTTGGCTTTTGCTCAGCTCATTGGGAACGACGAGTCACTTGGGGTGGATCCTGTAGCTGGTGTCAGAGTCAGGTACAGGACCACACTGGCAGTGCTGGGTCTGAGGCAAGGAAGGATAAGAGTGTGAGGAGGACTAGTCCATGATGCTCTTGAATAAATGTGGCCTTAAGTACCGTCTCCCAGGAAATTGCCATCAGAGTAATTAGCATGTGCTGACTTATTTGTACAGTGATAACAGCAGGAAAGTATCGAAGTAGGAAAAACAAACACATTATTCATCTGAACCTTCAGTCTGCAGTCTTTACCTGACAGTACACTAGTTGCAATATGCAGGCCTATTTTTAGGCACGCTCTTTTTTCTTTGTTTGTTTTTCGTTTTGTTTTTTATTTTGCTGACATAAATTGGAAAGAAATATGTGCTTAGAAATAAACAAGTGCATTTTAAAATAAACCTTTTGAATACTGAAGAATTTTTTCTGTGGAAGTGTTTAATGTGTCAGTACAAGGCTCTCAAAACTTTTGTCCTTGCAAGTGGGTTGGAGATGCTTCACATGGCAGCCGGCCTTGGCAGGAGGAGCTCGCTGTGCAGATGCTGCTTTGCATCTAGAATGAGATCCGTGTTTCTGTCAGAGGTATTTGATGTGACCGTGAACATCTTCTTTAGCCCAGGTTTCCCTGCTCATTGAGGAGCACTGCTTAGCCAGCCAAGTTAGAATTACCCTTTGAGATGTGAGCACCGAGGAGAAGGTTTAGGAACTCAGGTAATAATTATTATTAATGAGAGGCTGTGGGAGAATGGCACAGGGTCATAGGAGTTTGTGGTTATGAGGCATCTGAGGAGGATGTTTGAGGAAGGGCATCCTTATATGTGTCAGTTTATGGAAGAGCTTGTAGAGAGCAGTTTGGAAATCGGCAAAAATGTGGCTTCATCTTGGAATGGAAGCAATGGGGATGAAAATGTTTGTTCTGCCATTCCTTTCCATCCCTCCCCTCCCCTCTCCTTTTTACCGTAGTGTTACTCCTAGCCACCCACAGCAGCCATTCCTTGCCAGACACTTGTGTGAAATCTTTTGAAAGCTCCACTTCTCCTTTGACTATTAGAAACAAATAAAAAGGGTGAGGGCAAAAGACAGGCTGTCTGCAGGGGAAGAGAGCTGGGAGGCCCCAGGGTTTCTCTTGGAAATGGATTTTGTGAACAACTCAGGAAATTGCCAGGCAATGCACCTCCCACAACCAGCAGCTATATAATAGGCACCCCTAGCCACAAATGCAATGCAGATAAATCAGAGTTGAAGTGCCTTTTTTAAATACCAAAGGCTTTTAAGTATTTGAGGCAGCCATCAAAAAGGTGAGTTACCATCTGTATCTTGAGATCTTTGCATGGAGCCTGCATGCCTCTCTAGGAGATGGGGCTTAGGCAAATACTAGCCATACAGCTCAAATCAATGCTAAATGAGTGAAACTTGTGACCTCTCTTATGCAAGATTCAGCCTGGGTGACCCAGTGGTCCTTAATGTCTTAGGAAGTGATTGCAGTGTTTTGCCACCCCAAAGGCTCATCCCCATCCCTAGCTCCCACTTTTTTTTTCCAGCCGCCAGGTGTAAGTCGGGATCTGCATGAGGCTGGATTTTGACAGCAACCTCTAGGTCCCTTAAGGAGGAAGAGCAGCTCCTTGATTTTGGTGTAATAAGTTAGTTCACTCTCTTAATCCTATCACTGTCAGAGTGGAGCTGCACATTTTAAGCTCTGAAGGAAGAAGAGACAGGGTTGAGGGAAGGTGTTGCAAAGACACAGTTATGAACCAATACCATGATGTTGAAAACATCATACAAAACAGCCAGGAGCTGGGATTTGCTTTCTGTTTGCAGGAAGGGCTGGACCAGGATATATACGTGCTTAGGGCTTTTCAGCTCTCTAAGAGAAGATGCAGTGAGGGACCACATCCTGGGACACATTTGTGAGGCTTAGAGGAACCCGACACATGTAAAAGTCCTGGAGTTGAGAAGCGCAAAAGGAAACCTGGAAGCCTAAATATGATTTTAACATCAATGGATGTTTTTGAGCATCTGAGTTGGGAGCTTCGTTCCCAAGTAGGGAACTTCACTCAATTGCCTTTAGTCTGTGGCATGGACCTCCTTATGCTCATTCAGCCTACGTGAACAGAAAAATTAAGATATGACAATAATAGAAGCAAAATAAAATCATCAGCAAGGTATAAAAAGACAACAGATTTTAAAAGTATATGTGTGTGCATAATATGCATGTGTACATAAAGCTAGACATTTAGAACTACTGCAACTTTTAAATATTGTTTGTGATTTATAAACACTTCCCAATCTATAAAATTTTGATAGTCTCTCCCCTGTTTGGAAACAAAGGCAAAACTTTGTTGTGTATGTTTGCACATGACTTCAGAAGCTACAGCTTTTTAGAAGAACACCAAATCTTAAGAGTTTGAGTGTCTTGAGAGACAGCGTGAGTCTGGATGAAGTTGCATGCTGTTATTTGTTGAGGTTTGTGTTGGAAGAAAGAAGGAAACCCAAGCCAATACACCCTTCCTCACCAGCAGAGCTCATGAAACTGCATGTGCTATGCATCATGCCAACAACTTTTTAAATGGAGCTATGTCCTCTCTTCTGGGGAAAGTATGTTCTTTTCCTCCTCCAAAAGAGTCATGGCGGGGGTCGGGTCAATCTCAGAATCACAGAATTGTTTAGGTTGGAAAAGACCATTGCAATCATTTGCATCATTCAGATCTCAAACTGGCCTCCTGTCAGACTTATCGTAACATTGGTAGAGATTGTGATTTGCCTTTTGATGATGATGATGATGTGTCAGTATTGCTGCTGACGGAGACAGTTTTGGCAGGCCTTCATTCCCCTTATAAGTTAATTAGCCCTCCCACTTCCACCTTTTCTTCCCTACCCTCTTCCTAAGCCATTGAGACCAAAAGTGGTCAGAAATAAATCTTATTAAAATATTTGTCTTTCTTATGCCAGATGCCAGAGAAACAGCTCTTCTGGGCTTCACAGTATTCGAGCTGAGTTGCTTCAAAATGCATGTATTAATATGATGTAAAACTAGCTGGGAGGAACATGGATCAGCAGAAGTTTATGGGTTTTCCTTAACAGCTGCTTTTACAAATGCACTCAGCTCTGATTCATATCTCAGTCATCACTAGCGCTGCTCCTCCAACTTGCTTTGTTGAACCCTGATTTAGGATCATCAGGTATGCCAGTTTGGGATCCCCTAACTATCTCCTTGCAATCTCAGAGTTTTAGGGAGCCATAGACTTACTGAGAGGATGTGATTCTGCTAACCGGTTTTTGAGTGATGTGCAGTCTGATTCATTGCCTGTGCTCTCTGTAAGATCCTCCTGAACAGTGTCTCTAGCCCAGAGGCATGATCTGGTATTTATCCTTGTGGCCAATGCATGAGAGAGCAAACCATTAGCAGATGGAGTGCTGAGGCACAGGCTAATTGAATTGCTACTGCCATAAGCTGAACCATGGGGAAGGAGAGGAAAAGGCTCCTGGTCCAGTGTGTCATACATTAAGTTACAGTGCTGGTCTGCAGGCGTTGCAGCTCCAGGCTAAATCGCAGCCGCGTCTGGAAAAAACACATTTTCTGCATCTAAAGCAGAGAAGCCAAGCATCCCTCAGGTAGCTTGTCCAGAAAAACTACCATTAACCAAGTGAAATCTCAAAAGGAGGAATTGAAGAATGGTGTCAAAACACAGCTGGTCTCAATTCATTTTAACTGCTCTTTTAAGAAGGTCAGAAAGTCACCCTGCTCTGATAAATAGCTGTCCTCTTGCTCGCTGCAGTGTGACACCCACAGGGTGTCCCCACTGGCTCAGATGGGAGGACCATGCTCAATGATGGGGATTTTTGGCATAAGCATCTGGGTAAAGTCAATTTTATTTCCATTTCTGCATCCACTAGTAAATCTGACTGCCAAATGTCTGTGGCCAGCTCTGCCGTAAAGCTAATTGAAGGGACACCTCTCCCAAATGATGGTCAGTATTTACTTCTAATGTTCTTCTCTAGTGGTATTAAAAAAAAAACAACAGGAAAGTTTTGTATGACTTTCATAGAATCATAGAATCATAGACCAGTTCAGATTGGAAGGGACCTTGAAAGATCATGTGGTGCAATCTTTCCTGAAAAATGGAGTCTAGATGAGATTACGTAGCGCCCTGTCCAGTTGCATCTTGAAAACCTCCAGTAATAAGGACACCACTGCATCCCTGGGGAGATTGTTATGATGATTTGTTGTTCTTACTGTAAAACACTTCTTTCTTATATCCTGCTTTGTTTCTGCCCTATCAGTATAAATTTTTTACTTGTTTTTGACTGGTTGTCATTTTCCCCAGTTCCTTAGCTGGAAAAGATCAGTGTTGGTTTCTTGGTTTAAGAGCATCTCACTTAACTGCTCATGTTGGGGATCTGGGGCTTGGGTTGGTTGCAGGCTGGGAAGTGATCCCTGGGGCTGGAGGGTCCCAGTTACCAACAGTTTGGCCTCTTGTTCTCTATACTTGTTTGACATCTAGGTTTTAAGGTTACAGTGCTGGTTTAGTTTGACCTCCTGTATAAGAGAAATGCCTTAAATTAGTTTCTGCTCTGAATTCAGCAGTTGTGGATGGATTCAGATGTGCATTTTTGGAGGACCCAGAGAGGCAAGGTGGAATCCTGTCTTATTTTAAAAATTGTCAGTGCTGAACCGTTGGCCATGCCAGTTAAAGGACTCTTCCCTCTGTTAATTAGCTGCAATGTTAAAACTCAGTATCTTTATTTCTGGTTTGTTTTCTGTTGACCTTCAACTTTCAACCTTTGGTCTTGTTATTCCTTTGTCTGATAGACTAAAGAGTACTCTTACTGACAGGTACTTACAGGCCATGAGGTACCTTTCAACTTTCTCTTTGATTGACTTCCTTGAGCTCCTTGGTACAAGCCTGGTTTTGTTCTTGCAGCTTTTCTCTGAACTATCTCCAGCTTTTCCAGAATTATTCTTGAAGTGTGGGTACAAGTATTAAACCTCACACTCCCATCAACTGTGCCAACCCAAGACCCAAAGATAACAGGGCCTCTCTGCTAGTGTGTGATATCCCTCATTTGTGCATCCAAGTGTTGTAGACCTGCCATGTGAACTCATGTTGGGTTAGTTATGCCTCTTACCTCAGCCTGTCCTATAGGTCTCGTATGTTTGAAAAGTTTTCTTTAATACACCAAGTGTCTCATTAGTCTTTTTGATATTTTTTTTCTTGGTTTGTATTCTGAAAGGAGTTTTACTCCAGCCTTTCTCACTGTACCAACCACATATCAAAAATTTTTATATAGCTTAGAGCTGCTAGGAGCATATTTTACAGAGCTGGGGGAAGGAAAGTGTTTCACAAGAGATAACACTGAGATATATTTCCAGTGCATGGTGGGACAGGACAGACTGAGTGCCAGTGAGCTCCAGAGTCCTGCAATTTTTTTGACCTCTTCTCCTTTTGATGGATTGTTTTTTCCTATGGAGGTTAACTGTGGAGGTGATTAACCTGCAAGCTCCATAGAACCAAAGCTGTTGTTGCTGGCTAGGGAGTGTAGCACCAAGCTCCTTTTGGCTGCCTCCATTGTGGATTTGGGTCAGTGCTAGCCTCTATTTCTAGACGCTACACATGGAATACTGACTGAATTTTGAAGTAGAACACTTTTATTATCACTTTTATGTTGTTTCTTACATATAATGACTCTGAGTAAACAGAGGTGTTGATCTGATGGGGAACCTCGAAAGCCTTTTGCTAATAACATCCAGATGTTTCCCTAGCACATGTGCTTTAGCTACTGTTGAAGTTGGTGTGTTCAGCAGCCCTGCTGGTGCATTTTACTGCCTGCTGCTGTGTGGCATGCTAATTTATTAGTAGTGTAGGAATGGAGGAGGGGGAGATTTAGACAGCAGTAGAAGCAGGGACAACTGGCTGCTGAGGAAGTGTGGAAGAGGAAGACAATCCAGATCGTAACCCAAATTGCTCCTGCTTTTACCATTTGGGTAGGGTTTTTGGAGGTAGTCTTGCATGTAATTGTCCCATGTTGTAAGTACTGTGCCCTGGGTTTGCCTGGTTACAGGTCATTATGTACCTGTGCTGTTGCAGTTCAGTCATGCGGCAAGACATTTGTTCATCTGAACATTTTAAGTTCCGCTTGTGCAGCAACTGATGTGTGAAAAGATATTCCTGTCTGTCCCCTTATTTGTGGGAAGCTGTTTCACTCCCCAGTTGTATCTGTGTTTAGCACTTCAACACTGCCTTGCTAATCCCTGCGCCAGGATTGTTAGCATGTGGTGTTCCTCCCAGGGAGGGTCGGCTTTGGGACAGCTCGACTGCCTCGTGCCAGGGCTTCAGGCAGCCAGGATGCTACTGGAAGCTGTGCTTTTAATGTCACTGTGTCGGCATCATGCCCTACCCAGGGGAGTATTTCTGGCAGCCTGAGGATAGTCCTGCGTAATTCCAGATGTCCTGAGCCATGCAGTCTCTTTCAGGGCTGTACTTTGTAAACCCTCAATTTACTGTCACAGCCCTTCCAATATGTACCTGGCCCTAGTGTGTGCTGAAGGTCCTCACACCACACTGCTCTTTCTCCATCTTACTTAATGACCTTTGCTGGTGGCTAATTTTCAGCATGACAGAGAGCTTGTCTTCGGAGCAGACCAGTTTGTGGAGCTCATTGGAAAGCACTGTCTTGGACACCTGGTCTTGAAAAGTGCTCAGCCGCCTTTCATCTCCCACAATTAGGGCATTACCTCCTTCCAGGGGTAATGAGGTGATATTGAAGGTTGTTGAGGTTAAAATGGGGGAAGAAAGTGGAAGCGTGTGGTTGAGGTGTGGCAAAAGTCTTCAGTGAGGAGGAGACATTGATGTGGTAGGTGTGTATGAGGTGGATGGCCCAGAGGCATAGATCTCGTCCTATTCATGTTTCTTTCTCTCTAATGAGGGACACAGCATCATGACCTGGCCAGGAATAGGCCACCAGGTGCATTTGGTGACATGGCAGGGAGCAGACCTGGCCCAGTGATTCACAGAATGAAGATGCATTCAATAGGTAGCGTTGTACAACCCAGGAGGAGCCTGCAGTGGTTTGGGGGGGGGGGGGATGATGAGGGCCTTTAGAGAGCCAGGCCCCCAAACAATGCAGCAAGTCTTGGAGCAAGAGAGTCAGCATGGCATGTGAATGCTTGACACATAAGTACAGAAAGCAGCAAGGGATAGTCATAGAGACTCACCTCTCTGGAGCAGTGGATAGTATTGCCGCCCTTGTGCATTCGGCCCTGTGTCCAGTTCCTGTCTCCTAGTTGTCATTGCCATGCTCCCAGGGAATGCCAGAGCCATTACACATTTCCACTACACCAGTTACAACCTTGTTTCCTTTGGCAATGAAGTGATCGGCCTCTCTCAGCTTCCCTGACCTCTGCCAGTTTCTCCAGCAGAAGTATTTGAGCCTTGGTGGCTTTGTACCTCGTGTGCCATATTCTGCACCCAAGGGAGGCATTTCTTCAGCAGTGTAGTCTAATCCTTCTACTTCTCCTGCCAGCCTGTCATTTCACTGTGAATCTTCCTAAGAACATGAAATCTTGCCATCCAAAGAAGGCTTGTAGTCCGCTGTCTAACCTTGATTCTCCATCTCTTTCAAATTCCCCTGAAAGCAGATGAAGACTTGTAGTTTCTTTCTCAGGACCATTATGCTGGACTGTACGTCTGACTGGTGTCCACAGCAGGAACTTCTGGAGATTCTGAAAATCTTTATTTCCACATAAAATAGCTAGATACTGTGATTTTGCTTCAGTCTCTACACATACATCTCCTGTTTTTGACAAAACAGAATTTAATCTAGATCTGATTTTTGGAGCTTTTCCTGCCTCTTTGTTGGACCAGTATTTTATACCCAGTGGAGCAATGTTTGTATTAGTGTTAATCGACATGCAATATAATAATTTTCCTAGTATGTATAAATCTGTAGTTGAGTACAGAAATTCTTTTACATGTATAACTAACTATTGCATTGCGTTTTAAAGCCCATTTCACTTGATTCAGGTAGCTTGAGGTTTCCTTTGTCAGCATTTGAGCTGATTGGGATTTTTTCATTAATGTGACACTATGTTGAAGTTGAATGCACCCTTGGGAGAGGCTTTTGGGAAAAATATAATATTTTTGAGAGGATTGACTAGTGACTGTACATCGAAATTTTCCAACTGTGTTTTTATTTTTGTTTGTATTTTAAATGACTCTTTGTTTCTAAGGCAAGTTACAATGAAAAGTGTAAAAACTGATGACACCTAAGGCAAATTTTCCAGCTGTTAAAGTGCTTCAAATCAAAATGAGGTTGAATTTAGCAACCTTCAAAATTTCAAGATTTTTATCTTTTTTTTTAAAAAAACCCTCATTTAGAATGCGGAAAAAAATCCTAAATATCTTGAAACCCTCCAAGGGTGATAGAATTGGATTTTTTCAGCTTTTTTTGACATCCCTTGTTCATCTTTGTTTGAGTAGCACCTTCTGTTTGCTGAATTTGTGGTCAAGAACAAGGTGTTCTTCTGTCAGTGCTGCAAGGTCTCTTAAAGGGCAAACCAGACAGTACACTCCCATGGGGGGTAAACATTTCAGCTCTTTTAATGCTAACCGAAATCATGTATAAAACCTGTAAGTTTGTCAGTCTGTCCCAATCCAGATATTAAAACTGTGTTTTCTTTATAGATGCATCCATGGTTTGGATGATGAAGCTTGATGAGCAGCAGTTGGCTTGGATTACAATATTTGAAAAGATGTGCTGAACTTTCCAGGCAACATGCCCTCGACTTTGAGAACAGGCAAACTTAAGTTGATATCTCCAATATTGCACGAAGAGAAAGAAGGGAGCTAGCTGCTTTGCACAAATAACTGAAATAAATGCTGTGCTGCTGTCAAGAGAGCTCAAAAGGAAAAAAATCTGTTTTAGGGAGAGGATTTTGCCCAGGAGGAAGGTGCACAAGGAAGAAGGAGGAGAGGTGACGCTACAAGCCAGCTTCCTGACCACTAGAGCAGGACTGAAGCTTCACAACAAGGTAAAAAAAGAAACTAAACCTGTCAAACATTTTTGTGTCTTCCCCCCTCACTCCAGAATCCATCAGATAAGAAATGGGATGAGTTCATGCATTGATTTTTGATGAGTGGTTTCTCCTACTGCCTCCAGCCTCCCTTGTGCTCCTATGCCTGCTTCCTGTGTCACCCGTGCCTGCATTTGCAGAGCCCATTGCAGAGGCCAGCAGACACTTGGAACAGGCTTCATGTAAAAATGATCAGCAAATCTCTGCAGTCTTGTCCACATACCTAAACCTTAATTTTTCAAACTTCTCTACTCACATACACACGATAAATATATCACTGTTGGAGAAAGCTCTGTGCCTCTAGTTTGTGCCAGAGGAACTTGCTGCTTTATTTTTAGAAGTGAAGCTGACACACGCCTTACACTCATCTGTACTCTTTGCAGCTCCAGAGCACGGCAGTGATGTATTTTCCAAACTGAGAGATGCAAAGAGAGCTGAAATACTGGGCTTATCACATTGCCTTATCCAAAGCCACAAGAGGATAAAGAAGGGAGATGGAAAACACAGAGCAAAATTACCTTATTTCTATGTACCGTCTTTGGAGAATTGAAAATCGTTTGCTGCAGAAAAGAAAGTTGAAGTTTGATGTATTTTTTAGTTTCAGTCTCTGCAAATGATTTTCCTCTTAAATATATGTGGCTCCTCACTTGTCATGCCCTGGGCTCAGGAGTGGCAGAAAGCATTCCTTGGAGGGGAAGGCTAGCTGAGACAGAAGAAGGTGTCTTGGGCTTGGTCTGTGTAAAGATAGAACTCAATGGGCATGAGGGACACATGTCTTTCCTCTGCTGCACTTTGTGTGGTGCGACTGGTTCATGTGAAGGCTGTGTGGTGGTAAAGGTGGAAAGGGTTCATCACACTCTTCCTCTGAGGTTTCTGTGTGTGATTTTGCTGTGAAGGCCATGCCAGCTTGTGAATCTAGACCTGTATTGTCATATTAATATTCCCAAATAAATTTTTAAATTTGGCAATGATGAAAGTTGCTAGACTGAACTCCATTTAGATTAAAATCCCCTCTTTTTTGTGGATCAGAGGTTTCCCTGCTCCCCCTCACTCACATGTCTCAGCACTGAGCTGGAAGGACATCTCTTCGTACATAACGAGGAGTTTTTAATATCCATGACTCATTCAGTCATTAGTTTAAGTGCTGCTGTTCCCAGTGAGAATGCCAATGACATGGGTAGATCTGGTGATGGGAAGATAGTGCTGGCCAGGAAGCGACATTGATTTCACATCAATGAAGAGGAGACTATTGAACCAAGTGTGTAGCTACTACATGTCTACAGCAGGTTTGAATCAGAGAGAGGAAGGACACTTTCAAACTCTGGGCCTGGCCCAGTTCCTTGGAAGCACCAAATTGAAATATTTGCAAGATAATCATGAGTTCCTGTTTCAGAGTGGACATTGGGATGTTAATCTTTAGTCTTGAGAGTGAAATTCCCTCATGTAAAGGTGATGGTGGGGAAGTATGTGATACATGCTGAACAGCAACCATACTGATGAAGACGGGAGGGAATAGGAGTGGCTATACAGAGCAAGATCATCTACTTTGATAACTCCATTGATCATAACTAAGAGGTAAAACATATAAGAAAGCAAGCTCTCTGGAAGTGAGCCGTCCCCAGCAACTAGTGGTTAAATGTGCTAAGCACTTCTTGGGAATGTCCTTAAGTTGTCCCTGTGGATCAAATGCTCCTTTGTTACTCTGAGCTGCCCAAACAATGCAGTGTCTGGCCCAGTATCACGTTTATATGGGTTGGACCAGGTCACCTGAATTAGAAGTGCTAAGTTGGACTTGGCAGAGAAACACCACAGCACCAAGTGCACCCATGGTTCAGCAGGCCATTAATATTAAACTGTGCTCTAGTGACTAGGGCTTATCTCAGTCCCCAGTCCTGTGTAATTCTGTCACTTAACCCCTCTGCTGCCTACCCTGGATAGCATCTATCGGCACTTCACACAGAGCAGCGGTCATATATGTGGGTGTAAGTTCCTGTGTAATGAGTAGGACTTAATAAGAGGAACAGACCTTATAAAGTCCTACATGGCTCCATCTTCATTAGTTGTGTAGTACTTTTGTCTCCTCAGTGGCTTGATGCTTGGAAGAGAGAGATACAGCCCCTTGCATCTCACAGGAGTCTCTTCCAGATCTTCAACGAAGAATGGAGTGTAATTTGGCACTTACTATTTCATTGCATCAGCTTTTCTGAGTCGGGAAGTGCTCTTAGCACAAGCAAATAAATTACCCGTCTCATTTTGCTGTGTGTTCTGCAGCCAGCCATATGTTTGAGCCTGATAGAGATTCTTATCTCGCTGGCTAAAATTACTCAATGGAGGATGACATTTCTTATCAAGGGCTTTGCTGAATCAGAAAGTGGCCCTGGCACCCAGCTCTGAGACACTGCTCCTCTTTGTCCAGCCTCCCAGGCTGGCAATAAATGGATTTATGCCTGTAGGTCAGAGGTGCGTGCATCAAGGTTATGCTGCAGATCAAGGCTCTGAGGATTGTCTGTATGTGCAGGAGGACATGGAATTGAGGAGAGGAAGCAAGGCTGTTAATTTAGCGAAAACTAGTGGGCCTTTAGTCGTGCAGACACATCTTTGTTTGGAAGGTCTTTGTATGCACGACTGATAATTTCAGGATTCATAGCCAGTAGGAGCTAGGGACTATTTTCTCCCACTGCACAAGAAGGCTTTGCTTAAAATTAGGTGGTGTGAGTAACCATCCCTTTCTACCAGCAGCACTAGCATTTCTCCAGACTTACTCATGGCTTATATAAAGCTTCATCTCTCCATCCTCCCACATCTTTAATGGACTGGTTATTTTCCCTTCTCTCTTTCCCTTTCTTTCTCTCTTGTGTACTTTGGAGTTTATCTGGTAGTTGTTGATGATTTAAGGTGTTCTCTGGGTCTTTGGCAGGTAGGAGAGTCAGGGAGAACCAACTGCTCTTCGTTACAGCTTGTTCACGTATAGCATCTTCCCTTTCCCTTCTAGTACAGAACCAACAGTTTGGGGTGTCTGGTTTCTGCGATATGCCCAGGAAAAGCTTTCAATGGAAAGCGGAAGTACCTGTTGGTGGATTGTCCTTTCCTCTAGCTGGTTTCTGTCCACGAAGGCAGTTTTGTCCCTAGGAGCCCTCCTGTAGAGAAAGTGAGACCAGCTACCCACAAGCCACCGAAGCATGCTCAAACTCTCTGTAAGTGGTTCCTGGAAAAGGCAGCTCTGAATTAGCATCTTTATTTTCTCTGTGCAGGACAGTGTCTTCACCAGGTCACTACTCACTCACAGTGTTGTACTAAGAACAGGGGAAGGGTCATTGTCTCAGCGCAGAATAGATCTGGTAAAATGCCCTCTTCCATGTGTAGGGATTGAGAGAGAGCTTTGCCTGGGCATATCGCAGAAGCCAAACACCCCAGGCTGTTGGTTCTATACCGCAAAGAGGAAAAGAGAAGGCAGAGGGAAGATGCTATACGTGAACAAGCTGTAACAAAGAGCAGTTGCTTCTCCCTGACTCTCTCCTACCTGCTAAACAGCCAGAGCACACCTTAAATCTTCTACATGTGCATCATGAGTTTCTTTTGCTGAATGGTCACACGGGAGTTTTTCAGATTTTTTGTGACCATAGCAGGTGACTTCACTGACCATTTAATTACGAGTATCTTCAAGCTGGCCTGGGGCTACCAGGTAATGCACAGCAGGAGGTGAAGTCTCAGGAGTCCAGCAAAAGACCTTCCTTAGGTCATTATAAAGTTGGCAGCCACCCAGGGTACGGTGAGGACACTGCATCTGAAGGTCTCACCATCAGTGCCCTCACTGACTCAGCCCTGGTGTACTCTCAGGAGCATGGAATACGTTGAGAGCAATGCTGCCTGGCACTGGTGAGAGGACCACTTCATTTTGAAGAGCTAAACCACCAGCACCACTTCCTGCAGCACCCTGTGAGATGCCCGGAGATAACAATCCTCCGTGGTGTGGCAGCAGGCCAAGATCGTGCCATGGGTGGCTCCTTGGGGAGGCTCTTCTGCCATTTGCAGCAGCCATCGTCTTTGTCAGCCTGTGAGAAATGCTGAGGCTGATGGGTGCAGCATCCTCAGGGAGTTCTGTCCCTGGAGAAGGGCAGCAGAGGTCAAAGAGTGGGATAGCACTCTTTGTAGGTGGCACCATCTGGGGACATGCTGCTCCTGTAACCGTGTCAGCAGCCTAATTTTGAGGTTTTATCCATGTCCTTCCTCTGACTTTCTGTAGTGCAACCCAGCACCTATCACAACTCACAGCACAGGAGTCCCCAGGCACCTCCAGGTGCCATCGTGTGTTAGCTGGGTCCTTCTGCCTTCACAATTTCTCTCTTCACCATTTTCCTCCTCAAATCGTGCTGAGTCACTCTGACCTCACGGCAGCAACCTCGAGCTGGCCTGCCAGCCTCTGGCCCGGTGCCACTGGTTGAGAAACTGCTGCCCAAATGCCAGTGCCCTGAGATCACATTGGGATGGATATCTCTGGGACAGTGGATAAACAGCCAGTACTTGGACTTTGGACCCCAGCCAGCTCTGCACAACATCACACCACAGTCGTATTTTCCCTGTTACCTACCTCTAGCTCAGGTATCTGTTTATCGCCGGTTTGCCTTCGGTACAGCGCTGTCCCATCCGGTGGCAGTGGGTGGTTGCCTCAGTGTTGACTTGCAGGTGGTCACAGGAAGTGTCATACTCAGGGATGGTGGGCAGCTGGGGCCACCAGACAGCATAGGCAGGTCATTTCCAGTTGAGTACCCTCTGGTGATGTTGCAGCAGAGACCTGTGAAGCAACCTGTTGGGGCTGTGGGTTGACTATGGCTGGCAGCCGTCCCATGCGTGTCTCTGGGAGTGTGGGAATTGGGGCTCAAAGGACAGAACTACCAAATATTGCCAAATACTTGCATTGAAATCTGTTCAGCACAGGTGCTTCCAGCCAGCTAGGAGTTGTTGAGTCTAGAAGAGCTACCAAAATGTCTGCTCCATGTTCAGAACTTCCCAGAGCCAGCATAGGCTCGTGTGTGCACAGTGAGACAAGACAGCAGAAATATATTGCATGGTGACGAAGAAGTGGACAAGGTCCGTCCCTCTCATTGTGCAAGTCAGAAAATGTCTATTAGAAGGATAATCTTCAATAAAAATGAACTGGGAACCTTTCCTCTATGGCTTTGGTGTGTTAAAAACACACAGCCTGTTTTCAAAGGTTCTGTGGACAAGTGCTATGGACAAATGCTGTGTCCTGCACTCTGTGCTTGCTCAGGCATATTCTCAGTGTGAGCTTTTCCCCATCCAGTTTCTGTCCTCAGTTCCAAACTGTACTTGCTGATCTTCCCACCTGATGTGCTACAGTGGCAAACAGCTCATTTAGGGAGTTGCCATTCAGCTTTAATTAAAATTCTGGATGCCTTTTTATCCCAAAGAAAGTAAAAAAAGGTTTTCATCTTGATTGCTTAGGAGTATTGGAGGGTTTAACTGGGTGCCCTTGATTTCGGCTGTGATTAAGCACACGTGCAAGTGCTTTCCTGATCGGAACCAAAATTATAGTAAACCTTGATGACCTGCAGTGGGAGTCTTTCATCTGCACTAAGCTCTGTGTAAGTGAAGGAAGGATTGACAACCCTTGGAGCCAACGGAATGTGTGAATCCTGGCAAGGAGGTGAATTACTGTGGAGTTCAAAGCATGACATGCTTCTTTATGTACTCTAGCTCAGTTGGCAGAAGGGCATTAGCTCTTAAAATGTGATGCTGGGGTTGGAGATAGGGTTGTTTTGTGCGTTCTGAACTTTGCCAAGCATTCAGGAGGGTAGGTGATGACCCACAAACTCCAGCTGACTGAGCATTGCAGGATGCAGGATGAAGCTGCGCTGGAGTTACTCGTTTCCTTTGGTACCACAGGGGTAACTTTACAAAGCAGTTAGACCATAGCTCAGGAAATATTTTTCTGCTGACCACATCCCTACCTAGTGATTGCCCTCCCACTCTGGGAAGCAAAGGCAGGAAGAGTGAAGCGCTAGCTTAAGGTACTTGGTTTGCAAAAATCAACCTGATTTTATTTTATTTAAATATTTGATCTCTGGATTATTCTTTAAGGAATTTTTCACTGGAGTTTGCAGAAAGATTAATTTCTTTTGAAAATTTTAAAGAGGAAAGTGTCTTAGTGTTGCTGTTGAGACTCTTGAGGACTGAATGGGATGCAGGCAGGTGGTAATGCCAGGAGAAAGGGATTAGAGGTCAAAGCAAATGTAATTTCTGCAAATTTATCATAAAGAAATTTGGCCTCATGAGGGCATTGAGCAGCAAAACACCTTCCTGAGGAGAGACAGAGCATCACTGCTTTGCTTGTGTGACGCAGGGAGTGATCCAGCTCTCTTCCCCAGGGAATGGGCTGGTGCATCTTCCATCTCTAATGTCTCTGCTTCCTCCTATCTGATGTAAATAATTTAGAAGGATTGAAACATGATCATGGGGCCGCCTGTGCAGGAGAAAGGCTAAAGCTCTGGGCCTGGCAGCGTGGAGGGGACCTGGTACCTAATGCAGTGCCTGTTCTTCCTGGGCAGTGTGCCAGGCAAACAAGTGCTGGACTAAAGCGACTAAAGTCGCTCTACCCTGTTGTTTTGTTCTTTCCATCCTTTTCTCCATGTCTCTTCCCACTCCCTTATTTTCCTTTCTCTTTATTTTTTCATTCCTCCTCCTTTTTTTTCCTTCAGTCTTTCCCTTTTCATCACTGTTTGCCACAGTGTTCTGCATGTGAAAGATTGGTAGCTGTTTTTTGCTGGGCAGTTTTTGGCTGTAATTGGGCTGCAGGTATTTTGACTATGTAAGAACTAAACAAAAGGACTGACACTTCTATACTAGGGATGAAACTTGGAGATGAAAAATCACCTGTTGATGCAGAAGGGAAATCTGTGAAAAGCTGTGCTGGCAGCAGGGTAGGAGATGGCTTCAGGTGGCAGTAGGTAGGAAGATTTTTCTCCATCTTTGAATTCAGAGGATATTAGTTGGCAGTGAATGTAACTCGCATCTGGAGGCAATGGGGCCTCCATGGTCTAGTGTGAGTAACTGCAGTGCAGCTGCAGCAGAGTTTTAAGTGCCAGGTCCCAGAACAGTTGCACGGGTGCTTCAAGTTTTCTGGAAAGCAACATGAAGCAGAGCCAAATCTTGCTAGTTCTGCTGTTCCTTCGCTTGTCTGGCTGGCTTCTCATCTGGAGCTCCAGAGATCAGGGGAAGACAATGCAGAGTCCTTTTGCCATTTAAAAGTGTCGGTTAGCAAGCGCAGAATCCAAAAGTGTTCATCAAAGAGATAAAATAAATAGAGCCCAAACTCCAAGAGCAGCTCACCCCTAGAAGAGCTGTCTTTATTTACTCAGTGTCCTGATGGAACACCACTGTGAGGAAAGACTGAGAGAGTTGAACTTCTTCTGCATGATGGGGAGTAGGCTCCAGGGAAACCTAACTGAGGTCTTTCGATATATAAAGGGAACTTATAAGAAAGATGTTTTCGCAGTGCTTGTAGTGACAGGACAAGGGACCATGGTTTTAATTTAAAAGAAGAGAGGTTTAGATTGGACGTAAGGAAGAAATTTTTACAATGATGGTGAAATATGGAACAGGTTGCCCAGAATAGTTATGGATGCCCCATCATTGGAAGTGTTCAAGGTCAGGTTGGCTAGAGTTTTGAGCAACCTGATATAGCTTGGACTAGGTGATCCTTGAAGATCCATTCTGACCCAAACCATTCTGTGACTCTATGATTCTTTAAATCCCACAAGTTGTGATGCCCTTTTGAAATGGATCTATTTGCGTTAACTGGGAGGGAAGAAATGGGGCAGTATCAGCCTATCCAGCAGCAGAGACATGGTCATGCCAAGAAACAGCTGGCAGCTGCTGCAACTTGGAGATGGCACGTTCAGCAGAAAGGTGGATGAGCCCAGAGCCTGGGCATCCCTTCACCTGCACGGGTGAGCAGGGCCAAAGCACCATGAAAGACCACAGACAAATGTCCATAAACCTATGGAAATATTCTCTCGGAATATCACTCCTTTGCTGTGAAACAGATCAGCCTAGGACAGGAGTTGAGCATAATTACAGTGTAAAGTGGCATTTGTTGGCTTATCTCTCCATGAGCTTTCTCTAGGCATATCTTTCTCTGATTGCTGAGGGCTTATTTAAATGAGCAATTGCTCATCCCTGTGCCTGGGTGGCTGGTCCTGAGAGTCTTCCCAGTGTCACTCATGGATATAAATTGTGAATATATGTATTTTTAAATTCAGGGCTTTCATTACATCAGACACAGCAGTATGGTCTCCTTTTTGTGCCATCTCAAATTTATCCTTCAAACACACATAATCTTTCAGCACCATTGTAAAGTATTCCAATAATATTGTTGTAGATTCCAGTATTACAGTTACATGTAAGAGCAGGATGCTCCACGGTTTCCTGTGACTCTACGGTATTTTCATTTTTGGCTTCTCTTGGAGACCCATGTAAACCACTCTTTTATTTTCAGCGAAGTGTCTGTTTTAGCTTCATGATTACTTTGTTCTTTACACTGAAAGGAGTCTCAGAGCATTTTAACCTCCTGCTTCCCCTGCCTTGTAATCTCCCCAGGGTTTGCCAGGCTCCTTCCTAACATGAATGGGGGGCCAGAGGGGGAGGAGGCAAAGCGGGAGGATTCGCTTCCGATGAAGTCAGCTGAACTCCATCCTGCAGCGGGTGAGCTGGGAAGGACCTGCCGCATCCGCTGCTTCCGATGCTGCCAGCGCTGTATTAGGCAGTGCAGGCTTGGGCTAGGAAGCGGGTAGTGACTGTGCACCCCCACCCAACGACCTTCCCATGGGAAACTTTCCCCAACAGGAGGATGCATGAAGATGTTAAATTCTTCCCAGTGTCTTGCTAAAGTTTCCCTTTTCTTAATTTAATTTCACTTTGCTCATGAGTTAGGAGATTATTTAAAAAAAAGAAAAAAAAAAATCACTTTTTTTGACAGTGTATGTATTTGTTCAACTTTGAAGTGTTTTTTCTGCCTTTAAGTAGAAAAAAATCCCTTGGTCCATCAGAGGTGCAATGTGTATCAGCACTGGCGAACACCTGGGAATTGCTTTATCCCAACACAAAGGGATATTTTAGAAAAAATTAAGTCATAAGTTTGAAAATGTTCCATCTGCTTGAAAAAGAAGAAAGAAACATGCAGCAGGCGTGTCTGTACTTTTCTTCTCAGGGTCATAACTTGGTGCCTGTTGGTGGTTTGCAGAGTGCTACCCCTTGAGTCCCTGTCCACAGCAAAGACCTAATGCACTGTGCAGTCCCCATGCATCTGCCAAAGTCCTGGGCTCCAGCAGTTCTACAGCTGAATGTCTGTGATGAGCAAAGTACAGAAAAGAGTGGCCAAAGTACCAAAGAGAGAGTCCTATGTGAGATCAAACATCTCACCCAAATTCGAGGAGGGATACTGCCCAGTAAACCTGGGCCTTGACACACTGACAACCAAGGATGTCCCAGTACCTCAGCCTTGAGATGGGTCTTCTCCTGGGGATTGCTGGAACTCAGAGAGCAACTTGGGCTACCTTGGGTCACCCTTGATTCTTGAAGCAGCTTTGAATTTCTCTGAGCTCCTGCTCCTGAGGGTGATAAAGGGCTTTGTGTCCACTAGAAAATGTGGTGGGCAGCAGAAGCCTTGAGTAATTCGGTGCTGTGAGAGCAAGGAGGAAGGAAAACATAGAAGAGGAAGGACTGCTCTTCCTTCCCATGTCTCTTCCTTCCCAACTTCATCCCTTCATCCTTCCTTTTCCCATTCAGTGCTCTGCCTCCAGGACTCAATCTCTGCTTTGCGGGGTCCCACCACCCCTCCTGGTTAAGAAGCCAGTCATACAGCCAAGTAGACGCTGACTTTTTGAAGCTCTGCTCTGTTTTCTTGTTTGCTCATCTTAGAGATTAACTATGGGAACAGTTGCAACCTGAGATGATGGTAATTGACAGTTATGTCTAACATATTTTTCAGTTTTTGTTACCTTCCTGCAACTATTTTCACAATGCTCATATGAAAGGTCTGCTTATCTCACTCCTGCCATGGTAGAAGTGGCTAAAGAAAACATCTCTGTTTGTTTGTATTGAAACTGGTATGGTTTGTGGCTTTTATGGCTTTTATGTTTTTCTGCTGTTTTTTTTTTATCTTGAACTTTTGAGCAGAAGGTAACAAAACACTCAAGGGCAGAGGCCTATCTCTTCTGTATCAGTGCAAAGGTAGGATAACTACTGTCATTTACTGTGGGTTTGCAACATTTAATATTCAGACTAATCTCTCTCTTTTTAAAATAAAGCCCTCTGCAAGTGTTGGAGTACATTAATTTTCTAATCCTTTTTCTTACTCATTAAGGTATGTTGCATTATAGTTATTAGGAAGCCGGTCTTCTGTAGCACAGCACTTGCATTGTCATTAAAGACTATTTTTTAAATTCTTGTCTACAAACGGCTGCATCAGAGGGATAGAGGTAGAGGGGCTATTCAGCATCCTGGGGCTACACTAGGATTGCATCCATGCATCTACACCTTGCATGGGTGGACCAGAGGTTGTGCACATTTACCTGCCCTGCACATAGTCACTGCTGTGGAGTTTCAAAACTAGCCTAAAAGCTGGGGACATGGCAGCCTCAGCTGTGCAAGGGTGCCTTGGTAGCTCTGCAAGGCTGGTAAGGGTTTGAGCAGTGGAGATTCTCTGGGACATCAGAGACTTGGGAGAGAAGCTGTGACTTCCTATGTCCTTTCCTTCTTTTGGTGGCTGGTGTAGTCTCGTGCTGCCAGGCCAGTTCAAGAGATGTCCTTCAGCACAGTGATGGCATTTGTCCAGCCTGGAGGGGTAGTTGGGGGCTTGTTTGCTTTTGTAATTAGTTTGACTGAGAGATTGCAGATTGGGGACAGAAGGGCTTGATTTCTCATGTCTGTTCTCAAGGTACTGGGCTGAGACTGTGCTTGTCTGGTGCAGAGGCAGAGGGTTTTATAACGTCTTTACAAGTCTTTGTTTCTGTGGTCATTATCTAGATGCAAATCATAAGATTTTTAAATTGACTAAAGTTTGCATGGTGTAAATGAGTCAGATGCTTCCCCCTTCACCATGGTCTTCCTGCCTGCAGATCAGTGCTGGGTGCAAGCCAGTGTGCCAAGGGCTTTGCTGGCTGCTCTGCTCCAGCAGCTCCAGGTCAACTGGAAACTGGCTCCAAAGCCTGCACACCTTTGAGCATCGATTAGTGAACTCAGCTATTTAAAGTAAATGTTACAGCTTTCAGGGAACTGTCACCTGAGTTGCTGCATAAACAACGTGAAATCAGTGCCAGACAGCCAGTGCAGCCGACATGAGAATCTTTTATATTTGCATAGAGATGCAGGAGAAGACCTATTGTTCTTTCAGACATTGAGGAATTCAGCGTCTCAGCCTTTATTGAGAAGTGATTTTTCTGCCTGTTTGGTAAACTGTGAAAATGAAACACGCAGATGAAGAGATTTACCCAAGATCGTGTAGGGTGTTGCCATGCTCAAGATGAGAATCTTCATTTTCTGTGTCCCAGTTTTGTGCTCCATCTATTAATATACTGATGCTATTTTTAGCCCTCTTTGTAGTCGCGTTGTTTGTAATTAGCTTCACTAATAACTGCCATTCCGTACACTGCGGGTCCCCTAGCAGAGCAGCACGCTCTTCTGAGCAAAGCTAAACACAAGGGTAGCTAATAAAAGGCACCCGTATTTCATGTTGGTGGTTGTTGAGCAAACACGTGTCCTTGTGATCAGGCAACTGCCTAAATACAGCTGCTGTACCTTAGTTAAGGATGAGGTGTTACTACTCAGGGTTTCCGGGGAGTTACCTTGCTGACCTTTGACGAAAGTGAAGAAGCACCATCTCTCCCTCTTCACTATATGCTGAGTCAAGGCTGCTGCTTTCGAAGAGAGATTGTATCTCTCATTACCTAGAGCCGGAAATCTAATTAATGGCTGCAAACATCTTAGATGATGGCTATATTTACACCCCAGCGTACGACAATTTGTAGATACCATAGTGACTGGGAGGTCCGCTTGGAGCAGCTGGATGAAGCTGGATGACCAAACTAGATGCAAATCCAGAAGCAGATTGACCATAGTGGTGACACTGAGCTGCAGTTCTCTTGTGTGCAACCAGTGGCTGTGATTGTGCTCCATGAACAATACAAACACTTCACCAGTTCCAGGGTAAAGGTGCTATCAAAGTAAACAATCATATTAGTTGTTAAGAGGAATAGACCATTTTCACAAATTTTTATTAAGAATCCAGTCTCCAAATTTCCAAGCCTAAAATAAGGGACTCAAAAATGTTCTCCAACTAATAGAAAAAAAGGAGGTGGGTGACTGCAGTGATGTGTCACCTCATTGCATGTAATTTCTGGACCAACAGTGTGTAGGGCAGAATTTTTAGGGGCAGCCAGATGAGCTCACCTTTTGGAAAATGGCAGCGTCCGAGGAGTTATCAACTCCAGAGCTGTGACCTCTTGTGAACACCACTTGGTTGCCTCAAGATCTGCAAGATCTGTGCAAACGTCACCATATTTTGCATGCACATGCAAGTTTTTTTCTTTCCTTCTTTGATATAAATAAATAGAGATAGTTATCTTTAACTGTGCACACACGCATGCAAGCCAAGCTAGTTCATTGAACATCAGCACAAGCCATGTATGCTTAAACCAGCAGTCTTTATTCAGGCAAAGCCCCTGTTGATTTTTCCTTGCTTCTGTAAATTCCAGAGCCAGGATCTGAAGCTGGCGGTGCACATTTGTTTGCATTTGTATCGTAATACAGATGGGTAATCCTTGTAATACGACTACGTTTATTTACTGATAGAAATGTGTAGAGCTGTGATAGCTGGCTACATAGATGATTATTGATGCCTTTTTTTTTTGTCCTGCAAAGGTTAAATGCTGTGATAGACCAAGTTTTCAATCAATTTAGATATGAAGACCTATCTTTTTTTTTTTCTCACCAAAGATTATTTACAGCAGGTAAAATGGTCTTTTGTTTTGAAGGAATCTCCTGATCTGTGTCTAATTTTATATCACATATGCTGCAAAAGCACTGCTGGGGCTAGATTGCATTTGTGGCCAGTTTGATTCCTACCCAGCACTTGACAATTAAGATGTGGTGGGTTTTGCACCTCTTCCCCTGTATACTGATTTCCTATGAAATGTATATTTAGACATCTGAAAGGCATAAGCAATTTTGATCATGCACCTCAAAACAGAAAAAAAAACAACCCAACCCAAACCCCAACAAAGCAAGCCCAAAACCTGGAGTTAAAGACTGTACTAGAAAGGTCTCAGAGCAGCAGGTCTTTACCTAGAAAAGCAGGGGAGATTTCCTAGAGGACAGGTCACCCCCCCAAGACAGGCTTTTGACTGGATCCAGCTGTTGTGTCCTCCAGATAAATTGAAATGGCAAGAGGTGGACTGGAGGAAAGGTCTAGGAGGGAAGAGGCTGGAGCATCATGACTTGCTCAGTGCAGTCCAGGTGTTTCAGAGAGTTGATGATCTGTTGAAGGAGAAAGATTCTGTTGGTTCAGAAGCAAATGCATCTCACCTGGCATGACTGTGCTTGGGCTGGAAATGAGAAGAAAGTTTCTAGTTGTGTCAGAAGAGAGATTTTGGAGAAGCTTCTTAATAGGAGAGGTGGGAGTGAGGTGTTTGATTTGTTTCTGGGCAGGATAGTGCATTTGCCTGTGGTAGATTCAGATGGAGTTCATGCTCCACAGAGGCCCTTTTCAATCCTATATAAAGAAAAGAAGAGAAAGAAGAAAATGTATATAATGAAAATGAGTTTGAGATTTCAGGAGAGAATAAGGTGGCCTGGTTTTATTTCTGAGTAGCTGTCCTCATACAGAACCTGTGCTGAAATGAAGGAATCAGTTTAATTCCAAGGTTATGTGGCCCTTTTCATCTGTCACGAGTGTGCCAATGGTGCTGGTCCTGATGACTTTCCTCATGCCTTTGTTTCCAACCCACCTCTGGTGTTGATGCTAAGGTTCACACAACTCTGCAGCAACCTGGGTCAAAATACGGACTTGAACAAAATTTAACCCAGAAGAAAAAAAAACCACACAGCCAAGCTTGTTCTTGATGGGGTCAGTTCCTGCACTTGCCTTACAAGAGCCCCCAGCCCCAGGCAGGTAGGAAAGATGGAGTTAGCTCTGAGAAGTGCTGTGGGGTGCAGTATGAACCTACCCTGGCAGTGGAGTCCCCAATAAAAGAAAGACATGGACCTATTATAGTGGGTGAGAAGGCTGGAACGTAAGAGTTGGGGTTGTTCAGCCTGGAGAAGAGAAGGCTCTAGGGAGGTCTTATTGCAACCTTTCAGTACTTCAAGGGGGCTTGTGAGAAACACGGGGACATGCTTTTTACCAAGGCCTGTATTGACAGGACAAGGTACAATGGTTTTAAACTGGAAAAGTTAGGTGTATTTTGAACATGAGGAAATTTTTTATGATGAGAGTGGACCAGGATGCCCAGCAAAGTTATGTATGCCCCATCACTGAAGTGTTCAAGGTCAGTTTAAACAACCTGATCTAGTGAAAGATGTCCCTCCCATGGCAGTAGGTTTGGATGAGATGGTCTTTGAATGTATTTTCCAACCCAAACCATTCTGTGGTTCTGTCCTAGCCCTGAGAGAGCTTTGTTTGTCAGTCCCTCACAGGCAGGAGGAGATTGAAGCGGCCATCTCAGACTTCACACTTGAGTGTGGAGTCCTAATGTTTAATGTTAAGAGCTTGATTGGTCCCCATGGCCATATTCTTGTGTCTGTTACCTGCAGGCCTACAGTAAAGTTGCACCCACCCGTGAAGCTCCTTACCCCACAAAGCCTCACAGCAGGCTGCAGATGGGCCCCTCTCTGCTGGTGTGAATCTTTACAGCAGCTCATGTGAAATGCTTTAGTGGCTCTGAGATGTTAGGGCAGTATGATTAATACCCAGGGTTTTCTCTTCATTTCTGTCGTGTGAAGTTGGGGAGATGTTTGGAGTTTTCTCCCCTCTCCACCCCCGCTCCCCAGCTACCCCTCTGAAATCTCTGTGAAGCACCCATGTGATGACTCAGCCCCCTTGGGACACCCTTGGGGTATTCCACCTTCCTCCTCAGCAGCAATTTATCTGGTGAGAAAGTCCTCTAAGGCTTTGACTTCAGCTCTTGTGGCTCACCAGAGCCTACCGAGGTGCAGGCAGGCAGCGACTGCAAAGGTCATGTACGGCTGGGTGCGAAAAAGCAAGCATCATTGTTCAGACTTGCTTTCATCAAACAGATTTTAAAGAAGGTGGCTTTATCTTTTTCTTTCACTAATTATGCAGTGAAATTACTTGCAATTTAGTTGCTGAGTTTTAGTAAAAACAAGGTTAGGTGAGGAAGCATCCCCTGTGTTCAGGATCACTTCAAACCCCCTGCATGTATGAGTTTTGCTGCTGTTCAGGTTTATAGACACAGACTCCTAGCAGCTTTTTCTGGGTTGTGAGGTCATTACTTGGGCTTATGCTCACTGCCGAGTACTGCTTGCAGCAAGAAAGTGGTGAGTACAGACACCCGCGATCTGCCCTATCTTCTGTAAATTTGAGTCCCAGTCCCAAAAGCTGTGTCACATACCACTACTGCCACAGGTGTTTGCTGCAGTGTCTGCCGACAGGAAGGGTCATAGTGTAGTAGTTTTAGTAACACATCACTCATACCCCGTTCAGACCCTTGTAGTTGTCTTGCTCCTCCTGGTGTGCATGTTTCTTCTCATGACCCCAAGCCAACTTTCCCCTTGCCACTTTGAGTGCTGTCTTGCTGTCCAGGTACCATCTTCCTCCTTTTACTTCTTTGATAACATGTTCTGATGGGGTTTTTTTTCCCTCTTGTTTTCTTTACAGATTTATCTGGAAAGTATGACCAGCAGGAGCAGCTTACTCACCATTAGATAAGTATTATGAGTGACTCATACTAGACTATCAGTAGCTGGGCAGCTGAAATGAATAAGTTGTTTTATAACAGCTGTAGCTCAGTGCTAAGAGCTGGGAACCTTAGTTCCACCATTAATGCTTTTTCACAAACATGCTTTGGATCTCTGGCACCATTTTTGCATTGGTTTGTTCATTTAAAGGTTTCATAGAAGAGGTTTTGCTACTGATGATGAGGTACTGGGTGTGGGGCAGCTCATATCATTTCAAGCCACACTTCAAGAATGTCACCTTAAAGTAAATGCTGATGTTGAAAGGCTGCAGCTTTGTAGCTGTTCTCCAAGACAACAGACAGGTTTTGTCTTTTTAGTAGATGCTGTTAGTGGCTTTCCTCGATTCTTTGTGGGTTTTGTTTTTGTTTTCTTTCCAGAACCATTGCGCCCCTTCTCCACTAAGACAACTCAGATAGTACAGGAACAGGTAAGACAACTACACTTGCAGTATGTTAATTTTGAGTTCTTAAAGGCAAAATACTGCCTTCAATGAAGTAAAAAAGCCCGTGACTGAATTGCAGTGAGAGTTGTACCCAACATGGTCAGCCTCATGAAATTACCTGGAATAACTTTGTTTGGGTCCAAATGTGCAGGCTCCCCAAGAGTATACACCCAAACCTGCCTCTGCTTCCAAAACCAACTGACATTAAATCTGCATGAGCAGCAGGTAATGGGATTTAAGAAGTGATGAGCAAGTGGGAGAAACCTGTCCTTGGTGGAGGTGCAGAAGTTGCTGAGCTGTGAAGTTGGGGGTGTGTGCAAGATGGCAGAAGCAGCTGGGAAGGTGTTAACCCAAGCAGGTTGGCGGGAGGCTGCAGTGTCATTAGCTGAAGTTGGGTAGACAGCTTGGAGGGGTGCAAAGGGCCATGGAGGATCGAAGGAAAACAGGAGAGAAAAGGAGACATTTTGATGGGGAGCATGGCAGTGAGGGATGTGCCAGCAGTGTCACCAGGGACGGCTTATACCCCGCCTGGACCACACACTTGGACATCATCTCCTGTGCTTCACACCATGGCTTAAACTACTGAAGGCTTGGTTTCCACCAAGGTGCTGGACTGAGACCCCAGAGAGCTGTATCTCAAGGAGCACGTTCCTTTCACCAGCCTGGGGCAGTGACAGCAGGCTAGGTGCTCATTTTCTCAGCAAACCTCAACAAGAGCCCCAGTGCCTTAATGCACAAGAGAAATTTAGCTTGAGGATTCGTGCTTGTGACATGATCATGTGATTTGTGTCTCTACATTTACTATGAGGGTGGTGAGACAGTGGACTGGGTTGGCCAGAGAAGTTGTGGATGCTCTCTCCCTGGAAATGTTCAAGATCAGGTTGGATGGGACTTAGAGCAAATTGATCTAGTGAAAGATGTCCCTGCCTATGGCAGGGGTGCTGAATTAGATGATCTTTAAAGGTCCCTTCTAAGACAAACCTTTCTTTGATTCTATGATTTTGATGTTCATTGCAAAAACTGATGAGGGATCCACTTGGCAAGGTGTTTTGTGCTGAGGCCTATGTAGGAGATTCTGTTCTTCAGGCTGTTGTGCCACTCTGGAGTAAAGAGCTGTATGCTGCTTGTACTATAAAAATAAATTACATTTCATCTGGCTCCAGGAACAATTGTTTTAGTAAAAGGCCCTGTGTGACAGCTTATAATCTAGGCTCAATTGGGTCTCTGATCAATAAAGCAGAAACTGCCTTTAAGGCCTTCTCCCTTTAGACTCTGTGTCAGATATTTGCATGCCATGAACTGACCTCAGGTCTAAATTGTTCTGAGTGGTAATCTGGCTTTGCTTTTTGGGGAAGGGATGGGAGTTTTGCTATTGGGGTTGGTGTAGCATCAGCCAGTGAGTGCAAGGATAGGGGCACTGGGAATTTTACTGGCATATTTTTTTCCCTTTGGGCACGTCCATCTACAATGATATGCCTAAAACCAACCCCAAAGCCCAATCAGTGCTCCTAACGATTGCTTGGTGGAGGTACTTTTGAGGTAGAGAAATGAAAGCACCAGCCCCTGCCCTGCTCACCTTGTATCTCTGGGGTGAGGATTATAGCTCAGAGGCAGGATCTGGTGCTTCCCCGTGGGTGGACTCAGCAATACGTATTCAAATCAAGCACTCAGGCATGTCGCCTCTGCAGCACAGGCCTGAGAGGTTCATGGGGGCTTTCCAGCCCCATGGGCCATTATTATTAAAAGGGTTTGCGTGTGTTATGTCTTTTGGTTCAAGCTGTGAACTGCCAGCAGACTCTAAAAATTGCTGCTAAGTCCTGTAAATAGTACTGCAAAAAGTTTCCGAGAAGTGTCATACCTTTCCTATATATATATATTTTACATCTAAAGATGCTCAGGCACGCATTCGTGCTGAAAGTTTGCTGAGCCCGGTAGTTCTTGTTTGGGAAGCTCAAGGAGGAAGCGGCTAAGGATAAGGAGGTGGTTGCTGAGGTTTTGCTTCTCTCTGTTTGGAAGGGTGAATTTGGGGGCATGTTTGTGGGTTTGGTGGGTAGGTAGAATGATTTAGAGCAATGTGAGTGACCTGCATGGTAACTGGGATTGTGCCAGCTGAGTGACTATATCAAGGATTACGAATCCCAGGGCACCCAAAATCCAAATAGGTTTTTAAATCACACAGGTCATTTTAAAAGAGATAATTAAGTTCCTGAGTCACTCAGTAATGCCTACAAATGTTCCTGCAAATGGCTCATGAAGCACTTGCAGTCTCTAACTTCTGCCAGAGGTAAATGCACTAATAGGAGCAAATTAGCTGCCCATGCAGCATTTTCTGTCTTGGAGTTTCAGGGTGTTTTACCAAGATGTGTTAATTCAGCTGTATTGAATGTACTACTCAAATCTGCATGCTCTGATAACCATCCTCAGGTGAAATGAATCCTTATGGAGGCATTTGAGATACTGCTGCTCCCAGTTCCCACCTGCCCTGTTGCCAAAAGCTGGAGGCTGTGTGATGGGCTATGTGGGTGTTTGTACCATATCCATTGTTCTGTATGAGCACAAAACCATCTTAGCTTACTGGAACAGCTAGAGGGCAAGGCAGGGAAGCCAAAATGTGGCATATGCCCTTGCTAGAGGGATTTGGGATTGACTGCTGGAAGCGCACCAGTATAGGAACAGCAACATTTCAGATGCTGAAGTTACGCTTAGAGAACAGTTTTGCCCTCTGGAAGTCTCTGCTTCTTTCCATTTGACTAGTTGATGGGGTGAGAGTCATCACATGGCAGCGCCCGTGTAGGCTAACAGCACAGCATTTGGTTTCTGCTGTAGTCAGTGGAGACCTAGTGAACATTGGCCATGGGGTTTAAGGTGCGATGGATGTGATGGGTGGGATGAATTGCATCCAGGCTTTCCTGGCTGTGTGACAGGTTATTCACCGACTTGTTCAGATGTAGACGGCAATGCTGCAAACACCTTTCTTTGATTGGATATGATGTGCCACTAGCCAGTTCTCTCAGCCTAGTTGCCTATACTGTAGATGTCTATAGGGTAGTTGAGATGGATCCTACACCTGCTATAGCAATGCTTATGCCCCAGCCTATGGTGGGCTGTTGGATGGGATCTTTTTAACCCAGCTTTGTGAACTCCTCTTGCAGCATAACTTAATTTCCATACATTTCCAGAGAAGAAGTTGGACAGATTGAGGCCAGCTTGGTGAAGGGGAAACTCCTGTAGGTCATGGGCAGTTTGGCACTGGCTGTGTTCCTAGTGGGCTCTACACTCACTGCAGCTGTGACACATGGAGGCAATGATGAAGCGAGGGCAGGATTTCAGGGCATGACACAGGGCTCATGTGGAAGCTTTTCAGGAATATAGTTACTTGAGGCAGTATGAGGAAGGCAAGTAAATACTATCCTCTTTCCCAAAGATTTAATTAGTTTTGTGGCAAAGATTTCTTTGGATCTTGGCTGAAGGGTTCCATCATTTTAGGACTTGCCATTTTGAGACTGGTAGCTAAGTCATACAGAATTCCTCTTAACACTGCTAGTTTGAAATGAGAGAGAAGGATCTCCATTGCTTGAGCTCTGCTCACCGCTACCAATTTCTTCACGCTGCAAGGGCTGATGGCATGGGGGAGGGCATCCACTGGGATCAGAGGGGACAGAAGGGATAAAAATAAGCAGCTGAAGTCTTCATGATGCAGTAAAAACATTGACAATAGGATCATGGTCATAGAAGAGGTGGGGGAAGGTTTCATCCTGCACCTGACTCAGCTGGTACCCCTGTTCTGCTGTAAGAAACAGCTCTTTCCTTACCTTTTTGCCAGCGTAATCTGTCCCCTTTATAGAACAGCCTATCCTGAGATGCAACGTGGTGTTTATTCAGGTGAGGGTGCCTCAGGAGCTGGGCGAGCTCTATTTTGGTCTTCCCAATAACACGCCATCAAGCCTGCTTCCTGCCAGGGAGATCAATGAAGACTGTGAGCAGGGTGTGCTGGGCTGAACACCAAACTGCAGGCGGTGTTTGGCAGCAGAAGACACAAGAGGGACAAGGCAAGCTGTTGGGTACATGAGCTACAAAAGTCCCTTCATCTCCCAGGGCACAACACGGTTCTGTCATTCTAGCACATAGGTGAGAATTCATGAAATTGCACAGGTTGTTTATCTTGAGGAGTCACCTGCACCAGTCTGGATGCTCAGGACTGGAGAGATTTGTGGTTGCTTTCTTGTTACCTCCCTAGGTTTAGGGGCTGCAAAACGAGAAGGCAACTATAGTTGAACACAAAATCTAACCTCTTGTTTTGCTGGGCTGGCTGCTGCCTCTGGAGGTCCATAGGCCATGTGAGTATGAGGAGCATGGGCTTATGGGCCTTTGGTGAGCAGTTCTCTGCTGGTGCATGGGGATGTGCTACTGAGCTCTTGCCACGTCCTTTTCAGGGTCCCAGTACCCTCTCTCCCTTTTAGATGGACTCTGGTGCAGGTGTACAGGGGCTGACTTTGCCATCTGCATGGGTTACGGTTGCAGCAGACTTCCCCCCTGCAAGGGGAATTTTCCTTGGCTGCGACAGAGGCCAAGCAATTAGCTTATAAAGCCCAGCCATGGTATCGCAACATATCTATAGATGTATTATGAACACCTGGAGACACATCTGCATCAGACCATGTTGCACGACTGTCCCAAGTGGGCAGCAACCCCAGCCAGTAGGTCTGCATAATGCCAGGGTCCTGCCTGTATGGATTCACCAGCCTGGCTGCCTGTTCCAGGCCACGCAGGCAGTGTCAGCCTGTGCAGGAAGCTGGTGTTTGCTTGTTTTTAAAGCCTTAATCCCTGACTGATTTCAACCTGAAACCTCCCTTAGCTTCACATTCTTCACATTTGGAGTTGCAATCTGAAAACATTTGAGCTAAACCCTGTGCCCTAACGGTTGCTCATCTGAAAGTGTGGAGCCAGCTCACAGCAGCTGCTAAAATAGCAGAACTGAAGTGGAGAATGAAAAGTGAGATGGTGATTAAGACCTGATTTCCTGTTGCAGCCCTTCAGGGCTCTCACCGGCAATGGAGACGTTGGTGGCATCGACAGTGGTGGTGTGAAGCATCTCAGCCACTGGCCTCCGCCTGGCTGAGTCACTCACAACCTCTCCTGTGCTTGCTAGTACCGAGTACTTTGCAGACACTGGTGAGTGAGCTGGTCTGGTCTAAGTGAAGACAATAAAGATACCATTTTAGGAATGGGGGTCAGATGGGAAGCCCATGTGGTGTGGCCCTGACTGAGTTGGGGTTGGAAGCATCCACAGTGAGACCTGGCCCAGCTCCAGGATAGTGTGGTGTTCGTTGCTTTGCGGTGCCTAGAAAAGCTGAAAGTCTGCAAAGGATTTGGGAGCACTGGGGACATCAGTCCTCTGGATTTTTCTCCCATCTTTGCCAGTAAATTGCTTTAGACACACCATCTAGGACTAGGCAAGAGTAAAACACAAGGGAGGAAAATTGTTGCTGAAGGGATGGTGAAGCTCCCTAGCTGGTGCTATTTGCTCTGAGGGCATGCAGGCCGCTCACCCATCCTACTGCTTGACCCCTCATATAGATAGATGTCATAGAAGACCAAATGCATGAGAATTAGTTTATCTTGTTCTGGTTTTTTTCTCACCTTTGGAGTGCAAATTACTGCTCTTCTGTGTGTGTTTCAATAGCTACTAGTTCTGTGCTGTAGAGGATTGAACTTTCAGCAGTCCAGATCACATCTTTGTAAACTGTGTCCCTTCTGATAGCTAATGGAGGAATGACGTGCAGTGTGGAGATGGGATTTTCTTATGACAACTTGACCTTTAGAGAAAGCCAATTGCAAAACCCACTGCAAAGAGACCAGAACTCTACTGGCCATGCCATTTGCTCTGTGCTTGATGGTGACCCATCTAATGTCTCAGGAAAAGAGCAACTGAACAAGAGACCCTTGTTGCCAGACGTGGTAGCAAGTAGAGGGGAGGAGGAGAATGCATAAAAGGTTGTTTTCAGGGTGCAGAGCACCTGGAATCAGCTCCTTCTCCATTTTTGCGGTAGGAGTCATAGTCGTTTCCCCTCTCCATGCCCTCCATCCCAGCTGTAGCCATGTGGCTTGATGAAGGTAGCACTTGACCCAGTGTGCAGAGGTTTGTGAACTGGGGTCTCTGCTGTGGTCCCCCTCACGGGCATGTGGCCCAGCAAGGAGGATACTGGCTACATCCTTTGCTGGGTCACCTTACAGGGAGCTGCCACATACACCAGAAGGTGATTATTGCAGCCCTTTGGCAGGGTGAAGAGAAGACGACAAGCCCAAATCTGCAAACCCACCTCCGTAATCGCAGTGTCCCTCCACATTTGGCCTGCCTGAGGGGGTGCGAGAAAAGGCATCTATCTGTTGTGACAGCACTTGGGTGAACTTTTGTACCTGTCAACCAGCTACCTCCTATTTCTTTCTGAGTTTGAAAGTCACAGCAGCTTCCATCAACCCTGGTGCTAAACCCACCAGATTCTTTCACTACCTTTTGCTGTGCATAGGACAGTTGCTGCTTGATTTGGAACTGTGAGGGACCACTGCTTCCAACTCAGTGCCATGTGACATTTGGTCTTTTTAGCCTCTCTCATGCTCACTCTCATGATTCACTGCAGCCCAGGTAATTGTCCTGAATTAGTATCTTCTACTCCCATTCGTTCTCTCTGATCCAGGAGTATTTCTCTACTGGTGTGCAGCCTGGGGCACGCAGGGCCTGTGTGTGAAAGGCAATGTAGCAGGCAGAGGTGAGAAATGGCCCCAAGCCTGGCACAGCATCGCATGCCATCATTACTGTGTGAGGCAGGGAGCTTGCTTGCAGAGAATTGACTTCCTGCACTCCCGAAGAGACTCCTGTGACATCCACTGCCGTGCCGGAGAGGTATATTTTAACTCTTACAGTGCTGAGAAAGAGATAAATGACGATTGGGTCATAGGTTGGACTAGATGATATCAGAGGTCTTTATCAACCTCGTGATACTGTGATACTATGATAAGCAATAGGTTTTGCTGAAATAGAGTAGCATCTACAGTTGTTCTAGGAAAAGCTTCCACAGCCGATTCTCCAAAGCCAAATCTCCATAGGACAACTCTACACAGGGACAGCTCTATGCAGGACATTTCTAACCCTAACCTTAACCCTTACTCTAATGACTGCCTGCGGACAGTTGTCCCATGGAGAGTTGTCCCTGCAGAGAGTTGTCCCATGGACAGTTGTCTGTGGAGAGCTGTCCCTTCCCAGCACCTACCACTGCAGCTGTGACACTGGGAGCTGAAGCACTTCGGCTGGTGAGTAGAGTAACACCATAGCATGACTTCATTCTAGGAGTTTAGAGGAACAGCTACACAGGATTGTTTTGAGAATTTTAGAAATGATCTCAGGGGAGGGTGAGTTAAAGGAGAGGAACTAGCTCAGATATGGGAAGGTGAACAACCTCTTTTTGAGCAGGGAGGCCAAGAATGGCTTCAAGGTGGTAGCAGAGAACAGACTGTGGATTAATTTACTGTGCGAAGTGCCATCATCCAGATATAACTCTCTTCTCTCTTTACTAGAGAGATATTTCATATCAACCTAAGGAAGAAACAATCCTTGTTTGGAGGAAACAGCATAGTCTGGTGACATCTGGAATATCCCCTAGTTCTGGTTCTCCAGCCCAGGAATGCTATAAAAGACCTGAAGTATATGGAAAAGGCAACAGATTTGCTCCAAAGTTTGGAGGTGTGTTCTTCGGGAATGATCCAAGTGCCTTTAATTAAAGACTCCCACAGCCAGGAATGGCAGTTTTACTGGGATCTGCAAGTTGTAACATGGAAAAGTGATGGGCTGTGCCACTGTCCTGCCTTCCAGATGATAGTTGCAGGGTCCGGAGGATATGGCAGAAGTGGAAGAGCTGGTGGAAGGGGCAAGATCTGCTGAGCCAGCAGACATTGGACAGGGCTGTCCTATGTCCATGTCAGGCTGCAGAAGAGAGCAGGTGTTGGCAGCTCACTGGCTGCATCCCCGTGGTACAGAGGATGTCCAAATGGCAGCTCCTTGTCCTGCAGTGATTTTCAGCAAGAACACCATGGCTATCTGCTGGCTTCTCCAGCACGGGCCCGTGTTTGTGACCACATTCATCAAGTAGCACTGGTGTACAGAGTAGCTCAAGAACTGCGTAGGAGAGCAGCTAGGGGAGACCCTGGCTGCAGTGAACCATCTCTAGTGGCCTCCCTGCTGCTTTCTGGATTTGCTCAGTCTGATGTTGGAAGATACTCACACCTTGCAGCATGTCCAGCCTAGCCTAGGTGCTGCAAGTTGTGCTTTGGTGTGCCTTCCCTTGCTTCCTTTCCAAGACCATATTGAGTGCAGCGAGTGTCTGCAGCAGAGCCAAAGGATCACCAGTGTGTGTTGGACTCCATTTATAAAGCCTGCAAGAAGATGGAAAATGTCTTTTTTTCCTGGGGGGCTAGAGGAGGGAAGGGGCAAAAGAAATGATGCCACATAGGTTTGTCACATTCCCTTGAAGACATCAAAGCATCTCTGCGATGACAGGAGAGCAGTGGGGAAACAGTCAAGAGATGAAAATCAGCTTTTCCCTTAGCAACCCTGTCTTGCATCTCTCCTCTTGTGTGTCTTTTCATTATGAACAGTAGGGAATAAAAAGGAAAAAAAAAAAAAAAGAAAGCAGTGAGATGGGGTTTGAATGTATGCCAAGGTTGATTTAATTAGATGTATTGAATTTGTTAACTTCTGAGCGACATGGCTGCCACGCGGCACAAATGCCGAGCTGCGAGCAGTGATGGCAGTGCAGTACTGACCTGCCAAAAGGTTCAGCAAAGCAGAAGGATTGACCTACTTCCATCTGCTCTGCAGGGAATACGAGCAAACGTCCTCTGCTCGCCATTGCTGTGCTGCCTGGAGGGCTACACATCCCTCTGTGCAGGGGCGAGCTCTCCTCCTGGGCTGAGCGGCTGCTGGGGAGCCCTGCATCACCTGTGGACTCCAGCACAAATCCAGGGCTGGGTCAGTGTCTGTGTGCCCCTGGCAGGCAGCTGCCTCAGAGCAAGGGCTCGTCTTGTGTGCTGACTGCTGGCTTCTAGCTGACACTGATTTTCTGCTTTACAGTCTTAAAAAAATACTCCAATATTCTTTGATAATGGGCCTAAATGCTGTTGCAGCTGATAAGGGTGATAAAGTCATCTGTGCACACAGCCATGGCAACCTACAGCAATTGCTCTTTGCTCTTGATATGTCTCTGCTCTTTGGTGTGAGCACAGATGTGTGGGCTTTGGCTGAGAATTGCCTGGGAATTACCCAACTATGAATCACTTGGCTTTGGTTATGAGCTCTGCTGTGCATGTGGAGCTGCTTAGCACCAGCATGCTTCCCCTTGCACCTTACTGAAAGCTCTGGCAGTGCAGATTGCATCTCAAGAGTTGTCCACACCAGGGAGGAGGCTTCTGTAAAAGAAATTTGTTTCCAAATGAATTTTGTAGTAGTTATGAAGAAGAACTGCTCAGTTTCTGTCCCAGCCCCACCATCATGCATGCTGCCAGCCACTAGGCTCCTCCGCGCACACAACAGCCACAGGTTCCCTGTGAGGTTGATGTAGTGCCTCCTGGCCAGGTAGCCTCCTAGCTGGAGAAGTTCAGCAACTGAGTCACATCCTGATGTTCTACCTCTGGTACCAGCCACAAGCTGAACTCCTTCCATTCATTTGGCAGTAGTCTCCATCACTCATTAGTGTCAATGCAAAAAAAGTGTTCTGTGGAATTGGAAGTGTCTGTCAGGTAGTGAAGTAAGAAGGTGGATCTCCTGAGCCACCAGCCTGGCAGTGGTGCTCTTGTAGTAGGGAGTGTTTGCCAAGACCTTTGGAGCTATAGGAGACAAACGAAGATGTTCCTGAAGTACATAGATACAGAAATGCTGTATGAAACAATGGCATAGGTTGTGTTGAAAGTCTTCAAGCGACTAAATGAGATGCTGACATGGGAAAGAAGTTTAGACACACCAGCAGTCTCCCCTGATTATTATCAGTGTTAACCCTGGGTTGGTAACACCAGGCCTACTGGCCTACTGCACAGATCCTGGTAGTAGTCACCCAAAGTGGTGGGGAACTTGCTATTTCAGTGGGGAAATGAGGCAAAGCAGCATTGGAAAACTTGTCCGAGGTCACAGAGAGGAGACAACCAGGACATTGTTTCCCATCACAGAAGCTCTGGGCTTTTCTCTCCTGTGTCAAGCACAGTTTCTTCTCCTGACCCCACAGCACCCCTCAGCCAGAGCAGGGAAGGGTTGCTTGAGTGGGTAGATGAAAGAGGGAATGTTATTTCACTGGGCAATGTCAGAAAATTATACAGGAAGAGGAAATAGAGAACAGACAGAAAGAACTGATCTGCCTGCTTCTGCAGGGAAGACATCTCTTTGCAGTGTTGAGGCTGCTTTCAGGATTCATGATTCAGCTTTTTAGTTAGTTGTTGATAGTTAGGATGTTTTCATTTTGACTTCATCTGTTGACAAGAGCCTTGTGAGGATGTGTATCTCTTCATCAGGTATGACTAATTTTATTGGGACAGCCGCGTGTACGATAACACTTCTGTTTTTCTCTAGAACAGCTCCATTATAAACCGCCTGGTAGCCGAGCCCTGACAAGTGTTTTTTGTGGGAGTTTTGCTGATTGTGCAGCCCAGATAACCTGTCTAGTGAGCAAATATGGAAAGCATTGAATATTCAACTCAAAACCCAGAAGCAAACTTGTTTCGCTGCTTATCTGAACTAAGCTTTTAACTGCATGTTGTCAGTGCTTTTCAGGAAACTCATCTCATCTGAGACACGTCATCTGGCAATGAAGTGCTCCAGTTTAGGGATAGCCACCAGGAGCTCTGCGAAGGCCAAGGTTCATGGCTATGCACTGGTGTCTCTGCAGCTCTGTGTTGTGCTTTGCTTTCTTCAGCTTCTCCTTGGAGAGCAAAAGTCAGTCCATGCAAAACAGATGTATTTGTAGACAAGAGTCAACAGTGTGATTTCTCTTAGTCTTGTACTCAAACAAAGAATCTCTTCAAAAAAAAACAGCGCATGACAGAAGCTGGTGTCTGCTTTCTCTGGATGTTCACTGCTGTTGACCCTGGTTTTGTGATGAATTTTGGTGCAACTTAAGGGCAGAATTTAAACTGCTTGTACTTAAACTGGTTGCCCCGTGGACTCCTTAGGGTAACAGTTGTATGTATGCGTGAAAGCCATGCTTACGTCTCTGAAGAAATGCGTCAGCACAGATGAGCCTCTGACCTCAATATATCAGCTCAGTGGTCAACAGCCTTATGCAGAAAGAGCTTTGATGTGCAACTTTTCCCCTTGGCGGATTTTAATCTTGTATGGTTTGTGTGATGTACAAGATTGTTATATCTTACATAGGTCTTTTATGATGTTGCATGGATTACAACAGAACGCTGTCTACAAGAGCCTGCTCAGGTTTAAAACCATACTTGCCTTTGATGGAAATCATTGCTTGCACCTCAAAGAGGTTTGTAGTTGTCTGAAAGCTGCAGTAGAAGCGTGCAATTGGGCAGTCTGTCCAACATACAGAGGTAGTGGAGATCTTGACCTTTCCTGTGCCCCTTTACCTGTCTGCAGCAAGGCATCCCTTCTGGCTTAGGGATGCAAGACTGTTTCCATCATTATGCCGGCACGGGGCCATAGTTTCCAGTTGGGTGTACAGTAGTATTTAGAAGGGTGATGCACCAGGAGGTAGTCAGTCAGTGTGGACCTTCTGAGGGCGTTGACTTCTCAGAGTAAACTCACGAAAGGACCATTTCAGTTTTCTCCTCTCTTTGCTATGTTGACTTTTTTGTTTGTTGTTGGAGGACAGGAGTTACCTATGGAACTCTGTGCACCTGAACAGGGGGTCAAAGCTCAGGGTATGAACTTGGCAACTGAGGACACCAAGGAGAAGATTACACTTCTGAAAGTGTGAGAATGGCATCATGGCCTCATGACCATGATCTGTCCAGGGTAAACTCAACTCAGATGAGACATTCTCCTTTCCAGGAGCTATTCCATGTGTCTGCAGCTCTTTAGAGTAAGGATGTTGTCCCATGGGCAGGAGCGACTTGCAGGCACTGAGGGTGGTTCCCTTTGCTCCTTTTGGATGCACTGTGGCAGGAACTGGAGGCATACTGGCTGCCAGTTCAGCTCTAAAAATGATGGCTGTGCAAAGTCCCTCCTTGTCTGGGCTCCAAGGGGCTGCTGCGCACAAGGCCTTCACACAGTTTCCTTAACAGGCTCCTTTTCACTTTTTTCCCAGGGACTTGCACTGTGCTTCGTCTCAGAAGGATCCAGTGAATTAACATACTGTTGCTGCTGCCCAGGTAATTGCCTGCCCAGGGTCTGCTCTCCTCTGACACAGTCTTCCTGGCTTCTCAGACAGAGAGCATTCTTCTCCTGGGGCAAGCAAGGCTGCAGAGTTTTGCCTTGAGACCTTGCTTGAAGGATGGAGGAATGAGAGGTTGTAAAGAAGAGGGAGGCTGTTTCTGAAGGCCTATGTACTTCAGGACCTCACCTATCAATGAGAAAGAGGAGGTGGGGTTTTTAATCTTTATTTTTGTACCAAGGCACTAATTTTGACTGAAGCTGTGGTTTCTCTTGCTGATTTGTGCAGACCTTGGTACGGGTGCAGTTACAGGAAATGTAAGCCAGCACAAATCACTGTGGTGGCTCAGAAACTCCTTGAAATTAACCATCCTGAGTCACATGGAAGTTTCAGCAAAAGTTGAAACTGAGTGATCTGACACCCTCTTCTGTACTGAAAATAAAAACCTATGAGTAGGTAGGTATAAAAGTGCTTACTGGTCTCACTTCCAAGTACAAAAAAAAAAAACCCCTCACATGTGGAAAAATCTTTAGAACCTTCTAAAGCCCTATGAGTACAGGCCACATCTCAAAACATGTTGGTGAGAGCATCTTCAAAGCTGGACCAGTTTCTTAATTCAATTGCAAGTTTGCATTTTTAAAATATGTTATTTGGTCAGGACTGACTTCTGGTACACAGCTGGCATCCCTGAGGCTTTGATCTCCAAAAATAAATGTGGTTATGTGCAGTGTCAGGAGGGCAGCTTTATGCCCTTGCATGGATTGTCTGTGAAGTGGAGGTGTGAAGAGGGCAAGGAGCATCAAGAGGTTGGTTCATAGCTCTGCTGCTGAACTCCTGTGTGACCTGGGGCAAGCAAATGAACCTCTCCTCTTCTACCTCCTCCTCTCCTGCCCTCCCAGTGCATGTGACAGTTGCGTCATGTTTTGTATGGGTTCTTCTAGAGAAGCCAGAGGTCAGTAACTCTGTGTGTAAGGTCCCTTTTCCTCTTCTCGGTTGTGACATTTCCTGTCTCTTGGCCACATAATTTATTTTGACTGGAAGCAGGACATTGCTCCAACACCCTTTGCGACACAAGGGATGGAGAGTCAGGGAAGGCCGTGCTGGCAGTGGAGGTTGCTCATCCTGCACCAGAGCATTGCAGCTTTCAGGGGATAGGGAAGGCTTCTTGAGGCATCTCCATCGTATGGAACAGAAATTGCAGTTTGGGCAGTACAGAGGGCCCTTTTATAGTCGATGCTGTACACTGGGCTTAGGAAATCCTGCTTGTTCTGTAAATATGTGTGCATGGGGGAGGGAGGAGGTGTGGATGCCTTCCAACACTGCTCTTGTGTGTCCTGTGTATGAGACATGGGCAGGGGTTTCTTGAGCCGCTTATTCCCAAACTGAGGAGGACAGTTTGTGTCCGGATCACGATGGGAGTGGATGTAGAAGCGGGATTTGTCATATCCAAAGGAGAACGTAAGTTGGTGCTTAAGGGGACCTTCTGGATCTTCACAGTCTTGGGTTATGGTTTCTCTCAACTCTTTTGCTTGTGTGGTATCTCTGTACCCATTTACTGATCAATTCCCACTCTTTTCTCCAAAACCTCTGCACTGCTGGCAGTTGGAAGATGATTTGTAGGACTGTAGGATAATTCAGGCTGAAAGTGACCTGAGGTGGGTCAGCTGTGAGATCAGACCGGCTTGCTTGTGACTTTATTCAGTGAAGTCTTGAAGAATCCTAAGGGCGAGAGTGCACAGCCAGCTTTATGGCTTGACACTCATGACATGAAAAATTTTTCCTAACATCCAATCTGAACCACTCTTCTTTCAGATAATGTATGCTGTCTCTCATTCTTCTGCCAGACACTACAGTGGAAAACCTGACTGTGTCTTCTCAATAACCTACCAGGAGGTGCTGGGGCCTGCTGCTGGATCCCTTAAAGTCATCTCTTTCCTCGGCTGAAGAAGTCCAGCTCCCTCAGACTCTTTTCTCCATACAAGTCTTCCAGTCCCTGGCCATCTCGGTGCTCCTCCAATGCACTTTACTAGTTTGTCAATGTGTTTCTTGTACAGGGTGCCCAAAACTAAATGCAGTATCTAAACATGGTCTGATGAGCGTTGAGGTTTCTTGTGTTTGCTCCTGCAGCCCAGGATGCTGTTGGGCTTTGCTGTAGTTTCTGTTCTAAGGTTCCAGTTGGCCATCGGTCCCAACTGACAGCCCAACAACCGAGCAGTGGCAGAGCTGCCCAGCTGGGATGCTGAGCTATGCCTACGTGATCTCTTAAATAGGACTCATCACTGTCCTTGAGTGTTTCTCTGTGGCCAGAAGGGAAGAGGAGATTAGAGGAACCTTGGGATTAGAAAGACCTCTTCTTACTGCTAATGATGTGGGCTCTCACAGAGAGAAGGACCAAGTCTGCACAGATAAGACAGTAAACTGTGTTCTGCAGAAAAACGTAAAGAGATGTGGTGGTATTATTACCACCATCTCACTCATCTGAAAAGCAAGTTTTTGCTCACTGCTGTGCTTCCCATGAGCCTGCAACTGTTGATGGCCACGTAGAGCTGAGGTCCTGCAATACCAGTACAAAAGGTTGTTGAACAGCCTGCTTGGTGTGTTTGCTGCTCGGGATGAAGCATGCTTCCTAGTAGCAGTTTGTAGAGGAATTGTACACATATGTGGATGTATACCATACTGAAACAAAGTGCTGCAGTTTCTTTCTGTACTGCCATCAGTTGCTATCTGAGTTTCAAACCAGCAACCTATATTCTTTAAACTCCAAGAGCCTTGGGAAAAGAACCATTTCTTTATCCTGTACTAATTTTAAACATGTTGGGGTTTTTTAGTGCTACGTGGTAGAAATAAAAGACGAAAATGAGAAAGAAAAGACAGAAAAAACCATACAATTATTTTAAAGGTTTTCTGCTTTTCTGTTCATGTTCTTTTCAGGAAATGAGACTGACTACATATGGGATAGCAATGAAGCCACATATGACACGCCACTGTCAAGTTCATGAAGTGACCACACTGAAAAAGTAGTGAAAAATGTGTTTGTACTATGCCTTCCTAGCCTGTAGGAATCCTGGCTGTGGCTTGCAATTGTAGTAGGGTGAAGATTTGCATTTTCAAGTTGGCGGTTTTCCTTTTTACTGTTCCACTTCCTACCAGCTAATTCAGTGCTGTGTTAATTGCGAATATGGAATGCAAATCAACTCACCTGCTTGTTTTTCTTTCATTTTCAGGTTTTCTAACTATGGAAGCTCTCCTGCGGAGTGTCATGCACTGCTGCCCCTAGGATGGTACACAGAGCTGGGACTGAGAAGGAACTGCAATGTGCTGCTGTGAGTTGCTTTAGCAAGGACAGAGGTTTCTGGCATGTTATATGGTACTGAAAGCCATTTTACCCTTGACAGCAAATATTCTTATCCTACTGGTGTTTTTTTTCCAGGACAACAGAGATACTTTGTATGCAAATCAACATGGTACAACAAAAAAAAGTCCTGAAAGCCATCACACTGATAAGCTGAGACCACTGGGGAATTCCTGCTTATCATTTTGTATCTTTTCTCAGTTCTGCTCATTCTTACAGTCTTTAATGTTTGTCCTGCTAGACTTCTTGCTTATGCGCTACAGTGTTTCTTACATTTTGCAGGGCTCCATGTCAGTCTACATGAATAAGAGGCAGTAACTGGTGGGAACTGGGGTTAACAGTCCCTGTGTTTCAGCTTTGCCCTGCAGTGCTCTGGTAGCTTCTGATGTTCAGGAAAGACAAGAGCCTCATACTACAGATTGTCCTGTACTTGTAATGATGGTTTACCTGTGAAGGCAAGTCCAGAAACCTTCAGGAAGCTCAGAGAAGGAAAGAGTAGAGTTGGGAAACAAGAGGAAAACAAGAGTTTGTCTACTAATTTAAACAAGAGCAGGGTTTGACCCTCCTGGGGCACCTTGAGAGATGTCATGCTCAGCACTGCAGTAATGCAGTAGTGTGAGTTGGTCACCTCCTCTCTCCAGCAAAGCAAACTCCCATCTGCCCAGCCTGTACCCTGTAGGTATCACTAGAAATGCAAGGGACTATCAGAGCTGGGCTCCCACCCTGCTGCCAGCAGCAGCAGCCCACCAGTGCTACAGGTTATGGGAGTGAAAAAAAGACTCATAGAAGCAGTGCAAGAAAAGGACATGTCAGAGCAAGAAAGAACTACAAAACTGCATATTCCCGTGTGTATCCAGAGACAGGCACTGCAGCCTGGGTCTTGTTGAATCACACTGTGGTTTCTCTGGTCACTGTGGGTAATGGTGATTATCACTCTGTGTGGTAATGGGCTTTATTATTCGTTTTTTCTTAAACATAAAATTAACAGTCAAATGGGTGTTGGTAGAGCAGCAGGCCTGGTGTGGCTTTTATCTATCCTGAGCCTGGGGACAAAAGAGGAGAGGAAAATGGCTTCACTTAACGGTGCCGGAGTTCAAAGCAAAGGACACAACGGTCAGATACCCAAACCTGCCTGGGCTTCTACTGATAAGTTGTATTTCAAAGCAAAAGGCATTCTGAAAGGGCTCTGTTGAGTGGCTGAAGCCGCCAGTGCTGAGTCTTCTATAAAAGAGGATTTCATAAGGAGTAATATGAACAGAAATGGCTCTTCTGTGGTTTTACACATTCCAGGCATGCCAGGACTGTTCCTGTCAAGGATGGGCAGTCTCTGGGATTTGGGGTTCTTTTTTTTGCAAAATATTTGCCTCAAACTAACAGCTGAAATTGTGAGAAGTAAATGAGAGTTGCAGAATCGTTACAGTAGCAGTCATGGAAACTGTGAGGCTTATGCTTAAACTGGCTGTGGGGTTTCACCCTGTTGTCTTCTCTAGGGCACTGTGGGGATTGCTACTTTTGCCTGCTATGACTGCTTCAAGATGGAGGATTTAAAAGGAGAGCTTCAACTATTGGTTACATGGATAGCTTTTGTAGACCTGGTCTGTTAGATGGCTGTTTAATTAATAAGCCTACATGTCTTGTTCTTCTGGGTGCTGTGCTTCTCCTGTCGCTGTACTCCTGCATGCCACATAGGTAGCAGGAGCTCATGGATGGCTGAGAAAGCCATGTCCAGAGGTGTTGCTGCCATCATCTCGCTGACTTGCGTCCCACAAGAAGTCTGGCTATAAAGCATGTAAGTAAATGTGGATGTCACCCCCCCTTGAGACACCCTACATGAACACTCAACACCTTTATCAGCAGCACTGTGCTGACTGCAGCTGGCTCAGCGTCTCTACAAGCTGGAGTTGCACCTTTACCTGCTCTGCAGATGAGACTGATCCCTCTTCTGGAGAGCAGAAAGCTGAGCCAGGTTCATCCTGGCAGAGACTGAGTCATGGAGCCGTAGATACCCATCCTGAGAATTTACTTTTCAGCCTGGGTTTGGTCGTAGCTTGAGTGCAGAGGGTAAGAAAGCATCTCTTTGAAAATGGCAATAAAAGAGACACTGTTGGAATGGACCTTTTGGCTTGGTTTTGTTAAATGTGAATATGATTGTTTAGTGATGAACAGGAATGGGAGTGGATTTGGGAAGTGCTGCTTGAAGTCCCTTGCCATCCTCCAACACAAGCTGATGTTACAGAGAGGTCTCAAGGCTGTCACCTGGGCTGTTGTAGGCCTGTGGGTAGAGTAATTTTAATCACTGGGGTTGTCATCAAATGCTGCACTTGCAAGATACAGGGAAGGAAGAGCTGGTGTTTATTTGGTGCTCAACGTAAATATTTTTGACCTGAGAGGAGTCTGGTCTTACAGCATTCTGGGCTGTTTGCCATTTCAAGTTAGTTTCTATAAAAAAGAAAAAGAAAAAAAAACTATTTTTCTTTGCCCCATCAGTGCTTTGAACCACTGATATTTGGAAACAAAAAGTTGGAAGGTGTGGTCAGCAGGGAGCAGTGTTTTTTACAGGCCTATCTCACAGGGCATTGTTTTGAAGTGGATTTTGCTCTGGCCACTCACGGTCTCTGCTGGGAAAGTATTTATCTCTGTGAAACTGTAGCAAGTTTTACAAGTGGCAGAAAAAACTACTCTTGTAACCAAATAATTGTGTTTTCCTTACAAGTCACAGATAGATGTATGTTTGAAAAATTTTTGTTTCCAACCAAAATAACTTTTCCACTATACCATCTAGAGTGGAAAAACAAGTGGACCTTGAGTGGCATTTTAATGTAGATTTCATCCATTTGACCACAGCAGAATGTTACTTTGAGATACTCTGTTATCCTTCTCTTAATGTGCCCTTGCTTGATGTTTTCTGCTTCAGAATCTCCATTTTCCCCATTTTTGATGGTTTGAGAGTTTTGATAAAGGGCAAAAACACCTACAAATTTTCATGTCCTTGGGAAAGCTATGGCAAGTTACACAGTGGTGAAGAGATGCTGACAGCCTGTAGAAGAGCTGGTTTTAACAGCATGGAAAGTGGTTGGCATCTCATTTGATGTCCTCGCATCAAAGCCGGACAGTAGGCTGGTCAAGATTCTCTGTTTGAACCTCAAATTACTGGGCTTCGGGCGGATGAAATTCTGTGGTCTTTATTAGACAGAAGGTCAGACAAAACAGTTTAGGTGGCTTCTCTCAGCTTTTAGAATTTCTGAATCACATAGGGGTTTCTTTTGAGTTTCCATGAAAAGTTAGACTTGGTAGCATGGAGACAATGAACCCCATCTGTTCTCTCATCCTTTCATCATACTGTGTTGCTTTCAAATTGTCCTTGAAGAAGGATGAAATTGAACTTGTTATTTAAATTTCATTAAGGGTCACAAAAGCAACTCTACTTTGATAGTTACGGGCTTCCCATGACCACAGGAATGGATGATGCCTAATGCCAGCCTTGCTTTAACAAACATCTGAAGATCAGCTCATCACCACATCATAGCCATCAACTGTCCTCTCTCTATTCTCCATGCGAATTGGATCCATGTGATCCTGCAATGAGGCAAAGATGGGAGCAAAGCTTGTAAGACAACTTTTGTGCTTTTGTTAGTAGCCAGATACTCCATCTGCAAAGCCACTGAGCCTGGGGCTGCAGGAACCAGCAGGAAAGTAGAGACACCTTAATTGTCTTGATGTGTAAGAATCCCTGAACTCTGGTCCTATAGAGCACCTGGTTACAACATGAGAATTTGAGAAAGCCCAGAGCGATGCAAGAAATGGAGAAGAGGAAAGTCGTGGGAGAAACAATGAAAATAAGAATAATTTGAAATAGTGTCCTTTTCCAGTGTGCAACTGGGATCAAAATGCAGGCACAAGCAGAGCACTTGCTCGCTACAGCCCTTTTCTTCCTGTCAAATATTACTTGTAATGTTGCCACCTGGCACTCGGTGGTTTTAGCACTTCAGTGGACATCCATGGTTCTTTGCCCCAGGTTTGATCTATCTTTGCATCAGCTTGGACCCACTTTCCCTTGTAAGAAAGAGCTCCAATACCCTTTCTGTCCTACAGCAAGACTTCTATCCAGGGACTTCAGACGGGGTTTTCAGACTAGACTAGACTGATAGGCTAGTGTTCATTTTGTAGTAAGGCCCTTATATGTGTGATGAGACAGTGATGCACCCAAGACAGCTTTCTGTCACTTTGTCAAACAGCATGGAACAACCTTTATCCATGGGCATAAACTCTCCAGCTTTCTATGTCGGGTACCTGCTAGCAGCTAGTTATTTGGAAAGGTACATGTCGGGTCCTAATCTTCATTCAGGAAGGTTCTAAGAGGGTGCGAAGAAGCAGTGCAGCAGCAGAGATGAGTACCAGTCTCTGGAAATATCCCTCTCACTGTGCAAGGATGTAATCAGCCCTTGTAGGATAGTGCATGATTAAATAGAGCCAATGCAAAAAAAAAATAACCTCTCATTTATGGAAGTTAAATGTACTGAGGTGTAGTTGGGAACAAAGAATTCAGGCTCTGTCTAAAGGCTGAGTGAGACTGTCTGGGGAGCACAGTGTCAGGGAGGGAGTTTAAGGGGTTATCGTGTGTAATTTTGTGAAAGTGAGCTCTTGATAGAGCAGAGGGACAGAAAGGATCTGTGCAACTCTGGAGAGCAAGTAGAAGCAGGGAGGTGACTTTGTCCCTTTACAGAGCAACACACTAGCTGGTGTCTGCCCTTGAAGAAGCATTGGGAAATGCCAGGAAGAATTCAGAGGAGAGTTACAAATAGCTTGGGAGTGCCAAACCAGTACTCTAGGCTTAGGCAGTTCAGTTTATTTGGCTAATTGGGATGAAGACTGGGAAGGGAGTAACTTGATCGCCACATCTAGAGGGAGAAACCTTTGATTGGCAGGTTTGGGGTACAGAAGGAACCCTTGGAAGTTTATGCCTTTTTCCAGATTTTAGAGGAAATCATGGTGTCTGTCTAGGGTTGCAACTTTATTCTAAAATGCCATCATTATTATGTAGAGGTCATGGGTGAAAGGGACTGTTCTCCAGTGCACTGAAGGCAGGATGGACTGTTTGGGTCTTTCTACCTTTATGCTCAGAGCCCTGATACTCCCTGGCACCTTCCTCCGTTGATCCCAGGGGTAGGACAGTTCTCCCACGACGCTGAGCATAGTTTAAACTATCAGGTCAAAATGCTTTGGAGCCATGTCTTCTTAAGGCAGGCATCTCAAATTGGGGGATTTCCCTCTGGTAATGACTGTTGTACTGCAGTGACTATGTGGGGAGTGCAGACAGCTGGTTGAAACAGGGACTCCTGCACTTTGGATGTCCAAACCTGCATGAGATGAAGCCCTCTCTTACCACCTGCATGAGTGCTACTAGAGCTGCTAGAACAAAGCACCTAATGAAGAACTGTCTGACACCATCTGAGAGGAAGATAATATGGAAAATTTAATCAGCTCTCACAAGCTGAGTGGTCTCTGGAGTTCCCATACTGAGCATGACCCACTTCCTGGGCCCCAGCGGTGTAGTACCAGGCGCTCCACCTGTCTTCAGAGGAATGAAAGGACAGTGATCTAAAAACAGATGAGGAAGCACAGGGGAAGGCAATGAATAGGAAGGCTTCCATTAGAACAGAGACTCATAGAATCATCGAGTTGGAAAAGACCTCTAAGATCTTCAAGTCCAACCTTACCTGTCCCCTTACTAAACTGTGTCCCTGAGAAACTCATCTGCCTGCCTTTTAAACACCTCCAGGGATGGTGGCTCAACGTGTTGGAGTATTTTGATCATTATACATTGCAAACCCATTTTCTGCCTTTCTGGTTTTTGAGCTGCTCAAAAAGGAGAGGGGTCTTTGGAGAGATTTGTTTTCAGGTCAATCAAATGATTTCCCAGTTACCTCCGTGCATCCCTGCCTGCCACATCCTGGTCTCTCTGCTGTAACTGGCCTGGTATCAAGGTGCTGCTCCCGTCCCAGTCTGTAGCCTGACTTCTGGTGGTGGAGGGAGAGCTCTTGCTGCCAGCCAACAACAGCATAAGTTTTGCCAAATGTCCCCATTTGCAAGCAGAATTGCCTGCAACAGAATCTTGTGATGAACCCAGATTCCTGTCCCTAAGACGCCTAAAGAAGATATGGCTACTTTGCAATGACTTCACATTGCAGCATCTAAGTGGGCAAAGCAACGTTGGCTTGCAGTGGTTAGGTATGAAATCCAGAATCTTTGGATTTTGAGAAGATGGTATCAGCAGACTATTTGCACCAAACCCTAATTGATATCTCCTTCCTGGAGATGTTGTTGAGAAGATGGTCTCCACATGGTCCTTGGAAGGGCTTCTGAATTGCCAAACAAGCACTGATCTTTTACCCTGCTGTGCATACTCATCCCACAAGCTGCATCTTTGATCCCATTAGCCACAGGAGGATCAAGGTGCCAGTGCTCACCAGCATGCCAAAGCCTGGCTTGACTGCCCTGGCAGAGCAGTGCTCCAGGACCTTTAGACAGCAGTCTTGCAAAGTGAGTGCAAGCTGCCTTTTCCCTGTGCACAGCACACCTTGATTTTCTGATTTTTTTTTACTTTTTCTCTTCTGACTGGCTAATTGAAGTACAAACCTCTTTCACTTGTTTGTAATTCATTCACTGGTGGATGGCTGAAGGTTTTGTGTTTATTTTTTAACTGATGGGGTGACAATGCAATTATAAACATAACATTTATGGTGTGTTTTGGAGCCATCTGAAAAGTGTGAGTCGTTACAGAAAACATGAGAATGGTGGGGTGTGTGGCCTGAATTCTTTTACTCCTTAAATGTAATTCTCAGTTTTGAATAAATCAGATGTATTTGATGGGACTGAAGAAGCTGGGATTTTTCCACTTTTCTTTCTACAGTGTTGTTTTTTGGTTTGTTTTGGAGATTTTTTTGTAACCAACCACCAGGTGACAAGCAGAGGTACAAAATCCCTGTCCTCAGCCATCTGCAGAGAGAGTAGAGGTACCCAGGGACCAGCCCTGGCATCGCTCCCTGAAGTTGGTGAAATTACTTCTTCCAGATGGCCTGCCTGTCCCCTGCCTATCCAGTCAGGTTTGTTAGCCTCTACAGCAGATTGGGACTGAGGATCAAAAGGATAAAGCACAGTTTGGGATATGTGGGTGGTTGTGGAAACCTGGGACAGGGAGACGGGAGCAAGGAGTGGTGATGTGCTAAACCACTGCAGGTGCTGGAGGATGGACCAACCCCTTGCTGCCTACACCAGCAGCAGGCTCCCACAGAGCCATGCAGTTCAAACAGCAGAGACCTGGGGGAGATTTGCTTCTGTCTTTTGGCACCTCCTTGTGCCTTGGTTGGCAGCCATCATTGGATGCGTTGCCTTGTGCCAAACCTATTCGTAGATGCCCAATCCTCTGCAGCCAACCAGCTCGGTGTCGTGGTCTTCCTTCCAGGAGCCAGATATGTCAGTGCCATTATACACGTGACTTTTGAGTGACTTGTGCAAGGCCAGGCACTAAGCCTGTGGCTGAGCAGGTGTTCAAATCCAGCTCTTCCCAGCTTTGGGTTGGCAGTCTTTCCACTGGGAAATCCTTCATTTAACTTTCCACTGCAGCAGATGAGGTTGCATTGATGTAGGAGGAAGACTCTCATGTGCTCATGCATCTCTTTCAGCCCTTCTTTACCTCCCTACACCTCTCCCTGAAGGCACCTACTCTCAAGGAAAAGACACTGAACCATTACTTGGTGTCTGAGAGAGAGCAGAAACTGAGCTTGGATTGTCTCTGGCACCATGGACCAGAGAAAACAATGGGACAGTTTTGGGCAAGGTTCAAGGCAGGTTGTGCAAGTTTACAAATTGCTCCTGCAGGGCTCCATCACCGGCTCTTATCCATGAGAGCCTGTCAGGTGTAGCAGCAGGTTTCTGTGCCACCTCTCACTTCTCTCTCCTTCAAAGCAGGAACAAGCTGCCCTGGAGTGGGCTGAGCTTTGACATAATTATTCCTTTTTTTTCCTGCAAGTTGGAAGCACTTGAGTGAAATCTGAGTAAAGCTGAAGGAACTTTAGCTTTTTTGTCAGCTTTCTTTATGACATTGTTAGAGCTGTTGTTCTGCTCTTGGCATTAAGTGAGAAATCAATGTTACCGTGGAAGCAAACTCCCAAACAGGTGGCAATCACAGACATATTAACGTGAACTGGGAGCAGGAGGCATCACGTCCCCCCACAGACACACTGAAGAGAGAGAAGATCTCATCACCCTTTGTTTATGCTCAGAGTATTGCTGTCTGGAGGGTGGTGCACGAATAGATAAGACCCTGGGCACAGATGTCTGTTTTGATTATTCCTTTCCTTTCTCTACAAACCATATGGCAGTATGGGCAGCACAGATAGCTGGCAATCAAAATTCCTGGGCTCCCTCCCTGACTTCACCATTCATTCATTTAATTTTCAAAGTGGTTTTCATGCATCAGCAAAACTTGCTGCCTTGAACCTCCCCACCCTCTTAAAACAAGAGCTCTCAATCATTACTGGACGTGCTTTTGAAAATAGTAACCACATCTTGCTTTGCTATCGCAAAATTAGGTGCACTTAATGCTTGTAAACTTCTTTGGAACTGGTAGATAAAAGGTGCTACAGACAGGTTGCTAATCAGTTTGATTAAGTAAAGCGCCTCAAGTTTGCCACTGCTGCTGGAGAATTGCAGGCTGATCCATCTCTAACCTGGAGGAGTAAGATGAATTAGGTGCGATAAGGATTGTTTGGTTTCTGGTCCGTCAACCAGTGAATGAAATGACTCGATGTTTATATGCCAGGTCACAGAGAAACGTTTCTTGTTATTGGAAATGATTAGCACACTGATTGATGTTTCCACTCTTCTTTGATCCAGAGCTGCCAGTTGGAATGAGTCTTGCTGTACAGAGACATCCCGACTGCCTCATAGCGAAAGTGCAAGGGGTAGAAAATTGACTGAAAAAATGAAGGTAGGGATGGGAAGGCTCTGCCGTAAGATATGCTCTTTTTTCCATTGGGGTCTCCAGGGCTACATTCTTTGAACCATCCTCTTATTCCTGGAAATCAAGATAGTTTGAAACGCACATTCTACTTATCAGTTTTTTTCATTTTAAAGAAAATGTTCAGAAGATTGCCAGGTCATCTAAGCTTCCAGTACTGATAAGGACCTTAGGGTCTGCTAAGTGAAGAAGAAAGCATCCCAGTGTCAAGAAAAGCTTTAAAATGTAGGACTTTCTCAGTAGTCTGCAGCTGTTTTGAAGCTGTTGATGTTTCTCTTGGTGTGGAGATGCCATCTCCTGCATGCCTCCTTGTGATGGATTGTCCTTTTGGCCTTAGGATTTCCCATTTTTAACCCTCAGTTAGGATATCCCCCTTTTATCATAGGTGAGGTATTTGAAATAGTTTCCTAAAACTAAGATAGAGGAAGATTGGCTTGCAGAAGAGGAATAATACCCACCACTTCTTATCATTTCAGCATCACCACCCAGTTTGTCGTCATTATTTTGTGTCTCCGTCATACTTCAGGCTTTATGGTTGAACCTTGAGCCAGCTGGGAGGCCACGGACATGACTGTGTTGCCCGTTACATTTTTGTTACAGCCAGGACGGCAGTCCGTCACCTGACTGGATACCTGCCCCCCACCATTTCGTATCTCTAGAGAGGACGTGTGTTTTCCCTGCACTTACAGCTCCGGGACCACAGCTGGTCCCCATCCAAAGCCTCTGAATCTCTCGATAGTACATGAACTCATCCCCAGGTTGGGCTGGCAGATTTGGGATTTCTCTCCTCTGCTGAGCTGTTTTCACACAATGGATCAAAATCTCATTATCTTTCAGTTCTCTGACATGTTTTATTCCTTTCAGCCAATGTATTCATCAGAGAGAGGATGGACAGGCAGTGATCCCCTGGACCTTGTTATGTGGGAAACCAGTATAAATACGAGCATACTTGAATTTCCTGCTTTTGTGAAGCTGTGCTTCATGCCAGTTTTCAAGCCTATGTTGTCTTCCTGTGCATGACCTGCAACAGTTAGTAACAATTTAATTGCATATCATTTTCACAAAACCAGGTGCCTACCCTGCCTATTTTTTTAATTTCCAAGTGGCTCCACGGTGGCTGCTTGGCTGCTGCATGCCCCACTACTAATGCGTCCACTTTCTTCCCTGGCTTGAATGGCTGCCCTGGCCTGTTGCTGGGACAGGGAGCAGTGACGAAGGGTCTCCTGGAGGCCAAGTAAAACATAGTTGGGCATCACCCCACGTATACCTCAAGGACTGCTGCGCCGAGTGGGTTGTCTCAGACATCTCATTGCGCTTAATGGGGTTGAATGCTCTCACAGCAAACTAGGAGTAGGGGACAAAGAAAGAGAGTAGTTTGGGATTAGACATGTGTCCAGCTCATCGGGGTAAGAAAGAATCACTGCTTATCTGAAGCAATTTTGGAGAGGTATTTCAGGTGCAGCTTCTACAATGCAAATGATTTCATACTGATGGAAGCCACCCCAAGGGTGTGCCACGGAGCTTGGTGGCCCTGATGCCTTTCTAGGTGCACATCACCACTGCTGCCCCAGGTTGCTGCCATTCTGCTCGCTGCCTTGCTTGCCAGCTGCCTCCCACCAAAGCCAGCTCTCCTTTCTTCCTGCCCCTGTGTGCAAGATGGGAAGGCATTGGTGACAGTGATAAACCCACTCTCCTTGTCATGTCCATCTCAGTAAGGATCCTATCAGGGAAATATCAGGTGGGTTGGTGATTTGAAAGTGCTCATCCAAAAAGCACAGCTTGATCAGTTTGCTGCATTATTGCTACCATGGTTAAACTTTCAGCTACTTGCCTTGAGGCAGTTTACCTGTGATACTCTGTTTGTCTCTTGGGCTTGTAGCTCAAGCCTTGATGGGCTTCTGGTGGGCTGAGACTGCAGCCAGTTTTGCCTTTACCAGTAACAATCACCTATCTTTCCTCGCTTTGATGGGAGGTTGCCGCTTGGAGGCTGGGCAATGCACACCAGCTCATGTCCAGGAGGAGGAAGGGCAGGACTTGTGCTTTGAGCTGGCACACAATGTGAAACATGAAGCAAGTCAGTAGCCAGGAAAAGCAAGACCAGGGAGAAGCATGAGATTATTGCCCCTCTGGGCAGAGTTAGACTGGGCAGAAACCTGGCAGAGAGGAGGTCTTGTCAGGTGTCCAGGTTAGGGTGCGGCCCAAGACATTGGAAGTCTGGGTGTGTGGAAGCTGGAGCTCCTGTCTAAGCTATCTGTTCTTTGTATCTTGGACACTCACAGAAAACAAATACTGTTGCATCCTCTCTGCTTTCTGCTCCAAGTTCAAAAGCTCCTCTGAAGTAAATTCATAATAAAATATGTATTAAGAAGAAATGGAAAGGAGTAACAGAAACACAGACAAATCTAGATTCCCCAGACCATCTATCCAATTTCTGTTGAAAGCAGGGTGTTAGATTAGATTATTCAAGGTTGAGTCATGCAAGTCTTTAGTGTGTCTACCCAGGAAGATTCCAGTTCCTCAGACAACTGATCCTACTCTTTAACAGTTCTCACAGCAAGGAATTTTTTATTATTATTTAGGTGGAACTTTCCTTGAAGCCACTTGTGCCTATTGCTTCTTCTTCTGTCATAGTGCATCCTCATGAAGAGATGCATCTTCTCCACAACTACCTTTTAAGTATCAGAAGGCAGTGATTTGATTTCTCTTCTCAAGGCTGAGCAAGCACAATTTGCTCAGTTGTGAAGTTCTCCAGCTCCTTAATCTTGCTGGCCCCTTCTGGACCTTCTCCAGGCTTTCAACATCTCCCTTGAACTAGGGAGAGAAAAACTGTTTCCAGGTGTGGCCTAACAGGTGCTGAGGAGAGTAGGAAAATCAAATCGCTTCATCTACCAGCAACAGTCTTACTAATTCAGCCCAGGACCCTGTTGGCCTTCATTGCTGCCAGGATATATGGCTGGCTCATGTTCAGTTTGCTCTCTGCCAAGACACCCTATGTCTTTTCAGCAGAATAACTGTTCCACCAGCAAGTGTGCAGCTGGTGCTACTGCTTAGGGTTATTCTATCCCTGATTCAGGACTTGATGTTTCTCTCTACTGAACCTCATGGTAAACCTCATTCTTGTTTGCTGAATCTCGGTAGCCTGTAGAATAGAAACATAGAAACATAGAATCATAGAATCGTAGAATGAGTTTGGGTTGGAAGGGACCATAAAGATCATCCAGTTCAAATCCCCCTGCCATGAGCATGGACACCTCTCACTAGACTAGGCTGCTCAAGGTCCCATCCCACCTGGCCTTGAACACTTTCAAGGAAGGGGCATCCACAAGCTCCCCAGGGCAACCTGTTCCAGTGTCTCACCACCTTTATTGTGAAGAAATTCTTCTTAATGTCTAATCTAAATCTCCAATTTAAAGCCGTTCCCCCTCATCCTGTCACTACTTATGCTTGTAAAAAGTCCCTCCCCAGCTTTCCTGTAGGCCCCCTTCAGGTACTGGAAGGCTGCTGTAAGGTCTGTTCAATAGTTTTCTCAGGAAATGAAGGACTGCTGATTGGTCTGTAGTTTCCTGGATCTTCCATTTTTGCCCTTTTTGTAGGTGGACACAATATATATTCTTCACCGGTCTTCAGACTGGAAGACCTTTCTCTACATGAAGTGAGAAAGAGACAACTCTTCACTGCCAACTCTTCACAGCCAACTCTCTGTGGCCATCTCTCCGTGGGACAATTCTCCACAGAACACCTCTACACTGTTGGCTCTTCATGAGGGCAATTCTGCTTGGGGATTCCCAACCACCAGGTTGGGTTTTTTTGTTCTCTTTTCTTTTGAGGGATGTTGTTTTCTAAACTGAGAGACTTTCAGGCATGGCGTCGCACCACACCAGTATCCTCTTCACACCCAGGCAATCAGGAACCCAGGAAATCAGCAGTCCCTGCCACCACACAGAGCTGTCCCCATGAAGAGTTTGCCATTTAGAGGTGTCCTGTGGAGAGCTGACCACAGAGAGGCAGCCGCAAGGAGTTATCCTAGACCCCAAAAAACCTGTTCACTCTTTTTCACTTCCCCTACATGGAGTAATAATGTGGTTGATGCCAGACAAATTGCTTAAAGTGCTATGGATGACAGCATGCAAAGAACAGAAGGCCCTTGTGTGCATTGGTACTAGTCCAAATTAGTTAAACAGGACAAATTCTGCCCTGGAAATGATTATGGTTCGTGATGACATGTAGTCATGACCTAAATTCCAGAGATGGTTTTGTTGATAGTGGAATAATCCCATCTGCAGATCTAGGTGAAGGGAAGTGCAGTTCTATCTAGCATGAGCTATCATTAACGTTATTCTTGGAAGTTTTATTTAGCAGAGACCAGTCTTTGGTCTAGCATGCCTTCAGCAGTCAAAATTTTTGCCTTTCTTCCAGTACCTGGAAGGCAGGTCTCTCCAAGAAGACCTGAGCTTGGTTTCACGGGACTGTTGTGATACCAAATGCTGGTGTCTGGTACTATGATGAGGGTCATTAGATAGAGTTGTCACCTCCTGAGAGGTAGATAGAGTTCTTTTAGAGGTCAATTATTAGCTGAAAGATCTGTTTAAAGTTTGCACAGAGCAGTATAGTAAGTGGCCTAGTTTTGGACTGATGTTGATATCAATAATTATAGATATCAATATGAGTTTAGTCGATGCAGTTAGTCAACACGATTACACCAGCTGTACAGCAACATACACTCTCAGACCTGCATGTTTCTTTCATGTTGCAAAACAAAATACACATCTTTAGCTGAGACTTTCCAGCTTTGGAATATCAGGAGTTATCCAACGGTACCATAGTAGTTGCTTCAGAATCTACCATTATCACATTTTAATAAACACCACATCGACTAAGACTAGGAAATATGTGCTCTCCACTGCCAAAGAATTGTTTTTCTGCTTCAGCTTAACTAGTGACCACATCCATCATATATCAGCTGTTGGTGGCTTACAGTCTTGCTTCTGAGAAGAACAGAATAGCAAGGGCTGAATGCGAAATTTTAAAAAGATCACAAGGTTCATGCAAAGCTTATGAATGATACTACCCTCCTAGGCAGTAATTTGCCAATGCACAGATGCACCTGGGTATCCTTCTTCCGTACTCAAATTTTAGGGTGTAATTGTAATTACAATTGTAATTGTAAGTCAATTGACATGACATTGCTTAACACTATTATTAATATTCACAAAGCAGGTAGCTATGTGCTGTGTTAAGCTTCTTATATCTTTACTAATGTTGCATGTCCTGAAAGCTTCCCTCTAGGAAAGTGGAAACTTGGCATCCACCCAGGCTCTGTTAATACAAACCCCAAGTTATTTCAAGATGGTAAAAAGGAAAGTGTGCTTTTCTTCTCCCTTTTTCCAGTCTTTTTTCTTTTTTTTTCCACTAGAATTACCCATTTCTGGTCTGACTGGAAAGGGTCAATTGAAAACAGGATATCACTGAACCATGTCATTGCTCCACCCATGGTCAGTATTATGTGCATACTTTAATAGTCATCGTGAGTTTAAATAAATATGCAGAACTCCTGGTTTTGGCAGAGCAAGAAGTGACAGCTCTTTGCACTGGTGTTTCCCTTGTGCTCTGGGTTGCTTGCTGGCATTGCAGAGGTGGAACTATTTGGGATGTCATTTGCTTGAAACACTTATATCACAGCTTCCCACAAGCCCTCCCTCCGTCTGTCTGCTTACAGGTTTTCAATGAAAGGCCCTGTTCACACATGTAGCAACTCAAATTATCTCTAAATAAACTAGTACATGTGGAGACCTAATTTATGAGCACTTCCAGTGTGATGGTAAATGGCAGACAGGGCCAGCGCTTACAAGGTGGCCCCTCAGGGATGTGTCTCCATCAAGTTGTGCAAAGATGCTGTAGAAGGATGTGGAAACATGACCTTAAAATAAGAGCTGTGTCTTTTGGGGCTTTATATATCAGACTCTAAGTGACAGACATGCAGTATTTAATGTCACCTCTTGTCTAGTATTTTATGTCCAGAACTTGACAGATACTTTGGGTTTTACCCCCTAATTCCTCCCTGTGTGACTACCAATCTGCTTCCTGAAAAACAACAATCATCTTACCCCTTAAAATTCACCTTAAACAGTCAGTTCTGATAAATAATAACAATTAACACTAATAATTTACTGTCCCCCTATTTTCCAGCCCTTGCTAACATGGTTCTTTAACTGCATTTGAGCTTTGGCTGGACAGAGACCATTCTTCTGTGATGACCTAGAGAGAGAGAAAAAGCCCACAAATGCAAAAGCTGTAGGAGGCTGAGGCCAAGTTTATCCCAACAGGTTAAACAGGGACAAGCAGTAGCCCTGAGCACTAGTGCTAGCCTGTTGTTAGTACAGCTCCAGCCCACACCAGCTGGTACTTCTCCAGACAACACCTGGGCACTGTCTGGGGGCTTGCACTGGCCAAGGGCCATCCCCATTCGGCTGCAGGCACCTTGTTCTGAGAAGGTGAAAGGGCTTAACTGTCTGAATACGGACTGCTAGGCAGTTGTTCCAGTGCCAAGGAACAGTCCCTGGCTTGTCTTGTTTACATGTGTGGACAAGGTGAAGGTTTTGGGATACAGGAACCACAGTGGTGAGGTACAATATACATGAATTTTTCAATTGTGGATGCAATTTTGAAATGCATTTTCCTATTGAACTTTTGAGGTACTGCTTTCACATGCTGCCTATCTTGAAAACCCTGGACTTGCTGAATATCCATTCTTGCTCCCATTAGGCAAGAAAGGGAAGAAATCCTTCATCTTAAGATAACAGACAAAATAATGCGAAAGAAATATGAAATGCCTGGGGAGGAGATTAGTTCTGGTCTACAGAGAAGCTGTAGGAGATTCATAGATTGCTGCTGATACAATTAAAAAGCATACTACATCTCCATGTTTGTGCGAAGAGGGAGAACAAACAGAATGAAAGGTAACTCAAAGCCATGGAAATACAAAACAGAAATGGTAGGCAGTCTGATGTACGTAGTCTACTTGTCACATAGTAATGCATAGGCTTTGTCTGTGCACAGCTAGGCCAGTCTCTGCTTTCTTATTAAGACATAAACTCATAATGAAAGGCATCCACTGTAGTCAGACTGGTCGTACTTGTAATTCCTGTTGAAAAAAATTACTTTTCTGCCCTTAAAATCCCAGCTGAAATTGATACAAATAAACAAGTAGTCTTGCTTCTAAGGAATGATGTTCCCGGGGAAGAACCTGTATTATGATCTGAATCAGTGCTGCAAAACTCATCCTGTATCAGGAATTAGTCCTGGAATCCAGCACAACTGAATTACAGATGAAATGTATTTTGGTACATTACAACAACAAATTGCTTGTACTAGGGAACTGAAAACTGGACACAGTGCTCCAAAAGCAATATCATGAGTGTCAGTTAAATGTGAATTATGATTTCTTTCAACTTATACAGTTGTCCTGTCACAGAAAGTAGCCTTGCTGGTCAGCCAGGAGATCAATGGCACTCTGCTGGACTACACTGACTCATGACAGGTTACCTTCAGAGGAGTTTGTATGTTTTTGGCTAAGGCACTAAGGCTAGAAGTGTGTCTGACTTGGAATGTAGAAGGTAGACCTAGTTCCTATTTGTGAATCTGCATGACCTGTTAAAATGGAGCTCTGCGAGCCTAGGGTGAATGATCAAAAGTAGGAATGTGAAAAGATCTAAAGGCAGTGGGGATTTGCCTGGTATCTCAGAAGGCTTAGGGACATGAGACCTGAGTCGAGCATCTTGCTATTAGCTGAACTGCACTAGCTAGTGGTGCTGACAAAGATTTTAAAATGTTTGTGCTAAAGTGAAGAACTATATGAGTAAATTGTCAGTCCTGAAGTGCTGAGGACAAACACTTCATGATGAATTGAGGAGATGATAGGGAAGATTTCCCTCTCTCCTTGCCCTGCATCGTACCACATCTCATCTTTTGATTATGCTTACCAAGGTGGGTGAAGGGGATTGAGAGATGGAAGAGGTTATAAATCTCTTCTCATGTTCCCAAGGTCTGAAATCGGTTGACAAAATATGAGGAACCACAGAGCAACCTGAGAGCCTCTTTTCTCGGGCTGGGAGGTCTGAGCACTGCCAAAGGCTTCTGGCCCCCACTTGCAGCCTGCAGCTTTGAAAGAAATATCATTTGACTTCATGACACTGCGGGTCTGTTGACTTGAGCTTGTATGTTTGTGCTTGGATGTGTGCACAACTAAAAGCAGGTCTGAGGTTAAGCCCCTTGCTTGGTAGGGAACCTTGATCAACATGTCACAGAACGTGACAACTGCTGTAATGTTTTTTAAAAAATGCAAATGGGATTAGCTGCCAGCTTCCAGGGGAGGGTTATGTGGTAACCATTTGAAATATCTAACTTCTGGGCTCTGTCCTCATCTCCACAGCAGTTTTGAACAAATTATTTTGATTTCTTTACGCCAGCCAGTTGATCTGTAATACTGTGCTATTTATCTGAGAATGTTGTGTGGCTTAGTGAAGGGCTTTTCATGTCAGAGACTTAATATAGGCTTTGGTGATTTTTTTTTGTGTGTGTTAAATTGAGAAATAGTGTCTTTTTTTCCCTTCTTTCTCACTTTATGGACAGATGTTTAATGTTTCTGAAAATTTACTTCTTTTATTGTGTCTTAATTCAGGCATCTAAAACCACAACCCATTTTGAATTGAGGCCAAACATGCCTGCCATGACATGACACAGTTTTCTCTTCATTGGGCACACAGTGTAACTCAGCATAGATAAGTATGGAGGTGAGAGTGATAAAAGGATGGGATGCTGCATATCTTGGCTACAAGGGTATTACGAAGTTTTGCCCTGTGTACATTAGTTGTAGCATGCTTATATGTTCCTCCAAGGCAGCAGGTTTTGCCCTTAATGAAAGACCTCCGTAAGTATGAAATACTGGAAATAAGAAGATATCTGAGGGCAATTCTGAGGTCAATATGGATTTTTATTTCAGGAGTAACATGACTGCTGGGGTCAGTAATAATGCACAGAGTGGGCCTCATATGTGCTAATGAATTTTGGGGTATTCAAGTGGAAAGAGGAATACTTATGATGCACATCAAAAAATTTTATTAGGTAGGCAGAAACCCAGAATGATGCCATGTCCTACTTACCATCATCCAAGGATGCCTTTTCTGCCAACACTTTAGTTATTTGACAACAATATTCATTTACTAGATCCTTTTTGTTAATACTCTTCTGCTACACGTCTTTAAAGAGTTTAGAGTTGAAGTAAAACTAGTTCTCCTGTCCCCACTGGATTACCATAGATGAGAATGAGAATCAGGTAAAAGGCTTATGAAAACAACTATTTTTGGTTCAGCCCTGATACGACAACAGCTTCATTGTTCCACTCTGATATTCAGTCAGTGTGACTCATCTATAGAGGACTTTCTGGCCCATTTTCTTTAAAAATATGCTCTATCCAGAGAAATGACTGGGGCTTTCTAAAACTGGAAACAGTGAAAAAAGTACCTTACTCGTTTGTTGGGTGTTGGTTGACCTTTTCTACATCACCTCAGCTCAAAATGTGGTATATGTTCTGTCTTGTGCACTGAGATGTTTTCAACCAAGACAGTGTTTTTATGGACTTATTTTCTTTCTGGAGGGAAGAAATAATAGAGAGGACAGGTGTCAAGGCTCCCATGGAGAGTGAGGTCAGGTGTCCTCAGAGAGTGAGTAGGTAATGGCTGCTTCAGAGTGGAAAGAATTGGGAAGACTGGAAGAGGCTGCTCTGAGCCTCACCCTGGCCTATGTTCATACCTAGCTAACCCCTTGTTTCTGAGGATTTTCCAGGTCTTTGAGAGTCCCAAAGCATGAGGACTGCTGCCAAGCTTTGAGAGTGTCACAACTAATACAAATATGACACTCAGCAGAGAGCTTGAGGAAAGTTCTCCCTGAGTCCTTCTGTTGTCTAGGAACCAGGAATGCCACTTTTCCTCTAATGGGGAAAAATGAAAAAAATTTTCTTCATTCACTCAAATACCAGAAAGAAATATGTGTTTGACAGCAAGGGTTTGGGAGAACTCAGATTTGTCATCCTCCTAGGGGGTACATGTTCCTTTCTTTTCACTTGTATATTTTCACTGAAGATACAATCTTAGGCTGCACTTGGATAAGTGCTTACTTAGTGTAAAGCCGTGATTAGTCTTTCTTTCAAGGGCTTTAAGTACCAAGTTGAATTAGGACTTTAGAAAGGTAGGTGAAATCTCCATTTACCAAGAGGAGCTTCAATGCATGGAATCTGGAAGTGGTCTGATGTGGACATCAGTGACCTGCTTTGTTAGCTGTATGTGAAATCTGGCTCTGCTGAAACCAGCAGCAAAGCAGCTGCTGATTTTAAGAGATTTGAATTTCATACCCAGTATGTTTATTTGCATTACTTTTTTCCTATGCTTTTTCCCATTACTTTTGGTATCTAGCCATGGAGGATTTGTGGAAATTATCAATACAATTGAGACGCCCTTACCATTTTTGTGAGGAATGGGTAGATGCCACTGCGGGAAGACACATTTAGAGTTTTGCATGAAATGCTTTTCATTTTTTTTCTACCTGGCTTAATTCAGCTTTCCAGGTTAAAAACTTGTGCATGGATGACAGGTCTTATTATTTGGAGTTTTCTGTGTTTTTTCTTCATTATTTAGAACTGAACTTGCAAAACATTCCTCTTAGCAGGGCAATCCATTCTCAACTGGATCTTAGTGAGATCGGTCCTTCTCTTCCTGGGAAAGTATGTGTTTCTGGAGAGAGAAACCCACCTTTCACAAGCCACAGCTAAAACTTGAGGTTTTTTCAGTGAGGCATAAGCACACAGCTGCTTGCAAATGTCAGTTTTTCTTAGTATGAAGCAAATATGCATTTTGTAAATGTGGGACACAGACATATTTTGATGTGGGTTTTGAACGGGGCTTCAGTATAGGGATAGCTCATCTTTAATTTACAGTTACACGCAATTGAGCCATTCCAGGAAAAGATATTTTGTGGTTCTTGGATCAGGGAAGAAGAAGGGTAAAAACTACCCTAAACAGAAACAGTTACAACACATTTCCCTAAATAAAAACTTGGTGTAAAACCCCTGAAGTGTTTTTCAGGTTTAAAATCACTGAGAGATTGTTGCTAGAACTCTTTTAGGTATCACCTATTCTTTCTCTAGGAAAACTAGAAGGGCTTCTGTTTGCTTGTTATGTCTGTTACTACAAGCAAGTTAAGTTAAATCCAGTTGCCGTCTCGTCATCAGTGGTGTTCCTCTGGGCTCAGTGCTGGGGCTCGTTCTGTTTAATTTTTTTATCAGTGATCTGGATGAGGGGATTGAGTGCTCCCTCATTAAGTTTGCAGACAACACCAAGTTGGGTGGGAGTGTTGATCTGCTTGAGAGTAGGAAGGCTCTACAGAGGGACCTGGACAGGCTGGGTCAGTGGACCAAGGCCAACTGTATGAGGTTCAACAAAGCCAAGTGTGGGGTTCTGCACTTGGGTCACAACAACCCCATGCAAGACTAAAAGCTTGGGGAAGAGTGGCTGGAAAGCTGCCCGGCTGAAAAAGGACCTGGAACTTGCTGGTCAGTAGCCAGCTGAGTATGAGTCAGCAGCGTGCCCAGGTGCCCAAGAAAGCCAATAGCATCCTGGCTTGTATCAAAAGTAGTTTGGCCAGCAGGACTAGAGAAGCGTTGCTGGTGAGGCAACAGCTTGAATAATGTGATTAGTTTTGAGCCTCTCACTACAAAAAAGACATTGAGCTCCTGGAGCACGTGCAAAGAAGGGCAGCGAAGCTGGTGAAGGGTCTGGAGCACGTCTTAAAAGGAGCAGCTGAGGGAACTGGGTCTGTTTAGTCTGGAGGAAAGAAGCTATTGGGAGACCTTATTGACCTACAACTACCTGAAAGGACATTGAAGCAAGGTAGGTGTCAGTCTTTTTTCCCAAGTATCAAGTTACAGGATGAGAGAAAATGGCCTCAAGCTGCACAGGAGGAAGATTAGATTGGATATCAGGAAAAAATTCTTCACCCAAAGGATTGTCAAGCATTGGAATTCAAGGATTGGAACAGGCTGTCCAGGGAAATAGTGGAATCATCATCCCTGGAGGTTTTTCAAAGATGTGTAGATGTGGCACTTAGGGACATGGCTTAGTGGTGGACTTGGCTTGTGTTAGGTTAACGATTGGAGTTACTGATCTCAACGGTCCTTCCTAACATGAATGATTCTATGATTCTAAGCTATAATCACGTTTTAATCTTATTATGAGACCTTCTGCAGGAAATTCTCTGACCTCTCTGGTGGCCAGGGTTGACTTAGTTGATCAAAATGACGTTTCTGGCCTAAAAGTTCATCAATCATTGAAGCCAAAGGGACAGATTATGGTAGTGTGATATGTTTATAGAGGGATTCACAGTCTTTCAGGAGTCAAAAGGATTTTATAAATAGTATTTGATTCATGCTTTCCCTCTGCACAAATGCAAGCACTACCGAGGATGAGCTCTGTCTTTTTTTTTTCAGAGGATAGCAGATGTGGAAGATGTTTGTAGGAAGTACACAATTGTAAAATAAAATTGTGTTCACTCTTGTAAAAGGGCAAGGGGATTTTTTAAAGGTCTGTGCCATTTGAGCTATAGAGCACCAGTAGTAACGCCACCTTTGGATTGTGTTGGGGTTATTGCTTCTGTACCAACAGTGGGAATGTGTTTCTGGATTATCATTACCTTGGCCTGGAATATCTCAGCGCCCTTTGATCAGCATTTGGGTGAGAGAAATTTCATTGTACCTCTTGTTTGGTGCTGCAGGTACCTGTGTACTGCAAATATAGCTGAGTGTCTGGCATCACGCTGCCTGTGTGCCTATCTCTGTTCAGACCAGTTGGCTGGTCTCCATGCTGAAGGCCGTTACTTCAGACAACACAGTTGCTCTGCGGTGTGGTATATTCAGCCTTTACTGAGGCTCACCACGGCTTCTCCTGGAAGAAAAACGGACACTTGACTAATCTATCAGAAACTGGCTTTTCTTAAATCACAGGAACAAAGGAAAGCTTGTTAAGGAAACTGCTGCCCTATCTTTATCAGCCAGCCTTTCCTTATTTCCATTACATGCAGCTTTGCTTATGTCTCTGACACTTGTGGAATACTCAAATTCTGCTCCTCTTTTTATTCAGACCAAGTGACTTTGGGTCTGATCCAAAACCCATTCAACTCGAGGGGAGTCTTTCTAATGAAGTCAGCTGGCTTTGGATCATCTCCCTCACCTGCACGCCTTTCTGAAATTCTTAGAAACGTGATCTCAGGAAGGCAGAAATCCAATAATGTCAGTTTAGCACCTGAATGCTCTTGAAACACATCTGTCAGAGGGTTGCTCATTCCAAAGAAAGAGGTAACAATGGATTTTCTCCAGGCTACAATATGATTTCTAGTATTTTCTGTTAAATACAGTTTGATAGAAAAACAGAAGACAAACCAATTTTTTTTTCTATACAGCTTGTTTCCTCTGCTTCATGGACAAATTCCAGTGAACCAGCTTTTTACACCCCTGCTTTAACCATCTTTGCTGTAATAAAAGACTGAACAAACTAGTCAGGCTTCACCGTTTAATGTAGGCCAACATGGCAAAATGGGCCAAGAGTCTGAATCAGTACTGGCCAGTATTGGTGGAAAGCAAGGAAATGGGCTTCAAATCTTACCGCAAAACCAGCAATGAACAATTATGACTGAGGAGGTGTCTTTTATGGAAATAAAAGTTTTCCTTATTTCTGGCCTACTATCTGGAGGTCTAAATTAAAAGAGCAGCTGATCTTGAGAAGTCCCAAAAGGATGGAAGAGCGCAAGGGCAGAGGGTCTTTGATGGCTTCATGGGGGAACAGGAAAGCATGGGGAAGCATGGAGGGACTGAGGAGCAAGCTCTGTGGTGCCTCCTCTGTATCAGGGTTTTATGTATGGATTACTTGGGGCAATTATCAAAGAGGATAGCTTATGAGAGCTCCTGACCAAGGACAGCTGGCAAAAGTGACAGCTACCACCAGTCACTCCAGGTGTATGGGTTCAGCTGCTGAGGGAACACCTGAGCTGAAAACAGGGATAGCGAAAACTTCAGCTGCTTTCCATTCAAGCTATAGCTCTTTAGTGCCAGATGGGTCCTGTAGGAAGGGTGGTTCTAGTCTGAGGATCATAGGGGGATTCTTGAGAGCCCTGGGTACCCAGGAGCCTCTACTGGAAGAGGGAAAGCTGCGAAAACTGAAAACGCAGCTTCTGCTTGGGCTGAAAAAAATTTCAATAATGGCACCTCTATGGGGTGGATGGCTAGTTTGAGAGATATCAGGCAGTGTGAGAGGGGGTGTGGCTGTGTCTTGTTTCCATTACCTTACCGTAAAGAAAAATTTTCATGTCTTTAATTTTGTACTTGCTAGAATGAGTATTGCTTGTGCCAGAGAAAGTCTCAGCTGTCCTCCTAGACGTCTGAGCTGGGACTAGTGCTGATTTTGCAGCTGCTCTTCAGCAGGGGCCTTTTGAGACGAAATCTGAACCCTTCAAGGCTTGGCAAAGGAGTTACATGTGAGTTGTGTCTTGCTCTCAAAGGCCCTCACTAGAGCCTCCAGATGATACCAAAATGCTTACTTCATAAGAATAAGATCTTCTTTTTGTCTCTTTGGGATGAATGCTTTGGATGAATGCTTTTGGGATGTTAGCTTTTGGGGATGGCATCTGTGTCTATCTGGAGAGCACTGGATCTAACACAGGGGATAATGAGATATCTGTAACAAAGCTATTGATATTCCTATCCTTTTCCATAGAAAACTTGAAATCTAATAAAAATATTTATTTATTGTTTTACCTTGACTCACTCTCTTAACTCTTATTATATTGCATCTACAGAGGTATTAATTAAGACTATTGGTTGTTGTCAACTTTGTGCATACTTAAGGATGTTATGAAAACAACAACCACTGTAAAAATGTTTAAATAGTTCTATCAGTGTTATGAAAAAGAGGAAACTTGCTGTTTTCTAACTAGTATTTTCCTATCATGGTATAGGACTGGGGGATTTTAGAGGATGACAAACTGAGTATGAGTCAGTGGGGCAAAATGGTGCTAAGGGAAGCTGTTCTACTGGGCTGCAGGCAGTGTGGGATGTATTTCAAAAAACAAATAAAAAGCACCTAGACACTCCATTTTCTGCTTTCCTCAGCAGTGACTGGACCATGGGGTTTAGTCTGGGGCTTCAAGTCGTAGAAGAGGACAACTGGCAGTCTGGAGAGCACACCACAGCAGCGGTGGAAAAGCAGAATCAGTATTTTTGCAGAGGAGGGGTGCTGGCCCGAGGGGAAGAGAAGCACATAAGAACAGCTCATGACAATTACAAACAGAAGTACTCAGGCTCTGCAGCAAGGCAGCTGATCGTCAGAGGTGCTCTGTTGCCAGGACCCTACTCTGTATGTTATTAGAACTGCAGAAAAAGGACTGAATACATGAAAATGTATCTATCAGAAAACAGAGACCCAGCTGCATTCTGTTTGTTATTTTTCTTTTGCAGCTGATCCGAATTGCAGGAGGACTGATACAAATTCCTACATAGCAAAATACAGTCAGAAAAGCATCCTGGGTGGTTTAAGCCCAAACTTCTAGAGGAAGAGTGAATCTGGAGGGTGAAGTTTTATTGTCTTGACTAGCAAACAGCTGATCTGACAAGGAGCCTGTGCTGGTGCTGAAAAATGACAAAAGTATCTCAGAAGTACCTTAATTTATGGCTCATATCTGTTAGCGTCTCAGCAGAACCAGTTGCTTTACAGTAAATCTTTCAGCATTTGAGCCCAGCTGCCTCTGCCCTTTTCTAACAGTAAAGACAAGAGTCAATTCTTCTCATTAGTCAATAAGAGCTGAATTTAAAAATAACATGCTGATGTTGCTACTTGAAAGTGTTTAAGTTGGATTAAATATAATGGAAAAGTAAATTGCGGAAGAATAAGCTACAAACGGAATTGCAGATTCACTTTCCAGTCTGAAAGATTTTTAGGGCAGTGACTGTCAATTATTTTGTTTGTACAACAATCTCAACTTAAATGGGGCGTCTAGCTACCTCCACAATGTAAATTATTGATGCTGTTGGGATCCACAAAAGACACATGTCTAGCTTTAAGCACAGGGTAATAAAACTGAAGTCTAGAGGAATTTTTTTAACTCAAATATGTGCTTATATTCTTTGGGCTTCTTGTGGCTGCTTTAGGTGGTTATGTAGCTGACATGATCTTGAAATAAAGAAGCTGGCTGTGCTATGATAGAGGGTAGAGTCTGAATAGACACATTTATAGATTCCATATAATTCTCATGACCTCTTGGAGAAACTCAGCCTCATTGCATTTGCAGGGAACTACTTGAAATAGGTAGTCCTTACCTGAAATGACATCAGGTACACAACTGTAATAGAAGAAACCCCGACCCCTTCCACATCATCCTATCAGTGTGTTACCTTGCCTGACAAAGGAAGGCGGCATGCCATGATCTGAAGAGATCTGAGGTGACACAGCGTCCAATAAGGCATGCCAGTTGATGGAAAGGCAGCTGGGAGGTAGGGGAGTGGGTCTGGAGCCACCCATAGTTGTGGCTCAGTGCTTGTGGGTTGCTTTGTGTTGGGTGGCCCATTTCTGCACTCCTGGCAGCAGATGGGAGTTTGTGAGGTGCCAAACTGAGCTGTAACTAAGCAGGAACGACAACAAAAATTTTACAAAAGAAAAGAAAGGTTAATAATCCTCAGGCACTGGGGCCGTTTTGGCTTACTAATCTTCAACCCAGCCCTCAAACAACCTCCTCTATGGCAGATTGCAGACTCTTACAGATTTGCCAGCCCTTGCCCTTTGGAAAAAGCCTTGCTTTGTTTTTGGCTCAGTTTACACTCCTTTTCAGCCATCTCTCCCTTGCTCAGAGGTGGGAGTTTTCAATGTATTATGCATGATGTTATTTAAACCTCTACGTTGATCGTGGTTGCTATGGGGACTTCTTCTTGTTGTTGTTTCTTTAATGTATCACCTGCCTTTGGGAGCAAGACCGTGCTGTCTCGGCTGTCCTGGCTGCTCAGGCAGAAGGGCAGAGGGAGCTAAGGGAGAGGAGCCCTACACAGCCTGAGGATACAGTGCCATAGTGATCTGCAAAATATACCTGATTACATCTGGCTATTTTTCCTGCTTGGGTCCTCTGTACTCTCTGAAGCTTTCAAACTCTCTCCTCCATTCTCCCTTTCACACACTTGCTCTTACTTGAGGGATGAAGTTGCTTGCCGTCATCAGGAAACAGTGTCTGTACATCCAGCCAGAGGAAGATCCTTCAGGAGGCAGAGCGTCCATTGAAGGCATTCAGCTGCTACAAGGGAGTACTGGATTTTTCCCTGTCCTTCACTTATCTGGGGCAAAGGGAGACAAACCACATAATGCCTTCGGTTCAGCTCCTTGACTGCCCACTTAAAGTACAGAGCTAAGAGGCAAGTTTCTGTTTCTTACAATGGAGTTGTCACCATGTAGCTCTTTCTTTCAGCAACAAGATGATGCAGAAAGCTTTTGGGAACATGCACAGTAGGAACCCATGAGAGATCTCTACCCCATCCCTGGAAGTGTTCAGGGCCAGGTTCGATGACGATTTGAGCAACTTGATTTAGTGGAAGGTGTCCCTGCCCATGTCAGGGGTCAGGGGGGCTGGAACTAGATGATCTTTAAGGTTGCTTACAACCCAAACCGTTCTATGATTCTATGACCTTTTCCTGCACCTAGAGCCCAGGGAGGTGGGCTCTGAGCTCCACAAGCAAGTCTCTGGTCACCACAGTGCCTCCTGTTCCCTTGAGGCAGGAGATGATGCTTTCAAAAAAACTGAGATTGTGCCTTGGTGAGACGCAGCATCTCTTAGCTTTGCCAGGTGCTCAGGAGAAGGTTTGGTTCTGCAGAAAGACATCCCATGCAAGGTGGCAGCTCCTGCCTCAGGCCTGGAAGGGGATCCTTGACTGAATCACTTGGAGCCTGTCTTGACCTCTGCTGGTTCAGGAGATCCTGGTGAGCATGGATGTGTCAGAGACCACCCATTGTTCTGAAATACCTCCCTCCCAACTCTTTGCATGCCAACACTTGAAGAGAAGAGGTTTCCTTTCTTCCAGCTCGTGACTGATTTCTCAAAGCCTTCCCGTTCAGGAAGAATCTTGCTTTGAAGATGAGTGTACACGTCCTCCATAGAGCTGCCATCAAATCTGTGCTCACAACATGCAAAGTTATGGGCAGAACAAAACTGATACTTGAATAGAAACTGAAAGAAGAAAAAGAGATGGAGTTACACAGATCAGGAAGCCTTAAATGATTCAATGACATTTTTGCTTCTCTGCTGAACTGTGTGTATAAGTGTGCAGTTTGTTATGCTGAATCAACTCCACCAAGGGTAGAGAGACTAACACTGAGGACAAAGACATACTTTAAATGAGGTAGGCTTGGTTCTCTTGCTAGTCTCTGCTTCTCAAAAGGCACTTCAGATGTCAGGGATGTGTTTACAAAAGGCAGTGCTACTACAACTTCACAGCTACACAAACCCCAGGCTCCATGTGCTGCAGCCACACTGCCTGGTGGCAGTGGAAATGGTTGTCTCCCAAATATAGAAAACTGTGCTACCAGAGCACAGGAGTGTGTTCAGCAGCCATGACTTCCTATGTAAGGCTGTCATCCACCACTTGTGTGAAGCTTGCCAGGTTTCAAACCTGAAAATTTGGTTTGATTTGTCAATCTTTGCAAATGTTTTAGCAAATCACTGGCTGAGTAACTTCTTGACTGTACCAGGCTGACTTCTAGGCTTACATGAGCTGAGTAATTTAAGATGGGGAATGAACAATATTTGAGGTTCACGCTGTATGTTTTTTTATTATTATTATTTCTCTGGGAACGATTTCTTGCTTCCCTAGAACAAATTTGGGGTCCAACCCTCCCGTTATGATGCTGCTGTGGCTCAGGCAAGGGTTAACATCTGAAAGTCACCCACCCCACTGCCCACCCTGCAACAGGCTTAGCTTGCCCTTCCATTGTTTGGACTAAACCTTCCCAGATTTACTTACTTCCTTTTGATGTCTGGCAATGTTTGTTTATTAGCGCCAGTGGCCTGTGTTAACTCTGAGTAAGTCTTTGACTAAATCCCATTCTCTGCCTTTCCACCTCCCTTCACGGGCTTGTGAGCTGATAAACTTCAGCACTGGCTTTCAAACCCAGTGAGGTTAAACATGAACTTCTTTTACACCTGCCTGCTTTCCCAGCTAATGGACTCTGGTGGCTGCAGAGAGAGGAGTCCTTTTATGGCAAAGAGAAGGCTATTAAGGTTGAATTCATTTCTGGTTAGCATGTTCAAGAAGTGGGGTTTTAACTATTGGAGAGGAAAGGATTATTTTAGTAAATTCCCTGCTGTCCTGAGGTCATCTGCTTAACCACAGCAGAGAAATAATAACAGGATGGGTATTAGCTGGTAAGTCACGTAGTGTTATATATAGTCCACCAAGCACTATTTCATTATTCCCTATTTTTCACAGTGTTTAAGTACCATTTTGGGACTCAGAGTTTAGTCAACTTCAATCTGAAGTATGAATCAAGAGAAAGAAGATGAGAGCTGTTTGGGAGATGATAAGTACTTCCTATGGAAATATTTGCAACTGTTCTGCTTTCCTTTAGTGATGGGAAAGTTCCATTAAAAGAACAAAACCTAAAAAAAAATCCCCATATTTTTTCACATTTTTAATGTTTTAAAATTTTTATTTTGCTATTGGTCTGTCTCGGGGGATATTGAAAAATCCCCTACAACTATTTCTATCTTTTCATTTTAAGACACAAAAATTCCTGACTAGCTTTCACTTGTGTTCTTTAATTACAGATGTAAGCCCTATTCTCAGATTTATACAGGTTTTGTGCTCTATGTTAACATGATTATAAAATAAGGCTATATAATTTTAAAGTAAAGAGTATTTAGATCTTTTTTACTCTATTATTTTGTCTTCTAAAATGCTCTTCCTCATCAATGATTAATTCTTTAGTCGTTAGTATGTAAGAGTCCTAAAACGTCTTGTGGTTGCTTAAATATTATTTTACAGGATTTACAAACATACTGATTATTAAAACTGTGTTTCAAGGGTGTATAGATATTCCAACTGGGGCAGTGACTCTGGTAACAGTCTGCACTCTTCTGTGCGGTAAAATATTCTTTGCCAAAATTAACTCACATTCACACCAGAGGTAATTGACAGGTGGCAAAGAGGAAGGATTATAAAGTGTGAATTGCAGAGTGAATCCAGATTGCACTGAAAGGTTTTAGAAATCCATGGAAAGTTTGTGGTCATCCAGAACTGGATTTACTATGACAGTCCGATGACTTAAGAAGAGTCCTTCTTTTTCTCTTCACTGCAGTATTTTTTTAATTCATGTGTTTTGTTGAACTGTAGCATTTTGGGGAAAGGTTTTTGCCTCATTTTGGCCATGCTTCTTTGAGCAGTGACCTCTTTTGAGACCTTTTGGTGTGGCTATGAAAAGACCTCTGCTAAAGGTTTCTGGGATGGTTTAGGAAATTGTCACCCTGTCCCTCTCCAGTCCTGACAGAGCAGTTCAGGAGAACAGATGCCTGCTTTTCTGTCCCTCTGTTTCACAGCCCTGATTCCCTTCTCCGTCCCAGCCTCACAGTAGCTTCTTTGCCAATGCACCATGCCAACTCAGAGCAGGAGATGCACTATGTGGTTGTGCCAGAACAGGCCACCAATAGGATCCATAGGGATGCTTATGTGCCTGACTTCCACCTATCTCTGCAAGCAACTGTGACACGGTCGCCAAGCCTGCAAACCAGATTTCTTATGATATTTAGGCCCTGAGAAAGAGAGCAGGCTGCTGTTTAACTTTACAGATCAAAGCCTGACACTGTCTGCCTGTAAGCAGATATTTCTATTTAGAAATCGTTTGTTTTCAAGAGGTCTCTGGTTTACGTAATCATAACTTTCTCCATCTATTTCTGCAGCCAGTCTAACACAAAGATGTGCACAGAAATATTCTGCAGAAGCCTGGAAACAGCTCACTTCTTACTATGAGTCTGGGGGCACTGTTTTCCAGTAGGTCAATATTTCTTAGATTGTTGTGATAACTGATGAAAAAAAACTGGTTACATGGAAAACAGTATTGATGCAGCTAAGGTAGTTGCAAGTCCCAAATGCACTTCAGTGCAAATCTGCATAGAGACACAGTTCTTTGTAAATGAACACCCTATTTCCATAGAAGGCTTCAGACTAGGCACAGCTTTGCCTTGTCTTTAACTAGAATTGTGAGTCACAGAAGAGTTTTGGTTCTCATTTTTGCATGGACAAACCCCAGGGTCTTGTATGTTCCAAATATCTTCCTTTAAACATTTATTTGTTTGTTGCGGTGCCGGACTGCTTGTGCCCTTTGCCTGAGCAGTCAACCTGTTCCCTTTGAAGATGTTTACTAATTAAATCAGAACAAAGGTGGAATGAACGTTAAGCACCTTCAAACACTTATTGCATGCTTCAGTTCATGACGGCACTTCAGAAGCTGCCATAAAATCTATAAATTTCGGAAGACACCAGATAGCAATTCCTTTAATAGAGTCTCTTTTTTAAACAGGTTAAGAAAAAGCCCCCTAGCTTCTTTCATAATTTGTTTTTCATATCTGCAACTATTACAGTAGGAAAGATGCAGTTTCTTGGATGTGGCAGAGCACTGAGACCCAGCATGATGGATCCCAGCTCCAGCTATGTCATAAGGAAATTTACTGACTATAGTACTTTTCCTTGTCTGCCAAGCATAGGCTAGTACCTAGAGACATGAATGTGAATTAAAACGCCAACTGCAAGCACTGCCAGCTTCAGAGGTATCCAAATTCTGAATAACCCTTATTTCTAGGATCTGGGGTAAAGTTGCTTTCTCACTCATTTGGGTGTGACGCACTCATGCTGATCTCAATAGTTGGAGATCTTTTTAATTAAAGAACAATGATAAAAAGCCACATAAAATGGGTTGTTTCAAAGCATCATCATACTACAAATGCTAATTATTATAATTATATAAGATTGCTCACGTTTATTTTCTAGGTGGGAAGGCACACCAGCTGACTGGGTTTCGACGTGTGGCTTTTTCAGCAAAATCTTAAGGAGTCAGATGTCTTGCCTTGGAGTTGTTGTCCCTTGCAAGCTGCACTGCATAGCTATGGTCAGTCTCTCACCTAATGCAGACATCTCACTCTGAACATCAAAATTGTCACAAGAGGCTTTCTTTAAGCAACTTCCAGTCTTCGTGAACAACAGAGTTTCTTAGGTCTTTCTGTCTCGGGGACATTTGTTTTCCCCCTCTTCCAGAATGAGTAATGCTACTTTCTTTGGGGAGGTAATGGAAGTGCTATTAGAGCACACAATGTCCTAGAGGTCTGCTGGTATTTTTGCAGCATGTTGTGTAATCATCTCTGCTTAGCTGTTCCCCTGGGATTATATCAGGATTTCAACGTTTGGCCCCTTATAGAGGGAAAATCAACTCAGCATGATCTCCTGAGGATGCAGGAGTTTGGTTATGATGCGCAATAGCAGCAGCCTCCTTTTTCTCCACCAAGAGGTTGGTGGGAGGCTTTCTGGGAGAGCAAATCTAGAGCCATAACAGGTGCTGTTTGGTTGCTCCAGATAAAATACCTAGGGGAGCTTTGTCAGAAAGTTGGGAAGACACACAACCCCAGGGGAGTTGCTGTGGTGTAATGGCCAAGGTGAAGAGAAGGACTTGTAATGAACTGGAAATGGTCAGGAGACATAGGAAAGCACAAGCTGCTCAGGGCACAGGTAGAACCACTTCTTGGTCTGACGACTCTTTCAAAGTTTTTGGCCAACTTTGTTTCACACTGACAAAATTATGTTAATCTGTGCTTTTGGTGAGCTAATGAGCAGCCTCAACACATACCTTAAAAAAATCAAGACTGAAGTCCTTGTCTCTATGTAAACAAACTTTGAGAGAGGGCTAAAACCATTTTGTTAGGTCCAAACAAATGAAACAAACAATTTTGAATCATTCTCAATTAAGGTAATTAAAGGCTGTTAAAAATCCTCTTTAAAGATGATGTGTTTTCTGAATAAAATCCCTAAATGAAATGGTTCCAGTGGGGTGTGTCATTTTTAAAATAAAACAGTTCAGTGGGTTAGATAGAAAGTTTTTAAAAAAGCAGTTAGCAGCTCAAATTTATATTTTTTTTGCTAGTTAGAAAAACACCTTAAACCCACATTTGGTTGAAATTTTTGTCTTTTCTTATGAGGCTGGTGAATGCAGGGGAATGGAGATGTGCAAGACAATTAGATTAATATCAGCTGAGTGTTAAAGCTCTTGAATAAATACCTGTATGAGCATAAGATGAATTGGGTTGGAAGTGGCCTCAGGAGGCCTCTGGTCCAAATCCTTGCTCAAAGCAGCAGTAACTCTGAGACTGGGCTGCTCAGGGCTTTATCCAGTTGGCCCCCTTGAATGGAGGCTAACTAAACCCTGTTCTTCTAAATGGATGAGGTTTTGGATATGCCACGAGAGACCATGAAGGTGCTGAGTGCAGTTGTTTTCACTTGGCAGTGCCAAGAGAGGGCTATAGAGTTGCCGCATTTCTATTCTCTGTCCTCATGTGTGGGGGTCTGACATCCTACTGTTTGGGAGGGTCTATCTAGCTGGAGAAAAGCAACATCAGGGTTAAGGCTCAGTATTTCTGTTCAACAAGTGTTTTTCCTGGGACAAAAGCTGTAGGATACAGTTTGTCCAGAGCCAGGTATAGCATCACATTTCTGATCACCCAAAGCCAATGGCAGTGATTTCAGAGAGGAAACTAAGACAATGGGCCCATCTGATGAGACAAGACAGAGAAAACCCGTTCTGGGCCCAGAGCACTAGCAATGTCTGCTACCTTGCTGTTGTGGTGGTTCCTTTCCTGCACTGGAAATGAAGGCACACATCTAATTTTCCGTAGGCTTACCTATTGTAAGGACTCAAAGCTATACAGCAGCATACCTTTCATCTTTCAAGCAGCAAATTTTCACTGTGATTACAGATGCATTTTATTTTTCTGCCTATTGAAGGGAAAGCTGAACACATGTTTCCATTCTTGATTTTCCACACTACTGCTTTAATCCAGCTTCCCCTTAATAAAGGCAAACCAAGAGAAAACCACTACTGAAAAGCCCAGATAGTTCCATGAGTGGCAAAGAAGGAAGTTTCATTTCCTATAGATTCATATCTTGAGATTGAATTTTTTGTGGTCTCTCTGGTGTCTAATGATAGCTGAATCATAGGATGATTTAGGTGGGAAGGGTCCCCTTTGAGGTGTCTGATCCAGCATCAGTATCAGAGCAGGACTTACTCTGGAGTTAGATCAAGTAACTTGGTGTCACCTTGAGCCAGGTTTTTAAATCTCCTAGGTTTGACAGTGCCCCCACTCTCAGGGGTCTTGTTCCAGCGTTGAACTCCTCTGAAGGTAAAACTGCTTTTCTTTTGTCCAGCTGGAACAGCCCTCATTGCAAGTTGCAGTTGTTTTAACTTGTCCATTCCCTGTGCATCTCTCGGAAGAGGCTGATTCTGTTTCCCTTGTTTTCCTTCCGTCAGGCAGTAGAAACAGCAACTTGATCTCTCTGCATTAAGCTTTCTCCTCTCCTGGTTCAACAAAGCCAGTTGTCCCAGCTTCTCCTTGTACATTATGACTGTCAGAGAACTTACCATTTTAGTGCTCTTTGCTTGGATGTCTTCCAGTATATCTACCACTTGGTATCTACCACAGGGTGATGGTCCCAAAGCAAGATAAAATATAGGGGCTTTTCTTTATGTGATTAGTATTATTCTTCTTTAATTCCTATTTGCATAACTTTTGGGTCTTTGAGTCTTCCACCTCTCTGTCAATGTATCTATTAATTTTTAAACTGGGAATGGGTTTTAAAGTTATTACTGGGAATGGGTTTTAAAGTTATCACTGGGAACGGAAGACCAGCATAGAAGTACACCCAGCCTTACATGGTGTGATTACATAGGCCTCATATTCTTGGGAAAGAAGGCTGGAAGAAAATTCCAGCAATGATAATGTCTTAGCCTGACAAGGAAGGGGAGAGGAAAACCTGGTCAAGGCTATGCAGATATACTTCTGATTCAGTTGTGTCTGTAGAAGAGGTTATTTTTTTGAGGTATTTGTCGTATTTTCCTACTGGTATTTATTGACCAGTCTCTCACAAAACTATTTCTTCTAAAATCAACTGGGTTGATATACTGGGTTAATATACACACAGAGCTGAGTCTGTTTCATCTGTCCTGGTGGGCCCTACTTTATGTATATGCAGAAGTACCAGTTGAGTAGCAGCAGATGTTTTGGGGGATGCTCTGCTTGGCCCTCACTCCTGTTTTAAAGTGTTGAGCCTGCAGATATGCCTGCTAAGTTGATCTCTAGCTAACCTAAGAGGGTGGAGGAAGCTGAAGGCACAAGTCATCACCCTGCACATGGACAATCTAAGAGGATGTACCTCTACAATCCTGTATCATAAGGACTTCTATCAGCACGAATGAGTAAAATGATCCAATTAGTAAAATAAAAGTTTTACGCCACAATAAGCTCTGGTCTTTTCAAGGACCACATTTCTGGCCTATAAAAGTGGACGCAGATTATATGGGCAAAACTCCTGTTTTGCCTCTTTTGCCTGTGTGGGTTAAAGCACAGCCATTTGGAAATCAGTTTAGGCTGGATTCTCTTGTCAACTTGGCTATATCTGACACATATTGTAGCCTAGCACACCCATGACTGATGCTTTCCAAAGTCTGTATTGTAGATGTGACCTAAACAGAACTATTACAAATAGTTTTACAGTAGCATAGCTGTATCAGTTTTTGAAGGGTCAATGGTTCACGTTTGCATGTATGATTACTGCTAAACTGGCAGACTTTCCTGAGATGTCATCTCTGTTTGATGGCAATTCATTTTCAGTGTTGCAGGTTATCGTGAATATGGAAAACATCTAACAAATGTATTGTTCCTGCAGAAGCAATGAATGTAGATTGAAACACCCTTGAAAATGGCTAAGTTTTCAGCCAGCAACAGAGCACCATGCCTGTGTTTTATTAGTTTTGCATATTTATAAGCTAGTGAGTGTTACACATTTGACATGGCAAGTCATTGCTCAGCTTCCAAGGGCTCTTTCTAAGACAAACAGGCACTTTCAGAAAATCCACAGAATACCATTTTCAGAGGAAGCTGGAAACTTTGGTTGGAAACATACATTTCAAGTAGCCAAAGCCAGGGCTTTTTCACTTTTAAACTACTGGATTTTTTTTATTTTCTGTAAACCAGCTAGTTTTTCTCTTTCCTATGCCATTTCACACCTTTTCTACTTGTAAACTTCTGGTCTTCCACCCTCCAATCTTCATCCAGTAGTTAGCATTTGAAGGAACACCCTAAGGTGGCAACAGATAATGAAGTTGGCTCTTTAAAGAGTCTTCAGACAATAAAATGGTCTTAAATCAAGCAGTGGGTTTTATTTCCCACAGGCCATACAGAAATTAGCATGAACTCTCCGCATTTTCTATTGCTCTGTATGCATTTATATCCATTTTTTTCCCTTGAAATTTAGGTGATGTGTATGGAGTCTGATCCAAATCACAAAGCCTCTCTCTTTACCAAGTAGACTTCTTTCTTTCCTGCCTTATTTCACAGGCTGTCTTCTGCTAAGCAAATGAGTCATCTGGTTCCTCATTACCTCACAAACTTCCTTTGGTGCTGAGTACTCTTCCTTCACAAGTTCAAGTCTCTGTTTTTCTGATTGGGGACTTTTCCACTTTTCAGCCCTTCCTTCTTCTGGACTGTCTGTACTGGGTGTCTTTTCCTATTCAGGGACTTAATTTTCTTGCCTACCCTTTAGGAAAATCCCTGTCATAAAGAAGTGACTTCTGCTTTGTTTTATGTAACTTCTAGACAGGAGGTAATGTGTGAAGAAGGCCCTGACAGCCAATGGATTTACCTTACATTGAGCATTTTAGAAGAATTGTAGTGGCATTTAACAAACCACCACAGTTAGATCTCCCAAGCTATCTTATGAAGCTGTTTCATATACATCTATTTGCACATACACGAACTCTAGTAGTATGGAGTGCTTAGTGTCAAATTCAATATCAGCAACCTAAATCCTGATGAAATCTAGAAGATTTCAGTGGCAGCCAAGTAGCTATTAGTTTCTGTCTGGTAATTCCTTCTAGTAAGGTTAATGTACTGTGGATTAACTTTTTATTTATTAAGGGTGTCTTTCTAAAAATGTAATAGAAATTGTTATGCTCCAGCTTTATGACTTTTCACTGTCAGTTGTTGACTAGAGGCTCAGACAAGAACCTGCTGCATGGCCTGTGGTTGGATTAGCAGCTTAGCATCACCTCATATTACATACAAATATGATGTTGTAGAATACTACAGTGTCTGCACTGTACACTCATGTTTTGCCACCTTCACACCCACGTACTGTAAAAAATTAAAAGTTACAGCTGTGTCTTTATTGCTCAGAAAGGATTTTTTATGAAACAGAAATGAAACATGCAGCAAGAACTCATAAAGTCCTGTAGGAACCAAGGTTGAGGCCAATCATGTCTTTAAGTACAGCTCTGCAATGCACTTGAGAAGACCACTTGTGTTAGCACTATTGCCCTGTTGTTAGCTTGCATGAGATGGCTAATGTGCCTCTATTAATCCCTGTGTGAAAACCTTACTTTGTAAGCAACACAGACAAGGCCAAATTTCAAGCAAGTTATTGGGAGCTGCAGTTTTGTGGCTTGCTTTACATGAGGGAGAGGTCGTTTGCATAAAGAGGCCAACACAAACTGTGCTCTTTGGTCAGAACTGATTTGCTGAAAGAGGTAATACTCTGACCTCAGCTCAAGAAATACCATCTTCATAAGTAGAAAAATACCGTGGAATGCTACAATTAACCATGAAGACATGATGTATCACAAAAAATGGTAGTGAATAGTAGTGATGCCATAGTGTGACAAAGGTACAGCAAGTTCAGATACACTATTCTGTATAATCTAGACATGATTTCTGGATGCAGCATAAGTACTGTCATGATTCTTTTCCTCTTTTTAAATTTTTTTTTAAAATCTTGATTGTAAAGCATTGGTAGTCATGGCAGATATGTACTGTAACTTTGAGCCATAAAAAATCTGAGATTTCTTTGTAGACAGATATTCAAAGGTTGTTTTGTCCACAGCTGAAAGCCAGCCCTCTCTGGAATAAAAAAGAAGCAGAAAGTAAAAATGCGCAGAAATACCAGGCCAGGAAGTGAAGACTTCCCCTTCTGACTGAAGGGCAGAGGATCAGTTAAGTGATTAAAATGTTAGCAAAACCGCTTTTTCCAGTGTCTTCTATTATAGATGTAAACACTGTATGCAATTGAAAATATCTGATCTGAGTCAGTGGTGAGTGGGATATTTTGTTAATTTTACTTTGAATATTTTGATACAATGGGATGGCAGAGGTATACTGACTTTAAGCCTTTGGTTCAGATTGAACAAATGGAAAGTTTAAGAGTGAAAATGGTCTCTATGGGGCCTAAAATACCCTGGTGTATTGATTATGTACTTCCATGGGGATCTTTATCCTGAGTGTACTGGTCACACATCTGGTACCCATCCTGTAACCACTTAGAGAGATAGAACATATTCCCCTTCCATCACACTAGATTTGAAACGAAGGCTGAAGTGAAGGGAGGTATATTGAAGATACATGATTATTGGGGAATGGCTTGACCATGGGGATGTTCATGAACCAGGGGTTTCAGTTTGTGCAAAACTATTTTTAGATGGAGGTGAAAGCAAACATGAAAAGCAACTGGGATGCCAAAAAACAGGCAGTGATTTAAGAGCAGGGATAGTTCCAGGGAGTAAGCTCCAAAACAGGGAAAACAAACCATCAATGCAAGTAAAACCAACAGCTGGATTCCTCTGAAATGCTCACACCAGATCCGTGCTGGGTGATTTTGCTAGTTAGTGTACTTGCCACAGAGCTCTTACTGGGAACAGAGCTCATCCTGGTGAAGTTCTGCTTTGGCTGGTGATTTAGCCTTCTACCTCTCTGGTTGTATTACCAGATGTAAGTTTTCAAAGAGTATGGGCTGGTTCCAGAATCTTCTCTCTGAATCGCATACGTTTCACTGCTGTGAGAGGAGAAGAGTTTACTGCATGCACTGTGAAATGGTTTCTCCCAGCTCTAGAAATGAGGGCAGACCTGAGTCAGTTGCAGAAGTTAACGGACACGTGTCTTACAATGACAGGGTCTGGAGACTACACTCTTGAGTCACTTTTAGGCTAAACAGTGGGAAACAGTAATGCGAATACCTTCATATCATAATCCTTACCCATCAGGTTTAAACACTGACTTTGGTGGCAGAGGGACTTTTTTTTTACATATCCTGCTTTCACTGATTGACTTTCCCACTAAGATGGACAACAAGAGATTAGTTAGGAGCTAGTGAGAAGTTTAAGCTAGTGTAAACATTTGAAGACCCTCCAGTGGGTTCTGCAGCAGACTTTAACAGGATTTCTTCTTGGTAATTGATAGATAGCTCTGTGGGTTCTGCAGCCTAATGTTTTAGAAACTGGACCGAAGTGCTCAGGCAAAGCCAAACTGTTGCTCCAAAAGACCAATCTGAGTAAACCCATTTACGTAAAACCACCCAGGAGTAACTGGGTAGTTGCAACCACTTGTAACTGACCATATTTTCCCAGTTTTAATCATCACAACCTTTTCCAGTTAAGTGCTAAGCCTCTGCTCCTCAGAAGAGACCTCTGTTTTGGGGTGAACAGGAAGTCTGTGTCATATTAATAGCAGAAAAGTAGTGCTTTTACTCTACTGGAGGGACAGGAGATGGATGGGCATTTCAGGAGGAACAGTGGTATGTATCCTCAAAGAATTATGTACTTGATTCCTATTGATTTTCTTATGACCCAGGTAGCATGTAAATACCAGAAACCATCTGGCCAGAGATAAGCTGATTTCTTTACGAAGCTATACTGAATGTTAAACAAAGCAATGACTCAAATGCTGAACAGAAAGTTGGAGAGCAAAAAAGCCATGTGACTATTTGGGGCCATGATAAAAGGCATGAAGGACAGCCAAGCAAGAACTGCTCTGCAAGATCTGAAGGCATTCTGTGCTGGCAGTTCATCGATGAAGGTTGCTCATTGTTTGCTTATTTTGAACATGTTGTTTGCTGAAGGCCAAAGCCTGTCAGATCTTAGAAAGGTTCTTTTTCAAGAGCTTTTCTTGCTTCAGCAAACAGGTCATGAGTCCAACCCACCCACTCTACAAACAAACATTTCTCCAAATTATCAGGGGAATGGAGTTCATTTGACAGAGATGTCAGTTTTGTAGAGATGGATTGCTTAGAGTTTGGGGGTTTTATTTTGTATGTCCAAGTCTTTGCCCTCTATTCCTCAACTTTCTCCTCATGCATCCTTTATAATGTGTCTGTGTGCATGTTGATTTCATTCCTTTTGGAGCTGCTTACCTCTCTTAATTATACTCGCTAAGTATTCAGTACTTCACTTGGCTGTGTTCCCAGAACAAAGGCTACAGCTGGATACAAATAACTGAATTAAAATAACATTGGCTTATAATCAGAGGAAGACTCTGTATTGCTTAGGAAGTGTGAGATATCACTAAGTAGAAAATTCTACCTGCTCGCATGTAAATTGGATGCCTGTCTGCTTTCCAAATCAACCTCCATGTTTACATATCTGCATCATTTCTTCTCCTTGTGAGCTTTTTAGTGGACTAAAGAGAGATGATGGCAACAATTTAAGTAGTGTATTGGGACAAGGAGGAACTGTAAATGGGTAAGAATATTTTTGATAGACAAGAATAACTCATATAATGCCTAACCTTGAGTAGAGGAGCTTGAATCTTGAAATGAAAGTAGAGCAGGAATTACAGATGGTATCTAAATGATGTTTTGGTGGAAGTCTGCTGCAGAAATTCTGTCTTAATCTAGCTATTCAAGAAACCAGTTTGGCTCTGAGAAAGAACTGGGAAGAAGAGTGGGTGAGAGCAGCTTTCAGAGGAAGTTAAATAGGTTGTTCTTCCAAGAGAAGGGAACACAGAGCTGACATGCGCGAAGAAGAAGAGAGCTCATATCTTTGCACTGATGATTAATTCAGAAAAAAAAGAAGAAAAAAGACTGGAACACATAGTTCATTGTGAATTTACATATGGATCCATCCAAATTGTTGATAGGTATTAATTAGAAACAATTTTTGTCCAGATTTTAACCCTTGAATTTGGTTTTGTTAAGAGTTTTGGTATTGGAGAGGGTGGCTTTTTGCGTTTGTTTGTTTTGTCTTTTTTTAAATGTGGCTGGTGGAATTCGGATCTGAAGTGCAAAAGCAATATTTTTTTTATATGGGAGCAATTTTGATGAAATTGTTACCGAATGAAGCCATCCTAGACTGCTATTATTAACTGAAATGTTTTGTTTCTGATTTTCTGTGCTTTACTTTTTTTCCTGATGACTTTCAATTTCTAGTCTTTACCTCTGTGTTAATATTTTCTATTTATTCTTTTCCACAGTGCATCAGATGTCTGCCTTTAATAAAAGGCTAGGACATACCAATATAACCTGGATTTGAAAGGATCTTTTAACACATTAAATGCCCAACATCTGGGAAGTTCTGTGTACCCCATCAGTACAGATCCTAGTCCGTATAAGGAGACTAGGATGTTATGTTAGAAGGAAGGCTGCAACAGTGTTAATCTGCTCTTGCCTCAAGTATCATGTGGACATCCTGGGCATACGTGAAAATAGGTGTTTTATGGAGAAAAGATTTGCCAATGAGAAGAGAAAGGAGGCATCAGGGGTGTTTCAGGCATCTAGGACACAGTTTTGGATTCTTGCTTTGGTTTTAAAATGACCAAGTCTCCCCCCAAGGCCAGAAGCAGTAAAGCAAATGTTGTGGAAATAGCTCAAAAGAGCTCACAAGAAGTATTTATCAGTCTGTGGTCCCTCAGGCATATACTCTTTCCTCCAGCCTTACTATCCTCCAGCTCTGGGGCTGTGAGGGTTAGTAGAGCTGCTTGTGTTTCCTCTCTACACATGGAAGGCTTGGGTACTTCTGGAAACTCCTCTGGGGAGATGTGGTCAGCTTCCCTGTCCCTTTGAGCTCCTGGAGTAGATCAGCTGGTGGAGCTAAGGGAAGCCGTAAGGCTGTGAAAGGTAATATGCAGTTCCCAGAGTCCTGAGGGCTGGAATGTAATGCATCTTTGAAACATCTGTGTGCGACCCAGTCTCCTGCTGTCATGGTTGGGCTGTCATGGCACAGCTCTACCACAGCCTCAAGACAACATCAAAGCACTTTTGAGGCATCTGCTGTCAGAATCCATCAGAGATGGTTCGGGTGTTCTCCCAGGAACTGAGCTGGATGGTCTCTTGAAGTCTTTGCCAACACTGTATTTCAGTGATTATCGTTAACAACAGGATCTTTCTTTCAGAAATTCTGATATGTGTTCCTAGCTGGAATAGGGGAAAAGAAACTGCAAAGCAGAGATCATTTTTTTTGTCAAGCAAACTACACAAATGCACCAAGTCTAACCTTGCATTTTCTGAGTTGCTCATTTCCAGTGTAAAACATGATGTATCACTTTTTTCGACAGCATACGTTCTGTTGTTTGGTTTTTTTTTCCTTCTGGCTTGGGATTCTGCTTACGAAACAGAAAAAAAAAAACCATTTTTTGAATAAAAGTAGTTTTAGTGAAAAAAGAATATTACGCATGAATGGGAAAGCTGGACCTTTCCAGCTAAATCATGCATGAACACAACATTCAGTGTGGTAGTTTTCTTCTCAATAGGTTTGTGTGGCAATGAAATGTCTACTTTTACAGGTAGGTTTCACAGTTTCTTCTGTGATCTAGACGCAAAGCGTTTGGTTCATTTAAAGCTTATCTTTGGCCTTTAGGAAGAACCTGTGCTCTGAAGTTGAGAGAAAAATTGCTTGTGATGACTGATCCGTTTGGGTGCTGTATTTTTGGAGGCAAATGCTCCACTGTACTATGAGCATGTCACCTGTTACGCTATCCTGGAGGTAGTCCACCAGGGTAAACAAGTAGGGGAAAATCCTTTACCATGTTCTTTATACATTTCTTCCTTGTGACAGGAGTTGCTGCTTTATCTATCAATATCCACATTTGTCTATTTTTGTAATTGCTTAGGAAGTAGAAGAGTTTTGGGGGGTTTGTGGAGGATTTTTTTTTCTTTTCAGAAGAATAAAAAGGTAGAGAAGTGGAAAACAAAACCCATTGTACAGAACATTTGGCTCACAGATTCTTTTAGATCCTTCTTTCCTGGTTAATAGAACTATTTGATCTGATCCAGCATCATTATCTAGTCTTCAGTGATAACAGATCTAGCCCATAATGAGTTCTGTTGATCCAGAGAAAAGAAGAGTATAACAGCAGAGTAATTTAATTGTGAACAGCTGTTCTGTTAAGTAAGCAATGACATTTCAAAGTCAGTGGTTGGAAGCTTAAGACAGAAAAAATATACCTCTTTTCTAATGCGATTTATCTACACACTCAGAATAAATGAGATTAATAATGGTAACAAATTTAAGGGTGCTTTGGATCTTTGGATGCTTGGGCTGGGATTTATCTCACCCCAAGATGGGTGCTAACGCATCAACATCTAGTGCCTACAATGCATCAACATCTACTTCTCAGAACTCTGTGCCTTGTTTCCTTTTGGTGAGAATCCAGTCAGCAGAGTCAATATGAAGTTTAGGGTGTGATTCACCCAACCAAAGACAGGCACTTAATTCAGTCTGAAGTACATGAAGCTCTAAAACTCCATTGACTATATTGATCGTAACCCCAGTGATCGTAAAAGGACCACCAGGTGACATTACAGGCACCTACATGCAGGTGGATTATTTCTGTCTCTAAAGGCGTTGAACTCAGGCTTAATGACATGCTCTGGACCAAGGAGCAATGAAGAGCCTGATGCAAAGAGAGGCTTTAGTTACCTGTTTTGCAGGAAGTCAGAAGGGATGATAACCGGCCCCTTCTGACCGTAGACTTTGTGAATCACCAGTGAGTAATTTCTCCAGCTACTGTTGAAAACACCGTTGATCATTTTGGGGCTTTCACTATGATTTCCCCCATCCACAGCCATTAATCTCTACCCTGGCCAGGATATCAAATGAGAACCCATGGAGAGGCTGGTCTTCTTGTTTTGGATCTTGGCCCACTGCAGAAAAAAGTGAGGTACTGAAGTGTGTAAGCACCTTCCAGCTCATCCTGCTTATTTCAGACTGATGTCAGCAGAGATATGACATCACTGAAATCAGTAATGTTTTTGGAGAGTTTAGGAGCCTGCCCAGCAGAACATCTCACAACATTGGGGCCTGTTTTTATGTGGTGCACTCAAATGATCCTCTTGGTTTCACTTGCCAAAAATTATCAATTGTTTCTTTAAGGCTGTTTATGTCCAATTTCATACAAGAGCTGTTTGCTTGCTGTATGTGTCTTTGTTAGGGTTTCCTGTATGCCAATGCACCCTGCTTGTTGTGTTCCAGCTGGTTTCTTGCTGTGGGCATATTGTGTTCTCCACCTGCTTCAGACACAGGAGACTTATCAATGCATGCAGCGTGCCATACTGAGGCGTTTTAGTTCCCAGGACACTTCTTTATGTATTCTCTCCAAACTGTCTTTAAAGAATCGCTTTTCGAGTCCCTGGTATCCCTCCCACTCATCCATGTTTCTTCTGGGAGCTCTTCCCCTTGATACCATGTTTCTCCTGGCTGGAACCTTACTGGTTCCCTCCCACCACTCCAGCTGGGATGCTGTAGAACCAATTGACATCAATGTTTGCCTTCATTGAGCACACATTTTCCTTCCCCATCTTTCTTACGAGAAAGATGGAGAAAGACTTTTGCCAGGGCCTGTAGTGGCAGAAAAACGGATAACTTTTTTAAACTAAAAGAGGGTAGATTTAGGCTGGACAAACAGAGAATTTTTTTGTGATTAATGTGATGACACACTGAAACAGGTTGCCCAGAGAAACTGAGGATGCCCCAGCCCTGGAAGTGTTGAGGGTTGGGTTGGATGGGAGTAAGAGCAACCTGATCTAGTGGAAGGTGTCCTTGCTCATTGCAAGGGTGTTGGGTTATATGATCTTTAAAGGTCCCTTCTAGTCCAATCTATTTGTGATTGTATATGATAATATGGCTCTGTAAATTTTCCATTAAATTTGAAGAAACTTTCTGGGGTTTCTTCTTGATTCAATTTGTTTTTTTTACTTCCTATATTAAGTATTGGCCTGATGATATATTATTCTATGCCAGATTAAAATACCTTGCATTTCTTTCCCCCTAATACTGGAGTCAAGGTCTTCACTGTGTCCTACTTTCATTGCTCTCCTTTGACTCATTAGTTTATTGCCAGATTTTTTTAGAAGTTTGCCATTCTTCTCAATTCTGGCAATAATCCCATTGCTACAATGAAATCTCTAGCAGTTTTGATTTCTTGTTCATCTGTTCATGTCTCTTTTCAGACCTTTGCACCTCATGGGAAATGTATATGTGTTTCCCTGTTGTCTTTTTGTGAACATTGCAGCAAAATAATCCCCTTTAATTTTAGTTTCACCAGGGACTTTTTAATGTCTTCTCTGTTCTGCCAATAAATTGTGTCACATCCTGGGAGGATTTAAACCTGTCTCCTTTGTTGACCTCTTAGTTTCTCCCGGACTGAATTTTACTGGTCTTTTAATTTAGTATTTTAAAAAGTTTAGTGCCCTCTGAGTCATTTAGGTTCTTTTCCTTCCTCTTGTCCATTTTTCACATCTATTGCTTTATTCACTTTCTTGCTCATTCAGTTGACTTCACTCCCATAAACTTGCTACAAATATTAAGGTGAACTTTGGGAACACGACACACCCTTGGTGGTCACTTAATGCTTCCCTCCCCTTTCTCTCTTTTTTCTTTGGGATCAGCAAGTTTTCCCTAAAGCCCTCCATATGCTCCCCTTCTGACCCAGTCCAGAGCACACTGTACTTAATTTCTTTCTCTCCCAGTGCTGGGTTTACTGTTGGGCTTGATGATCTTAAAGTTCTAAACATAAATGATTCTGTGATTCTGTAAATTCACAGCTATTAGTGGTATTCAGTGGTTTTGTTTCAACACAGTTACTCTGAGCCACAGAAACCAAAAACATGCAGAAATGTAGTGCTTGCTTACACTAACAATCTCTCTCCAGTTATGAAGGACTAACATGCCTCTTGTTGGACCAGCAAACACTTGGATGTCTGTGGGTTTGCCCGTGTGCTTCAGACCAGCCAAGTACTTGATGCTATCATTCACCCTTGGCCTCTGTACTGAATTGTGAATTGATGCACATGTTTCTTCAGGGAGCTTCACTGCTAACGTGTTGTCAGCTGTATGAACCTCAGTTGACCCATGTGGGCTAGGGACAGGTGTCTCCTGAAAGCTTCTCAAATGGTATATCTGTTGCAAGGTGGGGCCTTTGACAGTAAATTTTGCCTCTTAATTCCCCTCTTGTTTGTCCATTGGCAAACAAAGGATGCACTCATCTCTCATCCACTTGGAAGCCTTTGTTTGCCAAATGATGTTTTACTGCCTCTTCAAATCCACATAAACCACCAAAGTTGAGGAGAGCAGCACAGTTAAATGTCTTAGTCTATGTTTTTCTGTGGACAGTGAGTATTCCTGAACAGGAACAGCAAAATTTGCAACCACTTAAAATATGCAGAGCGTCTGTAATATATTCATGAAAAATAATAAGCTCCCCACAAACCGAGCCACACCTGTTCCCTCCAACCAGAGGAGAAAGTGGATTAAACCCTCATCTCATTTTTCCGCATCCCTTGCAAAACATCGAGCACAGTTTACTGTTGGGAGCTCGATTATCGTTATGCTTCCTTAGCTAAGGGAAAAACAGCTTTTCCTCATGTAGATTATATTTGCATTTATATTTATTCATTTGCATACAGATTTTTATGCCCCACTCTTGAAAGGTAAAGAGATTCCAACTCTTTTAAAGGCAATAACAGTTCATTTTACACCCTGTTCTCCATAACAATAATTGCTATAACTCTGAAGCTCCCCTGGTATTTTAAGGGCAATAAAGAAAGGGGCGGAGGAGAAAAGAGGAGAAAATTCTCTTATTAATTGGTGAGACTCCAGGGTTCAGTTCTGCAGTGCCTTACTCCTGTGAGTAATCTCATTATCTTTGGTAGGACTGATTGTACAGAGGCAGCAGGATCATGCCCCAGAAGTCCAGCCTTTAATCAAATCTACCTGTTTAAAAGGAACACATGGCTGCCTTTCAGTGGGAGCCTTTAGCTCTAAAACAAGCATGTAAATTAGCCAAAATGCCTCAGAGGGAGGAAAACTCCATCTGCCAGGTTTTCCCTCTGCTCTTGCTGAAATTAATCCATTGGTTGTGTGTGTGTGTGTGTGAGTGTAGCAGGTTGATTCTTTGCTATTTTTCCTTTTAATAGAGGTTCAGATCCCCATTTACAGAAATAAACACAGGTTTTCTCCTTGTGTCTGAGAAAAACACATAGAAAGGGCTGTGTTTTAGTCAGAAACGGGTGAGAATTTACTAAAAGAAACAAGCATTTGCTAGGGACTCTTTCAAGTATTGCGGAAACAGAATGGCTCCATAGAGGGGAATGGAAAAGTCTAAGTCAAGCAAGACTTTTAGGAGAGGAAAGAGTCAACAGAGCAGTGTTGCTTGGCTTAAAAAGGAGATGAAGATGAATGAATATAATAAAGTTATATAAAATATTGGATTGTGCAGAAAATAAAAAAAATTGGCTCCAATATAACTTTTCTGGTGATAACTAAATAAAAGTCTAAAGAAATGTAAAAGAGATAACAAGTTAAAGCAGATTACTAATGTTAGTTAGTTTTCCTAACATAAAGCATAACTTCCTATCACATTATTATTAAAGCAAAAGCATAAATCAAACTAGTTGAATGCTAGTAAATGTACTCAAATGCCCTAAATGTGAGTTAGAAAAGAATTCTTTGAAATAATGTCGTTAATCCAGAGTGTGTTTTAGCACAAAATCCAGATTTGTGGCATAATAGAAATAAAAATTATTATGGTTTAAGTCATTATATTTTGCATAAGTATGAACAAATGTTACCACATCGTCTGTAGCTATCAGATGGGGTAAAAACAGGAGACATCAGCTTTCCCATGCTAAGAAATGAAATGCCAGGTAAAGAACAAGAAGATGAAAGAAAGAAATGAAGAAAATCTCTGTTTGTATGAGAAATAAAAAGAAAATAAAGCCCCAAAGCAGTCTTGATTTTTTTTTTTTTTGCTGTAAGAACTGTCACAAACTCAAGTGGAAAATGAGTAAGTCACAGAACAACAGCTTGGCAGCTCTTCCACTGCCTGCTTCCTCTGCCTATTCAGGCCACCAGACATCTCTTTCCAGCTTCTTCCACGTCCCTGGAGGCCTTCAGGAGGCTTATCTCATCTGATGTACATGACCCTCCTGTGCTGATTTTCTACTACCTTGAATAAAGCAACAAACTACACAGAGAGGTATCGGTCATCTTTTGGTGCATTCCTCCCTTGGAATAAATCTTGAGCCTTTTTAATGCATTTCACTCTTCAGCTGCTAATATCATAGAATAATAGAATTATAGAATCATAGAATCTTTCAGCTGGAAAAGACCTTTGAGATCATCGAGTCCAACCGGACCCATGATCCACTACACCACATCCCTCAAAAACTCACCTATCCTTTTTTTAAACACCTCCAGGGATGGTGACTCAGCGACATCCCTGGGCAGCTGTTCCAGTGCCTGACCACCCTTTCTGTAAAGAAATTCTTCCTAATAGACACTCTGAACCTCCCCTGGTGCAACTTATGGTGATTTCCCCTGTCCTATTACCTGTCACTTGAGAAAAGATATCAACACCCACTCTGCCACAGCCCCCTTTCAGGCAGCTGTAGACAGTGATGAGGTCTCTCCTCAGCCTCCTCTTCTCCGAGCTAAATAACCCCAGTTCCCTCAGCCATTTTCTGTAGGAACTTGCTCTCCAGCCCCTTCCCCAGTCTTGTCGCCCTTCTCTGGACACGCTCCAACACCTCAATATCCTTCTTATGCTGAGGGGCCCAGAACTGAACACAGTACTCGAGGTGTGGCCTCACCAGTGCCAAGTACAGGGGGAAAATCACCTCCCTTGTCCTGCTGGCCACACTGTTTTTGACATAGGCCAAGATGCCAGTGGCCTTCTTGGCCACCTGGGCACACTGCTGGCTCCTATTCAGCTGGTTGTCAACCAACAACCCCAGGTCCTTGTCTACCAGGCGGCTCTCCAGCCATTCTTCCCCAAGCCTGTAACACTGCATGGGGTTGTTGTGCCCCAACTGCAGGACTCACCATTTGGTCTTGTTAAACCTCATCCCATTGGTCTCAGCCCATCGATCCAGCCTGTCCAGATCTCTTTTCAGCACCTCCCTTCCTTCTAGCAGATCAACACTACCACCCAGCTTGGTGTTATCTGCAAACTTGCTAAGGATGCACTTGATCCCTTCATCCAGATCATTGATAAGGATACTGAACAGGACAGGACCCAGCACTGAACCCTGGGGAACACCACTGATGACTGTTTTCCAATTGGATTTAACTCCATTTACCACCACCCTCTGGGCCCAGCCAGCCAGCCAGTTTTTCACCCAGCAGAGGGTGTGCCCGTCCAGGCCAATGGCAGCCAGTTTCTCAATTAGGATACTGTGAGAGTCGGTGTCAAAGGCTTTACAAAAGTGCAGGTACACCACATCCACAGCCTTTCCCTCATCCATTAACTGGGTAACCTTGTCACAGAAGGAGATCAGGTTGGTCTGGCAGCACCTGCCTTTCTTAAACCCATGTTGGCTGGGTCTGATCACCCGACTGTCCTGCATTTGCTGTGTAATCTGCTCCATGAATTTCCCCAGTACCGAGGACAAGCTGAAAGGCCTATAATCCCCTGGATCCTCCTTCTGACCGTTCCTGTAAATGGGAGTTACGTTTGCCAGTCTCCAGTTTAGTGGCATTTCCCCAGTCAACCAGGACTGTTGATAGTTGAGGGAAAGGGGTTTGGCAAGGACTTCCACCAGCTCCCTTAATATCCTTGGGTGTATACCATCTGGCCCCTTAGACTTGTGGATGTCTAATTGGCCGAGCAGGTCTCTAACCAAGTCTTCTTGGAACATTGAGGGTTTCTCTTCACAGTCTTCTGGCTCAGCAGGCTTGGAGCCCAGAGAACATCTACCTTCCTATTAAAGACCGAGGCAAAGAAGGCATTAAATACCTCTGCCTTGTCCTCGTCCTTTGTAACTACCATTCCCCTTGCATCCAATAGAGGAGGGAGATTCTCCTTGGTCCTCCTGTTGTTGTTGATATACTTGAAGAAACATTTCTTATTGTCTTTCACTCAACTGGACAGATGGAGTTCCAGTTGGGCTTTAGTCCTTCTAATTTTTGCCTACATGATCTCACCTGCTCCTTGTAGTCCTCCTGAGATGCCTGCCCCCTCTTCCGAAGCTCATATATTATCCTGTTTTTCCTTAGACCAACTCAGAGCTCTCTGTTAAGCCAAGCTGGCCTTCTTCCCCACCGACTCATTTTACGGCACACAGGATGGCCTGCTCTTGCACTGCCAGAATTTCCTTCTTGAGGAGCATCCAGCCCTCCTGGGCTCCTTTGTCGCTTAGAACTGTCTCCCACTGACTTTATCAAGCAGCCTTCTAAACAGTTTGAAGCCTGCCCTCCAGAAGTGCAAAGTGGCAGTTCTGCTGACACCCCTCCTTACTCCTCCAAGAACTGAGAATTCTATCATTTCATGATCACTGAGCCCCAAGGTGTCCTCCAACAGTCACCTCCCCCACAAGGCCCTCTCTGTTCACAAACTGCAGATCCAGTGGGACCCCTTTTCTAGTCGGTTCACTCACCAGTTGTGTCAGGAAGTTATCTTCCATACACTCGATGAACATTCTACACTGTTTCCTTTCTGCTATTTTGTACTTCCAGCAGGTATCTGGAAGGCTGAAGTCTCCCACAAGAATGAGGACCAGCAATTGTGAGACTTCTCCCAGTTGCTCATACAAGAGCTCATCGGTTTCCTCATCATGGCTGGGTGGCTGATTAGCTGATTAACAAACTCCCACTACTACGTCTGACTTACCGTGGGTTCCACTGATTTTAACCCACAAGCACTCAACCCTATCATCAGCATATTTTAGATCTACACAATCAAAACTTTGTCTAACATAAGAGGACAACCCCACCACGTCTCTTTCCTAGCCTGTCCCTCCTGAAGAATTTATAGCCACCATGGCACAATTCCAGTTGTGCGAATCATCCCACCACATTTCCATGATGGTGATCATATGATAGTTTTCTAAACTTACAACGGCTTCCAGCTCCCCTTGTTTGTTGCCCATGCTGCTTCCATTAGTGTATTTATTTCCAACCCTTTCCTAAGTGGAATAGGCTCAAGTCATGACTGTCTACTATTGGTGGGTTTGTAACCCACTGATAACATTTGAATTCTGGCTGCCACCTGGAGCGCTATTCTCCACTTCCACTGAGGTGATCAGGAGATCAGGTGCTCTCACACCTAGACCATCCCTCAGAGTCTGAGGTCCCATTCCCATGATTTCATCAATTGAGCCTAGTGATGTCCCTTTCCAAAGTAGTTTAAAGCCCTCTTGATTTGTCCAACCAGCTTTTTAGAGAGTATCCTTCTGCCCTTATGGGACAAATGTACTCTGTCCTTGGCTACTTCCCCTGACCTGCTCTTTGAGATCAGTTTAAGCCTATGCATCTACACCAAATGAGGATCTGACCTCCATTTTTAGAAAGAGCACCAGGATTGTTTACAAAATAATTGACTTGGCTTCCATACCAACCTAAGCATCGTTTTCTTTCAGCTTTGGCCGAGCTGGGTTCCTGTTATGGTTAGCCCAGGCTTGTAAAATAAACATTTGGCAATTGGCATAGTGGCGTTGATTAGCATGAACTTTTTGTCCTGCGGTTGATTACACAAGACCTAGAGCAGAGTCAGCTGAATAGCTGCTGCTATGGGACAGTATTCGTGAAAGCATGGTGAATCGTCTGGGTAACCACACCAGCTAGGTTGACTCATGCCATGGAGCCTTGCCTGACTTCATACTGACACTGTCCAGACCCTTTTCAGCTGTGGCATCTGTCCCATGGTAGCAGAAGATTTGGAGAGGCTTAAAAGTGCCACTGGAACAAATCAGGTGAGATGTGAACAGTGTATTTGAAAGAGGCTGGAGGAAAAACTGCACAATACTATGACTATTCCCTCTGCCCAAGGCTGTGGTGTATAGCTGGTGCTTGTTCTCCAGCACTGAGTGATGTGACACCATCCACTCTCATGTTGAGATTAAATTGGATCACTTATAAGCCAATAATTACTTCTTAAAAATAAACCCTCACTTTTTTTTTCAATACAGAGATCTTCAAATTGTTCTTTGTATACTAAGTGCGTGTGTGAAGGCACAGGAAAAAAAAAACCCAACTTGTATTTGATACAACACTCTTCAGCATGCACAAAGAAGTAAGGTCAACCTCTTACAGCCCAATGAGGGACTTGGCTCCTCACTCAGCCTGTAGAGATGACAACTTTCTGGGCAGAGCTAGATATAGGGTTTCAACAGATTTATTTATTAAAAATTGATGCAGTCTTACTACAGCAATGACTTAATTTGGATGCAAATATGTAAGAAAACTTATATGCACCAGACGAACATCTGTCAGAAATGAACAAAGTACTGTCTTGAGCATGACAAAAACTAAGACACCTTCAAACTATGTTTTCAGTGGTAACTTGATCCTTCAAGTTGATTGATAGTAGTTTTTTCAGGCAGGGCATATGGAGAAAATCCCTGGAAGCTTGGGAGTAGGTGTTTGGTAACAACAAAGGTGATGCTTACTGTGGTGCAGGTCTGACATACAGAAGAACTCAGAAGTCTTTGCAAGACCAAATATCTTAATTTTGCCAGGCTAAAATCCAGGCTTGTGTGTCATTAGCTGCTACACCACTACCCTCCCTGATTACCCATCCTCTTGGACTTTCACTTCCTCACTCTGATTTGATTATGCCCATGATGTTGAAACACTCCTCTCTGTGTATCTCCTGCTGCTACTATTAGTTCCTTATTTGCTTTCTGCAATGTTGTACATTTGTTTACAGATGAAACACTCTGAACTTCCCCTAAGTCACCACCTCTGCCCATTCTCATGTGGGAACCTCTTTTACTTTTCATGAATTTTAAAACTTTTGTTTTTGGTTTCTTTTCATGCTATTGCCCTTTACTCTCTGGAGTTTTCCAGTGTATAGGTCATATTATTTTCCTTTCTTTTCATTTTCCTGGATCTGCCTGGTTGTCTTTCTCTTCTACCTGTCAATTTGATGCTCTTTTTGTTCACACCTAGCTACTTCTTCCCCCTGAAGTTCATGTGGGCTGTACAACTACAATTTGTTTCACCCAACTATGAAAGAAAGTCTCCCGAGACTAAAATCTCTCCTAGCTACGCTTATTTTCCTAGCAGCTCCCTAAGGTTTCAATCTTCTGTGCTTTTCACAGAAACTCTGGATCTGAGGTTGTATTCTTTTAGCTAACTAATCTTGCTCTGCCCAGGGCAACCAGCAGATTGGTATTCATGAGACTTGCTTGGCACATGGAATACTTGAGATCCAACCCCTGAATAGGATCAACAAAAGACTTGAACTTTGCTCCTCTATATCCAGAATGAACACCCTTCCTGCCTGATTGTTGGCCCTTCTGAGATCAGAGGCTCTCAGAGATCTGAGAAAATCTTCTAGAGGTCACAGATCCGTTCTGGTGTGAAATGGGAGAAATCTCAAAAGTGGAAGTGGTTTGGGAAAACCATTTCCCACAGAGCTGCCACAGGGCTCATATCCTGTGCTTTGTACAATGTGGGGATTGAGCTGGTGTGTTGCTCATTTCAACATTCTCCTGGACTTCAGGATCACTTAAAAAGTAGTAACCTGAGACTTTTCTCTAAATCTGCTCCCTTCAGTCCTGAGCATGGGCACAAAATATTGCTCAGTGCTTCTGTCTCTTGTTCATCCCTCAGAACAGCATGGTCTGTTCTGCTGTGGTGGAACTGTGCATGACTCCCACTTCTAAGCATAATTTGCCTTGGTACATAGGATCACAATCTCACCCTGTCTTTTTAGAACAAACCATTTTTTTTTTTTTTTACTCCATGTGGCCAGCTCAAGGAAGGATCTCCATCTTTTATTGGTATTACTTCTCTAGATCAACATTTCCTTTCTCTTTGCCAGTTTATGCAATAGGGTAAAATTGCCCTTAGTATTGGCAATGCATCTTTTGATGAACACATGCAGGCAATTGCACCAGTCTATCTCCTAAAAATAAAACAAATAGAAAAAAAGCCCAGTGCCCTGTGTTTCATCAGTTTCCAGAAATGAGAATGCATTTTAAACGGAAATATTCAATGTGCAAGCCTTCTTATTTTCAGTTAAAGAAGATCAGCCTGTTCTTCCTCTTTATTTACAGGCGAAACCATTATTTTACTGCCAAGCAAATCTACCAAACAATTTTTTGTCTTTTAACTGTTCTGGTCATGTACCCTCCCTCCTCTCCCTTTTCTTTTTCCTCCTCTGTATGCCTGTAATATCCCAGTTTTGCATTTGTTTTGCACAGGAATGGAGAAAGACACCTCTAATTTATGGGTAATTTTAAAAGGTGTAAAATTCAGTACAAGATGCAAAGGACAGTAGAACTGGATTACACATGCAAGACCTGATTTCTCCAGTTATAGGCTACTGTGTTCTGACCCATATCTATAATTTTTTGCAAAAATGCATCTTCTGCAACTGTGACTGGAATGGGAAGGATGAACAGCCTCTATCCGTGTCAAATTAAAAATCTGCTAAATGTCACTAGTGTTATTAACCTGTAATCTAAATTCTCTATCTGACATAAAGAAAAACTAATCCTCGCACAAAAATCTAACTTCCTGTAAAAATATAGTGATCATTAGCTAATTTTTTCTTTTGTTTTCTTCTCTTAGTTGTTCTGCTTTTATTTTTGTGACCAGAAATTTTCAGCCCTTTGCTTGTGGTTAAACAGTTAAGTTGTATGAGATTGAAACAAGCAATATTCATTGCAATGAAAGTATAAGTAGACTTCCGAGTCTCATGCGTTCAGAGCGAGATTGCTCCATCCTGCGCTTTGGATTCCTCCTTTGTTGTGACTTAATCACCCGCTAGTGAATAAAAGTTGAATGCATTTTTCCTGTCAGTGTGCCACGAAAGATGGATTTGGTCCAGATTGGAAGGAGGATGTGTGGAGTATGTGACCACTGCCACCACGATTAGTGTTGCCCAGCCATCAGGAAGATATCCAAGCTGCCAGTGTCAGGAAACTGGTTGCCCTCATCCTCTGGCTCTGAGGCTCCTGCAGTCTCCTGCAAGCCATCTCTTTCTGCTTCACCATCCTCCTCCATGACAGGGGAAGGTGTCTTGTATCTTGTGAGGAGGTGCTGCAAGGTTTCAGGAGCTGATGTCTCTGAAGACTTCTTCAGCAGAAAGCTGTTGGCATTTGCAACGCAGCTTCATCACGTAGCTGAAGTGAGCAAAAAAAGTTTCCAGAAAGGATGTTCTGTGTGACATCTGCTGTTTAGTCTTCAAGGCATTTGCAGAGGTGAAGTAAGCATAATATGAACTGACTGGAAAGCAAATCCTTTCTCTTTATAGTACTTGTTAAATGTAAAATGCAGTGGAAGAGGAGTGGAAAGCATCAATCCAGATCACTTACTGTTACCCCCAAGGAGTAGATTCATTGTCTATTTTTAAAGGACTGCAGTAAAGCTATTAAAGAACATTCTTTAATTCTTGGGAAGGAGGGGGATGTACCCCCGCTGCCATTAATTATTAATAATTGCTGGCATATTTAATAAGTTCAGAAAATAATCGGTTCATTCATAATAACCTCTTCTGCCTGCCCCCTTCAGATGCTCTAAGAAAGTAAACCCAGCAGACAACAAAATGGAGCTACTAAATTTCAAGATGTCTAATGAGACTTACACAGCATAAAATGGCAGGACGAAAACAGAATTTCTATAGGGGATGGTGCTGCTTAGATAGATTTAGGAATGCAAGACAGTTTATTTAATATTAAAAAAAATAAGTAGAGAGAGAGAGACAGCCATAAAATAACCTAGATACTGAAATGTCATTACTTTAACTTAGTTCTGAGCATGCAAATAAAGGAAAAGAATGAGGAATTAGATACTCAGAAAGAGCAGGTCCCCATAAAGGCTAGTTAAATACTGCAACAAGAACTGAGAGGCTAGCCCCAAAGGGATATATCTGTGGCAAGTGAGAAAGGAATTGCCCTGTGAATGTATTTTTTTGAGCCATTTGGGGTGCAGCTTTTGTTCTATGTCTTTACAATGCCTAGTAAAAGAAGGCCTTGGCTTGTGACTAGGAATCCTAATACTGATTCCTAACAGCAGCCAACACTGTTAAAATGTCAGCAAGGATGATAAGAGATACCAGATGTTTGGGGGTAGTGGGAAAGACAACGACTATGTTTCTGCTCTTTTATTTCTAAAAATGTGTTCTGGCGGTTACACATATTCCAAGGATAGCTTTGCTCATTAGGAGTAGAGCAGGAAAGAGAAATAATAGGAAAACATTTTTCAGGTGTGACAGCAGATGGACTATTAAATATGACTCACTGTGTGACGTGCTGGCAAACTCTTACTAATGACCTTGTGACTTGTCGACCATTTCAGCAGAGGTTAAAGACTTGACAGGCCATCTCTGCTTGGCAAAGGTAAGCCTGAGCCTAGCGAGCATCATGCTCTTCTTAGACTCATGATGCAAAAAATGTGTTATCTGAGTCAAGGAAACTGAATTACGTGAATAATTAAAATTCATATCAGAGTTGAGTGTTGTGGACTTTGTAGATGGTGAAATTATTTCTGTCCACAACAACTTCATCAGTCTTCTAAATTGTTGGAGGGGCCAATGCTAAAAGTAGAGGTATTAAATGGGTGTATCTTTCTTACGATGCATTAAGTAGGGGTAAGTGAGGGGAGGACTGGATATGGCAAGAAAGTAAGATGAAGTGAAAGTACCAGAGCCATCTACAAATTGATAGATTCGTGTTTAATTTGTCCTTTAAAAATCAACTGAGAAGACCACTGTATGATGCATGGTAGGGAGGACCCTGCTGTGGAAAGACAATGTACAAGCTGGTCTAATAATTTATATCTATTTTTATTTTCTGTGTCACAGACTTTTTAATCATGAAGTCTTGATGAAGCACAAAGATTACCAGTTTAGAATAGTTGTAGGTTCACACTGTGGACACAGGAGACCGCCATGGGAAAATGACTTGTAACTGGTGTCCAGTGTTGAGAATCCAATCCTTTCTAGGCTGCTCCACTGGCCATCGGAGCTGAACAGAGAAAGGTGTGAACCTCACTAATACGTCTCATTGAATTATTACGGGGAGCCTGATCTTTACCTGAGAAACTGTTTTGGGAGGGTAAGTATGAAACAGTTGCCAGTGGGGGCAAACCTGAGGTCATATCTCTCGCTGAAGGTGCAAAACTGAGAAATTTGATGGCAGGGTAAGGAGGTAAGAGATGCTGAGAGGAAGAATACCTCTGATTTCTCAGTTCTTTGAGGGAGAGGGGAGCTTTCCAGCCCTCCATGGTCACAATCTGCAGATTTCCATGAAAAGGGGGAGAAAAACTGAGCATCTTCCTCTTCAGAACTTACTCCTGTAGCGAGTTCAAAAGGAATTTGAAATATTCTTTACAAGGCCTATAGGACTTCATGAATCAGGTACCTCATGATTCAGGTACCTCACTTAGGCCAATATTCATGAAGACTGAATGGTTTAGTGAAGCTCACATATCTGTATTTCCTGGATCCCTGCACCCAATGGATAATTAGACTCATTGCAACAGATCAGTAATCTCAGTTCAGTGACCCTCATGGAGGTGTTGGAGCAGCAGGGTATAGTCTTGTTCAGGGCACATTCCCAGTGCATTCTCGGAGTTAGGGATTATTTGAGATGGTGCGGTACTGGATGTCCTCCTTCCAAAGGGAAATATTAAAAAATGTTGTTCCACAGCAGTTGCAAAAACGTAGCAGAGAATTTGGTATATAATGTTCTTGGGACTTATCCTGAGCTATGCAACCCAGAAGAATATGGAGAGGAAAAAGGAAGCAGACAGTTGTCCTCTGATAAGGAGAAACCATGGGCCTTTGTGCAAGAGCCCTGAAGTACCTATTGTCCAAGAACTTCATTAGCCACTCTTCAACAAGGCCTAATTAACGTGATCTTAGGACAAAAGTCAGAGTCCTCATACAGCCTCCTGAGCTTCTGGAGGCTAGTGCAAGCACCTGATTTTCCTGATGCAGGAGGATTGCCTGTGTAAACTCCACCCTGTGACTTCAACTGTGTAATTGCTGTCTTTGGTCCTCTGGCTGCCTGTCTGACCGTTATGTGCACAACCGATGCAGAGCACTTTGGCAAGGGAAGTGCAGCAGACACAGCTGGGGGTGATGCCAAGGGGGGTGGAAAGGCATCATGAGTGGAAGGCAAGAGTGAAACTCTACTTGAGACTCTGTAAGATACTGTGAAAATGCTGTGACCCCTTAGTGGAGCATGCACAGAAACCGCAAAAAATTCCGTGTCCTACATTTCATGCAACAGTGTGTCTCTGCAGGTTTCAGTCCATTTCCACATGATGATTCATCTTCTTTTGCCAAGAAGTGAGGATCCCCATGTAGGATGCTAAATCCTGGAGGAAACTAGCTTGTTTTCTTTCAGTTTCTTCTACTGACTCCATAGTAGCCTGTGGTCCCTGTAGAACCCCCACTTTCCCAGGATTACAGACCAATCACAAACCTATGTGATGCAAGAAGGTAGGTAGCCTGCTCCGGAGATTCTCACCGTCCCACCTCTACAACAGGTTTTGAGCATCAGTCACCAGATGCCCCAATGAGTCTCTCTCAGCACTAATATGAACCCCATTGACAAACAAAAGCACTCATGTTTTCCATCCTCCCTCCTTGTGGACAGATACATGTTGTCTAGGGAAAACAAACCTTCTTTAATTGAAGGTGGGTGGTTATAAATGGATTTTTTTTCCTCCATGCCAGGAGTGGAGCAGGACCTGGAAGCAGCAGGACCTGGAAGCACTGCATCAGTATGGGCAGCTCCCAACTTTTTACAGCCAAGCCTCTCTTGAACAAATTGCCCATGTCTTCATTTCTTCCTGTGTCCCCACTCTCTTTCTAGCCTGGTGATGGCACCAAGTTAGCAAGACTTTCTGAAACCTATCTGTCTTTGTAACACTTTCACTAGAGTTCCCAGAGTGTGGAGACCCTGGAACTCCAGAACTTCCAGAACTCCAAATCCCTGTGTGCATGGGGCTTATCCATGCCTCTTTCTTGTAAGGCAGTCATATTTCATCAAGCTGCAGGAAAGAACAACTCAATTATGTCCCATTCCCACTAAAAATGTGGCTTCTGCGATGGCTACAATTCCCAGGGGACAATATTGGTGCAGGATCAGTTTCTCACAGAAGAGGTTTTAACCTGTTTGGGTAAGAAGAGCTGAAAGGACAATAGCAAATCATAAAGTAAGTAAGCCTGTTAAAAGTGCAGAAAAATTTCTCTTGTGAAAATGAGGTTAGTGCAAGGATACAGCTTTGCTCAGCATTTACCTTCTGCAAATTACCACCCCAGTCAGCTGCAATCACTTAAAAGAATGAGTAAGAGGAATGAAGGGCAGCATTTTGCAGTGAATTCCTCGTTATCTGAAGATTTCCTCTGGTTTGAAAGAATAGCTACTACCATGCAGTACCAGAGTGTTTAGATGAGATCAGGTAGAAACAAATAATCTTGAACAAATGCAGCAGAAACAGCTTTAAGATGCAATGAGTGATCTGACTCAAAAAGGATGATTCCACAGGGGAAAAATCCAGAGTAAAACTGCAAGAAAAGAGATAATTAGAAATGTGTCAGGTGCTTGGCTCTGGATTACTGTTATGCTACTGTCTGCATTTCAAGGACAAATCACAGGCAAGAAACAGAATAGATGATGATAATATCCCCCTATCATTTTTTTACCTTGAATTGGCTCCTTGGGAGCAAAGGCTGGAGAACAAGTAGTGCTGAAGGCTCGCTAAACCCAGTTAGTATACTATCTGCAGCTGGTTTCATTACCGGCTAAATTGTTTGAAACGTAATCCAGAATGAGAGGGAAAACTGAACCCTGTAGTGAAAACGGGAAGATAATTTCTTAACTCTCACAACTGCTATACTATCCAGCTTCAGACAGGGCTGAAAGCAGTGGTTCTGTGAGAAAAGACTGCTTCTGGTTATGCATCCTATCTCACTTCAGACTGCCAGAATCTAGCATGGAATTTTGAGCTTCACAACTATACACAGATTTACTCCCCAGGGTCTCTGCTGGCTAATTAGTGCTCTCACTGCCATGAGCAGTGATCTTTTCAAAGTCCGGCTTCCTTTTTCTGTTAAAACCAAAATGCTTTTGCAAGCAAGGGCATAAGCTGCAGGTGAAAGCTTGTTTTTAATTAAACTGGGAACAAGTTTCTCTTTGAGATTTTGATCAGCCATTTTGTCTGTCTCTTTTCTTTTTTTAGTTTCTTACAGATGTTCTTTGTTGTGTCTCATCCTACTGATACCACTTCAGCTCTTGTTCCCTGGGTTAGCTTGCACATAGTAAGATCTCTCTCTAATCACTTCCAGTATTTATGAGACAATCCTAGAACTCACCAGTTTTGTTGGTTATATAGTGACATTTGTAAACCTTTTCCTATACACCCTATATACAAGAGACAAATCTCAGCTGATGCTGCCTGTCTATCCTAGAAGAAATTCCTTCTGCTCAGAAGACTAACCTGTTATTGATCATGCTTGGGAAAGATCACTGAGGGTTGGCTAGGTACGATCTACACTATGTTCTCTTGTCTAGTTACTGAGCATTCAGCCATTTGCTTTCTTACTGCTTTAAAGTTGTCTATTGCAGTGCTTTGTGTCTAGTATTTGACTGTACCTTAAAATGAGATGTGATAATGAATTGTGTGCATATGCACATATGCCTACACATCTGATATCATTCACCTGGTGTTAATAACTGAAAAAGTGCTCTTCCTGGCTGAGCTGTTTTTTCAGACTCTGTAACTGTGATTTAGAAGAGTGTTTAATGTACTGATTCTCACAACACTCTCCTGCTTTCCAGCTCTCTGTCCTGCACCCTACATGTGCAAGGAGGAGTTTGTCCATGGTGAGGAGAAGTGGAGAAATACCCAGATAAAAGGCCATAAAAGTGATCTCTGATAGGGCACTTCAAGTCCTGTCCTACAACCCTGCTTCTGGATACTTGCCCCCGTTCTCACCTGACCTGTACACATTAACTGTCCATAGCTGTGAGTGAGTGTAAACCTCTCACTGAAACCTTTAATGCACTGTCAAATTCAAGCTTGAACCAGCAAACCTGTGCTTGCTTCTGCTGTTATTTTTGATCTTGCAGACCATGAAAAAATACTCAAGTGCAAAGTTGCAAAATCCTTGCAGTTCACCCAAATGTTCTGGTGAATAAACAGAATATTCTGCTTATGGCACATCCTGCACTGAAGCATGGGTACCATTAGCCACACTTGCCAAAAGAAAGACAGAACCATATCGTAAGGCAAAAATGCCCTAGTTTGGAAAATATTTCCTGACCACATTACCTTGGCCACAGACTAGTGAATCTAATCCTGTTAAAATCCCTCCCAAGTCCTTTTGTCATTGTAAGAGCATTTAACTTTATATACCTCTTATGAATAGTTCTCTATCAAATGTTACTACTTTCAAATGCTTACCTTCAGAAGCATCAGGTCTGGGTTTTTTACTATGTGATTTTTTTTTTTTATAGAAGGCTTTTTGTACACTGAGGGCATTACAGAGCTGATGAGTAATTCGATTTACATGAAATGAAATGGGGAAAACTGCATGAGTAAGACAAGCTAATGAAGCATTAAAGAAAGAATATGTTACTATGCTGTCAAAAAAAAACCATCAGAAAACCTCTGTAGGCTTACAAGAAACCAGACAAGTAGACTCTCTGAGTAATAAATTTACCAGTAGTATAAGACATTTTTAGTTTTGATAAAATCTTTACAGGGAATGGCCTGAACCAAAGTTTAATGTTTGAATATCTTAAGACTAGAGGTGTATGGCTAAATAAGAACTTGTAAGTATGTCTCTGTTTATGTAACAGGTTGACTTAAAATCTGGAGCCAAATAGTTCTTAGCATTTCTGTCCAGCAGTAGTTATAAATATTCTTTTTTTTCCACTCTCTCTTAGTGGAAGCTTTAGGCTTATAAGGGGCAATATCACTTATTCAAGTAGTGAGATGTTAACTGCTCAGGCGTGTGTGTCATGTTCACAAGAAGCAGCAGAGAGTGGGAAATCTATGGACCTTGGACTTATTTCCCTGCAGTTTAAATGATAGTCTTGATTTTTTTCCCCTATGTTTCTGCTAAATTCAACCTGTATATCTTGGTGCCTACAGTTTCCTATTTAAGACATATTGGCACAAAATCTCTGAAAAGTCTGGTGTGAATCACCCCAAAAAATTACATTTTAATTATTTACTTCAAAAAGGCACAAATGCTAGTACCTAAAACCAGTTTGTAGAATAAAAAACAAAACCTCTTTGTTTTACAACCTTAAGGGAAAACTCACCAGGTTTGGATCTGCTATCTTGCACTAATGCCCAAGGGCTACAATCCAAAACTGCATTTTATTTCGCCAAAGCCCAATGGGAGACTGCAGGTGTGGCTTTGTGTCTCTGTTCCAGGATGGAGGCTCTGGTACACGCAACAGAGCTGTGTTTCTCCCAGATAGTGCACTCATCTGAGTGTGTCTTGCTTGCAGTCCAAATTAATGCATTGAATAGTATCAGCAAACATTTCCAAGATGCCCATCCCTGCAACATGTGTGTATCAATTAGGCTTGCAGGATAAGTTGGTCGAGTGGGTGTCCTGGGATTTGCCTACATCTCGGCCAGATTTTTGAATTTTGATCTCTCTGAGACTCCCAGTGGGTATGACAGCTCAGACAACAAGGATTAGCAATAGACATGTGAGTGGTGTTTCTGGGCTCCAGCCTTTTAGCAGTCCTAGCACTTGCTTTTGGAGCTACCCTCACCAGTAGAAGTCTGATTTGCATCCCTGCCTCTGGAGAATCGTTTTCTCCTTTCTGACTCACCGGCTGTGCTGTATTACCCTGCTGGAGCCATCAGACAGTCTAGGTCAGGGAGACTCATCTATCTACTCAAGGTGACTTGTCCCTTCTCTTGTACCCGCCAGGCTGTCCCAGACTGTCTGAGGGGTGAAGGCCCCCCATGGCAGTGTCCGCCATGTTCCTACTAAATGCCCATCGGCCAGATTCTGCCCTGTGCCTATTGTCTGCTTTTCACTGAGGTGATACTCAAAAAGGAAGAAAATATTGCAGAGAATGATTAAGGCCAAAAAAGTCATCACCACAAGAGGGAGAAGCCCGATTCTTTGTTTAGTTGCATTGCAATCTCTACATGGTAATGATTTATGCTTCCATTTTTTTCTTCTTAGATGCTAGCACTGAGGCAAACTTACCTGATCAGATCAGATTCCTTCAGTCTAGCAAGCAAGAAACTTAGCAGTATCCATATAACTGCAATTTTGCATAAATATACTCACACCATGAATCCACATATTCTTTTCTCATTGACGTGTAAGGAAGTGCCAAATTTGTCCTCTGTGTTGAAAGTCATTCTCTTTCTCCTACTTTCCATCACTGACATTATCATAGAATCGTAGAATCATTGAATCATAGAATGGTCTGGATTGGAAGGGACTATGGAAGTCTTTTAGTCCAATCCCCCTGCAGTAAGCAGGGACATCTTCAACTAGGTCAGGCTGCTCAGAGACAGACCTTGAATATTTCCAGGGGTGGGGCATCTACCACCTCGCTGTACAATTCGTTCCAATGATTCACCACCCTCAGTGTAAAAAATATCTGGTGCTTTCTGTGTGGTTTCCTCATCCTTCTCTGTGTTGATAATGCCAGATATTTTAAACTTCTCATCAGCAATTCCATTGACAGCAAGCTTTATTTTGGTAATGCTATTAATGAAATTATTGCCACTTCAGTCCCAAGACTGATCCTTGAGGAAATCCAGAAATACTTTCTACAGCCCAACAGTTCCCCTTTGTGCACAGGCCTTTGTCATCCCTCCATCAGTTAGTTCCTTCTCTGCAATTTTAGATGGTGCCTCTCATTCTGGACCTACATTGCCATTGTATACCAGACACTGAAGCGCGTCACAGACAAAGTTCAATGAGGGTGGCTGGTTTCTGAGGCAAATCCAAAAGTGTCCATTACTTTCTGGCCAGTCCCTGTAGCAAACTCTGCACATATGTTGCAGACCTGGGTACCTAATCACCGAAATTTCAAGTCTGGCTTCCTATCATGACATTAATAGTCTGGGAATATGTCAAAAAGATCTTCATCCTGGATGGAGTTTTAGCTGGGTTTATACAAAGTAGCACTATTCCCAATTGATATGTCGCCTTGGACACTATGGGCTGCTCAGTGGTACCCATTGAAGCAACATCCATTTAATTGACGTTTTCAGACTTTCCAGCAGCTGGCTTCCTGCCCACTGGTTTCCAAAGAAATTTTTACCTTGCTTTCGTGTTCCCTTTGCAAAAGATTGCCAGTCAAGCTGAGATTAAGATATTCATATGAAGTCAATAAAGAGCTGGTCTATTTTAAAAGTCAGGTCTTCCCCAAAGATGAGAGAGTTACACTAAATCCACTGGAAATATCAATGTGCATTGACTTCATCTGGCCTTTTATATGTAACTTTTTCTATACTAAGCCTATTAAGCATCTGAGCTTGATGCCAAATCATTGCCTGACTGAAATAATTCACAATACTAAAATTTATACCAGGAGAAATTCTGGGAATATGAACTTCTCTGACCTAGTTCTTAACCAAAGTAAAATGATATAGCTTGTGATTTCAATGAAGCTTTGTTAATTAATACCAATTTTATCTCGTAATATGGTTTTATTTTTTTAATCTATTCTGTGCTCCCACTCTAAAATTTCCTGTAAATTCTCTCCCTGTCACATCATTCTGGTAGGCCACGGGATTTTGTAGTGGTTCACTGAGATATACATGGCTGGGAGAAAGGTTAGTCAAATATTTGTCAGAGGAATGTTTTATCTCTTATGTAGAGTAACTGATTGGCATCAAGAGCCTTATCGTCCCTCCTATCTCAGAAAGAGTGGCACCAGGCTTGATTGTCAATAAAAGCGGTATACAAGGAAGACATTGCCTCTTTGACTGCATGAAATCCTGTTCAGATATGAGAATAAAGAAGCACAGGAAAAGACCCTGTAGTGGAAAAAAAGAGCAAGATATGCTTTGTGAGATAAAAAATGCATGCAACGAAAAAGTCAATGAATTTAAGTTGAGTTAAGCACTGATCATCTTCATTCTAGTGAACTTCTGAGTGGGATACATCTGCTCTCAACATAGAGGGCGTGAAATCAAAGCATGAAATTTACCCCAGCTAAGATCAAGAAAGCAAAACAAATGAAGTTCTATGAGAAAAACAACATGCACAATTGAGGTGAAAGGTCAGAGGAAGAAAATGTGGGTGTGTGAATTTCTAAACCTACCATATACTTCCTCCTATTATTATTTCTCTAATGGTGACAACTGTTCTGTAAGTTAGAACTTTTATGGTGGTAAGAATTTTATTAAATGCATTCACACCAGCACAAGCCTTTAAATAAAATTGTTACATTTTGATTTCTCCACTTACATTTCTTTTTCTTTGTATTTTGATAGTTAGAAGCCCTCTCAGTCTGCCTTCCTCAGGCTTGCTTTCCCTTGTTTCCACTTAAAGCAAATTTGATGTTATTAATGAAAAAATAGCTTTTTGTTCACCACCTGAAATATTTTAACTGCAGCTGTAGTTTTTAACAAAAACTTTCACCACTCATGGAACATTTTGTTTATTTTAAGATAGCAAGTGTCATGGTTCCCCACTTCCTTTAAATTTGTATTGAAAAATGAATCAATCTTGGTTGCTTTTCAAAGGACAATATTGAGATAATTGATGCCTGATGAGAAAATGCAGCCAGATTGAGTGAGTCATCAATGGATTAATGAAAATGAGCATGATACACTGTCTTAGGCTCCCTTGTGCCAATGAATCATTTAATTATGAGGCAGGGACCATGTTTTAAATTTACAACACATTGCACAATGGTATCAGAGCCTCTAGATTCTAACCATATCCATGATAAAATAGTCAGTGCTGGAAATTGGTTATGTTAAAGCAGTAGTGGGAAACAGAAAGTGTGAGGCCAAGTTAAGAAAAAAACATCCTGAGTGTAGGGAACCAGCATAGTTGGATAAATCCTACGAGGTTTCCATAGCTGGAGGCACCTGAGAAACTGCATTTTAGTCCTTCAGTCAATGTTCATGTGGAGCTCTGTGGAGGGTAAGAAGCCTTTGATACTTGTCCAGAACACAAATCTGTGTATCCATTGTAATCAGGTAAGCTTGAATTCACATCTTGACCTTTAATATGAGTTCTTTACCTTTATAGTCTTCTAAGCAGCAAAAGTTTGAAATGTGTTCTATAACATGATGAACTGAAGCTTGTGTGGAAGTGTATGAAAACCCCAATTTGAACGAAAGATTGTTGGAATTGTCTAAGAGGTGAATTTGCAACATTATAATACCATGCAAAGAATAACAGGGCAAATACCAAGGAACTCTTCCTGAGAGGAAGATCCATTATTAGATTAGTGCAAACTCCCAAAAGAGCTAGTATAGCCCCACAGCATGAGATTCTTAAAAGAGATTGGACAAAACACTCAGAAACACAGTGTGGAAAGAGTGTCTTCTCTGATGGACTGGATGACCTTGCTGCTTCTTTGTTCTGTTTGCCTTAATCTTTGAACAATAGCACAGTGAACCAGTCACTGCTTTTCAATCACACTTCTGAGGATACAAAAATCCAAGAGTGTCTGCTTGCTTTATGGTTCTTATCCCTTGTCTGTTAAGCAGGGCTTATACCGAACAATAGGCGTTTCTCAGCCATTGCAGTGCCAGGTATTGATGAATGTCCTGTTGAAATTCAGGACTGGTTCCCTCTTTTGAATGCCTTAATGACCCATAATTTAGTTCCAAGTGAAGGGAAAAGCCACCCAACCTATTTGTATTATTCAGAGAACCTGAAAGGTAATGCTCTTTATTCCTCTATGATCTGGCATATTTTAACCTTGGCAGAAAACATTATTTGAAATGGGAGGGGAACCCAAGAAAAAGATCATGCTACACATAAGTCCTGTACATTACCGGTGCTAAATATTTGGAGGAAGTTCTCTTATAGGCTCAACTGCATAAAAGTCAAACATGTTAAGTAAACTAGTAATTTAAACTCCCTCTGTAGTCAGAAGAAAGTGTTGTATTCAGAGAGTCACTGGTCCTGCCCATACTGGTTGTTGTCTTCACTCTTCATTGAATACAGAGCCTAGAAAACTGCCTTAGATTAGATGTTTACCTCTTAGATGGCTAATCTGAGATAAAATGTATTCTGGTCAAAGTAACTAGTTTCTCTGCTGTGTCAATGACCTTCTCTGGTTGAGTTCCACAGAAAGCAATGAAATAAATTACATCAGGTTGAAACATACTCCGCATTTGTTTTTTTAAGATTTTCTTGTACTTCTTTGAGCTAAAGCTAAAATTATCATTCTGTGTTTCCTGTCCTCCCTTCATCAGTCTCATACCTATGCATGAATGAGGTCCATAGGTATTAGCTTATTCACAAAGAAATTTCACAACCCTATTAAAAATAATATATATAATGTTTATGCACATATAGCTTGGCAGCAAGCCTGTTATTTATCTGACATCATGAGGCAGAGTCCAAATAAGTAGGAAACTGCTGCAGCACACTTTTGTTTAATATAAAGAAAGTATAATTCCTTATGGGTTTCCAGCAGTCTGACCTCCAGCCACCCTTAAGCAGATAAGAAGAGCCAATTGGCGACAGTCCCACAGGGAGCAACATTGGTTCTTGGTGCAATCATGCCATATCAATTCCATGCCTTTTGCAGGTCTCCAAAGGCTGCAGGACCAACCCACTTTTTTTTATGCCACCTGGGCGAGTTATAGGAAGTTGAGTGCTTTGAAGAACATGCATTATAATATTTTCCCATAGAAAATGTCAGCAAAACAAGATTATAGGTCTCTATATCTCACCTAATCTATATCTCACCAGATTTCCTGAATCAAGGGGCAATGATAATCATTCAGCATTCAGTCTATACTCCCCACTTGTTGCTGGTACCTGGCGTATCCTGCAGGTATTCATTGTCAACTTGAACAATCCCCAACCACGTTCCTGGCTGATAAGCTCCTATATTTTGAGAAGGAACCTTGAAAGGATCTTTCACTAATTATGTTACTCAAAGGTCCAGCCTGGAGAATGGGGAAACATACTTGTAAACTATACAGTTGAGATGTTGATGAGGGCATTGAGATCCTCTTTGTAAAGATTAGCAACAGATGACTGTGGATGGGTGAATGGGAGCTGTTTGCAATTCTTCTGCATTGGACGGCGAGGATTTCTACAGCCTCTGCAATTCTATCTCACCTCCATGCGGAGATTTCAGTTTCAGTGTATGTGTGTGGCCATTGGTTGGATGCAGTACATGTAGGAGTACAGTCACTATTATCCATGTGTGGATTTTACCCATAAGCCATGCAGTAGGTCATGAGATATCCAGCTCTGAACCACTCAAGTCGTCATTTATTAATGCAGGTGCAGTGCCAATTGCATGTATCTATGCTGCTCTCTGAGCCAGTACTGGTCTCAAAATAGTGCAGCTATACTTATGGCTTTTGTGGCACTGAGTATAAGTTGGTAAGACCCATTGTTTTAAATTGACTCTTGAGGTCCCTCTTCAGCTCTGATTCCTAAGTAGCAGAGGTATGTGGAAACCATCAGGTGTCAATCATAAGCTTTATGCACCCCTTGCTGAGTGGGGGTGATCCTGCAACACCATCATGGTGTCATCCCCGGTGCTTGCTTCTCAGACAGCAGCTTGATTTGGTGCTGTGCTTCATGTTGCACCTCCTCTGAAGGTGTTCTTTTGCACCAAACTGCATCGGAGACCTCTGAAATGTGTAAGATTTGTGGCACCCAAATCAGTCCTGCCAGCAGCATTATTCAGGGTTTTCTTTCACCCAAGATATCCCTACTCTATCATTATACTACCAATTTGTCATACTCCTCCTAAATGCTACATTAGATAATGTGTTTTAGGACAGGAAGGGAGGTACAGCTAAAGCATTTCCATTTAAACTATACCTCCCATACACAGTTAAATCTCTGAAGGGTCTTTACCATCGATTGATCTCTTAGCCTTAAGATGCATTCTGCAGTTAGGGAGTACAGGCCTGAAAGAGGTCTCTTGTGTGTACGCGATCACATTATATAATCCCTTTTATGAACCGATTTTCCTTAATCTTAAAAGTAACTAATGTGTTTTATGCCCAAATGTTCTTACTTGAATCTTTTTCTCGTAAAACACTGCCCTGATGTTTAGAGGTGCTGCAGTCTTTCATCAGAGTGAGTTTATATTCATTTGTTCTTGGAAATGTAAGCGTATTTTGCACCAGACATTGTGCAAGCCAATAAGTCTTCAGGGACCTTGCTTGAACAGCCTGTGATGTTGAGGTTGCAGGGATACAACTATTTTTTTTCTGTTGAGCAAGCAGAAGGCAGCCTACAGCTGAGCTCAACTTTTTGAAATAAAAAAGAACAACAGGCCTTTTAAAAATTATTATTATTCTTTTTTCATGAAATGAAGGCACTATGACTATGACTACTTAAGGAAGTAGATCTGCTGAGTAAGGTGGTGTCATTTTCAGATAGACAGTTTTCAGAATGGAAATGGCCTTCAAGGGACTTTCTCAAGATCAGACAGCAGCTTGTGGCAAAGTTGGAAACATAACCCAGATTTTCTGTGTGGTTTGCCACGGTAAGAAAAAGTCTCTCATCGCTTATCTGTCTCTGACTCTGGCTGTGTCATTCTTTTTATGTTTATTTACTCTGGTCACTGAAACACCTGAGCACCTTGCAAATGATAGAGAAAATTAAGCATGTCCTGTGGGATATTTTTTTCTTGGGAAACTTTGTTGAATACTGAGCGAGATCCTGGCTGTTAATGGGGTCCTTCACTGATGGCAATGAATACTAGGTCAAGGCTTCAGTGATTCAGATTTCAGTATCTTTATATATGCTTCATAAATTTTATTGAAATGGGATCCAGCGGCTCACAGAGGGAGGCCATAGGCTGGTTTTATTTCGGGGTACTAAGGCAAAAGTATAGGAAGATGTTGCACTGCAAAACTTTTTTCAGTTGTGAGGGAACCACTCTCTAGTAGGGGAATAATGATGGTGGCAGCTACTCAATTTCCTCCAGATTAAGTGCACGTGATTAGAAGGCCACTGTGGGAGAACAAGTAGAGTTCTTTTCTCAGTCCTCCTTTGGCCATTGGAATTATGCTAGCCTGATTTACACCAGATGTGAAATATTTTGACTCTAGTGAGACAGCAAGCGCATCAACATTGTTCATCTGCTGAATAAGGAAGGAAGGAAGTAAAGACATAGGAGATGCTGTAGAGCAAACTGAGGCAGTAGTATGACCACAAGATCAACTGTCTACTGTGCTTTGGAGGTCTGCTTCGGAGGTCTGCTTCCATCACAGTGGTGGCACAACCATGCAATCCAGTTCCCAGGACATAGGGATGAGGATCTGTTCAGTCAACTCCTCAGGCTGCTCAGTTCTTTAGATAAACCACTCCTCTGATGTTTCAAAGTTTTCATATTATTCAATCAACATCCAGATAGGAGAAAAATCTAGACATGAGCACTAGGAAACAGAGTTGATTTCAAAACTTTGATTCTGAAATTGCAAAGGAAACCAATAAAATAAGATAAGAAAATGTAGCAGATTTGTCAATGGCTTTTAAAACAAGCACAATCTAGATGTTGCCACTTTAAGGCAGAAAGAAGGTTTGAATGTAAGTGACTGAAGAGCATGTCTCCCATTCCCCTGTGGTTGGGGGATGGTTCCTGATCTCTGTTGCCTTTATTTAATTTCCTTTCAAATAATATCAGAATAGAGCTTTTCTTCATGGCTTCATTTTTTTTCCCATTGACCATACAATAATATCTATTCACAGTGACAAATTCTATCTTGCTAAGTGATAGGCAATATATTTTTCTTCCTTGGAATTCTCCCTTTTTGCCTTCCCCTGCACCATTCACTTCAGTTTACCAGAATTTCATATGTTCATTAATACAGAGACTGGATCCCAAAATATAAGTGGGTTTAGCTTCAGTGATTGCAGGGAAATCACACCCATGGATTCTGTCCTCACAAGCTAGCCTTTATATGTGAGAAATGGATCATTCTTTTAAGACAGAAAGAGCCATTGTCCTGTCTTTGAAATATTTCCTGTTAGGTACTCAGTGAAGATAAATTCAAGTCTTTCCTTAAATTACTTTTCACTCTGAACTGATGTGACATTTATCTCTGCTAGAGCGTTGACTATAGGAAAAACTGAAACTTGTTTAAAGAATGCTGCCAAACAAGAAAGATTGTAATCCATCTAATTACTGAGCTAGGATGTGCCAGTGCTGCAAACTTCAATTACCACCATTAAAGCATCATTTGAAAGCTTCAGCTGATTCCCAGAGTGTCAGACACTTACAGACATTTCATGCATTATACAGATGTTTTGCTGCTCCTTCAGTCACTAATGGCTCGCTGTTTCGAACATTTGGGATTCCTGCAACATGAGAAGTAAGCTCCAGATGTACAGGGATTTAAAGTGAATTCTGCTTCTTTAAAACACATCTTGTCAATTGTTCCCCGAGTAGGAACTGATGACCTCATGCTGGATGCCTTTTATTTTTCCCAAGTGTTATAAGATAAATTTACCCACAGGGTTACTTACAATTCTTGTGAATCCACATTTCTATGGATATCAAAGGCCTAGTATTGCAGTGAGGTCCCTGGGACAGAATTCTGCAGGCACACAGATCTCTTTGTAGCCTCAACTGCTAATTCTTTATATGTTAGTATTGCTGTCCACACATATAAAGAATAGCTCCAAAATGTGTAAAAATGGCACCACATTTTGAATAAAGTTCTGGAAATTTTGTGGGCAACAGTTTCTGTGATAAACTCACCCTTGTTTCACTTTGACACAACTGTTAATAACTCAGTTTTTGATTGATTCCTTTCTGGCAATTTACTTTTAAATCAGAGTTGGGTAAAAATAATAATAATAAAAAAATTCTTCTGCAGTATAACTTTTAAAAATCCCTAGGACTTAAATAGCTGAGCATTGAAAGAAGTCTCAGAATTAAATGTCATTTTGAATCAAATAATTTTATTTTGGAGACATTGAGACAAAACTGTTCTATTTCCAAAACTGTCTCTTTTCAGATGCAAATCATCTGAGAGAGGTCGGGGTAGTCATTGCTTCTGTGTCACTTAGTCTGCTTATATTTGCCAAGGGCAAAATTTGCACCTGTGCAGAACAGCCAACTCCAGAGTTAAATCAACATTTATGGGCCACTCCCGGTGACTTTGCGCATTGCTGATTTTTTACCCAGTTCTCAAGAGAATATCCTACAGGAAGATTATTCTCTCTGGAAAAGGGATGCAGCAACAGTCTGAAGCCCTCTGTCTAAAATGTTGTGAGGATCTTTTGTTTTTAAAATTTCCTCCTTTAAGCAAAATTTTACCTCCACTGTCAGCCAGTTAGCAGCTGTAGTTTATATCTGTGCAGTTAATCGCATGTCTTAATCTAATCTTCAATTGTATGTGCTTTTCCGAGGTAGACCTGTGAATTTGATGCTCAGTCTCAACTATTATTAGTTTTTGAACAAAAGAAGAGCTGGTAAGAAGATTTTTCTGGAAGAGTTCCCTAATTGAACAGCAGTATTTCCAGGGACTTACTAAAAGGAATGTACAACTTTATATTTACCAGGGCCTGGGAAGTGGGAGCCTGTGGCCGCAATTACTACGTTTTTCTCTTTGCCAGTGTATCTTCCCATCCCTCCCGGGTACTGCTGAAACAGATTTGGAAAAATAAAGGAAAAAGACAACCTCGTTCAAGAAGAGATTCAAATCTATAGATTTCATGTCATGAACAGCTTTTACTCCTTGGGCAATGGCCCAAAGCAACAAGAAATGCTAAACCACACAAGACTGCCTTGAAGGAATTGCCAGTCGGTCTTTTACACAAAGTGATTTTGTGAGGTGTTCACATGAGACCGATTAGGAGAAACTGTGGAAGTGGGTACCCTAGTATTCTTCAAGTACTGAAATTTTAACAACAATTTTAACAGCAGAAGGACACAGGCAGAGGTATATTGCAGGAATGCCTTTCAGAAATCGATTTTGTTATGTATGCTACACTAGAAAGCAAACCCAAATTCTCTCTATCCCGTATTATTTTAATGAAGCTGATTATTTGAATTTTCCTGAAACTTTCTTTTCCTGTCATTAAACTCAGTGACTTCAGAAATATTGTGTATAATTAGCTATATTCTATAGATACTGGCATGACACAAGGTATGACCCTAGGCTTTCTTTCAAACTTTCAATTTATGTTAGGTGAAAATATAAAATGAGAAACAGTAGAGGACAAGGGTGTCCGACAGCTTTGTAAAAGGTCTATTAATATCCAGATAAAAATGGTATCCACTTCTGGCAAAGAGGAGATTGCTAGCAGCTGAAGTTACAGCATGTAAGAAACAAATGGAAAACATAACCTAGTGTATATGTTACTCCTTGTTTTGAAGACAGATGCTAGCAGAATTTCCCCAAGAAGAAATGGGCATTGACAGCAGTTGAGGAAAGGTAATGCCTTTTAAACACAAAAATGTAAGAGCAGCTGTAGAGTTAAGGTACTATCCCAGGATTTCTGTCTCTGATATTGATTTGCTGTGAATGTTTAAAGACAAGGTACAAAACCAAGTCAAGCCTCTAGTTTCACTTCCTCCCGCATCTCCTTCCAGGCATTTCTGGTAAAGAAATATTTTTTATGGACGCTGATGGATTTTCATTAAATGCATTTGTCTAATTGCTTTTTTAATTAATCTCAACTCCTGATACATACAATATCCTGTAGCAATGGGTTCCCTTTCTTTAGGTATACATCATGTGAGAAGGTACTTCCTTCTGGTTTAAATCACCTACTTGATAATTCATCGCTTGCTTTCTAGTTCTGGTTTTAAAGGAAAAAATGAATAATTGTTCCCTAATCATCTGCTGTTTGCCACTCAAGGTTTCAGACGCTGACCTAATCATATGGAGAACTAAAAATACTCAGTTGGCCTTGAGAACTGTACATGGGAAGAAATTCACCAGTCATTTTAATTCCTCCTTCTGCCAGTGGAAGAAGAGATCCCTTATTAGATTCTGAAACTGTAACTACAGGGTTTTATGTGCTCATCATCTTGTGGCAACAATGAAAACAGACATCTTGTGAAGTTTTTTGGAAATTCTCTTTACTGTTGAAATGTACAGAGAAGCACTGCAACTATTATAAGGTTCAAAACTTGAAATAATGCTAAAAAACAAGGTAACGTCCTTCCAGCAGTTGCGGTGATGAACTCCACACTTTGTGTGGCTGTGGTGCTCTTCCATGTACTGAAAAGATCAGGATTAAAAATCTGCTGGGTTTATTGTGTCTAATCCAAGAGCACTCAAGCCCCACAGATCTCTCTAGTAAGACAGACTTGAGTTTATGTGCTTTAACAAACTCTGTGTTTCTGTGGTCTACCACACTGAAGTGTCTGGGTTAGCTTGCGTCAAGCTACTTCATATACTCTTAGTGAAGTAACTATTGCAAGAAGGATTGTTGTGCAAACTAGTTGCATGGGTATTTATTCTGCTCAAGCCATTCTGAATCCTGAAATTAATTTTCCATGCTTTGTATCAATGAGACAAGTAATAACTGTAGCTGAGACATACCTTGTGAGTGATCTAGGAACCATATTCTTTCTTATGGAAGAGAAAATGCAAGCATTGGCAAGAGAAAAAAGGCCTGAGGAAGAAGAAGGCAATTCTTGTGTGTGTGTTGGATGAATAATTGATTATTAAATCCCTGTATGGACATCACCTCAAAGTGCCTCTGAGTACTGGAGAAAATTATGTCAACTCTATCTTCCAACTTTTAATCTAAAGGACAAGATGTTCCAAGAAAATGACCTGTGTAAGGTCTGGAGACAAGGCAAATATTGGTCTGATCAAGTTGAAACTGTATGTGACAGAGGAGGATGTAATACCATAGAGAAAAGTGATCTGATTGCGTAACAAGGTAACCCCACATCCCTAGTTAGCTGCAGACATGCAGACCCAGTCAAACTCTGTTGAGCAGAAAGATTCAATCTTCTCTCCAAAAGTTGTTTCTATCTTTTATTAACAAAAAGGGGATGATGGAAATTCAAACTGTGAACACTGCAATGATCAGTCCCAACAACCAGAAAATATTTTCAGGTATGAAATATTTAAGTTCATCTTTTATTTATAAAAGTCATGTCCTGAGCATCTGTGGTTAGGTACAATTCAATAAACTGATTTTGGAGGCCCATCTCATTGCTGTGTATTAAGACACACTATAAGGACCTGGATGGGTGAAGTTCCATATCTCCTATAGAGAAATCATCTTTTTTTGCTGGTGCTAGAAGAATCCTGAGAATCATAGGATTTCTTTTCCTCCTACACTCAGTTTTTAGGACAACAACATCCACCATGAAGAACAATAGACATTAGGATACTATTCATAACTGAGGGCCTAGTTCTTCCTCTGATCTCAGGTTTATTAGCATGTGACTTTGCTGGAGGAGAAAGGAAAGCAAATGTTCATAAATCTCTCATGACGAGCAAAATGACTGCTTGCAGTAGCATCGGCTTGTGTCTCATGGAAAGGATCCCAGTAATTTATTTGTTTCTAAAAGTCCTGAATGATTGCCACTATTCCTGTGTACTTCCTAATTTTATCAGAACAAATTTTCCCTTGGCTGTGAAATTAACTTCCTGCACTGAACGACAAAGATGGCTTTCTAAGAGAGTTCTAGGCTGGTAGGATCTTTTATGAGACTATTGCTTTGTAAAAGGCTCTTTTGATTAAGTAGAATACAAGAGTAATGAGCAATTCTTGTCTCTTAGACTGCGTAGTAGTTTGTGTAAGCAGGTATACTCATTTTGTTCTGTCAGTTTTAAGACTTGTGTGACTCTCCAAGATACTGTGGTCTGTTTGCATAGAGCTCACAGCAGAGCATTCACACTTCTGTAAAACTGTGTACACTGCTTTAAGACTAATTCAGAGTTATTATTAACAATGAAAGTTTTTTAAAAAAAACACCAACAAAAAAACTTCACCTTACTGCAAGTCATTAAGAAAACCAACCCATTGAGTAAAAAAAATAAATATCTTTGGAAAAGGAAACAGACAACATAACTGCAAACTACCAGTCTGACCACTCATTTTTCATTCTTACAACCACAGAACATAGAAGCAAAAAAATCCCCTGTCTATATCTCAGACATTAAAGGGAACTCGGACTGGTAGCTTATTTGAATGAAGTCTCTCAAGCTGTTTAAGGCTGAAAATCACACCTGTGCATAGAGTCAGACACAGAGATGAAGGACTAGATCTGATAACTGGTGTAGGGTTCTGCACTTCCCTGGTTTTAGGTTCTGGAATAGAATATTAAATTGCTCAGCTATCTACTTTTCAGGATGTGTTGAGTGCCCTTTGAACATGTCCTGTAGACAATTGCCCCAGGCAGGGGACAGTCCTGACCCTGCAGTGCATGTGTCAAGCCTCAAACAGGGCTTAGATGTGCAGAAAAGGAAACACTTATGTGTCCACAGACATTTTGAAGAAAAATAAAGAAAGGAAAGTGCAGAGCTGCTGCTCTCAGTTTGGGATTTTGGCACTGAAATTCAGTTTGATTCCTAAATCCTGAACTGCTTCTAGGCAGTCCGCAATGATTCAAGGCCGACATTGAAATGATTAAAAATTGTACAAGGTCTGAACTTCTGTCCTTGGCTATCCTTCAGAGGAGTTGCTTATGGTGTATTTTGGTGACTAACTTGTAAATCAGCCTAGTACTGGCTCGCCATCCAGAGCAACTCCCTGCTTACTGTAATAAACACTGACAACAGAGGACTGAAGTCTACGGGCTCATACACCCCTACAAGTCAGGAGAAACTTCATTATCTTCACATGGGCCTGCTTCTGATTTGCATTGCTTTAACTGAATAACAGACTTTGACTGGAAATGGACATGAGCAGCAAACCAATCCCAGCACAACACAGTCTGAGATGAAGACATTTTTTGTTCTAAAGCATGATATAAAAGTCCCTCCTGCTGCAGTCAGGGAGTCACAGGGCACCATTATCTTTCATCTCTTGGTGCTGATTTTAGCTAGGAGAAAAAATCAGGCCTCGGATGCTGTCACCCTTTTCTGCATGAGCATACTGGGAGATGATTCTACATGGAAGCACAGCTAGAAGCAAGATGCAGCACATTCTTCCACTGGTACAAAGCCTTGCTCATTTTGGGCAGTTTGTTTGAGCTATCTGTCCTCTGCCACTGACTATTAATTTCCAACACTGTCTCCGTGTTCAGCTAGCCAGCAAAACTGTGTCCTGAAGATAATGCTCAGCTGTCCCTTGCTGCTGAAGAAATGTGCTTGAGAAGTGTGTGTCTCAGCCTAACCAGCCTCAAACTGCTGATGACGAATTCAGACCTTTGCCAGCACTATGAAACTACATTTCTTACTACCACTGCCATTTACATAATGTAATATCCATATGGTGATTATTTTCTTTATGTTTCCCTTACTTCAAGGCAAAGGAAGCCAGCAGCTGGAGCAGTGAGATAGAGGCACCCATCAGTTACTGGCCTGTGTTGCTCACGGGTGTGATAAGCTTTTATCACCCACTGGGAGTTAGGATCTTGTCTAAGTGATAGCATCCATCCCTTGAAAATACAGAACAGAGCTCTCACTGTTTGCCTGTCTGAAAGAAGGAGTTTATAACCCCAGACTTTACAGTGACTGTGAGCTAAAACATGACATAGCTTGATTGTCTTAATTTCTTGACTCATTCTGTTGCAAGTCACAATATGAGTATTTGCTTCCTTTTGCATCAAAAGAACTTAACTGTGTTTGCATTAGCCTCTTGTCTGTATTTGCCACTAGAAGTCTTAAAAAAATCTCGCCTTCCTATATGACTTCAATTCTTCTAATCCCTACCCACCTTTTGAATCAACTAAAGGGCAGTTCAGCCATTGAGTGTGCGATTGGAGGCATTTCAAATGCAAAATAGGAAAAAGTGTTGCTTTAATGGCTTGTTTCTCTTGCTGTTTGGATTTCATACTGAGGCAGACAGAGAGTATCTGTTGATGTTTTGTTTTTATAATTAAAATAGCATAATAAGATTAGTTAGACTGTGACTGGATAACATCTGTATGGAAATTTTACACTTAAAAAGAAAATGGGACATTTCCAGAAGGTTTATTTTTAATTAATCCACAGAATTATGTTCTTGTTCTATTTCTGCATGTGGATTCCTCAGAATTTCGGCCTTCTCTGCAGAAAGGGAAAGTTGGCCCATTTTTTATGTTAGCCAAATAATTTTATATGAAAATATAAAACTACAGGGTCTGTTTTTACCATTTGTGCCTTTGTGATTCCATCTACTGAATAAATAACTTTATAGTGGCTCTGAAGCTGGGGAACCTATATAAAGCACAGTTGCCATTTGCTTCAGTGGCTCTTGTCATTTTCTGTGTCAACCACAGCCTGAAAATAGTGAGGCTCAGGCTGCAAAAGTAAATGCGACCCCATCTGGAGCTGAGCCCTAGCAGGAGTAAAAGCGCTCTCCTGTGTGGAATAATAATCCTCAGCCACACTTCAAGCTTCATCCACTGTCTTTGCTACCATAAGCACTGCTTTTCTGGGGCCAGGGTATCTGCTTTGACACAGTTTCTGTTTTATTTTGTGTGTCTTCTCTCCTAGAAGGGTATGTTCTACAGGTATAAGAGCCAAGTGTGCAACAGTAGTAACAGAGTGAGCTATGAAATAATTTAAATTACATAGACTTAGCTCTGTAATCAGACTGTTGCACAAGTATCCTACATGCTTATGTCCTTATTGTAGTGCTATGCCATGGCTGGATATGACAGTCTAAACTCTCATGATGTCTTTATATGTTTATAGACATCTCAAACTAATGTCTTCACAACATAAAAATCTCGACAACAATGAGAAAGAGAAGCCTTCACCTCACCTCCAACCTTAATTCCAACACTTTGTAATTGAATTCTTGCAGAATTACTTCAGTTGAGTAATTTTTTAGAAGGATGCATGTTGCTTTTAATTTTCTGCATCATCTTTAAATTAATATAAATAATATCCATGTAAAGGACTTCTTTTTTTTTTAAACAAACACTTTTTGAGCGTACTTGTTTGAGCTTCTGTATCACCAGTATACTTGGGGAATACAGACAGATTTGATCCAATATTCAGATGTCTCTGTGGTCTAGAAATTCAAGTGCGTATCGTGAAGCAACTTGCCTTTAGAACACTATTTATTCCTGTACTCTTTTGGATTGAAGTGAAATGTTCCTCGGAATTCCTCACTCCTCCACAATTTTTTTCCAGGGAAATCCCTTTGACATATCAAAGGAGATGTTCGTATTTCCAGAACACAGCAGGAAGGAAAGCATAATACTTTTCCCAACTTGATTCTGAGGGTGGGTTTTTAATAAAGAGCTTCACTCTCATTTAATGAAAGGCTTACAGGCTTTTCAAGGCTCTAGAAAAAAATACTTCTTATGTGCCACAGTGACTCCGCTAAGTTGGTTAATTTTTACTACTTCTGCTATTGTAACATTTTTAACAGTTGAGGTGAAGAGGAAGAGTGGGATAGGGAGGAAAGTAGAGTGGAGACTTGACTCCTGGTTGTGCCATTCTGTGAATTAATTTATAATTTGGCAAAGTAGACCAGTGCCATAATCAGACAGTGTCAATTCAGCATGTGTCTTTGGGGTTTGCCATTTGATAGTGGTGCAGAAAATGTCAGCAGGGTATTGTAAACCAAGGTGTTTGAAATATGAAGCTCAGTTTTAATATGTGAAAAAGGGAAACAATCTTTCCTTAGTGTTTCTAATTCCTGTGATGGTAAATTCACAGGTACTGGGATGATGAGGGAGCTCCAGATGCTTAAGACTCAACATGTGAATGGACAGGGCCATCAGGCTTCGTGCTGGTAGCAAGCACTGGGTGGCCAGGTAGCCCACCAGTGGTGCACCAAAGTGAGCCCTGCTTTGAATTTGGTCTTGAAGGTCCTTCTGAACTCTGATGTTCTCCTCAGGAGGAAGAAAGCAAGAAGCACAAGCCGCAAAGGCAGAGAGATGAGAGACAGTGGAGATGGGACTGACAGGCAGCACTACGAAGCACAGCATGAGTGCTGAATTCAAGGAGGAAGGCGAAACAATAATGCCCCCTCTCTGCAAACTGAGGTGACCTCCGAAGATGAATCATGCCTCCTGCCACTTCCCACAGCCTTATCTGGTTTTGATGTGACCAAATGCTGAAGTGAAAGAAACATCCTTCCACAGCAATGAAAAGAGAATGAACAATGACAGAAGTTAAAGTGTAAAGCAGGAAATGTGAGTAAAAAAGCTACCCTCAAGCCACAGTGAAACCAATGCAATGAAGAGGTGGCTATCTGTGCCCACCTGTCCATCCAGAAATGTCAACGAAACTCCAGCAAAGCATGTACAGATAAAGCTGCAGGGGTCAGGTATCAGCCTCAGCTGTGCACACCTTTTTGAAACCTCTAGATATCGGCAGGGTCTTTCTTCGACATGCAAACCTGTGGAAATTCCTCCACAAAATGTTACATTTTATTGGACTGAATAGCACAAATTGTTATGAGCCACAGAGATAAGAAGATAAGCCAAATATTGTCCTCAACAACGGAAGAGACAAAGAAGGGAGTGTGTTGACGATAAGAGATATATTTTGTTTACAGAAAGTTTTAAAGTTTCTCTCACACTGATCTGAAGAAATTACAAGCGGGGAAAAAGAATTGATCGTGGTCTGCAAACCTAGTTGAAAGATATTTTTGATGGCAGGGTTTGTGAGAAATAGAGATAAATGTGAATGTCTCCCACATTGAAATAGTCACATGTGGTTTTGGCTGCCTTTAATTGGGGTATATATTGAATGATTTCAGATGCATTGGTTGTTTCTCAAAGATCACAGATATTGTCTTTTTCAGTGGATCATCATTATAGAATCCATTGTTAACCTTTTTTTTTTAATGTATTTTAAGATCACTCAGTAATTCCATGGGATTTCAGATGTCTACTTGTACTGAAGAAGTCAATAGAAATGCTGAAAGACTGTAACCTCTGGATATTTGCTGTCTCGCCTTCCACTTAAAGCAGGACAATTATCGATGCTAAATGAGATCAAGGGTATTTGCAAGGTCTTTTTAAAGAGTAAATAATTTCTTCAACATTTCAGAGTACTGGATGTAGGTTCTGCTCCTGAGATCAGGCAGTCCATGAGCTGAGACATCTCCAAGATTTTGCCCTTGTCGATATTATCACCTATCTTCTGAGCACTGGCAAAACCTGGAGCCCTCTGGGAAAATAATTTTTATGGTGCAGATATTGGTCACAGAAATTACTTTTTGAGTCCTATTGGTGTAATGTGCATAATACAATGTTAGTCATCAGTAAACAGGAAGATAATTTTGGCAGAAACCCTGCCCTGCCACTGAAGTTGCTGTCCTGCTTCCAACTCGTCTGAGCATCACAGTCTTAGTGTTGAACTTCGCTTTCCCCATCTGCAGCGTCTTGTTTGAGCTGCTAGCACCGACTTTTACACTTCTTAGTCCTCAGTCCCACAGATGGTATGGCCTTGTCTGGGCACCTGGTGTTCATTTCTGCAACTGTTGTGGAGCCTGTAAAGTTTTGCAGTCAGGTGAAAAGGCTCCCAATACGTTATGGAAAGTTGTGCTTGGTCCATGCCTGGCAATTGTGAAAGAGCTGGGCTCCATTTGGGTCCTACACAGATCTGCCACTATTGCCTGATGTTGTACTTCAGGATTTTCTGCCTTTCAAGGTGGCCAGTATGGAATTGTTATTATGTTCATCTTTAGTCACACCAAGTGAAAAAAGAGAAGAAAATAAGAAAAATCAAGAAAATAAGAGAAGATAATTCTATTTGTTAAAAAGATGTCCCCTCATCGCTAAAATGAATAGGGATGGGACAAGCCAAAAAAATTACTTCCCTTTTGGTTAAACATGAAAATTAAGTTTTTTTTCAAAAGTGATGAGAAAGGAGAGTGCAGTACTGTAAATGCAGGCAGAGAAGGGCCAGGTATGGGCTTACTTTTGCAAAACAAGTCACAAAGTGACTGATTAGTGTTTCAGCAATTCTAGGAGCGGACTGGGAGAGTAAACTGTCATCATTTAATTTGGAAGAATTTATCTGTTAGGTTATGGTTTGCAAACTTCTATTCCAAACGCAGCTTCTCAAAATCAAGAGAATTTCAAACATCTGAGGTTTGGTCTATATTTAGAAAAACAAAAAAGAGAAATTCCAGAAGCTTCTGGTATTTCCAGTACAAGGCCAAAGTTCTGCACAATATGAAGAGGCATGTTTCAGTTCAGGTTAGCACCAAGACATCTCTGCAAGAAAACCAGAAGAAATTTCATCTTAGAAAACCATAAAATTATCTTGTTAATTTCAGGTGAACAGAATAAACAACAGAAACACGAGCTTGGGATGAGCAGGGGAATGTGCTCCTTTGGTTTCTCATGCTCATCTGAAACACATTTTCAACCTTGCTGAGGCTCGTCCTTGCTCAGGAAAGAAAAGTACACATCTATTTAAGCTGCTATTGCTCTGGTTGGGAAACTGGAGAAGCCGTAGGTGCTATTTTTGTAAGTTTGCTTCCTTCAGGGGAGAGATATTTTAGGGTTGAGGGGTAGGTTATGTGATCTTTTTTTCTATTTTTATAAAGGGCCTGGGGATGCACTGAGAAGCTGCAGATCTGTGCAGTTGAAAGTCTTCAACTCTTCTTTTGAGATACTAAAGGGGGAATAGTTAGAAAAGCATGGCCTAATTAAGGATATCTAATAGTGTTTCAGGAAGGGAAGGGCATGCCTCATTAAGTGGCTGGAATTCTTTGAGGATATTACTGCTGGGGAAGACCAAAAAAAAAGGGACTTCACTGTGAGCATTGTGTACCTCAGTGGGCTGGGGGAGAATAAAACACAGTTAGGAAAGTCTGGGGTTGATACCTACCTTATGGATTAAGTAAAAATATAATACAAAATTAACTGGTATTTAAACTTGAAGGGAGTGGTACTATTTCTTAGTTCTTGAAATCCTCTCTGCATTCTTGTCTTTTAATCTTTTCTAAAAAAAAAAAATAATAATTATTGATATAATTGGATTTTGTGATTCAGCTGAATTGAAAGCTGCAGTGTTTCCAGATGATATTGTGCTAAATTTGGAGGGCGATGAATAAAATTGCAATTAGATACAGACAGAGTTAAATGCCTTTTAAAGTTTCTAGCATGGCAGATGGCATATCCAATAAAGGTCAGATAAATGTAGCATTGTGATAATAAGCCAAAAATTCTAGAAATAGGAGAGGAAAAAATTGTGGTGGATGTAGAATTTCTCTGTATATTGACAGTTTTAATGTGAGAGTTTTGGGAAATGAAGATATTTGGGAAAAAAAAAGAGGCTAAAATGCTTCAAGTTGTCTTTGGGAAACAAACATGCTGCAAAAAGGAAAAACACGCACGTTTTGACTGCACGAGAATAGAGTATCAAATGAACCTGCTCAGTGCAGTATCAAATGAACCTGCTTGCAGCTGAGGGAGAACAAGAGCTCAAGGTGGATGGAGAGAGCCAGGATTGGGATGCGGTCTGGAGCTGGTGGGGCTGGGGAGGCAAACAAGTTATTCAAACTCCTCTCACCCTGGGTATGGCATGAGGCCAATTTGACTGCTTGCCTGGCTGTTTGGTCATCCCAAGGGCTTCAGGACCAGCTGAGTGCAGTGCTGTCCACTTGCAATCCCTAGGAGCTTCATTGTATGACTGTCTGTTGGGAACAAGGGTGTTGTCCTTATAAGCTCTCAGCCACCTGCAGATTCCTTCACAGCTGGGGAAACTGCATGGTTCTGACCAAACTGTGCTCTTTAGAGCTTGAAAAAGATCAGTCCCCTTGATTTTCTATATAACCAGTCCTTCTGTGTTGATTACTTGGCAAAGTCTTGTATTCCTTGTGGTTGCAAGAGACAACTGGACCCCGAGAGAACATATGAGTAGGTTGAGAAACAGTCCTGTGACTCAGGGGTGGTTTTGTTCCCTCATGAGCAAAGGGACCTTTATTAGAAGAAGGAAAGCAGGTGTTAGAGGGGAAGGAAATGGGGAACTCCTTGTATTTCTTTTAATATCGATTAAACTTTTAAAGCTTTGAAAAAGTCTCACCTGTATGTCTCTCCCTTTTCACTATGCCCCTTTGCAATTTGTCGTGAGACCAGACACACATCACTCTTTATTTAAATGAAAGAGGGTGTGGAGGGGTAGGGGAGTGCAGTGAAAATCTGCCTGTGAAGAAAACACCAGGAATGAGAAGGTGCATAGGTTGCTCACAGAAAAAGGTTGAGTCAAATGCACCTTCAACATCACCTCTTCCCCTCTCCCCTACAGAGACCACTCCCAGCCAGGGTCCCTGTGGACTGCCTCTATCAATCAAGGCCTTCTCTGCTCTCCTACTCCCCAAAATGGACTTCCAGTGCAGGTATAGAATCATGGAATCATATAAGCATAGATTGATTTGGCTTGGAAGGGACCTTAAAGATCATCCAGTTCCAGCCCTCCTTCCATGGGCAGGGACATCTCCCACTAGACCAAGAGCAACTCTATTTTTCTCTTGCTTGAGGAAAAAACTGCATGAGCATCATTGTGCCAGACTGGTGTTTCCGTGTTCAGTCACAGGCTGGTTACAGCAAACACAGTGCAAGGGAGACACTTCCAAGATATTTCTTGAGTATTTGTCTCTGTTTTCTGATTTGTGCTGTGGGAAGGGTCTTTTTCAAGGACCATCCCCTACCTATCACTCTTAAGGGCTGTGCAAGTGCAGAACACAGAGAGACGCCTCCTACAAAACCTTTGATGTGGGTTTGAGGATAGGAGCAAGCAACCCTCTACGTCAGTGAGAGAGAGAGGAAGGAGAGGATTGGGGGGAAGCCAAGAGACAGAGCTGGTCGCTGTAACAGACCACATTTAGGGATGACTACTCAGCTATTAACCACATTTTTAGAGTCTCACAGTGCCAAAGTATTTAGCTCTGGGATAAGAAGCATAATGTAGTTTCCAGCAGTTATTCAGTTCTTGATCTCTGGCTTAGTATGGTCAGTGAGGATATTATCCACGATGACTCTTTTATGGGGAACATATCTGGCTTTGGGGAACCAAAATATTAAATCCATTTTACCTAAATCACTGGCTAAGCTTCAGCAGGGAGAAATTAGGGAAATTAGGACAAATTTTTTGTGAGTTGTGTTTTGAGGTGCAAGAGCTTGAATGGTTGTGTGCACTGTCAGATGTATATCAATGTCCCCTAAGCAGTGTCCTTCTAGCACCAAACTATCCACGGGGAAAATCCTTAACTTATAACTGACTAAGGTCAATCTGAGCCAGCAAAAGGTTTCAGAAACTATTATGTGTTCTTAGCCTATGTATTGAACCAAGAATCCAGGATGTTTTATGGCTGGGTGCTGTAGAGTACAAGGGGACAAATAGAAGTCTGTAGGCCTATAACCTAGAAAATAAAAAAAAAACTTCAAATTCTGGCCCAAGTGTGGTAAAAAACAGATTTACTAGTGACCTAAAAAGGGCCAGAATGTCATCCAAATATACAGAAATGACAGAATGCATAGGTAGGTTATTAAGTGTCTAGAAGAAATAAAAAGAAGCGGGAAAACAGTAGACTTCCCAGATTGAGTTGATTGACTGTGTTTTCAGACTATTACACAGAAAGATGTCCAGGAAATACACACATACATTTGTGCTGTGGAAATTCATATGTCTACAAACAAAAAAACAAGTTGTTTTACATCCCTCAGCCTGCAAGTGCGATGTTTTCTGGTCTCATAGTACAATACTCTCTGCACACCAAAAACTTGTAAGAAATATACGCGTGTCTGGGTTAAAATTCCATAGTCTTAGGCTGTGCTTCAACAGCCACTAAGGACTTCACTGTGGAGCTTCTGCAGATGAGTGAGCTTTAACCCTGGGATCTTCCTGTGACATTGACAAGTCTTCTTCCAGGTGTGCAGCCCCCCCATCACCCAGCCATGGCTGTTCAGCAACTTGGCACTAGGCTGGCACTCTCTGTTTGTACAGCATCTGACATGATAAGCTGTTGGTCAGATCTGCAGTCTGCTGTGTGATCCTGTGATATTAGTAATATTATGATGGCATTATAACTGGACTATTCAACTCTGTAGTTTATTCTTCTATAAATGATTTATAACTTTTATGCATTTTATATGCCTCTCATTAAAAATGCATTGAAAAATACTATCAAAATACCATTTTGTGAGGCTCAGGCTCTCTTTAGTCTTGTTACAGCCATCTGCCATTAAGCTTTAATAACTGACTGATTATAATTTATTAATTTATCACCTGTATTTTATACAGTTGGATAAAATAATTGCCAGCCAATGTGAAATGGCCTCCTATTGTGTTATTAATCCCCAAAGCAATTAGAAAACCCACTGATTGCACAAGCCATTCAAATGGGCAGTAACTCATGTTAGAAACAATCTGCGGTGCTCACATCAGCACATTTATTATGCAATTGGTAATAAGGTTTCTGTAACCAGTGTGAATTTGAAAGGGACAGTTTAACCAGAAAGGCTTTAATTTCCCTTATTTAACTTATAACAAGACTGGATTTTTAGGGCTGACAACAGATGTGTAGGTTCCAGCTTGTCTATGGATTCTGTGGGCATAGTCTAAGAAAGGCAACACCAACTTTATACAGAGTTGTGCTAATATTTCTCAAACCTGCTTTGGAGAGATTTCTGCTCCTGCTACCTTTCCCCTTAATGAAAGGGCAGTTCAGGGATAGCTATAAATGTCAAATCAATTAGAAGACTGACTTCAGACAGTTTTGGATGAAGATGTTGGACTTCAGTATCTCTCCTTTGATTTTTATCTGCCAAGGTTTCAATAAGGGCGAGCTGTAGGCTTTCTGATATGGATATTTACAGTATATGGAAAGGGATACAGCTGATGGCTCACTGAACCCAACGGCTGTCATTTAGCAAAGCTGTTTGATTACTTTGCCAGCGTGAAGGAGGTATGCAGGCCACCCCAAATGTGAACCAGTTCCTTATCTCCCTTGCTATTTGTAATGCAGACTTCCTGTTACCTGTGTTATAATACCTTTGATGCTAAAATGTCACATGATGGTAGTGCTGTTCCCAATGCAGATTTAACTGCTTACTGGTGAAAAGAAAGGAAAAACAAAGATGCCAGCAGTATCAGAAAACAGAGCCACACTACCGAGGAAAGCAGCTGTAAATGTTTTTTCTTAAATGAAGATGCCTGGCTCCTCTTTTGAGTGCTCAGTCAGGGATGGGCTAGTGGGTCAGGCACATAGAGATGCCAATTATAATGATAATTTTTTCCAAATCATTTGAAGTGGTCTGGGAGAACTTTCATTAAACAAGATGATTACATAGGTCTAAAAACTGTGAATATTTTGCTATTGAACAAAGCTCTGGGCAGGTTTAGGAAGAGATTTTTCATCTCTTTCTTCTGTCTCCAGAAATACACACCATGCAGTAAATAGGTCTGTGCATTAGTGGGATGTAGTGGCTCCAGAGTACAAGAAAGTCTTAAGTTTTATATCAATATTGTGCTCCTTCTGCATGATGGCACGGTAGTTGAATCATTCCTCTTCCTCTGCCATGTTTGCTGTTTTATTTCAGGATTTGTGGCTTCTCCACAGGTAAAGATGGAGAAACTGCTTTGGCAAAAAGACCCAGAGAAACTGATGTTGCACTGAGCACTCCTCTATGAGGAACCTGAAGCAGAAGTAAAGAGCTCATTCTTGATATTCTTATTTCTAGCTTTTCTGGAAGCAAAAATCAGAAGAAATCACATGCAAATATTTGTCCTCTGGGACATCCAAGTCAAATGTGTATATCTAAGAGTTTTAGATAAAGCAGGTATAAGCACTGTGAGTGCTTTTTTTCTCTAAACTTGAGAAACGTTCCTACCTTAACCCTCCAGTACATCCACAGATAAACTCCTGACTTTAGAAAGTTCTCAAAAATGGTGGAGCTGCTGAAATTGTCTTGTGCTGAAGGGGAACACCTTTTGCCTACATAATCCTCATTAGGGGTGAGCATTGATAGTACCTCCCACTCCTTCCCATCCGTAGATATACATAAGGTTACTCTGCACTCTTAAGCCAGTGCAGTGACTACAACCTCTTTGTCTCACCTTGCAGCAGAGTGTTTGCCTTCTGTGATGACCCACAGTCAACTAATCAAATTTTCCCTAGATTTGGATCTCATGGTCCTTCTTGAACCAGGTTTTCAGCTCCAGCTAGGGAACTCCTGGGTATGGAAGCTGCTTATGGCATGTGGTCAAATGCAGGTTAGCAGGTAGGTAATTTTTCAAAAGGCAGGTTGACAACGGTTACTGTTTGTGTTTTCATTGCAGGTAGGAAGTCTCAAATCAAAGTTAATCTTACAATGTTAACTGAGCCACAATGCACATACTCCTTCTTAAGTATGAGAGCATCATGGAATGAAATCCACGTTAAAACTAAGACTAGAGTCTATTATCCATGTAATAGACCCTCCTGGCTTCTGCTGTCTCCAGAGTTGGTGGTCTATGTAACACAGAAGAGAAAAACCTCACAGCTGAAGAACAGCATCAAAAATTCTGATTTATGAGGGGCTACCAATGGCCTTTTCCCTCAGTAGAATCATCATCCAAGAAATCTATCATATTTTTATTTGTGACAAAGTTTCAATCTGGGGGCCACTGACTCCTTTGAAAGGACTACTGTCAATCACACAGGAAGATCTTTGTTGCCAAAACATGGTTGAATTCCATGTGATCCAACTCAAGTTAGTAAACCATGACCATATTCCATACTCATTATTTCCACAAAGGGATTACATGCATCCACATGCATCTCTGAATTCATCAAAGTAATATTCCATAATTCATTTTACTGCATTAAATGATGCCGCTCCATTTACATCTACCCTGATAAATGCATCCATTAGTGGTTGCATCCAGGCTAGACAGGCTGGCCTCCTTAACAGCAGGGTAGCTCTGTCCTTTCCTTACCATGCTTGGCCCTACCTCTCCTGCATGTCCTTCTTCCCCTAAGACATGTCTGTCATTTTGGGTCAATTATTTTCTGTTCAAGTTGTGAGCTGTTCTGCAGTCGTGTTGCTTCTTGCTCTCACAGAATGAATCTGAGACCTTCTGGTCTGTATGACATGACAAGATAGGAGCCCTCAAATTTGTAAAGCCTGCAGGGAGATCGGTGGAAGACTCTGCAGAACAGAAGAAAACAAGCCTGGTGCATTCTTGTCCATACTGCTTGCTGGGAGGTATTACCAGAGTAGACTACCTAAGAGAGAAGTCTTTTTGATTTTTTTTCAAAGGAGCTACCTAGTATTTTCAAAAAATAATATGGGAATTAATTAATGTTTATGCGATGTGGAGGATGAGTGAATCAAGACCCAGGGTGAAGTGCACAGTGATATGATGATGTAGACATACACCCACCCACGTGAAGGTATATAGTTTTCAGGGCACAGAGAGGTGTGGGAAAGCACTGGGGAGCTCAGCTTTCAAATGCTGTGACTACATCCTCAGCACTAAGTGTGCCGGCCCTTGTGAAAACAAGTCCTGAGCTTTATTTTTTAATTCTACTCTGAATAGAAAACCCCAGAATTTGGTTTTCTCTATGAACTCAGAAGAAGGAAGAGACAACAGGTTCAGCTGATGTAAATCTACAGTGAAGACATAACCTCTGACACACAGGATTATTTACACTTTTATGTGGGAAAACCTATTATTAGAGCTTGACTGAAATGTTTAAGAGATTAACCATAATGCCACCTACATTTACCTTTCAAATATTAAATACTAGAATTTGCTACTGACATCTTATCCTTGTTGAGTCTTTCTTTCTTAAGGAAACTCTTGTGACAGTAACCCATTTCTTTAATAAAGCTGTGCTGCAATGTGGATGATGAGGACAGTGAATATCCTTGGGAGATCTTCTGCAAAACACCCTGGAGCCATTTGCATCGATTAGCTCCCACCGCTAGTATGTAGTTGCCTGTAGACCAGGCTGTTGCCTATTATCTCCTGAAGTGAACATCCTTTTTTTTGACAGAGAAAGTGGGAGGCTTTCGCTTGTGAGAATGAGTATATACAAAGGGGCTCAGGGTGAGGGTTTTTTAGTAGTCTCAATCAGATAGAGCAAATTATAAACAAGAGCTTTTAAAAAATAGTGCCTTTCACTTAGCCACATGCTGCAGTGTGTTATTAGAATTTCCAAGCTCTAATGAGCCCATGTGGTGTCACATTCACAGGATGTGGTCCAAACTAGTACCACAATGCATTAGCTATGGTCAAATGGTATCAGTGGTCCAGTTCTGACTTGGAAAGAGCATCGCTGACGCCTCTTACTACAGCTTTTTGATTTTCTTCCAAGATTTTCTCCCCAACAGATGCTGAAATCCCAGCAGAAAGCAAGAATGAATAAAATAAAACAAATGCACAGCATAGATATTTAGTAATTAAAGTCTCTTAATGCAAGTTGTGTCAAAAAAGGGAGGAAGGTTTATTTTATCTCTTATCTCAGAGAGTTTTTCTATTTCACCTATCATCATTTCATCATGACTGGTTTTTAAAGCGTGAAAGAGGAAAGGACATCCTGCTGCCAGTTACCCAGGGTGTAAATTCAGTGGAGTTCTGCTGTCTCCAATAAGACAATCCATGTTGTTGAGATGGTAGCAAAAGGCAAGTTAGCAACCAGGCTACTGCTTTAATGAGATCACCAGCAAGAGAAACAGAAGAAAAAAGAGAGGCAGTAACAGCAAAGGACTGAAAGGCCTTTTTAAAATGTAGTTCCTGGAAGAAGGTCTCGTTATGTTTGTACAGCACCTCACACAACAGAGTCTTTCTGAATTCAGTTTCTGGAAGCTGCAGACGTATCCAAATAAATTACAGCATAAAATACTGAAGCTTAAAGTAAAATTTTGTGACAGATGTATTAGGAATTGGGTTTGAGGAGGAACAAGTTTGGGGTTGCATTCTCACAAAATTCCATCACAGTGAGTCACCTTTTAATTGAAAAAAAAATAAAAGAAAGTAAGGGTGGGTAAAAGACATGGGTGAAATTCAGAGGTCACCTGCCGTTGTGATAACTTAACTGAAGTTTTGGAAATGAATCATCGTAGCAGGCAATGGAAGGTTTCACCTCAGGCAGTGACAGGAAATGCAGGGCTGTAGCTGTGTGCAGAGCATTTTGGGCTCTCAATCAGCTTTTATTGATTGGGAAAGCACAGCTGCACTCAGAAAGTCTTAGATGTTCTCTCATTTTCAGTTCGACTGAAAGGAAAATCTCAAGAAGCCATTTTCAACTTCTCCTTCTCAGAAGCAAAGGGGTAAGTGGGAGGGGAGTTTACAGGAGGAAGATACAAAACTCACCATTTTACTCACATGTCTAATGAAATCACATGCTGTCACTGGCCCAAACAACAACAACAAAAACCAGTCTACTCCCCTGCTTGAAAAAAGAAATAAAACCAGCTGCCAAATAGAAGACTCCATTGACCCTATCCTTCAGAAAGGCTCTCTTCTGTTGGTGAGCTATCTAGTACATCTCTCTCCGGGCATGAAGTTTCCTGGGATGGGAAGGGATCTTGACCAGAAGATGAGCTTAATGCTAGTATTTCTAAGTTTCTAAATTGCTGCTGCCAGGAGTGGGTGATACAGTATCACAGTATCACAGTATCATAAGGTTGGAAAGGACCTCTGAGATCATCAAGTCCAACCTATAACCCAACACTAACACCAACACCAACACTAACACCAACCCATCATCTAAACCATGGCACTCAGTGCCTCATCCAGTCTCCCCTTAAACACCTCCAGGGTCGGCGACTCCACCACCTCCCTGGGCAGCACATTCCAATGGCCAATCACCCTTTCAGTGAAGAACTTTTTCCTAACATCAAGCCTAAACTTTCCCTGATGAAGCTTGAGTCCATGCCCTCTAGTTCTGTCACTGGTCACCTGAGAGAAGAGACCAACCCCTGCCTGACTACAACCTCCTTTTAGGTAGTTGTAGAGAGCAATAAGGTTTCCCCTGAGCCCCCTCTTCTTCAGACTAAACAGCCCCAACTCCCTCAGTCGCTCCTCATAGGGCCTGTGTTCCAGCCCCTTCACCATCTTCGTTGCCCTCCTCTGAAAACATTCCAGTATCCTAACATCCTTCCCAAACTGGGGGGCCCAGAACTGTACACAATATTCAAGATGAGGCCTGACCAGTGCCAAGTACAGGGGGACGATAACTTCTCTGGTCCTGCTCGCCACACTATTCCTGATGCAGGCCAGAATGCCATTGGCCTTCTTGGCCACCTGGTCACACTGCTGGCTCATGTTGAGCTTCCTGTCGACCAGCACTCCCAGGTCCCTTTCTGCCTGACTACTCTCCAGCCACTCTGTCCCCAATCTATAGCTCTGCATGGGATTGTTGTGTCCAAAATGAAGTACCCAATATTTGGACTTATTAAACATCATCCCATTAGAATCAGCCCATCTCTCCAGTCTGTCCAGGTCCCTCTGTAGAGCCATCCTACCCTCTAACAGATCAACCCTTCCTCCCAGCTTGGTATCATCTGCAAACTTGCTGATGATGGACTCAATCCCCTCATCCAGATCATCAATAAAGATATTAAACAGGCCTGGACCCAATACCGATCCCTGGGGGACACCACTGGTGACTGGCTGCCAACTGGATGAGACACCATTCACCACCACTCTTTGGGCTCGGCCATCCAGCCAATTCCTAACCCAGCACAGAGTGCTCCCATCTAAGCCACGGGCTGCCAGCTTCTCTAGGAGTCTACTGTGGGAGACACCGTCAAAAGCCTTGCTAAAGTCCAGGTATACCACATCCACAGCCTTCCTCTCATCCACCAGGCGAGTCACATGGTCATAAAAGGAGATCAGGTTGGTCAGGCAGGACCTACCCCTCCTAAACCCATGTTGGCTGGGCCTGATCTCTTGGCCATTCTGCAGGTGCTGCATGATTGCACCCAGTGTTATCTGCTCCATGATTTTACCTGGGACCGAGGTCAGGCTGACAGGTCTGTAATTACCTGGATCATCCTTATGGCCCTTCTTGTGGATGGGCGTCACATTGGCCAACTTCCAGTTTCCAGGACCTTTCCAGTGAGCCAGGACTGCTGAAAGATGATGGAGAGCGGCTTAGCAAGCTCATCTGCCAGCTCTCTCATCACCCTAGGATGGATCCCATCTGACCCCATAGACTTATGAGGGTTCAAGTGGCTCAGCAAGTCTCTAACTTCCCCCTCATGGATTGCAGGAGGGCCATATTTCACCCTGCCCCCATCAACCACTTCAGAGGGGCAACTGTCAAGGGAGCTGACATCCTTACTGTTGAGAACTGAGGCAAAGAAGGCATTAAGTACCTCAACCTTCTCTGCATCTTTGGTTACTATATTTCCCCCCACATCCAACAAGGAGTGGAGGTCACTGCCGCCCTTCTTTCTACCATTGATATATTTATAAAAACTCTTCTTATTATCCTTAACAGAAGTGCCTTTGACGTCTTCTTGTTCTAGGCCAGACTGCAATGCATGTTAAAGTAGTTCACATCCCACCAAGAGTAAACTTAGTTGGGTAAGCCCATGGTCACATGCCTCTGAACATCTTTGCCATTGGGGTGAGAAGGGAATGTGTAAAGATCAAGCCAGAATATCCTCTTGGTATGGTATAACTTTGTGGTGACCTCAGCAGCTGAATGATAGATTCAAAGCAAATGTCTTAATGTCTCTGGATTTGCTTGCAAATGTCTTCTGTATCAAGCCTAATATGTCTCAGGAACTGATTTTACCCACAAACAGGTAAATGCTGCATTGTGTCTCTTCTGGGTCAGGTGTCTCTGTACTTTTTGTTCATCTCATGCTGTGGAAGTGGCCAAGAATAGCAAAGTCTTTTTAAAATCATTCCAACCAGTAGATACCAAATTGTGTAGGCCAAGAACTAGCCCCAAAGACCGTTGACATCTCTGAGGTGACCTTTTCTTTGGCCTGATTTATCTTTCGTTTCGCATTTTTACAAGCATGGCCTGTCTACATTGCGTACTGAAGAAATAGTGGGTGACAAAAAGACAATTAAGACAGTGCACAGCAAGAACAAGGGTTTCCATTTTGCTGGAAAAGGACCATTTACGACACAATGCTTAAACATATGCTTAGGTGGATAAAGATTGCCTGTGCTTGTGCTTTCTCACTGAACTAGTGAATGTTGCACATTTATATCATGGGAACTCTACTACTATTTCATATGAGAGCCCCTCCCCCCCTGAATGTGTAATATGTGCATGGTGACTTGTGTGCATGACGTGGGTATGCTGATCATTTCAAAGAGGAACTAAACTCTGGGAAAATCAAGTAAGATTATAGGCTGTGAGATACAAATACTTTTGAAGGAAGCTAAAACTCTCCATGTGTGAGGGACGCCAAGTGAGAGCTGAGAACTACAGAGAGATACTTACCCACAGAGTTTATAAGGAATAAAGATTTCCAAATATGTGAGAATAGTTAAAATTTAGACACTGCACTGGATTTTCTTGTTTCCTTATTTTGTGCTTAAAAATACTTATGATATTGTATGCAAAACAAGAATTAACCAATCCTCACCTCAAAAAAAGAGACCACAACAGAACCAGAACCCTTCACCTCCTGTTACCCTCAAAATCCCCCAGTATTTGCACAGTCTGACACACATGAAGTGAAACATTGAAAAGTTAGGAAACTCCAAAAGTTGCAATATTGCACAGAAGTTTTCATGGCTGTAGGAGATATGTGTCATATTTTCCTTGTGAAATGTAATTCAGAATATCTGATTATTATTATTATTATTATTATTATTATTATTATTCACTATAAAATATGAAGAATATGAAGTGAAGCAGTTAATGATATTAGAGTGATTGCAAAATTTAAAATGCAACCTTTCTATTTTGGTAAGTATTTTACTTCCACTTTCCACACCTATCACTGACTTCCCTAGGTCCAAAAAGCTGCAAAGCAATGCCCGTGTAATTCTAAAAACCCTTGGTAATTTTATTAACATAATTCTGTGTTTCTTGTGCAAGTAGCACACCTGTGGGGAACTTTGTACCAGAAGTCTATTCCCAAGATAGCTGCATGGCTCTGAGCATTTCCAGAAAGGTGCCTGTGGATGTGTAAGTGAGATTGAAAGTTTGTTTTGATCTCTGAAGCTTAGCCTGGCTTGATCTCAACCAAAAGGAAATGCTGCCAATCCTGTGATGCCTTTGTGTTTCAGGAAAGGAAGTGATGATGTGTAAGTTGGACCCAGCGGTGAGATGGTGGAGAATGGTTTTCTGTGGTGTGGGATCACTAGTAGGGTGTCCATGCGTTTAGGAAGAAAATCTCAGCATATGATGTAGTTTTCCTTTGAATACATAAGGCTTTTTTTTTTCTGGAAAAGAAAAATAATACTTCCAGAAATTGATAGCATTTTAGTACATAAAAAGCATGCAAATTGCCACATTTGAAATGAGTCCTCAGACTACTTTGAGGCCTCACAAAGCTCTAAATGAATACCTAGTTAGCACTGAGGTAAATCTTAACAGTGGGAATGTTGAATGGGGACTTGTGGGAGTTGCAACAGAAAGCACCAAATGACTGAAAGTTCTTCCATGACCCTCACTACTGGTGTATCTGAGCACCAGGGAACACCACTTCTTCCTCCTCATACACCCCAGTGGGAAGGGGAACAATAAATAACCTTTCTGGGGTCTTTAAATATAGATGCTCCATGATCATCTAAATATAGATGATCCATGATTCTAGCCTGTGGCTAGAACTGACATCTCCAAAATCCTGTTTTAGTGTCCAGCTGAATCAAGCTCCCTCCTACTGCTGAACTTGATGACAATGGTGCTACAAACTTCTGAAATGCAACGTGAACATCAGACTGGATCTGCCTTGTCAGATTTGATAGATGAGATCAGCACTAGCTGAGCTGGATGAGTGTGGTTCTGTGCATGTGTGATAGGATCTGATAAGAAGAATGCAGAAATATATGAAAGCTTTAAGACCCGTTAATTTGTAACTGATTGGGCTTGTAACTTCTTTGTTTGGAATTTGGATTTTTGTTTGACTTTTATAGACATTCTTGTATTATAGATTATACAAGAATTCCGGGTTTATTGATATGAATATTAAAGAACCACTTATGGCTTTATTATAATTATTTTTATTGAGATCTTTCTGAAAGCTAGGGGCTATTTTATGAGTAAAATAACAAATAATAGCAGTATCACTCATTTCTGCACAAAATTCAATTTAAGTCGTTCGTACATAATAAATAATGTTATGATTTGAAATTGTTTAATTACATTACATTAATACATCTTAATAGGCATAGATCATGTCACACACAGTTGCTAGCTTTATTGTTAATCAGATCTTTCTCGTTAACAGACTGTACTTAAAAATGAGGTGCCCTAAAATTGACTATGTAATGTTGAGTGTAATTTCTGAAACTACTGTATTATACTGGCCTAAGTAACTTAAAAATTATTATTTGATGGAATATGTAGCCACGAAAATTAATTCTTTAATTTCTACTTTTAACTTCACAAAATGTTTTAAGGACAAACACAGGCACACTGTCCTTTCGGGAGAAGGCTGAAGTTATTCAATATTTGAGAGATCCTGATCAGCGAATGCCTAAACTTGTCACAAATGTACTTGTAATAGTTGAACTTTACACCTCCTCATGAGTGGCCTGTCTTGTCACACTTATTCTACCTGACCTACTTTTCCAGCTCCTCATCTAAAGATGTTAAAAAAAAATCTGCATTTCTTGAATGAGGACAGAAATAGTTTTCATAGTGCTGAATCAACACAAAGCAGTCCATGGCTGGGGACCTCTGCCTCCTGCTTCCCACAAAAAGGATTTTCCTTACGGAGCTCCAGACTTTTTCTGCCTGCATCATTCACTGGCTGAGGAGTTCTGTGAACAGATGGAGATGCAAGGACCTCGTGGCCTGTCACTGAAATGATGCCATGGCTTGAGGATGAAGATAATAGGGAAGAAAGTGTACTATGCTATAGATATTCAGTAAAAATACTCATCCTAATGCACTGTGTATATTTGCAGAGAGATCCAAGTACAGAGCTGCATGTAATCTGCCTTGACAAGGGATCAGGGCATGGGATGAAGCTCAGTCACACCATCATCCAGGGGTAGCTCTCCTGGACATTTTTCTGGCAGCGTTTGAGGGCAGCCTCTGCTGATGACTCAGCAGCTGGCAGCCCCACCAAGGAATGAAGATGCAGTCTGGCTGTCCAGGCATTCAATGTCCTATCCAGGAACAGACTATGGCCTTTTTTACTTAGTACAGATATAGCCACAGAGGCTTGGCATCAGGTTACTTAACGATAGATCTGTCCTGTGCATTTAACTATGTGTCTGACTATGACAATGATAAATACTGTTTTAAACCCACTAACAAATTGCTGTGTTTCTCCTTCCCTCACGGCCTGAATATATGTCCAGTCAAATAATTGTACCCAGGGCCATTCTCTGGCTCTGGGACCAAGTGCCGCATGTCCTACAACTAATCTACTTTATCATACCAGATAGGTTGGCTGTATCCAAACCGCCTTTTGGGAATGGTCTTCAGTCCATGCAAGTTTCTAAATTGAGCATGGAGAATTTTTTTCAGAGAATGCTACCTGGCATAGACCCAGACTATGCTAGGGACCATCAACAGGGGTGCTGATCAAGTTCCCTTGCCTGAAAATTTCCCAGTGAGTTCTTGGTGCTACGTAATTAATAATATCACATTAAAGAACAAATCATAGTGCTTAAGTGAGGAAGGAAAAGATTATGATTTCTGCTGTCTATGTCGATAAGGTAGAGTCCATAGGACAAAATCTTCAGAAATTAGTGGGAGTTATGTCTATAAGCAGTCAAGATTTTTGGACTGGATTCAGTAGTAGCTTCTCCCACTGGACATGCAGATGTCAGGCTTCAAAGTGTGGTTTTGTTTGCCCCAAAAGAAGTAAGCTTTATTAAAAGGAAAGTTTGGGGCAAAGGAAGGGCATTCATGTTGATGTAAAACATGGGGCTGCTAACAAAGAGTTGTGCTGCTACTTAACATGGAGGAATACAGGTTTCTTGTGGAGACTTCACCCACATCTCAGTACTGCTGCCAAATTCTCATTTACTCCAGCCAAATCTGCTAATTTCTCCATTCTTTTGGTATATTTATTGAATAAATTTAAAGTTTGCAGGTGCAACTGTAACAGAAGGGATAGTCATGGACCTCATCCTTGTTTTAAATGTAACAGACTTTTATTTCTGCAAATACACAGCTTATACACAGCTTTTCATCCTTAGTGAAATTGCTTAACTTTTAGAAGCTTCAATAAATGTTTTAGCTCTTGCACATGTGTAAATCTGATAAATGAGACAACTACTGTACGATTTCTAATGTCAAAATTTTACTGGAAAACCAAGCGAGGGTATTGTGCAGCAACAGTCAGGTCCTCTGTTTCTTCTCCTGTTCAGCTGAACCAGTGCTTTGTAACGAAAAGGGCAGAGCCACAAAGGTGAGAATTAATGGGAAGGGAATGTGATCCTCCAGGAACAGAATTTCAGTACCATCTGCTCGTAGGAGAAACGTGGGTTTAGCCTGGACCTTCCCCCTCAAATATGTATTCTGTCTGTGTGAGGCAGTTCAGTGCATTTTTAATTAATTACTCATGTCAGTCAGAGATATTCTGCTAACACCAGTCATATCTTAACAAATGAGCTCGTCACACCTTTCATAAATATTTTCTCTATCAGATTCAGCAAGAGGGGCCCAGTTTTCAGTAAGGCAACACTTGGTTCAGTTATCAAGGTCCCATTTGACTAATGGCATGAGCATGATCAGCTTATGTCTCACATCAGTGTGATGCCTGGGAAAGGACAAGTAGTTTTGAAACATTTGAGGCAATATTATTCCCTCCTGGCAGATGCAAAATAAAAAAAAATATGATGTGGCTAGATATCCTTTAGCAATGGAGCTGCTAATGCAGTCAGACTTTCAGGTAGTCAACTCCAAAAACATTGACTGACTTCTGGTTGTCTACAGAGCATTTGGTAATGCTACTGCATCTTATGGGCAGTGATTCCACAAAGCACATCTTTAATTTTACACTTTTGCTCGCATCCAATTGAATTCAATGTTTATAGAGTTTACTGATAAGCTGAGGGTATGTTTTTGGATCTCTAACTGACTTCAGTTCCAAAACCATTCTGGCTTAGTCTAGAACGTAGCTGTGGGTATCTGCAGAGACATTCAAGTCATCTTTAACAGGGCTTGCATAGGCACAGGCAGGAATTAGCAAGTATCAGCATAAGCTTCAATATTGATACGTGAACTTATTACTAAAATTAGTTCAAAATCTCTGTATGTGCACAACCAGGTTTCTAACATATCTAACTGATGAAGCCTTTTATTCTCTTAGCTATTTTCTGAACAGATATCTATCAAAATATTTCTGGAAAATTCATACAGTGACTGGACCTTATATTTCAACAAAATTATCAGTGATGTTCTGTACTTGTATATTACTTTCCAAGTTCTACTTTACATTGTGCATTGTTAATAAAGACGGAGACAAGTCTAGGCCATTTAAATGCATATTCTTTAGTAAACTTCAGGTTTTTGTAATTGCATGAAAGGGTTTTTATATGATTGTAGAAATATTGTTTGGTTATCTAGTACAAAAGACAAGATAAACACCCTTTATTACTCTTCATTGCAGTCTTTGTACATGGAGTTTTTAACAGTTTGCTAATATACAATGAAAAGCAAAATTTCTAATAACAGTTTTTAGAGATACAGAAAGATAAATACTAATTTTCTTTAAAATCCCTAAGTCATCCGAATTATATATGCTGCATAAATTTTCTCTAAATGTTAGGTACACTATGTAGCATTTGGTACTTTTCATGTAGCTGGTAAAAATAGTACTTACTTTGTTACAGTATCGTAGAGTTGTCAAACATTAACTTTACAAGTTTAATTAAAACCAAATCCTAATGATAAGGATAACTTACAAGGACTATTGATGACAAAACATCCTTACTCTACGTTTTAACACTGTTTCAATCTTTAAATATTAATATATTAGAAGTTGATTACTATTATTCTTGGAATTAAATACCCTTTGCTACACTAAAATAAATTATTAAACATTTATTTCACTACTGTGTTTAAAACCTTAGTTCTCTGACATCTGATATAGAGTCTCAAACTTTTAGCTAAAAATCCTCGAATCTTCAGGTTTCTCTTTATATGGCAAAACACCTTCATGTTTTCTCAAAAAATTCAGGCTTCTGATAGCTATGTTGGTACATTTAGATGTGCCACTGGGAATTTGGGGTGCAGTTTGATGTTCAGTTTCATCTGATGCAACCTACTTTCCCCTCTCTGCTCCAACTCACATATTCCTGCCCCTCCCTCACATACAGTCTACGTATCATGTGAATGTGTGGTGAGTTGACATGGAAACTAACTACACACAAGAAAAAAAGATTTGTTTTCTGCTGGCTTAGCAAACAGACATGATGCTTCAAGGTACTTGCTAGATCTAAAGCAAGGGGTGGCTGGGGGTGGGAGAGGGTTAGACCCGGGCATCTTCATAGAATTATAGAATCACAGAATCACTCGAGCTGGAAGGGACCCAAAAGGATCGTGGAGTCCAACTCCTATCCCTACAGAAGACACTCCCAACATTCTCACCATGTGACTGAGGGCATTGTCCAAATGATTCTTGAATGCTGCCAGACTCGGTGGCTTCCTTAAGTGGCTGCCTGCTGTGTCACTGGGGTACACGTGTAATGTCATGTTACATCTCTGTATATTTAATGTTTTTATCATCCCTTTCAATCAAATTTGCTGCTTCATTATACCTGCCACAGGATACAAGAGACAGAGGACCCCAAAAAGGACCAAAATCCTAGAAATGAAGCTGAAATACTAAATTAAGTGAACTAAGCATGCTCTATTTCTCATAAATGTCCACAGTAGAGGCTGAAAGAAAGCCTGCCCCGTTTGTAACCACAGTGATGAGGAGGAAGTGCTAGAGGAATAAATAAGATCTCAGATCTTGAAACTGACACACAAATTACACCTTCCACTGACTGGACTCCAAGGTTGTTGCTCGCAGAGAGGAAGACCAGATAGGGGGCCATGGCCAGCCTTTCCACAATTTTGATCAATGTTAGTGTAGTAAATGTACACTTGACATATGCAGCTATGATGCATAAAAGTGTATAGCTTTTAACTGAGATGAGGATTGGTAAGAAACAAGTCCCCTAGGGTTTCTAAAGACTTATTTCCTATTTTCTTTATTCATTTCAAGAGCGAGTGGAATGCATGCTTAAACTACATGAGAACTTTATAGACAAAAATGAATTTCATAGCTGTTAAAGCCGTCATCTGGCAAAGAAATCAGTAAATGAAGAGTTTGAAAGATAGCAAATATCTGCTGAGATTATGTAACTAGGATTTTTAATCACTAGTGCACAGCTTGGATTGTTTTTTAAATGGTCTCAGTATTGAAGAGGACATCCGTCTACTCCCAGATGTCTGTTTGGTGGCAGGAGTGTCATGATGCATTCAGATTCTCTTGACTGTACTACCAGAAGCTTTTTCTGTGGATAGCAGCACTAGGTTTTGTCCCTAAAGTATTAGGATACCAAGACCTTGAGCAAATTAGGCTTCAGTCCTCAAAATTATTTATGTAAAAAATTCCCATGGGCTTTAATTTACCTTTTGCTCTCCTGCATGTCTACCTTTGAACATGACTCATCTTCCAGAAATCCTTGAAAATTTACTACTTTCTGGAAGTAAAGGCTTTTTCAGGCATCTCTTTTTAATGAACTGAAATTAGTAGTTACTTACAAACCTTTAGGCCTGTAGTACTGATTCTGTTTCTTAATTCTTCCTGCAGGCTTGTTTCAGTTGCAATACGTTTTTGTGAACTGCTTGCTTATTTAATTGGCCTCTTCATTCCATTTGCTGATTTGTTTCATCAAATATGTGCTGCTGAAAAGCACCAGAAATGAAGAGATGTTTTGTTAAAAATTGAAGTTCAAGGTTCTTTTTTGTGCCATGTGTGTGCGCATGTGTGTGTATGGTGGGTGGGTTGGTTTTCTGTCCATTTGTTTGTTCTTTTTTTCTCCTCACTGTGTTTGGTATCCCATTCACGGGAAACCCAAAGAACATTCACGCATCAATCAGACACCAGAGAACAAAAAGTATTTTCCTCCCATTTTCTCAATAGAAATCCAGGAGAAATACCCACTCTAGTGCATGCAATTCCATACACTGAGTCATTGAGCAGTTGTAAAAATTTCTCATAAGATTTGTAGGACATCTGCAATCTATGTTTACTTCCTGTACAACACATGAAATAAAACCTGACAGTTTTGTGTTACACACCAAAAGAAACATTCAAAATATACATATTAAACCCCCTTAAATAATAAAGTTGGCAACAATCAATTACCTATAAGCCCAGCACTAGCAGGAACTCTTTGTATGGTATTTTAAGTCATCCAAGTGCTTTAAAAATGGTAACTCAGACGTTCTCATGTTTTGCAGAAACTTAGGCAATGCAGTGATATTATCTGCCCAAGGCCAAGTCAATAGCAGAGACAGGATTTGGTCCTGATTTTCCTAGCACTCAAGTCTGCAGTTTCCTTTGGATTCATTACGTGTGTAGAATCTTACAATATGGGACTCCTTGTTTCCTCTAGATCTTCACAAGCTCCTCAGGAAGAAACACAGCAAAAATGGTCAACTGCCCAACTTGACCAAGAAGACTTCTGTCAAAATCTGTGTAGTCTCTTCTCTGCACAGGCTTCCTGAAAACGTAATCCTAAAGCACGTATCTCATGCAGACAGTCCAAACGGCTGTGATTTCTAGATCTTATAGAGTCTTCTAGATCTTATAGACATCAAACCATCACCGATGCAGCAAAATGGAGCTGGCGTATCACCAGGTCACGGAGCAACTGCTCATCCCACCACTATGGTCTTGGTAGTTGGGAAAATTGAACCATTTCAGCTTTTGCTGGGGCACTGACCCTTCCAGGCTTCATTTCCAGGCTCTAAATTCAACAGCTGCTGTTCTCCAACTCTGAAAGTCTGGGTGTGGTCAGGCCTTCAAAGACTGTAGAATTTCTGTGTGAAGAAGCACTAGAAGACACTATAGTCATAGAAGAATAGTCAAACACTTACTTATTTCAGTGTTTCTTCATTGTTTCCACGTTTCTGTGTCACAAGGAAACATTTTAGGTTTCTACTTCTCTTCTAAAATTGTAATTGTTTTCCCTAAATTGTGACGTTTCCCCAGATTTTTTTTAGGTCTTAATCTATTGTAACTATACCACTGGACTCTTGATTAGCTTAGTTACTAACATTTCTGCTTTTTCTGCTTTTGGTCTTACCCATTTGGAAACAGTCCCAGTGCACAGTCCATGGGAGAGACCATAGCAAGCTTCCACAGAGTTTTCATGTTGTCACCAGATCTTTGTCATGGTGTCTAGGAAGATGATGAGAAACATGATGAAAAACTCAGGTGATACTTGCCTGATTTTTCTTGGCAGGTAAGGAAGTCTGGATAGAAAAAGTGAAGTTTTCCTGGTCTGAGCTATGTTCTCAAAGAAGTTGTAAAGAAATGCTTTCTACCAGATGCAGCTGAGTGGCCTAAAGGTGTTTCCCTGACCAACAGAAGGTTACTGATCTCACAGCAGAGCATCCCATATCCAGTTTCCCCTGCTCAACACTTCAGACTTCTTCAGGGCTGAATGCAGATGAATTTTCCTGAAGGGAATCAAGCAATGCATATAAGCACACAAAGCACTCTGCCAGCAGATCTGCTGGCCAGGAACATTTTGTGTAATGCAATGATATTTCAGCTATATCTTATGGTCTTTCAGCTGTTTAATGAGCCAAGAATCCCACTCAGTCTAAAATGTTTTATTATACCACTTACGCAATCATTATCAACCATTCTCCTTCACTATGAAACCAGCAACAGCAGAATCACACCAAAACCCCTTCTGCTAGCTGATGAGTGAGTTTTATCAGTGTAAACCACACCAGTGCCAGTTAGTTTTAGCAGCACAATTTTGTTCAGGAACATGATGTTTCCACTAATCTAATAAAAACTGTACTTTGTAGCCCAGGTTGGGCCCAAAACATAGTAATTTGCCTTAGGAAATAAAAATGTAGTTTAAAATGCCTTTTTGAATGCAGTGCTATTTTCACCAAAAAGCCATCTCACAAACCTTCCCGGATCATAGTAATGTGTGTAAAAGGTGTATAGTGCGATTTCTTACACTTGTACATACTGAGACAAGCACCTCTGGGGCTGTTGATAAGATGAGAGGGTTCTTCTTTGTAAAGAGGTTATTTTTGCAGTACAGACCAAAACATTTCCTGTACTGACCTTATTGAAAAAATGCTCTCAACTTTGTTTGAGGGTAACACTTGCCTGTGGCAGGGTGGGGCTGTAAGAAGGGGAAGCAGGGCAGCAGTGGAGTTTGCTGCTGCCTGAGGCTAGCAAGGTGAAATGGGTGCCATCACACCTTCCTGCTGCAGCAGCTGACTACATGTAGATGCTTTCCCCCTGAGAGCAGTTCTAAGATCTGGTAGAGCCATGGCACTTGCACAACAAGGCCAGCAGCCAGGACACTTCACTCTTGAGACATGGGCAGCCACTCCTTGCAGTGAAAAGAAGATCATGCTTCAAGCTCTTACATTTGAAGCTTTGTTGAGTACTTGATCGTTTATCAGGTGGTGTCAGACACTTCTGGAGACACTTAAAACTGTATCACAAGTCTGATCTTCTCACTCTCTCAAGATCTGAACAAGTTTGCTTTTGGTTTCACTGCAGGGATGAAAGAAAAGCAGAGTGTGAGGGTCTCTTCCTCACTTTACCAGTCCCTCCCTCCCCCTCTTAAAATGTGTTTGTAAACTTCTTTATGAGCAGCCAGTTGAACTGGGGGAATCCCAGTGCAGGAACTTCTTCACTCTCTGCCCACCCAATTGAGACAGATGCTTAAACCTCTGACTTGTTCTAATTCTGTGCAATTTTGGCTCACTGAGCATAGGACTTACTGGATTTGATTTGTGCCTTTACACAGCACCCATCCCCCTGGTATCTGAGCTTCTTCCCACTTCCTCCTCCTCTAAGGTTCCCACTGCGTTAGTGTTTAGAGTCAACTGTGATTCTTATTACTAATCAGAGATATAATGGGAGCAGAACTGTTTATAAAACATCATTTCTAGGTGTCATGTGGATGATTTTGTGTTGCAAATCTCCAAATTATTGTACGGTGATTGATTATAAATTCCACTGTTTGAAATGTAAACCTCTGTTCTTCTTAGAATGTCTGACAGAATTTGACAGAAAAGGGTTACTTACCTATGGAATTTTTTTTACAAACTCACAGAATGTAAAAAAATATTGAAAACTGATTTCACAAGAGGGTTCCAGGATCTCAAAAAGGGAGGAGGAATCCTCCTTTAATAGCTTGCATAATATTTAGATAAATTTTGGATTAGACTGTTAAATTTGATTTAAGTCCTGCTTCAGCAGAGCATTTTAGTACTACTTACTTTGTTGAAATGAACAGGGATGGACCTGAACACATACTTAGAGGTCATTACATGTTGGTGGATGAGATGTTTAAAGGTATTTAAGTGTTTAAGTCACTAAGTACCTTTAAAAATCTGTCTTAAAATACCTTACTGAATTAGGGCCCTAATTCCCATCAAATTCTCTGTAGACTGGATTCTCCAGTTTGCCTAGTTCATTTGTTCCCTTTAGACTTCCTCCTGAGGTTTCCCTTGATCAGCTAATATGTGTTGAAATACACCTTGTTCTGTCTGCAGCTAGCATTTAAAATACATTCATTAAACAAGTTGGGCTAATGCGTTATTAAAGAAACACCTATTATCCTTCTGTAATCATATTCTTGGTACATCTATCATGATGCAACAGGTTCTGGGTACATTTCAAAGGTGTGTAATTGTGTCTTACAGCATTGTGATGTAACAGGTTTCTCCAATAGCATCCTTCTACGTGTGAGAGAGGGTTGGGTAGGTCTATGAGATGAAAGCATATTTGAAATGTTGGCACTGGGTGGAAAAAGAGGTTGGTGATAACGTTGCTGGGAGGTCATGTTCAGTTATGGTGCAGTATTTTTTCCAGTATTATGATACAGTATTTTATCTTGTGTCCCATGGTTTTACAAGGCTGTAAAAGCCTGAAACACAGGCCTAAGAGGCAAAGAGAACACAGGGAGAGCGGTGGCCTCTCTGCACAGTGCCTGAAGCAGCAACTCCACATGGGGATGGTACACACCACCAGAAGGTCTGGTGACCCTGGTCCAAAACAGATGGAGGCATGCTGTTGGGCCAGTGAGGTATTACAGCAGCAAGGTGTCACAACAACCATAGCCCTGCCCCCCACCCCATTCCAATCCTCTGGCCCTGGCCACTTGCCCTCCCAATCTCACCTCTCGGTGCCTACTGTCTACGCCGTAATGCTGAGCCTTGGGAGGAATGTAAGTGCTTCATTGACCACGGGGTTGAATTTCAGCTGGATTAAATCCCTTTGAAAACCTAAACTGGCTTGCTGATGAGCTACACAGAAATGCTTCCTGTCTCCTGCATTACCTTCTCTAGGTTTCGCCCTTTCTGTGACATAAAGCGGTCATGGAGGGATTTCAGACCTTGTGGTAGATGGTAGTGAAAGAAACATTATCCTCCTCAACACAGGAACAGGTCAGTTGATGTAAGTCAGGCTTGGCTGAAGGAATCTCCATCAGCTTTAGACTCTCATGCTAAAACCTAGCATAAACAGACAGGATGACTGAACATTTTTGAAACTAGAGAAAAACAGGCTTGTGAGAGAAATCTTCATTAGAACCGTAAGTGCACAGAAACTACTACCTCTCTGCATTTTTGCCATTTGTCAATACCTAATACAAATACATATATTGGAACAAAAGGCAAGAAGAGAGCCTCATAGGACATGACTTCCAATTAGCAGGGGGTCACATCCCCTGCTGTGATTTACTACTGGAAAAACATGCAAAAGACAATTGATCATTATGCTGTCATCTCCCTCTGCTGCTGGCAGCAGTATGAGGAGGGTTTCTCTGGACCCTTGGGGAGGTGGGGAGAAAAGATCAGGCAATTACATGCAGTGCCATATAGTAACAGTGATTCATAACATCATGTCATTAAACTCACTGGGCCAGATCTTTAGCTAGTGCCTGCTGTTGTAGCTTCGTTGACTTCAGGAGGGAGATGCTGATTTACATCAGCTATAGATTTGGCCCATTTACTTTTTCTCTTTAAGAAAGCAATAAACTATACAGAGGGAGAGAAGGATGTGCAGCACTCTGCACAGCAGGCTGATGGGTTTCTGCAGAGGAATGCTAAATATCTGAGAGATACCGACTGCTACTGCTAAACAAGATAAGGTTATAATGCCCCTTGTGCCTCTGCAGGGTGCTTTAATCTCTAAAATTTACTATTTTGGACTTGAGGTATCCAAAGAAGCTGGGGTGATTTTTGTTACAGTTAAGCTCTACAGAGCAGTCAAGGAAAAATCACTTTCTGTACAAGTTCAGGAATGCATTCTTGCTACCAGCACCATTATTTAGATGTGCTGTCATCCCTAATACTAAAGAAAGTTTCCTTAGTCTGGTAATATTCTTATCCTGATTAGCCTTGGCCTGAGTAGGTTTAACAGGAAGAGACTGCTGTGCAATCTAGGACTTTAGGTCCTTATGTCTCAGACCAGCTTTCAGCAAGTTGCTCCATGGTCCTCTGTGTCTGGCTCTCTTCCTCGGCTCTCAAGAACATTTTCTTTCTTTTCTCTGATTGCCCAGGAATTTTCCAGCTTCCTAGGAAGAACAGGCAGATCCTCTCTGATGAGACCCAGGCCAGGCACAGCTGTCCCTCCTTTTGATCTTGAGACCATACAAAATTCACTCCAGTCCTGGGGTAAAAGAGTTAGCAGGAGGGGCTTGGTATTTCTGGAGTTCAGGGGTCTGGGACAAGCTAAGGTCTGTGCATCTACACCAGTAATTAGGCTGCTGTAGGAAGGAGGCAGATTATGATGGGAACACCAAGGCCCTGGGACCTGCAGACTTTGCTCACTCCATTTGGCAAAGGCTGGATTGAGGAATTTTTAATGACAGGGTTTGAAAATGTTAGCAGATTGTATATAGCTCATGCCTGCTTTCACTAGCTGAACCAGCCAGTAATTTAATTACGCTTGTGGTTTACAGCTAATTTATGCATGCCTATCCATGGCATATCATGCAGCCCAGTGCAGGAGGGTGGGCTAGCCCTGGGAAAGGGTGCTGGGAAGCCGTGCTGATCTGCGCCAAACTGTGTGTGACTGCCAGGGCCTGGATTCTTTAGTGGGGATTGCACTGAAGGACACAGTATATTCCTCCCTTTGACCAGGCTTGATGTGGTTGCAGAACTACATAACCCACACATCTGCTTAATTCTTTTTCTTTTTATGTGGCTTCCTATTCTAGTCCCTCTGTCTGTATTGCAATACTGTAAGTTCCTCGAGGCAGGGACCATGTCTTTATGTACCTTTGCTAAACGCTATTGCACTCATCACATTGCAGGCTAGAAAGCAAGATTGCTACAGTGTGATCTGGCTTCAAAATTCAACTCTGAGCCCTGTCTCATTTTCTCAACGAATCAGGCAGCGCTGGGCTTGTAATTTAGGTGCTTGTGCTTGTGAATTGGAGTTAGTTGCATTGATCTGATCTGTACTACAATAGCATCTGAAGTGGAAAAAAGAACAGGAAGAACAAAACTCGGTATTGTCTGCTCTGCACTTACAAATAATTTTTTTGTCCTTAATAATACTTCTATCATCTTAGAAATCTCCATGTTCCTAAATAGCTAATGTTGGTTTGTTTCAATTTCTTCCATTTTTCATTCATGCTTTCATGCTTTCTTTTCTTTCCTCTGCCACCCTTATTCCGACTATGAAAATTTAGACTTTATTTTAAAGAACAGTGAGATTATCCAGAATCACGACCCCAGGAGCTGTGTGGTCAAGGAAAAAGCATGACCAATACCACAAAAAAAAAGCCCCAAAGGTATCACATTAGCATTTACTGCTACTAGAGAAGCCCTTGAGGAGCAGTAGAGCCAGGCTGGAAATGGAGCCTGGAAATGCAAAGAAATGGTGGTTCCAAGATTTTTATTAGTATTATACACTATATGCCTCAAAATTAAACTTCTTAATACCACTTTGCAGCATAAAAGTGCTATTATATCCATTTCACAGTTGTGGCAGGGACACAGACACAATTGACAACTTGACTCAAGTTTCTCAGGCAGTCTACAAAAGAGAAAGAGAATATGTCTCTGAATCCTAAGTCTTTATCAGTCAGTCATTCCTTCTTGTTGGTGAAACAAGCTGTAAAAGAAGGTTAGCAACACCGTGTTAGCCTCTGCAGGGCGAGTTAGGGTTGAGAGTAAGGAAGCAGGCAATTGTGTGGCTGTCTATCTGGAGGGTATTTGCACTAATAAAACTGCTGAGTCTGGAAAGCTGAGCATTTTCCCGTGTGATCACTGCTGTTTCATTTTCTGGTCATGGTGGGAACAGCCTTTCTGGTTCTTAATAGAATTAGTAAAACATCCAAACATTTCATAACTTTAATGGCTGTAGAAGTGGGAGAAAGTCCAGCTGGTAGGGGTAGAGAAGGCTCACGGTTTTCCAAATCAGTTTGACCTTTCCTTAGTGAGCTCTTTTCTTTTATGTTAGTAACCTGCTGTCTTCTCTCTGGTTAAGTCTAGACAGAAGAGAAGGAGAGAGCAGGTAAGTAGAAGTGCAAAGTCATCATCTTAAAAAACATCCAAGAAAGGAGAAGTCTAAGACAATTGCAACTTCTCAGTCTCCTCTGCTCATTGTTGATGGGTGCTGAATCTTCCCTTTTGTGCTATTCTGCAGCTACTAAAGACACGTCCCTCAGCTGAACTGAGGTTTGTTCCTGCCTCCTTATGTTGATCTGTTGCCTCTTCTCTTGTTCTTACTGGGCCACTTGCTCATAAACCTTCAATCTCAACAGAAGACAGGCCCCCCTCCAGTCCCTGGTTGTTTATGGAAAGTAATATCCCCTTTCATACATACTTCCCTTTGAAGAAAACTCCTGCTTTTGAAATTACTGACACATTTGAACAGCAAGCCCTCTTTGCTACAAAATGAGCACCTCCATAAACATGTGCCTGAATTTTCCTCTTCCAGTTTTGCACGTGCATTAGATACACCTGTAAAACATATATCCACTGCATCTGTGTCTATGTGCACAGATTGGATGAGTAAACTTCTATTTGTTCAGATTATGGAAAATCAATTTTTATTTTTTATTTGTAAAAATACATTTCATATGTACTCTTTTTCAGTCAATAAATAAATAGCCAGTTAATCAATGGGCTAGCAAAAGGTGAAAATTTGTAGTGACTAGACATTAAGCAGGAATTCAGAAACACTGTGCTAGCTCCCACACTGTTATCTACATCCTCTTTGCTAAATGACATGGAGGGCTGAAAGCAGATGCTCCACATGACCTGTAAATGTAATCTGTTCCTCAATACATGCACCTCCCACCGTTATGGCTGATTCACACTTCATCTGCAAACAGTTTGTATGACAAAGCCTATATTTTGGACTCAAAATCCTGCATGGTGATACTTGGATCCTGCCTGAGTTAGCTTGCAGGCACCCGCTGTGGGAGACAGGCAAGTCTGATGTCAGGGGAAGCTTCCAGCCATCCTTAGCAGACCAGTGCAAACACAACCATTAAGGTTTTCCATTTGTAAACCAAGAATAACACTTAAACAAACCATGACACTTTTTTGATAAGTGTTTTTTGTCCTTGCTGTATCTTGTTCTGCAAATAGTTTGATGGAACATTTTTGGGAGGGGAGCAGATTACTGTTCGGTATAACAGAGTGTGAGGATGGGTAGTAGATATGGACCCTGAGCATCTGCAAAGTGTCTTGAGAGACTGTGATGAAAGGCGAGATGCAAGTGCGAAGTATTATTCTAATGATGCCTGACTCTTGCTGAGCTGTGCCTTGTGGAAGTGTGTGAACTTTGGAGCATGTCCTGATGAATGTGAACCCTGACAGATCTCAGGAGATGCAGAGGATGATGGCAACAGCTTAATCAATTATGACAGCAATGGTAAAATCTGTCCAGTTTAGAGCACTTCAAAAACTACAAAGCCTCAAGCTTCTCTGACTAGGTTTTTTCAAGAGTGGGACAATGAAGGAAATGGATTGATGGGAGTCCTTTGAAATGTAGTAATACTAGCATCTGCTGGCTTCAATGCAAAACCAGCCAGATAGTTTTATCATCTAAAAACACAGGCTGGTACAGGAGGTAGTGCTGCGAGTTTTACAGTTATGCCTGGCTGCAAATGGGCTAGATATGATGTTTCCCTGGGAGAAGGATGGGTTGCTTAAATGTATTACTGTACAGTGAAACAGGGATGAAGGAAAACAAAAGGTAAACATCACACAGAGGAATGGGTGACTGCAGAAACATCAGATCAAATGAGGATATTTTCTGCTAGGAATCAAATTATCCTCTTCCTTTCCAAGTCAAATGGACCCATCTGAGGAACAGATAGGCAAGATAAAGCCTCTCAACTGGAGTGATTTTATCTCCTTCTCCAGTGTGTGTGTATGTGTGAATCTCAAATGAACACAACAGCATAACACAGAGTTATGTGAGCACGAAGAATTATGTGAGTGTGTGTGTGTTTTCATAAGAGAAAGGAGCAAACTGAAACAAGTGAGGCTTGAAATTGCCAAATCAGCAAATAGGAATAAATACAATGCTATTACAGTAATATTTCCTAAATATTTTCCTCAGAAGCAATTAATGGACTAGCTTCACAGCTGAATGAGGTATTCAGATATGTGAATATTCCAGGGTATATTCCAAGCTCACTTGGAAGCCACCAGTCCTTTTAAATGGCTGCACAGGTAGCTGCTCACATAATCACCCAGACGTTGTATGAAGTTTCACATTTCATGCAAGCAGAAGTGGCTGTGTACAGGAATGTGTCCCATACAGCTGCTGTGCTGCAAAAGGATGAGCCAAACCACCTTGTGTCCTGTGTTCAACCCTAGTTTCTGTAACTGCTCCTGATAGCCACCATCCGTCCCTGCTGCTAGCGCATGACCTAGTCTTGTTCTTAGCACTAGGAAATGATCCTGAGCCACGCAGTTATGTTGCCACTATTTGCCCAGTGGCCTGGCTATGCCACTTACGTCTTCAGTGATGCATGGCAGCTTTTTGCACTGCAGTGATTCACTCTCTGCAGCTGTCACCTGCGGTGTCACTCTGTCACTGCCTGATGTACCAGAGATGAAGACAGGAGTCAACTGTTTAGGTCTCATGCCTGACGTGTGAAGACTGGCACGTCTTAGGAAGCCCAGTGACAAAAGTAAGAGCTGTAAATGAACATGTAGCAGCGCAATTAAGTGAGCAAACAGGACTGGGCTTGTTCAGGAAGCAATGCACTCCAACTCTTGGTGGAAGAGCAGCTTTACCAAAACACTTCTACGTGCTACCTCCATTCCAGGTTTAATGCCTTGTCTGAACTGAGAGGATCACAGCAGACCTGTGGTTTTGACAGGCATACATTTTAGAAGAATTCACACAACAAAGACATGCTAATTGCCTGCTACTGTATTCACTGGAGTGGATTAAGCACAGGATTAGCAGTGCAGTCCTGGCTTCAAATGCTGCATTAGAGGTTGGTAACGGGCCAGTTTACAACTCTTCCTCCTACATTAAGTAGTACTCAAGGGAGCAACCTCGGTGATGTTGTTTCTGTTTCCTCAGGACAATGGTGTTCAATAGAATTGGCTCACTTCAGGAAAGTACCATGAAACCAATCTGTAGAGATGCTGGGAGAGTGTCATGCATTTTTGTAGACTTGCAACCCACTACCCACTCTATGAAACATAAGCCGCAGCAGGTGAACACAGCATTAAATGTTATTTCTTTGCCATTCTGTTCTAAAGCATTGCCATTCTTCATTTGTATATTGTTCGCAGTGACCTTCAGTGTTTTGTTCCTGTACCAGCTTAGATAAGGCTGGTTTTACTACCAAGCAGGGCCTCTGGTATGAATGAAGGTACCTAGAATGGTGATGATATTTGGTAGGGATCAGTGTACATCATCACCATGATCCATGATCCATGTACAATAAAGGGACATAAGTCAAAGTGTTAGGCAGATGGCCGACTGTGAGTGCCTGACTTTGATGTTGCAACTCATTCTCCGTTTTTATTGCAAAGAGAGGCACAGTCTGGCAGCCCTAAATACTAGGCAATGAATCACCTACTTAATGACTGTAATAGGCAGCCAGAACACAGTTTGCAGCCTTTTGGGGTCTATCCAGCGTCTACTTGCCTGTCTGTAAGCACATATTTAGAAATAATAATTGACCCCTGATTCATAGGGTTGGTACTTTTACGTACCTACCTTTTTATGATGAAAAGCAAAAAATGTTTTTCTTCATGGGCTTTAATTTACAATGAGGAGAGTTGGACAATTGTTGGACTGGCATTATGGGAATAAGGAGAGTGTAATTTTAAAAAGTGAATAATCCTCAAAGGATTTTTTTCCTTTTATTTTTCTTTGCCTTTTTTTAATAACCTTGCCGTTTTACAGCTGGGTAGTCACTTTAAGAAAGTGAATTTGTCCTTAGTGCTAGAGAGGTTTTCATTGTTTACCCAAAAGCCAGCTGCCACCCATCTTATTAGTGTAAAAAAGCAACTGGTTTTTCATTTCCACCACGAGTAGAGACCTGTCCTGAGGACCCAAGTGAAACATCTTTTGTAATCTCAGTCATTAATGAGGTCCAGAGACCACTATTGTGTGTGGTTAATCACTATTTAGGATAGCTAGAGGTTATCTCCACAGCCATGTCTTCACAGAACAGCCTCATTTGTCCTTCCTTACCTTCTACTAAATTAGGTCATGTTCTTTTTCTCCTAACATGCCCATTTGCTTCCTAGTTTGAGATTTAGCATCAGGACTTCCTAAAGGCTTTTTGAAGTAGTTTTTACCATTATTGTCTGAGCTGCACTCTGCCTTCTGTGCCTCCAGCATGAAGAAAGCAGTAATCACCAAGCCTTGTTCTCTCTTGACACTTTCTACAGCTGTTAGAAAGGTTACACAGACTGACAGCTCTTCTTCCTTTACTATCATTGTCTCCTGGACAGGGTTAAAAATGCAGCTAGAAGAAGCTGTTTGCATCTCCCTTCTGGTTCTTTTCCTTCCCCTTGATGCCATGGAGTGGGGAATAGTGAAGGGAGCTGCACTACTTGGTTTGCCATCTTTGCTCTTGCCCATTGATGGTCACACTGAGTGCCTGAATACAGAGGTGAGAGGTTGTTTCTGTGCCCCTTCTCCCTTCTGACACATTTCTATTATTCATTATGTGGTCTGCCTGTCACAGCCAAAATTACAAGTCTGACTTTGTACATGGCTTTGGAAGCTAGATGGCTCTGAGAAGGTCATTGGGCTTTGGTTCTTTGGAGAGGTGTTAGGTGCTAGATATAGATTTATTAACTCTCACCACAGAAATGACTGAGCCTAAGCATCCTCTCTGTGTTCATGGATCTGATTGAAAAGATGTTATAGTGAACACCCTATTCTTGCCAACAGTATTGTAGCATGCTTTCTACTTTCCCACCCCCCCGAGATTTCCATCACTTGCAAAAAAAGACATAGTTCAACAAAGAAGAAGAGTACTGCAGAAGGGTCAGCAAGCCCGTCTTGCCTGTATCAGCATAAAAATGTAGATGTATCGGTGTAAAAAGGTATCTATATTAGCTCAAAAGTATTTGAAAGACCAGGTCTGTCTTCCAGAGATTCAATTGCAATGGAAATGGTGAACTGAGGAAGAAATTCAGACTGGTTCATGCAGTTTTGTGAGGTAAAAGGTGGCCTTGGGTTAGGAGCACCAAGTCCCTCCACAGACACTATGTTTTAAATTTATTTTCCTTTTATTTCCCCCTCGATGAGAGCTGTAGAAGATACTTTTTTTTTTTCATAAAAATGTTTCATAGACTTTTAGATATGGAGCTTTCATGAACAAGAAAGACCACTTTTTTCCTGACCAGTAGTATGCTAGGTTTTTCCCTAAGAGAGAAGTGACAAAGAGATGACAAATCCCAGAAATTTTTGAGGAGAAATTTTACTTTATAAAAAAAAATAAATCTCTCTTTCTTTACTGAAGTCAAGACCCACAAAAAGCAGAAAACTGCTTAACTGTGGGTTCATAGTGAACAAAAAACACCTTTATCCTGCCAACGTCTACTGTGGAATCCGGCACCTTTCACCAGGCTGAGATTTATGAACGATATCAGAGTTAGTAGCCCACAAAGAGAACACAGAGAGACTAGCTTTAATGTACCTGCAGAGGCAAGGATTGAACTTTGCTTTTAGATTAATAATAAAAGACAGCACTTCTGGTGGCTCTGTACCCTTCTGAAAAGATCTAGCTACATTTGTTTAGATCTAACTCAGGTGTGTGACTGTCTGCCATAAAATCATTTGCTCTAGCCTTACACAACCATCCATGACCTACAGCTTCTAATTTTTCTCTGAGCAAGATCCAGATCCAGAGCAATGTACCTTCCTGAAAACTGACAACATTGAAGATTTAAATGATCTATATGCTGGATTGAGGGAACAAAACCCAAGAAACTCTGTACAAAGTCCATCCTCTGAGAGAAAGGATCAAGAGTACACACTAGATTCACAGTCCTGCCTCTCTGTGCAAAGCAATAAAGCAGGCAAGTTTAAGATGGGCATAGGTTCAAGAAAACAATTGTCCTTACTGTTGTAGAAACAATTTTATATAAAGACAAGCCCTAAGTAATGTTTCTCTTTCCTTAACAAGCCTGTTAATTGGTATTAGTTTCAGTCTGAGGTATGCTAGCATCATGAAGAGGAAATCCCTAATATGTGACAGATTGATGCTGTGATATTACAGAGGGCAAGTGAAGCTTTACTGTTTGAGAACGACGTGTTCACTCACGGAGATCCCAGCAGAGCTGGTTAATATTTTTTCATGCACTGAAGTCACCACTGCAAAGGTTTTTCAGTGACAGGAGTGGGTCCTTTGCTCTCTTCTCATGTTAATATTTGACTACATCACAGTCTATGAGTGACCTATTAATTGATTAGTTGCAAACTGCTGAAATGTCAGGTTTTCATATGTGTGTGTAGAGAAAACAGGGAACTATATTCAGGCCAGATCTAAGGTTATGCAGACATCTACTGTAGCAGATTATCTGCAGACAATGACTAGGGGAATTCTGTGTGTTTTTTATTTTGATAATTATCAGTCTTAGAAAAATGCCGGTTAACATCTGAAATTCCTGGAATCATGTTATTTTCTACCTCAATGCATAAAATGATATGCTTTTTTGCAGCTCTGCGATTTGGTTTTGTGAAAGATGAATACACATTTCTAATGACCCTTACCTACCTTGTTAGATTTTAGCTCATTAGGTGATGAATCTGAATTGTGAGAGAAAAACTAGGTGACAAGTTTAACCATTTTGATGCCATAGGATTAAACTTAATAATGTCTAACATCTTGCAAATAAGCAATAGCTAAACTTTCTTCAAACAAATTATACAAGAGTGATTTACATATAGAATAAATGAAATTAAGTTATTATTCGAGTTAAATTACTTATAGTCTAACAGCCAAGTGGAAGAGATGGAAATAAACACTAGAAGGATATGTTTAGGTGAAATGCCCAAAGATGTGAAAATACTGGAAGAAACTATAAACTAATTCACTTATACATGCAAAGGAAAGATTTTTAAACAGTGTTGATGGGACCTGGCAGGAGCCATATGCCTGATGAGAGAGTGGAACAGTGAAGAGGTGACAGATAACGGGGTAAATCTGAACAAAGTTTTCCCCTGAGGATAATAATGTGGGATTCAGTAGAGCAAAAAGTATCCATGTTTGAATGTGTGTTTGAACTTAGGTCCTCTGTATTTTTAGATAAGTACAGAACAGCAGTTTTAATGTACTGAGTCTTGAACAAGCGATTTGCAGCTCAGATCTCCTGAAAGTAGCTCCATCTCTGTGTGACATTTCATTGTTAGGGTTGTTTTTTTGGAAGGTCTCTGCAAGGCTGGTAAACAGGAAAGGTTTTTCATATATGGATCACAAACAAAAGCCTAGGAAACACTTCCAATGGATTGGTAGAAGGTAGTTAAGAAAAATGAGCTTACTCTTTATAGAGTTACATTTGCTATACAGGAATTTGCTCTTTGATCAGTCAGGGTCCTCTAAGTCAGCATGTCAAAAAGAGAGAGACAAGAACTGGACTGAAGTTAGCAAGGTTTCAAAGGGAAAGGAAGGTCTATGCCATGCCAAGGTTGTCCTTTCTCTTCTTCACATAAACCTCTCAATTGTAACTCTTCCCAATTATTGTGAGCAGTTGCTGTTCCAGCTGCTGCAATGAAAGATCCCTTCCATGCAAGGTGTTTACATTGCTGTAGAAACAAAGCTAAAGAAAAACTTTATTTAAGAAAGGTGTGTGATATCCTCCCTTGTTGAGAATGACTGGATAAGCCAACCTGTGTACTAATAGAAAATATTTACCTATACCTAGTGCTTGTGCCACTGAGGTTGGTTGGAAATTTGCTAAAATAAGAGGACAGAATCAGGTTTAGTAGCAGGTCTTTGGGATGGGACTGGCAGAGCACAGTGGGGCTAAAGTGTTCTGGTAATGTGCCATGTTGTTTTAATCAAGCGACTTGCATCATTCTAGGAACTGAAATGTTTAGTGAAGGGTGGAGTGCCTCAGATAAATAAGCAACTGAAACTTGGGATGCTCAGCAACCACTTATCTGAACTAGTCAGATCTCTTTGTTGTGCAAAATAGGGCTGGAAAGCCTGCAAGGATAAACTTCCTTCTGACATTTGATATTCTCTGCTTCTGCTTCAGCTGTAGGCATGAAATCAGCTTCACACTAGCATCCGCTTTTCTGGTCTTTGATTGGGCTTTTTTTCTTCACCTCCTTCTTGCCCATGTGTCGACTGCTATAGGATACAGGCAGCAGCTGCAGTTGATGGTGGAACCAAATTGCTTTACGTTCCCAGCACCTTCTCTTATATCTTTGAGTGGAGTTACTGGCTTATAAGTCAATTACAGTAAATTTAAGCAAGATTGTCTTTGTGGAAACAAGGAATCATGTCTAAACACAGAGTCTTTATTATTAAGATGCTGATAGAAGTGAAGCAGAATGAGTTCAATTCTGTCCAGGAACTGCTGCATGATTGAGAGACACTATTTTTGTGTGCTTTAGGTTTCTACAAAGATTTCCTCTCTGCTCAACCTAGATGTGTCATTGCTAGTAAGCAAGACACACAGTTCAGCATAAGCTAATTTTTTTTTTTACACTAATCTTTGTTTCACTCATTCTGCATCAGTTGTAAAACAGGTTTTCTATTCGTTTGTGTTTCACAAAAAATTAAGAGACAGGTCTGTATATCCAACCCTATTCTGAAGTGTAAAAGTCAGGTTTTTTACATATCTAGGTAGCTGATTTATGGGATCAGTCAGTCCTCAGAGAATCAAACAACCTAAGCTAAAGCAAGAAACTGAAGTCCAGTTAAAACAAATTTTAAAATATGGCCCTGGAAAATATCTGGATGAAATTTATTTGCACTGAATAATGTTAATTTTCCAGTGAAAAGTCATCTGCCCTTACAAATATTTTCATCTAAGTAGCTGAAAACTGAACTTGTTTTAGCAAGTGTACTGTTGAAAAAACTCCTGTGTTAGGATGAAAATTTTTTGTCTATTAGATTTTACACTTCCTGATGGAGAGTTACGATCTTTTGCAGAAGGCTGACTCCTTTTATAAAAATAGGTTGTTTATCTGAAAACATATTTTTGTTTTAAGGAGGTTCATGTACCCAAGGTCAAGATCTACAGTAAGATCTAATACTTCTTTTGTTCATGCTTGACTGTTTGCAGCAATGTACTTCTGGGTTTCCAAAGTAACAAAATCTGCAGGGCCACTTTTTATTGCTGTTTGGAGAGGGGTTTGCTTAGCTCTCTACGCTATCAAATGACTCAAAAAATCACCATATGTCAGATTAAATCAGCTCAAAAATTACAGCCAGCAATCTGCTGATAGCTTTTTCTGGTGTTTCATGGAAGTTTGCATAATTATCAGTGCATGTCATTGGGTTTAGCATCTGCAGGAACATCCTGATCTCCAATAAATGGAGATAATTGATTAATAAAAGGTATCTGTGGTCACTACACTTTATTCTATCCACTGAAATTTGTGCACTCAGGTCTGGAGTACTGCTATTGAAGATAAGTTTTGGGCCTTCATTTAAAGTTCCCTTCTGGTCTGAAAAATTGTGGTCAACCATTTCAAGGCCTCAAATAGATTAGATCATATACATACACTGATAGCATTAACATTTCAGGATGAACCCAATTAAATCTGTGGCAAAACTCCCTTAGGCTTTTATATGATGTAAGGTATGGAAAGATGGGAAGGCTTGCTGAGTCCAGTCTTTCTACTCAAGTAATTCAGCAAATTTCCTCTCGATTGGATCTTACGATAAAATCTCAGAGCTTTTCCTATGTTTTCAAAAACTTCTTCCTTTGATGCTTAGAAAATCTCCGTTCTCCTTTGAGTGTCTTCATGGGCAGCTTGCTCTTGTTGTTGTGCCAGTGGTCATTATTCTGTAGCTTAAATAGTTCTTTCATGGTGTTTATCAGGATGGGATATTTGGATACAGCAACAATATACCGTGTCAGTCTTTGTCCTGTGAAGATAAACAAAACCTGTATCTCACCTTCTTTCGTAAAACTGGCTTTCCTGGTCATTTCATTAGTCTTCCTCTGCATCAATTTCCCTGTGAATTCTTAGAATCATAGAATGCTTTGTGGTGGAAGCGACCTTAAAGATCATCTAGATTCAACCCCTCTGCCATGCGCAGGGATGCCTTCTACTAGAAAAGGGACAACCCCTTCTTGAAAAGGGATAACCAGAACTGTGGTCAGTGAGCTCTGAGAGGGCTGCATATCATTGCCCTCATTTGACAAGCTCCTTTAAACACAGATATTTAAGATGTTCAGGACAATTCCAAGAGGTGATTTTGGGGATGGTTGCATCCCAGAGGCAGGTAGCCCCACCAAGGGGTCTCTGCTGCTCTTCCCCCGTCAGGGCCTGAGATTACTTTGGTGAACGTCTTAACTTTATGACCCTGGAGGAAAGGAGCATCGTATCTCCTGCCTGTGACTGGTCCAGGGTGGTGATGTTTGCAAACCCCAGTTTTTATGGGGCTTTTGTGACATGATAGAGGGCAGGCAAGATGGTGGGTGCATATATCGTACCATGTTGTTGTGGTCTCATCACACTCAATGAAGAACAGGACCCTGAAATAAATCAGCTGGGCTCCAGTAAAGTTGGTGTAACAATCTATACCAGCTAACAATCTGGCCTGTGGACTTGAGGTTACGTTGGAGAAAAAACATAATTTCTTGGTGTAACAGGGAGGCTGTCCTTCTTACACTGCTTTTGGCATGGGGGAAATGACTGGGGAGGCAGTGGGATTCCCAGTAGAGCTGCTGTGGTTTTGGGGCAGACAGCCTGTTTCCTGGAATTTTCCTGGATTTTATGCATAAAGAAGGAACAGCGTAACTTTAGAAAGAATTTTTTTTTTTCATGTTTTTATCTCTTTTCTTTTTTCATTACTCCACTCTTTCTCCTTGCTGCAGCTATCTGTATTTGGCAGCAAACAAGGCAGTCATCAGGTTGTTTGGCTTGCTATCTCAGTTTGCTGTGCCCAGGCTACCTCAAGACACTCATGATCGGGCTGGTGGTTGTACACCTGTTGTGAGCCACTGGTCCATAATCGCCTTGCTGTATCTGTACGTTCCTTAGTATTTTTCCCTCCCAGGTCTGGCTGATGGTGCTTAAAGGACAGGGAAATATATTTTCTATTCAGCTAAGCAGCACAACATGTTGCAACCTTTTGAAGATAGCCTTTTAAGTAGCGACGAATAAGTAAGAGTGTACAGTTATAATGAAATTCTCTGATGTACCATTCATATCTTCAACATTTTCTGAATTTTCCAAGGTTGTCAATAATAAAAAAAATTCTAAACCATCTCCATCAAGCATACATTTGATATATTTAATACATACAGTAAAACATTCACTATGACCCATGAATTGCATGTTTCAGTTATATATATATGTGTCTGTGGGAATACACATTGCACTCTTAATTGCAATACATTGTTCTTTCATGCAAATTTTACATGTACATGTTTTACATGTACATTATTCTGTACCTTCACAGTACCCCTAAACTGGTGTGTGGTTGTGCTGAATTTGTGGATTTATTTTATTCTGATTTTACATGGAGAAAATTTATGCCTTTAAGTCTTATTTTGGATCTATGTTTTCCATTTACAGATGGAAGGACTGTTTATTTTATTTCATTGTTCCACAATAATTTCCAATGTCTTCTGCACAGTCCTGAAATGATAACTCTCCTTGTTCTATAAAGTTTCTTGAGATGGGTTCCTATTCAACTGAAATTGAGGTGGTTTCCTGTTCCCTGGTTGTTTCTACAGTCTGATGGCTTGATGAAAATTGTGTAGAAAGCAAACCATGCCATAGTTTTTCCAAGGGCCTGTGTTCAGGCTTGTTGATAAGAATTCTCTCCCTGAGAGTATGTTGTGGGTGTGCACTGAATGCCAAAATCCAGCTGTCCACAGTTTGTGGAGAGGGTAATATAAAAAGACACAAGTCAACAACAGCATCTACTGCCCTATGGAGAAGCTGGATATTGGTTGGTGTGGATGATGGGTACCATCTCACTGACTGCTCTTCCAGAGAATTGTGCCTATATCCAAATGTTGGTAACAGAGTCTGGTCTGTGTACGAATGCCCAGGGAACACAGGATCCAAAGGTCATTTTTTTGTCTATTGTAAGGCCCCACTGTTCTATTCTTGTCCTGTTGCAAACTTCTGATTATTCTGTTGCATGTTTTGAAGCTTATTAACTTCTTCAGTCACCCTGTGCCCATATGCATGCAAGCATGTGTGCAGGAGTGCTGTTCTCACAGTCAGGCTGGCTCAGACACTAAAGTAGCACCAGCATGAGAGAAACGTGGAGACTGTGTGCTCGACAACATGTAGGTTTGTGTGACAGCACCTCACAGACTGGCCTATGAGGGACATTTAAAGAGCTGCTATAACAGAACAGTTTAGATGAGGCAGGAGATGGAAAGGCTTTCCGATGAATGTTTTTCCTTCCTCATTTCTTAATCCTCCAGTGAAGGGAAAGGAGGAAGGTCCTGCACCCAGCCTAGACACAAACTGCAGATGCTCATTGTGGGCACAGGCACATCTTATCCATAGCCCCTTCCCCTGCCACCAATTAGTCCATGCCATTGGAGCTGCCCTAGTCTTTCTTTAGATATAAAACCAACTTGGTTTTACCTTACAGCCCTGTGCAAAAATTGTGTCACTGTAATCTCCAAAGAAACACAAGGGCAGACCCTGTCTCTGCGGAAAGCCTTGCTTCTTTTGTCCTCGTGCTCTGGCTATGTGTGAGAGCTTTATCTTAACGTCACCTATGCTGCCCACAGACTGCACTGATGAGTTGTACCAGCTGGTACCCCAAAGGAGTAGCACAAGCCTTCATTCCTCTTTCCACTCTCTTTTACTGTAAAGCTTTTGCTTGTGAGATCAGAAACTCTGTGACCTTGGTAGGGAAGAAACTGGAAAATGGGTTTAGTTAGAAGGTATGACTCAAAAGCACTATACAGAGCTTAGATATCTTCCCCTGGGGATTACAGAGTGAGCAATAATAAAATCAGTGTGTCAAGATGTCATCAAGCATGCACTGGAAGAAACTTTACATGGCACGATGAGAGTGCTGCAGTTGAGGCTCCGAGTTTAAAGAAATGCTCTGTTTCAATCAATGTCTCCTCATTTATCCTACTGTCTGCTTCGCCATTCAGCAGGAAGCCTATTTCACTCCTTTTACTGCTGCCGTGCTCTTTACTGCTTCTCTCTCTGTGAGAAGCAGTATCTATCATGGAGCTGTTCTCATCCTCTGTCTCCAATAGCTTACGGGTACCTGTCACCAGACCGATCTTTGACAGCGCTTCATCGATCACCAAGAAGGAAATGGTTATTGAGTGGGTGGCAATCAACTTTTTACCTCTCCCTGGAGCCAGAGTGCATCAGTGCTTTCCAGCATTAGGCAGAATCCACCTGAAATGTATTTTTTGTGCTACGTTTCCTCACGTGGAAGGCTGGTGTGCCAGTGCAGAGTCATAAGGCTCAAGGGACATACACAGCTGCAATTTCTTGCTAAGTTTTTCTTTGAAATTAGTGACAGTGGAAGATGGGGAAGAGAACTGGTGCCGGGGCCCAGTGTTTTCTGGCTGACAGGCTCAGTTTTCCAAGTCAGAGGTGCTATTAAGATCAGGGGAGAAATCTTCTGCTGAAGTCAAAGGTTAGTACCATTGCTCTTCAGCTTTGCAAACACAAACCTTAACTGAGACAGGCTGTGGAAACATGTTAACCAGTATGACTGGAGAAAGGAGGCCCAAATGCAGACATTCATTGGGAAAGAAAGAATTAAGATTAAATCTGAGTTAGTAATACATACTGGTATAAGCCCTTCCTTAGCATTTGCTGGAAAAATCTGAATTTTCAGTCTGAAAGAAGAGCAAGGCAGAGCATTAACACGAGACAAATCCTCTGTGTTTCCTTACCAGAGTAGACAGCAGATCACAGTCAGTATGTGCTGATTCTTAGTGGCATTTAGGCATCTACTCTAATTTCTGTTAGCACTAGCAGATAATTGACCTTGAAGGGGTAGACTTTAACCAGTACAACTGAGAAAGATTCAAGACGTTACAGGGTTTGTAGGCACAAGACATACTCAAGAAGTATATTTGAAGATAGAACCAGATTTGGTCTATCTGCACTCATCATTCATGCATTTGGCCATCTGGGGATCAGCAGGGCTGGTCTAGTGGTCTGATGTGGCTGTTGAGCATCTTTACCTGCAGACATCCAAACAGACCCCATGTGGATGCAGACTAGAAGTAGAGTAAACGTATATGATAGTAGTCAAACTGGGCTTGTGTATATAGGAATCAGTAGCATAATTCCAAAACAGTAAGATGGTAGTCCCTGTGGATTCATAATCATCTGGACTGGCTTTTTTCTTCCTGCTCTGTTATCTTCAGATAGTTATAACAGCACTTCTAGCTCCCATCTTTAACCACTGGATACAAGCACATGCAATATTTCAGGCTTTAAAGTCTCCTATGACATAGCATAGGAGTTTGCTGGTACTTACAGAATGTATTTGGTCCTTTTTTTTCAAAGGGACCTTGGACTGTACTTCAGAAAGGAGGAAAAGTAAAGGTATGTTCTAACCCTAATGAGAATCTCAAATGTAGGACTGTTGGCACTGACAGCAGAAACGTTTATGTGATTCTGAACTGCAGACACACAACACTTTATATATGCCTGTGCATTTGCATTTGAAGTGCTTTGCAGATACGTTTTGATGAACTTGTGAGTTCTCCAACTGATGTGTAATCAAGCTCTGCCTTCGGTTGGTACTGTGTGATGTATGGGACGATGCACACCTCACTCTTTAAGGCATTATATCCATATCCACTGAAGTTTTTCTGTACCAGAGCTCTGTGATTCGCAAAGGACCCTGACAAACCAAGATGACTGATGAAGCCACTGCTCTCAGCACCCTATGTCCCTCTGGCAGCTCACAGTAAGGGTCACAAGGCAAAGTGTGGCAGTTCTCTTCAAAATGCTGTGTTATAAACTGTGGCAGTTTGGATGCTGACACATGAGCAGTTGCAATGTCACAGCTGTTTGAACATTGAGGACAGTTCGTCGTGTCACCTCAGCAGCCAGACAATGTGAAGCCATTCCCACTCATCAGTCAGAGCATGAGTTTCTGCAGGACAACCGGTTCTCCACAGGCTTTACAGCTAATCTTGTCCTATGGCCTAACTCTACAGAAATCCTCAGCTTTTATGTGCATCAACTCTGCCTGAATATGACAGTTTATTTTCTCCCAATTGTGTTTATTTGCCCTTTTCATGCTGGCTTTGATTTGTGCTAATGTGACCATTAGACAAAGTAATTTGCAAATTTCTTTTGGAAAGTAACTCTTGATCTGTAGGGGATCATTAAAATCGTTGTTTGTATTAGTATTGTGATAAGATCTGTGCAGCCACACGTGTAACTTACCAACAATGTAACTAACCTAAGTAATCAAAGCATTTAAATTCCAAATACTACAGCTTATTTCAGTCTAAGCAACAGGTGCAGTGTTGGTCATTTGGATGGCTTTTTGATCTAAAGAAAGAAACTATGGCAGAGAGTTGGATCAGCACTCAGGGTCTTCTCGACCTCTGAACAAGGACCTGCACCTTTGGCGCCATTACCTCAATTCTTGAGGGTTTGTGTAGCATTAGCAGCAGCAAGCAACGTAAATCTTTGGGGTTTTTTGCCATGCAGCATGGAAGAAATCAGGGGTTAGTTGCCTCTGGTCCTTGCTGGAAGAGGAAATGACAATGTTTTTCACCCTTCTTGAGGAGAAAATCTCTAGTAGACCAACATAAAGACAACACAGATTAAAACCCCTTAGTATTTTCTTCCAGGGACCAGGTAATTAAAATGACTAAAGTCCCCCAGTACAGGAAGGTGAGTGTCTATATCAGCCAAGCTTGTGTTTGTGGCCAAGGACTATGAGAGTTTATCTGACCTATTGGACTGAAGTTTGCATCACTTCTGAAAATTTTCTGCTCTCTCACTGAGTTCCTATGGGAACTTATCTGGAGTTTACAGAGTTTTGTGTATCCACCCATAGCTATAGATAAGCACTCTTCAAAACACCGCAAAATAGTGAAATGATAGGTGCTGGTAAAATGTCAGGATTCCCAATTCCCTCTTCCTCAGTTTGCAAATGCAGACAATTTTTTTTCCTCTTACAAGGAATAAATGGAATCACAAAGACATTCTGTTTCAAAAGATCTTTCACTTTGCCTTGGCTTTTAGATGGTTTCTGAATCAGATCTGCTATAGATATCTCCTTTTGGCTACTATTGGAAGCTCCCTGTAGCATGCAATAAACATTCACTTCATATAACACGTCTCACCCTGACAAGCAAATCCCTTGCGTATCAATGTAGTCCTGTGAAGAGATTCTGCTTTTTTACATTCCTTTCACTCCCAGCTGTTAATTTGCACTGACGAGATAGCAGGGGGTCCCACTCTGCCCCAGAGACATACTTGCAACTTTCACTGACTTTAATAGGATTTGTGTGAATATATACAGAGTCAGTCCCTCAGCAGAATTCAGACAAGCTAGCTGGACATTTCAAAGTCATCAAGGGATTTTCACCACTCAGTTTCTCTTACCTTTAGTGGGAATGAGGTGTTTAAATCTCAGGTAATTCTTTAAACCCCACAAAGTTTATAATCGTTAACTAGGTCTAGTTTTATTGTCTCTTATACAAAGCAAAATCTGTAATCACCCTGCACAAGAAAAAGAATAAGGGTAGGAGTTAGTCTTTCACTTACAGAGGTTTTATTTGAAGTGAATTGCAAAACTTTCATAAGTTCTGTTACTGTTAAGTGTGAATTACTTCTACAACATCTTGACAGACCTGCAGAGGACTGAAGACAGCTCGACCTGCAACTGCTGTTTGTAGAAAATGATTTATTGGTTTTACTGATAAATATTATTCCAGGTTAAAACTGAACTACTTCAGAGTAAATGTATAGGACAGTACTATATCATTCAGGAAATCTGTAAACAGAAATTTTAGATATGTGTATGGCATTCTGTATCTGATTTCCTTTATCCACTTAAGGCATAATCAGGAGATCTGCATCAAGTTATTTAAACACATTGTGGAACTGTCCAGAGCATCTGAAAAGTGAGATGTTTCATTTCCACAACTTTCAGAAAATATGTATGCCAAAATACATACAAGAAATGCCTGGGATTTGATAGAATTTTCAACTGTAATTCATGTCAGAAAGATGAAAGCACTTACATATTCTTTAAAAGCCCATTTTTCAAAGACAACATTTGGTGTATTTGGTGTCTCAGTTCTAGTTTGGTTGTCCCTCTAGAACAGCATCCTGCTTCTGATGGAGCTGATACGCACAAGCAGTGCAAAAGAACATGATTAACTGTTTATTTTTAAAATATTAACCAAGTCTTCACTTTTTAAATTAAAACCTATCAAATTAAGCAAATTGCATGGGGGATTGCAAAGAAAAAAATCCTTCACTTAATTATTTAGCCAATATTTACTGGGTAGGAGTGTATTATTAACACAGCAAAGGAGCCTATTAATTAATATTCAAAGCTTTTCTAATAAAAAAATGGCATCTGTTATTTCTAGAAAAGAAATATCATCGCAAATAATCCATCCTAAATTGTAAATGTGGCATAATAAACTAGATGTGTCATTTCTTTCTTCTGTACTGACACATGCTACATGAGGGAGTTCATTTTTTTCAGGGCTGTGTCAAAAAGCTTTTTGTTGGTGACCTTTAATCAGGAATTCTAATGGTGTGTATGTCTATTTCCAATGTATTTACACCAGAAAATTCTGCTTTGGTATCACCTCCTTTTCACTTGTATTGTGATAACAGAAACAGCAAAACCAGAAATGAAAGAAAAAACCAACCTGCATGCTGTTTCCTTTACTACATGAAAATGTTTTAATGTGTCATTTGTTGCCTGAAGAGTCTACATGTGTAATCTATTTATTGAGAGAGAGGAAGTGAGAGGAAAAATATTCTGAGGTAAAGACACATGAACTGGTATTTTTAAGGTCAGGCTTCAATTTTCTACTCAATTTTTGATGCCCTATGTGAACTTGGGTTAATCATCTATGACCTGTGCCCCTGAAATCCAGTGTGTCACGGAAAGAAAAGATGTATAAAAAAGAACATTTTGAAATCTTTTAGGTTATCTATATATTTGGTGTTAGAATCACCTTTATCTACTTCCAACAGATGGTTGTCAAAATAATATTTTAGTGTTGGATTTCTTGCTACAATTAAAATCCATTTATTTTAGGCTAGCTGCAACGTATACAAAGAGCTTATTCCTTTTGTCTTGAGTAATTCAAGACTGTTTTCATGCCCACTCTCAGACTTCCCCTAGTCTGAGACGATTCTGGTTCTTTTCTTCTGGGTCATATTTTTCTCTACATTCCATTCTTGCACGGTCAGTCAGTCCTTCCTGAAGCTGGGCACAGGGCTGAGCAGAGCAGGACATGTCTTACAGGTGACATTTTTGTTTGTATGCACCAGTGTCACATCTGTCTTTTTAACAACAGTGTAGTACTGTTGACTTATGTTCAGTTTGTGATTCACTGTAATTTCTAAATAATTTTCTTTGATTCTCCAACAGTTTTCTGTCCTATATTTAAATGAATTGTTAATCTCATGTACGTGAACATATTCCAATTGTTCTTATTGAATTTGGATTCATCTTTCCAGATCATCTCCTTGATTTGTCAAAACCTTTCAAATTCTTTTTGTCATTCAGTGTGAGATTCAGACTGCCTTCTTGAGCTTGATTTTATCTGTAAATGCAACAACCACAGTCTTATAGCTTTTTTTCCTCATAATTTATCAGAATATTGAATTTTGCCAGATGTAGACCTCTGTGATTCCCATCTGATACAATCCTCCCATTTTAGTACCGAATCCTGATAATTTACTCTTCAAGTGCAGTGTTCCAGCTACTTTATATACCTTTTCTATGTAGTTTGATCTTGACCATGATTTGTTAGTTTAGTTATGAGAATATTATATGAAATAGTGTCAAAAGCATCACAAAAGTCAAGATAGGCATTTTCTTTTCCTCCCCTACCCACAAGGCTTGTCATCCTGTTGTAGAGTAGAATTGGATTGGATTGACATGATTTGTTCTAGACAAATCCATGTTGGCTCCTACTCCTTTTCTTGTAACTGCCTAGGTGCTTACAAAGAATTAATTATTTGTTCCAGGATTTTTTCAAAAATTAAGATAGACTGTAAGACCAATAATTCCCGGGTTCCTCCTTTACTTCTTCATACAGATAGGTGGTCTGCGGGCTCTTCTTTGGTCTTCTTGCATGAGTTTTCTAAGAGATTTGCTAATGCTTGTGACATAGTTTCTGTCTGTTCTTTAAGTATCCTGGGATAAATTTTCTAATGCCCCACTGAACTGGAAACATCCACCTTACCTAAGGATCCTTTAATCTGATCTTTCCCTTTGGTAACGTTAGTTATTGACTGTTGGTTGTATCAACTGTCTAATCATAGTTGACCTTTCCAGTGAAGGCTGAAACAGAAAAGGCACTAAAAATTTCACATTTCCAGGACTCATCTGGCAGGATCTTGTTCTTTCTGTTTAGCAGTGCACTGCTGTTTTTCCTTGGAGTTCTTTTTGCTACAAAAAGGCTTACAGAAAGCTTTTTGCTTCCTTTGCTAATTTCCTCTCTTTTTTTTGTACCTTTGCCTTTCAGAATTTTCCCCCACATATTTATGCTATTCATTTGGACTCGTCTTTAGTATTTCAATGTAGTTTTCTCTTCCTGTACATTTTATTTAGCTCCAGGTCATTGAAGAGCTCATGTTTTAGCCAAATTGTTTTATGATTACACTTCCTATCCTTCCTTCATGTTGGCATGGCTTCTGATTGTACCCTCACTGTCATTTCTTTAAAGAATTGCCAACTCTTCTGGACTCTTTTGTCACTTCAACTTGTTTCCGAGGAGATCTCATCCACCAATTTACAGTGTTTATTGAAATCTGCCCTCTTGAAATACATTGCTTTTAGTTTTCTATTTTCCCTCCTTCCTTTGCTAAAGATAGTGAATTAAGTCATTTCATGGTAATTATAAATGAAGTTTCTTTATCCATAAACTGGGATAACATCTGTTTGTCTCTGTGTATTGCAAACCCTTTTGGGGAAGAAAAATTTTTGTTTTATTTATTTTTTGTTTTCAACTTCTTTTTTTAAAAAAAATATGCAGCACCATGCGAGATTATTCCATTATTACCTATTTGTCTAAAGATGCCCTGGCTCCTCTGCTGTAGTCCAGACTTCTCTAGGGGCCAGGAGAAACTTTCTCTTCCTACAGTACCATGTCTCTGTCTTGGACAGAGAGCATTGATAGCTCTCTGCTTTGCCATTCTGCTATAATATCTCAGCAACTTATATTTTGTCAGCTTCCTAATTTGAAGCTATTAAATGGGTTGAAGAGCATGGTTAGTTGTACTAGCCAATGCATCCAAATAGCAGTGTAAGTACAGGAAGTTACAGGACAAATTGTCATATTTTAATATTTTATATATATTCTGGGGTCTGAATCCAAATTACAACAAGAGCCAGGTGCACAGCAATATATTTGTGGATTTCCCTTAAATCTGTGCTCTAGATACCACGTGAAGTAATGTGGATTTACAGGTCATAACATAGCTGTGGACAGTCCAGCCAGCACCTCAGCGCAGAGATTCAAGGGACCATGTGGAGCCTACTCATACTCCAGAGACCAGACACAGTATTATATTCTCTGTGTTTTTCAGCGAGGGGCTAATGCTGCCACACTATCTACAAGAATGTAAAGAATTTCCAGATACAGATATCTGATTACAACCCTTCAATTAACTCCAACTGGAAGGAGCAATAAAAGTAGGTCACTTGGTAATATACTCTGCGTTCATCTAAGTATTGTTGGAAAACAGAGTATATTTAGGGGTTATCTACAGTATCTTCCTGTTCAAGGCTCTTCCCTGACACTAAAGTATACCAAATTGCACAAACATATAAAAAGTAGAAGGAGCGGTTAGTAATTAACTGTGACCACCAGCATCATGTCTGAGTATCAGTGCAGTGAGAAAGTGAGCTAAAGATGCTGGCTAATGAAAATGCTCAGAGTCAGACCTTCAATATGGCACTCTCTTGTTTGAACGGAAGCTGTTTCCACTGTATCATGAATGACAGCTGCTGAATCCAGCTAGATGTGACACATTTGCAGCTAACTAGAGATTGCTGGAATTTATCTGATAAATTAGGTTTCCACTGGGAAATGTCCAGTTCTGAATATAAACTAATTGGAGTAAATATTTTTTTTTAAATTATCATATAAAGTGGCTCAGGCTCAGGATATATTTTAGGAGTTAAAGAAAGGCAAGCAGGAGACACAGCTGAAGGGTGATCTTTCCTAGAAAAATCATTAGCTCAGTAGATAGCCTTCAGCAGCGTAGGTGATTGGGGTTGAGATTTCAAAACCTAGCTACTCTGAACTGGGTCTTTCTGGCTTTCCATGTATAACTGTTTCCCTTTATGTAAAGAAACAATATGTTAAATAGAGGAATTTTAACTAGGAATTTCCATATTCGTGGTTCTACTACAGTCCCTGGATTATAGAGGAAATTCACTACTGAAACATGTTATTTTATTTTCTCCTCTATGCCTACTATCTGTTACCATCCCTGTGTTGGAGGATACCGCCTCTGCTGACCCATGAGAGGAAGGAATGAGACAATGCAAAGTCAGAAAACTGATTTAATTATTGCAATTCTATTATTACAATTATTAATTGAATTAATTATTACACCTTCAAGAGAGAAGATTGAACAAAACTCACCCAGAAGTGTTTTATAACAGGAAAAACTGTTAAGATTATTGTTTCTGCTCATAGCATTGCCTGAGAACAATCACATGGGTATTTATATAGTATGCTTAAAAGGTCTTCAGCTCATCTGAAATAAAAGTACTGAGAGAGACAGAGAGAAGGAGTTGAAACCAGTAACATTTCTTCAGAAGAGAAAAAACATCTCCTGCTGTGCTCTACAACCAGCCTCTTGAGAAATGCACAAAACAATTGACACTAGTAAACAGAATAAAAATGAAAATGAACCCAGGCTTTATCATCTATACTCAATACTGTCTATGATGCCAGGATTAGGAGGTTTCTATTTCAGAAACTGGAGGAACATTAGTCTGCAGATTAGAACTGAAATACTTTATGGAATATTGAGATAGACATCATGTGTATGAATAGCTTTTCACTGTCTTGCTGCAGAGGTATCTTGAGTATTACACAAAACACAATGTGACTTCGAAACAAATGTTTCCTATTTAGCAGCTGCTGTTCAGAGATCATATAAAAAACTCTGTTGCACTCCTGATGGTGTCTGATTCAAGTTTATGATGTCATTCTTTCATTAAATTCAATCTGATGCATTTTTGTGCAGTCGTGTTTCAAAGGATTAAATGATTACTTCTCTTGACAGCGTGTGCTGTCAAGAATGAATTAATGAATTTTTTTTCCTGTAATGTCTATAAGCAATTGAACAGCAAAATAAAGAGTGTGATTTGGCAATGATGGTTCTCAGAAAAAATCTAAACCCTTTAATTTTTTCTCTTGTTATGCGCCTGTTCTTGTTCTATCATCCAGATGGACTAAGTAATGTACATCCTGAAAACTATCCAGTGCTGAGTCCTCTTTTATTGTATAAAAGTGTCAGTGATGACTGACATTTTTCACCTTGTAGTTGATCGTGCAAGTTTAACAATGACCAGGTTTAGAATTGGTCCTGTTTAGCTTTTAAGATGGAAGTATATGCCGTTATACGTTGCAAAGTGGAATAGATTCTGATATTTTAGTGTTGGGAAAATGAGATGAAAAAGAGCAGAGAGAGCTCTAAGATGTGTTCCAGGTTATGAACTCTGGTTAACTTTGATTTAGAAAAAAAAATAAAATCAACACTGTCTGCATAGATAGCTCCTAAACAAGTTCCAAATGGATTGAAAAGGATTGAAAAAGGCCAAATGGATTTCTTCAGGTTTTGGGTTATTAAAAAGGTATATTATCCATTATCGCATTAAAAACCTCAGAAACAAATATTGTTTCCAAATACCATGAAGCTTTTATATGTTAAAATTTTTTAACTCTTCTGAAAACTAAACATCAAAATTTGGTGTGATTTCATGCAGTGTTTCAATTGTCTTAGAATTATTTTGTTTTTGTCAAAAGCGAAGGTTAAACTTGAAGCAATGCCATGGGTATACATTCTTCTAACAGTCATTATATACATACAAACTGATCCTTGAAGTTACTGCTTCTAATAATAGCATTTTGCAGTTGAAATAAACAACTTTAAGAGCGTCAGAAAAAGGACAGAACCATCAAAGCTAAATGGTTTTACCTTGGCCATTCTTTTTTTTTCAACCCTCCTCAGTAGCTGTTATGTTGCTAGAGAGCATATAGGTGGAAACAAGAGGAAATGTAGTAAACTATTATTGTGTGAAGGCTTAAAGCATTTCTGAAATGTGCTCTGTCACTGCTCTGGGTCATTTCCTACCCTTGCAACGAAAAAAATGCTAAGGGGACTTTCAAGCTTCCCTTCTCCCGTGTCTGCTCTACAGCAATTGTAGTGATGCACAGTCATTGAGGGACGGGGTGGGGGTGCAATCTCGGATATTTGTAGGTATTTTAATTTCTTTTTGATTATTTTAATCATTAGCACTACTATTATCATCATTTCATTAAAGGTGTAGCTTTAGTTTCCAATCCGTAAGCCTCTTTTCTCTCATTTTCCTCTCCCCTTCTCTTGGGGGCAGTGGGGTGGAATTTGGGAGCTGAACTGCACAAGTTTAGCTGGGTCAGGGCTAAACCTTGACACTGACATAACCTTAACCACTCTGCGGGGCTGAGGAAAACCTCTGCCTCCCAACTTAACCTCCCAACCATTCCAACACTGCAGGTATATTTTATCATTATACTATTAGCTTCACACGAACCACTCAGAGGATATAAATCTACCAAATATCAAATGGGCTTGAGCTGAACTGTATGTTTATGCAGTATGAATGACTTGTATTTACAGATACACCTCGTGCAACTATGTGTGTCAGGCTGGTGAAATATGGCTGACGTTGGAAGTCTTGATGATGTAAGAAGATGAGATCAGAAAAAAGGCATGCAGTTTATATGCCACTGGAGGCCTCCTACACAAGTGCAAAAAGGTGGGAGCTATTTTTATTGCAGTTTTGATCAGCTTTGGATGGCGTAAACATGCTAGATTTTAAATAACTTGGAGATGTATGTGCCATGAGCTTGGCTGTGGTTATTGCTAGTCATTTCAGCGAAAGAGCTAAGAAAAGTAATGCATACTCTAGGGTGGGATACATCGCAGTGAATATGCATTTTGAGAACACAGACGTCTACAGCTAAGCAGCTTATCTCAGACTGCCTTTGTAGCCAGAGGAGAGTTAGTGTCAACCAGTGTAGTGCTGCATTCATTTTAGCCAAAACTGGATATTTCTCTTCAGTGGGATGTATTTCTCCCAAATACCATTGGCTTTGTTGGTTACGTCCCCGCTGGCTGCAACAGATACCTCGACATCTGTCTCAGATGTAGATGATTACGCCACAGGGAACTTTAGAGTAATATCCCAAGCCTTGGGTAAGCAAGGCTGAATCCAGTTTAAGGTTAGTATTGTTTGTTGGATAGGACTTAAGGGCCCACTGAAATCTGTTTTAAGTAGCTATGGATGAATTTGGCCACTTGCTTTGACCTCACTAACAGACTTACAAAGCATTGAACAGAAAAATATTTCAGGAGGCAGAGGAAACCAGATATAAGCGAATGAATTTTATTCAGATGAACAGTAGTCATAGAGCCTATTTCATGGACGTGCAGGGACAATATCTAGTTTTGGCACTAATAGTAATCTGGCACATCATTTTAGTGTGTGTATATGGATTGCTGACCCTCATGATGACACCAAGCTGAGTGAGGCAGTGGTCACACCAGAAGGATGGGCTGTCATCCATAGGGACCTGGACAAGCTGTAGAAGTGGAACTGTATGAACTTCATGAGATACGACAAGGCCAAATGCAACCTGAGTCGGGGCAATATGTGGTTTCAATACATGATGAGGGATGATGTGATTGAGAGCAGCCCTGTGGAGAAGAACTTGCAGATACTGGTTGATGAGAGGCTCAACATGAGCCAGCAATGTGTGTTCACAGCCCAGAAGGCCAACTGTGTCCTGGGCTGCACCAAAAGAAGCATTGCCAGCAGGTCGAGGGGGTTGATTCTCCCCCTCTACTCCACTCCTGTGAGACCCCACCTGGAGTATTGTGTCCAGTTCTGGAATCCCCATCATAAGAAGGATAATGAACTGTTGGAATGGGTCCAGAGGAGGTCTACGAAGATAATGAGAGGTCTGGAGCATCTTTGTCATGAGGGCAGACTGAGAGAGTTGGGCTTCTTCAGCCTGGAGAAGTGAAGGCTTGGGGGAAACCTTATAGTGGCCTTCCAGTACCTGAAGGGGGCTACAGGAAAGCCGGGTACTTTTTGTGAGGGTAAATAGTGATAGGATGAGGAGGAATGGATTTAAATTAGAAAGGGGAAGATTTAGTTTGGGCATTAGAGATCTTCATGATGAGGGTGGTGAGACACTGGCACAAATTGCCCAGGGAAGTTGTGGATGCCCTCTCTCTGGAAGTGTTCAAGGTCAGGTTGGATGGGGCCTTGAGCAGCCTGCTGATGGAAGGTGCCCCTGCTCATGGGAGGGGGATTGGAACTCAATGATCTTTAAGGTCCCTTCCATCTCAAACCATTCTATGATTCTATGATTCTTTGATTCTATAATTTTGCCTTTTTGAAGGAAGTGACCTTCATTTTGATGGCTGAAGCAAAACAGGAATTATCAGCGATACTACTTGACCTCTTTCTGAAGGCTTCTGGAGGCAGTTGTCTACTAATTACAGCTGTCCCCAAGGGTTTGTTGTCAAAAATGGCAACAGTGAATGGATATTGCTTTCGGGGGTTTGGACTCTGGGATGCTGAATTTTTGCATTAAGATATCTGACTGGCTGTTTTCCTGCTCAATTCAAACCACTGTAGAGGAAGAGAATCCTGTTTAAAGAGCACAGTCACTTCAGTTTCCCTTCTTTTTGTTGACTAATTAGCGCCAAACAACAGATCATTGCATGAGATTGAGACTATTCCTTGCCTAATTCACTGCTTCACTGTGTGTGCAGGGCAAAAAGTGAATATAGCCTTGGAGAGGAAGCAGTAGAGGATTTTGCTGTTTTTTCTATGAATCTGTAACACAGGTATGTTTTCATGGTATGTATTAGTGGGTTAAGCAACTCCTGTGAAATGCTTGAGCTAAACAACGGGTGAGAAACTTACTTATTAACCAGTGCTCACAGTGATACGAATGGAGGAGTGGAAAGCCAAAGTATGCATAAATAAATATAATTTCAGCCTTGGGTTCAGAGTGCCAGGCATCTGGCTTATGGAGGCAGATTCATATCAGATAGCCCAGGGAAGATAACACTTGAATGCAATAAAAACAAAGCCTGACTACTTGTGTTGGAGGCCGGTGAGACACAAGGGTTGATGTCCTTTTTTTCTTTCAAAATGATGTTTTACTGGTGTAACAGGAGTCAGGCAAACCAAACTTTAATTCAGTTTTCACTTGTCTTTTCTTTCAGAGCAGGACTGTGGCTTTCATCAGGCTTCACAGAGATACTTCTCTCTTTACTGAAATGCATGGAATGGAAAGGTCTAGATAGGAGAGGGGATCCTGGTTCTTCCACCTCTGCTTGCTTTGCAAGGTGGTTGTGTCAACATGTCTGAGAGTAACATTGCACTGGGTTTATCACATCGCAGAGAGGCAGAGGAATTGCTAAGTATTACATCCCTTCTCCCTGATCTGCTCCAGGGTAGATCTTGATGTCATATTATACAGTAAGCCAAGATGAGCCATCAGTGCTGCAGTTTTGCTACCATAAGGTAGATACCAACTGAGCAGGGAAACATCTGTGCACCACTTTGACTGTCAGACATCAGTGCAGTTACCTGGTCTGACCTCCTTTCACTATAAGAGATTTTTCCTAAGCACGGATGAGGCTTTAATTGAGTTCTCATGCCCCTGTCTTCAGAACCTGTCCTAGTTTTGAATATGAAACTCAGGCTGTCTCAGACCTCTACTGAGTCTGCTTAATCCAGAGCCCAAACAAGAGCCATCAGTTGTGAACGTGTTCAACAACTTGGCTTGCATTTGACCCTGAAATCTGAGAGTGAATGGCTTCATGTCAGCAACATCCAAATGGGTGTTTATCAATTGGAGAAACAATCTCTGGACTTCTCTCCACTCCCCTGTTTTTTTCCCCTGTTTGCATAATTTCCTTGCTTAACATAATGAATGTGTCTGAATAACTTTTTCTGGATGATAGTTTATCTGGTTATTAATGATGTGGAGCACTTCAGGACCCTTAGAACCTCTGCATTGTTGCCTTAATAAATATCTTTCAAAATGATGAGGCCACTGGCACCCTTTCTGTGCTTTTATGAGACAATGATCGTAAAGTATCATGGTCCATTTTATTTATTAGCCAGCCCATTAACAGGTATCAGTTGGCTTCAGTGAAATATTTAATTAGAGATATTCAAGGTTGAGAAAAATTTCTTCTCTGGCAGACAATGAGAGCAAGCAGAGGCAGAAGGCAGGCTATCTTTGTGACTCTGTTATTAATAACAGCATTTAAATAAAATATTCATGGAAGGAAACTGAAGTTATAGCCAAATCCAAATGTTAAACCTCCTTTAAAACTCAAATCTAAATTCTCTGTAGATTCATTTTTCTCTATATCCACTAGTATGGAATGAAGCTGATGAACATGAGAGAAAGGGAATCTATTCCCTAATGTAATAATTTAGCAATGTTTTTAAATACTTCTACTAAATCTTCTTGAACCTCAATTTAATGCCATTGATAAAATCCGTATCCTTATTTGAAATGCCTCACAATTCACTAGTATGTGAAAAAGGAAAGATTAAAGGTGGGACTTGGAACATCCCTGACAGCACGCTGATGTGTATGAGACAGAAAGAAAAGATTGTGTGGCAGGCAACTGCATCCTTCTGGTAGGGTCAGTTAGGTGGTTGCTAATACTTAAAGTCTTTGTCGTCACATGAAAAATGAATGGTGCTGGCTGTTCAAACATCTCCCTTATTATATAATTGATCAGATGTACTTTGTTTTGATATGACACTTCTCTTGTGTCCTCACAAGCTTCTCCTGAAATAGCCCTGTAAGACACATTAATAAAAAAGGTTAAAAACAAAAGGCCAAACAGCCCTGTAGCAAATATTGCATGTGACCCAGTTTGTTTGCAAAAATGGCAAAATGGAATATTAAAGTCTCCTACTTGCACAGAGCAACATTTGCAGTCTTGTATGCCCACATTTTATAATATGAATTGTAGGGAAATTATTTTTTCCAAATTGTTTGTCTCCTTCAGCTCCACTTCCCTGTTCCTCCTTCCCTTCTTGTATGCTACAGCTCTTCTCTCAAAACACAAAGAATCTGAAGTCCTTCAGTCTTTTGGTGCTACAGACTTCAGAAATCTCACTGGGGTGGTTCTGTATTCCTAGAGAGGAAAGGAAAGTTGAGATTGATTGCTTCTTACAGGATGGTGACCTGAGCTTATTGGCAAGGAAGGAACACTCGTGGTGCTGTCTCGGACATAAGTCAAGCTACTCCTGATAAGAGATGGAAAAAGATCAGGAGTCTCCAAAGCTGCCACAAGCAGATATGTGGCAAAGTGAAGCAGCATCCAAGAAGGCAGCAGCAGGGTCCTGCATGCAATGGCACTGGGACCAAGAAAAAGAGTGGGCTCATAGCCCCTTGCTGCTGGCTTGTAGAGGAATCAGGAAAGCTACTTCTGTCTGTTCTCACTAGTTGTGTTACGCAGCAGTAGTCTTGTTGGGAAACTGTGGTCCATATTTTCACCAATTTTCTCAGCTTTGAGAAAATCTGTTGGAAGTTTCTGAATGAGAAAAAAATCTCCTGTGATTTTTCTGTGTTCTTATCAGAAGGAGACATCTAGGCACATGGTTCACAGAGGCTTCCAAATCAATTAAATCCCTTCAAGTACAGGCAAAACATTTTGCATGCAAAGAATCACATTAAGGCAACCCAGAGATCCAAGAAAGTCCAGAGCTGGTTCCATCTTGTTCCAGTCCAAGTATTTCTTGTGCACTCTACTTTGCCTTGTGTGTGAGTGGGACTGGTAATCTTCCCTTAATTGCTGAGACTACTTTTTTTCTGTCTGCAAATAGGCAAGAGTTGTCCTCAGTGATAAGAGATTTTAGCCTTTACCTTTCCTTTACCTTCTATGTGCACACATGTAGATACACAAAATGCATTTATATTATTGTTGCTTACAAGATCAACAGGTTGCAAAATTAAAAGCAGATGTTTACACCTCCCAGGAGTATAATTTTGGTAGGCATCTTTTTCTCGATTACAAATTTATTAATTTTCTTTGTCAGTATAATGGCTACAAATAAAAGGATTGAGAGGTTTTATTTAGGAAAAAAAAGGCTGTTATTCCGAATACATTGCTTGACACAAGGAGTCAGGTTTAATACAGTATGGTTTTAGGCCTATTGCTTTTGAATGTGATGAACATGGAGTGGACTGTCATCCAAGAGCATAGATTGAGTCTTTCTATATGACCAAGAAAATACAGATAATTTCACATTTTCCCAAAGCTTTGTAGACTATTTATAGTTCTCTTAGTTCTTTTGGAGAATAAAGACTAGCATGAGGAGTTGCTATTTAAAATCTCTTCACTAATGCCATTTTTCATAGAATAAGTTGTTATATTTTGTAACAAGCTCACCTGAAATGTCACGTCTGTCACTGTAGAGTTCTAATCAACACTAAGGCTTATTAGTTTAAGTTGCCTTCGAATTTGAATAAAGCTTTTTATAGATTTGCATGTATGCAACCTATGGCTCTGGTAACTTTAAAAATGAATTTCACCCCCTATCCAGAAGAAATATCCATCACTCTTCCATCAACTTAAGCTTCATCTATTCTTGTTATTATTTTTTTTTTTCCAAAGGCTTTAAGTTAGGGATTTTTCTTCATTCACAGACAAACTGGAGAACTAGGAAGAAGATACCTTCAGAAAAGAATACAAGTAAGACCCAAGCCAGTATCACGGGGACAAATGAAGGTATCATTAAATTACTGTTAGCTCGTTTTCATTGCCTAAAGGACAGTCCTCCCTTGCAATAGGTAAACTTCGGAAATAATATTTTACTCTGTTGGAATTAATGTGTCACATTGAAACATATTTCTTGCTGCTTTAATTTCTCACAGGCCATTTCATAGAATTGTAGAATCATAGAATGATTCTATAGAGTTGAAAGAGACCCACAAGGATCACCGAGTCAAACTCCTATGCCTGCACAGGACAATCCCAACATTCACACCATGTGTCTGAGGGCATTGTCTGAATGCTTCTTGAATATTGTCAGGCTTCGTGCTGTGACTGCTTCCCTGGGGAGCTGTTGCAGTGCTTCACCCACCCTCTGGGTGAAGAATGTTTTCCTAATGTCTAACTGAAACCTTCCCTAGCGTATCTTCCTACCATTCCCTTGAATCCTATCATTGGTCACTAGCGAGAAGAGACCAGCATCTGCCCCTCCTCCTCTTCTGAGGAAACAGTAAATGGCTACGAGGTCCTCCCTCAGTCTCCTCTTCTCCAGGCTAAACAAAGAAGGTGACTCTCCTCATGTGATTTCTCCTCTAGACCCTTCACCAGCTTTGTGGCCCTCCTCTGGGCACTCTCTAGGAGATTGATTTCCTTTTTATACTATGGTGTCTAAAACTGAAACCAATATTCAATATACTGGGCCTTACCAGTACAGAGTAGAGCGGGACAAACACCTCCCTCTATCAACCTCCTTCTCTTCTGGACTGCCAGTGCCATGTAAACTGTTTACTTTTCTGGTTCAGCATTTGCTCAGCATTTTGGCAAGTTCCAGCAAAATGTTTGCAATTGACTTTCGGTCAAAAAATCCAATTGACTTTTCTTACATGCAATTTGATGAGTACATGTGTTTTTCCTTGTTCGCAGGTTTCAGGCAGCTCTTTTAACTCTGCTGTCATGTGGTCTCACCTGGCCTCTGTTGTGACTGTAGAATGGAAATGATCCTCGCACAGGCCTGGACACTGTAACACTGTTTCCAGTTCCCCCCCTTTTTTTTCTTCCTTGAAAAATACCTTGAGCAGGAATAACCTTGGCATAAATGTTTACTGTCTGCAGGCAGAAGAAAGATTGAACCAAGAACAGAAAATGGTATTTATCTCACTAAACTTAACCTGTTTAGGAACTATAATCACCGGAGAGTGATAGGACAGCACTCACTGATGCCATGTCTGTTATGTACCTATCCTGTGTACGGAAGAACACAGGGTGTTTAGCACTCTCAACTGATAATAAATGAAGTCTCTGTACTTTAACTAGAAAATGTACTTATAAATGGCTCAAACAAAGACAATGACTTTTTTTAAATGACTGCAAGGAAGTGGGAAAATTCTTGCCTGAAAATGTTCAAAGGCACAAGGCAATTCTATGTCCCAGCTAAGAGAAAAGCCCACGTTTCCTGAATTGTAGTTCAATGCATGGACCATCCTGTCTCTGTTGAACTGAACTGTTGGCACCTGCCCAGCTGGGATGGAGTAGGCAAAGCCAAAACCAAAGCCAAAGCCCACTGTCACAAATACTTACTGACATTTCCAATTCCCGTCATTGACAGAAATGCCTAAAGAACAGCCCATCTGCCTGTTTCATGTTCTGATCTATATTTAACCCACTGTTACCCTTTTTTATTTGTGTATTCTATATTTTTGTCTCCTTTGCTTTGCATCTTAGCCAGAATAAATCTTAAAAAAAAAATAAACAAAACACTTGAAACCCAAACTCCATTGTGCAAATACTTTAGAATATTAAACAAGGCTTAACCATGTTCAGGAGAAAAGGACTTCAAGGGTCTTACAGTGGACAATGTGTTTATTATTGCTACTTTGTGCTGGTTCTCATCTATCCTGCTGGAACATTAAACACGTTTTGCACTCTATGTGCTTGTAGATATCTCAATGCTTCATCTTCACACAGCAGAATATAACCGAGTCACTTGAGGACACAGTGTAGGTGGTGCTTGACAGTTTTTATAAACAAATCAAAATACCTCTGTTGTCCCCAGCGTCTAGATAGCTGCATGCTTTCCAAGTTCTCAGTGCTGAAAGCATGGAAAGTTAACTCCTCTCCTAGCTAAGAAACAAAGGTATGTGTAAATGTGATGCATTTAAACTGACTTCCGATTTCCTAATGGTCTAACTCTTAAAACTCCCTTATCTATCTCTATGCAAGGAAGTGCAAAGTAAGTATAACTTTTATCTTGAGAAGACAGCACATAATCCATGAGACCACAGATGACAGAAATATTTCCAGCCTGCTTCTGCCTACACTACTTATTTAAGCCTTGATATTTAAATTACATCCATTCAGGCTCCCTCTACATTGATGGAGTAGGTGCTAACAGGGCTGTGGGAGATTGACTGAAGATGCAAAGGCTGAGGTCAGAAGTAGGGAATGCAATTTTCTCCACTTTCACACCAGTTCTCAGTTTGGCACCTGATGAGTTTGTCAGACACTGTTGCCAGTTTATCCCATTGAAAGCCACACACAGCATCACTCTTTGAGAGAAGAATTGTTGTCCATCTGTGTCTTAGTAGGAGTATTGGTGTCAATTACAGTGTCTTGTACACTTTCCATATCTCATAGACCTACCCGAACAGTACATGCTTATATAATGATATTTACTTCTTTACCTCCTATCTGTCCACTGTTACACAGACTTCTTTATGAGATCTAGTGATAGGTACATTTCACTACTGTTTACATTTCTTTTTCAGTGGTTAGACCTTCTTAACTGAACCCACTTAACTTATTCAGCTGTAATCTTGTAGGATGTGTTCATTGTATATTTACCAAAGCACATACCATCAAATGCGGATATACAACTAACTCTTCTAATTGCTCTCAGTGTTACTACTGAATAACTTGATATATTTGGTTGTCTAAATATTTAATTAAATAATATCCTGTTGCCTATAAATTTGGATTTAAGGATAGAAAATCAAGGCCAGAGGAAGAATTTTTTTAATTTTTTGTGATTAATTTTTTTAGTTGTTTGTAAAGCATGTTTTTAAAGGACATGAAGACAGTAAGAGTGACGCATAAATCCATTCTCTGTATGAAAGGGCCATCACCATTTTGAAAACTTGTTAGACATGGCTTCAGAAGTAGTAGCAACAGTTGTAGTAATAATTCTTTTCCCAGAAGCACCATGAGATTTAGAGCTCAATTTATCCACCGATGTAAGAAATGACCCATGCTCATGAGTTCGTCCACTGAAAGTCAAGAATCACTAGCAATTTCTCCACTTCAGAAACAGAACAACCACTCTCAAGCCTCCATTTCCCACCTCCAAAAAGTTCTACATTTTAAGTCAAACAAGGTTTCCTTCATAGTATCAGACATATTAGTTGTTTCTTCCCTACAAACTCCCACACCAGTTCTGAAACCATTTATCTCACCAGGGCAACCTATTTCATCTTAGCAGATTGTGGGCTTCCTGCATTATCAATTCTTAGTGATTGGGAGTCCGTTCACTAAGATGGCTTTTAAAAACTCTGAAGACAAGGAGGGAAATTTTCATTTCTGTTCACTGCAGACTAATAAGTAGTAGGAGAGAAAAGAAGAAAATATCTGATTTTCTACTTCCCTATAATGGTTCTCATTGGGACTACATAGCTGGAGTAGCTTAGGGCAACTCCTCTAAGCTCTCATTCATGCCACAGAGAACTGAAGGTCCAGTCTACATCCGAGAAGCAGAAAAGCCCTATGATTTCCCAATATCTATGCAGTTCTCCGCCCTTGAGTAGTTCCTAAATGAAAGTTTACTTTTCTTGTCCCACAGAGCTTTGCTCACTCAGGAAGCTGACTGGAGAATAATACTATAAAAAGCTTTGGAAACAGGGAAGGACAAAGGTCATTGAGCCTAGTGTTATTTGTAGCCAGTGGAGCAGGTTCAATTTCTTTATGTATGTGTACAGATGTTGGAGATATGGAGAACAACCTCTGTTCTTCTCCCCTCCTCCCCAGCAGTTTTTTGCTCTGACTTCAGTGGCAATTTTTTTGTTCAAAGCCTTCAGAGCCTGAACTCTATTTAACACCTCTCTGTTGAGCAATTCTGCTGCTTAGCAGTAGATGCCTAGTCAACAAATTGTGCCTGTGATTTTGCAGTAGGATAACACTGTAGATAAGACACACCTACTGGGCGCTTTCAAGTTATAATAGTATGTTAGTCATTGCTTTTATGTGTGTTTATACACAATATCTGCCCGAAGGTACACATTGATTTCCAGCCATCAAGAACACATTTAAAATTGGTTGAGTGCTTAACCTTTGTTCACAGAAAGTATATTTTAACATATTTTTTTTTGCCATTAAGAATTATTAGCTCAGAAGAGTTTGATATGGTTCTAATCATCATCATGATTATTGACTTAAACTAAAATTCTTCTAGTGATTTTATTCCTTTTATAAAGTTGAGTTATATTTGTAATTTACCTATTGTCTGTTAATAGGTGTATTCCTTTGACATGTATTGATTTAAGGGGATTCAACTGTATTTCAGGTAAAGATTTTCTGACAACTGAATAAAAAATCTAATGTAGTGTTAGTTTACTTATTTAGTAATTTTGTGAGTGTCTATAGTTAGAATAGAAAATAAAAATATGATACAGACTGAGATTCACATTGCAGGATTAAATGCTTAAATCTAGGAGAACAATTCTGACAGTCTGCTCTCCAATGTGAGCTTGCCTCTGAAGCACCTAAAATCGATCAGCCCTTTAAGTTTTTTTTGCTTGGTTCCCCAGCTGCTGAAAACAGAGTTCACTCACAGCATCATGGGCTGAACACTAAAAGTGCCTTGTTTCTCCCTGCACTCACCTGGCTGTTCAGAGTTTTTCAGAGCTAAACTCAGAGTCTCTCCCAGACTCTGGAAGTGAGGAACTTATCAGGGAGCTCCCACAACAGCCATCACTCACCTGCTGCTCTAGCATGAAGCCTGGCCACTCTGCCCCTTTTCTGAGAAACACAGTGGGGTGGATGGGAAGGGATGTTATTGCCTTCTACCCTTTGTGTACTTTCCTCATGGGAAACCCATCCAGGTTGCAGCAGGTGGTTTGATTGTGATCACCTTGCCAGGATTCATATTGGTTGTATTAATATTCTAGGGAAGACCGGAACAGGGCAATTTTGTATCCCTCCTGTTAGAACTCTGCAAAAAAAGCATGAAGCTATGGGAGGGGAACATATTGGTGAAGAAGCTCTGAGTCCTGATTCCTGGTTTTCCCTGCGTTTTATCCTAGACTCATTAATTTGCTAAGTGGAGTTGGAATTGTGGCCTATGTCATATTCCGGTGACTCATTGTAGGGCTGCCTATCTGAGATGTGAGCTCGTTTTTAAACGCTTTTTCTACTCAATTAAACTAATCTGAAATTTTCTGTCCTTGTCCTAATCATTAGAATAAATGGCCATTTTTCGTCCTGCTTTTGAAGGGAAAGATTCATTTATTTTACATAAAGCTGAGCAGATTCAGCTGCTAAGATAGTGAGATAATAATTTCAGTAAATACGGAAAACAGCTTCAAATCTTGTCATTTTACCTAAAAGGACTGATACCAATGAACAGTTAAAACTATCACTCCTTTATGTTACCAGAGAATCGTAAAATGGTTTGTGTTGGGAGGATCAATCAGTCTAACACCCTGCCATGCCTTCCACTGGATAAGGTTGCTCAAAGTCTCATCCAACCTGGCCTCAAACACTTCCAAGGATGGGACATACACAGCTTATCTGGGCAACCTGTTAGGCCTGGCTACTGGGGCGATGCTTTAAGCCTTGGCAGGATGTGAGTTTGCATCTAAACCCAGATCTTTGTTTCCAGGTTTTTTGGTGTTTATCCATTCAGAAATTACCTATGAGTTTATTTCTTTTATTTAGCACTACACATCTGTGGAGATTTTATAGAATACATAAGGTATCCTACTTGGAACAATCATGTGTAGTTTAATTGGTTTAAAGCAAATAATTTTATTGCTGTGGAGAAACACTTTTGTATAGATTACTCTTGAGACCAGTTTAGTAGAAAGAAGACTTTCCTATAGATTTTCAGACTGAGAATTCTGTTCAGTGGTGCAGGGATCATAGTCTTCACCTTAAAATCTTTGCTAGACAGGTAAAGCAGACAGCTTCAGTTCCTGTTTTACCAGATCAAGCTTTCTCTGCAGTTAAACATGAAGTCACTGGTAGAGTCAGATCATGTTTTTCCTGATTTCTTGTCCTAAGCTTTGGGCTTCGTTTTTGTCTTCTTCTTTGTATTCTCCAGGCCTTTATAACTCTGAAATGCAGACGGTATCAATTTCATTGTGCCATGAGGTAAAAGAAAGCAGGAGCTTAAAAAATTTACAAGTTGTTTTACACCCACGATAAAACAAAGTAATCAATTATTTCCTTTTATGAAACAACTCTGCCCATGTTCAGACATGGGCTGTTGATGTATTTCAGAAGCTGTATGGCAGCATGAAGGAATGCTATGATTCATGTCCCACGCCTGCATCTCAGGATTGATTCCAATAGCTATTATCGTATTTTAGAATGTGGTAGTGGTAAACACAAGGAAGATGTGCTGTGTCTAAGAGCCACCTATGTCAAAATACCCATCAGCTTTGATTGATACATACTGACTCATGGCCATATAGGAGAGATGTAAGACATGTCAACTAGGATTACCGCGGTGTAATTATTTACACTCTCAAAATATTCAGAATGGTAGAGTGTTTATGTGAAGTATCATGTTAATGGAATAACTAGAAAATTAATACTGGGTTTGGGACAGGATGCGATCTAATCTATTTTTTCTGGCCATACTTCATAGAAGGGTTTTCTTTGTCCAGCATACTCATACAATTCTATTTTCTGTCAAGTTGATAGTGATAATTACAATGACACTGGTGATTACAGGAGACACCATACATTTTCTTCTGTTTTTCTGACATATATCCTCATCCCTGAAAATTCTGTCCAATTTTTGATTTTCCATCATTCTGTTTTCAGCACATTTTCATATACTGGGCCACACCTCGCTAATCTCATTTTTACAGAAATTGGAACTTTACCTTATTGAGAAGTAATTCAGGAAATGACATGGGATGAATTGCTGGTCCTACCTCAGAAACCTGATGTTATTGAGTTGCTTCCCACCTTCTAAAAGGTTTAAATAATACTTTTTTTGTTGTGATTTGTAAATTTCTGTTGAAATTTTAGTGTCATAACTACCTGTTGCTAAGTGTTTTTACACTGCTCATCTCTAAGACTGCAAATCTCTGTGTAGACCTGGTAGTGTTAAAATCATTATACATAATAAACAAACACTGTAGGATTTGATCAATGGTCAAAATACCATGCCAATCACTTCTGCAAATATATCCTTGTACTATATCTTTTCAAGTCCATGTAGTGGAATTTGTCCACTAACTGCTAAACCTATCATGGCCGGAGTCCTCTTATTTGTCTGGCATACCTGATTGATTATTAAGATCCTACACAAAAGCAATAGCCTCTATAAATCAGCCCGAATAACAATAACAATTATAGTGATGATTGATACATGAGCATTTATTTGTGTTCCTCTCAGTCACACTAATGGGATTTTAATGCATAAATTTCTTCCCATTGTAACAAGATTACATAGTTTAGAGTGCAAAAATGCTGTTTCATTTAATCTAAAGAAAAAAGTCTTCCTTAGGTAGAACTATATCTATAAGATATAGATTGCATTATACTAGAGACCTTATGGAAATGTTCAGCATTGATCTGATAAAAATTGCTATGGAGATAATAGATAAATATTATGTATACAAACATTCCCTTGGGAACTGCTGAGATACTGCCTACAAAAGCCAACGTCATGTTCATGAAGAAGCTGCACAAGGTAAAGAGAGTGGGCTTCTATTCCTCACCAGAGTGAAACACAGATAACATATAATCAGGGAGAAAAGTTAGGAAAATTTTGCATGTTAATTTAAATAAACTGCCAAATTAGCAACCTAAGATACACTGTCATGTTTTTGGGAGAGAGAATGTATTTGAAGGGCACTGTGGTATCTTAGATAGCTGACGTCTGTGTTTCTACAGTGTTAGTGAAACATGAGTAAGACATAAACCATAGAAGTGATGGTGCTGATCCAGCAAACAGTTAATTCCCATGACCATCAAATTGACATCAAAGGTGCATGCAAGGATGTTTAGGTTGGTAAGTTCTAGGCTGAAGAGACTCCTGCCCAAGTTTTCACAGGGAGCCAGGGAAAACAAATACAGATTGCATGGTATTTTTTCCAGTGCTTTAAAGGGAAGTGACCTTTCCTAACACAGAGCCTTTTAGAAGCCTTCTGGTTGGCTTAGAGTGTGGGTGTACCTTTTTGTGTCTTTTGGATAATACACCATGTAGACATTTCCACAGATTACGTGTTTTACTTTTTTTTATCATTAAATTAAGTACCATGAATCTATAGCTATAAAGTTATTTGTAGTAATGAAATGAAAATCAAATATTTCCTTCTGGACCAAGATTTCATGCTGCCTTTCACTGCAGCCTGGTTGCACAGAATTTTGCAGGTTGAGAGGAGGGGAAAACAGACAAGAAAAACTGCTTAGAAGAAACTCCATTCTGAGAGGTGGTTCTTCCTTTCCAGCATCTTCTATCTAGACTTTGGACTTGAGATGTCTTCTCTTAATATCTATGGTGAAATTTTGAAAAGTTCACCTTTACCTCACTGGAGAAAAGCATGGCATAAAATGGCGTGACTCCTTTTCTGGGCCTGTGTACAGCACTGTGCACAATTACATATCTATATATCTCCTTAGTGAACTGCTCCTATTCAGAAAAGAATTGTGAGTGCAAACTTAGATCATGTGAGTACCTCTGCAGTCTCTTGCTCACAAGACTGTCCTTTGTGAAGGATATAAAAGAAGAATCTTGTTTGCACAAGATTCATGACTAGGAGAAAATGCACTCTGTCTTTTCCTGTTCACCCAGATCCTTTTGGGAAGAACCTATGTAGTGTAGTGGAGCTCTCTTCCAGTCATCTATTTAGATTGGAATGCCTCTTGGTTTTCTTGGAAGGCGATAACTTATGAAGTCTCCCTGCAGAATGCTCCCTGCGGAATGCTGTTGAGAACTATGCCGTGGAAACTGTCGATATAATCATATCCAAGCAATTTGTAAAGCTCTAGTGTGGAAGGGTATATGGAGCCCGCAGCCTGACATCTAGAATTAATTCCAGGAAAGGAACCTTTATCCTCTGGAGAAATGACAAGATGCCTATGTTGCATACTTTCAGTCATAGTAAATGTACAGGACCTGAACAACTGAAAAAACAGTCTAAGCAAAAGCTCATTGAATTTAGTGGGAAAATACCTACCAGCTTCAGAGTTGAAATATTGAGCGTATTTCTGGTCCGAAACAATGGAAGGAATTAATAATTAAAGAAGAGTTTGCAGTGTCTCTACAGAAATGTAATGGAGGCTGCCTCCCCGAGACTTTTGTTATGCTATTTATCCATTTTTATTTGGAAGACTGATCACCAGAGTGTGAATAAAGTTTCCTTCTTCAAGGAAGTTTAAAAATGCATGCCATAAGTCTTACTCCTTTCTCTTCGGCCTAATGACCACCAATTTCCATCCCAACTTGATTTCCCTTTCCTGTTAGTTATTTAATACTCACTGATAAACCCAAGAAGAGGCAGAGCATTTCTGAACTCAGCATGGTTTGTCAACCACTCATCTGCTTTACACAGTGTGTCCTGTGTTGATCAGTAACTGTAGAAGAGCCGTTGACTACTGTTAAATAAAGCCCTAAAGGCCAGAGGAACAGCATGAATTACATCCACGCGGCTAACTCCTTCTTCCCACTATCTCAGAAAATGTAATAACTATTAATCTAATAGACCACAGTTTAGTATTTATGTCTGTGATATATATACATTTAGGTTACCAGTATAGCCAGAGCTGCAGATGAGTAGAGGAATGGCATGACTGCCATTTCCACTGGGAGTGGATTTGCACTGTGGCCTTAATATACGTCCATGAACATACCCACCACAGGGAACTGACAGCGCTGTGACAGTGTGTTTCTTTAGAGTTATCTTAATTGACCCTGAAACTTTTCATTGCTTCCTGTTTATACAACCTCCAATAATGTCAAAAGATCAAACGCAAAAATCTAGCCTGGCAATTTTCAAAAGCTGTCAGAGAATATAACAGACATGACTTAGATGAATGTGCTTTCAACTCCTGTGAAAAGTAAATGTATGTTTTACACATCAGTCTTCCAGTCTCTATGGAAAGCTGTCCCTGGATGCGTTTTGTTCTATGAAAACATTAATTTCCTTTGCAATGTCATAAGCTTGGGAATATCAAAAAATAATCAAAATATAAGTAAAAATATTTGAGGTTCTTTCTTTATAGCATCTTCTGTCTGGACTTTGAGTTTGGGTCATCTTCTCTTAATGTCTATGGAGATTTGAAAAGTTCATTAACCCATTTCGGTGTCACGAAAGGTTATTAAGACGTATATGTCCCATAAAGCCTTACTCAGTTAATGAATAGTGTAAACAGAAACTAATAGGAGTTTTCTCTAGGATTATGTTATTATTATCATGTATTGTTTCATGGTTTGGTAGTGCCTGGTGGCTTAGCACCTAAGTACTGAATAATGTGCCTTGTGTGATTCCTCATCTTGAGAACTGTCCTTGTTTTTCCATAAGGGTGGATTTCAGCCCACAGACTATACAGAAAACTCGGTTAAATACCTTTAGATAGAGACATGAGGTACTTTAAAGTATGTTTGATGTTTCAGGGGGCAATAAACTGCCTATGAGGATGAAACAGTTGCCTTTACATCAGTTCTATAAACTTTCAAAAGCAAGAAACTTGATGTTTTTGTTTGAATAAATAAAATTAACACAACTTGCAACTACAGCTGAGTATTTTAATGATCTTCCTTGAGAGAAAAGAGGAGATTTTGGTCTTACAATTAAGCATCAATGTGCCACCTGCTCAGCACAAGTCAGATAAGGTTTCCAAACCTCCAGTGATTTTTCTCCATTTTCGTTGTAAAGCCATGGAGCTTCTCTAGCCTATAAGTGACTGGGCTCTATGCAGTTTCTAACAACTATTTGTGATGCACAATGATTTTATTTGTCAATAGCGACATTATTCCAGGAAAGCATATCATTCTTTGGTCTGGTGTGGGAAAGTGAGCAATTGTAATTAGCATACTGTAACACTTTACCTGGCTGTAGACTCTTATCACAAAGCTAAATAGTCCTGCTGAACTGAGATTCAATGACCTCTCTCTTGGTGGTTCCTTCTTCTCCTGATAACTTTACATTTGTCATTTCATAAACCCATAGTTTGCATTTTCCTCTTGGAAAATGACAACAAGAAGAGTTGCTTCTCTTCATAACTGTACTCTGAGATGTAAATATGAAAAGAAGGTAGTGCACACTTTAGTAGTCACGTCTGCTGAAGAATTTGCAAGAGACAGGACTTGTATGTAGTTTAGCTATAGGCAAACCAAACATGTTAAAGCAGGGAGCATTTACTGAGATTATTTACTGAGATTACTTACTTCCTCACATTACAATTAATCAATTTGTCTTCCATTTAGATTTGTTCTAAATTGTCAAGGTGCAAGAGAAAGAGGAAATCATTCATACTATCTGTGACCGTGATAAAAATGCTCTAAGATAAGGTGTAACTATAAGTTACGTGAAAGAGAGAAACGTTTTTGTCTCCAAACCCAAATGCTTTTTGATTTTCAGAGGCTTTTGCCTAAATCCAGTGAAAAAGGGAATCATGGGAGGCTGTGATCCACGTAGTCAAGTCAGTGTTCTGCAACAGTAAGAATCGGTGTGGCATTGATCTATCGTTGGAGACACTCCACAGCTTTCTGGTTGTATATTGCACCTCTCTGACTTTCAGAAGAGATGATTATCTTTAAATAATCCTATGGATCCTCAAATCAAACATTATATAGTCTTGTGGGAGAAGTTAAAAGCTTTCAAGTGGTTTTGTGTTCAGACATTGTAAAATACGTTTGTGTATGTATACACATGTATATATATATATATGTATGTGTAAGGGTGATGACATAGGTTATTTTCAGCTGCCTAAGATATCCCCAGCCTTGTTTCTTGGGAAAGATTGAATTTTTAGTCTGATTTCAGTGTCCCCATCTGACTGCAAGCTGTAATACTGCCATGCATATCTCATATCTATCACTGCCAGGCACCTTCATGCATGTTGATGCCTTCAGCTTAGAAAAAGCAAACAGGGAGCACCTTCAAGATATGAAGGAGTTTGAGCGTCATTCCTGAGGTAGGAAGACCTGAAATATTTATAGCATTCTTAATGCAGCTAGCTAATAAGGGCCAGGGGGAGGTATGCCTGATATCATCTGTCTCAGCATATGAGACTGAGTTACAGTAATGCATCCTCCTGTTGCAATCAGCTTACCTTTTCTTAAGAAACCACAATAGGAAACACTTTTCATGCCAACTGAATGAGGTAATCTACAGTCTCTCTTCTTAAAAGTCAGGGAAGAATGGTAGCAGATGGACCGAACATAATCCATTGTCACCGCTTCACACTACAGTATTGGGTACTAAGACACTTTTGCATAATTACCATTTTGAAAAACAAACTAAAACTAACAAATTGCACATGTCTCCATTCCTTCTTCCTCCCTCTAGTGTATCTTCTTTCTGAGGATGACCAAGCTTCTAACTCCGTTCCTTCCCCTTCGGGATTTCCTCTGCATTTCTCTACTTCTTGGGTTAACTCCAACCATTGCCATGCTCCACCTCTACCTGCTGCCCCTGATCATTTTCTCTAATGCTTCCCATTGATTCTAATTCTCATATGCCTCCTTTCCAGATTGGACAAACACTTTAAAAAGTCAGCCTGATTTTCCATATCCCAGGGCCTGAGCATGGGATATGGATTTCAGCTGACTGAAGATCTCACTGAGATCTAGACGTACACTGTTCCAGACTGTTTCAAAATTAGTCTCAGATTTTGAGTTGATGAAAGCCAGTTGCACTCCATTGTCTTGAGGAAACTGACACTAGTTTACACCAACTGAAAATGTATTGTTATATCCTACGCTATTTACTGGAAACAAATTACAGAAAAAACATTTGAATGACCTATAAGACAGGATGACTCACTGAAGTCTCAACTTTGGATATGTATGTGTTTTAACTACTGTCTTCTTCTACCTTCTGCGTGTGCCCTTTCCTTGTAACCTAGAATCTATGTTATTTGAACTTAAGGACAGCAGTTCAGATTTATTAAATTTCATCCAATTTCTTCTGGTTACCTTTGCTGTTGGTTGACTTTAGGCCATTTTTAGCAGTGATACTGAGGAGAAAATGTCTTGAATACAGCTTTTGGGTTCCTCTGCAGTACTATAACTTACATATCCAGAAACATGTACCTTCAATAAGAAGTAAGAGGAACAAAGTTTCAGAGAATGAGAAGACAACTCCAACGATTTAAATGAGAAAATCAGAAGGAGAAAGTCTCAAAATCCCCACATTGTGTGGGATGCTGAAGCTACCCAGAAGGTGGGAAGGTAGTAGTGGGGGTGGAAAGAGCCAACACCATTTTTACCATTTACTCTTCTGAGCTATGTGTATGAAAAAAACAATGACCTAGGATGGGAAAGCAGATCTATGGTTGACCCAAAGTAAGAGACTAGGTTCCCTGATTACTATTCCTGTGTCGTATCCACCAACATTACAGCCTCACTTAACAGGTAAAAGAAATTGTCATCACCTCAGGGTGGAATATTCTGTGCTTCCACTGTGTTGATTGCTCCCTCACTGAAGATATTCCTGCCTGTTTACAAACACTCCACCACTGTACCTTCTAGTGTTAAATTCCACTTGGGTTAGGAGTGAGTCCAGGATAGATGAATGTCAGCATTTTGCACTGGCTTATGTTTTGGGCCTTCCTGAACAACCGCAATGTGTTGTTCCCATGAAACTGATTCCAAATGAGCCAGTAAGTCCTTTCATAAAAAAACAATTGCTTTCAACTCCCTATCTGTATAGAAAATTGGCCTTCACTTGTAGATTTTACATTGTGAATTGTGATGTTACCCTGTGTTTAGACCAGCTGTATCTCTTCACAATAATAAAAATAAGATTTGGTTTGAAATCTTATGGGGTAGAAAGTTATAAAATATTAGATGAAATTTTCATCTTATCTGTGAGTTTCAGCTCCACAAGCAGGCCTTTACCCAACTCCTAGAGGGACTACTGTGGGTTCAGTGTAGCTCTGCTTTCCTGTCGAGAAAAGACATTGGAGGGATACAACTTCAGAAGCCTCAGGGCACAGGCGTCTCTGAGAAATAGTCCTCTTACTTTTAAGGAGAAAAGCTATCCATTACTCAAGGTTTGAAAGTAAGAGTTTTATTTTTTTAAAAAAAACTCAAATTTTGTTTCAAAGACAAATAAGGTTTTTCTTTAGAAAGAAGTGTCTTCAAAATAGAAATTTTTAAAATTTAATTCTTAAAATTTGACAGAAGTTTTTGACTATTTTCAGTGGTTTTACATTTTCTTTTGTGGCTTAAAATAGTCCAACCTAAATTTGTAATTTTTGCATCAGCTGCATCTCCGTGATCTTTTTGCATGGCAAAGAGCCTCATAACAATGGGATATTAAACTGTGGCTTCTGGAAGGAATAGAACATGTTTGTATTGACCAAGCAATGAAGACGTCTGCTTTGGAGAAGGGAAGATGTCAAGATGCAGCAAGGGCTGAATGATCCTTTGGGGGCCATGGGGTCTCCTGCTAGGGACTGGTAACACATGGGCCTCAGACCCACAATCCACTCCACCACCCCTACTCATGGAACATGGCAGGCAAGCACACAGCCAGAGGCATTTCCAAAGGTTACAGATAGGCTCATCAGAACATCAGCCTGCAGGTGAGGGTAAGGATCAGGTCCACTGAGGGGATGGGCAGACACTGCAGGATGTCTGAGCAGGTCTATGGGGACGAGGCAGTGAGTGAACAGAAGGCCAAAGACTAGTGTTTCTACTGTGAAAAAAGGTCATGAACATTCCTGATCATGAAACAGGAACATTGACCCAGTCCTGTTCTAATGAATCAATGACATATTTAAATGTTCTTAGAAGTCTCCTATCTAACTGTCAACCTAAAAGGGATTATAGTGTCAAGAAATGAGCTCTACTTTCAGCGCTGCCCAAGGGCAGGAGAGACTCCAGTAGATTGACACAAGGGCTTACCACAATTATAGGTGGTGTACAATGGAAAAATACTCAAGCACAACTGTAGTTGAGCTAAAACTCAGGCAAATAAAATACTACATTCCTCTGCTTCCAGTTAGTATGAGAAGGATGTTTTCTAGGCAATTTCTTCTTTATGCTCTTTTGAGAAAGAAGAGTTAATTTAACTACAGTTAATTTCGTGCCCTTTATAATGTAACCAATTATATCATCCTAATTATTTCAAACCCTCATGTGCCTTGATTGAGTGCCTTTTTGGAAGAGGATATTAAATAATGCTTATCCTCCTCATTAATACAATACACGATAAAGAGAAAACAAACAAGACATGTCTGAAAGGCATAAATATAATTGATATTTTTTACCCATTTTCCCCTTGTTCTTTCCACAACAGCAGTAACATTAGTCATGGAGACGTAAGGAGGCTGGGGAATTTTTTGCCTTGTCACTATGTTTTTGCCTGGTTACAGTATAAGGGTGTGGACATGCTAGAAACTAGGCTTTTCTGAGAGATCAGCTATTATTAATCTATAACACTAGGTTACAGCTGCAGAAGTTGAGACTTGAATTAGTTCTTAATTGCCCTTGTTTTACTAATTTGGACAATGACGAATAAAGAAGCAAGAAATAATAAAGAATAAGGCAGGAAGGCCACATTAATCTCTTTTCTCTGAAGATTAAGAGCAGCGGAATTAGTGCTATCATCTCATCCATACAAAGGCAGACAGGACCTGGAGACAGTGTATGGGGCAGATGTGTTTTCCCACACCTCTCTACAACAGGGTAGTATTTCATTCATCAATTTGCAGATCCATTGGCCAGTTCTGTTCATGTCATTACATGTCTAAAGCTAAATAAAATTGACCTCTGTCTCCCTCACTCTTGCATGTGCGTCCAGATCTCAGTTAGATGTTTAAGTGTCTATCCTGCTCTATGTTTCAAATTGCTGAGACCCAACACTCGTGGTAGGTGGGCTCATTGTGATAGACAAGCAGCAGTGTTGGGAAACAGAGAGCAGCACATCCAGTTAGGATGGCAACCTTCAACTATCACACAAAAAAGCAAAATGTCATGGCCTTCCTCATGCTGTATGAGGTCATTCTACAGCACAGAAAAGTTCAATACTTGAAAGCTGGGAGCGTGGGTAAGCAAGCACTGTGTTCAGAATAGATACTTTAATCTGGAGTCTGTTGACCCAAAGGTGCAACAGTCCCCAGAGATATCAGCTAAAGGATTAATATAAAGGATAACATAATCATAAAACCATTGAATCATGCAATGGTTTGTGTTGGAAGGGATTGTTGAACATCCTCCAGTCCAATCCCCTTGCCAAAGGCAGGGACATCTTTCACTATGTTACTAAAAGCCCCATACAGCCTGATCTTGAACACTTCCAATGATGGCATATTCATGACTTCTCTGAGCAGCCTGTTCCAATACCTCAACATCCTCATCATAAAAAATGTATTCTTGGTACTCAATCAGAATGTACCCTTTCAGTTTATAACCATTGTGCCTTGTTCTGTCATATAGGCCTTGGTAAAAAATCTTTCTTCATCTTTCTTATAAGCCCGCTTTATATACTGAAAGCTTACAACAAATTCTTCCCAGAACATTCTCTTAACAATCTCACCTCTTTAAGCCTACCTTCATAGGAAAGATATTCCAGTCCTCTGATCATTTTTGCCGCCCTCCTTCGGACCCTGTCTAACTGGTTCATGTGTGTTGTAGGGGGGAACTCACAGCTACATGCAGTACTCCTGGCGGGGTCTAACCAGAGTACGTAGAGAGATAGAATCATCACCCTCAACCTGCTGGTCATGCTGGTTTGTATGAAGACCAGGATACAATTAGCTTTCTGTGCTGTGAGCACATATTGCTGGCTTGTGTTCATTTTTTCATCCATGAATATTCCCAAGTTTTTATCTTCATATACAATACAAGGGTCTAGGTAGGATAAAGGATAATGTCAGCTGCAAACTTTGGGAAGTGCAGGAGAGTACATGCTGTATATGGGGCAATCTCTGCGATGATTGCTGAATTTTGCAGCATTAAGATAAGTAGAAATGTAAAGGAAATTAACTGCTCTGTTGTCTGTACATCTCATGCAACTGGATAACAATGTGCTATTTGGAGTTGGAAAGTGTAGCTGCCCTTTGGCAGCCTCATCCTTTCCACCTGTTCTGGATATTGCTTAACTGAGAAGATGAATAATGAATCAGCCATTTCAGGCTCTTTAAATTCTACCTCATCTGCAAGAGAAACTGCAAGACTCATCAAGCATAAGGTAATAGAAACATGTGCAGACAGAAATATCCTGCGTACATAAGCTGATGTTGCTTCTGCCTTTTGGCTCGTGTAAGATCCTTTAAATTCTCTTATATTAAAAGGCTGTAAGGGAATAGGCAGCTGGACTGATAAAAGCATGCTGTCTCTTTTATAACAGGCAGCAAAGAAGCATTGCTGAGTCACCTTCGGTATGAGCTCACTCTTCTATTTCATTACTGAGCAGCAGGTGTCTCGAGCCTTTTCTGATGCAACTGTCAGTAAGTGGTCTGCCGTCACCCTCTGTGTCACTTGGCATCGTGGACAGAGCCAGCTGATGACATGAATGAGAAAGGGTCAGCATCTGATACTAAAGTACAAAAAAATCCAGAGAAACATTAACACATTGTGGAGAAAAAGGGAGGATAAGCACAGCCCATATAAAATGAGGAGGGTACAGTAAACAAAGGGAGAAAAGGAAAAGTCTACGACAGGAATATTACTTTCTTTACTCTAGACAGAGTTTTCAGCAGATTTTGCATCAGCCAAGCACATTCAGTACAGTTAAGCAAAGGCACAGGCAAAAATAGACTGTCCTACTAGGTGAATATTTGTGCAAGTTCTTCTTGTATGAAATGCACTTGGAAGCGATGCAGAGCTGGGCTTCCACCCAAATTAGAGTACATTTCCATGTGCAGAGCTTCAGTGTGATACAATGGCTCCAGCTAATCTTCAGCAGATCAATGTCTCTCTCCTCTGCTGGCTCAAAATGTTGGCAATCAATACAGTGTAGGTAAGCCTGGTGGATTAGTATCCACATAAATGCATCTATCTCAACATATTCAGGGGCACGTTCATTCCAAGAGTTTAAAAAAGTGTAATTTTTCCCTTCTTTATTTTGTCTGTCCTTGGCTAAATTTAGTCTAGATGTTCATGGACACCATGTTTTTTCCAGTTCACTGGCTTCAGTGGGAGAATTGTCTTGGTAATAAAGAGTACGTGACCGATAACACACCACAAAATTCGCCCCAAAGTGAACATGATATGACTTCATGAAAGTTTTCTTCTGCAAAGTCATTCAATCAGGGAGCACATCTTTTATTGGGGCAGAATTTGGGGGGAATGCACTCTCATGCCTTGTAGAATTTGTTGAACAAGAGTTAAACCAGAACAATTATGAAAAAGAGAAAATAATCTGTGAGCCCTGACCTCAGAAGTGGAAATACAGATTTTCTAATAATCAGATATAAAAATATGTATGCACATACATCTATCAATATATAGTCCAGCTGTTCAAGTTTTTGCTCTGTGTGAGATATAACTCAATTTACTTTTTCATCAAAGACTGCTTTAGGAGCCTTATAAGATCTACATCCAGTAAATATCTTGTCTGCCCTGTGTAGTACCATTAAGCAAATACTGCAGCTTGCTACACGGTTTACAGGGAGATTAAGGGCTTAGAGTGGGATTCAAAGCAGGTTGTTTGCTAAACAGAGAACTGCAATATGCATCTGAGAAATAACCAAGACAAATGCAAGGCCTTGGTGAGAGATGTCAAAATGTAAGAATCCTCACTCCAGATCCATATCTGAGACACTACTCCCAAAGGTTCATGCTTACAATCTTTTTTTCTGAGAAACCAAGAGGTCTCCCTTGTTTCCTCTGAAATGGTGGCTGAGTTCTCACTGTCACTTCACAATCTATTTTTCCCATCACGCTTGGTACAGTGACCAGTGGCAGAAGGACTCACCCAGGGTATAAATAGCCCAGGTTCAAGTCCCTCCTCTGACTAGGGAACTGCGTTAATTATCACTAATTACCAAGTTGTATTTGGGTTACCCTCCAAAGCTCTTGATGAAGCTGTGCAGCTGTAGCAGAAGATTCAAGAGTTCCTGAGACAAAAAGGGCACATAAGCAAGACTGACCATAGTCTCCTTGGTAGGGGGATACTTGGGTATTAGTCACTGTAAGCGTAATAGATTTTCCTTGACACACACTGGATACAGCACACGTACTCTGTTGATAAGGTCAAGACAGTAGCTTAGGTAGAATCTGACTTCTTTCGGTTGTCCTTGGAGAACAAAAAAACCCAGACTGAACACTAGCTAGACTGTAGTCTCTTATTCATGTGATTATTCGAATTATTTTTTAACCTTATTTTTCTATTCTGGAAATTAGCTTGCTAAGTCTGAACAGGAGAGAAACTCCTCAACTCTCACGTAAGGTGACTGAAGCTGGCAGTTCTTCACAAAAGGTTGGTTGGACCTGTCCATGTGGTAGCCCATGTGCTACCAATGGTCACTACATTTTCTTCTTAGTTAGGAGATTTTGAGGACCAAAAGGTGTTGTAGGATTTCTGTGCCTAACCTAGACAATTAGATTCTCTCTCTTCTCCAAAAATTCAAAGTCAGGCAGGTGTTCCATCAGCACCAAACACCAGAATATTTATGTTCCATCAGTTTCATGCTTCCCTATCCAATTGCTGCTTCTTCTCAAACTGGGATACCAGACCTGCACATGGACATTTAGCGCAGAGTCCTGCCCATAGCACTTCAGAAAACTGCTGCCCCTGGGCAGTTTGCTGCTGTGGAACACAAATAAAGATCATGAACCCTTGTGTCTACTGTAGACTTGCTTGCTCTAACAACATTTTTTTTTCTGCTGTGGTTCATCTCTTTGAAGCAGGAGAAGATGCTAATCAGTGGAAGAGAAGTATATCACCAAAGTTTTCCCACATCGCCTTTAACAACTCTGACTTCTGGCAGAAAAAAAAAAAATTGCAACCAGCTCTTTGACTTGAGGTCAGCACACCGAGCCAGGTCAAAATCTGTGCAGTAGAAAGGCAATGCAGACTGCCATATTAACTGCTGTCTACCCTTCAACCAGCTCAAAGGGTGTTTATTTCCTTATGAGACTGTGTTCATCTTTGCAGGGGTACAAACTCCATCAGACTGTTCCTGAAAGATGCTGTAAAATGCCAGCATTTTCAGTAAAAAAAGTGAACTAATATATATGCTTTGTGAAGATATGGTTGATTTACTGTTGTCTGTAGCGATTCTCTGTCTGTATTACTGTATTTTGAATAATTTTGAATATCACTGCAGAATTTATCTTAAGAAGCACTCCTTTCCTATTATTCTTGCTTCCACCTATTCACTGCAGTAAAGGATATGTTTTTGGCTGTAAGCAGTTATGCAGCATGACACTTGGAGAATGTATGTCTGTGTGTGCAACAGCTACTGTTTTTTTGAAGACTCATCTGGCCTGTGTCCCCTCTGGGCAAAAAAAAAGTATAAATATATTGTTATAAACCGCTCACCAGCCTTTCATTGCTACTGTTACTTTTTTGACTGGCATTGTTTATGCTTGAGCTCCGCTCAGAACTGAACCCTTTTGGGAAAACTTAAAGAATTTGATTCTAAGCTTCAAATTTATTATGTATATGTTCGCTGAATGACAAGATGCGCTTCTGCTATCTAGTCAACAGCATATCTGTCCTTTGTAAGTAACATGCTGCTTACATGTGATACAATTATTTCCACTAACCATTCAGAACCAAACTGATTATTGTTACAGTCATAAATGAATCTGTTTGACAACCTGCTCTCCACGCAGTAGGTAGTCTTCCACCCGCCAGCTAATTTTTCATAGCATCTGCCTTGCTCTGCCAAGGAATATATTCCAGTGCATTTATTCTGTTTCTAAAAGCTTGTAACTGGCCATTATCTTGGGAGGAAAGACACATAGAAGAACAAAAATTTTATGATATGTTTTCTTGTCTTCACTAAACTGTTGCTCCTAGCATCTCAAAAAGATCTTCCATTTCTGTTGTGTCTTACAGGTTGCACTTCTGAGTAATTGCAGAGTATCCCAGAAGTCCAAGCTGATTGGCCTAGGCTGGATGAGAACGTTTCTCAGTGTTGGTGAGAAGAGCTTAATTGATACTAGCATGGATAGGAATGGTCCCCTCAGCCATGCGACAGACGTCATTTGGTGCACTTCCCTTCCATCTACTGAGGCAGTGCTCATGCAACCTGAAACATCTGTAGATCTCTGAGATTAGTGTAGACCTATTTATTGTTTGGCTTTTCTGTTGGTTTCCCTATCTGTCTGAATCTGTTGTATTAATCACATCATATATGAATGTCAAGGCTGCATAGAAATCCCAACAAAAAGAGATTTTTAGCCTGTATATATTCTAATTCAAAATAAATCTAAGAACTTGCTGAACTGAGCAGCCATCACCACGGGAAAACCTTTGTTATCTAGACTGCCTGAGACAAGCTCTTCTGCCATGTTGCTAAGCTGGTTTTTTTCAGTCTGAATTCTTCAACACTGGTTGTAGTTTTTTTCCCCCAGGATTGGGGATTCAGGTTCAAGACCTTTCCTGATACATCTGTTTCTCCGAGTTCAAGCCAAAGCTATGTGTTTGAACAGGAAGACAGCTGAGTTCATACATGATGGAAAATGGTCAAAATAGTAGGTATCACCTGCAGGTCAAAACTATCCTTTTGATCCCCTGTAAAATCTGGGTCTTTATCCTTCACTAATAGCTTCTCCTGCGTTTTAGCCTTGTCTTGTCACATACATAGGAGGATTAACACCATCAGAAGGGAAACTGAAGATGCCACTCACAAGAACGGACAGGGCAGTAACTTATCAATAACGGTATCATCCTTTCACCTAACAGACACAGAGACATGTCTTGTTTCTATTAACATTCTATTAATATTTCATAGAACCGGCTGGTAGTACTAGATTCAGCCAGACCCAATGAACTTCATTCTAGCCTTTTTATTAGCTTATAAACATGATAGGGTTGATGGATGCCATTTAATGGAAAGCCTTCCACCCTTCTTCCCCTTCCCTTCCCACCCTGAAAAATCTGACATTCATAAATTGAGGAGGTCAGTAATTTGCATCCAGCTGAGTAGCTGTCTGGCTGTAATGAGATGATTTGTAAGCATAAGCACTGCACTGCCATGGTGACTGGTACAGGAGGAAGAGGAGTATGTATGCATACTCCAGCTGAGATGAAGGAGAGGTGATGAGAGAGAGGGAGGGAAAGCACATGGATCAGAAAATGGAAACAAGGCTGTAATGACATAAGGAGCTCAATTAAATGTAATACAATAGTGCTGGTCTGGTTAGCGTAAGAAGAGCCAGTGGCTGGCTGATGCAAGCCAGTGAAACTCTTGTTACACAAATCAGGTGGGCAGCTCTCAGGATTTCTCTTATCCAGAGCTCTTTAGAGTAGCTGAAAATAATGTGTTCACTTTTGCCAGCTTTAAAGGCCTGAGTGCCCTTATTGCACAACTCTATAATTCCTTTCCCACTCCTTATATAATAAATAAACTTGTAGACCAGGAAGACACTTCAGGGGCTGAAGAGGTTATATATTGCATAGTTGGCATGTTCTCCATACTTTCAACCTGTTTTCCTTAAAAAGTGGATCACTCTCTGTCTGTGTGTGTATTCTTCTATCTGATATATTTTTAAACCCACTTGTTCTTTTCATTTCAGTCACACAAAGCAGTAGCAAATTCCTGCAAGTCTCAGGCAGTCAGGGGGAAGAGAGACAGAAACTAATAATCCCTTCACTAGGGGAAAGACTCAGAAGAGAATCCTTCTGGGAGAGAGATATTTTTAATTCCCTGGCTTTGATAAAATTTTCTCTTGGCATCTATTTGAGATCAGACCACCACGAATCTCACCACAGGCACAAATCCATAGGAAGCCAGGCTACACTAACTCTCCTGTACATGCAACTACTTTCTCTGGCTAACTGTGAGAATTTTGCACTTCCCAAAGCCTATCTTTCCCTTGTCTCCAGGGCTTCTCTCCTCTGTAGCAGCAATTCTCTGAGATCCACGCACGATATTTTTTCATTAGGAGTCCCAGCTGTGGAGGACTATGTTTCTTTAACTATGTGTCCAGCTATCTTGAGTTGTTCCAAGGCAGTCCAGCTGGATGAGTGTAGTTTTTCTTACAGCTGTAATGGAGGGACTTGCATTAGCTTTAAGGCTGATATATTTTGTTAGAAAAAAAAAAAGTCAAGAGTGAAAACTGCTCTGTTCTACTACAAATCCTTTCCAAGGAGAAGACACTGATGTCAGTGAGATGGCTGCTGGTTTCTCTTAACTCGTAGTGTCTCCCTGCACAATTTTTTATGCACAATAATGTTCAGCCCAGAGCCCATTTACAATGGTTGGTATCTCCAGCAGAGCCTGCAGTCAGGTCACTTTGTGAGGAAGCAGCCATACCATTACAAGCCCCCCCGCCCCTTCCCTTTGCCATTTCACATCAGGTGACACTCAGCCCTAGTTCACCTCACCTTTCTCAGTCATGACCTCACATCCCTTTCCTCATCTGCCCCTGGAGCATGAACATCCTTTCTTCCAGGCAACAAAAAACTTTTCTATTCCCCTCTCCAATGATCCGTTTGTAAAACATACATGCTTCATGTGCTTCCTTCCCTGCAGATGTTTGTAACCCTGCAACATAATCCCCTCTTCCCTGCTTTTATTTTAAGTGTCAGGGAGATAAGTTATAGGGATGTGTGAGCGGCCTTCAGAAATCATGCCAGTAAGATGTTTCTCAACCAGATTTTTAGTTCCAACAGGATAAAAGAAACAAGACAACTCTACTCAGCAAGCAAAACCAAGTCTATCTTCTTTTGGGACAGAAAATGCCTTTAGAAACTCTAAGGGAAAACTTCCACTGGGTAAGATGACTGTCCCTGCAGATGACTCTTTTTGAGAAGAGCTCTATTCAGGAAGCAGGTCCTCCAACTTCTTTACCTTTTTCAGACTATCTAACTCCATCAGCCAGGTCTGTGATCTAACAGTATCTTGCATAGATTTTCACAAAGGGACCAACTGCTTTGCCAGGTTCTTAAACAGTGCCCATTTACTGTGCTATTTAAACAACATATCTCTCTTAGAAAGGAATTGTTTAGGTATAGTCTTAATGTTAAGAAGAACATAACTAGACTGTAGATTGAAGAGAAATCTGGAAGGAGGGAAGTTAATTTTTACTGTTATTGTATTGTACACTGTCTCTTTGTCTAGGGAGTATCCCACAGATAATCACCTCTTATCCAGCAGCATACTTTAGTGTAGTCATTCAAGATAAGAAAAAAACCTGAAACATTCATTGGTACTGTTTTATTATTTTCCCAATCATGTTTCTTGACTTGACTTTTCTTGTCCCTTTGATCAATAGCATCCAGCTTTGATCAATAGCATCATCATCCAGCATGAGACATGTTTTGGATTGATTTAGAATACTTGTTATTACCAACTTCTAAATCACATGGCTGAGCCTCCACTTTTTAATAATGTTAGTGCTGGATAAGTTCTTAGGCTGTGGTTTTCGAAGGAACAGAACAATTAAAGAGTCCAGAACACTTAGCGCTCTCTAGCCCCATTCAAAATCACAGGCAAGAATGTAAGGAATTTACTTGTTTTAAATTACAAGATTTGCAAGCACTTTAAGGTATCTGTGGCTGCTTTGTGGAGTTTTCAGAGGTACCTCTCAGAAGTTGTGTGCTTAGGCATATTTGGAAATCCTATGAGAAACCATTCAGCATCTTTATATGCCTAAATTCCTTCAAAACCTGACTTAGCATATTGTGATACTCTTCTGTGTGTGAGCAACAGCATAAAAAGCAGGCTCTCAGTGAATGACTGATGCTGTATGAATGTGTGAAATACAAGCCAAATCCCAAATGCAAGACTTATATTTTCAGTTATATAACCCAGGCATTTGTTTCTTTAGCAGTTGCCACAGCAAAGCTGTCATTTCCTAGTTCAAGAGTCTTTATCACATCCTTATCCTTGATGCTTAGTCCAGGAGAAGGGAAGATTCATGAGGCAAATTGAAGTGTGACTCAGAAACTACATCAATTTGAGGAATGAAAAAGCTACCAGCAGTGACCTCTGTCTATTTGGGCATGAGGAATGAATAGCTGGAGTTCGTCACATAATTTAAGTTACATTACCATTTTCCTAGAACAATCCAAAGTCTGGATTCAGTTTGCATAAATAGGAGCTTCAAAACCAAAGTCTAAACCATCTCATTCTATTCTGGCCAACTTCCAACTCACGGGCAGTTCTGATAATGAATTATAATGGTGGAAAATATTGACTGATACAGTCAGAGCAAGACTGAGAAGCAGACAAACACACAGACCATTTCCGAGGAGATATATCCTGTTTCCTATGATAGGCAGCTTTCTTATTAAAATTGTCCCAGTATATACACTCTCTATTTGAGCATGAAGTGCTCATTACAAGATTCTACATAAATAATGTGCACTTAAAATTGTTCCCTGTGCCATAAATATTGACCTTGGTTAATAATTGACTATGGGATTATATGTCTGCTCCCTTCAAACACTAGTGAACTGAGGCTCTTGCCTCTTCTCGTCATGTTTCTTTCCTTTCACTCTTGTAATTTTTTTATAAGATTTTATACTAATGCCATCGATGTAATGATGACACAAGTTTGGATTGGAGTATATAATAACCCCTCTCCCCATCGCAGTTCTTGTTTAGTGTCCCCAGTAATTTCATTGGACAGTGTGACAAAAATAATCTTTTTAATTCACTTTATAATTTAAACTGCAATTTTTTTGCAAGTGCTTGAAGTAGTTCTTGTCTGTTTTTGCTCTAACCTTTAGTTAACATGATTACAATAAGACATAGCTGTCAGTCATTTTGTGAGGCTGGTTCATGAAAAGTATTTTGAAGAGCAGAATATGGACCAAATTTGCTACCTGAAATGCAGTGGAGCCAAGGCATTCCTGATATATGAATCTTCCCAGCCGCATGCTTGGTAAATCTGTGCTGCCTGTACTGAATATTCACAATCTTCAATGGATTCATGGAGAAAGAAAAAGTGGAGAGTGAAATGGTGCCCAGCAGTTAAGGTTTATCATGTAAACTGCAACTATGACTCCTGAACAGCTTTTGCCTCTGCAAGCCCTTATTCTCCAACACTTATGCTGGGCATGCAGGAAAAAAATCAATCATACTTCATACACCTACATACCTTATATATCTAGAATGAGCTGCCCATAGAGATTTGCCTGGGCCGTGCAATTTGGATGAAACTACATGCAACTATAAAATGTGCTAAATAGCATATCTGTGGTGCTCAGGTATCAGAGAGCAGTGGGGAAAGGCTTTGTTCGCAACAGCATGGAGAGATTTCATCAGACTGTTCTGTCCTCTAAGTTTTGATAGGACTTTACTATTTTATACACTCTGAAAATATGTAAGAGTCACTAAAAATGCTGTGATTTCTCCTCTAGTTCCCAAGTTCTCATGTCTTTCACAGCATGTGGCAGCTATTTGTCTGTTCTTTAAGTCTTAACCTTTACAATTCCTTACTCAATGGTTCCTTGCTTTGAAAGAGAGATATGTCCAAAAAGCAACATTTATTTATGGAGGCAGGGAACACACAATGAGTTAGGAGATGGTGATCAAAATATGCAGTATTGTTTTTGTGTCCTTGAGGACGAATAAAAATAAAAGAACTGCATCTCTAAATAGCTTATTACAAACATCCAATTTCAATGCTTGGAATTCAGGACTCTGTCCAGACCATAAAATTAATCCTTATTGCCTGCTGGACCTTAGAAACAGAGCTCCTCTGCTAAAGGTCACTCAGTTCTCAGTGGTGGCATTAGTGCTGATTTGTTTCAGCTCTGTGCATAAACGTTTGTGGTGCTTGACTACCAGTTGGGATTGCACGAAGGACATTGGAAAGAAGGGATGAAGTGCCATAGCGCCTTCATAGCGAAGAATTTCACCTTAAGGAAAGGCACAGAAAAGGACCAAGGTACTAAATCCCACGTACCCAGGAATTGTTAATGAAAGGAAAGTGACAAAATGGTTTTACCTTGGGCTAATGTTTTAAACTATTGGTGAAGGAATGATGAGAATTTGTGGTCAGAGCTAAGGTTAGATGTGGCAAAATATGTTTCATGTTCAACAGCTACTGGTTTTAATTTTTACTATGCCAAGAATGATAACATTTGCAATACTTTTTAAATTATTTGAGAATTTTTAGTTATTATCTATTAATGAAGAATATTTAGAAATGTCCAATGGGGCCCAGCTGAACTGGCTGGTTCGCACAGATTTCCACTGATGCAACATGTACAGGTAAAAAATGGCTCTAAATCAGTTTGTATCATTATTTTAACTTCATTTTTCAGTGTGTTCCTTTCTCCTGAGCACAAATCTCACAACTTTTAAACTGCTTTGTGATCTCTGGTAATGGTTTCCCGACTTGCAAGACAAACAAACCAACATCCACCTCTTACCTCTCCCTTATAGATCAGTTTGAAAATAGCTTAATCACACTTTTAATTTGGAGTTGTACTGGAAACAATGTTTACCCATTGTTTCTGGGTTTTTCACATTAGTAAGCACCTAAGGGAATAAAAATGTTTGAGATATGTTCTCCTGAATTAATCTTCTGTGTCACTACCACCAAAATCCATTGACAAGACATTTTTCTCCCCAGTGTTGTTTGTTATAGTGCATGGCAGATAGCCACCCCCCAACCCCTCCACCCCTCAAAAAGTGCCAAAAAACATACAGAAACTCAAGGTAGGATTACTGAAACAGATTAAGTAGAAGTATGAATTTGGCAATCCGTAACTGCACAGCTATTATACTCTGCTTTTACAGCAAAGATCCTGAAAGACTGCAATGTTTTGTTCCATAACTCCATCCCTAAAAGTGCAAAGTCAACCAAAGACTCTATTGAGATTCAGCAGAAAGGAGCACCTCAAAGATGGCCACGTGGCCTTCAGAGATAATATTGAAGATACAGACACGCCTGATGTGTCCTGGCCAGTGAGTGGGCTACTGTAACATAACCCCATGCACTGAAGGTCACTTCACATCCAGGCTACTGGAACCTGCACATCGTGCTGCTTCAGGGCTGGCAATACCAGTAAGAGTTTGGCAGCAGTATAGAAGGTACATGGATGTTTTCATGTTCAGCTTAATGCACATCTTCAACATAATACGAAGTAGGAAATGGATGTAAAACTCAAGGATATTCTCATCAGTTAGTTATTTGAACTGCATTTTTACACCAACAATCAGTGTCATCTGTTGCTTGACAGACACTTTACTAAGTTTCCAGCGGTCCCTGTACAAGATACCAGCTGCACCCCAGTACTGATTGGTATAATGGAAGACCACACACCAGGGATGCGTATCCGCTCGTGCGAATGAACAGACCTCTTCCAACACCCATAGGCTCCAAGTCCGAAAAGAGGACTTCCCATGAATGTCTCATGTAATAACAGGAACAAAACAAGTCCATCTCAGCTACAGCTGGTACTTGCATGCAGTATTGTCTGCACTGTGGGACTGGCAGTGAGAGTGCAGAGTTGGGTTCTGCACCTTCAGCTCTCACCAAAGGGGATGATGGAGAGAAGTTCCTTTTCATCGTACTCACTTTTTCTCCCTCCTTCCCCCGTGCTCTGAGAGCTGGTGAAGGTCTGCGTCTTTCTGCTTGTATGGGCAGTACCCTGAGAAATATGGTCCTGATCTCATCTGTGGTTTCCAGGCATCATTATAGGACATAGAAACAAGGGGCATTTTATTACCCCGAATGCATCATTTCTGTTTGAATGCTCCCTCAGCATGGGGTTCTGACTCCAGGCTTGCTGAAAGAGGCTTGCACAATAATTAAAAGATGGTTAATATTGCTAATGCAGTTCAGAGGATAATACCACATCAAAATGCTGCTGGGCTTTTGAGGCCTTTTAAACACCCAAGTTTTATCCCACTTCAAATTCAGATTCTGAGCCTCCCCTTCACAGTGAATCAAACCAAGGTCCTGAATCCAATCACACTTTGAATTAAGCTCCAAATTTAGAGCTTCAAGTCATCTTACTATGTATGAAATTACATGCTGTACTGCTTTGGATAACAGAAGTCCTTGGTCAAGTGCTGTTGTGATACATCACACACAAATGCAATAAGATGAACACTCGCGGTTGGCTTATAATCTACATTTATTATAACTCAAAGAATTCATGCCCTGGAGATAAAACTGATTAAGTCTCACTTTCCAACAGAAGTTTAACTCAAATAGAGGTGAGAAAGATATTCACACCATGACATAAAATATGATTCTCACCTGAGTTCTACAAACTAGGGTATGATTTTCCTTTTTCCCTATTTCAGAGGCAGGAAATGCAACCTGTGGCTCTCAAAGTCAAGTTAAAGTTGTTCTGCCCACCTGGGGCAGGTTTTAAAAAAAAAGTGCTGATCACCACAGCTAGGATCTGATTTTCATAAAAGCTCAGTTCCTACTTTGGCACAGAGCTAATTGGCTAGAAGTCATAAGAACTGTGTGTACTGAGTACTGATCTCTTTCAAAATCTGTCACAGTGGGAGGTGCTAGATGTTTAACACTTGTGAAAATCTGCTCTTACACCAGCAATACTAACAAAAAGTCTTGTGCTTGGTGCTCAGATCTAGCGAGGGTCTGAACATGGTGGTTCATCATCTAAATCAGAGGTTTTCTCAGTAAAAAAAATGTGAGATTGGGATCTGTGGCTTGAATCAAGCAGAGTCAAGTCTTTGGAGTTTTTTCCTATCGCTACTCTAACAGGTAGGACACTGGCTGCTTCTTCTCTATTCTCTCAACCTAGTCTCTTTAACACAGGGAAGATGTATCTTGGCACTTCATTTAGCCTTGATGAGTCTGGAAGAGTTGACCTTGTTACATTTTCACTGCATTAATTTTGTCAAGCTAATATGAGAATTAACTCAAATTTTATGGTAAACATACACCTAGATCACATCGAAAAAAACTCTACCAAGTAACAAACATGTCATTTGAGCATACTCAGTGTGTCCTCTCCATCTCATAAACAAAGAGTAAGGGCTGTCTTTGCCATGTAGAAACTGGCATGGCATTTGTGGTAGCACAAGTTCACGAAGTCCAACATGAAAAGGAGTTTATCTGTGCTATGGTCACCATATTATCCTTCTCATATTATTTGAACCTTTTTTTGAGAATGATGAATTGTAGTCATCACTGCATTCAATTAATTTTGCTCAGATGGCTCTTAAGTGTGTTTGCACCAAATGTCCTCTAACAGCTGATAAATCATCCCTGAGTGGCTTCACAGGCAGCAGCAGTGACATACACTGGACTGGAGACAGGAATGTGTCACACCATGTCTCTTGTCCCCTCTTTCTAGAAAGATTTTTGTGACCTTTGGTGGCATTTGAAAGAAGTCATTTTATCCTTTTTATGGTCCATGGCTCTATTGATCTCTGTGCAGGATTAATCTTAGACAAACAGGCCATATAATTTGTGTAAACTCTGCAGGTAATTAAATTCCTTCTAGCAAAGGTCAGGGCAGAATATTTAAGATTTCATTTGAATAAAAATTACAGTTAGAAAAGGGAAAAAAAAGAAAGAAAGGGAGAAATTTGGACCTTGACATATTATGGTATAACTAGGAGGACTAAAGTTATTTCTTGTGGGCAAAGATCCAGTCTTCATCATCTGCATACACAGTTCAGAAAAGTCTATAAACACTGTCAAATACCTGTAAGAAATGTTCAAATAATTCTAATGGATAGTGAATGAAAACATCATCTTTACTCTTTCAAAATGACCTGCTGCTAACTTTCCTAATGTGTAAGCATGCCTTTGTAACTGGACACAATTACAGCACTCACTCTTCCTTCACCGAGATCTCAAGGCTGATGTAGAGCACTGTTTTTCTGTTTATCTTCCAATTTCACAAATCCTTGGATTTCAATGTTCAAGCCTGTCTTCTACAAAAAAAAATAGTTTTTGAGAGGCAAGCCAGATGTTTACATTCTGTGCAAGGATGTTGAATGACTTAAACCATCTTGTGGTAAAAACTTATACTTCAATACTGTTTTTTTTTCATTTGAATTGTCCCAAGCTAACAGAATTTGGTACTGTGTTTGGGAAAGGCTTGCATAATTCTATTAGTTATCTGACAAAATTATTTCTATCTGGACACAATAGAAGATTGCCACAAGGCTGAGTGAGAATGCAGGCTGGGGACAGATAGATTCAATGGGTGACATCCATCTACAGAGATGTTTTAAGTGCGTCACAGTTAGTTTCCCCTCTAGCTGAAAGAAGTATACATTTATAGAGATGACTGGGGTGTAAAATAGCTCTCAGTTACGGACTAGTAGGAGTTGTAGAAGCAGGATTTTTCACAGAAAGTTTTGTTGTGTTATTCCTTTGTCTCACATTGAATGGTCTTTACAAGGCTGTTGTGAAGATGTGTAGAGGTTGGCCATCATTGAGAAATGCAATCATGCTCTCTTCTTGGTGTTATGACATTGTTCTACCTCCCTTCCTCTGGGAAGGACCTCAGGGAGCTCTGATTTGGCTTTACCGTCTCCAGGAGCCCCCTGCACCTCACTTTCCAGTGCTCTTATCACCTCTTTTCATGGCATTTCTCTCAACCCAAAACATTTTTCCTCTTCCTGCTCCAATACTGACTGTGGAGTCTCCACCTAGTACTGTTGTTCCTTAAATCTACCAACATAACTGACTACCTTGAAATCATACCTCATCTTCAAACTTTGTTTGCAAAGAGAAAGGCAAAAACATTCCTGGGGTTTCAAATCACAGAAGGAAAGAAAAAATCTGATTGTAAAGGACCTCAGGAAGTCTCTAATAGCTTTGAGCAGGAAGAGCTGTGATATCAGACCAGGATGTTCAAGGCTTTATTTAGTTAGATCTTCAAAATTTTGATGCACAGAGACCATATAACCTCTCTTGGTAATCAGCTCCACTGATTTAATGCCATCAGGGTAAATAAGGTTTTCTTTATAACCAGTCTGAACCTCTCTTTTTTTTGGTTTGGGTCTCTTGCTTCTCATCCCTCCCATCAGGTGCCACTGTGAAGACACTCTCTCTGTCTTGTAGGTAACCTTGCAGACTGCTATACCAGGTCTTCTCCTCCTGGCAGAACCTGCTTTGGTCCCTCAGCCTTGCCTCACAGTGCTGTGGTGTTTTTTGAAATCTGATGAAATATTTACCTCTTCATTCCATTACCACTGACCTCCACGGCCTTTCAAAGAAGACAGAAAGAGAAGTCCTTGCAAGGAAAACATTCAGTTTTCTTACTACTTTAAATGTGGCCCATTTAATCCCATGGACCAAGTATAGGTCAAGTTCTCAGGAGTAATCCTTGACCTGATCCTAATTCTCTCTAAGTATCTCTCCTCCCTGAACATCTGCACTTAGCACAGAAGCCAGGGAAAGCTGCTGCAAAGAAGGCATTGAATGCCTTAGTCTTATTGATATTTGCTGTTTTAAAGTCACCTGTCTCATTTGGATAAGAGTTTGGCTCCCAGGTACTGTAACCCTGTGAGCACTAGAGGTGAAAATAGTGACCACAACAGCTATCATCACTTTGGGGCATTCCACCACTGTTTCTGGCAATCCGTATGACTCTGCAACCACAAAGCCCTTGTAAATAACAAAATTGCCAATAGAAGATATAAGATATGGTAGGAAGTATTTAAATTGGTGCAGCATATACTGACATTAATATTGATGTGACTCAGAGCTGACCCAGGCTCTTTACAAGAATGTGCAGATGTCAGATAGGCTTTTCTTCCAAAATCCCATTGGGTAAAGAACTTTCAGAAAAGAAATATCTATTGTTCTCTCTTGATAATTGAAGAGAGAACTGGGTGAAATGCAATACCTGGCATGTCAGGAGCCAGAATAGACAACCATGGAGGTGACTTTTGGCCTTAAAATTTTAGAATCAAATAATCTAATGAACAAATGAGATCATTTTGAAATCAGTGACATAAGGAAATTATTATGTAAAGGTAAAAACACTTGCACTATTCAGCAAGTTGTAACTGCTAAGAACTGAAAAAGAGCACCTACAGCTGCAACTTAAATGCCAGCCACTCAGTTGCTGAGTGTATGCCCAGTTGCTATGAGATAGCTGCAGCATCTGCTGCTGCTGTAGGTCCTGCTGCAGATCTGCCCCAGTCACAGAAGCATCTGCCTCTCCAGCTTAGATGCAACGTCTTCCACCTTGTAGCTATCTGCCTTTGCATCAATTAGAGCCTCACCTGCCTCCACACCTTCTGTCTCTGTTTCTGGTATGATCACAATCACATCTGCTCTGCCATTGACCGCTGCTTTCATTATGATTTAATGTCATACACCCTTACACTTTCTGCTGCTGTTACTACTATAATGACATTGGCATCTGACTTCTCTTGACACAGTTGCATAAAACATATGTCCCTGTGCATACTTGAAGACATAGGAGTAGCTGGGCTGATGTGAACTTAAGGTTCATCTAAACTCATGTTTTCTCCACCACTGGCCATTTCCACACACTTGTGGGGAAGATGCAGGCACTCTACAATAAGCAGATGTGGGAAGATCTGTTGCTGATCTTTTCCTACTCCTGCAGTTGATGCAGCAGCTACAGCATGAGCCTGGGATTTGGGAGAGCTAGGTTCAGATTTCTGCTTTGCAACCAATTTTCCAACTAAGTCCAAAAAAAGTTATTTAGGACCAAATCTACTGGGGAGTTTTACTCTCAATGTCACAGTTCCTGCTTTTCTGGTTGTTGGTTTTCACTATGAAAGAAACCCTAAATATTCTTGACTTAAAGTTCCCCATGAAATGGATGAGGAAAGTTAGAAGAACCACAGGAATTTTCTCAAAAGTTGCTGCACTGAGGCAGAGCCTTCTCATAGTAAACTGTGAAGGTATGGGCACCTCCCTTCCATGTAGGATTTACAGCCTGAAACCGTCCCCTAGAGGAATGTGCCTCTGTTTTTGAAATAGATGTGGACCCGGTCCTTCTTTCTCAAACCACAGTTGAAATGCAGTAGCAAGTGGCCACATTCCCTTCTGGTGCAATGGCAGCACCGAAAATGAGTAAGAGAGGGAGGATGATTTAGTGAGTTTTTGGCTGTGGTACTGAAATTTCCCCTCCTGCACAAGATTACCTCAAAATCAATAAAAACATGACTGTATGTGGAGAATTTCTTACATAAGTTCTGAATAGAATGTTTCAAAATTCACCAGGTGAGAGGGGAAAGAGATGGATCATGAATAAAGCAGTGAAGAACAAATCTGGTTTGGTGTGTTTGCCATCATCAACTATGGCTCTGACAAGTAGTACTGGAGATGTTTAAGAAGAACAGTAGCTTCAGGTTAAAAAAGAAAAGGAAAAAGAATTAGCATTGTAACTGCTCTGAAGAAGGACGGTTGTTGCAAGACATAGAACATCATTAGCTGGTGAATCTTATTGTTGCTTATGTGACACATTCACATGTTTTTCCAGTGAATCGTTGTCACATAGCAGAACTCCCCTGCTTACCCACAGAGTACAGAAGCAAATTAAACTTGCCCATTTTTTTGTAAGTAATCATACTCCCAAGTCAAAATCTCAGCCCCTCACACATGTTCTCCTCAGATCTGTCTTCATGGACTTGTCCTGGCACTCCCTGTAGTCTTTATTATAAGTTTCAACCCAAAAGCCGTGTAGCCATGTCAGCACATTCTGCTCAAACAATAAGTCACTCCTGTTGAGCCAATAATCCCTGTTAATAGGCTGTGCTCCTCACCTTGAGAACAACACTTGTAAATGTATTGATTTGGGTTCAGGCTCATGAGTTTATGGCTCCCAATGTGTCATTTAGTTTATACAAATCTATATTGGTCTGTCCTGGAACAGTCTTACGACTCCTTCATCTCCTCATTAGTATAATATCCCAGCATACCACAATCTTCTCTCCTCTTTCATTTTTACACTTATATTTCCATCCCTGTGGATGTTTTATTACAGTGGATTACTACATCCCTGCAGCATTCAATGATGTGGGAAGTTTGGGATGTTACTGTCTGACACTGATGGGTCAGGTAGCCCCACATTTGCTGAGTTGAATCCACTTCAGCAGTCTCCTCAAACACAGCAGGCTCCATCTGGATGCTTACAATTCAATAAGTGAGTAACGTTTGTTGAATCAAGAGTCCAAATCTGCCATTGAAATGAACTGCAAAAGCAGCTGGTCTTATGCCTGTCTAGTCAAACTAGACCAAACCTCGAATCTTTTGAGGTTCGCCCGTCACTAATAATTAATGTCTGACTTTGATAAAGCTGACATTTGGTTTGTAAAGGCAGACTAATAAGCTCCAAGAAGGCTTAGAAATCCTATTGAGTAATGCATTGCATTACAAATATTAAAAAGTACCTTCAAAATTACCATAATCTACTGCTGGGCATGTTAGTATATTAATCTGATTGGAAGCATGACCTCCTTTTGCTAACTTCCCAAGTGACCCTGGTAAAACTGTGACATTTCTAGATATGTTACTGATAACTATTTTTTCACAGATTTGTAAAAATATAAGATACAGAGAATGCAGATATCAGGGCTTAAATATGTCTGTTATGGGCTTTTCTGTTTCATGAATGTCCTTTGAATTTAATGAGTAGCGAAATGTTTTACGTGCCTTAGGCGTTGGTTTTGTCCAGGCTTTTTCCTCTGGCTTTCCTTTTTTCAGGCAGATGTTATCTTTATGGTTAAAGAGGTTTGGGCCTCCCTCTGTGATACTTTAAGTGACCTAAAGCCTACTGATTTTAATTTTAGTTGCGCAGCTAGCAAGTGGTGGGAGTTACTGACCTTGAAAAAAGTGCATGAAAGGACAAAGTATGTTGAGCATTTTGTCCCATCTCTCTGTCTTTGTTGGACAGTGGCTGTAATGTGCACCTGAACCTTTTAGAAGTCTATTTTTCTCTGCTGCTTTATGGATGGACATCACCTGGAGGATGTTGATGCAATAGAAGATAACATACCAGTCACTTATAAAAGAGGAAGAGAAAGAGGAAGAGGAAGGAAATAAGATGAATTGAAATATAGGAAACAATGTGCTTTCTGACGTCTTCTTGTTGTCCTGAAGCAGGGTGAAAAGTTTGCTTCCAATATACCTGGGAGCACAGTATCAAAACTAGGTATAGTAATAGTGGTAAACTTTAGCCCTCATCATTGGCCAAAGAATTTTTCAGATTTTGATGTTCATCCTTTAACATAGAGTTGTTTCCTCCTGCGCTTTTTCTACTCATGGCCTTCTACGAGCATAAGAAACAATCTTTGTTTAAATCAGAGATCTTCATCAGGCTTGTGGTGATTGTTGCCCTCTTCGCCAAATATCCTGGGTATCTCATGATGTCTCAAAGGGATCAAGGCCTAATATCCCTCTTCCTCGTTTTCTGAAATGGCTGTTGAGGGATGCAGAAGTGCTGTGTCCCAGCTCCTCCTGATCAGGCAGCAATTAACATAGCAAGAACATTGGCACACTGACCCTATTAACATAGCAATTAACATAGCAAGAACCATGTTACACTGACCCTAGAGAATATGTGGAGAATCTGAAAAAAAATATGGACTAAGGAGAACAGCAAGTAGAGAGAACAATGAAGAATGGCAAAGTGATAGAAAAAACGGAGTTCTTAATCTTCTTATGAATGCACACTGATTTCACCAAATGATATTGGGTCAAAAAATCTGGGGACATATTTTAAAAAATTTTTTTTAAATGCCAAAATATTTTGCTTTGGCAGTCTTAACACACACACTTGCGTACATAAGCACATACACACACACTGGCAGAAAAGAAGTCTTTTCACTCTGAACTGCACTTTCTCTGATGCTTTTTTTTCTCCAGATGAACTACTGGAGAGGAAAAAATATAATTTGCTTCCTGCTGGTCTGGGCTGCTCGGAGCTGCAGGGAGCTGAAGGTGTGCATCTCCTTTTGATTTCCTGGATATTGGTAGAACTCAATTTCCCAAACGTGCTGGTCTGACTTAGTGGCCATCTGTCTGAATTGACTGTGTTGTCCCTGGCTCAAATGACCACCCAGCCTGAACTCTGCAAAGCAGGGCTGCGGTTAGTTTCTTCCCCAAATAGCTTCTAAAGTGTGGCTTGATGTATGCTTTAAGTAAAAGTATACTACTGTTCAGATCTCTGATTAAAATGTATCTTTGAGCATTTAAGGGTGGGCAGTGACTTCCTGGGATTAGAAAGGGAAGTAAACTGGCTGGAAAGCAGCAAGGAAAGATGTTGTTTATGAGTAGTGGGATGGCAGAGTAGCATGTGTTGCTGAAGTTTGGGGCTCAGCCACATTACTCAGCTCCAGTTAAAGATCTGTTCAATTCACTCCATGTCTCATTTTCTTTCTTAATAGTACACACAGGGACTCTTTTACCAGAACAGTGATTCATCCACTGTAATATTCTAGATACATTTCAAGAGAACAGATCTCTCTTAGGGTAACAATAGGACCATTTGCTCCAGGGCAGATGCCCTCACAGTCTATCAAGCTGGCTTAAGATTTGGGCTTTTTCGACACATAAGTTTTACTTGGCGTAACAATATTCTTCCCATAACAAATTTTTAAACGGCTTTTGAAGCCCTTGTTTTCTCATGATTTCAGCAGGGTGCTGCTCTCCCTGGGCTCCAGTGGCTGCCAGAGAAGTTCTGTGTAGAGATGCTTGTCAAGGAGAGACTTCATCATCCCGAGGAAATGCAGGTATTGTAAACTCATCAGTACAGTCACTGCTTAACAGGTCTGTGTGACAATGAGTGATCACGTCCAGGTGACACTTCACTAATTAATAGAAATGGAAAACTTGGTTGCTTTGAAGACACAAGTGTTGCAGTGGATCTTAACTTAATGAAGAGACGTTCCCTTCTTTGTTTCTGTTTCAAAAGAAATAAGTTGATAAAACATAACTATTTTAAGCCTTTTAATGAGCAATTTTTTAAAGTAGTCGAAATATTGGCTTCCTGAAGAAACCAATAACTGGTTTAATATATTTTTTATAGATATGTGTGCGAATGGCTTAGAATATGAAAAGAAACTGTTTATAACCTCTGGAGTCATTGGAGTAGAGTATAACATACCTCACAAGTAGAGATCAAGATTTCTGTGGTTTAGGCCAAGTCTTTGATATAAATTTGTTTTCTGACAGTAGCAAATGGTATAATTCTCTTTCCTCTTTTCCTGTTTGTCAGATGAGTAGGATAACACTCTCTGAGACATTGTGATCTAATAATTTTTTCTAAAGAATCTAAAGATTCCTGGATGGAAAACAGTATCTGTTTATACTGAGTGTATAATTTCCAAAGTTTTGTGAAAGAAAAAAAACAAACTAGTTTTGAGCCTGAGCTAGTTTTCCATTTGTCTTTTTTTGGTCCTCCCTGGTACTTTGCCATACCTACTGGCTTTTTCTTCTGAATACTGAATTTTTTTTTTTTTTGAATGTTGAGAAAATCCTCAGGTGACATTAATGGTCATAGAAGGAGAAACCAAAATATCACAGTTGTGATGTAGATTAGTTATTTTCTTATGCTGAAGAAACAGCATATTTTGGTGGCAGAAGCTTCTGTTGTATTTATGTTCCCCCACTTATCTCATCAGGGTGCCAGAGGAACCATCCGCACAGGGCCTGAACCAGCTGGGTCCAATATTAATGAGGAAAAAGACGTACTAATTGTGGCAAGTGGTTTAAAGACTGGTGCTTCAAAGCCAATTCAGCCAGACCAGACTGAGCCTCTCTAGCACAGTTTTTCATGTGTTCTTTCATCATCTTTTGAACAGAAAGTCTACATGGACAGAAATTTCACTGAAGATGATGCCTTTAGCCATGGGCGCTGCGACCTGCCATCTTCCTCTTACGGGTAGCAGGCTGAATGATTAATCAGGACTATCTTATTGACTACTGGTTTGATTTTATTTTATTTTGCAGTAAGAGGATGAATTGGCTCTAGGCTGGAACATGGTGGAATTTCAGTTATTTGCTGTGAGCCACTCTCCTTCAGACCAGATTTGGGGCTTTTAGCTACCTAAGGGAAATATCTGCCTGATAAAACTCTAGTTTTCTGTAAGACGCAGAGGTTGCACTGACATTCTGGTGGTTATTGTAGTGAATTTCTTGGTCTCTTAAGTTTTCTATTTGATACTGCTCTTTTTGCTTTTTTTAATCTGTAAAGTGTGATGGCTCTCAAACCAACTTTTAAACTTTTCCTCAGGCACAGCACAGATGCTGATAGTTCTTAGATGTGCAAACCATTTCTCCTCTCTAACGGGCTCTCATAGAGAAATCATTGGCTGCTCTTTATTGGGAAAGATCTTTGATACCAGTGAGATCCTGGAAAGGACTACGGCACAAAATATGTTTTTGTAAGTTAGAAAGTCACCAAAACGTTAGACTAGTGTTGTCAGCAACCCTTGCTGTAGCCTACTGTAGTGAAGTTTCTGTGAAAAACCTCTCTGAAATCCTGAGACTTTCCTTTATGGGGTCCAGTAATCAGGACAATAGAGTGATCATAGCTGACAAACACTGTGGCAGTCTGAAAAGGGGATCGATTTCGAGCAGTTTCTAGTCTCTGTTCAAGAGTTAACCAGGGATGCTCTTCACAGAGAAGGAAATAATGGATCAAATGTTGCTGACTAAGACCAGCAATCTTTTTAAATCTCTTTCAAATGAATCAATAATTTTGTTAATTCTTTGGAGTTTATCAGCAAAGAAATAGAAAGAAATCATAGTATTAAAGGGTGCTTGTTTTATTTCAGCAAGTATGTGAATTTTTGTCAGCCTTTTCACAAAGGATAACACTGTGTGAAAGATATGATCTCAGGCCAGTTTATGAAATAATAACACATGTTATTTGGGCAGTTATGTTTTCTGAATTTTGTTATAACCCACAGATAAGATCATCCTCAGTAAGAGTCCTTTCCTTCTCATTTATGGTAGCTCTCACCATATTCTTTTTACACTCTAGGTTTACTGCCTGTGTTAGTTTAGTGTATGTGTCAGTTTGGTTTGAGTTGTCTGTATAATGCACACTCCAAATATTAGTTAAGAATAAAATGCTTGTTAAATGATGAAGTGTCTCTACATGAATGCACGCAGCTTGGGCAACAAACAGGAGTAGCTGGAAGCTATGACCTGATTGCCATTACTGAAATTCGGTGAGACGAATCCCATGACAGGAATGTGGCTATTGATGGCTGTTCAGAAGGGTCAGGCTGGGGAGGATGGGAGAAGTAATTGCCATCTATATCAGGAAATGGGTAGAGGATGAAGAGCTGTCCCTGAGTAATAACTGTGAACAGGTCAAAAGCTTATGGGTCAGAATAAGAGATCAAGGCAACAAAGGGAACCTTGTTTTTGGTGTCTCTTACAGGCCACCGGTCAAGGGAAACCTACTGATGAATCTTTGTTCCTCCTACTGGGGGACTTCAACCACCTTGACATCTGCTGGAAAATTATCACGGTAAACTGTAAAAAATCCAGGAGACTCCTAGAGTGTATTGAAGACAAATTCTTAACCCAGGCATGGTAAACTGTAAAAAATCCAGGAGACTCCCAGAGTGTATTGAAGATAAATTCTTAACCCAGGCAATAGGCACACCTGTGCGAGGGGATGAAATACTGGACCTGATGGTTATCAATGCAAGTGAGCTCATCAGTGATGTAAAGATTGGAGGCAGCCTAGGCTGCATTTAGCACATATTGATGAAGTTTACAGTCTTGAGGGATAAGGGAGTGGCGAGGATTATGGCCATGACCCTAAATTTTAGGAAAACGGGTTTCTAGTTCTTCAAGGAGTTAGTCAATAAGACCCCCAGGGAAATAGTCTGCAGGGACAGGGGAGCAAACAGAGCTGGCATGTCTTTATGGGTACTTCCCACAGAACACAAGAGCTCTCAGTCCCCAGATGTAGGAAATCAGGCAGGAAAGGGAAGAGATCAGCCTGTCAAGACATGCTAGTCAAACCGGAGAGGATGAGGGAACTGCAAAGACAGTGTAAGCGGGGACAGGTGACCTGGGAAGAGTATAGGGACGCTGCCTGGTTGTGTAGGAATGGGGTCAGGAAAGCCAAGGCATAGCTGGAGCTGAAGGGGATGTAAAGAATAGCAAGAAGAGCTTTTACAGATATGTCATGTCAACCAGAAAAGAAAGGTTAAAGTGCACATCTCCGATGAACAAGAATGGGGACCTAGTATCAGCAGACGAGGAGAAGGCTGATGTATTCAACAACTTTTTGCCTCAGTCTTTTCTGGCAACTGCTCTCCTCACTGCTCAAGGGCCAATTGACAGCAAGATGGTGACCAGGAGCGTAAAGCCTCTCCCACTGTAAGAGAAGATCGGGCATCTGACCACCTGAGGAACCTGAACATATGTATTTTTAGACTGGAAATAAGGAACAAATTTTTTACAATGAGGGCAGTGAAACACTGGAACAAGTTGCCCAGGAAAGCAGTGGAGGCCTCATCCCTGGAAGCATTCAAGGTCAGGTTGGATGGAGCTCTGAGCAAATCGATCTCTTTAAAGATGTTCCTACTTCTGCAGTGGAGCTGGACTAGATGATCTGTAAATGTCCCTTTTCACCCACAGCTTTCTATGATTCTATTATTTCTAAGATTGGATGATTTTATATTTTTTTTAGGGACTTAGAGTTGTGATCTAATAGTATCTTCTTTCACAACTGCCATCTCTCTCATCACTTACCCTCTGGAATTGAAATCTATGTTTCACACCTGTATGTTCAAGGTCTTTATTTTCACATATAACATTTTACCCATCGAGGTCAGCATTATTTTTATACAAGTGGAGATCAGCTCATATTACATACCCTCTTCTACTCATCTCTGGACTTATACACTTAGAACATTATCAATATTACATTTCACACCAGGTAGCTGAAACTGGGAGAAGAAAATATTTATTTCCATGATATCATCTCATTCCTACTGCACTAGTCATTTTATCAGTTATAGCTGTGATAAAATTAGTTCAAAACATGAAGAACTTCAACAACCTGTATTCTGTAATAATCAAGTATTCATAAGGGTATCAAAACTGGCAAAGGCTTCAGCTGAAAATTTAGCACATGATGAGAACTTGTGTGGGTCTCGTAGAGTTTTCAACTTTGAGACTCTCGTTGTGGGCAAGAGCTGAGATTTATCAAATTATTTGGGAATGAAACAACTGCATCTAAGATTCTGTGATCTCTGCCGCAGGGCAGTATGTTTTTTCATCCATGATAAAAGTTTCAGGAACGACATTATAACTAATGATTATAAATCCAGAAGAGATCCTGAACATTGCTCCAAAGTTCAGTGTAACTCAGATTCGTGGTGAAGGTTGACTGGGAAATGGTGATGTGACAATGATGTAATTAAAATAAACAGAATCTTACCTAAGAGATAGCTTCCCAGCTCTTCCACAGCTTTCAGGATCAAACACATTATGCCTCACATAACAGATTTGCATCTGCAAAAGGTCATTTTCTGTCAAGAAATTGCACTCGTGTATAAAGAGGCCATTCTAAGCTCATTCCTTCACTTTGCCTGTTCTGTGATCAATATTGCAGTCTAGACCTGGATGACTGAGAAATCTGACTGCAGCTTAATTTCCCATAAGAGTAGCTAGACCTGCTGAAACAGCTTGAATATGTAGCACTGAATAAGCAGACTGAGAAACAAATCTCCTTACACCATATTGGGACACCCAATTAGCATGGCAGTGTGCATCTTGTTGTGTTATTTTTCTCCCCATTGCATTTTGAAAGGATTAAATTCAGAGAGACATTGCCAAGTAAAGGAAAATAATATTAGTGTCCATAATGGAATAATTAATTCTAAGGAAATTATAGAGGTGCATGTGTGTTTTTAATTTTTCAGTTTATATAAGGTTTACCTTAAATATTTGAGGGTGAATTGGCAGTAGGTTAAACACTTAGTGATCACTAATGATTTTAACCCAATTCTTAATTAGATTTAACCTTGTCACACCCTCTGTCAGATGTTACTGATCTCACAGTGTGGTTGGAGATGTATCTATCTACCAAGTTTACAGCCAGCAGACAAAAAACACTGATGAAACAGCAAGATCTTTATTATTTTTGACTGAGTGCACTGACTAATGAATATGGGTAATTTCATTTCAGATAGCATCTGCTTTCCCTAATACCAGCAGTGTCTCTGCCTAAGTTGCTTGTGAACTATCTCTTGAAAGGTTTCACTTTAAGGTTTATCTTAGGACAAGCCTGAATCAACACCAGTTGACTTTAAAATGCCGGGTTGTAATTTGCAGTGGTTTGAAAATGCTTCATGGTTAGGTCTGTCCCTACTTTGCCAACTCTGGCAGAGAATCAGAAGAAAACTTGAGACCAGTGATTGTATCCACTGTCAAAGTTTAAGTGCTGCTATATGTCAGTATCTTTAGCAGCACTTGGTCTGGTTTGCCAGATGAAGTGATCTTGCCTCTGCAGAGCTGGTGCACTGAGGTTTTGCTAAATCAAAGGAAGGTCTCAGAAGGCTCTTTTCCCTGGACAAGCAGACAGGAAGGGAAGACAGACAGAGAAGTGTGTCAGGGGATGTTCTCAGATGACTCCCCTCAGTTAGGTAATGCCTAGGGTCCCACCAGACACAAATGTAAGCCAAAGTAATGTCAGGACACATTCACCCAGCAGTTTGGGCTGCACAGCTTATTCCACCATAGGGACTCTTGGCTGAACTTATTTCAAGATCTCTGTTTTCTCTTTTTGTGCCAGCTACCTCCATTCAAAGTAACAAGGAGGAACCTGCATATTGCTTTAATTTTTACGCTGAGATTTAAATAATTCAGTTCTAGAGATGTCAGTGAAAACAAGAACAACTAAAGAGAATGGATATGGGGAAAGAAGGGAGGTACTGAAGACAAAAGGCTTAGCTACCTCCCAATCAGGGATCACTCATACAATGGGCTATTAAAATTTAGCTGAGTCGAGTGTATTGTTTTTAATTTGTATTCCCATAACATACTCTGTTAAGGAGGTTGTATTCAGCAAATGCATATTAATGATGCTACACATTTGCATATTATAGATTTGCAATACCAAGGGTGTAGTAAAAATCTTTATGAAAAGTGGAGACTATGCAGCAGTCAATTTTCTCTGTATATCAACATTTTAATGCTTTTTTGCACCCACATAGATACACACATATATGCACAAATTCCCTACAACCAATAGTTATACTACATTAAGGGACTAATGACCTGCAAAATTCCATTTATAAAAGATGAAGAAATGTTAGATTTATGTGGAGAATCATCAAATTATCTCTTCCTTTGGAAGAATTCCAGTTCTTTGTTCCTTTGTTTTAATTTTTTTAAACCAACAACCTGCTTACTATATTATTTTTAAAAATATAGATTTAATCCATCTTAGATTTAGTGCCAGCAGAAGATAATCCTGAATTTATTTTTCAGAATAATTTGTATGCCTGAGATAAAAATACCTGCAAGTCAACTGTTTACAATGAAAACTTACCCCATCTGGGCTAGCTAGGAGTTGTTAGTGGTCCTTAACTGAGTGTGAAAAGTTTTAGTGATTATCTCAACATACCTGAACAGGCATGGACCCTCGTGTCAGAAACAGATGAGCAACACAGTCTGCAAAGAGATCTCTGTTGGTCTAAATGCATTGTTCAAACCTTTTTTGCTGTGGATAATGCTTTAGAAAAAATGGGCTGAATATTCCTCCCATCAGTGCAACTTATTGCTCATGAAAGTTTTATTGGTTCAAGTGAATTGAGAAATGTGGGACAGAGGAATAACCTGAGCAGTTATATTAGAATATGAGCAAAAATCTTAGGTGTCATATGTCAGTCTCGGTGAAAGAAGGTTTCCTGATGTAACAGCTAAGATTGTGGCCCAGATTCCTCCCTGCTTTGTTTCTGCCTGCAGGAGAATTGCTTTGTATGCCAATAAAAACCTTAAAATTTCTGCATAAAGGCTAAAGGCCAGGGACAAGCAAATATTTCCACTCCCTTTTGGATGAGTTTTTGTGCTCTAAGAAGCAGAAGAAAATCACTTGTCACTGCTTCTCAGTAGAGAAGAATCATGGCAAAAATGGGGAAAAGTAGACTTCAAGCCTACAGTGCAAGAAGTTGATTTTGGGAGGTCTGGCTGATTGCAAGAAGCTTCTGAGTCAGAGGGTTGAGCACAGTTTTCCATCAGCCAGTTTTTTACACAGGCATTCGTGGAATGAGAATTAATTGATATCTGTGTCAGTATGTGACCCGAACATGAAACGTTTGTTAACTCAATCCATCTCATCATCTCTTTCCTAAAGAACGTGCCAGCACTGATAGACCAGAATGAATTGAGGGAGCAGGAGATGATTAGTCTGGTGATATCAGTTGATCCTTCTCTGCCGGTAGTTTCTTGAATGGCTCCTATCCTCACTTCTTTCACAGTGCAATAGGCACATCACAGGTACACTACTTACCACTATGTACTTTGCCGCACACAAAGTAAAAGTCAGATCTGTCTTCCACTGATGATCACATATCTTGCCACTCACTACACTGTGAACAGGAGCATATCTTAAATTATAAAAACCAAATGATCTTTATAAACTCCAAAAGACTAAAGTTATGTAAAATCATCTTTGGACCTGTTCAATAGATTTCTATTCCTAGTGACAGTTAATTTAAGGCAAAGCAGAGACTTGGGGAAAAAAAAAATTCTACAGACAATATCTCACTTTAGAAGTAAGATTTATATGTTCAGTTTATGCACAAATTTGTATCTCATTTATTAAGGGATAAAAAAGTGGAACACTAAAGAGTTGAAGGCTGGTAAGGGTATAAATTTTAGGTATGCATATATATATATATATCTCCTACTCTGTGTTTATGTTTTTTATACTTATAAAAATAATTTTTCCTTTCAAATTAATTTTTAACCTGAAAACCAAAGAAAACCCAAAAATATATTGCCCTTGTATATTCAATGCTGAAACAAGGAGTGGTGAAGTAGCTGTTGTGCATCCTTCTGTCTCTTCCACTTACCTGTAAATTGAGAAGGAGATCAGAATGCAGAATAACTGGCATTTGGCTGAGGTAAAAAGGGACATACTTCTTGTCTCCTGTGCCCCTGCAAGAAATTGCCCATGGCTGTCTGTCCTCTAGAGTACCTGCAGGTATATTGGACATGCTATAGAGCTGCCAGGCCCTTGTTATTTGGTCAGTGAATTATACCTCCTTCTGCCTTAACACTTGTATAAGGTTTATGTGAGGGGTAACGTTTAAAGATCAAGGTAGTGACCATAAAATTGTCCTATAATATATGACCTTAGGGCTGTGTGATTGAAACTAAATGGAATAGACTTAAATATTATGAATGGCTAAAAAAAAAAATAAAAAAATTGGGGAAATGGGTAAAATGGGTATAGATTTCAGGGAAATTAAGTGGATTCAACACATATTAACCTTCCTGACAGGCTGGTTAAGGCACATGATTACATCCTGACTCAGGTTTTCTCAGTCCCAAAGGAAATCTTCATGGACAAGAAGTGGAAGCAAAAAGAGAAGTCAACACCTCACTATTTTTCCTTAGTCAGCTGAAGGACCAGTTGCTCCATCCTAGTCCCTTTAGACTAAAGGGAGTTTTACGACTGACGTTAATGGGAACAGGATCTGGCCCAGTAACCGGCTATTTTGGAGCTACTTCTGTCACTCTTATTGCATTGTTGCTGAGAGTACAGAACATCCTTGCCTTCTGTTTTCCACTTCTTAATGTTTCCTTAGAATACTTAGGCGGAGAGTGACTGTAAATGCTTAACCTTTGTCAATGGCAGACGTTCAACAGAGTTTGGCTGCCTCCTTCTATTTCCTTGTGGACACTGATTTAAGAGTCCATCCAAAACATTTGTTCAGAAGGATATGACTAACATGAGAATCTGTCACTGTGTAAACACAGTGGCCAAAAAGTATTTGGCAGCATTTTGGATTTGCTGGCTAATAATTAGGTATTTACATTTGCTTTAACAGCACCAGTTGTGATGATCTCATGTAATTCAGTATTTATATAGATAACTCATCAGATTTTTTTCATTTTTCAATGACTCAGCATAATCACATAAGAGCTCAAGAACATTTAAAGAAAAGTACTTATTTCAAAAACTGATCTAAAATTTCATTCAGGACCACATTAGAAATGACATGCTGAGCTCACAGGAGAAGAACAACGCCTGCATTTACTGGAAACATTGCAGTAAGAGTGAGTGAAGTCATTGAAAACAAATTGCTCTTCCTTTCCTAAATAGGCCTGGGCTGGAATAACGTCCTCTGGGTTGTGACCAGATTTAGCCTTCACAGACAGTTTGTTCCACAGAAACTGAGTAAATTCTCTTGAGAAACAAATCTGCAAATATGCGCATGGGAATTTTTGGGGAGGAGAGTTATACATGGATCTAATGCAGTCAAAAGTATATTAAAGCTCTAAACAATTTGCTGTTGTTTCAGAGGAGCATATTCCGTTACTGACACTTCTATTACTACAGTAGGTACAATGTTATATTGATCCAACTGTGTCAAAAGTTATGTGAACAACACGTATATCAGTTCCTAATTCAAATACACATTACTCACTATTATGAAAACTACAAAGACTGTGAAACCTTAATGATACAGATCCAAGTACACATTGATAAGATTGAAGGACAAATGATTCGTATTAACTTGTGTACCTTCTACTGACATTGTTTTCAGAGCATCATAAAGGAGTAGGAAAACATTGTGCAATAGCCAGTATGAACAAATTTGCTTTTGATTCTCCTACTACTAAAGAGCTTGTGAAAATGTTTTAGGACAAGACCTTTTCCTGCCCACTCAAGGAAGCAAGAACAGCATTATCCTGTTTGACTGTTTGCAACAAGCACAAACATTCACACTTTTCCCCACGCATATGCCTTAGATGATCCCAACAGATAGTAGGAGACAAGGAAAGTCAAATAATGTGCTCTGACAACCACATGAGCAATAGTCTTCTCCTTGAGCTTTCCAAAGCTAACAATGGAAAAGGTATTTCTCTGCACAGAATCACCGTTATGGATAATACTATTGCTGCTCAGTACCCTCAGTTCTTCGCATTTTTTTTCTGATTTTTTGGTCCTTGGATAAGTTGAGTAATACATTTCTGTGAAATATACTTTAAGCTTAGTCAGGTTGGATCTCACCCTGGTACTTCCACTTCCTGTGAAGCACGTTTCTTCTTCTAAATCTTTCATTTCCCACCAAGAAGCACTGTATTTAGAGAGCTGCAAGATGCTATGATAGAATCATAGGAATTAGGAGTCATCAAATTCACCCCTCTGCTTTTGGGAAGGAGAAAGCAAAGTGATGACAGGGGATAAAAGGACAATAGAGCAATTTATGTTATACACATGTCTATCTGTACCAGCCATGTAACTGCAACTGAAAGAAATATATTTATTTGACAATTCACTCTGCAAAATTGAAATGTGTTTTAGGATTTTGTTTCTATCATCTTTTTTTTATCTGCTCTTTGATTCCTAATTCCTTCATGGATTACTAAAAGCATAGGTATGGCTTTTGAACTCTGTTGTCACTAATAACGTGAAGCCTACCATATCAGAGAAATAATGACAGGTAAAGAGAGGAAGTGAGGACATCGCATCCTAGCATTATGTATTTTTCTCCCTGAAGTTTCTCTCTCCCCAACTTTTCTTGACAGAACTGGTCTAATAATCTAATAAGAATGAGTCTTCTTTGCCAAAATCACCTTTTCATTATTTCTGCACTCATAGCGCTGGCAATAAAAGACTGCTCCAAAAAGGAAAATATTCTCAAGCTCTTGGCCTGTAGTGCTCCGGAAATGTGATTTACTTCCAGAGGTACAGACAGCTCCAAACTCATTTAAATCAAGGGGCTTTGGGACTAGCTGGTAGATTTTGTGATGTTTTCCAAGACAGGAATGAAACAGAAGCATCTGGATATTCCGCATTCACACTGCAGTGACAATGGACTGTCATTCCCAAGGTTGGGTGTGCCTTTCATCCTGACTCCAGATGTGCTCCCCGAAGAGGTTATTTTTGCTGTTCCTCCTCATTCAAACTTCCCACCTGGAGCCATGAGTGTTCTTCCTCTCCCATCCACAGGCTCAGTTGCTCCCTGGTAATGTCGACAAATAAGTCCAGCACTTGCACCTGGCTAATTGACCAGGTCAGAGAGAGCTGGGAACTGCTCATGTTAGCATCTCCACCAATAGATCAGAAAAGGTAGTGATTTCCAGTTTGGATGCTGTGATGAACAGCTGTAAGGAGTAAAATTCTCAGCTGGAACATCTGGGGCTGAAAGAGGATGTGTGACTACATCCTGAGACAGCTAGACTAAGTAACAGAAGCAACTGAGCTGTGTTTATATAACTTCCAGGCACTTAAATGAAAAGATTACTCTAAAACCTTCCTCAGCCACCACTAAAATACTAGAGCATCCTGCCATCTGTTTCCTCAATTAGAATACTAACGTATCTAATTAACATATTTTTATTTTCTGGTCTCAGATACTCACAAAAAAGCAGGAAAGAAGCCTGTGAAGTTAATTGCAGAGAGGAGCTCTAAATACAATGATACAAATAAAAAATAACTACCCATTAAAAACCATATAAAGCTTAAAATTGTGCAACAACTAGTTACAATGCCAAGAAGAAAAGCTAACTGGCAAAAATGCAAAAAATAAATCCAGACGAAGATTGTTTCAAAAAATATGAGAAACAAAAGCCCAAAGAACCTCAGGAATTGGAAAACTTCTGTAAAGAGTGAAACATCCTTACTATATTCTGTTATGAATTCATCTCAAGATTCTGATGACAGTATCTTGAACAAGAATAGCTTGTGATAATTCATTACCTCATTTAAATTCTTAATACTTGTAGGATTATTTGTTTTTCATATGAGAGACAGAGTATATGATTTTCAAGAAAGGCAATAGGCTATTGTGTGTCCAGTTCTTACTTATCTCACAAAATATCTTTAACTCCCTCATCCACGGTACGTGGATTATGTCATTATGAGCCAACAGGTAATATCAGCTTGATACATCCTATTTGAGAGGCTCGGTTTTCAGCTGCTAGTCGTTTTTCCTAATATTTAACTATCTGGTATTCCATGTTCCCAGTTACATATCTGCTTCAAATGTATTTTTTTCCTAAGCAGACTAGGTCATCTCCTTTTGTGAAGTACACAGTAGCAGCGGTTTAGTTTTGTCTGATAAAAAAAAAACAAAACCAAAAAGAATGAGGAGAAATTGTTTTTTGAACCTTCTAATGATTAGAATCTAATGCTTCATAGTTTGGAGTAGAGGTTTTTAATTTTAGAAACTTTTTAAGACATTTTTTCATACAGAGTCTTTGATTATGCCCACAAATTAGCTAACATTTGTCCTTCAATTAATTTGTTTACATGTCTCCCACAGAGTAATCTTAGATTTTTTTTTTTTCCTTTTTAATCTTCTGAGAGTCTTGTTTTTATAGACTATGCTGTCCCTCAGCCTGACTTGACAACATACTGCCAGTGAAAAGTTTGGGAACTTGGTCTTCCACCGCGGAGAGTTGAGTGGGTGTAGAAGGGTGAACAACTGAGACTGAACAGGCCTGAGAGGAAGTATGGGAGAAAAATATAGAAAGGTTTCCCCTTTAGAAAAGTGCACTTGCTGGGTTAATTTCCCTGACATATTCCAAAGTGGAACACAGATTTCCTGAGTCTGCAGTTGGCAAATCTCTGTGAAACTCTCTCCAAAAATGCGTGATTCTCCTTCAGAGCTATTCACAGAAATAGCTGCTACCATTACCTGCTACTATTACCGTTTTCTCCTTTACGCCCAATGGTGGATGATTTGTGTAACTGTCAGTATTGTTTGGTGCAACGGAGGCTATTTTTTCCCATTTTGATGATTTAAAAAAATGGAAAATGACATTCTTAGGAAATATGTGAAAAGAACATAGATATCATTTTAAAGCAAGCATTACAAACTCAGATTTCAATTTCTCTTGGTGATTTTAATGCGACACTATTTTGCATATGATATAGTAATTAAAAAGTTTCTATATCCCATTTCATGCCAAAAGTTACGCCTCATCCATTATGTTAAATGCATGTGCTCAGTACTGTGTAGCAAAGGAAATACAGACCAAAGGAATGAGGCATGGAACAAAGAGGAGATGTACAAAATATTAGCGACCTGTTATGTGAAGATGTTTCAAAATGTTCCTGGTGGAAGACATGAATATTGAGGGAAAATACACTTTCTGTGCTAAAGAATTATACCACTGTGCACAGATATACATATTTCCTCCTCTTCTTCAGTCTCTTTATATGAGAGGTGACTATACAGCAGATGTAATTACTGTTTCCCGGTGACTCAGGCATTAGCTCTCCCACACCATGCCTGCAGACACAACCTCTTCAATTCAGCATCTTCTTCAAATTAAGATTTATACTCAGAACTGTAATGAAACAAATAGGCACAGTTTTCTTACCATTACGTGTGTAAAGTATTGCCATAGGGACAGAAAAATTACCTTGATCATGAAATAATGTCTGAGATGGATTATATCACAGACATAGCTCTTTCCCTTTGGCAATGTTTTACTGACGTTCCCTTGAAAACCAGTCAGAATTTACACCCTCTATCTGCATGCATATACACACACATTATATTCAATTTTTCAGACTAGCTTTAACACAAAATCTAATTTTAAACCTGTTAAATTATGGATATAATTTTGCATTTGAAGTTTGTTGGTATAATTTAGATCTCTGGAACAGGTAGGAAGATTGCACCCTAAATTACTGAGCTGTATGGTACATTAGGTGAAGTAATATCTCATTGATGTCATAGGAAGTACTCCATATATTTTAGGAAGCACAACTTCCTCCCTTGTATTCTTTGCTACCAAGGAGAAAGACAAATCTGATGCTTCGTAATAAACCCCCAGCCATGCTACAGTCTTTTCATCTCAGTCCTTAAATGCTGTGAAACGGGTACCTCTTGCCCCTTAATATTCCCAGTATAAACTAAACCTCTCATAGCACAAAGCTGAGGCTTTTCAAGAACCACATTGTTCTTTGTATTACCCTAATGGAAAGTAAATATCATAAGCAGAAGAAACATAACTGGAGCACCCTGCTGTCTTGACTGTTCTTGGGTGCTAGAGCAGCCCTGCATGTATGTTGCTAAACAAGCAGATGCATTTTTGAGGCTGCTCTAATTTATGCAAGGTACTGGACTTACATTTGGCTGCCTACAGACTCCAGGGCATGATACAAGCGGCTTAAAGCCAGTTTTGCCTGTTCTATTGATGAGAGCAACTCAGCCAGATCAGAAAACTGGCACTTAAGTGCCAAATAATACAAATTATAATAATAATATTTTGGGGCAGAGGAATAAATAGATGCCAGCTTCAGCAAATGTGACCCAATGGTGATGCATAAATAAAACACCATCTGCTGGAGAATTCACAACCCTTTAAGACCTGCACTTTTGAGTTCACAGAATTTTATTAAAATAAATAGATCATCAGGGCAAGGTTTAGGAGCAGATAACTCAACTGTGACTCCTGTTTTGATTTCTTTCCAAAGCATGGCACTTCCAAATACTAACAGTAAGGTTTCTGTTTCACTTCAAGAATCTACTTAACTTTCCTGTTTGGATTATAAAACAGGGATGAAAAGAGACTGGTTGAATACTCTTGTACTACTTCCTCCGTCTTTCTGTATGCTGATGTTTCAGGATATACTGTCTTTCCACAAAACTGCAACAAGGAACATTGCAGTTAGAATCTGCTGATTTTTGATGTTTACTAAACTCACAGAAGGTGTGTTGTGTGATTTTCCTTCTGTCTCAAACTCTCTCTCTTTGGTCATTGACACATGCCACTAACATAACTTAACATAACTGGTTTTTCTCTGTGAAAAGGAAGTATTAAGCTCTGAGACACTGTAATAAATTTGCTTGGTTTTGATAGAGATTGACTACCTGAATGCTATCATTTTTATGAGCTATAAATTGCTCTTACAAGCTGTAGGATCAAGGGCCGTTCATGCTCTATTTTGACTTAAACCGGATGAGCAATTTGCAATGATTCCTTCAGGAGATGTCAGTTCTTTCTATTGTGTAAGTTTGCCATAAATGCAATTCCTAATGAATTGCATCATTCTCCGTGTGTATTGCTCACATGTAACTTACTGTAAATGTCTGAACTTTTAGGTGAGCTGCTTATACATGTGTGGTGGTTTTCCTGATCCCTGTAGAATAGTTAGATGCAGCTATCAAAAGCTTATATATATTTCAAATATAATTTTGTTATTACTATCATAGTTCCTTGTAGATCTAGTGATCGTCTAGAGATGACTACTGAGATCTTGGCCATCTGATGCTAACAAAACACTCATATGAGTAGAGACAACATGATGACAACAGTTTGTGGTTTCAGCTCTGTGCTCATCTACCCTTTGTGGGAAGAGGGGGGAACACACTGGGCTTCTACCTTGTTGGAAATTAAGCAATCAATGAGAAAGAAACATGGGACCCATTTTTCTGGTGAAGACCTGAACTGCACAATGACCAAGTGCTCAAGACTGCAACAAGATCATGATAAGGGCTGGATGTTATCCTAAATTATACTCCAATGTTCGAATACTGTTTCTGCTCTAACTTCATTAAAACAAAAATGATTGGTAATATACTTTCAGGTAATACTGGTGAAACCAAGCTAGCTTTTGCTGCCACTTAGTTTCATTTGTTAAATGTTCCTTTTTCTCTTTTCTGCAGTGTTTGTCATAGTCTTTTCCTGTCCTGGAGTGAAAAAATTGAATAATTAACAGAAGTATCAATATCAAAGTTAACTTTTTTCTGTGTTAAAATGGCATTGTGTTAACCTCTTTAAAAGAGGGTTAGCTCCCCCAAACTGTCTGGGGTTGTCATTTAGTTAGATGTTTTCTCTATAAAGAGTTCCTCTGTGGATCTTCCAAGCATGCTAACCATATCACTTAGAGGTGAACTAGAACAAGGTTTTCAGATAGAAGCAAAGAGGGAAGCTCTGTTATTTGGTTTATATGGTTTTCTTAATTCTTCCTGAAACTGAATGAAAAACATAAATATTCTCTGAAATTAAATTCTGGAAAAAAAATATTCCTTGTTTTAACCCATTCATTGCTAGTTATGAGATACCAATCTGAAAAATACCATTAGTGAGTGGAAATCTCTCCTACTGACCAGAAATAGACAACTCTGCTGCCAACTCTCCATGGTGGACAACTCTCTGTGGGACAACTCTCTTCGAAACAACTCTACACAACTGATTCTCCATGACGACAACTCTACACAGACAGATCCAGGGGCAGGTTTAAGGCTAAGGTTAAGATTCACATTCAGGTTCCGGTTAGGGTTTGATGCTCCTCACCGAGAGCTGTCCTTACAGAAAGTTGTCTGAGTAGAGCTGTCTCATGAAGAGCTAGCAGCAGAGAGTTATCCTTGTCCCCTACTGACAACTAAACCCAGATTAGCACATTTCCTCACTTCAGAAGACGCACAGTTAACTCTTAAAGTAGATGAAATATTTGAATCTGATCTTCCACCTCTCTGTTGTGTTACAAGTAGGTTTAAACTCCAACTCCTGATTTGTTGTAGTTCACTTTTCTGTCTCTGGTGTGAAACTCTCCTAGATGGGTTTGTCCTCGGGACATTCTGTCTTGGCCATTTGTGGAGAAGGTAAGTGTAATTTTGGCAATTTTTCCCTGCTATTCTACAATTTTGAGTGGCACTGATGGTTACAGTTCCTGGTCTGCTTCCGTGAAATCTCTACTGTCAGGTCTGGGATGGGCCTTTCTATATGATAGTAGAAAATTAGCCCTTGCTATCTGCTCCTCTAAGATTTGTGAAACCATAGTAATTCTCAGAACAATTTCTTTTCTTTTTTTTCCGAGCCTACTTGGATATTCTTTTACTGAGTAGTTTACCACAGATTTTCATGTGGGTATCACTCCCACAAATACAAGAGAAGAATAGAATAGTGATTATTTAGCCACCTATTTGCGTCAATCTCTCCCCATGAGAAGATGGGACTTTTTCTACCTAGTATATCAGTCACTGATTAGGAAGAAGACTGGCAATATGTCTGCCATTGTCAAAGGGCTAACTTGAGTATAAGATTCATCCTTCGCATCACACAGCACTGCTAAATATATCTGTTGTTAGAGAACATTAGATTTGCCAAATGTCTACATGTTTCCCTGACTCCTGGCTCTCAATATGCCTTTGTCCAGCTGACTCATTGATTCATGACGTCTTTTCAGCTGCATCACTGGTAGCATTGCTGTTTTTCATTACTTACCAACCATCAGACATTTCTTTTTCTTAATTATTTCTCCTTTTCTCCCTCTGTAGAATTATCCAAGAGAAAAATTTCAGTTTTACCCCAAACCAAAATTACAAAGAGCCAAATAAAATAACAGCTGCTGCCTGTGCAAACTTTGAGAACTAGGGTGTTTTATGTACTCACACAACAGCAGCGTCATAAAGAAAATCTGTGTTCCTTTACAAACTGGTGGGGTGGTTTTACTTCAGAATAAGAAAACAGCTGTGAGTCTTTCCAAAATCACTGTCAAAGCTGTGTTTTCACTGAGAGGAAAGAGAGACAAAAAAAGACTGGCAGAGAAAACAGGTAAAGAAACTCCTTAAAGAACAGATGTTTCATGACAGGTCAGAGCACAGTAACCCAATTGAAAAAGAGCTGTGGCAAGGCATAATATCAGCATTCAATATTTTCCCAGTCACAAGTATTGTTCTTCTTAACTGATGATGGCAAACAACTCTGCTGCAACCTTTTAGATACAGAGGATCAATGAGTTATTAATTGTGCCACTGCATATACTGTGATACATAAAACAGTATTTATTATATTGACAGGATGACTGTAACTCCTGCTTCCCTTAGTGCTGGAATCAGGAGTTCTCCATTCGTTTGTATCTGCAAAGCAGAATAAAAATTGAAATCAAATCTGAATGTTAGCATTTTAGGTCATTGTGAACTATAAGAACCAAGGGCACACCCACTGTTAAAAGAATCAATTGCCTCTCTTTGAATCTTTTTTTGTCCATCATGATGCAGATGCTAAGCAAATCAGGAATAAGTAATGGGGTTAATTAAGATCATGATCACTATGAAATATCAGCTTACGGTTGCCCTTTCTACACTAATCAAATTTCACAGTATTAGCACTAGAATTTTTTTAGTTTTGTTCTTATTCCTTGTGATGCATATTTGCATTAGGCATGACTATTGGAACCTTGAGGTCGAATCCTGTGTCCTACAGTCCGAATCTGGTATTTCATCTGCGATCTAAAACTAATACGAAGTAGCTGTAAGTGCCTGAGACCATTCACTTAATGTCTATGATTCACTTTACACATCCAGATAAATGGAGGGTAAATGCTTGCTAACTTCTTCCTGACAAGATTCATGAGTTAGAAAGTAACTACATGCACCAAGCAACATACAACCAAGAGAGGAATGGACCAGACCTGACCTATAAACAACGTCATAATTCCCTAGGCATTCCCTAACCTCCTAGGCATAAGCTGTTAGCAGCTCATGGTCAGCAACAGCCCAGCCTCTTCCTGGCGGTCTGTGCTTCAAGGAGGTCTCCCCCATTGCCATTCCAGCTAGCACAGGCGAGGACAGGATCAAGAAACAGGGTTCATATTAGGTGGCAAGAGACTGTGCAAGTATTTGCCAGCTCTGTAAAAATGCAGATAAATGACTATACTAGGTGTATGTTTTCGTCTGTGCCACCTACTGATCCCAACTGCTGATGCAGGTGTTCCTTGTTGTTAAGAATTAGAGACATAGGATACAAAAGGACGGAGATCAATTTCACTGTTGGCTTCACCACGTGATTTTAAGTACTCCTCAGCCCTGATAGCACGCCCCTCTCTGCTAAAGAGAGGAGAGTAGCGTGTCACTGGAAAATCTGGTGAGCAATAGTTAATCCTATGGTCACAATTTCTATAAAATCAGGTGAATTCTGTTATGCCTGAAATGCTATTTCAGTGCTTTAAACTCCAAACAGACTTCCAGCACAGTATGCTCCTGTGTCCCAGAAGACTGATTTAAGTGAATATATGTATAAAGCCTGGAGAAATGTTATTCATCTCACGATGTCCTGGGCCTATTGCATAAAGGATTAGGACTTTTATCCTCACCCATAAACAAATTTTTTGAGGTTGGTGAGTGTATCTGGGTATAAAAAAAATAATCTTTTTTTGAGAAAAAAACAAACGCATGACTCTTAGCATTGACCATATACACATGGGCTAAGTCCTCTGCAATCTTCCCTCAGCCTATTATCAAAACCTCATTAAATTACAAAATAAGAAGAGTCGTTTCAATGTGCCTGGGTGATCCTGAGACCTAAATCAAATTATTTACTAATGGTCATCTAAGTGCATGGCCATCTGTGAATTCCAGTGAGATGTAAATTCTTGAATGCTTAAATTATGACTGAGAACCTGGGTAACTGAGTTACTTCTGAAAATTTTATCTGAGAACTGAACAACAACAACATCTGAGTTTAACATAAATTGTCAGGTTGCATGTGCATCCTGATGTGGGCGAAGTTTCAGATTAAAACTGCTTTTTTCCATAAAAAAATGAGAAGGCTAATAAATCTTGATTCATCGAGGGAAAAAACAGTTGTCTCTCGTATGGGTAGTAAATAAAGACACTTTCACTAAGTAAAAGGATCCCCAAATTTACTATCATGAGTTACAGAACAGCTGCCCACTGGGCGGGATTAGGGAGCCTAGGCACCACTTTATCAATTGCTCACTGCGAAGAAACAAAAGGATGAAGTAACTGGTGCTACAGTGTCTGGGATCTAGGTGTATCCTAGTAAAACTGGTTGAACATTACATTGGAAAATTTGTTTATGTAACCAGTATCTCTTTGCTGCTGGTTTTCTCTTAGCAGACTTAACGATCTTGCGACGTTTTTGTCCTACACTATGCACTGGGCAATCATGAGAATTAAGTTTTTACATGGATTAAGCTGCTCCCGTGTGTCAGGATCATCAGTTCCTGGGGAACAGAAGAATGGGGTTGTCAGCTTGTCTGAAATGTATGTTATTACTAACCAGATCTGATAGTAAAAAAAATTGTACTTTATTCCTTTTAAATCTAGGACTTGAGGACTAGGTATTGTGTTTGAAAACAGGGAATATTCCCTGTGGATTTCTTTCATTTGTTTGATTTTAAGGTGGTTTCTGTCTTCCCAAAGTCAAGTCAAAATGATGCATCAGTTCCTAGATCACTCAGATAGCTCTGTTCCTTAAGATTTTTCTTTTGCAAATAGGAATCTTGATTAGGGTGTAACAACCATTTTATAACTCTCCCTCTCTGTAGAGTTTCTTTTGCATAAATCAGCATAAGGTTGTTGAAGATAAAGGGATACAGCTTATTACTAGCTCATATTAATCTCAGAGACCAGCAAATAAACACATTGGAGGACCACAGAGTTTTTAGAGGGAAAGTCCTAACTACACGAGGTTGAGAATGAGGTACACTCTGATAGCTGGGGTGTAGGAAAAACTCCTGAATTTCACATTCACTGCCAAACAACATTTCAGCTGCTTATTGTAATTAACAAAAAGCAATTACAACATATTTAGGGGTGTTAATGCATCATTTTATCTACTGCACACCAAAGGCATTTCTTTTTTATGGTGCTTGAGTTCTTAGACATGAATGAAATAATAGCATAGACACAATGGGACATTGCACAATTTATATTCCTAAAGAACCTATAGAGATTGATATTGCACGTATGGATAACAAGAAAAATGTTCCATCCTGAAGAGCTGTAAGCCTAACTGAGAAGAAGAACTTAATTTTCTATGCGGTGGATTGACATACAGAAAACACGAGTCTTCCAATGCCTCATACAGGAAACCCAAGACAGAGACAGGCATTGTGTACAGGTCTTCTGTCTAACACTGGCACCTGATCTAGAGAAGAGTCCTTCCTCTTGGCAATCGCTTTTGTTTGTTATCTCCCTCCAGCCAGTTTTCACTGGGCTTACTTTTACTCTTACACCCTTTTTTCTTTGTCTGTTTCTGTCAATGCTCCACCTTACTGCCTATTTCTTTAACAAGAGGATGGCCATACTGTGACAATGATGATGTCCAGTCGGCCTGAGTGCTGGTAGAGATGTGGCTCTTTAATAGGGTCAAATGTATTCTGCTGTTATGTGAGATGTGCTGGATTTCAATGGAGAGTAATGGTCCTGTGCACAGAACAGTAACACTAAATCTCAGGTTTTGTTGTGGTAGTTGGAGGTAGTTGAGGTAGTTGGAGGTAGTTGCCGGGGTGCTCTGTGCTGAAATGAGTGTCAGGGTAGCTGCAAGGGGAGGGAAGTAAGGGATTTATCTATCTCCCACATGTAATGTTGGGCAGTAATAATAGTTAGAATGATTATAAGGGTGAAGTTGAATACTAACCGAAAAAAAAGAAAAAAGGAAAAAAAAGATTGCATTTTCAAAAGGAGTTATTTTTGGAACTGTTCTGCCACATTTCCCAGTTTCTTGTCCTGAGTGTATGGCAGTCAGTTTAATTATTTTTTTCTATAACACTTGAGAAATTCTGCAGTTGTGATTCATGCCTGGTGGGTCATTAATTTACTTTCTGCCAGTTTCAACGCACAACCCTCTCAGAGCTGGCAAAAAACATGCACTTGCACATGGTTCACAGTGACCGATGGTCATCATCAATCAGATGTAACAGTTGAGGAAAAAAAGAAGGTGGACATAGTAAGGGCTACTGGAACTGTTGAGTGAAACACAGCATCCTTCACCTACAGTGAAAAGATTATCCTTCAATATATACATTAACTCTCAGCAAAACCTCATTGTGGTAGATACTCTTTATACCACCGTATTTTGTGTCAAAGAACTTGGCTTCCATCACCAGAAGAATTCAACTGCCATTTCCCACTTCAATTAATATACACAAATCACATCAATAGGCGTGATGTGCACTAATAACTTTGAGAATCTGGACCATTGAGTCTTAAAGAGCAAGGCAGGGAAAGGGAAGGATAGGTAGTACTGAGAAGTGAAGTGATTTATCTCTTACAGAGGCAATTTTTTAAACTAGACGCAACAGCTTCTAAAGTTCTACTGCATCCCTCTTTCCAGTTAGTGCCTGTTGAAGGAATGTCAGCCGAGGATGTGGATTGCAGCAGAATATCCAATCTTTCTAATTGGTTGTCCTTACTGTGGCAGTGAGGAAGTAGAAAATCTAACTCTGTTTCCAGGGTCCAAAGAATAAAACTTGGATGGATGGTCCAGAACTTTCAGGTATAAACTGGTACATACTGACCCCAAAAATATAGCTCATCTGGGACACGTAACAAAAAAAGAGACTCATGTACTAATGGGACAGCATTCATGAATAGAGTCTGAACAACAAAAACATCTCAAGCCCATTTTAGTTGATTACCTTAGTGCCCAAGCATTGGGCATTTTGATAACATTACAACATCTTGGAGATAGGACTCATTTCTTTTTTAATGGGTGAGAAATTGAGGCATAAAAAGCAATGGGAATCATATCCAAAGTCAGGAAGCCCTTAGTTTCCTCAGAATGGAAGCCAAATCCTAGCACCTTAGCAAGGATGTTGTCTTACCTGTCTAAGCTGCTGGCATTTGAAATATCCTTCAGATCTGCAGAAGCTCATATTCAGCTACAAGTCCGAGCCCTGGATTTCAAGCCAACCTGCAGCAGGAAAATTTGCTTGTATCCAGATTTTTTTTTGTTAAAACTTGTCCATCTGTTGTCCAAATCTTGTCAGTTTTAGGAGAAACCTCTATGCTTAAACACTTCATTCCTTGACTTTAAGTGAACACTTCACCTGTCAGACATTGATCTTGGATCTGGATTTTCTTACCAGTCCTTCAAAACAATTGCTGTCATCATGGCATATTATTTCCATATTGTGCTTGAGAGCAACAGCAATTATTTCCCACTTGAACTGACTTCAATGTCACTACACTGATTAACCAGCAAATGTTGCTATAAGGGAAAGTGTTGGTCTTCCTTTTCCATTGGAGCAGGAAAATGCCAGATCTCAGCAGCACAGGCCTTGGGGATGGCTGCATTAGTTTTCCAATGAAAAGCTCTGCGCAAGGCAAATTTCCCATCCCCCATGCCTTCCCTCCACTCCTTTCTTCCTAAAACACACACCAAGGTTTAATATAAAGTTAATTCTATAACCCAAGGTTCTTTTTTTTTCTTTTATAATGCTACTGACCTCCCATTTCCTTGTCAGTCGACACCAAGTAATTCCCCAGATGGAGAGAAAGATTTTCAGTTCGAATATCCCTGAAACACATTTAAAGCCAAAGGCTTTATCATGGGAATAAAAGCACCGAGGCTCTCACAGCTGGGAAGATTTATACAGCTGAGCCTTACCAGCTTAAATGCCTACAGACAGAAACAGCTGAGCTATGTATTATTTTTTCCCCCAACTTGCAAGGGAGATGAAAAATGCAGAGACAGCCAGTGGATAGATATGACTGACAAAGGAGGGGCAGAGCTGTCTATGTGTAGCTGCTGCAGTGGTGTTTTTATAGGATAATTTCAGCTCCAGAGTTGAGGGGGCTGGGACCGACATGATCGCCCTAGCCAAGAGGAACTGCCCTTTCACCTAGAGCACTCCAGACAGTGCCAGGGAGTCTTAAGCATCAGCAGGGAGGCATGGAGCTGATGCCACACTGATGAGCTCCAGGGGAAAGGTGTTTGGTGGAAGATGTGATGAACTGAGTGCTCTGTACAGCAGAACTACTATTTGCAGTCTCAGTAAAAAGAAAGGACAAGCTGTCTCTGCTCTTCTCACCACAACAGTGACAGTATTTTGTTCTTTAAAAAGTGAAGGCAGACCTTCAAGAGTTTGATCTGCCTCATGTGAAACAGGCATTGAATGACCATGCTTCCTTTGGAGACAAACAGCAAGGAAGATTCCCAGAGCCTCAGCTTGTCGTCCACCCACAAAAGGACATGCTGACCTGATGGAAGCAACCTCCAGACTCTTCTGAATAGTCTACACTGGTGCTGGCAAAAGGTGATCAGAGCAGCCCTGATTGTTCAGCAGCCATGATAACATGAGCAGTTTTTGTCTGTAATCAACTTCAGCCTCTGACATATGTCGGTTGCCCTGCATATGTCCTTCACGTCACTTAAACCCTGGAGATGCGGGCTGCACTCTGTGCTGTGCATGGCTTAATCCCATCTCTCACAGCCCTTGGCCACAAAGGAATTCTCCAAAGGAAGCATGGACATTCAATGCCTATTTCATGTGAAGCAGATCAAGCTCTTAAAGCGGAAAGGTGTTTAGTGGAAGATGGGATGAGTTGAGTGCTCTGCACAGCAGAATTGCAGTCTGAGTAAAAATAGAAGCCAAGCTCTCTCTCCTCTTCTTACCACAACAGTGTCAGATGTTCCAGCAGTGCTGTCCGGAAGTTCCTCTTGTCCATCAATGCATTGCTTCTCCCCATGTGTCCAGGTAGGCTTGGGATTCAGTATTCCCTCAAAAACATATTCACTCTGAGCCTGGGGTCATCTTCGCTTTATTATAAAATGGAAAATAAATTATTTACATTCTTAGGAATGTCAGTGAGCCGCTTTTGAAATGTTTGGTGCAAGATTGACCAATATGCTTGTAAATCATCGGAAAAGCAGAGCTTCATTTTCTAAATGCTGCCAGTAAATCAGCATAGAAAGAGAAAAAATTTCAACAGTCCTAGATATTGATTATAAATGTCTTTTAGCAATAAGGAAGAAAACACAATATCCTAAAATTAACAGGTCTGGCAAGTATTTAAAAGATTGTATTGTCAGTAATGATGTATCTAGTGACTGAAGTGCTTAGAAACAATCGGTATCTGTGCTTGTCCGGCTTGAGGGACTTGATAGGGTATCTAATTTGCAATGCAGGTTACTTGGGATTCACGAAAATCACTCATTCTGCAAAACTTATGTCGTCATACCTGCTTGTCAATATCCAATTGTTGTCATATTCTTAACTGTAATTTTTCTTGGGATATGGATTTTAAATAAATGTATAACAGCTGTTAGTCGTGTTGCTTAACACATGAGCCATCCGTCAGGTTCAAAAGTAAAAGTCCATTTACCTTAATAACCCATTGCTCACAATGACTGTAAATAAGAAAAGAATGGGGTTATCAGAAGTAGGTGCGAAGACTTCAACAATTTATATCTTGTGAATTTATATAAAGCTTATAGATATTTTATGTTTTGTCTTTATTGTTTTGGTAGCTCTCAGTTTGAATTTTGACTGCACTTGAGCATTAAAGGGATGTTTGACTGGGAATTGCACTCAGCAGTTCCCAGATCTTTAAGGAGTGAGAAAAACTAAAGTAGAATCCATCACTACGAAGATATAATTTCTATCCATAGTGTTTTGTGCATGTATTGGACTTACCACTTTATTTCCCAGTCCTTCAGTCTTATGAGATATTTTATACTTTCCCAGTTACTTGTAGATTTCATTATGTTGCATAAGTTTGTATCGTGCACGGGCTTTTGCAACATAGGTCTTCACCCTTTTCTTCTATTTCCTTTTATATGCTTTAACAGCATAGATCTCCGTGGATTTTGACTGTGAAGTTCCTTGAATTGTATAAATTTAACATTTATTACTAAATTTTCCTTTCCATCATTTAAACTACAATTTAAGACCATAGTGAAGGGTCTCATGAAAACACTTTCTAAAGTAAAACTTAATTATTTTAACTGGAGCTTGCTTTTCTCTATGCTTGATGGCTCTGGCTGAGCCACATCTACTATACTAATTCAGCTGCTTATGTAGTTTATCCTGATTCGCCTGTGAATCATGTTGAATTTATCCCTCAACCCTTTTTAAAGGTGACTGTCACGTTTCCCATCTTTCATAACTTTGGTACTAAGGATTATTTATGCAAAAAGATGCACGCCACAGCTCACAGGTCAGCAATTTCACATCTGAATTCCTGAGACCTCCTGAATGAATGGGTGCTGTTCAGACTCATAGACTAGTTCCTGCTATTTTATACACTTGTTCTAAAAGCTCTTCCAATGAAGCTTTAATATGAGACAGTCTTTCACCTTCGCATCCCCCCAAATGGCTCAAATATGTGACAGTCTTTTGTACAGGAAACAACAGCACAGAGAATTAGCAGCAATGGACATATCTTCAAGTGCTCCTTCTATTACTTATTGGAAGCATCCAGAGGTTTTGGACAACAATACAGACTAAGATTAGTAAGAGCCACAGAGTAATCTAGACTTAGTTTTTGCTGTCACTTTTGTCTGATGGCCTGGCTAAGAGTGTTACTGCTTCTTCTTCCTCTCAGTCATGACACCTGCCTAGTGTTTTAATCCACAAACACTTCACAAGTTCCCTCAGGCTCCAGAGAACTCCATCTCCACCACAAAGTAAAGCTCTGTCCTTGACCTTTCCTGTAGTCACAGGAGACGGAGTTTGAACCACAGAGGCACAAACAGAGATGCAGCTAGAGACAAAACCAACAATCTCTGTCTTGTCATAAACAGGAAAATGAAAGAGACTACTTTCTCCTTCCGATGTTTTGGCATCCTTCACTGAAATCAAGCGACATCTGGTTGGGACCGTAAGAGGGAGAGTTAAGGGATGAGGAAGAAATACAGCCCTACTGCACTGTGGCAACCTAGGGAGGGAAAATGTGATGACTCACTCTAAGGCTTGAGAATGGAAAGAACAAATAGCATAGTGAAAAGGGGGGGGGAAAGGTACATGTTTACAATCTCTCTTTTCTGAGAAAAAATTGGAACACTTGATGTTCTTCCCCATTTCTTTATCTCCTGTGAGTGACTGAACCCCCCAGTGTAAGATGTTTTAACTCCTGCAAGCATTTTCTTCCCTCTTCAAAAGCTCCTGCCCCAGGTGAACAAGATTTATTCCCTTGAAGAACACCTTCACACAGGTGCCAGTTGTGCTTTTGTACACTGTTTGGAAACTTATGCTGCCTTGCAAACTCTAACCTCATTTCCTTGGTTAGTCAAGCTTTGCTGATTTGCACAAGCCCAGAGTCTAGCCCTAACTCTGGGCAAAAGCTCTGTGCTAATCCTGTGTGACCTTCAGTATTCTCTTTGGCTTTCTGCATGCCTTTCCCTGCCTCTGCAGCCACTGAATACAGGAGGCAGAGAAATGGGAAAAACCAAATATAGAGAGGTGTCACTGGAAAGTCTAAGCCTGTAAAAAAAAAAAGTCAGAAACTTGCTGTCTCAGCTACAGACCTCAAAGGGTAATGACACTTTCAGACATCATAAAACATGTGATTTCTCTTAAGCATTTGAGAAGTTGCAAAAAAGATTGAAATAAGTTCTGGAAATCTTGAAAATTGTAAGGTATCATAGTGAATATTCACAAGATTTGTAATATGTAACTTTGTTTATTAATAGGGAACAATACTTGATATAATACACCATTCAAATATTATGGAGATGAAGGGAAAATTTTGACATTCTGAGTCTTTGACCTCTGAATGAACTTCATAGAATCATAGAATCATAGAATTCCTTGGTTGGAAAAGACACTTGAGCTCATCAATACAACCATACCTGCCCACTACTAACTCATATCCCTGAACACTTCATCTACCCATCTTTTTAATACCTCCAAGGTTACTGACTCAGCCACCTCCCTGGGTAGACTCTTCCATTGCTTGACAGCCCTTTCGGTGAAGAAATTTTTCTTAATGTCTAATGTGAATCTTAATTTATCTTACAAAGTCACTAAAATTTGCCCTAAAATAATTATAAAAAAACTTAATTTGGATTCTGTTAGGGCAGTTCCACTATGCTCTTTCACAAGAAGAACAAACATCCTTACTAATTAATGGACTATTATACCAGCTATCAACAACTGATAGCTCCTCCAAGGGAATGTCTACCTACTAGGCTGTAGATTATGTTTTCTTCTAGGCTTTCTGGACAGAACATGCCTAGGATTTCTGGGTGGCACAGGCTCAACATCAACAGTAGTGGTATCAGTTGCATGATATTATAAAAACTGCTTATAACTGAGACTTTGCATAGGAAACATACATAATTTGGACACTCTGGCACTTTGTGTCTATGGATGCATTGGTAACTACATACACACACCCTTTTGTTGTTTCTGCATGTGTATGATTCCTCATCTATAGGTTTACGTTCATTGTAGAATTAATAGTGGTTCTCACTTGGGCTTTCTGCCTGCTTCCTGCTTCTCAAACAAAAAATGCGTTCCTGAATTAAATGACATTTTATCTTACACTTCTGTTTAGAGAGTTGAGGATAGGTCAGTGGAAGAAAGAAGCAGTGATTTTAGGTTAGCTGTGATTTCAAGAGGGTAAATCTCAGACATTGTACTAAGTGTACAATGATCAGAAGTGTTTATGGTCTTCCAGTAGCTTCCAAACCTGACTGCTCTGTAATCTGGGAGGGCACTGCAGTGTGACCATTCAGCTTTGAAGATGATTGAGCTGGCTCTGCTACAAGGGTATATTCTATACAAGGTAAGAACTATGGGCAGGCCTCTGGGTCACACAGAGAAGAGCTGAGTTTTATCAGATGGATATCAGCTGTACTGATGATGTTACTGTAAGAATCACTTCTCCTTGGCTTTAAGGATCTAATGACAATCACCGTTGTAGTCCAGAGCTGAACATTTCAACAACAGTAAGATTAGAGGTAGGACAGGGAGTGGGAAAACATGCAGAAATATTTTCTCAGACTGAGAATATAAGAAATATATGCCTGAAAACTTCTTTTATATTGCTTTGTTGGCAGAGGCATGTTTTGCTTTTACTTAGTGATACAAAAGGATTCCTTCTGTATCTTTTATAGGCCTGAAGCTTAATGTTAAAGTATCTCGACTCCAGGACATAAGACAAAGAATGTCATTGTTTATTCTTTGATGTTCTAAAGCATCTTATTCTTCAGGGATCTCAAAATGGTATACACACATTAATTAAATCTAGAGTACTCCTAAATCAGTTGCTATTATTCCCAGTTGATTGATGGAGAAGCTGAGATGAAGAGAGTCTATACAGTACATTTTCTAATGTGAGAGTATGTGAAATTAGACCCACGGAATTCATGGTTCAGCAATTAAATGGAAGCAATATGATATTTTTCACATATACTGAAAACCTTCTGTGTTCCACTGAAAAAAACCTAAAAAAAATGTTCTTTGGGTCCTCGGTGTCACAATACTCACAAAACTGCAAGGATTTTTTGGATGAAGGAAAGCTGGTCTTTACGTCTATCTTCAGTGGATGCCTCTGTGGCATCAAGTTCAGATCTAAATCAAAATATTCCCATGATTTATGGCTATGTGATTTATTTTTTCAGTTGCAGCTACTAGAAAGAAAGGTAACATCCAAGCAATGCAGACAAAGCTGAACTTGTGAAGCCAGCAGGTAGTATCAGGCAAAGCTTGTACACAAAGCATCTACTAAAAGATTAATCAGAAATCCTACTGGTTGCCACAGTAAACTGAGCTACATATCTTCACATTTTGTAAAGAAGAAATTCACTGGATGGATCCTGTTCTCACTCCATCTGTAACATGTAAGAAATAACTTTAGAAGTTTCAGTGAAGACTGCTGACCATGTTTTGTCTATTTACTTTTTCAGACACTGTTTTTTTTTTTTTAAAGACACAACTTTCTCAAAGGCAGATTTAATTCTGTTCTTTGAAGAAACACCTTTTACGGGCTTCATCTTCCTTTTCATCAGAAGTGTCTTCAGATGCAGCTTCCTCTTTTTTCTCTGGTTCCCTTCTGAAGTGAAAGAGATACCTGGCTGCTGATGGATCACAGACCATCTGAAAACAAGAGATTTGAAATAAACTAACTTTCTTTCTTTCTTTCTTTCTTTCTTTCTTTCTTTCTTTCTTTCTTTCTTTCTTTCTTTCTTTCTTTCTTTCTTTCTTTCTTTCTTTCTTTCTTTCTTTCTTTCTTTCTTTCTTTCTTTCTTTCTTTCTTTCTTTCTTTCTTTCTTTCTTTCTTTCTTTCTTTCTTTCTTTCTTTCTTTCTTTCTTTCTTTCTTTCTTTCTTTCTTTCTTTCTTTCTTTCTTTCTTTCTTTCTTTCTTTCTTTCTTTCTTTCTTTCTCATTAGGCTCCAGCATTGCAACCTTGGGCAGGTGGGCTTTCAGCATCGTGGACCAAGGCCCTTCAGAGTGCTCCTGGAGACCTGATTTGTGCTGGGGCTTTCCAAGCAAGTTGGGTGAGCATTAACTGGAGCAGCTTCAGCTCCCAGCCCAAAGTCTCACAAGTTTTGCTCACTTTTTTAAGAAGATGCATTTGTCCTTTCTCCCACAGCAAGCAGTATGGTGCATGCCAGACAGTAGATCAGTACATTCAACTAAGCTATTTTTGCTGTCTCAGAGGCAGGAGAATGGGACCTTTTGCCGGCTGCTTTCTGGTTGTAAAAGCATTGCTCTTACTGGATAATTTAGAATAAGCAAAGGCAGAGAAATTTCTAGGAGTTGAAGAGAAACCTGAGTCATACTTGGAATAGTTATTGCACTCAGATGAACAAATGATAATAAAAAAAATCTTTTTAAACTTAATAAACAGGATGTAACTTGTTAAACCTTAAAAACTACCTAAGCTAGCCAGTCCTTTGCTGTTATTGCATTGACTCCCATTTCTAGTTGAGCTACTTGTCTTACTCGTTGACCTTGGCATGCAATTTCCCTCCCTTGTCTCTCTGTTCTGCCTCCCACCACTTTTCTGTCTTGCCTATTTATGTTTTCTCTTGCTTTCAGTATTCAAGTTTATTTATCCTGTCAATTGAATCTGTTCTATTATTCAGGGAAGACTGTTGTCTAAAACATTTTGTCATGCAAAATATTCCCTAGAATATCAAAATTGAGAGTAATGGAAAGTAAATAAATATTCACAAAATATTACTTCTATATGGAGCTAGAACCATATTATATCTGGCTGCATGACAAGTCTGTCAGTCAGTAATACTAATTCCTCCTTGCAGCTGGCTGTGCCACAATACTTCTGAGTCCCTTTTTCTGAATCCTAAACCCATACCATATAACAACCTTAAGATTTTCACTTTTAAAGCTACAGGAAGGTCCTCAAATGGTATCTGTCTGCATCCTGCATCCAGCAGTTGGACAAAGTTGTGTTTTTAAAGTCAGAAATCACAGCACAGGTTACAGGAACACCTAAAGGAGCTGTTTCTATGGGACACACTCAAGACACAAGACTGAAACGTTATCTCTGTAGCTCAGACTTTCCACTTCTGATGTATTGTGGTTCACAGTCCAAAGCTGTTTCCTAAACATGTACTCCAAAGTTATCACACTTTGTACCAAGGAAATTATTCACTTTCCCCTTTTAAAAAGCAGCTGCTATGTGTTGAGGGGTGGGGGGAGGGCATAGCTGCCCTCTACATTGTTCAGTGTTCAGACACAGGGAAATCTGGATTCATCTCTCTTCAGCCTGATATTTTTGATGTTAAGTCCTAAGCACCAGGGTATTCCTACTCACTATCCTTGCAGCAACATCAGTGTGCAGAAAGAAAAGGAAGAATTCAAAGGGCCAGAGGCAAAGTGGGAATGAGAAGCTGTCTCTGTAACAAAAAGACAAATGCAATTCTTGTTAGGCAAAAATGGTGGATTCTGGACTGCCTTACCAAAACAGCTCAAATGCTCTTTATGAGGAGACATCAGACAAAATTCATAAACAGAGCTGGATTCTCTCCCCTTTCTAAAAGCATCTTTAACTGCTAAAACATAAAAGAGACTTTTTACTGTTATATCTGGGGTTTTGTTTTTTAAACAAGCTTTTCAAAATCAAAGTACATGTTTTAGGCTAAACACTAGGATCCTAATATGCCCGAACACTTCTTCCTCGTCAGGGACCCCGTTAACACTTGGTTCCTGAATCTAGGCAGATCCTAGATTTGCATTGAGCACCCAGCCAGAGCAATATGCTGGCGTCTGTGGGTACCTTAACTGTTATAGTGACAAAAGCATATGTTTCCACGATCCCTTAGGCAAATAAATGATCAGGCAAGGTTTTATGATGCCAGCACCATATTTCTATATACGATTTACTTTTGGTTCCTTTTTCTTATTTCAATGTCTGATAATCTGGTGCATTCAGCTGTTGCTTCTGGAAGTGATCATCAGAGATCAGGATAGTGGGTTCTGTCAAGACAGAGCACTCACTGAAAAAGACACACGAGGTGAAAGGCTGAAAGGAGACCAGGCCAGCAATTCCCATTTCCATGTGAAATCTTCAGGATTTTAGATGCCTGAGACTGCATATAGTCCATACAAGAGGACCCAGCTCAGCTTTCCTGTGCCCTGGTATGAGGCCTGGCTTTTTCTAACCTAGATATAGACCACAACAGGTAGTGTGGTTGTAATTCTGTTTAAAATTAGATTAATCGATTTGCTACAGGTGATACCTATAGTAAGGTTAGCTCTTTTTTAAAATTAAAAAAGGTGTAAAACTTTGAGGATTTCTGTACTGGAAGTTTGTAATGTTGAGATAGGCAGGGGTTGCTACTAGTAAAGGCAGAATACTTATCAGCTGGGCAAAACACGGAGAGCAAAGGCTTCTTATGCAGTGGTCCTGTGGTCATAAGGCCCAAAACTGCTCTTGTGAACAATTCTGACTCTTTTCCATTGATCTGATCTGAGTATCTCTCAGGCCAAAAGAGGAAAAACAAAAGAACTTCTATTTCAGGGAACTGTCCTTGCAACTGCAGTTCCAGAGGTTTTTGAGTTGTTGTGCATTGGACTTCCAGGATATGAGGAATATTTCTAAACATTTACCAATGAAAAGAGCATCTACTAATAACTAATTAATTATCTAAATCTACTATAGGGTTGTCCACAACAACATTGTAAGATCTGCAAACCAAGCACTCTTTTCCCTCTGTTAACATAAAGGGACAGCAGAAATTTGTCCACCCAGTGTAAGTTGGTACTGTCTTTTATTAACTTATTAAATTTTTTCAAATGCAAAGGAATGATGTCTTTAATGTTTTGTATGTTGAAGTAGTTCTTTACAGGAATGATTTAGAGTTCTACACATAGGACATCTCTAGCTCTCAACTCAGTGACATGACATATTAATACAGCATGACACAGATGTAGATCTTCACAGTTACCATGCTAGAATTGAGGACTAAATCCTCTGAAGTAGAACTGGAGAAAAAGAGACAATCAATACCAAGAACTAAATCTGCTGGATTGAACCTCCTGAAAAGGAGGCTCAGGGGAGACCTTACTGCTCTCTGCAGCTATCTGAAAGGAGGCTGGTGTCAATCTCTTCTCCTAAGCAACAAGTGATAGGATGCAAGGAAATGGCCTTAAATCACACCAGTGGAGCTTTAGACTGGATAGTAGGAAAACTTTCTTCACTGAAAGGGTTATCAAGCATTGAAACAGGCTGCCCAGGAAAGTGTTTGAGTCACAATCTCTGGAAGTATTTAAAAGACATGTAGATGGGGTGCTTAGGGATGTAGTTTACTGGTAGACTTGGCAGTGGTAGGTTAACATTTAGACTCAATGATCCTAAGGGTCTTTTCCAACCTAAATGATTCTATGAATCTGTGTTTCTAACCACTCTGAATTACATCAGCTGTGGATGCTTTTCTGTATTGTTTTATTGTATCTTCTAACCTGCATTCCTGAAAATCCTTTCAAATGCACTGCTTAGGCTAGTAAGATGGATGTGGTTGATAGCTGTTAGTTCCTGCCATATGGATCACAACTGGAGGTCCTACAACTTGCTAATGACCTGTCTTAGCAACAGTCTGCCTGAAAAGATGAAGAAATGGAATCTCCTCATGTTTCCCGCACTAATCTTTGTGTTGACAAACACTTGCTAACACATGTCACCAGCTTTAGAAGGACATGGTTTATTTATATGTTAATTACTGCACTTTGGGTAAAATATTTGTTGACACAAGGGCTGTGTAAATAGTCAAGTGTTGAGAGCTGTTACCATTTAAAAATAAATGAGCATTAACCAATAAGAATCAACAAAATCTACCATAAAATGACTGTCTCCCTGCTTATAGGTCGGACAACAGAGATCTGCTCCTCATGCAACCATCACAAAAATTTCATCCTGAATTGATGAACTCACTTGAGATACTGCACTGCATTTGATCTTAGAAGATGGAGGTCACTTCCGAGTCACGACAGGGAATGGAGGGTGTTCAAGTACCGCTGGAAGAAATGTCAGTGATAAAATACATCTCATCCTTCCTCAGACCCAGAGCCTCATCTGATCATGGAAGGGGGCTGTTTTAAGGTGTCATGCCCTCCTTGAAACAGAAGCCCAAGGTATTCACAGCTATGATCATTAAAAGTACCTCAACATGGTTTGCAAGAAAATTCTGTCCTTTCTGCTGTCTGGGAAAGTTGCAGGGCAGCTTGTGGAATTTGCTGCTTTGAAGCCTCCTTATTAGTTGCTAATGAAAATGTTTCCTTTCAGACCCACCACGTTCCACACTGCCGCAGAAACCTGGGTAATGATATATCAGACTCTCCATCCAAATTTCTAGGTTGTAAAGTACTTCACAGTGAAAATTGTTCTGTCAATGTATTGAATTTTCACAGCATTGCTGTTAGCAATACTGCTTACCTTGAGGGCAATCAACCAAACAAACAATTCTCTTGGATCTACTTGGTGGTTACAAACACCATGTTGTTTACCAAGTAGTTTACGAATTCCTGGGTTTGTGTGTGAGTTTTACTATGATCAAAAGTGAGACATGCACATTTTTCTGCATAAAAAGCTGAGAAGTTCCTGAGTGTCACACTTTTTCCATGCATGGGCAGAAAGTTGCTTATCTTGCAACCCATGCTGTTATCCAGTTCTTTGAAACTATGACAATGTTGAGACCTGAGAACCTCAGAGATTCCCAGCTACCAAAAATACGTATTTTCCCAGATCTTGTATTTACACCTGGGATTAGAGTAAAATGCAGGAAAGATAAGAAATAGCAACATGATCTTTAGTAGCTGTCTCCTGAAGTCTGACATTGCAATGTGATTGTTTTCTATAAGCATAAATGGCAGTGGTGAAACTCACTCCACCAGCAGCACGTAGCACAAGAATAGCACAATATATCAGTGTATGTGATGAAATGGAGATGTCCAGTCACCATGAATGGGAAAAAGATTGCAGTACACAGTCTGAAAAGTGTTTGTGGTATCAGTTAGGTTCATTATATGTTCTAGAGAAAATATAAAAGAAGGGGGAGAAGAAGAAATGAAGGATGAACTTTCACAGCCCTGGTACTTACTTGTCTATCCATCCTCAGTAAAAACAATACAAAGTTTGCTGTTATTATGAAGTATTCCTTTCAGGTAAGAGACAGGATGGTTCAGATGCTCTAGAAGGGACTTCTCTGTTCCACTGAGATCAATTTAAGGACAGAAAAGTAGACACCTCAAGGCTGATATGATTGGCTTCATTCCCAGCTGTAGAATATCAAAATCTCAGTGACGTGTATTTTTACTACAGTGACTGCTGCACAACTATTAAATTTTAAACAAAATACATTAATAAAACAAAATAATAAAATCTGTCATTCAGATACTGTTCCTTGCTGGTAACAGTGAATGATCCTGGGAACGTAAAAGTCATTGCGGATTTTCTTTTAAATTATTACCACGATTTTTTTAGAGATATTGCAGAGCTTGAGTTGGGGGCGGGGGGTAAATTGTATTTGATTGCCAGTTCACGAGGGGGGGGCAGAAAAAGGAGACTAAACTTATGAAACCCTATCTGAGAGAGAGAAGGTGACTGGATTTGAAATTATATCCAACCTGCAGATCAGCACCACTGCCAAGAAAAGTAAGCTACTGAATTCTGGAAATGACAAACAGAGGACTCTTCTTTGCTAAGTGTGTTTTAGCCCCTGATCACTACCTGTGCAGTTGAAACAGAGGACAGGCTCACGTTCATGAACAAAACTCTCCTGTGACCTGCACACTGTTCTGAGAAGTCAGAGAAAAGCGAAGTCTTCAGGAAACCACACAGGTTAAGTAGACAAGTCATTGAAGACTCTATATTGGCTCTACTCGAAAAAGATCCATTTCTGATGATGTTCACAGCTTTACCCCACATCCTGTTTTAAGACAGAGCACCTGCACAAAATACATGGTTTTACTTTTAACAAGCTAGCGCTGATTAACCTGTTACTGCTATCTTTTCTTCCGCCCAATGAAACTTGAAGTATTTCAGAGGCTGCCTAAAAAAGCATGCTGCAGTGAGAAAAGCCCCAGGTGAGTGTTTATGTGTCAGATGCTTCAAATCTGTAGTTTTTCTGGATTTCGTTTTGCTCTAGGTGTTGCACGTGCCTGTTTTCAGTGGTACTTACCACATCCACCATTCAGCAATGGACCATACAAGGCAGCACATCGCAGCGCAGTGTCTTATTTCTTCATTCTGGAAAAGCAGAGGGAACTAAAGGTCTTGTAGCTCTATGTCCAACTTCATTATGTGCCCCCTTACTTCTAACAGCTATCAGGATCAGAAGATGAGGAGATACTGTAGAAGTTGAAAATTGCAACCACATAGTGCAATTTCCATACACATGCCATTGTTCTAAAGAACACAATTTTTTTTTTGACTGGTCTCAAAACTCTCCAGGATCCCACATATAAACAAGCCCCAGAAGTCTCCTTTGGACAATTCAATTAAATTTGAATTTTTATCAGGTTAAAGGGCCAGGTTATATAGGATTTCAAATACCAAAATAATTTTTAAGCATAAGTTTGATCAACTCAATATGGGTAATTTCTCAGCATTTCTTTTCATTAGCAAGCAAATTAGTTTGGGTATTAGGAAAAAAAATATTTACTGAAAGACTGGTGAAGGTTTGGAACAGACTACTCAGAGAAATGGTGGAGTCACCATCCCTGAAAATGTTCAAAAAGTGCGTAGATTTGGAATTTCAGGACATGGTTTAGTGGACATGGTTTAGTAGATGTGGTGGTGTTGGACTGACAGTTGGACTTGATAATCTTAGAGGTTTTTTTACAACCTTAGTGATTCTATGAGTTGATTCTATGATTCTAAGTTGAGACTGATGGAGCAAAATTTCACATCAGTATTATAGGATGACATTTTCTCTCTTTCTTTAACCTACTGGCAGCTGGTTTCCAAAAATCTGTGGGAAGAAATAACTGGATTAAAGACATTGTACTTTTGCCTTCCTTTCAATCCAGATGGTCTTTGGGGAACCATCACCATCATGGGTTCCATCAAGACTTGTGTATCTGTATCTGAACTTCTCCTGTGGCAGATTCAAGGCAAAAAGATCTGTGAGATGAGAGGCATTTGAAAAAAGGTCATCATAGCACCTGTGGGAGCGCTGGTGCTCCCTGTGAAGTTGTGCTTGGGCTGGATAAAAAAGCTCTGGGAACAAGGACAGAGGACTCTGCGGCCATTTATTTTCTTTTTCTCTGTAATAGTACATCTTCCTGACTTGTTTTAAAGGCTTTTCTGTGGCTCAAAATTCCCAGAGAGAGCTTCTGTTTTGTGTTTTTCTGCATTCGGTGTTTGAGGAGTCATGTGAAGAGAACACATGCAGGCACAAATCCAGAAACAGGTTTTTTACAGTAGTTCTTTCACAAGGAAGGTGGCCTTGGTCATCAAATTAATCAGTCTGACCAGCACTAAGGTGAGACTGTTGGTTTTCTGCAGCCGAATTATGAAATGCAGCAGGGTGTAAGGGAAGAGCAAAGGGATGTGAAAAACTGAACTTCATTTACCGTAAAGCTGAGGTTTTTCAGCTGATTGAGATGTTAAACTAAGTTACTTCCTCACACAAAATGAGGACACACCCAGTGGTGAGAACAAAACAAACTTGTTTTGATTAGTGCTCTCTTCCTTTCGCTTTTCAGACTCTCCAGTCTGCCTCCATTGTCCCAGTTAGGGTTGTTGTGTCCTTGCCTAGGAGAGACAGGACTTATGTTTGGCAGTTGCTTCTACTAACCGGCTGGCTTCATAAGGAGCAAAGATATTATCACTGACCTGCAATAAGATCTCTGCATTAATTCCCTACCATTATAAGGTGGCAGTGAACAGGGCTCTTCTTAGTTTTCTTTTTTTTAATTGGCTGACTTATTACTTATATGAAACCAACCTTATTTTAAGCTTGCTCAGTGAAAGGCACAGGAATAAACATTGGTCAATGCCCTATGATGACCTTTCTAGTTGCTATTGTATAACTACGTCCTGAAAACATTTTTCTGGCAAATGCCCTTTTCTCTCCTCTGATCAGAATTGCTTTTCTTAGATAATTTAGAAGTGGATTGTGCCCAGCCTCACACAAGATTGGAGATGATATTTTTCAAGGAGTCTTTCCTCCTTTGTTCCCTTGGAAACAGGCTGAGATAATTCCACAACTAAAGACAGATGACCAAAATTTACCTGAAGGATCTGGATTCTGAACTCTATATCATGTCTTAGATATCTTTGAACTTGTCACTTCAATCTGCTCTGTTTGAACCATGATGCATATATAGTGCCCTCCAGTCATTGCATTGCACACCTAGAAGAATAAAACCTCAATGCATCCTCTGAAATCTTTAGACCCTTTGAAGACCAATAAGATCATAGAGCAGGGATACACAAGTGAAGATCTCCCACTGTGCTTGAGCTCTACAAATACTTCTGTGGACAATTTTGGAATATTTTGCCTGTGCGTTAACAAGAATAAACACTTTAGAATGTTCAAGTCTTACTTCCAGGATTGACTTAGTTGATCAATATTCTCTATGTGGACGCTATGGAGAGATGCTACCCACTCTGACTCTCAAGAGCTGGCAGAGCTTAGCAAGACATCTACTGTCATCTCCTAGGACATGGAAAAGTGGGTTTTTTGCTTTACATTTAGTTTGTGTTTTGGCATTGAATAAAAATGAAGAGGCACGTTGGTTTATAAAAAGAAAGTATCTCAGGTATGCTGTAAACCTAATGGGGATTTTCCCTGACTTGAATATTTTTCCCACTGTGTGGACCTGGAGCTTAAGTTTTAAGCAGGGCCTGTGATTTGCATATATGTTATTTTTATCTTTTCTGTTACTCCTTCTCCTTACTCTCTTAACACAATAATTTTTTAATAGTTTTCGTTGTAGGAGCAGAATTAAAGCCACTATAGAAGGATGAACTAAACCATATACTGTTCTTTGTGTCAAATTGCAGAACCATTAGCTAATGGAAAACAGATGGTTGGTTTGGGTTCCCCCCTCGCCCCAACAATACAAAATTCCCATTCTTCTCCCTGTGGGACACAAGCTACTGGTTTTTAATATCATCATTCATCCGTCTAACATAACTGGTTTAAGAACAAGATGCCTGTAGGATTGCACTCCTAATTACATTCTTAAAGCTTTCTCAAGTAGTCTTTTCTCTTGTGAATGTTGCATGCATGCAAGACATGAGGCTCTGCATTGGTGTGGCTTTACTTGACACTGGTGTGTTCCTGCTGGCAGTTATAAATGGCAAAGTCCTGAGGGACTTCTCATGCCTTGTTCTTGGATTCAATATTTTTGAATCCTGAGCTTAAACCAGATTGAAAATCATATAGGCGAGATTCCCAGCTGTTGAATATTGATATCTCTTTATTGACTCCTGCAGAGAAGTACTGATTTCCATCAGTTCAAGATATGTGCACGGCTGCGTAGATTTGAGAGTGCCCATCTGTCTAGCAGCTGGCAGGGCCTGTTCTCATCAGTGATCTCAGCCTATAATATTTAAATTCTCACCCATCTATCACTATCCTCAGGGTGATAAGTCCGACAGAGGATAGATTCAAAGGCTGCAGACTATTTGTTTTAATATAGCTTTGTTTTCTTTTCTTGGGCCTTATTGAGACAATTAGAGTTTAAATTACCTCTCATCTTCCAGGTCAACCATGAGTGATAAAAGGGTTACAGTTTCCAGTAAAGCAATGGGGAGAAGATTATATGCTGGCTCCCCTCTCTAGACTTGCATGGAGAAGAAATGTAAGGTTTTAATTTCCAGACCTGCTTACAAACCACAAGTTTTGACTGTCCTCCTAGTTTTCCCTTCTAACCAGAAAAAAGACAAACATTAAAGCAAAGCTGAAGAATGTAATCAAAATGGGATTTATATCCTGAGAAGTCTTTAAACGTCCTTGTAGTATTTAAATAAAGTTGAAATTATCTTTGTGTTTTGTGCCAAGCTGTATAATTTCTTTGGCATATCCTGTTTTATGAAATGGGAAGTGGTTTAGCAGATTTCCTTATATAGAGCCTCTGTTTAAAATAGTTTGGGGTATTTTTTTTCTTAACTATGATAAGAGAATCTAAACTCTGTTCGCATTCTTCAGTTCTCTGCTTTTTTATCTTTTAGTGAAGATCTGTTTTTCTTTGAAAGGTAAAAATGTCATCGTTCAATGAAAATAGCATTATTCTAAGACATCTGATCAGACAATATTTACTGCCAATAAATCAAAGGAAAGTATGAACTCTGCACTTGGCAAAAAAAAAGGATTCATAGCTCACAATCTACAGATGAAGAAAAACTTACTGCAGCAGAGTAGAACCAACAAAAAGAGAAACAAGGATTTTTGGCAGAAAATCAGGATGCTGCACAATACACAGTAGGTATCCTTCAGGACTAGAAGCGAAGAAAAGAAGGAGAGAGAGGGGCACTAATGGAGGAAATACCTTCAGGGAAGGAGATATATATACTTATATATATACTTAGCCTAGCCTAAGTATTTCAAGTTTCGTAAAATCAACAAGGACAGAAAAATTATAAAGGGAGATTCTCACCTGGAGCTTCTCCTTTAGGAAGCAAAGCTGTCAAATGACTGCAATACCCACATGGAGAATCCCCTTACTGGAGGAGAGATCTGAAGTGATATAGAGCTAGCAGAGCTCACTCTGACGCCAACAGCAAATCTGTTGCTTACCTAATCTGCTTCCTGTCCCCAGCAGGAATAAATTCCTTATGGAGAATAAGTTCTCACAGCTGCCAAAGCCACACCTGCAGTCGTAGACTATATAAGCAAATCCCTGACTGACTCTTCACAGCTTTCTTGCATGGAATGCATCCCATGGATGAGCTTGGTCTGAAGTGCTCATGCGATGGAGTGCACAAGTAGCTTGTCCTTCAATGAGAGTAGGAGTTGTTCAGACAGGGAAGATTTTTACTTATCTTACTGAGAAACACATAGGGTGAAACAAGAGCATCTCATTCCTATTACATATTTACCTCCAGAAAATGCCTGAGATGTGGAGAACGAAATAGAATGTTAACTATGGAGAAAAATATGGAAGGAAAGACATTAATAGGAATAATGCAGAGGATGGGCTATGGAGAAGTGTGAAGAGGTGTTTTGGCCATGAATTGGAGATGGCACTGTGAGTATGTACTTATGCATGTGTGGTAATTAATTTAAAGGAGAATACCAGCCTTCTGCATAAGGATCCCTACAGAAAGAGCTGACAAGTAAAGAACATGAGGGAAATAAAAATGGTAGAACATTCGGGGCAAGAAGCCTACTCAGAGAGGAGAAATGAAAAAATGGCAGAAGTGGTGCTAAATAAGGAAGAATATGGTGTATGAGCAACAGATTGTGGTTCATTCATGCACATTATCTCTTGATACATTGTTTCTTGCTGACAGCTGTCCCATATCACAAAGGATTTTAGGCCACCAGGATGGGGGAGACATATGGGAGATGATGACACAAAGCTAGGGCAGATGAGACTTGAGTCAAGTTGCCTGAATCGCTCTTACCATTTCACAAAAGCACAAATTAAATATGTAGGGCAGGTATCCAAGTCAGTGACACAAATATTTGTCAAATCCAGCATGGTATCACGATTTTCAAACTTTTATGTCACAGAATCAAGATAATTCAAATACCAGGATGGATCAGGAGTCTCTGAGGAGTAAACAATACAATGGAAAAGTGTGTAGGAGAAACAGTGAAACACATTACGTTATTTTCAGGACTAATATTTCCATGTTCTTGGGCATGATGGAGAAAGGAACACTGCAGTTATTTCACGGTGAGGGAAAAGGAAGTTTTCACTAACTTTGTCTGTACTCTTTCAAAAAATAATGGCTGGCAGGAAAGCCAAAGATAACCTGTTCCTTTGAACAAGAAGGAAGATAAAGACAATTTCTCTAGCCCCTCCTCTTTATCTTCTTTTTCTCCATTCCTTTTGAACCCAGACGAAGGGGTTTCATATCTGGAAGCATGAGTGAGAGCCATGAAGTCTCTAATTCTGAGACACTTGTTGACTTCCACAGCAGTTTTATCAGCCATCTATTCTTGACTTGGGGTCAAGAAGCAGGGGAAAAAATGCAAATAGTGTGGTATAACTTGGACTCTATGCAGCTCTCGCTCAGTCTGGCAATCTGTCGTTTTAGCCATGAGGACACCAACTGCATTAGTTACGCTTTAAGCACTCACCAGAAGCACTCCATTTCTCCTAGAGTGCCCATGATAATAGAAATATTTATCCCAAAGTCTGAGCAGCAGCACTGTATCACAGGAAATCCTAATGATCTGCATGGTAGCACTGTTCTGGCAGGCACATTCCAGGCATGGCTATCTATATCTTGAGTGGGGAGGGGTTAGGATAACTGCTATATGTTGGGAGAGCAAATACACAGGGACAGTGACCGTATTTGAAGACAAGGCAAGAAGCTAGGCAAGTTTTGGGTTTTCATTTACAGCCCCATCTTCCAAAACTAATATTTTATCAAAGACTTGTGGTCCAGAGATAGAATTCACTGGAATAATCTCCCTCACCACTGTCCGTCAGACAAGTTGATGAAAGCACTGGCTTTTGAAATATATAGTTGAGGGGGAGAGAAATACCATTCTGCTTCATACGTAACTCTGCCCATGTCTGCCTCCTTCAACTCTTTACTTCTCATGTTTTACTCTGTTCTCTTTCCCCTTTTTTCTGTGTATTTCCCCTTTACTTTTCTGTAGTAAGGAAGAAATCTGTTGCTCTGACAGGTCAGAACTAAGACGATCCTACAGATAAACTGTGAAGTTAACAGCTACAATGAATAAACACGATTAACCACGTGGACAAAATAGTGGCTGAGGACCAGAGAAATGGATCTTTCTTGTGTCTACATCAGTACAGGAGCATAGGAAGAGGCAAGACCCAAACTGAGACATGACATTTCAAAGTTGTCTTCATGAACTAAAAGACAAGGATGAGACAGCAGCACATCTGCTGAAGCGCAAGAGACAGACTTCACCTGGCCCAGTGCCCTGACTCTCATGTTGATCACTGGGGAACATTATAGGAGAGGATGTAAGGAATATGGTTTCTATGCATGGTGACCCTTCTCTGGCATCCCCCCTTCCATCAGTCAGCAGCTTTCTCCCGGTAATCATGCTTAATGATCTATAACAGGGCTCTCTTTTAGGCATCCACCAAAACCTTTTTCAACCCATTCAGTGCATTGCACTCCACATCCACAAATATGTCAGAGCTGTGTAAAATTAAAATTTCATTTGCCTTGTTAAACTTGCTGCCTGATCATTTTTTGAGATACCTTCTAGGTGTGAAAAGGTAGTCTTCCTGTTTAAAAAAAACACAGTAAGAATGTTCTATTTCAGGTAGATAAGCAGCCACAATGCAGGCTGATATAGTTTCAGAGGCATGTGTTACTTGGTAATTCACTGATGTGAAAGCCAAAGGCCTGGATTCACTTTAAAATGTTGGCTTTTTACTTACACTCTCATACATCTATGAGAAAGATTGGTTGTTTCCTTGAAACAATTGTAATCCCTGAAAGTAGCTGCCAGACCACAGACACTGAAAAATACAAACCCATTTCAGTGTCATATGATGGTCTTCCTCTCTTTCTGTCTCTCTGTTTTGCCCCTTACAGTTAAAGCATAGTAATGTTGCGTGTTTTCCTTCTAGGCATATTTATTTCATCTGTAGGAGGACGTGAAGTAAAACTTGATTTGTATAGACTGTCACTTCTTCAAAGACTTAGTGGCAACAGAACAGAAAATCCTTATCTTATTTACCTTTGCTAGTAAAGGGATTGTGTAGTCATGTTTGCTAATGCTTTTATGCAAGTCTTGGGACTACTTACAGAACAATCAGAAAACGTGTCTCTTTCCAAACAGTTTGTCCATGTGATTATGTATCCTCGTCATTATTTGTGTTCCTTTTAGGAATCTTTTAGGTTGAACCAGATGACACTTTTGGATAGATTTCGCTGGGGCTGGGGTAACTCCTGAGACTTCAGGAATGTTTTGGTATTAAGTCTGCAACTGGTGCATCCTACCTTCCCTTAACTCCATAGAAAGTGTAAAAACATTCATGTAATCCACCTATAGAGAATGGAAGAGCAAATCTCCACTATAAACGCAAAAGATCTTCAGTGAGGAGTGCAGCATTTATTAATTTCTTTTGGACATCAGACTTACAGTGAAATGCAAAAAAATCAGAGGTATCTAAAATGACATAGAATAAATTTTGTCATCTGTTTTTTGTAGCATCCATCCTCTCCCTCCGTTTACTGGAATTTGCTATGAATCTCTCTTGCTTTAAGTCATCTAGTACTTATAATCAGAGCAATAATCCCTTAATGTCTCCTATCTTGTGTCTGTCTTTTTTTCCTGCTCCCTTTCCTACGAAGTCATCTTCAAGTACAATTGACTCTTATTTTACTTGCAGTACCAGTGTCAGGCTTAGTACATCTTGAGGCCTGACCTTATCTTTGCATAAAAGGTACTTCTTTCCATCTGCTCATCAAATGACCATCACCAGAAGATGGAGTCTCACAACCCAAACCAGGACACACAAGTACTATACGTTCTTTAGATCTGGTCTTTAAAATATGACATCTTATTTGAAAGTAAGCAAAATAACTCACTACCTTTCATCACTATTACAGCGGCCTCATGCATACAACTAATTTGATCTATAAGGAAAAACTGAATCTAATAGCTTGGTTTTAAGTCTATGAGTCAGTGAAAACAACCTCGTCAGTATTAACAGTGTGTAGATTTGGAAAGGAATTAAAATACAGAGAGAGAATTGCCTTCTGAGCAGTTTCTACTCTTACAAGCACTAAACGTAACAGTCATGTTAGTCATGAAATAAAACAAACCCCACTAATAACCTGGCTGTGAGATGGTCTGATAGCCTGTGTTGTTCAAAGTGTGAAAGTAAAAAACTTTCTTTGAACTAGAAATCAATGGAGGTAACCTTTCCCTTTTACCCTGCTACGGCCTGTACCTCTGACCTCAGAACCAGATCATGGGTCCTGGTAGTGGAAAGTCCTTGGCTGGTGGCAGCAGAGAGAAAATCATCACCTGCTCAGTCACAAACAACACATAGGCCTACAGCACTGTTTGTTAAATAAGATCAGCTAATAGTTGCACAGCGGGGCTTCAAAGCTTCACAACACAGTTCATGAAGGCTTTGTAGAAGCCGTGTCCCCATTGAAGCCTTGGACTTTGGGTTTGGTATTTGATGCAAGAAATTAAAATGCTATTTGGACTTACCCAGTTTTCAGAATTAAAAAAGAACAGAATTGCTAGGAAATGAGCACAGATTTTGACCTCTAGAATTGATCTCAACTTTGTTTGCACCATTTAAAATGACTTTGCTAAATCAATACAGCAGAAATCCTGGTTTGTAGGTACAACAACAAACTTTGGACCAGAGCGTCAGTTCTGAGAAAGTTTGATTTTGGGGTAGAATTAGGCTTCTGTATGGTGGAATTATATGGATGACTCAGTCCTAATTGTCCTGTTGCCTCCAGAAACACAAGTTGTTACATAACCCCTCCATGTGCTAAGCTGTATTGAAAATATTTCCAATATTTTAGAAAATATTTCTAATAACTCTTCTTCTCAGAATAAGCAGCACAGTTAATTTTTAAAGAATCAATTATTTATAATAACATTTAAAACATTTTACCTCAGAACTTGAAATATGTACTATTAAAGAGGAAATTTTGTGGCTTTTAATGAAGGGATTCTAGCTCAGAAGCTATTTTCTGGAAGAAAAAAATCCCGTTAATGCTAGTTCAAATTGTAAAACCCTCTCCTTTGTTAACATTTTCTTACCATAGATAATACACAACTCTAATTTTTCAGCATAGACAAATATATGACTTTCTATATGAACATCCAAACATTTTTCTTTCCTTATATTTCTGCCTTTCATTTTTAAGCTGAAGCATCTTTCCAGAATTCCAGTATAGTCAAATGGTACGGACACTGTCAGACATAACACTGACTTAAGAATGCCCCCTCTGAACGATCTTCATTTGGTCACTTTTTGCTTAGCATAGTGTCACACTGCCAGCAATGCATTGGGTACCAATAAGGGGTACATCCATGATGCATCAATGAAATGCAGATATCCACATTATCTCTAGAAAGGATATCAGAAGGTAGCTCTGATAGAAAGAGAAGTGAGGATATCAGTGCCGGTGAATCTTCCTTTGAGATTTTACTACTCCCCAGCTCTGTGACAAAGTGGGTTTGTGCTGAGTAACTAGACTGTAAATGACAGTAGACGAGCTGTAGGAGCCATGTTGCCTTGTAGCTCTGCATAGCCCCCCCATCTTTCAGCAGAGGGGTGGCAGTGAGCAGCTGAACACTCTTCAAGACACTGCAACTGTATATTTGTCTGCAAGACTCGTGGATTCCCAGGATCTCATGCCTTTTCAGGGTCATCTTGAACCCTGACCAGCACTGCATCATCTTTCACGACAAAACTGATGACGCTTAATAGAGAATGCTATTTGTATGTATTTTCATTAAGTCCACTCTAATCTAAGCCTGTATCTTTTTACCTCTGCTAAAACTCAGAACCATCGCTTCTCTTCAGAATACTGGAATTTCTTGTAGCAGAAGGATATCTGATGGTGTCCTTCAGAAAGGTCCTTCAAATTACTTCCTTTATTCTAAGTCCTCCTGCAGTGCCAGAATTTTTTCAGCATAGTAAAAATATTTCATTCATTATCAGGAGCTTAGTCATCTGATTCTTGGTGCTGATGCTGCCTTTCAGAACAATGGCTGGCTGCCACTCTGTCTATTTCTAAGGGGGAGCTGTGCTCTGTAATTTTTGTGTGTTTCTTTCTCTCTTTTTAATATCCTTGGCTTCATCATGGGAATTGATTTTTCTAAATATCCACCTGGTATGTTTTCTCTTTGTTAGAAACAGAGACCAGGTGTTAATTTGTACCAATGTCACTGACTTCAAATGATAACGAGTTCAGAAAGGACGGAAAATCAAAGCGTATTCTACCACACCTAGAGGAGCCACAATATGCGGGGAAAATCATCTACAGCTGGGCAAAGCTGCTGGAGGGCACACTGCTCCCCCCCTTACTGTGCCTTTAAGTAGCTGTCTTTATCCTCTTTTTAAATGATTGGCGTGACCAAAGAGCCCCAGTGGAAAAGATGGAGAGAACAAGAAAAGCTCTACAAATATACATCATGCATTAGCCATAAATAAAACAAAGCCAGGGCAGCACTGTTCTGTTCAGCTTTACTCCATTCTCTCTGTTTCTTTTGGGAAACCTCAGAGCATACGTGTCAACTACAAGGAGCACAGCAAGAGGTGAGCTGAACTGCCTTTGCCTGTGGAGAGCAGTGCGAACCCAGATGCAGAATACTCTCATCAAAATCTTCCAGGATGGGAGTATGAGGTGTGGAGGATCCCTGGATCTAAATGCATTTTTCTTGGCCCAGCTTCCAGTCCAAAGGACTTCGTGTTCATTCCAGTTTCATGTGCATAGGAAAATATCTGAAGAGTTTTTGCATTACTTTAGTTCTCTCTGGATTCCCTTATGCCTGGAAGGGAAAACAAAAATATTATGATCATCAGCAGAGTAGAAAGATTAGTTAGGAAAGGATTTCATGAAGGCCTCTTGATTGGGATATTAACAGCAGCATTATTGCTATTTCATATTGTTTTGTTCTCTGCAGTGCAAAGGACTTGTCCAGAGTCTCCTTGTGTCTCTTTGTAGGGATGTAGACCTGTAGCCATTACTTGGGACAAGAGCATCACAGATCACATTTACTGCACTGAGCCTTTCCCAGAGAATTTGCAATTTCTTTTTGTCCCTCTTTGAAGGTGAACCTGAGAAATACTTGTGCACCTTGTGTACAGGACAATGTGGCACACAGATAACGTGGCAAGCTTTCAGTAAGTGATCATCAAAGCTATTAAATGCCAATCAGCTAAGCTGAAATTATACAAGGTCGGGTTGGTGATCTGTTGACAATATCTCTCATTACCTAACTGATACAGCTACAGGTAGTTCTTGAGCAAAATGCACTGTTATTGTTTCCTCCCTATTTCTTTTTCTTGATAAAATTAATGAAGACCAGAACTTTAAGAACTGGAACCCAGACTTGGGCTCTTATGTCAGTGGTCCAGTTCCCCAAAATGGCCTTATTTTCAAAGATGTTGAAAGGGCAATAAATCCCACTGAAGCTGATGAATATTTTGGCATAGATTTTTTAGGGTTAAATGATTAACAGAGGTATGCAAATCACTGATGATTCCAGATAAAGTTCTGCTTATACTTTTGATAAGAGATGTCACCATGGAAAAGAAATGAGTCACATATTTCTAAAAGGACAGAAGACACCAATTTCTGAACAGTGTGAGTACATGTCTGGCAAGGCTGTGGCAGGAAAATTAAACAGACTAACAGATCAAATGTACTTGCGTATGAACTGCAGTAGTAAAACCCATCACTCAAAGATGGGTTTTCCCTCTAATGTGATAAGCTATGTGGTTCTCACAAAAACTTTTACACCAGAGTGGGTGACTTCCTGAGGCTGATTCACATGAAAGTAAAGGGAATAATACTGTGGATTTCTTTGATGTTTAGTGTACGTATTCATCCACTTTTAATACTGATTTGGGACACTTTCTGTATGTGACAGAAAAAGACTATCTGAAAGTGGTAAAACTACTAATTGATACTTCTCCAAACTCCACAAAATTATTAGTAAGCTTAATTAAAAGGCTTTAGATATTGTCACTACCGTATTGGAGGACACAATGAAAAATTAAGTTCTGGACAATCTGTGATCATCAAGGATGGTACAGAAGACTTACTTGCCCTGAGGTCTGGCGAAAATTTGTCACTGAATTTAGAGATGTTTCAGATACGCTGTCTACAAGCAGCCTTGCCTAATACTCCTTTGTGTGTTTTCTATATTGTATTGGAATCATTATCGCTACTGTTTTCCATGGACAGGCTGTGACTGAAAAAGATACTTGTTTATGTACTTGCTTAGATGTCAGCTAAGTTAAACCCTCTCCTTTCAGTTTTTTCAACCTTTTTTATTTTACCCAAAATTGTTCTTTCTGTTGACTTCTGATTTAATACCTTCATCAGTCCACACATTATAAGGAAACATATGTCAGTGGTATGAAGAAAAGATTCATGAAGGAAGGACAATTGTATGAAGTAATATGAACAACTTGATATAATTTCTCTGATTAGGATGGTTTTAAAGTGATGACATGACTATGGGACAAATTTGAATTCAGTGATCCAATCTGAAAAGACTGAGAAGTGCCTGACCTATTCCCTGACTTACAGACACAAGTCCTATGAAGTCAATGGAGACGAAGAAACAGAACTGAATTTCCCCCTCCAAGTTTAATGACATTGTCTTGGATTTACATCAGTGGAGCTGAGAGCAGATAGTCATTTGGCTGAATATTGCCCAGAGGAAAGATCGTGGTGAGCTTCTAATATTTGTTGCTGGAAATAATCCAAGAATGACACAGAAGCCAGATTTTTACAAAGCTTTGAAACCATCCTCTAGACACACTATCTGGGTCAAAGTAGTAGGCAATAATGGCAGTCAAATGAGTCCTAGGACTTTGTAATCCTGTCTGATCCATTGACTTCCTCTAATTTCAGTTGTTTCCCTTGAGCTTCTTGAATCTCTTTCAGACCAGTGTTGAAAGCAGGTATAAGAATGAATTAAAATCCAGCTAGGGTCCAGATGCTGGCTTAAATAAAACATAAATATATTCCGTTTTTCTACTGGTTGCAAATGATTGGTAGATTCCAATGGTGCTGAATACCTCTTACAGGATGGTGAGAGCCATCAGCTGCCAACATACAATACCATGATGGCTCCAACTGTAAAATTATCCCATGGTCTGCGCTGATAGATAGGTACAATGGGGTTCTGTGATTTATTGTTTTTAGCTAAGGAAATTGTTTGTGGGCTGAGAACTCAGCACAGAAAGGAGGTCAGGTTTCTTGCTCTCAGAGCTTTTACAGGTTTATGCAAGTTTATAGCAGCATAATATTTAAGACCAATTCATCCCTAAAACTCTTTCCTGGTTTCCTCTCATTCTCAAGGATGAATCCTTCCTCTAATACAAACAAACAGAAAATATTATGACTCTTCAAAGGAACATGGAAATGCCTAGCTGTGCTTTTGCAATGTGGCTCAGGTGCTTGCTCTCAGTCTAAACAAAATATTTTCTGGGGAAAAAAAAAAGTACGTACAAGTGAGTATGTATGTGTATGTATGCATATGCATGTGAATTTTCTTTCTACCTCTCCACTGAAGGTAGAATATGTAACTCATTTTTTTGCCATATTAAGATCTAGTAAACCATGAATAATTTCTGTTACTGTTTGGTTACATGAAGGTAACAAGGTTCAGGGGAATCTTCAAACCTATTTCTGGTACATTGTGGGTATACGTTTGAATTCCATGACTGTTTATTTATCTTTTTTCCAGTAAGAGGGAGTGAATATTTTTTTAGACTGGCTGTGCAAGTGGTTCAAGAAATCTATACAGCTGTTTTTTAAACAGTCACAAAGCCACTGTTCATATACCAAGGAAAGCACTGAAGTAACATTGTGCCTTCTGCATGCTCATCTCTTTCAGAAGCCAGTGAAATTTAGATGTCTGATCTGAAAAACAAAGCCCAAGTAAAACCTAAAATTCCTATCCTAGAAGCAAGCTGAAGTTAATTGCTAACAAATATTCCCCTTGAAGTCTGTGGATATGAATTTGCCAACAGATGATGCCTCAGACATTGACCTCTTTGTCAAGGTGAACTTAATCAACCCAGATAATTTGTTGTTTATATGATGGAATGCTGGAACGGAGCTCTAGTGACAATATTCTCTAATTCCAACTGCCTTCTAAATATCGTAAAAAACATACAGTAAAAATATGGCCTGGTTCCGGGCATGAAAATATTGTCCTTTGTGGTTAATCAAATCAAGAGAGGAGAATGATTGTAGAATCAATGCTGAAAAAAAAATACTATTTAGCAACAGGAGTTTATATTAGTTTTCATTTTCAGTACTGCACATGCTATTTTAGCATGCTCTGGAAGACTTTAGGGTCTTGCAGACTGGTCTCTGTCTCTGACTTTGATTGCTATACCTTTCATCCCATACCTTAGAAATGTTCCACTCACATCAGATTTACCTCTTTGAGACTACAGTCCTTAGACATAAAGTCCTGTTGAGGAGGGGCTGATAAAAAGAAAACAATCTAAATAAAATAAAATATTGACTGGCACATAACAATTAAGATATATGCTTCCTAGCTCAATATTTCACTTGCTTTGACTCTTTCGTTACTCTTTTTGGCCATCTTTTTCCCAAACAAAACTTCTGGCAGTACACCTCGCACACTGAAATTACCTTATCTGTCTTTTGATATCCAGCAAGTTTGTGTCTGAGTTAGTTATACTGTTATAGTATACTTCAATACAATCAATGGAGTTTAGAGTGAGATTGATCTGATAAAAAGCTGCTATCTTCTTTAGGATGAGAGGAATTACACCTTAAAGTCTTTTGAATTTATTGAAGTTTTCTCTATTGACTATGAAGAAAGCTCATGGCAAAAAGTTTAGATATGGAAGTCCATGCTGTAGTGAGATATATTACTTCCCTCTTGATTTTAAGCAAGGAATGTCTGTTCATCCTTTAATATACACATATGCTTGGGACTCTTGATCTTCTATTTCTTTTTAAAGACAACGAACAAGCAATTGGAACCCTATGAGTAATGTAACTGTTGTTTGATGTCCACAAATGTACCATAGTGAGTCACTAACTTTGTAGTTCCTTTCATCATCACTCAGGCAACAAATAACTTTTGATATGACCTAAAATTCTCTGGTATATCTTCTGTCAGTATGAAAAAAATTTACTCATATGAATTTTCTCAGGGGGAAACAGAGGATAGCTTCAGACCACCTTTAGCAGGTAAGTTTGTCATACAGATACCTCTCCTGGAAAAGCAATAATCTGATGTTCACTTGTCTTCTCTTGATGTCCACAGATAACTTAAAGCTTTCCCTGGTTCCTTTTGATGTTTATTTGGTTATTCCTGGTACCAGTTCATATTCTTGCTGGACAGCTCCTTTTTCAAAGTGCAGCAGTAGCAGAGGCAATCAGAAGTGAAAAAACATCCTGTTCAGTCTGCTAAACCTTTTGGTAAAAGGACAGCTATGTTTATAGTGAAGTCTACTGGGGTCTGAAAAGAACCAGAAGAATACACTACATCAGCCATCTGCTGGTTAGTGTCATGTACTATGGTACCTTCTCCCTCCACTTTTTATATTCTTTTGCCTTCATGGATTTTTCTTAGTTACTTTGAGGGATTGTCAGCACCTGCACCTTATGCAGACTCAGATGGATATCTGTTTCTTGAGATTGACTTCAGGTTTTAGTTACGTAAAGTCCTCCTCATTTGTGAATGCCTATAAAGATGACTTTAACCTCAGCACTGACATTTGTGCTAATGTAAATAGGTAACAATATTTTATTAGTTGGAACACAAAGAGCCATGTAGATAAAACATTGCCTTTGTTATAGTGGAAGTGTTGGCAGATTAGCTGTGAGTTTATATTTGAACTTTGACGAATAAGACATAGAGTAGAGAGAGTACGAGATATTCTCAGCCATACAATAGCTGTGTCATATGTTTTCAATTTGAAATACGATGCACAGGATGTAAATGCAAACCAGACTGGTGAAAGTCAAAATCCTCTCCTTTTGAGAAACACAAGGTGACATTTTGGGAAGAGATGATTCTCTTCCACTGTGAAGGGGGTAGTGGACATATAATATGACAATGTCAGAAAAATTTCCAATGTGAATGAGTTATATACTTCATACTGTGAATGCTCTGTATTAATCTGTATTAGCTACATATATATTTAATAGTACATAAAGTAGGGAAGAAATTATGACTCTGACTTGATTATGCCATCCACATCAGGCCATGTGTAAAGGAAATATCTTGAGACCAAATGAGAACACACCTACAGTTATGATTATTAAGTACTCACTATGCGATCATTCTTTCTATATAGTTTCCTACTTAAGACATTCTTCCTCACTCCTCTTCTCTGTCAGAAACATAGCATTAGGTGAACTGATGGTCTGTGCCAGTGCAGTGACCCTTACAGCAGGTGTTATGTGGGCACTCTAAAAGGCTGTGAGAAACCATAAAACACAAGAACTGCATTCAAGAAGAGTTGCATATTTTTATTTGTTGGGAAAATATGGGTATATTTAAAGGTGTGAGGATAAAAAAGGAGATTTCTCAGGTAAATGGGCTGACACAAATATAGTGTGACTGAAAAAGGACACCTTCTGTGTCGCCAAGAAGGCTGTATTAGTGCGATGCAAGAGGCATATGTGACTAATAAGTGATGATATTTGTTAATGTTTAATTGAAATGGTTAATCTTCTGTTACCTCCTTTATGTATAACAGTTTTCCAAAATGATTTGATAATGTCTTTTTTTGTCTAATTAGAGATGCCTTCTGTAAATCATTCCTGGAGGAAGATGATGGGCTGCTAGTAAGAATGCTGTGAGAAAATTTTGAGTGGATGTGCATTTTATTTTGATTACTGTTATTGTCTAAAACACTGCCTGGAAAAAAACTATGACTTAGTGACCAGCTGATAACTGCTATTTCATTTCCATTTTTAGCAATGTTTCAACTGAATGTGTTCTTCCAACCAGAAACGGACACAGTTTCACTGTTATAGCAAAAGGGTTTTTTCAGTCTTCAGTAGAACTATGTTTTAGAGACATTGAAATAGTAGATGAAAAAATCATGTAAAATCTAGTTCTGAAGTGAAACAAAACTTGAAAAGCTCACCACTCCTGATGCTTTTTTAGTTATGAATTGCCTAAAAGAACCTTATTTTTAACTAATGTTCAGGTGACTGACGTAATAAAATGTTAACTGGATTCGTGCATTTTTTCTATCTGTACTATCGTGGTTTTGGAAGGTGGAGAGACACCTCTCGCTAAGCCATGGCAGTTATAAAAAAATCTAAATCTGTCCTCCTTTCCCATGTTTTTCTTTCTGGCATCATTTTAACACTTAACACTAACCGATAAGGGATCTATTTAATCCAGAAAACTCAGTTGTTTATTTCTGCTACTGCTGCTATGGTTACAGATAATGACAAAACTTCTTGTTCTGGTGGTGACAATGATAAGGGTTGTTATGATGGGTCAAGATGAGAAGTTACAAAGTCAGAAAGCCTCCTCTGATGGCAAACCTTTGCTGAGGTTGAGCAACATTTGAATCAAAAGTCCTGGATTTCTTCTGTAGGAGCTGAAGAAAGAATAAGGTTTTCTTCTTTTATTCTTTTGTTAGCCTTAAAAATACTTACGTGTCATTCATGTATTTTTACTACATTTTAAAACATAGCTATGTGTATACGTATTTTTCAAATTTTAACTCCAGATTAAGGAAAAAACAGTATCAGGAAGAAGTGACAAAATCAAATTTAGAGGCTGATTAAATCCAGTCCCATGCAAAGGCTTCTAACAGACTTAAAACTAAAGCTTCCTTTTTCTCTCAAAGCCATGCTGTACTTTTTGTTGAATCTACCTCTTCTGCTTAAGCCCATTACACCTCCCTGGTCATGCCTCTGTTACCCTGGAAAAAAATATGTTTTCAATGAGGAAGTTATTTTAACTATATGCAATGTTGACACATTGCTGTCACTTACATCTTAGTAGTTCACTTGGAGTCTTTCAGGAAGCAGTCTTCCAGATCTCCACCACAGTAGTGTTTCTGTCTAATCCTTTCTGTTGAAAGATGATGCAGGAAAAAAGTACAGGGCAAAAAAAATCTCTCCTGTAAATCTCATTGCGTTTTTTACCTTGCAGAATTTGACAAAGAGAGGGTTACAAACTGGATAACATTCCTCAGGCCTCCATTTCCATCAGCTCTCTAGTAATTTTACAAAACCACAGAGAGCTAAAAGCCCTGGGCCAGAATCCTCTCTCATTTACACTGCGATACATTTGAAGATAAAGCCTGCAAAATCAAGACAGTTTCACAACAATGAGAGTAGAGTGAGATCAGCATTTGACAAACTGCATTTTATTGTCTCTCAGGGAACTCAGAAGTATTCAAATACATTCTACTAGCTCAGTATTTCTACATATTTGTTCTAATCATACAGATTTTCCCATCCTGTTCTCTGACACTGATCACTCCTGCTCAGGAGCCATGCTTCACAAAATAGATTGCATTAGTGCTAAAATACAACCTTTTAATGCCATAATGGAAAGCTGTAAAATCCACAGTTAAATGCAACACTGCTGAATATATCTGCTCCAGCACTGAGTCCCAATCTGCAGGTTAAGTATTATAGAAAAGTTGTGTTGGCAACTGAAATAACCAATGAATGGAACAGCTGCCTTACAAAGTGAGATTAGAAGATCTGGGGTGCTTCAATTTGAAGGGAGAAGGCTGAGGGTTATGGAATCATGATAGGGTGGATAAGCGAAATAAAGAATCTTTTTATCACAGCCTTCCACAATACTAGAACTGCAGAGTCATTAATTAAAATAAGTACATGATTGATTTAAAATAGATTAAAGAGAGTACTTTTTTTACATAGAGTGTGATGACCCTCTGGACAGGGAGTTATTGAGGTAGACAGTACTGGCAGCTTTAGAAAGAAGTTAGGCAAGTTCACAAACTGCAGGGCAATTAACAGACACAATCCAGCAAGAATGTAGGCTCTGACATCCACAACTGGGTGGTTGTAGAAGCTGAAAAGACATGAAGTGAATGGGCCGTAAGGTCTAGGTGTGATCCTTATATAGCATTTCCTAATGCTCCTGCAAGAGATGAAATGATAATCTAGGTTATTATGGTCAGTAGGACTTTTTTGTTTCTTTGTTCTTGTATTCTCACTTACTGTCTTTTGTGATGTTTTTCCATTCAAACTGTAAGGAACATTTTAACTGGATTCTGGAGTCAACCAGAGTACTATTTTTATGGCATGATATTGAAGATATGCTTTGTATGCCCTGAGGTGCTGCGTAAGAGCTGATATGAACATGCAAAATTTCTGGGACAATCTCTCGGACAGCATTAGGAAGAAGGAGCCAAACTTGTTCAGTGCCATGCAGGTAGATTCCTTCCTGTGAACCATTGAGACCCAAAGGCACATCCAGGCTTTGTTCTGGAAGGAAATCTTTTGCATTTGCTTCAATGCAAAAGAAATTCCAAGAATAAGTGACAGTTATGAAATTTATGAAACAGGCCGGGATAGTCAGTGGACTAGAGCTTGGATTGTTTGATACAATGAATATATCTGCACTGGGTTTCATCCGTATTATTAGCCAGTTTACTCTACTGAAAAAGGACACAGACAACTTGCTAAATAACAGAGGCAATCATAGGTCACATAGCTGACTTCCTTCTTCGTTTGCTTACATGAGTTGGCGCTTCATTAAAACTGTGGCCTCTTTCTTCCATTGTCCTGCACGGGACTGGCAATGAATAGGTTGTGGTTTTGTTAGGAAAAAAAAAACCCACATGCCTCATACTAAAATCCAGTATTAAAAACTGCAGCAGTTTAAATGACTGATGAAGAGAAGGTGTCAAGCTTTAATTATGAACTTCCTCCGTGTACAAAGCAGAAGAATCAGAGTAAAATCAGATGAAAGCTTCAGCTTCCTCAACACAAGCATAGCAGGGTCAAACTGAAGCTGTTTCTAATTGCTTGAGCCTGCAGGAAAAGAAGAGAGTAAGGAAAGGCCTGTGTATGGGAGCACGTGGTGTCCTGCTCCTGTTTTTTCTCAAATCCACACGTCCCTGTGGCTATGATACGATTTAATTGCCTACACAGCTTTACCAACAGTATTTACATGCTCATTTTTACAAGACTCTTTTTGCACTAAGTAGAGATATTTTTTTATATGATCTTGTGACAACAAACCACAAGGATAGGGGCCTTTGTGACATTATCTGCCTCTGCATGAGTATATCACTGTAAGGTCTGAGAATAATCTTGCCTGGGGACAAAGGTTTTTGCATTAAGATTTTCTATGAGGTCTCATAACCTTCAGTATTATCATGAGACTTGTGTTGTCAGTTTATTCATACAGAAAAGTCAGGATGAGATTATTTACCTCCTCACGTCTGATTTATTGCAATATTTCTCAGACCGTTGATCTCTTAGGTCATGGATGACAATATGTGTTTCAACATCTTTTTGGGGGAAGCAGGGGAACAGTTCTGAATGTAGCTTACTGCATATGCAGTCCTAAATATGTAGCTCATTATACTATCCAAGTAAAAATTGCAATGCAAGGAAACTCCGATAAATTGCTCTTAATTCCTCCTTTTCTAATAAGAAGAATTCTGTCTATGATGTTGATTGAATCTCTAAAATTGTCTGCTTCCTTCCTGCCTTTACAAATAGTTTCCTATTTGATGTGTATTTACTTTCATTTTTCTTTTCAGGTTTGAATGCACTTGTCACTGTAACAGTGACAATAATTTGCAATAGATGTTAAGACCGTATTAGTACTTTACATGAGTAACAAAGAATTGAGACATTTACATATAGTTCCTGGAAATACTTATTCAGTTTTCAATACTGTTTGAGTGCAGTTGGTCGTTTCATAGCAGTAGGCTGAAGAAAGACAAAGATGGACTTTATCAGTTTTGACTGAGTTTCAACTGGAAACTTCTGCTAAATCGAAGTTCCTCAAGTGTAACTCATGGAGTGTGAACTGCTACACTTTCAAGTCAAGAAAATGTTCATGTGAATTTCTGGGAAACTAGACAGTTTGGTATCATGTTGCATATTGTAGTCCAGACTCTATGTCGGAGACCACGAATTCACCCTCTCACTTTCTTTCTAACTAAAGATCTTTAATATCTTTCCTCTTCTACACTTGTTTCATTTATTGCTCCTGGTATAGCAGAGCAGATTTGTCGAGGAACTGTGTAAATTTCTTAATATGACCAAAATTTTCCTATGTAATCCATTCAAGCAACTGATAAGGAACAAGTAGATTTTATGCATGTATGGGGCAAAGATATTCAAAGTAGCTTTTTCAAATTCATTTCTGCATGCCAAATGTGTGCTTATGAGTGTTCCAAAGTTATTACACAGGAACTGTGATTTGTTTTGTGCGCAGTGTGATCGGTTTTGTGCCAACAAGTGATTGCACTTGTAACAGCCCATTTGGTGTGTGCAATAACATGTTTGCACTTCTGCATGCATATTTTGGAGAATACAAACCAAGACCGCACACTTTGCAATGGAATAAATGAAGCATGATAGCAAGTCATTGAGAAGACTGGTATTGCATGCAAATTCCTTGGATCAGTAAAAGTGTTGATTTCTAGGACAAAACCATCTTGCTCCACTGATTAATTCTTTATAAATTATTTTAAAACTTGCCTATTAGTTGTAATTTATCTCTCATAAGCTTAGGGAACAGGTGGGTTTAGCCCTTAGGACCTATCAAGGAGGAAGTTCTCTTTTTATTTACATTTTTAATTGCTCAATTGTCACAGCCAGGCATGATGCAGAGATAATTCCAGTGAATAATTTATTCATTTTGACAGGTTTTTTTTCAGAGCTCCACATTATTTGACTATTTCTTGACCTGTGATGTTTCATTTAGTGACACATACTTCCATTTTTAACTACTTTTGTACTATTCTGCTGAAGAATTATGTTTAACCTGAATAGCTACATTTTTATATGTGTCCTCCCGTAGCTCTCCTGGCTTTTTCTTTATATCAGCAAGGTCAAATTTATTGCTTTTCTAATTATACCCCGTACCTACTCAAATCTTCACATCTCAAGCATGTCAGCTGTTGAAGAAATTATAGATTAGTGTGAATGTCAAACAAACTATGACAAAGGGTGAGAATACAAAGAATTTAAAGGTTTAAGAGTAAAATAAAATTATTCTTACTGTCACTGAATGTACTAAGTCCAATCAGACAATATTGTTTCAGGTGTTAAACAGTCTGGGGACTTGTTTGAATTCAGGTAAAAAATGCCAGTATTCTTCACTTTTCATTCTTTCTTAATAACGTTCAGATGAAGTTTTCATCAAATTATCTACCTTCAGGGAGGCATCTTTGCATCTGAAGGAGAAGGAATCTTCAGTCTTGCCCACTGAAGTTATTGTCTTACCTTGAATTATATTGCTTAGGACCTGCCAGAAAGGAAACAATGTAATAGGTTTTATGAAATGAACAGTTGTCAGGGCCTTGCTGAAGAAAACATAGTGGTTTTCAATTAATTTTCCGTTTGCATTGTATCGCTTCCTTCAGGGCACATGGATTGAGAAATTTATGATGAATATCACAGCTGTCTATTCAATTTAAAATCTTTGTTGTTCTTTGCTGTTTTGAGTAAAGACCCTATGTACTGTACTTTATGTGACAAGTCTTTACCGGTAGAAATCCTCTCACTAACAGTGGACAAATCTCAGATATATTGATTCTTTTATATGTCCCCAGCCTAGTGTCCTATTCCTCTGGTGTATGTAGTTTCATGATCTTCCTTGGAAAGGCCACAAGCAGAGGGAGACCTATGCATAAAGGCAGTGGTATATTTTGGTAGGAATTTGACTGATGACTTTCATACATTTTCTGATTTGGATATACTTTGAGTAGAGACAGCCAATGTAGTACCTGATACTTAGAAGACAATGCAACTAATCTGGGAGATATAGGGTATCAAAGCAGGTCAAAGAGCCCTGAATCAGCTTTTCCAGTGATAACAATTTTCTGCTGTATGCACCCTGGCTATTCATACTTACAGTCCATACTTCTCTATTCTATATGCTAGGCCTGGAGAAAGAATGAGTTTTCTCGAGTGTTTCTGATCACCTCAGGGGTAGAGGAAAAGACCTAAGTACTCTGGTCAGTTTTGCCCTAAGTGGAGTTAATTGTGCAGTGTGTACTTAATCAGTATTGGCAACAGAGTATTCGTGGTTGTTGCTACATATGGCAGCCGCTGTAAGAGAGCACTGCTGTTAAACATTAATGTTTTAGTGCTTAGATTTTGCACTCAGTTGCACTTCACAGAAATCAAATAACAGTGGAACTATCATCTTTGCTACGGGTCAATCATACCAAAAGTTTGTGTTTTGACACTCTGCTGATGAGAAGCTCTTTTCTCCAGATGAAACAGCATGGACTGGATGACTGGAGTTTAGTTATTCTGTAACATTACAACTGACTCCTTTCTGTATCATGAAGTGAAAGAATAATATATGATTATAGCACCTTTTAAGTATGTTTTTTAAACTGGTTAGTTTATTTTTATTCGTTTAGAAGTCAGATGAGTAACTGAGTGAAAATTTTGTCTTTTTTTTGTTTACAGAGGAATACTGATCAACTAGAAAATTCACTAATTGTTTCTGAATTCATATTTTTCTGAACAAAAGAAAAAAATAAACTTTTCAGTCTTCTATTAACCAAAAAAATTTTTTTTTCTTAAGTTTCTTCAGCTTCCTGTGAAAGACTTAATTATCTTTGCAAGTTCAGCCTTCTGTTTCACTTTGCATTTCATATGAACGTGGGTTTCATTTTTAGATTAATCAGTCTAATTGGGTGATTACATTAAATTCCGTGAAATTTTTCCTTTCTTTATGAAAACAGATGAAACAAAGTGACACAGTCCAAGTTTTTTTGTTCACATTCAAACCAAAATGAGAAGGAAAAAACATATGTGAACAGAACCAGAAGAAAAGTCAGTGTACATATGCTTAAAACCTGCATTGAATTCAAGGAAGCCAGGGCTTGAAGGAAGCTTTAAGCCAAATCTTGTCAAATCAGCTTGATCTTTATAATAAACATACCCAGTTTTGTGATCTAACCATGATCTCATCCATTCATGTTTGGGGAAGATAAATTTGATATTTTGCAAGAGGTTAAAATGTCATTCTTGTGCAATTTTCAATTTGTTGGTGATTTGGAGGACTATGAAATATGTAGGGCTGAGATCCTAGCACAAATAGCACCAGAGCTTTCAAATATAGAAATATGCTATCAACAGAAACTATCCAAAGTTCAAGAACATTGTCATTATATTTGAATTGGGTCAGTTTGTCATGAGAGAGCTCTAAGAGAGATTAAATCATTTCCTGACATAAAAAGAAACATTTGAGTTCTTTGATGATAACAGAGTTGATCAGTTTCAGTGTTTCATCATTTATGGCATGCCAGTAACACAAGGATATGTCATTAGCACGGCAATATAAGAACTAGGCTTGATGAAATTTAGCCTTCTAGAAAGTCTGGTTAAAAATCAAAGCATTCACTTCTTTACACTTGCCTTTTTATCTAGCAAGGTGTTTAAGAGGCTGTTAGAAACAGGAAAAGAATCCTTCTTTTTCACTTAAACCCCCCAGGATTTTCTAAGTGGCATCTTAACATTTTTACCTATCTTACATTATCTCTGCAGTAGTGACTACAGAGAATATATATTGTAATTCCTCAAATCCAGAGAAATTCCAAATGCAAAGTCATAGATATATAGTTTGAAACTGGTCCATAACATCTGCACATCGACTCTTTCTGATTTGTCCAGGAGGTTTTTAGAGTGTATTGAGGACTGCTTTTTGTCACAGCTGGTGAGTGAGCCCACCAGGGGTGAGGCTCTACTTGACTTGCTGTTTACAAACAAAGATGGGTTGGTGAGTGATGTTGTTGTCGGAGGATGTCTAGGGTCTAGTGATCATGAAATAATTGAGTTCTCTCTGAACAATGTAATAGGAAAAGCCAGGAACAGAACATCAATGCTGGACTTCCGGCGGGCAGATTTTGGATTATTTAAGGAACTGGTCAGGAAAGTACCCTGGGAAATAGCTCTTAGTGGCAAGGGGGTCCAGGAAGCTTGGATATACTTCAAGAATGAAGTTTTGCAGGCGCAGGAGCGGGCTGTCCCTGTGTGTTGTAAGAAGAGTCGTAGGGGCAGACGGCCGGCCTGGATGAGTAGGGAACTTCTGAAGGAACTAAGTAAGAAAAAGAGGATGTATCATCGTTGGAAGGAAGGGGATGTATGTCAGGTCATGTTCAAGGATGTTGTTAAGTCATGTAGGAGAAAAATCAGGGAAGCAAAAGCCCAGCTGGAGCTCAAATTGTCCACTTCTGTTAAGGACAATAAGAAGAGTTTTTATAAATATATCAATGGCAGAAAGAAGGGCGGCAGCGACCTCCACTCCTTGTTGGATGTGGAGGGAAATATAGTAACCAGAGATGCAGAGAAGGCTGAGGTACTTAATGCCTTCTTTGCTTCAGTTTTTAACAACAAGGATGTGAGCTCGCTTGACAGTTGGCCCTCTGAAGTGGTTGATGGGGGCAGGGTGAAATATGGCCCTCCTGCAATCCATGAGGAGGAGGTTAGAGACCTGCTGAGCCATTTGGACCCTCATAAGTCTATGGGGCCGGATGGGATCCATCCTAGGGTGATGAGAGAGCTGGCGGATGAGCTTGCTAAGCCGCTCTCCATCATCTTTCAGCAGTCCTGGCTCTCTGGAGAGGTCCCGGAAGACTGGAAGTTGGCCAATGTGACGCCCATCCACAAGAAGGGCCGTAAGGATGATCCAGGTAATTACAGACCTGTCAGCCTGACCTCGGTCCCAGGTAAAATCATGGAGAAGATAATCCTGGGTGAAATCATGCACCACCTGCAGAACGGTCAAGAAATCAGGCCCAGCCAGCATGGATTTAGGAGGGGTAGGTCCTGCCTGACCAACCTGATCTCCTTTTACGATCATGTGACTTGCCTGGTGGATGAGAGGAAGGCTGTGGATGTGGTATACTTGGATTTCAGTAAGGCCTTTGACACGGTCCCCCACAGTAGACTCCTAGGGAAGCTGGCAGCTCGTGGACTAGATGGGAGCACTTTGTGCTGGGTTAGGAATTGGCTGGATGGCCGAGCCCAAAGAGTGATGGTAAATGGTGTTTCATCCAGTTGGCGGCCGGTCACCAGTGGTGTCCCCCAGGGATCGGTGTTGGGTCCCGTCCTGTTTAATATCTTTATTGACGATTTGGATGAGGGGATTGAGTCCATCATCAGCAAGTTTGCAGATGATACCAAGCTGGGAGGAAGAGTTGATCTGCTAGAGGGTAGGATGGCCCTACAGAGGGACCTGGATAGATTGGAGAGCTGGGCCGATTCTAATGGGATGATGTTTAATAAGTCCAAATGTCGGGTACTTCATTTTGGACACAACAATCCCATGCAGAGCTACAGACTGGGGACAGAGTGGCTAGAGAGTAGTCAGGTAGAAAAGGACCTGGGAGTGCTGGTGGACAGGAAGCTCAACATGAGCCAGCAGTGTGCCAAGGTGGCCAAGAAGGCTAATGGAATCCTGGCCTGCATCAGGAATAGTGTAGTAAGCAGGACCAGAGAAGTTATTGTCCCCCTGTACTCGGCACTGGTCAGGCCTCACCTTGAATATTGTGTCCAGTTCTGGGCCCCTCAGTATGGGAAAGATGTTAGGATACTGGAATGTGTTCAGAGGAGGGCAACGAAGATGGTGAGGGGGCTGGAGCACAAGCCCTATGAGGAGCGACTGAGGGAATTGGGGCTGTTTAGCCTGGAGAAGAGGAGGCTCAGGGGAGACCTCATTGCTCTCTACAACTACCTAAAAGGAGGTTGTAGTCAGGCAGGGGTTGGTCTCTTCTCTCAGGTGACCAGTGGTAGAACCAGAGGGCATGGACTTAAGCTTCGTCAGGGAAAGTTTAGACTTGATGTGAGGAAAAAATTCTTCACTGAAAGGGTGATTGGCCATTGGAATGGGCTGCCCAGGAAGGTGGTGGAGTCACCTACCCTGGAGGTGTTTAAAGGGAGACTGGATGAGGCACTGAGTGCCATGGTCTAGATGATGGTTGGTGTTAGTGTTAGGTTATAGGTTGGACTTGATGATCTCAGAGGTCCTTTCCAACCTTATGATACTGTGATACTGTGATACTGTATTGGATATTTGTAATTTTTGTGTTATTTTTATGAATTTCTAAATTGGTGTCTTTGGAAGTGACTTTAAATTTAAGGTAGCCCTTATTTTTTCATCTTTTTAGCTAGAAGATATTTTCCCTCTCACATTAAGGCTTAATACGAAGAATGCTAGGACTCATTACTTTCTTCTATGGGATAAGTTAGCCAGGATTTCTCAATGATATCTATTTTTCACTAAACAGACTACTAATAGTTTTAGTGAAAACTACGTAAAATATGACAATTAATTTGGGGGGGCATTTAGGTGCAAGTCTTTCAGTAGCAAAATAAATAAAAGTAAAGTAAAGTAATATTAACTACAAATTAGATTGGAATAGAGAAATATTTATCTGCAATTTTAAGATAAGTTAGGTGGATGTACGATCTACAGCCAGTCATTGGTCCTCAGTAGTTTTGTGAATTTAAAATATTTTAATTCTCAAACTTCCTAATTTCAAAGTAATTCACAATATGATATCAAATCAATTAGGAAACCTAGTCCAAATCACCTAAATAAAAACATAACAAAATACTTTTTTTATATTTTGTTTATTCAATATCTCAGTCAAAACTCATCACAACTGCAGATATATCATTATAAAAATCCATATTCTAGGACATTTATTTCTATTATTGCTTATACAAAATAATATGCACCCTTTCTGACACTAATGATCTGGTCTATAATTGTACCATAAATTTTTAATATAATTTTTTTTCTAAACAATTGATCTCAATGGGATAACAATTTTGACAATGTCTCTAATCGCAACTCAAGAGAGAAAAAAACCAACCTTCATTTTCCTCCTTATGCCTGACTTCTTTCACCATATAATCAGATTGTTTTTCTTTAAATTAGTGTCAGCTCCGTGCTGGTTTTCTCTATTTGCAGGTATTAATGAATAAATTTAAACTCTGAATCAAAGATTTTTAAATTGGCAGAAGGAATAAATGTATTGCTACATTCATAAACATATATCAAAGCAGCCAAAGGCTTGGCTATATATTCTACCTTGACGTGCATGTAAAATTTCCGTTACTGTTAATGGGAGATAATGTGGGTGTTTTGAGGACAAAATATATTCATGACAGTATCCTGTAACATGATCTTTTCCTACTAGTCCCATTTTTCCTTCTTTGTGTGCTGTTTTATACTGTAACATAGCTTTTGAATTTAGGAACTTCACTGAAACAACAATAGAAATAGTATGTTTGCCACAACAGAAATATTTTGTAAGATTCACAATGGATATTTTCATCCTAGGAAGTTAAACATGACAAGGGTGCAGACCAAAGAATGTTTGGTCAGATGTAAATACCTAAATTGCAGATGCATACTTTTAAGCAGATGAAGCCTGCCTGAATATCTGTTCTGTAGTCCTGACTACACACAACAATAATGAAAAAAGAAAGTCCTAATTGCTGATAACTGTGCCAGGGAAGGTTTAGGTCAGGTATTAGAAAGACTTTCTTTACTGAAACTGTGGTAAAGCATTGGAACAGGCTGTCCAGGAAAGTGATGGAGTCACCATCCCTAGAGGTGTTCAAAAAACATGTAGATGTGGCGCTTCAGAACATGGTGTTGTGTTGATGTCTGGACTTGATGATCTTAGAGGTCTTTTCCAAACTTAAGAAGTCTATGATTCTATGAACTGTGTTACTAGTGATAGTAAAGAATTATTGGCAACATGATAGTGGTGCAGAAAGATGTTCATGTAGCAGAAAAAAAATAATAAATCACTCACTCCTGTACAGACTGTAGACCAGACAATTAAAGGCAAAAAAATAGATGATGTTGGAAGTATTTTCTTAGGATGTTTGGTGCCACAGCTTATCATGAAAGGCTAAATAAAAGTTCCTCTATGTCAGTGAGCTGTTCACAATTTTTATTAGCACTCATTTCATAGAAGACTTTAAAATCTGAATTTTTTTCTATGTCTATCCCAAATGACAGGTCTCTCATCAGCCCCTGGGCCTTCACTAAAAACTAGTGTCAGGAAATCATTGAAATGTGCTCCCGTTCAGAACTGTTACCTATATAAGAACCAGAACCAGGACAATCCCTTTATTTTGTAATTATATAATGCTTTCCTTGCTTTTAGTGTCATTTGATTGTGCTTTCAGTTCTCTTGAGAGAAAAAGGGTAAGAATGAATGAACCGGGTGAGAAAGATGTTGCCCTCACAGTGAGAAAGCCAGTGCAGAGCATCCCACAGCCCAGTTTAAAGAAATCAGTTGTGTTCCCACTTCTGTTGGGATGTGTGTATAATCCACATTAAATGGCATTGCTGTTTTTTTTTTTTCCCCTGTGAAATAGTTTAGAGGAAGGTTATTTAGAAGAAACATCCAATTAAAAAAAAAAAAAGCAAGCCAGTACTAATTTCTTTAATAATAAATGAGTGTGTCACTGGTGGATGTGTTCACAGTTTCCTTACTGGTTGTCCCAGTCATTAAAGTGCCGTTAGTAAGAGGCAAGAGGATATATACTTGGAGGTAGTGGGTCTAGGTTCCATGTGGCCGCCATCTGCAGGCTGGTTGCAACCACGAAGTGTTGGGTAAACTAAACACATAGCTTGTCTCATAACTTCTAATCACCTTCAGATTACAAACAGGCCTATTTTATTGTTTTTCGCCACTTCAGTTTTCTAATCAATTAGTGATTAATAACCTCAGGATCAACTAACAACAGAAAAAAATGCAAATGATATTAAACACAGTATCTTTTAAGATCAGAAGACATATCTGTTATTGAAATGCTGAGACACTCTGTGTATAGCAGGAAGCAAAATGCTAACACATGCGCTGAAGTAATTTTGGTTCTAGTAAACCTTCAGACTGTGGTTGAAATCATGCTGTTGTGAGGTAGTACTGGATTGTTTTATTTTTAAAAGCGTATTAAAAGTACTTCTGACCCTAAGATTAATGTCTACAACTCTATTAGATGCAATAAACAAAGGATTGAAATAGAGGAAAAAAATATAGTAGTGATGATGGAAATAATGCAGTATTATTTCAAAAGCTATCACAAACAGCAGTGTCTACAGGCATCAATGGAAGAAATACTGGTACAATGACAGAACAATATAATTTATTTGGAAGAGCTGCAAAGGGAAAGTGGCATTGTAATAGAAAACTACTAGATTTGGAGGAGTCAATTAGAGTTTTAAACCTGAGGAAAAAATACCCATATAACTCTGTTTGCTTTGGAATTGCACTTTACTTGGGTCATTTAGTTGTTCTCCTTGGAATTAACTATTCTTTTGCTTCTAAGAGAGACAGACCTCATGCTTCCTCACAAAACCTTGGGCTAATAACTGTGGAATCGTTCTCCAGCATGACATATGCAAACAAGCTGCAGTAGCCTCTTGCCTACAATACGTTCATATTTCATTTAAAAAATTATATGAGGAGGTTTCATACAGAAGAAACCCCATTAGACATCAAATGAAAAACAAGTTGAAGAGATAACGTGTGTATTTACTTGGCTCAAAGTAACCCGAAGTCTTTGTGTGGTCTCTTGGATGGAGAGAGATGTTATGGGCAGTTAATTGTGTAGACTTGACCACATATCTTGCAAGAATCAACATGCTAAAAGGCTTATGTTGTTCTTTTATATATGTAAATAACCTACTTCTGAATTGCTGTGTGTACTGTCCGTATGCTAAGGAAGCAAACAACTTAGGTAGAGGATGTGATGCTTTTTATTGGGTTGCAGTGTGCAAAGTGCTGGGGTCAAATATCATTCTTATGAAAATAAAATATTTCCAAGTCTTCAAGTTTGCATTGACCCACACTGATTTCATTTAAACAACAATTTGTTCCTTACTTTTAGAAAGCTTGCCTCTTTTATGGGTTCCTCTCCTGCCCTAAGACAACTTTCTGAGCAAAGAAGTAACTGCCAAGGATTCATTTGCAAAGGAGGATATGATCCAAACCCCACACCTACTTCTTTGAGTAGTTTCACTTTAATGATTTGTATCATGTGTAAACTGACTTTATCTTTCAGAATTACAGCACTTGATGATACATTCCGAGGCTTTGAAGAAGGTAAATTTCTTTATTCCTGTTGGTGGAGCACTGTTTTATACCATCAGCAGATGTTCCAGTACAGTATCATACAGTAGCTAGAGGAAATTTCATTAAGACTATGATAATGACTAAAATATGTTCCACATTAACTGGTGTGGAACTTCTTGTTGCGGGGTAAAGAAACGTAAATATCAACACTGTCAGTGTAGGGAAAATGAGTACTGTAGAGCAACACAAACTCTCCACTGCCATGTGCTATGTGACATCTTGCTGCATGGTTCTACACAAACAATAACAAAATAAACTTATTCTCCATTGTAAACCTGTCAACAATTTGATCTCAGAAAGAAGGTAGGATTTTCACTGAAAACACATCTATAAGAATATCTGAGGGTTGGAGAAAAACATTTTGCCAAAATTTTGTGTTGTGCAGGATATGACGAAGAAGAGCCTGGAACTATTGAAAATAACCAAAGCTCAAAAATGCTTAAGAGTCTAACCTTGTCCATTGTATATGTGCAAGTGACTTGCAGCATAGGAAGTTACATGTTTATTTTGAGACAATGTAGTTAAAAGTAAACATTAAATATCTTGGGTTTTGATATGCACTTGACTGCATTGCATTTCTCATTTCTAAGGTATGAGTGCTTGTCTTTGCAATGTCAAGGTTCTTCCAAAAGGGTGTCTGTGCATGAAAGTGAAAAAGAGTAATTTTCTAGTTTTTAATAAAGAAAAAAAAGAGGAGAAAAAACACCAACCAAGTAAATTCCATCAGGTAGCAACTGAGTGACAAGCACAGGCTTGGCAACCTCCAGATCCATTGCACAGACCTCTTGAGGTAATTTTGTAACTGTTGCATGATGTTCTCATCCTTTCTGCTGAGCATCACTAGCAGATGTTGAAATGCACAATCTCCCAGTGGACATGTACAAAATGCTTGTGGTAAATGTGAGGTTTACAAGCTGTGGAGCCTCAGATGAATCTGCCCCTTTTTTTCTATAAGTGTACCTATTTGCTCAGCTGAGTTGTATCCAGTTCAAACCGAACAGTATCTTCCTTCACAGAGCCCACGCTTAGCAATCAGCAGAGAAAACACTGAGTTCACACAAAAAGAGAGAGAGAGAGAGAGAGAGAGAGAGAGAGAGAGAGAAAGAGAGAAAGAGAGACTTCCTGGCCTTGAGAGCTGGCAGCAGGCAGGAAAACACAACCAGTGCAGAAGGAATTTGTATGCATGCAAGTGTTGACTGCCTCAGCTCTTGTCTGAGCATGGAAAAACTCAGGGGCTTTTTGAAAAGCTACACCTAAGAGACAGAAATGGCATATGACACACCCTTAGTCCAGATTTTACTTTCCATCTGTTAAATTTTGAGTGTCTACCACAAAAATCTAATATACACAGTGTTTTACCAGGAATATTATTAAGATTTAATTTTTATTTTTCTGACATGAACAGGTGAGTTTTGCCTGAATGTCTTTCTGAGAAACGATAAGGTATTGTGAATGATCGTCTCTTTAAAAATTCAGCCTAAGGCAGATGCCAAGTCTGGAAATTTTTAGCTTGACTAGTTACAGTTTGACAGAATATTAAGCCACAGAAAATCAAAATTTATTAAGAGTGATAGAAAACTTCAAATGTAGGCATTGTTACCACCTCTGTTAACAAGATGTGTGAAAATTCAATAGTACATACAGAAAATAAGACTCATGTATTGGAGTGTTGGTGTATTAGTATATATATGGAGAAACAGAGAAAAATTAAATGCTTCTTTCCATATTTTTTTAATGAGACAGAATCATATGCTAACAAGAAACCCAGACATACTTAAGAAATTAGATTGAACAGAAATAGGAACAACTCTGGCTTTATACATTCCCTTGACAAATCTCGTGAGTTTTTATGACTGTATAATCCAGCTCGTGTCACTGTTTTCTGCCATGGCATCTTTCAGATGATTAATTTTGTGCTTAGTTGTTAGTCTGATACTGCGGATCTCTCATTTCTGCAGGAGTAAACTCAACTGCTCCTATGTGAGTACATATAGTTCCTTTTAAAAGCATGTAATTCAGGTGCCTTAATGGGAAAGCAGGAGCTCTAGATTTAAAGATGGTATTTGATCTTTCGTATGCGCCAAGTGGTTTAGAGACTGGATGGTACATGAACATTATTTCCCAGCTTTATCTGGAAGATGATGACTAATAATATTCAAGTGTAGTACATCTTGTTAATTAAAAAATACAATTGTTTGGATTTTCTTTACCTGCATCAGTCGGAATAAAGTAATGCATGTAGGTCAACCCAGTTCCCCATCCGTAGAGAGGGTGATTCATCCCCACAGAGGACATTGGTATTGCGGCACCGTTAGACTCCCTGCAGAGCTGCCTATTTGTCCCCATTCATACAGAGGAGGGTCTAGATGATTTGTGTGCACCAGACACCCAAGGTTTAGATGGCTACATCTAACAGGTATCAGATTCACTTAGTGGCTGTAATTATTTTCTTTCTTCTTGTAGGAATGAAATTTACATAGGCATGAATGTTTTGTTGTCTTCTTACTGCTGCTATTCATTGCTAGCAGCTCAAATAAGTAATTCAATCTAGTTTAATATAAAATGCTGTGCAGATGCAACAATACTAAACTTGGTCTCTGGCTATGCAGAGTCCTAGATGAACGTGAGTTCTCAGAGTCCTCTCTTCAGCATTTTGTTCTTTTTTATCACAAAACGTTCCTGATTCACGTATTAAAGGTAGCATATCTCTACAGTATTGTCTAAACTTGCTTGTGGGCTTTGTCTGAGGCTTCTGCCAGATAAAAGTGATGTGAATGAGACATGTGGGTGGACAGGCCTTGCAGGGATGTTTGTTCTTTTTTAAACTTTTATGTGGACCAACCAAAACAGAGTAAATATAATTAGTTCTCTGATTCTAGTCTATGACTTTTCTTTTTACTTGTTTCCAGACTCTGAAAACTAGTTATTCAGATTAATTCCTAACAACAGTGAAGAATCAGAAACATTTTTTCTTTCACTGAACAGGAAGTGCTACTGCTTGTCTTTTTTTCAAGCTCTTTCTGTAAATTGTTCTGGATTCCCTATACCCAAAGACTAAATATCTGTTCCCTTGTTGATATCAGCCTTGATATCCCAGGAGTGATTTTTTTTTTCCATAATCTCTTTCAGATTTTCTCCCAATACTGAATAGTAGGGGAGCAAGAAATTCATGATTCCTAGCTAGGACTGCAAAACGTAGTCATGGTTTGAAGGATTATGGCAACCTTAGACAGTAAGCAGAGTGTGGCACTACCTTCTGAGAGGCTGTTGGTTATTCAATGCCTAAGTTTCCTTCAATGACTCATCTTTCTTCCTCCAGAGCACATGAGATCTGTAACTGTTTCCTCAAAACTCAGTTAAGCAAGATCTAAGTCTACAGGCTGATAAAGAAACATTACCTCATTTCTCCTCCCACCACATGGCCTCCAAAACACAGCTTGAGAAAAATCTCTTTGTATCTCAGGAGAAAGGTGTTTTTCCCTGGTCAACTTGTTTTTGTTCAAAATATACTAGCAAAGAGGGAAGGATTTCTACTCACTTTCTTCTGAAGAGTTATGCAAAGACCAGAAACACTTATGGGCACAGTTTTCTTGAGATACTTCCCATCTCACTTTCCCCCAGGAGTCTTTGTCCACTACTTTTCTTGTCATACATAAAAGGATTTTCTTTGGATTCATTCTTTGAAGTGTCTGCCACTAAAATGTGATAAGTAACCATATCCTTGAGATGAGAAATCAATCCACAGAGGCAACTTTTAGATATTTCATCTAGAAGAAGAATCAAAGTAGAAGGAAGATTAAGTGAAATGTAGAAGTGAAGGACTTGTTTGTCACCTTGTCTCCTGTTAATTGGATACAGCTTAAGGAAGAGGCAACATTCAGCTTCAGGGTTCTTTCTGTGTGAAAAGCAAAGGTGAATTCCCTGAGTCACCAAAAATACTCCCTCTCTTTTTTTGTTTGTTTGTTTTGGATTATTGGTTTCTCTGACATATTTTTAGCATCTCTTTCTTAGCTGCTGCTTTTCTCCATCCTAGACTCTTCCAGCCCTCCTCTGGTTTTTCCTCACCTTCACAGGAAAATAAATAAAATGATGAAATATCTGAAAAACAGAAAATATTTCAAGGAAAAAAAGATGTGAATAAAAGGGAAACTAATTAAGTTAGTAATGCTGAATGTAATTCCTGTCTTTACCTTAGGATAATTAACTCGAGAAGTATCTAAAAAATTTAAGATCACTGGTCTGTTGACTGGGCAGACTTTTAGACTCTTTCTTTGTTCAGACACCTCAAAAATCTCATGGCAAATTACTTTGTGTGGTTGAGATGTTTTCTTCAGGAAAGAATCCACACTTCTTGAGTCACAGTAAAATATCTGTTCATACCATCTTGCCTTTTTAGATTGCCTTTCTCAATTTTGAAATGCAAGGGAAAATTTAAGATTCAGAAGTCTGTAGAGAATGATGGGAGCAGAGTGAAATATGGCCCTCCTGCAATCCATGAGGAGGAAGTTACAGACCTGCTGAGCCGCTTGGACCCTCATAAGTCTATGGGGCCGGATGGGATCCATCCTAGGGTGCTGAGAGAGCTGGCGGATGAGCTTGCTAAGCCGCTCTCCATCATCTTTCAACAGTCCTGGCTCACTGGAGAGGTCCCGGAAGACTGGAAGTTGGCCAATGTGACACCCATCCATAAGAAGGGCCGTGAGGATGATCCAGGTAATTACAGACCTGTCAGCCTGACCTCGGCCCCAGGTAAAATCATGGAGCAGATAATCCTGGGTGAAATCATGCGCCACCTGCAGAACGGTCAAGAAATCAGGCCCAGCCAGCATGGATTTAGGAGGGGTAGGTCCTGCCTGACCAACCTGATCTCCTTTTATGACCATGTGACTCGCCTGGTGGATGAGAGGAAGGCTGTGGATGTGGTATACCTGGACTTCAGTAAGGCCTTTGACACTGTCTCCCACAGTAGACTCCTAGGGAAGCTGGCAGCCCGTGGCTTAGATGGGAGCACTCTGTGCTGGGTTAGGAATTGGCTGGATGGCCGAGCCCAGAGAGTGGTGGTGAATGGTGTTTCATCCAGTTGGCGACCGGTCACCAGTGGTGTCCCCCAGGGATCGGTGTTGGGTCCCGTCCTGTTTAATATCTTTATTGATTATCTGGATGAGGGGATTGAGTCCATCATCAGCAAGTTTGCAGATGATACTAAACTGGGAGGAAGAGTTGATCTGTTAGAGGGTAGGATGGCCCTACAGAGGGACCTGGACAGATTGGAGAGCTGGGCTTATTCTAATGGGATGATGTTTAATAAGTCCAAATGTCGGGTACTTCATTTTGGACACAACAATCCCATGCAGAGCTACAGACTGGGGACAGAGTGGCTGGAGAGTAGTCAGGCAGAAAAGGACCTGGGAGTGCTGGTTGACAGGAAGCTCAACTTGAGCCAGCAGTGTGCCTAGGTGGCCAAGAAGGCCAATGGCATCCTGGCCTGCATCAGGAATAGTGTAGTAAGCAGGACCAGAGAAGTTATCGTCCCCCTGTACTCGGCACTAGTCAGGCCTCACCTTGAATACTGTGTACAGTTCTGGGCCCCCCAGTTTGGGAAGGATGTTAGGATACTGGAATGTGTTCAGAGGAGGGCAACGAAGATGGTGAAGGGGCTGGAGCACAAGCCCTATGAGGAGCGACTGAGGGAGTTGGGGCTGTTTAGTCTAGAGAAGAGGAGGCTCAGGGGAGACCTCATTGCTCTCTACAGCTACCTAAAAGGAGGTTGTAGTCGGGCAGGGATTGGTCTCTTCTCTCAGGTGACCAGTGGCAGAACTAGAGGGCATGGACTCAAGCTTCGTCAGGGAAAGTTTAGGCTTGATATGAGGAAAAAGTTCTTCACTGAAAGGGTGATTGGCCATTGGAATGGGCTGCCCAGGGAGGTGGTGGAGTCACCGACCCTGGAGGTGTTTAAGGGGAGACTGGATGAGGCACTGAGTGCCATGGTTTAGATGATGGTTGGTGTTAGTGTTAGGTTATAGGTTGGACTTGATGATCTCAGAGGTCTTTTCCAACCTTGTGATACTGTGATACTGTGAACCAAAATTCAAGGAATACTGTTTTCATGAAGTCATGGGAAAGACTTGTTTTCCAGGTGTGATGTTTTCCCCTTCTCCCCCAACTTGCAGGTGATTTCAGAAATTTTACTGGTAATGCATAGGGAAAAAAATCCTATGAAGTTTGCTAGTACATTTATTAATTTTTTGTTCCTGGTCTTCCTGACCATTCAATGTAGCTGGGCAGAGAAAGAGCAATATTAAAAAATCATGATGATGTCCACAACAGTGAAATATTGCTAGACCTTTGCCATCTTACTTGTGGTGACAAAAAATGTTTCAAAGTAATCAGTGCCTGGAATATACAAGAAAAAGAAAACATATCCTAGAGATTCCTGTTAAACTTCTTTAAATTTTAAATGCATTTGCTTAACTTACTCTTTGCATGCAATTCTGAAATATTCACAAGTATCACTGATGTTCAGGGAGTTTGCACCGAACAGTTGGAAGTTCTTCCGTGACTGATCTGATCTGACTCACCATGTCCTCGTCATAAAAGCAGTCTTTGCTATTCCCCAGAGATAACTCTTTCACAAAGTGTAAAAGCAGCAACTTTGCAAATGTTATGTAGGAAAGCTTGGCAATGCAGTTAAGTACAGTACAAAGTGGCTGAAAACACAGACCCCTTCATTCCAATATTCCTTGCGTAAAGTAAAGGCCGTGGCAGTCATTAGCACGTTCAACTGAAAGAGATCTACTTAGAGGCACACAAATACTGAGAACAACAAGTTTTAGACTATTCTAGAACTTCGTTTACCAAAGAAACTAGGGTTGAAATTCAGTTTGAGATATCACTGTATCAGGTATCACTGTACACTGGTGCCTGTGATCATTGTCCATGATACCAGTACAGTCACAGGACTCCATAGGCCAATTTGGTTCACTTTTGATGTCGAGTGAAGCTTACCTCATTGCCCATAAGTATACATCTCATACAATTTAAGATGAACAGAGTCTCAGACACCTCCATGCGGATGAAATCATAGAATCACAGAATGGTTTAGGTTAGAAGACATCTTAAATATCATCCAGTTCCGATCCCCCGGCATGGGCAGGTACACTTTCACCACATCAGGTTGTTCATAGCCTCATGCAACCCTACCTTGAAAACTCCTGGGATGGGGCATCCAGAACTTCTCTGAATAACTTCTTCCAGTGTTTCATCACCATCTGAGTAAAAATTTCCTCCTAATATCTAATCTAAATCTACCCTTTATAGTCTTTCAAGTTAAAATCTTTAACCTTCGTCCTATCACTATACTCCCTGATAAAGAATCCTTCCCCTTCTTTCCCGTAGGCCCCCTTTAAATATTGGAATGCCACTATAAGATCTTCTCTCCTCTAAGCTAAACAACCCCAGCTGTTTCAGCCTGTCCTCACATGGGAAGTGCTTGAGCCCTCTGATCATCTTTGTGGCCCTCCTCTGGATCTGCGTGAACAGGTCCGTATCTTTCTTGATATAACACAGGACAATGAGCTCTTCTGTGCTGGTAACTAGAGCTTGGATTTGTTAATATACTTTCACATCTAGAATTATACCAAGAAACTATATGAAGCAATCAAATTGTATTCTCAGTCTCCAGTAACTGTGATATATTTGATACATACTTGGCATGCAGTCACCTCAATAGCAGATATCTTTAGCTTCTACTGAGTTCTTCTCTGAAGGGTAAGTTTAATAAAGTGATGTCGTATCACAGCAAAAGTTACCAGCTTTTCCAGTATCAAGAGTAGATAATTTCTTAAATTGTCCTTTAGAAATCTCCCAGGCTACTAAAATTTTGTCTTTTAAAGCCTTCAATATACTTCTAATGCACTTTCTCCCATTTAAAGTACTGTGAACTTCCTAACAAAGGCAATTTCTTTATGTTTCACTTTCGCATTTATAACTTGATAGTGGTGTTTCCGATCTATTTTAATTGAACTGATATTTTTAGCACATTCATAGGGTTGCAAACAGTTTCAATTCTTTTGTAGATGATGTACAAGCTATAATAAATGCCAGTCTCTAACTAGATTGTTCATAATTTAAGGTATATTCTGCTGGTAAGGAGCGTAAGTAAATTTCTCCTTAGTTCGTATATCATTAGTTTATACTGTAACACCTCAATTTCATACCAATTAATCATGTGATAATTGGTTTAAGATATTCACTGTGAAAAAATGTTTTGAGACAGATGAGTAATCTAACTGTTTTGAAAAGCAGCTGTTCATGCACAGTTGACAGGGATTGGTACTGTTACTGTGTGTGAGAGGGATTGCAAATAGTCCTGCCTTCATAAAGGAAGAAAAAACAAAAATCTATTTTCAAACTGATCTCTTCCATTGAACTGAGTACTACATTGGTGGAACTTCTTCAGTCTGTCTTCTCAGCTCGTTCATTAAAAATAAGTAAATAAATAAAAGGAATGGTGGGAGGAAGGACAGTGCAGGAAATTAGAAATAGCTGTGGGATTTCGTGTGGCAGGTTACTTCAGTTAGTTATCAAAAGCCTGCATTACACTGAAATAAATGTTGTGTCTCCACTCTTTCAGCAAGCAAGCAGAGAGTGCAGTGTGCAGCTGAAAAAACAGGGAAACATTGTACAGGTGAAAACATAGGTAAGACCTGATCAGAAAGTAATTGAGACTTATTCCTTGCATGCTTGTGCCTGCTACTGTAGCTACCGTTACTGTTGCAGTAGATCTTCAGAAATAGGCTATTAACAAACGTTTCTTAGTGGCATGAACTGGGACATTTGGAATAAAGTTCATGCACTATCTTAACTATTACTTTCTGCAATTTCTTTCTTGTTTCACTGAAGAGAGAAAAATTTTCAAGCCTGCCCCGAGGAACGCATATAGTATGAAATATGTACTAGTCAGATCACATTAGTTTAGAAGTAGTTTTCAAGGAACCCTCATTAGCTCAGGTTTAACAGTTATTCTTTGCTTACCTTCCTACTTTAAGCATTCCCCTCTATGGGAATTGCAACTCCTTTAAGAATAAAACTGGCCCCTTTCTGTTGTACAACATGCCCAGCTAGAGCAGACAGGGAACATCTGCTTTACTAGCTGTTTGTACTCTACTTTCACCCTATTATTCCATGTACCTAAAATTCACCCTGTGTTTTCAATTGATCTTCCTACTTACTTCCTCCCTGAAGGCTCAAATCTGCATCTAGTGAAGTCAGTATGAATGTCATATGAGAAAGTTCTAAAGTTTAGACTGTGATTTAACAAGGTGCTTAAGCACATGCCTGGCTTAGCGCACAAGAACCTTCTCATTGAAAGCAGCAGAAAGATTGCTACTGTCCTAATTGGGAACAAGAGCGATCTATGAACCATTAAGCAGCTGCAGAACTCCACCACAGCAGTTACTATATTTCAGTGATGGACTGGGTGTGAGCCCTGTGAACAGTTTACAATCTGCTTGGGAACGTCAAGAGTGAAAGCAACTCTATACCAACTGCATGCAACCATGGAATTTACCAGTCTAGACAATATAGCTGCTGGTCCACAGCCACCAAGAAGCTTGTAAAAAAGAAAAATAATATTTTCCGGAACAAATTGAGAATTGTATCTTCCCAAACTCAAGACTAATCAGTGAAAAGTATTTTTCAAGCCTTTCACAAAGTGGTGGAAATTATTTTATGCATCTCTCTGTCATCTGCCAGAATAGGATTTTTAAGCACTTAATTATGCATACATATACATTTACATACAGAATAATACACATATGTCTCCTTAACCTCGCAGGGCATGATTAGAATACTGTCTGCTCTGATATCTGTGTTTTAACATTGTAGAACAGAAACCATCACCAGCATTTACAAATAAATATTTTAAAAACACAAGTGATTTGTTTTATAAAAGCCAGTCTATCTTATTTCCCAAAGTAATATTTGGTACTTCTGTAGGAGGTGTTAGATGTGTAGATGAGTATAATGTAGTCATAGATAAGTTGTGCAGTTCGTAGGCAGATGACTGTGACTTAAGTGAGAGGCAAGACAGTGGAATAGCCACTATGTGATGATAGGAAAAGATAATGCTCACTTTTGCAGGTTGGTATGATCCTCCCACTGCCCCATGCTTAGGTCAATTCATGGAACGTTCAAGGTTGTGAGATCCACAACCCTCAAATTATTTGTCACTTGCCCACAATAAAGCATAATAATCCATCACATACCAGGAAAGACATCTAGTGCTTTAGGTCACGGTTCAGTGAAGGAGTCGCATAGCTTAGTTGCAGTTGCACTGCCTCCTACCTTCTGGCAAACATGAAGCCATGGCAGCACCAATGCAGCACCCTGGTCCTCCTCCAGCCCATGAAGACCACAGAGACAGACTGTGATTCCATGCTACAAACACATGAGGCATAGCCTAAGCCCAGTTAACCTGAGGCCTATACCAGCTGCAAAAAGTCCCATGTTCAGATTATACAGTAGGATGGCTCTCTGGGTCTGTGTAAGGCAGCTTTAGTGCAAGTGTGGTACGGACCACTGGCCATCTAACTCCTGCTCTGTGAGTGCACTTGTGCTAGACTCAAATTTGGGTAACATCATTTGAAAATACTGTTGCACACTTATTGCTGCTACTTACCCCTAAAACATTGTAGTGTAACCCCGTCATTTGCCAGTCTTTGTCTTAGTCAAGGTCTTTAAGGTCTGTTTGTGGAATGATCACAAAAATGCTGTTGCTGCACTGAGTGAGAGAGGCTGCCATGCTTTCAGGGGATGACAGAAGAAACTGAGACCATAAATACGTTATTTTTCTTCTTATAAATTTAACACTCTTCGTGGTCATTTATCTAAGATCTGAGCACTGTGTCTGGAAAGCAAATCGTCTTTATCTGAAGTTGTAGTTCAGATTTATGTGTCATTTATTTCAAAGCAACATAGGAAAACTGCTGAAAAAAATCTCTAATTTAGGCTTTTCACTCTAAACTTATACATTAAGAATTTCAACTTTGCCAGGCTACCTAATTTGGCACTCTGATTGACAGCGCCTATACATACCTCTGGCCACAAAGAGATACCTCCGTTAGTGTCCTGGTTTAACCCCAGCCAGTAGATTAGCACCAGGTAGACACTCAGCCACCCTCACCTCCCTGCTCCGAGGTGGGGTAGGGAGGAGACTGGAAAAAAAAAAAAGTAAAACTAATGAGTTGAGATAAAGACAATTTAATAAGACAGCAAAGGAAGAGAGAATAATAATGACAATGATAGCAAAAGAATATACAAACCAAATGATGTACAATGTAATTTCTTACCACTTGTTGACCGATGCTCAACCTGTCCCAAAGCAGTAACAGTGATTTACTGGCCATCTTCTGCCAGTTTTTATACTCAGCATGATGTCATATGGTATGGAATATCCCTTTAGGTAGTTTGGGTCAACTGTCCTGGTTATGCTCCTTCCCAGCTTTTTGTGCACCTGCTCTGCATCTGCTCACTAGCAGACCACGGGAAGCTAAGAAGTCCTTGACTTGGTAGTGTAAGCACTACTTAGTGCCAACTAAGAACATCAGTTTATTATCAACATTATTATACTAAATCCAAAACATAGCACTATGCCAGCCAGTAAGAAGAAAATTAACTCTGTCCCAGCCAAAATCAAGACAGTAAGCTGAAACCAGGACGATGAGATACCTTCTTGTTTCTGCCTATAGTTACAACGTCATAGCAACTGTGTGAGTTGCCTGAAAAGTCACTTCTCCTAGTGACTTTAATACGAAACCAGAAGGTTCATATTAGGCAAAACTGGTAATAACACTAAAAGACATGCAGAAGAAGCAATTTCAGAAGCTTCGAAGTACTGCTCAGAAAGGCTTATTAAAAATAAGAGGTGCGTGTATCTTGATTTGAAATGAAACTCTCCTTTAAAGTGTTATACTTTTGACACCGATAGACACAAATTGCTCATTGATTCAAGAACTTGTATGAGGAAATTACTGAAGTTCTGGTCCTATGTAGGAGGTTGAAACCTGAATAAGAACAGAAAGATCACTGGCCACAAAAAGAGTATATCTCTTCCCAGAATGGTTAGACAGAAGAAAGCCATCTGCAGGCACTCTGAGTGTTTCATTACTGGGAAGAGCAGCAATTACCAGCTGGGGTAGGCTGTGGCCTTGGATTTAAAGCAGAGCATTGCCCGATTCTGTCTTTTACTTACAGTTGTGCATAAAATGTCAAGTGTTTTACAGTTTAGGAAATGTTCAGGGATGTTTGTCAAAAATTCAGACAGAAAGACATTATTTTTCTGCTTGCTTGAATTTAAAGGACACACTAATGTTTGCTTACTGGATGAAGAAAAGGCTAATATTAAAAGTTTAATGGGGTTTAATTTGCAGCTTTATAATTCAAATGGTGTTATAAAAACTGGTTTTGCATGTGGGAATGGGAAGGCAAGGGCTATAAACTGAAAATTATTCCAAGTGCCTGAGCAAAGCAAAAATGAAGTCCTAGCACAATGCGAACTCATCACAATAGATGAAAGGAACTGATCAACTAAGCTCCTTTTCTGCCTCAGGGGCACCAGGATAAATAATAGAGAAGCCCCCTGCATCTTCCCAGTCACCTGAACTGCTTTGAGAAATGTGTTTGTTCATTTCTTCACTTTTTCCAATATGCCACCTAGTTAATCTTCCCTGTGGCTCTTCAGTCAGCCCTGTGTATTTCAAAACAACAGTACTAGAGAGTAGCTGGTTATGTTGAACTGCGAGTGCTGAAAAACTATTGTTTTCTGGATTGCCCTCAAATTCTCAGGCTGCCTCTTGTCACTGTTGTTCAAGGTTTGAGGCAGAATATTTTACTTCTGCAGCATGTCATGTGCTCTTATTTTTAGCTTATTTGGTAATTCCTAAAGTGTTTGTTTCTAGTGCTACTAATTTCTTTATAACTTCATCTGTTGGACTGGGGTTCAGTTCGGGAAAAACAATGACTGTGATTTTATTGTATATGAGTTCTCTAAGTGCATGGCTCTACACAGATAAATAGACAGAAAGTCACAATTTCAAAATTCTATTACTAGATGACTTAAGCTCCTTTCCAGAAATAATTAGGCATTTACAAAGCTGATTTTCTATGAAAATCGGAAGAATTCAGGAAACATTTAACTTGAAATCTCAGTCTTGGAAACTAATCATCTGAATATTTGGAATTTCACTCCTGATTTTGATCCAGTAAATGCCATCTTGTAACCTATACATTTCATTTAGTCCTGTTAAATTATGTTTACCTCACCATGAGTGAACTGATTTATGACCTTACTACGGACACAAGTAGTGAGTAACAGAAACAGGTGGACAGGTTGTTAAAACAGGGAGCGTTATGATATCATATGACTGCTGTCTCAAAGTCCCTTTTATTCTTGTATCATCAGCCTAGTAGATATTATTACTATTTCAAGTAACTTATAGAAGCTAAATTGGCTTGATGTGCTTATATGGCCCGCTTTTCACTTGCTTATCACTTTGCTAAAGTGTAGTTAAAAGGACTAAAATTGTTTAATCTCTTCCAGTTTGTGATTTGTTTGGGGTTTTTTTTTTGGTTTTCTTTCCTTTTGGATTCTTTGAAACCGTGACACAGAGAAGTTTTGTGTGGTATATGGATGAAGGTAATACGTTTTTCTTTAACCTAGAAGAGTTGTGACAGATAGCTATTTCTGTGAGAGGCTTTGACCCTTACAGGCTTTGAAACAGGGAACTGAAATTCAACAAAGGATGGGCTTGGTATGTACAGTCTTTGTAAAAAAGTAGCCAAATCATGTGTGTCTGAAAAGCATCGCTTTCCACAAGCAAAGACATTGTTAAAGATCAGTGGAACAGTTCCCCGTCTTGACAGAACGTGCTGCAACCCAACAGTGAATGAGGACACTCATCACCAGAGCTGCAAGCTGAAGCAAGGTTTCTTTAGAAGTGATCTTCCCTGTGCCTTGTTCCCTGGGACTGTGGTGACAGTAGTCACAGAAAATTAGAAGAGAATGTCTCTTCTGTCAGTGTTCCTTCTGCTGATGCCATCAATGGGAATGGGTCCAGCTGAACCAAGGGTATGAGTAGAGATGAGAACAAACTGCCTGGTGCCTCTGTTAAAATGAATAAATGAATCTTTGTAAGAAGTCCTAAATGTGAGAACATTGAAACTACATTGGAGATTCATCCAGAAACCAATTCAGCTGCCAAAATCAGTGCCTGCTTTGGATCCAAAAACTTAAATAAATTTTTGCCGTCATGTTTAATTTTCCATCCTAGTGCATTCCATAGTGCTTTATAAACTAGATAGAGGGAGGTGTGGGTGCATTTGTCACCACCTTTCAGTGAAAAATGGGTCTTTTTTACAACACAATTCATTGACATGCTGTTGAGTACAAAAGAAGTAAAAGGATACTCAGAACTTCAGGGAGAACCTGATCTGCAGCATTTGTTTCTCCTAGCTGGAGCTTTGCCAGCTAATCAAAGCTAATATCCCTTCTTCTGCAAATAAATGCCAAGGGATCTTCAATTAGCTAAAATGATCAGCAGTCAGAACCTTGATTTTTCACTTAATCTGAAAATAGCACAGTGCCCCTTAGCACATTTCTGGAACATTGGCACTGTACCAATGGAGAGAAAAAAATGCCAATTACTTAATCATACACTTCCTGCAGCTACTTCTACATTTCAAGTTGAGTTCATCTCAACAGCTGGAGAAGGGCATTGTCATTTCTACAGTTTATGGTAAGGCAATTAATGCTTTCTTTGAAAAATGTTTTATAGTGGTGGTTCAGAGTTTTTGGATTTGTTCACTCAAATGTTAATACAGCAAACTCTAGTGGTCAGTATGCTGCACTGAAAAAGAGTGAAAAAGACAGTCCTAATCTATGTTATGATTTATTACCATCCACAGGTGAAACTAGGGCTCCACCCCTTGTGCTGTTCTTGTATACCACAGACTTCTGTTCTTAGTACAGCTCTTTAAACTAACACCTGCATCAACTCCTGATGTTCAGCAATATTATGGCTAGTAAAGGATGAGCCATATCATCACCTTACTAGCAACCTGTAAGAGTGTGCCTGCAGCAATGCTCTGTTCCCACAGCTTGCAAGAATGGTTGGGAAAGAAATCTGCCTCCCAGCTCCAACTTCGCAAAACAGTTCATTCTTGTTTTAGGCGCTAAGCCAAAATTAACATAATTTAACAATTTCAAAGTATGCTCTGACATATCTCTTATTTTCAAATACTCATCTATGTGTCTCAGTAACATAGTAAACGGTGGGATGAGGACTCCTTAAATCATGTAATTGTTATGTCCTACCAGAAAGATATTCCAGTGTCAGTGAAGGCTGTAGAGTGGGTGCAGCAGGGAACAGAATGCTGTGGTAGAATTGGACACAATGAGAACACACTGCCAAGGGCCAACCTCTTGGCTCTGCACAAAGACTTATGGCACATTTTAGCAGAGTTTTGTTTGGTTTTGATTTTTACTGGCAGTACTAAAGTGAAAAAAAATAGAAAAGAAGGCTATAATGAGAGGCAAATATTCTGGTATAAATAAGTATAGTTCTGTCCAAGTCAACAGAGCGAGATTGACTTAATTCAGAGCTAAATACCTCTACAGATACAAGGTAGCTCTCTCCATGCATATAATGTGACTCTTGGAAGAAACAGCAGTAAGATGTTGTGTTCCTGTTAACTCGAGTTTGAATGTGATGACACAACAAAAGTCTTTTAGTCCCGTGTGTTGCCAGGTTGGACAGTGCAGAACTGGTTCATTTGGAGCTCTGTGTGTGTGTGTTGCAGTTTCAACCTATTCTGCTGTTAATGTTTAGCAACTTGTCCTTGTTCTCACCAGCACTGAAGTGCAGTTTTCTACGATTCCTGGCTTCCATCATAGATGTGATCAACCACACATTTAATTTTCCTAATTCTTCTGCTCCACCCTTGAATTATTTCTTCCTATGGAATCCAACCAATACCAATAAAGTTTTTCTGAGGATAGCCTGAAGCCTCAATGCACCACTGTGACCAGAAGAGGAAAATATTTTTATCTTCAATTTACAGACAGGGAAATAGAGGTTCCTAAATCACTTCCTCAACATCATCGTACAACTAGTTGTAAGAATCAGACTGAGAGCACGAATATGTCTTCCAGCCCTGTATTTGTTTCCACACTTCTCTTTCTTTCACATTACAATTAAATTAACAACAAATATTATCAAAGTAAGCAGTTATGTTAAAGTTTTCTGAAATGCTATATATAGTGCTTTCAAGTATGATTTGACTCTTTTTTCCTTTTTTTCTTCAGTAAGCCTCTATTTCCTGCTTTCTTTGAAAAATTGTACTACGAATTATCAACAAGAGGTCACATATTCTAGTATTCAGCAGCTGCTGCCAAACCTGTATATGTTGCTTTTTAAAGCAACATCTTGCGTGTTCGTTTTCACACATGGCCTCTGGAGCTTGTAGGTCATGCACAGATACAATGGTGGTCTTTCATGACCACAAGAGTTTCAAAATCACTATGTTTTGCATTCTCTCCATCTGTGTGACTTATTATGGTCACATACCTTTGCAAAGAATAACCCTGACATACTCAAAATCTTGCAGCTCACACCGTTCTCTCTGCGAATATGAAATTCTTTGGTTCACAGCTCTTTGCAGGATTGCATGTACTTCAGCTCTTGGGTTTACTAAGAAATAGAAACATTCTCTAGGTCATATCAAGTGTCCATTTAGCCCAGTGGCCTCCTGCTAGCACTGCCCATGCAAGAATAACTATTGAAGTAAGTGAGTATAGTGCAAATATACTTTGTCTCTGCAACCTTCTGGCTTCTAGGTCGAGTGAGTAATTATGAAATTTTCTTACGTGAGCCACACAGCACCCAGAACCATAGCTATGGTAAAGGAAGTTTATAAAGACAGGATCTGGCTTAATTTTGAGCAACATAAAAAATGTATTTTCATATTTTCAGTTCCTACCATGTCAAACCTGCACATGGAATTTATGGATTAAATTAGAGGAAAGGATGGAATTCACAAGAATTCAGGGTCCTTTCTTTGCAGGTTCCTTGATGGCTACAAGGGTTGGAAGATTACAATTGCAAGAAACAGGAACATCTGTGCAGATTAATAAGAATTACAGGTTCCTCTGGAAAACAGGACTGGCCACCTAGAAGTGTAGATGAGAGGCTGCTTGGAGTTACCATCAGCAAATGGCAAGGAAAATGTCTCCATTGCTGTCCCTTTCAGGACTGCAGGAGTATGACTTAGAAATCACTATTCTGCTTAAAGCCACTTTCGATAGAGTCACTGAAGCCCTCTTCCGAGGTTAAATAACTTTTATGGCAACATTCCCTACAATATAAAAGGTGGTGTGACTCCAGTGCCCATTTCTCTCATGGTATTTTAGCAACTGCTACCACTGCAGCTAGAAATAAGAGTCACTGGGCTGATCTTCACCACCAAGCTGTTATATATTTGGGAGAATCAGAGGAGGAACTATCTTCTGATTCTCTCATTGAGACTGATTAATGAGGAGTGAAAGGGCAAGTGTAGAAGCAAATGCCAATTTGGGAGAGAGGGGCGGGAAACAGTGGTTAGGTTCAGCTAAGAAGAGGCAAGCATGGAATTCTGGTACCTCAAAGTTCATATACCCAACATTCATTTGATGAAAGACAACTGTGGGAAGGAGAGGAGATAATTGTACCCCAAAGAGTTAATGAAATATCCTGGTCCTATAGAGCAAGGATTAACTCCTTGCAATGGTGAGAAACAAGTACAGAACTGAAGAATTCAAAGGCAAAATAAGACAGGAGAAGAGAAGAGAAGAGACGAGACGAGACGAGACGAGACGAGACGAGAAGAGAAGAGAAGAGAAGAGAAGAGAAGAGAAGAGAAGAGAAGAGAAGAGAAGAGAAGAGAAGAGAAGAGAAGAGAAGAGAAGAGAAGAGAAGAGAAGAGAAGAGAAGAGAAGAGAAGAGAAGAGAAGAGAAGAGAAACAAGACAAGGCTTCAGTTGGAAGGCATCTAAAACTATCACCTTTTCCAACTACCTGACCAGTTCAGGGCTGATCGCAAGTTAAATGAAGTCATTAAGAGCACTGTCAAAATGCCTCTCAAACACTGACAGACCTGAGGCATTGACCACCTCTCTAGGAAGCTTTTTCCAGTGTTTGATCATACTCTTGGTAAAGAAATGCTTCTGGATGTCCAGCCTAAACCTCCCCTGAGGCATTTTAAATCATTCCCAGGTGTCACTGGTTGCCAGGGAGAAGAGCTCAGCACTTTTGCTCTCCACTTCCCCTCCTCAGGAAGCCATAGAGGACAATGAGGTTGCCCCTCAGCCTCCATTTCTCCAAACTATATGAACCCAGAGTCCTTAGCCACTTTTTATTGGACATTGCTTCCAGTCATTTCACTGTCTTTGTTGCCCTCCTCTGGATGCATTCAAGGACTCTAACAACCTTCTGAAAGTGTGGTCCCTGGAACTGTACACAGTACTCAAGGTGAGAGTTCACCTATGCTGAATTCAACAAGATGATTTCCTCGCTTGACTATTTGGTTATGCAGTGTTTGATGCACCCTAGGACGCAGCTTGCTCTCTTGGTTTCCAGGGCACACTGCAGACCCATATTGAGTCTTCTGTCAACTAGCACCCCCAGGTCCCTTTCTGCAGGGCTGCTCTCCCAATTGGTACCTCTACCCTGTGGTACTCCATCCCAGGTATAGAACTCAGTATTGATCTTGTTATATTTCATCCCATTAATCATTGCTCAATGCTCTAATCTATCTGGATCCCTCTGAAAGGGGTGATAACCTCTCAGTTTAGTGTCATCAGCAAACTTGCTAATAGTGCATTCAAGTCCTGCATCCAGATCATTGATAAACATATTAAACAGAATTGAGCCCTGAGAAACACCGCTGGTAACTGGTCACCAGCCAGATGTAGCCTCATTCACTAGAATACTTTCAGCCCCACTCGGATGGTTCTTCATCTAGCACACTGTGAACCTGTTGAACTCACAGGTGAACAACTTGTCCAGAAAGCTGCTGTGAGTATCAAAAGCCTTGCTGAGACCCATAAAAACTACATCCACGGCCTTCCTCTCATCCACTAGGTGGGTGACTGTATTGTGGAAAGAGTTTAAGTTAATTAAACAGGACTTTCCCTTTTTGAACCTGCGTGGACTGTGCCTTATTCTTTAAATGCCTTTCAATGGTATTGAGTATAATCTGCTCCATAATTTTTCCGGGTACAGGGTTTAGACTAACAGGACTGTAGTTTTCTAGGTCTCTCCTCATATTGTTTTTGTAAATGAGAATTATGCTGACTAGCTTCCAATCAGCTGATACCTCCCTGGACTTTCAGGCTCTTTGGGGCTTTGACTGGCCACCACTGAGTTTTGGTGGGAGGGTCCTGCCATAACGTATGCTAGCTGCTTCAGTACTCTAGGGTGAGTAATATATGGTTCTTTAGCTCAGTTTAGACTCTCTAACAGGAAAAGATGCTCAAAGTCTGAACTGATGAGTTTTTTGGCAGTGGTTACCCCACAACAACGTTTCATTAAGTGGTGTGGGTGATTTCCTCTTCTACTCCAGGCTTGCTCACAGATCCCACACATGCAGATCTCTCAAATGGCAGCCTTTTTTTCCTCCCAAAGCTCAATAATTTTAAGATTCCAAGTAGAAAAATAAATTCCCTTTTATTGTGGCTCAGACTTGTTCAGTCCAATCCAGCCTATGCAAACACACATGCAGCTTTAAATTAGCATTTGTGAACAAACTGATTTTCTTTGGCTGTTTGCTGAGACTTGGCAATTTACTTCCTTGAGGAAAGAAAGAAAAAGAAATTCATTCACATCTATTTATGGCTTGATTTTCAGACATGCTGAGTACCTCCTGTGGACTTTGAGAGCTGTTCCTCTGAAAACCATGTCACCGATTTGTGGTGCTGGAAAGAGAGAGTACAAGGAAAAAGAAAGGCTCTGATTTTCAAGCGCAAGTGTTTGTATGTGATTTGGAAAAGAAAAGGAAAGGAATAAAGAAACTAGTTCTTAAAGGTCTTGTTTGAAGTTAGGACTGAGCTCCACATTTCACACTCAATTCACACTTGAAAAGTGTTTGTGTGTAGAAAACCACTGAAAATTGCCTGTTGTCTAGCATAAGCAGAATATGTCTTACTTCTTTTCCCACCTAACTTGCTAGTAAATTACTAAGAGCTTTAGCTATTAATGCTTGTCCAGCCCTGGCTGGGGAGGTTGCTCTCCTCCCCTCTACCTCAGTTTCTTTCTCCAGCCAGAGGCTCCTGTTCCCTTTGCGTGTTACTGAGCAGACATTCAACGGGAGCAGTCACTAAGTTATACAGTCGAAGTAGACCAGCTAATGTATTTTTAAAAGTATGTCTTAGCTAAAAAGCAGTATGCAGTGCACATGACCTGAGCAGGGTGATGTTCTTCACCAGAGGAAAAAACTTGCTTTATTCAGTTTTGACCCAGACTTTTTTTCTCTGTGGCGTCCAACATTAAAACACAGTGGCACAGAGAGTAGATGTTGCAAAGCCAAACTACTAGAGACTTCAGAAAACCTCACTTTTTCCAAAACTTATGATGGTTGATCTCTAAAGCAAACCTAAAATATAGGTCCCATTTTATACTAAATATGATCACATTAAAACAATGCACTTGTCCATCTATTATTAAGCATTACGAAAAAGTACATACATGTAGTAGACTATTATTCCCTCATCATCTCCTAAGGCAGGCATAAAGGTGAATTTCCTAAGGTAGTTAAGCTCACAAAGTGAGAATTTCTTGACTTCCAAGGACACTATAGCTCTAGTTAGTTGTTCTGCATAACGTATTTCCATTAAAAGGAAAAAGAAAACAAACCACTTGTGTTTTGGGGCTCTATAGCTTTTCTAGATTTTTGACAACTGAATGATATTAATAAAAATGTGATGATTTTCTAAATTTCCAGTGTTATTCGATGCAGATGTACTCCTGTAAAAAAAGCTTTGGGATTTCTGTTCTTCACTAACTATGAGATGTTCTTCAGTGTCAATGGGAATCGAGTATTTAAATACCTCCAGTAACTCTAATTTCCACAGCACATATTTAAATTCTACTTTTGTAAGTGAAATTCCCTTGAATGGAATTGGAGAAATTGTTGAAAGAAAGAAAGAAGAGAACAGTAGATTTGATAGCCTCGGTCTCCCTACAGGACAGAAAATATTTATTTCATTGCAAATAAAATAAAATACCTTGTGATTTGTTATTTACTGATCAGAAAAGCACCTCTTTTTTTTGTTTCCTACAAACATTTAAGCTTTTGGATTTGATATAAAAACTTAAGTGGATGAAACTCTTTCTGAGTCTCTGAGCTGTATCCTAGTCTTCCCACGTGGATGTGAAACAAAAAGCCCATGAAATAAAGAATAAGCTGAACAGTAATATTTAGATTTATATTACTTACCATATAGCATCTTCCACAACCTTTTCAATTTAGGATATTAAAAAACAATACAGAGATGTCTCATGGAAGTTGCTTGCAAAGCTGTTTAAACAACATTATGAGAGCTAGAGAGCCTGCTTATGACACAACAGGATGGAGATAGCTTAAGATAAATATTGTCACACTGGAAAACAATTTAAATTGGAAGATGAAATAATCCACCTGAAATGTTCAAACGCATCAAATTTTAAAGGCAGAAATTCCAATAACTGCAGCCTGAGCTGAGCACACATTCTCTTTAGACAGCTTAAAAAATACAACCGTTGTGGATACAGGAAGCTTTTTAAAGGTTATTGTACAAACCTGCTTTGATTTATTTCTTACAAGAGCATCCACAGTATGTCAGACTGGTCCCTGCTCAAAGAAACTCTTGCAGCAGACAGACATCTGTACAGAGATCAGAGAAGAGTAACAGTAAAATGGATTTACTATGCATGATACCTTACAGATGTAATCAAATAAAGCCAAATAAAAGTAATTGTGGAAAACTGGCTAGTGTTTATGCTTAGAAAGACAGCAATATCTTGATCTTTAAGGAATAGATCAGATCTTTAGCTACTGATACATTTTAAAACAAAAGTTACTTACATCTGTTTATTGACTGAAATGTTTTTGAGAAAATCTCTGCATTTCTTCTGACTTCAGTCACTGTTTTTTTTGAGAAAGAAATTTGGCTGACTGGGTGACTGTCTGATTAGTAAGAGTGAATACAAAATGCGTGTAATGACTGGGCGTCTTTATGCTTGGGAGTGCTAGGTTCTCTTCCTGGCTTTACTCTGAGAGGCTATGTGATTTCGGACAACTCTGTGAAGCTTCTAGTGCTTTGTTTCCCTTGAAGATGAAATTCCAGATGTTTTGTTCTTGTAATATTTCCAGATACACAATATCTGGCAATACTGGACTTCTAAGCAGAATTCACTTTGTTGTCCAGTTTTAGGCAAAAGTCCAGACAGCTATCGGTTCAGTCCGTACCCTGAAACTAGAAAACATTTTGATTCCACTTTATTTTGTAATATGATGTAAATAATCATTGTTTGGAATGTTGTCATTATGTTGGATTTAGCCAAATAAAGAACCTAATTCAGACGTGAAGACTGAAAGGTGTCCTGAGAATATTGTCTCTAATGTTTAAAAATCTCTGTGCAGGCCTAAAAAAAAATGGCTGCTAAAATTATTCTCTTTTTCCAAAAGTCCTAACATTTTGTCACATTCTTGGAATCTTTACTGCTCTTGAAATCTATTGTTGATATTCTTTACTATTTAATTCAAAAAGGCTAAAAGAAAGGCCTCATGTCAGCTGCAGGAGGCTGGATATAAACATATAGAAGGGAGGATTTTCCTTTTTATGTTATATATTTTTAATATCTTTCCACCAATTCGATCTCTTCTCTTCTTCTGTCAGCAGAGATAGTGCCCTGCATCTTATTATCCTGCTCATTCTTGTGACTGTCATATAATCACCTATGTAATCAGAGACAGTATGCTCTTCTCATGAAAACACTTAAATGTCAGACCTTTGTGCATCTGCTCTTGAAAATTCAGTTCTACCAAAACGTCTCCAAGAAATCAGTCAATCCAAACATGGCATTATACTTGTTTTCTTCATCTGGATTCAAGTTGTGTGCTGGTTCTTTCTCTTCCTCCTTGCCAACTCTTAGAGAGTTAAAACTGGCATGGTATATTTTTCAGGCATAGTATCTGTGGTTTGCAGGCAAACCTCCAGCAAACCAGCCTGTCTCACCCTTAGTAAGTGAAACTAAGTGTCATACACTGCAGTTTGTGCAGATGCTCCCTGCACAATGAAACAATTCCTTCTGAATCCTTCTAGGTCCTCCTGTGTCCTCCTTCAGGAAAGACTCATTGTTTCACTGGATAGGCTCAGAATCACCTGATCTTGCTTCTTGCTTGGTAGAGTACAGTTATCAGTCACAGCAAAAAGTACTAATCATTACAGACACTAGTGTATTTTCCTAGCAAATATAAATAAGTAGAAAAGGTCAAGACATAGACAAGAAATCTGGTTTGTTTGTTTTTTTTTAAAAAAAAAAACAACCCCCCCAAAAACAAAAACAAACAAACAAACCCAAAAAAACACAAACCTAACCATTTTGAATATACCAAAACATTAAAATAAGAGTGAGGGAAAAAAGGAAAACTGCGAATCCTAAAATTAAAATAGGAAGTTTTGAAGTTTTTTTCCTCTTTTTTTCTAATTATAGATCCAAAATGTGTGATTTGAGTTATTTTTCCCTAGAAGGTAACAAACAGAACCACTTACACAGACATTTCTCTTGTTTCCTTCTCGTTTCTTATTTTTTCGCTGCAAACCCTTCCCCTGTGTGGCTCCCACAGTTCGAACTACTTATCTGCAGGTTTTAACATATCTGGTGCTTTAAAACAGAGTGAAATTTCCCATCCTGTCGATCGCTTCCGAAAACCAGTCAGTCAGCAAGACAGGTTTGTTTTTATGTCTTCAGCCTCCTCATCCCCACAGCTGTCTACAAAGAAAAGGATGAACTGTCCTTCTTTAAGAGAGCAGTGATGTAATGGTGATTGTTAGTAAAGTCTCAGTGGTATTATGATTGCAGAACTTTCCATTAGAGTGCCTTTTCTGAGTCTTCTCCAAGACACAAATTCAAACATAATCACCTCATGTGTTACAATGGAAACAGCCCCTGAGTACACCTCTAGAGTTTCAAATCAAGCAAGCCCAGAAAATGAGGAAAATTATTCTGTATGTTTTAATAGTGATTTCCTGCAGTCTTTTTCTACATTTTTCACTCTCTTGTAAGTATTCTGCATGTTTTTAAGAAAGTACTGAGCATTTGGAGAGAACAAAGAAAAACTGCACATGACATTTTGCAAAATAAAAGGAAAAAGAATCTAGAAATAACAAACTGTATGAGGTTCTGCAACCTTCATAAACTGAACAAACTCCATCCTCCATCTACTTCGATTACTTCATACTTACTTTGGAAAACTGTTCAAGAACTTCACTACTGTGAATAGTGGAACCTTATTGCTCCTAACTTGTGACTGTTCAAAGCCAGTTAAGTTTTTGTCTCTGTCATTTCCAGCTTATTTTCCACAGTGCGATCAAACAATCCATTCTGTTTCTTATAGTCTACATTTTTTCTTCCACATCTGAAATATTTCCATTCTCCTCTGAGTTGATCATGTTTCCCAACTTCATGCCTAATTTTATTAGTCTCTTATAACTATATTTTGGTCATAGTTTCTAATAATAATATAAAGTAAGATACATTTTAAAACTATTTCTAGAGGAACTCCTTTTTTTTTTCTCAGTCCGTGGGTTTATTCTTTTTAACCAACTCCTTATTGGATTAATGATTAATTTGTTAATTTATATCCTTTCCAGTTTAATTTGTCGATTCCCAGATAACAACATGTAATGCTGAAAGCCAAATGCATTTATTCTATCACAATTTCTCTGCCTAAAATTATTTTTTTATTAAAAGATAGGGAGATATCCTGACTCAATCTGTCTTTGGTTAATTCATGTGACATATCTTGCATGTCTTAAATATTTTTTCCACAGCACTGCACTTAGGTAAGATCAAGCTAACTTTAAAATTATTCTTTTACACATATGATGCTTTCTCACAAAATTGCTCTCAGGAGGAGAGCTTTAAAGGAGAAAAGTGATGTTTGTCAGTGATTCCTGCATAGCTGGTAATAAAAAGGATAGAAGGCCTCCTCCACAGTGCGCATAAATCAACTGGAGTCTTTCCACTAACATAGTGATATGCAGATCAGTCTTATAGCAGTCCAGAAAATCAGTTTCTTTTTAAACTTTATTATCTGGCAAAAACTTTTGTGGCCCAGCTAGTGATATGGACAAGGAATACAGGTGTTATAAGACAGAGCTGATTTTGTTTCATTGGCTGTTTTAGTAACTAATTTTCCCCTTATTAGTTCTAGCTGAAATTTTCAGTAGTAATAAGTAATACATTACAGTTGTATGTTGATAAATTATCCATGCTGAAAAAACTATCCATCTCTGACTTTCACAGATTGTAAGAACAAAAAATATTGCTTCTGGACCTCAAGTATCAATCAAGAACAAAACAGGTGCTATGGGAATGTGCAGATAAGTACCTTCCTTCAAGGTACAAATCAGGTGTTTTGTACTGCTCTATTAAGTAGTTGGCATTAAAACAGTACATAGTCAAGAGTGTCTCAACACTGCTGAATAAGTGTGCATTTGAAATCATGTCAAGTTCACCACATTATTCTAGTTAGAGAGCCAAACAGTAATATAAGTCTTAGTCTTCCATGCTGTTTGGCGATGAATGGAAATCAGGCACCAATTCTTCAGAGAAAAAATAACTCTACTTCATGGTGTGCTCATTACCTCTGTGTTCATTTGATTTAGGGATAAAGCTTCTGTTATTCCAACTCCTTAGATGATTAAACCAACAACCTAGGACCTCTTTCCCAGCTACCAGAAAGACCACATGCTTGGAGAAGTACCCTGACATTAGCAAAACAGGTGAGACAGTAAAAATAGATGGGAGGGCAGTTACAATCCCTCTGCATTTTAAATTGGCAAGTGAGGGAGCCACTTGTTATAACCCTTGCATCTCTTGTCTCTTTTTTTAGACTTTGCATGCCTTCTAGCAGGCTTGTTGCTAATCCATCTGCTAACTACAACACTTCAATGATGGGAAAATTTAGATACTCCTTTTCCACCGCTTTTGAAGACTTCAGCTTGTAAGTTTGCCTGGGATAAAATTTGCCTTCAGGTTATACACAAGCTATTTCTTTTTAGAGGTTTAAGTATTTCAGGGACCAAGCTTAAGAAGAGCTGAAGAGAACACGGAGGATTTTTTTGAATGAAGTAGCAAATGAAATCCAGATAACAGTTTTGAAGGCCTAGACTTTTTCACTTGTTCTCAGATCTGCCTAAGAAGCAACAGGTGAAGAACTAACTTGTGAAAGCATGTGCACTGCTCTGAACACCTTGATAGTTATAAGTAAATGACTGAAACTTGTTCATATTAATTAGAATAGTAGAACCTGTACTAAGTAAAAATCAAAGCACTTGTAATCTGATCTAGGGAATATCTTGGACATCTGTATTGAAGAAGGACATATTAAATCAGGCCTTGTCACCAAAATTGACAATTTGGCAGAGAAATGTAGGGGGAAAGTGTCCTTAGAGTAGTCCCCAATTCACTGAATATGTACAGTAGAAAATTTGTGTGATGCAGACTAACCAATCATTTGTAGAACGAAGTACCTGGCAGGTATTCACTTTGTAACTTTTGTAATAAATTGACTGCAGAGGCTCCTGTCAGGTGTGTGTGATTTGTGGAAAGCCACAGAGCAGCCGAATTTGCACAACTCTGTAATAAAATCAGTCTCAACTTGTGGGTATTTGCATGCTGGATAATGAATCCAACTTTTCGGACAATGCTAGACTTTTTCTTATTGTTTTATTTTTCGTATCATGTGGGAAAAGGATCAAAAAAAGGTCTAAAGAGTAGAGTCCTCTATCAAAGGATGATATAATCAAGGGTTATAACATTATTGATGGGCATTTCAGAAATCATTTGTCAACAGGAACTTGCACTCTGTATCTTGTAAAATTAGGGACAAGAATAGATCCAACATAAGAGGGGACAATGGTGTCACAATTAAGCTAGGGGAAATATTCTGGTTTGGATTGAATAACATTTAATAATTATGATAATAATAATAACAAATAATAATAACAACAACAAAAATAATAACGATGATGATAACAACAATAGTAGTACTAACAATAACCATCTGCTGGATTGTCAACAACCTCTAAAATCCATTTTCTGCATAACTTCACGATCCCATATCAGTGTATATACTGCTAGGTAATTTTTTCTAAAATACAAAAAAAATTCCTCTTGGAAAAAATCAGCAGAGGAGTGACGAAGAATGACTTTTCCTTTGTACTTTGGCATGAATTGTTTCTAAACTGCACAGCCCCTGAACTTGGTTACAGAAATACAGCTCTCAGTGAAATAAAAATAAATACTGTCTTAAGGGAGAAGATTGGGAAAAGTTTAATGAATAGATCACCTGTTTAAATCACAGTTTACATTTCTTTACAGCAGACAAAGCATCATGAATGTTTGCTCTTTCCTGTTCAATATCTGTGTTAGCTGTCTTCAGTTTTTGCTAGATTGGTATATCTATCACACTGCTAGATGAAAAGGTGGAAGTCATACAATCTTGCTTTTAATATTCTTTGCCTGAAAGGGTGATTAAAAAAAAAATAGTATTGCACTCTCAGATTTTTAATGCAAATCAGTGAAACCTCTACAGACTGACCGCTTTAGCTCAACTTTAAGAAACTCAGCTTGTTGCTGGTTAAAGGTGACATATCTCTTCAGCTGATTGACTTCACAAGCTTGAAAAGCTGTATTGAAGAAATGTTGTACTTCTGAGTAAAAGAAGAAAAGAATTCCTCTGAGGAAGCAGTGTCTTACTTGTGTGTGACAGTACTTCTCATGGTCTAGATATAAAACTCACTGCACCCAAATCCCTGCATACATTTCACTCAATGTGACTTCAGGATCTTAATTACATTGATCTGTCTGTCACAGACATCTTTTTGGCATGCAGTCTTGCTCCCAAATTGTTGGAGTGACACTGTGAAAACAGTAAGTTTTTCTTTTTAGTCCTTCTATTCCCATTGTTCTAAAAATCTCCCTCCTCTGGCAATTAGAAATTTGCAACCAGTTTTCAGCTTTTCTATTAACTCTAATCAGGCTGATACCAAAACTCTTTAAATCTTTCTGTAGGACATGCTGAGGTCAATAGTGTACCTACTATTGAGGTACACTATAGTGTACCTGTCCAGTTCTTTACCCCTGGACCTATCAGACATTGCTCAGGTATTAAACGTGTTATGCGCATGTGCGGCAAGTCTGAAGAGCTGCAAGCACTAAATTCAGTGCATACATATCTTTTCACTGCATGCAGGCCTGTCTGGGAAATCTGAGGAGGAATAAGGCAGTTCTCCCTGTCTTAGTATCAGCCTTTACCTGTTTCCAACTTGAATGAAGAGAAGTGACAGTGACTGAACGCATTAACTATATGTACTATAACTGCAGAATCTCAACACAATTTTGGATTATCTTTTATTTGGTCAAATACCAATGTTGTCTTAGAATCCTTTGAAATTAATTGATGCATGCAGATCTCTCTTTCTGTATCATAACCAACTGAAGGGCACACAGTTCATAGCAAAAATTATTGTTAATAATATTGCATGTCCAAACGAACTTCTGATATTCACATCTCTCACTACATGGCTGATATAACTCCAGATTTGTGCCACCAGCAAAACTCATTAATATAGTCCAAATTCTTGCAACAAGGTCACTAACTGAATTTATTAAACAATTAGTTCCTTTCTTTTTAGATAGTCCGTTAAAGTTTTGTATAGTTCATTATCCTAACTGAGGACTCCAGCCACAAGCATCTAATGTTAATTGCAAAATAATTTCTAAAAAAAAAGCCCAGTTTGAGCCTTCTGAGTGTCTGGTGCCAGTTTAGAGAAATATGCTACCTGAACTACTTTTGATTTTATTTTTTCAATTGCCACTTTGTTCCAATAGGACAAAATTCTCAGAAGATGAAAATTCAAACTAATATTATGGTACATTTATAAAGAATATGGCCTGTCTTTTTTCATTATAGGGATGAAGATTAAGTGACAGTATTTTTTAAAAAATCTTGTTCATAACTTCCCTGTATTTATTGACTGGAATTTTTTATGGGAGTAAATCTTTTCAGACCAATTGAAGGAGGCTTCTTTTTTTCCTTACAGACACAGTGAATAGTTTGACTTTGAAAAGCCCTCTGGATTGATCAAATCATCTTGCTCTGCAAGTATTAAAGCAGACTGAAATGAGAAAAAAATAGTTTGAAGCATTGTATTTGAGATTCAGTACATGAAAAAAAGGATTAGAGAGGTGGGGTCACACAGTATAAGACTCACAGTCAGAAGCTCTTGTTCAAATGTGAGTAACTTTTGGTGAGTCAATTACAAAAGTTTTGGTTTTAAAGGTTACTGCTACTACAGTTTACTGCAAAAGAGCATTACTGGTAGTAGGCAGAAAGCATTACTTCTTTAATGTCCCACTCCATCCAGCTAAACTGTGCTTAAATCATTTTAACCTTAAGCACTGTTAAACCAGTTCAGTAAAAGTGGTTTCAATATCAGCAAGGATCGGACAGTATCGAATCAGTGTCAGAGCTTGGAAAATAAACCAGGACTATTGGCCCTCGACTTTATGCACTAATTAATGCAAACATTTTCTCTGTCATCTAGCAAGTTAGGACTGCAAGGGATGAAAAATAAAAGCAGAGGGCTTGTGTGTGCTCTTTTACTAACCTGCATCTTGTAAGCATAAGTTACAATGGGACTTTTAGTATAAATTCCAGATTGCAGAGATCGCTATTTTCAGTCAGATACTTTTCTGATTCATTGATGTGTTTTGTTTCTCCTTGGCTTTGTATTAGGGGAGTTACGCCTCACTGAGTTGTGCAACAATGACTGGGAGCTGCTCCTTGGCTAAAGCAACACTCACGCAAAGATACTCAGCCCCAGTAATGCCACTTTAAGTCTGTCAACTAACCAACAGCACTTTTCTTCTGCCTTTTTTTCCTCGTTGGCTGTGAATTGTCATTTATTGGCTCCATTTCAGTTCTCTTGACAGGAATGGTTTTCTTGAGGATAATAGAACATAGTCAGTGTCTGACCCACTGCCAGGCTTTTTCATAACAGTCTAAATCAGAGCTTTTCAAACTGTTTTTATTTTGTAACTCCCTGAATTTCATCAGGAGGAGGTGTAAACTTCTGTATAAGAAATTTAAACCTCCAGAGAAGATGCCCACAACAGTCTAGGAGACAAACTCTTCAGGAGACAAACTCTTCAGGAGACTTCTGTGGCTGCAAGCCGAGTATAGCTGGCTAGACATAAAGTTTTGTGTGTGAATTGACATCAGTCCAGAGCAATTTGAGTCCAAAGCCTGAGAAGAGAGAAATAAATTAAATGTTGAATTTGCATTTTTTGTTTAAAATTCTATCCTCAATTAACAGTATTTCCGCAACATTAAACCTTTTGCTTTGTCCAATTATTTACTATCACAGTGATGATTTCAGCAATTTCCAATGATATTATCTTTCATTTCTAAATGCAACCTTCTGAGCTTTTGAATGTGTAAGAAAGAGTGAAAAGAATGAGGTATAGTCTCAATTGTGGTGGAAGCGGAAGATCCTTTCCTTTCAAGAGTGTGATGCACCTGTGTGAGGAAAATTGAGGGAATTTTCCTCTTTTCTGAGTATGAACTGCTGTCACACAAATAAGGCAGCCTGCAGCATCAGTTACTCACCACAAGCACATCTTTTGTTTCCGCAGATGTGTAGAAGGGTGCAATGGTATTTCACTTACATACACACGGCTCTGCCTTTCTGTGGGTGACTCAATAGACTTCTGTGTTTTTCTGACCTTTTCTCCTACCTGAAGAACAGTGAGTAACTCCTCCATTCTGTCATGGGCAGATAGGGTGGTGAGGACTTCTCTGTCTCAGACAAGTCATAGGCTGAGAAAGGAGAGACCTTTGTAAACAGGAAGAGCTGTGTCCTTTTCAGGCTGAAGATTTTTCTCGGATCACGGTCACATGTTATAAGGTGATAAGATTTTTCAGAAAAGTTCTAGGTATTCCTAAAGAGTAGAGAAAAGTTCTAAAAAGTAATCTAAATGTGAATTCTTGTGTACACTGAGTTGTTTTCCAGAGATCACCTATTATTTCCATCCTTATGTTCCCAGACCTAGAAATCTAATTTAACTCACTGTTTTTCAAGAACAGTAATCTGAAGATTAATAATTGTCCTTTTGAAGAGTAACTGTTAATCACACTGCAAAATAAAAATATTGATACAAGATTAATTATGTTTTCAGGAACTGAGAAATTAAAGTTTTCTCAATTGATTCTTATCTCATTAAGTCAGAGGTTTGATTTCCTTTCTGTAGAAAGCAACCTGAAAAGAAGTGGAAACTTGTTTTTGGCTTTAGACACGTGACTTCTCAAACAAAGGACTCAATCTACACTTCATCAAATTTATACATTGTAGACTGAGCTTATTCTGATATGAAGGAGTTGTACTGTTCTGAAATCACTCACTAACTAATTAAAAATATCAAAATGATCCATACTTATAACAAAAGACGTATGCAAATCACTCATACACTACCAAAATCCTGTCAAGGACATATTTTATGTTTTTCCTTCTCTACAAAGTTTGCAGTCTAATGAGTTTTTGAGATATCTGTCTATTACATGAGTTGTGGAAGTTTGTGAATACGTCAGGGTGAGATTTATGTGTTTCTGTATCTAAAGCAAGAATCTGCTTTGCCTCTGATACACACAGAGTCCTCTCCTGGCTTCCAGTTAGCTTTCATTTACATGGATATTCAAATATCATAAAATATAAATTGATTTTAGGGAGCTTGAAATATTTTTTCTTGCTGCAACAGCATTATTCTGCCTCCCTCATTTGTTACATACAACCTGCCTACACCAGGATCAGAACACACATTGCCACATTAACAATGCAAATCTCCACGGTGCACCCTTACAGACCCTAACATTCTCAGCCATGAACTCTGGACGATCTCTCTAGAACAATAAAGGTAAAAATGCCCAGGGATCCATGTCTGTAGGGAAATTCTAAAGAAAACAGGTATTTCTTGAAAAAAAAATCATCCTACGTGACTTCTGATGATGGCTTTGGGGATGTTATCACAATGGATATGATATAAAAGCCTGAGTAAGAAAATCTGCACAGGTGTAGGGTATCCACGCACAAAGTGGAGACAACATCCTTTTAGTCTTATGCATATTTATACATTTACAGATCTTCATTGCCATTCACCTGACAAAACTGACTGACCAAGGAGTGACTTTATTCCCATATACAATGGTGCATGCTTACCATAGCAAAATATGGAAGGATTTTTACGGTGTGAAACAAAGTTGATGGATTCAAGCAAATCTTGCTTAATAGCTGGGAGCTGAAGGCAGAGTTAGATTGTATGCTGGTGCCTCTATGCTGCACACCTGTATTTATCTAGTTGAATACTGCCTACATTGCAATCAAAACCTTCTGAAATTGCTTCTAACGAACAGAAAACCTATTTAGTGATAGGTCCTTCTTTTGTGGAAGGAGGCACAAATGTAATAGGGAATACAGTGATGGTCAGCAGAGAAAGTGAAGTACAGGGTACACTGTACCTTCTCTGAGGGTAATTGTAAGTCTTACAACTGGGATAAGAGTGTTGGAAATTAAGAGAGGAGGAAGAGACTGTGAAAGAGACCTTGACCACCCTCTCCAAGACCAAGCCTGAAAAAAAAAATCTTTTATTTTTTCTTTCTTTCTCTGTTCACTGCCTCTGTGAGAAAAACTGTGAGGCAGGGATCTTTGTTAATTATTTTTGTGGGAGGGAGCAGGGAGGAAATTGAGAGGAAGTCATGTTTAGTCCTTTGTTACTTTCCTTTGTTTATCTATGTGCTAATGGTCAGAGAGGGAAACTGAAGTCCTAAGCTCAGGAGAAGATGAACATTACCTTTTTCAACACTACTGCTTTTTCAATTTTCATTGACTCCAGCTATTTTTTTGTTTCGTGGATAAGGATTACTGACTAACCCAGACTCACAAAAAGTTGATTTTTCATCTCCCAGAGCTAAAATAAGCAAAGATCACACATTGATATAATGAGAAGTCTGTGTTAATGTTGCTTGTCCCCAGAAGACTGTCTTGCTTTAAGCATTGGATATGTTCTTTACTATTGGCTTGCAAGTGAAAGTGAGATATAAGTACTATAAATGAATTGAGCTGATGAAGTATTAGAATTACTCACTTGGCCAACCAAACCTATGCTTCTCCTCCACCCTAAAGTACAAATAAAGACTCCATTGTAAAAACATCCCAAAATCTTTTTATGAATAATGTAACGCCTCACAAAAATAGATTCATATTAGGCCCTTGCTGGGTGCTGCTTTTTGCTCAAAAGACAGATGTTAGTGACTGTCGTAAAAAGTGCTCTTCCAGAACAGGTAGATTCTTATGTAAATAAAACAAGATTCTTGTAAGTTCCCTCAGCCTAGACTTACTTACAAGCTCACAAAAGCAGCTCATCCTCACAACATGCCATGCAGCAGTATATTTGGTTGTACTTTGGAGAGCTATGTACTGAAGTAGAACAACATTATGCCATTTGATGGTGGTAAAATTTCATGTATAGTTTCCCATTGAAGACTTATAGGAAATTATCAGAAACTCCAGAGCATCCATTTCTGTCCTCTCAAACTCTTTCAAATGTAATATTTTTCCTTAAAAGACCATTTTTTCCCCCACAGTGAGGCCTAGAAGTTTCTGCTTTTATCCTCCAGAAAACTTTTTCTCATAAAAGAAAAAAATCTCTTCATCCTAAAATTAGGGAGTCTTGTGAGGAGAGGAAGGGATTTTTTTTTGAATAAGAAAATAATCTGATTGAATTTGAATTTTATTCTATGAATTACTGTGAAGTGTTGAGATTTGGGGTGGGAATTAAAGAGACATTTCTTGCCAGAACAAATTCCATTGACAGCATCACCCAGCACTGAAGTTGATTATAGGAGGATGGAATTGCTGACAAAATTTCAGTCTACAAATTTCAGTAAATTCTTTCCCTTTATGTTCCAACCACCTATAGCAATGTTTAGTAAGCATATTTTGGTTTGATTTTTGCTGAATTATGCCACAGTGTTTAAATACGTAAATGAACTTGTTGATCCTAAGAATACATTCTAGGTATTGAGTTGTTGTTTACATTGTACCATGACGTTATTCTTTTCTCATTCTTTGTATTGCAGCTAGCAAAAAAAATCAAAAGCATTGAAGAACATTAAATGGCTTTTTATATTTATCACCTGGATTTTTTTCAGCCTGGCAGGTTCTGTAAACTTGCGTTTCAACAAACAGCTAACCCCTGAGTGTGTTAGATTTTCCTGTTCTAAGCATGTTTGAAACCAATAAATTTGTAAAGCAACGAAACCACAACAGTAAAAGCCAAAACTCTATTGAGTTAGAGAACAAGCACTGCTTCTTACAGATGAATTCCGAGAATGTTTTCACCTTTTTTACCTGACTCTTGTACAACATCAGGCCAGTTATATTTAACTTTCCAGAGAATGAGTTTTCCCTTTTGTGTATAACCAATAATAAATTTCACAGAAACACAGAGTCACAGAATGGTTTCAGTTGAAAAACACCTCTAGGATCATTGAGCCCAACCGTTGATCCAGTCCTGCTAAGTCTGCCACTAGACCATGCCCCCAAGTACATCTACTATCTTTTAAACACCTCCAGGTCTGGTCACTCCATCATCTCCCTGGGCAGCCTATTCCATTATCTAAGCATCTGTTGATAAAGTATAATGACTATCAGAGCCTCTTTTTGTTCAATGATATCTATTCTACATTTTTCTTGATTAAAATTGTGTTTGCAGCAATAGGCATTTAAAATGAACTTCTACAAATGATCCCTTTCCCTGATAATGATTTTATTATAACTCTGAAGCCCAGAGCCATGCAAGAAGTTGATACTGGAGGTCAAAACCAGGAAATGCTCCTCTCATTTCTGTATTATGACTAATATATCTGATTCAGAGCAAAACTGGTCCATGATTTGTCATCACAGCAACTTTTGATTGAATCTTCTGTGTTCAATTACATTTCAAAGGGCTGGTGTTCATGTCTGAAATCCCGTAAAATGTTATCATTGGCAGCTGCTCTTTAAAACATTCTTCCATCATTAACTTCGGATTCTCATGTGTCATCAGCAATAGTTTTTATCCACTCCAGTTCCTCTACTGATATGCATTGAGAGCCAAACACAGAACAGAACTCATGACATACTGAGCAATCACATCAGTGATATCCACCACTAAAGAGAGAGAGTATTTAAAAGGAAAAAAAATTACTTCTTTTTTTTTGTTTCTTAAAATTAACATTAATTTCCAGGAAAATGAAGAAAAGTTCAAGTATTACCACTATGACAAGATTTTTGCATTTCTGATAACGTGGGTTATCCACTTTTAGTTTACACATACATGAAGTGTTATACTGATCAGAAAATGAAGACTCACTTAACAAGACCTGCCTTTGTGTGAATAGAATATATGCTGTGATTCAGGCTTGGGAGGATAAGAGGTTTGAAAACTTTCAGTAAAAGACTGAAAGGAAAAGTGAAGGTACTGTGATAAGATCTATATAGATGATGCAATTGCTGCTAACAGATTAACACTTCCCTTCCTGCAGATATCACACTTAGACACACACACGGAGGGTAGTGTTGATGTGTCTAAATGCATGATTTTAATTAACAGCTCACAAACAATTCACAGGCCTCTGGCAGGCTCCTAATAGCTGCAGCACATGCATGACCTTCTTAGCAATAGCGACTGCAGCTGGGGGAAAAATTCTGGTAAGAATAAGTAATACATATCTTATAACCTTCGCAAGAACAGGATGAATTCCACGTGTAAATATGCTGGTTGGAAAGGGAGACCTTGTGGGTCACTAGAAGCAGAGATTTGCAAGAAATAGGTGAAGCTTTGTGTTCAGTTTCTAACTATTATGTGACTAGAGCACTCATCCAAGAATAGAGCAACTGGAGAGAAATTATTCTGCTTTAGGGCAGAATGCATACAACAGACAGCGTTACTGAAAGTCCTAATTTACTCCTTGATTTTTGCTGCTCATAAGTGCATAGTAAGCTGATGCCCTTAAGTGCTATATCTAGTATATGAATTGATCCTGTGCTGTCACAGCTCCAAAGGAGCCTAACTCTTCCTTTATTGCCCACACGAACAATGGCAACACAGGCCATGAGTTACCTCCACATGACACTAAACACTGACTTATAGAATCATAGAATGTTGAGTTGGAAGGGACACCACATAAGAATCATCGAGTACAACTCCTGTCCCTGCATAGGACAAACCCAAAATTCCCACTACATGTCTGAGGACATTGTCCAAATGCTTCTTGAATATTGGTTGGCACCATTACTTCTTCCCTGGAGAGATGTTCCAGTGCTCCACAACCCTCTAGGTGAAGAACCTGTTCCCAATATCCAACTTAAGCCTCTTTTTTGTCATTTCCTTGGGTCCTGTCATTGGTTTCTTGTTCCTCTTCCTTCCCTTGTGAGGAAGCAGTAACCTGTGATGAGATCTCCCCTCCTTCTCCTCTTATCCAGGCTGAACAGACGAAGTGACTTTAACCACTTCGTATAACTTCCCTTCTAAACAGTTCATCAGCTTTGTGGCCCTCCTCTGGACACTCTCCATTAGCTTTTATAACCTTTTTATACTGTGGCACCGAAAACTGCAGACCAGTACTCAAGGTCGATCCGCACCAGTCCAGAGTAGGGTAGGACAATCACTTCCCTCAACCGGCTGGCAATGCTGTGGTTGATACACCCCAGGACACAGCTGGCCCTCTTGGCTGCCAGAACACACTGCTGGCTCATGTTCAACTTGCCATTGACTGAAACCCCTAGGTCCCTTTCCTCAGGGTTGCTCTCCAGCCTCTTGCTCCCCAGTCTTCACGTGTATCCAGGGTTGCCATGTCCCAGGTGTAGAACTCAACACTTGCCCTTGTTAAAATTTATGTAGTTGGCGATTGCCCAGCTCCTGTACCTCTGTGGTAGATTAAACATTTTTCTAGCACAGGAACCTTGGCTTACTGCTCATATATGCTTGATAAGGCAGCCCCATCTACCTGGTGGTTTGTAGTCAAAACAAACATGTCATGATTGTTTCCTCTACTGTGATTTTTCATGTGCACTTTGCGTTCTCTCAAAAACTTATCAGTTTTGAGAGACTGTGGGTTTTTTCACTTTCTTCTCCCAATGATTGATCCCAAACCGGCCAGAAGGATTAAGGACCTAAATCAAATTTAGAAAAGAGAAGAAAAAGAGAATGGTAACCTAATCCCTGCTCTAGGGGAAGCTGGTTATTCTAATAACACAATGCTAGTGGAAGCTCTCTGAGCTCTCACATTTCTATTGTTATGGCATAAGACTGGAAAATACCAATATACCAATCTGCCTAAAAATCCATATTTCTGAGTCTTAAAATAGCGTCAAATGCTTAAACAGGCTCAATAAACAAACAACATTTTTCTCTTTACAGGTAGTTTATCAGTGGGCTCTTGGAATTACCCAAAGCCAATAAACACATGTACAGAATGGGTTTGGGAAATACACACACCGAGGCACGTATTTGGCATGTTTCAAGTGAGCTGGAGGAGATACCATACACAAGGTTCCACCACTGGCTTTTGATAAAAGGGTATTATTATATGATATATTTCCCAGCCTCAGTTCAGTATTTGACCCCTTTCTTTCCATTATACCTCCAACTATCTAACCAACCAACAATATAGGAGACGTGCAAATGCATGAATTACAGGCCCTCTTTTGGTGGGAACAGGAGATTAGTCTCCTCCTGTGAGATTTGACCACTGTTGTAGGCAGCTTGAAGTATGAAAGGACAGAAGTAGTTAATAAGCAGGAGAAATGAACTGACCCAAAGAAGCAGTTATTTTCCTCTATTGCTTGTACAGTTAATATTTCAGACTTTTCACAAAGGCTCTCATAGCAGCCAGACCGTGTCTTTCTCTCTCTATGTATATACATATAAATGCATATATATAACTCTGCAAGTATGTGTGTGGGGGTGTTTGTATAGGAAACAGTTTGCTTAAGAGACACTTTTTGTCTGTGAAAGGAAGTGTTTGAGTTAGAAGAAGATTCTTCCAAGGATAAAGCATCAGGGACAAATTTATATATAGTGGTAGAAACTGCTCTCTGAACTTCATATAGGAAGGAGTCTGAGATGCAGATCTTATAAACAGACCCCTTAGGATCTCTGAAAAGAGGATTTGAAAAGTCAAACACATCCAGGCCATGCCTATAAAAGTAAAAATTACACTGCCCAGAGCCTTTTAAGCAACAGACTTATTTCAAACAACAGAACACTATGGCTGTTACTCTTTTTCTTCCTCTCTCTTTCTCCCCATGTGGACAAATGTTGGAAAACTAACCCCTGACTGAACATGTTGTTAGTTTAGAGATTTCATCCCTTACAGCTGTAAGACCTGTGGCTGAAATCTTAAGTGAGAAGGGAACTCATTCACAGTTTTTGCTGAGCAGTGAAAAAAGCAAATCAGATTTTCAGTGACAAAGACCCCTTCCCTCTGCTTAGCAAAAGAGTGAATCGGAAGGGTGAGGCATCATCACTTAAGCAACAGTTTGTGTGACTTTTCTTCCATTAGTGGAATAAATGGAACTAAATCACATGAAAATTAATAATGAAGAGAATTATATCCAGGATGGTGGAAACAGACTGCTTTTGGAACCTGCAATGGATAGAGACTACAGACAGCAAAAGACAAAGGATACTGAAAGGGTCTGCCCAAGAGGGGGACCCTTCTGCGAGGAGGATGTAGGATCCTGTATGCCACTGACGGTGAAAGGACTGGGATGTTGCAGGACCTGTTGGGATGAGTGATAACAAGATGAAACAGGGTGGTAAGCAACAGTAGTGATATCTGGCAGTATTTAGTAAAATGACAACACAGCAACCATAAGCAACAGGTGCCAGGAGAGCTGTTACAGGAACTTTTTATGGTCAGCATCATAGCAATGAGTTTTGGTCTTTTCTTTATTGCATAGTCTAGATCTGTGAGTTTCATCTACAATACAAAGAGTTTATTTTAACACTTTTGAGCTCAGTTTTCAGCTGTTTATGTATGTTTACCCTGAGAGTGCTTGTGAGTCTCGAGGTTTGCAGTTGGACAACCAAGCATCTATATTTTAAGTGTCCTAAGAAATAGACTACATGAATATTTTTGTACTTTGCTTCTAAGTCACTTAAAACCAGGTAAAAAAATCACTGTCTAAGTGTGCAATTAAGAGTTTAAAGTAAAATCTGATACTTCTACAAGAACTACTCTTGCAGGACTGGCAAGGTTTGCAATAAGTCCTGGGAGCAAAAAAAGATTTAATTTTTTTTGCTGCCATTGCTGTATACTTGGCATTAATATCTGTACTCCTTGCTATGGCATAACTACTGAGGGCAATGCTGTAGTATTGACTTGTCCCTGGTGCTGCCAGTGATTCTGTAGACTATGCGCCAGAAATGGGTAATTTGCTGAGGGGAAAAGCTACTGAAAACTCCCTTTTTTATGTTCACTTTCTTTCTTTTGTTACCAGGCAGTTTGGTTGGTCACTGTCAGTGGAATATGTAAACTTAAAACTGGTTGAGAAGGATGCAGCTGAAATCCATGGTGTGCCTGAATTTTATTAATCATGCCTACACTATATGTCTTTGCTGGTCATGCCATGGAGCAGAAGATGAAGACATGAAAAACAACCTCTGATGAAACCCCAGGATCTATGAGTTATTCCCAATCACTTTCAGAAAGACTTTCTTTCACAGTCATTTCAACCCAAACTGTTCTGCTTTACCTAGCACAGTGGGAGCTGGAGACGTCTATATGTAAAATGTCCCGAATAGGAGATGTTCCCCGCCTCAATCAGATGCCTTTAGCAGATCACTAGTTACTCTTGAAAATATAATGCACATCACCTTTTTACTCTGCAAGGTACCTGCGGAGTACATACATGACCAGACTGCTGCTGTGTATGGACAGCTTCACCAATTCACAGAAGTCATGAGCCAACCAAAAAATACATTCATAGGTCTTCAGGAGGAATATAACCACTTTTTATCACATATTTGGGGTTTTTTTTGTGGGCTTTTTTCACTAGAGGTATTTCAAAGAAGATTTTAGCAGTATTCTAATAGTTTCACTAGCTGCTGCCCCTTGTCCAAAAGGCAGCAAGGGTTAAGGAGGCATAGCTCTGGCCACTTGTCAGATTTGGCATGCTACAGACAACAGCTGGTGGAGGCAGTTAATTAGTCCTGCACCCTGCTCAAAGTTCAGCCTTTATTGGCAGGGAAAAGCAGGCCGCACCAGCCCACTTCCCTCTTTCGATTAACAAAGGCTTGTGCCATCAGATTACTTTGGCAACACGCCACAACATCCGTGTCATTTGCCTGCCTGAGCTTTGCCATGGCAACAGGAAAGCTAACCTTGCCAAAGCAGCATCTGGTCTATGGGTGGCAGATTACCTGCCAAACAGATTTACTAGCTGCGAAGTGCTGCCGACTGCCCCAAGAAAAGAGTAAGGGGAAAAATCTTGTGATAGAAAGATAGTTATCCATTTTAATTTTTCTTTCTAACCAAAGGTTTCCAGAAGTCCCGTTGCTGATGTGTGGATAGAGCATGTCTTTATTCTTTCTGGGTACGAAAGCCATTAAACAAATTAGGTATTATCTTAGCCACAAGGTCCTCTGGGCATTACAGAAGCAGAAGTCTTTGTTGAGAACTCATTTCTGTTACTCAGAAACCAGACTGGTCTTGACAGAGCACTGCTGGTTTTTAATTTCATTTTATCACATCCATTTTGGTGTGTTGACACTACACATATGTGTGATCCAAAAATCATGGATTGAAATACTCAAAAACTGCAGGGAAAACCAGATCTGAAACCAGATGCGAATGTCAGCATCCCATGCAGTTTCAATGACCTATAAAACTCAAGGACAGACAGCAGCAGATTTGTAAGAAGTGAGAGACTTTTCCAGTGGACTGTCTGTTCTCAGTAGAGACTGAATCTCCTGGATTCAAAAAGAGCAGAGAAATAGACTGTAGGCAATGCCAGATTGGCTCCATTTTTACCAAGTGTCCTTGAAAGCAAGGAAGGACATAAAACTAGTGGCGAATGCCCAGTGGTTCCTCTGTTTTGGGAGACAGTTCCTTTTTGAAGTTAACCCCATCGGTCCTTTAACACTGAGTTGTTGTGACAAAGACACAATAATCTCACTCTCAAGAAGTGTTTAATCACATGCAATGAATACCGCTGTGCAACAAGGACTGAAAGAACCAGGGTGCTTTCCAGTTCCTCTCGAGGGGTTAGTACAGCTCTGAAACATGATGGTGCTCTGAAGCAACAAATGTGATCAAGGCAAAAAATGATAATCTCATTTCAGCTTTTCTTACAAACATAAGAAACTCTTCACAAACTTTAATTTATCACTTCTGGATGTCCTTATCTCATTTTCTGGCTCTGTGGCCTTTACACAGTGAGAGGAGGTAGCACAATGAGTGATGGTAGCTACAGATGGAGCGAGCGGAGAGCGAAGTTACTGCAGCAGTGGGAAGGTTTACTTCAGGGTGGAAAGTGAGGTTGGCCACTGACACTTTACACACTCAGCAAGAAGAAACATAGAGTTATTTAGGTAGTCAATGGTCTAGATACTTCTATTTTGTTTAGGTTTCTAAGGGATGAAAGATAACATTTGAGAGAACATACATGCATGTGTTTCTCAGTGTCAGGCAGAACTCTGGTAAGAGTGCAAAATCAATAGCTAAATCTGGACAAAATAAATTGGGTAGGTAACTTGAGAGATTCTTGGCAGAAGGATAGCCTCACAGATCTGAATATAAATAACTTGAGAGTTCACCTCTCACATACACATCAACAATAATTTTAACAGAAAATGAAGTGTAAAGCAAGCAAACAAAAAGAAATCTTTGGTCCTTAAGCCTTTTACAACTCAGACAGTGAACACAAGACCAGTATCACTTTACCACATCACTTTGTTACCCAAATATTCATGCCCATGTAGGTCACTGTTATAGTTTGGTGCTCTGTGTCTGTTTCCAGCGCTCACACATTTGTCTCTAAATATCATCTCATGCCATGTGGTGGCTTTGCATGAAGCTAATAGCCAAAGCCACTGTGAAAGGCGGCCATCCTTGTTCATAAGGGTATAAGAAGGCACAGAGTAACCTCCCATATTCACAGAAGCTTTTCCAGAGTGAGTACTGGGCAACGTCCTCTTTCAGCTCTGCATCCTGTTAATTGCAACATCTTTCATCCTTTCTGCTCATAATACGCATATATTATTGCAGTAAAGATCAGAGACAAATCCTGCAGCCTTCTAGAGCTGACAGAGGGACAGTCTTCATGTTGACTTGCTGCTGCACTGTCTGAGATGAAAGCTAAGGCATGCATGAGAGAATGGATGGAAACCACAAAGGAGCAGCAAAGAGAAGAGTGGGGCTTGAATACCCCTGTGAGGGGTCAGCTCCAGGCCCCAAGACATCAGTTGTGTCCAGTGGGGGAAGGAAAATACAGCCACCCTTGAGGAGAGCTATGCCTGGAAACTGAGAAGCTTCCAGAAGAACAAGCTTGGTGCCTGAAACTTTCCAGAAAAAAACAGCCTAGTGGCTGTGATGCTGTGAAGGGTGGAGTTCTGGGGCTGCTGCAGGGTCTGTCTCACTGCACACCCTGAGGTTCTCCTGTGGGATGTGGCCTCCTCAAGGACCCCAACTCCTCAAGAAGCTTATGTCATGGCCAGCTGAGCACTTGGCACAGTAAGTGTGTCTCTGAGAGAGTGTATTCCCCTCAATCCTACACATTTCTTCCATTTAATTTAATCAGCTACTCCCAATGAGACGTAAATTAACTGTGTCTTGTATGTAAGTAGCTGTTCCGCAGACTGAAAAATGTGACAGAGGCTTCATCCTACGTCTGCTGTGGCACTCACCACACAGACATATGCCTGATATCTTGACCAGATGCCTGAGATTTTCTTATCCAGGTTGAGGAAAGAACAGTCTTTCTCTGGAAAGACTCTTGTCATTTTATATAATTTGTGGTCCAAAGTCACAAATCAGACACAGTGGTGAAAAACCAGCTCCAGCCACTGGTATGCTCAGATCCTTTCCAGATCCCAGACTTTCACAAGATCAGGATTTCTGTATGCAAAACATCTGAGCACATCTAACTTTTTGGTCTCCCTATTTTCAGTGGGGGTCAAAAAATGTGAAAAATTGCAGCAGTTATCTCCCTGTCTCCTAGTTAATAGGTGTTACTTTACAAACTGGTTGTTGGAAAGCTACCAAACACCTTGAAGGTACTAGAGCAGTCCCACCGAGTTCCCCAATCTTTGTTCAAAGAGAGATTCATCCCAGGAGCTGTGAGTGCCCCATGCAGGGTGTGATGCCTGGGAAGCCTGATGAGATGTGTGAACACTGAACAGAACACTCTGGTCCTTGTTTTAGAAAAAGACATTAACATTCGTGCCTAAAGAGGAACTGTGTTCTTTCTGGATTGTTCAACTTCAGTGTCTAGTTCAAAACCCGTTATACTCAATAAGAAGGGAGTCCTGTTGGTTTCTATAGTCCTTGGGTTTTGCCATGGTAGTCAAGCTCCATATCTTGTTTTCCTGTATGTTGGAGAGCTGCTTAGTTTAGTACGGAAGTGATAACTCTACCATGATGGAGTAAAAGAAATAGCAACTAGAATCTGCCTCACTATGTTTTGTTTGTCTCTTTCTGTGACCTACCAGTCCCCAAAGTAATTTTGTGACAAAATGAGAGAAGGAAGCATGCAGATTTCTGGTTTAGTCACCTCTCTGCTATCAGAAGCACGTGTGTTGCATGCATGCTTTAGAGGAGTGGAATTGATCTGAAACTCTGTCACCTCAAATATAGTGCTGGGCAATCCTAGAAAATCCTAATAAATCTTTCTGGCTTAATTGCTAAGCTCTCTATGGTACAGAGACATGGACAAAAGCAGCATGATAAGTGACTGTCAGGGTGTGAGGAAGTCTAAGAAGTTGAAACCAAGTTATTATCACTGAAGCATTTCTGTTAGAGGCTTGTCTGTGTTATACTTTACAAGAAAAGCTTTATTGGGATGCAGAAATTGTTTTGCAATTTATAGGGCTGGAAAGTCACCACATTGGAGTCAGAATGAAATCACAAGGGAAATCCTCTGGTACTATGGAGAGTGTTTTCATATGTAGTACTGAATTTTTATGCAGTCTGAGAACACTATTTTACTTCAAATGGCAATACCATCCTTTATGTAGTACTCTGAAGCAATTTTGATGATCCTGTCATTTCTGAATGCTGAAAACTGACTCAACTCAAAGAGTTGTTTCATGTTAGTATTACAGATTAACACTCCTCCTTTATAATGCAGGATATTGTTTGCTGCCAAGAGCATGTCCTGGATGCCATCTCCACTGCCATAAAAGTTCTAATCCAGACGTAGGTCAAATCCAGATGATGCATTAATAAATGTTAATGTGTTTTAATTATCAGGCTACTTTAGAAGGTTCGGCATATTGTAGTGCCAGCAAGTGAAGTGGAGCAGAAAATAAAATCCAAGTGAGATGCTTGACTGCTCTTGAAATAGGTTTGAGATGGGTTATGCATCATTAACACTGTTAATGAGAAACAAATCATACCGATTTTAGGTCTAAAAGCTGAGTGTCAACACAGAGAATGTACCTCAGAAACAAACATTTCTTTTTTACTTATGCCATTTTTCCTGAATCCCAACATCATTGTCAAGTAAAAGAAGTTTCCGGTCAGTCCTTTAGTGCTACTGGCTTTATGTCCTCCTTCCTCCCATTAGTATGACAATGAACATACCAGTTATTTTGACCATCAGGAAGTTCTCAGGAATGCTCTCTTTCTGTCTGGTCTTGTATACTTAAAACAACTTGAATTTTCTAGTGCAATTACTCATTTCTGGTAATAAGCAAAGTGATTTAAATGAGCATCAGGTGCCCTAACCTCTGCCTCAGAGTTTTCTTGTGTATTACAAGGTCTAAACGGGATCATCAGGAGACTGAGATTAGGCAGCAATTACTTTTTTGGTTGATGCCGAGATATTTAATGCAACAACATGTAGATGTCTTTGAAAGTCTGAAGCTATAGACATTTACTGATTATCAACAGCAACTACTAATTATGTTTCTTTTCTATTGAATGTATGTGGATCCAATTCTAGGCCCTGCCACATATTTCTTGCGTGCAACCTTAAGGAAATAATCTGGATTTTCTGCCTGTCATGTGTAGCATAAGAAAAGCAATACCTTATAGCTCTCTGTTAATGTTTTTGTATGTAGTGTATAACTATAGAATTTTACTCCTGTTTGATATACCTCAGAATCATTATAAAAAATAAAATACTTCTTTTCTGAAAAGGGAAAAAATAGGATTCCTTGCCCTTTTCCCAACATGCTACCTGTGAATCCATGCAAGGCACAGTTGTTGCTGATTTTTTTCCATGTAAATGTCAACCTCCATTCAAATGAACCCTTTATGCAGTTTTTAACCAAGAAGTACAATGGGGACAAACACAAACCGAATATAACGCAAACAGGAGAACAGACTGCAATGAATAATCCAGTCATCCCAGGTTTCCTGCTCTCTGCCTCCATCTAGTCCCTGGATAACTACAGAGTTTTGCTTAGGCTAGAAAAATGCTCATCTTGCAGTTGCAGGCATATCGTATTGGATTTCAGTTTTATTTTTAGTCAAGTGGATTTGCTGTCTCTTGTCAGCTTATTGTGTTGCGTTAGCAGGGGCATTTGAAGAGAACAGAGTTTTCTTCGAGCTCTTGTGTCCTCCTGCATATAAAATCAAAGTCCTCTTACTTACTTCATGTTCTCATTCATACATTCAGCGTCTCAGAGCCTGCCAACTCTGTGGGCATGCAGCCAGTTTTGCATTTACTACTGGGTTTTGTGCTGGCTGCCAGTCACAACGGATGATGATAAATGGATTCAGCAGCACCTACTAGGATTTACCGAAGGCTTAAATTCATTTTGAACCCTCTTACTGTCAAAATTAATTATACTAAAATTAATTACACTATGTTATCTACTGAAGAACAGGCCAAGGTGGGGAAAATACCCACCTTAATATTTACTACAGCCTGGAGTTGAAATAAGCAGCGGAATCTATACCATACAGAACTCATCATGCTTACTAGACTCATAAGAATAAATGCAAAATCTTTGCACTGCCTGCTTTCAGTTGTCTTTAGGTTTTAGTCTCAGAGACCTTGTCCTTCATGCTGGCTTCACTGAATCAGGTCAATTAGAACTGCACCTGTATGGTGATCTTTAAAGCAGCTTGGAGAACAGGCGAATCCTTACATTTTAGCAAAAATATCAGCTCAGTTGGAATCCCACTTACTGGAATACACAGTTTGGCATTTAGAAGAAATATGTTAACTCAAAATTCGGTGACTTGGTTGCTTTGCAAACCGAAGAGGTCTTGTTCAGTTAACCTATTGATTGCAATAATTTTGCTTAGCCTTACATTGAAGAGTAGCTGCTGGAAACCTTTGTAACACCACATGGAAGCCCTGTAACTCTCTATTGTCAAAGCGGCAGATTGTCAGATAGCCAATACAGTAGGACCCACCATGGTGGCACAGAGTTGATGAATAACCTCAGTTAAGTTCTGATTGGTCCATATAATGTTATACAGTATCACAGTATCACAAGGTTAGAAAAGACTTTTGAGATCGTCGAGTCCTAACTATGACCCAACACCAACACCTACTTGTCATCTAAACCATGACCAAGTGCCTCATCCAATATGCTTTTAAACACCTCCAGGGATGATGACTCCACCACCTCCCTGGGCAGTGTGTTCCAATGGCCAATCACTCTTTCAATGAAGAATTTTTTTCCCAATATCAAACCTAAATCTCCCCTGATGAAGGTTGAGACCTTCCACTTAAGAACAATACTATTAGACTAGAGGCCTCTTTTGAAATTAGGCACCAATTGGCAGAATCTGGTCTAGGGTAGACAACAGGTTGCAGGTTTGACACTAATGAAATGACAACAAAGCCATGAGAGTCACAATGTCCCAGTAAGCAGCCTGATTCCTTCCTTTTGTTCCCTCTTCGACATACTGGTAGAGTGTGAGGCCCATCTACAGCATATAAGCAATCAAATTCCCTTGATCTGAGTGCTTACAACTGAAGGGAAGAACATCATTTAAAAGACAGAAGAAAGAGAGGAAATAAGGTAGAACAAAAGCAGTTTTTTAAAAACATTACTTAAAAATGAATGGAATATCACGCTCCCTTGCTGCTCCTCAGTCTAATCCAGGCAAGGAATTTATTTTGTCTACTGCAGGGAAGGGCCTGGTTAATTTATCCTTTCCAAAGGCTCATCTATAGCACATACAGTAATAAAAAATCAGTTCCTAAGGCTCCACTGTCAGTAGTTTGTGTTTCTGGGCTATCTCACTTCATTAATTTCAGATAAACAGTTCATCTCCTTATTCTTGTTCAAGTTGCAAACAATTCTGTGTTTGGTATCTGCTTGCCCTTAGCTTGCAGAGAAAAAATCTTGCTTGCCTCTCTCTTTATGATTTGTAGACAATTAGACTTATTACCATTTGAAAATTAAATTATACTTCTTTGCCTGCTAGCTGTGTGTTGCTCAGAAAGTTGCTACAGAGAATGGCTTGGCTGCGTAATTAAATAATTACCTTTCTCTTTTCTTTTGTTCTTGCTGTTCTAAAGGTACCTTTTTAGTTGGGTTTGGGGCTTTTTAGCTTTCTAGTAATTACATGTTTTATTAACAGACAAAACATTCCAGTTGTGCAAAAATCAGAGAAACTGAAGCCAGCTACTTGAAACGTGCCAGAAACAATCAGAACTGTATTAATTATGGCTTCCCTCTCTGTTCAACAAGGAGACTACAAACATTTGGAGTCGTTCAGTCCAATTGTGATTTGAATCTATACGGGGAGTGTAAGGTGGACTAAGTTCTCAATCCTGGTACCTGCATTAGGATGCTAGAAATCAACAAGACAGAAATCAAACCAGGATACGGAGACAGAAAGAAGTCTGTCATCCAGTGCATGGCCTTATATTCAAAATCTCTCCCTCGCTCTCTCTCTCTTTCTATCAATCTCTCTCCTGTCTTTCAGACTGACCGATGGATCACGTGCCATGTTTCCCCAGCTTGGCTTAAGATATCTACGTCTGACCTTTTGATTTTCTCTGCAACATCCTTTGGGACTGTATTGGACATCTGGCATTACATTGCAGTTCAATGATTTCTCTTTGCGTTTAGTACAAAGTACCTAGTTTGCAATACCTTTTGGAGCCTGATGGTAAAACATTGGTTTAATTTCTTGCTTTCACATTCCTCTTCCTCTTCTTTTATTTTTTCTTGAAATCCAATATTTTAAAGAAATTCTACTGGCAATTTTTTGTATTGCAAAACACAGCACTCAGATCTGGAGCAAACACCTGCTAAATAAGAGCTGTATTTTAGCGTGACAGTCGATTGCAGACCACAGCTCCTCTTGTCCCTTCCCTCCACATCCCAGCTGTGATGCAAAGGAAATGTGAGCAAACTGCCACAGTCTCCCTGACTTGCTTCTGTCTGGGTTGTAGATGTTGACTTCTTCAAGATCTTCATCCAAATGATTGTAAGTTAGTCCAGGAAAAGGAATCTCTGGGAACTGGGATGGTCTCATCCATAACAGATTCAGATCTATACAAGGTTCTTTTGCATGACATCCACAGTCTCCTAACAAAGGAACTTCTGCACACACAGCACCCTGACACCTTCCTAAAACACTGAAATGTTCTGTATTTTCTACAACATAAATAGAAATTATGTTTTCAGCCACTGCTATATCAAGGGCATAGTTCAGAGGATTTTCCTGATATTCCCCATTATTAGCTGATCATTTCTTTCAGTTAATATATGTGAATATCACATAGCACACAGGAATTTCATTCTTAGAATCTTGATACAAGATACAAGGACACCAGAAGTGGCTAATATGTCTGGTTTTGAGTCAAGTCTTTCTGAAAGCACAGACAAAGAGAGATTAAAAATCCTAGTACTATTCAGCTTGGAGGAAGGAAGCCTAATGGGGGATTTAATTTAAGTTTACGAAATTCTGAAGGTGATGAATAGGATGAATAAGAACTCTTATTCACTATATATTAAAATATTAAAACTCAAAGGCATTCACTGATACAAGTTGTAGATTTCATAGAATAGAATAGAATAGAATAGAATAGAATAGAATAGAATAGAATAGAATAGAATAGAATAGAATAGAATAGAATAGAATAGGAAGTGACCTACTATGATTGTCTAGTCCAACTACCTAACCCATTCAGGGCTAACCAAATATTAAAGCATGTCGTTAAACATTAACAACCTTGGGGCACTGACCAGCTCTCTACGAAGCCTATTTCAGTGTCTGACCATCCTCTCAGTAAAGAAATAATTCCCAAAATATATTTAAAGAGCAGGCAGCAAATTTCTGGAATTTGGTGCTATGTGAGGTTTAGGAAGGAGCACATCCTAAAAGAGAGTTAATGAATAACATCTAAAACATGTACTAAAAGCAATCAACAGGGATATACCCTCTAACCTAAATCAATTGACTGTAGATGCTGTGGTTGGAGTAGAGAGTAGTGACAGGGCCCATGTACTCTTTCTAAATTATGTTTTCACTGCCATTGTTAATTTCTTGGATATATAGCAAGCTTCACTGTGAGTTGATATATTTAGTAATTGCCTTTGTGCCCTCATGTGCTTTGTTAGTTGTCCAGATAACAATGGTTTGGTTAATCTGGGAGATGTTATTTAAGCATTGGTTGTTTTGCACCAAATGCAGCACCTCATTATCAAGATCCTCCAGAGTCACTCATGAATCACTACATACTGCTCTTTGTCTTTGAAGAAATTCTTATACCCAGGTGGACCTACATAAGCCATGTAGATATGAATAATATAAGACTCCCTCCTGCACCTTTTTGGTTTCTTCTCGTTCTTTTTCATGTCACCAATAACCAGCTTTTTCATGCCCTTGCAAGTGTGCACAGTCGTCTCCACTTCTGCATAACTGGGAAGTAGAATACTGGTCTGGATGAATTATTGATCTGACTCCTTAGGCATGCCTTGACCCATAAGCACATTTTTAAGTTCTTGTGATATCCATCTTCTTTTATCTACCTGTAACTTGTCTGAATTTCACTTACAGCATGAATATGCCTTGACAAGGTGATTTGGACATGAAATTTTACAGTACTTGGATAGCTTAATCCCAGATCAGAAAGTCAAGATGGCAGCTTCTGGAAAAGAAATAGGGAATTAGACACTTGCTCCTTCCAAAAAATTCTAGGAAGATGACTACTTAACACTGCCAGGTATAGATGATAAGGAATAAATGGCCCACAAGAAGACATTAAAAAAAATAGGACTGAGATTCCTGAGGGTTATTTTTTTGTGGCAAAGAGTGTAATTCTCTGAAGTCTCATTTCTGCAAATCCTAATTTTTCAGTGAGGCAGCAGGGGTCAACCCATAAATCCCCTGCAAGCTGACACGGTTCACAGCAAAGAAACACTGTAGTACTCAGCAGGGTAAAATGGAACGTTTTGGCTGAAAGCAAAGTGATTGACAATGGAACAAGCAATTATTCCTGATGTGCAGTTAACAACAAAATAAACGTGAAAATGTATGACCTCAACATTTTGAATCAAAACCTCATAGAGTTACTATTTGCTCTTAAATCTTCCTCTATGCAAACAGTGCATTGTTAGCTATGTATAATCCATGTGTTTTTCACAACTGTTTAATTGTATGGGAGGTAGTTAAGCAGATCAAAGAACTCTATTAACAACAGATAAACACAGAGCAAATATGATTAAAAGTAATTACACAAGGAAGTAATCTACTAAGTCTTGATGGTTGTAAGGACTCAGAGAGGAGTTCTCAAAGTGATTCTCATTATTGGAAATCAGAGTGCTAGTGTAATGAGCTGATATGGCATTTGGGATTTCAAAGCATGAGCTTTTTTCCCGTATGCCTTCTCCCAGACTTCATATTCACTTGTGACATTACTGAAAAGTGGGAAAATTGTTATCACAACAGTTACCAACATTTTTTTTCCCTGTCTCTTGGCACCTCTGCAGGATCCTCTAGAAGGAAGTTTCTCATTAGAGTCACAAGTTTTGCAATAAGTAGTCTGGGCTGTGCAAGAAGTGTTTTGAAGAGGTAGGTGAGGTTGTTTGGAGCTAATGAATTTGTACAAATAAAATTGCCTGTGAAGCTGGGTGAGGAAAGGCTGCTTGGGGCATATTTGTCAGGCTGTTTCAGGCTCTGAATCAGGCCATTAGCTTGATTGTTCCTCAGAGTACCTACAGCCAAAGCCTTTGTCTTCATATAACCAAATGGAAGGAAGGAGATTCTTCCAGAGGTCAATTACAAGCAGTTGCTTTGGTTGCTTACAGCTAAACAGAGTGAAACTTTCTCTCCTAGCCATACAGATTTTACAAAGTTTTGTGAAAGTCTCTGTAGATTCTGCTAAAGATGGTCAGGAATAAGCTCAGCCATCTGATATGGGATAAGACCATGTGGTATGCATGGTACATAACTGGTTCCCATACCAGAGGGCATGACAGTTACTGAAATTACAGAATCACCAGTGTTGCTGAGGGGAGAAGAGATCTCTTCAGATCATCTACTACAAGTTCTCTGCTCAAGAACGGTCAGCTCACGTTTACTTTCATTTTCAGTTTGATAATCAAGTCCTTTGACTAAATCCAGCAGCGCTAAACATACAAACATTCGTAAAATCAGATCGTTAAAAAACAGTATACAGTGTCCCAGGGAGTTTTTGGTCATTTTTAGCAAAGAGAATGAAATCTGAGGGGAGGAAGTAGGGGGGCCAGAGGAGAGAGGAGAGGGAAACTGGGAAATCTAAAATTTCTGCAGATACTGGCTCCTTCACTGTCTAACTCCCTCCACTGAAAGGCTAAAATTCCCTTGCAGGATGCTTTTAAGGATTTTATTTATAGTTGCTCGTTTAAGTTTAGGAAAGACCGATTGTTACAGCTGTGCTGGTTAGTCTGTGTCTTTCTTTCCTACTTTTTCTCCATGAAGGTGCTTTCTTACATTTCTAATTTTTTTTTCAGAACACAACACAGTCTCATATTCACTGTGCCGTGCAGCTTGAATACAGAAAACGGAGCATTCCTTTTCCATTCCTTCAAATGACGCGCTTGACTTGTATTTTCATGAAAAGCTTTGAAGTGTGGATGATGAAAGACTGTTTTTAAGTGAGATTTTTAATTGATTTTTTTATGAAAATTTTTATTCTTGTTTAATTAGAACTAAGTGTAAGCTAATAGATCAACCAAGCTTAAAGGATTCTATCTTATTATTGACAGATAAAATATACATGCCTTGAAGTTAATAGCTATTTTCATATTACATGTTACTACTGAAAGAAATAATGGATCCTTTCAGCTAATTCCCTAACTTTTGTTTTAGGCACTTGAATGAGATTTTTTATTTATGTTTAACCTCAAACAAATTTCCTTCATGTAGGGAGCTGATAGGTGCTTAGTATGTAGAATGAACAGGTGATCTGTTTAGGTACCGAACCCATAATCTGGCAAAGATTTATGGTCTTAAAATCAAGTTTAAAACTTCATTGTGTGTTCCAGAGCTCAGTTTTTAAGTTCTTGTTTTCAGTGTGTTGACACCTTGATTAACAAATTGTTTTAGCTTTCCTTTGCTACGAGTTTGCAACACTTAATATATATAATATAGTCCATGATAAATAACTTCAATTTTGTTAGCAGAATATTTGGAAAGACATAACTGATAAGTAAGATGTCACATAAATCAGTGGTAAAAATGACTGACTTTGAAGGCTAAACGTAGAAAAGTTTTAAATCTCTCCATTTGCTATAGATTTGTTTATAAATCAATACACAATTCAGATCTGGGAATCTGAATTCAAGAGTAATTAACTTTAGATTAAACTGTCTTGATACACGGCAAAATAGTGAACTTTAGGAACAGAATTAACTTGTGTATTGCTTTGTATTCTACCATATTATGGACTAGTTTGAAAACAGGTCTACTCATGTAAAAAGCAGACATCTTGCTCTCATTTATATTGGAGTGATGAAAAAACTCAGCAGTCCAGTGTAACTGCACAATGAACGTAGAAATGTCAGTGTATATCTAAAATATAAAGGGGAATATTATCCACTGTTCTACTGGAAATGTTTCTCTCACTTTCATACGTGTGTTTTTTTCTGAATATCACCAAAAAACAGAAATTCTGGATACAGAGATGATGTTTTCTGAGGCTGTTCTCTTGTCTGTTCTTGATCTCTTTCCTTCACAACTCCCTGAATGCCTAAGCTATGCATTTGAAAGTTAATTTCAACCCTTTGTAGAGCAGGCATTTTTTAATTCTCTTTTATAAGTGTGTTATAGAGGGGGAAATGGAATGCTGTTAAATACTGGCATCTGGCTGCCCTAGTGGGAAAGTAAGATGGGTGAAATCAAATCATACCAATCTTGATTAACATCCTTAAAAGGCAGGAAATTTTTGTTCTCAGCCAGCGGAAAAATGCTGAGATAAAGCATGCACAAATCTAAATTTCCAGGTATTGTGAGTACCCAGAATTTCAAAAGAAGTAATGTGCTGATGAATATCTCCGAAAGTCAGCCCATTTGTGCATTTTATAACATTATACATGAAAGCTTGCGTAAAAGCAGATCTTCAGAAAGCTATGTATGCATTTTACCTTCTGGAATTAGCTTTTTCTGCAGTTGTTAATCCATGTTACCCAGGTTAGAGACAAAAGTTTTAATTTCACTTTCTACTGGTTATACTTCAAAATTAAGTTTGAGTATTTTGTGTTAGCACCTCTTGCTGACATATAAAATGTTTCGTCATAGTTGTTTAATGCCATTTTCTTAATCAAAAAAATAAAACAAAACATCCAACTCCATGATTTTAAATGGTAGAATTTTTACTTGCATAATGTCTTTTAGTCTTCTTAGAAGAAAATGCACAAAGAGCAGTTGTATGCTTACAACACACATAGGAATAAGTCAAGCTACTTGAGTATCCCCCAGCTTGTTTTTATGTAGATAACACTCACAGAAAATATATTAAATTTGTATTCTCTGCAATTTTTTATTACCATTTCTTTGTATAGTTCAAAAAGTCTCATATAAAAAAGCATTACATTGCCAGTTATAGCGCATGCAGCACGGAGAACACACCCCAACACAATGGAATATTGATAAGTGAGTGAATCCACGTGTGAGGACATAATTTTTTCTTTTTTCTCTCACTGCTGTTGCCTCCTATCAAGCCATAAAAGAAGTCTGTTACCTTGCATGTCAACTACAGAGTTAAAAAGGAAAAGCAGTCTAGAATCTGTAGGAGCTGCAAATGTAACTTGCTCATCTGGTGTATAAATACTCCAAGACAGAGGCCATGAAATGCAGCAGGTAGAGAATTTTGGTACCTTGGATTGGTATTTCTGTCAAGTCCCAGGGAAGTCACCCCACCTATAAAGATGATTCAATTTGTATCTCAAGGTAAAAAACCATGTTTTTCACACCGTTTCCTTTAAAAGGATCAGAGGTTTTGTTCTGAGGCACATATAGTGAAATTTAATTATTTAGGGTATCCCTCCAAATTTGAACATCTGTTCACACACTAGAACTTGAAAGAAGAGAGACAATAAATATATTTTATACTTCAGAAAAATAACACTGACTGTTCTAAATCAAAGCTGGAGACCTTCCTCCTCTATGCTGAAGACGAGAGCAAGGCTGTAGTAGTTCCCAATGAAGATAACTGAACTGGAGAAAATGTCTATGGGTCAATAAGGTTGTAGGATAAAATATAGGATACAAATGAGATGATGGTATTACAGAATAGATGGAGGAGGAAAAATAAGAAGTGTTTTAGCACTCAGTACAGGAATCAAAGACAGAGAACACCTACCCCATAAGTTAACCCAGGTTCTGAATGAAGTGATCCGTTGCATCACCATGTCCTGAAAATACCTGCCGAAACATGCTAGTGATTGTGTAGATGAAACTGGGCTCACGGGACTGAGTTCACATTCTGGTATTACAGAGTTGACATCACTATAGTGCAAGATAAATATATTCACCACATGTTTTTCCATGACTGATAATATAACATAGTTTTGTGACAGTGACTATCCAAGTATGAGCTTCTTGGAACATTATTTGGTAATTTGTTTAAAAGTTCATTGATGTTACAGTGCAGTAAATTAAATCTTCTAGCTTTGTATGATAACACTTATCCCACTATAGAAGTTCCAGTCGCCTACCGAAGGCCACGTTTTGAAACTTCCAAGTAGTATTGAGCATCTTCATTGTTAAGGGAAGTCGAATATAAGGTGGGAAGTGAAAGCACTCCACTCCAATGAATGTTTTTTACAAGACACTCCTGAAGGGTGAATGGACTGTATTTTTTGTCGATTGTAGAAAGTAACGCATTATTGTAATTGTTCTATTTCTTATGTTGTTACAGTACCTGGTACAATTTTTTTTGTCAGAAATGAAAAAAGGATCTTAGCAGACCATTGCTCAAACTGCTGACACAGTCTTCTCCTGGCTGCAGTATCTGATGCTGACAATTAAATGGAGAATGCCAGAAGTCATCATCTTTGCATCAGTTGAAGCAGGAAAAAAGAAAGTATCTGGAAGCAGGCAGAAATCTCATTTTAACAGTTGCTGTGGCAGAGATCCTGCCACTAGGTTTCCTCAGATGGAGATGTATTGTTTTACCCTTCAAGTTGCAAGGTCTTTATAGTTGAGCAGTGGATAACAATGTTACATGCAACCTTTGTTTAAACAGTCTGTAGGAACACTGAGAGACACAAATATCTGTTTAAAAAGTGGAATGATGCTTAAAAAATGTAGACGGTTGAAAAAAGAATGCTAGCTGTACCATAAAATCTAAGTGGTGGTTTGTTTCTCTCACAGTCCACACAAAGAATATACACCTAAGAAATTCCAGTCACTAACACAAGACATATGTGCCATCACTAAGGTTCTACTCACTTGTGCATTATTTAAAGATAATATCTTATTGAAATTATCCATGGATTTCTTTTTTCTTTTTTTTTCTTTCTATTTCTGTTTATATATTGATACATATTTATGCATTACCTGTGTGAATAATTGATTCTTCAATTCTCCAAATACATTAAGAATTACTTTAGAACCTGGGGAACATTTTTCTTTGTAAAAACCCAAAATATTAGTATCTCAAAATATTTGTTTTTGCACCAAATTTTGGTCATTTAGGGTGAAAATGTTAATTTGAAGAGATTTAGTTCAGTGTTCAAATAATATTTAATACATTCTATGTTTTGGTTTAAATTATTGAGGCTAATTATCAACTCTTAATTTTCTTTAACCATACAGTGAGTGTGTCATGTCACCCAAAATTAAACATCAAATCTGAGCTGAATTTGCTACTAGCTTTGATTACTTTCAAAGACTTTTTTTCAGCAACTGGATTATTAATCGAAAAAAATGCACTGTGTAGTTCTTTATTTAATGCAGTAGAATGTGAAATCCAGCCCAGTTGAAACAATGCATTTCATTTTTTCTTGTCCTCTTTCTGCTAGTAAGTCTTGCTCTAGGGTATCCAAGGAATGTTGCTGTGGGTCATCTTTAGCCTTTTACTAGCTGAATGATAATTGCTTCCTATCTCTCTGAGCCTTGAATTCCATGCATCCCTCCTCCTCCCCCTTGCCCAGGACTGAAGATCTTAGCTTCCTGTGAGGTCTCTGCAACAACCCCAAGGGCCTCTTCTGCCACCATATGTATGTAATCACAAACTGAAAACTTTTCTGCTTCTTCAGACAGAGGGCTGCCATGTGAGGTACAGATATTAGCCTCATGCTGAAAATGTTCAGATGCATCCCTTTGCTCATTTTTTTAATTGTTCTTTTATGCTTGCCTTTTTTTTCCTTGGTCACACTGTTCTAGAATTGCATTGGTATTAGCATAGAGAAGGAACAACATTAAGTAAATCAGGCAGATGTTCCACCTCAGAAACTTAACAGCATGCCAGATTTTCTCCATATTAAGAGAAGTGCACCAAGGCGTAAGCAAAATCAGTTTAACAGCTGCCCAATTGTAGATCAGGGGAAGCTACTTAAGCTGCGCTGGTAGGCAGAACCCATATTATTTTAAATCTGTCTATCTCATTAACGCTCACCTAAAATTGTTTGAGTGCATTTGCAGTGCAACAACCTAACAACTCTAAGAGCTTTGAATCATAAGAAGCACACGGACTAACTCAAGGACCCACATTTATCTTCAAGGGCCTTCTGGAGCCTTGCATCCTATTGCAAGGATGTTTTTATTGTACTATTTATTAACAGCGGTTAACAGACTGATGCTGGAAAGTGGCCAGAAAAAAATAAACTTAAAATGGTAATAACTTAAGCTACAAGGAATGCTGAAATAAAAATTGTGATGGTTCATTTGCTTAAAGGAAAGGTGAAACATGCTGCAATGAGGGTGGAGCTGCATAAGAGTGTCTTCCCTGCCTGAGGTGGGACTTGCATTGGGTACCTCTGTGTGCAAGTGATGTCAAAACGAACGTCATTTTTATAGGAAACGGAAGAAATTTTATTTTCATACAGTAGTTAAAATCAACTATATCAAAAGAACAGAGAGGATTAAACTAATTTAGAGTCTGGCCAAATAAATGCACATTTTTAACTTAAAAAATACCCTAGTTTTTATTCTACCGTTTCTCTTCTTGGCTAAGTGGTATCTCAATATATTGTTATTACTATTACTATTATTATTATTATTATTATCATCATCATTATTATCAATATATTAATAATATTTGCCACCATTTTTGCCATTGAATAAAGTAGCAGTAGGATACTTACCAATTTTTAAATGTGAGTAAATATACTGCAGTCCATCTAGATAAAGCTATGACCTCTTTATCCAAATAAATCCAGAATAAATTTCTTAAAAGAAAAAGTCAAATCTACTTTATATGAACTCTTAATTAAAACCAATGTTACATTAAGTGCCCCCCAAACTAGGGACATTTTAGGATTTCATCTTGGGAAAAAAAAATGTAATTGTGAGGACAACATTTTTCCTAGAAAATTGAGATTACAGAGTTGAACCCTGATCCAGTGTAGACTACCATTATGAGAGACCTCTGACAAGTCAGGCTTCAAATTATGCTGGCTTCCATTTTCTTGTTATTCAGATTCTTGTAACCTGGAGTAAGAGGATGATGTTGTTTGGTTGGTTGATTTGTTGGTTTGTTTCCCCTACAAAATATGTGCCTCTCAATTAAGATCTTATATAAGGCTCAATTTTAAAACATACTTAACATTTTCACTGTGACTCTTACTAAGAAAAATTTAGTTTAAAGTTGGCAAAATAATGACTTCCCCATCAACAGCAGTGCAATTTGTCTTGTAAATATACTTCAGGTTATTTACACTTTCATCCTCTTCACAGCCTTATTTCATTAAACATTTGGGTGTTTCTTTTTATTGTTTAAAGTGCTAAACATGGATTTTTTGTGTGTGTTTTAACCCTTTTCCTCCTTCTCCCCAACCCAAGGGAAAGAAAATTTCCATATGTTTTTACTCTTTTAAAATTTATGTCAACATTTTCCTTTAATAACTTTGAAAATGTGCTCTTTTTGGATTTATTTCCACCAATATATCTGAGTGATGTAATGATTCATGAGCATTGATAACTAACCAGATTCCTGTGTATGGATATTGCTTCCCACTGATAACAGTCATTTACTGATGTAATTATGCAGGGAAGGCAAATAAGATCCAAGGGGAAATTTTGATTTTGACTATGTCGACTTATTTATAAACCAGGTGACAAATTTCTATTTTGACTGGCGACTTCTTTTGTGTACGCATGCAATTGGCATCTTTTTTTTTTTTTTCCCCTCAGGAGTAGTTGTTTGATCAGTGGATGTTGCTTCCAGCCACATGACAGGAACTTTGACTTTCTAGTTTAAAAGTCAAGGTTTCCTTCCAAATTTGAAACCAAGAGAAAACACCAAATTTTTGCCCAGCCACACAGAGCATTCAGTTTCCACTACGATATACTAACTGAAAGGACTTAATCACTCTATCCTGGCTTTGTAGCACTGGTGTAAAAATACTAGTAGTGCTGGTAATAGTACTGCTAATTCAAAATATTGTGGGCAATGGATATCTCCAGTTAAAAAGATGTTCCTGCTTAAAGAGGACATTAATTAATGTGATCTGCCAATATTTGAAAAGGGAATTTGTTTTTCATATAATATGATTCAGTCCTCTGAAGGAGCACATTCCCACTTGAAGAGCATTTGCTCCAAGTTTGTTGTCACTAAAGTAATCTTACCTTATCTTCTATTTAGCAGAAGGAATTCCATTCCCAGTTGGAACTGACAGTTTTTTTCTTAGAAATCCTACTTGTAGAGGAGATTCTGAAAGCCTGAATTCCACTGCTTTGTCTTGCTAATGACTGCAGAGCACAATTGGATGCCCAACTGTGCAGCTTTGTACTTCAGCTGGTTTGGGGCTTACCACAGGAGGAAAGTAGACAGCTACAATTATGTCTGAGGGAATCCTCCCTCAGAGCATGTGGGGGACATGAGCATTGCAGCTCTAGCAGACCTGCTTTCTCTGCAAAAGGCAATAGCTAAAAAGGGGGTTAACAATGGGATGAAAGGTTTTCTCTGAAGTCACTAAACTGTGAAGAAATGGTGAGGGTCATGAATTGTTACACAAAAGGAATTAATGAGCATGAGGTAGGAGGTAGAAGTATTAATGGGTTGCTGACACCTAAGCTATAAAGTAGTCAAGCTCCTGGACTGGTGGAATGTTTGCATTTTCACAGATTTGTATTTTGATGATCAGATAGCTGCATTTCAGCAGTTTTAAGTATATCATTTTAGCTTTAACCAACCATAGAGTTGTAGTTGTTCATATCTGTTGCCTGTGGAAATATAAACCAACTTAATCATCCTATAGTTCATTTATTTGTCTGTAAAGTCCTTATTGACTTTCTCAGGAAGGAAAAGTCACAGAAGCACCCTGAACCAGAAGGGTCGTTGTATTAGGATTAGGGGTACAAAGCAGAAACTTCAGCGAGTCTAGTGAGACAGCTAGTGAAGGACGAAAATGAGCACTAGTAAACAGGGGTGATACTATAGAATTAAAGTGTATATCAATAACACCAACGACACTCCATGTCATCCAAGAAATTGTAGTTTGTCTTAATGGAGACATGAAGATACAAGGAACAAGCTGGCTACTGGGAAGCCCTCACATGCTATAACTCCTTGTTGTGCTGATAAATTTCAAAGCAGGCAGATAGCTTGTGAAATACATTATTTTGAATGGCAAGCATTGGTCAGTTTAGGAGCTGTTCCCAGGATGGATTATTTGGGGGCAGCAGAAGGGGAAAGTCTCCTCACTTCCAAGGAAAGCACTGGAGTGACATTCCTCAGGTGTTGAGCACGTACTAGCAGAACACAGTATCTCTTTTTCTTTCCTATAGACAATTTTAAATATAATCTCCAAACTCATGGCCCACCAACAGTAATTTTTAAATTTCCCTGATACTTGGATAACAGGCAGCAAAATCCCCAGGGCATTTATAATCTCCCACCAAGCAGATGCAGAAATGCCTACATTTTCATAGTACCGGTTGGGATACATCACATGCACTGCTGATTTTACTACCACTTGTTAATTTGTTACTGTCAAGTATCAGTTCTGGAACACTTTCATTTTCTCTGAAGACTCCACTTAGCCGCAGGCTAACAAAGCTGTTGAATACAGAGTGTATTTATTATTGTGACTTGAAATAAGATGAGTGGACATTTATTTTAATTTCCTCCAGGTGGCTATAAAGCCTTGGTTTTTGTTATGTTGTGGGGTTCTTTTGTTGGTGGTGGGTTTTTTTTTATTCGTGAGGGTGTTTTTCTTGGTTGGTTGTTTTCTTTGGTTTTGTTTGTTTGTTTGTTTTCCCTTCCCTAATTTAAGAAGAGTTTGTGATTCAGGAATTAAAGACCTGATTAAGCTGCATGTTAAAAACAACAAGGTACCAACACAAGTGATTCTCCTGACAAGATAGTCTTTAAGATTGGGATTCAGTCCCATCTAATGACATGTTTTCTGGGGAGAGGCTTGTCTTAAAAACAGTCCAACAGTGACAACTCTAGCCCTTCAACATAGCACCAGTCTGCTCCTCCACATGCTATTTCAATACTAGCACGTATAGCTAATAAACATTATGACAAGAAACTTGCAATCATTTTCACTGGTGGGTATGACCACATTATGTACAAGAGGCTCAATCAGGCAAGGATTCAAAAAAAACAGCATGCAACATCTGAACAATATCTGTGGCAACTGCTTGCATAGAGCAAAATAGTTAAGAAGTTCTGTGAAGTATTTTTATCTGTCTTAAGCAGCTTGTTAGTTGGAAATGGGGAGAAAAAGATGGTTTTCTAACTGAGGTGTCCGGAGAACTTTTAATGTTATCTTCCTAAATGCATAGAGTCAATACCTTATAAAACATGTGTTAGACTATCAGAACAATTATGCACAAAGTATAACAAATAAAGCCAGGTATGGTTAGCCTGAACACTTAATATTAATCATTGACAATGTAATACTGCCGCAGAATATTACAAATTGTCTCACAAAACAAGGACTGTATTGGAAGCACACCAAAATTGTTTATGTATAAATGAAATAGGAAGGAGAAAGAATGAATTATTGGGCCCTGAAATGTGTTTTGTCATACTTGTGCATGACAGCATAGTGAACACCAAATGATGCAAAGCACTTTCTCCAGGGCCACGTGGCTGTAGTTAAGGGGCAGCTATACAAATACGTTGTAGAGAGCACTGAGTGTGAGATCTCATTGCAACACTTCACACAAGTCAAGTGGAGGATTATAGGGTTATGGTGGGCCAGTGGTGTAATAAATTCTTAGCTTCAAGCTTTTGTATTACAATAATACAGTTCTTTCATTTGATCTGGGCTTTAGACGCTGCTCTTCAGAACATACAAAATATCCCTTTTTCAGTATGTAGATTAAGTAAAGCTTTTAACTGATTATTATCTTGCTCATTTTGGCTCTCAATGGGCTACAGAGATATTAGTATCTAGAAAACAGATGGTGGATGCCATAGATTTTGAAACATTTTGTTGCCATTTTATATAAATTAATGTAAAATATGACTCAAAGAATATCTTCAATTTATAGTGAAATGAATCTTGGAAGTTTTATCTTGTCCTAAAGAAACCTAACAATTCATTTAAGCAAAGCATTCTTGTCTATTCTTAAAATTGATAATTCATCAAATTTGTTGTTTCTTTGATATGTATGCATTCTGTACTCATAATATCTGTAGTCATGATTTAAGTATTTTAATTAGTCTTTCTAAGGTACCAGTGTATATAGTATAGGTCTTCTTGTCTCATCCTTAGTGAAAGATATCGAGTTGTGTTCTCAGTTTCTTCAGAGTGAGTGATATTTGTTATTCACCTTCCTAAAGGAGTACTATAATCTAAAAATGAAGACATTATTCTTCATTTACAAAAACAGTGGACTAAATCTTACATTTTTTGCTTAGAAACTTCTCATTTACTTTGGCCCTTATGTAAAAAAAGGTGGTTCAAGTGTGAATTAAATTACTACATGCAGTAAGACATTTAACATTCAGCCTTGCAATATCCTTAGTGTTTTAACAGTTGTTTTAACATCATTGAAGTACTAAGTGGGAGCAGAGAGAGCTGTGGTGACTTTTACATTCAATTCTATTCATCGAAAAATTAATTTATCTCAGTATTGAATTTGTTCCTTTTTTCATTTTATTCCAATGATTTCCATTCTCATTTATTAAGAAGTGATGACTGTTTAAAAGAAGTGATTTCTTTCTTTCTTTGGTATCATTTTCATGGTCTTCAATACTAACCTCCTTTGTGGCCTTTCTTTTTCTTTTTTTTTTGATTCTGTCTGCAGGAGAAAATCGAAAAGTCTAGTTCCCAGGGAAAAATAAAACCATCCAGAGCTGAACACCTGCTCTTTCCCTCAATAATATTCCTTCCTATTTTTGGCTACAGGATGTTCAGAACTGGTACACAACAGAGTCAAATTAAAGTCAGACATTGCTATAATGAACTAATTTGTTCAGTGCTAGATTTCAAATCATGCTTCAGTTTCATTCTACTCTATCTCTCTTAACTCTTAGCTTAATTTATATTACTTACTTTTTTTTTTTTAAGCAGGACCCCTTGATATCTTCATTGTAGAAGTAAATTTCAGGAAGTTATTTCTTCCATTTTTTTTCCCCTTCTCCTTATTTTTTTAAAGTTTCTTCAGTTCCATTTATTCCCATGCACTGAGGACTGGGAAATGTTGGATGGAGTGCTGACATGAGAATACAGCTCTATGGATGCTTGCAGTTGTTATGACATTAGTTCCATGATCAAGAAATACTTCGGCTGCAACAATTAATTTCTTAGACAAAGTGAATCAAGAGTTTTCTATTCTTTTGTTATACAAGCAGATTAATTTTTTCTCAGAAATGCAAATACCTCAAAGAAATACTCTAGGGATCCTTTTTTATTGATAGAAACTCTTGATCTGGTGCCAGTTTTGCTGTCTTCTGACTCCTCTTCCCTTACACCAATGGGGACATAACTTTTCTCTTCCTCAACAGGGAAAACCACACTTCTTTAAAAAATTTTGTCAATAAATAAACCCCTTGCTTTCCCTCTTTTCTGCAGGATCTGTGTGGTAGTTACACAGGCGTAGTTTGGTTTTCCCTCACATTTTGACAATGACTGTGTAAATTATACATAATGAAACGAACATGGTCTAGAGTTTATCTGCTTATCTACACTATGTTTCATGAAACAGTTCTTTGTTTTTAAACTACTTTACTTTTTTTTTAATATTTCTCTGACATTATCCTGAAATGAAACCTCTGCCATTAGGACTTCGTACTGAACAAACAACCATCTTTACTTCTCCCCACAGTAATTGATGCGATAAGAGCTCTAGCTCTAGTAATATAGTTTAACCACTCCCAAGCAATAAAAGTCACAGGACAAGCCCCAAGAGCCCTGAAAGTACTCTACCTTGTGAGAACTTCAACAACTGGAAAATTATTTTGTTCACTCTGTTTTTTTAAATATTCTGCATTCATTTTCTCAAGACTTTCCTTATCCTAGCCTGTTCTTCCAGGACATTTTTCCTTTTCCTTCCTCCTTCTTCTCTTTCTATATCTTGCTTTCCATCATGAGTTCTTTAGGGATGGAAGAAAAAGCTCTGCACTGCTGCTGCATTGGAGAAGACCCAGGCACAGTCAGACTCCACATAAGAAAGGCACAAGGCTGCAATATGTGTCATTCATTTTGGTACTGTATATAACCATAGAATCATTTAGGTTGTAAAAGATGTGTAAGATCACCAAGTCCAGCCATAAACCTAACACTACCAAGTCCACCAGCAAACCACACCTCTAAGTGCCACATCTACGTATTTTTTCAGTATCTCCAAGAATGATGATCCTATCACTTTCCTGGGCAGCCTGTACCAATGCTTGGTGACACTTTTGGTGAAGTTTTTTTCAAATATCTAATGTAAACCTCCCCTGGCACAAACTGAAGTGATTTGCTCCCATCCTATCATTTGTGACTTGGGAAAGGAGACCAACAGTTGTCTCTGTACAAATTCTGCTCAGGTAGCTGTAGAGAGCAACAAAGTCTTCTCCAGCCTCCTCTTTTTTTCAGGCTAAACAACCCCAATTACTTCAGATATTCCTCGTAAGACCCGTGCACATATCTGCATACAATTCTACATGGACATCTGGAATTTTAAAGAGGTATGAGAACAGAAACAAATTTTCTTCACAAACTAACTGAGTGTGAGGAGTAAAAACCCACTTGAGAAACAAGGCACAATTTATGAAAGTATATTTTGGGATGGGTTTTTTGATAAAAAAAGCATAAAGTTAGATCCCAGCAGAACTCTTTTGAGTCTTCCATCTTTTCTTGGTTTTATACTGAGATGAGTCAAAGGTATTTTAATTAAGATAACAGAAATGTCTATGGTTATTGTACATACTTTATTACGTTACCTGAAAAATACTGAAATCCCATCCTTTACATAGGATATATTGAACTATTACAGGTAATTGTTATTAGATTAATGAACGATATTGTACAAGCAATTATTATAGAATAAATATGCTATCAATAACTTTCGCAATAGAGTTCACCAGTTGGGCAGATGCTGCTGGTGTTTAGTCATACTGGTTTGCAGAGCAGCTCTTGCACATGCCCCCCTTCTCTGAAAGCTTGTTTCATACCCTGGCATCAAAAAAAACGTTGGACTAGCTTCACAGAGATCGGCCTTAAGGTTATTGGTCTTCATCACAGTGTAGAGATTCTCCCCTAGGAACAAGCAGAAATTTCAAATAGCAACACGGTTCATGTATTCTCAAATGCTAGAAGTGGAACTTCAATATTCAGATTTTTAAAAGCTCTTGGAAGCAATTTTTTCCTCATTATCACCTCAGCTGGGTGAATTTTACACTTGCCTTTCAGGAAAGCATTCAAGAACATGAAGACTCTAACTTCCCTATTGCAGTCATTTAAAGCGTAACAGATTATTTTCTGTGACTGTTTGTGTGAACAGTACTTCATTGGCTAGGTATTGCAGGCAAATAATATTCAAGGGTGAGTGAGCCAAACTTCAACCTGATTCTGTCACACACTCTGGTCCTTGTTGGATATATGCATGTCAGTATTCCAGCACAATGCAAGGAAATAGTGCGTTTCATGCAAGTGACTAGTATTATTTATTTTGATTCTCCTCACATTGCAGGAAGTTTCCCTTGGGAAGAGGGAGAAATTTCAAAGAGCAATGGGGGCCCACGTATTCTCAGCCATGATCTGATCAGTTGGAGGTGAGAACAGCCAGTTTCCCACTGAGAAATAAAATCTTTCAGATTATCTCATACATGATCTCATTTGGGGAAATGGAGGAAGAGGGGAGAGTTGAGATGATACAAAAGTATCTTTCTTTTTCAACTGTGAAATATTATCTCAAATGCCCTGCTGTCAGTCTTAGAACAGAAACAATTTCTAAAGGAGCAATAATCCTGGAAGAAGTTGCAAACTGATCTCTTTAGGGTATACTAGAACTGTGTCTCAAACAGCAAACATTTTCAAGAACCAAGAAAACAGTGAACTGTGCACTATTTGAGACATGACAGTTTAAGGAATTAAGCTGTTCACAGGCTGAAAGTCTTGAGAACTAAATGAAAGATGAAGAAATTCTACTTTTTGTTCACCGTCTTCAGTTTGTATCTCTAGACTCCAAAGACTCATCCATTCACTCACCATTTACCTGTTTGTTCTCTACAGACAGAGTTTATTGACCTGTTGTACATGCAAGGAATTGTGACTTACCACACCTGACCATAAAAAGGACTTCTACAATGGAGAGCTCCAACATTGTGTAGAAAACGGTCTAAAGGAATCAACTCCTGACAGCTAACAAAGTAGAAAAAAAAAACCCCTGGGTTTTAACTCCCAGGAGTTCTTTCTTGTACAAAACCCCTTTATATATTTCAGTGCTTCACCAATATGTAGAGACTTTCATCTATAAACACCACTGCATACTGAATCAGGAACAGTTTGCAAAAATGAGACAGCAGGTTAGTGAGTAGAGTGCAAGTGTGAAGCTTAAAGGAACAGGGCTTGCCACTGGTGAAATACTTACTGACACCTGTGCTCAGCATGGAGTGTGGTGTCTCAGGATAACTGAGGAATGTCAGTCTGTCCTTAAATACAAACAGTATTGTAGATACTGTAATGTTACCAAGCTACTCCACCTTCTTGTCCCTCAACAGACAAAGATAAGGACATTTTATTTCTTTCTGAAATGCTGGGAGACGTAATGAGTTATACAAAAGAAAAAAAATCCTAAATGATCAGCAGAATTTTTTTCTTCTGAGATCTTTCAGTGAGGACAGTGGTAGAGGATTGTTTGTAGAAAGCACTAAGAGCAATATAGTACATTGTTTTGTTAAAAGACATAACCCCAAATTCCTGAATGCATTCTCACCCCTCCAATGAGCAGAGTTCTTTGTGAGCATGAAGTTTTGGAAAGATAGTTAGATGTTCTCCAGCTTTTACCTGGTCATCTAACCAAATTTCTGCTAGATGTCAAGTTTAAAGCCCTCATCTCACTTCCTTCCTCCTCCTCAAAGGAGTGATTTTGCTCTTGCAAGATTGCAACTTTGTGGCATTTTCCCTCACTCTACAGCATTGAAGAAGAAAGCATTTTTCTTGGCTTAGGAATTCTGTCTCTTTATGTCTTGCTTCAGAACTAGAGACAGTATTCATGCAACATTCAAAATATCATTTGCCTCTCATTATGCCAGATATTAGTCCCCAATAAGAGAAAAAAAGGAGACAAAATGATCCTTTCACCAAGATGTACTAAGTTCCTTACTAAGGTCAGATGCTGTTTTCTTCAGGACTCACCAGTGGCCTTTTCTGGAAGTGTCAGAGCAAGCTTTTCCATGAGTTCACACAGATGATGAAGACTCTGTCTCTGGCTAATTTTAAAATCCTCTTCCCAAATGATAGAGTGTTATTCTGTAATTTTGACTTTCACATTTTTTGTTGTGCTTCAAAACGTGGTATCTGCATTCCCAAAAGATCTCAAAATGCTCTGCAGTCACGGACAGAAAGGTATATTTGCCTTTGAAGAATTGCATTGATGCAATCTGCAGACTAAAAGCTTATTATTCTTTGATCTTCCAGATGCTGGGAGACTTTGTCTACTTTGATATGTGGTCATAGATTTGTCTGATGGGCTTTATAGAGATATACTTTAAAATGACAACAAAGTGCATTGGTAATTAAAGTGCATTGATCTTTTTTGGACTCAGGTGCTGTTTGCTTGATTGAATACTTTTTGCTTCTTTTTTAATGGTCACATTTGGAATATTCAAAATTACCAGTCCCAGGTCTATCCTTGCTTGATTGAATACTTTTTGCTTCATTTTTAATGGTCACATTTGGAATATTCAAAATTACCAGTCCCAGGTCTATCCTAACACTCAAGTACCCCTTCAAATCAAATTAACAATAAAAAAAAAATAGCACAATCTTTTACATGGAAAAAATATATTTATGGTTAAGGTTTTTTACAAGTAATTTGGAAACAAAATGACATTTTTTCATGTGAATCAAGACTTATTTCTCCTTTATAATTTTATTTTTTTGGTTGAATATTTTACTGTTGCAATTTGACTTTTCTGCTTTTAGAATGACTGAAATAAGGAAAAAGATTTGAAAATTAGAAAAATACTTGGGTGAAATAAAAGCAAATAAACAGTAAAAAGAGAAACAACATCCTCTTCCCCCAGCTGTGATGTTATTTAGAATTAATACATTGTTTGGCAGGGTTATTTCACCACTGCTCTAAAATGAGCAGCATTTTGAACTTGTTTTCCTTCTTTGAAATTTTTGATTTTTATTTTTTTTTTACTGTGAAGGAGCCAGCATACATATCTCATACAATCACAGAATCATAGAATTGTTAGGGTCAGAAGGAATGTTTAAAGATCATCTAGTTCCACTTACCCCACACCCCACACCCACATTCCCACATGGCAGGGACATCTTTCACTAGACTATGTTGCTCAAAGACCCATTCAATCTGACATTGAATGCAGCCAATAATGACTTATCCATAAGTTCTCTGGGAAATCTGTTCCAGTGTCTCACCACCCCAATGGTAAAAAATTTCTTCCTTATATCCAAACTAAATCTACCCTCTTTAAAACCACTTCTCCTTGTCCTGTCACTACAGGCCCTGGTAAAAAGACAGTCTCCATTTCTCTTCTGAGCCTCTTTCTTTAAGTCCTGAAAGGCTCTAATAAGGTCCCTGCAAAGCCTTCTCTTCTCCAGGATTAGCAATCAACACAACTATCTTATCCTTTCTTGATAGGAGAGGTGTTCCAGCCTTCTGATCATCTTTGTGTCCCACCTCTGGACTCACTCCAGCAGGTCCATGTCTTTCTTCTACCGAGGACTCCAGGGCTTGATAGAGTACTCCAAGTGAGTTCTCTTGAGAACAGAGTAAAACGAAAGACCCACCTCTCTTGATCATTTGGTTTTGGCTCTTGTTGAACTTCATGAACTTCATGGTCTTACTCCTCAAGCACATCATGGTACTCCTGGAAGGCATTCCTTCCCTCAAATGAATCAACTTGGGTCTCAACAAACCCACGCAACACTAGAGGCTTGGACAAGAGTGGCTGGAGAGCTACCTGGAGGAAAAGGACCTGGGGGTATTCATTGATAGTCACCTGAATATGAGCCAGCGGTGTGCCCAAGTGGCCAAGATGGCCAATGGCATCCTGACCTGCATCAGGAATAGTGTGGTCAGCAGTACCAGGGAAGTAATCCTTCCTCTGAACTGGTGAGGCCACACCTCGAATGCTATATTCAGTTTTGGGCCCCTCACAACAAGAAGGATATCAAAATGTTGGAGCACGTCAGAGAAGAGCAACAAAGCTGATGATCAATTTCACAAAATTTGATCTTTGACCATTATCATCTGTGGGCAATTGCTGGAGCCAGGCCTCTTTCACATGTGTTTACACTCCTTGATTAATTTCACACATTCTCTGGGCCACAAGCTTAGTTTATCAGATTTAGTGTCTATACCCTTGCTCTCACACTCTTGAAAGCTGAAGTCTTAATCCACATCTCAGGTCTCGTCTCCTTTTACTTTCTTTGTAATACACTTGTATAACTTGCCACTGACTTCTGGATAGTGGCTGAATAAAGTGTCAAGTGTATAGAAGTGCAGCAGACTGTACTGATCTGTTATTTGATAATGAACTGCATGGTGGTTTTTCAGTAGTTCACGCTGATGTAAATATTTATACAAGGAACCATATCTTATATGGTAAGAAAATAATGGCAGATAGCTGTATTTGGGCTCAGTGCCCAGCACTGTTTTTCTCAGAGTAAACATTTTACTTTTCTCTGCTTCCAGTCCACAACCAAAATAGGAGAGCCTTTTCTAAAATTAGCTAAAGAGGCTCTTTCATCTTAAGACCATTTTGATTGGTATTTCAAGTAAATGCTTTAAAAAGAGTAATTTTGTTTTACAGCAGCAATCTTTTGGAATGTCTGGGCTGGATGCCCTTGACCAGATCTACATGAGGTCTTTGTAAGTGGGAAATGATCTTTATCTCCATTTATCATTCTTTATTTTCTTCTAATTTTAAATTACGTTGGCTGGAGAATTGCATTTCAAACTATGTGACTTGTCTTCTTGAGGGTTTGTGTGTCTATTAATGGGTAGAACTCAAAAATGTACTCCGGCATCACGCCTTGTTGTGGGGGCAGAATTGAATGAATATAAAGTAGAAAACTGAAAATTTCATCATCAGTTCGTTTCAGGTTCTAATGCATACTTTTCAGAACCTCTTTCCAAATGATAAGTACTATTTACTTAGAAAAGCACAGGTTTTTTTTGCCATAAGGACTTCAGAAAGACAGTCTCTTTAAACTCAACTGTATTTACTTTTCAGAATTCAGTAGCTTGAGAAAGGAAAATCTGCAGTGCTTATTAAAAATACTTGATGGCTTGACTATTGTACTAGTGAAGCAATAGTAAGGACTTTCTTGATTCCTGAGGAAGAAAGATTGGGTTCCTAGATAGCTACACAAATATTGACCAGGGTGGGAAGTGTCTGGTAACACCTTCCAAAATAAAGGTGAAATATAGCCTTCATTCATAACTTCCTGTTCTCATATGTTAATAACTTCCTCATGCATTAGTCTTTCTGGCAATTTCCCATCTTTGGTTTCTGCCTGGAGGTGATATGTGTCTTCGGAACAAACGCACACCACACTTTTGACTAGGAAAGCAGCCAAAATGGCTGAGTTCTGTTGCTTGGTTTAGAAGTAACTGTCCTTGAGGACTAGCATCTTCTCCTGAATGGTGAAAAAGACAGAATTGCCAAAGCTATTAAGTAGCTAAAACCTTCGACACCGTTTCTCACTGTATTCTGCTTAGAAATTGGCTGCCATTGGCCTGGACAGGCACACCATCTTCTGTATAAAAAATTGGCTTGATGACCAGGCCCAAAGAGTTGTGGTAAATGGAGTTAAATCCAGTTGGAAAACAGTCATGAGTGGTGTTCCCCAGGGTTCAGTGCCGGGTCCAGTCCTGTTTGATATCTCTATCCATGATCTGATGAAGAGATTGAATGCATCCTTAGTAAATTTACAGATGACATCAAGCTGGGTGGAAGTGTCAATCTGCTTGAAGGAAGCGAGGTTCTGGACAGGCTGGATCGATGGACTGAGACCAACGGGATGAGGTTCAACAAGACCAAATACTGAGTCTTGCAGTTGGGACACAACAACCCTATGCAGCGTTACAGGCTTGGAGAAGAATGGCTGGAGAGCTGCCTGGGAGAGAAGGTCTTGGGGGTGTTGGTTGGCAACCAGATGAATATGAGCCAGCAGTGTGCCCAGGTGGGCAAGAGGGCCAATGGCATCTTGGCCTATATCAGAAACAGTGCAGCCAGCAGGACAAGGGAGGTGATTGTGCCTCTGTACTCAGCACTGGTGAGGTCACACCTTGAGTACTGTGTTCAGTTTCAGGTCACTCACTACAAGAAGGACATTGAGGTGCTGAGCAGCAAGGCTGGTGAAGGGGTTGCAGAACAAGTCCTATGAGGAGCGGCTGAGGAGAGGAGACTGAGGCGAGACCTCATCACTGTCTACAACTATCTGAAAGGAGGTTATGGTGAGGTGGGTGCTAGTCTCTTCTCGCAAGTGATAAGTGATAGAACGAGAGGAAATGGCCACAAGTTGTGCCGGGGGGAGGTTCAGACTAGATATCAGGAAAAATTTCTTCACTGAAAGGGTAGTCACGCATTGGAACATCTGCCCAGGGAGGTGGTTAAGTCACCATCCCTGGAGATGTTTAAAAGGCGAGTAGATGAGTTTCTTAGGGACATGGTTTACTGAGGGGACAGGTACAGTTGGACTTGATGATCTCAGAGGTCTTTTCCAATCAAATGGTTCCATCAAGTGAGTTAGGCTTGTTTAGTCGAGAGAAGAGAATGCTCCAGAGAGACGTTATAGCAGCCTTCCAGTATTGAAAGGGGGCCTAAAAGAAAGATAGAGAGGGACTCTTTATCAGGGATTGTAGTAATAGGACAAAGGGTAACGGTTTTATGCTGAAGGAGGAGAGATTTAGATTAGATATTTGGATGAAATATTTTACTGTGAGGGTGGTGAGGCACTGCACAAGTTGCCCAGAGAATTCACGGATGCCCCATCCCTGGAGGTGTTCAAGGATGGGTTGGATGAGGCTTTGACAACCTGCCTTAGTGGAATGTCCTGTCCATGGCAGGAGAGTTGGAATTAGATGATCTTTAAGGTCCCTTCCAATCCAAACTGTTATATGATTCTATGAAGTGTAAACATCTGTTTGAGTATTTCCTTCAATGGCTGTCTAAGAAGGAAATGATGGGTCCTGCTCGTGCTTCGGAAGATCTGTTTCAGCACTGATGTCTTTAGGATCCGAATGATCCTACTTTCTGGATTGAGCATTTCAGACCTGTTCAAACCTGAGATGCTTCCTGAATGAAAAAAAGTGCTAGAGAAAGTGATGAACAGAGAAGCTACTAGACTCCATATGAGCCAAATATTCAACCTTAGTTTTTGTGTTACATTGCAGGATACTGTTGTTCCAAGGCATTGTATAAAACATAGTTCGATAAAAATACTATTTTTGCCTCACAGAATTTGAGTACAATGTATGAAGAGCAAATGCAGAGAGATGGAAGAGTACAAAAAATCAAAATTAAGCAGTATTTGTTAACGTGATAGGCAAAGATTGACTGAATATACAGGAATGACACCATGCAAGAGAAATGTGGATCCTTTCCTGAATGAGATGAATGATTTAGAAGATGGATGGGACGAATGACATAGATAAGGCTGAGGTATTTGGTGCCTTATTTTTCTCAGTCTTCATAAACAAGATTTCCCAGACCTTCACTTAGTGAGACAGTTTAAGGAGAAAAAGATCAACCAGCAATAACTTTTGAGAACTTGACACATGCCCGTCCATAAGATTAAATGGCTGCATCCGTGATGCTGAACTAAATGGCTGGTGTCTTTGCACAGCCATTTCCTACCATCTTGGAGAGGTCATGGAACTTGAGGAGAACCTCAATAACTGGAAAAAGGTAAATGCTGTATCCATTTCAAAGTGAGGTCAGAAGGTCAATCTGAGGAAAACCACCAGAATTTGATCTCTGGAATAATAGTGGAACAAGTCCTCTGGAAGCATGGTTTTGGCCATGAGAATCACCTTCTGGAGATCTTGAAGAGTCAAGATGGATTTTCCAAGAATAACTCACAGTTGACGAAACAGATTTCTTTCCATGACAAGACGACTGGATTTGCAAATAAGGGAAGACCAATGAATGTCTTATACCTTCTAGTGGTGTCTTTAGACACTGTGTTCCACAATATTATTTTACCCAAGTCATGGTATTACAGTTTGGCTGGGTAGACAACTAGAAGTGGTTGCATGATCAAGTCCAAAATGTAGTATTTGATGGGTCCTGCCCTACCTGGAGGTCAGTAACAAATGGACTGCCCCAAGACCTGTCCTGTTTATTATCTTTGTCAATGATAGCCAAGAAGTGCATAACAGTCAAATTTGTATATCATACCAAACTGAGAGAAAGAGTAGATGCACAGGGACTTCTCTGTCATCCACGAGGACCTTGACAGGGATAACACAGGCTAAGACTGATCGACTGGGGAACAGCATTATAGAAAAGGCATATAGTAAGCCAGATTGGGCTCACAGTGTCTTGGTTCAAAAGAAGGCCAGCAGCATCCTGGGTTGTTGGAACACGAGCACAGTTAGTAGGTCAAAGGAAGTGATTATCTCTCTCTACTCAGCATTCATTAGACCACATGCAGATATCCTGTCTTTTTTGAGGTCACCGGAGTAAGAAGGACATGGGCAAATTGTAGCAAATTTAGCTAAGACTACCACCATTGAGGATTGAGACCTGGAGCACTTTTTCAGTATCACAAAGCTGGTGGGCCAAGGCTTGTTCAGCCTAGGGAGGAGACAGTTTTGGGGGACCTGATAGCAACCTGTCAGTATATAGAAAGAGGATATAAAGAAGATGGACCAGGCTCTTTCTAATGCAGTGAAATAGGAAGATGATAGACAACAGGCATAACCTAACTTTGTTTTACAATTTACCTATTCAGGGAATGTCTACTATATTTAACAGTTTTAGAATGGATTTTATTTTGTCCTTGCTTTCAACCATTAGATCTTATTAAATCTTCTTTTGCTGGACAAGAGAGGCAATTATTGAAGTTTCATTCCCCAGGTAGGTACGTTACGGCTGTAACCAAGTCATCCCTCAACCTTTTCTTTGAATAAACTAAACAAATTGAGTTTCTGAGTCTTTTGGTAAAGTATATTTTTTATCCTTTAATCACTTTGGTGGCTGTTCTCTGAATCCTTTCCAATTTAGCAACCTGGTGCTAGAACACTACATGTGATTGTATGATCTTTTTCTTTTTTATCTCATTTTTTCTTTTGCATCAGAAAACACACCGACATCCAGCTCTTGCATCTGTTCCCACCAAATGCTGATATCAATCTGTGTCTGTAGTGTGCTTTTCTTACGCCTGGGTGGAAGAGTGTTAACATGAGCTCAATGTTTGGCTGCCTGCCTGGGCTGACATGAACTTTACCCTGCAATCACCACATCAAGACTCCCACTTGCAGTGTCAGGGTTGGAAGCATTCATAGTCTGAATAGTGTAAGATGAAGAAGGGGCAACTACAGCTATGTGTCTGTCACACTAGCAAGTGATACAGTAGTATGTCTGTCACACCAGTAAAATGGAGAGGGCAGGTGGTGGGAGAGCTGTCTGCAGTCCTCCTCCTATACAGAGAAATCTAAACTAGGCAGTGTTGCATTAATACTGTAAAAGATGCTTAATTTATGTAATTTAAAGTAGGAAAAGATTATTGGCTCACCTAGATTGCCCTCCTTTCTGTCACAGGATGTTATTTTTCATCCATTTAGTCTTTTAATTATCCCAGCAATACAAAGTGGCAAAATTCACTGAGAAAATCAGTCAAGCTGAGTTCTAACTGGTGGCTAAATTAGGCGCACAGTACTTGTGGGTTTCTTCCATAGTCAATGGAAAAGATTGAACTTCCTCCAACGAGTGATCCTCCAAAGGGGAAATCTGAATTGCTCTCAGGAGTGACCTAGAATGACAAGCTCTAAATTTGACCATCACGGATAAATCAGTATGGAAAAACAAAGTCAGTTTGGACTTTTGTCTTGATTTGGAGATATGAGGAGTTTTTTTCCCTTGGGATCCTTACCCAATAGCTATTCATTCTGCCATTTTGTTTCTTTTATGAAGTATCCTGTCTTTTATTTCCCATCATGAACTCCGGTTACATCTGTCTCTGGAAGATCAGAAAATCCTTTATAATCAGCATTTCATTTCTATGAAAAGAGTAGATTTACCACATACTGGAGAGGAGCAGATTGAAGGAGAATGCAGCCTTGTTTTAGTAAGTGATAATCCGCCAAGTATAGTCTCATATAGGTAATGGGAATATCTCTACAACTGCTGACACTTGCTATCTTGAAATCCTCAGGTACTATATTGTTGCTACTCACTAGAAAACTTCTCAGCACTACCCAGGAAACAGTGGAGGGCCTGGTCTGTGACCAGAAACTGGTGAAAACAAGAGTACATGGCCGAGATTTCCTGTTCTACACTTTCTGCAATTGTGAAGACTGCTTTTATGATACATACGTTAGTGCTCAAAGCCACCACACTATTTTTGCCTCCCTTTTCAGTTCTTCACTTCTTATCACATTGATCCTAGATGAAGATAATCTTTGGGAAGATCTGATGGATTCCTAAAATTTTTATTCATGTTAAGAAACAAGAAGACCAACATTGAGGCAACATGCAGTTCACAGCATTCATTGCAGAGGTAGACAGAGCCAAGCTGGGTATGGATGTTTCTTGACATGTGCCCTTATCATTAGTTTAAATCACCTTTATGAGGATTGCTCGAAGTCTACATAAAATATGGTGTAACAAAGTCCCAGGCTGCTGTTTCATAAACTCCACTGTAATTCTTAAGCTTTTCGTCCATCCTGTCTCAATGTGCCAATAAGTACACTAGCCTCACTTTGTTTGATTCTGAAGTGTAATCCTATGATGTTTGAAATTCCTGATGCTCTATTCCTAGTTCCCCACAACCAGTGGAAACAGCAGTGCCTCACAGGTTCTGGTCTTCAGTAGCTCAGGGAATTGTGCAGTAAAAAAGTCTGAGCAGACATTTTGTGCATTTCCTAATGAGCTGCTGCCTGAGTGCACAGTCATTAACATCACTTTGGCACTGACCAACTGCTGCTTTGAACAATCCCTGAATGAAAGGGTCAGATGCAAATGATCAAGTCAGGTGATCCTTCATCTACCCTCTCATTGAAATGTAACTCTAATGTATACCTTCCAGCTGAGTGGAGAGCCCACCCTGAACAGAAACTGGGTGGCTCAGCCAGATAAACTCCTCTTGGAATGAACATGGAGATGTGCTTGTGAGTAACAGCACCATAGAATGCCCTGAGTTGGCAGGGGCCCACAAGGATCATTGAGTCTAACTCCTATCCCAAAATTCACACCACATGACTGAGGGAGTTATTCAAATTCTTCTTGAATATTGTCAGGTTTGGCACCATGACTGCTTCCCTGAGGAGCCAGTTCCAGTACTACACCACCCTCTGACTGAAGAACCATTTTCTTATATACAACCTAAACCTCCCTGGCTCATCTTCCTGCCATTCCTTCAGGTCCTATCATTGGTTGCCAGAAGGAAGAGATAGTGTCTGTTCCTCCTCCCTCCTAAACTGTGATGATGTCTCGCTTCATTCTTATCTGGGAAGCAAGTAGGAACACAGGTTTCTTAGAAGATGAAAGAGATGAACAAGGAAGCAATATAAAGTTTTGAAAATGAGGCAGGAGACTGAAAAAGAAAGGCCAAGAAAAAACGTTGTGAGAAGAAAGTGCTATGGAGTTGAAAAGAACCAAAGGAAAAGGCAAAACCAACTAAGAGTCAGGTCAGAGCTGAAGAGAAGTGAAAGATTAAGGATCAGTGAAGCGCACTGACTCTGGCACAATTTCTTTGTCCTGTTCTTTGTCTTCTGGGAAGGCACAACTGGTGCTTTGGGGCCTAGTGAATTTGCCTTCCTTTCTTCTCCTGTACACTCCCTAAAATCTATTCATATGTGCAATTTGCAGCTGTGATGTAACCTAGGAGCTATGTGTATAGCAGGAGGTGTTTGAAAGATCAGGTCTCTATAATAGCAAGGTCTTTGGAGCACAGACTAGATTCTCAACTGGCATGAACTGAGAGAGCTTCATTGAATCCCCATACTCTTTAGTCTTGAATTAAGTACTAAGCATGTTAGTGACTGAAAATGACAGGAGAATTTCCTTTGTAACTCCTAGAGGTCCTACCTGGGTCCTTGAGCTCAAATTTTTGTCTCTATAGAAATTTAAACCACGTGTGTTCTGTTCCGTTCTTACTTCCACTGGAATTTGCAACATATCTGCTTTGTAGTCCGGACAAAACTTGAAGATTTCCCCAAACACAGTATGAAACAAACCACACAGGAATGTTTGTAAAGAACATCTTGGACCCTTTGAAAACATATTCAGTTCTCAGAAGCGTTAATGCATTCCACATTTGCTCATTAAACACTAATTGGTAACATGCTGTGGATGGGTTCACTCTCTGACCAGTCAGTATTTCCTAGGTCACAGCACTGCAAGACCTCAGAGCTCTCACACGACCTGCCCTTTTGAACTTTTAATCCTTCAACTCGTCAAAGAGCATTAGTAGCTCAGGTCACTTTGGAAACCACAGGCATATTTTTCCCTGGCTGTTTCAAAGTTTGCTTGGTTTTCCCTCCACCTCCCAATTCCTCCCCCCCACACTGATGATACAGGATGCCTTTTGAGGGCCTAATTGAAGGCTTCAAAGTGCCCGATAGTTTATTATGAAATTATTGTCCTTGGTAAATGTCATGGGACTCATATTTTATTATATTTATAACCTTTTTTCCATTAGTCTGCCATTTCCCTGAGAAATTATGACCTATCAGTTTGACCAAGCTGGTTTTATATGTAGAAAATGTGTGCGTGTGCAAAAAAGGCGAGAAGGAGGGAATGCCACCAAAGAGTGTTCTATTAAAGCGATGCTTGTACTGGCCCCTCCTAGAGTATGGTAAGCAATTTAATGGCTGTGATAAGGGGAGAAAACAGGAAACAAATTATACCAAACATTAAAGCCTCAGGTGGTGTCATTAACTTCAGTGAATATAAGGCAATAGATCCCGGTTTCTGTCAAGCCTATAACATAAAATTAATTTCACCTGATGTTTCTTATCAGAAATATGCTTAGGATTTTCCCTTCTTTGTGCTTGTTCCCTTACCCTCACTCACTTTGTGTTTCCTCATCCTGCATTTTGGACAAATTTAAGACATTTTGCTTAGCTAAATCAAATCCTATATGTTCTAAGTCTCGGGGTAGACTACATATAAACTGTATGTCACCCTTCACAGAAGCTCAGAAGATGCAAGAATTTGGGATTCAAATTATTCAGGCATGCTGAGTTCAGGGCTCCAGGGTACTTTTCAAACAACAATTTCCAGGTCATTTCAAGGGGTCCCTCAGAAGTAATGGAAAAACATCAAAGTTGTCACCAGCAGACGTATAACTCAAATACTGAGGTCTCTCACCTGGAGAGCGTGAGGGGCTGTGGGTTGGGCAGTGCTTTCATTCAAGGAGTGAGAGCCTCTCTAAATGAATCAGTAAATGAACCAGTACCAGGAAATATTCCTGGGCACAGGAACATGACTGTGTATACACTACGTTGTTAAACCAGTACTGAGCACATTAATTTAGTAGTATATACTTAGCCAGAATAGCTGAGCTTTGTACATATGATCTTAAGGAGCAGGTTGATGTCTCATTTAAAAAATGAACATACTTCACTGACATCGGTCTTGCTTGCCTCCCACTGGGATTGGGTGAGGTCAAATTCATTGAAGTCTGTCTTTAGTGAAGGAAATACTATCAGAATTGGGGGATTTTTTTGAGGAGTATTTTTAAAACAAGAAGTTTAGACTTGTTTCACTACTGTAGGATTTGAAATGGTTCCATTCTTCATTCCCTTAGCCAGCCTCTTAAACAAACAAAGCAGTTCTCACTGCGGATATTGAAAGAGTTCTCCCACTGCCTGCCTTCCTGGCCCAGGCATGTAATAGCAGAAGAGCAAACAAAAAAAAGTTGAAAATCTTTAGGATAGAGAACTTCTTCATAAGATTGTGTCTTTATAAGAAATTTCACTTCTGAAAGCAAGAAAAAAGACATTTTTGAAAAATCACACTTTTTAAGTACAATCTGGACAGCAGCATTTCTTAACTGAGAACATAAACTTTTTGCTCTTTTGCTTTTTACCACCTCTACTGCAAAGAACCTATGTATATTGTATATGTCTACTATCTTTTTCTCCAAAAGCAAGTCCTATCCTGCCTTTCAAGGATTCTCTCCTCTTGCTTTTGCCCCTCCGATATCACCAATAGTATGTTAAGCCATTAGAGGCATGTTCTTGGCAACATCCCTATTTTTCAATGCTTCATTCCCAATTTCCATGTAAGGGCTAACAGACTTTGGTGACCTTTTACATCAACACTTGTTTACTAAAATTAAATTTTTTTTTCTTTCTGGCTCATGACCAGACAGATTATACTCCTCAACCTGTCATCCATCCAGGGCAGGCAGCCCCAGAAATTAATATTTCAGAGGAATAAAATTTTCTATGAAGAGTAAAGGACCTCAAGGGGAAAAAAAACAAAAAGCAAATGATGTCCTAGCGGTTTGTATGCATCTATCTATAGTGTGCATACACAAGCACATGTGATGTTAAGTGATGGTGTCAGCCACAAAAGGTTGCAAGGTTAGATACGGGTCAGATAAGTATCTAGCCATTTAGATGTGTCTTGAAAGTTCATTTGAATTTAAGATCCATGGAAGCCATTAATAAAAATTTAATAGAATTGAACATTGCAAGGCTATTGCACATGTTCAGCTGACTGGAGACAATGCTTGGAGTAGCTGAATTTCTTCATGATATTTCCATGACTTCTCGTAGATCGAAAGAGAAAATTAAAAGGAAGACAGGACAAGGGAAGACAAGGAAAGGAAACAGTCAGTGTGATATTTTGAGGAAAAAGTCTGCTCTGAATAGAAAAGCTGCTTAATATTTTACTGTTATTAAACCCAGAGAAATAGTCTGCAAAGGGTACATTCATGCTAACCTGATAATCATGTTACACCTAGATTTATCTTATCTTAAGAATTATGATCCCATGAAACTTACTGGTGTATTTGCACATATGAAGCAATCACTGCCTTACAGAATATGGCTCATTCTGAGGTCTAAGGAGGTGATAAGCAAATAGCAAAAGAGAATGACAAGATTAACAGGAAGTTTTGGTAATCTGTGACTAGATACACATTCTAGGTTTTTTCCCCTGACTAAAGAAACATTTGGTTAAAGTGGCTTGGGTTATCAATATTTTCAGAATCTAGAAGTCATTCAGCTGCCATTTAAGGTCATAATCTGTACGAACATCTAGGTCTCTCTTTTCTCAGTGCACATATCTTAATGCTGTATGATGCCGCACTTAATGGGTGACTAGTGTGTCAGGGCATTCTTGAGTATCTGCACAACTGAACACCAGAAGAGGTATTTTCAGTAGTGGTTGTTCAACAACACTCTTCCTTTAGGTCGTCAAATCTGAGAGCTAATGGAAAGTGTGTTAAGTATGTCCCTCCATGCTGGGCTATATAAAACATTTGAATGCCAACACAAAATAATCCTTAGGGCCACCTTGCATATGATAGAGGGAACAACCAGACTGCACTTTTGCTGGCAGTTGACCAGCAGAGATGATGGGTTACTAAAACCAGCACTCTTCTGCACTCTAGGTCATGCGTGCACTTGGAAAACAGCATCTGAAGATGTGCATGCAAAGAGAAAGGAGGGAAGCCCTTCTAGCAGGACTGTGGGCCTGATTCTGCCATGACAAATAAACAGCAAATACCACTACCCTCTCCAGCAGGCAATATGTCAGGGCAGAATGTTGCTTGTGTGACTGTTTTGCCTGGCCAAACGGCCCACATACATTCCTATGTGATGCTGGGGAAAGCAGAATACAGACCATCAAAGCCTGAAGTTCTCATTCTCTTCATGTGGTTACATTCGCAGTCATGACACGGTAAGTGACGTTAAAGAACAGGAACAGGCTGTTTTTTCAGCAAGATGCAAACACGGAGATATTATCCGTCTGCTGATTTTAATCTCTCTTCAAAAATAATCATGTATAACTAGATCCAAGCCATTGATGTTGTCCCTCCTTCTCTGCCCCTGCTATCAGTTTCTTACTGCTTCTCAGTAATGGAGTGGGAAAAACATTGCCTCATATTCAACTGGGACAAGGAACATTTCATGTTCTTTAACATGCTACAGCATGTTTATACTTGGAGACACAAATACAGAGCCTCAAAATCCAGCTGACGGCTTACACCATGCTTAATACACTGAAGTAAAGTCTAGACCTCTAACTGAGGAATAAGGAAAGGTTCTGATCTTGTCCTCCCAAGTTAAACGTATGTCAGTAGTAAGCTTGACATTCTCACACTAGAAAGTGCTCTAGTGGTTTTTAAATGAAGAAATTTCTTTTTTTGGACAAAATTTTTTTTTTTCTCTTACAGCATATTTTTGTTAGAAATGTTGAACTACCCTAATTATAAAAACAATCAGACCACTGATACAAAAATATTTCAGTCAGATGAAAGATTGAAACAATTCATTTGTGTTAGTTTGTCAATCTTCATGTTTCTTTATCTCCTTATTCTTTTATGTGTGCTTCTTGGGCACTTTGTGTGTCCCATGATGGAACTTCTTGCATACTTAGTCACAAAGACTGTCTCCACTGCATTCTTTCCACTCATTAACAAGTAGGTCATGGTTCATTAAAGCACAGACCATTGGCCAGAAGGGTTAATTTATTAGGGGAATTATTCCAGGGTCCACAAGAAACAATAACACTCTCAGTCAGAATATTTCAGTTTTTACCTCTTTGTTGAAAATGTGGGCTCTCCTGAGAAAATCATGGTATGTTTTTTTTCTCCGAAATTGCTTTGTATGCTCCCACTGCTACCTTACCCTCTTCTGCAAGTAGGATACTTACGGTGTTCTGGATTTCTGTATGTTGTCATTGTTTTGGGGTTTTTTTGCATTTTCACTGAAAATTTCCAGAGAGTGATACCACAGAAGCAACACCGATGATTCCTTTTCTTACCATCTCTAGTCTGCGTTGTTGTGACTGTAACAGATAATTTCCCTTTTGCTTTCTCCTGAGGGCCCCTTATGTGTATCGCTGGAAGGTATGAGTTTTATATAAATTCAGTTTTATTGCTTATCTATGATTAATGAAATCATCTCGATCCTCTGTGTTGGATTCAATAGGCTTTCGGGGGCCCCCTTCATAAAACTAGTCTTTATAATGAGCAGAATGAATAATGAGCAAAAGTGTGTTCTCATTCTACTAAATTATCAACTTCTACACTCAGTTGGGCATTCCCCTTTTGTTACATCAAAATATAAATGCAAGCAACTCATAAATGCTATCTCCGCCTCCCTCTCCTCACCCAGAAATCTTGCTGTTTTCTTGGGTCCTGCTTTGACAGCTCTGGCTTGAGATATGGGTCATTCTCAATCCTAACACAAAGGTGGTCCCTTGCACAAAAACATGCATACAACTATGTACAGATCTCAGTGTAACTTCCAGAAAATCAAATATCATTAATTTACTGTTTCATCTTTTTTTAAAAAAAAATGTAATGAATATTTGTTTCCTTCCAGTTACATGCTTCACACACATTCCTCCATGTTTTTCACTTCAACTTTATTCCTTGAGTTGGAACTGTGTTTTTAGAAAGTCTTAATATGTTACATGTATAACTATTATTTTGTAATCATGGCATTATTCTTACATTTTCCTTATTCATTTGTGAGGGGCAAACTGACTGAGTATGGTGCTTATTGCGGATCTAAACTGAAGGGACATGGGAACTACAGCTGGTCTGGAACCCATCGTGAGAGGTCACCTTCTTTCCATCTGCCTCCAGAGATCCTTGGAGATACTGGGTCCAAACAACCTTGCAGTAACAAAACAGATGATACAATAAAGTTCAGATGTTCAGATTTTCCTGAGCTAAACCTTATTTCTTTGTGGAAGTGTAACGTGAGGAAAAGAGAGGTACTTTGGCTGTGATTCAGCTTAGTCATTGGCTGAAAAGGAAAGTAATCCTCAGAAATGTAACCAAAAAATAAAAAAGTAGTAATTCTCAGTACTTGACATTTTATGCAAGGGTTTCATTTAGGTTTTTTGTGTTTTGGCTGTCTATCCCAAGAGTGGATACGCTTTGTGTTTGCTTCTTCAGGTAGGATGGCTGCTGGGCAAGGACTAACAAGATTTTTCAATGCAATTACGCAGGATGACCAGACCTCCAACCTTCATATGCGAGGAGGAGTTTTGTAGTGTTCAGTAAAGGCAGGTGAATGATGGCTCTGGCAGAGCAGAAGAAAAGTTGAGTGTTGCAAGGGGATACTGAGGCAGTGAAAACTTAGTGGATGAAGTGATAGTACTATGAAGGAGTTTCCCACTGAACTATTTGTTAGATACATTTTTGATTACAAGACTGCCTTGTCATCTTCTGAAGTGTTCAGAAACATAGGTTTTTATTATTCTTTCCTCTGTCTTGGTGTTTTCAACATAAAAGACAATATTATACTAAGAAGTAGTTGTTTGCCTTTTACTGAATCTTACCTTGATTTGACAAAATAAAAAAAATGTAGATTATGATCTTTTATTTACAATACACTTAAGGGGTTTTATTTTTATTATTTAAAAGACAATAATTTTAAGCTCATAGTGACCTTTATTGTTTTTAAAATACCTTTTCATTGCAGTTTTCAGTGATGGGCTTTTGTGGAGAAAAATGTCTTTGCAGATAACAATAGCATTTTGAGGGCAAAAATTATGTTAAAATATTCGCTTGATCTAGAGATATTTTTTACTGCTATGGCCCTCAATACTATTCATAAAGTGCAAACTCAAATGGTCTTGAGTACATGTGCAAATGAGCTTTCAGCAGCCTGAACTCTGGTATATACAAGTATCCAGTTATGACCTGTGTAGCCGTCAATACTGAGGAGTGCATGGAATCCTTCCCAAACAGCTGGTGGTCTTAAAATCCAAAAAAACCTCAGAACTGGAGATATGTAAAAAGGATCACAAATGAAGTATAAAGGGAACTCTGCATGGAGAACCTCTCTCATGTATCAAATGAGAAGAAGGGAGAAAAAAGTTCTGTCCTGCCTAAAAGGAGCTGTATTACCTTAGAACAAGTAAATAGGGTTACAACAAAAAATCTGATACTGGACTTCTACATAATGATGCATTATGTTTCCCTGATGAAGAATTTTGAGTTGTGTGTACAGTAGGCTGTACAGAGCCTCCTATTGTCAGGAAAAAGAGAATCCTGCCAGAGCATGCATCTGTGGTCATCAGCAGGCAAAGATGTCCTCCTAGGTAAATGATCTGGTTGAGAGACTTCCATCTTCTCAGTTTTCTCTGTACGGTAGAATTTGAGCTAAGCATGGGGTGCAACAGTGATTACAAAACACTTTCCTTGGAAACGTCTTTTGATCTCTGGCCTCCAAATTACATCAACCTTCTTCCTTTCCAAGAAGAAGTTTCTCATTTCTTAGAACAGCTAGCACTTGGTGGAGCTGCTCATGAACTTGTGCTCTAACGAAGGCATAAGCAGGAGGAGCTTTAAATGCGCTACTTAAAGGTCAGAAGTTTTCTGGGTGTTTGTTTTACGTGTGGGAGATCTGTATTGGTGATTTCTATTTTCTTCACTCTGCCCCATTTTTGTCTAGTCAGCTTGAGGAACAGATGTGGGCTTTCGTCCAACAGTGTGTAGCATGATAAATATGCATTCTGTGTTTTAATGCCTGGCGTGGTGTCCTCTGGAAATAGACTTGAACAATGATAACTATACTTGGCAACTGGTGGAATCAGCTGTGCTATCCAGGGATCACGAGGTCCAAATAGGAGACCTGCAAGCCCAAGAAAGAGTTTTTCCAGCACAAGGCTGCCTTGTTCCAGCCTTACTTCTGCTGACATATCTGAAATCCTTAAGGAATCCCTCTATCTGCCTCTCACAGTTATTGGACAAAACCAGGGAATGTTGTGGAGGGAGATCTCACAGATTAAGTGTTCTTATCCAGTTTTCTTGGAAGGAGGATATTTCAGGGTGTAAAATACAAATTTATACTTTGGAATCTTGCAGGACAATAAAAAGTTTTAACTGAATTTATGGTGTGTTGCACATTTGGAGCTCAGATCACTTGGAAATGAGCTTGGCAGATGCTGGCTGTGATAGAGGTGCTGAACTAGGGGAAATGATCTGGCAATATACCTAAGAGGTGAATCATGCTGCATCACAGACATTTTTAATATAGAGAAGTAGTGTATCTCAACATTTTATACATCCCTCTAATGTCTCACATGGAGTATTTGGATACACTTTCCCCACCCACAAGTATTTGGCTGTGGACTAGACTGACATAGGATGTAGCACCTGGCTATACTACTGCTTGTTGGATGCATTTCATGCTTACCTAGAAAAAGTATTGCAAATGACTCACTGTTTTTATTTTCTCTTCAAGAAATTAGACATAATAATAGTTCTCAGGAAGGAATCTTTATAACACCCTTATCCTGTGTTGACATCCAGACTGCCTTGTGTTTTATATGAAATTTCAATGACTAGCAACTTAGGAAATTTGGCACTTTCATCTCTAACTCATTGCTTCTTAAGCTGTGTTAATTCAGGCTTAAGCATATGTACAGAGGAGGCCAGGTATGCAGCTGCTACTTAAGCACGGTTGAAATCCAAATGGGAAGTGGTAATACCACCAAGGCATTTGACTGGCCATGATGTAGTTGGCTTAAACCCATCTTTGTCTACCGCAACATCCGGCTGGTTACATACAGCGGCAGGACTTCAGCCATCTGTAGAAATGTACAGCTAAAACAGGAGGCGTCCCCATACATTAGACCCATCAGCTAAGCAGGGCTTTTCAGGATCTCGGGTTTAGACCTAGTCTTATTTAACTTTCATTGAAGTCCCACACATAGCATGCAGATCTTCCTTTTATTCTACACGCTTAGATATACAAAGTATTATTTTATATATATATGTATATAAATTTTACATGAGGTAAACATCACCTATCTTTGACAGAAAAAGTTGACCTGGTTTCCAAAGGTGCTGGTCATCACATATGAGAGTTCATCACTGCTGAAAATCAAGACTTGTTTACTGACGTTGTTGTATATGAGATGGAAGAGGATTTTCAGAGGTTAAAGATAATTTACTCAAAGGCAATTCAATGTCGCTAGTACTTCTATAAATGCCCTCATTTCTCTTCCTACAGAAATAAATCTATTAATCATTAGGGCCTAAACTTCCATTTAGTGAGTATGTTTGGGATCTGATATGCTTTCTAGAAGAAACTGCAAGTTCAAACTGTCTGAAGAATGACATGAATCTTTGCAGGTTTGCTTTCTTTTCCACTAGAAATTTCTTTCATATTGCTTCTTCTTATATGCTAGTGATCACTATTAGAATAAGATAAGAAGACTTCTGGCCTGACCCAGTCTGCTCATTCATACATTCCTGTTCTTAGCACTGTATACTAGTCTCTCAATTATGCAATCAACCAGTCACAGAGGATATGGAGAGCTAATTACACTAACAAGAGGAAGATGATATCATTGATTATTTTAAGGTGGAAACATCTGAAAAAAAGCATATATAATGAGAATTACTTCTCCACAAGCAGCAGGCTTAGTGCTTGAAGAGTTAGACTACGAGTTACTATTAATGTAGGAAGAATTCTTTTTCCAGATGTTACATAAGTGCTGAACCTAAAGAGTGTTATCTCAGCTGGAGTAATACAGAATTTTACAAACTGAAATAACTTACTCTTACGAGGATATTAGCCTGCTTTAAAAAAAAAGTTAAACAATTTGTTACCTGGATTACATATTTTTCAACCAGGAAAAGAAAAAGTTGATTAACATGAGAAAAAAATAGTGTTTTAAGTAAGCCCAAGCGACTACTGTGAACTTATAGTTTTTTAAAAAAATAGAGGCGTGAAAATGACGGAATGAATCACTTATATTTTTCAACAAAGTTAATATTCGATTTAGCAGTGTAAGGGCTGTTATATACTTTTATATATTTAGTGCATACATGAATAGATATGTATGCTATAGTTACTTACCTATGCAAGTGAAAGGAAGTGGTTTAAATTTCTGAAACCATCTTCCTATATGTGAACACCATTTAAGCTTGTTACAAATACATAACAACAAGATTGTACTTCTCTCATTATAGTTACTTATCCCTAAATCAAAGTCTCTGACAGCTGGGAGATATATATCTCACCAAGTTAAGATGAATATTCACTGGGCATAACTGATCAAAATGAATTTTCTCAATATCCTTAGTCAAAACTTGCTTTTGACAAATACCTTGATAACTTTCAGCTTTTTAAGGACTTACTGCATGTCAGAAAGTTTTTCAGGTCATAATACTGCTCTGTGGGGACGCATTTGCCTATCATAACACCTCTCTTGTTTTCTTTGAACATACTTTCTGTTACCACTTGAGCACACTGTGGTGTGTAGATAGTCACAAATGTGTCCCATTGCTCCAATCAATAGGTCCATCTCTGTATTACTTATTTTTGTTGATGTTAAATCAATACGATAATTGTTCTTGTAAGCTGTCATTTAAAAGTCTATTTTCTAGACCATAAGACAGAGAACTGAAGTGATTTGGTTTTCAATATTCTCAACTAGAAGAACAAGGCACAACACATGCTCACAAAAGAAGCTCCTGTCTGTATCTTAAACTAACTACAAAAACGCAAAAGTTCCAGGATATTTTATCTGTTTTAACAGGTAGCTCCTTAGTATGTCTGTTCTGATACTTCCATGGAAAGTTATTAGTCTGACTTAAAGTTGGTGCATTTCTGTCACCTTAAAGTATTCATTTATTGCCCATCAACAAGTAATATCTAAACACCTTAAGGGATTACCATTATTCAGCTAAGTTTCATTCCTGATGATATAGATTTAGAAGAGCTATCACTTAAGGATTGTTCATCTTAAGTCAAATGTAATTACAGCCACAGATACAGAGAATTATTCTTTTTTTTTTTTTACTTGCAGCCATATGTATGTATGCAAAATATATACAAAATACTGCAAAATGTTAATAGTATGTTTGAACAAAATGAAATGGAATAAGAATCTGGACTTGGTTATCCATAAGGAACTCTTTTTTTTCTTTGGGAAACAGTTTTCAGCAAGCTTGTAAACAGAGAAGAAACATCACATGGTTTGCATTATAATGTCTCCTACCAGTTTTCTCTTTCAAAATGAAATACTTTAAAATTTTATATGTTTGTCTTAATGTGGTGGAAAAATAAAAATAAAATATTGAAATTTTCATGCTCATGATTAGGCCAAATTCAGTCTGATCTAAAAGAAATTTAGCATTTCAGTTATGCTTCAAACCTCCAATGGAGTATGAAGGAGAAATAAATGAACCTACTACAGTAATTAAGAATTTCAAAAAAGTTGAATTCAATCTCACTGTGCTTCAGTTTCCCATTAGTAAAATAGGTAATGGTTAAAGCCTTCCTTTACAATCCTCTTTTTAAATTACAAGTCTTTCCAAGCAGGAATCCATCCAGAACACAGTATAAGCTCATAACACCTACCCAGTTGCTGAATATTGGTAATATTCCTGTATAAGCATGGAGACTGCTAGCAATAGGTACGCTTCTCTCTAATCCCACATTTAAACTCTTTTATATGGAGGTTAAAGGCTAAATTCAGAAAAAACGCAGCTGCCAAAATCCCAAACTGCAACACAATACAATACTTTTCAGAGGCTGTTTGTAGGGGTGCCTAAAGCCTACAAGTAGGTGGGTTATTAGCAGCTTGTTGAAAAGAAGGGATATAGGAAGTAATGGGAGTTGGAAACAAGCCTCTGGTATTTAATGTCTTTCTCTAATGAATCTAAGTCTATAAAGCACCAAGACATGCATAATGTTTTACTCTGACTGACATCTGCAACTCCTCTTTGAATATGCTGGGTGTTTTGAATATTTTCTACAGACATACTTGCTGTCCCAGATTCTGCTGCAAAAACTCTGAAGCTGGTTATTGTAGTATATAGACTTGGCACAACTTTCATATGCAAACAAAAAAGATTTTGTCCAGGGAAGGAGGACTTGTCAAGTCCTGAAATCTGCTAATGACTTTATTGCTTGAATAGCAATGAAATCAAATCTTATCATCACTTGGTCACTGGTTCAAGCCAGCGATGACTGAAATATGGCACCAAAACTAAAACTATGTATCTAATATGCTTGCATTGGGACTAAAACTCTAGTTAAGTAATATATAGTGGAATATCATCCTATCCATTGCAAAAGCCCCCTCCTTGAAGAATCGTTAGAAACACAATTGGAGAAGACTTATAACAAGCCTTTCCATCTGATGGAAAGAATCTAACAGAAGGCTAAGTGTGTGCAAGAGGGAATAATAATTATTGTCTCTGACCTGTTATCTTCCTAGTGCATTAAAAGGGATGAATCTTTAATGATCAGATTGAGATGATTAGGATGAAGACTTGCACATAGCAAGAGGTGTGTTTGCTGATCCTCTTTTCTCTTGCAGGATATCTGTAGGTCTCACTTTTCCTTCACAACTCATCTTAATGAGTATTTTTACAAAGTTCTAAGGGGAAACAAAAGTCTAATGTACTTTCCAAGTGGCATAGAGATTATTTTGTCTTTAAAGATATCTAATTTCTGTAACAAGGGAGAATATTATTTTACACCATATGGTAGCTGTCCTGTGATGTCATAGTGATTAATGACACAATCAGTTGGATGCTCCACTGACATAAAAAATGACCTGGGTTTCCTGTAATGACAAGTTACATGCTCATACTAGGACTCTGCAATTAGCTGAGCTCTAGTCTTGAATACCCCTTGGTTTAAGTACCAAAAAAAGAATGTAAATACTGCTGCCAACTTCATGAGGATGTGGGTCAAGCATTCTGTGACTTCTGACAGATCCCTTAGATTGTGGATATCTGTTTCCCATCTGTAAACCTGGTATTGTAATTAGTTGCTCACAGGCTTGATGTAAAATTAGTCGGTTGAATGCCTGTGAAACCTCTGTAGAAGAAAAATACCAATAACGTATTTTAGAGAAACTATCTGCATGTTTTTAAGGCTGCTTTATAGACTGGAGAACCTCAAACTCTCTCAGTCCAATGTTCTCTTTTAAATGTGTAGAGTTTAATTGTCTTCATGATTACTAATCACATAAAAACAGGAAGTCTTCATTAAATGTTTTATGCTCTACTTTTGTGTCAAAGGTTTTTCTAAGTAATCATAATTTCCTGACTGAAATAATTCTGAGAGCAGATCAAGTATTCCTGCTGTACAGTAGCAAAACAATGCAGCCGAGGAATTTCTCTCCATACTAGCTTTGCTGATATCTTGTTGACCGTCACTCTAGCTGTTATTTTAGGTCTCATGTAAATATGTGTGATTTGTCATTAGCTGTTGAAAAAAACCAACAGAAAAACTAATTTTTTTCTTGATCTAATCACTTCGGTCAGCAGTGTAGTCTTGAGCATATGTTGTATTTGGAATCAGTATTTACATTTATCAAGCTTCAGAGGTTTTTGAATCATTTTCAACTGATTCATCTCTTTTATCTGTCTGTCTTTTATCACAGCAGTATAGTATTAATAGGTTATTAGCTATTTCAATACTTTTCCACTACTTGTTCCTGAACAGTTTAGTCAGCAAATGTAAGGAAGAAAATCCTGTTGCTACTGGCATTGGTTTTTACAAAACATTTTTGTTTAGTTTAGATTCTTTCATTTAGCAAAAAGTGAATGTTCCTAAGTTAAGAAGAGAGTGAAGACCGACATGCTTGTGTTCTCAGCCTAGTATTTAATGATGTTCTTCAATAAAACACGCCTCAGACTGGTTTCTGAATCTTGCAGTGTATGAGTGTGTAATTACTTCACACTTGTGAGAGGAGCTCATCCAAAACTCGCCTACAATATTAATATTCTGATTGCAATAGCATCCCAGAGGTAAGAAAAAGATGGTATTTCTGCAGTCACTTTTCTTCAGGTTTGATAATCCAAAGAGTGATATGTGACTACTATGCACTGTATAAACTAATACATAGATTCACGTTCTTCCCTGTTCACTCACTGTTTTTGTGACAGTTTTAGAACATACAAGTTTTAAATAACTTTTAGAAGTGAAGTAGGAACATTTACACAGATTGTTTTTCAATGAAGACACCCTGGATGATGACTAGAGGACATCAGGTACAGTGGTGGAAGAAAGTGAAGTTAAATTCAGCCCATTCTTCAACAAAAGGACTTCCAAGCATTGGAACAGGCTGCTCAGGGAAGTGATGGAGTCACCATCCCTGGAGGTACCACACATGTAGGTGTGGTACTTTGGAACATGATTCAGTGATGGAGCTGGCAGTGTTGGACTAGCAGTATTGGACTTGGTGATCTCAAAGGTCTTTTCCAAGCTACACAATTCTATGAGTCTGTGATCTTGTGTTGAACTCCTCTGAAAAGGAAGAGTTGTGAATAGAAGTATCTCCACTTGCTATATGGGAAAGAGAAGAGATGCAGGAGATTTTTTGTTTTAATTAGTATTAACAGGAATCTTTAAGAGTAAAGAGGGAAAACAGAAGGACAAGGCGTAAGGCAGAGAGTTGAAATTCACTCCAGAAAATAATCCCTAACCAACTTTTATGAACTTTGTTGAAGGAGGATAACCTGAAGTGAATTATATGTTTTCATGACTTCTTGTCCTTAAATATAATTGAAGTTGTCAGGGTCTAGAAAAGATGCTTAGACGTTAGAAAGAACCTCCAAGAGATCTTATTTGTGTTCATTATTCTGCTATCACTCCAAAATAAGACACTGGCAACTTCTTTCTTTCATCAGTAATATAGTGGCAGCATTTGTTAATGTTCTTTTTTTGTCTTTTGTCTTCCGCATGAGTTGTCCTTTTGAAGTATAGGCAGTTTGCTGGCAGTGAGTCGATAGCAGTGAATGCTCTGAGCTAATGCAATACATATACTTACAATTTCACAAAACCACAATTTGAAAATATTCCTGTTATTTAAAATAATTCACAACTGCCAAGCACCTCAGAGGGTAAGTGTGAGATAAAACCATGATCAAGAAAGTGTAAAGGGATATTTCTGCTTAAAGACTTGCTTTCTTGGTTTTCTGCAGTATAACCAGGTTCTGCTACTGCCAAGCCAAAAATGCCGTAGCTACAGAAGAAAGCTCAAAGGTGCTATAAACTCATTCTACTGGCTCAGATCTCTTCAAAATGTTCTCTCAGCACCAGATTTAATGTTTTGATGGAAGAGGGTTCATCTGTTCCCTGCAAGGCGTATAAACCCATCTCACCAGTTTAAATTCTGCAGGTTTTCCTGCAGTGAATTCAACAATAATTAACCCACTCCAGCTGAGATACAAGTTGATGTTAGAGCTACGAGGAACAGACCCTTTTTTCACAAGCAGGGAAATATGGCATGAGTGGAAATTTGGTTTGACAAATAAACAATACCTTTCGAACAATAGTTAGGACTTTTATTTCTGCAACAAGGAGCCCAGAGACTCACCTGATCTCATGACAAGCATGAATGTTAATTATCAAATTGACTAGAAAGTGATTAAGCATTTTGCCTATCTCCATTTTTTAATGCCTTCAGGCATAAACATTGCTTTTCATAAGGCTGATGCTCAGTTTACAAATCATGTTGTTCTGAGAGGTCTAAGGTTTAACTCTCTTGACTGTTAGTCATTTGGATTTAAAAAGCATGTACGTGCTTCTCTGAGAAACAGGACAAATTAGTATGATCATTGTCTTAATATAGCAACTCTGTTTTGTCTCATAATTTATAGACAACATGTATTAGAGAATTCAAGAAATAAAGGAAATTTACTCATTGGAGTGAAATTTACTCGTGCCAGTGGACACAATTTTGTTCTTCACTTGCCTTGAATCACTGCTCTTATGTATCAAGATAATCTCCAATTTCTGTTACACCAGATTCAATCGAGATCTCTCCAAGTTCTGTAAACAGAGTGTATCTTGCTCAATCAATGTATTGTCAACATGTTAAAAAATGCAGTGCAACAGATTCTCAATCAATTCTTGGAATTTTTGATAGAAAACAGGAAGTATTGAAGTATAGTTAAAACTCAGAAAGTACTATGGTATGAATAGCAGGATAATTTTTTCAAAAAGGTGTTTCGATGTTTCAGTAGGAAAAGGTTTCAATAATAAAAAGTGATGCAACCAGAAAAAGTAGAAGGCAGTGAATAAACCTCTTGTCCTCTTTTGGACCGCTCACATTTCCAGGTTTGTGCAGATCTGACAACCTTCCAAAGCTCTAGACGTCAATAAAAGTCTTCTAACATAAAGGAATGAGGTGAAGGAGATGAGCTAGCTGCAATGAGTCTCAACGCACTATCAGCAGTGCTGTGTCCATTGGTCTCACATCTCCCACTATTCATAATGGAAATCTGACCATGCACATCAATGTTCTCTTGGTACAAGCTCTTGGTGTTTCTCGCTGAGTGGGGAGAGGGTCCAGATTTACTTGATACTATTACAGAAAGGCAATCTCTTGTTCCTGCAGTCTGATAAAGTCAGGCTTACGCAGTACTATGGTTTGCTTTATTGAGCAGAGCTCTTCCCAAACACAAGAGAAATGATCTGACCCTGAACTACAGCCAGGAACATGGCTGGACATACACAGGCCATAGGATTTTTTGTGTTTAACTGCTTAACCCAGCTTTCATGTCTTTTCTTCGCTTTGAAATAGTGATTAGTATGGCAAGAGTTCTCCTCCTTCATTAGTGTCAGGGTATGAAGACAGAGGGAAATTAACATGTCATAGACATGGCCAAGAGAGGTCATGGGTTTGGTCAAAAGAGCCTCGTCCTTAGTTCCAGGTATGCAGAGTCTGAGCCGTGCTCTTGATGACTAACACAAACTTTTAGCCATTTATCATTTTCAGTGAAAAGCTGAGGGAATTCTGCACGTGAAGACTGTGAGATTTTCCCTCAGAAAACTTAAGATTCAGTTTTTGTTGCTGCTGGTAATTTCCTGGTTTCATTGAAAGCGCTATTTATTGTTATCCTGCCTGAGTGTCCACGAAAATTATTTGATTCAGAGCCAGTAGTAACCCACTGTTTTTTTTCCCATGCAACTTTTGCTTGCCAGAATCTTTAACTCTGAATGACTCCTCTGAAGAAATAATATCTTTCACTCTGAATACTCAGAAGTTTCTAATTAAGGATTCTAAAATTGTAAGACAGACTTAAAATCTAGAGATTATATTATTAAATGATGGCTTTAATACCAAATATTAATCTATTTTGTCTACTGTTTTATAAGACTGAAAAGTGCACTTGATTGGTATTTTCAGACTAGAATGTTGAGACTCATATATTCAAATTCCAGGATTTGGGACATAAAGAGGAAATTTTTAAAAAATGGACTTTTCATGTGGGTATCATAAGAATTAAGTGAGTTTTTTCACCTTCTCTCTCTTTAGTAAGGAATTATGTTGAAAGCGTTTCTTAAAATTACATAGCAAAAAAGGTAATTAATTTTGTTAAATGTAAGCATGCTGAAAAACCTTACGTGTAAGGATTAACATGGAAAAAACACTTCCTGAAGGGTGGAAAAGGACAAGACAGTGAGCTGGGTCGTTATGTTGCTATTGAAAAATCCAGTTGCTAACCACGAGATGTTTAACAGACTATTTTCCTTTAACCTTTTAGAGATTTCTTTCATCAGCTTGGGCAAGATAAAGAACTGTGCCAGAACTCACCCCAGTAATTCTAAATTTACTAAATAAAATGTTTTACGTCAGGCAGATACAGGCTGAAACTCTACATCCAAATCATTGATGAAATAAAGAAAAAGTTAGATACATTTTTTCTCTTCCAGGTGCTTGCAACCTTTGTTATCAAGCAGAAAAAGACCAAACAAAACCAGTATCAGGCTTGAAGAAACTCTGTATATGAGCCTGACTTTCTTTCTAAGGATCAATACCATTCTGCTTAGACACATTTCAAAAACAATTGAGTCATTCTCTTTAAAAGACATGCGTAATCTTAGTTGACTTACAGGATAATATTCTTCTAGAATACTCTAGTGAGGCAAGCTTCCATAAACATTTCCAAAACTTCAGAGCTGGTGAAATGGTCCATACTTCAATCAGGGCTTTTTCCTACACCTTTGTCTCTGTTGAAAAATACATTTCATAGAAAGAAACAGTATTCATAACTCCTGTGTAAAAAGAGATGTCTCTTACCTAAAATAATGGCTCCCTCCTCATTGTAGTGTGTTGTAGTTATTAGGGCATCCTCAGAATGGCAGACTAAGCAAAAGCTGCCAAAGATGAAGACAAATTAACTGACTAGTGAATCCCGCATCATGGTCAGTTTTCTGGTCTGTATGTGACCTCCTGGCTTTGTTAGAGCTGGTTGTTTAGAAGTCCATCAAGACATGTATGGAGACTACTCAGAATAAATACCCTTGCTTCTTTTGTAAAGGTGTACCCTTGTTGCAATAAATCCAGCCATGTATTATAGAGCACTTCTGTGATTTGTAAATACATATACATATCACTTAAGTAGAGGTAAAGCACAGCAAACAGCCCTGATCGTCCGTCCTGTGTAAGGAAATCATTTTTATAAACTCATATGTTCAGAGTGAAAGTGATTAACTTATTTGCAGAGATCCAAAACTTATTAGTCCACGCGTGATGGAGAGAAGGGAGTTATAAACTGTTGTGAAGATGTGTGTGAGTCGAGTGTGTGAGGTGTGTGTGCACGTACATGTGTGTCAGCTACTGCCCTCTGCTGCACAAAATCTGAGTGTGCAGAACTCGTCAGCCTAAGCCAAAACTTGCCTGTACTTCAACTATCTTCTCTATTGCCTTATCAGAAGGAAGAGGCTCTGAATCTGAATCTATATGTGAATGCTGTAAACTGTAATGGTAAGCACAGTAGCAATAACTTTATAAAGTTAGTATAAACCAGAAGTTTAAGTTTTTGAGGTTCCTCACTTCCTACCCTCCAAACTGAGAAGATTTTCCTTCATCCACCACTGGGGAAGCTGTGCCACTCCCTGAGATCAACCTTTGCCAGACCACGGGCTTGGTTTTACGTCAATCACTTTGCCGTGCAGCAGGGAACAGCAAGGCGTGAACATCAGCTCCTTTGAGAGAGAGGGAGAAGAAACCTCTCAGCCTCACAGGAGATCACTGCAAAGGGAATGGCTGTCATCTTAGGAGATGGTCACAACTAAATATTGTGAAATCTTCCAAATCAGGGAATGTTTTCTCCTAAGAAATTAAGAGTTTCCAAATAGAATTCTCTTATATTTATGCATGTGTTTTTACTCCTTTCACCTGCTCTCCCTTCAAATTACTTATAACTATTGCATCTGGAATTGTGAATTTGATCTGTCTTATGGTAGTCTGTAGACATGAATAAGAGATAATAGTGCAATGCCATGTTTTCTTGGACATTTTCTAGTATGTGGTTAAAACAGAGTGGGACAATCAAATAAAGGAAAAACATGAAAGTATTGTGGTTATGTGAGCATATTGAATTACTGATGACACAGGCAGTATAAAACTGCATAAAAGCCACAATTAAGTAGGACCTTGCAAACAACCAATCGTTAGTTTTAAAGGGCTGAACATTTTTGACTAATAATATTTCTGCCATTTCAAATTCACCAATTGCCTTCTCCATTATTCCTGTCTCCTCTTCATTATTCTTCCAATCTTATCAGTGTTTTTTCTCTATCCATGAGGGTAGACATTTAGGGCTACAGCCTCTAAAAGCACATTAACTACCTACACCAATTATCTAAAAAAACCTGAACACATCTTTTTCAAGGTTGGAAACCTGGTCTGGAGTGACTGGTATAAATGATGGTTAAATGTGTGACTGGACAGTGTGGATTTTGGTTGCATAGAACCTCCTCTGACCAGCACTTCAAAACCCACTGCACTTTTTTTCTTGCACATCTGGCCTTTCTGAAAGCTTCTGTATAAATTGTACTTTTTTCTGTTCTTTCAGTGTTTGCCGTTGATAGTCTGTTATACTTGCTCATTGACCAAGGAGAAGACATTCTTGTATTAGCACTGTAAGCAGAAAGCAGCTGCTTTGTGCCAGTATGAGTTCAAGGCACATATAAAATATGAAGGAAGCTTGTCAACTCAGATTAACATTGCAGTCACCTCTTTTCCATCCTATATTACAAAGGAAGGAAAAGAGTCTGGAAAAAAAGAATGTTTCTGTGAATACATGGCCTTGGCTCCATGTGATCAACATTAAATTAATGTTTTTCGTTCACTACTAAAAATGACAAAACAGAGCAAGAAAAGTTGCTTCAGTACAGTCCAAGTACTAAGTTCAGTTCAAAGGGAGGCAGGTCCTCACAGATATTCACTTCAAACATACAGATGCAAAAAATAGACTCTAAAAATAACAAACTGATATTATATAAACATTTTCAACACCCAGTTCATGCATACTATTAAATGAATATGTTCTCAATGGCAACAGCTCAAATTACTGAGCCGGTAGCAGTAGTTTACAGTCTGAATCTCTCCCTTGATTTAAGAGAAACTAGACTGAATGTCGTTTTTTTCAAATATTTGTAGACTTCTTGCTAATGTAGAGGGGGTTTATGTTTCTAGAAGTAGTAAATTGTGAGGACAAACACTATCTCTAGATAGAAAATTGCCCAGCAGGTTGGAGTTTTAATAGTTTTAATATAGAGTTAATAAAACCTGCATGGAAAAATAGGAGGGGTGTTACTAGGGTTGCTGAGAAATTATTATAAAGGTTCTGTGAGAGACTGAAGTACCTTGTGTAGATAAGTTCTTACTCATTTTTGGAGCAGTTGTGGGATATGTTAAGTACATTGACACTTGGTAATTACAGAGATATTTAAGCGAACTTTTTAATTCTGTTGAGATGCGCAAAACCTTAGTTTTCGTTTTTTCTTCAGCTGCATTTGGTATCTTATCTGTGTCTTTATGAACTCTGAACCTTTGTGTCACTGAGTTGCTGATTAATCACAAACAATGATGCATCATTTATTTATGGGAAAATAATTGTATCATGTCTGCTGGAAAGTAAAATTCTGGTTCCTGCCTTCTCTTCTCTTTCAGGCACAGAAAAAGAATTTGATAAATAATTAGGGGGAAATTATTTCATTGTAACAACATGTGTTATTGGATTTTTGCATATTTGTTAGTCTATATTTCTACATATCGACCTGTTTAGTGCTTTGAAAATGTATATATTCTTCAAAAGCATCCTTCACTGAGCTATGTTCGTAAAAGTCACTTCTCACCTTATTGCTTACATACCATTGAACCTACTATATTTTTACTGCATATAATACTCCTTCCCAGTAAAAATAAACCTCTCAGAATTCTGCCCTGTATTCATGTTTGGTATTTTGGGGTTTTCAAAGAGATTGGACTTCACTCAATGTTACATTGCACATCACATAACTATTTGCTTCTGCAGAAATAAAAATAAAGTTAGTATAAAATGTTACCACGCTGATTCTGTGGCATTACAAGATGGCATCAAAATAGTTTTAAGTGACCACACACAGTGCAGTGAAACAGGAAGATAGCCAAATATTTGTAGTCATTCAGTGTTTCCTGGCAATATGCTGGGACACCAGCTTCTATTGTCTAAGAAGGAATTATGTCACCTATTGAATTAAGTGATGGTTTGCATTTGTTTATTGCTTGTCATGTGGAATTAAGCCATGTATTATTCTGCTCGTAGAAGTAATTTTGGTGTTCTTTTGCACACCACTGAAATGCAGCCACCTCTGGGGAGATAAGTGGCAGCTGGGAATAGTTCAGGGCATTGCAATAATGTGGGAACCAAGTGAAGAACTGTGATTTAGTGGTAACCTGGATTTTTTAACAGTTTTTGCTCAATAAGTTCTTTGAAATGGTGACTTCACTGCCAGCTGCAGCAGCTGCTGGTCTCTTATACTCCCATAAGGAGAAAACTAGAAATGCCTTATTCCTTGATGCTTTGTTGTTGCTGCTGCTTCAATAAAACAGCTGGCTTTGCTTTTTATTTGTTCGTATTGTTAATGGAATTAAAGATAGAATAACAAGAAAATATTAGCAAAATAAACTATTCTGAGCTACTAAGTGAACCCGCACTTCAAAGATATTTATTTTGTTTGCTACCTACCAGCACTCTATGCTTTGCTTTTGCTACTAGTTTCATCTTGCATTATTTCCACAAAGACAGATTATGCAAGTTTTACACAATAAATGTTTCTTACTTCTCCAGTTGACTGAGTCTGATGCCAACATTCAGAAACTGCTCAAACTGCTAATCAACCTGAACAGCTGGAAATTAATATACTATGGTAAAAGTCAATGGAACAACATAATTTTCACTAAAAAAATGCTCAAAACAAAATCATAGTAGTTTTTTCCTTGTAGTAAAAGCAGTTTAAACAAGCACAGTCTGTCATATTATATACCACAATAACAGGTAAATGTAGTCATTTATCTGTTGTAAAAGAGATGTATCCAAACAAGTAGGCTCACCCGGGACTAGATTTTTGGATGTTGTGCTATGGGATGAAGTCTAGAGAATTGCCACAGGTGCCTGTGCTCAGCTGTTCAACACCCAGGAAATCTGGTGACAAGGAAAAAAAGCTAGAATGCCGAGAGCCACCTGAATGAATATTTTATGTTTTTTATAAATATTCAATGAATTTATGAATATTCAGTGTGAAGGTACAGCAATTAAAAGTGAGAGTACCCTTTTCAACAAGAATCTACAGTCCATCAATTTTGACTCCCTCCAGTGAGTAGCACAACTTCCAAGCTGTAAGTCTACCTTTCCTCATTCAGAAGAGAGATTTTAGACAAGGTCTGAATCTTGTCTTGAGTGCAGCCTCATTCTCTGCAGAGTCTTTTTATTGCTAAAGAAGGTCTATGTTAAAAAAAAACAGACAGAAAATAGGAGTCCAAGACTTCAATCTGTATGCAGAATTAACTAATGACCTGCAGCACTTTAAAATATTCAAAACAGTAAATTCCTACCACACCTATAAAGAAAGGAACTCTAATTATCTGAGTTTTACGAGTAGGGGAAGGAAGATATTTTTTGCTCTGTATGTCTTACTTAACACAATATTTCAATATCATAAATAGCACTAAATCCTAGAAAAAGTTCCAAAATTTCAGTTCTGCTCGTTTATAATAACGGCCTATATTAATAAATTCTAATAATTTTGTTTGAAGAAACATGTTCTGTGCGTTTATTGATTTTCACAACATAACAGCACTAAAGAAAAATTGTCTGTAAAAGGTTTCTTATCAATCTTTAAATCAATTATAATATTCTGTATGAAACTAAAATAAAGTGAGACTAAGTTGAAGTCTTTCCCTTTGCATTGATTCCATTAGCTGATCAGAATTGTTCAGCTAGGCTCCAGGTAATTAGATTGAAGTTAGTTCATCCTCCTGTAGATGAAGAAATCACAGTTGGCTAATTTAGAATCTGGAATGTTACCACAAGTAATAATTGCCTGGTTCATAACAAATAATAGTTACTGCTTAAATCTGCTGCAAAAAATCTATATAGAAGATGCACTTCATATGCATAACTGTTTCCAAACAGTCTAAACACACACAATGCATGAGCACCAGAAAAGCAAAAATAACAAAACTGTAGAAAAACATGTGGCAGTAGATAATTATCACTTACGGCTCTGGTCAGTTTTACAGCCTTGTGACTCTGCAAATTTCCTAGCATAGTCACAGTTTTAAAAAAAATAAAGAAGAAAAAAAGAGGAGATGAAGGCTTTTGAATATGTTAGTTCTGTTGGGCTGTAAAATATATAGAAAATTAATTTTACAGTCAGTGTCATAAGGTCACCCCAGGGTTGCTGTCCTCCTAGCGAGATAACCTTTTGCAGCAATGAAGCTTAGGGAGAGAACAGAACCTAGTTTGCAGCTTCATAGTCTCCTTCAGATTCTGTGGGGTCTGTAGTAGAAAATTATGCTTTTGGCAAAACATATCATTTTCAAGTTAAGATTTCAAAGGAAATTGCTTATCTAATGCATTTTATTGCTCCTTTCTCCTCAGTGTAGGGAAAAGTACATTTGGCTATAGTATTTCCTAGCAGTACTTAAATGAAAAGATGGGAGAAAAGAACCACAAACGGCTACTCAACATTTTTATTCTGTTTAATAGAGGTGATAATTTTGCTAGTTCTGTTTGTGTATTTTGAAAAAAAAGGCAACCAAATAATAGATTTTAATTTCCTCCTCCTTAATTTTAGTTTTCACAGAGTTGTTTTTGCACTGAGCTTTCAGAATATTCAGGTAGTTCTATGAAAGATTCCCATGGACAGTTTAGTGATTAAATAGCGTATAATTCTTCATGGATAGCTGATATCTTCCACAGATTACCTTTGGGTAGAGTAAGTCATTGCTGGGGTAACAAAAAGGAGTCTGCAGATTTATAAGAAGTATCTAAGAACGTTACCTACACAGACCATGCAATTCCTCCACAGCCTTTGGAATATAATGTATATATCCATTGGAAGACATCCTGTTCCCTCTGAACTCAGTGGGAGTTCGCCAGCAATTTCCACAGAGTTAACATTTTATCTAAGGAATTTTGGAACGGATGTAATCCACCACTCTTCAGGACACTGATGAAACTCTAACTAGTAGAGTTGGGAAGGGAGTTTTCCCTGTGGGTAGGTCACTTAGCATACAGCAGAATTCCAGGTTCCATGCCCCAGTGTGGATCCACACAGAGAGACTGACTCTTGTCCTAGAAGGATTAAAATGCTGTAATTTTTATAACAGTGCTCAAACTTGACAGTCTCACTAGGACTAATTAGTGTCTTCTGTATCTCTGAAAGAGTTCATTCAAGAGTCGTTCTGGCATTTCTGGGCATGCCATGTCTCATCTATCCTCATTTATCTAGAACTAGTCTTTTATAAAGACAGCGTATTAGACTATGTGGAACCACTAGTTTGGCTTCATAGAATCATTCTCGTAAATGTTTTGTCATGTATGAGATGCAGGAAGCATTTCTTAGTCTCTGACACAAACACAATTCTGCTATGATCACGGAAAATCACTGTCAGTGTTGAGGTTCCAGATTTCATTTTTCTATATTATATTTGCACTTTTTTTATCTAACCAGCTCTTACGTCCACTCATTTTTCAGCTCTCCATTATTTCCCTTTTGCTAAGTACAAGGACTGGAGATTTTTTTTTCCTTTTTGATTTGCCTAATGTCCAAGGTAGATTATAGCTACGTTTTCCTAGCACATATATCTGACAACTCTTGGTTCTTCTCTATTACTTCCCCACCCATCCTTGTGTTTGCAGCACCTCCTAAATTAGTAGTATATTCAGATTTGAAAAACGTGGTGTATGATCATTAATAAAAATGTTGAATAATGCTGGGCCAAATTCCCATCCCTACAGTACTTCCCAACAGCATGATGCATTGCTGTTTTAATTACACTGTAGTGAGTACTTGCTTGCATTGTACATCCCAGTACTGAGAATTTGCTCTAGTGTAAAATCAGAGATAAGAACACATTATTATGTTCTGATACCTCAGCCTTAGTTAAGTTGTATTTCAGAAGTTTCCTTGTAACTTTGAAGCTTGAAATGCAGGTGTAATGTATCTTAGGAGACAGGGTAGTCATATTGGCAGGTTTGGCAGAGCTTAGAAAGTACAGTTTGAGCCAACTGTTTGACTTTGGGAGAATGCCTAATGTTTTATTAGAACTACTGCTTCTTTTCAAGATAAATCAGGGGTCATTTGGGGGGTCTGATGAGAAATATTTCATCATCAGAGTACTGGTGTTTCCAAGGAGGAAAATTAAAATAATTCTGTGTAAAATAAATTATTTGTTTCTAAGTATATCTCACGTTATTCTAACTTGTACTTTCAGTCATAAAAGGCATGAGGTATGAGCTGACTGTCAGAGTAATGACATCCCTTTCCTCCCTAGGCACTTTACTAATGTGTAAAGCTAAATAGCTGTTCCATATAGTTGACTTTACCTGGGGTTTCTCAGTAAGGTCAACCTCTTGTCAGATAGCTATTTTCTGAATGCAGCCTAACAGAGAAACTTAATGACATCTATTTATGTGAAGTAGAAATCCATCAAAGGGACAATTAGCTAATTTTAAATATAAATTGGCTCCCTGGTGAGAAGCAAGCTTATAAATAAACCATTTCATTTGTTCACTGAAGTATACTGTCATGCAAGTGAAATTGCTGACTCCAAAGTAGGCAAGTGATTTGAAATGTTTACATGAATGACTTCAAATTGGCAAACTTCTCTTGCCTTAAATGCCTGGAGAGAAAGACTCTGAGAAGTGGCTTCCTTTATCACTGCTGATGTGCAGGCAGGTTGTGGCCAGGCTCAGCCTTGCTATATCTACACCATCCACTGGAGCAAAGCAGCTCATGCTCTCTCCGAATATTCTGTTCCCAGGCAGTAAATGGAGCAGACATATACAGATCCTCAGTTTACCAGCTTGCACACACGTAACTTGCACTGCACATAGAGGGAAGAGCAAGTTTATGCTCCCAATCAGACTATGTAGAATTGCGAAGTGTTTGCAAGAAAGCTGCACCGATTGCTTGTTGATTTTCTCTCTCTGGAGTGTTCCCGTTGCCAAGGTATATGAACACCTTTACTCTTTTCTGCAATGATTTTTCCAGGGTAAAACAGTTTCCTAAAGGAATGGAAGTGCTGGTTGATGGTGAGTCACTGTGCCTCAGTTTCCTGAGATGTTTGGTGCAACTTAGACTTCCAGAAGATCAAAGCAAGGAAGAAAGCTCCATACCAGGAGACTGCCTTATGACTCGTAGAGGACTTTCATTTTTGTTCCAAACCAACATCCCTGGGAAGTAGCATGTGCATTCAGCATGTATTGCCAGTACTTGCCACCACAGTGTTTCTGCAATTCTAATTGCTCTAAGGGGTGATTACGGGACAATAGCCTGAAGGTATTTAAAAGATGACAAATAGGGGAGTAGAGAAAAGAGAGACATTGCAGGCTACTTTCCAGTCCTATGGGATATGGGGACTGTGAAAATGTCTGATGAGACCCCAGTACATTCTCAGGCAGAGAACAGGATGTAGACATCAGATGGGGGGCTCAGGAGGGAAACTTTTTATCTGTCTTCAATCTGTTTGAATAGACCTCTCCAGTTTGCTTTGCAGAATGTTATCAGAGCAGAGATTAAGTTCTTCTAAAGGTAGCCAAGTAACTGCTCAAGGCAATAAAAATGGGAAGAAAGAAAAGATCCTTTAAGTAGAATTCAATTACCTTCCCCTGCACATTGTTTTCCTTTGACAGATGAACACATAGTCACTTGTGTAAATGCAAGTGTGTTTGTGTGCTTGTGCATGTGTTTGAGATTGCGTATGTGGTGAAATTGTACTTGTGTGCCCAGTTTGCTCTCTTCTCCAGTGCTCATTATATTTGCTCAGGGAAACAGGCCATGATTATAAACTGAAAAAGAGAGATAAAATTGTTCCCACAGCTGAGAAACAAGAATCCTCTATCCTGGATAGATTATCTATGTTCAGTGGACTTTTGAGACTTTCATCCATCTTTGAAACAGGTGGCAGAAAGGTTCAGATTGTCACACTTTACCTTGGTGTTTCACGATTGCTAAGTGACAGGAAGGTTTGTTCATGCTGAATATTTGTCCGAGAAATATAAACTTGATAGGATTTTATGGGGCCATATCTATCAAATTGATGTATTTAGGCATGATTTACTAAACTTATGACTCAATCTGTTTCAAAATACTGAAGTATCAGATCATTTTCAGCTGTGAACACCGAAACCTTTCCCGCAATCACAGAAGAGGAGAAGGCATTAGCAAAACTCAATACGCAGTTTTTGCCCCAGAGAAGTTAAGCATAATATCTTACTTTCACCACAGCTTAGTTTTCTGCTGTTTCATTAACTACTCATAAATGATCTTTATTATATTTTTTTTAATCCACAAAAGTCCATTCTGGTGAGAAGGAAGACTAAGGACCATCTGTCCTAACATTGCTGCGACATTTCTAGTATGGACAGCCTAGCTTTTTCTTTCCTCAAACCTTTGTATAATTCCAGTTGATAAATGCCATAACTAAAATGAGAAGTCATTCTTCAGAAGTTAGTCACAGATGTAACAAAAGACACCAATAAATACAATTAGTTCAGTCCTTATCCGACTCACACAAACATATATCAGACCTGTAGTTAATGGAGTCATGTCCATTTACAAACCACTTACAGACACAATCAAGCACAAGAAACACTGTCTCTTATTTTTTTTTTCTTCCACTTAATCTCAACATTGAGGAAAGAACAAGTCTGCTCCAAAAAAAGGGGCTAAGAATAGACCATAAAATATGTTTACTAGATGAGGACTCATGCTCCCAGCATTTTGTGGAGAACCGCAGCTGTGGATCAGCACACATTCCCATAAAATTGTTATCAGATGCAAGTATGCAGTTTCCCAGCAGTACTCTGTGGTTCAGTTAGTAACTAGCAATTCTCACCACACAGTTGAAGTCATTTCCCTGGGTTTGCCCTAGTTTTTTAAACAAAATGAAACACACCACAAATTCTGGAAAGCTGAGAAGTCATGAAGCCAGTGTTCAATTTGGGAAAACTAAAGAAGGGAGAAATACTTTAAGGTATGCGCGTAAGGCATGTTGCCACGTTCTGTCTTTTAGTGTGTCTTCATTGTGATAAAAGGAAAAGTTGTTTTCAATTATTTTTTTCTAAGGCAGACCACACATCACCTTCTTCCCAGCTTACAATTTTTTTCTCTTATTCCCAGTCTGCAGGAAGAAATAACTTACAGTTTCACAGTTTCACAGTATCATAAAGTTGGAAAGGACCTCCGAGATCATGGAGTCCAACCTGTAACCCAACACTAACACCAACCCATCACCTAAACCATGACACTCAGTGCCTCATCCAGTCTCCCCTTAAACACCTCCAGGGTCGGTGACTCCACCACCTCCCTGGGCAGCCCATTCCAATGGCCAATCACCCTTTCAGTGAAGAACTTTTTCCTAACATCAAGTCTAAACTTTCCCTGACGAAGCTTGAGTCCATGCCCTCTGGTTCTGTCACTGGTCACCTGAGAGAAGAGACCAATCCCTGCCCGACTACAACCTCCTTTTAGGTAGTTATAGAGAGCAATTAGGTCTCCCCTAAGCCTCCTCTTCTTCAAACTAAACAGCCTCAACTCCCTCAGTCGCTCCTCATAGGGCTTGTGCTCCAGGCACTTCACCATCTTTGTTGCCCTCCTCTGGACACACTCCAGCATCCTGACATCTTTCCCAAACTGGGGGGCCCAGAACTGTACACAATATTCAAGATGAGGCCTGACCAGTGCCGAGTACAGGGGGACGATAACTTCTCTGGTCCTGCTCGCCACACTATTCCTGATGCAGGCCAGAATGCCATTGGCCTTCTTGGCCACCTGGGCACACTGCTGGCTCATGTTGAGCTTCCTGTCAACCAGCACTCCCAGGTCCCTTTCTGCCTGACTACTCTCCAACCACTCTGTCCCCAGTCTATAGCTATACATGGGATTGTTGTGTCCAAAATGAAGTACCTGACATTTGGACTTATTAAACATCATCCCATTAGAATCGACCCATCTCTCCAATCTGTCTAGGTCCCTCTGTAGGGCCATACTACCCTGTAACAGATCAACCCTACCTCCCGGCTTGGTATCGTCTGCAAACTTGCTTATGATGGACTCAATCCCCTCATTCAGATCATCAATAAAGATATTAAACAGGACGGGACCCAATACCGATCCCTGGGGGACACCACTGGTGACCGGCCACCAACTGGATGAGACACCATTCACCACCACTCTCTGGGCTCGGCCATCCAGCCAATTCCTAATCTAGCACAGAGTGTTCCCATCTAAGCCATGGGCTGCCAGCTTCTCTACGAGTCTACTGTGGGAGACAGTGTCAAAGGCCTTGCTAAAGTCCAGGTATACCACATCCACAGCCTTCCTCTCATCCACCAGGTGAGTCACATGGTCATAAAAGAAGATCAGGTTGGTCAGGCAGGACCTACCCCTCCTAAACCCATGCTAGCTGGGCCTGATCTCTTGGCCGTTCTGCAGGTGCCACATGATTGCACCCAGGATTATCTGCTCCATGATTTTACCTGGGACTGAGGTCAGGCTGACAGGTCTGTAATTACCTGGATCATCCTTACGGCCCTTCTTATGGATGGGCGTCACATTGGTCAACTTCCAATCTTCAGGGACCTCTCCAGTGAGCCAGGACTGCTGAAAGATGATGGAGAGCGGCTTAGCAATCTCATCCGCCAGCTCTCTCATCACCCTAGGATGGATCCCATCCGGCCCCATAGACTTCTGAGGGTTCAAGTGGCTCAGCAGGTCTCTAACCTCCTCCTCATGGATTGCAGGAGGGCCATATTGCACCCTGCCCCCATCAACCACTTCAGAGGGCCAACTGTCAAGGGAGCTGACATCCTTGCTGTTAAGAACTGAGGCAAAGAAGACATTAAGTACCTCAGCCTTCTCTGCATCTTTGGTTACTATATTTCCCTCCACATCCAACAAGGAGTGGAAGTCACCTTCCTTCTTTCTACCATTGATATATTTATAAAAACTCTTCTTATTATCCTTAACAGAAGTGGCCAATTTGAGCTCCAGCTGGGCTTTTGCTTCCCTGATTTTCCTCCTACACGACTTAACAACATCTTTGAACATGACCTGGCTTACGTCCCCTTCTTTCCATCGATGATACATCCTCTTTTTCTTACTTAGTTCCTTCAGAAGCTCCCTTCTCATCCAGGCCGGCCGTCTGCCCCTACGACTCTTCTTACAACACATGGGGACAGCCCGCTCCTGCGCCTTCAAGATTTCATTCTTGAAGTGCATCCAGCCTTCCTGGACCCCCTTGCCACTAAGAACTATTTCTCAGGGTACTTTCCTGACTAGTTCCTTAAATAATCCAAAATCTGCCCACCGAAAGTCCAGCATCCATGTCCTGTTCCTGCCTTTTCTTGTTACATTGTTTATAGAAAACTCAATTATCTCATGATCACTACACCCCACACAGCCTCCAACAACAACATCACCCACCGTCCCTTCTTCATTTGTAAACAGCAGGTCAAGGAGAGCCTCACCCCTGGTAGGTTCACTCACCGGCTGTGACAGAAAGCAGTCCTCAATACACTCTAAGAACCTCCTGGACTGCCTCCTCTCAGCAGTGTTAAGTTCCCAGCAGATATCTGGAAGATTAAGGACTCCTAAAAGAACAAGGGCAGCCGATCTAGAGGCAGCCTCCAGCTGTTTAAACAACCGAAGATCCACCTCCTCCTCCTGGTCAGGTAGTCTGTAACATACTCCAACCAGGAGGTCAGACTTGACTGCCCCTCTGACCCTTATCCATAGGCACTCAATCTGGTCATCACCGATCTTGACTTTGACAGCATCCAGGGTTTCCCTAGTATTAGAGGGCCACCCCTCCGCCCCTCCTCTCACGCCTGTCTCTCCTGAAGAGCCTGTAGCCTTCCATGGCAGCACTCCAGTTATGAGAGTCGTTCCACCACAACTTAGATATTCATACCAACACCACAGTCAAATAAAGGATCATTGATGATATGTTCCCAGCATTTAGAATCAGCCCTAGTTTCAAAGGAAAGAAAACTCATGTCTCTTCTGTTTCCCTTTACTGGCTGATTTGATCATACCTTTGAAGTGTAACACTTTGAGAGTGCTGTATGAGGATGACTCTCAGTTATATCATGTGGTTGCCTTGGAACCTTCCCATGAGGCTGAATCTTAACTGAAAGGAAATGCAAATCCTTTCAAACTCACTTTGACAAAATAATGTGTCCTCTAGATGGAAAATAAACTAGCTAAAACAACTACTTCAGCTGATAATAATGGGAAAAAATTACAACATTTTAAAATATTCGGGTTGCAGTAAGAATGAAGATACTCATTGCTTTCATGCAATGATGCCATGGTGTTTTGGTATTGAGTGGCACCGCCATGCTCAGTTAGTGCCCATGTAGGGAATGCAGGGAATGCCAATTACAATTTCTATTATATTACCTTCCAAAGGAGCTGCTTAGTTGGTTCTTAGGATGGACTTTAGCAGGAAGGATACTGTCAACACTGTGAGTTAATTGTGACTTACAGAGGCAAGAAGAGCAGGAAAAGAAAGGAAGCTCATTGAATTTTGGCACCAGAGGTAACTAATTCCTCCAGCTAGTTTTCCCCAACTGTGTCTCTCATCAACAAACACAGAATAACCTCACTGGAGGGCAATTCACGGCATCTAAATCAGGCATCCACTTGGAATCACCTTCCAGAAGAATCTCTGCAAAGATTCCCACTGACTACAGAGGGAAAGAAGCCAGCCCCGTCTAGTGATCTCAATACCTCCTGACTAGTAGTGTCACTTGAGGCAAAACCCCATGGAAAAGTTAGAAGATAAGATCACTCACAGCTCCTTCTGTTCTCCCATGTACATATTGTGCTTCAGTCATCGGTGCATGCAGGTTTCACCTGCAGCTGAACCGTGAGGTCCCTGATGTTTACCACGCTGAAGCTCTTGGTTTCATTCACCAGATTCACCTTCCAGATCATTGTAGAACATAGATGCTCTAGATTTCATTATTTTGTTTCTTGACAGGTGTAGTACTATTAAATCTCATGGCATAAATAAAGATATGAAGAAATCATAGTCTTTGAATTTGAGGATCATAAAGGAAGGCTGTGAGACTTGATAAGAAAATAAAGAAGTATTTATTTTTATGATCTAAGAAAGTATTTACACATGCTAGTGCATTTTAAAAGGAGAGGAAATATTCTTTAAAAATGAGAGAAAATGAGAAGCAGGGTTTTAGGAAGTACAGATCTCACACTCCAATCCCAACCTCTATCTGCTTTGTGACCACAGGCTCTCTCATGCACTTCTCTGATTTTCTAAGTAGAGTCAGTAATAAACTGCTATTATTACCTAGCTCCTAAGTAATATTTTTATCCATCAATCTCAAAGTACTTTACTAACAAAACAGCATTTTTTTTCTAGATCAGCGGCAGAGGGTCTGCATAGAGAAGGAAAAGGACTTGTCCAGACTTCCCAGTGCTTAACTTAAGGCTGGAACAGGACATCCTTCTCCTACATCTCAGGTTACTCCTCTACTTGTTAACACTAACTTTGCAAATAACACTCTTACACATAGTGGGTTCTGAAAATAAATTAATAAAAGTTTGAGAAGCATAACCATCCTGAGTTGGAAGAAGAGTTGTACACTAAGTGGATGGTAAATATTTTATGCATTCTCTATAAGACATCAAAGATTACTACATCATTGTTAAAAATACAAGTAAGAATTTGCTTGACAGAAAAGATAAAATGTTGTTTCATGACTATTTTGTATAACTGGTCAGCAAATGGATTTCCAACCAAGTGGAAAAAAAGAAACAAAACAGAAACTTACAGAATTCTTTTACAGAAAAATATGCAAAAAAAATAGTTTATTTTAGGTCAATGAACACCTTTTAACATGATAAATAGAAAATATTATCTTAGAGACAGACCTTTAATATGTTCATTCAAAATAAGAAAATCTACTTTTTTTTTCAGCTTGCTTTTCTACTTATTTTAAAAGAAATATAGTAAAAACCAGTAAGATTTCCAGATTGATCTCTCTTTTATTATAAATAAATATCGTCCAAAAGTGTGTTTCCCAGCTCTTTTCTTCTCGGCTCTTTCTATTTCAGACGATTCTCGCTGTCCACCAAAGAGATGAAATAAACATATTGTGTATTTCTGCCACTTGGGTCACTTTTGAATGAAGACTTCACACAATTCTGTAATTATGTTTTTGATTGGGAGAATTTACCCTTTGTCCTTATAATTGGGATAGGGAGTGGAAACAAGTTCGAAACAAAACTAAAAAAACTCTGTAAGATAAATGCAGTTCATGGGGAGGGTGGCTGAAGTGCTTGTGTTCAGCTCTAGCATTCCCACAGATGTTGGTAACTGAAAGATACCTAACGACCATGTTTTCTCCTGTATGTTACTTATTTCCACCAGAAAATTTTGTCCTAGTGAAATCTTATAGTTTACAACATTTATCAGAGATTTCTAGACAAACTACAACCTGTTTCAAAGACTGTGGTCCATTTGATTCAGTTGCTGTATAACTGAAAATACCTACTTCTCTATCTTATGGGTAAGCATGAGGGCAGCCCCTTCACTGAGCGCTAAGCTTTGTTTACACCATGCAGAAACTTGACATTAAAGGTTGTCTATCCAGTTCCTTTCCCAAGAGACTTCATGTGCAGCAGAAGACCCAAGACATTCATTCCTTGAGGAGTTTAGTGCATCTGAAATACCAGCCTCAGACATACATCCCAGTCCAGCAGTCTTCAGAGTCCCGGGCAGAAACAGAAACAATGCAGATTTACAGCTCTTTAGGCTTGCAGTAAGAATAGTTAGGCTGCTTCAAAGCACTCAGGACAATTTTATTTGACTATCACTTTTCTAATATTTATGAAAACCTGACAATTTATTATAGAAAAGGAAGAGAAGCTAACTAAAATATCCAGTGATTAAACTCTTTGCATGGCTTCTGTTTCAAAAAACCATGAGACAATTAATTTAGGTACAAAGGAACTCTACTACTATCATAAAAGTGGATGTTTACTCTATACTACTAGCTTTTAACCACTCTAAGTACTTTAAATTTGCCCTTTCACCACAGCTCTAGAATTGGAACTTCCACGATTTTTAGGAGGAAATTCAGACATCCTGACAAAAATGACAACGGGTGAATCCCACCTGTCTAATGGTTCAACTGATATTCCTGTATATGTGCATCATCTGCTTATCAGGATTGCATGCAGTGTATTTCATTCTCAGTGTGTTACGCCAGATCACAGGTGGAACAAGGCAAAATGCAACAAAGCATGAGAAATTTAAAAAAAATCATATTTTCTGTGGCCTGACTTCTGACATTTGAATACTTGAATTTGACAACCCTGCTATGGCTTTCAATTGACATTTCCCAGTTTTGTCTTCTTGGACAAGGTATTCAGATGCTGAATCAGAATAGAGCTGACAACATTGTAAGCAACATAGGACAGAAAACGTAAGTTCCTTTTTGCCCCAGACTGGAGATTTGTAGTAGCTCAAACTGAGCCTTTTTTGCCATGGGGTGCTCTGGCTAAGTGTCTATAGTGTGCTTCCACTCTTACATGTAATTGCTGCAAAAAAGCTCATGGGCAAAACTCAAGTGGTAAAATAAAACTGAATTAAAAGCAGTCATTCAAAGTGGAAGAGAGCTAATATAGCCTGGCTTTCAACGGCCCTTTCTGATAGCTAGTGAAATATATTTTCCTTTCCCTTGATGGGAACACCAAAAAAAAGTCTCTTTTTAATGTAGCTGCTTACTTTTATGAAGCCTTTTGGTACTTAATATTACTTGGGTTTTCTACAATTTGTTAGAGTTTCCTGAAATCAAACAAAGACCTCAAACATTATTAGGAAAGGTTGGACGAATAGATAGACACATGCACGCACACAGAGTATGATCAAACAAGCCTCATTTCCTTACAAGTTAGAGGTAAAAATAACATTTTGGAATTTCCACTGCCAGAGTTTTGAGCATTTCTCATTACAGGATCAGGAATGAGCCTTGGCACTGCTGGCTAAAATCATTTATTGTAGACAGTGGAATTATTGTTTACCCTCCAACCTTCCTTCTTCTTCTGTACCTCACATCAGAAGTGGGCAAATTGCTTAAGAGCAGAAATCTAAATCCCACCATGGCTTCCAGAATGCCTCTACTTTCTGAGGAGTACCAAAGGGGTCATAGGTGAGGAATAATCGATTTGGTATGTTTAATCTATTCCTTCAGCATGGATATGTGTGAGCATGTTGCAGTTTCTTCACATCAACCTACTGATTGAGGCAAGTTCACCTACCACAAGTCCAGAGAGAAAAAGCTTGTTCAGGCATGATAACAGCACAGAAACCTTCTGCAAGATGATCTACAAAGAACTGAGAAGGTGACTACAGAGCAATTAGTCCGCCTTATAGTGAAGGAAGCAAAGGTTCACAGTGCAATGGAGAGATAGCAACCATGCTGCTAAAAAAGACAAAGGGACAACCTTTTTCACCCACACAGTTCTTTCAAGATTACAACATGTGTAAACATCTAAAAACAAAAGCCAGTCATAGTGTTTATCAGAACAGGAGGACAGCACAAAAGGAAGTTAAGAATAACACTTCATTGCTCACTCCTTAAAACCTCTTTCTCCACTGCTGAGATCCCCATTACATTTGTTTTCCTTCCCTCCAAGAAGAAATTAGGGACTCTAACTCAGCAGCTGCCCTGGGAAGAAGAGCTTTGCACAGGAACAGGATCACCTCTGTCTGGACTGAGCCCTTCCTCACACTGAGCCTGTTATTTATGAAGAATAGTTCTTTGTCCCCCTCCTGTTGGCTAGGCAATACGACCTTAGCCAGGGGAAGTGGCCACTATAGCATGACACACAAGTTGTTTATGAATAGCATGCAGCTATTTGGTGGCTGCATGGATACAGTGGTTTCAACAATATCAGAGACAACGTGGCAACCTTTTCCATCTGAATTCAAGTTGGAAATTGTAGCTTGTGCTTTACAATGGGGAAACATGAATTTAGCATATGCAAAGTGTGTGCTCACTGCAGAGAGCAGAGAGGAAGATCTCCCTTGCATACACTACCCCAGGGAAAAGTTTTTTCCAGAAAAGTACTACTGAGACACATCTGAAAAGGTGTGTTGCCTCAATTCAGCTGAACAAGAGTTGAATTGTAATAGAAACTGTTCAGATGAAGACCTAAAAAATACAAATCAGCAACTTTAAAGATGGCCCAAATTAGTGCCTATGCTGATGAAACGTAATACAAGAATACTTGTAAAACCTGAGGCAAGGAGATGCCTGATGTCTTCTTAGAAAAAGTCATGAGCTTTTCCTCATATATCACTGACCTAACAATGAACTCACATCTTGCAGAAAGCAGTTTCTACCTCATTGAGGAATTCCCCTGTGTTTGACAACTCTGTAAGAAAACCAGCTGATGAAGCGGACACAAGAGGCATAATTATTTCTAGCACCACACATCAGAAAACTAACTTTATGCTTGTTTCGTTATTCTTCTGATATAGAAAAATACACTCTTAAAGCGTGAACTGATGCCTCTTGAAACTTTGCCAAAAGGAGTTTGTGACAGTCAAAGAAGAAAACAGAGTAAGTTGTGAAATGACAAATTGTATTGAGAACTGATCATAGAGTCTTTTATTCATAAAATTGTCCCTTCTTTGCCAGTGGAAAAAATGGGAGAAAAAACTCTCTGATTTGGAATTAGTCTGGCAATTTCTAGAGGCCAGATATAAAATTTCTATGGTCATGTGACAACAAATCAAATTTTTGACAAAAAAAATGAGAAGTATCAATAAAATAAAGTTTCTAACAAGAAGAATTAGAACAATTTGAAGAAAACTTGGGTTGTCAGTGACTGAAAAGCTGTGTATTAAAAAAAAACACCTGAAAGAAAATTAAAAAGGAAGTTCCCCAAGAACACGTAGGCTGAATTTGAAAGGAAAGATCATGCCAACACTTCAGAGAAATAAACTGATGAAACTTTGCTCTATCTCCAAATGCCAACTGTGAATATGTAACAGCTCAGTCACAAAACTTGGCATATGCTTTGAAGCAAGAGAATTTACTCTTTGATAAGTATGATTGAAATTTTAGGTTGCTCTGTCATCTTCTAAAATTATATAAAATTATAGCACTATTTACTCATCGAACACTTATTTTAAATGTGCTAATACTGTCTCATACAACCATTAGCACTTTAATGAATTTTTGTGGTGAACTACCTGATAATGTAAATTATCCACAGATGTATATGGGTGGTTACATTCAAGAAATTCTATTTTTTAGATGTGCAGATTGCTTCGGTTGTAGATTATTTTTGTCAATAATATGTAATATAGTACAGATTCCATTCACCACATTTTGAAAGCCAGAAGTCTAATTTCTTCTCTATCAAAATGTGGTAAATAGTTCACTTTGCAATTCTTTATGGCCAGATGCAAAATCCAGACAAGAAAGTTCCTCAAGGTCCACTGCTGGAACTGGAAAGATAACTGCTCCACAATTTTTGTCCTTTTCATTATATCCTGGTAAATCCACCCTACTTAGGATCAAATCTCTAAATGGAGATGATTTATATGCTTTCACCACCTGAAAGCAATGTGCCATGATGTACTTGGCTTTAGATCCCAGGCAAATTCCATCTTCTCCCTGTATGCTCTTTCCACTTGTATTCCATTTTTTTTTGACATAAATAGACCCTTTTAAATAACTGATCTCTGGGATTATAGCCTTGTGTCAGCTTTACGTTAAATTTACTCTTTTCTTAATATATATTGGAATGTATAGTAAAATCACATAGTTTAATCATATTCAATTTACCCACAAATTTACTTACTCTGTTGTTTTGACTCTGTCTTAACAGTCTCTGGAAGGTTGCAGTTAACACCATTATAGCAGTATTTTAGCTGTAGTCTAATATACCTTCGCTTTATTTTAACTTTATTTTAACACTTTATTGTAACATTTTGATAGAGAAGAAATTAGACTTTTGGCTTCCAAAATGTGGTGAATGGAATCTATACTATATTACATATTATTGACACTTTATTTTCAGTGCCACCTCTTTTTAGGCAACAATTCCAGAAAACTAAGGTGTTACAAATTGACATAAACAGCTGACCACAGCAGCTTTTGTTCAAGAGTTCAGGCCATGGGTGAGGTGTCTGAAGTTAAAAGGAATTATGTGTCTCAGAGGTACTACTTCAGACAGTGTATTTTTAGCTTACAGAGCAAGAAAAAATAATAAGGAAAACATTTTCCAAAGTCTCTGGTTTTTGTATGATCTGCCTGACATAATCAATTGAAAATTCTTAGGAAACGGTCCTTTATGTGCTCATGGATTAAAATCACTGAGGCATTATACACAGCTACTTGGTGTACTGAGGGTCTGAGATTACGCATGATCACTTACATTGATAGAGTATTACATTCTACCTAACATCCTGGGGATATCTTTTCTTTCCAGTCTTTAATAACCATGTTCAGATGAATTTCATGCTTGAACCAAGCAAATCTTTGAGCTTAGAAATGAGCCAGATTCAAAATAGTCTGTACCTAGGTATGAGCTACAATAAAACTCATAACCCCCCTCTGAGAACACAAGATAAGAACATACGAACTGCTGAATCAAGTTAGATCAACTCAGTGGGTAAGATTGATAGTAGTGTATTTGGGTTTAACAAAAATCCCTCTAGTGCTTTTTCTTATAATGTTTTCCCATCATTTTTGGAAACCATGGAAGCTTCCAGTATCCACAATGTCCAGGATGAAGAAAAAAATCACATCTTGTTCTACAAACCTATTGCCTGGTAGATTGATGTACTAGTTCTTGAACTGGAAGAGACAGTGAACAATAATTTCCTATTCACCCTCTCCATGTCATTCGTGCATTTGAAGATACCCTTCCACCCATCTTCTTTTTCTATGCTGAAAAGTCCCAGTCTGCTTATTTATAGCTTATATGAATGATATTTCATGCTTCTGATTACCCTTGTCCTTTTGAAGAACTTTTCTAGTTCTATGACATACTTACTGAAGGGAGGAGTTCCTAAGTTGAGCACCGTAACTAAATACTGGCGTATATTGATTTTACAGTACTATGATGTCTACTATTCTGTTCCCTACCCTTTTCCTAACACATCCTGATATTCAGTTTGCCTTTTCGAGAACTACTAAATGAGGAGCTGACAGTGTCACTAGGCTATTTACTATGACTACAAGATTTTGTCTTTCTGTGGTAGCAATCAGTTTAAACCCTGTTACGTTGCTTACAGAGTTTTTTTATTGCTCATATTTGCAGTGTTCTTTCTTAAAGTCACAATCCCATGCCACGTGTCACAGTTTAGCCCTGGCCCAACCTGATTGGCATCTAAACGTGAGCAGCTGTAATCCCAATCCATACACACCCCTTCCCAGGGAAAGAGGAAAGGGAAATGAAAGAAAATAGTGAGTTGAAACTAAAATTAAAACAGCTTTAATGAACTAATACTATTTAAAATAATAATAGTACTGATTAGAATAATAAAATATATACGAATACATGACACCAAATGCCCTGATGTCTCTATGTCACCACTGATGCTGCAGAGCAAGCACAGGGAAAGGTCCTGGGCTGTGCTCAGTGGCAGATAGGAGCTGGACTCAGGAAGTAGACTCAGGTATAAATAGATATGGGACCAGGGGCAAAAAAGACAGGTAGCTTTCTTACTGGACACCATCCATTGAAGAAGACAGCTGACTCTCACGATTCCTCAGTTTTATACCAAGTATGACATGTAGGAATGGAATACTCTGTTGGTCAGTTTTGGGTCACCTGTCCTGTTTGTTCCTCCCTGCAAGTGTGGCCCTTTTTTTTCCCTCTCATTTACAACATTCCATCATTTAGAGAGTGACCTTTGTCTCCACAGAGACAGATGAAAGCAATAGTTGTTCTTTGTACAAATGACCTATTGCTTTGCTGTGAATAATAAATTTTAACTAATAAATTAAATTATAAAACAAATTTCATCTTTCACTTCTAGTGACACTGTTTGAAAACATGCAGCTAACTTTCAGAAAATGAAGTTACTTAGATGAGGATTAGCTGAAAATTTAGAAAATTGGTTCTGTTTTAGCTCAAACCGGAACAGTATTATAAAGTAATCTCTAGCTGTGATAGTGCAGAGAAATCAGCCAGTCAGTACAACCTGACACATTGCATCACTTCTTCCTTTGTGCTGGTCTAACTCATGCCATTTTCAGAGTGTATCTCTGGGAATTTCTTGACAATCTGTCTAGGATTCAGGTCTATTGGCAGTTGGAACTTAAGGTCGCCATTTCACTAAATTTGGGGAAGGAGATGACCAGCTGTTCCCTCCAGCCAGCCAACAACAGCTTTCATGAGGGTAAAACAAAATATAAAAAAAAAAAAATCTGGATCATATTATTTTCGATCATTTTATGTTCAATAGTGAAAAAAAGAGGCAGGTGACTAACCAGGACTGTTGGAAGTCCAGCTGGTGCTGTTTGGAAGAGGATGTGTCACCTATAGTACTGAGGAGAAGTAGCAATTTAGAAGGTGGTTTCATAATAAGTCATTTTTTTATAACTTGAGTAGTTTAGCCTCTATCAAACACATATCACCTGTTGTCTCTTATCAAGAAAACCTGATGTTTTTGATTCACTTAGTTCGTTCATTCTTACCATACAAAACAACATTGGTGGGCCCAGTCTCATTAAATCAGATCACTAAGGTCCTCGGGGCACAGGAAACCAGGAAATGCATGTTTAAAAAAAAAAAAAAAAAGAAGGGAAAAAAAATTATGACCTAGCACAGGAAACAAATCTAATGAAAGAATGTCCTCAACTTTCACAGGAAATTATTTTCATTTTATGCCATTTTCTGCTTCCATAAAAAGTAGCAGAGTTGACCTTCTGCGTTCCTACCTAACCTTTCAGCAATAAGGACTAGAAAGTAGAAGTGTTGCCTTAACAAACAAATATTAATTCTTTAAGAGGGTAACAGAGAACAAACTCTTTTCATCATGAGGAGCTTAACTGTCACACCACAGCCAATACTTTCTGAAACAGAGCTTAGTACAGAACAGGGGATATTTGCTGTTTTGTAACCAAATTGAGATATTTAAAAGGTGCTTCAGTTTTAGAAAAAGCACTGAGCACTTGCTTTCTGGAAAACAGATCCCAACTGGGGTATTCAGAATCACTAACTGTTCTTTAAATCCTTGTATTTTTATAATGAACAAGGCAAAGCATGGCTGTAACAAATTACAGACAGTTTGTAGTAGAAAAGGTGATTTATCCTGGTGCTTTTTGTCATACACACGTGCCAATTCTGTTTGGTTTGACTTAGGACAGAATCTCAAACTAGTGTTTCTATTTTCATCTCCTGTAGTCCATACCTTAGTTTGCTTTAGCCTTGTGAAGGAGTTCAATATTTTCTTGCATGACAGACCTTGTACTCACATCTTTTATTGCTGATATGATATCTAAGCAAGAAATTGTATAGGGTGTGGCCTGACTCAAAGAAAGGTAATCCCACTGTATTCTTAGGTTGCACTATTAGTGCTGGAGTAGTCGACAATCCAAACTCTCATGTTTCTTTTCTCATGGTACGAAAGCTCAAGAAGGCGGAAATAACAGCAATAAAACTACTACATGTCAAAATGTTGTTCCTTGATGTAAATGCTTGAGTCAGAAGGTGAGTGCCTATACCTGTCCTCGTTCATTAGTTAGATATGTTAAAACTATAGAAAACAAGTCTCAAAAATGCAGTTGAAAAGAAGCCATAAAGGGAATCAATGATCAGCCTTTAAGAAATAACTTTATCTGCACCACGTTCAATTTGTCTCTGCAACTTCCTGGAACTCTCAAATTAACACCAGTGCAATAAATCTTTGTAATCTAGTGAGTTTAACAAGAGAACAAGAATCAATCAGAGTCCCTATTTTCAAAACTGCTAATAAGAGTTTAACAAAGTATAAACCTATGAGTCACAGCCTCTTGTTAATAACATTCTTTTTTCTTTCAAGAGAATAATTAAATATTCATTAATTATTCTCTGTATAATTTCCTGTATGACATGAATTTGGATCAAAACATACCTTTTCTCCCCTCAGGTTTCTTTGTTATATCATTTTGGAAAATGATTTCATGAATGGCTTTTGTCCTTGAAGGCATACAAGTCAAAAAAGGAGATCAGCAGTGAACCTCAGAAGGACTTGATAAGCCAGACACTCCCTCATATTTTACAACTGTGTTAGATAGCCCACAAATCTATGCAAAGCTTGTTACAAAGTAGAAGCTGTAAATACCTAGACATTGACACAAGGTGTGCAACAGGCTTAACAGTGGAGAAGTGTATCAAAAAAACAGGCATGTTTGAAAAGCATGGAGCATCCAGATTCTATTTAGTAACTTAATATCCAACTTTAAAATATATATGAGATCGAGACTGGGTCAAAGATGTAGGGGAATAAGATTTCTGCCATAAAAACTGTGTAAGACTCTAATAAGAGTGAAAATCTAAGTGAAAAGAAAGCCATGCTAGACTGCAGACCCTGGGTTGTAAAGTAAAAAATGTGTTGTAGCTGGTTAATATTACCATCCACCAGATCAGGTAAAGGTTATTGAATACAGAATGCGGAGAAAGATCAGAGGCAATCCCAGTCTCATAAAATGGTGATAATGGGTGACCTTTGTAACCTGCTTATAAACTAGTCGAATGTCACAATGGGAAAAGGTTGACAGAAGCAGTTTCTTGGTACCTTAAATGATTGCTTCTCGGAATAGCTATTAACCTACTGTATTTCCATCTGCCAGTGTGTTTTTAGTTCAAACAGGTAGTGTATCATTACTAAAACAGCTGCATATCCCATATAGTTATGATGAAGTCCATGGACTACAGTGAGGTCAGAGCACTGGAGGAGCAAATAAATTGCAGAACAACAAGTAAAGTGACCTAGTCTCTATCCACTATCCTGCCAGAGATTTTCTGAGTGATCCTGAATTCGGGTTCCTTGGGCTTTCACCTTGCCACTTGTAAAGCAGGAGTAATGTTCACTCATCAAAGGCTCTGGGAAGATAAGATCACTGGTCTATAGAAAGATTTGAGATCCTCTTATGGAAATGATGGGTAGAAGTGTGAAACTTGAGGAGCTATTTTTCAGGGTCTGTGAGTGCCTCAAAAGGCATCTTTAAGCAGATGGTCTAAATCAACAACATTGTCTCCAATTTGACTAAAAATACCATGACTGAGACCAAATACATCAGGTTGATTCAGTCATTGGCATCATGGTAGATTAATCTTCTTCAATGAGGGAAAAGCATGCTTTTATTTCAAGAGGTGAAGAAAACAGTCTGAGAAGGCTCAGCATAGTGGCAGGAGCTACAAGGAAGTATTGTCATGCTTGCTATGGTACACAGATGGAGAGAGAGCTGGACAGTCTAGCTCCCTGTGGGAAGGAATCTACAAACTATAGCATTTAGTTCCTTGTAATGCATGACTCCAACTATTGGCTGGCCAACAGGATTTCTTCTCCCACATAGAAGAAGGACCCCTTTGATCAATATTATAGCATTGCTTTGGTTGTCAAGTCATGAAGTTAAGTACACAGTCATATTTATCTTTATGCTAAATTTAAACTTCCCAGAAAGTTACTCTCAGTCTCCCTCTGCTTTCAGCAAGCTAAGTCACAACTCTGAATTCTGGTTGTGTAACAGTTCCGAAACCAGGAGCTGTATGTCCACATCTCATCTTGATATTTTCATTCTCATTTGTTGATCACTTTGTATCCCAACTTTAAAATTTTCTTCTTCTCAGGCATGTAGCTCTTGATTTCACACTTGAAAGATCTGTGTAAGGGTAGAGTTTCAACCTCCCACAAAATAGATTGCACACACATTTCTTCATATGTATATGCTATTTGAATCTTACAACTTGTGCAACTAATGCCCCCTAGAGCTACGCATTTTGCAGAGCCTTTATTTTTGAAATGTGAGCTCTAAGATTCCATTTAGTAAATTAGTCTTCCTACGGCTTCAGCCAAATTGCCGAAAGAGAGCCCTGATTCATCTGTGACTACAAACAATTAATTGTCTTGCTGGATTCAGTTTAGTACAACTGAAACCCATTTTGGGGAGAAGAAATATTGTATCTTTCTGAGCTACTGCCCTGGGAAAGGGGGAATTTTGCATACTGCTACACATTTCTCTGAAGAATAGTTTTTCTTTTTAATTAGGTTTAAAAATGGAAGGAAGTATCAACAAAGCTTTTCAATATGGGTATGTAGAAATAGCATTTTAAATCTATTTTGGTTCTTGTCCTACAAGAATAAATATGCATAGCTTTGTGGGATCTCACGCCTTACACTTAGCTTACGCATGTTCTAAGCTGAAGCAGGACCAAATCTTTCACTTGGAAGTAAATGTGTTCTCAAGTTGTAAAAAAATAAGGGGTCTTCAGCTCTTTGTATTTCCACCTAGTGCCTCATTTTTTATAGGAGGCTAAAAATAATAGCCCCAGCTGGAAATTGTTAACAAGACAAAGACTAATTAAAGGAAGAAGTACACATGCAACAGCATATATGTTTCTACATGTGCAAGTACAACTACGAATTCATTTAGAAACTAGACCCTTAATTATTTGAATGTTGAACTATATATTCAGCATCTCCTGTTTGTTGCAGTGCAATCCCAGAATGCACATGCTTGATCCAGTCTATGGGATTGGGTGGGATCCATCCAAGGGAGCTGTCAGAGGTCCTCTCCAAACCCTTTTCCCTCATCTACTGGCAGTCCTGTCTGACTGGGGAAGTGCCACTTGACTGGAGACTGGCAAATGTCACACCTATTTACAGAAAGGGTCAGAGCAGTGATCCGGGGAATTACAGGTGTGTCAGTCTGACCTTGGTACCAGGGAAGGTCATGGAACAGGTCATCTTGAGTGCTATCATACAGCACAAAAGCAGGACAATCCAGTGATCAGACCCAGTCAACATGGGTTTCTGAAAGGCATGTCCTGCCAGACCAATCTGATCTCCATCTATGACAAGATTACCTGGTTAATGACGAGGGAAAGGCTGTGGATGTGGTGTACTTGGACTTCAGTAAGGCCTTTGACACTGTCTCTCACAGCATTCTGCTTGAGAAACTGGCTGCCATTGGTCTGGACAGGCACACCATCTGTTGGGTAAAAAAATGGCTGGATGGCCAGACCTAAAAGGTTGTGGTAAATGTAGTTAAATCCAGTTCGAAACAGTCATGAGTAGTGTTCCCCAGGGCTCAGTGCTGGGTCCAGCGCTGTTCAATATCTTTATCAATCATCTAGACGAAGGGATTGAGTGTACCCTTAGCAAGTTTGTGATTGACACTAAGCTGGGTGGAAGTGTTGATCTGCTTGAAGGAAGGGGGGCTCTGCAGAGGGATCTGTACAGGCTCGATTGATGGGCTGAGACCAACGGAATGAGGTTCAACGAGACCAAGGGCTGAGTCCTGCACTTGGGATACAAAAACCCCATGCAGCATTACAGATTTGGGGAAGAATGGCTGGAAAGCTGCCTGGAGGAGAAAGACCCGGGGGTGTTGGTTGGAAACCGACTGAATATGAGCCAGCAGTGAGCCCAGGTGGCCAAGAAGGCCAGTGGCATCTTGGTCTGTATCAGAAACAGTGTGGCCAGCAGGACAAGAGAGGTGATTGTACCCCTGTTCTTGGCACTGGTGAAGCCACACCTCGAGTCCTGTTTTCAGTTCTGGGACCCTCAGTACAAGAAGGACATTGAGGTGGAGCGTATCAAGAGAAGAGTTGCGAGGCTTGGTGAAGGGGTTGCAGAACAAGTCCTATGAGGAGCGGCTGAGGTAACTGGGGTTGTTTAGCTTGGAGAAGAGGAGGCTGAGGGGACACCTCATCACTGTCTACAGTTACCTGAAAGGAGGTTATGGTGAGGTGGGTGCTGGTCTCTTCTCACAAGTGACAAGTGATAGGATGAGAGGATGAGATGAAGTTGTGCCAGGGGAGGTTTAGACTGGACGTCAGGAAAAAGTTTTTCACTGAAAGGGTGGTCAGGCATTGGAACATCTGCCCAGAGAGGTGGTTGAGTCGCCATCCCTGGAGGTGTTTAAAAGGAGGGTAGATGAGTTCCTTAGGGACATGGTTTAGGAAGAGGACAGGTGCGGTTGAACTAGTTGATCTCGGAGGTCTTTTCCAACCTTATCATTCTATGGTTCTATGATTTAGTAATATTCTTGTCCAAGAGCCACTGCAGGCTAAAATGACAATGAATGGGTCATACATGGGAGAAATAGTTTACTGGATGTAAAGATGATGTACGTCCATTTTTTGGTGACTGGGACAGCAATAGAACAGCATTGCTTGTCTCCACCAATGTGCCTTCCTAATGTAATAGTGGGTCCATACTCACCAGGTGTGAGGAGCAGAAATGTCCTCCTAAGGTCTTTGCAAGTTAGTACCTCCACAGGATGTGGTCCAGTGCTTTTCTAGGGTATGATTTCAAGCCTGGAAAGCAGGACAGCCTTCAGGCTGATTGACTTGGGCACAATGCCCTGCTAGTTATACTGATTCATCGAGTGTCTTCCTGCTGCACTCTCAGGCAAGTACTGTCCTTGTATAAGTAGACCACCAGAGCTGAGACCCAGGAGGCCGTATCTCCCCTCTCCTTTCTCCTGCCAAGCTCTTAGCCTGAGATAAAACTCTTGTCTCATGACTCTCTATTTAGATGTGCGAGTGAGTTCTGTAGGAGTTTGCAGCTTCTGAAGTAGGTCAAAGTAATGCGCTGCACTTTTAAACAGGATAAACAAATTTTTGAGAGAATATAAATGCCGCACCTATAAAGCCATTTTACAGTTGCTTTTCAAAGTACAACTGTTCTTTAAAATATTTAGATATTTTTTAATATTTTATTGGATATCCTGGTTTAAAAGTAAGTGCCTAACCACCCCAAAAAGTAATGCTTGACATTTTCCTGCCAATATTGCTAGCTTCTAGTGTTTCAAACTGTGTTTCAGCAGCAATATCAACTGAGATTATTCAGCTTAGTTTGTGTCCTCTGGAAATGATGTGAAGAGGCAGAATGAGGATTCCACTGGAGCAACGAATACATTAGTACTGGGAGAAAAAAAAGAAAAAAAAAGCGCCCTTTTTGGAGAAGGAAAAGTATCAGTTGTGTTTCAGAATGGAAATTTAAGACTACGAATTTTACAATTTACAAACTGGCTCACCTCCCTTTGTAGATACTTTGTATTATTAATTATTCTCTAGGGAAATGTCTGAAATTTAAGGATTGCACTTCTCATACGTATTCTAATTGTCAGATGAGAAGACTTGCACTGTTTTTCTTCATCTCTGTTTCAGTGTGTTAGGGTTGTTACAAAATAACTTCAAAAAACCAAAAAAGTATTGTTTAGTAGGATGTGATAGCCAGCAGGGAAGAAAATTCACCTGGGAAACTGAAGAAAGTGAGGCCTTGTTAGCATCTTTTTAGAAGTTGCTGCTTCTCAGCTGTTTGTTTCTGCTGAAATCCACAGCCTTTGTAACTACCTGTGTGTTTTCCTGTTTCTGTGGTGCAGGAAAGATGAAAACAGATTTTACTTTGGTATGGAAATTCCAAAGATATGGATAAATTGCAACATTTCAGAAGAGGGGCTGAACCCTGTTAAAATGTGGTAATGAGATTGTGACTAAACATAACCCATAGTTCAGATCCCTGTCATGGATCAGAAAGGCAATTACTCTGAAAGTGCTTACTGTCATAAGGAGCCTAGCACTGGTTTCTCATCTTTCACAAGAAATTCCTCTCCTGGCGGAGAGGTGTTCAGCTGGTTGAAAACACTAAGACAGTGAGACAGAGGTGATTCCTCACATAGGGTAGCACATGAAGTTCAAGCCACAGTGTAGTCAGCTGCAAATGCTCTTAAAATTCAGGCCGATGTCAAGAGGAAATACTGCAAATAGTGCTTAATGTAAGGCTGATGACTTCTGTTTTGCTATAAAGGTCCAGGTTTATTTCCCTCAGGGGAAAGAAAGGAAGAAAGGAAGAAAGAAAGGAAGGAAGGAAGGAAGAAAGAAAGGAAGGAAGGAAGGAAGAAAGGAAGAAAGAAAGGAAGGAAGGAAGGAAGAAAGGAAGGAAGGAAGAAAGGAAGGAAGGAAGGAAGGAAGAAAGGAAGGAAGGAAGGAAGGAAGGAAGGAAGGAAGGAAGGAAGGAAGGAAGGAAGGAAGGAAGGAAGGAAGGAAGGAAGGAAGGAAGGAAGGAAGGAAGGAAGGAAGGAAGGAAGGAAGGAAGGAAGGAAGGAAGGAAGGAAGGAAGGAAGGAAGGAAGGAAGGAAGGAAGGAAGGAAGGAAGGAAGGAAGGAAGGAAGGAAGGAAGGAAGGAAGGAAGGAAGGAAGGAAGGAAGGAAGGAAGGAAGGAAGGAAGGAAGGAAGGAAGGAAGGAAGGAAGGAAGGAAGGAAGGAAGAAAGAAAGAAAGAAAGAAAGAAAGAAAGAAAGAAAGAAAGAAAGAAAGAAAAGAATCTGGGTTCTCTTCTGTACACACCTCAGATAAGAGTTTGACTCCTGAGGTACTTGATGAGAAGAAAAAGTCTCTTTCAGTAGTTACATAAATCAGGTCTGCTCTCCACCAAATCACAACTATCTCTTCCCTAGATTTCCCCATCACCACACAGAAATTAACTTATTCGCAGCAATACAACTAAAATATCCAATTATTATTAAATCCCCTAATTAACAAATTATTTCCAGTGAATCAAACCAGTAAATTTTAATTCTGATATTTTACCAGTACCGCATATACGAGGTGATTTCTGTTGGGGCTGAATTTCAGCCTGGTTTCCAGAGGACAACCAAGTGTGTTTTATTGGGCAATTGTGGAGGAAAACCACTGTGGCTTGTCTGAGAGCTTCATCTCGCAGCACCTGTGGGACATAAGATTTTTAAGCAGTGCAAGAAATTTGTTTGAATCTCTGTGTTGCCTCTTTGTCATCCGTTGTGGGTGGTGATGTTATCCTAAAATATGAGAATAGTCCTGACCTTTGCTTTTCATGCTGTTTTCATACAAAAGGACCTCAGCAATGAAGAGTGGATCCTAATTACACTGTGATATGCTCATCCTAGACTGCAGAGGCTTGTCAGACACAGAAAAATACGTTGAAGTCCTTCAGGCTGAAAGGGACTTGACAGGGATTGGGTGGAGGAGAAGTTATCCTGTGGTGAAGCAGGCAGGGCAGATTTGCTTCTGGTCTTGACAGAAGATGCAGATATGCTGTTAGCTTGTAAGAGACTGAGAGCAAGAAAGAATAAGAAACTTGCACTCCTCTAATATTAGTAAGTGATGAAGCAGAAGTGCATCTAGTTATGAGCACCAGAGATGTCTCCAGGCAGAGAACTAGTGAGAAACAATGGAAATGCTGTTAAAAAAGTGTGAAAATGAAGTCAGAGAAGAAGCTCATTAACTTGTTCGTCTCCAGACAACCCGTTGTGGTAAATGCTCTGCCCAGGCAATAATCTTAACAACACAGTCCAGATTTTCAGAACAGCAGCCAGATTTAAGTATTTTAGGTCAACAGTTGTCACTGCTAGGTGCCAGAACGGTCCTTTTTAAAGCCCTGTGTTAGTCTTGGTTGCCTCTTTTCAAATCCCCATGGTTTGCATAAGGGTTAGTCAAGACATAATTTATGTCAGTAAACTCAAAAAAGAGAAGACACACAGAAAGGTGGAAGGGATAGTCAAAGATAATAAAGGATTTATAATGAACAACTAGGTAGAGATCTTCAGGTTTGAAAAAAAGTGATAGGGAGACTTACACGTTCTATCAACCATCTTTATTTAAGTGGTTTGTGAATGTTTCCCAAGTGCATCAAAGAAAAACGTTATTTGCATCCTTTCAGCACACATACACTGGAGTAGTAAATGTACAGGATCATAAATGATTACTGGTTGTGACTAAAACTTTTCAGCTTGTACAGGAGTAAAAATTCTTTCTCCAAACACTGAGGTCCTGAAGTACAGCCTTATGAAGATACGCAGCCACACAATAATATAGTTTTCTCTTCAAGATGAAAGAAAAAGCAGAGATGTTTATAGCTACCTGTCTTTGCTCCCTGAACTTACTCAAGACTGACAGTCAGCAAAGGATATGAAGTCTGCTGACATTAAGAGAAGTTTCCTAAATGTATGTGGGAGAAGAGGAAAAGCACCAGTCACACTGCATACACGCTGTATACACTCTCTAAGTGTTCCCACAAGATCAATACACACTGTGAATACCAAACTCTGTGTTTATAAAAATGCCAAATCAGAAGAGCTGAGCCTGAAGCTAAACTGTGGACATGGAAACCTTTGTAATTTAGGGAAGAATGAATCAGTATCTGAACACTGTGGCTCAGACCTCTTCCCAAAATATAACAGTTGACCTCCATCTGCCCTCAGTGTGTCCTATACTCAGACGACTGTGGCTCCTTTTCTTGCTGTGGCCAACTTCTTCAAAACAAGACTGCAGCAGAGAGCTGTGAGATGGCAAAAAATAGAAGCATTTGGAGTCTTTTCTAATGTGTTATTCTACACTACCCTTTTTCACTAGAGCCTGAAGAAGTTTTAAGTGAAAGGCTCAGTATTATATCATTATGTCTTATCCTTTGAATAAAATGAAAACCACAATAATAATTACAAGTTTAAGTGATGTTTATTAACATTTGCACAAAAATAATCATGTTAAAATCAACAGATTTACTTTTATAATGTATCATCTAGATCAGCTACTAGTCACTGCCTACTGTAGTGATTAAAAAAACAAATATTCCACCATAATTTATACCCTTTCCAAATGTTTGTGGTGATTATTTTGTGGTGTCCTGCCACATTACATGCTCTGTTAGAAGCCACCAAATCTTCTCTTGTTATGGATGGGAAGCTCCAGAATATCATGGTTATCATCTGCTAAAAATGTTTATAATTTAATAAGCAAAAACTGTGGTGGTGATCTTGTATTCATGACCTATTTGATTTGCCTTAGAGAACTGGAAAGTCTCATACATTTGTGTGAGAAGTGTTTTGCAACTTGTGTTTTGAATGGGTTCATGGAGCCAATGCTCTGCATATCCTTCTAAGTAGCCTGCTCTGTGTTGCCTGTAAGTGCTTGGACGCTGGGTTTAGAGACCACGAAGGCTGATTTCAGACCAGCATTTTGGCTTAAAGGGTGATTTATTATTCTAGCAAGAGTAATCTGCTGTTACTCTTGGTAAGATTATCTGAAGTATCCTAAAAGTCTTCAGGAACCGTATACAGCGTGGGTCTTCAACCTCAATTATTTCACAATAGCAGTCTTCAGAACTGCAGTTGCAAGTTCATTTACAGAGGTGTTCCTGCAGTGTAAGTATAAGACATCCGCACTGTGAGATCTGCAACTGCCAGATACGGTGACATCTGAAAGTATAAGACGTATGGCAACTCTGTGGCATTGCAAATGTGATCTAGATAATCTATCTCCTCTAAAGGCCACAAAAGCAGCAAGGTTTCTCTTTGCACTTGCGGACTTGCTGCTGCAGTTTTGCAGTTCTTGAAGACTGAAAAAAACCCACTACCTCTTCCAAAGAAGAATGCCGCTTACAGCAGGAATGATCTGTTCTATTCAAACATCTTCAGAGGCAAAAAAAAATTATAAACTATCCAGATACAAATTTTCTTGAAAAAAAGGATAAAAAATAGTATCTTTTTAAACAAAGAAAAATTAAAAAGAAAGAAAAGCTTTAGTTACCCAAATTGGGCAAATGCAATGAACAGCATCTTACCTAACCACTCTGGTCCTGGTATAGCTCTCATCTGAAATAATGTGTAACCCACATTACTGACCCTAGACAATATCTTTGTGTGTGATATCTGTGACTGAAATAAGTTATGACTGGTTTTAATTGTTCTCACCGAAAATGAAGCATTTAAAAATATCAAAAGACAAAAATACCAATGTTGTGGTTTATCTTGCAAACCAAAAAAAAGCGCTAATTATATCTTATAGCTAACTCTCAAATTTTCAAGACATTTGTGGAGTAGAAATACATCATTAACCCTGATTTACAAAAAGGAAAGAAGGGCACAGATAAATAGTACTCCAGATTTTCAATGGAACTTAGGCATCTGTAGCCTACTGATTTCTAAATTCCTTATCCAAGGTCAAAAAGTATTTGTAACAGAATAGGGACCTGAACTAAGTTGGTCTCTTACTCATTAGAACATCTTTCATCTCAACTGCTATAATAGTAAAATTTAATTGCATTTTGAAAAATAAATTAAAAAATAAGTTATGTTACTACAGAGTTCTCAAATTGAGAATAGCAAACACAAATTGCTACTAGTTTTGCTCTCGGTGTTGCATAAAATAACGTCATCTTCAGAGGATGTCGTTTTTGACCTTATCTGAAAAAGTCGGGTACATTTTAAAATGCAGGTATATGGGACATCCTGATGATGTAGTGACTGCGTAATAAATTCTCTTTAAAAAGGATTTTAATTTGTGCCTTAACTCTGTGGGCTAAGGACAATGTGGTAGAAGATAGGAAAGGAAAAATTAACAATAAAAACATTGTAGGATCCTAGTGAACACAAAATAGCCTGAGTATATAGACTTAGAAATTTACACAGTGAACACTGTGCCAAAAACCTCTTGGTTTTAATCTTAATTTAGCATGCAGGACTGATTATAGTTTTGTTTTGTTTTGTTTTTTTCTCCTTGTACTCAGTTCCTAATTTCTGAATCATGCTCACTTAATGAAATCTTGCTTTATAGCTCAGGCAAGTGAGCTCTTAGCTCAGTGGGATTGTTTTCCTTTGTGCTCCAGGCATATCTACAGTATCTGGTTTGATTAATTTGTTGCTTTTGTATGGTCTATTAAAAATGTCAAATGAATTGTTAATATGGGAAAACATTCTGGGACAAATTCATCTTCCAGCTACACCTGTGCTGCCTAAGCAAAATCCACTGCATCCAACAGCTGTAAGGAGAATAGAATTTGGAGCTCATTCAGAGCAAAGAAAATACTCAAATCTTGGGTTAAATTTGTCAGTGCTTGTAAGAACCGAACACCTATAATTAAGCCTCTCATCAGTGTTAAATGAAGTCCACTAAAATCAGAAAAAATCTCCCAAATTTAGAGTCTGTTGACAAGGATTTTCTTTTTGCAATGATCTCATGCTCATACCCATCACGTTTTCTTTTCCTTTTTCATATGTAGCCACTTATTCACCTGTTCTTTTACACCAACCATATTGGAATAATCACCAGGGAGGTGATTGTTCCCTTGTACTCAGCACTCGTGAGGCCACACCTCGAGTACTGTGTTCAGTTTAGGGTCCCTCACTACAAGAAGGACATTGAAGTGTTGGAGCACTTCCAGAGAAGGGCAGCGAGGTTGGTGAAGGGGCTGGAGTCCTATGAGGAGCGGCTGAGGGAACTGGAGTTGTTTAGCTTGGGGAAGAGGAGGCTGAGGGGAGACCTCATCACTCTCTACAACTACGTGGAAGGAGGTTGTAGCAAAGTGGGTGCTGGTCTCTTCTTGCAAGTGACAGGTGGTAGGACAAGAGGAAATGGTCGTAAGCTGCATCAGGGGAGGTTCAGATTAAACATCAGGAAAAATTTCTTCACTGAAAGGGTAGTCAGGCATTGGAACAGCTGCCCAGGGAGGTGATTGGGTCGCCATCCCTGGAGGTGTTTAAAAGGTGGGTAGATAAGTTTCTTAAGGACATGGTTTAGGAAGAGGAGAGGGACAGCTGGACTTGGTCATCTCAGAGGTCTTTTCCTACCAGATGATTCTGTGATTTAACGAATAATATGCACAAAATTCAGAGAGGAGAATACTGAAAGAATATTTCTAAAGAAAGCCCTTTTTTCACCCTTTCCAACTGGAGAAGTTCTTTCCCTTTTCCTTGGATGTTGTCCTGTTTCAAAGAGTGTTTTTTCAGCCAGCAGCAAGACCAATACAGCTGGGTTAATCAGCTCACATTGCAGTTGTGGAGACAGCATATGTAGACTGGCAATTTCAGAACCTTTGTTGTGAACTACACTCTGTTTTTTAGCACCTATCTTAGCATTGTATCTGGCAGGCACTCCGTTGCCAATCCACTTCTCATGTCATGCAATCAACACAGTGGTTTAATGTTTTTCTCTTTGGTGGCTGTAGTTTAGTTTCCTCTTTATTTTTGCTCTCAGAAAGTACTAAGCTGAATCTTGCCTTGTAAAGCCCATCTGTACTCTTTCTACACTGACTCCATGATCTTTTATACAGAAAATACAGCAGCACATCTGGAAACAAAACTGACAGCTCCCAATAAGGAAGACTTTAATGATTTCAGTGACCTAAATGGGAATTAAATTGTCTTTCCATCCAAATCCTTGAAGATCCACTACTGTTTTGAGATGTGACTTTTGGTGAGTCAGTTATCTAAGCTAAGAGTCTGCAGAACTCAGATCTCTTTAGCTAGTTTCATAGAGAGGAAATTTCCATCAGAAGAGGAACAGGAACCAAACGGATATTCAGGGAATTGCCCTTCAGAGAAGTCTGTTCAAGAAAGATGACCCTCTTCAATCAGATAAGCTTAAGAATATAGACACCAATTTTATGACCCTGGGGATTGCACTATTCAAAAGCAGCCTGAGCAACAGTGTCAGTCAGAGCTTCCTGACTCTTCTCTCCACATGGATTCCAAGCCTGATGAGGGGTTCATAAGTAGGAGTTCAGATTTGTTTGCTTGTTCAGTCCTTGGGCAGCCATCCAAGGCCATCAGCAAGAACGCCAATGGTTTGTGTGATGTGGTGTAACCTCTCTGCTGCTCCAAGACTATCTGTGCCTTCCTTATTCTCTTGTATTCTTGGAAATTCCAAGGGTATTTTAAGGATCTTAAAAGGGAGTTAGCAGAGATATTCTATAAACCAACAGCATCCTTCCAGAAGTGCATTTTGCTGTCTGCTAGCTACCTCGACATCGCTTCAGTTTCTAATGGCCGTTGGCTTTTGAGGTTGTGTTTCTCAGTGTGCCTAAACGTGCTCAGTTACGTGGTTTCCTGACCACTGTGGCCCCTGGAAATTATGAGCATAATCATCTCAGTACAAAATTCAGTGCTGACAGGACAGAAATGCTTGAGTTTGGCACTTCACATAGGTAAATGCTTAAATAACACAGAATTTACTAAGATTTTACCACAAGCTTCTTGTCAGCTGCCTTTATCCACATTAGTCATCTCAGCCAGTCTCAGTTACTACGGCATAGGCTTGACTGCAACACGAAGGCCCCAAAAATGTGTCCTGTTTAAAGATCCTTAGAGTACAGAACTGTCTGTAAGAGTAGGCAATTCAGGAAATACCACAGTGATTGATAGGAGACATGGAAATTATTAGCTTATCACTGTACAAGCAGAGGCAGTTTAAAGAGTAGGTACAGAATCAGAAAAAGCAGATAGGGAGCTGCTAAATCAATTTGTATATATACTTCCTCCAGACCAGTTTTTTTCTAGACATTCAACGTGAATTATTCCTGTCTAACTCACTTCTGCAGCAAATGCAGTTGAGTATGGAGTCTTACTACTTCAATTACACTGTATTGTAATTTATTGGTACAACTCCCTAATGATTTTTCTGTTAGAGAATATTAAGAAGTCACTGACTCAGAAATATAACTGACTGCAACGATCAGTTCCACCACCCAATATACTGGCAAGGAAAGGCATTTGTTGAAGTAGTTTGAGGAAACTGTCCTTTGAGAATGGTGTTTTAAAGTGTTCACCTAAATTACAGTTGTGCCATTAATATGACAGGTTTAAACTATGGCAGTTGAGAAATTATATATATAAAAAACTACAACTATATGATCTTTTTGCACTGGTGCATAAAGATTTAATCTCCTGGGTTAAGTACCCAGAACACAGTAGTTGTGCCAAGGTAATAGTTAAAATGATGCTCAGAGAAATGTTTCTTGTGGTTATTTCTCAGAGCTTTGATATTTTCTTTGAAAGAAATACCTTTCATGAAGTATAGGTGCAAGGCTCTTGTGGTGGCCCCTGGGTGAGACTCTTCTGGGGAAACGTTGCAAGAAGGCAAAAGGGGCAAGTGACCACTGAAGAGTCAACCCAAGCAACAGTTCAGTCAGCCCAAGCATCAGCCTCTCATGTTCCAGGAATGCCTCATACATTTCTGGTTAAAGTAGCACAAATGACCACCAGGAAAATGGTAGCATTCCAGGAGAATTTAGCAGAGATCAGGTCAGGAAGGTGCTACAAATAATTCCTCTGAACCTCTGTAACAGTCGCGAAATACTCTAACTTTGAGAGACCTAGGTCTAGAACATGTAAGCTGAAGAAAATCTAGCAGTCTAGTGGGTCTGTGATAATGAATATCTTTTTCCTTCTCAGTTTTTACTAGAGTAGAAATTTTACACTATCTATTATACCTACTCATTATAACCAATTGTCATTATTCCACTTAGAGTGTGGTGGATAAATTTAAATATGTAACCATGAAACTGTACATTTCGGTGTGATAATTGAGCTAACTTTGCTCAACATTCTAGCTAAGATTATAAGTGTCAGGAGTATGAAGATGATCTAGGGACATTGGGTGCAAGCAAGATGTGTATTCTGTATCAAAATAAATTAGTGTCATCTTTAGAGTACAAGTGAAGTTTACTGAGCCAGCAGAGAGAGGTGACCATGCCTTTCTTCTGCTACATCTGGCACTCTATATCTTTTAATTGTTGTAGAAAAGCTGGAGAATATTCAGAAGAAAGCTTCAGATATTTTGAAGATGATGAAAATTTTGTCTGTGGAGACACTTAAAAGTGTTTATCTAATCACAAGAAGAATAGGAGTGATTACAGATATGAATCCTTTTCCCAGGGTGGAGATAGTGCATACTAAAATACTGCATTGATCTAGGAGAAAAATGCAACACGTAATAGAAGAAATACTGGACCAATATTTAACAAGTCAATCAGTATAAGAAACCACTGACAGCACAGGTAGATTGTCTTTCTGGAACAGAAGAAGAAATTGTAGCTTCTGTAGGAGAGTAAGTAGGCAATATTCAAGGACTGTAATATATCAGTTGTAGGTAAATAGTCTAAAAGTACATCTTGGTTTTAAACTGTGTTAATTCATTTCTCTTAGTCACAGAATTCATATTTTTATTTCCTTCAGATAAAAAATGCTGTTGTTGATAAGACATACCATTTTAAAAAATATAATCCTATCAAATCATAGGATATTTTCCATTCATATTCCATACAGCTCTACTGTAACTAGTTATTCTTGTTGCAGATTAAAAATGTTGAACAATTGCTTTTAAGTGTTATTTTCTGTTCTTATAAACTGTAGGCTGCATTTAAAACATTTTAAAAATTCTAATGAATACAAATACACATAAAAGCTGTGAAGTATGAGCCCTTTTCACTTGATGGATTCTTCACAGTGTACTGGGACATAGGCATGTGCCCTACAGCTTTCTTTCCACAGAGACCATCTTCTTTTTCTTATAGGAGAACCAAGTATTTGTGGAATGAATCTCAGAAAGACACTTAGGTTGGACCACTGTTTAGAATTGAATCTCCGCTACTAGATACCTAATAACCAACTTTTTAACTATATACATGGTAAAGACAACTCTTTAAAGTGCATGTTGCAAAATGCCAAAAATGAGTTATGAAAATCCATTTTCCGCTAGAGGGAAGGAAAAAAAGGCAAATTATATAGCGGTACTATTCAGAATTTCCTTAAGTATTTTCTAGAGGAAATCAGCTCTTTTCATGAAAGAAGAACATCTCATTGAACTGCAGTGATTTGATGAAAATCACCGAATGCACTACTGACAGAGATGGGAGAAGGCTTAGATGCCCTGAATGTCTGCTTAGTGCTCTGTCCTTCAAGTAACTTTATAAAATTTTGCTTTCCAGAATATATAGAATCCCTTCACATTTCTTTAAATCTTTTGTGCTTAAATTGTGTTCAAGACTGTGAGACTTTCTATAAGATTTCTTTTCTGTGTGTATTTGTTCTATGCATGTTGCTGGCAAAGAGAGAAGGAAAGCTGGCCAAAACTCAGGTATTTTACTGAACATCTGGAAGCTGGTTTTACAGACCTGGGGCGAAATTCTGGTCCAACTGAAATTAATGACAAAACTTTAATGGGGCAGAATTTCACCCTTGGGATCTAAGCAAAAAATATCTCCACCCTTACAACCTGAGAACAGAAACTTGTTTTCAACAAGATGTTAGTTGCTACTACTTATTACAGAGTAGTTCTAAAGAGAATTTTGTTGTCAGTCCAGTTAGCTGTTTAAAGGAAATAAGAATAAAAATCATGGTAAAATCCATTTTGCCAGTTTATGAATACAGAGACCAATTAGTTCATATACACAGAAAAAAACCCATAGCAAATCCTTACACCTATGTTGCAAAGACCTTTTTGTTGCTGTTTTAGAGTGAAGATACTTTGTTAATATTCGTTTTCTTTTCAGATTATACATATATATTTATCTGGACTGAATTTGGAAAAGTCTACTATAGGGTTAAGGTAACAAATAAAAAGATGTAACAGTACCCTCTCACAAAATCATAAACAGCCAGAACCTGATCTGAAAAAAAGAAAATGTTTTCAAAACTCAGAAAAAAACTCTAAAACCAATCAGGGTTGGGGGAAAAAATAAAGCTTCTTTTTATTTCAAACAATTGTTAATTCAAAGCTAAGTGGGAAGAAACACCATAATTGCTTCTTATATGTCTGGGCCTCATTTGTATGGAATTTTCCAAAATCCTTCAGTTTTAAGGACCTAAATTCACTCCGTGCCTTGTGATTGGATGTTACAAGGCATTGTTGAAATGCAAATTTTGGCCTGAGCCATAATAACACAGAGACGAAGATGTTTGTATGGATGTTCCTTATTGATCTATTTTAAAAAATGAAAACAAAAGGATGAGCAAGCTGGACTGGATTCCTTCTTTTGCTTTTTGCAAGGGGTGAAAACTGTAAAAATTTTGAGACCAATTACTAGGACTCCTGTAAAGCCTTTGACACAGTCCCCCACAACACCTTTCTCTCTAAATTGGAGGGATATGGATTTGATGCATGGCCTGGTCAGTGGATAAGGAATTGGTTGGATAGTTGCATTCAGAGAGTAGTGATCAATGGCTCGATGTCCAGATGTAGACCCATGACAAGTGGTGCTCCTCAAGGGTCTGTTCTGGGACCAGTGTTGTTTGATATTTTCATTAATGATACTGACAGCAAGATCGAGTGCACCTTCAGCAAGTTTGCAGATGACACTAAGCTGAGTGAGGCAGTGGTTACACCAGAAGGATGGGATGTCATCCAGAGGGACCCAGACAAGCTGGAAAAGCGGGCCTGTGTGAACGTCATGAAATTCAAGAAGGCCAAGTGCAAGTTCCTACACCTGGGTTGGGGCAACTTCTGGTATCAATACAGGATGGGTGATGATGAGACTGAGAGCAACCCTGCAGAGAAGAACTTGGGGGTGCTGGCTGACAAGAATCTGAACATGACCCGGTAATGTGTACTCGCAACCCAGAAGGCCAGCCGTGTCCTGCACTGCATCAAAGGAGGTGTTTCTCCCCCTCTACTTGGTTCTTGTGAGACCTCGCCTGAAGTACTGTGTCCAGTTCTGGAATCCCCAACATAAGAGGGATATGGAACCGTTGAAGTGGGTCCAGAGGAGGTTTACGAAGGTGGTGAGAGGTCTGGAGCATCTCTGCCATGAGTACAGGCTGAGAGAGTTGGGCTTGTTCAGACTGGAGAAGAGAAGGCTTTGGGGGGACCTCATAGTAGCCTTCAAGTACATGCAGAGGGCCTACAAGAAATCTGGGGAGGGACTTTTTACAAGGACTTTATATTGGAAGGAGGGAGATTTAGATTATACATTAGAAAGAAATTCTTCACGATAAGGGTGGTGACACACTGGAATAGGTTGCCCAGGGAGGTTGTGGATGCCCCCTCCCTGGAAGTGTTCAAGGCCAGGTTGGATGGAGTCTTGAGCAGCGTGGTCTAGTGGGAGATGTCTCTGCACATGGCAGGGGGATTGGAACTACATGATCTTCGAGGTCCCTTCCAATCCAAACTATTCTATGATTCTATGATTCTACGACTTCAGAATACCTGAGGCTGGGCCATTGCTGTACTGCACTGCTGAAAGGATAGAGACTCTTGAATTCAAGCCAAACAAGTTGTCATGCAACAAGATACATCACTGCCCAAGTTGAAATAATTGTCAACATAGGTTTTATAGGAGGAATTTATTTGAATAATTATTGGTGAACAGTGCAAATTCACAGAGAGAATCTAAAGGTCTGTCCTATTCCAGGCTATTAAACCATATTATTTCTTTCCATTTACAACTGAGGTTTTTGTGTTGTTTCTTCTCTCTCTCTTTCATTTTTATTTTATTTGCTCTCTGGTCAAGTCTCAAGACATTCACCTCCCTGCTTCAGACAATGCATTTTCTCAGGTGCCACTATCCTTGTAACCTCAGTTAGTAATTGATTCACATATATCACTTTCCAAGATAGCAGTGCTAAGATTACTGTGAAGAGACACAAACAAAGGGTGATATAAATTACAACAGCACATTTAGTGGGCACACAGGATCACAGTGTAGCAGCGGGCCAGCTGCCTCTGTACTTATATTTTCATGTTATTTTGAAAAGAGAGGCATAAGCACTCATCATATTCTGAGCACATTTCAAGCATACTAGAAAATATCAAGCTTTGAAATGCATTAGATACCTGCCGAAAGAACTAAAATTGGCATATGAGATTTTTGGATCACTTTGTTTGAACGAACATTGGGATTTTGTGCAGATGCTGCTCAAATGTGATTGTGCCATTGTTCTAAAGTTCATAGGGAAGTAAGGAGAAGGGTGTGAACCTGGACAGAATGAACAGTCAAAAATATTCCTATAAATGCTTTTGCTTCTATCTCTATGAAGTATTCTATAGTATTACGAGAGTGTTTCGTTTCAGACAAGTGGAGTCAGACTCTTGAGAGAGCTTAGACCTAAATTTATAAGTAACTATAGTAAGGACAGACTTTCAAAAGAGCTCAGCTTAGGTTCAATTGTGATATTTATTCCTCAGCCTGATTTTACCTTATTTTATGAATGTGGTTTCACGGTTCACCTTATTTCTTGTTATTTTTGCTCATTTTTCCATGTTGTTTCCTTTCTTTGCTGTTTCTCACAAGTCTTTCCGTCTATGCTCTGCTCTTTGCTTTTCCTCCTAATACTCTTGACTCAGCAATGAGTGATTTTATTTCCAATGCATTCTACTATTAATAATGTATGCAAAGACCATTCAGTGTAACTTACTTTGTTTCTCTCCCAACATCCCTACATCTTTTCTTAACACACAAATATATGGAGGATGGCTTAAGCTGGGAGGTGGGATATGAAAGAGGGACTTGTGTTTCATGATATGAGGGTTTAGATTTCGTGATATCGCTAACTGATAATCGGGGAAGTATAGTTCAAATGATTGAAAGAGACCTCTAAGTTCTGTTCGTCCCATCTCAAGAGAAGTAGGTACCTATGACCAGGCAGTTGGAAGGAAACATTCGAAGAAGGCTTGTGTGAAAAAAAAAATGTATCTCTCCCTTGAACAGTGATGATAAGTTTAGGCAGGCAGAGAGATGCCCTTACAACACTGGAATTCAGATTGCCAAATTGCTTCCTGCCTTCTTCACATATTTAAGCAGGGACAAGTAGGTTGATGTTTTGGTGCCAAGGCAGGTGGTCCAACTCTTGCACTTAATCCTTTCCCAGAACATGCTTTGGACTGGCCTGAGGACATGGAAGACAATAAGGAGGCTTCAAAGCGTATCTTTTTTCACTTACTGAAGTTGAACATCACTTTAGATATGTATCCTAAGATACGAGTTTTTCTAAAGCCAAAATGAAGAGGAGGCTAATTGGTTGGGTAACTGTTCAAAATTTTACTCAGCCTTTACCATTAGTGAAATCTTTTTGTCTGTTTTGTATGGCAGGACCTGACTTGCTATCACTTTTTTGTGTTCACTGGTATTCTGCAGTGATCAACACAGTGGCATTGTCTACAGTCACCTTCAGAACTGGACCCTGAGAGGTATCATTCCCTCCTCTCATGTGGGTATGAAAGTGAACAAAGCATATTCAGCACCCAGGGGATCAGGGCCTTCTGCTCCTCACATATTCTTGTTCTGTTAAAATAAAAGCAAGAAAAGAAGCCTTTGGTTGAATATAGCTATGATGGTATGTGTTCCTCATAATTACTCAATTTAGCTGTACAAAAGAACGCCAGGCTTAGATCTGGAAAAGGGCTGCATTTTTGGGAACTGTTTTGAAATAGACTGAATTTGAGTCAATGTCCATCTGATATCACTTAGTTATTGTGGTAACACTGTTTGAAGTGGTTTCTTTCAGCACTGGCTTGGCCTTATAAGCCAGTCAGCAGTGGCACAAGGTGCCACCCACATTTAACTCAGAGGCAAGCAATGCACAGCTGGAAATAGTCATTGCTCTAGAAAGAGCCATAAGAGCTGAGTGAATGAAGTAATTGCTGACTCACGTCTTTGACTAGCTTGTTTTTCAGGAATTTGATCATTTATGGAGGGATGAAGCCTAGGTCTGCTTAGTTATATTGAGGAAGATGTCAGGATCCTATCAAAAAAATGTCTATCAGAAAATACTATCTCTTTCTGTCTACATCAGGCACAATTTTAAGTTCTGTTCATTGCAGACCTTTGTAGATTTTAACTGTAAATTAGCAAAAATATAGAAAAAGCATATGTTAATTGTTATTGAGAACTACAAAGAGAGGTAAAAAACCCTAAACCAATGGTGGTAGTTCTGCAGAGCTTTAGGGAATGAAAGAATTAAGCAGAGTTAATATGCTGAAGTGTATGAAGTTAAGTTTTGCCTTAAGTCTAACAACAAAATATTAAAACAGACAAGTAGAACAGTTCAGAAATTAGTCAAAAGCAAATGCACCATAAACTTACAAGGCATTAAGAAAAGTACCAAAATCTATAAAAAAAATGTAACGCATGAATGAAGAATTATCTTTTTTTCCTTCGTCCTATAGTACATGAAAATACGGTGCGAAGAGATGTTAATATATATCTAGTAATTTAATTTTTATTTTTACTCCTGTTTGTGCTCCTCTGAAATTTTTTAATATTTTTTTCTGCATCTTCTTGATTATTTGCATTATAATGATAGCATGCTGTGTGTTAAAAGAGATCAGACTCTCATTTAAGTGGGTTGCCCAAAACTAGTAAGTGTCAAAAGTGTGAAAATAAACAAAAAAACAACAACATAGAAAAGCACAACAGGTCAGATAACAAGAAGGGAAAGGGCATTCTCTACATTTTACAAACAGAGCACTTAATTCTCCCTATCTTAGAGATGGAGCCCTAAGGTACTTTGGTCCTTTAGAATTCAAGTGTCACAATCAAGGTCGCAAAAGTAACAGGGAATAGAAGCAGAATAAGAATATTCAAAGCGTGGAGGAGCAGAAAACAACACTTCTGTTTCACAAAATGTATCAAAACTTCAAGTGCATTTTCATTGTTAAGAAGAAGGAAAGCAAAACAAAATAAAAGGGAAAAAAAATCAAACAAAAGGGAAGCCCCAGGAAGACTTCGTAATAGGTACTTGCATGTGATGTGGGAGACCAGGCTCACAGATGTTGCAGAAAATGAGTGGGGACTTCTACTAGATAATGTTACCAATGAGGGTCTGAAACTCTGAATCAGTCCACCTATGTTTGCAGAGTCATCCTAGGTCCGGGGAAATCAGTCTGTAGAATTGATGGAAAGTTTCAGCTTTAATGACATGTCATTTTTCAACAGGTAACTGTTAAAGTTTTTCACCTGTTCTGAGCCCTTGTTTACCAAGTCTCAGTACAGATTGGCAGCAATTTTTTCCCTTAGTAGTATTTTGCTGACAAAAATTTTGTGCAACTTCAGCTCTTAAATGTCATGCATTTGGTTTCAAAAAGAAAATGTAACTGTACCAAAAAAGAATAGAACTTTTTTCAGTGGAAATATCTCCCAGTCAGTCCTAATAACATATACTGTCATTTTTTATTTATCGACTTAATCGTAAACATATTTTCTCCAAATGAATTATGGTAGGTTGAAGACCTGAAATCACTTTTTCTAGTATCAACTGTCCTTTGTTTTTCCACACCACTCACTCCGAAACTGACAACAGGAAAGGTCAAGTAGGTCATGCTTAGCTAGTCCCAAATGCCACAGCATATTATCCAAGACACAGAATATAATTATCTTCTCACAAGCGGCAATTAGTGAGAATATCCCCCATCAATTCTGTTTAACATTCAACATTTGTAATGTGGCAGAAGCCAAGACGCTACAATAGCAAGGCCATGTTACCTTAATAAGGTTAAAAATAACATCAAATACAGAAGGTTTTTGTGTTAAAAACTCTGAAATTTGAAAAAAGAAAATACATATTCCAAATACTTCAAAATATTTTTTGTAAAATTCTATACTGTGAAAATATGCATTTGATTAGGCTGTTCTTTCTGCATCTCAATATACGGATGTAATCAAGGACAAATAAGCAGCAAAATATTTAGTGTATAGTTATAAAGGAAGGAAATCATCATCCTTATTACTAAACTCATTTACAGCGGACAGGGAAAAATGAAGGTAAAGAGATGTTCAGTCAGCATTTAGAAAAGAGCTAGTTAATTTGGAGCATCTCTGTTTCTTGGTGTCTGATGTAAGTACATGGAAATTATTTTCTGAAGTTTTCAATTGTGGTCTGGCTTCAGCCCAGATCTCCTCTGTCTCAGGTCTGTGCTTTAACCACAAATCATTCTTCAATCCCTCTGCAGTGAATAAAATGAAATTATACAGAAATTGAAAGTCTTCATTTTGCTATCTATGGACTAACATTGAAAGTATCCTGGATCATCAACAAAGAGTTTATCCACTATGAACATTTATTTCCTACCATGCCATATCCACAGGATCATTTTTCTGCCAAGTTAACTTTCCTATGTGTAATGATCTCCAGTTCCAGCAGTGAGTGCGTTAGCCTCGGACTGGATCATCTGAGGCTGTGTTATGCACCAATAGCCTAAATGTGTCTCTCTGATTTCTTCCAAATTATGTCTGGTTTTCTCTTATTTGTCTCAAATCTACAGAATCCTTTTCTGATAGATTCTCATTTGACAAGTGAAAATGTATTCAAATTAAATACTTCGTTTGGCACCAGTCTCACAGAGAATTCCAGTAATTCCCGTAGCAATTTGGGATGATCACAGTAATGCCCTATGGGAAGGACTGAATTAAATTTCCCCCTCTTCTTTCAAACAGCTGAACAACACACTGCATTTTTCCTTTCTCAGAGGGAGGGCACAGCCAAATCCTGACGGTCAACCCAGCATTCACTTGTCACAGACTCTAACTGTATTTTTGTCAGGAAAATCAGCTTTCTGGGAGTTATTTAGTGGTATAAAAGTAGTAGGTTATATGAAGGAAGGATGATTTTCCTTCTTTGCTTTCTAAAAAGGACTAGCAACACTGCCAACAATTGGCTGAAATGGAAAAAAATATTAATAAATCTTGTACGGAAGAGTCAGGGTTACAGGATGCCTGATAAAAAAAAGAAAATACTTAATTTCAAATGGCAGATTCTCTTGAACTAACAGCACAGGATTATAATGCAGTAACTGACAGATTTATGCATTGAAATTTCTCTCAAGTATTTGTGAGTAGCTCTGGAAGCCTCTCTCACATGCAGTTCTCCTGTAGATGAGTGGAAAGGTTCTGCCAAGCTCTCACTACAACCCAGCTGACTCAAAGCTTTAAACTTTTTAAATATTATGGGCACAAATTCACCTGGTTTCAACAGCATTATGTACCTAGCAGAAAATGATACAGAATACCTTTTTATTTTTACTGAGTCAGTGACCAGAAGCTCAGCACAGACTCTATTTGCATCTTCTACCATAAAAAAGAGCATGCTAACTCAGTATCAGGTAGTTCACTATTATGAGTCAATTAAGATCTTTTATATATCTCATTCATGCAGAAATTACTTTTCTGTCTCTCTGATAAAAAGATATACAATAGCTTTCTTGACAAGTCTATTTTTATGCTTTACTAAAATCACTTTGACCCTCAACACTGAAGAGAAAGCAAAAAAGGTCCCCTGGCTGCTTACAGATAGAAGAATTCTTTTAACTCTCTAAAAGCTAATGAATTCCTGTCTTTCCATTTGCTATTTGACTACAACAGTATTTAAGATGCTGAAACTAACTTCAAGGCCTCCATCTGAGAACTCAGAAGCTCATGATACAACTTCTAAGACAAAATACACAAACAAAGAAGCAAAAACTGTCAGATTTTTATGTGCACGAAGATGAAATAGTGGGATAATTGCCTAAGGTCAGAAGATTCAGAACCAATGCCAGGATCTGAGCCTGAGGCCCACAGGTACGTTAATCTAAGCCTTCTGCTTCCAGTAGCCTCCTCTAGACTCAAAGGAATGGGCTTTTCAAAGCCTGCCACTGCAAACTCATCACAAGTCTGAAGAAAACCCAGAGAGTTACCAGCAGTGACAGTTTCCCAACCCTCATTTCAAATGCATGCACCATTAAACATTAACCAGATGAAGAACTAAAAACCTACAAGGGGCCAGTCTGAAGCATGGATCAACAATAGCATGCAGTGTGCTAGGGACAGACATGCAAACGGAAAGTTGCTCATGTCTGATCTATTCCTTGGCATTTGACTACCTCTTGAAATCTTTCAAACAGACACAACCTGCTTCATTGACTTTCCTTGCCTTGGACTACTACATAAGGCAAAAGGAACTAACAAGTAAAAAAAATAAGGAAAACCATAGATTTCAGCAGAACAGTTTTCACTGTGACTATCACTGATGACATCATTTTAAAGCACAAAGGTGAAAGGCCTTTTTTATAGCTGCCGGAAATCGTGGTAACACACTCTCTTTGTTTCCAAGCTACTGAGGCCAGAAAAGGCTTTCCTGACTTCTTTATGTACAAACGTATTACATCCTTGTTCCTGGGTCACAGGATGCACCTCCTAATGCCTGCTGTCAACTCATTTGTGACACGTAACCGTAGTCGAAAAGTGGTTGCATTGCTGGTTTTGTAACGCATATATTGTTCATGATTATCTAAAAGCATTAGCCTCTGGGAAAAGGATTGCTTCAGGGTTCTAATTAAAAGAAATCATAAACAGTCAAATCAAGTGTTTCCTATTTGTGCTTTATTTAATAAGGAAGGAATGGCACAGATAGTATTTCCCCTAGCCTTGTCTTTTCAGAAACAGACAGGGGGGAGCAATGAACCCTTCAAAGCCCTGCAATCACCATAAACTAGTCCCAAATCGATTTTCATCCCCAAACCCCTCCTCTGAAGGCTTAATGGTATTTTCACGTGGGATCCAAAGCAGGCGGTCTTCAAGGAAAGTTATTGCATCTGGTGAAAAAAATAAAGTTGACATTTTTTGACAAGACCCTTAAGTATGCCTCTCCCAAGAGGGCTGTAACATAGAAGAGGCTGAGCAGGTGGTAATAATCAGCATTACATACATTTGAGCATTTTCTATAACATGGATTACAGTGGAATTCCTTCCTCCCTCTCCTCTCCTTAGGGAAACTTGCAAAAACTGCAAGCATTGTCAAGGCCCTTTGATAAGCATTTCTATCACCAGTTTCACAGCTGTAGCTAGATTGTTTAAAATACATGAAACACAGCCCCACCCTCCTTGAGAGATAAGGACTAGGGAAGGATAGGACTATCTCTCTCTCCTTTCTTTCTCAGCAACCACTAAGCTTGTTTTCTAAATACTAGCTGAAAATATTTTACTGTTGTGCTTCAGCACAACACAGTGGTGTTTCCAGTGTTTGTCTGCTTTGGACTGAAGGGTGGATGCACCACTACCCCTCAGAGAAAGGCAGTGAGGAAAACCAAAGGTAAATAAGCAAAGATTATTGTGTTCTTACAAAAGGCCAAGAATAAAGGTAATTCTTTTATTTCAATTCTTCTCTTGCCTTTCTTCCTCAGAAAGTGGTAAATACTGAGAAGGTTTAAACCCAACCAGAGACCCTTTCAAGGCTGAGAGAGGAATCCCACAAGAAGTGAGGTGTGACAATCTTTTGCTCATTTGTGCAGCCTTATACAAGGTCTGCATGATGGGAGCTCTGAATCCCGTTGTGCTCTTGTGAGTTCAGCTCTTCATGCTGAGAAATGGTCTCTGTTACAAACGTCTTACAGTTTGAGATGATGTAGTGATGATGTAATGAATGAAATCTGTGGCATTAATAGTGCGTTGAATAATGGTAGATTGATAAAAACATTAATAAATGCTTCTATAGTTAGAGTTTAGTGATATCTTTTCACTGAGTAATAAATAGAAAGGGAATGCAGTTTCTGGCGGTCACTGAAACAATTTGGAAATAGTGAGAGGTTTCTACCACAAAAAAAAAGAAGGAAGAAATGAACAGTGGAAGTAGGGGGGAGAGGAAGGCCTCTCAAGATAATGAAGATCCACATCTGTATTTTCTTGGGTTTCTCTGCATGTTTTTAAAGTTTGGGATTTTTTGCTTAAAAATCCATCATTGGACTGGCTCAGATAGAAAAATACCACATTCATGTCCTCTTCAATCCTATAACAGTTTTTCATCTAATTATTCTATGAATTTCTATAGCTTGAGCATTGACTGTGGCAGACTTTTGATTCTATTTTCTTAGTGAATATTTACCTCACTCTGATAAAATCAAACTTTAAGATGCATAAGTTTGTAAAAGGATATAAAGGATTCTCTGGTTTTTTCTTCCCTAGAAGAGCTCTAATTATCTTTTCAGGTAGTTATTGGATACTAGATTTTTTTGTCAATAACCCTGATAATTTTGAAAATTATAGACTGTAAGTTTTATTTCATCACAAATATGTTTACCCTCCAAAGAGTAACTCTTTCTTCTCTCTCCTGATTTCAGTTATAGTAACATTATCTTTCTCTTTTTATCATTTCTTTTTTTGCCATAAAACTGCAACATGCTTTTATTTCACTTAAATTCTAGAAGGGCTTCAGCAGAGGGAAGCCTCAATAAAACCTTTGTGTGTTCTCCCATGGTCTTCTCTGACTGGGTAATGTTCATGTTTCAACACACTGAGTATTTTATTTCTGAAACATACAGGCAATTTCCCCTGAAGCCAGAGAAAACAAATGATAATTTTACTGGTTTGTTTCTATCACTTGTGTTGCAACTGTGTCTAGCAGTGTGGTTAAGACCAGTTTATTGAGACGATATATTATATGAAGCCAGGTAATATCCATTTTACTTTAAAAGATCATCCTTCTAATTATATTTTTATTGCTTCATGGAAAGATTAAGGATGCATCTAGAGAAACATTTCTGGTTTTAGGACAATGAGGCTGGAGAGACTCTAATGATCTTGAGACATGTGCAGGATTGTCTGCCTATCTTTCCACATCTCTGAAAATTCATAGTACATTTGTGAACTAGCATAAGAAAGCCTGGAATATTATAGAAGCATAGAATCATAGACTCTTAGAATGGTTTGGGTTGGAAGGAACCTTAACGATCACCCAGTTCCAAACCCCTTGCCATGGGCAGGGACACCTTTCACTAGACCAGGCTGCTCAAGGCCCCATCCAGCCTGGCCCTGAACACATGGGGGCATCCACAACTTCCACGGGCAGCCTATGCCAGTGTCTCACCACCCTCATCATGAAGAATGTCTTCCTAATGTATAATCTAAATTTTCCCCCATTCAATTTAAATCAATTTCCCCTTATCCTATCCCTACTTGCTCTACTAAAAAGGCCCTCCCCAGCTTTCTAGTAGGCCCTCTTCAGGTACTGGGAGACCACTATAAAGTCTGCCCAGAGCCTTCTCTTCTCCAGGCTGAACAAGCCCAATTCTCTCAGCCTGTCCTCATAGCAGAGGTGCTCCAGCCCTCTGAATATTTTCGTGGCCCTCCTCTGGACCTGTTCCAACAGTTCCACATGTTAGGGATTCTGGAACTGAACACAATATTCCAGGTGGGGTCCTCAGTAAAACAGAGCAATTTCACTGAAGTAAGCAAGATCTCAGATCTCACCATCGTAAGTCCAAGTAAAATCTGAACCACTCTTGTGTTAATCTAAAAATAAAATGCCTTACCATGGATCTATGCATCAGTCCTCTTTATCTCTTGAGCAAGTTCTATCAGCTGTGTGTAAGCTACCAATTTCTACCCTCCAGGATACCTTCTTCTGCTATGTCACGACTTTCACGGATACTTTGAATGGAAAGTACATCTCACTCAGCCCTATAGGTCCTGTCTTAGGGACTGGGACCCCTGGGTAGATCAAAGAACTCATGCCTTGGTTCACCTTGGACAAAGCCTTATAATCTTAAGGCTCCTCACTGTGGCCTAAAATTGAAAATCAACGTCTCCATGTTCCTAAACAAGGAGTTTGAAGCTTATTTCAGGTTGTGGAGTGTTGACACAATAATATAACAATCCAGAATGAATTATGACTTTACCACGTGACAAGGGATGTCATTGTTTTATTGATAAAATAAAATATTAAAACCAATGACTTTTATCTAATACTTGCAGTGATATAAATGTAAATGGGAGAGCAGACTGTAAAATGAAAGATGACACTTGAGGTAACTGAGGTCTGATTTGCATACTGCCAAACTAAAACAAACTAAATAAAACATGGATGCAAAAGTAGTATTTGCACACTAAGGGAAAAATAAAAGACTGGTTTTGCAGACAAGTCTATTGGGAAGGAAAAAAGTTATTACTAATAATTAAGCCTGCTGTATCACTATGAAACTTGTTAATTCTGAATTCAATGTAATGAACACACTAGTCTGACTGGTTCACGAGTGCCCTGTTCTGTGTATGCTTTGCAGGTTCCCATTAAAATAACTAATATTACTATCTCCACATAAGCTGGTCATTTTAACAAAACATGGAGAAGAAACTCCAGTAGCATTAGGAGTTGTATGTCATGGTCTTGAAGAGTTTTCAGCCTTTAGGCTCAGTAGTGTCCCTGCTTAATGGAGCCATAATTAGTTAAGCCAATTACTTAAAGAAGTCTTCATGCTCTCTTCCTTTTAGTTCTTTTTTCTTGCTTTGCAATCTGCCTCCTATTAGGTGTCTTGTTGCTGCCTGATTTGATCTGAAGCCCCTGCATGGCCACAGCAGGATGCAAGTCTGATTTACACTCACATGCAGAGTTCCTGTTTCTAACAGGGGGGCTGTGAGATCTTGGACCTCAAAGGGAGAACAGAGGGGAATTTCACAACTGGGAAAAAGGCAGCAGAAAATGTGTTCTGAATTATCATGCCATTCCAAAACTCTGGCTTTGGTTGCCATCGGTTCATCAGTACAGCAGTGCCTAGCGGTAAAAAGGGCTTATCTACATGAACACATCCATGATGCACACTGTTTAACCAACATTTGTTATCATTTCTGACTACCACTGCACACAATGCCCACTGTCAGCCAGAGTCCAGCATTTCATTAATATCTGATCAACAGAACTACTGGTTTTGTATTACGTCTTTAATCAAGAGGCTTGGAATGAAACACGTTTCCCACCTACAAAAAAATTCCAAGAGTCTAGCTGATATGTGTGCAGGTGAGGAACAAGAGAAATGCCTGAGGTGGTACTCTACGACACCAGCATATACTACATTTGAACCAGAGCAAAGTATTGCATACTTGGGCCTCTACACTTTGTTGAACTGAGCTCAGTCCAAAAATACTGAAACCGAATGAGGCGTTCAACGATATGGTTCTCACAGTCTGCACAGGGTAAACAAATTCTGCATGGATTTCATATTTACATGAAGAATTATACATTATAATGCATGAGGCATTTGATATACTTACAGCTACTGGTTCTTTAAAAGACATTGGTTTTATGCTATTTTCTTCTGAAGTTCAGATCTGGACTCTTTGAATCAAGACAATACTTTCTGAAAGACATGGGGTAGCTTGTATAAAAGCTGTCAGTTTTATTTCCAGGAATGTCTGCCATAAACCAGTTTTTTAATTTGACTTCTCATTTTAGACTTAGGAAACTAGATTGGATACTCCTTTACAATGTTAGCAATTAGTCTTCTCATTGCTGAACAGCCTACTTTGGGAAAAACATATGGAAGTAAGTTCAGGAAAAATTAAGTCCTTCATGGAAAATAACCTAACCAACCATCTGCTGGCTGCAGTCTCCCCATCTTTTATCCTGCGGGATATGTCACTTGACCAAAGCCAAAAGAAAATACTGTTACACCTTTCATGCAAGAGAAACAGTTGATTGTCCCAGTTTGTCATTGGCAGAGACTCTTCTTGCTAGCTGTACCCCACAGAAATGCTGACTTGTAGTTGTAAAACTCATGGTCTAAATGCCATTCGTAAGCCTGTGGTGACTCAAGTTCTAGAGACTTTCAGACCATCGCCCTGAGCCAGCTGGGAGGCCCAGATTCTTTTAACATTAAGCGTGATTGGAAGAGAGCCTCTACCCCGTTACTGGAGCTGCTAAAACCAATTGCACAAGATGTAATATTAGGCATGTTTAAAACATTTCAGGAAGAGATTAGTTAAATGGTATGCTGAGCCTTTTCCTCCAGCTGGGCCCACAAGCAGTGATAGCAACTTCAGACTTTTCACTGAGGTTGGTAATTAGGTCTGCTTCACTCCCAGGAGATTAATTCTCTGCAGAACAGGGTATTACAGTCCAGCTCCTGTAACCATGGGCGGACTCAGTCAGCAGGCTGATTTCAATTAGAGAAGTTAAGTGCTATTGACTTCTCCCGTGTACAAGAAGAGATAGGCATGGGAGGTAGAAGCCAAATAACAAACCAGATTGCTGAGTTAATATTACAGTTACAGATACAAGAAAGAACCTTAACCTGTTATCTCTTGAAAGAATAGATGAACATATTGTTTTGTTTCTTTATTTCATTGCAATTAGCTGAACCCTTATAAATGATGACTTGCACAGGCAGAAAACCTTGTGCATTTTTGTTTTAGTTTTCTTTCATACAAGATGAGAAAAATGTTTTGTATCAGCAATTAAATTCTTGTCTACCTTAAAAAGCTCTGCGGCAATGGAGAACTAATCGAGTTATAACCTTATAGGAGGCAGAGCTGAGGTGAAGTTTTAATGGTAGAGGAGCTCAGGCAACGTTAATGTGTTTCTATGGATCTGTTTCCCTGCTCCTGGCAACATATTCCCACGCTGTTTGTACAAAACACTGTGCCATAGTGACAGAAAATAGTCTTTGGAAGTACTTAGACAAACAGTGTCTATGGTCTCCTCACTGCGCACCACAGCTGGCCAAAATATCAGAGTATTTGTTTGTTATCCTCAACAATCTCATATCAAGCAAGAACACTCGATTGGGAAACTGTGCATGTTTATGGCTGTTTATCTGTTTCTTTTGTCACTACCTCCTTAATGTGTTCTTACTGATGGCTTAACATGAACTCACAACTCAATAATTCTCAGTAAAGCACCTGTGGTATAAGTGATCACTTACTATGTTGAGTGCTAGCTGAGATCTGCTTTTTACTGTGGCTGAATCCTGTTGAAAATGAATAGAGATTCATTTTGCTTTTACAGTGATAATCAAAATGTTGATGTTGCTGCACCCATTGCACATAGTGAGAACATTCACAGATTCCCATGAGGTGATGTATTCCATTCCATTCCATTTCTTACAACACCTATTCAGGAGGTAAGAAAAATGTTCTCAGAGGGATACATACAGTCTATATATCAGAGACATTAAGGACAGATGTAGAGAAGACGTAAAGGATATTTAGTGTACACTGTTTCACTTTATTGCACTTGCAAAAAAGCCAAATGTTTTCTGTTCAGTGACAGCAGGGGCTGCCGAGCAAGTGGAGATGTGCAGGTGGGGAAATCACACAGGTTTCAAGAGCAATTTCACATCTGTGCTCAAGGCCTTTCTTTCATCACGGTATTTCTCTCTTCTTTTGAGCACCCTGTCTGCAGGAGGCAAGGGGTATTTGTAGCTCAGGAGTGATGCTTAAATGATAATTCTTACCATTTACCTCTTCAAAGACACATACAAGCAACAATTACTTCAGTCTTAGAACAATCCTGTAAAGTGGGCAAGTTCTTTCTGTATTGTTATTTGCAAAAGATAAAGGAATAGATACAGAGGTTAGTTCCTTCAAGATGCACATCCAAATATTAGCAGAGCCTGAACTACAACGTGGAAAATCACAGTTAATATCCCCGTAGCGCACAGTAAGCTCAGAGAGCTAAGCAGTGGGTAGATCCGCAGGGTTTCTCATGGAGGGAAGAGAACATAGGCAGTTTGAAAACTCTGTGCTGAGAAGACCTCATGGTTCTCAGCTCAAAAGTCAGGTCTGGGATATGAAGGACAAGGCATCTGAGACGCATGAGAGTATTCACAGGAAGAACCATGCTTTGAAGTCCTACTGCTCAGCTTGGCTCACATTGGGAAACTGATATAGCACAGATGTAGGACCTGAAGTGGATTGGCATGTTTGGATGTGGATCTTCCAAATGTAGTGGCTACAACCTGCCTGGCATATTCTTGTTACCCAAGAGACATTTCAGGTTTTCCCTTTGCAGCTTTACTTTGCTATCTTAATATCAACATTTATTTTGATTAAGAAATCTACAATTCACTTATTTCATTGCAGTAGTGCCTGGTGGCACTCTAACCTGAATCAAGTGAAACCAGTTCTGCCTGGGCTATCTGAGGTACCTGGTGAATTTTAGCCTGGAGAAAAGGAGGCTGAGGGGAGACCTTATCATTATCTACAGCTACCTGAAAGGAGGTTATACAGAGGTGGGTGTTGGTCTCTTCTCCCATGTGACTGGTGATAAGACAGGAGGAAATGGCCTTAAAGTTACAGCAGGGGAGGTTCAGATTAGATATCAAGAAAAATTTCTTCACTGAAAGGGTTATCAGGCACTGGAAGAGGCTGCCCGGGGAAGTAGTTGAGGCACCATCCTTGGAGGTATTTAAAAGAAGGATACATAAGGTGGTCAGGTTTAGCAGTGGACATGTAGACTTGCCGGTCTTAAAGGTCTTTTCCAACCAAGCAATTCTATGATTCCATGAATGAAGAGCTTGAAATTCTCTAGAACTTGTTACTAATAAAAATTTAAATTTAAAGTGCTGAAAATTCAGTTTATATTTATTTTTTTCCAAATCAACTTAACTACCAGTAACAAAGGTACAAAATTCTTACATTATCTCTTCAATATGTGTGTGGATTTCTTGCTGCTACTGGAGATTTTTCATGTGTTTAGCTTCTGTACACTATGGGGCTCAAGCCACTGCAGAGGCTGGGATTTTTCAAGTCTTATTGAAAGTTAAAAGTAAATGTAATTTTGATAGTCTATTATTTTGAAAATAATAACCTTTTCTTTAGGAAAAAAATTAAGAAATATGATGAAACTGGGAAAGCTGTGTCTGAAAGCTGAAATAAACCAAACTTAGGTACAATAACAATTAAGCGTCTCTGATATATGTGAAGTCTGACACGAGTAAAAGACTAAACCTATAACTCGGGAACCAAGAGTGGGAGGGAAGACATGAAAAGATGGTTATTGAACATGTTCTGACCTGTCACAGTGAGACAAGGCTCATCTCAATCACTTCATTCATTATGAGTGGACACATGTTCAAATAGAGATGTTTTCTTAACCTCAGTCAGAAAATATTGGTGCTGTGCCAGCCCACAATGCTCTGTCTGTGAAGCAGTTTTTAGCTAATAATAAAATCACTGTGTTTGAGCACCCACCGTATTTGCCATACCTGGCTTCCTGCGATTTCTACCTCTTCCCAAAGATCAAGTCAGTGCTCAAAGGAACACATTTATTACTGGTAGAAGATGTGAAAAGAAAAAAGACAGAGATCTTCAACAGCCTTTCAGAAAAGGATCTGTGGAATTGCTTTGAACATTGGCAGCGCTGTATGCAGCTGCGTGTCAATTAAGAAGGGAACTATTTTGAAGGTGATCACGGTTGTTTATCTGAATTTGTCAAATAAAAAGAGTTACAGGCACAGTCTCAGGGTTTTTGTGTTGGACCTGGAATGTGCACATCATGAAAGCACTGCTAAATATTCCTCTTGTAGGTAAAAGCAACTGTTATTTCCATGTAAAAATATTACCATGTCATGATATTGCTATTTCCATATATATGGAAACACATATATGTGTGTGTATATGTGGATATAGCAGTATCCTGGTAAATTTCACTCTTTGTGTAAGTGTATAGGAGCATACACTTTAGAAAATGTAGAGCAGATTTTTATCTTGTCAGTTCTCCAGCAGTACAAAAAGTAATATGATTTGACCAAGTATACAGTAAAGCTGCTAAAGGATTATAAATCATGTAGCCAGGTGTATTCCAAATGCCATTTAACTGTATCTGAATTTCTGATATTTGTCTCCTATATCCTTTAAAACTTCCTTGTGGTGAAAATATCAGCATTTCCCTAGGCAATCCATTCCAGAGCTTAACTTCCCTTACTGTTAAAAGCTTTTTCTTACTGCCAAACTTAAATCATCCTCACTGTGACTTAATGTAGTGACTTTTTGTACCATTCACACAGGGCAATAAAGGTAATTTGTTTCTTTACACCTTCTAAATTGTTTTCTGTTTCCTTGAGATTTCCTTGGACATCTCTTTGTCCAGTCACCTAAGTACCCTAGGAAGAATTTCCAAAAATCTGGGTAGGAGATACATCAACTAATGTGAGTCTGCCCAGCCAGTTCATTCAGTATTGTAACCAGAATTTAGGAAAAAATGTGCCTAAGGCTTTTCAGCACCACCTGTCAATCATTTTCACTCTTCATCGAGTATCAGACCAATGTTATACCTTCCACTCACAACAGTGCATTACAGAATATTGCCCTGCATTCATTTACAATAGGAACTACTTTTTGTCTGATTTCCTGATTTTTCTACCATCAGGTTTTTATTTGGTCTTGGGAACTTTGATGCCATTTCCAGTTTTCTCTGTCTGTTTCTGGGGCTCACATGCTTTGAAGAACACATGATTTAACCAAGTTTGAATATCTCTAGATTCCCTTTACTTTCAAACACATGTAATTCTTAATTCTGTTTTTCAGGCTGTAATCAGAACAAAAAACAAGGCTGGTTTCAGCACTAGGATGACATTACTGCAGTTTCATTCCTCATGCCATAAGCAGACCATGTTTGTTCCCTGATTTCTGTTTCATGAGTCTGACTCCAATCTCACAAATGTAAGATAGTCACAAAGTCATACACGCCTTACTTTCTGCAAATCTCTTTAAAATGCTTCATGCTTAACAGGCAGTAAAGATGATATAGTCACAGTTACTGGTTTTAGGAGGTACAATAACTACAGCAGATAAGTAAAATTGTCAAATCTGATATCTACGTAACATTTACCCAATTTGTAAATTGTTATTTCATCTATATCCATTCCAGTCATTCCTAGTGATTAGTAAGACTGCAGTTACAGTGTTGCCAAACAAATCTACTATTTCCTTTCCCAAAGAGTTTCCCAGTCTTCCTTGTCAATGGCAGAAATATCTATTCTGCAGGGAATTCCAACCTTCTATATTCTTTCCTTAATTAAATCTGAAATATAAAATGCAGCTACTAATAGTTCCCAAGAATATAACTCAGGAAACATTTTTCCTTGATATTATTTGTCCAGTAAAATCCATATATATATAAATATAATAAAATAGCTAAAGTTGGTGTTCTAGTGTTAGAATTAAATTGAAATTTTTTTAAAATACATTAAGTATACTCACTGCATGAATCAGAAAGAAGCACAAGAATCTTATTAAAATGAAAAAGCCGATTCTCCTTAATAATATTTCTGCTTTAAATTATCAACACTGATATTGTCCAATTAAGTGCTATTATTTTTATTAAAATTATTTTTCTTTTAGAAGCTAGTCAAACAATTCATTGTGCCTTTTACATTCTTATATAGTTGATTAAAAGTAGATGAGATAAACAGGCAGGACTGACTCATCAAAAATAGTCAGTTGCAATCAGGCGATTAAAAGCAATTATTTCTGTGTTTCCCCTTTGACAATTTTTGTTCCTCCTACTCTGTGGACACATATGAACCTATGATGTCCTTCATTCATAGCTGAGGATCTTGCTCTTTTAGTTCACATTTCCTCCCATGCTAATCCTCTTCCTGATGTCAACTGAAGATGATGAGAGTGTACAATTGTAAATAACTTCACTTTAAAGATAATATAAAATGTAGCCGACTAGTTGATCGGAAGTAGAGTGTTAGTGCATTACTCTATCAGAGTTCTTTGGTATTCAGTGGTCTGTGATTTTTTGGTTTATTTGAAGAACTAGCCCTTGGCACCCTGTAAACACATTGACCCTCTAACTTTGTAATAAGTTTCTGTTAACTCTCCCAGTTTCTCACCTTCTCACTCCTTTGTCTCCTGTTATTCCCCAAAGGTGCCCATTAAAAATGGAAGTCTAGGAGTTTTCAAACCCATCTAATAAACTTAGGGCTGTAACTCATGATCTTTATGTGAAAGACTGGCAACATTGATAGACTCTTGCATGTGACCTGAATCTTTTAAGTCCTTCCCACTTCCCTGAAATCATGGTAGGCACTGGCTATTTCTGTTCAGTTTAGTGTGGCACTGAGATTTGTTTGGATTTGTGGTCAAAGCTCATTTGACTGAGGAAAAAAAAATGTTGTAGTATAGGAATATAAAAGCCTCTCCTCTCCTTCCTGCATAACACAGGCTTTTGCTTGACTGGTTGGTTGTATTGAGTTTATGTGCCCAGGTGCTGGCAGCGGGGCTCCACTGTGGCCTCTGTGAAGAGAGGTCATGGTTGCCCCATGCTGAACACAGCCAATCCCAGCTGGTTCCAGCTGGCTCCAAAGATTGCATCACAGGACCAGTTGAACCCCTCAGCCAAGCTGGAGTTCAGGGGCAAAAGCAGGTTTCTGAAAGGGCCAAAGGCAGCACAGGCAGGAGAGGAGGAAGCCAAGGAGGGAGCAGCAGAGGAAGCTGAGGCTGGAGAAGGGGGTGGGCAGGACGTGCTGCAGCCTGGAGCCAGGTCCCCTGCAGCCCTGGAGAGACCGTGCTGGAGCAGAGACCCACCTAGAACCCTGGGAGTGGCCCAGGCCACAGCAGGAGGGTATTTCCTGCAGAAGCTGCACTACGGAGAGCACAGGGGGGAGCAGGCTGTCCTGAAGAACCAGAGCCCAAGGAAGGTCCCATACTGGAGCAGGGAGAGATGTGAGGAGAGACAAGTATCCAAGAGGGGCTGTGATGGACTGGCCCCAACCTCATCCCTACCCCTGTGCCCCTTGGGGTCGGAGGAATCAGGAGTGGAGGGCTTTAAGTGGGAATGGGAATAAAGTGTGAGAAGAAGTTGTGGCTTTGTTTTTTTATTGTTTTTACTATCCAAACCTATCTTAACTGGTAATGAATTAAACTGGTTTTCCCAAAGTAAAGTCTGTTTTTCCCATGATGGTTACTGGTAAGTGAATCTCATTGTCTTTATCTTGACCCATGAGCCCTCCCATCTTATTTTATCCCCTGTCCTGTTGAGGAGGGGGAGTAAGAGAGAAACTGGTTGAGCGTCTGGCAATTGGCCAAGATGAACCTGCCATATTAGTGTATCATGATATTATTTATCCCTATTGAATAGTACTCCTATTTTCTGTCCCATTACTGATTTGCCAAAGACTTCAGTTGCAGCATGTCTTTTAGATCCCAAAGTTACTGGTTGAAAGCTGGAGCCTGCTCCTTCTCTATAGTCAATGAAGAGGAGGAAGGTCCTCCAGAACAGATTTGGTAATTCTGTGCAAACTACCTCAGATACTCTGAACTTCCTTCCAGAGAGGAAGAGACAGAAGATATGTCTCTAAACTATATGCAGAGTGAAGGATTCACTCATATTTAGGCAGTAAAGAGAGTGTTATATGCCACATACTTTAAATATACCTTGATGAATTCCCTTGCTAAATTCCTTTGAACTGTTCCCAGCATCTTCTCTGGTACAGATATTAAGCAATGTGAAATATTATAGGACTATAGTCTTAAACTCCTTTATCTTTTAAAGCAGTGAGGTCTGTGTTAATTTTATTTAATGTTAATGTCCTTTGGCCCCACTGTTCACAGTATAATACACAGCATTGTTTTGAAGAGGCTGATGTTGGCTCAGGCCAAAGAGATGCCAAAGGCTGTTCTAACAGTACAGTAATATGAGCAATGAAGCCCCTGGGAACACCCTCTGGTACTGTTTAATTTACTAATATAGGTTTAACTTTAGAGTAAAATTTTAATCCCTGCATCACATTTGAATAAATGTGTTCTGTCAAAGAGGTTTTGCAAGAGACCACAAGAGTGAATCCCACACATGACCCACAAAACACACTGCCTTGCAGGCTCACACCTCGTGTTCTAGGGCTGCTCAGTGCATTTCTTGCAATGGGTGAGGTCCCCGTGCTATCAACATCTTCCTGTCTGTAAAAGCAAGTGATCTCCACAATTTGATGCACAATTTGATGTCATTTCCGAAAGGAGCAAGCTGCTCTTGACTTGCTCCTCACATCTTCAAACTGTCATTGATATTAAAGCAGTATGTATAATATTGGTCATATGTTGCCATTCTGAAGCATTTTCTACTGTTTTCAAGCACCTTCAGGTTTTACCAAGAAACTAATCAACATCCTCCACGAAGGCTCAAAAACTCTGTTCCTTCACTGTAATTAAGAACTTGCTTTCATTCAGTGTGGGAAGAAGCATGAAGATGATTTACTGATGTAGGAACTGGGTGGAGTAGACCACAGAGGAATAAACTGAAATCATGTGGTATGAATTATTTGCAAAGGAGGAGGGGAAAAGGGAAACATATTGCCTATAGATCTCTATAGATAGATCTGGGTATATAAATATATAATGCGGAGTACCAGTAAAACAAAGCACAGATGATTAGGCCAAACCAAACATTCACATTAAACATTGCACTTGGCCTCATTTCAAAACAGGCAGAAGTTAACAGCAGGGAGAGATGACTTGCCAAAATTGCATCAGACACATATTAGGGAAGGAGGAAATGAGTTTACTTGAGCCAACTGTGACATCAAAGGGGTTGGTCTTGAAATGGGTTGTAGGAAAGGGTTCCCCCTTTGGTAAGAGTTGCAAAGTTCAGCCAACCCTTTCTAAAGAGGCTAAACTCTAGAGAGAACTTGACTTGTGTGTCCAGAGGAGAGCAATGAAGATGGTGAAAGGGCTGGAGCACAAGCACTGTGAAGAGCGGCTGAGGGAGGTGGGGTTGTTTAGCTTGGAGAAGAGGAGGCTCAGGGAAGACCTGCAGGCAGGCAGGGATTGGTCTCTTCTCTCAAGCGACTAGTGACAGAATAAGAGGACATGGTCTCCAGCTTTGTCAGGGAGGTTTAGGCTTGATATTAGGAAAAAAATTTCACTGAAGGAGTGATTCGCCAATGGAATGCACTGCCAGGGAGGTGGTGGAGTCATCGTCCCTGGAGGTGTTTAAAAACAGATTAGATGCGGTGCTTAGTGCTGTGGTTTAAATGATGAGTGGGTGCTAGTGTTGGGTCATATGCTGGACTAGATGATCTCAGAGGTCTTTTCCAACCTTGTGATACTGCGATAGTTTTTTCTTCCTTTCCTAAAGAAAAACAGTGTTCTCAGTCAGAAGTGTGTGACTGGGGACTGCTATAAGAGGGAAATAAACTTTAAGGAAAAGTTTGGACAGAAGGTGTAAAGATTTGTTCTGGAAGAAGAAGATTGAATCCTAGTTTGAATATTTTCTCTTACAAAAAAAAAAACTTAGTAACCAGTATTGCTCTGAGCTAAAGTGATTGCCATAATTTTTTATGTAGAACAGTCTTATTCAGATGAATTAGGAAGGTGAAACTAAGATAAACCGCTCTTTGGTTCAATAATTTGCCTGAACTACAGCCAGCCCAATGGAAACTTTGATAAAACTTAGAAAACAAAATAAGATGAGACAACTCCTGGTATCATTGAAGTTAATGACAAATGTCTCATTGACATCAGGGAGACAAGAACGTAGAGCAGTCCAACTACTGCTCAGTTAAGACCTTCTCTTACCTACATTCCAAACCTGTTTTAAGGCCTCTTGTACATTTTTATAGCTGTAATTACCATGCAAAATTGTCCTGCTAAAAGAAGTCTCTGACTTAGTCCAACCTCATTGTTGACAAGACAAACAATGCACCAATGTTGATGTTCAAAAAATGCACCAGCCACTATGCTTCTTTTAGGGGCACTTCATGTTTAAAGTCAAATGGGAAACAGGCTATAGCAAAATACTATTTTCTCATGGGGATTTTTAATCTTTAATGACACTTAAACAGTTTAATTCCATCTCTGATGTATCTCTGTTGACTATGTCCTGGAGACTGAAGTTGTAAAAGTAACTCATTAAATGGAATGTTATCCAGTTTTTCAAAACAGTTTTTCATGTTTCTCTTGACACTAATTTACAAGATGTTTAGGCTGACAAAAATCCCCAAATCCAATGTTTATCAGAAAACTTCATCTTACTCTTTGGAAGGCAAATTTGGTTAATATCTGTATTACTACTTACTTCACTCTTTTTAGAATTTTTTTTTTTTATCAAGTGTTTCCCTAAGATCATTTTTAGTTTGAAACTATTTAGCTGTGCTGTAATCTATCCTCAGAGAGAACGCATCAGTGTAGCATAACAAGTCTATGAACAACACCCAATTTAGTGTGTTCACTCAGGTAACTCAGAAGAGCAATGTAACGTAGAGTTCGTCAGTATTAAGAGCTTAATGTGTACTGGTAAACTAACATTACAAACTAGCCTTGAATCCCCATTACTTGAACTGCTGAACAATTTTGACCTGGATCAGCAGGCATTTCCCCACACATCTCCAAGTGCAGCTGATTGATAGCACAGGTGGAGAGCCATTTCCAGTATGAAATTTGGGATTGCCTCCCCTGTGGGAGAAAAAAATTGTAGACACATGCATATAGCAGTCTTAAATTCTAATTTGGGATATTTTCAAGGATCTTTTCAGAGACCAGAAGGAAATTGAACTGTCTCAAAACTGATACTTCCAGAATTACTAATGCTTAAAAAAACCTCTACTACAGTCTATACTTTGTGGATATTTTAATGCAACAGCCTCAGCCTCTCTTTTATTTCTTTGTGAAGAAAGACACCCACATGGTATTTCAAATTCTAATCATCTTGTAGTAGTTGCTGTAGAGAGTGAAGGAGGTCTTCTTTGAGTGCTGAGATTCATGACTCTTCTTTTTGTGGTGCTCTGAAGAAATGGCAAGTTATGATTGCCTTTTACTAGGAATTGTGTAACAATACCTTTGTATTTTGTATCAAAAGCACATATCCTCTCCTTTCTAATTTCTATACAGTGTTTGTAGATACACCACCATTTTACAAAAGTCACTTCTATTTTGTCATGACCTAAGAATTTAAACATCTCTAATCAAATTTTCAGGGAAAAAAACTCCATACCAGTTCTTTTTACAGCAATCAGATTTCAGGCTCCATCTTCTCTCTCCTTTTATGTGAGATCCTTGTACCATCTGGGATCAAATGCTGTTTGTTAATCTTTCGGTGTAAATAGTGTGTGAGGTAATTTTCTACCTCACAAAGGGACAAATCGTGAAACTTAATAAACTTTTTAAAAGAGCTTTGAGATCTTCAGAGGGCAACAGTTATAACGCTAGGCACAAATAGTTATTATTACTAATGTTGTAAATCTCTCATGTCAATGCTTTATCAGTTAGATATCAAATTTTTTCAGGTACAAACCCAAGGACAGAACCAACACTAGTAGTTGAAAGTATTGGAACCACTATAATAAATATAAAGAGATAGGATGAAATTATATAAATCAACTATGCAATGTGAGGTGGTTGGGTTAACCAATTTATTTTCACTCAAGGGGTATAACCTTCTGTAAATTGGCACTGATGGTTTTTCTGTGCTTCACCACTTGCGAATTTTGTGGTCATACCTCAATCACAAAGTTATACTGATCTACTCCCATATATACTAAGTGAAGTTTAAAATAATTTCTAAATATTTTGTTTCCTTTATTATAGTTGGACTTTAGGTCTTGTAAGAACTTTTAAAAAAATGAAATTTAAATGTATGCACAGAAAATGGGGAGGACTTTAGCCTGGGCAAATATTTCCCTGTTCCTTATCTCACTACACAGTTCTATATAGTTGTCATGTTTATTTTGCTCATTGTTTTTCTGTTATACTTTAGTAGGTCCCTGTGAGAAACAAAAAACTATTGAGCCTTTTGTAGCATCATAATAAACACAAACGTACACTGATAACATATTCCACATATTTCTCATATGTTAGGAGTTAATTCCTTTATCTTTACTTCCTAACAGGCCTTCCTTTCTGTGGCTCCGTTAGTCCAGAACCTCTGCCAATAGCATAGAGTTGCAGAGACAGACAAGACAGTCCTTTTTTTGGGTCATGACCTCACCTCCTTAATATAACAAATTGGAGAAATACTCATTAAATTCTATGCCTTTCAGATTTCCTCTAGTATTTATTTGCACAGAGACCTCTGTTCTTGGTTCCGTATTCTTCTTGGGAAGCAGGACAGTAAATTTCCCAAATAGGCTATTAACAAGAAAAATTGCATTCTAATGTGAACAGAGGGTGAATCTTATCTTCTAACATTAAGACAATCAGAAAGCTTAATGATGCAATTTCTTAAGAAACAGAAAGAGATTTTAAAAATACCTTAATACTAAAGTTTGAATCTATATCTTGAGTCCTTTGCAAATTTTAAATATTACTTCTTCTTTCTTTGTTTAAAATTAGGTGAAGTAAATTTTCCTTTGCCCTCAGTTGCATAATTAAGTTATTTCTTCCACTCCATTTAGCAAGCCTGGAAGCCTGATGTATTCCTGGAGCAATTTAAGTACAATGATGTCTATAAAATGCTATACTTCAGCGCACTCCTCTAATCATCAGTTTTTGAGTCAGAACTTCTGTGAGAACTTGCTGTGCAAGTTGTGTCTCGGTGAAACCAAACCAAGTTAAATTTCAGCTTCACAAATTACTTTGTGTGATTCAGCACTGTTTCAAATAAAAAAATACAGACATTAAACTGAAGCCCCAGTTCAAGTAAATATTAAGTCATATTTCTATTTTCTGAAGTCAACAGGCTCATGACTACTCTGCATTGTATGTAGATCTCAATGCCATTAAAACCACCGTTATCTCCTAGCCACACAGTCAATGCCAGCCTAGAGAGATGGTGATAAGCAGTGGGATTTATAGCTATTAAGCCATTGCTCTGCAAGTTCAGAGTAGGTGGCAAGACCTTTCTATAGTATATGAAACGAGTGCCAGACCAAAAAGCCACCAAGCTTAAACTCCCTCTCAATTCTCATTAATTTAAATGAATTTCTTGAAATGTGAATGATACATCAAGTTTCACTTGATAATTAGGTTTGTAGAAGGTGTGCTCCCTAGCAACCTATTAAAATTCCTACTTCATTATATGACTTGACTTTACTCACATATTGATCCTAAAATGACATATTATGTCATACCTGGACATCCTGGAGATATTTGCACTGTCTAACTTAAGGTACATATTCGAAGCATATAGACTAAATATCAGGGTCCCAGGCCCAAACACTATTACTGCAAAACTGAGACTTCCAGAGGGCAGCACAGGAAGCTTGCCTCTCTTCTTTGCTAATGAAGAGCTCAAGGAAACTACTTAAAAGATTCTGCAAATATGGCTCTGGTTTTTGATTACTAGAATGTTGCCTCTGTTGACCAGAGATTATTTGTGTCAGATTCTGGTCTAAATTTTCTTGTATCTAGAAGGAAAGAAGCACTTTTCATTCATAATTTGTTTGTTATATCAGTCTGTAAAGGGTCCAGTACAGAACTTAACTGACCATGGTAATAGGGAATTCCTGTTTTCTGAAAAAAAGTTTTCATCAGTAATCTCAACCTACTTAGATATAAAATATACTTCTCTTCTACACAGGAAACTCAAAATCTATAATTTCCCTGAAGTCTTTTTGCTTAGTCCTGATTAACACAGTCCAAGGGAAAAAATATTTGCAAACAAGTGATTTAATGATGCTGAGGAAGTAAAAGTAATTTATTTGTATACTGGTTTAGAATGTTTTCAGTAATTTTGAACTCTGTAGGTACAAAAATGATGATAGGTCCACTGGCCATTTTACCATGTATCCACTAGATCCCAGTCACAGAAGGAACTCCGTCGCAGTGAGCCAGTGTCTGGGTAGGAGAGAATCTGCAGTGCTGCGCTAGTAGTCCTTGGGCTGTTTCTTTGTGGAAAACCTGCTAACAGTTCCTGATTAAGCTGACTTCTTAAAAGATACTTAAGGCAAGACATTGAGCTCATTGTTACTGTGCTTACTTACAACATGATTTTTGAAATTATTTTAAAGTCTCTTGCCCAGGGTTACTATTTATATTTATTTCACCTCATACATAATGAAAATGACTTGGTAAAGTAATGCTATAGATGTGTTGATTAAGATTTGGTTTCTGGAGTTAAGCCTTTGTTTCTCACTAAAAGGTAGTTCAGCCAAAGAATACATAGAAGATCTATCCAGAAATATCTTTTCTTTTTATTCATACAATAAATAGAAATTCCTTTTTTCTTTAAAGGAAATTGGGGAGTGTGGAATATTTTTCACTCTTTCTAGCTTCTCAAGGGCAAAATAATAGAAAAACACATTCAGATCAAATGTGAAAATGTTATTGGGAACATCTATGATAATGAGTGTTTATAAAAAATGTAAATAAATGATAGAGAAAAGGAATATTAGAAAAGACAGTTTGTCAGTTTCTTACTCTTTAAGCTATTACATAAATAAGATCTGATGCATTCACTGAATTAACAGATGAGTTTCTTAGGGATATGGTTTAGTAGGGAGACAGGCATGGTTGGACTCGATGATCTAAGAGGTCTCTTCCTATCTTACGATTCTATGATTCTATGTTTCTATGATTCTATGATTCTATGAACATGAATAAACTGCTACTCACACAGCTCAGAACTTGGATGACTGATTCTCTGATAAAAATATTTTTCTCTTTTGTGTATTGGATTGAATAAATCAGCAAAAGGGTTATTTTAAATTTTTTTGAAGACTAAGAAATCGATTTTAAGTGTTCAGATCCTTCAATATTCCTGGCCTTGACTTCAACTCCAGCTATAAAGTTGCTTCTACTTCAGAAACTACTAGCGGCTCACAGAGGTCATCCAGATTTCTGGGCTCAGAGAACACAGCATTTTGAGTCTCCCTACTTGACCCTAGCCATAATATGTATTAAATAACATGAAAAAGGCAGCACAGTGAAATCAGGTCAACCTTAACACAAAATCCTTTTGCGCTGAAGGTTTTCTCTAGCCCTTACCCAAGTGGCCATTTTTCAAAAGTAAGTAATCTCTCCTAACTGAAATTTAGTAGTGGTTAAAGGCAACTGTACAATTCCAATCTTCAGAAAAACTGGGAAATCTCTCTCTTAAAGGGACGTTTTGACTATCTCCACTAACGTGGGATCATTCTTCTGCTCTAACCTTTACTAGCCAAGAACAATTTGATGCCAAAAATTTATAGCATGGGAAAAAATGTTCCTACCCTCAGGTGTTCTTTGGACAATTTTACTAGCCTTGACTGATGCAGAGAAAGCTTTATAATGTATCCTGTAAGGTCTCGCAAAATAACATACCTATCCTGACAATTGAGAAAAGCTGGCTTAGGTGAACTGACAAAACATTTACAGAGATATAGCTACTGTGATTCCACAAATGCAAGGCATATCATTAGAGCAACACAGTGGTCAGACTTGGGATAGTACTTCATCAATTATTTCTGGAATGGATGGCCCCAGACATTGATAAATATTTTTATGAACCAGCTCGTGATGAAAGGCACCAAAATGGGATTTTCAACATTTTCCTGGGAGAAAAGTTCACTAAAGAAAGATTGATTTGTCAGAGGAAAAATATTAATTCTCTGTAAATGCCAAAGGTCAATCACTAACACCCTTAAAATGCATCCCACAGTACATTCCCCTAACATTTGAAGTATTTCACATCTCTAACAATTTTTTGTGTCATAAGCCAAGAACCTACATTAAAAGTGGGTGGAATTCCTACAAGGAAAGGGTTGGAGTTTTTTAATTTGCCCTCTTTCAGATTATACTGCTTGACCTCTGTTGATTTTTATTTTAAGCATATTCAGTCACATGATGCTAAATTATAGTTTCAAGTTTCACACTCAAGAAAGGAGATGTCATGCTGAAACAGACCAATATATGTCTCTTTCCTTTCAGCAGTAGCTTACCTCTTCAGGTAGGCCCCCCTTCAGGGGTACAGAAAAGTTGTCACACAGCGCAATAATGTAATACCCTTTAATAGTTTAATTTACTGTAATTTAAAACAATGTATCATAATCCTTACATGATCAAAATTAATTCTACTATTCAGCAGCTGTGTAGTTCTAGAAAGTCAAGAAAACCTCATTCTGATTTTCATTCAAATGATGTCCTTTAATATTACTATTGTTCACTTCTTAGGTTTGTTCACAGGGTACAAGCTGAGGTTGCTGTTGGTCTTGTCTGTATTTCAATAACCTTTTTCACAGAAGAGTGCTGGGCATAACCTTCTACTGATGATGGAGGTGCCAGTGCCAAGTTTGTCTCTAATATACACTTAGCCTTTAATGGAAGATTCAAAGCTAATTATTGAGCTTCATTCTAACTGAAAATTTTCAGTGTAAAGCCAAAGAAGATGAGGGAAGTTTTGTTTATCTTATCCAAGGATAAGGGTCCAGTCTAGTCTGCTGAAATGAATTAGCCTGTATTAACACCTTCTCTGATCACACTGAATCTTTCACAGCGACAGTTCAGTGGGAAAGTCGATATTTGTACCAAACCCTTGAGCAAGTATTTGGGTGGGATTGGAGACAAAGATCTTAGAATCTTCCATATGTTAAGGTATTTCATTGCCAGCTGTATTGTAATTTCAATGGATACTTGTCCAGTTTTGGATGACTTATCTTGGGTTTGATTTTCCAGCTGGCATTTAATATTTCCCTTCTCCAAATCACATTCTCAGACAGTCCTGAGGTAAACATTCAAAGTTTGTTTTGTCTTCTGAAGATCTTTCCACCAACCCTCATCCGCTTTCCACCGTGGATATTACTGGTGTCCATTTTTGAGAGAGAAAAAAATGTGTTTGAATCTACTTAACTCTTGTCTTTGAACGCCAGTCGTAACCAGCTCTTATTTTTGAGCTCAACTACATTTACTGCCAAGAGGTTTTATCTATACTCACATCATCACTGCAGTTTTCACTTCCATTTGAGGAGCGCAGAAACAAACAATTGAAAGGTGTTTAACTCAGAAGAGCACTTTGTCTTGAGGCTGATGACAATTTGCAGTCACAGTTCATTCACGTTTTACATATTTATTCAACATACATCCTTTGCAACAAAGCATTTAGCCCGTGTTGTGTTCATAAATAAGGTATGGACTCTAGAAACCCGATAGCCACAACTTTAAGATCAATTTTATTTACTGGCAAGTAAAGATCAGTTCTTATTTATGGAGTTAGATTAAGAGTTATTGAGCCATCTCAAAATACAGACGAAATTATAATCAGTTACAGTCCCACTCTGGAGCTTCCAGCCAAGAAAATTTCAAGCCATGTGATTTGCCTTCACTGTTTGTCAAATATGTTTCCATGCCTCCTAGAAACAAATGATCTTGACACAGAGGAAACATAGGGGATACTCCACATGCAAAAAAGAGAACGCCTGCCTTAGCCAGTTTCATTTGAGCTGGAAACCTTTTCAACAGACGGGTCCTGTGACATGCAGGAAACATAGGGACTACTTTGTATATAGGGCCAAAATTCACTGTTCTTAATCCTACTGATGCCAATATGGAGGGATTCAGTCTCATTCACTCCATGGACTGAGGCCAGGGGCTTGCACCCCAGGGAGCTGAGAGGTATTTTGACCCTGTGTTTCTGCTTTTTTCTTTAAAAAACTATTAAAAAATGTGATTTATGCTTAGCAGCTTCAAGCTCTCCAATAACCTAATGAAAAAGGAGTTCTTTTTAACAAGTCTAGCACTTTGTCAAGTGATCTAGCAAGAGGAAGAAAAAGCTCTTCATTCCACATGGAAGCAGATTTGGCTTTCCTAGAGAGCACTTCAGTGAACAAGTCACTCTAGGGCTTTTACTCAGACACTTATGGATACAAATAGGACAAGGGCCCCTCTCGGCTCCAGGATCTGAAGGAAAAAAAACATCATCAGCTGCACAATTAAGTCTCTCTTAGATCCCCTGGTAAAAGTTTGACATAAATCAAGTACGTAACCATGGCAAGGAGCCCAAGACTTCTGGGAAGTAGACTCAAACAACTGTTGTGCCAAAGAACCCAGCAACACTTCAGAAATGGATGGTGAATGGGCTGTGATTAGGATGTTGAACTACCCGTGGTTATTTGCTCAGAAATCCTTTGGAAATCTTGGACAATAAAAAAAGAGTCACAGTGTACTTGCTTTTCAGGGGCAGAGCACTCCCACAAATCTCCTTCAAGTGTGAGTTAATGATTACTTTCTCCTCTGGCCCAAGTTGTCTTGCCACACTTTGCCTTTTCCACCACGACCCCTTCTTTTGCTATTTACACAGTTTTTAGATAATTCTCCTACAAGGCAGAGATAACAGAAGCAAATTTCCTACTTTCCCTAGCAGACTGTCTGTCCGAACAGCCTGTTTTCCTGCAGCAGGACATCAAAGTCTTCTGACATAGTTCCTCCATGTGCTTTGGGTATTGTTTTATCTCTTATAGTGGCCTTTTTTGTTGTTGTTGACATCAAGGGTCTTATGTCAGGTGTATCCTTTTTTTCTCAGTAATACCCTCTTTCCAACCAACAGAAAATCTGTAAAGGAAGAACAACTTATCACTAATGAGGTAACTTCAGCTATAACTATAGTAATCCATTGGAATATTTCTTCCTTTGTCTTTGAATGAATTTTTATCATACAGAAGGGCACAACTCCATTCTGCAGGTTTTCAGAGAAAGCATTCTGGCAGAAAGCCATGGTGTGGATTTACAAAGCTCTAGCTGCACATTGGTGTGGGTGTTGCCAGCACATAGTGTAACACCTTTGCAAGGCACTTAGTGAAATATTCAAAAACTACCACTATCTTACCCAGAGGGGAGGGCTCCTGGGAAGGGTATTCAATGTGCCTAAGGAAATGTTTTGCTTTGAATAATTTTCTGTGGTATTCCAACTTTTTGCTTTGAAAACAGTGGATTCCTGGAGGCAAAGATGCAGTAAAATTTTTCAGGAAAGTATTTACACAATAGTATCATCCTCTTGTAATATCTGCCATTAATTTCATCAAAGTTACTTGCAATATGTCCCTTACCAGATTCTAATCATAGTATTTTACACAATTTTGATGGTTCAGTAAGATTTGAGTCATTATAAATATCTTTAAGCTAACAATAGCCAGCATGTCTGGTTGTGTGTACTAGCAAGCAATTTCAGTGTGTGACCTTTACCTGCTGCTCCCAAGGATATGGTGAGTTTGTATCCATTTCAAAGATCAGATAATTATTAGCTGGTTCTCTAGGAGTAATTCTACAATAAAGCCTTTGATTTTACAGTCTAAGGGCATGACTGAGGAGATTAAAAAGTAGTAATTCACACTCTTGATATCTGAGATTGATCTTGAAATGAGCAGCTGTTTCCCCCCCCCCCGCCCAAAATTAGACCCTTATTATATATATCATACTGTTAGTCACCCTCAACAGTGCCATTTTCTCATATGCTCCAAAGAAATCATGACCCATGCTCCTGCTGGAACTATGCTGAAAAAATAAATACACAAAAACAAGGCATTTATCAAGTCCGTCTTTCATAACATCAAATCAAAATTCACAATGCATAGTTCATAAAACTAGAATGTTAGAAAAGAGTGATGAAATTTGCTAATTCATCACTTTGACTATGGGAGATTTTTTCTGACAATGTGTTTGGTAGTGCTCTGACACTGTCTAGACTTATAGAATTTAATGATACCCTGTCTGTGTCAAACAGATAATTTTGTGTGTTTCTCTGCATGTGTGAAACAGCATAATGATTTCTAGTGTTCATACCACATATTTTCACAGTGAAGATGGTATCCTTGTATGACAAGAAAATGATAAGGCAACAGTTTTGAGTAAGTGAAACAGTTTGCATGTTCATGTTTCTGAGTCTTGGAGTCAAGGAGTTAGAATTCGAGTCTGCCAGGAAAGAACAACATCTGTTTACATTAAAGACAAGTACTATGAACTGCTAAGGGAGGCTTGTCACTGGCATCTATAGTCTTACAGTAAGGTAAAGATGCCTATTTATTTTAAGACTCTAAGCTGCCATGAAATACCTAAAGATTCTGTTTGAACAATTTTACAAGAGGTAAGTCTATCATAGTGGGAAGAGTATTGAGGGCAAAAAGCAGAATTCAATGTTACTTTGACTATAGAAATGATTCATAATCCTACTAGGATGAAAAGCATCTTTCAAATGTTCTTCAACTATTAAAAACTGTTTCAGCCTCAGACCGGCTACACAAATGTGTGTCATTTACTAATTATATATTATGAAACTACTTATATTCTAAAAGATCTGGGTTTAACACTCTTGGACACTGGACAAGACAGAATTCATTGCCAACACTGGAGATGGCAATTCTTGTGTCCCTTATATGCCATGCCAAATGCCTGAAACTGACCAAACTAGCAAACTGAGATACCCCCGTCTACCAATTGTGGTTTTGACAGCAGTCCTTGAGGAACAAAAGCCTAGTGAAAGAAAATAACACACTGGTGTCTGTGTATTTCCAAGGGCTGGTCAGAAACAAATAATCTGAAACATTATTTTATTCATGTTGTCATAAAGAGTAAGAAAAAATCAAAAGAGCTAAGGCAGCAGATTCCGTTCATACTAGCGAGCTAGAAGAAATAAAAATAGAGACCACAGGGACTGCTTAAAATGTGAATTGCATTTTTGTGTATCTGCAAGGGAGGACCCAGGTTTGTCTATTCTGAAAGACTACTTCTCTGAGGCACAGCTAAGAAAAGCTGATTTTCATATATGGTAGGGAAGGGCTAAGAGATGTTATCATAGTTGACAGTAAGCATAAGAGAGTGATATTTTCAGTTATCATCCTAGATTTCTGCTTCTCTTCTGCAGTTTTCCAGTTCAGCCTCCAAACACACTAGTTTTTTTGCTTGGCTGTAAAATACTAGTTAACTTATCCCCTGTTAAAATGAATAAAAGTGAATCAAGTGTATGAAAATATATTTGATGTATTCACATATGTAACAATCCCAGTATCAAAACTGAATGGGCTTTATTATCTGGAGTTGGAGGCCCAAGTACTGCAGAACTCACTCTAATGATGATGTGAAGCCAACCCAGAGCGTTCTGTGTTGTTGAACTAACTGATGGAATGACATACAAGGAGATCAGAGAGGAGAAAACAGCTTCCAACTTGAGTGATAATGGTATTTAACTACTTAGATTAACAAATATTCAGGATCCAGACTCAGTTCTACTTCCCTGCAATGAAACAGCTCAGACATAGCCTCAGTTAATACTTCTGCACCCAAGCAGATGACCAGTGTTGCTAATCTGTACAAGTATTTCCATTTTGCTCTACTTAAAGTCAGTGTGTGAAATGAAGGAAAAGAAGAAATCTCTTTCGAAGGTACTCACAAGCATTACCTTTTCTGTACCTACCAATGTTTGCATCCTACTTGACAGCCATTTTTTTTGCTTTGAAATGGAGCCGTTGCACTGTGAAAGGTTGGATTCTGATACAAAACCTTGATGTTGGGAGGAAAACTTCCTCAGTAGGATCTGGCCTATAGTTAGTGCTATATTAATAACAAAGAAATTGCCTTTTACCGTCTAAAACCCAGACACAAAGTTGTCTCTCCTAACCTCCAGGAAGCCAGGTGTGGTCATCAGTGCCGTACACTTATTTAAATAGTTTTACACCGTCAGTGTGTGAGGTCTACCACCCCTAGAACCATATGGATTTCAATATTGCTGCACAGGGCAGATCCTGGTGCTTAGCATGACCAAGAACAAGTTCAGAGGCATGCTCTGATGTTAACAAATACATTCTCTGATTGCAAACCTTTATTACTTTTTAAGTGATCCAATATACTGTAATGCAAAATGCCATTATCACTAATTAAATAAGATAATTACACTAATGGCATGACCATGCTAAATTCATGTTGTACAAGTTGTAATGAGGCTTCTGGATCAATAACCATCTCTTTGACTGGTCAAATAAATACAGGGTATAATATTTGTGAAAAAATCCTTTAGAAAATGCAGAAAGTTAACTCTAAAGGTGCTGGAAGAATTCTCTTTAAAATTCAAGATTTTCTTCTAGTTGCATTTATCTGTCTTATTACACTTCGTTAAACAAAATGACACAATTCAACACTAGAAATCCCAGTGAGCTAGATGGTGCCAGTTTTCTTATATTTATTGAAAATTATGAAGGCACAGGCATTGTTATTTTTCTTGGAATGGTTAAATGTTATTCTTTTAGGTATGATGGAAAATCCAATGATTTTATTGGTGAAATGTTCCTTACGGCAACTGTCCCAAACCAGGAAAGAGTTTTCTTTTTCCTTCTTTTTTTTTTTTCTCTTTTTCTGTAAAAGTAGAAAAAATCCTGTGCAAAGTTAATTGAAAAAAAGCTTAATTTCTTTGACACATCAAGTTAAGTGAACAAAATATTTCTCTGTGCCTCTATCAGTTGTCACTGCTATTGGGAAGGAACCTAAGAACAGAGATAGTGAAATCTTTTTTTTTGTCTATTTCCTTTGGTGATAATATATATATTTTTTTTTCAAGTGGATAGATTCTGGATAGTCCATAAAACTACATTCTGCTTCTTCAAGAGACAGACAAGAAACAACTAAGTATCAAAAGCAACTGACTGGAAATTAGCTTTGCTGCTGTGCCTGCTCTTACAGCAGAATACCACACTGTACGGTAACACAATGTAAAGGGGGAATGTAAAGCCAGAAGTCTTGTCCTGATGGGATTTCCCTTGGCTGTTATTGAGTGGTCAGATTCCTAAGAAGTCAGAATTAGAGGGAGAAAATGGAAGGACAGTAAAGCAAAATTATCTGAGCACAGGAACTGTCCCTGCAGATAAAGATGACCCAATATCAATCAGAAAAGAAAGTCTACTTTAACTGTAATCCTGGATGGTCTTGGGATATTGGTGTTGATGGAAGCAACATGAATTCCCTTGGTAAGTTGTTCATGGGACCTGAGGGTATTTATATGACTTAGTAAGAATCTATTTCTATCACCAACAGCAAAAACAACAAAAAAAATATAGGGCATGACTTGAAATATCCCAGTAAGGGTTTTTTTCTCTGAATTTCTTCACAATATTCTTCCCGTGATGCAGAAAAATTTACAGCCTACTGCCTGAGGAAGATGTTAATAAAAGCCATGCTCCAGACATTGTATTTGGGCTTTGTGGAATGCCTGAGAGGCAGGAGCAATATATAATTGACAACTTTATTTAATAATAAGCAACACTAAAATATGTTCAAGTAATGTTTAGGTTGATTTTCAAGCCTTTATTTGCCATTATTGAACTGGGTTGGAAGATGATTGCTTAATTGATGTCCCACTGGGCCCATCTCAGAAATGATATGTGTATCTCATAAGCTTATCCCTCAGAGTTATGCTTTAAATAAGTTCCACGCCAGGTAGGAGATGTAGATATATAACTGATGATGGGTAAGAGCTTACAAAATGAAACTTGGTGAAAAATGGGAATTTCCAGTTTTCTGAAGAAATTCTGTCAGAATAAGATGTGTTTTCATCCGGTTTAAAATATTTTAGTGACAATCAGAATGTTTTAATTGAATAAAATTTTAATTCTTGAATTTTATTCAAGTTCACCATTATTAATATCAATTTATTATAACATCACTACAGGAAATTTTTATTTAACGATGATTATTCAAAGTGGAAACAAAATTTGTTCCCACGTCCCTTTTGTTTATGCTCTGTGTATGGACTTTCCTACAATTTAATAAAAAGGAGGTAGTTTGATCTAGAAGGACAAATATTAAAACATAAGTAGCAACTCCCATGTGATTCTGAAATAAAGTTAAAATAATATAATCTTTCATTAAAATAAGAAGCTGTAATTAAGAAGCATAAAATAGAATGAAAAAAGTTCCAAGCTGAATCTGAAAACGTCAAAGAAGCCCTTGAGACTTTTCCCAAATGTAAACAAACCCTAGAAGTTTTCCCAGAGGACTTTTTACTGAGATTGAAATGATCTGGAAACAGTGTCCATTTCAACAGAAACTGCTTACCAAATGCAAAAGATTTCAGCCCTACTGCTATCAGAAGGCACAAACAAATCATGACAATGCCTTAAGCGTAAGTTGTACAGTATAGCACAGGCATCTGAACGCTGTTCTCCCCCTTTTTTTTGGAAAAGAGAAATCATGCAGAGTTATAAGACAGATGTAAAAAACCTGCCAAAATAATTCTTGGTAATTAAGAGCATCTTCAACTTCAAAACTAGCCCCTTCATGGCTTCTGCAAGTCCTGCAGTCTTTGCTGCAACTACCTAGCAGAAGGCTGAGTTTAACATTTTGTGTACTCTATAGCCTGTGCCACAGCCCCTACCTGGAGACTCATTTTAACATCTCCAAAAGACCTCAGAAAAAGCAGCAACTAAACCTGCAGAAAGAGGATAACAAAACACACTTCCTTCAGAAGTAAATATAAGCTATAAACGCCCTTTTTGCTCTTCACAAAAGATACAACTATGTTTACCTAAGGCATGAGACTTAAAGCCAGACCAGGTGTAATACAGGTAACAAATGTTTCTCAGCCATTGAGATGCTCCACCTGGACAGACTATTAAAAGAAGATATGGACTCTTCTCCCTGAGATCTACACAGGGCCAACAATGGAGATGAAAGCTTTGTATGCAAAGATGTATCTGAAGATAAGTCAATGAAATGCTCAGGTCCTACATGGGAGATAATTATTGATTAGGCTTTTGTGATTGATTAATACCAGCCAGAAGATCAAAACAATGGTGTTTGCTTATGATAAAGAGAGGATCTGGAAGGAAATGCATAACTTTTTAGCTATTTTGCTAAGCCAATAGCAAATTACGTATCAAATTGTAGCTAGTGAGATTTTCTAGAAATTTCTCTTCTGAAGTCTGTGGCTTAAAGATTTTCCATTTCAGAGACTCTAACTTTGCATTCCATAGCTCTTGAGTGACTTTTTCTCTATGAAATTCTAGTTGAATTTTTAACAATTTGCAAGTTTTCCATCCAGAATTCCGTTTGTTATCTAGGTCTGTTATCCAAGTTTTTCATCCAGGATATCAATACAAAGCCATTCAACAATTGGCCTATATTCTTTGTATAAAATAAGAAGAATAATTTTATTTTAAATGAACAATCCCCAGATTTCATTTTTTAAGTCTCACTCTTTTCAATCGCTCTTGTCAAAAGCTACTGTTATAGACAAATTGATCCCAACAGCAATTCCATTACTTACATTCCAACTCCACAAATTTGAGCTGACTTAATTTTTTTTTCTCAGACTGGAATTTAAAGAGCTTTGAACACACCTACCATTTCAATAATAACCCGTTTCCACAGTGGGAGCTTAATTCAGGATATAGGAATATGAAGTTCTATAATTCTAGGTAAAGTAATTTCTGACTTGAGGAAAAATCTACTCAGGTCTCCAGTGGGGAAAGCAGAGTGAAAGGCACTAAGATAATCACATTGCAGTTGTTGAGGACAATTAAAACATCATTTATAAAACAGTGATTGCTTAAATTATAGTATTGAATCCATTTGTCAATCCGTAATCATTTTTTTATTGCTGATCAGAGGAAATATGTTTTCTATTGGCATCAGCTTATCTATGAAATAGATTACAGCAAGAAGCAGTTAAAAATCTATACCAATCTATCAGCCTTGCTATGCTTTGTTCCTTGTTTTTTTTTCTTAAAAAATAACCAAAACACACTTCTCTGGTTCAACCTCTACAAAATAATTGTTCAAATCCTATTGTAAAATAATATACTGAGATGTGTGAAATTTTGTTGTTGTTGTCTATTGTCAAGTAAAGAGATTAATGTTTATGACAACTTGGAAGATCATGAAGCCGAGAAAATATCTTTTTGTGATGTACACACAGATTAACCCAATCTGACTGGTTTCTGTGCTACTAAATCAGTTGTTTCTACTCCCATGGTAACAAAAGAAGTTATCCTGGGCAGCACTTCTCACTGCAGATAAGCTGGAGACAGACTCGTGTAATGTAGCCAGTTTAACCTCCTTGTATTTTAATTTTTCTGTATTTCCAGCATTCACTGCCAAGATTATTTATTCTTTTCTAACCAATTGAACTGCATTTCCTAGATGGCAGGCCACTGTGCAGAGAGGGGATGTTGAGAAGAGGTTTTCTGGTTCTTCTACTTTTACTTCATGTTTTTCCTACAAACTTTTTTAATATCAGCAGCAGATAAATTCTACTCTTCCCATAAGTTTTGTGTTTGTGCCCCATGCTGTGGCTTTTTTCCTTCCCCATGGAATCTGGCTCACTCCCAGCACTGGCCTACCCATTCCTCTAACCAAAGCAAAGAGAGTATTCATTGAGGTCTTGTTCTCAAATCCTCCCCTAGCTGTGCAGGAACTTCTTTAATTTAAATGACAAAGGTTATGGTTGATAATTAAATTATTGTTACCTGGTAGTTAGCATGGAAGCCAGATATTGACACTCTAAAAATGCACATTCTCACTTTCTGGAGTTAATTAAATACTTTTAATCACCTGTGTTTGGAATTCTCTGCCTCCTACCAATATAGGTTACATATATACGTCTGTGTTTGTGTGTGTGTGTGAACACTATAGCTACATGATGGCCAAGAATGAGCTCTATTTCATCACATGACATAGATTTTGAAAAATCTTTTGTTTCAGAGGAGCCTGAATTCCAGATATTGGTTATCAGGTCTAATTAGCTCAGTGAGAGAGATGCACAATTGTTATGTCTGGTTACAAATGATAACAGAAACAAAAGCATGAACTGTAGGAATACTGGTTAGCTACATGTATATTAATGTCTCTGTTCTCCATAGACTGCAGTCATCTATTTTTATATGGTGAAAGTTATTTTGCCTAAATGGGGAAAACAACGATAAAAATAATCTGTGTATTAATGAGGTATATAGGTCTCTTCCATCATTTGATATCATATCCCTCTATGATAAGCAAGTGTGATCAGCTGACCCATGGCAAAAAGAAATCCTTAAATACAGGAAACGAGAGAAAATACAGAAGGAAAAAAAACACCAAATCAAAGACATACAATTTACATTGAGTGATAGATATGAAAAATTACAAAGAACGACAGCTCTCAAGAAGAAACTGCAGAGTAAAATCTGTTAGCATGATGGAGATATTGGATGCTGAGGTTTTCAAACCCACCTAAGAGAGTTAAAAGTATGGCAACACAAGATTATTCTGACTTTTGCCAGGGGTTACAGAGCTGCACTTTGAAAAGCAGCAGGGACTCATGAGAATATATTACTTTACCATTGAGTCTCAAAAAGCACTTTGCAAGATCTTCCAAATTTTCTAGTGAGTGATCATCAAGTTTTAGTGGATGGTACTTACTGAAATAGCTGGAGGCTAATTTTTAAATCCCTCTGTGTCATGTTGAATTGCACTGCTTATAACTGGCAATAAGATAATATACAGAGCAGAATCAGGACTGGCACATGTGGAATTCGTGAGACGTAAAGTGACTTTATGTGTATTACACCATTCTAGTTTTCTTCAGTATTAGTGGTGTTATTTTTGGTTTGCTTTGATCTGTTTGGACTTAGCGTGACCCTGTGCGGGAAAGTTAATTAAGCACAGTATAGGATATCTTTTTATGAGCTAGGAAGACACACACACATGATATGTTTTATCCGATAGTAATGGCAAAAAAAAAAAAGAAAGAAATATTCACTTTCTTTCTGAAGATGGACAATCAAGAAAGGACTAGATCGTGCATAGACCTCAAGTCTGCTCTTCTTCCTTTTAGCTACATGTGAAACCTTTCTTAATGTTTTAGATACACAGAAATAATAAGTGGCTCCTATGTGAGGTAATACTTCTGGAAATCTTGAGAAACAATAGGTAGCTGCTGTGTAATTTATGTGCTTTTACTTCAAAACTGTCCAAGTGTTTTTTCTTCTAATACCTATCAAGCACTGTTATAAGTAGAAGCTTCTGAAGCAGGCAACCAGGGCTTTTGTTGGTTTTCGCAGGGTTCCCCCTCATGTGTTTTTCTCCTCCCCAAACTTTTCATCCCAGACTTATTTTTATTGCTGTTTGTATGTCTCCACCATGTAACATTATTTTGATATATTTTACAGGCTGTAAAAACTGTAAAAAGGTTTTGCATGTGCAAGTTCCTTTGAAATCATGGAAGCTGAGCTCACAGGACTGTGGATACTGTACCATATGCTTAATCCTGAGCATGTTTGGCATCACTGTGTAGTCCTGGATGCCTCAGCTCCCTGTGGAGATGAATTTTTAATTCTTTGATGCCAACCAAATTATATTAACACAAGTTTATGCCAATCCCCCAATGTAATGGTGCAGAGCAGAGTTTGCAACAGATTCAATGTTAACACCAAAATTAAGCTAATCACAGATTTTGATTAAAAACAGACAATTCATTCCCATAGAGGTAGTCTTACTTCACAAAGACTGTGTGAGAATTTTTAAAAAGAAGCTAATAAAATAAAATAACGCTCTCTCAAAGCTGTTGATACAATCTTTGTGCATAAAAAGACAGGGTTTTAGTACTTTGATCTAACAACTTTAATGTGAAAAAATGGAAAAGAAAGACCTAATTTCTTGATTTAGAAATGTGATGCCACTCATTAATCAGAGGACTGAAGAGAGTAAACATATAGTGTCTTGAGTTGGCTTTTATCACACAGGTCTGATGATATAATATCCACTTCTACTGGAAGCCCCACTATGCCAGTTTCATTGAATAAATAGTAATTCAATCATGACTAAGAATAATTTATTTGTAACAAGGAAAGCTTCTGTTTCTCCTTAATGAGTTGATTATATCTTGTCAGAGGAACCTTAAACCCACCAAATGTCAAATGAATTATATCAAATATATTATTTTCATAACAGCTGCATATAAGTAACTGATGAAAAAGAGTTCTCTATTTATATTTTGTACTGCAAATGACAAAATGTAGGTCATAAAATGGAGACTGTGACACAAATTTATGCAGGTCCCTAGTTTCCTACCTTTAAAAGGTCTGTTTAATAAATATGATCTACTCATTTGCTCAAAATATTAAGTCATAATTTGCTGGGGGAATTGTACACCGGAACATGCTTCTATAAAATATTTTCTCTTTTTGGTTTGCTTTTTTTTTTTCCTTTAGCATTCAAATGAAATATAAACCTTGTTTGTAATGCATGGCCTGATAATGCACTTACTTACCCAAAAATTAGATTTGAGATAACATTTGATCCCATCTATCTCTAAGAGCACTTCCTGGAAGAAGGAGTGTGGCAGAACAACTGCTGCTTGGCCAGAGGGTGGGAGGCAGCCACAGGAGTACCCAGGTATCTGACCCGAGGAAAACAGATGTGTGAGTAACCCACGGAGATCAGCTTTACCTCACAGACCAGGGTTTAGGGTGTTTGCCTGCACTGGTATATGGTGTCTGCCTATGAGTAGATTTCTTTGACATGCCTTGCTGCTCTATCTCATTAAAGCAATCAGTGCTGGGGAGGGGGAGAGGAAAGTGAATTTCTCGTGGGCACGACTGGAAGAAGAATCATGAAATGACAGCAAGGAAATTGAATACAATCTGCAGCAGTGGCTGGTAGATTACTAAACCAGATCCTGGCCAGTTTCAGAAGCATGCTGTCTTTGTTTACTGTTGCATGAATCACTCCACTTTGCTAAACATTTTGGTGTATCATGAGAGACTCTTCTTTGTATTGGACTGGGTTCAGATATCAGAAGGAAAGAAGAGATTGCCATATGTAGAGGGAATAATATTCCATGGGTGAGCTTTGGAAAAAGCAAGAAAGAGTGAATGGCTCATACTCTTGCCCCTGTCAGCACTCCTAGCTAATTGTTCATGGGCACTGGTATCCTTCTACTTCACTGTTACACCTGAGAAAACAACAATTGCTCACTTTTTAAGTAAAAAACCCCAACACTAGTTCAGTATAGATTTTAACATTTTTTTTTTTTATTCAGAAAGTGGCTGCTGTGGGCGGATAGAAATTATAATCCTTTATGATCTTGGGAACACTGTCTTTCAAATGGGACTCTCTACACCTAAGCTCTATGTTCTCATGATGTATAAAATACTGAGCTTGCTACTAGCCTGTAAGGGAGAGGGGGAAGCAAGTGACAGTTGTTGCAAAATGGAATGAGTTGTCCACCATTATGCATGAGGATAGTAAAAAATGCAGCTAAAGAGATGATATTTTCTTATCTTTTCGTTTGAGTGAAAACCTGAGGATTCCCCAAAACTGACAGAAACTCAGTGTTGTGGAGGGAGCACAACTAAGCACTGCAAGGTAAAAGAGAAATAAGCACTCCTACCTTGTAGGAACCAACTCTGTGACAAATGATGCTTTTGACACATGACTCCTGAGAGTTTAATAATCGGCTTTTCCGAAGATGGTTGGGCAGCAGGAGGTAGCATCAAAGATGTTTCTTGTTCTCCTTACAGATGACTGCAACAAAACTGAGTAAATCCAGGTAAGAATTCATTCAGAATCTTAAGACTGAAGTCAGCGCACCTGACTGTGATGGTGATCCAAGCAATATTAGAGACTGAAAACAGACCCTGAACACTTGTAACATACTAAGAGCCAACTCCAAAACTGTGAGATGAATGCGGCAGAGACAAAGGAAGGTTTGCTTCTAGAAAATCTACACACTTGGACAGGGAAATGAAATAACGTCCAAGTACCACAGTTTTCATTTCCTAAATCTCAATGTCTTCCTTATTTATAAAATATATCATTGCTTTACACAGAACATCTAGGCTTATGGCTAAATAAACACTACTTCCAAAGAGAATCTGGGGGAGGCATTTCTTTTCCCAATGTTTCTGGGTGTGAGGGTCAAGTTAACAGTGATTCTCTGTTTTGCAAAGAAACATAGGTGGTTTAAATTCAGCTCTTCTTGATTTGAATAATACATTCCCAGAATATAAAACGTGCCTTGATGTAGAATTAATTAATAGAAACTGTCCTATCTTATTCATATGAACACACTGTGATAAATGTAAATGTTCGTAAATGAAAGTTTAATGATATTGTTATAATCAATAGTGGTTTATACTAGGTTGCACCTACCACCAGGTAGCATGGTGTTCAGATTTAGGAAACAATGCAAGATGACATGATGTGTGTTATGCATCTCATTTACTACTTCTCTCCATGCGTTTTGGTGGGGTCTGGGGGCAGACCACAAAGTAGAAGCAGGGAAGTGTCTCACTTCAGCTATCCTGGTTCGTTTTCAGATTTGACTGTCTTAGTTACAGAATCAAATATAGTGGCAGGTTTATAAGGCACCATAAAATAAAGAAATCACATCAGTAAAGAGAGAACCAAATTTCCTCCAGTCCCTAGAAATAGCAGTGAAGAAAAATATCAATTATGTACAAGAAAACATGTATACATATGGTCAGAACCCCTGAATTGTTATTTTGTTCCTATTAGAGTAAGGAGACAAAATTGCTTGATTCAAAGATATTTCTGCTAAAAATCCTGCTGTATCATCAGTGTGATCATTCTCTCAGTGAATGAAAATATCCCAAAATTTCCCAGAGTTTAATATTTTAAGAGAAAGTTCTAGAATAATATTGTGTTTGAAAACTTGCTAAAGGTAATATTATTGTTGTTCTCACATTTGATATCTCTTTTAAGTTACTATGCTACTTTCTCAATTTGCAGATTAAAATGTTGCTAAAACATGTATTTTTCACTATTTTCCCAATGCATTTTTCACTGATACCTTTCTGTAAGATCCAACCACCTATCCCAAGAGGCTGTGGTTATGAATGCATCTAATATATTATATTACTCTCACGAACTTAATTCTTTATTAAGACTAGTGAAAAGTCAGAATAAATGTGTAGACTTTGGTGAGAGCAGTACTGTTTGCTGCACCTTGAAAGCAAATTCGGCCTCCTGCCTCTAGAGTCAGCTCTTCAGGGAACTTAGATGCCACTACATTTTTACTGTCCAGGTCTAATTGAACTGTGGTTATAGTCAAGTATTTAAGACCATTTCACACTTCCTGTCATCTGGATTACATACAATGTGCTGATTTTATAAAGAGCAACTACTCATTTTTGTGGTTGATTTTTACTGGATGCACAAGAGAAACATCTGATTAAATAATGCTGGAGACAGAAAAATTGAATGCAGAGGAAGGGCTGGCATCCCTAGGCACATGCAGAACCAAATGTTGCCAGGATCTACAGACTGCAGTGCCACCACACAAGACCCCTGCATACATTTCCAGCCAAGAAACTATAAGAACTCACTTTCTTGTGGTGTTGAAAGTGCTTTTGCTTGGCATATGCTCTTAAAAACCCCATGAATGCCACTTATACAATTAAGTGCATAGGGAGGAGGATATTTAACTATTCAAATGCAGGAGTTTAGCAATGCCAAAAAGTGTTAAAAATCAAAAAAACTCATAAGTATTAATCCAAATGTTGGAAGTATACTAAAACTAGTGAGACAAATGCTCAAGCAGTGCAAATCAAACAGCTCTGCTGGCTTCAGCAAAGTTCTGTCAACCTAGGGTAATTTGGGCTATGCTCTGGTAAACACCCCTAAAACAGGCACTATTGTGCGCTATTGGAGTTCTGTTCGATTTTCTCTAAGCTGTTGTTTTAAGTGTGAGTTGTGTTACACTGTGTCGTTACTGCTTCAGTGATGTGCAACAGCGTGGAAATTCAGGGAGACTTGTTCCTGCTGTGTTTCATAGTACAACAAAGCTCTTTTATTCCTACGTTATTGTACTATGACAGTGCTAGGAGATACCTCTGTTGGATGTAGGTCAGCTGAGAAGATGCTGGAAAATATTTATAAACTGAGTTCCTACTAAGATGCTCTGAACTACCATTTTCAGCAGGTTTCTTGAGAGCTATATGAATGAAAATACTTTGGATTGTAAACAATATTTGGAATCTGTACTTCAGATATCTTTCATAAGAGTGGGCTACTCCTTTCTTAGACTGGGAAAAGTGAACATTGAAACTCAACAAGGCCGAGTGCAAAGTCCTGCATCTGGGTCAGGGTGACCCCCAGTATCAATACAAGATGGAGGGTAAAGTGATTGAGAGCAGTCCTGCTGAGAAGGATTTGGGGATTCTGATAAATGAAAAGGTGGACATGAGCTGGCAAAGTGCACTCAGTACTCTGAAGGCCAGCTATATGAGCTACATCAAAAGAAGCATTGCCAACTGATTGAGTGGGGTGATTTTGCCCTTCTGTTCCACTCTGGTGGTACACCACCTGGAGAACTGCATCCAGTTCTGGAATCCTCAGCACAGGAAAGACATGAACATGTTGAAAAAAGTTCAGAGGAGAGCCACAAAAGTGATCAGAGGGCTGGAGCACCTTTCCTATGAGGACAGGCTAAAAGAATTGGGGTTGTTCAGCCTGGAGAAGAGAAAGCTCCAGGGAGATCTTATTGAGGCATTTCAGTACTCAAAGCAGGCTTATAAGAAAGATTGGGATTGGCTTTTCACCAGTGTCTATTGTGATAAGACAAGGGGTAATGGTTTTAAACTGAAAGAAGGTATATTTAAAATAGATATAAGGAAGATTTTTTTTTTTTACAGTGAGGGTTGTGAAATACTGGAACAGGTTGCCCAGAGAGGTGGTAGATGCCCTACTGTGGAAGCATTCAATGTCAGGTAGGACAGGGCTCTGAACAACCTGATCTCATTGAAGATGTCCCTGCTCACTTCAGGAGGGGTGGACTACATGATCTGTAAAAGTCCTTTCCAAAGCAAACCATTCTATGATTCTATGAATCGCCAAACCTTGAAGAGTACTACTATAAGATTAATCCTTTAGTGACAAAATAGGACTTAGTGTTTCAAAAGTCAGATCACTGTAGCCCTTATAAGTGCCCATGTTTTTGTGTATCACAGACAACCTCTACATTATGTTTGCTATAGGAGTTTTATCAACCCTTACTCAGTCCTACTTTCTTCCAAACCAACTGATTGGTCTTTTAGAGGTAGGGTTAAGATGGGACTGGAGTGTAGAATTTCTTACGACATCCCACACGACCTGTACTAATCCTCATGCTGTTTGGACACCTTCTGCACATACTGGCATCTTATGTATTCACAGTATACTGAAGGCAGAAGTTAAGAAAAGGCCCTGCAACCAGCTCAACTGGAAGGTGTATTCCCAGGGACAAGCCCAGCATCATAGTCTCTTCTCATCCATGAGATTTAAAGCTTTTAGGGATTATCTAGGATATGGCCCAGTGAACACCCATGCATAGCAATAATGCACAGGAAAGACAGATCTTCATTCATTACCACGTAACCTGGCATGTCATGCACCACAAAAGGTAAATCAGAGATCTGCTCATCCTTAAAGTAGGAAAGAAAAAGTGATATTATTGTGGGATTCATTTAACTAAGTGGGGAAGCCTACAATGTAGGTATTAACAACTGAGAAAATCACCTTGTTTCCCTTTACAGTCAGTAGAGATCTTGTCACTGAAGTGTATGAAGCTGTCTCAGCTTAAATAGGTGATGCCGTGAGATAAAATGAATGCCAACTCCATTGGATCGTATTGATTATATCTCAATTATGTTTAACAGAAATGAAACAGGTATCTCAGAGTTAGCTCAGATGCTCTAGACACCTAATGTAAGCTGAGATGAATCCCAGTTCAAATATGTTAAAGGAAGCTTTAAATCCTTGAAGCTTAGATGGAATAAAAGCCTATTTTCCTATAGCCTTAAAGTTCAGGCAAGTGTAGAATTAAGGGGAAGTTTCTGTAATGTACTAGTGCAGTAATAGGTAGTGTATGAATTATTTTGACTCTATCTTTAGCTCCCATTTCTCATTATTCCACTTTCATATCAGGACATAACCTTGAGGATTCACAACCTTAACTGTCCTTTCTCTTCCCTTATTCACTGCAGTGCTTGGTTATAACTCACTTTATAATACTTAAAGTCACCAATTTAGTTGGAAGTGTTGACAAAAATAATTTCAATTTTTATAGTTTGTTTGCTTGCTTGTTTGTTTTCCCAGAAGCACAGTGGTTGTTCAAAGATGGTGTCAAAGAATGGGGGCTTCAGAGCTCACTTTGGACTGAGCCAATTCAGGCTACACACTGTCCTTTCCTGTGGGAAAGCCATCACACATGTCAGCTCACTCCTTTGTGGGCCAGTGGCTTAGAAAATGCCTGAAGGATAGTAGCCCAGTGAGACAGTAAGTCTGGTGTGGATCTTTGCCGCTTACAGCCACTTGCAGTGCCCACAGAGTTGGATTCAAGCTGCTACATCCAGACTAAAATTCTTAAACTTGACACAGAGTTCACGTCTGAGGCTTTTCCTTTCCTTTTTTTGTTTGTGACTCATTTCCAGGTAACTTGGAAATATTAAGTAATCTCAGGAAAGCTGGTAGGAAATACGCTGCTAGGAGAACTTTCAAAACAGTAGGGGAGGATTTCAGCAGCAGAAACAAACAATTTTTTTTCTTCTTTTTCATTTTTAACAATACATGGTTATGTTTATGGAAAACACTCAGGTCTATGATAAATACAGGCAAGACTTCCACTTGTTGTCAACATATTTCTCTTTATTGCAGCTGTCTGCAGCTTCTTATCCTTAAAACTCAGCTTCCTTTGTTGCCAAAATTTTTGGCTGTGAGAGGAGGTGCCACCTTGATACAGTAATTTAAAAACACCTGTCATCATATATTTTCGTATGGCAGTTACACTGGAACTAATCCCCAAATAATCTTCCTAATATGAGATACTATGGGCTTACTCTACAGATAGGGGGGTTGCAGTTCATGTCTCACTACATTTAGAACTTAATTTTACTTCTGATACTTCCATAGTGCGTCTAAGTATGTTTTGCCTTGACATTTTTAATTTTCATCAATTTTAGAGAAGAAAAATGAGCATTACACTTTCTTTTTTTCTTTCAATAATAATTATTCCTACCAAGTGATTATCACTGGTCTTCCCTTTGACCTGTTTGAACCCCAGCCTTTGTAAGCAGAATGGTGTTTCCCACTTGTTCTCCATGGCAAGATGAATAGTTGTGTGTTCACATTTTCACTGTCTCAAGGATGAAGAAAAACACTTAAACACATGCTTGATTTTAAGCATATGTCCATATCCTATTGATAACTAGACACCTTCAGTGTTACATACAATCAAGTAAACAATAAGATAACAAACTTTAATTTAGAAAGCAATTTCCAATATGTCATTTGTTTTTCTGCGCTATTAATACACCATTATCACATTAGTAATTAAACTTGTTTATTCAAAATATTTTTGCTTTCCTTCCTAACTGAAACACATCATCTATTTGAACTCTAATAGACATTTTTTTTATCATGTCCACTGTTGGTCTTATCGTTATTTCTATTCACAATGTTTTTTTCAGGTTTTAACCATGATTTTAATCTGTTTTTAAATATTTAAATATATTTGATTATCCACACTTTTTATTTATTTATTGGTCACGAACACTTCGCATCTGGACATGGTCTGAAAGCAGAGGGCTAGTTCATTTAGAGGTATGTGCATGTTTTGGAGTGTATAAATATACTAAATCCAGCTCTTTGGTTTAAACAGCAGTAAGGTGGTAAAATCAAGTAGTCATTTGTTAGGAAATGCAATCATCAAGGACAAATGTACAACTTCTGTTAAATCTTGTGCACACAAATTATCAAATAGACTTTAATTAGAGAGCAACAGGTTTTTATTTTCCATGTGCCCTCTTTGCTATACCGAAACAATCATATTAATTGAATCCATATCTTTCATTTTCTCCCTTTAATCTCACTAATCTCTATTTACTTTCATTCTTTGTTTAGCACATAATCTTCCAACACTACTCAAATATAGCTTCTCTGGCTTTTAACTGACAGACACTGGAACACTAACTTTTTTGTGATGCCTTTTAGAAGGAGTATCCCAAGTTGTAGACTGCGATCCTTTTAGCACCTAGACTGAGTATCAAATGAAACAATGCTGCAAACTTTGCTTCGCTGTTTGGAGAAGAAGCTGTTATTCTCCTACAGGAAGAAAAACTGACAATAGTCGTCATTATTTACTAGCTTCCTGGTATGCAGCTATTTTTTCATGCACCATCTCTCCTAGTCTCTGAAAACTAATTTCAGTTTCAGATGTCTCCCAGGAATATTGGTTTCATTCAAACCCAGAAGCACAGCTGTGATCCAGACCTGCATCTTGTCCATTCTCCAACTCCAAACTGAGATAACACAGCAGAGAACATCAGCTTTCTGAACCATCTTCTTCAGCATCTCACCTGTTTTCCATGAAAGGAAGGACCCAGTTTTAGGCCAGAAAAGAGCTGTGAGACACTCAAAGCAGACTTCTCACCTGAACAGTAAGGAAGACTGGACCAAAAACATTGGTATATTCATCATTTAACCCTCCCTTCCTGCCCGTTTTGCTCTTCCTTAGCAACCTCTTAAAGAGCCCTCTTGGTTATTTGTATAAATTTCAGGACTAATCAGCTCATTTATCCCAAGGTCCATAGGGTCATTTATCTAGCAGAAAGTAGCACTATAAGTTTCTTCACAGGTGGGAACAGTAGTGACACATTGCTGTATTTCACTGTCAGAAAGAACAACATTAAGAAACATGAGAAGGAACCCAAGATTTGTTTAACAGCCAAATTCACTCACTGCCTTAGTTGTATTGATACATCCAGAGACATATCTGGTATCAGTATGCTGCTATCTTTCCTCTATTGGTCTAGGTTTCACCCACCGGAAGTTGAAGAAAGACACCCTCCTGTCACCACACCAGGATTTGAGTATGAGATCAGTAGAGGGATGATCACTGCTCTTACCTGATACACGCCAGTGAAGGAGTCTGGAGCAGTTGTGGGGAGAGGTGTACTCAGCTCCTATCGCACCAGTTTTGTATGAGCTCAGTGAGGAGAGAGGCTTTGGAATGTTACTTGCCCAAAATAAAATTCAGAGCATCTGTTAACTAGGATTTTTCATATATTTATAGCTTAACTAGTTATGCTGGGATTTTCATCATGACAGCAGCAAGAGTTCTATAACTAACAAAGTTCATAAACTGCTGAATTTGAAACACTTACTTCAAAACAGAGTTTCTGTAATACATGGTTCAATAGGGACAAAACTGAATATTTTTCTCCTAAACTTTTTCATGAGAATGACTGAACCGCTTTTTGCTGGAGCTTATAAGTAAATCCCTTGCAGACATATTCACAAAAAGAATCTCCAGAAACAAAAAATCATCTAAAAACTTAAAAAAAAGTGCTTCCCCTTGGCAAAGCTGAAGTCTGAAATCCCATATCTATAGTGTGAAATATCAGGCAAACTTGACCATATATTTTCACACAGCTAGTCCTCCACACCCCATAAAATACATGTAACATACACAGTTGAACCTGTACATATTTATTCATGAGCTAGCATTTCTAGGTTTAGATTGATAGTTTTCTTCCATGTTTTCTGACTTCCAAGGTGCAGAAAATAGAGAAAATAATGCTTGCCAGCAGCATTGCTTGAACCCCACTGCTCCCCTAGAAGGACAGCTCAGAGTTATGAATGTCATTTCAGCAAATGGCCACTAATATGGCCCTGGCTTCAGCAAAAGTAGAAGTGCCCACAATTGAACTCATATTACATAATATGCAATATTTCAAGTTTGTATTTTCACTGGAAATTATGACCTTTAAAATATTTGGAACCACTTCTTTAAAAGCAGTACCGCTTACCATTCTTCCCAGATTCAGATGTTAAAAATTATGATCCGGGAATGGTCCTGCCACTTTAGTCTAAATCTCAGCAAGCACCATACATGAGCTTAGTTCAATATTTGTGAATGTGGCCCAAGAGCCAATAGGGCCTTTTATTCTTCATACTGTTTCCCATTAGTGTCAAGGCTCTGAACACACCTGTCCTAAGCTAGAAGTGCTAGCCCATCCCTCTTTCCCTTTGGATTTGCTTTTAAGCTGAGGCTTTACCCCTGGCCCTTGCCTGTGCTACGTTGCAGGTGCATCACAGCTATGCCTCTACCTGGTCTTACACCTTGTCTCTTCTAGCTTTTTCACAACAGCTCTTACCAACAATTGTAGACTCAGCCAGGTGAGCCCCTAAAGTCCAGAAGGGGGATGTGTTCAGGGTCTTAAGACTGAGCACACGCATGCATTCCAGTAAATTAAGTAAACTCAAGAGTTTTATACTGATACCTTCAGACTGATGACTTTCTCAAGTTCCATTTGTACACTCTCCTCTTCTATATTATGGCATTTCTTGTTCATTTCAATGCTCATGGAAGGCTTGATTTTGATTCAATTTTCTTGCTGTCTATTTTATTGCTGAGTGAGTATTCAGGGATCTCCATTAGTCTTCCAGGACTTCATGACTGTTCATAAATGGTACTTTTTTCCCTCTTTCCCATTAACATTTTTGCCTTCACAAGTAGACAAATTTTAGCTATCAGCAGTAACCAAACTACTCAATTTGTAGGACAGCAAATTCTTGGAGTTTTCATGGTTTAGCTTTTTTTCTCTATGACATATTAAAGGGAGCAGTCTGTAAAGCCTAAGTCATTGGTGATTTAGAGCTATAAGAATATTGATGCAGATGAGCCTCAGTGGAAATATTTGATGACATTATGTAAATGTAATCAATGGGCTCAATAAAGCATAACAGTAATAAAATATTGTTTACGTTATATATAAATAAACGCACTTGGACGTGTGAATGTGCTTCTTACATAATTACTGTAACTATGCCTATTTAGACTACTATGTTCCAGGTCTTTATTTGCCATCTCCATAGTGTCTGTTTGTACAGTCTTATTGAATCCATAACATCTAACTAATTGATTATGATCTTGACTTGTGATGGAAGAGCCTGAGTATTCTGAGAGGAAGGAGAAAGAACTTGAAATTAGTGCAACTCAAAATTGTCAGATGTTGCTGTTCAAAAATGTTGAGTTTCTTTTTTAAAAAAAAAGAAACATTTTTTTTTTTAAAAAAAGAAACATTACGGCTTTTTCCTGACATTCTGTCTACATTTTAACTTCAATAGAGGAAGCTTGGTTTATAGTCATCAAAAAGTGATTAAAAAAAAAAAAGAGAAACAAAGAAGAGAGGACGGTATGATAGACCAGTTCTTGTCCAACTTCAAGATACCTGTAGTCTGCATAGAGTTCTAGGGCAGCATAAAGATGTTGAAACATTTATACACGAATCCTGATCTCACAGTATTGAACCAGATCTCTGAACACGACCTCAGGAACAACTTCAGTCCTTCATGTTTCGTACTATGAACTAGTTAGGCCTCAATGTTATGTAATGTGTCACTTCATGTTACTGCTCAGATTTACGTTGGAGGTGATTAATAATTTGGGGTTCAATATGATCATAACTAGAAGATTACACAAAGTGCATTATATTATGAAAATGCGTGGTACTTCTCAAAACATATGGTGTGATATGATTTCAATCATGAAGGTCATAAAAGGATGACAGACACATAATACTACTCCTGGGACAGCAATGGAATAAAGCTACTTGAGTGATTAAGATAGAAACATGAGAACAAAGCTGACTAGAAAAGAAAAATTGCATTTGGAAAAGTGCTTTTATTTCAACATTTGCTTCCATATTGCTTCAGGATATACTTTTCATAAAATACTGTAGAGAGAACCAAGAGTAGTCCATCACCATTAAATAAGTTCAAGGAATGATGACTTTCATCAGGACACTGTTTCTGATCTGATGCAAGAACTCACAGGCATCTCCCTGTGAAAGAAAGAAAGAAAGAAAGAAAGAAAGAAAGAAAGAAAGAAAGAAAGAAAGAAAGAAAGAAAGAAAGAAAGAAAGAAAGAAAGAAAGAAAGAAAGAAAGAAAGAAAGAAAGAAAGAAAGAAAGAAAGAAAGAAAGAAAGAAAGAAAGAAAGAAAGAAAGAAAGAAAGAAAGAAAGAAAGAAAGAAAGAAAGAAAGAAAGAAAGAAAGAAAGAAAAGGGTGTTCAAGTGCTAGGTGATTAGTGAGCCTGTACAATCAGTCTCTCTCTGGCTTATCTGAAATTTATTGCTCAAAGTGGAGTGGGTCCTAAAAGAGAGGGTGATGCCCTAGCTGAGCAGTTAGGACACTCAGGTGGAAGGTGGGTAATCAAAGTTCACTTTTCTGTTCTGAAAAAGCCATAAACCTTGTCCAAGATGCCTTTATGTTTTTCCTTGAACAAAAACTGCATCTTAAGCACAATTTTTACTATACCAATTTGGCATGTGGCCAGGTCTTTGTCTTTGGGATTTTTGAACTCGAATGCAGTCTCTTCTTTTTCTGTAGGCATTTTATAGAGATGGTGCAAAGAGATAGTAGTTGACAATTTAGATTAAGTTTTAGCTGGGCTGAGAAGTCCTCTGGAGATAATTACCTCTTTCTGATAGCTATTTAGTGAAGCAATGTTGACTACACTCACAACCTAGTTGTCCCATTTAGGTGTTTAATGTTCTCAACTATGAGTTTCACATCTCCTCTCTAAATGTGTAATTCTTCCTCTCCCTGACATGGAAGCTATAAAACAGCAATGTAAAAATGATTACAAACCAGATGATAGGTGCAGTTGTTTCTGTATTGGTAACAGAACGGAGACACAAAGTATCTTTCAGTGTGGGGAGCACAGCTGAAATCAAAACTGGCAATTATTTTTACGTAGGACACGGGGGGGGGGGGGGGGGGGGAAGAAAATTTGAGAGAGGAATTTAGAGCCACAAAATTTGCAGATTTCTAACAAAATAGAAGAAAGTGCACTAAAAATGAGAAAAGCCAAACTGGAAGAAGAAGAATGATCATGGGGCAGTACACTTCCGTCTGATAAAAGAAAAGAAGCAACCATGTTTCAGTATCACTGGACTTCAAGCACCACTAGGAATGTAAACAAAGGGAATTGTTAACTAAATTCCCCCCCCTTTCTTTCAGCTCCTTAAAAAAAATGTATTTGGGTCAAATTTCAGGCAAGAAACCAGAGGGACTTTTTTTCTCTACCCAAGTGAGTTGCTCTTTCACCGCACCAGTTTAATTTTATGAAGGTGGATATGTTACTGATGATTACATTCCTTGTCTTCTCTTTTTTTTAAGAGAAGAATTGAATTATCATGTTGAATTATCATGTTATCAGTGACTTGGAACTTGGTGTAAATCTTAAGATAGAAACTGCTTGAGAAGAAGCTTGGTCCACTTGTTAGTCTTTCTTTTTTTTTTTAAAAAAAAAAAAGGAAGAGGGAGAGAGAGAAGAAAAAAGTCTTTGAAAGTGCTGGGGTCAAAGGAATTGTGCTTTCTTCTAATTGTCCCAATAAATTTTAAAGATGTTATTACTCTGCAGTGATTAAGAAATGGTAAAAAGAGATGCAATGCTATAACATCAAGGCCATCAAGCTTAATAGTCCTTAGTTGATTGTTACCCCGCCCCAACCAAAATAGACATGCTGTTCTCTCCTTTCCCGTTCCTCCTCTGTTACCCTTCCCCCCTCACTCGAAGGTTTCTGAAAGCACCTCCAGCCAAACCAAGGGGAATTTATACTTCCTGCAATAAAATCCAAAGAACAGAACAACTGGCAGCTGAACTTAAGACTGCTAAAACAAACACTGTGACATTGATGTGGGGAGGGATTTGGTTATTATTACAACACGGCATGACTGGTTCTGCAGGGAAAAGATGCAAGGAAGGCGCTTTTTTTTCCACCATGCAAACAAAAGGCTTTAAAAAAACCCAAAACACTAAAATAACAAAAGCAGCACTATTTGCTCTAAAAATATCTATAAGGAAAAAAAAAGCAACTGGCAAAATTCACAATGCTGACTGCCTAAACTTTCAAGCTGAATGACTGAAATTACATGAAGATTGCTCCACAGAGATGCTGTTGCAAATAGACCAGACAGGATCATTATTAATTCACCTACTCTGACAAGTACAAAATATGCAAATGAATACATTGTATCTTAATAATTCTATATATATCACACTCAGTTTCTCTGATGTATTGTGTCCTGTTGTCTGTGACAACTTACAGCGATCTTCCAGAAAACACCCAACTTTCAGTTGAAGGCTTTTTCAGACAGCCCATCACTATACAAATTGAGGTAGAGTTGGAGTAATAATAACTACTCAAAGTGTGGATTTATGGCAATGGGTGACAGATTTATAACAATAGCAAGTGGATTTATATTCCAAAATTACATGCTTTCTGGTTATTATTTCACAGCAGAATATCTTTATCAGCAAATTTGCAGATGATACCAAGCTGGGAGGAAGAGTTGATCTGCTAGAGGGTAGGATGGCCCTACAGAGGGACCTGGACAGATTGGAGAGCTGGGCCGATTCTAATGGGATGATGTTTAATAAGTCCAAATGTCGGGTACTTCATTTTGGACACAACAATCCCATGCAGAGCTACAGACTGGGGACAGAGTGGCTAGAGAGTAGTCAGGTAGAAAAGGACCTGGGAGTGCTGGTGGACGGGAAGCTCAACATGAGCCAGCAGTGTGCCCAGGTGGCCAAGAAGGCTAATGGAATCCTGGCCTGCATCAGGAATAGTGTAGTAAGCAGGACCAGAGAAGTTATTGTCCCCCTGTACTCGGCACTGGTCAGGCCTCACCTTGAATATTGTGTCCAGTTCTGGGCCCCTCAGTATGGGAAAGATGTTAGGATACTGGAATGTGTTCAGAGGAGGGCAACGAAGATGGTGAGGGGGCTGGAGCACAAGTCCTATGAGGAGCGACTGAGGGAATTGGGGCTGTTTAGCCTGGAGAAGAGGAGGCTCAGGGGAGACCTCATTGCTCTCTACAACTACCTAAAAGGAGGTTGTAGTCAGGCAGGGGTTGGTCTCTTCTCTCAGGTGACCAGTGGTAGAACCAGAGGGCATGGACTTAAGCTTCGTCAGGGAAAGTTTAGACTTGATGTGAGGAAAAAATTCTTCACTGAAAGGGTGATTGGCCATTGGAATGGGCTGCCCAGGAAGGTGGTGGAGTCACCTACCCTGGAGGTGTTTAAAGGGAGACTGGATGAGGCACTGAGTGCCATGGTCTAGATGATGGTTGGTGTTAGTGTTAGGTTATAGGTTGGACTTGATGATCTCAGAGGTCCTTTCCAACCTTATGATACTGTGATACTGTGATACTGTGATCTTACGTGATCTCTGTGAGAGTATTCCTGTTTCCATGAGGTCCAAGGACAACCTCTAATGCTGTTTAACTTTCCCCTGAAGTCTGGTATTCCCAATACAGAGAGTTAAGACAGGTAGATTCCTGACTATCACCTTTCCCCTATGAGCTTAGGTTCCTAAATTAGTGGCCTTCATGGATCAGATAGTTTATTAGATAACTAAAGTCACCCTTTCCCAATAACTCTGCATTAAGAGCACTGATTGACTGGTCTTGACTTTTTCCCTATTCTGATGGCTTCTACAGATTTCTTTAAAATACAGTGAGCTAGTATGAAGTATCCCATTATAATGAGCACTGTAGCCTGAAACACTGTGTAGGGTTAAATAAACAATCTATGCTCTTGTTGTTTACACTTGCTATTTTTTTATCCTGTTTGAAAAGCAAAACTCTATGGCTTAAATTGCACTGAGTTGAATCTATTTTTCTTGGTGGAATTAAAAGCTTGAGGTGGTATTACAAGATTGCACATGCTTAAAAAATGTTACAGTAATGACATTGAAAACTACCAGCCATTCAAAAAGGTATGAGGAAAAAAAGGAATGTTTCCTTGTTCTGTGCTTGAGAAAATGGGTTCAGGTTTGGGTTAATCAAAGATTTAATCAGAAGTGTCAACAACTCAATTGAAGAGAGATAAAAATCATATGAAATACAGTTTGCCATTGTTTGGAATTGATAAATTAAATACGTACAATAATAAAACAATATTCACACTGTTTTTTTCTAAGGTAAATCTGTTGGTTCACACCTGTCTCAAAGCTAAGTATCTCTGGCTTCAAGGGAAAAGAAATGTTTTACCATCGTCATCAATTAGCAATACTGCACCCAGTATTTGCACAACCTTCTTCCTGGTAGATACAATAAAGAGCAAAGACAGACTACTCTCTCCACTATACAAGAAAGGAGAGTCAGAACATAGGTTAATGGCCTAGGGAAAAAATAGCACCTCTACTTCCTAGTTGGCTGGTGAATCAGCAGTCCCCACAACTCCAGATGTTGCTTCTGACACCCAGATGGTTCCTTAGTGGTTTTCACCTTCTCTGAACAGGTGTGAAAAATCTGTTTGATGATGAATTGCACTGGGTTGCATGGTTGAGTTTTCAGTTAAAGAAGAGAAACCCACTGGTCCTTTTTCTCCTGAGAAGATTTGTCAGGGACATTGACACAACCCAACAATTAACCACATTATCTTCCAAGTTCTTTGTTTCAAATAGCTTTCTAAGTTTCAAAACAAGTATGCAGGGCTGAAGCAAGATCCTTAAAAGAACAATTCATATTTTAATTTTTATGTAGCTGAATACAATATAGGCCTGCAAGTGTCTGCAATGAGAATGGAGAATGACACTTTCCATCACATACCTTTCCACTTGTGTCTTTTAACCTGGATTTTAGGTTCCAGTTCATCTTAAACATGGGTTTTAAGTTTGGCATATGTTTCAATGGAGCTAAATGTTTAAAGGAAGCTGCCTTCAGGCTTGACTAGCTTTCTGAGGCAGTACAGAAGAGAGAAATCATGAAATCTATGGTTTCAGAGTTGTTGTACAAGTTGGGCGCTTTTTCCTTAGAGTCTAAACTAGTGGTCTAAGTCTAAACTGACTGTGATTTAAGTACACAAAAGCAGCTACACCAAAGGTCTCACATCAAAGGTCAGTCTAGCCCTGTTGTAGATCCCCATGGAAGAGCTGGGGAAAGCACTCATGGATACTTTCCCAGAGTAATATCCCAGCTGCCAATAATTTGTAATTCAGTGATGCTCTAAACCAGACTTAGAATTTTTTTACTTAATAACCCTCAATGGATTTTTCCTTCATAAACTGGTCCAGTTTCTTCATGAACCCAGATCCCCTACATCCTGTGAGGTGCAGTTTAAAAACATGTTGTGTGATGAGTTGCCTCTGAGATTGCTTCCTGATACTTTCATATCCTTCTGTTCTGCAAGTTGCAGTGAAGAATCAACCGTTTTTTTCATTTTACCTGTTTTGCTTTTTATTTTACAGACTTTTGTCATTACTGTCTATTCTCTGAGCTGAAGAGTTGTAATTGCTTAGCTGTCCCCAACCTGGGGTTCTTGTGGGACTGACAATGTGATCTCACAGGTTAGATCTAATCTATATGGCCATATCAGCTCTGTCAGAAAGAATTTCAGCAGTCTAGATAGGATCTTCCTGCAGAACTCATGTCAACTTTGATTCTTTTGTAGAAATTATAAAAGTGATTATATTCTAAACGAGCATCTCTCTACAGGTGGTCGTGTTCTGTCTTCTACTGGGACAGGTACCAGAAATAAATACATCTGCCAAACAAATACTGGGAGAAGACGGGGGAGGTGGGACTTTGCTATCATACTGTGCATTGAAATAATCATAAGAATTTTTTATTTTTTTAAGAATCTGCCATTGAAATGGCACAGTCACCTACTATGCTTAGTTCTATACTTGCACTGCCTTCTTTCTATCTATATTCATGTGTTCCTTATCCTTTATTCGTGACCTGTTTGTGACATATACGGTCTTTACCTTCAAGAGCTCCAACATAAATTAAAATAATAATAAAAGGTATTTAATCACTCAGTTGTTTCTCTGTACTCAATGAAAGTTCAGTAGCCCAAGGAACCTTCACCCACTCCTGGAAACTTGACCACGTCCTTTCTCTTCCAATGAGAATCTAGCATTTTAACACTGTGACCACCCCACATCTTCATTCAGTTCAGCCAAATAATTCCCCAATTATTCATACTCTGGAAAGGAATTACATAGATTGTGTAAATGTTATCCAAAAGACAGCAGGAATTTTTTTTATGATTTTACCAAAATGACATTCCATAAAATATTATAAGTTTTGATCAATTCCTTGTTTTATGGCTAATAACATCTAATGTCATTTCATTAGCAGTTTGTGATCTTGAACTTATGCAGCTTTAACTGACTAAATAAGAAAATATGCTTAAGCCTTGAAGTACTGAAATATTAAACAGGAACCATGCTGTGCATAAGGGTAAACCATTTAGGAGCTGTATTTGTGGTGGCAAGGAAACTGCAGGAAGTGTAGGTCATCACATCACAGTGCTGTTTCAGACAAATCCCTGTATAAAAATCATTCTGTCCCTTGTGGATGTTGAACAATAATGATATAATGAAAGCCTATATGAATATATGTGCTTATATGTGTATCACTACTAGTACTTTTGTCATAGGCAATTAGAGGGGATTACTGACTGTTAGAAAACTTCATACTGAGTTTTAAAAGGTGTCTTTTAATGTCATTTTTATAAGACTTGTTTTTTTTCACTGGCAGCCATGAGGAACTCTTGAATTTTCCTCTATTCTGTTGTAGGATGTCCCAGGAACATGGGACACATTCATCTGGTTTTAGTTAGATAAACATATGTGTCTTAAGCATCCTGATCTTGCTCATGACTATACTATGGTAAGGAATAAATGGATGATCAAGGTCTCAGAGAAGTAGTAGTCTAAATTAGAAGACTAAACGTAGATAGATGTAGGTAAGCAAACATACATACTACAAAGAACAACAAAATTACTTCTCCTGGTAGACAGTTATGACTTTATTAGGCCAAAACACTTCGAAGAAATCTGTATATGCTTTATTTACACGAAAATTCTTTAAGTCATGTCATTGGATGTACTGGTCACCATTAAAATATCCACAGGTGTTTTTGTCACCTAGTGTGGCTATGGAGTATTTGGAGGATAAATTAATTCATGGAAACACCTTTGGTAATGTTCTGTGGCAGAACACAGATGCATGGTTCAGGTAAATGTGATGAAAAGGGCTGAATTATAGTCACACTGAAGTTTCTTAAAGCATGCTTAAGAAAGTTCAAGGAAAGAACTTTTGAAATATTAAAGAAAATATTTCAGCCAACTTCCTTGAATTTAGGCAGTAAACTCTGCTGAATTAGTTGTCTAAAAATACAATCTCTTGCATTAAAATTTCATAACACTCAACTGTGTGTTCCAGTCCATGCTTTTGCAAGTAGCAGACAATGAGAGACAAGAAAGTACTCCTAAGCAAGAGAATTGCTTGCTGAAGAATGATTAGCCACTGCAGTTTCTTAATGGTGTGCCAAGGTTGTGTCTTACAGACACTCGCCATAAGGAAATGAAGCTGCATCAGCCAGAAAACCTGTTGGTAGCTTTCAGAGAACAGTAAGAGCATTTTTTTTTACTCTATTTAGTATATACTTGGGAGGAGGAGTATCAGCCAGGTGTGTGTATTGTTTGAGAGAAAGGAATAGGAAGAACGTGTCTTCATCCTAAGTCAGATTTTAGACAGCTACAGTCAGTCTTGAGGAATGGAAAGAGGGAAAGAGCGATAAAACTGACTAACAGGTTCTCAAGAACCCTCCTTATGAACACAGAAATGAAGAATGCAGAAACAAGTCCCCATTTTCCAAGTTACAGATTTTGTTTCATCAACGTTATCCTACTAGACCTCTCTATTGGTTTTCTTACACAGCGTACCAGCTGAACTCAGTCTGTAAGTTTTTTAAGTCAAGGGCAGCTTCCATGTCCTCTTCCTTCTGGGCTAGGACCACTGAAGATTATGTTAAGATAACAGATAAATTAAGGAATGTGGAAGATGTTGATTCTGTATAAGCTGAATTGCAGCCATTTCATCAGGGTTATGTCTGTATAAATTTGTTAATAAGAAAGTTAAGGTTTTGTCCTTTATAATATCTTCCTTTTTGTCATATACAGGAGCTCACTAGTGGAGGTTATATGCTTCCAGAGGAAGCCTGTATCACCATTAATGTAACAGCTTCCAGAGAGCAATGAGAGACACAACATAGGTGGTCTTGTGTAACAGAAGGAGAAATGTCAAATGTGAAGCTAAACCTTTGTGCACAGTCTAGTCACATGGATTTGTTTCACTTCTACTCACGGCATTAGGGACTTCACAAGATAGTTCAAGATGGCTGCTTGTGGTGGGAAAGGAAGGAAAATACCTTTGGGAACTCCAGTCCTGTATTGTAAGGGATCACTCTACTAGCATCAAACTAGGAATCCTTGAATTTTTGGCTGTTTTGGTTGGTATGATTTTACTGTTCTTTACCTTTGAGAAGAAATAAATGGCTGTATTTTTTTTTTCCCTGAACAATGTTTATTTTCAGCAATTTTAAACCAAAGGCTATGGAAGGCAATTAACACTGATTTTGGGACTGGACTAAACAATCTGTGTATCCCAACAACAGAATAAGGGGTACATATTGTAATGTTGCTGCTGTAGTGAGGTGGAAATTCGGTAGCTATTCTGCACATGTGAGCAGGACAAAACATGGCAGGAGAAGAAGCTGACCTGAGGAGAGTTATGGCCATAACCATTTAAGTTTAATCCATTGTAGTCTAAGTGTTAGAGCCCATCATTGGTTTCCCACAAGATCGTCATGTCAAGAGTGTTAAATCTTCGTATTTAAGACAACAAATTACTTAACCTGGATCACCCGACTTTACCAAATATATGACACAAATTCTAATTTCATGGCTGTCTTTTGGAGGTCAAATTAGAGACTCCATCAAGAGCTAACTGTCAGGCTTGGCTTAGCACATATACAGAGGTCTTTTTGTTCTCCTTCCATGTCCACACAACAGTTGTGGTGTTTGGGCTCATGTTCTCCAAGATCTGGCATTGGAGCAAGCTGCAACAGTGGCAGCATATTCAATGCCAAAACAGATGTCCCTGTCTCCTCTACACACATTTGGTTCACAGGCCAGAGCCAACAAACAGGCCTCCAGATGACCTTTCTAACTTAGAACTTTCAAAAATCTACAACTAAATAAATAATTGCCATATAATTAATTAAAAGCTCTGACCTACAGCTATTTACAGAAATACATTAACTTCCAGACTCAATTGAAACTTAAGAATATAGTATGGAAAGATAAATCTCTTTCTGACACAAAAATCAGGAAAACACGTTGAGGACTTTGAATGAATGAGAAGATATATAATGATCCCTTCTGACCAGAAAGCAAAACAAAAAAAAAGCCAATAAGAACAAAGAAGAAAAATAAAGTAGTGGGAATAATTTTTTTAAATTTTTTTTTTCCTTAAAATCCTGCAGTTTCTAACCTGCTGGGAAGAAGGAAATGTTCTAAATTTTTCCTTGGTTCAAGTCTTGCAACAGAAGGCGAAGATCCTTGACCAAAGGGACACAGAGGGTCCTGTATTTGATATTTATGAGTGGGAGGCAGCTTTACCAGATGGTCATAGAAGTGCAGCTTCCAAATAGAGTTCCATGAAGCCAAATATGTCATTTCATTTGGTTTTCTGTTTCCCCTATTGACTGAACTACAGCACGATCTACCAAGAGGATAATCCCTTACTGCAGGAGGCTGAGGTTCAGCAGCTAAGAAGACTCTTCCATTTATGATAGCAGTTAATCCTCAAGGCTTTGTGTGATGAAATGCAGGAGATTACAAGCTGTGGATGGATGTATCTCTGTATATGACCTATATACAATCCCACGAAAACCTGAAGACCTCACTTGGAGAATATCAGCTCAGGTAGGAAATCAAGTTAGTATAATATCTTTCTTGGCTTTTCCCTGATACCCAGAGCAGGACATCTGGAGGATTTGCCTTCACCCACACTAATGTCCTCAGTGTTTCCTCAGTATCTGTAGCTTCATATCCTCCACGTCTGGACAGCAAGTTGGAGACATCAGTGCTCCTCAGACTTTGTGTCCTAAGGAGAAAAGACACTCCCAGTTCCTGGATGACACTCCAGAGACCTGGATCCTAAATGGCAAGGGCTAATGCTCATTACTTCTAAGCTCCTAAATTTATTCTCAAATCTGACATTAAGCTATTCTGAGATCTAAAGAGTGGTCTTACTTAGCAGCAAAACTGATGGCCTCAGTATTTTTGCTATATGATAAATCAGTGATCTACAAAGCACTTACTGTGGCTTTGTGTCATGTGGAAGCAAAGAAACAATTTCACTAATACAATTACACCCTTAAAAGTTAGAGCTGTTACTCATGCAGAATCTGTGATTCCCTGCTCCTTTTCTTCCCCTCACATGGAGGGAGGATCCCAAGGGCATCTTCTTATTGGGAGTTGAACAACATATATAGCCTTGACACAACTAGCTGCACTGAGGCTACTATCATCCCAAATTCCTTTATTATAGCTCATTGTAATTAAGCATGCGTGCATATTTACATACACATTTGTATAACACTGTGCCTGAAAATGTCTTCCTTTGTGTATTGCTAGTCCTTAAGTCATAGGATTTAAACTATCTCTTCTTCTTCTTTCAACAGACACTGGTCCATGTTGTTTTTTCTAACAAACAGCTGTGGGCCACATCCTGCCAGCTGTTTGGTAGATGTCTGGATCAGCTGTTAGGGCTGCCTGTTGGATGGATCTGAAATGAGACCTCTTGGCTCAGCTACAAATATCCTCACGCATCTTAGTTAGATCTGTTCTAAACAAGACTTGCATTAGCTCTCAAGATGAACGAATGAGTTTTGAAGTGAATTAATCATCTCCATGGGAAAACTAGGAACAGAAAAGAATCACTGAGATGATGGATTGCTCTGAAACTGAGTTTGGGTTGTTTGTGTATATATCGCTACAGATGGATTTTCTCACATCTGTGAAACAAATGTTACGTATTCCAGGTAGAAAACCTGGTTTGTCAAAGCCCAGGAAAAGAAAGTTGATGGAGATTTATTGCTGAATTTTAAAATGCAGTGAAATGGGCCTTGTAATAATATCTTTAACTGCTTTAAATTACTTTAGTTTATTTCATGTAGATTTCTAAAACAAGAGTTGCAGATTAGTCAGAAATAATGGGGAATACCACTAGCTAAGGCAGAAGGCAAAATGGGACCTTTTCACCTTTAACCTGCTGAAGAGTATAAAATCTGTATAAATCGCCAGAGTTGCAGTTACTGAGAACACAGGTGAAGTAGGCCAACTACATGCTCCTCATGATACTGTGGAACTCCATCACTGTGAAATTCACCAGGTGCTGATAAACAGCTTGTCATTGCACAGGTCACCTGTAAAACAAGAATCGAGTGAAAACCACTCAGTGACGGTTTTCTGGTGACAGTTTAAACCCAACTATTCTTAATAACTTTGTTACTTTACCAATATGCCCATTTATTGTGCTTATCCTAGGGCTGAAAACTGACCCCAAATATCTCCCCAGGTATCTAAAGCATAGGCTGTCAACTCTCCAACTGTCAAAACATGAATCTTCACCTCTGTCAGCTCCTTTGATGCAGCCTAAAAACTGTCAGTACAAAACTGTGGCACATTTGAAAACATCATTGCAAAGACTGAAAAACCCATGATCAGTGTGCTATGAACATCAGTAACCATGGACTGAGTTCCTCAAATTCACACTAAATAATTTTCGTCTCTGTGTCATCATATTATTCATGCTCATTTTTAAGAGGCAATGAAAGGAGTCACTGCCTCCCATCTTAGAGCTGGAAGTTCCCTTCAGATTGCATGTACTCCCATGTAAATAGAAGAACAGCTCCTGGTCAGACAAACCACAATTTTCCCATCTTTAGTCTGTGGGTTTAGTGACTGAGGGATGAGATTTGGGAGCTCCCTACTCTGCCCTGCTGAGAGTTCCTTCAAGGCAGACTGGGACTGGGGACGAGTGAGTCTGGGAGATAGTGAGTTGGGGATTCTTCTTCCATATTTCCTTTTTCTCTCTTCCACAAGGTAGATACATGCCACTGTGCCTGTGCCAGCATAAACCACCATTAAACTGGAGGCAGTAGCACTGCAGCCTCATTTGCGTGCACATGTGCATCTGAGAGTCACTGCCTGATAGAGTCCATGTGTGCTGGTGTTACCCACATCGATGAGGCAGGTCAGTCAGAGGCATGCCAGCTTGTTCTTTTCCCTCTGTCTTCACTGCATAATGCAGATGTGGCACGAGGCCTTTCCTGCCAGGGGCAACATTCCGCATGGACAAAGCAGGGTGGAGCATGTGTCTTTACCACTGGACAGAGATGAGAGAGGTGGTTAGCAGAAGGCAAAGGAGGAAAAAAAGAATCACTGCTCTTTCCATTTCTGATAGTTGTAGCAGTGGTGGTGATGTTTTCTGATTTATGTTTGTCTGTCTTCAAGATCTTCTGGGCAGGGACTGTCTTACCCTCTGTGCTTGTGCAGTGCTTATACCACAGCTATGCTATGATATTACAACAATAGTAACGATAGTGGGGTTATACGTTAAGCTTTAATATGCTACATGTCAAGCAAGCCTGTGTCCCTGCAGATACCACTAGTGAATGCATGTGCAGAAAGATCTGTGTGAACCTGCTAAGTATTATCTGAGGAAAAAGGGACCTATAGAGAACTGACTTGGTGGAAAGCAGGATAGTAGCAGAGCCCATGCATGTGGCCAGAAGGAAAACAATGGGTTTTATTCAATTCCCAGAGCCTCTTTGTTTTCCTTCCACCAGATTTTTTTTTATTTTCTGTTTCTAGTGGCAAACACACAAATGAGTGAGGCCCTTTTCAACCTCAGTCGTGTCACAGACAAAGCAATTGGATAGAGATGAAGGAAAGCATGATGCCCCACAAACAAGTCCAGTGGCTATTCTTCGCTTCCCAGTAGGACAAGTTTTAAAACTAGAGGGTTTATACCCACGCATGTGTGAGTCCATAGATGAAAAAGAGAGATTTCAGGTGCTTTTCTTTATGTAACTATGAGTTCTATCCAAACATTTACTGGATTAGAGCCAACTGAGTGAAAGAACATAACAAGGAAACATGCAGAGGATGATGTTTATAATCCTGGCAAACTTTTCATTGTTCTGACTTTCTCAGGCCTGATGCCTCCCAGTTAGTATTTATCCACTTACCATCTACTCACAAAATGAGCTTTCCTCCAGCTCTTCAAAAGACAAACCTCTCTTTCACCACCAGAGCCTAACTTTGATCTCCAGGCTCTGCAGGGCGCTTACTCACACATAAGTGCATTCAGAGATGCCCACACCTGTTTATGCCTTAAAATTCCACATCTGGTTATTCCATACTACATGAGCCATATTCCTCCATCTCTCACTGCCTCTTTCTCTCAGAGTTGGCACTCTGAGCTCCTCAGCATGCAGGGTACAGCTGAACTAGCGATATGGTGACTTTCTGATTTTAATGCCTGAACACAACTGCCATTTCTCCTCAGACTTATTAACACTGCTTTTCTGCAAGCTCAAAATGAATGGCTGTAGCATGCTTTCTCCCCCTCCCTTCTCCACCACACATGTGCACATCATCACTCAGGGTTTTGAAATCTGGATGTTGGATCGGTGCGTGTCAGGAGCAACCTCCATGAGCTTTTCAAACAGGAACCAAGAGTATCTTGTACGTGCAATTGAGTAGCTTAAATCAAAAGAGATGCTGAAAGGGCTTGGGTGAAAATGCACATCCTAACTGCAAGTGGAAGGGCATTAGGCTACTTTCCTGTAAGTCAGCTAGTTCCAGAAGATAAATGCCAGCTTTCACTGAATGAAACAGAAGTTCTTAAAGACAGCTAAGGAGCCTGAGTGGGTGGCCTAATCCTTCAGCTGTTTCTTCCAGGTCTACATAACTGTTCCCACTCCTGTGGTTTTCAGAGTTTTTCTTTCAAGATTAGTCAACAACCTGATAGTATTTCATTATCAGGTGTTTTCTCAATGTCTCCGGTTACCTTCAAAAACCATGAAAAGGGGGATTTCTTCTCTCTTTCTTCTCTTCTGTTTGCACACAGCCTCACATTTTAATCTTACGTACATTTGAGGCTGGCAATAGAACACTTTTGGTGGTTATTTACATGACTTCCTATATAAATCTGTGGAGTTTAAAAATTGCAGAACTAATCTGTGTCATGTTTCTAAATTCACATTCTTTTTTGCCATTGATTATTCTTTCATGGGTTGCTCTGTTTTCTATTACCTCGCTTAGTAAGGTGACTGTTGCCCAGTTAAATATTCCAAGTTAAAAAACACCAAAACCAAATGTTTCAAGAAATAGTCACTTTTATTTGTCTTTGTTACTTCTATTAAAACTGTAGCTTTACATCCAACTTTTTGCCCACCCTCATATTTGCACTATTTTTTGGCATGATGGCTCCTGATTTGAAGATCATTCCTGAGTTTATTTCTTTGCCAGTTCTGAGACAATTTTCCACTATATTCTCCAAGACTTCAAGTGACACAGTTGTCTCAACAGCTGGTCCTCTGAGTGCACTTTCATTTAGACATGTGTTTTTCCAACTGTTTTGAATCAAAAAACAACACCTTTTCAGCAAGACTTAGAGCAATTTTATGCAGTGCTGCCCCAGTAGCATGTCGTTTAAAAGCAAATAAGTATCAAGCTAAACACTGAAAACAGTCTTATTTTCTCCATTTTGTTTGTATCTGTGCAAGTGGTGTGCTTGTTTCATTTTTATATTTTTGCAGTCATATCATGGGTTGTCTTATTTAAGACTTACATGACACCACTGGTCAGTGAGCTACCAACCAATTATATTGATCTAAATCGGATTTCTGGACATTCATATTTTCATATGCTTTACTCTTCTAGAAAGAGCTATTCTCAAACAGACCAAAGAGCTATCTTTGTATATTTCTTTTAGGTTTTTTTGTTCTTTGATATTTTAATATTACTGGTATCAGGAAGGGAGCTAAAATTACAGAAATAAAATCTTTGTAACTAGGTATGCTAAAAGAAATAATACAGCTCTGGCAGCAGGTCAGCTCTTTGAGGACACAGTTATAAAAAGAGATCTTTCCCAACAAGTTCCAACACAAGCTACCTATGTGAAACTCATAGGACTGAAAAAAAGCACTTTTCTCCCTGTGAGAAAAACACTGAAACACTTGAAATGTTTTGACTGAAAACGTATGAGCAGTTCCTGGAGCAGGGTATGTGTTCATCTCTCTTACCAAAAAAATGTCTTCGGTCTCCATTCAGAGAACTTTCTTTCCTAGTGAAGCTAACAACATCCTGGTCTCTCCTGCCCACAGAAGAAAGAGCAAAAAGCAGTGGGTTCCTCTTGACCTAACCTGATAGAAGTGTTGGGTTCCCACTAGTTGCTTGGGGTAGGTTAAATGTATCACTTGTCTGTGTAGGAACTGGCAGAGTCCTCCCTGGATATGACAGATGGGTAGCTGGGAGGAGCTGACAGCTCTGGAAGAGAAAGTCTGAGGTAGAGTTTGTTATGCTTTTGTTAAAGGAGCTTAACTCCAAGACGACGGTGACAGTGAGCTGATACAGTTGAGTAGCTTGTCTTCTGGAGCAAAGTAGGGTTTGTTTTTTTAAGTCCCTTTGCAAATGCACACAAAGAAGAAAGGTGCCACAGATCAACTGGCAGAAGGGCAGAATTATTTGCAGGAGATCCCATTACAATAATGGAAGATACATTTCAGTGGATGACCAACAAGAAGCAGCCTCCCTGGCTGCCACTAATCCTTTGTAACTCAAAAAAACCTTTGCTGTATTTACATTAACTAAATTCTTATCTGTTGGAAAACATCTCCTGAGGCATCACATCAGCCAAACTCCTGTTAAATGTTGCACATTGCACTATGGCCGGGGATGCAAAGGCAGACTACAAGACAGTAAAAAAATCCAAGTCTGAGTAGTCCAGGATCAAAGAGTTTAGGTTTCTTATGGGAGCACCCTACTCTACAGAACTCACCAAGAGAGCTCTTTCTCACTGCACAGAGAAAGCAGCCTGCAATCAGAGAAAGGCCTCAACAGGAGATGGGTGAAGATTTGCCTTTCCCTCCTCAGTAAACTATTGTTATACTTCACAGATCTTTGCTCTCACTACAAGGAATGGAAGGGAGGGAAGTACTGGGAGGACTCTGTTTCTCCTACCGCTATCTCAGTTCTTCATCTGAGATGCAGAAACAAATTTAATTCAAAAGTAAATCATATGACTTCCATGTGTGTTCCTAGCACCACAATCAAGGGTATTCTTAGATGTGAATAAATTAAAAAGCATTATGGAAAAAGTGAGTGAAGTTACATTGCTGTTACCAAAGTTATAACCCGATACTCAATAATTTTATTAGCCTCATATTGTAGTTCTTTCCCAGAACTGCTATCTTTGGTGCAGACAGGATTGCTTCTTTATCCTGTCAGTTCCCCTGATGTGATGGGAGTGGCGATAATGTCAATCTAACGCCTTGAAGAATAATAATGGAGGTTTGAAAAAATATTTTAACACGAAGGAATGCAGTGCTGTGACCACAGCTAGTCTACAGCTCCTTACCCATATAGAAATTTGGGTAGAGAAAGGGAGAGGGAGGGGGTTTCGCTGCATTTTCCAGAGCCAGTAATCAAGGTCATGAAACTAGAAGGTTACTAACTTAGAAATGGTTGTAAGTAAAGCTAAACAACAAAGTGTCTGTTTCTGTTCCTATTTGTTTCTATGTGAACTTTTCAACATAGAAGAAGGTGACCAGACACTGAACCCATCAACTCCTTCAATCAGTCATATTTGCATATGCAAGTCTCTGTCCTCTCTTCACACACTTTTGCAATTAGGGAAAAATTTAATGGGACATTTTACAGCCTTGCTCATTCTCGATTTCCTCTGTGCCGGACACTTACTGTGAGCTCACCGCCAGCTCAAGAATGAGCTTGGTTTCTATAGGGAGAAGTATAAACAACGGCCTTTATGCATACCAGTGCCCCATGGTATCACTTCTAGAAAGACAAACTGTCAGAAAAACATACAATTAACTTTCAGAAAATGAAGGTACTTATATAAGGCTTAGCTGAGAAGTTAAAAAACTGATTCTACCTTAGTTGAAGCCAGAACACTGTTTTAATCAAATCAGTGATGGGTTTTGGAGCTACGATTTCAGATCTGTCCTTTTCCTCAGAGAGATAAATGAGGAGTATTCATGTCACCAAACTTCAAACATCTCCTCAGAGGAATGTTCACACTTCCATTTACTGCTGCAGCAGCCGCAGCTCTAGAATTAGTTAGGAAGTGTAAACCCCATTAGGAGTAAGCAGCCTTGAATTGATGGAAATTTGCAGCCCACAAAAAGCCTAAATGAAACAGTCCCGAGTTACAGATACACTTGAGCACAACTGTAAATAAACATTTGGATGTTAATGAGAGGCAACTGAGCTAATAATGAGTTACCCAGGTCACAAATATGGGACTTTGCTTTTCAACAGAATGCAATTTATACTGTCAAGAGTACTTTGGGATGAGGGGAAAAGTATGTCTAATATTAAAAGACACCACATTTCTCCGTGGAGACCAAGTAAGAAGCCATCTGTCTCTGATATTGGTAGGAAGTGACTTTGTCAGGATATGGTGGGATCACTTCCCATGATCCCCAGCCACACAGCAGGTGCTGTAACTTGCTGGCATGTACCTGGAATCACTGGAAGGTCTATAGCCAACAGTTAGCATATTTGGAACATATTATTCCGTTGCTACCTCTGTTGAACTAGAGATTTCTGGACTAGTGTGAATTAATTCCCAACAGTTGTGAATCCTGCATAATTCATTTATTCATGTGCCTGTAAAAGGCATTAAAATTTGAGAGTCTGAACTAAAACTAAGTGTAATCTGCACCTGGTTTTAGATTCCTTCCCATTCTGCTCTACCATTTCATTTTTACTGCCATTTAAATGGCACAATATTTAATCGAAATCTCTAAATTGCTAATTACTGTTACAATGCAACTTCTCAGTAGGGAAAAATCCATTGTTTGTAAATTATTTGGAAATGAAGTAGTATCTTTGCTATGCACAATCGCAGATACTGATATGGAAAGCCAGTATTAGAGCTATGATAACACCTGTAGTTTCTGGCTTAATGAAGATTCATAGGACTGGTTTTAGGGAACGAACTGTGTGAACCTTGGGAGAGATTTTGCATGTATGGGAACACAGAGCACACATTGCACCAAGACTCTTCCCATGCTGGATTAATTAGCAATTAGTAACCTTTATAAATTTATTAATTCGTTTAGCCATAACTCCAGAAGTATAACATGGAGAATTTCTTAAAAAAACAAGAAAGACAATTAAACAAAAATATGACATAAGATAACTTGAGAAACTTGCGTTCTCTTGAAAAAAAACTGACAGAAAAGGCACAACAGGTAATATTTCCTGACAATATCTCTGGGAAATAAAACTGCTGATACTTTCGCATAGCTCTAGTTTCCACTCACTGTTATGTTTTAATGATATGATCAATAGCCATATAGATAGAAGGGACATTTCCTACCACACAAAATACAATATCTTGAAACACGAGCAGTGGTTTCTGCATCACTGTAACTGGTGGTTAACCTCATCGAATTACTGCACCTGCCAAGGCTGTGAGAACTAAATACAGCTGGTGCCAGTGTCTGGCCAACTGAACCCAAACTTATGTTAATTTAAGCAGATGTAAGCAACCACATGGTAGGCTCTGGCATGATGTAATGAGGTTGTGCTTCATCACAAGCTGGAGGGATTGTTCCTGAGGTGTAGAAACATCTTTCTTCTCTCTCCTTGCTGAATCCAGCTCTGAAAAATACACAAAATCAGGACTCAATTCGGGCTGTTATGGACCACAGCCAGGCAGCTTCAGGAGGACTAGAACTTTCTCCTCAAGGCCTCTCAGAGCAGTTGAGTTTTCAGGCGGAGATAAGGAAAGAAGAGCCTTAGAGAATGCCTTTTCCATTCATCCCCTAATCAGAGGCACTGTACAAACAGTTAAAACATCAGCCCTACACCCCAGGGGGCAGAGGACCAAGTAAGTCAAGAATCAGAAGTGCAAGGACAGAGAAACTATGGTCTTGGAAACTTTCAGGCAAGGAGAGTTTTGTAAAGGAATGTGATGATAAAATGATCTGCCTGAGCAGTTTTTTGAGCAGAGGCCCTATCTAGGATGCTGCTTTTGGTGTTCTTCTATTTGGTTTTCTTTTTTTCAGCAAAGGAATTTGCTTGAAAACTAAGCAAGAGGGTGAAGGAGAACATGAAGACAACTCCAGGCTACCTTCCTTTATTTCCTTCCAGGCCTTACCCCAAAATGATCTGTAGTAATCCCTTCAGCAAGCACTGCAGAAAAGACTAGGACAGTGAATTACTCCCTGCTTATGAGGAGTCTCTCCTGAACATCTTGCACAGTCCCAAGAATGTCTTTCTTGTCCGACACTGAGCACAAGATGGCCAGAAGAGGGATGCTGAGATACACAGACCTTAATTTCAACCCTGTATGCAGTTCAGTGATTGTTGACTCCTCTGAGAGCTCGTCACATTTACATATTTGAAGCCTGGAACAGAAGACACTTAATGAATTTAAGGAATGCAACCAGACTGTTTATCTTCCTCCAGTACTGTGTAACTGTCTATATTATTTTGCTCTCCTTTATTCAGTCTTAAATGTAAATTTACCAGATCTCTGAAGTACTCACAGTTATATAGCAGATGAGAGAATGAAGTTGGTAAATAATGCACAGTTATACAGCAACCTGCACTTGTAAAACATATGGGCACATACACAGACACATAGTGCCTTCTACCAGATGTTTCGAATTACATGCTTACTATACCTGTGAGGTGTATCCTGTGACGTGTGTGTAGATTATTGAGAGATACAGGTGTAAATTATGAAGACACAATAGGAGGCATCACTAAGAAAACTCAGAGCAAAGCCAACAGAATCAGTTATGTATTTACAGTTCACATGAGGTTAAGGGGTTATGTTTCTGAACTGGCGCCACTAAACAGTCATCCATGCATAACTTACTTTCTTCCTCTGGCCAAGAATACAATAGGGAACATGAATAACACGGATACGAATCCTTACTGCCCTTCCCCTCTCTTCTCACACAGAAATCCATGACCACATTGTTTACAGTTAAAAGATAGCTCAATTCTATTTTAATGCCTAACTTCCTATGAATACTAAGGCTGTACTTGTTTCATTGGAACAGGAAAATCCTCAGGATTATGCCTCAGACTGGAGAGATGAAAATATCACTGCAATGCAGTTACAACGTGACACATAATAACAAGGATGTTATGGCAGAGATTGACACAGTTATGTCAGAAGAATGTCTGAATGAGTTATAAGACACATAAGATTGTACCAGATGACCTCTTGAGGTCCCTTGCAACCTGGATTCTCCTATAATTTATGATTTCCTATGATTATGACCTTATGCTTTTAAGGGATAAACAGCTAACCTGGGTGACTGAAACATGAAAATTGAAGAATGAAACTTTCCCTTGCACATCTGTCCCCTCATGTGTCTCCCATTATTTTCTTCCCTCTCTTTTTCTACTCCCCTGTAGAGTAGTCTTGTGTGTTTTCTAAAGCGAGATTTCTCAGGTGGAGGAAAATATCGATGAGAAATTGATGTTTTGTTACAGGTTTGATGATATCTTGTTCCTTTTAGCTGCTCTGAAACCATGTCAGGGTAAGTTAAAGATTTTCCACCTTCAGGAGTCAGAAATCAAGAGAAGGAGAGCCAAAATTTCAGATGCTCATTTCTGCTCCCCATGCCCACCTCTGGTGTAGCATTGCTATCACTACTGCAGGAAGCATCTCATGTTGCTCTGCACTATCAGTATCTCTGTGCCCTCATCTCTGAATTGTCACTTTATCAGCCACACCTATGTTTTAGCTAAGGAAATAGTTAAAGGTGGTTTGACTACAGTACACGAGGAAGTTTCTTAGTGTACAGTCATGAGAAAAAATAACATTCTGGAGTGCTTCCGGAAACAGCATAGACAAGTACAGTCCTTTTCATTTAAGGTGTTAACCAGAAATATGAGTAACCAACGTGCTTCTAAAGCAGGTTGGATAAACTTTTCAGGTTGACCTCAGGCCATTAGATGAAAAAGTATAATATTTTACTGTTACAGAAATTTCAAACCTGCCACCCAGTTTCTGCCTACCCTGAAGGCACCTGGGTTTTTTTTTGCAGAGAATTCCCTCTGACAACTACACTTCTTTTTTCTAGTTATGTGCAAACTGACCAGGATATCGTCAAAACCTCATCTATATTCAAAATTTGTATACAGCTCTCTGACTCCCATCTCTGAGGCCCAAGGTAGTTAGTAGTCTGACAGCAGGGCTGGCAGCACTTCTGTCCCTCATGATCTGTTTTTCACAGCATATATCAGCATCAAGAGAAGCTCTTCCAGACCAAAGCATCTCTATGAGAGTTCTTGAGTCACCAGACGGTTATTTCCTCTTCCTGAGGCTGTACAGGTTTGTATAATGCAAGAAAATATTCAGGAGGCCACAGGTAGTAAGGCAAAGTCATCCAGTTTTCTTTGTGTAAGGACAAAGTGTTGTTACCTACTTAGATATTCATCTAGTACGAGTTCAGACTACTTGAGGATAACAAAGTCCTTTATTCCTTTTGCATTAGGATGTCTATGCTATCCTGAGAGGAAACACTGGTCTGTAAAAAAAAAAGAAAAGTACCAAGAAGCACTTATCACATATCTATTAAGTGTTGCCACAATCTTATGCAAACTTTGATTAGTCTCAAAATTATCCAACATTAAAACCAGATCAATTTAATAAATGAGAATTTTCCATTTCATTGTCCCAAACTGTAACTGAAATATAGCAAGATATGAATATGAGCCAGCAGTGTGCCCAGGTGCTAAGAAGGCCAATGGCATCTTGGCCTGTATCAAGAACAGTGTGGCCAGCAGGACCAGGGAGGTGAGGCCACATCTTGAGTACTGTGTTCAGTTCTGGGCCCCTCACTACAAGAAGGACATTGAAGTGTTGGAATACATCCAGAGAAGGGTGATGAAGCTGGTGAAGGGGTGAACAAGTCCTACAAGAAACGGCTGAGGGAACTGGGGTTGTTTAGTTTGGAGAAGAGGAAACTGCGGGGAGACCTCATCACTGTCTACAGCTGCCTGAAAGGAGGCTGTGGCAGAGCAAGTGTTGATCTCGTCTCTCAAGTGACAGGTGATAAGACAAGGGGCAATGGCCATAGGGTGCACCAGGGGAAGTATAGACTAGATATTAGGAAGAATTTCTTTACCAAAGGGTGGCCAGGCACTGGCACAGCTGCCCAGGGACATGTTTGAGTCGCCATTCCTGGAGGTGTTTAAAAAAATGGGTAGATGAGTTTTTGAGGGACATGGTTTAGTGGATAATGGGTGCTGTTGGACTCAATGATCTCAAAGGTCTTTTCTAACTGGAAGATTCTATGATTCTATGAAGATCCACTTTGCCAGAACTGGATTTTTGGTAACACCGTTATTTCTGCATAAAATTCCTGGCCAGCCCTTTATATAAACTAGGAAAAACCCTAACTCCATCAGTAGTGATGGCTCAGGTAGCTTAGAAGCAATTTCAGCTATATTACCCCCTTTCCAGACCTATGTCTGGCATAAATGTAAGATTCTTGTAATTTTGGAAGAAAAAAGCCACAACAGAAGTTCCAGCTGCAAATTAACTTGCCTATTACAAATTTTTTTTTGCTGTGTTTGTCACACTGGGAAAATAATAATAATAATAATAATAATAATAGCAACTCTAAAAACGATTAGAAGTTGCATTTTAGTGCTACTGGCAGCTGGTATAGCAAGCATTATAGTCAGAGATGGAAACATATCATCAAAATAATGTTAACGGCTTTGGCTGGACTGCTCTTTTCCAGATGCCACAGAGCTAAATGACAGTTGCTAAATATTAGAAAGTAAGAAAAATAGAAATTCTCTGGTTTTCTAAACAGCCAACACACCATATGCAGTTTTGGCACTGTAATTATCAAAACACAGGTAAAAACCCCACAACCCTGCTGTTACCAGAGCTTATATTATATTAAGTTTATGGCACTAGGGAAAACATCTTATTCAGGGTTTTGTTCAGAACAGAGAGAAGTTCTGTCTGAACAGATGGGCAGGGATAGTATAAGCTACATGAGGAGTTTATAAAACAACAATGATTTTTAATGGACTTTGAACTTCTGCAGATGCCATTCTTCCTCCATACTGCAACATTTGCCAGTTTACAATCCATTCTCTACAATGTGGGAAATTCCACTATGTCCAACTACATTGTTCAAAATGGCAAAGGTTTTGAAAGAAACTTATAGAGAGTGACTGCCCTGTGTAGTTGGCTTTTAGTTACGCTGAAGTAGCATTTAGAGCTGCATCTGCAATTAGAATTATCAACACATAACGTGATTTCAGTTTCTATAGAAAGGGAAGTAAAATGGGGTGTGGGGTGGGGAAAATAGAACAAAAAATAATCACATTCAGACCTCCTACTGTAGGTGCCAAACCAGGGATTGAAAATAATTCTGTCTTGACTGATTGGGAGCCAAAGGTCTGACACAGCTCTGGATAGCAGACAGGCACAGCACCTCATTGTCAAGAGTAAATCTCCAGTAAGTAGTGATGATGTTAACACTCTCAAAGTAGAAAGTCTATATCATAGAATCAATTAATTGGGTTGGAAAAATCTCCGAGATCATCAAGTCCAACCCTTGATCCAACTCCAGTCCGTTTACTAGATCATGGCACTCAGTGCCACATCCAATCTCAGTTAAAAAACCTCCAGGGATGGTGAATGCACCACCTCCCTTGCCAGGCCATTCCAATGCCTAATTATTCTCTCTGTAAAGAATTTTTTTTCTGATGTCCAACTTTAATTTCCCCCGGCAGAGCTTAAGCTGTTGCTAACTGCCTGGGAGAAGAGACCAACCTTCACCTGGCTATAACTTCCCTTCAGCTAGTTATAGACAGTGATGAGGTCACCTCTAAGCCTCCTCTTCTCCAGGCTAAACAACCCCAGCTTCCTCAGCCTCTCCCCATAGGACTTATGCTCCAGCCCCTTCACCAGTTTTGTTGCTCTTCTCTGGACCCACTCCAGCACCTCAATATCTTTCCTAAACTGAGGGGCTCACAACTGAACACAATACTCAAGGTGTGGCCTCACCAGGGCAGAGTACAGAGGAAAGTTCTCTTCCCTGATCCTGCTAGCCACGCTATTTTTGATACACGACAGGCTCCCATTGGCCTTCTTTGCCACTTGCGCACACTGTTGGCTCACATGAGCTTCCTGTCAATTAACACCCCCAGGTCCCTTTCTGCTTGGTTGCTCTCCAGCCACTCTGTCCCCAGCCTGTAGCGCTGCATGGGGTTGTTGTGGCCAAAGTGCAGGACCCAGCACTTGGCCTTGCTGAACCTCATCCCGTTGGGATGCAGCCTATATAGACTGAAGCTCATCTCTGAATCACCCTCCTACTAATTTCAAAAGGAATCTGGAAAGCATTGGAAGTGCTAAGCCTGAGTGAACCAAAGAAAATCACAAAGAAAACCCATGGCAGAGCAGATGTTGTATCATTCCTATCCACATGCAATACCTTCCTCCACAACCACCTTTCTTCTTTAAAGATGGATATCAATAATTTTCGTGATGAAATTATGTTAATAAAACAAAGACATGTCATATACGCCAAAGATTTACAACCTAAGGAGCAGATCCTATGGCTGGATTAACATTGGATAACCTCTGTGTCTAAAGGGTTCTATATGTATTTTTATTGCCAGGACATCAAACTGTGCAAGAAAAAAAGGCACATAAAAACTGGTAGACAAAAATATACATCTAAGAAATTTTTCATAGACTTTGGTCCTGAAAGACAACAATGGCCATTCAATGTAAAAACATCCTCACAATGTTCAGTCCATTAATTTGTCAGACATTGTTTGTAATGTTATACAGCCTTCTTTTGGAAAGATGCCCAGTCTTCATGTCAAGTGTTTAGGAATCTTCCAGAGAGCACAACAGAATGTCCCAGTGATAAATACCACCCTCAGTTCCACATGTTTCCACTGTAAACTTACTGTTTATAAATCCTAATTTCAAATTGCCACTTTGTCTTATAACCTGTAAGCAAATCTTCTTTTTAAAACAGCTAAGTCAAGCCCTGTATTAATGTACATACTTTCTCCACACCCTTATACTCTTTAGAGTTTTTAATATCGAAACCGTGCAGAACATGGCTCATTTCACCTAACATAGTTATCTTATTCACATCTCCTCCGTGTTCAACTCAAGAAATTCATCTCACTGCTAAAGAGCTGGAGTGAAGCTCCCTGTTGACGCACTCGTCTACCCAGTGACAGCAGAAGGAGCCTGGGCAATAGATTTTGACTCGACATCAGATGTTTTGATCAAGAGGGAGCCCATTCTTCAAGTGGTAACTGTCACCCAGTGGCAGCTAAAATATTGCCCTGGTAGATCACCTCCTGGGCCTGCCCAGAAGAGCAGACATTATTTCCAAAGAGATCATGGCTGGCCCTCATTTCCTAATGGCTTGTTCTGGCAGGAACGCTTGTACCCAGCCACAGATAAAAGACTGAAGTTGATGGAGAAGAAAAAAACTGAACAGACTGCTCACATAGCATTTGTGAGGCAGCAAAGTTAATTGCTGTGTAATTACCACCTAAGTAAATTGTTTAATGTGGTAAAATGTGACCAGGGTTGTTACTTCTGTTGCAAGCAGTAGCTCATGATGCCATCTGCAACCCATCAACGGATCACATAGTGAATTTGCTGCAGATGTAAAGCAAACCCTCAACATCTCCAAGCATGTTGTTAAAAACCCCCATCAAGTGAATACTAACATTTCTGTTGTTTCAGATGTCACTGTGGCTATTTACACAGGGCTCAATGGTGCCGCACTTCCTCACGTTGAAGAGGGAAGAATATGGTTAGTTAAGAGAAAAGCAGGTTGGCAATGGCTTCTGAGGTTAGAAACAAAAATAAAAGGGAGATAAAAGACACATCAGTGTTCAACCATAATTGGAAATCCAGCTACGCTGCATGGAGAGGGGAGCAATGGGGGGAAGAGAATGTGGTCTGTCATGAAAGCAGTTTTCTGGCAATTTACTGTGGGATTGCAAGCAGTTCATATGAACAGCAGGCAACTGCTGGATTGGGCTACTGACTCCTTCTGAGTGAAATGAGCTTAGTGCTCAGAGCCAGTGGGTGAGTGTGCCAGGTCAGAGTTGTAACCACACCAAGTGCCGATGCTCAGATCTGTAAAGGTGAGATAACACACTGCAAATGTAGTGAAATCCAAGTGCAGGGAGATGCAATGCAAACTGCATCTTTTGCAGTATCTTTTGCAGGGCATTGTAAGAGCATACAGGGCTCCCTGGAAATCTCAGGGTTTGGGCACAGTCTGCTGCTACCAGCATTGCAGAGACTACCACTGTACATGAGGAGAGCCTTTCTACCTTATTTTAACAGTATCACTTAATTACCTGTCATCTCCAGTTCAAAAGGTCATTGTAAATAATAATAATATTGATAGTAATGCTTTCAATCTGTGCTTTAAAACACTAACCTGTTTCTTGTTGCTGCATCTCTTGGGTTGTGCTTGGATTTGTTTCTCATAGGATTTTTTGGGTTTTTTTTGTTTTTTTTTTTTTTTAGTTATAACTTTTCAAAAGCAGCTAAAGCATTCAGAAACCACCAAATCTCTTCAAATTTGAGCTCCTTGGCGCCTGAGGTGCCTTTGAAAATGTCTCCCATGGTTCACAGTAACAGAGACAGTCAACAAATCTCATTCAAACCAGAAAAATATGAGCCCTATAAAAAACTATTCTTCCTGCTGAAGGGTATCTAGGATTATCAGCACACATTACTTCATGAGAGAGAAATGCTTGCCAGCTCCACTGATTGTCACACTTTGAGCCATCTCTCATCAGGCTGTAGCCTAGTTTTCGCCTTTAGTTACTTTGCACAGAGATGTAGGGAGCATGAAGGAAAAAGAACACAAACTACAAATCACTATTTTTCTTTTCTTTTCTTTTCTTTTCTTTTCTTTTCTTTTCTTTTCTTTTCTTTTCTTTTCTTTTCTTTTCTTTTCTTTTCTTTTCTTTTCTTTTCTTTTCTTTTCTTTTCTTTTCTTTTCTTTTCTTTTCTTTTCTTTTCTTTTCTTTTCTTTTCTTTTCTTTTCTTTTCTTTTCTTTTTTCTTTTCTTTTTCTTTTCTTCCCAGGTAATAGTACTGTCATAATACTACTTTAATGTGGTGGGTCTGCCAAGCTCCTGGGAGTATATACACCATTACCTGATACACTCACTCTTTGCAAGAGCAGCATGTACATATATTTCCAGAAAATGACCCAGAGGAACATTTAGGTCTTATAAAAACTGTGACTGATTTTGGAGCTAAACTCTTCCTTCAGGTGAACAGAAAAGCTTAGTGCTATTCTAGGGGCAGAAAAACAGCTTCTTGTTTTTCAAGCTGTTTGTTTGCTTTCATGGAAGAGGTGGTTGGGAGAAAGGACATAAAGCTGCACCCTTTTGGACAATGAGATAGTTTGTCTTAGCAAGAGAGAGCACAGTAGAGAGACATGCACAGCTCTCTCTAGCCCAGAGGAATTTAACAGTTTGAATAGCAGCAGAAATCTTGCAATGGAGTAAATTGCCATAGTTCAGCTGACTGTTGTAGCTGAAGAGTTATTGCATTGTTTCCCCTGATATTTTCAATTGCAAAGATAGTTTTACTAAAAAAAATATTTTTAATATGCAATAAGGTACAGCAATTTTTGCCGATATTATTGTGGGGAAAAACAGTCATAATAACTTGCACTATCACAAAAAAGCTGTAGTAAAAATTGAGGTATTTTTACTCAACGATCTCTTTCATTACAGAGAATTTCAGGAACCAAGTCTTTATCAATTTACGCATCAGATAAGGACTGACACTGGGCACGTTTGAATCATGATAGATCCATTGCAAAAGTCAAAACATTTTCTTACTTTTATGACTGGTTTTAACAGTAGCATGAAATGGTATTTTGTCCTGGTTTTATAACGCCAGCTAATAAGCTTTTTTGTTGTTATGATCATCTCCTAGTAGGCTGAAAAAATCTTGCACCATTCCAGGACACAAAATATCTCCATTGACCTTGCATAGCTGCTCTTGTCTTTGGCAGTTTAACGCTGCAGCAAATATGATGACCGCAACGAGAGCTGTGATTTGAGTCAGTTGAGATCCAGCACATGAGACATTGTAAAGTTTGCAGAGACATATCACAGCCTAGCAATGGTAAAGGTCTGAGATGTGAGCAAAGATGGATCATGCCAATATGAGCGGAGTCTTTCCTGGATTTCTTACACAAGTTATAGGAAATCAACTTGAAAAAAATATTTTAGCGTACCTAAGATGTAATCAGGTTCTTAATGAGCATCATTTGGAAATTATGTATGTTGATGAAAGATGTTTTAATAAAATTATAATTTTCAATGGAAAAATGTGTCATGTAGCTACTCTATTTTCAGTTTAAAGTCACACAAGAGAAGACACACATAGCAAGGAGGCGAGCAGATGGCTATTTCACAGCAAAAAATTTTATTCAAGTTCAATGTCAAAATAAAGAATCTTTAGGTATTTCTAAAACAAAATGTTCTGCAGCATTTTATTCCAGTAATGATAGTTAATCTTTTTATACTAAGTGAAGACCAAAATGAAATACAGATATTCCACACTTCCATGTATGTTGTAAATTCTATTTTTTTACTAGGTCAAAATGCAACTGAAATGAACAAATTCAGGTCTCATTTTTTTAGGGTTTTTTTTGCCATTTGGACAAATATTTGTTTTGCCTAGGGTGTAAATCAATAAATGGTGCACATAAATCTTGAAATAATTATTTTAAGGAAAAATAGAGGACCACAAGAATAAATAGACAGATATGTTTATTACATCCCCACTTTATTTTAAGGATATCAGGACAAACAAAGCCTTCACAGCTGAAGGCCAGTTTTGCATTCTAGTTGCTCCCAGATATTTTTTCAGCATTTTTCAAAGTTCACAAATCAAGGCAAGGGCATGTTCTTTTGTTTGCATATAGTTTTACTGCAAGGGGAAAAGGGCAGCAAAGTTGATCTGCAAATCTCTTACTTGAGCCTTAGTAATTTTAGACAGGTGCCCTTTGCTTAGCAATAAGTTTTTCTTGAAAGAATGTATCTTAGTACTAAGGTGGGGGGGGAAGTAATTGCAGACATGTGGCCTTTAAAAAGCCAATGGTTTACAAATTAATTTTACTGGAGGCCGTAGCAATTACAAGACTTGATACTGCCATCTGGATATTCACCTGAACCTCACCACAGGGTCCCTTTCTCTGCCTGGGTTTCTGTTGCAATTTATTGAAGAAATGTTGTAGATTTTGACATGTCCTAAAACCAAAATATTGGTGTCCTCTCACTGTTAAAGAAAGTCAAACTGCAGGTCTGTATGTTGATGTTCAAAGCATTTCAGAGGTAGGTTCTCCTCACATCGAAGCTCACCCTTTGCTCTGCCGCTGCAGTTTCTTTTGACAGCTGTCTCTGCTGACAGTAAGGATGCTGCCAGATAGGAATGAACACTCATGCTCTCCAAGGACCCGGAAATGTCTTTAATTAAGCTTTTTGTTATGGATTGAGGAGAGAAAGGATGTTGTCCAAATGACAGCACCTGTCTGGGGAAAAATCTTTTTAGAACGATAGTTCCAGGGAAAGACCTATACCTAAAGATCTGAGCAGAGTGAGAGACTGAAAGACGTTTGAGATCAAATCAGTAACCCAGAAAAAGTTACTTCAGACCTGTCATCTGTCCAATAATCACAGGAGCACCGAACTCCTCTGTCCCGAGTGCCTTAATCCACAGGACATGGCCATGGTATTTATTGCCCACCTTTTGCACTCAAAACCACTGAGAAATTGGGGGTCATTTTTTATACATAAAAGAAGGCTATTTTTTTTCAAAATCATGAAGCATTTCATGTGGAGGAAAGAAAGATTTCCAGCCTAATTCCTATGCTAGTGTAAATACATAAAATAAAATAAAGTAAAATTAAAGAAAGCAAAACCACAAGAAAACTCTAAATTAAGATAAAATAAGATGAAACAAGACAAGATAAGGCACTCTTTTGTCTGGGAAAGAGGAGGAATCCATTAAGTAATAATACAATGGCAAAGATACCAGTATCATCAGCAAACTTAGGCTCTAGCTTATACCATCAATATAATACAGTATCTTCCAGGTCTGAAGGTCCTCTGTTCTGTAATCTTATATTGGTATCCAAGACCCATGAACAACAACATAGTCCATACCAGAAACTCCTTTTCTGAGTGTGGAAGTGCACAGGCTCTCAGGCTCATGGCAGAGCAGTCACCAGGGCTGTATCAGCTTTTGAGACAACTGCATGATGCTCATCCAGCTACCACCCTTCACAGCTAGCCTGGGTTTGATGAGACTCACAGTCTGGTGTGGTTTCCTGGGAATCTCATCCGCATTATTTCTGAAACTGCCTACATGAAACATTTTAAACCCAAACCTACGGCAGATGTTTTGAAAGTTATTAACATGTTGTTATTCCTTTTCATTAAAACCCTTTCACAGTACTTTCTTCCAGTTGCATTAGTCTTAAATTTCAGTGTTTCTTAAGTGTTTGGATTCTTGTTATTTCTGCATTTCTTAGGATTCTTAAATTGTCTGCTTTTAAAGCGTTGGGGTTTTTGTTTGGGTTTTTTTCCTAGTAAATAAACCCAAAATTTAAATAATGATTAAACAATAATTCACTATAAAAGATAGTTGTGACATATTGAGTCAAATGTGATTTTATTTTCCATAATAAAATATGTCAATATTTATTCTTATTTAAAGCACAATTGTCTCATATAACAGAGTCAATACTAAGGGAACTATCTATCTTAGAAATATATGTCATTTTTCATTGTCTGGAGACTGCAAAGCTGAGAAGTGTTGTAACTGCTGCTATATGAGCATAGCTCTTGAGTCAGCTTTGATAGGGAGACATGAGGTTTTTTTCCATTAATCATTCTTTTACTGCTACTCAGTTTCAGCTGTTAACCTGTAATGCCCAGGAGGCTCACAGCATAGAGAGTTTGACTGATACCAATGTCAAATCACCAGTAAGAGACTGGGGCTTTTAAAAGATCTGTAGCAATTTGCAAAGGTTTTTAACAGCAGAATCTAGAAAGTACATAACTGTTAAAGGTTTTGAAACTAGTTATAAATTCTCAGTATGAATATTGATAACGTTGTTACAATATCATATAAGACAATGCTTACACCCAAAGCCTGACTGCTTTTCAATAGCAACGAAATCCGCAGGGGCCTTGAATCAAAACCCCACAGCTACGCAGCTTCAAACAATGAAACTTCAAAAATTTAACTCTCAGTATCGCTATTCACTCTGTTCTAAACTTCAGGTTAATTTTGTCCCACAGACTGAAGCCTTATATTTACAGCTTGGCCACCTAGAGAAGGAAAAGGACAGAGCCGTGTGGATATTGTTGGTTCATACTTCTCAGCACATCAGAGCAGACAAATAATGTTAAACAACTTTGTTTCTGAATGCTCTCCTGGCCATTTTTCAAAATATAAGAAAATCCTGAATTCAAGAATTGTATTTTTCCTTATATATTCATCATATGCTTTGAATTGTTAGTGCACAAGTATCTGTAAGTTAGTACTAATTTAAATACCTAAGTAATTATTACCATATACATCATAGAAACTCTTCAACACCTTTTTCATTTGCTACCTAGCTACAATACAGCTAATAATGGCAGTACCCTGATCTGAGGTGAAATCCATCTCTAAGGAGTAGTGGGCAATATTTAGCTGGTATAAAATGAGAGTTAAATCTGTTGATAACTACATTATGTTTGAGGACTTTTTCAGGAAAGGATAGCAGCTGAAATTGATTCTCATGTGTGACTGGTCCTCTTTCCCCATATGTAGTACAAAACATCTTACATGGACTACATTCATAAGTCTGAATTTCAGTGGTTGCAAATTCTGAAACATAACTCAAACAAAAGGACAACTCCAAATGTCTTGAAATAAATCTAGATTCTCCCCTTCCTGACTACTATTTCAAACCAATCAACTTGTTGGTGGGAACAAAAGCATATGGTGAATTTGATATTAAGCTGAATATGCTTTTTTAACCTAGTTAATTTATCTGGAGGCCTTCCCATATATGGTTATCTATGGTAGAGATTACATTTCAGTCTGGTTTAAGTGAAGACCTCAAATGGTTCTTCCACAGAGTATGGGAGATGAAACCTTGCCAACAGAGAGATGACAAGAGGCAGCTTAACTTTTATTACACCAAACATCTGTCTCTTGGTTTTGCCAGTGTCCCTTGTGGTTTTAAGGACATTATTGAATTTATTTTTTGTAATTATATGTGATCACTGTTTCCAGACAGGACTAGTATGACCCTGTGGAAGTGGATACAAGTCCCCTAAGGTATCGAAGCCATCAGCTCCTACCAGGCTTCAATTTGGTTTTCCTTCAAAAGGTACATTAATGTCTATCACAGCATTTCATAACTCCCAGCTTCATCATTTAGTGGGGAAAAGTTCCCTAACTGCCACTCAGTTTTCCTAAGAGAATGAAACTACTTGGACTTATTGCTCATCTTCCTAGGAGTCTAGACTCCATGCCCAACAGAACTGATGCTGTTCTTATTTCAGCAGCATTGTGTAGAAGACCTAACAGCAGTAACTACTCAGGACAGCACTGTCTCTGTTGATCATATCCTCTTCCCTTGGGTATAAGATAAAAAGAACTGCCTTGGATTCGTTTAGACCTTAACTTCAGGTGGAAGAAATGGCGCCTTGCCTAGGAATATCTTCTAAGCAGGCAGGAAAGTGCTTGGTCAACCATCTCACTTTGAAAGCTACTCCCTAAGATAGAAATAGAGTGAGATCAGTTTTGAGGCCACAGCCAGTACTAAGATGTAAGAAGTCAGGTGAAGAAAACAAAGGTTTAAGAAAAGTGCTGAAGCATGAACTCTTGTGATCTCTTTTTTACCCCATGCAGCCAGTGAAGTTTCTATTTTGTTGTTCTTTTGTCAGCAGGGTGGTTTCTCTGAAATGGGGACTGGACAGATCTGACACAGAAATCAGGCATACAACTAGAAAAGACATTGTCATAGCTTTGGAAAACTCTCCTGGAGAGCCATTATCTCAGTGGATAAGCTGAAGGAAGCATTAGATAAGGAAAGAAGGGTTACATAAAGAAATATGAGCTTTAAAGAAAATCAATGCTCAGTCCTTTCTGTTTTAAAATGAGTTGTTCATTTAATTCCAAGAGGAAAGTGGTGTGATGAGCTGGTCAGAGAAACTTCACTTTTGAAATTAGGTATTTCTAGCACTGCGTAAAGAAGATAGATTTTTTCTTCTTCCACTTTTAAACTAAAAACACAGTTATTCAGCATTTGGACTTAAAAGTAATAATTTGAGTTTTAATAGAAATGGGTGGAGAAAAGAAGGGTAAAACATCTCATATCAGGCCAGATGACAGAGTAGGAGAGCCCTAAGCTAATGTTACCATTGGAGAGAGACCTAAAATCTAGCAGCATTGGGGACAACCGGAGTTCACAGAGCAGGTTCAACACATGGGTTTCTGGGAGGTGTTGAGGCACCAGACTATGCACAGGTCTACAACAGGGGACTGTGGCTTATTTAAAAATACAGTATGCTGAATGGTAACCTCCATCATGACTACTCTGCCTTTTGCTCCAGAATAGTATTTAAACAGGCATCCATACAAGCAGATAGAAACAAGCAGACATAGAACATGGTGATGCCTGACGAGCTGCAGGCCAAATCACGTTTATTCAGTCCAAGGGATCTGGTTGTCTCTGTGCCCAGCATCCCAGTCAGACACCAGCAAGACAAAAAGATCATGAATGGGGCAGGAAGGGGAGTCCCTACCATCAACAGAGCAAATATAGTGCTGAGTAGATTGTATCCTGCCACAAACTGAGGCAGGAGTTTCCTGATCCCACCTTAAAGAAAGGCAGGGGAACAGGGGATGTGATCACTCACAGGAACAAGATACCTACATAAATTGCACTCTAAGGTCTCTTCATGAGGCAGTACGCACAGAGTGCTTGCAACCATCCACTCAGGGAGAGTCCAGGTCTCCCTCCCACAGCTCTGCACTGCACCAACATTGCACCCCACCTCTTGCCATTAATCCAAGCAAGACCTGGGTAAACATCTTTTGGCATACAGCTTTGCAGGCAAGCAAATCTGAGCACATTCGTAAAGAAATTAACTTCCTTACAAATTGCTTAGATTTGCTTCTCTAATCATAAAACCCCACACAATACAAATAGCATTGCCTTTCTCATTACAGAAATGACCCTGTTTCTATCCACACTCTTGTCATGCTGCTAGTCTAGGCTATAACCATTAGAATTCAGGGTCATAATCATCATTCTTTATCCATCCCTCTCAAAGGTAAACTTTGTCGGACAGATCCCTGGTTTCAGGGAGACTTTAAAACTGAAGTAATGGCATTGCATTCAGAGTGAGCAAGAGAGCAGACATATCTCTGCTGGCTTCAAAACCTGTTGGCTCTTCTTTTGTAAGAGCTAACACAGACCTGTAGTTTATTATCGGATTTGACTGTCAGTTACTGCAGGAATCCCCAGCTTGAAGGCATCAATAAAAAATTATCCAGGTAAAAAAATAGCTTACCAAAAGCAAATGCATTGTGTATCCACTGGCTTTATTACTATAAATACAATCTTGAATAACTATCTGGTTAAAAGCAATGGGTGGAAAAAGTTACAGTGCACAACTGAAATTAGATTTTAAGTCTTTGTTTTGATTGTTTTTCATAAGGCTTTCTATTATAAGAGTTCGTTTAAGAGTCTTATCTTTCTAGTAAATGGCTGACATTAAGGAGTCACTTAAGCTTCTGCGTTTATGTACCAGTTTCCTAGTAAAGAGCAGAATTAATAAAATGTGATCTCCATGTGATTGCTTGTGGGTCGTTTTTTTTTGGTGCTTATTCCAGAGGAATACAGTTTCTCTGCTTTCACTGGGTCTTGAGTCACATTAAGTTAATAAAAATCTTTGGTTCCTCTTCACATAGTATTAAAGAAAAGTTCCCATTCACGTTTTTGCCCCTTATACTGTTCTTCAGCTTCAAATCCATGCTTCATCAGTCAAAAAAATGATCATTAGTATGAAAAGATGGTGTAATACATATGATTTACATATGATCATGGCAGAATAGTGCTCTCAAATTGTATTTTACACTCTCAGCTGCATTCTGCGTGGGGTCATTTCCAATTTACACTATGTCAGAAGTATACCTTTGAAATTGTTACGTTGTGACCACAAACATCTTTTTGAAACATTACTTCTCTTATTTCCAAGTTTGAAGAATAGTGATATGGAATCCGAGCTTCTTGTGTCCTACAGCTGGAGCCAGTATTCTCTCCCCTCTGCATTTCCATCAAGTTTTATTAAAATTCCATCTCAGAATTAGGGTCTGAACAGCAATGAGTTCTGGAGAATTTCATGGGGATCAGAGGGAAATCAAGGTGTTATTGAACAGACAATTAAAAAAAGTAAATAATCCAGATACTAGTTACTCTATACTGTGCACAATAATTCCCGTGGGTCTCAGCCAGTACAGGCAAAGTTCAAGAGAATAATTCAATATTTCAAAGAGAGTGAAACTATTGTAAAAGTAGAAAGGCTACTAAGCATTCCTACTGGATATAGGATACCCATAAATGTATAGATTAAATCAATAAGCACCTTTAAAAATCAACTAGAACATTGTCACCAATTACAGCAGACCAGATGTTCAGGCAGAGGCATAAAACCTGCAGAGCAAAAAATTGCAGAATGTTAGAAAGATTGTATTTTATCAAATTCCTTATGTGTAAGTGTTCGTGTACTTTCTAAAAACTGTGTTAAATGAAAGGTGAGTCACCATGTATATATCACAATACAAGCAGATACCTCCTTTATTTGCTGAGACAGTCCTAGAGCAAGCGATTCCAGCAAGAAAGCAGACAGGATTTCAGACCTCTATTCTACCACGAGTCTAATCTTTTTGGTCTTCCACCTTAGACACAGAGTGAGATAAAAATGGTAGATGGGAAATGGCTTTGGTTTAGGTATGGTGTCACTTACTTATTATTTCATGTGACTTACTTCTGATCAGAATCCTCTGGCGATGAATGGTACCAAAGGATTTGAAGAAATAATAGATGGTCAAACATCATCCTACACCTCTGTAGATGTTCAGATTACAGTGTTAACATGGCCTCATCTAAAATTTGAAATAAATAAAGTTGGATAATAAAGAGAATAAAGTATGGAGTTGTCATCTCTCACAATATTCCTTCCAGGTTGACCCTGCCAGTTAACCATTGTTGCACATATGTATTTAACTGTGAGAAGAGTCCTTTTTCAAATTTAATGACTGCAGCCTCTGAGAGACAAATTTCAATGCCCGGCACTGTAATTAACTTAAGATTAATTCATTTATCAAGACTCCTGAAACAAGCATGTCTAATTGCCCTTCTTTATTAATACATTCAAGAATGTTTAACATTTTACTGCCATTTAAACAAGATTTCTAATAAGACACAGTATCAATTAATGGTCTCGTTAAAAGTCAGCTGGTATTTTTACAATAGCAGCTCTTTGTTACATATTAAACATGATGGAGCAATCATAAGGATTGTAATTTTATTTGGAAAGATACATTGCAATGATATACTGCAACAATTTTAACAAGCATCTCCCACACAATATTCCTTTCGTAAGAGGATGGTATAAAAGTCTTTCAATTGGGGTTTACTCAGAAAAGAGAATGAAAGAAAAGGAATTAAGAATTCCAATAGTGTGTTTTATAAAAGCAACATATATTTCCAAAGATCAAAGGACAGAATACATGGCACTGCTCTTGTCTGGTTCTTCAAATATGTTGGGGGGGGTGGGGGTGGGTGTTGTTGTTTGGGTTTTTTTTCACTAGGTGAGTCATCAGTTTGAACCAAACTAGGATTTATATACATTCCCACCTCTTTGCTCCTCACTCATGGCCTTCCTCTCTTCTGAATTGTGACGCAGTCCACAGGTGAATGAAGGCTGATGCTAAAAAGCCTTAGTTAGAAGTGGTAAATCGTGTCCTCTGAATAAGCAAGAGTTGGTAACTCATTTGCACTAAAGAAGTCTTATTTTGGAGCTGTAAATAACAGTCCAAAGGCACAAGCAGAGCTGACCAGAATGTTTTTTCAAAAAGGTATTTGTTCTTTTTGAAATCGAAGTTTTCTATAGCTGGACTGGTTTTCACTCAAATTTCATTAGGATGCTTTCTTTTGAAGCCTGAGACATGGTGATGGTACAGGTATAGTTAAACAGTTGACAATGCTGTCACTTAAAACTGTGATGTGAACAACATACCACAAATGTTCTACACGGCTTTACTGTGGCATTTGTCAGGACATCTTTAAAGGAACTAGACTGAATGATGTATGATTCTTTAGCAATCAAACATAGTTTCTTACACCAATATTGACAAATCAACTGAAAGAAATGCTACAAGCTAGGAGTGCCAAACTCTTGGCCCATGGGCCAAATCCATCCCTCCACCTTGTTTTATCCGGCCCAGTATCTTGTTTCTACCTGGTAGAAGCACTGAGCCACTTACCCTATGCTCCTGCCAGCATGTTAGTCATGTGTGCAAATTGTTGTTAGTCATGTGTGCAGCATGTGTGAGGTGTGTGCAGCATGTGTGACATGCATTATGCTGCAGGAGAACAGCAGGAGCCATGAGTTTGACACCTCTGCTACAAGCTTTACATGTTAGATGCATTAAACCTATTGAAGTATTTTCATTTCCTTTGTGAACATGTCACATAAATTTCTTTTAGCCACTGGACGCTGAAAAGCTAAATACAATACACTGGGAAATGACTTGCTAACTTAGACATAGTGCATAGTGTATTCAAAAACAACCAGACACCAGGAGTTACTATTTTGGCTGCCATAAACCTCTATAACATTATCTATTGAGAAAGCCATTTACAAGACAGCCTCTGTCGTCCAACAGCCTCTTTTTGCAGGGCAATGACATAGACAGGCTTGCAGATATTAAAGGAGCTAAATCTCAGGAAATTCTTACTCTTTAAAATAACTGTTGCTTGAATTCCACAGATACACAGACAGCTTTTTACCTGGAAATTTTTAATTTTCTTCACTTAGACGTATACGGTTCTCATGCTCATTCAGATGTGTCCTATTTCCTTACACATAGGGCATTAAAAAAAACCAAACTAACAGAGGAAGAGAGAGAGAAAGAAAAAAATGTGGCAAGCTAAGACAAACCTAACAGCAAACTGGCAATTCTTAGGTCAATAAACATAGTCTGTTCTTTAAATAAATTCAGCTATTCTTTCCTCAAAAAGAAGTATCATGTTTTTGAACACACACAGAACTTTTATCCATATGAATAACTTTTTCTAACAAAAGTAGAAAAATATTCCAATGAACCTTGCTTAAGTTCTTGTGCTGAGTCAGGTCTAGGATACTTTGCACCAAGACTTCGAGCCAAGAACTTTCATGATCATAAACCTTTCTTCCTGGTATTGCGCAAGATAGAGCTCACCTTGTCCTTCGAGCAGAAGGTTCATAAACCATGATTTGGGTTGGTCAAGAACATGGCAATATTGGCAGTCAAGTAGGTATCCACCAGGGAAAATGCTCTTCCTTAGACAATGTGTGGTAATTCACGTGCATTTACCCTATTCAGGTGTTTATCTGTCCCGACAAGCAGTACTGTGTAGGAAGCCCCTAGGGTGGCTCCAGGACCAAAAGTATCCGTCCGTGTACATGGCTTGACAAAGAGATAGCTTGATCTTGTAGAATTTTTTAGGGACCACACACACCTTTGCGGTTGAACTTTGTGCCTTCAGCTCTCTCTTGTGCCCCTCTAGTGATAATGACAGGCCAAGAAGATTCAAGAGGGTGTGATGTGACCTGCTGGGGCAGCCTTCAGGGTCCTGAATCTACTCTGTACAGCCCACAGACACTGTGCCTGGGATAAGACTGTCAAATAAAACAGTTCAGTCATGCTCAAACCATCTTTTTCCATGCTGATGTGTTTTTTCTTGATTGATAGGCTAATTTGCTTCAGTGGATATTATATTAAACTTCTAATACCACCACAGGAATCAGCTCACGTAGAGCCATTACTTCATTAGGCCATATAAATGGAGTAGAATTTTTTTCTTTTTTTTTTAAAAACCCAAAGAGTTTCAATCTTCACAGCAATGAGCCTGTGTAAACACACAAGTGCTCCTTGTCACAGAACCAGGTTTTGTATTCAAGGAGTCTCTTGCACTGGGATTCTCTTCCCCTTTGAAAACAAAGTCTGTGTAATTGCTTGAAACAAACTGCTTAGCTAGGAGGAAATGACTTATGCTGGTTTAAAAGCCATTAAAGAATACTTAGTTACACCACTATCATCTAATTATGATGTGCTGACCAGTGGAAGGGACTGCCTACCTAAAATGCTACCTGCTTTTTCTAGTTATGTTAGCTGGTCTAAAAAAGGATTTTACCCCTTGCTATTAAACATGTTGCTGACTTCTCTGATGATTCCCACCCATAACAGTAAACTCTTCATCTCTCTGGGCCTTTCTCTGAGGAATGAATCAAGGTGCTTGATGCAATATCTTGACCCTTCCATAAGTGTCTCTTCCACAGTTTTTGACCAGTTGTACAGTGGTTATTTTTATTTGTTTTCAGACTGTTAAGACAGAAGGAATAATGTTAGTACCTTATAGTACTGAGCAGGGTTGTAGATGATTTAGATTTGGTTCCTTCAAGGTCATACAGGTCTCTGGAATTCAGGTTTAATCCCTCAAATCTCAGTTGATAAGTAGGGAATAATAATTTCTTTTTCTAGTCTGCTTGGATTAACACCCTGCAGGACCCTGAATTCTTCCCTGGCAAAGGCTGCTTTTGCATGGTGCCTGAAGGTACCATTAAAATACACAATTATTGACATAAGATCCTTTTTTTCCATTCAGGGTAGGGATTTTTCTACTTTCAGGTGCTTTAGCTTTTGTTAATACTCAGATCTTCCCTGCAAACTCTGAAACTGGCATTTTTCATGCAAGTATAAATAAAATTTCAGTTTGTAACAGAATATCTGGATGTGAAACTTCTAAAAACATAACATAATGAGATTTTTACAGAAAAAAATAACCCACAAAAACTTTTTCATTTCTCTGTGAATCACTGAGTATCCCCTCTTGCCTATGTCTTGTTTGTAGACTCAAGCCCTCAAGTCTTCAGCAACAGCAGTATTCTGTTTTTAAAAAAAAAAAAAACAACTTCACTCTTGCTACTTAAAGAGTAAAGTAGGAGAGCCATTTGGTGTCTCTCAGGAAGAAGCATTTAGCTTGAGCTTATGGAAGACAGCAGATTTTGCTTGCTCTTTCCAGAGTCCTGATATCACAAACTGAATGGCCCCAGATAGGGGCAAAACTCAGAATTACAGGGATTATCTCCAACCTTGCCCACTTGTTCCTTACATAGCTATTTCTAAATCAGCAATATCATAGCAGCTGGTTCAGAATATCGAAATCAAAACAAATTGTACTTTGTTTATGGCTGCCCAACTCAAACACAGAGTTTTGCAGTCAGGAGAGCCTTGTGGTCCTCAGAGATCTTAATCGTGTGTATGATAATGGCTCCTTCTCTGCATGTCTGATGGAAGGATGGAAAGAGACAAAGCCAATGGCACAACTACTGTCTCATGGGGTTAGGGTACTCCTGAATTCAAAGGGACTGAATATATTCTGCAGCCTTCCCAGTATCTGCTGAATGTAAGCCATAGCATCCATTCAATGATTATTCTGGTAAGTGAGAACTAGCTTACACCAATGCCAAGGCATGAATTAATAACTATATAAATACATAACTATTAAAAAGAAGTCTCTGATGAATAAAACTTTGGGAGTAACTGGAACCTAGTGCAAACTGTTGGAAAGCATCAATTAGTCACAAAACACCTTGGAAAAAGTTCAACATCTTAAAAAAGGGTTAAATGTCAGTTAGTTCCTGATGTTATTGTTTTGTAATGTTTATACCCCAGACATGTTTAGCAATACAAATAAGTGAATCTACCACAGCAAACAAGACATGAGTTGCTGCACTGTGAGGAGCCCTAAACCATCCAGGATGTCCACAGGGGCTGTCAGGTATGAACACAAGACCTTCAGAAGACCACTATCTGCAGTATACCCAATGATGTGTGAAATGGCTCTAACTCTCCGTTTGAGAGACAACTAAATGACCACAGACTCTGGTGTGAGGAGTTCTATACAATAAGAAAGCACGTATTCCTAGACAGACTTAAAATCAAAACAGTCACATAAGGATTAAAGGGAAAGCAATTATCATCCTATTTTTATATAAGCAGGCAGAAAGAGACAGTAGTTTGCTTACAGACACTGAGGAAGTCTGTGTTTCATAGACCAGTCTCATTCTGGTGCATCATTCAACAGACCATGCTTCCATAAACCCCCTCTGTGGGCACAGACACCCCATAGAAGCATACACTATCTGGCAAAGGGTGTAGCTTTACATAACTATTTCTCAAATTCTGTATTAAAACTATAGGATTACAAAGGGCATGTACAGGACAGAGCCCCTTCTGGGTCATCCAGATTTTGCTGGAGAGAAGCTAGGTCAGGAAGGCAAACAAGACCAAGGAAACATAAATAATGCTTTGAGTCTGCCTGGGTTCTCTCCAAGATCTGTGTTAAGTACTGCTGGCTGAACTCGGGAATTTTATTTCTCTCCTCCTTATTATTCTCCTCAAACAGTGATGCTCCTGTGCTGCTTTTAGGACACTGCACATAACTGTCTGTTGTGCCAGGAGTCAGAACGTCCTGACTCTGGTCGTAATGTAGGCTTCTATCAGACAGCATCATTTATGTGTGGTTAACATGGAAACAGAAATGCTCTGCTCCTAGAGCCAGAGACACAACCAACTCACTAATTATTCCATTCCTTCACAAACTTCACAAAGAAATAAATAGTCATGGAAGCTCGTGTCAAGGCTTGGGCCTTACATAGATGAAGGTACTTTATTTCTTGGAGAGCCCAGAAGACCATCCCCTCAGGACTCAAGTTCTTTACATGAACATGACAACTAATGTCCTGTAGAAGAGACGGACATTGATGGATTGTGTTTCCTCAGTAAGTGTCTGTGAGGTCTGTCTTTCCTTCATCCTCCTATTATAAGACCTTCTGTCTTTGATTTTACATTTCCTCCCCTGCTAGATATATTTTTTTTCAGCTTCACTTACATGGGTAAGGGATTGTCCCAAAGTGACGTCTCCTCCTCCAGCTCTCTTTTCGCCCAACTACTCCCTGTAAATAAGACCTCTCTGCCTAAGGCAACAATTGCTGAAAAGCCTCAAGAGTACTCACTTGTCATCCTCCCCCTGTTTTGATGCACAGGTTATCCTCTTGTTGGATCAATAGACCATCTGCTATTAGGAGTTTTCTAGCATCCTGATGATAAATTAAAAGAGAGGCAAGCAGTCCTCAGTTAATTTCCCCAACCAAACCATTTATATCTCTCTTCTGATCCACTGCCATGTGAATTATACAATACTGACATTCTGTGAGACTTCTTCAGACAAAATAATCACTTTTATAATGCTGAATTACCCTCTTTATTAGTAACTCTCAAATGTGACAAACCAAGAAATGTATTTTATAAAGTTTCATAGTCCTTGGTTGAACTTGTTTAAACTCCAAGCTATTGTAATGGAGAAAATTGCTAATTAACAGTGAATTTTGCTTTATTATGGACTTCAGGGATACATTTCAGATTTAGATTAAGATTAGTGCAAAACAGAGTTCTTCTTAATTATTTCAAATTGAATGTTATGCTAATAGTAAACAATTAGTTCTTTCCTGACTGAAAATTAATGTTCTATAAATAATTACAAAACCAAGCTGCTAAGTGAGTCCCAAAAGGAGCTGTCAGAGTTAGTGGTTAACCCACAAGAAAGAGGCATGGATCTTTTCCATGGTCTCAAAATTAATGAAAATTAAGCATGGGCTTTGGTGGGTTTCTATGTTTTTTCAACCCTGGGCCGAAAAATAGTAGTAGTAGTAGTAGTGGTTGTTGTTGTTGTTTGTGTACATATATAAATACATATTCTATATACATCTGAGGTTTAACAAGACCAAATGCGGAGTCCTGCACTTGGGGCACAACAAACCCATGCAGTGTTACAAGCTTGGGAAAGAATGGCTGCAAAGCTACCTGGAGGAGAAGGACCTGGGGGTGTTGGTTGACAGCCGTCTGAATATGAGCCAGCAGTGTGCCCAGGTGGCCAAGAAGGCCAATGGCATCTTGGCCAGTATCAAAAACAGCGTGGCCAGCAGGACAACAGAGGATATTGTCCCCCTGTACTCGTCACTGGTGAGACCACACCAAAAGTACTGTGTTCAGTTCTGGGCCCCTCAGTATAAGAAGAAGATTGAGGTGTTGAAGCGTGTCCAGAGAAGGGCGATGAGGCTGGTGAAGGGGCTGGTAAAAAAGTGTGTTTTTTAGTTTGGAGAAGAAGAGATGAGGGGAGACCTCATCACTGTCTATGGCTGCCTGAAAGGGGGCTGCAGAGAGCAAATGTAGATCTCTTGTCTCAAGTGACAGGTGATAGGAAAAGGGGAAATGGCCATAAGTTGCGCTAGGGGAGGTTCAGACTTAGTATTAGGAAGGATTTCTTTACTGAAAGGGTGATCAGGCACTGGAACAAGCTGCCCAGGGAGGTAGTTGAGTCACCACCCGTGGAGGTGTTTAAAAAAAAGGATAGATGAGTTTTTAAGGGACGTGGTTTAGAGGATGATGGATGCAGTTGGACTCAATCTCAGAGGTCTTTTCCAACTGAAGGATTCCATGATTCTATGATCTAACCCGTAGAGGGTATTTTTGAAGTCAAAGGTGTACAGTCTTAAAGTTTGCCAATTTTCAGGTCACCTCTCAAATCAAAGCTTAATCTAAATATTAACATCTGTCTCAGTAGAGATCTCTACTTTTGGGGCTTTCTACTTGCTTTTGCATAAGGAAAACTCGGAACACAGGAAATTGAGTTATCTAAGCTGATCCCGGTTCAAGTGAACTTGAAGAAGGAGAAGACCATCATACATCATGTTGTAGATCACCTAATTCTGACTTTAAACTCCTAAGAGTTAAGTGCTGATGCATCTTGATGTCCAAGAAGTGTCTAAGCCACAACAACTCAGTTCTTCTAGCCCCTTGTCTCTGTCACAAAGAGAAGAGATATCAGCATTAACTTAGAACTTAATGAAACTGTGTATTTTCTTAATGTTCCTCCCAGACTTGTGCTGGTCCTGAAGTCCTCCTCTAAGCCTGAGTTCTCTGATGAGAGGGAGATTAATTCTGTCTGCTCTGGAAGTAAAATAAGATTTCAATTTGCTGTCAGAACTTTAATTAAAACACTTATAGATCAACTTTACTGTGGCAAATCATCTGCACCACTTTTACTATAAGAAGATGGATGCTAGCTGTGAAAACAGGCAAAGTATACTCCCCTAGACTAATATATAATTTCATAGCCATTGATTTCTGACTTTGAAAGTTCTCCCACGCACTTCTGGGAATCAGAACTTGTTACAGGTGACCTGGTAGCAGCTTTCACAATTTTTAAAACTTTTGTGAATGTAGAAGATTCATTTGCCCATTCACATTTCTCCATGGCAGGCATGACCTGCAAGTACCTACCTCCTAAGTTCTGAAACTTAGACTAATTGTTGAATGACATTTAACGGATAAAACATAATCTACAGTTTTAATATCTGTGGGATGTTAATAAACCACTGCCACCTCCAGTTGTAAGACTAAGAATCTAGTTCTGCAGTTAGTCTGAAGATCAACTTTATTTGGGGTGATAGTGGAAAACCAGATCATGTACCAGGATGAATTTAATTAATCAAATGAATCTGCTTATGCTAGTGAAATACATTAAATGAGAACAAAATGTAAGTTGCTATTACTGACTTGAGAGCAGGTGTGTGATAGTGTATAAACAGGCTATTTGAAGTGGTCACATAACTAAATGGGTAATTTTACTATTAAAATCAATATTTAACTCAGATAAATATTAGGATGATTTTGGTAAATGCCATATATTTTAAATCAGTCAATGAAGCACCTGAGCACCTCGCAGTCCCTAAGACATCATGTTCAGATCACCTCTTTGGAGCAGTTACGTTAACCCAGTACAGCAGGATATCAACTCTCTCAGCACTCCCTTAAACTTTATACTCTACAGGCATGAGTAGGAGTGAAGGCTGGGCTGTGCACAAGTGACCTGAGCTACAAGCGAGTAGACACCAAACTATCTTGAGGTTACTGAAAGTCTAAGGGGACTGTCCAAGGCCACGTAAGAAATTGAGCTGGTTTGAGGTAGCTTTCCCAAGCTCTCCAACACTCAGTTTAAGCCCCTTTCCCAAAACTTCCCCCTTTTCAAAGAAAAAAACTATAGAAAAACCGAAATCACACTAAATATACGTATTTGTTTATTTTCTAAATATAAAGAACAACATACAGCAAGGATATCATGCAAAACTCCCAAGAAAGGGAAAAGGGAAGGGGAAATGGGAAAAAGGACAAAAAGGAACTAAAACAGAACAGGTATACACACTTGTAAGACCTGGTAACTAATAAAGTAAAGAACTCGCACAATCTCACCACTTCCCTTGAGGAAAGCAGAACAGCTCAATCCAACCCAGGACTCTCCCCCCACGCTTCGGCAGACAACAGCAGCCACCGCAGGCCTCAGCTCCATACAGGACCAGCAGCAAGGAATCTCCTGCTCACCAGCTTGCCGGAAGAAAAACAGAGCATACCCCCTTCTCTACACCTTATTTATATGTCGTGTTACGTTAAAGGAAGATATAGACTACTTCCTTGGATCCTGACCTCCATTGTTAAGGAAGACCTGTAAAGGCCATTTATTTCTAAGGAAGATCTGAAAAATCCAAAAGTCAATCCACTACAGAAATCAATGGCAGAGGACCAGATTTCACTGGGACCCTGTACCACTCTTTACCCAGAAGTTAAGCTCTGGATTTTTGTAAGGATACATCATACTTGCTCCATCCCAGCAGCACCCACCAGGAGTCCCTCAGGAAGGGAACATACAACAAATGAAGAAAGCAAGAATCACCAGAGAGACGGCAAAATACACTTGGGATTGCTCAGTGCTTTAGGTCTGCACCATAATGATGGGACCACTTGAAAGTATTGGCAATTCAGATATGCCTCCTGGCAGTCCATTGATGGATGCTAACCAAACAGAAACAGACTGGTAGTTTCAGTGTTCACACTGTTAGTGGTGGCAGAGGATGATGTCCACCAATTAGACCAGATAATACACAGACAAAGCTCAGGACAGAGTTCAGGGTGAGGGCCAAGTCTGCATGGAGGCAGCTGGACCTTTGTACAAGGCCTGCAAAGGCAACTGCCCAGCCACCTCATACCATAATGAGATAATTGTGCCCTGACCTCATCTGCTTAAAGGTCTGCCCTAGCACATCTGGGCTGTATTGTCTTTATCTAAGATTTGAGTTAAATGTATTAAGAGAGAAAGACTCTACCACCATAGCTGTGATCAAGACTCAGGCCTAGCTGGCTACAGGGAAGACAGCCTGGTGGGTAGGCAGCTGTCCAGCAATACCCAGAATTATCTGGAACTCACATCCAATTGAAGTAACTATGTATACACACTAAGCATGCAATTACATCAATGTCTCATCTCTTTGCTTTATGTACATGTTTAACATCAGTGGTAGCTTTTTCCTTCTGTCATGGAGCTGTCAAAGACATCCTATTCATCAGTTCAAAACTGAGGACTTAATTCCAGCTACTGCATGCATGGCCTCAGGGCACTGATGAGCAGAAAAACTTTGGTTTGATTAACAGAGTTCCTGTCTATGTCGTCAGCTACGTACCCTTCTTAAGCAAACACAGTCCAGCTGCCTGTTGTGTCATTATGCATTTAGATTGCCCTCTATTATACAATAAATGAGAAATTAAGGGTAAACAAGAAGGTGAGGGGTTTATTAAGCTCTTTTACTGTGACTACTGCTTCTACTGGCATTTCCTTTGACTTTTGACCTTCCTTGATGCAAAGACTCTGGTCTCCTTGCAGCTAAGCTGCGGCTTTCTCTGAAGCACATGGCCTGTAACGTGATACCTGCGGATATGCTACCTAGGGTAATTAAGGTGTTTGTTGACTTTGGTTCTGCCTCCACCAGTGTGTATCTACACTCACAGGAAACTAGTGTTTGATTGCTGATGAAGTGCAAAACATTGGTGCATAAAATCACCAAAGCTCCTATTCTTCCATACTTCTTCATTATCAATAGTATAAAGTTAAAGTTGGTGTGTTTGGTGAAGAACGCATGAAGGTGGCATTTACAATGGGGGAAACAAACATTTATAAATTGGTTATGCAGTGAGGATGGTACTCGATTTTCTCTCTAATGATAACACCCAAGGCATCATGGAATTGTTTAGTCTTGCAAGAGTGAGGCCAGATGAAATACAGTTGGATAAATATCAATGTCTCCAAGAAAAGAAAATTCTGAACCCTAAACTCTTGATTACAACTACAAACGAGTTCTCCACTGGCTACAAGGGAGCTAGCCTAGCCTGGTGTCTGACTTCTTAGTTACAGTTCAGTGAGATTAATCCTCCTTTTATAGTATGAGCAATTTTCACTACAATGTTTTCTTTTTATTGTTCAGTAAACGATATCATACTTTCAATGCTTCCCACATCTACTGATTTCTCATGATGCAGAATGCCATCAGCAGTTTCCACATCTCCTGATTCCCCATCTTGTGGTCCAAACATTCTCAGCCTTGCCCTTTTCAGTTCAGTGGATACAGAACATTGTTGACACACTTGATCTCTTCTGCTCATTTCCTTGTTCCTCTCTCTTGCTTTCTTTCTATGGCATGCTAGTTCTGATGACTGTCAGACTTTTTCTAGAGGGCTTTGATAAATACGAGATCATTGGGAAATCGTCATGGATGTAGGCTGACAGGAATGGAGCAAACAGGATGCTCCATGGACCTTCCTTACTTCTGATTCCAGGGCTTGGACTGAATCATTACCTTGATTATTTCAGTCTGATATATCTAATGTTTAGTGGCATGTGGATTTCTATCCACCTTGAACAGGATCCTGTGGGGCTCTAAATAAAACTGCTACATGTACCAGGGATATTAGAAGCAGCAAAATTCTGTAACTCTGTCAGTGTGATTCAAGAAGTCCTGTTCCCTTCCTTTGGGGCACAGAACTAGGAGAAATGATTGTAGTTTTTTCTAATTGTACCTGGAAGTAAGCATTACTGTAGGGAAGGTAAACAGATGGAAATCTTCAGCAGTATTGGATGTGGCAGCTCTACAGGTACTGGAAAAAGACAGTATGCCTTAGAAGAAACATGAGGACTAGTGGAAGCTGCTAAAACAAGACTGTTGAGAATGAACAGTTTAGGAAATGGATTAGTTAGCAGATTATTTTTAGTGTAACTGATAACAAGGTCAGAACAAGATTATTGCAGCAATAGCCTTGGCTTTGGAAAAAAAAAGAGTTTGTGCTTGCAAGTCAAGTCAAAACTCTTTTTCAAATGAAAAGTTCAGCAAGACTAAAGAGAATCCAATTAAAAATGCATACTGAAGTGCAAAGATGGGCTGCAAAGGTCAGAAAATGGTCCTGACAAAATTTACTTGTAAAAAATATGGCATTAATCACAACAAAACGGAAAGAGAAAGATTGCCAGAAGAATGTGGCTGTGCAGAGAATACACACAACTTGAAGCTATTGGATTAATTTTTCTGTGTATTCTATCAGGCAGCACTCCAGTAAATTCCTTGTAGTTACTTACCTGTGAGCTAACCATCTAGATTTTCTTTATCATCAATGTAGAGAAATAGCCTCTTCTGGAGCATAATTCATCTCACAGTGGGGTAGACATCTAAAATGTATCATAGGGATAATGCTCTGAAAATGAATATTTCTGTCCATCGACTGTGAAGAAAGCCATGGCTGACTGGTTCATATGCACATTTTTCTGCACTGTGGACATCTAAACCAAACCAAGATTAATACAGATTTCATGGGAAGCCATGGGCATGTCCAGCCCATCAAATGCACCAATTCTGGAATAAAAAGTTGCATAATGGCCACTGCACCTAAACACGGCAGAACTTCTGAAGTTGGGTGTGAGGTTAGGCATTGCAGTAATGTTACCACACTGCTTCAGGAACCTGTTTATTCTTCAGATATACACCAGACCTCCGTAGCTTTTAGATTTATGCTCTAATTTGTACAGAAAAATCACACTTCTGGACTGAGAGCCTCCATCCACTGATTAATTACTTCATTTTTTAATATATTGAGGATCTTCTTATATCCATCTTCTCATATCCACCTTTTTGCGTGACTCTTTTCTACATGATGAGATGTCTTCTGTTTTCTTTGACACACTCTTTTCACTGGAATGTGGCCAACTGTCTCTCTGTGGGTTTATCTTCATGGTCTTCCCTCATGCTCTTATCCAAAAAGCTGTCACTTCTGCTTGTAGTAGGTTGACCCTGGCTGGATGCCAGGTACCCAGCAAAGCTGCTCTGTCAAGGGAGAAAATACAATGAAAGGCTCATAGGTCAAGAGAAGAACAGGGAGAGAGCATTCACCGTTTACTGTCATGGGCAAAACAGACTCAACTTAGGGAAATTAGTTTATTACCAATCAAATCAGAGTAGGATAATGAGAAATAAAAGGAAAAATCTTTCCCTCCACCCCTCCTTTTTTCCCAGGATCAAGTTCATTTCTTATTTTCTCTAATTCCTCCCCCTGAGTGGTGCAAGGGGACAACGAATGGGGGTTGTGTTCAGTTCATCAAGTGTTGTTTCTGCCACTCTTTCTTCCTCAGGAGGAGGACTCCTCACACTCTTCCTCTGCGTCAGCAGGGGTCCTTCCCATGCGAGACAGTCCTCCACAAACTTCTCCAACATGAGTCCTTTCCACAGAGCATACTCCTTCGAGAACAGACTTCTCCAGTATGGGCTCTCTACAGGGTCCTGCCAGTAAAACTACTCCAGTGTAGGTTACTCTCTCCACGGTTGCATAGGTTGTGCCAGGAGCCAGATTCAGCATGCCCTCTTCACAGGGCCACTGTCTCCTTTGGGTGCATCTACCTGCTCCGACGTGGGGGCTGCAGGTGGATAGCTCCACGATTAACTTCCATAGGCTACAGGAAGACAGCCTGCCTCACCATGGTCTTCACCATAGGCTGCAGGGGAATTTCTGCTCCAGCACCTGGAACACCTCCTCCATCTCCTTCTTCACTGACCTTGGTGTCCACAGAAGTGTTTCTTTCACATATTCTCATTCCTCTTTCCTCTGAACGCTGCTGCACCATAGTTTTTCATCCCCTTCTTAAACACGTCATCACAGAAGCGCTAACACTATTGCTGAAGGGCTCGGCTTTGGCCACTGGTGGGTCCATCTTGGAGCTGGTTTTCATTGACTGTATCAGACACAGGGGAAGCTTCTACCAGCCTCTTGCAGAAGCCACACATATAGCCCCCCCACTACCAAAAGCTGGCCACAAAAACACTGTACACTGATAAACTCACTCCACATTTCACGGTAAAGACGTATGTACACATGGATGGATAATTCTACTGTAGGTCATTTCCCATAGCTTTGGTAATCTACTGCAGTCTGTTGGTGAAGCAGCTATTGACCAAATAATTCCAGACCAGATTTTCATCCACCAGTGAAAAAACACATTATTGTTCTTCTTTCTAAAGAACAAATCTGGTTTGTCTAGATGTTTCATTCAGAGTTTCAAAAGTTTAGTTTAATGCTGGACTGTAGCCAAGGGTTTTAAATGTGTGCCTGAGAAAATAAGTGTATTGGGATGAGGAAAGAATGATATAATACACACACAGATGTATGAATATAAAATATATTAAATGTTATTTGATCTTGCTTACAGAAAAATAGCCACTAAGTTCAACCCAGTTAATGAGGGTGTGTAGGTAGGGCTGAAATTATGTCTGATAAAAAGAGAATGTAGTTCCCACTGTTTAAACATCACTTAAAAGTGCCTTTTACCCAGCCACATTTGTTGAGGAAAACACTGGCACATGCTCATGAGAAGCAGTGTGTGCTGTTTTGGGACAAGCCTCCTTGAAAAGAGAAACAATTGCATACTCCACCCACACTGAGTGCACGAGCCCAGTCATGGGCATGTGGAAAACATATGCGGACCAGGAGATTTCCACTGAGAAATATCTTCTGTGAGAAAGGCTGACAGAAAATGTAGGAAAAAAATACCAGATTCAATTTAGGGAAGACTATGAAATGAAGCTTACAAAGAGGGAACAAGTGCTAGAGCAGAAAGAAGTTGTCAGAGGAGATACTGTATGAGGCAGGCGCTACTCAAGCCATTGATTTTAGTCATTTATTTTAGGAAATCTGACTTCTCAAATAGAAACCTAACCATTGCCTGTACAGATGTGCCTAGGTTCCGTACAGGTGTGCCTGCAGGCTGCCAGCTGGGCAGAGGCTGCGAAGAAGGGTTCCTGAAGTGAAGCATGGTGAGCATTCTCAGCATCACTTACGGATCCCACCAAGGAACGGTAACCTTGTACCCTCTTGGTATAAGAAGATCGTAACAAAGAGAAACCTGACACATCCCTGTTTTTTCCTGTTAACTGGAACAAGCAGTAAGGCCCTGAATTTTGGGTCATTCCTACAAGTCTCTGATGTCCAATGATAGGATTTGAGGGAACGGCAGGAAGATACGCTAGGGGAGGCTTAAACTGGATATTAGGAAAATGTTCTTTGCCCAGAGTGTGGTGGAGCACTGGAGCAGCTCCCCAGGGAAGCAGTCACAGTGCCAATCCTGACAATATTCAAGAAGCATTTGGACAATGCCCTCAGTCACATGGTGTCAATGTTGGGATTGTCCTGTGCAGGGATAGGAGTTGGACTCGATGAACCTTGTGGGTCCCTTCCAGCTCGAGTCATTTTAAGATTCTGTGATTCTATGAAATCAAAGACAGTCTCCTGCACCATTAAAAAGCAATGACACCCTCACAAAGATGATATTGTCTTGTAAGATGATCTTACTAGAAAAAGAAGGAGCAGTGTAGGAGAAGGAAGGAAAACAGAAGAAAGGAATAGTCTTTTTTGTTCTCAACTATGTGAGAGGATGTGGTTTAAATTTTGACAATTCTAATTTTAAATGATGAAACTGAAACAAAGTCATCCTACAGGACTACAATTAAAAATATATATTTCTCCATTTCTCTTTTTCTGATTAGTCTTTGAGACCTAAATAATTCAACTCATCTAGAACTTAATCTGTCAGCAGACACCTTTCCTGACCACTGTATGAGGAGCTCCAGAGACCAGTCAGTCACTCAACATTATTGCAGGGGTAACTCCTCCAAAGTATGCTGCAGCCGTGAAGGACAGACACAAATAATTTACCTATCCAAAAGATTGCGAATACCAGTGTATCTCCTTCAGTGTGATAGATTCTTTAGTCTTTTGATATAGTAACTCCCAAGCAGATTTGGATTACTTGAATCTAGGTGCCTGCTGCTGTTTGAGATATCCTTGTGTATATGAAAAATAGATGTGGTCATGCTGTTAGATGTGACATGTAACCTACAGGAAATTTGTGCCCTTCTCCAGCAGCTGCAGGTCAGGTGGGATGAGGCAGAGCATGTGAAATGTCACCAGACCCTATATTTAGGCTAACCATTGAGGTGGAACACAGGTAACTTGAAACTTCTCCTAAGCAAAATTTACTCCCCTCATCATTGCAGGGAAGCTTAATTTTCACCTAGGACATCATTTAGAAACCTGATAATGGAGATTTCCCAAGATTTCTATTCTGCCCTTTCTTAGACAATTTTGGCCCATCATCATTCTCTATAAGCTGAAGATTCGTCAGTGGAAAAACAGATACCTTCCTTGGTTTGCTTTTCAGTGAGCTAAAGCACAGCCTGGAGGAGGTCATCTTTCTCCCTTGACTATAACAGCTCCAACGGTAAAATCTTTCAGTTTGGCTTCTGAATTAAGTAAATAAAACTAGGTGGACAAGTCCAAGTATTGGAGCTTATTAGTCTAAGTTGAGAGTACCATATGCACATGAAATTTTCTCCTTTTTCAGTCCCGAATAAGACCAGAGTATTTGTAAGGCACACGTATCGAGAAAAATATAGCCTGAGACTGAAATTCTGCTTTTCTTAACAGGGACTTCTACAAGTACATCCACCTATAAGGAATCAATAGCTGCCAGCTGGTTGTGACAGAGTGAAGGTCACACAGGCTGTGTTGATGGATGTGATTAATTGTGGAGGGTCAGCTCAAGCATATCATGCAACTGGGTAAAGGTGGAACTAATGCAAATTGGTCAAGTGGGAATAAACACGATTAATTCTATACGACATGTTAGATAAACAGCCTATGGAGAGATATGCATTGAAAAAGCATCAAAACACTAACCTGTGTAGAGTTTATCCTGAGATAGCAATGAAAGTAATCAATTTGGATTTAAACATGTTCCCAGAGATATGATGAATCAATTGAGATGAATGGTTAAACCATGTACCTGCTAGCTTGCTTAAACCATCGTAACACTATCAGTCAGCAGTAACTGGCACGGTAAAGGTGTGCTGTACATTTGGCCATCAGTGAAATTTCTGTTTCACAGAAATCAGCAGGGTTTCATTAGCATCACATGGACTAACAGTAAAAAATCCACTAAATCATTCACAGGGGTATCACAGTATCACAGTATCATAAGGTTGGAAAGGACCTCTGAGATCATCGAGTCAAACCTACAACCCAACACTAACACTGACACTAACACCAACCCATCACCTAAACCATGGCACTCAGTGCCTCATCCAGTCTCCCCTTAAACACCTCCAGGGTCGGCGACTCCACCACCTCCCTGGGCAGCCCATTCCAATGACCAATCACCCTTTCAGTGAAGAACTTTTTTCTAACATCAAGTCTAAACTTTCCCTGACGAAGCTTGAGTCCATGCCCTCTAATTCTGTCACTGGTCACCTGAGAGAAGAGACCAATCCCTGCCCGACTACAACCTCCTTTTAGGTAGTTATAGAGAGCAATGAGGTGTCCCCTGAGCTTCCTCTCCTCCAGGCTAAACAGCCCCAGCTCCCTCAGTCGCTCCTCGTAGGGCTTGTGTTCCAAGCACTTCACCATCTTTGTTGCCCTCCTCTGAACACACTCCAGCATCCTGACATCTTTCCCAAACTGGGGGGCCCAGAACTGGACACAATATTCAAGATGAGGCCTGACCAGTGCTGAGTATAGGGGCACGATAACTTCTCTGGTCCTGCTCGCCACACTATTCCTGATGCAGGCCAGAATGCCATTGGCCTTCTTGGCCACCTGGGCACACTGCTGGCTCATGTTGAGCTTCCTGTCAACCAGCACTCCCAGGTCCCTTTCTGCCTGACTACTCTCCAGTCACTCTGTCCCCAGTCTATAGCTCTGCACGGGATTGTTGTGTCCAAAATGAAGTACCCGACATTTGGACTTATTAAACATCATCCCATTAGAATCGGCCCATCTCTCCAATCTGTCCAGGTCCCTCTGTAGGGCCATACTACCCTCTAACAGATCAACCCTTCCTCCCAGCTTGGTATCATCTGCAAACTTGCTGATGATGGACTCAATCTCCTCATCCAGATCATCAATAAAGATATTAAACAGGATGGCACCCAACAACGATCCCTGGGGGACACCACTGGTGACCGGCCGCCAACTGGATGAGACACCATTCACCACCACTCTCTGGGCTCGGCCATCCAGCCAATTCCTAACCCAGCACAGAATGCTCCCATCTAAGCCATGGGCTGCCAGCTTCTCTACGAGTCTACTGTGGGAGACAGTGTCAAAGGCCTTGCTGAAGTCCAGGCATACCACATCCACAGCCTTCCTCTCATCCACCAGGCGGGTCACATGGTCATAAAAGGAGATCAGGTTGGTCAGGAAGGACCTACCCCTCCTAAACCCATGCTGGCTGGGCCTGATCTCTTGGCCGTTCTGCAGGTGCCGCATGATTGCACCCAGTAGTATCTGCTCCATGATTTTACCTGGGACCGAGGTCAGGCTGACAGGTCTGTAATTACCTGGATGAATATACCCATCTACCCACTCCTAGAGCACATTATATGAGGAGGTATTGGGCCATTACATTTTCTACAAAGGCTGAGAGTATCCTGTCCACTCTTTCTACCATTGAGCATCCAGCTCAGAAGTAAGATAAAGTGCTGGTGTAAGTAAGAGCAACTGAACACGTCACTGGACTCCTGGATCTGTATGCACCCACCATATTTTCAAGTTCCCAAAAGAAAATGAATCATTTTCACGTAAAATTAAAGTTTTCCCTAATGTGATTTTTAATTCTGCAAAAATAGCATCTCCTATTAGAAAAAAATCTCAACCATCTATATACACAAAGAAAAGTTCTGGAAAAGATGGTCTAGACCCTCTCCTTCTGATTTGGTCTTTTCCTTCAGCACCCATATAATCCTTGGGTAACAGTCACTGAGTCATGGTTTGATCTATTAAGTAATAAGTGCTCTACTGCAGTGTGCTCATAATAATGTAATTAGTGTAATTCTGGTGGGGGTCTCCTTGCTTGAAACGAGTAATAAATTGAGATCTAATACTGCCGTCTTTCACATAACTACATTTCTTTCATTAATATCTCTTGCTTTATGGATAGAGTTAGACTGCTTGTCTGGTTCCTAACAATATTTAAAATACAAATCAGCCCTCCATTTCTAGCACCTTCCTTTGGTGCCAACCTATCAACATAAAGGAAACAAGCTAACATATCAGTGGGGAGGGGAAAAATTTGCCATGTTATCTCTATGCAGACTGGGAATTACTTTTTCTTTCTTGATCCTGAGAACCCGTGACTGAGAAAAGACAAATGGTGTTTCACCTGCCCTAGGAAAATATTGCAGTGCTAGATAGGACAGTAAATGTAGATACTCAACTGGATTTCCTTATTCTCTTCATCATACCAAAAATGAAAAAACCCTAATTCTTCTCTGAAACCTTGTATTCCTTCCTCGATTTATAATCAAGAGTATACAAAAGAAATAGTATTTACCCAATCCTCATCTGGAAAATACCTCATCTACATTCTTTCACTGTTTTCCAAAGGCCTGAGCTCCCATATTTTGTTATTGCTCTTCACTACAATGACTGAGAATTGATTTCTAAAAGTTTTCAAGGAGTAAGTAAGGAGGAAGTCTTACTAGCCATGGCCTAAACTCTTCTGTTTCCTACATAAAGAGGAAGTCTGAAATATTCTGAACTCCAAGAAATAAATAAAATAAAATAAAAATGTCACCTCAGCTGACCAGAGGCACAAGAATGAGATTCCTCTTCCCTAATTCTGTCTGTGATATGAGTTTCAGTCTAAGCAGAGCATCCAGGCTCTCTTTATGGGCAGTTTAGGAAGTACAGCACTTTCCACCGGTTTGGATCACCGCTTTAGGAAGTGCCCTAGATTCTCTGAACTCTGCTGACAGCTCTCCACTGATTGTAAAGGCAACCCAGGTGACTAGCTCAGATATAGATGCCTGCACTATAGACAACCACTTTCAGAAGATAAATCCCTCCCTGGAAGAACACACGTTCCCCTGAGGCCCTGTGCTTCTGGGAAGGGGAGGGATAGTTAAGATCTGGGCCACCGAACTTTCTTCCTTTCCTAGGACTTAAAATATATGCAGCTTCTGGAGGTTAAGATATTGAGAGGCAACTGAGAGATGGACGTATTTTTTACTTTGTCACAGTGCTCTGTGCAAGTGCTGACCCTGTTTTGGATCTGAATGTTTCAGGGAGATGGGAATTGGGCAGAGAGGGGAGGTGAGGTTTGGAAATGGGGATGCACAGCTGAAGAGCTTAAAGGAGTCCCAGGGCTGGGATCTTGTTGAAAAAAACAAGGAAGAAAACATTTGGCAGGAGCCAGGAGCTGAAAAGAAGGAATAGAATTAGAGACAGGGCATTAGGCAAACCCAGGGAATGGGCTGCACAGGAAAGAACAGAACTCACTCCCTACCAAGTAAATGGGAGCCTTGACTGCCTGAGGCTTCTTTCACTGGCAAAATAAATAAATAAACTGACTAAATAAGTAAAAAAAAATGTTCAGTTTTATTCTTGCTTCGGTTCCAGCTAAAGCACCTAAGCAGAACTATGAAGCACTCCTGGAGGAGTAGCTCCTGGACATCCACAGTCCCCCAGCTGCAGGGCACAGCCAGCATTTTCCAAATGCATATGGTAAATCTCTGCCTGTTATTTCACATTTCTTCTCATGAGAAATCTCCCTATGAACCTCACATATGTCATCACTGATCCCCCTCTGCTTCCTCTTCTCTTCCATTACCATTGCTGGGATTTGTCTTTTTGTGTCTGGTTGATTCAAAACTACAAACCGAAGTAGTGAGGCAAATTAATGACTAGAAAAGCCAGCAGTAAACGCTGTGGCTGCTCCCGTTCCAAAATTAAGGAGAGTTTGCCATCTAGAGGGCAAGCAAGACAGAAATTTTGATCTATGGTTGGGAACAGCTTTCAATTTGAGTGCAGACAGTTCAGTATCACAAATCGGGCAGCACGACAACGGCAGACTTACACCAAATAAGGAAGAGGGCTAGTGGTTTCTTTTTGAGTCTGGGAGGAATGGTCATTTTCTTATCTAAATTGCGCAAGATGAAATAGCCAGACAGTTTAATTAAGCTCAGCAGATCAATAGCATTCACATTCAGCAGTGGAAAAACCTTGCCTGAGCCTGTACTTTTTTTTGGGCCAGTCTGCTCCACTATGCATTTAGGCAGAGCTGAGTTGATAATCAGCAATGGGTAAAACTGTTTCCAGTGTAACTCAGTGTTGGTTGCAAATTTCTGCTGAACCCCAAATCTTCATCCCAGGAGAGTGGAAATTTTCCATTTTCACATCTACATTACACAGAAGATTAATTACTTCTCTGCGTCCTATGCCTTTCCCAGAATATTTCCTCTATGATAGATGTCAAAGTGCTCTCTTGAGGTTTCTTCCTTTTCTATGAAATCTATGGGGTTCCTTTGTTTCCTTTTGCTTTCTGTTGTTTCTTGGCTACATTAAGATGCTCCGTTCTTGAAAACCCTGAGCTATGCTCCTATCCATGTAGTGGCTCTGCATTTCACTCCTGTTGGAAATATTCCTATTTTCTGGGGGAGGAAGGACTAGATGACTTCCAAAGATCCCTTCCACTCACCATTTCTGGGATTCTGTGGAGCATACAGAGCCAGGCACAGTCCCTGCTACATATAACATGCCGTTAAATATCATGTGCATCATATGGAACGGGGCTCATGGATCTGCGATTTGGGGATGGTTCAGTTAGGCTGCAAGACAACTGAGAGAACCAAACTTTTGAACAAATATCCCTTTTGTAAACTATTTGCATGTGTTTAGGAGTGATGGTAAGGCAAACACAAGGTAGAGACCTTGAAACATTTCACAATTTTGACACTTGTTGGAGTCCATGCCAGGCACTTGGACATCAATATATTGGAAAGATAGGTTTGCACTTCCAGAGACATTCAGGATTCAGCTGCTCTCCTACTCATTTCTCTGAGGTTTAAATCTATTGAGTTTATGAACTTGTCTTTGCTTTGTCTATGCTTCTGGGCATTCAGTTTTCAATATGCTTACAGGCTACAGCAGGCATAGCTGTCATGACCTGTGCAATACTAATGTAACCATCTGCTGGGTCAACCTGTCACTTTATATGCTATTACAGGCTCTGATCGCATGAGATCACACAGGCAAAGCAGCTACAGGCCTCACAGCAGTGCCCTCGTGATTTTAGGAGGTGGCTGAGCTACAGGACAAGCTCTTTTGCTGGATGAGAAGCTAAGCTGCTGTGAACGCTTGTGACCTTTGAAGATCACAGTATGCTTATTCTAATGAAAAAAAAGCTTAAGTTAGAGATCCCTTTTCTTGTTGGAGAAACGTAAATTTTGCTTCCATTTGCCCTTCACTTTCAAAGTGGTCAGTAAACTGACTTTTGAAATGCATCCAAAGCCTTCTCTAGCTTATAAAATATGTCCAGGGACAACTAAACCAGACAATAATGTAGTTATTTAGACTTTTCCCACCCATTTCTTTAAGGCTGGGGTACACGAATGAATTCAGGCAGTTAATCAAGATACTGATTGTCAGCTAAGCCATGGTAATGGTCAGTGCCTGACGGTGCATGTGTCCTTAGCATAATTCAGCTCCAAAGTAAATTGTGACAGCTGAGATCCTAATGAAAATTAAATTCACTGCAGAGTCAGTTTAAAGTAACACATTTCTACCTGGGTCAAGCTTAAAGCATGCACACGGTCACTTAGCAGGTTTCGTATGATGGGCATCTTAAGTAAATCTGTTATTTCTAATCATGTGCTCAGACCTGGGAATTTATCCATTTGGAATAGTGATGTAAGAGAGGATTAAGCTGGCTGAAACTGGTCTACATAAAGAGCTTGCACTGCTTGAGTTGTATTCTATGCCTAACTTTAACTACAGCTGTGGCAACTCATTGGAAGTCTTCTAAACCAAGACAATTTGTCTCTTTAAAATTATGCAAACACTCAAACAGAAACTATGAGTTTGGCTTGGAAAGTCTAGGGTGAGTTTCTTTCACCTGTGTAACACAGAAGGTCAGCATAGATGGCCACAATGAGTAATTCATGACAATGAAGCCTATAAAGCCATGAATACCAGTGGTCCGGTAAGGTATAATCCAATGCCTGTGTCAACACTCCATTCCCATCCCCCTGGTATCTTGTTCACTGAGGCTATATGTCTGTAAAAAAAAAAAAAAGCTGTGTGCCAAGAGACTAAGACGAATGGGAAAACCTAACTTCTTAGCAGAACAAAGATTAAACACATCAGTTTCCACTCCCTGGTGCACTGGTATGTGGAGTATTAAAGGTATTTGAACCACAATCCCCACTCAAATCAGCTCATGCATCCCCTCTGGACAACAGAGTAGCATTCCTGTTTCTTGCTGCATTGGTGTTTTGCTTGGCAGCAGCGTGTTGAAACTCCAAAACCCTAAACTCAAGTGATAGTATGTCCATCCCATTCATCCCTGCTCCAAAGAATTTCCTATGTTCAATTTCTGCACTGTTTCTGTATTGGAACAGTTTATATGAGAGGTAACTATTGTCACAGAAATACATCATAGAAATAAGTGTTTTCAAAAATTTACAGTAGAAGGCAGTCAATGAAAAAGTATTCAGATGTCTTGGATTTAAAGTAATTCTCTTATTACTATTAACAATAAATTTTACTAGGACTATGAAGTGAACTTTACTTTAGAGACTCAGCTGGTATTTTGCAATTTTACCCTCCAACATACTTTTTTTTAAATTGAAACTTCTAGAATACACACTTTCTGTTCAGCTTTTGCAACTTCCTGCATGAATGAAATATCCCCTAACCCTGACCAGAAAACCCTTCCACATCTCTTTCAGAAATTCGCTTCAGCAAATGTAACATCCTCACCAGAAGGAAATACAAGCTATAAAACATGCTGCAGCCTTCCTTTCTGTCTGGCTTGCCTCAGACTTCATTCATAAAAAAAAAAAAAAAAAAAGAGAGAGAGAGAGAAAGAACAAGAAAAAGTGGAAAGTGGCAGTTGATTCAGAAAGTTGTAAAACATAAACACTGGCCCACAGATGATGCATGAATGGTTAGTGTTGCATATCTTTGGGGACAACATATGCCGGTCTTTCACACTTCAATCCTAACGGCCATTGTTATCAGCACACAAACGATTCCAAATTCCTACCTGACACTGAAATTCTTAGAAAATGAGAAACCATAACAGACTGAGAAAAAATAACTGTGATCCTTCCTATTCTGCCAGTGTGTGGGTCCCCAGAGCTTGCTTGCAAGTGTAGTTCTTACTCAGCAGGGCCAATTTACTGATACTTTCAAGACTTCTAGCTTCTTTAAGTGTTTGCAAGGTCAGATGGTCAAGCAAATTTCTTCATCTTTCCAAACACTGCAGACATCTTGGTGACTTTTTTTATCACTAGCCAACATTAAAACCCTCCGTATGTGACAGAATTATTAATCCTTCTAATTATTTTTATTTTTTCTGCTTTACAAACAAGGCAATGAGAGAAGAATAGCCTTCCTTGTCAGTCCTGCTCAGGACCAAGGAAGGTAAGGTTTGCCAGGTACCCAGTTTCAGGTCAAGAATGAAGATGTCCACGCTCCTGTGACAGAAAAAGTGTCAAATTTTCCTGAATATTAAGGCTGTATGAGACCTTGCCCACAATACACTCAAGAGACAGAAGCAAGGCCCTTCCCTCCGTACTGGGTGTCATCAGCAGGGCTGAGGCACAAGGGAGATCACAGCTGGTCTTGTTCTGAAGACCTGCTTTGCCTTCCGAGCTCCACTTCTGTGTCCCTCTTTGATTGGAGATCCAGCCTCCCAAAAAATCCTTCCTGACCCCTGCCTCAGTTTGACTCTCCAGCAGACACTGGGATTTATATTGTGCCAGGGCTCTGGGAGCTCATGGGCATCAAGATCGCAGGTGCTGATGGTGACGCCCCAGATACTTTCTCCTGCTGCTCCCCAGCTATATCTGCCCCCCACACGGGTGGCCTGGCAGCTCCGAATAGAAAGGCATGCCTGGCAGAAAGGACGCGAGCGGGAGCAGCAGCTCACCCTATTAGCTGGTGCAAAGGTTTCCCTGCAGCCTGTCGGCCTCTGGAACTGCCTTTGAACAGGCTGCGTGTCAGCAGGCAGGAGGAATTCAGGGAATGTTAAACTGCAGGGCAGTCCACTTTGGAGGATTAAGGCACATGACTCGCAGACAAGAGCGATAGCCGCTGTGAAGGCCAAACTCCACAAAGAGCAGTTTCTTCCCCCACAAACGAGTCTGTAAGCACCCGCTGTCTTGGTCAGCACGTGGAAGCAGGACTTCTCTGCATGACACTTAGAGCTTCCTACTTTCCATTGAGAAAAAATGAGAGCGTGGTCGGTATCAGATGGTTTATCTGTCCTGAGACAGAAAACCAATTTAGGAGATGGGTAGGGACAGGGGATGTATTTCTTCAATGAATTCAGTTTCCCACTGTGTGCTTTAAAGGTTACTTCCCTCCGCAAGATCACTGGATCCTGTTGTAAGCTTCCCACTCTGAATGAAAAGCAGAAACTGCCTTTCTGAATGAAACCACTTATTTTGCTGTTTGAGTGGCCAGGATCCTTACCCTGCTGCATGCCCTACTGCAGCTCAATTAAGTGCTGAAATTCCCACATCTCTGTAGGTGGTTGTTGTGACAGGGGACCTGAGAGCCCTCTGTGCATTTTGCTACTATAAATATTTGTCGCGTCCTGTGGGCTCTGCACCATGTGCTGCACTGGAAACCAAGTTTGCTCAGCAATGCCATGCTGTGAGTGTCCTCCAAACTACATGGTGGAAGGATATAGATCCTTCCTTTGAGTGTACTGGGTAGCCCTGAAGTGCACCATGCCAGATCTCCTCCTTGCCCCAGGAGTGCAGGTAACCTCAGGAGGCAGTCCCAAGCTTGCCCCTCCTCACACACAACCTGGCATTACTGCCAAGTCTTCCAGAAGGGAAAAAACTCGGCCTTACCTGATACAGCTCCAAAATCATTAAGGCTGAGAGTGTTTGTAAGCACATGGGACACATTGTGGGCCAGTGGTAGGTAATAGCATGGATTTGAAAATGACCATGAAAAAACAACTCAATCAACCATGCTGACCTTCTCAACTGCAAAGCATCAGGGACAGGGAGACAGACATAGATGGGCGACACATTTGTTTGTCCTTTCCTTTTACTTAAGGTGTTTCATTTCACAGAGCATTTGCAACAAAACCCACACTGATCCAAGTGTTCCTAATTGCCATCCAGGACCTACACCTGCACTGCCAGCAAAATGGGTAAGAGACAGACAGCAGAGCTCTCCCTGGCTCTGCTGTTTCTGATTCAGCAGAAAGGGCACTAAGGTAACTATGGAACACTAAAGGCTTGGTCCTGATCATTGTCACACTGCTCCACACCCACCAACTGCAAAGGAATCCTTCTCTACCACTATGCAAATAAAAGCAAACTCAGTCTCCAGATAATCCCTGTAGATTTTCAGCGGCAAACACTTGCTTGTGGGATAAATATTATCACAGTATCACAGTATCACAAGGTTGGAAAGGACCTCTGAGATCATCAAGTCCAACCTATAATCTAACACTAACACCAACACTAACACCAACCATCATCTAAACCATGGCACTCAGTGCCTCATCCAGTCTCCCTTTAAACACCTCCAGGGTCGGTGACTCCACCACCTCCCTGGGCAGCCCATTCCAATGGCCAATCAACCTTTCAGTGAAGAATTTTTTCCTCATATCAAGTCTAAACTTTCCCTGATGAAGCTTAAGTCCATGCCCTCTGGTTCTGCCACTGGTCACCTGAGAGAAGAGACCAACCCCTGCCCGACTACAACCTCCTTTTAGGTAGTTATAGAGAGCAATGAGGTCTCCCCTGAGCCTCCTCTTCTCCAGGCTAAACAGCCCCAATTCCCTCAGTCGCTCCTCATAGGACTTGTGCTCCAGTCCCTTCACCATCTTCGTTGCCCTCCTCTGAACACATTCCAGTATCCTAACATCTTTCCCATACTGAGGGGCCCAGAACTGGACACAATATTCAAGGTGAGGCCTGACCAGTGCCGAGTACAGGGGGACGATAACTTCTCTGGTCCTGCTTACTACACTATTCCTGATGCAGGCCAGGATGCCATTGGCCTTCTTGGCCACCTGGGCACACTGCTGGCTCATGTTGAGCTTCCTGTCCACCAGCACTCCCAGGTCCTTTTCTGCCTGACTACTCTCTAGCCACTCTGTCCCCAGTCTGTAGCTCTGCAATTTAATTATAATTTAAAATTTAATTATAATTAAAGCCATACACAAATGAGAGCAAGCTTCACACTCCTCCTTTCTTCCCAAGAGCTCGATGTCCACAGCAGAATACCAGCTGGAGTAAAGACACCGGAAATTTGACACAGTTGGCCTTATCTTTACTGTGCAGGACTGGATAACTTCATGTTTGTAAGCTAACACCCAGATCTTATTCTTCCTTGAGAATATATGACCATACAGTTTGCCAGATAAGCTAGTGCACTTGTAGGTGATAATTTGTGCACAGTGTGACAATGCACATTCATGTCTTAAGTTCCATTCATAGATAATTAAAATATTGTTTATGAAGTGTAGGAATGGCTATGCTGGATCATATCAAAAGTCCAAAGTTCAGTTTGCTGTCATGAAGCTTAAAGCCTGCCAGACTAAGGAGAGGATGGAGGAAGTAAATTAGGATTTAAGGAAGAGAGAAGAGTACGTTATGTGCAGAATGACCCCTTTCACATCTATTAGCTAATAATAGCCTTCCCAATATCATCACATTTAGTAGTTGTCACAATAGACCCTCTCCATGAGTTATCTAAGCCTTTTTTGTAAAAAAAAATCCTTTATTCTTCTGGTCTCTACAACATACCAGGGCAGTGAGTTCTCCTGCTCTGTTCTGCACCCTGTGAAAATAATACTGTCTTCTCTTTGCTTGAATTTTAAGACCGTAATTTGACAGCCCCAGACAGGAAAAGGAGAAGCAGCAAAGAGGCCTCACTAGAGGGGGTACTGGCAGTGATTGAACCAAACTGCCCAAGACAGCACAGAGGCACAAGGCTGTGCAGGGTTTACTACCGGGAGGTCGACAGAGAAAATATCTATTTGTAAACCCTTTAACTGGGGTGTTAATGGCCCAGGACAACAGAGCTGAGGCAAGCAGGATCTTTTGGCTGTGTGAAGGGTCTAAATGGCTGCATAGGTAGCTTAACCTGGAGCTTCGTGCACAATTTAAGCCACCAAAAATGAGCCCTGCAACCAGAAGAATCAGTCCTGCTGATATATATATTTCTGCTCAGGTGGCACCATGCCTTGGGGCTAGTATCTGTGGGTACAATAAAACAAATGAGTTAAAATTACTTTGTATTGCTGTTTCCTGTACAGTTTTAATCCAGGTAACTTCCAAGATCCAGTTGCCTGCAGAGACAAGAAAAACCTACTCACAGTGATGGTTACAGGAGGGGCAGAAAAGGCAGAACTGCTGATTTTAGTGGCAATAGTAGTTTGTTGCTTTACTCCTGGGCACCATCTTCTTGGTAGCATGTCCTTTGACCGCAGACCAACTTAACCCACAGCACTTCGCTCACCCCACTGTAGCAAATATGCCAGATCTGCCAGCAGCATGCTGGATGCTGTCTGACAGACACACACTCCAAGCAGAGGTACTCACTGCTTCATTCCCGCTTGCTTTCTCTCAGACAGAACTTCTTCTCAGATTTTCACAACCACATTTTGAGCATTTAATATACTTATTAGGAAATAACTGCTCTTTATTGGCACTGAATGAACCTCTCTGCCTGGTTGAGACTTGAGAATGTAACATGTCATTTTACAAAGCTGTCCCAAGAGAGAACAAAATTACAAAAATATGCTTTGTATTCGGTCCATTTAAATGAGTAAGATGACAGTACAAGGATTATGCATTGAACATTGAATTTACATGCTGAATGGTCACTCTGAGAAACCTGACAAATTGCTTTGGAAAATGAAATAGTATAACCTTAAAGCAGGGACAGTGCCAAGTGCTCTCCATAGGAAAAATGGAAGAGTAGAAAGAAAACTGCAAACACTGAGATAACCTTATCTGCTTCAAAGGAGCTGCATAGTTTACAGGTATTCAGGGTGCAGTCCCTCTGCTGCGAGTGAGCCAGCTCCTAGCTTTGGGATACTAAAACTAAACAGGCAAATTCATCTTATTTAAATTTTGCCCGCTGATCTGAATTTGGTTTAAAAGCATGAGGATCTGGTTACACAATTGTTCCTGCCCTTTGAAAAACAACCCTCATGTGATAGCTGACATTTTTAATTCAGTCCAAGCACATTTAAAACAATACCCCTCATATTGCTTCATGCGGCTGAAATACACTTCTACACACTCACTGCACAATGCATGCTGAGCCTAAACCCTCTTTCAGTGTGAAATACACCATGTGGTGCTATCAGCCTGCAATAACACCAGTGACACCATATATCTAATCTCCACATATTTCTCATCAGAAAACAAACCCTAACAACGTGCCCAACCCCAATTATGAAAACAAGCACTGAATGCACAGACACAAGTACCCTGAGCCACGATCCCAACAATTGTTTCCTAGAAAAATGGTTACAGGATAAAAGCAAAGGTAAACTACTGAGTAAGACTTTGAAAAGATTTTGTTCCTGAGCCTTTGCCCTTTTCGCAAGAAGTCCAGCTCTGAGCTCATTCACAGGACTCTGCACCCATGTAACTTCCTTGGCTTGGTGTGAATTACTCCAGTTGTGACGGAAATGAGAACAGGGTCAGGATGAGCAAAAAGACTGATGGTTCAAACAAAGAGCTGATGAAATGACAGAAGAAAATTATGTCAAAGCTCTCCTTCACTTTTTAAATGTAGGTTAACAGAAGGGCTAAAAGGCTTTCCATGCTCCCCCAGCTAGCAGTGGAAGTTCACAGTCCCACCACAGTTTAGCTCAGACATCTTTCTTCTGTTGAGTACAGAAAGCCCAACAAATGAAAATGAAGATATTTATTTACTAAGCACCCTCAAGAGCTGACATGATTGACAGTGCTGTTCAGAAAAGTGCCAACTCATGAATCAATTGAATTTCCTCACTGCACAGACGTTCCGAGGAGGTCGGGAGAAGAGCTCAAAGGAGTTTGGGGCTTGCTGGGGCAACAGCTCCCTCTAATGATAGCTGAAAGTCACGCCGAAGGAAGGAGGGATCCTTGCTTCAATTTAGAAAAATTAGTTGGGAGGATGCAAAGGAAGCAGCTCTCCTTCCAGTAATCTGGCACCCAGATGGATCTGGCATCTCCATTTACAAGTCATTCTTTACTGACAAGCAGCAATAAACTGTATTTTAACAGGAGGAACAGATTAGGGGTTGAATTTCTGTAGTCACACACGCCCACTTTTTTACTATAGCCTTAGCATTTCAGGATAACTTTCAGTTATTGATGGAAGTAATCCCTTTACTATGCACACAAAGCTAATCACATATAGGTACAAGCAGCAAGGTTGCTGTGCAATGAAAGAAAAGCCAAGTGCTATTTGGGTTACGTTGAAGGGATGGCTACTGCATAGGTAGGTGAGAGGAGTTTCTGACGAGACTGTGCTGGTTTTTGACCCAGCTGCCTAACACTATTCCAGCTTCTTTTTCTCTCATTGAACTCTGCCTGTTTGGGGTAACACTTTAAAGTTTGATCTCATATCTACAGAAATCAGCTAGGATTTTTCTAGTGTTCTCTGGGAGAGCCGGTCTGAAAAATTTCTTTATTCACATAGCCAGGAAGAAAGCCCCAAATAACTTACCACATGCACAAAAAGTTCATTTATTTCTAGTTATTACTTCTGTAATGCCTTTGGGTAGGTTACAAGGCTCCTTTTCTGGAAGACTCTTGAACTCCTACCCTCTGGAACTATTAAGGTTCCCAACAACACAGCACTAGTTACTTTTATCTATGTTAGTAAGTGCTGTATCATGACCAGCAATCACTTAGATGATCTGGGATCAGCCTACACACCTGTAGAAGCTCAGTTAAGATGATTAACTCAAGGTATTTTTCTCCTTAAGTTTTGTCTTCAGTCAGCCAACAAAGAATCACTTAAGAGCAGTCCACAGCAACTGGAAGCCTTAGTCTGGTGCTGAAAGTAACCTGCGCTTAATTTGGACTATGAAGTGTGGTCTGCACTGCTATAGGGCATGTAGGATCTTTTACAGCAAACTAAAGTGAAAGGTAAAAGGTAAATACTGCAGCTCTGATCTGACAGGACATCACACCCATCACACCTTTTTGGCACTGGTGGTTCACACCCCATGTGCAGCGCAGTGGAGACCATCCTCTCCTCCCAGCTGTGGCTTATTCTGCAAACTACCTAAATGACAAGCTCTCTTACCTGAGCAACTTCTTCATAATATGAAGAATTATGAAATCAAAAGAAGTTAAAAATAGTCTAATGCAGTCCCCATGGTCTCTACCTTGGACCATCTCTACCTAGCAGGAGTTTTGACTGTACAGAAACTGTAAGAGTGGGCATTTAATTAGAATTAGTAAGCTGTCTAGAGAGAAGTTAATGGGGGGGGGGCAGTGGGTAGAAAATAGTTGCTAATACTTGCTTCTAAGAAGTGTAGGAATTTCTGACAGATATTGAACTGGTCGTTTTTTATTAATTTGCTGTGTGTGAAAGAATTTTTTTCTATCTTTGAAAAAATATGCTTAACTATGTACAGATAATTTTTCTAAAACACATACAGCCCTGAAACTGAGGATCTAGAGGAAGTCATCGACCTACTTTTCTAAATGATTTAGTGCCAGGAAACTTCCATGCAAAACGTTCTAAACAGGATATCCAAATATTCCAACTGGTTACTGAAACCAGCACTGAAGTGCTATAGCATCTAAACATCAGCTTGATTCACATGATTTCCAACTTCATGTCTCCTCCTGCGACTTGCCTCTAGAAACTGGGGTGTGGGCATCAGCCTTGTCTATAGTAGTACCTAGTCCTACACACCGCAAAAGGAGGGAAAAGGTTCTCAATAAATTGTGCAACAAACCCTTGAAAATACAAGGTCAGACTACATGATAATGATCCTTTCTGCTTTTAAAATCAATGATTCCTAGAAAATATGTGGAAACATCACTTGTGTAGTACAGCTGGTATTGATTGGATGTTTACCTTGCGCATTGTTCAGGAAATTTGACACAGCTGCAGTGAACATCACTGCACAGAAGACTCCTGTGGGGAAGGCAGTAGAGTCAACATCTTCCGACTGTCCCTAACAAATGGCATGATTCTCAGCAGGCACTTCTATGGAGGCAAGAGGAAAACAAGAACAAACAATAAGCAGAGAATGTAAATACCAGGCAGTCAGAGTGTAAAAGGGAATTGGTTTTCACAATCCTGGGAGAGAAGACAGCATGAACCTTGAAGCAATCGCTTTATCACAAAGAACAACTTAACCCCCCCCCCCAACTATTGCAGTTAGTTTCAATTATTTGTTTCAGCAAGTCAGCTCCTCCCTGCAAAGTAGAAAGTTTGTGTGGAAGTGACAGCCCTGCAAGGCTTACCTTCACCATTACTGCTAACATTTATTGTGTTCCGTCACACACATGTGGAGCTTCAGTGCACACTGCAGTCATCAACACTACTCCTGCCTGGTCCTTAGAGCAAAACAGCCTCCCTCCTTTCCTCTGAACTGGAGGGAACACCAAGTGAACCATATAAAGCACTTCTCTGATCACCAACCCAAAACAATAAGGTCCTGAATGCTGCCTAATATTGATATTCATTTTTAGTTTATAAGCAGGAGAAAGTATGTTATGATCTGCGTATTTTAGAAGCAACAGTTTTGATATTCTGCCTCATAATTGATGTTTGTCTGTGGGAATGCTACCTTCCCAAACTGTCCTGTAGACCAGCTCTTAGTTTCGTCTATCCAGGAGACTGCCTGGGCCCCAGCCAGAAATAGTTCATGCATATCAGCACTGTCATAGGGTTTTTCCCTATATACAGGCCCATACACCGTGGCATCTGTGTCATAATGGTAGCAATGAGCTACCAATGAGCTAGAAAGGGAAGCCACATCACCAGGTGCCAAGCATCAGAGCATTCCAGCCAAGGGGAGGAAAGCAGGTCAGCACAGTACTGGGAGTGACAGATACTCTCAAATGAATGAGCCATGCAGTATGGAAATGCATGATGTCAGGTTAGACATGTCCAAAACAAAGGGAATTAAGACAAGGAGCTGGGCAGATTGGCCTCTTTCTAGGCTAAAATCACCAAAGATGTCATCACTGTTGACTACTTGTCTTCACCAAAGTGAGAGTGCTCTCCTCAAGTAGGCTGTGGAGCTGAGTCCTCTGCGGTAACAGAACTCTTCACGTTCATGAGTACTTTTAACAGTCTGGCCCAGCAATGCCAAGTCACTTGCCCAGCTTTACTATAGACAAAATAAAATAGCTCTAGTCAGATAAGTGTATCTTAGCAGGCTGGGATTTTCCAGCAGAGAGGGCCAAGTCTCTGTTGGTGGCAACTAGTACAGTTGTGCTTAACTCCACAGATAGGTGCCAAACGGCCATAGCAGAGATTTTGGCAGTGAAACCAGCAGTCATAATAAATGACTCTGTGATGCCTTGCATGCACTTCACCTAAATTATTCCAGCCTGCCCTGTCCCTCCAAAGCAGTCCAGAAGTGTGAGATCCTGCTTATCAGAACAATGAGCCAGAAAAAGCCCATTAAGAAAGTTCACCACCACCCTCAGTGGTAGAAAGCAGCAGCCACCTTGGCCACAGCAAACAGAAACCCCAAATACCTTTCCAGAAGGCTCCCATCACTCCAGTTCCTGAGCCATCAGCCCCAGGGGAAGGAATCACAGAGTCTGAACCTGGCTTTGTGGAGGGGAAAGTTGGCACAATGACTGCAGCCACAACTTAGCACAATAAAGCTATGAGTGGATTTTGTTGCAAACTGAGAGGGCTCCCAGACAGTCATCCCCATTCCCTTCCACCCACCTGGGAAATCAGTGTTTGCAGAGAGACAGTAATCACAGTGATTCATCGTCAGGCCCAGGCTTACCAAGGGACACTAAAGAAGCTGCAGCACTTACGGTGATACATGGCATGTGCTTGGGCTGATATGTTGAAGGAATAGTGATGCTGCTTTGCTCACTCATTGCTAGGTTGACCTCCTCCTGATCTGACATCATTTAGATGTCTCCCATGCCCACATTTTGACTAAGCCAAAATTATTCTCATACTAAAACCCTCTGGAGTTGTACTTCATAATAATCTTCATTTTTTCACAGTTGTTTGGCTTTGGAATTCTGGATTGTCCTGTGCCAAAGCTAAAAATTATGTGTAGGCCCAAACTGAATTTTTCCCCAGCCTAATTGAAGTGGCCAGCTATTCCTAAACTTGCCTGACAGATTGAGAAGCAGAGCAGAAGGGAGCAGGAGTTATGCTTGTCAGTACTTGACTATTCATTGTTCACCTTGCAAAGTCAAACTGAAGCTAGCTCCTGCTAAAGAGTTAAAAAGTAATATGAAGGTGTGCCCTTGTGTGGGTGTAGTATGATAGCTCATCCCCAGTTAGTCCCTGATACTTCACAGCTAAATAACTCATATTCAGCATCCCAAGTACACTCAATAGCTGAATTTTTAGAGAAACCCTGATTGTCTGGTGGCATCTCCAGCTGCCTACCTGCTCTCAATCAGCACATGTGGAGACGGAGCCACAATTCAATAACTCTCAGGGTGATTTTATTGTATTTTCTTTAACTAATCTTGCAGGGAGTCAAAGACCGTTCCTGCCCCTGGAATCACATCATTAGCTGGCAACCCAGACTTCACAGAAAGAAGTAACATTACAGTAGTAATGAAAACAAGACAAAAAAACTGTGAACATTTTTATTGCCACTGGAGCCATCAGCATCTGCAGAGCATACACAGAGCTGTCAGCAATGTATTTCCTCATTTGAGACCCAGTGAAAACAAAGCTCCAGGTCAAATTTCTTGCCTGACCATTACATCAAGTTTTAGTTTAATTCTCAGTCATGGCCTGACATTGAAACATTATGAAATTATTAGGGAAGAGAAAATTGCAATTATTTCCTTGATGGAGCTGAGTGGTTCTATTGCAGAATAACCAGGAGCAACCAGGTAAAACATGCCCATTAGAGGCTGGTGTAATCCTGCTGGGATCACAACCAAGCAGTCACAGGACAAAGCAGTAATGTGAGAGATGCACTGACAGATCATAGGGTAACATCTTGAAAAGGGGGGTGTTTTGTAAAGCCTGCTTTTTGGGTCGTATTGAGAAACAAACGGACACAAAAGTCTCAGGGAAATGGAGTGAGAGAGTAGCTATATTACAAATGTTTTCCTGTGTAGATATAATACAAGAATCTGGTGGAATCTTTTATTGTTTAGTGCTTTAATTAGGAAACATAGCATCTCACATCACCTAGTTCCCACCTCACTGCCATTACATGGTTTATTTCTTATTGTTCTCACAAAAAAGGTGATATCAGAGCAATCTTATAAATTAACAGAAACTGCTTAGTTTTATTCAGAAGGTGTTGAATGGAAGAAGGCACCAAGATCTTCACCACAGACTTCACAAATTAACAGAGACATAAATGAAAAATAAATGAAAAAATCTCAAGGGAAACCTTGTTTCATTCCCACAGAGTGGCTGTGATTGAGCACAGGTAGTTTTCACATGGTAATGGTTTTCTTTGTGGGACTAACTTGAACGATTTCCCACAGAGCTTCCATGCCAGGAAGTTTGAAGCCAAAGGCTGAGGACCCCGAATTGTCAGCACAAAGGGGCACAAAGCCTGTGTTAGTCCTGACTGCCTTGGATAAGAGCACAGTTTAATTCTTACAAACCACAAGTGACAAGGTGCACTGGGAGATTGGAGGGAACTTGTTTCTTCTGTTAGTAACCACAGGAGTTTCTTGTGGTCGGTAGTTCTGAGAATGGGAAGCTGGACAAGCTGTAGGTGTGGGAGATTCTCGCTGTCTCTGGGGTTACCCACCCAGCCAGAGCTCAACTGATTAGGAGGGTATCAGAGTTACATAATGATATTTCTGGGCTGGTTTACTGTAAAGATGTAGGGGGCCTCTTTGAAGCAAGTGGTGGGGGTTGCGGATAGCAAAACCACAAGTTGAATTTAAATGGGAGAACAATTTGACAAATTCATGTAATATATGCAATGTATAATGTACAACAAACAAATCCACATAAGCAAAATCTAGCAACTCAGTATCTAAAATCTATTGAATGTATTAGTGTAATTATACTGGGAGTTCTGCTTTCAAAGCGTCTATAAAATTTCTTTGGGTCCGTAGGGATCTTTCTCTCCTAACATCACACATCTGAAGTGTTGACACCTGTCTTGGAGCTAATCTCTGAGAGCTTCAGAAAAATAAATGAAAAGCCCATGAAAAGAAAGAGGCACTTTTAGGATGCTATTTTAGGATGTTATTTTAGGATGTTCTTTAGGATGACAATTTTCAATGTTCTCTTCAGGATGCATCAAGCTGTGTTCTCACCTCTAATGGCTACTGAGAGTGTATGGTTACTGGCCCAGATGTAGATATCTGTGCTCTGGATGCCTGTATTTACCCACAAGAATCCCATCTCACATGCCTTAACAAATGCATAACACAGCATAACAATGATAACATTCCACAGTATCCTAATGGGAACTGTTTCAACTTTTTACAGAAAATCCTTTTCAGGTTTTTGTCGTCATAAGAGGCATCAGCCAACTCCAAATTGTTTGTGAAATGAATGCCTTGTGCAGGATGCATCCATTAAAGGTCACCAAATTTAGGTTCCATGCAGTCAATGTGTCAGAAGGCATTGCAACCCCTCACAATCTGGTTACTGCTCATTCTTTTTAACAGCAAGGCTATGATGTATCTCAGGTGATTTTGCAGACACAGTGGTTTTCTGTGTGGAAGTATTACAAACTACTTATCACAAAAATGACCGTAAGGGACCAGACTACCTATCTCCTGAGACAAAGTGTGGCCAGGATTTCAGCAAATTACTTTTTTTTTAAATAGGAAATCATTGTGAAAATACTTTTATTTTCGAATGAACACCAGCTCCATAAAGCAGGGCTATAACTTCTCCAGTGTCTGTCTTTCCTGTTAGATTTGAAACCATAATTGTCTGGAGAACAGGTCTTAAGAAGAGCGGCTAAAAGAACTGGGGTTGTTTATTCTGGAGAAAAGGAGGCTGAGGGGAGACCTTATGTCTTGAAAATTACCTGAAAGGAGCTTATATTGAGATGAGTGTTATTCTCTTCTCCCTAGTAACTAGAGATAGGATGTGAGGAAATATTCTCAAGCTGCATCAGGTTTAGACTGAATATTAGGAAAAAAATTCTTTACTAAAAAAGTGGTCAGGTATTGGAACAGGCTGCTCAGGGAAGCTGTAGATTCACCATGCCTGCAGGTATTCAAAAAACATGTAGACCTGGTGCTTTGGGACATGGTTTAGGAGGCACGGTGGTGTTGGTCTGACGGTTGGACGATTCCACAAGAAAATACAAGTTTCCTTTTATACACCTTCTACAGAATTAAAATTGTACATGGATTTAAGATGGCAATATTCATTAGAGACTGTCAGGTCAACATAGGGAAAAGCCTTCCTCCATCATCTCATTGGATGTGGGAAAAATAACAGAAAAGCTGTAATCGTTTAAATGTTTTGTGTGACAATACTTTGAGAGACAAAACATTTCTCCTCCCAGGTCTAAAGCTATCGAAGACATTTTCATGACACATTCTAAAATGATTTATTGTAGATCAGAGGACAACAGCAGAAGATCAATCATATAGGAAGAGATAAGTTTTTCCCTTGATCTTTCCTTTCCTTTTTTTTTTTTTTCTTAGAATGAACAGTTTCACTAGTAGGATTTTAAAAATTATTTTAGGACTCTAATTTCTTCAGTGATGGTGTAGTTTGGAGTTTGCTTATGATTAAGTTATTTTGTATCAGAAAGAATAAGTTCATGATTCTGACCTTACAAGAGAAAAATATCCAACCATTGCACTATTGATCTGTGACAAATAGTCAGCTCAGATGCTGTGGTGAATAAGATATTTTTAGTGGGTGTAAAAAGTTCTCTGTGGATGAAAAAAAATACAGACTAGTCTGCAGTACTCTGAAACGCAACCCAAAGCTGCATATTATGATCCCAAAGACGCTACACCGATTCTTCATGATTAACATTATCACAGCCAGCCCCAAGGGTTGCAGTAATGATTGGTCACTATTCATGAGGAGCTGTGAAATGTTTCTTTTGTACTGCATGCCACACACAGAAATAATTTAAGTGCAACAGACTGGACAAAACCAATTACATTCACATACAAATTCGCTGCATTCACCATGCAAATGTTTTCTTTCTCTCTACTGTTAATGAAGAACATTGTCCTTTCATTTCTCGGGGAATTAGTCATGCTCATCCTATTGCCTGTCAGGAGAATAGCGTGGCTGATATCTCAATAACTATAGTCAAAACATAACCTTACCTGATAATTTAAATTTATCACACTAACATACTGCAAGTATAGAGAAGTAAAGAATACAATAGTTCTGTGTCCATTGCCATAACCACAGCATTTGGGATTGCTCTTATGAGCCAGATATTATCTCCATAGCTGTAGTGTCTACACGTCTCAGCATGAGCAGAATGGTAGATGAACTCTGCAAGAGACAGAACCTCTTCCAAACTATTTTGAAGACAAGTGTGCAGGACGTGTGGCACAAGAGGTGGTACAGAAACTGCACGGGTTAAATGATTCAGTTATGGCAGTGACCTACTCAGCAAGTGACAGAGCCGGTCACATCAAGTTGTGCATCTGGCTCTAGCAGTCAGACACGTCTGATCTAGTGGTGTTGCTTCTGGCTGTGCTTCTGATTGCCACTTGCTGCATATGATAGACATCTGATGCTGTGCTCTTCCTGGCAAAGCCCAGGTCACAGGGAACAAAGTTGAGAGTGTGCAAAGTGGAGATGGATAACCATCTGATGCATAGACATTTATTTAGAGATGGGTGCACAGTGAGCTTTACCATACATGCAAATCAAGAGGAATGAGCTTCAGCACAAGCCTGGAGCCAACCTCAAACTCACCTCCCAGACCTATAAAGGACCTTCTTCACTTTTGGCCCATATAACACTCAGGCTAAGCAAGCCAGAAAAAAATACATCAATTCCATTCAGATCAGCTGATAACAGATGCAAAAGCCTAGTTTGTTAAGAGTATTTTATGCACTAGAATCCCTTTTTTAGGTACAGTGTCATGAAAGTCTCCAGTGTTTTCGACCTAGATAAGTGTCTGGCACATAGCTGTCATCTTGAGCAATATATGACATAGAATGAAATCACATCCTTACTAAAGTAAGAGCAAATCATACAGAACTGTCATGCCATCCAGAATGTTACCCAAAGGTTTCACTGATATTCCTCTAGGAATAGTATCCAGATCCACTCTAGCATTAATATGACACTCTACAAAGAGCCCAGGATTCCAAAGTGGCACTTGGAATGCAAGTTCTAAGAGTTATGGTTAAATGTAGTTCCTTATAATGTAGGCATGTACCACAATTCTACAAAGTCAGTGGAGAACTGATCCATAGTGTGTGTGCTCTTTAAGGCACAACACATCTCAGCCGAGATAGACTCCTGACTCTCATGAGCCGAATCTCACGCTGACCTCCATTGGCTGCAGTGACACCTCTCCACAGACTGTCACGGAGATCTACTGCCAGCCTGCTTCGATCCAGACACCTACACTGTGAACACCGACAGTTAGAACACGTGAAACCCATCCTTAAAAACTTCTCTTATTTGAGTCTTGGTAAAAAATGACAATACAGGGAATGTCAGAGTGAGAAAGCAAGACCACATAAATGCTGGTTTCCAAAAAATTTGCTTCTATCCTCTCCTCCCAAAAAGGTTTATGTTACTACAGGCTAGGAAGGATTGAACCAGCAGTCATTCCTTCTTTTCTTATTTCTGTAACAAGATGGAAAAGGGATCCAATTAATTTCCATTGTATAGCAGATACCCAACTCTTTTTACAGCCACTGCTCTCAGCATCTTATTTTCTCCATTATAAATCATAATAGCCTTCCAGGAATGTTTCTTATTACTAGATTTGCTTTTTGTCTGCTGGAAAATAGCAGAGTAAATAATTTATCCTTCCAGATTTTCAGTAACAAAATTAATTATTCAAAATAAACTAGTAAAAGACTTACCTTTTCCAAAATCTTCAATTCTCTTCTGAAAGCTGGCTCTCTCCTAAACACCACCTGAATTAATTACATGGTTATCAGCTGTCCAGGTTAGTTGGCATTGGTCTTGCACTTGTACCTTTGCACCCTATTTTCCCCAGCCTATCTAGGTATTCGTAACATAGGTTCGTGATCAATTAATCAATCTTGTTGATAGAATGGAGACATATCTTTCTGTTCCTGTTTTTGCATGATGTGAAGGAAAGCACCCAAATCACTTGGTCACCCTGTCATATGAACCACTTTGGCTACCACAGTCAGATATATCCTCCCTGTCATCTGGTTCAAACTCCTCAGAACACAGTGGGACATGAAGCCCGAGCACTGTGTCCGAATATGCTTGAACTCAGTGGAAGTTATACTGGACATATTGCAGACAAACAAGATAACTAGAATCAATATATGCTTAAATTCAGCTCCAAGTTCCTGACTACATAATGTATTTGTGGGGGTCTTTTTTTCCCTATATGTTATCCAAATATGAAATTCATCATGCACTAATTGCATGAGTAGCAAAATTGTATCTAAATCTATTCGTATGCGTCAGTGATTATAATCACCTGAATGTGAGTATACTGCTTCTCTTTCATTGCCTGGCTTTTGAAATACAGAAAATACAGAAAATGCCCTTGAACAACACATGTAAGGTGATCTACCCATTCGGATGATTTGTGAGGCAAAAAAAAAAATAGAGGGAATTTGTGAACACAATATTGCACTAATATGTTTCACCAGTATTATAGGATTCATGCCAGCTAATCAGTATGGAACCACCATAGGAGGGTCAATGGCAAGGGTTGAGAGCAAAGTGCCAGGCCAGTGACAGTCCAAGAGGAACCCCTGCTGATCACTTGGAGGGACTGCAGTGAGTACTGAGGTAAAAATGTGGATGTTTTGTATCCAGCCAGGCAGAGAAACTGTCTTAATGCGAATTGAAACAAAACAGGAAAAAAATAGACTGAAAAGCAGTTGAGGAATGAGAAACTAAAATGGAATCAGTCAAATATGTTTTAAATTTCAATTGGTTTTGAAACTGGCATACAGTTGTGAATATCTGAAAATTGTTTTGTCCACATGCGTTCTTTTATAAGATATAATCTAGAAAACACTTGTGCTCTTGTGGTTTAGCTTTATTCATCTCCATTAATCACCCAAAATAAATATCACTCATTAGACAGAAACAATAGATTAAAAGATTGGCATGAATTCTTAATGATTTCATAGCGAATTTGTAAAACTAAAGAAAACACCACTTGTACATAGATTTTATTTCCTTGGTTTACATCTTGGTGGTTGAATAGTCTTTATTTCCCTTTCCCCCTCTCCCTCGGAAAGGAGGTCCAACTGTGTGTGCATTTCTAGTGCTCAAGATCAAAAGTTGCCCAAGATAAAAAATGAGATTTGTGTCACAGGAGAGAATAAATCTCGGCTTCCATATCACCAGGCTCAGATCCCCTATAGGGCTGCAGACAGTGAGTGATTCTTGTACCTGAGGAAAACACATGTTCTATCCATAGATCCTGCAGTGCCTGTATGGTCTACAAAGCAAATGGTTAAACTGAAACTAACCGTGTCTTTCAGTCTCCTTCACTTCTCACATGGGCTTCACCCACACATAGGTGTATATTCCAGATGCCAAGGACTTCATCTTCTCACATATGTACTTGCTTCCTTATAACCAGTTCCATCTAATCTTGATTGTTCAAACAATTCCGTACACATAATATAAATCATACCTCAGTCTGCTGGTTACAAGACTACATAATGTCTTTAAGAAGTGCAGTGAAGAACTTAGGAAAAGACAGCAGGAGACTGTACAGTTAGTGAATACTAGGATGGTACCTACATGTCCTGCATACATGGAACATCATCTCTGCCATTCAATGTAATTCATCTTAACTTACTTAGAGAAGAATGAAGATGGACAGCAAAAGACTTCAAAAACCATATACAGTATATAACAGGTTGAAATTCAATCAGATGTTTGATGTGGGGCCCAAGATGTGCTAAGACTTACTGTTAATCTGGGCAAGATGGCCACTAGCATCGACAACGCATTAACCACCTTGCAGAGAAGATAATCCAAGCTCCCTAATGCTTTTGCTAATGCGAATCTATAACATTCAACTTCTGACACACAGAGCCATGGCATCTATGGTCTAGAACGTGTGTCATTTGCTCACAGCGCCTTTATCAAAATGGAGGACCTTTGCAGCTCACACTGCTCCCGCTGTGCGTGCTCCTGCTGAAATAAAGTAGAAGATAAAACTGCATAAGGGAAGCAGGACATCCTTCTCCTCATGAGAGAAGAGGGTTGTCTATGGGAGGAGAATATGCATTGGAAGTTATCCATGATGCAGAGATTTGAAATGTCTTTTTTTTTTTCAAAATGCTAGCAGATCTTTCATAAACACAAGTAGTCAGGGCTCTTCTTTTTATCTCTGGTATGTTAGCTGGGAATTTCCATCATCTTTATGTTTCCAGTGCCAGTCAGTGCAGAAAGAATGATGTTAAATAACCCCCTTACCAGAAGATATTCCCTGTAGACAAGAGTCTTACCATACTTGACTTAACTTAGATTTATATCTGTGTGAGCGCAAACGCATTAAGCTGGTAGAGTTTAATAGCACATAATATGTTTTCCAAAATCTTTGTGGTTGAAGTCCTACCATCTCATTGACTGCACACTGTTCCAAAGAACAGCACTAAATAATTTCTATGACTATGCGAGATCCAAGGCACTCTGTTACAGTAGTGTATTTACTGTACCAAATCTTCTCAAAATTTTGCAGATGTCACTGTGTCATTTTTCTGAGGTTAGAATATACTGGAAAATTTTAATCAAAACAGTGTGGGTTTGGGAGTTTTAATTCAGGGGAGGAAAAATATTAAAATTTTAAAAATTCATTCTAGAATTATGTAAAATTAAATTCATTTTCTGCATGGAAAATTAAAAAAATATTAAAAGTTAATGTTAAAAATTTTCATTGTGGAAAAATTTTGAAGTTTCACTAGAGGATTTTCCAAAATTATATACTGTATGACCACTGCTCATGTAACACAATACAACAGAGAAGGTGAAAAGTATTGTCGCTTTATAGTCTGACTTTTGTCCTAGTCTTGGATGGGATAGAGTTAATTCTTCCCTCATCAGCTGCTATGTTTCAAAATTAGTATGAGAAGACTGTTGATAACACAGTGAAGTTTTCAGTTGTTGCTAAGAAATCAAGGACTTTTTCAGATTCCCATGTTTTGTAAGTGTACAGGTGCACAAGATGCTGGGAGGAGCATAGCCAGGCTGATACTGTATAATGTCATGCTCAGTACATAAGCGGGAAGTTGGCTGGGGGCCAGAGCTCACTGATCCACAACTGCTGCTCAAAACGGGCTGGGCAATTGTGTGGTGAGAAATTGCATTGAATTGTGTATTAGTGCTTTTGTATTATTACTGTAATTATCATCATCACCATCATAATCATCTCTTCCTTTGTTTTTCTATTAAACTGTCTTTATCTCAACCTACAACTTTTACTTTAGCTCCGAATTCTCTTCCTCATTCCACTCTGGTGGCAGGAGGGAGAGGCAGTGGGGGTAATAGTTGTGTGATACTTAGCTGCTGACTGGGGCTAAATAATGACTCTTATAGCCATTAAGAGTAATCAGCTTTTCTTCTCTAGCTCAGTGTCACATACTTATATAGCAATTATTATTATACTTCATTAGCACATTTAAAATCAAATCAAATTTTAACCATTCTCGAGGAATGGAAGTTCCAAGTTTCACGCCACAGAGATGCCAACCAAGCATGTCTGTCCAAACTTGTGTCCTCTAGCCTCCTGGACCATCACTGGAGAGGAGGAGCAGCCTGTTTCCCCTCCACTACCAGCAAACCGTGATCTCTTCTGTGACAACCAGGGTAGTAACTCCCTTGTGTCAAAGTTGTGGTTACAGAGAGATAACTGCGGGAGAAGTCCATCATGGTAAGCAGAGCTGAAGTTTAAGACCAAAAAGTAAAAGGGAAGAAACAAAGGACAGTAATAAATGTAATCAAAGATAAATTTCAGAGGGCATCTGTGCAAGCTAAGAGCATGTTTCATTGAGCCACTGTCACAGCACAGAGCAAAATGCTGAGATCAAGAGGATGAGTTGCACAATCTCAGGGCTCACTTCATGTGGACAGAGTCCAGTGGGAAGCAGAAGTGCTATTTTCATCTAGAAACTACTTTTCTTTACTCTGGCCCTCGGTCATACTGAATTACAAGAACTCAATACTGACCAGAGCAAGAATGGTCTGGCCACACAGCTGTGTCAGGGAAGTCTTATGCTGATGATGATCTGTGTAAAGGTGTATATATAAAAAATATTGGAAAAATTTGGACACAAAAAACAGAGCAAGATTTCTCAGAAGGTTGTTTCTGACTCGTCTCAGAAACAACCTTCTGAGAGCGCGCAAGTCTGGGAGAGGATAGTCTCTAGAGATGTATGCATACACACATTACAACTGACAACAGCAGTACAGCTGTTCTTTGTTCTTATTGAAGGATGAATAAAGTGTGCTTATGGATAGACATAATTAATGTTTGAATGTTTAAAAGGAGTCTTGGAGTTACCCTGCATATTCTCAAGATGTTATTCCTTATGAAACAGCTGAACCTGGACATCCTTACCCAGAGGAGATCCAGCAATTAGTGCTATCAGAGTTAATCAAACAAATGTGAATTAAGGTCACTTTAACTCTGAAGAGGAGCTTCTGTCTTGGCTTTTAGTTACACTTGACAAATTCATACTGTTCTTAGGCTTAGATTCATCTCCTCATCTCCTGCTATCACGTGGTCAGTTTGGGGATAGGAAGAGCTCATTAGCTTCAGTGAGTAAAATGTCATTGAATCACAGCCTTCTTCATCCTATTAGTATAAATTTAGAAACATCCAGTGATCCACAGTGAACCAGCTCTGGATTTATCCTAATGCATGCAAATGCTGTCCCTTGCCCATAATACTTCTGTAGGAGCAACAGCTTTGGTTTCCAGCCAGCTCTAAACATGTTAGCCTTTCTCAAACCTGTTATCTATTTACGGTATTAGAAATGTGTTATGCTTGCATTAGATCTCAAAACGTGTCGGAACTCTCACAACTTTTCGCACTGAGGAGGTGTCCTCTTTTAACCCTGCTGCATAGCTATTTGTTTGAGAGCATTTTCTTCTCTCTCCCTTCTGCCTGAACAGAGCAAAATAAAGAAGTAAACCAGCTCTACAAACGATAAAATGCTGTAAATGAAAAATAAATTTGTTATGGCCTTCAGATGATTTTGCCTTAACAAAGCTCCCTGGCCCCTCAGTATCCAGGGACAGCAGCCAGACCAGCAAGGGTGTGCGATCAGGTCAGCATCCCCTTAATACCTCAATTTGGTTCAGCACAATGTAGAGGAACGAACTCACACCCTAAGGGATGCCGTAACAGAAGTGTAACACCAAGCACCCTGATGCTGATTCCTACGCTGGACTATGAGGCACATAAATCCCTGCACAGCCTCAATTACAGACTTGCAGAAGAGATGATGTGATACAGAAAATTGGAGCACGTAACAGTCAAATGCAGAGATATAGGATGACAAGTTCACAAGTAAAGACATGGGAAGGTGATAGAGTATTGCAGGTCAATATGTTCATTTTTTACACTTCAACAAGCATAGCACACCTTGCCCCAAAGTTCTTTTACTGTGGAAGAGGTGTCCTTAGTGGTAAATTGGAAGCATACTTTTGCTGCTTTATATCACTTGCTCTAAAAACTATTTAATGTGCTCATATCCTTTGTGAAACTTGTACTGTTTAGGCTTATTCTTTATATGTAGAGAGAAAACAGCTAAAATCTGGAAAAACTGACCAACATCTTGCAAATATTGATTAAAAACCTACATATACACAAAAAATCCCAAACAAACAAGAAAACACAAAAAAAAAAAAAAGCAAACAAAAAACCCCTTCTTTTGATACTGGCAGATTTTTGTCATTTTATTTAGAAAATTTGGGACAGAACTGGAAAGAAACAGCAAAGAGTGTGTAACAGAGAAAGCCGAAACAGCTCTGACCCTAACAACACACAGGAAGCAATCAGAACAAGGTAGAAAGCGTCCATGAGGGCAATCAAATATACTTAAAAGGGAGACTAAAATCAGCCTTTTCATTAATCACAAAACTTGTTTGATAATATGCATGTAAGTGAATATTAAATTAGTGATGAGATTATGATCAAGACATTGAAAAACCCTCATCCCAGATAGAATGAAGCTTTTGAGAGAACTCTTATGACATCTGACAAGATATCATATGAGAACTCAAAAGGAGGGAAAAAGATGCTTTTGAGACTTTAAGAAGAGAGTTGCAACTGTTGAATCAACTGTGTTGTTTGGAGAGTTTATGGAATCCTTAATTTGAGGCAAAAGTTGTAATGGAGAACCGAAACAAAGGATAAGGTTGCAGAAAAGATTCTGACTTCAGTTTCAGAAAGGCATTTAGACCATAAGTGGAGAACATTATTTGTGGATTGAAAACTCTGAAAGAAACTAGTTCTCTTTCAGAGGACTGGATTAGTCAAAGGAGCAACTGGAAGAAAATCAGAAGCTCAGAAAGGAACAGGAAAACTGTGCACGAAAGCTTGAAAAAGGAGCATAACAAACTGCATAAAAAGCGGAAGAGAACACAAACTAAATTTTTTATATTTTGTGACAAGTAAAATAATTTGTAAAAGTCTGCTGGAAAGACAGAATTTACCAAAGTGGGTGTAAAGTACATCATTAACTTTACACAAGCAAGTATAAAACACTACAGGGAAGATTAAAGCAATATCTAAATGGGGCAGATTTTTACTTTTACACAGTAGCAGATCCCTTATCAATTTTAGATTGGGTACGCAGAGCAGTGTGATATCTGATTTACAATACAGAGTGTAAAGACAGAACAAATACCACCAATGCTCAGTCTGTACAGGAGAAAAATCTCTTCTGAAGAGGTAGCATGTAAGTGTGATGGGACAGTCAGCTGCCTGGAAAGGTGGAACAGTCCAGACCCTTCCTGGGACTTCTACTACTCAAACAGACATCTTTGCTTTGAGTAAAAACTTCACTTTTTAAATTAAAAAACTCGGTTTGTAAAGTCAGGAAGGAGTGATGTTTAGACACAGCCGTCTCTTGGCCATGATCTCTGCTCTTCTAGAGGGTCCTTGCCTCCAGTCAGCATGATCACTTGCTGTGAGGCAGCAACCATTGCTCAGTGTCTTCTGCTCTCTAGGGAGGTTTTTCATCCATTTCTAATGCCTAATCAAACATCATGGTCTGAGTACATACTGTATCCTACCAAGGTCCCGCTACATCATCTAGAAAGCCACAGTCTCTCTGACTGTTGAAAGGAGAAGGAAAGAGGCCCAGGGGTGGGAACAATATTTGACCAATCTCCTTAGTGGATCGGAAGTATATCTGAGAAAACCAAAAGAGAAAAAACAACAAATGCCTCTATCATGAGAGCATATAAATGACACAAAACAAAGTTTTTAAAAGATGAGATTCATAATCACTTTGCGAAAAGGTGCCCCTGAAACATAATAGATTGCCACTGGGAGAGTGCAGGTCAGAACAGGACTTCAGGGAAATGGGAAAAGAGAAAGTAAAAGACAGAGAGAGAGAGAGGAGAAGGGAGAACTAGATCAAAATATGGCAATTATGGAAGAAAACTCAAAATATCCAGGATGTATAGAAATGCCATAAAGAAAACAACACAGACTAATATGCTGTCAGTGACGCTATAAAGAAAAGATGGTTTTAAAAGGCAAAAATAGTAAAAGAGAAACAGCTTGGAATGATAAATTCAGAAAATTTAAATCTACGATCCAAGGCTGATATCAATTAATTTGTATATACTAGGGGAAAAACATACGTATTTGTTCCAGATTATTATTCGTTTTATCCATAAACAGTACAACCACTAAACATGCAATCTTACGTGTAAAATCTTTCTTTACCAGGCACAGCATACCATCTGCAGTAATTATGGATCACAGACCACAATTGCCATAATACTATTTTGCAAATAATTTGATTAAAATACAACATTATTTCAGCTATATAATAGCTACATATTATTGCTGCTAATATAAAAGTAATACTGTTAAAAGGCTGCTTAAAAGAGATAAAGAGTCACATCTGGATGTGTATTTGATGTTGGTACCCTCTGAACAGGGCCACTTGCAGACAACACTTCAGCCCAGACTTGCATATTATTTTAGGGGTTGATGCCCCTTTATGCCCTTGTGTACTCATTTAAAGATGCACGAATATTTAAGTTACAAAGTTAGTAAATACATGTTGAAATAAGGATCACATAGCCGGTCTCGTTTTGCACATTTTACAGATCCACTTTTAAATATACTGCCATAATCGGCCTCCTTTTCCTATATTCATTCAATGCACAGGGCTGGTGTTTCACATGTAACTGAAGGTGCAGGGAGCTGTACCCTGAGCACACAAAACACACCAAGGCTTCTGGAAAACCATGGCCTGTAATTAGTAGCTATTGAATCTCTCTCTGCCCCAAAAGTGAGAATACTAGCTTAACTTCATCTTATAGCATTAGTGAGAATTTGTTTTCTTTAGAGTTGGCAAAGTATTGGACTGCTAGATATAGAAAATGATAGAAAAGCTCTTGAAAAAAGAGCAGTGCTGTGCTTGGAGGATGGTCTCTCTGGGTCCAGTAAGATGAGCCCCACGCTGACTGTGCTGAGCTGCTAGGTGTTCGATGAGCACTGTGTATGGGAGCCTCAGGAGATGCAGGGATCTGTGATCATGTTGTTAAACATTTGTTAATACAAAGAAATCGACTTATTGCTGCCTAAACAACTTTATCTTGTTTATCTACTAATTTAGATGTACTTAAATTTGCCACTATGGTAGGTTTCTTTCAATACTTGTAAAAGGGACTGTTACAGTTTTCGACAAATATGGCAAGGAACATTTCTGAATTACTGTGCCTGAGGTCACATTTGTCAGAACTGCTGGCCAGTACCTGCTTCTTTGTCCTAGGAGTGTCCCAGGGGCTGAAACACGGATAGCAGCAGAGGAGCGGGCAAGAACTCTGTAGAGTGCTAAGAAACTTCTCCTGGCTTCTGAGTTTTGCACAGTAACCACCCCAGTGGGGTTGTGTAGGGGACATCAGATTTGTTGAAAGGAAGGATATTTCCACTGCAAAAAGAGAGGGAAAGGCAGGAGCAAATACTATGTGCCTCCAGCTTCTGCCAGGAAAATCAGCAGATAACTAACTTACAATTCAGCTTATCGTGGAGAGGAAAATTTGGTATCTTGAGTAATTATCTAGGTATATATTACAGTAATTCTAAGGGATATTTTAAAATTACATACACATGATTAAAACTGTATTGAGAAACTTTATTGAGCTGTAACACTGATTGTACTCTACCATATCAGGTAAGCGATTTCAGCTTTTGCCAGGCCTTGAATCACCTAAAATGCCAAGAGCACCAGGGACAAGCCAGGCAGTAACAAGGATTACTAAACATCAGAAGTTTAGTGAGCAGAGAAACACTTTTAGTTTGGATAAAGTCAAACAACAAAGCTTTAAGGACACACAACAAGGGAAAAACAGACTTCTGATACATAGGATTAAATATCAACTGAGAGGGTTGAGAGGTAACATGAGGTTACGATGAAGTGAAGATAAGTAAAGCTATCTTGATAAGGTAAAGCAGCAGTCTTTCTGTGCACGCATATGCCACAGATCTGAATCTTCATTGCTTTGCAATTTATTTTCACCTACAGTAAGGTGGGTGTAACATACTCAGTTGGTAAGAATTTACAGCTTCTTTGAAAGGTCATAAGAGATGAGTGTAAATGATTGCCAGGAACCAGAGTGTGGTGAGAGATGCATTGACCAGCTTTCAGTACAAGAAATAGCTCTTTTTTTCTTTGTGTTTAATAACTTCCCAGAGGGACACACCATACTCATTTCTAGTCTTGGGAAGAGATGATTTTAAAGAGATGATATTGTTGTGTATTAAAATTAAAAAATTTGCATCATTTATTATGTATTCACTGAGAATAAATTCACTGGTCTTGAGAGCACTTGAATTTCATCCATGCACGCAGAAAAGATACAACCCAGTCCCAAGAAATTTATTACCTGAGACATTTGCTATAACTAAACTTGTGTCAGATTTACTTAACAGATTTCTAATTTGATAAAATGGTGCAAACCTTTCTGCAGACAATGTAAACTTAGCTAAAATGCTATATAAAGAAATTAAGTATCCATAACTACTGACTAGAATCAAGTAAACTGAAATGAGACTCTCAGGTTTAAGATGTTTACTAGGTGGCTTTGTATCTGGGATGTGTAAGTGAATTGCAAACAAAACTTTTCAAAGACACCATTTCTCTAAAAAGTCTGTTTTGAAAGAAGTGATCTTTTCTGTTAGAAAACTCATAAAACATTAACCAGCTTTTACTCAACTATTTTGCTGCATGACTTTACACTTAGCTGCTGCTGCCTAGGTTTTTATAAGGTGTTAATAAATATTCCCACACTATTTTTAAATAACTTGTTACAGAAATGCTTTCTTATTCATGCCATGAAGACAGAATCTGTCTGGAAGGTATTTGGCTGCCATATGGATGGGCACTGTAGAAAACCCCTTGATAAAGATAGCTGATTGTGTTATAACCAAAAATAGTTTCTGTCTGTATTAAGGATACACACTGAACGGAAAATCTGACAGTGAAGAGGTGCTTAGCACCTGTGCTGGATGTTAATCTGGGCCAAGCCAAAAGTAGCTTTCAGCCTGACAGTCTCTATTCCCTTTCCACCTCTTCCTTTCTCAGACATAAATTTAGGTATAGTTGAATTTCTGTGGACAAAGGGCATGGGCTAGATAGCTCCCATGAAATCCCTTCAGGCCCTGATTTCTATTGCTTTGTACTGAAGGTGAGCTTTCTTAAGAGAAAAAAAAATGGAGGCAGAGAAACGGAGAGAAAGAGGATGGGGGTAGCAAAAAAAGCAGAGCAACAAGGATGGCTTGTTTTACAAGCTAGACGGGGATACAGCTTTGTAAGATTACAGCCTCTGTTGCAGTAGGGACAAACTGTGGCCAAGATGGCTAGAAATTTTGTCTGTCTTCATGAAAAGGGTAAACGAGATCTACAGACCTTCCTCAAAAGTCACTGTTCCACACTGTGGTGGCCCAGAGAAGCCCATCGTGGGTAGATGATCTCTCCCGTGTGGTCTGAATGTCTTAGAAGGTTTTCTTCTGCGTATGTGTTTTTGTTGAGAAGTCGGAGTGCAAGATCTTTACACCACCATCAAGTTCAAACCAGCAGGCTGGGGAAGTGGGTGGGTGAGAAATATGCTAGTACACAGATCTGGGAACCAGAGTATCTGCATTTAGTCTAACCTTGGTCCACCTCAAGATAGAGTTTTGTAGTCCTAGGTCAGAGACTGTAAAAGTGGTTTAATACACTCCTCTTTCCGTTAGACAACTGACTAAGTGCTCAGGTGAAAATTATACCATTAGAAAACCACCATTATCAAGTGGAGTATTTGCAAGTTATAGTTTAAAATGCAAAAAGGGACAATAAATGTATAATTTAGAGATCAGAAAGTCAGAAAGTCATTACAGACATGTGTTGTTGTCTTGATTTCTCTCAGTGCTTCTGTCAATGCTTGTTTACACCTGTGATACCAGGCAGCCCCTGCATTAAGCCTAGACACTGCTGATGGACCCTGCTCCCTACCAGCAAGCCCTGGTCCCCCTGCTCAGAGCCACAGCCATTGGGCTGCACAGTCTCACTCACGCCTCCAGCTCTTCTTGAGGACCTGTGAACATGACGCTCCTAATAATGGAATGAAAACGCAACTTCTGCCCAGTCTTGCTGAAATACCTTCTGGGTATTATGAGCAGGGTACTCTCCCGAAACACAAGGACATCAATTTATGGACCCCAGAGTGAATGTCTCCATGTGAGTCAGAGCTGTTTTGTCCCGTGGAAGTTTACATGGGAGAAAGGCACTAAGTGATGAAACAACTCAACAGCCAAAGTCAGACCTGTGCAAAACGTAAAATGACACAACTCTGCATGTGTTGATAGAATATTTATCTCCTTATCTCAAAAAGCTTTCTGCGTCCTGCCCACAGTAATGGAAACAGATTCGACTCTCACTCCCAGGTTTATGGCAAGGCCAGTGAAGGCTCCAGTGCATTTTTGGATTGAAACCTAATTTATGCAGGTGAGAGGAACTGCACCCTTGGCATCAACAGCTTCCTACTGAACAAGGAATATTACAGCTGAAGTGGGTATCCAATAGACTTGGAGCAATGGCTAAATGAGCAACTCCCTTGCGCTCACACTCTCTCCCTCTTTGCATTTCCATACCCAGGGCCTGATCTTGCTTCCATTAAGAAACATGGAAACACTCCAAGTGCTTTGGGTGGGAGTCGGAGCAAAAGCCTGCCTCTATATGCTGCAACCTCCCAGGGCGTATATATTGTAAACTGTATTCAAGCTACGTGCCTGTATGTATTTCCTATGCAGTTTGAGTTTTTATAAACCTCTGGAGTTTGCAGCTTTGTCAGTAATGACAATGACAAGTTTTGTTCCAACTGGTATGTTCCCAAGGAAAGTTTTTATTTTAAAGAAATGTCACTTCACAATAAAAATAACTTTTCTGCTGAAAAATTCTTCACTGGCTCTGTGTTTTGAGCTAATTCAAAGGCTTATCATGCCTTCAGGCACCCTGCATACTCAGGAAATACTAAATCAAAACATCTGAAGATGATATAGTGATCGCACTTTTCTTCAGTCCATCTTCTTCAAGCTTCAAAAGGCACAATTGTGAGTCTCAGTTCTAGATGGAGAGGAATAGCAAGCTGTCCCTGGTCATTTGTTCTTGCTCATCCTGCCCAAATAGTTGTAGTAAAGGCTTCCAGTTCCCTTTCTGGCTGCTTTTTTGGGTCAAGAATTATCAACCTTTGGAAGGTCTTCTCTACATAACACTTCAGCTCTGTCAATGTCCACAGAACAAAAAGCAAGCACTTATAAGTAGCCATCAAAATTTAATGGGAAACTCAAGTAATTTCTTCTAGATTTGCATATATTCTTGAATTTGGCTTCTTCTGTTCACACTGTGTGCTCCTCCATGCATTTCCCAGTCTTTGAATACTAACATACAGCATATGTTCCCCATTTAGTTCTTCCTTACTTCCTTTTGGCATCATATTTGTGGCAAAGGAGAAGAAAAACTGTTGCTTTGAGAGAAAATACTTGTTTGCAAAAGAAACTTTTCTTCATATTTGTTTGTGAAAACAGACAAAAGCCCCTTATTTTCTTTTTGATATGGATATCTCTGCAGGAAGAATATTTTTCATGGCCATTTATGTCATGAAGTAACAGTTATGTTTTAATAGACATTCTCTAATAAAAATGAAGTAGAAGACCGTGTGTTAAGGTGTGTTTATAGTCTTATACTACTTATGCTTCATATGTATAGAACCAATTATCTTCTGCAATGATAATAGAATCTTAAAAATGCAAGAAAATCATTCTTTTAATAAATTGCCTTGCCAGTAATTGAGAAGTTGTTAAAAATATTATTTAGCTAATATTTCTATTTCTGTGACTGGCTTGCAAGACACTAGTTTGCACCTGCAAGTCCCACAGCAAATAAGCCCGCCTGAAAACCTTCAGAGAGGGAGGACCAGGAACTTAGAGAGAGACTACTGTGTACAAAGTAGGCATTTTTAAATCTCACCTGATAGAAAGAGGGTTTGGAGACATATGTACGAAAAAATTGAGTAAAGTAGATGTTAGAAGACCCCACAAATTGGGGATGGGGGAGTGGGAAAGACCATCCACTAACATCACCAAGCATAAAATCAGACATGAATAATTTAGAATATCTTTGAGACTCTTTTTCGCAATGGACACAAGAATATGCCACTGAAGTCAACACTGCTGATCGCAAGATTTTGCCATATCCTATAATGAAGCTGAAACAGACCAAATCTGGAATATTTTTAGCAGGAAATAACGTCCCAGGAGTTGCAAGCGCTCTATTACTTCTCAGAGCCAAAAATTACAATATCCTCTTGCATCTATTTCAGAGAAGGGATAATGCTGTTAGAAATACAAAGGAAGCATCAAATGCACAGATGTGTGAGGCACCTTCTTTCCCAGGGCTGGAAAACACCCTAGAATGTCATGGGTTTATCTCCTACAGAAACTCAATGAGAGCTTTTTGAAAAAGATGCTGGCAGGGAGGAGGCTTTAGAGTTAGTATCACTTCAACTCTCCATGCCTTCTTGTCTTTACCAATATTTCTTAATGCCACACCAAGGGGTAGTGGTGAAGGGGTGGGAGAGGGGTCTTTTCAGGGGAATGAAGGGGGCAGCAAGTTCTTAATTCAGTTAACGATTGCAGGAAGTGGTTTGTCAGTTTAGAGGTAGTCCCTGCTCAAAGCCAGTGCCCTTCTCAGAAATGAACTTGCAGTTCTCTAAAGATAGATTGTGCAAAACACCAGGGGGCCCTTGGGAACCTGCAGCCACAATTCCTCAGGCAAGGAGATCCAGAAAAGCAGTGAAATGCCCCCTTTTGTGCAGCTGCTCTGTGGACTAAACCAACACTCAGTGGACTGGGTCTCTTATGCAAGTTCTCAGGTTTCATATCCGCAATAACCAAATTTTGTTAAAAATATGACAGCTGCTCCTGTCATTTTCTACCCATGTAATTTTAACCGTAACTTCAAACTGTGCATTCACTGTCTGCCTTTCAGGGATAGTAAAGGGAGGTTTTTATAAAGCATAGGACTTAGCAGAAGTAGCCAGTTTTGCTACTGAAGGACCAAGTCCCCTTGGAACATCTCATAGATTGCATAAAAGAGTCTGGAAACTACAGCAAGTAAATTGATATGCCAGGTAATACTCAGAGTAGTCTAATGAAGAAACATGGCAAGATAGGATTCAGCTGGATATAGCTAACAAAACAGGGAATTGGGAATGAAATAAGATGGCACTTCAAGGAATACCTCCCAAGTTGCCTTGAGCAATAGTGAGAATCTGATCAATGGAACAATAGAGCGTCAGGAAGTCTCATTCACATTCCCAGCAACCGTACAATAAACCCTTTCATCAGAGCTTCTAACACACTATTTTATTCACCCTAAAGAATCATTTCTGCTAATCCAACTGGACAACAACACTTGGCACTAGTGTAAATCTAGATTACCTGCACAGATGTCAGCAGATTGATGCAAAGTTTAGCATTCCTGCAACTGGAGAACAGAACCTTTGCATTCTTTTCAAACCAACTTAACCCCTGTTTAATTTATACTCCTTTCGTTAACAAAAACTGCAGAACCTGGCACAAAGATGAAATGAGTGCTCTATATAACCCATTCTCCCACCCCTGGCAGATGTAACTACTTCCTAAGAAGACATCTTAGAGTAGGTCCATCTTGCTTCATAACTCCAGGCCAGATGCAGCCACACATCATGCAGCACAACAACGTTATTTAGAGATTTATGGTTCCATTTCCACACCTACTCCCACCTCAACAAGTATAAATCTGTCCTAAAGCCCAAAAGCAAGGCTGGCGGTTGCTTCCTCAGTGGTGATGGCTTTATCTAAAGACAGAAAGTGTCAGCCCCTCACAGTTACGTCATTATGTCTCTCCAGAGAGACTTCAGAAATGACAGCTTGTCTGTTATTTTCTTCCACAGAGTTTTTACCCTATGTAGGCCAAACACCGCGGAAAAAAATTAAAATTACATTCTGCATTTTTTTCTAGTTTGGAATCTTTTTTGGTTGGTTGGTTTTCAGGTCTTTGTTTTTTTTTTACCAATAAGGCATTAAATGCTATACAGTACAGAGGGAAGGGCTTATTTTAAGGCTCTTACTACCGAAAGGTCACAAAGCATGGAATTAGCCCTTCCCCAAGCATCTCAAGCCAAGCTTGTTTTGTGAATAGTGGTTTGGTTCATCTCCTGTGGCATTAGCTCCATGAGCTCATCCCTTCAAGGCTAGTAGAGCCACAAAGACAAGAACCTACATGGTTCGTGCTACAAAGAAATGGAGCATGTGCAAAAAAAGGTGTCAAAAATACAGTAGTCATCATTCACCCTGAATCAGATATTCCTGTGCAAATGATAATTGTTAAGTAAGAGATCAACAAGCTTACTAAAATAGCTTTTCTCCATGGGAACCAAATTTCACTATGCCTTCTCCTGGCCAGTGGCACCTCCACAGGCCATCTACAATTTTTTTTTCACATATCTCTTTCTGAAGCATTCACCTTTAGTCTTAAGTTCCTTCCTCATTTAAGAGTTCTTTCCTCCACCTGTCTCTTTGTTTCCTTCTCAGTCAGTTCCATAGGCAAAGAAACTTTTAAGTGATCTACTGAAGGCACTGCTCTGGTGAAAAAAAAAAAAGCTTGAAGAGATGGCATAAGATCTTATCAACTTTCCAGCACCAGGTACCTCCTATGTCATGACTGGTCTCCCCAGCACAGAAGCTTGTTCCAGCCTCAGGAAGAAGGTGGTTTGAAATGGTGCTGACACACGCAGGGCTGTAAACACCCAGGTAGTTTGTGGTAGCAGCATATCACACTATCACTGTAATCCCTTCCCTGAATGTTGCTCAAAGAATCTACAAACGTGAGTAAGTCTTCCACAGACTCATCTGACACAGTCCACAATGCAGCTGACAAGTGTGGCCTTGAATCATTGGCTTGTTTACTACCAAACCCTTCTCATGTACCTCCTGCATCCTTTTAATGGAAAACATTAGCTGTCAGAAAAACTCATAAGATGGTTGTGTATCAACCCACAGGGGAAGGGAGTCTGCTCTGCAAATGAATCAGACTCATGAATGAGTGGGCTCTGTCTTCCCAGCTTCCACTTTCCCAGTCGTTGCCCATTCTTGTGTTCTTCGCTTATATTAAATTCCCACACTGGGCCCTTCTTGTGTGATTTAGACTGAGATTTTCTCCCTTTTCTTCTCCTTCCCTCCCCTCCGCCCCCCGCATCCTCTGTACAACAGAGTTGGCCACACAGCAACAGAGGAAATGAACAACATCTGGTGAGACTGATTCCTCGTTCTTGTAAGCAGTGTGAGCTAACAGCTGTGTCAGGCATTTCACCCAGCTCTGGAACAGAAAAGAAATCAATCATACATTCCTCTTTACCACATCTCCTCATTTTGGCATCTGCACCAGTCCTGCAGGATAATTGTCTGGTTAACTTTCCTGAAAAAATATTGGAATCCCTCTTTGTACAGAGGACATTCCTTGATGCAAATATAATGATCCTTTTAAAATACAGGAGAGTTAGGAAAAAAGAAAATGAGCAGAACACTTAAGTACATGTCCTCCTTAAAGAAAAGGAGCTCATTTTATTTAATAAAATTAAACATCAGCTTACATGTGTGGGTTTTAAAAATGGGGAGGTGGGAGCTTCTATGTATTTACACATCTAATCACCACTAGGTCCTCTTGCTCTAGCTAGTACCTAGGCGCTTAGAAAAGCTGCTTTTAGGCACAGGCTTGAGATGTACAATTATGCCTAATGATGCCATAATGGTGGCAATCTGTCCTGTTACACAGAAATCTTACTGCCGACCGCTCTGGAAATCTGAACATGGGGACAGATGAGTTGCAAGGCAGTAGTAGCCACAGGATGAGCAGTAGATGTAGCAAGAGAAAGGCAATTTTCTTATAACTTGAAGCTCCCTGAGCCAGCTTTGGAGTTAAGGATTAATCTCTTCTTTTGAGTGTCTCTGCTGACACTGCCAAGAAGCTGCCAACTATCCTCATCTGCCTGGGTAGTTTCTGTGATGCAGATGTCTGATTACTAAAAACTCAGTGAACATCCACAGCCTAGTAATAATAACCGTGACCACACGAAGGACAGCACAGCAAAGAAAGGAGGATGCAAAGATAGTTTTTAACCACCTTTGTCTGGGTGACTTGCCCTGTGTGTCTAACAGCTGTGCATGCTCATGGTCTCACAGATAAACCAGCTGCAAACAGTCACAAGCAGGGAGCATCTTCATCTGCCCCTTGGGGTGTTGTTCACAGGCATGCTGGTTTTGACTCAATTTCATTGGAATTCTGACAAAAAGTAAGGCCACAGCAGTCTAGAAAGAGAAGCCCAGCTATCATCAGTCTGGTCACGTCTTTGGTCTATAATCATAATCAGAACTTGGATCCTTCTGGTAGATCAATTCTGCAGGCTGCATGCTGGTTCTGCAGAGACTGAAGCAGCTTGTGTTCTAGCTATCCAATTGCCTTGCTATGAGCACTTCAAAGCAGTGATACCCACCTCTGGGTCTCCAGAGATGTTTCCAGAGGGCCCTGTAGAATCAGTTAGAACCATTAGCAGCTGCAAAGTAAATCACAATGCTGGGAAGGACAGTAGTGTATGATACTGCATGTGGTACACCGTCCTGCACAGTTTTGCTAACGCTGGAAATGGCTAACTTAAGAAAACATGAAAGTAAAAAGAACTCTTGCCTTTTTTTAACCTCATGTACTGTCACAGGTGGTTTGTGTCCACAGTGAATCTTCCAGTGCATCTGCCATGACCTTTGTACTAAAAATCTGAGCAGTACTGAGCACAAAAGCCCTGTGAAGTAAAATGCAGGACATATTCTATATTCCTTTTTGCCAGCTATATGCACATGAAAACAACTCCTCTTCTCAAATCAGTGAGATTCACTACTGTAAAATGGAACAGAGAATCTGGAAGCAGAGGGAGAAAGAAACAAAAGAGAAAGTGGGGAACAGCCAATAAAAGACATATGTAATCAAGGGAAGCAAGCTAAAGTGCTAAGAGTTTGCTTGAGGTTGAAGATTTTCCAATAAGCAATGGAACAGATTTATGATTTCACCATAAAGTTGTATGATACCATTTAATGAATTAAACATTCGCATACGGGTTCAGAGAAAAATATTACTGACTGGGAGAGCATAAAAGTGTTGGGACATTCTTCACGTTTATTACTCATGAAAATCTAAAGAAAGAAAGCAATCACAATAGCAATGAAACATACTTTTCCACCCACATAGTATCTGATCAAATATTCACAGATGGAATTTATATAGAGTTTTATGGTAGCTTTTTTAAGCCACAGCTGTAAGTTAGGTTCTGCTAAAATCCAAATACGCTCATATATCTTTGGTATTTATAGGAGCCCTATTACCATAATAATTGAGAACTTCACCTCTTTTAATGCATTTATCCTCACACCATCCTTGGAAGGGAGGATGAGCTACCATTCCCAGTACTGAGACGGGAACCTTATAAGGCACAAGAGAGGCTATGGACAATAAAGCAACTTAGCTGCCTTCAGTCTGGATATTGTAACGCCTAGAAATTAGGCATTTGGCCACACTGGAATTTTTGAAAGCACCAGAGATAGTCAGTTTCTTAACTGGTAGGTAGGGAAGCCTATATGCTCCCCAAGACAGAGTGAGGAGAATTATCTAAAATAAAGTTGAATTCCCCAGGATATTCACATTTTTTAATAATCTGCCAAAATGGGAGAGACCTGATATCCAGCAGAATTCACGTAAAAATGCAGCTGGTGAATGTAGAGACCTAGAAAACAGACAAATTTTTTCTTTTTTAACCACTTGTGTACGATCTGTGCAGATCACAAAGATCCTCCAAGTCTTAAATTCTGCCCAAGTAACCTCTGTGAATTTCTTTCCCACTCCAGGTGAGTGGGGAAGGCTGTAATAAACTCGCTGTCTTCCAGGAGTAGCAACAGGCTGTGAAACAGGTGACAATGGTCTGAGGTTACAATCACCCTGCATTGCCTTCGGTCCCACACCATCACACCACTACATTCATCCCATCAGCACTCAACTGCACATAGGATGGCTTGCCTCAGTGACCAAACTTTGTTCAGTCATGGACCTAAGTGTTTTCCGCTCTGAAGGCCAGCCTGAACAGCTCTCTCATGAAATACATTTATAGAAGTTGCAAGATTGATATTTCCGAGGTTACTGAGCAGGAGCAAATAACCGTCCCTTTGCAGGTTCCAAACCCTTGTTCTTCTTTGAACTCATATCACAGCATCTCATCTAAGCATGTGAGATACAACAGGAAGTCATGGAAGTCTTGCAAAACGTGGCCTGGATTTTACAAGTATAATCCACAAAATAAATGAGGTTAAATAGATATCTGATACCCAGAAAGGGTCATACAATTAGGTTCACACAAAGATGGGTTTCAATTCAGATTCAACGCACTGGCACATTCCCAAAGGCCTTGTGTCTATGAATTTTTCTCACAGCAATAGAAACTCATAATTTCACAGGGAAATACAGCCCAAAACATCCAAAGCCAGTAACTGGATCACAGGAACATGGAAATAAGCCAGAACTACAGCTGCTGATGGAAAATCATTCAAACCTTAGCATCACCGCTGTGGTCAATTTGGAAATTGAGGTAAATTTGACACCACTACTATGTTAAAAACATTCAAATTTTTTTTCCCGCTCTTCTCCTGTCCCCACCTCTAAAGATGAGCTCAGAACTGCTCAGTCTCCAACATTTAAGAATGGTATATGTGTTACCTAAATTCAATTTGACAGTCAGAGATTAAACTGTTCCTCCCAACACATGCAAAGGCATCTTGTTTGGTCACTGATGGTCACGTAATACAGTAGGATACACACTCGCACACCAGCAGAAAGCATAATGTCAGTACTATAAGGTGCTACATTGCCATCAGCTCTCATTGAACCCAGCAACAGGTGACTGGCCATATGATGCTCATCCCTGCAGATTGTGACTTCTGCAGGATACTCCTTCAGAGATTACCTGGCCTTTTCCAGCATCATCAGCCCAGCAAAAGCCTGTTTATTCAAGGCAACAAGCAGGTTAAACACAGACAGTTAGAGAAGGTACCTCCCTCAACTGCCCATTCTTCCCATTTTCTAGAGACTGCTGCACTGCAGTAGATACAGTGACACTGTATGCAATGCAGTTCCCAAACCATCATCTACAACCCGGGCGATTTTAACTGAGCAAAATACAAATGGCAGTAGTCCAAAAGGTATTTCACATGCAATTCAGCTTCCCTGCAAAGAGAGGTATCAATCTCTTGGAGAGGGAAGGAGTAAAATATTGGGGAAGGCACATAACATTTATCTACCCATCCTCATGAATCAACATCCTTCAGAAAAATCCATTTGGAACTTTGAACCATCCTACTAAAAACATCCCATTTGTTATATTTTCAGCGGTGTGTCTCAGTGTGTTATTGGTGTCATCTTATTTGTTATTTCAATTTTTAAAACAAAAATAATTTGAAATAAGTAAAGAGGAAAAAACTCAGGGTTTTTTTTGGTTTCTTTTTTCTATACTGAAGTTGCATTATATAAAAATTGGTTCAGCTGTTTTTTTTCATTACTAGAAATAAAATAATGACTTAATGACTTACTATCACATGGCATTCACATTACGAAAGCAGCACCACATAAATACCAATGCAGCACATATTGAATGGATTAAAACTGAACTAGATTTCTAATAATGACTGTATGAAGTGGTTACTTGAAATAGCTGGGAACTAAGCTCAATGACCCAGGAGGTCTCTTCCAAAGTTTTACTCCTTAAAAGCAATTGTTAACGGGGAATTGTCATCAAAGAGGGGTATTTTCTGTGGGTCCTACAGGCATCTCCTTTTGTCCAATATAATTCAACATCTTTAGCCAGGATGATGAAGTTTTCAGAGGACACATACACTTGGAAAGCAGTAAACAATAATGGGAATGGGTCAATTTTGCTCACAGCTTCTTAAATTGTGTTATTTTGAACATCACTCTGCAGCAAAATGTATTATTTCTACATCTTAGACAAAGTCATTCAGAGCATATTCAGAAGAAGACACTCCCCAGGTCCCTGTAAGATGTATGTAAACCAGAAGATAGAATGCTTGGTTACAAAAAGAGCATTTTGTGCCAAAATGAAATGTTATCATTACCTCTGCATACAGTGCTGGTGAGTCCATTACTCAAACAACACGTACAGTCTAAGGAGGAGCTGAAACACTGGAAAGAGATCAGAAAAAGGCTACAGCAATGATTTTATGTCTGGAAAATCAGTCTGAAAACAAAAGGTTTAAGTTCAGCTTCTTTAACTTCTTTAAGAAAAAGCTGAGAGACAATGAAATCACAGTCTGTATTTTATCAATGGAAAATATTTCTGAAAATAAAAGTTGCTCAGTTTAGCAGACAAAATGCATCCAATGTCTGACCTGCTAGAATTTGAAATTAGATTCAGGTGAGATAAAATAAACATTATTAATTATGAATTGAGATAATCACTGAAACAACTTACCAAGGAAAGTGGTAGATTTGTAAATCTCATTAAGTCTTAAAGGCCAGGTACCTTCTGTGATGCCCTGGCCTGGCTGAAGGAAGCATTCATCTTGAAATGGGAATGATCAGGGCTCTTGATGAGAAGAAAGCAGTATGGGAGATCAAAGCCCCTCTACTATTTTAAAACCTGTTAAGAGAGCTAAGCTGCCCACATTTACAGACTGTCACATATACCCTTTTGGTCACAATTCAGAGTCTCTCGGGAATGTCTCCATCCAAAAAGCACATATATTTTTACTTCAGTGATCCACTTATTAGGCCTTTATTCTTTCTAAACCTTTCCATTGTTTAAGTTCTGGGTTTATATCTTATTTTAATCCAACTATTCCTCTTTGCCTTCCCATAAAGTTGTCATTTCCTTCAGATGCTCAGACTGATGAAAGAGCCATACTGAAATAAAAGCTAAATGAGGTGAAAATATATCCCATAAAAACTCCCATTAAGGAATTTACGGAGAGATTTCCTACTCCTCTGGCTCAGATAGCCATATTTTATTCCTTCTAGGAAATAGAAAACCCTTAATCCCATAAGAATGCAGCCAGCATCAAAGAGCAAGAGAAGGCATTAAGTTGCAAGAAAGGGGGTGGACGGGGAAGAAGAATTTAATAGTCAGTCGTTCAGCGTAGTGTGAATGAATAGGATGTCACCCCAGCTACTGTCTGGAGCACAGGCATCAAGTGGGGAGGATACAGCAAAAAATCTGAGTCCACAGTCAGATCGCGCTTGGTTGACGTAGTGTAATAGGCTGTTGAGTGCTTAATGGCCAGATGCCATTAGGAAAGATGTCTATTAGAGGAAAAGAACAGCGAGAGAAGAAAGGCATACAACGCTTGTGTTCGATTGTGATTAATTAATAAATTGAGAGAAATGGTAGATTTGGTAGTTTCTCATCCCTTACATAGGAAACTGATTCTTCTTCAGAGCAAATTACATTCTGTCTCCAGCTGGTTCTCAGGTTATTGCTTTTCCTCCTTTCTCTGTTCGTTTTTTTCTTTTTTTGGTTATTTCTCTGCCTGTGTGAATGTTTTTTCTTCAGTATTACAGGTTGATTAGAGATCAAACAAGACCAACAACAATTCGGTATAACATCCCAGATTATGCATAACTGGTATTTTCTGAAAGGTGTCTGGTAGAAACATCACATCCCTTTGTCTATCTGCTCAGGTAGTTACATGGTTTTGCAAGTTATTTCATTTCTACTTTTTATCAGGGTATCTTATGTGTTTTGGGTGGGATTTTTATTGTTATACACTAAGTCATGTGAGGTGAATAAAATGTTTTCCCTTACATCCTTTTAGTCTTCTCAAGTTACTAAGAGGCAGAGAAATTAAACTTCTATCTGTATTTTAGTGAATCAACACTGCACTAATCAATAAATACAGCTTTTCCGGGACCTTTTCACACATATCTGTAAACAACCCTATCTGAACCCTGGCACCTTCTGTTCAAGCCAAGTCAGGCACCATACAACAATCAAACAACCATACAACAGCATCTCTCAAGATTTGATCTTGTATCATTTCAATTTTTTTCCCTAAAAAGGAGTCCTCATTATTTTTGTAATTTTTCTTGTCTTTATTGTTGTTAAATTGCTCTAAGAGACGAACACATGGAATTCATTGAACATACAACAAAATTCAATTAGGTATTGACTGTCATGAGGGATAATAGTAATAAAATGCGGCCAAGGGGAAAAACAGTTCATGGGTTATGGTACAGCAACCCGAGCATTGTGGGTAGAGGGGAATGTTACATAATCAATACAACAATGAGGCGAGCATGGGGAATGCCATTGTCTTCTCCACGCCCTGCCATCATAGCCCTGTTCCTGGAATAAGCTCCACCACTTGTGAGAAAGCCTCTTAGAAAATTAAACCCCAAAATTTTCAAATAGCCTTCAGCTGTGTGGACAACAGATTGACTTGAACTGGCTAGTTCTCTGCCATGGGTATGACGTATTTTCTCACTCATCCTCCACATCCATCACATTAGTGAGAACAGCAAAATGAACTGTCATCTGTTAAGCTCCTTAAGAAGCCATAGATTTTGCCCATGATATGGACTAACCCTGAGCAGGTCATCTATTACAACTCCAAACCATCTGTCTTTGACTCTTTATCCAGTCTGTTTGTGTGACCTCTATCTGGTCAAAGTAGTAGGATTTATCTTAGAGAACTCATCCAACTCAACAGAGGTGTCTTACAGAGATGACTGTCATAGAATCATAGAATCATAAGGTTGGAAAAGACCTCTGAGATCATCAAGTCCAACCGTACCTGTCCCCTTCCTAAACCATATCCCTAAGAAACTCATCGACCCACCTTTTAAACACCTCCAGGACGGCAACTCAACCACATCTCTGGGCAGATGTTCCAATGCCTTCCACCCAGCTTGGTGTCATCTGAAAACTTACTAAGAGTGCACTCAATCCCTTCGTCCAGATCATTGATAAATATATTTAACAGGACTGGACCCAGCACTGAGTCCTGGGGAACACCACTTGTGACTGGTTTCCAACTAGATTTAAACCCATTTACCACAACTCTTTGGGTCCGGCCATCCAGCCACTTTACCCAACAGAGGATGTGCCTGCCCAGACTAATGGCAGCCAGTTTCTCAAGCAGAAAGCTGTGAGAAATGGTGTCAAAGACTTTACTGAAGTCCAAGTACACCACACCCACAGCCTTTCCCTCATCCATTAACCAGGTGACCTTGTCATAGAAGGAGATCAGATTGGTCTGGTAGGACCTGCCTTTCAGAAACCCATGTTGACTGGCCCTGATCACCTGATTGTCCTGCATGTGCTGTGTGATAGCACTTAAGATAATCTGCTCCATGTCTTGCTCTTTTGATAATATATGAGGACCGAATGTGCAGATGGCTGTGTTAGATGGACTGAATTACATCCTTACTTTCTAGCTTCAGAGGGCAGTTTTAAATGGATGTGTCAGTAAGCCGACTGAAATCCATTTTATTGGCTTCACACCAGAGCAAAAACGAACTAAGCGTAAAGAAGGATACTTATGCTTTGTGAGGCCACAAAGATCATAGAATCATAGAATCTTCTGGTTGGAAGAGACCTCTAAGATCTCTAAGTCCAACCGCACCCATTATCTGCTAAACCAAGTCCCTCAAAAACTCATCTATCCTTTTTTTAAAAACCTCCAGGAATGGTGATTCAACCGCCTCCCTGGGCAGCTTGTTCCAGTGCCTGACCATCCTTTCAGTAAAGAAATTCTTCCTAATATCTAGTCTGAACCTCCCCTAGGGCAACTTATGGTCATTTCCCCTTGTCCTATCACCTGTCACTTGAGAGAAGAGGTCAACACTCGCTCTGCCACAGCTTCTTTTCAGGCAGCCATAGACAGTGATGAGGTCTCTCCTCAGCCTCCTCTTCTCCAAGCTGAACAACCCCAGTTCCCTCAGCCGTTCCCTGTAGGACTTTTTCTCCAGCCCCTTCACCAGCCTCATCGCCCTTCTCCGGACTCGCTCCAACACCTCAATATCCTTTTTGTACTGAGGGGCCCAGAACTGAACACAGTACTCAATGTGTGGCCTCACCACTGCCGAGTACAGGGGAACAATCACCTCCCTTGTCCTGCTGGTCACACTTTTTTTGTTACAGGCCAAGATGCCATTGGCCTTCTCAGCCACCTGGGCACACTGCTGGCTCATATTCAGCCTGTTGTCAATCAGCACCCCTAGGTCCCTCTCCTCCAGACAGCTCTCCAGCCATTCCTCCCCGAGCCTGTAACGCTGCATGGGGCGGCTGTGCCCAAAGTGCAGGACTTGGCATTTGGTCTTTCCTCATTGGTAACTCAAGGGGTTAAAGTTGCTGGGCTTCTAAAGGAAACACCTCACTTGAATGACTGAAATGAGGCTGATTAAATCTCTGTTTTCCTGATGTTCTCTGCAGTTATTTCTTTGCAGCACTCAGATCTGTCGGATGTACAAATTCTGCAGTACAAATCCTGATCAAAATCCCAGCCCTTCGCTGTTTTTGCGGAGATACATTACCCCACCAGAAACTGAGATAACACAGGCAAGCATCAGGAGTGTCACTAAAACACACCTTAAATCTCCAAGTGTATTTTCTTTTTTATTCTCTTTCTTTAGCTCACATTTAATCCTTTCCTCTGAAATTTTCCAAGTTTGTGTATTATGAAGTTCCCATGCCCCACTCCTTCCCTCCTCCCCTCCTTTACCATGCCTGTAGAGTTTACACTAAAAATTGCAGCCCTCTTGTTCTGTGGCCTGAACCATAAGAGAGCCATAAGTAATGTTCTATATAAAATACTCCCATTTCCTAGAATTCAATCCCAGTTTCAGTGTTTCTTTGCAAAGAGTCTTCTTTGGGAAGATATAAAGAATTTTCCTTTTATCCTTCCTGGCTTAATATCATGGTTGATACAACCTACTAATTTTCTTTCTCCCCCTTCATAATGTATCAGATCTGGACCAAAGCAAGCAGCACTAACAGGAAAACTCTCTTCTGAAAACAGCTGAGAATATCCCATACAGTATGTACGTCATAATTCATAGTTTGCATGGACAACTCAGAAACAGGACTACTCCATCTCGTGGATGTATTGAAGTACTGTTTTTGTCTCATTTTGGGGTGAGAGCATGGTCTCAATGATGAATTCCACCCAAACATGACTTGGCTCACAAGATTGTGTGACCAGGCCTGATCTTTGGTAGGTTTGCATATGTCTAACAGTGCTTCAATGTTTATCTCCAATATAAAGGACTCAGCTGAAACTGTCATCTACTTGACAAGAATTTAATATTCCCATATGCTTTAACAGAAGTTTTACAGGATGAGGATATGCTTTTCACTGACATTCTGGTCACACCCATGTCTCCACTGTGCAGCCTCCATGGATTCAAGTCATAAATCTTTGAGGATTGAAGGATTTGAGGATTTCACCACCACCATGAAGGAGGTGGGTGAAATCCCTTCCCCTGCTGCAGATTCACTGTTAGAGTCAGCAATGCCTTCCTATCCTTTTTCCCACAGGGAAGCTACAGTCTCTCCATCATGCCACTCTACAAACCTGAGAGACTGCCAAGAATATCTGTGGCCAAAGGAGAGGACGCAGTTTCCTACCACAAGCAAGAGGGCTGCTAGTGCAGATGTTTAATGCGTACTCTTCTCTGTAGATCTATTCTAACTAGGGATGCCCAGCCCAGTTTACATTAAAGAATTGATGAAAACATTCATTCACAAGTCAAACTACACACTAGTCCAAAAAGCATAGGGAAATGTGGACCAGAAACAAATACCTTTGTTCTGGACACAGCTTTGTGTTACACCAGTGCTGTCATTACTTACTGTTCACATCATGTTGTGAAAGCCATTTCAGGGAGTGCTTTAAAACTAATGCTAAAACATTACAAAACAAGAGTGACATGGGAGATACAATTAAACCATGCACTGGAGCAGCCTCATTCCACAGTCAGAGATAGAAGGCAACACCTATGGCTCACTTATATGTGCGTTACCAACAGCACCTTCAGCAAGGCTAATGCAAAAATTCATGTGATGTGCTCCATGATTCATCCCTATCCTCTTTAAAAGTAATCATAGAAGCAAGAATCACTGACACCGATTGCAGCACATATTCCTGCAATTCGCTTTAAATTCACTCATTGAAGTGCATGACTGTTTCTTTTGGTCATGCACTATGTCTATGAGTTCATATGACACTTCCAGCTTTTAAAGCAACACTTTCTAAGTTGCAGTGACATTCATCTGTTTGATGAGTTCAAATAATCTCTGTTCATTTATTCATTAAAATCTCATTTTGGGGATCCAAACATCTAGCCACAGAAATACAATTACTCACACAAAGCACAACAAGAAGTCAGAAAGAGCACAGACTGATATCTAATTTAGCAAATCAGTTGGCAATAGAATTTTTTTTTTCTTTTCAGGTGTCCAAATCAGATGTTCTTACCTTTTCTAGATATTTAGAATTGCATGCCATGAGACAAACCAATCTTTTCTGAGAATAGCATCTAACATATTAGATTATACACAGGTATAGCTGAGATTTGACACACTTATTGTCTTCTGCTCAGAATTAGGACCTTAAGAACAATGAACAAACCTTCTAAATAATTACGGCTAGGTCCAGTGAAGGTTCATTTAGCAGAGTCTTTACATCCATTGAAGTGAATTTTATGAAGCATATGAAAATTATATGTTAAGATCAGTTGTCTATGAACAATTTTTTTAGAAATTCTTGGACTTTTTGACTTATGTAATCGCTCTTCCTTGCAGAGCATAAAGGATACTTAATTCAAATTCCATTGCATGTTGATACTGGGGAACCAGCACTTCTTCAGGTATCTTTTCATCCTTTCATTAATTTTGCATCATGCATCGAGTTTTAGAGACTCATCCTTCACTATCACACTCTGCTCACTGCCACCTATTCACATGGAGAACAAGTGTAATATTGTTCTGAAACAGAGAAATTATCCTTCTCCCATCATACCCCATCCTCTTCCCACAAGCACTGGATGCAAAACACTGTGCAAATAAATTAACATACTTGCCTCCTTTTGGGTTGACTGATAAAATGGAATCAGACAAGTGAATTTTTGGTCCCCATAGATCTTTGAGTGCACTGTGTTATGACAGGGTGTGAGGTGACATGTCAGATAAAGTATCTTGTCACACTACCCGACTATTTGATGCAATGCATCCTGGCATGTCATGATGGGATGATACAAAATGAGAAAGAAGCCAAACTGGAAATACAAATTACCCACTCTTAACCCTGTGGCAGTAGGGGGAAAATATGCCTGCATCTGAGTGACCCTTGCTCTGCTTATTGATTGGGCTCCATAATTCAGGGAGTTGTGTGGGGCACTCCTCACACCAAGGTCATTACTAACCATTCAGATGGCCAAAGTGTCTGTAACCCTCCACTTCATCGGAAATCCCGGAGAAGAAGCAGAGAAATCAACTGAAAATAACATAAATTACTGTTCCCAGAGTGTCAAGTTGAGCTGATAATTTGTGTCTAATGAGCTGTAAAGCCACAGGGTATAAGGAATAAAGAAAAGGCAGGAGAGAGAAAGGAGAAAGGAGACAACACTGGCAGGAAGGCAGAGGTGAAGAGCAGGCTTGTATCCAAAGGCTGCATGAACAGGTAGGATCAAGGCTTGTGAGCTCTTTAGCAAAGTGGAGAAAAACAAGACATAGGAATAAGGCACCCTGTTCTGCTGCAGGTCAGCCTTGGGAGACAGTTTCTCTCCCAGCTTATCCTGAGCAGCTCATTGTCAGCATTCTGTCCATCTGAAGCCACTACTTCTCTGATCCACCAACCAACCTGCCTGGGTAATTGCTGCCTGAACAAGCCCACTCAAATGAGCCAAGTCCATGCACAGCATCCTGTTTGATCCCTCAAGCACTGAATGAGGGTGCAATTTCACAAGTGGGTACATTGCCAGACTGGTGGGAGAGCTGACCACCCAGCAGAAAGGTAGGAGTGATCCTGGGGGATCTCGCGTCTCTCAGCTGCACCATAAAAGCACATGTGGCCAGCACAAACGAAAGTGCCCAAAATACTTCTGGCTAGTGGCAGAAATGGGGTGATACACAATCATGGCTTCATGATAGCTGAGCTTAATACCACAGATAAGGCAGAAGTTGTCAAGGTTTCAGCAGTTTTCCCTCTCAAAATCACCTTCCAACTTCACGTTTTCCTGCATTTCCACCACATATTTCTAAAAGAAACAATTTCCACCCCTGTGTCTAGATACCAAATTCCAAATGCGTCATACCAGTAATAAATTCAAATTGAGGATACTAATTCCATTTGATCCCAATCTAGTCTACCTTGTTTCCCTTCATAAGTCTGTATAAGGTCACACTCCCCAAATACTCCTCTGCCAATCTCAATGGCCAGTCCTTTCTCATCACACTGTACTTTTTGGCCCATAACAATATCCGTGCAGTCCCACTGTCTGTGTCTTCAAGCATGTGTTGGTTCTAATATCTATGTATGTCTTCTTGTGTCTTGCCATTTTTTGCTCATCTCTTTCCCAACACCCATTTTGATGGGTTGGCTGAAGACAACTGATTCTTCAGATTTCTTAAAGGGAATAAAGGAAGTCAAATGTTTTGGTGTGATGCAAAATACTTGTTCTATACTCTTTTGAAAAAAAAAAAAAAAAGAAAGAAAAGAAACAAAGAAAAAAAATCCAAAAGTCAAACCAAAATTATACCTCCATGAATAAGCTCATAAAGATACGACGTGCATTCTCATCTGACTCATCTGCCAGAGGCTGCCTTGGTCTGTTCCCATGCAGGCTTGCAGCACTCTGGAAATAAACTGTTAAATGATATGTTTTCTTTAATTACTCTCATGGCTGAAGAAGCATTATCCTAGCTGTAGAAAAACGTTTTAGTGATATCATGAGAAACATGGAGAAATGCTTCAGAGTGTTTTTCTGTTAAAAGTAACAACGAGCACATCTTGTTATATCATTTAACATTGGCAACTACGAATATGATATGGTAGATCATAACTTCTCTGGACTTACATATGGACTAATAAATTCCACTTTGTTCACAGACAAACAAAACTAGGAGATTTGTTATGACAAATCTGAGGGAAACACAGATTTACTAGAAGACAAATTTATTTTGTTGGACTGTATACTGTAGTTATTATCTACTCTGTTGGAATCTCTTTTAAAAGCATAAGTTCCCTGCTTATAAAAGAGAAAAAGCCTAGCTAGTCTCCAAAAGAGTGGCAAAACTGAACAAACTGCACAATCATACCATGAATTGCCTGAAGAAAAATGCTAAAATCATGCAATCAAATTCTAACCAGATGGAATACTGAACAAAAAAAAGAAATCACATGTCTGAAACTGTGGCACCAAATCAAATTGGCAACTACAGGATTTAAGATAAAAATGATGACTGAGATTTTTGAAACACATTGTATTCCATGTTTGCTCGGTTCTTGAGACAGTCCTACACAGAAGCAAAGCTCATTTAGGACTGCAATGAAGGTTAATAGAGAAATAAGATTGGGTTGCCTTGAGGTAATCAGCAAGATCTACTTTCACTCAAAGCAAAGCATATAGAGTTGAGCTGGTCCTGCTGGCTTCCAGTAAGCCGTCAGATCTCTGCACCAAATACTGAATGATCTAACTCAACATTGGCCCATTTCTGACTCTGCATCCATTAGCTTATCTCTGAAAAATGTCTAGCAATTGTCAGTGTAGCATGATTTTCTGTTAATCTGTGTATGTATATGTTAGAAATATGGGTATATTAACGTACACACACAAAACCAACTCTCTATGAAAAAAATAAGTAGGTGAAACAAACCTCAACTACCTCCCAATGCATTTAATATACTTACAAGTGTTTCCGGTTCATTTTTCTCCAGACCTGCCTGTGTTGTGATTCTCATACATTTTAACTAGAACACTCTTGTGTTGGACACCTAAATTTCTTGCTTTGTAGGCTATACAAAATACTGTTAAGCCTTAAAGGACAGCCACTATAAGAACAAGAACAGTCATAAAGATTCCACAGAAGCCTCTCAATTGCCTTAATTTTTCATTTTATTGCAGTAAAACTTTGTACGCATGAGTCATTCCATTCTCAACAGATTGGTAACTGAAGGTAAAAAAATACTTAAACGTTTTGCCTCGTGATCAAAATCTCAGTCCGCCAATGACTATATTCCTGTTGTTAGAGAAGTGTTGGTGTGATATGAAACTAAAACACAATTCAAAGCTCAAGCATAAAAGCAAAGAAAAGGCATTTGTAAAGGAACCTGTGAGTGTTATTATATCCAGGCAGTTACTGCTTATGAGCATATTTTCCCATGAAAAAACTCTTTCCTCTGTCATTCAGCACTCAATCCATTGACATAAAAAAGACTCATCAACATCACACTCAGCTCTGTAGTAACATTGTCCACATAAGTTAGACTGAACTTTACTCACAGAGTAATCACTTGCATATAGTGGGAAGGAGATGCCAAAAGGTGTCTCAGTGTCTGTGGCCAGAATGGCTTTTACCCAAACATCATGCCTGCATTCATGCTAGCATCGCTGCTGGGGATTCAGTAGAAGGGAACATACAAGTCTGATTAGAAAAGCTATAGTCTTAGCAGGGGTCTTTTCCAGTCTGTAGTTGTGTCACTAATCTAATATCCTCTTCGAAGTTTTCTGTTGGTAGAAGCTGTAGAAAAGATTGGATTTCTTTTAAATCAATAAATATTCCTCTTGGTTTAAATCAGGAGCACCATGTAGAAAATATTTCGTCACCCATACTCCAGACATTGTAGCTGAAAGGGTCTAAGACACTTGTTTTGAAAAATCTAATGCTAAAGCCTATATTTCTTTCTAAAGTGGCTCCTTAAACAGTAAGGCTTAGGATAACAATATTTTCTGTCAGACAGTCCTTTACCAATAGTTTGAAGATGTTTATCCGCATCAGCTGCAAGTGGCAAAGGAATAACAACCTCAGAGATGCTGCATTCCTTCAGGTGTTCTGGATATAGGTAGATATAGGGGAGCAAGGGAGACTTTTTAATGAGAGCAAGGTCAATGTGCAGCAACTTATTTTAGACACCCAGAATCCACAAAAAAATGGTACATTTCATGCCCTCCAATGGACAAACACATAAGAAACTAGATTTCTGAAGTTCTGGTCCTCATAATGCTTCTCTCCTTGCATCAGGCAGTAGACAATACTGAGAAAGATCAAGAGGCAAACTCTCTTTTATGGCAATCCAAAGAAGTGCATCTCTTTTTGCAACTAAATTTTATAAAAAGAGGAAAAAACAAGATCTTACAATGGCAAGCAGCTGTCAACACATGACTTTATGTGATGTTGCGACTACCATTCACGCCTCACTGAAGGAAACAGTGCATCCCCTGGAATAAGATGTTATTCAATATTCAACCAAGAATCAAGTACTGATCCATAAACTATCCCATCACCATCATGAGGTTTACATGAGCATAAGTTGAAAGTAATTCTAAATGAAGTCTTGAGCCATCCAACTAGACTTCCATCTAGGAGTTATCTATTACATACAGATGAACCTCAACCGAGTATTACAAGTATTTTTATTTCAGAACTGTAAAAAATCAGTCTTAATCTAACTAATGGTCACTGAAAGAACAGACTACACAATCTAAATTAAGAAGCACAAAATACAATTATTATTCAAGGCAAGATTCCTATTGATAACCGCACCTGAATAATTAGCAGCACCATCTCCGGCCCTCAGGTTTTCAATACAGTTATATACAGGGGTACATGTATCAACCTCTGACCCTGTTTTGCAAAACTAATGGCTTGACCAAGAAATGCACTGATGGAAATTGAGGGAAAAATGATGAAACATCAAGTGCAGTGGGTTGACCTTGACTAGTTGCCAAATGCCCACCAAGCTGCTCCTTTACTTCCCTCCTCAGCAGTAGGGGGGCAGGGAGGAGAAAATAAGATTGAAAAAAACCCTCATGTGTCAAGACAAAGGCAGTCAAATAAAGAAAAAGCAAAAGCCATGCACAGAAGGGAAAAAAAAAAAAAGATTAATTCTCTACTTCCCATCAGCAGGCAATGTCCAGTACCCTACGAATTATGCATAGTGGTTCCTCTGTAAGACAATTGTCCTAAGAACAAATGCCCCTTTTCTTCCTCTTTTCCCTTATTGCTTTATTACTGAGCAGACTTTGTACAGTATGGAATATGTCTTTGGTCAGTTTAGGTCAGCTGTCACAGCCATGTCCCCTGCCAAAATCTTGCCCACCCAGCCTACTGGTGAGGAAGTAATGTTGGAGAGACAGCCTTGATGCTGTGTGAGCACTGCTCAGCAGTAGCCAAAACACTGGTGTGTTATCAGTACATGTTCTAGTTGCCAGTCAACACAAGTTTCTAGTTACCAATACAAAACATAATACTATGAGGGCTTCTATGGGGTAAATTAATCAGCCAGACCCAAAACACCAAGCCAAGAAACTTCAATACTTTGATAACATTCCCCAGTTATAGTCACCCTAAGAGGATGAGCTTCCTTACACTAGCAAGGGATTCCGTGAAAAATGACTTACTTCAATATAACTTATACAGACTTGTCTGATGACAGGTTTTGTTGTTGGATTGTTGTTGTCACTTTCACCACAACATCGAAAGCCAATCTGGAAAAAGATGCTGTAACATTCCAGAAAGAAATGCAAAAAGTGAGGAGTCCTCCTCCTTTTATCTCTTGCAAAGCAGCTTGCAAATTATATCTCAGAGGATTAAACTCTCAAGTCCTCAGCGCCTGTGGTCAACCTTGGCAGGCACTTTCCCAGCAGAGAAGTGCCATCTCTTTCAGCTCACCTGTAACCTTCTCCTACATAAAGTTTTTTGGCAGTATTTTGACAAGTCAGCAAAAGTATTCTCTTCCTGGGCTCTGACATAAAGTACAATCAAACTATGCCAGGAAAAGCTCACAGAAAATAGCTGAGAGGAACCATCACCCAGTGGAGCATGTCTATAAATCCAAAAGAATCAGCTATGCTGGTTCCCTCACTTTCACTAAGGCACCTACAGAGGAAAAATTTGTGAGAGAGAAAAGTGACTGGAAGTTTTCCTGTACAATGTGCTCTTGCCACACTTTGGAAATAAAAAGAAAAAAGAAAAAGCCAATACAGCCTCTGGAGTGTGGAGAGTTCAGGTGTGAGCAGAGGAAAATCTCCAACACAAAACAATATTTGTTCTAAAGTAATTATTTCAGCATGAGCTAAGCACTAGCGTGGCATTTTTTTCTATTTATTATTTGTATAACAGCTGGACTTAGAAGTCTCCAAGAACAAGGTCCTTTGTGTTAAGTTCCTTAAAAAAGCATTGTATGAGAGACTACCTGTCAAAATCCTTTCTAAACAGACATGACAAATGTGGGAGAAAAAAGCAGCATAATTTTCTGCATGAGGAGTTGAAGAGAAATTAAAAACCATGCCCAAAGACATTGCAGAAATCACTAGCAAAGCACTGATAAGACCCCAGCTCCCTGGTCACAGTCACTAGTAGATGACTACAAAAATCACCTCTCCTAACACATTAAGCACATTAACCCTCCCTGACTGCAACTTACTCTCTTACTCAGACCTCTAATGCCTGTAAAAGTGGAAGGTAAACAAACAAAAGTACATTCCAGGACACTTAAAAAAAAACAATCTGTGTGGGTTTTTTTTAATTATTAACATTTTGAAAACTTATTAAGGAAAACCGCCACTGAGTTCTAGCAAAACACACTTGAACATGTTCTCAGTCACTTTCTTAATCCCTACTTTCAAGATCTCTGATTTCCTTTGACTATGGGCTCTTCAGGTGTTCACCAAATATTCCTCCTTACTTGTGTTAATTCAAACAATTCTGCCCTTACCTAAAACTTGAGAGATCTGTTCACCTTTCTCAGATGACTAGTGCCAGTGCAGCGACTGGACTGGCTGGTCTTAAGAAATAAGCTGAATTACACCTGTGAAATACACTTTTCAAAAGGCAATAAGAGATCATAATGAAGACAGCCAAGCATTGAAAGAGGTTGCTCAGAGAGGTTGTGCTCTCTGTATCTTTGAAGGTTTTGAAAACCTAAGAGGATAAAGCTATGAGTAATGTGCTTCAGTGTCTTAGCTGACCATTCTCTGAGTAGGAAGTTGGACAAGAACCTTCCTGAGGTCACTTACAACCTGGATTTTTCCCACAATTTTATGATCTATATAGTTACATCTATGTGTTTTATAAAACACCTCCTACAAAGGCTCTTGAATTTTTATTAGACTCGTTCATTAATATTCAACAAATCCCAAGAATATTTAACAGCTCCTAATCAGCAAAATTATTTTTCTTTCTTGTGACTGGATGTTAACGTGTTGTATTTTTTCAGGTGCTGAAGTGCTCAATGAATTTTTTGCCTCAATCTCCATCAGCTAGTACCCTAGCCACCCTGCCCAAGTGACAGAAGGCAGAGACTGGAAGAATGAATACTTCCCACTGCAGCAGACAATCAAGTTCAAGACCATCTAAGGAATTGGAAGGTGCATAAGTCCATGGGACGTGATGAGATGCAACCACGTGTTCTGAAGGAAGTAGCAGATGAAGTTGCTAAGCCACTATCCATCATACTTGAGAAGTTGCGGTAGTCAAGTGAAGTTTCCACTGACTAGAAAAGGGGGGAACATAACCCAATCTTTAAAAAAGGAAAAAAGGAAGACCTGGAGAACTACAGGCTGGTCAGTTTCATCTCTGTGCCCCTCAAGATCATGGAGAAGACCCTCCTGGAAAATGTGCTGAGGCACATGGAAAATAACAAGGTGATTGATGACCACCAACATGGCTTCACTGTGGGCAAAACAAGCGTGACAAATGTGGTGATATTCTACAATGGCATTACAGCATTAGTGGAAAAGAGCAACTGATATCATCTACTTGGATTTGTACAAAGCATTTGACACTGACCTGCCCAACCCTGAAAGTGTTCAAGGCCAAGTTGGAGGGTCTTTTCAATGACCTGATCTAGAGGAAGATATCCCTGCCCATGGCAGGGATTTGGAATGAGGTGATCATTAAGGCCACTTCCAATCCAAACCACTCTATGATTCTGTGATTTTATGCTGCGTATTGTTTGGCTCTGAAAACTTTAAATCAGTGCTATCTTCCCAAAATGTTACGCACTGGTCGTGTGGCACATTTGATTGATGAAGTAGTTGCTGGATGATGTGCTATGAGCTATGCTGCAAGAGTTTATTGCATAGACTCTGGTTGGGTTGTTTATTTATGCTGTAGGTTGACAACTTGAAAGTTGACTCAGATCTGTCCATGCAATTCTGATTTCTGTTTGCTGAAATGTGAACCTGTCATACTTTCCACTAGCACAGCTGAGTCTGATGCTGCTATATAATCGTACTACAGTAACATTAAAAGAGATAGTATGTGCTGCCACTGTGACAATCTCAACGTTATGCCACTTCATAGAAGCCAGTAGCCTTATCTGGTACTAATATCACCAAGGACTCGGTGCACGCAGCTGAGAAACAGTGCCTTGATTATCAGCTGTATTGTGGAGGCTGTCCATATGATTGCTTATCTCCATATATGTGTAAATACAATGTAACTTTAATGTTTTTTATCAAAGTTTAAGACAAGAGACCTCAACCTCATGATCATGTCAAGATCATGTGCTCTTAGGGTCATGGAAAGCTACAGCTGCTCACCTTCTGCTTTTCAGTGGGTTCAATTGCCATATCTTAATTGTATGTTTGAGCCCCGTGTACACTCGATCTCAACTCATCAATCCTATTGCCTGAAATCCTTGTGCAACGTAGGGATCCAGTTCGCAATGTCCAGTGTACCTATGGAAAAATACAAACATCAGCTTTGATTTTATAGGGACAGTAAAGGAATCTTAAAGATATTTCAGGAAAAATGTGGAACATCCCAAGAAAGTCATGTTGTACAACTCTTAAAAGCTAATGGCAATTTACTGTCAAGATCTCCAGCAATTAGAACCACCACTCTTTCTGTCCTCCTGAGCATCAGAAAACATATCAGATATGCAACAACAGTTATTGTAATAGGAAGCAATAATTTCCTGCAATTTCCACATCAGCATATTATATAATAAACACACTGATGTGGAACTGACCAACGACCAAGCCGCAGAAGGATGTAGCTTTGGCAAGTAGATTTATAACTCAAAAAGACAAAAAAAAAAAAGCGGAAGAAAGAAAAAAGATGTCAGTTCCAATATCATGCTTTTCAACTACAAATGTTCCAAGCACTTTGCAAACATTGTGCAACATAGTACTACAAAGCTCTAGACTTTCTTAGCTGTGTAAAATAAGGGGAGTACAGTAAGTGGAAGTTATAAGGTACTGGAATGAAACTGCAGGAACTCTGATTCTCGTGACAGTCACACCAGAAATACCCATCACGACATTAGGAAAGCTACTTTAGGCCAAAATTCAAAGACATTTAAAAAAAAGTAGTTACCCAGACAGATCTTCAAATATTCCATAGCTGGAATTTACTGATTTTAAGAGTAGTTAGTGCCAAATCTTTTCAGGAATCTTTAGGGAAAAGAAAAAGTCTCTGGCACCTCCTGAATCTGGCAGTGGTGATTAGCCCTGGAGACTATATGCATGCTTCACAGGTCAGCCCGAGGTCTTGCTAAGTTTGTGCTTAGACCTCTCTTTGTAACCTTGAGTTGCTAGTATTGTCTGCTTATTCAATTTTCTGTCTAGGAGCTAAGGTTTTTGGAGGGTCAATAACATACATACTTTTTCCATGTCTAAAAAAATTCACATAGAAATAACAATGCTATAAATAATTACCAATAACGCAATAACAAGAAGCAATATTGAAAGGGCAAGTCTTTTTAATCTTTAAAGGGGCAAAATCAATTTGATTTATGTTTATTCTCCAGCTCAGGTCACCACAGCTTTCCCAAGGTGAAATAAACTGGATCCAAAGAAGAGTTAAGGTTCATATACATCCCCATATCTCTCTGGGATAGGAAGGTGTCCCAGGACAGAGCGTAGGAAGCCACAATATTTGTAACCTCCATCTTGTATAAAGTACGGTTTGCTGTGATTGATAAACACGTGGAAGACTCATGATTCTTCTATCAGGAAAATCAATGGAAGCTTAGCCACTAATTTCAGTGGAAATCACCTGTGGCCAAAGTAAAATATTATTAGCCCTCTGGGTTTTTTTCCAGCCGTGATGTCTACTGCCAGGACATGATGAACAGAAATATCAGCGTATTAATATTTATTCTGAAATGACAGCACTGTCTTTGATAAGTGACAGACTGAGAGCAACTAGTCTTTGATTCTAGCAGGCACTTTCCTTCCAGAGTCCCGAAGGTTATGCAGACTAGGAGATAACTATTTTTATATTCAGTCTACGGAGTCAGGACTCTAGGGTAATTGTTTTGTTTTACTTTGAAGTCTTTGGAACATTAAATTTTACAGACGTAGATCCACATCTGCTTCCATGCTTCTAAGACATTTACAGGTGATCTGACTTTTTTCAGCCTCATTAGACTCACCAAATAATCGCAAGCAAACAATCAGACCCCTCTGAAGGAGAAAAGCATCGAGGCTGTGCAAGTAGGATGCATTCTTAATTGACACATCCATGCACCACTGAGTATCGCTCGGGCTCATTGCTGCTATGTGATTTAATGCAGCACTCTGCACTTCCCCCTGTGTCTGATACTAACGTGAGTAGGGATTTTAAAATGTATGCATCGGGGAAACATAATAAAGTAAAAATACTGGGGAGAAAGCAAGGGAGCAGGAGTAGATTTACAGTAGGTTGTGTATAAGCAGAGTTAAATCACAGTTTTACTGCAGTCTGATACAGGACAACGTTGCAAAGAGAGATACGGATAAAAGTACATGGCTCAGCAGCAGTAGAACCTGTAGATGCTTAGACATGCTGAAAATCACAGAATTATATAAAGGTTGAGGTTGGAAGGGACATTTAAGGGTAATCTAATGCAACTCTCCTGCCATGGGCAGGGACATCTTTCACTAGATCAGATTGCTCGAAGTCCCATCCAACCTGACCTTGAAGACTTCCTGGAAGATCAAGCCTGAGTGTCTCAGAGAACTTGGAGGAAAACAAAAACTGAGACTCCTTTTAAAGACAAACACAGGTAGTTTGTGCCTTAAGACATGAAACAGCCACAAGGATTTGCATGAAGAGGTGAAATTCAGGGCTCCATAAGCATTCTTAATCTTCTACACTCATGTTTCACTCCCTTGCCATGCACAACTCAGGAGGCGACAGCAAAAGCAGCACTGTGCCAGTTCTTGACTTCTTCTGAACCCCAAAACGTCCATCACATCTCTGGAAGGAACAAGGGGTCTGCAGGTGTGGAGATACCTGAGTGGTCAAGAAGTATTGGGTGAAAGGAAGTCCTAGTGGTGTCTCTCTTCACACTGTGACTCATGACCATGTTGACTAAGGAAAGAATCTATTCAAGTTATTTCAAATCTCCAAACCCTTTCCTTCATCTGGGGAGAATTTTCCTCCAGCTCATTAAGCAAGCTCTAGCGGCAGTGCCTGAACAAGATGGTTCTTGTGCCATAGTACTAAATGAACTTCCCATGGGCAATCATGGTTGATTTATAAAAGCTAACACTTTAGAAGTGATCCAAAGTGAGAAGACCAGAAAGTGCTCTGTGAAGAAAACTCAGCTATCTAAGAATGAAACTTGCCTTTAAGTTTCTCCTCATGTAGCTAATGAAGAGTGTCAATTACCTGAAAGACTGGCGCAAGAAAACCGCATCACTGGTCATTTAATTCCTGCCCCATCTCACACTGCTATGGTTAATTCCATAGTCAAGTCACATCAAGGTCTCTAATGCTTCTAATGCTCCACAGGACTGATATACCCTAGGATGGAAATGTGTGATCACTGAAAAACAAGCAAATTCCACCATCTCATTCAGTTTTCCATTTCTGCTTTCCAACGGAAAATTTGACCACTGTCTAGAAGGACTTGGTGCTGTCTGGAAATGAGAGCTATCCATCTAGTTCTAACACTTTGTGTCACCTTGCCCAGCAGTCATCTATTGGATGGCAGGGTCATCTTTGCACTCATGGACACTAGCATCAACCAGGAGCAGTGCTCCTGGAGGACAAGCAGTCCAGTGTTACAAGAGAGAACGGAAACCTGAGCAATTTGGGGTCATTGTAACAAAGTTCAGGAATGCCCTGGAGTGTACGTCCCATCAAATCTCAAGCTTTCCTTCAGCTCTCATTGGCTCTATGAAGGTTAAAAGTAAAACTCTGGGCAGTTCACAACCAGCACTTTGAGTTTCAACAACTTCTTGCCTGGAGAAATAATAAGTAAAAAAGGGTCTTTCTCTGTTTCATATGCATGGGAAAATGGGAAATATTTAATCCAATGTAGGATCTTGTGTCTCATCTTGAACAGCAACCAAGAAGCTGGAGTTTGAGAAGAAGGCTGGAGAACCAAGTGGGTCCATGGATGTGGACTAATAATGTTGTCTGCAGACCATGCACAACTTTGTAATGGCAACTGCATTGCAAATCAAAACTTGTTTGGTGTGACTAGAGCAGCATAGGTCATTCCTGAGTCAACTCCACCTTTTTTACTGATATTATTTCTCATTCTTCAGAGGACTTGGAGAAGAGTTAATCATATATTCACTTTCTCTTTTTCAAAGAGCAAGATCCAGATATCACTGAAGTCAAAAAGAGCCTTTTCAGCCCTTGATGGGATCTGGACAGCAAGTAACAGAAAAAGGCTTTTTTTTCAGGGGACACTCAGCAGACACTCACTGACAGTGATCAATGGTCCTGAAACAGAGAAAAGAGATGATAGGGAACACTGATCTCATTTGGCATGCGGACAACATCTTCAATTCCCTGCATGCCCAGCTCAGTGGCAGAGCAATGAGTAAAGGTTGCCCTGGCGACCCCCGTCTGAGTAATGTCCCCATATGGTGCACTGACACACAGACCTGTACAATGAGCTGTTGGAGACTGGACACTGCTTCACATTCAAATTACACTGTCAAAAACTTCAGAGAAGATCATGTATTTTCAGTCTTAAATCACACTGCTCAGTGTGATTCCAGCACAGACTGGAAACCATTGGTGCTTGGAAGGTGTTTTGGGGTCTTCTTTTAGTGGAACATCAAGGAACACTGCACTAATACCTCCATGAAAAAAAATCATAGCTGATTGATACAGGAACATTAAATGGGTGAGATTACGCAGAGGCATACCATTATTTATAAAGATTACTCTTAATAATTACAGAATTACTTCAAGAATGAGACCCTTAATAGGGTTGCTGAAATCGTCCTGGAAAAGTCAATAACAATACAAATATAAATTTTTCAGTCTGTAGCATACTCAAGAAAACACTGCAGACAATAAAAGCTCTTTTCTTGGCTGCTGGAGAAGGCTCCAATACATCCCTTGGTGGAAGCTGTTCACATGATAATTTAATCTAATAGACCAGGCCTGAGAGACACCCCAGAGAATTCGCAGCCTGTATGCAGCCAGTCTGAGCACCAGAGAAAAAGGCTTTGCTCTCCAAATTTGTATTCCCCATCCAGGTCCCTTACATCACAGAAAAAACAAACCCCATGGAGCTCAGCCATGACAAACTGGACCAGCTCTTGGCCACTTCACTACACTCTTCCTCCAGCCTCCATGTAATTTCTATCACCAGACACCCTATTACCTGAGTATCTTTGACATCTGCAAAACACTTTTGCAAAAGGGGAGTTGGACACATGCATAATTGCCCTCTGTTCTTGTTCCTTTCGAAACACTTTTACTATTACTAGTCACTGCCACTGAGAAAAGTGGCTAATCTCAGGGGCTGATGGAAGAAATGCACTGAGAGCCAGGCAGATGGTTGGCACAGACCTTCTGCATGTCTTCTTGGTCAGCTGCATGTAGTCCTCTGATGGCACTGCCCCTTTTTCTGATACTCCAGGAACAGAGACAGTCCTCGCTGTTTCACTCGACAACATGCTTTGTGTTGAGTCACACTGCTGTTCTCAGAATCTCTTGTTCCAGAAGGAATATTCATGGTGGACAGGGCTTTGGGGTTTCACAGTGAGACAGTGTTGTCAGGGAGAGAAGCAACAGGGGATTCAGGGAACTTGGAAAACCCAAGCATTCCACCGGATGTACCAAAAGGACCCTGAAAACCCCTCTGGATAAGTAGGATCTGAAGATATTCAGATCCTGTTTCTTCTAGGGAACCTAGGCCCATCTTTAATCCCTGCCTGACAGAGACAAGCATGGCAGTAGCAGTGTCTCCATCTCCCCCAGGTGGAAGCACAGCTGCATACCTGGTGGTACCAACCAGGACATTTCTGCTGAGGGAGAGGAATGCATAGTACATTGCACCTGGGAAAGGCTGAGGCTGAGCAGCAGCTATTGGCTTTCCACATACAGGTACCTAAGATAACCTCTAAAAAAGCAGCTACCCTGCGCCAAACCCAACACAAACGCCTTTCTAAAAACAGTGGCAAAGGCTCTCTGCAAACTGGCCCACAGCACCCTCCTTGGAAGAGCAGGCTGAAGCCACTTGCCCTACATGTTCACCTTTCATTATGATTAACTCCTCCTTCACAGAGAGGGACACAAGCATCCATCTCCGCTTGGCCAACTAGAATCACTGGCCAGCAGCCCCCCCCCTCCCGTGCCATTTATCACTGGGAGAGGATGACAGCAGGTGCCATTTGTGTCAGCACTGCTGTGTGAGACGACTGATTAATTAAAGCCACATGGCCCCAGGGCAAGGAGGAGCATAAGGGATCGTTTGTTAGCTCTTCCTTAGTGCTCACTGTCTCCTTCAAAGGCCCTTTGAGTGGAAGCACACAAATCCCATGGCGCCTTTGGACACTGGAGATGGGAAGGGTGAGCTCCCCAGGGAGTGGCTCTTGAGGGTCACTGTTGGTGGAGGCCAATGAGGGGGGAAGAGGACTCCATGGATTCACCTAATTTCCTGCAACCTTGTTTTTAAATATGCTGCTTTAAAATAAGTGACAAAATTAAAAATAATCCAAGGAACCTGAGATAAACAATTGTCCCATGTCATGCAAGCCAGGAATTTCTGCTGTTCATGGAACAGAGATGTGGGGTGCAATACCATTTCTTTTTGTTCTTGCATTGTTATTGCATCCATCCAGTTTCACCAGCCCTCACATGACCCTCAGTTCAACCAATTCCAGTAAGCCTGAACAGATATTGATGCAAGCAAGACTAGCACCAGACCCTGTCATGCAAGTCCCCAGACTATTATAGAAGAGTTTTAATGACAGACCCCAAACTGATTCTTGCCCATTTTCAATTAGGCTGGGTTTTGTAACTGCATGGACTTCAGTGATATGATATGCCCAAGGGAAAGAAGTCATTTGGATATGAGGCAGGTCTGAGTCACAAGGGAGGAGGCTACACATTGCACTAGAGCAGCCATTTGGGACTGCCATCCATCCCTGGCACAGACACTGACCTACTTCCTGCAGTACCATCACTGCACATTCATCCATAACCAGGCAGTTTTCCTCACTGCTCTGGGATGAAAAGCTCTATCTAATCCTCATCACTGGCCAAAACCCTTTCCCATGCTTTGGGACTGGAAAGTAGAAGACGCATTTCACTACAGAGAGACATCAGCCAAGACCCTGCTACTTTTCAACACTAGCTTATGTGTTTCTGGAGCAAAGAGCACTGGTTTCTCTATTATGTATGTGCAATCAAAAGAAAGGGAATGCCTGAACTTTGAGCACTCTAGAAGTGTTGCCTGTTTCCCAGACTCAAAATAGCCAGTTGGCACAATTTAAAGGTGGCTTGTACTCAGATTTTCAGCCTGCCAAGTAACGCAACCAGCACTGCAGCACTTGCTCCTTAGCAGTTGCACACATCTCCTGCCCTAGTCTTACATCATGCAAAGCTCAAAGGAGCCTAAAGGAGAAGAATTAATTAATTTTGCCAATGACTGGATGTGGATCTTTCATTAGATTGTCCAAGAGGAAAATACAGTTTTTCAAGTTATCAAATACAATTGCTGGCCTCTGATCAGTTTTCTACAGCACTGCAACTGGCAGCTCAGGGAAGAGTTAGGAAAGAAGCAGCTGAATAGTTAAATTCCCTCTGCTCTCCAGCAACAGTGCCAGGGACGCCATGGTCAGGGTCAGGATGAAAGGCCAGTATCTGATCTCACTGAAGAGCCTTTACATGGGTGTATGCCCCAGTGTCTGCATCTCACAACCTTGCAAGCTTAAAGGATAAGATGGTTCCCGGTTTGATCGCCCTGCAGTGAAAAGGGTAGCATGGGGTTAACACACCAAAGCTGCCCCATCAGTCAGGAGGGACACCAGAGTTCACCCCTAAATCAGGATGTGCGTTTGCAATGCTTATGGAAGTCTTGTGCAGCCTCATGTGGCTAATGTGACACACTGATCATTAATCCCAGTTCAATTAATATCCTCATCATTTCTAAGAGCAAATATCAGCGAGTTCACTCCATAGAACCATATCCCACCCATTGAATCCATGTCTGACTGAGGGAATAAGGGTCAAACAACCACAGAGGCTGAGGCATTGCAGGTGCAGATCTAGGGAGATGCCATAATGTTCACCTAAAACCAAAAGCTTAATATCTGCACATCTTGTTGGGCACTGTAATTGAAGCTGGGGAAAAAAATGGTTTAGCAACATTCAAAACAGAGCATCAGGAGAGATGATTTGTTGTACCTTCTCCACTGTCCCCTCCTGTCCCTGAGCAGCAAACAGGTTCCAGCTTGCCTGAGAAGGAGGAAAAGACCTCTGGGGCCATCTGTGTAGGATCAGCTTTGTACATAGGCGAACAGCAGCAAAAATACAGATGAGATTTGGATAATCTGAACAGGCCAATGGGCTTTTCAGTCAAAGGCAGGGTTGAACACACACAAATGCCCTCCCCTCCTTTTACTTCCCTCATGTCTAGAGGATAGATTCTCTCCAGTGCCGCCTTCTTGGCCTGGGGTGAATACTCCTCCTTCTCCCATTGCCTTGTAAAGCTCTGGACATCATCTGTGCACCAGCTTCCTCCTCAGGGAGCTGATTAAACCAGCCCCAACTGTCCCTTCCTATCACTCAGCCTTTGCTGCCATCTACAGCCCCGTGACTCCTCAGAGGGGAAAGGATGGGGACTGGCATGGGGTCCACATCCCATGGGAAACCATCAGAGGGCCATGACAATAGCTGGCCTCTGCCTGTGCCCCCTGCAGAGCTCCCCACAGCCATCTGAGTAATGTGTGGGCAGTAATTTACTTCAGGCAATTCACCCCTTTTTTGCCTTCAGGTTTAATCATTGGGAGATAAATCGCTCACATCCCTAGCTTCCCGGATGAGGAATCATTAGGGGCCAGACCAGCAATTTATTAAATTTTGGCAGAGAAAAGGTTTAAATGCTCTGGGGTGGGGAAAAGAAGGAAGGAGCTCTCACAAAGAACATGAATTAATGCTGTTAAATACTCACCTCTAATCCCATGCTTTCATGGGTGGAATGATTGCTGTTGTTTGAGGAACAAGGAGAAACTGAGGCAGTGGGAACTTACACGAGACCTTGTGCAGTCAAGACCGGGCACTCTCTAATATTCCAAATTACTTAATGTTGTAAATGTGTGCATTCCTATATCACCCTCCCTTCCCTTGGTACCCGATGGCGCCTTGTTACATCTCCACCCCAATATAAAAATAACAACAAACATTAGCTGCTATGAAAGGACTTCCTTAGTAGGTTTCCACGTGTCCCAGAAAGGCAGTAAATATCACCCTACCTTACAAAAAGTCAGGAGTCTCTTTAGAAGATTCCCCAGGATTAAACCAGAGGCTGGACTCCAGCTCTGCAGTAGCAGCATCTATGCAGAGGTGCACATGGTGCCAATGTACTGGAAGATACGCACTCCCATCTCTTTTGACATGCATGAGTGCAAATGGCACATTTAGAAAATTAACCTTAATGTAATGTTGATTTTTATATAGTAAGTGATAATTCTTTTAAAATCAAATGCATGCAATTTAATAATACACACTATAAAAGCATCCAGATAACATTAGTAAAGCTACTGGTATTTTCAGTGAGTAAATAACAAATCAGAAAATGTTATGTCTTCAATGAAAACCAGTTCATCTTTTTTTAAGCATTTTCCTTTTCTTTTTTCTTTTCCTCCTCTTCTATCTCTTTTCTTTTCCTCATTTCTCTCCTTTCCTTTTCCCTTCCCTTTTTCTGGACAAGTAGTGCCTATTTAATTTGGGCATCAAGACAAATTAGGGGTGAAAGGGAACTATATCTCTGCACTGCTGTCCTGAGGCTGAGTCCTGAGGTTCCCAATGCACCCTACAGCATTTAAACACAGCTCAAGACTGGCACGTTTCAGCTCAAGTCTGCACCAACCTGGCCTCTAGTCATGGATTCAGGAAACCTCTTCATGTGAAAGTCCTTACCCACTCAAAAGGGCTTTAGAACCCAACCTCATGAACAGTCTTTTCAACAATTGCATCATGTGAGAATTTCGGAGTACTTGTCATAAAAGAACTGCAAAGATGTCAGGAACGTACAGTTAGCAAGCAGAATAAACAAGGCAGGCAGCTGGGGAAACTATATCCACCAGGTACATCAACTATAACCAACCCAAAGTATTGCTGCAGAAATGTTAAACCAGACTAGTGTATGTTAGAGACCGAAAAGTTTATATGTCACTGATACTAAAAACACAAAATGAACCAAAACTGTGCCAATATTGTCCCAAATACCTGCAGTGATCAGAGCTTTACCATGTTAACAGAAACATCAACAGCTTTTGTTTCTTACCCATTCCCTAAACTATGGTGAGAGCTAAGTACCTTTATGGAGTACTGAGTTAAGGCAAAGACCAATAATCCAAAGGAGAAAAGAAAGGATACCTCTGACAGACAAAGCTCAGCAAAGGGTATAGGTCTTGGACTACACAGAAAAAACAACACGATTTAGCCCAGCAACGCACTTGGGGTTATCTGAGTTTGTGCACTGCCCTCTTCTCCAGCACAGAGCAAATTGTTACAGATAGTCAACCCTCTCCTTTCACAAAGCATTATATCATTTTCTTATGTTACTTCTGTTGACTTTGCTGGAGGACCTCACATTTGCATGGTCCTTTCTGGTTGTCTAAACTCTGTCCCAACATGACTGTTACTTCCACTGGGTTGCGGTAACTATCCACTGCTGTCAAAGCTTTCCACACTGGGATACTGCTTTTAGGAAGATTTTTGTTTCAAAAAAAATGCAAAAGGAGTAATAGTGGGGGAGCAACATCCTCCTCTGCAAAAATCTGCCCCTGAGGTCATTGTTCTTCTAGGCATCTCTTCTAGAGCGGCTTTTTCTGATAGCAACAAACATTTTTGTTTCCAGCCTAAGCTTTTTCTTGGAATATTTGCACCACTTGTTATTACTCCATACTGCTCCCTGAATTAAAATGTTCCCTTACATTATTTCTCCAAAACTGTCTACACTTCCAGAAAAGGCTTTCACAGTATCACAGTATCACAGTATCATAAGGTTGGAAAGGACCTCTGAGATCATCGAGTCCAACCTATAACCCAACACTAACACCAACACTAACACCATCATCTAAACCATGGCACTCATCCAGTCTCCCCTTAAACACCTCCAGGGTCAGCGACTCCACCCCCTCCCTGGGCAGCCCATTCCAATGGCCAATCTATACTCTCTCTTCAGAAAAGGGCCTGTTTCGCCATCATGAAGTCAAATGCTCTCTCCTAGATCTCCTGTCAAGATTGCAAAAGGCTCATGCAACCACTGGATCTTGGGAGATATCTACCACTGGCAGCCAAACCTGAGAGGTAAAAAATTGGATCCAAGTTCAGCCTTTGTCCTGATTTGGTCTAAGCTGGGCTCTGGATCCAGGCACTTGCTTGTGTCTATATTTCCTCTATGGAGAAATAAAAGAGGGGAATTTCTTCCCAGATCCTCCCAGGATCTCTTGAGGGTAATCAAGAATACACTCATGCCCATCTGGTACAACAAACTCCATCTTGGTCATTTTGGTCACTCAGGTTCCAGCAGGAGTTTCTCACCTTCACAAAGGAGCTTATAATTTCTTAGTGATATGGAGAGAAGACAAGTGGGTATTTTCTGTGGATACCACTACAAAGTGAGTGCATTTCAAAGGACATGCCGTACTCCAAGTGCTGGTTGTGTGAATTAACTCCAGTGTCCTGCCTCAGAGCCTGACCTCCACCAACACAAAACTCCGTACCACCCCACAGAGTATTACCACAACTGAGGTGAACGGAGGAGATCTGCATGAGCCAAACAAGACTGAGGCAAGGAAGCTTGAGAGTTCAAGGTAAAGGAAAACAAACTGTATACTTAGTTCTGAGTTACTTCATGGTAGCACAGAATTAAAAGTAAGGAGAACCATTTAGAGAAAACAAGATAGCCTTCAAAAGAGAGTCCATGCAACTGTTGCTGCTTCAGTGTGGAGGATGACCTGCAATCTGGGATTTGATTTGAGAATCGCTGAGTCCCTGAATCCAAAGAACTGACCTTGAACTTTCTCTGGAAAAAGCCTGATAACATAGGCGTTGTCAAATGACTGGGTACACTGCCTTACCAGTCAGGTGTCTTCATACCAGTGGTAGACCCAGAATTAAAAACCTTGTTCATGTCCCCTCTCAAGCTCAGAGAGAAAAAAATCAGCAGCAAAACATGAACACAAAACTGCAGGTACACCCAGAACACCACCAATCTTGAGGTAAAAGCCAGGCTTGCGTCAACGTCAAGGCAAAAATGTTCTAGCCTGCTTCCCCAGATTCAGAACACACCCAAAGCTGCTACTCCAAACTCACTGCTCCAGCAGCCACGGCCTCTCTTCCCTGGGACATGCAGGGACCCCCCCACCCCCCGCAACAACAAGTCATGCAAGTATGCAGATGTCTCTTCATCTCCCTCACAAAAACCCAAAATAGTTCTTTGTGACCTAAACCTTGTTCCTTGCATCCCAGTCACAAGAGATCGACATTCGGCATTACTGTTTTGTAACAGAATGAGCGAGCTCAATAAATCCATTGCTGGCTTCTCTCAATGATGTACCAAATAAGACTCCTTCCAAGCCTTGGTATTTCAGAACAGGACTAGCAACAAGCAGTCTTGAGATACTCTGCGTATAAGCCCTGTTTACACTGAACAGGCAGTCTGCATGGGGCCAGCAGCAGATGTTGATGGATCATTACATTCACAGTTTGTCTCTAGCCCACTTTTTTGTTTTAAGAATGTAACAATCATTAAAAACACAAAGTGGATGATCCTATTGGCTTGGAAAGTTTTCACAATTGCATGTAGATATCACATTGCAACGGAAATATCTTGTGCTGACACCAGGGCCCCAGAAAGGCAGTTCTTACAATGGGAAAGTTATGCTAAGTTCAGATCAAAGTCAGATCTAGGTGCTAAGAGAACATACAAGCACCAAAAGGATGTGGCTTTGGGCTGAAGTAGGCAGTCAACACCCACTTTTATTAGAAATCTACTTGTTCTTGTCTGAAATCTATCTTTTCTGTGGTTTACAGTAGGGGATTTGCACATAGCAAAAGCCCAGTGCTGGGAGTGCTTCTCCAAGGGAAGTTAACAGCATCCCTTTAGAATAGATATGTAGATCCTACTTTTGATTGCTCCTAGATGGTTGGAAAGATAAAAAACACAGGAGAAAACTATCCCATCTCCTGTTTTCCTATGAAATCATGACAAATAGTGACTTGCTAACAGAGAGTGAGTCTACAAATTCAGGAGCCAGGATGACAGTTTGGGAAGTGGCATGCAATAAGCGTTTTCATCTCTGTATCTATTCCAGTTACCTGTTGAAGTAGATAAGACTTTCACAGAATTATAGAATCATTTATGTTGGATAAGATCTTTAAGGTTATCAAGTCCAACCCTTAGCCTAGCACTGCCAAGCCACCACTGAGCCATACCCCACACCTACATGTCTTTTAAATACATCCAGGGATGGTGACTAAACCATTTCCTTGGGCAGTCTCTTCCAATGCTTGACAACACTTCTGGTGAAGAAATTTTTTCTAACATCCAGTCTAAACCTCCCCTGGCACAACTTAAAGCAATTTCCACTTGTCCTCTGGATTGTTACTGGAAAGAAGAGACCACCATCCAACCCCTCTACAACCTCCTTTCATATAGTTGTAGAGAGTGACGAGGTCTCCCCTCAGCCTCATTTTCTCCAGGCTGAACAGCCCCAGTTCCTTCAGTCATTGCTAATAAGACTTGTTCTCTAATCACTTCATCAGCTTTGTTGCCCTCCTCTGGATATGTTCCAGTATCTCAATATCTTTCTTGCAGTGAGTAGCTCAAAACTGAACACAGTATTCAAGATGCAACCTCACCAAGGCCAAATACAAGGGCACAATCACTTCCCTGCTCCTGTTGGCCACATGATTTCTGATACACGCCAAGATGCCGTTGACCTTCTTGGCCACCTGGGCACACTGTTGGCTCATATTCAGCCACCTATCGACCAGCACTCCCAGGTCCTTTTCTGCCAGATTGCTTTCCAGCCACTTGTCCCCAAACCAGTACCATTGCATGAGGTTGTTGTGACGCAAGTGTAGGATCCAACACTTAACCTTGTTGATCTCCATACAACTGGATTTGGCCCATCAGTCTAGATCCCTCTGTAGATCCTTCCTACCCCAAGTAGATTAACACTCCCATCTAAACTGATGCAAACTTATTGAGCATGCACTTGATCCCCTCATTCAGATCACTGACAAAGACATCAAACGGAACTGTCCCCAACACTGAGCCCTAGTAGTACTATATGTGACTGGATGCTGACTGGATTGTATCTATTTCAGAGATGAAGGAACTGATGCAGAGGTAAATGGGTTGATTTTACATCAAGACAGAGGCCATCAGTTCTCAATCCCTATGTCTTTTAAACCACTAATCCAAAACCAAGAAGAAAAATCTCAAAGTTTTCAGTTGTTCTGAATATTAAATATTCAGTCTTTTTTGGTATAGCAGGTTTGCGCATAATATTGGCACCACTCTAGAACCAAGAAATAGTCCATGTCTGGACCTTGAATGAAGACTTCCCCGGGACACAGAAATGTATCATAAAATCCAAGTATATTCTTAAGCAAGCCCTTGAACATATGCACGAATTCTGAGTGATTGCAATTCCCAGCAGTTCTGCCTTCTGCCCACACCAGTGTTCATGGTTAGCAACGTGACAGCCATACTGGCAAGTGAACCCTGGTCAGGGCAGAGGTTTGAGCACTGAACCATGCCTACCCTCGCTATGGAAGTGCTGGTGGGCTCCCTTACATGGTTTCATCTGTGCCAATCATCTTCCTCACAGGTGATCTTTGGACACCGTTCAGGGAAAAATGTTTTTTTCAGGACTTTTTGGATATGCCCACTCTGTTTGGCAGAAGACAAGAAAAATTTGGTCACAAACTTGCCTTTGCTTATTAGTGTAGAAACACTCTCTGTCTCCTCATCTGAGTTAATTAGAACCCAGGCAATACCTCATCTTTCTCCCAGCTTCTAGCCATTAAAGACCTCAGGGCCAGTGAAGAAGACAAAAGGATGCCTCATTGGTCTATTCGGCTGTATGCATACTGACACTTGACACTTGATTCCTCTGTACAGCAGATGTAAAAATAAAAAAGGAAAGATTTAGGGATATTGGAAAACCTTGCTGTATACAACAAAAACCTTCTGCCTAAAAACCCCTAGATTTCTTAGATCACCTATTAGCATGATCATAATTTTTGCTCAAGTAACAATTTATCTTTACTGGAGCAAGAACATAAGCACATTTTGAACAAAAGTAGGGGGGAAATATCTCACTTTTATGCTTATTCTCTACTAGTTTAAATATAAAGTGACAGAATTAAGACTTCAAGTCTTGGATTATCAACAACGCTTACTATTTATGGAACAATTCAATGTCTTTAATTCAGTACTAAGGCTGTGTGAAAAATACTGTTATAAATCCTTTGCTGATGTAAATTTTCATCACTTCATTAATTCCATGTTAAAAAAGGATTGGCTGATTTTTACTAAGAAGGATGACTTGCCATATACTTAGCTGCTGGAAAGCTGGTAGGTCAATTGTAGGAAATTTGTCATGCCAGATAATAACACTGGTGAAGTTAGGAAGGAAGAGAAAAGCTTTTGGTACCTCTGAGCAACACTCCAGTCTGATCTGTAATTTAATTAATTTGTAATAGCAGAGAATGTATTTTTTTAATATCCTCTGGGAATCAGACAAAATAAAATCATTTATTTCAAGCATCAAAACTGAGAAAGAAATTAAAAGACAATATTTTATTTGGGTGGAAATCTATCAGGCAAGAAAATATTTACAGACATTTTACTCATCTTTTCCAACTCACATCTGGGCAAATCAAAGCACGTGCTTCTCTGTCTCTGTAGAAACATTCTTTCCCAAATGCAAAAGCAAATGTGGAGAATGTGCTGGTTTTGGCTGGGATAGGAAAGAAGGAAAAGGGGGATGTTTGGAGTGATGGTGAGTATCTTCCCAAATAACTGTTATGCATGATAGAGCCCTGCTTTCCTGGACATGGCTGAATGGGAAGCAGTGATTGAATTCCTTGTTTTGTTCTGCTTGAATGTATGGCTTTTGCTTTAAACTGCTGTTAAATTGTCTTTATCTCAGCCCACAGGTATTCACACTTTTACTCTTCTGATTCTCTCCCCCATATCCCATCAGTGGGGAATAAGTAACTGGCTGTGTGTTTGTTTGCACTTGTCTGTATAAAACACAATAAAACCAATGAAAACTCATTACTGCTGTAACATCGAGGAATCCTCACCATACACTAAGAATGCACTGGGCAAGTTTCCATTAAATGAAAAGACAGAAAAAAATCTAAAATGAAAGAAATCAACTTCCTTTGGAAGTACACATATGTACTAAATTTTCAATTTCTGCAAAGAAAAAAAGGACTTTATAACTCCAAAACAGGTTTTCTGTATAGGTTCTTACTTCTGCACTAGTCAAATCAGTCAGAATTGCTTTTACTTACAGGAACAGGGTGATGCTTTCATGGAGCCATACAATGTCAGGGTCAGGAAGGGATGAGTCAGCATCACCTGTAAAATAGTAAGTTCTACTGAATATTCTGGAAATGATAAATCCTTTTGCATGTGCAAGGCAGGTGCATTTTTAACTGTTAACATTCTGTAAGGCAGTGCAAGTCAACAATGATTACCATTACACCACTGCTCTCATACATAGTCCTGCTCTGGTTTCACCCCTCAAAAACACACAAACTACAGTAAAACCAGAGAACAGAGAGGATTGTTGTTATTAAATAAGAAAGGGGCTGCTGAGGTACTGAGGACTAAATAGTTGTTCTCAGCAAACAAGCAGATAGAAACACACCAGTAGTGCAGACACTACTCAATATGAAGAACTGTCTTTCCTCCTTGCACAACAGGAGGCAAATTCAATGTCATGCAATCACAAGACCTAATCTCTGCTTTGACCAGATTGTAAATGATTGTATTGGAAACCACTGGCAGGAGATAGGCCCAAAGCTATCATTATTATCATAGGCTAGTTAAGAGTAGACTGCTGCTTTTCACATGTGTTACGGAAGTGAATGCTTAGCTCTCGGTAGGAAGTTCTCAGTTACATCTTGCAAAGTTTAAGTTCCAGCCTCTGCTGGTGTCAGCGACATGAGCTGCTACACACCCCACGTTCCTTCCAGATCTTCATCCAGAGATTTACAACCTGACAGTGCCTGATTCAGACCTCTGGCAGCCCACAGGCAAAACAACGCCACCCTTCTTCTCTTTGAATCAAGGCTGTCATTTCTGGGTTTGCACAAGCATGTAAGAATGTACAAGCAGAGAAGGCCCAGGGAGGTTAGCATCTCCCTTCACACATGCTCAGCCACCAAAAAGGACTGACACAAGTTTGCGTCACTGGAGGAAATAAGCAGTTGTTTGGACCACAACAAAAGTTCGCAGTCTGGCATCCTGTTGGAGATCTTGTGACTCTTGCCAACCCCACAAGACAAGAACTCACTCCTTGTATTCATCTGTCCTGGGCTGTAACTGAGGCCTGAGGCCTTGTTCAAAGGCTTGACATCAGTAACATAAGTGCAAAATAAAAGCAAGAACTGGCTGCTCTCCATGGATTCATCTTGTTGGTGTCTCAGCTGTGCCAGTTGGAGTTAGTTGTTGGGGAAGAGCACAAATGCTGAAGGGATTGGAAACGTCATGCATGGCGTAAACAGGAACTGCAGAGTCTTGGCAGGACATGCTTGATCTTTGTAGTGTGAGAGAAGACATGGTACAGTTTTTCAGCACAGTCTTCCTCTCCATCACTCCAGAAGGCAATACTTGGAGATGGCAAATACAGATAGTGCAAGGGTGAAAAGGGAGCCATTTCTAAAATACCAGATTGAATTTCCACCTTCTGGAAAATGGGCAGGTTTCTTTCTACCTATTTTCTCTGACCTAGACCATCTCTTCCTGCCTTAGCCTGGTTCTATGAGCAAGGCCAGCACCTGAGGTTTGGGGCTCTCCTCAAACTCCACATCTGCTACAGCTGCAAAAACTAACATAAATTCACACTAGGGAAGAGGAGATCCTGTGAACCACAGGCTCAGTCACAAAGCTGTTTTGGGATCTCAGACTCGCCTTCACTCCAACCTCTACAGTTGCCTGCATCTAGGTATTGGGGGGGGCTCCAGACTTCGCTGTGATGGGATAACTCCCTGCCTGATATCTAGAGCTACCACTAGTTCAGTCTGAGTCTTTTTTAAAGGAGCAATTGATATAAACAGGACTATATATTCTGTTTATCATTTCCTAATACACATTTATGTGTCTTTGCTGAAAACGCTTCCAGCATAGGTAAGCAATTTTTATAATTTCCTCATGTCCTGCTCACTGCAATACTAACACACTCCAAGTAACTGACCAGCCCAAAGGGACAGGCAAGACAGAGCTTTTGGATAGCTTTTGTAGCCTCCCTTCATTCCCCCAGAAACATACCCTGGAGATCCTGAAAGTGCTTGTGTGAACAGAATTTCTCTGGGAATTGCAAGATGGCATGAAACAAGAACACCTTGACTTTCTGGATGCTTTAAACTCTGGTCAGCAGCAGAGAGAAAACATATAAGTCAAAAATACGGTCTTCTTAGGAGACCTAAGATGAAAAAGAGTAAAATGCACCATTTAAGTCTGACAGTTGTTACCAAACCCACACATCTCTCCTTACTTCCCTGGCACTGATTTATGAATCAGATGCCTTGTCCTCTGGACAGGTGCACACATGTTTCACATTAACACAGGTTTTCTTTCACACACAAATCTCCTATGTAAGGTGACCATTTGAACTCATTAATTTACCATACAAAACAAGTATGTTCCTTTATCAGGTGTCCTATGGAGCTCAAGTTAAGGGCAAAACAGTGAAAAAGACTCCTCATTTGAGACAAGAACAGGACGGAAGAAAGTACACGAAGAGACTATACTTGACTCAGTATGACTTACTTTCTCTTAATTCAGAGCATACGGTGTACATGTGATTGTAATGCAGCCAAACAGCTCATTTCTCAAACTAAGCTGACTGTATCTGTAACTCTGGTCATTCCTCACATCAACCTGAGCTTGGGGATACAGCCATTGCAGCTTTTCCTTGCCAAAGATACCTGACGGGCTTCTGGCTCTCACATGTTTCACAGCATTACAAATCCTCAAACACTTGAAATAGAGGTGGCTCAGAACAACCACATGAGAGAGCCTGAAGGAAACAAGGTTTCCCTCATCTTCCCTCTCTACCTGACCTTATCTGAGAGCACCTCCTTTCCGCAGTCATCTGTTCAACCTCGGAGGCCTCAGGTGTGGAACACTGGCAACTTGTGAAAAGCATATGAGGCTGCTTTGCTCTTCTGTTTAATAGCACACATTTTGGTATAAGAGAGATAAGAACTTACTACCGAGGTGAGGTGCAATGCAGCATTGCAGGTAAAGCACAGGGTCCTGGCATCTGAGGCCCTGTTGCTCCCTGCTTCATACTTCTGCATTTGAACCATATCTGGCTTCCATCACCATGGTGCCTGCTCCCACATAAAGAACTTTTACTTATACAAGAGACTAAAGGACATTCACAGCTCATGCACAATGTTCTACCTTCCTTCTCTACAGAGAAATAAGTGAAAATCTGGTAAATTTGCACCAACTTCAGACATACTCTTGGATATCAGTAATATTAGATTTTGAGAGTAATCCTGTTTGTTGCAAGCAAAAAATTTAAGGGGAGGAAGTAGTAAAACATAATTGGTGGGTGGATATCTTTAAAGAAATAAATACACAGTTAAAAGTAGTTCCATGGTCAAGAAATACATTTTTCCAGGAACTTTAGGGCAGAAGATACATACATGAAAACCACAGAAAGATGAAAAAAAAAAAAAAACTAAAAAAAACCCCATAAATATTTTTATATGTATTTCTTTGTTAAAACCCTTAATGTAAGAAGGGTGCCCAAGTCTCCTAGTGTTCTTCATAATATTTCACAAACAACATCTGTGATGGTGATGAGTTACATTCTTTAAGAAGATGCTCGGTGCTCTTGACTCCCACAGATAGCCCTTTGCAACTGCCTGTAAAGCAGGCCCATAATTAGTAGCCACACGCCACGGATGGAAAAAATCCCACCAACTATTACTAGAATGCAGTAACATTATTTCCAAGGGATTCTGAGATGCATCCAGAGTGAGGGAGACCTGACTCATTTCTTGTATTTCACTTTTGGCAGGAAGAAGTGGGGAAAAGGGATTAGACAAACTGCCAAGTAGAAGAAGAAAATGATAAACCTGCCAAGCAGAAGCTGGACACATCAGGTCACTCACTATGAGCCACGTGGAGAAACCATTTGTGCCTCTTCCTCATCACCTCATGAAGCTAAAAATCTCGATTGGTGGAAATTATCATTCCCTCTTTAGCTTCAGTGGCATAGTGACAGTTTGCAGCAGCTGAGGCCACAAACACAACAGTTTTCACTCCATGTGAATGTCAACAAAAATATGCAAAAATTCAACAAAATGCATTTGAAGTGTAACTGATTTTGTAATATGCCCTAATTGGGGAATTATTTTATAACTCCGTAGAAGTATTTGAAGTCTAGCATCCAGCTAGGATAATGCTGTTAGTGGCACTGCCATTTACATAAATTTATAAAGTATTTTTTTTAATTTGTTCTTCTCCCGACCATGTGCTTAAGTTATTACAAAGGTGAGTGATAAACAAGCAAATAAACTCTTCCGGCCAAGAAGCAAGAGATCATCACTGCCACACTGCTTCTGACCTTGAATATTATCTCTGGCAATCAAAACTTTAAATGGAAAAACATCAGCTGCAGCAAAACCACCAGCTGTGAAAGCAGCATGTGTCCTTGTGTCCATGCAGACACAGCATGCTGAAAGGGAAATTCCTGTAGCCACTGCCACCAGCCCATGAGGGGCTAATTCTCTGGACACAGCACTGAATTATCAGGAAAGAAGATTGTCCTACTAAACTCAGTACCGTTACCTTCACAAATGTAAAATTCTCACCTGAAGAGATGACTTAACTGTGTAGGACTGGTGTGGGAGACGCTTCATTAGCACAATGTGGGCTGAAGAAGATACTGTCCCTATCAGGTCATAGTATCACAGTATCACAAGGTTGGAAAAGACCTCTGAGATCATTGAGTCCAACCTATGACCCAACACTAGCACCCACTCGTCATTTAAATCACGGCACTAAGCGCCTCATCCAATCTGTTTTTAAACACCTCCAGGGATGGTGACTCCACCACCTCCCTGGGCAGTGCATTCCAATGGCCAATCACCCTTTCAGTGAAGAATTTTTTCCTAATATCAAGCCTAAACCTCCCCTGACGAAGCTGGAGACCATGTCCTCTTGTTCTGTCACTGATTGCCTGAGAGAAGAGACCAACCCCTGCCTGCCTATAACCTCCTTTTAGGTAGTTAAAGAGAGCAATAAGGTCTCCCCTGAGCCTCATCTTCTCCAGGCTAAACAACCCCAGCTCCCTCAGTCGCTCTTGACGGGGCTTGTGCTCCAGCCCCTTCACCATCTTCGTTGCTCTCCTCTGGACACACTCCAGCATCTCGACATCTCTCTTAAACTGAGGGGTCCAGAACTGGACGCAGTACTCAAGGTGCAGCCTAACCAGTGCCGAGTATAAGGGGATGGTAACTTCTCTAGTCCTGCTGACCACACCATTCCTGATGCAGGCCAGGGTACCTTTGGACTTCTTGGCCACTTGGGCACACTACTGGTTCATGTTGAGTTTCCTGTCCACCATCACTCCCAAGTCTCTTTCCACCTGACTACTCTCCAGCCGCTCTGTCCCCAGCCTATAGCACTGCATGGGGATGTTGCGTCCAAAGTGTAGAACCTAGCACTTGGAATTATTAAACTTCATCCCATTGGAATCAGCCCATCTCTCCAGTCTGTCAAGGTCCCTCTGTAGGGCCCTCCTACCCTCCAGGTCCCACGACACTTCCTCCCAGGTCCCACGACCACTCCTTCTTCTAAAGCAAAGATTTTCTTACTGTGATGCTCCTAGCAATGCTGTTTCTTTGCAGAGGCAGACACTCTCATAAATAAGAAGAAGCAGCCAGCAAACCTAGCTGAACTTTGCCATCAAATCACATTTGGGCATGCAGTGACAGTGAATTTATGCCATTTCTTTAACCATCTGTAAATGAACACAGTCTTCCAAACCAATAAAACAAAATACACAAAATTCATCATCAGTTGTATTTTCATGCATTAGGAACACTAATGGTCTTTCCCTAAGCTAAAGAAGTCCTGACTTTCTGTTTGTGCATTAGCCTGAAGCAAATGTGTGTATGGATACAAATATGTACATACACACGCATCTATATATACATACACAAACGATTTATATAGAAGGAAACCTCTTACACTTTATCTTTCCAAGCAACTCCAGTGCATTTTCTTACAACACTGTAAGTTTCCTAGTGCTTTGTGGCCTCAGATCCTAAAGGGAACTATTAAAGAGCAACATGTGAGCCACCATCCATTTGTGGATGAAGAATGTTAATGATCTGCACTGCCACAGGGAGGCAGAGGAGAGCAGGTACTGAACAACCTCCAGACAACCAGGAGGGAGTTCAAAACACTGCTGCAGGGATGTTGAAACCATCTCAACCTGCAGTAAAAGCTCCAACAGCCATTTTGCAGTGCTGCAAATATTCTTCCTCTTTAAAGCAGCAATTCCTCCTCTCCATCTTCTTGTTGCTGCATTTAAAGTCAGTGCTAAGATTTCTTCTCCAAAATCGCACAAACACAGACATAAAACTCACCAAATGTCTGGGGGAGCCACAGAATTGATACAGTGAACACACAAAAAAAAAAGTCTTATGTTTTTAAAACAATACTTAATTTCCTCAGAACTGTTTCCCCCTCCCCCACATAAGAAAAACCCGTCAGCTACATAGCATCTCAGCTGGACAAAACCTATACAGCTGGGAAAAAACTGCTGGGCACATGAGTTTTCCATGCAGAGCCACAACACTGAGGGGCAGCAAGTTGTAGGATCTGGTGATTTGAGGGGGCTGCTCAGTGCACGGGCTTTCATTTTGCAGTTATGTATAATCACATCCACTCTAGAGCCTGAGTCCTCAGCCAGCAGCTGCTTATTTAACTCATGGTAAGATCTTGGCAGGCAGTCTGACATTTTCAGAAGATAGCTGCAGTTAACAGCACAGATCTACTTATTCACTTCAGTCAGGACAGAATGACCCAGTGTCGTCTTCTGATCTGATTTATGAAAAGACGGCATCAAACAGGGTAAAGTAACTGGCTGCTACGGCGATGATGACATGATGTTCCTGCAGTGCTCAAACATATGGTTTTGGGGAGAGGCAGAACGGGAGCTAATGAAGCTGCAGAGAGAGGGGTGTCACATCTTCCTCAAGGTCCTTAATACTTGGAATGTTTTCTTCTCCCCAGAGGACAAAATTTGAGCTTGGAAACTTGCATAATCCTTCTAAGGGAGAGCCTGGAGGCAAAAATAAATAAGTAAAATGGGAGATGCAGTCGTGCCAATGGCATCTTGGCCTGTGTCAGAAACAGTGTGGCCAGCAGGACAAGGAAGGTGATTGTGTCCCTGTACTCAGCACTGGTAAGGCTGCACCTCAAGTACTGTGTTCAGTTCTGGGCCCCTCACTACAAGAAGGATATTGAGGTGCTGGAGCACGTCCAGAGAAGGGCAATGAGGCTGGTGAAGGGGCTGGAGAACAAGTCCTGTGAGGAGTGGCTGAGGGAACTGGGCTTGTTTAGTTTGGAGAAGAGGAGGCTGACAGGAGACCTCATGGCTGTCTACGGGTGTCTGAAAGGAGGTTGTAGTGGAGCGAGTGTTGATCTCTTCTCTCAAGTGACAGTTGATAGAACACGAGGAAATGGCCATAAGTTGCACCAGAGGTACTGGATATTAGGAAAAAATTCTTTACTGAAAGGGTGGTCGGGCACTGGAGCAGGCTACCTAGGGAGGTGATTGAGTCACCATCCCTGGAGGTGTTATAAAATGGATAAATGAGTTTTTGAGGGACATGATTTAGCAGAAGATCGGTACAGCTGGACTTGATGACATCGAAGGTCTTTTCCGACTGGAAGAGTCTAGGATTCTATGATTATTTCTAGTTCCTGCTTCCTTTCAATTCTCCTTAGTTACTATCCCCTTTCTCCAGAGAGGCCATCACCCACATTTGGCTCAGCACGCCATCGCTCCGCTAACAGTTAACAAACAGATCTGGCTCCTTACTGCAGCCACTCCATGGTCCTATTCAGGCCTGTTCTTGCAAAGAAGTCACCTTGTCATTTTTCCTTAGGCTCTGAGATACACCTCCCACGGGAGGTACAGGTCCAGTTCCCAAATACCTGCTAAACCAGTGGTTTGTAGCCTGTAAGGCATGGATCAGTGACGAGCTGCAAGGAACTGGAAATAGGTCTGTGGAATGCTTCAAGGAAATACAAACAAACCAAAAGTAAGATCTCTTCACTTAGCAACATGTATTTGACAATGTCTGCAGAGAACACTTGTGACTGGTCAATTGTTGTGATTATTTTTTTGTCACCATTGTTTCTAATTTAAGAAGCTTGTAATCACAGCTTTGCACAAAAGTACAGTTCTGGTGATTTCACTGGTAAAACCAAGCTGAACTGCAGATGATTCTCAAAAATAGCTCTGTGGTCCAATCACCTAACAGTACTGGTACACTGATTTCAGGCTATCCAGTCCCTGCTGCTTCCAAAGTAAAAAAAAAATAAAATGGAAAACACCAGAATATATTTATGACAGTTTTGTGACCTCCTTGGTCTTGTGGGCACCTTAGAACTCAAGTGTCCGTGCCATGCTCTGATTCAAGTGTGGCCCTTCAGAAAAAGTATCAATAAAAACCAGGATTGATTTGACACAATATGAATCATCGAAGAAATAAATATGCCCCCCTAGGTTCTCGCTGTAGTCACAGAGACAGACCTTCAGAAAGGCATTAATTCTACCTGTACAATGACGTTAGGACAAGATGAATCAAGCTGGAGACAGTCCTGTGTCTTTTCACTGTTGGGAGAGTTCAGATGGGACTCCTGTTTTGACATTTTTCAAAGTAGGTCTGAATAGCCTGAGACAAAGAGTCTTGCCAGAAATAAAGGTGTTTAGGTGAACCCATTGACCTTTAGACCCTTTTATCTTCATCTCTTTCACAACTAATTCCTTCCAGCATACACCACAAGGCACCAGCACATGGATCCTTGCCTGTCCAAGAGCATGAGGACTACAGGGCATGCTCTGGCCTTGGCTAGGATGCCTCTTCCCATCACACCACTCCATTGCCCATCGACACCAGGGGAAGACGTCCTATCGATTCCAACAGATGTTGCATCAACTCTTTTATCTGCATCAGGCAACCAGTGAGACACTAAGACTAGGAATCCATCTCATCCTTCCAGCATATCATTTTGCAGGGCATTCCCTCACACGTGGCCTTAAAAAAAACCCAAAAACCAAACATGATAATACAGGATTTTCCTCAAAGTATCAGCATATTATTTCTAACTACACTCCTGAACTCAAAGAGTACAATGACCAGGAGATTATCTAAAAGAAGTTCTGAATAATGAGGGTTGTGTCAATGAAAGACAGATAGAAAAAATGGTTTTCATCCCAGTCAAATAATAACCTGAAACCAGGAATGACCTTTTTCTTCTTGTTGCTGAACCTTCAGGTGTCATAGCCTGAATAAACAAGTAATAAGGTTCTGGCACAAGATGCCAGGCATTTCCAGGCAAATTGTACAGACTATAGTTAATTTAATCATTAATTCAATCTTCCACTACTCAGCTCTTGTCATGACTGAAAAAATCAATGCTAATAAGGAGCTTTGGGAAAAGACTGTGTTGATGCCTTAACTTGTACAGACTAATTTTAACCTGCTATCAAATGACTAAGCGGCTTTAAAGAACCTATAAACCCAACAAAGAGATTTTTAAATGTCTCTTTCCCAAACAGTGCTCTCTGCTGATGAAGACATCTAAATGCATGAGGGTGGGTTTATGTGCCACCCTAACCTCTCTGTCAGGAATGCTGGGGATGAAGGCCAAAGTCTTGTACTTCAACTGCACCAGCCTCTCCACTTGCGTGTAGGAAAGCACCAAGCAATGAATCTGACAAAGAGCAATTTTGAGTAGTCAGAGACAATAACAGGATCTGAATCAGCTGTAGCTGAAGGTAAAGACCATGGTGCTATTTGCACATTCAGATAAATTGCCTGCTAGAGCAATAACAGAAGCCTGAAGAGCTACTGTGACGTTAAGGAATGGTTAAGATGGGATAAAACCAACATTCTGAATAGTCTCAGCTTCACTCTTGAACAACCTGTCCAGTCCTGACCTGTCCCTTTACCTCCAAAGTCTCTGAAGAGGCAACCCAGGAGGTCACAAGGCATCCAAGGGATTGTTCCTCACCTCTGGGAGCTGTGAGACTTTCCTGTTCTGAGTCACACAGCTTTTTCGCCACTTCTTGGTAAATTTTGCATCAAAATTTGTTGCAGGGCCACATTGCCCTACTTTAAGTCATGTTGCCATTCCTGTTTCACCTGGGGAACACTGACTCCAGAACACAACAAGTAGGTGAATTATGATATTGTCTTTTCTGAAAAAATTTCGCTTTATGACTAGTCAGTTCTTCCAGTCCAGTTGCCTCTTCCACTCCATGTTGCATCCCAATGTGTAACAACTAACCATGTTGATCTGAGCACCAGAGTAGCAACTCTTCTGTTTCTCATTTCTTCCTGCAGCTCCTAGCACTATAAGGCCTTGATGTTTAAATGAAGGGACCTGAGGTACCTTGATTTGTACTTAAATACAAATAAACACACCAATACCATTAGTAGATTTTTAGAAAGATGTTTTGTTTTCTGAAGGTCCACCGATCCATATTGAAAAGTGCCTGTGAATTTTTCTAGCCTCTTCCATAGTGAATAGATTATCTACTGAATATCCATTGAATTTTCAAAGGCAAATTAAATTTGTTTTCCTTTCTATTCAGTAGCTTTGACCGTAGATGGAGACATGTGAAAGGATGGATCCGAGGTAAAATACTCACTCAGCTTGAGAAAAAAAGCTGTTTCACTCCTGCAAGAGAGCCCCTCAGCTGCCAATTTCACAATTCCCTCCTGAACACAACAATATATTTATAATAATGCCTGTTGCCATACAAATGAGAAAAAAAAACACAAACAAAACAAAGAGTCAGGTTGTGGAATAAGCAGAGTATTTATCCCAGCTAAACATCACTGCCTTATCACTGTGATGAGGGTAGAAAGGAAACCAAACTCCACTACATCAAACCAGCTCTTAACACTGAGATCCATCCTGATAATATCAAGGCAGATAGTTTATCAGCAGCATCTCATCCATCACTAACTCTAAACATGGAGCCTGTGATGAGGTTATCATCATAGCAGAACCCCGTTTCATTTCCCTAGTGCCTTGTTTTCATCCAAATAACAGCATCTGTGACCAAGACACCAGTCTGGACCCCACAAAGCTAATTCCAGAGGGACCAAGGTGTCTCAGAAAATCTCTGTGATCAAAGGGGTTGCCAGCTACAGTTTCCATCTTGCACGTGAATCAGCATCACTTCATACCTTGGCCCTACAGTTTCCCTTTAATGAGGCTGCTCTCAGATATCTGTTGTGCAGTGCCACAGCTTGGGGCTTACAGGGAAAACAGGCATGGCCATGGGCTCTTCCACGTTATCAGCACAGGAACGACATTTGGCTACAGAGTTACCAGAAAAGCAACCACTGGATGGATGCAAGCATCCCCAGGCACACTGTATGTGTCCAGCCCACCATGCATCTCCATAAAGCTGACCTCCCTGTCTCACTCCGCTTCACCTCTATGCCCTATGTGACAAGGTCACCCACCAGGGCTACATCTACCCCTGTCATGCCTTACCTGCCTCAGATGGCACAAGTTCCCCAGCGCATGGAGCCCTGGGCGCTCCAAAATCTCACATTCTGAATATCTCTATTCCTTGGTTGTCAGTGGCCCTCTTGTTTGCTTCCTGCAGGGCAATACCTGCATGTTCAGCCCTCAAGACTTGTTCATGAAAAAGATGGGGAAGGTGCTGGTCAAGCTGAGGTCTTGGACCCCAGCACCTGAGATTGCTCTGAGCCAGCACACTGCAGCTGCCGTCACGAGGGGCTCAGTCTATGCAGCATACTTGAGGATTGCCATCAACAGAGACTTATTAGCATGGAAAACGATTCCAAAACAAGGTGTCAAAGCCTGTGGTTGTGCTTTTTTACTCCTGCAACAGTATGTTACATGAAACAGAAAAATCTGTATATAGGAAAATTTGTCACTTTGGGGCAATTTCTCCGAACTCTTACCATTCTTTATTTGGTTATTCTACAAATCACTGCTTTCACCCATCCTTAGCTCATCATTTAACAGGAAAATGGGATGAAGCTGAAAGATAACAAAAACTCGGCAAGACTCCAAGCACAATTAGACATTTCAATGAGTAACGAGCATGACCGGAGCTACAGCAGTAAATATTTAAAATCATTTTTGAAATGAAGTCTCAGGAAAGATGCAAACTCTTATGATTTGAGGCATTAGTTAACCTCTAATTACAGAGGGAAAGGGAGGAATGGAAACGTTTCTGAGATAAGGGATAATCTAACTACGTGTTGCAGTATTTCTTGGAACACCCTTGGTCCACCCAATTCTGGACATTGTCAAAATACTGGGCTAGAGGCTCACAGGTCTGGGTGAGCTTAGCAGTTTCTAAATTTCTTAAAAAAACAATTTTAAGTTATACTTTACTTGCTACAAATATCTGATTTTCTACACAAATTGAAGAAATATATTATTTCATAAAATCAGATGTTTCATTGCAGGAAAACCTTTACCATAGTTACCTTATTGTTTTTTCCCTAGGAGCTGCAATTAATAATTTGTCCACTGCAAACATCTGTTTTTTATTCATGTAATATATAGGTTATACATATATGTATACACACAAAAAATTAGATGCTGCAAACTATTTGTTAAAGACATTTTCTAGCATATGAGACAGTTACAATGAGAAAATTGTTTCACAGCACAGGTGACCTGATCTCAAACATCTTTACAGATAAACTGTGTAAGACCATAGTACTTTCTGATTTACAGTATACTTTATTCCATTCACTGAAACTTCTGATTATTCTATACGGCCTGCTCTACTTCTCTTTCCTCCATCTAATATTGGATCCCTTTATTGTTTAATTCTAATATTTTGGGAAAAAAAATTTACAGCCCATTTTGTAATGGCCAAAGGCATTATTCTCCATCCTCAGCTGGGTATTTTAAACCAAATGTCTCATAATATACACAGCTATATAAATCCAGGTTAGTGTCCCTTCTGCTTTCAGTCTGCCGTGGCAGGTTTTGTTGTGGAAGCAGCTGGGTTTGGGCCAAAAGATGCTCTTACAGCCAGGGAATGTTGATGGTGGTTCTCAGATCCACAACCTCAACATAGGAATGCTTCACCTCCTGCCCAATGTGTTTTATTTTACTGTAGCAAGTCACCACAGGATTAAATGGTTAGCTTCAACTTCCCCATATCTACTGATCTTTCAAGTGTTATGGGCTTAGGCCTAGACATACCTGGAGAAGAGGTAAGATAAGGAATGCCATGGAAAAGTGGCACACAGGGTAGGAGTCAGAACAGATGCGATAGCCCCATGACACACAGCAGCATTTTGTAACAGAAATAACCATCTCTGTGCTGTAAGCTGTGCCAGGTTTACCTATATCTGTAGTCTTACCAAAGGTAAATCGGTTCTTGCTGGAAGAAGGAGATGCCAAAATACCCCAGCCACCTAGGTTAGATAGTGCTGATACAGCAAGCAAGCAAGTCTTAGCAGAAACACACAGTCATTGTGCCTGTTTGGAGCCCTGCTGAGCCACGGCTGAACTGGAGGGAACAGGAACAAACGGGTTTCTCTGGGATCTGCCAAACCCACGCAGTCTATTAAAGCACAGAAAGCACAGAAAGCACTCCAAGGTGCAACAGTCAGTGTCAAGACGAGGGGATGTGATGGCAGCTCTGGCAAACATTGATGACACCACCATGAAGTAGCTTTGTCTACAAACTAGTGGTGTCAGCCACTTGGGGCTGTGCACATCCACTCACGAGCCAGCATGCTGAGAGTGATGGTTTGCCTTTGGTACAGACCATGCAATATGGTTTGCAATCATTGTGAGCAATCAACCCCTAGAAACAAGCCTGCCTAATGAGTTTCAGTAGTGTTTATATGGAGACATTAAAAGAAATAAGTGGGAGAAAGTTGATTCCTATGGGACTTGTTAAGATTAGCAACACTAGTCCTGGACAGTCCACTTACCATTGCTGTTCACTGTGTGAACCCCTGCACAAAAAATTCATTTTATTTACACATACTTTCCTGTACTCTCCCTCAGTAAGACAGCACCAAATGGTCAGCAGTGTTAACAGACACCAATAGGATGGGAAGCAGTATTTGTTCTGAGTCCTGGTAGATTTGATCTTCCAATCATGTTCCTAAAGCATTACCAGCTTTTTCTCCTGGCCTGAATCCAAAGCCTGTTTTTAAAACCAGAGGAGCATCGATGCTGTTTGTCTGCTGAGGACTGGACATATTTTGGCAGTGGGCTGCTGGTTAGAAGAGTTGACAGGACTGCTAAGCTGCTGAATCACTCCTGAAGAAGAAAGGGAAGATTCTGCCCTCTGGATGCAGTCCAATTAGCATCTCCAGAAACTTCTGTGATACAATTTTGACTGCTTTCCCCACTTTCAACTTGCCTCATGCTTGTCAGCATATACATTATCCTTGCACAAGAATCAGTTTTTAAAGGGTGTCCTAAACCTCGTCAGTGACTCGGTCACACGGATGTCATCCAGGCTGTAGAGCCCAGACGTTGCTTGTTGTATCAAAACACCAGGCTGCACCTGAAGCAGTGCTCAATGTGTCAGCTACCCACTGCCACTCCTCCAGCATGGCCCTAAAAACCAGCCCAGTGCTTCAGCTCTGGGCAGCCCTCCTCCGTCTCCATCGCCTTCTGAAGAGGAAACGGCACAGACTGACCAAATTCCAATCTCCTTACATAGCCCCTCGGAGCTGCTCCCCGGGCGGCTCAGCACAGCCCTCAGCTGCTTGCTCAGATCCGAAAATGCAGTGAACATTGAGAGCCAAACCCTTCTTTACAAAAGAAATCAAGTGTGGGATATTCCTAACCTTGGGCTAATCAGACCCCCAGACTTTTCTCTGCGTTGGATGCAGTCTCAAGCTGCATCTTTTGTTATTGACATAATTTAAAAAAAAAAATAAAAGGAAAACCAAACAAGAAAACAGTTTTGGGAAAGAGTGCAGCCAAAGCCCCAGCCTAAGGGAGGAGGGGAGATGCAGTAGACAGAAGAAATCACTGCAGCGCACAAAACCAGCTCCTCCTTTACCTGCAAGAGGTTTTATTGTAAAATTAGAGCATTTACAGTGGTGATACAGAATACTATTTGAGACACGTAACATCTACACAGACAGAGCACTTCTCATTGTAATAGCTGTAAATGTTGATTTAGGTTCAGACCACAGATTTCCCACCCCCCAAGATTCCAGAAGAAATCTATCCCTGGTGGAGATGGGGCAGGCTTGGTCTCCCCTCGGATCTGTCTTTTAAGAGTTTCCAGATTCAAGCCTCAGATGAGCCATCTCTGTTAGGGAGCTGTTTGGGACTGCAGAGACCAGGTCTCAGACCCACAGAGTAAATCTGAGTTCGAACTGTGGGGAGGCGTTGTGATTTTCCCAAGCACAGAGCAGCCTTTCAGTTGACTGAAAGCAGCTGATGCCGCCCTGCAAACAGGATCCTCCCTAAAGCCTCACTGAGAGACAGCTATCTCTGCTAGAGGTAAAGGGGGACAGACACTGAAGATGACGGAGCCTTCAAGGCTCAAGGTCAGCAAAGCAACTGACTAAAACCCTGACACTCTGCTCTATCTGCTCTGCTCCTTGAGCAAGAGCTTCCCACACCAGAAAGACCGAGACAGCACCTTCCATAATCAAACACACCCTTTAAAAACTAATTAAAACATTTAATTAGCTTTTGATTAACAGCAGATTTCAAAATCCTTTAGAGACTTGAAGATCTGCAGAGGCACACTATTGGGGTCTGGGGCCGTTTGTTTTTTAAATCAGTTCCCTCCTTGAGAGCAGACACACAATTACACCGCGGTATCAATTGCTCCTCATTTGCAAAGCCAGCACATGAAGCAAGTTGTGTTAATGTGTCGAAACGAGGGCAGAAATAAAGAGAGCAATGGATCACTGAGTCTTTGAAGGGAAAAGTAATATTGCAGTAATTTATAGAAGGAAGAGTTTGTGGGTGGGACAGTTGCTCTCAAAGAACAGTGGCATTCAGCCAGTAAATATGGATTGTTTGAGAAGAGCATCACTGCCATCTTCAGGACAGCCGTTTCTTCTTTCCTCTCATGCTGCAGCTTTACCAGGAGCATGTTTCTGGTTTATGCAATACAAAAGGAAGCGTTTTCTGCAACTCTAGCCAAAGTGATATTTTTAGTTATTATTGACACTCTGCGGATGACAGTTTGGTCCAACACCTCCCAGCTTCTGAATTTCGACACCTCAAACTGCCTATACAGGAACATTTCATAATTATTATTTTCAGTGCAAACTTTAGCTTAAGATGGAAAAGACCCGTTGATCAGTCCAGCAATATTTCCTAAACGATGCCTCTCACCCTTTATTCAATCCAGCTTAAATGTCTGCATGGAGCCATCCTCTTCCACTTCTCTTGCAATACGTTTATGTTAGTGTAAGAGATGTATTAGGAAACCCATGACATCAGCCAACTCTCCTTCCCTTGGCATTAAACCATTGTTCTTCTAGTCAGAATGCAGACAATCAGCAGATGAACACAGAAAGCACCTCAAGTTCAGGTCTTTCATTCCTAGGCACTACAAGACATTTCAAAAGTGCACAGGGCTGAAGGTAGATATTATCACCTTAAAAACAACAGTAAGGATGCTAAAGAGGATAAAGGCAATTGCTTAAAATCTGGCAAATAGCACAGTTAAGACTTCCACATTACTTGAACTCAAGTCTTTCGGCAAATGCACTCCCACACTGCTTTTAATTACACCAGTGTTTATCAGGGGTCACATAGCTGATTATGGGGACATCAGTTTTACAGTGCAACATCTCTCTCCATCCTGCAATCAAACATGTCTTTCATGTGCCCTTTCACATGATGGGTGTGTTTCCAGCATCATGTGATGAGCTGTTTATGTGCACATACTCTCTTTCCAAGCCTGGACACCAGCCCATCATTTAGCCAACGATCAAACATCACTTTGGCACAATGGGCACATGTGAAACCACACAATGAGGAAAAATGAGGAGCCAGGATAAATCAAGCAGCTCTGTTTCCTCCTTGCCTGCATCCAAGGAAAAGATAGGCCACAGATCAGTCCAGATACATACTCCTGCCCAGTTGGCTCTAACTTGGGGATATCTGAGACTCCTATGACTACAGGCCACTTCTGCCTCAGTCAGTTCATGGTGACTAGCAAGAAACAAAGTCAGTAAGGACATATAGATGTCAGCTGCCACAGGAATTCTCCATGCTTCTGCAGATGAGGACATCAGCCATATGCCCTGGGTGGCAAGGAAAATACGAACACACAGAGACACACCTCTGGAGACCCTGGAAACAAAGCCAGGAAAGGACACGGCTCTCCAATGTCCCATCTCATCATTGTGGTCACCATGTGCTTGTAACTCCTAATTTAATTCATTGGACAACTGTGGCCCCTGCATCAATGTGTTGATTTCTGGATAGTGGTCAAATATGAGCAGAGAACACAAGGCAGCAGGGCAGGAGTCTGCAGGGGATTAGCAGACCACTGCAGTTCACAGCAGACTGTTAAGAGGAAGAAGACAAATACACCTTCAGAACTTCTCAGAACTTCTCTTGCACAAACTGAGGTCCCAGAAGCCATCCTATGATCTGTTCACAATCATTCCCAATCAAAGCAGCATGTGGAAGATAACACAGAGCACCAGGGTATTCCCAGATGTATCAGATGAATGTTTTTTTCAAAAGGGAAATGAATGGTCTTTCACAAAACAGTAACTGTGAAACACAAACATGACTGAGCAGGTCAGCCAGCAAAAGGCTGCAAGTAAGCATGGCCCCAGGAGCTCCAAGACCACTGGCACACACGGGCAACCTCAGTAAGCATGTTCATAATGTACCAAGTCCACGTAACTTCCTGCCAGCCCATCACGTGCTTAAGCATTTTCTGGTGAAATAATTACAGCACTTGGAAAGCTTTATTCTACCACTTGCCCAAGCCTTGTAACATGTAACATCCTGATAGTAATGGGATGACTTCACCTCTGCCCCATTCAACTCCACAAACACCCACTCCACACTACATCTGTGACAAAAAGGGACCAGAACATTGCTGAGATTCAAGAGACAGGGTCAGATTATACCTGGATAGATTTGCTTATCAGATACAGCATAACTTGGACAGAAGAGACAAATCTCTCCAGGAACCCTTGTATCATCATGGTAATAAAACTAAAGGATGAGACCAACCTGAAAGTGATCATTAGCAATGAAACAGGGGAAGCAAAGCACTGTCCCAGATCCAGGGCACTGGACAATCATTCAGTTTTTAAACAACCCACGTGATAGCAATTCATTACAAAATCCACATGCAAATTCATAGCATGAACTTTATACTGGGATTCCTTTAGTCCTTATTTCATCAACCACAAAGGGAGAGCTGCTGCTGTTGATCAGTCAGCAGACACTACATTGACTTGGAAGAAGTGAAAAACTTGCTTAGGCCAGTAAAAAGACCAAAAGAAAGAATAAGAAAAAAAAAAAGGAGACCGATAATCGAGGGCTAGTTCTCTATTTTGACAAAGGCAGCTGCTTCTCAAAGAGATTTTTCTCTAAATTCTGAGAAACAAGTAAACCCATCACCACAGCCAGGAAGGGCATCCTCAAAGCACAATCAGAACTTGTTAGCACCTACGCCTGCAGTGCCCATTAAACATCTCGGTGAGTTTCCACACAGACCAACTTTTGAAATGCCACAACTATAAACTCACAGCAACTGGATAAACTACTACTTATTATTTACACATAATTCACAAGGTGTAAGTCTTTTCAGGGACAGAAAGATAACACTAAGTTTAGAAAATCCAAAGGAAAGAAGGATCAGTATTCTTCTAGTGATGCAGCTGCCTTATGAGTGACCACATCCCCACTGCCCAAGACAGGTTGGCATCAGCTTTGCAAGCCAGGAGAGAAGCCAGAATACAATTCATCCAGAATGAGATGTTTGCCTGAGAATACTTAAATGCCACAAGCCATTTCAGGATCTCCCTTTCCAGATCTGCTCCAGTCATAGTAAAAATATTCAGCAATAGGCAGCGTTCCTAGTGAAGTGAAACCCTGATGTTGTTTATAAGCAGAGGACAGACAGGAAGGGATGATCTTTTAGAGGAAAAATTTCCATTTTTTGTGTACTTTTTATGTGTAATTTTAAGAACCAAATCAAGTTCATATAAGTAGGCTGGTACTAAAGAACTGCAGAAAAAAATCCATTAGCTCTGTGATCAGGAGTGACCCTATGCAGCCACTTTTCCATCTGTGAATGTTGACACATATCACACAAGCCACTGTAGACCCATTTCCCCCAGACCCACCCATGCCCAGAACCCGTGGCCCATAAGAAAGCAGCAATTGTCTTTACTCTTGGAGTAAAAGCACCACAAGGAGGGCCTTCCACCCACAGCAGCTACAGGGTGGTTACACCAGCTCACAGCAGAGGGAGCTGGCTAATTCTGGCTAATTTGAGCAGAGCACTTATTTAAGCCATTGAAGGCACCCAGGGCAGTACCCCAAGACTGCAGGCTTTCACATATCCCAGGGTGGTGCCATCCAAAGTCAGCAATTTTTCCCCTAAAACTTACATAAAAGCTGCTTAGCCGTCAATACTTAGTGCTGAGCCTGCCAGCTGCTCTTCTTTCTACTACCACAGATATCTGGAGAATTAAAACAGAGAGGGAGAAGATTAAAGAGTGGTTTTGCAGGGAACAAGCACCAAAGCTTGAACAGCGAACACATAGCAGTTACAGCTCAAAAATGTGAACAGCTGATGCCTGATGCACTGTAAGGCCTGTGTTCTTCTCCTGGATAGCTCATGAGTAGGAAAGCTCACGGAGTTGTGGGCCAGCCAACTAAAAGGCACGCCAGCTCTAAACTCCCTTCCCAGCTGTGTACACAGAGAGATTGCAGAACACAAATGCCAGAGGAAAAGAAAAGGAAAGCTCCGATTATTCTCAGACCACAAGAACAACGATGTTTAAAGACAAAGATATTGGCAGTGCAGCAGAAAGGAAGAGCTGCTCAAGTTGACTGAAGAGACTGTGTGTTGTTCTAATCAGCAGACACGGAGGCAAGACAGAGAAGATGCAGTCTGCTATAGGGCTAGTTCTTCCACAATGGCACCCAGGCTGGATTTACTGTTTCAAGTGTTTCCTCATGAGACTGGAAAAAAAGCCTGCCAAACATTCAAGTTGTGCTTAAAACCGATCCTCTGCAAATCAGGTTTCCTTTAGGGGCTTAACTTCCAAAAAGTAACACTGGACAGGACTGTGATTTGCCACTCCTGTGGTTATTATTCAATAACTATATTCACAGTAATGAGGCTGAGATGATTTTTTTTTTCCTAGGGGTAAGGAACTCCTGAGGACAGTCACCCTTTTGGATACATGTGGAATAGTTTGTTGTGCTCAGTCTGTAACAATCATACAATTCTGAGAAAAGATTTTTTTCTTTTTAAGAAAATAATAAATACACAAAAACAAATGAAATTTTGTCCTTTCTCAGCTGGATTCCATTGTAATGCTGCCAAAAGGACTGGAGAGCAGCATCATGTCAAAGCAGGAATATTTTATATTCCTACAGCCAGCACAGCACATGGTTTGCTTTCTCTGGAGCTGGGACTTCTGCTAAGCATCTCTGCCAGGAAAGAGAAGACGTTACCCTGCTGAACAGAGGATGTACAGGTACCAGCAATACACACTTCCACTGCCTCCAAACTCTTCCTTGCACATCATGACTTAAAGTTTTGCTGATCTCTTATTTCCAAAACCAAATAAAAGAGAAAAAGGAGAATCTTTCTGTTGGTTTAGAAAGGGTGTCCACAAGAAATCTAGCATGGTCATTCTGTAAATCAGCTTTGGTGTGAGTGTTATATATAAAATTACAAAATATTATTTGTCCAACAAATAAGCTAATTGTGTTCATGCTTACGTTTTAGGCGTAACCACAACAGCACCACACACACATGGTGCACTAATGTTTGCCCATTAATACAAAATGTACCGTTTCCCACAGATGTCCTTTGTAGTAGTTCTCAATTCTTGTCTTCGCCTTCAATTCTTCCCCTCCTAAAAAAAAGCTTTGTTTTCTTCACTAACCTATCAAAAGTTTAACACTTATTCTCGTAAAATCCCAGTCAAACAGGAAATAGTATTCAGTATGCTAAGATTATTCAGATTTAACACAGAGATCCACAAGCACAAACTTCCTTTCTCTCTGTACTGGTGTATATCTCCCCACCATTGCTACAGAAAGAGCCAAACTGGTAGCCTAACCTGGAATACCATTTCTGACAACTCTACTGAGATATTAACGTGGGTGGCCAAGATGCAGACTCTTCAGCAACTTCCACTAGGATCTATATGAACTGGACAAAGTTCTCCTCAAATCCTGTATGAGTAATATTTCTGGGGACAGGGAAGCGGCACAGAGCAGAGAGTGAGAGCCCTGAAACACGCTAGGTTTACATCAGTGAATTAGATTGGTGGTTACTGGTAATGACACAGCAGAGTTTTCACTATATAAAATCTATAAATTTATTTTTTTGTAAAAATCCAAAGAGCACGAAGACATCTCACTCAAAATACTGGTAAATCAAACCACACTTAGAAAAATGAAAGCTGATTTTATTATCTTATCCACAGCCAATCATTTGACATGAACATGCATACGTAATTTTGCTACGCACACACCACAGTTTAACGTTAGTTATTAAAGGTTAAACATACAACATACATCCTTACAAAAATGAGTCAAAATGCAAACATAACTTTTAAACAAAACAGTTTTTACTTATTTAAAAAAACCTTTTGTGTTGGGTACCATTTTGTACAAACACAGTTAATTTAAACAAATCTGCTTTTAGTTTCCTCATGGTTGCACATGAAAATAAGCTGCAATAGAAAATGAAGTCATCAAGGGATTTTTAAATAGCAGAAGTAGGCAGTCTTGCCATGCAGAAGAAGCAATATTAAATATTAGTTTTTCAAAAAAAGAAAAAACCACAAGTTTAAAAATATTTAGTTCAAGTCACAAATCCTTCCCCAGTACAGAGAAATCCAAATGCAACGCATAATTAGCTGCCACTTAGGATGGCTATTCTGAAAAGTAGAAATACTTTTCAGAATTGATAATTTTCATTGATTTGGCACAGAAAAGAAGTCTGAGCTTACTTAAGAACAAAGAATTGATTAAAAAAAAGGGAAACAAGAAGAGAGAAAATAAAAAGCAAGAATGAACGAGATAGTAGTTGCAATCACTAAAAAAAAAATCTGTGCATCTCAGTCATTGCAGAATACTGTCTGTCTACAGCAGGTGTGAATTCCAGGTAATCGTTATTGCAACATGGATTTAATTTGCTTGGAGGTAGTCTCATCATTCAAATGCTTTGTTGTGTACCTAAACACAGAAATAAAAAGCAAGTTGAGAACACAGGTGCTATTTTGCTTTGGTTTAACAAATATTCCATTTTTTTGTTTACTGTAAAAAGAGTAAAGCCCTCAGCCTTCGATCGTCACCCACTCCACAGTTACCAAGTGCTCATAGGTCATTTCATCATAAACTCACATTGCGATTTGCGATAGGCAATTATCAATAAGACTAACTCTGAGGTCTCCAAGGGAAGTATTTTCAAGTACCACACAGCTTCAGAACCTCTTCTTCAAAACTTTCCGTGACCAAACCATTCTAAGATCCCTCAATGAGAATGGATTTAATCGCTTCTCAACCTACTTTCCTTTTTTTAGTTAACTAACTGTGCTGCTAAATCTAAAGGGTATACACATGTTTATTCCAGCCCCTTCCCCCTTCAAAATCCTCTAGGACATTAGAACAATTTTAAAATCACTACAAAAAAATTAGTCATCTCATTTTAAAAGAAGGTGCTGCATATCCTCAATGCTGACCTTCTTAGAATGATTTCCGTGATCTTCCTTCTCTTACCATAATCTAAAAGCAAGTAAAAATTTATTTTGTAATTTAAATTTAACTCATTAAATGAGTACTTTTGTTGCTATCCACAATTGCTGAGATATTTCAGTTCTTCACCTGAAGAACATAAAATGACTTTTTGGTTTGGAAGTTAATATCAATAGAGATTTCTGCACTTTTTGGTAAATTGCACTTTTCACAAACAGTGGCCTAAGGTTTTCTAAAATCCCAAGGAGTTATTGCACTCAGTATTTTGCCCACGTGAAAAAAGTGAATACAATAATCTCAAATTATAAACAGCTGATCTCCCTCCAAAATCTATACCACCTTCCATATACTTTTTTTGATTTAATCTCTCATGAAATCTTCTTGAATCTGCTTTCACCACACACATACAGCAGCTCACCTCTGCATCTCTTCCTAACAATTCTAAAAGGGATTTAAAAAGATTTAAATACCCTATCCAAATGAGTAATTAAATGTATGAAATCAGGATTTTTAAAAGTACGTATGCATGAAATGGGTTGATGTACTGAAAGATCAGCACGACATAATTGATTCAATTTACACTACCAAACACAAAATAACACACAACTGAGTGAGAAACAGAACTATATTGTCCATGTACTATATCAGTGTCAATAATGGGGAAATAGGTTATCAGTAAAGATACGTTCATTTACAACTGCAATCACAATGAATTAGCTGGAAAAAAATGCTAATATAACATTTTCCCTCTGGAAGCTTGTGTTTTCACTGATCGACATAAAGGAAGTTAAGACGAATAACAAAATGATTTCAGCATGGAAATACTCACATGAAGTCTCAAATTAAGCCCAAATACTTTTTTTTTCCTTTAACTAATAATCTGCAAAAACTTTGCAAGTGAGACCACTTATATTACCACATTATTACATTTCTTACTACATATGAACACATAAAAAGAGGGCAAGCGAAATTAAAGCAGTTTCACTACAGATAAGAAAAACAAGTACAACTGCACGCTTTCAGGCAAGACAAGCTAAAGTTTCCTCGTTTCAAAGTGAGTGCATGAATTGTAACACCCAGTTACAGTTAATTAAGCATTACCAAAGTGACAGGATACTTATTCAAGAAAGGACAAGAATGAAGCCTTCAGCTTCCGGTCACAATTTGGCACTTCTTGCTGCCACTCTGATGCTGGACACTCATATTACTGACTACACATACAGCTTTATAATCTTAATCAGCAGGTTTTAGGTTTCTGTACAGATTTATTCCTTTTTTTTTCACCTCTCTAATTAATGTAGCAACTTGTCTCATCTATTCTAGAGTAAAAACATTGAGATTCTTGCCTTAAGTACCTCCCTATAAATACTTGGTGAAAGAGGAACAACTAGTTACACATCAAAAAGCTATCTGCCTTAAACATCTGAAGATATCTGAGAAATATGTAAATCACTGCTCTTGCATTCTACTCTACTAACAAAAAATAAAATCATTAAGCCACGGTCAAACCACATACAGCTGAGAACAAGGCCAAGGCAAACTAATCCAGCCTCTTCTTTGGTAACCTGGCACAAGTCACAGTGTGTATGTTGCCACTGCTCATTTGCTTCGTTTTTCTTTTCAGTCATCAGATATCATCACAGTTAACTTCTAGCTAGTTTTTGGTATGTACTATAAGTTGTCAACCATTTTAACTTCAAATATAATGGCTACTGTCACTCTTACTTCTAAAGATTCATTCTTAACCTACAGGCAGCTAAAGTATGCAAGAAGTTAACTTAGAATGAACAACTGCAAGTTTATGACCCAGCTTTTAAAACACAGTAGCTTCTCCAGACACCTCTTTCTCAAGACACACTGGAAGAAAAAGCCTGCAATAACCACATTCACCTTTTACCTGTGGCACTGACTGAATACTTCACTGCTGAAGGAAATGCCTTGGACAATTTATGAAAATTGATGTAAAAATATTTAAAATAAAAGAATGAGAGCACCTGAGAGCATTTAGAAGGCCTTCTACACTGTTAGGAGGCTGGTCTTTAAGAACTTTGATGCATCCTTTCATCTAGGAGTTAAAAAAAAAAAAAAAGAGATTATTTTTTTATTTTACTATCTTAAGTTTACAGTAAATTCATCTTGTCAGAGAGGAAAAAAGTATTTAAAAACCACAGCAGTGTAATTAGTGATATTAAAGGAATTAGGCTTTCAGTATTACATTCTCCTATGACAGAATGGCTGAACTACTTCAAAAATCTGCATATCTCTAGACATGCAATTTTGATGTCAGGCTCTGCTTTATTGACCTTGGGAAAAGGAACTGTTAACAATAATCCTGACAGTGAAATAATGACAAACTGCTGCTAATACAATTGGATAACAGTCTGTTTGAAACCACCATGAAGCAGCATCCAGTAACAGCACGTATTCCATAGACCTACCATCAAACAACAGCAGAGTGGATGATGAACCTAGCTTTTTACCAGATAGCGAGACACAAGCTAGATGGCATTATTTCCCATCATTCTGATTTGGACATTTCAGCACAAGCACTGTTCACAAGTACTTAAAGATACTACCTAAATTCCATCAAAACAGACTTTTCACGACCTAACAATGACCATTTATTTGTCTGTAAGCCCAGATTGTATTTCTCACTACTTATGCATATGGTTTGCTAATAGCAATGCTAGTGGTAGCATCAATCCAAACTGTATACACCTGCTACTAGAACCTGAAGAACAGAAAATGAGCCTAAACACAATTTAAATACACAAAAAATGACTTAGTAACAACAAACTTACATCGATTTTTGAAGTTTTGGCAAAAGCGCCCACTGGATGCACGTGGTCATAGAGTATGATGACACCCACCATTACCCTCAGACAGAATGATACTGTTTCCTCATTTGTAAACCTGCTTCTGTATTCACTGTAATTTAAAAACATAGATTATTTTCCATCAATCACAAGATGTCAGTGCCTCCTGGTAATGTCCAAAGTAAGATTAAAGAGAAAAATCCCACTATAAATCCTCAGAGAAAAAAAAAATAAAATCACAAACCAAAGCAAACAAAACCCCAAATACGCATCAACCCCACAAACTTTTGAGAGCTTTCCTTCTTCCTTTCAATAACATACCTATGAGACAGACCACTACTTAGAAAGAGTCCTCAGGAGATAAGAAAGATTCTCAAACCTAAAACAGCGCCCTGCTGCTACACTATTTCAGGTGTATATATGTTTATTTTCAGAATAAAAAGATGAAAACAGTACACTTGCTTTCAATTCTTCCTGCCCTCTTCCATGTCACACCCTCTAATATACACGGAACCCAAACTTCTGACTTAGAAAAAAAAAACGGGGAAAAAAAGCAAGCTTAACGAGAAATGCCTAACTACAGTAACTACTTTCTTGAATGGAACAGACCATTTTTAAGCAGAGTAAGAATATAAATGACTGGAATTCTTAAATGTGCTCCAAAAGAAATGTACTACAGCATCTGGACAGACACTTACTTAAATAAGACACACCTCGCGGCTGAATAATTTTACCAAACAGAAACTATTTAGATCCCAGGTGAAACAGATAAACCCCCCAAAGCTTAGTCTGACAGCTTGTTCATACTCCCAGTGCCTCTCAGATTTACAGCAGACAACAAACTGCCTTCATGCCTAAAAGTCATCTCGTAATTCCCCAGGCAAGAGCACTGTAATTTTGTTACAGCCACCACCCAATCCAGTTTGCAAGGAGGTACCATGCAACACATTGCCCACAACCCATCTTTCAGAAGGCCCTAGGCAATAATGTTCAAATAGTATATTGTCCTAAATTATACATGAGAAAACCATTTATAAAGGGTGCCAAGAGGTTGTCTAGCTTTCATAGCCATCCTATTTTAAATATTAATATGCTTCGAAAAGTGACCGCACGATTTGCATGGCCAGCAAAATGAGACAAGCAAGTTTCACGTCGAGGTTAAAAACTAAGCTGGTAAAAAGAAAACACCGTATCTCCTAATTACCTTTATTATATCTCTGCCACCTTACTTATCACAAGTCATGCCTTAAATACAGAGATGACTTATACACAGTACAAGCACTGTTTATACTCACGGGGTTTCCAGCATGACCCTGCACACACTAGCCATGGTGCTTAAGCAATCTGTAGTATTCTCTATCGGTAAATTTTTATTCTGGAAAAGAAAATAAACAGTTTCCAATTCAATTAATATGAAATATTACACTGCAAAACCTAAACCAAACCAGTGATCTGCTAGCATGACATAGTGGAGGAATTAAAAACATCAATGTAACTGTAGTAAGTCAGGTAACCTTGCACTGAATCTTAGTAACTTTACAATAAGGGTTAGAGACAAAAAATCTGAAGTCTACCACATGGGTTTTGTTTGCTTGTTTGTAGTTGAAGAAATACAACTCTGACACTATTGACTTTTGGGAAGTCTTATAGGAATCATCTAACCTGTTCTTTAAAAGACAGAAATTTCTATAGCCAAATACTTGCACCTGCTGCAATAGTAAGATTTAAAGTTGTTGCAGACAAACACCTCGAAGAAACGTAAAATAAGAGACCATTTTATCTCAAGGCGTTTCAAATGTAAAGCTGAGCTTACTAAAAAACAAGTGAACTTTGTATTACAATCATGTAATGTACAATTATATTATTATGAAAGAGTACATTCTTTGTATGTAAGAAAAATCATAACAGTTATCAGAAGTCAAGCACAATACTAGTAGTGACTGTATTTTATTTAAAACAGAGAATCACGCTGTTTCCTTTTCTGAAGTTTCTGCTCTAAACCATCACCAAAATGCAGGAAAGCAATCACTGCCAATGTTGTAGCGCTATCCACTGACTTTTTACAAGGCATCCATCCACAAGGGGGCTAGCTGAACTTACTCTGACCTGTACACCATCTGAGAGATATATTTCATGTTTCTTGAGGCTCAAAAAAACAAGTTTGATTTCTAGATGCCACATTAAGCCTGGTAGAAGAGTTGCTTTCCAAAATAGTGTCTGGCCCCGCAGGGCTTTGAAGTAAACTATCCAAGCCATACATTCATACTCTTACCTCTGACACAAACTTTGTTGTAGCATCACTTAAGGTTTTCAACATTGGCGTTGCTTCAGCATAAAATAAAGACATTCTGTTTGCTAATTCATTATTTACTTCATTTTCTCCCTCGGCCTATAAAAGAGAAGGAACAGAGAATGTGGTAATTCTGTACATGAAAAGGATAGGTGGTAGTATAAGATTTGATTTCATCTCATCCAAGGGTTACCTACTGGGACATTGTTAATCCTCATACGGCTCAGGGTTCTTCTGTAGTAGCTGAAGTCATTCTGTATAGCAGGATTTGTCATCTATACAGATATGGAAAGAAAGAGTTGTAACAAACTCAAGAAAAATATACGGACAAGTTTTCATAAAATGTAATACTGAGAACAGGAAAACAGTCACCCTTCTAATGTAAAAAGGCCTGTGACATGATGGGGAAGCGATATGCAGAACATAAAGCTTTCTGGTTAAATTCACAGATTTTTTGAGAACAAGATCTAACAAGAACAAGAAAAGGAGGAATGTCCAAAACAGGAGCTCAAAATTAGTAGGTTCATAAACGTGGCTTTGACAGTTTGACTCCAAGGATCCGACCAGTAAATGAATATAATTTCATCTTACTATTTTGCATGTTAGCAAGAAAAGAGCTGGATTATGGGTGTGCACACATTAAAAGCAACAGCGGCATTATGCCAAGAGATATGCCAAATTCAGATGAAGAATCACGATTAATATGAACGCAACTGCCTAGAGCTAAGATGGTATTTCATCTGTTTTCCACCTTAATCTAGCTTTTGGTCATAAGAACAAGCCGACCATAGCAGATATTTGAATACCTACTGCATCCTCTATTCCAGAACAGAAAACAACCCAGATGACTTCAGTAAACAGATGTGTTTTCTTCTTGCTACTGTTTGTGCTTATGAAATTACAAGTTCTTACCTTGAGCTCATCAAATCGGAGTGTAAAGTGAAGAATTTCTGCAAACTGCTTAGCAAGAGCCTGCTCTCGCTCCAGGTGTTGCGTTGGTGAGTATGGAGTGCTTGTCAGAGCTCCCAACAGACCTCGTAATCCTGCCTCTTAAATTTGAGAGAAAAGAATTTTGCAATATACAACTGCACCTGCTTCTTCTATCTGTGACTGATATTCTGCATGCTAGACTTAAAATATACATCTATCAAAATATATTGCAGTTAACATTAATAGGGCTTGATGAATTGCTTCTATACGCCACTGTTACCATATTTACTTACAAGTTCCTATAAAGACTAGGTCTAATCAGCACGGACAGCCATGAAAAACTTCTTGCACAGTTGTATTCAAGTTTTGTCTGCAAAACTTGTGTAAAACATTTCAATGACAGTGCTAGCAGACTGTAACCTTTAAGATAACACAGAATTTAAGAGGTACACACTTATCAGCAAAAGTCATGTCTTATTCATTTTTGACATAAACTTATAATCCAAACTCCTACTCATCATTAGGAGAAAAATCTCACGTCTTAAAGCAGAACTCGCCTGCAAAAGGCTTCCATTTTGTGAGCTCCCTTTTTCATGAGCTATGGTAATAACTCTTGACTAAAAGTGAGGTAACAGCTTGTGGAAAAACAAATGAAGTCTAATAGGTTTTATCAGCTTAGACACATCAGTCAAGTTGGTTTTGTAAGATGGCACTTCCCGCCTCTTAAAAGCGTTGCACCTGCATGAACCAAGATCAGGCATTTGCATAGACCAAGTTAAATCTAGTGTGTGCAAATTATACGGTCACTTTTAATTACTCTTGGTATCAGAAACATTAACAGAATTAATACCTGATGAATGTCTAATAATTTTCAAAACAATCAGCTCGTTAATGCTTTCCAGAGTTACTAAACAGGAAGAGAAAGAGGAAGGAAAGTACGCTCTCATTCCATCTCTCCTCTCAGGTCCCTGCTTCAGGTATTCACTGAACCAAGTTTGTTTTCACATGACAGAAAGCAGTAAACAGAAATAAGTAAGATCCCATCCAGTGTATGGAAGGAATCTATCTAATAGGGCTTTTATCTACTTTTATCTGGGGATCGATCCAGACATGATCACATCTGAATATGCCAAACGTACTACTTAATGGAGACAAACTCCAAGGTAATATCATTCCACTTACCTAGTCTTTGAGAAAATTCATAGAATTTCTTTAGTTTGCCTACTAGTGGAACAACTGCACCCCATGCCTTCTCTTGCAGCTTCTCATCACTGGGATGCTGTATTGCCTTAAATAAGAAAAAAAAGGAAAAAGGTATGCTTAGATTAAAAATAAAAGATACACTACTGCAAAAGAAATAACCTATGCATCGCAATTATTTGAGGAGCTAGTAATAAAAATTCAACCTACTGAGAATTTTCCAGTTGAGAGACAAGCCTATACTAAAGCCATGTTTGTTCCAAAAAGCTCTAAATACTTCTGCTGAACAGGTAAGCAACTTGGAGATAGGATAAAGAAGTTGTTAAAAATAAAGATATTCAAATACCTTTATTCAAATTCAAATTTACATAATCAGATCTAGTTAATTAAAATCAACAACTTTATTGGGTAGCTCCAAACAAAAAGGTTCAGGGATCAAAGCCTCATCCTAATGTTATCTATCACCAATTTCTGAATTTGTGAAGAAAAAGTCAAACAAATTTGTTGTGTCATTCAGACTAAATATTACAGAAACATTTAAGCATAATCAACAGTACAAAGCACAATCAAGACGAGGTGTATACAAGAGTTTTGAGGTATATACACACAGACCTTGTCTTTACAGTAAGGTTCTCAGACAGAGAAAGCCTTAAATTTAGTCTCTCCAGGTTTTTAAGATAGAAACTAGCTACTACTTAGCAACTGAAAACTCCTAAGAAAAAGCAAACAAAAATGCTTCTAACTCTCCTGTTGTATCTTCACAGTCAACTCCTGGGTTCAAAATCCGTTTCAGACAACCCTGGGCTGTGATCTGCAGCACACTCCTCTTGGTCCCTAGGAAGCTGCCTTCCTGCGATGTCTACCTCCTTTCATTAGCGACTCTTCCTTCTCCATGCGAGCTGCAGGCTTCATTGCCCAGACGCATTCTTGCCTGATCCTACAGTCTCTCCCTGAAGATGCTCCTTCCTTGAAGAAGAAATAAGCTATCTCTGCTCTTAGGGCCTTTGTGTGACAGTTACCCTCCTTAAATCTAACTTATGAATTCAATGGAGACTGAATAAAAACTCATGGTACTTTAAAGCTGAATGCCTCCAAGTATCTTGAATTCATCTAGAGTGAGCAGAGACTCCTCCTATGATCTCTTAAAAAAATCCTAGCACATCAGAGTAACTCCTCACTTTAGGAGCAAAGTATGCCCATTGCTGCATCTGAGAAAGAAGTAAAGGAGGTTGAGCATTTATTCAACCCTTTCTGAAAGGTAAATGTGAAAAACAGAGTGATGCTGTAAAGAAACTTTTCTTCTGTTCTAAACATCTACCTCAGTAAATAAAAAGCCAACTAAAAGGGACTGAAAATGAGATGTCTTTGTGGTAGGATTACCACACATCAGACGTCTCCATTTAGTGTATAAAGAGATGTCGACACCATTCAATACTGCTTTACAGCCAAGCCATGCTCTTTCCATATTCACCACTAACTGAAGAAGAGAGTATGTGTGAATATAAATAAAAAAAAGTAAAAACTCCGTAATACGTTTGAGAAGCATCATTTGCTATTAAACATGTGCATTAACATTACAGAAACAAGTGACATCTGTTTCATTGTTAAAAAGGAACATTCCAGAGCAGAAATTGAAGACAGCAATTTTAACAGACAATATGCTCTGCCAAAACAGCTCCTGCAAGCAAAGTTAAAATCCAGCAGTATTTAGTTATGTTCAGACAATGAACAACCACAGGTTGTGCACATTCATAATGCTCTAGCTCACCTCTCGTATTTCATGGCCAGCTCCTCTATATGACTGCAAGTCTTCCAGTATTCCTTCTGCATCCTTTAACACTACATTCACCTGATTATAAATTTCCTTTTCAGATTCTGTAGGTTGGGCATCTAAACAGCAGAACATATTAAATATATATATATATAACAACAACATGGAATTCATAGGTATACCCTCACCTATGGGACAAAGTTATCATGCAGTAACTCATCAAGAATCTTCATTCTCTGAAGAGTTACTACAGTGTACGAGGAACTCCAAGAGAGTAATTGTAGTCTTTTAGCTTCATTTAGCATCCACAAAATCCAGGTTGAATCTATCCTTCCCAACTTACTTAAAAATTACTTAGAAGAAGAAATTCTGACAAGTCATCTTTATGACTATCATAACAATCTCACCTTGGGATGCAGTACAAGCCCAATGAAGACACTTAGGTAAGCACTAAAAAGACACTCACTGCAGATCTTACAGGAGGTGTTCACATCTATTGTGATCTAGAAACACTGCATCATAATATTTTCCATCTTCCCTGTGTCCTCTTTTACTGATTGGTAAAGCAGCCTATTTTCTATTTCTAATGTATTTAATTCTTAAAACATATTATTTATTGCACTAATTGTAAAATCAGAGTTGATTAGTTTAGTGCAAACTGGTTCTCTTTTTTTATTCTTCCTTTCCCTTCTTTGAGGATATAGCTTTTCTATAATTACAGAGTTTTCAAAAGTATATTTATAATTTCAAAAAGCTACACATAACATGCTTAAAGAAATGTGATTCAGTATGTTTGAGAAGAATCAGCAAAAGGCTTTAATCTTTAAAAATAATTACCTAATACAAATACCCCAGACCTGGTTTACCTGATATGAGATCAGTTTTTCTTTTCTGATGGAAGCGATAACGTTAGTTCCTTTCAATTGATTTAAAAAAGATATAACTCATTAGTTACTGAAACTTTTGAAAAAAACCCAAACTTCTCTGTATACAAGGGCAAAATATGTTATGAAATAAATAACAATGTTTTAATCCACGATTTCCAATGACTGAAGTCAATGTATTAACAATATATTTTAATAGGACAAACAAAAGCTATATACGGACAATTTATCCATGATTTTGTGCAGTTTAAAGAATCTGGAAAATGACTTTTTAAAAGTGCTTTTTCCATGAACTATATGTATAACTCCCACTAACAGTGATGGAGTAACACTTAGACTAAAAATAAAAAAAAAACCACAGTATCCTAGTGTTACACACTAGGAAAAAAAACATTAGAAAATGAAGTTTGTATTAGGAGAAAATAAGTTTCACATGCATTGCTTATCTGGATTTTGCTGTATTTTTTGCATAATACGTTATTTTTATGGTTTAGTACATAGAGAGTGGGCGTTATTAGCAATTATATAGACCTTGCAACAGTTTAACCATGATATTTTGAGAATCATCCAGAAATATCACAAATGAAAAAAAGAAAAGCTGGTCACTCCTTTTAAAATAGTATAAGAGCACTACACTGATTAGGCATCGAGTAAAAGTGGCCAGTGCTTTTCAGACCATCACAAAGGTCACATTTAGAATTTTGAAAGCTGCTGAAGACTGCTGTAAGAAATGAAGACAAAAAATGAGGGAAAAGAGCAGACACAGGTAAGCACCAGTTGACTCACAGCAGTTCATGCACAAACCTGAAATGCTACAGTGAAATACAGACTGAAACGTGAAGCTCTAGCATTCCAGATTTCGGTGTTAAATAATGCAATCAAGACTTGCCACTTGGATCGTCTCACACTTGAGAACATCTCTTGCCTATTTAATTTTTCATGCCATTTTTACTTTACTCTCTCTAGTAAAGAAAGCTCATTCTTTAATGTGCTGGGGAGAACAGCAGAAGGGCCCCCAAGAACTCCATTTTAAAACACACCGGCAAGCAGAACAGATGTAGTACTATGAACTTCCAAGTTTCGAAATGAAAATCATCTTCCAGATACAAATCAAAAGGTCTTCACTGAACAGCTGGCTATGCAATTCAACACCTTCTACACCTCTGCTAGTGCGTTTCACTTAGGATGTCATCAGCCAACTAATGTGTTTCATTCCCCTAAAATGTTCCAGGAAATGTAAACCAATGGTTTATACTTAATTTCGGGTGGTGTGGACTTTTTCGGTTCTTGCTCGTTTGTTTTGATTATAACAAAAACTTATAAATAAATGTTATAAAATGCAGGAGGCACTGGATTATTTCTTTTGTTATGTATTTCATTTTGGTGCATCTAGTCCTCTCCAATAGAAGAAAGCTGTAAACCTGATTATTACTAAGTTCCTCTCCCATCTGTAACTCTTCTGCACCTAGAAAAGAGCTCACATTTAAAAACTACATTCTTTTATATTCACTTCACAATACATTTAGGATGTATTCGGATAGATTTAAAAGCCACAATACAGAAAATCTTCAATATCTAGTGTCAGCTGTCTCAGAGCAATTGGTTTATTTGCTTCTCAGTCCTAACTAGGGCACCGTACTCTGAAAGCTCATCACAGATGAAGGAAGAGAGAAAGGTTCCTCTTCCTAAGCACTATTGTAAACCAGAGATGGAGAAGGCATTCCCACACATCCGATCTGAGGACTCAAGATATGAGACCTTCTTTGAGAATCACTAATTGTGGAACTCATTTTCCTTTCCTCAATGCAGGATGCACAGAGCAGGAAAGGGAGTTGCATTTCTGGAGCTAGTCTTGACAACTAAGTCTTGATAACTAACCAGCAATACCAGGCATCCAAACAGCAGGATGAAGGAGGCATCGAATTTGAGGGACTTCCCCTTTCCCCTTCCCTGGATTTAAGTTCCTGCTACAACTTTATGAGAAGGCTTTGCTTTTACAAGGAAACCTTTTCCATGGAAAGAACAAATACAGTAAGCAAAGCACAGCTCACCAAAATGTTGAGATTTGACACTGTTGCCAAAGGAGCAGACCTCTGGTCATTCAGAGCAAATTTCCCATTTTTAATTCAATAGTAAAAAACCTGATGACAGAGGTCCCTCGGGTAAATGGGGAGCTCATCTTTAAGTTGATTTTAAATTTAATCAGAACATTATTGCACTAGATACAATATACATTTAGAGTTCAGAAAGCTCACACGATAGCGTACTGAAGACAAAAGAGTAGACTTGAAACAATATACAAATGCTGCTATATGAACTAAACGCTATGGAAGTATGACAACATATTGCATGCGGGGAACACACACAGTTAGTGACTATTTAAAAAAGTATTTGGCTAGCCTACAGAACTAGCAGGGATAGAAATTTGGGGTTAAAAGTTTATACTGCACAGCAAACACTATTTAAACTGAGATTTTTCCCAGGGAAAGCACATCAAGTCATCGGAAAGTGGCTGGGAAAAAAATCATGAGCAAGGGAGAGAAAAATCCCAGACTGCTGGAGATGAAATAATTTATTCATCTCTATCATCATTAATAAGGAGAATGCTATCTTTGTGGCTCCTCTGAAACTTAGCCAAGTTCTTTGGAGGTAATGCAGAATACTTGCAGCGCTAGGTTGGGATCACCATCTGCAACCCACAATACTTCTTAGCTACTATTCAAATCAGTAAATTTGGAAAAGATTTGCACTGTGACAGTAATGACACAAATGTAGAAGCTGAGCTGTAAGTTTCCCACGTTGTAGGTGGCTGTGTTCTGTAAACAATATTGCCTTTGCAAAGCTGTGCATTTTATTCTGCTCATGTTTAAGAGGCATTGCAAGGCTTTAGTAAAATTAAGACAACTATTTTTTTCATATAGAAAGGTGAATGACCACAGAAAACAAGCTTAATCAGTGTTAAGTCAAGGAAAAGCCATTATATTATTTGTTGGAACAGTTTTTGCATGTATTCTGATAGTCACACAACTCACTGGAATCTAGCACCAAGGTAAGTGCCTGAAAAAAATTTCTTAGAAGCCAGTCTAAAACCTTTCTGAATTTGGCATTTGTATTTGTATAAAGCTTTATGGACATCAGATTTTTAGCTCTTTATGGTATTGTTCAAGTAATGTTTAGCTAGCCTGCTCACTCCAAACATATACATGGATTTAAGAACAAAAGCCTTCAAACTGTTTATTATTGGGTCAGGCGTAATAGAATTGGCAAATTTGTTTTTAATACAGAGCTGACTTGCTCTTCCACATAAAAACACAATGTTAAGTATCACAAGATTAAGTGCCAAGTCTTGAAGAAAGATCTTGACTGCGTCAAAGCCAAGATCCTGTCAAGGCGAGCCATCTGACACAGAATAGAAAGAAGCATGGATACACAGTGTAGAAGCAGAAACAAATGCAGGACAGGGTTCAAAATGAATAAAGAATAGTCTAACAATTCAGCCATATTATAAGTCACTTAATTTGACTGCGTAAACATTTCATATCTGCAACCTGCTTACTCTCATGCCAAATCTTGTTCATGCTCAAAACATGCACTCTAAACCAAAACTGACAGCTAAATAATCAGTACTTTTTAAAAATAGCAGCAATTTTTATTGCAATTGATTTCAGATTTATGCCTCTTGTACCTGGTTTACTCGAATTTAATTTAATCCAATTAAATAGTCAGCTTAAGCTGAAGCTTCACAATTCCAAAATTCTCCCATATCAGTTCTCCCTACTTACTAAGTCGTACCTATTCTGATGATACACGAGATTTGAAGTTTTGCTATCTGATTTTTTAAACACAGCCCTTGATTATTTTAATTTGAATGGCTATCATCTTCCAATAACCCCATGTTCAAGAGAGAGAACTGATAAAATCAACAGTATAGGATAAGGATTTAGAGAGGTTGTAACCTAAAATGTCATTGAAACAAAAATGTTATTTCCCCAAGCATTTGCTTTCACATTAGAAACAATATAACCAATTGCTACTGTTTCAAGCACAACTGAAAAAAATAATTAAGCAGAAGGAAATAATATATAATGAATCTCATTATCCATATCACAATAATTCATAAATTTGATAGTTCTCTTATTTTATGCCTGTTGATGTAAAGCTGGGCAAAGCAATAGCATATCCCAAAAGAAAGTAACTCAACATGCATAGCAGCAGCCAACAACACTTACCTGCCATTTTTAGGTGATATCATTGTGCAACAAATCTAAAAGCAGAAATACTAATGATATGTGAACCTTTCAGAACACTTGGCATTGATCAGATAAGCTATACACCTCTTTTCAAAGGCAATTTCGTCTCCATATTCTGAGCCTTTCCTTTAAGGAGGGATGAAGTTAACTGTCAAATTTCAATGCCAAATCAAATAAGGTTCACATATACACCTTTAATGTGATAATGTTGGCGAGCTATGAATAGCTGTTGTCAGCCAATGTGTATTTGTAGCATTATTCAGTGGTGCACTGGAAGTGAATAAAAGAATGAGGTTTCATATTCAGTACTTCAAGATGCAAGTAACTCCCTGCAATTTCAGCAAATCTCCAAATAATTTTAATTCTGTTTGAAGCTTTGATAAAAAGCAGACAGAATATTGGTTTAAAACAAGAACCGTACCGGATTCCAACAGTAAAATATAATTTGAAAGCCCTCCTTGAAATAAAGATTTTACATTTTAGAAACTGAGGTTATTTTAAGTAAATTACTGCTTCTTACAAAAAGTTCGCTGAAAAGTTATCCATAGCTCAAGCATGCAAAGCTTTTAGAAGGGTGGTAAAGTGAAAACATACATTTAGCACATGACAAATGCAGTCTACTGCAGGCAAAGAGTAATAAATATATAAAATCATCTTCTCACTTTCAAAATCAAGGAAAAAATTTGGCCCCTGCTCAAGGTCTGTGCATGTCAAAACTTTTAGAAGGTTCCCCATGTTAAGGTACCTGCCAAGACAAGAATGAGAGAAAAGAAAATTTTCTTTTTATAAGCAGGAACAGGCCAAATATAGTTGATTTAAGTGGAGGGGGAAAGAAGACCAGGGAGTTCTATCAGGCACGAACTCATCCTTCAGGCTGCTGCCTCAATAGGACTCCCACCTCGAGGAAGTACAGCTGGTGATCCCAGAGATGCAATGCAGCTTTCCTGTAAGAAGCGACTACGTCATGGCCACCTCTTTGAGAAAAGAGCAGAACTCCAACCGAAGGCCTTGCCAGTGACTAATTCTGTCCCGGTACACCCTAGCACCAGTGTCCTGAGCAGGATTACCCCACTGAGGGCCAAGTACCACATTTGCAAGCGTTGATGTGGTAGCTGTGCTACAGATTTTTACCTGATGGGACAACAGAAGGAAACAGCTTTAATTTTGTCAGCCCTTATAATTTTGTCAGAAAGCCATCATAGCAAAATGCATCAAGACACATCATTTCAGTGTGCAGGAAATGCTAACACAGGTTTGCCACAGGTCTTGTATAAAAGCTGCCTAAAACATCTGCGAAACTCAGACAAATCCACTTTGGACTTTTGGCTGTAAAAACCACACATTAACTGCACCATGAATGACCAAACCATGATCAGGAATGATTTAGTATTCCCTCTTGGACAAGGCAGGACTACAGTGAACAACTGCTCGGCACAGATTACTATGGCATACTGACAGAATTTCTCATTTCATGATTATTTGATTTGCAGGCAGATGGATGGACATCAGTGACCACATAGACTCAAAATGACTAAGCACAAAGAAAAAAAATTTACACAGCAGCATGATGGTGGCTTGCCTATTACTGAAGGGGATAAAAAAAAAAGGAACAGATAAAACACATGCAACTCTCAAACTGCAGATTTGCAGGCAAGTTCCCTAGCCTTCTCTGCAGCAGGTATAAGCAACCCTACTGTTACCATTTTAAATGCACCAGTTGAGAAGGGCCAAGAGACTTACTTTCAAAATCCAAGAAAAAATGTGCTGCATTGTGGTCTATGTCCCTGGTTAGCACCTTAATGAGATTACCCATGCCAGCAAACCTAAAAATAAAAATGGCAAAGTAATTTAGTTCCAATAACCACTTCTCATTTTAAGTACAGGCCTGGGGCTCACTGGAGCAGGGTTCCCATTGGATTTTGCACATTGGGTTCACCACCTTCTGGTGTGAAGTAGAAAAGGTGCACTGTACAGAGCATTTCCACTCCCTTTCTTCTCAGTGTGGAGTGAAAAAATAAACAGTTATAGCTTGCCAAACGATCTGACTTATTGGCTCTTTTTCATCTTTAACACACTTTAAAGAACATGTTGCTTACAGTGACTGAGCAATTATTTTGCATAACTGTAGCAATTTGCAGCCAATAAAGCCATTATTGCTTAGGACAGAAGCAACCTGAAATGGAACTGGCAGCATCATAAGCCTTTTTGTCCCACTCTACTCTGCACTGGTGTGACCCCACCTCAAGCACTGTGTGCAGTTTTGGGCATCACAATATAAAAAGGACCTAAAACTACTGGAGAGTGTCCAGAACAGGCTACAAGGCTGACAAAGGGTCTAGAGGGGATGTTGTATGAGGAACAGTTGAAGTCACTTGGTCTGTTCAGCTTGGAGAAGACTGAAATGGGATCTCATAGCTGTTTATTGCCTTCTCACAAGGCAAGGAGGTGAAACAGGTGCTGACCTTTTATCTCTTGCAACCTATGACAGGACTAGAGGGAATGGCAGGAAGATGTGCTGGGGGAGGTTTAGACTGGCTATTAGGAAGAGGTTCTTCACCCAGCAGGTGCTGGAGCACTGGAACACCTCCCCAGGGAAGTAGTCACAGCACCGAGTCTGCCAGCATTCAAGAAGCCTTTGGACAATTCCCTCAGTCACATGGTGTGAATGTTGGGACTGTCCTGTGTAAGGATAGGAGTTGGACTCGATGATTCTTTTGGCTTCTATCCAGCTTAGGTGATTCTATGGTTTTTTTTTTTTTACTATTTCTCTAACAAATTTCTGAAAAGCTCTTAGTCGTAGTCATCTGTGGCCAATGAACAGTTTTTCCTATCAAATCATGTGAAGTGATGAGTTAAACACGTTAGACTTTTCCAAACCCAGGAGATAATCAAGTTTCAAAAGTTCTTCTTATGCTTGCTGTCACATCTCAGCTAAAAGAAATGAAAACTGGAAGAAAAAATTAAATAGTAATTAGATTACTTGAGGTCAGATAAATTAAAGAAACAGTTTCCAATGTTACCATAAGTTTCAGAAATTAATACCTTCCGTACAACAATGAAAACTGCATTTGACATAAGGTAGCCTTTTCAAAGGCCTCCCCCACATTTTACAGAGGCTGAAAATGTACATCGGACCCCTTGCCCTGAAACACGAGGCATTTACTAGAGTAACAAACAAACACACAAGACACTACCAAATAATCAGATTTGAAATTATTTAAGAATAAGATTCAAACATAAGACCTAAAAAAGCAAGATCCAAATTAATCTAACTATACCAAACTACCAGTTTTTACTTGGAGGGAGGCAGCATCTTAGGAGTAAGAATCATTAGTTTACAAACTAAGAAAGTTGAAGCAATGCAAAGTCAAAATAGAATGAGGACATTCATAGTCTGGAAAAAGCTGAAATACAGAAGCATTCTCAATCAAAATTTTCAACTGGGACAAAAGTCCAAAGTACAAGCTGCCTAATGGTGACTGAGTCTGTAGAATCAGTTCTAAAAAACCAAACTCCAATCTCAGAACAGTATTACATATTTCAATCCCAAAGTTAACAGGTAAGTAGCAAACATAACTGCAGTGAACGTTGTGAACTGCCTGAAGAACTCTAAATACACCTACAATTACTGCCAAGTTTAAGCTCTTCAGCTGCACTATCCCCTCCTCCACCAAAACATTTTCAGTACCTCAAGTAAATGCTTCTGTCCAGGTTTTGCCTTTGTTTTGATCTTAGTCAGTCTCCTAAGAGTTCACAGAGTCCTGCATGTGGTTTAAATATTGGATAATGTTATTTCTGAAGGTTAGAGCAGGGGCACGCTTATAGGGTTGAAATATTTTGAAGACAGAGTTTACAGAAGAGCATACAGCCAATGCAGAACAGATTGTTTAACTGAATCCCTACCACTTCCTAAAATGAGTAAGGGGTCTGGGACTCAGTTTTACAACACAAATACCTTCATTCAGACCTTCACCCCTCACAAAGGTTTGCCAATAACTAGCAAGTTACTGAGAGTGAGTTTAACAAACAGAGAAGCACAATAACTGGCACTACAATGAATCATAGATATGAAAAATTCAAGCAGAAGATGCAACTGACCTAATGGTAAAAGTTCAGTGAACAGCCACTCTCACAAAAGGAGAGAAACTGAAGACAAGAATGGATTAATTCAACTACAACAGTAAGGAGATTACAAGATGCAATATAGGAATACATTTCAAGTTACACGATGCAAAGCTGTATGAACACTATTTCATAATTAAGTTCATAACAGACTCCTTTGCTCATGCATTCAGCATACTGAAAAAATCTTCATAAATTTTGGACAGATCACAGGTTTTCACACAAGATACATGATCATATTTGCTTTATCAGAAGTGAAACATTCATCATCCATCCTGTTTTTATGGAGTGAATGGAAATCTAGCAGAAGCTGGACAAACACAATATTTTTGAAACTTGCATCAAGACGAATTTTAACAGTTACTCAAGATCTCAACTATTCATTAGTACCAGATTTGTTGTTTTAAAAACTGTGAAATGACCATTCCTCCAACTTGTAATCCTAAAATTCTTTAAGAAGCTAGAAAAAGAGCTTAAAATCTCGATTTAGAGAAAAGTTGAGAAGATTGACCTAGCATTTCTCAGCAGGACACTTCCTCTCTCCTTGGCATTCAAGGTAATCAATATAAGAACCAACAGATAGGAATTTACTCAGGTAGAACCCTAAAGAGAGGAAATTGAAAACTGATCTGAGAGGCTGCTACATCAGCAGAATACCTGCATCAGATGCCTCAGGCTCCTGACAGATCCAGATTTACTAGATATTCTCCTTTCGTTGAAGATGGCTCATGATTTGAATTTGTGCTTGACCCAAAATACATGAAAAAGCACACTACTGTGTCTAATATAACATTATGACTATCTACAAGTAGAAACAGAAACAGTTGACAAAACTAGCCATTACAGTTATCTTTAGGGAATTCTTCTGCTATTGATGACATGTAAAAACATGGAAGATTTTGGCAGTCCTACGAAGACTTTTCTTGGTAATTAAAGACCCTAGCAGCATGGCCAGTCAGTACTGATTTACCAATCATTTCCAACTTCCTTGGAAGTCCCTAACTTCAGCTGAAGTTAAGTAGAGTTATGGTTTTATAAAGGCAGAAGTGGTTCCAGTCAACTAACCCCTATGCGGAACTATCGTTGTCTAGTCAAAGACACATTCCAGCACTAACTGCATCCTTCTTGAGCACATTGCGACATCACTCAGCCCCGATTCAAGAAAGATTTGAGCGTGTATAAAGACCAAAGCCAGCAGCAAGCACTGGTACTGAGTTTTATATACTGCAGCTGGGCTTTTTCTCAGAGCCAAATAGCTGACTCAGAACATTGACTGAAGGTGACTTTTGTGGGTGTGAACAAAATGCACACTGAAGTCGTATAATATTTACCAGAAGAATTTTGTATATTGCATTGTACATTGTAATCACCAATATTAAAATACTCACATGCCCAGCTTCAAGTACAGTTTAGGTCACTACCTATTTGCTCTTCTACAGCTTTAGATTGTCAGTCTCTGTCCAATTTTACTTGGTATTCTCATTCAGAATACAGTACACTTCAAAACTTGCAAATATTTTTTCTCCTAGAGGTCTTGCTGATTTTAAGATTTTTATAGTGCAGTGTCCACAGGTAACTCATAAGGTAAACTGACAGTGCAAGATTCCGTAAAAGCACAGTTCAAACCACTGAAATTCTCTTGCTCCGATTCCAATATCATAAAACCAGAGCAGAAAAAAAACTACTAGCCTCTGTCCAAAACCTGACTGGCCCTGTGAAGCTGCCCAGAATTCCCTCCTGTCATGCTCTGTACTCCAGCACAATACTTGAACCACGTGGAGCAGGTTATGGGAAATGAGAGCGTGAGCCAAGAACGTGGGTTAAACTTGACCTACTTGCAGAGGAAGACATACGGAATGCCACATTTGATTACAATGATTTGGCCCATTACAGCCTTATGGGGTTGTATGATGTTGCGTGTAGTGTCATGATCAGACAAGCGGAAAGCAATAGCATATTTTCAAAACAAGTCTTGCACGCATGCCCTTCATGTTGAAAACATCCCTGACACACTTCAATAGTTTTTTTCCTAAGCTAAGCCCAGGGGAAATTTAATAGAAATAGATGATGCAACTAAATTCAGTCAAGCACCAAAGAAATTTCCCCCTCTCACACCTGAAAGAAAAAAAAATACATTAAAAAGGTTTTGCTTGTAAGTGGTGAGCAGTTGGAAAACTTGCTCATGTTAAAAGGTAAAATACTACAAAGATATCAGTAAGTGATATTTTTAATTTTGCCTTCTTCTATTGGAAGAACAGCATTGCTTTCAAATTAGTTTAAAAACCGAACAGCTAAACAAACAGATGAAAAATAATGTGTTTGTGACCACAGAAGAATTACTGCTTCAGGAAAACATCAGCTCACCGTTTGTAAAAATCACACGCTATTCCCACTACTTCTTTTAAGATGCTTAACACTGAACAGGAACATCCAGAGTAAGAAAATTGTACTCCGTGACAACCTCATATCCATGCTCTGGAGTCTGGAGGAGGAAGGTAAGCACGACACTACATAGAAAGAACATCCAATTCAAAAGCAAACTTTTTCTTCACGAATCCAAAGCTTGGTAGCTTCCATTTGTTGGCCTCTCTGTTTCAGAGTGCGAGTGACAACTATTTTTGTACTATTATCTGGAATTTTAATAACAGATTGTTTAACACCACTAATTATCAGTAGTAGGAACTGTGATGCCTGAGAGGACATCTAGGCTTCTGCAGCACTATTCAGAAGATAAATGTGCATTAGACTAGGAGAAACATGTTTAAATCCAAGGAAAATATTACTGCTTTCTGAAAAGAGTGATTCCCGCAAGGTAGTTTACAAGCCTGTTTCCATCTCTGCAGCACTCTACAGCTTTTAAGGTTGAGGGCAGTGCTATATTCTCAACGCTTGTGAAGCTTAACTGCTTCATTGGGAGAGAAATCAGCACTTGATCCAATAGGCTGTTGGCCCTGTGATACCATGTGTTGCTGAGGGCTGCCTTGGAGTCTGCTGATGTGGGCAGCCACCAATCACTGCATTTTTTCTTTTTCACTTTTTCCCACCTCCTCGCAGTTCATGGTTGAATACCATGGTCAGAAAATGCTCAGCAAGCTACAATAAACATAACACAAGTTAGCTATTAGATAAGCTTGTCTGATTTTCAGGACTCATCATACAGGAACAGCTCAGATACTGAGATCTAACTGCTAAGTCAAACACATACACAAAGTGCCACACGAGTCAGCAGTTACACATAACTGTTTCATTCATTGCTAGAACAAACTGTCCAGCAAACATAAGATTTCATCCCTTTCATGACCTACTTCACAGTCCAAACCTATGCAGAGATCTGTGAACAGCTTTCTACTCCTGACACCTAGTGGTTATTCTTCCACAAACCACCAATTGCAAGTCAATCAGAATAGGAAGAGTAAAGATACGTATATACACCCATTCCCCCTAAAAAACCCCAAACCACACTACTGAATTCCTGGGGCTTAAATCTTCAATATCTTATCTGAACAACAGAAAAACAATTCATACAGCCCCACAGGAAGTGTTTTTCTATAGGAAATTAAGTATTCACTCTACTTAAAAGCTGTTTAAAGCTGCCTCTGATGTCAGTCCTTTTGCCTAAATTGACTTTGATAGAATAAACTGTTTTAGTTGAAACTGAAGTTACTTTTTTGAGATCACACATCATCAATGAAGTTTCCTTTCTGAACAAAACCGAATTCAAAACTTGTCATATCAAGAAAAAGGAGGGCTGCCAGGGAAAACAGTCTAGTGAAAAGGCTCACATTCCTCAAAACCAGAACTGTAAAGTACAGTCAGGTCAGTGTTTTTTCAGTCCATTTTTCCACTTAGAGGAAATGAATGGAAAGGCATTGAAGAATCCACAGTTCCTTTAGAAGAGGCAGGTTTAAAGCCTTGTTAATTTGGGAATACTTCAGTGGCACAGCTGGCACTGAATAACTTATTCAAAAGGAGCTACAATAAAATAACTAAGCATGCCCACACAAGTTTGGAATAAAACCTAATTTGTCTGGAAGGATTACTCTTATTTTTAAAACAGAACTTGTTATTGAAAAGGAGAGAGACTACACTCCAAAAACCTGCTCTGATTTACCCTTCAGCGAGTGACTGCACAATTCTTCCAAGAGTAAATCTGGGGTTAAAAACAAATAATTAGAAATGCTTTCCTCTTTCAAAATGATATGAGCTCAACAAGCTTTTGAACTTAATTCTGCATAATGCTCTACTTAATTCAATTACATCACAACCATCATAAAAAATACTATTTATAGTTCAAGAACATTTACATTCAAATGCAATTTACACATTACTTACGTCTTCAAAGAAACGAACGTTAAAAGCCTGCTGCAATGCTGTAACTCCTCCAACAGAGGTCACTACCTCACAATGATATCTTCCAGAGAAACTGGAAGCTTGCAACAAATGCGTTCACACATGCGTTCATGAGCCTTACAGCTCAGAAGCAGAAATTTCCTTCCAGCCCAAAAAATGCATTTAGTCCATGATATTGTGACTTTCTCATGGATAAAGTGGCTGATTTTGAAGTCTGTCTTTTTTCAAAGTTGAGGATATCTGTTTTTATCAGGTACATGAAGCAGAAAAGCATCTGACAAAAGATGTGGTATACAGATTGCTTTTCTATTATTTTAAAAAGACTGTGTGTCTATTAAAACTGTGCTATACTACCACACTACTAGAAGTTTCATAAATTACAGGCTGACGTCCGTGAAATAACAGCTGTCAGGCTCTTCTCTCCAAAAAACCCAACCTCACCAATAAAAATTTGTGTATGTCCTCCTCCTGCCAGCTTTCCATCTCAGTGAAAAAAAAAAAACAAACACCAAAAAAACCCCAAAACTTGCAAGTTTTATCTAACTACCAGAAAAAAATATTTCCAACCCCTAACTCCACTATAGTGCTTAGGCTGCCATGTTTTAGTTGGTATTTCATGGGTGAAAACGCACTCCTCTTCAAGCCTAGTTCTATTTGGAAATATGCTTTCTTTCAAAAGAGGTGAATCCTCATCTATAAGGATCAGACTCTTATATGTTGCAGTGCCCACGCTGGATGCAGTTGCAGTGGGGCTCTTAACACCCATGGTAAAACTGCCATCTAATGTACCAGGACAAGGAGCACAATCATCTGCGCTGCTCTGTAACATTGCAACAAAATGTTTTCTTTTATTTGGGTGCTGAATTGTTGCATCCCTTTAGTGCCCTTGGCTTCCAAATCCTTCACTAACAACACTATGACAAATTATCTAGTCATCAAGTCGATGAATATAAATATTGACATATTCTACCTCAAAATATTTTTTTTTTGAACTGTCAGAGTACTTAAGCACAGGCCTTTGTGTATGAACCTGACACTGTTCATTCAGTAACACACTGGCTCTGAACTACCCATGAAGAAGGAAAGCCCAACGGCCTTCCAAATCACATGGCTGGAAAGTAGATTTCTGTGTTTCAAGACACCTTTATGATTATTCTGTGCAGTCTCCTCTTTCTGAGACAGCAGGCAGACAAAGTATGTTTGCAGAACATAGAAGGCTAATGAAACACATCAAGTTACTGATGGTACAGCAGAGGATGACTAGCAGAATGATACTCCTTCCCATCCCACCTGTTTTCAGAAACAGTAACAAACCAGATAGGTATTAGGAGTGGGGATGAGGGGGATAAAATTGGTGTCTATGGGGTTGTTTTCTTCTTTGACGTTTGACAAGAGATTCCTTGCAAGATCAAGGTTCTAGTTGTCTATTACTTCCAGTTACTTCTCCAGATAGCCTCATGAGGTCTAGTATCAACTGCCTTTGAGTCAGTCTAGTTTTTCTTGTTAGAAAGCAACTGTAAACTAAACAAAAAAAAATTCAGACCACATTGGTGTACATTTCTCTACCTGTGTTAAATCTGATCATATTTTATCTCATTTTCCATGCCTCCCAAGATATCTCAAATTTTTTCAATCTTACAATCAAGCTAAAGGTGTCCAACGAAAGTAAGATATTGTAAGACAACTTCTTCTCATCCATCTATTGGAATTACAGAGGAACATTTGCTGTTCTCCAGTAATATTATACAACCTGCAATAAGTATGCAGAAAATTCATGATTCCCTGCATCAGTCCACCTGCAAACTCTGCTAGTCCATCTCAGCTCAGCACACAAGCAGTTTGCAGCAGTTCTTGAAGAGACCAGGAACATATGCGGAACAGAAAGCCATTAAAGAATACTGAATACATTTAATAACCACATCTGGCTCAGAAAAAGACTTGACTTGAAAATACTTACTGTTCCCATTCTTCTCTAGTCATCTGCTCATGTTTGAAGGTTCAGGTTTTACTGGATATTAAGGTTTTTTTCCCCCCCAAGTTTTAACCTTATTTAGAAAGCAACATCCACTTGAGTTTATCCCATTCTTTGAAGCTCAACCAAAGTTTTCCATAGTCTCCAGATCTTAACCACTGTTACCTTACTGGTGCTTTCCTACTGAAAGCATGGCTTGGACAGGGCTCTGCCAGTCCCTTTAAAGCCTTCACACTGAGGATTCCCGGCTGGTTTGAGATGCTGTTCAGCATTTGGCAGCTGCTTTGTCTCAGCAAAGCTAGAGTAGGAGAAAGCATCAGCAACAAGACACCTGAACTTTAGGGCTGCTGACACTCGACACCACCACTTTGGTTTATAAACATTTTCCCTTTAATACTCAAAGCTGTTGATTCACAGTTTCTTCAAAGAAAACAGAAGTGTCTTGCCATGTGCTGCAGCTGTTCACTGGACAGCCTTCCTCCTCCTGCAGACAATACTATTCCCAGAAATACCTCTTGAGCTTTGCTAGCTTTTCTGGAATGCTCTCACCTTCCTGAGTAGAAGCAGCACTCCCATAGTAGAGGAATAAGTGGGGATTGCGAAAATACGAGCAAAACCAAGTGGACACATGCAAAAAGTAGTAAGTCTATGGTCCCTGGAGATTACTCAGCTAGAGGTACCCGTGCTCTGACTCAGTTTAGTAACTCTTACAGCGTATCCTTTGCAAATACACACAATGCTGTAAGTCAGGAGTGTCCAACTCACAGCTCCCACTGTTCTGCTCCTGCAGCATAACACACACCGCACACGTGACCGTTGTGCTGGCAGGACTGTAGGGACAAGATGCTCGGCGCTGCCACCAGGTAGAAACACAATACCAGGCCAGATTCGGGCCATGGGCTATGAGCTTCACACCACTACCATAAGTAAACATTTGCATTAGCTCAAACTGTAACTGATATGCTGATACGCTTATCCGAGACTTCGAAGTAAAGGCTACCAAATGAAAGTACTACTACTGCTGGATGGCACTGGATGCTTTTCCATTACCAAGACAGTAGGCTAGAAGGACTGACTCAGCATTGCCATAAGCTCTCCTAAGAATTACAAAAATGTGACTTATATCTCATTGAAACCAGTGATTCTGCAAAACATAATACATCAATCATGCAGTAAAGTAAGGGACAGCTACTTCAGGGACACATGTATAATGCTATATATTCTTAATTCCTGAATGAAGTATCTAAATAGTTTTGGATGCAGCACTTTGAAATGTCTACTGTTGTCAACAAAACTGATGACAAATCAATTTAAATCATCTCCCAAGAATTCAAAAAGCTTTTGATGATTTATCAGAAACAGAAGAAAAACAAATCCTACCTCATGTTTGGTAGCATTACCTTCTCAGTCTGACAGAAGAGAGTTGGCTATGCTGGCACAGCACGATAAATGAAGTGTAACACACACGTTCTATGCAGTAGCTTAGATGACAAGTAGGTTATAAAATTAAAAGCTAAAGCCTTATCACGAGTATACGCTACCTCTTCAGTCTTACAAGCTCATGCAAAATACTGGTTTTGGCATCTGGTTCAGAAAAGATCTGAAGTTATTGTGTAACTTTTTAGCAGAGACCGAGAAAGAAAAAAAACACCAAAACATTATCTCTTCATTCAAATTTTCCAATAAATTTAAGCACAATCTTCCAGGATAAGTTCTTAAATGTGGCCAAACTACTATACTTTGTGCACACTAAAAATGCTTTACCGAAATAATGGGACTTCTTCATATCAGTGAACAGTGAAGAGTTTTCAAAACTATTTCCAGGCTGTGTGATGAAGTACTGCGCAAGCAGAAAACCAAACACTTGCAACCTTATTTAGCATCTTTAATCACAGAGAAGGATAAATCGCGTTATAGATCAGGACTTCCCAGTGAATATCAGAAATTTCAAAAGCTGTAGAATCAAATGGGGCGGGGAAAGGTGTTCTTAAGAGAAAATCGCTACCATTCAGCACAGTCCAATTTTATGCCCTTTAACACATGACGATTTTAGCTTCTTATATGTCAGAGGAGTATTCAAGCAGGTTAAGTTTCAATTCTTACCTACAGCCAGTGCTGCACTCTGTTCCCGGCCTCCAGTCTGTTTTAAAAGAAAAGGAGAGTATGAGAATTCATTCTTTCGCACCACAGTTCTTCAATGTAATGCTACATGGCCTTGTAAAAGCAAATACACATCCGCTCCAGATACTTTTGTGGATCTACTTTTTAAACATAGATTTGAATCTACTTCATGAACACAGTTCTGGATCTATATGCCATTGACTTTGAAAAATGTTAAAAAATAGAATTAGAAATGTGTTTTATCTCTAGGTGTATAAATAAATAGGGAACACAATTATATGGCAACAAACATATTTCCAGGGAAAAAGGCTGCTGAGTTAGAAAGCCCATACGAACACAAACTCCATAATAAACTTAACTAGCTGTAATGAAATACCAGTAGCAAATTGTTCCATTTCACTTTGCAGATACAAACTTTATAAAGACAGTAACATAAGATTTTTAATTCAATCACACAGAGTCCTTAGACAGCCTCAGTCTGCTATACACATTGTTAACCATCTTAAGGGTGCCAAAATAATTGTGTTAGTAGTGCAGTTTAAAAGGAGGAGATATGGAGCACTAAAGTATCTCATAAAGCTTCACAGGAAAAAAAAATAGTGAAATATCAGCTTGGGAAGGCTCTGAAGATCTACAGCATCATAGGCAAGACACAGAGTGGAGACCCCAGTGAGAATGACTCTTCACAGAAAGATGACTGCCAGACCCTTAAAACTGCAGAAATGTATTTCTCCATTCTTTACAGCATTGCATCTCTCTCAGAGAGGCTTCCCCCTTAACCAAAGTTAAACCCAACCTGATTTCAAAAAGCTAATTTCTTGAAAAAAGTGAAAGAAAAATCAGTTAGGATGAAACATTTAAGATTTTAAAAAAAAAAATTACCTAAAACTAGATATTTAGGGGGAATACTGGGGGGGGGGGGAAAGGTAGTCAAGAGCTTGGCTTAAGATGATTTTGGGTGACAGTCTGACTTAATTCACTTATCTATGAACAAAAAGAAGTCCAAATTCATTAGAATGACCAGAATATGGAAATAAATATGAAAGTAACGGAGAGAAAAAAAACCAAAAACACTACAGCAGCATGGGTAAGGACTTGTCAAAACAATGTTTCCCAATAGCATTAGTTCATTACTAAACAAAAATGTCTAAATTTCCAATTGATAAAATTATTAGAAAAAAATAGAATTGCTTTTTGGACAGAATACTGCACTTAATCATGAACAATTACCACCTGCACAAAAAGTCTGCTGATACTCAGGTAACTTGTCCTGAAGGCTTCAATGAATGAGTGAATGGCCCAGTAGAGCCACTAGGCAAAAGGGAAGCCATCAGGAAAGCTGAGAATTATTGGTCTATTGGACTATCATCGATAACAGGCAAAGAGATGTTAGCATAGAAATCCATTAATGGGATTCCTGTCTTTTAGTACCAATGAGCATGCTTCCATGAAGAATAGCTCAGATCATGCCATCAACTGGATTATACTGGCAAGCTGTCAGATATTTGATCTTCATTCAGTGTGACTTCGTAACACACAATATTTTAAGTTTAGAGGTTAGCACTATGCAATATAATAAAGCACTGTCTAAATGGATAATAAATTGACTTGCAGATCTCTTAACAGTCAGTGGGGAGTGATCAGTGAACATCCATTAAAAGTGGCCAGATGTAAAATTAATAGTGTGATGGATTCTTTACACAATTAATTTTTGCATTTCCGGATGCACATTAACTCCCAAGACGTGTATCTAAACGAATATTGCGTGTTATCAGGTTCAAAGAGTATTGCTTGGGTTCTCCCAGTTAGTACAGAAGATCTGCAAAATATCTGAGGTTCCTTCTGACTGATTCTCAAGGTACAGATCTGCAGATTAATACAGAAAGAATACTAACAGCCGCAAGATGAGACAGGTATTCCATATAATTTTCTAGGCAGTGAAAATTGAATAAATTAGAACCAAGCATTTTTTAAATGGCTTATGATTCTGAGGCAGCCAACTACTCAACATTATGTTTAAGAGAAGCATCTCTGGGCAGGGAATTTACTTTTTATTCAATGGGTTAATAGCCCTACAGATTTTGTTTAGCCATTTTTTATGCTATTTTACAAAATCAAACGGCAGAAAGATTAATGCATCCCACCCTAGGAATCTCTATGACACACATCCCCCCTCTGTTGACTTGCAACCTAACTTCACCACAGCAGAGAAGGACCAAAGCATATGCTAACATCTTAGGCCAAAAGAAATTCAAAGAATTTTCAACTACAGATTGAGAATAAATAGGGGAAAATGTCTACAGCCATTAGAGATGGACAGTGAATCATCTAAGCTGCAGCTCTTCATTTTCAGAAGAAAACAAAACCAAGCATTATTCAGATTGAAAAGCCTTAGCTGACATGAATCAAATGATACCCAAATACAAATACATGAACTAAGTAAACTTGGCATCATCACGGATAACAAAACTTGAAAAAAAAAATAATAACTGTTAACCACTGAATAAAAGCCCTGTGTTTTGGGTATTCACCTCATATTGGAACTGATGCTGCTTAACTTGGCAGTACATGAAAACAGATTGAAGAAGAGTAAAGCTAATCCTTAACTTCTGGTAGGAACCCCATACCTTCCTGTCCACCCCTGACTGAAGTAATGAAAAAGCCTCTATGCTCAAGCGCAGACTTGTCAGCAAATGTCAGTCAAGATTTGCTACAAGAACAGTGATTTTGCAGGCTTTCCAACACTCAGTTTTTTTCTGCCTATTAAGAACTGAAAACAATGAGTAGTAAAAATGAGTAACAACTTTGCAATAGGAATCTCAATTACTTTCGCCGTACACCCTCACAGTAAAGAAATTCTTCCTCATGTTCAGTTGAAACTTCCTGTGCTCCAGTTTGTGCCCACTGTCCCTCGTCATGTCACCACTGAGAAGAGTGGGGCCCAATCCTCTTGACACCTGTCCCTTAGATCCTTATAAGCATTGAGAAGATGCCTTCTTCAGGCTAAATAGATCCAGGTCTCTCAGCCTCTCCAGTCCCCTGATGAACTCTATAGCCTCTGCTGGATTCTCTACAGATGTTCCTTGTCCTTCTTGAACTGGGAAGCCCAGAACTGGACACAATTTAACAAATTGGGCCTCACTACACCAGAGCAGATGGGGAGGCTAATGACCCTCAACCTGCTGGCCACGTTCTTGATGCATCCCAGGATACCATCTGACTTACTGGCCATGAGGATATATCACTGGCTCATGGCTCTTTTCCTATTGTATACAATTTCTCCTATTCCTTGCTACACTTAAAATAGTGTTTTAGGTTTATAATTTAATGACAGAACCGATAATCTGATATAAGAGCTTTCCTGGCAGTTCTTGACCTGTGTCAGACACCTGCCAAAAGCACATTATGCTTTTTGTCCTTTATTCATAGATTAAGATGGATTTATGCCAATATAACTCATTCTATATGGCCATACAGCTCTTCATACTGCACATTCAAACATTCAATGGCACTCTCAGTTCCATGTGCTAGGTTAGGAGCTCCATTAATTACTCTGCATAATCTAAGTGAGGTCCACAAAGCACTGTTTCAGTTTCTCTGAAGTGTATTGGGAAGATCTGGCTTCAAAAGGAACATAGCAAAGAGCCATCAGGTTTGCTTGAAGAAAATATTTCAAGAAAGTTTAGATGCTTCACTACAGATTAACAAAAAGGGGACCAAGTCATACATATACCCTTCTTGTTAAAAAAAAGAGGGGAAAGATACTGGAGAAGCATACAGGGATATTCAGACATATACAAGGCTAATACTCAGCATGAAAATTTCTATTCCATCCACTAACAGGTATTTTTTATCCCATAACAAACCATTACCTTGGCTTAGTGGAAACAGGAAAATGAATTATCATAATCCTCATTTTGGCACCTTGTGAAAGCTTTACATAGGAAAAAAAGGTGCAAGTTGAAGACCAAGTGCAAGGTTGTGGTTTTTTAACCAAATCATAAAGTTAATTTAATTATTTGCAAATAATATTTTTCGCTTCTCAAAGCAAGTGAAAATATCCAATGTTGGGATACCAGAAGACAAATAAAGACTTTTAGGAAAACAGATACGGGATTTCTTTCAGTTTGTTTAATTTGTAATTCAGGGGTGGGTTTTTTTTTTGTTTGTGGTAGGTGGCTTTTTAGTTGGTGGGGTTGGGGGTAGAACCATGATATTTTAATTCTGGTTATAGGACCTCCTGTTTTACTGAAAGAAAAAAAAAAGCCTGCAAGCATTATTGAAGGAAGTCCTGAGTCTAACCGTCAATTATTCAAACAACTCACCTTGCTATTTCTGACAGCATATTATCTCCTGTATTTCTTTTGAACCTTCATAAGTTAAAATCCTGAAGCAGTTTCGTACTGGGCATATTATATGATCAGAATCTTGAAGAACTATACAGCAGTCAGGCTCTCACTCCTCAAAATGGTACTTACATATTCCTGTGTACTGTTGCAATTTTACATGATATTGCTGTTTGCTACCCTACAGCATGTTTAATTTCCCTGTGACTACATAGCATTGCTATTTTTCTGCAGTTGATGCTTCCTTTGATGTTATGATGTTAACACACAGTTGTGAAGTGTTCCTGAATAACAATCAAGCGATTCAACAGCTTTATCTAAGCTATACAAATGATATAATTTTTTAGGTATACGGCAAAGTTTAAGACTGAGTGTTCTGACTCAGTATCAGCATGACAGAAATGAAACCATATGCTGCCCCAGAAGTTTGCAGCAATACTCATCCACTTGCGTAATAAAAACAGTAAGACAGGAAAGGTCAAAAGGGCTTTCCCATTCAACATCATTAGTAGTGCATTATCAGCTTTGAGCAACCCCAAGACCCACAGCCCTATTCAGTAAAACTTAAACAGAGGAGTCCTTATTTCTTATAACCTAGATTTCTACCCTCAGGACTATACTAGGTCATACGAAGAAAACAGAACTTTTGTCATGAAAGGAAACCAATCAGAGAAGAGAGTCGCTTACTACCTAGAACATCTTTTTGCTGATTTTAGTGATTTATAATCATAAATCAAAAGCATCAGAAACAGAGAGCTGAAGCAACAGTCAATGTTCCTACAGGTAAAATCCTAAGATGAGTCTAGTTCTAAGCTGATCAGGTTAGAGTAACAAAAATTTCATAGGCAACATCTCTGCTGTGCAGAGACAATGGATTTGTTTACTCCAAATTTCAAGGAGCACAGACTGACTTTAAAGAGCCTGAAAAGCCATTCCAAAGGAAACCAACAGCATTAAGTTTTGCCACATGCTTCTCAGACTTGAGGGCTGAGCAGGTTATATGGGATACACGAGCAGATCACTGCAACTCCTTCCTCCCAGGTCCCTAGTACTGCCCCATTACGCAGGTCACAGCAGAGGCAGCTCCTCCATAGTGATAAAACATGTAACAAGCCAAGAGGCAATGCTGCTCAGGGGTAACTCTGTGACAGAGCCTTAGGACAAGCAGCAGTTTCTGCCCAGAAGGATCAGAGGTGCTCTGCTCTGGCCAAAGTAACTCCCATAGCACCGAGACTCTTGAAAGAACCTCCAGCTTGCCCAGGAGAGCTTTGACTCCACCAAATTTGTAATAACTGCTCCTGCTGAAACAAAAAAAATAAGGGGAGAAAGGGAAGGGGGCTTCAGATCAGCTGAAGAGTAACATTCCAGTAATAGAAGTCTGAGATTATTCCAACACAAATGAAAACATGGGTGACTAACTGCTAGGAAAAATGATAAAAAGAATACTCAAAAAAGTCTTATCAATCAGCAGCTGTCCAGAAAGGAAGAACCTAACCAAGTATTGTGGTCTGAGCTAAACCATGACACCAAGCTATTTTAACCTGTGACTTCAAATATTTATTGGGCAGCATTTAAGATGGAAGCACAGTTACAGAATCAGAACACTGGCTTATAAACATAGAGATATAACATGGGGATGTCTGGGCCCAGCTCCTAGGGAACATTGTTTGCATTCAACAGCTTTGTCCAACAGTTAGAAAAAAACAAACAAACAAAAAAAAAACCCCAGGAGCCACACAATAAGGTCTTAATTCCTGCATCATAATTTAATGATACTGAGTCTTAAGAGCTGCACTGTATTTCAACTCAGTTTCTAGAATTAATTTTATCATGAACTAAAAAGAGGCAAGCTGCATCAGGGGAAGTCCAGACTGGATAACAGGAGAAGACTGTAAGGGTGGTCACTCACTGGAACAGGCTCCCCAGGGAAGCGGTCAAGGTGCACCAAGCCTGTCAAGAGTTCAAGATGCATTTGGACAATGCTCTCAGTCATATTGTCAGTTTTAGCTAGTCCCATGAGAAGCAGGGAGTTGGACTTGATGATTTGGATGAGTCCCTTCCAACTTTAGATATTCTGTGATTCTACATAAAACTGCAGTTATGTGGTCAGGAAGTAAGCTTAATATTTACTAGATCTTAAGAACTACAAGTTAGTAGTCCAAGTTCTACAGGGTTTAAAAAAACAAAATTCTCAATCAACTCCCACAAAAACTAGTAATTTACTGTAACGACCATTCACAAATCCTTCTCTAAGTCAGGAAGCAAAATAAATAACATCTGACCTTAACCTAATACAGCAGACCACATAAAATGCAATACAGAAGTCCAGTCACCTGTCTCAAGCACAGTTTTTCAGGTCAAACATTTTTCTGACAGCAAAGTTTACATATTTTGCTGGTCTGTTTAAAGGTGACTTTTCAAAAAGTCAAAACAACCATTAAATTAATGCCTTCCATTTGAAGTTTCATTGGTCAAACTGGATTAAACAGTTCACGTTGTTCCAAGCGATTATTTACAGGTGGAGAAAAATAGCAGCTTTATCTTCATAAACAAATTGGCATGGCTGAAGTTGCAAGCAGAACCTGGTTTATTAAAAAAGCCATTAAGTCAGATTCAAAATTCACTTCTTAAACTTACTCTACTAAGTGTTGTAGTAGGACTACTGCAAGTCAAGGAAGGGTATTTTGAAGGAGACTGAATTCTGCTTGATTACAGTAAAAAAACCTGTCAGTGATCATTTGCATTTTACTACCACCTTCAGTCAATGTTTTAATTAATTTTATGTCCACTGTGAGAGAAAAGATACTGCATTACATTGCATCAGCACTGGCAGAATATTTACTTTCACAGCTAATACGCATTATGAGACTCTAAAAACCATGATAGTGCATAAAAGCTTTCAGCCCCTCAATCTATTCCCATGCTATCACAGCCAGCCACATTAAACAAGCCCCAAGCCAAAATACAGCAAATAAACAGGAGACAGCTCAGTCTGGCTTAAAAAACTGTCAGCTCTTCCTTGCCTTAGATATCAGCATTAACATAAAATAAACACATGCTGGAAGAGTATCGGTAACATAATCAGAATTTCTACCAAAATACGTTACAGTGCGTGTCAAAAACACTAAAGTACTTAACCTTCTTATATTAAGAACAATTTCAACAAACCTGCCATCACATGGATGACAAATCAATTCAAGAAGCTGTGCTGAATTGCAAAGAGAATTTGTAGGGAAACCTACAGCAATATATTTAGAGCAACACTACCACAGGAGATTGCTTTCAACTTGTGGCACAAGTGGGAAGTAAAAGCGGTTTTAGTTGTCTGAAAGACATTAATTTTTTATTTATGCATTTACTGTATTGTGATGGATCATTCTTTTACTCCTGATGGTTCCCACATCACCCTACTGTTGGTATCCAGTAGGCTCTGCAGTGAAAGCTTTCCAAGTTGCTCAGAAGCATCTGTAACTTCAACACTTTCTACTTTGGTTACGTAGGTTTCTTCAAACAAAAAATAATCCTTCTCAAAGCACACATTAAAAACTGCACATTTTTGACACCTATTTCCTTGTTTAATAGAAGAAACATTTAGCATTGAATAGAACATAACAAAACCTTGGTTTATATTTCTTCCAGCACATCTGACATTATTATAAACTTGCCAGCCATACAGAAGCTCCGTAAACACATGCAATATGGCCTCACTCAACAGTATCGTTGTTGAATGAGGTCCTTCACTTCTAACCTTTTGTAGGCAGACAGGTATGGGGACAACTAGAAATGAATGCTTTTGCTCTTTAAGTTTAACACATATTAAGGCATTTGTACTAGAGGACTGAAATCCTTACCAAAGAGATATTAAAGCTTCTCCCCACAAGGAAGCAGTACATTTCAAGATGTGTCAGCCAGACAAATGCTACTCTTACAAGAGTTATGCAAGCCACAACAAAGTGTTCTCAACATTATTAAGAAAATTACTGGTATGCATTTGCTTCCAGTTTGTAAACATAATACTGATGTTGTTTTCAAATCTATTAAAATTAGCACAAAATGCAAAACTTGTTAATCCACAAACACTGAGACATCAGTGCTGGAACAGCGACTCCACAATGTGTTAATCTGTTTGCTCAAAACATCTCCCCATCATCATTACAAGTGAACAACTCCAAATTGCCTGGAAAGAGTTTTAAAACTTCAAGTACGCAGACAAGTTCAAGCTGCATATGAAAGATAAAGCTATAAAATAAGAATAAATAATTATATTTTACGGAAAAGCAGGAGATAATTATCAAGATCTTTTCTGAATGACTGATACTCTCAAAGTTAACATAATGAAAAAAAAAGTTAATAGAAGAAAAATAGGGTAAATACTAAAATGTTACACGTCCTTCAGCATTTGTGCTAAATGACAGCTGAAAAATCATAACCAAAAGAAATACACCTGGATAAAATAGGCAGGCACGTCTTGTACTACCATTTGTGCTAGCCTTGCACCACACTAAGTTCCAGCTGGCTTAACGTTTCTGTCTTGGCACCACTCATGCAAGGCCCAGACACACTTTGCCAAGGGATGTGGGTGCATGTGTCGCATTCCCTTTTCAGCTTATTCCCAGAGCTGAGTACCTGGGCTGAGACCTGGGTCATGTCTGAAGTGTGGTAGAGCTCAGTAGGCTCTCAGCTGACATCTTCCCAGACCAAAGCTAACACTGGAAACAGTAAAATCAAGTTTGTGCAGTTCTACATCTGAGTAAAAAAAAGCACTTAATCCTGAAGGAAATTCTGAATTAAGACAAATACTTTACCACAGCTGCAGACAAATAGCTACTTTGTAGAATTACCCAGTCTCGTTTAACACGGTCATCCTGTTAAAATTCTGTATCAGAGAAAGATGGGGGGATGATGGGGTAGGAAGAGAAGCTGAAGGAAGAAAGTGGACCTCTCACTGCTAGGCTGAAGAGCTTTTCTGTCTTCTGTATGGGCCAAGACACATACTCAAATTTAACGACAGCCATACATTATTTCTTCACATCATATATGATCAGAATAATCCAAAGGATTAACCTAAAATTACCATCAAATACTTACAATGTGGTTCAAAATTTGTGTTGGCAATATAACACTTTGGTACCTCAAATTGTGACACACTACATGCCCGTGGTTCCTTTTGCTGTAAACTAAGGGACATGCATTTTCAAATGGCATTTGCAAAGAAGTCTTACACACATTTCAACATGAGAAGCTACTATTTTATAAAGCCAGGCAACAAAGGTCTTGAAATTATCACTCATAACTAGCTGTACTATACAAGTCCTCTTTATTTAAAAAAGACTATATAGAGACAAACATTGTTTTCACGTCACTTCTAACAGATGCACACCATTGACCACTATAAACCTTAAAACTTTGTCATTAATCCAGGTTTTGCAAAATGGCTGAGTAGCAGAACAAAGTATTTTAATATTCTCCATGAATCCTGGTTATTAGCAACAGCTACACAACAGAATTTTATAATTTTACCCTCAATTGCTTATAAAATTTAGGCAAATTAACTGGCATGATTTTACAACTTGGGTCGTAAAATCTTAATACTCCCTATACTGGCTAGGATGCTACTTCTTTCCACATTCATCCTTGGCCCCAGGCTCCATCTCCCCACTCCAGGCTAAGAACCCTCTACTGACACAAGTTTACTCAGCCCTGTAGCTCAAGTGGCAGTGGTAAACAGAACAGTAGGAGCCAAACTTTATAGAAGGTATATAGTAAGGTATGTATTGAATTTTCCTCTGTGAGACTATATTCAGTTCACTACTTTGTGGATGTCGTCCCCCAAAGACTGCTATTTCATTTACAACATGAAGTGTTTGAGAAGTGAGCTGTAAATGTACATATGATTTAGCTATATCAGGACATATTCAGATATCCTAAATTCTCAGGTTTCCTTGTGATTACTTTGTAATAGTGTAGATGATGTCTTAACTTATAGGCTGGTAAAGTGCTACTAAATGGTCACAGTTCTTTCACTGATGATCCTTTTAATATTCTGAACCTGAAGGCAACCTACAGATGAATTTAATTGCTTGTGAATTATGATAGAGTCTTAGTTTTATTATCACACATTATTTACACTGAAAATTATGCCACGAACACCCACACAATAATTAAAAGCACATTAATGGCACATTGCAAAGCACCTGGATATTTAAATTAATATGCTTAGCCATGTTCAATTTCTAAACCAGATTTTGTTATGTTTCATTTTTTTCTCTCCCTGCAGGCTATGAAGCACCACATTTGAAGTGTCACTGTTTGCACTATCACACTTCAAATAGTCTTTATATAGTAAAAGGCACAGAGATGTTGTATTCATCTTAGTGGAAAATGCAAATAGACCATGATTGAACAACTCACTACAGAAAAAGTGATAGTCTTTCCTCTCCCACTGCAAGAACAGGAATGTAGTCACTCTGTATTCCAATATAAATGCCCACGTTACTCACTGCTACTGACCCTTTTGTGTGGTAAGCTGCAGTTAATTAAAAAAAAAATGCATGAACTACTTCTTAGTTTCAATAGATCAAAACACTTTGCACTCCTTGACCTAAGTTGTTATGGAAAAAACAATGAAACACTCTACAAGCAAAGATACCTAAGGAATTTTTACCAGTTAGTAGTATCTTCTTGTAGTCTTAACAGAGAACTCCCTTCTTCAGACTGCCGATGCAGCAGCTCGTCTTCAGAATCTGAACAAATAGAAGAATCCCATTAAACATAAAAAATACGCAGTACTTCAATTACATAAACTAGTGCCAGGGGTAAGACAAAGTTAATCCTGCAGTGCCAAGGAACCTACATAATTCTTTAGGAATGCAAATAAAACATGCCGATTTCAAAAACACTTGAGATTTTACGGAAATGACATTACAAGCAAATGGAAAGGCATCCCTGCAAACTCTTCTGTGAATCAGTAAGACAATTAGCTATTTATGATCACAAAGATCAGAAACAGAGCACTGCATCTCAGCATTACTGAGTTGTTACACATAGTCACAGCGCAAAAAAAAAAATAGAGCATTACATTGCTGCATTACTGAGCCAAGTTACACATGGTTGCGGCAGAAAAAAGTAGGTCTCGGTTCAAGTTTTATTTACAGTGCCATATATACTGCACACAGGGAAAAATGTTTCACTGTTACAGTCATCAGTTAAAGACAAATTTGGTCAATGGCCTTTTTCACCTTTCTAAACTTACTTTAGGATTACTGATTTCCTGCTTCAAAACTAAGTTTCTGGTTTAGAAAATTAGTATTTGCATAGAATCATAGAACAGTACAGTGAGACTGAACAGCATTTCCTATGGAAATGCAGCACTGAGATCTACTGCAAGCATTCTAAGGGCCTTTAAGTTTATTTGGAGCAGGTTTATGCAGCAAACAGACTATCTTTTTTAGTATGGTAACTGTATGATGAGCTGGTCCAAATCAGCACCTTTCTCTGGTGGTGAAAGGTTCATAAGCCTTTTCTGTTTGGGGGTTGTAGGCTGTATCTGTTTCAGGCATTTCTGCCAATTTACATACTTGGGTGTCATCAACTAACCTGTCTCCAGTAAATTGCTCTACTTCAGGTACTGTTCCTGGTACCAGAATCCACCCTGCCAATACGCGACATCTCAAGGTTTCTTTTACAGTAACCTTCCCCTTTTGTATTACAGTTCTCTTTCTGCTTCTACAGCAAAGTCAACCACATTCTGTAAAGCATCTGTTTTTAGTGGAAAATTGTTTTAGAAATACAAAATCCCTGTCATGTCATTGTGAATCCAGCTGAAGAGGCATGAAATATTCAGTGTTAATTTGTATTTAATCAGCTATCAGCAGCTTTTCTTCCATCACATAAACCTGATTAACAAGCATTTAACAAAAAATATGCTGCTTTGCAGTGAAGTTTCTAATCACCAAGGCCAGAGCATTACTGATTTGTCCCAGCTTGGGAAGGGTAGAGCGAAGAGCTATGCAGTACTAAGGCTGGGGGATGATTTTAGTCACACTGCAAACTATCATCAAAAGATATCACCCAGTTCTTCTTCCCCAATCTGCAAAAGAAAACCTCATGACCTGAGCGGCACAGCTAGAATAGAAGGCAAGGACTCCGAGTCACTGTGGAAAATTTAATTGACAAATAAAATTAAGCGAGCCCATTTGCAGCTATACTGAAGCAAATAGTTGCAACAGAGTGCTCAAAATTAAAAAGAGTAATGTTAGTCAATGATAACTTTTGCCAACCTGTGTCAACGCAGCATCTAAGATAAGTAGGTTGTCTGGAAAATTAATGTGGTAGGGTGTTTTTTTTTTCCTGTAAGTGTTGTTGTATGAAGTACTACTTATTTCTCTTGCAGAAAGGGAAATCTAAAAAACATCCAAGATGCCTTATTCACTTTGTTACAGAATAGGCTTTGTTTTCACAATTGTTCCACTACCCTATTTCAATCGCTTTCATTCCTGGTCCTCTTGCCAAGCAACTGTACAAAGTTAATAGTTCAGTTAAAGACTTCTGAATGGAAGCCATAAGGTCTTATACCCAAATGCTGCTTGGTTCATTGCTGAGCAGAGCAGCACTGTCACTGCCTCCAGCCTGGTAACAGGATTTGAAAGTTCTCCTGGTTGAGCAACCATTTATGCAATCACAACATGTGCAATTTCCTTCTACACTCTCAACAAAAATACTTCCTTCTACCCTGCTGCACTACAGTATGAAAAGCTGATTCAGTATCAGAGAAGGCATTTTTTTCAAGCATGACTGATCATTTCGTTAAATGGAGAATTCTTGTTACACTTCCACCAGACCAACTCCCATATCGTCATGTTGACAAATTGAAATGTTTAACTTCCTTGTAACTACCTCATGTAGCACCCAGGATTTTGGTTTACTGAGAGCAGTAGCTATGCCTGTTGGAGACCTTCTGCCCCTGCAGTTCCACACAGCTCTGTGTTGCTCCCACTCCTGGCTGCTCAGCATGTCCCTTCCTGTAGGTCCTGACAACGCCACTGCTGCAGACTTGAAGGGAAGCCAAGTGCCAGTAGCTACAGCTCCATAGCAATTCTGGATGGGAAAAGTCAATCTGGCAGAACAGCAACAGGTATAGTGGGCTGGAGGTATCATGGAAACGCCCTCATGCAGAGGAACTACGGAATCTGCCAGTGCTATGCAATAAATAACAAGTGGTGCAACAGGTGGTACCAGACAGGGAAGAGGTTGCTGCACAGGTGAGCTGGCCAGGAGCAATGGGCAGTGCTGCACATTTGGAAGGATAGGGGTGCTGAAATAGGAGCACACACAGAAAGCTGCAGACATGTGGTCCCTCTGGAAGATATCCCCAGCTTTCAAGGAAATGGTTCCTTACATATGATCTAGATTAAGCTGATTCAGCTAATAAAACCTGTCAAGAGAGCTGCTTTTTTTTTTCTTCTTAAATAACCGTAGGCCAAACTGTAACCTAAGGTGTAAGTAACACAGCTGAGAAAAACTAAGCTACCATCTTAGTTTTCAGTCAATATTTGTTCAAACATTGATTTTCTTTACTTAAATAGATAACCATGGAGCAAATTAACACTCTTTCTTTGACAGGCTAATGAGAACAAGCAGGTAAAAACCAGAAGAGCAACCCCATTCTGAGAAGATGCCCTTCCTTGTCCTCCACACACTGTGCTGGATGAGTGCAAAACAAGGAAGCAGACAATAAACCCACTTGTACCTGGTAAATCAGGGAGACTTCACCCATTCATTTAAGTGATCATTTCTTACTTCATTAGTTTTGTCACTTAAGGGGAAGGTGGAATTAAACTCTGAAGTACAGCACCTGAATAAATTTTCTTCTCCATACACAATTCACACTCAAGAAAACTATTAACCATAAGGATGCAAAGAGTCTTGTGTGAATTAGCACAGTGTTCATTTTTTCTCTGCTGTACATGTTTCAATATGTGGAATCACAGCCACTGCTTCCCAAGCCTCCAAGTTTTGCACTCAACTGAGCTACAAGGAAGGACACTTCTGAGAAATTTATTGATGGCTCCATTCTCAGGGTGGAATGGTAAAGCCAGTAACACAGGGAATACAGCTGTTACTGAAAGATTCAGCATAGTCCATGCAAGAGAGTTTGCTGAAATACTGTGGTAAAACACCAAGTTTTTGCCGGACGCAATAGTTCCTAGGTAAGGACTTCAAGTTATTTTAAATAATTTTCTGAGCTTGGCTACCATGAAAGCAAAGTTGCCATTCACAGCCCAGGTAAGCCCTATGTCAGAGTTGGCTGCAAGTCTTCACCAGCAGGTAACAGGGATGACTCAGGGCTGAGATGCAGACCAAAACTGAGATCAAAGTACTCCATGAAATTCTGTAGAGACCCTCGACTGCCAAACCAATAAACCACAAGCCAGTTCTCTGCTTTGTTCCAGGCAGACACTTGCCTCTCAAGGACACTACTGAGGTGACCCAAGATGCCATTTCACTTCCTCTGTGATTGGCAACTTCAGCATCTTCAAAAGCCAAGAGAATTCACAACTTAATACACAGGTTATTTCAGCTCAAAAGCTTTATCTAGAGTACATTTAGGATTAACTCCACTAGGCCTGCACACCCAACACTGTTGTATAGATATGAACCACATTTAAAAATCATGTTACACAGTCTTTGCTGTGCTTGACTTCACCTAGTCTAAAACATAGAAAGCACAGAAGACACAGCAACCGAGATTTAAGGTGATGTATCCTCCCAAACATAGATTACAACAGACTGCCAGCGACAACAGCCCATCAACAGGTTAAGACACATCTGAAAAGCAGAGTATACAAAACAAGTAAAAAAATCATCAAGATCCATAAAATTCACCAAGTGTCAGAAGGCTGATGGTAGCTTATAGAGAACTCTGCTGCCAGACATAAGGCAGCACACAGAGTACTCAAAATAATCCCTGCAGAGCTTCTGACAGACTACTTTTCATAGTAATGCAAGCATGATAACAAGAGCAGAAAGCAATACATCCAGTGTCATACAAAAACGGGAAAACTTATGAATACTAGAATGCACAAAGACAGATCCAAACAAAACTTGCTTGAGAATTTTATCCATCACTAAAATGACATGGACTACTTTTTTCCCCTCACCAAAACATATTACCAGAACTTTAATTCTCAGTTGAAAGAGGAAATTCCCCTATGATTTGGGGAATTGGTGGTCAGAAAACTTTAAAAAAATCCCCAACAGTTCACTTCAAGACAGTTGAAAAGGTAAATTCTCATGCCTTTATTTTCAGGACAGCAATGAACCCAAGCCTTTAAGATCAAAATGATACTAAAACTCAATAGTTTGAGCTTCTTCAACTGTATATCATAGAGTTAATAGCAATGATACTATGACACATTACAAAGTTATAACTATTTGCTTCCAGAAGATTGCCCAGCTCTGCTCCCATGTGATACCATAGCACCCAAGAGATTACTTATTTTCTTCATTCACCAGTACATCAGTTAGAGGACTCCAATAGACCTTCTGTACTGGTTTGAACTGGGAAGCATCAAAACGTATTCACACACTAGAAGTTTTGCGTGTAAATGAAGATTGTCCAGTTAATCAAGACTTGCAAGGGCAGAGATGGAAAAACCTCAAACACAACCCTCCCTAATCCCCAGAGCAAATTTTTGGTAGAGGTTTAAAGTATTATCAGTTCAACACAATGCATTCACTGAAGTGTAACTTAACAAACAGAACACTGTCCAGCTTTTCCTCTGTTAATTACTCCAAAGTCAAAGGAAGTATTTCCAACTGGGAACACTTTTCCTCCTGTCAGTGCCGTATCTCAGCTTTCAAACACCAGACTTGATCTTTTGAGCTCAGTAGTGTTGCATAGTTTAACAACTTCCAATAAAAATACAGGTTTTCAGAACAATTTTTAAGTACTACAGAGAGACTGAATCTTAGAAGATGACTACCCTTATCAGCTTTTTAAAGGTACTTATTAATTCCAGTTGGGAACAGCGTGTGCTGAAAATCCAGGAGAGTCAGATCACACTTCAGAAATCCAGACCATTACTTACCTTCAAGTCTTCATTCATGTGTTTTAGAGCTCAGGAGCCCATGCCTGTAAATGCAGCAGTAGGAAGAATGCATCTCTTATGTAAAACAGAAAACGAAATCTGCTAGATACCTATTCCATTAAACCATATGACCATACTCCCCTGTTTCAAAGATAAATGTGGACGTGCAAGTGCAATTGTACTGACTGCAACCACTTGTATACATTAATGTACAAGACCGACTGTTTGAGTACGGGCAGTCAACAACGTATTTGAGGCAGGACTTGAAAAAACTTAAACAATGTTTTCTTCGGTTCCCCTTTAAAGTAAAGCTACTCCTTAGAGAGTAACTCAAGTCTTTAGCGTGACTCAACTCAGAGATGAAGAGAAAGGACTCAGATGAAGTTCTCCACTTAGCTATGGAATAGGTTTCCATTGCAAGGTGAAAAGGGCAAGTACATATAGTTGCAGACAGACTGAAAGAGGAGACTGAAAAAGGAATCTTTTCCTACTCCTGGTGATAGGAGGTGCTTGATACAATACAAAGGAGGAGGACAATTAAGTTTAGATCATGTAACTTATAAAACATTCATCAGAAGTACGCAATCTTTGCAAAAGGTCTGATAATTCTGGCAATCAGATGTCATGAGCAATTTATTGTTATGTATACCTAAAGTTGTAAACTTTCAGCCATATGAACAGGTGCAACTTGGAAGATTTCTTCATTCTAAGGTACAGATACCACAGATCTTTTGATGCCAGATCTCAGTTAACATATGTTTGCTCCCTGGATACACTACGCCTGACCAAAGGACTGAATTACACTGTAGAAACAGGAATTAAACAATGGAACCAAGATCAGACCAGTCCTTATTTTTCTGTTCTCCAGAGGCACAATAAACGAAGGTCTCTGTGTGACCAGAGCCAGCAGACCAGCAGCACAGCTTTCAAAAAGCCTACTTTAATGGTGAAAGGTATGAACAACCTACACAACTCTTCAATAAGTTAAGTCTTGTAATGAGAGGAGAGAAGCTTCATATTCCTACTCCAAGAACAGTCTGAAACTTCCATTGGACAAAAGTTTATTGTAAAGAAACACTAAACCTTCTGAATACTCTTCCCCTCTATAAAAATGCTATCTCACCAGGTGCTTCTGTGCTCAGTCTTCTGGATCCATCCCTTAAACCTCTATTCATAGTGTCCGAGCTTCAGCTGAGTGAGGCACCAGCCTGGCTGACAAGCAGATGTTGGATTCAAGGTTCCTCAAATAGAGATTAGAGTTAGGTTTCCCTTATGCTACACTTGGTAGGTTATTAAGCCAAAGTGTCTGCATTTAAAAACTCTGAGGAGGAGGTGGACGCTATGAAGCCACACATCTGGATAACCGGTCAATAGATCCTTTTTTTTTCCTGCTTCCTAATCAGTTGGATTTAGACAAGCTTGTTATCTAAGTCCACAGAGAGGCAGGCATTACTTCCAGCTCTCAGCCATGTTTACAGTATCTAACTTTATCTGATGTGTAAATAGTTTAAGCACTTAGCTTAAACAGTCTGAATGATCCTTTTAGGATTCAATATTTACTTAAAAAAAGTGCTGCTGCGGAGCTTATGTTTGAGACCTTGAGTAAGAAGTGTCACCCTCAGAGACTGTCTGTAGACTATCTCAGCTTTTACATCCGTTTCTCACTAGAGATGTTAAAGGCAACTGGACTCCTCTTTCTGCACAGGAATGTGATGATGTTCAAACCATTCTTACACTCCCACACCCTTCTGTATAAGTCTGTACCAACAGAGCACAAGATCTTTGTTTAAAGTGTATTTGCAGATGTCATCATCTCCAGAGGCACTTTTCCTACCCTTAATGTGCCTCAGTCAAGAAAAGGATCACAACAATTTTTCTATATACCCCACATCTGGAGTAACAAAGGAAGCATTTAAGAACAAGTCTTATTTTTTTCTGCTGAAGTGAGCATTCAGTCACATACAGTGTTCTAGAGACTGCAACAAGGGAGTCGGTTCATCCTTTTCAAATCAAACTTTACCTTGGAACAGCAGTCAAGGAGAAAAAACACCCTACTTCTATTTAGTCTTGTTGCACTGAAAAGCTCTTTTTGCTACTCCAAGGCTAGAAAGTCTTATTTAAATATCAACAGATCCTGAAGTACCCTTTTCCATTACAAAGCGCAGCCACAAAATTGAACTTAAATACATACATGAAGTGAAGGCACTGTACCACATAAAATCCACATAATTACATAAAATTCACATTGTAGAGTCACGCCTAGCATAATTCCAATGAACACAAGATTGCGGTACATAAGTAAAACTTCAACAGTACACATCCACACACAGCAGCTTCCCTTCATCCACTTGCCATTGAGTATGCAAGTGGATGCATGCACATACAACAGGAGTATCATCAGTACAAGCACTACACATACCTGCAGGTGTAAAGACAAAGTCTTAGGACCAAGAATTTCCAGAGTAATAGAATAACAGGCATAAATGGTACTACTAAGCGTAACAAGACTTGAAATTAAGGTGCCTGGTTCCTGCATCTCCAAATTTAGATCAGGGATTCAATCTGTGAAGTGCTTTCAGATCATGCGGTGAGAGAGTTGCTCTACAGGTGGAGCATGCTTTAGGCTGCTCCTCCATAAGAAACCCACAGGGCCTTACCACATCATGCATCAGAGCTTAGGCAGTGCCACATATGAGGTTTACCTTCAACAAAATAAAAGGCAGAGACACTCCTGAGCACTTCAGAAACACGTTATCCCGAAAAGTATTACATGAATTCGTGTAACCAAAGTCCAGAAGCGAACTCCAGCTTGGCAACAGGTATACATGAAAGTGCATACACACACACCTAGATACATGCCTTCTAGGAAGATAATGGAGCTGTCACGTGGTGCTGTAGGACTTGGCTGTTGGAGGGCTATGATTCAGTGCCTACAAAGCTGTACACGGGCTATGATTCAGTGCCTGCAAGGGTGTGTTGGATTTAGTACAGATGCACAGATTAACTGTACACCACATACGTGTCTGGCTGCTGACAGGAAAAGGCTACACACAATTAAGAGCACTCAGATGTTAAACTATCTGCTATAACACGATTGATTAAAACCTTGGCATCAGATTTACTCAGCGCAACTACAGAAATCTTCTGCATCATGTCATTGTAATGAGTCTCAGAATAAGTGAAGCTAATCAACTTGCGTGGCAGACAGGGTTTAGTTCAAGGCTCATCATGCCTAGTATGGGCTAGAACAAACATTACCTACTATGGAATTATTTGCATTGCCATTCATGAACTTCTGCAATTTATCAGGGACATCTCACGTGACAAAGACACTGCCAAAGAACCAGATGATTTATGGATGTTCTTTTAGAGGAACCTCCTATAGCAGGAACTTTCCAACACAGCAGAAATTTGCCAGCAATCTCTGAACACTGGAATACAACAAAAACATGACAGAGGAAGTGAGAAGACTTGCATAATTATAAATCTCATTAATAAAGATACGCTAGTCACTGTGGCTAAACTAGAAAACTACTGTGCCTTATGGTACTGTCATGAGCATCACAGAAGGGAAGGTAACTTCATAAAGAGCAATGCGAAACACCTTTGGCTGATCAAGAGGCTTTCAGTAGCTTTTTTCTTTCACTAAAAATTAATCTGCCTTTCAAAGACATAATAACAAAGGAAATGACTGAGATCTGCCAGATCTGTAAGATTTTCACTTGGATATGCTTCCAATGTATCTAAGGTAGTTCCCTGTGAAACTCCTCATCTTGCTTTTATCTTGTAAACATGTTTTATTAAGAGTTATTCAATTACACAAACTCAGTCTAATGTTGCAGTAACTACAGAAACCCGCATTTGATCTCTGTTCTTAACTACTGACTTCCTATTTGCTTTCAGGTAATAAACATTGCTGTACCTCATTTTTTTTCTTATCTGTAAAGACACAAAGCATGCAACACTAAGCACAGCAGGACTTCAGCCAGGTATGTAGTCTTTGAATTCTGTTACAGCAAGAATTGGTAAGGGTAGCATTGGATAAATCCCTTTGTGCACATACACAGCACTACAAAATCAATTTACAGGAGGAAATTAAACTATGAGGATGCCATTTCTTCATTACCATAACCCTCTGTACACACACTATCAAAGTTTTGATTATCATAAGGAATCATCAAACAGTATTTTACAGACATTTAGCTTCTGCCATTGAGCATTCTGCCCTTAATAGGAAAGAGCTACTTCAGCACTCACTTATGTCAAGGATCACTGTTCTAGAACGGTAGACTGGGGTAAGCGTCAAGCCACTGAAACAGATTTATTTCAGAAAATACAGTTACAACCTTTCTACCAGCCAATAAAAGCTACAAACGAAAGGCAGGGAGTCTCAACCTCCTTCCAACTGCAGCTCTTTCTACTTTTTGTTGTAAGCCCTTCCTCCATGAGGCCAAAGGCAGAGCACTTCATTTCCTTTGAGACACCTATGTCACTGGTAAGTGAAGGTGAATGGCAAAAGGAGTCATTCCCTAGCACCCAAACTCAAGGAGAACTAACTCATGCTTACTCAGAATGACATAGAAGTTCAAAAAACACAGAACGTGAAAAGGAGAAGTGTACTTAAGTCCAGAGAGGGACCAAAAAAACCCCAAACCATTCCCCTGATGGATACACCTGATCTATTTACTACTCTGAATGCTTCTGTTGATGGGAAGGTTTTCAATGTGTTCCAGAACGCTCATGGCTGCCACAAAGCTGCTGTCTCACACACACCAAAGAAGAAAAGCTCTAAAATTCCTCATTTAAACTGAACTAATATTTCATACTACAAAATTTGTGTATCAAAGTTCAGTTTTGTGTCCTAGTAAGAAAATAAAATGCTTACATATGGGACATGCATTTCACATCTTTTACCATTTCTGTATCTTCTGAAGCAAAGAACTGTAAACAACTCCACGCCTCTCTATTCAAAAAATACTCTACATTTCACTTGACGACATCACTACGCTTCATGAGCTGAAAGAAACATGTTTCCATCCGAATTTATCGCTGCATTTATTCAGAAATCAGACCTCTCCAAAATTTTTTTAACAATAAAATGTTTTGAAACCATCAACGCTTTTTATAAGTTATACTGTTTGCATCACTGTTTATGATTTTGAATCTGTCCATAGCAAATTTCAGCTGCCATGAAGCTGCAGGCTTACTCACCTGCAACCGGCTTCTCTGATGCATAAGCATTGTTATTAGAACCCTTCAAATCAATAAAGCCCTCAGAAGTGTTGCAACACAGTCGAGTGTCACTACTATAAACACTAATCCTTCTAATGAAGAACAGAAATTTATTTCTGGTCTGTTTACCCTTTGAAAATGCGTAACTGGATATTTTAAGAAAAATGAACACTTCAAGTGACTGAACTTTCAAAAATTCTAACCAAGTCTACTTTCCCTATTTACAAAATAAATACTCAGAGAATAAAATAGATGGTATTTTAAGTTAAGAGAAATCAAAACCATAGATTTTTTTTTTTGTCTAATTCTGAAGGCAGAGAGCAAGCAGTTCCAGGTGCTTGGTTTAGTAAGGAAAGACATACAAAACTGTCCTGTTATTATTTGAGGAAAAGAGACCAAGCAAAAATAATACAACCCTGGGAGAAAACTCTGCATGTGAAAGCCATTTCTTCTCTAGAGTTTCAAGGGCAAATTATTCAAACACGAAGTCAGCATCAAACTCACCTGAGGTGCTAGGGAGAATGAAGAAGTATCTGCAGCTACCAGCCCTGTTCTTATACATCTCTTAATTCAGAACTATTGAAAATATTAACCCACACAGCTGTAGTGTATTAAGGTTAATTGCAGGTAGGTTTTCAGCCTACCAATTACTTGACTAAAAGGGGAAGTTAAGCAAGACCTAATATCTGCTTTGTCAGTCTAGAGTAATGTACTTCTGGATCTAAAGCATTCTTTAACTTACACTGTCTTTATATAGCTATACTCACAAAGAAATGCAGAAAACTATTCTTTATTGGCAAAGAAGTCTTGGCACTTTTTTCTTTCCAGGGCAGAAAAGAGATAAAAAAATCAAGGAATGCCATTCCTGTATGCTCTCAACGTTGAGATATCGTGAAAAACTGTAAAAGCTATCTTCTTGTACACATACGAACAAGCATCTACAAAGAAAGTGAGGTGAATGAAATACCCCCTTGTAGGCGAGGGGAGTCTCCCATTATATCCTAAAGTATATATAAAACTAATATGAAATAATCCAGCACAAATGCACAGAATTCGAAGGCAGACATCAAGGCAATCAATCCCATGTTACTTCCAAATTCACACTGAAAGTGGAGATTGCTTATATTTATGTCCAAGCTTTTAATTAAAGTATTTGCCTTTACAACTTTGACGAGAAGGCATCCTTTAAAAAGTATTTGCAAGACAATAAGTGGTTCCAAGTTTAAAGATCTGTTCTGTTTTTAGACCTGAAAATGCCCACAAAAGAAAGATCAGTTGCCCTAAATAAACAGCTTTATTTTTTTTTCCCCAGAAACCATCAAAAAGTGGGAAGGATGCTGGAATTTTTTAAGACAGTTACAGACATACTGCCTTCAGGCTCCTCATGAGCAACATGTCAGTGACAACAGTTTATTGAAGCTGGATTAGTAAGAACCATTGCCACTTCCTAACCAGCTTGATACTGTCACAAGAAAAGCCTTCAGACACACAGACTAAAAAACCTAAAACTGAATATGAACATCATGAACTACAAACACTGACAAGGACTGCTACAAATTTATTTAAGCTTAGAAGGAGCTACTAGACAGAAGCAGTGGTAGGAGGTAATATTAACCACATTATCACCTGTCCCAGACAGGAAGACACATCTTTTATTGCTGTACAACACAAAAACGTTAGCTTAGAGAAAGAACAGGAAATTAAAACAACAACTTCATAAAAACTGGAGGGGAAAAAGGCTCTCATGCCAGGAACATAAAGGCATGCTAAAAACAAGAAGAGAATTGTAACTGGTTCAAATAAAGCAGCTGTAGTTACAGGTTAGGTAGCAGCCTGTTTTCACTGGAGTCGAACTTTCATGAACTTCTGTGTTACGACAAGAGGGGTCCTGCCTGTCAGGCACTCGCGGGATTTAATCTCTGTTTAGGCTTTACAGCTTTCCTCCATCCAAGACTAAAACACTCTGAACGGCTGTTGGCAGGTTAGAGTCAGAACTGTGACTTTTCATCAACTTTCTTTTATTCTAAAAGCTTTACCGTTTATACAAACAACTGCATTTCAGAGTCATTGCAATCCCAAGAATACACTGTCCTCTACTCAAAATGCATGACAGTCAGTAAACACATTACTGTTATGTACTCAAACAGATTTCAGTCTTACTTTGCATGCTCATTTAACACAATTCCTCCCAACTCCTAAGAATACACAAAGATTTGTCTCCCATTTGCTTTACTCTTTATAGACTACAACAGCACCAAGACTATTAAGTACTCAGAAGTTCTCCAGAAAACTCAGTTCTGCCACCACGACCACCACTTATTATCAGTAAGTTTTGGGCTCGATGTTGCTTTTTTTTTTTTTTTTTAAACAATTCACCCTTTTTTTCACAGAGCTGAGCCTGGTCCTTCTACTCAACATAGCTTCCAGTTATAACATGAGAAGAGAAATACTGTCCACTTTCATGAGGCACCTTTAAATGCAGCCACCTAAAGTCAGATCTAATCAAATGGTGCTTAATGAGACTTTGTCAGTGTGCAACAGAGATAACAGCAAAAAGAATGTGCTGGAATATGTAAAATTTTTTCATTTTCCCAGACAACATTTACAGCCCTACACCAGTTATTTTAACAGCAGCTTGCACAATGATCCGCCGTTCAGTTGAACAGCAATCATTTCCTGCTCATCACTATACACAGGCACAGAAAGCTGCTGATCAGCAAACAAAATCCCTTTAAGTTGTAAAAAAAGTCATTAGCAAATACTGCTTTTGTGAAGTTACCGCTTCAGTCATATACACAATTTAGGCCAGTTTTATACCTAGATGCTGTTTAGTGTTCTGGTTGGCTTTCTTTGTGAGCATGAAGCTGCTACAATAATAAACCTCCCGATTATCTTTAAACAAAACAGTTTGTCAGAAGTATCTGGGGAGGCTACTACCCATCTCCAACTTGCTTTGAGAAGACAGGTCAGTAAAACAAGGTCTTAAATAATGACCAGGGTGCGCAAACAAGTCACATTTGGAACAGACTTCTGAAAGGATGAGAAGCACAACATTGTTTTAAATGGATCCGAAACTGAAAGAATGTGCTCTTTAACTTCTTGGTAGGACTTATGTTTAACATGAAATGTCAATCAGTAAAATCTAGGATCTTCAGGATATTCCCCTAATTGTCAGTGCTAGGTATGCTTATATTTTTCCAGAGTGCCTTCACTAGCAGTACAGTGTCACAAGAAAACAAACAGCATAATCAGTATCTAAGGGCAAGTGAAATTCCAGCTTTCCTCAAGAGGATGTTATTAACTGCCTTTAGGTGACCTTCAGATTAGGACAAACCATTCATGGTTTTTAGTTATAAAAAAAAAGTTAAGTTTATTTCAATTTTGCTGTTTGAGCAGGTTCAACTATGTGTTTGTGAAACTGCTCCTCCTTTACTGATGTTGAAGAAGGCTGAAAGCCGCAAAGCAATCAGAACACTCAAATACAAAAATTAACCTGCATCACACTATTTTGTTGGCTTTCTGATTCTGAGGAACTATCTGTCCTTAACGGAATGAGATGGAACATCCAATTCAGTCCATAAATGCACAATACAAAGCAAACACAAATCTCCAGATGAGAGAAACATCTAGAAACACGTTTTCTCAATCCATTTCTTACTGCTGAGAATCGCAGAATGGCATGGGTTGGAAAGGACTTTCAAAGTAACTAGGCCAACCTGGTCTAGTTGAAGATGTCCCTGCTTACTGCAGGTGGTTTGGACCTTTAAGAGTCCCTTCCAACCCAAACTATTCTATGATTCTAGATTACTCAGAGACCTCTCCAATCTGACCTTGAATTTTTCCACAGATGAGACATCTACAGCCTCTCTGTTCCAGTGTTGCATGACCCTCATTTAAAAAATATCTTCCTTATACGTAGTCTAAATCTACCCTTTTTAAAGTTTTAAAACATTACCCCTTGGCCCTATCGCTACAGGCCCTGCTAAAAGGTCTGTCCTCATCTTTCTTGCAGGACCCCTTTAGTACTGGAAGGCTGCTATAAGGTCTCCCTGAAGCCTTCTCTTCTCCAGGTTGAACAATCCCAACTCTCTCAGTCTTTTCTCATAAGACAGGTGTTCCATACCTCTCATAATTTTTGTGGCCCTCCTTTAGACCCACTAAAGAAGTTCATATATTTTCTCTCTGGAGCGCTCCAGAGCTGGACCCAGTACTCCAGGTGAGGTCTCACCAGAGAGGAGTAGAGGTGCAGAATCACTTCCCTTGACCTGCTGGCCACTTTTCTTTTGATGTGGCCCAGGCTCTCTGGGCTGCGAGTGTACACTATCAGCTCATGTCCAGCTTTTTCTCCATCAGTATCCTCAAGCCATTCTCAGCAGAGCTGCTCTCAACCCCCTTCATCCTGCAGCCTGTAGGACCAGGGGTTGCCCCAACCCAGTGCAGAATCTTGCACTTGACACTACTAAATCTCATGAGGTTCACATGAGCCCACTTCTCAAACTTGTGCAGGTCCCTCTGGACGGCACTGCATCCCTCAAATATGTCAACAACATCACTGAGGCTGGTGTTGTCTGCAAACTTGCTGAGACTGCACTCAATACCACTGTCATTGCTGAAGATATTGAACACCACTGGTCCCTATACGAACCCCTCAGGGACACCACTTGTCACTGACCTGTCTGGACATTAAGCTGTCGACCATTACTCTCTGAATGCAACCATCCAGCCAATTCCTGATACACCAAATAGTCTACCCACCAAATCCATCTCTCTCCAATTTAGAGAAAAGGGCATTGTGGGGGACCATGGAGTCCTCTTCAATTCACAAACAGCAAGTCCAGGATGGCATCTTTCCTCATTGGCTCACTGGGTATTTGTGACAAGAAGTTATCTTCCACAAAGTTCAAAAATTTTCCTGACCCACGCGCCACAGCAATACTGTGTTCACAGCTGATGTCTGGGAAGTTGAAATCTCCCTTAAGGACAAGGACTAATGATCCACAGATTTCTCCTAATTGCTCATGCAATAACTCCTCTGCACTTGCACACTGGCTAGGTGATCATTAGTAGACACCCACTGCAGTATCTCCTCAGTTTTCCACTGCCCTAATCCTCAATCACAAGCACACCATTGCTAACTGTAAGGGCTGTACAACCAAACCTCACACACAGTGCGACATCTCGATCTTGCCTGCCCTGCCTATCCCTCCCTGAAGAGCCTCGAGCCCTACATTCCAGCTCTCCAGTCATAGGACTCATTCCACCAAGTCTCACTAATACCAACTATACCATAGCTTTGGGAACTGACCAAGGCTTCTGGCCAAAGGCATCTGCAACCACAGCACCCAGAGCTGTCTGTAGGGGCAGAGGCTCCTCGTCCCACCTAACCTCCTCCCTCCCCATGAGGAGCTGGGGACACTGTTTGGGATGGGGTAGGACCGGGGAAGCCCCAACATTCTCTCTTAGGAAGCCTCCAAACAGAAGGCCAGAGCCAGCAAAGTCAGAGTCCCTAGCCAACAGATAGAACGAACCATGCTGTCACCAGCACACCAGTTCCCTCTGCACAGCCCTCAGTCCCTCTCGGTGCCCCAGCCTTTTGTCCATCATCAAGCCTTCTACATCCAATGTAGGGACCAACCCTGATCCTTGACACCTGGGGATGCTCTTGAGATTAAGAGCAGAGGTGACTGTCAGCAATCACTCCCATCCCTCTCAAGACTCAGCGAACCTGCGCCGTATGCTCAGGCAGGAACAGCCCTTTTCTGCAGCCTTGGCACCCATGGCATGGGTGGCACCCCCAGGAGGTATGACATCCTCATTTCCTGTGGCATCCTGGCACCTTCAGCATCCCCAAAACCTCTGTCCCCCCTGCCATTTTTTTTGGCACAAAGGTTCAGCAATCCTGTGTGAGCATCTCTGCCCTCATCTAGGTGATGCATGCCCAGTAAACACAATTTATAAATTTCCAAATACTTGTGGTCACCTTTCCCCTTTCACCACCTATGAAAGTCTCCTCCCCGATCTGCAAACCTGCCCCACCGACACAGCAGACCACCTCTGTGAGGAATGCCAAAGCCACAATATACCTACATGCGTGGCCCAGAGTCAGGGAATGCCAGCGATCAGGGCCACATCTGAGGGTGCCCCTGGAGAGTTCCCCCCACCCATCACAGCTCCCTCTCATTTGTGCAGGTCTGCAGATGGCTCTATGTTGTTGCATTTTTGATCTCCGGGTCTTCTCTATACAACAGATGAACAACAACCAGCCTTCACCAGCCACCTCCAAGCTTGGCCACGGCACCTGCCTCTCTGTCAACTGTGGAATCCCTGGAGTTGCGAGACACTCCTGGTCTGGGCTGCCCCCAAGGCCAACCACAACACCTTTCAGGGGAAAGCGAGCATCCCCAGCTCCCCTGGTGCTGCTGACAGGCTTTGGCAAGTTCCAGGACACAGAGGTGCAGTTTGCACAGCTCGGCATCTCCACTGGGGTACTTCAAGGCACCAACACCCTCTCAGGCAGCAATGTTAGCCACTCTGCTTCCCCAACATCCAGCCTGCTGGGGACTCATCACGCAACATTCCATCATCCAAGGAGATGCTACTGGATTTCCAGGACAGCCCCAGCAGCGTCCCCATGCCTGGGGACTCTGGTAGCTCCAGCAGAGCCATCTCCCACCCTGACATCAGTTCACTCTCACTACCCATGGACCTGCTCATTCCTGACTACAGCACTCCCGAGACCTCCAACACTGTTCTGAGCCTTGACTATTTAAATATCATTGGGATGGGACCTGAAGACCAGTGGTGGGATGTCGGGGCAGACCTGCCCTATTTCTAAAATCCATACACATTCAGTCTCTGCAAACAAGCAGAAAAAGGCAGTGGTAGCATTTTGGTTGATTGCTTTCAACTCTTCAGCCTTTACTACAGTAAGGCTGTTTTTTAGAACATTCATGATTTTTCTTTAATCTCTTGCTAAAATTTAGTGCCCTGGATTACTGCACTCTGCGAGTGGTATCTGAACAGACCATTAATCTGATATCAAGCCAGCAACACGGCACCTTTAACAAAGTCCATCTTCTGTCGTCACTTCTCCTCTCATCTCTGCTTTCCAAAAGGTCTCCTCCCCTTCTTCATTTAAACCTATTACTGCAATGGTAGATTTATCAAGAAGCACAACAGATAAAGAGAGTGCATGAAGGCAGAAGTTCCCAATCAGCCATACATCACATGTCTCATTCATACCATAACCTTTTGTTCCAACCCCCAGTGTACTGGAGATTTCCACTCTCCACAGCTGCAATAAATGCCAGGAGAACAGTTTGTATGGTTGTACAAGCCTCTCCCCTGGCTCAGAGGGATCACTGGTGTTTTTTTGTGGGTTGAGAGTTATTTTTTAGGGTTTGGGGTGGTGGTGTTCGCTTATTACAAAACTGTACTTCAGTACCCCATTCATACTCCAGTCTGGACAAAAAAAATCCACCTTCACAACCTTACTATGAAGAAGATATCATTCCTATGGTATCATATTCAGCACTAACAGTATATTAAACTGAATAAAAGACAAATGTCTGGCTGCTGCATGTTCTGTTCCTTAGCTAAGGTACTACTTTTAGACAAAATGTCTACCATAAACCAAGAAATTTAATATTGATGCTGGCTACTTCAACTTCTAAATTTATACAAAGCACAAATTCATTTTGGATCAACAGATGAAAGGAATAATCATATGCAGACCTAAAAATGACAAAGTGATTCAGGTACTGAAGAAAAAGATCTAGCAATCCTTTTATCCACACCTCACTTGTTTGCACACCAGTGCCAACAGACCTGAATCCACCACCTCAAACTCCCATCTCATACTAACAAGTATAAATAGCATTTTGCTCCCACATCCTAAGAAAGGAGGAAAGAACAGCATTTAACACTCCTTTAGATTTAAATTAGGAGGTAGGTTGCTTTTTTTGTCTTACATGCAAGATGCCATTAACTCCAATGTCATTCTCATAAAGCCAAGAACGCACACACAGCTACACTTTCCCTATTTTCCACACATGGTACAGTGGTTCTACATTTATTTAGCATTAACACTCAGCCCTCTGCAGAGGTTTGCTGAAAGTTCAGAATAGGAGAACAGCCTACATTTCATGTTTCCTTCCTTCTGCAAGGTTGAGTCACATCCTTAGGTCTCCTTGCAGAAAGCCAAACTGTGTTAAAAGAAAAAAAAAAAAATCTTCAGTGGAGAGGTCTTGCATTCAAGAGAACACACAAGCACTGACACAGAACACAGCTCAACTCTTCAACTCAGCTTCTGCAGTGACCCAGACAAGAGAACTACTGCATACCTTTTCCCAAACAAAATTAGATGCTCTTCACAGCCAGATAACTTTGTCAAAGTTATGAGGACTGAATTATGAGGACTGAATTAGTGCAAACAAGTTTCTTGAAATTACTATATTAAAAAAATAAAACCCTCACATATGAGAGGGTTCAACTACCTTTACAGACAGCACAATGCCTAAACAGCGAGCTCAGTATAAAATCAAGATCTATATTTGTTTCCTTCAGTCTCTCTAGAACTTGAAATAAAATATAAGAGGATGGAAGCTTTATTTTAAGTGGTGACTGCCAGCAGAAGAAACTGTTCTTGCATTATTTCCTCTATCATACCAACATGAACACCACTGGGTTTACGTGGGTAAGTTCCCTGGTTAAAACCAGCATAACCCCACAAGCTGTTTGTTTGAAATCTGGACCAGCTTCCCAAGTCTGTTTAGCGCAGTCCAGGGGGTACACAGGCCAGGACAAGCAAAGACTTAACATAAAGCTAGTAAATTCAAGCTTTAGCTGGCTACTTCTATTTATGCAATGTATTAGTACAGTTAGTTTCGTCACACTGAAACACGTTGACTTCTTTAAGCCATCTACGTTACACACTTGCATGATCACAACAATTAGGCAATTGGGATTAGAGCACCTCAGCCAACAGACACTGAAATAACACCCCAGATCTGCTGGCAGAGTTTTTATCAATACAACTGCATACTATTTCTCAGACTCTGAAACAATAACTCACATATCACATTATTTCACATTCTGCTTTTAACATATTTTAAATATGTTTAAATGGTTATGTCCATTCATTCATCTACGACTATGTATTACACAATAGATTATGCATTACTATCCACGCCTTCCAGTGAGTCAGAAGCTGGGCAATGAGACAAATGCAAATGTAATAATTATCTTATAAATACGATAAGCAGACAGAACTGATCCCCTGTTACCAGGCAAATAGGCTAGATAATACATTTCCATCCTTTCTGCTCTGGATAGGCCAAAGGCCCTGATACAATGTTTCAATCTTGATACAAACTGTAATTTTCTATAAACACAGGTTTAGATACAACTAATACATGCAAGTCAACTGTAAAAGGTGCAAGTCTCATGAAGCATGGGGCAGTTCTGGGGCTGCAGCTTTCAGAAATATTTTCCAAAATAACTTCTTTGAAGTCTAGCTACCTACCAAAACAATAACATGTCATATTTAAAAATCCATGATCATACTATTTTTATTTAATTAGTGTCATTTTGCAAGGTACATAGAATCAAGCATTTGATGCAGCTCCTACAGCAAAGCAGGAATTAATCACTAAATTTCTAGGCTGAGGACACAACTACTATGTCAGAGAAAAACCTTCCCAAAAGGCTTACTTTTCACAATTAACTTACAAAATTTGGAGGAGGGGGTAGATTCACCTAAGATCACTTTTTTCAAACTTGTTCAACACAAACTACAAAAGCCCAGACAGATTTTCAGAATTACTACTTCCCTAGAAGTAAGAAATGTGTGCCATTATAAAGCCTCAGGCAGCAACAGATACTGACAAATGAGAGCTGCATCTTCCAGCAGGTACTATCTGCAGGCTGTGATAAACACTACTCAGCCTAAAAACATGAAAAAAATAAGAGATGCTCAATTTACTTCTGCTGCTCAAATGATACTAAGAAAGCTTGAAATATTGACCTTGAAGTTTCACTGCAAAAGTGAGAATTTTACCCTTTTTTTCTGGAAGCACTGTCAGGAAAAGGGTAAAGAGTAATGTTCATGGATTTTCACAAAGAGTAAAGGCCTGCTTCTGCACTGTAATCTTCACTTAGACCCAAAAGGAGTGTTTTTCAGGAAATCCCGTTACTACAGGCACACAGCCTACCCAGTTACAAGCACTGAGAAACCCTGAGAACCGCATTGTAAAGGAAAAAAAAAAAAAGACAACCATGTCCTGTTCAACAAGCTGTCCCTGATTTCAAAGCACAGTTCAAACAAAACCCGTCTGGACTTCTGGCCTGACTGGCCACTTGTTCAGAGTTGAAAACCAGCCCCTAAGGAGCTTCCAGGATCCCTGAACCTGCTCAGACAGGTGGAGGGCCGGGGGAGTTGTCAGTTCAAATACAAAATTCAAACAATTTCCTTTTCAGGCAGTTCTAACCTCAACTTTGTAGAGACTATTGTCTACAGTATTAACGATGCTAAATGAAAGAAGCACTAGAACAACCACCAGAGCTACTGTGCTATGGAATTAGATGTTGCTTATAGCAGTTACTCCAAACATTCTGTTTTTAAGTATTCAGGGGAATAAAGCAGAGAAGTATGGTGGGCCAAAGCAAAAGAAAGCACCAAGAATGTTATTTATGTTAGATATTTCCTGAAGTACAAGTAAAAACTTTCCACATAAATTCCAAATAATAAGGATCAGAAAACAAAGGAAAGGCAGTAAGAGCGTTACTATCTGATCAGACGTAAAACAAAACTATGAAACCTACCTTCTAGTTACTTCTACTATGCTGCTCACAGGCAGGACATAGCCTTCAAGCTTCTGTTACCAGTCTGGCCTGTAACAGCAGGCACAGCAATTCACCAAGCACAGCACAGCTGACAGTAGTGAGGAAGAGATGATGTTACCCTGAAGAACGGGTTGATAAGAGAAAAAGTACTTTTATGAGGTGCCCTCCTTCAGTGAAAGGCAGCAGATGAAATGTAGAAATCTGTACTCTGGGACTTCCTAAGGCAAGGGGAAAAAAAAAAACCCTTAACTAAACCAGCTTTAAATTAAACAAAAAAACTACACAAGAAGTTCAAAGAATTAGAATATTTATAAAATACTAAGATGACTACTCAGACTTACCTAACAAGGCTTTCACTCACGGTCTTCCTTCTTTCCTTTCTCTGAAGTTACAAAGATGAGTTGTAACACCAGCTCAAGTGAAGACTGAGCACTGTCCTTGACAAAAGATATGCTTAAGTACAAACATAAAATAGCTGACTTTTCTTATTATGATGTTACGAAGAAATATCTCACACTGTTAAATATAACCTACGTTCATTTACAACACATGACAAAAATGAAACACCCAATCCTTTTGCAGAGAGCAGCATTTTAGCAGGACTAAAGTAAATACATTCAGCTGTTTTTTTCTAACACTGATTCAGAACCAGGAACCAGAGCAATTCCAAGGACAACAATTGTGCTTTTCATTTTAAAGAAAGCATTTGGCTTTCAGGTTTATTTTAGCACACAAAAATACTGAGACCAAAGACAACATGTTCTCTGAGAAAGTCAAAGCTATGTAACAGTGGAAGCTAAAGACTAATTACTTGAAGTAATAGTAAGCGTTTTTCAGTTCTTTTTCTGAAGCTACTGCATATACATCAACAACAAAATTAAGCAGCATTGAATCATTCTGGCAGTGCTGCAAAGCCACCACATTGTGAAAATTGAACTATATTGTACTCGTCAGGTTTTATTTCCTGACAACTGTCAGCAGCACATAGTGTGCCTCGATGAGTGAGTGCATGCATGTTTGTCCCCTGGCAGAGGGGATCTGCATTCAACAGATGGAGCAAGAAAATAGAGGCTTGAAAGTCACTTAAGTATTCTGGCCAGCAATTAAAGTACTAGTTTCCTAAAAATACATGTGGTTTCTACATCAGCTCATATTTGCTGGGATATAAACTGCCCTACTTGAGTACTGTACTCCGTTATAATACAGCTAACTATACTGACCACTGTGCCAATACACAATGTAAGTATAAGGGTGCACATGTTTTTATAGATATAAACACACACACATATAAAAATCTATATGAACAGAGTATAAACATAAGACAGAAACTATATTAACTTATTCCATCCCCATCCTCTGGAGACAGATGGTTGGTTGTTTATTTAAAAAGGGGGGAAAAAAAGAAAACAACCCCCCCAAGTTTTATCATGACTGTACTTCCTTTTCTGTTTAGTGCTGCTACTCCCAGCTGTCTCCTGACTCACCCACATGCAGCCATGCTTCAGCATGTTGCATTTCTATAGTGTCACTACGATCTTTTACTTGAACTGAAGGTACTTAAATTGCATAAATCCACCCACAGCAGTAAAGGTGGGCAGCGCTGACAGATCACATAACTAAACACACAAAAAGCCTATGTAAGGCCAGAAAACAGCACCCGAGGCTCTCATTGTTTAAAATCTTTCTTTATGAGTCCTTTTCCACATGAAAGTTACTCAAGTTGGAGCAGTAATGTTTGTCACACACCCAGTAACACATGAGAAGGCAGATGTGCTTCTAAGAAACCCAGAGTACAGACTGAGTTTTCAGATTGAAAGTGCTCCTGTGATCACTGCCCTCCCTAAAAAGAAATAAAAATCTCTCCCTTAAGACCCCAGAAGAGATTCACTGCCAATGAACGCAAAGCTTTCAACAGAAGGTAAGTTTACAACAAATTTAACCTACAGCAAAAAAAGGTTCCTAGTCATGCTAGCTGCAAAGCTGATCAGCCAAATATTAACTGAGCATAAGCCAACACGGTAAGCCTGGCAAGAAAAGGCAAAGAAACACAGCTCCATCAGCAAAGGCTGCTCTTTTCTTTACACAGGAGTAAACACTTCTTTGTTTTTTTAAATACTATACAGTTTTCTAACCAGTATATAGTATTTATCTTAAAAAAGAAGCTTCCAAGAAAAACTGAGTGATGAGCTAGTAGGAGGAACCAAAAAAACCCAACCAACCCCACCATCAAAGAACCAAATAGGGTAGCCAAGGCTTTTTACCCTTCTTCATAGTGACAGAAGAAACAGCAGCTTTATACTTCCTACACTGCTTGATACTGTTCCTCTTCTAAAGAGAAACTTAAGAAGCCACAAGTCTTTATAAACCAGCAAGAGTTTCCAGTGGCAAGAATAGGACAGAACTATTTGTCAAATTAAACAACCACATAGAGCAATGTGGACAACAGAGGCCCAACTGAAAAATAAAAATCAGTTCATTCCTCTTTCCTTAACTGTATTCGAGAGAAAGGAATTCTTTGCCCACAATTTTGTTCATAAAGCTGCACCACCACTTTGACTTTTCCATAACATTTAAACACTAAAATTTAGCGTCTTTTTACAACACATGGCAGTTTGGCCCTTTGAGTTTGATCCTAAAGCTGGGTGAATGCAGTACAGCTGAGGAATGCAGGAAACACTACCATGTGTATCAATACCGACAGTTTGTGGGAGGCACAGATACCTGAGTATGAGTTCTTGAAAGTCACACAATGCTGGAATTAATCTTTCCTCAATTCTCTGAGCAAGAAACATATTTACACAGAAGAAACTAGAAAAAACTTTGCCTTTTTGATGAAATGAAATGGCAATGCTCTGCTGTTGTGATAAAGAGTGACCTCGAGCACTGCCATGCTCTCCAATTCAGTTATTTAGCTACAAGAGACTATAATCAACACGAGAAACAACTGTAATGTTAGAATATAGTATTAAAATGGAATCATAGCAAGACAAAAGCAGCAAGTTCGATGAGGCTGTGGCTGGAATACGTGAACTAGTCTAAAAAGACTCAGGTTTCAGTCATTTCTAACAAAGCAAAAATAGCTGAACTTCTCTTCTTTGTGCCTTTGCTCCTCTTACATGTAAAATAAGAAGAAAACCACTTCCTCATCTCACTAGACCATTCTGATAAGAACTGCAGAGAAAGAAGCACCACACTATCCAATAGGAAATAAACGGCATCTCTGGAGCAAGCTAGCAAGAGCATAGTCAGGTATAAATCAACAAAGACAAACTACTGAGCTCTTGTTCACTAAGCCAGCACCAGCCACTTCATCTTGGGATAAAGCAAGAGTCCCAATAGAAGAAATTGCATATAGTTATGGACTCAAGGCTGCCTTCTTTCTTCACTTTCTTTTCTTTTGACCACTGCTTTGCAGCCTAACAGAAAAGACCAAGTATAAACTTCTCCCTAGGAACAGAGCCTTGTCAACTGGCCCTTTCAGCTACATGGCACATCACTAGAATCAGAACCATCTGCTCACAACACCAATTTCTACCACTTAAGAGATATAGATTAAGCTGAAGTGGTGAAGACACAATGTTTACTAATGGCAGTGGAAAAAACTCAGTATGTATTATTTCACTATAGTTCTTTCCTTATAGTTTTTCTGACTCTGCTTTCATCATTCCGAGTTCCTTGTCCAACAGACCTATCTGTCTTCTTTACAAAATCCCAGTTTCTACTCCTACTTCTCCTGTCCAGCTTTATCCCCTCAAGATCTCTTTTCCATATTTTCTTCATCCAGCAAGTCTCCATCTCCTTTGACATCCCCAAGATGCTGGGTGAGAGGAAGCATGCTCCCTCAGTACCAGATCAAAACTCTCCACACAGCCATCAAGCTCCCAAACCAACCACTTTGCTTGTTTTTAAACAAATCATCCCCAGCTCAGCCCCAGATTCTAATTAATATTCTTCCCTGCTTTCAGCTCAAAGTAAGCTGTTCCTCTTCCTAGTTAATTGCCATCACTCCTCACCTCAGCTGTCCTCTCCATCCAAATCCACTTCTTCTCCCATGCTGCCCAGCTGGATACATGTTTATTAGAGCATGAGTTTTCGTAGGACTGCAATGGGGTCAAACGGAGGCCCATTCTGGACTAGGGACAGGGACAGAAGCAAAGCAAGAGTCAAAAGCCCTGCAAAAACAGTCTGCTGTAAAGCTGAGACACACCACAGCTATTTGAAGAGCTGTCAAAAAATTCAGACTACAGTTACATCTGTTCCCAAGCTTCACTTTTGTCAGCTACTGAAGTAGTTCGACTGAAATTCATTTGAAAGCCTGACATAAAATTACGATCAATAGTATATAAAATTATTTGCTCGAAGAATTAGGTCTTAATTGATAGTATCTTACACTTTCACTTCCTAGACTTCACTGCCAGTTCCACCTACACCAAGTTCCCTTCCAGGACACGACTCCACCCCATGTTTATTAAGAAGCCACAGTTACAGAACAATGAAGAATTTCTTCATAAGAGGTTTGAACTCTACTAAACCAAGAAACTTCAGAAAAAGATGAGAAAACTTGGGTTTTGTTAAGCCTGTTGAAAGTTCTTCCAGGATCATGCCCTGAACTTCCAGTTAGGAGATACCAACTAGGTCACATTATTCTGTTACTACTGCTAAGTATTTAATTTGGCTCTGAACTCTGAGATGCAAAGGTGAGAACAGTTAAATCACTTAAGGTACTATTTCAATATTTGGGAGGATATGACTTCAGCCAGTTGCACATGGGAACAAGCAGCAAGGTATCTTCTACAAGAAGCACCCAAAGTAAAAAAAATAAAAGTTATCATTACAATTCAATTGCCTGCTCAGCTGACAAATCCACATCTCCCCACATAAAACTTCTATAGACAAGCAGGAAACCTAAACTCTATATCAATTAACTACTATCCATAAGCAATCCTTATATAACTCTGCATTGTCCATATGATCTTTTTATATAAAAGGTCAGCAATTTTATCTCTAAGATGAAGGCTCATGAAGTTTAGCAGTTACATATTTCACTTCCACATGAAGCAGGATCAGTTTCAAATAACTGTATGTCTCAGCACATAAAAGACGCAAATATAACAAAAATAAATGAACTGGATTTTCATGCCCAGAATACACCTTGCCTGAGAAGCTTCACTTTCAGGGACACTAAATGGGTAGGCGGTTGTTTTCTTTTTTTTTTTTTTTTTTAATAAGGGCTATGAATATATTCCTTATTACTTCTTACATCTCTTTTTCCCACATTAGCAGTGCTAGAATTCAGAAGACAACTTTTTTTCAGTAGAAACAAACTGACTTATACATCAGAAGCTGAAACAAACACTAACACAAAAAGACAAGAATTCCCTCTCCTTGTGAGGATGTGACTCTCAAGACTGCTATAAAAAAAAAGGAGAAACAGCCATCACCCAGTGACACACCTGACTGGAAGCATACACAATTAGATCTAACTTTTGAAGCTGAACAAGTGCTAGAGCCACTAGTCACACAAACAGGGTTTTCCAGTCAGCTAATTTACAAATGGAGTTCCTAGGAACTCATCTAATTCCCTTGTATAGACATCAGAAAAAAACTTACGCTAACACTCCATTTAATTTAATCATCTAGTACTGAAGGAGAACCAGAATTGCCTCGTGGCTGAATTTAAGAGTCTTTTGAACTATGCCAGTCAAACAGAATGCATTCACGGAACAGTCTCCTGCCACCAGGAACAGTTAAGCCCCAGTCTGAAGTAAAAAGTGCGTTTAAAAATGTATCTAGGACAGAGTTCTGCTGCAGCTTTTTATATGTAAAGTGATTATTGATACAAAACTTTTTTTTTTTTGCCTGGTGATCATTAATTCAGGTAAAGCATTTGCTGATGGGAATCAGCTTTCCAGACAAGTGTATTAACTGCCTACAGGATCAAGTTTTAGGTTTTGGTGTGGGCGGCAGACAGAAGGCCTGTTTTGCAAGGCATGCTATTTTTGTAGCTACAACCACACCAAACTGAATGCACTCAATCTGAAAGCTAAGCTGTCCCAGACCCAATTATACTATTCACACAAGGACCACCTGGGAATGCCAAGTGCTGTCAATATAAGCCAGAGAGGCAGCCAAACACTTAGTAAACAAAGCCACAAACCATAGAGCACTTCCACTCGACAGGACTAAAAGAATAAAAATAAATCCACCCATATCAATGTTTTTAGAGGAAACTACCTTAGATACCTTAAGATGGTACAAAAGCATAGAATCGTAGAATGCTTTGGGTTGGAAGGGACCTTAAGATCATCCAGTTCCACCCCCCCACTATGGGTAGAGACACCTTCCGCTGATCAGGTTGCCCAAAGCCCCACCCAATCTGGCCCTGAACACCTCCAGCAATGGAGTATCCATGACTTCTCTAGGCAACCCATGACAGCGCCTCACCACACTCAGAGTAAAGAGTTTCTAATATCTAATCTAAGCCTCCTCTCTTTCGTCTTAAAACCATTACCCCTCATCACTACACTCCCTGAAAAAGAACCTCTCCTCAGCTATTTGTTTTAGAGATCTTTAGTCTCCAATTTCTCCTACTGTTCCATAACGATTTTGTGTATTAGACAACCATACATCATTCCCCCAGTCTGATAATAGGACTTTAGGTTAGTACAAATAAGGCAAATAGTCTTTCTTAGCCAATACTTGTCTAGGTACAAATTCTAAGTGCTGAGAAAGTAGTTTAAAAGAATGCTCAAAACCAATAAGCCTGGCACCAAAAGGCCTTTTACAAATCTATTTAAAGGCCAGTATTAACATGTCCAGGGTTTAACAGAAATAAACTACTAAACATTTCACCAAGACCAGATGATCCAGTAGCAACAGTAGATACAGACAGTGGCATAACCAGATGACAAAGGCTGGAACCACACATGCAAGTTCATAAGCCACATACTCATGTGCTGAGCAGGACATTGCAGCCTTCACCTCACATGTACAACTGTCTTACAACTACCCTGAAATGCAAATTATCTCATGAGGCAAAGGCAAAAGAATCCACCATTCTACGTGCACCTTTCCATATGCTTTCAGTAATTAGTTTCACCATTTCCACAGTGAAGGTATTCTCTGTGCCTCAGGCTTTCATGTGACAGAGAAGACAAAATGCCGTTTCTGAAAAGGAGAATGCATTCAAAACCACGGGCAATAGGGAACACAGGATAAAGTGCTGTAACTAAAAAATAATTCCAGTTTTTTACCTAGTCAATTCAAAACTGATCATTGCATGTTCCCTGGTTTCTGGTAAGCTCTGCTGTTTATGTAATTGCAATGCACACACCGCCAGTAAGTACTGGAATTGCAGACGTATAACAGCACCTATGAGTCCATTACTCTCAGCAAATGTTAGACAGTTTGGAAAGTTTGGAACACTCTGCCAGCTGTAGCAGCAAACTTGTGGCACTCGAGAGAACATTTCTGAATCACAGAAGAAACCGAGATGAATTTATAAAAGAACCTGAAATCAAAGACAAACAAATAAGACCCTGTCCTCATACCCATTAAGAGAAAAGTAGACTACACTGCGCATGATAGTCAGAGGTTTTAAAACTTCCACACTAACTAGGAGGAAAGTATTAATGTAATTAAGTAAAGGTCATGTATCCATAGATCAATACTAAACAAAGACTTATGAAGTATGCAAAAGCACCATCCATTTATTTATAAGTGCTTTTGATACATGCAAATGAACAGAAGTAGAAAAGACAGAAAAAGGTGCATACAAGTCACCATCATTTTGCAGATGGAAAACACTTTGGAATAAATCTTACTCTGCCTAATTGATACATGTATTTCAGGTTGCCATAGCCAGGAAGTAGTTGCAATGCTTCACCTTCCCCAGCCCTTAACTCTTTCCAATTCAAGCAGAGCTTCTTCCATATCCCCCGTCTCCTCACCCTCAATCACCACTGATTAGAGTGATTCAGCTTGATCAAAATGACTGTCAGGATGATATTATGCATCCTGGTACTAAGCACAGGAGTGCGGCACTGACATTCACACTTTCAGCACCTATGTTCTCTTGGGCTGCATACCCTACTTGTATGTATATTTACTCAACAGCTGATAGTCCATGGAATGCAACTTGACAACACTCAAAATATTTCAGCTTTGAAGATGTATTTTTAAACATTTTTATGATGAATGTCTCATAGAATTGATTTATAATAGACTTCAGGGTAGTTAACATCACCTTCAGAGACAGGAGTCATTATTGACAACTTAAGCCCACCTACCTCAATGACTAAAAGTCTTGATATAATTTTAAAGGAGAAAGCTTTTAAGAAGGACAGGCAAAGCATTATCTTGATTTACACTAGTGTCATTATTTCTTTAAAAAAAATTTTTAAAGACACACAAGCCTGACTGCTTATAAACCAAGTCTGAATTCTTTCACATAAGCTTGAATTTTGCCTGTCTCTGCTACAGGGGATGCATTAGCTCCAGCTGGCAGGCAGTAACATTAAAAAAAGGTACTGCAGGTTGTCTGTATTCTCCTGGATACACAGCAAGGGGAAAAAACGTCGCATTTACGTGTACCATGCTTAAGCAGCTACAGAAATCCAAAGAGGCCCCCTACAAACACTTTTCCAAATGACAGAGACTATTTCTGTTACTGTATTACTCATTAATTCAGCAGTTTGCTATACATATGTTCCCCACCCTTCTCTCTCCACAGCATTAATTCCAGGTATCTAGTAAGCACCATTAGAAGGCTGGTGACAAGACACATTCATTCAAGATTCCCACATAACTGTTTCTGAAACATTTTAGCTACTGCATTCAATTAATTTCAGAATTAATTATTCTGAGAAGATATACAACTACTGAAAGACAGTTTTCTTCTTCTCTTTATCTGGACATTAAGACTCTCTGAAAACCCAGATAAGAGGACAGGACAGCTAGGTATGCAAGAACAGAAACAGCCTGCATCACATTTCTACAGCCAGCAAGGTTCCCATGTGAAAAGTTTCACGTGAAGAGGCAGAGAATTTCAAAAGACAATCTCTTCAGTAATAAATCACCCCAGGTGGCCCCAGCTCAACTGCAAACAGTGAAGAAAATCTAGAGCACCTGATGACAAATGGAAGTTATATAACAGATGGGACCAAATTCATTCCTTACTTTCATACAACCACGGCACTTCTTGACAGGGGTATTTTAGAGCAGATTCTGGGATGGCTTCTCTCTATGGCCCTACTCTCTGACAGATACTATGGACAATAAGAAATCTGATCATTAGATTTGGGTAAAAAGTTCTCTACTCTTCCACTGAAAGCTTCTGTCTCAGCAATGGGATACTCTCTGTACATCAGACAAAAAACATTCCTACTCCATGGAACAGCAGCATGTTATTCACATGGCTTAGGATTTTTATCTTTAAATAGGCCACTGGAACTGAAGATATACTTTGCAAAGCAACACACCTTGCTAAACAAAGATATTTATCAGGTGGAACTTTCCAAGTTTGGATTCCTGTTTCAACCTTGACAACAGTAACCTTAGGCTCATTACGAAATGTCTCCAGTCCAGTTCCCCTTTCTGCCACAGCCTGTTCTAGAAAATGCTCAGTAACTTAAAGGTATACTTAAATCCAAGACATCAGAGCAATCTAGAAATTTTACTGGTTTGAGGACCAGCATACATGCTAATCAAAACTTGCATTTCCATACTATGTTATCAGAAATTCAGAATGATGGATTTTAAATGTTAGTAAGACTCCGCTATCACAGTGGAAAGACAGCTGTCATAGTGTCACTGACATTTGAATCCAGAATGGTGATGCACTGGAACAGAAAAAAAAAGAAAAACTCTTCAAGAACCTTCACAGCACATTCTCTTGATTTCTTCAGTATCTGAAATGTTTCTGTGAAGAAAATTCTTGTATGTTATTACCATGTAAGATACAAAGCTAAATTAAAAAGTAACAGAACTAAGATGCACTTGTGTGATTCTTGAATCACACAGGAGAATTAAAATCCAATTAGGATTTGATTTTATCAGCTATTTAACGAATGGTCTAGGAACAACAACCTCCTGCTACAGTTTCCGAATTCACTTTAACCCTACCTGGAACTGCAGTCCCAGCATCACTGCCACTGCATACAAAGCTGCAGGATACACCCTAACCACGACAAATTTGCTGCGATTTCTGTATCCTGCTGAACTCCCTGCATGTTCTCTTATGAAGATTCTTATCAGGGCTTATGAAGCTGCTGAAGGAACAGGGGCTGTTTAGCCTAGAGAAAAGGAGGCTGAAGGGAGACCTTATCACTGTCTACAACTACCTGAAAGGAAGCTGTAGAGAGGTGGGTGTTGGTCTCTTCTACTAAGTGACAGGCAACAGGATGAGAGGAAATGGCCTCAAGCTGCACCAGGGGACATTCAGATCAGACATCAGGAAAAAATTTCTTCACTGAAAGTTGCCCAGGGAGGTGACGAAGTAAATACCCTGGTGGTATTTAAAACAGGGGTAGATGAGGTGCTCAGGGATATAGTTCAGTAGTGGACAGGTACAGTTGGACTCGATCTCGGAGGTCTTTTCCAACCAAACGGTTCGATGATTCCATGATTCTTGCTCCCCCAGGTGTCCCTTCAGGAGCCTCCCCCTCCCAGTTAAACATTAACGCTGTCACTCGCAGGGAGAGCAACAGATTGGAGCCGGGACGGTGGGAAATGCGGGAGGAGAACGCCGGGGATGCGGAGACACGGGAGGGAAGGAAAGAGGAGAACGCGGGGATGCGGGAGAGAGGGGAACGACGGGATGAGAAGGGAGGGGATGCGGGGGGCGATGCCGGGACGCGGAAGGGGGATGGCCGGGATGCAGGAAGGAGGAATCTCTGGGGATGTGCGACCGCCGGGATGCGGAGATCGCTGGGGATCCGGGAACGCCAGGATGAAGAGAACAGGGAGGCGGGGGGCGATGCGGAGACGTGGGAGGGGGAGCGCCGGGATGCAGACGTGACGAAGCCAGAGCCCCGCCCGGCCCCCGCGCCGCTGACACTCACCGAGCCGCCCCGTGGAGGGCGATGCGGGCGGGATCCGGAGCTGGAGCCGCCGCCTCCCCCGCTCGGCCAGAGGCAGCGCCCGCAGCGGCGAGGCCGGGGCCGCGCGCAGGGGAGGGCGCGGAGGGCGGCAGCGCCGGGGCCGCGCGCGCCGGGAAAGGGGAGGGGCGGGAGCCGCACAGCGCCGCGCGGGGTGACCGGCGGGGCGGGCAGGCGGGCGCTGACCCGGATGTACCGGTGAGAAGGGGGGGGGCGGCCGGCAGGTGACTGCGCACGCGCAACGCGCTGCCAGCGCACTGCGCATGCACCTGCTTCGACTCCCTGTGTCTCGGGCAGGGGTGCGGGAGCCAAACAGAAGCGGGCGGGCGGGTGACCGGGTCAGCCTCCTTAAAGGGGCCGCCTCGGGCACCTGAAAGGAGGCAGCCATCTTCCTTGAGAGCGCCGCCGGCTCCCCAGTGCCCACCAGCAGCTCCTTAAAACCGCCAACTTACATTGCTTCAGCCAGCTGTGTGACTGTGATATTTTTTTAAAGGCCCGAGCCAGGGGTTTTAAGTGTTTGCTGTTGGCAAAGCCATGATGGAAAAGAAAGTAAGATTCGCTCTTGGCAAAAAGCGATGCTGACGGAAAGTCGTGCATAAATTTCGTCCCAGGTGGATCCCATTGTAGGACCTGAGCAAAAAAACGTTGGACGTGAATCCCTCAGTGAGCTCTGTCCCATGGCCGTTGCCGTACCACTTTCTTCTCCCCCATCACTCTCCTCTCCCTCAAAATGCAACAGATCTGCCAAACAGGTTGAGACACAATAAAATATCATAAGGACATTCCACAGACTTAATTATGTACTTTCTTCTGCTTCTGGTACGGATAGATTTGCCAAAGCAGAGGAACAGCACAAAACCCCTGTCTTGAGGCCTGTTTCTTTAGTAAAATGATGCAGAGAAGGAAAAATAAAAAGTTCTGGGTTTTTTTTGATAAAAGAACCTGGAATCTAGGCAATAACTGCCCACATTTTACTGTGAAGCCTCATCTGGCTTTCAAATTTAATGGTTCTTTGGAAGCAGAGGGGCAGCTCACACTGTGTTCAGTGAGGCTGTGGTCCTGATCTCCACCAAAATCCCCCAGAGGAGCATCCAGCAAAGGTCCTGCCTGAGGTAAGTGTGGCACAGCTGCATGCCATGCATTAGGAGCAGCTCAGACACCAAGAGGGACACCCAGGCAGTAACCTACAATACAGCTAAGACTAAACTCCTTACAGCCTTCAACAGTAGAACATTATCATTGGGAAAGGTGATTATTCAATCTGAAAGAGGCAAACCAACCACCTTAAAGTCTAACCACTTCTACTACTTTCTCTTCAGAAGCCAAATGCCAATTTGATAACTGCCAGATATTAGTGAAAACCAGTTCCCCCAAACCGACTTTGAGAAAGAATGAAAATGGAAAAGACCTGACGGTTGTATTTGTATGTCAACATACTTCTTTTTATTTTCATAGATGTATATATGTTGACTTAAATGTATAAACTTAGTTCCTCTCATAATATGATAGGATTCAAGATACACAGTTTCACTACACTGACAGCTTTAAGATATTCTAGATGAAAGAGTATCCTAGGATATAAAGGAAGCCATTTGTGAGTATAGTTAGCTCAGCTCCAAAACCTACTTAATGAACTTGAAGGAAATTATTGCCTATTAGTTTTGTTCTTTGGCTAACGTTCAGGCAACACGAGGGCTGGTGCACCAGGTACCCACTGCCTGCTGCCTTCATCTATGCAGGGAGAGAGGAGTGCTCAGGCAAGCCCAGGAGGCTCCTAGAAGTTTGTCTAGATTGGAGCAAACAGAGGAGATGTCTAAGAAGATAGGAAAAATTATTTTCATGGAAGCAACTTATGGGACGAATGACAGGAGAAGTCCCAGTTCTGCTTGTGCTTGGTTTATGCAGGTGGGTTGGCTCAAGTAAGTGCTTGACCTGACTTCTCACTTCTGCCTTGGAAATGACTTTTTGCAACTAGTAGATACAAATCTAGAACCACATCTCCTTCCTGAGATGACGGCTGGTCACTACCACATCTCCTTCTCTGAAGTCAGTGGACATTTGAAAGTCTGTGTGCTAGGTAGGAAGCAATCCAGGTCCCACTGAACTGAATTCAGGGAAAGCTAAATCACACTCTGACTTTACACTGGACTCATCACCGTGGGGGCTTAATACAAACCTTGGGTGCTCTCACCTCTCATAACAACAGAACTTTGTCCTGTTACATAGAGCTGAGGAAACCATACAACCAGCCACAGGGATGAACAATATTTGATGCTCATAGCAACCTCTTAGGGCTTGGGAGGATGGGATGAGACAAGAAAAATTTCCTACTGAAACCATAAGCATTATATTTACTCTTTAGGGCTCTTGAAAATGTTAAGATACCCTTGGTTTGGATCTCTCGTCTTTCAGGACTATCAAGGAAGAATGTCAAGACCCTGAGCATCACTGATCCTTTAAAAGCAGCTGCGTACTAAGACATTCATATCCCATGGAATATTTGAAGCATAAAAAAGTGCTGAACACTCTGGAAAATGTTGCATGACTAAAAAAACCTCACTAATTTTCTTTTAGTTCTGCCCTTGCTTTTAAATTCTTAATTGCTCCTTCTGATTAGAAAATTATTACCAGGTTATTATTATGATAAATATAAAAAAACAAAATCAGAGATATTTGCCAGCTAGTATCATAAAATAAAGGAGTAATAACAGAACATAATTGCTCTTATGCTGCTAAATGCCTGTGGATGGTTTTGTTGGTAGGCATATTGCTGCCAGGAAGGTATAACTGACGCCTAGGAGACAAACAGGTCAGAGCATTTTCACAGAGCAAAGATTATTAAGCTCCAAATGTACTGCAGGATGTGTCTGTACTCTATACATGTGCGCATATACCAGTGACAAAAGATGACTTTATATTATACATAAGCAGCCAGAGAGGTAAATAAAAACACAGAAGAAAACCTGCCCTTCAGTGCTTTGCACAGTTACAATACTTTGGCTACTTCTAAGCTTAATGGTAGCCTTAGGGAAAAAGTCAAAAGGAAAAAAGGAAGCCATCCTCTCTGACTTGTACTCAGCAGGGACAAGGATCTTGTTTGTCTTGGAGGGGAGGACACCACTAACTTTTCCATTATGTGGATGAAAATATAAAGCAAGCATCCAATATCCAAAGATTTAATTTTTAAAGACAGGAGATTTCTTACAGGAAAAATTCAAGAACAGAAAAGAGAGGCAGCTTTGCGGAGATCTTCTTTTAACGCTGTTGTGGTTGATAGCACCTTTCAGTTCAGATAAAGCTAACATCAGGTTTTGCCTTCCCCCTTCCATATTCCTCCACCTTATCAAGTGCACGGCTAGTGGATGAGGGATTGCAGAAGGAGTCACAATCACACTGCAGTGTCCTTTTGGGCTTTCATTTAGGATAGTACAAATCCTGAGATATAAATGTAGCTCTTCAGAAATATAAACAGTTGCAACAAAATATGAATGCTCAACATTAATTTTGAAAAGCACAGACAAAACAAAAAGCCAAGGGCAAATCATTGAATGCTTACAAGAATGCCTGAAGTGCTTCCAGATACTGTAATGCCAAACAATTACGATGTTTTATACTCACATGGAGACAGGCACTCACAATCTCAAAATGCCTTTTCCCCCTATAAAAAAAGGTAAGGTTGATATTTAGGTGGCAAATAGGGAAACAGAGGTGCTTCAAAAATTCATTCTTTTTACTCTGAGAGACCTGGTGAAAATCTGTTGTCTCCTGGTGCTGTACCCTCTCATTTCACATGACTCACTACATTAGTCAGATCCTCTTCTGCCACTACAAACTCAGAGATTATTTTCAAGTTCACTCATCTGTTGATGCAATTGTTCCCTGAGAACGATCAGCACAGCCTCTTCATATGGTTTGCCTTGGCTAATTTATACAACATTCTTGATTAATGAGCACTTCTTCAAGTCAAATGACGCGGGAGAGTTCAGTGTTAGACTCTGATTAAAGAAAATGGTGATTTTACAGTATCAACCTCTTTTTTTTTTCCACATTTTGTTGCCTTTTCTCAACAGAAATATGAGACGGGGAAGCAAAAAGAGGAATAAAGAGAAAATGGTAGGTGTTAAGCCTGCATTAGAATGAGGACTGTAGACCAGTAAGCGTAAGAGAAGGTGGAAAGAGGAACTGCAGCTATTTTAATTATGTCATATCTTTGCTGGAAAATAGAAAGATAAATTAGAGTAGCAGACCAGTTACAGAATAGAGCAGAACATGGTTTACACACTGACATCTTTAAGCTGCTCATTAAAGCTTGTGAAATACAGTATTTCTTCAGCGACCACCTCATAGACACCACTACACTGAGTACTTCTAGCGATCACAGTGGTAAAACTGTGCATCTAGCAAAGAGGTGAGCTGGGTAGCAAGGGAAGAGGCCTGCTAAGCAATCATGATAATCCAGCATTACCAAGTTCAGGAGGTCAGCGCCACAGACAGTGTTTCCAAATTTATGGCACTCAGGTGAGGAAAAACCTGAGACACACCCATTCTTCAGCAGAGGTTTGCTCAGTGTAGTGGAAAAGCTACCATTGCTTTAGCAGGTGCTGGGTCATCACCTCTGATCACAGGAAAAGCACCTCTCTCAAGCAAAGGACCTCAATGCCACTAGGTAGCAGTAAGTCAGGGGAGGCTGTTGAATTGGGGGCAATGCAGAGTGGCAAGCATTTCACTCAACCTCACCATGGTAGGAAATAAACCATGTATCTGAACTGGAACTTTCTCACAGACCTCCTTTTTTTTCTGTACAAAATGTTTCAGATCAATCAGGAACAAAGCAGTATCTCATTAATGGAGAGAATCAATGTTTCAGAGAACAGGGAAGGCAATATTTAAGAGGCCTTGATTATTCATTACTCTCTGGAAAGGAACATTTTTGTTGGTTTGTTTGTATTTTGTTTTGAGCAAATGCAATTGTGCTGCCCTGATGGAAACAAATATTCATTGATTTCATTGAGAATTCTGCCTACCTCAGAAGCATGAGACTGGTATTTTAGTTTGATCACATCCTTTGTAGTGATGTAATCATTGGAGGGGATTTGTTTATTACTTATTCTTTTTCGTTTTTCCCAAAAGTGCTTAATTCATTTGTTATTAGAAACTCTCAGAACAGCCTTTGGCCCATAAGTGATTTTTGGGCTGTATGTGTTGCCTAGGGACACTGTCAAGAGACAGTTTCACTTTGTTGCAGCTGTTTCCTTCCCTACCCTGGCACTTGTTTCCTTTTCAGATCACAGGGGACACTGCAATCTTTCAGTGGGGAAATAGGTAAGTTAATTAAAGCACCTCCGGGAAGAGCTTTCGAGAGTGTCAGTTCCAGGGGCCAATTTCAGAATTCAATGCACAAACACAGACTTCTCAAAACAACAGTGTTAAGCATTACTGGGTGAGACATGAGCTGAGGTCATGGACTGCATCCCATAGGAAGTGTTCCTCAGTCTCCAGTGGCACAACCACAAGCTGAGTGTGCTCAGCACCCCACAGGGCTGGAGCATCACTGTTGCTACTGTTCTGCCTTTGCACCACTAGCTGGGTTTGAAAGGACCTGGCTGTTTTTTTCCCATCTGAAAAGTAGAATTCAATTTAACTGATCAAAACTTGGTCTGGTTTTGCAACATTCACTCAAACTACTATAAACCAAATTCATCTTTGTTTATGATCTAAGTGATGTTGAGTACAAGGCTGCTGAATAATGAGAGAAAAAAAGGCTCCGATTTAGTTACTGGCTCATCAACTATATCCACCCACTGTCATATCATCATTCGCTGTATCCCTTTATACCTTCATGCAAGTCCATCAATATGCTCCAAAGAGCAGCAGACATTAAAACAATTCTAGTGCACCCAATTGCTGAATGTGTAAAGAGTTCTTAAGAAACCCTTCCCCATCAGTATGCACATTTTCCTATAGACCATCCAGTGGCCTCATATGAAGTGGGTGGCAGTGGCAGTCTTTTCCTGTGGGATAAGAAATTCCCAGTCACCCATCACCTGCATTGTAGCTGACATTTAGTTTCCAAAGTCTTTGTGAGAGATCATTTTAAGAAGCCTGGGTAGCTAGAAGGATAGAAACAGTCCTTACTGCTCATGTAAGCAAAAGTCCCTCCAACTGTAAAGAGTTTGCTAGCAGAGGAAATGAAAAGCCAGGACTTTTCCCCATACTGTAATGTGTGAGGGACAGTCTGGGTGCAGATGAAGGCTGCCACAAAACAAAGCATTTAGGCATGTGCTCAAACACTTCCTTTGCTGAGCAACTGAAACACTGCACACCAGACATCTTTCTCTTCCTTTTTCCTGAGCTTGAATATGACACCTAGGACTAAATCTAGCACCGCATGCAGCTGTTTAATATTCAGTTAGTGAGAAAAGGAAATAAAGCTGAAATTGCATATTGCAATTACTTAAACTTTTTCTGAGCATGCCCAACTGATGAAAAGATAATATTTTTTTATGTCCAGCTGATAAACCCCACATATAAGCTGGGAAGCATTCTGTGCCTGAGACACCTGGACTCCCAGAGTCAGAACTCAGGTGCATATTATGTTAATGATCCGTCAAGAACAAGCAGCTTCACACCCTGACCACGCTGCCTCTACAGGAATGCATCACAAAGCAGTGGTTTGTTTTTAAATACATGGTCATATACTCCCTATTCTAATAATTCCTCTCTCAGACGGTGAACAAGCTAAAAAATGGAAAGAAGCAAAACAGTCTTCTCTTGTGAGGTACTAGGCTGTAACTCAGAGAAGCTTAGACCATATTTCTGTCCTTGGACCTCTTGTAGGATGTTGAGCGAGAGGACTAAGTAGCCTGTCAGTGGTACCTCCGATTCTGATAATTTCTAAGTGCCTATGGTGATACCATTAAATTTCAATAAGCTATACAGAAAAAACTTAAGTTGGAAAGATTTGTATGGTGCTTTACAGAAACACTGGTGCAATTTCTGGTCCAAGCAGTTTGCAGTCTAAGTCAAAGAAGAAAAGAAAACACAAATACTGAGACCATTTGTACACACTGTTTTTCTACTGCTGTAGTAAGGTGTTTTCACATGGCAAAACACAGTGTCCTACAGGGGTCAGCAAACTAGTCCTAAGCCGATAAAGCTCAGTACAACAGATGAGCAGGACAGCATCTCTACTATACTCTTCCCAGCGAGGCTGATCATTCAGACCTGGCTCTAGCTTGCTAGTAAGCCCTTGCCCTGTGCCAGGCAGCAGTTCTCTCTGTCCCAGGAATTACAGCCTGCTTTCTGCTGGAAATCTGGTTTATGATGCTGGATACTAAACAGCCATGTTTAGATTGTCCAGTCAACCTGCACATGTCATCTCTTGCCCAGCTGGAAAATGTAAGAGAGAGACTGGAAGAAATGGCAGTGGAGGCACTGGGAACATGGCCAGGAAGAAGAGAGCTGGGAACCAGCAGGGGCCCAGAGATTTTGCAGTGAGAAAGCTTTGCTGGAAAATGAAGGGTACATAGAACCCAAATCAGGAGAAAATTATGATTCATTAGGTTACACTGTTCACAGGACTTTTTATTTTTCAATTATATCTTACACTCTTCCATGAAAAGACAAATGATACTGGCTTCTTCATGCTCCCATTATGTTCTCAGTATTATTTTAATCCTAATTATTTATCTGTTGAATTTTACTTTAAAAGGATGGTGGAAGCGGATATAGAGAACATAACATTTCTATGGTTTGCTTAAAGACCAGTTCAAGCAGGGATGTGAAAGGGTCTGGGGAACCACATGGGAGCAGAGAGAAACATAAGGGCAGTGAGACAGTCCTAAGTATGCATGTTTCCAAATGGTTTTAATGGGGTCACTTCTGTCCTAAGGCATAACACACTGCCACTCGGATGACAGACTATGGCCCTGGGCTCGTAAAAGGTTTTGCAGATGAATGTGACAAGCTTCGGTCTAGCACAGAAGGGCTGCACTCAGAGGACCTGAATGTGGCCAGATGGCAAAGAGGGGGCACGTGTCCCCACTGGAAGACTGAATGGCTACCATAAAATAAGGCAAAGGGTAGAAGACCACGGTACAGGAAAAGACCTCCTGTCAGACTGAGGCTCAGACAAAGGTTTCAAAAGAAATGGATGGTTTTGGAAAGGCTGCAAAGGGACAAAATTACAATGTAATGACTGTCAGTAAGAAGGAATGACTGCAGGTTTATTCTGCAATAAACCTTTAATTTATTCAATGCAAAACATTTTAAAACCTTTCTCACCCTCCAGTAGTACAGCTATTCCACTCAGTGATGCTGTTTTCTCTTTTCAAAATTATGTTCTTCTGTTACTGCAGAGAAATAGATAATATGCTTTTAAATTAGAAACTGTAATTTGGTCGATAATAAACAACATGGGGCAGTTCAAACATTGTAACAATCTGGAACACTCCTTGTTTAGAGCCTTTTTTACAAACGCATCTGTCGAAGCCTGTTCTCTCTGCACTACCATCCTCCCCACCACGAGAAATCACAGCCAGCCCTCAGAGAATTTTGTTAGAATTAATCACTGATCAACTTCATGTAAAGGTTTTATTTAATTGGAAAAGGTGCTAAGGGAAAAGCACACACATACATACATGCATACAGAGCTTTAGGATAAATGAATTAAAAATATGGTCACATGAGTTTCTCTCCCAGGAAACAAATAACATAGGCATTTACTAGTCAATAACAGGAGTTTGGGTTCAGGATTTTTTTTTGTCTCTGTTTTTTTCTAATCTTTAAACATGCTTAATACATTGCTTGGGAGCTGCATGTTTCACTTTAATGCAGACCTAACTATTGCAATTCATTAATTGACTTTTATGTTGCCATTAAATGTTGCAATCAATTCAATCTCGAAATTCTTCACTTTTATCTTTGCTATAAAAAAGCTCTACTAGCTTCACATGACTCACAAATAATATAGTGAACTATCTTTAATTATTAATAATCTGTTCCTCCTTCAATAAAGATTTTTGGACCTTTACTAGAGTCCAATGATATATTTATTTGGTGTGTAGGGTTCAAAGCAATACAGTGCACTCTCTGGGAAAGAACCCAAAAATAACTATCTACTTGGTATCAACCCAAGGGATTTCCTAAGGGAATGAGAGTATCATTTCAGGGCAGGTCATCAGCGGTTTAGGGAAATTAGACAGATCTGTGCCTGGGGAACAGATGCATCAGGGTTTGTAAATGTGCAAGAGAACCTTTCCCCTCTCGGTCACCAGTTCAGGTCCATCCAGCACAGCAGTGACTGGAAGCTATTAAACATCTAAAGAACTTCTGGGGCCCGTTAAAACAAGGAGTGGGATTCCTAACAGACACTCACTTAGATCTTAGAGCTGCTCCTACTCAAACTACACGCTCAACAGTAATACATAGACAGAGAAATGGGGAATAAGCATAGTAAAGTGAAGATTATTTTATCTGCTTAGAATGAAGAACATTTTATCTGCTAAATGCAGAAGTAGGCTGCTTCTGGGTTGGCAATCCAGCTTCACATTTACTACTGGCATGTTCTTATTCTTTAAAAGAAACAAAATAATGTCTTACAAAGCACTGGTAGAACCTTTCCTCACCAACTCCCTCAGAAGGGCCCAGAAGACTTATAGACCCACACTTGTGGTACCTTAGACCTTGGGGAAGACAAACAACTAAAGAAGTATTTGATTTCATTCTTGGAGGCCGTCTGAGAGTCCTGGGACTCTTAAACTGCTGCATGCTGCACATCACGCTTTGATGCAGATCTGCTAGGAGAAAGATAAGTGCTGAGCATTACAACCACAAACCACAGCTGTTGATGGGATCTGGCAAGAGACCAGGGAATGCTGAGAAGCATAGATGGCCTGCAGCAGAAGGTAGGGCTGAGCAGGACTCTTGACACTTGAAGCTGTTTTATTCAGCTTCTGGTGCTTTTCCATCCTGGCATCTGGTTTCCCTGATAGCAGAAGGGAGGGACAGTATGGTGGAATGTTATGGTATGTTCTCCTAGGTTATATTGGCACTTCCTTGGGTAAACATGCCTTACTTAGCACAGGCTTGGGTTCACCATGCCCCTGGGTTCAAATTATTTGCAGATATACTTTAGCTTGCTGATAGCTCGTTCCAGTTGCCCCTCATATTTCATTTGAGGAGGAGGGGGTTGAGGCTTGCCAACTGTCCTCCACCTCTCTTCTGACCCAGGACAGAGCCCTGTCGGTTGGCATAGCTGCAACCAGAAGAACATGTGATGGGGCTCATAGCCCTGTGGTCCAGCACAGGAACTGGTGAAGCCAGAGCCAGGCTTTGCAGCTGCTGCTCAGCTATGAGACCTTGGATGTGCTCTGGTGCTCTTACTTCTTCATGCCCTTTTGAGTGGAAGCTCTTCAGGGCTCTTTACCCACTCACGAGGTACATGACTGAACTGTGCCCAAATTCAGGCAGGGGCTTCTGAATAGTGCACGAATATAAATTGCAAAGAGCATGCAAGTTCTGATGGCTGAAAAAGGAGGGGGGGGGGGGGGGGGTAAAGAGGAAAGGTTTTCTGTAATGGGACCCACTGGTCACCCTCTTTTGTTACCGGTATGTGCAAATATAGCTATTCCAGTCCATTATATTCAACAATTTCACACTCGGTGGCAGGTGAAATGTCATACCTCGGGGTAAATTTTCACTGCAGTAGGCAGAGAATTTGTCCTTTAAACACCCTTAGTGTTAATGGGAAATTGATCCAGCAATTTAAACTCCAAGAGATACAAATGTCTCATGTTGGGACCATTTTCAAATGTGTTGACATTTTGATTCACAAAACGAGACACTTTTAGAAACAAATGCAAATTCATTTCATTCAGGATTTGAGGTCAGCTGAATACTGGAAGCAAAATGTGCAATGAATGTTCAGTATGTTCATCAAATATCTTCTAGTCTCTGTACGCTCAAGAGATTAAAATGACATCAGAGAAAGGAAGGGCAATTTCTGCAGCTCTCTGTATTAACTGGTACAGCCTCTCATGGGGCTGGAACCTAAATTCACCTATTGCATTTGCAATAATAGTGTCCAGGGCAAAAGGAGGCTTTCAGATAAGGGACTGAATTTCAGTGACCTCTGAAAATGTCTTTTACACTATTGGATATATTTTCGTCTCCAAAGAGCTCTGATCCTGCTGAGTTCCACCTAGGAGAGTTGTCAGTGTTTTCCTGATGTCAGTGAAATTCACAGTAGGACTGGAGCCAAACAAAACAGTGCAGGAAAAACAGAACATACCAAGAAGGGGTAGCTTGTATGGTTCCCAGGCAGAGGTTCTGGTCACTTTTCCAGCTTAGAAATTATTCAACACACTGGGAGAAAGACATTTAGGACACATCCAATACTGTCTTACAGATAATGAGTTCCTGGTAGGTCAAACCTCAACAAAAAAACAATGAAGCCCAATTATCAGTCTAGGCTCCCTCATGCAGAAGAGTGCAGGGCAGGCCTGGAGCAGCTTCGGATTAGGATCAACTTGGCAGGTTTCAGCTGGGGTTTTAACAACCACCACCTGCACTTAGGCCAAGGCTTGGAATGCACTGGCATGGCTGCAGGCAGGGTACTGGAGGCAGAAACCTCCAGTAGGCTCGCGTTCCTTACTCCTCTCCCCCTGTACTTTAGCAGGAGAAACAGCTCTCAGCAGAAGAGAGTGAAAGGGGCTCCTGCTCCCGGTGCTGCCCCACAGGCAGGGCCAAGTAGGGACTGGCTCTGGTTTCCCCAAGCAGCAAGGACACCCTCTGCCTTCCAAAGTCTCCCCAGTGGCAGGGCTGATGAGAGGCCAGGGCATGCTGGACATGTGGGTAGTTACTTGGATGGGGAATGTGCTGTTTCACAGGGGGATTTCACAGGAAGCCTATGGCTCCCCTCAAGTGCACATGAGGATCCCCTGTTGCAGAAAACCCATGGAGTGAACATCCCATGACAGGGGAGTGTCAGCACTCAGACCATCTCGTGCTTGAGGAACCAAGGGAGAACAAATGCAGGGAAAGTTCCTCACTGAGGTTCCCCCACAGAATAGCCTCTGCCCTTCTCCTTCCCCAGCAGGGCTGGTGGAAAGGGGACTGCATTTCTGGGAGCCACTGCCCAGGGGAAGTTACACGAATTTGGGTGCTGACTGAGACGCTACTTCTCTTGCAGACACATGTACAACAGTGCCCAGTAGAATGAAGAGAAAAAGGAAAAGTCCAAACTCTGTGCAATATGCAAACAACTATACTCAGCTTTATGAAAACAACTGCCCAAGAACAGGTCCAAACTCATGCAGCAATGGGCAATGAGCTGCTAAGGCACAATCTTTTTGGTGGTGGTGTATCAGATGGTCCTCTCCAAGGGCTCTGGATTAGCACTCCAGCCTGTCAACAGGATCAGCAGGCACACAAGGTTATCAGGATCAGTCCTTTTCTACAGGATACGCTGACTTGAACACAGTATTTTCCTTCTGGGCCCCCACTATTTTCTCTTGCTTCCTCAAACTGACTGATGTGCTGCAGGCATCTGTGAGGGGAGGAATTTACTGGTACTGTATCAGGTCTGCGATCTCATGCAAGCCCTGTACAAAAGCATATGAGGGTTCACAATCTCCACCTGGGCAGCGCTGCCTCACAGAATAAGAGTTCTGAGTACGTCCACCAACTGCGGCTCATACCAAGTATCTTATATTTAAGAAAAAGATGACAGACCAAAAAGAACCTCAGCAAGTTTAAAAGACTGTTGTTTTTGGTATGAACAGCAGCTAGAAGCCCTAGGCATAATCATACCTCAAATGCATGAATGTATTTTAGAAGCATTATCATTTGTGTTATGCTCAGCGATACAGCTGGGTAACAGCAGACCTAGAACAGCTGCAAGTGGACCTAAAGCAATTTTTGCTCTTAAATGCAACAATAGTAATGACAATAACCATTGTCTGATCAGCTGTGGATCCTGGGCGCAAGAAATCCTGGTACAAGTTTTGCAACTCAAAGACATTCCTAAAACAAAGAATTTCCTTTCAAAGTGGTAATTCTGGGAAAGAAACTTGGTCCCAGCCCTTAAATAGAGATGTGAGTGGTGCTTCATTCACAGGGAATCCTACCAATGCTCTCACTTGACAGATTGCTGTAGGCCACTGCCAGTGGATATCTGTGACACCCAGAGCGCACTAACACGAGAACACTGCCACTTAAAGTAAATATTTCTTAAGGTCTCAACGTAAGCAGGATGCCAGACAGACCTTCCAACGCACAAAAGATCATGTTTGGTCATACAGCTAGTTCTCCTGAGGGAGTCAGGACTTGCAGGCAGGAGCATCTGCCCTCCACGGTTCTGGGACTGGCAGAACAGACTTGGGAACGGGGCTCCTATTTTCTCCCTTTAAGTTTTGTTATCTAGTCCAAGTCCACCACCATGAAAACCCAAATCATCCCTGATGTTTATAGACTGCAGAGATGCTCCCCATCATACTACTCCCTGTCCATGTGTCTCTCGGAAACCACTGAGCCAGAGGGAGCATTAATCATCCATCGCGTAATTCTACCCAAAGGCAGCAGCTGTCCACCCTCAGGAGCATGCCACTGGATGATGGCTACAGAGACAGCCTCTAGGTGTCCCGTTATGGGGCAGCTCAGGAGAGGCAAGGCCCAGGGCAAGAAGCCAACTCCAGGTCCCCTGCAGGCTGCTACTCCCGTTTGGGGATGGTCCCTTAGCACTGCCCCTTGCCTGCAGCATCCCAGGCACTTCACAAGCCTCCAGCACCATCCCCCATCAGAGGCTGCTGGGCATCAATCCAGCTGATGCAGTCCTCCCTGCTTTTGTGCCCTGCATGCTCTGATGGGAGCAAGGTGAGAGGGGCAGGAATCTAGCCCTGCTGCTCTGTAGTCACCATGGGCCGCTGACAGCCAAACGAAAGCCCTCTCACTTGCACTGTTACAGGAGGGAGGTCATCAGTTTAACTACACTGGAGCAATGCCAGCCCTTTGAGTAAACTTTTCAAAGCTGTGCTAAGCCATTGTTTAATTTTGATTTCCAAGTGACCCTTAGTTACTCTGGATATGCTAGGGTGGAAGAGCATTTATTCCTGGCCAGTGCAGAATCTACCCCAGCAGTACCCAGGGAAGATGGCAAAGACTTTGTCTTCTTCCCTCCCTCAAACACGACACCCTCTCTACCCAAAGATCAGCAGCCATTTGTCACCTCTACCAAACAACTCAACCACCCCTCCCACAACTCCTTTCCTAGCAACTCAAGGTCCTTTTTTCTATTATCGTTTTCCCCTCCAACCAGCAAGATTCCGCCCTTTCCTACCAGTCTGCTGCCCACTTTAACTTGCACAAATAAACCTGTTTGCATGGGTCATGCTGAAAATAAAAACAATGCCAGGATGTAAAATGAAAAATGGACCTGCAAAAAAACAAATGAACTTAAGAGTTATTCTTGTGATGACAGTTATTTCAGTGACTGTTTTATACTGCAGTCCCATTAACAGCAACACACAGCGGGTAAAAGTATACCACAGCTGGGGAGAGGAAAAAACAAGTGGCTTGGGGGCACCTTTCTCATCAAGGAAATGGTGGGTGGACCTGGGCCACACCATGGGACTTGGGCCACAACTGTGGCTCTGACAATGAGTGACTTTAGAATGGTGCATCCAAAGCTACATTCATAGCAGCCAACCAGAGAAATGAAATGCTCTGGCTATTGCTCACATTTTATAGCGAAATAACATTTCAAACTGAAAGTAACACTGGTACTGGCACAAGATTAGTGGCTTTTGTACAGCTCTCTGCTAACCAGCAACTGAGCCTGACGGGGAAGAGAAGCTGCAAGGACAGGAATGGGACAAGGCAAAGGAAAGTGCAAGCTGCAAACCTCTGCTTGCCTTGCTCAGCATTAGATGAATATTAATTCCCTGCTGGTTTGCACAGCCACAGATAGGCTAGTTCTTACTAATTTTAGCCCCTGCCTAATTTAAAACTACAGACCTGCTATTTTTACAGTCTTTTTTTTTTTCCCCTCTTTTTAACACAATGTAAGCTGCCAGATGTACCCCGCGTGGTGGAGAAATTGGTGTTGTCCAAGGGGAGATGCTTTGTTAAGAAATAAGACGCAGCCAGAAAAAAAATGCATATTAAACAAGTCTTGGAGAAGCAGACCAGCCTGCCTGTGCTGGGTTGAGGAAGGGAGTGGAGCCTCTGGTCTGGCTGTTTTCTGGTCTGGAGCATGCACCATCCTGAGACTTTGCCCATGTGCCAGCTCTACATGCCCTGTCATCCCCCAGCTGCATTCACACCGACATCTTGCTGCACCCCAATCTCTGAGCACACATATAACATTCTGGCCTCTTCTGCCTTCACTCTCTCCACCCTGGTTACAAGCCTTTGCTCCTCTTCCCCAAAATACACCCGCACCCCACATTCCCTCTCCCTGCCACTGCACCTCTCCCACACACACACATGCAGACACCTTCTCCTTGCCTTTGCTCCTCCTCTCGAACACTCATCTGTTGCCCATCTCCCACAGAGGTGAAGGGGCAGATGAAGTGCTAAGCCTGCCCGCAACAGGCAGCACCCTTGCAAATGTAATGTGTGTGAGAACGTGGTGAAGTGAGGAAACATTTGTGAGAGGAAGTGAGTGGGTGGAGGAAAAGGCCTGGAGTGAACAAAAAATCAACAAATAACATATTGAAACTTGAACATTGAATGCCCAGAGTGGATGAAAGGACACAGAGTTTACAAAATACTACACAAATACATGCATTTTATGCAAACACGGACCTAACCTATGCAAGGGAACAAGACGTGCACAAGTACTGAAAATAAAGCAGAGGCTCACATTAAAAAGTGTAAGTGCTAATGCTTTAACAGCAGCACATGTAGCTCTTCTGGGGGTAAGCAGGGAAGGCATCAGACCATAGATTGTGGCCTTGTTTTGGATAAGCATGTTACTGGATCCCTAAATCCCAGCTCTCAAAGTCCAAATGGACTGATGGCGTCTCACCAAGCATGGACACAGATCTTACCACTTATTCATAGACTGCATGGCCCTGCACATTTTAATTTAGTACTTTCAAGTAAAGTACTTTAAAGATATTTTTCTTTTTGTAAAAAGGAACTGTTATTTCTAGAACAATCAAACCGGAAGCCCAGCTCTGCTGTCTGTTTCTGATACAGTAGTAGTTCCTCAGTTAAGATTTCTCCCTGTCAGATGTAGCAGCATAGGGGCCTCGGAACACAATTTCCAGTTTTTCTGCCTATCATTTGTGTGTTCCCAACCTGTAAAACCTTTCTTCCTTCTCTAGGCTTGCAGAACAAGATTAGTGCTATGGTTTCAGTAACACACCACAGAAGATCTTGGGTTTTTTCCTTAGACAACAAGCTTCGCTCAAAGCCAGATAGTTTTGCCCTCTGACAATCAGCCCATGAAACCTCAGCTCAGACTGGAAAGAAGCTATTTAGGCAAGCTACTCCTCTAACCACTCACCCAGTGAGGTGGTTGCATTCAAGTCACTGCCACAGACAAGGTGAATGAGCGATTAATGGCTAAACAGCTATTACAACGCACATAGAGAATTGTCCACTTTTGGTTGCATCTCATTTTCCTTCCCACAGGGACTGCCTGCAGAAGAGGTTCACTTCCACACATAGTAAGACTGTCTGTGCCACTTTCATTTAAAAAAAAAAATAACAAAAGTGATCTGAGGGTTGCCTGTGTATTATTGCCCAAATTTGGCAGTAGAGGAGCCCAAACGGCGTGACACCACTGTCTCTGAGGCTAAGACAAGCGAGTGTTCTTGGAAAGCAGGCAGCGTGTTCGTGCCATGGGTTACAGTGATTGCTCCTGACAGGTTCTTCATGGTATCACAACAAATTAGGTCACAGATTAGATTTTCATAGCACAGATTACAACTAGTGTCTATGTTTTTTTCTTAAATAGAGGTTTGTGGCCAGAAGGTTTGACCTCAAGACTAGGAGCAAGGCAAATGTGGGGGCAGGGGGTGTTCTGATTCTGGCTAAAACAAAGACTGTCTTAGCAAGACTCAGATAAAATTCCTAGTTTTCTGCTGTAGTTAGAAGATTTGGGTTTTTTCCCTTTCTACCCAGAAAGCCCTTCAGAAAGAAACAGTTTGTTCACTAGATACCCTGGAGCACATTGCACAGCATTTCTGCAAAGCATATATCAAACACAGCATTTTATAAAAATTGCAGTTTTGATGATAGAAAAGCAACTTGGACCACGTAAAACATTGCTGTGAATGGAAATGAAAGCTATCTATTAGAATTATCCCACCTAATCTATCCCTCAAGGTCACACATACATTCAGTTTGACCACCTCTGGTATAGAAAGATCTTAAAGGAATAAATTCATGTATGCGGTATTCAAAAACCAACAGAAAAAGGACTAGGGGGAAGACTTATTTTAAAATATACATAGCAAGGACAATAACAGAACTTCAGGCACCAAAAGAAAACCCAAGCTATATCAAGCTCCACACAGACCAGTGCAGAACAAAGGTTTCCAACAGCTGAGTAACTGCCGACACTGCGCAAGGCTCTTCCTAGCCATTGTGAGGTACAGCCTGACTGCAGATTTGAAATCCCTGCTCCAACAACTGTATTCCAGCAGCCTGTCAGCTCCCAGCACTCCTGGCCACCATCCTCCCTCAGACCCATGCTGTTGCAGGGGTAGACAGAGCCTGGGAGCCAGCAAGTCTGATTCAGCTCCGGGTGGAACCATGCAGGTCTGCATGATGGCAGTGATTCAGCAGATAAGCAAGCTCACAACCATGGTAAGCACTAAAGGAAAACCTAAATTAGGACGATAAGTCTTGGACTGAGCTAACCTCAGAGACAAGCCTTTCTAAGTCAGGGTTGACAGAGCGCTGTGGGAATGACCTTCACCTTACAGAAACAGTCCTGATGCCCACGATTGGATGACACTCCTGCATCTACTTTGCTTGGGTAGCCAAGAGACCACACTCACTCTTAGCTGAGCCTCCGGAGATTGTATTTAGCCAACCGGAGCAGGCCAGTTTATATCTGCAGATGAACAAGAGTCTCTAATCAAGTTCTTGAGGCTAGGTGCAGGCAGAGGAAACAGCCTGTCCCCAGTGAAACAAGAGGAGCACACAAAGCCATGCCTGTTCTCCATTTGCAGGTTCAGACAGGCTAGCGCTCAGTGCCCTCCACTCTGCCTCAGACCAACCCGGCCAACTCCATGCAGCATGGCAGCTTGAATCACCACAGCTGTGACTCCAGCTCTAAAACCATCTCACCTTCCACTTCCGCAAAAGTTTTTCACAGGAAATAAGCTTTTACTTTCAGAATACTCTCTGCCTTGTTCTTCTCCAGCAAGCACAGGAAGTATCTCAAACACCAGCCTTTATTTTTGTGAGCTACTATTTATCCTCTGATACCTTTGAATAAAAAGAAATAGCAGTTAAGAGTGGCTGTGCCCTCCCACACTCTACAGGCAGCATTGAGCTTTAAGGTACCCTCAGCGCATCGACTTTTTCCACCGCTTGCACTGGGCACGCTTACATTTAGAGGCACAGAATGAGGTCGAAATATTTTTATCTCAAGCCCAAGCTGTGCCATGCAGGTTATTGAAAATCCATCTCACATACTCCTTGCTAAGCAGTCTGAACTATCAATCTTGGTTAGAGAAATGGATGCTCTAGACTTTATTGGAAATGTTTTTAAAAGTTCTGTTGGTTATGACTGTTCCTAAGTACTTCCTAGTCCCTGTGGCACAGCACTGCCTCAGACATCCTCAGGAACTCCATCATGTTGGGGTGCTTCTCCTGCTGAGCCATAGAGGAAATGGCACCAGACTCTGGTGCGCCCTGTGAAAGCAAGTGGTGACAACTGTTGGGAAACGCACTAATGACCAGTGTTCAAAGCGAGCAGGAGCAGAGCAGCAGATAGGAACTGCAGCTTGCAACTGCAGCTTGAGAGCACCCTGCTCTCCCAACAGCCACAGGCTCCCAGTACCTGCCTAGCAGGGAACACAGGAGGAGCCATGCCGCAAAGTGCTGCCTTTCACTGAGGCAAGACAACCTCGGGCAGCTCTTCCGAGAAGAGTCAAGCACCAAAATGAAGCTGGATGCCTGCATGCCTGCAGGAGGGTCCCTCAGAACTCGTGCAGGCACCCTGAATGCTTCCCCCTACCCGCAGTGGTAGTACTGGCATCCTCAACATGAAAGAGGCAGCAGCCTTCCACCCAGCTTGGTTTCAGTCAAGCACTGAAACAAAGATGACATTGCACTTCCTAGGAAATCCCACATCTCTTCAAGATGCTTCTCAGTTCAGGGTGCAGATGTGGGGTTTGCTTTGTTTCAATGACAAAAAAGGCCCCTTTCCTAGTTTAATCACACATCTAACAAACACTAAATAAACAGTGCACCCCTCATGGCTTTCTGGGCCATGTACAATAATGATTATTAGAGGTAAGAGTTCATTTTTAAACGACAAAAACTTAACACTCCTCTAAAACATACAGCTAGTTCATCTTCACGGTTCAGGGGTTGCTCTCTGCTATTTCCTATTTCACCACCAGTCCTTTTGAAACGTTACAACTTGCTTAAGAAAGAGGTAGTTTTCACACACAGTCATGATCACGACCACATCACTATCCTTGCCCAGACAAGGAAGCACCAGATCCCCAAAGCAGAAGTGTCTCCTCACGAGCCAGCACAGAGCATTTCTGGCTCCTGGGCTGCTCTTTCAGATATTAAGTTAGTAGCAGGTGCAAGATTTGCATGAATGATGACATCAGGGGATAGTCAAATGCAACACACCCAGCGCAGTGCAAGAAATAGCCAGCTGACGCGGTCACCACCAGTGCCATCCCAAGATGGCCATAAGCAGCATCTATCATCCACAGGACACAGTACCAAACCATAGCTTGCTCCTGAAGCCATCCACCACAGCTTACTGCTGGTTGGTTTCAACCTGACAGTAGCTGCAGATGGTGTTGGTTGGTGGGAAGTCTGTTTTACTGCTTGCTGGATTTGCAACCTCCATCCCCTGGTCCCAGGGCACAGAGGATCTGCCCCCAGCCTGCCCCAGATACAAGCAGAGCCTCCTCGGCACCTGCTGACTTGGGCAGCACTGCCCAAGGGAAATTGAGGCAGCAGCTCTGGCCTTCAGGAAGAAACAGGGCTCAGTGCCAGTTCTGCCCATAGCCTGAGAGGGCCTGGCACTGTGGGCAGGGGGCCGGGACAGGGTAGGACTACTGCAGGCAACAGCGGGCACCCTCTGCCAGCTCCATGGGGCTGTGCCTTCCTGCCCCCTGGGCAAGACCTTCCCCGCTCCTCTTAGGCAACGTGGCCCTGGTTCCCCTCAGGTGATCCCCACCTCACCTCAGGTCATCAAGTCTTCCTCAGGTGCCCACTATCATTCCCTTCAGGTGATTGCCCACTCCTCTGAGATTATATTCCCATGGCTCCACTCAGGCAATCCCCGCCTCCTTCAGGCACCCACCCGGGCTCCTCTCAGGCAATCACCATCTCTCTTAGGTGCCCACCCTCAATCTCCCCAGGCCATTGCCCACTCCCCTCAGGCGATCTCTGTCTCCCTCAAGTGCCCACTCCGGCTCCCCCTAGGCGATCTCCTGCTCCTCTTAGGTGGCATAACCCTGGTTCCCCTCAGACAATCGAAGTCCTCCTCAGGCGCCCACTCCCAATTCCCCTAGGTGATCGTCTGCTCCTCTCTGGTGATGTCGTCGTCATCCCCCCACCCCCCTGGCATTTCCCCATTAAGTGCCCACCCCAGCCCGCCTCAGGCGACATCCTCCCATTTGCCCCCAGGTGTTTGCCATCTCCCTCAGTCTCTTCAGGCGATCTCCTGCTACTCTCCCGGTTCCTCTCAGGCGCCTACCTCCTGCTCGCCTCAGGTGATTGATGCCTTCCTTCCTCAGGTGCCTATCCCCAATCCCCTCAGGCAATTGCTTACTCCTCCCAATTCCCCTGGTTCCCCCTCAGGCCACGGCCATCTCCCTCAGGCAATCGACTCCTCTCTTAGGTGCCCACTATCAATGTCCCCAGGTGATCGCCCACTCCTCACAGGCGACTTCTCCCGGTTCCCCTCAGGCGATCACTGTCTCCCTCAGGTGCCCACCCCCGTTCCCCTCAGGTGATCACCACCTCCCCTCAGGGGATGTCTCACGGTTCCCCCAGGGCAATCGCCATCTCCCTCAGGCGCCCACTCCCAGTGTCCCCAGACTCCTCCAATGCCCGCCTCCTTCAGGTGCCCGGCTCCGCTCCCCTCAGGCGATCGATGCCTCTCTTAGGTGCCCATTCCCATTTTCCCCAGGCTATCGCCCACTTCTCTCAGGCAACGACTCCCAGTCCCCCTCAAGAAATCGCAATACGCCTCAGTCACCCGTTCCTCTCATGCGACCGCCGCCTCCCCCGGGCGCCCCTCCCCGTTCCCCCAGGCCATCTCCCACTCCTCTCTGGCGACGTCCCCCTCGCTCCCTTCAGGTGATCGAGGTTTTCCTCAGGCGCTCACCCCCAACACCCGCCCCCCCATGCGATCGCCCGCTCCTCCCAGGCGACGCTCCCTCGGTTCTCTTCAGGCGATCCAAGTCTCCCTCAGGTGCCCATCCCCAGTCCCCCCAGGTGGTCGCCCGCTCCCCCCGGCTCTCCTCAGGCGATCACGCATCCTTTAAGGTAACATCCCCCGCTCCATCCCCCATCCCTTAAGCGCTCCCCTCCGGCGATCGGCGTCTCCCCCAGCCGCCCCCCCCGCGCACCCCGCAGCCACCGCTCGCGCCCCGCCCCGCCCCGCGCTCGCGGGGGACGCGCGCAGCCCCTACCTGCGCGGCGGGGCGGGCGCGGGCGCTGCTGCTGCCGCGCGGCTGCGGGCGCGGCGCGGGGCGGCGCGCGCGGAGCCGCATCGCTATAAAAGGAAGCGTGCGCGGGGGGGCGGGGGGAGGTGGTCCTGAGCCTCGGGTCCTGCCCTGCCCTGCCCTCGGGTCTGTGGGTGCGTCCCGGGGTGAGGAGGGACCCCTCATGAGGAGCCACCGATGTCCCGGTCCTTGCGCAGCTCTGGGCTTCCCAGATCAAAAAGAAGGAGGAACTGGTGGAGAGAGTCCAGCAGAGGCCACGGAGATGATGAGGGGACTGGAGCATCTCTTATAAGGAGAGGCTGAGAGAGCTGGGTCTGTTTAGCCTGGAGAACAGCAGACTGAGAGGGGTCCTTATATCAGTGTTTATTAATATTTATAGGACAGGTGTCAAGAAAACGGAGCCAGACTCTTCTCAGTGAGTCCCAGTGACAGGGTAAGGGTCAACGGGAACAAACTGGAGCCCAGGAAGTACCACTTAAACATGAAGAGAGACTTACAGCTGCCTTAGTACCTAAAGGGGGTCTACAAGAAAGCTGGGGAGGGACTTGTTACAAGGGTATGCAGTGATAGGACAACAGGGAATGGCTTTAAATTGGAAGGGGGAAGATTTAGGTTAGACATTAGGAAGAAATTCTTCTCAGTGAGAGTGATGAGACACTGGAACAGGTTTCCCAGGGAAGTTGTGGATGCCTCCTCCCTGGGAGTGGGTGGAGGGCAGGGCACACGTGTTCAAGGCCAGGTTGGATGGGGCCTTGAGCAGCCTGGTCTGGTGGGAGGTGTCCTTGCCTATGGCAGGGGGTTTTGAACTAGATGATCTTTAAGGTCCCTTCCAACACAAACCATTCTCTGACTCTATCATAGAGAAACTTCTTTTCTCTGAGGGTGACTGGAACAGGCTACCCAAGCTAAATTGTGGAGTCTCCTTCTCTGGACATATTCAAAACCTACCTGAACGTGTTCCTGTGCAACCTGCCATAGGTGACCCTGCTTTAGCAGGGGGGATGGACTGGATAATTTCTAGAGGTCACTTCCACCCCCAACCATTTTGCAATTCCATGAGCCTGCGAAGCATACAGCAAAGCAGAGCATGAGGGGAGGCTTTGCAGAAATAGGAAGGTCCCGGTGACATGCAGGAGTACCTTGCAAACTTCCAGAGCGTGTGCCTCAAAACCAATCATCTACAATAGCTTTTGGGCTGTGAATCTGCCTGGGGAAGGGCACCACAGGTGACAGTCTTGTGGACGGGTCTGGGACAATGCCAAATGCAGGTGGTGATCCCTGCCACAGTCAGGGCCTGGTTATCCAAACCACTGCAGTGTGATGTTCCCTTCAAGACTTATTGATCCTCACAAATTAAAGAAAAACACTTCAAAGCTGAACTCTTCCTTCAAACCCAAACACTTCTGTCAGTCTCTGGAGCTGTGCTTGGACACCAGAGCTGTTGTGACATCCCCAAGCCAACCATCTATGACAGTCTTCAGGCTGCAAACTCTACTGGAGCCCTGCCCAGGGAAGGGCACTGCAGGTGACAATCCTGGGGACAGGGCTGTGACAATGAACACCAAATGCAGGTGGTGGTCCCTGCCACAGTTTGGGCCTGATTATCCAAACCACTGCAGTGAGTTATTACCTTTAAGACTGATCCTCCCATACTGAAGAAAAACATCTCTTAAATACTGATTTTTTTTTCCTTCAAACCCAAACAGCTCCTTCAATCTATGCAGCTGCGCTTGGCCCCTGAAGTGGCTGTGACGTTCCTGAGGTGCCTTACTCAATTTCTCCTCCACCTCATGTTGACAGTTGATGGCATCTTGGTTCTAGGAGAACTGAGGGTCCCCCACATCCCCATCTGCCCACCAGGAAGCTCTCCCTCCACCAACAGATGCTGTTGTTCTGCACCACCAATCTCTTTCAGGAAGGGACAGGGATTACATGGGACACATCTTAACGTAATTTCTCTAAATGGCATTTTGTTGCCCAGCTTTACTGTCCTTTCCTGGTGGGGGCTGCAGTGTTCCACCTCACTCTGCAGACCCAGAGGCCCAGTGCTACATCACAGGTCTCACTGTGATGGCCACAATAGCTACAAGTCCCATCTTTGGCCCAGAGCAGATGGAGATGTGGGCAGCAGTGAGGCTGTGGTGCTGACAAGTCACTTAAGGACCCTTTTGTAGAAGCATTATCTCTATACCTTCTACATTCTACTAGGTGAGAAGCTAAAGCTATGGCTCATGGGCAGACAAGGCGCTTGCTACACAGAGAGGTAGACAATGATTCTGGGCAGACCTTGGTCTAAATAAATGCTACCAGGGACCACATTTTGCATGAAAAACATTTAGGCTGAACACTGCCATTGACAAGTGAGAGAAACAAAACCCTCTCTCGAGCTTTGAAGCAGAGAGGGTTTTTCCACCCCCACATTTAGTATTTTCTTTTTTTTATCTCAACTCTCTTTGTATCCCAGCAAGGAAAGGGGGGGTAGAAGGAGCTTTTCTTTTCTGCTGGACCCAGCAGCATCTTACTCAGATAGACCCATTGGGAACGGAAGTGCTGAGTTAAAGGATGGTCCTGAGCAAAATCCGTGCCTAAGCAAGGCAATTGTTCCAGACCAGTGCCAAGGTGGTAGTGGGGTGCCAGAACCACATCTAAAGTGGACCTGGGCCCTGTGTGGGACTGCTGCCAGGGACTGGTCTGGCAGGGCAGCAGCACCTCCTTGCTTACAGCCAAATGTTCCTGCTCACCGGGTTCTGGGCATGGACCCTGTCGGCACATGTGGTACCTTCTACTGCTTCACAGGGCCCAACTACTGCAGCAGCAACTTGCTTAGTGCTGACCAGATGGTCTGACTGCCCCACTGCCCTCCCTCCCCCACCACTGTTTTCTAGGATCTTGCTGCTTCTTCTGGACAAAGGACCTTCACTTCTTCGTATCACTTGAATCTCTGTGTCACCTTGAGCTCTGAGGTGAGTAAATGGCCCACCTATAGGCACTGCTTACAGGAGAGCTGCTGACTCATGATTGGTCTTCACATCATGATGGAGTCATTCATACTCTTTCAAAGGGGTCCAAGTTGTGGTTTGTGTTGCCCCATCCCCTGCCCCTCTCACACATCCCCACTGTAGCACATGTAGAGTTCAGATTTGGTTTTGTTCTCCGCAGAAGACTCACAAGTCCCCATCTGCCAGCATCACTCAGTGTAAGTTCATTTCACATGAAGCTCAGTGCTCCTTGCTCTCCAGATATCCAAGCTGCTAAACTTCCCTGTAAGCAGGCCAGCAGCTCTGTGCGTGCTACAGAGGCAGGTTTAGCATTTGGTCCCTTTTCTTCTTGCAGAGGTTAGCCCAGTTCCTGCAGAAAGGACAGAGACTGAGGAAGATCCTGGATCACAAATCTGCTCTTCATTCCCCACGCTTCCATCCACAGAGGTCAGAACTACTGCAATGGTCCTGGAATTGCTTCACAAGGCTTTTCTCTCAGTCCAGGGTGGGTTTCTACACAATAAAGTCTCATCTGAAATGAGAGCATGTTGGTGGCGGTAGCTTGCTTACTATTCAGCTGCCAAGAGTTACTAAAGTAGAGCTGCAGGTCTGAATTGAACACCTGCAATGAACATAGAGAAGGTGAGCACACGTGAGCATGGAGGTCTAAAGCCATGGATGGGATGGCTTGCAGTACGGACAGGTGCTTACATGCAGAATAATTTTTAATAATTTGTAAAAATGTCTGCTTTCATTTTTGAGGTGCCTTTGAAATCCCCTGTGGCCACTGGTGTCACCACGTCACTGAGGAAGTCTGCAGAGTCCAACACAAAACTACCACAAATCCTGTTAATCAATGAACAGCTGCTGACCTCTTCTGTGCATGTTCAGCTCAAGAGGCAGCTTGTCTGGCTTCAGTCTCAAGGCCAGGAGTACATTTCAATCCTTTCTGATAAGTAAGTTTTAAATGTTTATTTTGAACACTAAGAAGTCCAGCTCGGGGACACCTACTGCCGCACCAGAGATGCATAAGAAGGGAGAGATGGAAAACATTACTAAATCATTATTAAACTAGGTATAACAGCAGCTTCGGACTTCAGCTATTGCACGCTGTTCCCTAGTCTTATAACTTTACAGGCAGCTGAAGTAAGTTCTTCTTGTAGTATTCCCTGAGGAAGATACTGGAGAAATTAATTAGTTATCCAAACGTCAAGCCTAACGCTACTGCTTTGAACTGAGCAAAGGTAAATGCAAGGAAACCACCTCTAAGGCAGCCATTCCGGAGCAGTCTAGTTTGAGTGTTCAGGGGTGATTCACCGACAAAAAGTGACTGTGAGAGAAAAAAAAAATCAGTTTTCTGATCTTCTAGTGGTAGTGGAAGCACAAAAAACATCTTTAGGCCTTAGGGGGAAAAAATCCCATGGAGGAATGGACCTAGTCCTTTTCAGTGAAAAGGGGAGGGGATTTTTCTGATCAGGCACTACAAGAACCAAGACCAAACTGGTAGGAACTGCAGAGTAGTGTTAACGGGATTTAAAGTTCCAGGTAAGTTTAAAGTGCATTCAAAACATTCTTCAGGTGGTACAGCAAACGACCAATCAGCTTCTCCTCTGCTCTGACATGGTTAGCAGATGTGTCAGCTGTCACAAATTGTTTGTCCCCAGCCCCCGATATTATAAAGAGAGCAGAGCAGACATCCGCCTCACTGCAGACAGGAGGATCTGTTCTGCAATTTACAGAGGAACAAGGCAAAGCCTGTACCATGACACACTATCGTTTTGAGTGTTACTGGAACCGCAGCTGATGAGAACTAGCCAAGACAGGTTTTGTGCACGTCACAGCACGGGGCGATTGTAAGCTTAGTACAAGTTGACAAACAGCACTTAGCTGATCTCAAGAAGAAACACAAGCACTCTGTCAGCAGAAGACTGAGCTGTAAATCATGTCATATATAGCCTTAAAAGTATCATTAAGACAACTTGAAATAGTTTGCATTCGGTAAGGAAACTTTTGTCTTGCAGCTATATAGATGAAAACTTCTTAGAGTCCTCTGTGCAATCTGCATCCATCTGAAAAGTCTCTAGCTGTGTTTTAGAAGGGCTGAAGTGTCTCAAAGCCCTAGGCTCAAGACTAAGTTAGTAAATTGTCTGCAAGAATTTAAAGTCTGAAGCTGTCAGACTCTGGTTTCTTGGCAGAAGAGTGTTACTGGCCTAGGTGTGAATGGCATGAAACTATAGAAGAGGGCACAATGTAGGGCAAGTACCATTGTTATTTGTTGATGCTTAGGTGAACTGTCAGAACTACAGAGCCTGGGGAGGGAGGAAAGCATCTGAAAACAATGAAATCATATTTACATGGTTGGAGTGTTTGTTTTTTTGTTGGGCGGGGTGCGTGGGTGCTATTTCTGAGTTTCATTGATTGGTATTTAAGATTTGCACCACTTTTTCTGGTTTTGATTACCAGTCACTATTCAACTATGAGTTTTACCCTTTTCCTAGCAAACTTAAGCAGACTGAAACTGAACAACAACAGAGTTACCTGGGCACACGTTTCTCTTGGTCTCTTCTGCTCCAAACAGTATATGAGATACATACAGCGATTTTGACTTGCAAAAGGAAATTAATACATGTCACTGAAGAACAAGCAGCACAAGTAGCAGAGAACTGAGGATACTCGGGTCAGTGGATCTCTGAATGCTGTTATCTGAAATATTGCGACAAGGTAGAAACTGAGCAAGAGCAGAATACTTAACCAGACTGCTTCTGTGCCCCATGTCCATATTTCACACATCCCTTGCCCCATATGTTTAGCTTATGGAAATTTAAAAGCCCAAAACTAACGAAGAAGAATACTCCATGATGAACTCAGGCTATGCCTGTGGTACAATACCACGTTCAAAAAGCTGTCTTATCACAGCGGTCTCCTGAGCCCTGTGTTGTTGCAGTTACTATTTTTGATACAAACCAGACCTTGTCACCCCACACTCCTGCTATTCCTCTGGCTAAAGGATGTTCTCATTGCCTTCTAGCAATTTCAATTTAGTTTTTCTTTTTGGAGCAGTTTTGATGGAAACAGGTCTTAAATGAGAAACAGAATTCCAAGAGCTGAGTCAGGGAGGGGAAAAATAACCTCTGCAAGCTGGGAAGGAGCTGAAAGCGTAAACAGTAAAGTCACTCCACTCAGGAAAGGTTAGTACTGCTCCAGTTGGTTTGAGAGCTGCTGTCGGGTTTGGTAATCCTGTCCATAGACAGAGAAGGCTGCATATGGGACAGAAGGCCAATGTTGAGTGGTTCTTCTCAACCCCAAAGGCTAGCTGTAGAAAAAAAGATATACTGCGCGGGCTTTCTGTAGAGCCTACTGAATCATAGAACAGTTTGGGTTGGAAGGGAAGTTAAAGATAATCCAGTTCCACCTCGCCTGCCTCCCACCATGGGCAGGGACACCTTCTACTGGACCAGGTTGCTCAAAGCCTCGTCCAACCTGGCCTTGAACTCCAGGGATGGGGCATCCATGACTTCTCTGGGCAACCTGTTGCAGTGCCTCCCTACCCTCACAGTAAAAACGTTCTTCTTTCTAATCTAGATCTCCCCTCTTTCAGCTGAAAACCATTACCCCTTGTCCTATCACTGCACTCCCTGATAAGGAGCCCTTCCATAGCTTTCCTGTAGGCCCCCTTTTAAGTACTGGAAGGCTGCTATAAGGTCTCCCTGAAGCCTTCTCTTCTCTAGGCTGAAAAAACCCAACTCTCTCAGCCTGTCCTTGTATGGGAGGTACTCCAGCCCTTGGATCATCTTCGTGGCCCTCCTCTGGAATTCCTACAACAGATCCGTGGCCTTCCTGAGATGAGGACTCCAGAACTGAATGTAATATTCTAGGTGAGGTCTCATGAGAGCAGAGTAGAGGGGAAGAATCACCTCCCTCAACCTGCTAGTCACACTACTAAAGCCAGAGAGAAAGCAATTGAAACTCAAGGACAAAGTATTTTGATGCTAACTTTAGTAAGTAAAGTTTTCCAGATAAAGGCCATTGCATCCATATTTAACAGCTGTTAAAGAGATACACATTTAATTGCATTATATAAGGGGTGCTTTATATTCAAGAGAAAACATTTAAAGCATTTTAGTTCTACCTGTTTGGAACCCAGACTTTCTCCCTAGAAGATATTCCAGTTGACAAAAGGGCCTTGTTCAGATATCTGGGATCAACTGAATACATTTATTTAAAAGCAATTTTAAATATTAAAAAAGTAGAAATTAACACATACAGTACTCAAAAACTGTCACATTAAATACATGTGAATAGACATGTGTACTGATGGTTTACCTTAACATTCAATGAGAAGTCAAGATTTTAACTAGTGGCATGACCAGATCCAATTTCTGTACACGTTGATGTACTGTGTAATAAAAAAATAAATAGCAACTGTTGTTCAACAGTAAATAAGAAATCATCTGCAGAGCGTACTTCCCCCTCTGGGGGCACCTTCCTCTGCCCCTCCCCCAACCCCTTATCAGCTAGTTTTCCATAAAGATTTAGACTTTCCAAATACTATGTCATGTACAAAATTGCAGACAGTGGCTCATTGAATTCAAATATAATACTGTACTCAAACTCAATCAATATCATACATTTTCAGATTTCTTATGACCCACAATAAGCCAGAATAAACAGAACTATTGTTCCCCATGGAACTAATTTACTTTTATAAAATGCATATGTATACTATTTTAAAGAGCATAGAAAAGAATAGACATTTGACTCTACATAATTTTACATGCCTAAATTTTCTTTATATGATTTGCTTTTATCAGTTTATTTCAAGATCACTTAAAAATACAATTGACCACAAAAGTGAATAGGTTTTGTTCTTTAATGCAACTTAAAACATTGTAGTAATGGATAAAATGGAATGCTAGGTAAATGGTAATCCTGACTTCCTTTCCATAAAAAACAGAATAAAGTCTGAAATACTGAAGCTGGTAATACTGAAGATTAGATGCCAGCAGGCGCACTCACTCATTGTGTATTTTTTTTTTGTGATACACTTTTGTTACAAATGATAAAACCAGTAACAGTCGATAAATGTTTTGTACTTTTGTTCCATGTGGGGTTTAGGCTGATATTTGTATCTATGTTAACCACAAACAGAATTAAATATTCACTGACTACAGTCTTGTAAAACTGAATTGAAAATGAAAGCCCTCAGAAAGTCTGAGATGTGTTTTTATGAAATGAAAATCCTCCCATGCAGCCAAGACAATCTGCTTTGAAATAGCAGTACTGGGTACTGAAACCAAAATAACATTTAAAGCAAGGAATACAAAACTACACATGAAAGTCATGGAACCTGCTACGGACAAACTATGGGAAAAACACAACTGCATTATGTTTCAAATGTAAAAAATAATGTTGAAAGTGACATAGGAAATTAAAGTTTTCAGAAATACATTGAAGTGTTTTCTGGCAATGCAACTTTATACCAACTTTCAAGAAACCTCAGGTCAAATGCAACCTTCCAAAGATTTTCTTAGAAATTAGCTTTGAAACAGTGTGTCTGTTACTTGGTGCTTTGAATCGAGATGATTATAGTTACATTTTAGTGAACTCTACTGAAACCAGCCTGACACTTGTGATCTGAGCTCTATCATCAACAGCTTGATCAAACACATCAGAAGTCATCTGAACTTCCACTTTTTGGAGCAATTAAAAATAATTTAAATTTATTCTTATATCACGACTTAAAGAGGTTTTATTTTAGGTAACTAACTTTTAGCAAGGTTGAAGACAGAGGAAAAAACACCCCCCCCAAATCATTTTTCAAAGAGCCAATTTAGCTATAAACAAATACTGTTGCAAGCTCACATTAATCTGATAGCAATTAAGTTAAAATGTTCTTTTCTTCAAATGTAGCTATATGACTACAGTACTACTTTTGTACAAAGGCAGGTTTCAAGTAAGCGTCTAAATGCATGCATGTCAACAGTTAACATTTTCTAGAAGTCCTTGGTTACTAAGAATTCAGTGAAAGAAACCAGCAAATTTCACATATATCTACTGAAGAACAATATGACTAATTTTCATTAAAATAAGTTTTTGAATGAAATAAATTTGTAACTTTTTATAGTGAGGTAATATCACAGGGGAACTGCAATCACAGTTTGGCATAAGTCCACGTAATATAAACATGAAATGCTGTATGCACACCATAAAACATTACTGTTATCTGTAAAGTCAGTGAATATTTGTCTTCATAATTACACTTAACTGAGCACTATATTAAATAAATACCGAAGTGGGTTTCATAGCTGTAAACTGCATACACTTACAAACTGCAGACTGATTTGTAAATTGTCCAAAACCATTCACTCATTCTAACTTTCGCTAATTGAATATTGAGAATATCGAGTTATTAGGAACAGTCATTTCTGTACAGTTACATGGTTGACAGAGACCACCTACGTTTGGAAAGCTGGCAGTTCATATGTATTTTGAACAGCATAGACAGAGACGTAAGTGCTAAATGCCAAGGATGGCTTCAACAAACCCAATAAGGCGTGCCAGGTTCCAAGGCTACCATAATACTGGCAAAGGCAGAAGAACACAGTATATTTACAATACATATAATTCAACCTCATGAGGTGAAACTTAAATGAATCCTTAATTTGTAACAGCAGCTATATATACAATTGTGCACAGGATTACAGGGAGGCAGCAGCGTTTGCTTTTGCTAAAAAGCCCGTCTTGCATGAAGAATGTGCAATGCTCAAGTTTAGGATTTTTGTTTTTTTTTTTTTTTTTTACTAGTCTGACAGAATGTGCACAAAGGACACTGGAAAAACCCCTTTCCTCTCTGGCTGTCCTTCGATGTGGCCAATCTGCAACACAGGAGAAAAACATACATATAATACATATATATGTGTATGTGTACACATAGAGTTCACACATTGCATTTACTTCATTCAAAAGCATCAGACTGCCTGGATCCTACAGAGCTGTTGCAAGTTCTTGAACAGTTAAAGACCACCTTAGTTAACATCTGAATTTGTGTAACAGCACAAAATAACCATAGGAACATATTATAAATAAGACAGCTAAATCTAAAGAGAACAAAACAACTATAATTTAGCATGGAAACTCAGGAGGGGTACAGACACCACTGAATTTCAAGAATTTCAAAACAGAAGCCTTCTTTTCTTTTGTCTGATATATCTTGCTACTGCAAGTTCATCTTTGTCTCTCAATCCCATTCATCTTCATTAACTGAATCAATCCTGAATTCCTCACTTGAGGGCAATGTCTGCCTCAGTTGTTACTTATAATAATCTGCATGCTTCACTTACAGTGCTAAAGGTCCAGCAATCTTCTCACTGAATTAGTATGATTCCTAATGATTTACATGAATACTAATGTTTATAAAAAATCACAGTATTGTCTGATCCTTCACATATAACTTATGTGTTTTGTATAATAATAATTTATAAATAAATAGCCAAGCAACTTCTAAAAAAACCCAAATAATAATGGCACCTTCTAGATGAACTCTGCATGTTTAAAATGCATTATAATAAACAAATATTAAACTGATAGGAGTGGTGTAGCAGTCTTGACTGAACACATAACCCTTTTCTTATCCTGTTACAGTGCTGCTCCCTGCTTTTAGAATAACAGTGTACCTCCTTCCTCTTCCACAAGCTAACAAAATGGGCAGGGAAAACATGCAGGGCTGGCCATTTCCTCTTGTACAGCCAAATTTTTGAAGTATATGAGTCAACAGCCCTTGTTTCCCTTCTCAGAAACACTCAGACTGGAGCACTTCATGCAACTTGCCAGTCGTGTACCCAGGGATCTTAAAAAGCCACTTCACAAAACAGAGTCAGCAACTAACGCAACCACACTCAGGGACTGGATGATACGGTTAATACAGCAGCTTTTCACTGAGCACTGCTCTTTGGATACCATCTTTTCAGCTGAAAATCTTCCACACTTAAATGATGAGTGAGATGAAACTGTGTAGCTAGAACCAAAACATCAAAGGTCGCGCTGCACTTAATATTAGGAAATCATAGGCAGCATTGTGATAGGAATTTGTTTTCATGAAACTGAAATCTGTCTCATTTTCCCTTGTAAGGGAAGTATGATGCAGCAGGGCTGTGGATGCAAGAAGCAGAGTATAAGGGAGGGTGGGAGACTTCAAGTGGGGTTGAGAAAAAACTTGCTGTCAACACTCAAGAACTAAAGACAACAATGTGGTCCAGAGTAATTGGGGGCATGATACAAACCAATGGTGTGGGAGGGAAGAAGGAAAGAATATGTTAACTAGCTCTTATGTATGTTATAGGGAAGTCGTCAGCTTAGAGCACTAATTACAATTAGTTTTTCAGACTCCAAGAACCCTGTAGGTATAACTTAACATTTCTGGTGAAGATAATTACCAATCTCATTTTTCATCAAAGTGTGGAGTAAAAATCACCATCTCCTCATTTAATGAAAGGCTACTGTGCATTACAAGAGTGACATATATAAATGTGTTGTTATGAGCCAGGAATCAAGCCAACCTAGTCAGGATGATTCTAGCTGACTCCCAGGAAGAGAAAGAGCCTACCAGAGAAAGGGCTAATACAAGTTAAGGGCTGGATGTTAGCTCAGGCAAAAAACTCCCCAAAACCAACAAAATAAAAATCCACCACCTATAAACAAAAACAGCAAACCCCCCAACTTTGGATAAAAAAGTGCTTTTCTTTTAAATTCACAAAGAAGTTATGTGGAATTATAAAAGGAAAATATACATACCCACCACTCTTGGTCCTCTTCACCAGTTACAATAATAACTTCTCCTTCAGCAAAAGTGAGTTCATCATCGTTATCTGCCTGGCAGTCATAAATGGTCTTCACTCGCCTAACTTTGTTTTTGCCCTAAAGACAGAATGAAGTTTCAGATGAAGGACATAAGGAACAGCAAAAGCATATATATCATATGGATTTTGCCTTTTAGTTATGTTTATTTTACAAGAAGGTGAAGAATACCAAACTGCCTTCCTGAAACTGGGGACAAAATCTAACAACTCTGCTTCAAAAAGGATATTAAAAAAAATTTTCTTTTTCTTAGGATTCAGAACTCCCAAGAGACTTTAACATGCAGTGCTTGGCTGAAGTAACCCATGCTTCTTCAGTAAAGAAAGTTTAAATACTGTTCTAGTCCACAAATAGCTTTTCTCCTATAATACATACATCACCAAAAAAAAAACAAACCCCATAAACAGAAAATGAAATCCGATCTTCTCTGAATCTTACGAATAGAGGTAAAGGCTGAGGAAAACACTGCAGTGAAACATCAACATTCCTTACAGTTTTGGTTTTGGATCTAGAGCAAAAATACAGTATGATTTGATTTCAGATCTGCTTGTAGGACTGGAAATTATTTTTTGAGTGATTTTTCATCAAACATGTTAGCGATTTCTTATTAAAATAATCTTAATTTCATATTTCAGCACTATTTTGCAATGATAATTCACATTAGATGTTCTCACAGCTCTACTATTCTGAGCCCAAGTATTTTCTAGGTCATACTTTGCTGCATTCAGCTAATTTATATGAAAAAGCCGGAGTCACAGACTCTTCCCTGAACATATGTTTCTCACGGCAGGGAAAATGCTTTAATTTATTTCCAAGTAGATGCAATATTCACAGCAAAACACTCCTACTAGTTTATATTCCTTTATTTTCATAGCCACACTTCTTTAAAAACTACAGTTCCTTCTTAGAACAGAAGTTGTCAGATAATAAGAGCAGCACAAATATATGAGAAGCAGAAGGGCTATGAAGAAAATGTCAGCAGGTTTAGAGGAATTTCAGCCAGAAGAAACTTCACAGAGGAAGCTTCCTAGGGAGCCTGCTCTTTGCTGTTACCTACCCACCTGAAATATCTCCATGTTTTGGCAAAAAAAATTTCCTGCAGATTAACAGCAGAACAGACACACAGCGAAGAGCCCACATACTAAACTCGAGTTACAGAAATGTAACAGTACAGAGGGATCTAAGGGACAAAGCAGTTAACACAAGACTAAGAAAACCCATACTCAAGATACATGAATAGAAATACTTGAAGTTCACAAGAGATGATAGGGTTTTTTTTACAGCAAGAGTTTTCTGCAGCAAGAAGTTACTTGAAAGAATGCTTTCTTTTTTTTAAACAAATACGTATAATTTGAACAAAAATCTTAACTGTCACTAAGGACTGAAATTCAGTATTAATGGGTATTTGGGGCCAACGCCAGCTTTCTCCTCCAGAGAACCTTTACAAACTAAAAGCACTTTCAATCAATCCTGCAGTGATGATGGGAAGCAACTACTTCTGCCAGATAACAACTGTCTCATTCACTAAAGAGACTGAAGCAAGTTAAGTTCCTCTAAACTTAGAGAACTGTATGCACCTCAGCCTGTAAGAATACATGAAAAATTATGGTAATTGCTCCTGGTTCCTTCAGACTGGTACCATAGATGACATTTTAATATTCTATCTCCTTCATTTCAGAGCTGTGAAAAGCAGAATTCAAGCCTAAGGTGTATTTAATCTTTGAAAGGTAAAAAACGATGCATCTGAGAACAGTAGATATTTCCCAGAACACTGGAGCGCTGTGTAAAGAATTAGAAGTGATTCCAGGTGATGTAATTTCCGACTGTAAAACAAGTACCACCCACGCCACCCCCAATTCCTTGCATCCAATATGAGTACTTACTAAGAACAGACTTTTATGCTTAAGATTGAATAATAATTAGCTGCTATGGTCATTAATAAACCTTCCAAGTTCTTATTTACACTCAACATTTTTTGTTTAAAGAGAAATATTTTGTCTCCTCCATAGAAAACACACACAAGAACACTGAAGTACTCATTATGATTTTAGAAACACTCAGAGCAAGTTCCATTTCTCTAAAAACATCCCTTCAAGTCCTTACATAATAAGAATATTGGTATTTTTTAACCTAGTAATTCTGAACAATTGATTTTCTAAAAATTACGATTAAAAAATTTGTGCTTATCTAATTAGTGGCTAAATAGTCAAAACCGAGAGCAAAGTACCCACAAGTACTCGTGGCTGGTGTCATGGGCTTTACTGTTGCACTGTGATGTGCAGTTTCATCAGTTCACACGTGGGAGATACAATCAGAAGATGAAAAAGGACGCAAGATACATTTAAGAGGAATTTTTGCACATGATTACTTGAGCAAGGATGACTGCAGTGAACAAGAAGATACATACGTGTGCATGCAAAGACATGTCTGAAATGAGAAAGTAATTATGACAGTTCCATCATAATTTTGATCACTGCAAAACAATGGAGCTATTTAATTCACTGCACATATGAAATTAGTTGAATTTGGGGAACACTGAATTTCTCCTCAGAATTCTTTTGAATAAAGGTAAGAGCTAAAAAAACCCAAACAGCTAATCCACTATTTGCTTTCTTTCCTTCTTCAGTAAAGTGACAAATAGCTAAGAATATCCAGCATCATTTGCCTGCTTATATTTAAAACTACACAGGTAAACAAATCATAGTACCAGACATCTTTTGATCAGATCCTTGCACCATTTTATTTCACCTCCAGAGCACTCAAGAAACCCAAGCAAACACCCTGTCTTTCTCATTTCAAACAGACAAGTCTATGACAGAATCCAGGCAGAGCAACAGCTCCAGAGAGTGTTCTTCCTCAAACAAGAATAAGCGAGAAACTCATCCTCTGCTTTCACTACCAGAATGGAAGTCATATTTCCTTTCACGTAAGTGCATCACATAGCCAATTTGACAAACAAAACTTCTCCTTTTTGATGTATTTTTAATGATGAAAATCTTAAGAGAGCTCTGGAGTTTCATAAAACTATTTTAATATACATATGCATGAAGAATCCTCTGTTGGATGGAAATTGCACAGGTTAGCAAGATGCGCAGCAACGTCAATTTACCACTTCAGCAATATATCTGAACCTCCGATAACCACTTGTACAGCGATATTAAATACTCATATTAGGAACATTTCACAGAATCATAGAACACCAGTTTAGAAGGGACCTCAAATTTCATCTGGTCCAACCTTTTTAGGAAAAAGCACCATCTAGACAAGATGGCCCAGCAGCCTATCCAGACAAATCTTAGAAGTGTCCAATGTTGAGGGATCCACCACTTCCCTGGGGAGATCATTTCAGTGGGAGATTATTCCAGTGGCTGATTGTTCTCATTGTGAAAAACCTTCCTCTTATGTCCAATCAGAATCTCCCTAGGAGTAACTTGTACTCATTACCCCTTGTCTTTTCCAAAGTGACTCCTTGTAAAAAGGGAGTCTCCATCTCCTCTGTAGCCATCTTTTAAATACTGCAACATGGTGGTAAGTACTAAGGCATACGAACAGTGAGCAAAAACAGCAGAGAAAACCACCCATTCCTTCAGAATTATGACTGGCACAGATAAAATAAAGCTCAAGTTCCCCAATAAATCTCAATACACTGTCATGCTCCCAAGGCTATTGCTTTATCTTACTAGTACTACCTTCAGCATGCAAGAGGCCTTGCAAAGTCCCAGCATTTGCTGAAGCTGCTTTGGAGCTAAAAAAATATAGTTGGATACTCTCAGTTAGCGGGAGTAATACCTACCATATTTATTTTCCTGGGAAGTGGCACAGGGGTTTCTGGCAGGTTATGTGTTATGTCATTAGACTCTTCAGATGGTTGCCTTTGGACGGTGTCTCTAGATTGTACGCTTGGAGAAAGATCTAAGGAGTGAGATTTTTGATTTGCCTCTGAGGGCTGAGGCTTTGGTGATGCTTCTCCACCTTGAGTTTTAGCCAACAGCTCTCCCAGCTGAGGTTTTGGAGGAAGGTCCTTCATTTGTGGCTTTGGAGGTAAATCTCCAAGTTGTGGTTTTGGTGGCAAGTCTCCTAGCTGAGGCTTTGGGGGTAGTTCTCCAGGCTTCGGGGGTAAATCTCCCGCTTGAGGTTTCTGAGTTAATTCCAGAGGCAGAGGCTTTGGGGGCAAGTCTCCAGGTTGTGGTTTCTGTGGTATATCAATGGACAGCGAGGGCTTTTGAAACATTTCCATGTGCTGATGGGATTTATCTATTGAAAGATGATGACTGGTTTCTATTTTTCTTAGTGCCACTGAAACAAAAGAGCATAAAAATGGTTTTACACAATATTAAAGAATGTAGGCACCTATCAGAACTGTAACTGTGTAATGACCACAAGTTCACTGTCCTCATGTCCTCCTAGTCTATGACAAATACAAGGCAATACAACTTTACTTAACCCCCATTGCTCCTGCTAGAGGCCAAGAGTGCTTCATTCACAGTCAATTTATAGATTAAGTATTTAAGGTGAAATACAGTGATTGCTTTTTGGACCTAAACCAAAAAATATTAAATACAAGAAAAGAAGTATTTTGCAAAACAACCTATCAACTCACTAATGTGACTGCAATGAAAATTCTCTTTAATGCCAATTATTCATATATACATTTGAACTTCACAAAAAAAATGCCATCTCAGGAATAGTAACTGTAAAATCTTAAATATAAGAGCGAGCAAGCATGTATGCATATATAGAGGACAGAATAAATGACATTACAGACATTCAAACTAAAACTAATAAAAAAATATTTTTTTTACTATTTGGTAAGAGTGAGAAGTTTTAAACCAGCATGTTTTGCAATTTTTGTGGAAGGAAACTGAAAATAGGTTTTCAAATAGTTTTTTTCTCAGTGTCATGCATTGATCCTACTTCTGATTCTACTTCTAAGTTCCATAAGAAAACTTGACTGAAATTTACCTTAAAACTAAAACCAAACCAACACTGCAAAAGACATCAAACCCCTAAATCAAACAACTCAATATTGAAATAGATGAAGGGGGATAAGAGAGAAAAAAGTTACAACCCATGAAGAAAGCAACACATTTAAACTAGAAGGAATAATTTCCTGTTGTATTCAGCATTGCTTTAGTATCATCTAGTGCCAGCCAAAAGGTGGACTGACATTTTACTATGAAACCAACAATACTCACTTTGGATACTGTCTACTGCAATAACACTTTCATGCGATGTTTATGGTTATTTATACCAAAAAATAAAAAAATTGCATAATTTCAATGAAATAAATTGTACAGCTATCATCAGATACCACATTTTAAAAAAGCTTATGTTGATTCTTGTATATGGCTTTGTCTCCTAGACTGATCAAGTAGCAAATGTACAACCATTGATTATCCACATTGGTTTGAAGCTTAAGTAAATGATATGAAAAACCTGATAGTAGCCCTCATCAAAGTGCTTTGATTGAGCCCATCATAAATTTTCACTTTGATACCATTTTAAATCAAGGAAGTGTTTACTTCTTTGCAGTGGTCTTTCCAAAAATGATACCATCTCATAACAATTGTAATTGAATAAAGTTGAAATTTCACATTTGCATGTTCTGTTAAAATGATCTGCATTCTCCATTTCCAGTCATCTGGCTTGAGAAGCTGGCAAAGGCGTCATTTCCTGATCTTCAGGCTCTCCATTGATCACCCACTCTTACAGATAAAATGTATTGTTGATGGATTCTGCGTCAGACAAAGCTACAAGGTAAGTCTGCTTTCAACTTATAGTCAACTGCTGCTAGAACCTGCTGTATGAGTTTAAAGAGACTAGAAAAAAATACCCCTGAAAAAGCAAGAACCATATTCCTGCATCAGGAATAGTGTGGCGAGCAGGACCAGAGAAGTTATCGTCCCCCTGTACTCGGCACTGGTCAGGCCTCATCTTGAATATTGTGTACAGTTCTGGGCCGCCCAGTTTGGGAAAGATGTCAGGATGCTGGAGTGTGTCCAGAGGAGGACAACGAAGATGGTGAGGGGGTTGGAGCACAAGCCCTATGAGGAGCGACAGAGGGAGCTGGGGCTGTTTAGTCTAAAGAAGAGGAGGCTCAGGGGAGACCTCATTGCTCTCTACAACTACCTAAAAGGAGGTTGTAGTCAGGCAGGGGTTGGTCTCTTCTCTCAGGTGGCCAGTGACAGAACTAGAGGGCATGAACTCAAGCTTCGTCAGGGAAAGTTTAGGCTTGATGTGAGGAAAAAGTTCTTCACTGAAAGGGTGATTGGTCATTGGAATGCGCTGCCCAGGGAGGTGGTGGAGTCGCTGACCCTGGAAGTGTTTAAGGGGAGACTGGATGAGGCACTGAGTGCCATGGTTTAGATGATGGTTGGTGTTAGTGTTGGTGTTGGTGTTAGTGTTGGGTTATAGGTTGGACTTGGTGATCTCAGAGGTCTTTTCCACCTTATGACACTGTGATACACTGTGATAGGACGTTCACTGGGATGATGGTCTAGCATGTTCATCACCAGAATATCAGCAACCTGATTCTTTTCAAGCTATTAATAAGGATAACCCTGATCACCAAAACATGGCAATGGACACAACTTATTTCAAGGGTATAAAGAAACTGGACTTATTGATTTTAGGAAGAAAGACAGGTTTACCAATGAGAGTAGTCAAAGAAACAGGAGCCCAGAGGGGTTATCCATAGAGATACTGAGAATGTGACTGGACATGGCCTTGAGCAACTTGCTCCCATGTCAAAAATTAGCCTTGTTCTGAGTAGTGGATTGGACCAGCTGACCTCCTGACTCTTTTCCAGCTTCAATTAGTTTATCAGGTTTTTTTTTTGCTCTCCTCCTTAAGTTCCATAGGTGTAACTATTCATTTTGTTTAATAAAAATCTTCCTGATCTTCCAAAATCTTTTCAGTTTTGGTTAAGTTTAATGGTTTGTGGCATTTTAGAAACAAAAGCTTTGCTGCAAACTTCCATATATTTAAAACAAGTAACCACTGTCACACACATTTACAAGATATCATTATGAGAATACCCAGAAAGAGAACTCTTACCTTTCTGAGGTAGTTTGGGAAGAACTCTAGGGCCAAGTGCAGTCTTCGCAGTCCCAGTGCTAAATCAATAGATGTGAATTATTAGCACTTACAACTGTTACAGTAAACACTCTCCCATTTCCCCCCTCTACATATCCTTAATTAAAAAAAATACACATCTATTTTGCTTGTTTTGTATAACCATCTTGTCTGTGGATAAACCCTGAAACTCAACACTATTAAAAATGAACTGGTTTTGTCAGAGGGAAAGACATACAAACCACCCTACCCAGCTTTGATGCTACAGGGCAGATTTATTCTGCCAACTATGGCATGTGCAAAAATGTACTCTGATAATAGGTGAAGCTGAAAGCCCAGCTCAGTGGGCAGATTTTGATATTTAAGAAAAAAATGGTCTTTAAAATAATTACACTGAAGCATTCAAAATATAATCTGTCCTTTATGTCAATGGTTCAAAGTTTTCCAGGACTGACTGTATGCCTTGTAACCTACTGCATGAGTACAATACTGTATTGCAAACAAAGTGCAGCTGCATTAGGAAACTCTGCTACTCTAAGGAAATACTGAAGACTGTGGGCAAACAACATGCTTTACTCTGTCAACTTGTGTTACAGCTGTGTTAGCTACTCATAGTGGTAAGCAACAAGACATGCAGAACAGTTGCAAGTAGTATAATTACACTATATAAATCTGAGATCGTTGGATGTTGCCAAAACTTTCCATCTATGCTTCTTGTTCTAGACAAATATTTTCGGAATTAACACCAGACTGGCTCAAATTTGCAAACATGTCGTGAAGGCAAAACATAGAACATGTTTCAACAAAAAAGCTACCAAATTTCTTCCACCAAAACCACACCCAAGTCACTTCTGTAAGACTGTGGAACAAAAGAAGAAAGCCAATTGATCTGCGGCGTAAGAATCAAACAATAAGCGATCACATAAAAATCAGTACCACCTGAAAATTTCTCAAAAAGCAAGCAAAAAGAAAAACGAGTGAGAAATTTGCCAGAATAGATTCCACAGAGCAGAGACTCTTCTGCACCAACAGCCTTGATCCTGGTATTATTTGTCTTTGAAGCTAATGTTTCAAAATTAGTATGATGAAACAATTTTATCTTAATTTTCTAGCTTTTTTAAAATAGTGAAAATATATCATGACACAAAAACTGAAAAGAGCAGCCAAGCTCAATCTTGATTCAATAAAGAATTAACCCTTTGTGCTGCAGAACATCACCACTTTCTCCTGGAAAACCCCATGCCACCTGGACGGATGCGGCAAACAGCCAGTCAGCTGCGCTACCAACACCACCTTCACTGCCTGTCCTGACAAGGAAGATCACAGACCAAGGAGCATCCCAGGGACTCCACCTACACATCACCTACTCTGATTTGTTTCATGTTACACATCCATCTCCAGTCACGGACTAATCACGCACACTTGTGGTCATGCAAGGTCTCTGCTGTGTTGCTGAAGGCGCATGTTTATTAGAATTACCACGCTTTGAACCTTAGGACATTGGAATCACAACACAGATAATGCAGTAACAAACAGTAAGTGACAGGAATGTGTGGCTATCCCCACTACTTCAGCAATAGCTGTCTGAAAAAGACACTTGTAATGTACTGGCCTGATGAACTATGAGCTAAAAGCAGTTTGTGCTATTGCAGACTGTGTGTCAGCGCATAAGCTCAGCAGACTGGAAAACGGTTAAGATGGAAGAGTGAGATGAATTCTCTCTTACAGAGAGAATGCCAGCCTGTACCCAGAGTGACACTTCTGCAGCTACAGGCATGAGACCTCTCACTGAAACAGATAAAATGACATGCCAGGAGACATGAAAATAAAGCTTTTGTCCTGCTGGACTGCAGTCTGAAGCAACATTCCCCAGCTCAGAGAGCAGTTCTGTAGGAGCGGTAGATGGATTCTGGTACAAGTTGTTCTGTCCATCCCGTTAAAGAATGAATTGTGTATGGACAGCTATGAACAAAGCGTAGGAGGCTCAATGAAGCCAAAGTATTCGTACGGTAGTATGGCATGCAGAAAACTGAAGACACATAGCTAGGATTTCACTTCATATGAAAGGCATTTTTTTTTCTAATTTACCAATTAGTTACATTTAGATAAATTTTCGTGTTTCCTTTCACATACACAGATTTTACCTTGACTGCTGAGACATCCCTTCAAACTTGTTTGCAGCCTTAGTTGAAGGTGGGCCCAAATCATTACCTGAGGTGAAAAAAGCACAATTTAAAAAAGCAAAGATCAATAGGATAATTGATATATAATAAGCAGAGGGTACTACTTATAGCCAAGTACCCATTCTTCCAAGTATCCTCTATACAACATGTCTAAAGACTTTGAAGATCATTCTTTATTAATAATTTTGTAACTGAAAAAGCAGCAGAGACTGTAATAAACCACCCTGACCTTTCATATAGCACATTTTAAAAGAACTCACTGGTAGCTCTCATCTGCTGGCAAGGGAAGATCGAATAACATCACTAAGTTACTGCTGCAAAGCATTTGTTTTGAATAAGTGTTTCAATTTTGTCTGAAAAGAAGGAGATACTACAGGCCAGCACCAAATATACTTATCCCAGATGTTTACATTTGGCCTTATAAGTCTTATCTTTTTAAAACCAACGTGTATTTGATTTTATTCACAAAACATCAAATTTCTAAGGATTGGTAGCTATCCAACATAAAGCATAGCCTTTGCTGATTTAATGACTACGTCAGTATGTTACCATAACCTCAACATTAACCATTGGTAAAGAAAATATCCTGAATGTACTCATTTCTGTTTAAAGGCAGCAAAATCCAAACCCAAGTGCTTCTCAACTTCTTCAGCAGAAGGCTTCTCTCTCATTAACCATCTCCATTCCCAGGGTACAATTATACAAACTTCTTTGCTTTAATGCTTTTACCATTCTCTCCTTCCTGCTTCTATTACAGCACATCTAAACAACTGTAGAATCAACTTCAACAACCATTAGTAAATTTTGTCACTGAAAGATGTAAAGTGACATTTAATGATCCAAGAACACAAAATACTTCCCAGGCAAAAAATGGCACATCTGCCTGGATACCATTCTTAGTGCATTGAAGTCTGAATGTAAAGCAGAAAAGGCTCATGCTCAGCCTTGCTAAAAATATGTTTATAAGCAAAAAAAAAAATAAAAGTAAGAAACAGCAAAACCAAGGAAAAATCTCTCATCATTGCTACGGAAATCCAAAATAATCTAAATGACACTTGTAGAACATCTTTGAATAGTAACATCATTTGTTCAGACATAAGAGAAGGATTGCTTAGCTTGAAACTTCAGCCGATGCACAGATTAGAAAACAAATGCTGTAACTGAACATAACAAGAAATATCACAACACAGAAAAAAAACTTCTGAAAGGGAAAGCAGTGAACATCTGACAACAGTCTTAAACCAAGGACACAACGGCAGATACAAGAAACTCCCTGTTTTACAAACACAAATCTTAATGCTTACTTAAAATTCAAAAGGATTTTGAAACGAGTTTTTGTACAGATGTCAGTAAGAAAAAGGGGAGAAGAGTCCCCTCGTCCATCCACTGTAGTTTAGCCTGCACTGTAGAGCAGAAAAGAGACAGAAAAAGCAATGTTCTCCTCTGGCCCTACTTTGAAAAGATATTCCAGTGCTGTAAGGTTCTTCATCTTCAGCTCCACATCTGCACTCACTTTTAAGGGATTTTCCTTTATCTGTTCTCTAGTATTTTTAAAGAAAAGCTGTCAGTAGCTTAGCATCTGTTCCAACCCCATTTTTCATTCTAATATTGTTATATTATTCAGTATTCTAGTAAATGGTATTATAGATGCTGGTTTGGACTTAATTATTTCTTTGGTTTTAAATTTTTGAAGTCTGAGCTCTTCAAAATGTCTTTACTACCTCTAAAATGGTACAGGGCTGTTACGAGTCCAGAACATAGGAAACATTTTTTCCATATTCCAGACATCGGAAAAGCAGAGAACTGAAAAGGTTGTCATTATTTGTACTCCTTGACAAAAAACCTGCTTTTCATTGGACTCTGTTTTTCTCTTCATATTAAATCCTAGAGTAAATCACATACTCTACACGGGTACTCCATGATTTACCACGTTTAACCCAATTTGCTGAAAATAATGGTGCTTTTATACTTGCAATTTATTTTTAGGGTAGTAATTTTGTGTTTATATTAGAACAGAGAGAGGATACTCTTAAGAGATAAGTAGTGTATGGATGACTCCCCTACGTAAGCACTAGATTCGAGCTCAAAAGTTTACAGATCTATGGAAATCCTGCTACCAAAGAATAAAATTACAGAAAATTACACAGGTCTGAGATTTATAGGCACCAGGAGATAGCTTAGAGCAATGTTTATTGAAAAGAGGAAGAATTTGAGCAGTCTGGAAAATAGTTTCTTAAAACCTTCTGTCAGAGAGGTATTCTGTTAAAAAAAAAAAGGTTGTTTCTGTAGGCAGAAGGAGGTAAACCTATCAGTCTTCATGTACATACAGACAACATCACACAACTCGAAAACATATTCAGATGACATATCCCCACCAGCTAGATGTGACCACTTTATGGGAGAGATCTGGCACAGAACCCATGGAAACAAGCTCTTCTGGCAATCAGGAAAACTGCACATATTCATCAAGGTCTATCTGCCCCAAATCAAGATCCACCCAGACTAATGAGCTGGTCAGAAGAGGAGCAGGGTGGAGGAAGCAGATCAGAGTGATGCATTAGATTAGGGCAGCCTGGGCAGCTAGGGCAGAGACGGAGGGAGCAACAGAGACTGAATTGGGCCCCAGGGGAGTGTGGAATATTTTCAGTTTTCTCAAGTTAGACTTGGATACAGAAGCCTGGAAGCTAGCGTGACAGAAGACAGACCTCCTGACTTATCTGCCCTGACGTTATATCAAGCTGCAGTCATTGGAAAGCAAGAACCAGGTAAAAAGAAACCAAAGATCATATATCATTCATCATAAAGGTTTTCCCCTGCCCTTTTGTTTTGCGTTTCAAAACTCACCCCAAGGAATTGGGCCCTTATTCTGGGGTCCATGAGGTAGTGGGCTTGGTGGGTCAGAGAGGGTTCTTTTGTGTCCTGGGGGTGGGGGAGGTGGCCTCTTCTTGGAAAGAGTGGAGCTGCCACTAGAGGTTTGAGTGCTTAGAGGGAGGGTTGAAGGTGGGCCTGCAAAATAATAAACAACCTTCTTACAAATACATGTGCATAAATGTCAAAGCAGCACTGAAAAATTCACAGTCAGACCCACAGTGAGTGCAGCAAAAGACTAAAAAAGACAAGCCATGCCAAAACACTGTTTAAATCAAACAACACATTCACCACATTTGTAACCATCTTAGCTATGGGAACAGAAGCAACTTGACAATAGAATGACACGTAAACTTATATTTAAAAAAATACAGGATTCATCACTCCAAGATTTCTAACTTCAGGCATTTTTCTTCAAAAAAAAAAGGCACGAAACCTTAACACTAAATAATATTTAGCATGTGGGATTAAAATTACAATTAATTTATACCAGAATGAAACAGCTTTCTAGGTGTTCTATAATGTGGGGATTTTTTTCCCCCCTCCAGAACATCCCACACAAATTCTGTTAATAGATTTGGGGGAGTGAATAGAAATCTACCCACAAATGTTTCTTGCATTTTGAAAACAGGATGGTGAGCTTAACTTTTTCTGTAGTTATTTTACCTTTTTTTTTCCCCTGTGGCCTAAGTACATCAGAATATGCATTTTTAAAGCAATGCAGATTGTTGTATGCAATGAGTATAAAATAAATATCAGAAAAGCCCTTTCTGAGGCTAAGATTAGAAATTTAATGGTACCATTGTTTATAAGAGCTTACATAGTCACACTTACGCTTAAACCCTTTATTTCCCCTTGCATCAATGATGTTGGCACAAGCATTATTCAACACCATGCTTATTTTACAGGATATGGGAACAGATACAGATTAAAAGACAAAATAATCTAGAGGGAAGAGAAGAGTTTCATGAGCTTAAGGAAGCAGGCAGTGCCAAGCGCAAACATGCAGTGAGGGGACAACTGCTCAAGTCAGCTGCCAGTACCACCAAAAGAAATTACTTGTGACACTTATCTACATTAGGTCAGAAAAGCTTCAAGAGGCTTGTTGCTGTGGTTTGGGTTTTGCATGTAATTAAGCTTTGCCATCACAGACTCTGGATAAATGCCGAAAATTAACATAAAACCTTAAAAGTAAAGTTTATTATTATTTGAAGTGTCAATTCTAGAGTCAAATATTTCATAGCACTATAGAACCTACTTTGCTGTTTTTGAAAACCTCACTTACTTGAACAGTATTTGAAATAAAATCTTCATTTTGTACCACAACCTGCACACAGAACTCAGGCTGCTTTGTTAAAATATTTATCACCACTCTCCATAGGTAGACCGAAAATTACCCAAGCCGGCCTTCCTTCCCAAACCAATATATATCATAAAAATATTAAAATGAGTGAAGAACAATATTTTCTAAAACACCTTCAGTGCAATATTATACATTGAAAAAATTAACATTGATGATCCTGTATGCAAGCGTACTTTTGCAGATATTTTCAGCATGTGACCTCTCTCTTTCTTAACCCCAAAGAAAAGATTATTTAAAATGCCCAAAATAAGTTACTGACTCAATCTATTCTCTTCCCGATTCAAGTCTGGAAGGCATTTTGCTGCTCAGGAGAATCTCGCAACCACAAACCCAACAGGTATTTTGGGCCTGGCTTTCCATTAATTGCTTACTCTCGAAATTACATATTACATAATTTGTGATTAGTTCCTCTGAATTTACTTCCAAGTTCAAAAGCCATTAATCGAAAAGCAGCTGAAGGTTAGTGCAAATTAATAAGAGTGTTTCCCAATTTGTATCCTTTCCCATTTTAATTTCCTCAAGCTTAAGAAGGCAAGCTAATTTAAACGATGAATCAAAATGTTCCTGCCAGACAAAATAAAAGACTCTTCTCCTCCTAAGTTTGTGACTGATGATCGCTTAGACTTCCACAAGTTATAAATTATTTAGTTTGCTTAAATAGATATGCATCAAAGGTTGTTCTATAAACCATAAGTAACTCAGAGTATAGCTAGGAGTGGCGAGAGGGAAAGGAAAATTCCATATCCACTGTTAACAGTGACATTATTTTTAAAGCATGCAGCAAACACTCAATGTACGTCAGTACAGCACTTTTCTCCTGACGTATCCAAAAGGAGTTTGTCAATTCCAAAATGCCTGCAAGTGGGAACAGCCACAGTGCAGGGCTTCTCCGCTACCACCACCTGCTGTCCTGCTGCTTTCACTGCTTCAGCCATCTCTAGCCCCACCACAAATGATGCACAGTTCAAACTGGGCTTAAAGCAAAAAAAGGTGGAGCAAATGCATTGAAACAGTACTGTGCACCGATTCAAAAGTAAACTTCAAACATGAAGTAAAATTTGTACTTTTTTTTGTCAATAAAAGGGAGACTCCTTCTTTACAAAAACAGAGTTTAGTAGGATTAAAAATTCTTTAAATGTGTTTATATGGAAATATTTTATATTTCCCACTAGTGTAGTCTATCTCCAGACATCACAGAATAGGGTTGAAAAACATCACTGCTTCACAGCTTTCAAAAGTTCACAACGGCACACAGCAGTTAAGAGGAAAACGTGTTAAGGTATTAAAAATACTGCAACTTTTCAGACTCCTGGCATTTACTCCTATATTAATTTCATGAAAGTAATAAATATGAATTTAGAAGTCATATGATAACAATTAAGTGGCTGAAATATAAATTAACTTATTTTCAAATAAAGTTAAAATAAAGGAAAACTTCAAAACAAGTTTTCACAAAGAGGCATAAAGTCACATCATGCTTTGAATAAAACAAAGGTGGGAAATATTCTGAAATCTAAATCAGTTTATGGAAACGGTGGAATAATACAAAGATCTGATGATGTACAAAGGCTCAATAAAATTATTATGAAATACTTTGTATTACATACTTATATATATATATAATATCTCAAAAGAATTCTTACATGGCATTTTAACTATGCAAGGCTAACCAGGTATTCCTAAGTAATAATTAGATCAGTTATTTTTATACATCAAAGATATTTTGTGATTCTAACCAGGCAGCAGGTGAGCCAATGATTTCTTTTCCGTAGTCATCTTAATGACGATTTGTCACATAGTTGTGAAGTTCACATTTCATGTAATTTATTTTCCTCACAGAAGTGCAAAAAAAAAAAATCTTGACCTAGAATTTTTTTAAATTTTGCTTCTTTTCTTCAGTTAGCTGGGGAGCAATTGCTTTCAGTGAAGTGCCACTTTTTCTTATTACAAGGATCACACTTTTATGAGCAAATAGACCAAATCTCAAATTTATTGTACTAAGGTAAATAACTGGAAAAGATCTGCAATTAATAGTGCATTGCCCTTCACCTTTTATGCTGTTAGTATAGTATCAATTAATTTGTGTTCTTGTGAAACCATGCAAAGCTATTAACAGCCACTCAAGAAATTGTTGGTTTAGAGTGTGAAAACCTCATATTTTGTATTTATTTTTTACCACTTGAGAGATATGGAAGAACAAGTATTCCAGTTAATGGCAGAACAGGTACTGAAAAGGAAAGGAAGTTTATATTAAAACCAGTATTTTCATTAACAAGTGTTGTTATGCTTATTTTTAATGTTCTTACGAGTGATATTTTTGCAAAGATATTACTAAAAGCCTTCTTCAGCTTGTCTTACTTCAGATCATATCTCTCCAGTACTGCAAATAAGATCATAATTAAAGTCACATTTGCACATTAGTGGACTTGAGAAGATTTCTAATCCCTTGAGCAATGCAGTCAGACAGCTTCTAGAAGTTAAAAGTAAATTCAAATAAACTAATTTGTTTAGAAATCGAGTTTGATCAAGTGAAGAAGCAAATTACATGACATGGTGTCCGCAGCAGCAGTGGTCTGGAACCACAAAGGAAGTGCCTTCTGCATTTATGTACCTAACACTACAGCTGTGAAAATTGATCCCGAAACTCCCAGCTCATCCCATGTGAGAGAAATAGGCAGAACCATTAAAAATCAATTAGCTTTCTGCTAACATTAAGAAAACCTAGCTTAGATTGCCCACCACTTCTACAAAACCAGTTAGCAACGTTGCCCTCACAGTGGGTTTGCAGTTAAGATTGTGCAGATGTTTACTTAGCTACTGTGCTGAGTGATGCAACTACTTAAAGGCTGGGGTTTTTTTTAAAGCTTTTTGTAAAATAACAGGCAGAAGACCTGCTAGATGTCTGGAGCGATAATGCAGGTGTCAGCTGGAAAAAATAATGAAAAAGATGATTTTGAGATGTTACAGAATAAAGACTTGACTGACAACAGACGTTGAATCTGGAAAAGCTTAGATAAAGTACTGGTAAATGCTTAGGCAGCTACTGGACTCATTCTGTACTTTTCATGCTATTAGGATCAACTAAATTTTTAGTAGAGATAGCAGACAGTAACGTATATCCCCAAATGACCTGGTATAGAGTGGGATACACTAACGTTCCCACATTGTTAAGAATATATTGAAAGATTACTGACTTGGAAAATCTGGACTTGCATTGCAATGATGTATGGAGAAACTTAAAAAAAAATCCCCATAAACACATCCTTCAACAACTGTACCAATACAATCTTAATGATAAATCAAACTAATTGTTAGATACAATATCCACTGAAAACTCTGGGCAACAGTAGTGTGCATTACATAACTTGCTTTAAACTTATCTTCTCTCCCCAACGCCAAGTTCAGACTTTGCAGTTTCAGGTTTGCAGTTCACTGTGGCATCTCAGCAAACACCATGGAAACCTGCAACTAAGGAACTTCCCTGGTAAATGAAGCCAGCTTACAGAGGGCTGAAGGGAGGTGTTTTTGTTTAAATATACAACATGTTTTGAAAAAAATTTTATGTGTATGCCCAAAGCATAAAAACCATGAACAATTAAAACCCTCAACCTCCTTCTAAAACACTGATCCCAGCAGCTATCCACTCCCTACAGACTGCCTCCATGCTTCAGCTGGGTCCCGTGGTATCTGCCAGGACTTCACAGCAGAGAAGGGATAAAAATCAGATCACATTTGGGGACAGAAGGTAAGCTTAAATACAATTACAGATTCAATGCTCTTCTTACTTCTGCTTTTTTAGGGAAAGTAGAATATACTACTATGTTTTCATATAATCTTAAATCAAACAGGCAGCTCTTAAAATGTCCTTTTCTAACAAAAAATTGATTTGATAAGCAAGTTTGAATATTAAACTTTGAAGTAAGGGAGATTAGCAGTACCAAAGTATATAAAAATATCAGATAAATTCTAAAGGATTTTTCCTACAGAAATAAAATTATATCAAACTGTTTCAAAATTAAGGCATGTCACCAGTGTCTTAGGGAAGTGAAGAGACTACTGTTTCTTTAAAACAATCTGTTTGGGAGTGAGAGTAGGGGAAGGCAACAAAGGGTAGCAGAGTCTTTAACTGAGTATAAGTGCATCTGTGGTGCTTCTAGAAGTAGCTTCTAGAGCTACTTTTCCAGACCAATGAATATTCTGTGCATTTGCCACTTTCATTCATCTGGGAAACAGTTTCCAGGAATGTCAAGGAAAGCGTTTCTGAAACTTGAAGACATACTTAGAATGAAATATACCTGTAAATATTCCCCTTCCTGGAGAAAAAGGCAATTTTCTGAGTAAGTCCGTATGAAACCTACACTATACAATGACAAAGAAATAATGTTTATTATCATCAGTTGAAAGCTGACACCATACTAAGCAGCATAAAGACAGATACAAGACACAAGCTCCTTAACTACCTTAAAGAAATGGGATTCATGATTAATTACCAAGTCTTGCAACTTTATGACAAACAAAAAAGTCATCCTAGGTCAGAAAGAAAGAACATCTGAGATAGTATACTGTCTCTGACAATGGACAGCGTTTGCAGCCTGTTTGATCATGTAAAACAGATACGGGAGAGGAGAGAAAAAGTCAGTAACACCAACCAGAAGGTCAACACAGCAAAGTCACAAGGAGTACAGCTGAGTCCCCAGTTGTGCTGGTTTTGGCTGGGATAGAGTTAATTTTCTTCACAGTACAAAGTAGCTAGTATAGTTCTTTGTTTTGAATGCATGCTGGAAACAGCTGCTAACACAGCAATGTTTCAGTTACTGATGAGCAGTGCTCACATAGACTCAAGGCCTCTTCTGCTTCTCACCCCACCCCATTAATGAGCAGGCTGGGAGAGCACAAGGAGTTGGGAGAGGACACAGTTGGGTCAACTGACTCCAACTGACCAAAGGGTTATTCCATACCACAGGATGTCACACTCGGCATATAAAGCTGGGAGAAGAACAAGGAAGAGTGGAAGTCTGGAATCATGGCCTTTTGTCATCTCAAATAACCATCAGGTGTGACGGAGCCTGGCTTTCCTGAAGATGGCTGAACATCTGCCTGCTGATAGGAATTAGTGACTGAATTCCTTGTTTTGCTTTGCTTGTGCACCTGGCCTTTGCTTTACCTATTAAACTGTCTGTATCTCAATCCACAAGTTCTCTCACTTTTAGCCTTGTGATTCTCTCCCTCATCCCAACAGGACAGGGTGAGTGAGTGGCTGAGTGTGGGGCTGAGTTGCTGGCTGGGGTTAAACCACACCACCAATGAAAGCGTTGTAAAGAAACTCAGAAACGGTTCAGTTCCTTTTCCTCTTTCACATTTTAGTGAGAGTAATTTTCACTGTTTTTGAAAACAAAGTTAAATAACAGTTGAGAAAATTAAATATGAAGTTACATCTAATAAAAGAGAACATCCTTTAGCGTAACTGCTGAAGCTTTAAAGTATATTGGAGCTTTCAGCACACCTAAAGTTTTCTCTAACAAGTCTGCCATAAACCTCACAATCTTACTATTTCTAAATTAAATAAGTAAAAAAAAAAAGGTGAATCTTTCCTGTTGTTCTAAAAAGTAGATTTGCACAAATTACTGTAAAGCAACAGATTTTGTTTCATAAATATGTCCTTTAAACTAGAAGTTTACAGGCATCTAGGTCAAAGAACCCTCATTCACTACAGCTGCAAGAGTAAGTCTCATACAGAAATAAGTTATCTTCCCTTTCAAGCACTACTGAGAGTGTCAATACTACTACCAAGAAGAAAAAGTATCTCATTCCTTTCAACTAAATGCAGGTTGCAAAAAACTGACTGAACTGTAGCACAAACCTTCGTTACGGGTAATTCAGTCCAGTAAGAATGGGTAAGAACTTCAGTGCATAAGCAACTTGTTAACTATCTGTCAATGAGTTTGGTATTTTCTCTGCCTTTCTTTATACCCCTCTAGCACTCATTAAAATGGAAGAGGAGAGTGCTGATGCACTGAGAGGGAAGGAACTTGAATACCAGCCTGCTTAGCACTTCACATGTAATTCTCGTATTTTCTTGTTCCACAGTCTGACTGCAAAGAGAGAGAGTCTTCTTGCACCTCCTCTCCTCCAAAGCTTTGTTTCTTCACCCTCTCTGCCAGACACTACACAACATAACATTGTATGGCATTGTGCACCACCAGTCTTCTTCTAAACCATTTGTATTTTTGTGACTGCAAACGCCTGAAAATACTTGTCCAAAACATGAACCAACTATTACTTGGAGTATTTTTTCACCCAGTCATGTACACTTTTATGAATCCATTACAAAGTGTTCTGTCCCTTTTTATTAAGTGTTGAACACGCACTGTACCATATTACTGCATCAATGTAATAAGAAAAACACACTACCTCTTGAAACACTGTAATGCACCTGGTTAAAGGAAGGACATCTGTGCAAAAATTCCTCCTTGCAAGTGGTGGTAGAAGATAGACTTACCTTTGCCAGCATTTCTGGGAGGAAGGGGAGGAGCATCTGCAGTTGGAGAGGTGGGTGAATCTGTGCTTGTAGAAGCAAAAATCTGATTGGTGAACGCTCCATAGGAGAGTCTCTGCTTGTCTCTAGGAGTGCTAAATGCAGGATGAGTCAATTTGTCTTGGGGAGAAATGCTCGAAGAGTGACAAAAACTTTGGGGCCTTGGAGATCTTTCTTTTTTTATAGGACTAGGCTGTGAATAAAAAAACCAAATATATTATACAGCTGTCTAAATAATAAATCCATTAATATGTTTAGGAATATCGCATAACATATCCTAGTGAACATGAGAATGATTTCTCTATTGGACAAATAAGCCCACATTCTCACGTTCCTCCCTTTGTCAGCAATCCAACCCCCAAGATTCTCCCCTCCAACTGAAAAATAAGATTGTAACATCAACAAATCATCATGTACACAAAGTTAGATTTATTCTTAAAGCAGTAGATACACAATGATTATATACTAAATAATATACTAATAAAATTCTAGTAAAGTACTTAGAAGAGTAATTTCCAGTTCAAATAGCTCTTTCCACAGACCACGTAGCTATCCTCAAAGAACAAGTAAGTATATTAAAAAGCATTATATGCATATTGAAAATAAAATAGCCAATTCTGACACATCAGATGTATGTGCTGACAAAACTAGTTATATATTCAGTGCCATGACTCTTAATGCACAGAATTGCTCTTTGACGAACTTTTACACAGTAATTTTTGACTGCTGTATATTAATAGCTGCATATGGAGCACTATCTGTTTCACTGCAGCTCTGGTTCAGGCAGGCTATTATCTCCAAAACAGCATTAGTCACCCTCCTGAGGCTCCCTGCACAGATAATCATTTTGTTCTCTACTGTCCTTGAGGACACAAATTATTTGAGTTTCTGAATTTTTCAGTCCCAGGTGTCACAGAAAAAGAAAAGTTGACCACATATCTTCCTGTGGCATCCATATAAAATAGGAGAGGTGCATTCCCATTTACTACAGAAACGGAGCACAAAGTAATTAATTGACTTGCTAAAGTAGGACACTGAAGCTAAGTTTTCACATGTTCTAGGATGGCAATTATCCTATGCCCTCAAGTTTTACCTTTCCATTACTTCTTTTTTTTTTCTTTTAATCAGGAATAAAGTGCAAAACACAGTGACTTGAAAAATAGAGTTATTTTTTTCAACAGATAGGTTTTTAATTAATTTGTGGAAAAAATAAGTATGTAAGCTTTGGATTTCCTCTAGCTAAAAACGAACAGCTGAGAATTCAGAAGGGTATAAAATGACAAAGTAATCTACATTTACTGATTTATATTATATTGTATGTCTTGTAAAAGCAAAACTTCTGAAACTCAAGTCCATAATAACTAGGTTGACAAAATGTATTCAAAAAGCACTCTGGTAGTCTTTAATAAAAGCCTCAAAACTAGTTTTCTACCCCAAAAAAATCTGTAAGGAAAAAAAGCTAATATGGGTCTCTAATTTCTATTCATTTCCACAGAACAGAAATTTTTACTGGGTTTGTGCAAAGCCGTACCAGTAATTCATCCTTACCTTATCATCTAAGTCGTCATCACTTTCATCAATTTCCTCCTGTCGAAGATTCCATTCATACTCTACATGGACGTGTGGGTTTAGCTTTCCTGCCTTGGCTTGAGAAAGCTGAAAGAAATAGCAATTCTTGTTAAAATGTTTGCTATTCCTTTGGTGTCAAAGTTAGTTCTGTAACAGACAACAATAAACTGAAATATTCAGAAGTTTAAAACTTTTTTTTTTAGACACTAAAAAGAAACAATTTTAGGGCAATAACACAAACATCTTTTATTTATTTGAGTACAGAAAACAGCTAAAAGGCAAAAAGGGAAGATTTTCTAAACAAGGACAGGAGTTGCCATGTTAGACAAGCGTTTGAAAAGATAACATGAAGAGAAGGTATTATGCATAAGAGCAGAATGCATCTGGAGCTCTCCTTTCCAAAAAGGAAAGGCAAAATCTATTTATAAATTGTAGTACATACAAATATTACCCCTTGTGTTGGAATTGAAATAAAATATACTTATTCTTTATTTAAAAATTTCCCTCCCTCTCACTAGATGAGGCCAATGTGTCTTATGCACAAAATTTCTTTGATAGCTCAAATAACTCTTTTGTATTCTTTAAAAATCTACTACTTCAATGATTGACAAGAAAAGAAAATTGCATTTCATGTTTATTCTGAGGAGATAAACTCTTCTTTTCAATGCTTAGATTTCCCATCATTATTTTGTCACATCCTCTGAAAAGTAGTATATTCAGTATTAGTTGATTCAGGAGAGCCTTTAACTATCTCCCCGAAATAAAATTTGGAAGAAAAAGTGTTTTGCCTGTTATGTACCTATTAGTGAACCTTCTCAAGCTGGAATTGAATTTCAGTTGATTTTTTACACAGTTAACTCCAGCTATGCAAGAGAAATTAGCTCAGTACATCTACCACATTGCAAACATTTAGACATTTATTTTGGACGTTACTTCATTAAATATATACTACAAGGAAAAAAGCAATCCATACCAATTTTGCATTTTACAGCTGATTCGTTTTTTAAGTGACAGAATACTCCAAACACTGGAAAAAGTATTTACACAGCAGTCATGGAAGTAACTGAGAAGTCAGTGACAGTACCACCTTATCTACCATTGCAAAGTGTTGATTTGCATTCCAGAAATATGGAAGTATTCTTATTTGTGAAATATGGAAGCATTCTGATTTGTGAAGGACAAGCTCTCCTGATTATGCAATAATTAATTAATACATGACAACAACATTCAGTTGTCAAAGGAAAGGCATTAAAATTACCAGCAGCAGAGAAAAAGTAGATAGCTTCCTCGGATCATCAAAATGAGGCCAAAAATTCTGAGAAAAAGAATCCAGCCACAAGTCACAACTGTTTTGTAAATTCTTCTGCTTTTGTCTTCAATGTGAAACTGCCTCACAACTTAAGACTTTTTTAAGCCCTTCAAAGTAATTGAATTCACTTGCCTACTAAATGCATGCTGGTGAGAGCATCTCAAGTTTGTTGGTCTCATGTAGACTCCTTATTCCTGGATAACTGCTTCAGAACAGTATCTGGGAAAAAAATCCCTTAACTCTTAACACTTCTATTTCTTGAACTCTAATAACATTTTTTGACTGTCATCTGTTAAGATCATTCATAAACTCTCAAAATCTCAGAAAGTTATTGCTCTGATCATGTTCAGCAGAGGGACAAAGTCTCACATTTTTTGATACCCTAACTTCCACACATTACACTTGTCCTTCCTTCTCTTTTGAGTTAATTTCAAGTTATTTCAAATCTCTGTGCAAGACTTTCATCACCTTTGAACTACCTGTAACATTAAACAAACTGGCACTATCCAAAGCAGGAAAAGTCAAAAAAGATACAGACCTAAAATGTCTTGACAGATTTAATATTTTAGAAGGTTTTTTTGTACTCATGATACAAATGTCTCCAAGAACTTTTGGGGTGATGAAGCCTAGATGTCCTAGAATGATGCATTAATTGGTATTTAAATATATGACCCTCCAGCATTTAAGGTCTTCAAATACACCAGTCAAAATAACTAAATACTTCCAACAGAAATAAAATCTTTCACTTAAACTTTTACAAAGAAAATGGGTGGTGTATTTCGAAGTTAAAAAACATTCATCTACAGTAAGGCCTTCAGATCAGCAGCCAGCCAGGTGGCAGCAATACCAAGTTTGAGACACAGTTGTAATGATATCTCAAATAGATCATATCTTTAAAGTAGTCAACATTGCCCCCCTGCTTCCCACCCCCTTCCAAGTTCTTACCAGTTCCTCACACTGGACAGCTTTCACTCTTTTTGCTGTATCCAGAGCTGTCTCTCCAGCCTGGTTTACTGCAAAATTAAAAATAAAAACCCACAGTGATTCTCTGAGATCTCTAAAGAATCTATTCATTAAGTTTCACTATTTTAGCAGAGTAACTTCTAGAAGTGATCAAAAATGTCTGTTTGCTCTATAGCAGCTGCCGCTCTTTAAAATTCCACTCTTAAGTGCTTACGCATATCATGTATCATCAGGTTCTTTCTGAACAGTAGCATCAGCTGGGACAATTCCCAAATCCCTCCTAACCATCCTAACAGAGAATATAAAGAAATTTAGTGCCTTCAATCTCCACTCTTTTGGCAGTAAAACTCTTTCATGAATAAGCAGGAAAAGCAAGCAGACAGGGTAAGATAGTTCAAAAAAGAAACTATTCTAAGATTAAAAAAAAGGCAAATTTTGATGCTAGCACATTTTACTTTAATTGATGCATAGTGGTTTGAAGCCTGAATTTGGTCAGAACTCCTACTCTAACGTGAAATTTGAACAAGACTAATTTGAAAACTTTCTAGCTATTTCATCTTTATTGAGGCTATAAAATAGTTTCCAAATCATCTTATTTCTGATCAGGCATTATATCTGAACACTCCAGAAGGTCCATTGGCACAACATCTAAGGGAATCTAAGGGATCCTTCCTGGATGCTCAGCAGCAAGTCTCAAGAAGCAAAAACAACCACCATACCCCAACCTTATGAAGGCAAATCTTACGGAAAATTTATTCTTACAGTATAGCTGTAAGTACTATGGAGCTGGAACAGAGTATGTTCTATATCATACCCAGATTGTAAAGCATTTCTGTAACTGGGAACTGAAAACAGTCAAATTGAGGTCTCATAAGCAAATATGTCTATGTGTAATATTAATTACAGAATATCAGTCATGAATTCTAAAAATAATAATAACGCAGTCACGTAGAAAGGCCTATGAATTTCAAAGAATTAATATCCCTAGAAAAAGGAAGGCTCCTTATGGAAAGATCTGAGATGGTTCAGGAGTTTTAAGTTGAAAAGGAATGAAAATACAGTATTTCTTAACCAAAGCTAACAGAAAGACAGTTTAAGAGACTACATAAATTCCAAACTTTCAATCTTTAAGTATAAGCTATGTTTCAAGGGCCTAAAGAATATACACAGTTCCTAAGTGACAGTTAAAATAAAAAAGACCTGAAAAGATAAGAACACTCTTCTTGCATCTGCCTATCCACTTACAAGAGAGTTCAATGGAATGACCAATAAACACGCTTAAGTTTGTTCAGACAACTTTCCCAATTTTTTAATTAGGGACATATCCGGTAAAAAAAAAGGCCACATCAAATTCTTTATTAGAACATATACTAAAGATGTGTACAAAGCTCAAAGAAACCAATGACTTCTGCCACTGAGCTATGAACTCAAATTTATGCAACATTTTTTTACCGGGCAGTGGAGAAAAATGATGGCGACAAGGGAAAAAGTTCATACTCTTCAGTTTGCACCAACAGTTGTATTCAGAAAGCTTCCCTCCTATATCAAGAACTGATAGAATGCAAATGTATATTGTAGACATGCTGGTGATGCTTAGCTCCTGAGCCTGACAAGCTGGATTCAAAGGAATACCTTTCTAATTCAAAATATGGCAGACAAAGGAGAGCATCTAGTAAACGAGAGATTATCCTAAGCGAGCAGTTTACAGCAATTTTGTTTTTAATTAAACTTTTGCTAAGCCATGGTGAGAAACAGGCGGATTTAGGCACAGCAAGTGTTACACCTGTCTCACAAATGTAGACGGCAAACAGAAGAAAGGCAGCTGAGAAAGCTAACCCCTTCCCTAATCAGCTACAGTGGTGGTTAGGGGATGCTGGGCGAAGTCGCAGTGTGAATCGACATTATTATTAAAGAAGAATTAACTTTTCTGTCCACAAAGCCCACATCTAGAATGGAATTAATAAGAGAGCCATTTGAGGTATTATAGCATACAAGTGCTAGATGAATTCTGCAATATAAACAACAAACCTAAATTCTAGGACATTCATAATGTACCAGAAATAAAACTGCAGAAATATTAGGGTTTACCATTAGTATTTTGTATTAGATTTTTTTTGTCACTATAATTTTCTAAGAAATTAAGTTACATTTCTTAACAGAATACTTCCTTTAGCCTTGTTGCTGCTAAAGACTTCATCTTTCTAATACAGTTTTATTTTTCCTCTTAAAAACTCCTTATCATAGTAGGACATAAATAGAAGTGGCTAAGATAATAGAAGTTTTAGCAAATCTTTATTTCCTAGTTTTAAATAATGAGCTTACCTAAATCAATAGTTGGCTTCCCCCTCAAAAGCAATTTCAAACACTCAGGCTTATTATACATACTGCAGTAGTGTAGAATCGTATTGCCCAATGCTGTTTGCTTATCCAGGTTTCCACTAAACAGAAAATAAAAAACAATCAAGGAAAGAGTACTAGGCTGTGCATTTCAAGTCTAGCATCCCAATAAATAATAAATGTATAAATACTTTACTAAACAAATATAAAGTTGAAGGAGAAATAAGTATTTTTAAAATAAAAGGTTATTTTCAAAGACTATTAACAATAGTTCCAAACATACTGGAAATTCTTGAACTGCGGTTGAAAAGGACTGCATATCTACAGAAGGTCATTCAAAAAAACAAGAGAAGCTCTTAAGAGTTGAACCTGATCCTTTGAAAGGTCACGCTGGTTGTTTTCTACCTGCCACTTTACTAGAATTTCCTTTTCAAATGTGCTAAATCAACCCATTAAAAAATTATCTGAAAAATCATTTTGATATGGTTAGTATAGGTTATTAAGTACCAAGCATTCAAGGAGCTATGAAGAGGGTGGCTGTAAGGATGCACAAGAGTCATGAGAAGGATACACACTGACTTAGGGAAAGACAAGCTGTGCAAAGGGGCTCAACAGGGCTTTTTAAACCTGTACTTCCTTCAGTTTTCAATTTCTTAAATAAGGTTTCTCAAAAAAAGTTATTGACCAACTGGGATCACTGCAATGCATTTTATAAAAATAAAGCTCAGCAGATGGCAGCTTTTCTTCCAGTCTTACCCATATTAAACAGTAAGTGCAGAGCCCATATGGCTGTAAAGATGCTCTTAAATTCAAGATTGAGACAAAAATGCAGACAGCTGACAGAAACATATAAAAGATGACAGTTGTCTAAAGAAACTATGAAGCTTTATAACTAAACAAAATAATTTTAAATAATAATACAAAATATAAATTCCTTCAATAATGCCAAAAAAATAACTGAGGCTTTTAAGACATATTTCAAATTATCATCTCAAATAGCTTAAAATATTAGTAGCTTAATTTTTCTTTTCTTTTTTTCTTTAATAACACTCCTACAATAGTCAGCACTCCATTCAACAGGAGAGAGCAGTGGCAGAATAAAGTTCAAGGGACAGTTACACAGCCAATCTACATGGCCCAAGAGATGGTGTTAAGGAACATGGATACCAAGCACATGCTGTTACCAGAAGACCAAACAGTTAATGCTACATATATAGACCACTATACAAGCTATTAGAAAGTGGAAGAAGAAAAAAAAATAACTATCCAGTGACTACACTTCAGTAGCAGGTCTAACTCAGTAAGCTAATGGAAAAAAAACAGTTCAAAAAATCCTCAAGCCTTCCCACTGCCAGCTCAAGCAAGTTGGTACAAGTTTTCTGTGTTTCCCCAACCGTCCTCTCTCGTTGTGTAAAAACCACCATCTCACACAGCAAGAGACAGCTGCTTCTTTCACTTCATAGTATACCATAGAATTAGACTGGAATTGACCTCATGTAATTGTTACCTATATTACAAAATATATATAAAAAAAAGTTGTACCACTACATCATCAGGCTTTTTTAAGAATGTATTTTCATTAAGATTTTTCACTCAACACATCTCTTGTCAATTAAAAATAACTCAGCCAATGAACTAAATGTTGAAAATTACTAGTTATGAATATTATGCTCTCAACAGCTTTAATACAGTTTATCAACAACTAGAGCACTTTTTTTCAAAGTCAATCTAGCTTCTATTCATAATTTTCTGAGCAAGATGCTTTTTTTCTATGCTTACAACTTATTTGCATGTCCTGCATTTGGAATGTTTACTTGTTTTCCCTCCTTTACTTGAATGACTCGTTTGCATTGTTTCATACTGTCATGCATTCCAAATCAATGCTCTGTTTCACTCTATGTAGTTTTGCTTTTCATCCTATTTCTATATAACTACTTTCCATGTTTTTAATCCTTGCTTCTTTCCCTCCTTCCACTCATTAGGAGCACAAAGGTCAGCTCAAAGGTATGAAACGTATCTAAGAAGAATGACTATAAGCAGCAAGCAAACGCTGTCCAAAGGATAGCTGTAAGGATAGCTTTGAACATCTGTATTTTTCATGCACAATTTAATGAAAAATGAACAATCCATACCAGTTTTGTACAAGGAAGTCAACCAGATGGAGAGAGGTTTGGTCAGCAGTCCGGACTGCTAAATGAAGTGCTGTTTCACCTGGCTCCTAAACACATGTAAAAAGAAGTTAGTTTTTTGTGTCTCATTTCTGCAAAGCTTACAATATCAGAGCTACCGAGACATACGCCACTCACTCTTTTACAAGTCTTTCAACAGAAAAATATTATTAGAAAATTACAACAGAAACAGTTATTGTCTTTCTGATCTCTAAGAGACAACATATGCTTCAAAGGAAATAGCATCATACTTTCTGAGATCATAGCTTTCTCAGACCTAGTTTTCCCTCTTTCCCAGCTGTATTGAACAATCCTGAGAATCCTTTAACCTAGCATACTAGGAACTAAAAGGAATCCTGTCAAGGAATACTGACCAAATTTGCAGTTCTTTTTGTTTTATGACACTCAGGCATAGCCACAACGCTATTTCCTACAAAACCAGGGAAAAAAATCCACAAAAATCCTACATACATTAAATCTCTTACAGAATCACAACCTAGAGCCAGTTGCCCAGGACCACATCCAGATGACGTTTTGATTACCTCCAAGAATGGAGACTCCACAACCTCCCTGGGCAACCTGTGCCAGTTCTTGGTCACCCAAACAATAAAATAAATTTAAAAAGTATTTCCTGACATCCAGAAGGAACCTTTTGTGTTTCAGTTTGCACGCATTGGCTCTGATACGGTCAGCGCACACCACTGAAAAGAGACCAGCTCCACCTTCTTTGCACCATTCCTTCAGGTATCTATATACGTTTATAAGAACCCCTTGAGCCTTCTCCAGGCTGAACGGTCCCAGATCCCTAAGCCTCTCCTTGCAAATCAGGTGCTCCAGACATCTCTGTGGCCCTTCACTGGGCTCTCTCCAGTATTGTCCAATCCTCTCATGTTCTGGGGAGCCTTGAGCTGCCCCAGGTGTGGCCTCACCAGTGCTAAGCAGAGGGGAAGGATCACTTCCCTGGACCTGCTGGCAATACTTTGTCTAGTGCAGCCTGGCATACTGCTAGCTTTCTTGGCCACAAGAATACATTGCTGGCTATGTGTCCACCAGGATCCCCAGGACTTTTCCTGCAAAGCTGCTTTGCAGCTCGGTGATTCCCAGCATAGTCCGGTGCATGGAGTTGCTCCTCCCCAGATATAGGATCCTCCTTTTTTTAAATTTAAACTGAAGCATACTTTATTTTTCATAGATATAACATATGTATTTAAATTAAAATATAGATGCGGTTTAATTAAGTTTAAAAGTTGCACAAGAAATTAATCTAAAACCAGATTTCATTAACTCCTATTGACCATAAAGTGCATTTCAAAACAGTATTTTACAGTATATATAGTTAGAATTAAAGTCACAACTTTTTTTAAAAAATTACTATTAAACATCTGAGAGTTTACAATGGAGAATGCTGCTATAAATGACCTAACTGCAGCCTACATTTTAATAGGTGTTCATGTCCTCCTAGGTATTACCAACAGTAATAGCTGAGAAATGCTAAGGAGCTAACTCTGTGGTAACAGCTATGGATGACAAATATAGCAAGTTTACCTTCTAGTTAGAGAATTTATAATTTGTTTCCATGATAAACACTCTGTGATAGCTCAAGTGCTGAGACTATATTGAGCTTTTTCCCTCCACTTGATATAGGCAGACACTCTGTCCTTTGCCAAGTTAACTATTTTCAACAAAACTTGCTGAAAACATTCTCTGAGATCTCTCCAAGTTGGATCCAAAAGTAACGGGACAAAACATAGCCAACCAAGTGGTTACACAGTATTGATTATTTATAAAAGCATTGCTCTTCAGCAACATTCCTACTTGAGGTCAACCTGGACTGATCTTTCTGAAAAAAAACTTCAGAAGGAAAATCAAGTATTCAGAACTTTATTAAATTTAAAAAAAGTAAAAATGTCTCACCCTAATTTAAAGCAACTGTACTTCTATAAATGTCTCATGAGAAGCTGTGGAGGGATCAGGTTTACTCTTTCCTCATACAGAGTAAACAGAGACCTGTATAGAGTCAATAATGTACAACAACTACTTCAGCAACTACTTCAAAAGCAGATGTGATATTGTCTGCAATATCAGGTGACTCCAGGTTATCAATTCGAACTTGCTCTGGACCTTTTCCTAGAAAAAACACACTGCACAACAGGTGCTTTTCAACACCTAGAATAGAATATGATATTGCTACTATACTTCACACTCCTTTAGACCAATTGATGACAACAGATATAATCTTCTAATCCCTCTCTACAAAGATGCCACATTAAGGAAAGGAAGAAAAACCCCACCATTTTCACTTGTTATTTCTCTTGTTTTAGCATCTAAGGCAGCAGCTCTGGATCCTGGCCATTTTACAAATACATATCATTTAAAATATTCTGCTTTGTTTACCTGGTAAGCTTACCTGTCCAGGCTCTATCAGTGGCTCCATCAGCTCTACCCCCTCTGCATAGACTTGAATTAGTGCAAGTAAATCCCTGGATTTGACAGCCTCAAGTAATTCATTCAGTTTAGCTGCTGCAGATGCACAAGTCTTCCTAGAGAACTTATGATCTACATATTTAGCAGTGATAAATTCTTTACGTGCAGTCCTGTGGGGTGCGAAAACAGAACTTGGTGTAGAAATTTTTAGAAAAATCTGTCAATCATTTAAATTTAAAATCACCTTGCGTAACTCAGGAGCTGAGAATGGAAAAGGAGAACTATCTGGTAAAGACTGTTATTTATCCTTATAACACATATCTTTCTTATAAACAAGCCCTAAATAATGTACACATTCAATTTTATCCTGCTGTCTTCTTACATATGAAAATTACTCTCACTCTGGGGACTAAGACGACAAAAAAAATAAAACCAGAATTGTGATTTCTCATGGAAACATACCTGCATGTTAAAGAACAGGATAAGCATGAAAAAAATTGCTAAAAACACGATAAAAGAAAAAATACCGAGTCAGCTAGAAAACAGCATAGTAGTTTGAAAGGTCTTCTGTGGCAAATCCATATCTGCTATGCTTTCTGTGCAACTACTACATCAGGGAATGGAAGAAAAAGCTCATCTCCATCTCAAGACAGTACCTGAAGCTAGTGTCACTTAGTCCGACTGTGTTTATCTCCTGAGAGTATACTACAAAGTTAAAAAACATTCAAGATTCAAAATAATAAATCTTGAAACCCAAAGTTAAAGTTTTCTACACTGAGAAGCTGAGGTAGCTAAAATACAAACACATGACAAGAGAATGAACTTCTACGAAACTCCACAGTTGGAATAAAAAAACTCAGTCTTCTGCATTCCTAGCCCTCCTCTGGCTTGGTTACTGTTTAAGACATTTTATGCCACATATGTATTCCACAGTAAACTTAAAAGAATTTAGAAATTCAAAACTTACATATCACTTGATGGACCGGGTTTAGGCGAAGGACTAGGTAAATTCCCTTCCATAATATCATTAAAACTAGTATTTCCTACGTTCTTGGCCAGCTGTAGTAAAGAAAAAAATGTATATACAGGAGAGTGGGGGTTTGAGTCTAACATCAACCCAAATGCTGGACTACAAATGTGGATTTTCCACATTATTAATAAAAGATGCAACACACAATACTGCAAAATTAAAGCACTATGATTACATTTTAATATAAAGTAATTAAAAAAAAATGAAATGTGAATCCTATCATTCCAGAACTTGGAACAGTCACAGCTAATTATTTGTATTTGAAGACAATCTTCCTCCAGTACCAAAACAGAATGAGGAACTAGCAGCATTAACACTGAAGCAGTGCTAGTACACTGATCGGGAAGTTACTTTTGGAAAGAAGCTGAGACCTTGTGGGAAGTCACGCTTAGTAAAATTTCATTTAAACGAACAGCAACTTTGCAAACAGATGAAGTTTTCAGAAAGAGTAATAGTGCTAATCTTAAACCTATACACAAGTCCACAATTGCCTCTACGTTCTTTCATTTTTCCCATACAAAATCTCTGTAACAAGTGTCTTCTCACATGCCAAACATAGTTGAGCAGATAAGCCTTCTGTAACTGATTTTTTTGGTTTCTATATTTTTTTTAGTAATGTAATATCAAATTCCTTTCATAACTTTAATGTTACAGGACTCCTTCTCTGAAATTGAAAGAGTCATACAACATTTTACTGTCAAAATTAGCAACGGTGGTTCTCACTTGTCAAGCTGATCACATAAGATTTAGTCTGTCCTGATTTAGAGGACAGCAAAATTCTAATGACAGTAATGAAAACTGATGTCAATATTCAATTTGCGGAACCTCAAGAAAAGAACCTGAGAAGTGGTCAAAATCAGCAATAATACATAACAGTAAAAACCCTTCTGTAAGATACCTACAAAAATATAATGAAGTCACTTCACAAAACACATGCATTAAAGAAACTTAATTGTATATTATAAAATGTTTTGTATACACAGGTCAACATTTGAGGAAGAACAAAATCCAAACTGAAGAAACTTACCAAGAGTTCAGACGTTCCTAATTTGTCTAATTCCAATGACTGGATTCGAGAAATATGGACACCCATTTCTCTATGTATTCCAGAACACTCAATGCAGGTTAAAATGCCCAAATTAGTTGATAGCCATGTTGGATCTGTAGAATTGAAAAACAAAGTATTTGATTAAAGTCCAAGAAAAGGTCTTCAATGGTGGTAAGAAATCCCAATGTATTCTGAAATGATAACTCATTTAATATTTTAACAAATGGAGATAAACTAAGAATATTCCACACTTTTCTCCAAAATGCATTGAAAATTTAATCACAAATTGCTATGAATGGAATAAAGCTTTTCAAATTTAGGGACAATCCCAAAGGCACCGAGTTTGGACTTATAAATCCATACTGAAAGGCAGTATTTGAATACATTTAGGATTTGTTTCTGGTAGAAAGAATGTAAAGCTTTTGATTCCTGTTTTTAAAAGAAACAGATCTCCTAAATTCCACCGTTAGAAACCTCTGAAATTTTAATCTTTACTTTTTAAACTTTAAATAGTGTTTCTTCAGCAAAGATTAACACAGCATTTTCCAAGAAATAAAATAGTAGTATATTGTAGAAAATTTAAGGAATGCTGGATAGTTAAACAAAAAAATTGTCACGGAGGTGATCTTTATGTAATATTAGAATAGATCTTATACTATGAATGCTATATAAGAAGCAAGACCAGTTTTTAAGGAAAAGTAAAAGCTCCAGACATATTTTGTACACATACCTTAATCTCTCCCTTGATCTTAAATAGTAACTGACAAAGTATTAAGTCAAGAATTTTTTAAAGCAGGAAGCTGGGGTGTAGAAGTGACAAGTATAAATTAAATGGTGAATGAAAACTGTAATCCAAAGTTTCTGTAGCTTTACATGACGTAATTGAGTGAACCAATTCCAGGTTTTGACATAATATTCCATTTTGTATTTTTATCTAGGTATTTCTTATTTGGATCAGTTCTGCATCAGTAAGCTTCTTCAAGATACATGCTACCTACTTGGTTCCAAATGAACATCAACTCTTGGGATGTCTCTTTAAACGTGAAAGCTGTAACAGCTGGCAACTGCCATATCAATTCAGTAGTACTAGGACAAGTTGACTCTTCTCAAGCTCTATGAGGCATATAACTGACTCATAACTCTACTTTTTGAATGTATTATCTGACAGAATTCCAACTCTGGGTCTCATTCTTTCAGATTCTTCTGCCTCTGAATATTTTTGATCCTGCAGTTCCAGTAGTCTCATGCCAAGATAAAACCCCAGAGTAAGATCCTGGCCAGGTCAATTTTTCCACAATCATTGTCTAAGCATTACTCACTTCTACTTAGTAGCATGCACAGGATCAGTGATGCCAAGAAACTTCCACTCAAGTGCAACAAGCATCTAGTGACAGTGCAACAAGAACAGTTCAAACTCCAGAGGGGCTTGAACTGCTGGAAGTAAGCACAGACAACACACAAAAATATTTTAGTGAACCGAACTAATGTATGAAAGTCATATTTGCTCTTTTAAAAACAGGTTGAAGACTGACCAACATATCACTTAGAAAATTTGCTTGCACTCTCCAAACACTTCTTAGATTATTTTTCTCCCAACAGAAGCTGATGACATTAACAAATTTGAGATACCTGGTGAGCCACAATCACAACAGACTTCATTTCCGGGTAATCTCTGTATGTCATCAATAATGGCTTTTGTCAGATCCTCTAAACTGTTTTCCCCTGTGCTCTGTTCTCCACGGAATGCCATATTTAATGCTTCTTCTTTGCTGTTAGTCAATACTGATATCCATCTAGCACAAGATAAAGACCTTAATGAAGAATTGCATTTGCAAATACAAGTTAATCTATAAACCGTCGAAAGTTTGCCAGGAACAAAATATTAGTGGAGATACAGGGAAGGACTGTGGGAGAGACTGCATGGGGAAAAAGTGAGAGTCAGAAAGGAAAGAACCTGGAAAAGGTGGGTAAAAATGAGAAAAGACAAAGAGAAAAAGTCTTAATTCTAAAGCCTGTTTAGTGAACAATTCTAAAGTCAAAACAGTACAGTTCTCAGGTTCCTCAAAAAGCAGCAGCTGTGGAAGAGAAAGGGTTCAATTAAGCTCCTGTAAATTTCACTGCTTTACAAGTAGATGCCTCAGATCTTCCTGAAGTCCAAGCCCACTATTAAAGGAGGAAATTATAACCAGTACTTTCTCCAGAGTGCATCTCTCTCTGCAGAGGAGAGAGCAAGCACATTTTTGAATGTGTTGCTGTCTAGTTGCCTTTCCAAATGCAGCTGTCTGTGCATTAATCAGAGCCAGACTGTAATGTCCAAATTAATGCAAATTACTATGGCAACAAATGAGGTAAGGAAGAAAAGGTGACAAGAGAGTAATGATACCAATCATCAACACAAAATTTTAATAGCAACTGTTGACTGCAACAAATCAAGACTCTTTAGCGACATTTCAGGCACTAGTGCCACACCCACTCTTCAAGTTTTTGCTTACACAATAAAATCACCATTACAAACAGAAAGCCCTCTCAGTGGCTGCTGCCCTACAGGTAAAGGTGAGAAGCAGTTATAGCAAGGATGAGCACATTGCAGATGCAGTGTTGCCTAATTTAGAACAAGAGCAAGTTAAAAAAAAAATCTCTCAGGTAGAGTGGTTTTAGATGTTTTTCAATCTACTGCAAATACACATTTTTTACACAGAATTATTTTGAATTGGCTGTCTCCTGTTCATAGCATCCCAGTCATCTGCAACCATCAGTCTTCTGAAATGAGGTAAAATGGCTATGGTCACCTTAAACTAATAAAATTTCAGATTGAAATTCATAATTTCTCACTGAAATAACAATGCAAAGATAAGCTTTAAAGGATTTCAGAGGGAAATTTATATATATAATCCTGCAGCACAGATTCAGAGCCTGAACTGGTAATGGGCACTATATATTGCATTCTTCACACACATAATTTTTTTAAAAAAAACTTATAGGCAGAGAATAAGATGGAAACTTGTACCTAAAAAAAATCACTTTAAAAATACCGAAAAATCTACCTTAAAAATAAGAGAAATTAAGATTTGAAAGCAAATTTGCTCCATTGTTTACATGCTGAAACAATATATTTACATGAATCTCTCTCTAGTCATATGATAAAATACAAGAACGTACACTAGATGGCATACTTCTGCAATTTTTCTGATCAAATCCAATGTTATTAAAAAAAACAAGAGGTGGCAGTGTCTTCTAGTACTATAGTAATGTTTGGTTAAACACAGAGTAAAATAATCATTAAACTCAGACAGATAACATTTATTCTGACATTTGTTGACAATTTCTCTCAGGGTTACAATTTATCTAGTTTGTTAAAAAGGAAGAATTTGAATATAACTCAACTGTACTGTAACAAAAACATATTAGACGCAATTAAAACAAACATGACATGACTGAGCCAGCTGTTAGTTCAAGTTTCTGAACTGCAAGAGCAATAACTTATTTTAGGTGTGTTTCCTCAGCTGGAAGGAACCCACTGTCCAAGGCTGCACGTCATTGGAGTCATCTGAGAGACAGATCAAGAGATAGCTCTTCCCAGAAATCAGCAGCAAGGCCCATTTAACACAACCACAACTAAAGATACATTCTTAATCATTGTCGCTATTTATATAAGAAGTGTCCAGTTGGTTGCTAGGCCTTCCTGGCATTCTGGACGCTCAAAAATAAACAAATCATTAAATATGGCATAACTCAGTGTTAACAGTTTATAAAAACTGCCATAGGACTGGTGCTCCTCCCCTTTTATCTGCACTAGTCTTTTTTTCTTTAACATCATGGATTGGATTGGATTGGATTGGACTGGATTGGATTGGATTGAACCTCCACTCCTCTGCCATGGGCAGCTTTATTTCACAATACCACCAGCACCAAGCTAACAGTCAAAAAGCTGCTGGTAATACTTTGTATTGTTCCTTCAAATAATTTAAGAATCACTCAAGTCTCACAGAATTGCTTTGTCTTCTATCTCATACAGTAAGACAGGTTGTTCAATTTCCTACAATACTTTTTTCTGGACGTCAGCTGCTTCTCAGGCATTTTGTTTGCGGGAGATTCCCAGCTTTGAAGAAATTCATGAGGCTAAAGAAACACTTGGCCTCATGGGTGACTCCTAGATCCAATGAAGGCAACAGAAGCATCATTAACCTCAGGTGGATCAGACTCTCAAGTTCCTCTTATTTTCTTCAGTATTTCTAAGCCAATAAGAGCCCTCAGAGAATAACCAGGCTAATATTTTTTTTCTTTTGTGATAGAAATTTATCTCTGCCTCTTCTGACAGTCCTTATTGCAACATTGTTCTTTCCAGGTAAATGCCTAAACAGAACACCAGCGTAATAATTTTAAAACGTTCAGAAAGAACTTCTCGTACAGAACAAGCAACAGATAGTCTTTCCAAAGTAGAAAACATGTGAAGAATTTTGCTAAACACTAGACTGAAGTCAGGTGTGTGTTTCTTCATAGCAAAATTTCTGAATATTGCTTCATTTATAATCCCATCTTTTCCTACAGAAATGGATAAACTCTTGGCCTTCAAAAAGAGAGTAGGAAACAACTAAAAGGTCATGCCCAGAGTATGTCTGGATTTATCCACAATTATCAAAAGTAGAAAAGGTCTATTATTGTATATGTTAAAAAAAATTTGGTTAGAGATCTGAGATTATGTTTCTTATAATCGACACAAAATTATAGGCACACACTTTGCCCCCACCCCTTGCACACATGGTACTTTACCAACTAAAGAAACTAATAATCCACCAAACATTTTGAAGGACAGTCCAGCAGTAATTAAAGGTGAATAGAGAGCTGTCTGGGTAAGAATCAAGAAACGCACTGGACAAAGGGATATGTTTGAGGGGAAGGAGTAATGGACCTGTAACAGATGCACGCTTCAGTGATTTGTGTTTTAAACCATTTGCATTATTTTTACTGTTGTTATTGTTGTTAAGTAGTTTGAGGAGCTATTTATGGAAGCAGTTTAAAATGACCACTAGAACAATGTATGCAACGTTAGTTAAACTAGAATATAAAGAAATGCATCTTTCTTTTTTCTCTATTTAGAGGAGAGGCTGGAACAAAAGTGATTGAGAATCTATTAAGGTATATATTCTTCAACTGGTGCACAAAGAAAGAAAGGACAGAACAGAAGCAGCACTAAAACTGGGTGGTAAGACAAAACAAGATGGAGAACAAAGGGACAAGAGGGGCACATATATACAAATCGAGTGGAAATTGGAACTAGAGGATGACAACTCTAATCAAGGAGCTACATTGCATAGTTCCTGCAGAACACACTTAAATAAACAAGGCTGGAAGTCAAAGGGAGCTATTTGAGTGACACCTTCAATAATAAAACTACTTAGGACCTACTAGTGGCTGCACAAGGAAAACAGAACATTTGGTAATATTGTAGTTTTTCCATCAACACATTAACAGTCATTCTACTTCATTAACTTCAATTACGTAAAGATATTGCACAAAGAAAGAAAATAAGTTCCTGTGTACATTTCAGAGCACATAGCATTACTTGGGTCACTTAATTAATTTTGTGAAACAGAACACTTGTCTGAGTAGCATTACAATACCTTTTTGTTGGTGGATTACAATGTCAATAAAGGTAAAATACATTTTAAACTATTAGTTTGCCTGCATGTATTTCAACACTCGCATGCAACTAATCTCTTTAGCTAAAGGCAACTTTTTCAACTTGCAGCAACACAATAATATCCCCGTACAGGTAATTTTATCAGCCACTGGACTTTAAAGTGATAAATCAGACTTTAGTGTTAAACAAAGGGGAACTATAGTTCTAATGGAAAACAGAACCAGCCTGGAATTCCATAAAAGTCCAACAGGCAGCCAGCTAAACCAAATTTACTGACTTGCCAATCAGAAGAATAAATTTACTAATGTATTCTCCCCCTACCTTGCTCATGTGTTAAGACAAAAATAAACTTTACCTTTTAAACCAACAAATATAGTAAAAACTAATTTATGTCTGACTTATCAAGTACATTATTGATCAGAAATAATAGTATGTTCTTCTTGACTAAGAAATTTACTGGAATAATTAAGTTCCAGAATGAATGCAGTTAAGCATGACTAGCAAGTCAGCTTTCCACTCTGAGAGCCAACGTAAATCTGTGGAAGACTCTGGAAGGAAACAGCTGCATGACAAAGAAGTCTCCAGTCTCCCCATTTCATCCATGCCTTCCAACACTCAACTCTCAATGTCATTGCCTCCTAACACCATCAAACAACTCAAACATCCTACGAACATTCCCTGTACCTTTAAAATACACATGAAGCGATGTAGTCTTCTATTAGAATACGGACATGCAACAAAAGAGCACAATGCTCCTGAAGAACAAGGCAGCCTGGAAGGCTCAGGCTTGCTGCCCTCTTTGCAAGTAACTTTATTCCTAGACCTGTCAGGCGATGAGCATTACATCATCATATTCTATGCAAGACACTTTCAATGGCACCAGGAGCAATATTCAGGAGGGAAAAAAGTGGTACGCAATCCTGAGGACAAGAAGTAGTTCTGACATGGCAGGAAGAAAGATTGTTATACAGGAAATAATCTGTTTGGAAACATGCATTAATGAAGCAAATTATCGGATTCTGAAGTACACAAACCTCAAAGAGATCTGCTTTGCTGTTTATTTCTAGGCCTACAGTAGAAAAGATGAATTAACTGTAAACATTTTTTATATCTTATATGGATATTGTTTACCTGTTTATTATTTTTAATTTAAAGGAAAAAGTAGGATCAGGAAGAAAAGAAGTAACTGCAAAAGGGGAGTTTAAAATTTAACTTTTAAAGAAAAATTAAGAATAATTTAAAAAATATTTTATTTGAATTCTAATAACTTTATCTACCATATCAGGCCAAGCAACTATGTGCTAGCAATCTAAGTGAGTTTCTTCGTTGGCTGGGTTGGGGTTTTGTTTGGCTTTGTTTTTAATGCTTAGAAGTTTTTCAAAGAGCCCTGTAGCCTGACACAAAATAGTTAACATTTATAGATTCGCAACAGCAGGAAAAACAGACAGCAGGCACTACTTTTGCATTAACTGAGAAATCTACTTCCATTTCTATGTGTGATTTTATACACCACTTTTGGCAAAATAAACTTGAAAGAAGGTAAACATTCTTACGCTACGTATTCCTGTTCATCTTCTGCTTGGAAGTGGTATGTTCTGTTATCTGAAATAAATAAATACATCTTTTCATTTGGCACATGATTAATTTTAAAATATCTACACATTTCTTTTAAAACCTGTTTGGTAACTAAAGCCTTTAAGAGCAACTGCTCTTTATTCACAGCTATGGAAAATAATTCGAAAAAAATCAAGAAAGATGAAACGGTGAATTTTGACTTACACCAAATGTTACTTATCTCAAAAGCCTTGTGTTTAGAAATATTAAAGAAAAATAAGCATATGAATCAGATCATGCCTTTCTGAAGTCAAATTTAAAGCATAAGCATAGAAAAGGGCAAAATGAATTTGTTCCTATTATACTTTTCCCTCAATTTGGGTTAAGAAACTTCTTTTGCTAACCAAAGGATGAGATGTGAACTGCCTATTATCCTTCCATGTTCAATGTTTGCAAAGACTGGCCTTGCAAATATAGAATATTGGTCCTGTTTGGTGTTTCATACTATATATGTAAAGATTGAAAACAGTAAGTTGACTCATCGACTTGAAAAGCATTTTTAAAAATCAGACTACATACAAGAACCTGCTTTGCAAGACCAAAATGGGAAGAAGGGAAATCACAGGAGCTTTAATGCTGAGAAGACCAGTCACTATCAATTTTAGATGAACAGAAGGATATTTTGAAAGGAAGATAAGAGAACAAAAGAAATTGGGTTCTCTGTGCCTTCCTCAACATCCCAGACAGAACTCAAAAATGAGAAAAGACAATGAAGGAAACCCAAGATGAGGCCTAAAGTCTTTTCCATTTCCTGGTGGATACAGCTTATGCATCTTCCACTAAACTGTCAAACGTCTCTGAAGTCAGCAAAACAGCACATATGCTGCAATTCATGGTTTGTCACAAATGAATAGTATTTATGTCACACATACACACAAAAAAGATTCTTTATTCATTTGTCCACTCAATCTATCTTCAGAACTGGAAGGATCTGAACACTCATGAGGCACTACAGGTATCTGGATACAGACCTGAACTGCAGGCTTTATTTTTACTCAAAGTATCTTGGAATGACATCTTTAGAAATCCCACAACAACGCACGACAGTACTAAAGTTGCTACGTACGTGATATTAGATCAAAAGACTTCTTATCTTCAGCATTTGGCTTCACCTGACAGGTCAATAAATTCAGTTTAGCTGGTTGCCTGTTGGACTAAAAAGAAAATTTATTTTACTTTGAAAATGTCTTGATTTAGGATTATTTTTCCTTTCTGGGGAGTGGGCACACATGATATCAAATTAAAGTGTGGGCATGCATACCTGTACACCCTCAAAACACTTGAGAACAGCACAACTTTGTCTGACTGGGTCCAGCAAGCTGGACAGATTGCTAAATCTAATAAGAATTAAAATCTTCACAGCACTTCTTTCTTAGCAATTAGAAAGAATAAATCTTAATTTAGAATATGCTAACATTGAAGTTTTTATTGTATTTCATAAATAATGGTATAAGTACTATGCAATTTTTCATTACAGTATGCCCATATTGCAATTATTCGCTCATTTTAAATAAATCGAAGATATAATCCTAAAACTTTAAAAGTAAAGTGGGAAGATGGACATTTGGAATTTCAGAACTTGGAATAAATACAGCTACTAATATCCTCTCTTGTAATTAGGTTACTTAAGACATAATAAGTAGATGTCTTAGTAGTATTTTGGGTTTATACAGGTTTATCAAAACCAAGAGTTGCATATATAAACTGAGCACAAGATGTTAGTCATCAGTAGATATTTCTGAACTGAGTTTTGAAAGTTCTTCATGCAAAATCAGCATACAAAAAAAAGTCCCAATGTGCATTTCCCACATTGTCAAATGTTTGTCAGAAGAAGCTCATCAACACAACATTTTTGACACTTAAGGAGCAACAGTTCCTTGGAGGAATAAGAACGTGATTGGAGTATCAGTTTTCAAAGTTTAGTCTTGAACTGACTTTTATAACTTTTATTACTGAAACCAAGAAAATTACTTTCCTCTTGGTACTGCAACAGAAAAGAGTAAACGGACTGCTTTTACAAAGGTAAGTACAAGAAAAGGAAAACTACAGTCAATACTGTAATCCTACTGCAATTCAAAGAACTCTAAACTGGCAAGTCTTGAGCTTGACAATACCTGACTATTTTTAAAAAATGGTAATAACTGAACCATTACTAGCCAAGGTATAAATAACTTGACTGATTCCTCAAAAGAGATGAAGATATCTTCCTAGCCATTAAAAAAACCTAGAAGCCCAGTACAAAACATAGTGACTTCCCCCTAACTTGCTTAAGATGGCCAGTTAACTTTAGATACTGATTCTGATGGCCATCAGTGGAATTTGGGGCAAAGAGGAAAAAAACGGTGATGATATGGAACCATCTCTTTTAACAAGAGAAACAGGAGTTATACTCTTGTTTGCAACAAGTTTGTGTCATACCACCACAAGACAGTTTTAGCACTGCCTCCACCATGATAAGATTGTTGTGTCCTCATGAGTTAGCATTCTTAGGATGATACTTCAGATATAAGCCCAATTCCCAGAACCCATTATGACCAAAACTTTCCAAAATTTTACACTTAGTTGAAAGAAATCAAAATAAATACATTCATTCATCTGTCAGATTCCATCAGTGCCTTCCTAATACTAAAACACCTTGTAAGTTTCCAAATCATGCTTCACAGATGTACCATAACAATCCTTAAAACTAGTTGAAGGATTCATTGAAAAGTCTGTTTTATATCTTTGCCATTTTCTTATCAAACTACTGATAACTATATTTCAGTATTAAATCAACAGTCGTAAGTTACAGCAACAGGAAAAAAAAATGAAGAGGAATTTTAGAAGGCTAAAGAGTTTGCTTACTTCATACAGTCCACTCACTGATTAGCTGAATTTCCAAATTTTTACAAAATGAATGTCTAAGTATTAAAGTATTTTAAGTAGTTCACATTCTATGTAGGAATAAAATATTTGTAATACATACATCTCTGTATGAGCTAGTTATTGGTCTTCCAGTACAGTCAACAGCCAGAATTGTATGTAGAAGAAGACATCTGACCAAACCTACACTACTTTGACTACACTGACCAAGTAGATTACATGATCTTGCTCTGAAGCAAACAGCTGCCCAATGCAGTAGCACTGCATTTTATTCAGATGAATCACATCCCATATATCTCACAGTTATAGTAAGAACAGGTGTCCTGCTCTGCTTAACCTGAAGCACTGTTCCACTAGTGGTCAGCAGCAGGCAACTACATGAAAATTCAATTGAGCAACAAGTATGGCACTACTGCCATAGGTCAGTCTCCAGCTTCTGATAGTTCACACAACTTCAATAGCCAGAAGCAAAAGTGGCATCTTTTTGGCCGCAGAAAATTGACACCAACAAATTTACTGGGAAAAGACAATGTTAAATTATTACTTAATGAAAAGGTATAAAAATAGCCTACCGTTGCATGTGATATGGTAAGAATTCCATTTTTAACGGTGCACTTTCTTCTTTGCCATACTTTCCTCAACCTACAGAAAAAACATAAACAGTAAATTTAGTATCTAGACAGAGTTTCAAAAAACATTAATCCTATTAACATTTTGAGAAGATAAGCCTTCAGGAATAGATACAGTCAAAATTTTACTAAATGCCTCATTAGAAGGAACATGGAGATTTATGACCAGTCTTAATCACCTTTTAGGGACTTATTAAAAAGAAAGATACTGTCTGCATATGACTTTTTTAAATGATTGCTGGTCATGGTTTTATATTTGCTATACTAAATTCAGATCTATTTTTAGATTTGAACTTTGAAATTCCTAAGTACTTGGGGCACATACATCAGGAAAGTCTGCCTTAAGCACTTACATATAAGACAAAAAATAACAGTACATGAACACAGTAATAGTTCTCACTATGTACTATGTGCTCCAAGAACATACCCATCACTCTTCTTTAAAAGATAACCTTTCTTCTCACTGCCATATTCCTTATTCCCCTGAAGCTGATGCATACTATATCCTCCTTGCCTGCTCTGTGAATCCTAAAAAAGGGGAAAACACCATTAATGTTTCCTGACATAAAAGTTTTCCTAAATTTTTAAGCTTATTATACTTTATTTCTCTTCTGTACTATAACTTCACAAATTAATAAACATTTAAAAAAGAGAATTCCTAATGCATGTTTTACATCCATAGGGCAGCTTGGTTTTACATCACACAATCTCAAACTAACTGCATGTTCAAGATTGAATTACTTCATTAGGCATTTGAAGTATAGTATGGATGCAAATATGTATCTCAAAATGATAACTTCTTAAAATATAGATATTTAATATTGTATAATCTTATAATCAAAGAGTAAAAGGATAAGATAAAATTTCAAAAAGAAAGCAACAGATATAGCATGCATAAACATATATATAAATAAACAAAACCAAATACTTATAATCCCTCACTTTTCTTATCCAATTAAAAATACATATACAATTTATTCTTAGTTAATTAAGTCAACAGAAATAACTTTTGGCCTGATCTAGTGAAACAATTAAATTAGATGGATTAACTTCTTATAAGCACAGCAGAAAAAAATCCCCAAAAGTTCATTAAAACATTGACTTACTCTCCTAGACTTCGATCACGAAAGGCAAAAGCAATAAAGGAAAGAGAAAGCAAATAATTTAAAACAAGAATTATTATTTTATTTTAAAAACATGTTCCTTGAACATTAATTTTATAGCCCCCATATACAGTAAAACAATTTTTCCCCTTTCTAACAACACTATTAGAAAGAAGGCAAGAATTACTTTTTAAGGCACAGTGGTGCTTTTTCTCATCAAGTAACAAAAAACAGAATTGTGTGCAACCTCGCATATATGACATTGGCTTCATAAAAGCAACTAAGATGACTATGGGATCAAATTTTACTAAATGTTTTCTGGTCTTTATTACAATGCAAATTGTCTAAAATGACAGTTCTATTGTATCTTCTACCAAACTGGAGATAATACTGAATTTCTATTGAAAAAGATCAGGCCCAAAGTTAACTTTTAATTTTTGCAAATCTATATAAAAAGGCATAATTAAGGACACATTAATACTGTTTTAAATGTAGCTGTGAAAGAACGACCTGCACAACATCTTACAAAATCCCACAACAAACCCCAAAAGAATGGGAAGCTCAATGACTCCTTTGGCAATAACCTTACCCCTTTCAAAGCACAGTTTCTTACTATTACTACTACCAATATATACTGAAGATTACTTCTTATTTTATTCAGGGTCCTTACAACTGTTTTTCATTTTTATCATATTTGTCATAGGAGTTTAAAGAGAGGTGCTTTGGTAATGCCAGCAGTTGTGACTGGAAGCAGCATGAAGGCTGCTATTGTGCCATGTGCTGTCAGCAGTGTTTACACCATGACAGTAAGCAGCTAATTTATTTACAATAAATCTGGAACCCTCATTAGGATTAGATTCCTATTAGTATTAGCACAGCAAAGAATGTAATGAGACGCAATTCCTGTTCCAAAGAACATATCAAATGGAGATTTGAGGAAATACATCAAAATTTAAAGAAATAGTTAACAAAACAGACACAAAACATGATTCTAAATATTAGCTATATTCAACATAAAGCAGTTAAGTTACATTTGTATCAATAATTAATGTACAAAAACAGGTAATCAAAGCCTGTATTAAAGGGCTGGCTTCCTTTAAATTTTAAGTTCCTTAAAATATGTTTTATATAATGTTTTATGTAAACATTTTTTCAACACATGAATACTTTACCCAAAAATACACTAGTACCCCTTAAAATATTTTCGTCCAAGCTTTAAACCGTAGCTAACTTTACAAAATCATATAATTCTTGTGCAAAGTAACAAAACCTGGCAAAACTTGCTACCAAGACCATACATAGTGGCAACATGAGACATTGCAGCTAACAGAGCCGTAGAAAACGACTTCCCACAGTAAAGCTACAGCACCAGCACTTCTGTACAACCCAAGAGTCGAAGACTGTCAAGATGTGCTTTTCCAAGAACCAGTTAATTGCAAAGACTACAGTAACAGTTTTTTCACAGATGAAAGGACAGGTACGCCAACAAATTGTGTAAGAGCAATACAGATGTCCATAATCCTAAATGACACCTTGATTGCACACAACAGTAAACCAAGAGTTGTATTAAGAGGTTTTTAAAGTCTACAGAACAACTCATTTAGTACCTCAGTGTGTTTTTCTGAATGAAAGCTTGGGTGCTGAGGAGTAATTTTTTGCCACATTTTATTTTAAATTCAAAAAGATTCTAAATGCTTTAATAGATTTAACAGTCATGCGAGAATTTTTCTGCATCTGTGACAGAAAGCCACTGAGATGGGCAGGAAGTTTCCCTTCTGCAACAGCAACTCCAAAATAGGTTAAGCGTGGCAGAATTCACAGTTTGGAGAGGAATCACTAGTTTGAAATTCCTTCTCTTTCATAAAGAATCAGAGAAACTTAAAACTATACACAACCAGGGCCTCAGTTTTGCTATTTCAAATTGTTTTCCTGCCAAAGTAATTTTTGGAAAGAGTACTTCTGAATTTTTACAAAACAACCAGAAAAAAATCTCATTCACTTCATGTTCAGTATTCCCATTAATCCATAGATTTTCCAACAGTGAGATTACAATGCATTAATATAAGAGGGGAAAATGTATTCTTCACCACAACCAACCAGGCCATCTGTTACAACAATAAAGCCCAGCTATATGAAGATTCACATATACACAATGACGGAGAGTTGAGTAGTGAAACTCAGGCCGTGTATCTTCAAGTTCGCTGTCGCTTAACTAATGAGTAATGAATACTGGCACACTATTTCAGGATTAAAACAATGAATACTTAAGTAACAGAGACATTGTTTTACCAAGCTCCTCAGTATCTGCTATGATCATTACACTCTGACTTACGTAATACAGCAGGATCACATGCATGAAAATACATTGATTTTGAAAAAAACACTTGAACATCAATGTGATAAAACAATTATTTTATCCAAAATAGTGGATACTTTCATTACACCAGATCTCTTTCCCATGATTTGCCTGAATATCTGACAATCACAATATTGCTCCTTTTTCTTATAAGACACAATTTTAATTCTCCTCAAGCTAATCACTTTATTTGTATATTTATCAAATAACTTTTATATAGATACCATACACATATACAAAGTTTTTTCAAGAGTCCTAAGGATTTGTCTACACCATTAAGTCAGAAAAGTTTTATAGCTTATTTTACTGATGCCTGTGAAGCTACCTTATTACAACACGTATTGGAAGTTTTGGAATTTAATTTTTTTTTATTTTAAATGAGGGTACTTTCCACTGAAACAGAATAATTTTTACTACACATTCCTGAGACAGAAACATGAACAGCCACTAGAAAACAATGAGTATCAAGGGGATCCTGTATTCTCCCCCCACCAAGCTGAAGGCAGTATCTCAAATGAAAGTAGTGAATAGAGGCAATTCCACGCTCAGGACAGCAAGCAAACTCCCTCCTCAATCCCTTCACCTTCCCAGGCATCTCTGAACAATAGGTATGAATCTCTGGATATGGAAGGCCAGTCAATGGAAGATGTGGATGATGGTCCATCTACACTGGAGGTTCTGCCACAGTCAGAAAAGCCTACAGCCTCTATCATGACCACCACAAAGAAGAAAAGATGGGTTATAGTTGTAGATGATTACCTTCTGAGGGGAACAAAGGGTCTAATATGTCAGACAGATCCTCCTCTTAAAGAAGTCTGCTACTTCCCTGGGGCCTGGGCTAAGAACATCAATAGGAAACTTTCTAGCCTGGTATGGCCCTCCAACTATTATCCATTACTGCTCTTCCACATGGGAGGTGATAAAACTGCAACGCGTATTCCAAAATAATCAAAAGAGACTCTAGAGCCTTGGGATGGGAATCTGGAGTACAGCTTACTTTCTCCTCTTTCCTTCCAGTTGTGGACAGTGGCATTAGAAGACACAGACAGATCCAGTCTATTAATACTTGGTTCCATAACTGGTGTCACTGCCACAGTTAGAGGGACAAGATGCTAGCAAGGGCCTACAGCCTGTTGCTCTGAGGCTTGCTGGATACATTGCAGCACACTTGAAGACTTAAGAGAGATGACCCAGGGACTTCTGAGATAATAGTTTATCACCACAGCATATTCAGTATTTCTGACTCTAGGCTACATAATTTGGAAAATGTATATTATTATATAACATATAATCATATAAAATCTGTGATACATATCATACCCTATCTCCTAGTTCAAGAAGCATTCCAGAACACCTGCAATGGACACTGTTATGTTCCCCTTTCACATCTGACACCAGTGCAATTCATGATGTAGTCTTCTCTTTAACTGCCCTGTCTCAGCCACTGCTGCCTGGTTAACACACAAATTTTCTTCCTTACATTACAGTATTAGCAAAAGGGGTTTGGGAAGGGGACAAATAGCACAAAATCCATGCGAGTTAGCAGATGAATAGTAATACAGAAAACATACATAAAGGCAAGCTTCCAGTTCTCGTTCTGGCTTGCTCAAGTCAGGAAAATCCTGAGCACAATCTGGCTGGAGGATGGCAGGACATCCCATCCAGTGTGCATCCCATCCCTTTACAGGTTATTTCCTGAACACTAATTCTTTATCATTGTCAAGGACAGGCTACCAGGCTAGATGAAGCCTTTATTGGATCCATTACAACTGTTCTTATAGTACATTAAAAAAAATTATATTAAAAAACAATTGCATACAAAAAAGAAATAATTTCTTTCAATGCATAAAATGGAAACAGAAAATTAATCTAAACCTGTCGTTTGTTGATATGTAGTTGAACTATCTAAACATTAGTTTTGTCATAATGTTCAAAGTCCAATTTTTCTGAACCAATAACTACAGAAATTAAACCAAATACGGAATACAGAATTCACACTATTTCTGTGAATAGTATGTCTAACTTATTTACCTCCTTCTGATCAAGTTGCAGAGAAGATTTTATCAAATCACGAAGAGCAGTAAGTTGTTTCTTTTCTTCATCTTGTGTCTGCTTTATCTATCGAAAGAAATTGCCATGATATGCTTTCTGCATAGAACTTGAATTTTAGGGTTTTTTATGCATTCCAATACATAATTGAGATGTCCTGAACAATCTTCTCAACTTTTCTGTTTCTGAAATATTTACATTTATTTTCAATGACTTCTATATCCTTATGTATTCACCTTCTACGTATGCACGACTTGAAAAGCATGCTAAAACGAATGTACATGCTCTGTTCTGTTACATTTCAATAGTTTGCTATATCTAATGCAACTAAATTATTCTCTGCAGTATTAATGAAATAAATCAAATAAGCCCAACAGATGATTTAAAGAATGAAAATACAGTTTAATTCAGCCACAAACTACAACAGCAACGGGATTATTGTCATTTTGATTATGGAACACAAAATCATTTGGGTGACAAGTGAGCTTTGATTCTATATTATTACTTGCCTTCAATGAACATAACAAGACGATTGAAAACTGTGATGCTATCATCGAGCAGTTTCTTTTTGAAAAATGAAAATAACTGAAATTGGTGCTAATAATCTAATCTGATTGAATGATTCCAACTTTAATTTAGTAGTAGAATGAAAGTTACTTTTCCTAATAACTGTAAAAACAAAATTTAAGATAGTCAAGATACTTTTTTCCTCAGTCTAGCTATACTCAAAGTTGCAAAGAACACACTTCCATTATAAAATACAAATGAAATATACACATTTGTAGTCGTATATAAAAGGTAGTTATATAAACAAAATATTTCCGTTTTCAGATATTAAACTACTTCTAAGTAAACTTACATTATATAAGTCAGCAGCCAACTTTTCAATATATTGTTTAAGTTTATCAGCTGTTTTCAAGCCATCTTGGAAGAAACTATAATGAAAAATACCTGTGATTTATCAGGAATACACATATTTCATAACACAGACTAGATTGCCTTGTGGAGAGAAACAGCAAAAACAATAAAACATATCCAGCACCTCCCATGTCAGAAAAAGGAAACAAACTTTCCACCCTTAAAAAAAAACCAAACAGCAAAACCCCCCTTCCTATTAGTTTTAAAGTACAGTATCTTTCAGCAGTGCAGATATACCATTGTCACTTTAACAAATATCAAATTAGAGAGAATATAGTTTTAGATCATTTTTATCATTGCTAGTTGACATGTTTCCCCTTAGTAATTTCTAAAATCTGTTTCCTGTATTTGAGTTAAGTAAAGTTCCTGTATGTTTGCCTCTACGCTTCTAATGATGACAAAGTCATATTTTACCAATTTAACCTCAAGGAATTTCAAAGAAATTAGAATGGTTATAAAATTTCCATAAAAACTAGAAACTATTAAACAGAATAAAAGAGCTATTTCTAAAATTACATTCAAGATCTATGTCTGAGGAAGTAAAATTAATTTTGTATGCAACATGCAGTGTTTTCCCTTTGCCTATTTCTCTATCGCTCACCCACCCCACTCATTCAATTTCATACTCTATACTGAAAGATTACAGACTAATAAGGTGAAGTTCTAGACACCTGGTAGATTAAAATTATGATAAAAATTCCTGATGCAACCAAAACAAACAAAAATTGTATGAAAATAGAAAATTGTAACTAAAGCTTAAAAGCACTGCACTTACTTGCATTGTGCATGGTAATACTTAATAAGGTTCTGCAGAAGGTCCACACCTTTTTTTGTCTTGATTTCATTAACCTTAATAAGATACTGTACAGACAGTGAAAAATAGGTTGATAATCCTCACAATCATCTTCAACATTTTTCAATCAATAAAACATCATTGCTCAACACATTAATTATCTCCATGTTTAATCTGGATGCTGACTCGTAAGCCAACAGCCCATTAAAGATAAGCAAAATATAAAACACGTAACTGTTTATTTGCCCATTCCTGAAAAATTCAAACACCCCAAAAATATAAAACAGATTCAGGAAAAAGTTTCATCTTTTCCATCAGAAGATGTCTCTCTTTTAAGGCTACTGCAGTAATTACTGAAATATTTTAAAAATATAAACATTATGCAATTTAAACACCACTGAAATTTAAGAGAGAGAACTATTAATATAAAAAGCAGTTCCATGGAACTAACGCATCACTATCATTTGTCACTTTATTAGAAATTTTAGAAAACTTCAGAAAGCATGTTGGAAGAATGATAAAAAAATACTTCCTGAACAGCTCAGCCATAAACTTGTAAAAATAAGAGATGTTTCCATAGCACATTTTCAGCCTGAGAACCTTAGCATAATAAACCCAAAGAAAACAAATATAACAAAAGGAAGCCAAGTTTTGCACAGAGTTGCTATAATATCTTTATCTTGCTGTACTATGTGACATTGAAATAATTTCCTCCCTCCACCTCCATTACACTACAAAGTAGATTTCACCATCTTTAAGTAAGACCCACAAAGCACTTTTAAATTATGGTGTCATAATTATAAGTTTAAACTTTATTCTTACTTCACACATCTGTAGCTGAAATAGCCGCCTTTCCTTCTCCATTTCCTCCGCTATCTCAGCTCCTGTTATTTCAGTTCTTATCATCCCATGCTGTTTTGCATGTTCTCTTTTTTCCTTTTCAATTTTTGTACTGAAATTTTAATTAGAAAACATTTTAGAGAATTTCATCTACTACCATGTGACCTAGTACTATTTGGGGACAAAATATAAATTAAGAAATATTAAAGAAGCTAATCTGAAGATATGTTCTTCTGATACCAAATCCTATACAGATGTTTCAAGTGTCCAGAAGTAATGGAGTGATGAAGCTGCCCTTCCTTCCTTTCACCTTTTAATTTTTTCTCTTTAATTTTTCTCTTTAATTTTTTCCAGGTATGTTACCTGGGGAAAAAAATAAAAAAAATCTCATTCTGCCTACATGATGTACTCCATAGCCTTAATCTCCATATACTGTGATGTAAAGTGTACATATAAGAAACTACTGATTTGGCAGGAAAACAGCAAAATATATGCTTCATGCTTGTAAATAAGGAATGAATAAAAACAATAAGGACGCATATGAAGCTTATCACTGATGCCAACTGACATGAACTCCAGTCATTACAGTTTCAGAGAAAGCCAACACTGAAATTCTGAAAAGGTGAAATGCAAATATGGAACTAAGAGACCACATGCACACTACTGAGAGTTTTACAGTGTGGCTATCCTTACATATCTACTCTGCAGACTACCCAGATACTCCATTTGTATGCAAACTCAGATTTCCAATACAGAGGAGAAAAACGTAAGCGTCTTATTTTTTTTTAAGTAATCTCTTTTCTCCAGCAGCCTTTTTCAGACAAAGGAGGCTGAAGCTGTAAAAGATGGGACAAAGCACAGGGTGTTTATTAGACTGGTACTCCTTGCCAGGGAATAAAAAGGTAAAAGGATTAATTTGTTTGTGAAGTCTGCTTTTCTCCAGCTGAGAAAGGCACAATGTAGAAAAAGGTTCTCTTCAGCACTGCGCCTCTAAACTTGACTTGATATTTGGTCTTGAACAAGCCCTGGGAAATGGGGTTCTCTGAGAAGCCTAAACGATATCATCATCTTCACCTTAATAAACTCAAGTGAAATTTGTTTACAGAGAAACATAAAAATAATAATTAAAAGAATAATAAAACCACAGGCACCTTTCTGTAAACTTGTCACATTCAGAACAGAATCTTATTGATGATTCCATCTACTGAGGGTGTATGAGATACCGCTGTATAATGGCATTTGGTGTAAATTGGCTGGTAAAAATACCCCTGATTTTACATAGAGCAATTTGAGGGCCATAAATAATTTTTTTAAAGCAATTTCCTATCTCTAGAAAACCATTCAATATTTCTGCAAAATATGCAATATCTGTAAGAACTAAGTAACTAAAAAAGAACAAAAAACCAATACTGCATGTAAATCTGAATGCTCAACTGAGTATGATTTTGCAGTTTTGGGATAGGAATCTTCTTTCTGCCTTAGATGAGTAATAACCTCATTTCCAGTTCAGTTGTTCACAGGCATTTAACATTGTAATGAATGCTGAAGGCAGAAGTTACTATATGTAGGTAAGAAAATTATGCCAATAATAAATGCTTCATCAGTTCTAAGTGGCCTTTTTCTTTCGCTTTCCTCTCTTGGCTAGACATAAATGAAACAAAGCTAATAATAGGATTAAAAAGTAGAATAAATAAAAGAAAAAAAATTAAGTCCTGAGAGTTCCTGAATTCTGACAAAGCAACTGCCCATCACTTCCCTGAGTCCATTCTGAACCATTCCACTAACATTTCTGCAACTACGATACTACTTGTTTCCAAGCTTCTATTTTTATAAATAATTCTTTACATGCAGAAGATGGGTATCATAACAAGAAAATATTTTTAAAACCACATATATTTTAGAAGTCACACTAATTGCACTAAATTTCTTGCCTCACAAAATCATACACTTCTGCAATACAGGACAACATATAAATCTTGTAATTTTTATCATAGATAGCATTTATGGATTCTTACAACCATATTCATAAAATCTATCTGAAATCTCCGTAATTCACTTTACAATATTCAGTATCTAAGCATTATTATGCTTACAGTAAAGAAACATGGAGCAGTCCTTTAACTACTTCACAGAAGATATAAAAATATTTTATTTCTATTAGTGCAGGAGAGATCTGCAGAAGAGATGCCTTGTTCATATTCACATTTGCATCCACAGTACATAGTCTGAGACCTAGAGGGTGGAGGGTAAGTGAGGGCAGGGAAGGAGAAAAGGAAGAAAATTACTTACAATTTGGTTTCATAATCCTTCCAGGCTTTGTCAAATGGCTTTTTGAGGTCCTTAGAAAAGAGAAAATTTGCTTAGAACACTTTTAAAACTTTGTCTTTGTAGTTAAGATATCAAGTTATAAATAGCAGCAAAAAACACTGTTTTGTCTTAAAACTTTTCAGACAGCACTTGGAAAGAACCTTACTTTTTAATTGTGAAGTGTTCCTTTCCTGTCCATCTTAATGAAAGAATTTACAATGAAAGAAGTATCACACGTATGCCAATTTTGAGTTTGTTCTTTGAACTATATACAGAATAATGATGGATGGCAACAAAAGAAATAATCTCCCGAGTGGAAAGCAGTCATGAGACAGCTGAACCCAAAACATTTCCCTAAATAAAAAGTTTTCAACACTTACCCCCTTAACACCTTTTAAGTCTCCTTTTAAGAGAGAATCCAAAGTGAAAATAACATTGTGGCTTAAACCCTGGAGCTAAGAAGAAAAACATTATACTGTTATAATTGGAAAAGATTTATTATGATCTTATCGAACTACCGCCAACAAATCTTCGACCTTCGCTAATGAAGTTGCAACCATCTCAAGATTTCTAAATTAACAGTAAATTCAAGTCTAGGAAGAATTAGGAAACTTTCACTTGCATCAGACATAGAAGCTTTATAATTAGTATTTACATATACAGGGTAATATAAACTGAGAATTTTAAAAGTAGCACACAAGCAAAGTTGTGAAAGCACCTCAAGATAATTTTCAGTCTCTCAAAGCAAACATTTGAATTATGCTCAAATATTTAGGAAGCAAATTACTTCTTGGAACAAATGTTTCTTACACCCTCCAGAGTAAGATGTAAGAACCTGCTGTGCTACAGGCAGATAACACACACAGCACACAAGCACAAACAAAACCAGCAGGGTCACTAGCTCTTTGATTATTCCCAGCTATTTGGGAAGACTGTTTGTTTACTTGTCCACCATGGAAATTCAACATCTGCTTAAACTCTAGAAAAAGTTTAAACTTCACCCCGTTAAATCCTTGCCTGGTTGATTACATATGTGTGTTCCATTCGTCTTTGCCAGTCTGAGGGTAGAAAAATCTACTGCTGTAATTCTATCTGAGCATGTCTGGTGTGTACGGTTCCTGAATTGTCATGATCACAGGAAAGAGATGTATAACAACATTATCCTGTTCTAGTGAAATGCCTATGCTCCATGAACTCTTCAGTTCCTCAATAGGGAAGGATAGGGAGAAAGATTGGAAGGCTGCAAGACAGCACATCCTCTGCTTGAAAACCAAAGGAGCAGGGAAGCGTTACATTAGTGGCTTTAATCTGCCATATATGGCCCAGCTCCACTCTCCTCTCCTGTAAGATCTTCTGTGTATTTTTGTCCATGAAACAAGTTAAGACATTTTTGTGAAATGATGCATACAGATGAGAAAATCAAAATGATCGCTCTAGCTGGTTCTCCAAATATAATGTTCCATTCACAAAGACCTTATATATTTAAAAGACATGAAAAACATAAATATTCCATTTTCCAAAATAGACATTATGTAATTTTAAATACAAGCATATAAAAAAAAAATCCAAGAAATCTTACTCCTGTATCATGGTTTATTTCTTTCATAGGAATAAATAAAACCACGATGAAACACGGCATGACCTGTGTGCATTCGCTGCTGTTTTAAGAGCCAAGGCCTCTTACCAATTTATAAGCAGCCTCTCATACTATGTTATTATTTATAGGAACTACATTCACTATATATAAACCAGCATATATTCCTTCATAGAGTCACTGTCAAGTCCAGAGAAGAAGGAAATGGAAAAGGAAAAGGAAAAGGAAAAGGAAAAGGAAAAGGAAAAGGAAAAGGAAAAGGAAAAGGAAAAGGAAAAGGAAAAGGAAAAGGAAAAGGAAAAGGAAAAGGAAAAGGAAAAGGAAAAGGAAAAGGAAAAGGAAAAGGAAAAGGAAAAGGAAAAGGAAAAGGAAAAGGAAAAGGAAAAGGAAAAGGAAAAGGAAAAGGAAAAGGAAAAGGAAAGACAAAAAAACAGACTTGCTTCATTTTCCAGCTATCCCAGACAGAAAGGATTTCTGTAAAGTCGGTCCCCCAGAGATCACTGCCAAACCTGGGCTGCCAGAGCTCAAGCTCAGTTTAGATGCCTGTTTTTCTCATGAAGACACAAAGCAGTCCTACAAAGCACAGTTCTTGAACTTGGTGTGCATTATCCTCTGGAAGTCAACTGGGGTCTTAGCATGGCAGAGGGCAAGGTGGATCTTTTGTACACAGGTTATCATACAACTGCTTCATTGTCACCTCAGAGCTTGCCAACCACCCCTCAAGCTTTTTCTTTCAACTTGCAGATGCCATAACTGATAATGATTCTTAACACGACACACTTGCATCTTCTTGTTATCTTGACAACTTTTTTATATGTCAATATTTCACACATTATTATTCATAAAATCTTATAGTCAAATTGTATTCAAAGCAAGATGAAAGACAGCCACTAGAACATCCTGAGCTGCAGCCTTAAACAATAAAATAAAAACACAGAGCAAACGTTCTTCATGGCTTAAAACATCAAGATCTGAGAAGGTTTTTTTCACCTTAATTGCAAACACAATTAGTGCTAAAATATTAATTTTGTATGAAACAAAAAAGAAACCTCATTGCTTTCAGTGACTAAAACTTCTAAAGGTTTTTTTCTTAACGTGGCTTCATTAAAGGAGTTTATAGTGGATAGTCTAAGATTTGATTCTATTTAAAGAACTAATTCTTTTCCACCTTCTTAGTTTAAAAACATTGACATATGCCTCCCACACAATATTATGTCATAACAGAAATAAAAGGAACCCAGGAATTTGTAGAGGATTATACCGTTTCACAATTTGCCCTCTATTGGCTTTTTTTCTCTATACATCACAACTAAGAACTCCCTGGCAATGTCAAATTTGCTTGAGAAGTAAACGAATTATGAATATTAGGCCAAGGAATTATTAACCTAATATCTACTTTATCAATACACAGATGAAAGAAAAGGTAATATTCCTTTTATTCTCAACCAGTTCAGTTTGTGAATTTTGAGAAAGAATATTCAAAAGATTTGAGTCCCAGCCTCATTCATAAAAACAGAAATAATACATGTGTGCATTACAAGTGGATATGGCAGATCTAAAGCAATTACCAGGGCAGGCATGAACAACCGTACATTACTATAGCTTTTTTTGTCTTTTCCAAGTCTACCCATTAAGAAGAACCATTTCAAGATATTAATACTTGGCTTGAAATAACTGAATAGCAGCCAGTTATTATGTCAGCTAGGAAAAAAAAAAATCCTAAAAAGCAGTGTATTACTCCAATATGGTAAGGTTTTAGAATAATTTATTACATTCGTGAAGCCTTAATAAAACAGTAGCCCAAATGAATCACAAACATGTCAGATAAAGCAAAGCAGTCTCATATCTAGAGGCAAAATTAAGGAAAAACACCTTAAAAGATGGAAATACCTACGATAATTTTGGGAGGAGAGAGGTGAAGAGAAGACAATTTGGCCACAAAAATTAGCTGAGGACATTTACAGGAAAGGGAGGTTTACAAAACCAGACTTTAACATTTGGAAAAAGTCAAACCTCTTGCAATTTTGCAAAATTTTTAAAAAAATGAAGTGATCTGCAAGTGCTCCAAGTTTTTGAAGAACACTTCTAACACATCTAGATCAATTTAGAGATAGACACACACAGTTTCACCTATACAGATCTTCATACCGCTTTTTAATGCAGCATTGTTATGAATTACTGCATAAAGAATCAAACCTACAACAGGAGAGGAGGTAAAAATAGGAAAAAGCAGAGAAACTGATTCTGGTGGGGCACTCAGAGATTGATGAAAATGTAGACCAATATTGACAATGGCCAATCACACTGTAATTACCTTACCAGATGCTACAGCAATGGTCATTGTGTGTAATTTTTTAAATAAAATCTTAAAAAAAATACTCAGAAATATAACATGATATTTATAGGTTTTAAGTTTCAGATGCTACATTCCTCATTCTACATTCAGATGTGAAATTCTTTGTGATCTGGGTGGTGAGACACTGGGACAGGTTGCCCAGGGAAGTTGTGGATGCCCCATCCTGGAAGTGTTCAAGGTCAAGCTGGTTGGGGCTTTGAGCAGCCTGGTCTAGCGGGAAGTCACCCTACCCATGGCAGGAGGGCTGGAAATAAATCTTTCAGGTTCCTTCCAACCCAAACCATTCTATGGTTCTATGATTCTATGACTTGGTGACATCACCAGTTCACAGTAAAATTTGTAAAGTGACCTACTTAATTTTGTTAAAATGATTAATGGATATGCTTTTATTCTTGACCCTGTGTTCATAAAAATCATTTCAAAATGATGGTTTCCAAACGTTGTATATGTAATACAAGTTGCTGACTTTACTCCACAGTACATGCTCAGAGCAATAAAGTGAAGATCACTTTCGAAGTGACCACTCTGTAATTCCTTTACACAGAAGAACATGAATTATTCTGTACCCTTTTTCTCAAGAAATATGCATTCTATCACAATCCATGGGCAAACATTTGATTAGTCATAATCTAAGTTCAAAAGATATAATAAAAACTGTTCCAAACTTTTCAAGGGTTTGGTGTTTTTTTTTTTTTGTGTGGCTCTATTCCTTATTTGTCTTCCTGTCTTTATAGATCATTAATTATTACATTGGACGTTTACTAAATAAGGCATTTACGTAAAATGTCTGCTCTATGTAAAAAAAAATATCCTATTAGCTTGCCACTCATCTTAAAACCTATGGCCATTTTTTGAAGTAATTTAACTAATGTAAGCCTCAGTACCTACTCTGGGGCTTTGTTAGAGACCTTATACAATCCTTCTCTAAAATGCTTTTATACTAGACCTCAATTTCTAAGTCTAGATTATAAAAATCTTATTTTTTTCTGTGTAATTGCATTATTCAGAAGGATGATTACTAAAAGCAGTGGGTAAACAAAGCAGAACTACCTATACCAGAGAGAAGGTGATAAGTATATGTTTTTAAAACACTGAGACATTTGCAAAATAAGCTCATTGTCTATTTGAGACTGAACGAAGTAAATCACTGAATAACCTACTTTAAATTATGTCAGCAAGAATTTAGATCAACAATGCTTCATAGTCTAGCTGAAATTGTATAATGCTGTTTTGAATGTGTGGCTTAAGTTTTAAGTTTTTCCTCTCCAACAGCATTTCTTCAAATAAATGAATAAATAACCCCCCCACTTCTTGTTTGCCAGTTGAAAGAAGTTAAAAATTTCTGTGGAAGACCTCCAAGGGCTGAGGTCCACAGAGCATTCGGATAAGGGTGATGATTCTTAAATGAATAAGCAGGTAATGAAGAAGAGGTAAGACTCAGAATGTAGAAATAAGCACGAGAGGTCAGAAGTGACACCCTGTTTTGAATGTTATTGGCTGTGCAGGCCAAGATATTTATAAGTGAATCTCAGAGGACTGCTGAGTCAGGTGAGAAGGTCTGCTGATACTAAGCTACTCTGGGTAGTAAAGCAAAGTTGGGTATGAAGAGCTGTGCAAGAACCTTGCAACACCACTGACAGAACAAAATTAAAGACTGAAGTCTATGCTGAATAAGGTAAAGCGATGCATAAGGAGAAAAAACCGCATATAGAATCAGCTTTATGAAATAATCAAGAAAAATGTCTCGAGGAAAAAACACCTTGAAGATACAGCACAAAATCCCTTGAAAACATCAAGCTCGATGCTCAGTAATCAGACTGCGATCAGCCTTCAGAAAGGGAATAAGACTTGAACAATCTCCACCTTTGTCCGCCTCATTTCAGAAAAGGGCATAACAGTATGAAGAGAAAATACAGGAAGGAACAACAAGGATAATCCAAGTTATGGAATAACTAAGACTCATCTAGAAAAGTAACTGAGGAAGGGGAATGGAAGAATTTCAATTCTTTGGAAAAATAGGGAAATATATTTCTCGTAAGATAGAAGAGTCAGGGAACAATAAATGAAAGAATCGGGTTCAAAAGAAACAGAATAAGTATTTCAGGGAGCACTATGGAGGAATCCACCATAATCTGTGCGAAACACAGCATATATTCAAGAAATCCTTAGACAAATTCATCGAAGTAACATATAACAATTACTACAAAGCAAAAGACATTGCCTCCAGGTCCAACACCTGAGCTGAAGACTGTTTTCATGACCACAGTACAGAAATTATCTCTATATGTTTGCTCTCTTCCTACTCTCTTCACTCAAGATTCACTTTTGGTCAACTGTCAAAGCCAGCGTACCAGCTTCATGGACTTTGATGTGACCTAAAGGAGTTATGGTCATGCTAGGGACTCTAGGAAAGAAAATGGGTAATATTGCTCATACTTTACACACCAAAAAGCTTGGATATAAGCCCAACTATAAGAAAAACACCACTTTCCAAATACAACACATACCAAAGCCCATGAAACATGATTTCAGAAGAAATGTGGCCTCATTACTTTGTGTTCAAAGAAATTTGGTATGACTACAATTTTATTAAGCAGCTTTCAGAAGTAAAAGGCCTAAGACAAAACTTTAGACTAGACAAACCTTTAAACTACCTTCATAAACCTAATATCAAAGCAATGGCTGCTTTGTATACCATAGGGAGAATGGAATACCAACACCATTTCATCAAAACACCACTTCCCCAAATGGTTTTGGTTTTTTTTTTCAAGAAGTTTTCTTTTGAGATAAGACAAAACAGCCATACCAAACAGTATTGGATTTTTAACTGGAAAGATCTCAAGTCAGAGAATAATTTACAATGATTTCCAAGTCTCAACATTTATATTTTTCTTCTTAACTGCCAATTAACAATGAAACACAGCAAGTGTGTAGTAATATCCATCAGAGATAATTTCTGCAGAAATTATTGTGTCGGTTTTTAAAAAAACCTGAAAGAATCTCTAAAATAATCATCAGTCATCAGGGTCACGAAAAACTAAAAGACTAAGGAAGTTTGAAACTCCTCACCAGGTTCTTCAGCAGCGTTGATAATTCTTTAGTAAGCGTGGAAAATTTTACAAAAGCTGTGCCAAGATCTGGATTATCCCGACTTAAAAAATTACTTCCAAATTTATCTAGTACTTGTGCATAGTTTTCTTCATTTTGAACATGATCTGCAAAGAAAAATTAAGTCAGAAAGTTTATTTCTTGAAGATGGTCAATTATTATTTTAAGTTTATGTATTGCAATATAGTGACAAAGCAACCGACAAAGAGTACTGTCAAAAAAGCCACGAGTTAATGCATTTACTGAAAATTGTAATAATGTTAAAAAGAACTATTTAGCAATAGACGTATATATGCTTCTTTGAAATCACCAATTTGCATTTCTAAAACAATAAAAAAGCTCTGTCATTATTAGTAAAGTAATAAGATGAATAGAAGATCTAACGAACAATATAAGTACATATCATCATTATGTAGACAATATCAAAATTTCTAATTGTCTACTGTAATGCAAACTTTTTTATTGTAAATTAGGACACTTCTGCAGAACAAATAAAGTCAATAGTATTAGATACAAAATTAAGGAGACCAAGTCTGAATGACAGAAGTTTAAAAGAAGAAACATATCTTGCAGATAGAGATTCCCTTTTTTCTCCTGCTTTGTAAAACTAAAACTGTAAAAATTACCCCACTGAATGGAATTCATATCAGTATACAGCCAAACACTTGTTTCAATACATTTAATAGCAAATTGAACATAGAGAGTGGTCAGAACAAAGTTAATGAAAGAAGCCAGTAAAGGAAAGTAAAATCCTTAACTTGGGGATGAAGGAAATTCTGAATCACAGACCATTATGACTGAAATGTGTTTCCTGCTTCTATTACTTTCCTTTCTGGCATCTGTTTGCATAATTTTTTCTTACTTCCATTTTAGCATTTTTAAATAGAAAATTTGACACTACAGACTTTTGGGACATACTTTATTACCTCCACCTCTTAGAGGAATATTGTTGCTATTTATGAAATAAACATTTCACTTTAACATGAATCTTAGTCTTACTACTTTTTTTTTTAAGCCACAAACATAAAACCAAAGAGCTGTTCCAACTTGAACAAGTTCTGTACAATGAAAGGGGAGCTGGGAGGAGAGGACAGTTGCCAATAGGTACCATGTATTTTCCCCAAAAGATCTTCAAGATTTATATTCTTCAAGCTGTCATAGTGTCTGAGAGTCTTTGAATTATTAGGGTTGGGAGAAAACGGGAAAGGGGAGGGGGTGGGGAGAAAGACAAGATGTAAGTTTAAAACGAGGCTCGCAGATGATATCCCCCAGTGCATGAATTTAATTAAGAGCTGATGAAAAGTTAAACAACAACACTTCTAAGGTATTATAGGTACTCAAACCAATAGTGCACTACAGCTACACCAAAAAAAAGTGAAAACCTATTCGAATAAACTCACAATGCCTATTTACCAAAATCCAAGCCCAAACCCCACACATCAAACAAGTTACAACCTAATAAACAGACATTAACACTGAGGTTTTCAAAAGGCCAAATATTTAACCATATGTTAATATGCGTTGTAACTCAACAGTATGTTTTGAACAGAACTTTTCCAAAATACATAGTTTTAATCAAATAGCTTCGGTTAAAACTAAGGAAACCATGACAGACCAGTAAAATATGCATTTAGTTTTGATGTAAAGCTGTTGCATAAATATACACCGAAGACTCTACCCAAGAAGGAGCTTTGACTTATGCAGTCCTGAGCTAATAAAGCTGAAATGTACTGTACTGTGCTGAAGGAAAAGGAAAGATAATGGAACAAAGTCAGAAAGCAAGCTGCTCGCTCATGGAACCCCTGTCCTTGCCTGTGAAGCACTTCTAACCTACCCCACCATATTTCCCAGCATTCAGATTTTAAGTGCTCTGTTGTTTCATAGAGCATTTTCAAAAATAGTTTTAGAGAGTAGAGTTAGAGAAAATAGCTTTCAGTAGAGACTGAAAAACAGCTGACGGCTCTTTCCTTTATCTGTGGAAAAGCAAAAAAAAATCCTGGTCAGAAAGCGGAAGCAGGAAGCAGATTCTTGTCCTAGAACAATGTATAGGAAATTCTCAAGAATCCCTGATTGCAAATCACCTAAGTCTAGGTTTTGGTTATGATATAAAAGGAATAATTCTGTAATTATCACACATATACACCCAAAATTCAAGCACTGTGTAAGGATAATAAATTTTAAATTTTTACATAAGTATCAGCTTAAGCCTTGTAAATGGAGAAGAAATATTTTCTGTTGACGAGGTAAAGTAGGTCCCTAATCGACCTTAAAGCTTCAGAGATGAAAAATTAAATCTGCAACACAGCCTATGCTAAAATGGAACATATGAAAATCAACACGTTTAGAGCAAAGAACATGTTTTAACATCCCTATAGATGTCTCATGTGAACACAGAAATTAATTCCTAGTGCCCTAACAGAATTTCCTTTGCATAAAGAAAGCTATAATGTGCACGACTCGATGTTTACTTCCTTAGATACAAGTACCATAGGAAGGATGTTAATAACCCTAGAGAGGGAGACAGGAACACTGACAGCAGGACATACAAAGGACAATGTTTGCCTTCTAGAACTGGCTCATGTCTTCTCAATCGCATAAATAAAGCTTAGTAATTTGACGAAAATAGAACAGCTTCCCCAGACAGACATCCTCCTCCTTCAGCAGTTCCCGGAGAGGTGCCAGAATCACGGACAACTGAGGATTCCTCCCTGATGGGATCTGGCAAGGCAGCAAGTACCTGAGCACACGTTGAGGGCCTCATTACAGAAAAACAGCTGTAATATAAAGTGATATAGTGGACTGGATACAGCAGTGACATTTTCTGAGCTGAAAGTTGCGTCTTTTCTTCTCCACAAGCCACATCTTCAACTGCAGGCAGCTGGACTAGATGGTCCCTTCCAACTGAAATATTCTATTCTATTGAGAAACACTCAGTGGACAATTCACTTTTGTTTTTTAGAAAACCCTGGTAGAGCTAGTTGTGCAGCAATGTTGCAGCAACCCTCACTTCTATGCTATAATGCATGCATTAAGGGTTACGTGTTAAGAGGAGGAAACTAGTACAAACGAATCTGAAGACATAGACCCAAGCAACTGAGGAAAGAACAGCCACAGAGCTTACAGCAGTTTTCTGCTGTACAGCAGCACTTAACAGAAGCAGAAGCAGGGAGTAAGTTTGCATTGAGCACTGTGAAGGCTCAGGCTTAGGAACCCCCAGGGCTGAATCCCACCTTGCTCTGGTACCCCAGGCAGTGACCTATGCCTAAAGCTACTTGTCGGAAGCTTTTCCCAGGACAAAGACAGAAGACTTAAATAAGGTTTCCAAGGCATACAAAGAGGTTGCACTCTTTCATTGAAACCTACAACATTCATTCAGCACTACGTTTATTTCCTATTCAGAAGTTACTGGAATTTTAGCATATGCTTCTAAACCCAGTGAAAGTCACATCTATTTGTGCATATTAAATAAGGAAACTGAAGTACAAACACACACTATGAAAAGAGGTTAAAGAGCAGTCTTTACATACTGGAGCTAGAAAACACATCACTAGAATTAAAGCCTTATATTTCCTTTGTCTAAAAGAGTTTTGTTCAGATATATTACCCTGCAAACACCGAACAATAAAAAACCCAGCCACACAAAAAAGTTAAATAGTTTATAGAAGAAAAATGCACAAACATAACTCTTTCCTGTCACTGATTAGACTTTAATTACTGCCCAAAGGAACCTGAAGAATGTCTAAATTACTGAGAATTATTTCTGCATATCTGCTTAAGTCCAAGAAAGAGAATCACAATTCAGAAACCTGATCAACTTGAAACTATCTTTTATGTTGCACTTACAAAACAGCTGTGTTCCATGGGTAGCCAGAGGAAAAATAACCAGGGTCAGAGCCAAGTTGCATTTATGAATGGAAAACCAAACACATGAAAAAAGACTCAGAAAGGCTTTCGAAAAAACAAGAAAGCTGGCAAAGTTTAAAAGGATTGCAAAAGAAGGTACTTGAAATAAGAAAGCATCCTTTCTCATTCCATCCTTCACAGAGCTGAAATCTAATGAAAAAATAACAGAAAAGAAAAAAAATTATTGCCATATTCTTATCTGGACTTGGTAATAATAATGCCTTCTGGACTGAGACTGCTGAAGGGAGAAGTAATAAAAACCTCTTTCATAGACTTCCAAAGCAAAGAGCATCTCAGTGAGTCTGTAAGGTTCTCTAGATTATCACCGTGTAAGTGCACTGAGAGAGAAGCCAGCCCAGAAAGGTAAATGACTTCTTTTTGCATCTGTGTTCATCACTGATGTTCTTGAAGAAGTTTTCATGGAAGAACTTTCTTTCAATGCTGTTTCAGAAGATTTACACTGAATCTAAGTGGCAACAACAGAATTCATAGAAGCTGACAAAGTGCCTGGCAATGCCAGGCCACTTAAACCTATGTATGAAAGAATAAAATAGGCAAACTATATAGTTGTAAAGTAAACCCTCTTATTTATAAGTCTCAATACTACACAAAGAATGAGAAGGAAATATAATAGCTATTTTTAATAAGACCTCCGGAGAGAAATGAGAATTCCAGCATGCACCAGCAGAGAAGTAACGATATAATCCTCAGGCAAATTTGTAGAAATTACCATGCAAAACAGAGTTGGTAGACATGTGAATAAATACAAAATGCTGAACAAGAAACACGTGTTTTAAAAAAAAGAAATTTTCACTTCACAAAACACCATCCCTAAGGGGATCAACAAGCATGTGGGAAGAGGAAATCCACACTAAATGATCTGTATGGATTTCTGAAAAGGTCTGTCCCTCACTAAACTGAAACAAACTAAGCAAACAGAAGATAACAGGGATGAGCTTCACACAGAGGGAAAACAGAGGTTAAAAAGACGTGGTGGGGGAAAGAAAGAATAAGGAATTAATTTTCTCAACAGAGCGAGGTCACCAGTGAATTCCTGTACAGAACAATGATACAGCGCACATCATATAATAATATATAAATGAGTTGGGAAATAAGATTCATAGTGATAAACTCTGTTCTTCTTTTCCATATAATACTATAAATTATCCAGGGCAACTGAAACAAAAGCTGTCTCCAAAGGTGTAATTTATCTTTCCAAACACACTTCTACAACAAACATTGGACCTTGGGGTCTACCCTTCCCCTTACATACAGCACAGGAAAAGTCACAGTTTAGCTCATGCTAATCTAACTGCACAGGAAGTCAGATGTTTCTCACCCTGGAAACCTCTACACATATCCATTAATTGTCCAAAGAGTCTACGGCAACAGGCTTCCATCAGGAGGATACAGAATTATACGTTGAATGGCCAATGTATGAAAGTGTGCATTAGGCAGCATTAACACAAGGGAAAATACTCCTTACCTTTAAGAGTTTATTGTGTAACTAAACATTAGAAAGAAAAGTTCTGGAGTTGTATAACCTTGATGTTCAGTACCAGGCAAAACAAAGCTGAACATCAGAAACGATTAAGAAAGAAACAGAGCATGCAATAAAGCAACATAAAAACATTGCCACAGTGTGCTTAAACCCTTAAGTTTGTGTGCAGCTCCTGTCCTTTTTGCCCAAAATTCACTCCTCTTTTTAAAGAAGAAAGTCTATGCTGCCGTTTTGGAGAAAGTAAGTAAGGATAATTAAATGTATATTACTGTTTCTGTGAAAAAACAAACAAACAAATAAAAACCACTCCAAAACCCCCTAGGGCTGCTGAGTTCAGATTTTGTGGAAGACTGTGGAAACAACTCAATCCAGAAACCTATTTCAACATATAGAATGCATAACATTGAATCAAATTGGGATTAAACTACCAAAAAAGTCCTCCAACACTACGCAAGCTTTAAGACTTCAAAGCCTTCTACAAACTCTCGTGCCCCAGAATACGCAGAAGTCCCTCAATTTCATGTCAAACAAGTGATTCTCATGGGCTTGAGACCCATGCTTTGAGAAACAGACAGGGCCAGTCTCTTCCTCAGGGGAGCTGAGGCCAGAAGAGCACACGTGGGACAACTTTGCATGGGAGCAAGGATACACGTAACTAGATTGATGCAAGATAGATTTAAATTCCTGAGATAAAGTGAATTGTAGAAATCTGTTAAGACGTATCAAGCACTATAATATCAGTCCTGACTCAGGTAGTTCCTGGCCTTCATATCACTGTGAGCTGAGAAAGTGTTAAATACAAACCACCACTTCCTCCCTGCACTGTTTTCCTACTTCCTCAAGCATCTGCTGTTGACCATTGTGGGAGACCATGCTGCTGGTCTGACTCAGGACCTTTAGTCTTGCACGGATTTTATGTTTTTATTTCTCCCTCATGTAAATTCTTTTGAGTGTATCTGGGAGTTACACGAGGGAACTAATGAAAAAGAGCTATTGAAAAATCCACAGCAAAACTAATTGCGCAATCTATTGCTGTTACAATTCAATCCAAATGTTACAGGAAAACTAGCCAGAACACATTCTACGTTAAGTTCAAGTACCATTCATGTAAGATGGGTTCCTAGTTACAGATGCAATCTATCATGCCAGAAATAAACAGCAAGCCAGATAAGGAGGAAGCTGTGAGCACCAGTTATCAATTTGCATGTCTCACTGGATGTTATAAACAGTACTTTCAGACAGGGAAAAAGGGATGGGAACTTTCTAAAGGATTCACACGTTTCTGTGCTGATATGTTTTCATTTCCACAGCAGTACATGTAAATCTACATATGACAAATAGGTGAGGGATGTGCACAAAACGCATAAAGTATTTGGGTGACATTTAAGCTCTCTTCGTAACAGAAGAGAATCTCTTGCGGTTCAGAATTCAGCAACGAAGTGGAACAAACCAACAGAGCAGAGGGTTAGAGCTCCCTGAAGATCTGTGTATGAGACATTGCATTGTGTGAATGCCACTGTTCAAATGTTACTTCAGGCAAAAAAAAAACCAAAACCAAAAACATCCAATACAACCAAACAAATCCTAACTATGACTTTTGGTAGAATATGAATTGCATTACTGAACCAAAGACAGAATAATGTCTATTGCCTCTGAACAACCACCTCTCATCAGTCCAGCAAGTGTTCTCTAACGTGATTATGAAGCGGGGGAGTTTTAAAAAAACATTTCCTACTCTAGCAGAAATGGTCTCACTTTCTAACAAATATTTAAATTTTTAATTCAAAATTCCAATTCTGAGTCTGCAAAATGTAGTTAGAGGTTTCCTTATGAAACATGAAAATAGTCACCTAACTCTCTCTTGAGCTAATGAACAAAAATGTTTATTACAGCTGGTTTTACTATGTTTTACATGCAGTTAACCATCAACAAAATTCACTTCCATCACTGAAGCATGATAAAAAAAATAGCTCACTTAGCAACTCCCTTTGTATAAGCAGGTATAACGAGTTTGAGTTTTAGTCCAGTCACTGAAGAGGGAGCTAAAGCATTATGGAAAGTGCTTTAACAAAAAGAATTCATACTGACCTGTACCTTTGAAACAAGACTTGTTTAAAAATAGGAAAAGAAAAAAAGAAAAACAGCTACCTAACTAACTCTGCTACTTCTAAAGTGCAGAGGCAGCCAGTTAAAGCCAGTAACCAATCCTCTTCGCTTAAACTTAGTGTGACTGGTTCACGATATAGTAGGTCCTACTTACAGGCTTCGAAAACATTACTTTTTTTACAAGACTCAAACCAAATGACAGCTAAAATCTCTAAACTGACTAGTATTCTGGGGGATAGAAATTAGGATTTTCTAAACCCCAGTATTTACAGTCAGATAGTTACGGAAAGGTGTACAGCTCTGCTACCCTATCCGCCTTTGGCACAGTTTTTAGACCTCAAGAGAAACGCAGGTAGAAGCCAGGTACACTTAAAACATTTTTAAAACCTAATTTGTATATTGATCTGCGTTTGATCATCAATAGTTACTGAATTCAAACTGATTATCCATATCCCAGCCACTTATCCTCTCAAAATTATTGTTATAGGTTGAGTAAAACATAAACAGTGTCTTTGAACAAGCAAAATAAATATCCATATTTTAGCTAAGAAGGGAAATACATTATTTTTATTGTACGTGTTATGAGGGGAGAGAAAGTGTTAAAGTAGATTATTTATTTATTTAAACTTGTTAAGAAGTTCTCATTCTTTCACTTAGAAGTGTACTCCATAAATTCAGTGTGGGACATTGTCCTGTAACTGTTCCAGCTGAAGGTAACTGCCTCAAATGTTATGACAGCAGGAATATTTACCCATGAAAATTCTTCTAGAGGCCCTTCAGAAGGAATATGAAGATGAAAGAACTAGAGAACACATTAATCTGATATATAATCAAAGAAAGAAAATTTTAAATCCAGCACTCCTAAACAGATAAGCATCTCTTATGGTGTACACTTCAACAGGATAAATTGCAAAACACTTCTCAAACTTGGAATCAAATGCTTAGGTTTTCATGTACAACGAAAACAATGTCCTACCTTGTCCCGAGTTATATATTGCTTTCACAGATTTTTTCACCTTCTGTAGTGCAGTTCTGTCTTGATCCAATGCCTACAGTAACAATAAACAAACAAACCTTAAATATTTACTTCATTGTTCCAAGAGAATGCACTAGACCACTTAAACATAAACCCACAAAATAAGTAGTTTCACAGGCTGGAAAAACTGCAGACACAACATACTCAGCCTGCAGGAAGGTCTGAGGTCATTCAACCCTTCAAGATGAATTAAACAAATGAACTGAAAACTCTCAGAAGGCAGAGCAGAGAAGCAGTGACAGTGCTAACAGAAAAATACTATTTTAGTTTTGCAAGGGACAAAGCATTTATTGATATTGTAATATATTTTGAAGAAAATAAAAAACAAGAAAAAGTTAGTAGATGCTTCTACTACACACCTATAGTTTGTACAACATCTAAATTGCTTTCTTAACTTCTACAGCTCTCACACAGTTGCAGTTTTAGGCCTCTGGACACAGGTGAACACACTGACCTCTTGCCCCAAACTCCGTAACAGAATTTTAGAAATACAGAAGATGAAAAGTAGAAAAATAAACCAAAAAGGACTAAGACCTGATTTTGTGCAACATAACATGACTGAAAGGTAATATATATAATAATAATATCCAAGTATGCATTTTTAGGATTCTGTCATTCTCAATTTTATTTTTTTTGCAGTAGTTTCAAGATACAGAAGAAAACGTTATTCAGTAATGATGCATTTAGGATTACAGGTACTTCCTTTTTTAAGTAAATAACTTATCTGATGCAAGAAATCAAATTAACGTGAGATAGAACTATTATGATACAGCAAAAAAACAAACCAAAGTAAATCTTAGTCTAGACTTGTGGAATTAAGAACCATAAAAACCACTGGTACGGTGTACAGGGATCCAGAAAATTTCACTTAAGTGCAATATTGTCCATACTTAACATGTTGTATATATGGTTCCTTGCTATCCATGGAGAATATACAGAGAAATGTTTAAATAATTTCCTATATTTTTTCCCCATTTAGATCATAGGAAATTTCCTATCATATGAGTAAAGTTAGAACAATAATTTCAAGTTTTAATGAAGTCAGCAGTGTTTGCCATATTATATATATGTTCAAATCACTGAAGACTGGAGAACTTGTACTCAGAAGCCCAAATGAGATTGTTCACTGTTGTAGACCACAAAGGTCATGTCGCAGAGACCCTTGGGTTGCCATGTTATCCAAACAGCTTAAAGCCTGGAGCTGCTCCGAGTCTGATGTCTGAAGACTGGCAGACCAAGGGAAAACAGTAGCTACTTCTACAGCATAGTGCACCCTCAGAGAGGGTCATCACCAGCAAATATGTAAGTGAAAACCTAAGGAATAAGCAGAGCTTTCAGTGTCAAAGCTGAGATGATTAATGTATATCACACTGGACATTCAGAATCTAAAAAAAAAAACAAACCACCAAACACAGCAGGAGCTCCAGGCCAACTAGAGTGCTAAGCACTGGAGAAGGTCATACACAAGAGCGGTACCTTCATGTAAGTTCGAAATGCTGAGTGTTTCGGTGTATGCATTCTTACAGGACAAATCCGTATAGAGAGAAAACAATTAGTATGTAATAGCTCTAACTTGACAAAGCAAAATATTGTAGTTGAGCAATACATGAAACAAAATACTGTAAAAAAAGAAAATGTAGTGTTTCAGTTCCTTAACTAAAAACAATATTCTCAAATCACACCATCACTTCTGTGGTTCCTAAAACCAGAAATCTTGGAATAACAGAATTTCTTTAAGTGCTTTCTAATACTACTTATCTCTAGGTTTCCATTTCCAGCAGAACAAGGTATTGAGTACTAAGAACCGCAAATATCATTATTTCTTTTGTTCCCCAGTAAAACAGTGGATTTTACTTGTCTTTTGTCTTGACAGAAGATAGATAAGATTTTAAAATTTAATAAAATATTAAGAAATCTGTGTTCCTTTTTAGGACAGTAGGTGATTCTCCTTGGACTCTTTCGCAAATGCTGTCAAAAGCTTTAGCTTCTGCTTCATGTTATGCAAGACATTTGCTATCATACATTTATACCCAAGTTCTCTCCATCTTCAATGACCGAAAAAAAATAATTATTCCCTTGTCTAGTGGAGTTTGGATGCAGGACAGCATAAGAATTTGAAATCAGTATTTTGGGAAAAAGTCAATGGTTAGCATTTATAAGATTCAGAGATAAAATTCGGTATTAAGTTCCAATATTGAAGCATACTGGACACTCAGAAGTAGAAAACAAAAACAAAAACTCCAAGAAAGATGGTATTTGTTCCTGGAGGTATCAATCTAGAAGACAAGAACAAACAGACTAGAAAAATCTTCCAAATTGGATTTGATATAGAATTAAATTCAACCACCAATATGTGAGCAGGAGGGAAGGGAACATCTATTATTTTAAAAGAGCAATCACTGAGCAACGCAATACATAGGGATGACATCCACTGCCTGAAGGAGCCAGTGATCTGAGTAAGAATGACATCACCGATTAATTTTGTAGATTTATATTTGCAATTGCTATCTTTACATTAACTAGTTCTTCTAAGTCCAAAACTCTCTGAATGAAATAAATCTCCACACACTTGTAACCATAAATAAGGGTAGAGCTTAAAACACCTACTGCACCCAATCCTATGTAGGATGCTGTGTACACAAAATCTGTTTTCTAGAGGGCTTGCTGGGTCCTAGGACGCTTGGATTTTTCTGGTTGTTTATTTTGGTTTACTTGTTTTATATAACAGTAGGTACCTTCTTTTTAAATATATTGCATTCCTCTTGAATGTCTTTTACTAATAATTTTTAGCTGCACTCTGTTGCAAAGGAATGATGTTGCACTCAATGCTCAATTAAATTCTTATTCCAGAGGCATGTTTTAAGCATGAAAGGAACAGCCTTGCTTTCCCCCATCAGGGGAGAGAACGCACTTTTGCAGTATCTGTTAATTTTATTTTCCAATATTTAGAATATTAAACTTGTTTCCTCCTCATCTTAGGAAACACAAAACCTGATGTTCCAGTAAAAGTAACATACATTTATAGTATTGAAAATTGCAATGTCTTAGAGAACTAAGCACTCTCTGTCACAATCTCTACGTATTCAGATGTGCTTCTTCCTACACACTAAACTATTCATCGTCACCACTCATTCCTGGAACATGCTTCTTTCTTCATTTCTATGATACCACATCTCAGGAGGCCTTTTTAACTTCCCTGGGAGATCGTTTTCTAACCTTATTGTGCATTCTGAAAAGACAGATAATTTACTAAATGTACCTGCAATACAGATTTGCTACTTAGGTGAATAAAGGTTTATTCTTGAAAATGATCATCTTGGAGACAAGTTCCATCTTTACTCTGAGTAATGCAAAATTAGTATTTGCAAAAACTCTTATGACATATTAGTCTTAGAACAAAACTGCACCATATTTAATGTGCTTATATAAAATTAAACAAGGAAAGTTCCTTGGCCCCTCATACTCAGTAGCTCTGCTATGCATGATTTCTGACAATCTCTGACATACACCCTGACAAGATTTGATACGCTTGCATTCCCTTATATTGAAGCTCAAGCTCAAGAAGAAAACCTCCTGATCATGCAGGATCAGGTCTTCCAACTAATCAGTTCAGAAGCACCCCTGCCAGACCAGAAGTAATCTCTCCTTTCTGCTAAAATTTGGCTACTTTGAATCTAAGCTGCAATTTCAAACGACCAACATAGTTCAAATCTGTACTACTGAATAAAGTAGTATCTCTCCTTCCTCACTCCAGAACACCAATATTGACCAGATGGAGACTCAGATCAGGAGTTGCTCTAGTGATCTCGGCTCCATGAAAATCACGGGCTTCTTTAAGCACTGCAGATTTAGCTTGCCTTCCATCAGCATGCTGTACATTGTTAGAAATTTGTACTTAGAGCTACCATTTCACATTCAGAAGCAAGACTTCTCACAGCGCCTTCCTTCTTTAAGATGTACACTGACATAGCTATTCCTACCAATATAAGAATTGGAAACTTGTTCATGTGAGGAAAGAAAAATCAAATTAATTCTGAGGTAGAGGGCTGGTGAGTTCTTCCAATGGATCATTTCACTGCTTTAGATCACTAGGTAGCTGCCTGTGTGCTTTTACCAGCATGACATAGCACACAAGTCAGTATCGGGTCAATATTCTGGTTTGAGCTAAAGCAGAACTAATTTTCTAACTTCTCAGCTAAGCCTTGTCCAAGTAACTTCGTTGTCTGAAAGTTATCTACATGTTTTCAGACAGTGTCTTTCTTCAGAAGTGACAAAATTTATGATTATCATCAAAATAATAGGGCATTTGTATGAAGAAAGGCCACTGCTCATAGTTGTTTCTATGGAAGCTGAAGACATCCGGAGTTGGCGAAACGCTGTAAGTCAAAGGGGTGAAAAAGGGTCACAACTGAATGCAGAATCAGACAGGACAAGCAATCCAAACATGACCAACAGAGTATTTCATCATGCTCAGCACAAAACCAGGGGATCATGAGGGCCAAGCCTTCTTCTTTGATGGTCGGCATCTAGTAAGGAACACATCCATCCTTTTGTCCCTGATTCCATATCTGTGCATTTCTGAATCCAGTTCCTGAGTCCAGCTCCCATCTGCCACTGAGTCCAGTCTGGGATCTTTTCCCTGATGAGCACTGCAGAATCAGTGCTCACATATAATCATTAGAGAGCTTGATTCATGTCTTTGTATATATTTTATTATTTTTGTATAAACAGTATTTTCTATTATTATTGTTGTTATTATTATTATTACTACTGTTTCACTAAAGCTGTTTTAGTTTCCAGCCCACAAGATTATATCTCTCCATTTCCCTTTCCCCGGGGGGTAGAATTGGGATCACAAGGGCTTGTGTTCAGCTGCTGAGCAAGTCAGGAAGAGGGGATAAACTATGACAGGCAGAAAAGGTGTACGTTGCCATCCCACAACCCACACAACAGTCCTCTCTGCCAGATGAGGCAGAATCATGCACTGCTGTTCACACAGACAGACATTGCTTTTGCCTCTTTTCAACCTGCCAGAACCTGATCTCTCCTCAATAAAACGTATATCTATTTTTGGGCCATGCTCTGTTTTAACAGCCACTAAATTTTAAACCAGAAATTATACTGCTGTGCAGTGTCTAAAGTATCACAAGGTTGGAAAGGACCTCTGAGATCATCAAGTCCAACCCATAACCCTACACTAACACCAACCCATCATCTAAACCATGGCACTCAGTGCCTCATCCAGTCTCCCCTTAAACACTTCCAGGGTTGGCAACTCCACCACCTCCCTGGGCAGCGCGTTCCAATGGCCAATCACCCTTTCAGTGAAGAACTTTTTCCTCACACCAAGCCTAAACTTTCCCTGACGAAGCTTAAGTCCATGCCCTCTAGTTCTCTCACTGATCACCCAAGAGAAGAGACCAATCCCTGCCCAACTACAGCCTCCTTTTAGGTAGTTGTAGAGAGCAATGAGGTCTCCCCTGAGCCTCCTCTTCTTCAGACTAAACAGCCCCAACTCCCTCAGTCGCTCCTCATAGGGCTTGTGCTCCAACCCCCTCACCATCTTCGTTGCCCTCCTCTGAACACATTCCAGTATCCTAACATCTTTCCCAAACTGGGGGGCCCAGAATTGGACACAATATTCAAGATGAGGCCTGACCAGTGGGGGGACAATAACGTCTCTGGTCCTGCTCACTACACTATTCCTGATGCAGGCCAGAATGCCATTGGCCTTCTTGGCCACCTGGGCACACTGCTGGCTCGTGTTGAGCTTCCTGTCAACCAGTACTCCCAGGTCCTTTTCTGCCTGACTACTCTCCAGCCACTCTGTCCCCAGTCTATAGCTTTGCATGGGATGATGCCAGATTCTGAATTGCTATCTTTGCTGTACTGACATCTACCAACCTTACATTTAAATGGATGACTAATTGTTTATTTAGAACTTTACATCTTTTTATTCTGTACATACATGTATATACTTGTACCCATGCATATATATGTAGAACGTATACTGGAGATGACATTCGAGAATATTTGATGTATTTATTCCTAGTAAATGTGAAAAGCATGGTTTAAGCAACACAAAAATCTTTCTTTCTCGATTGATGTTAAGCTACTGTGACAGAAACTGATCACAAAAATTCTTTCAGATACACATTAGATCTAGCACTTCTAGAAATCAGCATCATCTTAGCGGCACACATTTGCACATACAATGCTACAGCCCCTTCAGTTCACTAGATCTACAGAAACATCAAACATTTTGGGGCACCTTGCAAATCTTTACAAGTGGGGAAAAAAAACACCCACTGATTTCTGTTTCAGCTTTAAAATAATAAGAAAACAGGAGTTCCTCAAGATACTGACAATCACATTAATATATCAGTATACGTTATTAATCCTTTCAAGTAGATTATTATCCAGAGGAGATGCATTTTCTAAGTGGAACAAACTGCTCATCCTCTTATCAGAGGAGGTTTAGAATTTCATAGACTCATAGAATCACTGGCTTGGAAAAGACCGCTGAGATCATCGAGTCCAACTGCACCTGTCCTCTACTAAACCATATCCCCGAGAAACCTGTCTACCTCTCTTTTAAATACCACCAGGGATGGTGACTCGACCTGCTTCAATGCTTCACCACTCTTTGGTAAAGAAGTTCTTCCTACTATCCAATTAAATCTCCCCTGGCACAACTTGAGGCCATTTCCTCTACACTAATAAAAGCCACTACACAAATAACATACCAAAACTAGAAGTGTTTTAAACAATTACAATATTTTGCCCAAGAACAACCAATGACAGATGCTTAAGGGCTATCAGAGCATGCACAATCCATGCACTCGTAACAAAAAACACCTCCATGCATTAATGTATCACCTTCAAGAAATTACTGTAATATATCAAAAAAAAGCAATCCAAGTGAGATATAAAATACTTGAGGTTACATACATAAACAGGTAAAATGTATGCTTGGTAGCCATATGTATGTATTGTCAGACACAAGATCAATTATCTCACAACAAATACACAGATGATGTATTGGCTACAAGGGACTAAATGAAGTGAGTCTTCAAGTTACCAATTAACACACTCATCTAACCCTGGCACATAAGAGATTGATATTCACTATTGCCTGTACCAGAAAATATGCTTGCTGTCTGCTCAACTCCCAGCCGCAATATCCACGTAACAAAGCAGAGCAATGGCACCTCACAAAGTTACAGCTGTTAAGCACCAGTATTAGTTTTCTCCACAATAAAAATCCATACTTTATCTGATAGACAATAAACACAGATGAGACAGGTTATTATTACCACTGAAATTGCAACAAGACAAAATTCCATAATTTCCCCAGTGAAATATAACCAAAAGAGAATATAGGAGTAAAATGTTGGTCTCTTGAAGACTCACTCAGACATGAACAGTCTACTAAAATCACTTAATTCTGCAGACAGAGAAGTGATTCCAACCACTCTTCCTGCCCTTCCCTCTCCACTCGTTTGTCCTGGTCCTGCCAGCCACCAGGCTACATGACTAAATACGGGAGTGGTCCAGAATTTTGCCAAGATACCTAATGCCTTCATGTAAAAGACGGATCGAGATAGGCACAGTTTGAACTTGTCCTGAATTACTTAAAAACCCAAGCATCCAAATAAAAGAAAGCAAACCAAGACAACACATCAACAAGCACTTACTGCTGTAATAACTACCACCAACACCATTTAGCACATCATTATTTACCTGCTACTCCCAAAACAAGATCGATTAAAAGATACTATTTTTAAAAAATCATGGTTTCCCTGAAAATTAGAAATGTCAAGTGCTTTTTCCAGAAAAATATTTTTTTCAGATAATGCCAAAGCTTAAGAGAGATCCCATCAACTGAACTTCCCTCACAGCCCCTGCTGTTACATGGCTTGATGCAACTCAAAAGCCTCTCTCCAAACCAGTGTATGTGAGAAAAATCCACCTTTCAGTGCTGTAAAGGTCACATTGAGATGAGCAACCTCATTTGTGTAGTCTCTAAAGAGTTGAAAAAAAATAGTCTTTAAATTATTCAAGTATTACTTAAATGGTAGCACAGTAGATATTGTTTGCAAAAACCTCTCTCTCTACAGTGCAGTATTGCTAAATTGTAATTTGTTTTGACAATTGATCTTTGGATCCCTCTTTGCAATCACACTCCTACTTAGAAGTCTTCTCTGCAAAAGCATGAATGCAAATACTAATTGCTATCTACGTTTGATTATTTCTAGATAAAATTAAGTTAGTATCACATTTTTCCTAATTAGCATAAAACAGATATTTGATTTGCATATGCTCTGACATATCTGGTAATATTTAACAATACTTCCCTTTAAGCAGTTCTTCCCTTTAAGTTCTCAGTTGAGTTACATTAGTATTTGTGAGTTTAGTTCATTTTGTGCACAAAGTACATTTAGAGATAACTGAAAAATAAAACTATGAGATTTGTTTCCAGATAGCATGATGACACAGATCAGATTCACCTTCTTACTTCTGTTATGTAGGAGATGCTGAAAAGCCCACGACAAGCGACAACATCCAGTAACAGACAGAAAATTTTCCCCACAAGCACAGGCTCTAAAACAGCTTCTGCTGGGTAAAAACTAATCTTAGTGATAAATATCACAGAACCACAGAATGGTTTGGGTCTTAAAGGGACCTTTGAAAAGCAGATAGTTCCAGACTCCCTGCCGTGGGGAGGGACACTCCATTACATCTGGCAGCTTAAAGCCTCATTCAACCTGGCCTTCAACACTTTGAGGGATGGGGCATCCACAGCTTCTCTGGGCACAATGGGGCATCCACAACTACTTAGTGCCAGTATTATAACCTTTACACTGGCAACAACATACCCTGAACTAGCAAGGGCTGGCTCAACAGCTATTGTTCACTACATCCAAGCTCCCTTCATTATATGGGCAAGCTTTACTGCTAGGAACTGGCCAGTGAAGAAGGCTTACTAATTTTCATGTCACTGCAGCAAAATTTTGCTCATTTCTCACTCCACAGCAGATAAACACACCAGCAAGATTACTGGGGTGAAGTATGGTTAAAGCTCAGAAACCAGCAAACCCATTGCCAGCACACAGCTCCTGACCACTGTGCAGGATTCCCACGCTGTGCACACAACTTCTACAAGCGTTAAAGCTGCATAGCACCAGCAAGTGGTTGCACAGAACACAAACAGAAGAGTCCTACATTATAAACGCTTCTGTATTTAAAAATAAGTATTGCTGTTGCACTCTGCTTCTTAGCAAGTCATGGTATATTGTCAGTCTTGCCCTGAGTTGACAATTCTTTGTCCACATAAGCAATTGGCTAAGTTCTGCTTTAAAAACACAAAGGGAATAATCATAGTCTAAAGAACAGAAGCCTATTCTCTACCTGTGCTCTTACAAACCTCTCTTTACATGTTTTACGAAGTCCAGTGGAAGTACATTACTTTGAATGCAAGTATTTGCCTACCAAATACTACTACAAATTATTTTTTTTCACAGAAATATGCAGTTCTACAGAAACAGAATATAAATTTAATTTTTAATTTATTGAAGATACTTCTAATTTGAAAAACATGGTACATTATAAAGCACCACTTTCATTTAACAATATCTAACCTAAAAAGCCTATATGCAAAAAAACATAACTAAATACAATTAAAAAAAATAAATACAGTCCAAAACAGAAGAAGGTTAGTTATTTTCTGTAATAATCAAAAAATAGCTGAGGTAAGGTGTTTCAAAAGGAAGAAACAGAAGATAGTATGCAAGCAGTATAGACACAAATGCTTTAAACAGACGTGCCAGCGGATAGATTTATTGGAAAGAAATATGATTCTTAGCAACTGGAAAAAAAAAAGCACAGAAGCCTCTGGAGAATTGCCCCCCTCCATATTGGACTGTAAATTTCAGCAACAGGAGAGCTCTTCAGTTGCCACCAGAGTTAAATAGCACAAAACATTTTCCTCCCGTGTTAACTCTTCTTTCTTCTTCTTATGAATCCACAACACACTTTGCAGCTATTTAAGCTGTGACCCCAGTAACTCACAGATGTTATCTAGTCAGGGAGGGAAGAGGCGCTAGATCCACATTCTTAGGCAGCAAAATTTTTCAAAAACTTACACAGATTCTATGACTGTTGCAGAAGCTCATACGTGACACTTGGGGATAAAAGCTCTCACCCACAGTGGTGTTGCAACCACACAGTACACTCACATCTCCTAGTTCTACACATTTCACTCAATACTGTCAGTTACCCATATCCAGTATCAGCTGGCAGCAGATATGGAGGATATCAGAAATAGATTTGTGGCAGACAAAGCTATTTCAAAACATTACTACTATTAGTATAACCCCATTTTAATTTAAAAAATTGCATCATGGGGGGGGAAGGAAAGGCATGGTCTCTTACTTGGAAACAGAAACAACCCATGCTCCTTCTCCTAAGCCTTAAAGCAATATATAAACTCATACACTGATGTATGACTGCAAAATTTCATTTCAGAATTATTCCATTCAGAGAGAGAGAGTAGGAATTTTAATTCATTAACATCGTTTTATGAAAAAAAGAAAACAAATCAAAACTCCCCAAACCCCACAAACTGAATCGTGCCTGTTTGTTCCAAGCTGCAGATTTCAAGAGTTTCACTAGCTTTAAAAAAAAAAAAAAAAAAAAAAAGGCATTTCCATTAGAACAGAAACCTTGAAGACCAGTACAGCATTTGGGGACATTGTTTACAGCTCAGTTTCATTTTGTTATTGGAGAGAGCTATGATGACAGGCTCAATAAGACTTCATCTCACATCACGCTAAATCTGTAATCACCAACACTTATCTACGGAAGTCAGAGCTACGCTCTGATGGCCAGCTAGGAGAGGCTACATCTAATCCTTCCTATGATGTATAATGTAGATTGACACTACAGGATAATAACAGGAAGGAGAACAACAACAAATCCAGAAACACTCTAGAAAATCAGCACACATTCAAATATTTTTGTTTGGTTTTAAGGTAAAAGTTACAAATGGAAATGAGAAGTTTCACAATATGCAAGAGGAGCTGTCTTTCTAATCATTATGATGAGACTTCGGGTAGAGATTATTTAGAAAATGCACTAGAGGGATTTTGAGTTTCCCGTTACAAAAAGAAGGAAAAAAAATCAAAAAAGTATATTTTAGATGTGAAACAGAGTTAATTTTGAATTTCAGTGCCATGTTATTTGATACAAACATTCTCTGAACATGTTTAATTTAGGGAAGGAAACTACCAGAAAGGAAACATGATAACAGGAATAGTCAAGTCTAATACTTTAATAAAAGCCTCATCTAAACCCCATTACTTTCTTCTCACTGTCTTTTATTCCTTTTGATCAACACACAAAAAGAAGTATAAATATACATTATAAAACTAAGATACATACCTCATCTTCACTGTGGCACAGAAAACCAACAGGCCTCTAAAAGCAATACAGGCTGAAAATAAGGTTTATTTTGAAGACACTGGCAAACATTACAACCACTGGCCAACTCATTATGTCTAGAAAGGAATTTCTGTCTTACGTACAAATGCATAAGCTACAGTAATGAATTAAGGGTGAAAGGAAAGGATATACTAACAACAGTTAAATCCTATAGTGTAAATCTCCCTCCTCTTCTGGATGCAAGGAGAGTGGTAGTAACAAGGTATGAGGACAAGGCAGAGGTACTTAATGCCTTCTTTGCTTCAGTCTTTAATACAAAAGTAAGATATTCTCTGGGCTCCAAGCCTCCTGAGCGAGAAGACTGTGAAGACCAACCCTCAGTGTTCCAAGAAGACTTGGTTAGAGACCTGCCTGGCCAATTAAACATCCACAAGTCTATGGGGCTGGATGGGATACACCCAAGGGTATTAAGGGACCTGGCGGAGGTCCACATCAAACCCCTTTCCCTTATCTATCAACAGTACTAGCTGACTGGGGAAGTACTGCTTGGCAAACATTACTGCCATTTACAAGAAGGATCGGAAGGAGGATCTGGGGAATTATAGGCCTGTCAGTCTGACCTCGGTACCGGGGAAGGTCATGGAGCAGATCGTATTGAATGCCATCACACAGCACATGCAGGACAGCCAGGTGATCAGGGCCAGTCAACATGGGTTTATGAAAGGCAGGTCCTGCCAGACCAACCCGATCTCCTCTATGACAAGGTCACCCGGTTAATGGATGAGGGAAAGGCAGTGGATGCAGTGTATCTGGACTTGTGTAAAGCCTTTGACACCCTTTCTCACGGTATTCTGATTGAGAAACTGGCTGCCATTGGTTTGGATGGGCACACCCTCTGCTGGGTGAAAAACTGGTGGTAAATGGAGTTAAACCCTGTTGGAAACCAGTCATGAGTGGTGGTCTCCAGGGTTCAGTACTGGGTCCAGTCCTGTTCAATATCTTTATCGATGATCTGGACAAAGGGTTCGAGTGCACCCTTAGCAAGTTTGCAGATGACACCTGGAAGTACTGATCTGCTTGAAGGGAGGGAGGCCCTGCAAAGAGATCTGGACTGGCTGGATCGATGGGCTGAGACCAACGGAATGAGGTTTAACAAGACCAAATGTCGAGTCCTGCACTTAGGGCACAACAAACCCATGCAGCCTTACAAGCTTGGGGAAGAATGGCTGGAAAGCTGTTTGGAGGAGAAGGACCTGGGGATGTTAGTTGACAGCTGGCTGAATATGAGCCAGCAGTGTGCCCAGGTGGCCAAGAAGACCAATGGCATCTTGGCCTATATCAAAAACAGCGTGGCCAGCAGGACAACAGAGGTTATTGTGCCCCTGCACTCAGCACTGGTAAGACCACACCTCGAGTACTGTGCTCAGTTCTGGGCCCCTCAGTATAAGAAGGACATTGAGGTGTTGAAGTGCATCCAGAGAAGGCCAACGAGGCTGGTAAAGGGTCTGAAAAATAAGTTCTATGAGGAATGGCTGAGGGAACAGAGGTTGTTTAGTTTGGAGAAGAGGAGACTGAGGGGAGACCTCATCATTGTCTATGGCTGCCTGAAAGGTGGCTGTGGGAGAGTGAGTATTGATCTCTTCTCCCAAGTGACAGGTGATAGGACAAGGGGAAATGGCCACAAGTTGCGTCAGGGAATGTTCAGCTTTCATATTAGGAAGAATTTCTATGTTGAAAGGGTGGTCAGGCACTGGAACACGCTGCCCAGGGAGGTGGTTGAGTCACCACCCCTGGAGGTATTTCAAAAAAAGATAGATGAGTTTTTACGGGACACGGTTTAGCAGATGATGGGTGCAGTTGGACTCAATCTCAGAGGTCTTTCCAACCAGAAGATTCTATGATAATCTGTGTTTGCCCAAATGAAGTCATTGGGACAAACACAGAAGCTACCACTTCTCCTTCCATAGCAAGGACACTTCAAATACATTGTTGATTTTAAAGGTATTGGTTTGAAACCACAATGAAGTTTAAAAGAGTTTGGCGTTATTTTCCAGTATGTTAGGAAACAACATGAGTGCTTTGCAAGCAAACTCCCTCTTAACTTCACAGCATTTTTCAACCTAGTATTGTGTTTGATAAAAACAGTCCTATGCTATTTCTCTTTAAGGACTGCAATAGAGAATGCACTTAAGAGACTACTCCATAAAATTTCTCAACAGTATTAAGCTTCAGAAATAATTTACAGTCAAGATCCTAAACCCAACTAAATTAGACTAGCAACAACTTTCTCAAAAATACTTGCTGTCAGATGCAAAATCAACTGCACTGTATTCCATGTAGAAAATGCAGGTGATTCATCTGATCATAGATTTAACCGAATATTGTTAACACAGGTAACACCACATTTATAACAGAAGCACACAGTTGTGTTCCTAGCTGAACAAACAGGTGTTTTGTTAGGGAGTATAAAACTGCCAAAAACCCAAATCCCAATTTTATTACACTTTGATTGCACTGCTTAATCATTTTGGGAAGCACGGTGAAGCAGATTTGCTAATTTGCACAAAAAAATAGGAGTTTTCAAGAAGGGCAAATTCTTAGGAATAAGCTGGGAGAAAGGTGACTGAGGATATTGGGCTTCTAAAGCATTCAAATTGTACAGATTCAAAGGCAAAAGATAACACCTTCCCCATACATGCAGCATCTAAGAAGAAGGTTCAGGTTCAACAGAGGCAGAGAAGATGACGCACAGTCACCTTTCTCTTCCTCAAGCTAGGACTTAAAACACTTAACACTTGTTCCCCAGACCTCTCACCAACTTTTATGAATACTGGGGCTGAGGGAACTGGGACTGTTTAGCCTGGAGAAGAGGAGGCTGAAGGGAGACATTATTTCTCTCAACAGCTACCTGGAATGAGGTAGTAGCAAGGCAGGTATTGGTCTTTTCTCCCAAGAAACAAGCTCTAAGATGACAAGACATGGCCTCAAGTTGCACCAGGGGAGGTTTAGGTTGGACATTAGAAAAAATTTCTTTACCAGAATAGTGATCAAGCTTTGGAATGGGCTGCCTAGGGAAGTGGTGTTTAAAAAGCATGTAGATATGGCACTTCAGGACATAGCTTAGTAGGCACGGTGGTGTCGGTCAACAGCTGATCTTAGAGGACTTTTCCAACCTTAATGATTGCATGACTTGGTGCTAACACTTGTGCAAGACTCCCAGGCATACACCCACATTGAACATCACATAATTGTGCAAACTGTGCTCTACAGAATATTATTTCAGTGCGCTTTTGTGAGATAAAACATAGGCTTTGTACATAACTCATGTAGTGATTCAGACTTAAGGGACCTTACAGAGCAATAAGTATTAACTTCTTGGAAATCATTATTCCTGCTCTACTAACAGCAACAATAGTTTATTCAATAACAGACAGATTCTATCAGCAAGTGTTGACTTGTCATTTATTTTGCTTGGAGTCAAAAACCCCAAAACATCAAAAAACCTACAAACAAACTTTAAAGATTCTCACAGTTTACCCTTTCCTTGTGATTCTAGATATTCTACAGAAAGGAGGTTTTCAGTCTTGTCTCTCCCTTTGGAAGAGGCATTCCTACATCCATTCTTCAGATAACTACGACTTAAATGGATTTAACACATATAAGGCCCTGGACCTTGTCTTCTGCAAGAAGCAGCAAGGAAGGTGAAAGTCAAACCAGCCTCAGTAAATCATCAAAACGCATTTCCCACTTGCATCAAAACACTTTTGCATACAGGAAGAACAGGAATGAGAAGGAAAATACTGTTGGGCTTTGGTTTTCTTGATTTTCTTTTGGGTTTTTTGTGGTTTTTTTGTTTTGTTTTTTTAACAGTCTGACACCTAAAGAAGATACATGTGTATTACTGTGAAGAGACAAGTTGGCAATAGCCTTCTCTAAAATATGGAATATAATTTATGATTCAAGATCAAGAAAGGAATTTGGGAAAGCTAATGAAAACCAAGACTGCCACCACAGGACAACAGGAGTGCATGGACAAAGCTGATCATTATCATGGAACTTTTCATTCTTGTATAACATTGAACTGGAAAACACAGGTTACACTTCAGCATAGGACAAAGCAATGGCATAATAAAATCCACGCAAAAGAGTGATAATTACAAAATAAAGTATAATTAATGAAAAATCAGAAACCAAGTTATTCATATTTTAGTCTAATTACTTTTTCTTTTAACTGCACAATCCCCCCCACATAGCACAAAATTAATATTAATAATACAATGATTAATATACAGCATTTATCTTAAAGTTACCTTGGTTCTCAAAATCAATTTATCCATTCCAGCTCACTCTAAAAATTGTATTAGCTAATCCTAAACGATGCAGTTAGTGCTTAAATAAAATTAACATATCAACATCAGTCTTAAAAGATACTCAAGCTCACAAAATTGATAAATCATTTTACATAAAAACTAGACAGACTGAGATACTAGAACAATAGTAGATTAATAGGCTGTGAGATTTTAAAATTAAATTACAGCACAGCAGCTCTCACAAAGTTGCAAAGAGGCAACTACAAACAGAACAAAAAATTCTAAATTTATACAACAGTATTGTCTTGACAAACACCTTTAGACTTAGATGATATGGGACACGACACAAAGTTAATACCAATAAATGTAGTACCTTTCCAGGAATGCTTTTACCTAGCCAGAAAGCTATTTCCTTCATTTTTAAGCTTTGCAGCTTCTTCACTGTATTTTGTTATAAAAATTTATAACCTCCAAATGCAATTGGAGGTTATATGCAGAGGCATATGCAGAGGCATATGAATTAAAATGGATTTTTTTTCCTTAGGAAATAACAGTTGCTTACTTTTTCAGATGTCTACCAAGTACAATGTCTTACAACCTGTGCTCAATGCATGTGCATGGTTAGAAGACTCTCTTTGGAATACAGAACAAGCATTTAGAAAAAATGGTGCGTAATGCCATGAAAATGAGAACAAGTAAGATGAAATAGTTATGCAAATGAAGGTTAAAATCTACAGCATTCCACTTTGCAGTTGGTATATTATGATCGCAAGCAATAGGTCATAGGTACTCCTGCAGGTTTGTGTGGAAAGCTGGAGTGCTCATTTGCTTCACAGGACATGAAAGGGATGGTTTTCCTGTTTCCTTCTGCCAAACACTCATTCCCACTACCTCCTTTGTACCAGCACACTAGTGTTCTGAAACACATAAAGTAAAGAAATAGGATCAGATGAAAATTGCCTTTTTTATTTTGTTATGGCCAGCACAAAGAATGACAACTACACACATCGTGGCTGGATGCATAAACTTATAACCAATTAAAAATGTCATGTGACCATAACCTGAGAAAACAGGCATTTACTGTTGCAGCTACATTAAGATCTATTCCATTCCAGCTGCATCCCTTGTATTCCACCTACTTTTGATCTGTGAAGAAACACTTTAAAACTTGGATCCTTAGAGACCAGCTGTGGAAAAGCAGCAATAGTCATGCACGTGGGTGTTAAATTCAGTTTTCTCCTTTGCCAGTAGGGGTGACTCAGGCTACAGATTTCCTTTTTCAATTTCACATTCTTCCTCTTTATTTTAAAATTGTTAAACCCTTCAGAAACTCAGTGGAGTTCTAGATGCCTTTTCTCATGATCCATGCGTGTGTAAACCATTGCTGAAGTATGTACTGAAATTTTACACTTACAGCTATAGAGAACTGCTGCACTTGACGATACCAATAAACCAAAATCTGAAGAACACTTTATGCAGCTTTCAGTGTGCTATATTATCACCTCTCTAGTACCTAGTTTAAATAACTCCTGCTACTTTTATAAGATCCTGCACCACACATCTCTCCAAGCAAGTAGCACTTCCTCTCACGTGCTTCTTGCTCAGAGACAAGACATTAATTAGTGAAGGTTAATTTAGGTCAAAAAGCCAGAAGCTGGCCTTGACAGAGAACTAAACAGAAAGACACTAAGTACTACAACAGAAATTGTAGGAAATTGGCAGTAGGTTTTCCACAAATACTTTACCTTGAATTTCCTTTCACAGAGCTGCCCCTTCAGAAGTCTCACATACTCCTCCCTATTACCTGAGACAGTAAGTGTAGCCCTTCAGGGGTCTCTGCAGAGCAGAGAGAGCAGGCATAAGCTACACCTCTGGAAAAGAACACAAGGCAAGACAGAGGCCAAGGACCCTGCCTGACCTCACAGGTCTACAAAAATCCCCAATGGTAGAGGGAGGTGGATATCCAATGGCTCAACACAGCCTATTTGAACACAAACTGCAGGACTTTAAACAAATCATCAGGGAGCAAATTAAAAATAAAAAACTATGAAATGGAAAAGTATAGTGCTTTGCACCACTTATGGTAAGCTATGTATGTATTTAAAAAATACCAGGAAAAAGAAAGGGGGGGGAGGGAACGGGGTGTGGATAAACTCATAGAAGAGAAACTCAGCATGACCATGAAAAATAATTTAACACACTTTTTTCTTTCATACCCTAAGATATAATTTACTGAATACTGGGAGATCATACTGGAGAAGGTATCCACATTTCTCTGCCCTTTTCCTACATTCTTCTCTTGTCATTGGCTGTTGGCCATACCAGGAAAGATCCTAGGCTTTTATCAACTTCTGCACTATCCCAGTGCAGCTGTTCTTCCACTCCCTAATGGTATTTCTGTTATATAAGCTGCAATAAGAAGGAATTGACCAGTAGATATCAATATATGCACAATTCCAAGCAACACACAAATCTCGGTTAATAAAATGGATAAACCTCAAAGCCCTGAAGTACTCTAGGACAATTTTTCCTCTTCCTTCACACAGTTTTTGTTTTCTTTAGATCCGTACATCAGCTATCATAGTAAAACTTCAGAAAGCTCCTTCCATATAGAAGGGGGAAGAATTTCTGAAAGCTTCACCAATATTTAAGTAGTAAGATATTAAATGAACAATTACATTCACCAGCCCAATGAAACATTTCATACATTTTGCTTTTTAGATGCATATAGTTCTAAGACATTAATCCAAATTTCATAAATAACATTTACATACTCTAGCAAAATCAAATGATTAAACTTGAAACAAATGATTTGTTCAAATTTCCATTGTATATTTCACAGTATGTCTTAAATTCAAAAGAGAACAAAAGCTGATTGTTTCATTTATAGACCGAAGAATGTTTGTTTTTACAGCCATAGAAAAAGAAAAGCTGTGATTTACTGCCAGTTTTAACAAGGACAGCTGTTTGATATTGTATCTTTTGCCCTAAACCTGCCAAGAGTGAAAGTCAATTAACTTCTTTAGATTATTCCAGAATAGTCAGTCTTTATGCAATGAATGTAAGCTTACTAAATCAATGAATCTAACTGAAGCACTAAAAGTATAAAGTCTTTTCAGGAAGCCATTTTGTTTTAAAAAAATCCAATATCATTTACAGAAAAATTAACTGCCTGTTATAAGCTAGCCTCCTAGCCTTGTAGGAGCAACATTTTTAATACAAATTTTCTTTATACGTTGTGCTGGTTTTGGCTGGGATGGAGTCAATTTTTTTTCCATATTAACTTGCATGGGGCTTTGTTTAGATTTGTGCTGAAAGCAGTGTTGATAATACAGAGATGCTTCAGTTGTTGTTGAGCAGCACTTACAGAGTTAAGGCTTTTTCTGCTCCTAACTCTGCCCTACCAGTGAGCAGCCTGGAGGTGCACAAGTTGCTGGGAGGGAACAGCTGACCACGACTGACCAAAGGGATGTTCCACATCATATGAGGTCATGCTCGGCATATAAAGCTGGGGAAAGAAGGAGAAAGAGGGGAAATTTGGAGTGATGGAATTTTAAGTAACCGTTATGCATGATGGAGCCCTACATTCCTGGATATGGCTGAACATCTGCCTCCCAATGGCAAGTAGTGACTGAATTATTTGTTTTGCTTTGCTTGTGTGCATGGTTTTTGCTTAACCTATTAAATTACCTTTATCTCAACCCATAAGTTTTGTCATCCTTCCCTTCCAGTTCTCTCCATCCCATTTGGGATGGGGCCAGGGGGCAAAATGAGAGACTGGCTGTGTGAGGCTTAGTTGCCAGCTGAGGTTAAACCACAACATACATATACTGTTTTGGAAAGAATCTTTATGCACCAGACAGTGAAGAAGCCCACAATGATGAGTGCACCCCTTTACTGCTCTGCTTACCAATGAGAATAAACAAGGCATGCTGTATTTGAGAAGTAACCACCTTGACACAGAATATTTTGGCAAAAAAAAAAAAGTTATTAGTGAACATCTACCAGGGAAACCACAAGAAAATTCCAGTTTACATCATTACACGTTTGGATTAAATTGAGGGCAAGAAAAATAGAATAGAAAGGGTAAAACATACGGTAGTGATGCTGCCTTTAAGTCATAAAGTCATGGTTTCATTGCAACAGCTTTTATGGAACTTCAGCTCAAAATGTCCCTGCTCATAAATGAGTGGAGCAGCATACAAAGACAAATTATCACTGCATACCGCTTCTACACTCTTTCCATAAGCATCCCTTTCTCACCTTGGCTAGACAGAACTATGGGCCGAGCAAGCAAAGATAGTAGCATTCCCATGACTATAAATCTCTCCTTACAAATATTGTAGGATTCTATTTTTGTCTTGGCTTATTACAAGTTACCAGTAGGCAGCTAGAGCAGCGTAAAACCTACACCTGGCAACTGCAGACTTTCAAAGCTTTTATGAACGTTGCATTGTTTGTCTCTCTGGAAGCTACTACTGCACAGAAGGCTAAAGGGTATATTTGAGTAGGGTTTAAGGCAGGACACAAATAGAAGGGAGCAGCAGAAAAGGAAGCTGTGTGCTATGATGAAAAAAAAAAAATCCTACCGCTGATTTGTATTCTGTCTGAATACGAGGAAGAAAGTAAGAAATCCTCCAGCACATTTACATGAGGAATATAAATAGAAGATTCAGTAAAGAAGTATTTTTCTAAGTGTTGGCATCTGGAACATATTCAAACTCCAGATTTATATTGAATAATCATAAAAGGCAACACTTGTTAATCACAAAATTGGAGATAGACTGATTTAGTGCCAATGTTACATACAGTTTGTGTAATGTACACAAAGAAAAATCATATAGTTAAGGACATAATACAGTAGGTGATGGCAACTGTAGATAACTATCTCCCATGGTGGATGTGATCGTATGCTACATTTCACAATAGTTATAAAAAGATGAAAGACAGAGCTTGAGGACCATAAAAAACACATTTTACACCATTTAACTGACAAAGTCATAGGCTCTGAGGAAAGAAATGGTGTTAAGGAAATAGAAATAGTGAGGGAAAATAAGCAGCACAGTGGAAAAGCAGTTAAATACACACTGTGATAAGGAAAAGATGAAGCAGATGCACACTCCAGAATCTTTTCAAAGGGTATTTATTATTGTAGCTCCCTCTTCAGGAGGGTGCACAACACAGTATCACAGTATAACAAGGTTGGAAAAGACCTCTGAGACCACTGAGTCCAACCTATGACCCAACACCAATACCTACTTGTCGTTTAAACCATGGCACTAAGCGCCTCATCCAATCTGTTTTTAAACACCTCCAGGGACAATGACTCCACCAGCTCACTGGATAGTGCATACACCCTTTCAGTGAAAAATTTTTCCTAACATCAAGCCTAAACCTCCCCTGACGAGCTGGAGACCATGTCCTCTTGTTCTGTCCCTGGTCGCCTGAGAGAACAGACCAACCCCTGCCTGCCTATAACCTCCTTTTAGGTAGTTATGGAGAGCAATAAGGTCTCCCCTGAGCCTCCTCTTCTCCAGGTTAAACAACCCCAGCTCCCTCAGTCGCTCTTGACAGGGCTTGTGCTCCAGCCCCTTCACCATCTTCGTTGCTCTCCTCTGGACACACTCCAGCATCTCGACATCTCTCTTAAACTGAGGGGCCCAGAACTGGACGCAGTACTCAAGGTGCGGCCTAACCAGCACCGAGTATAAGGGGATGGTAACTTCTCTAGTCCTGCTGACCACACCATTCCTGATGCAGGCCAGGGTACCACTGGCCTTCTTGGCCACTTGGGCACAACCACAGAGCCACCTCAAAACATGTGGGAAGGAAACTCCTCATAGGTGAAGTTTTGCTGTTGTTTAAAGGAGGAAAAGCAACCAATCAACCAAACCACACCAGGCCGATCTGTACCGCTCCATAAAATACAAACCATATCTATAGCCACAAGAAGAGAACAATATTAGGATAGGATCTGGGAAACAACATGTTTTATCTACTTAAGGAGCATTTCAGACAGGTTTACTCCAGATCAGCTCTAATCTGCTCTGTGCACTGAATGCTTATTAGATGAATGCATATTCCAGTTTATTTTTTTCCAAAAATACTCCAGTTTTGCCTACTATAAAACTGCTCCATCCCATGAGACATGGAATAACGATAATTAGGAAATTCACTTCAAAACAACACTCATGCTCCAAACTACAACACAGTAAATAGTGCTGAAAATTGAGACCACTATCAAAGACTTCTTGTTGGCAGGTAAGTCTGATTTTCAGAAGGCAACAGACTACCATATGCTTACTCATTCTCCAAATCTTTAAATTTTGTGCCTATTTCTATACAAAATTGTATCCATTCATTGTTCCTTGAAAGTAGGAACAGTGGCTTATAGGTTGTGGAGGAAAGGGCAGCTATTACTAGGCCACTACAGGAAGAGGCAGAGGCCCTCTTGGTATCAAAAAATCACAAGGTTGGAAAAGACCTCTGAGATCATCTAGCCCAGCCTATGACCCAACACCAACACCTACTCGTCGTTTAAACTATGGCACTAAGCGCTTCATCCAATCTGTTTTTAAACACCTCCAGGGACAATGACTCCACCACCTCCCTGGGCAGTGCATTCCAATGGCCAATCACCCTTTCAGTGAAGAATTTTTTCCTAATATCAAGCCTAAACCTCCCCTGACAAAGCTTAAGACCATGTCCTCTTGTTCTACTGGTCGCCTGAGAGAAGAGACCAACCCCTGCCTGCCTACAACCTCCTTTTAGGTAGTTATAGAGAGCAATAAGGTCTCCCCTGAGCTTCCTCTTCTCCAGGCTAAACCCCAGCTCTCTCAGTTGCTCTTCACAGGGCTTGTGCTCCAGCCCCTTCACCATCTTTGCTGCTCTCCTCTGGACACACAGGAGTATCAGCTATGACCTTCAGAGGGCTACACCAAAAAAAAAAAATTAAACCCAAAAGTGATACTTGTTACATCTCAGTAAAGATTTCCTATTTTTAGACATATAATTTGGTAAATAAATCTATTCTAGATTGAAATCTATAAAAAGCTTAATTGCCATGTTGAATATATACCAAGAGTCTACCTGGTACTATGTTTAACCGCACACAAAAGAAAGCAGAGGAAACAGACAACCATACACACCAACTTCATCTAACTTGTGGGTTAGAGGTTGCTGATTCCAATAGCTCAATAACAATAAGGATCCACAATCCTAGTTCCAGCCAGTACCAATGCTGAGCATGTACTTCCAGCAGACACCCACAACATGAACGGTTCCTCGTCCTGGTACGTTAGTGCAATGTAATGTGTCCCATATACAGAGACAAACATATGGCAAACGGATCTTCCAACCAGCCCTGAGATCTTACTGTCTCCGGTAGTTGGCTTGGACCTACTGGTGCCTTTAGCAGCCAACTGGCAGACCTTCTGTTCTTTCAGTTTCTCCCAGATTTATAGCTGTTTCAAAACCTGGCTCCCAAACATCTTACCTACTCACCAACCTAATAATAATCCTGCTTCCTGTCGCACACCAAAACACATATCCACACACTACGCATACACTCCAGTTGCTGGCACCCCAAGGTTCATAGGCGCCATTGACCCAAAGGTCCAACTCCAGCCGGGACTATGGTCTGACAATGACACTCAGTGCTTCACATGTACAGATGCATATTAAACAGAGCCCCTCACCCAGGAAAACATGACTAGCCCCGTTATTCTATTCTTATCTTTTCCTGCGTTTATTCCTTCCCAAACCATCTTGAATCCTACTTTATCCTGTCTTCGGTCCTTCCATACTAAGTTCTCTTCCCCTCTATCCTGTAATGAGCCGATCACTTGCCTGTGGCAGATTGAGGAAGAGTCAGGTCACTGTGCTCCATTTGTCAGATTATTAGGGTTTCTCCACCTGTCACCATACCAATGGGTACCTTAGCATTTGTGGAGATAAGCCTTTTATCACACAACTTAACTTCTCTCTCCAGTTAAAGACAAAGCCAGAGAGGACTGCACCATTGTACACTTCATACCTCAGTCAGGAGTTAAGGTGCTGCGATATGAAAAAAAACCAATTTTTTATAAAACTTTCTTAAAGCCTGAAAATCAGATCAGAAACTTACTGGGATGTACACATCATTCCCTGTCCCCTTATAAAAATTAAGAGAATAAACTCATAATGGCAATATGGACTTGCCTTGAACAACTAATGACAGCTTCCCCACAGATGGTATAATCTAACAATCAAAAAAAACCCCAGAAATTTAAATAAAATCGTCAGCTTCATCAAAGGCTGAAGTATTCTTACATACACGACCCAAGTACCCAACCACAAGCCCAACTCCTTGAGGTATAACTCTGCAAGTGCTGAAAAAAGCCTCTGATCAACACATGAAAGAAAATGAATACACTTTCCTACATAAAGGAGTACAACAAGAGAGCACTCGATAGCAAGACAGAGAGCATACTTTTTCGAGTGTCTACTGACACCATGAAAGAGAAATATGTAACATTTGAGCACACTCATAGAGAGACCCTAGTAAGCATAAAAGGCATCAGAGGTCAAAGAAGGCCCCTTTCAGTGTACAAGAAAATCACAGAAGGCCAGAATCAAGGATGGACAGAAGTGGAAGTCAGCAGGGGAGAAACAACAGGTTAAGAAGAAGTGGAAAGCTGTAAGTTTACTCATCCTCCCAAAGGTGCATATACAAGCCACCACAGCTATTTTAAAAGAATCACAAGACACTCATTTCCCATGAGAATAACTTTCAGGATAACACGCTGTTCATCTATATCCCAGATGTCAATGAATTTGTCAAGAACTGGATTAAAATGAAAATTACGTAAAAATCTATGCAAAAGCAGATAATCTCACTCTTACCAAGTTCAGATCTTGGCAGATCCACAAGCTCTGAGATGTTGCATTTCATGCACCTCTGAAAGTGCCATGGTTTCCTGATGTCTGCTTTGCTACATGCTGTTAAAAATGTTGGCAATACTTTTTTAACTTAGTAACATCCAGTTAAGCTTCTCTGGGCTCTTCTCTTTTCAGAATCCTTATTGTGTCAGCCGAACCCCAACCAGCATGCCCACTCTCTTCCTCCTCCCACTTCTTTGAGAATTTAATGGGATTTTTTCCCTCTAGTCTCCATTATTTCCATTCTCTCTTTGCTGATCAGTCAATGCATTGCATACAGCTTATAGAAGACATTAAGCTGTTAACTGTCCATGCTGAGAGCTCAGTAAAAAACACATCCTTCAAAAAAAAAAACCACATTAATTCCACTACCCACGTAAACAGCTATCAGACAAGTAACACACTTTAATACACATTCAAGGCAGGTACAGCCTGGGACTGAAGGCGGGCAGGACGGTACCACTTAGTCCACAAACTGCTCAGTCTCATGAACAGAGAGTACCTTCAGCTGGCCATGGTGCCCAACCTTGCAAGAACAGATGCTACAGAAAGTTTGTGAAACTCTGAAAAACAATAGTTTAGGTTTTGTGCTGTAATTATGAATTCCACAAATAATTAGTTCAAACTTAGATGTTCCATAATGTTGATACTTACGGTAAGACCTTCTTAATCACTAAGAAATGTAAATTATTTCTTACATTAAACTACCTTGAATTACCTTCACATGACAACAGGGTAAGACTACATGGTCACTGAGGTAACAACACATGCTCACCTGCTATAAGTACTGCATGCTATTACATTCAGGAACTGTAACACTAAAAAAGAACTTCACTGCAACATCACTATTTCACAGCAATTAGTAGGAACTTCACACCTCTTCTCAATTCTCCTGTGAGGTTAACAATTCCTAAGCAATTCGTGGCTAGGATACTTAATCTATGAAGTTTTATTCCTATGACTAAGTGTCACTGACTTCAACTGAACTCCAGTAATGCAGAGAATTCTCAGTTTTACAAGAAAATAATCCTGTCTGTGATACAGCACTATCTTCTGATTCCTACACGTGTCATTTAAAGAAAAGTAAGCTATCATAGATTCCTGGAGCTAAATTAAGTATGGGATTATAAAATGTGTATTAGATGTCTTGGGAATCTTGGAAAAAAAAACAATCATATTCTAAGCATATTCTAAGCTTTGTGAAACTGAAAGACAAATCTTACCAAAAGAATCAGCTGGAGGCAGTTTTCAACTATAAAAAAGGATTTTCCAAAGATGTATGCATGAATCTACCATAGCATACTTTTCTAGTACACATTAACAAAACTTTTAACTAAAAATCAAATACGTTGTGCATCTCTTCATTTCACAGTTAGGTAGAAAAACAGCTAATCTAAAACCCCAAAAGTAAAGATTTTTTTGCCCCGGTTCTCATAAGACAGAACACCACTCTGGTTCTATTGTTGCAATGAATGCAAATTAATCTCCTGCCTGGTAAAAAAGCAGCTGGTATAAAACTGACACTCCAAATTAAAGCAGTCTCTTATTAAAATACTTTGCATTTTAGAAAGACTGTGGTGGAAAGGATAGTCACGGGGCATCCTGCCTTTTCAACTATGGAAACTTGCACAGATTCCTTATTCCAAGGCAAGGCTGTCCAAAACATACCACTGTTTGGCATACAGAAACAACACTATTTGAAATCAGCTTCTCCCCTTAATGTCTTATAGAACACAGATGTCTTGGCAAGGTTGGCACTAAAAAAACCCCAAGCTATTCAACCAGCTGCCTTGATTTTGTTATGCCTGAACAGTCACATGCTCTGTTGAGACCTCTATTCTGTTTACGCCTTGAGTCAGAATAAAGCTTTTTGTTATTTAGTAGCATGAGCAGCAGTTTTAAATGATTTCTTATGATACAAAGAAACAAAACAACTCCTATAGAAATAATTCACCCAAATAAATAAAAATAAAACCAAGCCTTAAAAATCAATAATCTTATTAATACTGTATGAATGTCTGTAGACCATTCAATATAAATTGGGTTCTTTTTTCCAAATCTTAGATATATAACCAACATACAGCGTCTTAACACGTAAAATGAATTTGAACTGTTAATATCTACCTCCGTGCATCCTCCTAGCCTGGAGCAAACACAAAGTAGCTTAGCCCACATTTTTACAGTTACCTTCCATTAACAGCAATGTACAATCATTGCAATTACCTAATTTACAGGCCTTACCTGCACCTGCTTCAAGGATTACAAAGGAGTATTATGACCAGAAAGTACACTTTCCAAATTGCCTCATAGTTTGCAAGCAACTCACTTCTTAGGAGAAGCATTATTTTCAAGAAGTACCATGAGACACACTAAAACATATGTACCTCAAAAGGTATCTTTTAGGCACTCTAAAGACGAAACAATAGTCAACTTCGAGCCAAATTGATCCCACTATTCTGTAATCCACAGCCGCATTTGACAGTTGTTGCTACCACCATTTGGCTAAGGACATTTTCAAATTCAACATTAAAATGACTTTACTCCTCAGTAGATGCCCTGGTTAATACATGGGGTTTACATGGCAAGGGGCTGGGAGCAGGAGACCGCAGGAGTGGCTTCTGTAAGAAGACACCAGAAGTTATTACCACTTTGGACAGAGCCAGCTTCAATTCCATAAAGGATCCAATACACTTGGCAATATTTTTTCAGTTATAAGTGACTGTTGAATTTGTCTTTGACCTTGGGAATAATTTTTTTAACTGATTTTAACAATTTCATTCATCATTTAATTCAACATTCATTCAACTTCATAATGAAAATTATCACTTTCATAAACAGGTTAAAGCTCTTCAGGTACATTCCTTATAATCCCCTTAACACCGTATCAGTAAATGCTGTTCATTAAGAAATAGAAAAAATTACACATGTTAAAGACTAGTTTGACTCTGTGGAAGATACAACACCCCTCAGACAATCTCCACCATCTCATGGTAGTGCTGGTTGAGAACAACAACTGTTCTCAGCTGCAGCAGTGGTGCCCTGTGACCTGTTAAGGCCAGCCTGGGTCAGGATTACAGAGACAGGAATCTCTTTTGTTGATCAACCTTCCAACAGCAATCCTCCTACTAATCACAGAGTAACTTTGATACAGGTGTTCCATCCGCTTCCAGTCTTAAGCTAAAGCCTGGTAACTTCCTAAACGTACCATGCAGATGTTTCATTAATATTATCACAATAGTCTGACTCTTTGTGCAAGCTCCTTTCTCTATTACAGTTTCTTTTAAGCTGCTTAGTAAGCACGCATAACACCTGGCTGCAGTACCAGCTTACCTGCATTATTTGATGCAGTTTACGACAAGAGGACTTGGGGGATTTAAATATACCGAGACTAAGAAACACAACAAAAAAAAGCCAGTACCAGACTAACCTATGCAAGCTAAAAACAAAGCAACAGTTTCCATTTGCTCTAAGAGATGGCTTGCAGGGAACAACTATTCTTTTTTCTTCCTAAACAGTAATTTAGTTTAAACTAAAGTTCTGCTAATTTTATGAAGAGTTGTCTCTTTAAATGTGAAGTGATGCCATTAGACTTAAAAAACTCCATTTATTTAAAATTATCTGGAAGCCAAACACTGAAACACCGAAATACTCAGAACATAAACAGGAAATAAAATTAATTTCCAATTTACTGTCTATCATAAGACAAATTTTTAAAAGGAAGTACTGAGCATGGCATCAGGACTGTAGTATTTTAAGTACTGGCTTTAATGATGGTATGGGGATAACCTATCCATTCACGTGTAACTTTAATACTAACATGCTGTTAAAAAAAAAATTACAGTCCTTTAAATAAAACAAAAACACAAACATCAAAAAAAAGCCTCAATTTTCCCTTGCATTAAATTTAATCCCACGAAAGTCTGATAATCAAAATTTGTAAAGCCTAGGAGCCTGTCTGAGAAAGAAAAGCTACATAAGAAATATTAGCAGTTGCAGGAGAAAGCAAGAAACAGCAAGACTGCAGTTTGCAGAGGAAATTAAAAAAAGCAATGGATAAAGTAAACATTGCCTGGCACCGAAACACAGCTACTCCGCAATGAACATCAAACCCCAAACCTATACTCACAATACCTTCAGGCCTTAAACAGATTACTCTTAAACCTCCTGATACATTTTGTTACCAGAAAAGAAAGAAAGAAAAGAAAGAAACAAGATGGAGAGCCACAAGCTGAAGATAACATGGAAGCATATTCCCCCACCATTCATGAAGAACTTCATCTCCATTTCAATCCCTTTTCCTTCTCCCAGAATTGCATCATTTTGCATTTCGAGGGCAATGCCACTTGTGGGGCAGATGTCCTTTCAGCATTTTTTTCCACACTTAAAAACTGGCAGCCAAACAGTCCAGCTCAGGAAACAAATATTCTGCTAGGAAAGAACTGCAAATGTCCATTCAACAGGAATAAAAGCAAGGAGAGGTAAGTAATCTCATTCTTCACCAGCCAGAGCCAAGGAACTAGCCTTTGGTACCGTACAGTCCAGTGCTGCTCACTCCCTGTTCTCAGCACACAGGCAAGACAAGAAAAGCAGGCTGGTGCAGAAAGCCAGTAGCAAAAGCTACTCCTGTCAGACACACAACCATTACTAGCTATAACAGAATTGTGCAACACCAGCATAGTGGTTCACCTAGCCTTTGATATAACAATGCGCATTGAAAGGAAGAACAAAGAAACACCTTGGTTAACAAGTTAAGCTCGATGGACTACAGCCTTTACTCTGTCCATGTCTACTACCCAAGTGATCAAAAGAAAGAGATGACAAAAACAACCCCAAAGGCAATATTAAAAGGGAAACTTTGGTTTTTCTTTGACTAACAGTGGTTGGCTACGTACTTCTGAATAGATCCATCTCCATTGGAAGTCTGTAAATCTGACCTTTCTCCCTGATCAGCCGCATTCAGGAGCAGAGCAGAGAACATACGTTCTTCCTGTTGAGAGGCAGAACTTCACTCCAGCAAGGACACCGACACAAGCGATGTCACAACTCCTCTTGCAGTATGTGCAAGAAAGTTTCCATTTCCTCTTCAGGCAGCCATGCGGTTAATGAAAGCTCCAGCAGTGCCAGAGCACAGACCAGCTGACAGCAATGTACTGAGGTAGGAGAGGAGGGAAAAAGCAGCCAAAATATTCTCAGTAAAGACACAACAATAACTGTAAAAAATAAAGGGGTTTGTTTTATTTTAACTTATGCAAGTTGGTAAGAGGAAAAGCAGCAACACTGTGAACCTTACTAAATGGATTACCCTGCTTTTAAGTACTATTAATTTTTATGAAATAAGCATCTGACAATTCTCAGATGATGTAAGAAAGCACTTAGGACCATTTTCTCCATAGCAGGACATACTAGTATCAGCTTCCCCATAGAAGTGCTGTCTAATTTTCCACAGGGAAAAAAGGAAGTTTCCTGACATTTTGAATACCAGCTCAACAGACATGGTCAATGCATGGAAAGCATGTTCATCGATCCCATTTGCTAGTGGGTGTCAGAACCTATTCAACTAAATAATAAAAGGAAATTTACATGCTGATGTCTTCAGCATCCTTATAAGCTAAAGCTCTTCTGGTCTCACATATGCTTTCGCAAAGGCCAGCTGCTAAGGTCTTCCTTCTTGAAAACATACTAACAGGGGCATTGTTAACCGAATTCTAACTGTTTACTTGGAAATACAAAAACTTTTCAAAGAACATTAAAATTGTGATCTGAGGTAGTTTCCTGCTGAAACACTAAAAAATTCAGTCGCATCAAATTAGTACTCACATATAATTTTTGATATTACAGTGTTTTAGGAGAACTTTTCTCCCATTCTCCCTGGCAGACAACTTCAACTCCCTGACAACAATATTTTAAGTGATCGTACCTAAGTAAATGAATGGCTGTCATTTCAGAAACATACGTTTATAGAAAGACCACAATGACAAAAAAAAAGTAAAGAAAACTAAGTGACATCCTTCAACAAGTTGAAGTCATGGGCAAATGAGGAAATTACACAAGTAGTCTGTAAATTAAAGGTAAAAAAAAAATCACCAAGAGATTTATAGTAATGTTTCTTCTAAATGCATAACAATCAGTGTATTTTTAAAAAAGACATTCAAAGCAAAAAGCTTGTCTCATTTCTGCTGTACACCTTCTTTCTCATTTACACACCTCAAACTGACAAAGAAACTGACAAATGAGAGGGAGAGGAGGCACAAAAATGACCCAAACCATGAGAATCGTCAAGAAATCTCTCAAGAGTCAAGTCATTTAACTACATCCACTTTTTGATGGACAAATACGTTTGCTGGCAACCTATTTGACAATCTATATGAATCTTCTCAAAGCTCTAAGTGTTCAACACTGAAGACTGTTGATAAAAAATAAACTGACATGAGATGTGGAGAACCATTCTTCTGGAGCACCAACTGTTCGAAAAGAAAGAAAGTAGGAATAAACTGTCAGGTTTGTCATTCAAGAGAAGTCATCAGGAAGCAGCTCCATCATCTCTGTGCAGCTCAATGTATTCATACATTATCTAGAAAAGGATGTGAATGGTGAAGTTACAATGTTTGCAAATGACATAAGCTGTTTGAGTAAGAAAAATGAAATCTGGATGTGGAAAGTACAGGTAACTTCACAAATACTGATTGCCCCTAAGACAGCAGATAAAAAAGAATCAATATATATGCACACAAATAAGCTATAAAGCAATGCGCACAGGAAAAACACTTCTGTAAATCTACATATACGAGTCTCTGAATCCCCCATTACTAGGTTAGACAAAACCATATTGCTGTTTTAAGAGAGGTTTTCCTGAACTATACCTTGAATATTCAGGAGCTACCAGGATATCAAACCGTAACGCTGCAAGTCATTGAGGATGGAGTAAGAGCAGAACAGAGGGCACCACTAAACCAAGAAGCAAGCTCATAGTACATCTCCATTTTGTTTTCTGTTTCTCCAAAAGGTAAAAGAGAGATAAAGAAAGATAATTAGGTTGATCTCAACTAACGAAACATTACCTAAGAGAGGTGGGTTTAAACATAAGTACGCTAAGATTTCTCAACCGCAAGAAGAAATGACTGCTGTAGAACAAATGATCTACAACCTGTAAGGAACAGAAGAAATAAACAGGGAATGATTATTTATTTTCTTATACTATTAAATCTAGGAATGTCAAGTTAAATCATAAGTTGCAGGCTTCACTTAAAAGCCTGCTTTTTTCCAACTGCCACCTAGGTAAGCCAGAAAATTTAGGTTTCCATGGATGCTAAGAAGATCTTCCTGAACTCCAGTAACTATCAAGAGGGATATCCAAGATATCTGTGTGTTTAACAATTCATCACCTTCAGCTCAGGAAATTTCTGAGCAGAAAATTGTTGGACTAGTATCACAGCAAGTTTACTTTTTCTTTATACTCTTCCCAAAGCAGCTGTTATTGATCACTGACTGTTAAAAGGCACAATATATTGTGAGGTGAACTTGTGGTTTGACTCAATGTGGTGGTAGTTTCGGGTGAAAAAAAATAACAAACTAGAAAATTCACGAGAATATGTCGTGCAAATGAGCTTTTTACTGTTTCAACTATAGCACACAAGTCAACTAGGTTTCTCAACCCACACAGCGTGTTTCGATTACTACCAATGCACCTTTCTCTATTCTTAATACAGATGGGCATATTCACATAGGCTAGGGAGTTTGAGAAGCTTTAAGTTAAAGCAGCTACAAAAATGGAAAACAGAGTAAATTATAACTACTATAATTCAGAGGGACATATATTGTCCTTCAAAACAAGCTATCCAGCAAAACAGAATCTTACTGAGGTGTGAATAAGAACTTTATTTCTGCAAAATATAAGCACTTTTTACAGCAAAGCTTGTTAGGCAAGTCTTCTGGAGATCTTGCCACAAGCACTGAAGCATTTAGAAGCCTTTCACATAGACTTAGTATCAGTCAACATCAGGTGTCTCAAGAAGGAACAAAATACATGGTGCGAAAGAAGTCAGGTGGAAAGCATGAACACTAAGGTACAACTGAACCAGCAAAAGAAAGAATTTTTCTCCTTGTAAGAATTTAACTTTCATACTTGGTAGAAAATATACTTAAATAAATCTTGCAATTCAATCTTTTATCTGTAAGTAAATTCTTTACAATGGGCTATAAATTAGCAAGCTCCATTTACATCTTGTTACCATAACACATGCACACCTATACTATTAGAACTACATGCTATTCAAACTGTGCTCTGAAAACAGAAATATTAAATTTCCTCTTGTAGTTTTATGAGACTCTACTATAATCCCAGAGCTTTACAATATGAATGAATTTGCCTAGAGCCCTGTCAAAAACCTTAAGATGACAGATTAGGTTTAAAATCTTCCATTAATGTTAAGTGCCCAGTACACAAGCGTTTCATAAAATTTTATATGTTCTATGAATACATTCCATTCCTTTCAGGTGGAGACCTCAATATTCTCTTCATTCAACTAGACTACTAAATTCCAATGCAAAGTCTTAGAAGTTACAAAATTCCAAGTACTGGTCACTTGGGAATGTGTGGTTGGTTGACTTACCTGATATCTCAGGCAAATTCATTAACTGGACAGGAACAAAACCCACTTCGCTCGCATTAAACTAACCAATAGACCTTAATCTCTTTTTTCTGCAACTCCACACTACACATACTGGTTTTGAAGGCCAGACAGAAAGCAACATTAAAAAGTCTTAAGGGTTTCTACAAGCAATAGTTAAAAATTCACACTATAAAAACCTAGATTAACTAAATATGTGACACTAGAGTGGTTTCAAGAGTGATCTAATCTTTATTTTAAAATTCTCAATCATAGTCAAGCTACAACTTCCTCCATAAATTCTTCTAACAGAAGCACCACAATCTCTCCACGTGGTGGAGTCCAGCAGTAGGCTGGTAGTGCAGGGCATGTCCATGCTGACCCTCTGATGTTCAGGAATCACAAACAAGATACCATGTTTCTTGTACCTAATGTGTTCTCTACAGTGTCTGCTTGTAAAACCTCAAGGAAAGCTCCAGCTCTACCTCATGTTGCTTTATGCCAAAGTAAGTCAAGGTATTCTTCTTCTATCACAGATTATACAATTATTTCAGAATCAGAGATTCATATAGCAAGTTGATGAAAGATATTTCAAAATGTTGAGTAAGTCATATATCACAGTCTTCTGGTTTAAATTTGGCAAACAGACAAAGGTAAAGCCTGCACGTTTAAAATCAATAAAATCATTCTAGCAGAGAAGAGGCATTCATTCAAATATCTTTGTACACATGTGCTTTCAGCACACAACTACCAGCAGAATAGCATCATTCCATCCAGTATCAGACCTTTATAGTCTGTCTCACGTATCAATGATTTCAAACTAATCCCAAAGTCAGCCATTGTTTCCCAAATTTACAGTATGAACTCTGCTCTGCATCTTTGCTTTTCTCAAGGTAAACACAGACATATACAGACTGTTTCAAAGAAATGGTTGTATTGCTCTAAAAATAATTACACTACACAATACTCACTGTAAAAGAAATTAGATAGACTTAATAAATACTTCTACATGTCAATTTTATTGTATAACTACCTCAGGGTAGCAGTATACACATCTGGACCCAATGAAGTAGCACCATTACTTGTAGGAACAAGTAATGTGACATGAAGCAAAAGAGATAATGACAACAAAAATTAAAGTAGGACAGCTCTTTATTGTTGCCATCAAAAGAGAGCAGTAGGGAGCAAAAGTAAATTGAATAAATTTGAAAAGAAATAAGCAGAAAGGCACATAGTTGCCTTATTTGCAACCAAGGTTTGGCCTTCCACAAACATCAAAGCCATGGAAAAATATCCAAGTATTTTGTAAGATTCAGAGACATTAGTTGCTTCCACATTTAGAATATGGACAATATTCACTGATGCAATTTAAAGAAAGCCACTTCGCTGCAAACTTGTTGCCCAATCACATAAGATGAGAAAAACAGGAAGCTGTACTAAACTACAAACGAGTTCAGCAAATGGATTAGGTTTGGCTGAAGCAAAGCAGCACTGCTACAGATATTTTAACCAGAAAGTACCATACCCACAGAAAAAAACATTTTTGAAGAATCTATCCTAGACACAGTGAAACAAAAAAAGCAAGGAAGCATCTGAAGCACTTTAAATGAAATGGGGAGACAAGAAAGGGTAGGAAGTGAATTTGAGGGTTTAAGTCAGTAGCACCTATGACAAAGAGCTTCATTAACCTGCAAAGTGTCAGCAAAGAAAAAATGTCGCATTTCTTATGTTTTCTCTGCCAGTTTAAACAAGGTCCCCTTCCACGCACTTTCTGTAAAAGCAACACTAGCTTGCCAACAAACTGCCACCAGAGGACTATAAACATTTTCAAAAAGGAGGTTTTAGAGAGAACTAGCATCTGTACTAAGAAGCACACAATATTTCAGGCAGTCAAGCTTCTGCAGGTGACCCCACCCCAAAAGATGCTACTGCTCTTGTACACTTAAATCACATCAGCTATATAAACCATTATTTCTTCCAAATCTGTGTACAGACAGCCCTGGCATCATAACACTGAAAACTAATTTAAGCAGGTCTTCACACTAAAGAGCTTCTGCAGGCTTTTTCCATCCCTTGCAGAAAAGGCTACATGGAAGGGGGGAGGGCAGAGAAAAAGAAAAGAAAAGAATGTCCCATAAAACAACATCAGTGTAGGTGCTGCAAACATGAGTATATACTAAAAATAAGACATATCCCCTTGCCTTGCAAACATCAAAATTATTTTGACCAAGTATTTTTTCCCAATCAAATCATAAAGAGATTAATTTTGGCAAGGCCTCATATGAAGATGAATTTGCAAAATAAATCTAAGTATCATAAGGTTAGGAAATGTAGCGATGAAAACCAGTTTTACAGTAAAACAAACAACTCTGTCAAAACGTTCATGGAAACTCCATTCAGCCTTTTCTTTAAAGTTTGTAACAGGCAATGTGTATAACTATGAGTTTCAACTTAATGACTAATTTAGATAGATTAAAACTAATCTAGCCTAAGAGGTGAGATTAGACAACAGACAGTCAGAATAACTCACTTGCATTGTCACAGCATTACCACTCTTAGTTTTACTATCTTCCCCATAATTCTGACACTTAGCGAGGAAAGAAAAATATGAAACCAAAACACAACCAACAAGAATGTCAGCATAGCTCACATTTAAGCTACCTCCTTAAAAATTCTTAGTTAAAAGTCACCCTCTCCTCCTAATTTCAAACCCACCAACACTGTTGTAAGTTACATTAATAAGAACAAATAGACCATTGTAGTCCCATATGTTTACAACAAGGCGCAGAGTTTACAGTATTATACTTTATAGACCACTTTTCTTGAGTTCACAGGGAACACCCTCAGCAAAGAAGGGACTGCTAATGGCTCAATGTCCAAATGGAGATCAGTAATGTGCAGTTTCCCTCAGGGGCCTATACTGAGACAAGTACTGTTCAGTATCTTCATTAATGACAGAGACAGTGGGATTCAGCGTACCCTCAGCAAGTACGCAGATGACACCAATGTGAGCTAGTACATCTAAAAGAAGGGATGTCATCCAAAGGCACCATGACAGGTTTGAAGAGTCGGTCCATATGAACCTCATGGAGTTCAACACGGCCAAGTGCACCTGGTCAGGGCAATCCGCAATATCAAGAGATTGGAGGATTCATGGATTGAGTGCAGCCCTGCAGAGAAGGACTTGAGTATAGTGGTGAACAAAAAAAATCAGACATGAGCCAACAAGATGTGCTTACAGCACAGAAAGCCAACTGTATCTTACGCTGTATCAAAAGAAGCATCATCAAGGTCACGTGAGGTGATTCTCCTCCTTTACTCCACTCTCATGAGTCCCTGCCTGGAGTTCTGCATCTAGCTCAGGTCTTCAGTACAAGACAGACACAGACCTGCTACAGCAGGTCCAGAGGAGGGCCATGAAAGTGGTCAGAGAGCTGGAACACCTCTCCTATATGGAAAGGATGAGAGATTTGGGATTGTTCAGCCTGGAGAAGATTTTGAGGAGATCTTACTGCCTTTTCAGGACTTAAAGGGGCTTATAAGAAAGATGGAGACTTTTTTACCAGGGTCCCTAGTGACAAGACAAAAGGCAATCATTTTAAACTGGAAGAGGACAAGTTTAGACTGGAGATAAGGAAGAGTGGTTTTTATGATGACGATAGTGAGGCATAGGAAGAGGTTATCCAGAACAGCTGTGGATGACTCATCCCTGGAAGTGTTCAAGGCTGGGTTGGATGGGGTTTTGAGAAGCCCGATGTTCCTACCCATGGCTGAGGGATAGGACTTCTATGATCTTTAAAAGGTCTCTTCCAACCCAAACAACTTCATGATCGCTAGCAAGCTGAGCTACTAAATGCTGTGTAGTGCTGCATGCCACCTTCATGACTAAGAACTACCAAAATCAGTACATGCAATCCAAATTTGAGTACAGCAGAAGTATCACTTTTCCAGAAGACATGTAATAACCTAAATGCTGCTTGGGCAAAAATAGTCTTCATTAACTACAACCTGACCTGTCTCAGAAATCCAAGTTTCTATACTCAGCAGTAACACAACGGTCTCATTCTAAGATGACCTGAAAAAAATAAAACCTAATTCCGGCAACAGCTTCAAAAGCATACACAATGAAATTTAAATACTGAAACACCTTCTCAGCACTATGCTCAACATGAAGTTTTTAAAATTCTAAAACAGATGTAAGTAATTAAAACAAAATGTAGAACTTTGATATATATCTATCAAGAGCATAACAAAAATGTTAAGTGACTCATAATCATTAGGGGTTTTCTGTCTTGTTTAAAGAAAAGAATTCTTAAGAATCAACCTAAAACAACAAAATCCTAGTGGTTTCATAACAAGCCACAATTCTCCTGGCAAAAAAAAACTTACTACATTTTAATCCTTCCCATCCTTCCATTCTCAAGAAGTTTTCCTGCAGTGATATGGAAAAGACGTAGTTTCAAACCAAGAGCATTTATTCAAGTATATCTCCCTCTTCAACCTCAAATTCTTGCTTTGCGAATCCAAAAATCAAGAGAAAATTTATCAGAAAAGTAAATATTAATACAAGAAGACAGGAAATTAGTGTACTAAATTCAAAGCGAAAGCTCTAGAATTAAAAATTCAGGTCATCTTCCTCACAGAAGTTAATCCAGCAGAGACATATTTAAACTGCAACGTAGTCATAACTTTACAGAATAAACTGAGTGACTTTCTAGAGGTGCAGGTTGATCATTTTAAAAGAATTATATCTTTATCAAACACACATCAACTACTCAAACTACTCTTAAAATTCTTACAAATCCCCAAATTTAATAAACTTTCTGAAATACAGATTTGGAAAAACATCAGTAGTATCCCATTTCCTCTATTTTAAAAGTTTTTCATTGAAGGAAAGAAAAAATTATCAACTTTGCTTACATTAGTTTTATTGGGCTCAAATGTGCTGGTGTTCCAAGAACAAGCTCAGTGTCAACTTTTACCCAAAAACACAAAACACACACTCATTAAACTAAATAACCACTTTATTCTGTCTGCCTATCCTCTAAAAGATTAAATTATGCAGTCTAAACAATTTTAAGACTACTTCTACCGTCAAGTGGAGATTCTACAGCTTCTCTGGGTACCTGTTCATCAGACTCATTGTTCAAAAGAATCAAATAAAAAAATACCCACCAAAGTAATAATAAGCATTGTACCCTCAACAAAACCCCCAAACAACCCAATCTTAAATTTAATCAGAATTTCTGCCTTCTCATTTTATTTCTGCTACATACTTGAAGAATCAATATGACCTTCCCTTTATCTCTCTTCTATTGTTGAAGAAATCCAGCTTCCCCTCCTTAAGTGATGTGCTCTAGGCCCCTAATCACCTTGGTGATCCTCACCTAGATTTGTGGGAGTATGTCATTTTTCTCATGTATTGGTGAACTCCAAATATAGCACCACCAATGTGGCTTCATAATTGCTGAATAGAGGGGAAAAAACACTATGCTGCTGTCTTGCTAACACAGTCCAGTATGTGGGTTGGTCTTAGTCACTGCCAACCCAAATTCAACTTGTCATCCACTTGAGTCCACGGCCCTTTCCTGGAAAGCTGTCTTCTAGCCAGCTTGTACTGCTGCATGAGGCTACTCCAACCCTGGCATAGAACATCAAATTTCTCCTCACTGAAACCTACACGGCTCCTCCCATCAGAATATTTCTCCAGGTCCCACTGAATGGTGACTCAGCCTGCTAGCATATTGAGCAACTTGATTTCATTCAAACACACTTGCCAAGATCACCCTCCAGCCCATCATTGAGACAACTAAAAGATGCCAAATAGTAGCGGCCCCAAAACTGACCCTGGAGGAATGTCACTTCCAACACAGAATCATAGAATTGCTTGGTTGGAAAAGACCTTTGAGATCACCGAGTGCAATGGTACCTGTTCACTACTAAACCATATTCCTGAACACTTCAACTACCCATCTTTTAAATACCTCCAGGGATGGTGACTCAACCACCTCCCTGGGCAACCTGTTCCAGTGACTGACAACTTCTTCAGTAAAGAATTTTTTCCTGATATCTAATCTGAACCTCCCCAAACATGCTACCGGTTGGACTTTACTTCACTGGTCACCACCCTTTGGGCTTAGCAACCCAGTCAATATCCCACACACCCTACAGGTCACTTTTCTGGTCTTCTCATCAATCAGAACAGATCACGTTAAACACTTTGCAGTCCTACAGATTTCTATTTTCCAGAAAGTTACCTCCAGCATCATACTAGATTTTTAGTTCTTAGGCAAGGAATAGTCAACAAAAGACAAGACTATTGCTATCATACATATCTATTTCTGCACTATAAAGATTTCATAACAAGAAAGGTAAGACAAGTAAGATCAAGATAGAGGTGGCTATTTAAAAGAAAGAGAAAGTATACACCCTCTGGATTAACCACAGCAACAACACAAGTTCAGGCCAGTCCTTTCAGCAGCCTGAAAGAGACAAGGGGGCCATGTAGGCACCCGTGCGCACATCCATATGTATAAAGGGGGAAATGCAATCCCAACAATGTTTTGCTGCTTCTTCACAGGACCATTAAAGGAAAAGTCTCCCATAATCATCAAAATCAAACCCACTGTCCTCAAACATCTTATTTGTCACAATGCTTATACAAAACCTCAGCATTAGCCCACTGGTATTTAAAACCTAACATTATAGAACACAGATCAACATTGTCTCTTTAGAAATATAAACTGTTTGCTTCATTCTTCAGCAAGGACTGTATTTCCAGCTATAGCCCTTCAGTAAAGGGAACTCATGCTGTTATCTCAGGAGTTTTCCTTCACACTCACCAAAAACCTTTAGGCCAGTATCAGTCAATCCTGACAGAATGGTCTCTAAGTGAAGTACCACAGCACATCCTATTAACAGGATTATGAAAAGCTTCCCAGGAAATATAAAAATATACTACTGGTTTAGTGCACTTTTTTTTTTTCAGAACATGCTTCCTCTGCACCTGAAACAATACCAATAACTAGCACTGTTGGTTTGATCCTGCCTAATGATTTCATTGCAAGGTACTGTTCCATTCGAAGTTAGACTTATGTTCTTTCTTAAGAGTTCTCCTCTCTAAATTGGTTTCACATCTATTTTAAAAAATTATTAAAAACACCCTTATTCACATTGCTACAAATCACAACAATTGTTATGAAAATTGAGTTTTGAGTTAGAAAATACTGGAAATTAAATCAAACAATCCAGTTCTCTTCCAAATCATTCATCTGCAGTCTTTGAGAGATGCCATGCTAGATTGCAAACATGGTTTTCTGGATTGCTTCCCCCTCCTTCCTTTTTGCTTAAAAAAAAATAAAAGAGAAGTTGTTTGATCGACAGAAGATATTTCCACAGGACTCCAGTCTAAGCATCAAAACCAACTTCAAGGTATGTCACTTTAAGCGTCTCTCCCTTCTCCATCAGGGCCCAAGTTCCCATGACTACGTGGTACACACTCCGTCAGGGTTTATCTGAACAGCATACTGAACAGAGTACGCCAAAGAGCACTTTCACAGTATCCTAATTGATGAGCAAACATGAAGAGGCCAGTTGGGAGTTCAAAACAGGAAGCACTACTTCTCTAAAAAACATAGGAGATACCACAAAGCAATAATTACATGTAAAAATGTACCTAAAATGAATATGAATTCTCAAAAGGTAAAGCTAATTAATTTGCCATGACTGAAAAGTTCGAGCTACCAGAGAACATTTATTTGTTTTTCCTTGTATCAGTCACATCTAGGTAAAACGCCTGCTTATTATAATTAAATCTTTCGACTGCTATCAAATGAAGAGTAAAACCCATTACATACTAAATGAATAAGTACTATAGCATGTAAACGTAAAAGCATCCTGAATTGTGTTTTTGTGAAACATGCAATTGTAAATACAGGATACTGCTGTCACGTCTCCTTCTTCATCGTATTTCAGTATCGTGATCAGGAGCTGTCACTGTAGCCTCTGAATTTTAGAGCACTCATATACGCATTTATCCATCTTTGGTGCAATTTGCCACTCACTATAAAAACAGTAGTAATTGTCCTAAGTTTTATTTATTACAAAAAGAGAATTTTATCTGTTCTTTTTTTTTTTAGGATGGTCTGACACCAAAAGCATATTTCTTTGAAAATTGAAGACTGTTTGTGGTCTGTTATGTAATAACCAGCTCTTAAGCACAAAGCTCTCTATGATGCAAGACTGTTTCTGACTGCTGTAAGTAACAGGCTACAAGGTCAGGAAATCATGATTTTAAGTCCAGGGCTGCTGGAGTCTCCTGGATTCCTCCTCAAAAAAATAAAGACCTATTTTAATTAAAAAAGTAAAGGAGGATAAAGAATAGGATGTTACTATTTACCTGTTGTAATTATATACAGGTGACACTTCAATGGAAGTGATGGAAATGACAGAAAAATTTCTTTCTTTTCAGACACACAAAACAGATCTTAGTAGTTTTCACAGTTTAGGCTACCAAAAAAAGTCTATAAGTATCACCAACTAAAATAAAAAGTTGACTTAGAGCGGAAGTGCTTCTGTTTTCATGCACGGTTTCACCTGCCTTCCTTGACAGAATACTTTGTTGCTGGAAAAGGATCGCGTGATAGAAAAAGTGTACAAAATCACTGTACATGAACTGACTGTACAGTAGTTTCACTGCTACACAAGTTTCTACAAAACCATAAGGAGGAAACCTCTGTCCCTTTACCCTTCTCCCATAAGGACTTCCCCCAGTAGAGTAAGAAAAACTCTCAAAAACTGAAGCAAGAAAAGAGAGTTACATATGGGAAACTGTGAAGATGACTCATAACATACTTCCAAACAAAATCTTAAAAAAGGCAAAGCAAAAAAAAAAGCCCATGCTTTCCCACACCTAATCCTACATAAGCATCCATGACACAATGAAGAACATGGAGAAATCTTCTCCTTTCAAGTTATTTTAGATTATAGCAGACTCGCACCAAGAGCAACAAAATTTATGTTAGGCTGAGCCACAGCTAGTCAGTCATTCTTACACGGACGTAGCATGCACACATCGGTTACAGGACCGGTCTAGACCTCTACGCTAAGAGAGATCAGCACAGTGAGAAACCAAATGAGCAAGTCATTATAGGAATGATGGTTTAGTGTTTTTTTCTTTTTATTTAAAAATCCCCAAACATATCTGCAGCCATATTTCATAATGCTTATCAGTTAAACATTTATTAGAAAGGGATGTGTATGACAAGATCTAATTGTTAGAAAAGCACATTTTGACTTTTCAGCTTCTCACTGAAGAGCAACAGAAAGGAAGAAATAACAATGATTAAAGATTTTTCAAGTATTACAAAAGTGTAACAGCAAAACTGGCATCAGAAACAACTTCAGCTATTCTTCATTGCGTCATCAACTTCCAACTGCCCCATCTTATCTACCAATCTGCCTAAACAGAATTTAAATATTTATACTTAACCTCTGTATCTCAAGACAGTTCTGCCAAACATCTGCTGCTTTAAAAGAAAGACTCAGAACTGCCTCATCATGATAACTGAGTTATCCCTTGAGTGCAAAGACGTCCTTTCAGCTGGAGCTGGGACATAGTAGAATGGTAATCAAGACAGTCTTGCGGTGATCCCACATGTGTGCTACTTATTCTCAGAACAGATGTCATCATTCCCTAAAAATTCCAACTAGTTCATAGACTAATGTCAACTCAAGGACTAAAATCAATTCTTCAAAAACTATTTGAGTAACACAAATGATGGAGCTACTGTGAAGATAAAAGCACATCTGCTAAGAGCAAAGCAGAGGCTATATTTATAAGACAATGTATCAGTAATCTGCCTATACTATTTTAGGATTTCAACTTCTTTAGAAAAGTAATTAACCACCCATCTACATACACAATATTCCACCTCTTCACAGGAATGTTATAAAAACTTCTCCCAGTTTCATGCAGAAGTATGAAGTTAAAAATATCTTCTTCACATCAATGTAACAGGCTGAAGAAATCAACACAGAAAGGAGCACAGACTACAAATTCTCTTAGACTAGATCTAAACTACAATATAATGGTTTTATTTCCTTCACTTGGAGTTTGAAAAAAAGAAAATTACTTTAGCAATAGAATGAAACTTAAAATTTATGTTTACTGATGGCCATTACATAAGACTCAGCTTGCAGTTCTTTGGTAACTGCTGTATAAGATGCCTAAGCCTGGTTACAAAGATGACAGGGTCTTTTTTTTTTTGGTCTAGTGTGACTGGAAGACAAAAGTCACTAAGTTTTGCCTTTTCAGAGTAAAAAAAAGACTGCAGTTCTTCAAAAGTGTCAGTATTTAAAATAACATAGCACAAAATCTTCCTAGTCAATAAACCACTACATAGCACCATGTACTTCCTGTTTTGTCCTTTGAATATACTATAACAGATTGAAATAAAGTTTAGGTGCGGTATTTTTGGAGGGGAGGTGTCTTTTTTTCTGTTTTGTTTTAATAAGTCAAACGTACAGAAGTCCTTCACAGAATCTTTCCTACAATTCTGATTTTTTGAGGTAGGCCTTTGTATTTTATTGGATTTTCCACTAAAAAATTAACCAAATGCAAAGTCACCAGAATCAACAAAATTGCCTTCTCCGATTCTCCATCTAAAACTTGTCCCAAAATTGCACCTAACTGCATGTAAAGCCTCTTCTGAAAAGATTTTATTAACAGTAGGAAATGAATCACAACTAGGTGAGAATACATATGAATCGACCCAGTTGAACTAACTGCACCCCTACTGGCGAACAACTAAGCACAAAAAACAGTAACCAAGTCCATCATCTATTTTGTTATTTCAGAAAACTTCTTAAATATGATTAAGGAACACTAAATTCACAATTGTATAATACAATTGTTCATAGAACTGGATAGAGACAAAGACACACAAAACAGTCTATTTCTCTTTTTTGTCACATTCCTCATGAAAAGGCGGTCTGGACTGAGCCTCTGATCTGAACTGCAGTAGGAATTACATCAGACTGAGAGACTATGAAAAGGATCTAATTTTTGTTAAATCTCTTGAATTTCCCTACCATTTCCTGTTCAGAAAATAGTTCTAGTTTACAATTTTAACTGCAATAAAGGAAACAATTAATTGATCCACAAACCAGCTAAGGTAGGTGCAGGTTGCGTTGAACTAAGTCAGCTTCAAAATAACAACCCAAGACACTTGAGGCTGCAACACCATAACAGCATGGAGCTTGACGCTGCCTGCAAAAGCCCCACAAGGGCTCCAACCCACATCCAATATTAAGCTAAAAATCAAGCAGCTACAAGGATGGACTCATCCCCTTTGCCTTAATATAATGAGCTCAAACTTGCACTTCAGGAGCTGCTTGAAGAGCTCTTCAGTCATCCATGATGGATGGACAATAGCAACAGTAACAAGAGCTATCTAATAGCCACTGCAACCATCCAATTTCAATCTCCTGTTTCATATGAATTCCAATCTTAGGTAAGTAGATGTACAGAAAGAAAACTAGCTTTAATGTAGCAGCAGCAAAACTGCCTATGCAAACTACAAGTACAATAAAGACCCACATTCAAAGACTAATGGAGCATTTTGCCTGCCAGATTCTGGCCATCTGCATTGCTTCATGCAAATTAATAAAAACAAATTTGGGAGAGTTGCAAGGTTTTTTTCAGTATGTAACAGTAGACCATATTCTTGTTTCCCACAAAATAAACCTTGTCTATACTTACAGATAATAATAAAATACAAAACAAGTCCAGAAACTATTTAAACTGCAAACAGTTTAAGCAGGGCACATAAATTAGTTATACAGACAAAAGAAATTCATGAAAGAGCATCCACTATTCCCTATTAGTCTGATTTACTGCTGTCAAATCAGACACTAAAACTTTGAAAATATGCACAATCCACAAAAATGGTGCAGAACTCTGTATTTATCTTCTACACTTTGCTTTTCTTCAGATGTGCTATACCACACTCAGATTGTGCTGCTGTATATCGCAAACCATGAAAGCATTATACTGTATTCTTGCCCTAGAAGCCACCAATGCTAACAGAATACATATTTTCACTTAACTCTACGAATGCTGTTAATTGCACAAGCAAGCATTCCAATGGCTTCACTTATTCCATACAGTTAAGACCAGGGGGCAGCAATACTGTCAAACACAAACCATATCATGTTGCTTTCTGACAAATCTATAAGCAACCACAGCTTAGTTACATAAGAAATAAGCAGTTACAGTTACAGAAAAGTTACATAAATTAATCTAGGCAGGCTACATATTAAAAATAAAATACAAAATTTCCAATGCAATCTTACAACTACTCTATTACCTGGTCAGTTATTGTAAACAATAGCACTGTTTGAATGATGAACATAAACAGTTTTTCTACTAAGCCAACATTAACTAATCTTAATCCTCTGGCATTCTATTTTCCATATGCAAGATTATCAGGAGAACACCATGATTAATACCCTTTCCTTGCATACCGAATGCTTTGCTCATGCCAACACATTAAGCAAAACTAAAAAGAATCTATTAAATCCATCTCTGAGATACATGCTGGCTCCTGAAGAACTGACAAATACTTGATGAACTAAGTGCATAATCCAAAACAACAACTAACTGCAATCTAGGAAACAATAGCAAAAACCTGTCTTCTTTCAGCTAGTACCTTCAACGAAGAGAAGGGAAGAGAAATAATACTGCCTTGTTTGAGACCAAGTCATTTGGAAGACATTTCCTCACAAATGCTGACCTAGTCCATAGGAAATCACACTGAAACCTCAAATAGGAGGCAGTCGACTGATAACCCATAGAAACCGGCTTTGGAAGTTTACCCATTTTCACACTCCTAGTTCTTGATAGCGAAGCAGGATGAATATTTAAACGATGCTGATAATAAGTATTTAAAAACCCCACCACTGAGGCTTCAAGGTTGAGATGCTGAGACTGTGTAATCTCTTCTGCTTTACTATTTTGTTCTCCTTCCACCACCTTTTATTTTCTTGTCATTTTCCTCACTCCGCATTCATCCCTTCATCCTTAACTCACTTCTTAACCAAAACCTCCCTTGGCAGGTTTCCACAGTCAGAGTTTTGCGCTGACTTGATCTAACAAGCGGCTAGGGAAAACCTCTGCTAATGCTCCCAGAACAAAATTCAACGTTCATCTTCTAAAAATCCTAACATTCACACTCTTTTTTCTATTGCAACCACAGCCAGCATTAAAAACATGAAGAAGTAGAATCATAGAACGGTTTGAGTTGGAAGGGACCTTAAAGATCGCCTAGTTCCAACCCTCCTGCTACCAGACCAGGCCAAATTGAAGTACAACAACAACGCTGAAGTTCAGGCAACTGCTTTACGCGCTAATCTTCAAGAAGCCACAGCAGGAATGTTCTGTAACCAGTTCAACGCAAGAGCAAAGTCTCACAATTAAAAGGGCAGATTACACGCATACCAATGCCTCCAGCTCCGTGGATCTGGGCGGGTGGTACTGCCCTGTCTTTGATGCTTTCTCAGAGATACACACACAAAAATAAAAGGAGGTGGAAAAAAGAAGGGGAGGAAAGGAGGGTGACGGTGGTGGAACCACGTACCTCTTCCAGCAGTGTGACCGTATTCCTGCAGTTCTGTAGCCGGGTGGTGAAGCTGGAGGTGGTCGGCGAGTTGTAATCCTCTGTCGTCTCGGCGATGAACTCCGACACGGTGATCTGGTCCGGCATGATCCTGCCCCACCGACAAAGCCCAGGAGGAGCCGAAGCAGACAGATCCGAGAGACGGGAACACAAGTTTCGGGTGGGGGGGAGGTTAAAAAAAAAAATAAAAATTAAAAAGCAGAAAGAAGATGTTAACGTCCAGCCCAGACCCGCAGCATCAGAAACGCGCAGAGGCTGAGGCTTCGCCCTGCACACTCAGCCTCCTTCCCCGCGGGCAGGAGGTGAGGGGGGAGGCCCCGCACGGCGCCCCCGCCCCGCGCTGCCCGGCCCCGCCGGCGGGGGGCGCTGCCTCGGCGGCGGGGCCGCCTCGGGAGCGCGGCGGGAGGGGAGCGGCGCCCGCCAGCCCCCGCTCCACTGCGCTCAGCCCCCTTCCCCTCCCGGCCCAGCCAAGTTGAGGCACTGACTTGTGCGGCTCCGTCTGCGCCCCCCGGCCGGGAGGGGAGGGCCGGGAGGGGCAGGGCCGGGGGCGGCCGCCGGGGCTGCGGGCGCTCGCGCCGCCGCTGACAGACACCCGCCGGCTGCACGCGCTGCCCCACGCCCGCCCGCGGCCGTTACGTGGGGCCAACAAGGGCGCGCTCTGCGCACGCGCCGCCGCGCGCCGCCTCCCCCTCCCGCCTCCCGCCCGCGGCGCCGCCCCCCCCGCCCCGCCCCGCCCCGCCCCGGACTCGCGGGGGCCGCGGGGCGGGGGCTGCCGTGCGTCCCGCTGAGTTTTTGTTATTAAAAAGGGTTTTTTCGGTACAAGCGTACAAAGCCGACGAGATGCTGGGCTCCAGCTCTGTCGCCAGCCAGGAGACTCCGGCCCCCTCTGCACCCCGTCCTCAGCCGCTTGCAGACCCCGGGGCGAGTCAACACCTTCCTTCTTCTTCCTTCTTCTTCCTTCTTCTTCCTTCTTCTTCCTTCTTCTTCCTTCTTCTTCCTTCTTCTTCCTTCTTCTTCCTTCTTCTTCCTTCTTCTTCCTTCTTCTTCCTTCTTCTTCCTTCTTCTTCCTTCTTCTTCCTTCTTCTTCCTTCTTCTTCCTTCTTCTTCCTTCTTCTTCCTTCTTCTTCCCTCTTCTCCCCTCTTCTCCCCTCTTCTCCCCTCTTCTCCCCTCTTCTCCCCTCTTCTCCCCTCTTCTCCCCTCTTCTCCCCTCTTCTCCCCTCTTCTCCCCTCTTCTCCCCTCTTCTCCCCTCTTCTCCCCTCTTCTCCCCTCTTCTCCCCTCTTCGCCCCTCTTCGCCCCTCTTCGCCCCTCTTCGCCCCTCTTCGCCCCTCTTCGCCCCTCTTCGCCCCTCTTCTCCCCTTCTTTCCTCTTCTTTCCTCTTCTTTCCCCTTTTTTTCCTTTTTCATTTTTTTTTTTCCCCCTTTCGTTTCTTTCCCCTTCTTTTCTTTCCAGTTCTTTAGAAAGATGCTTTTCTGTGTTTAGGCCCTTAGGACCTCCTTGCACTACAAGGTTTGTGTGATGTATGAAAACACCAAATTTCTCACAACCGCTGCTGATAAACTCATCACTTTAAGCAATCTGACTCTATAGATTCTTCCCCTCCATATACTTCGGTATTTTTTAAGATGTCCTGCTATGTCTTAATGACACCATTGAAGATGCTTTTACTGATCCGTATTACTAATTCCATTCCTGAGCCCTTCCAAAGTGAACGGGAGGGTGATTTATTGCTACTGAAATGGCTTTACTGCACAGTTCACATCCGTGCCCTCGTACAGCTGGGAGAGGAGCAGCAGCAGTGCTGGCCTGAGACCTTAATCACATCCCTGGTATCCATCCTTTGTGTTGCTCACCAGTCCTTCATCCGCTCACAAGTACTTTTCCTGATAAGTTAAAATATCCTTTATCCTTTATTGCATCATGTAACTCTAGAAACTGACAGACAGAACTAATGAGTTTTTTTTTCCCTGCCCCTTTTCTTTAAGCTTATTCTTTAGGGCCCATATGTGCCTTTCTAAAGAAGGCGAGGTCTCAGGAGGCTCAAGTGATTATGGTCATCTGCTGTTTCAGTCTGATTTATTTAGTCATACTGTGTGTTTTCCTTCTCTTTGTATCCTTCTCTCCACAGAAACTGGGAAATTTAATACTGGTAGATATTCTCAAATCCAAACAAGTTGAAATGAACAATCCGATATGAGTATGTCCACTTCAAAAGTTTTAATGTTCTGTATATGAGGACCTTCTCCTGTATGACAATGCATTTAGGCTTTTACGTGGCTTTGTATGTGATGCTAATAAAAATGTCTGTTTAACTAAAAAATATTAGAAAATAATATCAACGAAAGACAACAATGCCTGAGAGAACATAAAAAAGGAGATTCGATTTGTTTATACCTATAAAAAACATTTGCATGTACTTCTGCCAGCAAAAATATGTCCAATACTCCTGAGGAATGGTCCTGCCTGAACATGTTTCTTTGATTTCATTGCCTCAGCAGAAGCCCTCTGTATGGCCATGTGATTGCTGCTGCTGTGTTTCACGTGATCCAGCTTTCTGGCACAAAGCTGCAGGCTCATACAGATGATTGGTAAACGTCATGAGACTCTGAAAGGTAGAGTAGGCAAGAGGAGGAGGAGGAAGCCAAGAAAAGAACCGCGTGGGAGCTGCAATGACAAATGGATTTAGGCAAAAAAAATTCAAGTTCTGAGGAGACTGGAGGGGTAGAAAGAAAATCAATTGAGGATCGTGTTCATTAAGAGCAGTGGAGGAGGAAAAAGAGATTAAGATAAAAATGGCTGGTGCTATCCAAAGCAGTATAGAAAAGAGAATGAAGAACTGTCTAGAGCCTTGGGCCAGGGAAGAGCTCTTAGCATCAAAAGAGCTGTTTCAGCATCCCTAGCCTGCATGGAAACGGGATGGGTGCAGGGCTGTGATATGGCCTGAGGGCCAAACAGGACATCTGTAGCCATCCCCTCTAATTTCCTGCTGATCATCAATCATGTTCCTGAGCCAGACGTATGGTCTGCAGGTCAGCTATGGTGGTCACGTTAGGAGACCTGATCCCTCTCAAGCAGATTTCAAGTGAGGATAAATCCATGGCATTGATAGATAAACTGGTTTGATTGATTGAGTATTCTCAGTTTAAAGTTGAATTCTTCCTTTTCAGACTGAAGTTATTGAGGTTGGTCACTAGTCTTTGGATTGTAAAGTCACTTCATCTGCTATCCTGAACAAATCCTACCCCAAAGGGTGTGGACAAAAGCTGGACATATTGCTGCAGAGATGGCTTCCTCAATACTATTTAGAGGAAATTTAAACTGCAGAATTGAAGAGCACATTCAACAAAGAAAGGGAGAAGACCGGATGGGGAAACTGGAGCAGTGAAGACTGACAGAAATTAAGACATAGCAGAGAATAATAGCAGCTCAGCTTCTGTGTCTCCTAATCAGGAAAAATATGATCTTTTAAAATAAAATATTATATACATATAAATTAGAGCAAATACAGGAGAATTCTGGGAAATAAAGAGAATAGCACAAAGCCTAAAAATCCAAAAGAGAGATTAATAACTACCGATCATAATTGCCTATTAGTCTGGGTTTTTTGACAGTTCTTAAATTGTTAGCTTTATTAAAGAAAATAAGGTGCTCAGTTTTGCTGCTTTGAAGCAGCATTTCCTCTATGCAAATGCTAGTAGGTAAAATAACCCTATGGGCATGACCTCTTTAGGCTTGGATTATCTTCACTTAAACTCACTGAAAGCAAGATCAGTTAATTAAAAATATGTTACTAAAAAAAAAATTATACAACTTGCCTGTAAAAGAAAGTGCTTACTTTAAACCAGTAAAATTATATAACTGTTTCAGATAACTTTCAGTGGATTTCAGATATAACCATGTTTCCTGTTTTGAATTGGGATCAGTAACTGAGATTCACTTCTAAATTTGTAAGATGCACCTCTCTATAAATTGCCACTAACTGAAATCACTGTTTCACTTCACAAATGTCAAAGAATAGTCATCAGAGTGTGAAAGTTTTATTTCACGGCGTCTGCTCTAATGCTATCTTAGTCTGTGCTAGATCCTGGAGGAGGCTGTGCTGCAGCCTTTTTCTCATGTACGACTTGCCAGTAGAAGTTACGTTTATCTCACTCCTCATGGTATTCTGGTGTGAAATCTATCTCCATGTCCATTCTGGAACAAGCTAATGCAGGTGAGGAGAGTCCAAGCAGCCCTGGAAAACATGTTCCTTACTGATGATACATTGCAGTCAAGGAAGTTTCTGTGTCTTGCCATCCCACCTAGTGATTCAGTCTACAAATCCGTTTGATTCCCTGGCCTTTTTTACTGTGATTGCCAACAGGAGAGTTAATTACACAAGTTGATAATATTTCTGCAATATTGGTGATAGTCACTGTGCTTAGGGAGTGGCTAAGGAACATAGCAACAACGGCACAAACTACTAAGACAGGTGTTTGGCAATAGGCTGAATATTAACTATGGTGGTTTTCACTTTATAGTACTCCAATCATCTTATATTTAGATTGAGATCATCAGTTCGTTCACAAGAGCCAAGTGGCAGTCATCAGGTGATGATGACTATTGCCATCATTACAAACTTTCAAACTTTACAGATATGTGCCAGAGGTTAAGAGCTACATTGTTCTTACATAGTTCTTTGTCTCTTCAATGCAATTACCTGTTTAAACCATGCAGCAGTGAGGGAGAGAGCAGCAAGATTGTCTTTCCACTATAGGAAAGGAGACAAATACTGGAGGCTCTGGCCCTGCTAACCAAAAGCAGGGCTGTATTTTTGGCTGTCTAGCTTTAGTCATGCAAAGTCAGCTCTTCAGGGTATAGACACCTTGGCTGTACTGTCACGGGATATCATTATGCTGCCCACAGCAAGCAGCCCTGGGACCATCCTAAGGCCATGCTTGCCTGCTGTGTAGATAGAAAGCTTGCAAATAGAAACTCAGATGTTGTTGCTGCTTGGTTTTTGGAAACAAAGTTGACCCAGGTCCCTGGCTGTGTACCAAATAATGCTGTCAAGCATGTTCAGACAAGTTGCCTCCAGGCCCGTTTGGAACTTGTCAGTGTGACAGTGAAGTGAGCTGTTAGCTGAAGAGGGAAATCACCGTGCACATGGCTACTGTGCAGGTGACTCCTCTTGATTAGAACAGACATAGCCATGCCAGGATCTCGCATGTCAAATTTTGGGGTTTTTTTTCTTCCCAGGTACGAAAGAGATGATGGCACTTTGCAAGTAAGGGTTTACACCTACACTCATTTCTTTACTTTCAAGTTTCCTATCTTGGCTATTATTGCTTATAGAAGTGGTATAGATCAGACATTAGTGTTTAAATAAAACAAGAAATAATTGAAATACACATGTGTTTGTTAGTAAACTATATAGTTGTTCTTTTTTTGTCCTTAGCACCTTCACAAACATGGAGAGTATCACCAGCTCAGCAGCAAATAGCAACAGAACTAGTGGTGTGCTAAAACTCATCAGGAAAATATCCTGAGGCTATGCTGCTCTACTATGCTGCTATTCTGAACAAATTTGTGGTTTAGTGTTGTATTCATCCATTTCAGTTCAACACAGCACTGAGCTTTGCTTCCCATCCTCCTTCCTATCCTAAGTCACTATATGTGATTGCTGTATGGCATAAGGCAGCCATAGCATTTGATATCCAATAAAGATGGTTTGAGATTCCCTGAGAAAACATGTATATGCTAAATTGCTGTTGCTACATTTTTATAATTTCATTTTCAGATAAATTCTGGAAAAATTAATGAGAAATTCTTATTTAAATAATAATATCCACAAATATTTCTAAACACCAACTCATCATTTGAGTTGAATGTTGGGCTTGGGAGGATAAAAGGAGCTTCAAGTCAACAAGAATCTCAGCAGGGAGAGTTTGGCTTTTGGTTTTGGAGTACCTCATGTCAAAACTTGGTAAACCTTTTCTGTTAGTGGAACTCCCAACAGTTGTTTTTTGAAAAACAAAAGCAGCCCATTTATGTAAGGACATGTAACATCATCACTTTGTACTTCTGCGGGAAATGTTTAGTCAGGAGGAATTTCACCTCCAGGAGCAGCATCCCCTCAGAGGGCAGTCCTGTTGGATGACTGAGCCTTGTATGAAATTTAACAACTCCGTATTTTAACCTGCACCATGTTTATACTTTTAATACCACATAAGTGCATGATGTACTCACAGGAAAAGGCAAAGTCTATTTTAAACGCTGAAGCATACATCACACGTTGTGACTGGTGCTAATTTGCTTCAAGGGAACTTACATGGTAAACTGCAAAATGTTCTTTCTTGCAAAAGAAGGCTGTTGGATTTGACATTTGCAAACAAATGATTGTGTTAGGGGGAAAGAATAGTCAGGTAACTTTCCAGTAAAAAAAAGTGTTCTTAAACCTAAGTCCTGTCATGCAGAAAACCAAAGTCCAGATCCAACAAACATGTTGGTTGCAGTTCTGTATTTTTAAGCAACAGCATCTACCGGTATGGCTTATGGACTACATGAGCTGCATCGACAATTTCTGTTGCTGCTGTGACAGTTTTGAATACAAAGATCATCTGATTTCAATTTAAATAGTGGCATCTTTGAGCATTTGGCTCGATTGGTCTGTAAAATAAGATAAGAAGCCATAAGCAACTCTCAGAAACTACAGTATTAGTTTTAAAGCACTTTAGCACTAGCAATATTGGCTTAAACTAAAGGTTCTTTTTGCATTCTTTCAATATTAATATGATAGCAAAAAGAGAACCCATTGTGTTTTCATTATAAGTGACATTTAGTAACATTAAAATCTTGCATCTTTAACACTGTATGTACCAAATGAAAACAATTAAATCAAACAATCAAAAATATGCCACTCAGTTATAGACTTCGCATTTATTTACTTGAATGTCCTGTGCAAGGACCATAAGTGAAGGGCAGATAAGCTCAAATAACCATCTTAAAGGACAGCTGAAAATAACAGCACTGAAAATGAAGTGCAGCTTTGAGTTACACAAGATTAAGCTGACTAATCTGCTGATTCAGTTTTGCCTTTGTTTTTTGGATTTGTCATGCAAGATCAAAAGTCATGCAGACAAACACGTAATAGCATTCCAGGCTCACAGTAACAACAACAAGCAATGGGCTGTTTCCCTGTGACCTCTCCATCCTCCAAAGAGAAAACCAGCAAAATGCTCACCAGCAGCAAAAGGCAGCAGATGGAAGACAGAGAAGGCATGTTCCTTTTTTATTGCGGGTGTGCTGAATGTGGTATTTTTATTGCATGGAGGTTTATCGTTAGAGTTGGTCATTTAAGAAACCTCACTTCAGTTCACAGGAAGCATAATGCTGCCTGTTGGGAGATATCAGATTCAAACACAGCCCTTAAAACTTTTACAGAAAATAAAAATCCAGCAGTATATTCTTCTGTGAGGATCGTATTTTGGACAGTCCAAGGATATCAAACTCTTAAGTATGTTGATGGAGAATAAAACCATCAGTAGAACCTCTGGCAAATTTACCCCCTGCCAGTGGTGCAAATGGGAGCCTGCTCATTGCTGACAGAGACAGTTGAGCAAGGACTCACAAGAGGTACTCGCCCAGCAGTATCCACCAATACCAAGTTGGTAAGAGGGAGGACCAGCATGGAGGAAACCTGTATGTGGTTCTCCTTGCATTCCTAACCCTGATGGAATCCTTGGAGTATTGCTGAGGACAGCACAGCAGACACATTAGTATGACAGCAGGCCATGCAAGTGGGATTGCCAAGAGCAAGACAAATATCTCATGAAGGGGAACTCTGTGATTGAAACAAGAGAAATGAGTCCTTCCAGAGAAGGAATCATAGTAGCTGAATACTTTTTTTTTTTTAGCATTAGAAATAGCGATGACTAAAATCAGAGAGTGATTATGCAGAAATGAACATGTTGCAGGGCAGCTGGTATAGCAGGCTCTCCAAAACAAAAAGAGAGTGAAATAAAGATTCAACCCGTGCGGCAAACATTTCAATATTTTCTCTTTCCCTCTGGAAACGATATGGTTGTGTCATTACCCAGGCACAGCTCTGATTCTACCTAAACTGCTAAATTAACACTGACGGCAGCATGCATCTTGCCTGCAGTGAAACTAGAGGTTCAGGCCAAAATGAGTCTGGGAATCAGTTTGAGAACAAAATAAAGGGTCGGTAGACCTGGGATCATGCCCTGGAGCTGCCACACATGGCTATGACATGGCATTTGATCTCTATGTGCATCATTTCTCTGCAGACAATTACATTTATTTTTCTAGATGAAGGAATACTGGACTTTTCCAACTGAGTAGTGCCATACCAGAACTAAGCATTTTATTGTATGTTTTATTGTAAGAGTTTCAAAAAAGAGCTGAAGTATGAAAAGGGCTCTCAGGCCAATCGATTTCATCCACCTTTGACAGGATAGACATAAAGATTGACAGGGAAATGAAAGCGTTTCTTTCTACTAGTTGTTCATGATGTGAAAATATAAAGCAGAGAGATCTGGTTTTGTGAGGGTTTTTCCCCTCTGTATTATGTGTTTATTAGCATTATAGCAGTATTTAGTGAAAGTAAAGGAACTGAGACCTCATCATGCTAAACAAATATACAGAAGTAAATTGCAGCTTTACACAAGATGTCTAAGACGCAATTTACAGACATGCATGTGTATGGGCCTCCTAAGTTGAAGTTCAAGAGATGGTTTATAGTGTTGACTGAGCATACTGCATTTCTTAATTTTCTAAATAGCATCTCATTAGTGACATACTGGAAATAAATCTGAAGATGTTGGATGTTGTAAAAAAGCGCCTTTCAACCACTTAACTTACTAGCACATCTGCATTTCACTTATATAAGCCTCTCTTTCAAGGATGCCTCGCTTTGCCTGACTCTAGAATTTAAGACATCATGGACTTAAAAAGGAAAAATATTTGTAGCCATGTGACAAAGCAAATGCTCCAAATGAAGATTTATTTGGTTTTCAGAAGATCAACAGCAATGATTCACCCCTCTTGGCTTGGCTGGAGTGCAATATGATCAGCTATTTCCCCCGGGGAAGAAGAAAAGATGAAAGTTGCACACTGCTGCGATGACCACGCAGGGCGCAGCAACTTGTGGCAGGAGAGCTCCAGTCAGTGCACAAGGTACAAAAAAAACTTCAGCCTTAACCATCAATATCGTTGTTGTAGGGGGCTCAAGTCAGGCAATCCATATGCCACTTCTAGTGGTTCATTGAAACACAGTAAAAACTTTAAAATGAGAGCACTCACCATCCAGAGACTGAATAAACAAAAGCATATTTAGACAACTGTGTGCTATTCAGTACTTTACATCACAAGCAGAAGAGAATCCCTCCTCTTTCAAACCTCCGCACAGATATTGCTGTAGATTTTTCAGGCTGATCTCACTGATTTGTTGTTTTCAAAGTTAAACCAGCACCAGTTACCCGATCTAGATGAGTTGAAAGGAATTACAAAAAGTCTCAATTTTATACCCTGCCCCTCATCCAGCTTTGCAATCTATGAAAGCAAAGCAACACACATAATAAATGTTAATATTCGCTCGAGAACTTGTCAGGCACTCAATGCTTTGTAAAGATTTACTGATTTATTGGATTTTTTGATCCTTGGAAGGATCAACAGGTTAGACATTTTATGATAAATACCCACTGCAATAATGCCCAGAGTGACATTAAGCATAGAAAAAAAACCACTTTCAGATGTTGTGACTGTGAAAACCAATTTCTTTTGGCCTTATTTTTCATAGATTCTCAGCTGCTTTTTACACTTCAAACCAATTATTTATATTTATGTCTTTCCTCTTTCTTACCGATTCCATAGTGAATCTCTTGAAGAAAAACTTGAAAGCCTGGAAGCTGAAGATCTCATGTCTCATCTGTCACAACCAGAAACCTACCTATTTGAGGAGAAAAGATCAAATAAGTAAAACTGACCAGAGCTATGGGACTGACAAGATCACTTATTTCATAGTCAGTTTGAAACAATTTCTGTTAATTCTTCAATGGCGGTAATTTATCATGCCTTTTTTGATTCCTGCATTTGATATTCTGAAGTTCACTGGGGTAAACAGATCCATTAGAAATCCCCTGAAAATAACACCTTGTTAAAAATTGCTATGCTAGGCCTTCATTTAGCTGACTGGGAAAACTGACTAAATGTGGCAACTACTCACTTGGCTGCACTGAGTACAGAGCTGGTAACATCGCCTGTCCAAGTCATCTGACTCTTCAGAGGACGCTGTTTTCAGATATAATTTCAGTCTAACCATTCAGGCTGAAAATTTCCATGTCAGGTGTATGCACCATATCTATTTTGGAAGATGGAGATACAATTTGAAGGATAAAGAGACTGGAAGCAAGAAGTGGCCTGACAGGGAGGAATCCTGAGTGTAGGAGAGGGGAAGAGGGTGTGGGGAGACAGTCATACCAGGACACAGACAAGTGGTTTCACAGTTTTCTGTCAGACTTCGCCATTATTAAATTGTATGATATTTCCAGTGTAAACCTTGTGTTGCTATGGGGGAAGGAAGATGGTAGAGATGCTGCCGAGTCTCTGGAGAAGGTAGGTAGGATGGGGACATGGGACATACCTTTCACTTCGAGATCTGCTGGGCTGATTTCTATGGTAGGTTCAAAGATACAAGGTGGAAAAAGATTGACCAGGGATTGGAACCAGGTGTTGGCACTGGGAAGAAGAAGGCTGTCCAGAAGCCATTGCCTTTAAAGGTGAAAAGCAAGGATAGTGGGAGAAGCCACATGAGATAGAGAGATGTGGACTGAGTAGGCTGGCAGAACAGCAGACATGACAAGGACCCATAAGGATGAGACTGGGATTGAACAGAAGGGCCAAGGCAGAAAGGGAGTGGAAGGGGGACCACATCCAGGTCACACCCATTGGTTAGACAGTCTACTCATTTCCATCTGAGCACACTGCTTGATTTCATGAGGAAAAGCACATCTCTTCCTCAGTAACTTTTTTTTAACCTTCTCTCTTGTTACTTCTGTTGACCTATTTCTCCAGAGAGTGCTGTAGTTTGTTTATGGATTTTGTCCTGTTTGTTTTGTTTTTCCAAATATGTCATGTGGGTCTGGAGGTTTGCCAACTTTTAACTTCAAAAATAACACAGAATAATCCCTGTCTCCAAGACACATGAAATTCAATTAAAAATTGAGACATAAAAGTTTTTTGATGGCATGTTTACTGTATCTCTTTTCCCTTCTCATTCTGAGCCTTTAGAATAGTTTCCAGTGATGTCATTGAGAGCTTTTTTGCCATTAGAATGGCCAGACATGTCTTTAACCAGAAGATTTCAGACTTTTACATACTCTTTGGAAAGAATCTGAGGTTCTAGCATATGTGACACCAGCTTGGCAGCACGTAAGAAAAAATAGTGACAGTCTCTGTCCATAGGGAAGAGGTGTGTCCTTTGATATGAAAGCAGGGTGTAAGAGGAGAGGTATCTACCTTAAACCAAGAGTATTACGTTTGAATATTATGTTACATGCAGGAAACAGGTGTTAGAAGAAGACCTGGACACTGCACTGTTTCCTTGTGGACTGGTAAAGGCCTCCACTAGCAAACAGCCAAGTACCACAGCCTTCCAGCAAAATCACAGCCACTGGAAACCCTGCATCTGTATCAACCCATGAAGAAATGACAACTTTTTTTTTTAGCACGTATGTTGCTTTTAATGATGTTATCCGTCTCCTCAGGCAAAAGGCAAAATCTTCATGATTATAGGTTTATGCTGTTCAAATCAAAGCAATGTTTAAAAAGAAAAAAATATTTAATGGCTCATTGCTCTCTAAACTGACTGTCGACCTAAGTCCACAAGTAACTATGATTTACATTAAATTATGTTTTGAATTGATGGTAGTTTATTTGTCATAAGTACAAAAAGTCACAGAATCTCCTTATGCCTGCTCTGATAAGAATCATGGAATCACAGAATGGTTTGAGCTGGAAGTGACCTTAAAGATCATACAGTTCCAACCCTCCTGCCATTGGGGTTCCATTAGACCAGGGTGATCAAAGCCTCATCCAGCTGGGCCTTGAACACTTCCAGTGATGGGGCATCCACAGCTTCTCTGGGCAACCTGTTCCAGTGCCTCACCAGCCTAGTAGTGAAGAATTTCTTTCTTCTATCTAAAACTAAATCTACCCTCTTTCAGTTTAAAGCCATTACCCCTTGTCCTATCACTACATGTGCTTGTAAAGACTCTCTCTCTAGCTTTCCTGTAGGGTCTCCCTAGAGCCTTCTCTTCTTGAGGCTGAACACCACCAACTCTTTCAGCCTGTTTTCATAGGAAGAATGCTATTTTATTACACGTTTGATATAGACAACATTACTAGCATTCATGGTTAGTGACTCAGGATTATTATGCTGATCTAGTTGATGATGTCCTGGCTCAAGTGCGGGGGCTTGGACTAGATGATCTTTAAAAGTCCCTTCCAACCTAAACCATTCTATGCTTCTATGATTCTATTGCTTTTCTAGGTCTCTTACTCATTTCCAGAAAAATATTTATAGAGAAATCTAGTTGATTGAAGTTATCAGGATTGATTGATTGAGAAGAAATAACACTGAGAAGGAAGTAGTTATGAAGATGCTCTTGTTGATTCACCATCCTGTCTCTCTGACCTTGGACAAGTTATTAGAGCAATGTTGAGGTGGCAAATTCCATAGTCCTTATGCCAACGGAAATTTTTCATCTGGATAAAGAATCTTTCGAGGCTAAATATGGCTTTTATGAAAATGTTGACTCAAGGACAGTAGTGGAATTTGGGCTGTGTCAAGACTCTATTTCTCACCTGAAGAAAAAGAGTGCTTCCCAACCATTCTTGGAGATCCGAAGGTTACACTATCAGATTTATGTAAAGTCCTGATATATGACAGTATGTGAGTGGGAATGGGGAATTAATAGGAAATGTAAAACCCCAGAACAGATAGAGAACAATGCACACCTGGGGAAAGATAATTGCTTTTTACCTAGGAACATCTACACCCGAAAAGAGAAAGCGTAGCTGGATTTTAAGTAAAAGAAAGCAGCCTGGCTGAGAACATGTTGACGTTAATGGCGGCAGAGTGACAATTTAGTACAATACAATAATATAATAGCAAATTCTATTAGTCCCCAGATGAAGAAAGCATTTGTTCTTGTGCCTGATTATAAATATGTACAATCATATTGAATTAATTGGTACAATCTAAGTGCTTGACTGTTTCTAGCTCTTAAGTAATAAATATAAAGGGTTGAATTCCCACATTTTTAAGCTTTTAAAACTGGTTAAATAGTGTGAAGAGCCAATGGATACTCATGAACAGAATATAAAAAATTTCGATATATTAGATAAAAAGAAAATCTTCTACAGGGATTTGCAGATGAGAGGAAAAGATCAGGAAATATTTTTACACACTTTAATTACCTGCATTTGGTATTGTTTAAACTGTGTGTGATTTCATGCGTAAGTCAGTTAATGACCTATTTCGGTTTTGTTTTGGAGGATTTATTTTTTAGTTTCCAAAATAGAATACATGACATGAACAGCAATAACATAAATATCTATTTTGCATCTAATGAAGATTTTAGGACAAATATTAACCAGACAGTTATGCTTGAACTGTAGTTAACCTAACTAGAAAAACTCAAAAAAGCAAAAGTTAATCTTGTTTCTACAGTCACTGATGTAACAATAATAGTAGTTGTACACCACCAAGCTGAAAATCAACACCCTTTATGTCCAAACAATAGTGTGAATCACAGAATTCTGACCTTGATATACAAATGTGATCATGTAGTAATTATAGCTCGTGTTTTCTGTATAAACAGACTACATCTAGAAATGTAGAGTTTTGCTTCATTCTGGAATTTACAGCTAATGAGTGAGCAGAAAGCATTTATATCCCAAGAATTTTTAAAATAAAGCAGGTAGAAAAAAAAACTTATTTCTTGCAAATAAACAAATTTAGGCGGTTATTTGAACTTCAGGAAATTGCTCTATCTATTATTTCGAAAAATGTATCTTACAAATGTAAAGATTGTTTTCAAAATCATGTTTTGCAAAGGCTGTTGAAGCTATTTTTATGGGTGAAACATAGAATTAAATTACTCAGTCCATGTGATAACTGACATGTTCTTGAACAACTGTGAGATTAAAGAAAATGTCTTTCATTTCGTGCCAAAATCTGCTTGTTCTGTTTGTGTCTATGTTGGTATCATCCAAACAGGATGTGACAAACATATGTTCTTTGGCTTTGCTCTAATCCATGATTTGGATAACACCATTAGGATGTGGTCTAACACACTTCAGTGAAGCAAATCTGAGGATATTTTTCTTTGAACAAGTCATCTCAGACTTAATTTTAGTTTATAATAAGCAGTTGAAACTCCATTCTGACCTCATACATTAGCTGTATATATTTTCAGTGCTTCCATAAAAATACATCGTCAAAACAGCAGCATGCTTATAGGCACAAACTGAATCCTGGAAAACGTAATAACGGAAAAGTCATTACTGAATTGCACTAACCCAGCATTCAGCCCAGGAGACACCCTGAAGAGCTGACTGACATCCCATTGATGAAAGTCCCTATTTATAATGGTTTCTGAGAAATGTCAATTGTTCAGTATTTAATCTATTAAATAATTACAGTGATTATTTTAGATATCTCTAATTTCTTAATCAAAATGTTTTGTGCCAGAAGTTCTACCAAAGGTCATAATTATTGCACCAATTGTGCAAGGTTTTTTTTCTGGAAAACTTAAAGCCTCAAAAAATATCAAGATAGCTTTATTGAAATAAAATGCATTTACCTTAATTTCAACCTGCTTGACATGAATTGGACTACTTTTCTCTGATTCGTGATGACTAATACCTGGAATTAGCCATTCCAGTGTTTTATACTGAATTGATGTCAGGCTGAAAGTGTTATTAATCCTCCAGCCATTCCACTGAACTTTTAAATATATTGGCAAAGTTTGAGCTTTTTCCCATTCATCTTGAAATGCTCCCATATTTGAATATGTATAGAAAATCAACTTAAAAATTCAGATAATTTCTTGGACACTACACTTAGAAATAAAAACTGATTAGAAAAGATTCTATTTTCAGGAGATGGCATTGCTGTTAGAATAGAAATTTGTTCTCCACCCTCACCTGATGATATGAGTATTATATGGTTATGATGGGATATTTGGGCTGTACAAGTGCTATAGAAGAGTTGCACTGGACGGCTTAAATCTGTTTTAGGAATTCATGCTGAAAAATGTGATAATTCTAAGACTCAACAGTTTTGTAACATATATCACCAACACATTGCTAAAGAGGGCCAGAGGGCTTAAACATATTAGGCAATTTTCTGCAGTCTCCTTCAAAGGTGAATTTTCTTTAAGACTCAGATATATGACAAAGAGTTTTGGGTAAGTATTTAGACAATGACTTTCTAGTCTTTGAAGCTTGTCTTTCACTATTTGTCTGAGGGCTTCAGGAAGGTGGTATTGTGACAAATCTCCTTAGATACATTTAAGGGTGACCTTTTTATCACTTCCATCTACATCCATCAGCTGTTTCTTGGGCTCAGGGAAGCATTTTCATTTTGTGGAAGCAGTATCTAATCAGAGTGTCTGCTGCCCAGCTTCAGACCTCTGGAGAGCTTTCAGTGATCTCATCAAGGGGTTTTTTTTGTATTTGATGACAAGACTGCTACTTGCAGTCCAAGATTTTGAGTTAGTTACAATCCATTTCGGAAGATCGCGAGGAGCTAATAACATGAGAGGTTTCCCACCTTCTCTGTAAGGTTAGTCACTGCTTGATTATTTACTTAGCACATAGTCTACAGAAAAATAACCTGTACCCAGTATATGGATAACAGATTAATTATATGATCTCAATGCAACATCCACTGCTCTTGTCATTGCCCCCACTCATTCTCAATAGACACTGATCATGTACTGAATTCAATTTCAGACTAGCTGGGTGTATTTTTAGGGAGAAGTCATTTCAAAAATTAGAGACTAAAGGTGGTGTAGCTATGTTGAAGATCAGTTTGCTTCTGCATGAAAAGTCTGGTGCATTTGAACTTTACACGTCCTTCCTACAGCAGCCTTTCTACTCTGTGTCAGCAGCTTTCAAGCAAAGCAAACAGCACATCTCCTGCTTCTAGCCCTCACTGATAGGTCAGGCACTAATAAGGTCTTGCATTGTCCTTTTGTCTGAACACCTCATGTTAATGCAAATAGATATCTGTAGAATAAATATGCATCCTTGTGGTAAAGGCTTGCTTTGTATTTAAGACTCTAAACTGAAGATGAGCACATCTGACATGAACTGGAGCCTGATGTGCTCATCTTCAGTCTGATGTCTCAAGTACAGAGACCAGTCTTTGATCACGAGGATGACTCCATGGGGCCTTCTGCCAACCCCTCTTGTCTCAGTACTGCTCTGCCCTTCAAAGTGCTGTGTTTTTCATGCCTTCCACTTAAACAGACACCAAGAAGTACCAGTCTCCTACTTAGCAGCCCTGCAAAAATGTCACATATTTTGGCTAATGTAATACCGCTAGTTATTCTGTGCTTCAACTGAGTGCAGAACTACGAAAGCATCTGTACAGAATATCCCAAAACACAAGGTACATAGAAATCTTAATACAGGAATACAAAGATATTCCTAAATATTCTCTTCTTTTGTTCTTCATGTTTGTATCCACCCCTACAGTGAGTCTTGCCCAGATCCATGAACATGAGAAATCATAATGACTAACTACGTAGAAAAATGTAGTGACAGAACAGGGTCTTTAAAACTTGATTCAAACTCAGTCCATGAAAATAGGGTTCTCTACATCAACTTTATTGAACTCTAATTCAACTTTCAGACTGTAAAAGTGGGATGTATCTAACAAAGTGTCTTTGCCTGGGCTGTTTGCCCCAGGATCCCTTTTTCATTACTGATGATATAGCCAATACAGACTACAGAAACAAGGTTGTAGCTCACCACCTTCTACAACAGTAGATGTTTAAAATAGAAATTCTAAAGTAGATGTCTACAAGATAACATAAATCACAGACAAAACTGCCTTTTTCATTCCACTGATTTTTAAAAGAGAGAATATTGTGCAAAGCCCAGAGGTAGACACCTACCCCCAAGATGCTGCATGCCCTAAGCACATTGCATCAGGGCATTCCTATTTCTACCTGAACCATACCAAGGGCAGATAGAAGACAACACCTCTAATTATACATTCAAGAAGCGGCACCAGCAGGAAGAAAAGAAATTCTGAAAAATGAAAATTTAATGGAAATCCCGATTAAAAAATACCTATTAGTGCACTGTTGTGGCTGATGGCATGCTTTCCATGGGCAATCTAATGGAAAGTTGTAAAGATTTTTAGATTTTCTTGGGTAAAAGAAGTTATACAAATGAAAGACAATAAAATTATATGTTGTAATATGTTTTATATTTTTACCGAGAGAAGATGGATGCAGCTGAAAAATAAGCTCCCTTTGTCAGTTTCATTTGTACCAGTTTCCCGATCAAGATCATGTGACACTACTTGGACTGCCTTTCTTGGTGACAGCATGAATTTATGCTGAGACAGGAGCAATCAAATCATATGGTTTTGAAGAGGGTGGGAAAGCATTGAGACTGCATGTCTCCATGCCCTGACGGTAGTTAAAAATACTGAATAACTCACACATTACCCTCTCTAAATGTCTCCTATTATTTAATAAATTACTTTACAAAGAAATGGATTTTACTGACGTATTAATTAGTTAAATTGGCTAATGACTTACTAATATCTCAGCAAGTGACAGTGGGATGACTATTTTGGATGCACTCAGATGTGGTTGACTCACATTATAGAAAGCAGAGCTTGGCATGGTGGGAATCTCGATCTTTTTTCTGCCGTTCTGCAGCTGTGAATACTTTCCAAGTGGCAGTGTTAGAAAAAAGAAAAAACGAAAAGCAACTATTTCAAGGGGCAATTATCTAAATGAGCTGGAGAAACTTGGGATGACTAAACCCCTAGTTTCTGAGATTCTCTCAAAATATGTTCTGAGAACTTTGATGAATTTTAAAGTGGTGTTGGATTCTGGGTTTTAACAACATAGCCTTGCTCTTCTTCTGGATGTAGGCAACAGTCCATTTTTTTTACAAAAGCCTACAAAACCTGAGTTAATAAGGAAAAGCCACTCAATCCAACCGTGCAGAGCTGCCTAGTGCCTGAGAGCAGGTAAGAATGCAGACGTGTGTGCATTACCTTCAGCATCACGGCTACCAAGGCAGGCCTTTTGTCTATCACGTTAGAAACGTGTTTCACTTTCAGTTAAAAAAATAAAATCAATTAAAGAGGCAAGGAGTTTTGTTATCTTCATCATTATCCGTGGTAGTTTATGGAGATTTGACTTCCTTCCTCTGATACATTAATGAACTGAGTCTGGATCTTGACAAAACAAGAGACACCTCTGATTAAAAAATACACCAATACCAACAGGAAATGTCAGTCCCAGCCTGTGGTTTACAATTTTCAGTTGGTTTCTTCAGTGAACAGTGCTACAAGCACAAATATTTTGCCATTTGAGGTTGTAGTCACAAGAAAACCTAGAACAGAAACACTAAGCCAAGTGTAGGGTTTGAGTGTCTCAGTCCCTTGGGAAATGCAAAAACTTGAGTCAACGTCACAAATGTATCTTTAGCTGACATCTTAGAGGCTGGGCGCTTAAAAGAGAATTCACAGAATAAGACATAGTAGGAAGGAAGAACATAAACTACCTAATGAGGAGCACAAGAGGTGCAACCAGGTTTTGACCTCAGCCTTCAAGAATTTAGGGTTCTCTTTCCCTGTAGCAGACCTGTAGTCCTGAACCTGCCCCTGGACGTGTGGATGAAAAATCAGCCCTTCATATCTTGTACAAATGCGATGCACCCTGTAACGCTTAATGAAATAGTGGTATTGTGTGTTGAAGAAGCTTCATGTTCAGCTCTCTCCTCTGCCTGAGCAGGAACAGGGTTTCCCTCAAGGCCTCTCCTTTTCTGCAGGCCCCTAAGATCACTTCTGTAAGGCCTAGAAATTGCTAGTAATTACAAAACAATCAACCTAAATCTTCCTTTGTGAAAAACAAAACCAAAACCATAAAGCGCTGTGAATCTAAGTCAGCTTTTTTTCCAGGGAACATCTGATCCAATTTAGTTCAGTAAGACCCATTCCAGTCATTAATCTCCAGCCAAATGTTGGGGCTTTTTTTTATTATTTTATTGCACATTATGATTTATTGCACAGCTCTCTGTTCGTTATTACTTAGAGAAGAGTTGCTCAGATCCTTTCTCTTGATTTCCTGATCAAGAAAATACTGCACAGATGTGAACAGAAGTAAGGATATTAGTCCTCTGAGAAAACTCTTCCCCAATTAAAAATAGCATCTGCGAGGGAAATTATGATCTTGCTAATAGCTTCTGCTTCGAAGAAAGACTGTCTTGAACAGCACAACTGAGGCCAGGTTTCCTTACATCAGGTCTACTGTTTGCTGAAACAACAGTGCAGTAACCGACACAATTAATATTGCACAAATATCCTGGGAGGGCTTAAAAATGTTGAAATCATACTTATGTGTCCCTTAATACTTAGAAGAACCTGGTCTGCCCAGTGCATTCCAGAATGAACCTATTTCCTTTTTGAGAAACAAATATCGTGTTTAGTTTTGACATGCACAGGAAAGGACAAAGCAGAAACATATTTTCTCGTGATGATTACTGTTGAAACCAGAGGTTGAGCCCAGTGTTCATGCATTTGCTGCCTTGTCACTGTGGTCCTTTTTCCCTCTTGTGTTGTGTTTTTGGGAACCAGAGCAAAGCCTGCTGCAGTTTTCATGTAAAATAGGAGTTGGATGAGTCTGTTCAGTTCTGCTATTCATGACCACCACTCATCTCCTGGTAAACCTTGTAAACTAATATGCATTGCAGATGGATGTTCTAAAAAGCCAAAGCACTAACTCATCCTTTCTGGGGATCTAAGTTTCTTTTCTGTCTAAGTCCACATTCTCGGGGGGACCCTAGTGTCTTTCTGCGAGATGCAAATTGACTTTTCCTCAACATTCTGGCCCAGCTGATGATTTCTATTTAGAAAGGCCCTTCATTTACAAAAAAAATCTTTCACAGGCCAGGACTAAGATAAATTTTTTTTCACTGGGAACCTCAACAGGATGTGCCAAACTCTTGTCTACAAAAATCCTCATTAGTGTACCGAAATAACTGAATGCACTTTCAAAAGGATATTGAAATAATTTATCCAGGGCTTTAGTATGAACTAGGGCTGTGAATTTTAAGCAACTGGTTTTTGAAAATTACTGCTTTAAGTTTTTATCTACAGTTGCCAGCTTTAGTGAACAAGGTCCTTCCCTGGTATTGCTTGTCTAAGCAAAATGTTGCCACTGTGCTAGCAGCCAGCACTAGTAAGCAAACAATATTGGCATCAGGGTATTATTATCCCCAAGAAATGCTTTCATATTAACATGGTGGTTTAATGGCCTGTGATATTGCAAGATGGTATTTCTTACAAATAGAGAGAATTTAAGAACTCTACTTATAGTAAATAGTAACAGGTCTCTTTCACCCAACAGTTATTTCTCCTAAGGCCACTCTGGCACATGCAGGTTTGCATGAACACTAATAAGACCAGGGAGAACGGAAACTCTGCAGGAGCAGACTGAAGGGTAAAATACCTGTGGAAGCTTTTCCACCAGGTTGTGGTGAGCACAGCACTGCGCTCTTATAGAAATTGCCTTTTTGTCTCACAGTAGTTGTGGCTTTTCCTTTGAGGAAGAGATAATCAGAGGTTACAGAGTGTTTTTTCCTTCTAGTCATCTACCTGTTTTTACAAAATGTGTAGGAGTGTTTGAGATCTCTGTTCCTCCCTGTGTCTTGGTTGAGGGTTGTTCAAAGTCTTGCAGGGACAATTACGCACGCAGTGCAATTGCTTCAGCCTCATTCATACAGACCAGGCTACAAATATTGCAGAGTTCTCAGTAGCATGTTAATTAAATTCCAGTTAATTGATCTAAATTTTGATGATATAAGTTCTTTTTTTCTTCCTGCATATAAATCACAATATGAATAAGATTCTCTAAAATGATAAGGTGTTTTCAGCATCCAGGCACATGAACAACTGCTGTCAAAGACTGTGTTTTCCTTACTGTCAAGCTAAACCTGGTCTCACCGTTTGGGGTGAAGTCCACTGGTGTGCCTGATCTGCCTAATGGTGTAAAAGTAATGCAGTTTACTTCTAAGTCTAACTCTGGCTGAAGAGGAACATTACAGCTGGGCTGTTTTCTATGCTTGAAGGAAATGGAAGAAAAGAAGCACGGGAATTTATATTACACCATGTACATACATGTATATACTACCCTATTGGGCGAACGCATTTTGAGGAAGCTCTGAGCTTCCTAGGAACGCTTGGAAGAAAACCATAAATGTAAACAGTTGAGTGATTTCTCTAATTCATACCAGGTGCCAGGTCGGCTGTCGTGTGGCTCAGCATACAGGAGTGAAACATGACTTACAATCACCTTTTCATCCTTGTTCCTGATGCTACTGACATGCTTTAAGTCTAATATTCTCAATGGTAGGGAAATTTGTTTCAACTGAGCCAAATCCCATTTGTCTTTTGGGTGGTGAGAACAAATACCAGCTGTAGATCATCTTGGGTCAGAAGTAGATTTTTAACCCTATCCTGTTCAACATGTGAACATGGATATGAACATATGAATATAGATATGGACAGGCTGGATCAATAGGTTGGAACCAACAGGATGAGGTTCATCAAGACCAAGTGCAGAGTCCTGCACTTGGGACACGAGAACACCATGCTGATTTGGGGAAGAATGGCTGGAGAGCTGCCTGGAGGAGAAGGACCTGGGGGTGTTAGTTGAAAACTGGCTGAATATGAACCAGCAGTGTGCCCAGGTGGCCAAGAAGACCAATGGCATCTTGGCCTGTATCAAAAACAGTGTGGCCAGCAGGACAAGAGAAGTGATTTTCCCCCTGTACTCAGCACTGCTGAGGCCACACCTGGAGTACTGTGTTCAGTTCTGGACCCCTCAGTACAAGAAGGACATTGAGGTGTTGGAGCGCGTCCAGAGAAGGGCAACGAGGCTGGTGAAGGGGCTGGAGAACAAGTTCTACAGAGAACGGCTGAGGGAACTGGGGTTATTTAACTTGGAGAAGAGAAGGCTGAGGCTGTCTACAACTACCTGAAAAGGAGGCTGTGGCAAGCTGGGTGCTGGTCTCTTCTTGCAAGGGACAAGTGATAGGACAAGAGGAAATGGTCGCAATTTGTGCCAGGGAAGGTTTAGACTGGACATTAGGAAAAATTTCTTCACTGAAAGGGTGGTCGGGCACTGGAAGAGCTGCCCATTGAGGTGGTTGAGTCGCCATCCCTGGAGGTGTTTAAAAGATGAGTTTCTCAGGGACATGGTTTAGTAGGGGGACAGATATGGTTGGACTTGATGATATCAGAGCTCTTTTCCAACCAGATGATTCTATGATTCTATGGTAGCCCCTTCTCAACCACAACTTCATAAACATAGGGAAAAAGATAAAGTTGAAGTGACTTGTGGGATGTGGACTCTGGCTAAGACCTATTTTACCTTTCATTAAATCTGGAGGCATATTGTGACATTAATCTAGGACAAGTGTAAGATCAGAATTATACTTTGGTGGTTGATAATAATTTAAAAACTCTACATTTAATGTAGAATTATGCTACCCATTAGTTTTAATAAAATATCTTCAGAAATCATTCTAGCAAGGTAGAGGTCCTTTTTGTTCATGAGTATAGGTAACTACTGAATTGTAGGACTCTCTGATCCTGACAAGCTCTGCTAAGTACTCAGCAACTAATTATGAAGAGGAATAAAAGGACACCTACCGAAATAATTATTAAATGGTATGCAACTGCAAACTCTCAGGTGGACATAGACAGTATCCCACATCAGCAGAGAACAGTGTCTTGCACATAGTATTAGAAATAGACCAGTGAGTAAATGTTTACATCAGTATGCATATTAATTTTGGTTGCTACTGAATTGGTTGGACTTGAATGTAGAACGAAAGTAGCAATATAGTTTGACACTAAGATGAAATAAACATAAGTTCCATGGTGCCAGCATACATATTATTTACCTACGAATAAATGTCGAATATTTCCACTCAATTCAGTTTGTAGCACTAGTATAAATCAGGTAGGAAACTAGGATTGGACCCTCACTGTCAGGAATGACTTAATAGCTGTAAATTCAGGACAAAACTCCTTCCACTAATTTTTCTACCCATATTTGTCTACCATTTTGTTACAGCCATATAAGATTTTTAAAATGTCTATTACCTTAAGTAGAAAAATGCTTGCAAATCCACGTTGCAAATATCGGCAGGACAAGTACATCCTAAGTAGGAGTTCTGATTCTGAAAATCCTCCAGCTGACATTTTGGAAAGCTGGGACTATAGTCTCAGAAAATCCACTCTACATCCATCCTGTTCACCTCTTGCATCCTATGCATGTTTCAGCCACTACTGGAGACGGGAACCTAAAGCGTTGCCTCAGATGTTTTCATGTTCCTCTATAGAACCATAGCATTATGCTAAGGGCTTGGTGTTATGCTGAATCTAGATATTGTAAGGCTTGTCCCAGTGCCTGAAATGTCCTGCTGCCTCTCTGGCTGGCAGGAACAGGCTGCCCAGGGAGGAGGTTGAGTTGCCATCCTTGGAGGTGTTTAAAAGGCAGGTAGATGAGCTTTTTAGGGATGTGGTTTAGGAAGGGGAAAAGTATGGTTGGACTTGAAGATCTCAGAGATCTTTTCCAACTCTATGATTCTATGATTCTGGCCAAAATAAAAATGCTTTCCATGCATTTGGCCAGCTGCCACAGAAAGGGCATACAGCTGTGCCAACCTTGCAAGAGACATCTCTCTCTTCTTGTCCAGTAGTTTTGACGAGCATATCAACCATGTGCCCTGTATTTCCCAGTTATTTGTTCCCTTTTGCATACTTCAGGGATGAAGAAAAGGGGAGTAAGAAATGCTTCTCCTACTGCTGATCTCGACAGTGCCATGTAGTGACTTGCCTGTGGTCAAATGGCAATTCAGTGCCAGAAGGTGGCAATCCCAGGGCTATGGTTCAGCCACTAAAAGCAGATTTCTTTTCTCCCCAGAGTGGAGAATAGATATGGAGAAATGCATGTGGTTGCAGATCCTCCCAGGAACTTGGGGACATATAGCTCGTTTTCTAGCTGCAATCCCACCCCATTCCCATGCCACAAGGCCACAGCTCCAGTTTCTGTAATTGAAAGAGAAGACTTGTCGAGGTCTTACTTGTGCTTTCTCCAAAGCAGGTTGAATTTTCAACTTTAAGGCCACATTCCAAAAGTAATTTCTTTCCTAGATCAGGGGCCATTCTGGTGATTGTACAGATACGGTATTTCTACCTGCTGCATTACTAATGAGGCTTGCAGCTGGGTGAAGAAGATTAATTGCACTGCATTAGTTTCACAAGAGCACTTAGAAGCACGTCTGTTTGTAGCTGAGGATCAGCTCCCCTAATCATAGACTGAGGATGCACTGGAAATGGATGGAAATTAAAAAAAAAGTCATAGACCACTCACAGAATATCTCATAGACATCTCCTCCCATGGGGAAATGTTGCAATCTTCAGTTTTACTGGTTTCTTTCAGCCCAAAATTCTTCAAAACTGGAAGTTGGCATAGCCTCATGCCTCTATGGTAATAATTGCTGTGGTCCCATGCAGGTTTTGGGATCTTTACCTCCACAAAGCACAACTGCTCACCTCTTGTTTGCACATATCCTCCCTCTAGCTTTTCCTCCCTGCCCAAAAAACCCAGGTTCTGAGGGACGGAAGAGCTTGACTGGGGCATTGTACTACATTGAGCAGGGCTGCTCTTTGCCTTTACCCCTGAAGCGTGGCTCTCCAGCCCCACACTGCCTGCCTTTTAGCACTTGCCCTGGGGATCGGCCAATGGTCTCAGATGTGCTCAGCTCTGCAACAAAGCTTCTCCAATCTGTTTATTATTTTTCCTCCAGCTTTATTTATGAAAGCCGTGAACCAAAACGCCCTCCCCCTCATCACCAACCTTTTTCTCTCCATTTTGTTTCCTGCTGGGTATTTCGCTCTGACACACCAAAAAAAGACACAAAACAGGAGGTGGGGAACATCTGGCCCTGGCTGCAGAGCATAAGCAAGAAGCTGATCTCCTAGAGATAAAATAAGATTTTTTTTCCCGTCTTTGTGGGACATTGCTGTGGGATGTTCAGGGCTTCTTGCCGCAGCCCCCGGGGTGGCCAGCACTCCTAGCCCAGGCTTTGCTTTTCATAGCGCAATTACAGTCTGCAAATGTTTAAAGGCAGTTTCTTTTGAGTTAGCCACATGCTTCAAATTGTTATGTGGTTAACCGCTGAGAACAAACCCCCACACAAATACCTATGGATCAACTTGCTCAAGCCAGGGCAGTAGCAGTGGACGCAGAAAAGAAGGGGGAAAGCTTCCTCATTTTGCTTTTGATGAGAAGAAAATAGAGTTTTCTTCTGACTTCTCCATACTGCTTGCAGCCACTGCATTGCAGTGCACAGTGGTTGTTATAGCTTGCACATTTGTTCACATTAACCGCAGATGAAAGGAGCCTTGTTCAACAGCCACGGCCATGTAGACCACGGGCCAAGTCCTCCACTGTTGTAAATCAGCTCATTTGGTGAACAGGAACTGAAAACGCCACCTCCTCTCCATGCACGCCATGCAAACGCTGAGCCAGGGGAAGACTTCTGCACTTTGACATTGCCCTATTCCATGTCCCTTAACTCTTGTAAAAGCTGAATACTTTTATGCTGACTCACAAAGGCAGATGGATTTTGTTAACTCCAGCCCAGACAGAAGATCATCGCTGCCAGTCAGTGGGGCTGAACCTGTCTTTGATGTTCAGTCGGGACAGAGGAAGGAGATTCACAGCATGCCCTCTTCAGTAGGTATGGAACTTGATTCGTGCATACCATATGGGTAGAGAGTGATGACGTGAACCAGGCTAAGCCCTACTGCGAATCAGTGTCTGAAATAATGAACCATACCATTTTTCTCCCCCCTACCTCGTGCCCCTTCTCTGAAGCACTGCAGCTCCCCAAAGCTGAAGAGAAAAACTTAGAGCCAAGAGCAACAAAAAAGCAAATACCCCAAAAGAAGGACAGAGCTCAAAACCCCTCAGCAATTCCATTGCCTCTACTTAAAACTTCATAAATTACAGAGCATTTTAGTGAAGTTAATTAACTGCCCTTTGCTTGCATTTCCTCTTATTTTTGAGGGCTATGAAGCCACTATGGAGTAAATTGTCTCACGAACCAGGTTCTACATGAGGACAGTTTCGAAATGCAACTGACATAGCTGTTCAAGGAGCGCTCATGAGAGTGGACTCAAGTGGAAATATATTATAGACAATTATTTTGCCATGGGCCAATTTAACATCCATCTTAAGTTTATTTTGATCTGTAAAATGGTGGATTAAATACTCTGTAGGCTGTCTTAGAAGAGTCTCGAGGGAAAAGCAGCTGAATGTGATTCGGTTCAGGTATGAAGCAAAATTGCATTCTTTGATTTTTGCAGAAAACAGTGCAAAAATGAAGGATTAAAAGTTTTAGATGGTTTAGTTCTTCTTGTCTATTCATCACCTGAGCGGAGAAATATCACTGTGTGTATGAAGTTAGCTCTGTAGGACTCTGTGCCTGTCAAAACTGTTTATCCATAGTTGCCAACAACAGAAAGAAAGGCAGGAGGACTGGCAATCTTGATGGTGAATGAATTAGACACATGGAGAGAGGGCACATGAGTTGAACCTTCTTACCAGGGAAGACAGGGAAGAAGAGTGAGGGAAAGAACATTAAGGGTGATAATCACTATTTAGTGCTTGGTATAGCTGTATGAGGAGGTGTAAAAAAATTCCCACAGTCTAAATCAAGTAGACCCTTAAACCTATGCGAGAGCTATCAGATTTAAAACAAAAAGGCAGGATGAAGGAAGAGAATTCAGGTTTATAAAAAGAAACACGTACACAACGAGCTGAAGGTTGTGCTTCTGCGCTTCCTGGTCTGGGTGTGAGCAGAAGAGGAAATACCAAAATACCACCACAAAAACTGTTCCCACAGCACTTCCAACCTGACTGAAACCAGAAAGTTCTGAGAGTCTTGCAAAAAAGGGGGAAAAGCCCCAACAAACACAGTCTTAAACCTCTTGCTCATTGGATAAACAATGAAATTCCCAAAGCAAGGAGATTTGGGTAGACCTAGATTAAGTCTTCATATTTCCCCTAAGTCCTCATCTGTACTCAGTATTTTCTGTGGTTCAGTGAGTGTTAGTGACATTTTGACTCTTCTGCCAGCTTCGAGAGGAGCACATTTCTGCCACAGCCAGTTTAATTGCATCCATGACCACAGACCATCAAATTGCATATAATCTACCAGGCAGAGCACCACAGTCTGGTCTAAGTCAGTTGACGGATTACTTGTCTTCCCTTCCATTTTTTTGGGGGTCACTCCCCTACAGTGAGAGTACAAACCTACATACACAGCAAGATCTGACATTTCAATGCATAAAATGCCATCAGTTTCAGCATTGCCCCATGTTAATAATTAAAACTGATTTCCTGAAGGTTTCCAGGCAGCAAAGACATGAATTTGGCTTGGCTGAGCTCACACAGCCCTTCCACCAATACAAAAGGGAACCTCAAAGAAGAGCAGCAAGATCAAATTCAAAGGGCTTTGCAGAAAGCCAACACACCAAGCAATTAGTGTAAAACTTCAGAATTGGAAGCTCTGCAAAGAATTTGGAAACCAGCTCTTTCCCTTTATTGGTATAAAAAAGGAAAGTATTCTCTAACCGCAAAAATTCAAATGTTAAAGGCTTTTGACTGATGTGCAGTATTGTACACTAGAATTCAGGACATTTTCAATAGTCTAATGAAAATCAAGGATAATGTAAAGTTACTCTAGAAAACTATTTTCCCTATAGATGTTTCCTAGCATCTAAGCAATTTCTTAATCAAGCTTTTCCCCCTAAAATTAGAGAACTGAGTCCCTGGAGCAGCTCCAAAGAGCAGCTAAGGAATGTTCAGCGCAACTACTGCCTTCAGCTATGGGACAAAATTTGAAATACTGATGATGATTTATCTTTTACATCTTACTCCAACAATATTTGCATGGGTGCCAGCAACAAAATAAGCTTCAAAGAGGTCGGAAAAGAAGATTTTTTTAATTTTCAAATGCTGAGTCACCAATCTTGAGACTGGGCAACTTATTGCGTTTGTGAGCACAGTTTAACTAAAACCACCTAAGGCGAATAATACCGTCATGGACTCTCACATCCCAAACTGAAGCTAAAACCTTAGTTAAGCCTCATGGCTGAATGCAGCTTTCCAGTTCATTCAGAGCAGCATAACACTCAGTATTTTCCCTCCAACAACAGAAAGCCCCTTTTTGGCCTCCCGGAATATTACTGCATGGAATACCCTTTCACTTCTACAGCAAACTTACTTAAGAAAAAATAGGCGAAATAGTTGGCACATAGATTTTTCTTACAACTTAAATATAAATCAATAATGAAACACAAAGGGCCAAGGAAGCATGCAAAGCCACTCAGAAAATTCTCACTTTTCTTTAAAGATTTTCGCTCAGATTGAGATGTTGCAATTTACACAATGTGGACCACATTCCACAAACCTTTTCTTATATGAGAAATTTTTAAAGTTACTGAAGTTGTTTGCATGAGTAAAAGTTACTTACGTGAGTAAGGGTTCACAGAATCTGGCCTTACACATTTCCCTACAGTAAAGTTTACCTGGACGTTATCCAGGCTACAGAGCAGTGTGTTTTTTAGGAAAGAAAAGTGGACTTCATTTGTTTTTTTGGAAAAAGTTCTAACTTCAGGTTCACCCATCTGCTTTTGCAGTTTGCTCAGCAGCCACATTGAATGGACACGTTCAGCCTTTGTCCCTATTTCAGAGCTGCTCGTTACCAACCATGCTCAACCCCAACATGTTGTAACTCACCAGAACGTATGCAGTCTGAATTCCCATTCCAGATTTGGTCCTCAGACCTAAGGCCATTATTCCATCTCAGACTAAAACATCTTTTCCCACGGATAGTTGAAAAATAGCATGTTTCTTCAGGTTTTCTTGCCACAAAAAGATAAAATAAAGTGGAATAATTTAATAAAAATAATAAAGAAAATCCAGTGTACGGCAATGCCCAGAATTCTGGAGTCTAAGAGTGTTGATTTTCATCCATAAATGTCCTGATCGGTGAGCAGACACAGGCACTACAACTGGAAAGAGAGCAGGAAGGAAAACCTAGCATGTGAGCAAAGGAAAAAAAAAAAAGAAGGGGGTTGGGGGGGAGAGAGAGAGAAAAAAGGTCTTCTCAGTGGACAGCACTTGGGCTGATAGCAGGGATTTCAGGAAATCCAAACACTCAGACAGGAAATCTGAACACTGGATAAACATGCCATAATCTCCACAGATACAGTTAATGTGCTGCGTCTCACGTTAACCCTTAGCCTGCCCATGGCTGAGGCTGAAATCAGATATGTAACGCCTGGAAACACAAGCTGCCTGGGGGGCTCCAAAGTCTGAACGCTCAGAAGTCTAAGCAGCAGCCCTGAGCTCAATCCTGCCTTCTCCTTCGCTTGCTGTTCTAGTGAGGGTTCTTTCCTCCCTTTATTTCCACATAGGGATACTTTAATTAAAATGTGCATGATTTTCCACCTCTAAGGAAATGATATTGCACCCTGAGCCCTGCAACAGCAGAGGAAAGCTGCCTGAATGTTTGTGGGCCACCCGCTGTGGCTACCTGGTAGCCCCAATTTAGTTTTACTTGTCTTTTCCCCCTCTTTTCTGCTGTAAATCAAGATTTATATGACAGGCTATAGGATACTTGCAGGGTGCCAGTGATGATTTACTCCAGGGCTTGTGCAACAGGCTTGGGGAGACACCTTAGAAATTAAAGGGAGAGAGTTCTTAAAGGAACAGGGGAGTCTGATAACTCCCTTTATGCCATTTTTTCAAGGAATTGAAGATTAAACTCTGCAGTCTTCAGCAAAATTAAGATAAATTCTGTTCAGTTGCTTGTTTCTGGAATATAGACTTTGCTTTTTATGTCTTGTGGTTTTCTCCCCATCATTAACAACAGCATTTTTTTTTCTTTGAGGTTTCTTAATTGATTTCTTTCTTATGACCTACCTTGCTTAAAAGATAAACATACAACTCAACAACATCAAGAAGAAGCTTTTTGTAGAACTGAACTGTCATTCCCACAGATGTAATTAATAAAGAAATATCATGTGAGTGTTATCCAATCAAAATCTATAGGACTACAAGAGCACACATACACTCACACACACTCTCACACACACTCACACATGCACAACTAAGACCCTTCATGTTAGCAGGATGGGGATATCACTCTGTTTTCTGTAGGAGGCTAATTGCATGCTTCACTGCTTCTCAGAGCTTACTGACTCCTAAGGCAAAGGTCAGCTTCCAAAAATGCTTCTTCTCTCTTAAAATTGACTTTTGGGAACAGTCCTGCTTAGAGCTTGTTGGAAAGAAAATGCCAAGTGTTCAGATTTTCAGGTTCTCCTAGGACTTCATAGCGATAAAAATTAACACCTTGAATTTCACTTTTCCATTTTCTGGTGTATGTAATTAGACACAAAGGTAATATACACCAACTGATGCCCTTGCTTAATGCATTGGCAATTAACTCATCTGAAATAGCCTTAATATAAGTCCTACATGCAATATTAACCTATATCTTTATGTTGGGATACCCACTAGGAACAAAATAGGAAGGAACATTGCTGGAAAAGGCTCCCTTTAGCTCCTTCTGCTACTTACGGTGTGATTAAGCTTATTATTTCAAAGACAGAAGATCTGGCAAACCAGCATCAGTTACAGCATTCCATGGAATTCACCAAGCTTGGAAATCAATAGGCTTGATATTAGGAAAAAATTTAGGTTTGATATTAGGAAAAAATTTTTCACTGAAAGAGTGATTTGACAATGGAATGTGATGCCCAGGGAAGTGGTGGAGTCATCGTCCCTGGAGCTGTTTAAAATCAGATTGGATGAGGCACTTAGTGCCATGATTTAAATGACGAGTATGTGTTGGTGTTGGGTTATAGGTTGGACTCGATGATCTCAGAGGTCTTTTCCAACCTTGTGATACTGTGATACTGTGATACTGTGATCATGCCTAGTCTACTGAGATAGGTAGTGTTGACCAACGGATGCCACAGGGATCCTGGCAGCAGAACTGAGATGGAAAATGGGACTTTTTTCGGTCATCCCTGCCTCAGGAAATCTCTGGTCTCCAGCCCAGGTCTGAGTCAGGAAACATCTTTCAGCTTGAGTTCTCATGTTCCCAGTCATCCTCCTACTACATTTTAGGATATATGAGGCCGGTGATGGAGATCAGTCCCTATAAGCATGGCTGGAGCACTGGCAGCAGTATCTACGCAAATATGTGGTACAACAAAGGCTTGGCTTTGGAGACATGAAGTCATTCCCCTTGCCCAGCACGTGAAACAAGTACCAAACGGTTGCTTGATGATGTCAGGAAGGAACTGATAGAAAAACAGGCAAAAATTAAAACATGTCAGGTTTGGACTTTTTTTTCTTGTTCCATGTGGTTTGCCAGTGAACTATTTCAGTTATTCACTTTTTTTGTACAAGATCTTCTGTTGTCGTGTTTTTTTTTTCACCTTTCCTTTTCTTGTGTTTTCTCCATAGTGCCAATCTTTCCAATAGCAAAAGTAAAGCAAAAATAGAGGAAAATAATAAAGCATAGACTTGCATTTTAGTTTAAATGGAAAAAAAAGAGAAAATATTTATAAGCCTCCAAAATATGCACTTTGAAAAAAATGCCTTTTAAAATTGAGAGACTTTTAATTTGAAAACACTCAAACAGCTCTAGAAAAAAAAAAAGGAGCTAGGACAAAGTGGGATATGATTTATTACTGCTAACATCTGCTGTAAATCAGTTAGAGGTAGGCAAACATTCCATGCCAGGGCACAGTTAGGTCAAGGTGAGTGGAGATAAAGCAATAATTAAAAAGACGAAGCATTCTCCAACTAACTTCAATAGGCTGAAAGCAGAAGAACAAGTGCTTGCTGCAAAATTGTTTTTTTTCTAGAAAAATCTCAAAAGGGGTGATGGGGAAATGAAATGATATGTTGAATCGAAAATTATCAGTTTATAAAACAGCTCCAAAAATTTTCATACAGAACTACAAAATATATTATAATTTTCTGTTTTTCTAGAAAAAAAAAGTTGACTAAATGTTGTACTTATTGTGAAATTTCATTTGATGAGACATTCATATTTAAAGTTTCTACAGAAATGTGGGGTTGTCCATCCTGGTGAAAGGGAAAACAGGGACAATATGGAAGGTAGAGCAATAAAGCTGACAAAAATAAACTATACAGACACATTCAACAGAAACAGGGTAGAGAGAAAACTTCAAAATCAGGACAGAAATGTTATCAAAGTCAAAAAGAGGATAAAGATTCCTGAAAGGGTACAGAAGCTGCAAGAAATCTACCTTCACCTGAGGAAAAAAAAAAGAGTTGCCTCACTTCATACAGATGAGAAGGTGCTTGCTTCTAAATTGGGAAAAACCTTTCACCACATAAAAACTTGATGCAACCACAGCAGCTGAGCTTTCTGTGCACTTGCTTTATCCCCAGAATGTCACTTTCTGTTGTCCTAGATCTGATAACAAAATTTTCACTTCTTCTACAAAGAACTGTATTGCTCCTGAATTAAGACAAAACAGTTCATTAAAGATTAAATGGATTTAGCTCTGTATGTGAAAGATAAAGCACATGAAATTATAACTGAGATTGTGAATAAAATGTTCAAGAGTTATCATCAATTTATGAGTCCCCAAGTTCTGCTGCTTTTTGTGTTTCAATGGCAATCCCTAGTATTACAAATAGTTAGGATTTTTTTTTCTAATATAGATCTGAAACGAAGATCAGTTCTTTAATTTTCACTAATCTACTCATTGGATTTGGAGAAGATTTCAAAAAATAATTAAAATATTTGGAGAAGGAAATTGCAGGTACCAATTTTGTCATTGTTCACCATTCAGTCAACCTGAGGCTTTATACCATGGCCAGCCCAGTGTGCTCAGCAATCCCAGATGTCTTAGTAGCTACCAGAAACTGGATGCCAGAGAAGTACTGCAACATGCTTTAAGTTTCCTATTCACATTGTGACTCTATCTGGATTTACAACAACATATGTTAAACTTAACAAACAGTAGAGCAAATGAGTAGAAAATACCAACCAAAAGGATTTCAAAAACACTGACACTGCTTACGATAAGCTATAAATAGTAATTTTTCACAGAAGTTCAGTAATTAACTGATTTAGAGACTTCTTGCTGTGCTACAAAACATATCTCTCTGTCCACTGGCTTTCAATTTTAGCATGCTTGCTTAGAGATCCTTGCCAATTCTATTACTAGTTTGCTCCTTCCTAAACAAAAAGTCAAGGAGGTTTACTTTTTTAGATCAGCATCCCTGCTGGCAATGTTGCATTAGGAAAAACACTGAGTCCCCTACATGCAGCAGCAAACCATGTGCACTTACGTTACATGAGATGCGTTGCCACTTTCCCCACTGTTCATTTGGTAAAATACAGCAGGAGCTGTGTTCGAACAAGTTTAATGACATGTTTGTATATTTATTAAGCAAATAGCACCTCTTGACGTTGTGAAAAGGTCCAGGCATTAGAAATTGTCTTGACAAGAAGCACTTGACCCTTGGTGATAACTACAGGCTGCACCAATGCTCAGGAGGCTGTGTGCATTTCATTTGCAGCTCGTTTATAGTGGTGTTATGTTTTTTTAAAGGAAAAAAACCCCACCAAAGCATTCATATTTTGACTTTCTTTTTCATTCATCCTTCCTTGTTCAATATCAAAAAAGGGGAATTTTTTCATAATCTTTTCTCCCCTATTTTGTTTTTCTGCAGTGCCATGTGAAAAGAGGAAAATGAAGACATGTTCAAACAATTAAAAATAAATTGCCCAAAATAAGCTGTGTAGAAACATGATCAGTAAAGGGCACTAAGGAAAACAGATGTCAACTACAGACATCCTCATGGTATGAATGTAAATTCTGGCTCCATCATTTGCCAGAGATATGTGGATACTCCAAATAGCATTCAGAGACAACTAGAAGTTGAATTACGCACCACAAATACCAGTAGTAAGGAAATGCTGCTGCACAAGGAAAAGACTGAAATTTGAGTTTCTGAGTATCACTCTGCATCGTTCTCTATAGGTTACCAGGCTGCTAGCTGTGCTAAAAGGCCTGGGTTAGGAGGACACCTTGAGCATCCTGTCAGGCTTGTTGTCCCTTTGCCAACAAAGTCATCCTCAGCTTCTTCTCTAGAAACTGGCAAAAAGGATGCTCCCCTCAGTGTGTTGTCAATGGTTTATTGCAGAAAATTTAAATGACAAACACAGCATACCAATTTTAGACATTAATAAACACTGTGACAAACCTCCCAGATGATCACTGGATTGATTTTAGCAATTATAGGATTTTTTAAAAAAAGAAATGTAAGCTTCTCATGATCTGAGGCTTTGGAAGTCATATTAGCTGTAATTTTAGGCATTGTTTTTAATAAATAAATGCTAGATGCATACATAAATATTAGTGCTAAATATCTTGTTAATCCCTTATCACCAGGAGCTGAACATGTAAAAGTATGGTCACAGACATGTAAGAGTCAACACTGCTATAAACACTGCAATCTTCATATATGCATTGTATAATTGTACACAGCAGAGAAGGTGCACAAGAGCTGTTAGCCTAGAGAACCTTCACGGGGTCTGGAAAACAAAAGACTATAGGAAAAAAAAAAAGATAAAAGACATTTCTAATTCCAGTTACAGCTTTTGGAAATAGATGATGACCATCATGGCAACATGTCTACAACAAGAAAAATAAAACTCAAAGCCAGACTCAAATCCCCATGATTGTAATCCTTCAGGTCTTTAGATTTTTATGTGCAAGCGTATTTGTTTGTGGTCAAAATCCAAACCCTCAAGTGCTGATGAGGAAACAGGGTTGACAAATAAAGCAGATAGATAGATAAATAGATAGCTACATAGATAGATGGATAGATAAAAGCCTGACTGATTATGGACCTGAAGTATGTAAGTAATGAGATAACCCAGCAGCGGGTTGGGAGTGCTGCAGGAAGATGGGACTTTTCTAGGGAGAATGCAGGATGATGAGGAGAAAGTGGTGTGGTTGCCTCCATTAGATCCGATTAGTCAGAGTGCTGTATTGCATGCTCAGAAGGGCTGCAGCACCTGTCTTCTGCTATCTAAGGCACTGAGGACCACCACCAGAGAGGTCTGGCAGCCCTTGGTGGGAAGAATCTGATGACCGGAGAAGAGACTTGTTATTGTCACAGAAGGAATGCAGCACTTCCCTGAGGCAGGAAAGTGCTCTGCAAATGTCTCATTTCCATCTTTCTCCTCACAACATCTCCCGTCTGGCTAGTTATGCTCTGATTATAAGATTTTCCTCAGTAGTAGCTCCTTCAAATCTTCTGTGGGAGGTATTGGCTGCCTTCATCCCACTCTTATGTGCTTAAAGTCATTCTGCAAGTGTTCAATGGCTGAAGCGCTCAGTCGGCTCAGCCAGTAACTCTGCTGTTGTATTGTTAGAGCTTTCAAATGCTGTACGGTATTATGCTGACCATACATCTAATTAAGGGCTATACCCATCAGCACATCTGTGGAGGAAGGTCATATGACACCAAACATGTAATGATAGTCCTTCTGAGTTACTCTTTTGAGGATGAACATCTTGCTTTCCTACCTCTTAATTAGGGCACTCACTGTCACACTAGAATTCTGCTTCAAAAGCAGTTACTAATATATCCTGGTGCTCAAGGCAGTGACAGAGTTGCATTCATGTGGTGCTTCTCATATAAGTGAGGCACCACAAATTTTCCTCATGTGGAGATCAGGTAAATGTCTATGTGCTATGTGCTATTCAGTCTTTGGTTACTCAGTGACTAAAGACTAGGAGTTTATAACCTATTCCTAACACCTTAATACCTTCAGATTGGCCTTTTTGTTGCCTGGGGCCCACAGCATGCTCTGCCCTAGAGAAGCCCGTGAAGTTTGGTGCAGCTTCCCCCTTCTGATCACTTTCCAGTCCTAGGAAGCAGTTTGAGTTATTACAATAAAGCTGATTCGTGAATAATGATGAGTTAAAGCTCTCGTGTTCGCCTCAATGAACTCACCCAGACTTCTTTTAAACTGACAAACCCCAGGGCACTTCCAAACTGCTGTTTCGGCTTCATCCTGTGGGACCCAGGGATGTGTACTAACCCCATTCCCCTCATATGCTACCGATCAGCTTCTGCTCAGGCAAAACACAGTCTGCCTCTCTCTGGCTACATCTCCTACCTTGATGAACTATTCCTCAGGGTGGTGTTTGTTTTCTTGTTAGGTGCTTTACATCGGTTATGTTTTCACTGTTCATAAGGATTGCATCTTAATATCCAGCTCTGCACCTGATTTTCTCTGGGTGATGAGGCCATGGTCTTCCCTAGATCGAAGCCTGAGTGGAGGTCAATGTCTTGTTGATGCATATGGTCAATATAATAGAATATTTCAGTTTGAATGGACCTACAATATTCATCTAGTCCAACTAACTGACCACTTCAGGGCTGACCAAAAGATAAAGTGTATTATTAAGGGTATTGTTCAAATGCCTCTTAAACACTGACAGGCATGGGGCATTGACCACCTTTCTAGGAACCTGTACCAGTGTTTGACCTTCTCTGTAAAGAAGGGTGGCCCCCTCACTACAAGAAAGACATTGAGGTGCTGGGCCATGTCCAAAGAAGAACAATGAAGTTGGTGAAGAGTCCAGAGCACACGTTTTATGAGGAGAGGCTGAGGGAACTGGGGCTGTTTAATTTGCATGAAAAGGAGGCTAAGGGGAGACCTTGTTTCTTTCTACTACTGCCTGAAAGGAGATTGTAGTCAGGTGGGTGCTGGTCCCTTCTCCCAAATAGCAAGAGAGAGGACGAGAAGAGATGACTTCAAGTTGCACTAGGGGAAGTTCAGGATAAATATTAGGAAAAATATTTTCACCAAAAGTGTTGTCAAGCACTGAAACAGGCTGCCCAAGGGAGTGGTTAAGTCACCATCCCTGGAGGTATTCAAAAAATGTGTATATGTGGTGCTGAGGGACATGATTAGTGATGGACTTGGCGTAGTTAGTTTATAGTTTTACTCAATTGTCTTAAGGGTCTTTTCCAGCCTAAATAATTTAATTCTATGAAATGCTTCCTAATATCAAGTCTATACCTTCCCTGATGCACCTTTGAACCATTTCCACATGTCCTATCAGTGGAAACCAGGGAGAAGATCTCAGTATCTCTCTCTCCACTTCCCCTTCTCAGGAAGCTGTAGAGAGCACTGAGGTTGCCCCTCAGCCTCCTTTTCTCCAAATTAGAGACCTTAGCTACTCCGCACAGGACATTCTTTCCAGACCTCTCACCACCTTTGTTGCCTTTCTGTGGACACATTCAAGTACCTTAACATCCTTCTCAAATTTTGGGGCCCCAAACTGCATACAGAAAAGTCAAATGCAAGCTTGAGCCCTAAGCTAGCACACAGGCACAAATATATGGTTGTCTCAATGGATAATCACAATTTATGACCTTACAACACATGATGTGGATACACTATAGGTCACAGGTTGTACAGATGCTTTAGGGATGGCATTTGTAGGGTCTAACTATAAGTTGTGAAAGGGTGAGATGCTCTGTAACATTTCTACCACAATGGCTGTAGTGGTTGAATTGGATTCTTCGCTATGTAAGAAACTAGAGAAAATGTCATACAAGGCAGACCGGATGACATCAGGTTTCCCTCTGCTGCTTCAACACTTTACATGCATTCAATATGAAAGCTTGGTTTTGTTTCATAAAATGTGTAAGAAGTTTAGAAGAAAATTACATTCTTGTCTGGTGGAAGTCCAGATTGAATGATTTGTAAAATGGGCCTGAAATCAAGGGCCAATGGTGTTCGCTGTGTGAGAAAGAAGAGGAATATTAACTTCTGTGGGAGGAGGAGCCGTTCCTTAAAGAAAAAGTTGCTATTGAATGCAAAGCTGGTTTGGAAAGCTCAGATAATTGGAAACACATGTTCATGGCTGCAGCCCTACAGCACATAAACTGTAGAGAAAAATAATAATAGAAAAGACATAGAGTATTTGAAAATATAGCAAGAGAAGTCAACATTTTACAACTTGTTAATGGTGGCTATACCTGAAATAATATTTTGTTTTGTTATTAACCTTAAGAACACAAATATATCTGTAGACTTTCCAGTGTACACCAACTTTATAAAAAAATTGAGATTCCAGGTATGTTGGATGATAGTATTACATAAGGAGAATATTTTAACAAACTCTCTGAACAAAGATGACTCATAGCGATATAGACGAATATTTTATTTTAAACATAAAATGCTATGAATTACTTAGCACCCAAAAATAACACGCCTCCTTTTTAACTTTCAATGAACTGTGTTGACTTCACAGGAGTTTCTAACTTTTTTATTACAGCAAATCATCCATCTTCTGTAGTCTGTTAACAAATATCTCTTTCCAGGCCAAAGCTTTGAAACCAAAGCACACATAAACCCCCTCACACCCACAATCTCTTAACTTTGCAGGTTTTTTGTTCCTCCTCTCTCCCTTATTGTTTAGCAAAAATCATGGGAGGAAGAAAAGGCTGTGAAAATCTGCACAGAAAAATGAAAATTCAGTGTCTACTGTAGAATACTCTAAACCATAGCTGTACTGTAAAGGCAACATAGATCAGTCACTTAAAGATGTGTGGGCAGAGTTGTTGCCAATTTGCCGGTTTCTCATCTTTGAACATTGTTTCTTCCCATCCCTTTTGGATATATGCTTCTCTTCCCTTGAATCATGTCCGATTTTCCCTCCCTCACTTCTCAACATGGGTAAGTTCTACAGCTCTCAGCTGTTTGTGCACTGGCCCAGTTGTGGTCTGCATTGGTCCTGGTCAGCTCTGAGCTGACAAATCCTCTGTTCCAAAGATGTCTCAGCCAATTTTTTTGGTTGAAACCTAGATTTATCTGTATTTATGCTTGCTTTCAAAGATGTGAAAGGCACATCTCTGTCTGAAAAGCCATTTAACAGTCAAATTTGAAGTCTTCTAATGCAAGGAAGGAGTGAAGTTTCATGAACAAGGCTTACACAGTGCTGTAATGTGAGGGTGGGGAGAGGAGGTGGAAAAGAAATGTTCCCTGCAACTTCATCATCTTGAGTGACTCAAGTTTTTGAACTTGCAGAAAGAAACAATTATTTAAAATAGATCAGCCTGAGACAGACAGCTAGGGTACAAAATGTGGTCCAAGTAGGTACAGTTTAGTGAACTAATTTTCTCAGAGTTTTCATATGGTTGAGGCTATTTTAGTAACTGGTTGTGTTTCCAGCAAAAGATCATCATCCAAAGGCCACTGGAGTCAACAGAAAACTTTCTCTCGACATCTGTGCTGTGCTTTTGGTTACAGTATCACACAGTATCACAGTATCACAGTATCATAAGGTTGGAAAGGACCTCTGAGATCATCGAGTCCAACCTATAACCCAACACTAACACCAACACCAACACCATCATCTAAACCATGGCACTCAGTGCCTCATCCAATCTCCCCTTAAACACTTCCAGGGTCTGTGACTCCACCACCTCCCTGGGCAGTGCATTCCAATGGCCAATCACCCTTTCAGTGAAGAGCTTTTTCCTAACATCAAGTCTAAACTTTCCCTGATGAAGCTTGAGTCCATGCCCTCTAGTTCTGTCACTGGTCACCTGAGAGAAGAGACCAACCCCTGCCCGACTACAACCTCCTTTTAGGTAGTTGTAGAGAGCAATGAGGTCTCCCCTGAGCCTCCTCTTCTTCAGACTAAACAGCCCCAACTCCCTCAGTCGCTCCTCGTAGGGCTTGTGCTTCAGCCCCTTCACCATCTTCATTGCCCTCTTCTGAACACACTCCAGCATTCTGACATCTTTCCCAAACTGGGGGGCCCAGAACTGGACACAATATTCAAGAAGAGGCCTGACCAGTGCCGAGTACAGGGGGACGATAACTTCTCTGGTCCTGCTCACTACACTATTCCTGATGCAGGGCACCTGGGCACACTGCTGGCTCATGTTGAGCTTCCTGTCAACCAGCACTCCCAGGTCCCTTTCTGCTTGACTACTCTCCAGCCACTCTGTACCCAGTCTATAGCTATGCATGAGATTGTTGTGTCGTTATATTCATGGAGAATACTACATATACTGTGGTTGGAGGAAACAACTTGGTGCATCAAAAGCCAATTGTAGCACTGCTTCTCAGGATAATGTAGTCTTGCATTTCATATGGGTCTTTTCCTCATTTCACTAATGTTACTCAGCTTCTCTTTGTGATGGACTACCTTAACTCTGTGGTTTGATGTTTTATCTTTTGCTAGAAGCCGGGGAAATTGTCTTGTCTGTGAAAGAAAGGAAAGGATCCTTCAGAGAACAGACAGAAATATATGTTGTACACTGTGGGATCTTGAAAAGCCTTCACGATGACCAGGGTATATTTTATTCCAGTAAGTGTAGAAACTTATTCCCACACCTACAGGTGTTTTCCAGCTTTTCTGTGAGGAGCTCCACATCTAAATAAAGAAATCCCCTCATGGGCATTTGTCCTCTGAGTCATTGTGTAACATCCTTGTGGCAATTTACATTACATGGAAACCATACCGAAAAAGCGTTTGTGCCTCTTTTTAAGATATCTTTAGAGGAATATGGGTATTGACCTTCCTGTAAAAGTTGACCGTGGTTTCTGCTTTTGCTGTTTATCTCATCTCTTCTCCTTCTTTTGGCTCTGTTCCTCTCAACTGAGTCCAGGATGAAAGCCAGCATACTGCAGGCACAGTGAGTTCACCAATGCACTGTGAACCACAGTTAAAGAATGTCCATGCCAGTCCTTTTCTAGTGTGAAGCTTCAGTGTGATATGCAAAGTGCTAACAGGGTAACAGATCATATTTAATGAGCAAAATAAAAGAAAGGCCAGACAACACCCCCAGTGATTACTTAAGAGAGAGCCAAATACAGCCAAGTATAACACCTCTCCCTGATGCATTCCCTGATGCATTTTTCCAGCGTCATTTGCCTTGTTCTTGCAGAAACAACAGGATGGCACTGGGACCTGAACTCTGACTCTCTGATGTTTCGGCTGTTTTGGATGCTGATTCTGCTTTTTCACAATAGCTGAGTTGGATCCAGATAGACATGAGCTATCTTTTCTCTGAAGAAGAAGCAATAACAAAACCTCTGACCCTTATAAAGTTAAGAAGTTGCTTCTGTCATTTCTTGGCATGATAGATTACAGACTATTATCATAGTCTAATTGTTTGTGGAAATACAAAATTTTTTCTTGTTAAAGTAACAGATTCACATCAATCCCCACTCATTTTAAATACATGTTTTTGGAGTTTCCATGTAAGGATTGTGCAAAGAAAAGGCTTTTTTTTCTTGGTCTTGGAGAGATAGGCATGTTGGAAATTGAAAAATGGAATGGTACATAAACTTGATATTAACTATGACTGCCCAGGAAAAATATTTTGATACACAGAGATGTATATAACTTTTGTGAATATTGTTTACTACTTTCAGCAAAGGCTGAAAGTCTAGTCTATTCTAAAGAGCTTCTTTAGGATCTTCAAATGCTTTACAAGAGTCCAGGTAGATGATATTTGTTGCTCTTCCTTTATCCACTCATGCTGTAAACTCATTGTAGAAGGCCACCACATTTGTCAGGCTTGATTTGCCTTTAGTGATGTTGGCTGTCACTTCCTTGTTCCCATGTGCCTCAGCAGAGTTTCCAGGAGTATCTGCCTCATGATCTTGCTAGGTACAGAGGTGAGAACTGACTGGTCTGTAGTTCCATGGGTCTTCCATTTTTTTGCCTTTTTAAAGGTGGGTGTTATATTTTCCCTTTCCAGTCAGCAGGAACTTCACTGGACTGCCATGGCTTCTCTTATACTGTGAAAGTGATTTAAGATAGAAATATATATAGTAGTAGCAGCAGGAAATTCCAGTTAGCTGATGCCTGTCCCAGCTCTCCAGCTGCTTAATGTCAACTTTTGTTGTCAGGTTTTTAATATTTGTTTATGTTTGCAGGAAGAGTTATTGAGCCAGTCAAAACGTGTACCTGCATGGTTGGTATAAAGCAAAAGCAGAAAACTGAATTGCTGGGAGTAATTCAGTAAAAGCTTCACATTTGGTACATTCTTTCTCATTGAGAGGACTTTCATGAGATCATCATCATCATCATAATTCATAATACGAGGAGAGGTCATCTAAGCATTCTTTATCTCAGAAAAGTAGTGACAACTGCCTTAAAAAAAGTTTACAGAAAACAGGAAAAAGGAATAAAACCATGGGTAGCCTTCACTTCAGATAACCTATGACTTAAGTGACTGATTCCTTATCTGAGCTTTTTCTTTTTAGGAGCTCCTGATGCTCAAGAAGGAGTGTGCCACCTGGCATCCGGTGATGGCAATGTCGACTCCAGAGCACCAGAAGAGGAGGCTGGTCAATGCCCAGGAATCAGAAGCCTCTCAAGCATGCCACATGCTGATAACAACAGGCAGTGGAGAAATTTTCCTATCTTACATTCATAGGGAAGAGAACATTACATCATATTCTGTACTGTGTTCTCAGCTCTTCCCTGAGCTCAGTGTTAGAGCTGAAGTTTTGAAGGGATTAAAGGGAACCATTTGCACATAGTTAAATCTCTAGTCATTCCAACATCAATTAATGCTGGGAAGCCACTTTACTGGAGTCAAGCATGCTGAGCAATGTCTGATTTTAATATAAACTAAAGCACTCCTCAGTGCAAGAGAAGGAGACAGTGTTGTTCCTTTGCGTCATGCTCGTTCACTGAGGTTTCCTGGGTCATCTGTTATGTGTACAGAAACATCTTCTCTAACCCATCAGAGCTGCAACAGCTATTTATTGGTGTTCAGAAACACAACCAGAGCTGTGAGAGAGCAGGAGCCCATGCTGGGAAGGTGAACCAAAAAGCTGAAATTACAGAATTTGGATCTTGGCCAGAAACACCAGGGTGAAAAATCAAATCCTCCTAACGAGTTACTGAGACCTTACGTGGCAGTCACAGGCAGGATGTTTGTTTTCCATCTCCTCCAAGGGACAGCACATCCAGCCATAGTTTCCAATCTTAAAGCTGTGCTGGGAGTTTTGTTCAGGACTGACTCAGAAGAAAGGGTGCCACTTGGTGAACCATTGTGTGTGACTTCCCTGAGCTTTGCGTTTTTCCTTAGAGACCTTACAGCTCAGGAGCCATCCTGCCCAAAGTATGGGAGCCACTGGAACAGCACAAACAGCATTGCTGCAGGCAGGTTGCTCTGCAAGTGCACTTGTCACTCAGGGCCTGCTCTAGCAAATGCATACACATATGCTTAACTCTGCACTTCTGAGGCATAATCCCATTAATTTAAATGAGATTACTCATGGGTTTAAATTCCTGCAGGATCAGCCCTGAGGTCTGTTGCAGCAGCCACTGGGGGCAGCACAATTAATGGTGTAACAAGAGTATTGCTTATTCTACAAACCAAGTGCTGCCTTGATGAACATCAGCATTGTTCATATCCTCAAGCCTGAAAAATGAGCCCTTCCTCAATTCAAAAGTCTCCTGGATTTTAGCTTTGCTTCATCTCCCTTTACTTGGAAACCAGATTTTACTAAATTGAACTCCCCTATGGTTTCAGCCTCTTCTTTATTGCCTGCAGGCTTCATGGAGGATTTCTGTGTCTGCCACAGCTCATGGATCTCCCTAACCACCTCAATCAGTACAGTGGGATGAACCGTTCCCCTCTGCTTATCTTCTCTAAACAAGCATATTTCCTTCTACTTAACATCTTTCTGCTAATCTCCTCCATCCTGATGGAGCAGACTATCTCCATCTCCATCCACTTCTAGGATAAAAACACATCCTAGAAGTGCTGCCGTCCCATTGCTTTTTATATGGATGATAGTTAATTTTCTATACAGTTGCTACTTCTCTATCTGAAATCACCTCGGCACTTATGTATAACACAAATCACTAATGCTGTGAAGTTAGTGACTTTATTTTAATGAATAGCTTAAAAAATAAATTAATAACTATTTTGATTTTAAAGGCCCAAGCAAAATACGTGCACATATAAGTATGTCTTAACAGATAGATTCAGGAGAGGCAGTCTCTGAAGGAAAGTGAATTTCCTTGGTTTAACTGCATGTATTTTAACATTTTGGTTTTAGCAAAAAAAAAAAAAGAGTCTCCCACTGGAGCCCTGCTATGCCAAGTTTGAGCCTGAAGCAACTTTTTATGGCTCGGTTGCAGTAACCCCTTGCAAATAGGGGTCTATAATGGAAACTCTGACAAACTCTTAGCTAAAGCACTTCTAACAGATGTTTCTGTAATGAAAAGGCCATGTAGAACAGGCAACAGGGTGTAACCTATACTTTGTATTTTGCAAAGATTATGGATGATTGTGCACGGTTTATAAAATGATAGTGCTTTAAACCAAAGTTGCAATGCTCACACAAGGCTGTGCATACATTAATAACACAGTGTTTTGGTAATGTAACTAGTTGTTGAATGTAACTCGCTGCCTTTCTTGTACAGATTCAAAAATACAGAGTACTTTGCTCTTCTGAACAGTGATTCAGCCATTTGTTAGTGGTGTCAGGGATAGCTATTCTTTTGTTCGAAGTGCCCTGGAGATGGATGCTGTCAGTATTCCATTAAATAAGTGGTATTAGTGGAACACAAATGTACTCTTTTGTAACTGAGAGGGGCCAAATTGGACACTCAGGAATGTCTTGGGTGTCTTCCTACACTGTGGCATCTTCAGGAGACCTAGACTTGGCAGACTGGACCTCCTGGGTGCAAGCTGAGAGCCTAGGGTGCGCTGCACTGGCATGTCCCTGACTGGGTCATGGTCCCTGAGGACAGCATGGATTCAAGAAGGTCAGGAAGATCTAGGGATGAAAATTGAGCAGAAAATCAAAGAAAGAGCTGTGTCCTCACAGATCATTGCTAAACCCACAGACTCAGATGTCTTGGCCAATGGTCACTAAAATGTTGAAGTTTGTCTTAAACTAGAATTATTAAGAGAATAAAAGAGCTCAAGCCTATAGCTTCACCAGAAAAGGAGGGTTTATCTCTATAAATGATATTTCCTAGAGAAAAGTATAACCAAAGGATATTTTGTTTTTTGTTCTAATCTCCTTGTCAGTGCTCATTAAGTGGAGAGCAGAGTCACTGGACCATCATCTAAGGGTGTGCTCAATGGCACTGAGGAGACCCTGGCAGCCAGCTACAAGCCATGAGGCTTGCAAAGCCTGCATAGACAGGATGCAAGTGGCATTTATATGTCATACACATATCAATTAATTCCAAATGCCTTCCTTTTTATGATTGTGTTTTGCCAGGCTGAATTCCTTTTCGGTGAGCTGCAGCAATAATGTGTAATTAACACTCTCCTGGTTAACACTCTGTTAACGCACTGTACCCAGAAAAATGCAGTCCCTGGGGCTGTATTCATCACTACCTTGCAGGTAGTTTGGAGTGACTCTTTCCCCTGTGTGAAAACTTCACTCTCTTCCATCAATGCAATGAGTAGATGCATGTGCTAACACTGAAAGACTGAGATGAAACTGTGCTTGAGACAGCAGAGAAAAAAAGACCCTGGACTGACTTTATAAATTCGCTTTTGATATCTTTGTCATTTTATTTTCAGGGCTTAGTTCACATGAAAGCATGTGGGTTCAGGAGTGCTTGTTGGAGTGTGCTCCTCCCTGCCATGGCATTTTGTGTTGCAGCGGATGCGAAAGGACTCGAACTACTCACTGTGATGAAGTCACTCTAGCCTTACTGAGTAGTTTGTGGCATCAGCATGTCATCCTCTAAATTGAGAGGTCCATTTGTAAGTGTCTGGCCATGTGCTTTTTAACTTCTCATTTATCTGCTCCATCGACATGGTTTGACTGCAGCGTTCTACCCTTTCCCTGACATTCTGGCTTTGCTTTTGGTTCGACGTGGTCCTGAAAGAAGTTGAAGCAGTGGCCTTCTTCCCAAATGCCACCTTTAATGTATCAGAGTCGAAACAGTGCTCCAGCTGCCCCAGGCTTCCCAAGGAGAGCACAGCCTGCCCTGGAGCAGGAGCTCCCTAATCGCCTGCCTGTCTCATGGCTATTAATTCCTCTGTTATGAAAAACTATATTTTCATCATCCTTCCCTTATCTTTCTGTGGTGAATCTATCAAGAAGTAGGAGATAATATTTTTTTTTCTGAGTGAAACCAGTAAATTTGTTGTAACAGATTCAAGTGTGGGAAAGTTATCTTTATCTTAGCTGAGGGACAAATAATACAGTTGTAACAACGAGCAGAGAGGAAAGGAAAACTGAAGAAATGCAACACAGGAGACATCTCAGGAGAACACTCTCTCACGCTTACCCTTCTTCAGTCACTGTGGTTTAAAGGGCTAAACATTTTATACCTTCCTTTGCCTACAACACAACCACCTCATCTATTTGTAAATTTGGGCCTGTACTTTGTTATCTTTAACAGATCCTTAACAATCTTGTTTTGATTTTTAAAGGCATTACCTTCAGAGGGAATAAGCTCTAGTCGAGAGTTCACTGCTTGGACTTAGGAAATGCTGATCTCTGCTGTGCTGCCAAAATTGACTTTGGGCAAGGCACAGACGTGCAAATTCTAGTTGCCAAAAAAATCAATGACAATTTTGAACTGGAACTTTCAGTAGCTATGTTTCCATGACAGAAAACACAGATAGCCGAATGTAAGCTTAAGGAAGTACTATGGTCACTAAAACACACTGACATCACACAAAGGCTGTATATATTATTTTATTGGAAAAGATTTGACAGTGTATTCTACTCATTCTTTAAGTGAGTGATGGTTGCATCCATCCCAAGTGATCAATACTAGGTCAAATCTAACCCGTGGCAATGAGGGACTTTCACTACTTACATATGAATATTATATTTATTTCACCCAGAGAAATGCTTTCCCCCCACACACAGTATTTTAGCCTCCTCTTCCATTGTCTGCCTTCTTGGCAGAAGGTTATGCAGGTTGCCAGAGGAGTCTGAGTGACCCTATCCATTTATCTATTACTTGCACATCATTTTAAATGCTGGATGTCTTCCAGTTATTTATCTGTTTCTCTCACTGAGTCTTATATATGAACAATAGATTAGCAGAGACTGCACAGTGACACACTCTGAGACTTTATATTTATGTGTGCATATTCCAGAAATTCCATTAAAAGGTATCAGGGTACTGCAGCAGTTGAGGGTGTGTTGCTGCATTCAGTCTATAGAAAGGGAGTCTAAGGTGCAGAGCAATAGGCAATGAAACCCTTTCAGTGCCCAGCCTTTTAAAGCATGAGTAGTAATGATAAATTTTAATTAACAACATCATCTTGGTTTGTGATATCATTAGCTTCAATAATTTATTGTGTCAATGGAGTTTATGGTAGCAAAGTGGTTATACAAAGCGAGGAACAAGGGTTAATTTCTGGCTGCCTTTAACTTGCTGGCAGAACTCCCAATGACTTCAAAGGGTGAAGATATCACCTCAGTTTTCAGCTGGTGTAAGTAGACATACCTCCATATACTTCAATAAAGTCAATGAGGCCCTGATGATTTATTGGAAGTGAGAATCCAGCCCTAAAGCTATTAAGGTCTGTAATTTACAAAGCCATAATTATGGAACCATAATTCCATCAAGTGCTTCTGGCTATATCACGGACCAGAGTTAAGTGAATTGTGCAAATAAATGTAATGGTCTTGCATTGCAGTGGAAATACCTCTCTCTCCAGATGTGAGTCTTAGTACAAAGATATTAAATATATTTTATCCACTCACAGCAATAATTGGAAAAGAAATATTAGCTGCAGACTTGAGACTCCCAGGGCACTGAATCAAAATATGCATTTTACAGCCGCCACTCCAGACCCATAGATGGTCCCCTGCACTGCCTTGATAATTAAAGGCATAAAATCTCCTCTTGAATCTGACTTCTATGTTAGTTATCGTTATTCAGTGGCTTTGATGTCAGGGCTCAAATTTCAAAGATGGATGCATCTAGATATGTAAATGTTTGGGCTTATAAAGGGTAACAGTGAAATGTAACATGTGTGTGCATGAACATGTGCCTGAATGGCATGTGTGCATGGACCCAAAAGGGACAGTGTAGGTGTTTGGGATGCAGAAGCATAGATTGTGTGTGATGGAATTGATAATCAACTCTTCAACTCTTTTTCCATTCTTTTTATAAACCTGTACCTGGAAAATTAGTCTCCCAGTTAGACAAAGGCATGTATAAATACTCAGTCATTGTGTTCTTGCTCATGTGAACCGGGTCTATAAAGACGTACGTGCATCAGTGGGTCTTCCCTTGTTTATTATAAAAATCTGTCTCTGCTGGTCTCTCTGTAGCCTTTTAAGTCTCTGAAACTGCAAAGAAAGCCATATATAATTAATCTTCATTAGGAAGATGCAGCTGAATCACAACCTTAGTGTGAAACTGTCTGGGCGTGGAGGAAACACATGCATGGATAAAGACTCAGTTTAGACCAGAGGTGATAATTTTGAGGATATAGTTCTCTCTTGACTAGGAAAAGCAGACCTTTTTGTGACTCAGGAAGAAATGGGAAAAAACCATGCAAACATGGAAAATTTTGAGTAATATATTTTCCCTTTCTCATTCGCTTATGTAACAGGATTTGTCAAGCAATATAATCAGCTGTGAGCATGAGCTCTCAGTCACAGCTCCAGGTATTTGTAACGTCGAACGATTGAAAGAGATTTCAAATTCAAGCCTCCCTTGTGCCATAGTAAACTTTATTTTGTCTATATTTTCTCAGTCAGGACTGTAAAGAAAATAAATGACAGATTTCTCCTGCGGAAAAGTCCTGCAGAATTTAATATGGGTGAAACTATTGGGATATTCAAGAAGAAGGGACTGTAGAAAAAGTCAGAACTGCCCCTGAAATTCAGCAGATTTCCGATCTATTCTTTAGCATTTTATATGTAATTTCCTGTTCAAATTAAAATTATTAAAAAGCCTCAAAATAAGGATTAGCAAGGCTGGGGTTTCGTATTAAGTCATTATGGACTTTTCCACAGTGGCTGTTAACTGCAGCATCTGAAACCTAAGGCTCTTGTGTGTGATGAACCGAGTCACAGTGAGAGCACTCACCCTAGAAAGGCAGCAGAAAGGCAGCAGATATTTAGCAGCATCAGTCGGTGAAACCCTTGTTCCATTTTCTGCAAATGAAACAACTGCAGCCACTCTCTGAATCAGCAACACGCTTACCATGTTCTCAAATCAGTCTCTGGAAAATCTAATTTCTGAGTCTTGATGGGTTCACTGAAAATGAGTCACATGGTGAAAGTTAATTACTTGTTCAAGCATTTCTTTGCTGTGCTAGGCTTAGGCCTGATCCTAAAATCAAAGCACAGCTTTTTGCTGCCTTCAATGCGCTCTAGAGTAGGTGCTATGGATGCTATGGCAGCATCACCCCCACACTAGAATACATAACATATTATTCCTCCTATTGGAATTCTCCCAGGATGCAGAAAATGTTATTGTAGCTTAAGGCTGAAGATGTATGCATTAGTGAGATAAGGATCATATCTGGGAATTTGCAATGAGACTGCCCCAGTTTATACAGTTGAAGTTCTAATCCTTACTATCTAATAAAACTCTTAATCTTCAAAATCTTTTCAGTAGACTATGCTAAAGGAACCCAAACCCAGCAATCTGATCATTTTTTTAAAGATGCCAAGTGTACATTTTAAATATCAGAATTTTGGGGAAATGATTCATAGGGATACAGGCAGACCTGAGGTGCAAAACATCTCAGAATAAATTGTGCAGATGATAACATGTATCAGTTCCTCTTAGGAATAAGAACTCAAGTTTTATTAAAACCTCAGATAAGGAAGACTATTCTTTATATGGAAACCTTACCAGAACTGAGTGGGATTGTCTGCTTTAGTACAGACTTGTCAATGAGTTTCTGCTACGACAGGATAGAGTACTGCATACTGTACAATGCACTGTATATTAATTCTTACTGTAACATTGTTGACTTAATTGACTGCAATGTGTCATCTGATTTATGAAGCTATGATGAGACATATAGATTCTTCACTGAAATATACCTAATTTAAACAAACCTTTACATAAGCCCAAGGAGCAGATTCCAGATCCAAATTTTCCTAGCATTTTGAATAATGTATTTTATTTTCAAGGATTAAAAACAATATGTGTGCTGGTTTTGGGTCAGCTTTGCCTTTAGTTTCTGTTCAGCCTGTTCACAAGTCTAATGTGCAGTGAGTGCAACGGTAGTTGTGCAGGCAGAGCAAACGGGTGGTGTGGAAGTGGAGGGCATGACAGGCCTGTTTAGCACAGCCCCTTGCTGACGTTGCTGGCAGGCGTCCAAGGCTCTTCTGGCAGTATCCCAGTGGAGCTGGGCTGGAAACACCTGCAGTCCCCAGCTCTGGCTCCTTCCTCATGTGTAGGAAGCCGGGCTGGGACAGTGAGGTGTGAAAGCAGCAGTGGCGTGTGATGCATTGCAATGCTCAGCAGATGGACAGGCGTGCACTGAGAACCTCACAGCCGGTGGCTGCCGCAGATGCGGCGGATGTGAACATACTGAGTAGGCTCATGCTCAGACTTATAATGGATTTGACTCAAGCAGGAATTGCTTTCTCCACAACAGCAGCTCTACAACATTCTCCTACACCATTGGTGTTTCTGACTGGTGCCTTCAACCACGGAAGTCCTACAGTCACCTGAATATACTGAAGACATCTAATCTACACCTTGACTGATAAATTAAATAGTGTCAGGGGATTTCTCAAGCGCCGGAACTTGTCTGCACTGTTATATTGTTACAAAGGTCCCCAACACAGCTCGGGTATTACTATGGGTGAAAGATCTCTTCTAGTAGCCAACCTGGAAGAGTTTCCACTGTTTGGGAGAGCAAAAAAACTTGGAAGTATAGACTCAGACTCTTCCAAAACGTTTGGCCTCAGTGTCAAAGAAGAGTCCTAGGCATGTTTAATATACTGATACAGGTGCAGTCTCCATGTCCCCTGGAGTGCTGTGTGTAGTGAGGGGCTTGATACTTGCAGGTGATTTGTGAGCAGGGGGAGCATTCCCCACCACAGGGCTAATGGGGATCGATCACTGTAACACAGCCTCAGAGGGGCTTCCCTATTATTCACACACGGTCTCCCATTCTGCATCCTCTGGCTCAAAGTGGGTCACCCAAAAGAGGACTCATTTAAATGCAAAGGGACAAAAGTGGTTTCGATTAGTGTCACTAAAGGAACGTGACATGGAGCCAGGCACAAGTGTGGAACAAACACATGCTTAATGAGAGTGCTAATGTGGGGCTCCATGCTGGGCTTGAGGGCAGCAGCAAGGTCATAAAATCTGGCAGACAAAGTCAGCACAAAGGGGTGCACAAACTTGCCCTGGCACCTATGGAAAGAGATGCTTTTTGCTGGTGTACACCTTACAGGTGTGCTGAAGGACTGGCCAGCCCCACTTGGGCAGGAGCCAAAGGTCAAACAATGGCACCTAGGCCTGTTCACAAGCTCAGGCTGCATCACTTGTTTAGGTTTTTTTCTGCTTATGGAGGATAAGTGAGGATTTGTCAGGGGGAGTGGTACTAATCTCTCCTACACTATCATCTAGGTGCTCACGGGCACACCCAACCATGGCTCTTGAGCCTTTCAGGTCATTGCACAGATGCAGCAGAGCAGCACAGAGACTTTGCCTTTACTGGGAAAACCCCTGTGAATAGGTGAGTGCTCCCAAGTAATGGCCATCTGTGTCCTCAGTGAGAGTAGGAGCTGGGGCTGATAAGCTACCTCAGGGTCACTGTCCTCTCCCCCTTGTTCCCCTTCTCTTCCTCTCCTACTTTCTTCATTCTCTCCCTGCAAAACCGTGGTTCCAGTGCAGTAGCTGTCTACAAGGAAACCAATGAAATATTTTGGTTTTAATTAGGGCTTGATACTAATTGCCTCCACTGAGGACATCTTCACATCACAGCTGACCAAAGCCAGAAGATATTGTCTGTCTCCCTAATAAATCATCCCTCCTGTGCTCTGGGGTTTGAGATGAAGATTGAATAGGCAGTGTACAGTGCATCAGCCTAATTTTCTCCTAAAATATGCAGACAACTCCCACAGCAGTCAACAGAAAGGCACGTGTGCATCTGACAGAGCCTTGTGTTATTATTGATGCTCTCACACTAAGAGAGCCATTGTTGGCTTTTCCCTCCATCTCCAGACCTGGCAGGAAAGCCTCCACATCTTGCCAGCCAGGAGAATGAGCTGGAAGCAGATGAAGAGGAGGGGGTATCTCTTTAAATTCAGACAAAAGAAACCTCAGTCCTCTCCTTGCCGTTCCCCTCCCCTCCCCCCAATCTTTAAAGCAAAGGCTGGGAATAAGTCTTTGCTTTCTACTGCAAGAGATGCCAGTTAGAGATCTCTGACACAACTGAAAAAAAAAAAGGATTCTATGGATAAACATTGGTTTGGCACTGTAGCCTGATAAATCCTTTCTTAATCTGTGCTAACCTCCCAAATCAGGAGGAGAAATGCCCGAGGAAGCTCAGCTGCTCTGAATTCATCCACCACCTTCATGATATATATACTTACTCCATCAGGAGCTCCTAGTCACTGCCTCCATAACCCCCACCCCCAGAAGGCCACTTTGTCCTCAACACTGTCCAAACTGAGCTGCAAAGCCTGCTGAGCCCTCGGATCCTGCAAGGCATTGTCTGGCCTTAGTTGGTATAATTTGTGCCAAAAGGGAAGACTTGATCCCTTGTTAAATAACAGACATCATAGAAAAATAGGGCAGGGAGGGACTTCAAGGAGCTGTCTGGTCTCTCTCCGTCACCTCCAGTTAGCATCAGTGAGAACCAACCTACTGCTGGCAGATGTGTGCCCAGTGCCACTGAGGTGATGCTACTTCGAGCCGAGCTGAGTAAACACCTTTCCTTCTGGCAGCTCATGCAGCTGACAGATTTCTCTCTGCTTTGTGATAAACTTATTTTTCATCTCTGAGTGCGTATGGTAATTAATAAAGGCTGAGGGCCAGATCCCCACCTGGTACGTGTTGGCAGAGCTCTGAGGAAGGCAGTGAAGCGCCATCGGTTTAGATCAGACAGCAGCCCAACTGTGCTCCTGAAATCCCTGCAAGCCGTTTGAGCCAGTGCCGTTCCAGACTTTGCTCATACATCCACAGGAATTGCTTAATTCAGGGTCACCAAGGAGGAAGGGCACATTAGGTGTTTAACAGTGTGGCTGATGAGATGCTCTGCCTTGGAGCAGGAACTGGATTCAGGCAGGGAAATCAAGGAGAACACTCCTTTTCCCAATCTACCCATTTACAAGGTAAAAAATAAACCTTATCAAAGAAACAAAGGTTCAACATGCTCACACACATACATAGAAACAGACACAAAAGAGAAATATTAAAAGTACCTTTACATTTTCACAACGGTGGGGTTAGGTTTCTGATTCTCTTATTTCACAACACTGCAAAGGATCTTAAAGGGATTGATGGCTCTGTAAAGCAGAGTCTGTGCCTCTGTTTTCTTTGGAAAGTACCTCTCTGGCTGTTGGATCTTGCTACCAGGAAGATATAACAGAAAACTGAAGGGATAAGACAAATATGCTCCTTCAAGAGTTTCTAATAAAATGATAACGCTGAGCAAGGCTGCCAGTATGTTCTGTGTCCAGATGCACTGCAGCAGAAGGGAAGAATTTAACATGTTTTGAAAATGCCAATTGTCTGTTGCCAAAGATGCATATGATCCCACTGCCAGTACGGTAGGCGGCAGGGTTCAAGATGTCAGAGGAGACGTCATCCTACCTAGGCAACGTTGATTTCACTAAAGAAGACAATGCAAAGACAGTCCTGTTTCCTACAAGTAAGATTTCTTTTTCCCTTGTAGTTCAGTCAGAATTCTCCATTGTGGCAAAGCTACTTTTACAGAAGCCTTATTTTTGCTCCTTGGAATGTCTTTACAGTGACAGTAACTGGGATATCGGATGGAAGTACTTTTCCATCTAAAAAAAGAACTTCTGTGACCCCTCATGACTGAGAGCACCTTGTCATCCTCCAGTGTCACATGTGAAGCTGGAACAGGTACTAGTATCATCACGTTGCAGTGGAAATGTAGCCCAAGGTTATTTCCAAAGCATGAGTCAGAAGAGCAAGTATATCTTGTGAGTTTAAAGGCTAATGTCCTCAGCATCCGCTTGCCCCAAGCCTGTAAGCAGGGGGTCCACATGGGAGTGGTGAAACCCCAGGTTCATCAACTCCTGGCTGTGCTGTTGCATTCCAGGAAGGAGTAGTTGCCATGGTTTGTGGTTAGGATCAAACCTAGCTTGCATTTTTCATCTTCTGAAGTGTCCCCTGATGATCCTACTGTTTTCTTTAGACTTTTTCTTCCCCTTGTGGGTCTTCCTGGCACATTTAGTAGAGACTGGGTGCAAGTTTGGATCCCTAGTCTAGTCAGCTCAGACTCCAGAGGCCTTTTTGTAACCGCTGCCCAGTTCAGCGGCTTTAAGCACGTGTCTAAATCTCTTCCTTAACCACCCTCCCTTAACCAGAATTAACCACATGCTTAACCTGAAACATGTGATTAGAAACCATATTTCAGTAGGAGTTAAGCATATGCTTAAATTCTGCTCTGTTCTAAATGGAGAGTTCTTTGAGCTGGAGCCTACCTTTTTTTTCGTGTGATCCATCTTTGCTCGTCCCCATACCTTTACTGCAAATTATTCTGCAATACACATCTTGCTCAGTAAGTATATTTCTCTGTGGCCTTTACAGAAAAAGCCCAATTAATAATCACATACTTAACCTCTTGAACAAAGGAGTTAACTTTATAGGATCAATTTACATGCAGGGCCCAAAACTTTTGGATGGAAACTAGGTGTCATGTGGCGTGCAGTCGAAAGAGCAAATAGCTTACTCATTATGATAGCATTGGATTCAGAAATAAAACACAGACTGTAGACAGAGTCTTCACAGATTTCCAAACCTATTGCCTATCCTTGCACCAAAGCATGTTTATTTAAACCCTCTCTCTGTATGTGCAGCCAATTGTTAGTCTTAACTGCCACTTTCGTTGAGCTAGGTGGTTCGACCTAGTGAACACATTGTGCTCTCCATCATGTATGGGCAGCTCCTACCAAAGAAAGCAGCAATTGCACTCTTGTGTCAGCAGTTCAGCTTTGATACCAGTGCTCAAATAGAAATCAAAGACTGAGCTCATTTGTTAATATGATGTGTTTGTATAAGAGCTCCTGCTGCTCATTGGATCCACAAACTCCCCAGGTTTGAACATGACTCTTTGAACAACAGTCCCATACTCTTTATATGGTTTCTTCACTTGCTCAGTTGTCTGCCTTTTTTTCTTTATTAATAATTTTCATCTCTAAGTGCCTAAATGTGCTCATTTAACTTCCAATATAATGGATGTGCAAGCTATTAAGATGATGACTTAAGACTGTTAGTGTTGAGCCATGCAAACGTAACCCCTGTAGGCAAATACTTCATCACAAAAGTGGTCTCATTAATCTGTTACTGCTGTCTGCAAGTTCTTGGTCTGTAAAGTTCATGTGGGCTAATCCTGCGGGACCTGATCCAAAATTTGCTAAAGAGAGTGGGCATTCTATCGATTTATTTGGCTCGTCATCACAGTTTTAAGGAAAAAAAAAGGTGTTATAGGAATGAATTCAACTGCTTTAGACAGATGTTATTTATAATGTGACATGGCATCATCAGTTCTATACAAATTTAATTCAACGGGACACCTACAAATTTTTGCATGTCCACCTACAGTGGTATTAATTGGAAATAAAAAAACAGAAATAAACTGACTTTAGTAAATTGTTTTCCCCATATTTTGAAGTTGAATTTAAGGACATTTCTGTCCATTTCTTTTACCATGTATCCAGTTTTGTGTTGTTGTTTGGTATTGCTCTGTAGTAGTGTGTTGGATCAAACAGGTATTAAGCCCCACATTTTTCGCTATGCTGCCATGTCTTATGGAGACATGGCTACAGTCAGGCTGCAATAACGAGGGAGTCAAAGCTGGGTGAAACAAGCACATGAGTGGCAGAGAGGGAGTGGCAAAAAACATGTTTTATATCAAAACCATCCACCTAGGCTCACTGCCTGTCCAGTGAAAATGGGCCATAAGTGGGACAGTATGTGGTCTCCAGACTCCCTTACCAACTATGGAGAAATTCAGGTCCCATTGGGAATTCCCAGTTTAGACTCACAGGCTCAGCACATCCCACAGCACTGAGAAAATCAGCTTTGAAGTCCTGAGTCCAAAAGGCTTGACTCCTGATTTGGGCACTTTGTCTACGCCTAGGCTAGTGAGTTAAACGGGGCCAGGGCACAGGCTGGAGACCCTCCTTGTTAATTGTTAATTAGCACATTCCCTCAGAGGTTTTGACCTGTTTCCAATCACTGTAGCTCAGCTCAGAGGACAGCAAAGGACTAGCAGGTAGAAAGGATGAAGCTGTTCTGGTTTAGGGATGTGGAGCTCTATGAATGTGAGTTGTATCACTTCACTTGCCCTTAAGAACATGCAAAGTTTCCTGGCTTGTTTTATTTACCCAAGTTTTTCCTTTGACCCAAGCATCACTTTTCAGATCTAGGCTGTGTGACAACACTGATTCTAAATGACAGGGTGATGTTGGGCTCGTCCACCCATGCACATTAGCAGGAACATCTGTCTGCAAGGGAACAGTCTTGTGCTTCTCCCTTCGACCACCCCACCCTCCTACTTGCTGTGGTCATTGTCTGCTGACAAAGTTAAAGCATTGGCACTCCTCCTGCTCATAATAAAATCCATTACTTATACAGACTGGTAGCACAGACCTGGGTCAGGAAACAAGATTTCTGCTTTGGCATTGGAAGTATAATGCAATAGAGACAAATTAGTCAGTTGGGTTCTGTTTCCTGTAACAGCATTTAGTATCATCACTAACAGATGGAAACCAACTCAAGATGCATCTATATATTTCTCTTGAATGTTAAATGAATATTTATCCATATCTGTAGCTTGTTCTGTTTTGGGATTCTCCTCCCACAGAACAAGAATCTCTCCAGTGATTTTGGCACAAAGCCTACAAGTGTCTTGCCCTGAGCCAAATGATGTGTGGGGACATAAATGGGCTCTGAAGGGTAAGCTCACAGCGTGCCTGAGCTCATCCTTGCTGCACATCATGTGTGGAGAGCCTCTTTTCTTACAAGTGGGCTTAACTAAAGGAATTATCCTCTCATTGTGAAAAACCTCAGGGGATAGGCACCTAACCCCCTTACACATCTTTGAAAATCCCAGATGTGGTACTCAACAGCACTACTTCGAGCATCACTTGTAGCAGAATGAGTGGTGGTGAAGGGTCAGATCTCAGAGGACTTGGAAACGCTACAGACATAGTCAAAAGCAAAATAATAGCTGTAGTTGTGCTAAAAGGCATACCTACACAGGATGCAGAGAGATACCAGGCCCTTTGAGTGAAGTACAGCCTTGCTCTGCAGGCTTTGAAATGCTGAAGAAAGTAGTAGAGGAGGGAAGCAGGAAACAACCTCTCATAGCAAGTGTTTTGTGGCTGAGAATGGATTGGAGAAAGGTTTGTGTATTGCACAGGTGGAGATCTGCTGTGGCAGTCTCCTGTGGTCAATGTTTGTACTCTGGGAATTAAGCTGTGTGCAGTGTGCTGGAAGCAGGGGGCTGCTCCTTGTGCTCAGCAGCTGCATACAACACTGTCCCCCAGTGCATCATGCTGCATCATGCTAGTCATCCTCCGGATGGGTGTAACCATATGATGTTGTTCTGAGGAGTAACAGCTCAGATACTGCCCCATATCCTTGTTCTTCGTCATTTACCCTACTCTGCTGAAGACATCTCCATCTGGCAAAGTCTACAACATGCCAATACAGAGAAATAAACAGAGCCTGAGTAGACTGTTGTGCTTTTTGAATTGCCTGCCTATATATTCAGCAATTATCAATATGTTCTGAGCAGATCAATGTGGCTTTAATGATTGGAAAGTAAAATAAAGAAACTCCAGCCACGAAGTGCTAATCACACGACTACTATTTTACGTGGTCAAACCTGGCATTGAAATATCTTTCTTGCTGGCTGCAAAGAGATAACTAAATCCATTTTTGCTTTAACATTTTATTCCTTCCCATACAAGACATTTGTTCAACTTGTTTATACTCACGCCACATGGCCATAAGCTGTGTAGTCAGTAATAAATGAGTGAATGCATTTGTCTTTGGAAACTTGAGCCAAGCCAAAAAGTTGATCACTTGTTTTTCTAGAAGAATAACACATGTGAGATTTACTTAGATAAATCCCATCAACAGTAATGGGATTGCCTATGTTAATTGCCCACATAATAAATTCTGATAACAACAGCTAGGATTTTGCAATATACAGTGGGTTTCTAGCATTCAATAACTGATGCTCGCAGCAATGCAAAGAAGTATGGGGCCATTAAGCCTCTCTAAACAGAGGCGAGTCTGAGAGCTGGGTTCAGCAAACTTCTAATGTAACCTCTGCTAATCTCCTTTGCACTTGGGCAGTGCGGTCACGACCGGACTGCCACCTTCCTTCCGGAGAACCTCAGTACTTGCCAGTATGAGGGTCCCTTCACAAGTATAAAAAATGGAGAGGTTTTTAGCAGTTCCTGCCACCTCCTCACAAATCATGGCTATGATTAAGTCCATAGACGAAGGCTGACTGTTTGTCACTTCCAGGGGTGACAAAGAGTGTCTTGCTGTGATTGCTGAAGGTCCAACCTTTGCTGCTCTACATTTTTGCCTTGTTTCGTTGTGTATTTTGTGTCAATTTGGGACAGCCAGTGCATTCAATGGGTGACAGTGCACATGGCCAGATGTGTGCATGCCCTGCCACATTGCAGCCTCTCTGTCTAGATGAATGGAAAAATTATGGTGATTTTGTAAACTGCTGACAAATAGGCTTTGTTTCTGCTGTCCCTCTTCTCCCCTCCCTATTTCTCCTGTATTCAAAGCAGCAGCTCCCAGGACACTTACCTCCTTCTTACAGGGCTCACCTTACTTGTTTGATTCTCTGGTCCTGCTGCATGCAAAAGGTGAGTGTATATGCATGAAGTAAAAGTTGTTCAGTACATGTCAAATATCGAAGCTTGCATAGCAATCAGGTTATGCAATTTTCTCTGCTTAATCTGCTTAAACCTTATGAGAACAGAAAACTCCTGTAACTTTTTTTTTGGAATAATATCCTGTTATTGAGAGAGACCACGACAAGCAATTTTTGCACGCAGCCTCTGTGTTGCCTCTAAACTGGTTCTTTTGCTGGAGTATGGCTGAACTGAGCCCTCCAGAGCCAAGGTGTCTTTAGAAGCACACATCTTTCCCCTTCTTGTGGCTTAGAGCAGCTAATTTAAAATTTAATTTCCTGAAAGTCGCTGTTCTCACAAGCAACCATGGTGCACACTCTACAATGAATTTATTTATAACTCCAGCCTGAGTCAAATGAAGATACTATTCTAAAATCTATAAGGGTAAGTGGATCTGATACTCACGTGGACATGCTTCTTTTCTGCTGGGAAGTTCTTACACACAGAAACATTAACAGGATTTACAAAATCCATCTGTTTGCAAAACCAACATCTCCGAGTGCATTCAGACTTGTAAGTCACAGCAGGTGCGTAAACTGTGGCTGACTCACGCAGCATACAGATAGCCTAGTGCTGCTCCCCGTTTCCTCTCTCTGACAAAGAACACATATTTACTCCTCGCATCATTGTGAAAAGCTGATTCAAATTTGCCGAGTCAGGAAAGTCAGAACTCAAATTATTTGAATCAGTGTATTTGATGGGGACATTTTCAAAGTCGAAGAACAGCAGTAAGTTAGAAAGTTTTCCACTGGCATTTCCAGAGGCCCTTATGGCTGAGGATCTCTAAGCTCCTTACAGATATTAATGAATTAAAGCTACAGCATTCCCAGGTGCTGGGTAATTTTATTATCCCCTCTGCTAAGAGAACACAGAGAAAGTGCTTGTCCTGCGATTTGTCTGCTCATTTGCTGGAGGGCGAGGCTTAAGGATTTCAACACAAACCACACAGCAGTACAGTTAGAGGAAAAGCTGTTGCCTGGTTTGGGGAGTGGGGATTGTGTCTTGTGAGCAGTTCTCCTTGTGAGCATAAATACAACATACTCTGCCTTTGTAATGACACCAGAGAGCTTCTCTGCCCCCCTTGCTGGGCTTCCCAAAGGATTGCAGCAGGAGAGCTGTTGGTGCAAATTTGCTCAGTACAGACTCCTCAGAGAGGGAGCAAGGAGAGGGGCCTCGCATAAGGGACAACTGGCATTTATTTGGACTTAGTTCTGCTACAGAATAAAAAGGGCCCTTTCCATGTATTCAGCACTCCAGAATTGACCAGGGAATTTATCTTTGCAAACACAAGTGTGAAAAGCTCAGGGCTGCCAAGGCAGTTTAATTTTGCCATTTTTCTGAACAGTCTTCGCTTTCCCCTCCATGTCTTTCCATTGATATTTCTTCCATGCAGGTTGTTTTCACGTCAGATTTTGGATGGTTGTCCCATGCCAGCCCCAGCAAAGGGGACAAAACCCCATCGCTTCAAGAAATAAAAAAATGAAAAATCTTCAGTTGTCAGAGGAATTATGAAATTATGAAAACAGAAAAAAATTGATGAGTCTGGCAACTTATTTTGATTCCCTTGATTCTTTGGTGCTTTTGATTTAAATGGAAGTCTCATGACTGACTGGGATACATCAAGGAATCATTGGTCCTGGACCTGGGTGTCAGTGGTCTCATGGGCCAGCTGTATCGCAGTGTATGCCAGCATGTGGGAATGGGAACCGTCCTGTCCTGTTTGCCATCCGTATCTGACCTTGTCAGTGTCCTCCCTGTGTTGTTGATGAGAATATATCAGTCCTCCAGGTTTCTCTAGATCTGCTGCTTGCTTTAGAATGAGTGAATTACTGCCTCTAAGTGCCAGTTCTTCTCATTTCATTACTAGAGGAAAAACAGTGGTGAGCTGAGGTGCACTTCTCTCTGTTTTAGTTATCTTCATGTCTTCAGATGAATCCTATCTTTCCTTTCCAGATAAATGCCTAGCTAAACCAGGGGCCAGGTTGTTACTTACTGCCGGCAATAGTACTGGTGAGATGTAGTACTTCATGGTCGCTCCTTACATGAAAGCTACAGGCAGTCAGCTGGAGTTTGGCAGAGGTGTACAACTGAGTTTAACTTAGCTACTAGCAAAATATAAACTGCAGTGACACGAATCTCAGAAGTTCATTTACCCTGTCCCTTGGATGCTTCTTGCAGGTTCAATAAGATGTTTTCAGTGTGAATGTAGCCTGACAGATATCTCACTAATGGCAGTTTCCTGGATGCTGATGTTTTCTGTTCACTTGCAAACACTAACTCACAGTGCATTGTGCTGTCGTCTGTATTTCCAACGCTTCTTCATAATAATATCGTGTGCCGATATTGTAACGAAGATTTGTAGAGCTGGCTGCAGCAGTTGTTTTTACATCTTTGGTACTTGCTTACTTTCCTGCTGTCTCTCTGCTTTCTTTTTTTTAAATTCTTATTCTGGGAAAGAGATCTGTGAAAAAGGTGTGTCATGTGCCACGTGCGTGGGGAAGGGTCATGCTTACAGGCTCATTCTATTTTTCTGTTAGAGGCATTGAGTCAAGAAGGAGGTTTTGTCTGGAAATGTTTTATTGCCAGCAGAGCTGGGTCGGTGAGTTGTGAATGGAGAGGGTACTGAGACAAGACACATCCTTCAGTTACCACCTGAAATGGATTGGAAGTGACAGACCACTGGGGTAGCAGCAATGACTTGATGCAAAGGGTCTTTGGCCCAAGTAGCAGTCAGTTTCCTCCTCCATCTTTTAATTGTCATGGTGTAGCACTTGGGATCCACTAACTCATGTTCCCTGGGGAATTTTCATTGTGAGAACGTTTGACATCCATGACATGATGTGAAATGCCGCTCTTGCATGGCCCAGTCAGATGGCTGATACGGCTGTATTCTGGTGTCACCTACAGTTGAGAAAAGGAGAAGAAGGTAGATTTGTTGGGCCTGTGGAGCAGCACTGGTCCCTTCTGCTGTTTCTCTGCCTCCACGTCGGTGTGGAACCTGGAAGTTAGTGCTTAACTGCCCTGCTCTGCTCTGAAAGGAAGAAGATACGTGGAAATGGAGGAGATAAAGAAAAAACAGAAAGTCAGGATGTTCAAAACCACAGGACCCAATGTGTTTTCTTTTTGTCCATAGCCGACATGTGCAATCTAATGGAGGAATTGCTAGGACTCTCCTGGTCTCAGCGTGACCCAGCTTCCCATTCAAGGTGAAGCAGGGTGGTCTCTTGTTGGGCTGAAGATGTGAGGGATGGTTTCTCAGTGTTGCCCTGCATCCGTGCAGGACGAGCTCAGGTCCCAGGTGACCTCATGATGGTCTGCTAGCCATCAGGGAAGAGGCAGATGCCTCTGATGGGGAAAGGAACTCTAATCTATGTCCCATCTGATGTATCTGGACTCATTTTGAAGAAGGTGATTTTCATCTCTCTGCAGCATCTGTGGTGCTTTCCATGACGCACCTATTTTTCGGATTGAAAATGTGACACATGAAACTCGGAGAATTAGTGAAAGCCTCCTTTGCTTTCTATTGCTTTCTGCTAAATGCAAAGTAGCTCTTATGAGAGGGCACCTTGCCTCAGCTCTCATCAGCCGATTTCCTAGGGACTGGGAGGAGAGAAATACAAATTAAAGATCTGTAGACCCTTTCCACACCTTCTAGCAATGTCTACTGTGATACTCACACAACAACAGCTCTGTTTCTATGTACTCTCCTCGCTGCAGTGCCTGGAAGTATTACAGACTCCTGTGATGCTAAATAACGTCTGAGGCCTTGCCTGTGTCTCAAAGAAGCTTGACCTAGTTTCTCCATCAAAACACCTGCATTACCAAGCTTACCTAAGTGGTAGAACACAGGCTTAGCAAAATCTTAAACATTAAGGTCTTTTCTCTTTTCCTCTGCACAATTAAAGTTAAAGAAAACCCATGTGGCTGCCAAACAAAGTCTTATTTCAGTTTGATTTAATCTAAGCTGCCCTAAATATTTTGCTTTCCTCTTCTGTTGAGTGCACTATTTTTTACTGCAGGCAGTACGACATCACAAATATCTGATGCAGACAGAAATTTCTGGATGTAATGCAATAAGAAGCAATTTGATGTTTTTGAATATTTTCATAATAATAACTACTGTGAGATTTCTGTTAAGTTGAACCACACAGAAAGAGCTAACAATATTGACATTTATGTTAGATGTCATGACTGAGGTACCCAATGTATTTTAAGGTTTAATTACAGTTGGATTAGTGAAGGAGAAAATGCCCCTTCTGATTATAAGACACAGTCCAATGAAAGAAGTTCACAGGTGAAATTCAAAGAGGATGGTTCAGGGGTTACGGACTTGGTTTCTTTCAAAATGTCACAATTTGTTATTTTCTAATAATTTCCCAGGCCAAAGCACTGCAGACCAATGAAGACAACTGGTCTCATCTTTATGGAGTATTTGGCCCTGGTGTTATACTGGGCTTTATTCCAAACAAAGAAATTAAATAGTGGTCCACAAAGGTCTGCTTCAAGGGAGAATAGGGATTCATATTCATGTTTCCGTGGTAACACAGCACTGATCTGGTATTTTTTGCAGTAATATCAGCATGAGGGTGGCCTTAACACTTTCTGTGGAGTTTTACTCCAGGTAAAGCACATCCCAGGTGAGCTCTGTCTTCATGATGCCCTTCTGGCCTGCTTAGTCACATCACGGCTTGGTGCAGAGGTTTGGCCTTAACAATCCTGCTCTCCTGGTCCCTGATAAAGATGCTCTTGCTGGAAAAATCTGCTCTTATAAGGATAAATGCTGTTTCCCTCAAGGAAGAGGTTTTATTATACCAATGTAATGTAACTTTGCCAGTATAGCTGGCGGTCTAAGAGGACTTGACCAGCAAGGCAGTCCTACTGTCAAAGTAACCCAAACCTTGCTTCTTTTACAGCAAGATGCACTGCAGTAGCCTGATGAGAATGCTGGCAAATGTCAAATGTAACTGCAATGGACACATAGTATTACTCAACTCTGGAAAATTATTCCTCGTGTTCAACATGGTTTATTTTGGAGTTTGCTGCTGTCAGGAAGAGCTGCAATGAAGCTATAAGGTTTCTAAGGCAGATATGGGGAGATTTCTACCATCATTTTGCTTATCATCTTATTCATTACCTGGTGTCAGATGTGGCTTCTGAGGGCTAACACTTCTGTATACTGGTTACACAGAATGTCATTAGCAGTTATGTTATTTGGTGAAAGTTATTTTGCTAGATGGAAATCATGGCTAAGGCAAAGAGTCATGGATTGCTTTTTCCCTCTGTGTATGTAACGAGTCTGCCCAAGGCTGTCTGGCCACACTTCATAGCATGACAGAAAGAACTTCCTTCTTGCTCACAAATTCATCCGGTTGTCCAAGTTCTTCTTGTGTTGTCCCAAGCTCAAATATTTTCTTTTGTCTTTTAAGGCAGGAAGACTTGCCAATTCTCCACATGCATGTGCTCACATGAGCACAGAGAAAGCACTTTTTAATACTCACATGCATTATATTTAACAGCTGCACAGCTTTAGCAAAACAGGAGTTAGACCAAAATGTAGCCCATTGTTTTTAATAAAAGGAATACCAGTCTTGGCCAGATATGATGTATGTTTTTCCAAATGAACTAGAACAGTGTCCGCAGCTGAGTGTGATACGGGCTTGTGCAATAACATCACTTGTTTTTGCATGCCCATGAATGGTAAGGCACAGACTGGTGTTTAATAGAAGACACAAAGGGTTTTCCTCAGACCAAGAAAAGAGCCGGGAAACATCACTGATGTAGGACCAGGTCTCGACTAGGTGTAGACAGTAGTGTCATTGACTGTACCTTGATCTTAAAATACTCTGGTGTTTCTAAAGCTTTTTCTGCTTGAGCTGTAGGAGACTTTGAGCTGTAGGTTACTTTGACACTCTTAGTATGACATCTTTAAGTCATCCTGGAGATCAGGCTGCATCTCCACAAAAAATTCTCTCCCAGTATCAAGGGTGGATGTGTGACTTCTTGTGTGTGACTGTTCCTGCTATTGTTTGTCATCTCCATTCATTGGCAACCCCTGACGTCTAGAATTTGCTGAGAGAGAAAACCCAAACATCCTCATAACACATCACCTCTAAAAACCACAGTCATTCTCTTTTCTATTTGACATTAGGATTTTGCTAAATGGAAACTAAAGGCAGGAAGTGAGGGTCAAGCAGGCTTCTTGTCCTCACCAAACAATGTAGCCCCCATGTTGGGTTACTTTGAAGCAGTTCTGCACATTGCAGAGCAGAAGGGTCCTGGAAGAAGAAGTACATTTGGGAAAGTTTAGGTACTACTGTGCTGTAAAAAGCTTCCCTTTTAAACAGCTTGTTTCTATGCTGGCAGTGGATAAATATCATCTTGTTTTAATCACTGACTTTCATGGCAGCAGCCAGCACCCACCACAGCCACTCCAGGTCTTGATCCTGACACCATAAAATAAATAAATATTTCTTCTCCTTGCTAGAACAGTGGTTCAGACTAAACAACATCACAGCTTGAGAATAAATGTGCTTTATTCACAGGTAGCTGATTTTTTGATGTCAATATGCTAATCTGGTTATTACAGTCTTTTTTTTCTAAAGTTACCATAAGGGTAGCACAGGCAGGCCTGGGCACAGCGATTTCAAAGGCTGAGGAAAGAACATCCTAGCTCAGGCAAGAGCTAATTGCTTACAGGTGGCCTCACTGCAGACATTAGGGTCCTAACTCCTCTGGCTCTTCATGCCCTTTCCAGCACAGCTCAGTTTCTAGGATCAGGCTTTGCATTGTGTGTATGTCTGTGAAAGCCATTCAGTGGATGAAAAAAAGAAATGTCTTATTTAGTGAAGACAAGGACTTTAAAAAATTGAGTTTTGGAGGGAGATCTGGGCAGAAGCGTTGGTTCCATAATTGGCATGGGCAAGGGACAGGCAAATCCCCAGGCTGGGAGTTCAGTCTCTACCAGAACTGAGGGATTCCTCACCCGGGGTTTAAAGGTCTTTGTGTCATCTGAGATCCTTCTTAGGTTTATAATTGCAGGCATAATTAGCAGCAATCACATGAGACTGCTTCTCCTTTCTTGTCCCTTGGGGAACTTTCATTGCTGTCACTTTACTAAGTCGTTCCCTACCAGAGAAATTTCAAATAAGTTTACTGGGAGTGGGACAGTGCATCTAGAGAGGGAATGCTGTTGCCACATCAGCACACCGTCAGTGCAGAAGTGACTTGGACTTTCTCAGAGGAGAGCAAAATTAGATTATAAAAGACTGGGCTGTTGTCATTGATGCTGAAGTCCATGGAGTTTTCTCTTTTGATGTTGTTTTCTGTATCTGTTCAACATGGTGTAATAGCCCAGCATTCAGGTTTGCACTATCAGGTGAGAAGTTCTTGCATCCCAGGAAGGATGAATCTGCCTTTCATCCACCTTCATTTTTATTTTAAGGGCTGATAAGTCAGTATAATAAGATTTTAGTTTGTGTTCAGGACCTGGAGGAGGATTTTGAAATGAGATGCCTACAAGGCTTTCTCCATAGTAACTTATCTATTGTCCAGTGCAGAGCAGCATTTAGCCTGAGGTTGTGTATGTTCCCATTTTATGGCAATGAAAGAGGCAGCTATGTGACAAGCTAGGAGCTCTTTTGAGCAAATGTTCCGTAATAGTAAGGCAGGTAAAAATAAACTTCACAAAAAAAAATCAGACTGCACAATCCACTGCTCAGAACTCAGCAGCTAACAAACACTTAACATCACCTGTGACTGAATGTTGACATGAACACAAAACAGCATATTAACTTCAGATAATGCTTAGTGAAGCTTTTCTTACTCTTTTTTTCAGTATGGTCATTGTCATGATGGTCGGTTATCTGATTATTTGCTTACATTTTTCTTGTGAATGTACCAGTGATTAAGGCACAGTACAGTTCTCTACTGTTTTTTGGATCCTGTGATAATGGTTCATCAATTTTTCACCCAGTAGACCACCTTTTTTGATCCAGTCCTGGAGTGGATCCATGCCCCTCAAGGGAATGTTCTATCTTATCATAGAATCATAGAATCATCAAGGCTGGAAAAGACCTTTAAGGTTAACAAGTCCAACTATCAGCCCAATGCTACCATGCCTACTAAGTCATCTTCGAGTATAGCTCTTGACAAGCATTTAATCTATGGAAACTCTGTAAGAGATATAGGTCCATTATGCTCATATGCTGGACATGGAAGGGAGGTAAGCATGGCAGGAATATCGTCCAACACTCTTGTTCAGGTAAAACACGTGTGGCTATAACATGCCACACTAATGTTCATGCTTTAGGCATCTTTGCAGCAAGTGCTTAATTTCTTCTAAATGCTGAAATCAAGGCATGAGAAAATTTCCAAGGAAAAGGTACATAGAATGAAATGCAACTCTGCAAGGAAAAATAAACTGAACTCCAATAATGGAGTAAATTTATTGCTTGAGAGGTAATAAGTGATAATGCAGGTAAAGATGCCATCTCATTTACCGACACTGGACAGAATTAAAAATGTGCAATTTAACTTGATTTTTATTGTAGTCCTAAGGTAGTTATTTTTAATTATGTAGCTTATCAACGCATTATTTAAAAATGGGTTGTGTTTTTCAGTTCTCCTGATTTTACACCACCCACTCAGAGTTTTCTCACCCTTATATATTTGTATGGATTTCCTTAACAAAAAAAGTAAAGATACTGTTACAACTCACAAACAGGTCTTGGAGCCATCATTGACAGCTCTCTGAAATAATTGACTTAATATTAAATGGAAAAAAAATAGTCAATACAATCCTGGAGCTCATCAGGAATGATATTGCAGTCATGACAAAGAGTCATTTTGCTGCATTTTTGATGCTCCCACGCTCTGAGTCTTATGTGTGATCCTGGTTTCTACATCTCAAGGACATCAAAGATTTAGAGGAAGTGATGAGGAAGGTGACTAAAATAGCTTCAGAATTGGAGAAGCTGCCTTACGAGGAGGAACTAGAAAAGCTGGATCTTTTCTGGCTGAAGAGAAAGCTGAAGGGAGGGATGTGATTGGGATTGACAGCCTCAGGGAGGAGGTGGACAGTGTGACTACAGAACAGTGTGACAACTCATCACTTCCTACAATAATAGAATTACCCAACACTCACTGAAACTAATGCATAAAAAAAAAAATTACTTTACATAGGTTGTACTGAATGTCTAGCATTGCTGCTATGGGAGAATGAAACTGACCATGAACTGCAACCAGAGGGAACTTGAACGTCCCTTTTCCAGTAGGTGTCAATGCTGAGGGAGTATGAGGAAAATAAATCACAGATAGTGTCTGCGCTTGTGTGTTGTCCCTAAACAGCATCTCCTGTTGTCATTGATGGAAAGACAGATGATGGATCTGACACAGCAGGGTATTTCTAATGAGCTTATGCTCTTATGCAGAGGCAGTTGATTAAACTTGTATACTGAAGAAAATCAGGAAACTTTGAGCTTAATAGAGATTATTTCAGTGAGAATTTTGGGGACATATTGAGGATTTTAAATAGAAGCTTAATACTGAAAAAATCAAGCAGCTTTAATAAGTATGTTACCTCTTAATAGACATTCTACATAGCATACATTGAATTTTGAAATATTATAGAAACATAGAATAACTGGGATTTGCAGAGGCCTCTGGAGGTCTCTCAAAGTGTGGCCTGCTTCAAAGTTAGAACAAGTTGCCTGTTTCCTCTTTACCAGCTATCTCTCAGAAGTCTGGCTCTCTCTTCTCTGTAATGTTCCTTATAGGAGTATAATAAAACAGCGAGCAGTATAAAAGTGATGTGAATTTTTTCCCATGCGTATTTCAGCAACAGGCTGTGACCTTGCATGAATACAAGTTTCCAATGAAGGGATATATTTTCTGTGAGTGTTTCTTTCCCATCTCTCTTCCATGTAGGACTTTATCCAAGTATTGAGTGAATAAATAATTTCCTTGGAAAATAGACACCTGATTTTATAGGAAATTCCTGTAGAAACGTAAAGAGGAACCTCATGTCTCAGAACTGTTTCCTCTTTTCTCCAAGACTTCTTCTATAAAGGTGGTGAGAAAACTAGGACTGATTATGATGTGCTTCATAATCCCCTCCTTTGTGTCCTGGAAATGGTGATGAATGTGCATGTGCTGGTTTGCAGCATATGAAGGAGGGAAAAATTCCAAGGTTATTCTTTTAAACAAGACCCCAACAAGGGAGAAGTGGAACTGCACCTTCCCAGGGTCTTGCCATTATATCAGTGCAAATAGGAGTTCAAGGTAGCTGGAGAAAAGGGAACATTCAGACTGGCCACAGATCATGTCTCTTGAGCGTAGAACGTGATGGTACTGGCTTTTTATGACTTTCTACTGTAAAAGCACATGTATGTACTTCTGCAGAAGTCCCAAAGACTGTGAAAAGTAGATACATTGCTCTGTGTTGTAGTTCTCCTTAGCCAGTGCTGGTAGGAATTTTGAAGCAGACATTCTTGACCCAAACTCCCTGCTTACTATGACCAGGCTCCTCTACAGTGAGCCACCATCATAGCAGAATCCAAACACTCACCACTGAATCTAGGATAGCCATCAACTTTATATATTAGTGTTGCTATACACCTTGACTGTACAAATTCCATGGGGATCATTATATAGAGTCCAATTTCACAGCAAATTGAAGGTGCAAGAACAAAACACACTGGGCAACTAAACTGGGTAACAAGTGTAGGGAGACATGATTCGATATATGCCAAAGATCAGGATTTTTTGCTTGAGGACTGCTGTTCAGCCTATTGGCAAGCACAAACTGTTTTATCACCACGTGCTGTTTGCTGACCATGTTCATGCTTGATGGAGCAGGTCAGTATCTCCAGCTTTATTTAGAAATACCATTTACTGGAGCAGAGGGCAGGACATTGCTTTGAGAAATGTAGAGGTATCCCAGAAGCAGTGATGGCCCTCTCAGAGTGGCTGTTTGCATTTGCTTCAGAGAGGGACTGCTGGAAGTAATAAAATTTATCACTGACACAGCACTTCATCCAAACATTGAGTAATTAATCTGTGAAGCAGCAGGAGATGCTCTTTGCAACTGGTTCTGCAAGCACTCCTAACAAACTAGATTGAAGAGAGCTGTTAAGAACCATGCTCACATCCAAGTTGTCACTTGGCAATTAAAGAAACACCTCTAGAACTTGCCATGTCCTCTTTGCTTTATTAGCCTTCTTAATATTCAAATGAAGAGAAATTTTCCAGAGCTGGTGTTCAGCCTGCCTGTCTTGCAGAAGTTTGGTGGACTTCAAAAGATCTACAGCAACTTATTGTGGTTATTCTTATTCCAGGCATTTTGTGAGGGTGAATTCATATTATAGCTGGAAAACTGTTCACTTACAAAGAATATAGTATATCCCAGTCAGCAGAACACTATAGATTATCCATTTTTATAGGTTTACCCCTTCCCTCCCTTGACTTTTTGTAGTTTTAAAGTTTGGAAACAAAATTGCTTTTGCTGCTGAGCTCATTTTCAAGTTAGTGAGCACTGACTGCTTTTCCCCCTCCCCCAAGTGAAGCTGCACAAGAGCGGCTGTGGGAGGAAGGAAGGAGAGTTTTGTGGTTACAGCTCAGAATTGGAAGCTTGACTACCAGGGCTCTGCTGCTGGTTCTGTCCTCTGTTTCCATATGACTCTGAGCACATCGTGTAACTTGCTTTCCAAAGTAGTTTATACAACTTACTCAGTGTATTGTGTCACTGCATCCTGTGACTGAATCCTCTGACTGGAATCAAACAAACGATTTTCACTGTCTTTTTATATAAACTTCTCCAAATGACCACATGCATATTTTGAAGGTAAAACACTCAGGGAGGGTAATTATTTGGCCTCCTATGTAAATGTTTGGTTCTCATTCTGGTATGGGCACTTCCTCAAGATTCTGAGGTTGAATTCCCAGGGGCTGATTCCAGGCTGCTTTAGGTCCAACTCCTCAGCATCTGTGGGACACGGCTCATTGTTATTGTATGTTTGGAGCTGTGTGCACAACGGATCGTAGTTGAGGTAGCCCTTGGTTTAGGTACTCCAGTTCTTCATTTGATGTGAGCAGGTGTGGAGAGCCAAGCCCTTGGGCAAAGCATTCTCAGAAACTGGCAAGATTAATTCTCATTTCTCACTGGTGCGGACAAATCGCTTCAGGCAAGTCAAAATTTTTAGGGAGTCTAATCCTTTAGCTTCCTGGGCTGGGGGTAAGCACTGACTTGCAGCACAGGAAAGAGAAACAGCAGTAAACTCTGGCAGTATTATGATATAGGCAGGGATCTGGGACAGATCCTTGAATAAATGTGTGTTGTTGACTCATAAAGCAGAAGTGCTTTGGACAGGAAAGGTTCAAGTCATGCCATCCCAGAAGGCTTATAATTGACCTCTGTGGGTCTGTTCTGGATGGTGGGAGATAGGAGCTTAAAATCACGGAGTTAAACTGACAATAAGGCAAAGCCTCAATGGAGAGATTTCTGCTGACTGCCATAGTAGCAATTCCACAAGCCACTAGAGATTACCAGGTGGAAGGTTTCTCTTAGGGTTTGTTTCTTAATAGCATTGAATGATAGAATAGTTTGGGTTGGAAGAGGCCCTAACACTCCTATATTAAGCAAGGACATCTTCAACTAGATCAGGTTGCTCAGAGCCCTATCTGATGTGCCCTTCAACGTTTCCACGGATGTGGAATCTACCACTCTCTGGGCAACGTGTTCCACTGTTTCATTACTCTCATTGTAAAACTTTCTTCCTTGTATCTTGTCTAAACCTATCACCTATCTAATATAATCCTTTGAAGTTTAGCTGCTCTCCAAATTCCACCCTGAACATGTATTTTCCCTTACAACTTTCTGGACTGGACAAAGCCTTTTCTATACCCTTTCTTGGGAGGATATTTGGAGATTTCAGTGATTGTAAATTAATGCCATTTAATCTCTTGTGTTTCCACCATTTACTGAATTTCCTTCTAATTTGTCAACACTTTTTTTCTCTATTCCAGCTTAAAAGATATGTAGCACATATAATACATAGCAAAATAATTCAGCAGTAGTTGTTCCTTCCATTTATCACCAAATCCAAAAGTGGAAAAATGCCTTCTCAAAGAATCTCCCAGTAAAAACATGGAGTCACAAAGCACAAAATGCTACACAGAAAACATTCCAGCTGTTGCAGTGACAACTATTCATGTAGCTGAGAGGTCATTGAGCTTCACAGAAAAAGTGAGCTCTGAAGGAGATACAGAGAAATGGAGGTCATGGACCATGGAGGCAAAAGGGCGATGGAGGTCAGCTGGGAGCATGGTCATGATGTTCATGTGGATGGGTTTTTGGGCAGGCATAAGGAAGCACAAGCAAACCGCAATTTTTTTTGGTGGGAATAAATGTGAATGCACTTTAAAAGCAGACCTGAGGAAACTGGTCAGACTTATTTGGGCTAGATGAAGAAGTGGAGAGAGAAGTGAGGTACAAACAGGATGAGTTTTTGCTTGGCTCCACTTAATCTCAAATTACCTTTTTCCATACTCTATCCAGGACTGTGACTAATGTCTGTCGCAAACTGTTCCCCCACTCCTGCTCCCTAATGGGCCAGACCCACATTCCTTGGAGCAGAGTTTGTTTCGAAGGACTTTCTGATGTCATTAAACTGGTTGATTATATCCATGTAAAATTTTCATATTTGTTACTCACTGTTTCTTTAAGAAGAGAACTATCTCTGCGGTTACCATGGAAAGCCCTGTGTATCTCATGAGACTGAACCACAGAATATATAGTGCAGCCACAGAAAATATCTGGAAATATGTTTGCCCGAGAGCTGCAGTCATCAGAAGCTTGGCAGCCTTGTAAATGGAGTTGCCTCAGCTGGGAAAGAAAATTTCTTTTCCCCAGGCAGCTAAAGTAGGCATGGGGATGGAATGGTGCTTGGAAATCCTTTGCCTCTCTTAGGGGAGCAGGGGAGAGCTGGGGAGCAGCTTGGGGATGTTGGGAGGATGCCATGTTATCACTGCTGCAAAGTGAGCTGGTGGCAGGGCAAGAACCATGGCTGGAATATGAGTGCATTGGTGCCTCTTTATCCCACTCACCTGTGCCAGAAGAAAACAAAAATACACACAAACAACGTGCACAAGCCTTGCTGCTCCAACCGCTAGCTAAAGAGCAGATTCCCACACCTTCCTCTAATCTAAAAACCACAGTTTCCCCTCACTCCAGCTGCCAAAACCTACAAGTCCCCCACAACTTCCTTAACACAATGCTGTGTTTCATGATGAAGTAAAACTTGGAAATGAAAATCAATTGGGATGAATATTGAATTAAAGACAGTGCATTGATCAAACTATCTATTTTCATTTTTTCTTTTAAAGCCTGTTAAGAATGCTTCAACCAGGGATAAGTTTAAGGGGTCGGAACAGTCTGCTTTAAGACTCCCACACTCTCTTCTATCCTGGTTCTTTTTTTTTTTTTTAATGTGAACATTTTTTTCCGACCCAAGAGTTAAAGAAAAAGTTCATGAGCCAGAAAAAACAGAGAAAGGAAAAAATGGTCAAACATTCAAATATCAGCAATCTCTTTGAGGATGGATACATTAATGTTCTGGTGTCTCTATTCTGGATAGCAAACAAAATATCATTATAATGCATAGATTTGCCCAAGAATAGGTTGGTGACACTGGTACAAGCTGGTTGCACTTGGCACAGATCTTTAGCCCCTGGAAGTTGCTTGAGATGCTTCATGTATCCAAAGACAGCGAAGAGGGGCTGCCTTGTGGGTCTGAATGGAATGGTTTTACTCAGAAAAAAATATAACTTCTTATTTCTGTGCTTTGCATACATTGGAAAACTCCATGTGAAAAAGAGCCACACACAAGTCACCATTTTAGGGATTTTGAGGCGTCAGTGAATTTAATTGTACAAGCCGGCAAAGTCCCCATTACTGTTCTTATTCCTTATCTTAAGCCAGCTGCTGGGCTTTTCATACACACAGGAAGGTCACATTGCAGCTTAGCGTCTCCTCAGCCCACGTCAGTTCCCGCACTAATTCTCCTCCTGCAGAGGCTGTAGTAAATGCTTTGGTGAAAATCAAACTCTTCTCACTTGTCAGACAAGCTGACCAGTCTTTTCTGCTGGTGCTTCTGCCATACTCTGACATCCATGTCTAACCCTGGGGCTGTGCCTAAAACTACCTGCAGGCCCTCAAACCCCCAACCTACCTTGCAGTCCCGACCCTTGGCTCACAATGTCTGTTGGGAATGGTTGGCATGGCTTCTGAACACGAAAGAGATATTTTAATCTGCAGTTTCAACTACCCGGCTTCATCCCCAAACTGAACACCTCACAATTTCCATAGTCCTAATCTGTTCTTCAGGGCTTTTTCCCAACCTGGACTGCAGCAAGTTCTAGCTAGACTTCAGTAGGTACAGCCTCCCTTTGAGTTCTATCCTGGTCCAGGATAAAAGTCAGGCCACAAATCCCCTCTACTTCTAGGTTGTTATCCCAGGACCGTGTTGATCTGCATGAAGTTTTCTCCCACAAGTACATTTCTATTAAATTAGCCACTAAGCAGAGTTTTTTGTTGGTAGAGGAGAAAGGATGACAAAGCTTCTCTTGTAACATTTGGTCCACTTTAATCAGGTCCCACCATTATGCAATGTCTCAACTCTGGACCAAGTCCAAACTCACCAGGTGGAAGATGGGTGAGTGCGAACAGAGCAGGCTGGAGGCTGCTTCCTTTGCAAGGATCGGTTTCTGCAGTGGTACACTCATTTGCTACTCTCAGTTTTTAGAAAGCTGAAGAAAAAAAGTGCTCTGAGATTGCCTTGTGCCAATTTACTTTAGATTCTAAAGTGTTCCACAAAGAAATTACTTGTTTCTGAAGCTGGTGATATGACTACATTATGAATGAGGCCTGAAAACCGTCCTCAGAAGTGCTTTAATACCAGTGTAGGAGGAAACTGAAACAATGCAGATATTTTACAAACAATGTCATCAAGTTCTTTGCAAATGCTCTGCATGGAAAATCTGTTTGTGTTCGAGGGCAAAGATTTGTCACACAGTACTTGGTAGCTAGAGATATAGCTACACCCAATGGGTTGCACAGATTCATCTTTTGCACAGATAGGCTCAGGCCAGAAAATTGTACAATTATTTTCCTTGTTTCACATTTCAATAAATTCCCCCCACTCCATCTGCTGGGCTTGTGGTTGCTCATGGCCATCACATTTAGATAAGAAATTCCTGCTAGAAGCCTTTGCTGACTGTTAGTCTTTGGATTAAAAGCCCTTTCACCAACTTGCAAATCACACTCTCCTTTTAGTGGCATTGATGACATCTTGGCACTCCCACAGCAATTGGTGTTGCTGGGCTCTCCTTCTCCCAGGCTGGATGACAGTGTTAACGGAAGCACACTGCATGATGAAATTCAGCGGAAAATCTCCATATATCCCAAGCAAAAGAAAACATTACTTTTGGCACATATGCCAGAAGCCAACTGCCACCAGAATACAGATGCAGACCTTGCCAGAACAAACCTAATTGCAATACTTGGGAGGTGTTTTATATTTTTCTTCCTAACTGTGTCCAGGTGTGTTGAATTGTTTGAGAGAAATTTATGGTGTTGAGAAACAGAAAAAAGGCAAACTGTTTAACCAATGATGGTGGCAATATATTATGCTGATCCTGAATCTCTGAATTGATGTTTTGCTTTGCTATTTCTATTTTAAGTAGCATGAATCTAAATAAACAACATTGCACATTACAGCTACCTCTGAGATGCTTGCTGTTGTAGTTAATAGATTCATTACATATATGTACTAGTGCATTATTTTTGAATAAGGCAGCATTAATAAGGTCAAGATTAAACCAAAACTTTCCAAATACTTAAAATAAGACTTTTGATCAAACACAAATATTTTTGGGATTTCTGATCAGCAAGGTATTTTGTATTTTTTTCTTGATGCAGTATATGGCTATTTTTCCTGAACATAGTTCAAAGAAAGCTGTCTTTTATCTGTTTTAACAGGGACAACTGAGCAATGAAATGTCCTGCAAATAAGATATATCTCTCAAAAGTCATCCTTTCATAGTAATGTTTTCATTGGTAACATGGACATAACCACAGTCTTTTTCTTTTGCTGAATACTTTGCAATTTGCCAACACACACAGAACTCTGCTTAAGAACTGAAAAGTGCTGAAGAAAACAGGAAAAATAAACGCAGCAGGATGAAAAAATAGCAATAGCCAAGAGAACTGTGGAAGGTAGCTGTTTTCTTTATTTGCATATGGATATGCAGAGACTGTGCACATACAGGCACTTTCCACAAAACTTATTCAATCATGTGGAAAACTCATTGAGTTCAATATCTCATTCCATTTCCATTTGCTACCAAAAATGCACACGTACATCTTCCTAGGATTGCCTCTTCAGGTATCAAGAAGCTATTAAAAGACAGTCCTAACTTTATTAAATGGATATTGTGGTTTTGAAATGGATTATTATCTTTATTTACCCGTGAAATGCTCTGTTTACAGGTGGCACTAAAATATGATATGTCCCTACAAGTGCACATCAGCTTTATCTCAGAAATAACTTTACTGCCTGAGAAGCAAAAGAAAAAAAATCAACAACTTCTAACTGTAAGACTTCAAATATAGAGAGCTGGACAGAGGAAAATATTTTTAAAGATAATGAGAAAACCCTGTTTCCTGACAAATCAAGGGGTGGGTTTGGTTGTATGCTGCAGGCAGAGAGGTTGGTGGCAGATAAAGGATAAAGCCATGGACTTCAACTAGAGAAGCAGGTAATTACCTGTTCAGTCTCAGATTATCTTGTTTCATGAAATGGGTTACGTGACCACAGGGAGGCAAAAAGGAGGAAAACTGCAGACGGAAACTGTTAAAAAGCTTGTTCGAGTGAAGAGAGAGATCTGCAAACACTCTGCCCATGAAGTTGCTGACTGTGTTTCTCCCACTGCCGCGTGGATGCTTCACAGTAAAGAGAATGCCAGGGAGGGGGATTTCACTCCATGCAGCACCATAGAGGTAGCATGATGCCAGCTGACACCGCCCCAGGTTTCATACCTGAACTTTCAGGGGAGATCTCAATGGCTGAGAGGCTGTAGCGAACGACACGCTGCTGCAATATAGGCACCAGTCAAAGAGCTAGTATTGTAGCGATAATTGTTGCTTGTTATTTGGCAATTGTTCACTTCAACTTTCTAAAGCATTCTCTGGAAAAAAAATGAGTTCGCCTCCTTCAAACTACAGATAGATATATGAAAATGCAGCATCCAGCAGTGCTAATTTTGATTGAGACAAAGCATAGAAACCCAAGAATGAGAACCAATTTTTCACTGCATTAGCTGAGCACCCACTATGAAGTTCAGGTTAGCTCTGTGTTTTCATGACGGATTTAAGCTTGGCTTTGGGATGACAGAGGTCTGTCATCGAGCAAAGCGGTGGAATCAAGTGACAGCTTTTTCCAACCTGAAGCTTGTTAGGATCAAGTCAACCTGCCCACAGTTTTGGAACAAATTTAAGATGGCAGAGTGAGTTCTTATCAGATAAGTGGTTTGTATTATGAAGCTGCTGTGGTCTTTATTTGGTATCAGATGTCATAAAGCTGGAGTTATTGTATGGTCAAATTTTGCTTTCAGTGTTTTCTGTGTCATTTGTAGTTTTTCCTTGTAATTGACAGAGTTTGGAGTTTCTCTGAAAGCTGAATTAGACCTCTGATCGAGCAAATGAGAATCTATTTCAGTTTATTAGCTCTTACAGTAGTGATTCTACCTGATATGGAAAACAGCACTGCAAACTGATTTGTTCAGGAGTACATTGTGTGTTAGAAGATGTGTTAGAAGGATCAATGCTTGTGATAATCCTTGTGGTGAGATGGAAGGCTTTCAATTGCAAAGCTGCCTCTGCTATGTTTCTCTATCATTAAGTCACTTAAAAAGACAAGCAAAATATTGCTTCTAGTTTTTCTTAAATACAGTTGGTGCATTTATCACAATATTTTGCCTTTTGCTCTTGTTTGGTTTTGTTCCATGTCTCTCTTGGTTGCGTGGGTTTCTTCATTTCTACGGGCTGTCCTTTGACTAGTGCTGCCATAAAAATTCCAGCTCATCCTTCCTTCCTTCAAGAACAACTTCAGATATTTATATCAAAGACAAAGCCTATGTTGTGTGCTCCAGTTCGGTGCACAGTGTTGAATCAAAGAATGAAAAGAGTAATGTTCTTTTATTAGACATTCTGTGCAATTATATAAACCACATGCAATGATTTTGTTTTTTTTTTTTCTTTTTAAAACCTCTCTTTCCTAAGCCAGCATTTCCTTTCCATTTTTGCAGGAAAACTTTCTAGGAGAAGGTGAACAGAAACCCAGCTGTCTTCTGTGTTTCCCTGGAGGGCCTAAAATATAATGATATTTCAGCAGATGATACCATGGTAACATCTAGGATGATGTTAGAATCTAGGCAGGCTGAGAGAGACCATGTTGTTCTCAATACGGATCAGTTTTGGGGGCTCCTCGCTTCCAAGGAGAATCTCCATGGATGGTTATTGAAGGCCACGAGTGGGTCTCCACTGGTTTACAAGTGTAAACAATGGTCCAAACCAATGTGTTTCCCTAAAGGGGCATGCAAGCCAACTTGTAGGTCCACACTGTACCTCCACTGCACCAGCCCAGTGCGACGTCTCCTTACTGGCTGCACAGGCAACAGCAGAAGAATAACACAGAAAATCAAAGTTGAAATACCCATGGAAACACATTGAGATCTTATTGAAGGTGTCAGAAGACCACCGTGACGGAGATGTGCACACATTTTTGGGACTGGAGGATGTTCTTTGGGACACATCTTCGTGTTGTTTTGTTCTTTATCTGACAAACCCTTGAGGTTACTGACTTCTCTCTGTCACTCAATCATGTTAGCACAGATTGAATCTGAATGCTTCATATTGTTTTTTTCCTTCCAAGTTGTTTGCCTAAACATTTGAGAAAACGTTAATGTTCACGGAGCTGCTCAGGCTTAGTGTCCAGGATGTGAAGACAAGCAGGCTGTATAAGTAACTGACTTTTAAAAAACAACCTGCAATAATTGTATAGATGTACAATTTTGATGCTCAGATCCAGATCCTCTCTTTTACCACTTAATCAATGCCTGGCTAGAACTATGGAACACTTTCTTACAAGGAAAGTCCAGATCTGGGGTGAGTGATCAAGAAGTGCTGAACTCTTGAGGGACTGTCTGCAACCCTCCTTGACGTTGCCTTCTGCTCAACCCAGTGGCTCCAGAAATTGGGGTGTGAACAGTCAAGGGCAGTTATGAGACTTAGAGGGCAAAATATGGAACAACTCTGGGAATTTGAGCAATGTAAAATGAGAATAAAACAAAAATGTGAATTAAACAGAAATATCCATTTACTGTCCTCCCTAGAAACAGGAAAATATTCAAATAATTGTTTAGATTGAAAAGACTATCTAGTTCAACTGTAAACCTAGTACTGCGAAGTCCACCACTAAACCATGTCCCTAAACACCACAGATATACATCTTTCAAATATCTTCAGGAACGGTGACTCAGTTACTTCCCTGGGCAGCCTGTTCCAATGCTTGACAAGCCTTTCGTTGAAGAAATATTAAAATCCTGTTTAAACATCCTCTGGCATGACTTGAGACAAACTCTTTCTGTCACTTGTTACTTGGGAGAAAAGACTAACACTGACCTCACTACAATCTCCTTTCAGGTAGTTGTAGAAAGCAACAAGGTCTACCCTCAGCCTTGTTTGCTCCAGACAAAACAACCCCAGTTTCCTCAGTTGCTCCTCTTAAGACTTGTGCTCCAGACCCTTCATCAGCTCTGTTGCCCTTCTCTGGATGCACTCCAGAACCTCAAAATCTTTCTTGTAGTGAGGGGCCCAGAACAGAACACAGTACACAAGGTGCAGCATCACCAGTGCCAAGTACAGGGGCACAATCACTTCCTTATTCCTGCTGGCCACACCATTTGTGATACTCCATACAGTCGGTCTCAGTCCATCGATCTAGCCTGTCCAGATCACTCTGTAGATCCTTCCTTCCCTCAACTTGGTGTCATCATTTCTGAACATTTCTGAAGAGCAAGTTTCCTCTGCACAGAAGACTGGGAAGCCAAATGTTGTCTCACTGGAGAAAACAAAATGAAATGTCCTTCAAATAAGCCTGGATAACTCCATAGCCAAAGGTCACCCTTGCTCCTCAGGTGCAGGTGGAGATCCCTGAGACCTACTGGCTGCTAGGGTGGCTGTGAGGTTGAAGCTTGTGTGACAGACGCTGATCCTAAAAGGCTCATTTGTGACTGCCTGGGATGTGTGAGGAAGGAGTACTGGAGAGTCTGGGAAAAATAACGTCAGCTCTTGTAATCACAAACGTAGTCATTTGTAAGAGGAGGGCCCTAGTGGCTCTTACTTCAAACAACCTTGTAAAAGAAAGTAGTTACCTCATGGCCAGAAATCATGCATCTAAATTCCTCTTCTACATTCAGGCTTATTGATTATTTCTTCATGTTGGTTAATGAGATCTCTTTCCTGCATCCAGCAAAGGCTGAGCTTACTTTGCAGCTTTCTGCTTAATTGAGTCTCTCTCCTCTAACGTGGTGAATGATGTAGTCACTTTGGGATGTCTTGCCCCCTCCCAGATTCAATGGAGATTGGCCTGCCAATCAGAGGATGCACACAGAGACACATGCAGATGGCAAGTCCAAGCAAAGTTGTTTCTTCAGAAAAAACAGTGAAAGTTGTTAAACAGAGCTGATTGATACAGCAATGTCAAAGCCCATTGGCTCAACCAGATCCCCAGGAAAATGCAACAGAGCTGGGTGTTAGTGGAGAAACTAATGGATAATACCAGCCTGAATGTATGAACAGAGGCAGGGATGACGTAGGAGAAGGGCAGGGCAGGTCGAGGAGGGAGGCTGTGGCCCCTTTTCTCACTAATGCTAGGCTCTACCTTGGCATCAGGTTGCTGTCTCCGTGCCAAATCATGGACTTCTCTGGGTCCAGCAGACCCCAGAAGCTGACAAACAGGGAGCTGAGAAAATGGTGGCATATCAACAATGTGAAAAATATACCAGCCCACACATGGGTGCAAGAAGGGGGATGTGCCAGGAGGGAGAGTGAGATTTTAGAGCTTGAGTTGAATGCAGAGAGGCAGGAGGACAGAGCCATGTGACCCGACAAGGACTCCTACCCCAAATGGCCTTGTTATTTTCTGCACTTTTGGCATGAGAAAAATGTGAATGACACAAAAATGGCACCACCTGGGGTAGTGTCCTAATACACACTTTGCACTCTCTAAAACACTTCCATTTGGGGTGGGGAGAGGAAGCCTGGAAGATATTAATTTGCCTACAGCTGAAATCATAGTCGCAACTTAGTGGAAAAGTGGTGATCAAGTACTGCTTTGGCTCAGTTGTTTAGAGTACAGGATGACCTTGCAATGTGGGAAATAACCTGCCAGAAAAATGACAAAGCCATGTACAACATAGCATCTGAGACAACCTTTCATCTGCTGCACTGAGAGAAAACTTGCAAGACAACCAAAATAACATCCTTCGGCATTGTGTGACCCAGAAACATTGAAAATAAAGAGGGAGAAACATAATGGAGACAAAAAAAAGCTGCATTTTTTAAGATACTCATTAGTGGTGACTTTCAATAGTTTTGAGCTGCAGACAAGCCTCTGCTTACACAGCTGGGAGCAAAGACTACTCTGGGAAGTGCACTCATCTGCTCTCAGATCCATCTTCCAGTTCATGGTTCTGCTGTTTCCCTATCGCTTTGGGGATCAGCTCCACTGCCTGGAGGACATGGGACTTGGAAGAGATTTATTTGCATGGGGCAACCAGCATCTGAATTGTCTTGTTTCAGTTCACAGACTGGTGCTTTTCATTGGGTGCCTCTCTGAGCATCCCAGTTGTGCAATCTGTGAATGATGCCTGAGTGAGCCTCTGACTGTGAGCTGCATTTCCTGTTTTACTCTAGGTTACTTCTTGATCCTGACCCACTCCACCACCTACTAGCCAGCTAAATTGGCCACCAACTCTTCAATGGTGCAGTGATTTCAAAGGACATAACAGCGGCAGGACCTGGCCCTCTGGGTACCATGGGAGCTACTCCATTTCATTTCCCTTAAGTCAGCTGTGCTCTTGGCATCTTCAAACCCAGCTCCCATGACCATGATTATAGTGATTTAACACATCATGGGGTGCTTACTCTTGTACCTTGGGAGACACTGATTTCATAATTGATCATCGTGGTAATAAAACAAAGCAGAGTGGCCCCCTTGCTCTCTGCTCTGAGGCTTTATGTACTACTGGGAGTGCACCAGGGAGCGAGAATATTCCTGGGAGAGTTGCAGTGTGTGCAGAGAGGCTGAGAAAATCCTTTTGCCTGAAAAATAGACATGGGAAATTGCTTCCGTGCAATTGCTGATCACACATTATTCTGACCGAGAGCAGCCAGGCATTTCAGACAAGCAGAAATTTCTCCACTTGCATGTGCTGGGGCAAAGGTATTGCCAAGGAAAGGGTCAAGTTCCTGCCATGCTCCAAAGAAATTATGGTGTTGAGGATAAGAGCCCATAAACATAACCATGAGGACTAGAAAGATCATTTCAAGCCTTTTTATCCAGGGCAGTAGAGGCTTGAATTACAATATTTTGTAAGATTTGTGCCAATTTCTTCCTGAGGAGACATCTTATTTTTGACAGAAGCCAGCCAGTCTGCATAGCACAACCATTCCAGAGCCATAATTCTGTTCTGTCTGCTGGACCCAAGCCCTGTTGCACTCCAAAGCCAAATGCCACATCAGGCTGCTTCCTCTCCCTCTCTGTCTCCTCTGAAATGAAAATACCGATCTTCATTGAACATAATTGTCTCATCCCAGAAATGCTTATAGAAAGTGGCAGCAGTGGTATAGATTGTGACAAACTGAGCTGTTTTCTGAATCATGTTATTGGAAATCTTTAATAAGAGACAGTTGTTTCACTGGTAACATTGATGACCTTTACAATGAGCGCGAGGTGGCTGGTGGACATGCGGTGCATAGACCCTGGCAACTGGCCCTGCTAAGCAAGAAGTGCAAGCAAAGTGCTGGGCATGTCGGCAGTCTGTCAAACCCAGAAAAAGCCTGACTTTCAGTCACAGCAGGAAGACAGACAGCAACGACATCAGAGCACGCTGTTGCATCCAAGCGGTTAGTGACTATTAGTCTTGACAGTCTTCCAGAGCTAAAAGATGTACACAGGCAGCAACACTGCAAGCCCAAGACAAGAAAAGGAGATGTTCCCTACTCCTTCTCCATCCTTGTTCCCATATGTTGACTAAGTAACTTTTGTAAGACAGAACATGCTATAAACCAGAGCTGGCCAGAGTTCACCAATTGGGTTAAACATGGTTTTAGGGAGCACAAGTGAACCACTGTTGCTTAAAAATACAAAGACTACTACTCTAAGCTTTCCCTGAATGACTTTGCTGGGAGCCAAATGGAATATCATATGTTTTACTGAAGTAGTCCTTACTCATTCAGGACTATATTTCTATGTAATCCACATTTTCTTGGATTACCTGTGTATAGGGATCTCAATTTGGGGTCATCTGAGCAAGCAGTTTCTCAGCTAAGACTAATCGAACCTGCCTCTGTCTTATCCTGCCCTGCCCAGGACTACCAGAGCTCACAGTGGTATTTTTGCAGGATCAAATAGTCTCTTTTCGTACATTTAGCACCAAATAGTACATGAGACTGTGATTTTGGGGAAAGCCAAATTAAAATCACTATTTCAATAAGAATGTACTCCTAGGATGTGTGCATTTGTCTCTCTCAACAGTTTACACGAAACAATACTGCTTGCAGAAGACTGAGTTTTGGTTTTCTCGCAATTTTGGAATAATAGGAAATATTCCCAAGTGACTGTAATTGCCTGTTAAAAAAGCTTTTTCGGTCATTGGTTCAGTGTTCAAGAAGCTGCTTCCTCTTACACACATTACTTTAAGTCTTTAGGTTACAGGTGAGCCACTGTATCTCTCTGCGGCTTGGCTCTTCTTCAAGTAGACCTGGCCCCATCTCTGCAGAGAGTTCCAGGGTTTGGGGGGGAGCGAAATCCCACCCATGCAGAATAAGCAAAGAGAAACTCTATCAGGCTGTTCCTGGCTTCACACAAAGATCTTACACAGCATGAAGACTTGTTCTCATGGCAAACCTGCCTAGTTGTGATGCTGGAAACCTACATTCTGGTCTTGCAAAACATGTACTTGAAAGGGCTTCTTCCTTCTAATGCATCAACTCAATCACTTTATGAAGATTTATAATCCTGTAACAAATCCATAATCAGCAGTTGAAAGACAACTTCATAAAATCAATCTACTCTAATGTAGTTCATGTAATAAACAGCCTTTTAGCTGTATATGGATTGTCTTTTCTTATGAATGATTCATCCCTTGTATTTCCCTTTTGCACTGTTTAATTAAAAAAATGAGAAACTTTAAAAAGTAAAATTTCTTTTCAAGAAAGATTTTTTGCTGGAGATAAAATTGGGCTTGTTATCTTCCAGTATACCTTAATTTTCTGATAGTCTAACTGGACACCTCCCACTCTACTTTAGTAAAAAAAGGAAATAGTTCATTTAAAAGTGTCACATTTTAATAAATATCAGACTTTAAAAAAATCTGAATGAAAACATGCTGAGAATGAATGCTGTTAGTCAAAACTTGATTTTCAATAATACATTTTCATAAACAGCTAAGCAACATTAAATTTTAAATGAAATATTTCAAAATGACTGGGATCAGAGAATGCATCAAAATATATCTTCCTGTATTTTAGTGAAAATTTTTGAAGTCTTGCCCTTATCTTGCAAATCAAAATGGCAATATGCTGCTGATTCCCCTAAAATGGGGAGTCCTCTTCTATGCCCAGATTCGTTTAAAAATTCTTCCTTTTTCTTTCAACAGACCAATAGAAATATTTATTTATGAAATATGTTTTATTGCATTTAATACCAAACTAACATAAATTTTCATTATGGAAATACATCAGTGATATATTAAATGGTGAATAAGCATTCCTTTACAATCTTAGCACACCTCAAATCAAAGCATTAGGCCAATGATTCAGAGATTGAGAAACCTCCTCTGTTAAACTGACTCTGAGCAGTATCAAAAACACTGTCCATGCTGACTTGGAAGTTATTGAGATGCAAGAAAATGGTGCATTATATTTTGAATAAATCAGTTTTTAAGGGGTTTTACGGCTTTTAAGGCCACATCTGAGACACCTGTTCAGATATACTACTATGCTAATCTGTTCACCATTAATGTAAGCTCAAAACCCAAACATTTTGGCCTGCCTGACCAGAGGGCATTGGTGTCCTGATGATTTGTACTACAAGGCCTGAAATTTGGGTATGAATTCATGGATTCAGCAGGGTTCCAATAGAGGTGAGAGGCACTCCTTCATTTGGATATAGAGCAGCTGGCCTGCTGAGGGATGGGTGCCCAAACTGGATGCAGGAGTTGCTCAATCTTGGGTGGTGTCTGAAGTTGTTACACACCTAGAGGGTGGGCAAATTGAGGCTGAGTTGGGCTCAACACCGTTCTCTGTTTGTGGGCTTAGATATCTGTATTACAATTTTTCCTGTGGAAAACGAGGGCGTTCTGGTGAGCACCAGCTCTGGGATGGTAGAAGAGTTGCCCAAGAGCACAAGAACACATTGGCTGGAGACTTGCTGTGGCCTCCAAAATGAGATTTTTACCTTAAGCAGTGGTATTGAATGCATTAAGGTGTGTGAAAGAGGAAAACATGTTTTTTTTTTTCCTCTGTCCTGAGCATGTGGGGCAGAATCCAGGCATCCTCATGATGGGAACCTTCCCTCACTCACCACAGTGGTGCTGAAACATCATCTGGTCTCCTGTAGGAGGCTATCTAAATCTTACCCCAAGTCCCAGGGTCTGGGGGCTGCTAATTTAAGTCTGATTGTGAGCCTCATGGTATATCAAAGGTAAACAAATCCATTTCTGATAATGAATCTTGCTATTTTCCTAAACTCAGAGGAAATCTGCCACACAGCTGGTGGTCTAGGAGGAGAGTGAAGGAATATGGCTTAATGAAAATCTGGTGGGTTAATTAGTCTGTTGTATGATGTGATTAGTCAATAGGAAAGAAACACTCGGAAATTTCAAATGGCATAATCATGATTGACCTTAAGGTAGTAATGGCCTAATAAGCAGCTAAATGCACCTGAGCAAGAGGGGATGTTTGAGCAGGAGAGAATTAGGAGGAACTGTGCTGATGTGTCTTTGCACAGTTTGAAGCAGAAGAAATGCAAAAAGGAATGCATTACTGAGGCTTTCATCAGCAGAAGAGAGATTGCAGCATTTCCAGCTCAGTATGTGGTATCTCCTCGGTGTACTGATGGACAGAGTGTGTGGGAGCACACAGAGGGGCAGCAGGTCCTGCAAGAGCTAGGAGGGAATATGGAAAGAAAAAACAGATAGGAATCTGAGCTTCAGGTTTATGTTTCATTTTGGCCTTCTCACAGGTCCCAAAAGGGATTTTTCTTCCTCTCTCTGAATCGGCACCCCAGCCATGGTGCACCCAGACTGCCTCTTCTAGAGACTCATTAAAAATGCATCCTTTTGCAATCCATACTTCTGTCTTTTGGCTTTATGACAATTATTGCACTAATGACTCTGTTTGGTTTTTAAGCATTTGCTAACTTGAAGTTCCAGGTACATGGTATTACTTTCAGTCATTTTGCTGTGGCCTACGAAGTTACACAGTCCTTCTCCCACAGGGGTCTTTGAAGAAAGCTGACACTAGCAGTATATGCTTGCTGTGAGCGCAGGATTTGCTTCCCTGCTGCTTCAGGCAGATCAGTGTGGTCATACCTCCCATTTCCTCTGACTCAGCTGACTGCTGAGCATCTTGCAATGTTTTCCTGGAACTTGCCTCTGTTCTACAAGGGCTACAGCTCCCTGCCATTACTGTCTTATTGCTACTGTTTTCATTTCAGCTGCTGTCCTGAGTCTGTTGCTATTTCACATAAGCTTGCCAGATTTTCCTGCACAATTGTTCTTTTGTCCAGATGGATATTTAGCTCAGGCTATTTAGTGCTGATCTGTTTTTCCTATTGCTTTCTGCGTACCCCGGGGAAGAGGTTTTGTATTAAAATTCTCCTGGAGTGCTGAGTCACTTGAACTCTGCTACTGTGTCATGTGCTCAATTGTCTGAATTCGGGACCTGGTTATGTCATATCTTGCAAAATGTGTTTTCTGTTTTCCCATTGGAGTTTTGTCTGAATGGCTTCCAAGTCATCTACCTACTAGAAGTTGGGAAAATTCTCTCTCATGATGTAATTCCCATCTTAAAAGACTGTTTTGATTTTTTCCAAGAACCTGCTTGGGATTTGATAGCAAAGATACATTTTGCGTGTTTTGTTTTTTCTGAATATTTTTGGACATTCAGGAGGATTTTGTCCTTGTGATTTGGCCAGCCATGTAATTCCAAAATGCCAGTTGTTTGTACTATCGCCCCATCAGATTATAACCACATTCCTGTGTGCTCAGAGAGGTTCCCCTAATTCAGCAGATGCTTGTTTACATTCTGAAAGGCGTGCAAACGTTGCTGATTGGGTTTCCAGTAGTGACTCAGTGTCCACCAGACCCTCCCTGCAGCCCACTGAGGCTAAGCTCGAGTCCAGAGCAATTCATTAGCCATAGCATTTCCCCAAAAGGCTCTTCTTGATACAATGGTCAGCAGACAGTTTTGCCTTGAACAAACCAATCATTCTGGCTTCACTCACTGGTAATCAGCAGTGACATTATTTTGTGCAATTGTGTTTCATTCTTTTGGTTCAATGCAAATACCCGAGTACCTGAAGGCTTTCAGTTCTATTAGACTTGTAAGTCAGTCTGTGCTAGTTTCCAGAGATATTACAATCTATTTTCTTTGCAGCCTTGTAACTTCCTTTCTTACTGACCACGTTGCACATTCCTAATGTCTCATTGGCTGCACAGAAGCTTATTTATAGATTCACTTCCTTGTCTTGTGCCCTTGTTCATTAGAGTGCTTGACCTACAATGGCTGGTGCCTCACCCTGAGGACATTCTCTGGTTCTGCTTTACCAGATCAAGGTTTCTGTTGTCTTGCCTTCTGCTGGGTCCTATAAACCCCAGGCAATCCATTTTGTAAGAGTTTCTTATTGACAGTTTGTATTCATCTGATGATTTTAGCGTGGCTTTTGTATATCGCTAAACGTAGTCACATTTTTACAGCCTTATACTGATGTTTATTGTTGCTGGGATGAGCACTGCAGCTGATTCCACTATTTGCATGGAAATGAATCAATTGTTGATCCTGCAGCCTCCTGGTGGGTGCACTGATTGTGTGGCTGGCAGCCTTCTTTTCCAGGCAACAAAGCCACATCAGTCAATTGAACTGACCTAGGTTTGTACTGTGTTTCTTAACTAGCTTTAACTTTAACCTGTCTTTGCTGATCTCATGACTGTTATTCTCTGATTGTCTCCCTTCAATAGATTAGCAGCCTTCACAATTTTCAAAGAATTGCACTTACATTTATTTCTGCAAGCTTCTTTTTCCTTAGGGTGAGTTCACCTCAACAGTAAACCACTTAAATGTACATTAGTCACAGGACTCTAATGCATGAGGTCAATGAAGGTCCAGTCCAGAGACCTAAAAGAACTCAATTGGCCAATGCCGGTTACCTACTTTTTGGTACGGTGGCTAATAGCTCTCTATTTCAGTCTCCATTGTCTCTAGTGACAAAGGAGTGAACGCTGTTATTTAAAGCAAGTCTAGTGCTGTTTGAGAACCCCTAAGATATCTGAGACAATCAGCAGTGGATTGGCAAGTATGATGAGAGCAGCAGATGGGGACCAGAGCAGAGAGACCACAAAACCTAAAATTGCGCTGGACATATCAGCCTCCTTCAACAGGACTTTAGACATCTGCCACACATATAGACACCTAAGCCTGGTTATCTCACTATAAGAAAAATGTCTGGGGCTAATTGAAATGCCCTTGGATGCCCTGCTTGTCTGCCATTTGTTGTTACCGGACATCTGATGGAGCACCCTGTTTGGGCAGTTGCATCTATTTCATCACGTTTACAAAGTGCCAGAGCATTATCTCAGCTGATTAATCTGCCGCAGATCTCAACAAACACTTATTTTTTTCTATAGTGTGATGTTTTTAACTTTTTCCCCAGTAAGATAACGAAGGAATTTTCAATAATTTTCTCACCAGTATTCCACAGTCACCTCTGACCACAGTCATTACTAGCTTTCACTCTTCATGCTTGTGTTTTGTCATTCATAATTTCTTTCTAGACGTCATAGCTGTTCCAGTATTTTCCTGTTTATTTCTCATTTTTACCCCCTTCAGAGTGAAAGAGCCAATGAAACCTCACCTTTTTGTGCTGTGTTGCAATTAACAATATTTTGGCTTCCATAGCTCTGATACTAAGCATTGTTTGTAAGCTGTTAGTAGGAGAGCTATTTAAGAGTGCAATATGCATTCTACCATATGTACTTAAAGAGGGCTAGGGATACCTCCTCCAGACTTTTACTTTTTCCAGTCTGTACTTCTTCTTCCAAGATTCAAATTAATTTACAAAGAGGCAAAGTAGAAACATTTTTATTAAGATAAAGAAGAGAGAATGCTGGCAAATATCCTGACAACCCTTATTCATTAGGATTATTTCTTACTGTTGATACTGTGGCTCCAGATTGCATGAAAATAAATATTTCTTAATTACAAAACATAAAAATAAATATGCATGTATAAGGGTTGAACACTCAAATATTTTATTTGATTTTCAACTGTCAAATGGAGCCATTGTTCCAGCCACTAGCTTCAGTCTCTGACCTACATTTGTGTCAAGAACTGCATGAAAACATACAAAAGTAAAATACAGGAATGGTTTTAGGTTTTTTTCAGTTTTTATCTGATGAATACTAAACTGTCTCTGCATTAGAGACAAGTGTCACCCAAACCCAGATCTCCAGTAAGTATAAATGCGACTTAAAAAAAGGAGGTTAAAAATTTTGGTAAAGGCAACAACCCCACCACTTCCCCTGCCACTTCATGTATTTTAATTTAAGAAAAGCAAACATTTGTAAAAGAAAGCCATCCAGATAGAAATGTTGAGGATGTGTTTTCCTTGTTGCAGCACAACCAAAAGAGACGAACTTTCATTTATACAGTATAGTATTTTGCCAAATTAACAGTAACAGTACTATTAATATTTAATATTTATATGACACTGTCATCAGGAGGCCAGCAAGGTCTGATCCCTACTGCGTGAGATGTGCAGACATCAAAAAATATTTAGATGATTATTTGTTGAGGAACTCTTGCAATGTGCTGCAACCCCATTTTTTCTGTCAAGATGTGGACCCCAGCTCCAAAAAGCTTAGGTGGATTTTTAGGAGAATTTTCTTCCATAATTGTGAGGGTTTCAAGTAAAGTTCATTCTTTTCAATATTTTTTACAAAATATTAAAAGCAGAGTATGTAAGCTGAATCAGATAATTATGGAACCATGTTCCTTAACAACTTCTCAGGGTGTTACTGAACAGTGGAAGAGGGCACCTCCCACAGCTGGGATACAGTTGCAGAAGGAAAGGTGTGTGCATTTTTCTTTTGACATGCAAAACTTGAGCATCACGGAGTTTTCTCTTTGTGTATGGCTATCAAAACATATCCATTTGAACACCTGGTGAAGATAGTGAGATGTTTTGTTTTTCCAAAAGCATGTGTACTTTTAAAAGTTTTGGATAACCACATAAAATGAGGCTTGCTGGGTATTGTCTTAACCCTGTGGATGTTCCCTATCCCTCAAGTTAGGCATTATAGGGCATGAGCTATTTGCCACTATTAATTTGCCATCAGAAAATCCTTAGGTCATTTTAATATCTTTAGCTTAAATTTTAATAACTCCTCTTTCAACATACACAGGTTTGGTCTGAGATTCGCCCTATTATTAACTTAACAGGAAGGTTACTCTCTGGGTAGTTGGGATGGTTGAGCCACCAACTCCATGTAGCTGTAAAATCACAGCAGAATAACTAAATTGCTTTTCATTGTCATGAAGTGACTCCAACATTAGCATAATTTTCTTAAGGAGTTTTGCATGAATGAATTCGCCCACTCCTGCTCAGGGAGGGACATTAGGCAGTCACCCCATGGTTATCCTTTTTAGCCTGGAGTCCATAACATTTCATCTGTGTCCACACAGTTATCCAGGATGGCTCACAGGTACCAAAAAGAGCTGCACCTGGGCCTGTAATGCACTCTGTGGTCTTGGTTTTGGTGGGTTTGAATAGTCTTTGATTTTGTCCACCATTGTGAGAAAGGTGATTGGAGGTTTCTGTGAAGGACACAGTTTCTGGTATTGCATTAACAGTGTAGAAATGATAGGTTTGAAGTCAGGAATAAACAAGCTTTTAGCTTCAAGGTTTGTACTTCTGACTCTCCTGATTGTACCTGCTCTCCATATTTTGTTTTGCATCATTTGTCTCAGAGTGCACGAGCCAGATCCCTTCAGATGAAAATAAGACAAATGATGTGCTCTAGGCAACCAAACACCTACTGTGCTCCAGCAATTAACATGAGTTCTACCCTGAGGACCGGATTAGAGCTGTCCTGAAGTAAAATCATGAGGCATGTAGTGTATCTGGTCGCTCCTTAGCACAAAGGGGTTTGCAGTTGTTGCAATCTACAATAGTATAATCTGGTGCTCCTGTTGCACCACTTCTCTTGTGAATACAGACATAGCCCAAATCCTTGTATGTCTGTAAGGAGCACATACATACATACGTGTAAGCTCATTGCCTCTGTGTGACAGCCTATCTCCCAGAACATCAATGATTCCCCTGGTACTTAGGAGCCTGAGGATTCTTCTTTGGTGAATAAATTGCAGTAGGAAGATGTGTGTGAAATTTCTATCATTTAGAATTCTTAGTGAACTCTTCTGTGACAACTGCATTGAAGAAAACTAGGTGAATACGTCTGGGAGGGAACTGTTTCTTGGAGCTATATGACATGACACTTCACTGCGTTTATATGATTCCTTGCAGAGTTATTTTAGTTGCGTTACTTCCAGAATGCTTGTTACTGAACAAATTCAGGCAAAATAAATAATATAAATAATACAATTTCTTACAGAGATTTTCCAAACATTTTTCTTACACAGCTAAAAAGATACTCCCAGCTATGAAGACAACAGAAGAGATTTTGTCCTGATCCAAGTATGCCTATCATTCAGGACATAGGGAAGCTAAAGCTTTGAACATTAAAAGGCTCTCCTAAATCCCCAGCTGCTTCAGTTCTTACCTGACTTCATTCATGCCCCCAAGTTATACTGTACCGGCATAAATGCAAACTTCACAATCTTATTAAATGGATGGCCTAAATTCTACTCTGTCAGGCTACCTACTTTTAGGTAGGAAAGGAGCATTGTATTTCAAAAAGGCTTATGAAGAAATACCATGCTGTGCCTTTAATGTAGACTCATGCATAAATCAGGAAGCCTTGCTCACCATAGCATGTTGGGGTTTTTTTGTGGTTTTTTTTTTTCACTGACAGAAATGTAATAGCAGTTAGGAATTTTTTTTGAGGCACTTGACAATAATTTTACCTCTTCAGCTATTGATGCTGTGGTTTTAATACATCACAAACCAACTCCGGCCTCTGGCACAGTTAATAGCAACTTTCAACTTTAAGGCTTCAATCCCTTAACACAGAGACCAGATTAATATTTTTCATAAGTATCAAGTCTAGTGGATTTCTGTCTGCTTTCAATGAGATGTATTTGGGTTCCTACACATCACTTTCCTTCCCTCCAACCTATCCATTTACTTTTCTACGGAATCAGAGATTTCCACCTCCAAATGGAAACAACCTTCTACCAGAGGTCCCTTCTGGACCATTTTTTCCATCAATGTGCTAACCCAATCTGCAGTGCACAGGCAAATATGGGGTAAGAAATTGTGCAAGTGTAAGGAGGTGTAGAATGAAGCCAAAATAGGATTTGTATAGTGCTATAGTTGAACCCAAAGCTGTGAAAACCATATAAATAACTCAAAATATGCTCAGGCTTGAGTAAGCTTTGGCTACTAACTGCCCTGCACAAAACTGGCATTTCAGTGGGCTTAGAATTGTTGCAAAAGTCAGGGTAAATTTGTCATTTTAGAAGGTGAGAGGGAGAAAAGAGAAAACATACGTAATGATAGATTACTTGACCTAAGAGCCACCTGTTTCCTTTCTTTTAATAGCTCATTTGGCAAGGGACTTATTAAAAATGAGGTTTGGATTTCCTCACCTGTTTAAGGAGATATCAGCTCACCTTTATTTCCCAGAAATGGCCCCTAATTACCAGATTGTTAAGATATATCCCAGTGCAGTAGGAAGAGAGAAGAAAGGTTGTTTTTTTCAATACCTCCTATAGAGTATGTTCTACTTAATTTACAATATTGAAATATTCATGAGTGTGATGTCCTGTCTCTCTGATGCACAGTCTAAAGACCATGATATAGAGTTGTTCTCTCTGGCTTAATGAATATTTCAATATTCTATATAAAGTGGAACAACATTAACAAGAAAAAAAAAACAAACATCAAAACAGCAAGTATTTCCCAGCAGAATATTCCCCTGTGCAATAGCTGTAGCTTCCTTCTCTAGATTCAGATCTCTGTGTGAAAAGTGGGAACTGAACTACAGCGTCCTGCCTCCTGGCTGGACTCTGTAACCACTGATAGAGGAAGAAGTGGCAGGTCCTGTTTAGGGCACTTAAAAAAAAAAAGTTCTTTCCATTCTTTTCCTTTTTTTTTTAATCTTTTCTTTAAAGGAGGCAAAAAGAGAAATGCATTTCTTTATCTTTTTCATTTAATTAAGAAGGCTTTTAAACACTTCACAGTAGTTCATTGGACCTTCCCAAGATTGTTCTCAAATTAGAGGATTTGGTAATTTACCTCCCTCCCTCCTTATAATTGGTGGAAATGTTAGCAGAGGAAAGTAAAATAAAATAAATTTGCAGCTGTCTAATGTGAAGACCTAAAGCACCATCTGGAAGTAATGTGTTAGCAGTTTTGGAGTTGCCTTCTGACTCTCTCCTGATGATAAAACATCAAATATGGTCTGGTTACAAATTAAAAGGTATTTTTTTGACTTTTTTCCTGTACTGGTAGATACAGAAATTCCATATGAAAGCTGTTGGATGTGTGAACAAGGAGAGCAGACCTTTCAAATAAGGGCTTTATTTCTGAGCACATGCTTTTCAGGGTATTGCTGCTGTTTTAGAAATGATTTGTTGGATTTACTTCAAACCTTAGCAGAAAAATATGCCTCCTGGCCATACACCAAAGTACCTGAAATTTCAGACTGTTAGGAGTTGTTCTGTCTCGTTTTTTTGATCAAAGTGGATATAAGACAGACAAAATTTTGTTTATTAAGAATGGTATATTACAGCTTTAAATGTAAACCTCTTCATTTTTTACTGTTTTGCCTTTTTGGTTGAGTTGCAATTCATGCCAAAATGTGCCCTACCAGCACTGAAACTCTTGTTTCATTGCTTTATTAGGTCTTGAGTTACACGATTAGCCTGAGGGATAGATTCACAAATAAAAGCTGCTCAGCTGGGTTGTTTCCTTAATCCATGCCTCTCCTTTTCAGAATCAAAGCCATACCAAGATACAAGAAAATTATGTCTACTCTACACAGCTCTACAGAGTGAGTAAGGAAGCAAGTAAATGGACACATTTATACTGGAAATCTTGTAGAAGCTAGGATGAGACAACTGTACTTCGGTGATGAAACTGCTCTCTGTTGAAACATTTAATCTAGATTATTTTTTCATCTTTATGCAGCAAACTGATATCTAAACTGTCTGGGGCACTGGAAAAAGCAAGCCCCAAAAGACAGTTGTAACCAAGCTGCTGTGTGAGCAGTACCATGGAAGTGCTGAGAATGTTCTTAGTGCTAATTGTTATACACAATAAAACATATTTATCTTCCTGCTTGGGAAAGCCTGTGGATGTGCTGCGTTCATCCATTCCTACCTCTCTGATACTATCCTTCATACTAAAATATAAAATATGGAACCTGAAGTTTTATTTATTTACTTTAGCGTAAATAACCATATTCAAACTGAACTCAATTGACCTAAACCTCAATTGATGAAATCCCTCTGAAGTTATTGGTTGCAGTAGAATCCTACTCATTTATATTAATTGAAAACTGGTTAACTGAAGCTAAATTGGTATGAAATAAAAGTAAATGAGAAAAGAATCATTGCCATTTGTTTATTGTTTTAACACCTACTGTGGTTTTCTGGTGCTGTTATGTGAAATAATTTGCTGAATATCTTACAGCAAATTAAGTAGAATATGATGGCCAAAAAACCTGTCTGTTTTCTAGCTGTAACAAACAAAATTCCTTTAATATTAAGACCACTCTTCCTTGTCCGAAAACTTTGGGATATGTCAGAGATATATTTAAGACAATAGCAATTATTGTGCTAGTTGCAGAAAGATTTTCTCTTACTTATCAACTTGAGTTTTTGAAGTCAGGCCAATCGGGTAAGTAGGGCTGCATTAAGAGCTGAAATATAGAACTGAAGGGAAGAAAAACACGACTCAATTCTTGATCTATTGGACTCATGTAGATAGGTATACTCTGTGTACGTGAATGTGTTTGTACATAATTGGAGCTTGAGAGGAAGCTAAAGGAGCAGATGTAAGACAAATCGTTCCTATGCGAGCAACATGCCCAGTATGTCTTTGTAATTTTAAAGCATCTCTCTTCTCTGAAGAAATTATTATAGTTATTGTCCATTCATTACTCTAGAAAGAAGTCTGTTTTCTGCAGGGATTCAGAAAAAAATATGCCACTGCTAGGGACATAAATAATGCTGTATTTCTGCTAGCCATGCAGAACAGCACTTAAGGGAGTGAGAAGTATGATTCTGCTCTTCCCTTTGCCTCATGGAGGGAATATCTGACTAGTTGCCCATCAAGACATCGCTCTCTATAGCCATAAAACTGGTAGAACTACAGAGCTGTATTTCTGACAATGTTTTGAAGCTTTGCACAGGTCAAGGTCAGGCCATACCTTCTGATGCAAGCTTGCAGTGTCCACGTAAAGCAATTGCAGAATTTCACAGACCTGAAGGAAAGCTGTGTGCTCACAAGTCTGCCTACTTTTTCTCCATTATTCTAAATGGTTTGATAAACAATACATTTTCTCCCTATGAAACTCTCAATTTCACTTGTCTTCATGTTACATACACAGGTTAAATCTGGCTTTATTTGTTTTTTTTTTTTTGTTTGTTTGTTGGTTTTGTTTTCCTTTGTTCTTCTATGTCCCTGTCTCAGTAGCAAATACAATGCTTGCCTATTTGTCTTTTGGTACCCCATTACTTTGGTTGTCACAGCTTGACGCTCAGTGATATATATATTCCTGACTCTGTATGTGGTACTCATTGTGCTAATTGCTTCTCCTCGGTGTGAAAGGAGAACTTCATGTAACTAAGTGCTGCCTCAGAGATGTAACTATTCTTAAAATTTCATACCTCTAAATTTGTACATCAAAATAGAGGAGTGTGAAGGAGATGCTCTGGGCTCACTGATGACAGTGGGGATTTTGACATTGATGAACAGGTGAATCAGTCTCACTGAATGATGCAAGACTTCTTTTTTGACATCTCAGGATAGGCCTTACTGGATTTTAGGTATTTACCCAGTAAGACCTTGCTTAAAGACAGATCCGATTCCCTAGATAACATTTGTTACCTCCAGGAGTTAACAACAGAGAGACACACAGCGGCACACAGCTTGCAGCATGCACCTCCCTTCTGCCTTGGAACATCTCCATGGGGAGCTGTGGGTCTGTATGGACATATTGCAAGAGATTGCCTTCTTCAGTGAGGCTGATTCACCTAATCCTTAAGTGAAATAACACCACAAAGAGCAGGCTTCTTTAAGCTGTATATTTGTTTTTTTACTTTACAGCTTACAATTATAGCAGAGCATATGGCAATGCAGATGAGCAGTCAAGGTCTGGACCCCTGGGACTGTAGCTGCAGTCCTATCTTAGCATACCCAATGACATGCCAGGAATGACTCTGGTCCCAGGAGCCATCTGCTTCTTTGCTGGAGGAAAGTTGTGCTGCCTGCGCAGAGCTGACTGATCAGAGAAGCAGAGCTTAACGCCAACAGCATGCTCAGAAATACAGGAAGTAGCACCACCAGATCTTATTTTGAGTGCCTAGGGTAGAAACTAGAAGTAGTTGAACCAAGGTTGTGTATCAGTAGTTTTCTGCTATATCCTGGGGCAAGGGAAAGAAGGAAAACCAGCTTGTTGTCGGACTGGTCACATTTCCTTGTACTTCTGCTCAATGATTGTCTGCCAGCTCAGTTTCCGAAGATGACTTCTGAGTCTGCTGTGGTTTTGATCCCTTGGTGCTGTTTCTTTGTTATTTGTTCACTTCTACTACAGACATCACTCTTCTACCAGTATTTAATTCCTGTGCATTTTGTGGGCCTTGTTCTTGTGCCACTTGCCCGACAAGTGTGAAAAGGGTGACACGGCTTGTACCAGTGCTGTAGATCTGCTGTCCAGGGTAACTCCACACTCCTGTTCTGAGGGTCTGATTTTCCACCACCACGTGCAGGGGAGGAAGGAAGTATCCTCAGGTGTTTCCCTTGCACAGTGTATGATTTTACTACTGCTTTACTCATTGCAAGTGGCTGGTAAGATGCTTGTCAGTGTGGATGTGTGGAACTATTTTGAGAAGGGTCATTGCAATGTGGAATTTATCCTGTGTTTACATAAATGGCAGTAACTACTCAGTGTTGCTAAAGGACAGAGAGCGGCATTTTCAAAAGAGAAGGTTGGTATGAATATAAATCCTATGGAATAATGGGATTTGTATGGGGGAAGTGTCTAATCCTTTTCAGAATAAACAGATTTATGAATGACAGATGTGGATAAGTAATGAATGCTTCCAATTCCAGATCAAGAATTGAGTGAGCACAAGAAAATATATTCACAGCTCTGGCTGAATTTTAAACACCACTTAAAATCTCAGAGTTCAGCCATGAAGAAGAACTATTTGATCATTTGGATCTGTCTGGGCTCTTTACTTCATTAGAAGTAAATTCTGCAGACACAACTAAAAGCTGAGGTGGGCTGAGAACAAAGAAATGAAAGTAACTAATAAGATTTCATGCTTTATCTGAAGTGTTCTTTAAAGCTGTTTCACTATGAATGCTTGGGCACAAACAGTAAGTGGTAATTGAATTGAGTTGAGTGTGAATGCACACATCAGGTTTGACAACAGTAATAAAACCTAAAAAAGAACAATGAGGAATATGATATCCAAGGAAAAAATTGGTTGAAGAGGCACTCAGGACTGGATAAGTTCTTCAGAGCATGTGCTTTTCTTGGGATTTGAGCACATATGGTAAAGTCTTAAAACAGAAATTAAAAAAGGAACTAACTTCTTATTAGGTCATCTGCTCAATCTCCTTGTCAATATAGGATCCTTCTCTGAGATATTCCCTTCAGGATTAAATTTCTAGTGTTTTATTAATTCTTATTTGGGGACTGCGTCTGCCTTGACACACTGAATAATTAACTGAAGGAACTCCTTGCTGCAGGTTAGCCTTGCAGCAAATTGCTTAGTAGTTTTATAAAAAGGCCTTGATGCATTTGTTAATAGCATCTGCACCTGCGCTACTGGCAAATGAAACAGAGAATCAGTCTGGCAGTGTCTGGTCTCAAGACAATTTCCTTAATGGTATACTGCAGCTGGATTATAAGACATTTTTATCAGTGTCTAAAGCATCTCTCTGTTCACTTAGAGACAGGGAAACAGGTTTTCTAACCAAGCTAATATATGAGGTTTTCTAGGGCATCTATCAACAATGTAACAAACTGCCTGTGTCAGTGCAGCAATAAATATGAATGCAATCATGTTAAAGGGTACAATCTGTGATTAAACCAGCTGCATGCTCAGCACAAAATGTGGCCCCAGACCAATGTCTCAGTAGATGGGCCACATCTGCTGTATGCTACCACAGGGAATTATAGAGAGGAACTTACACAGAGGATGAGCTCCTCCTGGGTGTGTATCTGAGCACCTTTTTAGGTAGAGCAAGGTAAGGGGCTGTATTGACACCAGAAAATTAAATGGTGTCAGGGAAAATTTCTAGGAACTGGGACTTGATTGTTTGTGCTGTGAAACTTCCAGCCCAGGACCCGGCACTATGATGGCTTAGCTCAATCTGACTGTCTCTTAAACCGCTCTGAGCATGATTTAGGGGAGAGCAAGGGATGGGTATCCTTTTTCACGGGTGTTTGAATGCAGCAACTCTACACTGCAGTGCAGGAGTGGGTAGTTCTGCAAACGCTGCTGAGAAACAACCCTGGGCAATGTGACGTGATGTTATAGGTGTGATTCAGGGAGCTCCTTCTCCATTCCTGCAATCAGGGACCTCTGGGACTGGGTCCAGCCATTGCTCTGCTCACAGCTGTCTTGGAACATCCAGAAGCAGAGCATGCAAGAGACAAAGATTATGAGAGTTCATAGGAGGATTTTGCATGTGCTTGCTTTCAGGATGATATTGCCACTCTGACATGTACGGTCCCATGTGGTCAGTTCCTGCCTCATTTCACAGAGCTTTTCACACTTTTACGAGCCTGCCACAACAATCTGCTCTCTCCATCACTCTTCATAGTCTCCAGGCTTGTGCCCATACAGTTCCCTGTGCGAAAAAAACATTCCTCCTTTGCTCTTTTCCATGGCCACACCTGAAATGCAACCTTTTCAAAAATGCCTGTGCAGTGCATTTCCCATCTAGAAGGGTGTAACTTAATAGTCAATCATCATTAATTCATTAAAAGGTAAATGGTCTCCATATTTATCTATGAATACGAACATATGTGTGTATGTGTCTACACTTATTTATCCCGATATATCGATAAGTAGGTAAATGTAAGCCAGAGGGGCAAAACTAACAAAATAATTGAGTGCTCCCATGGCCCTCCTCTCCCATAACAACTGGAGTACTGACAAATTTTGTGTTATTATCCAAACAATGCTTCCATGATGAAAGGAGTGGAAACAGGCAGGAAGAAAGACAAATTGGTTAAAGAACAGGGAGCAGACCCAGTTTGCCTGAAGCCCATTCACCAAAACGCTGCAAGTGGTGTGTGCTTGACCCACTTACTCCTGGATGTTGTAATCAAATAAGAAATAATAAAAAAGAGTCATGCATGCAGAAAATAATATTTTATAGTTAATTTCAAGGGATTATATCTGAGGTTTAGATTTAATAAAAAACCCTCAAACCTAAAGTCATATAGACTGTTGTGTAAGACTAGGAAAAAAAATTGCCACTGTAGTGATTTAGGGTTAGTAATCCAGACCACCTACACATTATTGGACTGAAAAATGTCCAAGTTCAGTTTTCAAAATGCTTCTCTAAGAGTAGCCTGCATACCATATGTCTGCAAATGTTGCCTTCTACAGTACGTACAAGGAAATCCAATTGCCTTGGAAAGCTCATGTTTCATTTGAAGCTGCTGCTCTGTTTATAAGAAACAGAAGAAAAATAATGATCTGATGGCAGAATATGATTTCTAGCTTTATGCGTAGGAGTGCCTCCTGGCAGACAGCTCTTGTCCTGCATCTTTCCAGTTGATTTCAACTTAATGACAAACATCTAAAAGGAGTGGAGTTAGAGTTGACTGAGTTTTCCATCTAGGAAAGGCTAGGAAGTGGCCAGATACTTAAAATGATTTTTGACTGAATAATCAAGGAGCAGACAGAAGCATTTCCTTTAGCCTTCTGCATTGCATTTTACTTTTGACTGCATTTTGGTTTAGATTTAGGATATAATTTCTGACTTTCTGCAGAACTGACAGAGATGCAAAGTCAAACTAGTATCCTGGATTGGATATTTCACATGTGAAAATGACACCAAACTTCAAAAAGAAGAAAATAGAGGGAATATGAATGGCAAACACTGTCAATACAAGTACCTAGAACTCACTGGGAGGTCCAGCCTTGAATCTTTGTCTAGGACTGAGGCCAGTTCACACCGGTTATAAGAACATGAAATTGCATAGAAGACAAGCTAAGCATCTTCATTATGAATAATCAAAATCAGAGAGGTTTTAGTTTCATTTTTCCAATGGAAAAGTGTAAGGAACATAATTTTAGCTCAAACCTCAAGTCTTGTTTACAGCAGGATGATGTTAGTTAAACAATTTCAGTCAGGACAAGTAATTTTCAAGTCCAATTTTTTGATTTTGAACAAGACATAAGACCTAGCACCTTTGAAGTCAAGAGTTTTTAAATATCTAAGATGCTCAGAACCCAATTGGCTTCAAATTATTTCAGTGGGAGTGAGATAGTTCCCTGGTTTTGAAGATCTAGCTGGAGAGATACATAAATAAGGGGCTTCAGTTTTGATAGGTCTTCAAAATTCTGTAATGTATTTCTTTTTAAAATTGTGTAACATGTAAATGTATTTTGGCAAAACCTTGTCATAACGTGAAATCCAATTTTGTTTTTTCATACTTTCCAACATGAATGGTAACTTTGGTGATTGGATATGGTCTGGCCCCATTCCTAATTCTGACACAGAGTAGCGGGTACTGGACACAAAACCATGAACCATTTTTAGAGAGTAAGAAAGAAATTACCTATGCAAATGGCTCCTGCACAGCAGAGTGAAATGAAGGGCTGTTTACAAAAATATGCCAAATTTAGAAGTGGGAGGCATGTTTTCATGGTTTGTAATCCTAGTTACTGGGAGTATTTCCTTCATGTTTCTTATTCAGACCCTAAATAAGCGACTGTTACATGACCATGCATAGAAAACCCACCAGCACATGAATAGGATGATTCCTGAACATCAGCTAAACTAATTTATCTATGTAGGATATAGTGTAGTCACTTCTTCCTTAAAATCTAACTGTGATTATTTCTCTTTTGCAACCAGTCAGTTCCCTAAACTGGCCCAGGGACACATGAAGCCCTTCACAGTATTGTCACAACAGAAAAGAAATGAACTGTTCAGCCAACCCAGACATCATTTATCTTTAGTATTGGTGCTCCTGTTGCCTCAAGCCCAAATGCAGCTGTGTATGAGATGCGAAGTACAAGGCCCTGCCCTATGCTCATACAGTACAACTAATAAAAATTTCAAGATCAGCAATGGCTAGAAATCTCCCTTCTCAACTAATTAGATGATTGAATCAGCCTCATAAAGGATATTGTCGATGACTGTCAAATGACCTCTCATAGCTCATCTTCGGTAAACCTCTACCTAAATCACAGATGCTGTCATGTTTAGTGGTATAAGCCACAAGACCAAAGACATAAATGGCTTGAAGACAGAGTTGTTATTTTCCTGCACTGTGGTGTTTTCAGTGGGTCAGAGTGAGGACACATCAGCATGAACAGCATGGGTCAACATCAAGCTCACTAAGAAACAATTTATGCTAGAGCAAAACCCTTGCACAAGGCTGACTATTGTGAGTATCAGGAGACATTTCCATAAATGCTGTAAACCCTATCCCTACCCATACAAAACCCTCCTACACAGAAACCTTCAAACATGCAAGCAAGAAAACAGGGCTAAAATAAAAATTAACAAATGAATGTTTAATATTTAATTTATTTTTTATTCAGTTGCAAATAAAAACTATTGCTGTAACATTGCAGCAAGCTTTCTGTGAATATTTTTTGCAGATTTTATATTTTGCTTCCAAATGAACAGTGCGACCTTTAATTAACAAGGGTGGGAAACAGTGTCCTGAGGTCAGAGCAGTGATAAAAAATGCAGAGCTCTGTGATGAGGTAGATCCTTAATCTGCCAAAAGCCTACATGTGCTATTAGCCAAGTCGCTTCACAACTCCCCTATGTCTACAGCATGTTTTTCTTCTTCAGTGTTTATACATATACTTGGGGCATCAGAGGAAACTGCATTATGAGCACAGCTTTGTATTTAAACTGTCACAAAAAGGTTAATGGCTGGTATTGGAGGCATTTGTCTCAAGTTAGACAGGTCCAGCATTTTACCATTTAATAGAGAACCTTAGCAAATGTGGAAATTTATTTTTAAGAAGCAATTTTTATGCAAATTAACTATAATTTATAGCTACTGGCCTTGGTCTCACTGAACTTTTAGGAAGAGTCCTTAATGATTGCCCTTAAGCTAAAAACACATTTAAAAAACCCAGTCAGCAGCAAAATAAAAATATTGGATTATATGACTTAGTCGTTCAGCTAACAGGTACTTTAAAACAACTAAAAAATTTCAAAGAATGGCCTGAAAATGAAGTAAATTAAAAAAGAAAAAAAGAAAAAAAAGGAGGCATCTTAAAAAATGTTCTTGTTGCTCTCAGAAGATGTTTCATCTTTTTGGTTTAATGCAAGAGCTTTCTCCCTCTGGAGGACTCCAGCATCACCCACTAGTGTTGCTGAAGCTGAGGCTGTGCCAGCTTTTCTGTTACAAACCCTTCCATCCCCCTCCCTCCCTTCCCTCTCCCAGGCTCAGTTGTTTTTTTTTTTTTTTTTCCCAGAGTTTTACAACTCAGCTGTAAGAAATTACTTCTGGCTGAAACTTGGCAGCAAAAGTCTGATTTCAGGCCAGGAATGATCCCCTCCCCTCCTGATTTTCAAAACCCTTTTCTTTTGGTCAGATTTAAGCCACAGAAGAGCAGAGCAGAGGGGGAGGGCAGCACTGTGGATTCGGCACAGGAGCTGGCTGTCTCTGGCTGCTTTCATAATGCTTCAGCAGTTCTTTATTTTTCCAGCTGAAATAAGGGTGATTTCTGCATAATGTGGCAGGGATATTTTTGTGTATGTGTTTATGTTTAAGCAGAAAATGGCTGAGTCATTTCTTCTTGACAGCAATTTTGCTGTGTGAGCCACTTGCTTTCTTTCTGGTTCTCCTTATTTTTTCTTCATGTTAATGTTTAAAAGCAAGGTACAAAATAACACATTTCTCTTCAATTCTGCTAAAAACGGAGCTCACAAATGCTTGCGTGTGCATCCAGAGTAGTCCTGTAGTGTTAGAGCTAAACACAAAAATTGAAATGACAGTACTGGTATCATTGTAACAGTGATGACATAGTGAAGACCCAGTAGTATTTTAGACAGTTTTCCTCAGATTATCAGAGGGCTTAAAAAACCCAGACTAAAATCACATCTCATTGGGTGAAAAGTCAGTGAGGAAATATCTTTATTTAAAAACTACCAACCTAAATGCAGGGACTCAAATTCTTGACTTCTATATTGTCACCCAGGGGCTGTTAGCAGGTTTGAGCCCAGCAGCAGCAGCAAGGAGAGTACTGTAACATAGCCAGGAGCACAATGCTGCGAGTATCGTGCTAATGTTATATCTGTGCCTGCAGTGTCAAAGGATTGTGGCTGCTGCAGGGTGGTACTCAAAAAGGGAGAGGTAATGCCAATGTTAAGGCTGTGCAGCCTCTTTTCCAACACTTCTGTGTGTGTGTAACAGTCCTGAACAGACTGTCTGCTGAGACCCAGCAGCCAGTTTATTTGCTTTGGACAGTTTTTGACCCCATGGCTGAAGGTGCATCATCCAGCCTTCAAGTGGCTTGAAAATGCTACTCTTCCCTGTTGCTTCTGTGAGGGCTTACTAGAAGAAGAACATAACTGTCCAAAGCGTGCTGCAACACAGAGCAGGGCCCTTGAAGAGGGTCAACCTCATGTGCCAGGTTGCCCCATCGTGTAGCACCTGCTACCTTCAAGTGCATATGTTCCTGTCTAGACCTGGAAGTATTAAGCCACATATCCAATGAAACAGCAATTAGCAACCAGCTGCGAAAATATAGGAATCTGTGGTTTCCCCACATGATGTCAGAGGGAGAGGAAGAGCCATGCCTCACTGGATCTGAAGTTTTGCTTTCCTCAAATGTGGCAGCAATTGCTGCTGCTCACATAGCTTTGCCCTGTTGTCCTATGCAGCTGTCCCCTGCCTTATGTGCAAGACTGCTAGGGACAGCAGTCTTTGTGCCCAGCACCGCACCCAGTTCCTACACTTTCTGTTATCTTTCGGCCCTGTGGATAAAAATAGTATGTGGTCATCTAATTGAAAACCATATCATAAAACTTATACAAAGTGAGGCCAATTGTGGTTGCCTTGGCAACTTTAATTCTGGTATTTCCAAATTTCAGGCTTTGAAAAGTCTTTTGCTTCTGTTCAGCCTCTTGGTTTTTGTTTGTTTGCATCCATGTATTGCCCTCTGCCCCTCTGATTGAACAACTGCCATCCTCCTAAACATCCTCATTCTTCTGCAACCTCTTCTGCTATCCTTTAACTCCCATCTATCCACATCCCACAGGGCTACTGCTCCCAACACTTGGGCATGGAAAGACACATGGTTTTGTTTGTTTTATTTTTTTTAAATAACACGATGGTCTCCTGCAGGCACAAAGGATGAAGAAAGTGGATATTTTAAACCAAATTTACAGTTTGAAAAATGAGATATGTAGGGGATTATCTACACTTTCCTGTGATGTAGTCCTAGGTAGCCACTTCAAAGTAGCTGTCTGAGTTGTGGAATCCCTTCATGATTGCGGTAATAATCTCTGTAGCCCTTGCTTTTCCAAGAGGCAGCAGCCGAAGACATGAGGATTCAGCCTGGTTTCATCCAGCCTGAGTGTAGGCACTTAATTAATATGCCTAGGTTAGGTTCACAGTCATCAGAAAGCTTTCTCTACAGATAACAGAAGCATCTCCAGAAGCTGACTGGATTTACATTCTGGAGAGACCTCTGCCTCTCTCTTTAGTAATTACATAGCTGTGTCTCCTGACTCAAGTGCATTTGCTAAATATTTACGGAGTTTTTCTGTCCAGCTCATCCAATTGGACACTGAAGGTGAAGGAAGCCTGGAAGGAAGCTGTAAGTAGACACAGTCTGACATTTGGTTTCAAAGCATGTGTGTGTAAGCTGGGTCTGTAAGCATGTTGAATTTGCTCCCTTTTTATGTGTTTAAAACCCTGAATTCTCCCTCACAAAATCCTCAACAATTTATTTTTGATTATTTAAAGAAGAAATTGTCACTAAACTAGTGCTGTCCTATGTGAAAAACTCAAAACTATTCCTTCTCCTTAATTAATTGACATTGGCATCACATTTATTGATGTATTTTTAATATTCCTTCCTACATTTTTTTTCCAATTGGAGTGACCAAATCTCACTCAGCTCGTGTCACTTGTGAGTGGAAATCTACAGTGTATGAAGAGGAGAAGAGATGAGACAGTGAGAGAAAGAGTTAGGATGGAGCTGGGAGACCATGTCTTCATACAAGATGCTGTGAGCTAAACTGCAAAACTAGAGATGTCCTCAGATGTGGTCTGTACTGCCTTCATCCCTAGCCTGCTAAAGGAAAATTTCCTGGGGGATGGAGAATGAATAAAAGGTAGTGGTTTAATGGCATTTAATCTTTCCATCAGCAGTGCTCAGTGCAGTGTGTAGTCTGATGGGAGAGGCAGCGATTCTGCACAACCTCCGTGAAGGCTGCATCCACCCCTACAGTGTAGTGCGTCTTGATAAAAATCTCTTTCCTGGCCTTTCTCAAACAGTATTTGGTAAAGAGCACTTTAAACCCGCTCCAGCTGGCAGTAAAATACTATTTTTAAAATACTGGAAGGAGCAGCTTATTTGTATGTTTTGAACAATAGCGCATGAGCAATTGTAGATGCTTTTGAGAAAAATTACATTGTGAAAAAAGCCCCAGAGAATCTCTTCATGACCATTAAGGTTTAATTGTTGAAGGCAGAAGAGGAAAAACACAAAGGACAGTAACTGATGGATCATTATGACTCATATTGCCTCAGAGACTTTTTTTCTAGCTGGTGCTGTGAGTATGGTTATTAAATTATTTTATTATTAAATTTGGACAGACTTCTTGTGGTAAATTTGGGGTTAGAAATTACTAGCTTGATACCCATGAAATGTGTTTTAAAGGTGTAAACTTTGATAAAAGGATGCACTAAGGACAACAGAAGAGTTAAGCTAATGCAGAAGTAGTTTTTATACATGAAACATTAAGATGGAAAAAAACCTTGTGGATTTACTGGGCAGATCATCCTGCCTGAAGAGAAGTTAAAATTACTTTGGGCTTCTGCACCAAAAAATTCTCAACCTAAACCAAAACGAAAGAACCCAAAATACAAGAAAAAAAAAGCCCTCTGAGAATCAGGAATACTGACCTGGAAGTTGTGTTTCAGTCTAGATCTACATGAAAATCTTTGCAATCTTGCCACTCTTTATTCCCCTCTGTCTCATTTCTGATTTTAAAATAAAGCTTTTTCTATCTTAATGAATCTCATTTTTTGTCCTAGATTATTGCTGCCCAGCATGTATTTCCCATTCACAGAATATAATTTTTTTTCAGTGGAGGGACTGTCTCTCATTATGTACTCTACAGACTTGAGCAACACAAATCTCCGAAAGGTTTAATTCACAGGGGAAGATGCTGACAAATTCTTTGCTGGTTTCACTTCTGATTTCATTTTTCAGCTCAAGACTTCATTCTTTGTTGCAAATTTAGCTTCTGGAACTAACCACAGGCCTAATGGGAGTTTTGCAGCCCCAGTGATGAGGGGGGAGGTCAGGCTACAAGCAAGTGGGTATGACGAAAGATGAAAAACTGAAACAGAGCTGTGGGAGAGGCTGGAAAAACAATACAAAGGGGATGGGAGGAATGAAAAAATGATAGAGCTTTGTTTTGGGACAAGTTGTTCCTCTCCATCCTTCTTCCTGTTTAATAGAAAGTAACTCCTTAGCACCTGCCAGATTCTACTTGGATGCGGCAACTAATAATAGTAGTAGCACTAGAAATAGCAGCAGTAACAGCAGCAGCAACAATAAGGATTATTCATAATAATAACAACAATTTGTCTTCTCTTCAGAGCCAATCCATCATCAGGTGAACACAAGTGGACTCTTACTGTGTGGTGCCTCCTGAGGACCTTCTGGATAGTGCATTCATAATAGATCTTCTTACATCACCATCAAGTAAAGACTGCATCATTGCTAATAGCAAGATTGAAAGTAAAGAAGAGAGCAGTATGTCAATTATCATTCCAGGCACGTGGTGTAATTGTTGCTGCTGGACATGTGGTTCTTGTGGTAGCAAACAGTACTTTCCCTCAGTAGTCTCAGTCACCCTGTTTTCACTTGGGCTGGGAAGGTCAGAAAAATGCATTAGCAATATGGGATGTTAAAGAAATCTAAACCCAAATGTGACTTCAGAAACACTTCTCTGAAAGATTAATGTATCTTTAAAAAACAAATAGACATCTGTATCATTTTCCAAAGCTGCCAATGCTCTCACTCTCTACAACAACCCTGTCTCTTAGCTGCTGTACAATCATATATCAAACAGTGACTACTGAACTTGCTGTTGTACATACAAAATCCATGAAAATTAGCTCATCTGCAGCTGAAATGATGTTTAGGAATCAGACAACCACACCAAGTTTGCTGAAGACAGACAGCAACAAGATGTGATTGCAGGATTTGACCACCATATGATGTGGAAGTCTAACAATGCTGCCAAACTCAGGGTGATTGGCTGGTTAAGTCGGCTGAGATAGTTCAGGTTTTATAGTTAGACCAGCGAATAGACGTCAATCTTCTGAGGTTTATTGCCCATGTAGTGCTACCTTGGGCAAGTCACCTTCTTTTTAGCGGTCTCTAATAGTAGTACCTTGCAAGGGCATTGTAAAGTTTAGTGAAATGCTTCACTAGCCTACTGTTAGAGATGCCGAAGACTGTAAAGCAGCATTACATTCATTGTCACCTGGCACATCAGTCTTCAGATGGTTGAATCTAAATTACACCTCTACTTTCTAAAATAAATATTTCATTTATCTTAGGCAAGAACGTACAAAGTGAAATATAATCTTGCTGCCCACAAGCACTATTTAAAGTCACATATAGTATAATTGTTAAATATTCATAATATTTTCATCACTGTTTCCTTTTCTCATTATAAGGGAAATTATTTAGAACTGCAAAAGGTATTCATACTGTCCCCTGGGGTCATGTCTAAATTTTTGCACGTAGCTGTATCTTTCAATTAAAATTTTGCTTTGTAATAGGTGTTTTATACTTTAATGTGATGCACACTAACAAAACCACATTGGGTAAAATTGCAAGTTCTGATGACTCTCCAAGAAAAAAGCACTGTTTCCCAGGCCGAGACTGCCATGGATATACAAATCACATTTGCTCCAATTACATCTGTGCCATTAGCAGAACATGGTGTGAAAGGAAGACAAAAGAAAGCGGTCATCCAGTTGATGCACTTCATTTTCCTGATCTCCTGCAGAGACAATAGCAAAAATTATCTCAGTTGTTTCTGTAATTTATTGAACTAGGTAAGAATGTGATCTCAAGTGAAATGAGAAAAGAAAGATCAATCATAGAATCATAGAGTCACTAAGGTTGGAAAAGACCTCTAGGAGCCTCAAGTCCAACTGTCAAACCAACACCACCATGCCTTCTAAACCATGTCACGCAGTGCCACATCTACCTTTTTTTTGAACACCTCCAGGGGTGATGACTCCACTGTTGCCCTGGGCAACCTGTTCAAGTAGGTCAGTCGTGAATCTGTGAGGACCTAACTACAGCCTTCTAGATCCCATCATACTGAGCAATGGTTAAACATTCTTAAAAATTCTTGTATTCAAATGTGGTGTCACCAACCACACTAGAATTAGGACTTCTTAGTTTGAAACAAGTATGCATTATCCAAAGCATGTGCTTTGTTCTGGAATTGACTTGAACTTTCTTTCTCCAGAGCTTGGGATCTGGGGCTTAAAAAGTGTAATGGAGCAAGATGGTGGAGGTTAGGGAGTTCTGCAGAGGAGGAGGGGCATACAGGACAGCTTGACTAAAGCAATCTGAAGAGTAATTCTGCAGACTCAAAGGAGAAAAGCGTGCCCTTGAGTACTGTATTTTTAAATGTGATTCTAACAGAATATAAATTCACTGAACAATTTGCATGTCCTGGAAGAAACTTGCTTAGGGGAAATTTTCTAAGGAAGATCATCAGCAGTTACCATTAGGAGGAGATTAAGAGTATTGTGTCTCCTTGGGATGTTTCTTCTTCCTAAAGATTTTTTTCCCCTTGTTTCTTTATCAGGGAAGTATGCAAAAAAAAAAAAAAAAAAAAAAAGGAAGAAAAAATCATTTAACTTGTCTTTGAACCACTTGATTACCATGATACAAACAGATCACTGTCTCAAGACACTTGAAATGCACAAAGATTCTTTCTATCTCAAAGGCTGGAAAATAATCATTAAGAACATAGCTCATTTCTGCAGTGTAAGACCAACCCTAATAATTTGTTATAAATGATGTTTTCCTGGCTGGGGAATAAGAAAAAACTGTATAAGACAGATGTACATGGAGAGAGCATGAGACTAGAGAAAGAAATGCAGTAAAAGCTGGAAAAAGAAAAAAAGAGTTATCTCATTTTCACCCAGTAGGGTACAGATTGTCAGTCTTCTTTGGTATCCATGGTACAATATGTTTTTTGTCAGTCCAGGAAAACAATCATTTCTTTACCAATAGCAAAGAGAAATTTACCGATTTTCTGTTTCCTAAAAGCATTGAATGCTGAATATCCTCTTCCATTTCCTGACAGATATTCACATGCAATTAGATACAGGCAGTGGGAATGTAATGTGAAATGGGCATTTTGTTCTGAAATGTGGCACCATGCCTGTGCTCTTCCCCATCTCCTTGAGCAAAGTTCAAGTGCCAAAATGAAAGGCATGTTTAATGCCAAGGATGATTCAAGTTCAGGCCAAAAATAATTCCAGACAACTCAATTCTGAATTATTTTCCTTCTAAACATTTTTTTGGGGGAAATGGAAATACTGCCGGGTGTTTGCAGCTGGGATGTTAACAGCAAAATCTCTTGCAAGCTATTTAAATGTCAGCCACCATTGTGTACAAAGTCCTCCACATCACTGTGGAATTTGGAAGAGGAAGCTGACAGAGCAGACAGATTTACAGTGTACTTGCAGAATTTTCCAGAAACTCTAGTTATCTTTTAAAAAAATGAAAATGTTGTGAGGATGTTCTTTTCCTATAACATTTTTACCTGACTTCCAGTAAACAGGTTGTCCACATAAAATATATATACTGATATTTAATTTTGTAAAATTGCACAAGAAGGAAACCTAGATAGCTTAAACTTGAAGTCAAGTTTAATACTTGACTTGGGTTAAATACTTCATGTGATATAAAGTTTATATAGAAAAATGCACATTCATATATTTGAAAAATCTTGCTTTTCTTGTATACTACTGCAGAACATTATAGACCTTCGTCTCTTTTTTTTTTTTATTATTTTTATGTAGTGTCTAGTTATTTCAAATGGCTTCTGAGGCAAAACAGGGGAATTTGTTTCTCACAATCACGATATTTTGAATCACATCTCAATAGATATGAAACATGAAGCCATGGTTTCTTTTCCTACCGTCTTCAAGGTGAATTTTTGAATAAGTCTGTTTGTCTGAATATACTTTAAAGACTTAATGGCTTTGGAAACACAGACGAGATTTGTGATATAGGCTAACTAGGGTCCATGGAGCGCTCTCAAAATTAAATTTGGAGTTTTGAATTAGATTAAGTAGTACTGAGCTAAAGTCATGAAGAGGACTGAAAAAACAGTGGTTTTGGCCCTAGCTGCTAAAGAAAGGTCTTGATGAAGGTGATACAGTTCAAGTTCTCTGAAAAATTTATTTGATCTTTGTGCAATGCATAATTTGATCACGAAAGAGGTGGAGGGAGGAGAAAAAAAGGACTTTAACAGGTTTTTCTCTGGCAGGAAAAGGTGAAGTCTTCTGTTCACCTGATAAGACTGCTACTTTTTTAGACTGAAATGCAAGAAAAGGTATAACCCAAAGACTTTGCACCTTCTTGATTGCAGTCAAGTATGGAAATGAAAAGATCGTAATGGGGAAATGACTCCTTCTAAGCATTTTGAAGAGAAATGCCCTCACAGGCTTCTTGGGAAAGAGCAAACCAAAGAGCCTGAGGTTCAAAACCAAAATACAAAATGAACATAACCTGGGCCTGAATGGAAGGGTTAGCATTTTGCAAAATGCAAAAACTGTTCTTGGAGTAACCACACCTAAAAGAGGCAGAAAATTTAACTGAGTAGTAGTCTATGCAATGCTGCTTGAAAAAAAGCATTCAACCCTGATAGAAGCTTCAGATGCTATACACTTCTGGAGATTGAGTGGATAGTGGAGATTTCTGTCTCTACTGACACCAGAGAGCTTTGGAATTAGGACTGAGAGGAGTCCACCTCTGAGATGAATGCCATGGGGCTGTAGTTGTTTGGTGGGTACAGAGACACGTGATCGCTCTGACAGTTTTCTGAGCTGGTTGCACCTGAGCTACCTCTATTAAGAAACTGTGGAGCTCTTTTTCGTGCTATGCTGAGCCGCAGTGAAGATACAATACTGAGCGCTTAGGCTCCCAACAACCTTAGTGAAACCAGCCAATTTATGCGCTGGACCTGGCTTGTCTCTGGCCAGCTAATATGTCACTTTTTACCTCTCTGAGATTCTCTGAGACATACTGTCAAAGAGTGTCAGCAGGGAGACCTGTGAGAAAGCTTTGTAAATAATAATACACAAAAGAAAGATAGAAATCTGTTCACCAAAATGGAATAGTAAGCATGAAACAAAAAAAAACATTAAAAATGTGTGATGAGGGTAAGACTAGCGTTGTTTTGGCATTGGCAGCAACCTGTAGGAAAAAAAAGAGAGGTTCATATTACACATACGAAAAGGAAGGGAGGAAGAAAAAAGAATAAAGTAGATAGCTATACACTTTAGTTTTAAGGACTATCATCGAAAAATATATAAATCTAAGATCATTAAAAATCAGGAATGCCAAAAGGGTTAGTTGAATGATACAGAATTAATTAAGCAGGGAGAAATACAAAGAGAGAAACTGCACTTCACCAGAAACAGAGAAAGGAACGTGAAATCTGCTGACTTTGATGAAATCAGTGTCTGGATTTCCTTGCCAAACGTGCAGGCAGAAGAGATGTGTGTAGCTATTTGGATACTCTACATAGACTGTATGACACTGTTACAGTCAAACTACATTACACAGTCCTTCAGAGAAATTTTTCCCTGTGTTTTAGGAGCTGGAAGCCCCTTAAGGAAAATAGAGTCACTCACATCCCCATCTTATAGCCCTGCCAGGTGTTGTGCCAATAGATTTAGTATTTGCATCTGCCCTAACTACCCTGCAAGGAGGACTGGCCCAATGGTGAAGGTATTCTCAGATTGTGACACTGTTTCTGTTTATTTTTAGAACAAGAAAACAACTAGTATTTTAAGAAATAATAGTCATCCATATTTCCTAGGTAGGAAGGTCTTTAAGATCCTCTAGCCTGACCTGGAATATACTACAGGCCATGAAACAACACCATTTCTGCATTAAGTACAGCATGTCTCTCAGTGCTAACAGGCATTTCCCATTAGCTTTGCTCCCAGATTCCTGTTTATGTCTGCCTAACAGTACAGCAGAGTAGGCAGACAAATTTTACATTGTAAAATATCGACTCAGAAGGAACTGGCTGTTAAGTCTGAATTATTGATGTAAAGTGCCAACTTCTTCAGCCACAGTCGCTATTGTTTTGTCATGCTCCCTGGTGCTTTGAATAAAGGAGGAGATGAAGGCCTCAAGTCTCTCCCTTGCATGAGCCTAGGACCACAGAGCCCCACAGCCTCTCCTCCCTCTGGGCTGCCTCCCTGCTTCCCAAACTGGGAGCACCCCAGGACGGGTTAACCACTCAGCACCAAGGGCTGAAGTGATCAGGCAGTGATGGTGAGAGACACGACCTCCACTCACTCGAGTAAGCCTGTGACATATGAACTCATGGTATTAAACGATCTGGAAAATTATGTCTGTCCTTCTCTTTTTTGCCTCAGCAGAACGTGGCACTGCCATGTCCTTTGCTGTCTTCTCCTTCACATAGCTCCCTTCACTTCTGCATTTTGTAAAGATGGCACGAGTATTTTCTTAACAAGTCAGAGCCAAACCTCGCTTTGTTCATATGGACAGAGACGATTAAAACAGGATAATTGAGGTTAATAACACATTACCTCAGTGTGAACTTCAGAAATCAGCTAGCTTGATTACAAAATACCTTGGTTATTCTTCTTTTTAGCAGAGAAAACAAACTCAAATCCTCCTTGGCTAAGTTTAACTATCTGAGTCACATTCTCCAACTGAGCCATACACACCCCCACCCAGGTTTGCTGTAGTCAGATTATAGACACTAGCTTAAATTTACAGTTTAAACTTGGATCTGGAAACTGAAGTTGCTGTGTGACTTTGAGATGACATTACACTGCTCAAGTAGCTGAAGGCTGGGACTGGAGAACAGAAGCAAGATAGGTTTTAAAAGCTGCAGCAGAAGTATGTTGTGAATCCAAGGATAACAGCTCTCATTCTCAGATCTTCTCTCTCCAATGTTTGCCCTGCGGCATGCAAGGCCAAAGTTTGTTTCTACTTGACAAAATACACCAAATGAAAGATTATTGACCTGACATGGACTATGTTTGGATGTTAATAGAGAAACACCATATAAGATCTTGTTGAAAAGATAAAAGAACCTAAAGTCTGCCTAGGGAAGAAAATCAGGAAATAGGCTGGATCTTATGCTATTAAATACCTAGGAACCACCATAGTAATCCTGGTATTGCTAGCACCCAGCTTAATATTAAGAAGAGCAGATGCATTAAAGACAACTCCAGTTCTCATCTCTATACTTCAAACAGAGAAGGAGTATCCCTACTCTTTCCTTGCAATGAGTCCATGTGATGAAATGGCACCTGCAGCCTTGTCTGGCTGGTAGATGTTTCTAGTTCCTACTCCATTTGTTGCCGGTGTGGCTCCCACAGCAGCAGAAACACTTAGTGTCTCTCCATTGAACACATCATGCTCAAAATGATCAGCTGGTTGGCAACAGTTAGAAATAAATGCACATGGATATGCTTGTTTATAAAATAACACAGGTCAAAATTCCAAACCAAATCTGGCTCCTGTTTCAGCGAGTATACAGGAATAGAAATTATTTTTCTTCTAGAATGTTTACCGTCAAAATAAGGAAGACAGCAAATGGTGAGGAACAAAGGTCTGCATTTGTTGCATGAGTTAGAAAAGACTGAGTCTACTGGATTTCACCATTATTTCAAGCTGTTGCCCCATCTGTAAGGCCTAAGACCATCCACAGTAATTATTTTTGTTCCAGTCTTTCCCATGTAAAAGCCCCAAAGTGTTTCCAGAAAAATCAGTAGGTTTCCTTGTTAATTTTACATTTTGATAAAATTACCTTTTTTTTTTACAATGATGGGAAAAACAAAGCCCCCCTAAGGTAGAACTCCTCAGTTACCTACGGCTAATACTCAGTCTATACCACCAGCTTGCTTTAGAAATTCTTCCTTGAACTCCTTATTTTCTGCTCTGCTCCCTGGTGAGTGGTTTCCTGTGAGAATAATGTTTGTTCTCCAGAAAGTTTTAGCTAAACTGCAGTTAGGTATCGATGCCATATTTGAATACAATGAAATTAATCCTGATATATTTTCATACCTGTGAAATATTAGCCTGATGTTTAATTGTACAAGTCTTACAGCAACTAATTATTTCTTTATGTCTTGCTATAATCAAGAAATAAATCAGCAAAATCAAGACTGTGTTGTATTTTCTGTTATACTTGCAAATGCAGAAATCAGTAGAGACAGAGACTCAAGAATAAAAAAAAAAAGTGAGGGTCTCTCATTTCTACATATTTAAGGTCCGTTTACAATTTAAAGGAAGCTATTGATTTAGACCTAAGTTAGAGTCTTTGTTATGACCACCTCTGAAATATCTGAAATGAACTTCCAGGTCTACTCTGAAGTGCAAAGCGATGCAACAGCTATTTAAATGCTGTACTGCCTTTATTCCAAACGCTTGGCTGAGTCCAAATAACCTCATCTAAACAAACACTTTTTCTCAGAGAAGGAGAGAAAGACTCAGTTCTCTGAAGAAAAGCAGTGCATAGAGATAGATACCTGGATTGGACAATAATCTGTGGCTATTGCCCTTCCACTGAAGTGTCACATTCCCAGGTGAGATCCTAGGACTCCAGGTGTGGCTGCAGTCTTCTGGGATGAGCTGAAAATGCCTTTGCTTGCAGTTTGGGTTCAAGCCAGATGGCGATGTGATGTGTGGGTCAGGCCCGATGTGACAGCTAACAGTGACTTGTAAGCCATTTATCTATCCCAGGTCCTAGGCCAGTGAAGGGCTTGAGGGCACATTTAACTCTTTGTGTTAAAAGTGCAACTCAGGCACATACTTAGATGTTTGGTTAATCATGATCAGATTTCATTGCATGCTAAACTAATGCTTTTTGGTTGCTGTTGAGAAGATATTCTCTATAAGCTATGCAACAGACATCCAGTCCTTTGAGACTCTTGTCATCTCCTCCTTCCCAAATGACTAAAGGAAGTAACAAAAATCCATATTTCTCTAAGACTGAGATTTTAATTTTTCTTTTTGTTTTTTAGATGTTTGCAAGTCTATGTTAATGTAATAAAGCATATGACTATGCTGTAATGATCAAAACCATAAATATTTAAGGTGTTCGTATTGTAGAAGGCATTCATCATCGTGATGGAATTGCAGTCAATTTCTATTTCAGTACAGCCTGTCTAGAAACTGATGGCAAGTTGAGGATAGATGTTCATCTTACGCTCCATAGACTGCCCCAGACTAATGCCTTAAAGTGAGCTGTTTGCTAGATAAATCTTCTTTATCATCTGTTTGTTTTGACAATGTTACTCTTTTCATCTTCAAAGCTCCATCTGTCTGTCCTCTATTAAATCTACCAGTGGAAAAAAAATCAATAATCTATTACTCTCTTGTTGACCCCTTTCTTACATTAGAAGGAAATGCATGTTTGCCTTTGTATGTAATGAGGTGAGGGGTGTGTCCATTTGAGATTTTAAAACTGCCAAGTGCCAGTTCAGTTTCACTTGCACCCTATATCCAACCTATAATTCACCAACAAGGAAAGGCCAACATACTAGTGGTGCTCTGAAAATGAGAGTGGTAGTAACCAGTGTCTTAGCTTTTCTTTATCTGCAGGGCTGTGGTGGGTGGCTTTGGCAGCTGTTAGGAAAGGAAGCACAGAACTTTTCCTGCAAAGACTTTCCCTTTGCTTGTTTTCTGTCCCTTCCTTCAGCCTTATCAGTACCCTTTGCTCCCACAACTTCCACTTTGACTAATAAAACCCCAAAGATCTGCCCACATCTCAGTTCTCTGGAAAAATATGCCTGTTGCTGCAGAGTAGAGGCAGTCACCCTACAGCTTCTTTCTTGCGCTATCATCTCCTGACTTCAGGGCGATATTTAGTAGTGTAACTACAAATTACACTGGGGAAAAGAGTGTCACAGTCTTTACACTTCCCCTTCCCCACCCTCCCTCCTCAAACCTCTTTCTGACTCAGCAACAGTGAGATCTTGCCCCTTCCCATAACTGAGTATATAAATATACTTTTTCTCCCTTGATTCAACACATGGGGCAGTGGGATGTAAAATGAAGAAAATTCAGGTATGGTAAGCTTCCAGTATACCTTTTCTGACGTAATCCAAAGCATTGAGTCTGTAGATAAGAAAAGAGCCTGCTGGCATCACGATAAAAAAAAAAACAAACCAAAAACCCCAAACCTAGTTTGGCTGCTATTCACTACTGTACCTCAAAGAACCCTGATGGATCATGTACTTCCTCCATGGAGGAAACATAAAATAATTCTCACCAATTTTTATCCACAATGGGGTTATTTTGCTAGCTCTGGATGTAATAAAATATTTCTTGGTTAAGAAAAAAAAAAAAAAGAGATCTAAGGTTTTTGTCTGCCCAGATGACATTAAGGATGTCAAATTGTGGAAATTTACCGGCAAAAAAGTCATAAGTTCACTCATTTGGAGCCCATTAGAGGCATGCCAAAACCAATAGGTGATATCCAGTACTCCTCACTGAATTCAAATAAGTAAGACTTCTCCTAATTTCAACTAATCCATTTAAGTATTATGTGAATTCAAACAACCCAACAGGCATCTTTTACTGTACTGCGTGTCCTTAACTGCTGTTGATGTCAACATCTCCGTTTACTGTCTTTAATGAGATAGCTTTTAATCTACAGACTCACATCAGAATTTACTAAAATTCTCTGCTGGATTTCGGTAGCTGGTATGTGCCCATCAGAGCATGTGGGATCATGCAGACTGCTTTTTGGCTCACATGTTGCTGCTCAGCACTTTATCAACATGAAAGTCAAAGGCTGTCCACAAGGTTCCTGAGCGCGTGGAAGGCAAACTAAACATGGATATAAGCATGGATACCACACTTCAGATTGGCATTGACCCAACTAACGAGCCTCGAAGGGCACACACCAGGCTAAAAGAGGAATAGCTACTCATTCCAATAACTACATTTCTAATGAATAAATTATATTTGGCCAGGAAAGGAGAAAGAGCTCGGCTGAGTCTCAAGGCTTGTTGTTTAGACTAAGGTTCAAATTCCAACACCAACAGTTATGCAGAGAATGCAGAATAGCTTTTATAGAAGACACTGAAAGACAGTCAACTGAAAGTACCAAATGGGCTGGTAAGCTACTCAACCAGGTAACTAGGCAGAAAGTCCAAAGCTGTCATCTGTGTATGGATTTGGGTCTGGATGTCTTTATCTCAGCAGGTGCACAAGCAATACCATATCGACTTTTCTAGAGGAGGCAGAAATGTCTTTCTTTCTTTTTGGCATTTTGACCAGAAATCCTATCTTACCATGGAAACCTTTCTTTTTTTATCAATCTTTCATCAAAAATGGCATATTCCCAAGAAAAATCTCAGTTTCAACAAACTGGCATTTTCCGACGATAAACTATGTTTCTGGAAAATACTCAAATAACTCTACTGCCTGACATCTGTTTAAATTGCTAAATATTGAATTGAGTGGTTCAGATTACCGTGGAACACCATAGCATTTTTCATTATATGATACTTTGAAAAAAAAGGCAGCTATATCAAATGGGAACTTTTGTTGGGAGTCTCTGTTTCATAGTACCAAAGAGCAATCTGAGCAGTGATGATCAGACCACTAAGCATGTGAAACTCCCAGTTCAGGGTCAAAGTGCTCAGGCTTTGGTTGCTCAAGGTGAAGCACTCGTAGCAATGCCTGCCCAACATATATTGGTCCCTTTCTGCTCCCACTGTCACATAATACTTGACACATTTTTGCACAACCCCCCTTGTGATGAACTGTACTAGGGAATTTAAAATAATTTTAGATAAAAGTCCAATGTGCTTTTGTGAAAGTGGGTTTGGTCCACCACATCTTCACAAACACACAGATCTTACTGTGTTGGGGCTGTGTGGCAAGGTTTTTGTAGTGGGGGTCTACAGAAGTGGCTTCCATGAGAACCTACTAGAAGCTTCCCCTGTGTCTGACAGAGTCAATGCCAGCCAGCTCTAAGATGGACCTGCCGCTGGCCAAGGCTAAATCTGTCAGTGACAGTGGTAGTGCATCTGTGATAATGTATTTAAGAAGGGGAACAATACTGCTTCACAACTGCAGTCACAGAGATGAGTGAAAACATGTGAACAAAATAACTTTGCAGACCTGAAAGCTGGTGAAAAATGAGAGGGAACAAGTACTCTAGGCACCTGAACAGAGATTCCTCTGCAGCCTGTGGTGAAGACCATGGTAAAGCAAGCTCTCCCTCTGCAGCCCATGAAGGTTAGAAGTGGAGCGGATCCCCACCTTCAGCCCATGGAGGACCCTACATATATTTTCATGTTTTCTTCAGAGAACATGAAGATTTCTCACTCAGATGTAAATCTCAGCTGATAATCTGAATGCAAATCCCCATTTGCTGTCCCATTGCACCACTTGGGGAGAGGAGGTAGAGAAAATTTGGAGTAAAATTTAGCCTAGGAAAAAGGGAGGGATGGCAGAAGGTGTTTAAGTTTTGGTTTTATTTCTCATTATCCAATGCCGATTTGATTGGTAATAAATTAAACTAATTTCCTCAAGTCAAATCAGTTTTGGCCATGACAGTAACAGCTGAGTGATCTTCCAGTCTTTATCGTGACCCATGGGACTCTCATTATAGTTTCTCTCCCCTGTCCAGCTGAGAAGTTGGCCGCCTACTAAAGCTGTTCTATTATTTCCCTCTTCAGCTGGACAGGGAGATAAACTATAACGAGAGTCCCATTGGTTCACACCCACACAGCTGAGAAAGTCCAGCAGCAGGTTTGGAACACATACAGTGGGGGTATCCTGGCTAGAGGCAATCAGCAATCTTTGGGGCAGAAGACCAAACATAAAAAGTGTGACATTGCTTCTACCTCAGGTAGGTATTTGATATAAAGGTCTTTTTCAGCCTCTTCTTGTAGGCTTGATTCAAAACCCACCAATGTCCACAAAAGCTCCATTTACTGACTTCCTGGTCTCTGGAAGTCCACCCTGTCAGTAAAAGCAAAATCAAATTATGTTTGCTTTTAGTAGGACAGAAATAGAAAATCCTTCAGGATATTTTCTTTTTTTCTTCAGAGAACACGAAGGCTTCTCGCTCAGATAAAGCCTCAACAGTGAGATTCAGTTTATGCATCTAATGTCTTTATATAACTAATGATCAGGCATGATTCATATCAGCTACCTGAGATGTCTGTTTTGGGATGAGATGAAAAGCACCCCAGGCAGCATTGATTCTGTTGATTATCTCCTGTCTGACCATTACAGATGAATCCTCTTCCAAGTCTTGGAAGTAGAAAAAACATCTCTTCACAGTCATGTTAACATTCATGACATGGAGCTTTGAACAAGTTTCTTGATGACTCAGGTGGCATAGCTTCAAAGGACTGAGGCATGACTAGTCTGAAGTGCTTACTTGATATCTGTTTATGCACACATATACACAGAACTACTTAAAATACATACATGCCCCTTTTCTTCCATACTCAGTAGGCTCTCCTTTAAAAAGACTCATCTCCTTGATGACTGGCACACTGTAGGGCCACTTACATGACTGAAAAGTGGATGTTCACTCCTGTTGTGAGTTTTACATCTGCTTAGCACCGCTGTGAATGGTCACATTTAGTATAGGGTGGACAAAAATCAAGTCCTCAAAAGTTTTATTCTCCCCTCACTGCAGACTTTTTCTCCCCTCAGTGCATAGTGACAGTGAGGAGTTTCCACAGTCAATCAAAGTATGTATCCAATGTAAATCTGAGGAGAGAAACATTTCCATTGACAGCAAAATGCGTAACTCCAGGCAGGTCTGACATAATCATCAAGAAATCATGAGATACATAAATACAGATGCATTTTCTTCCTCCTTGCTCCCATTTCAACAGCTGCAAATTAAATGTGAATTTTTTTAAAAATAATCCTGTGTGTTATTTATTTGCATTAGGGCAATTGGAGGCTAATGTTTTCTATTTATTCCCATGACATAAGAAATACAAGCAATGGTGCAGCAGGACATCTTTACTATGGCTGATAATGTGACCTCTTTTGATATGAGTTTCTATTCACTGGAAATGGGACTGTTCTTTTACAGGTGGCATATTTTGTAGTATTAGAACATCCCATCGAACAAGAAATATACAAATGGCTCTTCCATAGTTTATTCCCTCTCTCCCTGCTGATGGGATAGTTACAGTTTCAATTTACTGTTATTACATTAATGACCTGTTGCTTGGTGAGGAGAATAACAGGAAGAGATTTATATTGGTACTGGCAAACAGGAAACGCCCAATTCATTTCAGATGTCGGAGGCTGCTGAGACATGATTTGGCCATTGAAAAAGCCCTCATGATGGAGGACTTCTATGGTGGGCAAGTTTCTCATTCTCTCAGAAGTTTTAAGGAGCATTCCATAATGCAGAAATCAAGATCTTGTAGATTATGCAGGCCTTTTCTGCTCAAATAGGATAAACACTGAAAAAATCAACTCCTATTTAGGAATTTTACCACAGAGACCAACAGGATTAAGGGTGTTGGTAGGATGGATGTTTTAAAAAATTCGTTTCAAAGCTTTGCTGGTATGTTTAAATTTGGGCCAATATTCAGCTGTAAGCCAATAAAATGAGCCCAGAGTATCATGTCTGCAGAGAGCTGTGAGGCTGAGATAAACTTTGTGCTCTTTCCTGTACAAAGGAAACATCATGAAAAGGTAAAAGGCATTGCAAAAGGTCATTGAAGAGAAGTCAAGGTTGGGTTTCATGTCACCTAATTGAATGTCTTACACCATACAGAGCTTAACGTCTGGGTTGTCCTTATGTCTTGACAGGTTTGCTATCCAACTTTGACACCTATTCCCAGATAGAGTGAACTGCCCTGTGGAAATTCCTATTTCTCTCCACTGAATACAGAGAAAAGCGAAACGGTTCAGCTGCAGACATCTACACTGAAGCCTTCACACTAGCCAAGGTAGCACTAACATAACAAGTAACCTTGAAGAAGCATCTTATGGAGATTGGGACAAGTTAACAGTATTAGCATCAACTCCTCAACCAGACTGCGTTGCACCTTCCAAAGGAAACACAACTTTTCACTACAAGAACTTGATGTAGAAAAATGCAGCACTCTTGCAGTTGGAGTCTCATAGTAGCTCCTTCCAATGGTGTGCAAATAATATAACAAATATAGGAAGGGCTGGAGTCTGTGGGGGCTAGCAGAGACAAATGCAAAGTCACTTTCTCCCCATTATTTTTATTCACTTGGTTAATTGTTGACTTATTTCCAGCTAGAAATTTGTAGCTGTTGAATCATTGCTGCAGGGACAAGTCTAAACCCGAGGGAAGTTTTTTTGGGGGAAGGATATCTTTATTAGTAACTACTGAAAAAACACCGTTTCAGCAAAAATAAAATCTTCTGCTGGAAGGAGAACAACGGTTAAACACACATGTGGATATTTCTTTGTTACACTGCTTTCTTTATGTCTTTAATTTTTCCTGCCCTTTCCCCTCTCTTGGGAAGAACTGGATCCATTTTCTTTGGAAGTCAAGGCAGAAACATGAAAACATGAGCAGAAAATAAAAGATCTTCAGTCAAAGGATTAGTTCACAGTGTGAGTGAAGCAAATCCTAAGGACATAAATATCAATGAGGGCTCTCAAATATGCCTTGATATGCAGTTGTACGCCATCTATCAAAGGTGATAAAAAGACAGCTAACGTGAGAAGAAAACCCCTTAAGTTGAATAAAGTAAAAGTTACAGATCAAACCTTATTAACACCTGTCATTTACAACACCCACGTCAGGGGAAGAAATTAACATCTCCTGACACATTCCCACGTGTACAAAACACAAGTAATGCACGCGAAAAGGCACAAAGAGGGATGAATATTAAAGCAATCACTGAAAGGGAGGATTCATCTCCTGTTCCTAACTATGCATGAAGCAAAAAATAAAACGCTTATAGAGAAATTTTATAGACAAAAAAGCATCTGGGTACACCAGGGACCAGAGTCAAAGCGTGGAAGCTGTGAAAGCAGATGAAGAAGATCTCTGTCTGATCAAATGTGGATGAATAAATATCAGCAAACTGAGAAATAATGAATGCTTACATAAATAATAAGGCTAAACGCTGATTTAAAACTCAGCACCTGTTTGGAAGGAAAGCCTTTTTAAGTACCAACAAAAAGCAGGAGACTGAAGCCAAAACAGTGACAAATATTGCTGTGACAGAAAACCTCTACTGTATTGTGGCTGGATAGAGATAACAAAGGTAAATAACTTTAAAGTCATGGATTTAAGGGATGTGTGTGTTTGCTTTACTCTCTCCTTCAGTACATGCCAAAAGGAACGGAGTTTACAGTCATGTTGATGGAAATGAAAAGGCCAAAGTTCAGCTAGGAAAAAGGAGAATTGTTCTTTATCTACTTTACTGTGTGATGAGGGAGAAAATAGCGATGAGCCATGTAGTCTTGTTTCACTGTTTTGCTGCTCTGTACAGCTGCACTAGCAATAATGATGTCTGGTCATCCGTTAACTTTTGGTGTCTATAAATATACCACTGCCCCTTGTTGGCAGCAATGATCAGGTCTTTGAAATCCTCCTGATCTCTCAGAGGACTATTCCAGGGGCAACCCAGCTCTGCTGATCACCCCACTTTGATTTGCTTTATGGTCCCCAATGTAAGCACAAATCAATAATTGCCTACTGAGAGCAGGAATACAGCCATTGGGAATCTGCCTTTTTAACTTATCATGGCTGTGTTTGCTGTCAGTCACTCTCATCCAGGGCTCAGTTGCTCCTGGCCACGTGGGGCCAAGGATGACTCTGTGTGTGCATATATGCGTATCTATAAAGGGAAGAATAGGACTGTGTTTTTTTACTGATGGAGTTATAGATGCTGCTGCCTACTCACTCTCTCTTGTCCTCTCTTGTACTCCTGCCCTCATCAGGAGCTAGAAGTGCTCCAGAAACTGCAATAACCTACAGTGGCTGGGAACGGTGCCAAACTGGCTGTTGGCTGGAAGTTACTGGAGTCTGCTTCAGCATGGCCTTTCATACCCTCTGTACAACCCTCCTAAACCCTGAGGGATTAGTACCCCTCTGAGCCCCATTATACCATCCATCAATGAGCTTCCCACATGAGGAAAAATCTCAGCTGGCCAAGGAGAGTTGGAGGCTGGGCAGCACAAAGACCTTCATTCTCTCCCAGTGGAGAATCTTAATGTTTAGACTCATTGACTGCATATGTACAGTGTAAAATGCTCAAAGTGACTACTTCCTGGGATTAGAAGCTAAAACAAACAAGTAAACAGAGAAGCAATGTTAGCCTGCTTCTGCCCTATTATTAAAACAGTTTTATGACCTGAAATTTATACTCCAACTAATTTTGGCAATACTCTCTCAACTAATCTACTCCGCTCATACCTGCATCCGTCTTCTTACTTACAGCATTAGCTATCACCACAGGAATTTGTCTTTACTTTCTTCAAAAGATTTTTAGTGGGTTCTTCAGCCTTAAAATAAACAAGATCTTCTGGAATATATATTTGTCTCCTTAGCTCCCATGTGCAGGTTGCTGCATGATTCCTGCTAGCTGCATGGAGATTTATGTCCTAGAGCTCTATACAAACCTGCCATGTGACAGAATGTGAGTGGAAGCCAAAGGATGAATTATGGAAGTTGTTCTGTGTTTGCAGCAAAATTAACACTCTCTTACATAGAAACATGAGAACTGATCTTGCTTATCCTTTTGTATTTCATACTGAAATGGTCAATCTCTTGTGGGGTACAGTGCCTTCTACACTCAGAATCCCCTGAAGGCTGGTGCCTCAGCTCTGTCTCTGTGACAAAACATGGTGAAAAATAAGCTGACCTGAGTCACTTTGTGAACACCTGTCTTGAATATGGAAACTCATTCCTTTTTACATGCACTTTCAGTTCCCCCAGACCACCAAACCTTTTGGGCCTGCAGAATTCAAAGCACTAGGAAATAGGCTCTGAGCTCTACTTCAATATCTGAGCTCAGCCAATGGATTTAGGGGATTTTTTTTTTTTTAATTATTTCACTTGGAGATTTGCCCTATGTGAAGATCTCTGAATCACGTCACAAAAAAGTCTAGGCTGGAAGAGACCTCTAGAGATCATCTGATCCAAACTTCCATTAAAAGCAGGCCTTAGATTAGGTTATTCAGAGCCTTGCTAAGCCAAGCTTTGAATGTTTCCAACGAGGAAGACTCCACTGATTCTTCGGGTGACCTACTTCAATATTTAATTGTTCTCACTGTAAAGGAATTTTTTTATATCCAGGTGGAATTTCTCTTAAAGCCATTTGTACTGACTGCCTCTTGTCCTGTCAGTGTTCATCCTTGTGAAGAAAGTACCTTCACCTTCTCTATACCGATGTTCAGGTACTGGAAGATTGTGATTTGATTTCCTCTAGCCTTCCCTTCTCAAGGCTGAGCAAATATTCACTTTATTCATATGTCAAGTTCTCCAATCCTCTGATCACCTTGATGGCCTGGACTATCTCCGATTCTTTAGCAACTCCAAGACAAACTACATTCGTCTTCGTTTCTGTACTCATCTTGGCATTTACTGCCTGTCTAGTGTCAGGCACAAGATGTAGCCATGCATGAATATGTCACAGGAAATGACCTGTACTTTGCTTTACGGAGCCTGAGGCACCTTTGCAATGGTGCTTCTTTGGCTATAGGAAACTTCTTTGGCTACAGAGTCTGCTATAAGTCTGTAACAGATCTATCCTGTATTCAGGTCTCTGAGACTATCAGGCTAATACACAATTCATCTGTGCTAAGCATACTTACAGATACAAATGCACACATAGAGTCCCTCTCTCAGATAACTAGTTTAACTGATCTATTTGGAATGCACAAGCCATATGGTTCTGATTATTTATATAGATAAGCGTGTGTATTTTTTTTCTGCCTAAAAATAACTGGACTTAAAGAAGGGAGATGTTTCGGTGTAAATTATATAAAAATGGGAAAGCTGCTAATCCCTCGAGAAAACCCTTGCTAGTGTTGTACACAGTGCCAGGAAACCGCTGGGATGACAGGGCATGAGGCCTGGTAACTCAAACACACTTTGACCACGTTGTTTTACACCCTAAGTCTGACCACCCTGGCTGCTCCCTCTTGGGTTAGTGCACATTCCTTCAGAACAGCTGATGAAAGGCAGCTGCAGGACAAATATAACTCATGGCCTTCTGTGTTGTGGCTTCTTTTCTCCCTTTAAGCTCCTAGTTTTCAACAGTCCCTCTTAAACTCTCGTGGAATGAGGTTGTAATGAGGCCGGAAGGCTGAATGCAAACATCTGTGACAGCTCATGGTCTAAGTTTCTCTACACTGCCTAGCAGCCTCAGCCAGGACGAGCAATGTGAATGTCTGTGATGAAAAAACTCAAATCTAAGCTGAGTGGGTCTATCTAAGGTCTAAACAGGGTTGGATGAGGGATTCCCCAGATGTGCTTCGAAAACACGCATCATCCTTCACTTCTCCTCCTCCTTCTTTGTGTACTTTGAGGCTGGTACCTTAAGTAGGGCGAAGTATTACTCATGGCTCCTTGCAGCCTCTGAATTTCCCTTCCACCTATCCCATACTTTCTTGGCTATGCTGCATCTTGGCATAAGCATGGAAGGCAGATAGGTCGTTATTTCCTTTTAACTGAGGGCGTTCGTTATTCTTGGCAGTTGGCTGTCCTAAAAACTGTGTCCTCCAACTGTACCTATACCTACTGAAGGATTTCATGAAGTTAAACATACTAACACTTGACAAGATCTCAGATGCAAGCTTGAACGTGATAGAAAATGTGCATACTCTTCATTTAAATACAAATAAACAAACAACTAAACTTTATATTTTTCCTCAGTTACAGCATCATTTTTTGTGACTTTCTTCAAAGAACACTTGCCTTTTTGCTGATGTTGAGCAAAAAAATCCTCTTTACAAGATTTATATAGAGCTCTCTCTAACAAAGACTTTCTATGACACAATTCATAACCTTCCTTCACCCTCTTCCATTTCCAGTCTCATCCTATAAGGAAGTGTTTTTGAGGGTGAAATTGTGAGGGACCAGCTATTTCTGTCTCCCTGACAGTTCTCATTACAATTTTCCTCATTCACCTAAATGATTTGTTTCTGACTGTCAGTACGGCACAATCTCTTTCCTGACAGTGGAAATCTGACATTTAGCTGAGTTTTGCACTGGTTATTTGGGTGTAACAAATGGTTACCATTAATATTATTATAAATCTCTGAAGTTGCTGTGAGAGTGTGAAAAGACATCATTCTGTGTTCTAGCTCCTCTCCTGTGGTAAGTGTTGGCTTGGCAGACTGCTGACTCATGTTAGATCTCCCCTCTCCACAGTTTCACAGAAGAGCCAGGTTTGTGTGCCCTCCAATGCTTCGGATCTTGTATGCTTCTGTGGCTATTACTGCTGCACTCTGGAAGCACCCTCCCATTTCATCCACCCAACACCTCTTTGAAGTAGGGAAATAGAATTACAGCTATGCTGTGCATGGGGACCTAAACCATAAGTAGACCATATAACTTGTCTTTGATTCCACACTAGAAATCTGTGGGAGGTTAAGAGCTTAGCTCAGATTCCCCCCATGGAAGCCAGTGGTCTTACCGCTGGATGACCTCTTCGTGTCTGCAGCTACCTCCTTCAAGCCTACAGGGGCCTCATCTTTTGCTTCTATTTCTCAATCAGTGTTTTCAGAGCAGAGCTCAGGCTTGGAGCTTTGCTCTGGGCTACGTTACAGAGCACTGAACTGGCATCCAGTTAAGGATATGACTGCCAAGGAAGTGGGGTCCAAAGCCTCTCTGCAGCCTGATGGATGTCAGCCAGCATCAGCCACGTGGCACTTTCTTCCTGTACTTTAGGAGCAGAGAGAGCGGATTAATCTTCCCACCTCGCTTTCAGGTGGCCAGCAGCATGGAATTGATCTCACTTATGTCTCATGAGAGACCAGATCCCCTTGCGGATCCCATCAGCACTCCTTGGGTTCGGGTCCAGCAGACAGACTGTCCTACCAGCCACTGAGGTATATACAAGCATAATAATGATTAGCATGGTGCACAGAAATTTTGAGATAAAAATCTCAGGCTGTGTCTTGAACTACCATAGAAGATATGGAGAAGCGTTGAGTCAGATTACCCTGCTCATTCAAATTACAGTTACAGGGGAAATTGTTCCACTTGCCAACTTCTCTTCTTCTGAAAGGTCTTGTGATAAATTACTGATTGGTAGTCAGAAAAAGAGATTTATTCTCTGCTGGTGTTACTGTCTCAAATCCTCTAAGGATATACAGTAATTAATAGCAACAGTGAGTTCCAGAGGTCCAGTTTTCAGCCCTGACACACTTCTACAAACACAAGGACTGTCACTGGAAGTTCTCCTGAGAGAGTTTAAAAAAGGTCCAAACAAAACCAAGCCTTCGAAACAATGTATTGCAGAGATATGTTCAATGTCACAAGGGACAAGTGTTATTTCTGTGGTGGTCTTTCTGAGAGTCATTCTGGAGCAGAGAAGGTGCCACAAAAATAGTCAAAGGTATTCCTTTGAGATGACCTACTAGTTTACCTTATCCTATCATAAGCAATTCCTCGTTGACAGAAATCATTCTTTTGTTGTTGACTTCAACAGCTAAGAAGAGTAAAGAATTTTCCTCCAGGCAAAGAAAGGTAGCTGGAGATTTACACGCGTTTTCAGTGGAAGTACACTAGATGCATAAGTCTACATTTGGAAGCATTCTCTATTGTTTTTGGACATGAAAATAATGAAGCTAAAAAAAGAAAGTCTAATGGAAGGAAATCAGTCCTCAGAGCCAATTTTTTATTTTCTCGTGCATTTTTTAGATTTAAAGAACTTCAAAAGGTAGGTTAACTCCAGCCTAGAGGAGATAAAAAAAACTGAGAAATTCATATTTCACTTCCAACTTATCAAGAGACCTTGTGTTAGGTTTCCTAATATATTTCACAAATTCTTATTTTCTCATATATTTTGTTCCTAATTAATTTTCCAAAATCTAGCTTTCTCATATATTTTGGAATATTTTTCTTGCTTGAATTTATTTATTTGTAGAATTGTTAAAGTCTATAATTAAGTTTAAAAGTAGAATGGGATCCTGCTGATCCCAGACAAGCCTCAATAGCTTTACTTAAAACCTTTCATTTAAGGGTTAGTCAGCTGCAGAGTCTGAAGGCTGGGAAGTAAATATATGCAAAAGAATTTTTGAGAAAGTACATCAACAAGTCAGGTTAGACCTGAATTTAAGTTCTGTGAAATGAAGATTCAGACCAATAGAAACGTTTCTGTCTTCAAGCATTCCAGTAAAAACAATTTTGATTGGAATTATTCCCTTGATGGGTTTGTAAGCCAAACGCTACATCCTTTTGCTAGAAAAGAAGAGGCAGATTTGTTAGCATCCAGTAAGCTTCACAGTCTATTTTCATTCTTTATATGCAGCGAAATACAGAAAGTAAGTATGGAATGATAAAAATTGAAATGTAAATTGAGTTTTTAAAATCATTTGCTATGGGCGACATAGAAATGTAAATGCAGTGAAAAATATGATCTCAGGGTTGAACATTTTCCCTGCTTAATTTAAAATCAGAGCAGAATTTCTGTACGTCCAAATTGCATTTTATGGTTGATGTTTGCAGTGCTCTCCCAGGTGCATAGTACAAAGGAGTGTTAATTATTTAATGATGTGTACGGGAAGTCCATGGGAATGGAGATACTTGGAAATAAGAAAGATGAGTGGAAAGATACAAAGAGAGCAACCTAATGTAAATAATGAAACTTGTAAAACTCTGTCCTAAAAAAACTTCAGGATTGCCATAGCAACTGAAGACAAGAGCACGGCATGGGTAGCATCTCCATTCCCTTCAAAGACAGCTGCTGCTAAAGGGAAGTAAGTTTCTGAGATGAGATTTGCAGAGGCTTTTTTTGGGTGTCATTTACCTAGCAGGTTGGAATCTGTTCCCATAGATCCAGATGCATTCCAGCAGATGTATAAATGAGCCTTCTGGCATTAACTCCTTTCTTTGGCAGAGCTTGGATCCCTCCCAAACAGTGACTGCTTCCTGGAAGAGTACTGTCCTTGCTAGTCCTGAGAAATGAGCCTTCTTACCTACTTGAGGCTTAAAGCCGAAATAGACGTTCACAGCATGTAGTTTCTATACTTAGACCATAAGTATCATACCAATGCCCTCTCTCAGATGACAGACTATAGCTACGCTAGAATATGGGAGCCAAACTGGAGGCAACTGGAGAAGCTGAGGTTCCATCAACACTACAAGACCCTGGAGTGGTAGGGACTGATTTTAGGAGTTGCACTAGTATATTATCTTGAAAGCCTGTTCTGTAGATAACATTGTGAGACACCATGGCAAAGAAGCAATTTCCATGTAAACAATCCTACAAGTTAGTGCAGGTTCCACTGAAATTGCCAGGGGCTGGGTTTTTGTCTTCAATGAAAGCAAGCCTGAATCTTCATTGCTTCACAGTATTCTTCCACACATGCTGTAGCATGGCAGAATTAAATAATTCATATACCAGGTGGAAATTTGATGAATCATTATAACATTATAAGGCTCCCCTTATAGCCAAGCCTTGGGGTTCAGCACCATAACAAAATAAAACCAGTGAAACTGTAATTAAACTCTGCTTCCTCAGACCCTTGAAATTCAGATGGGAAAAATGCAGGAAGGGGATATGATTCAAATGGTGATGGGGGGAAATTGTGCTAACACAGAGACAAAGAAAGGTCATTCTGAAACACACCTTGGGGACAGCAGGTGTGGTAGTAAATTAACAATATATACTTCTTCAAGTCAGGGAAAAAGAGACACAGAGGAATTCCAGAGAAGAGTAAATCGCACATGGCAGAGCCAGCCAAGCAATAACCTGCTGATCTAGGGTCCATACATGGAGGTGCTCCATGCTCAAAACCTCTACAGACAACTGAACCAACAGGGCCAGACTTGCTTGCACTGAAGCCCCTTTCCTGTGCTGGTGTCTTTCCAGCACAGCGCATTGATCTACCAGTGACTAAGGTGGCTCTCCCTAGCTGATGAAATGAATTGAAACAAAAGGTACGCTTGACGGGGTTTTGGATCCATATCTCCTTACATATGTACACTGAAATAACCGCAATGCCACCTAGCGCGTTTAGTGACCGTGGCTGTGGAAATGCTAGAAAATGGCTCTTGGGGAACTGCAATAACCTGCTCTCTCCAGCTAATCCAGGCAGGAGGGGATTTCATCCCTTTGTCTCCCTTATCACGGAGGGTAACTCAAGGTTTCAAGGTTTTGAGGTACAGTAAAACTCACTCTGTCCTTCTGTATGCCTGTATCCTGATAGAGAGGAGTATAGAAACCTGATGTTGCAGACGCTTAAAAAGGCCTAAGACTGTAGTAGCCTAACGGTTTCACCCAAGAATCAGCCACACTCAATGATGCAGGCAAAGAGTCTCATTACTACGCATTTCATCTTCCTCCAATGTTTTATGAACTAGGTATTGAATATCAATGTATGAATTGCACCATTTTGAAAATTCTCTAAAGACCTCCTCAAACAATAAGGAGAAACTCAATCCAGCATCACTAATTGCTGAACAGAGAGTTTTATGGCTACAGCCTTAAGGCACTGGAACAAAAGAAAGATTTTACTTGTAGTAGTTGCTGCAGTTGAATGTTAATCACCCCAGACTATGACGTTTTGTTGACATTTGCAGGCTCTGAAATTACATGACCTAGATTCTGCATCTCATTTTTCTCATTTCAGAAATCCAGATTTGAGAAGCAGATCTCTGTGATGTTTTAATGATCAACAATTTACACAAAGGAATGGGAAACTCAATGGACAGTTTTAGACATTACATTTTTAAGTAAGAATTTTTCTACACACTCTGTCTTTTGATCCTGTATTTATATGCTGAAAATATAGAAGTTTTGTGTATGTAGGATGGTAGGCTTTTATCTTAAATGGAAACCAGGGTGCTTTTCCATCTCATTTCTCCCAGTGAATATTGTTTTCATAGATGTCACAGTAATATAAAGATTGTCTTCTTTTTGATAACACAAAATACATTTCAGATAAACTGAAGGAAAATGGGTAATTTTCTGTCTGGATTTCTGGAAATAATTAATTTTACAACGAAACAAACTCAACTAACCTTCCCTAAGAGCTACGTTTTGCTTTAGGTCTGAATCATAAGTAAGTTGCTTCAGTTACCTTTGAGGAACTGATACTATTTAACATTTTTCTCCAGTCTCTCCCCCTGAAGCATATAAGGGGCTATGGAGAATATAAGACCCCTTTTGTTAGTGGATTTTATGTAGGAAATAATGGAAGAAAGATCGGTGGCCTTACTTTCTACGTACAACTATAATTCATTATCAAGTGTTGGTAGAGAAATCCTAATATGCCTTGGATATTCCTCTCTGGAGAAGAAAAGTATTTACTTATAAGGTACAGAATTATGTTCTTGAGGAATAGCTGATCATCTTCTTATGTGTCAGAAGCAGAGATTACTTTCTTGATATCCAGATCCAAGAAATAGTGTAGGACATTCTACCACAGAAATGGATGTCATATCAGGACAGTGAGTAAGAAACAACTTGGAAAAGGATAGGAAAGGCAATGATGTTTCTGTGCGGTTAGATAGAAGAGAACAGTATGTAAGAACTAACCAGAGTACAGGTTAAGAAAAATCAGGGGAAAGAAAATACCTTCTGTCCAACTCAAATGGAGAAATCTAGAAAGTAGCTAGAACTGTCCAAAAGAGGGGAAAAATCTTCAGAAAGTTGAGCAGGTTTCTTGCAGGGAGAAAAGAGGAATAATCCAGCTATTTTCCAGGAGAAAGAAGGGAAGTTTTATCAACTACAGATGAGATCTGTGTTATGGGGAGACAGTACCCTGGCAATGATTTGCACTGGAACTGGTGACATCATAGGAAGCTTCATTGCAAAGATCCTGGGAGAAACTGCAAATGGGAGGAGAGTTGTCTCTCAGCGGCAGAGAAGCAAGACGTTAGGGAAGATAGGTGAAAACTTAAGAAGTACCCTTTCATTTCTGTTGGAAGTTGGAAGTTAAAAGGAAAAGAGGAGATACCTGTCATCACAACTCATGTTACCACCACGAGGCCATATATGATTCCAGGTCCAAAAGAATGCTTAAATACTTACAGATTTCCAATATTGAAGTGTAAGATGTCTAGCACTAACCACTTCTGCCCAGCTTTTACTGGATAACACAACTGTCCCCTCCTTAAACATCTGTTTGCAATGTAATAACATAAGTGGCAAATCTTAATTAATACTGTAAATTGGTTATCTGAATACCCCCAAAACCGTGAACTCCGAAGACAAGAAAGGTTTTTTTTGAAAAAAAAGGTATCCTGTAGGATAAAGCACTTGTGAAGCATAAACATCGCTCAATTGTGAAGAACAGAAAAAAAATGGGAGTTAATAACAATGAATGTAAGCTGCAAGTTTTAAAATCTAAGTGGTTCATAGCAAAAGTTAAAGTATCAGCAACAATTGACAGGACTACAGTCAATAAGAACAAATGTTTTAGGAGAGGAAAAAAAGCTAAGCTCGAGTATAAGTAATTTACTGGATACAGGTTCAAAATCATTTAACGAGTAAATATAAAATCAGAAATAGTAACACGAAAATGTTCAGCAGATATTTCTGTTCTGTATTTGAAGGATACAAAATAAAGAAGAAAATTCAAATGATTTTGTGGATGAAAAAATATAAAATAAGATATGAATTGCATTTAATACCAGGGTTCTTCAAATAAAGAAATCAAGGGAATACTTTATATTTAAGAGTCAAAATGGGCTGAGGTGAGAATTATCCTAACTGTCTGTGGTTAGTTGGTAATTCATCCTGATAAATATGGCAAAATCATATCACCAGAGAAACCTCTTGTGATTCCTGTAGTTAGAAAAGGGATAAACCAACCAGAGAGTCTGATGTTCCTTATGACCCTGATTGTGGGTCAGTGAATTCAGGACTCTGTCAATGAAGAGTCAGACCTTAAAAAGCTAACTGATGCCAAGCAAAATGATTTGAATAGAAGGTATATCTTGTTAAACAAGTCCATTATCTGTTTCTGATAAGATTATAGGTTTGGATGATTAAGACAGCTGGACTGAGGAGGTACCTTTGGATTTCTCGAAGGCACTTCATTTAATACTGCCTGACACGCTGGTTAAAATCTTGCATTAAAAGAAATCAACAGGGAACAAAACGGATGAAAAACTGGCTCACTGACAGGCCTTGAAATGGAGTTGATAATGTTGCTGTTGCTGAGTGAGGCCATCAGTACAGGACTTGTCTGGACACTGGCTCTTGGTCCAATACCATATGATGTTTTCATTACTGATGTAGCAGATGAGAATAAATATTTGCAAGAAAGACATTTGGTATTGTATACTGTTCTAATTTTCATCCAGAAAATTAGCTCTCATATGGCCTAATCAAGATGCAAGATCTGGGGGAAGAGAAAATAAATATCTCCACAGGGGATATATGAAAAAAAGAGTATGTTTATAGGAGAGTGATTCTTACTCTGGACACAATATTGGGTGGTCCATTAAGAAAATGTTGCAGCCAACTGAGCTAACCATCTTTCCAGTCAGATATGGAAATAAGAGGCTAAAACATCAACTGGGATCTAGGAAATGTGCCTTTCTTAGAAGGAGTAAAGAGTACAATCTATTCAGGTTATTCAAGAGAAGGTGGGAGTAAGTGATTTTGTTCTATTTGTGTCCCAGGAAGTTTCTAAGAATAGACGTCAAATATATCAGCAGTTTAGGTAAAGTTGATACCTATTGGAGAAAGATGAACCAAGAGACCTCTCAGGGTCACTGCCAGGCATGTCCTCCATAATATTGTGACATGATGGATTATAAACTAGAAAAAAGTGGCAATGTCCTAGTTGTGAGATTAAGTAAACATTGGAGCAGCTATCAGCAAACATGCTGAACTCACCCTCACTTCTTTACCAGCAGATTAGCTATCTCTATTAAACATGTTTAGTCCACCTTTTGGGGAAGAATGCAATGGCCTGTGCCAACCTGCAGGATACTGGTGACCTCCTGCCTCTTAGCCTTGCAACCCGACTGTTAATCTACAGAATAGGAATATTTCTGTCAACATATTTTTGCTACTTACACCTCCATGTATCTTCTTTCCTGATTGACTTTTTCAGGTAGCACCAGAGCATCTGAATATCTTCTATTAATTTAATATTCACAGTTCTAAGGTTAAGTCCCTTCATGGTGTCTCTTCAATACACAGCACTAACTTCACAAAGTTACCTTTGAAACTATAAATCTGGACTTTCCTAGGGGTTGAGGTAATTTTAAAAGCCTGGAGGGGTGGCAAACTGTTCAGATGTATCTCCAGGCTGCTCTCTGTATCTCCTGAGGTCTTGGACAAATCTCAGCTACTTCCCTCTCTCATCCTTTATGCTTGGCTTTGGGTTCTTATAAGGTGTTATCACAGTTTTCTTCCAAAATATTTGTGTCAGGGAAAGCTAGATACATCTAGATGATTGAAAGCATTTTGAAGATTTTACTTGGTAAAATAAAGAACATAATGTTAGAATTATCTAACTGAAGGGTGAATACTTTGCATGCAGACCTAGCGCTCAGTGCTGTGCGGTGAAGAGGAGCTGCTGACAAACTACTGCTCTGCACATTACAGTCTCTTCCTATCCCTGCAATGAGCTGCCACAGAGAACCACTCTTCATGGTTCTGTTTTCCCATTTCTCACATGCATTTCTGCAGTAAGGGCTTGTCTGTAGTATATGAAGAAAAGTCAATCATCCTGGAAAAAAATTCAAGAAACTGTCTTGAAAGAAAATTAATATGCCTTTGCTTTAAGCAGTCATGTAACTATTCTACAACAATCATGATTCGTAGCTATAGTTTCCTACATTGTTTAATGTTTATGAAGCACGTTGAAAGTAAAGGGCACACTTTTACTATATTGCAGAACTCAATGATCTGAAATATTCTTATAGTCTAGTTCCAAGAAATAATTGTCTGCTTTAGGTTTGTTTGGAAATAGCTTATTCTAAATTACTGTTACTTTTGCATTAAAGAATTTTCTCTTCTTCTTATCCTTTATTTTTTCAAATGATATCCCAAGCGGTGTAATCCTATAATTCAAAAATATGTCAAAGCTAGCCTTTAGCACTAAAAAAACCCATATGGCAGGTTTGAATAATGTCAGAAATTGCTATGTGAAGAAGACAATAAACAATGTTTGCCTTCTCTTTGAAGACTGTTTTTCAAGATTCTTCATAGGAATTACCCTGGAGGTGTTTAAGGGGAGACTGAATGAGGCACTGAGTGCCATGGTTTAGATGATGGTGTTAGTGTTGGTGTTAGTTGTGGTTTATAGGTTGGACTCGATGACCTCGGAGGTCCTTTCCAACCTTATGATACTGTGATACTGTGTGATACCAAGACTGAAATATTACCTTGGTACCAATAATGATTTAGGGGTCCAGGAGGCTAGGAAGAATAATTTTCTTTTCAATGTACTTCCACTTAGTCCTTCTGACTCAGTGAGAAATCTAGAACCGCTGTATTATATTATAATTATATTTTGCTTTACTCTGCCCTTTTATCAACCGTTTTCCTCTTAGCAAATAGAAGATACAATACAAGCTGCTCAGTTAGTAAAGTTTTTTAAAAGAATGGATGCTGTCAAATCAGTGTGTATGCTTGTTTTGTTTTCTGAATTCATTATGGGTTCTCTAAAGGCAACTCCTCATTTATTACTCCAGGAATTATTATTAGAACTATTAAGGTTCATTGTATCTAGCCTCCTGCTGATAATGTCTCTATTGTAAACATCTTAAAGAAAAGTTGATAACTTAGTCTATTTTAGACTACAAAACCTCATTCCCACTGTTTTCAGTGAGAGCAGGGCAGCCTCAGTTGATTCCTACTGATTTCCACAGGATGTTAGGAGATGTCTAAATAGGAATTAGAAACCGAAATACTTTGTTATAGCAGGGGCTTAGGTAGTAATAAGTTGGATTTCTGTTATAAGCTGGGAGCTCATCAGCAGGAAATAACTGAGGAGAAGAAAGACATGCGTGTGACAATTAGATAAAAGCTAAGCGTGAGCCACAGAAATGATTCAGCTTTAAATAAGGCAAAGGCAGTCTTGGAGTGTCTCAAGAAAAGTATTTCCAGAATGAAAGTGTTAAGTTGTGCTGCACACTGCAGAGCTCTCATCACCCATTTGGAAAGAAAGATGAGTTTATACTGCAAGAGCCACAGAGAGAGAAGTCACAGGGGTGACCAGGGAAGGGAGAGTTCATGATTTTAAAGGAGTCTAACTGAGCTGGGGATTTGTCTGGTCTTGCAAAAGTAAGAGGGAGAAGGGGTTTGGCTGTTGGCTATAAATACACCAACAGTGAACACCACAGAAAGATCAGAATGAATTAATTTAACGGATGCAACTAGAAGAACAATAAGGTATCAACTACTTATGATAAATCTAGGCTGGAAGTTAGAAGAATGTTTCTAATTGTTGTAGCAGTGAGACCCTGGAAGACCCTCTGGTAGGGGTAATCAGGACAAAAATCCCTCCTCCTGTTATTTTTTTTCTAAATTGCAACATGATCAGCTTAAAAGCTCATCTCCATGATATGTGCCTGCTGGGGATAAGACTTGGCCCAGAAGAATCTTCCAGCTTCCTGTTCCTAGGGGATGTTTGGGATTGTTTAAGCACATGACTGTACTCTTCTATGTCTCAAGAAGGCAGGGATTTTCAGTGGGGGATAATTCCTGCCAATGATTTGTGTGTGACCTGAACAGTCTGGATCACAACAAAGCCTGCCACCTGGACCAGTGTGTCTGGTCCAGGGCCATCTCCCATTTTTCTGGGATACAGAGTCATCCCTGAGGAAAGGTCAAGAATGAAAACAGAGGTCAGTGTCATTTTTTTTAAAGTTTCAACAAAGATGCCGTATAAAAACCTGGTGTTTCCTCACTCTATTTATCGCTCTTTGTTCCTGAAATAAGAAATACTGAATTTGGAGCCCAAGGTGATATGTCTGCATTGAAATAGTCTCTTGGTTGTTATTCTGATCTGCTGGTTCCTGTTCTATCATTCTGGGAACATGTCACCGAGTGATCAAGTCAACCCTGGCTCCCAGGCTAGCTTGCTCAGCACAAGAGAACTTGTGTGTACCTGTAGGAAGGCTACTTATATCTTAATAAATTGAATATAGCTTGTGAAATCTCATAATTTCCACTGTGCCTCACAGTGCTTAGACTTGTGCAACTTTGGCGCCTGTCAAATGAGGCTTTTGGCAGATTTGTGAATGACCTTGAGAGATGGACACTGCTGGAGCAGCACTGAATGAGCAACATTTTCCATTTCAAGATGTTTCACCTTGCCGAGAACAGCTAGGCTATGATATCTGATTAAAGGAGAAGGAGACTGAGGCACGATGGTAGCTTACAAGAGCCTTTTTTAATGAAAAAGAAAGTACGTGTGTGAAGGTATGGTGATGCTTGGTTTTTTGGACAGATCTACTGACTGTCTCCAGTCACCATGAACTGCAGCTCAGGCTGTTCAGCATCCAGAAGCTGGAATTTGCCTAGCAACAACATCGAACAAAACTCTTTATTATTCGTTACAGGAGAGGCATTTACAGAAGGTGTTCATGGTTGATCATAATGATCAGACAAGTACCCACTAAGAGCAATGTACCTGACCATTTAAGTTATATTTAGAAAAAAAAAATAATCACATCTTATTCTAGTATTAATTTTTAAGTCACACCCAGGGGGGCCTTAGGTTAACTGGGTACATTGAACCAGATTTTGTACATATGTAATGTAGGAATCAGGAGTCTGACCCAAAGGTTCTCATGATCAAAGCAATAAAAATATGAAAATGGGCCAGAGATGCTATAATTAGCCTATTCTTTGAGTCTTGCTCAAATGTGTGCAGACCCTAGGAAAAGAGTACTGGTCCAACTCATTTATCACTCCCTCTGTTTCAGATGTCAGAGCAGCTGCTATAACTGAAATTGTGAATCTATTGCACCTGCATATGACTCTGAATGGGACTGTGATTGGAGAAAGATAAAATGGGACTCATACCACCTTGTTTTAGACACCTGTGCTGTAGAGCGCTGCCCATCAAAGAGGCTGCCTATGCTCCTTTTAGTCAGTGAAGAGATACAGGATCTGCAGGGCATATCATGCCAAAATAGATACCTAAAGCAGACCAGACAAAACTCTCGCTGAAAGTACCCATTTCTTTCTGTTTCCTGTACAAAGAGTCCAAATGTTGATGCTTGTGTGGAGGTGTCCTCTTCTTCAGGTGATCTGTGTGTTGTGGCAGGGCTGTATCCAGATTCAGTTTGTTCCTTGATGGCAAATGCATTTTGTCTTAATTCCTTATAACTGACAGATTTTTGTGACAAGATTGGGCACATGACCTTTAGCGGATGAATATAGATCTTAAATGGACTAGAGGTACTGTGCGTGTGCATGAAACCAGAAAAAAAAAGAGGCCAGAAATACAGAACAAAAAGTAACACAGTAAGTGTCAGAAAAATGCTAGCTGCTTTTACATATTGCGTAGAAAATAGTTTAAGCACAGGTATTATGATGATGGGGGACATATAATTTGTCAGTTTGATATCATCAGCAAATAAAGCAAAGCAGAATTGCAGTTAAAGACCAAAGAGGTAATTGAAGCTCTTTGTAGCTCTTAGAGGCTTTGTTGTAACTGCACTGGGCACTGTTGCATTAAGTTCTAAGAACTGTAAACTAGAAGACATTCAGGAGAGCTATAAAAATGATTAGGGGCCTGAAATTACTGACCTAGAAAGAAAAGATGAGGTAGATTAAAGCACACCCTTGAAAAGACGAAATGATGAGCTAATTGCTCTACAAAGGGCTCTGCATGTGGTTTTCCACACCATTCAGAGCATGAAAGGACTGCAGTGTAGGTGAATGCCAGTTCTGATACACAAGATAGCAATGTAGAAATCCGGTTCAACCCATAAACACAAGCTTTATTCACTTTTGATGCCTTCTGACCTGAAATGCTATTTCTATAATCACAAAACCAAGGATTGAAAAAGTCCTTTGAATTTCTTTCTTCAGCTTCTTCTTTTCCAAATACTCAGTGCCTTTCTCTTAGAACAGAAACGCAGATCATACTGGTGAAACACAATGCTTTTAAAATCTTTATGCAATATTGGCACAAATTGTTCATCTCCCTTCAAGGGCCCGTAGGCAAAATCCCTGTATATGTCAATAGAAATTCAGTGAATAGATTGAACTGAAAACATTATCCTGAGCAAAGAACTTTTTTCACAACTCCGAATTTGTCACTGCTCTATTTTGAGGTTTAATTGCCACCTAGAGCATTTAGATGCCAACAAAAGTCAAAGAATTCATCTGCAAATATTTCACCAATGCCAGTGGCAAGAGCCTCTAAAAATACACAGTAGAGGACAAAAGACACGGGCTGAACATCAAACTTATGTCTGAAAATGCTGACTGCACAGTGAATTAATTTCATAATTGATGGTATCATCCTGAGCATTGACCAGCCTGCAGTGAATCAAACTGGAGGATTAGGTATTGTCTTTATGCACGCTCCCCCCATGGGTGGTAGAAAAGTGTAGTGATAAACAAGCAATTTTTCTGGAGGGTGAGTAGCACAGGGCCAAGAACTTGAAGCAGACTATGAACTCTTTGAAGCAGGAATTATTATTCACAAGAGCTAGTTGTCATAAATGAACTAAACCACATCAAAGCTGCAGAGGTTATGTAAGGATCCTAACATACCCTTGGCTTTCCAGAACCCACAGGATCTGGACTGAGCAGATCTGAACAAAAGCTACAAGTGCATACTCAGGCTACTTTTAATGATCATACGTTATTTCATAATGATGGAGTAAAAAGAAAGAAATTAGGATCTGGTTCACTGGCATGGTGAATCCTGCCTTTAACGTAAATCAAATCCAGACAAACCCTTTTGCATGTGCTCGTGTCACTGTAGAATTCATGGGATTTAAGCAAGAGTGATTTTGCAGAGCAAGCATACAGTTATTTGCTCTCAGAAACAGGGATGCTTTCTTTGAACGTGATTGAAATCAGAAGAGATTAAGACTAAAAAGAAACACTGTGATAAAATAATGCAATTTTCTCTCTATCAGTTGTCATCTCGCCCATGGGATCCTGTATCCTGTGTCACGTATCTACTTCTGAGGAGAGCTGGAACACAATTTTCATCTTGATTTAAAGATCTACCATGATGGAGCTCTAGCCTTCAGTTAGTTATACCAGTTATTAGTCACGTTTTCAGAGCATTAAAGAGCGCCTTATTTCAGCAGTTGTTCATCACTCTGATTATTAAAAAAAAAACTGTTGCAAACCCCCAATGTCTTTTAGGGACAAATGCTCAGGTTGAGAGGAGTCGCTTGGATAGAGACCATTAATCTGCACCTCCCTTGCTCGTACTTCCTCTCTGGTCACACCTTTTAAAATTATTAACTCCTTAGACCTGAGTCTGTTGCTCTTGCTTTGGATCTAAATCATCCAATGTATTTGGGCAGTTATATTAGTAATAGCTGATATCAAGGTCCAAGGCTCAGTGTCATAGCTCTAAATCAGAAAACACCTTCGGAGAGGAATGATATAAAAGAACATTAATTAATGGAGTAGTGAAAGTCATCTAAGCTCTTAGTAACAGCTACCAAACATTTGACAGCTTTACACTAAATATATTCCACATTTCACTTGTTCCACATGTCTGCTGTGTGGAAAGCATAGGCTTCCAGGCTTCTCCCAGGTAGTTAAAATTCAATATCATTCTATAAATTTGAATTGTCAAGTCAGATCAAAGAATCTAAAGCCATCTAAGGAGTGCATTGCAAACACTGCATGCTAAGTGCCCACAGGTTTTCACAACCTGCCAACCAGGTATCTTTTACCTGTGCACACACAAAAGGCAGGGAGTCATTAAGGAGGCAGGAGAAGGGATAATATTCTACCTGATCATTCATTTGTTCTCCAGGTGTGACAAATTCACAGGTAGTATCAGTGGAGCAGCTCTCTTCTGCAGTATCTAGAGTTGAGCATACTGACACTGGTCAAAAAAAGAGCATGTCACTATAGTTCAGCATCTTTAAAAGGACATCTGCCCTGCAGTCCTGTGGCACCAAATAATAACAAATTCCAGTAGAGGACAAATAAAAGTGAGCCCTTGTATAAATGTTAACCCTGAGCTGGCTGTTCTGCACTATCTGTGCTCGATGGACCTATTCTTGTTCTTTCTTTGGAGTCAACAGCAGACAATCTGTTTCTATTTTCCCTTTGGAAGAGGAAGCACTGAAACTCTGGGACCTGTGAAGCCAATGGAGGTATTGGCAGAATGCTCTGCAAGGCTTTGGGATTGGGTGAAACAGCAACCCAATTGTATTAACCATGTCCTTGTAGGTGCACTTTTGCAAGAGATATTGGCTTAAACAAGTGTAGAAAGTATCAGAGTCACTGCTGACATCAAGTATGTTTGAAAAGTGCCCTTTGCCACAGCTGTGAGCTGAAAATGGTCTGAGTGACTCATGTAGTGCTTAAAGAAAGAACAACACTGACTTTTTAAGATGACAAGATGCAGATGTCCCCAAAAATTGAAATAATTTAAAAATATCAGTATGGTTTTCCTAGATCAACATTTTTTATCTTCACACACAAAAGAAACCTTTAAACTGAATGTGACTGTCAGTTACTGAGGTGTTATTTTATTTGACACTCTGTTGCATCTCTTCTGTTCTTTTCCTGCTCTGCCCTTTATTTTTACTTCAGTTTCTCCCTGAAATTCTCCTTTGATTCTTTCTCTGTTCGTCTTCAAATTCTTCCCAAAGTAAAGATTGAATAAAAAAGATCCAAGTTTAATTCAACATTTAAAATCAATAAGCTAACAGGAAAATGTTCTGTGAATATATTAGAAATATAAAGAAGGAAAAGAGAATGCATACCAACCCACCATTTAATGGGAAAAACAAAAAAAGGGGGGGTTATTGCAGAGAGGGCTGAAAATAATTGCCATTTTTCTTCACTTTTCTCCCCAAAATAGCTAACTTATGCCTAGATACATGATAAAATTAATTTTCACAAAGAGATTGAAATGCAAATGAGATCAGGGAGTGAACCAAAAGTCAACGGTTATTTATATTAAATAGATGGGTTCAGCTCAGCAGGGTCTGCTAAAATTGAGCGAATTTAAGAAACTAGCCGAGGTAGCTCTGAATTGCTGGAGAGTATCTCAGAGAAATCAGCGAGGGCACTATGGTCCCAGAGGGCTAGAGGAAAGCATGTATTGTATCAGGGATTTTGAGATGAGCTACTTTAACTTTGTTACACAGGTAGGTAGCAGAAAAGATTATTAAATTATCAGTTTCTGCAGGTTTGTAGAATAATAGATGCTTAAAGTATTGAATGCAGGTGTGTCAATAGCAAATTGGGCCAAACTAATTCAATACCGTTTTTCTAAAGAAAATTGGAAAATCCTGTGGATGCAGATGATGAGATCGGTTTAGTAAATTATAGACCCAGCTTCAGTGATGCTGTTCATGATCTCCCAATCAACAGTTGCACGTAAATTAAAAGAATACAATTTAGGTCCCTGACAGCCAATGTTCACTGGCACAGAGCTGGAGCAGAACAAATAATGGGCTGTGTTAGTCTGTCATCCTTCATTTCCACCTCCATATTTTCTGTTAAGAGGGCCCAAGACTAGAAACCAGGGTCTAGATGATGTCAGTGGATGTAAACATGGATTGGGGAACCATACAGAAAGAATGAAATTTGATAGTGAAGGAGGGGTTCAGTGAGGCCCAGTCTGGGCTCCTGTGTTGGTCTTTATTTTTATGAGTGATTTTGGTGATAAAGAGGCAACATGATCAGGGCAGCTGAAAAAAACTCTGAGTGGAAGTGAGCTCTAAGTTTTTAGTAGGAGATCAGGTTTGAAAACAGCCTTGATGAATTAGAGAGGGTGTCCGAAACCAGTCAGATGAAATTTGATCAAAATTAGAAGCTGAGTTCTGTACTTTGGGAGGAAAACCGGACAATTACGACGTAGCTAATACTTGCATTAGTACAACAATTGCCAAGAAGTGTACGCTGAACATAGCGGATGACAAACTGAATCTATGTTAAAATGGGGTGGTGTTGAAGGTTTGAAAAGTTTTCTTCTGAGAGGTATTTAGCAAGATTTTGGATGTAAAACTGAAGAGATGTGCATTACAGAATAACTTAAAAAAAAAAAAAAAAGACAACATCAGAAGAATCCAAATGAAATCTACAGAAACAAATGAAATTTGAAAAGGCTGGAGCAAGTGTGTTTGTTAATCTAGAAAAGAGCAGTTTAAGTCATGGTCAGCCAGTGTGCAAAACAGTGTGAGAAGGCCAATGGCAATGTCATCATTTAGGCTTGTGATAGGATAGAAAGAAATCAGTTCACTTCAATTAAAATAAACAGCAAGAAAAAGTAGATTTCATATAGGAAAATATTTCAAAATATGAACAATGCAAAACACAGATGGTGCGCAGATTTTGTGTGGTCTTATTCACTGAAAATTTCTAAGAGTAGCAAGACAAACATTTTTCATGATGATTTAAATATAAATACTTGCCCTTTGGGAAAAATCATCTATTGTCATTCCTTCTGGTTCTCTATTTCCATGCATGCCTGATCAATTGATGAAACTAATTTACCCACCTATGCTGCCTGCACACATGAAAAAACTTCCAGGATGTACTGAAGCAGGAAAAAGAATGGAGTGGCTGTCGTGTAACATCAGGAAGGAACTGACTGCTGTCTGGCTCTTAGGGATAAGAACTGCAGAGTCCCATTTCTTGAGACTTTTTAGATAAGGCTTGCACAGCACAACTTGTCCTGTCTCTGTAAACATCTTGTTCAAGCTGTCAGGTTGGGACTGAGAAAAAGGGTACTTGAAGAAGTGGAACTGAAATTTTAAGAAAACAACAAATCCAAGTGATAATTTGCAGCAAGCCTTGAAAGAATGAAGGAAATGGGATAGTGCAGTACAGAAGAGAGGATAAACACAGTGGCCTCATGGCCAAGTGCTTGGAATCAGTAAGAGTCCAAAAGGAGCTATATGTATAATGAAATGAAGTGCACTCAATATTTCTTTAGAGCTATAGTGTTCTCCTGTGTACCTAATTTTGCCCTACACCTAATGTTTGAGTTCTTGATCCTCTGCACTTCTTGATTATCTGAACCTTATTTTAAAGAAAGGCCAAAATAAGCTTGGAAAAACTTTTCAAATATGTGACTGTGCAGAAAGTAAAAAATACTGCAGTCATCTCTTGAGTTCACTATTCCAGGCAAAATGGAAGCAGTGCTCAGGCTCTTCTGGCTCTTCCGGACCACTGTAAGCACCATCATTCAGCCTTGCTGATAAAATCAAAGGTCTTGCGATGGATGCGTCATAAGAGGTACATGTGCAGGTTTTAAATAATTTGTCACATGACAGTATTTGTATCTCCTTACCCTGAGGTTTAGCTCCAGTTTTACATTTTCATCTGTTGTGAAATAGAACATCTCTGGATTTTTGTAATGACTTTCCATTCTAGCACAGCATAACGAAAATACTTCACAACTGAAGTTTATTGACCTAAACATGTCAAAATGCTATTTCTATTTCATTAACTCTGAAATTATTATTGCACTTTCAGTGGCTCTTTTCTTTGAAGACGTGTTTCAAGGCAATTTTTGAAAACAAATTTTAATCCACTCTCTTTCATTCTTGCACATTTCTTTCTCTAATGAATACTAATGTTGGCAAAGAATGCAAGGCTTGACCCAGGAAAAAAAAAATATGTGAAACCAGCTTGTACATTCTTGCTTTAAACCTAAAGGGACAATAGTCAAAGTCACTTTGCTTCTATTTCCACTATGCAGATTAATTAATTCATGTTCACAAAGTGCTCTGATAATTTTGGTTAGTGGTTCTTATATAAGTGCTAATGTTAATACTGTGAACATTTTTTTCCTAGACTGTTTCAATAGACACCACCATTGGGAGAGAAACACGCTGCAATTATTGGCTAGCTTGCTAGTATTCTGAGACAGATGATTATTACTGGAGAAGGGTAGAAGGCTTAGATGAAGTTTTGTTGAACACTTTCATTCTTTGATTATTTTTGATATGTGACTGACAGCCATAACACAGGTCTGAGAGGAAGCAGCATATATAAGTGGCTTGTGTATCCCAATGTCTCACAAAGGTAGCGTTTGAGGTAGAACTGTTGGACTTCACTTACCATTTTGAGGTGTGGTGGAGTAACTTAGAGTTTCTTTATCATATTCATCTTTTCCTGTACACTAACATTGAGCAAAGAGCTAAACAATATTTTCATTAGTTCCACTAGACTAGCATTTAAGTGAATTGCTAGGTTATACTTACCGGATCAAAGGCAAAATGACACTCCACCATGATATCTTCATTAAGAACGGCTAGTGGGAGAAAATGGTAGAGGAGCTGGGATGTTTCTAGTACCTGTCTTTATTTAGGGAGACTCTTGTTCCTTTCTCCAAGCCATAGAAAACTTTCATGGGTAATTAAGTCCAGCTCTTGCAATGGTCAGCTTCAAAGACCACCCACGCTGTGGAGCAAGGGCGGAAAACAGCATCTCATTGACCTCTCAGTAGTGTTAGGCTGATTCAAGAAGCTCTGGTAAAATAAAATGCCAAAAGCTTCAATGCACAGCATAGCTGAAAGAAAGCCATCACTTTTTTTCACATACATACATAGCTTGTTTATGAAACCTCATAAGCATCGTGTCTTTAAGTGCACCAGACCTTATGCATTAGGCCATGGGATTTGGACAATATTCTGGCTTATAGGATGCTTGGCCTGGGTTGCCTTCTAGTGGTACATGCTCAGCCAGCCTCTATGGTCTTCTTCAGCCAGGAGCTTTGACCCTTCTCACTAGGATAACTGTGTTGTTATGTTGCCTGTTTTTTATTTATACTGTCTGACAAGCAATACAGTACTTGCATACAGCTGGTCAGAAACCACCCACGAAGCAGCCATAAGACAGCGCACCAGCACACAAAGACTATCAGCTTTGGCTCTTCTTACTTACTGACCATTTCATTGTGCTATGTTGCAGATTAGCTATTTGATTTTATAGTTTGCTCCTACAGCCAACAATACAAACCACAATTCTGGTATATGTCCACCCATTCAAAGGTTCTTACAGTTTTTTTTTTAAAAGCAAATAAAAAGGTCAGTTAAATTCCAGGTATTTTGCTTCTGCTAGGCCCTAAAATATACGTTAAGCCCTGTCCATGTAGGACCTGTCAAAGTTTAGCACCGCACACCATCTGTGTAACCACCTTTTTTTGAGGAGTTACCCTGATGAATAGGTTTGCTCATTGACAGGTTCACAGACAGAGCTTCTTTAAACCCAGCTTTTCATTTTCATTTTCATGGCATATCAGCAGCTGTGATGCAGGGCAGTGCTCCTCTTCCACACTGTGGTGAAACTGCACATCCCGTATGGACCCTTTCACAGGAAGAGGTGAACCAGAGAGGTCTGATGAAAATAGTGGCTGGGAAGTCCTGGCTGTGATGCTATGTATGTCCTACCTGTAACATGAGGCAGAAGCCAGTTGTGAGCCTTGTGTTCAGTATATGAGGCTCTGCAGGTCTGTTTTAAATTTGCCTGCCTTGGTAGTAGCAGTGGTATTGCATCTACAATAATTGCCACCTGGTCTCAGTGAGCTGATGAAGCTCATCTCTTTCTCTGACCTTATCAGCTGGTCTGACAGAAGATACGTCCTCCTCCCCAAACTTTGCTTCCCCTTATATACTGATATAAACACTTGGCTATTTACAAAACTAAAAGTGCTGCACTGCTAAAGAGCCTCATAGACCATTCTGGCTTATATTTTTCTTGGATGTGATGCCTCCCTCATGCAGTGTCTCCAGGAAGCTCTTTCATGTGCAATATGGAACACAAAGAAAGATCATTCTGCGTTACTATTTCTCATCAAGATACAGACATTAAAAAGATTATAAAATATCAGCTTTAAACTGGTCCAGTGACTCTTCCATTGCGGTAAACCAGCAATAGGAAACAAAGGACAGAAAGGAAGGAAACTCTTAGAAAAAAAATAGAATAACTCAATATTTCTTTATAAAAAGAAAAATGGGCTCAGGCTTGTCAGTATGCCATTTATTAAACACTTTCTTACTTCTGTTTTGCTATTTACTTCAAATGCCAAAGAACCTCTGAACTGGCGGCAATGAATGGAAGTTTTCTGGCATGCAGCACCACTGAGTTCAAAAGAAATTAATGTGATCAGGCCCAGTAAAACACATTCCCTTTTTCGTTATATGCAGCCTCTCTTGTGTGTTTATTTAACTTCCTTCTAATCATACAATAGAAATGATGAGATCTGGGGTTGCCTGGTAGCTATCTTGCAAAAACATTGTTATTTTGATCCACTTCTGCAATAGTAATGCCTTCAAAAAAGATTTTTGGCTTAATACAATCCTTGCTTTCAAGGTAGTCTGAGTTTATAATAACAATGCTTGAATCTTGTATGGTGAATTATCTCCAAGCTTGAAAGCCTTTTGAAAAAGAAAGGTTCTTAACATTAGTAAATCTATTTTCAGATGGGAACAATGAAGGAAAAATGAATAAATTTCTTTGGTAAGCAAGCCAGCGGCAGAGCCCAGAATAAAATGTATTAGCACTATATTTGGGACATCTTAATCAACATTACTGAAAGAGGAATTAATGTTTAAGTTCAGTAGAACTACGATGTTTTATATAAGCTGAAGACTGAGGCACTTCCGCAGCAGCATTATCTTGTACTTTGCAGCAGGAAACAGCTGGTTAAATGTGCCTGTTTATGCTGAGTCATAGCAGAGCTGTTAAAGCTTACCTGTTCCTGAACCTCAGCAAACTAATGAATAGGTGTTCTGGAGTAGCTTGGCTATGACCTAAGGGGCATGGGCTGCCCTCAGGCAGAACAGGCAGTCAGGAGGCTCTTTGCTGCTGCTATAAATAACAAATGTTATCGCAAGGTGTTCTCTTTTTTGTTAAGGCATTAAGGCAGTGCTGTTAGGATAGCAGCCCTAGTCTGAGAGTCTTCCGTGCATGGATGGGTATTATACAATAACAACCCAATTGCATCTACCTATACTGCATTGTTGGGAAAGGAGCTAAAGTAGTAGATTTCACCTGCAAAACTAATTGTTGCAACACAATCTGGACAGTCACGGGGTCGCTGGGGTAAGACTCTGGGTTTCCCCTTAAAATTCATGGGTTCAGTGCCCAGCAGAATAAATGAAGACAAAACAATACCAAATAATGGATCCAAAAAGGAATTTATTTGTACAGGCAATCTTAGGATTTGATCTGTGGTCAGGAAAACAAACAAAGAGAGAAAGGGAGAAAAGGGAGAAAAGGGAGAAAAGGGAGAGAGAGAGGAAAGTGCAAAGACACCCCCGAGGCTCTGGTGCTCTTCTTCTCCTCCCAGATATTGGGGCAGTACACCCCCCTATTTTACCAGTGTTATTTGTACATTGAGGTCACAAGGGGGCGTGATTCCCAGTGAACTAGCTCCGTGCTCCCTCTGGAAGGTTCTGGAACCGAGTTAAGGGGGACTTAGGGAGGGTCTAGGGTCGAGGTATAGCTCTGCCCTTGCTCTTCCTACCGGCGAGATTGCAGCACAGTCAGGCTACTTGTGAGAGTGAAATAAGGTGCTGAAGGACTCTGCCTCTACTGTAGTTTTAAAATTCAAAATAAATTACTTAAGGTAAACCCTCTAAGTAGCAAAAATCAACCTCTGACACTAAGGTGGTCATCTTTTTTATGGCATTAATATCTGGGCAGTATAGTCTACTGAGAAATGAGAAATTTTGCTGTGAAATTGTTATTGCCTATGTAAAGAGCCTTCAGCTCTGAAAACAGCTTCTTCTTTCTTCCTGAGCTGCCTGAATGGATGGTTTTGTGCCCCAAACATTTTAAAGCTACAGTTAATTTTCAATAGTTATTTCTCTCCTTGACCCCCACCCGCAGCCAAGAAATTAGTGGAAAAATGGACTGACTGGCTTGAGGCTGCTCCCTGTAAGTCCATGGTAAAAGCATGGATTGAAAGCAGGGCATGGTTAGGAAGGTCCTCATGCAATGCCACTCGGCATTGAGCTCCAGGCTAAGCAAACATTTGCTTAAAGGAAGCAATAATCGTTGTGAATGCCTGGATCGATCAGGGAGGTAAGAGAGAAGGCCTGGCTGCATGAGGGAAAATGATTTCTATGGACAAAGGACGCTGGGGTTACTATCTTAGTGCACTCTTTCCATATCTCCCCTCTTCTACCTGATGTGGCAATCATACAGGCTTCAATATCCTGATGGCTATTGGAGGTGAAAAGGGGCTGATATTTCCAAATCTGGGCCCTGGTAAAGCAACATGGCAATTCCTGTCAGCTGAGTTCAGGGTTTAAACCCCACTTACTGTTATTTAAACCCTGCCACTACTGTGCCATCTCATGCATATCCCTAGAGGCCTGCACAATATTGAAGAATGACGCTGTGTCATCCAGCTGCTGTCTCAGCCCACATTACATCCCATGGGGCTAGTATCATACCACAGATACACAGCACTTAGCCGTGTGATGTTTAATTCCAGCCTTAAGCAGTGTTTGACAAGACCTACCAGAAGTTAGCAAATGTGTTTCAGTACTTCCAGTCCCTCTGTCATAAAACAGGTTGCATAAAATGCAAGCTATTTCTTAAAAGGGACATTTTGGATATTTTAGAGAAGGTTTAGCTCTGCAGTGGTGGCCTGAAAGTCCCTGTCTTCCACCAGCTGTCACTCTGGTCTCTGATATCCAACTAATTTCAAATTCTTAAACAGAGGTTAATCAGCTATTCCAAATCCTATGTCTTTTGTCAATTTAGGGAAACTCAGGTATCAAGACTGTGACAAGGAATTACTTGTCCTGTTCACCATGTTGCAGAGTCCCAGGCCTTGACAACTTGCTGTAACACAGGTAAAACAGCTTAACTGCACGTGCTGTATGAAAGCCTTACTAGTTTAAAACTTACATTTTTCCATTTTGATGAGTATCTCCTTGGTTTTGAGTGAGAACTAGCAGAACAAACAACTTCTAGCTGCTTTGAATGATGCATTATTTCTACTTCTCAGCAAGAATGACTTCAGTAGGAACAAAGAAGTTCTAAAGAGCACACAGCTCCTTTTTTGGCAGTGGCAGTTGTTGAGTTGTTGCTGCGCCTTGACCTGTCTGCTGATATGACTTTCAGGGCAGCCATATAGATACCACTCTGTTCAGCCTGCTGGCCTTTCAGATTAACAGTCTCTGTCTCTTCAGATTAGGTTTTAACGTATATATACAAAAGGAGAGACCGCTCAGAGATGTTAGTTTTCCTAAATCCCTCCTTTCATGCAAGGCAGCAACAATGATTGCAGGCAAGTAACAGCCTGATTTGAGCAAGCTGATGGAGGGGAATATCTGCCTCCAGTGACAACCCGCACCCTGGTTCATCTGTATGGTCTCTGTGTGTGGTGGCCCTGCGGCAGCCCTGGGGAAGCATCTGGGGATTGAAATGATCCTTGCTAACAAGGAGAGGAAGAAATAGGAGAACTCATGATTGCCTTTCATCACAGAGGGAGGAGAAAAGCAATTCTTTCTCAGAAGCCTCAGCTGGCCATAGCCTGTTAATAACTACAAAGATGGCTTGTTTCTCTCTTTTTCAGTCCTTAGGAAAACTGAATGGCTGTCACCAGATATGCTCTAAAAATATCCAGGCAGATCTCCAGACTGCTCTGGGGAGTGTGTGAGCTCCCTGCAGGAGATGACAAACCAGGCTCCGATCACAGCGGATCCCAGGTCAGGGATGTGAAGTGCTGCCTCCCTCATTGCTTGCAGTGTGCTAGCAATTCAGATGTGCTGATCAAAACCATGGTGGAGTAACTTGTCCTTCAGCTATGTGGGAGGAGATAAAATGAATAAATAGATTTCTCAGCCTATTGCTTTCATTTAGGCAAACTTTGATCTTGTATCTATCTTCCAAAAATATCACTTAAATGAACAGTGACTTGTGGTCATTGTGGCTTTGTCCTGAATTTTATTTTCCACTGCTCTGCCCTTGTCACTCTTATTTTCCCTGCGTAAGAGTAAGTTTGTCCTTAAAGGAAATCATATGTCAGCTTGCACCTGTACTTCTTGGCCTCTACATCTTTGTATTGATTCCTATCGATTGCTAAATTGATTACCTTTTCTAATTACTGGATTTAATTACTATAGATGAAACTAGTTTGTAAAAATAACATTCTCCTGCGTTATTATCTCTATTGGGAGAAGAGTTTCTAATTTTACTTTCCATAATGTCAGTTATACTTTTTAATGAAGATAGATTTATGCAAGCTGAAAACTACTTGCAAATTATGAAAAAAACCTGGGGAAGGGAGCGCTGAAGGAGACACAACAATTCAAAAGTAGGGATGACCATTAGTGCCTTTATGTGTGTCTAGTGACTGTTTTCTGCTTTGGTTTTTTTTTTTTCAATAAATAATACAGAAGGTCCTTATTGAAACATTTTCACTGTGCTCCCATGAAGTCTTCTACTGAACCTCCATGTACTATTGTGCTGCATGGGTAGGCAGCAAGGTTTACATTTGAGACCTTCAGCCCTATTAAAGTAACTCCTTTGGAGTTCTGAGGTAGTGAGTTATTTAAATCTGCTAACCAGTATGCAAAGGTGAAAACTATTGGATTCAACTGTGCTTGGCAAACAAAGGCTCCCTCTGGAATCAGTGGTGAGGGGATTCTGGGATGGAAGATGGAAGAAAATTTTCAGTCTGCTGCCTGGTACAACTTTTTTTGGAGGGAACCTGGTGTTTGAGATGGATGAAGTCATGGAAGCTGAATCTCATCATTGGTTCTAAGGTTGAAAGAACCTTTGTCTTTGTCCTCTGCCCCAGCCTTCTGTTTAGGAAAGCAAGTCCCCAGTGCCTCAGGATTGACACATACTTTATCAGTGTTCTGAGCCTTGCCTCTCCCACAAGGAGGTGCACACCCACTCAACGGTTCGCATAAGCAAATATTGGAGATAATATACTACTCCAAAAAAGCAAGACATTCTCTATCAGGGAATCAGGTTGATTTGCCTTATGGACGCTACTTTCCCATGGCTATCATCTTGTCAATGTGCATCATATTGGTAAACAAGAAGTTTGTTGAAGGGAATAACAACGCATACATATTTAGAAGGAGGACATCTAGATAGACAGTTTTGATCCAAAGTGACTAATTGCTTCTGATAAGGGGCTGGGAGACATTTGCATCAGTGGTTTTGAAAATTCTGCTGTTCCTGGCATTGTACTGACAGGAAATGAATGAGGTTGCTGAAGAACAGGAATGTAAATAAAAAGGATGGCAAGTTAAACATCTTCATAGTTAAAAAACAGGAGAGAAAACAGAGTGCCCTGCTGCAGAAATGTAAAAGGACAAAAATGTGAGAAAAGACAACTGTTACTGTCTAGCCTCCAGGACTGCATTAAAACAAGTGATAAAATGCATAGATAAGGTGTAATTAATATGAGGTTCCAAGTGCTCTACAAGCATTTTAATTGATAACTCACAGAAACATTGTAAGCCAGAAAAGTGACATTGGCTTCATAGCTCACATGGATAGAATAACTCAAACTGCCGTTTGTCTCTTTAAATAAGAGAGAGATTATAGACACAAATCATTGTGGGTATTTTTTTTTTTAGTGTACAAAATCCTGGTTTCTTGAACACAGAAGAAATTAAATAAGTAATAACATCCCTATGCTCTGTCTAAGAACCACCCCAGCTCTTAGTGCATAAATTCTTAATTTGCTCTCTAGGATGAGCTCTTGAACTCATCCAGTCCTTCATTCAGGACTTTTTTGTGCCCTCAGGTTTCTTCCCTTGACTCCTTGCTCCACTCTGACTCTTGCTCAAACAGTCCTGGTATGAGAACCAGTCAAACCACTTCAGTGCACTTGTCTTTCTTTCATAGACTGATACAGTTGAGGTGGGACTATTGTTGTTACATATTTTTATTTTCATAAGTTCCTGCCAGTAGCATACAAATGGAAAGACAGTGAAGACTCGGTATTTCTTATCTGGGTCACTGGTTTCCTAAATACACAGATTATTTGCAAGGTTTTTTACTTGCTTGGAGAGAGAACCCAGAAATCAGGATCTCAGCCCTTGGAAGATCCTTATCCTTACTCAGCTCACCAGCTTTCTGTGCCTCACATTGCAGTAACTTCTGTGTGGTGCTAGATGTTGGTGGAGTCATCAGATACAGCTCTGCCAGCTGCTTCTTGTGCTCTCTACCTTCCTGAAAAATGAGGTAATTGAGGCATTACAGATACTTCCCAACAGTTTCGGGAAACTCAAAGTGTTCTTACAACTTCCTTTAATCATCAACTCAGAAGATCAGTCTAGGACAACTAAATTGGAGACCAAGAAGATCCTGTCTCTGAGAAGGCTTGGTGTAAAAACCTTTGACGTCAGCAGAAGGCTTGCTTTTGACAGGGCTGCAGGGCTGTTGCTTTGCCCCCTTCTTTAAGGCTATCTTGAGCTCAGACTGACTTTCTACTAGTGAATCATCTATGTGTCCCCAAAGGGCAAATTCAACTAAATGAAATGTGATGAACAATTTTTAGGAATGACAAAACCTTTTTCCTAGGGATAATGTCCTTATCTGAATGACAGAGTCAGAAGAGGATAGAGTCTTAAAACAGGGACAAGATGCTGCTATGTCCCTTTTTCACCAAATAATGCTCATACACTAACCTCACATATAGGAAGGCTCTTCAGGATTCAGGGGAGGGGTACCATGTATTTGCCCCTCTCAAGCTGCTGCTATAGCCATTAGACCACAAAATTTCCCAGTGTATGGGTCTCAGACTTATCAGTTGTTTGGCTGAGGCACACAAATGGCAACATGAAAAAATCGTTTGCCAAAACGATGTTTTCAGAGGCCCTTATATCTAAAAGCTGCACATTTCGAGAGTGCATAGACAAATGCAAATGAGATGTCAATTCAGTAGGAGTAAGTATGACAATTTTTATTCCCTCTTATAAGTCAAGGAGGAGGTGATCCCTTCTCCTTGGTGATGCCATGGCAGATCCCCTTCTTTATTCTTTGTACTGTACCTTGCAATGAAATGACTGAGATTACACAAGTTCAGCACCTGTAAAAATTGAACCAATTATTTTTAAAAATCGGTAGAGAGTGCCTATCGAAGAGCTTCCTGACATTGGCTGTGTTGTTTAGGAAAGAGTTTGTGTGGCACCATAATTATGCCGAGTTGTTCCAGCCCTGTAGAGACATGGCATACAGGAGTGGCTTTGAACGTGCTTTAGAAATGCAGCTGATCTCATTCCCCTTCCCAGCTGTGCTCTCCAGGGATGCTGTAACAGGAGGGAGAGGACACTGAAATGCTGGTGTTGGTGTCAAGGTGCAATCCACACTTAGTTGATGCCAGCAGTGATACTATCTGCTATGCCAGGAGAAGTCATATGATTAAATGTGAAACAATCACAGAACATTTCTCAGAGTTGTTTGCTTGTGTGGAGCAGCATGATTGTTTTGGAAAAATTCTTTTCTTGCTCTGTCAGGGCTTGCATGAGAATGAGACTCTAGAAAAAGATGTCATAACGGTGTTTGCATGGAAAGAACTTACAAACAGCACAAAACGAGTGGCAGTACACCCAGATGGAGGGCGTCAAGAAGCAGAGATCAGGGTAGGGCCGAGCCCCTGATACATCCACTTCCCCAGACACAGATGGCAGCATCCCCTCAGCCTGGTTGGCTACCAGGGCATTCCCTGATTTCTTGTAGAGAGGGCTGTAAGACTCCCCGCTGTGAAGATTGCCTCTCCAAGATTTCCTTCTCTCCCTGTCAGCGGGCAAGCATAGTCAGCTGCTTTACAGCCTGGGTTTAGCAAAGGACCAGTAATTCCTGTGGCAACCGAGGTTGGCTCCAGCAGCTCTCTTGCGAGCTCTAGCGATGGAAGAACCTGCCTGCAGAAAGTGCCTCTGAAATACAAGCCCGTTCTAGTAGCAAAACCTTACTAGGAAAAAGAGGAAAGTATTTAATTCCTGTGCTAAATATATATTTTTTTAAATTCTCCTCCTCTCTCATTCTTCCTCTGAGACTATCAAAATGCCAGCACACATCACCGACTCCCATAAAGGTCTGAAGAGCAGAGGGGCTTGTATTGCTCACACTCAAAATGAAGATAAGAAAGGGACTAAGGCAGAAATCAAAAAGGCAAGGCAAAGCTATCTGAAAAGAAAACAATATTTCTTCCTACAATATCCTAAACCCTATGACGTTTACATTCAGGAGATTGTGGATCTTGTAAGCAAAGCCATTTAGTCCCCATCTGCTAGCGGGGAAACATGCTTATTCAATGGGCAATGGTGATGTGAAACAAGGATGGGCACATAACTGCTGTCCTGAATGGGGCTGCAGTTCCCACCCAGAAGCCTAACTTTCTACTAGACATCAGAGCAGAAACAACTTGATGCTTTTATGAATTTTATTTATTCCAGAGGACTTTTTCTTTTTTATAACGTTCACTTTAGACCTTAGAAACTGTGATGCTGAGTATTGATACACACACAGGTAGCTTAGGTGGCTTCTTTCTTGAGTAATGTTTATAACTGAAGTTTCGCTTTATAGGCAAATGGAGTTCAGGAATTAGGACTTCTCCCCCAGAAAAGGTGGTGGGATTAATAGCTCAATTGAAGTGCATTGGCAGCAATGAACACAACATAGGCAACAGCCAGGAGGAGCTGGAAGTCATTGTGCATATGGAAAAACACGACATAATTACAATCACGGAAACATGATGGGTTGACTGTCATGACTGGAGTGCTGTAATGGACGGCTATAAACCCTTCAGAAGGGATAGGTAAGGAAGGACAAGTGGTGGGATATCCCTGTATGCTAGGGAGTTTTTGACTGTCTACAGCTCGACAATGATGGAAGTAGGGTTGAGTGTTTATTACTGATAACCAGGGGGAAGGCCAACAAGGCAGATGTCATGGTGGGAGCCTGTTATCTTCTGCTAAACCAGGATGAAGAGACAGATTAAATATTCTATATGCAGCTGAGAGAAATCTCGCAATCACTAGCCCTTGTTCTCATGGGGAGCTTGAACATACCAGATATCTGCTGGAAATACAATACAGTATGGGAGGCTCATGTGGTGTATGGAAGATAATTTCTTGGCACAGTTTGTGAGTGAGCTAACAGGGAAGACTCTGAGCTAGACCTGCTGTTTGCATGCAAAGAAGGACTTGTGATTGATGTGATGATTGGAGGTTGTCTTGGGTATAGCAATCATAAAATGATAAATTGCAATTCTTGGAGAAGTGAAGTGGAGCATTAGCAGAACGACCACAATGGATTTCCAGAGGGCAAACTTTGGCCTGTTTAGGAGCCTGGTTGACAGATTCCTTTTTGAGGCAATCCTGAAAGGCAAAGGAGTCCAGGAAGGCTGGACATTCTTCAAAGAGGACGTCTTAAAGGTACAGGAGCAGGCTGCCCCTGTGTGCCATAAGATGAACCAGCAGAGAAGATGACTGGCCTGGCTAAAAAGGAAAAAAAAGGAGAGTTTATGGCCTTTGGAAGAGGAGGGGAGGCCACTCAGGAGAACTGCTAGGAAGTCGTAAGGTTATACAGGGAGGATATTAGAAGGGCCAAAGCCTAACTAGAACTTAATCTGGCTTCTACCCTAAAAAACAATTAAAAATGTTTCTATAAATGCCTTCATAACAAAAGGAGATCTGAGGAGAATCTCAGAATGCAGGGACGAAACATAGTGACGAAGAATGAGGAAATGGCTGAGATGCTTAATGCCTCTCCACCTCAGTCTTTAGTGACTGAGTGTTCTCAGAATACCCAGCCCCCTGAGATTGTAGACAGAGATGGGGAGCCGAATGAAGGCCCTATAATCCAAGGGGATACGAGTAGTGACCTGCCACACCACTTAGACATACACAAGTCTATGGGGCTAGATGGGATCCATCAAAGGGTACCTAGGGAGCTTGCAGAAGTGCTTGCCAAGCCATTTTCCATCCTTTATCAGCAGTTCTGGCTAACCCAGGAGGTCCCAGTTGACTGGAGATGAGAAAACGTGATGCCAGTCTACAAGAAGGGCTGGAAGGAGAATCCAGGACACAGAAGGCCTTGAAAGGCCTGACTTCAGAACCAGGAAATGTTATGGAGCAGGTCATCTTAGTGCTATCACATAGCATATATGGGACAACAAACTGATCATGCCCAGTCACCATGGGTTTATGAAAAGGAGGTCCTGCTTGACTAAGCTGACATCTTTCTATCGCAAGGTGACCTGTTTACATCACAAAGGAAAGGCTGTGTTTTTTTTACTGGGACTTTTGTAAAGCCTTTGACATCATTTCCTGTAGCATTCTTCTGGAGAAAGTAATACTCCTTACTGGGTAAAGTACTAACTGAATTCCTGAGCCCAGAGAGTTGTTGTCGATAGAGTTAAATCCATTTAGTGTCGAGTCACAAGTGGTATTCCCCAGGGCTCAGTATTAGGGCTAGTTCTGTTTAATACCTTAATCAATGATCTTCATCAGGGGATTGAATGCACCCTCAATACATTTGCAGACTACATCAAGTTGCGTGTCAAGCATTGGAATAGACTTCCCAGGGAAATGGTTTAATCACCACCCCTGGAGGTATTTGAAAGATATGTAGACATGGTGCTTACGGTTGTGGGTTAGTGGTGAACTTGGCAGTGTTTGATTTACGAATGGACTTGATGATCTTAAAGGTCTTTTCCAACCTAAATGATTCAGTGTTTCTATGATTGCATGAAAAATCAAATACCCAGTGGTTTATACCAAGGTCCATATCCCCAAGGCAAATGATGAGGGGGAAAGCAAAGCATGTAGCATGTTTCTGAATTCAAGGAATGTCTAATTTACCATCTCTGCATTCAAGCAGAATTACTTTTTAATCTGAAAACTGCAATTAGCAAGTGGCAGATACTGTATAAGGGCAATGTGTCTCTCTCCTACACAGGTCAGATCATAAGAGAGTTCATGCATGTTTTCAAATCCAGCATCAGTCTGTCATTAATGGTGTTGCTGAGGGCTGTCAGGATACTGCTTCTGCATTTCCTGAGAAACTAAAAGCTATTTCAGGCTTTTTCGCTCCCATCTGATGAAATTAGAGTGAACATTGGAGGAGGACAACAGAAACCAGACTCAGACAAGGGTCTGAAAGTGTGTGTGTGTCTATGTGTGCATATGCACACGTACACACGCTGCTAATTTTTATCCTCACAAATTATTTTAAATCTTTCTCATTTTGATTGTTGCTAAGAAAAGGGAAAATTGAAGGAGAAAATCTACGCTTGATGGGGCAAGTTGTGTAGCGTTGATCACTGTATTTATATTTATACTAAAATAATAATAATAATAAAAAATCTATGCATTTATTTATACCACAACAAGTGAGATTGGCATTTGGCAAAGAAATATACTCTGAAAATGATAAAACAAACATCTCAGTCTTTTTTAAATAAATAGACATTTTCCATCTGGCTAGTACTAGGTCTGAAAAAGCGTTTTTTTCACTAAGAGTTTCCCAGACTGGTAAGTCTCTAAGTTCAGAGTTTCTCTCTGGTTCTCAGCCATCTTTTTGACAGTATCTGGACTAGCTATAGGAATAGAGCAACAAATCTGCTCTTCCTGGATTTCTAATTGCCCCAATCTTCTACAAAGCTATCTGGCAAGAGTACTGGATTTATCTTCAAGAGTGAAATTTAGGTAGTTTGGAGATAAAACAGTTGAATGCAGGCCTCATTTTTTCTTTTAATAGTGGCAGCAAGATGTTTCCAACTGATTTAAAACCAAGGAAAACTGGATCTTTACAGAGCTATGGATATAACTTATCTAGGTTTAGGCACAAGTATCCAAGCAGACAACTTGTAATTCCAGGAAAAATCACCAGATTTACTCCAAACTGAATGTGAAGAGGAAGCCAAAGAGTCAAAAATGTCAGCTTCACCCTGTGTCAAGATGATCACCTTTATTGCAGTGACCATACTGTGCCTTAACCAATATAATCCAGCTCCTGGTTTAAGTCACCTGCCTGGGATGCTCTGAACAATTTATAAACTTTCATTATATCTCCCAAAGTCTGTACGTGGAAAGCATAAAATAACAGGTAGGGAAAATGAGAACAGAGAAATTTTAAGTTCTCAAAGTCACTTGTCTTCTCATCTCTTAAATCAGTGAGGAGAATGCTTGGTCTTGTTCCCATTCTTTCCAAATAACCATCCTCTCTCTATAGAGTGGCAGACTCCTTCAGCTCATGTGAACAGTCTCCATCCCACAGTGTGCCAGCTAAGTATCACCTCTGCTTCTCCATTATATGTCCCACAGTTAGCAATTAAAAGGCAAGGCAACATCGTCCAGGCATTTCTGCGTGAGAGACATCTTAGTCCTTCCTTGTTCCACAGGGTCAACAGAGCATACAGCAGCTTCCAAGGCTGAATACAGCCTCTGGTCAATGCTTGGAGAAGTGGCTTCTCACCTGATGGCCCAGTCTGGGTGATGAGGGAGAAAAAGTTTTGTGGGTTCTTCTTAATACACAATCTTGGTTTTAATATTTTTTTTTTAAGTTTAGGTTTATTTTATTGTAAGAAAATGAGAGCAATGAAATTTATTCTCAAGAAATCACTTTTATCTTTGCCTGGTTAACATATTTCCATTAAATGATACATAACAGGACTCAAAATACCCACTTGAAAACCAGCTCAACCAAAGCCTTTAACATATAAACAATAATACAAATCATATGTAGCATCTAATATAGCACGTTTTACTTTCTATGTGCTCTCATAACAGCAGCTCATTAATCCTCATAACTGTCAACAAATTGTTTTATAAATGAGAAAACTCATAAGGAGAATCTGTTAAGAGGAGAGATGACTTTTGGCTTTTTCAGAAGATCATTAAATACTTGAAGTGCTCTGGCAAAAAACTACACCAGAAACAAAAAAACTATGTATATAAGTGTAAATACGTGCTTACATACATATACGGAGAAGAGAGAGTCTGAGGAGAAGCAACAACATGCAGCAACTTGTCAGTCTTCTACAGAGATGTATAGGACAGCGCTGCCTGTTAGGTGGCTGATTTGAAGGTGAGAGGTACAAGTCCTCATCCTACCTTCCTTTCTGCAAGCCAAATCCAGAAACTGCTGTGAAATAACAATAAAATAGCCATTAGCAAGTAGTATAAAGATTTGCTCATAAAACCCACCTGTAGTTTGTTTTTAAGGTATTGTGTGCCTCTGTTCTTCTTGCGGGATTCAGATTTCTACTAAATTTAAGTCTGACACAGATACTTCGATATGATGACATAGTTTAGAGTAAATCCCATAATCTTTTTCAAAATATGAAATATTTTCTCAACTACACCTATTATCATCCATTATTTCGGCTTTTCATTAGCATAAGCTTTTGTGAGCTTATGAGAAGCTGTGTCACAAACTTCCCAGGTGCTTTGCTGTGCAGGTTTAGGCCTGGATAAACTTTTCAAGACTTCATATTTCACCTGATAGTTTTGGGGGTTGTTAGATTGCTAACCCGGAGCTCCCCCCTCACCCCGTATGAGCTGTTTTGGAGTTCTGCATTTTCTTGCTTTCCCTTCTGAGCCAGGTTTTCTCTAACAGCCAGATGGCTGCTAGAAAACAGGAAGGCCTGTAGGTGGTCTTTATGATTAATATTTTAGTAGATTAGAACAGCTGCTTACTCAGTGGTCAAATAGAGATTATATGCTACAGAAACCACGCAATTAACTAATAAACGGTGACTGGGAATATAGCTATGCATTTTTAATATTTGCCTTCATTTTGATCTGCTGCTTGTAGCAGAAACAAGAGCAAAGGACTTTATAACACATCTTTTTAAGGTTGATTAGTTATAGTCTTTTACAGCCTCAGTCAATAAACAGATTGAACCAACTGGTCTCCTGAAATTATGATTATAAATTAAACACGAATACACCACAAGCTGAGAACTGCTTTGAGAGGTGAGAAGTACTGCATTAATCCACTAACAAAACTAGCAAAGTTTGCTTCAAAATAGGTATTCACAATTTCTTATGAAATTTGCAAATCCCTTTGGTACCCGCCCCAGCGCAGATACTCCCTCCTCAAGCATCTAACAGCTGGCTGAATTGGCTCCATGGCCAGATGTTGCATAAGTGGGCAAGGCAACACAGAAAAATGGCAAAGTGCTACAAGGAGAAAAGCAGTGTAAGATGAAGCAGATGGGATACAATCTTTTCGTCTTGCTGGAAGTTTCAAGACAGAAGCAAAAAAAAAAAAACTAAACCAAATCACTCTTTGGAGCTCTAAATGAATCTTTTTCTGCAAGATAGCGACAACATAAAAGCCTACACTCCTATAACTTTATTTTAAAGTAAGAATTATGGAATAGGTACTCTTGATCTGTATATTTAAGACGAATGGATATGTCATTTGTTTATATAAAACGTATTTTAATTTAGGACAACATACATTCCTAATAGTTTGTTAATAATATTTACAAAAGTCACTTCAGGGAAAAAAAAGTACAATTAATATTTGCACTGCAAAGGCACTCAGGTATAGAAAAACATAGAAACAGGCAGCAAATGAAGACAAATTCCATTATGGTCATCTTTACCATTAAATAGTTATGTAATTATGGTCATTGAACACCGCTGTTGGAGTTGGTTGCTGAAAAGGTCTACCTGAGGCATTTGACTTCATGGTAGAATTAATGTTAAGGTTGCCACCTATGTGCAGTTTCACACCCTCAATATTTTTAGACTACAATTAAGATTAGACTGCAGTTAAGTTTAGCCCTAAATGTTAATCAATTGCTCTGCTGACTATAGACTGTAGCTAAAAGTCTCAAATATTGGGCAGCTTTAAGTAGAACAGTCTCACTGAAACCAGTGAAAGAACCTGTGTGCTCAAGCAGGCGTGTTGGTAAGCCTGAGATGTATCTATATCATAGAATTGTTAAGGTTAGAAAAGGCATCTAAGATCATCAACTGCAACAGTCAACATAATACCAACATGCCTACTAAATTATGTCCTGAAGTATTAAATTTACACATTTTTTGAAAACTTCGAGTGATGGTGAGTCTGACGCTTCCCTGGACATCCTGTTCTAATGCTTCACCAGTCTTTCAGTAAAGAAATTTTTCCTAATACCCCATCTAAACCTCCCTGGTGCAACTTGAGACCATTTACTTTCATCATATCACTTGTTAATCTTTGAAGAAAACAACACCCTCCTCACTATAACCTCCTTTTGGGTAGCTGTAGGGAGCAATCAGGTCATCCTTCAGCTTCTCTCACTTTTCTTCACTCCTCTCTCAAGGGTGCTGCAGAGTATATTCTTCCCACACGGAAATACATTCTCACAGAAGTGCCACCAATATTGCTCGTGGGCTCAACCCTGGACAGCAGTGAGTTTGTCTTGGAGCCAGCTGGAGCTGGAATTGTCTGACCTGGGGGAAAGCCCCTGGTCTCAACCCACAGGGACAACCCCTTCAGTCCTCCACATCCCACCTCCTCCCTCTTCCACCCCTTCTCCCTGCTACCAAAACTTTGCCATCTAAACACATTACACAGGGAGCAACCTGGAAACATTAGCTTTGATTTTCTTTCTACTGTCTTCTCAATCTTCTGGAATAAATGGCTGCCTGTCTAGTGGCCATTTGGGAGATCTTTAGACTTTCAGTCTGGACACATGCAGTTATGCTAGAATTGAGATTAGAGATGCTTCTTTAGGTGGCATGTGCACAGAATTCATGTGAACAGAAATGGCAGAAAGGCAGAAGGCAAGAGACACTCTATGCAGCCTGAGAGCTTGGAAGATTTTGTAAAGATGACTCACCAAAAAAAAATTTGGCATGGGATTTCTGCTGATTTTCAGATATACACACACCTCTTTCCTGCTCTGAAAGAATAAACTGTGTGGTTGTTAAGGTATTGTTCTGTTGTGTCATTGCACTGTCATATGGTCCAAATCCGCAAGGTTGCCCACTGAATGTAAGACTGGATAAGCCCTTGAGAAGTTTACATCTTCTCGGGATAGTAGTCCATGTGCACCACAAGCCAGCAAACATAGACTTAGATATATCCTCTACAGTACGTGCAAAACTTGTCAGTCATAAACCAAATGATGAGTATAGAGGTAGTTCTCAGTCCTTTCTCAGTCACATGGAGAAAAGCACTCCTTGATTGTACCTACACTTGGATCAAATCTTCTGGAGAATAAACTTAGCCACTGATACCACATGTGTCCTTGCATGGCTGGGTTGTGGCAGCATGCTTAAGAATCCACTGAATCAGAGCCCTACAATGGCTGCTGTATGAACTGAAAGTGTCAATTGATTATGACAGCATGGATCTCACTCTGAAACCCATTTTTTTTTAGCAATGACTGTTTCAGTTCAAATTTGCAAACTGTCAGTTTTGCTGGAGGAGTCCCTTTCTTGCATGTTCTTTAGCTTATGATTTTCCGTGACATCTGTTTCACTGTAACAGTAAAAGCATTATCTTGAGAACAGTATTCTGTGGGTGCCCTCTTGTGAAGTTAATTTTTTCTTATCCTCATTTCTGCTGTCACTTAGCAACCAAGAGGATAACCAGTGAAATTCTAATATTATCTTGTCAAGGAGATCAAAACACAAAATGCACACTGAAATTGTTGGAGAAACTGCCTCATCTTTTTTTTTTCCCTGCTTACTTCAATACCTGTCAGTGGTAGATGTACAAAAGATTGCTAGTCATAGTGAATTTAAACTGAAGTCTATACATCTGGAAGACAGCTCCAGGATGAATGCCTTTTAGTACTCTTAAAGTCAATATTGACTCAAGAAGATAGGAAGGTGCATCTGCTGAAGATAGGACGCTAACATCACTGGTGGTAACCTTTACCTCCTGATGTTATGATGCCATCACAGTTTTTTTTTCACAGAGATCAGTGAAACTTCACCTGCTGGAAGTGTTACATAGAGAGCACACCAGGATTAGGTCTATGTAAAAATTTTAGAGACGCGGGATATGGTAATAGGTAGGTACTGTGGATTTGGAAGAACTGGGTACTACTGTCTTAACTTATTGCAGTGTGATTAGACTTCCTCGATCACTCAGGCCACAGAGTTTCAATCAATGATTCTGTTTCACATCCAAGACTGAGTTAAAAATATATTTTCAGAGAAATAGAGTGACACAGAGTATGCATTTAAAGGATGATGGTTATTTAATTGCGTTGTTAAGAAAACTTTTTAGTTCTTAATTATCCATTGAAATATGCTATTTTATTTTCAGTGCTAATTTGCCTAGATTTAAAAGAGATTGTGTTCTATCCTTTTCTATTACATTGAAGAGTCTATGTAGTGGTCATCTCTTCCTCATGGTATCATTTATGTTCTGTCATGAAATCATCTGCTCATGTTTCTTTTTGTTAAGCGTCTCTATTGACCTTCTTTAGTCTCCTTCCCTTGTGCTCTCTCCAGGCCTTCCTTAGACCATTTTAGAACCTTTGTTACTTAGAGACTAAAGAAAGTGAACAAAAAAATCCCCAAAACTTTACAGTCAGTGGAATCTATTCTCCAAGTGTAAACCTTTGGGCTTTGTATCCAGCACTGAGCTCCTCATGCAAAGATAATACTGTCTTCCTTTTCTTGATTAGCATTTTCTTTCTACAGTTATTTATCTAAAAGAGAGTCAGTGTTCATCTGACTACCCTCAGGGAAGTCTGAGCTGCCTTTTTTTAGAAACATAGTTCCTTATCATGGAAGTGCATCTTAGTCACTATGATGAACTTTAATGTAGCCCGTGTTAAAAGGCATATCGCACAAGTCCATCTTGCGTATGTTTTAAATCACACTGTATAATTTGTCTTCCCTGAGATAAACTTATCAGTTTTTGAGTAATTCTACATCTTTACTGCTTGCTGTTTTATCATTTCTTCTGGCTAATAACTAGCAGTCTTAGACTATAAGGACTTCAGTAAGTTTTCTAATCCATCCATCTGAACACAGGCAAACAATATTTAAGAAAAGTCCCAATGATGTGAAGCTCAGTGGCTTTCTCACCAAAGATGCTGCAGTTTCACAGGTAGAAACACACAAGGGCAGGGGAAAGTATGACCAGTATATCCTTCTTGAATTTTTGATGTAAGTGATCGGATACTTGCTTATCACCAAAGCACTGGGAGGTGTCCTTCAGTGCTGGTCCCCAACAAAATCCCAGCCCATGCTTTTGAAGTTGAAGGCCTTTGGTTACCTACTGGGATGGCTGGCTGAATTTAAGACAGACAAGCTCTGTCAAGATGTGGCTCCTGGATTTCAGAAACCAGTGGCCCAAGCAGGCAAGGTTTTCCATGAGAGGAGATAGTTAAAATGTCACAGTAGCTGCTACCATAGAAGACTGTGTTGGCATCACGGTAGAGAAGTATGCAGGGGCATTGCAGCCTTCGACCATGCAACTGAAGTTGATGATCTTAGTATTTCCTACTAAAATCCATGTGGCTAAGCTTAACAGGTACTGATAATAGTTGTTTCTTATTAAACAGGGTTAAAATGAACTGTTAAAACCACTTAGGAGTGTGTCTGTAGTTCAGAACGTCATTAAAGTAAATTAAAAAAAGCAAAACAAGACTTTCTATTTCCAATTCCATTATTAGCAGTTATCCTGCCTTTGGGGATCCTGAGGCCTCTGCAAAGAAAATATTACTTTCCCATTTCTGCAGTCTAGGATCCAAAACACACAGAGATAAGCTGGTTTAGGGAATGTCACACAATTATCATTAAGTATGTGAACTGCGAAAGACTACACAAGTGTCTGACTTTCATTTCTGTACATTACTTAACAGATAACTCCTCCATTCATTCAGGAAACACATAGGGTTACAGGTGCTGACAAGTGATTTACTTCAGCTCCTCTTTGCAGCCCCATGAATGATAAAATGAATCTGTATACAAGAACTCACAGAACAACATTAACTCACTTATGTAAGATGATGTCACAGAGGAAAATAGACTTCAAGTAGATTTTCCTGACCACTTGCCTAAGAAATTCTGTCTGATCATTTCTTATTTACTTATTGATGATGTCACAGAGGAAAATAGGCTTCAAGTAGATTTTCCTGACCACTTGCCTAAGAAATTCTGTCTGATCATTTCTTATTTACTTATTTTCATGTTTTCTACTGCCTAATTTTGAGGTTCTTACACTCCTAAGCCAGAAAGAAAACCATGTGGTCAAATTTCCAAGATTTCTGACTAAACTACTGATGAATTAATTTCAGCTGGTATTCATCACATTTAAACCCGGATTCTTCGTGGTATGAAGTTGGTATGAATGGCATGTGCAGCATTAAGCAATATCTGAAGCCTTCCAATTCCATGCCTCTTTAGTTTTGCCTGGTCTTCTCACATTTTTCCTGTGTCTTCAGACACTCAGTGCCTACTATGACCTCTCTTCCTTCTATTTTGTGGTTTGTTTTCCCCCTCCCTCATTTTCCTATTCTGTCACTCCCCAGTTCTGTCCACTATTATTTCCCTTTGATTTTCTTTTCTTTAGTTGCTCCCTCTGTCCTGAGGTATTGCAGATATTTTGTTACACTATTTGATCAATTCCTTTTAATATCAGCTGAGTGAAATTTTTTTTCCAAATTACAATTCAGTCCACCTAAGAGGGATATTTGCATTAAGTAGGGAACCACTTGGTTTCCCAGTCCATGACCCTTAGACAGTTGCCTTGAGCATGCTTTTTACTCTGGAGGGTGAAATCATTTCCTGGAGATCAGTGGTTCTGGCAAGAAGGATAGAAGTATGAACCATCAAGAAGAGCTGGAGAAGGAAATCAATAGTGAAAACCAGGTAGATCACAGCATTATAAGCCAGCAATAGATCTATTTAAAATCTTTGGCCAATCCTGTCCTCCCACAATTTACTGACTCTGATAGGCTTAGATCATTCATGTGTAGTTTTATCTCCTCATGCCCTTCATATCTCTTAGAAGCTCCTGGGAGCTTTGTTGCTCCATAGGTCCTGGGAGGCCATTATTAGCATACAGGTGCTAAATACTGACATTATTACATAACAGCCAACTCCAATAATCCTTACTCACATAAACCCCCCTCCTACTGATTGCCTAAATTTACGGTGAAACAAGAGGAGAAAATTCTGTAGCTGCTGTCCTTCCCCCAGCATGACAAATATGCAGTGAAACAGTAAAACTGGAGCAGGTATCAATAGTGTTCCAGATGAAGGGGCACAGCAAATGGTAAGGGGTCCATGCGCAGGGGTGATCCTTATTCCTGTTGTTCGTATGGCAGCTGCACTTTCCCTAGAGTGTCCCATATTCCCATCAACGAGTACTTCCTAAGTATGGTGGGGGAAGAACCTTCCCTCCTGAGATGATAATTTGATAACTTTGCCTTCCCCTGCAACCTGTTGTCCTGTAGCACTTGTGGTATTGAAAGCTGGGTGGTAATTTTAATGGTCCCTGTATGTTCATTTATGAACTAAGAAATGAATTAAAATTGGCATTTCTGTGCCATTGGCTGAGGGCCACATTTTGGCTGAATGGTGCCCTCTTTTATAGCACCATCAGTGAAAGAAGACAATATGAAACCTTACAGACTGTTTCCATCCACTTTTGACAGTGGCTGATCAACAAAGAAAGAGCAACTGCTGTTCTCACGTTAAATATTTTTGTTCAATATTTAAACATCAAGGCCTAAATTTTTAACATGGTACATAAAGCTTTAGATATGTGCATCCCAAGGAAGGTAATAGGAGGTGTGGAGCTAAATTACACCACATCACATTTAATTTTTATCCCTAAAGGCTTCTGCTCCTGCTGAAGAGATCTGAGCACATTGCACTTGCTAAGGCTTATAGAGTCATTCCAATATCACCTAGCTGATTAGGCAGTTTGTGAAGAGTGTATTAACATTCTGCTTTGCAGTTTGTGTGCGAGGGAAAGCAGACAGTGAATGAAGTTTGCAAGAACTGAAGATTAATCAATAAAGCCTAAATAATTTAATGTACTACTCCAACAAGTCTAGATAAAATACAAAAAAAAAATCCTTTATTTAAGCTAGTTGTGCCAATGCAACTTCAAACCTCAGATTTTCATTGGATCTCTGAAGAGGCAATGGCCTCATACTTGTTGGCCAATGGCCAAAATACTTGTTCTATGCTATATCATTTGAGTCAGTTTTGCGACATTCTCTTTGGTTCCCACTCATGTCTGGGGAAAGCTGTGCCAGTTTTATCTTCAACACAGTGTACTTTACCCTCTGCACTTCCTGAAGTGATGGAAGAAAATTCATGCCCATTGCCATCTCCCAGACTGCTGGGACTGAGAGAAAGAAGCCTGGTGCCCTCCATGGCGGCTGAACACCCTTATGATGCAGTGTAAAGCATTGACCATTAGTTTGAGCTTGCAGTGGAGCACAGAGCAAGATGAAAGTTTTCCCCAATGGGATTAGAGTGTGAGTGGAAGGTGAGGTAAAGAACTTTGCTGTTGTACCAGTATGAAACCTCTGGGCTCTCCCACTGTGACTTCTCCTAGCTCACAGATACACTGTGTGAGAAGTGTGTTTGTTGTACTGCATATTTCCTGTCCTGTGCTTCTCTTCCCCAAACTGCTGATCGAATAACCTCCATTCAGCAGTGGGAGTGTAGCCTGTTTTCCTTATATTGTGAAAGATCCCATGTGAAGGTTTGCCTAGCTTTTCTCTCCTTGGAAGTAACTCATCAGAGTTACCTTGATTTGAAAAATTCTTAGCTTATTCTGCTGAGACCAGTCCAAGAAATAATCAGATGACATTTTCAAGTTCTTGAAGAAATCATTATGAGGCTACAACTGATTATCAAGATTTACCAACAAAACAGTGTATGGGCTGTCATCTAGTAACTATCTGAGCTAGTGATCTATTAATTAAAAGATTTCAAGAGTTAAAAATTTGCATAAACTGATTAGTGTTATCTGTGGTTTGTTAAATGGCAGTTAATGGAAACTCTGAGATAGAGTTTATAATTATGAAACTTTCCTAAAACAATATAAAAGTAGCAAACTTTAAGGCATGACAGTAAGTGAGAAAGAGCATTTTGTTGGGCTACTTATAGTAAGTTCCAGGGTATTGTTACTTTTTTTTCTTTATACTTATAATTTTTTTCAAGACATATGATGAAATGTATGTTTCCTGTGTGTCCCTAAAAAATTAGTAATAATAAATGTAAGTAAAATGTTTTAATAAATGTATTAGTAAGTTGAAGTGTCCTATCCACAAAGCCTATGAAATACTATAATTGCAATACCAGACGTTTGGTGTTCTTCCCACAGAAGAGAGTCTGTGGGGCTTGTCCCCCAGTGCAGAAGGGCTACATGAGTCAAAGGCAGGAAGAGAAAAGCTGATCCCACATGCAGGTTCCAAGAGAAGATTTCATTCCTCCACTCAACTTACTCTCTCCACAGGTTGGTTTTGTCTCTGAGCCTCTTCATCTTCAGGTGTAGTCAAGATACCACTGAGACATATCACTAATTTAGTAGTCTGACACTGTTATGTATAGAATCTGATAAAATAATAATGGAATAATCTTCAGTGGCAATACCTACAGAAGTGAATCAAGAAGGTTACGAGTGGTAGTCTACTGTTACGGTAGAGACTTGATTTGAGATCTGTTAGATAATAAGTGAAAAGCAGTGAAAATCAGGTTATACCTCTGCTGCAATTTTTCAATCACTATTCATAACTGTGCAATGTACTTTATTTCATTTTGCATACGGTCTTCTTTATACGCTCCCCTTAGCAACCAGCATTATTAATAGAATAGGGACCTATTTGGCCTACTGTGTTAGAGCTTTATTGGTCATTTGCAGATACATTTGAGATCTGTGAGAACACTGGTTTGTTTTGTGACAGCACATTGAACAGTGCTCCTGAAAAACCTTTTAGGAACATGCATGAGGGCAGCAAAGGATGTGCTGCTGTGTAAGAGAGGAAGTAACTGAAGCTGTTACACTTGTATGTATGATGCTGCCAATTTTTCATTGTCCTGTATTGTCTCTCTTCAATGACCAAAGGCTGAGGAATTATAATGGCAGTGAAAGAAAAAAAAAAACCCACACAGTCTGCCTCTGTAAAAATGCACGTGCAAAAATAGAGAGAAACCCCCCCTGCTAAACCCATTTACCTGAATTTTAATTCTTGTGGTTGGAGTGAGTCTTTTGGCTCAGCTGTTTGCACTGAGGTTAGTTTACTGGACCTCCTCAAAAGTGCTTGAAGGAAGGGGAAGACCTCATCACTGCCTACAACTACCTGAAAGGAGGTTGTAGCAAGGTGAATGTTGGTTTCTTCCCTGAAGTTACAGGTGATGAGAGGGAATGGCCTCAAGATATGCCACGGGAGGTTCAGATTAGACAAGGTGGATTAATAGAGAATATATTCCATTTATTTATGAGAATGTCTAATCACATATCTAACATATATGCTCTTCTTTGGTGCTAATTCAGCTGACCATTTACAAAGCTGATAAAAGGATAAGTCCTTTGCTAACTCCAGCACTTAGCCCCTTGCACTTATTTGCTATGGACGTCTGGGAAGTTCATTTTCCGTGGAAATGTGAAACTTCTCTTTTTTGCCTAAAATGTTTTATTTTTCTTTATTCCTCAGCTTGTGTTAAATAATTTGATAATTTGCTCACTAATTATTAATGTTCTTTTTTTTTTTTTACATTTGAGCCATCATTGGTCAAATAGAGCTAGTGAACTGCTGCCAAAATTAAATCATAAATTTCACTTTGTGGAAAATATGAATTTACATTATAGATTTTCAAGGTATGCATCTTCTGCATAAAAATAAAATTTTTTTATGAGGAAAGATATTTATGTACTATAATAAGATGCACATCTGTATGTGATGTGTTTGGAGAGGTTATAATAAGAGGTTGCATAAGGCATTACCTACTTCATGAATTACTGAGAGGAAAAAATCTCTTTCATCTGAAGATGCACCAATGTCAATCACAGTTACCTTGATTAGATGGCAAGAAGTGTAATTGCTGTTCAAGAGAACTGTCTCCACTCATTGCTGACTTTATAATTGTGAGAGGTTTATAAAACACCCTGGAAACACGGATGTTAATACTTTGCATTTTTTTCCAGGATTTTAATAGAGGTAGGGGTATATGGCTGGTAAATAAGGATATTGAAGCAATGTATTCAGTTCTTTGTCATACTGCACTTCTAGGAGCTTATACAAGGTAACTGAAAAGTTACTAAAAGACAGAGATGTAAATCCCACCCTGTGTGGGCTGGGGAAGCAACCACATTGATTGCTTTGGAAGGATTGGACCTTGAGTCTTTCCTCTTTGTGTAGGTAAAAACTAACATTGTAAAAGGTCAGAGGGAGCTTTCCATGAGCCAAACCATAGAGTATGCATTAGAGACTCATCCTGTAAGGCAACGTCTCAGGCCTCGCATCAGTTACGACTTTTACCACATTCTCTGTGATCTTTCTCAAATTACTCTTTTCATACATCAGCACTCCTAGTGTAATAGTGCAGTTATCGCACTTTTCCAGTAGTCTTCTGTTTAGCACTGCATAGCCACAAAAGAACAGAAGTTATAGGTGACTAATCTTATTTAGGGGTTCATATCCTGCTGTTAATGAAGAAATCTTCCTGTCTAAAATCTCCCTGTAATGTACCTGTACAGGTTATTTCCCTTGCCAAGAGTTTGGCTGATACCACAATCTAAAATCTTCCCATCCCTAGGGATGACCTGATTAACTTCAGTTTGAGAAGCAGGATATTTTTAAACCTCATTTTATACCACTTCTTGTCAATGGTGACAATTCGTTATGATAATGAAGGATAATAGTGGAACTTTTTGCCAGCATAAGAGACCATATTTAATTTTCTGTATTGTATCCTTATGAAGAACCTGATTTTTTCTTGAATGATAGCCATGATATTAATAACATTGATTAAAAAGGAGTTTCTGAAGAGAAGTGCATTAATATCAACTTTAAATTTAAACAATTTGGTTGGGGAAAAGCAAAGCAGAAAGATAATGAACCATCAAGCCTTGAAAGAAAAGCATAGTAGAATTTTATCATTGCTGTCTATTGCGGTCATTGAAGAGAGAGGTGAGGTAGGACTTTGGAAGGTGTTTATCCAAAGACCGCTCCTTATCAGGGAGTGTAGGGATAGGATGAGGGTTAATAGTTTTAAGTTGAAAGAATGGAGATTTAGATTAGATATTAGGAAAAAATGTTACTCTCAGAATGGTGAGGCACTGGAACAGGTCTGTGAATTTTATAGGTAGAGTTGACAGGTTTTGGGTCAGAAGCATGCATTTTTTCCTTTCTGTCCTATATGTTAGGACTTTGTAGGTTTTCAACAAGCTACTACTGAAACATTTTGTCTGCATAAACAAACTGCGCAAACCAAAGTGATTGTTCGACTGAGAGGTCTCAGCCTTGTCTATCACCCAAAGCATCACTGAGCATAGGATTGTGCATTCAGAATGATAAAGAATAAAAAAAATAAGCATTTGGGAAACTGTAGGAATTAAATAACAAAGAAAAGATTAAATGCTAGATTAACCTAGCTAAATAAGTTCTTGTAATCAAGGTTGAGTGGACTTGCAGAGCAGACAGACAAGAGATGCTCTTCCATGCCATGGAACTTTGGCACACCTGTGGTGTTTCAGACATGTTTGTCCATTGTGGTGCAAGTCTCACAAACACAATGAGCAGATGAGAGATGGGGTGGGTGGGGCCCATGCAGTTTTATAAACAACAGATGATGCCTGGATGGGATAGACTGGGAAATAAAAAATGGTGCTATACACCTATGTGTATGTACCTGAATTGGTTTATGTACCTGAATTGACCCCAGAATATTTGGGGACTGAATAAAATGGGACATCATCTCCTTCCCTGATAGGTAGTCTTTCCCAATATAATGTAGTAACTTGATTTCTGGATGCAGGACAGAGGCTTATGTCCCTTTGTTTTGGACTCCCCACTTGTCTGTGGGGAAGAAAATACTGCGCCATGCAGAGGTTGCACGCTTCAACAATACTATTTCATTACATGGACCTGGATCATAACAATGCAGGCTACAGTCCTGCCATCACAGGTAACCATAAGCATAAGCCATCAGCTGATACTCTGCTCAAAAGCAAGTCTGTTGATTAAAGTCCTTCTAGACCTCTTAGGTCAATCTAAGATGAATACATAAGACTCTCCTTGGGGTGTTTCTGAGCTGGATACAACTCAGAATCCTCAGGGATCTGGCTGATGTGGTTGCCAAGCCACTCTCCATGATATTTGAAAAGTCATGGCAGTCAGGTGAAGTCCTTGGTGACTGGAAGAAGGGCAACATTGTGCCCATTTTTAAGAAGGGTTGAAAGGAGGACCCTGGGAACTATCGACCTGTCAGCCTCAGCTCCGTGCCTGGGAAAATCGTGGAACAAATCCTCCTAGAAGCTATGCTAAGGCACATGGAGGACAGTGAGGTGATTTGAGACAGCCAACTTCGCTTCTCCAAGAGAAAGTTCTGCCTAACCAACCCAGTGGCTTTCTATGATGGGGTCACTGCATCAGTGGACACAGGAAAACCAATGGATGTCATCTACCTGGACTTCTGTAAAGCCTTTGATACAGTCCCCCACAATGTCTTTCTTTCTAAATTGGAGAGCAGCCAATTTCCCCAGCCTGGAGAAGAGAAGGCTCCGGGGAGACCATGTAGCAGCCTTCCAGTACCTGAAGAGGGCCTACAGGAAAGCTGGAGAGGGGCTTTCTGCAAGGGCAAGTAGTGATAGGACGAGGGGGCATGGCATTAAATTGGAAGGGAGAAGATTTAGATTAGACATTAGGAAGAAATTCTTCACAATAAGGGTGTTGAGAAACTGAAACAAGTTGCCTGGGGAAGCTGTAGATGCCTCCTCCCTGGAAGTGTTCAAGGCCAGGCTGGATGGGGTCTTGAGAAGCCTGGTCTGGTGGGAGGTGTCCCTGCCCATGGCAGGGGGTTTGGAACTGGGTGATCTTTAAGCTCTCAACCCAAACCATTCTATGATTCTGTGGTTCTATGAAATCTCATCAAATCTAATTAATTGCACCTGAGCAGGACTTAAACTAAGGGGCGGTTGGTGGAGGTAAGGGCTCCTACAGTTCTGTGCAAATATGACCTACCCAGTGACTCCTTGCAATGACACCTCTGTTTCATCACCATGTTGCCTCAGAGAGGTAGAGAAGGTATCTGACATGATTATGTGGTTGATGTTGCATTTATAGGTGTCACTGCTTTCTGGAGTGGCCTGTGAGTGAGTCAGTGCTCAGACAAGTCAGGCCTGCAGTTGGTGATGCATCCAACACCCTTTCATGTGAGCACAGGCAGCCCCTTCTTGAGGGCAATGACCATAAACAGGGTATATACTTTGCTGTACTCTGAGACAAAGCCCAATCCATCACTCTAAATCTTGTCCTCCTCATTTTACTCGTTGGCTTATTTTTACTATTTGGCTCTCTCTTGCCTGAAAAGCCCCATATGTCATGATGAACGTCACCAACACAAGGACAGAAGGCACTAGAGCTACCTCCTTTCATACCTGCTATACCCACATCAAGCTTATACCAGTCCTTTCTTTCTTCATCTGAGAATTCTGGGATTATCCTATAGTGTGGTTGTACTCCGTAGACAACACATAAAGGATATATCTTACAAATATATAAAGGTAAAAGGGACTTGCTCTTTGTTGATGCTTGTAAAGGACAATAATAAATATATTTAATGAAAGAAAAATGTATGCTTCCCTTCCCACATGAGCAACACAAATGAGAAGTTTTTGAAACATACAAGTAAGTAGGAGAAAGTCACAGGGACTCTTCCAACCATAACATAATATAATGTGAATCTGCAATTCATTAGATTTTGACAGATTCTGTTGTCAGGGGAGGAGAAAAAGGGGGAAAAAAAGAGATAAAAAGGGAGGAAAAAAAGAGAAAAAAATAAAGAAAAAAAATAAAGAAAGAAGCAAAGCAAAGTAAAAGCCTCGAAGTGAGATACAGTATTTTCCCCAGTGAATAAGTGTATTGTTAGTGTTGCTAGGCAAAATAATGTGGTGAATTTGCAGAGTATGAATAAGAAGAGCTGTCAGAACAGTTTTGCAACCAAGACTCTTCCATGTGTCCGTAAATTGCTGCAGAATTGAATGTGTTGCTCATTAGTGAAAATACACAGGTTAGATATTAATTGGCATCACTTCCTTCTCTCATAGTTTATACTGTGTATTGTGGATATTTAATGCTACTTTGAGGTCAGTGAGAAGAAAACTGTGATTTGACACTGAGCTCACTCATTTTACTAGATCCTGTATGGGGATGTAAGAAAACTGATTGCAGAAAATTAGGACTTGAAGGTGATAGTTTGTTTTTAATGCTAAGAGCATAAGATTGGTTTGATTGTTCCTTAAATTAGACATGAGAAAATGATGATTTATGAGCTAGAATTTCTGCAGGTGTTAACAAATATATCATCAGTCAATGTATCAGAGCTATACCAATTTGCACCAATAGGTGATTTACAGAAATTTGCTTTGGCTTAGAATAGCATCCTAATTCCCTTTTCACACTTTCCCCATGTCAATGCGATAGGTATTTTCAGTCTTCATATTTGGACTGTTTGTTAATGAGATATATGACAGGCAGTACATGAGTTTATTGAAGTGACAGTGATTTAAACAAAACAGTAATTACTATAGTAAATTACTGATGGAAACATTTGTCTGGCTCCATCATAATATAGTGCTTTCTCTTACCGCATGCTATTACAAGGACAGAGGAGGTAAAGAGAGATTGGAGTTCACATGGGTGAAGAGCATCAGTGAATTGCCAGATTATTTTGCACACTGAATAGCATTCATCACCCTTAGAAAGGCACTCAAGGCTAGTTATGTTAGGCATTACATGAACAAATGGAGCATTTTCTGGCCTCAGATAATGCAAACATTATGCAGTACGGTCAAGTGGGCAGGGTACTGGTCTCCAATTCAAAGAATGGAGTTTTCTTGTCTGCTGCATGACCTTGAATAAATTGATTTGCCTCTCTGTGCCTTAGTTTTCTCATCTGTAGAATTGTGGCTGTGTTGCTGATCTCCATTGCAAAATATTTTGGGATAAAATGCTGAAAAGGGCATCTTAGCAATGCCTACTTCATTATATATAATATCGCTTTAAATTTTAGTGCCACACTCATAGTAGATGAATCCATTCCATTGCAGTGATTCACCTTCTTGAATAGAGGTCCTGGCTCAAAAAACTTACCACTTTTGACAAGATATTTCTATTGTTCCTTGTAAAGCTAACAGGAAATTGTCTGTTCTGTATTGCTCCAGCATCATGAATGAATTTCGGTCAATGGATAGGGCAGGAGCACAGGTGGTGTTCTGCTCGGTTCCTCCAGTGGCAGAGATGTATACTGAAAGCAACAAGAGAATCTACGCTCTTTATAAATGGCTTAGGGGCTGGTGCCGGCAAAGGAATTTTGGATTCTACGATCATGGAGAAACCTTTACGGCACCCAGCCTGCTTGACCCAGATGGGTCTCGTCTAACTCCATAGGGTAAGAGGATTCTAGCCCAGGAGCTGGCAGGGCTTGTAGAGAGGGCTTTAAACTAGGCATGAAGGGGGAAGGGGGAGTTACTAGGCTCACCAGAGATGTTGCTGTGGAGGATGAGCCATCCCAAAGGGGGTTGTCAGTAACCCAACTGAAGTGCATGTACACAAACGCACACAGTATGGGGAACAAACAGGAGGAGCTGGAAGTTCTGGTCCAGCGGGAGAGCTATGACATAGTTGCTATCACGGAAACATGGTGGAATGATTCTCATAACTGGAGTGAAGCCATGGAAGGCTACAGGCTCTTCAGGAGAGACAGGCAGGAGAGGAGGGGTGGAGGTGCAGCCCTCTATAATAAGGAAACCCTGGATGCGGTCGAAGTCGAGATCGGTGATGACCAGATTGAGTGCCTATGGGTAAGGCTTAGAGGGGCAGTCAAGTCTGACCTCCTGGTTGGAGTATGTTACAGACCGCCCAACCGGGAGGAGGAGATGGATCTTCTATTGTTTAAACAGCTGGAGGTTACCTGTAGATCGGCTGCCCTTGTTCTTTTAGGAGACATTAATCTTCTGGATATCCGCTGGGAACTTAACACTGCTGTGAGGAGGCAGTTCAGGAGGTTCTTAGAGTGCATTGAGGACTGCTTTCTGTCACAGCTGGTGAGTGAGCCCATCAGGGGTGAGGCTCTTCTTGACCTGCTGTTTACGAACAAAGAAGGGCTGGTGGGTGATGTTACTGTCGGAGGCAGTCTGGGGTGTAGTGATCATGAGATAATTGAGTTCTCTCTAAACAATGTAACAAGAAAAGGCAGAAACAGGACTTCGATGCTGGACTTTTGGCGGGCAGATTTTGGATTATTTAAGGAACTGGTCAGGAAAGTACCCTGGGAAATAGTTCTTAGTGGCAAGGGGGTCCAGGAAGGCTGGATGCACTTCAAGAATGAAATCTTGAAGGCGCAGGAGCGGGCTGTCCCCATGTGTTGTAAGAAGAGTCGTAGGGGCAGACGGCCGGCCTGGATGAGTAAGGAGCTTCTGAAGGAACTAAGTAAGAAGAGAAAGTATCGGCGTTGGAAAGAAGGGAACGTAAGCCAGGTCATGTTCAAAGATGTTGTTAAGTCGTGTAAGAAAAAAATCAAGGAAGCAAAAGCCCAGCTGGAGCTCAAATTGGCCACTTCTGTTAAGGATAATAAGAAGAGTTTTTATAAATATATCAATGGTAGAAAGAAGGGCGGCAGTGAACTCCACTCCTTGTTGGATGTGGAGGGAAATACAGTAACCAAAGATGCAGAGAAGGCTGAGGTACTTAATGCCTTCTTTGCCTCAGTTTTCAACAGTAAGGATTTCTGTTCACTTGAAAGTTGGTCCTCTGAAGTGATTGATGGGGGCAGGGTGAAATATGGCCCTCCTGCAATCCATGAGGAGGAAGTTAGAGATCTGCTGAGCTGCTTGGACCCTCATAAGTCTATGGGGCCGGATGGGATCCATCCTAGGGTGATGAGAGAGCTGGTGGATGAGCTTGCTAAGCCGCTCTCCATCATCTTTCAGCAGTCCTGGCTCACCGGAGAGGTCCCGGAAGTCTGGAAGTTGGCTAATGTGACGTACATCCACAAGAAGGGTCGTAAGGATGATCCAGGTAATTACAGACCTGTCAGCCTGACCTCGGTCCCAGGTAAAATTATGGAGCAGATAATACTGGGTGCAATCATGTGTCACTTGCAGAACAGCCAAGAAATCAGATCCAGCCAGCATGGGTTTAGGAGGGGTAGGTCCTGCCTGACCAACTTGATCTCCTTTTATGACCATGTGACTCGCCTGGTGGATGAGAGGAAGGCTGTGGATGTGGTATACCTGGACTTCAGCAACGCCTTTGACACTGTCTCCCACAGTAGACTCCTAGAGAAGCTGGCAGCCCGTGGCTTAGATGGGAGCACTCTGTGCTGGGTTAGGAATTGGCTGGATGGCCAAGCCCAGAGAGTGGTGCTGAATGGTGTCTCATCCAGTTGGCGTCCAGTCACCAGTGGTGTCCCCCAGGGATCGGAGTTGGGTCCAGTCCTGTTTAATATCTTTATTGATGATCTGGATGAAGGGATTGAGTCCATCATCAGCAAGTTTGCAGATGATACCAAGCTGGGAGGAAGGGTTGATCTGTTAGAGGGTAGGAGGGCCCTACAGAGGGACCTGGACAGATTGGAGAGATGGGCCGATTCTAATGGGATGATGTTTAATAAGTCCAAATGTCGGGTACTTCATTTTGGGCACAACAATCCCATGCAGAGCTATAGACTGGGGACAGAGTGTCTGGAGAGTAGTCAGGCGGAAAGGGACCTTGGAGTGCTGGTTGACAGGAAGCCCAACATGAGCCAGCAGTGTGTCCAGGTGGCCAAGAAGGCCAATGGCATTCTGGCCTGCATCAGGAATAGTGTGGTGAGCAGGACCAGAGAAATTATCGTCCCCCTGTACTTGGCACTGGTCAGGCCTCACCTTGAATATTGTGTACAGTTCTGGTCCCCCTAGTTCGGGAAAGATGTCAGAATGCTGGAATGTGTTCAGAGGAGGGCAACGAAGATGGTGAAGGGGCTGGAGCACAAGCCCTTTGAAGAGCGACTGAGGGAGTTGGGGCTGTTTAGTCTGAAGAAGAGGAGGCTCAGGGGAGACCTCATTGCTCTCTACAACTACCTAAAAGGAGGTTGTAGTCGGGCAGGGGTTGGTGTCTTCTCTCAGGTGACCAGTGACAGAACTAGAGGGCATGGACTCAAGCTTTATCAGGGAAAGTTTAGACTTGATGTTAGGAAAAAGTTCTTCACCGAAAGGGTGATTGGTCATTGGAATGGGCTGCCCAGGGAGGTGGTGGAGTCGCCGAATCTGGAGGTGTTTAAGGGGAGATCGGATGAGGCACTGAGTGATATTATACTGTGATATTGTGATACTGTAATTACTGGATGGCTTACTTTCCTACTCCATCTGCCCCATGTCCTCTTCTAGGATATGCAGTCTCCCCCTTTAAAGTTTTTTTAGAGATGCACTGTTTGTACAAAAAGAATACTCTTTGTTTGTCTGAATGGTTGCAGGATCCCGAACACAAGGCAGGTATAGTTGTCCTGGATTTGGAGTCCACACATATTAAAAATTGAGATGCCACACTGTCCAACAGGAAGACCTGCAATGATGCTTTCCTCTGATAATAGCAGATTGCCAATGTGGATCTTTGGAAACATCCCCTGTGATGAACTCATGACATTTTGAAATATCAGTATTTTATATAAAACTCTGATGTTTGGGTTTACTTCAGTGGTGACTGTGAAGTACCCCAGAGAATGCATTCATTTCATGAATAAATCTGGTTTGGGGTAAAAGGGGTAGTCTCCTGAATCCATCTCCCTTAGAGATGACATTTAGTGCACTCAAGGAACCCCAAACATCTAACCTGACCTGCTTGTTTCTGCCACCATCACCCAAAGAAGAGACATCTGAAAGAGGCCTGTGGTGAATTTACTGAAGAAGGCTCCTTCTTCTGCTTATGTTAGTGACCACTCTGAACTTTTTATTTGATTTTGTTGTCAGCCTAATGATGGACCATGCCAGGGAAAGTGATACTTAGTGTACCTTGCTGAAAACTCATGGGAAGAATTTAGGGTAGTATAGGAGTTTTGGAAATGTCAGCCAATTCTGTAAGATGTGAACATCTGTCTGCTTTTTATGGGATTCAAATTGTGTCTTCCTAAAGAGATAAATTTTAACTGGAGTAGAAATAAGAGGCAGAAATAATTCCAAGGTAACATATTTGAAATGTCTTAGCATTTCAGTGCCTTAATGACGGAATGTGTCTCATTGCAAGGCTGTATCTACAGAGCTGTGCAGTCCCACAGACTTTTACAGCACTGTTTTACTAGAATGACATAAGGAACTTCAGGCCTCACCGGTTTATGTCTTATAGGCTGTGGATATTTTCCTTGACAGTGAAGCAGGTTGGAGGCTGCATTGGCTGCAGCTTATCCACATATGATTGCATTATCTACTCTGTGCCACCCTGTATTGGATAATAACATTTGGCTATCATAAACAAAGATCACACGGCACCATTATTCAGTGGAAATTAAAGATGTTAATAAACTAGTACTGTGAAAAGGAACCTACTATGGCTATAAAATGTAACATTCAGGTCAATTCTTGTGATCTATCAACATAAGGTTATATTCTATGTTCATAATGTTACTCTGGAAAGACATCATTAAATTACCTGTGAATTTGTCATTGATACCAACTTTAGCAGCCATTATAGGACCTAGCTTATGACTATTCTGGATTTTTTTCATTTTGGATAAAATGACTGTCTTTATGGAGAATCATATAGTTTAATTTTTATTATCATAATCATGCTTGTGCAAATAAAATTTACCTCAATAAACAAGGACTTGCATAATATTCAATATTCATCGTCTCAAACGGTTCTATAAACAGATAAACCCAAGAATCATCATTCTTCAGCTCTTTTTTAGGCTTGAAATTGCATTGCCCCAAAGAATAACTATCTGCTTGAAAAATTGTACCTGCAGAGTTGAAAGTCATCTGTAATGTGAGAAGCATGTGCAGTGCAAGTGCCACTGAGATATGATAGGCTGTAAACCTGGCTTGTGACCTGAGTTTCCAGAAAAATGTTTGGCTCTCAAAAGCAACGAAGGCTTGTGAGATTGCTTTTTAACCTCACTGAGGACTTGTGAGCATTTAGTGTCTTCATCATACATTGGCTTTTCATATCAGCGTTTTCGTATTTAATGGAACACAAAATTTGGCTGTTAATCTTGCCTGACTCTTTTTTCTAAGAAAAACTGTTACAAGCCTAGTCTCTCAAGAACTGGATTGGCTTTGTATTTAATCCAATAATATTTTATTTGTCCATCCTTGAAGCCATGGCATTAAGGAAAAGAATTCTACTTGAGCTGGAGTAAGTCAAGTGCTACATATGTTGTACTTTCTCTATATACATGCTCATATGGATAAGTATATGCAGATTGGACTCGATGATCTCAAAGGTCTTTTCCAACCTTGCGATACTGTGATACTGTAATATTGTGCTTTGTCCATGCACTGTACCTTTCCTGGAACAGGTCCAACAGGCAGACAGAACACACGATACAGAGGATTCCCAGCTTTCTCTCCACCCAGTGGTACATGGTGACTTAAGGGGCAGAGGACAATGGCGACCAGTCCCTGCATGGTGCAGCAGGCACATCTCCTCTGTGATTTTCCACATTCCCTCGCATAATAGATAAGAGGCACTGCAACTGGAAACGAACAATAACTATGACAATGCTTCATCGGGCTTGAAAGGCTACTGAGGTTGAATTGGCCTATGTCCTACCTCAAAATTGCTTTCTTAAGGAAAAGAAGAAGGGTCATTGCCATAGGAGACTCTTTCCTGAGGGGAAAAGAAGACTCAGTATGCCGACTTGACCCAGATCTTAGGGAAGACTGCGCTAAAGATGGATGAGAAAACTTCCTACCCTGGTTCAGCCCTCAGATTTTTGTCCGTTACTGATTTTTCAGGTAGGAAGTGATGAAGTTGCAACAAGAAGTCCAAGGACAATCAGGAGACACTTCAGGGTCTTGGCTCAACTGGTTAAGGGATCAGGAGCAAAAGTGGTGTTCTCCTCTATCCTTCCAGTTACAAGGAATGATGAGGGAAGAAATGTGAATGAGGAGCAGAATGGAGCATGCATAATCCAAAGAGAAATCGTTAGTGACCTGATACACCACCTATACACGTGCAATCTATGGGGATGGATGGGATCCATCCAAGGGTACCAAAGGAGCTGGTGGAAGTGCTCACCAAACAACTTCCCATCATTTACAAACAATCCCAGCTATCCAGGGAGGTCCCAGTTGACTGGAGGTGACCAAATGTCATGCCAGTCCACAAGAAGGGCTGGAAGGAGGACCTGGGAACTACAGGCCAGTCAGCCTGACCTCAGCACCAGAGAACATTACGGAGCAGATCATCTTGAGTTCCACCATGTGGCACATATAGGACAACCAGGTGATCAGAGTTGGTCAGCACGGATTTATGAAAAGCAGGTCCTGCTTGACTAACCCAATGTTCTTCTATGACAAGGTGATCTGCTTACTGTTTGATGCAAGAACTAGACTTTAGTAAAGGCCTTGACACATTCATGTGGAGAAATTGGGTCCTCATGGCTCAATTACCTGTACTCAGGCCTAAATAATAAAATCCAGTTGGCTGCTAGTCACAAGCAATGTTCCCCAGGACTCAGTGTTGAGGCCAGTTCTGTTGAATATCTTTATTAATCATCTGAATAAGGGAATCGACTGCACCCTCAGCAACTTTGCAGTTGCCACCAAGTTGTGCAGGAATATTGATCTGCTTGAGGAAAGGAAGGCTCTACAGAGGGATCTGGAGAGGCTGGATCAGTGGGCTGAAGCCAGCTGCATCGAGTTCAACAAGTATAGTTGATGCATCCTGTATTTGGTCAACAACAACCCCATGCAACACTATAAGCTTGGGGGCACATGGCTGGAAAGCTGTAGTAAAGGACCTGGGAGTGTTGATTGATAGCTGACTGAATATGAGCCGGCTGGCCAAGAAGACCAGTAGCATCCTGGCTTGTATCAGAAATTATTTGGCCCTCAGGAGTAGGGAACTGATTGTTCCCCTGTACACAGCACTGGTGAGGTTGCACCTTGAATATTATGTGCAGTTTTGGGCCCCCCACTATAAGAAAGATATTGAGGTACTAGAGCGTGTGCAAAGAAGGGAAGCGAAGCTGGTAAAGGGTCTGGAGCACAAGTCTTAACAGGACAAACTGAGGAAACTGGGGTTTTTTAGTCTGGAGAAAAGGAGGCTGAGGGGTAACCTTATCCCTGCGTATAACTACCTGAAAGGAGGTTGTAGCGAGGCATCTTTTTTTCCAAGTAGCAAGCACTAGGACAAGAGGATGTGGCCTCAAGTTGCATCAGGAGAGGTTTAGACTTGATTTTAGGAAAAAACTCTTGACCAAAAGAGTTGTCAAGCACTGTAACAGGCTGCCCAGGGAAATGGTTGAGTCACCATCCCTGGAGGTATTTAAAAGGTGTGTAGATGTGGTGCTTAGGGACACAGTTTTATGTGTTAGTTTTATGGACTTGATGATCTTAAAGGCCTTTTCTAGCCTAAATGATTCTATAATTCTATATTTCTATATACATTCTATACACATTATATATGTATACACATATATGTATATATTTACATAATAGCTGTGTATACAATATATATAGGTATATGTATACATGCATATATGTATATTCTCCTGTAGTTCATTCAAGAAAATTGTTTCATGACACTTTCACCTGTCCTGAGTGATGATATTTTACAACACAGATATTTTACCTTTGAATTATTTAACCATACTCAACTGTATGAAAAGAAACAAGCATCTTTTACAGACATCTGTCTCCAGCCTCGGTGAATTCAGGTCAGGATGGATTTTGATGAATGAACCCTTTTATTTTTGTCCTGAATGAACGTTTTGTCTATTATCCCACAAGAGGGCAGCAAAGGAAAATTATTGCCAAAACACAAGACGAAAACATTCAAGGACATTTGAGCATTTAAGTTTCCCACTGTGCTTAATTAGATAGTGAAAATACCATTGTGTGGGAATTAGAAGAGCTTGTAGAAAGCCACCTGATGAGAAAAAGAGATTTTTTTTTTTTCAAATGCTTTCCAAATTTCCCGATCTATTGAGAACTTAATGAAGTTACTTGGTATTACCTTCAAATACTCTCTCCAGTCATGTGATAACAGCACAGGAGCTAAGCAAGGTCTCTTGGGCTTCAGCATCCTCATTTTTAGTGCTAATTGCTCTATTTAAGTACTTTCCCTCAAATCCCTCCCTTTCTATGCAGCTCTTTGCCTGAGGAAGCACTGACACAAAGGGGGGAGTAGTACCCTTGAAGAACAACCTGGAGACAAAAAAAGCCATCTCACTTTATGTTGTTTTATGCCGAGATCCCACCTAATTAATGAATGAATACTGATTTGGGGAGTTTTATTGTCCAGCAGCCTTATGTAGAGCTATTTGAACAGAAGTCAGGGTGGTTTAGGTGATTTTAGTTGCTGAGGGAGTGTCTGTGTGCCACAGTGGCTGTACTGAATGCAAATAGAGATTAAGTCAAATAAGCAGTTCTGTGCCAAGTCCTGCATTTTCATTCATGCGTTCTGCCATCCTGCAGGTAACCAAGGCAGCAGGATGTTAATTACCTTTAAAATATACAAGAGGCTTTTGCCCATTTTGAATGTTTCAGCTTCTAAATAAATGACAAACAGAAGGCAGAGAAAAATAACTTGCATAGGATAGCGAAGGCATCTTTCCAAGGGCTATATTAGAACTTGGATGTGAACCCAAATCTCAGACGTTCTGTAGCCTTGGGATGGTTTTCTGCTACCACTGCTGCCATATTGTACCTAACAGAAAGCGTGCTCTCAGTGACACCAGAACACAAGTAAGAGGCACCACACTGGGACAGCTTCATTTATTCAAAGCAAGATCCCACTCCATGCTGGTTACTTTCAGTGAAAGCAGTAGAATGAGGCATGAAATGCAGCAAGCAACAAGTGAAACCAAAGCATTATAATTTAGTTGAGGCTGAGGACACAGATAAACTATTGCTTTAAATGATGACCGAGAGCTATTGGATCTGGGTGCCAGACCCGGCCTTCCCTCCACAATGTGTCTGATTGTCAGAAAAGAATTCTGAGCATCTTCCCCAGGGGAAGCACCAACATGCTCTAAGCTGTTGTAGACAGTGTCCCTGCTACCATCTGTGGTAGATGCAGCCAAACAGAGCCGATGTCTGAATTGTCTGGCTGGAAGGTTATACTAAAGAAGGCTGTTACATCTGTGTGCCTCTGCATCCCGTTTTTTTTTTCTTGCAAACCGACCTGTTTCTGATTTGCTAATGAAGCCCTCCTCCACGGACTCATAATGAGTGATAACCACTGCACCCACTCTGCTGTTGCTCAGACTGACACTGTCTGTTTTTCACTCCACAGCATCACATTTTATGCGCTGCTGCAGATGGCGAAATGAATCCCATCAGGGACCTGCTTTTAGCTGTTTAAAAGCTTTTTTAGTACATCTGTCTGGCACCAGGGTACCATGCCTTTATGTGGCCTTGGTGTCATGCTTCTGCTATACTTTGCTGGGATGGGGTGCATGGTCCTGCCCTCTCACAGTTGCAAGAATCAATCACAAATATCTTTTAGGGCAGGGAAGGCCCTGGGCAAGCCCTAAGACTAAAAGAGAAGTACACATGGGATACAAACATGCACTCAGTGCAACACTTTGTAGAAGGAAAAATAAAATCTTTTCCGTGTTAGACTGAACTATTTTAGATAAATAGTAAGAATTTCTTGGCTCTCCAGAGGTCTAGCAGATGGATGGACTGGGAATGTTTTTTAAGCCAATGTGCATCTCTCCAAGCAAAATGCCACTCTCCATTATTCTGAGCTGGAAGAATAATGAAAGAATGAATCAAATCCTCTAACTGACAGAGAACAGACAAAAATCCATGTGAGTCTCTTTTGAGTCTCTAAGAGGATCAAACTCCTCAGGCAGGAACTCTTCTGTATGGGTTTGTTTATGGGCAGAAAGAAAAGTTTGACAGATGAGTGTGGTCAGTTCTACAAAACAGCCTGTAAAAACGTTGTATGCTATCTGAAGTGACACAGACTGGTTTGTTAGGTCTGGGTTAGGTTCAAGGACCAGGAATGCAATTTTGACTCTGATACAAACAAGCCAAGAAGCATCAAAGAAAGCCCTCTCGTTCTTGAGGCTTTTCATTTCTTTCCCTATTCATCTCATTTGTCTGCTTTAGTCACAAACTCTTCAAAGCTGTCACTATAGACACGTTTTCAGAAGTAGATAGCTGGTGAAGTGATTAATACAACCTGAGGCCCCCTCAGGGAGTCTCACCATTGTAGATCTTTGTGTAGTGATAGAGATGAGGATATCAAGGAAACCTCCCTCCATTTGACAGTGCCAGCAACCCACATGAGATTGTAGTTGTGCAAGAGCCCTGCTGAACACTTCCCCTCATTCGTATTTTGCCTGCACATGGCCCTTTGTCTGATAATGTTTCCAGGGACACTGAAAAGATAACTAACTCCATTTATATCATTTGGAGTTAAGTGGGATTCCGACCTTGGCTAGAGACTGTATTACAAATCAACAAAAGTCTGATGTAATATGCAGTAAGTGTAAAATGAACTAGCCAGACAGCTTGGACTTTGCATTTGGTTCATGGAAGATAATGCATGGGGTAGACTTTTCAGGATTTTCTAGTAAAATAACTCCAGCAGAAAGAGTTCTTTAATATTAACCCTCTGTTTTAATGTTAGAAAGTGCTGGATTATGTATTGTACAAGGTGAAACTACTAAGCAAGTTTGATTTCTCCCAGGTGACTGAGATGACTTCACAATGACTGATACCTTTCACAGACCTATGCTGAGTCTCAGGCTGTGTTGTCCTAATCAGAAACAATGGAGGCCCCAGAACTTCATGAGTCACAATGTATTATAAAGGTTATTTTAAACAAACACTTTACTTTGCAATTGCCAGGGGATATCAGCAGGCACCCAGCCAACAGCAGCAGCTGCCTTTGTGGGGACCAATTTGACTGTGAAGCTGAAGCATGGCTATATTAACTACAACAGCATACATACATACAGAGTTGTATACAACATTCAGGCTTTACTGAGGTCCAGCAGGGAGAGTGGTGATGTCTTGGGCGTTATTACTCACTGCTGCTTTCAGTTAAGCCTTCATGATACATCTGGCTGCTGAATAGGTCAAAGGTACTAAAATAATCCCTGTCCCAGGCTGAAGGGAAACACAAGAAATGTTGGGGATTGCCAGGAAAAAATCAGGTTAGAAAAGTCCATCTGTTCTTCCTGTTCCCCTCCTTCTCATTTCAATCCCTATCTCATTCAAAGGATGATGATTTCCCATCAAAATCACACATTTTCAAATTGCTCTGCCAAACCTCTCTAGGTCAGTTTGGACCCTACAGCTGTTCTCAGGAATGTTATGTGACATTTTGGGCAAACAATGTGATCTTTAAGCAAAGTCAGATGATCTTCATAATTTGCACTCTAAATTTTTGCTCAGCTATAACTACAGTAGCATGATATTTTTGGGAATATCTCTCTACCTTGTTCAAAGCAGATTGTGTGGAATGTAAGAAAAGCATCAGATGCTTTTTTATTAAAGGCTCACATGAGTTTAGAGCTCCTTTTATAAATGATGCACCATAGAGGACTGAAAGTAGATGACCCTGTTTTTTCACATTAGCATTCTGTGATGGTAAAACGGTGTCACAGGAAAGCAAGAGAGAGAGAAAGTTTTTCTTAGCTACCTAAACAATGATTACACAGTAAATGGATGTCTCAGAAAATACAAGAAGTGTTTCTAATGCTAGTAGTTTTCCTCTGCAAGCAGTATGACAGATTTTCAAATGAATTGGACTGCAACAGTCAGCATATGTGATGGTCTCCCAGAGCCATTTTTAAGACAGCGCAATTGAAATTCTCAGATTTTTTTTCAAGTGCCCTGCCTCCAGTAGGAGATTTTATTTTCCACCCCATCCCCAACCCCCTCCAAAATCTGAGATGTTTTGGTCTTTATTGATTTAAAAATGAGTTGAGAATTAGAAGTATCTTAGTTTCATGACACCTTGTTTCGTCTATCAGACACTGGAACTGGTACTGGTTGCCCAGAGAAGTCGTGAAAGCTCCATCTGCGGAGGTATTCAAGGCCAGGTTGGATGGGGCTTTGAGCAACCTGATCCAGTGGAAGGTGTCCCGGCCCATGGCAGGGCATTTAGAGCCAAATCATCCTTAAGGTCCCTTCCACTTCAAACTTATCTGTAATTTCAAGGTCTGAGCCTGTGTTTGCCCATGTGCACATTCTGCATGTGATTTTGCATCCTTTCTGTTTCTGTACTTGTGGTTCTTTATAACTTACATCATTTTGATCATGAGACTAGGTGTCTTATAGAAAACGATGGAAGAATTTGCACTGAAATCTAACAATAGTTAAGGTAATGCCAAGTGTGGGAAGTTTCATCTGCTAAATTTGTTTTATAAGAACATATACAAGTATTCCAGCATCAAACTTGATATGATGCAGCCAAGTGCTGTAGCAAAGGTCAAGAAAGGTGTCTGTTATGATCTAATTGCGCTGAAAAAGAAACCTCTTCAACTTTAACAGTCCCTAATGTACTTTGGCAGCCACAGTAATGAAAATCATGCTCTTGAGGTCTTCAGTCCAACAGGAGTAAAAGATTGAGCATAAAGAGTGCCAAGAGTACTCCCAAGAGTGGATGTTCAACAGTGACAAGATCATGATCAAGAGGGAAAGTCAAGAGCAAAGATCAGATTGGGAGGAAAATTCAGAGAGATGTCTGAGATGCTGGTAGCCACCTTATGCTGTTTGGCTTGGGAAGAAGTGTCTCAGTATGGCTGATGCTCCTGTAAAACTTTGGACTCATTCATTCCTATGGCTCTCCAATCTGTCTCTCTGTGAATGAGATTTGCATCAGCAGAGCTGAGGCCTGAACTTCTGAACTAAGAAGACTTCAGACACAGCTGGGAAGAGATAGTTTTTCATGGATTTTTGAAGAAATCCAATGCAGGTACCACTGAGTAAGGTATTTGCTGTCCCTTGGTTGAGATAGAATTAACAGGACTTGGTAGACCTACAAAATCCAGGTCATAGATTAAAAGAAACCAAGATCAGAAATAAATGCTATATTTATGCTGGGCCATAAAGATAAATTATTTAGATTATCCAACCCTGGGTTCTTTCTGTGCAAGATAACAAAAAACTTAGTCAATGCAGATAACTTCGAGGAGGACTATGCCCACAAGCCGTGTCCACAGCTCATGCAATACATTATCACTGCATCCCCTTGTTGTGGCCTTGTGAAGAGGGTACCTACACAAAAGCAGCTGCTGGCTCACTCACAATAAACAGGCTGGATTTATCCTGAGCAAGGCTACACTCTGCTTATGGGAGTCAGAATCAGTAACTTGGACAGTTGTGTGTTCTTCCTCTTTTTCTTCTTTCAAGCCAGTAATTTCATCCGGCCTGCAAATGCAAAAATATATTGCTGTGTCATTGATGCTGGACTTTCAGTATGCAGATTTCAGATTATTTAAGGAACTAGTCAGGAAAGTACCCTGGGAAATAGTTCTTAGTGGCAAGGGGGTCCAGGAAGGCTGGATGCACTTCAAGAATGAAATCTTGAAGGCGCAGGAGTGGGCTGTCCCCATGTGTTGTAAGAAGAGTCGTAGGGGTAGACGGCCAGCCTGGATGAGTAGGGAGCTACTGAAGGAACTAAGTAAGAAAAAGAGAATGTATCGGCGTTGGAAAGAAGGAGACGTAAGCCAGGTCATGTTCAAAGATGTTGTTAAGTCGTGTAGGAAAAAAATCAAGGAAGCAAAAGCCCAGCTGGAGCTCAAATTGGCCACTTCTGTTAAGGATAATAAGAAGAGTTTTTATAAATATATCAATGGTAGAAAGAAGGGCGGCAGCGACCTCCACTCCTTGTTGGATGTGGAGGGAAATATAGTAACCAAAGATGCAGAGAAGGCTGAGGTACTTAATGCCTTCTTTGCCTCAGTTTTCAACAGTAAGGAAGTCTGTTCGCTACACAGTTGGTCCTCTGAAGTGGTTGATGGGGGCAGGGTGAAATATGGCCCTCCTGCAATCCATGAGGAGGAAGTTAGAGATCTGCTGAGCCACTTAAGTCTATGGGGCCGGATGGGATCCATCCTAGGGTGATGAGAGAGCTGGAGGATGAGCTTGCTAAGCTGCTCTCCATAATCTTTCAACAGTCCTGGCTCACCGGAGAGGTCCTGGAAGACTGGAGGTTGGCCAATGTGAAGCCCATCCACAAGAAGGGCCGTAAGGACGATCCAGGTAATTACAGACCTGTCAGCCTCACCCCGGTCCCAGGTAAAATTATGGAGCAGATAATACTGGGTGCAATCATGTGTCACTTGCAGAATGGCCAAGAGATCAGGCCCAGCCAGCATGGGTTTAGGAGGGGTAGGTCCTGCCTGACCAACCTGCTGGCTTAGGAATTGGCTGGATGGCCGAGCCCAGAGAGTGGTGCTGAATGGTGTCTCATCCAGTTGGCGGCTGGTCACCAGTGGTGTCCCCCAGGGATCGGAGTTAGGTCCAGTCCTGTTTAATATCTTTATTGATGATCTGGATGAGGGGATTGAGTCCATCATCAGCAAGTTTGCAGATGATACCAAGCTGGGAGGAAGGGTTGATCTGTTAGAGGGTAGGAGGGCCCTACAGAGGGACCTGGACAGATTGGAGAGATGGGCCGATTCTAATGGGATGATGTTTAATAAGTCCAAATGTCGGGTACTTCATTTTGGGCACAACAATCCCATGCAGAGCTATAGACTGGGGACAGAGTGTCTGGAGAGTAGTCAGGTAGAAAGGGACTTTGGAGTGCTGGTTGACAGGAAGCCCAACATGAGCCAGCAGTGTGTCCAGGTGGCCAAGAAGGCCAATGGCGTTCTGGCCTGCATCAGGAATAGTGTGGCGAGCAGGACCAGAGAAGTTATCGTCCCCCTGTACTTGACACTGGTCAGGCCTCATCTTGAATATTGTGTACAGTTCTGGGCCCCCTAGTTTGGGAAAGATGTCAGGATGCTGGAATGTGTTCAGAGGAGGGCAACGAAGATGGTGAAGGGGCTGGAGCACAAGCCCTTTGAAGAGCGACTGAGGGAGTTGGGGCTGTTTAGTCTGAAGAAGAGGAGGCTCAGGGGAGACCTCATTGCTCTCTACAACTACCTAAAAGGAGGTTGTAGTCGGGCAGGGGTTGGTGTCTTCTCTCAGGTGACCAGTGACAGAACTAGAGGGCATGGACTCAAGCTTTATCAGGGAAAGTTTAGACTTGATGTTAGGAAAAAGTTCTTCACCGAAAGGGTGATTGGCCATTGGAATGGGCTGCCCAGGGAGGTGGTGGAGTCGCAGACCTTGGAGGTGTTTAAGGGGAGACTGGAGGAGGCACTGAATGCCATGGTTTAGATGATGGGTTGGTGTTAGTGTTTGGTTTTAGGTTGGACTTGATGCTCTCAGAGGTCCTTTCCAACCTTGTGGTACTGTGAAACTGTGAATTTATACTTGTTTCAGGCTTTGAATGCTTTTTTTTCTTTAAAAATTAAAAAGTGAGCTTCTGCTGTAGAAATGCAATCTTAAGGGTTTTGGGGAAAATAATCTAGTAAGACACATTAATGATTCCTCTACAAGCTGTCACACCCTAAGTCTTTTAGTCCAGCAAAGATGGAGGAGAGAGAAGAGCTGTAAATAAAGTTATCTCTCCAGAAAGAACTTTTTACACAGGTCAGAAGCAACTTACTCGAGTCTGCTGCAGCTTAAACCTCAAACTGATTAGAAAGCATGATCATCACATGAATGTGTATTTGGACACAGCTAATATGCCACTGACAACCCCATGAGCTGTGCCGCTGATGTTTTCTGTGAGTCAAATTGATTCAGGACACCATTATCGGTATTAAGAAAAGCGCTTTCTCATTGCCTTAAAAAAGTTGGTCCTCTGCCTCAAAAATACAATTCAAGCCTTTCAGGTGCATTAAGAAAAGACTAAAGATCAAAACTTGTGGGGTAAATTGCATAAATACAACCAGCAGAACGGAATCATGGTGCATGGCACTTCAGACATAATTATGTAGTTTTATAATTACAATTTTTCTTTTTTTTTTTTAAAAGAGCATGAGGGGTTTGGGAGCCCTAAACTGATTTCCCTCCGTTTAGATACTGTTGAAAATGCCTTCCCAAAATAATCCATATGAAATCCTCATTTCATGCCCCTAAGCAGGATGATATGTCTGCCTTGCCCTGAAACTATCCCTCGTATAAAAGACCTGGGTGGCTTCAAAGCAGTTTCAAAAAGCTTGAAGCATGCTGGAAACTATGCTCCTTTCTCCTGAGGCACCAGAAAGAGAACAGTGTGATTGGAATGTGCACTGTGGTGGTACACCATTAATAATTCAAAGCAGCAGAGGCTTTTATTGTGCCTTACCATTGTTACTTTCCAGTACAAATCTCTCGCCTCTGTCATTTAGTGGGAACTGCTAATCCAATTGAAATATTAGGATTTAACTTGTTCTTGTCTTGGTGCAGTTTGGGGAAGGAAGGGAAAAATTCTTCTTGCCAGTCTTTGTGAGAATTTTGAGAAATGCGTCGTGAATTACAGGTTGCAAATAGGTAATTGTGTTATTTGGAAGATAATTTCTGAGCATTTAAAATACCTCTCTTTCTTCCCTCCACAGAGCTTCAGAGGAAGCTTTTCTTTCCATTCTCCTTTAACTGCATCCCATGTTTTCTATTCAGGGGAGGTTTTTCTGGCTGTGAAGCAAAAGTGTCTAGAAGCCTTTATAGGCTGATTATCTTACATCTGTTGTATCATATGCTTATATAAAAATAACAGGGAGATGTCATGATAAAACCCCCATACTTTTATAGTGGAACATCTTCATCCATTTATCTCAAGGCCACCTTTTTATTTATAAGGGAAAATGTGAACAGCATCAGTATAGTCAAGGTCACTCAACTGACACAAAGATTTCCTGAGATCTCACTAAGTCCTCTGTGAGCTGACTCCTGTTAAGGAATAAATACTTTTCCTTGGTGGATCTTCGAGCTCTTAGAACAAATGCAATGAGGAGTTATTGCTCTGAGCACTGTGGCAAAGTGGGAGGTAGTGGGGTGGGAATGGCAGAATACAATTGGGAAAGTAATAAAATTTCTTTCCAGATGCTTGACTACCGAGTTTTTTGCTAAAATCAATGAAGCAGTTATATAAGTAATAGGGAAGATAAACAGAGCAGCTTGGTACAGAGTCTGCCAGTGAGCTGAGCCACTGGTTTGCAACACCTCCGGAGCCTTCCACAAAGGGAGCTATATGACAAATTATGATTTTTTCTGTGCTATGGATCAATGCATGAAATGGAAAAGGTTTGCTTTCTTCATCTTCAGACAGTACTAGCAAGAGCTGTGAAACATCCCCAGGACTGAAGATTTTGCCTTTTTCTGTTTTGGTTGCCAAATTTATGGATTTAGAAAAAAAAAGTTTTGAAATATCCAGTCTGCCTTTAGGAACTTGAGAGATAGTAGAAAGCCACTTCGTCCCGCTATCAGTGGGAATAAAGCGTAATTTTCACAAAAGATCTCTATAATCTTGTTTTAAACTCTTTAAGAGATAGTAGATTCACTGTTTTTCATGGTAGTTTGTTTCAGTGGTTAGTCATGTTTGCTGTCAAAAGTGTGTGTTTTAACTTCCCACCATCACTTTTTGTTCTGGTTTTCTTCATTAGCTCAAAGGAATCTTAAGAAACTACAATTTTTGGCCCATAGAAGTATTCATATAAAACTCCAGCAAAGCCTTCATTTTCATAAGCCATACTGCTTGACTCTGTTCTGCTACTGACCTCCAGCAGAATGTTTATAAATGTGGTTTTGTCATGTCTCACAGTCTTAGACATCACAAGATGAAGTAACTAAGACTATTACATAACTGTGAACCAGGGCTGAAAGATCCTGACATCTAAAATGGACTCACACAGCAAAGAGTTGCCCAAATCTGAAGTTATGATCTTGAACAAAATATGATCTTAGTTTAGATGTAGTGACTTCTACCTCAGCAGAGGAACTCTGGTTGGTGTCAGACTCTGCTCCAAAGACAGATTAGAGTTTCATTTTGTTGGGGGGTTTTTAGTATGTTTGTTTGTTTTTTTGCATTGGAATTTTGCTTGTTTTACTGGTAATTACTTAACCTTCTTTTTACATTGTTCTTAGGTTTCTGAAGGCCTCTCCTCTAGTCTTCTAGCTCTGAAAATGGTGGAAGCAGAAAGAAGGGGTGAATTGGTGGCTGAGGCCTCCTTGAAAGAATGCTGTATATGAACTTTCTTTTATAGAGATGAAGGTGGAATGCCTCTGAGAGGGAGGTATAGTGGAGATCCTTAAACTGAAATGGACACATGATCAGCCTTGTCTGAGGGTAAGAAGAAGGCATGTTTCTTAAGTTGATTTTTAAGTATTGGACACGGGTATGGTTTTTGTTTCCAAATAAAATCTGAATGGATTAGTAAAATCAAAACCATGAGAACACAGATTTCTATTTGTTCTGAAGGAAACAGTAGAGAAAAAAACAAAACAAAAAAAAAAATAAAAGGATTTGTTGGAGATGGTTCCATGAACACTTGCCTGCTTATGTCCATACAGTGGTTTCCGAGAGCTAAAATGTCCTGCCATGTTAATTGCCAGGAAAAGGGGCATTTAATATAGCAGCAGGTGACTGCATATTGCAGTGTCAGCTGTGTCATGGGGCAGGTATTCTTTGTATTTTTTTTTCTATTCTTATTATCCTTTGAGCAGATCTGGGACAGCCAAACTCCTGTGTGGCCATTATAACAACTTGCAGGTAACTAGGCTTTTAACGAAGAATGAGCTGTAAATGCAGCGTCTTGACTCACCCTGTGAAATGAATCCAGTTAGAGTCTTCTTTCCACGCTCATTCAGAAGGAAAAAGTGTTAGTGTACTTTTCCAGCCTGCCCAAGCCCCTAATCTTGAGAGGGGAAAGTTGCCACTGCAACTCTAGATCTTACCCATACAAAGTATGCTGATCCTGCCCATACAAAGTATACGAAGATGGGGATGTGACTCCTGGCTCCTGGATGAGGTTTGAGAGCTTTGGTTTGCACATATCCAGAGGAGATGACCACTCATTTGAAGCAAAATTACTTGTTAATTTATAGCAACTAAAAAAACTGACAGCATGTCACAGTAGTCTCTGTGAGGAAAATGAGTAGGAAGAGGTTGTATTTTTATTATTTTGAGTAATTGACAAGTTAATTAAATTTACACTTAATATCCTGTTTCTGTGAAAATCTCCCTTGATGTATCCCATGTCACTGCTGCTGGAAGTGGGTTTTGCAATCGAAAGTCATTTCACACATGCCATTTGTTTTAGAACCTTAGATTTTCACAAAACAGCTGAGATTACTTATTATTCTCTGTGTGGCAACAGTGGTTCTTTTTTTTGCCCTCAAAGAGTGACTACAAAACAGAGAGATGCTCAGCATATGAATATTAATATATTTATCAGCCAGGAAAACCTGCCTTGGACTGCAGGAGGTTTGGATCAGGTGGAGTAGCATGAGTGGTATTTTACAGGACGTGCTGTGTAAGCACATTGCTGTCATTTTCACATGAAAGAGCGGAATGAAAGTCTCTGGATAGTTCTTTAACTCTGACAGCCATCACCTAAAAAAGACCTTAGTAGAAAATGGATAGAAATAATAATTTATTTTGGAAAAAAATGGGCCTTATCTATCAAAGTTACATAAACTAAGGAAATATTTTGTTCTACCAGGAGAGATACTGGGAGCATTCCTTAAATACTGAAGTGCCTAAAGATATCCGTATTGAATTTTTACCCCTTCCCTCCCATCTGCTATCTGTTCCACTATTGTAATTTTTCCCCTTCCCCAGCAAAACACGGAACTGGGGAAACCACAACTGCTTAATTGTGTCACTGCCATTGAGCAACAGAAGAAGATTGATGTGGAGGTTAATAAGTTGACTGTACAATTATAATGCTTACCCTGTATCACCAATGATGGTTAATGGTGTTATTTCCTGCTCCTCTGATCATTTCACTGTATGTTCATTAAGTCAGATCTGGAGCCAGGCTCTCTGCTCCCTGTGTTGCAGCTTGACACTGTGCAGTGACAGGACATTTGGCTATTAACCACTTTGCTGTGCTGTGTATTTGCACAAACTCCTTGACTCCCATTTCACTTAGGAAAGGCAGCTGAAGTTCCGCTAATGAGAAAAGGATTAGATGAGATTTTTTTGCTGTGCTTTTCAAAATGTGCAAATGACTGTGAAGTAATCAAGAATGAATTAAAGCTGAGGACAGTGAGTAATATTTTCCCCTGTGAGCAATGGCTATTTTTTCTATTGCTTTTTTTCTCAGCACACAATTCTAAATGACATCACACCTATCACATTGTTCTTAGCAGAGGTAAACTCTTTTCTGTCTTGAGTCTTAATGTGAGCTAAGAGTAGATACCTTGACAAGTATCAATACCTAACTGTGACTTTCTGGACAGATATTGCTGAAATTGGTAAATGACATAAATGAATCAACACTGCACTCTTTGCAGTATCTTGCAAACAAGTACTCTTGCCACAGATATCATCTCTGCTACAATGTAGGAATGATGTTCGCAAATATGCACTTGGAGCATTACAGAGTAACGATTTTGGCGCAGAATTGTTGCCTAGATAGTCAATATCTCATCTGTTTTAATGATTAAGGATGAGTACTTCAAAGCAGGCTTAAACTGCCCTTAATGTAGTTGATTGTACGTTCCTTTTCAGAGAAGAAAGCTGTGGATTTCAGCCTATTTGCTTAGAAACCGTTTAAGTCGGTGGAGCCTATGGCACAGGGCTTATTGGAGAGATCAAGGTACACATTTCTGAGCAAGCAGTTGGTTGCTGTTTGTTTTTGTGGTGCACATTTGTGGAAATAAATAAATTGACGTATAAGGGTAGAGTCAGTTTCTGCCAAGGCTTTCTCCTCTCGATGGGAATAATCCAAGAAAGATCTCAATATTGGCTTACTGGTTTGGTGAAAGAGTTACAATGTCAGAGAAATTTGCCTTTATTAACCCAGTTACACAGGTTTCAGAAGATATTAACCAGGCATTTTGGCTTTATAGGTCCTTCTTGGATGAACAATTCTATCCTGTATGAAGAAGAAACTCTGAAGACAGAGTTGTGAGGAAAAGCTGAAAACTCTAATGGTACCATAAAGTCATGGAGTAAAACTGGAAGACTGAGAATCGAAATAATAGTTGATGCTCCACTGAGAAAAGATGCTACAATGAGAAATAACACTGCTGAGCCTTTAAGGTTATCACACTCGGAAAACGAACAAGCAGTGTAATACCTGGGGTGACATAGCCATCTAGCATAGCCAAATTGTCACAAGCAGGGATATACCTGCAGCAGTCACAGGCAAAATTCATCACTAAAAAATTATTCATGGCAATAAGCTGATTTAGAAAAATCTTTATCTGATCCTCACAGACTCAGGTTTCATTAACAACAATTTTGCTTGGGAGCATAGTTATGCTAATGAGGATTTTGAGAGCAAAAACACAGAAAACCATCCTTGTCTATGACAAGTAGCAGAATTGGGCCTGTGCTAAGGAGCAGTGAAGTTGCTCTCTCAGGTCTATTCTCCAATCCTGTTATCTAGTTAACTCCACTCACTGCTAATTGTCACTACAGAGGTCAGCAGCGGTGGTGAGAATTAGAAAACTAGTTCTTCTGGGATATTAGCAAGAATTAAATGTTTAGGAAGCCAGGAGAAATGAACCCAACCAGCACAGAAATAAGCTGTGAAGGAGAGGACAGCTGTTAATGACCTGTTTAAACCAGCCAAAACTTTCTTCTTCAGTGCCTCAAATATAACTGTAAATACGAAATTATTTTATCAGCTTCAGATGCTAGCCTTTACTTGTCTTCATTTCCTACAATATCAGCCTGGGTGAGCTGAGGGGCTCAGATTTCCCTGTGTGGCATAAAAAAATATATTTGTGGGGATTCAAAGGGGTAATAATTTGATATAACTACTCAGTTACTGGCAGCATCATCCCTCGGTGCACTGTTTCAGAGAGTTCTTTGCTCTCTATGCTCAGACTCATCGTTCCATGAAATAATTTTCTGTAGAATTCATTTGGTCATTTCAATTTTTTTTCTCTTGCTGAAGTTGGCACTTGGCTGATGGATTAAATTTTGCCCCACAAACTCATTCATCAAGTTATTTTACAATGGAAAACCATCATTTTTATCTTACTATAGTAGTGTCTTATAAAATGTAGGAATCAAGATTTCCTAACCATATTGGCCATCTTTTAAAAATGTGTCTGATCCAGAGGTAATGCTCCCAAGAAACCTCATTTTTCATTAAGGATTGAGTTAACAACCCACAAAAAGCAAGGCTTGTATTTGCAAAGAAATCCGTATGTTGCACTGTATTGATTGTGTGGGGTCTCCTCTGGGAATTGTTGTGTGATTACAGGTTCTGCTGCTTCCATCTGTGATTTACTTTAAAGATAATACTTACTGAGACAAATCTGACTCCTTTGAGCATATAGACTTGATCAGAGGTTCATTTGTGCACTTTACAGCTCAGTAGGAATCATGGCATCTGTGCTACGTACTTCCTATTTCCAAGGCAAAGTTGATTAGCCATCCCCTCAAAAGTGATCTGCCTGCAGACCTTGAAACACCTAGATGTGCCATTGTAGCATCCCAGCAGGATTGTCTCTGTGCTGGCACACAAATAATCTGAGGTATCATCAGTCTTGGACTCTCCTCCTCTTGAGGCAACTGAGCAGGAATTTAGCGGTGATCTTTATCTCCTACTGTACTTAAACATGTAGTCATTTTATAGCCCCAGAGAGCCCGTGTTTTGGTGAAAACACAGACTGGTGATGGGTTTAAGAGCTAAGCTATGGAAAGTGACTCCAGAGAATTTGATTAGTTCCTTGACTGGACAATAGACTCAGCTGTATTCTTCAGATATGTTAGTCAAGGTGTAATTTTGTCATCCATTTATAGGTGTCTTGTGCCTGTCAAGATACCATAGTGCATTTGAGCTCTCGAAATGAGACTGACAGATATAACATCATGCTGAAAGGAGAGCCTTGACTGGTTTGGGTGCAAGAGATCAGGTGGATATCAACATGCAATTTATCTGTCTATAGTGCAGTCACCTGCTTGTGAGGTGGACACCTTAGGCTATTTTAAGAGCCCACAGTCAGCAGACTCAATGGAATCAGTGGGTTTAGGAAAAGATCCATCTCTCTATCTCCCAAATCCTCACATCTTGGCAGACAGCACACCTTAAATACTTGGCTTTTTTGACTAGCTTTTCCTTGGCTCTTATGGAAACCAGGAAATTAGATGCACATAAGCCTACTTGAAGGCACCTAAAGGTGAGAAGAAAGTACTCAATCTCTTTATGCCTTTACTTTCACCTCAAAAGTGTGGACAGTATTCACTCCTTTCCCCACCATTAACTTCCTATCCAATTTACATTCTAATTCCCTCCAGTTAGAGGTTTATATTTGCCCCTTTCTGCAGGTAGCTGGCACAGGAGAGTGGTGGCCCACCGCTACTGTGTCTGGACTCTCAGAGGTTAGTCACAACTCGGGGCAGAGATGCTGCCACCATTTTTTAAGATGTAGGAATTTGAACCTCATTGAAATATCACACCAGAAAATAATCACAATTCTAAAAAAAATTAAATCCTTTTTATTTGTATATTTATTTTTATATATAAAAGAAATACAAAAAAAAAGAACACAAACAAAATGCTGATTATGGCAATTCAGTTTTGTCAGCTCCCTCTACCTGGGCTGCTGCCTCAGATCCACCAGGAGTGAGCAAAGTCCTCCGGTTATAATGTCCTTTCATGATTCCAGAGTTATTGTTCTCATTAAGGATTTGCTTCTGTTTTTGCCTGTTAAGAGATTGTACAAGTCCTAACACAACAGCTGCTAATGAATACTGTCCAGTCAGTTTTCTTGGTTGTAAGATTAAAGGATTTGGTTGAACTCTTCCTAGAAGAAAATATGTTTTGATTTTTCCTTCCTGTTCACTGATACCTTTGACATAAATCTCTCCTCGGTAGTCGAAGGCAAATCCCCGGTCCTTCAGGATCAGATACGTTTCTTCAGGCACTTGTATTCTGTCACTAACGCCTGTGCTGTCCATTCGACTTGCTAAATTAACCGTTTTGCCCCAGATATCATATTGGGGTTTCTTAGCACCGATAACTCCCGCTACAACAGAGCCATGGCTAATCCCTGTTTAAAAAAAATACATACAAAAAATTGAGAAGAGCTAGTGAGTTAGACAAGAATGGCTGAAATCATATTTGCACTTAAGAACCAGAGGAAGCCTGTTTCAGACACTGTTATCTCTAAGCTTGAGGAAAAGATGAATTACAAAGAAAGTAAGAAAACAAAGCACAACAGAAGAGCTAGAAAATATGAAAAATGATGTCCACAGAGTTATTTTACAGGACCTCCATCTTACTGAAATGGCAGTACTTAAGTGTCATCTGTGTTCTGCACACTATTGCCAGAGCTCTTGCAAACTGATTCTTATATAGTAGGAAAAATCTCTCTGGAAGGATCTTTCTGGGTCAACACTTGTTGAAGGTAACCTTTCTAGTGCTATACAGTCAAGAAGTCACATTGTTATGTACCATTAAATGAAAATATTAAAGTATTCTATGTAAGATTGTTGCATAAATTCAAGACAAGCAATAATATAGAACAGAATATTTTTTCTACAATTGTGTTTTAAGAATATATTTAGTGATAGTGAAAGACTCATTTTTGTGAAACGAGTATTAGTTTTTTAGATTTTTAAATTTTTTTTTAAATTGCTGACAGAAATTATTTCCAAATGCTCTTGCATTCATGTGCTCTGAAATCTTTGCAAGTGGTGCACACTAACTAAGAGTGGATGCATGTTCCTTGAGAGATCTGGGGAACAGAGAGTTTTCTGTTCAAAACTGTTAGGAAGGGCAGATCATAGATAGTTATGACCTTCCAGGTTGTGACTGATGAATAGTCTTCACATTTTTCATATAAGAGTGGACTATAAAGGATAAGTTTCATCTTGGTAGTTTTTGGTTTTGGCCAGTGATCATGTCAGCATGAGAAGCTGTCAGATTTGCTCCTGTCATGTGCCATATATTCAGGCAGTCTTTTCATGTCCCACTGTACTATCCCTCTAGGATAACCCATCAAGGATAACAGGTTCCCTATCACAATAATTTAAAACTGCTGCCACTGGGATAGGTCAGGAATGGAATTCAGTTTTTGTGCAAAACGAAAGTACTACAGATAAGGTTTAGGATAAGCTACTATTGCTCCTTTACTGATGAAAAATCTAAGACAGATAAATTAATTAAAGACTGTGCAAGCCAGTGTCAAACTTGGGGTTAGGTGTAGGCTGCTCAGTTCACTTTTATATATAGCCTGTATACCTATGGGCTTATGACTAGACTTGCTGAAGACAGTAGCTTAATTATGTATTCACATTTCAATAAACCTTAGAACTTCTGCAGGCCCCAAATCGGGGCCAATATTCTGTAAAAGTATTTTTACTTAGAACTTTTCTTGGGATGAAGTCAATTTGAAAACAGCAGGTACAGTATTTGTAGTCTTTTAAATTGTTCATGTCCTTGTGATGCTCCTGAGGTGCACTTAAAGAGTTAGAGCCTTGCATTAAAGATCATACTTTAATTCTCACATTTGAGCTATGCTTACCAATACGGAGTTCAAAATTGTTGAACGAATGCTTGTTGATTTCCTGTATGCTTTCATTCAGAGCTATGGAGAAGTCAGCCAGAGCACACAAATGCCCCCATTTGTCTTCACATTGCTAGGAAGTAAATTATAAACCAAGATGTTAGAAAGGGTTTGCAAATTTGCCCAGCTCCCACCCATCCCTAGCAAGTGCCAAGTATATGAATCCAGAACTTGTAAGAACAGTCTCAGCATGCCAGATCCAACAGAAGTAAGTTATTAATAATGGTAACAATTCTCATTTGTATTACAGCACTTGTACACCTGGATTCAGAGAAGTTTAGCATGAAGTATTGAAGAAAGTAATTTCCTGTCAATAATATGACAAACAATCATGGAAATGAGTAAGATGTATGAAGTGTATCTAAGATTGAGAAGGAAAACATAGAGAGGATTGAGCTAGCTTAGATACAAGGGACAAAACCTGGTGAGAACCAAGGACAACCCATGTAAGCAGGAAGTAAACTGAAAGAAGTGAAAGACAAAATTCTTCTCTGCTGAAACTGCCACTCAGGAAAAACACCAATTCTAGTGCTGTCAGGGATGGAATAGTGACAAAAACAACAGAACAAGCCAGGCAACATAGGATGGGTTAATTGGGAGAGAAAAGACTATTCTGCAGGGCAGTCAATATGTAGATGGGGCTCAGGAGGGGGTTTTGGTCTTCCCAGAACATCAACAGAGCGGACGGTGGGGCACAGATTCTCAAGGGAGGACAGGTAAGTCTTGTTTGTTGGCAGTGGAATAATGAATAGCCGTGGTTTTGGTCTGATAATGGTATGATGTCATCTCATATACTCTGAGGCCAAGTGATTCATCAAACAAATTTATAGTCCGTAGGAATGAAGCATTGCAACGTAAGCACTGGGTCATACAGTCTAGCCCTTTGTATTTTCATTATCCTCAGTGTTTAATCCTTAACATAAGCATCTTCCTGGCATCGCTCTGTTCTGTTCACTTTGTGCTCAGTCCTTGTCCTCAGCCTCGTTCAGTTCACTGCATGCCAACCTCCCTCAGCAGCCCTCACCTCTTAAATGCTGACAACGATAGACATGTATATTTGAAGGTAAGTATATTTAAAACATACATAAAAATTTCATTAGGCTACTATAGTACAAGAAAAAGATGAGTTAATGTGTTTTGAAAATGCAGTACATATTTTCTCCCTTTGAATTTTTACCTACATCAAGAGTCCAAGCAAGTGGTTAGGAGCTGTGTAGCTATAACTAGGTACCTCCCTAATGTTCAGTCCTTCTTTGCTTGTCACTGCACAGAAGCATTTTCAGTTGAAGAAAACAAAAATCTCATGCATGCCTAGTTTTGTGGATTTTTAGCTGTCAGCATCACTTGTTACTCTGTAGGTGGGTGATGCTCAGTTAGTTGCACTCCACATGTTTTCTAACATATTCTAACAAACAATGTAAATTTTTTAGTTTGTAAAGCTCACATTAGTCTGGCTTCTGCTTTTGTGGCAGTTGAAATCAATGTGGGCTGATCTGATTCCCACTTGGTGGATGATGTGGGGGAGCTTTTGTGGTGCTCTTCCATGGAGAGAGGCACTGTTTGCCAAGCAAGACAGATGTCTGCAACAGCTGAGTTCTCGCTGGATGTATTGTGGAGCCTTGTCTTATTTCTTTGGAGACTCCACTTTCAGGCATGTCCTTGCGTGAAATTATGAATGGATTTCTCTCTAAATTATCTCAGGTTTAGGGTTGTGACTATGAATGTATCCTTTGTGGCTGATTTTTTTTCCCCAGCTTAGTTTGCACATTTGCAATGAGGGCAGCGTGCAGACTTTAGGCTTTGAGAAGTTCTTCAGTTGAACTGATGAATCTACTTTCTTTGATGTGTAGTTTATGGTGTTGTCTGTTGATATAAAGCTACATCATCACAAAAACATTTAAATGCAACCTTACACATATGTAAGCATGTTGTCAGTTAATAGATCCTCTTTTTTTCACAGATTATTGAAGGCTGTCAGCCAGATTCTGGTCTCAGTTACAGTGGTAACTTTAGTTTATGTCCAAAGATTTAGATAGACCTGCTTTAGATTCACATGAGTGTGATTGAAAAGAGACTTTTTTTTTCCTGTCTTATAAATCTAAATTTGAAGAAAGAATCCATATGGTTCTTGTTCCGGGCGCAAGATGGCATTTCAATTCATCAAGTAGTACAACTGTTGTCTGCAAGAAGCCCTAAACATCTGTTCTCTTTTAGCAATGACAGCTCTATGAATATCAGAATGATAACACTAATATTCTCTAATATAAAGAGTGGAACACACTAAAAGGTTTGCTTCTTAAAGAAGACTATTCTCTTACCTGTTTTTCAGGTGATAATCCTGACACAGCCATGTATGTGCTGCCAATAGTTTTAATTTTCTCAATATCTTGAAATCTCTCTTCACCTAGTAACTAACACATACATAAAAAACAGTGTTACTTTTGTAATTCTTAATGCAAAATACTTGTACAGATACCAAAAAATGAATCATTATGCTCATGGTAACTTCCAGTTTTGTTCTGGGGCATACTGAGCTGAAACTCTCTGCAACATCATCTGCTTACAGAGTGCATTCAAGCTAAATCCTGCTGTGGTCTGTAAACCTGTTTGGTAAATCACATAATGGGCAATATAAGACATCCATATTCCAGCTTAACTCAAATGCAGATGAATTCTGTGTTTCCTGAGGTATAATAACTGAAAATCATTGAAGATGAACTCTCTGTGTACGAATGTGTGAATACAAATAGACTTGACCCCTTAAAAGTGTTCCTGAATCTCTTTTGGAGGTACTCAGTTTACAAATTAAGGGCTGCTACAGGAACAACTCAGATGATGAAACCAACATTAAAGAGAATTCAGATCACTTAAAATGACCATTTTAACTATCTTACACAGACAATAGAGGTTGTGTAAGATGGTTAAAGGCTCCAAAGAACATCTATGGGAGATAAGCCCTCCCGTTATCCATGCTTCCCTCTACTTAGTCAGCCCTAACACTGGTATGTCCATTGGGTCATTCAGTTTGCACTTTTGATATTTATTTTCCCCTTCTACAAAAAATACAGGGAATCAATGGGAAGTGGTAAACACCTGCATGTATTTGGGTTAGCTATAGGTGCTAAGTAGGCATAGAGAACTTTTCAGGTTGAAAATCTGCATGAGGAAGAATAAATTTAGTCTAGTTATTAAAGCACTGAGTGGAGTGGGAGTGACAGTTTAGTCCCTATTCTAAGTTCATATGTAGAATTTAACTTATGATTTTCTGTGAAATAGAAGCCAGAAGCTTACATTCCTTGAAAGACCTAAGCAGAGATCAGGTCGTGGACTCAATGACAACAGAGCTTTATGTGAGATATAGACTTGTATCACCTCATCAGATACTTTAAAAAGGGGTATTGCTGATTTTTGAGCCAAAATACACTGGGAAACTTCATGATAAACAGTATAGTACCTAATAAATTTAGCTCTGAATATGGTTAGGCAGTCATGGAAAAAAGAAATAGCTCACAGAGAAAAGAAATTTCAGACTTTCAGTGCTAAAAGCTCAACTTAGTTGGGACTTAAGTGAAAAAAATTCTAGCTGTGGTCAGGCAAAAATTTAATGAAGAATTTTCCCCCTTTTTATACATTGTCATGCATTCGTTTTCTATCTTGTGGGTTCGACTTTCCCGTCCATTAAAAACTAAGGAGATTATTTCATTCAAAATGAGAGACATACCAAAGGCCTAACATGAAATATCCCCTGCCATTGAACTAACCACAGTGTATGTCAGCCGGAGAGTCAGGGTCTTGGAAGCTTTGCTGTTCGTGTACAGATATGGCACCATCTGTCTCTAATGGGAGGCTACACAGCATTGCACGCAGGGAATACAAAGCCATATGGTTAATGGCTCCCTTCCAAGTTAGGAAAGTCCAAAAACTTGACCTGCTCCTCGTTTTTTCTTTAAACTGCCAGAAAAGCACATTATCTACATTCCCCTCTTATGAGGGCAGCTCTCCCAACTGCTCTCTTAAAGAAAAGGATCATTTCTTGCAGTTCTTCTTTTGTGAGCAGTCTGAGAGCACCAGGTGTGTGGGCAAGGGGAGAAAATGGTCTTGGTGAAAAGCAGTCTATATTTTCATTTCTATATGTTTGCTGGAAGCCACAGCAAACAACACTGTAATTTAAAATGTATGATAAATATCTAAAATTAGTCTTTTAACGAAAGAAAGAATCTATTGGCTTTAAGGCAATTTAGACAACATAATCACAAGTTATCTTTTTTCTTCTCATTCATTATTGTTTCCAAATCTCTATTGTACCCTGTTTTGTCCTTTCTGTTAGATAGTTTCTTTCCTTCTTCACATAATGGTTTATTTACCAGCTACTGTCTTCACACTATGACAGCATGATGGATTTTGATATTGGAGAAAGATATTTCAACTCAGTCCTACATCAAATGCTATTTGTTTTGACATTTTAAATAGACTTGCTAACTTGCCAAGATAGTCCATGAAACATTTTCAAACACTAAAATGTCGTTGGTATCTGAAAAGCGACTAGTGTCTTGATGCTCCAGGTTAGGTACAGCCAAGGTTATACAGAGTTCAGACCCTGGAATATGTATATATGCAATGAAACACACAAATAAGTATAAAAGAGAATGTTCCAGGACATGACAGAACTGCAAAATAATCAAGAAAGTCTAAAAGCAGGATCCTGTGTTCTGCCAAAACCTCTATTTGTGGCAACATAATATATTAAAATCTGTTGTCATAAACACCATGTAAATCACTGCAGGATAAATAAAATGGGGGGAAAAGAGAGCCTATGAACAAGAAAGCTCTTATTAAAGCACAAATCCCAACTGTAACATCACCAAGATACATAAATTGTAGATTAAAAAGGCTAGAAGGAAATTACAATCCATAAAATAATTCCTTCAAGACTCTTTATCTTCAGAAGAAATGTTCCAATATTGTTTTTTGGTGCAGCATCTCTAACACTGGGAGTTTAGCCTTGTGTGTGTCTAAGACTACGGTTATATAAAAATGAGTAATCATGAAAGCAGATTTACAATGTTCATGTTTGTTTTGATGTATGAACTCTTCCTGTCAGCACCTCTGTCCTTGAGTACAAACCAGGAATTATATATAATTGTATTCTATAATCACCTATTATGTCAAATTAAAAAATAATAGAAAATACCTTTTTTTCAGCTCAGAAACAAACACCTCCCATTCTGCCTCAGTCTACAAAAAGCCTAGATAATTTGGAAAACAACAGATTTGTGAGCCATCAGTGAATAAAAATTCCGAGTAAAGGCTGTGCTTTGAGAAGAGTCAATCAGCTGCTCCCCAAGGCTGACTTTTGGAGGTTCCCTCAGCTCTCTAAGAAAGTCCAGTCACAACCTGCCTCCTCTGTGGGATCCTACTTTGTGCAGATGTTGGTGGCAGGTTCTGCTCTGCTATTCACTCTTTTTTGTTTGACTATCTAACACAGATGCATCACTTGGAAAACAAAATAATAGATCTGACTAGTAAGCCTTCTATCTTGTAGTAACAAAGAAACTCCTCTAAACAGAAGAAAGATTTCACCCAGATCCTCTTCTTTCCATGCACCTATCACATTTTCCAAACCAGGTCAATTTGTGTTCTACTGCTGCTTTCTTTCAGAAACATCTTCCTGGCCCTATGGACAGAACATCCCTAGTACTGTTACCCATTTAAGGAAAGGGGACACACAGGTTTGAGTCTGATTTGAGATTAGGAATTTAATTCTGCTGTCTAATCATAGATGTCTAGTGTCATCTAGAGCATGCTTCCATGAAAAACCTCCAATAACTTTTGTCAGAACAGCATGAGTTTTCAGGCACTGCAGTACGGGAACTTGCAATCCCATGTAGGTGTCTCAGATCACCTAGGATGTCACAAAGGGCACCAGATACCAATGTCTTACACTCCTACGCTAAGATTTCTACATTTGGGTATCTCTACAGAGGTGTTGATGTGATGCTGAGCAGTAAAGTTTTCCCATAGCAGATTGACTCTGCTCTGAAGCTGCACATCCGCATTTTGCTTCCAAGCCTGTATTGAGACAGCAATCTCGCAAGAGAGATTATGAAAAACAAGAGATAGTGACACCATGTAATGTCAGTCAATAGTTACACGGAAAAATTTCTGGCCCTGAAACATCATACTTGAACTGACTTCTGGTCCCTTTTCCATGGATAGGATTACTCATTTCAGTTGTCCTGCCTTTGCAAATGACCTTTCAAATTGCTTAGACAGACTGGACTAATGACATGACCATACTGGAAGTAGGTTAGCAGTCAGCAGGGGATCACAAAATTTCATTTACTACCCACCCTGAGAACATATCTATTATTCAACTAAACATGTCTGGGACATAATACGTTCCCTAATTAGGTCCTTTATTGATTACAGAGCAGGTGTTAGGGGCCTGAAAGTAATGTTATGTTAGGGCTTTTGATGAAAACCTTGTCTTCAGTAATCACCAAGCCAACAATGGAATTTTGTTGTGAAGATTACATGAACGTGTATGACAAAGTATCTTAAATTACTTCATAGCAACAGGCTTTGAATTAAGCTTGAGCCATAATCATTTTAATCAGATCTGGAAAGAAAAACAAAACTACTAATCAAGAAGCACGCTGACAGCTATGCAAGATCTCAGAGATAAGAAGTAGGTATTTATGCCTATAGAGAAAGTAGCGCTTAGTAGGTGACAGTTCTCATAGGAAAACAACTTTATTTTCTACTAAAAATGCACAGGGAAGCATCTGCTGTGAATTCTTATTTCCCACTAGCAATTTTAGTGTCTGACCAATTATATGGATAAACTCTCAATTTCATTGACACTTGGAGTTTGGTAATTTTAACCCTGGTCCAATTTTTATGAACTGCCACCCTATGAACATTTCCCATATGGAGGCTCAGTATGAACCAGGATTAAGATGCAACTAAGATCTTGATCTGGGCTCAAATTTACGTTCTATCTTCTGGTGTGGGCACAGGTACCTTTATTTTCAAAAAAATGTTGGAAAGTCAGTTGCCCCTTTGTGACTTTGTTTTCTGCTTATAGAATGAAAACAACATAATTTTTAATGGAAGAGAAAATTAAAAATAAATTCTTCAAAAATTGTGAGATGCCTTAGGTACTTGCTGCTCAGAATGGAATCTTTTTAAAAAAACAATTTTTTTTCTTAACCTCTTTTTCTCAGCTGCCTTCCATTTTCATCTTTTCTCCAGTACCTTGGAGGTACTTGTTTTTCAAAGCAAAAAAAAACCCAAGCCAAACAAAGGCTCTAGGCTAGATTCTCAAAGAGAGAGATGATTCAAGTAGGGCTGAGGTAGAATCCAACAAATTAAAAATTAATACACAGATTCTCAGATTTTCACTCAGCTATATTCTAAATGCTGAAAAGATCTGAAGTCTGCCAATGTTTTAGTTTTCTGGAAAAAAGTTTTTTTGTGTGCTTGATCTATGGCCAGACGAAAATCCCGAGTATGCCTTCTTGAATTCTCTCCAGACAGGTCTCTTTAGCTAATATGTCACCATTTTTCATTCTCTACTCAACATTTGATTCTGAGCTGTGTGCTTCACATTTAACTTGCCAATTGACATTCATTGAGTTCATTCAACCAATATCTTCAAAACAATATCTTTACATGTTTAGATTTAGAACACTTTTTCAGAACTGCTGTGAATAACTTCATCCTTCTTTCTTCTACAGAATTAAGACATGTTGTACTTCTAGATACACTGGTGCAGATCGTGTGTTTATTTATGCATGTTTATACTCAAGTTACTATTGATTTCACACTCTATCTCACTATGTCATTCAGGTCAAAGTTTGGCAAGGCTAAGTACAAAAAGCAAAATAGACAATTGTAATAGTAATTGGAGTAAAAAAAAATCAGACAATTATTGGAGGTGGAATAGTTACTAAGTTTGATAATTTACGATGGCATGTTCGGTATGTGGGAACTCATTGGTTAAGCATTATCAAGTTTTCTCTAGTAGCTGGTATTACCTCATCAAAGTCTGCAATGATTTCATTCAGCAAGCGCAGACATTCTACACCTTGGTTATTCATTTCAGTCTGTGAATAGAAGTCAGCAAATCCAGGAATAGAAGCAAACATCACACCAACAGCATCATAGGACTGTGAGTATAATTCCTAAAAAGAACAATAAATAAAAATAAGTGAAAGTGGTAATACAGGTAAGACAATATAATTGGCTCCAATTAAAATAGGTTTCTTATGTTTTCCATGGATAATACTTTTATGTGTTATGTTAACATTTGTATATTAAGTGATGGAGAACTTCAGTAGGAGGTTTGTACACAGTATTTCTTTGAAAGCCTTCTCTTTCTGCTTCTGAGGTCAGGGGGCTACAGCAGCAAAAATGGAATAGAATTTTTCATTTTGATTTATATGCAGAACCTCTTGAAGAGAAGAATGATTAATTTTCATTTGCAAGTATGCATATCAGAGAATCAAACACTCTTAGGCAAGTAAAAATAACCTAATATTTGTTATTTATTTGTTATTGCTTAAGTCTCTGTCATAAATATTTGCAGTTGATATTGTATTTTTAAATTAGTTGATTAACAGGGATGAGATGGGACCATTTAAAATGGCTAATATGACCTCTTTCTAAAGATTCCTCTGAGTTATCGCATTTTCTGGTGGATACTTTATAATTCTACACTGAAGTTCTTTCTACCTGAAGTAGTTGCTTCTCAATGTTCTTATTGGTGTACTTTAGGAAATTTTAGTGTATTGTTCTCATGATAAAAGACTTACTGCTGGATGCCATACTCCTAATGTGAAAACATGAGGTTCCTCTTCCTTCATCCTGCTTCTGTCTAGAAAATCATCCTGAACTTTGCTGTGCTGCTAATGCTGTTACTTATCTACAGTCTTTAACAATACATCCTACAGTAAAAGTGGGAAAATTCAGCTATTTTCCAGGGGCACTGCAAAGCTTTGATTCAGAAGAAATATGATTGATTCCTGCCCTGCCTTTCCACTTTCTTTCACTGAAGAACATCTGAAGGGTCATGTAAGCCTTACTCTAAGGACACCTTTATTCCCTGTCATAGGTGTAGAGAAAAGTAATACACACGTTAATTCCTGGATGCATATGGAAGAGTAGTTGATATGCACTGAAAGAAGCATATATACACTCAGGCATATTTTTTTCTCAGATTGTAAAGATAGAAAATAACTGGCTAAGTCTTCAGCTGCTCAGTTTTTCTATTTTTGGTAAGAAGCATCAAGACAGAAATAATTCATCCATGAGAAAATGCTTATGGTACACGTTTGGGAATTCACTTTTTGGGAGCAAAGAAATTAACTAAATGGCCAGATGTGAACTGCAGGATTGATTGTACTGAAATCTCATAGATGTTACAGCTATCGGGCTCATGCATAAATCATCTCCAAGTACAGTATCTCTGGAAATCGGCAAATTATTGAATGATCAGCAGTGATCCATAGGGCATCTGTTTGCTTTTGAAGATTATTATGCATGTGAATGTATGTGAATGAATGTGTAAGAGAGGACAGGTATTCCCTGAAAATCCATAATGCAAATATGCCAGAACCCAGTCATGGTTGTTGTCGGGGTCTCCTCCATATGTAATGAAGAATTTTAAAATGGTTGCTTTCACAAACATACATTTTCTCATGTGCAGAGCTATGTTTTTTATGGTCGTTTAATACCCATGGAGAATAAATTCCTCAATTTCTAAAGTGCTCTTCTGTGTAGCGTCTCACTATGTTATCTTCCCTAGGTGATACTTGAACTGCATATTCAGAACACAACGATTCCTCATTGTGCAGTCTAATTCATCGGCTACATATAGTTCCAAAATGTACAATAAGAAAATAGTCGCCTTGATTCCTTTTTGCTGCACAGTGAACAGATCTGTCAGTACTTTCAGCTGGAATCTCGCAACATTTGTGACGTCTTCATTATAAAAGATAATTCCAGTACTACATGAAAGAATTCCTGTTTCATCACACAATATCCTTTATTCACAGATAATGTCTATAATATTATAATATGTCTATAATTTTATAATACTGCCTTAGGAGTATGCAGAGACTCCATTATCAAGCTTTTATTTGTGTACTACACAATTCAGGAACACAACCACAAACTATGTTTCTGAAGTGGGTTTTTTGTTAACTGCTCCCCTTTATCTAAGTGGAATTTTTCTTCCTGCAACTTATGTAATTATCTCTTCTCCTTCCACTTACACACTGGAGAAAACTTTGGTTACATCTGTTCTCTAAATACCCATTAAGTAGTTGAATACAGTGACGAGATCGTCTTTCAAAATTTTCCTCTTAAGGTTGAAAAAACTCAGTGCACTCAGCCGCTGCACCTCAATCCCCTAATCATTTAGGTAGCCCTCTGCTAGACTTGCTCTAGTAGATCCACGTGTCTCCTATAGGTGAGCCTGCAGCTGGGAACACTACTCCAGGTACTCCTAGAAGAGCAAAACCCTTTTCTTTAAAATATTTTTTTTTATGTGGATCAGATATCAAATATTGGCAGTATTTGTGTTATGATTTCTATAGAGAACTAAGTTCAAACAATTTTCTGACAGACCTGCTTTTCTTTAGCTAATTAAACAAAAGTATTAGAAATAAAATTTATACGTACTTCATTATCCCGATCCTTCTCCAGGAAGTGACGGGCAACATGACTGGGTAAAATATTCCGTAGCATATTTTCATTGTGCTCCCTTAATTCTTTCATTTCATTGATTTCTTCTTTTGCTTGAACACGCCACAGAAAATCCAACCTTGCTGTGTATTCCAGCTATAGTTCCAGAAGGAAAAAAAAAAAAGGGCAAAAATAAAATCTGACAAGATAAGAATAGACAATGTGCAGTCATCCTGGCAGGCTGCTCCTGCTCTGCAACTGCCTTTAATACAGCTGAAGGTCTTTGACTCTGAAAGAATTTAATTTCGTTGTCAGAAAAGAGTTTATTTTTTTGCCTTGTGTATGGAGTCTCAGAGTAATCTTGAGCAAAATAATGTTTGTCATGTTACTGGTATGGTCGTTGGCTAGAAAATGTTACAAAATTACTTTCCTTTAAACACCTCTCTATTAGTGGAGTCATATTGGAGATAAAGTATTGGAAGATATTGGTATGGAATAAATATGTTCCCCTTGTCATATCTTTTCAAATGAAATTTCTTGCTTTAGAAAAGAACACAAGGTTCATTCTAAACAGTTTCCTGACACAGTTTACTTCTCAAAGATGAATATCTTTCAACAAAACAAAATGTAACAATCCAACATACTGCCAAAGAGGGCTTTCAAATCCGTGGCATCCAAATGAGGTATTTCTACTGCTGAGACATGCACTTATTTGCAGTTTAAGTCTTCTAAAAGATGGTGAAAGTCATGCTAGACAAGTAGTCTGTCTCTGATGTATTGTGGATCCAATATCTGCAGTCACAATTTGGTACGTGCACAGTGGAAGTGCCATGCCTGGTACCCTCACTACAAACCAATGTTAAATTGTTTTCATTGTTGTGTGTTTATAGGGCAAATAGAAGATTCGTACACAGCACAGCTTACATAAGCATATATGTATTTCATAATTTTATATATATATAAATACATGTTTATATATATAGATGGCAAGTGTCTGCTAGCTGAAGAAGAAAACATGTTGAACCATCATTTTGTTTGCCTGAGTGCCACGTGTGTGTCAGCACATGCACAAGACCTACACTGCCAGAAGGTGATACTCCAGTTTGCACAAGGGGTGACTTGTTAAGCAATAACTTTATTGAAAATGATTGAAATATATCTGTGTTCAGTAAACTGTAAAAGAAAATATGAGATGTTTTAACAGGAGTAAATAATCAAATACCCAGCAGAAAAGAGTATTATTCAGCAAATAGAAGAATTTTACGATTGGGAGAGACACCAAATGGCTTGCCAAAAGGTAGTAGGATTAAGAAAGTTGTTGGGATATAATTAATGTACTAAGCTGAAGGGCAAGCCTACTCTGTGTGGGAGTGACTAAGAATGGGTTCGAGCATTGTTTAGTGACTCATCGTGCCCACGTTTTTCATCACCAGCAGTGACCAATAACAAACTGTTCAGAAGAATTTGCAAAGTACTTTGCAAGGGAATTTTATAGGTTGACTGTACTCCATGGAGCTTTCCTTCCTAAAAGCTAAAAGTGATCCTGGCTTGATATAAACTTCCAAAGCTCGTATGTTACTTAGCACTGATATCCTTACTCTATGGATGCTATCAACATCTTTATAAAACTCTTCTCTATTTGTAATATACTGATCTTCCATCTTGTGACTATTCCTTAAATTAACTGCACCAAAAAAAATTGTCAGGAAAAAGTATATTTAAGTATTTTTTTCTGACGCTTCCTCCTTTCTTTTGTGCTAGAAGACAGAGCTCATACCAGATCATAACTGACTTACATATCTAGCAGCTGATGGAGAAGGTAACGATGACTATAATTTTGCAAGCTGTTCTAAAGTTATTTTACAGATTGGCTTGGAGCAGGAACTGAACTGCTGGTGGATTCTGAGTTCTTTTATGCTTCAGATAATGAGACTATAATAAGAGCTTTGCAGAAAATGGTAGTTTTTCACAGCTGATTTTTATGCTGCTGTGCAGGAAAATGTCACATCTTTAAACATAGCACAGAATAGCAGCAGGTAACCTTACATTTTATATATTTTCATACTCATTGTTTACAATCACATTGTAACAAATTATTTTTGTGCATTGTCAGTGGACAACTGAGATAACACTGTCAGTGCAGAGATAAAAGGGTGTCCTACATATGAGGTTTCAAATAATATTAAGAAAGTGCTCTGTTAAGTTCTGATATTTGTGAAAACTAGTAAAATGATAGGAATGAATTTTGGGTTTCTTTTTTGATTGTGTAAAGAAATGTTCCTGTGCACAGTGGTGCCAATAAAAATGACTGCAACCTAAATCTTGAAATGTTCAGGTTTCCTTGCCCTGACATGTATCACTACAAAACACCTCCAATTCCACCTCTGAGTGAAGAAAACAGAGAAGATGCATTACACAGAAAGCCTAATACTACTTTTGTCCTCTAAATGCTCTACAACACTCTGCAGAGAACCGCCATATGTAAGGAAAGCACAAGGTAAGGACCAGGATTAGAGGAGCAGCATATTCTTCTTTAGAGACTAACTCCAGGCAAAACAAGCTTTCTTCACTATGCAAATACCTGAATATAGAAAGGATAATGAAGAGGCATGAAACATAATAGGAGAATTAGGTATGTCTCTTCATCTCTTTTTTTCTATTTCTATTGGAAAAGACTCCTCTTTGTGTTTCCTGATTCCTACCTTTTTTCCCAAGTATGAAGGAGTTTCAGGGGGTCATGCTTGTTGCAGGTAAATTGCTGTGTAGGGGTGTCAGTCCTTCCTTCCTTCAAACAAGGCTATGGCCCTGACATGCAAAGATTATTAGGTACATAGTTGCCTGTGCCTTCACTGTCAAAGTTCAAGTCTTCCTTTGTACGAAAGAACCGCAGAAACAGAGGAGTAAATCAATCAGTCAGTCTACACTTACCTACACCAGTACACTCACCTGTTGTAAGCAAGATCTACACTCACATCTACAATATATACCAGTTCAAGGGTAGTTTAAGTGCAACCACCCTGTTTTACGCAATATGGGAGATTTAATAGGATGGAAAAAGACTGTGGTGTGCCAACAGTCTTCTCTGTTAGAAAATACTCTTAAACACCCCAGATAAGGCTTATGTAGATGACAAACGTTTACACTCAAAATTGTCATCCTGAAGAGCATTTCCTGGATGCTGTCTAATCTTTACCTAAAATCCTTAATGCTTCATTTCTTATTACTTACTCTGACTTTAGATCATTTCCAACTCTTAAATTTTTATCTTTGTATGTGTTAAGAATAATTGGAAATACTACAAGACATCACAAATTTGGGATGTTCAGTTCTTATTTGTTGCATATTTGTCCTAAATAGGTTTTACCTCTTGATAATGGTATTTCAAAGTATATTGTTTTCTCTGAAACTTAAATCTGGGCACAATGCTCATTTCATCCCTTGCTTCCCCTATTAACTTATTCCTCATTTCCTCAAAAAAGAAGATCAAAAGGAATACATTTACTAACATATTTAGTCTTGCTTTCCTTTTGCTCTCCTGTGGAAGAAATGGAGCCTGCCGGTACCTGCACAACTTATAAAGTTATCGTAATACTGTAATAAAGTGTATAATACTTTATTATCCATTACAGCAATATTCCTCTCTTATTGCCTCACTTAAGTTAGGATCAAGGTATTAATCAGCCTAACGCTCTTGAAAAGAAAATCTTTAAGCAAGTTGAACATGGAAGACAATATCTAAAGGCAATCGCAGTTGCTACTTCCTTTAATGTAGTGTTCCTGTTAGCCTTTAGGTGAAAAGAAGCTGCCCAAAGTCAGCATGTTTGACATACAGCAACCTAGAGGTTGCCAGTCAGAAGCAGGGGAAAAAAAACCCTGCATCTCCTTTAGGACGGTTTTACTCAATGTATTTGCTTTTTGAATCCCAAATTTTCATAGTTCTCTATCAATGTGCACTATGTATAAATTCTTGAAGTATCCGATTACTCAATTCCTCCTTGAGGACAACAACCCAAAACCTCTAGAGGCAAATAAATCCTGGTTATGACCCATGTTTATGTGAAAGAATTCTTGTAAATGATCCATAACCAAAAGAAGTCAGTGTTGGTGCTTAACTGCAGATTTTCCCCTTTTCCTCAGATCTGTTTTTCTTCTATGAACATGCTAAGCTATTTCATGGGAGATTTATTATTTATTGGTTTTATTCCCTTTGTTCTTTTTAGTTTTATACATACCCAAGGGCATGAAGCAGTCAGATACTGCTGGTATTGTATATGTACCGAAGATAAATGAAGTCCCATATATTCCTTCAATTTTTGTTAAAAAATTGCAATATAAATTGTATATTGCTGAATATAATGTTGCATGGGTTCTTTGAGAACGTTAGGCAATGTTGATGTGGGGTTTGTTTAATCAGTCTCTACTTATGGTTTAATAAATTGTAAAAGTTCATATGCTCAAGTGGATAAAAGGCAGTTAATATCTTGAAAGTAATTATTGTCACATCCTGCAATTGTGAGTGATACAGAGAATGGCTAATGCAAATGTTTACATTACCTGTTGACCATGATAAAAAACAGCTAAAAGGAACATTGCCATCAGTAATAAAGATGCCTCCTTTGTACCCAGGAAGTCCGTGCTGGAAAAAATCCAAAGTAAAATACAGTTATTGATTTTTCAATATTGTAATTGTTTGGAAGTTTGATTTCATAATGTACCGTGGTACTTTTTTGTTGTTCGTTAAAAACTCCCTTGAATTTGAAAATTTAACTAGGCAAAAATTAGTTTAAGAGAACAGGAGTGTGACTGGATTGCTCACTGTTTGGAGAAAAATGTATTAAGTAACTAAACGGTAGCTTACAGTACAAACACAGAAGATGATGGTTTTTCTCATTCCAATGTGATACGCAAGATGTGTGTCAGTCATTCTATTTCTCTGGGAGCTTGGTAAATAACTATGAATATCACAGCCCCTGCAGAGGGGGCCATGATCTGGTTAGGGAAATGTTGAGGCTGGACCTCGGAAAGGGGAAGTTCCAGAATGTGAAAGTAAAATCCAAAGGAATGGGCCTAGAGGTAAAAAATGACCCCTAAGGCAAGTGCTGAAAGATAAACATTCCTGTGTTGTCAGAATGGTTTGGAGAAGATGATATTTGAGTTAAGGAAGGAGGCGTGGATCAAAAGGGAATTAATAAAGTGGGAAACTAATCAGGACTGGGTTTCCTGAGCTACAAAGAGGACAGCAGAGGAAAAAAATGTCTGTCTATGACACAGTAAGTAAAAGAAACTGTTTTAGACAGTAGGGAAGCAATCAAGATGAGCCAAGATGGTATCTGTTGTATGAAATCGCTGAGATACTGCATGTGGACCATGCACAGTATGTGACAAAATAAGGGGAAAGAAAGTAAAAGGGGTTTTAAGTATGAAGAGAAATTACAGTTTTGTGGAAAGATGACAAAACAAAAAAAAGTGAGTATCTCTGTAATATCGGTTGGTTTCAAAAAAGGCATGTTCTCTACGGTAAAAGACTGAAATGAAGACACTGGGGAACTGGTAGGGTCAATTTTATACTAAAACAAAAGGGAAGAAGAACTTAATTTGGAGGCAAATGGAACATGGACACTTGGCAATTGTTTTGTTGAAGGCAGATTAAGAAAGATGAGAAAATGTTCAAGAGGTGCAGAAAGGCTGAAGTTGTGAAAGAAATAATGGAGAAAACAAGGAGCGAAAGTTGGAAGAGAGTTTGGGACTCTCTTCTGTCTGCCCTGGAGTCTGAGAATAAAGCAGTCTGGACCCTGAATCTATATTCCATAGCAATTTTGGAAAAAAAGATATCAGAATTATATTTGTCAGAGAAGGACTCCTATGACAGAGAAATTAGAAAGAGAAAGAGAAAAGCTTAGTGGGGACTAAACCAAAAGGAAACTTTCTTGTGAGTGGTAACTGAACTGACTGTGGGCTTGATGAAGAATTTACTATGACGAAATGTAGCAGTATGGGATGAGTCATAAGTGTAGAGGAAAAGAGAGGCAGGAAACACTTTTGTCATCAGTAAATATTTTGGCACTCAAATATTTTGAAGTTGTCTGAAATGCAGTCTCCCAAGGATTTCATTCCAGAAGGGTCCTTTGTAATTGTTAAGGACAATAGTCTCAAAGGGGTTAATAATGAACAGATCTGTTACTGCATATTGTGGTAGTGAGCTATAGCCACAAATATATGAGCTAGATGAGTTCTGTAGGGAGTTGCAAAACCTTTTATTAAACTAGTTGGTACAGCTAAGAGAACACATGTTTCTGGGCACACAACATTGAACCTCATGCTCCCCAATGTCTGAGTTGTAGTTCAGGTCCTTGTCTTGAGTATGGAGCATCTCAGCTGAGATTCGTATGTCCTGGGCTGTTGGCTGCTCTAGAGGATAGATATCCCTGGCTCTTTCTTACTCTTCTGTGATAAAAGTCACTGGAGAATTTCATTGACATAGGGAACAGAAACCACTCTGAATTCTCTAAAATTTTCACAAAGGAGAACTTTTCTTTGGCATACTTGATTAGTGATAAAAATTGAAGACCATGATGATTATTTCTACTTCTAGTTACTTAGCCAAAATATTGCTTACTGCTATTTGTCATATTTGCTGGGCTCTGCTGTGAATATGTTATATGTCATATCATCAGGCTGTAGGAACATGACTAGCATTAGAAAAAGGAATTGCACCTCAGTCTTTAGTACCTTACTACCACAGAAATCTAGTAAAGATATAAAGATGTGCATGCAGAGGCTTACTATGCTAAAGAAGATGTGGCTGTTGCAAGAACTAGTTGCACTGCAAACCCATGCTTTTCTATCATTTTGAGGATCTTCATCTGGCACACACAAGCACAAGGAAATGGAAATCTGAATTCGTCAAGCATCAAAGAGTGAAGAAGTGTTTTTTTGAATAAGCTAAATCACTGCTGCTCTAGATTCAGTTACTGTAACACTTTATGAACCTCTGACTGCAAATTCCTGTGGCTCTTCTGTCCTCTTCAGCTCCTCTTGTTGGGAAGAAAGTCTAAGAGGAGTAGTCTGTCTTTTAAGTGCCCTTCAACAAAATGGGATCATCCCTGTGTTCCATGTATCTTTCACAGCTACATGTTATAATTGGAAATTTATATGGTTAAAACCGTGCTCCTAAAAAAATCAAATGGTTCACTCCCGTTTTCTTAAATCAAAGTGAGTGTTTTAATCAGTATTTCTGGAGTTTTCAAGAATAGAAGCAACCAATGTTGCACAGAAATGCATGTTTTTTTCAACATGGATAGTCTATGGGAGACATAAGAGAGAAACCCTGCTCATTATGTAAACATCGTCTTGAAATTAGCATTTTCACAAAAAGGCTTGAGAAAGAGTCACATTATAAATATTTCTGGATTAGTCATTGCCTCTTGAAAAAATCACTCTTTTCTAAACTATTGTGCTATTGAGTGCACGTATACATTGGAAAGACTTGACCCATGACCTTATTAAAATGTAGTTCCTAGCAGGGACTATGAATACTTACTCTCCATTGTGGTTAAAGTTGTCATATTGCAGAAAAAGGGAAGCATAAATGGTCTCGGTCAGCAGCGAATATATCGCAATCATGATGAGAAGTACTGCCAGCTTCAGGACAGAGTTGAGACGAAGAAAGACTGCACAAGTCACCATTGCCAGCACACCAGTGAAGACAAAATACTGAATAGAAAGCAACAGCGGTTACTTTTTGTGACCAGTGACTACATATTTGCTCCATAAATATCTACACAAATGATCAAATTATTAGAAATATAAGAAAAAATTGCTCTAAGTCTTAGGGTACAGGGCACTTTGAATATAAATTTTTTTCTAAAATATAATGTGAAATTACGAATTTTCCATTTTGCATGCCACTTCCATGTTAGCAGAAAACTTCCTCTGTGCCTTTATGGCCTTTTCATTGCATTAGAAGAGAAAGGGCATCCTGCAAAGCAAAAAGAGGAAGGGGAGAGATGCTCTGTGTTTTTATTTGCTAATGAAAAGTCAACTGAGAAAAAAAATACTTATAATTTTTTTGGATTCTGACATTCCACAAGACCTATATTAATCAAGACAGGAGAATTGTATTCCTAATTGAATTATTTTCCAATGGTACTTGAAGAGAGGGGCAAAACCACAGGGTGGCTTTCTTTCTTTCTTTCTTTCTTTCTTTCTTTCTTTCTTTCTTTCTTTCTTTCTTTCTTTCTTTCTTTCTTTCTTTCTTTCTTTCTTTCTTTCTTTCTTTCTTTCTTTCTTTCTTTCTTTCTTTCTTTCTTTCTTTCTTTCTTTCTTTCTTTCTTTCTCTCTTTCTTTCTCTCTTTCTCTCTTTCTCTCTTTCTCTCTCTCTCTCTCTCTTTCTCTCTTTCTCTCTTTCTCTCTTTCTTTCTCTCTTTCTCTCTTTCTCTCTTCCTCTCTTCCTTCCTCTCTTCCTCCCTCCCTCCCTCCCTTCCTTCCTTCCTTCCTTCCTTCCTTCCTTCCTTCCTTCCTTCCTTCCTTCCTTCCTTCCTTCCTTCCTTCCTTCCTTCCTTCCTTCCTTCCTTCCTTCCTTCCTTCCTTCCTTCCTTCCTTCCTTCCTTCCTTCCTTCCTTCCTTCCTTCCTTCCTTCCTTCCTTCCTTCCTTCCTTCCTTCCTTCCTTCCTTCCTTCCTTCCTTCCTTCCTTCCTTCCTTCCTTCCTTCCTTCCTTCCTTCCTTCCTTCCTTCCTTCCTTCCTTCCTTCCTTCCTTCCTTCCTTCCTTCCTTCCTTCCTTCCTTCCTTCCTTCCCTCCTTCCTTCCTTCCCTCCTTCCTTCCTTCTTGTTGTAACGCAGGTCTACCTTATTTACACTGCTCTCTTAAAACGTGAAGCCCAGAAGTTTATTTCATAGCTTTTTATGATCTCTTCACTGTCTCATTTTTCTCAATGATTAGTCATCTGTCACATGTAATCCATGCAGTTGATTCTGGATATAAAGGCAAACATAGCCATGTGCTTTTCAGATTTAAAATAGCAACATCAACACCCACAGTGCAAATGTACTTTAAATTAACTCCCATTATACAGCTTTAGGAGAGATAGTATTCATTTTTTCTGAGTACAGTTTTCCCTTAGTAGATTTCCTCTGTAGGAAATTCTGCATCCCTGAAATTTGGCAATACAATAACAGTACTTTGTGGCTTGTTAAGCAACATGCTTTTAACTACAAACGACCAACTGTGAGAAACTGATTCTGGTTTGTGTTGCAGTGCTAACCGATTGATTTTGTTGCCTTGCTTGCTCATCAAAGAGATGATTTTCTTTGTTCCAATTGCAAATTTAAAATAACTACAGCAGAATGACTGCTGGTTTTGCTATGCGAGAAGTATTAGCTTGACCATTACCCTCATATGAATTAAATAGTGTGGGTTCATTGAACAATTGCTGAATTAGCTTCCAGCATAAAGGTTCTGTATGAAGTTCAAAGGTTGAAACTTGTTTGTAATTCCCCACTAGACCATAAGGTTAATTATTTCTATAACCCGCCCCTACTTTTTCTATCAACATATGGATAGATGGCAAAGGTTTAGCTTCACAGTGGTGTAGATGCACCTGACTCCACCACCAGTACACAGGTCACTGATTACAGGCAATTGTTGTCATGTAACCTTTGTGGATCCGTGCTTCAGATTCAAAAGTACCCTCATAAATACCTCGGGATACGAACAGATATCTGTAAAAGATGCAGATGAATTGAATGTCTGGTTCTTCAGGGCTACTGGTTTGTCAAAATCACACCACAGCTGTGAAGAAAGAAAACAAAATCAGGGCTATATTGGCTATAATGTGGTCTGGTGACTATGTGCCTGGGTGGTTGGCTGGCTGTATTCAGGGATGGAACTGGCTGACCTGCTGCTCTCCATGCCAGCTCCCTAACTGGCACCAAGGACTAAATGTACAGTAAGAAGATAACCTGTGGAGACGAAGTGAAAAGGGGAGAACTATTCATGATACAGACATTCAGCATCTGAGTAGCCTTCTTATGCTTGTCTTCTTGCCAGACTAGAAAGATGAGTTCCTCTGGCAGTTTCTTATGTTGGACTCAAGAATTACCCTCTCAAAATGTTTATGCCTTGCTATGAACTATAGAGAAACTTATTAAATTGGGAGCTAAAATCATATTGCATATGTGCACTTGTTTGCATGCAGGTTTTTTTCTGCTGTCTTGCTTTGGACAGTGTTATCCTTCTAGACGTGGGACAAAAGTCCATGGCAACTCACAGAATTGATTTGTGTCAAAATACCATATGGTCTCAGAACTGTAACTGTTATCCCTAGAATGGAAGGGAATGAAAATTCATTCACGATACAACTGTTTTGAGAATGTATTAATGCTTTTTGCTCTTATGACCTGCATGTATTTCATGATATTTCAAACCAAGTGATTAAGCATAAATAAAACTACAGTGTTGAGTTGTAATACATCATGGACTTAGAACACAGGAAAAAAAATCATTAATAGTTTCATATTTTGACAGTTAAAGCAGATGGAGTCTCATGTTACATGTATTAATCCAATCTGGATGTTTTTACTAGGTCATTTCATCAACCTGTTATGTACAAGCTAGTTCCCCTGCCTTTCTTTCCAAAAGATTTAGAGAATTTGTTTAATGAGGCCCATTTTCTTATAATTACATTCTAATGAATTTTGAACTTAGATCTCTCTTGTTTGCTCTTTCAGCCATTCAGTCTTCTCTGCAGTGCAGCAACATTTTTAGGTCGTCTGTGCAGTTCTCTGTGACAACTCTGTGATAGTTACCTTCTACAAGTTTATGAGGTGCGCAGCACCTCTCTGCAGGTCACAGTGCCATGAGAACCACTCCAAGCATCTTTTTAAAAGACCTTCAGGATTGGAAAATTTATTCCAATTTTATAACAGTAAAAATACAGTTGATGTAAAGAACAACATGACTCATTTGCCCTCCAGTGAAACTAAAGCCTTATGGCTCTTGTTAGAAAGCATCAGAGTCTTAGTTGCCTCCAGCTCAATGCATTTGAATTCAGTGGATACATATAGTGCAAGGGATGGGCTACATTATCTGTTCCTAAGTATTTGTAGGTCACTGGATGCTGTGGTACCTATTTCACAAGTCACTTGCTTTTTAGCGGTATACAGGAAACACTTAAAAGTAGATTATTATTATTATGGAAGGATTTTGACACACAAATTTATGAGCTTATATGTAGTTTCCCGCAGAGGTAAAGACTTGATGACTCAAGTTATTGCCATTCTAAATATATGACAATAAATATATCTGTTTACTTGCTTACAGAAGCCGTTTGGTATAAGAATAAAAGTATTATATTTCTTTTGTCTGTTTGTGAATTAGTCTTCCCACAAGATTGCAGTGGATACAATTTTAAAAATAATCCACAACAAGTCAGGGCATAATCCTGTTATATCGGTAGCAAATTTGGTATGGATAGTCCTTTGGAGGTCATCTTGTTTCAAGAGCAGTATGAATTCTAATAAAATCTTTCCTGACAAATATTTGACAAGTATTATTTGAAACTACAAATTCTACATCATTCCTTGGTGATCTATATTATAATGTACCACTGTCCTTATTTTCAGGAAGTTTTCAGCCCTGTTTAACTGCCTGTCATTTACTGTATTTGTATTTTTTCTGTAAGTATAGTAATTAGTGGCTACATTCTTCTTTCTCCAATTAACTCTCCTACCAGCTACACCACGGTGTCACTAAAAACAAGACAGATGCCAAGTCCTAGTATATTGTCAACCTGAATTCAATCATAGAAGAATGACAGCAATAAAATATAATAAAATATTTTATCTGTTAGCAAAATATGAGGCAAACTCTTGAAGTATCAGAATTCAGCATACTTACTGCAATTATATAATAATCATAATTATTAATAATTATTACAGGATAATTGCTGTTACTGCTACTGTTGTGTTGTCATAGTTGCTATCACTATTACTGTCACAAAATGCTTTCTTGGTCTCATCCAGCAGGAAATAAGTATATACAAAGAAAAAACTCTGTTGAAAAGATACTGCTACATCCATGGACAAGCAGTCCCCTACAAGAGGAAAGAGTCATGAAAGTGTTATTTTTAATCTATCAGTGAGATATTTACCTCCTTGTCTCAGGCTTCAATACCTGATGTTATCTGATGTGATAATCTGCCTAATTCATGTAAATCTGTCTCATATTTCTGAAGATATCAAAAAAATGAGAGCTCTATTGTGTTAGCGTTTGTTTTATATGTCTTACAAATACCTCACTCTTTTACCATCTGATGTTGTGTAAAGAAAGGCCCTCACTATTCATTTACCAATATTTTTATCTAACCACAGCTGATAAGCAAAGCTTGAAACATGTATCTCATATATATGCTATAGAGATATTGATTATACAGATATATTGGTGTATATTAGTATATATCTGATATACTGATAAACTTTGCTCTAGATTCATCACGCTGTAGGGTCTTAGCGGAGATGTGTATATTAAGAACCCAATCAGACTAAAATCCCTGTGTGGACAGTAGAGAGAAAAAACTTGCTTTATTGGGACCAGTATGATCCAAAGAAATCTTAGCAGAAGCCCATTTTTCTGGACTGACTATAGAGAAAGCTGAGAGTAACTATGCCCATAGTTTGGTACTTCATCTAAGGTGAATCCATGCATACCTTGTCAAAGGTATGTGTTGAATCTAGCTTTTTCAGTTCTTTTAAAATGTTGTAGTTACTGGTTCAGCTTGACATGTCCAGTTCTTTCTTTGAAGATATTTTCTGGGTTCGTTGACATTTCTCATTTTTCTAGTAAACTAATTAATAGGAGAACTGTGAGAACTTAATGTATTTAAGCATTACTTGGATTGACAGTCTTTAAGAAAGTATATCAGCATGTCAGAAAATTATAAAAATATGTCCCTAAAGGCAGATATATTGAACAGAAAGCAGCAAAAGTGCTTTAAAAATAGACGATACTCATGAGGGAGCAATAATTAGATATTTCAGAAATACGTAGTTTAAGTAACGGATTGCATTTCCTGAAGCTGTGGTACTTTGCCTTTTATATTTAAATCGTAGCTTGCTTATAAACAAACATATTAATCAGCAAGTCCTGTAGCAAGCTTTATAACTCATAAATCATCTTTTCCTGTGTAATATTCTCTGGTTCCCTATAAGCTTACTATATTGATGATGGCTCCAAGAAAATTAATCAGAATGGATGCAAATATAATAACATTCCTGGCCAGGTAGGTCTCATTAATCCAGCAGCAAGTTTTCCGGAGCATTAAGGGTAAACATTTGTAATCCTCTGCCGTAGTGATTAGCACAAGAGCGGAGTGCAGCATAATCAGGATAGAAAACTGAATGACCATTGGTATCACCCTGGGAAGGGGGAAAAAAAAAAAAAAAGAAACCAGCATTAAACATCAACACAGTACCACTGCTAATAAAAATAAATATATAAACAGTTAAGACTAGGAAAAATCAGTGGTCATAAGTCTGAGACAATTAGTCTAGGAAAAAATCCCAGAGAAAGCAAAGATTTGTTCATATTCCATAGGTCTGCCATTGCTTCACATTTTTTTGCTGAGAAACTTCTGTTGGGAAACATGCCAGGTAAATTATTGCCAGTGCCTCTGTCTGTCTATATAGACAGAAGATGGTAGGCTAGTTTGGGGCAGTCTAGGAGAGTTTTGTGCACAGCACAACACAGGTGTCTTTAGCATGTACTATGCTGAGGGTCATATACTCTAAAGTGAGTAAAAGAATGAAGCCTGATTTCTGGCATAGGTCAGGATATAGTAACGAGAGAAATGTAAGATAGCTCTCGTTTTAATGAGTTGTGTGTCAGTTGCAGCTGTGAATCTTTGGTTTCTAAAAAAGCAAAAGAACTGATCTGCTGTTTTTCATGGAATCCCTTTATAAATATCAAGAGGCTGAAATGGTGTTCTATGATCCAAACATGTTTAAATAAAACATGTCATTTGGCATACCCTATAAATTTTGTTCTTCCAAACGTGGTCCCTATTCAAGTATATTAAGTACATACACAGAATAGACAGTTCAATTACTTTAAATAAACCATTAATAATAATAATTTCTTCTAGTCCAGATTTCATTATATTTTTCTAAATTTATTCCTTTTTCTTTCTTAAATCTGGGACCTGAAGTCAATCAAGTAACTGACGTTATTAGGAAACTATATAAACTGTTTACTTCACTGAGAAGAAAGCAGTCAGCACTTCACAAATCAAGTTTTTTGTTCCCATTTGTGCCAGTCATTGTCCTTCTATGTCTCTTTTTACAAAGATGAAATCCATGCAAATTAAGAGTAACTCCACTGCTCCTGAAAACCCCTTTCCTCTTCCCTCTGCTTTCCCTTGCCTTTCTATTGTAAGGAAAATTATTAAAATTGAGGCATTGAATTAAGCATTTAAATTTGCTAGTAACCTAGTTGTATTTGTGCCACTACACTACAGGGAATTAATTGTAATGTCTCACAGAAAAAAACATTGAAAGTGGACTACCAGAGTTCTCCAGGGAGACTTCTGAACTTTCAGGTGGCTGAGTGAGTGGAAGTTTTACTCTGCTCATTAAAACTTCTGTAAACGTATGTTTTATTTTATTGAAACTATGAGGTTTCAGATTTTGCTACCCATCACCTATCCCTCTTGTTTTTGGGTAGCATGCAATGCTATTTCTACAATTGTGCTCTACAGCAAGAAAAAATATGGAGTAAGGTAGAAATAGAGGTGAAAATAACATAGCTTTTCCTGTAAAAAAAAAAAAAGCATAGTTTTTCTATAGGTCATTCAGATCTACTCCCTGAATCTGAATGGACTATATCTTAACCTACCTGAAACTCTCCTCAATTTCAGGCTATTCAAATTTGACCTTAGAAGAGCAAATTCTAAAATCGTACAGACCTGAATTTAGACCTGTGTTTTGAAACTATTAACTAAAGCTTTCACCCTAGAAACTTTCACCATAAGCTAATAAGAATGTGACAAACAGGAAGAAGGAGCCATACTGAGAAAATATCAGGAGAAGATACATTGACATAACAAGACAAGCTTGATAGTCAGTGTGGGAGCTGGGGTTTCTTACCTCTGGTCATGTTTGAAGCTGATAGATAGAGTTCAAAATATCTGCACCAAGGACACCACCAAAAATGCACTGGGTAGTTTATGAAAACTGTGTTTGTGAAACCTATGGGTACATTTTCCTCACAGTACTGATGTTTGTAGAAAATACTTTGAGAAAACAGGATAAATGAAAATGCTATTACATTATTATAAACATTATTCATTTCTGATCATCCAAACAGACTTGTTGGGATGATGGCTCCTTTAAAGTATCAGGACAGAATAATAGGTAATTTACTTCAAACTTCCATGTCTATCACCTATGAAAGTTAATCGAGATAACACAGAAGTATGATCAAGGTATAAGATTTTGAAAACAGCTTGCAAACCCCTAAATAATTTACAGTAATGCAGCTATGGTTTACATGTGCAAATCCTACCCTCAGAACCTTAAAATTAATGACACTTGCAGTGTAGGTGTCCAGAAAATAAAATCGGTTAAACACATAAACAAACAGAAAACAAGGTTGTAGGTAGCATAGAGTTTTTCTTTTAGAATATATCTGAAGTTCTATAAGTAACATATATATGCATGAGATGGTAGTTTTCTGTAGTATCAAATTACAAAAAAAAATGAAAGAAAATGTGAAATATAGCAAAATAGAAGTTCTGTTCCCTAATGATCTGCACAGCAGTCTCTGAGATTTGTTCAGATCCACTGATTGACCCATTCTCCCGTGACTATACTTTGAATGCAGGATATAGACACCAACAGATTGTTATGTGAGATGAATTCCTTGTTTCCCACACTACAGCAGTTTGCTGCCTTCTTGCTTTCCAAAGCCAAATGACTGAAATCCTCTTTGGAACTGATAGTTTCTATCTATATCTCAGATATATATAGACATTCTCTGTAAGAAAGTGTAGCCTACCAATTCTGCAGACCTAACTTGACCCAGCTCTAAATGAAACTAAATTAAGGTTTTCAGAAAGATTAAGGTCAAGCCTCAAGAGGTCATATCTGAGGACACATGAGTTCTTCTTTTGAAATGCCAAACTCTACATGTAAAACGCAGTGTTATTGATTGAAGGTACTGTAAAGGGAGTGTCTAGGGATCTAAGTCTGGAATATCGATCCAGAATGCAGACTAACCTGCTTAGGCACCTGAGAAACCATGACATTGTATTTATTCATAATAAATTTACAGGCAGAAATGTTAGCTGTTTGATTGAACCTTTATGTGTTTGTCCCTTGTCTAAGACTGCTTGAGATAAAAACAAAACTGAATTCTGCACTCCTGTGACCTCATAAAGGATCAATCCTGTACACATGCTAAGATTTTGTTGGCAGAATGCTGATAGGATCAAGTGTACAACAGAAGACACAGCCAAGGTTAGAGGAACAGGAACGAACAGCCATAATACTAGTCTGTCTATGAACTACTCCCATAACTTGAACAGTTGGGTTGGATCCTTTCTTATTTCAAGAACAGATTAAAGACCAAATGCTTTCTTTCTAGGCATTCCCTTACTATCAAGATTAAGTGAAGTCTAAAAGGAAGGTTTTGCTTTCCCTTTTCTTCATGTAGAGTTGCAAAACAAGAGTTGAGTCAGAATGAAACCTCTTTTTTCTCCCCATACAAGGATAACCCAAAGCAAAACTGGCAGAAATAAGAGTAGTTCAGCGGTCTAGTATGATCTATTGCTCATGTGAGCATATAAAAAATTATTACAGGAAATGAATCAAACTCCTAGACCTCTCAGATGGAGAAGATGAATCACTGCAAGGCTGACAATGTAGCTTAATGGCTTCATAGAGGATAATTGCAGTAGAAATATGGCATTAATTTGCATCACTTAGAGTAAATTCCCCAACTGAACATTTCAAAGAATGAAAACTATTGCAAAGATTTTTAAATTCAGTGATATGCCTGCCCTGTCAGGGAAAAGTGTGAACAAATCAAATATTTATCCTGTGAGAGACAGCTATAAATGGAGATAAAATTCTAAAACTCTCATACACAGTTGATGCAGTAATAGAAAGATGATTTCCTTCTTTAACATACAGACCAAGATAACCTATCTGGGAAACTCCCTGAAGATTCTTAGTAAGACACATTTTATGACGATTTAAATAATATTTTCTTTCACCATATTTCCAGAGATCCCCAAAGGACTCAGCTCAGGAAAATATTTGACATTTACTTAAGCAAACAAAATGCCATTCTTTTTCAGCAGAACTCTGAAGCATTCATTGAAAGATACTTAAGTGCATTGTTAGGAAATGGGTAAGTTACCATCAGGGGTGTAAATTCTAGATTATTAGTTCAAGCAGTCAAGTTTTAAGTGCATTCTTGAGGCCAAGGTTCCGTAATTTTTACTTAAAAATCTCTGCTGATCTTATCTTGTAGATATTTATCTAATCTTTATTTGAACTCATTTGTATTTACAGCCTATTTGACATTTAGTGGCAAAAAGAGCCACAAAGCATTTCAGAAGAGCAGGGAAAATCACAAAACTACTGTACAAGATGGGAAACCAGAAGTGAGACAGGTGCAGGTAATATGGTTATGTGACTCTTTCTGCTCTAATTCCAATTGCTCCAGACACCCTCATGAGAATTAATACAGATGAATCTGTGCGGGTAGAAAAAATGTCATGTTTTTTTGCTGGTATAACAGTGATAGATATAGCAGCAGAAATCTTGTTGGAAAAAAGGTTCCATTGATAAGATCCATAAATCTTCATGTATATGAGAAAAAAGTAAACAGAGCAGCCACCAGAAGTGAAGAATTTTGAATGTGTATTGGGAGAAGAACTTGAGAAAAGCAAACAAAGTTACTGCCATTAAAGTAATAAAGCACATAAGGAACAGAAGGTCAGGTACTACGCTGAGTACTTTCCCAGCTGAGAACTACAAAATACATGGGAAACCACTGCTGCAGCCTGCAGTTGCCTGTCTGTATCTAACAACCGTTTTGGTATTCTTAGACATAAACATGGAGAATCAGGTCTTCCAGAGATGATCTAAGAAATATTGCTGTATTACTGTAGCAATAAATGTATTATTTCTTATATAAAACTCTATTTCAAGATAATTCAACCTTAGCTATAAGTTAAGTTTTATCTGAGTGTTAAAATACACATGATAATTATGCTTATCTGGGCATTTCCATTTTAGCACTTGCTCTTCCAAAGACCAAATGGGACGAAGGGTGTGTTTTAGTGGCAGTCATGTTCTGCTGGCTCTATTGTTATGCTAGAAAACTGGTCTTTGTCCTTGCACACAATCTTGTGTTCTCAGTATGAAATAGTAGAAAAAACAGTCAATTGGTGGGCTTGACTGTGTGAAACTTGTGGACAGAGAGGTCTTAGCTATGTCACATTTTCACCATCTTGATAGAAAGTTGTTGTTTGGTCAGCCCTACATTAAAAGGGAGTGGGAAATGATCTACCAGATCACCTCCTTGTTTTTTCTTAATGACATCAGCTTGCTTTCCCCAGCTGGGTAATATGTATTATCAGCAACAAATTACAGCACAATTTTCTTATGTAGTATATAAGAAACAAAACAATCACTCATTCCCAAGGTTATTACCAGTCACTTAGCAAAGAGGCACTGTTGTAAGTCTGGATCATGTTTTACTTCAACATTGGAAGTAGCAGGGCACATCATGTCAAACTTTTGTAACCCAAAGTTCCCACTTATCTCAGTGGGGTTTCTGCTTAAAATCATAATAACATAATGTCAGTACACAGCTGACTCACATGAAAAACTGTACCTGCGGATAACATGATACAAAAGTAGTTAATTTGTGGAAAAGGTGAAAAATATTTCTGAACACTTTCGGGGAATAAGCAGATTTTATTGGTTCATTCCATGTCAATCCTAGAAATGTCATCCCAGTCTTTCCCCAAGAGCACCTTCATATATATAGAGATATATTTCTGTATTTACCTGGAAGAAGGAAGTAAGCTTTGGATAGCGGTGATAAATACAAGAACAATAAATGCACACACCAAGTTTGATTTGAATACTTCATCCCGCATTTGAGAATACTAGAATAAGAAAAAAAAACAAGAAAACAGAAGAGTAAATTAGCTGTTACCCATGCAGTAATTTCATAAAGACTGATGTACATAGCAGACTTTGGGGAAATTAGCAGGAAGAGACAATAAATCAATAAACCTGAATTTGTTTTTTAAAACCAACTTTATCCAAGAGAGCAAAACTCTGTAACTTGCAACACAAAGTTGTTTTACTTGGTTGCCTCTTTTTTTTCAAAATTATTTGCTTTAAAAATCCCCAGGTAGATACTAGGGACTTGTGCTGCTGAGTAGAATATTAAATACTTAATGGCTTAACCAGAGGAACCACAGGTTTCCTCACCTGAAGACAAACCCTGAAGACAGCTGTGACTCTGTAAGCACGGCACTTCTTGCCAAATTGAGATCATTCTGTTTTCTTTTTCACTGTTCTTTTTTTTTCTTTTTCTCTCTTTTTTTTTTTTTTAAGAGAAGTATGTAGTTTGGGACATTCTGTGACTATTTGAGATGTGGGTCATGACTTCTGCATCCTACTTTATCCAGAGGTTGTACAGAAATTTGGCAATATGGGTGTTATCCAAGGAGAGAATGAGGGTATTATTAAAAGAGCATTTGAGGTACATTATTATTAAAGTTTATTGCAAAAGTAATTTTCTCCAGCATACCAAACCACTAAGTTAGTGTTGGGTTATAGGTTGGACTCGATGATCTTGGAGGTCCTTTCCAACTTTACGATACTGTGAAACTGTAAGAGTGCTAACAGTTTCTCCTTTTATGGATCTACCAAGAAAAGGAGTAATGGATACATTGCTGAATCATGGTGGATCAGCTGAAGTGGAAACAGCATGTAAGTCCTCAGCTGGTATTTATCACTGCTAATTCAGTTCAACTCCAGGTGTTTACAGGAGATGAAGATCAGTCCAAGACTTATTTTTGTAAATCTCTTCATCCTATACCGATGCTACTAAAATTTCTTCACTTAATAAAGAATTCCATAGATGCCTGTCTCTGTCATTTTTCCTTCTCTGATCAATAACTCAATTTTATTTAATATCTGGCAGTTTTGAGGGAGCTAAGAGTTACATATGCAGAAGGAACAGATACCAGATTCGAAGAGATATTAGATATCAGAATCTTTCTCCAAATATATGGAAATAAGATAAATTGCAGTTATAAATATTTAGTGAGGGCTATAACTAATAAACGTGAAAAAATATTAAAGATGTATCAGGAACATGCATCGAGAGTGTTCACCTATGAAGTCCTACATTTTATAGTTAAGCTGCTCTTGAAAGAAGATGCTATGTGGAATTAGAATGTATTCACTACACAGACCTTTGGTAGGGACTTAATCTCAGTAATGAACATCTTGATCAAAACACTCTCAATATCCCGAAACAGGAAAAAGGCTACTCTTTTTTTCCAGCTTTCATTTGCTTTGAGTAAGAGGGGCTCTTATTTGGTATTCAATATGAGGTGTCCATCATTTTGAATCCTCCTCTGCAGTGATTTTACTCTGTGGCTGAGGTTAGCAGAAGCAGTACGACTTTGATGTGATTTTCCATGGTTCTTATAGGCAGCTCCATTTTGCTGGTGGAAGCACTGAGGCACTGACTCTGATTTCATGTGCAGGAGAATGGAACTGTATCAGGTTTCTTCAATAATGGATCAGGGCTTTTTTTTTTTTTTTTTGGCTGCAGCACAAAAAAGAACCAAAGGGAAAAAGAAAGGTATGTTTCTTAAAATGTAACATGAAAGCCTAACTGTTCCTTAGGGAAATTATAGCAAAATAATTGAACGAAACACAAACATGGAATTGCCTGCTGTGTCAAGCATTATGTCAAAAGGATGAATGCTGTGGTCTAATCAGTATCAATGTTGTGATGAGAAATTGTTAGTATCTCTGAGACAGCAAAAACCCCAGTGATAAACGTAGCACTTCTGTAGCAGTTGCCCCTTAATGCCTTGGAGGAATAATTGAATGACAGACTAAACCTCAGGCACTTTAGCATGGGGAGAGATGTAGCCAACTAGAGTAACACAGAGTGGCAGGGAGAATTATCATGTGACCTACTCTGCAATGAAAACCTTGGCCGCAACATCATACAGACCCACCTGCATTGGTGCGATTTCCTCATGGAGCAGTGAAGGCTCACTCTGTTTGTCTTGGGGCTTGACCCATTTGCCTGCACTGTTAGCAGAGGCACAATTTACTCACAGCCAGCTAGCTGAAACTGAGCTGGTGTAGGAAGAGGAAATTACTGGCTTTACATGTTCTCTCCCTGGAGAGGAAGATTTTTTGTCTTATCCTCAACTGCTGTTCTTTGACTAAGATAGGACCTTATAGATGCAAAGGAATACAAAGGAATATCATGTTGGTTTGGTTTTGTTTTGTTTTATTTTGGTTTGTTTTTTTTTTCTTCAGAGTGATGGTGTTCGTGCCATTAGAAAAGTTTCTACAGTACAGGGGAGGGACAGAAGAAAATTTATCAGGATGCCCAAGGCAGGAGAAGGGATGGATGGACTCCTGAGAAGACCAAAGAGTAGACATAAATGCAGTTGTTGACCAGAGATAAAAAAGAAGATGCTGAACAGGCCCAGATTTTGCCTGGTGTTTCTTGCAGATTTTCTTGCCACTCTGAGTTTCTGGGTTGAAAGAAAGAGGTGAGACTTACGCCTTTAAGGATACAGCCTGCAGGAAGGGCAAAATTTTGTTTCCTACTCATTTGATTCTATTTCTCTCACCCATTGTCAATTTTGAAACATAAAACCTCAGATATTTGGGTCTAATATTTGATTTAAGAATACCTGTACTGTGAAAATCAAAGCCCTTTTGATATTTTCAGTATGCTCAACTCACATAAAATAGGTAGACACTTCACCTCTAAGCCTAGTCTGATTTACTATCCCAATATAAGTATGCTGGAAGACTTAGAACATCTTTACACAGACCTTTATATTGGAAAATTTCCTAAACAAAAACTCTATGGGAATGTAAGATTCCCTGGCCTGTTACTATGCTTCATCCTGTATCCAGTACATGGTACTGATATTTCCAAGTCACTGCTCCTAAGGCAGAACATCATAATGAATTTTTTTAATTCATGGAAATCATCTGAAGTAGTATCAGATTTTCCTTATGAGCTTTTACATATTTGGAAATCATTAGTGTGTTTCCATGCTACCATAGAAGTATTCTCTTGTAATGTGTCTCTTGGTCTGGCTGTCTAGATCCTATTTGTGAAAATAACCTGAGAGTGATTTAGTCTCTAAATGAATTATTAAGTGCTAATGAGTGAAATACAAATTAATAACAACTAGTCCATTTGGACAAAGAATCTATGAACTATACCAGGTAGGAATATCGCACAAATCCTTCTGAAAAATAAAGTATTGCAAAATTCATGGGGAAATACATGTACTGCTAGTGCAACCATTACTGCTTGCTGTCACCAAGAAGGACATATACAAGATAAAATGGAGTAGGAAGATGCACCAATGGCTTATGGAATCATAGAATCATGGAATGGTTTGGGTTGGAAGGGAACTAGTTGGATCATCTAGTTTCAACGCCTCTGCCATGGGCAGGGACACTTTCCACTAGATCAGGTTTCTTATAGCCCCATTCAACCTAGTCTTGAACATCTCCAGGGATGGCTTAAACTGCTGTGATATACCTGTTGTTTAAACCAACGTAAACAAGGAGCTGTTCTAGCTTCCATGGTAGTTTTGGGCATGCAGATTCCATAAAAAATATTTTTTGAACCTTAAAGAAAGCAAACCAGCACTTTAATTGCTAGCATGCATCTGTTGTCTTTAATTGTTTTACAATGAAAAAAAAACATAAACAATTTGACTGAACTAACAGAAGTCTAGTATGACATTTCAGATATATTAAAGTCACCCCAAAAGATTTATGATCGCATGACACAGTAGTCTTGTTATTAAAGCTGGAGGGAGAAATGTAGTTTATTGTTCATACGCTTACTCAGTTCTCTGAGGTTTGAGGTACAGAGCATTAATATAATTCTCATTGAGTAAGGTTATCATAAGACTTCTTGATCGGGATGTCAGATATGGGTACCAGTTTTTCTGTCTACTGAATAACTTTATAGTCTGGAGACAGAGTACTAACAGATAAAAGAAATAAATATTAGACTGGTGCTAGTGCTGCCTGAAAGTGTGATGACTAAATGTGAGGGCACAAGAATTTACACAACAGTTACTTTACTTCAGAGCTACCTCTGAGTTGAAGTTACCACTGATCTGAACAGAAAATGGCTGGCTACAAATGGAAGTAACAGTGTGAGGTGGGAGGTCCATAGGTATACGCTGATGCCTTGCTCAGCAACGCTGCATGGAGCCGCTCAAGATGCTCATGTAGAAGGTCATGTAAGCAGCTGCAAAATGTTAATGACTAGAAGAAAGCATTATTCCAGATTAAAAGGTTAGAGGTGGATAGATCAGAGGGAAAATACTTCTGAAATAGCTTTATAAGATCCAATTTAAATCTGTTTTTTTGGTTTGTCTCCTAAAGGGGCACATAATAGGGACAAAGTAATAGTGATATAAGATAGCATGGAGGAAATACCTACTTTCTGTAGGAACAAAGGACAAACCTATAATTACTGCACAGACAAATGAGGAGGGAAAGGGCATTTCCCACACTGTCCTATAAGACATTGCCCCTACCTATAATGAAGTGGACATTATGATTCATCTTTCCATACCATCCCTTTGCATCCTGGTGCACTCTTCATCTTTTTCTGAGTACAGCTATGGTGCACCAGCACCCGGAACACAAGCAAGGTAGCAGTAGCTATTCAACTGTGGAGATGGATAAGGCAGAACAAGTAAAACAGTGATGATATTTTACTCTTGTGTAATGCTAAAAATCAGTTTGACTTGGAGGAGAGAAAGAAGATTCTATCCACTTCATGGGAAGGTTTTTTGTGTTTTCATTATGTGTGCTTAGTGGTTGGGACGAACTCCTAAGGAAATATTGAATGAAAGCACATTTTCTAAGCACTGCAGCACAGGTTGGTATTGGAAATATCATATTGAGAGGAAAATGTATCAAAACTTCTCAAAATGTTGACATTCCAATTGACTTTTTGTCATCCAGATGCAATTCAAAACATTATCAATATTTAAAATCTGATCAATGTAATGTGAGGGATTAGAGCATGGTGGGATTTTTTTAACATTCTACCTTAAACTGCATTTAAATGAAAATTAGCCCTTCCTGTACAGATTTTCCTTCTGATTGCTAATTTTGAAATCTAAAATTGCAAGAAATTTTATATTCTGAATATAGTCTCTAATTCAGAGCAGTGTTCCTTTAGTCCAGCCCATGTTTAGGTCTTCTTTTTATTAAATAGGCTAGGTGAAACGTTGACTGTCTTGCTTATTCACCAAGTTGTTTGCAACTGGGATTTTTCTTCTTTTGCACAACAAAAAAATCTGATATACCGTCTCTGACTTTGTAGGTTAAAATGGTATTTTGTCTAGTCTGTTTTATGTTATCTTTTGGCCACGTGCCTTGAAAAGATTAGAGATTGCTTATGACTTCTGGGCCTTTGGATGATAATTCAGATGATATCATAAATCTTGGATTTCACTTCATCTGTGTCTCTGTCAGATTTGCATGATGACTGCTCTGAAAGAAACACCCTCATATCTTCTGTTGCAGCAGCAGTGGTTTATTCAGCTTTGGGGATTCTGCCTTGTAGGTTGGTGTCATAAATATCCTCACGGGAAAATTGAATGTTTTCTTTATTTTAAATGAACCTTTCTTTTTTTCCTTCTGCAGGATTGCTTGAGAAATTAAGGCTTAAATATATTTCAATATATTTAATGGATTTTTATTTTTCAGTGGTTTTCATTAAACTCTCACCACTGACATCACCTAAAGTCAAGTAAAGTCAAGTTCCTGTAAGTGAAGTAAAAATGTCTGTTTTCCAGAGCAGGCTAAAGTGGCAATAGGGAAGTGGGCCTTCACACTTGCAATTCCCCATTATTTCTCTTTCTTTTCAGTCTAAGTACACCGCTTATGACAGATCTGCTCTTGCTGCATTGTAATAGCATATAAATCAATTAAATATTTAGAGATCTGTGCAACATACCCCATGTCATAAGCTTGCAAGGAAACTTCTCCCATTGACTTATTTTTTTAACTTCTAACTTACATCTGGATGTAGACTGAAATAAAAATTAGTAACATTATATTGCTACTGAGAAGCAGCAAACATAAACAGTATTTACCTCGTAGAAGCACATGTGAAAAAGGGATGTTTAAAACAAAGAACTGACAAATTAGTTTTGACTTGAAATAAACATAGCTGTTGCACAGAGGACATCAGGTTTTTCTATGAGTAAATGAAAGAAAGATGTCTATATAAATATAGATACATGTTTTGAATAGAAATGTCAGTTTATTAATATGCTCAATCACTGTTTGTGACAAAGCAACCTGTCAGCTGATGGAAAACTGCTTGTACTAGACAGCAAAGGAAATCCGGCACTGTTGTTTTCAGAAGCAGAGTTTGCTCAGTGTAGGCATTTTCCAACAATGAAGTGTAGTCATTGTAGCATTTTAACACCTGTATCATGACACTATTAGGACCTCTAGCTCAGTCCCAACTTCTGAAACCCGAAACAAAATGAAAAAGAAAAGTAAAACCAGAAAACCAACAGCACAAGTTAGAACCTACAGCTTCTCTATGTCAGTGGACATTTATTACAATTTGAGTTGTGAATAATGTAGCTACCAAGACCCAGCTACCTTATGCTCCAGGCTGGAGTCTTTAAACATCAGTGAAAAAGGCTTGATATGCTCTCTTCTCAATTTATCGCCACTCCGTAAGTCGATGGTGTGCTCTATTCGCTTGTTAATTTCCTCAGGCCCAGACTGGACATGCAAAGCTTGTGCAAGATGGTTTGGAAGCAGATTTATTGAATTTCTTGTTAGGGCAGCCAGAGTCTAGGGGAAAGCACATGCAAACAGAATAAAACTGCTGGTCCCCTTGGGTTAAAAATGCAATGTTTTAGATCATGTTGCATTGCAGACCATTACAGCATTCCATGCAATTCATTCAATGAAATCTATAAAGAATAGAAGAATAAAATAATGTCTGTTCCACTAAACACATACAGTACATTAAGGGGGGTATTTAATGCCCTCTTTTGCACAGACTAGGATGTTTGTTGCTACACTGAATACTGTATTCCACTTTCCAGATTCTGCTAATTGATTATTAGAGCATGCATGGGAGGAGGAGTACACACCAAAATCACAGCAGGGTACCTAACTATGGTGTGTTTTAACAACAGAAAATGAAAGGTATAGAAAACAGAAATCACAAAACACTAGTAATTTTTTTTTGATCTTAAAGATACTGGATGTGTGTAGTTAAGGAACAGAGTAGCTAGACAGGAGTGAAGAAGGTGGCATTTCTGATTACTATGGCATGGGTTTTCAAATAATACGTTCTTCTTCACTACTGATATATTTCAACCAGTCTAGGTTACAGTTAGGCTGTATGATTTACTTCAACTATAACTCCTATTATTATTTTAAATATTATCTCATATGCATTATTCTTTTAGTACTTCATTGACTAATCAAATTTTTTTTAAAAAAAGAAAAGAGTTTCGCACATCTTCACAAAGGAAAACTAGCAGAAATGTTTCATTTCAGGAAAGAGGTAAAGTTTGCTTTCATAAAAAGAATAACTCCATCTGTTTTCACAGTATCATTTAATGACACAAACCACAATGAAGCTGAACTTTACTACTTGAACGTGAAAATAAAATCTACCTGTGATATTCCCAGGTGTTAAGAAATGTTAATGAATGGAAAGGATATGAACCTTCATACATCACAGCATAAGACATTTCAAAAATATTATACAAGAAATATACTTCTGCTTGAGAAAAGTTATCCCATAGGTCCTTGCTGGAAAGGTCTTCTGCTATATCTCCTACAGCGAATTGTTGGAAACAGGAGTTTGGGGTAGTTTATGACTAGATTTACTAGATTTCTTTGGAAAGCAAATTCTTTTGCATCTTGGGACTGCATACAGCAAATGAAATAGGGAGGTTTCCCTTGTTAGTATTAAAACTATAGTAAGCAATTACATTCCAATGAATCTTGGAGAACACAGTAAAACACAAGAAGGGTCTCAGGCACCCACTGTCAAGCCCTAAGTGACAACTTTCTTTACAATTCAAAAATAAAGTCCACAGACTTCATAGTCACAGATATTACTGTGTTTTCTCATATTTCATCTTTTGATCAGTAAATTAAGAGGTCAAAATATAGACACACAATGATATCAGAATCAAAATCTTCTGCTTATTTAAGTGAAAAGCAATTTTCCTGTTTGCTTTAGTAGAAAAAGGACTTGAATAGAGAAGGTTTGTCAAACCAGTTTAATCTCTGTATTTGCTGTCTAGAAAATCTGTATCATCAATACTCAGAGAAAAAAAAAAAAGCATCAAGGAAACTTTTCTTACACTAGAGTTTCAGATGTGACTGAATCCATATCTTAGCTTTGCAGTTAAAGTGGAAACTAAGGTTAGAGTCAACTCTGAGGAAACCAATCCATTGAGTGAACTGGATAAACACTATATTACTCCACACTAAGATACTACTAGTTTAAGTGTTCCTATCTCTTTTAAACTGAGCTATGCAGTAAACTCACTATCAAATTATGGTGGCTGAAATCACACAAGTGTGTCTGAAGGCACTGTTAAAGGATGAGATCATATCCAATGATGGTGTGTGCATTAATTCCTCAGAAGTAGTTGATATTTCTGTAGCTACACTGGAAATGAGGGTGAAGAAGGTCTCAATGTTTTAGCTGGACATAATTTTTTATTTACATGAGGAGAACAATCTCAGTTATTCCTAGCAAGTGACTAGATTTTGCTTCAACTTATATCTTAAAATATGGTCAATGTGAAGAATTGTCATCTCTCTGAATGTATGAAGTAATCTACAATTTGTGGTAGATAAACACTACCTCATATCACCACTATGGCAATGGTGCTAGTAGGATTGGTTTAAAAATGGACTCTGAAGTTGCATTTATTTTCTGAGGATAACAAGGAAATTCATATTTGAATTTAGGGAAGTCTACTTTCCCTCATATTCATACATATACGCAAGAAAACTGCTTCCCTGTAAAAACAACAATGAAAAATATCATGCCAATTACTGTCCAAAGAATATGTTCTAGTCACATTTTGTCTTTGTGTCCCCCCTCTTTTCTCTGCATTTTTTAATCCTGCATGATGCTTACATAAAGAAATACTGGTTCGCCCTATTACTTCTTCTCCAATTTTGTGAATAGCTTAATGAAGGTGTCCAGGCGCTCGTTGTCTAAAATTCTACCTACGATATACACTCTGAATATTTTCAGCTGCCTGATCATATGCAACTATGGTGACCTGAAATGACCTAGGGTGTCCTGGATAACAGTCTGGAGCTAGGAAACATGGCACAAGACCTATGGGTACCCCATGCACTGCTGGTCAGTGGTGGGGACCACCTGACATGTACCAGGGTATCTCAAGCTGCAATAGACTGTGGTAGTTAAGAAGCTGAATCAAGCCCTTACTCAGCATGTTTCAGCATAGGTGTTTAGCACTGTGTTAGACATCGGTGTCTCTTATCTGGCTTCTGATAGTCCAGATGATCACAGGTCTTTTATAGGCCCCTTGTTGTATAGATGTCTCAGGCACCCTAGAGCACCACAAGCAGCACTAGACATTTATGTTTAGGAAGTTCAGAAGCTGAGCTGTGGGGAGATCGACATCTGGGACAGTCAGTAGATACACAAACACAGGTGCCTTGGCTTTGAACTGAATTCCCCCCTGTTGTTTATACTTGTCTGTCATCTTGTCAGTATAATTTTTGTGATAACTGTTAAGACTCATTGCAGCCAAGACTAAAACATACTTATAAAAAACACGGACATTTTACTTTGCTTTTTTCCTAATTCAGTTCATTACAGGCCCATCAGGTGCCTCTAGCACCACACACAGTGACCATATGACGCTTTCATCTACTTCTTTTGGAAGACTCAGAGAAGAAATTCAACTTCATCTGCTGTTAATTTAGTTTAGGAGGCCTTTGAATCACAGAAACATAGAATGGTTTGGGTTGGAATTGACTTTTAAAGGTCAGCTAGTCTAATCTCCCTGCTGTGAGCAGGGACATCCAATCAGATCAGGCCCTATCCAACCTGACCTTGAAGGTTTCCAGGGACTGGGCATCTACCACCTCTCTGGGTAAATGGGCCTTCACTCCCTTAACATAAAATAAATCCTGTCCACCTTTCAGTGGTTTAGAAAAGAAGTTCTGTTGCAATAACAGAAAATTCCATCCATATTGGACATGATCTGAATTTCAGAGCTGACACAAGCATCCTTGGCTTGCCTCACCACCAGAGCTAAGACGTATGGTGCTAACTGTGCTGTAGACACACAATTTTTGTTAATGTCTGTGACTGCATACTCAAAGAGTGGTTATTCTGTTCCTCACTCATATCAACACAACTTCAATTCACTGTCTTACACTGCCCATCACAGAAAATGGGTTTGAGCTAAAGAATGTGGATTATGATAAATTTGAGTTCAGTATGAGAATTTCCCAGAGACTTTACTATTTCATATTCTTCCTAAGATCACTACAGTTAAAGAAGCATTTGATCTGAGATGTTCAAACTTTGTTGTAACTTATATTGCATAAAGAAATAATTTAAATGGTATTATAAAAATTAAAACATACAGAGTAGTTCATTGTTGGGTTGCTGCCACTTGTATTCTCAACGTTGACTGCTGCAGTGATTTTTCGGCCTCATAATTATGATTATTAAATGCTTATTCCACCCAAGGCTGACACACCTCTGAATAAAACTACTATATCCTAGTATAATTTATATCTGTCATCTGAATTTTGAGCTGATACACTTTATTCATGAGCAGCGATGTCTATTGTCTCAATTAAAAATTGAAAATTACATAATAATTGAATCACACATGCAATAGCAGATTTTTAAAATCTTGTTTCCACTAAAAAGATTATTATAAAATGTGCAATATAAAATTGTATTTTCAGCACAAAATAAAGTTCTTAAAAGAACAGTGAGAAACTATTTTAGAAATGGACTGTTTCCGTAAGACAAAAATATGCTTAAACCCAATTTATTACTTATGCCTATTTGAATGATTTTTATGGGCTCTTTACTAGTTTATTGGGTAGGAGTTGTTGAATAATCAAATAAAAACACCTGTCCTTTTTTTCATTCCTCATAATTCTTAGCATCATGATCAGGTTTAGCTGAGAAAAAGACTAACGAAAAGATAGCTACTCCATACAGATTTTTTGGACTACAGAAGCTGGAATGTCTTAAAAGGAAAGAAGAAACAGAGAGAGATCAGATAATATTCACAGCAGCATGCACCCTCTATTCCTAATGAAACAAGGATATACAGACAGTTAAAGAAAATACAGAGAATACTAAAATGCAGTGTACATGCATATACACAGATGTATAGAACACATATAAAACAGGGGATTTACATAGCAGCAAACTATGCCATGCTCCAGTTCAGTTTTAAGAGACAAGGATGCTGCCATGGGCTGATTGATTGTGAAGGCTTATCACTTCTGAGCAGATTTGTAAGAAGCAGAAGACGACTGACAAAGCAAGACCTCCACACAATGCTTGAAATTCAACAGACAGTGCCCACAAGTAAGACTAAGGATGTGCAGCAAAAGAAAGGATACATCATGTCATTACAGATCGCTCAGAAAAATGGAAAACTGCAGCTGATATTGTTTCATAAAGACTCATTGATCTTTCAAATGCAGTGGAGGGTGGTGTCTGAGGGCATTTTAACGTTTCTGTCTTTAATTCCTCTAAGCAAGCATACTTCACAAGTGATTTTTATGACTGTCTAAGGATTGCTGGTTCCCAAGGTGCTACTAATTAGCTATGCAATGTTTTGAAAAAGATCTGATCAGGAGCACTTGTTATTATTTTGTACTTCTATTGAGCTATGCATGAGGCTAACTCACCTGCTAGTGAACCTTAATTATATTCTAGAGTCTATTTTTAATGTTTTTAATTAAACAAAGAAAAAAGCCCACCAAAAGTAAAGAATGGACAGACTACAGACTATTTTCACAACTTGCTTTTTTAAGGTAGATCTTTTTACTTTCCCTTATATATCAATAACTTACACTCTGATTTTTTCTCTGGGAAAACGTCCATTCACTCATTCTTTTATTTTAGTGGCTGTGCAGTGAAGCCATGCAATGATATACGTATTTTGACTAGAATGTCCCAGCTAGTTTAGTAGCATAGCTTCATTTTTAATTTCCATCTTTATGGACTGGTTCAATTAAAACTCAGCAGTGTAGTGTTTAATTTTAGCTAGAAAAAACCCTCAATCTCTTGTCCCGTGGCATTTCCCCAGTTTGGATACAGGATTTATTTCTGCACTGAAACAATTTGTTTAATCCTCTGCTGTTACAGTATGTGTTAAAATAAAGGTTAAAGATGAATTTGTGTCCTCTGAGGCTTCCTTTATTGAAATGCACTCAAGCATGCGTTCATACCTGATGACATTAAAGGAAGTTTGACTTACGTTCTGTTTTCCCACTATGTTATCAAACGGAAGTTCAGGGCTCCAGGATCCTTCGGTAAATGTTGCTCCACTGTTCCTCCTGTCAGAGGAACTGACAGCCTCTTTCACAATATCTTCAGGCAAAGTCAACAGACTCTCCTCGGGTTGCTTAATTAAATAAGTCTCAATGTTATGTTTCCTCAAGAATTCATTGCGTTCTTTACCATGCCCTTCTTCAACTTTATAATCCCCATTCAGGCAGTCCAGAGTGGCTTTGGAGATGTGAATTCTCCTGCATAAGTGAAATAAGTAGTAGCAAATACTGATTTTGTTCTAATATATGTGGGGAAGAAGGAGTTTATAAACTCTCCATAATTTTTAATTTGATGGATAAATAGAAAGGTTTCTATTGTATATGATGATTTCTATAAAGAATATTAAATAGTGTATTCCACAAACAGGAGCTTCATTTGGGGACAAATACTCTCAAAATATGGTCACATCGCTAGTATCTCATGAATGCACAAAGTCCTGTCAGAGAAAAAAACACTTTGGTATTCACACCTGAAACCTTTACTCACAGTTATAGTTTAATGGGAGACCCTCCTGAGTAAAGTAGTATTCGGAGTGAATGAAAATTGTCACCTAGATAAATATGGTAAGAGGAAAATATATGATATCCATTAGAGTAGTTTATGTGAAGCCCTTTTGTTTCCTTCAGTTACCTAAACCAGCTTAGACAGTTGAAATTAGTGGTCCGATTGCATCAAGTGAATTAAGGAAATAATAGGGAAACTATAAAAAAGCAAGTGAGGTGATAATTCCTGGTAAGACTACATGATGAGTTCAAAAAGGTTTTGCAAAAGTGAAAATCAATTTAAGAGATGACATAAAAGCCCTCAAATTCTGCAAATGTACAGCAGGACTTCGGATATCTTCCAACAAAGCTTGGAATAGTTTTGTATTTGGACTTTCTAAACTATAATTATGACTGCTTGAAGGGGACAGAAAGAAGTTCAAATAAAAAAGACAGAAAATAAAAAAAAACAACTGTCAGTCTGTCTTAATTTTTTTCTAAGAAATCTTCACATTCCTACATGGAAATTGCAAACACCTCTAAAACACATCCAGATGGTTAGCAATGCTATACTTTATAAAGCAGCATCTGAAATGTAATAACAGCAGATATTCATCAGACATTTATTTAACTCAAGCAAACTAATGTAGTGAGTCCATTAAAATTGGCTCATTTTTCATGAGTTTTTATGAAAGTCAGACTTGCAGATAGATTCCTAAAATTCAGAGTCAGATACAATTCTTGATCATTTCTTGGTGACAGATGCTGAGATATTTCTCTCAGACACCACAAATTGGCTTATCTCCAAAGAAGAAAAAGGTCCTAGCACAACGCTTGGGAACTCTCTTCTGGACCTTTAAGGGAGGCCACAACAGAATTAAATTACTTACAATAGCAATGTAGTAAAAGGCTGTAAGTACATGTATGATGTGCATATATTACCAGAAAATAAAGTTTTAGTTGACCTTAAGTAATGTGAAATGCCCTGGAGTATCAGAACTTGGGTCTATGGAGTATTAAATATCAGTATCTAATTCAAAGATCTGAAATTTGTATCTAACTCAGCCATTTTTAACATATCTCAAATTCCCTCTGAAGTCAAGACAGGTTTTGTTCAACTTTCACTGTCTGAATACATGCTATCACGATGTCCACAGAGACTAGTACTCTTTTATGGTCAAATATCAGTAAAACTGACCACAAAAAAAACACTAAAAATGTTTCTAAAATATAAGCAACTTTTGGCTTGGACTTTAAACCACAGCATATGACCTCTCAGAAAGACAATACATTTCCTAGCTCTCAGAAACATAAATAGGTTAAATTGATTTAAGTAAAGTGCTAATAAAAAAATTAAAAACAAAAAGAAGAAAGAAAAAGAAAGTGATACATTAGTTGCCAGGGTGACTATCTTTGTGCTCAGTTTCAACTAATATAATTTGGGAAGATTGCATTATAAAGCCCAGAAATATGGATTTTATAATGGAAATGATAACAGCTTTAACTCGAGCGTGGAGCTGGAGATTGATATAATACCCTTAAATAAACCAGATAGCAATAAATAGTTGTCAGATTAAAAATATTTTCTGGTTTCACCTTTTGTACAGCTTACTTAAAAAAATTTAAAATGTTTAGTGGAGAGATGTCTTTCTAATTTTACGCAGTTATAGTAGATCAGGAACATGAGTATTGAAGTAAAAAATAGAGCCTTTCCTAATGTTAAAAACATATAAGACACAAAGCTTTAGATAATACCTTTCATTGATACATCCTGTAAAATTAATTATTAGCTAGGTTTTACACCAGTTCAATAGCATAAAGTAATATCTAGATATACCAGGTGAAGAGTATTGGAAGGCAGGATCCTAGTAAAAGAATGTCTCTGAAATAACACCGTAGGATCTTACATAGTTTCCTTCTCAAGTGTTGTGGACACATTTGTTTCCTCTCAGTGCTCCTGAGTGTCTCCTTCCATTTCCACTGGTCTGCCTACTTATGCTCCTTCACTTGGGGGCAATCTGTTCCTGCATTACCCATGCTTATGAGGACACACAGTGGTATGCAATCGTTGAGAGGAAAAGCTGAGTCCCTTCCTCCTGCCCCCAGACTGAAGGGAGAGATCTGCTTCACCCCAGGCAGGCAAGTTGCCTCCCTCCGCTGTTCACTCATGAGAGGGTTGTGTTTCATCTTTGCTCTTGTTTCACACTGTGGGAAAAGGACCTTTTGCAATCATAGGACAGCTTTTCAGGCAGAACAAAGTAGTGCAGCTCTGGGAATGGGAATCATCTCAGTATTGTGGCAAACACAGGGATTTGAATGCAGGGAGGAGGGAGAAGTAAGGGGAGACTGAAGTGAACTTAACTGCTCTATTAAATCTGCTCTGCATGCTAGGTAAGCCTGACATAAACAATTGTTTTGAGGGACTGGGTGAATTGCTGTCACATATAGGCTTTGTTCTTTTGGCAAACTGATATACAGGACTGGAAATCACTCTGCTCCAATAGAGTGCCATGTAGCCAGGCATTTTATCAATAACAGCAAGGTGGTGCTTTACTATGTTATTCATTAATAGCCAAACTACTTGCACACATTAACAGCAATAAGCTAGAATTTTTTGCAGGTGTGGATGGTGAAACTTAGATGATTGATTTGTTCATATTAACAAAGCAGCAAGTGACCTTTCATAATCATCTGGAGAACTCATGTAGGATAAGCAACAGGGAAAGATTTTTTTGTCTGCAATTTTAAACACTAGCGACATATGCAGAGTACATAAGTTGTTTTCAGAGCATGCAATGTTTCATTTTTTTTCTTATTCTAAGAATATATATTAATATAAAGACCTACTATGGGGAATGGTGGAAGGGGTTGCACTTGCAAATACAAAATAAAGCAAACATCTTTCTAACTTCCTGGAAGCATGTCAGTTCTGACAGATCCTGATGTGTGTGTAGGGAGCACATGATTCAGATCTGATGACTAAAACCCCTCTCACTCAAGATGACAGGTCACTTAGATTTTTTTCACATAAAGTTGTCCACTGATATTGCTTCTATAGTCTATGGCCAAAACCCAAACCCAAACTGTTATAGGGGATATTTTGCTACATCTTTCGGTACATCTTTCATCAGGGCATGGTAGAACTAAAGGTGAACAGAGAATTCCTTCAACAAGTATTGTTTCTTCAAACTTAGAATTTGCAACTTCTAAGATACTGTGCCATATAAGCTATGTCAGGCAGAAATAATATTTTATCTTCCAGGTGAATCAGTCACTTCAGACAAAGAAAATGCTAAGCAGCTCAATGGAAAGCCATATATTTCATATATAAACAGGTGACATAAATGTCTCAAAATATCTATTAAAGCATCAAATGATTTAAAACACCTCCCAGAGAGCTTACTGCTCATAATGTCTTGTTATTAGTGTAACAACCTTGAATGTATAATTCTGCCCACACTTTGTGCATTATGAAATAAAATAAAATATAGCCTTGTGTCTCACAGCAGCATTTGAATGCAAAAGATGGGAGAATGAAACCTGGACAAACTTAGGAATGTTCAACACCTAACTGGGAAATCTGGGCTATTTCTAAGTGTTAAACAGGTTGATTACAACCACTGTTCTTTTTTCACGAAATCATAACTGGCAAAGGAAAAAACCCGTATTTTTACCTTTTCCTGTTTTACTTTTTTTTTTTACTATAGCTTCGCATATCCTTGCCAACCTCAAAATAGCAACCAAAAAAAGTCTTAGTTGATGTAATAATGTAAGAGAGCTAAACTTTTGGCAAGGTTAACAGTGTACTGTGTTGGCAATGTTTTCTAACTGTGGGACACGCATATTGCCTTACCCAGGAATTCCACCTGACTCGAGTTTGTTTGCGATATCCACATCCCATGACCAGACATCAAACTGCCACTTTCGCAGGCCCAGCACTCCACACAGAACTGATCCCGAATGTATCCCTATTCTCATGTCAATGTCATGCTTCGTTCTTGACCTAACGTATCTGTTAAAGAAAACAAAAGATAGAAAAGACCAGACTCATGAAAGTATATCCCACAGTTTTTTTCATATCTTTTAGAAAAGGTTACAATGGAAAATATACTGTAATTTGTTATAAAGAACCACTTAGTCTGTGAAACAAAGAGATAACTTTCTAGGTAGCAAAGTACATGTAGCGATAAAATGACTGTAAGAGCCAAGTTATCATTAAGCACTTAATTGCATGCATGGTTCAGTGGCACATGTTATTATTCCTATTAGACAGGAAGAGAATGACAAAGAAAGAAAAAATGTCTGAGTGAAAGATCTGGACTCACTGAGTCCTTTAGCTTAGAATTATAAAAGAACATTCAATAACATTCAAAACCCCATGCATATACTATTATATTCTACTGTACTTTTTTTAATAATTTTCAATATTTCAAAAATGTTACTTTTTGTCCAAAGGTGAATTATTTTCAGTAGATTTGGACAAAACATAATTTGTTCTGTTATGACAACAGTGTGATTCCCGAATCACTTTCTTCTGTTCTGTGTAATGGTAAAGACCATTTTACCTCTCAAAAGTAAACACATGTGGGCATACTTGTTAGCAGTCTCAGAAAACAGACTTTGTCCCAGCACTGTTTTCATATAATGTCTGTTGATTATAAAGGAAATATTACTGTGTTAATATAGTATCTTCCTTTTCTGATATAACATTGACATACACCATTCACAGCAACAGGCACCTTAGTATTGTCTTAGATTTAGAACTGATTTTTCTAAATTGGTATTGAGATACTCCAGCACATCAATGTGGGAAGCTCATAACTGAAATAATTGAGCTGTATCCATTAGGTTGACAAAGAGAGCAGTTTTCCAGTTCTGCCTGTGTGACAACAATTATTTGCACCAGAAATATTATTAGAGCTAGTCTTCATTAATATTTGAATAGCATACTCAGGACAGGAAAAGCATGTTGGTACTGTTGGTCTACAAACAATGTTGCTGTTTCTCTGTAAAGAGCTCCAGGCAAAGAATAAGCAGCTCTATTTCACAACTCTGAAGCTAACTACTGTTGCCTCAGATGTCTCAGTCATATCCTTGACAGAGCTTCTTTAGAGGAGATAAGGATAAATTGCTTACTGCGTTCAGTCTTTGCCTCTCATTGTTACAATGGGACATCAGTTCAGTTGGAGGGGGGAGAACAAGAGTTTTAAAACTGAGAGGAACTAGTTATATGAAAGTGTGAGGAATTGAAACTAAACAATTCATCTTTATTTCCCCTTCCTGTATACTCTGAAACCTTGGAGAAAAGTGTGCATATGATTTATCACCGTATTTTAGTATTCAAAGGATGGCTGCAAGGATGGAGACTTCTTATGTAGAAAGAGTCACATGGAAAAGAGGGGGAGTAATGGTTATAAGTTATTCCTGGGGAAATTCTAATTGGACACAAGAAGAAAATTTTTCATAATCAGAACAATCAGCCATTGGAACAATCTCTCCAGGGAAGTGCTGGGTTCTCCAACGCTGGACTCTTCTAATATCCAGCTGGAGAAGGCGATGGGTGATATTCTGTAAACTGTGCCTATGTCAAGAAAGGTTGGATAAAATGATCCTAGAGGTCTCTATCAAACTGTTGTTCTATGTTTCTGTGATTCTATGATATGTTCCAGTGCAGTTCTTTGCCTACTATAGAACACCTGTTCATCATATCAGGAAGCTAACAATTTTCAGATATCTAAAAGAAAGAGATTTTTTTTTAAAAAAAAATGTCTTCATAAAATAATAAAAATAAGCTTTGGGACGGGATTTATCCACATTAAGATGATACCAATTTTTTCTGCACAAATCTATTGGATTGCAAACAAGAAGGCTTGAAACATCAAAATTAAACAATATCTCCTGTTTCTACAAGATAGGACACATAAAGAGATAGGACATGTAAAGAATTCCTCCACACTACAAGTAGTGACTTAGATGTTGTGAGAACAGTTAAGAAAATCAAGAGCACTGTAATTTGTAATATGTTTTGAAGAATTTTTGTAGATATTCTACAAAAATGTCTAAACTAATGCTCATAAATGCCAGACGAATTATCACACAATCCCTGACACAATCATTTCACCAGTCTGCCTTTTTCTTTTGTTCATATTAAGGTAATTATTTCTCACTTTATGTCTGTTTTCCTTATCCTGAAATAAAAGAGCTAATTGGATGCAGAGGAACAGTTGAGCAAAAAGATTTCATTGGAAAATACACACAATAAGAGGACCTCAAATTTAATAGAATGGTCTAGAAGCATATATTTATCTCACATATCTCACAGCATATTTATCATCTCACTCTATTAGGCCACTTTAGATTTTAAGTACTATAGTATTTAATTGCTAATGTATACTAGCATTAACATTGGACAAGTACTAGCATCGGGAAATCATACGGCATGGAACTTAACAAGTCCAAATGCCACACCCTGCAATGCTGAACACAAGTCTAATCTGGAAGAGGATTGGCTGGAAAGCAGCCCTGCTGAAAGGGATCTGGGAGTGCTCGTCAGCAGCAGACTCAAAAGGAGTCACCAGTGTGCACTGGGAGCCAAGAGGGCAAACTACATCCTGGAGTACATCAAACACAGCATAAGCAGCTGGTCAAAAGAACAGAGCATCCCATTGTATTCAGTGTTGCTGAAGCCTTGTCTTGAATACAGTGCACAGTTCTGGCCCCTTCAGTTGAAGAAGAATGTGAAGGTCCTTGAATGCACACAGAGGAGAGTAACACAGCTGGTGAAAGAGAGGGAAGCGCTGAGCTCTTCTTTCTGGGATCCAGTGATGAGATTGCTTCAGAGCTGTGCCAAGGAAGGTATAGAATCAATGCTAGAAAGCATTTCTTTACTGAGAGGGTGGTCAAACACTAGAAAAACTTCCCAGAGCGGTGGTCGATGCCCGAAGTCTGTCAGTGTTTAAGAGGCATTTGGACAATGCCCTTAACATGATTTAACTTCTGGTGAGCCCTGAGATAGTCAGGCAGTTGGACTAGATGATTATTGCAGACCAGGTTCTATTCTATTCTATTCTATTCTATTCTATTCTATTCTATTCTATTCTATTCTATTCTATTCTATTCTATTCTATTCTATTCTATTCTGTTTTCTATCCTATCCTATCAAGCTAAATGCTAAATTATGGTATTATATTTATACACTATATGGGAACTAACACACAAACATCTCATTGGAGAGACAAGGTAAAAATGGTGGTGCAACTGAGTAATACAAACCTCTGTTTCCAGAATGTTTGCTAAGAATTGCTGGATTTTAACTTTTCCTTTGTTACCAAAATGTGATGATGGCCTGAAAAGGCTTTTTTCAGCTCAATCAGTCACATAGGACTTCTACATTTGTTCAAAACTTCACGAAGCTGTACTGTCTACACTGACTCCTGCCTGACACTACAGACCCTAATTAAGGTCGAATCTCCCTTGCCTCATCTGTTGTCTTTCACAGCCTCTCAGCAACGTATTCTTGTGTGCTGCTTAGGTGCTATTTGATCTAAGCTCTTCATCTAAAGTCAGAGTGGACTTGGCTACCTGCCTGCATCCTTTGACTAAGGGCTGCTCTGTTTTTCTGTCTGCCGTGGTACTGTTGCTTCTGGAGGATCCCCATCTTCACATCCTTCTCTGACTCCCCCTTCACAGCAATGTGTTCTTATGTTGATAGGTAGGAAACTAATAGCATGATGGGACCTGATTGAATTAAGCCACGGGCAATTTGAGATATATTTAAACAGATCTTGTACAGAACATGAATCAAACCAGAACAGAAATCTGGTTCTGTTCCTGTTACTTTATTATTTGCAACACAAGACTGAGAGCAGAGCAGTTGAGAATTTGTTTGTGGAGACATTAGCTTTCACTAAACTTTTGTTGTAAGGTTTTAAATTGAATAAAGAATAAATGACTGTAGTTCAAAAACAAGGTGATTGATTATAATGGAAAAAGCCATGGAATATTATTTTTCATTAAAATTTGGAGTAATGTGAGGTGAAACAGATACCTGAATTATGCAGAGAAGCGGACTTTACCATGGTCAAACCCAACCTACTAACAGCCAGACTAATACATACTATATGAGATCATGTTCATCAATAGGGATTGTTCCCATTTATTAAGAAAAAACCCTTCTCATAAACGATAGCCTGCACTAGATGTGGAAAAAACAAAAAGTGTTCATTCATTTTGCTTAAGCTTAGGTGTTCCACACCGTTTAGTTCTTCTGTCTTTTAAATATATTAAACTATCAATGAAACTTCTAATTAAAAAAGGAAAAAAAACATTTTCTTCAACTGCTTTACAGACTCTCTGCAAACACTTAGATAAAGTGCATGTATGAAGCTGCATTATTGATGATCTCTGTGTACCTTACAACCTGTCTGATATTTTATCCAGGATGAGGAAACTTTGAGTGATGCTATTCCTGCCATATCTTATTTCAGTCAAATCAGTGATAAATATTTAATTGATTTTAATTGGATATTGGTGGTTTGTTCTGGCCAGGATTCCTTGATGAGCATTTGATTTTTGTGCTGTTAATCAGAGGCTTTCCTATTTGCATTAAGATGAGTCAAATATCAGAAATCTGCTTTCCAACCTTTTCTGTAGCTGTCAAAATTCTAAATACCCTGGAATTCATGCCTTGCAGGTTCAGAGAGTAGGACACTGCATCGATGCTGACCAGTTTTACTGGGCAAGGTTCTGTCTATCATTTGAGATACTTAAAACAGCCCCAGATGTTATTTTCTTTGTCAACTGTCACTTTCACAACCTGTTCCCGGGTTCATGTGTTTGAGTGTCATGAAGACCATTTCCAGTTGGCAATTTGAATGCAATGACCTCATTTTGGAATCAAAAATACTTTAGAAGAATGGAGTTGGCCACTCAGAGCCACTTCTTCTTGGTGACAGCTGACTTTCTGTGGGGTTGTTTAATTTACTCATCAAGACATAGCCACTGTCATCTTCATGCAGAAGTAATAGGAAAGTCTGTGTATTCTGTTTGAAGTATACAAGGATCATAGCTGACCCTGCCTTGAGCAGAAGGTGGGACTAGTGATCACCTGATGTCCCCTCCAAACTTAACCGTCTATGATCCTGAGATTCAATTATGTAGAAAACATTTTAGTTGGACAGACCAAATTTGTGGAATTTTCCTACACGAACTCAAATGTTTTTTGTTGCTGACATGAGAGGGTAGTAGGAGAACTGAGGTGCTTTCTTTGTGCGTGATTCTGGGAACTGCATCATGCCTTTGAAGGAGATATCCATTACTTTTAAAAAGCTCACTATACTACTGAACATTTAGGAAAATATACTTCAGATATTATGATGCACAGGATACAACACTTTGTAGCTGGACTTTACATAGCATTGAATTTACAATTTAAGGTAGATATTATCCCAAGAAGCCAGTTTAAAATAGCTCCAGGGTGAGTTTACCATGGAATTAGACCTGTATTCCAATGTCAGCAGAAACTACTGTCTGGACAAGTTTCATGTCATCAGACTTATCATTAATATAACCAACTTGCTCTGAGTTCAGACAGATACTATAGCAACATGGACAGAGTTAAACCACTGCTGTATTCTTGTTTCTTATGTCTATCTACTCTGGAATATAGGAAAAAAATATAGCACAAGGGACTACAAACAATATTATCAAATCTGCTTTTTCATTTGAAAACTATATTACAAAAACCTATATAAATACATAGAGTTCTATGCCATCTTGCCAACATAGCTTTGGTTGTGTATAGTGGCACATTCGAAAAAAGAGGGTCTCAGAAGGGCACAGACCTATTAATTTTTATCCTGTTCAATTCATATAGTTACCCAAGAGCAAAAACAGGGAAAGATATACTGTTCTGACACTCCTTTCATTCACAGTAGGTGGCTGAAATGGACATGTGGAGGTGATGATGTGATCAGGTCCCTGTGTGAAACCCATTCACTCTGTAGTTGTTGAACTTGTGAATATCTTGCAAAGTCCCTTTCCATCACCATACAGAAAAGAAGGTAAACAATAGGTTTTGATTTTGTGAAGCATTATTCTGTCTTCTGTGAAACAGGGCTGATTGCAACATAGGCTGAGTCTTGTACATTATACAAGAAATAATCTGTGGAAGGAATACAGTATTGGATCAATTATATCCTAATACAATTAAATAATGATTTATTAATCAGGGACTATGAAAGAAATTCCTGGCTGTTTCATGACCTAAGTAACTTGTTTAACAAGCATTGATCACTGCATGATTTTTTTAAATACCCAACAGATGAAGTTAACAGTGGTTTTTCCTGCAAAAGGCAGGAGACCTGCTGGTTCAGTCATTGAGATAATCTGAAATAGTTTTAGTGATTTGGGGTGGTTTTGGTTTTTTTTTGGTCGGTTGTTTTGGTTTGGGGGTTTTGGTTTGTGGTTGTTGTTGTTTGGTTTTCTTTTTTCCTCTCTCATGAACTGATATTAATATCAGTATTCAATTATAAACAAATTGTTATCTAATTTCTGGAATTTAGCTTACATTTTATGCTGGGACTACCTTTTCTGTTATAATATTTACCCTTTCAGCCGGTATTTCAGTGGGATAATCCAAGAGATGAAATCACTCAGAACTCCTCAAGTTACCAATCACATACCACCATAAAGATTTGTTTGTTTTCCATCTTTATGTGGATTGTTGTTGAATTTCAGTCATACCATGTGAGCGAGTCTTCGAGGAGCTGGGCCTTGCACAATTTCCCTTCTCCCTCTCTTCTCAGTCACAGAGATTTTATGAATAAGGACATTTGAGAAGGTGATGGTGAAAGCAGCAGGCCTCTCTTTTATTCTGCCACTGTATCCCAAGCTGAAGAGCAGAAGGGACAGTTACATTGTCCACCTTGACACCCTGTGCTACATGGGCTGGTACACTTTACCCAATTGTGGTTGTTAGTCATGCAATAACTTGTGCCCGATATAAGTATTTATTCTAGGAACAAATTCAGTTTTGATTTGAAAACATTGAGGCACAGAAAAACCATTGTTTATCTTAGCAATACCATCATCCACTTCTAAACTTAGTGTTTTCTGCCCATAATTTTTTTCATGCGCAGCTACTGAATAATATCTCAGTTCTTTTTTCCACTCTGCTGAACAGGCCAAGCTTCTAAATTCTCTTATTTTAAAGGCACTTCTGCTTCATAAATTATTTTTGAGACTTTTCCCTGCAGCCTTATAAAAATGTTTAACAAGCGTTTTAAAATGAGGCCACCACACTGAGATTCATTATTTTCATCTCAGCCTTGACATTGACAGACTGTGCTCCATAATTTCCACTTTGGAAGTACTCTCTCTTCTTTAAGATTATTTCCTTCACTTTTCTTCACAGTCCTTCTTTCACTTCTGCTTTCTTTCATACTTCTCCTTTCTCCTTTACCTCACTTTCCCTCTGAACTTCTCTCACTGTGCTTTAAGTAGCTATCCCTCTCCTCACAGACCAACCCAAAGAAGGGAAAACCTCAATGAACAAGCATGTTAATCTCTGTCTGGAACACAATGAGATATTTAGGAATTATCTCAGTTCAGAATTACTTTTATTTCCTATATGGTTGTGTTATCTATTTCAATATATTTGAAGAAGTGATTGTCTTACCAAATGTGAGCTTGTTTTATTGTTATGTCGTAAGATCATGTTCCAGATTTTACTTTCAGCGAATAGATATCCCCATTTTGAATTTTATCACATATCCCATCCATAATCCCATACATCAGGGACTCCAACACAGCTTTGGAATTTTGCTAGCATGCAATGAAAACACTGATGACTGTGTTCTTGTTATGCTTTTTTTTTCCCCTCCCTGTATAGAAATAAAGATAATCTGACTGCTCTTTTTTGTAGGTGAGAGAAGTTGCGGATTCAGTTTCCCTGATCATTATGTCTGACACCCATTTATCTTGGATGATAACCATTAAAATGATTCATTATCATCTGATGACGAAATATTCATTTCTGTCAACTGCCAGTACAGACAATCTTCAATAAAATTAAATAGAGGAAGAGCTACACTGAATGTGAAAAGATACAAGAACCAGCTAAATAAGTAAACCCCAGATTTTTTTTTTTTTTAATTTTAATTTATGTTTCCAACTGTAGCTAAAGAGAGTTTACAGGAGTTTGAGTATTGCAAGACAGATGGAGTTTGGTTTCTTGGTCATACACAAACAGGATGGGGCAAAGCTTCCTTGTTTCAGAGTAAACATCAGATTTAGTGGAACCATCCCATAGCAGAAAGTTGTATATCAATTATATTCAATGGCTAACATAGCACAAAGAAGACAGAGTGGAATGACAATAATATCTTTTCTTTTATAAGATTTGTAACAAGACACAGCGATGCAAAAAATCATTGCTGAGAAAATAATGGTCTTGCGTAGTGTGTTCTGAACAGTTCCTTAACATCAACAAAGAGAGAAGTGGAGCAGACTGACTCAAGTCTAGATCCTTGGTATATGAGCTTAAGATCAATTTCCAAAGTCTCATTTAACAATAATTTAAACTTAGTTGTATGGATATGAGCAGTATTAAAATACTCAGAGGTGACTTTTGAGTCAATCTGTCCATGTAGATTTATTTAACACGCTTCATAATTAATTAATTTTAAATTCTTGTTCAGTTTCTGCTGACCATGTAGTCATCAAGGAGACTAGAAGAAAAGACCCACAATTGTCCCCTGAGATGGTAGAGTTTTCGTCACTTCTCACCAGAAATTTTGGTTCTGACCCTTTCAATGTTACCAAATACCTGTTGTCAATGGAGATAACAGGAATCTTGGAGGACCTATAGGGGGAAATCTGGTGTGCCTAATTTAAAGCTTTCTTCTACATTAATTACATGAAGAATTTAAACCAGCAGAAGAATCAGGACTTCTAAAAGTACCTGGATTTCAGTTTTCTTTCTAAAGAAGAGTAGAAGGTTGTTTTCTTTTTTTTTTTTTCCATTTTAACTATGATAGATATTTACTAACTTAAATATTAATTAATACACTCTCAGAAATGTTGAGTGAAGTATTTGTGCATTTAGATAAGTAAGATAAGGCTCCTATACACTGAACAGAAAAGCCCAGGGAAAAAATCGTGCTCATTTAATGTCCAGAAATTAAAATACTGAGATCATCAAATAAATTGGAGGCAATCAGAACTGAATTTGATAGGGGGTCCAAAGTCCTAATGTTTCTTAGCTTCCACTGAGTATAACTATGATGTAAAATATTATAACTACGGTACCATATGTACTGGATTACTTCCTTTGAGATCCAATTCATAAAAGTGTACCAGGGTGCTAGAGACTTCCACATGTGTAAAGAGATTCAGAGAAATTTACTATCTTAGAATAAAAATGACTTGCAATATGTTTGCTGCAGATGGTATTATCAAGCAAATGCAAATTATTTGATGCCTGTCTCCAATAAACTTAATAAATGCTGATAGCTTTTTTCATCTTTGTCTGTTCTCTAATTTGTGTTTCACTTTCACCATGGGGATTCCAGAAGCAAAATATTGATTACTTTGTGCAACGTTTAGTATGTGATAATTGAATTCAATCTTCTTAGATATCATTGTTTCATAATCCTTTTTCAGTTATATTTTCCATTAATTAATTTTTGCCAAATACTCTCTCTATTAACATCTCAGTAATCCAGCTACAGTATGCATTAATTCTCTGATGTGTTTAATGAGACACACTCAGATTAATGGAGGAAAAGATATCTGGAAAAGAAGCAGACAGAGATTGGACAACAAAACATGGAAAGAGGGGAGTGTTCAGGTTAGGCGACACTGTTTTAGGGAAGAAAGCAGCAGAAGGATTTGGAGAAGGGTAACTCAGCCACAGTGATATAGAAGACAAAAAAAAGACAGAGGAAACCTCTCTTGCAGTTAGATTTTGCTACTGTCACACTCAATCACTGGACAAGTTTTATATGTGGGATGATGGAATATTATTATTAATCCTGATTGCATCAAAATACAATAAACTATCAGCAACACAACTATATTTTCATGATGGAAATGTATCCAATAATTAAAATACTTCCAGCCCATGTGAATTTAAGCACCAACCTAATTTAACAAGTAAAATTGGCTCCTCTGGCAAATCTTAGTGCTTCTGATTTTGTGTATGAGCTAGTTTCCAACCTAAAGTATTATCACATCTGTCTAGTGTTTATATTGTTTCCATTATTAAATAAATTATTGGAAGCAATTCAGTTTCTTCTTCATCAGCCTCATCTTAGCAATCACAACAGTACAAAATTAGAACTGTTAAGATCCGTGAAACCTGTCACTCACAATGCGCACACACCTATTTTGTGATGTGCTCTGAAAGAGCACAGGTTAGTAAAGTGCAATTAGTATCTGTCTCCACACAGTCTATGCATCAAAAAAGTTCTGCGCTTTTCACAGTAATAATCCTGAGGTGTCTGAATCACCATAAGCATTACTTGTAATAGCAATCTTGGATAAGAAGTTCAGGACACTGTCAGAAATGAAACAAGAAGAATAAAAAGGAAAAAATATTACCTGATGGTTTTGATCATGCTAAGCCCCATTTCAACACAGCAGTGTGCATGGTCCTGGCGAGGTTCTGGAAGCCCTGACACGCAGTAGTAACAGTCCCCCAGGATCTTTATTCTGAGACAATGATGTTCCTATACATAAATGCATCAAAAAGAAAGTAAAGATTTACAGTTATGTTTTCACCAAACAAAAGCAGGGACCCCCTCCCCCCAACTTCTTACTGGATGTTTCTTGTTTATAATTAGTAAAACCCTCATTTATTTCACTTTTGAAATAATGTATCTTTATATTTTCAGTATAAAAAAAGATATATTGATGTTTGTGTTACACTAGCCAGATATATCCTTGCTGATGGTGAGAAAAGTTTCATTACAGTAAGGATGGAAGCTAGGCCAACGACTCAGAAATGCCAGCTGAGATAATGAATAACCTGTGTAGAATATATTCCTCCAGGTCATCCTTTCTGTTCCCATTTTACACTGAAAATAAATTAAAAATCTATTTCCTCCCACTGATAATCTCTTCCCACCTTCCACTGTCACCATCAAACATTCCCAACAGCTGTAGGAGCTGATGAAGTATCTGCATGCCAAGGATATCAAAAAAGGTAACTTTCATTAGGCTTGTAACATGTAGAACTGACATTTATTTGGCATCCAGCCAGAGGCATCCTTTAGCCTAGGAGCAAATACTGAGTTTCATTTCTTAAATACATATTAACAGTATCCTTAGAGACAGAAACATCATATTACTATGTGATTGGATCATTATTTTGGAAGTTTCTTTTCTAGTGAGCAGAAATACCTGAGCTCCTGGAACTTTTGCACTTCCCGGACAAGTAAAACAAGTGAGGCCAAGATTAGCTGTAAACTTGCCCAATATATTCTGCTGACTTGACACTCATAAGAGGCAATCAATGCACAGGAACAGAGAGCATAATAATTTGAAGACAGAACTGAAAGTGTCTAGCGTCAGAAGGTATTGCAATGATGGAGAATCATTGAAACAGTAAGTGCAATATTAGTACTCAATCAGTAAAAGCTCAAATCACAGAACATTAAAATGAAGAGGAGTCATTCCCGGAGAGCAAGATAACAATTTGTAAAACCATCTCATTAGATGACAGCAAAATTTGCCCTGTGGTATTTATTTCAGCTTTTGTGTTGTCTTTCTCTCTGGCAACCTGTGGCAGAGACTGCACTAATCAAGACTGGGGATGTACTAAACCCCCTGGGGAAGAAACAACTTTAAGTAGGATGTAGGAGCAAATGTGAATGCTGACTGTGCCTCAGGAATTGAGCCCTGGCCAAGCAAATGGGACTCCAGGTTATTATTACTCAAGATTTTGCCCAGAAAGAATGAAGCTTTTTAGTGAACCTTAGACAAGTCTTTACGAATCCTAGAGTGACACAGTAAACGTACACACCTGTACCCAAAGATTTTGCAGAAGTCAGCTGAACCTTTAAGCATGCCAGTAAGGGCAAAATCTGCTCTGGGCACAGGGCCAAAGTAAACTGATTCACCCTTAAATCTCCTTAAACTATCAGTAGGAGCTGAATGTGTTTGAAGCTTTGCCTAATTCTCCAGCTAATACCATCGCTGGCACTCATGAGTGTAATGCCTAGCTGCTCAAGTTTCACAAGGAAATTCAACACTAAAATGTGCCTAAAATGTCAATTTTTGTATGTAACTCTTCTCTTTCCTTGTCTCCTTCTCTTCAATTATTTTGCAGATCTGCGTGACTGAACATTGAGTATTTTTCATATGGTTGCAACTAAAATTCACCATTCTAAAATCCACCAAAACATTCATTTTTTGCTTGTATCCTCCTCAATGGAAAGAATAAGACATTTAGTTTTACCACACTTTACACCTGATTTTTTTCTGTGGAGTGAAGCTATGAAATATTAATCAACAATGAGCAAGGACTCAACAGCATAAATCATTGCATATTAAACTGTTAATGGGCTTCCTTAAGCTTCTTTTTGTGTTTCCTGATTAGACAAAACACAATGAGATAAAGATATTTATAAACCACAGGTCTAAAGTTCTTTGATTTTTCTAGTAGTGCCATTTAATTGTTTCATATTCTAATTGCCATTTGCAAAGTAAAAGGAGTGTTTATAACATAATAATCAGTTTGATTGAGATGAAGTAAAGCAAAAGGCAGCACTTTAAGGCCATTCATACCCGCTACAAATGCACTACAACTGATAAACTCATACTATAATAGAGAAAAATAAAGGTAAAACCAGTCAATTTCCAGGAAAGGAAGCAAAGAAGTAAGGAAGTAAAGAAGTAAGAAAGAAGGAAATGCAGATGGACATGTCTCAAGTAGTATAATATTTTAGTATTATAATTACATTTTTATATGCAACATTTATCATGCAGTCTTGTATCTGTAGTTCCTGCCTGCCTGATGGTGTGGGAATCCCCTATTAAGTGACTGTCTAATTTAGCACAGTAAGAGAACATAGTCTACAACTGAAAAGAAACCTCTACTGTTTGATTAATTGTTCATTTAAACTGGCAGAAGTGCTGATTCCATTTAAGTCAGATGAGACTTCTGTCACATGGCTGCATGTCTCCTCATTTGCTGAAAACCAGAACAAGGGAGACCACTCCAGAAAGGTGTGATATTTATAAGAATAAAAAAGAAGAATCTTAACATCTAACAAGACCTGTTAATGAGAGTTTGATGTGTACAAATGTGAGCGTGTGTATGTGACACAGGAAATCCTTTCAGTCGGATTTGAATGTATACTTTTTCTTGCCATAAGACATTATCTCTACACTCATTTGCCAAAGCTAAGGATGTCATCTACTGAGTGAGATATCCAAACAGAGATGACTTTATATACAGGTATCCATATGTCAGCCAGCCGTCAAGCCTGCCGTCAAGCCTGCCATTACAGTCAAAAGACAGTGAAGCAATGAATTCAGTGAAGCTTAGGGACTGATTCAACTGACACGTAAGCAGTTGGCTGGGCTTCAGATCTATTGTCTGCACATAAGCTTATGTGCATCAATAAGACTCCTGAGTATGCGAGGCACCCACAAAGGAACAACAAACATGACATTACATATGTCCCTCTGGAGTGGTGCAAGGGTCAGGAATCCTGTCTCTGTTGGCACAAAAAGCCACAAGGAGCACTTAAATGACTCAGTCTTCTTTATTTTTCCTCTTAATCAAATCTTTATGACTGTTAAACATGAACTACATTTCAGACTGATATTGTTGTCCTTACCCTTTTTATTCTTCCCTTATTATTACCATCATACCAATTTAAAAAGTAAACCATGGATTATTTTATCACTGGAAATGTTTCAGCTAGAAGAAGATAATGCCACAACTGCCAGGAGGGACAGAGGACTAATGGTATCTGCCTTTGGCTGAGGAGGACTACATAGTCCCTGGAGATTCCCTCTGATATCTTCGTAGTTCAATCACATCTACAGTTCAGACTAAATGATTTGTAAGGCTGGTTTTATTAGTACATTAAGCCTAGACTCATGGCTATTGTGGGTAGCCATGCAGTAGCTGTAAATAGAAGACTGAATTTTATTAGTGTCCTACCTACTCTTCACTGGTTTAAAATTATAATAACAGCATTCAAGACTTTCTTCATACTCTAGAACTGAAGCTCACTTCCTAAAACCATCTCACTACAAGAGTATCTAAGGATTGAAAGCTGGTATTAAATGAAAATGAATGAAAAATATAAATGTACATAAAGAAACTGTCAAATGAATAAATTATTTAAATAAGAGAAAATGGCCATACAGGAATTTTTATGCAGCAGGTATTACACTACAGTGTTAAATTCTTACACTGTTGTGAGACTGTTACAATCTTTGCTTTATTTTATACTTCCTCTTTGCATAAGTAATTCCAAAGTTTCCTTGGGCATGTAAATGACAGCTAATATTATACAGACATTCACATCTGTATCCATCAGCCCACTCCTCCCCATACTCACTCGTTAATGCTGTTTACTGAAGGTATCAATTAATTTCTCAGCATGTCACAAACAGGATTCTTTTCTCCTTTATTTGCATCTTCTCATTTGACACAAGTGAAAGCTTAAGGGATGTGATTCTGCCAAGATCAATTGAAATTGGTAGAAATTTTGCTTGGGGATACTAAACAGACTCAAACACTCAACTATTAATAATAATTCTAGATGAATTTAGTGGTAATTGATAAGAAATCGTTCTCCAAATCACATTAATTCAGAGCAAAATAAAATATGCAAATTTTTCATAAATATTTACCTCATGACTGTGAATTATTTATGTTTAAGCTTATTAAATATACCCTTAGTGAATAAAAAAGAAACAAAACAAATTGGCATAAAATAGGGTTGAAGAAATGAGTTGCTGAAATACCAAGTTACTGAAAGACACAGTCAGAAATTTCATTAATATTTCTTATTTCCTTGGGCTAAATTTCTGACAAAGAAAGAAGGGTTTTAACGTTACTGCACTTTTTCAGTTCTGCCTGTCCCTCTTTTTGAAGGGAATCTCATAGGCTAGTGAACAGCCCAGAGAAATGTGCACATACACAGTTTTTATAATTTCCATTTAAAAATTTAGAGCATTTTGTATGAGAAATTACTGAGGCTGAACAGCAGAAGAGAGAGATCATACACGTAGATCTCTTTTTAAAAGCAGCCAGTGTGGGAGGAGGCAGGAACTCGACCTTTGTGCACAACAGCTCAGTTCCTGAAACCTTTGCCAAAGGTATAGGAAACCTAGATAAAAGGAATTTCTCAGTATGAATGGGGTATAGGCCAAAGCTCTTAATTAACAGGCTGGTTTGGGGTGGGCTGGAGAGAGAGGTCCATCCCAATTCCTCCTATTGCAGCTCTGTTGCTTTGGAAAACAGAGCTAGGATCTTGAAAGAACCAGATGGAGAGAAATTCTCAAGTCTGGTGATGCAGGCAGAAAGGAGGATCAGGTTTCGGTCACAGTTGCAAGGACTGTTTCTGGCTTTTATACACATAAGGGAAAATTATGTCAATATTTCATCCTCTGCCTGGTTCAGGGAATTCTTAAATACAGCCCTACATTACATTATTTTTACGTATTTTACCATGTATGACTATAAGACTATATAAGTACTATTTTCTTCTGTTAGTATAGCCTACAGAGAGGTGCTTAAGCCATCTCCAGGCTAATAGAAAATAGTGGTTTGAGGTTTCCCATGCTGCAGAAGGAACTAAGGCACTTTCCTGTTTGATTTTTCTAATACAGTATATCAACACTTCTGTCCTTTGCCATACTGTGGCAAGAAAATAGCAGTGGTTGTTGTGCCTGGTAAGCAACCAGTCTTGCAAGCCGGTGTCAATTAGTAGATCATGCCATAAGTATTTTTAGGCACATAAATCCCTGTTTGGGAAGATTTAAGGCATGTTTCTTTCCTGCGAAGGCAGGAGCAATTCTGCATGGAAATCTTTCCCCTTATGCATTTCTAGAACTGCAGATACTTACAAGGTGAAGCATACATTTCTTAAGAATACATTAGTGAAGCCTAAATTACATACAAATCCTAACTTAAGAAACTGAGGGTTTCTTTAGGTTTGGATTAACATAACCCTTAGTTCCTAAACCAGCAAAAATTTTGAAACTGAAATTTTATTTAATCTGTCATTTTTATCTGACTTTTTTCAAAAAACATCTTTAGACTACCACTTCCAAATTGGTTTTGTGGACTAGAGTCTTATTTGACCGTGCAGGTTTTTTGATGATTTACTGAACTCTTTAGCATCTGGAATACTGGAACTTTAGTAAGAGCATTGTTTAATAGTGTTGTTTGTTCCATAGTATTAGACAAATCATTATTGACGCTAACGAGGAGCTAAAATTAAGAATTAAGCACTGCAAAAAGACTGCCAGTTCTGGAGCCTATTGGAAAACTGGAGAGTGCAGTGACAGAATGTGGGGTGTCAAATTTAAGATGAAAGACGGTAGATTTAGATTAGATATTAGGAAGAATTTTTTTACTGTGAGGGTGATGAGGCACTGGAAAAGGTTGTCCAGAGATTTTGTGGATGTCCCCATCTGTGGAAATGTTCAAGGCCTGGTTAGATGAGGCTATGTGCAACCTGACTGAATGGAAAATGTCCCTGCCCATGGCAGTGGGGTTGGAACCAGATGATCTTAAACATCTGTTCCAACCCAAACCGTTCTATGTTTCTATGATTATTATAAATTTATCCAATGTCCTTATAATTAACAAACTATCATATATGTACACTCATAATCCTGTTACCTCTGTTTCTGAATGCAGCACCCAAAACATATACACATGAAAAAATTCACACCTTTATTTACTGGCAAACTATGTTAAAACATATAGCAGTTTTTAAGGACTCTCTAAGAGAGTCCTGCAGATTATATGCTTGAAGATCATTTCACAAAAGAACAAAGCACTGTCAGCTAAGAGGTTAAAAAATGTGGCAAGGAACAGTAATGCACTGCAAAATAGTGTCTTGTAGAGGAGACAAAAGAGTCTTTAATGCTTTTTGCTCTTCTCTCTTTGATATCAGCAGGTTCAGGTATTGTATTGGAACCATACAATGCTGGTTCTTGTGAAGACTGCTAGTTAGTTTGTTTTCTACCTCTGCAAATGGTAGTCACAAGTAAGATTAGCAATGCACTGTTGGAGGAATCTTTGGCATGTTTTCTTCAATGTCCTAATAGAAAAGTTAACCAAGGTTACAGGAAAAGATCATCTCTCTTAGGAAAACTATTATTAATCAGTTCTTTAACAAACAAAAGCAAGCCATGATTCACATTATGTAACTAAATCTCCCACTAACTCCAAGTTAGTGATACAAAGATAAAAAAGGCTTATATTAAAGAGTAAATTTTCTGTTCAGCTTATACAGTTCCTCTGAGAAAGAAGCATTGGTATTCAGGTTTATAATATGAGAGTTGATAAGACTATAAAGAGAAGAAGTTCTTTACAGGCTAGTCATTTTATTCTTATATGAAAGTCATGGATTTTAACCTTTCAGGGGAAGATTTCTGTTTCAGCATCAATGTTTCATCTTAAGGATGGATCCAAGCTCAGGCCTTCAGACCTAAGACTCTGAGTGTTCATCTCTGGGTATCTAGATTCATATGTTGTGGCTTGATTTTACCTTAGCTGTCAGTGATGTTGGACTACATCTCTGATGCTGTTGTGACAAAGATTACAGATGTCTGCTCCTGTGTTTAGGGTTTTACTCTTTCCTCTTTGTCCTATCTGAAACTGAATCTACACATAGTATATATACATTTAGAAATATGAGAAACAATTTAAATCATAGTGTCAGCTGACATCTAGCACTGTATAGAAGGCAGAGGAAAAGCAAACAAAAAATAGCTATTATTTTGTCAAATCAGGATGGTTTTTAGACTTAAGTGTCTTACTGAATACAATTATTATTTCCCTTCTCTCCTCAAAATTTCTACCTAAGGAAAATAGTAATATTAATTAAGTTTCAATTTAGGCCTTTCAGTAGATGTTTACGTAGGGGAATCTTTTCTTCATCTCTGTTTTATGACAATTTCTTTTTCTTCCTTTCCAACTGTTATTTTTAAGAACTAGAAATTTTTCAAAAATATCATAGAGTAATTAGAAAGAGGAAGTACGTGTACATAACATAATATTACATTTGTTGCTTATAAGAAATATTGAAATGAATTCTAGTATTTATTCAAAGTGTTCTGTGGCCATGATACAAATATTATGGAATTGGTTGTTATTAATCATATGCATCAACCTATACCACACACTTGATGTAACCAGCTGAAAATTAAAAATATCTCAGAGTTATTGCTTCTGCATTGTATAAGAAAAAGGAAAGCTGAATAAAGCAAAAAAAATAAGAAAGTAAGCTAAATTAGTAAGCTTTAGTAAGCTGTACAATAGTGAATTCTCTAATATTATATGATTTAAGTAAGATGATAAGCAATTCTTTATATGGGATTATAAAATATTGCTTTTATTTAAAAATAAATAAGGACTTATAAAGATTTTCCCTAAAATCTAAAGAAACTGCCTCAATCTTTCTGCAACTGACCTCTTTGTTTTGATGATAATTCTTAGCAAAACCTAAGGGTTTGAGAAACACTGCCTGTTTTAAAGAGTTATGATGACTCTGGTTAAGCAGATTAAGAACTAGTAGAGACCTGAAATCTAGATGTGACTGTGTAGTTCTCATTTGTGGAAGATCCTTCTAGGGAAGCTTTGAAAGGACCACTTTACAAAAGGCCTTTCAAATATTTACATGGAAGTGTGAAATCATTGCTAATAACATTGGGAGAAGGAATAAGACTGGTAGAATAATCAAGTACAATACAAGCATGGTGGTCATAACCAAACAGCAAGACCATAAAAACACCCCAAATAATAAGTCTGGGTACAATAATGTCATCGCTATATGTTCAGAAACATGTGGTCTGCGGCAGTGATCAAGGAAACGAAAATAGGATGAATGATGATGATCTGCCTCCACCACAGTAGTGGATGTCGGTCCAGGAACACTGCTTTCAGTGCTATGCCTTGAAAAACTGGAGGTGGTCTGGAAAACTAGGCCCCAAAATTATTTGAAGGAATAATTCTTACAGAGAAAAACCCTCACAATGTGCTTGATCTTTCTTTTATCAAGAGGAAACCTGGAAAGTGGCTTGATCAAAGCACACAAATGTATTCCTGGAGAAAATCTGTGGCTACAAGATGGCTCTTTTGCCTGGGAAAAATAGGTCATAGCAAGAATCATTGGATGAAATTCAAAGTCAGAGAAAAATCAAATGAGAAACAAACCATAACAAATTTACAATGAGAGTGTTAAGAAACTGGAACAAACTCCAAGGATATGCAAGTATTTCTTCGTTTCCTGAGAGACCAGATGAAGACTCAGCACTATTCCAAAAGATATATACCTTTGTCAGGTGTAGAAAGTTTCATACAATATCAATTGGGTAGTTTGATAGGTTCATGTAAATCTCAAGTAATTAAAATTTGGGTCTAGTCAGTGCCAGATTTCAACATTTTCCGAACGCAAAAGTTAAGTCCAATATAAGATTTAAGTCCTTAATTTTAGGGAGATAGCCCCTCCATGAGAGTCTAAAACCCTTGAGAAGTCTTGTTTTCCTATGAATTAGGAAACGCCAAGCTATACAGAGTTTCTGTTCCTCTCTAGGGCTGGCAGGCATCTCTATTGTCAGAACACCAGGTACATTTCACAACATCTAGGTCTCAGACGTCACAAACATGGAACACAGTCATGACTGGGGAACTTTCACTTGAGAGATGACTGTTCTGATGATGAAGTCTTGCACACAGAGAAGTTCTGTCATCCCAAAGTCTGCAAATTTCTGTGTAAGGAATTAAATTCTTTGCTGTGTTAGACAGATTGATAAAAACTTGCTTATATTTTTGGGATAAGAAAAACTCCTATGTGGACATATTCAGGAAAATTTATCAGTTTAGGACTGAAACAGAAGGATTTCTAAAGGTTTTAGGTAGGGGATGTATGTCAAACCACCGAGAAGAAAGAAACTTCTGGGCATTTAAAGAAGCAAAATTTCCATTTCCTATAAAATAGTAAAACCAAGCAAGGAAGGAAGTGCCTTCAGGGTTAAGTGGCAAGTGAGGGAGAATTCTCTGGATTCAGTTTAAGATATAAATGCCTTCCTTATAGCATTATTCTGTACATGAGAAAATACATTGCTTTTTGAGATAAAAATAGGTGATTCAAAAAAAGCTTTGAAGAGTTACAGAAGTCTTGCCTTTCTTGATATCAATTTGCAAGATAAGAAATGACACCAAGGACCTTACTGACGCCTGTGCAATATGTATACAAATACCCCATACCCGTGAACTGGAAATGTATAAAAATTAGTGGGGGTGTAGATGTGTACATCAGAGTAAGTCACTCTAGGCTCCCTTTACAAAATAGAGAGCATGGTCAATGATATTCAGAATGCAATTCTTGTTTTCCCATAGTAGGTGTTGCATTTGGTTTGATAAATTATAAGCTAAACTCCATTAAATGTTCTTCATTGCCTATACAAATAGCCTTAGGAGCCAGCTCAAATATTGATACAGTCATATCAAATGAAAGTTTTACCAAAGAAACATAAAAGAGAGCAGAAAATAAAATGCAAGCCTAGTAAAACTCAGGATGTGTTCTGCTTGTATTTCTATACTTTGCTCTTTTTCTAAGATGTACTAATTAAGTAGCAACTAATTTGCCTGATGTATTAAATTCCACTACAGTGTTTAATCAATTTCATTGCGGTATTAGATAAAATTCAACCTAAAGACTGTAAAATCTGGTAGTTACTAAGCATTGCAATGACTGTGTTGGTTGATCACATGTTCTTCAAATGAATAAGTCTTTTAAATTTTCCTAGAAGAAAAATCCACATAAAGCTATGGGTTTTAAAAAATTCAATTTCCAACAGGGACCAGAACCACAAAATTTCCTTACAAACTCTGGTAGGAGATCTGCTCTCATGCCATTCTTTTCTAGCACCACAGAAGAATGAAGTTCTGATGACTATTTGAGCTTTCACTTGCTATCCGAATCCATCACTTTAATAAAACTCGTCAGTTTCTTCCAACCTCAGAGGCTGCATAAAATCCCAATGGGGAAAATCTGAATTATGTTCAAAGTGATAAAAGATATTTCCCAAAGCTCCCAAATGCAGAGTTGACTTCACATGTTTTTGCAAATAAACTGTACTTAACTCACATGTGCTAGTCGATCAAATCTGGCAAAGAGTTCATTCAGCATTCGGACCAGTTCCTGGGCTGATAGAGTTGTGGAGAGGTTGGTGAATCCTTTAACATCTGCAAAAAGAATGCTAAAAACAGAAGTTATGTTAATATTGCAGCCTATTTCCTTTAATAACTGAATGTGTTCAACTGAACGTACGTTTAGGAATTTACTAGTGAAGGACCACTTTAAAGTCCTGCTACATTTGCTCCAGCCTTTTGGAGATTCTGGAGTACTGAATATAAATATTGCAGGGACTAGAGAAATACTATCAAGTACGAGGAGGAGTTTTGCCAAAAACGTGTGTTATGCCGTTTTGGATTTTCAGATCATTCATGGAGATATAGTTAAGCCTTAATAAGCACAGTCGTCTCCATTTATCAGTGGAAAGACAGGCATAATGCACCCATAATAAAGAGGGCAGTATAGATACTGACATTTGTTGGTATCTACCAGTGTTGTTTGAGGGTGGGTTTATTTAGAGTTGTTTTTCACAGTGGATTTGGTTACATCTATTTCAAATTTTAGTGTGATTTTCAGGCTTTACTTATCTATGTGTCATACAGAGTCAAATCCTAAGTCAACAACCTTGTCATTACTTCAAAGTCAACTAATGACTAGTGTTAGAGTCTGAGTAGCTGAAGAACTTTCACTTGTGTTGAATGAGACAACAGATTGATAGTGTCCAAGAATCACTAATACAACCAATAATAAATAGTAATTATTCAGTGGATAATAAAATATGACTAATGAAAAGTCAGTTCATCTTCAAATGTATGGGCCTGTAAGAGTAAGAGGATCACATACTAGATAGGATTTTCATCAGTGAGGAACTACAATTTAAAGGTAAAATACAAAACTACTTAAAGAGGAATGACTATTAACTATAGTCTAAATTGATAAAAGTAATAGTTTCAAACAACTGATTTCTACAGTTTTCATTATCAAAACTACAAACCTCCTGACTGGATACTAGTTTTGGGGATTCATACCCCATTGGTTTACATAGTGTTCAGTGCTCAACACTTAGGAAAAAAATAATATAAACCCCAGTTTTGAAAAAGTCTAGTTATTGGCAGCCTGTATAGGAACCAACAAATATCTATACCCTAAAGCAAACAGAATCTTCATTTTAAATTTCTTTAAAGCATAAATTATCTTTTGACTTTTCATCCCTGACTACAACTATTTTCCATTCAAATAGTAGGGTTGTCTTCTCCATATTTTGATTTTTCTAGTGCAATTCTTACTCTAAAAATGAAAAATGGTAAAGGGAGACATTTTAATCCAGTGCAATTCAAACCTTGCGTAAGGGTCCTTGACACTTTCCACTGGATTTAATAAAATAACATGTCTGAGTTACTCTAAGTCTACAGAGGAAGCCAATAATCAATATACTCTTTTGCTGATGTGCAAATTATGTTTATTATACTTGTCTAGTTGAAGTTATATTTGGGTTTCCTCAAAAGGCAAAGTAAATTCTTTCTTAAGAAACCATGTTCCATCATATTCAGGGATACTCATTTTTCACTTCCTACAGTGACAGCTGTTCAGTCATTTGCCCCTGGGGTTTAGGAGAAACTCATGTGAAATATTATTGGCTTAGCTAAATATTCTGATGGTCAAAAGCCAAAATAAATCCAGAGATTCTGCAACATCATGGAGCATAAATTGATCATTCTGGATTGAATGCGCAATTAGGACACTACCTTGAGTAGCAGCTCATAGAATAACTATCACCTTCTTGCTAACTGATTTTATGATAGATGAAATTTAAAGAGGGGAATTAAAAAAAGGAGATAGAATTAAAAGAAATTATAATAAGAATGATTGAATGAATATGGCTACCAAAGAGAGGAGCCATATGATATATCTACATCTTTGAGAACATCTTACAAGCCTTCATCTCATTTCTCAGCATCTGGGGTCAAACATAAGGTTGTAGTAGAATTTATGTCCAATTGCAGACAGGATTCCCCTTTCTATGCACCCTAACCACTGAATTGGACAAATAGTACAGCCTCTGGCATTCAGTTCTAATGGGTCTTGACACGGCAAAGACATCCATTGCAATGAGTAAAAGAAGGCATCAAAGTTTTTATCTACTCAGAGATTAAAGACAGGTACACTGATTTTCTAATTTATGAACAAATAGAGCAATCAAAAGGACACTTAGCAGCATCAGAGATCTTAAAAATTAAAATGAGGCTCCTCCACTCACCTGACATTCTCATAACGATGAATATATATCTTATGAAACTGGTGTTGCAAATGTTCATCTTCTACATTGGTCATATCATTTATCATTTCCAAGACTACAAACCGTGGTAAGACAGAGAGCACCAGCCTTTCCTAAAACAAAGAGGAAACCAAAGTGTCAGTGTCAGTCTGAATTAGTACTTCACAGGAAAATGATGGAGCTCAGCCCCCTTTAAAGAGCTGGATAACTGGTTATTTAAGACTTTACCCTCCCCTCTAAAAATTCTAGTTCAGACCATTTGTGATAATTCATATTACAAACCTGAGTTCAGGATATGGACAGTTTGCTCTTCTTCCCTTCCTAGAAATTCTTCCCTCTCATATTACAAGCTCACTTGTTGATTACTTGAAGAACCACCCTAATTAGTATCTTCTTTACAAGCTTCTAAACAAACATCAATTAGAAACATATCAAGCAATGCATTTCAGGTAGCTGTAGCTTGATTAACAGATACAGACCAGAAGAATATGAAAATGCTCCACAGCAGGTAGGATCAGGTTTTCAATGTTGATTGTTTATCAGAACTTACAGAGAGTGTGTTTAGCAACATAAACTATATAATTATCAATAAATCTAGAGAACAAATAAAGCAAAAATTACTCAGAGTAAACTGACTCCATTTAGTGAAAAGGATAGCATTTAGACAAAGCTTAGTTATATTGTCAGAGAGTATAGGGGATAGTATAAACGGATGCATACCTAAGAAATATTTTGTGGGAAAGAATTAACCATAGACTAGTTTGTATGTTAATACAGTTACTATAGTTGCTGGGCACTAAACAGCCAACTTCAACTACATAGCATTCAATGCAAGTCAGAGTAAAATTCATTTAGCAGCTGGAGTATCTACAGAAGCATCCAGTGTTATCAGCAGACTCCGTTTTATCTGCAACACCCATCCATTTTGCCAGAGCTGTCTTACTTCAGATTAAAGAGAAATGGAGAAAGTATTTGTAAATGATTAATTCCTATGGAGCATCTATTTTTTTCTTATACAAAACACACCATACAATGCATTTGCGATGAAGACGACATGAGTGAACTGCTGATTTATATCATGATCTGTATGAAAAACACATGAGACCAGAAGGAAAAGGCAAAAGTGCATGGAGGGACCAGTGCAAATTTAGACTCATTCTGGAGAAAATAACTAATTCACATTTCCGTTTTCAGCTTGTACCACACAAATAAAACTCTGTCCTTTTCCAAGAGTTGGAAGTCTCTATTTGTGACAGTCAAATATCACTAATAAAAATTCCAAAGTTTTAAAAATCTTGAATGGTTTAGAAATCTAGATATAACTTCAAAATAAACTTCACCAGTACAGACACATCGATTTTTACTGTGGTTTTTACTCATCTGCGTAACTTGTTTTTGAAAAAAATAATCGGGCTCCTAAGTACATTTCTGAAAGTTCTAAAGTGACTTGGGAATCTCAGAGTCTTTTTAACAGTCGGTGTCACTGAGGTACTTAAATCATTTTGACAAATAAGATTGAGTTTCAAAGTTCCTTGAAAACTCTATATGCAACCTCAGGAATAAGAATTTATATGAGCCAATGAAACAGGCTTCCAGGATGACTCATGTGGCTTGCGGCTCTTTTTTTGAAGATCCACCCCCAGACATACTGTGGGCTGAGCTGTTCTGCTGACCCAGAGCTGACCATTCTTTTTCCCAAAAGTCTTGTACAACCTCCTGTCCCTAATGGATTCACATCTGTTCACATCCTACAGTAAGGGCTACATAACAGCAGCCACCAAAACAATTCATGCAATATATAGCCTTTTCCCACATCCAAAGGTGTGTTAGAGTGGGGAGAACCTGTTGTTCTGAAGATGATAGCCTGCTGCTGGCCATCTTTTAGGCCCTAAGGGACTAGATGATAGGCTTTCACTCTTACATTGTACAAACATCTATTGCAGAGTGTCTGTCAAGAAAGAAGAAACTAATTTATTTGGAAGGTTGCATAGGATGATGCTCCCCAAATAGGCAGCTGGTTGTTGGAGGTAGTGGGAATCTCCAGTGCAACGGTCCCCTTGAGAATGTCTTCAGCTAGGTCAGCAGAGACTTCTCACATGACTGTTCTGCTCAGGTCTATTTTGGTCATCCTCAGGAGAAATTTGAGAATAAAAGGCAATTTTAGGTTGGTTTAGAAGAATATGGTTAATTCTTTTATCATCTATAAGAAGAGCACCGGACTTACTGAGTACCAAAGGGTAGATCCAAGAGAAAATGCACCCTGCAAGATGTACAATGCTTCTTGTCATTGAAATCTTAAATATTAGAATCATAGAACCAGAGAATCATAGAATGGTGAAAGGAAAGGATTTTGATTCTGAGCTCTCAGGTTCTCCTGCCATCATAATATTATCTTGGCATTTAGCTCAGCACTGCTTAGCTTGTTTTCTGGCTGCAGTTGGTCTAGCATGCTCTATTGAGATGACATTTAAGGACGAAGAATGGGCTACTTTTCACAAGTACCAAAGTACGTAGCACCCAGGAGTCCTGTCTTCTATTCCTCCCTGTACTATCAGTTTTCTTGTGGAAAACTGTTACACACATTTTATGTTTTCTGCCAGATAAATTAATTTTGAGGTTGTTATGAAGTAACTTGATATTAGAGGGATATAATATAAACTAATATTATCCAGGCTGTGAAGTGTGTCCTTTCTTGAGGGAAAAATGGTGTTCAGAGAAAACAACACAGAGCAAAGAGGGATGAAAGGTGGAATGAGAGGGAGAAAGGAAAAATAGTCATGAAAATACTGGGTTTGATGCCAGCAGGATTAGCTGCTGTAGATTAAATATGTGAAAAAATGAAGGATCCCCTCCCCAGCATTCATAGGAGGCTATGTAGCTTCTAACGTACAACTTTAACAGTAAAAGTCATGAAGAATTCACACTCTGAGCAGTCTTAGTCAGTAGTTAGTAAAGAATCTTCAGCTACAATGAAAACACATTGTGGATAAACACCTTCATTTGTCTTAATGGCAGCCTCAGCTGAGGTAAACTGAACGTTTACTTAAGGCAAAACACATTCTACTAGTAGCTTCTGGAGTGGGGATGCACAATGCCACACTCTGAAATGGCAGCTTTTTCCCAGGTTCCTGCCTGCATAATACACTAACATGGAAGAGGAGAGACCAGAGACTCTACTGATCTTTAATCCATATCTTCTACAAAACTTTACTAAATCAAGGGCTGCCTTCAAGAAGAAGAGAGAAAAAACAATGATGCAAGGCAGTGATAACAGATATAGAGCAGGCAGTGAACTGTCATGCAGTGAGCTCATCCTTCATTCTGGTAAAAAGCACAGCTCAGTCCTTCTGTTTTCCCATACAGACTGTACTAATTTTAGCACATCTGCATTGTCTTGACTTTTTTTCCACCCTTCCCACCCGGGAATTCTGCTATCTCTCACTCTTCTTCTGATGTGTAAACACAGTTTTATGTGGTGCTTTTGATATCAAGAAGAAAACCAGTCCCTCAGATGGTCCTTTAAACTCCTGCAAACCCAGGTTTTCACAAGAATATTTATCCCTAAGGTAACTCCACTGTCAAGCAAATGCTCCATGACATCTTAAATTGGTATGTTTGGGAAGAGCTGCTGATTTATATTCCGAAAAATAGAAACATTTTTGGTATTTTGTGTCCTTCAGCTTCCTATAACAGAAGGCACTTAGGCTATATAGTTTACTGCTTATGAAATCTGTGATAACACAACAAAAAAAAGGCCATTTCTTCATAAACATATGGCTAAATTTGTGAATGTACTTTTTTTCACAACAGGAAAAGTTTGTTTTCTTTGTGTTTACTTAAGAAGGTATCAAGCAATAGATTGAGAACATTCATTTAAAATAAAACATAGTTCACTTGGCACATGTTCACATAGTCAAGAAAAATGTTCCCATCAAATTTGATATCTTAACCTTCATGCTGCTCATTAAGGTAAGCTAAACCTTCTTTGTTGCACGTAGTATCTGGCCATGATCCATAAAACCAGAGGTTAATTAGTGTGCCTCTGCTGGAGTCCTCCTCTACTAATACTGTAGCATGTGAATAGCTCTTGTCAGGATCACAACTGAAAGCATATATGCAGCTCATGTCAATATTCAGTATTAGTCTATAATGCTATGGAGGAACACTACAAGGAAAATAATGTATAAGTGTGTATGTGCGTGTCCTGTTTTCAGCTGGGATAGAGTTAATTTTCTTCCCAGTAGCTGCTGCTTTTTAGATTTAGTATGAGAAGAATGTTGATAACACACTGATGTTTTCAGTTGTTGATAAGAAATCAAGGAGGGCTTTTTCAATTTTTCATGTTTTTCAAGTGTGCAGATGCACAAGAAGCTGGGAAGATTATAGACAGGCACCTGACCCAAGCTGTCCAAAGATATATTCGATACCATATAATGTCATGTTCCATATAGAATGGGAAGTTGACCAGGAGCCAAGGCTCGCTGATACATGATCACTGCTTGGGACAGGCTATACCAAGTCTTCAGGTCATCGGGTGGTGAGAAATTGCTTTGAATTGTTCATTGTTTGTTTTGTTTATTCTTTATTATTATTATCATCATCATTTCTGCCTTTATTGTCCTATTTAACTGTCTTCCCAATTCTGCTTTCCATCCCATTAGAGGCCTGGGGGAGCAAGCGAGTGGCTGCATGATACTTCTTAGCTGACAACTGGGGCTAAAACACCACAGTTGTGAGTGTGTGTGTCTATATATATTTTTACGAGACACTCCAGCGAACAATCAATTCTCTGATGCTGAAACATTCAAAGGACAGAAAATTCTTCCCTCTACAGGCAGAAGCTGTTCTTTTGCTGTTACAAACTGCTCTTGCAACACGTCAGTGTGACAGGGTGGTGGGGATGCTCAACCACGCTCTTCCCAGAAATCAAGCGTTAGAGATGGACTCTGTTGTAGATCATGCCCATCCTTTATTTTCTTACAACTGATGCTAGTGTTCTACAGACCAGGATGTGTCCTTCTTGACAGGCCTTTCACATCACTTTGCTTCAATCCAGCAGATAAAAAAAGTTTTCTCTTACCCCAGAATGAGTGTCAAGTCAATTTCCCCTTCATATAAAGTTCCTAGCCATGTAACTACCCATTAAAACTAGCTAAATACTATTATTCTCCTTTCACAGATTTAGATACCGTGAGGCAGGAGAACAGTGCAAGCGTGTGGAGGTCATGTACAAAAGAGCAGTAGCTAATTGCAGATAAAACAATTGAAAATATTTTTGTGGTCTTCTGCAATGTATCATCTGCATGATTAGATTCTCACTTTTCTAGTCAGTCTTCCCTGAAACATATTTTCAGAGAGGGAGACAAAGACATGAGAAAAAAATCTTCTCTTTTCTGGAGAATGCCCAATAAATAAGCGTTATGAACTCTAGGATGAAGAAAACTACATTATCCAGCTTTGTTGAAAGCTTGCTAGTTGAGCAATTGACTAAAGTGGAGACAATTCAAAGGTGAGCAGCAGTAGTGATAAGTGGTTTGAAAAGGAACAGAGACATATTTGTTCAAAAGAAAAGACATAGAAGAAAGAAGATAACAACAAAAGGATGTCATAAAAGAGCCAGTGATCTGCTCTCCTAAAAACCTATGACATGAATCAGCTCTAGTCTTAAGAAGGAGCAGTCAGAGTTTTGAGCAAATAAATGAAAAAAAGAACCTTTACCCAAAAAATAACCAAGTTAAACAACAACAAAAAAAAAATAGTATAATTCAGATCTGGATTCAGACACCTGAATTTTGGTGACTACTATATATACATCCAGTGAATCTGGAGAGATACTGAATAGATCAGACGTAAACGACTACTTTGGTGCCACTGTGGGTCTCTATGGGCTCTATTGTCTGTATTGACTAGATCTCAGCTGACTGTAGTAGGAGCTTAGAGGTGTAAAGAGCATGTAGCCACCTAGTTTAGGAGATGTCTAAATATTGAGCTGACTCCTACCCATTATTTCACAAAAAATTTCGGAACAGTAAATAAATCCTGTAGAGATAAGGAAAATTAATTCCAGGGGTCACATTTTACTGTTTAAAGTCTCAAGACTGTAACTTTGAGATTTTCTTTAATGTTCACTCCTCGGTTTATGCATCTGCAACACTCATTCTTTGTTGAATATCTTCTCTGTGGTCTGCACACACTGATTCTTTGAGTGCCTCATGCTGAAATCAGGGGATATCATTGGTATTTACAACTGCACCGATGCAGTGAGGTCGATGGACGGATAAGTGGGATGTGTCACAAGTCAATAACAATATTTAAAACATTTTTTGAGACAGGTCAATTAGCCAGTGCACAAGATCTCAGTCTTGTGAATAAAAAACTGAACTGGAGACCTTTCCACTGATGCTGATCAAAGAAAATCATAGAATCGTAGAATATTCCAGTTGGAAAAGATCTTTGAAATCATCGAGTCCAACCGCACCCATCATCTGCTACACCATGTTCCTCAAAACTCATCTATACTTTTTTTAAACATCTACAGGGATGATGACTCAACCAACTCCCTGGGCAGCCTGTTCCAGTGCTTGACCATCCTTTCAGTAAAGAAATTCTTCTTAACATCCAGCCTGGCACAACTTATGGCCATTTCCCCTTGTTCTATCACCTGCTACTTGAGAGAAGAGACCAACACTTGCTCTCTCACAGCCCCCTTTCAGCTTTCAGGCAGCCGTAGACAGCCATGAGGTCTCCCCTTAGCCTCCTCCAAGTTAAACAATCCCAGTTCCCTCAGCCTCTCCTCTTACGACTTGTTCTCCAGCCCCTTCACCAGCCTTGTCACGCTTCTCTGGATATGCTCCAACATCTCAATGTCCTTCTTATACTGAGGAGCCCAGAACTGAACAGAGTACTCGAGGTGTGGCCTCACCAGTGCTGAGTACAGGGGCACAATCACCTCCCTTGTCCTGCTGGCCACGCTGTTTTTGATACAGGCCAAGATGCCATTGGCCTTCTTGGCCACCTGGGCACATTGCTGGCTTATATTCAGCCGGCTGTCAACCAAGACCCCCAGGTCCTTTCCTGCCATTCTTCTGCAAGCCTGTAACACTGCATGGGATTGTTGTGTCCCAAATGCAGGACTCAACATTTGGTCTTGTTAAACCTCATCCCATTGGTCTCAGCCCATCAATCCAGCTTGTCCAAATCTCTTTGCAGCGCCTCCCTTCCTTCAAGCAGATCAACACTGCCACCCAACTTGGTGTCAACTGCAAACTTGTTAAGGGTGCACTTGATCTCTTCGTCCAGATCATTAATAAAGATATTGAACAGGACGGGATCCAGTACTGAACCCTGGGGAACATCACTCATTACCAGCCTTCAGCTGGATTTAACTCCATTTACCACCACACTTTGGGCCAGTTTTTCACCCAGCAGAGAGTTTGTTTGTCCAGGTCAATGGCAGACAGTTTATCAATCAGAATACTGTGAGAAACGATGTCAAAGGCCTTACAGAAGTCCAGGTACACAACATCCACAGACTTTCCCTCATCCATTAACCGTGTGACCTTGTCATAGGAGGAGATTGGGTTGGTCTGGCAGGACCTGCCTTTCATAAACCCCTGTTGACTGGCCCTGGTCACCTGGCTGTCCTGCATGTGCTGTGTGATAACATTCAATATGATCTGCTCCATGACTTTCCCCAGTACCAAGGTCAGGTTGACAGGCCTATGATTCTCCAGATCCTCCTTCTGACCCTTCTTGTAAATAGGAATTAGGTTTGCCAGTCTCCAGCCAAGCAGTACTTCCCCAGTCAGCCAGGACTGTTGATAGATGAGGGAAAGGGTTTTGGCAAGGACCTCTGCCAGCTCCCTTAATATCCTTGGGTGTATCCAATCCAGCCCCTTAGACCTGTGGACATCTAATTGGCCAAGCAGGTCTTTAACCAAGTCTTTTTGGAACATTGAGGGTTTGTCTTCACAGTCTTCTTGCTCAGGAGGCTTGGAGCCCAGAGAACATTTTACTTTCCTATAAATGACCGAAGGAAAGAAGGTGTTAAGTACCTCTGCCTTGTCCTCATCCTTTGTTGCTACCATTCCCCTTGCATACAGTAAAGGAGGGAGATTCTCCTTGGTCCTCCTGTTGTTGTTAATATACTTCAAGAAACATTTTTTGTTGTCTTTCACTGAACTGGCCAGTTGAAGTTCCAGTTGAGATTTAGCCCTTCTAATTTTTTACCTACATGATCTCATCTTTGCCTTGTAGTCCTCCTGAGATGCCTGCCCCCTCTTCCAAAGATCAAGTGTTTTCCTCTTGTTCCTTAGACAACACAGAGATCTCCGTTAAGCCAAGCTGGCCTACTTCCCCGCCGACTCATTTTACGGCATACGGAGATGGTTCTTACACTGCCAGAATTTCTTTCTTGAGGAGCATCCAGCCCTCATGGGCTGCTTTGGCATTTAGAACTGTCTCCCACTGGACTTTATGAAGTAGCCTCCTAAACAGCCTATAATCAAAAAATATTAACAAGCAATCTGCGGCCTAGTGGAGATGATTGGCAAGAAGAAGGTCAAACTTCCCAATGTTTCCCTGCAGACCATGCGAGGGCATCACCCCTGCAGTGTTTGTTGTCTTTATAAGCTCCTTGCACCAATTTCCTTTAGATGGTGCATGGTAAATGTCAAAATGCTGCTCATACTGCCCTGGGATTTTACTTTTTTTCTCAACATCTTTATCATTTTTGTGAGGGATGAAAAGCCCCTCTCAACTGACAGTTCAATTCAGGTTTTATTCTTCCTCCTCTACACACACTTTCAGATGTGAACCTACATATTTTTTGTGGGAAGAAGCCTGCATCAGGGAAAAAGTTGCTTTTGGCTGCTCCCAAGACAGTGGATGTGCTCCAGAAAACTTTAACTTGAGAGAAACCGCTCCACACTTCTCATCTGGAGTTTTAAGAATAAATCCCATAACCACCAAGCTTGGCTTTAACGACATTTATAATTAATATCACAGAGGATCTGTTGTCTTAAGAACAGAACTTAATAGAATGAGAAAAGGTCTGTTTAGAGTAGTGTTTTTAGCCTTTCCAGAGCTCATGAGCTTTTGTTATGTTTAAGGGAAGTAGATAAAAGTGGTATTGTTTTCTACTGAAAAAAATGACAATGTTCAGAATAGATGTAATTATTGTAGAAGCCTCTCTAGAAAAAGAGAATTAGCCCCTCTCATTATGAGGAATACCTCTAAAGAGAAATTCCTTCATTCTTACTTAGTGCACAATGGACAGTCTATTTGCAGTTGTTTTTTCTTGAGTGCTATTGAAACAATAGCAAGTAATTAAAAAATATGGAAAGAAGTGCAATATCTAACATCTTCAAACTTGTGGGGTTATGAGGTTGCTGGTTAGCTTTTACTACTTACTGCTGCAATATGCAATATGAGCTGTATCAACTTTCTTTTATTTGAATTCAGGCAGTCACCATTCCCACTCATCCCATCCCTGGCTGCATATTCCATTTAGGCATCTGCCGTTCTCAAAGAGAAACAAGGCCAGATCACACAGGAGGTTTTGGAGTCTCCATTTCTTTAACTATTGGCTATGAAACATAAGTAGAGACTCATCCAAATGATAATCCAGTGTTTATGAGAGTCATGACACGTTATAATGGTGCCTAATTAGTTGTTAACTGAGAGGTGCTATGAAGTTTGTGGTAATATAAAAATGAAAAAGCCTTTTCCGCATACTTCTTGTAGAAAGGACATTTTATCCAACTGTTTCATCAATACTCTTGTCCAGAACAGCATAAGAAAACGCATGTAGCACACATGGAAGAGAAGAACTCCAAGATACAGTTGGTCCTTTTCTTTGATTGAATGACGAATGCTTTGAAGATTCAAGTACCTGAAGCCACATTATGAAATCTTGGCAGTGCTTAATGATTACAAGTCTATTGTCAGGTGCCTAAACAGGTGTATTTCTCATCAGCCAGATGGCTATGTAAGAATATTGCAAGCTTAATGCCTGCTTGCCCTGTGCTCTCTGAGCAGTATAAGGCTGATTTCAGGGTTGCCAGTTTGGATTTTCATGCCTTCCCAGTATTACTTTTGCTTTATAAACACCTAGCTCATCCTGTAGTATGTTGGAAAGTGGTGGAACAACTCTCCCTGTTGATTTTTTAGCTTAGTACCTGTTGCTGCTGCTGCTGCACTTATCTTTTAAATGGAAAATAGTATTCCTCCATAAAATACTTACAAATATGTATATAAATTTTTAAGTAACATGATTAATCAGGAAAATAAGCACAGACGTTGCTTACGCTGTTTTGGTACTGGCTCAATGAATCATCTTACCGTAAGTCCAAATGAGCATCACTAACTTGCATCAAAGTGTGTGGGAACATGTCTGGGGATAAGAGCTGCAGGGAGCAAGTCTGCATTCCTTGACAGGAGTGGCCAGCTGTTAGATCTGCTAGGCTACGTCATGAAACAATATCCTAACACTGCTTTGTCATTTGAGCTGTCTTTTAGCTTAGGCAATAGGAACTATGTGTCTCAAACTCACTGCCAGGATCTATATTAAGTATGAGTAATAATGAAAAATCCCAGCTCCTCTGGATCTTGACATATTGTTTTTGCCTCCTGAATGAAAAGCATATTAGACTTACACTCCACTGTGAAATCCAACTATGCAACGAAGACATGAAACGAAGCAGGAGTTACAAAACAATTTGTGTTACTACTCTTCCTTGTCGACATGAACATTTATGTTTACAAGTCCATCCCCAGTGCAATCAATTAGACATATTTCATATATGGAAAGTAAATTTTATAGATTTGTAATTTTTTTTCCTTCAAAATATCATAATGATTATTTATTTATTTATTTATTCTGTGTTAAACAATTTTAAAGAAGAAAAAATATCCAAGAGAAAAACATTTATATAGAAATAGGACATATATATCAACAAAAAGCATTGTACATACTTCTAGTGTATTGATTTCCATAAATGATGATTACTTTGCATAGGAGGGACGTAGCCATACCTTAAGAACCGGGGAAAGCTAGACATATCTACTGGTGACTGATTCCATAATGACATAACCTTAAGCCATTCCTTATTTTACAGGCATAGAAAATGAGAGCAAATCAGATCCTACAATTCAATTTGGTTCTAAAATATCAAAATGGCCTCATCTGGCTTTAATATATGTGGTGACCTCATGCACTTTCACTTGTCTAGAACTTCTTTTACTCATCTGTTTTTGAATCTTCATGCAATTGTTCTGTGCTGCTTACACTCTCTATTTATATATTTTTCCATTTTGTAGGTTTTTTGTTGTTTCAGAAATTACTACGCAATTTCAGCAAAATAGAGTTTCTCCAATAATGCTAGTTACTGCAACTAATGACATGGAAAATGGCATAATGCAAGCTTGCATTTCATTTATTTTTCAGATTTATATGACTAAATCACTGCAGAACAAGATGCAAAAGAGCTAAGAGGTCATCTATTTTGGTCAAAACAAGTAATACGCCTTGTCAGAGACTTACCAGACTCCACTATTAAAATACATAAGCTGTATAAAACTTCCTCTGCAAAGTTTTTATAGGTGGGATCATGGTCATATTCTGAAAATCAAATCCCTTTTCCTTGGCTCGCAAGTGGATACTTAAATACCAATGATGTGAAAGACCTTCAGCCTTTTTATTAACACAATCCAAATTTTTATTTTACTTTAAATTATCTCAGCAATGGCATCAGTGATTTGACTCTGGTTAGCTTAGACTAGTAGAGCTCATGGTCAGATAATTTAAAACAATTATCTGGACGGCTGCATCTTTCAATTAACATTGCTTGACAGAACATTTTTAAAGTCCTTGTATAGTCATTTCAGGATGCTAAAGAAAGCCGATAAAAACTTTCCTTGATACCCTAAAAGTACAGATCCTGAACAAGAAAGAAAAATGAACTGAAAATGAGTAAGTATATTCAGAACTCAGGAAAGGTTCTAGCCTGAAGAATTTGAATCCTGGATTTTTTTATTTAAGCAGAGACGAGCGTACTGCAGACCAGCTGGCAAAAGTGTATCATCGCTACAGAGGGCTGAAACTATTTCATTCCCCTTACTCATTTCATCTTTGTTCATTTCCCTGAAATAATCAGAAGGGTCACTAGTCAGTGGCAGCCGTGATTTATAATAACTTTTTTTTTTCATTAGATGCCTTTCTCTTTGTCAAGGAGCTGAGAACACAGGAGGTGCAGGCTACCAAACCTGATCAATGAGTTACCATCAGTCCTATTCACTATCAACCAGCACAGCATTTAAAGAGTCTGACTTAGAGATGGAAAAAAAAATGAAGAGATTTTCAGAAAGTGGTTTTATCACTGGTGAATCCAAAAAAAATCTACTATGGAGGGGAAGCAGAGTTTTTCTTCTCACCAATTTCTTTCCCTAAAGCTGGGATTAGTTTTCCTCATTATAAATTGCTGTTCAGCGTCACAGAATCACAGAATCACAGAACGACTTGAGTTGGAAAGGACCCATAAGGATCAACAAGTCCAACTCCTTTCCCTGCATAGAGATCTGTTTCTCTAGCACTGGTTGTAAATCTTATTATTCAGTTTCAGTCCATCTGACTATTCCAAATTTGCAAGGAATGAGAGAGAAGGCAGACAATGATTTTCAATCTTGATTTTACCTTACATTTCTACTTGAAAGCAAAATCCGATGATAGGTAACAAGCATGAGCAGCAAATGAGAAGGAACAGCACCTAAAATCTGCCATGTAAAATTTTGTGTTTTCTACTGCAAATGGGTTGAGCAGATGGGGTGTTTTAAGACATGGAGAAGTAGAAAATGTACAAGCTTGTCCTGTGATGAGCCTACAGAAGCATAAGTGTGTGTAAATAATGCTTACCCCCATCACCACAAGGGGGAAAAGTTTTCAACAGACTTAGGAAAGTGGTCGCCTACTGAATCACAATATGGACATGGATTGTGAAGGACCATATAAAGTTTGCATGTTCCTTCACTTGCTGAGTAACCAGTGTGTTATGTTTTGAATTTGATCCTTGAAGTTCCAAAGAAGCAATGCTAAGAAGAACTTTCTATTCAAATCATGGCTCTTTAGAGAAAGGCACCAAGATGAAAGAAAGTCTAAATAACTGTGACACTTTTCTGAGCATCTCATATTCAACAGATTGTTTCCTATAAGGAAAAAAAAAGCTGGCTAAAATGCAATATTTAACCAGAATTTTTCATTGTGAGGTTATTGTTTGCCCTTTACAATAAAACCTCAATTATTATGACCATAATTTTCATTTATGAAGCATTTTAAACTGCTGTTACAATGAAAATTGAAGACCACGTGAACTCTAAAATTCAAATTACTCTTTTTTTTAAACAAAATCTGAACTTAATCCTCATAAAGGGAGGGATTTTCATGTTCTTAGCACCAATGTAAAAAAAACTTTTTAACATTTAAACCTCTTAAAGTGTCCTTTCCAATCCCAGTCCCCTCTGATCCTACTTTAGAGGTTGCAAAGTACTCATGGTTGATTAAAATCTAGAACTGTAAGAGGTTGATAAAACCTACACAACATGTAAGCTGGTTTTTTTTAAGAAAAAATAAGAGTTCATCGATCTGCAGAGAGCTTCTTAAAGCTGTGAAATACAGATTGTGAAATTACAGAGGAAAGAGTGAAAAAAAATCCTCTGGAAGTAGAGGCAGCAGGGAAACAAATGGTCAAACAGAACAGTTTTCTAATGGAAAAAGAGATTAAGACAGGATTACAGTTTTTCCACAGATAACAGGCAGGAGAGACTAAATATGCCAACAGCAGACTGTTCTGAAACACTAAGGGGTGTCTTCTCCTTCTACAGCCCTCATGCTCATGCTGGAAAAATAGAATATATGTTCACAGCCAGAAAAAATACAACCCTTTGCAGACATGGACAAATGGTTCTTTAGGGTGATTGAGCACAAATCTTTTGTGGAAATCAAATGAAATAATATCCAAACTGTTCTAACTTGCAAAATGAGCTTTTATTGAATTTGTGGGATCCCCAGTGAGAAACAGATTAGCTGGAAAGTAGGTTTCCAGTAAAGCAGTGGCCAGGCTTGCAGGGAGGGAGGAAATTTCTGCTAGGGCATTCTCATAGATGATTCTTCTCAACAGAACATTTAATGAACTTCTTTCTCCTGTTCCATGTTAATCTGACCAGACTCCTAATTATGCCTGCAGATGCCTGTATTCACTCCACCTTGATAGGAAGCATGCCCAGAAGCCCAGAGGATCAGGTATGACGCCAGCATGGACCTTCTTGCCTGAGTACTCCTTGCAGGACTAGAGAAATGACAGTGGTTGTTCCCTACCAATTCTCTCAGTTGCTCCTTTTAGCCTTCACCTCTGTCTCCTCTGCCAGTGGGCTAGACAACCAAGCAAATATTCATAAGGCTTAGGGAAGACATTAAAAGGAGTTTTATTTCCAAATAAGAGGATCTTCTCTTGGGGGAATTTGAGATGATGCCTGCAGAGAAAGGGGTCTTCTTCCTAAGACAGTGTTGGCAGGGAATGTAAAACATATGAGTAAAGACACTATTGCATTGTTGCTTTAGTACCTTTTAGCACTGGATAACTCCACTGAGACTGCACAAATGTAGTGCTAAAGTAGAATGATTTTCTCTATTTGACTTAAAGACTGGAGAGTTCCTTTCTGTTTGAGTCCTAACCCTTCCCAACAGTTTTGCCCAGCAGTGGCAGTGCAGCTTTGCTGGTGAGCTCTGCAAATCAGGTAGGGAGTTGTCTTTTAATAAATTAAGCAGAACCTGCTACAGTGAGAACAAGAACAAACACCTCACCAGAGGATGAATATAAGCATCACACATATCTGGATTTATTCCATCTGCCATCTCAAAAAAATGAGGTCCTTGTTTTGTAAGATAACATCAGATGTTCTAAATCTACCAGAAGTAATGCAAATACAATATTTCAGAGAGTCTTTATGTCATTTTTTTCCACACTAGTTCAATTCACAGATTATTAATGTTAGTAGCATACAGTTGAAAAAAATTGCTTGGCTTGTACACAGCCTCCCATCCATGTTTCCCTATTGCTTTATCTGGGCTTCATTAGACTCATTGGCTTAAGTAGGTCTTGGGGAGAGTAGGTGTGACCATAACATAGAAGTCATTCAGTTATGAATAAAATTACTTTTCTCTGAATAGCCGCCCTGACAAGTTGTCAACTTATTACAAGATAAGATGTAAGCGCTGGACTGATTTTTAAAGCTATTTAGCTACCTAGTTTCTGTGATGTTCCCTTCCCAGTTATTTAATGCCTCCATTTCCAGCATCATTCATAGGAAATTGTGTAAGGGAAATATCAACCTCCCTGCATAACAATTGTTTTCAAATATGTACATGTATCTTGGCATATGTATTTGTGGTGGAGGAAGAGGTCAAGTGAAAAAGTTGTCTGAGAAACTATAACTAAATGATAATATTAGAGGTTTAAAAATATTAGAAAAATTTTGAGCAAAGATGAACCGCTGAAGAATGAGCAGGTAAAGACACAAGAGATATATTATAAATTCAGTTCTTCATGAAGTTATCATTTCAATATCTATATGGATTTAATATGTCCTTCATTTAAAACCTAGGTATTTTATATGATAACTAGAAATGAGAATTAATTCTAATGCAGGTTCCTGCTATTCATTGAGGGCAATTTCACAGCATTTTCACAGTGAGGAAAATGAATGTTAATTTTTTCTGAAAGTTTAGCAGTAACTAGTTAAGAAAGTAAGTTATACTTTCAGTTTTCATAGCCAAGATATGATGAAAACAGAATCACCTGTTGTGCACTTACAATAAAAACAAGGCAAAAAGGAAGACTGTTTTTAAAGTGTTTTTTAAACTACAGCACCATCATTTTTTTTAAAACACTTAGATATCCAATAAAAATATCGATCCAAAATATTAAACCAGTAGTAGTATGCGATGATATTGCTGGAATGAAATGGACTTCTCTAGTATCCAGCAGGATTAGAGAAACTATCATCCCCTTATATTTGGCACTGGTCAGGCCACACCTTGAGTACTGTGTTCAGTTCTGGGCCCCTCAGTTTAAGAGAGATGTTGAGATGATGGAGTGTGTCCAGAGGAGAGCAACGAAGATAGTGAAGGGGCTGGAGCACAAGCCCTATGAAGAGCGACTGAGGGAGCTGGGGTTGTTTAGCCTGGAGAACAGGAGGCTCAGGGGAGACCTTATTGATCTCTACAATGACCTAAAAGGGGGTTGTAGGCAGGCAGGTGTTGGTCTCTTCTCTCAGGAGATCAGTGACAGAACAAGAGGACATGGTCTTAAGCTTCATCAGGGGAGGTTTAGGCTTGATATTAGGAAAAACTTTTTCACTGAAAGGGTGGTGGAGTCATCGACCCTGGAGGTGTTTAAAAACAGATTGGATGAGGCGCTTAGTGCCATGGTTTAAACGACAAGTAGGTGTTGGTGTTGCATCATAGGTTGGTCTTAATGATCTCAGAGGTCTTTTCCAACCTTGTGATACTGTGTGATACTGTGTGTGTGACTTAAAGACTCAAAATAATTTGTGTGTTGTTTAGTCACAGTTACTTTATGTTGAAAGCAAAATTGAAGTACATTTTATGGCTGCTCTTTTTGGCTGCATATCTTAAACACAAGCAGCTAACTATACTTCATTTAGAAATATTTAAATTAAAGATCTGATCAGTAACTGGTAAACTGAAACTTTTTTACAACATTTTATTTTGTTTGTGTTGCTTTCTCTAGCTTGCTTTTCCAATATTTCTGTCTTTCTACAATACAGGTTTTCTGGTACTCATGAGCAGTGGAGTCTTATTTAACTAAATCAACTTCTGAAATGTGTTAGATCTTCACCAAAATTCTAATTTTGCAATGAACTATTGGAAAGAGGTAGACACAGTTGTTCCTACAGTTTCACAGAGTGCTGGTATTTCTAAACAGTGTCACACAGATAATATTGTACAGTGAAGTGCATAAACACCATTAGCAACGACTGCTGGAGTAATTCTCCTTTGTATCCACAGTACTGTTCACTTTATTAGTAGAGTGACTGCAGTTAGAAAATCTGTTGTAATAAAAAATGCTAAAAAGTACTTGTTAACAATGGCAGGTGCTTAAAAAATAAAAAAAAAATACCAAAACACACCAGAGTTTAACAATCAGAGCCTCAATGAATTTGTCACTTTTGGAAACATGACTCAAACTCCTAACCTTCTCAATTACTTCTGAAAATTTTACTCAAAAGTCTTGTTAGGACTAAACGGTGATGGAGGAAGAATTACAAAAAAATAAGTAGGAGCTTAATTGTATAGAGTTTTGGAAACATGGAAACTGGAAAAATTTTGGCCAGGCTGTTTAAAGTCATTTCTGTTTTACAAGTCTGTACTTCGTGTTCTTCCTTCCTATTCAGCAAGAGAATGAATTGTAATTAACCTAAAACCTGAACTTGCACCTGAGGATGTTTTCTGTTGACAATGAACGAATAGAACTAATTCAGATTTACAGCCATTCAGTTGAGACCATAACATGGCACAGAGACATTTCAACAGAGTAAAATGTCCTTGCCTCTTAAACTGGAATATCCCAAAGGACTACTGAAATAGAGCAGGGAGTCCTTAAGCCTGAAAACCCTACAAAAAGACTACTGCAAATTAACAACAGCTGGAAAACAACCTATCACATCTAACTACACAAATTTCAGTGCAGACCTGCACAAACAACAAAAGAGTTTTCCTCCCCTATTGGGATTTTGGTGGTTTCACTTTCTATATTCATCACATTCTACAAAGAAGTATGGCGGCAAATGAGTGAATATAACTGCTTTCACTGAAAAAATTCAGCTCATCTATATGAAATTTATCAGGAAAAACAGAAGTATCCCTTGCTTTCCATCACAAGACAGAAGCTGATGTGGAGGAAACTTTATATTTGTGTTCCAGAAAACCTACAAATACTTTTTAGGGGATTATAAAAATTCCCCCAAACCCAAACAGATCCTTACTTATGAGAATTATTGTTCCTTCATATAGCTTCACATGCCTGATGATACTTCTCTCTTGTCTCTAAAACATAGATTATAAAATGCTTGGCTCACAATGGGTGACTTTCCATGACTCACTCTTTCAAGCATTACTGAATAATAATAACAACAGTGTTTATGGTTATTAGAACGATAGATGATTAGAATTGACAAATTCAAGGGATACTAAGAAACTGGAAATTTTGAGAATGCAGAAACTTGATTTCTGAGTTTTGGCAATGTACAGTAATGAATAGAAGTATATCTGAAGCATTTATATAATCTTCATAATTATAAAATATTGAAGTCATATTTTAAAATTAATTATGGAGGAGTGTATCATTCCTTGCTGCATTTTTTAAATCATGTTGGGTTTTTTTAGCTTTAATTTTACTGGTCTCCTGAACAAAATAAGGACAAAAGTAGACCAAATGGGACCTATGAGACAAGCTGTCATTGTTCATATGACTCGTCGTATGTATGACATGAACACAATTACTCATAGTAATTATCATTTTCAGTTTAAGAAGTGTAAACTGTGTGGGTTGGAAACAAACCTTAAGATATTTTAGCTGTCAACCATTACTATAAAATATAGCAATACCACAAAAATCTTGACCCTGCTGTAAAAAAACTTAAGTTTAGACAGCTTATGAGAAGCAGAGGAGAAATAAATCAAAGCAGAACAGAATTCAAATTTCCTGGAATAATTATCTGGAGGAATCGCACAAATAATTATTCCTCTACTTTCTCTTCACATTTTTAGCCTTTCAGCCATATTTTTAGTAATTTTCAGAAGCCATATCACAACCATTGGCACACACACATTTTTTTGTACTTTCATGTATCAGACCTATTTTCTATAAAGTCATAGAATGAATTTCTTAAACTACGACAGGTTTTAAATGATTTTTATATTCATGTGAACTACAGATCTCCTGCATCATGAAATATTTGTCTTCAAGATAGAAAAATGCTAGCAGTCACTGTATTACTGCCTGATCAACTGAGCATGAACAAGCTGCTGAAGAAAAGTAGTCACCTAAAATGTGACTTGCCGGTCTTGTTAAAAAGATGTGTATGGAAATTTCTTAAAAGAGACACTACTGCAGTGGCAGAAGGAAAGAATAGAAGACTAAAGGAAACAGATTCTCCATTCCTCGAGATACTCTTGTATCATTGTCATTGTTGTCCCAAATACAAATGAAAAACTGAAAAGTATGTTACATACATTATTTACATATAAAGATGTGTGCAATAATACAGTTTCAAAGTTCCAACAGAATTGATCAGAAATATTTCAAAATGTTTTATTCCTAAATTTTGGGTTAGTTTATCATTAAAATTAGTTTTGGAAGAGATATTTCCTGAATCTGTCTCTTCTGGATATTTTCTTTGGCCTGAATATATCTTCACTTATGCTGTTCCAGTCATATGATGCCTACGACACACTACTTTGTTTGGTTTTAGGTGAGTCTCAACTGCAGTGAGGTAACTCTCCAGGAAGTTCTGTCTTCATGGGACAGCACAGCCCTGAAGCCTTGCAAGGCACTAGGCGAAGACAAAATGCACAGTTCAACATTGGCTGATTAGAAACAAATATTGGAGACAAATCCCTACTTCCCCCTGTAACAAAAAAAAAAAAAAAATTCTTGTTTTTCTGAACCCTCTCAAATGGAAAAAAATCTGTTTTCATTTTCCTAATAAGAAATAAAATGTCAGCAAAACTGATTTTTTTTTAAAAATATAATTTGCGGAAATCTAATTTTCCATGAGAAAATAAAATAATTCTAATTGAAAATTTGGATAGTTTCACGAATACTTTTACAATGAACTCTAGAAAACGATGATCGAAGTAAATTTTACAATAGTAGTTTATGAAAAATTACGCAAGAAGAGAAATGCAAAATGTCCCAAATCCACCAAAAAAAACCCCAAACCAACCCAATGCCATAAAAATGGGGTCCTACAACTAAAATGGTAACAGACCATCCTAGACAGCATCTTGCAAAGCCTTTTCAGTCAGCAGTGCCTGGAGAGAAGTTCTGGCATAGGTAACTTGCATTACTCAGCACAGTCACACATTCATACTGAGTCATTAGTCAGTAAAGTCTATAATATGGCATCTTCCTAGATCTCTGTGTAAGACCTTGCCTTTCAAGAGGTAAATGAAATAAAACTGAGAAACAATTCATGTTCCTATACAACAGGACAAAACGAATGTCTAAGTTCATTTAAGAATGAAATAGCAGTGTAAAATGGATACAGACTGCATTTTGATCCTAATATTCATCAACAGATGAACATACTGATATTTCAGTGAGAATACAAAATACATATAGTATGCTACATCTCATTTGTGTTGCCTTGATACAAAATAACAAGCAGCAAAATCCTTTTTATTCAATGCCTTTTATTCTGGATTGGAAAGGATGATGTATCCGAGAACAACCACACCTGCTTGGATCAGAAGTTCACCTAGCCCACAGTGCACAGTGGCCAAAAGCATATCTTTAGGGAATAGTTTAAGAACAGAGAAAGTATACAGTGATACTTCCCAGCAGTGGCCTCCCAGCTCCAAAAAAATATTCATCTGTGCGCCAGAGGAAATATTTTAATATTTTTTCTGCCTAGATAGAGTTCTCCTCCACGAACTTGCTTAGTTTTCACTTGACCAAAGCTGACAACACTCTGAAGCATGAAGTTCCACAATTTAACCCCTCTTGAGTAAAGAACAATTTTTAAACACCTGCCAGCTGCTATTTCATTTGATAGCCTTTTCTTCTTCTGTGGGAAAGGACAACGAACAGCCATTTTCTATTCAATCTGTTGCCCAATGAAAAACTTTAAGATGTCATATCAGATTGATAAGACCCAGCAAAACAATAGCATAAAACTCACTTAACTTGCTTGAATCAAGTAGCATCACATTCAAGTCAGTGAGGCTACAAAAGCCCAGTCCAGTCCAATTATCAGTTCCAGCTAATATAAAAATAGAATTGTTTCTCCAATACCTGTCGCTGATTTTCTGTCTCTAGTCTCAGTCTGGCTTCTACACATCTTCTGGTCTCCAGGAAAGCTTGACGTTGTGCTCTGTCTGATAGGTAGCTAATGAAGATTCCTGCAGTGTTCATACACATAAATAGCACTGCCTGAGCAGCTATCTGCAATGAACAACAAATAGGATTTGATTAGACAAGAGATGCAAAAATATCTGTTTAAAAAGAGAAAGAGAATGTCTGCTCTGCGGTTATGTAGGCTATAAAACTAAACAGTTACGAAAGTTCACACAAAACAATCTCTTGGATCTTAGTTAGATGCATCAAATGTGTGAAATTCTCTTTGCCTTGAGGAAGAAACATGCAGTATTTGGGGGCATTAAACTCCTGTCGAACCACAAATGATGTTTCCAAGAACTGACTCACAGGGGTCTAGTCAGGAATGATTACAAACGTAATTAACTTCTTTTTTTTTTGCAGTGCCTCTCCTGTAAAAACAACTTTGTGATTTATTCCATGACTTACTTTGAGAAAAAAAGTCTTGTTAAGGAAAACAAAGAGTGTCAGCTAAGAACTAATGCCAGTGACAATAGTTACGCTGTTGTTCTGAACAAACTAAGTAAATTCACTTTCAGCTGATGCCAAAGCACAAGCTTGCACAATCTGAATCTTGAACCATTCAACAGGGGAAGCTGAAAGGATAATCAAATGCTTGTACAGCCTGTGCCTGTGTATACAGAGCTTTTCTTTACTGATGTCTACGTAAAAGCTGAGCTCTTTTTCTTTGTAGAAGGTGCGTCACAGCTTCTTCCTTTGCAATAGGAATTTAAAAGAGCCAAATGCAAGTGCATCCTCGGGCAGTGTAAATTCCAGTGGCTTATTTGTCTTTAGTTGATATCTCCCTGTGCTTTGTATGTTTGAAAGGCAGAGCATGTCAACACCATTGAAGTGGGACAATTTGGGAAACTGAGTAAAAACTGTAGTATTTGCATGCACTGCAGACAGGCACAGGTCTGCAGTTTCAGCAGCTTTATCCAATAACTCATCCCTGTTACAGGTTGCAGATTCATGTGAATTCTTCTCAGTTCCCATTTCATCCCATCTTTCTTTTACTTGCGAGCAGGGCAAGAATGGAAAATAAGTCTAGAAGTCATTAATATGTCTCAAATGCAGCAAGTAAGGCCAAGCCACTCTGATCGCTACCTTAGCTAGTCACTGGGGCACAGTGAACCAGTTGAAAGTCTGTAAGCTGCAGCTGTCCTCGTGCCACGGACCAGTCACAGCCACTGCACCAATGAGGCCTTACTGAGTATAACCTGCCTAGCAGGACAATAACTGTCTCCCAGCAGCAAACTGGCTGAGGAGCAGGAAGGGGACATTACTATGTGGCCATATCACCTGCACAGAAGAGTTGTGCAGGCTGTGACAGCTATGGACCCTAATGCTATAGGTGATACCTACAGAATCATAATAATACCAGAACACACAATAGGACAGATCAAGTGTTCATTGTTAAGGTTCCTGTCACTAATATCAGACAACAGAGAGTGCCCAGGCAGGAGTATAAGGATAAATAGTAGATATGAGCAGAAGAGTAAAGTGAGCATTCAGTGATGTTTTGTCAAAACAGATTTGAACACTTCAGCAATCAGTGGTTGTGGAAAATGTGGTCTAGAGGTAGCATTTTTTTCATATTATCTGATAACCAATCTCCCTAAATAAGAAATATTGCTTGTCCTAATAGATGACAGAGGAGATCATTTAGCAAAATTCACTAATCATATTGTGATGCTGTGCCTCAGATCTGCAGGTCTTGCTCTTCACATTCATATGGGTTAGAAAGTGAAATTTTATATAATTTGGCAGAAAATTCAGCTTTACACAATCCCATATTTCCAAATCTGGAGTATAGTACAGGGAATTATTTTACAATTTATACACCTCAATTAAATAAGAATGCATATCCGGGCTCCAGATGAAGTTTTGTTTCACTTCTGCTAGTAACAGATGTCTAGACAAAGCTTGTGAGATATAGGGCATGATTAGCATGATCCTTGCATCTTCCTGGCTTCCACAATCCTGTGGTTTACAATACCTCTGATTTGGAGGTGACATGCTCTGTCTACTTAACTATTTCTAATACCTTTCTGAAGTTAATTGTACCTTTGGTCTCTATGTCATTCAATGACAAAGATTTCTACAGTTTTATTAGGCCCTTTGTGATAAAAATGTTTCCTTTTGTTTGCTTTAATTTGCAGACCTATCATTTGAGTGCTACATTATGCTTATAATATGAGAAACAATGACTAATCATTTCCAATTCATCTTGCTCTCACCATTTCTGATTTTACTGACATAATATTACCCCTCTCATCCTTGTATCTTTTACAAGGGCCAATTCCAGCAGTCCTGAAGTATTTCTACTGCCTAGCAGGGCCACAAGCAAGGGCAAACTGATTTTATAAGATGCACACAGTTTCATATCTTTTTGACCGACCTGAAGACAAACAAAGGAAGGATGAGATGTAAGATGAAAAATAAAGAAAATTTTTTCACAGTATTTATAAGCTCCTTAGTTCACACATACCTCGCACAGCACTCATAAGCAACTGTAGCAGAGAGAGCAAGTGAACTTAGAAAGCCATGAGTAGCACATTTTGATGTTAAATAGAGTTCTGAGAAGGTCTGCTTCTCAAATATTAAAAAAAAATGAAAACAAGAAGGTACCCATCACCATTCTGCTTGGTAATATCTCTGTAACAGGATTGGCACTGTCTCTGCTGAACCTGTAATTGCACACAGTCACATATTAGGGTGAGTAGAACTAAAGAAAGCTACTTAAGAGATGATGCAGGTAGTTAGAAGCAGACATTAGAATTTTTATTCCAAAACTCTGATTTCCATATTTCTCATAGGAGGTGATTAAGAGCTTAGTTCACAGAGAAATCACTTGCCAAATAATTTTACATTTACACAGTGTCATTCACAAACGCAAATAATTTCATTATTATCTGTCACTCATTGTATAAAAAATATTTTGCCGAGATAGCTACAAGAAAGTTGAGGAGCTCTTTATCAAAGAGTTTAGTGACAGGATGAGAGTTAACAGTTTTAAGCTGAAAGGGGGGAGATTTGCATTAGGTATTAGGAAGTAATTTTTTACTGTCAGGGTGGTGAGGCACAAGAACAGGTTGCCCAGAGAAGTTGTGGACGCTCCATCCCTGAAGGTATTCAAGACCAGGCTGGATGAGCCTTTGAGCAACCTAACCTAAGCCTTTGTGTGTCCTTGCCCATGGCAGGGGAGTTGGAACCAGGTGATCTTTAAGGTCCCTTCCAACCCAAACCATTCTATAGTTATATGTTTCTATGATTCTCTGATAGCTGAAACCAAGACAACATTTTGAGTGGATTTGGGAACCACCAGCTCTCAGACAAAGAAAAAAATAAAAGCCACTTTTTACAGTTGGTCGGGAAGAAGAATCAATCACAGCAGGTACAGTACAGTAATGTAAGAGAACAAGAAAAGAAAGATCATTGAAAAGATGATAAAGTGGCTCACAAGTCTGTTGCAAAGTGGAAGGTGAATCAGCCAAAGGTAGCTTTTCAAGACAGAATTTAATATAGTTCAGGAAACAGGAAATTCAGAAGGGTACAAGTGAGTTACTGAGAGCAGAGCTGGACTGAGCATAACAACAATTTGCAGTCTTTTCTGCCATTAAGAGCACCTGATTAAGTTTGCCTTGATTTGGAGTTTACACAGAATCCTGTGAGCTTATGAACAACTAAGAGTGACTTCAAGAAAGATTTGCAAACCCTAGAATTTTCAAAATTTTAAAAATAATAACTGAAATGTGTTTCAATTTTGCCACAAGTTTCCTCTTTGAAAACGTGTATTTATCCATTAAGGAATATAAAGACACAAGGCCAATAGTAGAGTCTTCTAGGTCAGTGCTTTCTACGACCTGCCATTAATAGACATTTATAGAGTGTATAGCAATTTATTGAGCTCTGCACTTCCAATGTGCCCATATCCTGAGGAAAAATGAATACTTAGGAACATTTAACAAACCCAAGAAATCAGAAATATGCTAATTGAAAGCTAACTCTGAAAGATAGCTCTTCCCGACAATCTTCATCGTGAATAGTTGAACCGATGGTAGCATACTTTCACACGGAAAACACAGTGAAAGTGGAGGAAAGAAAACTGAAAAAGTTGAGAAACAATTCTGAAATTCATGAGGACATGGAACACGTGCGTTACTACCTCAAGTGCAGAAATAAATCTTAGTGTGCTCTGTGGAAATAAGCCTACTAACCTGTTCAGTAGGCAGTTTTGGACGGTTGCATAGAAACAGAGCAGTGCTGGGGTTGATCTCACCAAAATGCATTTGAAAACTAAGGAAATGGTTCTCAATGTAACCTACAGTTGGACAGTCTCAAGGCAGATCAGTCCTAAAGAGCAGGAATTTCATTAATTCTTGAAATGACCCTGTGGGAAATTATTTCATTTTTTCCTATTTTGCATTCTACTTTTGGATTGGTTTCAGGAGTGGATTACAGTAGTTCTTGTCTGTTTTGGGAAAACTGAGAAAGTAAAGTTGTTATGCTTCTTTAAGAGTGTTTTCAGCACGTACCACATAAAGAACTGGTTGCTATGGTAATTATTATTGGTTAATTAGGTTTGCAGAAGCATTTTGATTCATCATTAGCTGTTTAAAAATAGTGGCTCACCACAAGGTTGTTTTTTGTAACTAAAATGTCTCAGAAATCTTATTGCCCTCTCTCCTTTCTCCATCACCCTCTTGCTTAGATTACTTTGAAGAAAAATAACTTATGCACTTATAAAAGCTTATCACCAGGAATGAACTGAGGGTTGCATGAGAAGTGTGGGATTTGAAACCAAAATGCTCAGCTTTGTATAGCATAGGAACATCTGGCAGCACAGACTCTACTGCACTCACTGCTGGGCTGAAGCAAGCCTGTATCTCCAGCTGAGACCGTGATTTTTTTGAATTGAAGCTCCTGGCAGCGAAACTAGTAAGTACCTGTATCTCTGTACTGCCTCTTGCCCACCTTGATCCCTCAGCACAGTTTCCCCTTCGTCGTACCAGATCAATTGTTTGCCAGACCATACTGTGAACTATATCAGGGAACTCAGCCAACTTGAAAACCAAACATTTGGCGTTGGCAGTGATTTTCCTGTCTAGAGCAGTCATCTGATTAAGTTCACAGCACAGTCTCCACAGGGACAGGAAACACGTGAACATTCATAGCTGGCACTTTTGCCAACTCATTAAACTGAAATCATGGCTGCCTCATTGTTAAATCACCTTGTGAGGAGTTTTTTTATTCCCCAGATTCAATCCATTTGACTTCTCCTGGGTCTAACTGCTAAAAGCCAATGCCATGATAGAAGTTCTTAGTTTGTTTTAGATTGCGGGTGCTTCTTCATTAACATTTATTGGAAATCAGCCTGTCCCACAAAGGTGCCCAAACTGCTGTCATGGCTTTCCAGAAAGCAAATCTGTTCCTGATCCTCTATACTGCCCAATGTAAAACCTCAACAGCTGTTTAACTCCTACTTACAGCTGGAGTGAGCGCTAACCTTTTTATCTGATCTACATACACATAATTTACTTAAATACAGGAATAAACTGCACACCTGAGAAGACAGGTGTTGAGAAAACGATACTGTTTATTCATGGCAAATGTAGCCAAGTGTAGGCCAAAATGGTTAAGAGCAGTGCTTTACCTCACCCACATCTGATTTTCTAAATGTGAAAGAAGATATTTGCATCATTATCAACTCCTGATTTTGTGTTTAGAACCGAATTTTTTGGTTCAACTGTGCACTGCTCCCATGGGAATGTAGGCAAAATCTTCAAAAACTCAGGTCTTATTTATACCTCTAGGAGAACTAAGAGTTTTTCAGTAGCCTGGTCACGCTGCTTTCAGAGCAGGCATTAGAGGACTTCACCATGTACTTAGGGACATAGACTAGTCTTTAATGTGCACTAAATCTGTAGGCTGCATGGCAGGGTGTACCCTAAGGAATTATTAGAGTATATTCAATGAGATTAACTGGTCTCAGACATGGTTTACTCCATCCTACTGCAGAAAATCCTATCTCTTATACTGTTAATTATTTGGAAAATGAAGACCATTTCCCCTCTCAACAATGGCATGTGTTCATAAAATCAATTGCTCTATTTTAAGAGAAAATTTAGAAATATGTATCTTTAATATTCAGAACAAGAACTTAATTTGCTACTAGAAAAGTAACTAATTCCTTCACGGTATCACAGTACCACAAGGTTGGAAAAGACCTCAGAGATCATCGAAACCAACCTATGACCCAACACTAGCACTCACTCGTCATTTAAATCATGGCAATAAGCGCCTCATCCAATCTGTTTTCAAACACCTCCAGGGACGACAACTCCACCACCTCCCTGGGCAGTGCATTCCAATGGCGAATATCAATAATCAATTCCTAACATCAAGCCTAAAACTCCCCTGATGAAGCTTGAGACCATGTCCTCTTGTTCTGTCATTGATCTCCTGAAAGAAGAGATCAACACCTGCCTGCCTATAACCTCCTTTTAGGTAGTTATAGAGAGCAATAAGGTCTCCCCTGAGCCTCCTGTTCTCCAGGCTAAACAACCCCAGCTCCCTCAGTTGCTCTTCATAGGGTTTGTGCTCCAGCCCCTTCACCATATTCATTGCTCTCCTCTGGACACACTCCATCATCTCAACATCTCTCTTAAACTGAGGGGCCCAGAATTGGACACAGTACTCAAGGTGCGGCCTGACCAGTGCCAAGTATAAGAGGATGATAACTTCTCCTTCTTGCTCTTCCTCTCACTGAATTCATTAGAAATGTAGAAAACTGAATGTCTGTCTGAGCTGTTCATAGGTAGCTCAAATCATGCAATTTGGTAAGTAACTGAGTCAGCTGCCAACCACAGCAAGACTTTTGCAACATGGTGGCACATGAGATCTTTTAGGAAAATCATATCATGTCAGAAAAATAAGAGTTGACATAATTTGAGTGTTGTACAGAGGCAGTCAAGCAAATACATAATCCATCCAGTGCCATCTAGCAGCCTCAACTGGCAAGTAGTTTTCAGCACATCTCCTCTAGCTCCTTTGAATTTGTCTAAAATTTAGGATCCAGGTATAAACTTAATTAAAAAAAATATTCTGGGACTTTGGAAACCTTTTTTTGGTGCTTTTCTTTTTATAGGTGTTAAAGTGACCAGAAATGTCTGGGACGATATTACTAGCAGGGTCATAGCCCATGTGGACATGTGGATGGACAGACATGGGTTAATGATCTTCAGTTTTTAGTAACTGTTTCTGATGGCTACAGAGTACTCTGCTGAAATCTCTGACCCTCATCTAGGAACCAGTCTTAAACTACGCAATGAAATCTGGTGATCACATCTCCTATGCATTGACACTGAGTAGCACAGCACTCTTGACAGCATTTTGAATGCAAGTTGGTATTATAGATAAGTGAAATGCACCTACTTAGAAAGAAAAATCTTATCCTGACGTGAACAATCCTTTCCATTCAGTGTTTTCTTTGTGTTGGTTATGTATTTTCTCCCTCTGCTTTAAGACAGCTGAATTGCAGGGTAATTACAGGGCAAAATCTAAAGCCATACCTTCCAGGTATCATAATTTTATTGCCCCAGAACTCCACTTCATTTCATGTGTTTAAGTAAGCATGAAAGGCTCAGACAAGAATCTGTTCTCTTCTTCAAATACATGTAACCTTGAAACAGCAGCACAAGCACTAGAAAATTATTTTAGATTACCTGTGCTGTCCAATTGCGAATAGATCCTGTAACAACTCACAGAACCAAGCAAAGACCAAGGCACAGCACAAATGCCTGCACAACAGAGAACACACTGGATGTAGCCCATGGCAATCAGGGTAGGTGAGAAAACTGTTGAAGGGACAAAGTACTCAGAGCTCAGAAGGGAGTGTAAAGCAGCTGTGGACTTTCCCTTTCTGCACTTCCATATTTCAGACTTGCGAAGCTCAGTCTGACACTAAAATTTTCTCTACATTTTTTTTATGCAGAAGTCGATCTCCTTTACTGTTCAAAACAAATATCAAATAATTACCTTCAATAGAAGTCACATTCCATTTCAAGCCACTAGAGAAATAAATTCCTCCTAACAAAAATTAGAGCATCGAAAAAAATATTGGTAATAAAACTGTCTGAAATGGGAAAGTATACTAAAAATATCCTTGATATTAAGAAAAAAAAAATAATTCTTGGATTTTTTTAAACCAACCTTTATCAAATGCTAGCTTTCCCCCTTGCTTGGATATCTGAGTTGCAAGTAACTGATCCCAAGTCAGATTTACTAGTACTTGGGGACCATCCATCCGACGTCATAGTTGCCAAATTTTCAGTGACAAAAAAAAAAAATCCAGTCTGGAAATTTCTCAGAGCATCACTGAGTTTTAGGTTGAGCCTGGACACTGTAACATTAGAACCTTTAAACTGAAAGCCACTTTTAGAAACTTTCCTAAAATTATCTCAGTATCTATGTAAATGCATGATAGCCAGAGTAGAAGAACTCCTAGTCCTTCCCACAAAAGATTAAAAAACTGATTAAGAGTAATGATAAAAAAATCATCAAAGCTCCTTTGCAGCATTTGGAAGAGTTTAACTACATTTTAAGGAAAAACGAATTAGGTAGTCTGCATTTCTTCTAAGTGAGTTTGGGATGGTGTTCTGCACAGCTGTTTTGATTACTCAGGATAATGGCTTTTATCCGAAGAAGGATGTCAAAACTCAGAGAGTAATGATTATGTTTGTAGGGCTGACAGCAGTTCATCTTTCTGGGCACACTCATTGCTATTTTCATGTGATCAAACATGTGTATGCCATCAATTACCTGCAGTGTGTACTTCATATCTCTCCCAATGGAACTGGCAATTGTCATGATTTCTGTACAGGTGACCCTGCTCCAGTTTGTTCTGAAGAATTATAATAACAAAGTGCATTAGAGGAGTTTTTTATTTTCCTTCCTAGCTATGCTATGCCAATCCTTGTGTGTTTTCCCCTGAATTACCAAGCTGTGGCCATAAGTAGAAGAAAGAAGTAAGATTTGGCAAATAATTTTTTTCCTCTTTGGTATTGCAACAGAAAAAATAAAGTAAGAGCAAAAGGTAATGATCTTAAATTACTTTTGGTCTCTTTATCAAGAAATACAGACTATGAAAGCCACTCCAGTCAGGGTGAGACTGAGACTAATACCTATTAAAAAGTAAATTGGCTTAACTGAAAACATACAGAAAAAAAAGGTAATGAAAAATAGATGAGGCATATCATAGTGTTGAGTGTCCTTTCCTAAACAACCCTTGTCCTTCAAAGCCTGATTCTTCTCTGATGAGAAGCTCTGCTGATCAGCAGTTTGTGTTAATCAGTTATGCCTACTGGCAAATAAACCACCTCACAGCTGTTCTTTTTTCAAAATGATTCACCAAAAAAAAACCGTTACAACCGTTCTGGTAACAAAGGCTTTTTGTGCTTTATTATCAGAATTTTTAACTACAGGCCAATTACAAGGTGAACCTTTAAGGAAAACTTTAGGATGATTTGGGATGGGTTAATAGGGTCCAGGATCATTTGTCCTCCAGAGGTGAGCAGAACATAACTTAGGCACACTGGAAGATATCAATCACTCAAGGTTAAATGGGAATTCTATTGAAAACTGTCTAGCATTACTCAATATTCTCTTTAAGTCTTCTTTATCTCATTTTTCTAAACTCTCAGTTAAAAATGATCCTGGAAAGAAAATAGGGAGGGGATGTGGGATAAAATGGAAACGTACCAGACAAAAGCCATGAGAGCCTACAGCATTCCAGACCAGCTGGATTAAAACTTCATCTCAGATTGTCAGGCGAGGACAAACATTTTCCTTTGTGAAATCTGTGGGTGTTGTTTTGCTCTTAGTCATGGTGAATGCTTCAGTGTGGTGAGCTAGAAGAAGCCAGTCTGACATCAAAAGTACAGAGTGAGCTGTGGGAAAAAGTTGACTCAGTCCTTTGGCTGGCAGAATACACCACAGACAAATAATGAAGGATTAGGTTTCTGTTGTCACTTTGCTAGCAGAAGAGACATATAATGCAGGATTCATTCTGCATTGGCACTGGTGTGACTTAGGACTAATTCCTTTGACGGCAGTGGCTTGTTCTGGTACAAAACAAGGATGGGATTAACATCAAACCCTGATATTTACCATGGACCAAATTGTCCTTGCCTGACAATACAAACCATGCCTTTGTTTTCACTGCTTGTGTAAACATGAGAAATTGGACTGTTCATAGAATATTGAATAAATGATATAAGACAAAACAACCACTGTCTACGGCTAAATAATAAATCCTGCTGATAGTAGTGAGAGCTGCTGGAGAGTATTAAATCTGCATGGACATAAACTCACAAGAGAAGACCTCCAGATGTTTTACATTAGCGTAGGTGTGTATAAGTTCACACAGGGTTTGACCCAATGCTCAGCCATAAATGCTGTCCAGATTTCTGCAGTTCAGGTTGTTTAAAGGTACTCACTCAGGAGCTAGGTCAGTCTTAACCTGCTCACAAAGAATCTCATTGGCTTCAAAGAGAAATTTGTCTGGGCAAAGCAGTGTTCGGTCTTAGCGAGTATTTAGCTCATGTATCTACTTTACCTAAATGTAGCAGCATACATAAACATTCCTCTCTTAGGACCACTCAGCAGATGACTGCTTGAAAAGAAATTGTGTGTGGCCTTGGACATACTTGGGTACGAATACCAAGGCTGGCACTGCTGTGTTTCATGGCACAAAAACCACCCCATAATTTAAAACAACGATTAGCTGACAAAGTGGATTTTTCACTGGAATTTCTGGCAGTGGAGAGAACATTACTTCTGAGTCATAAAAAAGAAAACTGAATACAATCTGTTTTCTAAAACTGACCTGCCTGATTGGTTAATGTTTTTTGGAACCACACTGTGCTAACAGTGAAACCTCAAGGAGAAAGGACACAGTTAATGACAGAGTGAGACATTTTCTACTGTTTAATCATAGAATCATAGAATGGTTTGGGTTTGAAAGGATCACCCAGTTTTAACCCCCCTGCCATGGACAGTGACATCTTTCATTGTATGAGGTTGCCCAAAGCCTCATCCAACCTGGCCTTGAACACTTCCAGGGTGGGGAATCCACAGCTTCTCTGGGCAACCTGTGCCAGTGTATCACTACCCTCAAAGCAAAAAGTTTCTTCCTATTGTCTAATCTAAACCTACCGTCTTTCAGCTTGAAACTGTTAGCCCTTGTCCTATCACTACACTTAATGTTTGATCCAAGGGCTGTTCTGTTTGATGGAGGCATGCTTGCTGGCTCTGATGGCTTTTTAAGCAGTTCACTCCATCAGTTTTGGTTTGTTAGCAATCAAAACACAAGTGAAATGAAGGATTTCAGATATCCTAGAGAAATGTTTATGTCTCCTTCTTGCTGACAATCTGATTTTTTTGTCCCAGAAGAATGGAATCAGTTCTTAGAGCTTAAGTTCTGCCACCCAGCCAGTCAGCATTAGCCAAATATACCCTTTTCAAGGTAAGTACAGATGTTAGAAAAAAAAAATAGAATTTATGTTCTTAAAAGAATAGAAGGCCCTACTGTTAAAATGCTTCTCTTTTTGTTCAGTTACTGCAGTGCTGAAAGCAATTAAAATCATGTCTATAGATAGCACTACAATCACACAGGGCGTCAATATTAAGCTGACATCTGATGGCCAACACTGTAAAGTAAACATATTTGTAACCTTTATTAAATTCTAGGTAAAAACAAGAACAAGCTTAAATGACTTCTTCACGTTTCCCTCCTCGTAAACATCCACATCTATTTGTTACAAAGTCAGCTAACATATCCTTGCAGCAGATACACAATGTAGTTGTATCATAAATAACCTTTGCCATGTATTCTGGCCTTCTTTTCTGCCTTCTGACATGTTTCTATGTATTGTTTCCACAAGGAGTTTATAAAACAGAAAACCTCTAAGTCATGGTAATCATTTTTCTTTTAAAAATATTAATAAAAAACAGTCAGACCAAATACCTCACAAAATAATATTAAAAAAAAACCCAAATTTGGGAACAATGTCTGGAGGCAGGCAAGAAAAAACTTCAGAATCATAAAAGATTTATAAAGAGGTATTTAAAAAAAAAATCTTTAATGAAATCAAAAAAAGTGTTTATGAGTGCTTGTTTTAAAGACTTCCATTCTTGGCAGATTATATAAAAACTCCGGTCTTCACCTTTTTTTTCTTTCTCAAGTCAATAGCAAAGAGGTGCAACTAATACATTTCTGGCACCTCAGCCTTGTAGGTGTGCAAATATCTTTTTCAGACTGGTTCAACACTCGTGGCACCCAGAAGGGAAAACATGGCTACCTAGAGATATTTAAGATTCAGAAGCCATGTATAGCATGTGGGCAGTGTATGGAAGCTTTCAGCTCCCAGTTTCCACTGAATTCAACTGGAGGGTGAAATGGGAGGGTCATTGCCACACAGAGTTGCAAAACTCCTCCTCTGGGAGATAGAGGCTCCTGTTGACCTCAGTATTCAGTAAAAACTCTTCACTAGATAACAAGCACAGATGTTGCTGTTTTGCAGGAGTTGCAATTTTGAGAGGCTGTAGCTCAGAAGCCAGTCCAGTCCAGAGCTTGTGGAAATAGAGCAGTACCACTGGATTTGGATGGGATCATCCAAATATTTCTGGAAAAATGCATACTAATCCATAAACTGCAAACATGCATATCTTCAAAATTATTATAACAATAAAAACTAAGAATGACCTACTTCAACTTACCAGCTTACTTTCTCTAAGAACGAGAACACCTGTATTTCATGTGTGTTTTATACCGTCCTTTACTCTGAACATAAAACCCAGCACAAATTTACAAAGTATTCATTTTTCAAAGAGATTCCTTTATCTGGCGGAAGGAGAAACAGTTGCATAAAAATCTTTCATTAAAGGTTTCTGTATAGTGGCTCTGAACTGATGATACTGATTTTGTAGTCTGGAAATAAAGATATTTTGCTGAAAGACTAAATTGTCCTTCTCAACATGATTAAAATATCCTGACAAAATCAGAGTTTATTGCCCTTGAAGAGAACGTTAGCTACCATGTTTCCCGAATTACAATTTTGTGCTGCTAAGACCTTTTTCTTTATTGGAGAAGGAAGGAAACATTTTGTGGCTGTTCAAAATTAAAAGCCCAGATCCCTGCTTTCTGGCAGAGTGTGATGCTAACCCCTAGGAAAGGTGCTATGCTACTCCAGAAGGCAGCCGTATGGCCTCCAGGAAGCAAGTCTAATGGGTCCATTGTGTATTTCAGGCTACATAAATGAAACTAGTTCAGATTGATCCATCAGCCTTGGTGTAGCATTCATTAGAAATGCAAAATGGTTTACCTCTTTGGAAACGGGAGGAGAGAGCACTTTGCATCATAACCTGAGTTAGGAACCAATATTACTTAATTATAGAAAGTACGGCATGAGAGAACCTTGACAGGTCATTTAACCCATGCTCCAGGTCCTGGATATTATCTAAATCACTCCTAAAAAACATTCTTCTCTAAACTGCTTAATCATTCTTCAGGCTAAAACCTCCCAAGCAAAATGAGGTTATTTAAGTTATTGTTATTAGGTTATTAAGTTATTAGGTTGTTGTTATAAGGTTCCTCCTACTATCTAACGTAAATATTTCTTATAGGAAGTTAAGCCCATCATCTCTTGATAGCTATAGATGAAACAAAGAGTAATTTATTTCTTCTTTTCTGTAGCAACCCCTTCCAAAATTGAAGATCGTCAGAGCTTCCCTTCAGCTTCCTTTCCTGTAGAGAAATCCTCTTCCTGCAGAAGTCGTGAAAACGGGCATAATCTATTGACTCTCATTCTGTCACTGAGCACCACTGAGAAGAGTTTTGTTCTGTCTCCTTCTCTCCCCCCTTAACGTATTATAACGTTAATCAGATTACCCCCTCCCCCTCAATCTTCTCGTCTCCAGGCTGAAGAGTCCCAGAATTCTCAGTCTTTCCTCATTTGTCAGATGGCACTTCATAGCCCTTCTCTGAACTCACTGTTAATACATCCATGTCTCTCCTGTAATGAGTAGCTCAGCACTGGGCACAGAAATCCAGATGCGTTTTACTAGTGCTGAGTGGAGGGGAAGAATCACCTTCCTCAACCTGGTGGGTGTATACTGTCTAACTCAGCCCAGGAGGACTTCACATTGCTGCTCCTTGGTCAAGGTGATGACCACCAGGATCCACAGGACCTTCTCTGCAGAGCTGCTTTCCAGTTGGTCAGCTTCCAGTCTGTGCTTGTACATGGGATTACTCTGCACCAGGTGTAGGACTTTGCATTTTCCTTCTGTTGAACTCCATGACGTTCCTGTCAGCCCATTTCTCCAGCTCTCAGGTCTCTCTGACTGACAGCGCAGTCATCTGGTGTATCAGCCACTCCTCCTGGATTTGAATCATCTGCACCATACAAGATTGCTGAACTCTATTGAGTTTGATGGGAGCTAGTGGGATTTAAGGAGTCCCATACCCTTTATGACCAATTAAGTATTTTAAAGGGTACCTTAGCTTGCAGTGTGTTGAAAATCTCACTTGCTATCTCCCCTTACCTTTAAGTTCCTAGACTACATTGAAAAATGGGCTTAAGGCCAGATGACTGTCCAGAGAATAATTACTAGGACTACCTATTCTTTCACATTTTCATAGAATCATAGAATTACCAGAGTTGGAAGGGACACAAAAGGATCATTAAGTCCAACACTTAACATTAAGTCCACACTCCTAACATTGTCACCATGTGACTGAGAGCATTGTCCAAAGGCTTCTTGAATGCTGACAGACTCAATACTGTGACTACTTCCCTTGGGAGCCTGTTCCAGTGCCCCACCACCTGCTGGGTGAAGAACCTCTTCCTAATAGCCAACCTAAACCTCTCCTGGCACATCTTCCTGCCATTCCCTATAGTGCTATCATAGGTTGCAAGAGAGAAGAAATCAGCATCTGTTTCACCTCCTCCCCTGTGAGAAGGCAGTAGACAGATATGGGATCCCCTCTCAGTCTCCTCTTCTCCAGGCTGAACAGACCAAGTGACTTCAGTCGTTCCTCATACAACGTCACCTCTAGACGTTTTGCCAGCCTTGTGGCCTCCTCTGGACACTCTCCAGTAGTTTTATGTCCTTTTTATACTGTGGCACCCAAAACTGCACACAGTACTGGAGATGGGGTTTTGTAGACCACAGAGCTCATAGAAGGTCTGTGTGTTTATGGTTTGGATTTTTAATCCTTTCTTTAATTGTAGTTTACTCTAGCATTTTCTTCTTTTTTCTTAAAGGCCACCATGTTCCAACTAAACATTTAGCAAGTTCTCTGCAAATCTGTAAATGCTGAATCTATATTGCTGTTAGCCAAAAGAGGACAGTTTTATTTCCAGATTATAGCTTGAGTTTTTAATGATAGTAATTAGAAAAAATGTCTCTTAATTAATGGAGGGTATATTTTCCATTTTTAAATTGCACCTACAAACTCTCCTTACACATACACAAAATTTAGGAACATAGTAAACATTATTCTGATTTGCAAATATAATTACTGAAACTGAAATCAAATTAAAAAAAAAGAATGAAGCAGGAAATTCACAATATTGTTTTTGCTGAGTATTTGCATCCATCTAATACCAATATACATAAATTTATGAAGTGTTTTGAACCTTTAGAATTTTAAATATGGGATGCTATCCAATTTTATTAGATAAAAAATTTTTGCAAAAATCAGGTCTGTCAAGTTTAATTACAGAAGTCTTGTGCTACAGAAGAAAACCAAAAGTGGTATCAAATACTCTTCCTTCTTATACATTATCAGAAGAGTTCATTAATAAATAACATTTGGATAGACTATTTGTAAATTCAATATGGAAGTTATCATGTTCAAGTGCCATGGAAAGTATCTGGCCAGCAAAAGCATTGTGAGCTGCTTGAAGAGGAAAGAACAGCTACCTTAACAATCTTTGTACTTAAGTTCATGACCCCAGGCCAACAAGTAACTTAAAATTATACCCATCTTTAAGCATATAAGTGCTTTTATAGGCTTTAAAATAATTGGCATAATGTTAAGATGCAATCTTTTGCACTTCTCTAAAGTCACATTACCTCTGAGAGTCCTTTCTTAAAAGATTTTAAATTTTGTTGTGTTGATTGCTGATGGGATTTTGAGTAACTGAATGCTTACATTAGATATTCTACTGTGGAGGAGTAGTGAAGAAGAATGGTTGTCATTAGATAATATACATAACTATCCCTTAATAATAAGTAGGCACAAATACGTTTTCACAGGAAAGAAAGTGATAACTCATAGGAAATGTAATTCCTAAGCATGAAGAGCTTTTAAGCTTAGAAGAAGGTTACTGGAGGCCCTAGCAGCCTGTACTATCACATAGAAAATAGAAACACTTCATGTGTTCTTCTGCCATTTCTTGTAGCCTCTCGGGTCGCTAATGAAACATAGCAGATAAGAGCAATCACATTAGCACAAATGAAATACTCTTCCCATTATTGTCAACAAGCTTCTATTACTCTAGGGACTGGAGAGAACCTGGGAACTATCACCAGTCAGATTGACATTTAGCTACGTAAAAGTAAAAAGATGTTTACAGTAACATCCTTGGGCAAGATTCATATGACTTCAGTTCTAAGTGTCAAAAAAAAAAAAAATTTTCATTGGCTACTCTCAAAGACCTCCAGATCTTTCAGGGTTCTTCTATGACTCTCTCCCTCTGTCCGTTTTGAGATATACTGCTCTCTTAATGTTTCAAATATAGTATATGCACTTAACACCTTTACCAGCCAAACCAAGTATATACCTTCATTGTAATTCAAAGGAGGACAAGGAGGCAGGGTTTCTGCATCACTGCAGTGCACTAAACAGCATCAAAGAATGTCTTTGAAATAATTGCCTGTGGTGCTAAACCATGAGAATAGTCCCAGGCACTGTTTTGGCCTTGGTCAACCAACCTTCTCTCCACAATTCCCACATGTATTTTGGGAATCATCATAGACCTACTTTTTCCACATCACTGGCTGTTGCAGGCACCCTGTTCAGAAGGGGTTAATATAGGCTCCGGGGAGAGTGATGGACAGAATTCTGAAATATGTCCTAACTTTGCCTGACCCTTTAGGTAGCACAGAGCTCAACCTGAGGTACAAAATCTTCAGCAAGTTTCATGCATTACCCAGGAAGAAGAGAATATCTTCCTGCCCAAGAGCTTACAGCATTTGCACAAGGATGAGGACACAATTTATTGTCTTCTCTCCGTTCTAAGTAAGGCAGTTTGAATCTATGACTCCTAGTCCTAGGAAACAAGGGCATTAAGGTAACACATTAATCAAGGTGGGAATCTTCTCTGTTCCTCTCACTGAAACTGATCCTCTGCATGGATGAGAAAGCAAGAAGCAGAGGGTCACAACGAGCCAGGTGAGGAGACTGACTTTGTAGCCCAGCAATGCGACCACAGTCACTACGCAACATCTGCTTTAAACTCTCCCCAGCACAGATGGACTAATGTAAAGGGATCTTGGAGTTACTGATGATCAGGCTGAAGTAGAATAGAACAGAATAGGACAGAGTAGAATAGAACAGAATAGGACAGAGCAGGATAGACTAGACTAGACTAGAATAGGTTTAGTTGGAATTGACCTACAATCGTCATCTAGTCCAAATGCTTGACCAATTCAGGGTTAGTCGAAAGTTGAAGCATGTTATGAAGAGCAATATCCAAATGCCTTGGATTGGGGCATTGATCTCTCGGGGAAGCCTCTTCCAGGGTTTGATCACACTCTCAGTAAAGAAATGCTTCCTAATGTTCCGTTTAAACCTTCTCTGACACATCTTTGAACCACTACCACACATCTTATCACTAGATACCAGGGAGAAGACCTCAATGCTGCTGTCTCCACTTCAGTAGAGAGATGACGTACTTGCTACTCAACCTCATTTTCTCCAAACTAGACAATATCTAAGTCCTTAGCTGTGCATCATAGGACATTCCTTCCAGTCAAAAAAAAGAAAATTTTGTGAAACTAGGTCTTTTAAAAAAAGCACAATGTTATATATAAACTTTTCCACTACATTCAACGTATTAATTATTTAACAAAAAAACCTATGTGGCTGACAGAAGTCAATACAGTATTCCTCTTTTGATGCATCATGGAAGATGATAGGCATGTTTTGCACAAAAAAATCCCAAAGCAATTGAATGTATTAGTCACGTATTACAGCAACTGAGAAAGACAAATTTTCAAATCAAATGAAGCACAGAAATATAAAGTGATATGTGTGGGTCAGCACAGGCCAATGATAAAATTAGTGATGAAATGGGAATTACCCCCATATCCAGTCCCTAGCTAAAATCTGTGGTGAACAGTATTCCTTCCCCTATAAGAATATATATCTGGCACATCAAATTAGATCCATACTGAGCACATATGAGATGATCTCCATGTCAATTATAACGCTATCTATAGTATAGTATACTTATGAAGATTATTAATACTAATAAGCATTAGAGATACATTCACAATTGACAGAGAATCATAACATAGAAGAATGAGTATATCTAGATCTTTCACAGTTATTTGAATAACTGTCATAAGATTTAAGTAATTTTTTACCTAAGATCCTTACTCTAGATTTATAAAACACCAGTACACTGTATAATATCATGTAGTTCTTTGGTGCTGATTGATTTTCCTGGATATTATTATTTCTTATTTGCATTGTGATGACACTTCCAGATTGACGGATGAGGCTCCTGCTGTGGCAGACCTAAAGCAAGCAGCACCAAATAGATAGTCCCGTTCCTGAATAGCTCCCGGGTAAACAAAGCAGCAGAGTTTGAACAAAGGAGAAATCACAAAGTGCCTGGAGATCAAGTCCCTCTGAAGAAACAAACTGATTTTCCTAATTAGGATTCTACCACTTTTGAATGCTTCCATTGATTTCAGTAAAGAGGGATTTCTGTATTTTATTTTGAAGGGATCATGCTGTTAAAACAAAGGAAAGTGAAGATACATAAAAATCCAAAACTGTAAAGTAAAGATTAAATCAAAATTGAAAAAGAAAATTGACTAGGTGGAAGAATTAAAGCATTAAACTCATTCAAATAGTCTTTATTTATACCTGCTCTTTAGATTAAAACTAAGAGAATCATATAAAATTATAACATCAACATCAGAGGCTGTGGGAAAAGTACAAATGGGATTATGAAAGAAAAAGACATTGACTTGGGTTTGGTTTGCTTTTTTTTTTCATATTTATATGCTTCAGCTGTTCCTCTGACTGCTGCAATGGTTAATTAATGAACTCAGCAGCCTTCCTCTCTCCTCTAGAGCTAACTGCATGAAACCTTGCAGCAGAAGAAGCTGGCAAATGAAATAGCAGCACTTCTTAAAACAGATGTTAATAAACAAAACTCACATGATGAAATATTACTCTGGTAGCCAATGTCTGCCTGGTTTTGCAGTTTGCCCTATGTATATTTCCTGATATTTTTTTGCTCTAGATTAGGCGGCACCACAGTGGTATCTCTGTCTGCAGATGTGCATGACAGGAGAGATAAGAGTAACAAATCTCACTCCAAGAGCTTCCCAGCAGAGCCGGACATCCACGTTTGTGTTCTCTTTCAGAAGAAATGTGGATTCAGAGCAACGTTTTCTCTAAGGAGGGTCCTAAGAAGTGATCTTCTTGGTTCACCTAAAGATCCTAATGTCTGTGGGATTCTTTATACTACACTCCATGTGATTTAACTCAGGTCCCTAAATCAAGCTGCTGTGAGTCTCCAAGTCAGTCAGGCTTTAATTAGATACCTTGTAAGACCCTTTGTTGCAATAAATGTGAAGTACTCAGTACTGCTTGTGCTTGATCCCTTTTGACCAGCCAGGTCTCTTTTATGCCCAATTTGAATGAGGGAGGCTGGTACCAAAATGCTCAAGACTCACTGTCCCACTAACTCAGCAAATCACATTCATCTCCCTCCTTGGGACAGATTGTAACTTTACAGGCCCTTTTGCATTGGGGATGGATACAAGCTGCACTGCACCAACAACAGAGAAAGTGAAAGTGTTTGTCTCTGAATGAAGGGCTAGATGAAGGAGAAAAGGCTCAGAAGCAAGGTCCTTGTGCACTTCACTTGCAGACACATAACTACTAGAGTTTAAGCCAGAAGCCTATGTTGAACGCTACCATGATCTTACAGGTACTTACACAACATGCAGAAAGAATCTAAGATTGACTATAAAATAGCCAATACGATGAATGGGAAGAGAGCTAGCTAGGAAAGAACTGTGGAAGACAGGGAGTATGTCTTAAACAACATTTTTCCCCCGAGATTTAGGGATTCACTATGAAATTTTCCCTGTACATTTGGGCTTCTCAGCCCCAAGGCTTCTTCTCCTCCACACCCAAGGGCACTGCCTGTATCTTTTTTTTCAAATGCTGAACAGGGTCTACCAATGTCCTTTAAAATAGCTGTATCTCTTCTGTATAGTAGCTTCAATGACTGCAGGCTCATCCGTTATTTAGTTTCTTCTATCTCCAAAGCCCTCTCCATGGGCTGTGTTTTCTTTTGAGGAGCTGGAGGGGCAGCATAGAAGGAGGGAGAGAAATTCTCTGGGGAAGCTGAACCATGCTGAAAAAGAGATTCAAGATTTCATTCATCAAGACAGAGAGAGGGGACCAAACCATACAGTCTGCTACTTGGGACATGTGCTTGAGGGAATGGTTTAATATCATCATATAAACCACTAAAATGTTCAGCAAGGACACCACTACAGATGAATTCCGTAATCAGTTGGATCAGTTGGTTAGAGGTTTTTTTTTTTTCCCCCAGTGTATCCTAATCTTTTATCTTCCCAGAAAAACAGCTCTGCTAGGAATGAGGCAAGGTTTGCTTTTGAGACTCTCTGGTGAGGTAACAGTGGTGGATTTCAATCCCCTCAGGGGGAAAAGGGATTTAGACTTCTGTTTGCTATATCCTAGGAACATCTTCATCACCGCATTTGTTACACAGAGGAAGAACACAACCACATTTTCATCTAGTTTTGACATCAGGCAACTATTTCATGTGTACTACAACCCCAAAATGTGCTCCCACTTGGAGAGTATTTGGATTCTGGCTAGGCTGAACAGTAATTTTAACATTGAGTCGTTGAGGGACTCCATGGAATTCTCAGAAACAGAAGTGCAGTGAAGTGCAAGACTGCACTTAAAGAAATATGATGTTAGCAAGGTGCCTGCAGAGGTGGAGTGTTAGGCAGCAGTTGAGCAGGGGTTTCCAGATCTGGAGTTTCCATCAGCCTAAGCACCACTTGAAAAGCCTAATTCTTTTCTTTTTACTAAATTCACATTTTATACTCCAGTTTTTCTTGTACTTAGCTAGATGCTCTGGAAATGAAGAAAATGGAGGAAGGAGGCCTTCCACTCCCCATCTTCTCTGCCCTCTGGAAGGAGAAGAATCTTTTGGACAGTACTACTTTTGCTTTCTTATATTTCCTGTTCAGAACACATAATTGGCTGGGCTGAGAAGTGCAGTAAGAGGATGGACTGTCTTTTGTACAGGCTAATAAGGATCTTTGCAGCATGATCTGCTGTTAACTGTCAGCTGTGTGTTGCTCTTCTGTGTGATTATTTTGCATTAGGTGCTACTATTTTAGAGTATATGTTTGTTTCTAGGCCATGAGAAACAACAAGGAAGCAACAAGCAAAAATTTAAGTACAACCCAGAAGTGTCTTCACAGCATAAAATTGTCATATCAAATCTAGCAAAGTAGCTTTCACTGAGAGTACTGAGTGCGCTGAGTATTGTAGTTTGAAACTCACTGACAAAACTAGGTTTCATTTATATTTCTGCCTTCATTTTAGAGGAAATCTCTGAAGGCAATTAATCATCAAATTTTAAATATAACTGATACTTTTGCCATACTTAGCACAACAATGATGCAGCTGCTTCAGAGAAAAGTGTATACAATTCTAATTTAATTATGCCATGACCTAGTGATACTGGTCAGATGATCTTATAGGATATAAAAAAGGAAACCAGATCATAATCCAGTCTAAAATCACACTGTCAGTTTATGTTACCCGTAACAGATTATGACTGAAAAAAGAATATGTAAGCAATGCTATGAAAGCAGCCATACAGATAAAGGTGAAGTGTTTGGATTCTGATACTCAAATGGCAGCCAACTTTGAAATATCCCTATATGTTATAGGTTTAACAGACACTCTGCAAGCATTGGGATGACAATGTGAAGAGGTGAGCATGTTTTGTACAGACTCACATACTGGCATCTAGACCAGATTTTGGAAAACACATAGTTTAAATATGTAGATAAAAGCTATTTGTTGCCATTGCATAATTATATTGATTTATTTCTATAGGATTCCTTGTGACTTCATGAATTCTTCCTTTTCCTCTATTAATAACTGTGAGAGAGGGTTTTGGGAGAAAAAAAAAAAAACAAACAAGCAAGAGCCATTGTATTAATTCACAGAACTGTCTAGACTTGGAGAGACAGATGCTAATGTGTGGGGAAGAATGAGTTTCCCCAGTTTTAGTATTAACCATTTCAAAGTTATTTCTAAATGTAGTTTTAAAGATCCATTTAGTATGTGTAATTTAGGACTTGATTCTTCAAGGCATCCGTTATGCAGGTGACTTACTCACAAGAGCAGGCTTACTGACTTGAGTGGTATTTATTTACATGAGTGAAGAGTGCACAGGCAGAGGATTAACATCCAGAGTATGTTTGTAGCTTACATAATTCCAAGCCTGTCAAAATTCATGTCTATATTATCATCTGCCTACATTACATAACACTACGCAGCTCTGAGTTGTTTGTTCGTCCCCATATGTCTGAAACACATATATGGCCTTAGAAAATTTGGATTGTGTGTCACACTATAACTAGGTAAAATGTAAGAATGAATCTAATACAAATGAAGGATTTGTTTTGGGGAATGTCAGAGGCAAACATCACCCCTAGCACGGTACCTGACCAGGCAAACAAATCAATGCACTTTACTTGTTTACTAGTGAGATCTTGCATTTCTCATTTATTTGCTAACAGAATCTTTACTCAAGCCAGTACCAGTGTTGCCTTTACCTCAATCACGGCAGCAGTCTCTCTTTACCAAGCTCTCCTCTGACTGAGCAGCAGCACATTGTTCTGCATTTCAGGCTGGGGTCAGCCGGTTTAAAAGTGGTCATATATCCACAGAAGCAAGTGGTCATATATCCCCAGAAGCATATATCCCAAGAAACTAGTGAGTCTACATTTGGTTTGTTGTGTTTGTATTTTCTTTTCAAGATTTAATCTCAAGATAGTCTTTCTCCTTCACCTTTACCTAGCATACTGGTTCAAATTAATTTTGGAAATGTAAGGGAAGAAAAATCTGATGACCTTTTAAGTGTTACTGTAAGAAAAAAAATGGTGAATAGTGGGGGCATTATTTGTATTCATCATAATGTCTGTGTTCAGCATTACTAATAGTTTAAACTGCTTGTGAAAACATTTATCAATGAAAACTAAGGTTCATTAGGAGATTAAGTGAAAACAGATCACAACACTTGATTTTCCTCTTGTATGAACTGTTGCAACTTCGTGAGTTTAGATAGACTTTTAACTAAATCATACCAGTGTAACTGAGAAGATCAGAACCATTATCCACATGGATACAATCGGATTCAGTAATAAACTGAATCCAGGGTAGACAGTTTTTTCTGTTCAGAATTGAATTAAGTATTTTCCATGCATGACGGTCTGGGCTCATCAAAATCAGTGAAAAGCCTGTGATCTGTACCAAAATCAGAGTTTCACCCTCTGTTTTTTCTTTCATTGTATACTTTATTTCCTCGTTTTGGTACAGTTTAAGCAGTTCTCTGCACTCTGAGGCACAGCAAGATGGTCACAGGTATTGCTACATAAACAGATAGCTCATTTAGTCTTGTAAGGCTTCTCTGAAGGGAAGATGCAGTATTTTATCTGGGAAAATATGCCCTGTAATAAAAGAGAGTCCTTTGCCTGCAAAATCAAGAACTCTGTTCTGTCCAAACAATTTCCTAACATTGATGACACAATAATTTAAGTTCTCTGTGTTCACCTGTAAAGTAATAGTTAAATACTCTTCACCAGCCTTGAAAGCCCTCATTCTCTTGAAAGCACTCTGCAATTCTCAAAAAAAAATAAAGAAATGGTGCAACACTACAAAGTAACAAAGCTGGGCTGCCCCATTTCACGAAACTGGTGAAGGGGCAGGAGAACAAGTCTTATGAGGAGCAGCTGAGAGAACTGAAGTTGTTTAGCCTTGAGAAGAGGAGGCTGAGGGGAGACCCTTTCACTGTCTACAACTATCTGAAAGGAGGTTGTAGAGAGGTGAGTGTTGATCTCTTCTCCCAAGTGACAGGTGATAGCAGGAGAAGAAATGGCCTCAAGTTTTGCCAGGGGAGGTTCAGGCTAAACATTAGGAATTTTTTTCACTGAAAGTGTTGCCAGGCACTGGAACAGGCTACCCAGGGAGGTGGCTGAGTCCCCATTCCTGGAGGTATTCAAAAGTCTAGTAGATGAGGTGCTCAGAGATATAGTTTAGTAGTGGACAGGTACGGTTGGACTTGATGATCTCCAAGGCCCTTCCAACCAGATGATTCTATGTTTCTCTCCCTGGGCGCCATGTCCGCCTTCCCCAAAGCCCCAGGGCCGAGTGGCGAGGACCCAGTGCAGAGGATGCGCAGCCGGGGTGGGGGAGGAAACGGCCCCGTGCCGTAGGGGTCGCACAGGCTCCCGGCGGGGCCGCTGGAGGGAGCCCCCGCGCCGCCCAGCAGCCGCGCAGTGCTGTGGCAGCTTCAGCACCGCGAGGAAGGACAGCGGCCGGGCCCCGTGGATCCGGCCGCGGCGGGAGGGAAGCGCAGCCCGCGCTGCGTTCGCTGCGGCTGTGCGGGAGGGAGAGGGCAATCATCTGGCTGGTAATTGTCATTGTGCAGCGCTCAAAGGCAGTGCACTCACACAACTGGTATGGTACCAGGTTGCAAAATTAAGTAAGATATTAGTATCTCTCCTGAGAAATGTCTGTGCTAGGAATATCTGTGGGGAGTGTGTGTGTGTGTACCAGCTAAACAGCTGTGGCATCTGTGCATAATGAAATAGCAGTGCATTATTTATAGCTCTAATACAGAACATGGAGGTAAATTCAGAAATCAGTGTACATCACACAGATTTTGAACCCAGAGCTAATAGCACCAGTAGAGCATGGGAGTGGGACAAGGTGCACGTTTGCAGTTCATCTATCAGTATGTTACCAAGAGCTGGGAAACAACTCTGTGCAGTCTAATTGTCTCACATCCATATCAGGACCCAATCAGACACGATAAACTGGGGCAGCTATTCCCGAAATAAGGTGAGTTTGGCCACTGGGAAGTGAAGCCAGGTAGCCCACAGCTAACAAGTGCAAGGAGGAAGAGGATGGACAGAAGTGGGCAGGGGTTTCAGGAGGGCCAGGGTCTGAGGGAGGTAGATGTGTTACAAGGACCATCATCATCAAAATTTCCAGCTGCAAGATAAGCTACTTCCTAGCTGTGCATCCCAGCATTCATGTAAACAACATGCCACCAGTAACACATTCTTCTGCACCCTCCCTCCTTTGGGGATTATCTACCACTACCACCACCTCATTCTCCCTGACGCCCCAGAGGTAGCCAAAAGAAGATGATAATCTGCTGTGAAATATTGGTAGCACAGAGCTCTGACAGACTCGGGGGGAGGGGGGCAAAAGGGAGCATCAAGAATATCCATGATTAAGTTGCCCTAGAAAGACACTGTTTTCTTGCCTTGCAGGGATGTTGGGAGTTTGGTGCATTCTCACTTTCATATGGAAGAAGCCAGGTGAGTGTGAAGCCAGCTTAGTCCTGGCTTTAACTCCTCAGACCCATATCTTGCCAGGCACCTCTCAGTGGCTGGCCTATACCACCACTCCCCCATGTAAACAGTACCCTGTCCTAGACAGCACTTGCAAGGATGCAGCACAACAATGTTTGCCCTATAATCACTAGCAAAAAAAAGGCTTCTTGCTGCCCTCCAAAGACATTCTAGGATTTTACACAAAACCTACAAGAGGAGTTTTCCCCTGATTCCACTGGGGCCTTGCTTTTCTCTCCTGGCAAGAGAGTAGCATACTTTACTCATTTTTCTATAGCCCAGATCAAGCTGTGTTACAAATATGAAAGTATCAGTCCTTCCAGCAAAACCAGAGTTAAAAGACACGAGCAAGTAAAATGAGGGATGAGCAGTCGGAGAGTTTGTCCAAGACAGAGTCATCTTATGCCATGGAACACTGCTGGAAGTAAGGGAGGGGAATGATAAATGGCCTATCCTTCCCACCTATACTCAAAGGTATTTCAAGGCGTAACAGTGAAGTAAATGTACAAGGACAGAGCAGTCATGGTGTGTCCCCATCCCAAGTATGAGATGAAACCTTGGATAGGCAGTGTGGGACTGAGGAGTAGGGGGAGGGAGGTTGCATTGTGCCTATGGTCCCCCCTCCAGGTAACAAACCTCTGAGCACCTGACTAAAGGGGAGAGGACCTCTTGGGACACCACACATCTCCTCTAACCCAGAGTGACAGATAAAGAGCAGGGTTCCCACCCTTCCCTCGCCACATTACCTGGTTGAGGGAAGTCACAGCCAGCCTGGGAATAACCAGCTGCATGATGAGCTGCAAGACAGAGGTGACCAGCCCAGCCAGGATGGCCCAGGTTAGTGGCAGCGGGAGCATGCTGTAGGTTGCAAAAAGTGTGAAGAGCACATAGCCAATGCCGTCCCCAAGGAGGCCAAAGCCCAGGCCAGCTGCAAGAATCTGTGTGGCCATGGCCACCCAAGTGACCACACCACTGTACTGCAGGTAGGTGTAAGAAGTCGTGTCCTTCCTGACCACCACTAAGGCACAGATCACCACCTCGATGCCAGTGAAGAAGCCCAAGAGGATGCCCTTAATGGGGTCCATGGGAGCAGAGGCCAGGGTCAAGTGGAGGAACAGCAGGGTGAGTTTGGTCAATACATCCAGGATGTTCATGACCACCTCAGATTTGCGCCGCTGGCCCAAGAAGTAGCGCTGGTAAAGGCGCTCCAAGTCCCGAGACTTGAAGGAGTTGCGGAGTGTGGGGAAAATCACCCCACGATAGGTATAGCCCCAGTTGAGGAAGAAGTCGGAGTTGCTGGGGGCACAGTCCAGGGGCAGAAAGCCCAGGTCCCCACTGCTGCTTGTGCGCTCCGGGAAGACTTTAGTGCCTCCGTTGTTGTGGCGCTCACCACCCAAACTCCGGCCAGCCGACTGTCGGCGAAGGTGGTGGTGGTGCGGGTGGTGGTGGTGGTTGGGGCAGCAGGTTTCCTCGGAGTTGAAGCCTTTGCCCCCACCGCTGCTGCCGCCGCTGCTGCTGCTGTGCTCCTGGATGAAACGTTGCTCGGTGATGTGGCGCACGGCCGTCTGCCACAGCAGACGCTGAGGTCTGCTGCTGCCGGGGGGGGTCCTGTTAATGGTGTAAAGTTCATCGCTGTCGCTCAGGCACCGCACCTCCGAGAGCTCCATGGTGGTGACTGGTGAGGGGCAGAGCGGGGGGAAGAGGGGGGGGACAGTCTTTGGGGAGGGGAGCTGGGGGGAGGGATGGAGCTGCGGGAAAGGAGGGAGGGGATGGAGAAGGGCGGGTGGAGGCGGTGGGGGTATCACATTTATAGGCAGGTCCCTGGGTCCGTTGGTTTGGCCGGCAGCGGGGCTTGTTTGCCAATAGGGTCGGAGGGGCTCAGCGCAGACAGCCCTCGCCCCGCGCCGGCGGAGCCTCGCGGCGCCGCATCCCGCGCAGCCCCGGCGGGCTCGGTGCGTGCCCTCCTCAGGGAGGTGAGCAGGGAGAGAGCCCAGCAGATCCGGAGAGGAGAAGGAAGGAGGAACGGAGCATCTATGGGAGCAGCCCCGTTGCCCGGCGGGCGATCACCGGCCCCATGTGGAGGCTGGAGGAGCAGAGGGGGAAGACCGCCTGGCAGAGAGCCGTTCACAGCGGGCAGCTGCTCTCTCCGGGCTTCCCGGGGCTCCGCTCCGAGGTCTGGTCCCCGGGAGCTGCTGTAATCCCCGCGGCTGCGGTCAGCGGCAGCCCTGAGAGCTCGGGTGGGAGGGGAGAGGCGACCGGGTTGTGGGCATCTTCGGTCACGGAGCCGGAGCCGCCGGCCGGGGGCTGCCCGCCCGCAGACCCACGGTGGCGGGGCATGCCCTGCCGGGCGCGCTGCCCTGGCTCACGGGGCTCCTCTGCCTGGGCTGCTCAGGGGTGCCATCCATCGCAGGTGCTAGGCTTGCTTGTTAGCAAGGAAAAAAAAAAAAAAAAAAAGGCGGGAAAGAAAGAAAGGAGGAAAAAAAAATTCCCACCAAAACCCAAGCCTAAAAAAAAAAAAAAAAAGCGAAATTGCGGGGAACGAAAATCCCGCCCTAAACTCAAAGCGCTGGGAACATCCCAACTTCTCTGCGGGTCAGGGCTGGGAGGGCTCCGGCTGCGGGGCTTCCCTTGGCAACAGGGAGAAGAAGGAAAGGGAGAGGGGAGGGCGCGGAGGGAGAGCAGGGGCTGCGGGATCCGGCGGCGGCTGCTGCTGCCCCGGGAGCCGCGGGGACTGGCAGCACAGCTCGGCGGCTGCTGCCCCGGCAGCCGCGGGGACCGGCACAGCTCAGCCACCGCCGCCGCCGGAGCTCCGGGGTGGTGGGGGGCGGGGAGCGGGAGGAGGCAGAGCCCGGCGCCGTCAGCTGATGCCACGACATCGGCGGGGCTGCCCGCACCCCGCCTGCCCGGTTAAAGCAGCCGCGGCTGCGAGGCCAGCAGGGAAGGCAGTGGGCGGGTTCTCAGGGTGTGCTGGGGGGAGGGGGACGGGGCAGGTTCGTTGGTCCCAGGAGGGTCCTCCAGGTGTCACTTCGGTTTCTCCAAGCTCCACTTTTGCAGATGCCCCATACCGTCTTGTTGTGCCTAGCAAACTTGTCCATTCGTTACGCTGAGACCTGACGCCGAAGTCAGGCGTTCCTTTGCTCAGGCACAAGGGAGAGGTGCATCAGGCCTTGCTTGGGAGTTAGGGCTCTTGCCCAATGTAGGGGAGCCTTGGGAAGCGACCACCTCTGCTTGGGTAAGCTCAGACCCACTGAGAACGATTTACGGAGCCTTGGGAACTGATTCCACTGCTACCTGGATAATATGAGACCCTCTGAGAATTGTGCTGTCGCTGCCAGGACTGTGGCTTTAACCACTCTCTGTTAAGTGAGCGTGTTTGTATGTTTGATGGCTCCTATCCTGTCAGCAGTTACATTAAAGCTGCTGTATAAAGAACAAAAACTGTCCCATACTCGGAGACTGGAGCTGGAACCGCTCCTCTCTCTCCCAGGTTGGCAGATGAAGTTGTCCCTGGTCCTTTGCTTGTGAGTTCTGTATGTGCCAATAAACCTGAATACTTTGTGCACAGTGGCACAGACTGGAGAAGAGGGGTAGGAGGTACCCACCTTTACTTCTTCCATCCCTCCTTTGTCCAGAATAAATCTTGTTAAATTGGCTGAATCCTATCCTGGGGGAAAGACAGTTTTGGAGCTGATCTAGAAGCAGCTGAAACAGAAATAGTCTACACATTAAACTATTGCAAAGCAAGAGAGAGGTGTTTTCTTTATGCTTCATAAGACAAGATGCAGCTGGCTTCTGTCAGCAGTGAGGGTGTGTACGGACAGAGTCAGAGCCTGGAAGGGAGCTGTGCTACCTCATCAAAGCTCTGACTTCTGTTGGGAGTCTGTGTTCTATTGCTTGAATACAACATGTGATACTTGACTTTCAGTGGGCCTGAGTCTACATGAGGATCCCTCTGACTGTCATTATTTAATTCAGCTTTTATTCTTATGGTAAGGAAAGCATGGAAATTTAGGAAGGATTTTACTTATTGTTTCTGTATTTGCATTACAATGGATGTGAGGACTCTAGCCAAGTGTGTGTCCCATGCGTGAGGCAGGTTTTGTAGAGATATAAGCAGAGGAAATTCTTGTTCTCAGAGCTCAGATAAGCAATAAGTGGTGCTTTTGTTAGCAGGGCTGGGTCTTTCCCATGGTTCGGCATGACACTGTTAAACTGGAAAGGATTAATACTAGTTTCACAATAATAAGAGACATACACCCTTGCTTCTAGATATTATAAATCCTTTGGAAATCACAACACTACTTGAATATGAAAATGTTACTGTAAGTGGGGAATTATTATATAAAGACTTGTGTATTTCATTTTTTCTTATATAAAAAAAATATAATTATTAGTGATATTACCCCAGAGCACAGAAAGAAAGCATCTTACTCATTCAAGATCGCTCAACACAAATCACACTAAATCACAGGAAAATAAGACAAATATGTCATGTAGCTTAAGGAGACACCCATCCAAAAGAGATAAGATGAAGCCAAGATAGGGAGCTGTCAGTTCTCTAATTCAGTAATTACTGAATCACAGTGCTGAAAAGGTCCTTGGTCCCATGGCAGACTGAGTTCTACCCTCACCGTTGTTCCTGCAATGGAGGATTTGTACCTCCCCAGGCAGTCTATTTCTCTGCTTCTTCATTCTTATCTTTTTTGTATCTAACCTGAATTTGCCTTGCAGCATTCACTAAGCACATAATTTCTTGTCCTGTCCACCATGGACAGGGAGAACAGATTATCCTGGCAGTAATCTATACATATTTAATGAATGCCTCCTCCATCCATTCCCTCCTTCCCTTCTAATTTCTTAGAATAAACAACTGAATTTCTGTATTTTTTTTCTTCATAGGTGATATTTTCTAGCTCTCTAGTTGTTCTTTTTTCTTTGGTCTGAATGCTGTACACTTCTTCATATTTTTTTTTCCCTCTCTGTGCAATGCCCACAACTCAACTCAGTTCTACAGTGGAAAAATGTGTTATGTTTAAGAACTTCGTCTCATGATCTGTAGTCCTATTTATACATCCCAAGAGATGTCTGCCTTCCTCCAATCTACAACTGATGAACTCCTGAAATTTCTTTGCTGTCCTTAAGGCATGAGCAGGTGTTATTTGCTTCATATGTTCGTAGCAGCCTACATGAAGTGTCTTGCATTTACCCTCACTAAAATGTATTGTTTTTTCTCATCCTGTATGCCCAATTTGCTTAAAACATGGTGAATACTAAACCTACCCTTCTCCATGTGAGCAGTCCTCCCCAGCTCTGTGCCATCTGTGTTTGGTGAACCTAACTCTCTTCAGTGGTGATGGCAAAGTGGTACAGTGCATTTAGGTAATGCTCCGTGTGCACATTTCTTCCCTGTATTTCTGAATCAGCCTCAGACATACTGGGTACCTTTGTGCAAGGTTACCAAGAGGGGACAAGATCTTTCTGAGCATAGGGACCCACTTCAGTTATGCTCTGGGCTCTGCAGAGCAAGGAGGAAGGCCATCCAACCTAAGGAGCCGGAGGGGGGTCGGCCTACTGAAGCCCTGGTTGTCACTGAAGGGTGAATGAGCTGGGGGTCCAACAAGATAATTTCACACGTACCTTCTGAGTCCAGATCAGGCTCAATTGGCACTAGATTAGTACCATGCATTTTTCAATCTTTGTTGCTATTGGATTCTATTTTTTTAAATAGAGCTAAATGACTTGACAATGTCACAAAATCACTAAAAGCCATTTAAAAATAATACTGTCACTGGAAGACTTTTGAAGGATGAAATCAGACACAATTCATCCCTCTTCTGTTGCCTGAAAGTTTATGTCACACTCCTCCTTCCCCCTCTCTACCCACAGCAGTAACATTTATGTACAGTTTAATGTTATGATATTTAATCTTGCAAATAATGATCTCATTCACTTTAGTGGGACTATTTATGTCCTCCGGATTGTAAGCCTGGCACTGAGCTTTGCAAAACACTCCAGGGTTCTCCAGTAAGGGTGGTCTCAATATCTAACTCATTACAAAGAAACACTTGCATTACCATATATCATCTTTATTTAAAAACAGATCTCACAGAATAAAAAAAAAAGCAAAACTGAACAGTCCACCTATAGCCTATCTATATCTTCATGCACACTTGAAATGTGAAACTTCAAGAATGATGGAAATGTCATAAAATGTGCAAATTAGCTTTGATTTCCTCCTTAGCTGTTTGGGTTTTTTCCCTATAACTGCCTTATTTTTTTCCTTTTCTCATTGGCAGCAATTTAGAAATGCTAATACTAATAGTGAAAAAAAAACCCTTCAGGTATTGATTGTGCTTCCTTTTTTAAAACTTGTCTATCATTTTTCTCAAATGAATGCATATCTGAATATGATGTCTCTATGAAACCAAGCAAAGAGCATAAGGGAAGGGAATGGATTAAAAAAAAGTAACACTACCTAGTAAAAGCACTCAGACTGATTAATGAAAACCATGGTAAGGGAAAAGCAAAGCTTCAATGGATTGAAAGATCAGATAGAAAGAAGACAAGGACAGATCATGAGAACGATCAACATTTGCTGGGGTTTGTAGATGATTTTTCTCAGTAGAGTGAAAATTTCAACGAAAAATTTCAAAGCTTGCAGGGAACAAAGTTAAAACATTACATACCTCAATTATACCATATGACGGGGTGGGGTGAGGGGAAGAAAAAGAAAAATGAAAGTAAAATAGAAAGAAATTAATTTTTAGGTCAGTTACGGAATAAAGAAGGAGCAAGTAATGTAAATTTAATGTCTATATTATAAAGACTTTGACTTTTATATTTTTTATTTTTCATTTTGTACCTTTAGTTTTTTTTGTATTTGTGTGTGTGTGTGCATGCTATTATTTCTCTATGTTGTGAAGCAACAGTTCCCTCAAATGGAAAAGAATTTCTTCATCTCTCTCCCTCTCTTCACAGAAACGTATACCCACATGCAAGAGCCAGAAGATGGTCTAAACACATAGATTTTGTGGAAGGTGGCAAGAGAATGGAGATGAATAGTTCACCTTCTAGTCCATGAGTAGAGCTATGTTTTCCCTCTCTCACTTCCAAGTCTGCTCCTTCCTTATCAACCCAGTTGTTACTCCAGTTTGTAAAATGAATTATAAGCTGTGATCATTGCAAGTCCTTTACTTATGACTTCGTGGGCACTGGTGCTGCTCAGGAATATATTAGCCAGGCTGTTTTGTGCTGAAAAATATTAGTCTGTCTATTTATGCAATTGTTGCAGTTTCCCTGGAAATTAATGTTCAGAAAGTCATTAAAGTGATGGAAATTTTAAACTCTTATAAAGAAAAAAAGTCAACATATTTTTAAAATAGTGTATTTTTTTTTCGTTTTCAAATTATTTTTTCAAATTTTCACTGTGGATGACAGGGTTTTTTTGGAATCGGAGGTGAAACACGATGGAGTCCTTAAAGTAAACAAGACTGATTCTTCCTTGTGAAAGGAAGATCTTTATCCTAATTGAGAATCAGGAGCTGTTTCAATCATTTGAAAAAAAGCTTCTCAAAACAGTACTGTTGTCTTTTGCATTTCTCTCTGGACCACTGAGAATTTTCCACCACTCTTTCACTCTTTTCCAAATGGGTTTCAGAGAGTAGCTGTTCCTTGGCTCATCTCTTCCCTCAACACATGCCATCTACTCTCCCATGATGTTGCTAAGACTGGGACACCTGCATTGCTGAATGAATAATACATTTTACAAAGCAGTAGACAGTTCTTAATGCTTTATGAGATTCCTTTGAAGAAGAGGTTTTTTCCTTTTAATATAGACCTTTTAATGTCGACCTTTGACTTTCATGTTAATTGCAACAGAAATTAAAAGGAAATGAAACACCAAGTTCAACTCTCTATGCACTATACGTGAAATCTTTATAATCTATAGCACACACTATTCACAAGCATTTTATTCTTGATTTGCTCTCTGAAGCAGCGAGTGTTGAGTGATAACCTGATGGGTGAAGCTACACTGTAAATTAATACTGGAAAGAAGATTTGAATTTGAGATATTCAAAAGAAAGTAAAAACCCCCAAAAGCACATGTAAGGCTGTTCACTTTTTCACTTGAAATAATACTTCTTAGCTCTATAAAGAGGTTTTCACATGCAGATCTCAAAGTGTTTTTCTTGTTACAGGATGGAGATGTTTCCTGTGTATGTATACAATAAACCTAATTAGGCTGCAAATGGGGAGTTGTTATACTGTATGAGATTTTAAATCCATCCAGATCAGTATCTTGCAGTTACCGCAGTATAAGACATATCCTTAGAGGAAATCCCTTTGTCAGCCAGATCAAAGAGGGGAAAGTCTGGTAGGGTTGTGTATGCATGTGCTCGTGTGTGTGTATTTAGCCTTGGAACAGGAACAAAACCTAGAAATGTTCCTGTTTCCAAGGGAAAGGAAACTCCTTTTTGTTTCTTCTTCTTCTATCTGGGGGAAAATCGTTCTGTTCAATTTTTAAATAAAATATGAAGCCAACTTTCAGACTCCTGGTAACTCATTTCTTTGCAGCCTTGTTTCTTTCATGAATCAAGGAACATGGAAGCCTTCATACTGTGGCTTGGGCTGGATTTCCCTTCTTCCAGGCGTGGTGGGGCTTCACAGATGATAAAAACTACAGAAATGTTGGGAGTCTGGGCCAAAACAGACTTGTACTATGTCATCTTATTTGCTGTGCCCCTGAGATGAGTTCTAAAGTAGTTCTTTACGGAGCTGAAAAGATGCTAGGCAAGTTTTTGAAAGAACCTGACTTATGCTTCTGAAACAATGCTTCATCAGATACGTCACATATGCAAATGTGTAGGACTGTGTTTTTCTGGACTGCAGATAAGCACAAGGTGTAATTCAGCTGACTTCCTAGGCAGTACTTTTCTCCAGCAACAAAACTCTTGCCCCCCACTCCTTTATCTACTGTATGAAGGTTTTTTGTGTTAGAAAATGGAGAGTATGTAAAATAACCCTTTAAGTGGCTTGCTGTATCACAGAGCAAGCAATAATGCCTGGTGTGCTGATATTAACAGTGATTTATTTCAAAATGAGCTCCCATCATAACTGAAGCATGTTAATCTGCTCATTGCCAGTCAAGCTGGGGTTGGTAGGTGTTCTTAGACAAAATGTTTAGGAGGAATCATTGACTCATGGCAATCTTTAGTCATTCTCTGAAATGATACTATTAATTTATATGAGATTAGCAGAGTACTTGTTTCTCCTTTCTGTTACCTTGTTTTTACATTCAGTAACATCTTCTTTGGCATAGAGGAGGATAACAGATTCACATTTGAACAATCTATTTGATATTGTATTTCTCTAAATCACCAAACCCTTTTATTTTCTAGTGTTACAGGATTTTCTGTAGCAGATTAAATCTGGACTCATTTTGATAACAATGGCAGGTTGTTGATGCTCTAGACAAATATGAAAAAAATGGCCTGTAGGTGGTCTATCCTACACACAAGATTAATTTGATCTTCTCTTGCATGACTAGAAAAGGCAATGTCAGCCTTAAAGGCTGCATCTATTCTGTTTTCAACATTGTGAGGTTACTAAGAGCCAAGGAGAAGAAAATCTCATTGCCAGGCAGCACAAGGATCACAGAATATCCAAAAGCTTTTTCTAGGCAACAGGCATGGGTTATCCCTGTGATACCTATGGGGCTCTAAAGCCAGCTTACATAGCTTCATATGAGAATCAAATAAAAGGTACTGTTAGTGTAATTAGTATTATTTAAAATGGCAACACGAATAATATAATTTACACAGAGGATGGTTCTATCTTCTTTAAGTTTTATGGGGAAGCAAATAAATTTATTTGTTCTGGAATCATAATGGGAGAAAAAATATCCAAAATTCCAGTGCAACACATGACACTACATTCTGCTGTTTTTTTGACATCTCTCTAATCAAGAAGGTGTGGATGTTTTCAGTATGCACCAGCTCTGTCATTTTGTTTTTGCAGTAAAATAATCCTCTGGTACTACGACCTTTTGATCCCAAGTGTTATTCTGTATTTTATTTGCATAGGAAGGCACAGGGTGTGGCCCTGTAAGAAGATGCTAGAAGTTTCTCATGTGTCCAACAAAGTCACTGACAGCCAGCTCCAAGACAGACCAGCTACTGGCCAAGTCCGAGCCCATCACTGATGGTGGTAGCACATTGATGATAACGTTTTCAGAAAAAAAAAAAAAACAAACCTGTGGCAACAGCAGCTGGAGAGATGAGTGAGACTATGTGAGAGAAAGAACTCTGCAACACTGCAGTCAGTGAAGGAGCGGGAGGAGTTGCTCCAGGTGCCGAAGTGGAGATTCCTGTGCAGCCTATGGTGAAGACCATGGTGAGGCAGGCTGGCCCCCTGCAGCTACTGGAGTTTTATAATGGAGCAGATATCCACCTGTAGCCTGTGAAGGACCGCACACTGGAGCACGTGGGTGCACCTGAAAGTTGTGACCCCATGGGAAACCAATGCTGGAGCAGGCTGCTGGCAGGACCTGTGGAGAAAGAAGCCTATGCTGAAGCAGGTTTGCTGGCAGAATTTGTGACCCCTTGGGGGACCCCCATTAAGAACTGCAACCCATTCATGGAAGACTGTCTCCTGTGGAAGGGACCCCACACTTGAGCAGATGAAGAGTATGAGGAGTCCTCCCCCTGAGCAGGAAGGAGCAGCAGAGACCACATATGATGAACTGACCACAACCAGAGAATCAAAGAATTACCCAAGCTGGAAGAGACCCAAAAGGATCATCAAGTCCAACTCCTTTCCCTACACAGGACACTCCCAACATTCACACCATGTGACTGAGGGCATTGTCCAAATGCTTCTTGAATATTATTGGCTTGGTACCATGACTACTTCTCTGGGGAGACTGTTCCACCACATGATGGGTGAAGAACCTCTTTCTAATATCCAATCTAAACTTCCCCTGTAACCACCATACCTCGTCCCTGTCACAAGCACCATACCCCTTTCTCCCCTCCTCCCTTGAAGGAGGTAGTGAAAATGGGAAGTGAATCCTGGGAATAATGTAGGGGTAGGGGAAAATGTTTTAAGATTTTGGTTTTACTCCTTACTATTCTACTCTGATTTGATTTGTAACAAATGAAAATAATTTTCCCCAAGCTGTGTTTGTTTCACCTTTGACAGTAATGGGTGAGTGATTTCTGCTTGTCCTTGTCTTGACCCCCAAGCCTTTTGTTATATTTTCTCTCTCTGTCCAGCTGAGGAGGGGAAGTGATAGAGTGGCTTTGATGAGCACCTGGCATCCACCCAGGGTCAACCCACCACATACCCCAATATAGTTCACATCAAAATATGTGAGACATGCCTCTGAAATGAAAGCCCAGTTTTGATTGCTCTAAGCTTTTGTATTTATTTTTTGGTTTGAAATACAGTCTCAACTTGTGACTACAACCCCATTGCATAACTCTCTCTACAAATGTATAACAACAAAACATTTCTGGTTCCAACAGATTTTCAGCCCAGGATGGGACAAAACACTTAGACATAGTAAAGGACCATATGGAATTACAGATAACAAGAGAAGTATGAGTGGGAGTAGTTGTGACCAATGCAGTAAGCAATGGCCTTTACATGGCAGTCATCTCTTTTGGGATTTCCACAGCAATTATGTCAGGGAAGTATTTAAATATTTAGTGGGCAAGATGATAGCTTTCCTCATTTTTACAGAAGCTGACAGAGCCTTAGCAAAAGACTGGCACAGTGGTGAAGTTTTAGTGCCACAAATTCATGATAGAAAATTGAAGTCTTTCTTCAGATTTTAACTGAGAGTTGTCCAAATCCACTCCAGCAGTAAATGCACTCCTGATAATTTTTCTTGTTTTTGCCAGCTAAAACTGTGAACTTCAACAAATATCCTGGTGGACCATTTTGTCTGTGGTCATCGATCACTGACTTTTTAAACTTCAATAGCATCAAACCTCTATGCTGGACTGCCGGAGGGCAGATTTTGACCTATTCAGAAGACTGGTCCAGAGCACACCCTGGGACACAATCCTCAAAACCAGGGGCGTACAGGAGGGATGGATGTGCTTCAAGGAAAAAGTCTTGAGTGCACAAGAACAGGCTATACCAATTAGCCAAAAGGCAAGCTGGTGGGGAATACGACCACCTTGGTTTAATAGGGAGATACTGAAGGAAATCAGACATAAAAAGAGAGCCTACCGACTGTGGAAGGCACGGCTGACTATTCAGGAAGAGTATAGGACTATAGCTAGATCATGCAGAAGGAAAATCAGAGAAACAAAAGCGCAATTTGAAATTAATTTGGCTACTTCTGTTAAGGATAACAAAAAACGCTTCTATAAATACATTAATAACAAAAGGAGGGACAAGGAAAACCTCCATTCTTTGTTGGACTTGGGGGGAACATAGTTAACAGGGATGAGGGGAAGGCTGAGGTACTCAACGCCTACTTTGCCTCAGTCTTCACCAATAGGAGAGGTGGCACTCATGATAACTGGTCTCCGGACCTCACAGATAGAAACAGGAAACCAAATGGCTCCCCTGTGTTCCAGGAGGAAACAGTCTATGAATTACTGAGCCACCTGGATCCACACAAATCTATGGGACCTGATGGATTCCATCCTAGGGTGATGAGGGAGTTGACAGAAGAGCTTACCGAGCCACTCTCCAACAACAGTCCTGGCTCTCTGGGGAGGTCCCAGATGATTGGAAGTTGGCAAATGTCACGCCAATCCACAAAAAAGGCTGCAAGGAGGACCCAGGCAGCTATAGGCCTGTCAGCCTGACCAAAGTGCCTGGGAAGGTTATGGAACAGATCATCCTGAGTGCAATCACACGGCACCTTCAGGATGGACAAGGGATCCGACCCAGCCAGCACGGTTTTGAGAGGGGAACATCCTGTCTGACCAACCTGATTTCCTTTTTCGATCAGGTGACCTGCCTGGTGGATGAAGGGAAGCCCGTGGATGTAGTCTATCTGGACTTGAGCAAAGCCTTTGACACTGTCTCCCATGGCATGCTCCTGGATAAACTTGGTAGCCCAGGGCTTGGACAGGTGCACTCTCAGCTGGGTTAAGAACTGGCTGGATGGCCGGGCCCAGAGATTGCTGGTGAACAGGTCTGCACCCAGCTGGCGGCCGGTCACCAGTGATGTTCCCCAGGGATCGGTGTTGGGTCCAGTTCTGTTTAACATCTTCATCGATGATTTAGATGAGGGGATTGAGTCCATCATAAGTAAATTTGCAGATGACACCAAGTTGGGAGGGAGTGTTGACCTGCCGGAAGGCAGGAGGGTTCTGCAGAGGGACCTTGATAGACTGGAGAAGTACTGAGTCCGACCAGATGAGGTTCAACAAGGCCAAGTGCCGGGTCCTGCACTTTGGCCACAACAACCCCATGCAGCGCTACAGGCGGGTGACAGAGTGGCTGGAGAGCAGTCAGGTGGAAAAGGATCTGGGGGTACTGATTGACAGGAGGCTAAACATGAGCCAGCAGTGTGCCCAGGTGGCCAAGAAGGCCAATGGCATCCTGGCCTGTATCAAGAATAGTGTGGCCAGCAGGACAAAAGAAGTGATCCTTCCCCTGTACTCAGCATTGGTGAGGCCACACCATGAGTATTGTGTTCAGTTCTGGACGCCTCAGTTCAAGAAAGATATTGAGGTGCTGGAATGGGTCCAGAGAAGAGCAACAAAACTGGTGAAGGGACTTGAGCACAAGTCCTATGAAGAGAGGCTGAGGGAGCTGGGGTTGTTTAGCCTGGAGAAGAGGAGGCTCAGGGGTGACCTCATCACTCTCTACAACTATCTGAAAGGAGCTTGTAGACAGATGGGGGTTGGACTCTTTTCCCAGACAATCAGCAACAGAACAAGAGGGCACGAGCTTAGACTCTGCCAGGGAAGGTTTAGACTGGATATCAGAAAAAGGTTCTTCACAGAACGAGTAATCAGGCATTGGAATGGCCTGCCCAGAGAGGTGGTGGATTCACCATCCCTGGAGGTTTTTAAAATAGGACTGGATGTGGCACTTAGTGCCATGATCTAGTAATCATGATAGTGTTGGATTAAGGGTTGGACTTGATGATCTTGGAGGTCTCTTCCAACCCAGATAATTCTATGATTGCATTATTTACACTTTAAAATATCTAGCAGGGATAAAAACCTGGATGATATAATAAGTGCTGTTCTTACTAAGTACCAGGCAAAGCAGGAGCACCGGTAGTTGAAGGGCACAACCAGATTTAAAAAATAATTTTTGCTAATTCAAGATATGGTCTGGAAAAATAAAAAAACTTAAAATGCAATTCACTAGGGGCAAATGGAAGGTACCATTTGTAGGCAGAAATAATCAGTTACACTAGCACATGATAGGGAGCAGCTGCTTAAATAGCAGTTCTGCAAGAAATGATGTGGAGGGTTATTGAAAATAAGCCAACAATGTCATGCTGTTGCAGGAAAAGTAAACATTGCAGTGCATAAGCAGAAAGGCTTGTGAAATAATTCTTCCACTCTGTTCAATACTGGTAAGTTCATAGCTGGACCCTGTCCAGTTGTAAGGGTACAGCATGGGTTGAGGACTCTTTAGGATGTGACATGAACTGATGGCCCTGGGGTGCAGTGAGGTGTGGTCCTAGTCCAGGGGCAGTGGTGGGAGAGGCCCTGGAATGACTGGATCAGGGCCAGCAAAGAACTGTTTGTTCCCTCAGGGGCCAGACCACAGTTTTGGAAAGTGCACATAAATATTGAACCTTCCAGAACCAGTTAAGAGATATGTGATCTGTGATGTCGGAAAAGTTTGAAAAGTAGGAAAGTTTGAAAGGAACACTTGTTTTGCTGTGTTCAGGTGTTGCCCTCAAGGTTATCTTCTAATAAAGAATAGTATTAAAAGAATGGTAAAGAACTAAAGCAATAAAAAGAAAGTATTAATGTTTTATAATCATAGTAAATGTTTTTATTTAGGTTTTTCTATCTGACTGGTACATATTTTACTAAAGAAAGAAGACATTCAAACTGCATTAGTAAATTTTTGAAGAGTGTGGTAGATGTAACATAGATGTGATGACACGTCATCACCATATGTAAACTTCATGCTTAATGTATTCTTGACTCATATTCACCTTTGCATTTTAGAACATTTTTTCTGTGTTAATTTAAATCGTATATCAAACAGTATGGGAAGGGGATGAGTTAAGAATTTCCTTTTAAAAAGTCATCTTCTAGCAGCTCAATTTTAACAATTTGTGCAACACAGGAAAAAATTCCCTTTTTATCCTTGATGGGCTATTAGCTGTTGAAATGTAGCTATTAATCCTTCATTATTTCAATAGCTCAAAGTCATAGATGCTTGTACATTTAGTCTCATAATGCTTTGTATTTTTGTACACCTCAATGTTTTGTATGAGCTGAACATAACAAGGCCACGTTCTCATTCCATCGAGACTCTCTTGACTCAGTAAAGAGGGAGGCTAGCAGAAATCCAGCTACTTCTCTCCAGTTCTGTGTTTGGCATAAGGCCAACAACAACACAACATAGTCACTCATCCCTGGAAGAAGACTAATCTCTGGAAGGCAGGATCCCCTCTTTGGGATGCTGTGTGTCTATAAGTATTTTATTTCTTATTGTATCCCAGAGTAGCCATACAGCAGAATGAATGACCATTCATCTGGATCTCCCTTTACTACTTCTCATTTGCTGTAAGGATTGCTCAGGAAAGACAGATCACAGGCTGCTGAATGGGAGCGCTGAATCCTTTAGCTGTTCTAAACTCATTCATTCCCAAACAGAAGTACCTGCAAGCATCTTGCTTTGGTGCACTCTCCCGAACAACACTATTTTCACCCAAAGGGTAGATCTATTCTACATTGCCAGCTTGTTTCCCAATTTATTTTTATATAGCCATGGGGTATCTGTGCTATGCTGAACTCCAGGTGCCTGAAGCTATAATATTCTGACATTGATATCATTGAATGGTTGATGCTATTACCGACAATCTATGTTCTGGAACTCATTTACTTGGACACTGTGGAATGGGACTTTCATACAGGAAGTGCCTGTAACCAAACAAATCGACGTTTCAGACACAGACCATTGCAGAGCTTCTGCTGTCTTTTTGCAAAGTATTAAGCAGAGTCAATTTTCCTACATATTCTAAAGTGTGATATCAGCGAATGCCTATGACTTGTGCATCTGCGTTTCAGCCTGGGTCCTGGATATACACCAGCTGAGGACACTCAGGGAATGACCCACAGGCGTAAATCTTGATCTAGATTAGAACTTTCATTTTACCTCCTCCTTCTTAATATAGAACAAGAGTGTCAAACTCACAGCTCCTGCTGTTCTCCGCCTCCTGCTCCTGTAGCGTAATGCATGTCACACACACTGCACGTGTGACCAGCGCACTGGCAGGAGTGTAGGGGTAAGTAGCTCAGTGCTGCCACTGGGTAGAAAAAAGGTGCTGGGCTGGATGAAACAAGGTGGAGGGCTGGATTCGACCCACAGGCTGTGAGTTTGACACCCTTGATATAGAACGATATTTCCCATAGAGGAGGCATGTTGAGGAGGTGGATTCCCAATAAACTTACCCCACCCCTGGATCATGTGGTGGGTGTAACTTTCCTTTGTCATGGCTTTTCAGAAGCTGATGTTGTGGTGAGACTGAAGCACATGAGGAAATTCTCACTCTAATAGTTTCCTGAGTCATACAATGATTATAGTGTGAGTCTAGAAAAGGAGAGAAAGACAATAGCTGCGACAGGACCTGCAAAGATGGAGGTACTGCCAGCTTGGGAAGATCTTTGTTCTTTGGGAAGTGCCAGTGTTAAAAGATTCACGAGAGAAGGAGGTCAACTGCATGTGCTTGTGCCACATTATGTGAAGAGAAGAGCCCAAGGGGAAAACTTCAGACTCTACTGTCCTTTATCTAGGACAAGAGTTTGAAGATGATGTGGCTCAAACTGCTTAAAGAAGTAAATCCTAAGGGAGGAAATATCAGAGAGGTATATGACAAGAATGGCCTAAGGCAGGAGCCTGAGACAGCACCAAAGAACCATGTTGGTGTTTTACTCAGTGCTAGTCACAACATAGCCAGGTATGTTTGACCAAAGATGTTTTTCCCCCAAAACCTTACCAAGGAAGTATTTGCTAGAATTTCTTGTCAAAATGAGAAAGGCTTTCAAAGATTCCCTAGCAGAGATCTAGTGGTTTAACTCTTCATCTGAAATAAGAGAAATTAATCTTCCAACCCTTGTTCTGACTGATGCAGAGCAGGATTTGAAGCTACATCTTCAAATGTCTTGTGGGTCTCTCGTCACACAGGTTGTAAGTGAATTTTTGTCTGACCTACTGAGTATGGAACGATTTGTACAAAAGAGAACTATTTGAACAGAACCGTGAAACAGATTCATCCAAAGTGATTCTGTTCTTTTCCAACTACTTATGGCTGTGCCTCACACTGAAGTAGTTTGTACCAGGAGCTGTAGGAGGATACCACAATGACATTCATTCTGTCCCTTGACTTGCAGGCTTCATATCTGCAATGTCTTCCTTAAAATATACACTTTGACATCAGAGGTTTTTGCTGTCCTTACAATAATTTGGAAAGGTGGAGCTGTATTGTACTAGGCCTTTGATTTCATTTCGATGAAGAAGGTGAAATGCAAATGAATATTTCTAATGTAGAATAATAATCACTTTAGTTGGATGAGCAGTAATGTGAAAAATGATCTAGGCTGAAAACATCTGGTTCCAGCAGAGCTGTGGGATGCTAAAAAGACTAGGCAGAATTTCAAGTCAGCAGGTTAGAAGAAGAAAATATCATTATCTATGTCAAGTTAAATTCTTGCATTTATGTGAGGACAGCTGGTGGCTAGGATCTCAACTCAAGGACACACACAAGAGACCGTTCGGCTGAATGAGATCTAAACTTATATAGCTCCTCCATACCTTGAGAAGTCAGAGATTAAAACTACACTTAAGTGGAGGGAAGTAGGCTATGAGGATTAATTGAATGTCAAGGGATAATGGAATGAGTTTCTTGCATTTCTGCCTCATACTTTTAAGGGAAAACATAGTGATGTTTCTCTATTCAGAGAAATGAGACTGCCAATAGGGCAAGAGGCCTCTATGTGTAAAGAGGAACAACTAGAGGCAAGGTTTCCTTCACTTATAAAGTACAGAACAAGAGTGGGAAGTGTCTGAGTGGAGGAGTGTCACACAAGGAAGGTAGGAGCGAGGTTTGTTGAATGCTCCACAACATATAGCTAGGAGAAATTTGTTCTCCTAAGGAACACTTTCTTGCTCCTTTCTCTCCTGTGTTCTGTCAGAGCTGTTTGGAACTGTATGTATGAACTGCTTCATCTGGAACAGCCTGTACTTGACTCTGCCTCTTTCTGAGTGCCTTGCTAATTGCAGCTGGGGCACAGTGATGCACTGATCTACCATCCACCATAGCGGAAACATCATCAGGGCTTCCTTCGGCACAGCTTTCAATTCTTTGCAAGGCTCAAGCAATCTAGAGAGATCTACCCCAATCAGGCCATCTAGTGGGCAGGGACAGTTCAGCAACAGTTCACTACTGTAAAGGATTAAGGATACCATGATTGAATTTCAAGTGGCAGAAACACTGGATCAGCCCAAACTAACCAAATGTTCCCTGAAGTAGCTGATTGAAAGTTCTTTAGTCAGTAATTATATGCAGCTTGAACTCACAGGGACAAGTCCCGAAGTTCTGCTATCAGCCTTCATGACTAAACAGGGAAACAGAGTCCTACAAGTGTATCTAAGGATGAAACTCAGGCTGTCAGAGAGATGGGCTGAATACATCTCCAGGTTTTTACCAACTGTTGCAACAGTTATTGCAGTTACTTTAACAGGTTTAACAGGTCTGTTTTGATTGAGATCTAGAGACTTTTCTGACTCAGCTGCAATCAAAAAATCATCCATGCTCTTTATTCCCTCTCTTTGAATGAAAGAGTTTCTGTTTCCAGTTTCCAAATAGTAAATCAAACCCACATGCATGTTCCTGAAGACAATGAAATTTAGCATGTGTTGTTCTACAGCTTCATTCTTGAACATATTTTCAAGTCAGAGATAAGACTGAAGGTAAAATTTTGTTATTCCATAACATCCTCCATCTCTCTGCTTATACAGGATTGACTCCTTGTTCTATTTCGCCCAGTTTTCAATGACTAAAAGCACTGTCTACCATGAATGTGTTTCTCTCTGAGTAATAGACATTACCATTAGTCTGTTTCTTAAGAGGTCAGCCTGGAGATATTTTCACTGTATGTTATTCTCTACCTTCTACTTATCTTCCTTCACCACAAAATATCTTTTGTTGTTCCATCTTCAGAAGAAAGTAACAGATATTTTTGTCTCCTGTGTATTTGCCTGTATTTGATAAGTAATGCATGACCTCTTTAGTTTTGTTGTGTGGTTGTTTGTTTTAAATAGTACAACCCCCCACCTTTTTGCTTCTGTAACTTGCTTCAGTAGGCATACTCCCTGGCTTTGAGCCCCACACATTCTTCAAGGTGTTAAAACTGCATAAAGAGGAAATCCCTTGAGCATTAGAATGCACAGGATAGATTTAATCATTTCCCTGTCAGGGCTACTAAAATATTCAAGAAGCATTTGGTCAATGCCCTCAGACATATGGTGTGAATTTTGGGGTTGTCCTATGCAGGGACATGAGCGGGTGTCGATGATCCTTGTGATTCACTTCCAACGCAGGACATTCTATGATTCTATAATTCTCTGAAATCTGTCTAAACGTAGGTCATCGGTTATTTGCCACACCCAAGCATATCTGAAACATCTACGTGGAACCGACTTGAGACCATGTGCATATCTCTGAAGTGCTGGAGGCCAGTTGGGAATCCCTACGGCAGCTCAGCTTCCCCCATATGTCCTTGTCAAACAGTCATGTTGCCAATGGCTGCTGCAGATATACTGAGCTGAACAGTTCATAACATTCAATTCAGACACCTGTAGCCAATATCTAAGCTCATTTTAGACATCATAGATGAATTGTCTGACAAATTCAACATGGAGATGAGAACTTTCTAGGTCAATATGATAGTCTTATCTTTTTTGTTTATTTTTTGTGCTCTGCCCTGTTCCTATTTCGTAATGATATTGGCAGATGATTCATGTTCTTCTGTTTCCCTCTCCTTTCACCACATGGACAAGCCATCCACTGAACGGGGAAGACCATGTTTGTAATGGAAAGTCTTTAACCCAACCCTCACTCTTCCTCCTTGCTTATACGTATTCTAGGCCCATATTTGCTTCCATGCTACAGCCCTAATCCTCACCTTCAAAAAAGGTTTGTGCTGCATTTGCAGCACATCTTTGACTATGGAAACTGGGATGCTGACAAGTAAACTTGCCCAGAAAGGAGAGCACTGCACTTAAACTATAATCATCGTGAGTCACTACAGCAGCTTTTTAGAGCCACAAGAAGTATTTTGACTTGTGCTCCATTTTCAGTAAAAGCCAGAATGTTCTGTAGAAATCAGACACTATGAAAAAATAATTTCCTTGATAGTCCAAATTTATTTCTACTGTGTAATTTTGTTGTAAATTTTTCAGCTGACAATGGAATCATCTTGTGTAAGACATATTTCTTTCAGAATTTTAACATGAGGAAAAGGTAAAGATAGGTTTTAAAAAATCAGTCTAATAAATGGCAACAGTATTATGCAAAATATAAACACTTTTTTAAAAAAAGTCCGTGTAAAGGTTTCATTTAGTCTTTCCTGGATGAATGCTTTTGTAGAGCATGACTGATTTTGATCCTTCTTTGTTAAAGCCTAGTTGAGAGAAAGGGAAAAAAACAAAGTTTTGTCAAGAATCATAAATTATGCCCTAAGAAGATACTCTGTTGAGGAGACAACTGCGTTAATGAAGCCCAAAATTTTACAATATCTTCCCAAAAAACTTAAAAAATGAGCATTTATGAAAAAAAAATTGTCTACAATAATGAATTGGAAGCATGTAATATAATTTGTTTGGGATTTTATAGCAAGGTTGGAGATCATCAAAAAGCAGTTATAAACAATTTACAGCACTAGGGAAGGGATAAAAATTGATCAAAGAATTTTGGGGCTTGCTTTTGGTGAAGCTATACTCCCAGGTCATCATGTCTGATGCCGTGTGCTCAGTGTAGGTGAATACAAACAAATCGCATTTGCACTGTACAATCTGTAAACCATACACTGGCATAGCCACCAAGGTTTCACCCAAATATCTAACAAAGGGCAGGGGAAACCCTTTGTAATTTCTGCCATTGCACGTCTAATAAGATATAGAAGGAGCTGTAATCCAGATTTTATGTCAATATTTTTAATGGTCTCTTTAGTTAAGATCCTGCAGGATAAATGTAAGTCTATAAGAAACCCAGATATTTAGCTAGAAAATGCAATGAACAACAGACTAATTGGACTGAAATAGCTGCATGGTAAGACACTGCAGCTTTGATGTGAGAGAGTTCATTTCCATCATGGACCAGTCCCTAATGTTCACAGACATCCCTCAGAGCTCCTGCAGTAGAATTTGCTGCCTGGTACCCCTGTAGAGTCAGTGTTTGTGGCAAAGCACAAAGCCTGGGAACAGCTATTGTTGAAATTAGCTAATCTGGGGATGGGGAGGGTGTGCTTTTTCATTATTTCTTCTGCTTCCATTCTTGCCTATTCATGGCAACCCTGGTGGTGTTTTTTTCCATTCTTATTAGAAATTGACAGTAAAGCTTATTAGTTTGCACATGTCAGCTCTTCTTTTTTTTCAGGATTTCTATTCTTAACCTCTCCAGCTTTGGAATGAAAAAAAAAAAATCAGTCTCCTGCTGCTCACCTTTTACTTGTCAGAAATACACATCAGGTTGTCTTCTGTCACTGGTGTCTTAAAGCACACTGGAAGTTAGAAACATTGCAATAAGGAATAGTAACTTCTCCTAGAGCAGCTTAAAGGCAGTGCTAATGCATTTGAACCAGATTTTTGTTCATTGCAGTTGAACTGCTACCTGAGACTGCAAAACTCAGTGAGCAGGATGAGATAGGCTCCCGAGGAACTTTCTTCCTACCTCCATAGGGGGAATACACCAGACTCTTTGCAACCTTTTAGATAACTTCTGGTTGTTCTGAAGACAAAACCTCTTCCATAGGGCACTCTAATTGCACAATGTGTGATTTAATTGGAAATAATGACTTTGTTTTTAAACAATAATTATTTCAACTCAGAGCCAGCTTGTGGAATAGTATTTTCTAAAATAGTTTATAGATGATGGAACTGTCTGTTTCATTTTCAACTGTTGTGTACATCCTTCAATTTACCTACTTGGTCTTGTTTATGTTACTACAAGGAGCTATAGACAAAGGGCTGCTGGTAAGCGCAGTCAGAAATGAAATGAAGGCGGAGAAAAAATAATCTTCAAAGAAAGTATCAGAAGGCCTTACAAGAACAGACGGGGCTTAGAGGAAGTGTCTATTTATTTGGCTGCAGCCAAGTACACAAGGCTTCTTTTTTTTTCCCAATATTAGAGTCTTAGATCAAAAGATAAGTGAACTGTCATAAACCACCTCTATAGACAGTTTGGTGGGAAACGGGAGCTGGCGTAAGGGAGTGAGGAAACAAAAAAGCTATTTAAAGATATTGCAGGAGTGAAACCAAGAAAGGTAGAGGAGGATCAAGACCTTCTGAGCAATAAGCCTGGCTGTTCTAGTTAAACAAGAACATCTCAAATTTATGAGGAGATTGTGAACTTTAGTTAGAGTCAATGAAGCTTTGCTCTTGGGCTAACACTCTCCTCTGGCAGCTCTTTGAGTAAATAGGCAATTCTTCATTTTCTCAAAGCTCTTTTACATCACTTTCCTCAGAAGTTGGTCAAAAGCTTGCCGAATGAGTTTCTTGAAGGTGTAAATGTGTCTGAGAGAGTGAGACTTAGTTTCCAAGCAGATGTACCTTGACGGAAGTGAAAGAAAGAGTGCTGATTGCCTGACACCAGTGTTTACAAGCGACTAAATGGATGTGATGGTTTGGATCATGATGGAGATTTTTATTTTGGGATAGCTTTAATGCAAATGTTAGTCCAAAAATAGCTCTGGCAAACAGCTTATGCCTTTTAGACCCAGTCATAAGACAACCTAAAGTAAGCAATTCTGCTGCTGAAATATGTGTTCACACAGCTGTTGGGAATTACTTTAATGATCCAGGTGTGATTCCCCATTAGTAGCTGTACTGATGAAACTTTGTGGCGATGTCTGCGTTTTTGCTGTCAGTCAGTACATCTAGGCTGTGCTTTCATACCAATTCAGAGGCATGATCTCATGTATTCAATTATCCTGGTGTAATGTGAATTAAGGTCATTCTGTTGTTAATTAATTGTTTGTGCCATGTTAAAATAGTTCCCTGAAGTCCTCTGCACTGCAGATTAATATGAACTTCTCCATAGACTTAGCAGTTCGAAGTGTCTCACCAGCAACTGAAATGATGCTGACACGCTGGGCTGAGGGTTATTCTCTGTGTGCACGAGGGAAAGATTACAATAAAAATTCAGCTGTCTTTTTGGATGTCTGTTGGAAATCCTCTCTCTGAAATACCAAATGAAATCCATGTGCCATAAAATGAATAAGTAGAAAAGTGAAGATCATTTGTCTATGTCTAAAGAGCTCACACGAGCCCACTGTGTTAGCAGACAGATGATAAGAAGCAATAAAATTTTTGCTTTTTAAAGACATGGCTGAGAGTCTGGGAAGTCACCTGTAAGGAATGTGTAAACAACTGACCATATTGTTTTCAATAATCTCTCAATGTAAACTTGGGGAAGTTTATTCACAAACATCATTGCAATTTCCATAGGCAACTCATAATTGCTATTATACTCATGCCTAGCTGCAGCTGGCTGCAGTTAAAAATGGAATGCTGGGAATTTTTTCCCCATAGTTTGTTTTGGTAATTAAGATTCTGATAATTGGGGCATTATTGTGACAGTGAGAGCATGAAAGCTTTGCAAATCTCACCTTGTGATCAAGCTTTTAATCTGAAAAACTTGGCTCAGGGCCTATTGATGGGAGGATTATTCCGCGAGTCCTCTGCTGCTCTCATTCTTTTGAGAGTCTTTTCAGGATCCCACGGTGCTAATGTGAATGGCTGCTTCCATTGGTAAGCAGCATTTCAAGGCTTCTCTCTGCATTCATTTACCCACTATTTTTATCAAACTCTCCTCGCCAACACCAATTGTTTTCCTGGTCTTTTGGAATGTTTTTTCCTTCAGTTAGACTAAAAGGAACATGAGAACGTAGCAAATAACCACCATGAGAGTACTTACCCACTGGAAGAAGGGCCAACATAGATAGTGGAACCTTCAACCTTTGGGATGTTTAGACTGAACCCTAAATTCAGTTGTGAGATACCTCACCCAAATTTGAAGCTAACCTTGCTTTGATTGGGGTGTGGGACTAGATATTTCCATGAGTTCTTTCTAGCTTAAGGTTTTCTGCGCTTGTGTTCTTGTCCTAGGGGGTTATTTTTTTTTTCCATTTAGTACCGAAATGCAGAAAAGATCATCCAATCATTTAATCAGAAACCTTTCAGAGTGTTGGCTGTGAAAGTTAGGAAATCCTGAATTGAGTCCAATAAGAAATTCAGGTCTCTCTTTTTGTACATTTAGAGGTTGGTTTTTGAGGCTTATTTCCCTATACATATGTACAATTATTTAAAAAGTAGGTAGAAAATATTTCCAAATCAAATGGGTTCATATCTTAAACTCATAATCACCAAGAAGTGTATGCATCTCTAGGGCATGAACTGAACTTGTGCTGCCTCAGCACAGCGTAAATCCGGCTGCAGGTCACCAGAAAAGGGAAGGAAATTCTCCTCAGGAGACACCAAAGACCAGTACTGTGTCAGGTTCTGCATACATGACATTGCAGCATCTATGAGTCCCTGAGTTGAACCAGACAAAACTGAGTGATACAAGGTAAAAAGAGGGAATTTTCTATAAAGAAGTGGGAGCCCCAACCAGAGGTGCTGTTGCATTCCCTAGTATCTTCAGAAATCTCTAAGCATATTTTACAAGGCAGTAAAAAAGCGGTAGAATCAAAGTTATGAAGTCCATAAGTCCATGGACTGAAGCTTGGAGGTTCCTGAACTGTATGGACAGCTTTCCAGTCAGTAAGTGCCTTAACCCAATTGAGACTCTCAGAACAGGATGTTTATTGGTTTCTGATCCATAGTAAACTGACAATGGTGCCCATCATGGCTCTCTTTGGCTCTCTTTACATAGAAGTTGAGTGATTAGAGGATTCCACACAGAACCAGTGAGGTTCAGTTTGCGTTTTTACTTGTGTCTTAAAGGTTTGAAGGTTACTAACTAGTCAACCTTGCCAAGTAAGGATGTTGTCCCCATTCTTCCAAAAAAAGGGCGCAGAAATTCACACGAATTGTGATACTGGAGTTAGAGCACACAGCTGGAGAAGGGGAGAAACCTGGTTCTGCTCCTACTTCCCAAAACCTACTTCTGTGTTTTATTACGCATGCTTCTGCAGTAATGGTTGTCAGATAAAATACAGTAACGTCTACTAGAATAGTAAGAATATTATGCAATTCAGAATGCAAATAAAACACATGATTATACTTTGCTTATTCTGTAGGCTGCTTGAAAGGCATAAATTAAAAGCTATGTGAAGCCTACAGATGAGACATTAAGATTCTGCTTCTTCTTCTTCCCAAGGTTTTTATTAAGAAAATGATTTTAAATAAAGGAAGACCAGACAAATTAATTTATATATGAAATAGGGTCTGCTTGGAATTCTCTGATAGTTGAGCTGCTGATGAGATAGTTCTTTACAAAAAACCTGACAAAACCCCAAAGTTTACAGAAAAAAAAGGTGTATCTTTCAACAAAAATATTTCAACTGATACTTTCAGAAAAAAAAAAAGCGACTTTAAGGCAAACAAAATTTTCTGTAGAAATGTAGACAGTTATGGCTACAAGAACATTACTCATAATAGAACAATAATAATGAAGTTTTAATTCTAATAGCTGAGATAACTTTCCTAAGCTCTCTAACGCTCAGTTTAAGCCCCTTTCCCAAAGCTTCCCCCTTTTTAAGAAAAAAAAAAACTATAGAAAAACCAAAATCACTAAATATATGTATTTATGCATTTTCTAAATATAAACAACTACATACAGTAAGGAAAAACTCCCAAGAAAGGGAAAAGGGGAAGCGACAATGGGAAAAAGGACAAAAAGGAACTAAAACAAAACAGGCATGCACAATTGTAACACCCGGTAACTAATAAAGTGAAGAACTAGCAAAATCTCACCACTTCCCTTGAGGAAAGCAGAACAGCTCAATCCGACCCAGGACTCTCCCCCAACACGTGGGCAGACAACAGCAGCCACCGCAGGCCTCAGCTCCAGACAGGACTGGCAGCAACGGAGTTCCTGCTCTCCAACCTCCTGGAAGAAGAAGAGAGCGTACCCCCTTACCTACACCTAATTTATATGTTGTGTTACGTTAAAGGAAGATACGGAATACTTCTGTGGATCCTAACCTCTGTTGTTAAGAAAGACCTGTAAAGGCCATTTTTTTAAGGAAGATCTGAAAAATCCAAAAGTCAATCCATTACAATAACCTGCAAATGTCGACTGATAATTTGGGGAAAAAAAGAAATGAAAGAGCTACAGAACTGACTGAATTTCCAATATCAAAGTCATTACAATTTTGTTTACTCTTTTTTTTTTTTGAAATGTTAGAGGAATTTGAGTAGATATTAGAGGAGATTTTCAATGTTTGTTCGTTTTTTAAGAGATTACTCTAATGACCATTACTGAATAGAGTAAGCAAAAATAAATCCAGCAATCTGAATATGAGATAGAGATACTAAATGTAATGTGAGGGAAAAGAGAAGATCTACCTATCTGAAAGTAGCAGAGCAGGAATTTGCTAAATTTCATCCTTATTTTATATGGGATAATTCAAAAAAGTAAAGCCACTATTTTCAAAAATTATCTGCAATTTGAGTGCATATGTTGCAAGTGATTCTTAGTTAAGATATAATTTTCAGAGTTAAAGACTCTACCTGATGTGAGTGCTTGAATAATCTCGGAATTTGATCTTATGTCTAAACTTTAGAATGCAGACTCTGTGACATCAGAAATAATAATAATAAAAAAAAAAAAAAATCAGTTTTGAATGTTTGACTCATGACCTTTCTTAGCATTCTTAGAAGTCCAGAGTGCTCAGGGCTATACTCCTACTGAGCTCAGTGGCAATACTCATTTTGTCTTAAATTAATATGTTGACTTGCATATAGTAAAGAGATGTGATAGAATTTTATTTGCCATTTTATAGCATTTGGGAAAGTAAGATTGCTTTCTTTAAATGTTTTCATTGTGGACGAAGTGAACATACACATACGGAAAGAAAAAAACAAAATAAAAAAACCCCAAACCAAAATAAGATAAATCAGAATTAATTATTTGTTACTTTTTATTTTCCATTCTGTGATATTGTGGAGGTTCTTGGGACACCTGATGTTCCTTTGATGATGATGGATTCGTGATACTATTCCTTGAAGAATAGCCCACAGCATTCTTTGTTATTTTTCTTTCTATTTCATATGTTTTATTAAGCAGCAAACTCTGTTTTTCCAGTGCAGACTTCCATTTAATTCAAAGCAAATGATTCTCTAAGTCAGACTTCTCTGGTTGAGAGCCAGTTCCTATGCCCATGCAGGCAGGTCTGTCAAACTGTGACCCTCCCTCATCCCTGATATGTTTACATTGGTAAGATCACAGAGAGAGACATAAATTGTTTGATTTGAGTAAAAACAGTCAGAACGTTTAAATCACGAGAAGTTCATAACCCAGTGACATGGCAATGAAAATATCTCAAAGTGTTGCCCGCATTTTTTCAAATGTGATGATGTTACAGTGTTGCTTTATGGGCAGTGACATTTTAACAAAAGAGAAGCTTGAAAATAACTGCATCTGACTCTAGTTAGGGGTTTTCTGGAGGCAGCTGGGGCGACTGATCGAAGTCCCAGTTACATCTACCCTAGTAAACTCCCTATGACCAAGATCACCCTTTGGTAGTCTGGCTTACTGGCACCTCTCTTGTTCTCTAAAATGTGACTATATACAGACTGAGAGTAGTTTCTACCCTCCACTAGGTCCTAAGGGAAGTGCTGGATGTCCCAGAACAAAGCTACACCAGTCTGAAGAATATAGGTATACATACAGTCTGAGTCTATTACCCATCGATATTACCATTGATATTCCCTGTGTTTCTTGATGTGTCCAAGAAATTCCACTACCCTTGGTCCAGATTCAATACAGCTAGTAGGCACTTAACTGAGTAAGTAAGCTTCTTTCCCTCATGGAGATAGATGGAGTCCATCATATATACAAGCTAGACAGACAACAGTGCTTTCTTGGAGACAACTGTCTCTCTCTCCAGAACACATGGATGCCCCTGATGTGGGCACCTCTGCTTGGTGCATGCAGCTAGCCAGGCTGAATCTGGGTGTTTGTATTTCCTTTCTTTCACATGGGAGATGGGAAATGTAAAAATTCAGTGAAGTCTGCTACTCAGGAAATCATGATACAGTATATTTTAAGTGCTCAAAAATAATTTTGGTAGATTTGCTCAGTAGAAGTATTCACCATTCAACATTTTTACCGTCAGACTCAATTTTGAAGTACACGGTTTCTAATCTACAAAAAAGACATAAAGTAACCCAGACACCAACTAGACTGGGACCAAGAGCAATCTAGCTTCAAACAGGCAAAGAAAACTGAGTGTTCATATAAGCTGTTGATTTATTAACTGGAGTTTATTATCAACACTGTATGATATATATCAAAAAATCTGAAGATTTACATTTACATGACTATTGCTGCAGAGGCACAATTTCTAGCAAGGTTCCAGATTTGCATTAAAGGCTACCTCCAGCTGACTCACTTTAAGGTGGATAACCAAGTGGTTTAGTGTAATTAGAAGTGTCTAGCTATTCTTTTCATGTTTTCAGCATTAGAAAATGGTACACTTCTACTTCACTATCCTGTAAAGTTCAGGAATATGTTAATGCCACACTACACTTCTGGTCAAACAAGTTTTGTCCTGTAGGAGCATGATTGTAATAGCACAAAGCTGAAATGAAGATAAAAATAATTTCTGGACTTTTAGTTTACTTTTCTTTGTTATAGCAATCATTTTGGTTCTTCTAACTCAAGTGGCCCTTGTGTTTTAGGACCAAAAATTGTGGGATAGAAGAGGTTTTGTCACCATCCCTGGAGGTGTTTAAAAAAAGGATAGATGAGTTTTTGAGGGATGTGGTTTAGCGGATGATGGGTGCGGTTGGACTCGGTGATCTCAAAGGTCTTTTCCAACCGGAAGATTTTGTAATTCTATGACTTCTGTCCGATAGTCTGATAGGAAAATATTACTACTAATAATACCAAAACAATCACTGATCATGCTTGAGTCCACTAATTTCATCTTCTGTGTAGGTGAAGATATACAGCGCAAGGCTAAGTGCCTTTTCCAGTGAAAAAAAGTGCCTGCACTGTCAGAGCACACTGTTAGCTGCAGAGAGGGAATAAGATTAAATCTCTTGAGTCCTCTGTTCCTAAAGTGACTTTGGTTTAGAGAAGAAGATGGACAGGAGCAGAACTGATACTTTACCTTGGAGAAGTGGGGAGTAGGAAGTAGGGTAAGCACTGGAGTAACCTACTCTTATTTTAGTGACACTGACAGTTAGTCACTGCAGTTGTTAACCTTGTGCCCACACTACAAATTTTTTACCCATCCTGTGTGGTGAATAACTCCTGCAGTTCAGTCACATCCACTAAAATAGATACAACACCTGTGAACTTGTACCTCTTTCTGATTTGTGAAGGCTGAGACCCTGGTTCTTCCGCAGTGAAATCTAGAGATGAAGCTTTTGGTAGGAATTAATCCTCCTATTGAATTTAAAGTCATCTTGGATTTTAGACCTCGATTTTCTTCAGTGAGCACTCAAACTGAATATCCTTCCATAAAGCCCTGCTGACATTGTTCTGGGTTTTTCTAGTCCTTCAAACTGAGATTGTCCATTTACAGTATCCTATTGCAATTTTCGATGGGGGTTTTGGCAAATCTCTTCTCTGATAATGTCAAGATGAGAACTCCAAGTGCCAATTCTGGTTATTGTGAAATTATTGGTACAAACACAAGGTTTAGCCTATTACTTTTATCATTGGCTAGAAGAAAAATTGTTATAGGGAATCTGGCATTTCTTGTACTTTCCAAACACATTGGGTGTAGACGTCATATCCATTTCATTTCAATATCAAATACAGTATTGCCCCTATTTTATCTCATATGAGAGTTTGGAAAAAATTAATTTCTTCTTCTTTCTTTCTTTTTCTTCCATCTGGGACCTTCTCTGCGTCAGACCTTTTCTTATGCTTGAAACAAACTCTCCATCCCTCTGACTGGAATCAATATTGCCTTAAACCTCTCTTACATTTTTTTGCATCTATCTTTCCCATGCTATTTGCTCTGTGCAGATGATTTGCTGACGAAGGGATCAAGTGCACCCTTAGCAAGTTTGCAGATGACAACAAGCTGGGTAGCAGTGTCGACCTGCTTGAAGGAAGGGAGGCCCTGCAAAGAGATCTGGACAGGCTGGATTGATGGGCTGAGACCAAAGGAATGAGGTTTAATAAGTCCAAATGTCGCGTTCTGCACTTGGGACACAACAAACCCATGCAGTGTTACAGACTTGGGGAAGAATGGCTAGAGAGCTGTCTGGAGGAGAAGGACCTGAGGGTGTTGGTTGACAGCCAGCTGAATATGAGCCAGCAATGTGCCCAGGTGGCCAAGAAGGCCAATGGCATCTTGGCCTGTATCAAAAACAGTGTGGCCAGCAGCACAAGAGAAGTGATTGTGCCCCTGTACTCAGCACTGGTAAGACCATACCTTGAGTACTGTGTTCAGTTCTGGACCCCTCAGTATAAGAAGGACATTGAGATGTTGGAGTCCATCCAGAGAAAGGTGACAAGGCTGGTGAAAGGGCTGGAGAACAAGTCCTACGAGGAATGGCTGAGGGAACTGGGCTTGTTTAGTTAGGAGAAGAGGAGGTTGAGGGGAGACCTCATCGCTGTATACAGCTGCCTGAAAGGGGACTGCGGCAGAGCGAGTGTTGATCTCTTCTCTCAAGTGACAGGTGATAGGACAAGGGGAAATGGCCATAAGTTGTGCCAGGGGAGGTTCAGTCTGGATATGAGGAAGAATTTCTTTATCGAAACGGTGGTCAGGCACTGGAACAGCTACCCAGGGAGATGGTTGAGTCACCACCCCTGGAGGTCTTTAAAAAAAGGATAGATAGATAGATAGATAGATAGATAGATAGATAGATAGATAGATAGATAGATAGAGTTTTTAAGGGACATGGTTTAGCAGATGATTGGTGTGGTTGGACTCAATGACCTCAGAGGTCTTTTCCAGCCAGAGGATTCTTTGAACTGGGAAAGGAATGTTTCTCATAGACCTTGTGGTATACAAACTGGGGTCATGCTGATGTCTCAAATTGCATTACATGTCTGTATTAAGGCAGTTGGATCATGTTTCACTCAAATTTAAAAAGTTGAATTCCACCACTCAGAAGGTGGTAGGACACAGGGACAGGCTCCCAAGGGCAACAGTCATGGTGCCAAGCTTAACAGTATTCAAGAAGCATTTGGACAATGCACTCAGACACATGGTGTGAATGTTGGGATTGTCCCATGCAGGGACAGGAGATGGACTTTATGATCTATGTGGGTCTCTTCAAACTCAGGCCATTCCGTGATTCTGTGCGATTCTGTGCATTTGCTAAGCCCCTTAATAAGTCATGCAAGGTATCTGAATATGGAAATTATGCCTCCATTCAGGTATCCAAATCTGAAATTTTTACCTGAACAGAATCTGGGCATCATAGAATCATAGAATCATAGAATTATCCGGGTTGGAAGAGACCTCCAAGATCATCAAGTCCAACCCTTAATCCAACACTATCATGATTACTAGATCATGGCACTAAGTGCCACATCCAGTCTTACTTTAAAAACCTCCAGGGATGGTGAATCCACCGCCTCTCTGGGCACTACCACCTCTCTGGACATTACTGTATTACTTCAGTTGTTATTTTGCTTTATGTTTGGACAGATCAATGAAGCTTCCATACAATTATTTTAGAAATTGCTCTGGAATTTTTTCAGATTATATAAAATTTTCTAAAGCAAGACTGGTATATATTGCTCACTGCACTGTTAACGGATTTGCAATTTCTAAATCCTGTTCTCATAGTGGAAGTAGAAAAGGTTAGCCTATGTTGTTTAGCAAAGGTTTTGTTCAATATTGAAAAGATAACAGTTGATAAATAACTGTGGGGAACTATGTTTCTGATTAAACTGGAGCCAGTTTGTAAACAAGCAAATAAAATTTGAGAAGTTGGGTGCAGAGTTTAATGCCAGATATGTTGTATGGTCTTCAACTCATTTAACTTTACCTGTGCACACCACAAAAAAAAATATTTATCTGATTCTAAAATAACTTGAATTCCTGATTTATTCAGTGGAGACAAAAAGCACTTTTGGAGCAAAATTTCTGCGTTCAATTTCAGACTCCTCCTTTGTGGGTGAGGTGTGTGGTACCATGTTTCTCTCACTGACTTTGCAAGCAGCAGAGATGACACGACCATGTGTAGATGTTTGTAGTAGGCCAGATGGGTCTCATCCATGCAAATAATTGTATTCACACCATCTCACATTAGACATCAAACTCAGAGGCCCCCACTAGGAAGCAAATTCCCCTGCTTTCGAGCTGTATAAACAAAGAGAGCAGAGTCATCTATTCAAACAAGTGATACAGAGCTGAAGTCTAACATACATGTATTGACCATCACCAGAGTAATTTCATCTCCATAGAGCTATTCGTATCCAAGGAGAGATATTCTCGCTTTGAACCTATATACAGATGCCTGCAGTTGGAAGGTGTGACTACTTCCAGAGGTGGAAATCTAAAAGCATGAATCATGTCTTAGTTTACTCCCCATAGATGTCACATCATTTTTTTAAGTACCAGCTGAAGTTTTCCTGGGGTATGTAATACAGACGTGTACAAAATAGTTCAACCTATTTCATTTTAGGTATTAGGAAATATAAAGCAGAACTTAAAGTAATATGTACTTGGAGGTTTATTTTTGTGATGTTATTTCCATGGTTGTATAATTTTTTAATTTATTTTTTCTTTTTCTTTCTCTTTTCTAATATGCGATTTGAAGCTAATAGGAAACTAACACTGGAAAGAAATCAAAATATAAATTGGGAAAGAAATATGCAGTGCATGCACATTGCACTGATATTTTCTTGCCTGCAGCAGTAACTGATTTCCAAAGTAAGTTTCACATCTTGCAATTTTCTTACCTGCAGAAGATAAATAGTTATTTAAAAAAAAAAACCTACAAATCTCATTTGTTTGGTTCTGACATTCTTGTCTGCTTAGGTCCCACACTGCCACTGGCCATTTTTGTTCATGTCCTTGCTAAATCACTGGAACACAAGTCTGAATGCCACTGCTGGAAAAAAAATATAATTAAAACATTGAAATAGTGAGTTCCTCTCTTCAGTAAAGGTGCAAGCAACAGGTACAGATGTGAGAAGGTTCGGAGAATAAATGTGTATGCCTTAAGTCCAAGACCTCATTTGATATAAAATAACAAGTTTTGAACAAAGTAAAATAAATCATCTCTGGACAGTTTTATTTCCTAAGGACTCTACCACAGGTCAATGGTCTACTGAATTCACTTTGTCTCACCAAAGACAGAGTTTAAGTCTACAATAACTCACTATATATATTGATTTGAAATTTTTTTATTGCTGTGTTTGTCATTGTTTAAATTCGTACTCCACAAGTAGCACTTTGGTAGAAAAAAATAGATGCACTTTAGCCCAAAGGTTTGCAAAAAACACTGCCAACCTTATGTGCCTTTCACTGGAGAAGCAAAGTAGTTACATATACTAGATGGATTCTAGCTCTGTTGTGTACATATATAATCATATTTTCCTACTTTTTTCTTTTCTATTTAATTGTATTTTGAATATTTGATGTCAGGATTAAAATGAGGCTGCTTCCCACCAAATTGGAAATTTCATGCCTTTTGTACAATGCTGTTAAATTTCACAGATTTCATTACAGTTTTCACTAAAGAATATGTAATATGAAAATGTAAAGATTCAGATGATTGGCTCACTGGAGTCTCCAGGGTGTGATTGGGACTGTTTTGGAAATTTCACCTTGGGAAGCGCAATTTGTTCCCTTGAAGAGGGAATGTGGATGATTAGTGATGCTAGATAGAGTGTCAGCTTCTCATTCATATTACCGGACATTACTGCAGCAGAGCTGTGAATGTCTGAGTTCTTCCTCCTTCAGGATATTCAGGAACTTGGGCAGGGGCAGTCTCCTAATATTGACCTGAGAATCTGCATTGTGCCATGGCACTGAGAGGCCTAACCAGTGCTATTGACATATGACAAATTGCCTGGCTCTATTACCTACTCAATGCCTTCTTTAGCATCACATCCATGGGATCAGAAATGTATCACCTAATTGTGCCTATCTTCAAGCCAGGATGAAGATTTGCAGTGTTTATTGGCATTTTTATAAAAAGTAGAGCTGTTAAATTACCACTCTTAAACTTCCTGAAATTTAGCCCTGCAGAAAGGTGAAGCTGTGCTATTTTTACTCTAATAGCAAACTGCATCCTTCTCATATTTTTTACAGATCCATTTTCACCTTGTAGCATCCTCTCAGTAGTACATAATGTTGTGCATTAACTGAAACTCATGATTGTAAGACAAGCAGACAGAAACAGTAAAACTGAAAACAAGACCTAAAGGCCTTTAGTAATTTGTGCTTCTAAATTATGAATGAAAACAACATAATTTCTTATGTATCTCAATTCAACTTTATTGCATAGTTGATGTTCCTTTTGATTTAACATTAATGTCCATATACAATGTGAAGCCTTGGAGAACTAAGCCCAAAAAACCTATGTCCTGAACTACGTAGAGGCATTTTCCAGCAGACATAAATATTCCCTTGATATAATGTATACTTATCAGTACTTTGGGTGGAAGTAGTAAAACTAGGATAACTTACTCTCTTCCTTGTCTGTGCAGAAATAACTCCAATGCAGGCTGATCAATGCTTGAGGGTACAAATAAAGCACTCAGAAATGAGGAAACATCACAGTCAATACAGCCGTGGGATGGTGATTTGTGTACAGTCATTAGAATATCATATTTAAATACCTGATCATGTACTGTTTTCCTTCATTATCCTTGGATTAAGCCAGACTCATACAGGAAAGGAATTTGTTTTATTCAATATCTTCTTTGTTTTTGCAACAGAAATGGAGTTTTAATCAGATGACAGGTTAAACTAAGAATGGTATCTTCCTCTTCCCCCATTGTATATTTCGTGTGTTGCTGGACAAGACCATATCAGAAGATGTTCTCTGAAATCTTTTACTTGGAAGATGCCAAACAGTAGATAACAAGGTCTGTTATACTCCAACAGGGCTGATAGTCAGAAGGCAGATGAGTCAAGACTGTGATTCTTTCTTTTCCTGTCCCTTTGAACTATAAATACCTGTTCACAGCACAGTAGAAAGCTGTCTGGGATCAGGGCATCTGAGATGTCTTTCAAGCTGCAGAAGAGCATCAACAGACCAGCAAGAAGTCTTGTGTGGGTACCTCCTCTTTCTATAACATCTTTCTTTTGAATTATAGTAATTTAGTCCTGCACTTTGCCTTTTCTCACATGAATGACCACTTGATATAAGACAGTATGAAGCTGGCCTTCAGATGTGCAGACTGAACTCCTTGCATCAGGATTAGGAAATAAATCTTCATGACAGCTACCAGATTGATCAGAGGTCATCTGAGCTCCTCAGCACTGTGGTGTAGCCTCCAGAAACAGGAATTTAAGACTGTAGAGAGGTACTGAAACACTCCTGAGCTGTGAACTACTCTATTGCAGCTGAGACACTGAAATATATTGGGGACAGATATAAGAAAAAAGACTGTGAGCAAATGAATACTCAGGGTTAGAATAAATGCCTGAAAACTGTAAAATCTAACCTTTCTGCTGAAAAATTATTTCTCCAGTAAGATTCTGCTCAAAGATCTGTTGGCATAAAAATAAGGGTTAATTGCTATATTTTCTCTTTTTTTTTTCCCTACTTCCTGATTTTCCATCAGAACTATGCATATTCAGTTTGGAATTTAACATTCACATCAGAGCGGTGTAATTGTAAAATAACCATTAAAAGCTCAGCAACCATTTGTGCATTTTTGTCCTCTATGATCCTGTGGGAGCTGTGAGATAATAGAGTTGTGGGATTTTTATTTTTTATCCTTATTTTTGGTGTTTTACATTTGCTTTTTCATGGTTTTGTTCCACTTCTCTCTGTGAAGTTGACTTACTGGCTAAAGATCCTTCGTGTTGCTCTTCAGGTGCTCTCCTGCTGGCCTGTTGCTCCACAGGTGCTCTCCTTCTTCAGGCTCTGGGCATCTGTTTCTGGCACCAGCATCAAACTGGTAGGGGTGGGATTGATTGAGATTGTCCTGCCCTGGCAACTTTAGTTTAAAGCCCTCTTCACCAGATTGACTTTAGTTCAGGTGAAGCACAACATGAAATTGCATTTGTACATTCAATGCAATAGCCTAAAGAAAGAAATATTTCGTGGTCAAATGATGTGGGATTGTAAAGTCTCTTTCTGTCTCAGTGAACAAACGCCATAGCTGTAGGCAGGTGTGGATGGAGAAAGAGTTACTAGGAAATAACAGGCCAGAAAGAGGAGAACAATGTAATTAGAAGACTTTTATATGAATGTTTGTGTTGGACTAATAGGCTCTGGACACTAGGATTCTGCTGTTGAGTTTGCAAGAGCTGATGAACTCACAGTAGCAAAAGTCTGCTGAAACTGTACAAGGACATTAGCACACATTAATATCGACCACAGATTGTGTAAGCCAGGCTGCATCCGAAAGAAACTGACCTGGTGTAGCGAAGGACCTTGTCAAGGACTTGAATCCTTACCTAGATAACTCTACTTCTGAGCGAGCAGCTGAGATTGTTTTCCCAGTTACTGCTCCAATACCTGTGTGAATAAGCAGAGTGAATGAATAAATTATTATATTGTATGGATAGCTATCTGATACCAGTAATAACAGCTTAATGAATAGTAGATATTGTAAAAACTATTGATTGCAAACCGTGTTTTGCCAATACACATGTACATTTGACTCCCTATTAGGAAAAAGGGAATTTACAAGAGAGGTAAGCAGTAACTCAATTTCGCTTAACCTTAACTACAGTGTCCTAAATTCAAGACTCAAGCATCCATGAAAACAGAAACAATGCACAGTTTGGAAAAGGCAGGATCTGTTTCTAGTATATTTCTATAATTCATAAATTCTGATTCAATATCTCCTGCTTAGCTCATCATAATGGCAAAACATGAAAACCAAAGGAGTGGACTGGGTTTCATAAGGGAAAAGTATATCCTGCCAACAGCTATCCTAAAAAAAAGTCTCATGGAAAATTTTACCTTTTTTAATATCCCTTGCTGCATCCCTGCAGTTGCTGCTCAAATTGGGCTTAAAACACCAATTTCACTTTGCTGTCTTCTTTTTCTCTTCACAAAGAAGTGTTCAAGTGTGGCAGTTCTTACAGAAGAATTGGACGAACAGATCATCAAGAGCACTTAAAAGTATAGATATATACATCCATAGACTTTCTAGCCTATGAGTTATAAATGAAGGAAACTCCTGCAAATCTATGAACAGTGAGAATCCTCTGATGTCGAAAAAGGTTTCAGTAATTTAGAAATGCTGCTGGGCCCCTAGAAACAAGAATTAATAGGGAGTAGACAAGGAACCGTAGCATATTGCTTTGGGGAGATCTAGATCTGCTGCAACATATAGTTTTAAAGAGTACATCTGTGAGCTCATCTGTATAGGTTTCCTCTGTGTTATGGCCAGGAGAGGCACATGACCCCTACCTGGATGTAATACAAAGAGCAGCTGATACCTCCTCAGCACTTATTTAGGACCATTTAAAGAGACCTCAGATGCTCCAAAACCAATAGCACATTTTCCTTACAGCTGAGGATGATTTCCCCCACAATATTTTCATATTTATTTTACCAGGATCTGAAACGCAATAACACTTTCTTCAATTAGTCACAGCTGCCTAATTGGCCTTTATGTTAAAAGTTCCGTTTTCCTTTCCTGCCAAATGAAAATGAACAATCAGCCTTTCTGTGCATCATACGACAAGCATCAGAGACCACAGCTTTATCTGATTTTCAGATAATGCTTCTTCACTTACCTGGTTCTCCACATCTCTCAGACAGCAACAGAGATCCCTAGCACTGAGGATGCAAATATTTACAATAAAACCATTCATAGTATTTTTTTTATGACCAGTTCCTTATTAGTTCCAAAGTCAGGTCAGAGAAAAGCCTAGCTGAAGCGGTTCTGAAAGAACTATAGCAGCCAATATCTTTAATATAGTTCTTCTCCAACAGTCCCAAAAAGTTTGGCTGAAAGTTAGAAACGGGACAAAGCAACATTGTCCTAGTGAGCACTCGCAAGGTTCAATCAGCATGGGCCTCAGACATTTTACGAATTTACTGAACTCATTTCAACTGCACTCAACTGCTTTCTGCCAGCTGGTGCTCATTTGCTTTCTTCTTGATTCATAAATAAGTGAATAACTGTGCAAAAAATAAAACTTATGGCCCTGTATCTGAGAAAGTTCACCCAGGACTGGAAACTGGATGTGAGGAAGGTGCCACTTCAGGATTTAAAAATGGATTAGGTATTGCATTTCATAAATTGATCATTAGCTACATTTATATGTGAGCTTATATACAGGTCCCACTTTCCTATGGTGATAGACCATGGCACAAAGAAAAGCTGTGAACTTGCTGGCACATGGAGGGGAAAGACTGCAAGGAAAAGATCAAATTCAAGCTATTTAAACTGAGGAGAAACAAGGACTAGGAAAATTACTGCTATCAAGAGACACACAAGTAGTGTCACAGAGCACTTACATATTACTTTTTAAAAGAAACTGCAGGTATCGAAGTGTAACCGTCATGGACAGTAGACCTCGCTAATCTTTTATAACCTTTCACTCAGTGCTGTGTTAAAGGTGCAATGAATCTGAAAGGAAAACAGCTAGACCATGTGGCCAAAAATAGAAAATGTCTACAAGCTGCCAGGGGGGAGGTGGTGGCACACACAATCACGTGCCTTCAGCCAATGCTGCCAGGCTGTGCTTTTGGCAGCACAGGCAGCAGACAGGCTCCTCTTACTTCTTTCCTTGTGTTGCACTGACCTACAGTCTGCAGCATGATGGTTTCCCTATGGAGGAGGAATTTGGAGGCAGGAACAAGAAAACACAAATCTGTGTGGGTGAGAGAAGTGCAGGATACAACTTTTCTCTGCTGTAAAGAACTGGGAATAATCTTGCCCAGATGAAGAGTTTATTCTATTAAATATAGAGATGCTTAAACAGAAGCCAAGCTAATATTGATGGTCCAGAGGTTCACAAGTGAACACTAGTCACTGATAGGATGTACATGTTCCTTAATGTGACTTCCAGGGTGGTTGCACAGACTGCATGCACTCATCCTGGGAGTGACCATGTCTTTCCTTGTGTTCCTGCCCTAAACATTTGCTCCTGTTTTTACAAAACGGACTGTTACTTAGCTAGATGGGTTATAATGAAGCTATATTACTGGAGTCTACCAAAGCACCTTCTGATTCCGAGCAAGAAGGTGTCAAAATGATGCCCTCAACAAAAAAAAAAAGAAAAAAGCATAGGTTGGCCTGGAGAAACTGTGCTGTGTTGACAAGAGCTGAGTATTCTCTAAACCAAGAGCTTTCTCTTAAACCAGGTGTGTCAGACTCACGGCTTGTGCCATTCTCCTGGCCCTGCAGCGTAACGCGCATCACACACACTGCACATGTGACCAGCGCTGGCAGGAGCGTAGGGGCAAGGAGCTTGGTGCTGCCGCTGAGTAGAAACAAGGTGCTGGGCTGAATAAAGCAAGGTTGAGGGCCAGACTCGGCCCGCGGGTCATGAGTTTGACATCTCTGTCTTAAACTTTGCCCACCAAGACCTTCTGTCTCAGGAGTTTTGTTCTTTGCACAGCAGAGGCTTTACTTTTGGTGACAAATAAACAAATTTCAAGGCAGTGGATGACGCCTCAGCCTCTGTTGTCTTGAGCCATGAATTAACTTCTCAGTGGTGCTGTTGATAGTCTCAGCACATTCACATGCTAGGAACAAACTGATGGCTACTGGCAACAGCATGTCTGCTCATTTATCCTGGATTTTCCCAGCTGTAAAGGGACATCTGGTCATTCAACTTGGAAGACTCGTTCCCGTTACTCTCCTCTGTGCCACTGAATGTAGAAAACAAAAACACTTCCAGCATTCTTGGACTGCTTCGCCACCAAGCCTCAGGCTGCCATTTCCAATGGAGGTGTCAACTCTTAGGGACTGTTTTGGTGCTAAACTGGTACAAGGACATGGCATATGACAGTATTCTCATCAAATATAAATGGATGAGACAAACAGCATTTCAGAGAAGTCTGAGAAAATTAAGATGCACTCTATTTTTAGCTGCTGGTGAAGCACTACTGCATCTAAGTCCCAATATGGCTACAAGCCTATCAGACAAGATTTACAGTGGTATCTAGACCTCTAACAACAAAGAGGTATCAAGGGAGAGATATTATAGCATTCAAATGAGTTTCCTCTTTATCTTCCATGAGATTTAATGTCTTACCTGAATGGAGATATTTTTCAAATCATCTAGACAGCTTTAAGGCACTTAAACACTACAGAGTCCTACAGGAAGTTCTCCTTTTAAAACTAGATGCAGTGTCCAGGTTCTGTGCACAGCAGAAAGTTGCTTCTTTCAGGAGTGCTGATACCCATGGGCAATATGTCTGTGGATCCTTGTATGTAGCTAATAACTAAATTAGGGCTTTGAAAGTGCCCCTTGCAGGCACCTGTGTACTGGCTGTATGTAATATCTCATACTGGTCCCTTGCACTCAATCTAAAATAGCCAGATGGTTGTGTGTATTGCTGTTCATCCCAGCCAAAATGTCCACCTTCTTATCCTTATTGATTATGACAGAGGCTAAAGGTAAGACACATCACATCTAACCAGCTAATGCAAAGTTAAACAACATTTTTACTCCGATAGAAAAAATAAAATAAGTAATTTATCCCTTGCTATATTATTTCACTCTTAAGATGTCCTGCGGCCCCCACCAGAGATAGTTGTCTCCAGCAAGTAAGGAGGAGGTAAAATGTTGATCTCAGACAGTGAGTCAGGCTTTTTAGATCTCAATTGTCTTTTATTTGAGCATTAGATTTTGTTAAAAAAAATAGAACAAACTTATAGACACAAAGGCCCTTGACCTGAAGAAATGTTGGTGTACCTGCAAACTTATCTGGCTTTTTTTTGTTTGTTTTTCCAGTTTTATTATTTAATCTAATAAAATATATATTATTTTTTTGACATAATCATGTCTGTACACCATAATGGTTATACTATGACTTTAAAATAGCAAGCTGGCTAAGAGCTGAACAAGAGCTCATATAGAGCAAGTCTTTTGTGTCAAATCATAGTTAGATTCATGTTACAAGAGAGGAGCTGCAACTGGGGTGGGTTGACCTTGGCCAGCAGCTCAATGTCAACCCACCTGCTCTGTCATTCCCCTTCCTCAGGAATATAAGGGGGAAATAGGATTTAAAGTTAATGGGTTAGGATGAAGACAGGGAGGTCTCTTACCTGTTATGATAAAAGAAAAAACTGACTCAACTGAGGGAAAATTAATCTAATTAATTGCCATTTAAAGTAGATTCAAGTAGTGAGAATCAGATCAATATTAAAATACCTTCCTACCACCATCTTTGCCCCATGCCCAGCTTCACCCCTCCACTCCTGACTCCTCTCTCCCCGAGGGGCGCAAAGATGGTGATGAGGTTGGAATCAGTCTATCACAACCCCTCTCAGATGCTCCTCCCTCTTCACACACCTTCCTGCTCCAGCAATGACACTTCCCCAGGCTGCAGTCCTTCAGGGACAACCTGCTCCCACCTAGGCCCTCCACAGCCATAGCTCCTGCAGAAAATATCTGCCTCTGGTACCTTTGGGGGATAAAGACAGAACAAGTTTCACACTTCTTGGGACATCTGCCTATTGCCCCATGCCATTCCATGGGAATATAATAGAAAAGGTGAAAAACTCATCAAGGCAGAGCTCTCTGCAAATGTTGACACCCGATGTGCCCATACAACCCTTTGCTCCAGCCTGGAGCTCTTCTTGTTTGCAGAGGAAGAACAGTTGAAGCAGTCTCAGCATTTGAAATGGCAACTCTCCTTGCAGCAGTGTCAGTAGGGGTTTTCTTCCCCTCTTGTCTTTGTAACTCAATACAGAAATCCTCAAACTCGATAGGGTACATGAGATATTCCCTCTTTTTTTGTACCTTGCTCAACGGCCACAGGCAAACATAGTCAGTGGTACAGGTGGTGTTTTAAAAAGCACAGGTTGAAAGAGATGTGGAAGGTAGTTGTCCACTCAGGCAGGATGTCACTGAAGGGTCTGTATTATTCCTGGACCCGTCAGTTCAGGCAGCTGAGTGGACCATGGAAGGTCCTCCTTCCCACCACCCCTTCCTCCAGGCTGGCCCTCACCTAGCTCCTTTTTATTAAAAGAATATTTTACATGAATGTCTGTTACTCAGGCTTTTCCAGCGTATATCCCATTGGAAGCCATTATCCTCTGCCTGAGCCTTCCTAATCACTGTTCCACAGCAATCAATTAGAAGTGAATTAGCAAGCAATTAGGACTTCATGAGAGTGGATAAACGCTCCAAACACTAAGATCTGGCTTTGTGTAAGTATGCTTTGCAATCAAGAATGAAATCAGAGGACAAGAAAATTTTCCAAAACCAAAATTAGTCCTCAAACAGAGTAGGGCAAGATATGTGATCATGGCCTTTTGCTGTCATATAGGAAGGTGTAATCTCTTCCCAGAACCTCTTTCCAGGAATGTCAGTAATGTGCTAAAAAAGTTGCTTGTGAAGTCATACTGAAAGTTATTTTAAAATCAGGAAATTCTTAGTCCTGTAGCAATAGCAAGAGGGAAGCCAGATTAACCTGGGTCCATCAAGGCTGAGTTAATGTCATAGTGGCTGGCAATGCTCTGCTGCTACTTTTAAAAGTAACCCAGGTACACCTATCTAAACAAGCTGCATTTGGTACATCCATGAAGCCATAAGGTATGCTGTTTCAGTTTTCCTGGACTGTGTCAGATGAACTCATCCATCAGCCCCTTGGCTGCATGATGGAGGTGAAGGTCATATTCTTTCTCAGAAACAGGCAACAGGCCTTAGCTGGGATCTTTATTTGAAGAAAAACAAACAAGCAAAACTAAACAATCAAAAATCCCACCACAAAGCAGAAAAAAGTAGAACAACACAAAAAAGCAAGGCTGAAGTGAAAGAAACAAGGAAAGCATTTGCAAATTCAACCCAAATTCTGCCAAGTAAGATTAATTTGGGTAACTGATGGAAAAAAAAAAAGAAAATTGAATTTTTGATGCTTCTAGGCCTGCTGAGTTTTCACAGATAATATTTGATATCTTGCATTTGGCAGTGACATTTCAAGATACCTTTATTTGGGGGGGGAACAGAAAAAAAAAATCCAGGCAATATTTTTTATTATTGTGATGTTGGTTTGATGAGTGAGTCAAAGATGGACTCCCTTGCATATTGCTATCATTTTAATTTTTCCCTCTCTAATTTTCTTCAGTATAAAGCATTGGGACTTCAGGAAAGGGATTTTCCTTGGACCAAAGTTCCCAACTATCTTAATCCTTTGCATGGGGTGTGCTTTGGGTGGGACAGGTGGGCTTTAAAGGCACGTGTGTAAATACCAATCTGACCCTTATCTCACTGCAGTGCACAATAAACAATCAGGTCCAGGAGAAGTAAGAACCCTAGGAATGAAATTTCTCATCAGAAATTTGTGGGAGACACTAAATATCTTTTGGGTTTGTGTCCCTTCAGTGACCTTCTGAGGTTGTCAGAGCTGTGGAAGCAGCTGTCCCTACAGGGATACTGCTTTTCTCAAAGACCTCTCCTCTTAAATTAACAGATGAGGACATAGAATGAAACTGGAATAAAGATATTGACTAGGACAGGACCCGGCACTGAACCCTGGGGAACACCACTCATGACTGGTTTCAAACTGGATTCAATTCCATTTACCACCACCCTTCTGGGCCCAACCATCCAGCGAATTTTTCACCCAGCAGAGGGTCTTCTTGTCCAGGCCAATGGCAGGCAGTTTGTCAATCAGAATACTGTGAGAAACGGTGTCAAAGGCTTTACAAAAGTCCAGGTACACCACATTCACAGCCTTTCCCTTGTCCATTAACTGGGTAACCTTGTCATAGAAGGAGATCGGGTTGGTCTGGCAGTCCCTGGCTTTCATAAACCCCTGTTGACTGCCCCTGATCACCTGGCTGTCCTGCATGTGCTGTGTGACCTGCTCCATGACCTACGCTGGAACCAAGTTCAAGGTGAAAGGCCTCTAATTCCCCGGATCCTCCTTCCGACCCTTCTTGTAAATAGGAGTTACGTTTGCCAGTCTCCAGTTGAGCAGCACTTCCGCAGTCAGCCAGGACTGTTGATAGATGAGGGAAAGGGGTTTGGCAAGGACCTCCGCCAGCTCCCTTAATATCCTTGGGTGTATCCCATCCAGCCCCATAGACTTGTGGATGTATAATCGGCCAAGCAGGTCTTTAACCAAGTCTTCTTGGAACATTGAGGGTTTGTCTTCACAGTCTTCTGGCTCAGGAGGCTTGGAGACTATTTGGATACTGGAAACTAAACTCTCCAGTCCCAGGATGGGAAACTGACCCTGACTGATATAGGTAAAACAGTACAGGGGAGGATTTTCAGATAAGACCTGGAAATCCTGTCCACCTCTTTAGATGCCATGCTGTAAGCAAACAAGTTAGAAAACTTTAACCCCGCAATCAGAGCTATGCACTTAATACTTTAGTGTAAGGTACTTTGGAGCTCTGTGTGGTCTCTTATACTAATGGAGGTTGCTGATAACATTTAATGTCTTTGGTAAAACATTCAATCTCTGTGGGATTGCAATTATGCATAAAGAGGCTAGATAATGAACAAACACAGCACACACTGCAGGCAAGTGAGATCAACTTAATTTGTTAGAACTAATGGAAAAAAAGTCCGTGGGTAGAGCAATGCACTGCATTTTGTTACCAGGAATATTTGACTTACCTATATTATCTCTCACCACACAGGGAGAGTGCTGAGACACTTGACCAAAAGGGAAAACTTCACGTAGAAGTAGTGGTGCTGCAGCCACTATAGTAGAGAACAATAATTATTTCACAACACACAATCATATCATGAGGTGGCTTAGGCTTGGGAATTACAAAGAGAACACTGTTTTTGCAGTCACTTTTGTGGTTGCTAGTTGCTAACTAGTGACAGGAAATACCAATAACCAGAGATGTTAAACAACTGTACTATTGGTTAGCCGTCCATCAGTAACAATTTTTATATCACTGGAGCTTTATATAACTTTTCATGTCACTTGGTTTATGCCTGATGGGGATTTACACCATGTATTAAAGTAAGTAATCTAATTACAGGCAAACCAGAAAGTAAAATCTGCCTCATTTCTGAGGTTACTCAGATATTTCACCCTTTCTCCTCGATCTACTTCTCCCACTGCATGTCTTCTACACCTTCAACTTCCTTTCTCTTTCTGCATCTTTTTCCTCTAGTTCTTGTCTTCATCAAGTGAATCATGTGACTTGCCTGGTGGATGAGAGGAAGGTTGTGGATGTGGTGTACCTGGACTTCAGCAAGGCCTTTGACACTGTCTCCCACAGTAGACTCCTAGGGAAGCTGGCAGCCCGTGGCTTAGATGGGAGCACTCTGTGCTGGGTTAGGAATTGGCTGGATGGTCGAGCCCAAAGAGTGGTGCTGAATGGTGTCTCATCCAGTTGGCGGCCGGTCACCAGTGGTGTCCCCCAGGGATTGGTGTTGGGTCCAGTCCTGTTTAATATCTTTTTTGATGATCTGGATGAGGGGATTGAGTCCATCATCAGCAAGTTTGCAGATGATACCAAGCTGGGAGGAAGGGTTGATCTGTTAGAGGATAGGATGGCCCTACAGAGGGACCTGGACAGACTGGAGAGCTGGGCCGACTCTAATGGGACGGTGTTTAATAAGTCCAAATGTTGGGTACTTCATTTTGGACACAACAATCCCATGCATAGCTATAGATTGGGGACAGAGTGGCTGGAGAGTAGTCAGGCAGAAAAGGACCTGGGAGTGCTGGTTGACAGGAAGCTCAACATGAGCCAGCAGTGTGCCCAGGTGGCCAAGAAGGCCAATGGCATTCTGACCTGCATCAGGAATAGTGTGGCGAGCAGGACCAGAGAAGCTATCGTCCCCCTGTACTCAGCACTGGTCAGGCCTCGTCTTGAATATTGTGTACAGTTCTGGGCCCCTCAGTATGGGAAAGATGTCAGGATGCTGGAGTGTGTTCAGAGGAGGGCAACGAAGATGGTGAAGGGGCTGGAGCACAAGCCCTACAAGGAGCGACTGAGCGAGCTGGTACTGTTTAGGCTGAAGGAGAGGAGGCTCAGGGGAGACCTCATTGCTCTCTACAGCTACCTAAAAGGAGGTTGTAGTTGGGCAGGGGTTGGTCTCTTCTCTCAGGTGACCAGTGACAGAACTAGAGGGCATGGACTCAAGCTTTGTCAGGGAAAGTTTAGACTTGATGTTAGGAAAAAGTTCTTCACTGAAAGGGTGATTGGCAATTGGAATGCACTGCCCAGGGAGGTGGTGGAGTCGCCGACCCTGGAGGTGTTTAAGGGGAGACTGGATGAGGCACTGAGTGCCATGGTTTAGATAGTGGGTTGGTGTTAGTGTTGGTGTTGGCAGTGTCCCTACATAGACTAAGTGCAGGGATGACATTTATGTGTGTAGAGCATATGTGTTCTAACCCGTTCCCAGTGTGTAAAGCCCACTAGTCATGAAATCTACAACAGGTTTAACAAATATTCACTTTGACATCATTCAGTCACAAACACTGCACTGAGTAGAACCCAGTGCAATTCTTGCCCTATGGATCCTGGTGTTTAGTCCGTCCCTGTTCTCAAAATATTTATCAAGGTCTTTCAAAATGTTGACTGATAAGTTTTAATATGTAAGTTGCCAGTGATACTTCCTTTAGCCACTACACTAATGACATATAGAAAAGTCCAAGGGAGTAGGGTGACATAATTTTCTTCTGCAAGGGTCAAGCTGATTGTTGCCTCTCTAGAGATACGCTCCAGATGTTTCTTATTCTGTCTACAGTTGTTTACATGTGACATTTTCTATCTCCTCCTGCTTTGGAAGAGAGAGTATTTTGAAGACAGACTGCATATTTCTGTAGATTTTTTTCTGTGCTTACACTCTCTTAAAACTCCCAGGTGTGTCATTTGGATCTGATGAATTTTATCACTCTGTAAGTTATTATTTCTTTTTCTAACATTTCAATGCTCAAAAATATTTCTTCTTGCATGCCAAGAAAAAACAATTTCAAGGTATTTCAAGCAGACTCCTTCATGAAACTTATACAGAAAAGCTGTTAGTTTCTCATCAATGTGTATATTTCTTCATCTATCCCTTTAACCCCTGATGATTCAGTGGAATTATTGATCTATTGCAGACTTCCTGATTTTCACTTGTTTCCACACCATTATCTACTTATTCTTTGAAATCCATATTGTCCTGCCTTATTTTTTTCTTACTTAATAGCTGTTTACTTTATTTATCTTCTTGTTTATTGGCTTCATTAGGATCAGATAACAGAGGATTTTTGTTAGATACATTTTGCTGTTTGGAAGTTGTCATTTAGTCATGTCAGCCAACTTCTGGCCTCCCTTCTGTTTCTCTTTTCCCCTTTTGTTTTTGTGTCCTAATTCCATCCTAGACTTGCTTTGACTTTCACAGTTGCTTTATTTTTTAAATATAGAATATTCTGTTTAGTTTTCCAGGGTTTTTTTAACTTTCTTTGTAAAGTTTTGCACCATATTGCTTCTTTTGGGACTCTTCCGTGTCCTTGAGTGGAAAGGAACCAGTTGGTGTTGGCAGTTAATGTAGAGGCTTGGGTCTCTGACTCATGACTATCTACGATAGTGTCCCTTATAAATGATTCCCCTCAGCTTCATAGCCTGACCTTCTGAGGAAAGGTACCATCCAACCACAAATTTGGAAGAGATGAGAGAATGCCTTATTTCCAGCCACCGCAGTTTTCTTTCAGTCTCAGTGAGAGTTTACCTTCTTCAATGATTTAAGACAAATCTTTTGGACCATGAACTGGAATGGTTTAGAAAACATTATCTTTCTATAGAGATGAGGCAGGTAGATAAGAGTTAACATTCTAAGTAGTTTACTGGAGGCCATCTCTTAAAGTCCTCTCATACTGACACTTTTTGAATTACTTTCTAGATCTATCTCAGATGAAGACAAAAATCTAGAAGAATGAGGATGCCACTTACAGGTCTGCATATTCTATGTCTCCTTCTACCAGCTCAGGTTTCAAACAGACTCTCTCCCTGCTGCCCAACAGTTTGTAACTGTCATGTGGACACCATACATGACCATGCAAGACGAAGTCTGTGCATTTCACTGACCCTGTGTTGAATTACAGCTCAGGTTTGGTGGAAAATAGGAGTTACCTGTTCCCAGGACAAATTCAAAAAACATGCTCTGACCTCATGGATCACTTAAGCAATACATTGCTTATCTATAGTCTAAATACAATGACATTGCTGTTTCCATCCACTGAGATTTTAAAACAACGCTATTACTTTCTTGGGATTGAAAAAGTAATGGTATTTTTTCTTTCTATTTAGAATAGGCAAATTATTTAGTGATAGATTCTCCTAATGGTCATTCAGAATGACATGCTTCTTACAATAACTTCTGCAAATTGGAAATCCACTTTTCTCCCGGGGAAATGAAATTATTCCCAGTGTTTACATATTTCCCTGGGCAGCTAAAACAAATGAACAGTTCATATTTCTTTGAACCATGCTAGAGGCTGCCTGCAAACTTATCTGTTATTACTTACAGGTAGTCAATCAGTTGTGGACCAGTGTCACACAAGTGAAGTGTGTAGAGTGTAGTAGCTGTGTCTGCCTTTACCCTTAGAAAGCTAATGTGAATTTCTGCAGAGAAAGCTAATGTTAAGTTAATGGAGCAATCAGCTTCCACTCAGGTGCAGACGGAGCACGTATCTAGCTTGTGCATTTCATTTATTTTGCCTGGTGTGTGCAGAACATCAGTTCATTTCATTGTTACAAATGTCCTGACTCATCCGCTCTTACCTTTCAGTTTAATTTTATTTTTCAATCTCACATCATTTATCTCCAAAGGTATGTTTCATTACCATAATTGGAAAATATTCTTAGTGGATTATGTCATATGTAAAGCAGAAGACAAAAGTTAATAATACATAGAACCTTATTATTATAAACCAAACATATGTCTAGAAAGTTCTTGGTTCCTTATCATTATTTTTACACAAGCTGCGTGGAGAGTTTCCAAATGCAGGTGGTAAATGCAATTTGCCAGGTACTGCAAAGAGTACTGGCTTTTTATAAAGATAACGGTTCTGTTTCACAGTTTTATCTGCATAGAGACAAGGTATTACAGTATCACAGTATCACAGTATCATAAGGTTGGAAAGGACCTCTGAGATCATCGAGTCCAACCTATAACCCAACACTAACACCAACACTAATACCATCATCTAAACCATGGCACTCAGTGCCTCATCCAGTCTCCCCTAAACACGTCCAGGTTCGGCGACTCCACCACCTCCCTGGGCAGTGCATTCCAATGGCCAATCACCCTTTCAGTGAAGAACTTTTTCCTAACATCAAGTCTAAACTTTCCCTGACAAAGCTTGAGTCCATGCCCTTTAGTTCTGTCACTGGTCACCTGAGAGAAGAGACCAACCCCTGCCCGAATTGTGAACTTAGAAATTTAATATACTTTAAAATTGTATTTTTTTCTGAATAGGAACAATGAAAAAAAGGAATTGTGAAATGATTGAATTCAATGTATTTTCAATGACATGAATGTTATATTTTTTCATGTTGCATATCATTAGCTTTTTAGTCTTGAATGACAATCTTTTTGATGGTCAATAAATCCCAACCAGAAATAATTTTGTCATTTGCTAATTCTAATAATGAAATACGAATGTGATTATAATTGTAGGCTTTTCATAAGGAAGCATCAATATTTCTGACAGAATATATTCAGTATATTAGAAAAGCTATTATAAATTATGCATAGTATAGGCATAATTAAAACATTTCCCAAAGGTTTTTTTATCATTACTTTCAGACTCATCTCTTCCCTCACAGTCTATGCCCTTCCCATATAATTTCACATCTATCAATATAATAGGCTGTTGATGCATTCATCCTTGGGAATTTTTATGCCTGCATTTTCAGAACTCTTAACTGAGTGCTATAGATGATGATGGCATTGATGCGTATGTAGACAAGTGATTCCCAGGAAAGACTGTAGGCAAAACGAGGAAGATTCTAAATCCTATGTTTGTCTGTGATCAATTAAAATAAGTGTATCTTATTGTTGCTTGTTTTGTTTTCTTTTGTGTTTTTAAATAAGGAGCAAATGTAGCTTGCTTTGAAAGGTGAGTGGTGTCTCAGTCATTCTGAACAGTGGCTCCAAGTTCATGAAGACATGGGTTCTCCATCTGTGAATATGTGAGCACACCACAGTGTGCTTTGTGCAGCTTCTGCTGTGGCAAACAAAAATCAGCAAAGATGCTGGATAAAATGGGGAGAAGTAAATAGGTTCAGTTCCTCCTGCTCTGCTCATCCAGAAGTTTAAGGCTTAATGCAGCAGCCTCTGGGTGAAAGTCCATGGCCTTTACTATGGAAATATTCGGTGTAGCTCATTGAATAGCCTTTTAACTGAGCAAAGAAGAGATTGGTAGCATTTCTATACCTCAATACATAGACAAATAAAAGGGATTTGTGCCTAAGAGTAAAAGATACATGCATCCTTTAAGAATTTATTACTCCCACGCCTTATGAACTGCTGCTTGCTATATTAAAAGTCATTTTTATCCTTATCTTACTCAGGAGTACAGATAGGAAACAGAAATGAAGGAGACTTTCCTAGGTATCTGATCCAATAACGCTCACCGTTTTTACCTGCTGCAGTGCACAGACCCTGCCCTCCTGTTCACCAGCACGTAGAACCGAGACTAGGTAAACACAACTTGCACTATAGAAATCACAAGCAGGTTCACCATGGTGGGCTAAGTCAGATTGTGGGAGAGAGAGGATAGACAATATCAGGAAGATATTGCTCTGCACACACGTCTGTCCACAGCCGACCAGACTGAAAAAGGGAAATCTGTTGCATTGTTAAAAGGGAACCGTAGTGTATCTTTGTGTTTCTAAGAGCAGAGTAATTAGAATCAGTGATCATGAGAAAAATGTCTTTTCCAGGGCTGCTTTTAGAGGTCAGATCCTGCTGCTTTATGCTCAGCACTAAGCCCAGAGCCTCAGACTACTGCTAAGAAAATAATATTAGTAGTAATAATAGTAGTACTATTAGTACTAAAAAACCCCAAGCCACAAAATATTTGAAAGTGTTCATTAGTCTTTCCTACATTTCATTTTCACTCAGTTTAATTTCCATGTGATTTTAAGAAGTACTGAAGGAAAGCCTTTTTACTGTTGAGTTTAACCAAAAAAAAAGAAATTATCACTCAGCAATACCTTATTACGCTTTTTCTGCTACTCCAGATTTTTTGCTAAAAGATGGAATTTGTTTCATGCATACATAGATTGTGGGGAGAATTAAGTTTAATTTCAGAATTGATAAAATTAAAAAAGAAACCTTGCAACTATGAACATACTAATTTTTCATGGTCCATTTATCTACTCTTTGAGAAATTCACAATCTTGGAAAAAAATGCGTTTTAAAAGAGAAATAATGCAGATATTCCAACCTAAATCAAAATAAGAAAATAACAAAACAGTAAATCCAGTACAGCTAAGAAATCTAGGACAGTTAATGTTTTTCTTTCCAGCCCTTCAGTAATAAGCTGAATAACAATGCCTAATTTCCATAAAGATAATATTTCACTTACTATTTGACAGGACGGTTTCAATATTGCCTACAAATTAGCAAAAATGTTTATTTCTCCCAGTGTTTTTCCTATAACTGCAAAAGTCCCTGCAGAATGCCTTTTCGATAGTAGTTTTTCCACATTTAGGCACAGAAATGGAGGAGAATGGTCTAAAGCCAAATGAAGTAAATATGCATCAGCCAGTCATTCACTCAGCCAAATCAGCACATGCTCTCCATGTGCCCCCTACGTGAGCAGTCACTTATGCATCCCATCATCTCTCACTGATGATCTCTTGTAGCAGTCAGAGCTAGCTCATGTGTGCGGAAATTTAAATACGTGCATCTGTGGATTGCCAGAAATGCTCTAGATGTGAAAGTGATCATTAATGTAATGTAATTCAGGCACTTGTGTTAACACCTGTGCTTTGATATAATTTGTCAGAAAGACTGTGAAACTGTGAAGATAACTGCTGGAGAATTTTCTGGTTACCTCTTACCCTCCTATCACACATTGAGCTTGTACCTGGTGCTGCTGTAATGAAAGAAAGTTTACACATAAGCTTCAGGTGTTTTGCAGAACGAGGAATGGTAAACTGCTTCTGATTGCCGGTATTTTTTAGTCAACTGTCTTCTAAACTGTCTGCCTGCCTTCCTTCATTCCTCCCTTCCTCTATTCCTTCCCTTCCTTCCTCCCTTCCTCTCTTCCTTCCTTCCCTTCCTTCCTCCCTCATCCATCCATCCATCACTGTAAATATCAAGTACCACAAAATTTATGAGTAGTTTGCTGATATATTAGTAACGAGAACATTTTGTAGTCTAAGTAGAAAACAGTGAGAACTTAGAAGCATGAAATTGTAGCAAGGCAGCACAGTAACTTAACTGTTCATAAATCATGTCTCCAAGCACATTACAATATAGCAATGAAAGGTGAACTAAGACTACAACCACTCTAGACTTCCTCTTCCTATTCTCACTCCTGGGACTATTTTAAATACTAAAACTTTTTGTATTGAGTTGAGAGGTTTCTTTGGTTATTCTGTGATGAAAATTCAGCTAGCCTGAACTTGTGTTAAAGAGGGATCTAGTTTTGATTGGGGTTCTAGAGAAAAACATTTAAGTTCTACTGCTTTTTCTTTAATTGTTCTAAAGTCCTTCCAGCCTCTAACTGAAAGTGAGATGCTAAGAGTAACTAGCAGAGCTTTAAGAACACATACTGAATCCAAAGTCCCCTTTCCTATTCTTTCATTTTGCTTTGGAAATGTCAGAACTGTATAACTTATTGGAAAACAGTAATTAAGATTAGGGTGGGGAAATCAAGGCACAGCAAGTTACCCAACTAGCCTAAGTCCCCATGAGACTCGGTGAAAGAACTAAAAAGGATTCCGGATCTCATCTCTCCTTCCTCTGCTGTTGCTACTAGAAAGTGATCTCATGCTCTAAATTTCCTCTCACGTGTCTGTACTTTCCAGTGTATGACACTTAAACTTTAAATTCTCCTCCAGCTATTTTCCAAATATATTTTCATTGTATTCTTTTTAATGCTGATCATCCTCTAGGTTTTTTTTTTTTTAATTATTTTGTATCATCTGAGAAGGCTTATTTGCATAGGAATATTTGATAGCAGGAGGGAATATTCCTTCAGAACAAAAGAGGTGCTCAACACACTGGAGTGTCCTTTGCTGTGATTGGTGTGACGATACTGTGTAGAAATGTATTTGTAATGCAACCTTTCCTATTAACAACTGACCTTTTTTCCTGATCAGATCCTGTGCTTTTTAGCTTTTATATGAAGTGTGGAAAAGAAAAGAAGCTTCAAATGTCTTTGCAAACAGAAAATTGGAAACTAACAAAGGACTCTGCAATGATGAGGAAATCTAAAAATATGTAATGTCAAAGAAAGTTGGCATACTGTAGAGTAGATTCCAGGAGACAATTCAGTGTGGGAAGAGTAGAAAAATGGTAAAGAGACAAGAAAAACTAAAATTTTGGAAAACAAAATAGAGACGAGAAAGAGCCTCAGTTATGAAACATTACTTGCAGAATTTCAGACATAGAAAGTAGTTGAATTAAATTAAGATTTTACAATATAAGACATATTTCCTTCAGCAGAGAACTGCTCATAAATTATTGCAAGATTACTCAGTGCAGGTACTATTCTTTCATGCATCTCACCTGTGTCTTTGAAAGTCTACTCCAGCAGGAATGGGATGCTCATATTAAAGATTTAGTCAACTATCCCACTGTGTTTTCTGCCAAGAAAACTGCCTTATAGCCCGGACCATGCCTACACTCAATTTAGTCAAGATCCGTTGGAGTTCATTGTTCTGTCCTTTGGGGAAATAAAACAGTTCAAGAAGCTTGGCATAACAGCAGAAATGCGATATAGCAATACTTCATAGTACAGCCTCTTTGCAGTGATATTTGTGAATAAAGTCTAATCTAGCAGGCTGTCTCAAAACCTGCCAGCTGCCCTGCTTGTGAAACATAAGGTTTACCACAATTTCAGAAATAACATTTGTCAACTAATTTATCCACTCAGGGACTAGGGCCAGCATCAAATACTTTGGAATAAGATGAAATAGTTCTCACAGGAGAAAGCTATATGATAATCTGCCTGAGTAATGCTCTTATCCTAAATCTTAATAGTTACTGTTTGTCTTGAGCTTTTTATCATTAGATTTCATCTGCTTTTCTTTGTCTTGGCTGTTTTCTTCACCTTAGATACTATGTGTCTTTTTATTTATAAGAATATAAAGTCCATTCTTACTTCTGGCTACATTACTGGTCTTGAACACTTCCAGCAGAAACATGTTGCATGTTGAAATGGTGTGTTGTTGGGGGAAAAAAGGGGAAATAATTGTATTGCCTTTCACACCTGCCAGCTTTGAGGGGAGACATTTGAGATCCTTCTGTTGACTTCCAAAATGTCAGCTTTTCTCATAGTGCCACAGAATCTACTGTGGTTTGCTGTTAGGTGAGGTGCTCTGCTCCCTTGGCTGGTGCATGGTAAAGGTGAGTGGGAGCATGAGTCCATGATGTATCCATCCCAAGCAGCTGTTTTTCCTGAAAACTACTGAAATTTAAGGAATTGGCTAAACTTTGTAGCTTAGCAACTCCATTCATGTAAAGACTTGCATCTGAGGCTCCAAGCCAAACTAGCTTTCTATACAAACAGAAGACAGAGCCTGTTTTACAGGGCGTTTATTATCTGACTGGTTAAAAGAGAAGCAGAGCTAAACATCATGATCTGAGAGAAGTTTGACAGAACACCTTGCTTGCATCACAGGTGACCTTTTATTTTATCAGTTGGCTGCCATTTTTAACATTTTAGGGCAGGGTTTTTTTGGAGCAGGAGTAAGTGGACAACAAAATAAAAATTTGTATGTAGACGTAAAAGGTTGAGTGAAGGAATGCGATGTGTGGTAAACAATTTAACATTACTGTTAAGTGGAAAGAAAGTCAGATGGCAGACAGAATTCGAAAGACAGACAAGGTGAGAGAGGTATTGGTGAGACACTGGAGTCCTTCACTTCCCTGGTTGCTGCTGGCTCATCCCATTGACATCAGCTAGGACAGTAAGAGATCATACTTTTCCCTATAAATCCCTGTTTTTCTCACCCTGGAAGCATGTGTGGGGTACAGCCAAGGAAAGAGGGGAGAAAATAGCTCTGACTGGACCACAAGTCCTCTTGTCTCTCTATAGTCTTACTGCTTTTCTATGTCCAGTCTACAGTGTATGTGCTGCTACAGGAGGTACTTCTATCAGTGTAAACTTTATACCTTTTCCTCAAGGATCATAATGAGCCTCTAATTTTTACATTAATCTCTTTCCAACAATATGAACAAAATAGTTGCATGATGGAGGTTTTTTTAAACCTCCTTTCTATGGCTTGCTGCCACAAACTCCTCTGACGTTCACTGCAATGACAGCTGATCTCTGATTCTCTCTCCCAAATGACTGCAGGCTCATCAAAGAAAATACTGCTTTTTATTTTCCCCAAGGAAAAAAACAAAGGTTGAACTATGTGTTTAAAGATATAGGGCTACCAAGTACAAGTGATTTGTTTAATGAAGAAAATAGGCTTAATTCTCTTTTAAAGCACATTAGTGCAATCCCTTAGTTTCAAAGGTTTCATGCAAGTGTAACAAAGCTGAAAATAAGACCCAGTATATTTAACTTGGTGTAACAGCACACATGGGAATTATTTAACCATAGGCTGATGATATGACTAACGTTCCATCCTGACAGCCTGCTCTGGTGCCTCCTTCAAATTTGCTTCCAGTCTTAGAGCCTGTGAAGCACAACAGTATGCTAAGCGATGAAGAGCTCCTGAAAATAAAAACCAGTCCCTGGGGCAGATCTCTTCACCCTTCTGTATCTCTGTTTCTTCCTGGCCCTTTGCCTAATACAACATCATCTGTTAATTTGTTCTTTGTTTGTTTTGAGTGTAAAAACTAAAATATATTAAAAAAATATTGCAGAGCTGTGAAATATTTCATTTGGGAAACACTTCCAGGGCATTTCACAGCTAGTATATATTTGATATATGTGTATTGCCTTTCTGTACATTAGCAAGTTATTTTGTCTCTTGACTGATGGATCACAGAGTCTTTATCAGAAAAAGAGGTGGTGTATTCTGGGTGTTACCATCTTCAGTGAATCAGAGGAAATGTGGTTTGGCAGAGATAGGTGAAATGATGCAAATGGATTATAGTGATCATGAGGCACTCTGTCAACCTTTTGAAATACAAGCTTTCAATTATTGCATCTTCGGACAATATTTGTTCTTCAATATTAAAGTTTCATTGGAAAATAGATATTAACTCCCCCCAAAAAAGGCTTGTTGAAAATCCAATTTTCCATCAACCATTCAAACCAAACAGCTTAAATGTAACACTTTCAGCCAGCAATCCTTACTATGACTTTTCACAGAGGCTAGATTTCCAGTCTCAGTCACTGCTCTATAAATAACCACACAGCCCTAAGAAGAAAGCTAGGCCCACAGAAATGCACTGCAAATACTGGAGGCAGCCAGGCTTATTGCTGATTCTTCCTGTATAGAAGGATCCAGCTGCCTTGTCTGTACATAACAACTAATCTTGAGACAGTGAATTTGCAAATTCAGTTGTATTTAAGTCTCTAAATGTGCATATTTTATGGAAGAGGCTCGAACTTTAAAGCTTATTTTCACATAACCTCATTCATGAATTACTTTTTTAGAAGTCAGGAGGAGCCAGACAGTTATGAAAAAATCTTTTGAATGTCTGATCTATGTATCATCTAATGATATAAGATATCAGATGAGCCTGTCCTTCCAAGTAGATCAGATTTTCTAAAGTCAGTCTACAAATCACGGACATAGATCTGATCAGGAGCCCCTTTGAGAACATCCACCTTCTAGAGCTAGTCAGATCAGGGTAAAAATCATGTTCTCATTCAGTGTTCACCAAGTTTTCCTCCCACCACTCTATTTTGTCTGTGTTTTATCCCCATTTCTCAGCACTTTTTTCCCTTCTGACAAATCATGCTAATTCACCAACATAATAAAATAAAATAAAATAAAATAAAAAATAAAATAAAATAAAGTAAAATCTGCTTCAGACAATGCAGAGAAAGCCTTGCCTGCTCACACAGAGACTGTCTCTCCTATTCACAGGAATCAGTGTTCGGTATATGTGTCTCCAAGTTTGTCAAGTGTATTAATCTTCAATAATAAAAAATAGGAGTGAAATATATTCTTTCATCAGTCACTTAAATACCATGATCTATAGCTTTAATAAAGAAAAGAGGAAACTAAAAGGCTTTGTATTTGGAGCAGTGTCAAAATGAGAACTTTCTTTCTGACTTGATATTAAGGGTGTTTTTTTGTTTTTTGAATGAACAGCCACTGTGTTTCTACGTCATGCTGTCATCTGCATGGATGACTCTGAATTTAGGAAACTGAAATTTCTTTAAGTAAGTTAAGGATCAGCTCCTGTGACGAGATTAATGATTTCATAAGCAGCACAAGTTCTGCAAGGTCATGCCTGTGGCTCTGAAACTGTGGAAAGATTTTCAAGAGCGTTGGACATTACAGACATAGGGCTAAAACTACAGCCAGTCAATATACATATTGAAGCAAAAGGATACTCTGTTTGGATGAGGGCTGTATCTAATTCGAGTGCCCATTACCTGCCCTGAATTTAGATTCACTGTGTGAATGAGGGGACAGGCAGCTTTCCCAGAAATGTGTCTGTCTAAGTAGTATTGGTAGAAGGGTGAGGTACCAGTAGGAGGAATTCAAGTATATACAATGTTGTGCCTTAGTTTTGTATTTCCAATGAAGCTCCTTATTGCTCATTACTTGGTTTCCTCTGGTGGCTTTCTACTTGATGAACTAAATAGGACATGTCATTAAAAAGACCTCACTTTTTTTTTTTCACTAAAAAATGTTGCTTTCTCTGCACCATTATCTTGCCACTTCTCATCTCTGTCAGGGTGTACATCTGAGCAGAGTTGTTTTACCAAGCCAGTTATTAAAAAAATCCACATGAGCTTAGTATAAGTTTTTCTTAGAAAATTGATATTTAGAATGTACTAGTACAGTCAAACCATAGTTCTAATTTTCTTCTTTGCCATTTTAGAGGCACACGTCAAACATTGCAATAAAAGCCAAAGGTCTATTTTTATATAAGGTTAAAAGGTATGAGGATAGCAATCCTTTTTGTTTCAGTCATAGTGTTTCATCTAGCTGTCTCTGCACCAAGTCCAGTAACCCATGTCTGGCAAAATTGTTTCTTTCAAGAAGACATCCAAACTTGATTTGAAGATATCAAAACATATCGTGGCTGGATCTGTGCCACAAATGAGGAAGGTATGATGATGAAGAAAGATAAAGGTGACATTCTGGGACATCTGTGCTGGCTTACCTGCTATACTATGTCTTATATGACAAACATGAATGTATAGCTTAGAACAGAAAGAATATTGTTTTTATTATTTGGAATCTGGTATCCTCTAACTCCCTCTCTTTTGCCATTTAGAGGCTCTGAGAGGATAAGTCTCTACAGAATTTCACTGATGTTAGTCTTAGCCTGTACTTTCTCTGAATGGTGAGCACACAGAAGATCAAACAGGCTTTGTTTGCATGTGATTGTCCAATATGTAGTTGTCAGGACATTTATTCGCTTCCCATCCATCCAAGCTAAGGTCTTTCTCAGCTGGAAGAAAGGCTTCATTCTGTTGCATTGCAAGTATCATAGGCCACTGAAGAGTGGTGTGCTGCAGCTGAGACCAGCTGGTTTGGCTAATTTCATGGCAGTAGTGTCTTCCACAGCTGCTTCCCAGCTCATGCCATGTTAAGGAGCCTGTAAGCACCTGATGCTTTGAGATCGGTGCAGTTCCAGTGCGACCCTGAATACTTGTCAGTTCTTCCTGCCACAGGTCTGTTGTCTTGGCTCGCGCTGCTATGGCTTATTTAGAGGCAACCTCATTCCTCATTAGACCCTCTCAAGACTGTACCTCAGCAGCTGTTGCTGGGAGGTGGAGGTAGAGTCCTTATTGCCAGAGTCAAATCTGACCCCATTTTCCTTACCGCACTCATATTTGCATGCTGTCTTCTGCGTAATAATTGCAAGATGAAAAGGAAGCCAATGGCAACAGGATGGCTTGGGGGAAATCCAGTGGAACTGCCTGCACCTTCTCATCAGCTGCAGTTAATTTACTTACCCACAGGAACTTGTATGGTCTCAATTTGCACCAGGGGAGTATATTAGAAAGAAATCTTTATGGAAAGAATGGTGGAGCATTGGAACAGGCTGCCCAGGGAAGAGGTGGAATCACCATCCCTGGAGGCACTTTGTGACACGGTTTAGTAGGCAATGTACTATTGGGCTGATGGTTGAACTGGGTGATCTTAGAGATCTTTTCAAACCTTAATGATTCCATGATTCTACTGAAGGAGTCCCTAGCTATTCTTTTCTGGAAAAACTTCAGAGCTGTTGTCTGCAGCTTAAAACTGTACCTATGCAGGATTCAAGAAATAAAGCTTGTATTTTCTTTGTATAATTCACTGTTTTCCTTTGTAGTCTCTTTGTCCTGGACTTGCAGGTCCTGGCATCCCAGCTCCTTGAAATTCCATCTAAAGAAATCATGACACTTCCAGGGGCATCTTTATTATTTCATAGGAAAGTTTACCTCTTGTTGACTTCTCAACATCATCAATGAATTTCTGTCCAGGATTTTATTGGGAGAAACTCAGTAAGTGTGTACTGTCACAGTTACAGCAAATCAATGAATACATGAGAAATGTTTTTCCAAATCTGTATTTTAAAGAATGCTAACTGACATGGGTTAATCCCAGCCAGCAATCAGGCAACATGCAGCTGCTCACTCCCCTCCCTGCAGCAAGATGAAGAGAATGAAAAAAAATAAAACACTCGAGTTGAGGTAAAGACAGCTTAATAGGACAACAAAAGAGAGAGATGGTGATGATGATGACCATAACAACAACAACAACAACAACAACAATAATAATAATAATAATAATATCCCAGACAAGTGATGCCAAACACAATTCCTCATTGCCCTGTGATTGATGTCCAACCCATCCCCAAGCAGCATCCCTGGCCCCTGACCATCTCTCCCAGTTTACATGCTGAGCATGACTTCATATGCTATGGGATATCTCTTTGTCCAATTTGAGTCAGATGTCCTGCCTGTGTCCCATCCCAATCTCCTGTGCACCTTCTTTCTTGCTGGCCGGCCAGCATAAAGACCTGAAAAGTCCTTGTCTGCTTAGCAATATCTAAAAATATTAATGCGTTACTTACTTATATGATTTTCATCCCAAATCCAAAACATAGCACTATACCAGCTATCAGAAAGAAAACTGACTCTAACCCAGATGAAACCAGGACAGTAATAGTATCACAGGACAGAGGCTGAGCAGAATGAGATTAAGAAAGCAGTATTGTAGATAAACACTAAAGCAGACACAAACAAACAGGACAATTATGTCCTGTCTCAGTGCTCACATATCATGGCATGAGTGTTATAATTCAATAATTCCATATAACTAGTAGCTCTACAGATTTAGTTTATCATCCAACCATGATCAAAGTGTGCAACACCTTCTTTAGGATTTTTAAACCATTGGCTAATCAACCTCTTTTTAAAAATATCTGCCAAATTCCCAATTTTAATTTGTGTCGCTGCAGCTTGTAGTCATTAATTCTTGTTATGCTTTTCTCCACTAGATGAGAGAACTCTATTTTCTCCTCATTAATGCAAACATTTTGTAATCAATTCAACTCTCAGTCATCTTTTGATAAGCAGAACAGATTTTGTTCTTCAGATCTCCTACAGGAAGACATGTGCTCCAGCCCTCTAATTATTTTTGTAACAACTTTTGGTATCAGTTCCAGTTTTCCCCAGTCTAGCTACCACATCTGGATACACTGTTCCTCTATTGGTTTTTTTTTTTTTGTGGTGTATACAGATATAATAAATAAATAAGCAAATAAAAAAAAAATAAAGTCTTCCTGTTCCTCCTCTGTCACTAGCTGGTTCAAAATCCTACCAACATATATTATCTGTGGCATCCATTTAGCATTCCCGCTGAGTTACTTTTCCAATGCCTAAATCTTTGTCAGAATCAGTGACTTTTTAGGATATAATTCTACCCTCCTGTGCTCTGGCTTTCATTCTTTGTAGGTTGGCATTTGAATGTAGTGAGATTTCTTTTGTCTGTTTGGATGGGTTCAGATAACCCAGAAATATAGATTGCTCCTCTATGTCAGTCTCATCAACACCGTTATATATCATTCAGGCAAGATTTAGGGCACCTGCAAACTATACTGTCATTTTAAAAGAGACAGTTTTAAACAGTAAGAGGAATTATGCAGGAGTGAGTGGGAAGGGCAAGGAAACATATCTTTCCCCCTTTCCGCTTCATTAGAGTGTGTACGTCCATGCACGACTGAGAGCTGAGTGAGACTGAAGCATAGCAGTCACCTTGTCTTTCTCCATAGCTGTCCTCAGATTAATACCAATCTCCCTCCTGGAAGCATTCTTCTGCCTCTTTCTTCTTCTCCAGACACTTTCACAATTTCAATTATTAGCAAGGAAATAATGCACTGCATTGGTCACAGTCAATAACTCAGTGTGATTCGCAGGAAAAGAAAAAAAAAATCTGCATGAACCTAGGATTTTTTAATGCATAATAGGAATGGAAGAGTGACAGATTCAGGTCTTGTAATGACAGAAGAAGGTATTTATTAAAAAGGTTATAAGGCACCACTGGGATAAATCTTTATTAGAATATATGAATTAAAACAATGCCTTCCTTTGATTCTACACAAAATCCCAAACTAACTAACTAACTAAATAAAAAGCAAAGGTCATTTATTTAATTTTCATGTTCTTAATTTTCAGGGAAAAATCCTGGATTTTGATGCTTTCTTCTTTTGCTGTCACAAATACATTCTAATGGCATTTTGTATTTTACTGCAGTGCAGCATGAATTCTCCTGCCTATGTGTGTTCAGCAACAAATACAAAACAAGCCCGATCTACAGCAAAAATGCTCTCCCAACAGCATTTGATGCTTTAATTTACAACAGAATATCATTCAAAGAAAGTAAGCTCACAAGACTGAATGTAGCTTTCTCACATCTCTCGGAGAGCCTAAAGCTCCAGTGTTCTCATTTGGAGGAAAACAAATTTGAAACATTTTCTATAACAGATCAATCCACGTATTTCAAAGATACAATTGAACAATTAACCCAGTTCAACTACCAACGTGTATGCAATAAGCTTATAGACGACGAGCAGGCTTCCATGAGTGCATTTCACACATGCAATTGGTTTTCTATGTATACCAAAGTTTGCTTGCATAGATTCATGATTGATCTTAAATATTTCTCTAGGGCTCTTTGCTTTCAAGAGAGAGGGAAGAAGGAGAAATGAAATCCCTTCAGCACTCTTGTTTTCTTTATACACGGACGTCCAAATATTTTATTTGCTTTATGCCAGGGCTTACTTGTGGCACTGACATCCACTCCAGCTGGTCCCAGAGTATCAAAAGCAAAATAATTCCACCTATAAGACTTCCTGCCCTCACCAGGATGAATCAGGCAGTACAATGCCAATAATTAAACTTGGCCATGTAATATCCTGATGCCAGTTTAGCTGCAAAAATACTTGCCATGATGCTGTGGAAGTTACGGACATAACATGAAGAGTTGACACAAGAAGGGCTGCAAATCTAAAAGTTTGGGTTTTGTTCCAGTTTACTAGCTGGCACAATAAAAGATACCATGTCTTCCTGCAAACCTTGCTCTCTTATACCCATCTTTACACAGAAGAACAGCATGATTACTCTCTAGTGAACTTGCTCCATCCTTTGAGCATCTTTGTTGCCAAGTTTTCATCCATGTTTTATGAGAGAGACTGTTTTTCCCTGCACTCATTCTACAGAAGGTATAAGAGGCTTTGAAAGATGTAGCTGATTGGAAGTTAAAATAACACTGGTCCATAAGTTGCTTACAATACATATTTTGTGTGGACTAGAATCACCAGAGGACTTGTGCAGAATTTCAAAAACTGGCTAAATTCTCCTTGGAAGCATGTCTAATTAAGTTTAATGGTGTCTGTTAGAATTCGTTTTAATTTCTCCCAAAGATTTTTGCTCACAGTAAATGCTTTGTTATTTTAGATCAAAATTTTTTTTTTGTTTGTTTAGACCTAGAAGACATAGAAATAAAATAAAAAGAAGCAGAGGGAATGTTAATTCCTATATATAATTCCTATTTCCTTTTCTATTTTTGTATTTGTGAAATAACTCAAGCTATTGACTTGCAGTTTTGAAGCAGGTCAAGATGAATGCTTGTTTTCTGGTTCAGATCTTGAAACAGGGCAAAAAAAATAGTTCTGTATTAAGTCCTTTATTTTACTCCTCACTTCCTATGTGACCTTTGAAAGCTGCTGTAAGATGGATGGGTAATGACAGCTTTGAGTTGCATCAATATCAGAGAAGTTGTCCTCCTGGATAGTGTGCTACAGGAAACTCAACTGAGGTCCTTGAATTCTGCAGAGCTTATTGAGTGAGTGATTGTTCTCTTGCAAAGGGAATATAAAGGAAAATAGTCTGTAGCTAAAGAAAACTCTTCATTTCGATGACCAGGGCAGTGAGAACAGGATTATCTACCTAGTTTAACTAGGGAATATTGCTCATTTTCTGTGTGACTGAAACACAGGATTCTTTCTTTTGTTGCTAGATAAGTCAGACAATGTTCAAGGCACAAACCATCCAGAAATAACATCACCCTCCAGCAAATGACAGCTAACACTGCAGAATAAATACCCATAGATAAATTTGCATACCTACAGCTGTCAGGTGTTGTAAGGTCCTTGGAACATTTTAAAAGTGGCTGGTCAGATGATATACTATGAATGCTACTTTCTGGAGTATTACTAATGCTAATAGTAAAACTTTCACTTCTAGATTGAATTCTCACCATGTTGGACTCTACTCATATCAAGAACGGTTACTCAGAAATCTCTTGCTGACAGCAGTTTCCTCATCTGTTTACTAGTTTTCTAAGTACTGTGTCACAGTGTTTGAGCATAATGTCAGCAGAAGACTGGAGAGCTGATTCAAGATCATCCTGATTTTTCATATGGGCTATAATAATTGTAGCAATACAAGTAACCTTCAAATTCTTCAAGACATATGTTGTTCTTGTCTTATAACTTAGAACAATATCAAAAAATTAAAGACAAGTAATAATACCCAATGTAGAGAGATATTCATGTCTGGAAGTATGTAAGAGTTTGTGGATAGCCTCTGACATTTCAAATATTGTTTTCTGTTCATGAAAGAGTATGCTCTGCTGCATGGTAGAGGATATTGTGCCCTTCCTGTTCATCATCCAGAAAATCTATTTAATTCACCCATACAGAAATTCTGGTAAGATTTGAAGGGAATTATTTTGGGTATTTTGTCATTGTCCATTTTTCCTCATACACTTTGTGGAATTTGTTCCAAATAAAAGAGTGCCTGCAGCAAGTCTTGATTCCCAGGGAGTTTGAAAGAAGGTTTAATAGTCAGGTGAAAAAAAACCTCAGTGGAAACCATCTAGCTGCCTCTTCTGAAATGCTTAAGTGCTTGACTATTTCCTGCCTAGTGCCTGCATTCATGGTTAGCCTTCTCATTCAGTAGAACTGAAAAAACATAGAAGATAATTTCCTTAAGAACAGAGCAGGAGCCCGTGTTGCCTTCTATGTTTTTTCAGTGTCATTGCCAGTACTGAGAGTTTTGTTGTAAAATAGCAATAGCTTTTCTGCAAAATGAAAAATGATTAAAAAAAAGCAGTAGAAAGCACAGTCAGAGTCTTAATATTTTGATTAGATTAGATACCTCTCTCTCCATATGAATAATGAATCAAAACACAATCAAAAGGTAGGGAAGCTGGCAAGTCCCTTTAGCGCCAACAGCAACAGCTGCCTCACAAAACTGTAGCCAAGTCAATGGAGCACGACTTTCTCTAATGGACTGTTTTTTGTGAAAGCTTCTTCAGAGCTGAACAAAAAAGGAAGGAAGACTTGAAATTAACCTGAGAAAGATGTAAAAAAAGAGGGGAGGCAAGATTTCAAACTTGGGGAAAAGCCTAATCTGGGGTATTCTCTCATCTGAGATGAAAACCTCCTACTACTCTCCCAAAGAGCTTCATCGGTAACTGGATTGGCTGGATCCCTGACCTGCTAGTTACAGCTTGAGCTGGTGCAGGACCACTGGCTACCCACACCTGTGGCAATCACAAGCAAATATGTAAGAAATACTTTGCACAAAACAGCCCACCAGATTTAACGTGTTCATTCATGTAGCCTACAAGCCACACACATCATCCCATCAAAGTAAGTCTTGGAAGAAAACAGGACGGCCTGGAGTCTTCCAAATGTTAGAGGGCAAAGGAGAAAGCTGACAGAGGGCATGACTACATTTACAGCAGTGTGATTCTACTGAGAACAGTCTTTTCCCCATCTTTCTATGTAACTACATAACTCAATTTCTTTAACCTCTTTCTCTCATCTCCCTTTTTCACACTATAAAAGCATAAGAACAGACCTATTAGATACAATTCTTGCAGCCTGAAACTATTTTCATCTGAGGGAATTTCCTGAGACTGACAAGGTTTTTCATTCAGGAATACCTTACAGGCATCTCTTCCAGCTTTCCCCAGTCTCTCATCTTTGGCAAGGAGTTCCATTAATCTGTTATTTGTAACTTGAAGAACTTCCCTTTGTTTGAAATTAAATATAATTCTGTTTACCCCTCTTCACATGATTATTGACCCATTCAAAATGCTCTTAGATCCCTAAATTCTACTTGTCTCTTTTTCCAATGCAGGCTTCCACAGATCAGCTTTCAAAAGCTGCTGTTTGACTTCAGAAATTGAAACAACTTCTTTTGCAGTGGTATTTAGTACTTATATAATTTTAGACAGTTCAGCTTAGCAAGTTAGATGAGTCTCAAAGTAGCTAACTATAGAAAAGCTGTGTAGCAGAGCATGAGATGAACATTTTCATTCCTTTTTCCATCCACAGGCACAAGAGAGCGTGGAAATGCAACACTCTTGAAGAAACTTGTATATTAGTTTGTATTCATTCTCTGCACTCCTTTTGTCTCAGTCGTTGGCTGCATGTCAGAGGATGTACAGACTAGCTCCATGCTTCTCAGCCTGGAACGCCACTGCATTTTTGAGTCCTTACAGGCAGGTGAAATTTAAACAGCTCTTGGACTATGACCTGGAATGAAGGAGAGACCTGGGAGACCTGAGCTTGTTAATCCTGCCTTGGTCAGAGTTAATAGTGTCAAGGCTGGAATAAGAAGCACAGGTAACTGCTGCTATGACTTGACCAACCACAGACATAGCCACAAGTGCAACAGCAGAAGTTTTTAGGCTGGTTGTCCTGGCAGAGGACATGATACTGGAATAACACAGTTCCTTACATGTGTATTGGAGGTGAAGTCACAAACAGCCTTTCTCACAGCTGCTCATCTCTCCACAATGTGTTGCCTTTGTCCTCTGCCTCCTTAGTCTGAGGGCAGACTATGTATATATTTTGCTTCGGAGGAGGGTCATATTGAGAAAGATTCATGGTTTTGGTATTGATATACAGTCATAATATTAAGTTAATAGACTGAACTAATGTGAAGTAACATGATGGAAAAATGTTTATGGAATTCCTACGTGAAAACTTTATTTCTACAGCAGCCATTGAGGAAAGTAACAGTGAAACGGGACAGTCATTTCTTACAATGTCATAGTTACTTGGTCTGATACAGAGATGCTTGAAGAAAGACATTTTATCTGATACACAACAGTTTGAAGAAAGATTGTTTTATCTAAATTATTTGCCCCTCAAACCCAAGAAAAACACCTGTTCAATTCAGAAGGAGGGTAAATTCTTCAGCCAGTATATCCAGATTCCTTAAAGCCACAAAAGCATTGCTCGATTTAGTGTGGTCCTACCTTCCACAGTGTGAACTCTGAAGGGATTGTTAAGGAATCTTAAAAATGAAAAAATATTAAAAAGAAAACCAACAGAACTCAGGCCTTGACCTTGCATCTGTATAACTGCATACCAGTCCCCAGGTCTGTTCATCATGATGAAAGTTGATTAGTTTTTCTACCAAAAACACTGTCTTTCTCATTCAATTTACAAGAAAACATGGATTTTTAGGAATCTTTTACAAAACCCTATAACATTTCAAGGTTAGAAGTGGGCGACTGCTGAAAAATCTTGGCCTTTAATATAGTTACACTCTGAGTAACATTTATCTCTGGCGAACCATAATTATATATCTGATCACTCAGATGTCAGCCGTGACCAGTTGTCATTGCAGGGTTAAGACTGACATAATACTAAGCACCCTGCTGGCAGTGGTTTTCTCCATGCCAAAGTAAATGGAGAATCAAAAGGGGAAATAAAGACATCCCAAAGAGAGGAAGAAAATGTTGCTAGCAGCCCTTGTCTCCTAAGCCTTCCTAATACTTTCTCCACTTTGAATGAATTGACTTTGTATTTGCTTTGAATTCTTACCCACTGTCTTTATTACTAATTAATTAACATCTATCTATTATTGACATATATATTAATTATTGATAATTAATACTTTATTAATTGCATTTTCTCATTAAAAATTACAGTAGATCAAGATTCAACTTGAACACATGACAAAAAAAACATTTGTGATTGAAATTTTAAGCCCAAAGAAGTGAATATTAGAAAGCAAATATTAAAACGTTATTTAGCATGGAATCATGAACCGCTTGAATTGTTTATTTTTTACAGAATTCACTCACGCAGCAGTTCCTGTGATTAAATTTTTACTTTGTTTGGGTCCATATAACAATGCTTTTCATGTAGTAATCCAAAACAGCTAAGAGGTCTGATACTGCAAGAGGCTTCTCATGAATAATTTATTAATTGGTTACTCTGAGAGGTTATACACATTCTTATGACACAAACACACACAAACACAAATAGCTGTTTTTTAGTTATAAAATGTTCTCCTGTTTTGTTCTAGAAACTCTAAAACACAAGCCATACTAGTAATTGAATTTTTATTTCACATTTTCTTTTGCTTCAGTTATATATAGCCTCGAACTTCATTCCTTAAATTCTCTGGTTGTGCCACTATTACCCTGGTACCAGCCCTAGGCACTGACAGAGTGGTTTTGTGTGAATTTAGTGCTCCCTGAGAGACATTTCCCTGACAGTCTAGCAAAACATACTCCTCTTCATATATATGGCTGATCGCAGCTTGAAAGTGATGCTACAAGCTCCTTGAATAGTCAATCAAGAGATGAGAAGATATGGCCTTCATTTTCAGTGTCTTCCTGAATATCTTTGATGACCCTTTCAGGGAGTCCTATACTTGATATGAGTGTTTTGTGTTATAGTCACTGGGAGGTGAGTCAACATTCCCAGTTATCTCAGTCCTAAAAGGCTTTTGTTATGAACCTTGTATATGTTGTAAACAAAGTAGATGATGTGGAATGCTCTCAGAGTTTGCTTCTGTGAGAAGTGGATCAATTTACACCATTTTGAAAAATTATTTAAGCACCAAAATATTTTGTATGCTTAGGTGTTTAGAAGCTCACAGAACTGAAACCCACACTTGAATAACATTCCTATTTATTATCACCTGCAGGCAACCTGTTTAACAAGATAAAAAGTTCATTTCAACCTTAAGGCGTATGCACAAGTAGCCTCTCTCACTTTCTCTCTTACTCCTCAATGACTTAAATTATTTGCCAAGTAAGAATAAACTGCAAACCATAGAGAGCTGCCTATACAATGAAAAGGAGGTGTACAAAGCTAAGAGGCTCTTTGAGGTAACCTGAAGCAAACTGTGATGGGAGGATACCTGAGCAACAGAAAGAACTTGGCTAGATGGGGCTTCAATTTTTGAAGTTGTGACCCCATGACATTCCTATGCCTCTCAACCATGTATATTTTCTCTTAAATCCTGGGATATGATCTTCTTTCCTCTTTTACACCTTTCCTTAAAACAAACCCTCACAATTGATTTTGCTTATCCACCGTAAAAGCAATCAATACTTCCCTAAATTTTATGCAGCACTTTGTTAAGCTTTTAAATGGAATAATGATTACATGGGGCCAAATGCTGGGCCCAAGACTGGTTTGCTCCTTTCAGATATGGGCATGTTAATGTGTTGTGCACGAGAGATCAATAGCTTCAACCTTGATCTTGGTTAGTACTTAAAGGCATATTGTTAGAAAGTATTAGGGCATTTTAAAACTACATAAAAGTGAGGAAACTAAAACATGGATTTGTTAGACAGATTCTATTAGAAATGCACTAGCTAATATCTGTAAAAGCACATAATTCCTGGTCTTTGTGGTGTCTTAAAATGCATTCCTTAATATAGTCTAATTTGCATTTAATTCTAAAAAAGAATTGCCTTGCTGTCACTGCCCACCCCAAAAAGACCCCAAGTGCTCAGCAGGCTGTATGACTGCAGTTTCATCACCTCTCCTGCTCTGCAGAAACATTGCTCAAAAGGCAGCTCACTGCAAAACTCCCCTCTGCAAGATGCTGCAGGGCCAGCCACCGTGATGGGAATCTTGGGATTGTGGAAGATGTGGGCTGACAGGTAGCTGGAGGAGAGAGGTGCTGGCAAGCCTAATGATGGCACAGAGGCTGAAGCAGAGACTGAATCAGAAAAGTAGAAGTGGCAGATCTTAAGCAGGCTTGCCCATGACTTATACTGAAAGTGTCTCTCACTGTGAAGCATCCAGCCCTTCTTCATGTGCATGCCATGTGCCTTCCTTGCATGCTCTGTTTAGCAATGAAGTCACTGACCTTTTTGTTGGCCTCGTAATGTTCCAAGGGTTGAATGTAGTTGTTTTCAACCTCCCAAATGCTGGCAGTCCTCTTCTTGCTGTTAACCATTACAAGTTCTTATCAGTTTTTTAGGTCCACCTCTGGAGGCAAGGAATCAGTGGAAGAGGATAAAAGGCACCAGAAAATTCTATTAGGAAGTTACCGTGAAACACAATGAACCAAACCCCAAGATTTCTGCACAGCAAAAAAGAGTCACACAGGAAATATCCTTCTTAAAGACAGGTACAGCCCAGCCCATGCTACTGGATAATAGTTTTCCGATACATAGTGAATTATTACCCAGGATTTACACCATGCTTTAACTCCTGGAGAAGCTGTACACAAGAACAGTATCAGAAGTTCCCAGATCCTGCTGTGTTTTTCTTGTTTTATACCTTTGGATTAATCTATGGGGAGGCAAAAAAAAGGATAGAGAAGGGATTTCTTAGCTATTTTAAAGCAGAAATTAGGGACATAAGCAATGATTAATATATACTATCCCCAGAAAGTGAGAAAAAAAATGAGGGAATACAGGGTGAAAGCGGGAAAAAAACAAACAAAAAAAAAAGAAGCCCTAAACATGCTCTAGAGGTAAAGGTGAAAGTTAAAAGTCCTTACATTATGTGAGCTACAGCTGGAAAAATTGCCAGGGAATTTACATCCTCAGCGAAAGACAATTTTTTTTCATTGCTTCTTCACCAGGAGGTGGGGCTGTTAAGCACTGAATTTATTCAGTGCTGCACTGAAAATCTGTAGGTAAAATGAAACCCGTCTTTCTCTTCCTTTTCCCTCTAAAAGTCATTGTGAAAATGTGAGTGGAAAACATGAACTTTCCAGCTGTTTGAAGCATTGATTTTACCTGCTGATGCAAAAATGGGAATAAGTTTAAAATGATTTTGCAACAGTTTCAATGAACTGTCTCTAAGAGTGAATTAAGTACTAACAGCTAATTAAAACATACATTAATTTTAGAGACTGAAAAGCTCAGGAGATTAGTAATTATTACTATTTCCAGGTTTCTATTGAGTCTATTTCTAGGGTAGCTCTGCAATTCAGTTGCAAGGATTAAGTCACAGAAACAAATCACAGGACACTGCAACGTGGCTAATTGCATAATAAAAGATAATCACATTTAAGGTCACTTGATTCTAATTCTGACAAGCTGCCACAAGGGATGAAAGCAACTTTCTAAAGTAGAGCCTAAGCTGAAGGAATTACTTGTTTCTGGTGCTTCCATGCGTCCTGCTTTCACCACATCTTGAACGAGATGTTGCAGACTCCTGAGGATGACAAGGTGCAGTCAAATTAAAGAAACATGTAACACAGCAGGGAAATAGGTGTAGACCTGAGCCCTTGTTTTATGCCCTAGTCATTGAGCCAAGATGCCTCAATGACAGCTCCACTTGCCTCTCTTCAGGGTCAGAATTGCTGTATAAATGTTCAAGATGCGCTTCTGATTTTCTAAGATACCTGTGATGAGCATATAATTACTGAGACAGACTTACAGTTATGGTGATTTAAAGGAATTCTTGTCCATATCATGCCGTGTGGCAAACTCTCACTTAATATAGTAGGAAATGTGTCTATTGCACTGTGCTCATTGGTCTCTGCACCTACAGAGAAAACATTTCTGGTCGACATCATCAGAGACTGTCAAACAATTGCCTATCTTCACTAATACCCTGGGCACAGTCCACCCTCAGACAGAGCTAAAGAAAAGACTTGAATTCCATGTGATGGATCTTAACAGACATCCACTGAGCCATTTGAAGAGTCTTGCTTGGCCACAGGACTTAGATGGATCCCCTAACATGTGCCACAACAGAGATGTCTGTAACGCATTCACAATCCAAAAGTCACTGTCAGGAGTTAACTAGCTCAGAGGAGACCATCAAGATATCCACATTAACCAGCAAGGGTACAGTCACCAGACGAAGGAAGTCAAGAATTATTTCCAACCACTGGTGCTATTGAGTTCAGGAGTAATGACTGATCATTGCATCCTGCGGCAGTCACAGATTCTGCCAGCTCATCCAAATACTTCCTCCCACTCATACCACAGTACTTCTCTCTCCTCAAAGATGACTCATACGTTGTTCTCTTCCATCCACAGCCCAGTTACTGCCAGTCACTATGAAAAAAGCACAGCCAAAATGTGGCCTTCGGTGTTATGGTGAGTTCTATCTATCTGTAGCATGTAGAGGGCAATGAAGTCCCAGCTATTCTTTGGTGTCATCTTTTGCTTCATTTAGGCACCAAGCAAGATGGAAACTCATGAACAAGAGAAGTTTTGCAATTGTGCCTTGTCTTGTGCCCCACTTGAAAGATCTTTAAGGCCACTTTGTGAGTATTTGTGATCACTATTTTCAAAGGTTAATAATAAATTTATTCAAATAAATGTGGATACCTTGTTCCTGTCCATAAATATCTAGAGAGCATTAGCTAGACAGTGAGAGTTTCAGTTTCTTATCCATAAAAAAACAGGCACAGGAGCTGACCTGTTAAAATTTCCGGAAACATAGAATCATAGAATCTTCGGGTTGGAAAATACCTTTGAGAAAATCAAATCCAACTTTACCCATCCTCCCCTAACCATGTCACTCAAAAACTCATCTACCCATTTTTTAAACACCTTCAGGGATGATGACTCAACCATCTCCCTGGGTAGCTGTTCCAGTGCCAGACCACCCTTTCAATAAAGAAATTCTTGCTCATATTCAGTTTGAACCTCCCCTGGCACAAGTTATGGTCATTTCCCCTTGTCCTATCACCTGTCACTTGAGAGAAGAGATCAACACTCACTATGCCACAGACCCCTTTCAGGCAGCCGTAGAAAATGATGAGGTCTCCCCTCAACCTCCTCTTCTCCTAACTAAACAAGCCCAGTTCCCTCAGCCATTCCTCGTAGGACTTGTTCTCCAGCCCTTTCACCAGCCTTGTCATGCTTCTCTGGATGGACTCCAACACCTCAATGTCCTTCTTATACTGGGGGGCCCAGAACTGAACACAGTACTCAAGGTGTGATCTTATCAGTGCTGAGTACAGGAGCACAATCACTTCTATTGTGCTGCTGGCCATGCTGTTTCTGATACAGGCAAAGATACCATTGGCCATCTTGGCCACCTGGACACACTGCTGGCTCATATTCAGCCGGCTGTCAAACAGCATCTCCAGGTCCTTCTCCTCCAGGCAGCTTTCCAGCCAGTCTTTCCCAAGCCTGTAACACTGCATGGGGTTGTTGTGTCCCAGGTGCAAGACTCATCATTTGCTCTTGTTAAACCTCATCCCATTGGTCTCAGCCCATTGATCCAGCCTGTCCAGATCTCTTTGCAGGGCCTCCCTTCCTTCAAGAAGATTGACACTGCCACCCAGCTTGTTGTCATCTGAAACTTGCTAAGGGTGCACTCGATCCATTTGTCCAGATCATTAATAAAAATATTGAACAGAACTTGACCCAGCACTGAACCCTGGGGACCACCACTCATGGCTGGCCTCCAACTGGATTTAGCTCCATTTACCACCACTCTTTGGGCCTGGCCATCCAGCGAGTTTTTCACCCAGCAGAGGGTCTTCCAGTCCAGGCCAATGGCAGGCATTTTGTCAATCAGAATACTGCGAGAAACGGTGTCAAAGGCTTTACAAAAGTCCAGGAACACCATATCCACAGCCTTTCCCTCCTCTGTTAACCAGGTAACCTTGTCGTAGGAGGAGATCGGGTTGGTCTGGCAGGACCTGCCTTTCATAAACCCCTGTTGACTGGCCCTGATCACCTGGCTGTCCTGCATGTGCTGTGTGATAGCATTCAATATGATCTGCTCCATACTTTCCCAAGTACCAAAGATAAGCTGACAGGCCTATAATTCCCCGAATCCTCCTTCCGACCCTTCTTGTAAATGGAAGTTACTTTTGTCAGTCTCCAGTCGAGTAGCACTTCTGCAGTCAGCCAGGACTGTTGATAGATGAAGGAAAGGGGTTTGGCAAGGACCTCTGCCAGCTCCCTTAATATCCTTGGGTGTATCCCATCCAACTCCTTAGACTTGCGGATGTCTAATTGCCCAAGGAGGTCTTTAACCAAGTCTTCTTGGAACATTGAGGGTTTCTCTTCACAGTCTTCTGGCTCAGGAGGCTTGGAGCCCAGAGAACATCTTATCTTCCTATTGAAGACCAAAGCAAAGAAGGCATTAAGTACCTCTGCCTTGTCCTCATCCTTTATCACTACCATTCCCCTTGCATTCACTAAAGGAAGGAGATTCTCCTTGGTCCTCTTGTTGTTGTTAATATACTTGAAGAAACATTTTTTGTTGTCCTTCACTGTACTGGCAAGATAGAGTTTTAAATCAGTTGGGCTTTAGCCCTTCTGATTTTTTGCCTACATGATCTCACCTGCTCCTTGTAGTCATCTAGATATGCTTGACCCCTCTTCCAAAGCTCATATATTTTCCAATTTTTCCTTAGAACAACACAAAGCTCTCTGTTAAGGCAAGCTGGACTCACCAACTCATTTTACAGCACACAGGATGGCCTGCTCTTGCACTGCCAGAATTTCCTTCTTGAGGAGCATCCAGCCCTTTGTCATTTAGAACCGTCTCCCACTGACTTTATCAAACAGCCTTCTAACCAGTTTGACGTCTGCCCTCCGGAAGTCCAAGGTGGAGGTTCTGCTGACCCCACCTCCTTACTCCTCCAAGAACTGAGAATTCTATCATCTCATGATCACTGAGCCCCAGATGTCCTCCAATAGTCACCTCCCCGACAAGGCCCTCTCTGTTCACAAACAGCAGATCCAGTGCTGTGCCTTCCCTAGTCGGTTCACTCACCAGTTGTATTAGGAAGTTATCTTCCATACACTCGATGAACTTCCTAGACTGTTTCCTTTCTGCTGCTTTGTACTTCCAGCAGACATCTGGAAGATTGAAGTCTCCCATAAGAATGAGGGCCAGCGATCGTGAGACTTCTTCAAGTTGCTTGTAGAAGAGATCACCGGTTTCCTCGTCCTGGCTGGGCAGCCGATAACAGTTTCCCATCACTGTGTCTGATTTACTGTGGGCTCCACTGATTTTCACCCACAAGCACTCAACCCTATCGTTAGCATATTTTAGTTCCACACAATCAAAACTTTCTCTAACATAGAGAGCAAGCCCACTGCCTCTCTTTCCTGGCTTGTCCCACCTAAAGAGTTTTTAACCACCCATGGCAGTGAGGGTGTCCCAGGAAGTCCCAACAGAGGATTGTAACATAAAGCAGCTTGCTCTGATTAGTGATTTTAATGTTTATCAGTATTAGGACTGAAGAGACTGTGCAGTGTAAAGTTTCAACACTTGGGCTGACAAATCGTGAATTAATTATTTAGTGGGCAAAAGTTGCCTTTGTGATCTCAGATTTGTCATTCCACACCATTTCTGAATACACGGTTTGTACCCAGATACCATATATACCCATTGACCATGGTGTAGAGTCACAGAGATGCTTGAAAATATTTAATACTAGTATTTGGGTAGCATCAGCACTTCAAAATCCTACTAGAACCGTGTGAGTTTCCACTCCCTGGTGTCTAGGCATAGAATGCAGTCTGCATAGGACAACAACAGAACAAGATCAGGACATATTGCTAGAAAAAGAGTTACTGAGGTTCCTCTCCTTGCTCTTGTGAATATTTAAATATTATATATAAACTAGATCAGAAAGTAAAGGAAAAAGTAAAGTATTAAGAGGCCCTTAACTCAAAGTTCCTATAAAGTCTATGGTGCTATCTTGGAGGGATGGGACATAAATTCAGGGATGCTTGATATAAGTGCTCTAAAAACTAGTTCATTTCTTAATAAAGAAAATACCTAGCCTGTTTCGACTCATCCTGTTTTTGGTTGTATTTTGAAATTATTCAACCTTCTAGCAGTCATTTAAAATGACAGTAGCAGTTTAGGTGTATGTTTTGGCCTTGTGCCTTTGGCTGAAACCAGCATCTCACTGACATGCAAGAGTATCCTGGAATACCTCGACTAGAACAATGTTGAGTTATCTATTCAGAGTTTTTAAATTCTTATTGCAAAACAGTAATATTGGACTGGTTGGAGGACAAAGTCATAAGCTGTGCTGAGGAGGAGAGGCATTATTTCAGTGTGATATAAACACATAGATGGGAGTTTTACTGTGGATTCAATGAAGCCAGAATTTCATCCTACACTGCTGAACTCTGGGTACTCAACTGAGCATTGTATTTTGCTCTGTTCCTAATATGAAATATGGCAAAATAATTGAATACATTACCTATGAATTCTTTGATTTTCACTAGTGACAGGTTTTCTTTTTTTTTCTTTTTCTTTTGGCTCATGGTTTTAATACAAACACCCAATACATGCAGAAACTAGTTTCCATAGATATATTTATTTTTCCTTGGCTTGCAGTAATTTTTGGTCCTGAAACTTTGCTTTAACTCTGGGCTGAAGTTTCACAGTCATTTAATATTAAATTTTGACCATCTGGAAACATTAAAGCTAAATTTTCAGGTAGTTTGAGGCTACAATTTAAACCACTGTAAAGCATACTCATTCTAGTAGTTTTATTTTCTGTGCTTAATACACTGTTATGTTTCTTAAAAGTTACTTACTGCTTAAATAATTAACCACAGTTTATGCTTGAATTTACAATATTCTTCTATGAATACAGATGTGGCTCAAATGATTTGATTGTGAAATCCTCTGGGTAAAACTGCTGTTTCTTCTTTTTCATGCATGACTAAGAAAATTAGCAGGTAAAAGCAATAATACAGTGAACCTTATTCAGGCAAGAGAAGGAATAATATAAAAACAAATATTTACGTTTTGATTCTGATTTGAAGCCAAAATTTTTATATGGAAATAAAAGAAGAAAATGTATTAATTGTAATATCTGCAACCTTCATAAGCAAATTTTCATAACCTTTGCTCAACACATAATTTGGTCCCAGAAATGAGAGGTTATGATATTGTAATTTCTAGCACCTTTGTCTCATCAGTGAAATACAACAGTATAGGTCCATAAATTCCCAACTCTCATTGTCATGTTATGTTTTATTTCCTGCAAGGGCCTTTCAAACACTAACATTTCCAAACACTTATTATGAATTGGAAGGGGTCAAATTTGATGAGGATTCTCTTCCTTCCTTGTGTTGAAAAGCACAGTTCTCTTTCAAGCAAATTCTTTCCCCGGCTTGAAATTGACTGTAATATCAGTGCACATGAAAAAGCAAATAAACAACTGTGCTATGATTAGTTATGCTGCAAGCAGAAAGTGTGACTGGAAAGGTGATAACCTTAGCCAAAAGAAAACAAAAGGACAAAAAGGATAGCAGATTTATTTTAAACATTCTGACAGGATACCAGTAATGAAGAAAAGCTGATGGACACTGTAAAAGTAGCAAAAATGTGTTTGTGACGAGAAGTCAACAATCTATTTCTCTTGTGCCAGACTGCTCTTATAGTACTGTATACTTTTATGATAATCATTTATTATTTCAAAAGTTTTCTAAATGTACCCAGTACAGGAAACAGCACAATGCAGCAAAAACTGGTACAAGGGCACACTCAGATCCTGATTATAGTTTCTCAAATTTCAAATGAGCTCAGACTTGAGATTTCATTTGAAGCTTCTCTCTGAAGACAGCACATCTCTGGTCATACCATCAATCTATTTCTTTGTCCTCCCTATAGCATGGGCTATTTGCAATGATAGCTTGCTTTAACATCTTAATCTATGCGGCAATACAATCCAGAGGGCCTCCTATTCCCTTGGGATATATAAGAACTACTGAACCTACAATGCTGAAATATAACCCCAATAAAATGAATTTAAATTATCCCTCTATCTTGAATAATTTAATTATTTTGAAAAGCAGCTAAACATGGATAATGTCTTTTAATCACTAACTTTTCAACACTTACGTGTAACTGAAATTTTATTTCTTGTGAAACAGTTGAGAATATCTAGAGGGAGGCAGAGCAATCTTTGAGCTGTTTAGCCATGAAAAGTCCATCTCAGAATTTTTCCTGAGCTGAAACATTTATTGAAACAGAACATGTTTTGATTTGTGAAGAAATTGAAAATTGCTTCTATTTTTTACAGCTGTTGCATGGATGGTGCATATGTCCGTGTTGATATTAGTAGATGTTAAAGTCTTGTTCTACCTGTTGAGAATGAGCAAATGTTTAGTGGACAATGGGCTTGAAGTTCATGTTGTAAGTGTTACTAGAACACAAACCAAAGAGAATTATAGACAGTGATATTGTTGGCTGCATGTCTACTATATGTCTTTTGTATGTCTGTATGTCCATAATAGTTTAGGAAGTTAGCTGTTCACTATTGACTCCTTCCAAATGTACTTCTAGCTGTATTCACCTGTTCACTTGTTCTGTCTCATTCATGCTGATATGATCAAGGAGCCATGGTCTTTGCTTGAGAAGAGAAAGTTTCTTTGAGAACAAGTCTTTTAAGAAACAGCAGAGGGAACTCGGGTTGTTTAGCCTAGAGAAAAAGAGGCTGAGGGGAGACCTTATCACTATCTACAACTATTTGAAAGGAGGTTGTAGTGAGGTGAGTTTTGGTATTTTCTCCCAAGTGACAGACGACAGGATGAGAGCAAATGGCCTCAAGATGCCAGGGAAGGTTCAGATTAGACATCAGGAAAAATTTCTTCACTGACAGGGTAGTCAGGCACTGGAACAGGTTGCCCAGGGAGGTAGTGGAGTTACCATCCCTGGTGGTATTTAAAAGACAAGTAGAAGTGCTCAGGGATATAGTTTAGCAGTGGACAGGTACAGTTGGATCCTATGATCTTGAAGGTATTTTCCAACCATGTAATTCTATGATTCTACGATTCAGAGATTTATTATATTTACAGAGGTAAAACCAAGAATTTGGCCCTATATAGGATTAGATACAGAACATGCTTATTACTGTGCAGGTATATCTGTCTTCAGTTTAGTTTTTTCCAGTTATGTAGACACAAAGAAATCTCGGCCTTCCATTCTTTTCCAGAATTTTATATGAAAAAATTTTCTCTTCTATTTTTCTGTTTCAGAGTGGCATAAACAGCTCCTTTGAAAGACCTAGAGACTACTAAACAGTGTTGAAACAAAATGTAACAGAAAAAAAAGTCAAAGCCTGGAATGGTGGAGGAACTTATTCTCACTTTATGCAATATTGACTTGGTGTCTTATAAGTAAAAGAGAAAAAAAAGAGCCTTTGAAAAAGGCAAACATGAGGAGAAGGAAGCAGTAGAAATCAGATTTGACCAGCCTGTATAGCAAAGGAGAACTTTGTGGGTGTTCAGTCTTTCCAGGAGCAAAAATGCAACCAACAGCAAAAGCCCTGGTCCCTGGTTTCTGCTCAGCCCTGTAGCTTCTGTTTCATCCAACCCCGCTCAAGAAGAGGAAACAGAAACACAAACTGGTAATAGCAACATGTTTTATTGTGGTAGAAGACAGGACACAGAAAGCAGAGGAGGTTGGACTTGGGGGAAAAAAATCAAAAGACCAGGAAAACCACTCCTCTGACTTGAAGAATTTTTGTCATTCTAGTTTGTAACAGGGGCAACAGAGCCATTAGGAAATGTTTCACAGGTCTCTTTCTACTGGTGAAGTACCTGATCTACACAAATTCCTCTCTACCTCTGCTTATGTAATTTTTATTTTTTTTTAATTTAGTTTACTTGCCTATGTGCTGTCCTCAAACCTGATTTTTTTTTACAATAAAACCTCTTTGCATTTCCTTGGATCTATAAAGGAGAAAATACTTTATATTTGTATTGGTTTTAAGGACTTCTGCCCCATCAGAGTAAAAAAAAAAAATGCTTACTGACTCTGAAAATCTACCTCCATGCACTACATTTGGTGCACTTTACTCTCAAGGACACCTCTGGCATTCACAGGATACTGTTCTCTAAAGGACACTGTAGTGTCCTCAGTGGAAGAGATCTGAATTACTAGGAGTGCTTGAAGTCAACTGTCAGTCGAGATGGTTGCCGAGGCGTTTTCATACCTATTTAATCACAATGTGGTTAGCTTGGGATCACATTCCTGAATTATATGGAGTCCACACGTGAGTTGAGTTGTTACGTGGAAGTGAGAAGTCTGACTGCATGATCTGGCTTTCAGTGCTTTATAAGGGCATAATGTGAGATTATTGTTCTGTAGTTTTAGAACACAAAAAATCTTTTACTCATATACGACAGGCCAGAGAAGAACTTGTGAAGCAGAACTTATGAACTTTGCCATATGCACTATCTGGGTGAGGAATTTCTGTATTCCTACAAATCAATTGTTTGTATCCAGCTTGAAGTTACAGTGACCAGTTCATTGGTGTGTTTGTCATCTACACACCTGAGCACCACAAAGAAGACAGTGCAGGAATTTTCCATGCTTTGGACCCAGTTAGTCACCATCTCCGCTTGGGGAACAGCAAGTGAAGGGTGTTGTGCTTAGAGACAGCATGAGATCGCAGGAGTTCCCTGCTTGTTACTGTTTCTCAGACCACAAGACTATGCTATTCTTACATTGCCCTTTCATAAGCCAGGCTTTTCCTTTCAGCCTTCTCTTTCGTTTTTGCTTTCTTTTCTTATTTTTGTTCCACATTCTTATGCAGACTTTTATCAACCTCTGAAACAGAGTAAGATTTACTTTATACCTCCTCAGCAATTTTCCCTTCCTTGTTCCATCCTTAAAATGTTCCATCCTTAAACTGAATTCTTTAGTCATCTTTTTATTTCCTCAGGAGGATTTTCTGTTCTGTGTTTTGCTCAATAAGAAGCAGAGAATTAGTTTTTTTCTGTTTTTTTTTTTTTCTTTTATATAAATTGAGGACATGTAAAGGGATTAAAACAGGACAGTAAAACATATGCTTTCAACACTAGGGAGATGTGGATGGTAGAAGAACTTGACTGTTATAGCACAACAGCAAAGTATCCATGGTAAGGATGCAGCTGTGCTGGAAATGTTCTGCTTACCAGTAGAGGAAAATAATCCACAAGGAAGACACAAATATGAGGATTTTTTTTCTACATAATTTTGTTTAGATTTGTTGGCCTCCTGATACTACTTAGAAAACACAGGAGTTGAAAAAATCCCCTAGACAAAAAAATCCACATAGAGATTGGGTTTCTGTGAAAACAAGATGAAAATAATTTTACCTAACAAAATAATCATGAAATATAGAGAAAGAAAAGCCATCCAATGCAGATACGACATAGGTGCTGTGACCTGTAAGAAATGTCTACAAAGGAACATGGATATTATAAAAAAGAAAAAATCCTGAGAGGGAAATATATTTAGTGCAGAAATCTTACCTAAGATACCTAAGTTCAGCAACTCTGTTTCAAGAAATCCCATTCAAGGACAGAAAAACGTATTTGGGGCACAAGGATCATCTTTTAATACTTCAATCAATATGATGCAACATTTTAATCTATTGGATATGATTACACGGTTTTCTTGCAATATAAATAAAACAAAGATTTTGTTTGCATTTGCTTGGCAATTAAGTGGTTTATACCAATATTTTGCCTGACTAAAGCCTTGACGCAACTCTTTCTCATGCATCTGGTTTTGTCCAATCCTAAAAATTCCTCTTAGTCTAACTAGTTGGCCTGTACTGCGTCAGGTGTTATCTATGTTAATCATACACTCTTATCTGTCTGCAGCAGTTGTGAGAATACTGTTTTCCATACCACTTTACACATAGCTATTATTTAGCTTACTAAAAGAACTATGATTAAATTATAGATACATTTCCATTGACACAGCTATTTCAGCGAGCAATCACATTTCTCAGACCCAGACGGAAATACTACTTCAGCCAAAACTTTTCACCTAAGCTTCAAAGTCTTCTCATCTGTCTCCTTTGAAACCTAACTAGGACTTAAAAAACTAACATGACTTTGTAAGTTTTATAAGTTTAACATGTCACCTGAGCTTCATAAATGAAATGAAATATTATTGTCACAGAGTGCCACAGATTCTTCTAAGACAGTAATTGTTGTAGAATCATGACCATCCCATCTTGCCTTTACAGTTGATCAGAGGCTAGGTTTGCTAGAGCTGGTTGAATGGAGAAGAACTGATACAGTGACACTGGAAAAAGGAAAGAAGCAAGCTGTTCTAATTGATTCAATTTCAAGGTAAATACCGGAGCATGTTCTAATTTAGATATTACATTACTTTCACCCAAGGCTAAGCCAACCCTGTCAGTCCATCAATTGAAAACTGTCAAAGTCAGGCACATGAAGACATATCAATGCACTGAAAAAGTGAATTACTGGTACAGCTTGCCTTGTTAATGGAGTTGCTTTTATTGTTGGACCAAAGAGTGACGTTGCTGGTAGAGCCATGTACAATTCAGGAGAACTTTGTGTTGTAATATAGTTAGGCATGACCCACTAAAGTACTTGAAAGATGGATAAAATTGTAGGATATTCCTGCTCTTGACTGACCTATTTACATATTTATTTTTCTTCAAAAAATCCTGGAGATTTTCTCTGTTTTAATCTATGAAATAGAAAACATGGACTCGTCAAAGCATGTTATTTTTCTATCCACTAATGTTGAGTGGTTTGAAGAAGAAGTTTATCTTCCTTTTGGTTATATAATTTCCATTATTTTCTATTTTTTAAAAGAGTAGGTTATTCAGGAGATAAAGTCTTTGATACTGCAAAGCTGACTATTAACCATCCTCAGAAGCTGTTGCATCATCTGCAGTGAAAGTGTTTGGTATTTTCCAGTCACTTAACAGTTCTCCATCTGTTGTTGACCATTTTTTGACAATCATGAAGGAGAAGTACATTTAGTATTGGAGGCACTAATACCTCTCCTGAGCAAAAATTACAGAAACTGAATTACAGCAGCTGGAAGGGGGAATCACTGCTACTTACAGTTGTACAGTTCTAGCTGTTATTTATTTACAATGTGTTATTTACCAAGATCCTTTTAGTGATTTCAAATTTGCTTCAGTGAGAAAAAATCAGAACATGCTTTTTCAACACAGCTCAAAAGAAAGGCTAATAAAGTACTCTATATACTCACTAGAGCCTGGGAAAGCATTGTGATTTTCAGGATAACCACCATTTTTCCTTTATGAACACTGGTGCTGCACTAACACATGTGATTAGAGATACTAAAGCCCAAAAATCCCTCAGGAAATTGCTCTGCAGGGACCTCTGTCCCTACTATGTCCTCTTTCCTTTGGTGGGACTTGGTGTCCCTAGATCAATTTGTGATCTTCATAGCCTCCATAGTCCCTGGAAGGACAACAATTATTTCTGGCCATTAAATGAACTGTAGCCCGGGTACAAGGCCCGTTTGAGTTGTAGCTCTATTCTGCGTATGACAAAGTTGATTATAAGCAAGAGTATAGATTTCACTTAGAACATTAGACATATGCAGAGAAAGAGCTTAAAAGAGAATCAAATATCACTTTTTGCTGTCATCATGAGATATTGATTTGTACAAGAACCATTTTCAAGTTAAGATAAGAGAAATAGTATAATAGTTATACACTTCGTGTGTATGGCACACTAGATAGATAGATAGATAGATAGATAGATAGATAGATAGATAGACAGATAGATAAATAGATTGAAGTAATAAATAAATGGATAAAAAGCAGTAATGATAGATGTTTAATAGGCAACATTCTCTTTTCCACAAGATCCATAAATACCAATGAAATCTGTGCACCGATTGCATAAAAGCAGTTATTTGTTGCGCCAGACTTCTGCATTAGGATGACTGCATGAGAAGGTTTCATGCCTATGAATTGCAGAGACTTTTTAAAAAGGAAACTTGTATTTGTCTTTGTCTTAATGCAATAGGAAGAATAACAAATGGCACCATTTCATAATGACATGACAAAATTAAAACATTCTCAAGAATAATAAAGAGGAACTAAAGAAGAAATGGACTTTAGTGGACAAAGACCATGGTTACAGTTATAGTTTGGCTACTAAAAGATACTCCTAATATTAGAATTCTAATATTTCTCCCAAACTTTATAAATGTACAATTCTATCCCTTCCTGACTGGTGCAATTTATTTCCCAGGGAATAACACAGAAATTCACTGCCTCAGCCGGAAGAGACTCCAGATTTGCTGTAAATGACCTCTTCAGGTAGGACATCTTTTAGGTTTCATAGATTGAAATTTAACATAAGTGCTGTCAGCCCAGTGAAAAAGTCAACTTCACACATCTTATACACATTTATACACTCCTTTCTGTATGAGATAGAACCACATTTTGTCTATAAGTTAAGCATGATCATCTGGCAGTGGCTACACATAACTTACAAGTAAGATATGAGAGTTATCTTGACAATAACACAGCAAGAAATGGTTCTAGCTTTTGAGTTCTTTCTCTAACTGCTACATAATCAACCTGCTTATTAACAGGGAAAAAATAGGTTAAAAAATATTAGAAATTGAAGTTGTAGCTTCATTTTCTTCCCCTTTGCCCTGCTTAGAATCCAGAGATACACAGCTCTGGCAATGGTCACGTCTTTCCATAATACTTATTCCTTCTGTTCTGTGTAAGTGACATTGGAGTTCATTGTGATATGTTTTGTTGAACCATATCCATATTTGAGTAACTTTGGTGTCTTGAGACTTGTTTAAGTGTGAATTGCCCATATGGACATCCAGTTCTTTTTATTCTCCATGAGTGGAATTGTTATCTGAGAGAGAGGATTTGGATAAAGTGTGTGGCACTGACTGCCAGCTTGCAATAAAATGATCCTAGATGGGGAAACACAGGAAGAGGCTTCAAGGATGACTAGAGGTCTGAGATTTACTTTTTTTTTTTCCCCTGCAGTGGAGGATTTAGAAAGATGAATTTCTTTGTTTGAGGGAAAGAAGTTAAAAACAGACTTAATCAAAACCCAGAAGCACCCATAGGGGGGTATATTCCTGATGCCACCGTTCTCCTTAATCTAGAAGAGAAAAGTTAATAATAACCAGTGGTTAGAAGCTTACACTAGACAATACAATTTTAGATCCAAGCCTTAACTTTTAGCCCTGAGCATGGAATGACTCTTTCCATCCTATTAAGCCTCTAGACCCATTCTTTGTTTAGAAAATGATGGTCCAGATACAGAAATCCCACGTTGAAAAGCTCTTACTTGCTATGGCCGGGAGTTCAGTTCAGATCAGTGTTTTGTCCTTAAAATTCACAACTCTGTGAAATAAAGCTTAGATTCTTTTGTGTGAATGCAGAGGAAATTAGAAGTCCAATTCAGGAGGAAGAATGCCAAATATAGAAGTGGAAATGGAAAGGAAAATGAAATGGTGTACCCCATGTCAAACCATGGGTGGCAAAATCAAAAATAAAATCAGCCTTCCTGATTCTCAGTGTGTTCCTATATTTGTTTGCCACAGAAGTTAGTAGGGCTTGTCAGAAAAGTGTTTTTCTTTTTTTATAAATATTGATTTTTTTAGAAATAGCAAGTAAACACCTAAATATTATTTCAAAATCTCTGGCTAAACCCCAAAAGTTCTGGTATCATGGGGTTTGCTGTTTCTAGTCACTGTGCCCTAACTTATGAGAGTCTTTTTTAACCTCAAACAGGGTGCCCACTGTGCTTTTGTTCTCTTATTCTTACTGAGCTACGTCAGTATGTCAGGAGAGTCTCACAGTTAGAGGTACCATATGGAAGATGAGTATGGGTCAATAAGCCTGGAAGCAGCAGAAGAATAAAAGAAGTAAAATAAATTATGATATTAAGGAGTAACTGGGCAAGCTTTAATCAAAATTTTGTCTTTGCCCAACAATATCTAGATTTTTATGAATAAGTTCATTATTAATTGTATTTTTTTTTTAAAAGTATTTTTTCTGTACAGAGCAGATGGACATATTTTCAGTACAGAGAGTCTCATAAAAGTAATCATATTTATATCTTTGAACATCAGTAGCTACCTACTTGCTTTGAAATTATTTTTTTCTTTTCCTAGCTCTTTTACTAGCAACCATATAAAGATCAGTCTGAATGGAAATAGGTAATTAAACTTTTATTAAAAATTTCTGCACAATTTAGTTTAAGAACAGATAATACTACTATTTTATGGAAATTGGCTGAGCTATTTCAAATCAAGCTATCACTATAAGCCAACTCTTTTAATTGCCAGGTCCTTTTACTACTACATAAAGTGATATGTTTGTATAAAATATAAAATTATATCTATTATATTATAATTATGCATTATAACAAATATAGTATAGATATATGCTTTATAATATTGTTATAATTATTATTAAAGATTCTTAAATATATAATTCTTATAATAGCTAATGATTTAGATATTAGTTAAGTAATTGGCTGTTTTTATTAAATGATACACTAGTAGACCATTAATGAAACATATATTCATAAATTTCTTTGATACCCAATGGGTAACTTGGAACTTTATTCAATTAGGAAAAATATTGCATCCCAGTTCCTGTGTGAACAAAGTTATTAATGACTAGATTGATTCAAGTTGCCGTGACAACATATTGCTGTGCAGGACCAGGTGGAATTTTACAATGGTAAGATGGCTTAAGAATTAAATTCAGCATGTAATAGGACCAACGTACCATCAGGAACTGTCTTGAAAGTGTGTAGAAATTAATAGACAAAGTGCACCCCTTCTGCTTCACCACGCTGTGCTCAAGTAACTCAGCTTACAGGGCACAAACAGTGTACATCCATTCCCTTTTCTATTTGAGAACCATGAGACTAGGAATGTACATTAGCTTGATTTGGGGCATCTGTAACAAAAGATGTTGGAGTATAACTATAGGTCTGTGCTAGTATGGTTTAAAACGAGAAGCGAAACAGGATAAGGGAAACTTCCTTCCTCACTGGCACCATTTCACAGTAAGTCCTTTCCACCATTCCACTCTAATGCTGTGGTTTTTTTAGTCTTTTGAGTCTAGTTATGTAAGAAGGATGTTAAACTGCAGAAAGGTGAAATCATCTATGGAAACAACCAAATTTCCTTTAGATCCTTACATCTCTTTTGCTCCCTGGACCATTTATTAAATTAGTTCCACACCTTTAGTCTGCGTTTGCTTTCTTAAAAAAACCCTCTCCTCAAACACGTTTCATACTATGCTTTCCCATAGTATATCAGTCAGCAGCTTTCCATAGTGGATGTCGGTGTTGCAGAGATTGATGTAGAAGGGACTAATGAGGTTGAAAGCAGCAACTGTTCAGAAAGGATTGCTTTTGTAACAGCAGATTTGATGGTCCATATCTCATGGTCCAAATCAATAATTAGCAATAAACTTCTTATGGGACCAGAAATTCACTTAGGTGAATAGGTCACCTTCCAATTTTTATGATGCTTCCCCTGACGTATGTTTTTTCTCTCTCACCTGGTTTCATATATATATTTTGGGTATAAGGCTGTCAAGGGTCACCACAGACACAGTCAATTTGAAATTGGGAATAAGAGGTCATCATAGTACTGAGGCTGAGCTTAAGTGATGTGGTTCAGGAGCACACTTCCTAACACTGTTAGAAAAAAAAGAGGGCATTGAAATGCAGATTACTTTCTTCCTTCAGCAGATACCCATCTGATCTATATCATGCTTCTGTACTGCATCTACCACAAAGAGTCTGTTATCTTGACTGAGGCCTGAAAAAATCTCTCTTCGTAATACTGATGTACAATAGCTGTGGTCTTCTGGATTAATTCTGGGTTGTATTACATTCACAAAATTATTTGTGAATGATTGCTTAAACTGTTACACAAATACTAAGGGTTTCTGCAGTGTTAAAATTAAAAAAGTTACCCTTTATTTAAAAAAAAAAGTTTATTTTTACAGAAAAACAATCTAAAACTACAAGTTTCACTGACAGTTTAGTTTCTTAGCTATGAATATGGTAAAATTAAGATTATTCACCAAATGGCTGCTTACATAAGAAAGATGGTTTTATCCAAACACTCTCCCTGTGAGTATTAAATAGCCTTCTATATATTATTTGCTCTGACATCACAGGCACGTGGGATTCTTTCTTATCTCATATGAACCTTAAAAAGACGTTTGAGCATTATGACAGTTCATTGATCTGGAAGAAAGAATAGGTCAAGGTATCCTTTTTACAACAGGATATCACTACAGGAATACCTCTTGGCACCAATCTGGTCTTACACATTATTGAAACCAGTGGTTTCGGAAATTGGAAGGAGAAATAAAAATTTTTATGGACCGTGAATCTTTTCTACCTCTCTGGTTAGGACTCATTTTACTTGTTTACCTCACAGTTTGGTGTCCAGACTCCTTATAGAATCTGTGGAGGACAGAAAAATTAGACAATTCACCTCATTTCTCTCAAATCCATATTTGAATGGGATCAGTAATTTTTTAGGATGTACCTGTTGATCTACAAATAATAGAAGAACCAAAAGGAATAGTTTAGACTAGATATTTACTTTTTCAGCTAGATATAGACCAATACCCACCATATTTTCCTTGACTTGAAAAATGTTATTGTTTTCATATTTTCTGATGCTGTTTCCCAAAGCAAGCACACTGTTAACAGAAATTCAATGAACACCTTAATTCATAGCTTTAAATATATTAGGACTTGTGTAGTTGCGAAATTAACATTTACTTGTTAGACTGTGTGGTAATGTGCCTGATGATGATAATGTTCAAGTGGTCATTTTAATTAAAACATATGTGACTGTGTCTTTTTTGTATCAGCTTTTTATATTTCTGTAGTAAATATTATTCATAGGATCCATTGTCATTTTTTTCTCTTTGATTAAGAGACAGTGTTAAGCACTGAGAAGTGAATGACAAGAGAAAGTATTATTTTATGCTAATTCATTTTTAAAGTAGCTCATGAGCCAGAAACAATTCAGGACTACCGAAAGTAAAGTCTCACAGAGGTTATTTTCATAGAGATGTTAATTTAAAAAGATGAACTGTGGGCTTTTTTTTTCCTCTCTGAACTATTGTAATTACTGTAAAAGTGAAGTAATAAACAGAATCTAGTGCCTGATCCTATTTTGTATAACAATAGTCTTCTCATAACAAAAATATTATGTGAATTTTCATGTATAAGAAGACTAAAGTGATTGTTATAAAGCAAATTGAATAAGCTAGATATAATCAATAAACTTGAAGTACAAAAACTACAGAGAACTGGAAGATGATTAACGCAAAGCCATGAGGTCTTCCAAGGCAGACTTCAGGGATTGTAGAGTAATAGTGTAACGTCTGGTAGAAACTGTAAAGAAGAGCAGAATTAAGAGACACATGCATCAATTGTGGGTGCGTGCCATTGTATCTTCTGGACAAGAATTCATACCTTGCATATCAACCAGGGTACTCTCAAGCATCACTAAATATGTGGATTTATTAATATATTCATTTGGACTTCTAAAAGATATTCAATAAAAAGCCAAAGAAAAGCATTGAAGAAACTCACCAAACACTCTTATTAACATTAAGCTTCTGTGGTATGAAACGAAGTTCCTTGTATAGTGGAATAATTAGTTAGTTGCTAAAAAAAGGGGGATAGCATTAAGCAGTCAGACATACGCTATAGGCAAGTCAATAGTGGAGTTCCACTATTGACTGTGCTGGGAAAGGGATGTGAATCATGGATCAACAAAGTTTGCTGATGAAACAAAGTAATTTATAGTAGGAAGGGCAGGGCAGCGGATGGCCTCTGAAAGGTATTACAACACTGAATTATAAAGCAATAAAATGACAGATGATATTCAACACAGATAAACAAAGGGATACTCAAACAGTAATATAGTCTATACATGGAAAATGATTGATTTTGTTCAGACTGTCATAAGTTTTGGTTTTGTTTGTTTTTATTAAAAAAAAAAAGTAGAAATAGAGAGTTTTAGAAGAGCAAAAAGGGTGATCAAAGTTCTGGAACATGTTCTGCACTTATATGTAGAGTAGGCTTTTCTAAATAAGCTGGATGGGGATCTGCTCTTTGCTGTCTTTTTCAGTACAAAACCAAACTACCTGATGAAAATGAACCCAAAGGAAACTAAGTGGAATATTGAAAAGAAATTAAAGAGTAGTGTTCATAAAGGATGAAGACTCTGATTTGGCTATTGTTTACAAGAACAGCTGTCTGGTTTTGAAAGTCAGTGAGTTATAAACTGTGGGAGGCAAGGAGAGTATTTTCAGGAAGTATTAGTACTTGATTCCTGATACCACCTCCTGGATATTCACTGTTGGTTACTGTCAGAGATACTATAGTGGAATAACTATCTCAGATCTGACACATCATGACTATTTTTGTATGATTACAACCAGATGCAATGTCCTGCACGCTGTGATTAAGTGCTGAGTACAAAGAAGTAATTTTTTCCTTTGGGGGCAATGTATTAGAGTGATTTAAAAATAGATAAAGTATCTAAAGATTTTACTTGAAAAGACTTTGAATAGACTGAGAACTTTCAAAAAATATCAACACTTATGGATGTTTCAAGGGTATGAAATTATTAAGCTTTTTTTTTGCAGTATTTTCTTCCCATTCAGAAATAATATTTTATTATTTAACAAAAAAAAATACTGAAAATAATGAGAAATTCATATAAATGAAACATTCTGTGATGTGAATAAGGTTTCATGCATTAAGTTACTGCACACCAGTTGAGCTTCTGCAGTTGTTTGTATGGACTCAATTCAGCCAACGGAATCGAAGTACTTAGTGCTATATAAAATGGCTCTGAGATATTCTCAAGGATCTGGCAGATATGGCATAAAAATTAAGCCAAATCCATCTGAAGTAGGAACTGGAAATCAAAGACAAAAACAACAGTGAAACAACATTCTCTCCCTTTTTACTTCATAAATTAAGAACATACAAATGTACAGTCGCTTATGTTCTGTTTTCTCCATTTCTTTGAAGCTGTCATGTTGCTGTTATGTTCACACACAAAAAAAATTCACAAAATGACGTCCAGATTTATTGTCTGTGACCAACCAACTTTTGGACTCCTTTCATTCTTTTTTTTCCTAAATAACATTTGATTCTATTTCTGCAATGTGATAGAATGTGCATGATCCATTCATTAAGCAAAGGTGTTATAGTTCTTTATCAGTTCTTTAATTAAGCATACAGGCAAAAATGTTAATTTTTTATTTCTTAATAGATATACACCTCAGTAGAATAACAGCTTCAAAGAATCAAACAATAATGAGAACTTGTCTTTAATTAAGCATTTCATCAGATAGAGTAACAGGAAGAAGAATCATAGGAAGTCATGGTTGAATTTTATGAGACTGAGCTTATGAACTCTACTCCACCCAGGCAGCAGAAGAAAGATGCAACTGCATCACTGACAAGAATTACGGTGTACAAATAGAACATAGACAATATTCTTCTGAGGGGAAACAGATTTTATTTGGAGGTGGGGTGGGGATGTCCCCACTACCTGCACCATAAAGCGTTGTTGGGTGTTAGGTGCTAAAATGTTAACAATATACAGCTGGTTGCAGGCCCAATCATAGAGGTGACATACTTAGTCAAGGATGAACCTTCTGGAAAAAAGTGTTTCAGACAGAAAATCTTGAGATGAACCAGTTGCTGGGCATCTTGCTTTTCTGCCTCACATACGCTACTTACTTTTATTGGTCTAATGGAGATATGAGGGAAATCTGTTGCCAATTCAAGGAAACTTCTCTTCTTTATTCCTAAAATTGTGACTGGCTACTGAATAGGGCTGCCAGTCATTTCAGAAGGCTCATTAGTTTTGCTACCAGCATAGTACCTGCAGGTGCAGGGGATCAGCATCTGCCCAATGAGAAATATGTGAAAATTAGAACCAGCGTTTACAATGATTTCTGCAATTGTAGTGACATTTTTATAACCCCATACTAATACCACATCCAAATGAGATGACTCACCTAAGGACTGATCTGAAACTAGTCGTGTGGGCAAGATTGGCAAAAAATCCTTCTGGGTTCTTAGGTTCATTGCCCTCTGTGAAAGATGGAAACCAAAATTCACAATCCATTTCCTATTGTTCTCAAGCACTGTGCAAAGACAAAATACAGCAGACATAGTGGGACATTTAGATGTGATTTTAAGAGCATACCTTGGAGTAAGTTGAGGCTGGATAAAGTACTATATTATCTTCCAATATCTCCCATATGTATTAGAGTTCAGCAATAGCAATGCATTCACTGTTCTATTTTCTTAATCCTCTTGCTTGTGGAGCTGTAGCGTGGGTGGAAATCAAGATTAAAAGATAGGAGTCTAGATAACTGTACATAGCTAAGCCTTGAAAATACTAATTTTTGTCTTTGAACTATGCTAGTGATGGTGGGAAGTAAATTAATGCAGGATTAGAAACATTATTTTGTACAAGATATGATACACGGCCAAACTGAAGATCCCGATTTGATGTTAATTAAACCAGACTTCGTATTGTTAAAAAATACCGATTTAAGAAGCAGAACTACAAATTGGAAAATATTTTGGTCTGCTTATGCTTAATTTTAATTAACTGGAAACATACTTATTTGACAAGTGTTCCACAACACAGAACTAAAGGGAGAATTGAAGGTTATGCTTCGTCTGTAGGCTACATTTTAAGTACAACTGTGTTTAAAAAAATCATAAATACACACTCCAGCCTTACAAAACAAGATATTTAAAACACTTTACTGCAGGTTTTTTTGTCAAACAAATGTTTTTGCTTGTTATAATATTATTGTTTAAATATTTCTGAACTTCACCACTACATACTCCAACAAACATAATTGATCATTTAATTTGTTTCAGTTTGAATTCTAGAAACAACACCCATGCAGTGGAATGTAGCTCAACTGACATGAGGATTCTAGGGGAGGTCATCCCATGTTAACCTGGATGTCTAACACAAAATAGATTGTAAATCAGGTTCAAAGGCAAAAATCTCACTTCAGTGATGAAAGAGAAAACCTAAGTGATGTACGTAAGATAAAAGCATTTGACTTTTTTTCAGCAATAAACTGAAAAAAAAAATTCAGGAGAATTCCACTTTTTAGGTTTCTAATACCAATTTTATTCAGGCAAATAACTTTCTGCATTGTATTTGCTTTCTGAAGAACCAAAGTAGGAGTGATTTATTTCATGTTAGATTTTCTGAAGAATTCAGTGGGTTCGGATCTCCTTGGAACTGACAATGTAGATTTTTCTGTTCAGAAATATAAACTCCTGTTTCTGTATCATACTGGGATATTAGTATCTCCAACGTATTTAATATATGATATGAATAATAGAAAAAATAAAATTGGAGGTGAGGTGCTGCACAACTTAAGTAGTTGAGTATGATGCCTTGGTATCTTCAACATTTAGATGAGAAATATGAAGGCTAATATTTTCTTATTGTTTCTATCTTACATTTGTTAGCAGCCAATTTTCATCCACTGACTCTGTGAATTTTAGGGCTAAATCTACAGTAGCAAGGTATATCTGCGTTCATGTCATGTCCATAATACTAGATTAGTTCACTTTTAAGATGAGTGGCTGTGTACAAACTGGCTATTGGGGAAGATGTGGCCTGTGATAGGCCCTTCTTCATGCCTCGGAGTTGCTGAAATGCAGCTAGTTGGTAGAGGTCAAAATGGTGCCAGGGACCATTCCAATGGTTTAGCAGTGTAGATGATTGGCTTCCACCACCCCAGCACTAGTTAATACACTGATTTCAACACAACTTTAGAGAACTCAGCTCCTGATACCATGTACCTAGTGGTTTCTCTGATAATCTACCTTAGAGCACTGAACCAGTCTATGACCGGGAATTGCTCCTTAGAATCTCCAGTAGCTGAGAAGTCTATGTTCTTGTAAGAGAATTTCCACAATATTTTAATATATGTGCCTAGTAGTCCCACATTAGGACTAGGCTCACAAGGCTCCCTATATAATAAATAGACAGAAGAGTACCTCCACAGGCAGATTTTTGGCACACAGACTACTCCACACTCTGTATTGCCCTCTAAAGGGTCAAATATTTTACGAGAAAAAAAAAAGACAAAAATGGCCTCCTGACTTGAGATTCTTTCTTCGCACTGAATTACACAGAATCAACTGCTTGCTACTGGAAACTCTGGAATCATGACATCGCGACTGAGTGTGCCACCCTCATTCAAAGTAAAAAGAACAACTTTTGGTGCTTCAATAAGTCTCTGAGTCATCCGGAAGAAGATTCACATTTTGCCTGAAAGAACCTGCTGAGAAGAGAATGTCTTAACTGGATGGTGACAGCTGCCCTGTGGCATCTAAAATGTACAGACATCAAGCTCCCCATAGTGGCATCTCTACTGTTTGGGGCATTTGCCTGCACACAGCTTATGACCTGCAATTTTATTTAGTGAATCATCTGTATTCCTGTTTGGTATTTACAGCTCTAAGACTAAAATTATCTCTTTTAAAAGGCTATTATTTAGTGATGGTTGGGTCCAGGCTAGGAAAAGCCAAAATTCTTATTAGAGCTATGGGATTTCCATGTGGAAGAATAAAGGAAATCCGTATTAAAAGTAAGAATCATACTCTACTCTCCATTGCTGAGTGCAGCTTGCTCTTATCTGCTGTAAGCAAATATTTTTTTGCAAAAAGTGGCATACCACACATGGGATCTAAACTTTGGCAGATAATGCGAGTGCCCATATAGCACGAAATTATATATGAATAATGCAAGTCCATGCCACGGCGTAGATACAGATGAGAGTTGAACTCACTGATGAGTAGGATGGTTGTGAATAGTGGTTGTTAAGGAAAGATGTTTTATTTGACTTGGAGACCCATGACCATGTATATGCAGCCCAAATTCATAAGATAATTGAACTCTGGTAGAAATTCCCCTGGTTTTGACCTCAGCCTTAACTCCTTCCAGTTTTCCAGCAACTTCTGACTGATATAAGAACAGATGCTAATAATAATAGCATTTTGTTCCAGGGTCAATCCTCCCTTCCTGACTGACAAACACCTTTGACACATTTATTCATATCTGCCTGCCCATTCAGAGAGATGCTGGACAATGAAGTAGCCTTTCTTAATTTCCTGCAGATCTTTAGAGAACTTCCTGAAGAAATCCAGTTGGAAGGCTGATTGTGATCAGGCGCCTTTAGAAAACCGCTAGCCACTTTACAATGTTAACTTCTTTGACATTTACTAGGAGCATGGGGAGCCACCATTAAAGAGTTGATGATGCATAGTTACTAGAGAAATAGTATGAGTACTGCAGTGTATGTAGCACTGGAAGAGGACAAAGGACACAGATACAGAAAGGACCTGTGTGAGACATGGAAAAGCTGAGCTGCAGTATAAGTGGTGGCAGCAGAAACAGAAGCGCAAAGCCAGAGGCAAGAAGAAAAAACAACTAGGAAAATAAAGGTGCAAAGAAGGAAGTGGAAAAGCCTTAATTTACATTGTGAGTCTCCCTCATTAGAACTGGCAAGCAGAGAGATGTGAATGTTGTATTTTGATATCCAGATCAGAACTATATCAAATGCAACAAGTAAACTCCTCAATCAGCTTAGCTACCTGGGGAGAGAGAGGATTACATCCAATAGCTAATGCCCCACAGGTGACAGTTAAGAGCAGAATAACTTTGGATTGCCAAATGAATAATACAATGTACCAGACCAAAGGAGAGGTAAGCCAATGTCAAAATTGCCATTCACTGATTATAAAAATGGTTGGAATAAGGAACAAAGAAGACAAAAGAAAATAGATAAACCATGTTCACAGTGAGAGCCAGTTTCTTGATCTGATACTAGTTTAGTCGTGTGCTATTATTTCACAGGAAATATCTGCTGAAAGCAATGTAATTTGCAGAATATTTGCTAAAAAAAAAAGGTATCAGAAACAGTGGATTCCTGTATTGTTCAAAGAACAAAAGCCAACTTGAAAAGGAAGGCAGTAAGCTTTCAAAAAGATGAGAAAGACAGACAGTGATATACAGAGTGCACAAGAATGGCAAGGAAGGAAAGAAAGAATGATCTTTATAGCTACAAATTTCTTCCAACTGCAGGGATGTTTTCATGCTGGGGTGTGCTTACACAGAGTCAGCTAGGGGGAAACTTGGCTGGGGGTCTGCTGCTTGGTGACTGGCTAGACTTCAGTCAGTTGTCGGTAAGTACTTTTGGTTTAATTTGTAGCACTTGTCTTTCTTGGACTTTATTCCTCTCTCTTCGTTTTTTTCCTTTTCATTACATTATTATTTTTATTATTACTATTGTTATTATAATTTTCATTATGATTCTGTCAGTTATTAAACTGTTATTATCTCAATCGAGTTTCCTCACTTTTATCCTTTCATTTCTTCCGGCTGTGGAAGGAAGAATTGAGTGAGCAGTTGTGTGTTGCTTTGTTGCCAGCTACAGGCAAATCACGGCAGTCCTCTCTGACGCACAGTGTTGGGGTTGAAGGGTTTGAGATAATAACCGATTGACCCATCAGAATGTATTAGAAGGGACTGATATCTGTTAAGAGGTGCAGGTCACAATATTGATTCACTTGTTCTCAACATTAGTTTATCGAATCTCTGCCATGCTCTTTTTTTTTGCTTTATATATTAAAGATGGGTTTTGGCTTTTGCAGTTATCTGTGCTCTATAGTGATTAATGATGATTTTCCTGGGTGATTACTGAAACACCAACCTTGAGCTTAATCTGGCATTTGGGCTCTGTAGTGAAGCTATTACTGTACTTCAGGCATCATCTCATGGAAACAATTATATATTTTCCTCTGAGAGTTTTTTTTTTTGTGGAAAAAAAACAGAATAGCACCTTCACTACATTCTTCTCTGATGTTTTCTCCGTCGTTATAATAACTTCACAATGTCTTGAACAGCCTTATGTAGTAAAACTACTTCTAAAGTTTCTTAGGAATACTGCTTCAGTTTTATCTAAGGTTAAAAAGCAATTTAGTAATAGGATCCATACTCTGTGAGAGTACAGTCATGGGTGCCACAACATATTCAGGCATGTCTATCTATATCTATATCATGTATATCTATATCTAGAGAACTTCTTACTTCCAATGGTCTGGAAATTCACTCCTGAACAATCACAGAGTCTTAATGAATTGATAGAATTTATAAAAAAAAAAAAGAACAACTTACCTCATTTTGCTGAGCACTGGCCAGCACCCACTAAACACTGCTTGATATTGTGCAGCACTCTCAGGGAGAAGAGAGGGAGTAAGAGAAAGAATCAGAAGAGGCAGCGAGTTCTACAGTTGAGTAGTCACAAGACAGTAGGAGGAAGTGACTGATGTGATGAGACGGAAACCTCCCAATCTCTGTCTAAGTGAGTTCCAAGACATGAGAAAACTTTTAGTTGCCAACCAGGTGAGCTAATTCTCCGCTGGTTACTCTGATGCTGTTCAGTAGTCAGCAATTAGAGAATAAGGAAGCCGGGCAGCTAGGATCCCTTGCTAAGGAACTTGCCTCACCACATTTGGATACTACTGGTATATATATATGTAACTGAGCAGTCACATTGAATCAAACTTGTGGTAAAGAGCATTTGTGTTGCCTGCAAGATACTTTTCCAAAGTTGCAGTTAACGACATGGGTGTTTGGAATTGAAAACAGTAGAAGCAAGATGTGGCAGATGACATCCTTTGTCTTATCCTTCTGCTAGGAATAGCAGGGTAGCAAATCTAAAACTTTCACCAGAACAAGATTGCTTACTTAGCTACTGAGCGTGATGTTCAGCACCCTCACTTACATCACAAGAGCTATATCTTGACCCTGGATAATGAACAGGCAATGAAGCGAAGTCATACCTAATGATAAAAAAAATCAGACCTTTCTAACAACATCTTGGATTTGAGTTGCCTACACTGTGAATTTTTTTGGATGGAGCCTAGACAAGAAGGCAATACAGATATTGTTACCTTCACACAAGTAAGTAGCAAGGACCTGGAATGCAGCAACACCAGCTGTAACTACTTCCGTCTAAATGGGCAAGGAAGGCTGCATACTGTTGCAGTGAGGCAAAATCCAGGGGGCTATGACACGTGGCTTTCCTGTCAGGTCCACTCTTACTGTCAGGGGGAAGACATCACCCACATGGAAAGGGATATGTGCAGTCAGGGGAGAAGTTCATCTAGGACATTCATGTGCAAATCAGTTATACCCCGAATAAGAATATTTTCAAAAAAGTCACACTTTCTTGGCTACCCACCATCATCTGTTCATGCTGCTGAAGTGCAAAAACTGCAGGCCTGGAGCTGTTTAAAGGTTCTTGCCAAAGCAAACAAGGAAGACAAAGGCAAATTTTACTTTTGTTCAAGCTCTAGCTCTTCCAGTAGCTTTCAAGACTGTCTCCAGATTTCATAAAAGCTGTGAAAAGCAGGGAAAGCAGAAGGAAAAGATAATATCTAGGTACTGTGCACCCAACACACCACAGAACAAAGCAGAAGCAAATATTTTGACTAATTCTTTCATTGCTTCAGTGCTGCAAACTGTTACTCTGGTTTCTGCAAAGTAAGCGATTTGTCTGATAGTGTCAGAACAACGATCACAGATAAAGCAGTGGGGCTTTTCCACTAGTCCTGCTCTCCCAGCCTGTTTTGTTTCATACAGCAGGATGCAGTATAGTGGCAGGCTGTTTGTACAGTTTAGCCAGCAATGAGGATTCACTCACAACACATCACCACTTTCTCACAGCGAGTCAAATGTCAACACCGGATTAGCAGTTGAAATTATTAAGACTTTGTTAAAGAAAGCTGAAAGCACCAAAGAATATCTATGGCAGGCTACAGCTAGATGTAGAAACACAATCACAAAAGGTATTAATTAACAACAACTTTGTACAATATCTGGCGTCAAGATGTTATAATACATTGGAGACTACAATTCCATCAGAAACAGATATAGTAATGGAAAAAGGATAGGGCAAAAGGAAAACACACAGAGAGCAGTTAAAGACCTCTCATGTGTGAACTTTGGAGGACCTCAAGTACAGGCTGTCTCAGGGGAGAATTAACACATGCGACAGAATTCTGTAACAAGGTTGTGAACAAGCATTTAACTCACTCAAATACTCACTGTTGCAAATACCACTAGAATACAGATGTGGGTATGGTGAAATATGCACCTCACTAAACTTCAGTTACAGGACACAAACAAACCCACAAGGCTGAAGATAGATATAAGAAGGCACTTAAAATATTTAATTTACAGTAGGACAAAGGCAAGGATCTCCTCAGAATCACAAAGGATCTCCTTGACACCAATTATAAGATCTAACTGCTTGCAGCACATGGGTTTTGGGCAATGCTGAGGTGTGAGAAGACAGCCTTTACAAGAACTTTAATAGCTGCCAAAGAAGTCAAAAGTGAGATAATGAAAATATGAGTTAGTGCTAATGGTTTTTTTTTATTTACATTTGCACTAGAAATTTCATTATCTGAAGCACATATGAGGAGGAATGCATTGGGATATAGAGTTTCCTAATGAGTCGAAGACAAGTTGTGATTACAGACAAGGATGTAGAGAAATGTTCAGTGTATTACAACAGTATTTGGAGAGCGAACGTTGAATGCCTCACTGTCTTGGCAGTCTTGTTTCCCCTTTCTCTCAGCTTGAATACCAAACAGATGGAATGCAAAATATTTTAATTAGTAGCAGCTACCCTTAAAGTGACCAAATGTTTTGGTGAAAAACCCAGTGTTTTTACAGTGACAGTACTTTAAAAGCTAATAACTTCTTGCTTTGTTTGAGGTACATAGGCTCATTTCAAAATGGTTTTCTGTTTGCATTTTTTAATCTGAGATTATAAAGAAGGTGCATCACATGGCTGGCATACTAGATTCCTAGTGAGGCCGTTGGTATATTTTCCATGAGACTTCCTTGACTAAAGCTGTGTCAAGCAACTCTGGGACACACAGAGAGGCCATCAAAAGTGACAGGGTAACTGACAGCTGTGACAAGTGATTTTAAAATACACTACATTGTACTTTGGTGTGGGAAAATGACTTAAACCTTACTCTCAATTCTAAATAACCCTTAACAGCATGTGCTCCTCCAGTGTGTATTATTCTGTTGTCAAAAAGGTTAGCAGAAAGTGGAGCTACTTCTAATGCATGGCTGAATTGCTCCTTGTTTCTACCATGTCCAACGAATAGAGTTCAGAAACGATGGCCTCAGAGCATAAACACCAGCCAACTTTCTCCCTTCTGTTCATATAATGTTTAAATCCCTTCCTCAATACATTGCTGACTTTTCCTCTGAAGTCAGGATCAAAAAATAATCCTACTTTTATGTTCTCTGTGTGAATGATCTCAGACAGAAAAATTGCACCCCAACAAGCAATAAAAAGGAAAACCTCTCATATGAGGTAGGACTACAGACGTAAGGAAAGATAAGTAAAAACTCTAACAAAAGCTAAAAATGCCATTTTGAGATTCTCTTATTTTCTCTGGTTTTGGATCTGAAACAAACTTACGTAAGACTGTGAGGATGTTTGTTTATGTGTGGAGGTGTATTTAACTTCATGCTAAGCTCTTTCCAAAGAAATCACCCAAATCTGATATCTGTAACCTTTGGTTTGAAGGTCTTCATTTCTGTCTACATTTTTTCTCGCAGTCATTCCACAGGAATATGCTCACTGGCATCACTAGACTTTGATTTGGGCTATTAAATAATGTTTTTCTCTCCAATCTAACTATTGACATTTTATTCTTTCTATGAAATAAAATCTCTATTATTGTCAAGTGGATATGAAAGCATTTTCTGCCTTAAGGTGTTTGATTGTTGCACCAGGGAAAGAATGGGAAGAAATGAAGACGCTCTTATGGATGAAGGCCTTTGATCTGTTAAAAAAAGTAACTAAACTCAAATGCTAGGCGCTTCCTTTACTGTTTTATCCCTAGAACTAGTAAAAATTCAGCCAACACAGGGCTTCTTTGTTTTACATCTAAGGGAAAAAGGACTTGCTTGAGGTCTGCTTTCAAGATGAGGTTGGAAATCAGAGCTAGTGCTGTAGAAACATTAGTCCAAAAGGAGGTGTCATGTTAGGAGATACTTGGACAGAGGAGGACTGGTAGAGAACTGGGGTAGATCCGAGGTGGGGAAGGATCAACCCCCAAGTGTTGCAAGTGTTTCAACAGCCACATTAGCAAGAAGGTTCTGGTTTAGAAGCTGTTGCAAATAATCACACCATGCATAACAATAACAAAAATACTAACATATTAAAAAACTAAAATAAAAAGCATTTTCAATGTCTATACTAGGACATTTGCTAACAAGCTGATGTTGATAAAAAAAATCCCATCTTTAGCTACCACAAACACCTGTTTTAGAAGATAATGACCTTGAAACTCCTGATATTTCATGATTAAAACAAGATCAACATCACTGTAATGATCAGTGAGTAGAAAGGTAACCAACACACATATCACAGTTTCACAGTATTACAAGGTTGGAAAGGACCTCTGAGATCATTAAGTTCAACCTATAACCCGACACTAATACCAACACTAATACCATCACCTAAACCATAGCACTCAGTGCCTCATCCAGTCTCGTCTTAAACACCTCCAGGGTCGGTGACTCCACCACCTCCCTGGGTTGTGCATTCCAATGGCCAATCACCCTTTCAGTGAAGAACTTTTTCCTAACATCAAGCCTAAACTTTCCCTGACGAAGCTTGAGTCCATGCCCTCTAGTTCTGTCACTGGTCACCTGAGAGAAGAGACAAACCCCTGCCCGACTATAACCTCCTTTTAGGTAGTTGTAGAGAGCAATGAGGTCTCCCCTGACCCTTCTCTTCTTCAGACTAAACAGCCTCAGCTCCCTCAGTCACTCCTCGTAGGGCTTGTGCTTCAGACCCTTCAACATCTTCGTTGCCCTCCTCTGAACACACTCCAGCATCCTGACATCTTTCTCAAACTGAGGGGCCCAGAACTGTACACAATATTCAAGGTGAGGCCTGACCAGTGCCGAGTACAAGGGGACGATAACTTCTCTGGTCCTGCTCGCCACACTATTCCTGATGCAGGCCAGGAAGCCAGTGGGCACACCGCAGGCTCATGTTGAGTTTCCTGTCAACCAGCACTCCCAGGTCCTTTTCTGCCTGACTACTCTTCAGCCACTCTGTCCCCAGTCTATAGCTCTGCATGGGATTGTTGTGTCCAAAATGAAGTAACCGACATTTGGACTTATTAAACATCATCCCATTAGAATCAACCCATCTCTCCAGTCTGTCCAGGTCCCTCTGTAGGGCCATCCTACCCTCTAACAGATCAACCCTTCCTCCCAGCTTGGCATCATCTGCAAACTTGCTGATGATAGACTCAATCTCCTCATCCAGATCATCAATAAGGTATTAAATCGGACTGGACCCAACACCGATCCCTGGGGGACACCACTGGTGACCGGCCGCCAACTGGATGAGACACCATTCACCACCACTCTCTGGGCTCAGCCATCCAGCCAATTCCTAACCCAGCACAGAGTGCTCCCATCTAAGCCACGGGCTGCCAGCTTCTCTAGGAGTCTACTGTGGGAGACAGTGTCAAAGGCGTTGCTGAAGTCCAGGTATACCACATCCACAGCCTTCCTCTCATCCATCAGGCGAGTCACATGGTCATAAAAGGAGATCAGGTTGGTCAGGCAGGACCTACCCCTCCTAAACACATGCTGGCTGGGCCTGATTTCCTAGTCATTCTGCAGGTGACACGTGATTGCACCCAGTATTATCTGCCCCATAATTTTACCTGGGACCGAGATCAGACTGGCAGGTCTGTAATTACCTGGATCATTCTTACGGCACTTCTTGTGGATGGGCGTCACATTGGCCAACTTCCAGTCTTCCTGGACCTCTCCAGTGAGCCAGGACTGTTGAAAGATGATGGAGAGCGGCTTAGCAAGCTCATCCACCAGTAGATATCTATACCAGTAGACAGAGTGTCCATGTCCAGGTTTTGGTAGACCAAGCTGCAGGGAGTCTGGCTCCAATAGTCTCACAAAGGGAGCCCAAGACTGGAGGAGGCAGTGGGCAGGGGGTGCTGCAGGTCCAAAACAAGGATCTCCTGAAGCCCTGAAGAGACCCCGCTGGAGCAGAGACCCGCCCTGCAGCCCTGGGAGGGTCCCAGTTGTCTGTTTTACCTGTGATGGTAAGTGGCAAGATATCTCAATGCATTTATCTTGACCCATGAGTTTTTCATCCTATTTTCTCCACTGTCCTGTTCAGAGACCAGTTGGGAGTTTGACCTTTTGCCAGGGCTGACTCAACAGTCAGACTGTAAGTTCTGATGAAAATTTCCTGAAGTAAACTATAAGACCTTACATTGAAATCTATGCAGCAGACAGTCTATTTAGATTGGTCCATTTTTACTTACATAATTTCCTGACCTTTTTTTTATTGCAGAAATCTAGAACTATAAACTAATTGACATCACAGCCTCCCTTGAAACCCCTGGTTGAGGTGTGCTTCCCACTATCTTGCTGAGTGACAGAATAGTCTTCTGGTTGTCAGTGTTAACTGGAAGAAACTCTCCAAGGCCTCTGAATTTCTATTTCCTAAAATAGCTTGTGCAGTTTTAATGTATACCCTCTGGATATGCAGCAGTGACCGACACAGGAGCTGGATGCCTCCTAAGCACCAAACCTAGAGATACGATGTGCCCTGACTGTAGCCAATTACAGTCACCCTGAAAATTATTCTTAATATAAGCCAGTGGAAGGTGATAGAAGGATATATTTACTAAACCCAACATGGATACGTTTGAGAAGTTTTACAGAAATGAAAAGAAGAAAAAGTGCATGCACCTGCCCAGAGATAACCTCTAAGCGTTTCTCTTGCTATGCGTGCCTTGGCTGGTAGATTGATATGCTTTCTTCCTTTTTGCTGCTGAAAATTTCTGTTCTCTCCAACAACTGAACTCTAAGATTGCCTGCACAAAATGAGTCCAAACATTTAGGGCACACCCTCAATATAGTTCTAATCCATCTGCTAGGATCATTAATGTTTCTTATATACCTTGTCTCTGATCCAAGCAAAAAGAGGACTGGCCATTCCTCTCATCACATTTGCTCGAAGACATTGATTTCTGTGAGTATGGCACAAATAGTTTTTCCTGCATTGCCAGAGGGTTAATACCAATTTTTGTTCTTGCCTAAACTTCTAACAAGTCTTTAAGGCTCAGTGAAGCATGGTGCTCTTTTCCAGTGACTGGGGAATTTTCACACCTCAGACTGAATGGCTTTTTGGAGTCAACTCTAGTATCATACATATAGCTTCTAGACTAACAGCTTTTAAGGATACAGACGCATGAGTCAAATGAAGATCGTAACTGGTATTTGCCTTAGACCACATATTAATGTCATCAAGGGCTTTGGGTGTTTAAGGTTTTGACCATTTTGAAAGATGACATGACTGCCTGCCAGAGCAAAAGAAAGATGAGAAGAGAGTGCACTGATGACTATTGCATATAGCATTAAAAGCCCTTGCTGAACTTGTGCTCCTCATAAAGCTGCGCTTGGAACCCTAAAGATATAGGAGCTGCAGACAGAAACCAATACTAAGATATTCCTAAGAGCAATTGGGACTGAACAGGTTTTGCTGCCAGGCGGGTGGTTAGAGCCCAGCCTGTTGCGTTACCACAGTGATCACAGCATTTGCCTTCTCTGCGGCATCTGTTCAGAATGACACTTTCCCAGGCCTTATGTACTATTAATACATTATTTAACAAACACTTTAAGGGTTGTGATAGTGTCAGGAACATTTTGGATAACATCTCTTATTCCTCCCACTCTGCTGTCACTTAATTTTTTTCCTATGAGGGTACTTCTCAACTCTAATTTGATCCCTGATATCTGTGAAATGAAGGAAAAAGTAGGAAAAACACATATTTTTTTCTAGTTTTTTTTAAATTAGGGTTAAGTAAATGGTTTAAACTCAGGAAACAAATTTTCCCAAAACCCAAACAACTTCGATTTTCCTTTGGAATAATTCTAATTTTAGTGAAACTGCAAAAAAATATGGTGTTTTTTAAAAAATTGTTTCATTAAAATTCAAAATAAAGAACTCTGTTAACTTTACACTTCATTATCATGAGCCTCTTCACTATACATTGTCACCATTACACAACCAAAATCAGCCTTGCTCAACAAAATGCTTCTACCAGCAACCTGTTTTGGGATGTAGTTGACTGTCTTCCAAAACAACCTGTCTCTCTTTGTTGACTACTGAAGAAATTAAAGTTGGATGACCAAATTGCATATGACTAAAGGTGGAGAACAATTCTCACCTATCTAAAATGCAAAAATGTATGTGGAAAAGCTTGCATCCTCAGCATCTGTAATTTTTTTTGAATATTCATTATGTACACTATCACCCTCCTTCCTCCATTTTGCTAGGCATAATTCCTAAAAAGAGGTGGAGTCTCTATCCTTGAGAGTTTACAAATCTAAAGAGCCAATGCAGATTTCTAGCAGAAGAATAGGAAGAAACTAAAGATTCTTGTTGGGAGGTTACGAATATGAAGAATTTTATTATAAAAGGAATACTTAAAGACCGTAAAAAACACTGGATGGAGAAAATGGACAAGAAAGATAGGAATGGGAAAGATGGGAGAGAAGTTGGAATTATGTATACCCTATAGGTTTCTAGAAGCAGAGGGGATTGCTTAAAGCATCAGAAAGTTGTAGGAAAAAGCCATCAGGATAAAAAAAGCAACTTTAGGACAAGGTGGAAACCAAGGGTCATAAAATTCTTCTCACATTGGAGAGAATTTCCTTTACAAGAGATAAGTTGCAGACCCATGGATATGTCACCTTTTTCCCATTTCATTACATTTCAGTCTGAACCCAGATGAAATGCAGCTATGATAGATTATTTAATACTGTACCTTGTAAGTTCTTTCAAGTTATTCCCTTTGGAGACTTTAAAGTTACAAAAGAAGGATACAAAAAGGACTTTGGTGTAAAAATTTCTGTGTCCTTTACCTGCTGTAAATATTGGTTAAAAATGTATATTAAAATACTTTGCTTTTTCTTTTATGTCAGTGATGGCACTTGTCTAGTCATTAGATTCTTGGGTCCTATGTTACTCTATGTGCTTCCTTCATTTTATTTTTTTATTATGGATAACATCTCAGTGTTATTATTGTTGTTTACTTTCATAAGTTTCTGACCTTGTCTTGGTATTCCTTATTTCTGACTTATACCAGCCCCGGCATCTGTCTTATTTGCACAAGATCTGTCTTACATTGTGTTATTTACACAAGATTCCCATATGTTTTTTTTAAGAAGGCTTCTTTAGCCTCAGAAAATGTGCTCATTTTTCTGTTTAATGATGTGGGCTTCCTTTTTTCTCTTGGTATTCAATGTATCTGGAATATCTCCTTACATACTTTCGATGTCAACTCTGTAGAGTCTAGGGTGTTCCTTTTGTATTACATTCTTCAGCATAATGCTAACCTTTTCTAACAGCATTTACAATTTGCTCTTTCACAGTTTGCCCTTTCACAGTTCACTGTCACAACATTTGCCTTCTGGGAGATACTCTTAGCTATAATATGAAGTCTAATTTTGTCCCGATGCCCGATGGATCCACATAACCTTTGTAGATTGGTATAATAAATATGATTTTACCAGAAGTGAAGGCAGAGGATTAAACTATATTTTACAGCCATTGCCATTACTAAAAATTGCTCCTTCCAGTTTGACTCTTTCTTTGTTAAGGTGATGACTTGCAGGGCTTTGGTCCGACCTAGGAGATGACTTCTAAATTGGTGCAATACTGAAGCTTCTAATACTGCAGCTTCTAATACTGCTCAATTCTATCTTTTTGTTTTGAACAAAGCAGCTCATATCAAACAATTACTAAAACATTTTTAAGCGTATGTCCCATATGGATACAAATGCAAAGACCGAAAGGAGTATCTAATGGCATGCTTTAATATGGGTGAGGAGAAATGCCGATACAAAGATTTATTCATCAAATAAATGAAATAAAATGCAACTGGGAAATAGACACAACTTCTTTTCATACACATATTTTTACCCTACAGAAAGTAGGCAGGAAAGAGGTATTCGTATATAGACAAAGCAACCTAACACACGTTTTAGCCCAGCACACAAGGCACAAACAGCTTTTTGGCTGCATCTTTTCTTCTCCTGAGCCACACATTGATGTGAAACAACCTCATAGCCTTTTGCACATTTTGTTATTGGTTTATTTTTGTGTATAAAAGTCTTGACATTTGAAAATGTTTGGAAATTAAGTCATCAAGCCCAACATTCACTCCAGGGGCAGGGGGGTGGCTGGTGACAGGAAGGTATGATCACAAAGTTATTTACAGGAACTGAAATTTGAAGCTCATGTGAGAAATATGAGAAGGACTGGTAAAAAGGAAGGTTTTTCAACTGTTACCATTAACCTGGAAGGATGCAATAAAAAACCTAAAAACAATCCAGGAGAGATTACATAAATATTCATCACCTGTTACTTCTTCATCTTCCTAAATGACAGATAAAGTTTCTGAGGAAAGCGAAGATTCAAAATATAAATTGCTGGTGATATAAAAAGAAAAAAAAAAGTTGTTTTTTTTTTTTTCGCAAGGGGCATAATCTTCAAATAAAATGGGAGGTGACAGGTAGGTAAAAGTTCTGAAAGGGAGTTTAGGACAATAAAAAAAAGGAGATTATTAGGGATGACATGTTAAGAACTGGTCAATACCTTCATTTTTCTTTTTTCTTCACTTAAGTTTTCTGTGAAAAAGTTTTCAAACTCATTTTGAAAAGGGCTGTTATACTTTCCATGTTGATATCATGATGTACATAGCCTAGTTGGGGAAATAGAAATTCAGATGCATCAGCTTTTGTCCTGCAGCTGTTGTAAATGAAAGTGTTATTATAAAAGCTGTGAGAATTACCTGTCTTTTGCACTGTGTCTCTAAACCTTAGGACACTTGAATGGACACTTGTACTTGGTAGACAGAGTCACCAGTGCCTCTTAGGTAAGCCTGACCTCGGAAGCCCTTGTCAATCAGCCTTTCACTGAATTTGTCTTATCGTCCAAATTAAACTTGTTTCCTCTGGAAACCCTAGGAAACCATGTGGATTCTCTCACAGAGATGCAAGGACTTCCTGCAGAACGAAACTCAGTAGAAGTCTTACAAAAATAAAATGCATTTGGACTGTGTAACAGCAGCTACAGCTGCTGAGCCCTAAGTGTCTGCTGAACCATCTAGACTGCCTGAAACATCTGTGTCACAGGAGGTAGATAAGACTATCATTTTGCTGTATTCTACATCCATTTACAAGCATATTACCTCACTATAATATTAAGAACAGGAAAGACTATTAACAGCTGGCTGAAAATGTGAATTCAGTTACGGTATATTGCAAATTCTGCAGTTATAACGTAGATTTACAAGGTACAGAAATATATTATTCCAAGTAATAATGGTGGACATAATTGCCCTTTTACAATATGAATGACATAAAGAAGAAGAGTAAATTGCTTTTTGTGGCTTTTTTGTTCAGAATTAGGAACTTCTGAGCACGAGCAATAAACAGAGCTTATTGAAGCTCATACAGAAGAAGTTCTTAATGAGAAAATACATAGTTTAAAAACGTCAGCAAATAAAAGGGTAGTCATTCATAAGGAAAAGAATCGTTATATTCACAAATATATTATTTAAACTTGCAATTGCCACCAGTGGCAATTGCAGGCAAAAGATACCATAAAATCTCTCTTCTGATCTTCTTATACCAAGATTTGCTTTATTTTTTTTAATAACCAGAAAAAGAATGGGTTATTTTGTTCAATTTAAATAGTAATTTTCACCCATACATATCCACAGGCAGCAGAATGAGAATTTAGTCAACAGGAATGCTCTTCCTAACCATTCCAATGACACAATTTTTTTTGCACAATAAATCATACAGGCCACAAGAAGTAGTATTGGCAGAGAAAAAAAAATTTTATCTACTTATTCGGTTTCTGTTACTGTCGGAGCATCATAGCACTGATAAATACTATGTTGGTGTTCTACTAACAGAACTTCACAGCCCAGAAGTTGTCTTCATTAACCTTGAGGACCACCAATGTGACAGCTTTTAATCTGTTGTTTCTGTTCATACAGGTGGGAAAAATCTATCAGTATATAAGCACATACAGCAAGAGAATATTCATTGTAGTAGCACCTGTCTGAGTATGCCTTGGAACCACGCCGAAGAAGACTGCTTGGGAATGTTTGCAGATTCACCTTCTGGGTTTAGATAGCATACATCTGAAGTATGCAGATACAGAGACACTAGCACTTTTAGGAACATAAATCCTATCACAGAGTAGAATCATAGAATAATTTGGGTTGGCAAGGTCCTTGGAGATCACCTAGTTTCAACCAATCTACCACAGGCAGCAACAACTTCCACTAACTAAATTTCTCAAAGTCCCATCCAGCCTGGTCTTGTAAAATTCCAGGGATGGGGCATCCACCACTCCTCTGGGCTAAGTGTTCCAGTGCCTCACCACCCACATAGTCAAGAATTTCTTTATTACACCTAATACAAATCTACCCTCTTTCAGTTTAAAGCCATTACTCTCCCTTGTACCACTACATGCCTTTGTAAAGAGTGCCCCCCCCAGCTTCCTTGTACATTCACTTTAGGTAACAGAAGGAATGCAATAAGGCCTCCTCAGAGCCTTCTCTTCTCCAGGCTAAAAAACTCTCTCACCCTGTCTTCATAGGAGAGGTGCTAAAGCCCTCTGATCATCCTCATGGTCCTTCTCTGGACTTGCTCCAACAGGTCCATGTTCTTCAGATATTGAGGGCCCCAGAGCTAAACATCCTACTCCAGACCAGAGTAGAGTGGAGTAGAAGAATCCCCTCCCTCAACCTGCTCGTCTCATTTCTTTTGATGCAGTCCAGGATGCACTTGGCTTTCTGGGCTTCAACTACACATTGCCAGATCACATTGACTTTCTCATCCACCAGACCCCTCAAGTCCTTCTTTTCAGGACTACTCCTTCTTTTCAGGACTACTTTCAATCCATTCTCTGCCCAGGCTGTAACTGTGCTTGGGATTGCCCTGACCCAGGTGCAGGACCTTGCACTTGACCTTGTTGAACTTCATGAGGATTGCACAGGCCCACCTCTGAAGCCTGTCAAAGTCCCTCTGCAGGGCCTCTCTTCTCTCCAACAAATAGATCACACCACAAAACTTCATGGCATTGGCAAATTTTCTGAAGATGCACTCAATCCCACTGTCCACATGACCAATAAGTATGTTAAACAACACCAGTCCCAATACTGACCCCTGAGGAACACAATTTGTCACTTGTCTCCACTTGGACGTTGAGCTGTTGACTGCAACTCTTTGAATGTAACCATCCAGACAAAACTGCCAAATCCATCTCTCTCCAATTTAAAGACAACCATGCAGTGTGAGTGTGGGATAGTGTTGAATGTTTTGCACAAGTCCAGGTAGGTGATGTCTGTTGTTCTTCACTTATCCACCAATGCTATAAAACCATTGTAGAAGGCCATTATATTTGTCAGACAAGATTTGCCCTTAGTGAAGCCATGCTGGCTTTCACTAATTGTCTCATTGTTTTCAATTTGCCTCACCAGATTTTGCAGGAGCATCTGCTCCATGATCTTACAGGGCACAGAGGTGAGACTGACTGGCATTGTGTCAGTACTCACTGAGTCTTCCTTCTTTCCCTTTCAAAAAATAGGGGTTGTACTTTTTTTTTCCCTTTTGTAGTCAGCGGGAACTTCATCAGATTGGCACAACTTCTCAAATATGATAGATAGTAGCTTAGCAATTTCATCCACCAGTTCCCTCAGGATCCCTAGATGCGTCTCATAAGGTCCCCTGGACTTACGCACCGTCAGGTTCCTTAGAAGGTCTTGCACCCGGTCCTCTCCTAGAGTGGGTGGATCTTCAATCTCTAAGTCCTTGCCTTGCTTTCTGTGACTTGAGCAGTGTGGCTAGAGCACTTGGCAGTGAAGGCTGGTGCAACCCTGCTTACTGACTTCTCACAAGGGAAGGAGGTGACACAGGTGCTGTTCTCTTCCCTCATGTGAGCTATCATAGGACTTAGAGGGAATAGCAAGAAGATGTGCAAGGGGAGGTTTAGATTGGATATTAGGAACAGGTTCTTCACCCAGCAGGTGGTGGAGCACTGAAACAGCTCACCAGGGAAGCAGTCATGGCACCAAGTCCACCAGCATTCAAGAAGCATTTGGACAATGCTCTCAGTCACATGATTTGAATGTTGGGAATGTCCTGTGATAGGACCTAGACTTGATGATCTTTGTGGGTCCTTTCCAACTAAAAAAAAAAAAAAAAAACCAACAAAAAAAAAACCCAACTTCCATTTTTCTCAGGAAAAACTGTTGCTGATTTTAGGATCCAGAAGAAAAGCAGAAATTTAGGCAAAACTTCAAAGAAAAGGTGTAAGTCTGAGGAAGATTTGTATAATGATTTTCATGATACTATATTAAGACTTTCTTGGATTAATTAGATAATTTGGTCTATGCCTGCTCCTATCAAGTGCTTGTCCTATTTTTGTTAGATTTTCAAAATTTTAATAATCCAACAATAAAGTCCCAGCTTTGCATATAAGATGTGTTTCTTTTTTTTCTGTAACAAGCTTTCTAGTACAACAGCAGAAGTTTACACAGAGTTAAACCACCATGCAAACGGCTAGCCTCATTAAAGATAGAAAATACTTTGTCTTTTGCTCTGCAAAAATAATTCAAAAGCTGAATGAAAAACTCTTCAAAAACATAAACCACAGGGAATAGGGTCATTGTCTATAATTACTGAAAGGTAGATGTAAAAAACACACATTGATCAATGTTGCTTCTGGGTAGGAACAGTGATTTTCATAAACCTAGGCCTCACCAGTGAAAAATATCTATTTTTAAAAATAAATTGTCTTCCTTGATTTTAACTAAAAAAAGGCACAATATAAGAGTCCTTAGATTTTGACAAGGGCAAAAGACCCTTGAAATGACAAGTCACAGTTTGAAAATACAACTTTTGTTAGCTAATGATTTCTCCAACCAGTTTTCCCAAATTTCACATGAATTTCAGAGTGAAAATTTTTAATACTAGAGGGAAGTTCTATGCATCTCTGTGACCTTTCAAATAAGTCCACAGATGATGATCAAGGAAAGCACTCCCTGTAGAGGAAGTAGTGGTTAACCATGTCTGTTAATAAGGGCTTTGACCATATCTTGGTTCCCTATCTCTTTTAGAATAATTATTATTCCATTATAAAATGCACCATCAGTTCAGACAGCATTGGAGGTGAGCTAGGAATTTGACTGTGCAGACAGCATTAGTCTTCCAAGTAAATCAATGAAAGATATTCAATAATGTACAGATGGTCTGGCAAATACTACCAAGGAAATACATCTTAATACTAATTAATCAAAAACGGTAGTTATGAAAACAAACTTAATCACCAATAATGTCATCTGTCTGGAAAATCAAGCCTTGAAAATCGTTAATATTTTTACATCCTGGAGCTTTGCCACTACAACACAGGTGACTGCAGACTTTGATGCCTAGAATAAGCAAATTATGTGTTTAGCAAACTAGAAACAGTAGGGTCAGGCAACTTGTGGACAAACAGAACAAGTGGGTTTTTGGAGCTCGTCTGCCACGTATCTGTAAGAATATGCCTTTGAATGGGTCTTAATTTATATCTTCAAGTTCTGATGACCTATTAAACAAATCTGATTTTGAAGACAGACCAAATAAGGAAGAGGTTGTAATTTGAACAGGGTTGTCTAATAATACGAGCAGTCAGAGAAAGATACAGACATAGTGGTTTTGGAGAACAAGATAGAGCACTGAAATAAGTATTTCTTCAGTGAAATCAGTTCAGACAGAGACAGTTCTCTCTATAGGACAGCTCAAGAATCGTTAAAATTATGTCATGAAAACAAGAAAATTAACTCTCCATTATGTTAGGTAACAGAGAAGTAGATAGCATGACATGTAGGTAAATGTGGGGAGCAGACAACACTCTGCTTAATCATTTCTGAAGTCTCTGCTCATCCAGAACAGCTGATCTGTTAGTGCCATAAGCTGCCCATGAATACAACTGACTGTTGGCTTTATCAAGAATTTGGATAAACAAGGAAAATGTAGTTGCAGTGAATTTCACATGACTGTTTTTACACCTAATAATGAAAGACAGTTGACAACAGAACTGCTCAGAGGCAGTGTGGTTTTTTTTTTAAAAAGGAGTTGAGTCATCCTCAACATTTCAGGGAGAGAGTAGAGATCACTGTATTTTTCTCCCCTTGTCCAGCTGAGGAAGTGGAGTGACAGAGATACTTAGCGACCTGACATCTAGCCAAAGCCAACTCACCACTATGCTCTAAACAGAAGTGGAAAAATGCAATTTAGTTTTGATTTGAGCATATAAAATAAACTGCTGCACTGAAAAAGATCTTTGAATAATTCAAGTTTGTACTTAGTATTAAGAAACAACAAATTGATTAATAAGAACAGAAGAAGCACTAAGTATATGCCACAGATTTAATGAACCAAGGATCTTTTGGGCTGGTCAGGAGTCAATATTTACTTTTAAAATCTGCGTTGCACTTTTATACTGAACATTTGCTGATGGCAAGGGGGTTGGAATAGATGGTATTTAAGGGTCCCTTCTGACTCAAAATATTTTATGACTAAATTTAGTAGAGATAAGTAGTACAGATACATTGCAGTCTCAGAATTCATATACTAAAAAAAAAGAGACTTTCTGTGAACATGATTTTCTCTTGTAGGTTTAACATTTGTTATACATTGGTCAATACTGGGTGCCTGCAGGATATGCTGCCAATATATCTTATTTTGCAAGTGATTGTTTCTCTTTCCACAACAAAGAGTATTTCACACTCTTATGGAACTTGAACAATAACTGAAATGTGTCAAAATAAATATTTTCATCTTGGTTTTTTTCTGGGTAAGAATCTTAAATTTTATTGCAAAAAATATGGTCTTGAAAAAAAACTTAAGTTAAAAAAGTGTAGTATCGTCAATAACATTACATCCAAAGGTAAGAAAAATGTTGTTAACAGTAAACTTAATAAATAACATTATGAGACATGAAACCTATGCTTTCCCTACCAGATGACTGACAAGACATAAACATTCCAAAATAATATTCCAGAATGAGACATCTTCCTATGGAGACAGACGAGCCGTTAGAGAATTTTAATGAAACATTGGTGTATTTTTTTCTAAACTTAGTATGTCTGGTGTAGAAGAATGTAATATTTTTTAAATATTTTGATATTAAATCAAAAAGTAGTACCAGTAGGAGTAACACAATGTTAGAGTAACCTAGTCTGGTCTTGTAGACATTCAGAATTCTGTTGCAGAAGAACTAAGATAGGATTCAGAGTATTAACTCTGGCACTGACACGAAGGTGTAGGTAGCATACAGGGAGACAAATTCAAGAAAATCTTCTGGTCACCCTGACAGAACAGCTAGAAGGGGGGGCAAACTTTGTAGCATTAGATCCTGGACTTTTCTCAAGGGTTTTTTTTTGTAGATTTACTGGGTGTTTTGTAGTCCAGTAACTCTAATATACAATACAGAAATTGTGCTAAACTCATGAAGAATGGAAGCCTTGGTCTCTCTTCTCTTAAACAATGGTATTCTGACTACAGTTACTGTCGTCTGTGTTTTCTCTTTCCCTTGCTATAGAAGTTACCTTCACATCTGTGAATTGACTTATTCTCATCAGGAGCTCAGTTCTGAACTTTTCACACATTTCTGTAATTTTGTCTGTCTGTTGCAACACCAACTTGAGATAAATGCTGAGGCGGGCACAGGAGACTAGGCAGAAATTGAGTAGAAAAATTAAATAGAATAAATGGGGTCTTAATGTCACTGTGATGAAATGCTGCCGTAGACCCTGAGAAATTTGCTGTTCCCAGTGTGCACAGGGAAGTACAGCTGCCCAAGGAGAACCTGACCTGGCAAAAAAGAAGGAATCCAACCTAGCTCCTGGAAACTTCCCAATGAACCAGCCTGGTGGCCAAGAAAGTTCTCATATGAACCAGCCTCATGCCTGAAGTTTCCAGAAGGAACCAACCTGATGGTTTACATGCTATAAGGAGGAGATGCCCAGGAATGCTGCAGAGTCTGTCTCGCTGCACGCCCTGGGGAACTGCTCTAGCACTTGGTCTCCTTGAGGACCCTGACTCCCCAAGAAGCCACAGCAAGGTCAGCTGAGCACCTGGCAAAGACTGTAAGTATGAGTATGCCTCTGCACGAGTGTCCTCCCCTAAATACTGCACACTTTACTCCTTCCTTTGATTAACATTTAGTTCCCTGTATCAGCCATTAAAAGCAGAAAATGCAACATATAGCAGTGTAACAGCTAAGGAGACCATTTGATATAAACATTCTTATTGGCATGGGAACAGACGCAAGCTGATAGTTTGAAATCTGAATAGAAGGTACAACCAGAATGGAGAAGTACAGTTCCGTAGGAGGTAGAGTCAAAACTGCTTCTCTATATGTGACAGGTTAGTGATTTTTGTTTGCATCACTATTACGTTCCCTGAAGGCTTGGAATAAGAAATAGCAAGGATGGTAACTCAAGGCAAACACTACCAAAACCTAGCACTGTGTTCTGGGAAAAAGAAGAAGACTAAAGAAACCATTGAACACAGAAATATTTCTATAGAATACCTATACATTCAGTTAGCTCAGTTTCAACACTCAGAAGCAGTATGTCTGGAAAAAAAAAAGCTTATCCTATGTCCTTATTTGTCAAATGAACTGCATATGTTTTAAACTCAGACCCTCCTAAAAAGAATGCTCAAACTAGCAGGTGTTTTCTTCATAGGTTACAACTCCTACACCATTTAGAGTAGCTGACCACGGTACATGTTGTTTTCCCCTATAGGAGATACATGCGAACATAAAAAGCAGTGTCATTAAATTTCTTTTAGTATTGTCTTTAAAACTGAATCAAATGTTACATAGTTTCACCAAGCTGAAAAGATGAGGGACATCTTGAGAGAGCTTAAGGACTAGTTTAAGGTGAAGAACTCCTTGAAAATTTGTGCCCCTCAAGTTCAAGCTTCACACTGGTAGTTTATTATTACCTACTGTAAAAATATTCTAGAACTAGGAGAAGTGGAGTTCAGTTCCTTGATAAAAGATGGATAGGGAGTATGCCCAGCATCCTGTACAAATGAATTGCACCTATGATCAGATAACATTTTCTTTGTTCTTTGTACAAAATCTATGAGTGCAGTGCTATCTGAAGTAATGGAAAAAGACAAAACATTTTCAGTATAGCTGTTCCTTAGGTATTATACAAAGCTATGATCTGTGATACCTACAGGCCTTGAACAGATTAGGTCTATAATATATCTGCCTGAAGAAAGCAACAACATTTGATTTTACATCTACTTCCTCATTCCCATTAACTGTAACAGAGAACTCTTATCAGTGTAAATTGTGTTCTTCTATGCTACTAATTTGGTTGTATAAGGAGTATATGGAGAGTGACTTTTGCATGCTGTGATGTGTACTGTTGATGTACAGTCAGTCAGTAAACTCATGTCACTTGAAGGTGACACCTCACCATCACTGGATATCTTTGAGCTAATTCTCTCCTGCAACCTAAGATTCAGCAGTCCTGTCTGACCTGGCTTCTGCAGCAAGAAATTTGTGAATACAGTATTCCTACTAAGAATTTGCCCTTGTAACTCATACATTTCTGGAAGGATAATGTAAAATAAAAAGTAGGAATTCTCTTTGTTTACATCTATGCAGAATTCAGCAGTAAGTTATGTGAGGAGTATAAGAAACACGGAAATTAATAATTAGGAAGGAGTGTTTTCATGGACAGACACAGAAGGTCTATGCATCGTCTTTGGCAGATTGCTAACTTTAAAACTCTTTAACTCTACTTACCAACAGCATTTTATATGCCTGAAGTTGCCTATGGACAACTGCCCAATTATATTCCAAAATGTTACAGCATTAAAAAATACAGAATCCCATAAGATTGAAACACAATATTTGAGATGGTATCTTATTTCTTCTGGTAAGTTTACTCATTCTCAAATTTTTTTTTCAGTTATATAAGTGGGGATTTTTTTACTTCTGTGCCTTTTCTGTCTACTGGAAAAACAAAAACTGTATTAAATAAATCTCCTCTTCTGAATGGTACTTTTCTAGATAAAAACACATGGCTTTGTCTGAAAAATATAGTACTGCTTCGGAAAAATCAATTAACAGAAATGCTACGGAGATTCAAGCTCTTCAACATTTCATAATGAAATACTCTCGTTTTACTGCTAAATTTAGTTGTCATTAGTAATACTTTGCTGAAAGTCAGACAGAAATATTGATTCTGGACTTCCACGACTGTGTTTGGGTCTTTTTTTTTCACCTCATCATCAATACCAAAGGTTCATAAAAACACAGGCAACTCATTTATGCCATCAGTGATTTTCTTCTTAATAAGCTCTGCAGTATTTAACTAATTGGAAAGCAGACACATGTTCTTCTGCTGTTCTTTTCAATACATTGATCATTTCTATAACAAATAACTTTTTGTAAGCAGAATACTAAGGTCATACATAATCCATTTGAGGTTCCGCAAAACACAATCTATTGGGGAAAAAAGGACTTTTGAAATAGTTGTTTTCCCAATTAAGCTGCTTCTAAATGTAGCAACTATAGTGAGGAGTTTCTCATCAATAAAATATAATTTATTCTGGGTTTTTTTTTTCCCTCCATATCACTGTTTACTGCTAAATTCAGTGCTCTCTTCTAATCATAGGATTATAATTAAGCTTAAGGAAGCTGTGGACAAACTCATCTAAATTTCAATCCCATATAAGATTTACAAGTTTAAGTAATAATTTTATCAGGCATAATCTCGCTGGCAATTAAAAATTCATCTCATTCACATCTTAAAATTAAGTGGAAAGTTTCTTATCAGCCAGAATCTGAAGGCAAAGATTTTTGTAATTAAATATTAAAGGAAACTATGAAACGTATTGTTTTAGAACAGCCAATATAAAACCATCATGATACAACATTCCAGACCCAAGAGTGTTGTAGTTAAAAAATTTCAAACACTAAAATTCTACATTTCTGACTAACTGAAACTCCTCTGCTAATTTGATAAAATGGTACAGGTCTGAGAGTCTTGGTTTTAAATATACAGAGTTAAATATTAAATATACTCTGACTATTTTTTTTTTGTGAATGGAGTGAAAGCCATCTTGTTTGGAACCAGTCTTGTGTGATCGCACAACTCTGGAATGAGAAGAGCAAAATTAAGGTGCACAATTCACTTTCCAGTCCTAAACAACTTCTTAATAACTATTTTATGAAGCACATAATTTGATTTTGAATTGCCATCTTCTGATTTACATTCACTGACATACTTTAGAGTAGTTCTACTATATTAATGTGTCTATTATAGCCTAAAGCACATCTTGGGACTATCATCATTTCTGTTTTCAGCCTTTCTTGTCTCCAGTACTTGCTCACCTGTTCATGTGGTATTTCCAGTTTACTAGGGAAGCTGTCAAAAAAGAAACTGTTGTTGCATGCTCATATTCCCACTATTGGATACTCTGATATCGACTAACTAGAGTTTGGATTTTTGGGCACTGTTTACACCTTGCCACTATTCCATCAGCCATGTTCTCATGCCTGCCCCTTCCCTGACCCACTCCTCTGTACAACTCACGTGCCAAATAAAAAAAAGATAGTAAGCCTGCATGTATTCATTCTCCTTCTTTTGTAACTTCTCTGAAATCCTCCACCATCATCCAGACTTACTGTCTTTGAAAGCACAATGAAATTCAATATTTCTTTTCCTTCAGCTTGTCACTAAATGCTACTGCTCTCTTCTTTTTTTTTCCTATTCACATTCATCTCTGTTTCTTGGACAAATCTCTCTCGTCTCTTTTCTTGAGGAGCCTAGTATCCTTTTTACCAAAATTTCTTCACAAAATGAGTCTGTATGATTGTGTAACCTGCCTGCTGCTCTGTCAGCCTTTTCTCTGTGTGCACCAGTCTGCTGATTTTCTCTTAGTCTTAAAAAGACTTTAAGATAGTTAAAGAGACTTTAAACTGGCTTCTTCCGTTAGGCTGAAATGTTTTAACTGGTCACAGAAAGAAACGCATTAGAAAGGTTCACTAATAAGTACTCAGACACCTTCTGGGCATAAGACATACAAAGTGCTGGATTTGCACTATATTTCCAGTTTATATGAACTACTGATTGATGAATAATCAATCAATCATGTCTTTGTGGAAAGAAAGGAATGTTACTGACCTTAGAGCAGACTTCCAGTACTTAAAGGGGGCTTACAGGAAAGCTGGGGACAAGCTCTCTACCAGAGAGTGCTGTGATAGGATGATAGGTAATGGTTTTAAGCTGAAAGAGAGGAGATTTAGACTAGATATTACGAGGAATTTTTTTACTGTGGTAGTGGTGAGGTACTGGAAGAGGTTGCCCAGAGAAGTCGGGGATGCCCCATCCCCTAAGGTGTTCAAGACCAGGTTGGATTAGGTTTTGAGCAATTTGATCTAGTAGAAGGAGTCCCTGCCCATGGTGATCTCTAAGGTCCCTTCCAACCCAAAGCATTCTATGATTGTATTATTCTATGACCTGAAGAAATGGTTATAACGGAAGAGAGAGTGTATAACAATTGCACCAGGAGTGTATAGCACCTTGGACACGTCTGTCATGTTTGTCTGATTTCCCTTTCAGAGGAAAAAAATCGTAAAACTCTCTGCTTGGTGAAATCTGTGAACATACAAATTTTTTAGAGTATAAGCTTCCTTGAACTGGTATGAAGAGTTTTGAGTGTAGCACCTTGAGGCAATAATTTTTATCGGCAAGCAAATTGGTATAAAAAAATAAGATAGTACTAAAGCAGAGACATCAGGCATCTCGAAATACTTATAAATGGTTTACCTGCACATCTCTGCAGGGGCAGGATGAAAAAGATAAAACATATTAACACCCAGGTGACAAATTGCACTATCGTTCACCTTTAAGACTTCTGAACCACGAGTTATAACTCACTGCCCTCTTTAAAGCTGCAGCCCTCAAGGTTGGATGAGCTTTCGTCCCATAACTGATCTCAACAATCAATTCAGAATATACCTTTTACGGCTGACATCTAAGACAATGCTCCAGCATGTTGTATGCTGCAGATTTTGTACAGATATCACCTAGACTAGGCACACAAGGGGCCTGCAAGAATTTTTTAGCACACTTAATTCATCATTACTGTGGGTACTTATTAAAGAGAATAGTGCCACGTACTCCTTTGATTGATTTCCCTGTAAAATATGCATGAAATTAACTGCCCTCTTTCTCTCATTAACAATAAGAACTTAAGGCAAATGATTCCACATTCAGTAATATTTTTTTAAAAAAATAGACATATCCAAACTTATTTTATTAGGAGGCTCAGTTTTCCCTACAATTTTTGTAAAACTGGCATGTGATTATGTAAATAAATTGCTTGCTGTCTGTGTGTTCCTTCATACGACTACTGACTCTGGTATGCTGATTTGATTTACTAATTGCGATCATTTCGCTGTTTCTTTTATAAAGTACCCTTCAGAAAGAGACTGTCAATTGCATCATCTGTGAGTTTTGTGGAGTTTTTTTTCAATAAAGAATGATAGCAGGATACCTAAACCTGTATAATCTGCGGAGAAACAGTTTCTAACTTCACTTTGCTCCAAATTTATGTTAAGGTATTTACAATAGCTCCAGGGCTGAAAATATTGTCTCAAACTTTTAATTTTTCTATCAGGCTAACCTTTACGTTCAGGTCCCAAGGTGGGTGGCAGTTTGGGGAAATCAAGACATTCAGATTGGAAGAGCTAGCAGGATCGATAGCATGCAAACATGATCACAGTGCTTCAGAAAGGGAATAATTGTAAAAGTCTTGTTCCTTTGGGTTCCTAATAAAGAAGGTCTGTGCCAGGCATGACTTGAACTATAGGTATTCCTTAACTAGAATTAGATGATCTTCTAGGACCCTTCCAATACAAACCATTCTATGATTCCATGCTAACTGTGCCTGCATATTAAACAGACTTCTTGGTAGGTCAGCAAAGTGCAAGAGGTGATGTTTTCCTAATAGGATCCTGAAGAAGCCTGGAGACATACTTCTGTTCTTGGCTCCATGCTTAGTACTACTAATTGTACTATGACAAAGTCCAGGAGATTAGTTTTTTGCTCTGTAGTCCCTTGAGCAACACATTGCCCAGGAACAAATCTCAACCATGTCATTTCTAAGCAAAGTATAACATAAGAAGAATGGATAAGCCGATCTAGAGCAATGGGGAGCACAAGTGAGCAAATTGTTTTTGGCATGTTTTGCCATTTGTCAGAGGCTTAGAACAGAAGTTTTTATTGACATTTTATTCTGTGGAGCAGAAGCTCTGTCATATATCTGAGCATATGGAACTTAGTAGACAATACTGTCATAGGAAAATCCTGTTGGAATGTAAATAGGTAACCATAGAGAAATGATGAATAAGAAAGCATTTATTACAATAATTGAACCAGTCAAGTGAAGATATTAGTTTTATGAAATGTTCACTGCTGTCAAGTTTTAAAATACAAGTTTTCCCAAAGACTTTAGGGCTAAAAATGTGTCTATGGGTATGTCAATAATATGGCATAGTAAAAGAGATTTAACATCTCATAGAAATTCATTAACGGAGATGTTTCTTGGAAACTAATACTACATTTTCACAAACAACCTCAGGCCTATCAGTGGGAAAAATGTTAGAAGTTTGTTTTTATTTTAGTGGGAAGAAGACAGCAGAGAGTTTCATTTGCAAGAACTTCCTCTTTCAGAACAGATGCTTTGCTTACAAAACCACACCACTGTCGTGTTAGGTTAAAGTAAAACAGATGTTGGTTTATATCTAATCATAAAATATTGAGCCCAAAACAGCTAAGTCAAATTTCCAGCTTTAAAACAGATTCAGTCCCTGCACCATGGTGACCAAATTTTACTAGTGTGTTGCATCCTACCCATGAGTGACAAGTTTGACTGGTAGTTAAGTTGAATGGAGTCTCTCTGTGTTACCAGACCAATACAAAATTTAGGATGATGACCATGCCCCTATATTTTGTTATTTATTCCCCTCTACAAAATGTACAAAATAACACATTCTTCAGCAGATGCTGCTGAGTTTATTAACTAGTGTGTGCATTCAAAGTGCTGCAGAGAAGCAGAAGTTTTATGCTTGTTATAATTTTATTATTATTACAGGGAAATATTTAAATATTAAACTTGCATATTAAATGGTAATTGAACACAGTGTTACAGCAAACAGCAAATGACACTAGTTCCCAAATTGTTATCTTAGCCTGTGAACAAAAACTCACCCTCTGGGGTTCCTCATAAGGAGTCAAGGTGATAATTCATAACTCTCTGAGACTCAGCATATTCACCCTTGGAGTTCTAGGAGCAGCATCAGAGATTTCCTTCATTTTTTTGGTTTCAGGTTCAAAGTCCTGAAACAGAATTTTTCTTAGGAAACAGGTGCCTGCATTGTATCACAGTATCACAAGGTTGGAAAAGACCTCTGAGATCATCAAGTCCAACCTATAACCTAACACTAACACCAACACTAACACCAACCATCATCTAAACCATGGCACTCAGTGCCTCATCCAGTCTCCCTTTAAACACCTCCAGGGTCGGTGACTCCACCACCTCCCTGGGCAGCCCATTCCAATGGCCAATCACCCTTTCAGTGAAGAATTTTTTCCTCATATCAAGTCTAAACTTTCCCTGACGAAGCTTAAGTCGAGATTGTTCTGAGATTCATAGGAAAGGAAACTGTCCCACACTTGTTTAAGTGTCATGATGCCTGGATTGACATATATGTGTGAAATATCATTAGATTATACTGTGACACTATCCTACCGCGTTGGATTCATCAACCAGTCAGCTGGTAGTCCTAACACTCAAGTCTTAGTGAGGAAGATTTTTAATGCAAGACAAGACGTCTGACCTGAAAGAATAAGCAATGTTATTACACTGCTGCTTTTCTGTGAGTAACGTTGAAAATAAGATGTCTGGTAAAGTCTTGAACTTGCAAGATGTTATGTCCATAGCTGATGTGATCTTGTGTGCTCTTACTGATGTCAGCACTCAAAGTTATTTTGGGTAATTAACTTTAGGTATGGATGTTTTTTTCCAATTACTTGTTCCCAGCTATATTAAGCCCATGCGCATTTTGGGCTTGTTTGTTGTATGGCATCTTTATTTTGTCAGATACTATCATATCTGTTTCTGCAAAGTAACATTACAGTATAACTCTTGTGAAATAAGTGAGCCTGTTAATACAAATACATATTTTTTTAAAAAATTATTATCAGTATGGGCAGCAAAATAAAGTAAATTGGCTGCAGGAAGTGCTCTCTGTGAAAAAAAAAATTAGTTTGGTGCCTCTTCATTAACTTCTTTTCCCAGTCAGTAGATGGCAAATGTCCATTTGTCATTGGAAATAAGTGTGACAAAGAGGTTAGAACACAGTAGTTATTCTTTGAGTAAGTTTTGGTTAATAGGAATGCCTAAAGGAAAAAAAAAAACAGCAATTGAATCAATTTGAAATAGTGATTTACAATGAGAAACACCATGGAACCCTATAAAAATGTCAGTCAAAAATCTCAATTTAATGAAAATAGTTACTATAAATTTTCTACAAGATCGATGAAAAGCTTGTCTCTAAAGATCTAGTTCTTACAGTCACCTGTTCTTTTCTTTTACAGTAAGCCTGACTTAGACAAAATAGGTCCTAAAGTTGTATGAAATTTGTAGACAGACTAATTATGGAACTACTGTCTTATACATGAAAATTAACAGCTTTTAAAAATAAAAAAGGGTTGTAAATGACAAAAAAAAGGGTGATTTTTATGATCTACCTTTTTTTTTTCTCGTTGTATGAGTATGGTTGAGCACTATGGGATAGGTTTGTGTGTATACATACAAAAATGCTAAACATCTGTGTAAGAAAGATGCATGAAATGGATTGTGCTGCACAGAAATTCTGGTGGAGAATCTTAATTTTTTTAGTTAGTTGCTTGATAATTCCTTGGTTCACAGATGTGAGCATTCCTGTCACAGACCTTCAATCAAGATCTCCTTATGAATCCATTGTTACATCCTCAAATAAACGAAGGATCAGAGATAAACACATAAGCTGAAATTGGCAAAATGCCGTGACCAGGTTTCAGACAATGCAAAGTGAAAACATGAAGAAAATAAATGCACTGGCAGGTCATATAATTAACTAAAGTACTTCCAGGTACCAGCAGTTACATACGGATCATTGTGTTGTGTTGTTCCATGATAGACCTCTTCTGCTTTTCATTTTCAGCAGTTTTATTTAATTCTGGTTTGTCTCCTTGTTTATTTCCTAACTTAATAGTTTTTGCTTTGTATTTTAAGTTCTGCTATAGCTTCTAACATTTTTTCACTCTTTCTATATTTTGTTTCCTCTGTCATAAGATTTTCAATACAACCATGATTTATTTATCAATGTTAAATATTTTTCAGAAAGGAAAATGATATATACAGGTTGTTGTCCATTGTAATAGATACAATGTTAGCTGGTTGTTACTTTAAGTGCATGAACTGACATTGCTTTAATTTTCATAGAATATAAAAAAAAAAGAAGTAATGGATATGAGGTGAGGTAAAGGAAAATTTGCTTTAATGTAAGGAAAATTACACACAATTATTGTGCTAAGCACTGGAAGAGCAACCAAGAGAAGCTATGAAGCTCCATCCTCGGAGATATTAAAAACTCAGCTGGGCAAGGCCATGAACTTTGTAGTTTGTAGCTTTGAGGCCTAATGTAAACTTAGCCCAATCTAACAGTCTTGTTTGCAAGCAAATGATTGCCAGAACTGCAGATGTCGACAACAAGGGTACACTGATGAAGCTTGCCAATGTTACCAAACTGACTGGGGAAGTGGATGCTTTAAAAGCAAGAGCCACTGCACAGGAAGACCTGGGTAGGTTAGAAGAGTGGGCAAAAAAGAATATTATGAAGTTCAAGTGAAAAGTTTTGTACCTGGGAAAACAAAATCCAGTGGGTAGCACAGGCTGAGATCTACCCAGCTGGAGACCAGCTCTGTGGAAAGGGAGCTGGGGGTCCTAGTGGACAACAAGCTCAATGTGAATGAATAGTATGTGGCTGCACCAAAGAAATTCAACAGGATGCTGGGTTGCATCAACAAGTGCACCACCTGTAGAGATAAAGAAGTAATTTTTCCCTTCTATTCTGCACTTGTCAGGCCACATCAGAATACTGTGTTCAGTTTTGGTTCCCACTATCCAAAAAAAGATGGAGAAGATCCAGAGAAGGGCCATAAAGGTGATCAAAGGACTAGGATGGCTGCCATATGAGGAAAGGCTGAGAGAACTGGGTTTGTTCAACCTTGAGAAAACAAGGCTTAAGGGAGACCTTATCATCCTGTTCCAGTATTTAAAGGGTGGCTGCAAAGAGGATGGAGACTCTCTCTTTACAAGGAGTCACAAGGAAAATTTTTAACCATGATATCAATCAGCCATTGGAATAATATCCCCAGTATTGGACAGTTTTTACAATTTGGCTGGACATATTGCAGACCATCTTGTCTAGATTGTTCTTTTGCCAAGAAGGATTGCACCAGATGATCCTTGAGGTCCTTTCCAACCTGATGTTCTATGATTCTACAGACTGGGGCTGTTAAAAACATTGCATGGTTGCGTGCAGGAGTCTTGATACTAACTAGCTTTATTTGTTGATCAGTGCACTTCAGAGTGTAAACCTTTGCTTTCCAGAAAGGATTTTGCAAATAAAATGTCACTTACAAACAAGAAGATAAAGAGAAAAAAAGGTAATAATTAGAAATTCAATTTAGCTTTGAGGGTCTTGAAATTCTAAAGCTTTTCTTTCTTTAGTAGTTTTTCCTTGCTACAAAGTTTTACCAGCCAGGCAAAACCACAAGAGAAGTCTAGAATCTTCCATAAATCTTTAATTAATCTTTAATGATTGCTAAGTAGGTATGCTCAGATGGATACTTTCCAAGCAAAGTGGAACATTGCAGTCTATTTTTTGGGAAGTGTCATGAAGATCTACTGTTGATCTGTCTAGATAGTCGTTAATTCAGGATGTGATAAAGCCTTGCTCCGTCTTCCATCATTAGCATTGCTTTACTTCTTAACTCTGTTGCATTGTGGTGTTTCAAATCTGGCAGTGTGATTAAGAAGTAGGAGTGTATATCTTGTAGCTAATATTTTATTATCGTTCTCATTTCATTTAGTCTCTGCCTTAATTAAATTGTAAGCTTGACTCAACAGCTTTCCAAATATATCTTCTGTAGAGGAATGTGGGCTGTTCAAGCAGTATAAAGAGGAAAATGCTATGTGTGACAGTTTTACTGCTCCTTTTATTTCAGTCGTTCAAGCAGACATATCACCTGTGTGGCTATTTTATCTTTTATAGGGAGAATTTACTCTGATTTTCTACCCAGTGAAAGGTCATGTGTAGTGCAAGGCAAGATCCAATGAAATGGTGATCATAGACTATGTTTCATCACCCTTATGTCATGATATGAAATAGATTTGTTAGTAAATGATTTTGTCTTTTTGTCTGTTCTCCACACACTTACCAGGTCCCTTGTCTTCTCCTGAACCTCCAGGAAAACCCAATGCATCAGACTCTTCTTCATTGACGATGCAGACCTGGCTATATCAGAACTAGCTGTTGAGGTTCTTATTGCAGCTGATGAAGATGCAGTCAAGACTGTCATTGGAGTTTACGAACCAGTTGATCTGATCACAGGCTAACATTTGCTTTAAGATTAGATGAATTGAGACTTACTTTTTTCTTACTGGAAACAGGTTATCCATTGATTGTAAAGGGTGATTAGAGTGAAGAGCTCCTCAGAGGTCCAAGCTTATATTTTTTATAACTACATTTTACTAGAAAAATCCCGCCCCAAATGTAGAAGGCATCAAGCTTTGTGGCACAGATAGCAGTGGAAGCCATTAAGTAACAGTCATTGCCACCCTCACATTGCTTCAGTTGTCCACTTTCCTTAATCTACCACAAAAACACCGTATTTTCTATCTGGCCAATTAGTCAAACCATAAGAATCAATTGATGTGGTCCACTATTGGCCAGTTTAACTCTTTCCTCAGGGAGATTCTGTCTGGAAACAAAAATGAACTGTCAAAGGGGTAAGAGGAATCAATAGCAAAAAGCATGGTTGCATGTAATGTTCTCTGTCAGCAACACACACACAAATATATGCTTTCTCACTAATTATCTTTGTAATGATAAATAATCTAACATAAAGCATACCTTCTGTCTTTTTCAATAACACATCAAAACATCCAAATTTACTGTTATTCAGTCATGTCAAGACTAGGTAAAGTAGAACGTTTGACTCATAACAAAAAAATTGAACAACAAATCAAATTGAGTTACAAAACTCCAATCCAAACACTTTCTCTCATCCTAGTCAATACAGCATACACTGTGAATTTATGAAGAAAACTGGGTGCATTGATCATTGTCAGTCTGACAAAGAAACATAATACTTATAACATCAAAATAAATTGCAGATACTGTAAGATATATTAAAATTATTAGAAGATTAGTTTGGCGGTTTCTATTCCAAAATATTGCAAACTCCAAATCTTATTACCTGTTGTTTGGCATTACTATTTGAACAGTAACCAGAGATGAAATATCAAGCTAAATGATTTTGTGCAATGCACACATTATATTTCCAAACTTAAGAAAAAGATCTCCCACTGCATCCTGATACGAAATAAACAACCACTTTTCATTTGACCTTTTAAAATCAACTTAAAATGATATCCAAATGCAATAGCACCTGGTAGATGCTCACAGGCATCACAATTATGCACTAATGGATATCAAGTTTTGTGAATCTTTCTAAAGTTTTATATGTCCTCAAGATGTTTTGTTCAAACTGTTTTCTAGAGTTCCATGGATGCCTCTTCAGTAAATGTATTGCACATGATGACACAGAGTCAATCTTTGTTTCTTGAGATGAACAAATGTCTATGAAATAGATAATGCTTTTTAAGTCTTACATGATCAGCTTATGTATGATTGATGGTTGATTTGGGCAGTGGGTTAGAAAGAGGAAAGTGGCACTGATCCATCACATTTTTTCTCATTGCTATCTACCCCAAATAAATTATCACAGAGTACCACCTCAACGGTCATCTGGTCCAACCATTCTTGGCAAAAGTACAGTCTAGACAAGATGGCCCACATCCCGTCCAGTTGAATTGTAAAAAGTGTCAAATGTTAGGTAACAGATTTGTCTTTATTAAACTTTATAATGTTCCTGTTAGCCCACACTTCCCACCTATCTAGGTCTTCCTACAGAGTGGCAGGAAGCGTAAGCAGAGTGTACAATACGACAATAGCACATTTCATAAAATTCAACCCAACGAGGACTTATTAGAAGACACATTTAAATAGTTACATGCTTGTTTTCAGTCTCAATTGAGCCAACAGTAATTAATAGATATTTGTGTGCATGTATGTGTGCGTTTGTGTGCACGCATGTATGTGTGTGCACGTGTGTGCGGTTTGGAAATGTCAAAACATGTTGTTCCAGCATAGTCCAACATCAACCATCTTCCTTGACAGCTGCAGAGTCTCACAGGAGTTTCTGTTTGAATGATTCAGGCTTCTAACCTCTCCTGTGGATTTGACTTTCCAGATGGGCAACAGTCTTATTGCTTCAGGGTTCAAACAAAGCAGGTCAGTATACTGTAGCGTACTGTGAATGTGGTTCAGGCCAAAAGTCTGACCTGTAGCAGAAATTGAGGATAACAGGCAGTGACTTTCAAATTCCATGAAGGTGGATATCCAGAGAGCTGCAGACTAATACTTAGCTGTCATAGAATATTTCAGCTCAGTGTGACACACCAAATGTTTCAATGCAAGTTGACAACCCAAAGCAGGGACTAGACAAAAATACCAAAATTCACATTTTCAGTAGAGTGGACAATATTTCCCAGCCTAAACAAACTATCACCACAAAATTCCCTAGCATCACTTTTGACAAACCCAGTGGTTTCTCAGACATTGCTTTTTCGGATTTTCAATTCTGTGAATTTTGGGCAGCTGATAGAAAAAGGCAACAAACTGCCTGATCAGCGAGTCTTTCAAACCTTCGTTCAATCTTGCAAGAGTAGCAGCATTAAATTTCCTAGCTGTGAATGGTTGTATATTTTCCTGACATTTTTCCTTCTTTTCTAGCTTCCTTGCTCTCTCTCATTGATGCACATACTCACGTGAACTTACTCTCATACCTTTGAATTCTTGTACACTCTCCAGTCTTACCCTTTCATTAAGTCACAGGTATACACACACACACGCATGCATGCAGACACACACTCCTCCATGAAGTTTCTGTATGTTTCTTTAATTTCTTTCTCTTAATGCCGGCTAAATCTTGCAAGATAAAAGATCATGTCTCTAAGGACAACTGAAATAGAGAATTATGTGATTCGTATGTCTCTTCTATTCTTTTTTAGAGAAGAGTAGGATGTGGCAACTCTGTAGATTCACTGAAAACAAAAGGAATCAAAAAGCTATAACTGCTGGCTATAAAAAGGATACTCAAATTTTTTTTCTCAAATTTTGTTTCCCAAGATTGAACCCAGTCACATGTGATGACTTCTGAAATTTTTGTTTTACCATTTTGCACTTCCCAATACCTCAAATTGACTTCTTGTGGTGCCAGGATTTCCATCTTTTTTTCATTTGAGGTGTGCTGCCCTGCTGTTTTGTTTATGCTTAGCAATGTTAAGTGAACACAAAGCACAAACTGTATTCATGCAAAATCAGACTCTGTTATACCAATACTTCAAAGAAAGCAATCAAGCACAATGTCATCCCTATCTGGTCTCAGGGATGCTCCCAGGTACACATCTTGGCTAGTGTTTCAAATATATCTGTGTCACAACGTGCCCTCTAAGGCTCTCAATGATGGGGTGGCAGGAAATGACACATGCTTACTAGTCTTCCAGATCTTACTTAAAGAAGCAAAGCTCAAATTGCTGTGGCATATGCCACACCTGGACTCTCTTAAATGTTGATGACAGGCAGGATCTAATCCATCGTCTCCTTGTATGGCAGTACCAGCCTGTTAGGACAACTGCCATCCAAAGCATCACATTGCACTCTTGCTATGGCAACACTGTTCATAACATTTATAACAGATGCTAACTGCTGTCGTGAGGAGGTCAGCCATTACCTACAGCCTGCTTTACTGCCACAGTTATGAGGCAAGGTTCATTCACATCTACTAACACTACTGCAGCATCAAACTCTGCAGGACAGTACCCTCTCTCACTCTGAGATCCAACTGTTATGCTACAAACTGGTTAGAAAAGTGTATCTTGGAAGAGAGCCACAGTCTTTCCACAAACCATCTATTTGGGCAAGAGTGATAGTACCAATGATCCAGCGTATTTTTTCTTCCCAGCAATCCACATTTACTTCTGATAGCCACTGATCTATCCTTTCTTTGCTTCAGAGAGCGTTTTCTCCCTTCTTTTTCCTTGCAGCCAACATTTACTCAGCTCAACACTTAACCCAGTATATATTAAAGAAAAAATCACTCTAGAAATTTAATCCTCTATGAAAATTACAAAGGTGATTCTAGAGCATTATGTGGCATATGTGGCGAGAGGCCATGAGAGTACTTTAATTTTGTCTAGTTTTTGATTGGCTATAGACATCCTGCCCTTGGCTCTGTGGTTAATGATTAGAACTGTTTTATATTGGACCATAATTGATTGTGCTCAAAAGAAATAAACTTCATTTTACTTGTTAATAAGAATCTTATATCCTGACTCAATATCATTTAAGTTGATCAAATTCAAACCTTTCCCATTCGATACAAATATGCATAAACCAAGTGACTTCTCCCTCTTTAGCCTGAATGCTTGAGAGCCTTGGTAATTTGGGGAAAAACCTAAAAGTTCCTTCAGAGGAGAAGCTGAGATGTCCAAACAAAACAACAGAGATAGTGTATAAAGCATGCTGCTGTGCCCTGATTCCCAAGTTCTGGAATTGAGTAGGAGATTTGTTAGATATAGAAAGCCAATATATCTTAAACTTACAGAAACAATGCATAGGTATATGGAATAGACTCATAGACTCATAGAATCATAGAATGATTTGGATTGGAAGGGACCTTAAAGATCATCCAGTTCCAACAACCCTGCCATGGGCACAGATGCCTCTCATCATACCAGACTGCTCATAACCTCATCCAACCCAGTCTTGAATACTTCTGGGGGATGGGGGGAAGGGGGCATCTACAACATTCCCAGGCAACCTGTGCCAGTGACTCACCATCCTCATTGTGAAGAATTTCTTCCTAATGTCCAATCTAAATCTTGTCCTTTCCAGTTTAAAGTCATTGCCCCTTGTCGTATCACTACTTGCCCTTGTAAAAAGTCTCTCCTCCACGATCTTGCAGGTACTGGAAGGCCAGTATTAGGTCTCCCTGAAGCCTTCTCTTCTCCAGGATGAACAAGCCCAACTCTCTCATCCTTTCCTTTTAGCAGAGGTACTCCCAACTCTCTGATCACCTTCATAGCCCTTATCTGGACCTGTTCCAACAGCTCCATATCCTTCTTACGTTGGTGATTCCAGAACTGGACACAATACTTCAGGTGGGGTGTCCCGAGAACGGAGTAGAGGGGGAGAATCACCTCCCTTGACCTGCTGGCAACGCTCCTTTTGGTGCAGCCGAGGACACAGTTGGCCTGGACTGCGAGCATGCATTACCATTGGGAAGAGCTCAGAGGGAATCTTAGTTGCTAGGCTAGATTATTTAAATTCCATCTAGTTTTCACAGAGGGCAACATCATATTCTCTTGGTGTTAACTGCATGGGTTGAACACAGCAGTAGCTTGTTTTTTCTGTTTATTTGTTTCTGCATCTTTCCTGCTTCTTCATTTTTCCACTTGATGCTATTTGTTGGAACAGTGCCATAAAATACTGACACACTGTGGAGACACTAGTTTGGATGAGAAACAGACCTGGGTCTATTCTGCTGCCCACTAGTGTGTGTTCCCTGGTGTCAAGCTCAGTACAGAGCTGTCCTTGAATCTGTCTTTTCCTTTAATAAAAACAGTCAAAATTTTAGCCCATAGAAAACCTTGGCATATCAGTATCATGAAGTCCTTACGCTCACTGCTGGAAAAGACAGCTCTTCTCACAGTATGAAGAAAATTTATTTCTTTCCTTCCTGCTCTGTTCCATCGTTGAATAATGCTCCAAATTTTTAAGCTGTCTTGTTTCCCCCGCAGGATGTAAATTATAAACCTCAACTCCTTTCATTCTCACAATATTGATTTATGGATGAAATCGGAGTGATAAAAGTGAAAACTCGAGAGGTCTTTATGTTATTCAGAGGTCTCCCGTTTCTCCTTTTGCTGTAGGAAACATCTATAGAAGTCAATTATTTGTATAGCTTACTCATTATTTAGATTTTCCTTTGTCCTACAGATATACTAAGTATGTTGTACTTCCATTTATATCCTTTTTTACAGTCTTGTAGGCTACTTTATACAGAAAAAAAAATAACCATAAATCAGTGATGTTCAGAGGTTTTCTAACAACACATAAATATTTATATGTACTCTAAGCTTAACACTTTCCATTGAGTTCAAGTACAACACAGGCATTTATATATAATTTTCATATGAAAGCCCCAATAGAGATGAGAGAGTTTCGTGCTTTCATTTAATACATTGAGTTTGAATGTTAGTGGTCCTCTATTTTGCCTTTGAAGATTTATATTTGTGTTGGCTTTTTGTCTTTGGATATAAGGCTCAGTCATAAAGATGCTTCAGAGGATCAACCTTCTACCTCAGGAAACATGGTTCAAGTCCTAATCTAGATCAAACACAGAGAGGTTAGTGGTCTCATCATGCTCTCTAGTGGCTGCTCTGGAGCAGCGGTGATGCCACAAACCTATGAAACTTGAAGCGCAAAAGGGAAAACTGGGAGCGTCATTCTGACTTGAATATAATATCTTCTAAAACGTGTCTTAATCTCTCACCTCAAAGAACTAGAGAATAAATATCTTTATGACAATCATACAATTTTAAAAAATTATTTATTTATTTTTTTTCTGGCTATATTCTCATCATTTGAAATCCAGTTTTAGTAATGGTCAAACTGACAAAAATATCTAGTTAACAATCGAGTTTCTTGGTTACCTCTATCTTACCTACAAACTGCAACAAAAACAACTAGGAAGAGGGGAGAGTACGAAAGGCCTGGTTAACTTCAATGCACTTTGCACCATGGGGCCAAGCTTACTTATGATGCTCACTAGCAGTAAACATAAATTATTTTTGTAAACAAGTTTATAAACTGGTACTGGGTCCTCCCAGGGACATATTTTTTTAATTCATTTTAGAATTTTGGATTTGCTGCTGAGGGGGTCTTTGAAGTACAGAAATAACCCACAGAAGTTTCTAAGGAAATTGGAATTGAAACATTTAAAAATGTCAGAGAAAGCTTTATTGAAGTTCTGAGCGACAATGCGGATCAGAATTATTTTCCGAATCCAAAAAATAAGCAGTGAAATAAATCTGAAATTGGGCAAAAACAAATGAATCAGCTTTTTGATCCTACCTCAGGCAGAGAAAAAGTAAAACACTGCTTTAAGGAGATGACAGTTTGTTTTTCAGGATTTCTTCAGTTTAATGTTAAAATGTCATGCTAGCAACATGGAGTGGCATCCTGATGGATTGATTTGGTTGTGTCTTCCAGACAGTGAATCCTGGACAGTGGCATGACCCCTTCTCCTACCAACTGTAGCAACCTGTCTACACACTTGCTTTAATTCTCAGATACAGATGCCCCTCAGCTACCTACCCTTCACTGTTTCCACCGATGGCATTTCCACTGAGGGCACGTGGCTGCTGGGAGGGCACCCTTTCTCTGCAGGCTGTGACCAAACGCATTTGTTGGCTTTCTTCCTTCACAGCAGGGGTGATACTGTGGGTGTTTAAGAGAGAAAAATAAAAGTGGTGTTTTTTCCATTTGTAGAATGTAGGTGGTCAAGGGAAACAAAAGCCCTTGTAGAAATTTAACATGATATTCACAGATGGCTTCGGGGGTGTGGCAGACTCTGTTGATGTTAAAAGGATGAAGAAAGCCAAAAAAGACTTGTGACAGATGCTCTCAAGCTACAGAATATTTAAAGAGGATTGCATTAACTTTATAAATGTTAGAAATGTTGCCTAACCAACTTCAGGTTTTGTCAGTAGCTATGTTCCTGTATAAATGAGACATGAGATGTTTCCTTCAAGATGTAATTGATGTAGAGTGGTAATTAACACTGTTCTCAACTTTGAAACAACTTCAAGTGGGAGACATTTGAAGCTCGATCTCCAAGGGATCTCCAAGAGTGCTAAAGCCCAAATGCAAACCAAAGGAAGCTTCAAACATCTATAAAAAATAATAGTCCTGACTGGTGACAAAGATATCTTCTAAAATTTCACTTTGACTAATGAGGACAAATATTTCAGAGGTCTAAACCTGCATAAAACCACAGCTGATAACAGTGTTGAAAAATCTGTGACTACCAAGGAGGTGTACAGGGTGGCCTTTGTCTTAAGATACATTTCCTACTGAATGATTTTGTTCTTTCCATGACTTCAGGGGAACTGGAGAGCTTGGACAGAATTATCAGAGAAGCTACTGATTTTGAATCATACTTGTTGAGATTTGCAAGGGGTGTCAGCCCAGACCCAGTTAAGGGAGGCTGCACTATGGGATCTTGCCTCAAGAGAGCTGACAAACTGGGATAGCGTAAATGGGATGGAACTGTGGTTACCTTAGAAACAGGGATAAGAATTTCACTAAATTATTGACTTGTCTGAAAATTAAGAAAAATCAATATTCCAGTTATTAGCAACCTAGTTTAAAGAATGTCTTTTCTGAAACAAAGACAGTTTTTTGTAATGAGCAAGCTCAGATTCTTTTTCTTTAGTCTTTGCACAATAAGGGCAGGGCCCCAAGAAGGACAAAACTGCCTTTAGGATATTTTACTTTTTTCCTCCTAACTGACAAAAAGTAAATGTATATTCTCCCTCCATATTGACTTCCTGGATTTTGCCTCTTTCTCCTTCTTCCCTCAGTTCAGTGTATTTGTGATGGGTTCTTTCAATCTTGGCTACAGGAAGGAGTTCCAGTGTCATGGAACCAGTGATTAACTACTGTCCTTTTTGGCCTTTGGCTAGGTTCATTTTCCTCCAGCAAGGTAAATTGGACATCAGTTCACATCTTGGAGCATGCTACCTGCTGTGAAACAGGGAGACCATGGAAACCTTTGGAGCTGTAGAGCTTTATTAAATTTGTTCTTAAAAATCTAGTTAATTTTAGAAAGGAAGAAATGTTGTATCATATCCTCAGGGTATCTCCCCCAGACAGGAGGGGATTCTTTGTGGAGATAGTTGTAACTGGACAACTTTATTTCTCATTGTTCACTATGTCTGAAATTATTTTATAAGGTTGTGTACTGTGGAAATTCAAATGCTCATAAATGAGAAGTTTTCTGCAGTTTTACCTGTCAAGACCAAATACTCAAAAACTTAGGCAAGTGAATTGTCTTTTTGAAGCCCCAGCTTCATGACTACTTACCCCACTGACAAAGCTAAAAGTAATAGATTTACAGGACCAAGATCTCTAGAAAGAAAAAAAAAGGACATAAGAAACATGTTTCTGGCTGAGGAACATTGGGCTGATAATCAAAAGAGAAGTCCAAATATTTTATTGGAAATATTTTCACATCTTGATAATGTGGTGGAAAGTCCTCACTGTGAGTGTCTCCATCCAAAAGCAGACTTGGTGCATGAGTGCATATTTTACTGCCAGTGAGTCACCTGGAAGATTTGTCATTTGGTTAGACTATCAACGAAAGGGGTGATTGCCATGCAGGGTTACTATAATGCCATCATTCAGGCAAATGCTTCAAAATGTTATGCCTGAAGCAGTGGATTGCTACAATGTTCTACTGCTTACTTGCCTTCTGGAGGTATGTTTAAAAAACCTAAATAGAGTGAACTATGCTATTTATGGTATTAGACTTAAAAAAAGAGAACGCTTACTGCATAATTTCTTTGCCTCAAGTGTGTTTGAACAGAGATTACTTTAGGAGACCTGAAAAGATGCAGCAGGAATGAGCTCAGCAATTATTTTAACACAGTCAAGCTTTCCTATCCATATTCTACACTAGCAGTATTCCCATGCTGGTTACTTGATACCAGATTGTACAGAATGGAAATGGCTTTCTGCATATACCATATCACTGTGGGCTACAGTTTTTTTCACACCACTGGGTTTCACATTGAATTTCAATATAAGCAACATGTTAACAGCAATCAGATCTAGAAAAGGTCAGGTTTTCCTTTTCCTTTCTAGCCCCTTCCATTTACAGTTTAGGAATCAGTTCATCTAAAATTGCAATTTTTTAAACTGTGTTTGTGGTTTCATACAAATTCTACCAGGGTCAGTAAGAGATGAAGCAAACATGGGAAAGCTAAATATTTACTTTTTTTTTAATGTTACAAAGGCAAAATCTGCAATCCAAATTTCTTTGACAAAAAAAAAAGAATCCCTGGAGAATGTAAAGATCTCTGTCATCCTCAGCAGGAGAAGGTTATGTTTAACAGCTCTAAGGTTTCACTCAAGAACCCTTGGCAGTGAAGGGAGTCAGGAAATATTAGAAATAGGTTCAGTCCTGCTTTGCAGACAGATCAATTACTGTTTCATGTCATAAAGTTTCCCAAACTTCAACTGAATCTCTTCAATATATTCCAGCTATGGTGATATCATTCTTGCCCAAACCCTAGTGAAGATGTTGGAGATCTTTTTGTTCTCCAGAAAATTATTTTATCAAATAATAGCACATGTTTTTCACCAGGATATCCACAGGGAAGCATAGAAACAAACAAAGGAGGCTGGAAGGATTTGGCAACTCTGCTGGCACTAATGGTGCATCCTCAATGAAAATTCAGTTGGATGTAAACAATAATAAAAAACTGGAACTGTATGAAGAACTCAGGGTAATCCTGTTGTCCACCCACATCTTCAGCACCAGATTCGAATGCCATAGATTGTACTCAGCACAGGGAGTAGAGTCTGAGCAGGAAGGTAGGGATAAAATAATAATCTTCTTTCTTCATGCCTTCATTTTGACAATCTAGATTTCAGTTCCAAATTTACACTTTACTGCGGAGGTTGTAGCACAGAATGACATATCTAAGGGAGAGAAAAGTCTGCCACCAAGACCATGCAGGAGAGGAAATCTAGACTTTGATAAATAGGAATATGATCATGTTTGCACTTTCAACAATTTACTCCAGTGACTTCAGCATCACGGGAGCCTGTTTTAGCAGGTTCTCACAATCTTCTTGTTGATATTAGCCGTGTGTAGGTGGAGGACCAGAAGATTTTGTAAGTTTTTCATTTTGAGCTATCGTTGAAGCCAGTTAAGGCGCTTTTGTTGATTGAGATTCTGGTTCTTTTTTTGAAGAAGGATTTGGTTTATTTTACTTTGTCTGATTATATATTAATATATTTGTTAAACTATGCTACTGATTCTGGAGCAGCTTTCAAAATATGTAGCACTGATTAGCAACAAAAATGTTAATAATTTACTAATACTCAATTAGTTGTCCCAGAACATTTGGTGGCCATGATTAAGATGGTATTCTGGAGACATCTTGCTTGCCTTCCCGGTCCTAGAGAACTGCCTATTAAACATGAACTGTGGCAGCTAAACGTGCAGAAAAAGGTGAGGTGACACAAGAATCATACCAGGCTGTGGAACCACTGCCCCCAACAAATATATTATATAAATACATAGTATAAATACATGTATGTATTTTTGGGTGCCACAGATTAATCCTAGTCCAACCTGATCATCAGCTAACCACTGACAGTTGTGGTTGCAATTCCCTTCCCCCCTCTCTTCTCACCTCCTTGGAAAGGGGAAAGTAAAAAGAGAAAGACTTGTGGTTGGAAAATAAAACTAAATCAGCTTTTATTGAAACAATAATAAAAAAAAACTTTTATAAATGCTTTATATAACACTCTGCAGACAGCAACAGTTTACGAGTAGGGGATCATCAGGGCCTTGCCTGATGTGTTAAAAACAGGTTGGAATACCATGTATACATTTTGGCACTGCAGCACCATAAACATAGCAGTAATGATTTCCTTCAAATGTCTGTGTGGAATCTTCTGAGAGTGAATCAAATCCAATAAAGAAGTAAAAATATAAACTGCTCCTTTGAGGGCTGTTCCCTTTACCAACGCATACCGAAGACAGAGAGAAAGCAAAAGGTCTGAATCATGTTCACTTGTCAAGTTTGGCTGTGCCTGGAGGCCCAATGTGACTTTCAGATTTACTTGAACCATGCAATAATTTGCAGATGTTGAGTCCACACTCTGTGGACAGTGTTCATCGTGTATTCCTCAGACTCTCTTGACTCTTCAGACAACTGGAACTTTTTGCAGTCGAAAATTCTTCTGTGTCAGAACATTTCTGTGGGGTTTTTTTCAGTGGCTGTCCAGCTCTGACACAGCTGTTGAGTGTGATACACATTGTTGTTGGCAGCAGAGCGAATTAATGCTCCAGTGATAGGCACCTTGTGACAGAAATGCCTTTGCAAGTTAGAATGCTCAGAGAGTCACAAGCCTGAGGAAAACACAGCCTGGAGACAGGGAGCTATGACAAGGCAAGAGTGGCAAGGACGACTGGAAAACCCGACAAGAAACATCAAAGGAGAAATATGAGGCTGAGGTTTGAAAAAGTAAATTTCAAAGCCTTTTCCATCTGGATGCACTGATTGCTCTGAAGCAAAGCAAATTGAGAGCAAGCTCTTTGCAAAGAGTAATGAGACTTACAAAGGCACAAGGCAGGCAAGGGACACAGTGCCAATTTGTTGGGAATGGAGAAGCCTGCCCGAAATCCCTGCCTGGGAAGAAGACAGATAAGGAGACTGGAGCAATAAGGGGGATAAATACTCACATGCAGAATTCCATCATTGATTAATTTTCATACTACTTATTCCAGAACCTGACTGTCAGAAGTACACAGATGTAGATTCCTCTGTCCTGTTCCTCTGCAACAGGAGATAAGGTAAAGAACTCTCTTGAGTAAGGGTTGTGATTTAGAATAAGGGATTACACCCTCTCCTCTTCTGTATGTCAGCTCTGAACCTAAATTTTCTTCAGATGTAAGCTTAAGCCTTACTATCCTGACTCAGAGCTGCCTTGGAAATAATTGTCTGTGTCTAAGCCCTCACTGAGCTCGGCATTTGAACAGGAAGTTTTCCTTCATATCTACACGTGGCTGCTGATGCTGACTTCAACTTCAAAGGTGGTTTTACCGCAGTGTTGGCAGAACTCTGCATTTGGAGTTGATTTAGGATTTGAGGGTCTTTTGGGAGAAAAAATTCCATACTGATAATCTTTCCACACAGAAAAATATGTTTGCTAGACAATTCATCTCTTACTGCTGAAGAAGTCTGTATCAAACCTCTAAGTATGGGAGGTAGCAACTTCATAATGAATAAAAAGACTGCTTTTCTCCAAAATCTGATTTTATTTTTATTTGACATTTTGATCATGAAGGTCTAAAGGACATAATGTATGTATTCATACATGTTTGGACAATGTATGCCCTATGAGGAGCGACTGAGGGAGTTGGGGCTGTTTAGTCTAGAGAAGAGGAGGCTCAGGGGAGACCTCATTGCTCTCTACAACTACCTAAAAGGAGGTTGTAGTCAGGCAGGGATTGGTCTCTTCTCTCAGGTGACCAGTGACAGAACTAGAGGGCATGGACTTAAGCTTCGTCAGGGAAAGTTTAGACTTGATATGAGGAAAAAGTTCTTCACTGAAAGGGTGATTGGCCATTGGAATGGGCTGCCCAGGTAGGTGGTGCAGTCACCGACCCTGGAGGTGTTTAAGGGGAGACTGGATGAGGCACTGAGTGCCATGGTTTAGATGATGGTTGGTATTAGTGTTTTTGTTAGTGTTAGGTTATATGTTGGACTTGATGATCTCGGAGGTCCTTTCCAACCTTGTGATACTGTGATACTGTGATACTGTAATGTCTATCATATTAATGGTACTGTGAAAAGAGGAGAGGTAGGAAACAGATGGGGATAAGTGATGCTCACATTAAAAAGAAATTGAATGCAGCATTGCCGAAAGCCAAGAGCCAACAAATCAAAACATGCCTTCAGGAGCTGCAGTGAAAACTGAGCGTCAGTGACTTAGCACCTCAGTGGCTGTGCCTGGATATCACAAGTGTGTGTTCAGTGGAAATAAACCTTGGAAGTTCCATTGAGAAACCTGCAATTTAGAATCATAGAATCATAGCATCATCTGGGTGGGAAAGATCTTTGAGTTCATGAGTCCTACCGTACCCATCCACTTACTAAATCATATCCCTGAAAAACTCATCTACCCATCTTTTAAACACCTCCAGGGATGAAGACTCAACGACTTCCCTGGGCAGCTCTTCCAGTGCCTGACCACCCTTTCAGTGAAGAAATTTCTCCTAATATACAATCTAAACCTCCCCTGGCACGACTTGCAACCACTTCCTCTCATCCTGCCACCTGTCACTTGGGAGAAGAGACAATACTCACCTCACTACAACCTCCTTTCAGGCAGTTGTAGATAGGGAAAGTTCTCCCCTCAGCCTTCTCTTCTCCAGGCTTAACAACCTCAGTTCCCTCAGCCACTCCTTGTAGGACTTGTTCTCCAGCTCCTTCACCATCCTTGTCGCCCTTCTCTGGACGTGCTCCAACACCTCAATGTCCTTCTTGTACTGAGGGGCCCAGAACTTCACACAGTACTCCAGGTGTGGCCTCACCAGTGCCGAGTACAGGGACACAATCACTTCCCTGGTAGTGCTAGCCACACTGTTTTTGATACTGGCCAAGATGCCATTGGCCTTCTTGGCCACCTGGGCACACTGCTGGCTCATGTTTAGCCGGTTTTTAACCAACACCCACAGATTCTTCTCGGGTAGCTCTCCAGCCATTCTTCCCCAAGCCTGTAACGCTGCATGGGGTTGTTGTGTTCCAGTGCAGGACTTGGCATTCGGTCCTGTAGAACCTCAATTAAGTTTAGTTTATAATCTCAGGATTACATTTTAGCAGCCTTCTTCATGAGTATACAGAGAAAACCAGGAGTTATGCAAAGGGATCATGATCACCGTATCACAGGATCACAAGGTTGGAAAAGACCTTTGAGATCATTGAATCCAGCCTATTACCCAACACCAACACCTACCCTTCATCATTTAAACCGTGGCATTTAAATCAGGACTGGAAGCAGGTCTGCTCTCGTGAGGTTTATAGACCTGCCTTTCAGATGCCACCTTTCCAGCTGCCCATACAAAACAGGTTTGGGGTACTGGAATTTGATGCTCAGGTGGAGGACAGTACCACAGACAACTCACCAGAGGAGATTAGTGACTTCACATTGCCTGTCAGACAGGTCAGGACTTCAAGTAAGAAAAAGAAATTGAGGGTAGTTGTAGTGGGTGACTCCCTTCTGAAAGGGACGGAGGGACCTATATGTAGACCGGATCCAACTCATAGGGAAGTCTGCTGCCTTCCCCAAGCCCAGGTAGGGGACATCGCTAAGAGACTCCCGGACGTAATTAAACCATCAAATTATTACCAGCTTCTGGTGGTCCAGGCTAGCGGTGATGAGCTAGGTAAAAGAGGGTCAAGGGTTGTTAAAAAGGAATTACAAGAGCTGGGTCGGTCAATGGATAGGGCAGGAGCACAGGTGGTGTTCTGCGGTTCCTCCAGTGGCAGAGATGTATACAGAAAGGAACAAGAGAATATATGCTCTTAATAAATGGCTTAGGGGCTGGTGCCGGCAGAGGAATTTTGGGTTCTGTGATCATGGGGAAACCTTTACGGCACCCGGCCTGCTTGACCCAGATAGGTCTCGTCTAACTCCAAAGGGTAAGAGGATTCTAGCTCAGGAGCTGTCAGGGCTTGTAGAGAGGGATTTAAACTAGGTATGAAGGGGGAGGGGGGAGTAACTAGGCTCACCAGAGATGTTGCTGTGAAGGATGAGCCATCCCAAAGGGGGTTGTCAGTAACCCAACTGAAGTGCATGTACACAAACGCACACAGTATGAGGAACAAACAGGAGGAGCTGGAAGTCCTGGTTCAGCGGGAGAGTTATGACATAGTTGCTATCACGGAAACGTGGTGGAACGACTCTCAGAACTGGAGTGCTGCCATGGAAGGCTACAGGCTCTTCAGGAGAGACAGGCAGGAGAGGAGGGGTGGAGGGGTAGCCCTCTATACTAAGGAAGCCTTGGATGCTGTCGAAGTCAAGATCGATGATGACCAGATTGAGTGCCTATGGGTAAGGGTCAGAGGGGCAGTCAAGTCTGAACTCCTGGTTGGAGTACGTTACAGACCGCCCGACCAGGAAGAGGAGATGGATCTTCTGTTGTTTAAACAGCTGGAGGCTGCCTGTAGATCGGCTGCCCTTGTTCTTTTAGGAGACTTTAATCATTCGGATATCTGTTGGGAGCTTAACACTGCTGTGAGGAGGCAGTCCAGGAGGTTCTTAGACTGTATTGAGGACTACTTTCTGTCACAGCTGGTGAGTGAGCCCATCAGGGGTGAGGCTCTCCTTGATCTGCTGTTTACAAACAAAGAAGGGCTGGTGGGTGATGTTGTTGTCGAGGCTGTGTGGGGTACAGTGATCATGAGATAATTGAGTTTTCTGTAAACAATGTAACAAGAGAAGGCAAGAACAGGACATCAATACTGGACTTTTGGCGGGCAGATTTTGGATTATTTAAGGAACTGGTCAGGAATGTACCCTGGGAAATAGTTCTTAGTGGCAAGGGGGTCCAGGAAGGCTGGATGCACTTCAAGAATGAAATCTTGAAGGCGCAGGAGCTGACTGTCCCCATATGTAATAAGAAGAGTTGTAGGGGCAGACAGCCAGCCTGGATGAGTAAGGAGCTTCTGAAGGAACTAAGTAAGAAAAAGAGGATGTATCGCCGTTGGAAAGAAGGGGATGTAAGCCAGGTCACGTTCAAAGATGTTGTTAAGTCATGTAGAAAAAAAATCAGGGACGTAAAAGCCCAGCTGGAGCTCAAATTGGCCACTTCTGTTAAGGATAATAAGAAGAGTTTCTATAAATATATCAATGGTAGAAAGAAGGGCAGCAGCGACCTCCACTCCTTGTTGGATGTGGGGGGAAATATAGTAACCAAAGACGCAGAGAAGGATGAGGTACTTAATGCCTTCTTTGCCTCAGTTTTCAACAGTAAGGATTTCTGTTCGCTTGACACTTGGTCCTCTGAAGTGGTTGAGGGGGGCAGGGTGAAATATGGCCCCCCTGCCATCCATGAGGAGGAAGTTAGAGACCTGCTGAGCCACTTGGGCCCTCATAAGTCTATGGGACCAGGTGGGATCCATCCTAGGGTGATGAGAGAGCTGGCGGATGAGCTTGCTAAGCCGCTCTCCATCATCTTTCAGCAGTCCTGGCTCACCAGAGAGGTCCAGGAAGACTGGAAGTTGGCCAATATGACGCCCCTCCACAAGAAGGGCCGTAAGGACGACCCAGGTAATTACAGACCTGTCAGCCTGACCTCGGTCCCAGGTAAAATCATGGAGCACATAATACTGGGTGGAATCATGTGGCACCTGCAGAACGGCCAAGAGATCAGGCCCAGCCAGCATGGGTTTAGGAGGGGTAGGTCCTGCCTGACCAACCTGATCTCCTTTTATGGCCATGTGACTCGCCTGGTGGATGAGAGGAAGGTTGTGGATGTGGTATACCTGGACTTCAGCAAGGCCTTTGACACTGTCTCCCACAGTAGACTCCTAGGGAAGCTGGCAGCCCGTGGCTTAGACGGGAGCACTCTGTGCTTGTTTAGGAATTGGCTGGATGGCTGAGCCCAGAGAGTGGTGGTGAATGGTGTCTCATCCAGTTGGTGGCCTGTCACCAGTAGTGTCCCCCAGGGATCGATGTTGGGTCCAGTCCTATTTAATATCTTTATCGATGATCTGAATGAGGGGATTGAGTCCATCATCAGCAAGTTTGCAGATAATGCCAAGCTGGAAGGAAGGGTTGATCTGTTAGAGGGTAGGAGGGCCCTACAGAGGGACCTGAACAGACTGGAGAGATGGGCCAATTCTAATGGGATGATGTTTAATAAGTCCAAATGTCGGGTACTTCATTTTGGACACAATAATCCCATGCATAGCTATAGACTAGGGACAGAGTGGCTGGAGAGTAGTCAGGTAAAAAGGTACCTAGGAGTGCTGGTTGACAGGAAGCTCAACATGAGCCAGCAGTGTGCCCAGGTGGCCAAGAAGGCCAATGGCATTCTGGCCTGCATCAGGAATTGTATAGCGAGCAGGACCAGAGAAGTTGTCGTCCCCCTGTACTCAGCACTGGTCAGGCCTCGTCTTGAATATTGTGTCCAGTTCTGGGCCCCCCCGTTGGGGAAAGATGTCAGGATGCTGGAATGTGTTCAGAGGAGGGCAACGAAGATGGTGAAAGGGCTGGAGCACAAGCCCTACAAGGAGTGACTGAGAGAGTTGGGGCTGTTTAGTCTGAAGAAGAGGAGGGTCAGGGGAGACCTCATTGCTCTCTACAACTACCTAAAAGGAGGTTGTAGTCGGGCAGGGGTTGATCTCTTCTCTGCTGCCAAATTGAATCAAAGAGCAGAAAATTATAAAGCACCAGCCCATGTCTAAACACTGTGCATACTCCTGAGTAGCCTGGCCCAGTCTCAGGATCCAAAATACCAAAACTAGAGGATTTAATTCTAGCTTAGGATCTGAATATCAAGGCAGAAGCTCAGTTTGCAACATATTGCAGATCTATAATCAAAGTCAACTTTGTTTTTTTCCGAAAGTGAAAATGCTTTAGGATACAAATTTCTGAGTGGAAAGGGCCTCCTCAGACATAATACTGTGTTGTTCAATTACTTCCTTGACCTTATACAAAACTGCTCAAAAGTGTTCATGGTGTGTGTGTTAGCTGCTGCACCTGTCTGAGGAGAAGTTCAGTTGTTGAGAATTCAGCACTGTTATAATAAATGGGAAATCTATCCAGACTGTGAGAAACAAATGCTCTAGATATACATAAATGTAAAAATAGATTTTTGTGCATATCTGCAAATACACACATATATATCTTGCATACATCTATTTACAATTTGTATATAAATTTCATTCCAATTTTATACATTGATATTTACTTATACTTTACGCAATTAAGTTTAAGATTACTTATAAAAGATTAGAACTTGATCTGTCAGATGTATATGTATCTTATATAAATAAAACATATAAAAAAATAAGTTCACAGGTATATGTTTCCCAGATAATTTTATCAGCATATCTTGAAAGGAACACAAGGAGAAGCATACTTTCAAAATGTATAAATATGCTATTCGTAGAAAAAAAGTAGGCTGGACTATTGTGTCAGCAATATCTGCAAGTGAAGCAAATCAACAGCAAAGGGGTGGATGTTATGTGGATCACTGAGGGTTTTACCTCTCACAGAGTTAGAAAGAGAAAAAAGATCCAACGACTGTGAAAAACCTGTATTAATTCCATCCATGTTTTCATTCATGCAATGTTTTCTGTTGAATCTATCAGAACCAGAGGCACTCAGCTATAGCTCCTCTTATGAGCATTTCATCATGGATCATGGCAGTGGGAGCAGAATTGTTAAAAATGAATCCAGGAAGTGACTGTTGAACAAGCGAGGTAGAACATAATAGGTACCGACAGGAATGCCCACATGTGCTTTCACAGTTACCAGAAAGTGATGTGACCTCCCTGCAACTTACATCGTGCTTTTTCTCCTAGCGGTAGCCTTGTTCAATATCAGACTGCAGGAGATGGCCTCTGGAGTTGTTTTATGATAAAGAAATAGATGTGGGAAGTTGGTTATTCCCAGATTGCAGGTAAGGGATGAAGCAGGATTTTCCTTGTTTTCTATAAGTTAACTACAATACAAAATGTGCCTTTCTGTGCTTACAAATCAGTGCTGTCTCCTCAGCCTCTGAGGCATGGACTGAGCCAAGAAAACCTGGGTTCTGTGTTCTTTGTATAGCTTTTTCTCTGTGGAGAAATAAGAGTTTCTGAATTATAACCTTTCAAAGAAGGGGCTGATCCCTTAACTGTGATGTATTCCTTTATATTCTTGCCCTCCATAGCACTGAGGTTCACAAATATTAAGTGAATTATTTACTTATCAGTTCATGACAGTCTTCATCAAGTACTCCTTTCATCAAGTACAGATTTTGCTTAGATATCAGTCTTTGGCCTCTTGATTTATTTCATGTTATGCAAAATACCATTTGAAGGGTGAGAGAGGTCATGCAGTATTGATGTCTGGAGTCTGATTGACTGTAGTGATTTCAAAGGGCTTTTGGAGTATCCATCTGAGGGCAGAAATAAGCTCTTTCAATTTCTAAAACTTATTCCTACTAAGTCAACCAGAGTTCAGAACTCACAGCTTCCTGCAGACCGTGCTTAGCAGTTTGCAGTACTGGCCCACAGTTGTACAGTTTGTTATTTGGGAACAAGAGGAGAGTTAAACAAGAAGTTCTCAAAAAGTTCTCACTTATGAATAACATATTAGAAGTTATTCCTCTGGAGTTAAAATATTTTCTTTCCTTCATCTGTGTAAAATTTTTCTATTAACATCTGCCTTTGTGTTTTCTGGAGACTATTTCAGTGCATCTATTATAAATATGTGATAAGAAAAAACATTAGAACACCTTCAAGGAAATTAGATGAGAATGCAGCCACACTTCAAATATAAATGCATAAAGTGTTCAAACTATGCTATTATTACGTCACTATATCCAGATAATGGAAGACTGTTGTTATCAGAATAAATCAGTATTTTGTTACCTGAATGTGTCTAAAAATAGATTCCATCTACAAACCAGGAGTTTTAAGCAAAAAAACAACACTAAAAGTAACCTGTCAGGTACATTTATAAATCTACCAGTAAAGCATGGTATAAATAACCTAGTTAATTCAAGAAACTAGTTTTACACTGAATAAAGTATAATCTCCAGACAACTCATGGTAATCTCTCAATTTAAACTGCTGCCTTTAAAGATGCTTTGCGTGACACATTGCACACATAAATTAATGGAACTTCTTAAAAGCAAAAAATTATGAAAAAAAATTAAAATGAAAACACTTTCAAAAAATGCAGATGTATGTGGACTATTTCATGTAAACAGACTTCACTTCATGTGTTACCTGTGTCGAAGAAGAAGTTGTTAGTTTTGTTAGCAGAAAACTGATGAGAGTCACTCATAAATAATTTCTTTGATTTATTTTGTCTTCCCTGCAGTCTTTTCTCTTTAAATAAAAAAGTCAATTCTAGATTTAAAGAGCCATACCCGCTTTTAGATGTGGGTGTACATCTCACTTAAATGTCAGGTACAGTCAGGTGCTCAGATCAGAGGAAAAAAATTAGCACCATTATGAGAGAAAAGTTGAGGTGAGGAGGAAAAGGTCTGTGGGTCTGTGGATATTTTTAAGGGATTAATTTTTAAATGAGATTTGAAACTGGAAAACAAACTGAAAAAAAATCCCTTCCATTTCCAGGACTCATTGTCCAGTTTCACAGTATCACAAGGTTGGAAAGGACCTCTGAGATCATCAAGTCCAGCCTATAACCCAACACTAGCACCAATCCATCATTTAAACCATGGCACTGAATGCCTCATCCAGTCTCCCCTTAAACACCTCTGGGGCTGGCGAAACTATTTTCTGATCTTTCTTTCAATGATTTCCTCATTAAGACCAAGCAAACCGTCCCAGAAGGAGTTCAAGAAAGTCATACCAGCACCAGTGAGGCTAATGTCAATTCTGCTTCAGAAAGCAGATAATTTCCACTCAATTGCTTGAGATTCTTTCCTTTAAGGTCCACTCGCCTGCTGTCATCTTCAAACCCCATGGACGTGCCCATGTAAAATCTTTTATGTTTGGCTTAGCCTGATCTGGGATACAAACAGTGTTATCCTTTCTGATTGTTTTCAATTTTGTTATTCAAGGTGGGGAAAGCATAACAGGTTATTGCCAGCTGATGTTAATTGTCAGAGTTACTTCAATAAAAATGAGTACCAGAACAACTACAATCCTGAAGATGCATGTTCTTGAATCTTCAGTTTGTCCAGAAAGCACTTTCTTGGGACTAGTGTGGCCTGCTCACCTGGATAACTTCAGCTAGTTAAGAGTCTAGCTGCATGATCTCCATCAGCGTTACAAACAAACCCTCTTCAGAATTTCATATAGTCTGTATATTATTGTGATATTAATCCTGACGGTCACAAAGCAGAGGTTACTCTGGTGGTATCCACAGCAGAGATAAAGAGGATCAACTCTTTATTTTAAGCAGTTTAAAGACCTTATTCTCACAGCTGCTTAAACGAATAGTCTCGTCCCAATGTCTACTCAGCATATATGGATATACACATGCTTAATACAACTCAATTAATTAGATTTCAAAATGTCTATCTGCAGAGAGGGACCCTGATGAATGAGATATCTTTGTTGCTCCAAAAGATCACGGTGAAGATGGGCATCGTAACGTGGGATCCAGAGCACTGCAACGCTGTGCCTTGACTCTGCTCAAGGACTATGTGGTCAGTTCTCTCAAGAAAGAAAAGAAAGATTAAGACTGAGTAGTATTGAAAGTCTGGGCAATTTACCTGCAATTCAGTATAAAACTGGACAAGAATTTCTTGGGGACTTTTGTATTTTGGCAAGTTTATTCTGTAGCGATGGGTATTTCCTCTTACCATTTTTGAATGCCTGAGTTGGGTAACATCGGATATCTCTTGGCTCTGAGTTACACACAATGCTCAGGCCAACTCTTCATCATCTCTTCAAGGAGATAATGAATTGCTTGAATTACTCCAAGAGGCATTATTTCCACACCTATAGTGATTTTTTTTACCTTTTATCGTGCTTCCCAAAGTATTTACACTCTTCTCTCTTCTCATGATTCTTGTTAAAGGCATATAACTAACATAGTTTATTTAACACCACTGTTAGAGGTGAAATACTTCCCTCTTTCTTTCTGCCTAAGTCAGGAAACTTGCAGAAGAGTGCAAATTCCACAGTCATTATATTCCCTGTGTCTCAGATTCCCAGCACATGTGAACAGAACCTCTTATGTAAGATGACAGCCAAACAACCATGAGGTTGATTTGTTACAAATATAAAGTGCCAAAGACATCCTCCATGCCAGAAAATATTTCATGAACCCTGCACAGAGGAACAAAGGAAAGCAAAACAGTAGCATTATATAAAACAAAGGTAACGTTTGACCTTCAGACTCTTCACTTATATTGTTATGGAAGAAAATCTGCCATATGGAATATAAATCTAGCTATCATAAATTTCTTTGCAAGTAAGTTCCTTTGGGAAAAAAACCCACAAATTTTCTGGATTAGGTTTTTTATTTTATTGTTTCCAGACATGAAAATCAGAATATCCTATCTCTAATGCACTCTAATGTTAGTGATGGTTGCCTTACTTTGTTATGTCCTCTGAGTTTCAAATGACAATGCAGCATTTTAGTTGTTAGATTGTTTCAGCAGAGAGGGCTGGTTAGTCTGACAAATGACAATGGTAGAGCATTAATGTGGACTATTAGTACAAGATCTCTCTCCAGCTGTAACTTTTTTTCCTTCTTTTGGTGTGTGCCTCTGATATACTACCGAAGGAGCTTTAGGCATTTTTGTAAAAACAGAAAGCATCATTGTTATAGATGCTATCAGTGAGATGCTGGAGAACAGATTTTGCCTGATTGCAAGTGTTTTTACTGCAGGTCCCTCTGAGCTAGTCACACAGGGATCAATTTGTAGTCAATCGAAGAAATTAGCATTCTTAGAGCACTTTGAATCTATTTTAGTCATTGACTGTAGGATATGTGCTGGTAAGTGGGGATTGAGTCCATCATCAGCAAGTTTGCAGATGATACCAAGCTGGGAGGAAGGGTTGATCTGTTAGAGGGTAGGAGGGCCCTACAGAGGGACCTGGACAGACTGGAGAGATGGGCCAATTCTAATGGGATGATGTTTAATAAGTCCAAATGCCGGGTACTTCATTTTGGACACAACAATCCCATGCAGAGCTACAGACTGGGGACAGAGTGGCTGGAGAGTAGTCAGGTAAAAAGGTACCTAGGAGTGCTGGTTGACAAGAAGCTCAACATGAGCCAGCAGTGTGCCCAGGTGGCCAAGAAGGCCAATGGCATTCTGGCCTGCATCAGGAATAGTGTGGCGAGCAGGACCAGAGAAGTTATCGTCCCCCTGTACTCAGCACTGGTCAGGCCTCGTCTTGAATATTGTGTCCAGTTCTGGGCCCCCCCGTTGGGGAAAGATGTCAGGATGCTGGAATGTGTTCAGAGGAGGGCAACGAAGATGGTGAAAGGGCTGGAGCACAAGCCCTACAAGGAGTGACTGAGAGAGTTGGGGCTGTTTAGTCTGAAGAAGAGGAGGGTCAGGGGAGACCTCATTGCTCTCTACAACTACCTAAAAGGAGGTTGTAGTCGGGCAGGGGTTTGTCTCTTCTCTCAGGTGACCAGTGACAGAACTAGAGGGCATGGACTCAAGCTTCGTCAGGGAAAGTTTAGGCTTGATATTAGGAAAAAGTTCTTCACTGAAAGGGTGATTGGCCATTGGAATGGGCTGCCCAGGTAGGTGGTGGAGTCACAGCCCCTGGAAGTGTTTAAGGTGAGATTGGATGAGGCAACGAGTGCCATGGTTTAGATGATGGTGTTAGTGTTGGTGTTAGTGTTGGGTTATAGGTTGGACTTGATGATCTCAGAGGTCCTTTCCAACCTTATGATACTGTGATACTGTGATACTGTGATACCCCTCCACTGACTTCAGATTTTTGAGTGCAGACACTAGTAACAGGTTTATAAATTTGTGCCAGTGTACATGGGGTCATATCTTCCTCATGTTACTTCATGTAGGTTCTTATTAACTTACAAAGACCAAATCCAGGTGAACTGTTATCTCATACTCCTAGAGTACTCCATCACTGCAGATATCACACTTCCTCCTTGTAGCTCTTTGATTTGAGGACTCTAGGCCAGAGTCACACTGTTATGACTCTTCCAGCTATTTCTTCAGGAACCTGAGGACATGCGCATGTGGGCACTTGCAGCTGCTGTCTTCCTTGACATCTGTGTCTGGGTATTGTGATAAGCCTATTAAGGCCATTTTTGGCCTGACTGTTGCCAAGGTTACTTTCTCAAGCTAGAGGTATGGATGACAAAACGCTACTCTTCACAACTTTTGGAAGTACACAGATTGGGCAAAACTACATGGGCACAGTAGTGTGTCCCCCTGGTGTCTTCTGAAATAAACTTTAGAGTACACAGCTCTTTTTTGTTTTGCCAAATGTTGCTATAGAGCTGAATTTTATATCTGTGCCATGGGATTTAGAAGCCTTTGTTTATTTGGAACACAAGAATGGCATTATGTTTGTTTTCTTTGGATAGATAGAAGGTGGTTCCTCATTGGTCTGCATGGACATTTTTCCTGCCTGTCACTAGTTAAATAGTATAGAAAATATGTGCCAGTCAAGCAAAGCATTTCAATAAGTGCCTTTTCTCTGGATAGTTGTAATGGCTACAGACTAACAAATCCTATAAATAAAACTGTTTTTCAGCCAGGAAAGACTGATTGGTAAAGGTTGCTAAATGCTTCCTTGATGGAGTGTGAAATCAATGAAAAGTTTCATCTGGTATGATCTGGCACTTTGTAAGGTTTAGAAGAACCCATATGAGCTAAGGGTGTAGGACACAGCAAAGAGACAAGAAGACAAGAAACAAACTGTGGAATGAGAAACCAAGAGGCACCAGTCCTAGGCTTGAATAGAAGAAGAAGAGAGATGTTGAACTATTTGTTTAGCTAAAAAATAGCTATTTGGGGTTTTCCTCCACCATCACACTTCTTTTTCATGTATTGTGCCAATTCATGTCTGTCAGAGCTGTTAAACATGATGGACTAAATTCACTGAGAGATGGGTATTTTAGGTCTTGCTTGCTTTCCTCTGAATGGTGGGTGGAATGGGATTTACAAGCCACAGGGGGCTATCAGGGAATGCACAGTCTCAAGCACTGTGAGAAGTCCTGAAAATCTTTAAAAATAGGGGAAAACATTTGTCTTCCAGTTGACCCGGGAAGAGCACAGGTTACAGATGAAGCAATAAAAAAAAAATAGTCCTCCAAAACTGACTACACATATTGGAATGGAGATGTCCAGGTAGTAGCTGGATTATGTGAAACAGAATTGGGTACCTGCCATCTATTGAAGTTTGGTGGAAACTGTGTGATCTGTGAGTTGGAAATTCATTACACAGTCAAACTGACCTACACAAATTTTGATGAAAATAAACTTTAAAAAAAAATTCTCATAAGTTTTACACTAAGAAAAATTTTGCTTGTGATAAAACTACTATATTAATTTTTAAGTTCTTTGGGGATCACTTCTAATCCGATTTGGGGGTTTTTTCCTAATAAATTACCTATGAAATCTTCAGTCTCTCTTTATGCGTATGCCTGTCTGTAATCCCCAAATAATATTTGAACTTCTTAGCCAACTTCAACAAAGTTAACAGAGGCATAAATCCTAGAGATAATTAATTTTTTGTAACTTTTATGAATATAGGCACCAGTCTGAGGGCAGAACCTTGTCTAGTGCTTTATCCAAGAGAAAATCTGCATCAGTATGAGGCCCCAGAGACTTAACATGGAGGGAGAGAAAAGACCTTATAAATATTCCATCTACCTGCACAAGAACTTCAAACAGATCTTGAAATGAGCCGTGAGACATGTATTTCATACGTGTTTATAAGTTCCAACATGGAGAGGGCTATTTCTCTTTTTTTTTTTCTTAGAGGACTCAGGATATCCAAGTCTTCGTCAAGAATGGATTGTTAAATAACCATAGTTTATTGGATGTGGGAACAGAAACTTACACCAAGACATCTGATGAGTCAAATTTGCGGTAAGTTTTCTCCTTATCTAACTATATCTATTTCTTGCACTATACATTTCAACTACTGCTTCATACTCAGCTGAATTAGGTTTTTTAGTAGCATCTTACCATTTTGTTTACTGTGACATGAAAGCAATAACATCTCATTGGAGATTCGTTTACACTTAATATTTTTGTTAATGATCTCACTTCAGCACTACATAGCTAAGCAAGGTCCTTGAGGAGATTAGTTTTGCATTAAAGGAGTTTGTTTGGAAGCAGGATGAGAATGGATAATCTGAGACATTCAATGGATCTGCTGACATATTGTCTATGAAAATTAACAGAAAGCCTCCCATTATCTTCATTGTCCTCGGGATATAGCCCTCAGAAGATGGTATACACAATAGGGGCCTGGTATTTGTCTGGGTTTTTTTAGAAATTTAGCCAAGATCCACTTCTTGGCAGCTCTCAAACTAAATGACCAGACATCATAAACTGTTTACATATTTTTTTTCTTACAAAATAAAAAATCACTGTAAAGCTGTCCACCCACTTTCTGACCCATTAATGTTAAAAAAAATAAAAACAACACATGCCTTATTAAAACTCATGCATTTTCAATAGCAGCTCTTAAAAAATACAGTTCATTATGCCAGCTCATATGGTTTTGCTCCCATATAAAATTTCTGTTGTAAGAAAAGGGAAACCTTTGGTAAATTAGATATGTCACTTCAGCAAAAACTAGTATATCAGGATTTTAAATAATAATGCTAACATATCACTGTTACAGAATACATTCATTGAAATCTGTCTAAATTTCTTTTTGGAACTGTTTAATTTGGTATCATATAATTGGTTTAGGTAATAAAAGCACAGAGAGATGATTAATGTTTAATGTTATTGTTTGAATGTGAAAGAGACATGAACCTCCTTTTCACACATTTGCAAGTCTACTTTGCATCTTTAAATGCTTTTCTGGAATTACAGTAATGCAAATCACCTTCCATTGGTCCAAGAACACAATGGCAGTAAATGTATCACTGAGAAAAAAATTTAAAGGAGGAAGCACTTATTTGAAATAAAAATATGTAAATTCTTTTATTTGGGTCATTCCGAGATCTTTGTACTAAGATTTTTATATGGTTGATAATTTACTATCATTTCATAATGCCACCTATAAGCCAGAAGTCATTATATTCCTCATCAAGGTATTTGTCTTTTAATTTACCATGTTTTGCAAAGATGTCCAAGTACTTCACTGGAAAACGGCATACTTTAAAATAATTGTAGCTATGTACCCTTGTTGACATATCTAAATCTTGCTTTATGAAACACTTTTATAATATTAACTACACTAACAGGACGTAAAACCTGACTGTGAACAAATTTATCTAAGAAACTGTGTTTGTAATCAAGAATAAATCATATTTTATATAATCAACCATGATTATTATTTTTGTAACTATTAAAAACAATTAGTTCTGTTTGACTCTAAGCACATTTTTACTGAGAAATACAGTTAAAGAACGTAAGTTACTTTGACAGTACTCAAGAACAGAAAAAATGAATAGATGAAGGCTTAATGCTTTTTTCATTTAAAAGTTTATTGAGAACTCTAATCTGCTTACACAGATAGATACAATAGTTTTCCTTTGTCTTTTTTTTCCAATCATCTAAAGAGAGATGCTATACAATAAGACCTATTGGATAGGAAGAGAGTAGCAAGACTAAGGATAAGTCACCCCAAAAGAGTGTTTATTTATTCAAATACTTTACTACAAAACTGTTGTGCTCCATAAATAAAAGAATGTTTCATTATGAAATTGTTAAAAGACATTCATTGAAATTCTAACAGTACAAAACAACAAATTATTTAGTGTACAATTATCTCTTCAATGTTTTTTATCTGGAATGACTTATGCATCAGCCAAACTTCTAAAGCGCCTGAAATGGCTTTCTCAGTGGAAGCTTAAACTTAACGAATTTACCTGTAAAAAGTCAAGGGGAAGAAGTAAATTCTTAAAAGTCCAACGATATAAGAAAGGCCATCTGTAAGCACAGAGGAATATGAAGTAAATTTCCCTGCAAACTCCAGTGCTGGCACTGAAGCACTAGGAGGAATCCCTTTCAGTGAAAGTATCCAGAGCCAGAAATAATTCATCAGTGGACTAAAGTCTTCAATTATTTGCTTTCCCATTAACAGAGTCTTCAATCCTGCCTCAGTAAATGTCTCAATGTCTGTGTCACAGTCTGGCCAAGTACCGTTCTGTGCCCAATGCATTATCGTGAAGGGAGTCAGTTCCCTGGATCCTATGCTCTTCTGAGTTGATCTAAAAGGAAAGTGTCACTGTTTTAGGCTTCAAGTCTATAAATGCATGAGCAAGCTTAGATCAGCTTTCTGGCAGCTTTCCCTAGATTATTAACCTTCACAGCCTTTCTGTCTAATCCTGAGCTCCTAATCCTTCTCCACTCTCTCTTTTACGAGATCCTCCAAAGTGGAGGTCTTTGGTTGAATTGATTAAGGTAAAATACAGGGAAAAATTGAGACACATAGAATTACTTGGAAAACTTCTTAAATGCAGTCGCTCCTCTTAAAAGCATTCCTATTAATCGTAAAAAAATGTTAATTATTTTGTAAAGAAACCCTATGATTCCACCTTTAGTGGGAGATCAAGTTTTGTCAGTATCCAGGCAAACCTGAGTGTCTCCTCTCCATTTTTTGTTGCTGTGTTAGACAGAGCAATGACCTGCACCTTCACCCTTCCTTACTCAGCTACACTGAACGTAGCACAAGAATCATTAATATAGTATCTTTCACTTCATCTCTTTCACTCCTCCAGATCAGTGCAACATCTTTTCATTATACTACGTGTGAACAGTCCATTTCCTAGAAAGATGAGATGATTTGTGTGTGTGTGTGTGTGTGTGTGTGTGTAATTCATCTTACTTTTATACCTATTTATTGGTTAAAAAGTCTAAACTGTAAAGTATTTTCCCTCTAGAACTTGCTGAGATGGACAGCCACCACCAACAGGTCAGGCATTTTACCTTAAATGAATGAGATTAGAATGACAAGGTCTAAAATGAACGAGGTGAACCTCTGGCAGGGCTTGTCAGAGTCAATGTACCTTTGTTGGTTTTTAATAGGGTGACAAGCACTCTCTCCAAATAGACCATTTTCCTTCGTGAAAGTAAGAAATACATATAGCAAGTAATCCATTTTACTTTCACATAGACACACTCATGAACTCCTACAAGGACTTCTGAAGTTGCAGAAAGTAGAAAGCAACTGAAAGAGATAACGTAAAAGTCCCTGAAATTTGCAACAGCACTGATTCATTTTTACCTGTCTGTTCACATCTGGATAGGTCTGGAACTGGAAGTTCAAGCCGGAAAAATATATTTTATCAGTTCGTGTTGTGGTGGACATATCAGAATGTATTGTGTTTTAATGACTGTGTGTGCCAATGAGCTTTTTAGGATTAAAAGTAGGTTAATAATAGGGTCTTTCTATCTTTATTGCTCTCTAGAAAAGTAAAACTGAGCCAATCACAGCCCAGTCTCAAAGCCCAAGGAATAAGGAAGGAAAACTTGAGCACTTGTATTTATTTGTACTAAAAATGACATAAATGTAATTCATACACAATTGATGTTTTGTTGTCACAGCTGGAATAGTATAAAAAGATTTTAGTGTAAATGAGAAACAGTGATATTTCAGTTTAAGAGGTGATTTAAGAGTGGTAATGTGTTCTTTTCTCTCATTGTTTAAAGTATTTTGCAATATGTGTATCATTAAATTTTCTATTACAGCCCAGACTCTAAAAGTGAATCATAAAGTTAACAATAGAGTCTTAAAGCAAAATTACATCAATTATACAGCAAGGAGAACTTGATTCTAAACCACAGAGGCTTAATTGAATAGAAGTTTTCTAGATCTCCCCATAAGAACTGCCATAGGCAAGACTTTCTTTCTTTTCTGAATATGAGGTCAAAAAAAATATTTTTAACTATCTCATACTTCTAGAACAGCAGCACAGAGATGAAGGATAAGCAGGTGAAACACTAGCAATCAGGTGGTCTGAGCCCTCTCTCTCTCCAACTAACTGAAAGGAGGTTGTAGTGGGGTGGGTACTGATCTCTTTTCCCAGGTAGCAAGCGATAGGAGTAGAGGAAACAATCTCAAGATGTACCAGTAGTTTAGAGTAAATATTAGGAAAAATTGCTTCCCCAAAAGAGTTGTTGATCATCAGAACAGGCTGCACAGGGAAGTGGTTGAATTATTGTCCCTGGAGGTGTTTAAAAGATGTGTACTTGAGGTGCTTAGAGACACGGCTTAGTGGTTGACTGTGGTTAGTTTCATGATTGAACTCAATGATCTTAAAGATCTTTTCCAACACAAAGGATTCTATGATTCTATGATTTGCATAGGGCTTATATTCCTCACATGAAACAAGTAGAAACAGGGTAACATGCTTCCACTAGACAGTCTGAACATTTCTAGAAGCTGAAGAAACACTTAATGGCACATGAGTGTTTCCAGGCTTCATTTAATATGTTAGGGAATATGCTTCTAGTGTCAGTCTCTTAGGCCATTTCTCTGTCACAAGTGAAAACATTAAAATGTGAAGATAAATAACTACAGAGGATAGAGATCACGTCTTTGAAAGACATGTAAGATCTTGTAACAGCAAAGAGACCAAAGCCTCATTTTATGATGCAAACACAATAGACTCTGTACAGGCTGCACAACTGGTTTCCTGAGGGAAAAAGAAGTGGCTCTGCATTTTAACAAGCAACTATCAATAGCAATGCCAAATGTAAAACCTGGAAAACATGGGGTAAAGGATGCAGAGTGAAGAAAGGTGGTGATCCAGAATAAGCTTAATCAGATGGTCTTATTCCCCTTAATATAAACTGGGGGAAGATGTAGGAGCTGAACGATGACAGACTCAAGTACTGGGTCCTGCACTTTGGTCACAAGAACCCCATGCGATGTTCCAGGCTTGGGGAAGTGCGTCTGGAAAGCCGCCCAGATGAAAAGGACCTGGAGGTGCTGGTTGACAGCCAGCTGAACATGAGCCAGCAGTATGCTTAAGAAACCATGAAGACTAACAGTATTCCAGCTTGCAAGAGTGGTGTGGACAGCAGGAGTAGGGAAGCAATCATGGCCCTGTACTTAGCACTGGAGAGTCTGCACCTTGAATAAAGTGTTCAGTTTTGGGTCCTTCACTACAAGAAGGACATTGAGGTGCTGGGACATGTCCAGAAAAGCACAACAAAGCTGGTGAAGAGGCCGCAGAACAAGTCTTATGAGCAGTACCTGAAGGAACTGAGGTTATTTAGCCTGGAGAAGAGGGGGCTGAAGTGAGACCTTATTGCTGTCTACAGCTACTTGAGAAGGAGCTGAAGTGAGGTGGGTGTTGGTCTCTTCTCCCGAATAATGAGTGATAGTATGAGAGGAAATTAAAAAAAACATTCTTTACCAAAAGAGTGACCAACACTGTAACAGGCTCCAAGGAAACTGATGGAGTCTCCTTTCCTGGAGATGTCAAAAAAAGCGTACGCATGGTGGTGCTGGGCTGATGATTGGACCTGATGATCTTAGAGGTCTTCTTCAACCTTAATGTTGCTATGATTTCATAATTTGCAGACCTGAATCCTTTCCTTGACACTGATATTTCTTCTGCATTTCAGAACTGCAGGATTCTTCCTTAGTGAAGGCAACCCCAGTTTTTACCCCAAGCAGATGACAGTCATGTTTTACTTGAACTTTCACAACGGGATATTAAAGTCCTTTAGAAAAACAACAGGGTTTAATCTCACGTTCTTCTCTGAGGGTGAAATTTTATCCTATGAGCATTTGTTGATTGCAATTCAGTCAATAGCAGCAAACTGGTAGGGAAACGGGTGGTGAGAGAAGGGTAGTATTCACTGAAAATTCTAACACAAACAGCAGGTAAATATTTCTCAGACCTAAGCAATCATAAGAAGTCTTGCATCTCATTTCTTTTTTCTTCAAACTTCAGAAAGCAGATCTTTCTCTGAAAATATCTGAAGGGGTTGGACTTTGGGATTTCTGTCTCAGGATGGCCGGGAGGCAGAGGGAATCTGAGGATGCACTTCTGAAAGGTTATGAATCCATGTCCAGCTTTGCTCTGCGGGGATGTACCTGGAACCCTACAGGTACAGCCAGATGCCCATGCTGTCTGTTGATAGGTATAGGGATCTTTCTCATCACTGCAGCTATGGTTGCCCATGATTCTGCCAACACAGAGGCACTAAGAGTAAGCCATCAAAAAAGGTCAAGGGAAGAGTATTACTCTTTTCCTGAGCCCACAGATGGGCATCCAAAGTTGCATCTACTGCAGATGCTGCAACCAAAATTTTGCATGGTAATCTAAGGACCTGAGGGAATGGCAGGAAGATGTGCTAGGAGAGGTTTAGGTTGGATATTAGGAAAAGGCTCTTCACTCAGAGGGTGGTGGAGCTCTAGAACAGGCTCCCCAGGGAAGTAGTCATTGTGCCAAGCCAATAATATTCAAGAAGCATTTGAACAATGCACTCAGACACATCATGTAAATTTTGGGGTTGTTCTATAGGGATAGGAGTTGGACTCGATGATCCTTGTGGGTCCCTTCCAACTCAGGTCGTTCTGTGATTCTGTGATTAAATTCCACTTAAATCCCAAAGACAAAATTGCTTAAAATTAGATTAATGGTAAGAGACCTCTCAAATGGCTTCTCTTTACATGGGAAAGAATTTTCATATTATTCTATTTTTTTTAATAAAGGTATTTTTGAGGATCTGTTTGTGACAGAAATACTTGATCCAAATAGCTGCTAGTGTGAGTGGACAGACTTTTTGCTTTCAGTACTCTTTCATCAGACCTGACTTATTCAACCACTTATTCAGAGTAAAATGGATGTTACTTATGAGAATAACAGTTGCATTTAACCAGGTACTGATATCAATCAGAGAGATATAAACTGTGAAATGGATTGACATCTACAATGCCTTCCATATTGTTTACAGAGCTTGTCATTCCTCGAAGGACTACGCCAGTCATGCAGCCTGAATGGGAAGGGCTCAGCACATTCTCCTGGGCTGAAAATATTGCTTCCACTCTTAACTGGGCACAGATGGAAAGCAGTAGTTAACTTGATCAGCTGCACAACTGAAGAATGAGGCTCTTGTTGTTAGGGTATCTAACTAATCATAGAAGACTTTGTGTCCCTGTTGTCCAAGAAACTTATCTTCAGATAAGATAAGTGGTCAAAAGATTGTCTAGTACCATGGATTCTCTGTTCTGCTGTGATAGCTGTCTTTTCCCAGGTTCTCTTGTTCTCTGCCTTGCCACTAATGCTAGACTGATAGCTCACTATTATCACTGGTTTCTCCTCCTTTGCATCCCTTATTGAGCATTTCGCTACTGCTCTGACCTATCTTAGTGCACAGAAATAACAAACGGGTTGATTTGTTGTGTTGCAGAGTAGCTGCTGGGAAGAGAGCCATCATAATGTTAAGGAGAAGTTAAAGTAAGATCGATGACTAAGTAGACCAAAAATACCCTCCTAAGGAAATGAACAGAAAACATATGATAAAGCGAGGATGTAAATGTGGGGCCAAGTATGGAGCGTATTTTTTTTAACTTTGTTTTTACTCAGGCTAAACCTATTGAGCTATTTGGAGTAGCAGTTTTAAGCCTATCATCACATACCTTGTTTCTTTATTCATCAGATTTCATACAAAAAAAATTCACTGTGAACTTTCAGTATGGAATTTATTTCTTGACAACAGGAAATAGTTTCCTGAGTACCACCTGCAACATTCATATTTTTGCCTTAAAAAAGATTCCCCTAGATAGAAAATGTAGCAGATCATGGATACATTTTCCTGTGACACTTAACTCTTCGCTGTGGGATAGTTCTGTGGAATAATTTCCAATAAATTTATGAAGATTGCTCTGGGAATGCTACTTATTATTGGTGCTTCAGTACAAGTGGACAGTCACTCTTATTCAAGCTAATTTCTGATGCTCACAATATCCCCCTGCAGTGTGTGTTGGGGAAATCTCCCCTGTTTCTTGTATTTCAGTTTTTATTCTCCTCCTTCCGAAGTGAATGGTAGCCCTCCAGGTTTGTGGCATTTTTGGAAACAATTGAAAACTGGTTTTCTTTACTGTCAGCCTTCAGACATCCACAGGGAGGTGTTACCCACTCTATTGCCTTTTCTTCACTAATGCATTTTCTGTTCTGCACAGGTGGAGCAGAATAATAGCCTGTGGGAGAAGAAACAATTTGGTAAAAACTGCGTGAAACAACTGTATGAAGCTGTTTCTTTAGGAGAAACTTTAACTTTCTCAAAATCACACTGGTCAGACCTGATTCCCATGCAGCAAAAGTACATCTTGTATTTGCTATCTGCACTACATTCATTAGAAAGACAGAGAAATTGGAGTGTGAACTGGAAACTTTTAGAAGTACTTTAGCTGCACGTCCCTCAGCAACACAAGGGCAAAAGTAGAGGGTTGGAAATTTTTCCCTAAAATGCCTCCCCCACCACCATGCATCATCATTGTCTCTGTTATTCTCTGCTAGTGGTCAGAAGGCAAACTTAGGGTCCAGAAAGTAGGGAGTACTAGAATTGTGTTACAGATTTCTTTTGCTGCTTTGACAAAAACAGCGAACCTGTTCACTGTTGAACTACCTTCTATAAAAGTATTTGGCAGCACTGGTCTCTGAATGGGACAGGGAGCAGAAAGTGAATCTGGTGAAGCACAAATGTTCAAGAAACTCTCTTTAAGTTCTTCCTCAGTGACACTGGAAACCATATGTTAAATTTTTGCGGGGGGAAATGCATAGGAGAAGACTATTTCAAAACACATAGCAAAAAAGTGCCTGTGGAGAACTCTTCTTCTGTCCCTGTTGAAGCTGGCAAATAATGGGCTTGTTGCACATGTTATCTTGGCCATCACAGAAGCAACAGGTACTGTTACTGCTGTAACATGCTGTGTGTAGGCCTTCAGTGACAGATTTGTCTAGCAAGTAAACTTCTGGTTTTGATACGTTGATTTAACAAGAGACCTGACTCTCTCCAGATGTTCCTGTTGAAATGGAAATCTGCATTTGGAATGACAAAATTTCCTCCTGCTTAATTAATATTGATTTGTAATAATTTACCTGTTTCGTTGACAGCAGCTACCTTTGCAATCAGTTGCCACAAAGTGTCAGCTCTTGAAAAGCCTTTTCAGCTAGGCTGTCTCAAAATAGTGAACATGTTCAGCTGGAAACTTACTTATACTCGAGGACAGGGTGATGTGGCATGGGAACACATTGCCCAGTGAGGCTATGGAAGCCACATCCTTGGAGGTGTTTAAGGCTAGGTTGGATGGGGCTTTGAGCAACCTGGTCCAGTGGAAAATGTTCCTGCCTATGGCAGTGAAGGTGGAACTAGATGATCTTTAAGGTCCCTTCAGACCCAAACTGTTCTATGATTCTATGATTCTGTGATGTGTTCAAAAATTGCAAATGTAAAGATGTACCTGGGCAGCTACAACAGCTAAACCAGCTCTTATTTTCTGGGGATAACAAAAGCAGAAGTAGCTTCATAGCAAAAGTAAGTGAAAGTGATAAAGGTCAGCAGCTTCATCTCTCACATCATAAGCTATAGGGTCAAAGTGAGAGGGTGTCTGAAGGCTAGCTGGCACCTGGCAGACCCCCTTGACCCTGTGAGATGTTGCTATAATTGACTGTTAGTATTCTTCAATATTTCTGTCTCCCTAGAATATGTTTTCTATCAGAAAATCTTCAGACAAATCTTTCTGAAATATATTTTTTCCAGGGATTTGCATATAGCAGAGGCCATAATATCATGCAATTTAAATCTACACAGACCGATTAACTCTCTCATTTTTTCTGGCCTTACGTGTGTTGCATCTCATCCAGGTTTAAATCAATTCCATAACTCAAGTTTGCCTAAAGTTTATGTGTCATTTCTAAATCTGTGTTTTGTTCATCTACAGAAAAACAAACAAACAAACAAAAGAAACAACCGTACCAAACAAACAACCAACCCCCAAACCGAATAGAGATGGATAGTGAGGAAAATGTAGAATTTATTTCAAAACAGATTAAAAGGGAGCGGCTTAGGCAATCTGGAAAAATGAGGACTGAGAGAGAGATGCTTACATATAAGGGTTAATAATAAGGAGTAATACAAAGTCAAAGAACTATGATCTGGGAATAAATCTTTCTGAAGTGAAGATTAGAAGGACTCTAAAAACAAGGAATGTTCTGTAAGGAGGTCCCAGCCAATCATGAAGATGAGGAACTCGAATTATTACAGAGGAAATGATTAAATCATGGAAACTCAGAGTGCGATTAGTTCAAAGGAAGATTGTAGGATAGGAAAAGAATGAGAAAGAAATTTGAAATTAAACTGTGCGATATCAGGATAATTTTTTTTGGCTTCCCAAAAAAAAGGGATGAAGGAAGACAGAACATGGTGATTTTGTTATGCTCTGTTCATAGCAGTATTTAATTAGTTCACTGCATACTTCCTGGGGTCTATTGTTGCCTGCAGGCAATGGGAAGAAATATTATCTTCTTGCTTGATGTCTAACTTTCCTTTTGGGAGGCACTGAAAACTGGTTTTCTTCTTAAATATCAGAGATCGGCTACAGCTGGGAAATATCCCCTGCACAGAGTGTTTTGGTGCATCAGTGACAGCAAGAAGCCCTTCAATGCTCTGTTAGTTGTTTCTCATTCACATATTCCTGCATAAACTGACTTAGCTTGAGGTTGGACAAAAATTTCCTGTAAACAGAATGACAAGGACTTTATGATTTTTGCTTTCCTCCATGCTCAGGGCGTGATCTACTGTCTGAGATTCTCTGTCATTCAGCTGCAGAGACCTGGCCTATTGCCAATTATCCCATTCTTTTCCTGGGTCACAGAGTATAGTAAGATTTGTGTCTCATGTTTACCCTGGGGTGGAGAAAAAAATCTCTGATTTAGGGTAGACAGCAGCTGGGAATAGTTTGTGTGGACCTCTCAAAAGCAGATAGCTGTGTAGATGGGTCTCAGCATCCTTGATGGTCTCATCCAGATCCGTGGTCCAAAGTCATTCACTGTTCATTCAGGATGAGGGCTCAGGACCAGAACTTAGACATGTGAAGTTCAACTTCAGAGTGGTCATGAATTCAGTCATTCATGCACAAATCTTACAAAGACTTCTATTTGTACATTCTACAGAAACAATCCTTGTCTACTTTTTCCTTTGTAGACCTTACTCAGACATGTACAAGAAAAAAGGTAGGACTTTTCTCCTGATGAGGAAAGTTGGCGGGTTTGTGGGTAGTTTGTATTTTTTTTGTGTTTGGTTTATTGTATTTTTTCTTTCACTCTACTTTCACAATTTTTTCTCCAAAATTCACAGTCATAACATTTTCTTCTTGTCATTAAAAATTAATTATTCTCTCTTCTATAGAGAATAACATGCAAATAATAAGGGAAGTGGATTTCTCTCTAATAATAGCAAGTAAATAGTTAGGGAAGTGGATATCTCTCTTCTTTTCCAGCTGGTTTGCGATAACAAATATGAGTTTCCTTGTACTAGAATAATATTTGGGTTCACCTCTCTTTTCCAAGGAGCAAACAGGTGCAGTTTACTTTTGCATATTTGATATATGACACAAAATTAAAGAAAAATAGAATGCATGACTAATTTGACAGATGCAAAACCCTTTCTCTCCTGTGATTTACCAAAAGGCCATTCCACTCACCACAAGGAAATTAAAAAGTTTTAATGTATTTTCATTTTAAGAGAGGCACATCCAGACTTAAATTTAGGATGACTGAATTGCCGTATTCTCTCCATTAACTATGTTGGGAATGAAAGGTAACCTGAATGATAAGATTCCTTGTTGAATGCCCAAAATCTGAATTATTGTCTATCAGCCTTCAGCAGCTTCCTGTATATTCAACCTAAATAGTATAAACTATTCAGGTGGAAAAAAGTCACTTTTTCAAAATCCCTTCTGGAATTTTCTCCGTGTTCATACAGTTACCCTTCCTTTTGGACCAGAGCACAAATACACTCCATTTCAAAATTCAAAACAGTCATTGGCGGTGACTGGATTCTCTCTTTAGCTTTACGACACGCGTTTTTTCTCTGTGGGATAATAAGATAAGTTTGCCTATATTCACAGGTACTAATGAGCCCTGACACTCGAAAATACAGAAATCTAACAACGTATTTTATAGTGGTCTGTAGTTGAGATAAACTCTCAGTGATCTAACAAATTAAAGATCTTGCAATTATAATTAACTTTATTTTAAATGTAACCAACATGGCATTTTCACTTAAATAAATCTCATGAGACAGGATGTGTTATATTGAATTAACACCTTTACAGACTATGTGCTTTTTAAAGCAAGTACATAAATTAACAATATTCCAAAAAAATAAATCCTGCCTTTCTGGAATGCACAATCTGAAACCTTATTTTCCGAGTTTTCTATGGTGACAGTGTTTTTACTTTATTATTTTTTTCAGTCTGAGTGGATGTGATGTTCTTCTCCATTGTCTATGAAGGGAAAAGCCCTCAATCATTTCAGTGGGTCATGCAAGCTACTTTGCAGGCTCTTACTTTTGCTGATGTCCTTTACCTCTACTGTAAGCATCATCCGAGAGACAGGCTCTGTGACTGCCAGGTTGCAAGACCATCAGTGGCTTCTGAATTTGTCACGAACAAGATGAGAATCATCTGAGGTCATCTGATTGATTGCCATATTTGTTATTCCTAGATTCTGGGGTACTGTATCCTAGTATCTGGGCATATGCGGGCGACTATGACGAACAGATTCATGATGCGAGGGAAGAATGGCTCGAAGCCCAGAAAAAACATTTGTGGTTACTATGGAAAAAAACCTCTCTTCAGCCTCCTGCATTACTAAAAGTTTTCTTTCTGAGGTCTTTGTAGATCCAATCTTCTTTTCCTGTTGCTGTAAGGCAGGAGTGATTTCATTCACAGTAGGTAACAACTTAGATGTCACCAATGAAGACACCTTCCACAGCTGCTCTTCTATTGCTGTTGTTAATCCACGCTGTTTGCAACCTGAGTGATGTTTATTTTAAGAGGTGGAGGTAGGTTTCAGGGAGTATAAGAAATCAAACAAAAAAACTTAAATGAGGCAAGAGTATGTCAAGTACACGAAAACGGCTTTTTCTGGTGGTTTATGGGTTAGTGTTCTACTTCTTTTACAAAATATTTTGAATTTTAAAAGTTGAATACACAGGAAAACATAATCTGTCATTATTTTATTATTTTATTCATTACCAAAAGAACTGGAACCAGCATTTTGCTATGAGATTTAGAAGTCTATTATAGTAGCTTAGCCATTCTCTCTCATCTTTTCTTCTTTTGATAATAATCACAAGCAGCTAGAACCAGAAGATAATGAAGAATTAAAAGATTAGAGATATCGAAAGATTATACATGAAAAGCAAAGTCAAAGAGCAAAGAAACCACAATGACTGAGATAATGAGAGTGAGAAATATAATTCCTCTTCAACTTAGAGACATAGAAAAAACATCCCCATGGCACTTCCACACAGGAGGGGATAGTGTTACCAAAATAAGCAGCAGACTAACACAGCAATCCAAGATCTTGAGTACTAACAGCTCCCATTGCTGAAATCTGGGGTGATAGATTCCACTGGATGTTTGTCTCTACTAAAGGTAATAGACCTAATCGTACACCTGTAAATGGATGAACATTGAGTAAAAGGAAGGAGTTCAGGGTGACTTGTTCAGATGTAGACAAAAAAATGTGTCTTAGATGCCAAAGTATTAGTTTCTGCTTCCATTTTAGAAACACTGTGGTAACCTATGTGGCTTTCTACCATATGTCCAGAAAGGCATTGGTCTCCTGTGCTTTTGCGTTCATAGCTGCCAGCCTTGTCCATGTCTCATCTACTTTAGAGCATCTACAGTAACTGCAGATGCTTAGAAAGGGTAAGATAGAAAGGCCCAAAATATTTGGTGAGCTGAATCCCACTACAAAGCACAGCAAAATTGTCACTTTGGGACAGGCACTTCCATAGCCCCAAAGCCCATTTTCCTTACACATGGGATGCTAATACTTGGCAATTAATACTCAGTGAGTGAACTTCCAGTACAAACTGTTAGTGAGGGTGAAATAATAACGCTATACCTCAGCATTTGAAAACACAAGGCTGAAGGTGAAGATCTTTCCCTGTGTGCTCAAGTATCAAACATCATAATCACACTTTGGATCACTTTCAGGGGTGAAAAAGGTCAATAAAATGGTAAAAAAAAAATCATTATCCAGGAGTTACTTTTAAAGTATTTTTTTAGTAAAGCCTAGGTTCACTGTGAAATCAACTTTTTGACCAATATAGTTTTTAATCTGCCTCTTATTTCTCCCTTTTTCTGTATACTGAACTTGGTGAGCAAAGACAGTCTTGCAGGTCTTTCATTTCAGTCTTGCTGTTCAAGTGTTGGATCTATTACATTGTAGTAGCAATAAATCATGACTAATGAACCACAGAAATTTACTTCTCTTTCTAATCACTGTTATCACCGGGAAAAACAAAAGCAGACAGAGATATTACAGATCATCTTGCTATTCCTGATGGAAGGGCAAAGAAGGTGGAATTTGTGTTACTCAGTCACCAATGATTATACTTGCTTCCATTTAGTAAAAAGTAGTATTTTCTGTAGTGAAAACAATTATGTTTCTCTTCTGTGTAAGAGGATACTTTTGAGTCTCACAATTTCTGGAAAAATGTGTGGAATAAAACTTTAAAAGAAATCTACTCACTGTTACGGGTATTTTTATTTTATATTTCTTGGCAATTTTCCACTTCATAAACAGAAAAATCTTTCCAAAACGAATAGCTATTGAACAATAGTAGTGTTGTTTTTCATTTCCACAACATATAATGCAGTGATCTTACTGTGAAAATTCGTGTGCTGTATTCCATTAGCAGTCATCTGTACCATCCTGACCATGCAATAACTTCTATTGTTTCTGCTGTTGAGTGACATTTTTAATCTCAATTTCAAGCCAGAAATAACATTTTGGGAGCCTCTTGAGTACAGAAAGGATTTCTGGTACAAATGTCAGAGAAAACAGATTTAATCAGCAGAAATTATTTGCAGATGTCTGTCACTTTATGAAATAATGAAAACGTTATGGCAGTCATTGTTTAAATTCTGGAAGTACAAACCTGGCCTACCGTTATTGTTAAGAATTGGATGCTTATATAAAGATTTGAATGTTTCACCAGCATTTAAAAGATATCATTAACCTTCTGGGTTTCCTTCATTTAGTAAGTTGTACTCTTGCCACAGTACTAATGAACATTTGTTTTGAAGTCTCATTGAACTAAACAAGATTTAAATATAAACAGTATTATAATTATTTTGGAACTGAACTATTACCAATTTTTTTTTTTAAGAATTCCCAAATACTTTAAAATATTTCCCAGTAACATATCAGTCCTTACTGTAGCCATTTGTTTTCAAAGAAAGAGCTCTATCTGGCAAATAAACAACAATAGACTAGAAAAAAATCATTAAATTTCCAGAAAACAAACAACACCCCCCAAAATAAAAACAGAAAAAGAAAATGAGAAAGAAGAAGTGGAAGGAGAAGGAAGAGAAAAAAAAAAGTAAAAGGGAAAAGAAGAAAAGGGAAAAGGAAGAAGAAAAGGAAAAAGAAAAAGAAAAGAAAAAGGAAAAGAAAAAGAAAAAGAACAATGAGTTATGATGTCAGAAAATCCAGGTCAGTGTATAGTTTAAATACAGCCCAACCCTGGTGATGTCTATCACCACTGCGTATTCGTTGATTTATGTCTGCATATTTGCAATGGCAAGTAAATGAATGACACATCAAGGCTTATCAGGAGATGAATGTCATTTCTTAATTAACACAGACAGGGACAGAAAGAGAACATCAAGATTATGTTTCCTGTGGTATTTTCTTGTCACTTGAAGGAGAATATTAAACTTATGTTTCTTATGCTGGAATTATTTTCTTCTTTGGGCTGATACAAGCAGCTGTTTGAGACCTGATTCAAAGACAAGACAAAATCAGTAGGTGTTCTTGCCTAGAGATCCTAGCGAAGGAACTAATTAAGCAGTATGCTTTGAAATATTTTTTTATGCTTTTTCCAGAATCCACTGAAACTGCCATTAGGAGCTCCACTAACCACAGGATGGAGACTGCATGCATCAAATGACTTTCAAATGACTTTTATTTAGGAGAATTATTTTAAATTCTATTTATTTTTTAATCATGTAAGTACAACCAGAAGATACATCTGATTTCAGAAGGAGATGTAAGGATCAGATTCTTAGAGGTCTTTACCTTAATCCATCATATGAGATCAGAAATACCTCACTAGTTCCCATATCTTAAAATCAAACCGGATTACTATTCTCCACCTTTCAGTGTATTTGAATGCCCAGCTCAAATTATTTAGATATTTAATGAAAAATCTTTCCTCATAAAAGGTGTTTGGGGGTCTCATTCACATTAAAATCATAAAAAGAAGCGATGCTAAGCAGCTAAAACTTCTAAACCAATCTGGACCTAAGTTTCCTACTTTGTCATTTTGAGGGGTTTGAGTATGGGTTTTGGTGGGGTTTTTTAAAATGATAATAACATGGAGAGATTATTCAGAGAAATGTAATGTGCAGAGTAACAGTTAAACAGTTAATCTTTGTTGCCATTCTTAAACACTGCAAAGTGCTGCTAAATACTTGGCTGGTTTATGCATTTTTTTAAAAAATTAAATAGTCCCATAATCTACAGAAAATTATCTGTTAGATTGTCTACAAACAGAAGATACTCCCTTCAGGGGAAACCAGCTTTTACTGAAAGAAAGAGTAACTAAGGTGCAGAGGGATAAGCACTGAAGATGCCTAAGAGATTAAATATGAGATTCTGTAGTAGACACGTATTTGCAAAGCAGCAATTACTTACATTTCAGTGTAAAGACAAACATGGAAGAGCCATAATGATTTTGAGGGGTTTTCAGTGACTGTTCCTAAAAATAGTAGAGGAGTCATAAACAGAACATACAAAAAGCCTTCTTCATCCGTTTGACAATTTGCAAACTCCCAAGGGTTTCTGATTCTGTTATACCCCAAGCTGCTGACCATCATTCTGCTATGAATCAAATCACCATTAGAAGAAGACAATAACCCAGGGGAGGCACTAAAATGACAGAAATCTGGACACTAAATTTGACAGAAATGTGGAATTCTCATCTATGTGTTAAGATGATGTTAATGTCACGTCCTTCCATCGGAAGCACAGGAACAAGAATGGAGAAGGTAGTTTAATTTTTTGTAAAATATAACTTTTTTTGTCAAGGATAACATATTTTCTGAAAAAGGCAGTTTTAGGATCACAGAAAATAAATAAGAATTCTAGTCAAACTGAGTAGAGAATTCTGACCAAAATAAAATATATATTTTAAAAAAAAAAAACATTTTGTTCCTACATATTTTGTTGGGAATAGTTTGACTTTCCATTTTCAAATAGCATGTATTTTTTAAATGCAGCTTAGCTCTATTTTTATTAAAAAAAGCTTAAAATTTAATACATTCTCTAAGTTTGTCCACAGCTGTTTTCTTGGAAGGATTTTTTATTTAGAAAAGGAAAAGGAGGAATATCTAATTTCAAAGCAATGAGGATTTGGAGGGGTGGGCGGTTCTCAGCTTCTTCTGTTAACCTGACAAATCAACCCCTTACTCGTGAATATCATGTTGGAGACATGCTTCCACCTTGACTACCCATTTTCAGGAAGGTGATGTGCATATGGATTAACTCAGATGAAGGCTTTACAATAGTTTACAGAGAGACAAGAGTCATGTTTTGTTCTGAATTGTTTTGTTTAGTTCATTTGGGTAAAATTAGCATTTGCTATCAAGGCTAAAAATGGAAGTGTATAGCACCAGAGCTGAACTTATATCTCTGAATCTTGAGATGAAGTTTCTAATCACAGGTTATGAATGATGTTTAGTATTTACAGAATTAAATGGACTATAGTTGCCAAACATCTATTCTTTTCTCCTTCCTAGTGTGATAAACTATTTTTCTCTCTTCATAGCATCAGAGAGGAACTGATAATATGTTAATTGCAGGAAATTATAATTTAAATTAGTTACAGGAAAGTCAAGTTACCTTTCACTTATCAGGAAAATGAGACCCTTGAGCATCAGGTCTGTTCAAGATGGATTAAACTGGGACTCCAGTCAGATGCTGAAAACAACCACATGCTTAACTTGGGCAGAGGAGGGTCAAATTGAGTTCATCCCCATCTGCCTGCTAGCTGACCAGGCAGATATGTCTTGCTATTGCCTGCTATTGCTGTGTGCCTGCCCATAAGTGGGAGACTGCAAGTCCATGATACCTAAAGAAGCAGAGCGACTTTGACGAGGAAACGAGAAGAAGTCCAGGCGTAATCTGCGCCTTGCAGTTAGCATTGTCAGCAGGGACTGAATGCCAGGAGTCAGTTCAGAGTTCAGCAACTCACTGTAGGTGTTGGAGAAAGTAATTCTCCACTGCTTCTGACTTGGTCTCAGTCTATATATACACATATTATGAAATCACAGCCCAACTGCACGCATTAGTAATGATACCTCCTGATCCAGCCATTGATGAATAATGGGACAACATTCAGCAAGGACCTCATGATTACTTAAATCTCTGTTCCTGCTCAGTGAAGCAGGTTAAATGGCAGTGCTGATCCACTCAACAGACCCTTAAAAGAACCAGCTGGCCTATTCACAGCCACCCATCTCTTTCCTATTGCCTGTAACTTGAGTTTTAACGACTTGCTTTTTGCTCCCTACCTGCTTACAGGGAGCTGATATTGTAACTGTGATTGCAAGCAACATCCAGTTTCCTTCTCACCAGCTTCTGCATTGCAATGACTTTTTTCCTATGTTCAATCATAACAGTTTTCAGCCATTCAACTTTAGGTGTTTTGCCATTAATTCTCCACCGAACTTCTTTTTGTTCGTAAGATCCCATCCTTGCATGACTGTGTTGAAGGCTGGGAGTGCAGAAGTCCCAGAGGTGAATGAATGTCATTGTATAAAACTGACTTGTCTGATGTTATGCAGTTGTACTCGTCATCTAAAGTAACGAGAGTAGGAACAATTGTTTAAAGGGAAGGTTTGACATCTTACCATAAAGCTGAAACCATCCAATTCATGCTTAATAATCCACATGAACCAAAATTTACTCACAGAATTTCAGTCTCTTTCCTATTTCTCTAAAGCACGTTTGCAGTACCATAAACCTGAATTACTTACAACTATCACCCTTTCTGCCAAAATAAGAAATAAAAAATTTCCAGACATATTTATTCACCTGATATGAAGCATTGTAAATACTCTCATATTAACTGCGTTTTCTTTCCATGCCTGAATAGTAACTATTCAGAAATGCTTTACTCTTTTAAATTTTGTTCCCTATCCAGTCATAAGAACTTTAGACTAAAATCTTATTCTTTTTCCCTTTGTAGGAATTAAAATTCAAGGCATGACCTTAGACAACTCTGAAAATTACTTCCTGTTAAACCAATATTCTGGGTTTTTTTTAATCTTCTCGGGCAATGTCTAGAAAAGCATGACTATTGAAAACATATGAATGCCACTTCCACAGACTTTGGCTTAGAAAAGGAGAAGGCTTTGCTTTTTAACACAACAGAGTCCAATCTGTCCCAACTATAATAGCTGCAAGAAGCAGGGGGGGAAATCTTCCCTGTAGTGTAACTAAAGGACAGCCTTATCCTATTTTCTGCCTCACAGAGCAAGAAAACTGTTGTCTAGTCACTGAGTAGGTCTTCAGTCAAGAAAGAGCAGATGTTAGGTCTGAAATTCAGAGAACGGTTTCATCCCAGAAGAATATGTGGCATCTGCTCCAAGCAGAAAAGCTTAAGAGATCAGTAACAAGACAATAAATAAAAAAGGAAAACATCTCCATCATTTTTTTTACCCCTTTCTTTCTCACACATGCACTGTCACAAGCTCTGAACAATATCTCAAACAACAGACTAAGAGCTTTGACAAAGTTGGATGTAATGTGGATGCTGGACTGCCTCCAATGAAAAATATAAGTATCTTACGGTTAGAGGCTACAAATTCTGCCTAAGGAAAATGGTGGGATTCATGGCAACACTTGGGAACATCAGGTTCCTTTGCTATTCCAGAAATGAACTAGATTTCTCAGGAGATGATAAAAGAGTAGCTAAATCAAGCCCAGAACTGCTGAGATGGCCTGTTAACCCGCAGTAAAAACTTTGGATTCTGATTCATAGAATCATAGAATCGTAGAATTACCTGGGTTGGAAGAGACCTCCAAGATCACCAAGTCCAACCCTTAATCCAACACTATCATGATTACTAGATCATGGCACTAAGTGCCACATCCAGTCCTATTTTAAAAACCTCCAGGGATAGTGAATCTACCACCTTTCTGGGCAATCCATTCCAATGCCTGACTACTCGCTCTGTGAAGAACTTTTTTCTGATATCCAGTCTAAACCTTCCCTGGTAGAGTCTAAGCTCGTGCCCTCTTGTTCTGTTGCTGGTTGCCAGGGAGAAGAGTCTGACCCTCACCTGTCTACAACCTCCTTTCAGATAGTTGTAGAGAGTGATGAGGTCACCCCTGAGCCTCTTCTTCTCCAGTCTAAACAACCCCAGCTCCCTCAGCCTCTCTTCATAGGACTTGTGCTTAAGTCCCTTCATCAGTTTTGTTGCTCTTCTCTGGACCCACTCCAGCACCTCAATATCTTTCTTAAACTGAGGGGCCCAGAACTGAACACAATATTCAAGGTGTGGCCTCACCAACGCCGAGCACAGGGGAAGGATCACTTCCCTCGTCCTGCTGGCCACATTATTCTTGATACAGGCCAGGATGCCATTGGGCTTCTTGGACACCTGGGCACACTGCTGGCTCATGTTTACCCTCCTGTCAATCAGTACCCCCAGGTCCCTTTCCACCTGACTGCTCTCCAGCCACTCTGTCACCCGCCTGTAGCGCTGCATGGGGTTGTTGTGGCCAAAGTGCAAGATCCGGTTCCTGGCCTTGTTGAACTTCATCCTGTTGGACTCAACCCATCTCTCCATGCTATCAAGGTCCTTCTGCAGAGCCCTCCTGCCTTCTGGCAGGTCGACACTCCCTCCCAACTTGGTGTCATCTGCAAATTTACTTATGATGGACTCAATCCCCTCATCTAAATCATTGATGAAGATGTTAAACAGAACCGGACCGAACACTGATCCTTGGGGGACACCAGTGGTGACCGGCCGCCAGCTGGCCGCAGACCCGTTCACCAGCAATCTCTGGGCCCGGCCATCCAGCCAGTTCTTAACCCAGCTGAGAGTGCACCTGTCCAAGCCCTGGGCTACCAGTTTATCCAGGATTATGCCATGGGAAACAGTGTCAAAGGCTTTGCTCAAGTCCAGATAGACTACATCCACAGGCTTCACTTCATCCACCAGGCAGGTTACCAGATCGTAAAAGGAAATCAGGTTGGTCAGACAGGGTGTGCCCCTCTCAAAGCCGTGCTGGCTGGGTCGGATCCCTTGTCCATCCTGAAGGTACTGTGTGATTGCACTCAGGATGATCTGTTCCATAACCTTCCCAGGCACTGCGGTCAGGCTGACAGGCCTATAGCTGGGTCCTCCTTGCAGCCCTTTTTGTGGATTGGCGTGACATTTGCCAACTTCCAATCATCTGGGACCTCCCCAGAGAGCCAGGACTGTTGTTAGATGATGGAGAGTGGCTCGGCAAGCTCTTCTGCCAACTCCCTCATCACTCTAGGATAGAATCTATCAGGTCCCATAGATTTGTGTGGATCCAGGTGGCTCAGTAATTCATAGACTGTTTCCTCCTGGAACACAGGGGAGCCATTTGGTTTCCTGTCTCTGTCTCCTACCAATGAAGACTGAGGCAAAGTAGGCGTTGAGTACCTCAGCCTTCTCCTCATCCCTGGTAACTATGTTCCCCCCCAAGTCCAACAAAGAATGGAGGTTTTCCTTGTCCCTCCTTTTGTTATTAATGTATTTATAGAAGCGCTTTTTGTTATCCTTAACAGAAGTAGCCGAATTAATATCAAATTGCGCTTTTGTTTCTCTGATTTTCCTCTACTCGTCCTGAGTAATCAGCTCTGCCTTCCACAGTCGGTAGGCTCTCTTTTTATCTCTGATTTCCTTCAGTATCTCCCTATTCAACCAAGGTGGTCATCTTCCTCGCTGGCTTGCCTTTTGGCTAATTGGTATAGCCTGCTCCTGTGCACTCAAGACTTTTTCCTTGAAGCACATCCATCCCTCCTGTACGCCCCTGGTTTTGAGGATTGTGTCCCAGGGGGTGCTCTGGACCAGTCTTCTGAATAGGTCAAAATCTGCCCTCCAGAAGTCCAGCATGGAGGTTTTATTGGTGGTCCTCCTTGCATCCCTGAAAATTGAAAACTGTATTATTTCATGGTCACTTTCCTGGATAGGAAAGAAAATTCTAGCAAAAGGCTAGCGACACATACAAGGCTACAGTGGTGGTTGCCTTCTCTGTAGGGCCTCATTTCAAAGGTGACATATGTGCCCAAGTCAGAATAAGGTTCAGTTCAAAGACTATTGGAAGGAGACTCTAACACATGAGTACTACATAAGCATTAATAATAATACTGTGTTAAGAACCAGCTAACACAGAGTTTTCAAAACAAATCAAATCAAACCATTCTAATTTGTTGTTGTGGGAGGAAGGCAAATGAGGTACAGATAGTCTAGATAATTTGCATTACAGATAACTTTTAAACTTTACTTTTTATGGGTTTGACACTGTCCTCTTTTATATTCCTATAAACCAGCCAGAAAAAAAGGTTCTAGATAAAGTCTTTACAAGTTACTGATGAAGACTTCTAGAGCACTTTACTGGGAGGTTACAGCAAACTTATAGTGTATTTTATTCCATTTGTTTCTCCATGTGGCATTTTTATTAATCAAGCACAGAGTGACGAAATATTGGGATGGCCTCCTAGTCTATCAGAGCACCATTTTCTTTTATTTATGCTTTGAACTTTTCATATCTATAGTTATTTATAGTTCTACACTTCTACAGTTTTCATACCAACACAACCTATTTGGAAATTCTTCTCCAAGTTTTAGCAAGCCAGATCTGCCCTTGCTTTCTGTCTTTCATCCACATGGCATATTTCATTTTAATTAAAATATTAACAAGTAATCATCTGGGGCTTGAAGAAGAAGTGTTAGCCATCTTCCGCTATAATAAGGACAATGATAAAACATTCTACATATTCAGTAGGGAAGGATAAGAAATTTTTTCAGCAAGAGGCAGAATGCTTATTAGAAAAAGTTTCTGGCTCTAAGACAGATGAAACATAGGGATGGATTTTGTGGAATATGCATCACCAAGACATTTCAAAAATGGGTTAGATAAACATCAATTGGCAGTCAGCTAGATCTATGGCAAAGATTAATATCATTGTGATTTATGAACACAGAGCTACACAAAGATCTTGAAGACCATTCCAAAGTGCTGTAAATATAGGCATAATTAATGGCTTCATGTCATGCCATCTCAAAAAGCAGCTTACCTAAAAACAGAAATTGTGCCTCTTCAGCATAAAAAACATTGGAAGAAAAATGAGTGTTTTAACATTCAAAAGACATTTCACTGTTGTGATACAGAGATTTCACAAAATAAAAAAGGAAATGTGAAATGTCAATACACCAAATAAAATGTTCCTTAGACTATTCACAAGATACTGATTGAGTTTGAGCTCATTTACATACGCAGTATCTTTAGAAGAAGGCAGAAGAGTGCTCAGAAAATCAAAGTAGAAGAACATTCTGCTGTTATTAATAACCCTAGAGAGCAAGATCTGCATTGTACTCAAACATAAAATTCAAACCTCTCAAATTATATCTATAAAGAATAATGGCTGAAAAAGTCTTTCTTTGGCTTATTCAGAATTTAATTTTAACATATTGGGAAAAGAAGTTCTAAGACCTGAAAAAAAAAGATGTTTGAAGACTGTTGTGGATATATGGCAAGGTTAGAAATAAAGCCTTGCTGTTCTGCTCTTGCACTCTCCCATCACTACAGGTAACAAATATATATCAGTATATTGTGGCAGAATTAGCAAATGACTTCTCGGGTTACATGATGTCAGATTACAAGGACCGAGTGATACCAAAACATTTGGAACTAGATGCAAACTCAGCATGAATTGTAAAGAACAATGCCTATTTTTTCACCTTCTGGAATCATAGCAACTGACCCATTAAAAATATAGGACACAGCTGATTTAACTTAACTGCAAATAGGTCTGTTTTCCTTAGCCACTTTTCCTCAAGACTTTTGACATCAATCCTTACCATCAGATGGATTTTCAGTCTGAAAATCACACGTACTTAGTATAAAATCTGAATGCCAACCAGAAAACTTAGGGTATCAGCGTTGTCTTTTATTAATATTTAACAGTATTTGTTTGTTTTCATTTGTTCATTTACAAAATGATTATTTGTTATTAATAACCCTTTGAGATTTGGAGTGGAATTCATCATGAGCTGAATTATGGCCGCAAGGCAGAAGTGATACCTGCATGAGAACTTGTTTTACTATTGCTTAGTAAGGGATATTTTGAATCCTTTCTCCCACTGAATGGGAGAAATCCAATATGATTTCCTCAGATTTGCAAAGTATTTCAAATCTGTTCACACAAATACAGCCCAAAACATTGGATTCTCAATGTGCACCTATTTTTCTATCCAGCCTTTTGCTTTTCAGAGCCAACATTTAAATCACCTTGTTGATTACATGGCATAATGAGTGCACAAAATTGAATGTTAATGTTGTTTTCTGTGCTTATGAGGAAGAAATGGTTCCAGACACCTGTCTCATTTTCTCCAGACACATCTGGGAAAAGATATGATTTGTGAAATTGTACTCAGAGGGTGATAAAAGAGCCTTTGGTTAAAAGGTGATTTCTAGACTTCACACAATAAATGAAGTGGTTGTTGTCAAATCAGGTAAGGTTTTTCCTGTCCTTTCAAGGGACTGTGTGTGTTTGTTAGATTGTTCAAAGCAAGCATGTACATTAAAATATCTTTCATTTCTGGGAAGTTGAACATGAACAGTAAAATATAAGATATGACTAACCTGAGGTTCCATCACGACTGAGAGCTGCTAATTCTCAGAGTAGATCAGACACTGGAAATTGCTACAGACTTTTACCATGTGTAGTAGAATTCTTGGAAAATCAAATATGCAAGTTTCTTCTGAATAAGAAGACATTAGTTAATATCCATACACATGCATATCACATTGAGGTTGCATTTATCTTCTAATTAGCGTAGACATTGACCTTTTGGAGCAATATGTGCAAGCATGCATTACAGCATCTGGTAGCAGTACTAATTCAGCAGATCTTTATAGCCTCATACTGTGTTCCTTTGGTGAGAAGTATAAAGATTTCTGACGACTGTGGAGGTTCTCCAAAGAAACAGTGACATCCCATATTCAAGCATAGGTGGTAGTTTTGTGGGTGCAAAGAAAGTCTGAGAAGGCTTGTGGGGAGAATAACTCTTAATGTGGATGTCGGAATGGTCCCAGTGCCATCCTGAATAAAAATCAAAAAATGATGTGACAAAAAAATTATCAGGGTAAATGGTATTTCTTTCCTGTTTACTGAATAGCTCTGAGTAGACTGTGATCTTGAATGCATCTGTTACTTGAAATACGAGGTATTTATGCAGAAGCAATGAATATTTGCATTTATAAATTCAGGATGTGATTTCCACTAATGAAACAAACAGTTAACTTAGAACTCCTTTAGTTGGAATCACAGGTAGATGAAGTAAAATAAAATAGAAACTACAGGCATTTTTACATATGTCAGTTAGTATTAGTGGCATTTACAACAAACAGAAGGGAACAATTTATTTTAAAAAATATCTGACTCTAACTGTTCTTCCTCTTCTCCCCTTTCTCTCTGAATAGAAGACAGTGGTGCAGATATTATGTGGAAGTGTTTTTGTGAATTTCTCTACTGCTGATGTTTTATTTAAGTAATTTAATTTTTTTTTGTATTACACTTGCTTGAATTCAATAATTTTATACCAAACTATTCCCAGTAAACTATTTGGAAATAAAGATTCCAACCTACTACAAATCAATCTATATGATGAAAACCTAATATTAACTGAAAGTACTCATTGCCTCTTTGCTAATATAGCACATCTCATGAATGTCATAGATAATTTTAAGTGTTCTGATATGGTGCAATAGAAGAGGAACATTTCAAAGAGAGTCAAGAATATCTTCACAAATTGGATGCAAATATGTGTAGAATGTGATCCTTACAGTGAGCACGGACAATTAATGTAGTCCTCACAAATTGTCACAGCCTATATTATTAGTCACATTAGGTAGTATTAGTTTGGATAAGACTGTCTCTGTTTGATTTAATGGAAAAGTAAAAGGACATAAAATGGCATTTTGAAGGTTCTGTCAAACTAAAAGATGCTGCAAACATAAAGGACAAAAAAAAAAAGAAATTCCTGAAAGACTGATGAAATAAACAGAAAACACCAAAACCAACAGACTCAAAGCAAGAAAGAGAAGGTTAGAACAGAATTACATCTAAGAAATTTCAATGCAACATGGCTAAAGGAATTATGAGGTGCAGTAATGTAAACTGGTGTTTAGGCAGGCTGACTATTCAGCTAAAAAGGTAATTTTGCAGTTTCTTTTGAGATCCTTCAGAGACCAGATTGCTTTTTCAAATGGTAGGAGTCCAAGGATAGGCCTAAAAGAAACCTCAAAGTATCACAGTATCACAGTATCACAAGGTTGGAAAGGACCTCTGAGATCATCAAGTCCAACCTATAACCTAACAGTAACACCAACACTAACACCAACCATCATCTAGACCATGGCACTCAGTGCCTCATCCAGTCTCCCTTTAAACACCTCCAGGGTCAGTGACTCCACCACCTCCCTGGGCAGCCCATTCCAATGGCCAATCACCCTTTCAGTGAAGAATTTTTTCCTCACATCAAGTCTAAACTTTCCCTGACGAAGCTTAAGTCCATGCCCTCTGGTTCTGCCACTGGTCACCTGAGAGAAGAGACCAACCCCTGCCCGACTACAACCTCCTTTTAGGTAGTTGTAGAGAGCAATGAGGTCTCCCCTGAGCCTCCTCTTCTCCAGGCTAAACAGCCCCAATTCCCTCAGTCGCTCCTCATAGGGCTTGTGCTCCAGCCCCCTCACCATCTTTGTTGCCCTCCTCTGAACACATTCCAGTATCCTAACATCTTTCCCATACTGGGGGGCCCAGAACTGGACACAATATTCAAGGTGAGGCCTGACCAGTGCCGAGTACAGGGGGACGATAACTTCTCTGGTCCTGCTTACTACACTATTCCTGATGCAGGCCAGGATTCCATTGGCCTTCTTGGCCACCTGGGCACACTGCTGGCTCATGTTGAGCTTCCTGCCCACCAGCACTCCCAGGTCCTTTTCTACCTGACTACTCTCTAGCCACTCTGTCCCCAGTCTGTAGCTCTGCATGGGATTGTTGTGTCCAAAATGAAGTACCCGACATTTGGACTTATTAAACATCATCCCATTAGAATCGGCCCAGCTCTCCAATCTGTCCAGGTCCCTCTGTAGGGCCATCCTACCCTCTAACAGATCAACTCTTCCTCCCAGCTTGGTATCATCTGCAAATTTGCTGATGATGGACTCAATCCCCTCATCCAAATCGTCAATAAAGATATTAAACAGGACGGGTCCCAATACCGATCCCTGGGGGACACCACTGGTGACCGGACGCCAACTGGATGAAACACCATTCACCGTCACTCTTTGGGCTCGGCCATCCAGCCAATTCCTAACCCAGCACAAAGTGCTCCCATCTAGGCCACGGGCTGCCAGCTTCCCTAGGAGTCTACTGTGGGGGACCGTGTCAAAGGCCTTACTGAAGTCCAGGTATACCACATCCACAGCCTTCCTCTCATCCACCAGGCGAGTCACATGGTTGTAAAAGGAGATCAGGTTAGTCAGGCAGGACCTACCCCTCCTAAATCCATGCTGGCTGGGCCTGATTTCTTGACCGTTCTGCAGGTGGTGCATGATTTCACCCAGGATTATCTTCTCCATGATTTTACCTGGGACCGAGGTCAGGCTGACAGGTCTGTAATTACCTGGATCATCCTTACGGCCCTTCTTGTGGATGGGCGTCACATTGGCCAACTTCCAGTCTTCCGGGACTTCTCCAGAGAGACAGGACTGCTGAAAGATGATGGAGAGCGGCTTAGCAAGCTCATCCGCCAGCTCTCTCAGCACCCTAGGATGGAACCCATCCGGCCCCATAGACTTATGAGGGTCCAAGTGGCTCAGCAGGTCTCTAACCTCCTCCTCATGGATTGCAGGAGGGACATATTTCACCCTGCCCCCATTAACCACTTCAGAGGGCCAACTGTCAAGCGAGCTTGACATCCAAAGTGTTTCATACAGTCTTAGGACTCTCGTGTCCAAGCAGGTCAGGTTTACTTAGGAAGAAAAGGTAAGGTCTTTTGTCTATTCAGCACTACTAAGGCTGCAGTATAATTTCAGCCTGCTGTGGAGTGTGGGACTGGTGATCAGATTACGAAAAAGACGTTAGAAAAGGCTAAAGAAGAGGAATGAGCAGAGAAGGTTTCCAGAACTAACTGGCCAAGCTTATTTAAAAACTGCCAGAATATTCAGTGTTACACAGTCACAGAAATAGATACTGTTGTAAACCTATGCTTGCAGTCACATGATATAGATAGGAGCTTATTTTAAGTGAAAGAGACTATTTTGATCTACATTTGAGGTTTAAAATCCATGTGGAAAACAAATTAATGAAGATGAAGATTGTGCAAGGTGTTCCTGGTATCTTTACAAGAAGCTCGCATTTCTGTTCTCATGCAAAGGAATAGCAGAAAAAGGGAAAATCAACTACTCTAAACAGCTGATTCTCTTGATCACAATTCCCTTCCAGTTAAGAACTAGGGAGGGGCCAAGGGGAGGGGGGGCGGTGTTGAGTCCCAGAAATTATTAAGCTAACATTAATTATACTATGAATGTTAAATATGCACACAGCCTCAGTCAGACACCCTGATTCACTCTCTGTCCAGAACCTCCTGTCTCTGAGATGATAAAAGACACAGATTTGGGTTTTTTTTTTTTGATCAGCAGCAGAAGGAGCTGGAGACCAGAGCAGGACAAGAGGTGCAGCAGGCCTGGAGCAGGGATCCCCTGCAGCCCTGGAGATAACACCCCACTGGAGCAGAGACCGACCTTGCAGCACAGAGAGGGGAATATTTCCTGCAGGAGCTGCAGCCGTGGAGAGCCCACATGGGAGCAGGTTGTCCCTGAAGGACTGCAGGACTGTCCCCTCCCTGTCCTGTTGAGGATGAGGAGTGAGGGAACAGCTAGGTAAACATCTGCCAGCTGGCCAAGGTAAACCCATCAAAACAAGTAATGAAAGCTGAAAGATTTAACCAACAGTAGCTGCTTCAGCACAGGTAGATATGCTGCTGGAACTGAAAACTTGGTGGTTATGCCATTATTATTAATCATGAGGGTGGTGAGGCAGTGGAACATGTTGCCCAGAGAAGCTGTGGGTGATCCATCCCTGATAGTGTTCAAGACCAGGTTGGATGAGTCTATGAGTAAACTGGTCTAATGGGAGGTGTCCCTCTTTTGGAAGTGGCAGTGGAACTGAATGATCCTTAAGTTTCTAACCGAAAACATTCCATGAGCCTGTGTAAACCACCTGTGATTTTATTTTTTTTTTGTGTGCTGTCACAACTCATTCTTCCTTTCCTTTATGAAAATAATTGACAAACCTCAAATCTTTGAATTGAGGTGCAAATTTTGTTGTGAGACTGAAGAAATCGAGCGAAAATGACACCAAAATGAGAAAAAAAAAATGAATTCAAGTATTTCTCTGTAGAATTCCCTCCTGATTTTATTCTTTTGCAGATCTAGAAGCCAATTTTGAAGTGTAGCAATTTTATGAAGTAGGCTGTTGACTAACATATTTCACAGCAGGAAAAAAAAAACACAAGAAAACAAGCAATCACTCTGGATTAATCTTTCAATTAACTGATTCTTGCCTAAATAGTCCTAAATAGTGCCTGTTTTCCTATAATTACTTAAGGGCAGAATGAAAAAAAGTAAAAAAAATATGCAAAGATAAAAGGACTAAAGCGCAGATGACGCAATATATGATTGTCACATGTATGTGTGTCAGTTTATCACAGATTGGAGCTAGCTTCTATTATTTTCATTCATTCTAACATCCACCAGAAATCATAGAAAGGAGATTATTAAATCCTGAGCATTTTAAGTGATGTTTTGAAAGCACCACCTATGATTATTGTTACAATTACAGTTTCAGTACAAACCACAGCAATCATCTACCATATCACATTAAAAAAAAGAGATTAATTTTGTCTTATTAAATATGTCTCTAGTGTTGATATCTTTGTCTTTTATTAGCTGTATAAGCTTCTCTTCTAGTAAAACCAGACAATAAATCAAATTAATGGTGCTTCGTGTGTGTTATATTGCACAAAATATGGGTAAGAAGTGCATGCTTTATCATAATGAAATTACGTTCTAAACTTCCTTGCTGTCAGGAAAAAACTGAAAAAGGTTGCTGCAGAAAACCAGTAAGTTATTCTTGAGGCTCTTTCTCTTTCAGCCTAAGTATTAAAGAATGAGAGAGAGATTATTTTTCCTTGTAAGCCATAATCATAACATAACAACTGAAAAAAATGCTTTTCTTAGTGAGCGAAGCCTGTGTATCTTCAAGAAATCAAGAACTGAGAATACACATCAGTTACCTAAGTAATGCTGGCCTGAAATTTATATATACAAAATCTCTGTTTCCACCTCTGCCTATTCTGTAATCTATTCTGGAAGAACTTTTCCACATTGCAGCACAATGTAAGCACGGATGTGGCCAAGAAAGACAATAACCAAAGGGAGTAGGTAAAATCTTCTCTTTCCCTGATTCAATTTTTAGCACTTTCCTATAAGTGGGCTATTAATAAAATAATCTGATTTCAGAAAAACAAATAAGTAGTCATATATGGATACAAAAAGATTTTTTTCTGAAAATTCATGAATTATATATTCTCAAGTCATTATGACAATTCTTTTGTATTTTGGAAACAAAATTGGGTTTTCCTTTTGCTATGTAAAATCTCTGCTAAAGAAACTTAAGTCTTTCCAGATATCAGTGTCTCATCCTTAAGTTCTGTAAGAATTGGCCATTCTTAACATTCTGAGCCATAAGAATAGACATTGTTAACCATTCACCATTCTTCCTAAATTTCATATCTTCATGTTGGCTTTGTAACAGATTGCATTTGTCAGCTCATAGCATTGCAGAATTGAAATAATATGTCTTATTTGAGGGCTTTACATGGAATATTTATTTTAAATATATTTTTTATCATATTCTCCATTTGGTTTCTTTAATAGAGTTTCTCTTTCCAACAACTTAAAGCAGCTGAATTGTACCTTATGGTCAAATGACATAAACCTGTTTTCTTTCTTCCCCAAGGCCATTAGTTTAGGACCCTCCTCTGTCTAAGTATTCTCTTAAATAACAAAAAAAAAAAAAAATCAGAATAAAATGGGCTCAGACATTTCCCCCAAAAGCAATCTGGAATAAAATAATTTTTAAGCTCTCACTTGTTTTTATAAACAACAGTGTTTGATTCTCTCACATAAGTTGAGAATTTTCTTTAAAGTTAAATCCATGTCAATATCTTCTATGTGTTCTTTATAACCATTAATTACTCTTCTCAGCACTCAAAAGCATAGAATCATAGAATGGTTTGTGTTGCAAAGGACTGTGAAGGTTTCTAGTCCAACTGCCCTGCAGTGAGCACGGACATCTTCAACTACATGAGGTTGTTCAGAGCTCTTTTACATGAAAGAACTAAGCACCCTTTTCCTAACTCTGCAAAAAGTTCTCTTACAGAAGTTTAAAGTATTGTGTGAGTGTTAGCAAGGCTGTATTCTTCAGATATTCATAATGTATATTTTGACAGAGGATGTAAAACCAGAGCTGACTAGCTTTCAAAAAACTTCAGTACTGTGGTTTAAACAACACTTCTGCAATAAGTACCCACTGTAGAATCTGAACTGTCAGCACACAGGATCAATAACAATGATGTATCAGAGTGAAATCAGGAAGACTAGATTTTTACTAAGTAAAAAATATTGGTCCACAAACATGTAACAAGATATTTGGACTATATGCAAGAAAATTTGAATATAAGAAACATTTGCTACTATATAAATGGAAATGTCAAAATTAAACCACAGGAAATATACAACAGAAATGAAGGAGATTTACCTAAGGCAGAAAGCAGATACAGTCTCTATGCTGTGGTTACAAAGTGCTTAAGAAAACAAATCTTTAACATGGCAAAAAGTAACAAAGTAGGCTAGAAATGCAACTCCCAAATACATTTTTAGCATATATTCAAAATCATATCATCTTACTTTATTAAAACAAGTGGTTTTCAATAGCCTTCAAATTGTTGATGCTATAGCTCTAAGAGAATGAGTTGAGAGTCCTATCTGGCTCAGTTGTCATGGAAACAATTACTTACTTCCATCTGGATAATCCTCATCATTATGGACCTGAAGCTAGTTGAAAAAGTGAGTGAACTACTGTGACGTCTGTAATTAAAAAAAAATTGTGTTTAACCCAAGATTAAAAATAAAAATAAATGTCAGACTGGACCGTCAGTTGCTGAATATCTTTACAGGTGCATATTTTGCTATCATTATTCTAATTTAGAATTACTTTTATACCATGACTATCATGGTTTTTAATCCCAGGTGGAAACTAGGACCATGTAGCCGCTCTCTCACTCCCCCTCCCTGCCCTCCAATGGAATGAGGAGAAAAATTGATAACACAGGGTTAAGATAAAGAGAGTTTAATAGGACAACAAAGGAAGAAAAAATAAAGACAGTGATAACAATAATGCATAATGAATTTCTCACCACTCAATGGCCTGTCCCCCAGCAGAAATCCCTAAGCAGTGAATCCTGGCCTCAATCCAACTTCCCATGTACACATTGAGCATGATATTATATGTTATTGTCTATCCTTTTGGTCAGTTAGCATCAGCTGTTGAAGTTGCGTCACCTCTCCATCTCTTGCAGACCCCCAGCCTACTCACTGGTCGGGTGATGTGAGAACCAGAAAAGGCTTTGGCTTTGTGTAAGTGCTGCTCAGGCGTAAAAAAATCCTGGTGTCATTGACACTGTTTTCAGAGCAAATCTAAACCAGAGCCCCATATTAACTACTGTGAAGAAAATTAACCATCCCAGCCAAGCAAAAGCAGTACCCGGCACCAACTAAAACGATGTAGTATCAAGAGTATTCTCACATTAAACCCTAAACACAGCCACTTACTGGGAAGAAAGTTAACTCTATCCCAGCCAGAACCAGGACAATGACAAGATCTACTGTAACAGTGAGGTTACCCCTGCTTTCATGAAACTAGGGCTGTATCAGAATCAGGGGCCATCTTAAACAAGACAGTCCATGGATGCATTTCTTTAAGACGTGCCACATTTTTTAACCAAAAGTGAAAGAGAGAATGGCTGGAAAACATTATAGTGAGGTCCTGGAGGGGTAGTCTTCAGTAGGAGTACGAAACTCCTATTTATGGACTTGAACTGTGAAAAGAAACCTTGTGTAAGAAAACTCCCATGACTAACTGACCATCTCCAACAGAAGCACTGCATGTGGCACTATTGTGTAAGTTGTAATGCATACTGCTTGCCCAAGGAAGAGTCATTTAGTTAGCGGTGCACTGAACACAACCTGAAACTCAGAATCATATCATATCATGTCAGTTTTGCAAGTTGACTTGACAGAGTAGTCCTCCAGTTCAAAGAAGGAGCTTTTTAAATCCTAAGGAGCAACAAATTGCACTTATCAACATGTGAGATATTTTAAGTGTGTCTGTTACAGGCTAATACATAGGGGTTTAAGGAAAAATAAATGCTATGTTTGTATCATTACAGAATGATATTGCAAGAGTCACTTATTGACTGAACAATCTTATCAGGAAATAATTTGATTCAGGGAATTGTTCCTATTAATTTCCATTGTAAGTCAACCATCTGGATCAATAAGTGTCTAATTCAACTCTATTCCAACTGAAGTAAGACTGATAATTCCCTGTGCTAGTGGATAAATATGGATTGGTATTTTCCAAAACATAAGGCAAACACAATTTCCATTCATTTAAAAAAAACAAACAAACAATTAAACATCTGGAACTGAGAATGACCAAAAAAAAAAATTGTTCTTTAATTATTTCATATGCAAATGGAGAGCTGCCTGAAGATTTTGAACGCAGACATTCAGCCCAGCCCCTTGCAGGGCTCAAGCTTGGATGGACTTCAATCCATCTGCTGGCTTGGACTTGCAAGGCAGAACACAGCAGTTCACTGCTGATTGGCCAGTAATTCATACACAGCGTTTTATGTTGTCATTTTATAGGCTGTTCAGTAGACGCTAGAAGGTAAAATATCAACGAGGTGCTATTCAGATCCCAAAGACTGAAAATGCACTGCAAAAGCCTCTGAGCTGAAGCGTTCCCGAAAATAAGATGTGTTGAAATAGACCTGTGTGCTGGAGAAGATTTGATACAGACTGAACAATTTACTGGCATCCTTTGCAACAGCAAAACCCAAGAAAAGGTCTTACTTATATATAGAGGCGATGGAGATCATACTTAGAGAACAGTAAATCTGCTTCAAGAAAAGTACAAGTATATATATGTATGGTTTTCATGATGTCTATAAGGTGGCAGACTGATCACTCTTAATTACCTAGTGACAAAGAGTAGCACACATGGGCATTTATTCAACTGTCCATCTCCACAACAGTAGGAATCCAAACTATTTTAAAATAGCCCCCATTTCATGTAAATGTGTTTGGCTGTAATATTTCTCAGACATCACAAGTTAATTTACAACTTTTCTTATGTGAGGAGGAAAGAGTCTGAGGCTGGAGGCTGGATTATCAGCTGTCTAATAATCACTTGCAAGGTGTTTTATAGAGGACAGATGAAAGCAAAGACATCGCAGAATCATAGCTTTGTCTGACTGCCTGCGTGGCCTTTCTAGGCAGAAGGACTGGCCTATAACACAAAATAGAATAATAAAGCATGTGCAAAAATAACAAAGGACACAAAATCTTGATGTCTGTTAATAGTCCTTAGAATAGATCAGTTCTAGCCCTGAACATGGCTAAAAAGAGGACATATGTTCCTGATGGCCATTATCTACTATGCAGGAAATCATCTTTCTCCCTTAAAGCATCAGGCCAATGAACAATAACATTTTTCATCATGGTTTTTCCATAGTTGTTCGCAACTGCCAAACTTACCTGCTTCAGCTTACAAATTATCAGTATAAAGTGTAAATTTTTGTATGTTGTTCTAGTTTCCTCCCTCCAGGAGGAAACGGGCAATCAGAAATAACCATTCATTTATAATACAATTTTTCAAAATGAGAGTAACTGGATGGATTAAATGCCTGAATTCCAGTAACTCCTGCCAGGAATGTTATTACTTTCCCCATATGTATGTGTTCCAACTTTTTAATGTGACTTCTTTCACTGATTTACACATTTTTGAAAGACAAGAAAGGGACAGAAACTGTGTTGCCACACCAGGAGGTTGATTTCTCTTTCATGATCACTTTATCATCTATGAAATAAACACAACGGGCAGATTTAATATTCTATAATTCACCATAGTGATAGAATTCCTATGAAGTACTCAAACACTTCATAAACAAAAACTGTCTTGGAGGAGAGAGTCTTTATTGACAAAAATGGTGACCAAAGCATCTGATCCATTCATTGTACAAGATATTATAATGACAAACATCTAAATTGTAATCATACTGTAGGAAAACTTTTGATGTAGGCTTCTTTATTCATGGGAAGCGACTGAGAAAGTCTTTGCCAAACACATTTGACGTCAAAACAGCACAGACCATCAGCTCCACCTAGAAAAACATTTTCATTATACATGTGATTCCTATACTCTATTTGTTGTGTGAAAATTAAGTGTGCTCAAGGAATAAGTCATATATTTCTATGACTTATAACAAATCCTGAGCTATAAAGCATAGTTTTGGTTTTGAATGGCTCAAAGACTGTAGATTGATGTAGATGATATACAGTAGAGTTTAAACGAAAATAACAACCTTGACTCAGAGCTCCTAATGAGAAGTAATATGGCCCCTTTTAGAGATGCATAAATTTTTAGTATTTGAAGTGCAACGCGCCATTTCAGACAATGGGATACACAAGATCTAACATTTGCAGATACTTGTAGATGCAGAAGTGAGCCAGCAGGTCATGCTGAAGCTGACATTGCTGGATCATCTAGGATCTTGCATCATCAGAATGCAGGTTGACCTCAGTTTTGTTTCCCTGCAGTGCCCAAGACTCATAGGGAGACGTCATTATCTCCTGATTGGGTACTACTCCCATAATTCTTCTCTGGATTAAAACAGAAAAGTCTGCTCATAACCTCTAGCTCTCAGTCAGAAAGACTTTGGCATGTGTCTCGCAGCAGTAACAAAATGAGCACTGATGAACTGGACAACTAAAAATCTATCATGTTCCTAAAATACGATTATTGGTTTTGCTAAAAAAAAATTGAACATTTCAGAAAGTAGATAAGACATTGGCATACTGCTCCAGCTAAATAGTTATAAACAGAGTAAATAATATACTTTGCTGAGAACTGCAATGAAAAAGCCTGCTTATTTCCTAGATTCAGTTTCCAGATTCACTAGGCATTACTGATATCAGAAGTATGAGAAATGCCATACGGAATTGAAATTAGATTGTATTGCTCTGATATATTGTTTCCAAGTGCACAACTTTGGGGACTGTTATAAGAAATTTGCAGTAGGTGAATATGTATGGTGTAGCAACTTAGGGATCTGGATATCATTCAAAGATTGGCTCAGGTCTGGAAACGAGATATATATTCCTCTCAGTCTTGGCTATAATTAAAATGAATGATGACTATTATAGCCAGAATTGTTACCAGTCCTTTTCTAAATCCTCTTCATTTCCAGGCTACAATTACTTCCTGAAGCAAAGTGTTCTACGAGATAATTACAGTGGGAAAGTGCACTTATTCCCTCTTTGCAATTTTCAGTTTGTCACATTTTAACTACATTTAACATCCTCTCATTCATTTGCTATGAAACAGTAGGAATAGTATTTCTTGTCTGACCTTTTCCAGATTATTCAATGTACATACGTTTTTTTCTTACGAGTTAATTTTCTTATTTCTCTTCCATACAAAACAATCCTGTTGTTTCCACTTCTTCTTCAGTATGATAGTTATTCCAGGTTATTGGACCCTTGTTAGCACTTCTCAGGTCCTCTAGTTGTGCTACAATACCTTTCTTAAGATGAGATTATGAAAAACAGTCTCTTTTCAAGATGAGGTCACATTATGTAAAGAAGTTATGATATCCTCATCTGTTTTTACTTTTATCTTTTCTTTTGTTTGGGTTTCCTTTTTCTTGAGATTGAAAGTAAAATAAGGGTCCCTATTGAATTTTCATGTCAATTTTGTATATAATTAGTTTAATTTTCTTCCTATATTTTGCACTACTTTGCATTTATCAGCAGTTGGTTGTATTCAGCATTTTCTTGATTACTAAAGCAGTGTATTTGGATTTTTCTAAAGTTTCTTTTAGTTATCTCTGGATTTGATTAACCTATCAATTTTGTGTTATCTATGAGGCATTCTGTATTCTTTCTAAATAATTCCATATTACAGGTTTTCTTAACAAGTAAAGTAGAAGTCCTAAACTTTACATTTGATTAGATAATGACTGCATTAAAATGACATTCAACACTTGCAGTGAAATTATTAGCATTTTTACATAGGTTACTTTTAGCCCAACTGTGTGTTTGTACATAAAACCTGACATACTAGTGTCCATAGAAAGGCCAAGCCTCTATTACCCATAGTCTTATTGTTGGTTGCACGAGCATTAGGGAAACCATCTCTGGCTACAAAAAATACACTGGTCCTTCCTCTGGTTCTCTTTTTCATTATCATTTGCGTTAAATGGCTTTGTCTTATCTTGTTGAGATGCTAAAGGAGAACAGTTTTGAACACAGAAAGGTCTGGAATGTTTTTCCCTGGATAATAAAGCTTACACAACATTTCCAAGAAAAGTACAAATCTTTATGCTAGATAAAATATTGATACAAACATTCAGCAGCATCCTGAACTCTAACCCTCTCTTTGCTGCAGTTTCTTTGAGACCTTCATCATTCAGCCTCTTTTTCTCAGCTTGGATCCTTGCAAGCATTATCAACCCTAATTTAGGAAAAATATCAGCAGGCACAGCTGTTTTGGGGATTACATTTGTCTGTTGAACTCTGGAAAAGGAACTACAAATGCTTGCATATGTTTGCAGAATTACCCCTCTGATTCATGCAACTAACCTCTCTTCAACATCTAAAATACCTAACACCAAATGCTGCTAATAGAATCAAGCAGATCAGTGTTCCTTCTCTCAATCCATCCCAAGTATAAAGATAAGCTGTTGCAATCTGATACTCCTACAGTCTAAACCACCGATGACTAAACAAGGAAGCCAAAAAACAGTTTAATAAGTGGTCTGTACATGTGCATAAATTGTAGGCTAGTGGAGTATGGGTTAGTTTTCTTTTGGGACTGATGGCCAATAGCATTAAATCTAGAATAATTTTAAAATACGAAATACTAAATAAATCTTAAGGTTTATTCTTTGAGAAGCTGTGATGGGAGTGATCAGATAAAATATGAATCTCCAACAGTAGGCATCTAAATAAACATAGGTTCTCCTGACAGAAGCAGGCATGTATTTGCCTAGCTCTGAAGAAGGATTTGGTAATTTGATTGATATCCATTGTCAAATTGTCTATAAGGAGATCCCAACATCTTAATCTAGTTGAGAGGAAGACCCACATTGTTACTCTGCACTTGTGACTGAATTAATTTCAGAATTTCTGAAGGATTTACATATGAAAACCCAAACATTCATAAAATTCTATTTATCATTTAGGGTAGCTGTGACTTTCGGAAAAAAGCATTTAAAGCAGTACCACAAAAAGAGTAAGTTAAATTGGAATGGAGGGAGGGATCTACTTGTTAGACCTCTTAAGAACATAAAGTAAGATAAAGGGAGTCTGAACAGAGAATAAACAACAAAGTGGAGTACCTCTACCATATCTTAAATTATGATCCGGTAAATAGAAGAGAGTAGGTAATGAAATTTGCTGAGGAGGTCAAGCTGAGAGACATCAACACAGTTAAGCTGAGGATTACATAAAACTAGATGATATAGAGTAATAGTGTAATAGAAATTAGATCACATTTGATATGCAAATGCAAGATCAGGTAACAGAGGATTATTAATCTGTAGCTATGGGCTAAACAATGTTAGATAAAAATTACTAATAAAGAAAAAAAACCAGAAATTCAAATGTATTTTGTAGCAGCAGACTAAACATGACAATATTTGACTGTTATCTAGATCACAAATATCTGTTTCATTACGTGCCACGTGTTTTAGAGCATAGAATGCTATGAAACAAGAAAGCCTTCCAGTGTTTTTCTTAGAGAGTGTTACAGACTAGACCCACTAAACATTCAACTCACACTGAGCTGGGTCTATCAGTCAAACAAAAGGGCAGATAAAGGACATGCTTTAGCTGGAGCTTTACGAAAGACTGATGGCTTTCAGTAAGATTCCCTGAAGCTGTTTTCTGTGGCATGTTTCAAATACATTCAGAAGTGGACCTGGCTTCCACAGGCTGATGGTGCTTCCACTTGGCAGTTGATTGGCTCATCATTTTTTTAATCTCTTGAGCATAACAGGGATGACTAAACTGTTGCATAGAAAGATTTTTAATTAAGATGTGTCATCATCCATCTTCATCTTTAATATTCTGGATCAGCTCTTGACTTACAAAGAACTATACTGACAAAAAAGAAGTTTCTTCGTAAGAGAGTAGAGGACACTTCCTTTTTAATCAGGATGTCTGCCAAGAGAAATTCACCTTCAAGCATGACAGGAAATTTCATTTTCAGAAATCAATGGTTTATTTCCTAGTACCAGCTTTCAAACACATACCAGAAAGTCTTTATGCTTCTCTTTTAGTAACAGGGATCACACTGACTGCCAGAGCTGCTCTAAGTAATGCAGTTCTTGGCCAATGTCTGTGGGCCTTCCAACTCTGCTTCCTACGATGAGACAGAATATTGGGGAGGGAGGGAGGCAAGCAGCAGTAGTAGGCTAAGAAATAAACAGAAGTGCCAGAATGATAGATATGGTCAATTTAAGAGGAGGGATTTCTACAGGTAAGATCTTGATCTTACTTGAGAAAAGAAAGTCACAAAAAAATGTCAATTCAGACTTCACTTCAAAATATTGCCATGTTTTGATCAGTGTCAGAAGTCTGTTCAGACAGGATGAACAAGTCCCCATGAGCATTTTTAAACATCCAGCAAATGAATACCCCTAGCATCCTATGACACACAAAGCTGGAAAGCACTTTCCTCCTTCTGACATATCTATCATTAAATTTAAGGCAAAATTTACAGCCATGAAAACTTGAAACAGATTTAAAACATAACTAAAACATTGAAAGTCAGAAATTTTACTATAACCATTTCTTCTGTGATGCATATAGGTTTTACTATCTGGTAAAGCAGCTCTAGGGAACAGTCTATCTTAAAAAGAGCTGGAGGACTTGTGGAGAGTCACAGTGGATGAAGCCTTCTCTAGCCACAGCTCCTATCAGCAGCAGAAAGTGAGCAGAGCAAGCGAGGCATTTTTAAAAGAGACTCTGTGAAGCCATGTGCTGCCACTGGAAGCTGTTGAGTACTGTAATGCTTTATGGAATAATAAAAATAAAGCTGTAAATAACTTCCCTCTGGGTATGCCTCTGTAGAATGCATACATTATTGATGGTAGAAAAGACAATTTCTGCATGCTTTTGGGGAATGTTTTCCTAACTATTTCACAGTAAATTAAATATACTATTTCAGAAGAAGTCAGACTTTCATGATTGTGCTATCTAGAGAAAAGCAGCTACAGTTGAACAAGTTTCAGTACAGAACAGAAAGGCCAGTCTCTTCCAATCTGTTCCAGTTGTTTTCAGCCTGCAATTTTCATTCTCTGGAAATCCACTGACTGCTTTTGGGAAGTCCGCAAAAGACAAAAAGGAAAACCTTGTTTTCAGGCAGTCTTTATGGGTCCATTGGCTCCAGAGCTGGAAGTTCCCTAACCTCTGTGGCCAGCATTGTTTCAGTGTCTGAGCACTCTCTTTATGACAATATTTTTTTCCTTATACCTAATGAAAAATGCAATTTTTGTGCATTACCTCTTATGCCTGTCACTATGCACCTCCAGTAGTAAAGCTATGCCTGCAGTTCGGTAGCTGTACAAAAGAAATAAGGTTTTCTCTCTGTCTGAGTTTATTAATAAAAACAAACAAAATATATTTCAGTAGATATCAAATCAATGAATCAAGCGAAGTTTAAAGGAGATGTGGTCACTATTAAACCAGCAGAAAACTGTGCTTTATGTACTTGTTTATTACAACATTTCTTGTGCACACTATACCAAAAAAGTCACTTCTACTGCATATTCCTACTTGCTGCCTCAGACCCATTCAACGTGTTTCTTCAGCTCTGCTATATTTTGTTATAGTATTCTGCCACCTAAAGGAGATGTTTCAAACAGTACTTCCTAAAAACAGGTTGTTTGCCTTGATGAATTGACGCCGTGTAATCATAAAATTATTTATGATTAAAAAGATTCAGTTTTCACACCCTTACATTCTATCTCCCTAAAACAGTTATTTCTCTACTGAATTTCTTTCATTTCATTAGAATTCACAGCCTCAGCCTTTCAGCATCTCATATTCTCATTTATTCAATATGAATATCCTAGAATAAAAATTGTGGTTTAGATCTTAATCAGTGACTCCTGTGTCTTCAGAAATGACTGCCACTTTTTCAAGGTCCCAAAAAAAAAAACTTTTTTCATATCTTTAAAACAAATATTTCCATGCCTTTTGGTATTTTAATGAATTCTTACTCTATAATTAAATAAAAAAATGTAGGATTTTGGACAGGTTGGCTGAAGAGGTCACAAAGCACTAATTAAAGTACTCTAGACCATGACCCTATACAATTATGTAGATATACGTATATGTACGGATAAAAATATGGGGAACTCTTCAGTTCCCTGACACATGGAGTAGTTCATTAAACCTGCTAATTTGTAACAAATCTATTATTCATGATTTCATGTAATGAGTCAAATATATCTTGCATTAATTCTAGTACCAGATCTTCCTTATTCTCAACAAAAGCAGTGATATCCAAACCAATGTTGGACCTGAATACCTTCAAAGCTTAAAGTTCAGATACAGCTTGAGATAAGAAAGGTGAGTATCTGTGCTGAAAGAAAGGATTTGGGAGCAGAAAGAGAATGGGTGATCATAGAAATAGAATAATGTATTTATATTGTTTAACAGCTTTTCAGAAGTATTTTTTTCCATATCTGTAAACTCATTAAATTCAACACTAATTCTTACTGAAATTCAATGATAAAATAAATACATGTGTGAGTACACAACGTTATTATCGTTATATGCTAGTGTTTATCAATATAATACTCATTTCTTATGTTTCTGTCAATTGATACACATTTTCAAAACCTCATACATTTGCAAAACCTCAAGCTTAAGTGATTAAAACGTTCTCTGAAGTAAGTGTTTTTCATAGAATTTCTAACATAAATGACAATTCGGAATTAAAATTGCGTGTAATCATTCTTTTTTTTTAACACTATAGTAGCTATTTAGACTTTTTCACCAGAGCATTAGGCAATTACTTGCACTGAGATCTAATTTTCATGCTTCAAAAGGAATAAAATTAAAGCCTCCATTGGTTTTATGTGTATTTCAATAATCAAAGTTCTAAATAAGTCTTTGAAATAGCTAAGTGATTGCAAGAATATTTAGCTGTGTATAATTCATATTCTTTCTGCCAGAATCAGTCATCAGTGGTCATGTCACCATTGTGATTCTAGACGGCATTGCTTTTGCAGTTTTCAGGTTTTGTATCTAGTGCCTTCAGTGAGGCAAAATACATTCATTTACCTAAGACACCTGCTAGAAAATCAATTCACCCTTGCTCAAAAAGTTGAGAAAAAAAACTGAGTAGATGTTTGATATTCATAGATCTTACAGGCATAGGTAGCACTTGTAACGCCAGCTTTCTGAGTTCCTTCTTCAGCAGGTACTTTCTTTATTCGTTTGAGGTGAAACTAGGTCTGCAAAATGTCTACATTAACATTTTGTATTAGTAACTTTCAACATCTCATTTTCCAGAAGCTTATCATCACTTTGTATTAGTACAATAATTCCATTTCATCCAGACATGTCAAAGTTTTTCTTAAAACTATATCAATGTTACTCATTAAATCCTTTAATATTCTGGTTTTTTATAGTTGCTGGGTTTTGCATTTCTTTGAAATCAGGGAAACTCTCCTTGGTACCTTTATCTCTGTTCATTTCATTTTCATGGTGCCATCCATGAGGAAGTGACTACTTTCTCCATCTCTCTTTTTTGGCATAGATTTATATTTTCCAAAAATTACCAAAACAAACATTTTACATAGCTTCTATTTTTGGGCATCCTCATGCAATTGCTTTGAGCTTTTTTGATTATGAAGAGGAGTCGGGCAGGAACATAAAGTAATAGAGATCTTCCTAAAACTGTTTATGATGTGTCACATTGAGTCCCACCAAGAAAATCAATAAGCCAGGAATATCTTTGCAAGAAAACAAAAGTACTTGCTAGCAATATCATCTCCATACAAACATCTAAATAGTTTTTTTCTGTTTGTTTTGCACACAATGTGTATAAAGTTGAGAAATGAACATCAATTTATTTGAGATCAGCTTAATCTTCAGCATGACATCAGCTGCTATCTGAATGAGATGATTAATACTTACAGTGCTGAAAAAATGGAAAGGGTCACAGACTGATAGGATAATTTGTGTTGGAAAGGACCTTAAAGATCACTTAGTTACAACATCCCTGCCACGAGTAGGGACACCTTCCACTAGGTCAAGTTACTTAAAATCTTATCCAACCTGGTCATGAACACTTCCAGGGATGGAACACCCACAACTTCTCTCAGCAACCTGTGCCAGTGCCTCACCACCTTCACAGTAAAAGATTTCTTCCTAATACATAATCTAAGTCTGCCCTTTTTTGCTTTAAAACCATTACCTCTCATCCTATCACTATACTCCCTGATGAAGAGCCCCTCCCCAGCTTTCTTGAAGGGCTCCTTTAAGAACTGGAAGACTGCTATAAGGTCTCACTGGAGCCTTCCCTTCTCTGGGCTGAACAAGCCAAACTCTCTCAGCCTGTACTTATGCAGGAGGTGTTCCAGTCCTCTGATCACCTTCATAGCCTCCTCTGGGCTCACTCCAACAGACCAATGTCTTTCCTGCATTGAGGACTCCAGAACTGAACACAGTACCACAGGTGAGATCTCAGGAGAGCAGAGTAGAGGGATAGAATCACCTTATTCGACCTGACTGTCACCTTTCTTTTGATGTAGCCCAGGATACGGTTGGCTTTCTAGGCTGCAAGTGCACACTGCTGGCTCATGTTGAGCTTCTCTTTCACCAGTACCCCCAAATACTTCTCTTCAGGGCTGCATCAATCCAGCTGAAGTGTTGCTTCACATCATCAGGTCAACTTTTAGAAGCAAGATATCCTACATTTGCTGCTTGCATAGAGAATTCCTTACAGAAGCAAGCTCATTATCAGTTAGACAAGGGTTACAGACCATGTCAATCATCTATTTCCTCCTAATAAGGTCTGAATTTTTCAGGAAAGTTTTCCTTTGAGAAATGAGATTTTTTGATCAATGTTTATCAATATTAATTATTTGAAATAAAAACCTTGTGATAAAATCCTCTTTTATTTGGGATCCCATTTTCATATTACTGTCTCTTTTGAAACCCCTTTTGATATCTACTGTGGTGGAGAAATTTTTGCAAAGCTGCTTTCAATAAAATGTTAAAGATATGGCTGGAATTGATGTAAGGAAACTAAGAGAAAGAAAAAATGAAGCTGACTACAAAGGAGCTCTTCCCATCAGAGTAGGGAGCAGCTGGTAAGGATAAGCAAATAGGGGACGTTTCATCACAAAACCTAGTGAAAGGAGAAATGGATGAAACCATGGAAGTGCGGAAAACCACCCTGTCCTTCAAAAGTGATGCATTGCTTAGCTCTTTTAATTTGCTACAGGCTAAATATTTACATACATTTTTAGAGCAAATGCTATACTATTGTCCGTGGAAGTTTTCTTGTGTGAGGGCATCTGGGTTTTACCTTATGATTTTACAGACTCAATTCAGCCTGGGCATGAATGAGCATAATTACAGTTGACATCAATGAGGTGAGACCTAACATAGTGCATGGCTTAACTGGATGATGGGATTTGCATTTGCCATGTATGCAAGCACTGCTCAGCGGCACACAAGTGTGCTTAGAATATTATCAAACATTAACCTTAGTTTTGTGTGTCTAGTGCCTACAGTGTCTGGAATGAATACATTCATAACTAAAGAAAAAGCCAGCTTAGATACTGATGCATTTTTTTTTTTTTTTCCAACTCCTTCAAGGACAGAAAGAACACTTACCTATTAGGGATTTGTACTACAGAGGGAACAAGCAGCTCTCCAGTCTATGAATATCCTAAGATACCTAGGAGTACATTAAAATCTCACAGTCTTCTTCAGTTCTGCCCTGAATATCTCTGATAACTTCAATTTCCTCAAATGCCATACAAACCATAGAAAGAATAAACAATAAATATGCATTGCTCAGCTTTGGAGAGATAGAAATATTTGCAGGTCATAGCTGCCAGCTTCACTGGAAGGCACAACTGTCTGATTAAACCATCACAGCAGAGATTCCATGACTATATAAAAAAGACAATGTAAAAATAACTATGTGGCATCTAGCAAAAAAATCACTGTGGCAGAAAGAGCACAGCACAGTCAGAGATGCATAATTGGTCAGGTCACTGCTTTTCTGCTCGTTATAAATCAAAGCCAAAGGTAGCCCGATATGGTCATTCTGTGCAGTCCATGGTTATGTTTAACAGGCTTTGTGTCTTCTTTGTGTCACCACTATTCCTTTACATACAATCTGAGTTATACCACAGCACAGTGCGGGAAGTACAAGGGCAGCAGAAGAAGAACTAGGCTTCCGGCTAGGATGAAATCATAGAAAATTTCTTTGCAGCTTTTGCTCTGTCTGCTATCAGTTGTGACAATCGACTGCTCATTCACCTTGTGAGCTGCTTTTTCACAACTCAGACAAAGCTGGATACACTGCTATTATGATATTGCATTTTGTCTAATAAAATAGCACATAAAGAAAGACTGGTAGTTGTACAGATAGGAAGATCCCCTGGAAATAAAGACTGATGCAGACTGAGCTCTGAATAGCCAGCACATAATTGCAACCTCTCACAGAGCCTCTCTGACAGGAGAGACCATGTACTAGTAGTGCCAATATGAATGTCCAACATGACATGAAGAGTGGTATCAGGTAGCCTGTGAAAATTGTTTCCCTTTCATTTAGTGGAACCTTGAGGTTTCTGTCATGAGCACAGCATTTTAGTGTTAGATGCTAATCACAGCTTTTGTGTGCGTTCCTTGGCATCTAGAACTTTTCAGATGCCTCTGTGAAATGTTTGTGTATGAAAGCATGACTCTTGCTAAGTAAGACCCAGAAGTAATAGATGTTCTCTTCCAGGTCCCTGGGCTCCTCAGCTGGGATTGTTTCACCTGCCTTCTGAGTCTGATGGTGACTGGGTTCACAGCAGAGCCCCACTGAGCTGAGCATATTTCAAGCTGCTGCTGAGAGTCCTACCCGGAGAACAAACTTGAGTCATGAAGTAAGTCGATGAAGAGGAGGTTGAGAGTATTTTCATGCATCACAGAGTTAAATGATTTTCTCCTGATCAGCTGGAAATTTTGAGGGGAGCTGGATGGGATCCAGGACCACTCCATCCTCATCTGGTGTCTTCTAGTGTTACTGCCTTTTGCCCTGCTGAATGCATGAAGGCAGGATAATCAGTTGTCCTTACATCCTGGACTATCAATCCTGGATGGTAACAGTAAGAGTAATAGTCAAAATGTCATTCTCTGGGACATCCACTTTACTTGTCTTGCAGGAGCTGGTCTATGAACTGGGGGTACCAAATTCTGGAAAGAAAAGCTTGCTAATTGCAGAGTCATTGTCGTTTGATGGAATTCTTTTTGTCGTTGTATGATTGTTAAGCACAGATAAGAGAGAAATAGTGGATTTTTGTCCTCATAATGCCGTCACCCTGAACTTAAAACTCACAAAAATACATTTAATTCCCAGTTTAAATGAGTACCATGAATGTTTTTGTATCTCAGTAGTGCCTAGAAGAGATTAGGTGCCCTCACAGGCCCTAAGAAACAGCCCCTCTTGCACAGGCTGTTGGTAGACTTTTACAGACATTTAGTGCCTATTGATTTCACTGGTACTTTAGCATTTGAGAGGTGGGTTGATGGGTCCTGAGTGAGGACTTCCAGCTCTGGTATTGCTATTTCAGAATAGAGTTTGGTGTCTGAACTCAGTCCTCTAATCTGAGGCAAAACCAAACAAATGGCAATGACAAAGAAAAAGGATATGCAAAGGGAGAATCACAAGATCTGTTCTGATTGTTTTTATGGTTAGGTATCTTTCAAATGCTATTCTTATTTTATTTAATAAGGACACATTCATGCTCACATAACTCAAATTATGGCAGTGCTTTCAAAATAATTCTTTCCTTCTTATAGTTGTCATGTTTGATGTAAGTGTTCTCCCTTCTCAAGGGTAAAAGGTAGATAATTTTGACGCACTTAGCATGGTGTTCTCTTTCAAGGTGGCAAACAGACTTCCAATGGAGCATTTTGGAACATTTAATTTTATGTTGTCCTTTCTGTGACATCAAAAATTACTGCAAAACATGATTTTTGTTTGATCATAAAATTCCAGCATCTCTTTAACGCATTTCGGATTTTTGAGAGATTAATTTTTTGATGTTTTCTCTGTTGTAGATCTGGTTCCTGCTTGGTGTTGATATCATTATAGTATAAACTGAGCAATGACTGTAATCAAAGTTTCATTGTTTTCAGCAGAACACAGCAGGCTGCCATGAAGTGGCAGCAGGGCAAGGAAGGTCTGCAGAAATGGTTTTTGGGAAGTTACTGTTGTGAGAAAAGATTTAGCCTGGGAACTGCATGGATGAAAAAAGAATCCGAATTGAAGAGCTAACTATATTTTCAAAAGCTGCTCTCTGTTGGTCACAGAGAATTCCATGCTAAATATCTGCTGTTAACAGGTCACTGAACTCGACAGCAACTGTTATTGCTTCTTCTCCTAGACTATTTAAATCTGTTAAATGTGAAGCTTGTGGGATCTGTGTAGGCCGTTTAACCCTTTCTACAGGAAGCCTTCTCTCAATTACAAATATGTTTCTCCTTAGAGCAGTAAAGTTGAGTTACAGGTCTTTATTGGTTTTGATGTCATTTTAACTCTCACAAACTGAAATGAGTATTTTATTTTCATAAGTCATAACCGAGCCATTTGGGATTCACAAGTCACAGAAGTTACAATGTTTTGAACAGATTAAGGTTCACTGATGAAATAGTACACAGATATTTCATTTATTTAAAAACATGTGCAACTCTGAAGCTTATTGCTTTATGATTAACTTGCTAGAGTTCTCCTGGCTATCTTGAACATAGGTTTTTAAAAACACATGCAGTACCATAAGAGTCTGGTAACATTTTTGTGTCCCATGATCTTGACAGAAAACACTCAATTCGACATAATACCAAGAATGTGTCCCAGATTTATAACTATTTACAGGGCCCTACTTTGCTCAGTATTGATGGTAAAGTTTTCACTTTCTACTTCCATTCTGAGAAATCACGTCAAACAAAAAATCAGACCCACATCTGAGTCCAAGTGTATTCAATGGACATGTTGCAACTCTCAGCCTCTGGCTTTCATGGATCTGTCTCCAAGGAAGCCTTGGCACAGGCACATACGTATGCTCAGAGCACTTTGTACTGCACTGCACAAGCTGTATAGGCAATGACTATACTAGTAAATTAGATAGAGCTGGGGAAAGTTCTTGGTGATAGGATTGTGACAGACTGTACTATGAAACTGTTTGATCAGTTCCTTGTGCAATTTTAGCCTGTGCCTTTTAGCAGACTCCCAAAAGCTCCAGAGTACTATCTGCAAGTTAAGTAGTCCAGTGACTGTGCCCTGTATGCGATGTGTACAGAGCCACTCTGTTTTGGTGGCTAAGAGAGTTTGTTAAAACACATGCCAGTTGGCTAGAGTGCCTAGGAATGTTCCTATGCACATTCAGCTCTAAAAGCAAATGTTTCTACAGGGTAACGTTGGTAGATACAGATAAACTACAAAGGACATGTATACAGTTCTAGACCTTCTGTGTATTGCTCCAAACCAGGCACCTCAAACAGGCTTCAGAGGGAACAGGCTTTCTGTCTTCATTGCATTTTGTGGGACATGTCCTGTCGAACTCCAAGATCCTTATCAGTCTTTGCAATTATTGTTATGGTCACAACAATCATCCCAAAAGGTCTTGGTAACAAAGATCAATGTAAACTGGACCAGCAAACATTCTAAATTACAAATATCAGCAGGAGGCAACATGGCACATAAAAATAAAGCCAGGAACCAGGCTGGATATGCAGTTTCCTAGCCAAGCACCTTACCATCAAAGTGGATGAAGTCTCAGTGGCAGCAAACCAAACTAAAGCCAAAGCAAGAACCCTTGTGTTGACCAGTATCAGCAGTCTCAATGCAAGTTGCTCACTGTAAAGTATCTGATGGCAGAAGGAAGGGGAAATGTTTTTTTCACAGGAGTTGTGAAGATCAGCTAGTAGTAATAGTTCACACAAAAGAAAGAAAGCTTCTTAAGGAAACCAGAAGAAGAAACTTCTGATTCATTCAGGCAATTAAATCTTATTTGGGAATTTTTGCCGTTATCACTCTTTTCACAAGCCAGTACATTTCTCAGTTAAAACCAACATAATTTCCCTTTGCCTTACTTATTTTGTCCCTAATTATTTCTAAAGAAAGGAACTGCAGCACATATAAAATTAAAGTTAAAACAGATACGCAAATAGCTGGACCTGACCTGAGGTTAATCCTACAAGGCAAAAATAAGAGAAATTGTTTACCACGGCAAGTAATAGAAGGGAAAAGCAGGTGGCCAGTGCCAAATTGGAGTAAAACCAATAAGACAATAACAGAGAACCTAAAAGATAAAAGGTCTGAAATGAATATTAGGAATTCCAGTGAGTGAAAAAATATTAAAAGCTACTAAAATGAGTGCATTGGCTCACCATCAGTCACTCACATAGAACAAGATTATCATACAGGAGCATTAAATCTGCAAAGTTGGGGCCTGTAGGAAAAGAATAGTGCAGAAGTACACTATTAATTTGGGAACGGAAAAGCGAGGAAAAGTAGAATATAGTGTAAAGCAAGAAATGTGGTCACGGTTGTATGAGAAGTCCCTATTGAGCAGTGGAGGAGATGGGAAATAAAGCTCTGTTTTGCCCATACCATATGTGTCTGCCTTTTTTAATCAGCCAAGGGCACCTGGACTGTTTTCCTTAACACAGACTGAAGGACACTGGACAGGACAGAGGACGGACAAAACATCCCAACATCAAATGTCTGAACAATCTGCCGGATGCAAGGACTGGCACAAAGTTACTCAGACATTCTGGGCAGCACTCAGTGCCACGAACAGAACTAAATTATGGTGCCATTTAATTAGCATTATCAGCAATAAAATTGGCCTGGTTCTAGCAGATTTTTTTTAAAAAAACAGTTCTGATCTTCTGTGGGAACAAAAACATCTGCAAATAAAAGCAGGAGATTGTCTATCTAGGCTCAATAAAGGACAAGATAAGACCTAAATGATGTTCTCGTCTCTGTTAAATGACATTTTCGTTGTAGAGTACACACTTTTTGATGCAACAAGAGATATTCAGGAATAGAAAGTACACAAGTACACTGAAGTGAAATCTCCGATTTGAGTTGGTCTTCTGTTGCAGGCTATGAGAATTGGAACCTTACCATGTAATTCAGTGCATAAATACTAGACCTGAAGTATTAGCTCATAGAAACACAAGCTGAGCTCTGGCTTTGCAGGTCTGTCTCAGAACAAATCATTGCCCATGCTATTCTAGGAAGAGAATTTCACTCCACAAAATAAACTCAGCACTAAGGAGCACCGTCATCCAGTACTCCAAGACTCATACACATTTTGAGGTAATTCTTTCAATTTTTTTTTTTTATCTTTCAGAAAAAGTTAGTACTGGGCCTTTGTCAATTCCATACTCCATCTGAGCCAGACTCATGACTTCGCACTGTCTGTGTCTGACACAAAGGGTGGAATCTGGCTTGAGATTGGCATAACTGACTTGGAACCAGCTTGAAATCATTTAGCTGTGTGCTACTGGAGCATGGTCAGTAGAGGTGAAGGTTTCAGTGCCAGAGCATAAATTTTCAGTGCCCCTGGTTTTCTGGTTGGCCTTCAGCTGTTGCCCCAGAAAAGCATAAATCTCCTACAGATACAGTGTCACTTCTGCCGTCTCCTTATGGATATGTCTGGCACTCTCAGGCATTCCAGATATCAGCAGATACCTGCCAAGCTAAGCAGATTCTATATCAAATGTCTACCTGGAGGTGACCTGGGCAATTTTCTTGGTTCCACCAGCTTTATGGACTTCCATTGGAGCCTAGACTCTAAATCACAGAAAGGTACATAGAACTCATTTTTTGCTGAACAGTAAACACCAATTGACATCTGAAACACTCTCAGACAGCCAAGACATCTACTTGGGGATTAGATCTTCCCTAAGACCTTAGGTGACTAATACTTTCTTTGAAGGTGGAACACCCTATAGAATCCCAAAGGACACAAGGAAACCATATTTATTCAAATCAGTTGAAACTCTCTATATGATCACCTACAATGAGATGTTTGAAAAGGAACAAGAGAAGATGTGTTGTTCCCAGCTGTATTACAGATTTCCTCTAAGACGTCAGTCAAGCAGTTTTAATCTCTACTTTTTCATTTCCCAATTTATAAGAGGCAATAGGAATCCTTCTCAGACTTAGATGAAGAAGAGCATGAGACAGAAGTTAAACCATTAACATTTAGAAAGTTTTAAGACTTCTTCATAAAGTCAGTTACCAAGGAGGTAACCATTAGCCCTGAGGTCTTGAACGTATTTAGCTCTTTTATGTGTGATTTCGAGACAAGTAACAATTCTCACAGTTGTTCTCCCTTGTTGTCCTGACCTGTGGTAAAGAAAGGTTCTAGATCCACTAAGGGAAAAGGAAACATATAAAGAAAAATTTTAGAAACAAATAAATGGTGACAACTTCTCCAGGACAGTTTAATTTTTGTCTTTAATTTTATACTGATACTTACACTCTTTTCCAACTATTGTTTCACCTGTTCCATCCATATCAAAACATTCCATTAAATGATTAAGTGTTGTAAACACTTCCAAACAATCACCATGTTTCTTACTAATGCATTTGTGATTGGGAGATGGAAACAGTGATATAGACAGCTGTAAAACTGCCTTTGGATAGATTAGCTGTGGGTCAGCTACTGTAAGTATCAAAAAAGCACAATGTGTGCAAGAAGCAAGTCACATGTTTCCATTCATAGGTTCATTATGAATTTTTGTGTCTATTTCTATAGGCACTCATGACAAGAAAATGACACTGTCTTGCCATTAGAGTTTCAACATGTCTCCTTGAAACAACTTCTCTATATGTACCATAAAGCTCTGAAATACAGATTAAAGACCATCCTGGATCAGACTCCAATTATCAGTCACAGTTCAGAAATGATCTATACTATGTAATAATGCAAGTTCTGTAGGACCCATTAGCTGGCAAAATTCTACCTTAAGCCAAAACTTCAACTCCAGACCACAGGCTGGCATTACAGATCAGGCCTTTTCTCCCAGCATTTTCATGATCACGTGCAGAAACCAGCAATTAAATGTGAAATAGCATGTTTTAAATCAGCATCACCAAAGCAAAGGAAAAATGTAGCCTAGATCTACCAGTATTAAAATTAAATAGTCAATCATTTTGATATGAAGATAAACAATGACAATTTAACAGATGGAAGCAGATTAAACATGAAGATGTTTACAAGAGCTGAGAAATTTGTCATTACGTTTTCAGCATTACTATTTGGTGAAGACATACATAGAACTTGATATTAAGCTAAATTGAAGGTTTTCAAGGAAATCTGAATGGAGAATATGTCCAATTATGTCCAATATGTCTGCAAGAACAGAGGAAGTGAGGAGTGCAATGGATGTGACATCCAAGAAAACATGAGACAAATATAATGGAATCATAATAAGAAATGTACTGTAAATTGGATTGAGACTAATTAATGCAGAATTTTAATGGAAATTTTAGAAGGTGATAACACTGGAACGCACAGCCACTCTGTCGGAAAGGAGTCTTCTCTTAGGAATGTGGCATTTGTGTATGTGCACATGCCTCCAATAAAGGCTGTACCTGACAAAATGTTAAATCCTCTCATCCCTCACCCAAGGCTGCGTAAAGCTGATGCCTCTCAGGACCAAGTTCAATGTGAATCCTTGCTTTAGATTACTGACATTGCAGAGAAGCAGATGCAGTTTGACAGCCATTTGTTACAGCTCAATTTGAAAAAAAGTATTTGTTTTGTCATCACTGTGGCTGATAATGAAAGGCATTTCTCTAGAATACCGAGGTAAATAAAAGCAGTACAGGAAATACTGTCTCAGGTCTAAGAGCAGGTCAGTGCAGGATGGTGATGCAGACAAAGCAGAAAGTCCTGCCCTTCATCATCACTAATTATTTCAGACACAGGGACAGGCTGATTAAATTATGGAGCTTCCTGGCCTAAAGGTAGTGCTGGCTTCTCTGCATCATTTTCCACTACTTGGAGAAGACATTGCCTCTAGTAACTCCGCTCAAGGTAAACTAGTACAAACAAGGGCATTCACAGTAGAAAAGAAAAGGAACTCTCATGAACAGATTATATCTACAGCCAGAGAAAATGGGTGTATGACACCAGTGTTTGTCTGTATTTGGGGTGCTGCATTCCATTGCTGTCCCAGCACATCACACAGGATCACTTGATCAGCAGCACTTCACCAGCAGCAGCTCTGGGAACTACAGAAACATAGAATCATGGAATCATTTAAGTCATGTCAGATATTTAAGATAACCAAGTCAAACCTAACACTGCTATGTTCACTACTAAATCTGGGAAGAAAATTAACACTGTCTCAGATGAAGCCAGGACACTGACCTAACTAGCCAAGGATTTCTGAGTATGCATACTCCCAAGCCATGACTTGCAAGACTTAAATCAAAACCTGAAATATACTCCAAGCAAAAAAATTACAGGATAAATCCTTTCTAGGAAGTAGCACCCTTCACGAAGATCTGAAACAAGCTGCTAACTCTCTTGGACATTAATAAACTATCTTTTTCGTCTTTAGTGATACAGACATGGTTTTCTCAAGAAGATCATCCCCCATCAGTCTTTAACTATTAGCTGATATAATGGATTTGACAGCATACGGAATATGTGCCTAAGAGAATTGATGACCCTTTCCTGAGAAATAAATAAATCTTTCATTTTCTATATATAAATAGAAGGGCAGTCAGCAAACAGGAAGTGGTCTCCTGGGAAGATAAATACCTGCTTGTGTTCCAAACAGTAGGAATACAATTCATAGACTGGTACTTTGATTTATTGTACTTTGACAATCAGGGAGTATTACCATGGAAAAATGTTTTCTGAATTGACATCTACCTTGGCTTAATCCATTTGGAAATAAATTCTAAAATGGACAGTGGCCTAGATGATGTTAATTTCCCTTGTAAAATTTGGCCCCACAGAGTTTCAGAACAAGCAGGACTCAATTCACTTGTTGTGATGCGGTGTATCTATTTGTACTGATTTCCATGGACTTACCCTTTACTTTCAGCAATTCTAACAGTCACCATCCATGTAGCACTGGAGCTGACAGAGTCCCAGTACTCAACACTAAACAGTCCAAATGTTAAACAAATATTGCTTATCTTGGTTCTGCTTTCTATGCTTTGTCTAAGATTTTCAAGATCAACATAAACTATCTGACTACGTGGATGTTATCAGCCTTTTAGATGCAGAGACAACCATCAAAAAACACTGTCTTTAAGAGAGCTGGTGTTATACTAAACACTATCAGTTGCAAAAGTTTTTAGATAAGCTCAAAATTATATCTGATAGCATTCAAATTTGTCTTAATCCTTACTGAGCAGGATTGCAGTTGAGTCAACGTATTGATAATAATTTGTCTGACCTTTGATTTATTTATAAGAAAAACAAATGAAATTTTATGATTCTGAGTTGTAGTTATAATTCCTCCATACATCTCCGGTTGCTTCTCTATTTATTATATAAATATAGTTCCTCTTCTGTTAACACACGTTTCATCTCGTCTTTTTTTCACTTCATCCAAGTAACATAATTTGAAGGCAAATTTTTACTGAGCTTCACTCTACAATGTTGTTTAACAACTTTGTCACAGACATGGACAATGGGATGGAGTGCACCCTCAGCAAGCTTGCTGATGGCACCAAGTTGTGTGGCATGGTCAACATGCTGGAGGGAAGGGCTGTCATCCAGAAGGACCTCGACAGGTTTGAGAGGTGGTCCTGTGCAAATCTCATGAAGTTCAACAAGGCCAAGTGCAAGGTCCTGCAGCTGGGTCAGGGCAATTCCAAGCACAATTACAGGTTGGTCAGAGAATGGATTGAGAGTAGCCCTGTGGAGAAGGACTTGGAGGTGCTGGTGAATGAGAAGCTTAACATGAGCCAGCAAAGTGCACTGGCAACCCAGAAAGACAACAGTATCCTGGGCTGCATCAAAAGAAGTGTGACCAGCAAGTAAAGGGAGATGATTCTCTCGCTTTATTCTTGTGAAACCTCACCTGGAGTAGTGTATTCATCTCTGGAGTACTGAGCATAGGAAGGACATGAACCTGTTAGAGTGTGTCCAGAGGAGCGCCACAAAGATGATCAGAGGGATGGAGCACCTCTCATATGAAGACTGTCAGAGAGGTGACCTTCTTCCGCCTAAAGAAGGGAAAGCTCCAGGGAGACCTTAGAGCAGCCTTCCAGTACTTAAAGGGGGACTACAGGAAAGCAGTGAAAGGTCTCTTTATCAGGGATTGCAATGATAGAACGAGGGGTAATTGTTTCAAGCTGAAAGAGGCGAGATCTAGAGTAGGTTTTAGGAAGAATCTTTTTCTGTGAGGGTGGTGAGGCACCGGTCCAGATTGCCCAGAGAAGTCATGGCTGACCCATCCCTGGAGGTGTTTAAGATCAAGTTGGATGAGCCTTTAAGCAGCCTGACCTAGTGGAAGGTGTCCCTGCTCTTGACAGAGGGGTTGGAACTGAATGATCATTAAGGTCCCTTCCAACACATACTATTCTATGTTTCTATGAAATCAATGAAATCAGAAGAAGAATAATTTTGATCTTCATTCTATCTTCCTGTGTGGATTCATTGCTCTATATTTAGATTTTGTATTAGCAATTACAATCCCATCAAGCTCAGGGGAAATTCAGCAACTTTCAGTAAATATGAATGTGGTGTAGTTACTAAATGGAAACAATAAATTGAATCTTGTTCACAAAAGGAGGTTGTATTGACAAGAACACCTATGGAAATATTATTAAATAAAAATTTAGGTGTTTTTTCATGACTTTGGTTGCACACTTTTCTGGAACATCTCTTTTCAGAATAAGAATATTTCTTGATTTGTACTAGCTGAACAAAGCTAGAATTTTTTACAAGGCTTGTAATATGATTGACAACCAAAGGTGTATTCTTTACTGATAATAGAGAAATTTAGTACTCAGTAAGAATGTTACAGGAAGTCTGTATTCTTAATCAGAAATTTTCTACTCTTCTACATTTTTCATATTTTATCCTCTTTTTTCAATCTAGATTTTCAACTACAACTCCCACAGGTTTCATTAAAAATATTTCATTGAAGGTATAAAGAGTAGTGATAATTTTAGACACGAACTATCTCTTTTCACAATAGGTACTGTGCATTGAAACCTTATGTCATCCTAAACTGTTCTTAAATTCAGCCCATTTCTTAGAATCCCCTTTATTTGCATTTGTTGTCCCAGTCCAGAGTATAATAACTAAGATACTATAACAGTTTAGCAGTTTTCTTTAGCAAACTCTGATTCTGGTGAAAGAATGCTTATTCCTCAAAAAAAATACAGAGAAATTCCATATGCGGTTGGATTTCTGGAGAGCTGCTCTGGTCAGAATTTGTTTTTTTCTGGACTTTCTTCTGGTCAGAGAAAGTGTGGATCTGAATTTCAACATTTATGATGACATTTATCAATTCAGATTATTGATCAGAATGTTCAATCTGGACATTTTGGTGAGTGTGAACGGTTAGGTAGACATAAGCGTCTTACTATAGTCCAAAGAAGAGGGACAAGGATTGGTGTTATATGAAATAGATTACTTGAAAAAAGATGTGGAAAATGCAGTCTGAAATTTTTCAATCTCTGTTTAATTAAATTGTTCCAATATAATGTTAAGTGAGAGTCTATGAACAGGAGTTAAAACTGGCCTGATTTCACTCATGCAATATATGTGAAATCCAGGTAAGTATGCAGTAGGTTCACTATAGAAGTGGTATGAAAAAAAAAATTGTCCCAATCATTTTTCAAACAAGGACGAGGAGAGCAGAAGTACTGCTACCTGCTTCCATTCTCTGAGACATCCTACAGCCTGGTAACCTCTATTAGACAGAAGTCTGAAGTAGCAAACAGGGCAGTTATTCTGTCAGTATTTTGTTGCCCTTTTTTCATATTAGAAAACAGAACACAGGGTAGAGAGGAGAGGAAAATTACAGGACTAATAGGAAGTTACGTGCCATCGGGTGGCACTTATAGGGTAATCAGGTGATGAGACCCTGTCAGCATGCGTTATGGAAAGACTGGTCATGCCTGACTAAACTGGTGTCCTTTTATGACAAAGTGACTCACTTAGTCGATGAGGGAAAGCCTGTTAATGGTGTCTACCTAGACATTAATAAAGGTTTTGGCACAGTTTCCCGCAGCATTCTGCTAGATGTCTTGGATGGACATACACTTCTTTGAGCAGAAAACTGGCTGGATGGCTGGGCCCAAAGAGTTATGGCGAATGGAGTTAAATCTAGCTGGCAGCCAGTTCAAGAGGTGTTCCCCAGGGGTCAGTGTTGGGGACAGTTCTGTTTAATATCTTTATCAATGATCTGGATGAGGGAATTCATAGAATCATATAATTATGCAAGTTGGAAGGGACCCAAAGGGATCATTGAGTCCAACTTCTATCTTTACAGAGGACACTCCCAACATTCAAACCATGAATTGAGTGTTCCCTCAGTAAGTGTGCAGATAACACCAAGTTATGCTGGAGTGTTGGTTACTTGAGGTTAGGGAGGCTCTACAGAGGGATCTGGACAGGTTGAATTGGCGAACCAAGGTCAACTGTATAGGGTTCAACAAGGCTGAGTGTTGGGTCCTGAACTTCAACAATCTCATGCAACGCTACAGGCTTGGGGCTGGATGGAAAACTGCCCAGCAGAAAAGGACCTGGGATTGTTGGTTGCCAGCAGCTGCATATGAGCTGACAGAATGCCCATAGCCAAGAAGACCAGTAGCATCCTGGCTTGTATCAGAAATAGTATGGCCAGCAGGACTAGGAAAGTGATTGTTCCCCTGTACTTGGCACTGGTGAGGCCACATCTTGAAACCTGTGTTCAGTTTTGGGCCTCTCAGTACAAGAAGTACAGTGAGCTGCTGGAGCACGTGTGAAGAAGGTCAATGAAGCTGGTGATGGGTTCATAGCACAAGTCCTGTGAGGATCAGCTGAGGGAACTGTGGTTGTTTAGCCTTACAATTAGTTCTTACAATTATGTGAAAGAAAGTTTTAGTAAAGTGGATGTTGATCTCTTCTCGCAAGTAACAAGTGACAGGATGAGCAGAAATGGCCTCAGGTTGCACCAGGGGAGGCTTGGGTAAATTATTTGGAAATATTTCTTTGCAAAAAGAGTTGTCAAGAATTGGAACAGACTGCCCAGGGAAGCTGTTGAGTCACCATCCCTGAAGGTATTTAAAAGGCATGTAGATGTGGTGCTTAGGGACATGGTTTAGTGGTGGACTTGGCAATGTTAGGTTTACGGTTGGACTTGCTGTCTTAAAGGTTTTTTTCAACCTAACCAATTCTGTGACTCTGTAAATGAGACATACAAATAAGGCATGCAGTAGATGAGAATGCATGAAGTTTATTCCCAATTGTTCTCTTTAGGAATCCACTGAATTTTTATGCTATGTTGAGTCAGTCCTAGAAAGATCTGCGCAATGTAAAAAGTTAAAATATGTGAAACTTCCTTGTTATTCTTTCCATCTAAAATGTCCAGTGTCCTGTGATATGACTGCCAAACATTTTTGTACATATCTGAGGTTTCATGTGACTCTAAAGAGACTTAAGTATACGAACACAGCCTTATTGCCATCTCCTCTAAATGGTCAGTTATAAAATAGTTGGAGAATGCTGGTTTGCAGGATCACTGGTATAGGTACATCTTGTTTGGGGGACTTAGATTTGCCTGACTTATCTCTCTTTGTTACAGATTTGGAACACTTAGGAGTGCTGTGATTTGTATCAGCTAGAGATGAGTAAAACCAACAGGATGAGGTTCAACAAGGCCAAGTGCAGAGTCCTCCATTTAGGTCACAAGAACGCATGCAACGTTACAGGCTTGGGGAAGAGTGGCTGGAGAGCTGCCTGAGGGAGAAAGACCTGGGGGTGTTGGTTGAGAGCTGACTGAACATGAACCAATAGTGTGCCCAGGTGGCCAAGAGAGACAATGGCATCTTGGCCTGTATCAGAAACATCATGGCCAGCAGGACCAGGGAGGTGATTGTTCCCCTGTACTCAGCACTTGTGAGGCCACACCTCTAGTACTGTGTTCGGTTTTGGGCCCCTCACTACAAGAAAGACATTGAGGTGCTGGAGCACGTGCAAAGAAGGGTAACGAGGCTGGTGAGTGGGCTGGAGAATAAGCCCTATGAGGAGAGACTGAGGGAATTTGGTTTGTTTAGCTTAGAGAAGAGGAGGCTGAGGAGAGACTTCATCACTGTTTACAACTACCTGAAAGGAGGTTGTGTTGGGGTGGGTGCTGCTCTCTTCTCGCAAGTGACGAGCAATAGGATTGAGAGGGAATGGCGGCAAGTTGTGCCAGGGCAGGTTTAGACTGGACATTAGGAAGAATTTCTTCACTGAGAGAGTGGTCAGGGATTGGAACAGATTACCCAGGGAAGTGGTGGAGTCTCAGTCCCTGGAGGTATTTAAAAGACTGATAGATGAGTTTTTTAGGGATAAGGTTTAGTAGGGAGACAGGCATGGTTGGACTCGATGATCTCAGAGGTCTCTTCCAACCTTACAATTCTATGATTTTATGATTCTATGAAAAGAAAGAATGCTGCTGCTTATAGATTTTCTCTCCTTTCCTCTCTTCACTTAGGGAGCTTCTACTGTGACATTCAATCATTACAATTAATTCTTCTGTTGACCACTATGGAGTATACCAAGGAGGGCTTACAGTCTACATCCTAAACTATCTAACAACTTTTGCAGGTTTCTTGGTTAGAAGATAGCTGAAAGCTTCTTTTAGGTTTAGTCCTATAATGCTACTTTGGTAAACGAATGGATATCCATATAATCTTTTTGTCAAACCTCCATTTTTTCAAATTTTATTTGCAACATGACCAACATTTTATTTATTCATCTTTTACTTTTGTTCCTGCTGCAAGCAAAGTTGGTTGCAATGCAGATCCTTGCAGGACTTCAGCCCAGAAAGCCTTATTTGTATAAGAACTTCTTTCATGCCCAGGTGACTCGAGTGAATATCATCAGATCTCTGAGAAAGGGTATGAATTACTCACATGCAGGCAAGATGTCACAAGCTAACAGGCATTGTCTGTGCTCAGGGATGGTAAACTCATTCTTCCCATGCCTAGGAGAATAGCTGAAAGATCTAGATAGTCAGCTGAGTTGCTAAGAAACATAAAGAATTTTGAAGTATGCAAGGTTACAAGGCTAATCTAAAGTTAGACTAATATTGTGTAGCATCTCCATGGCAACCAGGAGTGAACGGCATGTGAGGTGGAAGTAGAGCAGAAGACAGAATAATAATCAGCAATAAATAAAACTTTCCAGGGCTTAGTGTGATTACGTTGTCAGTGCTGTTGCCTTGCTACAATTCAGCAAGGCTGCAGGAGGAGAAATCTCCTTGCAAGTCCAGAAGAAATGATGGATGACATTTTACAAGTAAGAGTAAAATGGACACCTCTGAGGCTCTTGACTATCGGAAAGGGCAAGCGAAGAACAGAGGATGACCTAAATGCATATTATATAACAAAACATTCTCCTTTATTACTTCATATCCAGAAACAAATTTCTATAGCAGATCCAATAACTGTGTCCTCCCTTTAAAGCTCGTACAAGACTGACTTGTTTGTTGTGTTTTTCTTCAAAAGTGTACACGATTTTGCCCATGCTTACACCATTATATACGTGAACCACTTATAAAATGTAACCTAGGTACAGCAGTCAGTTTATAAAATCAGCTTTTGCTAATTATTTTCTTACAGCACTGTATTTTATCTGTTAATGTTCATGCTCCTCTGTAACCAAGGGACAAGGTCCCTGGTGGAGTAGTTTCTTTCTGAATACCATATGGACTAGGACATCAGTGACTTCAAGCTTCATGGCCAACATCATGCTCCAGCAGCAGAGATAACATCTTCCACCCTCAGTTTTGTCCGTCAGACACAAGCCTACATGAGCTGGTACAGTGTTTCCTGACATGCTGAATGTCATGAGCAAAATTCTCCTGAGTGGTCAATAAAAAATCCAACAGTGTCACTCACAAGAGTTCACTCTTTGAACTCAAGAGAAGTTTATTAATTCATTCCTCTGTGTTGAATAGTAAATTAACGCACTTCTGAAAACACTGCTGTCTCCTACATAACACTGACCATAAGACTTTGGTGGAGATCTTCCTGGTTCTCTTCATAAGGAATCCTTGAGAACATAATGCTAATAAATGATTTGTGGTTACTACTGTGCACTGTGAAAGTACTATGGTGAATATTGCTGACTCAGCCATCATCATCATATGCTTCTGAAACTGAGACTACTTGATCCTCTCATTTTGTCCAGCATGGATATATGTATGTGTATAAAGTTGCATGAATTTTCTTTGGGTAAAAGCAGGTAAAGTTTATTTGTGTTTCACATCTGAGTGCCACTACAGAGTGGAGATCTGAGCTCTAGATGGTATTCTTGTTGCTTCTCACACATCACAGTCATGAGCCCTACACAGTAATCTACATGGAAATCATTTCTATTAATCCTATCTAAGATGAAGTGCTTAATATGTTCAGCCCTTTTTTTTATGCTTTTCTGCTGAGCATTATGAAGGCAAGCGAAATAGGTGCAGCGTAACTACCACCTGCTCTTAAATGAATGAAATGCAGTCTATCAGACTGATGAGTACTAAAATCTCGCAGTCTTGAGCATCTGAGGCATCGAGACGCTTGTTTTCTGGTTGTGAAACAGAAGCCCATATAAGCACAGAAAAGAAATACCTGTTTCAACATAACATTAGGTCATCTTGGAAATGGAGTTGTTCTGATTAAACAGGGACATTTCCAGCGCAGGCATTGACACCTGACCGAAACACTTTAAACTCCCATTCAAAGTAACACAAAGTGGGCCTTTTATCTTAAAGCAGGTACATAAAATTGGTCAAAGATATCACATCTTTGACTTCAGCAGCAGTACTTACTCCACCAAAGGAGAGAGGCTCCCAAATACTCCTTTCACAAAGTTACAGTATAATGAATTTCACTGCATCAATTCAAAAGATAATGAGATACTATTTCATCTAGAAGTTGAGATTTAAAGAATTCTCTATTTTCTGTGCTTGTAAATAGAGAATTTAGCTACCAACTTCAGATGGGGGAACCTTGGACATTCTGTCCACCCAGCACCTAACCAGCTTTGATGTGGTTCTCCTGCCTTGGTTTCATGACATTATAAGTTTAAAAGTAACAAATGAAGTATTTATCTGACAATAGATTATGTGCTTAAGGTAACACAGTAGGACTGAGACAGAGCAGATATCTGATTTCAGTCTCTTGGAGCCTATAGATGTCCCAGAACTGCTCCATCCTCTTCCTTGGTGGGTTTTTCCATCTTCATACAGTGACAGCAATACCACTTCTGTCCATTAGGAAAGCTATGCTGCCTGACGTATGAATATTCCACTGGCTCCTGCTAACCTGAAGACTCATTAAGAGGAGGAGAAAAATATAATTGTGAAAATACGGAGTTCAACTCAAAAGTCACAGAAGCCGATAAGTCTTTCAATGAGTTTCAGCGAGCTATGGATCAAGTCCACAATATTTAAGCAATAAAACCCTCTGACACTCATATTAGATTGTCAATGGCCCATGATGCCACATGTGGAAACTTTCTTAACACTGTGGAATCAATATATTCCATGACAGCAGTCAAATGTTTGTTAAAACCAGAGAATCAAGGGTGCATAACTTTTTAATGCTTCAGTGTTAAATGTTTTCCCTGAAATTATCTATAGTTTCTATAATCTGCATTTCCCATACTTCCCATTTAACATATTTAATACACTATTAATGTTGACTGGTAGGAATGCTTAAGGATAAAAATCACTCATTAGCTCATTCATGAAAGCAAAAAGAATAAAAAATTATTTGAACGAAGTGATTCAAAAAGCTCTTAATGTAATTGAGTAATTATGCTATGTTAAGTAAATAAAAATTGACTAAAAAGTATCTAACTAAATTTGCTGATTGTAAATCCAAATCCGTATAAGTTGTCATTATAATATTATTGCACAATTTCATTGTTATTTCAAGACTCGAACTTGATGTGAAGTGTAAGAAAATAGTCCACTGACTTCTGTGAGTTTTCAGACAAACCCTACTGCTACAGGTTGTCAGGCAAGAACCATTGGGCCACAGAGTACAGGCAAAAACCAGATGATTTATTATTCCCCAAAAGGAACCTGCTTAAAAATTTGTTGAAGGAGTAGGACGCTATTTTTAAAAGTGGTTAGCTTGAAAGTGTTTCAAGCCTGGAAGCTTCATTGCCTGAAGATCTCCTATGTAACACAGACAAGAAACAATCTACTCTTTTAAATCTGTGAGAAATGTTATCAAAATATTTCCAGCCCTTATTTGTCTCCAAGAATTTTAACCTTGCAATGATTTTCTAACTAAAAAGGAAAGCTTAATTTTGAAACCCAGCTCTGCTTTGAGTATTTTTTCATTTTAAAAATGTTTACTTTCAATATATTAATTTCTCCAAGGTAACCACAACTCATTATCACTAGAGATGCCATTCTCCCTGTTTGATAACATCCTTAACTTTCTTTTCACAGATTAATTTTCTACCCATTACTCTGTTCCCAATGCACTTTACTGAATTTGAGTTTAAGGGTTATTTTTCTCTCCTTTTTTGAAGAAGTTTCTTCTTAATTCGGAGTTGCTGCAGCCACAAGCCATTCTTTCACTCAGCTGTACTCCTCAGGTCTGAAATCCATCTGCTCCCTGAAACCTGAACAGATGGAAGAGTCAGTGAGGGAGTATGTGCCAGCGTAAGGTAGCTTTATCTTCCTGTAGTAAATGTTCTCTAGCAGTAATACTCAACCCCAGATAAACCTGACAGGGAAAGGTTTTATAGGTATATATGATAGGATACATGTCTTATTGGGAAAAATAAACAAGTTGATATTATCTAATCTGCACAGCAGAATCATATTTTACAATGCATTTATGGCGATATTGACTCATTTTCCTTTAATTATTTTCAATTTTTCAGCTGATAATCTTAAGTTTGTTGCAGGTGCCCTATATAGCTCCTGAGTTAGAGGGAGTGACAGTCCCTGTATTTCTTGACCTCTTAACATCTTGGCTTTGCAGCTTTCACTTCTTTGTTCTACCTTCGTTGCAGAGTGAAAGCATATATGCCAGCTTTTTATTGACTATCCTTCTGTCTCACTTGACTGGTGTTAGCACTTAAATCACAGTATCATCTAAAGTAAAAAGTGTGATCTGAACAGTATATGCTACACTCTGTCCTAGAGAAGCCGAGATACCCCTACAGCACTTGAGAAACATTTCTTGATATTCTCTTATGACCATCTTTTCCCTTGTGCTCCCTGGAATTCATCTGCAATTTTTAAATCATAATAAGAATTGGCATATTTTTTAACAGGAAAAGCCCAATGACTAGGAGTGTTCTGGAGAAGGGAAAATGTTGTTTATACTTGCCTAAGAACTAAGAAATATCCTAGTCCCATTAATAAGATTTTCTTATTAAACTAATAAATTACTCAGAGACTCTGATTCCATAGCTGAGCAATTAGACCACAACTCTGGAAGTAGTGCTCTAGTTCAGCTGTTGTGTTGTCGTGCTTTGGGAGCTCAGAAAAATCATCAACATTTAGATGTGGACAAAAGAAGATGAAAAATTTTGGTGGAAACTCTAGGATTTACATATTTCTTGTGAGCATCCAAAAGAAACGTAATGTGTGTTCCTGTTTTTTGACTGGTCATACTGAGGTAATCACAAGTCATTTTCTGCCTGGATTTGTCCAGCTGTCTCCATTTATGCGGGCTATGATAAAACATGTTACCTTTTATTGATTCTCATTAAAAAGCAACATATATGAGTAGATTTAAGAATACAAGGTGTTTCCCTTACACTGTCTGAATAATAAGAAATTATTGTATCCACTGAATTTCATAACCTAAACCTCTATAGCAGAGGACTCTATTTTATTATTTTCTAAATGACGCTTAGAATGTTTGATTAGATTTTGATTCCATTCAATAAATTACTGAAGAAATCATATTCCTAAAATCCTTATCTAATAAGAAGACACCATTCCCATGCCACCTCCCACTTACTTACACATCTACTAATTCAGTCATCCTTGGAAAGGGGAAAAAACACCTTTTATGGTCATCTGCCTAAAGAAGGATGAAAATAACTGTTCACATGGGATCATACAGAGGAAAAGTCTTCAGTGATATGAACAATTTTGTTCTGATTTCATCAACACTTTAAGTAATAGAGAATAATTCCACCATGTGTGCCTTCATTCTTATAGTCCATTGCAGTACACCACAATTAGCCACCACAGATTTACCAAGGGCAAATCATGCCAGACTTACCTCATCACCAGCTACAACAAAATTATATCTTCTGTTGACAGGGGAAGAGCAGTGGCTTGTATTTACCCAGTTTTCAGCAGAATAGATGACATTTTTTTCCACAGCCTCCTCCCAGTCAAACTGAAAAGATACAGACTGGTTGACTGGTCTGTGAGCTGGGTAGGAAACTGCCTAACAGACTGCACTCAGAGAGTGGTGATCAACGGTTATTACTCTGGTTGGAGGCCTGTCACAAGTGGGGTCCCACAGGGATCAATACTGGGCCTCATGGTGTTCAGTATCTTCACAAATGATCTGGTTGACAGGATTGAAAACACCCTCCACCAAGTTTGTTGATGACACCAATTTGCATGGCAAGGTGGACCTGTCAGAAGGGAGAATGATCTCACACAGAGATGTGGACAGGCTGGAACAAAGACAAATGCAATGTAAGTCCTGTACTTGGGACGGTATAACCAAAGAGCGCAGTGCTGGCTAGGATCTGTGTGGCTGGAGAACAGCCTTGCTGAAAGGAACCTGGGATCCTGGTGGACAACCAGCTGAACAGCAGCCATCAATGCATTACTGCAGCACAAAAGCGAATTGGATCCTGGACTGCATCCACAGGGACATTGTTAAAAGAGATGGAGATAGGATTATCCCACTCAGTTCTTCTCAGACCATGCCTGGAGTACCGTGTCCAGTTCTTATCCCCACATTTCAAAAACAACACACTTTATCTCATCTAGGTGCCTTTTCCCACAAAAGGCTGGACGAGATCATCTTTCAAGGTCCGTTCCAATCTGGTCTACTGTATGATTCTATGATATAGCTTTGCCTCTATTCCTTGCAGTGGTGATTTAAACCAAAACTACTGATCTGCTTCTGTAGAATACGCGCATACCCAGTTAGAAAGCTACATCTCAGCTGATGATCAATGTCAACATACCACAGTTGGACCTTAACTGAAAATTCTCCAGCTATAGAACAGATTAAAAAATCCATAATGAATATTTGTCAGACCATTCTTCTAAAAAAAAGTGTTGCCTGTTCACCTAAATCATTTCATTGAGTGGGAATAAGGACTCCAATGAAATTTCTGATGATCAATTAAAACATTTGGCCAAATAAAAGAAGTATCAAATTTCCCTAATTGTCCCATAGCTGTATGGGCTCTATAGTGCTGATATTCATAGAAAACAAGAAAACAAGAAGAGATAACTGAAGAACAAATTAAGTAGTTGAAAAAGGATCCTTATATAATTTTTGCACTTGATTTCAATGTAAGCAAGAATTCCACCTGTGGGAGGAATAGCCGAGTGACTTCCACCAGATGCAGGTATTGACAGGCTATGAAATCAGTCTGTGTATTTTATTACAGAATGCTCTTGCAATTTTTACTACTTAAAGTGCCATTCTCTCCTAGGTCCCTGAGTCTCCAGAGTTCCAAACATGTTTCTTTTTTTTTTTTTTTTGTTTAATAGACAATATTTTCCTCTTCATTTAATCAGTGGATCAAGGTTTAAACCAGGAACTCTATGAAGCTGAATTAACTTGTGCATTTGAAGCACTGTAGGGAGATATGTCTTAAAACTGCAAAGAATTTGTGCTGCTACAGTCAAACTCTCAGAGGAGTGATATGAAAAGAACGTTAACCGTGAATAAATCTGTAGTATGTGAATGATGCAGACATTTACAGACTGTGGTGAGCCAGTGCTCAGAAACAGTCACTCAGCCCTAATTACAGCTTTTCTCCTCAGAAAACAGGTGTGTTGCGCCCTTCTGAAAATTCAGGAAAGACCGTGGCAGTTTGTTACCTTGGTGCTGACAGGTTGCCATGTTGGATATCACAATGTGAAGTGATTAAATGGAAATTAATGTGTTTGCTTCTCCTCCTCCATTTCATACTCTGAATAAATGAACCTTGCCTGTTTTTCCTGTCTCCTAGGGACACTGTCCACTCAAGGCTTGAAGCAAACTGCTGCAAGGTTTCACTGGCTTTAGTGAGATTTGGTACAGCTTTTTAGCACTAGGTCAAGGACAGCATTGGTTGTAGTTCCAGTACCTGCTTCCAGAGAGAGGCCAGAATATATGTCTAGGTAATGCTTCAACATTTTCACAAAAAACATGAAAAGATGCTGAAAGATAGAAGTCTTATACAGAGATAGGTCAACTGTGAGCAAGACCAAAGGCACTAATACCTAAACAATAAATAATGACACTTTAGCCAGTGGGGATGTAGAAGTCTTCAGCACATGGATCTGTTAGAGCAAGTCCAGAGGAGAGTCACAAAGATGATCCAAGGGCTGGAGCACCTCCTAAATGAGGACAGGCTGAAAAAGTTGAGCTTGTTCAGCAGAGAAAAGAGGATGCTCCAGGAAGACCTTATAACAGCCTTCCAGTACTTAAAGGGGGCCTACAAGAAAGATGGGAAGGGGCTCTTTATCAGGCAGTGCAGCTACAGGACAAGCAGTAGCACTTTTAAGCTGAAAGGAGCAAAATTTAGATGAGATATTACAAAGGAACTTTTAAAGTTATATGAATCAAAAATAAGTGATAGCATGATCTGTAAACACTTCCACCATTACTTAGACCAGAAATGAGCCTGAGTTGCTCGTTCTAATGAAATTGGGTTTACTTATCTTAGTAAAGGGCTCTGTGTGGCTGGAGACAATAGGATGGCAAATGTAAGTTTAGTGCTCACAGATTTTGCAAGTGGGCTGGAAACTGCCACTGAATTAATGACTCATTTTCTCTAGCTGTAGAACGTAGACAGGAACAGCAGGTGTTTACTTTTTTTTTTTTTCCTTCTGCTGCTGTATCATTTAGGAAGAAAAATGTGTTGAAAGAATGAGAAAATAATGAAAAGATAAATTCTTTGGACATAACACAGCTAACTTGTGAAAAGCTGATGAAAAGCAATGAAAGCATCAAAACTTTCAGAGCAAACAAAATTCACAGTAGTTAAGAGGGAATGATTTTCTTTCATACTTTTTAACTACAGTAAACACCATCACCCACCATCTTCCCAGAATTATTCTGCTGTTCACCTTATAACTGAGAAAGAGCCACAGAAATCCCAGATGACAGAGTGGATAAAAGGAAAGCACGAAAGATTAAATGACTCATGCAAGATCACTCAGAAAGTCTGGCAGAGATGCTGCAGAGTTCCCAGGTTCTGTCCTGTTCACATCAGTGCAGAAATACTATACATACCAGCAGGGTACAAAAACTGTTTGTAAATGTCCTGACACAATATTTTTTCTTGAAAATTATAATTTATTGCAACTTTTCATATGAATACAATAATTTTGTGGAAACTTTGGCCAGAAGAAATTTCTCAGATCCAGGATAGAAATTCTAGTCAAAACCAGAGTACGAAACAGCCACTAGCCAGTGTCCCAGAGTCCAGCAGTGTCTCAAGATACTGGAAAGTCAGAGCAAATTCCTATTTCAATTCACATTCCACTGTTTATGAAGAATGAGGCAGCTGTAAAAGGAGAGCTTAAGACAGCCTGGAGAGTAAGATACTAAGTATAAGTGCAGATTTTCATATCAAAGATTCTAGCACTTAGCCAGCAGCTAAAGACTGTCCTAAAGGGCTCTCACAGTTGGTTGCTGTAGCTGATTAGTTAGTTGCACTGTTGGATTTTTAAAAATATTTTTGGTTGAATATTTTTCTTTAAATGGGAAAAAAAAAATGTCACCCTGAAATTCCATAGAACTTCCTTATTTTCAACCATTAAAAATATTCACCAGACTGAGATAGCTGAATCCTACGTTTCTTCCCCAGGTTTAGTGCTAACGATATGCTAATAGTCACATGAAAGAGTGTATACCAGGCACAAAAATGTGCATGATTTTACAAGTTCAACCTGCTGGATCTTACCAACAAGCTTGGCCAACACATAGTAAACTTATCTATGTCTTGTATGCTTTGGCCAGCTCATTTTGCAGATGTACTTAATGTAGAAAATTTCTGACTACTCAGTCCTCAGCAAATAGTGCCCATGCATCTTCACTGCTCCTGCAGAAAGCTTGGAAGAGCTGAAAGCTTGGATAAATTTCCCCTCCTCTTAAATGTTCTTCTGGGTCATGGTGGTTTCTACAGTTTCCAGTCTCTAGATGTTAATTTCATTGCCTAGATAAAAAAAAAAAAACTTTAGTGCTTAAATTGGCAGATGTGTTAGTTGTTGCTGTTGTGATTGCTGTTAGCTTTGGTTTATGAGCTGGAATGACAAAGTTCTAACCTTGTTTCTCTCAAGCATTTTCCACATCATAGAGTAGTTTGGATTGGAAGAGCCCAACATCCCTGCAGTCAGTAGGGACAACTTCAACCAGATCAGATTGCTCAGAAACCTCTCCAACCTGACCTTAAATTTTTCCAGGGATGGGGCATCTGCCACTCATCTGGGCAACCTCTTCCTGTGTATCACCATCCTCAATGTAAAAAAAAATTTTCTTACGTCTAGTCTGAATCTCCCCTCTTTTAGTTTAAAACCCCTTGTCCTATCGCAATAGGCCCTGCTAAAAAGTTTGTCCCTATCTTTCTTATAAGCCACCTTTACATCAATTCCCTCCAACATGACTGTGTTAAAATGTAAAAACTGTTATGCAGTCACAATAGGAAAAAGACCAGATGGCATCAATAGCTGCTAATATATTCCCATATTTATGTCCCAGCATGTGTCTGATAGAAGGGGTAAGTGCTAGCCACTGAAATTATGTTTGTGTCATTGTTTGTTGAGTTTGTTTTTTTATTTAACAATATGCTCTCAAGGAAACCTTGAAAGCACAAGGACATTTCACATGGTGTCCCAAAATACGACTGAAATATACATAAGAAACAGAAAGATTTTTAAGACATAAATCATTTTTCTTGGTAAAGAGGAAATTCTTCCTATGAAAAGAAACTGGACTAGTTGCTCTCCCAAGTTTTATTCCTGCCTCTTCCCCAAGTGCCTTCTAACAGGGAGAAGTCAGTCCATGTATTTATTTTCTCTGCTGTAGAGTCTCTAAAGCTGTGGTTATGGTATGCATTTCTTTTATCCAAACAGCACAATAACTATCTAATTGGAGCCACTTTCATTACTGTCTTTTAAGACACCTAAGCTCTTAGATATTTATGAAAACAATGCAGGATGCAAACTGTCTCATACTGACTTGCTGTACAATCAACGAAGAGAAGCCTTTGCATCTCTGAAATCTGGCATCTGTAGTAAACAACTAAATGTGCTATCCTAGTTATGCCTCCTCACCACTCATGCAGTCAGCTTCCATCTGACAACCTTAGGTAGCAGGTTACTGGATTTGCCCCATGGACTTGCCACTAGGTAGTCCTGAATGAGCTGAGTCCTTAATGTATCTGTTATTTGCATTCCTTTATTGTGTTTAGGGCAAAGTTCGTATTTCCTAGCTTCCCAAAACTTCCCTAATTGAACTTAGTACTCACAAGTCTCTTGTGTTCCTAACAGAGTTAATAGGAAACAAGTCATTTAACCAAACATAGCTATCTACTTAAGGATTGCATGAATCACACCCTATGGTTGCTTGGTTATCTAGAAACCCAAGGGCAACTCATAAAGATGCTGATCCTGTCTTACCGTGTCTCATATGGTAGCTTGATTAGTGTGCTTTGCCTCCCACCTTAGTTTCTTGTGAAAGAGAGATCATAGCAACCAGCCACCCAGTCTGCAAGAGATGTAGGTAATGAGTTCATGTTTGTTGAATGCTAAGCAAATATTAGATTCAACAAGCTGTGCCTTAATGATATATTCTTAACCCATATTGATGAAGACATACTGTTCATCTATAGACAGCAAGACAACCATAAGCTCTGATTACACTAGCAGCCCTTCGGGGTCTGCACACAGTTTTCAACACTAAGTATTTTGTAAACGGGGCATTAGGGCAGATATGTTGGAAAACTTGCCTAGAGTAAAGCAAAAGGTTAGGAGCTAAGCTTGGACGGTGAATTTTGCATATAGCTCCTGTGGCAATTGCTAAACATCAGTTATAACGTAACCCTGCCTTGAGCAACCTGTGATTCCCTTATTTACTCCTGAGGAAATAGAGCTGATTTTTATGTCTCATTTTCTGTGTTGGCTACTGAATGTTTAAGAAATGCCTTTGAATCTTTCAGGATGAAAAGAGCTAGATAAATATTATTAATTATCATTGCAAGTCAGGTAATTTGTTCCAAAATTTTTGCAGTGTTCATGTATCTAATGAGTTAGGGGGTTTTATAACGCAGCAGTTTCCAGATGATGTTTTATGGCTTTCCTGTGTCAGAAAGAATAATGGATTACTGTTGTTAAAAGCATGGCTCAATACAGAATTATTGCTATCATCTTCGTATTATACAAACATCTTAAAATGAGTCTTGATGGTAGTATTTCATCAAGGCAACCAAGCACGATAAATTAATGTCTCCAGTAACATTTGAAATTTGTAGTATCAAACCACCAAAATTATTCACTTATTCTCCCTGACAAAATTTTCAACAGCAGATAAATTACCATGTCCTTAAAGGTAGAATAAGATACTACAGAGATGAGATAATCTCTGAGGTGATAAAATCAAATGATAAAACTTCTTATTATAGCCATGTATATAAAAGATGACAGGATAGGATAATCCTTTTAGGAGAATAACATTACCCACGTAGATTTAATCTGTTCCATAAGAGCCTGATTTGCTCTTCTCCTCCCCAAAGTAATCATGAAAATTACAATCAGAAAGGCTAAACTGCACGACATACAGCTGTCATGGAACAAAGAAAGACAATCGTATAGATTGCAAAAACACATCTGGGGTTAAATAAAACGAAAAAAAAAAAGATAAATGGGAATGTAAGTCTATTTCTTTGATGGAATAAAAGAACAAGAAAGTTAAATTAATCTTCAGTCTTTAAATATTAGTTAAGTTAAATGTGAGTATTACCTCTATTCTTTATAAGAACGGGAAAAGAGTGCAAGTTAGAATACAAAAGAACAAATTAAGCAATAAATTAATTGTATTTAATAGTCAACACCAAGTAATGAGTGATGCTCCTAAAGGGTTTCTATTGGGACCAATACTATTTAATATTTCATCAGTGACAAAGGCAGTGGGATTGAGTGCACCTTCAGCAAGTTTACAGACCACCAAGCTGAGTGGTGCAGTTGATCCACTTGAAATGAGGGATGTCATTCAGATGCACCTTGACAAGTGTGAGGAATGGGACCATGTGAACTTCATGATGTTCAACAAGGCCAAGTGCAAGGTCCTGCACCTGGGTCAGGGCAAGCCCCAGTATCAATACAGGCTGGAGCTTGAAGAAATTGAGAGCAACACTGCTGAAAAAGAACTGGGTACACCAGTGGATGAAAAGCTTGCCATGAGCTGAAAGTGTGGGCTCAGAACCCAGAGAGCAAACTGTATCCTTGGTTACATCAAAAGAAGCACGGCAAGCAGATTGGGAGGGGTGATTCTGCCCCTCTCCTCCACTTTGGTGAGACCCCCACCTGGAGTACTGCATCCAGCTGGAGCTCAGAGCACAGGAAATGCATGGATCTGTTGGAGCAGGTCCAGAGGAGAGATACAAAAATGATCAGAGGGATGGAACAACTCTCCTACAAAGAAAGGCTCAGAGAGATGGAGTTGTTCAGCCTATAGGAGAGAAGGCTCAAGGGTAACCATATTGTGGCCTTTATATATACTATGGGTGCATATGAGAAAGATTGAGAGAGACTTTTTACCAAGGCCTGTACTGAAAGGCCAAGAAGTAATGGTTTTAAACTGAATGAGGGTAAGTTTTGATGTGACATGAGGAAGAAAACTTTCATGATGAGGATGGTGAGGCACTGGAAAAGGCTGCCCAGAGAATTGTGGATACCTCACCATTGGATGGGGGCTTTGAGCAACCTGATCGATCTAGTGAATGATATCTCTGTCAGAGTAACTGAAGCTAAATGACCTTTAAAGGTCCCTTCCAACCCAAATCATTCTCCATTGTTACCTGCTACAAAAAGTAAATTTTATTTTGGAATGATCTTCCATGTATAACATATGTAAAACGTCAGTCATCATTATTTCACTGTAATTAGTTGTAGGGAAGCCTGTGCTGGAACTCAGTGATGAGCTCTGGCCACCACACATTACAAATGTTTCTGAAAAACTTGAGAGAGTGCAGAATGTAAAATAATACAGGATAGTAAGCAATGTGGTAAGCATGACCTATGAAAGAGTCAGACAGAAGTGAGATTAGGGTAAAATATGACACTAGTCTTCCAATATGCAAAAAAGCATGCATTTCTTGTTCTCTGCAAAGGGAACAAAAGGAAATCAGTACTAATTTGTAGCAAAGATGACTTCAGATACAGAATGTCCTGTAGGAGGATACAGACACTAAGTGACAAAGTGTGCTTGCACTCCCATTCACTGGATGTCTCTAAAAATGGATCAGACAAGGTCAGCATTTCTAAACATAGAGATTGTCTAAATGATCACTCAAGGACCCAAATGGTTACAGTTCTGTTCCCCAAATATAGTCTCACTGTTTTGTGTAAGAAAAGGAGAGATGGCAAGGGCTTGACAGACGGGAACTGCTCCTAAGGATCTACAACGGACTCTTGCACAAGTTTTCCCAAGTGATACAAATGGACCATTTTTGAAACACTGTTATTGCCCTATTCATAGGGGAGCTAATATGGAAGTTCTCACAGACAGCATTATTATGTGAAAGGCACTAACAAAGAGGGGCTGGATTATCCCAGGTTTGGTGCATCCCTTCAACTGTAACATCCAGGGTCTTTTTGTACAGTATAGAGAACAAGAAAGGGTCGTGAGTACATTCTGTCTGTAAGCATGAATAATCAACTGAAAAAGTCTGCTATTTTTATATTCTGACATTCTTGTAAAGGTAGGTTTTCATAGTTGTTACTGTAAATTTGACACCTAGTTGACATTAGTTTCCAGTGGAACTTTGTGATTTTTCATGGGATTACGTTTATCTTGTCTTAATCAAAGGCCACTGGAAAGGTATATCCTCAGCTAATATTTCAGCCCCACGTTCCTCTGCAAGCATTCAGCTCTGCCTCAGAGCCTGTATATGCTTCCTTGCATCTCCAGGGATGTTTCTGCAAGTTGCCACCTGTTCTAATAGATTCTTCTGCCTAGTACAGCTCCCTCCTTATCAGAGCCCATTTCTGCTTACACCTTCCCTGGTTCACCCCTCTTCCAGGCCTCTTCACTGACATTAAGCCCAAACAAACAGAAAACACAGCTATCCTTCTCTCACGGTTTTCCAGCCTCCAGGATCCAGGGTTGTAGAAGTGGCTGATTGCATATGTCATTCGGTTGGACTTGAATGACACAGAAGAAAAGCAAGTGCGATCCAACTAAGGGCTATTTGGCTATGTCAGCAGTTATGAAAACCCCACTGGGACAGCACAGGAGTGTGAAATGACACTTCTTTAGAAAAACTGTGAGGACCTTAAGTTTATTTAGTTACAAGTTCATTAAGTGCAGTATTATCCAGAAGATATTTTGCTTTCAAACCTCTCATCAGAGTGGGGTCAGTCTCTACATTTACTTTCCTGATGAAGGAATTTGTTAATCCTGTAATACTTAGCTGTTGCTTCTTCTGGGGTTGTGACACAAAATTTTCTGTGAGGTAGGTGGATTGGGAAAAAGAAACTGGCCACTTAGACAGGAGAAGACAGGGGATCAAACCCAGTACTTCTGTGCCCCTCATCCCCAGAGATGTCTGCTCCTAAGTTTCCACCCATACACCCTTCTACCAAAAAAACTCTAGGAAAATCTATTCCCATGTATTTCCTGGTAGTCTGTATATGAGATTTAAATAAATTCTATTAAACTTCTTACGGTTTGTTAAAAAAGGAAGCTCAGTCTACTTCCTAACATGCTTTCACCGGAAACAGAGCAGACTTTTATTGAGGAAAAGACCCTTCAATCTATAAAAAATGTTGCTACATAGCAGGCCTGTACGTGAATTTGAAGAATTAGAAACCAGACTGGATGCAGTAAAATCTCACCTCATTTACTTAGGAGAGGACAGAAAAAAATACTACTGTGTTCAGTAGCAGCTCCTTGAGGAAGCTGGGTATATGTTTTGGAAGGATGCATGGAAAAGACAAGTTTTACAAATAAAATATATAAAAAGTCCATTTCACTACATTACTTCTGTTTGTCTAGAAACATCTCTTATCATATTGAGGTGATCCAAAACCAGATTACAGGGATGAGCCCTCTGCACCAAGCCTTGCCTCTACAATATCCTGACAATAAACTGCTGTACTTCTGCAGTTACTTGTCTCCATTGCCAGTGAGTGACTGACTGAAAGCACTCTCTTCTGCTCCTGTGATGTGACAGATTGCAGTGGGTATTGCTGTCTGCACTGGGCCAGCAATGAGCAATGTACAGTTAATGTGATGGAGTTGGGCACAGAGCACACAGCACACTTAGTATCTCACAGAAAACCAAAGCTCAGCAGACACCATTCATCCAAGTACACAGGAAAACTCTGCTGTAAAAAGATATTTTTTCACTAGGAAAGCAGATCAATTTGCCATTTTGCACAGTTTGCACATTAAAAAAAACCAGTACAATTGTTTCTACTTTAATTTTGGAAAAGGAACAAGACAAGAACTTTATTTTTTCTGCTAAACTGACCTCTAGCTGAGTACGTGTCACCCCCACAGACTCCTGTATGTTTTCTACCTTTGCCCTTCTGTCCTCACCTGTACTGGAAATGTTCTCATTAAGACCTTCTCTTCAGTTATCCATAGGGTGTCAAGCACCCCCCAGCTTAGATTTTTCTAAAACAAGTATTAACTTAACACACATTATTAATCCTACTACTCCTATGAATCCTCAAGTGAGTCTAAAATTTGCTGGTTTACAATATATATATAAAAAATAAAACACATCCACAACTTTTCATGGCCCAGAGCTGAAAAAAAGATTTCTCCTGGGGTACCACTCTACTGAGGAATCTGAGAATTAGGGAAAGGGCAGAAGACCACAAGTATTTGTGCTAATAGCAATTTCATGAGTTCCTGTTCATCTTCCAATTCACATGATATTTGATATTTATTTTCATACTTTATCCCCACCTGCCGTATAAAATGCTTTCTCTAAAATCACTCTTTGACTTGTTAAGTAGCTAGACCACTTGTGGATAGCTGTTAGTACTCTGAGCATGTTTATAATCAGGGCTGTTTGCTTTTAACATGCATATATGAAAAATAATAGCAAAACATTGTTAGACGATTCATATTGTTTCCCTCAGTTTCACATTAAAACCTTGGTGAATAACAGAGCAAATTATCAGTAAATATCCCCTATGAATTTGAAATTAACTCATTTCATCTGTGCTTATGCAAGTTTCATTCTCCTTTCTGCAAATATGCAAGTAATTTCATTTTACTGTCCATGGAAAGTGAATTTAGAGATGCAGTTTGTGCAGGCAAATGATTCTGTTCATTCCAGAGTAGCTTGAGAAAGAGTTGTGACATAACCTATTGGATTGACAAGGGCTATGCAGGAGTTATGTGCAAGTTGCATGTGAACCATTACAATATGTCACCTCTTCTCTTCTTCTCACCTGTTTTCACTCAGTGACATGGCCTGGCAGTTCCTTTGAAGTTCATTTGCCTTGCTGAATACTGAATTCCCTGGATGGCAGTTTATCCATGCATATTAAAGAAATTTAAAAAGAGAGGAAAAAAAAAAAAAAGGAAAGTAGTTGTATTATTGCTCAGGAAATGTCATTACAATTTTGTCATTAAGAAATTACTGACCTACATAATTTATACCGAGAAGTGTGAGTGGTATTTTAGGTGACCTATCTCCTATTAGATCCTAGCATAGAGGCTTGGCAACTGCTTAACTGATGCATTAGTATGTGTCAGATTCAGACAGCCATCTGAAATTACTAGCTATGATTAATCTAATTAATTATCTTCTATTAAGTGTGCCCATATTTTGGTAGAACCCTTTCACAGAGTGACATAATTAGATATATTAGCTGAAAAACATCCAGTTTATATCTAAAATGATTAGGAGGTAATAAGACACATTTCCTGCTCTCACAAATAATTTTGTATATGAACTTGTAGAAAAACAATGACGTTTAATAAATCAGGGCATAGTTCAAGCGAATGATAATTTTACTACAAACAGAACTTGTAAAAATATTCTGGCAAAGAGTTTCTCATCACTGAGCAATACAGCTGTGAGGACTAACTGTATTCACAAACTTAGGGGACAATTTGATCAAAGGAAGAAGAGATTCTTTGGTGGAGATGACGCAACATTACACGCTGGTGTTTTTATTTCTTAAAATAGCTTTTTGTTTCAAAAATGAATAATGTACTTAAAAGGCTAACTAAACCCAAACCAAAGTGATACCTTTCCTTTGTGGTTGTTCTCTCTGTTATACAAAAAAAGAACAATAAGTGAGTTTGCTCAAATAAAATACTGTTGACTCCAAACCCAAATATTTTTCCTTTTATTCAATTTCTCATGAAAAAAAGTACCAAATCTAAAATTAATCTTCCCCCCCCGTTTTTTTTTACAAATCTTCACATGAAAACAAACAAAAAAAATCTTTGCTCTGCCTTAGGCATGACCCCAATAGATTTGTTTTACAATTTGTCACAATGTGTAAGTGACATTTTATATTCCGATAAGCACTTCAGACAGAACAATGATTTCTCCGTCGCATTACAAGTATCACTAGTCTCTGCTGTGCTGCTCTGAAAGGCACATTGTAACCCATCTATGAAAAAGAGGAGCAAGATATGAAGGAATTGCTAACTAAATACAAGCAAGAGATGTGCAACATTGTGTCATCTTTATGAGCAATGTAGTAATGGCAATACACTTATACTAAAAACTGTATGTTGACAGAATTAGCTCAAAACACATAAGTATTTCATAGTTACATTCATGCCACAAAATAATGAAACAGTACCTCACTTCAGCTGGCATGCCCACGTTATGCAGCACCATAGGGCAAGGTATCAGTTCAGGCCTGAAAGCTTTTTATAACATCCATATGACTACTGATAGCTCCAATGCTTTTTAGCTAGTGGGAATCTCAACAAAATAATTTGGTAAACATAAGGGTGTGTGCATGTGTAGAACACAATGCAAGCTTAAGGAAATGAGGTTGTAGAAAGCAAGAACAGTAGAGGTTATCCTTAGGCAAGATACAACTAGCAAGACAGGAATATTTCTTCCTTATAAAATGGAAAATGGAGAATACGGTCATTACCTATAAAGCACTTTATAACTTTGTCCTACAAACCCCTTTTCTGTCCAACCCATCTCTATGCACCTTGGGATAACTGGCAAAATCCTCTCTGAGGGTTACTGTGCTGGCATACAGATGCATAAGAACTCTGCAACATGTGAAAGCCTTAAATAAATATACAAGGTCTGACACAAGAAAAAAAAAAAAAGGGACTGTGCCTGTAACTCTTTAACAAGTTAAGAAAATCAACCGTGATCACCTTCATAATAGTTCCCTTCTGAGTTGACACACAAAACAGTTCTGCAGATCATTTTCTGAAAGGCTGTTGAGGATTTTGGTCATTTTTGCTTTCATATCTTCTACCAACAGAAAATGGATTCCTTTGAGCACTGACATGATATTTGGCATGTCTTCACCTTAAGACTCAGTCAATAACTGAAAAATTTCTGTTGCAAATTTTTTCAGTTTCACAAGAAATGTGATGTTAACTCACTATTAGTTCTTGCACACTGACACTTTCCGACTAAGGGTATGAAAAATATATATTTGAACATGTGTCCACTTGTACTGAGTGAAGCTATCGAGTTGAACATTGTCTCACTGTGACTGACTAGAATGTGTTCTATAATCACCTCTTCATCTCTCCCCTCCAACTCTTGGTTCCTGAGCTATAGGTTTAGTCTAATTGTTTTGTGTGTTTCACCTTGTATGTCAGGATGTAAGTACGGACGTGTCGCATTGTTTTATGTCTTCACTTGCTACAGATCAGGGATTCCACTGACTTTTTCCAGGTTGTGTAGGATAAAGCTGAAGTCCTTTACAAAGTAACAGACCTTTTTTATTTTTTTTCCCAACCCATAACATCTAAATATTCTCAACTCTTTAGTATCATCTTGACAATTAATAACATCTACTGTTGCTGATTTATAGAAAACCGATCTCCTAAATCTTTGTGGTGTTTTATCACTGTTGTTTGTCACTGTTAAGGCAGAAAGCAAAGAAATATTTCTGTGAATTTCATAAAGTTCTGGTGGGGAGGAGCCCTGTAGGAGCCATCCCTGCATATGGTAACATGCTGAGGCTAATAATTCTGGATTTTGTTGGCTTACTTTGTGCTAAGATCATCACGTCATTGCATGACTGCGATCATCACTCAAAGCATGAAAAAGGATGCTGCTCATATTAGACCAGGATGTTTGGGGTCAGATTTTCTGTTACAGCAGAGTATCCTGTCTTCAACAAGGACTAGAAAGGGGATACAATCGAAGGAGCACGAGGAAAAGGCGGGCATGTAGTACTCTTCCAGCCTCCAAGTCATTTATGACTCACAGACTTCTTGGAGACTTCTCTTTACTTCTAAAAATCTCCAGTAGATTTGGACTCCACGAAGTCAGTCAGTAGTTGTATGTAAACTTTTAGTACCCACAGCATCCTAAGACAAGTTCTGCAGCGCTGCTACACACTCACTACCCCATAGGCCTATCACCTAAGAGACTGCTGCCACAGTTTGAACAGTTTTTTTCTTCTCTTTGTGATCTAGCAGCTCAGAGTTCAAATAAGCTGCAACTCTAAGGAATGGGAAAAAAATTCCAGATGATAAATGACCTGTCTTTTGAAAAGCGTAGTTCCCAGCATTGTTTCATATCTCTTTCTACATGCATACATTTCCATATTCATCACCAGTTCAAAAACTCATCTCTTCCGGCTGTGAGACAACTGACTTTTTATTCCCAGGGATAATGGACCTGTTTCCTAAAACAGGCTGCCAAAATCTGTCAACTCATTTGTCGTTCTGCCAAACCTCAAAGCAATAGGTTCCTTCTTGTTCCACCAGAAAGCATTCCATCTTTCCAGCATTCCCATACTGACCACAAGTAGAGGCAAATGGTCAAGGCAAGAAACAGAACTGCATCAGCTAAAATTTGGGCTGCAATTATTTACTAGTAGGACTGGTTATCTGCTTCCAGCAGTCTCCTTATGATTATTGCAACCAGACCTAACATTTTTTTTCTAGAACAGCTATGACCTCCACCATAGATTTAATGCCAGCAGGAAGATTGATTTTAGAAATGTTTCTCCACCATTTTCTGCTTCTAAATTTGTACCATGATAAATATTTAAGTACAAATTATTTTTTCCTCCTTTGGTAAGAAGTAAAGTGCAGACTTCCTGTGAATGCTAAAACAATGTAGTGATTAAAAATAATTATAAGAGATGACTCATGAGTCTACAGTGCTTTTTACAGCAGCAAATAAAATAGGATAGAGTGAAAAAGTGCATTGAAGTTTAACTTCCAAATGTATCTTTCAAACCCTCATTACCAATCCTTTTTCAAATTAAGTCTATTTCATTGTAGATCACCCAACTAGATTTTACATTTACTTTTCTTTTTAATTAAAAGTGAAAGAAGAAAAACCAAATGAGCACTCAAAGCACACCTCTCTGGAACAAGAGTATGCCGAAATGCAAACAATTAGAGAGATCTTCTAAGCCACATATTCACACACACAAAAGAAAAATCACAATGAAGGAGGAATTACTGTGCCAATTGAAGACCTTGCCAGCTTTCATTTATTCACTGTTTCTTCTTTACAGTCCTCTGCTGAAGCTCTTGTAATTATTCAGCTTTTTAACTCAAGAGCTCTTTTTCCCATAGGATAGTAAATTTGGCCAGACAAAAATGGCCCATTAATATGGTAAGTTTTTGCCTGTGTTCCTCTGCTAAGAGTTGCCCATAGTGTTTGAGGTGAATATTGAGTGGATGGGGGTGAGTTAGAAGTTGACTAGAATATTGGAATATTATTTATTCCCTCCTTAAGGACATTTTCTCCCATTCACTAATCTTTGAGAATGGGAGGAAAGAAAATAGTTCTTCCCCTCAAACAGACATCTTTTTCCTTGATAGTCTTTCTCAGATCTGTTTCTTTTCTTACATAATCTTCTGTTCTCCATTATAAAACTATTTGCCTTCTCCTGAGCTGTAGAGACTGACTACTTCTATTGTTGTCTTAAATACTGACTGGTTCTACTTGTATTGTCTTCAACATCATTTGATTCTTCTTGTACTGTTGTCTTTAATACCTTCCTAAGTGCTGTGGCTCCTGCTGGGCTGAAGGTACTGCAGTGGCGGGGGAGGAGGTGCAGCAGCAGGTGCTGTTGCTCCTGTTCTCTGTGGCACTACTGTACATCAGATCAGATCTGAGTAGTGTTGTTTTATCCAGCTGCCTTGAGGGTATTGACATGCGGAGAAACAACTTTACAACCCATAAGGTGATAAAGCTGTGCTTATTCAGTGCTGGACACACAGGGGATAACTTCACCACAAACGTGCACACCGAACGTGGCAACTTGTCTTGGTTCTATACAGCAAAGTGTTACATATTGATGAGATTTCCCAAAACGCTTATACATAACCTTTCCCCATTCGTATTAAAATAAGTTCCAAGAGGTCATCTCCATGAACTTCTCCCGGTTGCACTTGCGCAGCAACTCCTGGTGGTCTTGGAGGGTTGTGGGGATGAAGTCATGGCGAGTAAACTCTGGCTCTTGCAGACTCAGTTATTCCTCAGCTCTTATCCAAAATGCAAAGCGAGACTCAAGCAGTCTTCAAGGGCTTGTTTTCCATCCTTATCGCAAGGCTCCTTGTTCAATCAGTTTTATACAATGAAGCATTGTCTACAGCCAAACAAACAGTCTCTAATCCTGTGAACTTTGAACAATTATCTTTCCCCATCAGTATCAGATTGGGATCTGTTTCTTAGCAACTTTGCTGTTTTGGCCATGTCCACACCCAGTACTGATTCCATATTTTTGGCCATGTCCAAAATATTGGTTTTTTGTTTTGGCCATGTCCAAAATGAATACCGAGTTTGCTGTTCTGGCTGTGCTCAGAATATTGGTTTGCTGTTTTGGCTGTGTTTAAGATAAATACTGAATTGTTGTTTTGGCTGTGCCCAAAATAAACTTTGTTTGGATTTACCCTGGTATATTTTTCATCATCAATTCGCCACGCAGACATCAAAGAATCTGTCTCCCCAAACTGAGCAGGTCTGTGAGGGGGGGCAACTCGGGAATGAGTCCTGACATCAGCCCATAGAGAAGACAACCTCTCACCCTTGATAAATCCCTGAGAAGAAAGTCAAAGAGCAGGTAACAAAAACATAAGAGCAGGAAACACAAACATAAAGAATTAATTGATTTGATCATGATTGTGTCAGTAACAGATTCAAGAATAATTAATGAGGACCAAATCTTGAACTTCCTGTGTTGGGGAACCAATTGATTCGATATGATATCTAAACAGCGGTTGCTTTATCTCAACCAAATGCAACAGCATGATGGAGTTAGATTCAGCTGACACAGGCCTGGAGGAGTCATCAATGAGCCATGTAGCAATAGCTGAAAGAAAGCACAGCTTATCACAGGACAACACTAACCAAGGAAAGCTGAATTTACATCCTCACACTGCTGTTGCCATCCCCCATCTCCTGAATACATCTTGGTGCTTACAGCATTTACCCTGCTTCTTAAACACAAGTCCTTCCTTTAACAAAGAAAACTCAGCCTTGAGTCACCCTTCTCTACCTCTGCCATATCTTAATGTTCCTATCACGGTTGTCAATGGGAGCATCCCAGACAGTAATCTAAAGAATTCTCCCTGCTTCTGGGCTATCTCTGTTTGTGGATAGAAAAGTCAGCTTTACAGAGGGAATTGTAAAATCGTTATTGGCAAACTGACCCACTCAGTGCCTGTAGCACCCCTGAAGTTCCTGGATGTAACAGAAAAAAATAGACCTGGAAGGTGGAAGAATGGAGCCAGACTCAGATTTGGGAGTTCAGCAGAACTTGCAGGATCACGCTAAATGGGTCCCAGGAGATGAGACTGGCAAATTTATAGTTGGGATAGTGGTTGGCTATGGGAATGAGGCCAGCCTCATTATCTTAGATACAGCCAAAGATGGAATCACAGAATACAAACTTTGTGCTGCAAACTACTACCACGGCTCTACTTTGCCAATTACAGTAGTACTGGTTTCCCTATCTCTTCCAGCCTAACAAATCACTGCTTATCTCACATCTCACCTAGAGTTCATACTCTTCCTTACCTCTCACACAAGCCCTATTGTTTAGTGACCTGTTCTTTGTTAACAGCCACTGCACTCATGCCAGCAAGACATGCATTTGGCTTTAGTGATGGATGAAGTTATTCCTGCTTACAATTTATAATGAGCTTTGGGATGAAATTATTGAGGCCCATTTCTGAACAATTTTCCAGGCTCCATAAATACTTCTTCTCATAAAGGCCTTGAAAATCTTAATCAGCTGAATAAATAAGTCCAGATTAAGAGGTCTGCACCAGTTTAGCCTGTTTCTGCTAACAACGCTCTAGATCAGCACATGGGAAGAGCCTCAGAAAACATCTCTTCTCCCACCAGCTGCTGTCCTGGATTAAGAGAATAAGATTTTTTTAGCTGCCTACTGCATCCCTTTCCCCTTTCCTTGAATAGTCCTGTTCAATTTGTGAGGCAAAACATGACCAAAACAAGAAAATGCTTTCTTTGCTTACCCCATAACCTCAGGAAGTAGAGCCAAACACATGAACACATAAACATCTTTAACACACATGTGTCTATCTTTTCAGACACAGGCTGATGAATGTGCACATGGTTATTTTTTTTTGTTGAACTCATCTCAGTAATATGAAGATTAACTCCAGGATTAGGATTTGGAAAACATCAATTTATTTTTATTTGAATCACCAGCATGTGCATATGAAAAATTTTGTCAGAGCCCTGCAGGGCTATTATCATAAAAGTGGCTGAACAAGAAAAATATAAAGGTTTACAAGGAAAGACAAATGTTAGACGGAATGTCTTTTTCAAAGTCAATCTCATTCTTAATCACATAACATTTATATCTCTTGGGTTCTCCAGCATTCAGCTTCTGGTGTTTGCTTTGACATTTCTTCAAATCTCTGCCATGTGGACAGTACGACAGAAGGTTGTGTATAGCAGTCATTGGTTAAAAGCAGTGCAGCATGTTCACTTTTCTAAATGCTTTTATCTAGGTATCAGGGCTAAATTAGAAGATGGCAGGTGGTTTATAGTAAAAGTGGAGTTCTCTGTCTCCATAAGACAGAGCTATAGACTGCCTGCTTATTCATTAAAAATAAAAATTTAAAATTATTTAAGGTAGTAATTATAACCTTCCAGGATCTTAAAATAGGCACTCAGATTTCTTTTTATGGTTTGAGGATAGAAAATATCTTGCTCCAATGATATCTTTAGAAAATCAAGGATTTCTGCCACTGTCCCAAGGACACTCGAGCCCACATACACAGCCTACCATTAAGGTGTCTCTGTTTTGTTTTGTAATAAATAGAGTTGAGAGAAGTAACCACTTATATTTCAGAAAGAGGTATTCAATAAACAAGGCTGAGGAGTATTGATCAGAGCTACTTATCTAATCAATACTTCTTTTGTATGTTTATCTGGAAACTTGTGATCCTCCCAACTCCAATTTCGTTTCACCAATTAAAACAAGAAATGTTAAGCTTGGATTTGTTTTTATAAGCAACCCGATCAGGAAGAAAATATTTTGATGGGTCAGTAAAACAGCATGTTGGTAATACAAACCCTTCAAGGAAATGGATGTCAGGTAAGGGAGGTGATAGGCCTGGATGGGGGAGGAAGAAGCTTGTAACTAAATTAAAAGGAAAGCATACAAAAGTGGAAGCAGGGACAGGTGACCCAGGAGGGAAACAGAGACATTGTTTTGGAGTTTGAGATGGGATTACCAAACCAAAGTCTACTTGGAGTTGAAAGTGACAAGAGAAATTAAGGGCAACAAGAAGGGTTTGTACAAATATGTTAGAAGCAAAAGAAAGACTAGGGAAAATGTGGGCCTAATGCTGAATGAGGTCAGCACCTTGGTGACAAAGGAGGTAGAAAGGCTGAGGTATTCCATGTCTTCTTTACCTCACCCTTCATTGGTAAGATTGACCTTCAGGAATCCCAAGACACTGAAAACAGAGGGGAAGGGTAAAGTAAAGACTTACCCTCAAAAATAGGAGGATCAAGTTAGGGAGCATTTAAAGAAACTGGACATACGTAAGTCCATGTGACCTGATGAGAGCTGGCTGATGTCATTGCAAGGCCACTTGATCATCTTGTAAATGTCATGGTGACTAAGCAAGCTTCCTGAGGGCTGGAAGAAAGCAAACGTCAACCCTATCTTCAGGAACAGGAAGGGAAATGTAGGCAACCACAGGCTGGTCAACTTCACCTCAGTCCCTGGCAAACTAATGAAGCAAATAATTTCAGAAAATATTTCTAAACATGAAAAGGAAAAGTTTTTTGAGAGTAGTCAAGGTGTTTTTTTTCAAAAAGGAATATACCTCACCAACCTGATAACCTGAGATGTTAGGCTTAATGGATGAAGGAATGTTGTTTACCTTGACTTTAATTTAAAGGCTTTTGACACTGTCTCTCAAAACATCCTCATAGACAAGCAGGTGGAATATAGGCTAGATAAGTGGAGTGCAAGGCGGATTAAATACTGGGTGAACCACTCAAAGGATTGTGATAAGGAAGACAAAGCCCATCTAGAGCACCCAAAAGGCTGATACAGAAGCTCAGCCTATTCATTAATGTCCTGGACAGAGTCACAGAATTCCTTACACTGCCAAGTCCATCACTCACCACTGAACCGTATCCCCAAGTGCCATATCTACACATATTTTAAATATCTCTAGGAGTGGTGGCCCAGCCAGTTCGATGGGCAGCCTGTTACAAAGTTTGACAGCCCTTCAACAATGGAAAGAACAATATTCTATACCTGGGAGGGAATGATTTCATGCACCACAACAGGTTGGGGGCCAATCTGATAATAAAGAGCTCTACAGTGAAGGACCTCGTGGTCCTGGTGGACAACAAGCTGGCCGTAAACAAGAAGTGTGCCTCTGCAACAAGAAAGCAAACAGACTTTAAGTAAGCATTAGGCAGAGCATCGCGAACAGGTCAAGAAAAGTAATCCTTCCCCTCTACTCAGCACTGGTGAGACACATCAGGAGTGCCATGTCCAGTGCTGAGCTAGTCAATATATGGAAGATACAGACTTACTGGAGTCAGTCCAGTGAAGGGCCACAAAGATGATGAAGAGGCAAAAACACCTCTCCTGTGAGGAACAGGCTGAAAGAGCTAGGACTGTTCATCCTGGAGAAGAGGAGATCTCATCATTACATACATATACCTGAAGTGAAGGTGCTTAAGAAGGTGGAGTTCGACTCTTTCCAGTCGTACCCAGTCACAGGAACAGAAGCAGTGGACACAAACTGAAACACAGGATGATCTGTCTGAATACCAAGAAACAGTTTTTTACTGTGAGGGTGACCAAGCACCGTCACAAGTTCCCCAGGTAGTTTGTGGAGTCTCCATCCTTGGAGATATCAGAAATCCATCTGAACATTCTCCTGGACAATCTGATCTAACTGAGCCTTCTTGAGCAGGGGCATTGGATTAGATAATCTTGAAAGGTTCCTTCCAGCCTCAGCCATTCTGTGACTCTATAAAAAGTCATAGAGCTAACAAGTAATAGAGCATAGCATTTTCCCTCTCCTAGAGAGCAGGTCTGATTTCTCAGTGTCCACTAAGACACCAGTGGTTACCATCTCTGCTCTCTGCATTACTCACCACAGCTAACTACCAAGAAGATTGAACAGTCCAGAAGCTTGGAACAACTGAACAGGTCTTTCTGAGGACAGTCTCATTTGCTGACCAAGGAGAAATTGTGAGGCCGTTGGAAAAGATAACAGTGTGGGAATGGATGCTTTGTTTGTATCTTTACTCTAGCAAAGGAGCTTTTGCTGCTTCGGAAATTGTGCCAGACTCGGTGATCTAGCAGAAATATTCTTTCTCTAACTTTGAATAACTGTGAATGATCAATTTGGAGATAGCCACCAAGAGCTGTTTTTTAGGATGAATTGTGATCTCAGTTCAGGCTATATAGAAGAAAATAACACCACTCAATTCTGATAAGGGATCTCTGAATTAGAAGTTTAGATTTAGCTGTAATGGGGATGCTCTATAGCAAAGATCTTTATTCATATTTACAGACTTGTAATTTCCCCCAAAAAATACTTGTATTTTCCACTCCATTGTATTTGGTATGGACATCACTCTAGCCTGCTGCACTGGCACACAGTTCAGCCATTGCATTATGTTTGTTTTTTCTCAGTATTCTGATACTCATTCTTGTCCACCATGGTTGCATAACAAGACAGACCAACAGTGGGATTTACAGTAACTAAAGGATGGGTATTGGGAGGGTGAGGAGGAGAGTGTGAGCCCTCCATCTTCACTTACATCAGTGAACTGCAGATGAAGATGGTGAATTCACAGTATTGCACTATCCTTGGCCAAACCCAAATTTCTATGACTAATTATTTTTTTTTAAATTTCATCTTGAGCCTTTTTTCTTTTAGAGTTTATTTCACTACTAACATGGAATGAGCAAAGAATTTATACCAAAGAGTTTTAAATAAAGATAAGGTAAATAACCTCATATCCTCTTCCACTTGGCTCTTCCAGGTAAAACTGGACAGTCAAATAATATCACAATGATGCTATCTTTGTAAAATGCAGGTAAACTTTAGGGAAGTCTAGTAAATGTATGCTTAACAAAAAAAAATTAAGACAGGTGTTTCTGAAAAAGAAGGAAGTAATTGCTTTCAAATCATATCTCAATATTATTAAAAAAATCCATCCTTGTTTGCGTGGGAAGAAAAGAAATTTAATACTTTATGAGCTAACTCCCTAAAATGAGATTAAATATTCTGAATGCTGTAATACTTCAAATAAAAAACTGCCTTGGTTCAAATATTTTATGCTTTTCAGGTGATAGAGAACACTCACGATTCCTGTGTTTCATGTAACTTTCATCATAAACTAGTTATGTTATTATGTCTTATAATTTACCATCAGAAAAACTGAAATTAACCTGACTTATAATAAAAATGAAGCAAACAAACCCTCTGCAACTATAGACTGAACATGGAGACACAACCACTGTTCAGTTCCTTTTGTGCATATACACTTCCCAAAACAAAGAGATGCTCCCTAAGTGTATATTATTTAAGCAATATCTAAATTTCCAAACATTTAGGATCTTTTTACTGAAGTTTGAAGGAAAGTAGAAGGCTCATTCCACAGGACATTGAATATTCTTCTAAGAAAGAACTCAAAGCTAACAGATTCATTTGCAAGATTCTTCTAAATGTCTGATTTAGAATCAATAAAAATATTTTCTTTTAAAAAAATAAAAATTTATTTTTTTACTACAATCGTGATTTCTTCTATTTTAATTGACTCTATTGACATTTGAAATCAATTATTTTTAAGTGAATAAATCAAAACCTATTCTATTGTGAAAGCATTGGGACAGAACATTCAAACCTATGAAAATGCATTTTATATGGGAGACAGAGACATTCTCCACAAAAATGTATTTCTCCAAATTACTTCAATAAAGTCATTTTTGAATGGTAAAATCCTTCTGTTGTTAACATCAAAACTGGCTGTAATTCCTGACTGTGATGAACTGTTTGCTCAGTTTCCTTGTCTCCTTTGTACTTGTAGTCCTCTTTGCAGTATTCTGCTTGTCAGAATGAATCAAAAAGTATCTCCTTCCTACCTCATGATTAAAAGCCCAGCATTAGAAACCCCGTGAAAATCCAAACGGTATTAATCTTTTGCTTCTAGTCTGATTCCTAAATTAAATTAAATAGGGAAAGAGGTAATTTACCCGTCGTCTTACTTCAAACTAGGGTTAATTTTATGTAATTATATATAAATCTAGAGACATTTGTCAGGTTTTTTTCCTAAAAACATCTAATGATTGATACACCAGAACTCTTCAGACAACTTGTTTTCTACTTTGTGATTCATTTAGGGCACCATGATAAAGTTTTAAGAAGTGTCTAATTTAAAATAGTGGAAATTTCCCTTGTTTCGAGTCTAAATCCAGTAGTTATTCTTTTGATCCCAGTCATGTCAGCAAACAGATTACCACCTATACTTCTAGTAGCCTTTTGTCCATCTGAAAATCATCATGCTCTGGTCAGTCAGTCTTCTCCTTTCAAGACCAAGTAACTCATACATTCAGTTACCCCTTGTAAGTCAATGTTTCTAGATGTCTGACAATCATATATATCTAGGTTGTTCACATCTAGTCTGTTAATCTACCTCTTTTTCAGGTGTGAAACGAGAACCCTGAATATCAGAATTTGTGGTCCAGGTAATTGATTTCAAACATATAACACACTATCAACAAAATACTTTGTTGCCATTTTTTCTGGTTAGGATGGGGGGTGGTGGGGTTTTTTTTAGTTGGTTATTTGGAGTTTTTTTTGTGAAGACATGGCATTGTTGGATTCTATTATTGTCATCTAAAGAATTAGTGAAGAAAAGCAAATCCTTTTTCCCTGTCACCAACTCCTCTAAATTCCTCCAATGTTTGTAAATGTGTGATTTAAAATCACATCACATGATCTCGTAAGATATAACACATAAAATTGAATCTCTCTTCCTATAGCATTTTGATTTATGCTCTCCCAAATGCATTTGTGCTTGCAGGTTTTCCACTTTGGGAGAAAAATATAATACCTAAGAAAGAAAGTGCACTAAAAACTTATTAGAAATGGCCAAAGCTGCAAATAGGTAAATAGATCTGGAAACAAAGAAGGCAAAGGAAGCATAAACAAGAAGAAACTACACCAAATACTTTTAATAAAGAATGGACTTACTTTGGGGGGGGGGGGGGGGGGGGGGGGTGGGGTGGGGTGGGAAACAACCAAAAAAACTTCAGGGTTTATTAGGTTACTATTAGAAATATCACTCCTCTAAAATTTCAGAACAATTTATAAAAACTATTACCATTTATTTAGACAGAGATGTTTATAGAGATCTGAATATTGAGAAATTCCTGTTATGAAGAAAATAATGCTGATAATGACATTTTCTCCAAACTTTCTGAAATTAAGTCTAGACAAATTATGAAGAGGAGTTCTTTCTGCATAGGAAGGCCTCGAATAACAATAACCTGGAAAGTCTTTAAATACCTTGTGGAGGATGATGACAGGTGTGCTAATATCCATTTGCACTTAGGAAATCAGATCTTCCAGGTGTTTAACTGCTGGAACAACCTGAGAAACGCCACAGAGCTTTCTCCATCATTAGGCATCATTTATATAAGATTTGTGGTTGTATTTCCCATGAAAATTATGATTATATTTGAAAAAAAAAAGATTTGTGGCAATCATCTGGGAAGTCTTAGGCTGGAGCCATGTTAAGGTTATTGCAATCTCCTTTCTTGTCCTTTCATCTACCATGGAGAGGACACAAGAGAGGTTCCACTCTTTGTGGGGATACTTTGAGGACTTGTGATCAGAATTCAGTGATTGGCTTAGCCTTCAAATACCTCACTTTCGATGAAAAGGCAGGGTAAGCTAAAAGAAATAGACTTCACTTGTCTACTCAGTCTGGATTTCTCCTCCGACCTTTACCTGCCTTTTTAAAGCAAGCGGTTAAGGCAGGAAAGGAAGACTTTCTGTCCCTGTCCGTGTAGAGCGTGGGACAATAAAGCTTAGGTCTTGGCAGGTTATCACTGTGCTAACGTAGCACAGGCATGCACATGGCCTCTGTTAACCCAGCTATCAACACCATGGATTACAGGAGATGTATTCATCAACACCAAAACCCTCCCATAAGCTGCCTAGTCAAACTCTGCCTGTAACATAAGCACTATCTCAACCTCAGCAGCTTTTGAGATGAGAGTAGAGTATAACAAATAATAACACCAAACTTAGAAAACTCCCCCTCCCACCTCCTTCCCTAGGATAAATGAAGAGTGTTTTAGAAAGGTTTCTCCTTTGCTTTTCTATTTTGGCTGCAGATCACTATTATATAGTTAATTGAGCACATAAATAAAATTTAATAGAAAAGGTCACCCAGCTCTCCTTGGGCAGGTATGGCCTTTGTCTCACCAAAGGACAGCATCACCATCTGCTCAGCAGTGCCGGGTCTCTCCCTAACTTACTTATCCACAAAAGGAACATGAAGGTTACTGAGACCTATGTGTAAAGCGCTGGGAAAAAAAACAGGAGGAGGCTGACCCACGTAATCATAAATGGATCCCCACCCTGCTGGCACATGCCTGGTAATAGACTCCCTAATGCAGGGATTGTCTCTCGGCAGGGCCTTGCTCTCTTAGATAGAGTGCACTGGAGAGATTTGTTTTTAGCGTCACCTCTTTTGATGGAGGGAAGGATGGGGAGAAGTGATTACAACTTTGTAGACAAGGAGAGGGTAGTGAGAAAGCAGAAAACTATCCAGAGAACAGGATTTGACCTCCATGTCTTTAGAGTAGCATAGGAGGGGGTAAGTAATTCCCCTAGATGATGCTTTGGAAGGCAATGGATGACATACATCTTAGCTGAAAACCTAGAGCTTCATTTTGTATCAGTGGGAACTGATTTTGTACCAGTGCTGCTAAGACACAGAAAAACAGGTAAAGGCACAAGCTCTGTCAAGCAGCAGTCATGTCACTCTGAGTGCCCTCAGATTGGCTTGTTTCATTACGTGTAATTCTATGTGCTTCTCATTGGCAGAGGGAATTGTGTTCTAATATGTCAGAAAGGTTTATGGAGACTAATTATTAATATTGGTGAAATGCTCATATAATCTAAACAAAGAGTTACAGAAATATCCCTAAGAAACTTAAGTAGGTCAGGTTTTGACTGATATTTTTTCTGCAAGGTTGATGCCAGACATTCAAGAATATCACTGATACAGAATATTAAATAAATGCTATGTTACTGAAAACATATAAGGTACTACAGTAACGCAGCCTTAGCCTATCAGAGACCAGCTCAATCTGACACAGGTGTATTGATGATGCCAATTTTGTCAGTGACAAAACAGAATAACCTTTTTTAACAGTATTCTGGGTGAGAGATGATTTTCAGGGGGAGAAATTAATATGCACAAAACTGCTGACTACATAAGGTACAAGTTAACATCTTTGAAAATATAGGCAAGGATTTGTCGGCTTGCAGGCAGAATTCACTGCTGCCTCTGCTGCTTTGCCATGCAGTGGGAGCTGATTAAACAAGAGTTTCAGACTCTTGAGTAAAGAATTGTCACCCAGTTCTTCAGCAGGTCAAGGGAAACTTGTTAACTCTCAAAGGTGTCTGAGTATTTGAAGACCATTGCCTCCCTTCTGTGAAGATGAGCATTTGTATTCTGGGTGTACTCAAATGAGCAGCACAGAACAGGGTGTGAGCGAATCACAGATCCTGAATATCCTTCCCAAGCCATGGTGACATTACTGTTCCTGTCAGCCTCTTTGCAGCTGCACAGGAAGGAAAACAGTCAAGAATGTAAATCTTTCACAATAGCAACAAGGAGAAAGTTTTGGTTTGTAAACACAACAATCAAATATGATATTTTCCTTGGAATTCCTAATTCACAGGAAATTCGTACTATTCCTGACCACTTCAGCATAATTCAGACTGATCATATTTGTTAGGTAAGATTTCCCAAGAATTGGGAAGGCTACCTATCCACCAGTTTTACCAGACAGCAGCATGGATATTAATAAAAAAATAAAAAGAAATCTTCATTTGCAGCAGCACAGCATGAAAGCCCAAGGGACTCATATCACTCTCATTCTGCTACATGAAAAAGATCATCATAGGATTCAAAACATCCATGGAAGATAGAGACCTACAACAGCTCCAGCACCCTTAACCCTCTTCAAAGAACTGAGAAAGCTCAGTGGCCATGGGCGTGGGAGTTGTGTGCACACAGATTGTGCTTCGCAGAAGTTGTAATGCTGGATGACAGGGAGTGAAAAAAAGCATATATAAGTCAACGCTGGATATAGACTTTGGGCAGTGAGACATGTGGGAAGAAGCAAGGAAGAGGCAAGACAGAATGTCCCTGTCCTCCAGCCACTATAAGGACAAGAATGTCAAATTGATTAGACATGAAGTGTAAGTGGAATCTCTGTTTTTCATTTTTGAAAAGTCAAGTCTAGAAATATCACCTAGGTAGATTCACGGTTTTCTTACCATTCCCACAGACTGGGGTGGCTGCTTTCAAAGGCGCCAGTCATCTTGGACATTTTACTGTATAGTGCTCTGATTTAGCACTTGTCAAAGCTTGAAAATGAACTAGAACTTAATAATTTTTCAGGCCTGCCTATGACTGTTGATTTTCACTCTCTAAAAAGCAAATATCTTGTTACTTTATCAAGCTGTTATGGCGCCTGACAGCTTATATGTATATACAAAATATATCCAAGGAATGAGCCAGATATAACGCAAGTATATATATAACACACAGATGCAAGTGTGATCTACTAAACCAGCTGGAAAAAAAATGTTGAAATATCTCATTCCTTAGACTAACTGGTGTATGTTTATTAATTAATATGAAATGCAATTAACAATTACATAGAATGTAGAATCTTTTTCTGCTTTGCTTTTTAATTAGCACACTCAAATGTTAACTATGAAAGAAATTTACCTTCCAGCCTTATTACAGTGGAATTTTCCACTGCTGTGTTGAACACTGAGAAAGAAAAAAACTATGTTGTAATTCTGCAATGATCTACGTCTTAAATAATTCAAAAGGGAAGTTGACTGTACGCCTGTAACTCTGATTACAGTGAAAGACAGTGACTCTAGACTGCCCACTGATTTAAAAGCATCTGCAGGCACCTTATTTAGAGACCTGAAAAAAAACAGTGGAGGAAAACTTGTAAATGTTCCTCAAAGATCATAAAAAATACTGAAGCCGTAGAGTGATAAATTACCAGACCTGTAATTCAATCTTAGATTCCTAATGATCTCATCAATCAATCAGACTTCATGGCTGCAATTTATGATTTCATCTGAACCCTCTTTATTGAGTTGTGACTTTGTTATAAATCCCACATTATCCATTATCCTTACATTGAAAATACACTACCTTTTTGCAGTAGCACTCAACAGTTCTGTCCGCTTTGAGGGCTTATCAATTATCCCATTAGAAATTCTACTTTTCAAAGTGTTACAGATCAGCTAGGAGAACATACTCACGTAGATTCTCTATGTGATATTAGAAAGTGGAGGATGGGGTTACAATTAGGCTCCTACCCTGGCAAAGAGCTTGTGCAAATCCTTGCTGCACACAGCTTATACAAACAAACTTGCCCAAGTCACTCGAGTGCCTGAACTGCTTAAGTGCATGGCTGTATCATCTGGCAGACTACAGAGCAGAGGAACCTGAAGCTTCTCCTGACAGTGGCTAGCAACATCCTTGGCAGGGCTAAGTGAATTATCCAGGGCGAGACATCCCACCACCACCACCAATCCCTTAAAATAGGGAAAGGGTCCAGCTGAGGCACCCCTGTTACACAAGCAGTTTCACTGTGCCTGACTGGATTTTAATGAGGAAGGTGTGGTGGGGTGACCATACTGTTTATTTCTTCTGTGGGGAAAAAACGCTAACATTAATAGTCCTTTTGCAGAGAGTGAGTTAGTAAAACATAGTGGCACTCACAGTGTAGCTGAGCCACCTACATGCATTTCACCACCATGCTGAATTTGACAGCCAGGTGAGATGCAGTTAGTATAGGAGAAAAAAATAGCTATCAGTGCTTTGGGGTTCACCAACACAATGCCAAAAAAAATGGACCTACACACTCCAAATAAGCCTAAAATTGTGCACAGCTAAGCAAGACCATGTCTGAGTCATAGCTAGAGAGCTGACGAGGGAAGGGACTGATGAAAGTCATTGCTTCCTCCTAGCAAGAAGGCAGTTGTGAACCAACTCAGAAAAGCACAGCTTCATGACAACACTGAGGGCAGAGGGTGGGTGAGCTCTTGAATCTTGAAGCATCCATGGTGCTAAAGGAGAGGCGTGTTCCAACAGGGACACAAGTCAGGAGATAATGCACAGATACTGTTCCCTCAGCAATAGGGCACAGTCCCACAACACCAGAGTGGGGATGGGCAAGTGTCAATTTCCAGCTCTACTGACAGCCCGAGAGAAGACAAAGTGATGATTCAGGTCCAGGGTCCATCAGAGCCTAGTCAGGAACAACATGAAATGGAACTGGTAATAAACTTTGTCTTTTGTTCCCTTCTACCACTTGAATGGCACCAGTCTTACCTTCTTCCTCATGACTCCTAACTAACACATAACAACATGGCCAAAGACCTTTTTATCCTTTCCTCCTCTCCAGGCCGCTCTTGTGCTCTTGTCTTTGGTTACAGAGTTGAGGTCAAGTGTGTGTAAGAACATGTTGAGAACATGCTAGGGCGTGGATTCAGTCCACTGAGCCAACAATGCAAAATAGTGCACTGAAACCACATGGGCTGTATTGAAATTGTTTCTGTAATGCTTTCCAAAAGCAGAACCTTAAAACAATGGGGCTCGGTCTTGCTTAGTACGCTGATGTCTTCCCATAATGACTCTACGCAATCCAATATCCATCTGAACTGCTTCTCCACTTCAACGGAAAAGCACGTTATATTTTTTTCCAAAGCATAGTAATCAATTAAACTTGTCTAAGTCAGCTTAATTCCTCTTTAAACCTTTCCTCTATTTCTAGAGGATATAATTCTGGTACTGTGGCATTTTAAAGTTCAGCGACAGTTTTGGGGTACTCTGCTCTGAAACATTAAGGTGAATTTTCAGTGAGAAATTCCACGATGTTTCAAAAATTCTCACCAAGGTACCTAAAAAATCCCAACCAAAAATAAATTTTAAACTAGCATCCCTGTTACAGTCATAAAAAGATTAGCCTCACCTGCAGAATTGTCTAGATGCCAACCTCTGCACATGCCATCAATAGAAAAAGACACAGAAGGAAAATTATAGTGACTTGTTCATTGCTTTTCATAGAACAATGTGTGGACAATAAACATGTACAATGGATGTATATTTATTTTTCTACCTGTTGCTGTAACCATTCTTTTCTTTTTAATCTGATACGAAGTACTTATTTCATTAAACAGTAATCATTTCCTATTAATGAGAATTTATGATTGCTACCAAAATTCAGCATCTTATCCTCATTTTTGAGTCATCATAAACTTATACATATCCACCAGCTGTAAGCAGACAGGCCACTGATTGAATTACCTGCTCACCTTTACTGATCACCTGGGGAATCCTTCTCAAAAAGAAAACAGTTTCCTTCCCTGAAGGCATTATTAGTGAAATTCTCAGACCTTTGCTATATTTGAGGTCAGACTGGATGGATGTATCATTTCATTTCAATCTGAAAATCTGTGTGTCAGGTTTTTTTTTTTTTAATCACTTCCACCACATCAATCTACTTTTAGGAAAGAAGAAAATCTACAATGTTGTGTACTCATTTGGACGTGCTATATCCAGGGGAAAAAAATGTGATAAGGTGGGAAGGATAGAATAAAGCACGATTCTCAGAGTCAGTTGATATCACTGCTAATTAAAAGAAAAATCATTAGTTGTTCTCAAAAACTGAAAGTGCTTGCAAATGTGGAAAAAAAGAAAAAGCCAAAGGTGTTTTCGTGAATCACACCTTAAGGTATAACTTTCTTTAAGATCATGTTCCATAAGCTATTAATGAATCTGCACTGACTTCTGCAAACATTGTTGGGAAACTGAGAAGTTTCCAGTTTCCTTCCAGCATCCAGCATGAATTGTGGTCGTTAATGTTCCCAGTAAAGGAATCCATCTCCAAAGCATACACATCTTAATTTAGGTGTCTGCCTCTGCAGATGTGATTTGGTGGCTTCAGTAGAGGCTAGTGTCATTCAAGATGTCATTTGGACTCCAGCTGCCAGTCCAGAAGGGCACAGGTCTGCCATAGACCTACCATCCCCACATGATTTCCTCACATGCAGTAGTTTAGATAGATGAAAAAAAGCCTCAGGTCTCCACTGACGGTAATGGTACCTAAAATGTTTGATTCAAATGGATGTGTGAATTTAGGGATCTAAATTCACTAATCATGAGCTGAAACCATTCCCAAGTTTCTAAATTGGCTTTGGAGAAACAGGTCTTGATGTAGTGTGCACAGTTCTTTTCAGTCAGTCTTAGGGATATATGAGATATTCTGCATTTGCAGTCTCCAGGGATGGCAGCAGAAACAAACAGTGGCGTTAGCGAAAACAGTGTGGTGTTAACTCCAGGGAAGCAAAATTGCTTACAGGTGAATGCCAGGCAGGGTTAGAGCCTGGAAGGCGTTTCTTCCCAACATATGACATTGCTGAGCTAGTTCAGTACATTGCAGGGAAAGAGAAACTACTCAGTACTTCTCATTACAAATTCTTTTGAAGGCAGGAAAACACTCCGGATGGACAAGGCACAATATTACCACGAAGTAAGCTTTGAGACCTGACACAGGGCAGGAGAGAGTTTATAGACTTTCTAAATTGCATTTCCTCTCTGACAAAGCCATTACGAAGAAAAGTATCTTAGCGAGCTGTAACAATACAGGAATAAACTGAAATGCAAGTTTTACCAAACAAGCCCTGCAGCACTTCAAGTGAACTGCCTCTAAGGACAAAAAGAGTTGTTACACTCTTTTCTGGACTTGTGCAGTCACACCAACCAAAGCAAATGGACCATGACAGCCAGACATCCCCAATCACCATCACAAAAACCTGTCATCGCCACATATTTATCCCCTACTGACAAGACAGATTCAGGTTTTCTGGTTACTGAATCCGTTGCATAGTCTGCTTCAGCGAGATAACAAAAATGCCAGCAGGGAGTATAAAATGTGCTGCCTCAATTATCCATCCAGTGTCACACACTGGATAATTGTTACTCCTCTGAGATTCAGAACTTGCTGAGGAGGGGAGAAGGGACAATCAGACCTTTTGGACCTGTGTTGAAACTCAGATTAACCACCGTACCAAGAGAAAAAATATATGAAGCATCCAATGTGCCTGTTTAATTACTCATGAATATAAATCAAAGAATTTAAGTGGTCTTTAAATAAAAATTTGGACAAATAATTCTCATTGTAATAGATTATATAACTGGCTGGTACAAAGCCAAACTGTAAAGATTATTAAAATCTGAAAGCATTCAGCCTCACCCCTGACATTTTTTTCAATCATATAAGCGCTCATCAAAACTGGAATAGCATGAAGGCATCCTCACAAACGGATATTTTGCACCCATTAAACAGCATATGAAGCAAAGAACCACAACTCCTTCTCTAGCAGCAGAAGCAGGCAAAAAAAGTATGTTAGAAGGCTGAATTTTCTGATCATACCCCCTTTAATTTGGGGAGTCCTGGTGATGTAAACCATGGAGCTGTGTTTCAGTCCGGATTGCAGAAGCCTAACCCAGGCTATACTATCAGGGCTTGAAGTAAGGTTGATATTGCCTCACTTTACAAGTAAAGCAACTACTATTACTTCCTTGTTTAGGCTTCTCCTAGCAATGATGGAAAGGATCGTGGGGGCACAATTAATTCTTTCTGGTTTAGAAGGCATTATTCTATATTTGTGTTCACCTTGGTGCACCTTGGAGAAACAACTCTTCCCAGCCAAATCAGTAATTCACCCTTCTCTTCAAAAGATGGCATAAATAGCCTTTGTTTGCTTTATGAATATAATTTTAGAAGACAAACACAAAATTTTGTATAGTTGTAAGATTAATGGCTAGGAATGGGCACAGTTGTTAGGTAATTCATTTAAGAGCCTTCACTGGCAGATTTCTATGGGAAGGGGGCATTTAAGGATGATGATCCTGGTGAAATTTCAGAAACACCAAGATACTTTAGGGGAAAATTTAGGTTTTTAATATGCAACAACACATTTATTGGCATCTTCGAGGCAAAATTATGTGTAAAAAAATGGCCCAGAGTGCAATAAGCAAAAATAACCCCTGGAATGTGCCTCACTCTCTCTCTTTCATGCAGAGTTCAATGACTGGGCAACTGCGAGTGTGTGGAGAATGGTTTGACCTACTTAGCTCCAGAGATTGACAGAAACATACACAAATAAAATAAAAGAGAAACAATAGCTCTTGCAAGTGTAACTGAAATAGTGCAGTTTATAGCTTTGTGGCATCTATAGGTTGCCATGGTGATTCTACAGGGAACAGCAGTAGCTATAGCTGTAGTTAAGGTTACAAATTTAATTCCATACCTTTGGATTCTCATATCTTTACCCTACATATACTTCCACTGAATTAGACATGTACAGTTCATTGTGAAGTCATCAATCTTAATCTGCTCACACCTCTGTAACATAACAATATTTGAAAATAAAGCAAAGCTTGCCTACAGGATGAATGTTTTATGACTGATTACAACCAGCTGGTTACCTCATTTTTTCAAGTTAAATAAGATTTGCTGGAGCCATTTTCCAGCTGGATTAGAAGAGTAGGAAAATATTGTTTTGCTTTCTTAAAAAGAAAGTCAGATGAACCAATAAATGACTTCAACAAACATCTGCCTTTAAAAGGCACAATTATAATATCAAATAAGTATAGGACTTCAAATTTAACTTGTGCATATATTTGCTAAATTGGGTGTCAGAGCCTATAAATGTCACTTGCATATTCAGTTATCAGTTCTAAATACCCATGTCATAGAATTCACAGCTGCATACCTTTGCATTCCCAAAACCACAGAATAAATACCCAATGAAAACAGAGAGCCAGTGGCAAAGCAGTGAAGCAGTTACATTTACTTCTGAGCACAAAAATCCCCCTTTGTGGACATCTATTCCATTGTTTCTATTGTCACAGCATCTGCCAGCTTGGTTAGAGTTAAAATAAAAAAAAATCAAGAACCTATAACTATAGCATCAAATATGTAAATGAATCATAGAATCACGGACTTAGTGAGTTTGGAAAAGACCTTGAAGATCATCTAATCCAATCATAAACCTAACACTGCCAAGTCCATCACCAGCCCTTGTCTGTAAGTGTCGCACCTACATGTCTTTTCAGTAGCTCCAGGGATGGTGACACGACCACTTCCCTGGGTAGTCTGTTCCAATATTTAAAGCAGAGTTATTTTTCTAAATAAGCTTCCAAGCTCATTTTTTGACAGACTCCTTATTCACATCCCTGTGAATTTTTCCAGTGGGTGACATTGCATACCTCTATCCCTGGTGAGCCTGAAACAGTCTTTGAAGAATCTGCCATCACAACAGTCATATATTAATAAATAGAGAAGGACACTGCCATCTGAATGGGGGAAAGCTACTCTCTCATGGTTCTAGGTAGATGGTCTCATTAACAGTGCTAGCAGAAATCAGCTCAAGGAGAGGAACTACCTGACAGTGGACTGTTTAATTCTTTAGTGCTTTCAATACAATCTGATGGAAAGTGAGAAGGAAAATAAACCTGAGATGATAACAGTCACATTTAAAAAAGGGAAGACTCCAGGCGAATCTGATTAAAACCACTACAAAAATAAAAAGCATTAAGCACTGAAAATACCTGGTAACAGTTTGATTCCCTGATTTGCTTAGAATCATTTTAAGATGGGTTTCCTGAAAAGGTGGGCTAAAAGTCACTACAGGGTATCACTACAGGCTAGTTGCTGCCAAATTGCTCCTCAGAGAGCTTTAGCTCCTTTACTCCACCCTCAGGCAGACCAGCTATTGCTCCTGAGTTTGCTTTTCTCTTCATGTGGATAGCTTTATCTTCTGCATTCTTCCTGATGATCAGTACAACTAATCAGAACTAAAACAACAGGCTAGCAGATAATGTTGATGAGGAAGTTTTTAAGAGGCCTGTGCTCATCATTCACTGTTTATTACTTACACTTCTCAGATTCTGTGCTGAAGTTTGCTCAGCTTTCAATGATCAGATGTTTTCCCAGTTTAGAAACTTGAGAGCTACAATGGTGAAGTAATTGGTAAATAAGTGAATTTTTTACTACAAATCTGTGATAAATTAAGTTTAGCAATAATCACTATTTCCGTCTCTGTATACAGGAAAAAAAATGCATCCTGTTGGATTTACATCAGCATCAATGAGAGTCAGAGCAGAGTTCAGTGTTAAATCCTACTTGGATGAGTTGGATGTGGACACCTACAAAGAGCATCCTTCAGGCTTCTCATGCAGTTTCAGATTCCTATTTCCATGTCGCAGTTAGATGCTTATTACTTGTTATTTATTATTACTTTTCAGCAGGTGTCAGAAATTCCTACCATAAGGTCACCTTATTGGCTGACATCCCTTTTGATAGTTTACCATCATTATTCTCTTTTCTTTCAGTTTTGGTTGGGTTTTAATGAAACAAGGGCAACTGGTAGAGGGAAAGCATAAACGTTTACATTCGCAGAGATGTAAAACAACTGAACCCTTGGAAGTGGAAAATCATTATATGTGGACCATGTAGTGCACCACAATGCTTTATCCCTGGCTCTGCTCCTGCCTCCTTTTTGTTGCAGAGGAAAGAGGACAATAGATATTTTTAGCCTGCGTTGTCTTGCAAATATGTCAGAAATCTTTTTTTCTTAATGGAACACAAGTGCCAGGTGTATGCACAGCTCTGAACAGACCTGCCTGTGAGAAAGTAAAGGTCCTTGTGCATCATCGGGGGTCATAAATGAATACACTAGAGATATCATAATGTAGGAAACTTGATCCTTTTCCTGATATAAATGCTAGAATATAATAGTACCTGTGACATTTGAGAACTATTTTAAATCTATTACATCAAGTGCTTTCCTGAAATTGAATTTTGTCTCATACATTTTTTTTAATTAAAAAGTATATTTTTCAGAAATTTGCCTATTTGGTAAAGAATTAAACTGAGTGCTCAGAAAGAGAAGGATTTAACTGGACTGTTCATCAGAGTGCACACGCATCAGCCAACATATTACGTTTTCAAGAAACAAAAAAATAGAAAGCTCGAGATATTATTCTGTACTATTATACCAGTTCCATCTCCTGGACTAGCACACAGATACTTATGGACAGAGACTTGACTGCATGATCTGTGTTTTTAATTCCTTTCTTGGAAAATAACAATAGTTTGTATAAGAAATTGAAATTGTGGTGTATTTTTTAGCTTGTTTTTTCAAATACCTTGGAGGAAACTCATTCCGTTTTATGACAGACTCTTGTGTGTACGGGTTTTATAACAGGCAGAATATTCAAATTTATACGTCAAATACTTGGAAACATTTAACTGTTCTTTGCCACCAGTTTTCAGCTTCTTCTTTCCTTACTTGCTCTACTCCAGCTGAGCCCAGGCACAGCTCTGACAAGAGCTGAATTAGCTTTAAATATTTCTCTACACCTCTTCTCTCTCTGTCTGCCAGCCAAGCTCAACTTATATAAAGAGAGATGCTACTGTTGTTGCACAGTGTTCTTTCCAGAAAGATTAGTCAGTGGGTCTCCTTGTTTTGTGGTTCACTTGTACAAATTCTGTATACAAGGAAGCTTATCCACATTACTTCTCTGAAAAAAGGACATCAAATTGACTTTTAATTTCGCTTTAGCTGATTGACGGGGACTGCTTCTGCCCAAAATGAAAATTGGGAGTGCACGCTACATTCAATGGCTTTAGGAATCTTGTTTCTTTTCCTGGCACTCTAACCCACTGAAGCAAGCAAATCCCTATCTAGATTTCATTTAGGGTTCACTCCAGGCACACACACAGGCAGCAGGCTGCCACTGAGGCTGAGGTGAGTGTAACTGAAATGGGAGCTGAAATAGAGACAGATTCCTCAGTGCTAAGAGCCAAGACCTCTGGCTTGGAGCTAATCCATGTTGTGCTGAACCACAAATGATCCTTCGTGAATCTCAAGAATTACAGTGACACTTTCCTCCACAATAAACCAAGCTGGAGCTGCGATATTACTGTAGAGTAAATCTGTGGCTAAAAAGCATTAAGGAAGTATTAGTAAAGTTATTCGGTCACACACACAAATCACTTCATTACAAACTTTGGCCGGACACAAGTTCATCACCTTGGTGACTCCTCAAATCCCATATGGTTGTGATTCCTTTATTACCAAACCAAAAGTTCAGATGTATTCTTGATGAAATCCTTGTGGTTAAGCACAGACAATACAAGAATGGTTTTGGCCTTAATTGTTTTCTAGTGGTTAATGCTTTGCACCAAAACGCAATAATATTATTTGCATATCCAAGTACCAAAGAATGGGTTTACACAGGTACGTTGATGCTCAAATTTCTTGCTGGAGTCTCTGGACCCTGTCCATTTCAAATGTACACTATTTAAAATACACAAAATGCTTATTCATGTGGGACCAGGGTTTGGGCACTTCTTTAACACTAAGTATAAAAACCAGCCCTGTAGAACTGCCAGCAGTGCTTGCCGTACATGGGATATGTATGATGGAGTGAATGTCTTCTTTTCCCAGGGAACTGTTATAGCTCACAATCCAATGTATAGCTAATGCCCATACAGAATATTATTGTTTTATTTATTTTCACCATTTCAAAAAAAAAATCTACCTCCCTCTGCCTAATCCTATTCTCCCTTTCATGATGAAGTTTTCTGCCCGCTCAGTAGAAGCACACAAAGAATTGATCCAGCATTCAGCACAACTGAGCACATGAAAACCTTCAGGAAAATAGACTGAAAGACCCTGGCTACTCCTAGTTCTGTAATGTTTAGTATTACAGACATATTAAACAACTTTTATCCTACACATTTATAAGAAGGAAAGCTGTAGAAAATCCAGGGCAAATCATCTTGGACAGAAGGAATGTTATCTGCAGGAGGTCAAGGAGAATTGGCAACTCATGTCAGTTTCTGGTATGTCAATAATAAAAATATTTACATGTCCGCTATATCGTGTAGGCTGGAAAGCATTTGCTTTGTAACTATCCCAAGTTTCGGTATGTCTAATCTTGCCCTGGTGCTGGCTATGTTCCTATGAAATAGAAGGGCCTTATTTTTCTCTTGGAAGAAGAGGCCTTAGGGAAGAACTCATTTTTGGTTTTTCATGGCTAAGGCAAGTCACGTACTCATTACAAGTTTTTGGGCAGTAGTGAAAAGTGGACCTGAATGAATCATGGAGCTAAAACTCTTGTATGAATCATAAGGCTATAACTAAGAGTGAGTCATTCCAGGATGGAAACAGCTGTACTGAGTACCACCACTTTCTTTGTCAAAAAAAAATTCTCAGGAGGTGCACATCATCAGGCTGGCACCCCCTCAACAGTGAGAGGGAGCTCTGGACAGCAGAGCCACAACTGGTCCTGTCAGTGCCACGCAGGAGGGGCAACACAACAGGGCATTGGCCATCTCTGACAGTGGCAAACTGCTGGAAAACGCTATGCTCAATATTTATCACATGCGAGTCATTGTGTAGCAACTAAGAAGGAATCCTGAGGGTTGCAATATTCTCGAAACTGTATTAGCTTACTTTCTTGCATCAGCCTCAACTCTTAACATTGCTGGAGTGCTGGACATCACTACTTGATCCTGATGAGATCCCTGTATGCTGGATTCTTCTCTCTGGCAACTTTGCATGGTGCAGACAATAAAAAGTTGACTAGAAGATTTCTGATAAAATCAGCTGGGGATTAGTTATTCTCTCCTTCAGCACAAGCAAGGCACTGTGTAAGTACTCCGGGTGAAATGGATCCCACCTAACTGCAATTATCCACCCTATCTGGACAGATCACAATGTTGATCCAAGAAAGGCACACTGATTCTTTATCTGATTTGCACCTCCTTTTCCAAGCTGAAAAAGCCCCAGTATGGATCACAGAGCTCAGTAAGTCCGATGGCCTTTGCCAAGATATGGTAATAAATCCCATCAACCCTCTGGAATGAAGTTAGAGGCTATAAGTCTTTAAATACACCAGTTCATTAAAGGATATTTGTAAGGGAACCATACAACTCTCAATGGAAACACTCCTCTAATCTGATAGTGGCTTTCAGACATTATTTCAGATTTTTCATTGCTGTAAAATGAGGTTGGAATTGTTAGGATAATCCTACTGATGAACTTCCAATGTTCAACTTGTCTTGCCTAGAGACCACTTATGTTCAGAGCTAAAGCTATAGACACATCTTTTTGGCCATGGAAGAGTCTGCCCTGCCCTCCCACACTGCGGGTCTGTGCTCGCTGTGTTTCCCCTGACTTGCACAAACAGTCTGAATAGAGGTACTTTCCACATAAGTCACTGGAAGTGGCTAATTGCAAACTCAAAGGAGAAGAAAACAGCACAGTAGATGTGTCTGTTGGACATTCTGACAGATTCATGACACGACAATGAACCAGTTGGAAAGTGTTTGCAAGCTTGGTAAAAAATAGGTTTTTGTTATAGTTTATTTAACATTTTTAACTCAATATCTTCTCTTAGGGGAGTAGTATTTTTTGGCTGAAACAGCCATTGCCTAGGTAACAATACCAATCAGAAGAACCATCTTCTCCACATGGACTTCTTAACATTTTGTACTTCTGCATAGACTCACCAAGGAGAAATATTCAGAGAAGGCCCTATAATATGCTGATCACTCTCACTTTGTCCAATCCCATACTCATGTCTCCAGAACTGCTAAGTTTTCAGGTATAAGCCTTCCTCTAAACCATTGCTGAAATAAGTCTATTTTCTCATTGCTTTTCTGGCCCTTTACCTCTTGAACTGTAAGCTACAGCCTCTTTCAACAAGTTTCTCTTTCTGAGTCTGCTTGAGATGGATCCACAATAATTTTTTCCCTTTTTGTTTTGCTTCAGCTCATCTTTCCATCTTGTAAGAGATTCTGATAGTCATCCCTGTCATTCTCCACTGACCTCAGATCAGAATCAGATGTGAATGAAAGCCCATTTTGCTAAGAATTTTCTGGTTTAAGGTTGTTAAAAGAACATCTCTAAGCTGCTTTTTGCAGCTAGCATTCATTTCACTTGTTAGCCTTTACATCCCTGGAGCAGCTTGATCCAAGCTTGTTTTAACCACATTGATGGTTGCTCTCTGACCTTTCTCTACATCTTGTTATTGATTAATACACTAGTGACAACCATGTTCCTTCGATTTCTGTAAGCAGGAAGCCTTACAACATATGACCAAAGGAAGCCAATGCTATATCTTAGTATTAGGGATGGTTATAAATAAAAGTTTAAGAAGTTTTCCTTTAACACCCTTCTGCCATTCCAAAATATTCTCATTTCCATGCAGCTCCAGTTGCTCGAATTCGTGTGTTACTCTCACAATAATGGCACTTCTTTATGTAGAAACCTAACTGTTCTTGACTCTAATTCTGTAAAGTAATATGGCCATTAATGCAATAACTCCAGGATGAGTGCTGAACCAAATTTGCCATAGCCACCTCCATTCACAGAAAAATTACTTAACAAATGGTCTAGAAGGAACCTGAAGAAGTCACCTAGTCCCCTGCCATGTAGCTGGCAGTCCCATAATGCTGACATCATTTGTGACAGAGAGAATTGTTGTCTCATCCTAAAACCTTTTGATGATTTTAACAATCCTACTCTTAGTATTTCTCCCAAAGGCTAATCTGAATGGCCCTTACTATAATTTAGGATTTGTCCTTTCCCAGGTAGTACAATCACTTTCTAAATCCAGAACATCTAGATGTTTTCATGTGTTTCACAGACACTTCTGTAATTTATCCCCCACTAACATCATTCTTTTCCAAAAAAGCATAAGTGTACAAAGTGTATCTGTTCTTTTCTGCTCTCTTCTGGCATCTCTTAAGGAAATCCTATCTGTGTGTTTGTTCCTCCTTGAGCATCTGAGCAGTTGATTTGTTCAGTTGATTGTATACCTTCTTACTCTTGGTTATTTCTTCCTGATCTATAGTTTGACATATTTGATCAGAAGGATAGACCATATCAACAAAGTTGTATGAGGAACGGTTGAGTTTTGGAGACTTGTGGATCTTTTTCCCAGGTTGAAACAAGGAACCAAGGACATGATACTGCTGTCAGACAATTTTCTTTCTGTAACGGTGCAAATGATGGTGTAGATATCTTCAGAATTGGCAGAAGGTTTTGAGGTAAAGTACAAGAAATGCTGAGTAATTTCGTAAGGTTTCTTGCACAGTTCTGCGTTCATCTATGAGTGACCCTAAAATTCTTATAGAATCATAGAACAGTTTGGGTGGGAAGGGGCCTTAAAGATCATCCAGTTCCAACCCCACTGCCATTCACAGGAAGGGACATCTTCCACTAGATCGAGTTGCTCAAAGCCTCATCCAGGCTGGACTTGAACAACCTCAGGGATGGGGCATCCATGACTTCTCTGGGCAACCTGTTCCAGTGCCTCACCACCCTCACATTAAAAACAAATCTTCCTAGTATCTAATCTAAATCTACCCTCTTTCAGCTTCAAACAGTTACCCCTTGTCCTTTCACTACACTCCCTGATAAAGAGCACCTCCTCATCTTTTTTGTAGGTCCCTTTAAGTACTGGAAGGCTGCGATTAGATGTCCCTGAAGCCTTCTCTTTGCTAAAGAAGACCAACTTTCTCACCCTGTCCTCATATGGGAGGTGCTCCAGCCCTCTGATCATCTTTATGGTCCCCCTGTGGACTCACTGTAACAGACCCATGTGCTTCCTGTGCTGGGGAATCCAGAACTGAATGCAGTACTCCAGGTAATATTATTTTTATATCTTTAATAGTTCAGAGCAGACTCAAAGCTGGTTTTATAGATTCATCCAGTAGAATGGAGCGTGCAGTGAAATCCTACTTTTAAGGTACTATCATTCAGATGGGGTATAACCTACTTCCAGACTTTCTCCCTTTCTAATCTAGCCATGAACAAAGAAAATGCCAGTTTCTATATAGGTAGCAATAAATAGAAGAAGCCAATGCTTATTCTTTGACCCAAAGGCAAGGCAGCACAGCACTACTCTCATTCATATGAATAAACTTACCATCACAACCAGAAGAAACAGACAGCGGTTTCATGCAGATTGTCAACTGATACAGGTCCCTGGTGGTAACATGACAGAACCATGTCCAGGCAGTGCTAAAGAGAGAGCTCTCCAGTATAGACCACACCACGCCCTGGTGTGCAGTAATGATTAAACAACATGAAAAGTTTCTGGCCATTACTTCAGGTAATCCCAGTCTCTGATTAACATATTTGCTTAGATGTAACTGGTAAAATCTTCCGGTCCAGCCCAGGCTAACAAGGACTGTCACATCATATTTTACTGATGTACAGTACTTTTAGATTGGTGAAATGTTTTAAAGAACTTGAGCTTAAATATCCCTTTCTATAATCTGAAGAAAGGGAAAGAAGATAAAAGGTAAAACATCTATCAAAGCCCATCTGAAGTAGGTCAAAATTGCTTGTTATGTCACTTAAAAGACTAACACCATACTCCAACTACATGAATTTTCCAAGCCCACTTACTCTCTTCATCTCCCTGGAGAAGTCTGCAGCTTGGTTAAATTTAGTTGCAAGAAATTCTCATGCAGGGTAGTCTTCATGATTATATGAAGTCATTCTTTGATTAGGAATGCAGAAAAAAATTAAGTTGAGTATTACCACACTAAAAATGGAAACACGAGATAGATTGTGAAATGAGTCATCCCGGCAGAAGTATGTAAACTAAAAGCAATAGGAAACCTAGAACAGCTCTTTGTGAAAAAAACATTGTAGTGGCTGAAATGTATACATGCAACTATCAGAGCAAACTACAGGAGATTTGACACACTTCAGATCATATTTGGAATAGTTTTTGTAAAGTTTAGAAACATTTTGAAAAAAAAAATGGAAATTTCAAGATTTGCTGCAAAGTTGTGACAATATCCAAAGAAGAGAAAATAAAGAAAGGAAAGTTTCATCACTTACATAAAATAAAGAAGATGTTACAGATAGGAACGCAATCAATATTGTGTTATGATTTAGCAAGTAATTTTATCTTCCAACAAAAAGCAGTGTACGAAATATTAACAGATGTGATTCTTACAGTTGTTAAAACCCTTTTTGATATTCACCTGCATGGAATGATCTTCACTGACTGCTTGACAGGTATGGGTAATTGATGGATCATTCAGGAAATTCCACATGGGCAGATACCATATGCCAGAAGGCACACAAATCCCTACATCACTGCTTAGCGTATCTGTCCTGTCACGTTCAAGATTTTGGCAATCCTCAGTGGAAACTGCTGATCTTCAAAAAATTACATAACTTTCTATAAATTTAAAATTTGCATCACATAAACAACAAATGTCCTAGCTAATGCATTACTAATGTAATCCCACCATATGCTTTCTTTAAAAGGCAAGCTGTACAACCATAGATGCTGGTGTAACACTAAGCACAACATTCACACTACTTTGTCATGAATTCTTTATTTCATATTTTTGGAAAATCTTAGCTTCCGGGTTACTAGGGAGTGCTCTTTTTGCCACTCTTACTGAACCATTAAATCACTACAGATTGCAAACAGAGAATATCAATATTAGGTGTGTCTGTTTTAAATTTAATTTTTTTAAAAAATTCTCCTGGTGGCTTGTTCCTAATTTTTCTTGCTAAACTAGCATTCTGTAATCATTTTCCACTATGCAAGTCAAGCCATTTCCACATCCATTTGGAGATTCCTAGCTCAGATTTGTGAACAGAGGATTTGGTCGCAGTTCCAAAGATCCAGCTTCCACGGTATGGGACTGTGGTCCTTCTTTGCTTTTCAGTCCTCAGTATTTCATTCTTGATAAGAAAGAACAACTTTCTTCTAACTGGTATATATATCATATCTTCAAAAAAATTAGCCCACAATCTACCAGAGAAGAGAAATCAATCATCAACAAAATCCGTTCTGAGTATTGTCATTTTTATCAGAGAAAAACTATATATTTTCTGTTTTCCCTCTGGAGGCTGGTACACACAAAAGATGACTTAGCTCAATGCAAATTCCCTAGGAGAAATCTTGTTCTTTATCTCAAATGCAAGATCTTGGGTTTTTAAAAGCCTAAAAGTAAGAAAAGTTACCAAAAGTAACCCCAATTAAAAAAAAAGACACATAATCCAAAAATGCCTCCAAATCATGAGCCTCTAACTACTTCCCAAGTTTTTCCTTAGAGTGCAATTTATCATCTTGATGTTTTTTAATATGCCTAAAGCATCAGTAAAACAGCAACTCCCAGTCCCTAGCTGACCACAGCGTTCACCTGGGCCTGGTCATCTTCACTTTGCAGTATGTCTCTATGACTCAACTTATTAATCAAATCCTTCAAAGTGTGTGCCATCAGGGTCCCAAACAGGCCTAAAACATAACTGATAATGCAGATTCATCTCTGACTTGCAACTGATAACACCAGAGCTAGTTCAGATTCCTCTTCCTGCAGGTTATTAGTCACAGGTATTTTATTATTGGCACCCACGATTAATAATAATAGATGGAAGTTTTCATCCTTTCTCTGTGCGTCTGTGCAAAATTGTGGTCTGCTGATCCTCTGCAGTGGCTGCATATGCTGTTCCTTAGGGTTGCAGGTAGCACTGCACCAGCACCAGGTGCAGAGATCATTGGAGCTCAGTGTAGCCCCGGGACATTCAAAGGAGAGAAGGGAAGAATCCTATCATTAAGATTTAGCAACGTTCCTTTCAAAATGGATTGATAGCATGTTTCCTCTTCTGATAACACTGAATACAGATTTTAACACTTGCATGGGCTAAAGTTCATCAGGTTAACAATACCAGTTCAAAGAAAGACAGAAAAATGTAGATATCTTATCCATCTTTTTGTTTTACCAAATAACAAGGATCCCAGAAAGACCTGCCAAAGATCACACAAAGTAACAAGACTGGAACAAAGCCTGCATGTAAAATAAGCCTGTAATTTCATTCTTCCTTTGTGAAAAGATGATGAGTAAATTGGTGATGGAGTTAACTCTTGGTCCTTTCTACTTCTTAGCAGCTTCAATGAGGAAATTCACAGGGAAAACTTAGAGGAAACTTACACTTTTAGGGTTTAAAATCATTCTAAATATTATATATGGCATTTCTATTGTGATATATGAGGCACAGGATATGCCTGGAGGTGACAGAGTATTACCTCATTTTTTGTGCTTTGAAGATTTTCTCACGCATTCTTTTCAGTCCAGCCTAGCCCCTCCACCCAGAGCCTAGTATAGGAACCAAGGGAATTACCGAGGTTTTCAAGATCTACAATGTTATGTCAAAGATTTCTTTTTATCCCACCTAAGAGACTATAACTACTATCTCTTGCAATATTTGATGCCAAAATGCTTTGAATGACATGGTACACATTATAGAAAGTGCTTTCTCACACCTGATGCTAATCACTGTTTTTGTACCCCTGCGCTTCTGACTCAGATGTTTTCACGTACTGTATTGGTACAATAACAAGATGGTGCTCACATTTTTTTCTTACTGTAGGATTAATCTTTTGAAGAAATAGTGTATTGTGTGATATGATCTATTTTCATGAATTTGACACACAGCAAGGGTTTTTTTTACTACTTCCATATGCTTTATGACATTTTCTGAGATACCAACGGATCCTGGGACCTGGAACTGTCATGCTGTCCATGAGTCTTGAAAAAATTCCAACTTCGGGACAAAAACCAGAGCAAATAATAAAAAGTCATACATGACATGCTTGATGAATTTCCTTGCATCAGGAACTTGATCCACATTTAGATTTTTGTTATTTCTCATCAGATGAAATGCTGAATTCTTTGACTTAATTCGACATAAATCAATTTTGTATCAGTCTGGTATTTCAGATCTATGAGAAAATTGTTAAGGACAAGATCTCACCTTACCAAGGTGAGATTATCCATAAGGATGCTGTTTCAGCCTCTAACTTCGATTATCTTTCTCACTAAGAAATATCTCTTATTGGTTATCCTAAAGTTTTCCATTTGCAGCTTAAGGCCATTGCTTCTTATCATACAATCCTCTGAGTATTATCTTCTTTTTATTTGTTGCTCTGAAACTATATATAAACTATGATCACATCCTTCCTGAATTTTCACTGTAATAAACTATACAAATTCAGCTCCCTCCATGTCTTCACTTATATTTTTCTTTAATATTTTTATCTTTCTTGTTGCCCTTTTTATTTCTTTGGGTTCTTCGCTGCCTTCCTAAATGGTGTCATTCTCTTGCTGATAAAAAAAATATTTTTTTACCAATGAAAGAAGAAAATGAGCGAAGAAAAGACATTTTTTTAAACCCTCACTTTTTACCTTTACAAAGTCAGAAAGATTAAAAGCAAAATTTTCTAGTTTCATTTTCTACCTGTGGTTGTTCCTATCATTTGACCACCAGGAAAGACTGTAAATTGCCCAAGAGTTACAGAGCTTATAACACTTTCACAGACTACTCTATAGCAGCTATCATCTGTTTCATACTCATTAAGTTTTCCTTTCTAGACCATTTCTCCAGGGCAAAAATCAAATCTAACAAAACCAAAAATCATTGTGGGAAAAACTGAGCAGTGCAGGGACACTCTTTTTAGTAGAGCTTTCACAGATACATCCAGCAAAATTCTGCAGCAACTTAACACTGCTGTCATCAAAGACGAAAGTACGTCTGTATATAAGAAACGAAGTGTTCTCTGCAAAGCTGCTCTTTCACATATGCAAATGTATAAATTTGTAAAATGAGCTGCAGACAGAATAATGTTTTCTAACATATCCACAGAAACTAGTTTAGTTCCTAATGAACCTTAGCTAAATCCATAAATGTATTTTTGTCTGTATTTTCATTACTCTGCGTTGCAGAAGAGTATCTTTGAGTCTTTCTCTCTTATTCTTTGGTGTGAACTTCATCACTGGCTTTGCCAGTATTTTTGTGTCCTGGTACAACTAAGCCTCCTCATAAAGGCACTGATAGCTGTCATCTTTGTTCTTAACAAATAGCAGTTATTCCTTGGCAATATGACAAATATCAGAAGTACTTCTGTTTCAATTACTGTTTCTTCCATAGTCCAGATTACTACAGTGCTAAGCAAATATATTTTTGCAGGTTTTTTGGGCATTGGAAACTTTTTTGAGAACCTGTGGAATTTTCTGCTGCTTCTGAGCTCTCACTGTCTGCTGGGGAAAAGACTCTGTTCTTATGCCAGGATTTGGGGGGTTTCTGCTCTTCTACCGTCAGAGGGAAACATGGATGTAGTGCATGAGGAGAAAGAAGAAGGACTAGATAATTTGTCTTAAATCTTGTGCTATTCTTAGGTTCTGATTTCTCAAATCCATAAGACTAAATCAATTTCTGATATCATGTTCATGCTAAGTTCAACAAGAAAGAGAAATTCAGGACTGAAAAAAATAATGTTTCTTTTTCCACGTCTTAATCTTTTCTCTCTCCTGAGCATTCAAGAGTCTACACAAGGTATAACGGCTGACACTGTGTATTTTATTTACTGTATTCTCACCTGCAATGACTATCAATTCATCTTCAAAATTCACAAATGGCAGGCACATAATATTCATCACTTTGATAAATACTAATCATGAGATGAGGTGAGTTGGAAGTATATATCCCTTGACTATGAAGCCTGTGTACAAAACTAAAATTGAGGAAAGGTTTTAGGCTTTGAGAAAACTGGCTTTGGTTTTGCTGTATTATGTACTACTTTGCCCCATCATCACAAGTGAAAACCTCACATCAGTTAATCCTCCTACAATGCCCAGGTGATATAACATAATAGTATGAAAATGTGTAGCAGTGGAGAAAGAAATGAAGTCAACATATTGGTAGGCAGACCCTGGCTCAGCACCGCTAAAAGTACCCCTTTCAGTATTTATAGTAGAGAGTTTAGATTTGATCTTTAAAAATTTTGCAGTTGTCTTGCATTGGGCATTATCCATTGTATTGCTAATAATAAACCTGAACATACATTTGACTGATTGCTTCTTAATTACCTGTCTTTAATATATATATTAACAGCTTTGATCCTAATTTGAAATGAACCACATGAACTGAGCAGTTTTCCCTTGCAGCAACTATCATTCATTTTATCTTTCCAGGAACAAATATTTCTTATGAAGTAAGTTGATAAAGTAGTTTGGTCTTTAGCATGGTATGGTACAGTGAACTCCAGCAGAAAGTAAAGGCAATTTTGTCTGAGAAAGGGACTGAAGTTCAGTGCTAGTGTAATTGAGGGATAGGGAACATCACTGCCACATGAGAGACATGCACTCTTCTCAATTTTCCTGCTCACTTTCTCCAGTACCAATAACAGGAGAATTTGCTTCTCCAGACCCCAAAGTCCCAAACCTTTTAGATATAACCAAGGTGATATAATGCACTTTGCTATGTGTTGCACAACACCTAATCCAGTGAGGCCTCTGGGGGTTTTGTGGCTGTCCAGATGAACTGAAACAAAAACACTGAAACTGTAATATGGCTACTTGAATTCAGCTATAAATATAGCAGTATGATAGAGAGCAGAGAACAGTTAGCTCCACCTATTCTCTCTTTGATTTTCTTTGATGTACGGTAGTTAAGGATATGCCTATTTATACATATTTATATTCTCTAAATACGATCTTGGTTGATAGGCAATGTTTTATTTACTCTTTCTGTAAGTACAGAGACATAAGATTTCCCAGAAGCATTTTTTAGGTTCTAAAGGGTTTCACGAAGCATTTCATACCAGGTGAGAATAAAACAAAATAACCAAATCTTGCATTTATTTTCAAACTGTGGCTGTGGGAAAGTAACTACTATGCTTACTTTAATTTTGTTTACAGTCCTCACTAAAGGGTTTGTTTAGATATTGCTTGATTGTCAAGAAGATACTGCAAAAATCAGCAAGATCTGTGTGGCCTTGAGAAAGTAAATGGTTTCGCACTTTGTTCTGAAAAATGCTATCATTTGGATTTGGACCAAATGACTTCACAGGGAAAACAGTGCCTTCTTCTGCCAGGGAAGGCTGCAAATAAACACCGTGATTGAAATTCATGTGAGTATGGAGAAAGCTAATCTCTGTGACTGTGCTCTTCTGAAAGCCTTATACATAATAAAAAATAACAATTGTACTCTTCTCTCCTATTTAGTTTTTAATGTCTTTCTTAGCTCTCGGAAACAGTACTTTTGAGGATAGATTTAATTGTGTCTCTAAGTGCATTCCAGATTCCATTTTTTTTTACTTTTGACTTGAAGATGAAGGACATAAAGACTGAATTATCCTAAGTGGAGTGTGACTCTTGCTCCGTATACCTCTATAGCAACTATAAGCAGGACACCAGATGGGAATATGAACCCTGTCAGCAATGTCCTTACAGCTCAGAAATCCAGACAGAATACCATGCTGGATGATTAATCAATGTTATGCACGGCACAAAAGTGAAGGGTAGAAGGATGGCCCCAGACATCTCCATGACCACATGGGCTGCATTGCATGTGACTATCCCACTAACTAGCTAACAGCTGCGTAGCTAGTTAATCTGCTAACTATCTAATGGAGGGTGTGAGGTACCACAAGGTGATATAGCTAGACTTTCAAGCAGGGTAGTGGGCTCAGAACATTTTTCATGAGAATGAGAAGCTTGGAGCAGCTCTCAGCAGAGAGCCTTAGATACTGTCCCTTCTCTACCAAAACTTTTGCATACACTCACCGTTTATCACCCCGCACCCTGAAGATAGTGCATTCTCCCCATGCTTAGCCTCCAGAGCGAGAGCATCAAACCAATTATGGGCAAAGCAGTTGCTATGGCAAGGACTCCCAGGCAGCCATTCTGCCCACCCTGCTCCTCAGAGACCATGATGCATGGGGCAACAGGAACTCTTTTCATTAATCATTTATTCATGAGTGTGTCCTGTTGTTGCAGACACGGGATTCAGTTTTCCATTACTCCCATACAGCTTCTTGTAAGGCACATCATCCAAACTCCAAGTGGAGAGATGGAGAGGGCAACAGGTACTGGAACATCACTCCAGTATGTAAATCATAGGAGGAATAACAACACACCTTTTTCCTGTGAGTGATGGTGAGAGAGATGCTGACCTATTTGGAAAAACCCCTGCCATCTGCAGGAAGTAGTGAGGTTGTTTGTAGAGGAGCCTATGACCAAGGAAGCAAAGGTTTGTAGGTTGGTTTCCCTTTAGAAAGTTTCACCACACATATGCAATGGTGACATTTGCCCCAGGCAACTAAACTTAAACTAATTCATAGACATTTATTTGAATTACTTGTGATGGAGATGGCAGAGTTTGAACACAAATCATCTCAATTTACTGATCCACTTCCATTTTACCAAATCACTTCTAAACATAGTGGGACCCCCTAGTACATATGTGTTAATTTTTTTTCAAACCAAGAGCCCAGAACCTGAAGACAGCACAGTGGCCGTTCGGGTTTTGGAGCAGGAACTGATTTATGCCATTGCCCAGGTCAGAATGACCATGTGAAGCAAAGAGCTCACAGACACCCAACTTTCACAATATCACAACATTCAACTTTGGAAGTGCCATTCCCTTTTCCCAAAGGCTTAATTCTGATCTAAGTTTCAAAAGCCCCATGTCAATAGATCTCCTGATTTACACCAGTGTTCAAGACCTAAAAATGCTCCTTTTGCCATATATTCTGTTTAATGAGAAACCAGGCTGACTGGCATATTTATTACTACATTCTCCATGCCTCAACGAATAAATCTAACATAGCTGTCATTCATGGGACAGCATGATGGCAAAACAGAGTGGAGTTTCTCCATAATCATTCTTACTGAAAGAGAAAATGGGCGTGGAAAGCAAAAAAACCTCAATTTTGCAGAATGCCATTTTCAGTTTGCTCCAGAATGTCATTACTATACAACAAATATGAGCTGGCAAGCATATGATTCTTAGCAAAAAAGTGGAATATTTTGTTGGGTTTAGGGACAGTTTAATGTCTGTGATAAATCATCTGTAGGAGGTAGGGAACAGAAAAAAAATCCTATAGAGCTCTTGCAGAGAAGCAGGATTGGTTGTGTCTGCTTAAAATTCAGAACAGAACTTCTGCATTTGTGTTAACACTAGGAGCTTTGAGAGATCATACCTCAGTAGCCAAATTTTGTTCAACATCATAGGAATTTAGCCATCTAAAAAATAAGCTGAATTTGATTACCAATGTGAAACTCAACGCCCCTCCTCCCTTTCTTTTCTCTTTTGAGAAGAACTCTACCTATATGCAATCTCCTGAAAATATCCTTTCTTAGTGGAAGAAAGCCCTTTCAATAGAGGAAACATTCTAAGAAATTAGAGTGGGGAAGTCACTGATGTTACTCTTCTCATGTACAGTTAGTTTGATGATCAAAGCTAACAGGAATGACCTGTTTGTATATGAATTTTTGTTGCTAGTCAGAAGCAAATCCTACAACACTTTTCTGACCATTTAACCTCTTGGAGTCAGATTCCTTTGCAGGTTCCGTCTTCCTGATAAGGAGATCACCACTAAAAGAGCTGGCTAGAAATCCTATTAAGCAAGAACTGTGGGCTCGGGTGGGGCTTCAGGCTTTGAAAGTCAGACTGAAGTGACAAATGCAGATTTTTTCACATTTTAGGGTGTCAGACAGTGGTGCAGAGTACTGCAGATGTATCACAGTATCACAGTATCACAGTATCATAAGGTTGGAAAGGACCTCTGAGATCATCAAGTCCAACCTATAACCCTACACTAAGGAATTGAGACCAGGCTGCTGTGTTGTGACTGCGAGTTCAAAATGATGGACAGCCCAAGAAGGACACCTGTTACACAGCGTTTCCCCTTAAAGTCCAAGCTGATTCAGCATAGCAAGGGAAGTGCTAACCAATGCTGTATTATAGAATTGTTTGTTTATAAAATAAATTGTTGTAGACCCATTTTTTACATCTGCTGAAGTGAATGGGATATTTGAATACGGATGATAAGTGGTACTTGATTTTGCATTTGTAATGCTCTTAACTTTCAGTTTAATGTTACATCAAGCATTCTGGCACTGCAGAAGATCCCCTTATTCTATCACATTATCACAAGTTTGGAAAGGACCTCTGAGATCATCAAGTCCAACCTATAACCCAACACTAACACGAACCCCAACACTAACACCAACCCATCATCTAAACCATGGCACTCAGTGCCTCATCCAGTCTCCCCTTAAACACCTCCAGGGTCGGTGACTCCACCACCTACCTGGGCAGCCCATTCCAATGGCCGATCACCCTTTCAGTGAAGAACTTTTTCCTCACATCAAACCTAAACTTTCCCTGACGAAGCTTAAGTCCATGCCCTCTAGTTCTGCCACTGGTCACCTGAGAGAAGAGACCAATCCCTGCCTGACTACAACCTCCTTTTAGGTAGTTGTAGAGAGCAATGAGGTCTCCCCTGAGCCTCCTCTTCTCTAGACTAAACAGCCCCAACTCCCTCAGTCGCTCCTCATAGGGCTTGTGCTCCAGCTCCCTCACCATCTTCGTTGCCCTCCTCTGAACACATTCCTGTATCCTAACATCTTTCCCAAACTGGGGGGCCCAGAACTGTACACAGTATTCAAGATGAGGCCTGACCAGTGCCGAGTACAGAGGGATGATAACTTCTCTGGTCCTGCTAAGTACACTATTCCTGATGCAGGCCAGAATGCCATTGGCCTTCTTGGCCACCTGGGCACACTGCTGGCTCATGTTGAACTTCCTGTCAACCAGCACTCCCAGGTCCTTTTCTGCCTGACTACTCTCCGGCCACTCTGTCCCCAGTCTGTAGCTCTGCATGGGATTGTTGTGTCCAAAATGAAGTACCCGACATTTGGACTTATTAAACATCATCCCATTAGAATCAGCTCATCTCTCCAATCTGTCCAGGTCCCTCTGTAGGGCCATCCTACCCTCTAACAGATCAACCCTTCCTCCCAGCTTGGTATCATCTGCAAACTTGCTGATGATGGACTCAATCCCCTCATCCAGATCATCAATAAAGATATTAAACAGGACGGGACCCAACACCGATCCCTGGGGGACACCACTGGTGACCGGCCGCCAACTGGATGAAACACCATTCACCATCACTCTTTGGGCTCGGCCATCCAGCCAATTCCCAACCCAGCACAGAGTGCTCCCATCTAAGCCACAGGCTTAGAAAAATGTGTCCCATTTAGGAGGTTTGTCCTGCATCTGGATTGCCCTGTGAGGGTCCATGATCATATGTGTACAGGTTCCTTATCTCTTCATTAGCTGTGGGTAACACAGATGTCTCCAGATATCACATTATGCTATTATAATCCATCAATGGGAGTTCTACATTTCAAACTAGCCATTGGAAATAATTAACAGCCTTTTTCATGTTCATTTTAAGTTTTCTGATGAATGATCTTCATACAGGTTCTCTTTTGTCAGAATGCACTACTCCAAATTCCCTCTATTTCTATAGATAGCAAGGTGTTTCATTGATCCAGAAAAAATAAATACTGAAAAAGCTGTGTCTGGAACATCATGGAGTTCCTCCTGACCTGTGGTATTTCAGAACACTGGGGAATATTCCTCCATATTTTCAAGGCCCAGGACCCGTGATGTCATGGTTTCTGTGCTGGGAAGTAAACAGGAAATTGTTTGAATGACAGAAGGAAGAAACAAGAAACAAGGTGATAAACTTCGCCAAGACCTTTGGGAATGACTCTGCTAGGGCCTTTCAAACTTATACTACATCATTTATTAATGGATGTGCATTTCTAAAGCTGTTATTTCTCTTCAGTAATTTCCTAATGCGCTCTCCAATGCACTTCTCCTAGTTCTCAAATGCACTTTGCCTTTTGGGCATCTTGGGCAGAAGAATATTCCATTAAGGGCTGGCAACTTGGAGCACTCCCAGGATGGCATCACTCTTGCCCACGCCTGGCACATTGCTTAGCAACGCAAAGGAACATTTATTGCACATCCTGCTATTTATGTTTCATGCTTCACATGTTGACATTCTCTCCTGCCTCCAAGTTGCTCTGATGGAACTGTTGTTATGTGAGTTGCCCAATAGTGAAGGACAAATATAAGCCCCCATTCTGTCAGTATGAACTAAGTAGGTAAGTGATTTCACCTGCTGTGACAAGTCTGTCAAATTTTCCTACTTGTTGTTATGGAAAGTTACAGCACCTGATTAATATCAAATGTATGCTCATTGTTAAAGTAATGCTATATTCATAGATACAGGAATTACAATGAGGATGTTTCCAACCTTTAACGTTGAATATAATTCACCTAGAATTTTTTTTAACAGAGTAAGGCATTCCATTTTTAACAACATTTTGCCTTCATTGCACTGTTGGCCCACTCCAAAGTATCTCCTCGCCCTTTGGTGTCCCTCTGTGTTGCTGGTACAGCTGTATTTCCACACAGGTATTCCCCACACATTCATCTTTCAAGGAGCACAGCTGCCTGGGCACAAGTGTCTAAAGGTGACCAAGAACATCAATCCCATCCATCAACTGCTCCCTAGGGCTTTTCAGTATTTTTGTGCTTCGCATTTTTCTACTTCTAGAGTGTGTACCAACAGAAAGCGCAGATTGGCACTGTAACATGCTATGCTACAGTGCAGCAGCTGCAGTACACATAAAAATAATGTCTAGGACTTTTCATCTGAGGGGCTTCACATCTTGAATACATGACTCTGTTTACAGTTGTTTAGAGAGGAGCTCAACAGCTCAGTATAAGTTCAGAATAGAAATTCACCCTGCTACCCTCAAATGAATGTTTTACAAGGAAGAAAGAAAGATGAAATGCTCTTTAATATCCAGCTGAATTTCTCCACGGTGAATTAAAATGCCTAGCAAAGAGTAAAACCTATATATACTGAATATAAATAAGATGTGGGGAAAATATCAGTGATAGCTGTCTGAAATGCAATGGGCTTGATTCACAGAGGTGTGTGAAAACCTCTTTTTGCTCTCATTTCATTTATCATGTCTCAGATTTCACTTTGGGAATTGAGGCTTCAATCTGATTTTAAAGAACTATTTCTGGAAGCAGCCAAGCTACATTCTGGGAATCAATCCCAGTAATTGAACATGAAAAATAAACTATAACCATATACCTGATGCACTATTTCCATTTTCCTTATGCATTTGACTCGAAAGAAGATGAGAAAGAGCATTTTATGAAGTATTGTACGTGAATTTAATATAGCTGTCTGTAGAATAAATATACACTTTTACATTAATACAACAATCAATTTGAACCGTGATGTAAAGAGAAATTATTTCTGTATTTATTAAAATACCAGATTGGTAGGGAAGAATACTTCTGGGAGCAGAAATAAGTATATTAGTTTAGAAGAAGGATGTTAAGTACAGTTGAGAATATAGAAAATTTGAGATTAAAATCACATAAATTACACTCATATAAAAATGGGTCCACTACTGCCATTACAAAATAAATGAAAGCACAGCAGTGGCAAAAAAATCTATTATGAGATTCAGAAAGCTCAATTTCTCAGTGTTAAGTGCTGTGAATAAGACTATATGCACACAAAGCATTTCAGATTTTCTATAAAAATTGCAATGAAATTAGTCAGTTTGTCTATGTTTTTTTCTAAGTTTTCAAGGCATCTAACTGAAATGGCTTCAGGATACAGATAAGTTTTTTAGTTGCTTGGGTGATGTCTAAAAAGGATCAACACAGATTTGAAAGCTAACAATGGATCACTAAGAGAAAAATAAGTGCAAGGCAGAAATTGCCATGTGTGTTTAATCGTACATTACTAAATATTGCAAGCCCTATAGCAAGTTTCCTCAACAAAAAATCTAAGGTAACAGTCACATCCTACTCAACATGTGAAATAAATGTGGAAAAATGTATCAATTAACATCAGAGTATATTCCACTGTGCAAGTAGGAATGAGTGGACGAAAGAGGATGACTGTTTTCAAAACCTTTTCTCTCAGGGAAAATAGCAGCTCACTCACTCTCATGCAAAGCAGAGAGGTGAGGATCAACTCCAACTGCTGCAATACGGGATCAGGAGAAGGAAAGGCTCCTTCTTTATAGCAGTGGCCCCATGGATGACGGTGCCTCATGTTCTCCTCTATTTTGTCAATGTGCTGCTTACTGCTGGGATGTTAAGCAACACCATCTCCAGTGCAAGGTATTTCTTCCTGAGTCAGGGAGTGCGTTCAGTAGCTTTCCACTGAGATACAGCTGCTTTTGTGCAAGACTCATGGCAAACCCTTAATGGAGCCTCAGGATGAGTAATCCACATATTAAAACATACAGTCAAGTGGGTTGCATAGTTCCCTACACAATTGCAAGAGGAGCTACCTGACTACTCAGACTTGTTTGGACTAATATGTCCTTTGGAAACTAAAGCCTTTGTTCTCAGTAGCACTTTGATGTGGGAGTATCAGTTCGGAAATCACACACATCATGCTCACCACACAGGGAACAAGGGTGTGTTCTGGCCTTTTTACTTTAACAACTGAACCAGAAGTCCCGTAGTCACAGAGTTCATAAATGCTACATACTGATCACAAAGTGAAAGCCATACACCAGCTGTGACCAAGAGCATTTCTCATAAGGAAAAGATAGTAAGAACAGAAGGACATATTCAGAATTCCTGGTGGGAGCTCAGCAAACCTGAGAACCTCGGCCTTGATCTGTTTGCTCACTACCTTTGCATCATCTTTCAGGACACACTCTTGTGGAGGCCAAAGGAATCTTAACACAAATAATCCAAGGAGTTCAAATTTCAAATACAATTCAGGCTGCTGGAGGCTAGCACTAACTTTTTTAAAAAAAAAAAAAAGCTATAAGTAATGTTAGTGTGCAAGGATTTTAAGTCAAGTGGGAACTACTGGTAGAAGGTGGTACAAGCCTTCAGTAAACCTTGTGTAACTTCAGGTGTCCCAGACAAATATTTTAAAGAAACTGATAAACAGAAGACTTAGATCGTTTTAAGACAAACCCACTGCTTATTTTTTTTTCCAGGAGAATTCCAAATATCTGCTGACACCCTTAGGCAGAAAGGCAAATGTTCTTTTAGTTTAAGAGCAACATGTTTTTCTCTCTAAAAAACACCCAAAACCAAACAAAAACCCTCACTTAAAGTAACTCAGGAGGAGGCGTTTTCTTGTTTTATGCAACTCAGCTGCAAAACAATCCACAAGTAGCCAGGCAGGAGGTGTAAGAGAAAACCAAGAAGCAAAGAAGCAGAATGGCTCCATGTTCAAACAGTAGTTACATCGTTACTCTAGTTCAGTAATTTGAGTCCTGGCCCTGGCCACTGCAATGGTCTGACCATATTCTGGTGACAACACCCAGAGTTCTATCCTCAGCCTCCTGCTATTTAAATAATTTTTTCTAAAGTGCCAGCTCTTTAAAGTGCCAGTGTGATTAGGTGAGAATTTAAGAACCTGTTAAAAAATAAGTTCCTTCATTTGCAAAATTAAAAAGAAAGAAGAGAGGAAAAAGAATTAAGGAAAATAAAAAAATAGCTACTTATTCCAATCCCATTATTGTAAATCAGTTTCCTCCTTCTTGGGTGAGAAAATTTGCACTTCTGAGGCTTGTCTGAACCTTCAGCATCCTCATTTCCATGTTCTTCACTGCTAAAAGGAAACAACAGGGACACTGCTCAGTTCTGGTACAGGTTTCTTGCGCCATCCTCTTTTCTGGAGGAGGTAATTTTCCAGATAAGGAAACCACCTGTTACAGAACACCAAAAAGCTTTCAGTTTTGCCGGTGATCCTGTGTGCAACAGGAATTAATCCAGTAATCCAGATGTATTAGAACTAGAGTCATACCGTCTCATGTTGCCACCACTGATGACAATTTGAAAAGGTCTTATTTATTGAAAAAATTACCCAGATTAACCATTTTTCCATCCCTGTTGAGGTTACAGGCCTTAACACTTGCTCTGCTTGGAATTTTAATCCAAGGGTAGCATCTTGCTCAGAGCAGTAAGTACCAAGTTGCCATGTGCAAGTATCTACCATTGACTTGTGAATGGCTTAACGCATTACAGTGAAAGCAGACTTCAACAGCAATGGGGACACAGGAGGGGGTAGGAGGATTGTTACAGGACAGTACGAGAAAGACCATCTTTTCTTCTGGTAGAGACATGGTTTGTTAGAAGGGAAGAAAAAGCTTATTGTGAGCTAAGAAGGATAGAGAATGAGCTTCTGCAAAGGAGCTAAGCCACTATAGGCCAGATAGTATCAGCCAGAGAGAAATTACAGTGCAGAAATGACAAATGGAGTATGAATGTGTTTCTGTAGACTGAAAACTTGAACTCAGGCATTACCCTTCGGTCTTCACGTCCTCTTCTTCAGATTTCCAAGGTTTATTTGTGGGGCTTTGTTGTTCATCTTTTTTTTTTCTTCAAAATGAAGCTCAGATTTTAACAGATACCCTCTCAAGATCAATCTTCTTTTCCTTTCTTGTCCACGCAAACCCTCCTCTTCCCCTGTGTAAGAAACAATCCAGAAAGAAGTCATCACAGGCATCAATATCCAATCTCAGCGCTTCTACCTTGTACATCAGGGGATACACAAATCCACCATAAAACAGAAGGAGAAAACTCAAATGTCTGGGGGTAACAACTTGGAGAAGTGGTTGGAGAGCTGCCTGAGAAGGACCTGGAGATGTTGGTTGACCACCGGCTGAATATGAGCCAGTAGTGTTCCCAGGTGGCCAAGAGGGCTAATGGCATCTTGGCCTGTATCAGAAAAAGAATTCCTAGATAATGTCCAAGAAATCAATGAACTAAAAAAAACACTGGTAGGTATATCTGGAGGCTTCATTTGCATACAGAATTACTTTTTAAACTTACGGTCCTTTTAGCCAAAATGTGTCTCTGACCTTCTTTCATTCAGGAAGAATAGTAGGGGCTGAAGGAAGGAATATAGCAGAGAAAGAAAGGAGTAAAGCCAAAGCTGTAAAGTCAGTCTGAAATCCAAAACAAAAGCAGAAAGGTTAATGAATGGAAATAGCTCAACTGGGGTATTGCATATTGAAGACTAGCAATCATGTTGAACAAGGGAATAATCAAGAAAGGAAAAAGAGAAACATACTGGGCCATGGTAAAGGCACAATTAAACTCACTGATGTAAGTGCAATGCTTTTTCATGGAGAAACATCCAGTTCAAATGTGGTCCAAATTTGGAAAATACAATTTGCCCGCTTTTTCTTTTTATAACGAAAACGTTTTTGCGATTCTCTTTTTTTCTTTTTGTATAAACAATCGTTTATTCAAACATCGCTAGCTTTATAGAACCAGTGTAAATCCATTAGGTGAAAACAGCAGTGTTCTACAATGTGCCATTCCTAATTACTGCAGATCAAAGGCTAATGGACACAGGACAAAACAGCAGTGTTCACAGACTGATTCATGAATGGACACCAGCAGAAGTGAAGGGCTATAAACCAAGCTTATAAATGGGTACAAGAAAAAACAGTGACAACTTCTTTGTATTTGAACAGCCTGGTCAGCAGGTCTGTACACATCTGTTCTCCATCACAGAGTGAGAAATTCACAGCAGAAAAAGTTTGGAATTTACGCTAAACACAGCAGACAGGTATGTTGTACTTGAATGTAAGTATCTGGGAGTGGCTTTCTGTGATGCACGTGGGCTGTTCAGTTTCTAAATGGAGTTTCATTTGTTCTAACCTATGAAACCATAAAGATAACATTTGACAGAAGTGTGTAAGAAAGTTGTAGTCTTTCTCATTAACATCAGCTGGGGCACACGCTCTGCATCACACTACTGAGAGAATGTACTGCTATGGAGCTAAGCCCTCCTCCTTCCCAGCTCCAGGTTAAAATGTTCTGGATGCTTTCAGCCTATGAACTTGCCTCGATACTCCTCTTAAACATTGCAGTATGTTATTCAATGAATATGTAACTAACTTTTTCTTTAGCAACCATGCTAAAAGCACTTAAATGTAGGTCAAGATAAGGTAAACAGTATGACTCCTTCATTGAATGGTTTTATTAAATAAGGATAATTTTCTCAGTAATAGTTATACAGCATCCCATCCCAAAAATCTTTCTTTTTTCTTCTTTAATTCTGGAGATCTTTTTACCAGTATTGAAAAACCCCTATCATACAAACAAAAAAAACCAAAACCACACTTCCAACATAGTCCTGATCCTAAATATGGAGTTTTGTTTCTTTGCCTCATACAGTCTGGTTGCTCCTTTACTGTGGATTATACTCTGTCATGGAAGAAGCAGCTTTAAACAGTTTTGAAATCAAAGGAAGCTTCTCAGGTGAGTATTTTTAGTTTGAAACAACCTGGACCCCAGTAAATTTATTGGGCCTGAAGGAGATGAGGTGAGATGTGTTTTGCAGCAAGAGACATCAAAGCATCTGGGAGACAAAGACTTCCAGATTTCACATTTTGTGCAATAGTCTGGAGTTTATCAGACTACCTGCTGCAGACCTGCCACATTCAAGAAAATAAGGCTTTGGTTTCTATTTGTTCATTAATTAAATTCTGGAAAAATCTGCCTCCTCAAAGAAGCCACCTAGTAAAGAAGAAAAGAGTATAGAAACAAAAAACTCAGTGTAAAATGCCTCAATTCAGGCAATAACAAATCCCAGGAAAAAAAATGCATTTTATTCCTTCAGAGTTTCATATTAGTGTTTTTTTTTAGAAATCTATCCTGTGGTGTCCCATTGTTCAGCACCCAGTTCTGACCTTGAGTATTGACTTAGGTCTCAGCGTCATATTTCCAATACATGAGGATACTATACAGTGATACAAGAAAAAGAAATTATAAGGAACATGCAAGTTATTTCCCTACTGTTTTTAATTGAAAAAAAAAAAAAGAGGTAAGAGAGGTATCTGATGACTCTGTATGAGTTTAAAAACTGTCAGTAAAAGGAAAGACAACAATCACCCTCCAAACTCAGGGTGTGCTTTGTAGTAAGTGTTTTGCCCTGAGATTTTCTTTCTCAGAGAAAGGCAAATAGAACAAAGAAAAACAAGATCCAGTCTGATGCTAGATAAATGTGCACATTTCCTCCAAAGCAAGGTAGCTAAGGAAAATAAAATATTGGAATCATTGAAAATAGATTAGAGTTTGCCCTAGGGGAAGTGAAGTAAAAGGGCTGGACAAACCTTGATGGGTTGAGGGACCTTTAGTCATTCCCAGAACAACCATACAGTTTCCTTCTAATAAGCCATTAAGTTACATTGCTGAAATTATGTGGTTTCAAGGTCTGAAAGGGGCTATCAGTCTTTTCTCAGTAAACCCAGTAGTAAGTGGATAGACGCAGAGACACCTGCCTGAAACAAAGTGTTACTTAACACATTACACAGAGCATTTTATAGAGTTTACCATATAAATTGAGAAGACTGTAGCACTGCAGTCCACAAAAGCAAAAAAACCCAGCAGTATGTGGAAAGTCTCTGAGTAAACAGCAAAACAAGCATTTTTTTAGTTTATTCTTTCTTGTGTGACTCCCACTCAAGAAAAACAACCCTGAAAATGAATCAGCAGTATTGCCTCCCAGCATCAGCTACCTACTCCCTTAGCAAGGGGCTACTGTAGGAAGACGTTCTTCTCCTGTATATTTAAGAATTGCATCTCTTTTCCTCTCTTTTATACAAAAAATACTGTTCTTTGTCCTCACTAGGATTAAAAAAAAAAAACAAACAATCCCCAAAGCCCCAGTGAAGTCAGAATTTAATTCTCTAGTAATAAATGAGAGTATCAGAAAGTCTTAAGAGAAGAGTCTGGGGGACTTGTGTGTAGAAAAAGTCCCTTAAGTGCTTAACTAACAATTCCATAGAGCCTTTTTTATGCAAGTACTGGAAAGAAGCTTCAGTAAATGATTTACTCTTACTTTAGACATAGCACTTACCTTAATCAAATCTGGTCAAAAGCTGTGTCTGTCTTGGCATTTTGAGAAGGTTTACTTTGATGAGAACGGGCTTTCAGCATGCAAAGGCAGTGGGTGCAAACACTGTACTGGATCTAAGTACATAAGCAGGACATTGTCAGCTCTGGTTGCAGGACTGGTGGCACCAATGTGAAGAACGGTGTGAGTGGGAACAGCAAGTGAGGAGCTGTACATGGCTGACAATTCACTGTGGACATGCTACTTTTTGTCCAGATTTTGTGACATCTCCAGTATTGTCTTAAGTATAATTGCTGCTGCAACTATCATCCTGCTTTGCTACTCTGGATCTGGATCTACCAATGCTCATATCCTCCTTCCCTGGAGTAAATCTCATTTTATCCTCCTAATCTTCAAAGGTCTCCAGTTACTTTTGCCATACCTGTCCTTAGCAGCTATGTTGTCTTATTTGCCTTTTAGGTGGTGGTATTGTTGATTTAAATCCTTCTCCCTCTACCTTTCTGCCATCTTTTTAGAATGAGATAATTATAATTTTAAATGTTTTATGACTGTCAACCTGTCTGTATCTCAGCCTCACCTCAAAATGCACTATGGCTTAAAACAACAGCTGCCATTCAAAACTAGCTGAATGTCTGTTGCATTGCCACTAAACCTGTTGACTGGGAAGTAAGAGCACATTCAATTTGTGTTAATGCTTCTCATTACTCTCATTATCACTCTCCACTACTGCTTGTTTATAATTTCCTTATTCATAGAATCATAGAATTATCTGGGTTGGAAGAGACCTCCAAGATCATCAAGTCCAACCCTTAATCCAACACTATCATGATTACTAGATCGTTTCTCTGGAAACTGAGGTAAGTTCTTGGTGCCCAGAACTGAAGTCCTTTGTGCAGTGGGATGATACCTGTCTAACAGTCAGTCTGTATGGCATGCAAGGAAGGGAAGGGATTTTAATTTTTAGGGCTATTAGTGGAAAGTCGTGGACTCTGACACTGAAAAACTTAACAGTTCTTAGCTATCACATCCTAACAGTCTATAGGTAAGGGGATGGTAGCCTTTATCCTAACAGATATCTCAGAATTCTGAAGATGGATATACTAACACATTAGTGTGTTTGTAGCCTAGCCATGTGGAGGTGGTGTTTGTTGCTTGCCTCACAGCTTGATCCTCCCCAGCCTCCCCACTGCAGAGCTCATCTGAAAACAAAAGGCAGCTTACTGAATTTTTCCATATAAGTAGCTCTTCTTTGAAGAGATGCAAAGAGGCTTTCACAGCTGTTAAAAAAAGCAATGCTGAGGCACTTAATATACCTTCCTGCTAAATTATCTCTGGGTTGCAGAAGGACTAAAGTATTTCTACAAGTGTGTTGCATCTTCCTGAGAAATGAAAACCTTGTAAGTTCCTTGTGAACTGTATTTTAAAATATGAAAGACCTCACCATTCCTCCTCTTACTGTTCTTACAGCCTCAGCTTGCTATTTCTTAATCTCCCCCCTACCTATCACCCACCTTTCAGCTTGCTGTTCTCAAGCTAGTCTTTATTAAGAGGGGCAGAGTATGAGCAGAGTCTGTGGAGGCAGAGGCTGAATGAGATCATTCCTGTTGCATTCTGGTTCTCAGACTGAGGAGAAGGAAGACCTCTGTGGATGGACTTCAATAACCCACTCCTGCAGCACTCACACTTTGGTGTTTGATGCATGTGGGTTGTAGATCTGCAGTGCCAAGAACAAGCCCGACGTGCCAGTCAGGGCAATTCAAGACTGTGAACGTTCCTGAAGAGCAGCCAGCAAGAGCAATCACCCCCTCTCTCGGAGGTATGAATGGCCAAACAGAGAGTTCCTCCTCATTAGTGCTGTCTGGCTGCTATAACCACCATCCAGGTCTATCAATCAGAAATTAACACCTCTACCAGGTGGAGGTACTCGACATGGAGCTCATCACACAGTCCCCTTCTCTCCTGTCTTTCTTCTTTTAAGCGCATCTGAAGCAGTGAGGCAGTTGAATGGAAAAAACAAACCAGGAGACGTGAGATGAAGAACAACTGTGGAAATGGCAGCTCCATGGGGCTAAAAAAAGCTGAGGGTTTGGGGAAGCTGTGAGGTTTGTGCTTTCATAAGGGTGAAGTCATGAGTTGGCCTCACAAAAGCCACCAAGGGAAGAGCTCGGGCAGGTAATGGGCACTCATAAGAATATTTTTACTGTTATGTTTTTTGATGGAGAAATAATTCCGAACTTTGTGAACAAGTAGACAGATCTTTTTCATTTCCAACACCCTCCAGAGCATCCACTCAAACTGGAGTGTACAGGTTTATTTATTGACGCAGATGCCTCTTTAAGCAGTAGTCAGATGGGGAGGGGAGAAGTCATGTTTCTGCCAGGGAATAAAACAATTCCAATGTAGAGATCTCCTCAGCTCTGTATAACAGCCTAACCTCTTTTAATCTGTTTCTCAGTCCCTCCTCTTCTGGAGATTTCCATGTCACCTTTAAATAGCTCCATTTCCATTTATAAGGCAGGAATAATCACCTCTTCTCTCCTTCCTTCTTTAAGAAGATCAATTTGTTAAAGTCTAAGTTTCTGGAGTCTACAATATCACAGTCATATAGGTATTAGAAACCAGATAGACACAAATCAATCAAGTGTGTTTGGGTTAATGTGGATTTTACTTTGCCTTTCAGCTATCAGTGATGCCATTGACTACAGGTGCATTAAGAACCCTTAGAAATTCTCACTGGTTTCCACAATACCAAATTTAGTCCAATTCTTTTGCTGCCACCTCAGAAGCTGAGTGATGCCTAATGAAAGGAAGATAACAAAGAGCTGTCTTTCATTGCAGATACAAGTTTAGAGCCTCAGAAAAGCCTTTAGAGAGGATAGAATATACTATTGCCAGAAAAGTCCATCTTTCTTGCCCAATGCTAACTACCAGCCTCTCCTTATGCAAACATCAGTGTCTACCTAAGAAACAGCCACCCAGTCTACTTTTTCAGGCTCTAGAATAGGTACTTGACAGTAATAGGTTTGCTGTCTTTCCTGTCAATGCTAATGGTTAAAATATTTGTGTCATTCTTCATGTAGGTTTAATATCACTCATTGTGGTAATATTGTTGCTAATGAAATAAAAAATTGCATGACTCAGAAACTTCCCCTGCAAGGACCTTGAATAACTGTGAAAACATGCAATTTCTGCATATGAAAGAGAGACATTTCTCCTTTTAACAAAAGATGCAAATGTGCATCATCTTTTTAATACAAGCTACTTGTCTCATGGGAGCCAACACATTAATGTGAAGGGGACAGATCATGGAATTCCATTCCTTCATATTACACTGGTTCTTTTTCACACTGTTCAGCAGTTGTTATTGTGTAGCTCTTCAGAATTATATGTTTTAAACTGAAGCTCTAGTACAGCTTTAATTCCCAGTTCAACCTGCATTTGTTGTAATTTTACTGGGGACTTGCCAGAAGCCCAGCTGTTAGGAGATTCAAAGATGACTCATAAGCTACTGCTCACCAAACACTTTGGCAAAGGTGTGCCCTGACTCTCCTGTCCTTCTTTGCCCCAACATCTACCTCTCACTGTAAAAGTTTTGAGTTCAATTTGTGGCAGCTGATAAATTTCATTCTGGGTATTCAGTGACTGTTGCAAAAAGGCAACTGTAATGTAATAATTTCAACATCTGAAGAAAAATAGACCCATTAGACGCATTAGACATATCGTTGATAAATAATGCTGCTGGCCAGCAAGGTCCAAATAGCTTTTAAATGAAGGGTGTCCAGAACAGAATGACTGAAAAGTGAAGAACATGTTGGGGTTTTTTTAAATGTGTTTGAAAATACAATTCAGCATGTGCTAAATTAATGATCACAGGCATGGATCAGATGGTTGGTACAGGAAAAAGAATCCACGTGCCATGTGCCTGTTTCTGCTCAGATGTGTTGGTAATTAGTTCAAATATATCTGTTACATCTGTTGATTTTTTGTTCTACTTTTGAGTAATAATCCAATCTGCATCATTACTTCTAAAATAATTTAGCTCCATACTGCAGCAACATTTAATACAATACTGGAAATAAACCAAAATGAAGATTGTCCAAGTCCCAGGACTGTAATGACATAAATGAATAGGGATGGATAACTCATTTTAACACATAAAATATTATTTAATCTGGAAACCTGCTGGGTTTCTTCATAATATCATAAAAAAACCTTAAAGATTATGTAACAGCTGTAAATATAGCACTGAAGAAATTAATCGTTGAGAGAGGACTGACGGCAGCACTGTCTTTCTTAATTATTCAGCTAACAAACTTAGAGAGGTTTTGTTGATCCAGCAGCAGCAGAATTCTGCCCTCCAGTGTAATTATCACATGTTCTGAGCACCCGGTAAAACCAAAGTATGGTTTGAAAAAGGTGAATTTATCTCCTTTTCCTTGATAAACATAAGTTTTTACTCTTTGTCATATCTGATTGATTGCTTTTTTGTTCATAAACACTGAGCAAAGCATTGCGTAGGAGCCTGGTTGCCCATAGAGACCTTAGATCTGCAGTGTCCTCCCTATTTAGGGCAACACTCAAGCACCTGGTGTTGTGTAATCACACACACAGGTGCTTTCCTGACCTCAAAATAGCTAAATACATCCACATACAAGTGATCTTCACTTTTTTTTGTCCAGATTGTCTTTGAAGGTGTTCCCTTTTGTTCTGTTCCATTAGAAGAACTGTGTTTTCACAGTGCTAAAAGCCCTCACAAGCTCAGGCTAATTTTGGACTGATTTTAATTAAAACTTTCAGGCCCTAACACAGGCTTTCCACTATTATTCTTTGTCTATCTCACATATTACTAGGGCTACATCAAAAACTAGAAGCTTAGTAAAGAATTTAAGCAGGATCGTACCAAACCATGGTTCTGACTATCAGGGATTTGCAGGATGGTGTATGAAGTGTTGGATTGGATGTTTAAACCCTTAATGTGCTTAAACCCCCAATGTATTTAAACCCAATATCTAAGGTGACTGTCTTCCCCTGTATGTCCTCTTGCGAGAGGAGAGATTCTCAGGGGTGCTGATACTGGGCTCCTGTGGACAGAGTTGAAAAGGACAGTGCCCTCCCTTGGGGATTGGCTGGCATCAGAATGCACCCACCAGGTGCATCTCCAATATTCCAATATTATTGCCTTTTAACAGCAAATTATGCCTCTCCTTTTTTCCTCAGATAGTCAAAATTGGAGTGTTCACGACAAGGACCATAAGGATCATAAGTGGAATAAGGCTGAAGCACAAGCTTGACACCTTAAATGAAACCCGACCACAAATTATTCAGTTTGGTTGACCTTGGTAGTTGAGAATCTATATTGCTCAGAATCTGTAAAATCAAAATGGATTCAAAATATTTCATTTTAGAAGTTTAAGAACTGTATCAATTCATATCATAATAAAGCCAAGATATTTCCAAGGAATGAAAAATGGGAGAAACAAGAGAAATGTATTCAGAGCATACAGCGGTAGTAAGAATCAGATATGTTTAAGAATTATCTTTAGGTTGTCATATCTCTGAGGACTGCTGCAGAACTGGACTCATGTAGCTAAGTGGAAATGCTGTCTTACCTGAAATAGTCTTAAAAAAAATGTCTGTTTTGAGGAATTCATTTTCTGAAGGTGGGGGGAAAGGAAGTGGAGCAGAAAAGGAATTTCAGATTAAATCTTTGTAAACAGTAAGCACGCTCTTAAGTTTTACTTCTCAAACTGTTGAAAATTTTTATATGGGTTTGATACTAGAGGGATTCATATTTCTTTTGGCATTTCAGGAGCTAAACGTACTTATTTCCCAATAGATATTTGATATTCTTGTCTTGTCTGGCTTAAATGAAATATTTTCTTCTCCTGTTTAAGAATGTAGATCAGGGAAGAACTGCCTTTTTGTAGATAGAAAGGATCTTTCATCTGAATTTTATAAATTTAGAACAAAACCCACAAGCAATCTAACTTACTGCAATCTCAACCACATACTGTTTATAGTGTCAGATTCACAGAAAAATAAATGACGTTCTGGCTGCTGGATTTATCTTTCCTATAGATTTGAGTAATCTAAAAAGAATTCTCAGGAAGTAACTTATTTGATGGGGAGGTGGATCAGTAGCACATTATTTTGGAAAGGGTCTAGAATACTTTGACCCTTGGCAAAATTACATTGTCATTTCTGAGTGTATCAAAGATGGATTTAAGTGCTTTACTCTCCCAGTTACGGCATCACTGCTTCCCACTGCTTCATGAAGGCAGAAACAAGCTACCTAAAATATTCTCCTCTGTCAAAGTTTTCTGTGTAAATAATGCATATGCAGCAGGCACAAGGGCTACTGTCATTAGCTGGGAATAAACCCGGAGCTTTCAGCTCTGAAAGTACAAATACAGACAATTTGAGCAAAAGTAGCAATTCTCTCACTTACTATTAAATAACAGGCTTCTATAGTTAGTTACTCTCCATAGGAAGGGCAAATCTGCATGAATTAAACACCTTGCAAACATTGTGACCAGTATTGACGTCGGCTTGCTCCTTAGTGAAGGGATTTATTTATTTTACCTCTGTCTTTGTGAGTAAGATACAGTTATCCAGAATATCTTTTCAAACAATCCCTGTTTCTCTAGTTGTTATTCATGTTTTCTGTATCTTATATTGTATTCTTCCATGGTTAAATTGGAAGAATTCCTTACCATAACTTTTTGGATATGTCTACCGGGTTCTTCCCGAAGGCATGGAGATTGCACATAGCTTTGCATGCAAGAACGTCTATCGCACTGTTGATTTGTCATGTCCCAGCCATTAAATATCATAGCTGTGTTATTCGAATCAAAACAAACTAGAAGTAGTAATTTCCACAATTTTTGTGTGTGAAATAATTAAAGCTTACTTAAATACTGCAAATGGGCTTCAAATGATCCAGTGGGGAAAGTAAAAAATTCCTTTTTCTCAAGTCTCAAAGTGATGAAATCTAGATTTCAGGGCAAGGCTGTTCTGAAACACCTGAGAAATAACCCATTGCATTGATATTCTGTCGAAGCCTTCCACTGTGAATATACAAATTAAAATGTGTATATGACTGTTTAGCTGACCAAACACTCACTTGGAGGCTGAATGATGTTCCCACCCTTAGAGGTATCCATTCCAAGGGAAAGGGACACATCAACAGGGTTTAGAGTCTCCAGTGACTCAGGAAGGCAGATGATCCTTCTAGGATACCAATAAGCAGGTTATGGTAATCAGCCTTAAGCCTTGAACCCTCCTAAGCACATCTTCAAATCAAGAAATAAATAAATGATGCAGGCAGAGAGCAGATGTTTAGGCTGTGGCTGCTTAGTTTGAAAGATGTCAATAAGGTTGAGTTGTTTCTTTTTTTTTTTTGAGACACAATAAAACCTCTTTTGAAATACTACCCCTGACTTGCAGGGGCACCCACCAGTCTGCTGAAAAGTAGTCATCATCACCCAACTGAAATGCATTAACCGGGTAGGGTAAATGGGCAAAACTATCAACCTCTGCTATATGGAGAAACTCAGTCAACACCTTACCAGTCTTCTTGTCTCATTAAATTAAACTGAATTAAATTAAATCACCTCTGAGGTCTAGATGGTAGAAATGTGCACCTGAACTGCAGATAAGAGGAGTGTGCATTTGCAGCTCAGTTTCATTGATGTGTGAGCTAGTATTCATGTCAGGTTTTCTTTTAAGGATACTTGAATGACTCTATTTTTAGACTGTACTGTGATCTTACTTCATCAGATACTGCATGCATAATGCATCATCAGCAACAAAAAATTTAATCATAGCATAAATCAGCCAAAAGATGTTACAAGAAATCAAAGTCCAAATTGCTTTGCCTGGGGACTTGAGTAAATGGATTCTGCTTTTTATTTCCTAAATTCAGAGAATCTCTATGGGGCATGCTCCCCGGATGTGTAACTGATTGGGGAATGTATGTTGTAAGGCCCCTTGGCTATGGTCGGAACACTAACTTAGATCTATGTCCAGGGATATCATGAGTATTTAAAAGCGAAACAGGAGAGAATGTAAGGCTCCAGCCTTTCTAGAAGGTGGAAGGGCATTTTTCTGGGTGGACCAAACTTCCCTCACGTGTTGGGTAAAATTGAACCAGATTTTTCTCTTCAGTCTCTATAACTAATGCTCACACCATTGCCATGTTCGGATGTCTTTGCTCAGGCTGCTCCCCCCAGTACTGGCCATTAGCCCAACAAAGATATGTGCAGTCAGCCAGTGTGTTATATATACTGAAGTTATGTTAAATTCACCATGAGGCTTTGCAAACATTTTCTTAGATTCGTATACACAAAGCCGAGTGGTGAACCTTTGCACTTACAAGTGCAGACATGCAGTATTTACACAGTGAAACGCAACAATGGGATGTAGTCCCCAGATCACCCCTCTCTGTACATACCCAAAGCAATTCCTAGCACCTTAAAACTCATTGTAATGCTGAAAAGAACCCAAAGTTGAGGACATATTGTCAGTTAAAACAATAAAGTTGTGTTATAAAAGTCATATTAATTGCAAAGCAGTGTCTTAGAGATCATGATCCGTCTATATGATATTTCATTTGCTGCCTTAGGGAGTTTTCAGAAACAATGTATTTTATTGAGTCACTGTCATGTCTTAAAATTCAGTCAGAAAATAGTAAATATACTTTCTGCAAAACACTACTTTCAACTGAGAATGTGATAATATCAGGAAATATTAAATATCTGTTGTTCGTGTAACGATTTTTAACAAACCTGATGCAAACCTTTCCCTTGGTAACTGCTGTCTTAACTGAAAATTTAAACCCTGGCCCAAGAAAATCATTGTTATTTATTCTTATATTTTGAGTTACAAAGTGAAGTAATTTTCACTCAGATTCTTTACCACATATATTTAGAATCTGTCTTTCAAAACAAACAAAATTAAAATTACTCCATGTTGAGGCAACTCCCCTGAAAACAGTGCCAACAGGCTGGGGCTACTTGGCTTACACACCTGCCCTTCATTTCACCATTGATTATTCTCTGTCTGGACTCAATATCAAGCTCATCATAGAATCACAGAAACACAGAAGGCGGGGATGAAGAAACCTCTGGAGATTATCCAGTTCCATCCCCCTGCTAAAGCAGGGTCACCCACAGCAGGTTGCACAGGAACATATCCAGGTATGTTTTGAATATTTCCAGAGAACGAGACTCCACAGCCTCTCTGGGCAGCCTGTTCTGGTGTTCTGTCAACCTTACCATAACAAACTTGTTCCTCATATTAAGGTGGAATTTCCTGTGCTCCAGTCTGTGCCTGTTGCCCCTTGTCCTGTTGCTGGGCACCACTGAGAAGAGTCTGGACCCATTCTCTCGACACCCACCCTTTAGATATTTATAAGCATTGATAGGGTTGCCTCTCAGTCTTCTCCAGGCTAAACAAACCAAGCTCACTCAGTCTCCCCTCACAAGAGAGATGCTCCAGTTACCTCAACACCTTTGTGGCCCAGTAAATGTCATGGATTTAATCAGGTTATTATACAATTATTTTGTGAGTTATACAGTTTCTATAAGGTGAGCATATATACTGCTGAGCTTTCAAAAGACTGTAAGAGGAAAAGCCAAGCTGATAGAAAAAGTTGCGTAAAAGGGCAACATAATAGAACATAAGAAGTATTGAGGAGAAGGAAATGAAATGATATAACACCTACCTTACTGGGAGCTATCCCAGTAATCAATTACTGAGACCAGGGGACATGTTTTTTACAACACAGACCTTTCCCAGGCTGAGATGGGAGAGAGAGGTAATCAGATAGCAAGAAGAGGTTTTCCCAAAGAAAGAGGTAGATGAAAAATCCATGAGGCACCCTTGCAGATGTAACTGTGTCTCTCCAAATCCTCTGCAGCAATCCTAATGAAATAAACCTCTTAACTTAAGGAAATAAAAATTACATGCATGATACTGTATCATACAAAAACCCATTGAGACTGTCCTACTATCCATTTACCATCTCACCTGTAATTTTTCTGGCCAAAACTGGAGGTGCCCAGAACTAGACATCAAGCCAATCTATATGGGAACAACGCACAGACTCTCACAGAACGTCTGTATTTTTCTCTTCCTGTCCCGGATTAGGCATTACTATTTGGTGAAATTAAAACCAATTTGGAAAAAGCCCTGCATTTTTCAATTTTCATTATAATAATTTTGCACAGATCAAATAAGACAACACATATGCTACAGAAAGAAGCAAGAAAAGCACTTGAGTTAATTGCGTACAAATTGGTTGGGAAGGGGAAGAGGAGTCAGGGATTCCATTCCTAGTCTCTTAGGAAAAGACTTTGCACTCTGAAGCATTTACCAGTGTTTATGAATTGATTTCAGTGTATTTATTGTCATGAAAAACTAGAAATTTCCAAAAAATGCATGTTAAACTTAAGTTCGTAGTGGAAAAGACTGTTGATTAAAAAAAAAAAAAAATCCAGACATCCAGGGAAAATGAAACATTCTATGAAGTATCACTCTGATTCTCTTCAAGAGATAATTAAAATCAGGATGTTTTCTGAATCTATGTATTAGTAGTTGCAAGAAAGAGATCATTATGAAAATTATTGAAGGTGTTACAGAAGCAAACAATAAAAGGCCAAAAAAAATTAAGTCCTGAGACTTATGAATTGGAATTTCTCACAGACATAAAATCTCGGAATGAGTTAAAATTAACTCAATTTTCACTCACATGAAAAATGCATAAAGGATATGTTGTACTGTTTTATTATACATAACCAGTTATGAAGGAATGTACTCTGGAAATACAACATATTGTATTTTCTTAAGTATTGCTATAAATAAAAGAAAAAGAATCAGAAAAGACACAGATCCACCCCAAGACTTTGGTCAGGGAAAGGTTGTTCTGTCATATTGCCTGATCTCGCTGCACACCGCTGGACCGAGTAAATATTTACTTGTTCATGACAAATATCCAAATGCACAGCACTCGGTGCTGGTATTTCAGAAGGTGGCACTGTGGAGCTGAATCAGATCTTCGCTGAGGGACTGAGGCAAAAGCGCAATCTGCAACTCTGACAACAAGATTTACAAATTTTCTGAACCATAAAACGTAGCGTATCACGTCTGCCTTGAAGAAGGTCAGGAAGGTACAGGAAATATTAAAAAAGGCATAGAAAATCAAGCTCCAGTGAGTTCTGTTCCTGTTCAATATATTGATCAATGATCTGGAAGAAGAGATCGAGCACATCCTTAGTAAGTTTGTAGATGATACCAAGCTGGGTGGCAGTGTTGATCTGCTTGAAGGAAGGGAAGCTCTGCAAAGAGATCTGGACAGGCTGGTTGAGGTTTAACATGACCAAATGCCAAGTCCTGCACTTGGGGCACAACTCCATGTAGCGTTACAGGCTTGGGGAAGAATGGCTGGAGAGCTGCCTGACAGGAAAGGACCTGGGGATGTTGGTTGACAACCGGCTGAATATGAGCCAGCAGTGTGCCCAGGTGGCTAAGAAGGCCAATGGCATCTTGGCCTGTATCAGAAACAGTGTTGCCAGCAGGAACAGGGCAGTGATTGTGTGTGACCACACCTCGAGTACTGTGTTCAGTTCTGGGCCCCTCAGTACAAGAAGGACATTGAGATGTTGGAGCACGTCCAGAGAAGAGCAGCGAGGCTGGTGAAGGGACAGTAACAAGTCCTATGAGGAGTGGCTGAAGGGAACTGGAGTTGTTTAGCTTGGAGAAGAGGAGGTTAAGGGCAGACCTCATAACTGTCTATGGCTGCCTGAAAGGAGGTTGTAGTGAGGTGGGTGCTGGTCTCTTCTCGGAAGTGACAGGTGATGGGATGAGAGGAAATGGCTGTAAGTTTCACCAGGGGAGATCTAGACTGGACATCAGAAAAATTTTTTTCACTGAAAGGGTGGTCATGGTCAGATATTGGAACAGCTACCCAGGGAGGTGGCTGAGTCGCCATCCTGGAGGTGTTTAAAAGGCAGGTAGATGAGTTTCTCAGGGATATGGTTTAGGAAGGGGACAGGTATGGTTAGTATCACAGTATCACAGTATCATAAGGTTGGAAAGGACCTCTGAGATCAAGTCCAACCTATAACCCAACACTAACACCAACCCCAACACTAACACTAACCCATCATCTAAACCATGACACTCAGTGCCTCATCCAGTCTCCCCTTAAACACCTCCAGGGTCGGCAACTCCACCACCTCCCTGGGCAGCGCATTCCAATGACCAATCATCCTTTCTTGTTAGACTTGATGATCTCAGAGGTCTTTTCCAACCTAATGATTCTATGATTCTATTCTATGATTCTCATCATTAAAAGCCATGCAATTTTTCAATTTTTCAAATTTATCAATCAGCTAAATGTAGGAGCGCGAGTGACAACATCCCAGGCATTATTCAGTTTGGGAAATTAAAGCCTGCATAGCTAAACCCCTCTCCTATTTAACTGGACATCATCTGTGTGCCACCCTTTTCTTGGCTTCCTTTAGTGCGCTTGCTTTCCAGGTTTCCTGTTCTGTTTGCATCTCTCTGTTTTGAATTTCTTCCCCCACTCATGTGTTAGCTTGAGTCTTTTTCCACGCTGAGTTTCATTGCTATTTTCAGCTCAGCTTTGAATGAGTTAGATTATGCTCATGCCGTAGAGCATTGCCAATCTTACCATACCATCTGTTTCAAAAATTAGAAAAGAAGTTGAATCCCTTAATGGGATGAAATAACTGTACTTTGCTCCAGGAGTTTTCTTCATGGGTTATTTTTTTTTGTTCACTTGTTGATAGTTCCATCCTCTATGGCCCAGTAATTTAAATACCATTATGTTCTTTGCTATTGTGCCTCCTAGAAAGCTCTGTTTTGCCTAAGACTGCTGACACTCTATAGAATTAAATTTATTTTGCACTTCCAAATACAAATTGTTAACCAGTTTTCTAAAAACCGGAGCACTAATGAAGAAAAACCATGTTTTATGAGACAATAACTAGGTGGCTCTTCTACAGATATTTGAGGCCATATAGATTTTTATATTATCGCCTGAAACAATGAAGGAAAATAATTTTTGTATTCCTTTCTAAAAATGCTTGTGATTTTTACTTTTATGCATTCAGTTGTTCTGCCTTCAGTAAATTAGATCTGGGGGATTTCTGAAGAGTCAATTGAGCACGTGTTTATATACCTCAGCAAACAAATTGAAAGCATGCTGAAAAGAGTCCAAGAAAAAAAAAAGGGGGGCACAGGAGCCTGACTAAAATGTAGCTATGGGAATGAGCAAGAATAATTTCTCCCATATGCACATCTGAGCATGAACTTGTTATACATCAATTACAATCCATCTTTCTGCTCATCTCAGGAAACTGTCAGCAAAGGTGCATGTGTAGGCCTGCAACGACTAAATATGATCAGGAATTACTTTTTGCTGAGGAAATGAGCAAGTATAACACAATTTAGAAGTATACTTTCTACTATACAGTCCTGTGTATATATGAGAGTGAGTTTTTTTTAAAAAATCATTCATTTCAGCATTTTCTAGTGATTTATCTGGACCTGATTTCTCCAGAAGGTGGTATTTTCCACACCTAAGGGAGAACAGTGGAGACAGCAAAACAGACAGAATCCTTCATGGCATGAGCCTTTCAGAAAAAGGACAACCAGGAAATTTTCAAGTACATAAGTAAACAGAGAAAAACACTATATTTTTCCTTAAGTCTGACAAAGAGTACAGCAGTGGCAGGGGATTAAAAAGGAGCTGAAGACTTTAACAGTTGTGGAAGTTCTTGTATCAGCTGTTGATGGAGCCCATCTGCAAGTTGCAGATGGGGAGCATCACAGGTCTTGTAGTCCTCACTCGCCACTAAATAGTTTTATACTCAGCACTTTTTGCTTTCTTCTTTCAATTGACTTCTGCCTTCAGCTGGACTTGCTGGAACTGTTCTAGGAAAATGGAAGATGGCTGTAATTTAAGCGTAGAAACATGTGCCATGACAGAAAGGGAGAACAGCTAGAAGAGAATGAGTGATAGCAGTCAGTTCTATCTCTCAAGAGCACACCTGTTGTTGGCAGTTAACTGTCCCACACAACATTCAACAGCTAGCACTATCTTAACCCATCACATCTGGACGGCTGTGCATTCCCTATTCCCTGGAGCTGGCCAGTGGAAGAAAGATCACTGAACAGTTCTTACTTCCATTCCATCTCTTTGCTTTATGCAAACAAATGAAGATTGTAGTTAAAGGTATAGGCATGGATCCATTTCAAGAGTCAAATGAACTTACAGAAGTTAAAATAGCAAGTTCTTATGGCATCATCTTCCATTGTAAATCACTGTTCTTGTATTTGTTTCAATGTATAAGGTGGAAAAAACAGGATTAGAAAATAATCATGTCAGTTAGGATGCATTAGCCTACTACTTGAATAAAAGGAACGTTTTTTCAGATTGGAACATTTTTTTATAACATGCTCATCATTCCTTCAGCTGACCTCATGTCCTAAGCCCTGAAGTTGTCTTTCTTTCATAGGTAAACTTCTTGGTTCTATGGGAGTTTCAATTGCATAAGGACTGCACAAGTTCACAAGATTTAGATTACTTTTTTTTTTTTATATGCTTCCTTGAGATTAATTATTTATGTGCACTTTTTAGAAACTTTCAAGTTTGGTGTTATTAATTTCATACAACTTTTCTTCTCTGGATCCTTTTGACAGTGCGTTTTTATGCAGCTCAGTACAAAGAGTAAAGAAGCTACTTTTTTCATTCTAATTATCAATTACATTTTTTAACAGCCTACAAAATGAAAATAACAGTGATCTATTTTTCTGAGAAAATGACTGTAAGTTTAGTGCTTATACTCTAAACCAATGCTTACCTTTAAAACATAAATCAGCCTGTAGCTCTTGGTGATGTTATCTGATGTTATCTTCCAGTGTCATGTTTTTGTAACAGAATAAAATTATGGTTATACCACAGATTACATGCTAACTAAAAGGTTTTATTTATGTTTTACACATGTCAGGATCTGTACTGACAGAAAATATTCTTTTATTTTGTTCCTTAAATGAAAGTGAGCATAGAATTCAGTAATCTTAAAAGATCTGGTACTGGTAGGACTTCCTAAGAAAAATAATGTTTCTATGAGGATCTAGTCAGCTAGGAGGTTGACTAATTTAAGCATCAGATTCTTAAAAGTCTGAGCTTGTGTTTCTTTGTGAAAGAAATGAGCCACATATGAACTAATTTTCTTCTGAATCTGCATATTTTGGATTATTTACAGATACTGCCTCATCAGTGGGACTTTTTTTTTATTTTGTCCAAGATGGTGAATAAATCTCAAAGTGTGAGAGAGAAGTGAATTGCCTGAAGATAACTATTTATGCCAGTCAATCTGTGATGATAGCTGATAACCTTTGTTGCTAATAAAATCGCATAAAAATAGTTGATACATATAAGAGATTCTCACATATAAACTTCTGAATATTTCTAGGCTTTTTAGGTTATTCATATTTGTAGGCACCTGAATTGCCATGGTTCCATCTTGGTTTTTTATTTTTTTAATTTTTTAGATGTTACTGGAGTTTAAGGTTTCTCTAACAATGTCTCCTATTTATTGAGAGGAGTTTTTACTCCTTTAACGTGTGCTTTAGGAAAAGTCCAGCCCAAAACAAGGATCGATTTTTATACCAAAATAGGGAAATTGAATAAAAAATAATCATATAAAAATAAAATGGGCTAAAATCAACAGGATGACTTAATTATATTAAAAATATGATTCCATGCATACTGCCACCCTTATTACTTTTTTTGGTGTTAGCAGATCAAATTTAAGTTATTCCTACCCCTGCTACTTTTACTTCCTTGTTAAAGCACAGAAATGTGCGTTTGTACCTCACAATAGAGGAACTGACTTTGTTGCCCAACCCTAGTTCCTTTTAAGATTCTGTACTGATTTTGGCTGGGACAGAGCTACAGCTCATATGGCAATGTGTTCTGGCTTTGTGACCAAAGCAATGTGGATAACACAGAGATGTTCCAGTTATTGCTCAGCATTGCTCACCCTGGCCTGAGTCAAGGCCTTGTCTAGTTCTCATGCAGCTGAGATTGGGCAAGAAGCTCGGGCAGCAAAGGGACACACAGATGGGACAGCTGACCCTAACTGACCAAAGAGACATCCGACACCATATGACTTGCTCAGCAACAAAATCTGCGGGAAAGACAGAAGAAGCCAGATGATGTTTGGAGTGATGGCATTTGTCTTCCCAAGTAACTGTTATGTGTGATAAAGGCCTCCTTTCCCAGAGTTGGTTGAATATCTGCTTGCCAATGGGAAGCAGCGAATTAATTCCTTATTTTGCCTTGCTTGCACAACTAGCTTTTGCTTTACCTATTAAATCATCTTTACTTCAACTCATGAGTCTTCTCACTTTTACTCTTTTGGTTCTCTCCCTCATCCCACTGTGGGGGAGAGAGCAAGTGGCTGTGTGAGGAGTGGTTGACGGCTACAGTTAAACCGAAACAGATGTCCTGCCATGTCTGGACTTCTCCTGGGACATTGAAATTTGGAGGTCTCCAGCACGCAGTGTGTCCAATGTGCATAGGTCTAACATGAGGGTTGTAAATGGCAACATTTTGCAGGATTTGTGTGGGCAGATTGATGTTGCAGCCTGCAGAGATAGCAGAATAATTGTACTTTTACAGATTCATAATAGCAAAATATTGTGTTATTTGCCCCAAATTCTCATTACATTTATCAAGGGAGCAGGGATGATGGAGAACTTCGCAGCGATCACACTGCAGAAAGCAATCCCATCGAGAGGTGGTGCTGTATGTTCACTTTAGAGTTAAGTTTTACCTGATGCTCAGTGTTGGTTAGGAAAGAGGAGTGGGAAGCATCTATTACGTTTGTTACAATCAAACCACTGACTTCTTTAGAAGACCATTACAATACTTTTCACCCTATTGCTGCCAGAAGAATTTATATCCACTCTCTCAAAGCAATTTGTGCAGTATGAAGTGTGCACCAGCTGATTTTCACTTGTACTTTGCATCAGTTGTGGTTATAAAGTCAAGGTGACCTCTGGAACTTTTTTCAATTGAAGTGCTCTAGAGCTTTAGTGGCAGATGTTTTTACTGTCAGTGATGCAGAAACCAAACCTCTGTTATTGAAATGATATTCCATAAGCATCTTGGGTCAGTTAAGCTTTATAGGTAAATGTTCTGTTAAAAAACTTGTGGATAAAAAATTAGTCTTTAGGGATTTAAGTTACTATATTACAAATGAATACTGGAAACTAGTGAATACGTCATTTGGCCAAGAAAACACAAACCTTGTTTGAAGAACAGTCTTGAGCGTATCACTGAGCAGATTTGCTTCTGTCTTATTTCACTGAAGACAGGCTCATAGGATTGGTAAAAGCATTAAGTAGCCTGAGGAAATCAAGAACTGGGAGCTGCAGTCTGGTCAGCCTCACCTCAGTCCCTGTAAAAACGAGCGAACAAGTAATTCTCAAAAGCACCTCTAAACATACGAAGGACAGGAAAGTGACTGGGAATAGTCCAGTCAGCATGGATTTACAGAAAGGAAATCATGCCTGAACAACATGACAGCTTTCTATGACAAAATAACTAGCTTGGTGGACAAGATGAAAGCAGTGGATATTGTTTATCTTGACTTCAGCAATGCTTTTGACTTTGTCTCTTCATTGCCAAACTGATGAAATATTAACTAGATAATGGACAGTGAGGTGGAATGAAAACCGGCTGAACTACTGGGCTCAGAGTTGGCAGCAGCAGCATGAAGTCTAGCTGGAGGCAAGTCACCGGGGGTGTACCCTAGGAGCCAACACTGTTCATCACCTCCATTGATGATCTGAATGACAGGACAGCACACTCAGCAAGTCTGTAGGTGATGCAGAACTGGAGGAGTGGCTGTGCTGGTGATATGTGTGCTGCTATTCAGAGGGTCCTCAATAGGTTGCAGAAATGGGCTGACAGAAATCTCATGAAGAAAGTAAAATGGGAAGTCCTGGACCTGGGGAGAAATAACCTCATGCACAGGCCAGTAGCCAACTGGCTGGAAAGCAGCTTGTTAGGAAAGGCCCTGGAGATCCTGGTGAACACCAAATTGACCATGACACAGAGTAAGCCCTTATGGCAAATAAGCTTAACAGCCTCCTGGGCTGCATTACAAAGGTGGCTGCTGAAGCTGGTCGAGGGAGATGATCCTCCCTCCCCCTCTGCTCAGCCCTTGTTAGAAACATCTGAAGACCCAGGTCCAGTTGTCATCTCTCCATTCAAAAGAGACACTGAAGTGAGTCCAGCAAAGATCCACAAAGATAATTAAGGGACTGGAGCATTTGCTACGAGGAGAGGCCGATAGAGCTGTGACTGTTCATCCTGAAGCAGAAAATGCTCAGAGGTTGATGTCATCAACACATATAAATGCCAGATGCGGGGAGGAAAGTCAGAACCAGAGTCTTCTCAGTGCTGTCCAGTGACAATATGATAAGCAATGGACACAAATCTAATTTAGTTTCTATTTATACATAAGAAAACTTTTTAATTGTCAGAGTGGTTAAACTGTGGAACAGGTTTCTTAGAGACATTGTGGAGTCTTCATCCTTGGAAATATTCAAAACCTGAATTGACACAGATCTGAGCAACAAGCTCTAGCTGACCCTGCTTTGGATTAGATGATCTCAAGAGGTTCCTTCCAATCTCAGTGATTCCATGATTTTGTCATAATTTTCTCTCAGTGCATATATAAAGTTGTTTGTCTGTTTGTCTATTACAGTTAGGATCCATGCCAGTGATCTGCCCTCTGTGGAGTCTCCTTTATTGGACAATACCACAGAGCATGATGATGTCAAGGTTGTTTTATGGAGAACTACAACACAACTGCTTCTGCTGTTCTAATGTAGAAGTTATTTCACCTTTTCTCCAAAAATAAGATATGAATCTTCAAGACAAAAAACTATGTAAGTAATTCAGACAAATAAACTGCCATTGAAACCATTATACATATTTTTATGAAGGACTCATCAGAACTCATATTTGTTTCTCTTCTTACTTTCAGAAGTTAATACAGTCAGATAAAATATGTGCGATATTTTCTCTTTCACATGCAAAGTTTCTGTTCTCTGGATTATGGACTTCTTCACACATATGTCAGATTACTGAGCAGTATATCTTTTTAGCTATTAGCACCTGTGGTGAGTTGACCTGGACTGGAGTTTTATTTGTTTGGCAAAGCATTGACTACTGGATTTGAGGCATAAAGTTTTATGTAAGAAGCTAAGTCTCTTTACTGCCATGAATAGAAGCTTGAAATAGGACACAAGTGTAACCTTAAGTCTCAAACAGCTGAAGAAAAAAAAGAAAAAGCTAATTCTTGTTATTATTGCTTGAATTTTATCATAGTTAAGCCAGCTTCATGACTCTGGAGAAGCAGGAAAATAAGTGAAGCAGATTAATACATTTTTAGTGCTTGGGTTCCTGATATTCTGTGTGCTGTAACAGGCCAAGACAGCAGGTGGGAGGATGGCCAGTTTGCAATAATATCAGAACATCTTGCTCCAGCACAAGTGCTTTGCATCAGTGGAAGTGAATGTTCTTCATGGAGGATGTAAGAATTATTGATCCCATTTCAAATATGGTGAACAGGAGAACAGATGATATCTTGCCCCTAAGCACACAGTAGGGCAAGGGCAGAGTCTGAGTCCTGAGTCCCTGCTTGTGGAGAATGAATTTATTTATAATGAGTAGTTTACACAAATTATATTTTTCAGACAGTCAACAAGTTTAATAGGAAAGGTAAATCTGCAATAAAATGTTCTGACACAAACTTTATCTCTTCAAGATACATTTATTAATCAGACCTGGAGAATATATAAAAACGTGTCTGCAATCTGACTGTGCAAGATACATCACAATGTAGGACCCAGGCATCAGTGCCTCAGCATATCCCTAGAGATGCTGAAATTAATAGCTACATTTATAACTGAATTGTATTTTGAATCTTAGTAATGGCAAGGGACATTTTTCATGAACTGAATCATATTATTTTAGTGAGATACTATCTCACTAAAGGAAGAACAGAACTGGGTCAGCCCAAACAAAGGCAGAATCTATGTCAGGGAGAGGACTAATGTTATCCCTTAATCACTTCTGAAATTTCAGTTTTCTTCCTTGTCAGCAAAACACTAGGGATTCATTCTGTGAAATGCAAATAGTCAAAGACCATGACGCTTTCTTGCTTCTTTGTCTCCCAGTTCTAAGTGTACCTCACAGCTTGTAAGCACAGTATCCTGTCTGTCCCTCCCTGCACTTCCCTTGCTCCTTTCAAATGGAAGTCCCTGAAGGGTAGAAGAAGTACTGTGGAGAACGGCCTTGCAGACTCCCTGGTGCCCAAAACCTGCTGATGGAGATAAAGAGAGGCTTTTGCAGGATCAGTAGAAATTGGTGATAAAAGAATGGTACTAACATTCCCTTCATTCTTTATGTGCCTCTCACCCTAGCTTCATCTTACTTGGGCACTCTCCCGAGACAGAAGTTACCAGAATTCTGGCCTGCATCAGGAATAGTGTAGTGAGCAGGACCAGAGAAGTTATTGTCCCCCTGTACTCAGCACTGGTCAGGCCTCATCTTGAATATTGCGTCCAGTTCTGGGCCTCCCAGTTTGGGAAAGATGTTAGGATACTGGAATGTGTTCAGAGGAGGGCAACGAAGATGGTGAGGGAGCTGGAGCACAAGCCCTATGAGGAGCGACTGAGGGAGTTGGGGCTGTTTAGTCTAGAGAAGTGGAGGCTCAGGGGAGACCTCATTGCTCTCTACAACTACCTAAAAGGAGGTTGTAGTCAGGCAGGGATTGGTCTCTTCTCTCAGGTGACCAGTGACAGAACTAGAGGGCATGGACTCAAGCTTCGTCAGAGAAAGTTTAGGTTTGATGTGAGGAAAAAGTTCTTCACTGAAAGGGTGATCGGCCATTGGAATGCACTGCCCATGTAGGTGGTGGAGTCACCGACCCTGGAGGTGTTTAAGGAGAGACTGGATGAGGCACTGAGTGCCATGGTTTAGATGATGGGTTGGTGTTAGTGTTGGGGTTCGTGTTAGTGTTGGGTTATAGGTTGGACTTGATGATCTCAGAGGTCCTTTCCAACCTTGTGATAATGTGATAGAATAAGGGGATCTTCTGCAGTGCCAGAATGCTTGATGTAACATTAAACTGAAAGTTAAGAGCATTACAAATGCAAAATCAAGTACCACTTATCATCTGTATTCAAATATCCCACTCACTTCAGCAGATGTAAAAAATAGGTCTACAACAATTTATTTTATAAACAAACAATTCTATAATACAGCATTGGTTAGCACTTCCCTTGCTATGCTGAATCAGCTTGGACTTTAAGGGGATTTCACGTTAGGGGAAAAGCTGTGTAACAGGTGTCCTTCTTGGGCTGTCCATCATTTTGAACTCGCAGTCACAACACAGCAGCCTGGTCTCAATTCCTTCCTCACTAGACTGACAGCCACATAGGAAATCAACCATCACATCAACTAAACAGTGTGACTACTTAGCTGAGATTTTCATTTCCCATGGGACTCTGCTGATCTGCTGGGCATTGTTTTTCAGGAAGGCAAGGGACAGGAATGTAAAAAGGCCACCTTTCCAGACAGCATCACAACTGGAGACATAGTTTGGAGGAGATGCTGGGATTGACAAAACATTGAGAGAGCAGCACTGAGAAGTTTTTCTTAGTCCTGAGATTCTCCACTAACATTTATCTCGACTCCTGTCCCCATCCTTGTCCCTGTCATAAGTTCACTCAGTGACAGTTAAGTTACTGATATCCTGGTTATCTGTTCTAAGAATTGAAGAAAACACTTTTACAAGCTATTCTGATAAAAAAAAAACTCTGTTGAACATTTCAAAGAGAAAGATACTTCGAAGAAAATATTTTTCAAGCTCAAGTCATACATGTAATCACATAAATCCTTTCCTAATAAATGCTATGGGAGAATAAAAGCAACCTCATCTGAAGAAACTACAAAACGCTACCATTTCCACTCATTTTGAAGAGCCATTTTGAAACTCTGTAGCACAAGCTTTCCATTTCTCAGTTTTCTTTGAGAAGAAATAAATTTAAGGATGAAGTCAAGACAATTGTCAAACAACAGGGTTTTTTCTCAGTTTCAACTTGCTTCAAATACAGATTATTGTCCCTCATTCTTCTGACTTGTTAGTTACTTCTTACCCCTACACAGAGTGTCTGCAAAGAACTATTCCTTCACTTATTTTTATTCTTCCTTTTGTATTAAGAAGTTCTGCAAGAGAGCAAAAATATAATCTGTTGCAAGCCAAGTGGAAAGGTACAATTTTATGGACCACTTCTCTCTGGAATGGGACTGATGAGGTAGGAAGCAGATTCAGGTACAGCACCACAGCTGGGAGGAAAGAGAGGTTTATGCAAGTCTGTTCCCCTAAAAAGGTCAAATAAGGAGACAAAGTCTGTCTCCTTATTTGATTGTTTTGATTATGTGATAGCCATGCTTTCTACCCACCCTTTGAAAGAGTATACAAAAATATAGGGAATATTGACGTAACTTCTGAGCCAATAAGTAGATGCAATAAGAAAGTGACAGAGAAATCATATTAGAACTTCGTAATAAACGATAAACACCTGTCTAATGGCAATAGGAGAAAATGCAGGACAGGTTAGTCTTTTGTATGCTACAATTTCAGAAAAAAATGTGGATTTTTTGTTTAATCTTACAATTAAATTTTTTTTTGTTAAAACAATAAAAATGTGTTTCATACAGTTGCCCTTCACTCAACAATCAGGTACACAGATACTAGCTGGAAACTAAGGACTGTTCTCTCTGCATTTTTTGTAAATAGAAAGACAGCAATGCTGAGTCCATAGAAGGATGATGCCTGAGACCACAGCCTGCTTATGTGGGATCGGAACATGTTTAGATTCCCTGAAATATGTCAGATCAGACATTCAAAGCAATGAATTCTTCAGACACTGTCCAAAATGAGCTCCTGCATTTGCAGATAATAGTATTGCCACTACAAATCATACCAAAGACGGTTTAAATTGTAAATACCGTGTTAATAAATCTGATGTGTTATGCAGATCAACTACGAGCAGTAAAAAACAACAAATAGGCCCTACGCCTGTAGGGGCTAAACCTGGACTGATCTATTTGCAAGTCCATCTATAGCTGCAAGACTTCTGAAAATGGTCAGAAAACAAGTGAAACAGCTCTGAATTACACCATAGCACAGTATTTTTCAGTTGTAGCAATGGGTTTCTCATCAGTATACATACTGATAGTTATGTTTTGTTTTCAATGTGTGATTTTTTAAAAACAAATTGAACTATTTGCATATTATAAGCAAAGCAAATTTCAGTATTAGGCCTAAGCAAGAAACATTTCCTATTGGTAGTTTTCTCCTTTTACACTAGGATATAGATAACAAGATCCATTAATCATAACATGAAAGGCCAGATGAGAGCAAGACAGAACATCCATCCTGTCAAGCCTTATTCCTTGTCAAATCAGCTTTTCTGTTTTCAAAAACCATAAGCAGATAGCACTGTCATCCACGATTAGTCAAATAGATGTAACATATGACGGAATTATTTGCCAGCTGCAGAGTGAATGTCATCACAGCTACTGATACACAGAAAATGGAAGGAGGGAAGGAATGAGAAAAGAGTGGAAGAGGTAAATCTGAAGAGGTAAATCTGACAGATATGTCTAGAGAGCTGATTTGAAGTTTTAAAAGCTTGATTAATATTTGTAAAAGGAAAAAAAAAATGCAAAATCAGTTGCATCTCATTTTGGCTTTACTACACACCATCACCAAGGGAGTGATTACGTGGTAAATCAGAGTCCCATTCCTGTATCTTGATGCCACAGAAGCACTTTATTAGGCCTCTTCATAACATTTGAAAGATTTTATTAAGGGCATGAAGAAATACCGTTAGCTCCAGATGACCTGCATTTTTCTTCACAGACTTTTGCTTCTCATTTGATATTAAAGTCTATTTTGTCTTGTCACCAGAAATTGTAATGATGCATACAACACACTGCACACCTATAGGAAAAATACAGCACATAGCAAAAGATCTCCCAGTTAGACACAATTTTTGTCAGCCAGTTCCATCCAATTATTTGAACAATAAAGCCATTTTAGTGGGAGGAAATAGACGACTTTAAGAGTAGTCCGGTTATCCTTCCATAAATTAAAAGCAAGAAAACTGCATGATATTGCAACAGTTAGAACAGGATACACTACTTCTGGGAGTCCTTTAAGATAAAAGTAGGGATTTTCACTTATTTGGCTCTGTTCTTCTGAAGATCCAAGACATTACATACAGATTAAAGTCTACAACTAATAATAAAAAAACTCTGCATTCAAAATCCATTAATGTGAGAAACAATGAATGGTGCTTCCAATTGCTGTACGTGTTTGCTTTCCTCCCTCTCCATACAGCAGCAGGCTGTAAACAACATTTTATAAGGGAAGCACCGAGTAGTTCCTCTTTTTCTGTGCTCCATACAAAACCACCATGACAGCTTCTAAACAAACCAACAAAAGATTCAGATACTTTAGGAGCATGATGCAACTACCTTCTGCTCGCCACCCCATTTACAATTTAAATAACTATATACACCATACGCAAGGTATCCTAAGAAGGACTGGAAGACAAGTGGTTGGAAAGAGATGCTTTGGATAAAAGGCATTAAACACCGTACTCATAATTTAGGTATGAGTACTACCAACATTTTGTAGTATTTTTGCAATCTGTTTCATGCTTCATGAATGTAAAGCCATGAAGAAAATTAATTATTTCCTCTTGGAAAACTCAATAAGAAACAGAAATTAGCAAACCTAGGACATGTGCTTAATCCCATTCACATTTCTGCTGCAGCAACTTGGGAATGAAATCATTGTTCTGATAAAGGCAGTCTCAACTAGAATTTTTTGTTTGTTTTCTTCAATACTATGAGGAATTGAATTTAGACTAAAAAATATTCAAGCTCTCTTGTTCCAGAAGAAGTGGAAACCAGTTCAAGTATTACAAAATAAAGTTTTATTCCTTAGAATCAACAACTTGTTTTTATTCCTGAAACGAAAGTTATTTCTTCTGCAGGCTATTTCAAAACAATAAAGCAAGTATCTCTTTCATCCTTTCTTTAGAAGGACGTTCATAAAGCCAGAAGAAACTAGACGCAATTGGAATACATAAGCAATTTAGAGATGCTTGTTTAATCTCAGTAATTACCTACTCAGCAGAGTCAGATATCGACCCCAACAGCGATTTTCTGCACAGCATTTCTTGAAGTGGTTTTAGAAGTCAGCAACGTCAAAAAGCTGCATTTTAACACTTTTTATATTTACTGTTTGGTTTGGGTTTTTTTAAGACAGATTACATACTATTCAAATACATGCTCACTCTATCATTGGCTGCATAAGTTCTAGGGCACTTCAGGCAAAATTAATAAAATTCAATGCCTAAAGGATATGAAAAATAGACAGCATCAGGTTACTTTGCTGACAGCAGTAACCTGGCTTTGGAAATGCTGGCCCTACTGGCTGCTACCTTTAGATCAGTTTTGTCCCTAAGGAATTTTGTCTTCAGTGTGACACCTCAATTGATTCCTTCTCAATGAAGGACATACGGCTTACAGAATCAAGTTGGAAGCATGCAGGATGAGCTGGTATTCTTGACAGAAAATCAAAAACTACTTTCAGGTTTTGATAGCCATAGATGTGACACCAGGGACTTACTTCTTCCCAGGCTGCTGAATCCAACAAAAAACAGATAAAGCAATACCTTTACCACAGTTTTCTGTGTAAGTCTTCGAATAACTTTGAATAACGGCATAAGTAAATGCATGAAAGAGAGGAGGAAGGGAAGGGAATGGAGGGAGAAAGAAGGGAAGACAAGGGAAGAGGAAAATAATTAATGATGCTAAAGTTGGGAAACGTTCTCTAATGTGGCTTTTGTGGCTTTTACTCAGCTTTTGAGCTCTGTAGACAATATTCAGCTTAGTGGTCATGGCAATGTAGGTGGCCAATGTGTTAGAGGAAAGCTGGCAGGAGATGACTGAAGAAAAGCATGAGAAATGCCTTGGGGAGGGATGAGAAGACCCCATGTTTGAGGGGCCAACTGTGAGGCAAGCAGGTAAATTCGGGTGGGCTTTAGGTGAGGGATACTGACTGATGTCAGCATGGCTCTGGAAGACTCTGAGACAGAGACGGAAACAGTCTTTGCTTTCACCTACCTACCCTTCTCCTCTCCCAGTGCCTCCCATACATAAGCCTCCCTCCTTCTTGCTTTAGTTCCCCTGGACTATAGGACTACTCACCTCTTCCATAACCCACAAGTCCTACCTTGCCCTTAGCAACTACTTGATATTTTCTTGCATTTTTTCCAGGAAAGAAGTAACAACATCCACTCCTCCCCATCCATGTTGCTGCAAAGGGATTAAGAAAGGAAAAGATTTTAGACTGAAAAGACAGGACTGGAATAAGAACCAATTGGAGATACTAGAAGTTAGTGGGCAGATATTGGTAGTGACTGCTTCTGCAAGGGGCCATTTTGTTTAGCAGCACCAATTGCTCTCCTGAACAAATACTTTTTTTCTGCATTGCAAACTCTGTATCCCAAATTTTAATCTCTCTGTGCTTCAGTTGAAATGAGGTAAAAGTTTCTTACCTATTCATCTCAAAAAGGTGCTATGCAAAGCAAATTAACACTTTACATTTTGTGACAAAGTTAAGAATCAACGAACACTAAGGGAAAAGGAAATTAAGTTTCAAAAAGCAAAATCTGAAGGGGCAGCAAACACTCCACTGGGACACACATTGAACAGGTATGAGTAAACAAATTAGAGAATTTGGTAAACACTAATTGGTATGTACCTAAAATGTGGTAGAAGTCCAAGTGGAAGTAAATGATCAGGTACCTGCACTGCAAAACTCTGTGCTTGAATCTGAGGGAGAAAATTAAGGAGGCATACGCCACCTCCTGGCACTTCTTAAACAGAACTCAGCAATTTGTGTTTTCCCCGCATTTTAAATTTGCAGAAAAATGCAAATCTGACATACGACCCAAACCTTTATGATTGGAAAAAAAAATAGAAAAAAAATGCTGCATCAATATTGTTACTTTCACAATAAAACCTATTGGGGGTTTTGCTCCATATAACATTATTTCAAATTTAACCTCAAAAGATAGAAAGGGTTAAACCACTATAAACTAGCGGAACAAAAAGTTCTGGACTTAGCCTGCAGCTGGGGAAGGAATTTATTTTTTAATAGAAATGAAATCATGTGAGTTGATCCAAGTCATTTGTTAGCCACTTTTAACCCCGGTATTTGCAGTTAACCTGTATTTCTTACAAGGATCAGCTAAGAAGAGAGGGGTTCTGGGATTTCTGTGCTTTAGAGTTTGTTGCTAGCACAGGAGAGGAGACACTGTAGCAAGCACAGAGGATCCTGTGCATTTCAACCAAGAGTGATTCCTAGGCTCCTGACTCCTCATGCCACTCCATGTCTCACCCTGCCATCAGCTCTTTCTCAGTCCCAGTCCCCTCTTTGCATCGCATTCTTCAGGCTTTTATCCCAGTCCAGGGATAAAACTGATACTTGCCAATTGATTCTACTTCCTGTAACAAGGTAAAGAAAACTGAGAAATATTTTGGGATAGAAAGGGATGAGTCTCCTACATAGTTTTGACTCTAGATCTTAAAATAGTTAATATTTTACCTCCCTAGCATTTCCTATTACAACATAACAGCTTTTCATATTATGATTCTATGCTCATTTTCCCTATTTCCTGCCTATTTTGTTTATTTTATGTATTTGCTTAGTAGTATTTTTAACATCCTAAGCAGTTGGCCAATTGGCATTAAGCCAGTACAACTCAATTTATTTCAGATTAATCCTGCCAGTTCACACAAGCTGAGAATCTGGCCCACTGTGATAGGAAATGAAGTTTGTTTTTTTTTCTCAGCGGAGGCTCTCACCCACAGGTCTTTCAGAAACATATTTGGTTATTTTAATGGATGTGACATGACTTTAACCAGAAGTTATTAAGAGAAAAAATATAAACCTTTTTTTTACTGTGATCAGCGGAACTAGTGAAACCTGATTTCTGATGGGTTTGTGTCCTATAAGCCTGTACATCCCATGTAACAATCCCAACTCCTCTTTTATTTTCATCATCCTCTCATGCATCTCCTAATACTTGTAGTAGTCGCTCCACACTCCCTCACTACCATCAGGGAAGGAAGAAGTGGAGGTCAGGCCTGGCTTGGTGTTATATCTCTGCTAACTGTTGTTGGTTGTATCTTTAACTCATATGCACAGCATGTCTTAGCAGCACAAAAATCTGTTGAGCTCACTTGTTTCTTTTTTCTCTCAGTGAGGTCACTAATTCAGTCCACTTTGCCTGACCTTTTACAGATTTTTATAAAACCTCCAGAACCATTTTACCTGTGAGACTTCTGCTGGTGTCTTATCTGTGGCTGAAATTAGTCTGTTGGTTCCCAAGTTATTAAGGATGAACAAATGTGATTGCAAAAGCCTTAGAAACCAAGGAAACAGAAACAAAAATAAATTGCATGGAACATAATGCGTTTCATTTTTTAACAGTACTTTAAATGACAAAGAATAAATATTCTTTGCAGCAAAACTGGAGCACATTCCTTCTTTTCTATAGGGTTTTATTCAGTTTCCCCAAAAAAATAAAAAATCTAGCTGAGACCAAAAATGGAAGAGAATAATTAGATTCTATTTTTGGATGCTATGGTAAGCAAAAATGTTGACATTACTCTCCTATTATATAGCAAAAGGAGGATAATGCTTCAAGTGAAGATCTACAGAATATGCTGAAGTACTTCAGCAGCTCAGTGGAATGGATTTGGAACTTGACTAATACACAGTGTCACTGATCTGGAGTATGAAAAACTGTAGAGTGATTTGATCAGTTGGGACCCATACCCATAGCCAGCTCTCTTTACAAATTACACCTCAGGAAATCTGAGTTCCACATTGGATATTTGAGACATCACATCACTGCCACCCACTCTGTATTGGTGAAAATTCTGTACTTCATTTCCCTTTTGCCCCAAACTGGACAACTAACACAGATGTCATCTAAATGTGGAATTATAAACCCATTTACTTTATAGAAACATTGCCAACATTCAAATATATCAAAATTGCTTCAATCTGCCAAAAAAAAAATTGTAGACACTCCTGATGCCAGAGGACAGAGGAAAGAATGAAAATTATGTAATCCAATAGAAAGTCTACTTCTCTGTTTGAGCAAACTTTCTGCAAAGTCTCTTTAACTTCAGAACAATTAACAACTTCAAAACAAACCACCTGTGAATCATGAACTATTATTTGTCCTCAGATACACGTGTACACATCATATAAGAACTTTTCTTACACATATGAGGATTCTGTAATATTAACATCTTTTTTTTTTGTGGAATTTATTATCCAAATATATATGGCCATAGTTTTGAAAAGTATGTGGGGATTTCAGATCTAATTTTAAGATTCTTGCTGTGAGACATCTGCAAGACACTAACTTTTCTGACAGCGGCTGCTCAGCACTTTTTGAGAATTTCTAAAAAGACCATAATGATTCCAATCTATTTTTGCTGTCCCCCTGACAGCTGTCTTCTTAGTGAGCATAGCTGTCACTAAGAACTCTTCCTTGAGAGGAGACTAGGGGGAAAAAAACTATCAGGAACTACTGAATGGTTTGAGGGGCTGAATTGGCGTGAGCTCTCTGCTCTGCTCCAGGGGCTGGTTAATATCATCAGTCTGCATCCACTGTGCCTCCTGCCAAAATGAACAGCGATGGAGTAAATGTCTTAACACAGGCCCTGAGGATCTGATCTCTGCAGTCTTACCATGCTTGGTAGAAACACCTATCATCAACTACATTTGCATGGCCATAAAATATTGTAATTATTACTCATTTGTAGAATCAACAATAAAAATATGAGATTGGGAAAATATACCACTGAAAATAAGTATTAAGAAAATTATTATTTAATTGGCAACTGATTATATAGGTAAAAAAATACTTCAATCAAATGCCTGTGAATGGTTTTCTTTACTGGTGGCTGAACATGGCACTGAGTAATTGCTATGAAAACTACTGCTTCCTCACTATTGAAAGACAAACTTAATTGCTATAATGGATTTTTACAACGGAGTGGTGAGCAGCTGTAAATCACTCAGCAGTCCACCCTTTACTTGTTTCTTTTGATGAGTTTTATACATTTCCTTATCTATTTTTCTCTGTCTACAACATTTTAAACTTAACTGTATCTTTCTTACATGAACAGATAAGTAACATTACCCTTCTACCATTCCTGTTGTTGGAGTACACTAATTTCTTTGGTATCTTTTACTCCTTTTTTTCTTTAAAACTCCTTGAAAAGAGCGCATACATTTAGAGGCTAACTAACCATTCCTGTTACCCTTTTGAACCTCCACTAGCATTTCAAACTAAGGTATGTTTTGCTGCTTGCTGCAGACACTGAAAATCTGATTGTCCTTTTATGTGAACTAGTAATCGAACTAGAAAATAGATTTGCTACAACCAAATTACTAATGCAATTCACATCTTGTTACCAGCCACAGAACAGGAGTTTCTGTCTAACACCTTAGATATTTCTAGAGCTAAAATTCTAAAAGCCGTGCCTATGTAAAGATTACCACTTCTTAAAAAAATCTAAAGGCAAGCTACATGGTACATGAGTTTGTCCATGTGTGAAACAACACATCTATGAACTATTGCTCCAGAAGATTTAGATGTTCAAGAAAAATTGGCCAGTCCTCTCAGATGAGCCTGGGATGAAGGGAAGTAAAAACAGACAGTCTGGCTGAAAATTAGTCATAGAGCAAACTCGTATGTGCGCAATTAAACTTTCGTAATTTCACTGGGTAGTTTGATTGTTACTCTAGATTTGATCAAAGGATCAGACCCATCTTTCATTGACAGTAAACGAAATCAGCGTTGGACAGAAACGTGGCTGCATACTCTTCTGATGTCCTCACTAAAATGAAAAATTATTATATTCTGCAATTATATTTGCTACCTACTACATAAGACATATGGAAACTCACAGAGATCAACACATACATATACATAGACCACAGCTGTTTGCTCCGCTTTGAAACCGAATTAGGAAAACAGTTGTTTCAAACAACAGCACTATAATTATGCTAAGGGCTTAACTGATTTATTCTGAATATTATATACCGCATGGTTTATGTCACAATGCCATAACAAAGGCCTGCCTTAGAACATATCTGCTCTTTCCAAACAAGCCCCAATCCCAACACTGTATTTATTTTATGATTTGAGCTTTGTCAGTCCATTTCACATACAGTGATGTCTGCAATGCAATAAAAACGGAGAAAAACATTGTAACATCAGAAAACTGAAACCTTGGTTTTAACTTGGTTTAGTGTTTCTCAAACCAAAAGAAAGGTAGATTAATTTGGATGTGTTACTCACACTGTTACATTTAAATCTGTGAGTAGTGGCTGAACTAACACCAATCTGGCTTGCTGCTTGTCTCATTCACACAACCAGTAGGAATTAGTGACTGTACTATTTGCCAGCATTTTCCTGAAACCATATGGCATGACAAGTATGTTGGAGCTTGCACTGCCTCATGCACAGCTAATAGAAAAATGAGAGGAAATAGCTTGAATGAAACACTTCAATAAAGTGCGCAGTCTACCTACAACTGATTGTCAGAAGAATGATTTTTGAACTTGATGTTGCATCTGACATGATGAGTTGAGACCACAGTAATACACACATTTTTGGATAATGCCATGGTTTAGCCCCACCCGTCTTAAGTGTCAGCTAAACATAAGCAGTTGTGACCCAATTCCCGTCCCTCAGAAAAAGGGAATGAGAGAAAAAGATTTGTGGGTTTGAAACTAAAATTAAACCAGCTTTAATGAAATAATAATAATAATAATAAGAATAATAAGAATAATAATACAGAAAATACTATAAATAAGAAAATAATTAACCATATACAAATATATATTAACCCCCTCCACCGATAGCTACACGTGAGCACTAATGCTGCAGAGCACGCATGGGGAAAAAGTCCTGGGCTGGACTCAGTGGAAGACAGGAGCTGGATTCAGAAACTGGATTCAGGAATACATGGATCCAGGATCGGAGCAAAACCACATATTAGATGCCAGTCATCCAAGAAGAAGGCTTGATCTTCATGATTCCTCAGTTTTATACCAAGTACGATGCACATGGAATGGAATACTCTGTTGGTCAGGTTTGTGTCACCTATGTCGCCTGCTCCTCCCTGCAGGTGTGATGTTTTTTTGCCTCTTTCACTCAAGGCATTCCACTAACTCGAGGATGACCTCTGTCTCCATAGCCTTTCTGCATACTGATGACCCATATTATCACTGCTGGAGACAAATATTTTCTGAAAACATGCAATTAACTTTCAGAAAGTGAAGTTACTCAGACGAGGCATAGCTGAAAAATTAGAAACCGGTTCTGATTTAGCTCAAGCCATAACAGATGATGAAAAATTTATTAATACTTTCTTCTACATTTCAGAAAATAATTAGGAGAGTTATTATCACCAGCTGTACTTGAAAGACAAAGGACAAACATAGCTACATGGAGCATCCCAGTGCTAACAATTGTTGGCTGAAACAATAATAAACTGCACTCTAATCCAAACAGGTTATGCTATATAGACAGTGACTCAATAAACGTATCTATGGAAGGCAGGCTGTTCACTTTTTGTTACTATCTTCATTATGTCTGTCCCCAAGAGTTCAAAACCAAAAGCTGAATTTCAGAAATCATATAAACAAGATTTTTGTTTACTAAAAGAGTTAAAAAAACTCCCTCAGTTGCACCCACATGTGATAGTCTTGTCAGTTTTCCCAAATTAACACATTTTGGATGCTGCTGAAAGCTGTGAGACATAGAGACATTTTTATTGATTACTATCAAGTAACACAGGTCAGAAACACTGATCCTCCTCCTCCTGTTCTGAAAGGAAGGAAAATAGATGCAGTGTAAGAAAAAGAAATGCTAGTTTTTCACCAGTTGTAACACAAGCAGACCTGAAGTCAGTGAAATATGTAAACCCTTTCAAGGTTTTAAATGATAACTAAATGTAGAGAATACCTTGGACTCATCTAACTTGATAGTTGGACTGGCTTGTCTTCCTTCAAAGGAGCAGAAAACAAACTTCACAGATTTCCCTCTGCCTCTCTAGAGTGTCGTGCATCAAACACATCAGATTTTGAAGCTGTTAATACTATTTCAAGGAGAATGGAGTAAAGCACTATGCTGCCTTGGATCAGTAGCACGTGATTTCCATTTGGGTTATAAATCACCGTCTGTACACAGCTGAACACTGGTTTCAGTCAAGTGAACAAGTACAACACATCCAGCCTGGCCCCTTCCCTCAGTCTCTGGGTAACTGGAGCCGAGCACAACAGCAGCTCCTGACTAATAATGGCAGAAACACATATCCAGGCCAAAGACCTTGTGCCAACACACTGCTTTAGGGTCCAACTTTGACTTTGCATTGTTTAAAGGAAGAAACATCCTCTCTCTCTGAGGTGTTGTATGATTTGATTTTTTTTTCTTTACATTTACTTTAAAGTTACCTTGCAGGATGCTAGCAAGATGTAAGCTGTTATTATTGATTAACTCACCGGGCACCAAACAGCTTGAGCTGAAGTTTTGAAACAAAGCAAGTTTGAAACAAATAGTTCTTGCGAGACGCAGAACCAGACTGGTTGGGTTCATCAACAATAACTGTTATAGGCCATATGTGGGAACTTCAAAAGAAAGTTCAGTAGGAGAATAGCCATCAAGGATTGCTCAATAGACCCAAGATTCTTGAAGACCACCACTTCAAATAACTGGGTATGTGCAATGGGAGGTGAAATGTTATAATTAGTTCTGGGAATGTAATTAATATGTATGATCATTCCGGGAATTCTAATGACTAGATAAGTTTTCTCGTAATAAAAGACAAACCAGTTGAGAGGTTCAGTATGCACGAATGGCTTGGAATGATCCCCCATGCATCCGGTGCTGTCAATAAAGGAATGTCTGCCTCTTAATTGGTATAAAGGACTTCTAATTTTATTCCCGATTTTAAGTGACACAGGCATCCTGCAGTTGCATCTAGAGAGTAGTGGTCAATGGCTCAATGTCCAGATAGAGATCTGTGACAAACAGTGTGCCTCAGGGGTCCATATTCTCTCAGGTGACCAGTGGCAGAACCAGAGGGCATGGACTTAAGCTTCGTCAGGGAAAGTTTAGACTTGATATGAGGAAAAAATTCGTCACTGAAAGGGTGATTGGCCATTGGAATGGGCTGCCCAGGAAGGTGGTGGAGTCACCGACCCTGGAGGTGTTTAAAGGGAGACTGGATGAGGCACTGAGTGCCATGGTTTAGATGATGGTTGGTGTTAGTGTTGGTGTTAGTGTTAGGTTATAGGTTGGACTTGATGATCTCAGAGGTCCTTTCCAACCTTGTGATACTGTGATACTGTGATACTGTGATATTGGGACCAGTGCTGTTTAATATTTTCATTGATGATATAGGCAGTGAGATCGAGTGCACCCTCAGCAAGCCTGCAGATGACATCAAGCTGAGCGGGGCAGCTGTCACACTAGAAAGATGAGATGTCATCCAGAGGGAGCTGGACAAGCTGAAGAAGTGGCCCTGTGTGAACCTCTTGAGGTTAACAAGGTCAAATACAAGGTCCTACACTTGGATTGAGGCAATCCATGCATTCAATACAGGCTGGGGCATGACGTGATGAGTTTGCAATCTGAGCTCAATAGCTCAACATGTGAGCTGGCAATGTGCACTAAATACAAGGTGGCAATGCGTGCTCACAGCCCTGAAGGCCAACTGTATCGTGGGCTGCATCAAAAGAATCATTGCCAGCAGTTTGATGGAGGTGATTCTCCCGCTCTTTGAATCCTCATCTGGAGTATCATGTCCAGTTCTGGAGACCCCAATATAAGAAGGATATGGAACTTTTGGAATAGTTCCAGAGGAGGGATCCATAGATGATCCAAGGGATGGAGCACCTCTGCTATGAGTACAGGCTGAGAGAGTTGGGATTATTCAGCCTGGAAAACAGAAGGCTTCAGGGAGACCTCAGAGCGGCCTTCCAGCATCTGAAAGCTGGGGAAGGATTTACAAGGGTTTCTAGTGATAGGACAAGGGCGGATGGCTTTAAATTGGAAGTGGGTGGTATTTGGATTAGACACTACAAAGAAGTTCTTTGTGATGAGGGTGGTCAAACCCTGGCACGGGTTGCCCAGGGAAGTTGTGGATGCCCCATCCATGACAATGTTCAAGCCCAGGCTGGATGGGGCCTTAAGAAGGCTGGTCTGGTGGGAAGTGTCCCTGCCCATGGCAGGTGGGTTGGAACCGGATGGGCTTCGATGCTCCTTCCAATCCAAACCGTTCTGTGATTCTTCACAGAGCACCACCTCACACACATCACCCACAAGGGCTGCAACACCAAGTTTTTAGGGGTAGCACAATCAAATCTCCCTCAGACAGAGCCTGCCCCTCAGGGCTTCATCTGTGCTACCAGGGCAGGTACTCGAGGCTCCCCTGAGGCCGGTGCCACCACGGCCACCCGTTCCCCCGCCACGACCCAGGCTGAGAGGCACTGAGCACGCGTCCGCGCACGCCTGGCCCGGCGACAGCGGAAAGACGCGAGTGCGGCAGGGGCGGGGCGGAGCGGGCTGAGCTTCCGGCCGCGGCAAGGCTGCGCCGCAAAGTCTGCTGGGAGTTGTGTCCACTCGCGCCCGCTGTCGCCCTCCCCCACCTTACTCCGCCGTGCCCAGGGCGGCCCCTTGCCCCAGGGCCCGCCCAGACGCGTCAGGGATGCTCCTTCTTCGCCGTGGCCCCTTGTCGTAGCTCGTATGTGGAGAGGGATGGGCGGGGACAGGTCGTGGACGGGGAGGGGGGGAGGGGAGGGCGGGGAGGGCCGCAAAACTACAGCTCCCGGCGTGCATTGCGCCCCGCGCCTGGCAGCTCCCGGCGTGCATAGCGCGCGGCACTGCAGAACTGTATCTTCCACGGTGCGTTGCGCCCGACCCTCCGGAGAACTACAGCTCCCGGCGTGCATTGCGCCCGACCCTGTGGAGAACTACAGCTCCCGGCGTGCATTGCGCCCGACCCTCCCCGGCGTGCATTGCGCCCGACCCTCTGGAGAACTACAGCTCCCGGCGTGCATTGCGCCCGACCCTGTGGAGAACTACAGCTCCCGGCGTGCATTGTGCCCGACCCTCCCCGGCGTGCATTGCGCCCGACCCTCTGGAGAACTGCAGCTCCCGGCGTGCATTGCGCCTGTCCCTCTGGAGAACTACAGCTCCCGGCGTGCATTGCGCCCGTCCCTCTGGAGAACTACAGCTCCCGGCGTGCATTGCGCCCGACCCTGTGGAGAACTACAGCTCCCGGCGTGCATTGTGCCCGACCCTCCCCGGCGTGCATTGCGCCCGACCCTCTGGAGAACTACAGCTCCCGGCGTGCATTGCGCCCGACCCTGTGGAGAACTACAGCTCCCGGCGTGCATTGTGCCCGACCCTCCCCGGCGTGCATTGCGCCCGTCTCTCTGGAGAACTACAGCTCCCGGCGTGCATTGCGCCCGTCTCTCTGGAGAACTACAGCTCCCGGCGTGCATTGCGCCCGTCCCTCTGGAGAACTACAGCTCCCGGCGTGCATTGCGCGCGAGCAGCTGAATGGGGGGCGGGGGGAAGATGGCGGCTGCTAAAGCGAGTCTGAGAGGTGCGTGAGGTGAGTTTGGGACAGCCAGGAAGCGGCTCCTTTACTTGTCTTCACCTCAGCCGTTCCCCTTTCCACGTTTGGGAGCAAGGAGGCTGCGCCGGATGGGCGGGCGCGGAGGGTGAGGGTCGGGTCGGGGCGCCCTGCTGCGGAGGTCCCCTCGGGGCTGCGGGAGCAGCCGCAGGGCATCGCTCCAGCCCCCCTGCCCCCAGCCCCGCACGCTGTCAGCGAGGCAGGCGGCTCCCGGTGCTCCTGAGGGACTGCTGAGCTCCGTCAGCCGCGCTGCTCCCCACACCTGGCTGGAGAGCAGCGCTGTGGCGCTGGGGTCTTGGTGGACAGCAAGCTGAACAGTGCTGCAGGTGCAAAGGAGGGAACGGCGTGCTGGGGTGCATCAAGAAGGGTATCACCAGCAGGGATAAATAAGTCATTATCCCACTCTTTTCGGCTCTTGTCAGGCCACACTTGAAGTACTGCATCCAGTTTTGGTCCCCACTGTAGAGAAAAGATGCAGGCAGGCTGGACAGGGTCCAGAGGAGGAGCAGTGAGATGATCAGAGGATTGGGAAACCTACCATGTGAATTTAGGCTAAGAGAGCTGGGTTTGTTCAGGCTTGAGAGAAAAAGGCTTAGGGGAGGCCTTATTACCAGGTACCAGTACATAAAGGGTGTCTACCAAGAGGATGGAGGCTCCCATTTTACAAGGAGTCACGTAGAAGAGGTAAGGGGTGATGGGTATAAGTTGCTCTTGGGGAGATTCCGACTGAATTCCAGAAGGAAGTTTTTCACCATGAGAACAGTTAAACATTGGAGTAGTCTCCCCAGGGAAGTGGTACTCTGCACCTCTGCATTGGAGCTTTTGAGGCTCAGCTGGACAGGGTGCTGGGCCATCTTCTTTAAACTATATGCCTAAAAAAGGTTAGACCATTTGATCCTTGAGGTCCACTCCAGCCTGACATTCTATGATTCTGTGAAAAGCTGTCCTGGGAAGCTGAAGGAGTGAGCATGACCCACTTGCCTGTCTTAGCAGAGGGCTTGGAGATCCTGTCAGCCTTGCGTGGTGCTTCCTCCAGAGGTAGAGGCCTTCCATGAAGCGATCATAGGTCAAAACCTTGTTGTCAACAGTCAGTCAAGTCTGATGCAGTCAGACGTCCCTGTGGAGCAGTCTGAAAGCAGTGAAGAACTGTGGCTTTGGGATTTCCCTAGGCTGGTTTTCCTCAAATGGAGCATAACACAGCGAGGTCTTGCTAAGCATTAGTCGAACACAATGTGAATTCACAAAATGACTACACTGTCAGCTTCATATTTTACTTTAAATTTAATTGTGCTGCACATAGCCATGCTTTAGATAATAGGGGTGTAGGCTCGCAAATCCTGTTACTAGCAACTAATTATAGTACAGCTATTTCTATTAATACAAATATAGTACAACTCTAGATGTTGAATACATCTAGGCAGGTATCCCGTTATACTTTGAGATGAGTGAGATACGAGGATGAAAAAAGATCCTGGCATGGATTGAGAAATCTCTTGGAGAACTAGTAGAAAAGCCAGTAAATTAGAACAAGAGTTTTAATCCCTATATCAAAATGAATCTCACTAGCCCAGATGTTACATGTTGTAAAGGTGCATCAGCTGTTTGCTGTGCAAATTGAATAGGTAAGCTAAAACCACAGTAACAGCCAAGACCTTTTGAGGGCATAATCTACCAATATAATATTTCCAAATAATTGGAAATGTTTTCTTGAGTAGCTTTACTATTCAAGGCATCTTGGTGCAAAACTCAGTACATGGATGCTCTTAAATGTGGTTAAGAAGACTTTTAATATTTGTCTAAAAAAGTGCTGCTAGAATGAGATTAATTTCTGATGCAGGAAAAAGTTCACAAACATGAGAATTGGAACAGAGTTTGTAATTAAACAACTATTTTGAATATTTAAGTTTAGCATCGCGTTATGGAAATACTTGAAGTTAATAATGAACATTAACTTCTTTCTGCTTCTGATCGCAACTTGTGCAGGACAAAAGAACAAATAGATTTTATGTTATAGGTAAGCGGAAGGAGAAATTCAAACACTGATTAGAATTGGTGATTGAACTTCATGTACAATGAAAGGGGATTGCGCTTGTAATTATGAAATCCAAATTGTAAAATATACAGATGAGAAACAACTTTGATTGGTATTACTAAGTTTTGACTGCCCAGCCTGTGTAATAAGTAAGTTTTGTAAAATTACAGTGTTCTTTAAAAAATTTTCAAATTTGTTTAAAAATGAAATAATGCTTTCTGTAGTTGTCATGGAGAAAAAAGTACTTATCTGGTGGATTTTTAACCCACTATTGGAAACACATGTACCCAAACACAACAACATTTTTTTTTAATTTTGCCCGTGAAATGGCTGTTGGATTAAACCGCCCTTGAGATGGTAGGGAGGGTTGCTAAGGAGCACTTATTTGATGTGCAGGGTTTTTCTTGTTCTAAAGCCATCTGCTCTTAGAAGTCTCTAAGGTGAGACAGGACAAATGTCGTTTTAGATGGGCTTGTTATTCTTGGGTGAGAGAACAGGTTAGCCTCATTAATACAGCCAGGCTCACATATGGCATTGCTTTTTTACCTGAGAAAGCTAATTCAAAGTAAAGTCAAGTACTTGCACAGAACTGCACTCTACTGTGTACATCTATCTCATATTGCGTTTTTTTTTGTTCCAAGAGCTGTACTGGGAGCTTAACTGTCTATATTTAGGAATGAGTGTATGACTTATTAATGTTGCGTTGCATTGGCCACTTGCCTGCCTTCAAAACTAAAGGCACTGATTAATTTTTCAAATAGGAAATATGAGTGGGGAACTAAGTGATGTAAAAACTTAAAGTGCAGTGTATTTTTAATTTTTCCATTCATGCTTGCCCAACCTGGGTTACCTAACTGTCAGAGATGCTTAAATCTCTACTCTTCTTTGACTTAATTTGGAGGAATGGCTGGGTGCCCAGCTGGCAATTGCATTTTGAAAACTCAAAACCAAGTTAACCATTTGTAGTGTTATATAACAGAATAACGTAATGGTGGACTTCTTATAAGAAAATACAGAACTTCAGGTATGCTATCTTCTATTTCTTTACCTGTATTACCTGTATATATATAAATATATACATTTTCCCATTTTAGATCTATTACAGAGATTTGATGGTTGAGGGCAGACAGGAAACAGATGTTTGTTTTTCTGTTCAGCTTTCAGTGTATTTATGGCGTCTTGTGATAATGAGAAATAGTTTTTGCTTGTTAGCTATCCTTTAATTTCAAATCCCAGGTTATTTAATGACAAAAAAAATTACATATAATCATGTAACTGGAGGAAGATGATGATCAGAACTGAGAAGTAAAACAACACTTTTTTATTTTTATTCCTGTCTTAGTGCAGTTTGGATCTAGTAAATAAATCTACCTTGAATTTCTTTTTCCTACCCAAATTGTGTGGAATGTCCTTAAAACTAAACTGAAAGTTTTTGCTAAGAAAAATGACCTTTATGTGTCATAGACATGTTGACCTGCTTTTTAAGGTACATTCACTAGCATTGTATGTTGATTGTAATTATTTTTAGAATTACTGTTATATCCTTAGGAAAACAAACTAACTTTAGTCCTTTGCAGAAGAGTACTCATGACTCTTATTTACCTCCTTAAAATCCAGGAGTGGATGCAGGATGATGCTCTGGTGCAGGAGACGTTGTATAGATACAGAACATCCTTAACTTGCTTCTGGTGATCTGTCACATACCACAAAATGGCACAGAATATCTTAAAACTGAAGTGTTAGACTACTTAGGAAAACTACATTATGTCTCATGGTTTGCCATGTCTCTTTTTCTAATTGTAGCCAAGTTCTACTTCATCAAATGCTGGTTTTATTTTTTTCACTCTCTTGATATGTAAAATTTAATTCTGTGACAAACAGCAGAACAGACTTATGGTGGGAAGCTTCCTATTTTATTTTAGTTCTGTTCTACTGTAACAGATACCAGCATCTGTAAACTAAACCTTGCCCTAGGCATAATGAGCCTATGGTTGAACACTTTGTGGAGGAGAAATTGTGTCGTTTGTTCTGCGTGTAGAAGCCGGGCCACCTCCATATTGAATGTTTGGATCTGTTACAGATCGTAAAATGATTAGAAATCCAGTGAGCTATTTAAACACAAAATCAAAACCCTTCTATTTGAACACCCGTTTTAGTTGCTTATACAACTTTTCTAGAAATTTCTACATGAATGTCTTCTAAAGTTAGTTGACTTTTCTAGCAGGAACAGTGATAATGTTTGAGCAGAATTTGATGATTTCCTGGTTGCTGGGTGATGATCAGTAAAATGGCGAGTCTCTGGCACTTGACACCCTTGAACCTCTCATCAGGCTCATTGCATTTTTATGTTCTAATATGTCCGTGAATCTGTCTTCTGTAATCTCTCAGTCAACATAATCTCTGTCTCTGTAATCTCTGTAATTCTGTAAATTCTGTATTCTCTGGTTGGTGGCAAGTTGAAAATGAGCCAACCGTATGTCCTGGCAGGCAAGAGCCAACTGTGTCCTTCGATGTGTCAAGCATGGCATTGCCAGCCGGTTGAGGGAGGTGATTTGTCTGATTGTCCTGCTCTGTTCTGCACTGGTGCGGCCCCACCTCAAGTATTGTGTGCAGTTTTAGGCACCACAGTATAAAAAGGACATAAAACTACTGGAGAGTGTCCAGAGGAGGCCACAAGGCTGGTGAAGGGTCTAGAAGGGAAGTCATATGAGGAACGGCTGAAGTCGCTTGATCTGTTCAGCCTGGAGAAGAGGGGACTGAGAAGGGATCTCATAGCTGTTTACTGCCTTCTCACAAGGGAGGGAGGGGAAACAGACGGTGATCTCTTCTCTCTTGCGACCTATCACTTCAGGCACTGGAACAGGCTGCCCAGGAAGGTGGTTGAGTCACCATCCATGGGGGTATTTCAAAAATGGGTAGATCAGTTTTTGAAGGACATGGTTTAGCAGAAGATGGGTATGGTTGGACTCTATGATCTCCAAGGTCTTTTCCAACCGCAAGATTCTGTGATAGGACTAGAGGTAATGGCAGGAAGATGTGCCAGGAGAGGTTTAGATTGGATATTAGGAAGAGGTTCTTCACCCAGCGAGTGGTGGAGCACTGGAACAGCTCCCCAGGGAAGTAGTCATGGCACCGAGTCTGCCAGGATTCAAGAAGCATTTCGACAATGCCCTAAATTCACATCATTTTAAAGTTGAGCATGTCCTATGTAGGGATAAGATTTGGACTCAGTGATCCTTTTGGGTCCCTTCCAGCTTGCATAATTCTGTGATTCTGTGATTCTCAGTTCTTAGCTGCACTCTAAATTAGAGGTTTCATTTTTCCATGTGTCTGTTGAACATCCCAATCCGCAGCACGTAGGTTTATTTTTACAATGATGCTGCTTCTAACTCTGTCCTTGGAAAGGGATATACAGGCTTCTAATGGGACAGGATGTTTTAAATAAATTACTTTGAAGCACTATATTTAATCACGTTTACTATCAGCTAATTGGAACCTTTGACTGAAATACATATACAATGAGAATAAAGTTTATATTTAGTAACTATGAATGTTGCTTTAGTGTGTGATCATTAATACATATCTTGTGACCAAATAAAATATTTATTCCCAAATTACCAATGTCTGAGATTATAGGGGTTCTGTATGCATATAAAAACAATTGTTAGCTACATTTTTTAAATTTAAATTATTTTGTCTATGAAAACAGCAACACTCAGTCTTTTTAACTGAGATATTTTTTCTTCTTTCTGAAAAGGTGCATTTGCACAGAGCTTATATTCTGAAATTAATAAAAGCCAAATGTGCTGGTTTCATATAGAAAAATCTTTTGAATTATTTGCATTTGAATAGTAATTAAATAAGTGATAGACTAGGTTATTTTTATCTCCAAAATAGATTATTGTAACTTGTTACGGTAATTGTATGAAAATGTTTAATTGCATCAAAAATCCTTTGAGCAGCTATTGTTTGTGATAGTTTGCTCTTATGATCCAAAATCTGTATTTTTAATGCTTGGAGAAAATGTCCTAGGAAGTGCTACACACAGACTTTTCAGCATCTTTCTTGCTGTAGAATAGAAACCTTTCATAGGCATTTAAACGGAGAAGTGCTGTGGTTTACATTTAAAGTATCCTGTAAGGCTATACACTGTTCAGTGTTGTAAACAGTGGCAGTTCCAAAAGGTCATTCCAGTAAGTACAGAGAAAAATGTTTTATTGGGCATCATATGCAAAAAACAAAATGACTAAATTTCAAGAACTGGCAAAATCTGCATATAATCTGGCCAGATAAAATATCTGGGTTTCTGTGGTAACAGCCTCTTTCATATTGGAGCTGAAGAATGTGACTTTGGCTCATTCTGCATAAGTTTCTTCGTATATCTGGATGTAAATTGTCTAAAGCTATTATCTTGACTTAATTTTTTTGTTTTCTTTAGAGCTTATATTTTTGCAAAATTGAAGACAGATTCCTGATTAGCAATGCCTGGCAGTAAGTATTGTTACCTTACGTATGTTAAGACAGTACTTAGGGATGTTTACTATTACCATATTTTCTTTGAGGGTTACTAAATTGTGATACCAAAATTAATATGTATAAAAAACTAAATTGTGATACTTGTTGTCATTTTTAAGTTATTTAAGATTTCAATGTGATCCAGCCTCTGCCTTCATAAATCTCTGTGTATTTTTCGAAGGAACCTAATATGCATTTTCATTTCTGGTAAGATCACAGTTTAACATAGATGCTTTTTGTGATTTCAGGTATGTTCTGAAATAGTTGTGTTAAGAAAATTAAAAGCAATTCTGATATAGGTATAATCCTATCTTTGGAAAATTACAAATTGTGTTTATAGATGACAGAATTACTATTTAGGATATAAAGTGGTAAGTCTTCAAATTGTACCTTTCAAAGTTAAATTAGTTTTTGAGGCAGGCTTTTCTAAGAATCAAATTATTATTTACCTTGAAGAGTAGCAAATTTCTGTAACACAAAGGCTCAGGTTATGAAATGTGTTAAAATAATGTTAATACCAAATATATTTTTTTATTTTTCTGGTTTATATTTTTTAAAAAATCCTGTATGGTTTCTAATAAAATTACTATCAGCAGACTTTCAATAAAGCAGATATCATGCAGTTACAGTACCAATCATGCTGAGTGCTCTTTAATTGTAGGTTTGTAATGAGTTTCACAAGTATTTAATTTCATGAGGAGAAGGTTGAGCATTTGTTGTAAGCTGTGACTACTGGGTACATAAAAAAGCCTTACAGTAATTCTAAATTTTGTGTTACGTGGTCGCGCTTCTACAAATGACTGTTCTGTAACTGTGAAAATACTTTGATTTGTTGCATTGATTGAACCACTGTCATGTAAAATACCTTGCTGTAAGTATTTAGGTGTTTCCTGCTTTTGTGGTAAATAGTTGAAAATGTTCCTCTACATAAACAGTTTTTTTTTGTAACAAAATAGTGGAAAATATGTATGTATTATATTGTGTATTTACATGAGAATCAGCTGTCATAAATTGCTGCAACCATACTGTGGTTCAGCTTTTGCTGCTGTCTTTCCATCGTGTTTAGTGCTAATAAGACCTCTATCGTGATGCTCACTTTTACTGTGAAGGAGTGTGTGTTTTTTTCAACAATTAAACTCGAAAACTAAGATTTATTTCTTTTTATAAAACTAGATCTACTTATGTTCAGGGTCATTATTAACACTGTTTACTGTAATACACGTACAGCCGGCACTACTACAGAAGCTGGTGGAACTTAAAGGAGACCGAAACAACTGATTGTGGTGTATATCTGTACTGAGACAGTGAGAACTATGCAGCCATTTTTTTCTCTTCTGTGTATATTAGATGAGTTTTTTAAGTGTATAGGTAAAGGGAAGGTAACCTAGCAGATGCGTGTATTGCCATTCTTACAAAATAAAGGTGCTTTATTAATGTTTTCCTTCTGAAAATTGTGGTGATGAAGAAGTAGGATTAGAATTTAATGTAAGCAAGCATCACCTTGTGGCTAGTTGTACTTTTTATTAATGTGCATAGAGGCAGCCTGTAAGACTTCGGCTTTGTTGCATGTGAAAGAAAAAGCTTCTGCCTGCTAATATAGCCTCATTTAGAGATTCCGCAAGATGATTTTCGGAGCATATTGATGAAACAGGTTGCTACTATTTAATGTTACTTTGAAATCTTAAAAGTATTTGTCCTTAAAATTTGAAAAGCTCAGTTGTTTCTAAAGGCTGGGAATATTTTTTTTCATATGGAGTTCTCTCATCCCACACATCAACAATTGTGTTGAGCCTTCTTTGAATAAAACGTGAAAAAGGCTGTTAGAGTGAAATATTTTCTGAAAATGTTTCTTTCATGCTAGAATGAGTTCTTTATAAACAAAGTAGAAGAATAATATCTAGTTAAAAGGAAGGTTTGATCAATTTCTTGAGAGATGCTGACCAACTCTTTCTTCCAGAGTTGTCCTGGTTGCTTTCCTGAGTCTCTATATAAGTTCCTGGTAATATTTTAGGAATATCCTGGAATGTTTAGGTGTACAAGAGATAGTTTGGAATGTCAGAAGAGCCCCAGGTATTACTATTATAGAAATAACTGGACAAGGAGATCTGATTAGTCTTTCTGGGGACTTCAGCTCTTCCAAGAGGCAATGTAGAAGTCAGTCTTGAAGTTGTTGTACATGGAATATTCACAGGCTACTTCTTATTGCCAATATTAACTGTCCGAAAAACAGATGTGTAGTTAGAACTGGAATGTGGTATTGAGAGGGAGAGAGATGACCGTAGGCAATTAGCAAAGGACATGTTCTCATTTAAACTCATCTCAGCCATAGGCTGGTCTCTGCAGTAGTTGTTTGTTACACGTTGGATTATCAGATTTTCTATTGATGTTGCTTTTAGTGATGTCATTTAAGAATATGGATATACAGTGCTACATTTGAGTCCTTAATGAAATAGTGTTTTTAGTCACAATTCAGTAATAGCTCATAAACAGAAAATTTTCAGTTTACTTTCTTAAGATGTAAAAGTGCTTAGTTTTGACTGGCCATGGCATGGCATTTGTACAGATGTCTAGTCTGCAGTGGAAGTGCAATGCTGTATAATTGCTGCAGCACTTATAGCAACCTTGCCAAAGCATTGCTTTTCCCTGTATTCTTTGTAGCTGTAACTTATGCATAGCTAGCTCCTCTTGTGCAAATAACATGGGCACGGGTGCAAGATGTGCTTACAGTGTCTTCATCTGAAGTCAAAATGCAGTTGTTTTCTCACTGCTATTATCATATAAGGGTAGATTGATTTGAGCCACCACTGTTTTATTTACTGATGTAGCTGTGTTTTAAGACAAAAAAAACCTGTGAATTGAAAGATTTATTAGTCCTTTTATTTAAAAACAAACCCAAAGAACTTGTAACCAGATAGCCTTTGCGGTACAGGCAGTATGTGTTTTTTCACTTGTAACAAGTTTGCTCTCAGTTTCCTATTCAATAATTTGTACAGATAATTTCATTTAATGTACTTCTGTTATGGAACGTGAATGGTTTTGATAGGTTTTTTTGTTGGCTGCATTTGGATTGAAATGTTTTGAATGCTTCTGTTAAGGAAAAAAGCATAGCTAAGTCATTTATCAAAACATTTATTTAAGACTCTGTTCTTTTTGCACTTTATGTTCCAGATAGTCACACTTAATCAGATGCTTGAAGCACAGTTTGGTAGATAATGAGTTTTTTCAGAAATAGGTAACCTACTTAGTGGCTGTATTCCCTGACTTCAATTAAATATTCAACTTAAAGGCAGATTTTATACTAAAATGAAATTGCTTGGATTAGAAAAATTGTGTGGTACAGGTGAGAACAGCTGCTGACTATAAGAATGTATTTTATTTGTGGTAGCTATGTGTGAGATTTTTTTTTTTCTTATTTTTTCTCTGTTCTTGTGCTATTAACGTAATTAAGTCGACTTTGCAAGGGGTTGCTAACAACGATTGCTATTTTAGCTGGTTTTAGCTGATTTTAGCTGCTTTTTAGCAGGTTCTTATATGACTGAGTGTAACATGCAAATTAAGACCGCAAGTAAATAAAAATAAGGATTTTCACAAATGCAATTTTCTCACATTATTCCTTTGAATTACTGCTGTGAAATTTACTATTACGAACATCCCTGTCCTTGTGCTATTCTGTCAAGTATTTACCAGTTAGAAAGAAACCACACTGTTTTGAAAGATAAATCCATTAGTAATGTGGAAAATTTGCCATGATTTGGCCTGTTGGCTACAATGAAGTGACTGTTCTGGTAACTTCAGAATGGTTCTTCAAGTATGCTCAGTGCATCGACTGCTTCTCATTAAACTATATGCCGTTTTGCTTCCTCAGCTTTCCAGGCTTTTTGCCAGTTGTCTTTACAGGGGCAGCTAGTCTGCAGTTGGTGTGTCCTAGTGGCTTGCCTCGTTGGTGTGAGATGAAAATAGAACAACTGAATTGTGATTGTCTTTTTCCCTTGCTCATGTATGTTACTGCTTTCAGTTAAGTTGCTTCATGGCTTTTAAACAAACAACCTACCCATCCCCAACCAAAAAAAAACAACAAACATTTACAATTATAATTGTTTAAATAGAGCTTCCTTGCCAAGTATAAGAATGAAAACAACCCTTGAAATAGAATTTGAAATGAGTGAATTCTTAACTTGTATTTAATGTTCTTAACTCATTTTAAAAGGGAGATAATCTCCTCATTTTGAGTTTCTTCCCTCACAACAATTTTGGGAAATTGATTTATTTGTCTTTTGCAATTCTAGTTTATATTCTGTATATAATCAGTAAGTAATAACAAGATTGTTAATGAGAAGGGAAGATTTATTTCCACGTGCAATACAGTTCTAAAATACCCATGGTGGCTGGAGATGTATTCCTAAATCTGTCTATGCAAATATTTCATGGGCTAAGCATTCTAATATTTTTAGTGAACATTATGCCATAGCTCTAATTAATAGCTTTCTCCACTCTTTGTATCTAACAGACACCAGATGAAGGAAAATGTATGTCATGTACCCTTGATACTTTAAAACCCTAAATGGAACCTTCCACTTAATGAACCTTCCACATATTTCATAATTGTTGTCATTTATTTTAAATACAGCATAAACCTATTAGTTTTCTGATAGTATTGTTGACTACTTAACATAGTGTTAAAATAAAAACATTTTAATCCTATAAATTTCTCGTGTTTCTGCTATTACAGAAGAGTTACACGCGGGATATCTCAAGTAATTTTCTGCTGCTTGATTCTAGTACCTCAGAGGATGAGAAACATAAGCAGCATTGTATCAATTCCATCTTTCAACTACTAACCTAACCAACACAGGAACCTGAAAAACAGCTGTCATAGTTTGGGCTACCTTTGGCAGTTTGCCTTTTTTAGACCTTGACCAGTAAAGGAAAATAAGTGTATTTCAGAATATCAGTGACTATTAAAATATTGTGGTCACAAAATAACAAAGTATATCGTTGGTTCTTTACATTATAATATACAATAAATGCTTTCATTATGTAAAAAAATTAGATACAGATTTTTTTAATTTGATTTTTAAATTTTCTTTTTTACACTGATAAGAAAACATAGGAACTTCTCTCAACATATCCTTTCACTAAGCTAAGAAAACAAACCCAGGAACTTGTAGCTGGAAAGCTGTAGCTCTTTGTAAATATGTTTATTTCACTCATACTTTCAGCAACTTTATGTGCCAGTGGGGTAGTGGCTTCCATATTTTTTAAAGAATCTGTGTGGGCTTCTTTAAGACTAGTTGATTTTGAACAGATGTTCATTTTGTTATTTTCTGTTAATTGTTACTTCTCTTTATGTATGCAACATCCTAACCCAGTTTGGGAAAGTTAATGTTTAGAAACGGTTCCACAGAGAGTGAAAATCACACGTATTACCACTTTGCAAATAGAGTTTGGTGACATTATTAACATAGTTCCTCCTTTAATTTTCTCCATTCATTTTGGAACACATCGGTGAAGCCAAGGAATGAACAATTTTTTCTCGTCCATTCCTTGTCAAAACCTGAAGAATTTATTTTTTTAGCTATTGTCATTTATATGAGTGCAGTCTAGGCATATTAACATAGCAAATCAAATGCTTTAGAGATGCACTTAATTCTGTCCACATCCAAACCTTTATGTTCTTTTAATCGATACATGGCCAGTTCATCAAATGTGAAAAATGTAGCTTAATAGGTTTTTTTAGTTTTTATTAAAATGTGGCTATCATTATTATTTACAGAAATCTTTTTGCAGCTGGTTTTCCTATCAGTCAATTAACCTTCATATGCAGCATTGTTTGGTATTGATTTCTCAGTCATGGGACGAAAGGGTAAGAAGGCTCATACTGATTATGCATGCATGTGTCGTGCTTTTTTTTATGCATGGCAAAAAAGAAAATTTGATTTTTGGGATGCATGTCTCTATGGAAAGACCAGGGTAAACTGCTTTTGAAAATATATTGGCCTTTCCTTTGCATGATATATGGACTTTCTTTCCTGTCATTGACCACTAGGATCCCCCTTGTCTCTCTAGATAGTCGGGTACCTTGTGAACTGCTGAAGGTGGAAGTTAACTGTGTTCATGACTCTTGGCTTTCAAAGACCGCTATTTTATTTCTAGATAGTTGCAGCATTCAAGGATTCACTTGTAATGTTTCAATCCAATCCAGGTGTTTGTTTTTTTTTTTTTCTACTCCAATACATGTAATGTCCAGTACTGAACAGGATGGCCAGAGATGCTGTAGATGCCCATCCCTCAAGGGGATGGGCACTCAAGGCGTTGTTGGATGGGGCTCTGAGCAACCTGATCTAGTTGAAGATGTCCCTGCTCACTGCTGGGGCATTGGACTAAATGACCTTTAAAGGTCCCTTCCGACCCAAACTATTCTATGATTCTTCTAATTCATGCAGGAACTGGACAGTAATGAGTAGGAAACTGGACTAAGCAGATGAATGAGACTACCACACCACCATAGACATCTACTAAATTGTAGATTTCTCCTACTGATCACACCTATAGATGAACAGTGCTGGATTTTACTATTTAGAAGGTGCCTAGCTGAACAGCCAAAGTTCTGATTAATTCCGTACTCTGGAGTTTGTGTCTATGAAGCATACTAGCAAATTCTGTTTGTAGCAGATGTGTTCAAGGGGGTGACCTGTGCACTTGGCTGTATCGTTATACCAACTCACTACTCCTTCCTGATGCTTTTGAGAAGCTGTTAGTATGTGAGGAAATATGTGAAGATAAATCTTCACAGATATTTTGTGCTTCTGTAGTTCTAGCAAATACAGAATAACTTATGTTTTTAAAATGCATTCTCCTTTTTTCATTAAACTAGAATGTTAATGATTAGAAAAGGACTTCATGAAACTAACACCATACTTTTTTCGTAGGTAATAAAAGATGAATAGTTACTAAATTACAATTGATCTGTCTCTCATATGATTGAGCTATCAGAGTTCTCTTGTCTTGTAATAAATGCAGGCCAAGCTGGGTCCCAGACTTTTTCTGTGTGAGTATGGGATTTTTAAAAAAAGTTTGTCATCTGTTATTGGTGTTAGTTTAGACAAGAGCTTTAAGTTCTTCAGAACTGCCAGAACATTATTTTTGCAAATTGATTCTGATGTTGAATTGCAGTGTGGTGAGAAGTGCTGGTTGTGGGGAAGAATACCTTGTTTGCTGTAGAAACCAGTAAGTCTGTGCCCATGGGTTGCTACAGTAAGCTGAGACTCCTAAGACTTGCTTTTTAACAGTATCTGTCTATATAACTACTACTTTGTGTATAAATATAAAACTAGCTGTCTCCTAGACTGACCATCTCCTGGAGTCAACAATTTTGTTTGGTGGGTAGAAGAGGCAGTAGCAAAGAAACCTTAGCCATTAGGTACTGAAGCAGCACAGAAGAGCAGTCAGCTGTGTGTATGTTCCTTGAGCACTCTGTGGCTTATTAGAAATCACAGCAGGGGGGAACTGCTTTTTAAGTAGCTGAGATAAGTGGTTCTACGTAGGCACATATTCTGCCCTTAAATTTTACTTGGAGAGAAGACAACACAGAACCTTTTAACAGCTGCTTTTCAGTATTCTAGGAAACCTGAATCCAAGCTGGAACACTTCCTAGAACTAATGGGAAAGATAACAACCACAAGGATATTTTATAATCCAGATTAACCTAGAAATATTTTTTTAGTGTAGCTTCTGTCTTTCATGTCTATGTTTAAAATTGTTAGTATTGAAAAGCTGTTGCATAAACTTCTGCTTGTTTTTTGTAGCACAAAACTCCTCTCCTATGAAGGCAGGATGAACCAGGTAAAGCTGTCTGCAGAGAAAAGCAACTATGTAAAAGGCAGTGTGTGGGCAGCTCTGAGGACCTGTTCCTTATAATATGTAGGGATTTTTTTTCAAATGTTTGATTCCAAATTATTTTAATGTTATTCTGTATGCAGACTAATATGTCCAAATTGCAACATCTCATTTTAACAGTACTTTCTGGGAAAATCAAGTGTTTTGGTATAGACACAAACAGGGTACTTAATTGGAGACTGATGAGACGAAAAAGAATTTGAATTCCTAAGCTTGTGTATCTTCCGAGACTCTGTTTTTCAAAGTAACATTACAACATTTTTGTTGAGCATTTTATTTTTCAGTAGTGTCAATACAATTTAAACACTCTGTTACTGAACAAGAACAGATATTTTGTCATGTTTTGAGTCCTGTGTATGTGCCTCGGAAGGATTGCTGCACTAATTTTTCTCAATGTAGATACCACAGTATGGCTAGCTTCACAGAAAAATTTTCGTCCATTCTTTTTCCTATGTTGTTTTCTGTGTACTGGGGTGGGGGTGGAATGGGGTCAAATTTATTTAATGTAATATTGAACTACTTGTATGCAGCAAGTTTTAGTTTCAACTAGGAAATGGTTTTTGAAATTTGCGTGTAGGTACTGAAGTCTATAGCTGAGTACATTCTAATGAGGGTAAAACTTGGTTTTGAAGCTCTGGACATGCTTGTGTTGGCATGGGGGGCCTTTTAATAGAAAAAAGGATATAGAGATAAACACACTCTTACATATTTAGTTCAGCAGTTTACTCTGAACTAATTAAAATCTAGTTCCCTGAGCTAAACCTTCCCATTGCATTACTTTTGAGGCTTTCAGAAAGAAGGCCTGTGAAGCTTTGCTTCCTCATCATCAGGGCTTTTAAACATGACTCATAGAAAGCTTCCCATGCCTTATTTTTCTTCCTGGTGCCTGATCTACTTTGACACTGTGCTTTTGGGCAACATAACATCATAAAATCATAGAATTACATGAGTTGGAAGGGACCCAAAAGGATCATTGAGTCTAATTCCTATCGCTACATAGGACACTCTCAGCATTTCACGCCATGTGACTGAAAGCATTGTCCAAAGGCTTCATGAATGCTGCAGACTCGGTGCCGTGACTACTTCCCTGGGGAGCTGTTCCAGTGCTCCACCACCCGCTGGGTGAAGAACCTCTTCCTAATAGTCAGTCTAATCCTCCCAGGCACGTCTTCCTGCCATTACCTCTAGTCCTATCATAGGTGACAAAAGAGAGGAGATCAGCACCCATTTCACCTCCCTCCCTTGTGAGAACACAGTAAACAGCTATGAGATCCCCTCTCAGTCCCCTCTTCTCCAGGCTGAACAGACCAAGTGACTTCAGCCGTTCCTCATATGACTTCCCTTCTAGACCCTTCACCAGCTTTGTAGCCTCTTCTGGACACTCTCCAGTAGTTTTATGTCCTTTTTATAATGTGTGCCCAAAACTACACACAATACTTGAGGTGGGGCTGTACCAGTGCAGAACAGAGCAGGACAATCAGACAAATCACCTCCCTCGACCGGCTGGCAATGCCGTGCTTGATCCATCGAAGGACACAGTTGGCCCTCTTGCCTGCCAGGGCACACTGTTAGCTCGTGTTCAACTTGCCGTCGATGGTCCCTTTCTGCAGGGCTGCTCTTCTCGCTTCCCAGTCTGTTCGTGTATCCAGGGTTGCCATGTCCCAGGAGCAGAACCGGACACTTGCCCTTGTTAAGTTTCATGCAGTTGGTGATTGCCCAACTCGCCAATCTGTCAAGATCCTTCTGCAGGGCCTCTTTGCCACCAAGAGTGTAAACAGCTCCTCCTCAGTTTTGTGTCATCAGCAGACTTCAGTAAACCTTCAGGTCCTTCATCCAAGTCATTTATGAAGATACTGAAGAGCACTGGACCCAGGATGGATCCCTCTGGGACCCCACTAGTGACTGAACACCAGCCTGTTGTAACCCCATTCATTATGACTCTTTGAGTCCAACCTATCAGCCAATTGTGCATGCATTGTATTATGTGTTTATCCAACTGTATTCTGGATATTTTATTTATGACAATACTGTGACAGTATCAAAGGCCTTGCTGAAATCCAGAAAAATGACATTGACCAGTTTTCCCTAGTCAACCAGGTCACAGAAGGAGATGTTAAGTTTGTAAGGCAGGACCTTCCCTTTATAAACCCATGCTGGCTGGGGCCAGTGACTGCATTGTCATTCAGGTGTTTTTCGTTAACTCCCAGAATAATCTTGCCAGACACTGAAGTGAGACTGACAGGCCTGTAGTTACTGCTGCCTCTCTTGAAGATTGGGGCAACATTGGCTAGCTTCCAGTCAGCTGGTACCTCTCCAGATTCCCAAGAGCATTGAAAAATCATTGAGAGTGTTCTCACTATTGCATTGGCCAGCTCTTTAAGCACCCTTGGATGGACCCTATCAGGCCCCATCGACTTACAGGGATCCAGCTGGTGCAGCAGATCCCACACAAGTTCAGGATTTATTGGGAGATTGTTTGCTCAGTCCTGATCCTCCAGCTCAAGGCTCTGAGGGGGCCCAATCCCAACGTCATTTTTGAATACCGATGCAAAAAAAGCATTAGAAGTCTCTGCTTTATCTAATTTGCTGCTAATGGGGTGCCCATGCTCATCAAGTAGTGGTCCAATATTGTTTCTCACTTGCCTTTTACTATTAACATATTTGAAAAATCCCTTTTTATTATCCTTCACAATGCTGGCCAGCTTCAACTCTAATTGAGCTTTAGCTGCACAAATTGCTGCCCTGCATTGGCGAACAGCGTCTCAGTAGTCCTCCCACATCACTTGCCCTTGTTTCTACTGGCCATACACCCTCTTCCTACACCTCAGTTTGAGTAGAAGATGCCTGTCCAGCCAGGTTGGCATTCTGTCTCCTCTGCTTGGCCTGTGCTGCAAGGCATCATTGGGAGGAGTGGAAAATTTAATCCTCCCAGCCTAGACACTGCATTCATAGGATACCTGTGATAAACTCATAGAACTATTCTGAGCATCCTTTCCTCTGAGGAGAAAGATGGGCAGCAGCCTAAGGTTCTGGGAGTTCTTGCTGCTGGAGGTGTGTTCCTCCCATGTGGACTGGGTCAAGAAAATAAGCTACATTGTCTTAAGAAAATGGAGAAAGTAGCAGTAGTCAGAAAACTTCTTCACACTTCTCTGCATTCAGAGTTTTCAATGCACATGTTTTCAAGTGTTGATCACCCTGAGAAGACTTGCATCCCTGGGTGCTTGTGGACCAGTTACTCTTTGGTTTGAAGTGTGCTTGTCTTCTGTAAGGCAGGTGGTGATCAAAGTTTACCAGTGCCATCCTTCAAGCTGTCTTCAAATAGTGCAAATGGGTAGCATTGACAAAATCGTCATGATGTTTCAAAAGTAGGGAGCGTTTGTCACTGTTTGTCTGTTGCTTGGTGTAGGGAAGCCACAGCTTCAAAACCAGAAAGCGTTACTGAGTAATACAGCTTTCAGTTGACCAGCAAGGGAGATCTTTAAACATTTTGGCAACTTTCCCGTGTATCAGGAGTTATTTCAATTTATTCCATGACTCTGACCTTGAAATCAAGACATCTGCTGGCAGGTGGAACTGTTCATGGTGTTTCAGTGACCATTTATGTTCTAAGACATGCTAAATAAACCATATGTTCTCCTGCTGTAAGCCTGAGACTTTAAAAGTACTATTAATTGTAACTTGACCACATTTATAGTGGGAGCTTTTGCAATTTGCAGTATCATTGCTAAATGGTTGGCTTTGCTTTAGCCCCTACTGAGCAGACTATCTATGTTCCACATTCTTAACCTCTGCCTGGAGCTGTATCCAGACCCATGCTCTTTCCCAGCTTCCTGTTGATGCTTTCTTCTTCCCCTCCACTCTCATCCTACGAAATACATGCATGTACAAGAGGTGTTTCTTAAAGGCAGTGGTTTAATTCACGTAATTTAATTTAATTCCTGTAGCAAAACGGAAGTGAGGAGCAAGTGTTCAAATAACAAAGTAACCGTCTTCATTGCTGAGAATGAGGGCTGTGTCCAATAATCTGTGAGGAAGTGCAATGGGAAAGAGCTCGTGGAAAACCTAATTTAAAAGTTAGACCTGGGCATGAGGGGAATGGCATGATGAAAGTCAGCTGTCTGCCTTGCTGTCAGAGGCTGGAGCTCAGAAGAAAAGGTATAACAAAGCTGAAGCATCCAGGGGGATTCTGTAGCCTGGGTTTAAGTAGCAGTCACCAAAGCTTAATGGGCCATTTAGCCACATAAACATATTTTATCCAGTAGTTAGCCAGCATGCTGACCAGAAGTATGGTTTGAAGGCTCCAGAGGAAGGCAGTGGACATTTTGGAATAGTTTTGTTCCTGGCACGCCTCGAGATATGTTTGTTATTGATCCCTGGCCACCCTGGAGATAGGCTATGTGTTTCTGCTTGTCCTTTTGCCTTTCAACTGTGCCTTCCATAGTCTTTCCTCCAAGCACAATGTCCATCTCAGTCCTGAGGCATTGCAGCAGCCTCTGCAGAATGGTCCTCCGAGTTAGATGTTGCTCCCTACCTGCAGCAATAAGGAAACAATGTGGTAGGGGAGGTGCAGGTGTTGGAACCCCCATCCTCAGTGGAACCCATGGAAGAGTGTAAAGCAAGTTCATTGGTGTTTGAGTGCAGCAATCCTCTGCTGCTGTGAAGCGTTCAGGGATGTTGTATTCTGAAAACTGCTCGTCTGCGTTAGAGAATTGATTAGGGACAAGGTAAAGCCAGGCTTTGGACATGAGTCTGTACTGGCAGCTTGCTTCTATGCTAGAGTATTCACTGGGCTGGGGAGATGCTGTTCTGTACCCACCGGTCTTGGAAAGGGTCAAGCACGCGGACAGAGTGTTTGTGTTAAGTTGTGAGAGTAGAAGGAGGCTGCTGTGATAATGACAATCCTTCTTTACTTTTTTTATTTTGAATTATATAGTAGGTAAAGGATATCCTGCTAGCTTGTTGTGTTACTGGATGAGGCCTTGAAGTACAATGGCTATTTTGTCATTGTTTGTTATGAATCTGCTCCATAGTTTGCTGCCTCTCTGGATGGAGGAACAATGCCAGTACATGTGCTACAGAGATTACAGAAAGTGCTCTGAGCATTCTTTCCCCTTTCTGTTTCCTTTAGTCCAGTAGTTTGGTTATGTCTCCTCTTTTCAGTGATTTATCAAACACCTTGCTATGAAATTAGTATTTGTTTAAAAATGATTATCATGAAAAAAACCCTCTTGTTTTTCCTCCTCTGGGTTTATCACGTAGAACTCATTTCCAGACTGAAAACCAAATACTGAAAGCAGGAACAAAAGTTGACTTTGCCCATTTTTTTTACTGTGGAAAGGTTATCCGTGCTAGATGTGATGGAGAGGGGTTAAGGAGTTTTATGTAGATGTGTATTTCTGGATATCTTCTTAAGCTGGAGTGACAAAACTCCTTTTTGTATTGCTTTAGTCATGAGAAGTAAGTGACCTTGTGGCCAGCTCAAGAGGAGGATAAGTAAAGACAAGAACTAAGAATCAAAATGCATAATAAGCCATATAGCTTCTTTCACTGGAATCAGGTTAATTTTATGTATTCTTAACTCTGCATTAAAAATAGAGAGTGCTGGTACTATCTCAGAGTAGGAAAGGAGGAGGCAGTGTTGAAGAGAAATAAGCAAGTAAAACAAGGTCACTATGTGAAAACAAAGTTGGGAGAAAGAAAAGACAGTATGGAAACACCACAGGTGGTGGGACTTGTGAAAAAGGATGCAACCTGAGACCTTGATGTAATGGAAAACTTCCTTTTAATGGATTAGAAGTCTTTAAAAGGCACCTTCCCAATGATAATATCTCCCCTGGGGATTTGTTTTAATTGCTAATGGTTCTGAAAAGAATACTTCATTCAAGAAGCTTAGTGGTAAGCCTTATTTGACTAGATGAGTTGGTGTTTTTATTTTCTACTTTGTACTAGTAGAAATGCATTGTCACTTTTCATTTTCACAAAAAGCTTATATTCAAATTATTTTTGCATGCTTTTCACTGTAGCACCCTTTGCACCTCTCTGTTGATTCAAGTATAGAAGAACACCTTGAATTTCATTTCACACCAGAATTAGTTTTATGTTTAGGTTTAGAGCTTTACTGTAAGACTATATTCTAGGGAGAAAGTTGGGGTATTTTTTTTTATTTCAAATTAACTGACCAAAAAAATACTTTTAAAAATAAATACAGAATTGCCAAACCCAGAGAGTGGATGGAATTTTCCATGTTGGCTAATGCTGAGGTTTTGCTGTCTTGAGGGTCAGAAGTTAGCATTAAGATGAAGTTTGTGTGCTTAAGACAGAAATTTCATCTGGACGTTGAAAAATGTGGAAGGGCTCTTTAAGGGAGTGCAGTGGTAGGACAAGGGTTCACAGTTTTAAGCTCAAAGAGGGGAGATTTAGAGTAGATATTGAGAAGGATTTTTTTCTTTGAGGCTGGTGAGGCACTGGCACTGGTTGCCCAAAGAAGTCATGGATGCCCCATCCCTGGAGGTGTTCAAGGCCAAGTTGGATGAGGCTTGGAGCAACCTGCCAGAGTGGATGTTGTCGCTGTCCACGGCAGTGGGGTTGGAACTGGATGATCTTTAAGGGTTGGAAATGGATGATCTTTAAGATACCTTCCAACCCAAACCATTCTATGGCTCTATGTTGGATATATTTTCTTTGCTGCTTTTTGGTGCACAGAGGCTGGAAACCAGCTGTTGACAAGTCAAGTACCACTATAGCGAGAGGTGGAGAGGCTTATCTAGGGGCTGGGACATGATATGGCCTAAATGATAAGTTCTATGTTCACTCTGGGAATGTGAACCTGATGAGCACGTCCTTACAGCATTTGTTCTTTATATAGCAGGTTGGAGAATATTTTTAATTAACTCCCTTGTGTGGCCAGAATAATTTCCTTGTTCTACAATATTTGATCTGATTTTAATAGTAGTAGGGAATGCCCTTGAAAATAGTTTTAGTACTGAATTAAATGCTTAACAATTAAAAATTGACCAGGTATGTGATTGAAGTGCACTTCCCTCTGGATTTTGAAACAAATTTCTTTTTGTTTATATTTTTCATCTCAGATATAGGATAAAAAGTAAGATGAAAGTTTAATGTATGTGAGTTACTGAGTTTTCATATAGTTCTATTTAAGTACATTGAACAACTAGATGTAATTTTAATATTGTATAGTTTCTGTCTTGATAGTAGCAAAACATGCATTTACCTGTATATTCAGACTTTTATGTTATTTGTAGTGGGTTTTTTTAATAGAATAGGATTGATTTTTACTGTCTTGGAAGATAGTAAAGATATGGGTTACTTTATCCAAGCTTTGAAAAATATTCAGTGAGTGAACATGAAATGTTAGTTTGGATTGTTAATGTTCTGCAAGCAATAGACAACAAAATTAGGCACCATTAAAAATTTTTGGAAGAAATTCTGGCATCAAATAAATAATACAATCCACGTGTTTTCTGTTTCGCTTGATTTTAGTTAAGAGGAAAATAATCCGTGAGTTGTAAACTTGATGGGCAGAACTCAGTGTTTCTATGTTGAAAGCCGGTTTGAAGGGGTTCTTTTTTTGTAGTTTTGTACGAGTAAGGTGTCACAGTGAATACTCAGACAAACTGATTTGAAATAAAACTTTCTTGTAATGTGACAGTTTCTGTGCAGCTAAATGTTTTCTGGGAATTTATTTGCAGTAAACACTAGTTCATTAGCACTGGACTCATCAGTCTGGAATTGGTATGGAGTTATTATTTAGGAGAAATTATTAGCTGTGATTTTATTACAAACAATACCTTATAATTTCCAGAGTATATAAAAATACCTACAGGAAAAACTGGTAGATGTAATGTAGGAAGTAGAACAATAAAATTATGGGAAGTAAGGGAAGCAAGAATATAACTTCGGAACTGCTGAACTCAAAAATTATTTTCTACTAGATGTATCAAAGTCTTGTGTCAGTAAGGTTGTAAAGGATTTAAATGCTGTAACCCTTGCTTCTTAAATTCTGAAGTATTAGAGACATTAATTTTGCTAACCTCTTAACTTTTAAAATGCTTCCCTAATTTTAGAATTAAACCCTTGTTTATAAGCCTCTTTTTTTTTGTTTTCAGTAAGAGAAAATGAGCAGGGGTTTTTTGAACTCTGTCACTCTACAGTGAAATGTGGCCACTAACTGAACACAGGCTTTTCTGAAATTGATTTTCTTTTTCTAGTCACAGAAGAAATGGAACTGCCTGTTCCCAGGAAGCTGAAGTAATGAATCTGGCTCTGTGCTGTTTAATGTGATGAGCTGTGAATCGCACATTGACGATTTACATTTTGTTCATTTCTTTTTTCTTGTGCCTAGTCTTGTTAACAGAATTTGATACTGAAGTTTTTCACGTGTTTGATGGCTTTATGTAGATGTCCCAGAGCTAATCAGATAAGCTTACAGAGTGCAGAGCCCTCGAGTGAAGTAACTGCTTCTATATTAGTGTGAGAGAGCAAATTTCTGGAAAGGAGAGGGTACCTGGGGAGTGAAATAATATCCAGGATGAGGCAGTATGTTCAAGTTCCAACTGTTGAGCAAGATAAAGCCTATGATTATAATTCTGCTTTTGAACCAAGACCGTGTATGTGCTTGGGTAGGTGAAATTACCATTTTCTGATAACATGGACTGTTTCTTCTTAATGATACTGTGTAGAATAAATGCGTGTTTTAAAAAAAAGTATCTGTACAGCTTGAAATGTCTTAAAATGTAAAATGCAGATTACAGCAGTCCTTCAGCAGCAGAGAACATGCCTGTTTAAACTTGGAAAATTCCACTATTGCAGATGTAAATAAGTATTGTTTAAATCTTTCTATCATGTAGCAGTGTGAACTTCTCTGTAGATACAGCTTTAGCATTCATATTTACTTGTATAAAATGACGTAAAAATGTCTTCAAGGAGGAAACCATTATAATATAAGTTTTGCCTGTTACTGAAATGGAGTTATCAGAGGATTTTTCAGAGATAAACTTGCATAGAGTGGCAGGAAATCTTCTTGCTGGCTTAGTGATTGCGTTCTTTAGAACTACAAAACTATTTGTGTGAAATTAATCTGTTTATTTGGATCAACTTTTATCTGGGTTAAATTTATCTCCGAGTGGTAGAGAATCTAGTTTCAGTTGCTCAGCTTTTCTCCATCTTTTAAAACATTCAGCTTTTCTGGTCTATGTGGTGAAATGTTCCTAGATTTTGCCTTATTTTGTTAAGATCAATCTATTTTTAATGGGTATTGTTAAGACTTGATTTTTGCAGGATTTTTCTATTTTCATACTTCTTTTTTAAAAACATATTCCTGTGCTTTTATTAATCTTTCCTGGTTATATCAAAACACTGAGCAATGATAAATAATTTTCCCACAAAGTCTGCCTCATGACTGTTAATTATTTTCGAGTTTGCTTTTTTCTTCTTTATTTCCATGTTCTTGGAGACCATATCGTTAATATTTTTCTGATAGTGTTCTGCTTAAATTTCTGTCTTCAAAATATCTTTGGAGGCTGAAAGCTTTGATAGTTTAGCTTTCTAGTACTTGTTTCTGAAAAAATATTTTAATGACATTAAAATTCATGTTAATTTTAGTTTTATAGTTTGATAAGTGGTGGGGATTTTCATGTAAACCGTTCTATAATGAAACTTGTAACAATGTAAATATACTACTGAAAATCCAGGATGGGAAGAAGAGAACATTTTCAGGTTCTATGTAATATATTTATGATTAGGCCTCTTTTAATGTCAAAATTCACTGTGTGCCAAAAATTCAAAGAGTAGTATTTGAACGCTGTTGAGTTTCCATTAATTGAAACCATCAGGTAAGGCTGCTGGAACGAGTTGGTACTGTTACCTGATACTTGATCCTTCTCAAGGAGTGACTGTATCCAGGTTTTATGTTCAACTTATGTAATTACTACAGTTCTAAAACATTGTCAGAAGATTGAAATTCTCATTCCTCTTTTCATTCAAAGAGAGAGGAACTAAAGAAGAATTTTTCTCTGTCTTGCATACTATATTTTTTGATATTTTCTATTCTGTTCTTATTCAAGTTTTAGATGCAAATTTGTTATACTTAGCAGTAATCAAACATGCTTTTTACTCTGGACCAAGGTGTTAGTGATCTGTAAGGTAGAAAATCAAGTAGAAAAAAACAGTACAAAGAGTGTTGAACCAGGCACAGAGCTGCATACTTAACTCAAGAAACATTTATTAATTAGGTCTGGGTTTGATGGATCTTGAAGGTGTTACTTGAATTTCCAAACACTGAGTGATATACTAAACACTACTGTGATACTCCTTTCTTTTTATGAGACTTCCAGGTGTTCTGATTAATATGGTTGAAAGCAGCTAAAGTTACTTGGATATCTTAAAAAAAGTACAAATCCTGATGTATTTGTCTAATACTTCACATTCTCAAAAAATTACAGATAAATTATAATCATCAAAGTTTCTGCCAGGATATTCTTTATTCTTTTCCCTATTTTGATTTGCAGTAAAAGCTTAGGCAGCTTTTATTATTTTCAGCATTGGTTTTTTTTGAGTACGTAAATGAATATCTTTCATAAGGTATTTGTAAGACATTTAGCTACTCTGAATGCTTGAGGAACTGAGATTTAAAAGACCAGTCAGCCACCAAGCTGCCTGCATATTTAGTAGTGTAACCATTCGGTATATTCAATTTAGTGACCCTTATGTATCAGAGCTGCTTTAATGCTAATTTGAGGCTTGACCAGTCTGGTAACATATCCACTAAAACATTTAAAAATTGATTTATCAAAACGTTTCCTTGGGAATAAATCTGCAGTGATAAAACAGTTGGACAGAGATGTAGGAACATTTTTTCAGGTTTTTTCTCTGTTGAGTTTTTACTTCAGGTAGACTGGAATTATTCCAAAGTTTTAGTAGTCCTGAATGCTAGAAAAAACAAACCATACTTTATAGGTTTCTATCTTATTAAAACAGGCAGTATGACTCTTCTTACATTGATAAAATTGCAAGTTACAATATAGTGTTCTCATTACATGAGTACAATTGGAAAAATGCCTTTCTTCACTTCAAGTGACTGTCTTTTGTCTGATGCCCAGTAAAATAGTGGGATAATGAAAGGAGCTGTTTTTGTCTAATGCACTTAATATTGCTTTATATGGTTGCCTGTAAAACAGAAGATTTAATAATTGACTTATTTTTACAGAGGACCAAACATGGTGCTTATTTGGTTATGTTTTGAACTCATAATTCAGAATGAAGATAAAAGAAGTAGCCTTGTTTTTATTATTACTAAATTTTGAAATATCTTTTCTTTTCTGCATGTTTTAAAGTACAGCTGGATGACAGGTGCATTCTGATACTTAACATGCTTGCATATTTTCTCATGTATTACATTTTAGTAGTAGTTTTGCTTCGTTGACTTCTCAGTCATTTTCAATTACCGTAATTTTGCTTTGCTGCTGACAGTAACAAGCGGCAGAATTCACTGTTATTTTTTTTTTTCTCCTTACTTGTCAGCTACTCACATAACATGAAAGTACCGGAGTTCCTAAAACTTAATTCTAAATTCTGTTGGGTAAATCTCTCTGCAGGAGTGTGCTGTTGCTGTGCTGCTTTGCGACCTCGCTACAAGCGTCTGGTAGATAACATTTTTCCTGAAGATCCAAAAGTGAGTGATGACTTTAAAATTTTAAGACATTGACATTTGATTTTTTTTTTTGTTTAGAACTAGTGCTTTAGCAATTTAGTTTTATTTTTTCTTGTCTATTTTCAAATTTTACAGTAAATTCTGCTTTAATGCTTCACTACTGTAATAGAGGTTTGTATAGTAATTTAGCTGGAAAGGAACTTCTGCAGATCATCTGGTCTAATTCCCTTTTCAAAGCAGAGCCACGAATTTTAAGAGTGAAATTAGTATGTTTTGTTTAGAGAAATAAAGATTTAGTTGAACAGGGTATACTGCAGCAGAGGTAGCACTTAACTTCATAACTACTAGAACTGCAAACACTTGTTTTATGTTTGCAGGTGTTAACTTTTTCTGGTTTTCTACAGGATTTTTATTTTCTGTCTCTTGACATATTTACTGTGTAAGTCTTTAGAGTTCTGGTAGACTGGTATGATTTGTTGTTTTAATTTCTTCAGCTATTCATATTCAATTTTTTCATTTCACTTGGACAATCGGGGCTATGTTACAGCCCAGGTCTTACTCTCTGTGAAAATAAGTAGCTTCTATGGTATCATATAGTAATGCCTTGTATCCATACATAGTCATGTGATGGTTCAGAATAATTCAAAGCTTCTGCTTCTGCTGCTGAATACATTTGCCAATATGTTCCCTATTTTTTTTATCTTTTATAGTAGAAGTAAACAGAACAATCAGCATTTATATAGGCTTATATCTTATAAAGTATGTGGACTTTTCTTTAAAATACTGAGTGCTGGTTACTATATAAATATATGTCACTGGCTTCAAAGAAAATGTTTTCTGTGTATATGGTTTGTTGTACTTATTTGTTTTGATCTACTTGTTTGATATAGGTTTAGAAATACCCTGAATGGCTACAGTTGTAGTCTTATAGCTTTAATCTCACTTAGTAGTTCTGAGTTGGCACTTGTTAGTCTCTGCTTTTTTTAATATTCATTGGCGGTGTAAGACACAAGCCAATCAGTGGTGTTTCACTGGTAGTTGTAATTATAACCTCACCTGAGGAGATCCATATCACAATTGACGCTGGAACTAAAATTTTAATCTGTGATCTTTTTCTAACGATTAACCTTCAGTTACCCTGTATATCAGCTTTGTCCAAGGTGTGACTCTGAAGAAATAAAATATTTAAACTACAATTTTGATTGTATATGGTATCAAAATTATGCATGAAATAGACTTTTTGAGGGTTGAATGGGAAAAGAAGAATATTACATTGTACCAGTAGGGAAAAAGTGTCTTGGTACTGATTGCAAATCTCACTACTTACTGCTTTTGAAATAACGATTTCCCCCCACCTCCAAAAAATGATGGGGAAAGATCATTGCTTCATTTCTTTAAAAAAATATTTTACTTGATTTTTTTATATTGCTGATTTTTGCACCTAGGCTATTGACAATATTGCTCAAAAGTTTGTGGGCTTTTTTCCCAGTATATTATTTCCATCTGTATTGCTCAGGCTCTTTAAATGTTGAGTAGGCAAAAGCTTTTTACTTTCAGTGAACCTTTTTTATTTTATATTTTGAATATCTGTTTTTAGGATGGTCTTGTTAAAGCTGATATGGAAAAGCTGACTTTCTATGCAGTTTCTGCACCAGAAAAGCTGGACCGAATTGGTGCTTACCTAGCAGAGAGACTGACCAGAGATGTTGTCAGACATCGCTATGGGTAAGGAGATAAGTCATAGCATTAAAAACAGATGCTAAAATGTAGACAGACTCTTTGTGGCGAGTTAACCTTCTCTGGCTACATGTACTCACCCAGCTGCTCTCTCAGTCCTCCCTCACCTGGACAGGGGATAAAGTAAGTTGGATTGTGATAAGGACAGGGAGATCACTCCCCAGTTACCATTATGGGCAAAAAAGCCTCAACTTGGGGAAGAATAATTTAATTTACTGCAAATTAATAACAGAGTAGGATTGTGAGAAATATAAACAAATATAAAAACAACTTCCCTCCAGGCGCCTTCTTCTCAGGCTCAGCTTCACTGCTGACTCCTCTGCCTCCTCCGTGCCTAGCAGTGTGCAGTGGTAGGGAATGGGGGTTGCAGTCAGCTCATAATATCATATATCTGCTGCTCCTTCCTTCTCATGTTCTTCCTCTGCTCCAGTATTGGGTTGTTCCCACAGGAGATAGTCCTTCAAGAACTGCTCCAGCATGACTTCTTTCCACAGGGTGCAGTCTTTCAGGAATGTATGGCTCCAGCATGGATCTGCCACAGATCACAGGTTCTGCCAGAAAAGCTGCTCCCGCATGGCCTCTTCTCCAAGGGGCCGCGGCTCTTGCCAGGAGGCTGCTTTATCATCTTCCTTCAGGGCACATCCACATATTCCAGCATGGGGTCCTCCATGGTCTGCAGTGTGGATATCTGCTCCTCTGAGGTCCTCCGTGGACACTACCAGTGGCTTAGCTTTGGGACGTGGTGGGTCCATCTCAGAGGCTGTGTCTTTCCAACACGGCACCAGCTCCTGGTTTCTTCTCGCAGAAGCCACCCCTGCTATTCCTTGCTTCCAAAATCTTACCATGGAAACCGAGTACACCCTTGAATGTCTTTCAGAGTATTGAGAAGTGGGGATGTCATTCTTTTCAGTCCTTTTGTCTAAATTGTATTTAAATGGGAACTTTAAAATTCTGTCGTACTTTTAAGTCCTGTTTCAACTACAAATTTTGAAGAATGTGGAGTCAAAAGAGGGAGAAGGTTTTAAAGAACATAGAGATAGAGTAGGAAAATACTGAATCCAAGAAGTGGTAGAAGTTGCAAAATAAAGGCAACATTCAGTAGAGGCCATCATTTTTGGCCTTCGTGATGTCAAAAGGTATTTTGTAACTTTGTAGAATGGTTAAATGGAAGTTATTTGGGGTAATTATTTTTTTTCACTGCTTTTCTTTACTCTTTTTCACTTATTTAATAAGTTTTCTGACTGTGCAGGAGCATGGATAAGATGGCTTTCCGTACTGCGATTTAGATGGACAGAGGATGTGTAATCTAGAATGCTGAGATTTATAATTGAAAATAAAATGTGCTAGGAAAAAAAACTTGAACTATGTTTATTCTGTTATCAAGTATAATGACATCACTTCTAAAAACACTCAATTCCCCCCCACTTCTAAAAACACTCAATTCCTCCCTAAATAAATGAAGAAAAAATATGAATGTAGGAAATAACAGTTATTTCCATGTTTAGACAATGAGATGTATACGCCTTCTATTCTTTCTTTTCTAATTTTTGTAGTCATAAGGATGTATATTGAACTAATTGAGGTAATGATAAATATAGCACATTTTTATATGAGTCTCTAATTAATTTTCAGGTATGTTTTAATTGCCATGGAGGCATTGGACCAACTTCTAATGGCTTGCCATTCTCAAAGCATAAAACCGTTTGTGGAAAGTTTCCTTCACATGGTGGCCAAGCTTCTGGAATCAGGCGAACCAAAACTGCAAGTTCTTGGAACTAATTCTGTGAGTAAACTCAGATGCTAAATCAAAGCAGAATAAATCTTTCTTTGTTTGCTAAGGGAAGGTAGTTTCAGAAGTCACAAAGCAGTTAACATGAATTGAGAAGATTCTCTGTGTGGCAGACCTATAATATGAGCAGATACCAGCTCGCGGCAGAAAAAGTATTTTCTTTCAGTCTCTAAAATTCTTTTGATGGTTCAGCTCACCGCTGCAGAGCTAACTTCTGGAATGAACAGGAAAGCTGTTCTGACATCGTATTTTGAATCTTTAAACAGACATCCTAGAGCCATGGTATAGGTACAACAGTGTTTTCTTGCTCTCCGGCAACAAGAGCAATGGTGTGAGACAGAGGAAATAACATCCTTCTCCACAGCACTGACACTACACAGAAAGATTCCTATTAGCTGAAAAGTAACCAGGAGGCAAAAGCTTTCTGTGTTACAACCTCACAATATTATTAGCTTGAATATTTCAGGAATCTGATCCAGACTATAGGGGCATAACTAAAACTGTCAAAATGAACATTTTGGAGATCTGCTTTTCCAAATGGAGAGATGGGATGCAATCAGTATTGCAGTTCCATCATACTTCCCTGCTAGACTTCGTATTTCCTAGCTGTTACAATTTCAATCTCATAAATTCCGGGATTGTGATGTGGACTGTTTTCACTCAGAGTGACTGCTTTTACATGAGTAAATAAGCAATGCCTGCAGTTTGTGTACATTGCCATTATTGGCAGTAGGGTAATTCATTGTGGATTCTGTGAAAATGTTGGTCTTTCCTTTGGACATGGTTCCTAGTGGAATTAAATGGGGTTGCAGTTCGGGGTGTAGATAAGTGATGCTGTCTGGAGGGTAATTTCTTATTTTCGTGCAATGCAGGCAGTTCTTGCTGTGGTGTGCTCCAAATTAACAGCGCGGCTTTACTGCGAATAATCAGATTTATAATATATAATATGTAGATACAATTATATATATTGATTTATTTCTTTTAATATCTTTCAGCTAGACTACCCTGCTTCTTTTGATTTGTTTGTATAATAATGTCTGGGTAAGACCTCTTAGAGAAGTAACTTTGGAAATTATTTCCTGGGTTGCCAAATGGCAAGATGTATATCACTTTCCAGTTGTTTACAATCATTGGTGGCAGTTACTGCCAGCCTCCACTTTGATATACAAGACACATGTAACTTCCAAAAGAGTGTTATTGAACAGAACTCCACCTTATGGTAATGTGTCTGATATCCCTGTCAGTTCCAAATTAAGCAAAGCAGATTAATGGACTTCCTAAATTAGGAGATAATTTGTGTTTGTCTGTTCTAACCAAAAATAATTATGTTTTCCTAAATAAGATATCAAATTCTGTGAGGGGAGTGAATTTGCATGGCTCTTCAGCAGTATTCCAAAAGCTCGTTTTAGTCTAACTATGCTAATTTCCCTCCCTGCTTTCTGTAGTCAGTGAAGAGGAAAGATACATGTTAAGTCTAGAGGAGCGAAGTGTGTTGGCACTGACAGCTTGTCTGGTACCAAGGACACTGATACTCTGTGTTCTTAAGTAAATTTTGTTAGACATGGAGGAAGTTTACCATCACATTTAGCTTTTTTTAGTTTTTCCTTTCCTCCTGGAGGAAATAAAGAAAGAAAGAAAGAAGGAAACTCAAAAAAGAGTAGAGATGGTAGAGTGACTAAATAATGCTTCGGGTGTTTTTAGTTATGGTGATATACCAGTTTGGAGTGGAAACTGGTATCATCTGGAAGAGAAGAATAAATTATTATGAAGCAAACGTCTTTAAGCTGGTGAAAAGTCAGGCAACCTTTGGAAAAGTTTGCATAATATTTTTAGGTTAAACTCAATTTCAGGCTAATACAAGCTTATATTGTGGTTACGCTTACAAAGATACGGAGTCTATAAGTAGATCATGATTCTTTTCCATCCCAAAGCTGACTTTCAAAGCTTCACTGAGAAACAAAAGCAGTGATGACTTTCAAGTAAGATTGAACTGTATTGCTTGAATTGTATTTTTTTATCAGCCTCACAAATAGATTTCACTTCAGCTGTGGCAACTCTTGAGATTGCTCAGACATCAGGGTTTCAAATGAAACAGATATGTGTACTGAATGACTCAGAGTAGCTTAAAGTCTTGGAAAGATCTGGAAGCTCCTGTTGACATCCAGGGTTTTTCTCTGACTTCTAAATACCTGATTCTGGATGCAGTACTTACTCTACTTGTTCTATATCTTAAAAAAAACCTTAAAGTTTGATTCACCTTTTTCACATCTTAAATTCTTTTCTGAAGTTAAGTTTCATTTTTCACATTGATTTACTTCTAAAAACAAACCTGAAGATTACTGTTTTGTAAAAACACTTCTTTGTTTCTCATTTATGTACTTTTACGCTTGATCTTCAGCTTACCTATAATTAATCCTGTGGCTTTTCATATGTTGCATTTGTAAATTATGTTAGCTTATCTCCTACAGCAGCAATGACTGTTTTTTTTTAAACATAATCATAAATCTATTTATATAGGGAGGTACTTGGAAACAGGTGAAATTCAATAGCGGTTATGTCAAATTGTATTTTTTTTTTTTTTAAGTAGACCAGATTTCAAATTGGCAGTGTCTATGAAGTTCAAAATGTCTTTTTCTGTCATGAAGATACTTTTATTAACCATGTGCTAAGATAGCATATGCTTGCGAGGAAGCTGAAAAAATGTGGAGGGAAAAAGTGAGATTTCTTTGGCTTCAGGATTACAGAATCTGAAGGCTGATGGCAATAAGCTTTTACTTATAAACTTATGGCAATACTAAATGTCTCTAACCATTGTGCAGAATTCCTGTAACTGAATATCATGTAAAAATTCTCTGTCTCTCATGTACAAATAATTGAATGTATTGCTTAGATCCATAGTGCTTATTCTGCTAAGATAGAATAAATTAATTATGCCTGTTCTTCTTGTCTGGAGGTGAATTGCTTTAAGATCTTGGAACTTGTCAACATTTTTTTAGCACAAGAGATATTTTTAAAAAATAGTTTTTATTTTCTGACAGTTTTTTTTAATAGAGGATTCAGAAGATTGGGGGGGGGAGGGGCAGGAGGGGGTGGGAGAAGAAGCTGTTCAAAAACAACAGGGTGTGTAATTTAGTAAAAATTTCATCTTAAACTATGTTGAGAAAACTCAGTTCAGTAGAAAGTATTTTAAGATAATTTGGAATGTTGATGGCGGAATTATTGGCATTTTGCTAATAAACCATCATTTTTTCATCTAAAAAATAGCATATATATGTAGAACCAAGTATTACCACATTTTATATTGTTTACCAGAAATGCTTTCTTTAGTTGATAAGGTGCTTCATTTTAGAACAGTGAAATAATGATATCATGAGTGACAGTGTTGGGCTTCCTGTGCATAAGAAGGTGACTGTTATTGCTGGTTGTCATCGTTCATTATCTAAAAAAAGACAGTATCCCAAATGGAAAAGTGAACAGTCAGTGCCTGATACAACAACAGAATTCTTATACTTATTGGTGTTGGCTTATAAAAGCAGTTCGTTGTGGCAGAATTGAAGTGCATGTATATGTAAAGTTGTATAAAATGTTAAGACTGTGAAATTAAGGAATGTCAGAATTAATATTCCCAGTAGAGAACTCATTTGTTTGACTTGGTTTCGTGCAGCATGCTTCTCTGTTAAGTATGTGGTGGAAACTTCTTTATTACACGATTTTTCTATCATTCCATGTACCAATGAGGAATTATGTGCTAGAAGTGATTTAATACGCAGTGAAGTATTTAATTTCTAGAACCATTGGTGTATCTTTTTTTATAGGAGTTAAAGGTTCAGGGAGACAGCATTATAAAAGCACTCTTTCTCATCCTGTAGGTTATTAAATTATCTTCTAAATTGTATGTGTGTTATCTACTAGAATTTGAGTGGTGCTGGATAAATGGCTTTAGGCAGTCTTTTTCGGGTCATTCACGGTGAAGTATTGCTTTGCTGGCCTCGTGCTTTCACTCTCTGGTCTTGCAGTTTCATAGCCACACTGATATGGCCCTGTGAGCCAACACACTGTTACTGAACATGTGCCTTTCAGGATAATTTTCGTCCAAAATAGAATGTGAAGCTATCCACCTCATTCCAATAAAACTCAAAATGAGAAGTGTCAGGTGACCTTAACTATTAATAAGTAAACTAAATCACCAGTTTCTATTGCTGAGAACCTTATGTCTTCATTATTTATTGTAGTAATTTTAATACTGTGTTTGTGAAGTTAATGTATGAATCCAGGAATTGAAACTTCTCTATTTAAAGAGGTTGAAGTGTTTGTCCTTTCTTCACTTGTTCGAAGTACATACATAGATTCACATACTTCTCATTAACGCAGTGCTCTGTAGTTTGAGAGTCATATGTTTGTAGGATATCACATCTTCCTATGTTCCCTAACAATGAACTCCAGCAGTTTTGTCTATAAAGATGGTAATTATCAGTATCAGCACCTCTTTTCCTCCATCTGAAACATGAGAAAATTGCAGTCTGTAGAAGACAGAATGGGGAGCTCACATATCAAAAATACTGCTTAGATTCAGCCAACTATTTTTACAGTGTGACACTTTAAATAACATAACTAAAACTGCATGCTGTTAGTTCTTGAATTGCTGCAAAAACCTGACCTTCTTTAAAGAAGTCCAGGGTCCATTAAAAGTTATGATTTTTCTTCTCCTGTACTGGCTACATGATTGATAAGACAGAATAAATGTATATAAGAAATTATGTCCTTAGCAATTTAATTTGACAACTTGCATTATTTTCTTACGTGGCTCACACAGTCTCTCCCTGGTAATATAATCCAAGTTTCCTGACTCGGTCTGGAACAAACATCTTCTGAATAGACAATATGTTCCTTCTTTATTTTGTGACAGATTTATTTGTTTCTATACTGATTGAATTTTGTTGGTTTCAAAATTAATGGAAAAAAGATATTACCAATGTAAGTTCCTTTTTTTACTTGTGCAAATAGAGAAGATGCTTGTACTGGTAAAAGGTCCATGATTGCAAGCATTTACTATGACCAAATGACATGTTTACATCTATAAAAGCTTTGTAAGTGTATTCGAGGCAAGTGCTTGTACTTTCATAAGAGTTTTGTCCTTTTTTAGGTTGAATATTTTTTCTATTTGAAGTATGCTTGAAGATATGTTAGGTGCTTAGGAGTAAAGTACCCTTTATTTAACAACAATAACAGCATTAAGACCACCATTTTTAAGTAAGGAGAAACTATTGACTTGTGTACTGTAAAAACTGAAAATTTCTATAATGAAATGGAATTGTGTACTTTACTGAATGACAGTTGAAGTCAAATCTGTTATTACAGTCAGCTTTTTAGTGGCCGAAATGCTCAGCCATCTGAATCCTGGAATATGCCTTATGTTCAGTGGATGAAATTGTTTTGTTACACATATGAAGAAATTTTTAATAATGCCCCTTCAGACATTTTAGTGATTGTGCCATTTTGAGAGGTCTAAATTCTGGGTACTTGCTCTGCTGCACAAAGCTACATTGTGATGTGGGAGAAAAGCCCAGGGCAAGAGAGGGAGTGCCTGATACTTCTTTAGCCTATATTCATCATTTATTCTTATGAAACAATTTCCTGGTACAGTAGAACTTTCTTCTAACAAAACAGTTGTTGGAGTTATATTTAAGTTTTCATGTTGGAAGTTCTGTCAATCAAATAATGTTATATTTTAGAGAATATTGATATGCTACTAGTAAATGCTAGATGTGTTAAAATTCTTACAGCCCCTCCCATAATCTTCTGTGGTCTTTAAACTTTTTGCTTCCATTATTTACGTGCTTTTATTGAAATTTGCTGCGTGAATCAATTGTAGACTTGAACACTTGAATGTTTGGAAAATACTGAGATTGTATTGATTTTGCTTTTTTTTTTTTTCACCCTTGTCACTATGCTTTATTAAATTGTAAAGAATAATTAGGTTCCTGTCTTCAGAAAACTTTGGAAAATCTGTTTCGGTTTAGTAATTAACAATTCAATGCAACAAACCAGTGAAATGCAAGACATTTAAAGCTTTTTCCGGGGTCTCTTGGGAAGGAAATTATAGGTTTTATAACTTGCCGTACTGAAAAAAAAAAATGTATGGTTGCTGTTTGTGGGTTGTCTTTCAGACTGTGGCAGTAGACGATACAGAATTGTTTCTTGACTGTTTATCATTTTTTTCTCACCTGGCTATACACAATTTTCTCTACAGGATGACATGTAAAATGGACTGATTGGATACAATCTTGCTTCATTTTCAATAGTGGCTGAGATCACAGATTTACAAATGCTATCACTTTCAGCTGCGCCTGTAGCTTTCAGTGTGTGAGCTGGTAGTGCAGTCAAAAGGGATAAATGTTCTAGATAAAACAGAGAAAAGACTGAAAGTGCGGGAAAAGTGGTGTGTTTTTTATGAAATACACGTTTCAGTTTCAGCCTAAGAACCAGCTCAAAACCTCCACAAGTCAGTATATGCTGTAGATTATGCAGAAGTGCTTTGGTCTTGTCTAGGTGTGTATGGGTAATGTGCTGATAAAAGCGTTTTCTACATTTTGTAAATTATACGAGAAATGCCTCAGCCTGTTCTTGACACTTGTTAGGAAGAGCACTGGGGTGGGAAAAGGTGGAGATATCTTAATAGGACATCTGTGCTTCAGGGCAGAACCAGCACTATGTTAAACCTGTCCTGACAACCTTCCAATTCACTTTTAAGAACAGACTACAGAGGGAAGAAAAAACTGTCAGTGATGAAGAATCCAAAGCAGTCTGATTGTATTAGAAAGGTGAGGTTTTTTAAATGTCTAACTTGAGTAGCCTTTGCTTCAGTCTAAGCCCTTTTTTTTATTTTTCTATTACCACTGGACAAAGAAAACCATTTATTTCTTCTCTTTTTAGAGCTGTTTTCTGTGCATTGTAAAACTAATACGTTTTAGGCAGCTCTACAAGATAATTTAATGTCTTTAAGTGTTTTTCAACAGGTGTTTATCTAAAACTTTGTCCATCCCTTGAATAATTGAAGCTCTATCAGTTAATCACCATCTTCAGCTGTGATGCTTTAGCTGGATGCAATACTTTATCTAAGGGCTTATTAGTGCCAATTGGACAACAAAAATTTCTTCATAGGTTTCACGGGTAATGCAGATTCTTTTTCATGCTGTTAATAATGGTATCAACTTTTATTGAATGTGAATTTATTATAAGCCTACATTCCTTTTCTGCATTCAGCTGTGTCTGGCTTGTTCTTGTACCGCTGTCTGAAAATGGAATTTTGCGTTTGTCATTCCTGAGTTGCCTCCTTGATTTTTCAGGTCCTATATCCAGTTTGCCAAGAACCAGGCATCAAGTGTGCCTGCAGCTCTGCAACTTAATTTTCTTTGCAAATTTGATGAGCCCATTCTGTCATCTAAGTCTCTAGTGAAACTCAAATACTACTGTATTCCAGACAGAACCCTTTAGAATTTCACTCAGTATTTTTGTCAACAGGATCACTGCAGTTAAGATATGACAGATGCTGCTTCGCAAAATCTGTTTCATTGTCATAAGAATAATTTAGGCTGGGTTGATGTGATTTGTTCTTGACAAAATCATGTTGACTGTTACTTACCCTTTTGTAACTTTCTAGATCTTTGCAAATTGGATTTTTTTTAGTGTCTTTGTTTGAATGGAATTTAAGTTGACTGGGTTATAATTCCCTGACTCCTCCTTTTTCCCTTTTGTAAAGATAGACAGAATTGACAGAATGCCTCCAAGTTTATTTCCCTTGAATTTTGGTAAGTCGGAATGTTGCTAGTTAACCTACTAATGACAGTGTAGCATTTGATTGCTTGTATTGCTCTCTACAACTACCTGAAAGGAGGTTGTAGTGGCATGATGTTGGTTTGTTCTCCCAAGTAACAAGCGGTAGTATGAGAGAGAATGGCCTTATGTTGTGCCAGGAGAGGGTTAGTCTGCATATTAGGAAAAAAATTCTCTACTGAAAGGGATTGTCAAGCATTGGAACAGACTGCCCAGAGAAGCTGTTGAGTCACCATCTGGAGGTATTGAAAAGACATGTAGATATGGTGATGGGGAACATGGTTTAGTGGTGGAGTTGGCAGTGTTAAGTTTATGGTTAAACTTGATGACCCTAAGGGTCTTTTCCAACCTAAATGATCTATGATTCTGTTGAAGCGTTAGATGTTGCCGTATAGCACGGTATGTTGTATTTCATGCAGTTGCACTCGTTCAAAATCATCAAAATTAAGTTCTAGTGGAAAGGCTTTAAAAAGAAGACTCTCCAATTTAACTTCTTCTCTGAAGATAAATATTTAAATTTTGTCAAATCTGGATTCTTTCCTAATGCAATATTTTATGTCACTTCTTAAATTAAAGTTAGTGTTCATTATTTGGTTTGGGGAAATTTGTATCAAAAGTATTGTTAATGTATTTCATTTTCCAGTTTGTCAAATTTGCCAACATTGAGGAAGACACACCTTCATACCACAGACGCTACGACTTCTTTGTGTCTCGATTCAGTGCCATGTGTCATTCATGTGACCACGATCCTGAAGTACAAACTGAGTAAGTGCCATTCTGTATGTATTACAGAAAACTTAGCACTTAATATAGTCTGTAATACAGCTTTTATTATGATGTTTAAGTGGAATCGTTTATTGCATAGGAAGAAAATTAAAATCTGACTTTTTAAATAGCACTGAATATTGCAAATCTTAGAACTCCTAGAATATTCAAGTTGAATTTTGCATGAATAATGCTTGCCAGACTTTATGATTCTCTCCAGAAAGGCACTATTTATTGCTGTAAATATGTGCAAATTGCATAACTCATTTGAGAAATTATTGGGGCTACTGATATATATGATAAAGCTTATTCTGAGTATCTGCTATTTGAGACTTACTCATTTAAATTGAATTTCCTTAGATGTCTGCGGTATGATAGCATCGAAATGCCTTAACATATTAGTATTACAAATTTTTACAGTATTATGTAAGCATGACTTTTTTTTTCCTTCCACTCCCCCTAGCGATGTATTCTTTATACGCATTGTCAATCAGCATTTAACTCCTGACCGTCTTAGAAGACTGAAGGCTTTTCAGATTTTATGGTTTCATCTCTTTTGTACTGATCTTTTTTATTTTCATGCATTAGATTGTTCAGCCAACTACGAAAAAAATCCATATGCTTAACATTTATTGAGTCCTTTGGTTGTTACAACTATTATGTTAGCTGCAGTGCATGAGGATTTTTCTTAAAAGTTTGCAGTTTCAAAAATCGATAAAATATATTTTCCAAAAAAAAGGAATAATGTGTGCATTGCTTAAGAAACCAAAACAAAATGATCGTTCCTCCTTTGGTTTTCTCATTCATTCCTCTGTATTTTTTTTGTAATTTGCTGGTGACTTATTTGTTGCCGTACTGCTGTGCGTAGGGTTCTGCTGTAAACTTTGTCTCCAGGATTAAATCTGCCTGTTTCTCCAGTACTTTCCCCCCTGCCCCAAGCCTCTTTCCCTTTAGGAAGATTATTCCACTGAATGGATTTACAGGATGGCCTTGGGAATTGTTTGGGGAAGAAGTGAGGGGATAGTAAATTGTAAGGGATGATAAATTTGCCAAAGGGCAAAGAAGGTGGAAACTTCCTAAGTAGGTGTCACTAGTGAAGCCTGTATATCATCCAGCTACCTCGTACCTTAGGCTTCTCTTAGGTACAGTGTATTTACCCGAGGCTGATGGTTGCAAATAGTATTCATAAATGTTTCAATGAGCTTTTTGAAATTTTACCTTTTCAAGCTTAGTAAATCTAGAACAGAATCTTTAACTACTTGCTTACTGTGAAATGTTTTATATGAGTTTAGGAAATGAAGCTCAGCTCAGGATTTTAGTACTACCTTCACCTTCATTACCCCTTGCAAATGAGAGATAATATTAGTAATGAACCAGAGCATGGAACGAATTACATTTCTAATTCATCTATCAAATATGATCTGCTCTTAAGTAACGTACCTCAAAACTGTGTTTGCTGTAGGAGTAAGAGAACCATGTTAATCTTTTTCTCTTCAGATTGTCAGCCTGCACCACTATCTGTGTACAGTTTGCAATGTTGATATACCTTTAGACAGTGAGAAATTCCATCCTAGTGACATGAGACTGTGCATGACCTTGATTTAAATGTAATCTCTGCTTTGATACCTATCTGAGTCTTCTTTAGAGGAATGAAACCTGTCCTGTATGTAGTGATATTTGATGCTGCACCTTCCTCAGTACTTAAGCTCTCATTTTTTTGACGTCATATACAAAAATAAGAACATGAAATCTGTGCTATGTGGCTGCAGTTTACGATTCTAAATGCAGATATCACGAGTAGTCAATTCCGTTGATGGAAGTTAGGGGATAATTCAGCTCTTCCAGCAAAGATATCTGGAGTTGCTAATCACCCACATAGCTTGAGTTTCCACTGAACTGGCTGGGTTGAATGGGAGCTTGAACATTATCTACACATATCGTCAGGTAATCATGGGTTTGGGTTGGAAGGGACCTTAAAGATCATCCAGTTCCAACCCCCTTCCCATGGGCAGGGACACCTCTCACTAAATCAGGCTGCTCAAGGCCCCATCCAGCTTGGCCTTGAACATTTCCAGCGAGGGGGCACATCCATAACTTCCCTGGGTAAACTATGCCAGTGTCTCACCACCCTCATGAAGAATTTCTTCCTGATGTCTAATCTAAATCTTCCCCCTTTCCAATTTAAAGCCGTTCCCCCTCATTCCATCGCTAAGTGCCCTTGTAAAAAGTAGTGTAAAGTAATGTAGGCTTCCAAGTCTGAAATGGAATTTCACCCAGTAAGTGAGATTTCCCTTTCATCTGGGGAGGTTAGTGCCAGTATTTAATATATCTAAAGCCGCAGGATCAGCAAAATTTGATTACCTTAACCAATAATAATTGAAAAGCAAAAAGATAGCACTGGAATAGGTTAATATTGTGCGGTTTCAACTGATGGCTTGTAAATTGCATAGAGTTGGTGGGCTTTTACTTATGTAACTTCTGTTGTAGGTGGTGTATGTAGTTTAGGTATTTATTGCTCAGTATTAGCATTGCCTTTACAGTACATCTTCTGCTATTTGTTTTGTCAGCTTCCTTTAACAGAGTTTAAAGGCAATATGGGCAACCATATAGGTAAGTTTCCACATTACTGCTTCTGAGAACCTGATGGAATTCCACTGTACATAATTATTACTGCCCAATAGTTGCATAGCCATACTAGGAGGTATTGTGTTTCTCCTCTTCAGTAATTTCTTGTTTCCTTCCTTAGGATCCGAATTGCTGGAATCAGGGGCATTCAGGGAGTGGTTCGAAAAACAGTTAATGATGAACTTCGAGCAACTATATGGGAACCTCAGCACATGGACAAGATAGTACCATCATTGCTGTTTAATATGCAGAAAATAGAAGATATTGACAGGTAATTTTATTCCTGATCGCTGCCATGTTTTTTAAGCTGTCTTTGGACTTAGTTTTTGTGATAGATATCTTTTTTTTTTTAATTGGAAATAACTATTGATCGTTACTAGCTGAGTCTTCTCAAAACTGATAGCACAGCTCTGCTTAACTGCTCTTATTACTTCTTTTCTTAAAGTCTTTTGAGCTGCCTGCATTTCACTCGTTCTAGATTCTATCAGTGTAAAAATTGCTTCAGAAATTGTATATCCATGTTTGGACTTTTAAAAAATTGTGAACTCTTTATTTTGTAATGTCAGATAGAGAGGTCAGTAAGCATACATTTGTAGGTGACTCAAATGATTTTTATAGTTATAGTTGTTAAAAATTGACATTCTAATTCCCATTTAGCCATTAGTAACAACTATCTGCCCCATCTACAATAGTACTTAAAGTGAGGATTTAAAATATCTTTATATGTAGACACCGTTCTCTTTTTTTACTTTCTCTTAGGCATATTACTTGCCAGGCATGCACTCATGTCTCTTGGATAATTGATGTTGAGGATATGCCAGTCACTTTAGAATTGAAAAGTCACTTTTTTGGTCCATGTCTATATATTTGTGGCTAAACATTATGTAGGTGTAGAAAGTGTTTATTGCTCACACTGGGAAATTTCCATAAAGCCAAATTCAGCTGTGCAAACAAGCTTAAATATTTGTTTATTGTCCAACCATAGCTGCTTCAGACCTTGCTTGGAAGGAAGCTCATCAGCCTTCCTAAAACAACAGGCTTTTCATGCCTTCACATGATACTCAGCTTGCTAAATCTGTCAGGTTTCTCTTTTTTTCGGTTAGTTGCATTTTAATGCGTTTCTTTCCCATTCCTCCACCTTTTTTCCTTCTCTTAGTTCGAACTGTTGGTATCTGTCTCTTCTCTGGAGCGAATTTTCAAGCTAAATGACTGAAATCAATAATTGTTGATCTGTCTATGCTTTATCTATTTACTGCATATAACAGAGGGCCCACACAGTGTGTACAAAAATACCCATTTGGATTTTACATCTCAAGAGTGATCTGAATAAGAGACAAAGGTTTCTGAAACTGTTGTTTGAACAAGGAGACTCTAGTTAGCCTTTGCTCGTTTTTACAGGCTTCTTAGATGCAGGTGGGATCTTTTCCTTTGTTACTCTTTACAGTACCCTGAAGCATGTACTTGTCTTTATATAGCAAAATTTAACTACTGATGGAAAAAATGACTGAAATAGGAATTGGACCAACCAGTTAAAGCAGACCAGTTTATATGTGTTGCAGGACTAATTTTTATGGTTTGTTGAGCCATGCAATAGTTGTGGTGGAAACACAAATCTGTCAAAAAACAACTGTTAATTATAATTAAATACATGAACTGGCTACTTGAAACTTTTCCTATAATGCCCATTCAACAGAAAAAACCCTAATGATTTCCGAAGTGGCAAGCAGAGGCCTTGCATGATCCACATGTGACAGAAAAGCTGAAAACAATATTTTTTTAAATTGCTTTTCTTCTTACCTTAAGTGATGTTCCAGAGAATTTTGTGTTTTATATGTGACTTCATATTCATGGAGTACAAACAGAGGCATCTTGAAGAGTAGGAGTAAGAAGCATATTGTTCTGGCAGATGGAATCAAAGCCTTATTTGAGAAAAAACAGAAAAAAACCCTAATTAAGTCTATCTAAAATAACCATTTTTGGTTAAAGCTGAATTACACGTAGGTAAAGCTTACCTTAAAGATCAGTGTAATTTTTACTTGAGCAACCTTAATAGCTTAATTCAAGATTTGTCTGACTATGTGTCAGATGAAGCACTTTCTGGAGTTAGGAATTGAATATTTAAGAAACGTTTTTAAAATAATTAGTTTTGTGGAAGTCATTATTTGTCTGGATATCCGAATGCGCATTCTAGTTATGTGACTAACGAGCAAATTTACAAGTGTTGCATGTTCTGAAAATCAGATCTTTTTCTTTTAGTTGTACTTTACTACAATTCTATGTTACAGAATAATTGCCATGCATACTTCAGTATAATACAGGAAGGCATTGCTTCAAAAACTCCCTTCTTCAGGTTTTCTAGAAGAAAATTCAGAAGAGTTAATCATGTGTGTCAGTTTATATGCGTCTCTAAAATGGGGAAGGGATGTATGAAACTGGACATCAAAAACAGCGGACATAGGGACTGAAAGTCTGGATATGGAGGAGTAGTAATATTTTGTAAGTGTTGCAGTTGGGTTTGTCAGAGCGTTTTCTATCTTTGTCTAAAAAATAAGTCATTGAAACAAAGTTGGGTACAAATTGTTCATTTGAATGTGGAAACTTCAACGGCTGTACAAAGCTTTTCTTTAAAACTAAAAAGCTAAAAGAGTAGTTTTATATTCATTGTCTTTCATCTGATAATACTAAAGAATACTTACTGAGAAATACTTAGGTAGATGCCAGTAAAGCTCAAAATACAAATGTGTTTCCTACAGAAAATGGGAGATAATTTTGAACACTCTGATGCAGCCTCAGTTTTTAGGCTTCGTTCTAAAATAAGACTGAGCAATACTGAGAAGTCACCTTCTGTAGGATTTCCCACACAAACACTTAAAAGATAATTTGTTTTTACTGCTTTTTGACTAGAATTCTTCCAGATGGACTAGTTCTGTGTGCACATTCTGCGGCCTGCTGTCTTTTTTTCCCCCTCACCCACCTGCCTTTTTAATGCTGCTGCGTTCTATGGCATGTGTGTCACAACAGCAATGCAGTGACAATGCTGCACTGTTGTTTGTACCTTCTCAGATGCTTGTCTGTCTAGATCAGAGTCTAGGCAGTACAAGAAAAAAAAGACAGAGATTGAGTTGGGTAAAACTGCAGTTTAGTGATAGCCATGGTAGCTTATATACAAATTGTCATGCTATTTAAAATTCTAATCATTGTCCGTTTGTAAAACTGTTTCTTTTTACCTATCCATCAGGGTGCCTGAGGCTTTTTTTTTATTAAAATCTGACAAGCTAGCAATGTTACGGTAGCTTCTGAAATACTGATTGCCAGGGGCAATGGGGTTTTTTATATTGCAACTTTTAGATTGTAGTAGTCTTGAAACACTGGAAGATCTTTTGTTATCATAAGGTATTACAACTCTGATGTTACGTGTTTTTTTAACTAGTGGCATGTCAGTATTTGACTTTTATATAATACGCTGAGTAGTGAGCATTAACTAAAGCTGATACTTTTTACTGAGCACTTTTAAACATATTTAATGCAAGGCTTGCACTCAAATTGAAAGTATGATTTGGTTTGAGTGTGTTGATTCCTGCAGTCTAAAATTAATCTCCTAATGCATAGGTACATAATGTTAATGTAAGTGAACAAATCCTCACTTAAATTTCTGTAATGTGTTTTGTGCAAAAAAAAAAAACAAACCCAAAACACTTGCCAGCTATCGGTACAGTACTTCTCAATAACTAATATTGCACCTTAGAGGGAACTATTTTCTTTCTTCCTCAGTCTCCCACCTCTCAACTGCTAATTTAAATGAAATATTAGTAGCAGCTTAATGATATGATGCGTGAAACACTTAAATTCAGAAATACATTCCAAATGCCTTTAATTTGCTGTAGTAATTCAGATCTGTCTGTGCTGAAAAGAGGGTGACTTTGAGCAAAACAACAAAAAAACAAAAAAGCACCAGAAAACCAAGACCTCAAAAACAAACAAAAAAATAAACAAAAGAAACATTACCAAGGCCGGCATGAAAAATGAGAATTGGTAAACTGCAGACTCTTCTGGAAAGGCTCTGCCTTTCACTGTTTACAGTGCAGGTCAGACTTTAGTTACTCCATGGTGAGGGAGACTATTCGCTTGAAAGCCCAGTAGTAGAATTCCAGCCTCAGAAGTTTTAGTTTCACAAAAACAGCATGAAGTTTCTGTAGTTTTGCTTTTCCTCTGTCTGGATTCTATCTTTAATTCTGTTCTCTTCCTCTTTTTGTACCATGTTGATTTTAAATAGTCAATTTCTCAGTTGCCAAGAAAAAACAAAAAATTGCAAACAAGATTATTTGAGTTTCACAGAACTTTGTTCATTGCTGCTGTCATTAGTATAAACCATTAAAGCCTTGCTTTGCTCTGCGAATTTTATTAAGTCGTTAGTTAAACTTTCCATATGAAATGAAGTTGATATTTAAATGCTGATTAGAATTCCTTCTTAATTTAAAATAATTTTTATTTTAGATTAAGAAATTCGTTGGGGTATCTGAGCACCTTAAGAATCAATAGCTGTTATAGTAATAAATTTACTCCGTACTGTTGTGTTTTTCCTGTCCCTCCTGTCATGTCATTGGTTTTTACTGTTCTTTACTATCAGTAGTACATTTCCATGCTTGAAATAACTAATCATCTTGCTAAAGAACAAATTTCTTAGCAAAACTTATGCAGTATAACACTCTTTATAGTCTATTTATCCAGTGTACAGTTTCACAGTTTGAATCTTTTCATTGTTATTATTTTCTGACTGAAGAAATTAGTTGCTATGTTTCTTTTTCAGTATCTAAGTCTTAAAAATATATTTCCAAATGTGAAACATGTCTGAGGTTTTATTTTCCCCTTCAGGTTTAGTAACATAGTATATGATAAATATGGGAGTCCAGTTAACCCAACTGTATCATTGAGGGTGAAGAAAGCTACATTGACAAAGTAATATATTTTAATGAGGTTAAATATTAGGGGTTTGTATGTACTGATTAAGATATTATGGATATTGTGCTTATCTTTCCAGTCCTGGTGGGTTAGCCCTGGCTAAAAGCCAAATTCCCATCCAGTCAATCGTTCGCTCCTGCCCCTCCTCAGCAGGGCAGGATGAAGAAGGTCATGGGTTGAGACGAAGACAAGGGAAATCACTCACCAGTTTCTGTCACAGGCAAAGCAGAGTTGACTTTGGGGTAAATTAATTCAGTTCATTGCCAATTAAAATAGATTTGGTTGGTGAGAAACAAAACAAACCATAAAACACGTTCCTACCACCATCTTTTACCTTCCTCAGCTTCACTCCTCACTCCTGACTTCTCTCCTCCCGCGGGGCACAGGAGTACAGGTGGGAACTGGGGTCCATCCATCCCAGCCCCTCTCAGCCACTCCTCCCTCCTCACACCTCTCCCTGCTCCAGCCTTGGACCTTCCCCAGGCTACAGTCCTTCAAGGATAACCTGCTCCCACCTGGGCTTTCCATGACCGCAGCTCCTGCAGGAAATATCCCCCTCCTGGGGCTGCAGGGTGGGTCTCTGCTCCCAGGGTCTTTCCAGGGCTGCAGAGGATCCCTTCTCTTGGCCTGCAGCACTTGCTGCCCTCCTTGTCCTCCGGCTTCTTCTGCTGCTGCTCCCTCCTTGGCTTCCTCCTCCTCTGCCTGTGCTGTCTTTGGCCCTTTCAAAAACCTCTGGACCCAGAGGCCACCCTGCAGCCCCACTGCCAACATTTGGACACAGACAGCCAGTGCAATCCTCTCCATAGTAGTGTTGGGAGACAATCAGTTTTAGGATGACTAACTTGTACACTATCTGGCTAAAGGTAACCATATGGGTGATGATGCTCTAATTGCTTCAATCAGACTTCTTTTCAACTCACAAGCCATCTGTTTCTGCACAAGTATTGAATTATATTTAACAGTCGCCCACATAGTGTGGACTCAGTAGTGGGCAGGTGAATGAGATCATTAGTCTGAACAAAATGACTAAGATTCTGCCTAACTTTTTTCATGGTTTCATGTAATGGATAATAGTTTGGTAAAATGCAGGGATAACAAAAATCAATATTAACAGTCATTGTTTTTACCATATAAATACACTGGTCAGTACTGAGTGAGCAGATGATGATCTATAATGCTGCTATAAGACAATAAGATGTTTTATTCAGAATTCTGGTTTGGTTCATATATGAGATACAGCTCTTGCCTAAATCAAGAGCGTGACTCATGAACATTGTAGAACCAAGGATGGGTACAGTAAGGAAGCTCAATGTTATTCAGTAGTAAAATCAGTGTATTTTTTTCTTATTTCAGCCGAATAGGCCCTCCATCCTCTCCTACAGGAGGAGAGAAAGAGGAAAATCCTGCTCTGCTGGCCGAGAATTGTTTCAGGGAACTACTAGGACGAGCAACCTATGGAAATATGAATAATGCTGTCAGACCGGTTTTTGCGTAAGTTGAAAATTCATGGAAGTTTTTCACAGTCTTTATTTCACCTTCTTATTATGTGGCATTAAATACCTTCTTCCTTTTCAATCTGAAGGATTCCATTCATGTTTCTTCAAAAAAGTACCCCTCTTTTAATCTTGCTTCTTTGTTGCCTATCTGTTAACTAGAAGATAGTTCTGGAGAAAAGTGTGTCCCATTTTGCTGATTTTAGAAGCACAATATAATGGATTGGATGTGTTGTTACCTCTGCTGGCCTTTCTTTTGAATGTGGAACTGTTTATTCAAGATATTAATGTCCCATAGGTGACTGTTGCAGTCAGTGAAGGGATTAGCCAAGTAAAACATAAAAAGGAATACTGTGCCCAGATTAATACATAAGGTTAAGATTTCTGTTTACCTTCAGTTTTCTTTCCCAGACCTGTTTTGATGTTCTGTGAGGAATATACGTAACAGCTCATTTAGTAGTGAATGACAGATGCATGCACAGTATGCAGAAATGCACACGGTACAAATTATAGCTGATGTAGTAACTATTGAGTCAGGTTTTCAGTTCTTTGCATTGCCTCAGTTTCTTCCTTGAAAAAATATGATGTGAAGAAAGCTACAAGCATTTAAATAACTAATATCTGCTTATTTCACCTCTGCTATTGTGTACAACTTAGGTGTATTCTTAGGACAAATTTTTGCAGGAAGCTTTCGACTTGGTGATACCTCTTTCAAACCATGGCTTTTCGTGGTGATGAGGAGAGCTGCTGCTCCTTGTAGATTTTCAGGATACACACCTGTTATGCAAATATCTTCTCTTAGATGGCTAGTTCTTCACACAAAGACATAAGAGTTCCATTCATCAACTTAAAGACTTTCAAAGTATCAAAAGCCATTTTCAAGTTACTCCTGTTAAGAACAGAAATACAAAAACAAGATAAGGGAGGCACTGAGAGCAGAAAACTTTTGTAGCTCCTTGTTTTTCACCCAGAAGCATTAAATGCAAAGAACAGTATTATCTTACTTTCCATGGATACCTATTATACCAATCTGATAGAAGTTTAACTGTTGCAAAGTTGTGTTTTATTAAAAAAAAACTCTTCCTTTTCTACATTTAAAATTTGTATTTCTATAAAGTACCTGCCATTAGAGGGACTGTTTAGAACTATATTGCAATTGCCTTCATACCACTTCTACGTTCCTTGTGTGGATTTTTCTCAGAACTTTATCAGCACATGCAGGTACTTCAGACTTTTGAATCATTTCAGTATCAGGGAAGTTTCCCACAAATAATAACTGGATTCCCTAGATTAGTTAGTGCTGGGTTAGGAATTAGAGTAGGTAGCATACCTGCATTTCTTGTGACAGACTCAAAAGTTTGATGTATTTAATGTGTTATTTCCAGCTTAATTGGTTTTCTTACTCACTGTAATCCTAAGGAACTGCTGGAGTCTTTGTGCACCTCTGTGTGCCACGTGCTGCATTTGTACACTGAAATCATAGATAATGGCCAGTTACTCAGAATATATTCTCTTCTATGAATAGAAGCTCTTTTTGGTCACCATTTTTGTCTTCCATTTTGGGAGAGAATTTTGCCAAATAAGTTTATCTTTTTATAGAGAAGTGTTGTAAATGTTTAGTATTTTTAAAGAACCAGTCATGCAGAAATGCATTTTCCAAGCTGTTTTTCCTGTACAAAAAGGGAGTACTCTATCATATCAGCTTCACAGTGTGAATGAGCAGAATTGGTAAAATGAAAGTTTGAGATAGTGAGTCCAATGCATTTTATCTGTTGAAAAAACTGATTTAGTTTATGTATACCTGCTTAGAAAACAGTTTCTCCTAAGAGTTTTAACAATTTCACAGATTTTAAGAAAGCTCTAGAAATAAAGTTAAGGCCACTTGTTACAGTGCAGACGCAGAAGGTGCAGGTTTAGTTCCCCACTTGAAGGCTTGCTTCATGTGGCATTGGGGTATCAGTCATAATGTTGTCACTTCCTTGTAAAACTGAGAGAATAGTGCTTCTTGCATTATAAAGCCAAGAATGTTCAGCAATTCAGAGATTTAAATGTAAAAAAGATAACTGAAATTTGATGTCTGGTGTGGGTTTGAATTGACCTTAATTCTCCTTGCCTTTGGCAGAAAATCACCATAATTGTAAGGGTCTGCATGTAGTAGCTAGATACTCTCAAATTCTCATCTTTAATGAAATCTGTCAGATCAGTCTGGTAGACTCCTTAATTAAAGTAAAAAATTTTATCTTAATATGATATGAAAAAATTGTCTTTTATGTCAGCAGTCGCAATTTATTTAGACTTTGCAATGGTGAATAGATTAGCCTGATCCAGAGAAATACAGTAACCTAGGGAATATAAGCAAGTATAACAAGTTACACCGTATTCATCTCGCTGTATTTCCATTCTTGTGAGTTATCATCTGTGCAAGGGGTTTGAATATCAAAAGATTGGTGTTTCAGCAAATGTGATGCATGAGAAGTTTGTTTTATTTATTGCCATACATGCCTCAGTTCTGCTTTCTAAGCATCAGCATCAATCTATCATTTTGCACTGTGAGGATTGCTTGCATGAGTGACGTTGTGAGTGGCTCTCCATGAAGTAGCAGTGTTCACCATTGGTTCTGCTGTTCCTTTTAATCTGGGAAACCTAGTTGTGCATGTTTGCTACATGTATGCAGCAGATCTTAATGGAAGTCAGAATTTAGCATTTGTTAATCCAGCAATAAAGTGTTTCACTTACTTATATATTACATATAATGCTTACATATTCTTTATTAAAAGAAGTATAATTGGAAAAAAATAGGCAAGATGTGACTTGATATTAACTGGACTAAATGCACCAGACCAAAAATACCATTTACCATCTTTTACAAAGCCAAACCTACATTGAACACGCTGCCTGCATTACAAGGAGTAAAATATATCACCTACAGTAAGCTAATACTCCTTGTCTTAGGAGGAAAACTCCAGTGTACAAAGTAAGCTGCCCATTGAGCTATTACACAAAACATTAACCTAGGCAGTCGTCTTCCTCCTGCTCCCTTCCCATCAGTTCAGGTACATGAAGCAGCCTTTCTGGAAAAGGAAAACTATGTGTCTTGTTTTGAGAGGAAAGATTCTTAAGAAAACCTTGATGTAAGTTGTAGTTGACCATAATCTGCCTGAATGGATATTTGGGGCAGGTGAAGAGGAACAGTCAGGGGTAACAGAGAATGCTTGCTGAGGGGTTAAAGGATCAATTCCAGTCAGTATAGTGGAGAGTATGATTTTGAATTTGATGAGACAAAAGGAAAATAGTTTAGCTAAACTAAGCTATCATGTACAAGAAGTGATGGACTGGGCTGGAATGATGTTAGGGAGAAACAAGTCATGAATAAATACGTTATGAGCCTTTAAGCCTTAAAGGATTTAAAGAGGTAATTTTGTTTGTCTTTCTGCCTCTGGGCAGGATTAAATATACCTGTGTGCTTGAAATGTGCACAAGAAAGGCAGCTGTCCCCAGGTAGTTTAGTTTTATATTTAGTAATGCAAATACACTGTTATCTTGGCAGACAAACTTACACCTTTAAAATTTCTGAAGATCTTCTTTGTAGGGATTTCTATTAAAGGTATGTAAAGTGTCAAAATGGCACTATGTTTTCTTAGCTCTCTGATGGACTGCAAATTAATTTAGGGCACAGAAGAGGATAGCTTTATGCCAGCTGGTTTAATCAACCTTGAAGGAGACCTGTGTACTCAGCTGGGTCACTGGACTGGTAGCTGCTGGCCAGTGAGTTAAATTGAGATCTCCAGGCACTAGGCAAGATAAATTAAAGCATCCAGGCAGTCCCTTCGTGTTCAGAGTGCTGACTTCTTTCACCTGTATGCTTTTAAGTTTGTTATCTGAAGCATCTTCATGTGTTTACAACATTCTTTGGCACAGGGGAGACCAGTAACAATTCTGTAACTAAAATACATATTTAGAAACACTACTTAAATTCAGTTTCTGTAGGAAATTTTTTTGTTTTGGAGGTTTATTTGGACGGTTTTTTTGGTTTTGTTTTTATTTTTTTATTTGGATTTTTTGGGTTTTTTGGGTTGGTTGTTTTTTTAAGCCTTAAACTGTTCCAGTTAAAAGGCACCTCAAATTATTTTTTTAGACTTCTAGGTCTAAAAATGCATTTTCTTTTTGTTGTGCCTTTCCAGGTATTCTGACCTCCTTTTTGGAAAACCTGATGTGTGCCCTAGTCATAATTTTGAGTATAGGGAGTAAGTGGAATTTCTTGTCTTTGCTTGAAACTCTAACAATGTTTTTCATTAGTGGTTCATATCCCATTTAAAGAGAAACTAATGCGTTTACCGTTCTGATTCTGTTTTGATATTTCTTGGAGACAGTGTTGAAATGCTTCAGAGAAGTAAAGGAGTAAATACTCAGAGGGTAGCTCTTTTCTGTTTACTGTATGTATTATTCATGAAATCACTATGAAGATGAAAACAGATCTTAGAATCTGGATGTAACGTTCAGCCTCACTGGCTTTGTATGTAGCTCTTGATACAAAACAAATTCTGTATCTTATTTAGAGTAAAACTCCGCCAAGGATTTCCAACCGTCCTCTTCAGTCTGTCTGTTTCACTTCAATAAACATAGAATGTCACAGCCTTTTTCTGCATGCACTTTTTATGGAAACAGTATATTCTTAACTGTGTATTTTTGGTATGATTAGATTCATTAAAATCCTGAAGATACAGAATTTCTACTACAGCCAGATGCTTTGTGATCACATCCTAAACATTGGAAAAAAAATGCTTTTCTGAAGTTCTAGTTTTCTGCCTAGGTAATAAGTCATTGTTTAAAAGCTTTATTTAAGGAAATAATATCTTTGAGGTGAATTTTGAGAAAACTGTGAGGTGCCATTTATTATACCTGTAGAATGTCCTTATTTCAGATCCCTTAATTTTTGGTTACAGGCATTTAGACCATCACAGGCTATGGGATCCCAATGAATTTGCTGTTTCCTGCTTCAAAATCATCATGTATTCTATACAGGTAGGATTTTCTTCAAAGCTTGTTTTCCTTGCGTACATGTTTGCAGCAAATGAGACAGAGTTAAATAATCCCCTCACCTTGATAATGATAGATAGTAGATGAATTCAAAGAATCCAGAAGAACCTTTTCTATAACTCCTTATCCTTATTTCTCAGAATTGTAAAACAGTAACTTAATCATAATGCATGATCAGAGATTATCTGATTTACTTTCAATTAATGTGCACTTGTAGAAGAAAAAAACGATATTAAGAGGTTCTCAATGGAAGGTAGTGAGGTCCCTCAGCAAGATCCAGAACAAGGAGAAGGGTAGCCGTACTGGTCTAGCATTGTGCTTGGTAAATAAATCTCTCTTAAATTGGTCATGTCTTATTGCCAGTGTAGCTATTTATGTCTTTACAACACAGGAAGCAACTTCACATGGAATTGTGTTGCACTAGGTGTTTTTTACTAATAAGCACTTTCTGTTGTCTGTTGTTAACATGATCAAAGCCTGATTTTTGGATTGCATCAGACACAGACACCCAAAAGCTAATATTATAACATTCCAGCTTTGTGGAAGGAAGCTGAGTTTGTATCACTGTAAGACCAGCTGAGGTCCTTGAACTGCAGTGAAGTACCACTTCAAGCTTCCTCTGTTCTTGTAGATGTTCTTGGATATTTTAGTACTGCATGCTTTTGTATATTGTGCTGTTTGGGTCTGTATGGCATCATCTATCTTGATAGGGTTTTTTAATCCATATTCAGTGTTGAATTGTTTGAAATTTAGATAAAGTTATGAGTAAGAATGCTGCAGAATCAGAGCATGGCCATGACTACAGCTGAATGGTGTATGACTTTATACTTACTAAAGTCACAGATGATGTTTTTCTTTCTGTTTGTTTGGGTTTTAATAGGCACAGTATTCCCATCACGTAATACAGGAGATTCTTGGACACCTTGATGTTCGCAAAAGGGACTCACCACGAGTTCGTGCTGGTATTATTCAGGTTCTTTTGGAAGCAGTTGCAATAGCAGCTAAAGGATCAATAGGTAAGTAACCTTAAAGGCATCAGGTCAAAAGATTAGATTTCAAGGGTGGTGCTTTGCTTTCAGGCTGAATAAAAGCATAGATTTTGACAATGTTTTAAAATTATTCATGTATTCTCCTTTGTGCTAATAAAATGCTTGAAATCTTACGTGATTTATAATTACTCAAATGCACTTGGTCGTTTGACTATTTTATAATCCTTTGCATTGAAAAAATTAGTAGAGGTGTTTTTACAGCCTTGTGAAAGGCAGGAATTCCTGTTTGGTAAGAAGCTACAAAATCTGAGAGAACTATATGACTTTACAAAACATCAGGAGCACTGTTGCTTTGTGATACAGCTGCTGTGAGTCGAGTGGTAACATGGGAGTTAAGAGTCGAATGATCTTTGATAAATTTTACCTTAGTAACTGTGAAGCAGCTGAAATAACATCAGTTATGTCATTTAAGGTACCCTAGTTCCTTGAAATAAGGGTAGTTATGAGGATTTGTACACACATGTGCTCTACTGTTGTTTTTCTTTAGTGTCCTGCTACAACATTATTACTCTACTTCATTACTTGGAGTTTCAGCCTTTCTCTTTATACAACACCCACTTACATGCACTGACTTGTGAAGTCTTTCACTGTACTACAAGAAGAGCTCAATATTTAATCCATTAGAACTGTATTTTAGTAGCAGGTTTTGAAATAACTGAAATTCAGATGCAAGTACCTGCAGTTTAACCCATCATTGATGCTTAATTTTAGCAGCCACTCATATTTTCTATGTAAAACTTGAGTGATGGATTTACTCTGGCCGGTAGCCCGTTTGCTCACTCAACTTTCCCACAGAACAGGGAGAAGGTAAAAATAAGATGAGAAGTCTCATGATCAAGATAAATACAATTTAATGGGAAGCAAAAGCTGCATGCACAAGGAAAACAAACAAATTTATTCAGTATTTCTCATTGATGGGCAGATATTTAGCCCCTTCCTGGAAAGCAGAGCCTCAGCATGCCTAACGGTTGCATGGGAAGACAAATGCCTTACGAACAGATGTCCCTTGCTTCCTTCTCCTTTTCTTAAGCTTTTATTGCTAAGCATGACATTGGGTCAGCTGGCCCAGTCTGTGTCTCTTCCCAGTTTCTTGCACACCTTGACCTAACTGTCTGTAGGGAGAGAGTGAGAAAAAGAAAAACCGTTGACACTGGCTAGCACTGTTCTGCCACAGCCATAACACTGCTGTGTCATCAACACTATTTCAGTCGCAAATCCAAAGCATAGTGACACCAAGGCTGCATCCCAGCCAAACTCAGTACAACTTGATAGCAATGGTTACACATTTTCTGATGGCATTTCCTGATTCCAAAATAATTCCAAATTAAGTATTGAACTGTAGGCACACTTCAAAAGTTTATCCTTAGGCAATATCCTTCGGTGAATTTCATTTGTTCTTTTCAGCTTAATCTGATTTCTTCTGAAAAGGGATTGAAAAGGTTAGTTTTCATTTTCTTGAGGTGTCTCTCCCTTGACAGGTGCAATCATTGTTATGTGTTGTTTCCAGGCCCAACAGTTCTGGAGGTTTTTAATACCCTGTTGAAGCATTTGCGCATCAGTGTTGACTTTGAGTTGGGTGATAGGCGCAGCTCAGCAGGAAGTGCCACTTTTAGCACTAGCTCCAAGGAGAGTGATGAACGGATTGTCCAGAATGCTATTATTCAAACAATTGGTGAGTAATGACAGTAACATAGGCTCACTTAAAATTCCTCCCTTTCTCCCCCTTCCTCAATGAGACGTTATTAAAACAGCCTGATTCAAAAAGGAATAATGACCAGTGTGGGATCCCTGACTGTATTTGATTCTAAATCTCAGGTTTACTTCACGGCTTTGACTTCTGAAAGACTGTTCTTTTACTTGTTAGCTGAGCAGAAAGCAGAGAAGCTCAATGAAAATTAAAAATGCTGGTGGACTGATAATAAATTTGATTTTTACGTTTTTATGTGGTCCTTGAAATATAGATATCATTCTGTACCTTTTGTACAGAACTAATATTAGTCCTTTCATGAAAATCATATTGCAAGCAATCATACACAGCAATATATTTTAAGAGATGCTACTTGAAAATTTGTAGAATCCACTGTTAAACATAGCAGCAACAATGACACCTAATGGCTGGTTGTGTTACCGTTACTTAACTGAAGTAATTTTAAGCACAATACTGAAAATAAGAGCAATAATTTTGGGGAATGAAATAGCCTCTTTTTTCAAATTTTCTCTTTATGGTAGTGATATATATTGCAATGCATTTATGATATATATACCTTTACTTAAAAGAATGAGAGGGAAAGTAACTTAAATCTGGACTTTTGCTTATGCCTTGAAGCTTCTAAAATGGTAGCAAATATGCAGTAGATTATTTCTCATCATTACATTAAAACTTCAAGTTAAACTATTACCCCCCTTCCCCCCAAAAAAAATGCATAAAACCCCACAACCTAACCTTTTAAATTAAAGCTTCTTTCTATCCAAGTTATATTTTTATTATTGTGCAGCAATAGAATAGATTATCTCAAGTGGGAAGGGACCCATAAGGGTCATTGAGTGCAACGCCTTGCTCCTTGCATGACTGTTTAAAACTAAACCATATGACTAAGAGTGGCATCCAGATGCTCCTTGAAATCTGAAAGGCTTGGTGCCCTGACCACTTCCCTGAAGAGCCTGTTCCAGTGACCAGCCTACCTCTCAAGGAAGAGCCCTTCCCTAATGTCCAGTCTGGACTTCCCCTGCCACAGCTTCATTCTATTCCCTCGTGTCCTATTGCTGGTCACCAGAGCAAAGAGATCACCACCCCTTCCTCTACCACTCCCGAGGAAGCTGTAGACTGTGATGAGGTCACCCTTCAGCCTTCCCTTCTCCAAGTTGAATAAACCAAGTGACCTCAGCTACTCCTTGTAAATCTTGTCCTCGAGGCATTTTACCATCTCGGTTACCCTACTCTGGATGCACTCTTAATATTTTGATGTCCTTTTAATAATGAGGCACCCACAACAGCAAACAATACTCAAAGTGGGACCACAGCAGTGCGGTGTAGAGTAGGACAATTGCCTTCCTCAGCCAGCAAGCTGTGCTGTTCTTGATGCACCCCAGGACATGGTTGGCCCTTTTTCCTGCCAGTTGATTCCTGTTGAACTTGCCATCAGCCTGAACTCCCAGATCTTTTTCCATGCGGCTGCTCCCAGTTCATATGCATAACCAGGATTACCCTGTCCCAGGTGCATAACTCTGCACTTGCTTTTGTTAAATTTCATATGGTTGGTGATTACCAGGCTCTCTAGTCTATCCAGTAAGGCTTCTCTAGCCTAAAGGGAGTCATTGCTCCTGTAGTTTAGTAAGAGCAGCAAACTTACTTAATGTACATTTGATTCCTGCATCCAAATCATAGATAAAACTGAGAACTGGCCCTGGGGGACCCCTCTGGTGACTGCCATTATGTCTTTCCTTCTGTGATTTCATTCACTTTTTTACTTAGGATTTTTTGGAAGCAATCTCCCAGATTACCAGAGATCAGAAATCATGATGTTCATTATGGGAAAAGTACCTGTTTTGGGGACAACATCACAGTCACTGGATACCACTCACCTTGGGTTTGTATATCCTACAGTTTTTAGCTTCTAATTAAAAATTGAGATTTTAGAATCCTGATAAATTAAGAAGAAAAAAAAAATATTAAATACAAATTCTCACTCATTAGGTGCTACATTAAATGCCGTACAAAATCAAGGTAAGCACAAAGTCACCAGTGCTTAAATCTCCAAGCACATTAGTGATAGATAGAAAATAACTGGTTGGAATACAACTTACTTTGCACTAAAATATTTCTCCTCTCCACATCTGTACAAATGTTTCTGAAGTTATGTGCTTAATGGTGGTTAATTCCATGATTTCTTATGTGTATTATGTGAATGAGGGAAATCGAACTATGACTACATTTTTTCAAATTGCTACATAATTTATAAATTAGTTTTTTTCTTCATTCTGTACGAGCTAACTTCAGATTATGAAACAAACTGCTGGTATTCCAGTGAATTTGTTTTGGTTTAGATTTTCCCAGTTTATTTAGAAGTAAGAAAAAGCTATAGGTAGGCAGACTCCTGTAATAAAGTTTAAAAAAGCTGCCACATCCTGAAGTAAAGTTTCTCCCTGCAACATGAATAATTATGTTTAAACCCCACTATTCCTCAGTATGGGGAAAGTCACTAAAAAGATTACAGCTGTTCTTTGCAAGTATGCATGGTTGATTTGTACCAGATATGTCTGATCATGGCTAGCTTAAGTAGGAAGTCATTGTCATTCTTCTGGCTTCATGGTAGCTTTTCATATAGTTTTGTGTCCCTGCAATATGGGACACTATTCCTTGGAAGACAGAAATCTCTCTGTGTCATTCATTTACCACTCAATAAGAAAGTATTTGAAATATGGACCCATTTAGAATTCTTTATTTGGATTACTACATGGGGGATGGGATGGAGTGTTTGTTTATTACTATAGTTTTCCTTCGTGGGGTTCTCCGTAAACATGGGATTGAGTAGTATGTTAATATGACATGCACATCATTCTGAATAAAACAGGCTTTGACTGCTGATACAGTCTTGCATTATACTTACCTGAAAATTTGGTCTCTGCAATACAAGACTGTCCTTCCAATGAGTAATAGTGCCAACTGGATATAACCAGGATTATAGCCCATGAAGGTGGAAGTTTCCAATGTAATGTAGGGGCCAACTTCTACAAAGAAGCTTGCTTTTTCCTTATGCTATTTGATGGACAAAAGGGTTTGTACATTATTTACTTTCTTGAAAGACTCTCTTTGAACAGCATAATCTATTCCAAGTGCATTTTTATCTTGTAAGATCTTGCAAGAACAGTGCCTATGTTGCTACACACCAATAGTTTTTTAACTTCTTTTCATACACAGATGGAAAATGAGAAGAGATGAAGAATAAATTAAGTGATGTTTCATGTATCCTCCTTGTGATCTGAAAACGGAGGGTTCTTTGGGGTTTTCTTGCAGATTTTGCAGATAAATTTATTTCAGCCTCAAAGTTTGAGGTCTGACTTTAAAAAGAACTGTACTGGTTTCTTAAAAGACTCAATTATGTTTTAATTCTGAAGAAACTGAGCACTATTGCTTGTGCAAATTCAGTCAAGCATTTGAGTTGAACATTTCAGATACAAAGAGATTTTTGAATGCAACAAGGTTTAGACGTGCTTCATGTATATCACAACTTAAAAACAATAGGGGCTTCACTTTTTTAAGCCTTCCAATAAACGTCCCTTTCAAAAACATTTAGTTGTTGCACCTCATTTGGAGATAATTTGTGGTCATCCAGCATTCCTTTCAAGACTGCGGTATTTACTTGTTAAGAACACAGTTGTTAGAATGTCTGTAGTAGACTAGTATTTAGAAGATATGTAAAGAAACTGATTTTCGACTTTTTTCCAATTGTAGAGATTTGGGAACTAGGAGGATTCAGATCATGTTACTGAGATCTTTGCTTATGGTAAGCCTTCTGTGTTAAGTATATTATAAGCACACCATGTTTCACTTTATCTATACATTTATTCATTTAAGTACCATATTACAACTCTGTATTATGAAACGAAACATACCTTCCTTTGTGTGGATCTGGAGTTCTACTGAGTAAAATTCTGACAATTTTCCCAAATTGCGTTACAAGCAGTTAAAGAAATATTCCTTCACCTCTTAAACTACTTTAGTGAATATCAGTTGTAATTAGATCTGCAAATCCAAAAGAACATTGTGGAGTAGGCTGAGTTGACTGGTTCTGCCAGCAATGCTAGCAACAAGAAAGTGAAATCACTTTTGTTCCTGGCACCAGAAAAATTATAATTATAATAGTAGAATGACTAATAATTTTAAAGTGTAGGAATGGATTTCCATTTCCAGGTCCTTAGAACCTCAGACGCCATTGTTCTTTCCCTTCACGTATTTCCAAAGTTTCTTTTAAGCTATAATTAACTGTTTGATCATGAATACATTTTTCAACTGTAAACCTTCAAAGAGTGTTTCTGGAAACACAATCTGATGGTAAGATTCAGAAGTGGGTGGTAACAGAAGCTCTTGCCTGTATCTTTGCCTATTTTATTGCAGAAGCTGAAAAGTGGTGACTGAAGCAGGGGAAATAACATAAAGAACGATTTCATGACTAAAGCACTGGAATGCCTTCCTGGAAAATGAGTTTCTGTCCCTGCTTTGCCATGAATATTCTGTGTGGTGTTAGGCAAACCAGTTAAGCTGTTCTTTGCTTGTCAGAATATGAAATCCGAGATTGTGGCTTGCAGAAGACCTGAGTATTCACAGTTGCAATTTAAGGATGGGAAATACGTTAGAAAAGATGTTGGGTGTCCTTTCTGCATATTGTCTTCATTAAAGAGAGACTCAGATATGCCTAAATTGTTCCTGACAATTTAGACATAGTTACGTCTCCCTGGTCTTAAAAATTTCCATTGAAATTGGTAAGAATTGTTCTAATTCTGTAAGTATGTTTCAAGTGATTCAAATTGCGCTTGTGGAAGGAATTTTAACAGGTTTGACACTGAGTTTTGTTCTAGATCCTGTTTTCAAATATGGAAGTAAAACCCCATCATGGCACACAGATGTGAAAGTGAATGTTTTGATGTTTAATTAATTTCTCAGACACTCGTAGATATTGTGAAAACAATGTGGGAAGGAATTTTTGTTCAAAGCTTTTATTGTGGTATGTGAAATTAGTCTGCACACATAATAAAGAACTAGAAACTACTGATCCTTGCCAATTCTATGTACTGGACTGAGCATTCCACATCATGTATTCTTTACAAAAAAATAATTCTTCAGAACATAATTAGTCTGTTGTTGTGCATACACAGAGGCAGTCAACTTGATGTTTTGCAGGTAATTGAAATCTGGCATTTCATTAAAAGTATGCTCTTTTTATTTACAGCCTTACTGCTTGTAATATTTTACATTGTCAAAATGATTGGTTAGATACCTTGGTGTACCATCCTCTACCATTTTCCTTTCAGCCTGTTTGGTTATGTTATAGGAATAGTGTTTGCTCACGTGCTGTGGTTTAACCTCAGGAGGCAGCAAAGCGCTGCCCAGTCACTTTCTCGGTCTTCCCCAGTGGGACAGAGGAGAGAATTGGAAGGGTACAAGTGAACAAAATGGGTTGAGATGAGGGCAGTTCAATCAGTAAAAAAAGGAAACAAGGAAAAAAGATGAACAAATTATAAACAATAAAAATAAAACCAAGCAACAAAAAAATTCCACCCAAACAAACCACAAAAAACCTCCGCTCAAACGCAAACTGCTCACTGCCAGCCAACCAATACCCAGCCAGACCCTGAGAAACAGCAGCCTTTGCAAACTGCCCCCAGCTTTATATGCTGAGCATGGTGTGGAATATCCCTTTGGTCAGTTGGGGTCAGCTGTACCAGTTGTGCCCTCTTCCAGCTCCCTGTGCACCCCCAGCCTGCTCACTGATGGGGTCGGGTCAGGAGCAGAAAAAGTCTTAACTCTGTGTCAGTACTGCTCAGCAATAACTAAAACATTCCCTATGCTATCAACATTGGTTCTAGCACAGCTCCATATATGCTATTAGGAAGAAAACTAACTCTATGCCGGCCAAACTCTACACAACATAATTCATGTGTAAAGCTGTCATGGTATGGAACATGTATAATGAAGATACAATTATTATGCAAAGTCTTAGATAAATGTATGGTTGCTTTTATTATAATTTAATTTAGGAATATTTTGTTCCCCTCATCCTCCACAGCTTATGCTTGGCAGTATCTGAATCCTGTTTTGTAATGTTCTGGTAACCTTCACTTTAAGAGGTAGTAGTACCTTTGTAAACGTTTCTGACTGCTATAAATGTTCAGCTCATGAATATCTAAATTGACAAACTGAAATCAGCTTTTCCTTGTGTGCCTATGAAGCTTTCTTTAATTAATATAATCAAATGAAGCAAGGCAGCAGTAGTATGAGGTTAAAAAAAGAAAAAACACCACCATCATACCAGATTTCTAAGTGATGTTTGCTGCTTGCTTTCCTTTTTTACGATAAAATAGTATCCATATATGTTTAAGATGTACATATAGGCCCTGAATTCTCTTTTTTCTTCACAAGAGCATACTCAGTACCGTATATGAGCAGCTCAGGGCTGAAATGGGAAGGTATCTATTGGAGTTACTACCTCTTTCGTTTTATGCCCTACAGCTTTCCATAGGCAATTTTTTAAAAATATTTCATAAATTATATCTTTATTTTTTCTTCTGGGTGTGTTGGTAGAGGAAGGATCCTGTGTCCAGCTCTGGAACTCAGCACAGGAAAATATGGTCCTATTGGAGCAAGTCCAGAGGAGGGCCACAGAAATGATCAGAGGGCTGGAACAGCTCCCTTATGAGGAAAGGGTGAGAGAGATGCAGTTGTTCAGCTTGGAGAAAAGAAGGTTCCAGGGAGACTTTATTGCAGCCTTCCAGGATCTGAAAAAGGCTTACAAGAAAAATGAGGGCAAACTTTTAAGCAAGGACAAGGGGTAATGGTTTTAAACAAAAAGACAGTAGATTTAGGCTAGATATAAGGAAGAAATATGTTACGCTGAGGGTGGTGAAACATGGGACCAGGTTGCCCAAAGAGATAGTAGATGCCACATCTCTTGAAACATTCAAGGTCAGGTTGGATGGAGCTCTGAGCCCTGATCTGGTTGAAGATGGCTGTGCTCACTGCAGGGGGGTTGGACTAGATGACCTTTAAAGGTCCTTTCCAACCCAAACCACCTTAAAATTCTGTGAAATACCACCTTAAAAGAGATAAGGGAGTTAATTTAAGCATGAGTATTAAATCCTTGCAAATTCATAGTGAAGCTGAGAATTTTCAAAATGCATATGATTTCCAATTTAATCCACCAATGCCAAAACAAGCCTACTAAAAAGTGACAAAAGCAAGTAGTTCTTATAATGCAATATTGACATGTTAATTTTAATTCTAACAATGAACAGGTGACTTCAGGATACAAAGCAACAACAATAACTAATGCACTTCCTCCCCCATTTCTGGACCCGTTATTGTCTCCTTCGCTCATGGAAGACTCTGAGTTAAGGCAGCTGGTCTTGGAAATACTACATAATCTCATTGATCGACATGACAACAGAGCAAAGCTCAGAGGGATACGGTAATTCTTTTTGTTTGCTTTGGCCTACTTTAAATTCTAGTTGAATTTTTGAATGCTAAGTACTGTTGATTTTTAAATATTTTTCCTGGTATGAAATGTTAATGAACTCTTGATAAATGCACCGTGCTCAGTGTAATTTATTGATGGCAGGAGTTTTACAGATAAGCCCCAATGCATGGTACTTTAAATGCTCATTCCAAATATCTGTTGGGTTATCTATGGAAGATAGAATATGGTATCTCATGTAGAGAAAAAAAAAATGTGGTTGTCATAATTCTGTTTATGGTTCTCCCTCATTAAGTGAAATTTGAATATCATTGTTAAATGTTGGTATAATTAAAATGGCAATTGCATCAAGATTTTTTAAATCGTTGATATGTTTCACATTCTCTTCCCTTTCAACTTCTTTCTGCTAAAATGGCATCTTTGTTTCCTTTGTAGAATAATACCAGATGTCTCTGATTTAAAGATAAAACGAGATAAAATTTCAAGGCAAGATGTGAGCTTCATGAAAAAGGTAATAGAATGAAAAAGGTAACTTTCTATCTAGAAAGAAGATAAACTGACTGAACAAGTTGCTTTGTGTTTTTGCAACAAGTTACAAAGATCAGTATTGAGTGTTTTTAGTCCAAATTGCAGTCATTTCAATGTTGAGGTGCTCTAGGTACTTGAGAGTTGGTTCCATGGAATAAAATTTTCATGCGTATCTTCAGTTCTTGAAATCCTTACATGCATGAAATTACAACACTGTATATCTAAACCACGATTCTGAAGAGACCTCCCTATCGTTAGATCCCTGTGCAGCATTTCATTTATGCTCAGGAGTAGGTTTTAATTTGTATGGCTTTTATTTTATTTTATTTTCCAATAATTTTGTTTTACTTTCAGATTTTTTTTCTTTAAAAGTCTTTTTAGAAGTGTCTTATGTTTTAAGTAAAGATGTCATAGAAAGTTAACTTGGAAGAAAAAATACACCTCCTTACAAGATTGGTTTTATAGGACATTGTGCCAGTTGCCTTCTGAGTATGTTTGGTTTTAAAGAAAAACAGGTTTTTTTTTTTTAGATGATGATTATGTGGACAATGAACACTTCGTTTTCTACATGGTAAAAATCCATATAGTTATTAGTGTGCTCTGTCCTTCCTGATTATAATTTATCAGTTTAGGTATCTTTGTAAACAAAAAATGCAAATTACTGAAGTCAGCTCAAGAGACTTTAGAATGTTTTTATCACCGTTAGCTGCCTGAAAAAATATATTCACTTCTCACAGACATCATATACTGCTTTTTGTTCTGTTTCCTATTAGCTGTGAAATAAAAAAATGTGTGTCTTCAGAGTGCTGTCTTAATTTAATATTCTAATTATAAAAGTCAGAAGAATTGCAGTTTAACTTGTCCAGAGGCAAAAATACTACATATATTATAATGTGTAAGCTAGAGTTGTGTAGATTTCAGGTAACTTTGCAGATACATGTTCTTGCTAAGTTAGTACAGTTGATATTCTTTGCATTGTATTTACAACTCTTTTGGTTAATACTGGAATAACACAAATATAAAGATTACTCGAAATTTGGTGATTATTAGTAGTATCTCTGTAAAAAATCAATTAAATTTTAGTTCATCAGTTTAGAAACTGGGATTTAAAACAGTTCGGATAAATTCTATTTACTGATTTTGCTAGATGAAAATCTTAACTCTCAGACTGAAACTTGAATTGTTAACACTCTCATCTGAAACAAGGACAGGAGAGGAAAAGATACTCTTAACGTGTAAAGAAACAGTTACATACAAAACCTTCTCAAACTGCCTTTCTGTATTTTCGCTGTTGTATTGAAATAGTAGTTTTATTAGAAAGATTTTGTAAAGGACAGTGTTGCGAGGAGAGAAGAGTCACTTTTGAACTTGAGGGTCTTTCATTAGATAACCCATGTTTTTCACTAGAGCTAGAGACTCCATATGCACAGTGGTAAAGCAGCTTTACTCATCCTCTGAAACATCCACTAGAAGAGTATTTTCCCAATTTGCTCTTCAAAGTGACTTGCTTAATGAACAAATTCAGTATCTTCATAAGGATAACTCTTGAAGCTCCTTGGTTACTTGAAGGTTCTTGAGAATATTTCAAGATCCATTTTTGATTTTTTTCTTTTTATAAATGGGCAATTTTTTTCTGAATATTTCAATAGATAATGAATGCCAGTGACACATAGTGTTGTATTCATGTGCAAGTCTCTATCATCTTGCCCATCCATACACATCTACATAAAATAAAATAGTGTTGTCTTTGTAAAGTAGCTACTGTTATGGTAATAAACTACTAATCTTCTTGATTAATCATCTACATGTCCATGTATGTATGCATGTACATATATTTTATCCTTTTATTATTTTTTTATTTCGCTACCCAAAATAATGTAACATCAAGTTTTGCTCGGCTTGGAGTAGAGAGTTGGACTAGAGGACCTTTAAATATCCTTTCTAACCTAAATTATCCTATTATTTTAATCCTCATTTTCTCTTTTTGGTCTTTTATAGCATGGTCAGCAGTTGTACAGACACATCTATTTAGGCTGTAAAGAAGAAGACAATGTCCAAAAAAACTTTGAGCTGCTGTTCACTTCTCTAGCTCTTATCACAATTGAACTAGCCAATGAAGAAGTGGTTATTGACCTCGTTCGATTAGCTATTGCTTTGCAGGTATGAGTCTGAATCAGTGTTGCATTCATTAATTGACAACTTTATGTTGGTAATTGGAGATTGGATAACATTTTTGTTTGCATGTTGATCTTAAAGTTGGAAGTCACGTCATTCAGTCTTATATGGATCAATCTATTAAGGAAATGCACTTTGTACTAATGCTTATTAACAGGGAAGCTTCAACTAATCAGACTTGTTGCGAACTTCTCCAACCTGTTTCTTTTGGGAAATATAGCAGATGTGGAAATCTGTTAAAATAGTCACGAGATTCACTGATGTATTCATTAACAGATTAACAAGGTGTTCTTAAAATCTTACATCAGTGTTCTGTATAAACTATATGAAATATCGTCACACTGGAAGAAAATTTTTGGTTATTTAATCTTACCTTAGAGTAAAATTCTTTCAGTGTACTGACAGGCTTTATTCTTGTAACATTTCCTTTACAGGATCAAATGTTGTTTCATGCTGGCATACAGTCCTCAATGAAACTGTATAACTTGATAGATTTATCTGGGCTGAAATTAAAACATTCAAAAAAATAGTGCCAAGGAAGTTTGAAGAAATGGAGTTCTATTTTCCCAGTTTTCTCTCTGTCATAAGCCTTATTCCCTAATGTGCATCTGCAAAATGAAACCTGTGAAATGCAGAGTGCTTCCTTAATTTTAAAATACGTTTCTGAATCAGATCCTTACTTAATGAAAATGACATTAGGAGTTTTTCTTGAGCAAAAATAATACAATCAAAATAAACAGAAATGCTAATAAGCATTAAATAATTCCCTTTATAGTACTGCATCTTTGACTCACAATAGAGATATTTTTATTATTAAACCACTGTTGCTAATTTTCCTGAAAAAAGTTAGAATCTGCAGGGGGTTCTTAAGGGACATGGGACTACCAGTCATTAACCTGTATGCTCTGAGAAACAAAAGTTTGAGTGGGGTAGATTTATTTCTATTCTTAGGGATTGAATCCTTCAAGCTTTCTAACTTCAGAACAATATATTACCTGTTTCAGAGTGAGCTAGAAGAGTAGAATTTCAAGGTGAGAGATTTTAAATGCCAAGTAATACTACATAGTCATCATACGTCAGCTAGTGTTACTGATAATAAGTTTGAATTCCATATATTCAGGACAGACTGTTAGCTTTGGAAGGTGTAATACTATGCTTTATATTCCAGGACATCGCCATCATCAATGAGGATAATCTGCCAATGTTTAATCGTTGTGGTGTCATGGCATTGGTTGCAGCATACCTAAATTTTCTGAGTCAGATGATTGCAGTTCCTGCTTTTTGTCAGCATGTCAGCAAGGTAAGACATAATTAAGTAGTTTAAGTCATTTAGTACTCGTTCTGCTGTAAAATGGGTAAATAACTTCTGTCAAGTAATTGCTTGTGGTGTTCATCTCCTGTATTCGTGCCCTCTAACACTGCTCTTTGTCTTTGGTCTCTCATGGCATTACTTGCTGACTCTGAAAAATAGACAAAGAGTATCCTTCTCTCAAAGTATAGCATTTTTGTTTTGTTTGTGATACCATATATAATGGGCTAGATCCCCATTTGATATAAGATTTTACAGCATCACTGGCTTTGGTAAAACAGCACTGATGTACACAAGAGCATGAGAACCGGGTTTTTGGTCTAAGCGGCAAGTGCCACAGTCTCTCTCTCCAGTTAAAAGAAATTCTAAAGACATCATTTGTGCTGAGGTAGATGTTAGTTAAGGATTGATAGTCTGCCACAGTAGAACGTATTAAAACAATTTAGTCACAGGAGAAAATAGCTATAGGACTGCTCCATTTGTATTGTTTGTCTTGGTATTTTTCAGGTCATCGACACTAGAGGTCTAGAAGCATCTTATTTTCTACCAGAAACAATTTTCAAAGACAAATGCAAGTAAGTAGATGCAGAATGTGAACTGATGAACAGTGAATTGCCTATTCACTGTGAAAAATTGCGGGTCATTGAAGTATGTTGTGTATGTGAAAAATAATTTAGAGGTTTAAAATACTGTACAAGTGTCTGGCAGAGGAAAACCAAGCATTAAAAGCATATATGCATATACAAAAATGTCTGGGTTTATTGCAGTCAGAGGTACATCTGCACAATACGATGCCTGGTGTCAGTGCTAACACAGCAAAATGCATTATTACTGAATCACAGAATGGGTGAGGTTAGAGGGGACCTCTGGAAATCCTCTGGTCCAGCCCCCTGGCACAAGTTGGCTCACCTAGAGCAGGTTGTCCAGAACCGCATCCAGATGGCTTTAGAATACCTGCAAGGATGAGGACTCCACAATGTATCTGAGCATCCTGTGCCAGTGCTTGGTCACCCTCACAGTAAATAAGTGTAGCCTGCTGTTCAGATAAAACCTTGTGTGTTTCAGTTTGTGCCCATTGCTTCTGTTCCTGCCACTGGGCACCACTAAAAAGAGACTGGCTCTGTTGTCTTTCCAACCTCCCTCCCTTAAGGTAGTTGCACACATTGAGAAGATCCACCTTCGTTTCTCCATGTTGAACCGTCCCAACTCTCTCAGCCTTTCTTCATTGGAGAAATGCTCAAGTCCCTCAGTCCACCTTAGTGTCCATTTTGAACTCTCTACAGTAAGTTCATGTCCTTCCTATCTTGGGGAGCCCGGTACTTGACAAAGTGCTCCAGGTGGGGCTTTACCAGTGCTGAGTAGAGGAGAAGGATCACCTCCCTTGACCTGCTGTCAACACTTCTACTACTGCAGCCCAGTCTTGTTTGTTGCCAGGGCATATTGCTGGCAAATAGCAAATACTTTTACTCTGCAGCTTTTTCCATTTAACAGAGACCATATTCTCTCAAAATGTAGCAGGATAGGTGAGAAACATAATTAGATAAGAAGTGTTCAGTTAATTAAATATTGAAGAGTTATTGAATGGACTCATTTTGGAATTTATATTAATTCCTAAATAACTAAGCAGGTTTTGTTTCTATCAAATCATTACCACTGACCCTTTTTGGTTGCTTGCGGACGTTATAAAAGTATTTTACTTAATGAACAAATCCCTATTGGTAGATAATAACTTCAAATATGTATTTTGACAGTCTTCCAAAATCCTTAGAGAAGCATGAAAAAGATTTATTTTTCCTGACAAACAAGATTGCAGAATCATTAGGAGGCAGTGGATACAGTGTGGAAAGACTGTCAGTTCCATATGTACCCCAGGTGACAGGTAAGCAATGATTAGAGGCAAAACTGCTAAGTACCAGTCATTAAGAATGCTTGCTTAATGTGTTATGTGCCACTGAAATGTAACATGACTGCTTGGCAACAAAACTTAATCACAGTATTCTCAAGGTGTTGTTTCTCATTAGCTACTGGTTTATGAGAATTCATGATAGCAAGGGTGCATGAATACTGTGGGAATGACTGGCTAGTTTGTGGTACTGCATGTTTTCAGCTTTTAATGTATTTTCAACTTTTAATGTATTTTCAACAGCCAATTGAGCAACTTACTAAAAACAATTGAAGAATTTGTTTTATTAATCATACATTTTTTTGTGGATTTACATAACTGTTTGCTCTTGTGACAGACTGTGGGACATCCCAGTCTAAAGCATGACGTTTTTTCTGAAATAAAAGTACCTAGCAGGAAAATTATTCCTATGCTTTGTAGCTTATGCATAGAAAGAAACATGGTACATATGGACAGTGAATGCCAGATCTGTCACACTTGCAGTATGATTGAGAGATATTGCTGCTTGCTCTTGAATAAGCTTTTCTTGAATAGCTGTTATGGGAGGGAATAAGTTCTCCACAACAGTAGATGTGATTTTCTCCCAGGCGCTAGCAGGGAAGCTAGTGATATATTCTGACACAGCTGCAATGTCTGTGTTTTCAGTTGCTCTTTGTGTTCTTCTAAAAAGACAGATTATGTCTTCCGGCTTCCAAAAAAACCACCTGGCATATTTTAGTATTGATAGAAGAGGTAGATAGCAAGTAAAGAAATGTTTGATTTTCAAATTTTTACTGTCTTTCAGTGAATGAAAATGGAATGAGAAAGATTAACCTGGTTTGTTAATCCTCTTCTAGAAAGCGATACTTATTTGTACCCAAATGATCTTGCCAGGGTTTTCTTGGATACTTTGATAAAAATTAATTCCTACACGGGAAGATAACTGAATTCTGACATCAAGGTTAACTGAGTTTTGCTTGCAATTATGTGATGAGCTGCCTCTTCAGGTCATGAGAAATGGCCATGGTAATGCTAAGTCTTAGCATATGTGAATGATATATTTGAGGTTTTTTTGGTAATCTTTTTGTTACAAGGCAGTAACCAAAACTGGTTCCATGTCTGTTAGCGTGTTTAATTAGGATCATCAATATGTAATCCTGTGGGGTAAGACCAAAGTGAATATTTTGGAATTCTGTAGCTTTTCATTTTTTTATTCAATGAAATGTTTCACTTCCACTGTTACATTACATGCTAGAATATACTGTTTCAAAATATGTCATTAATTCTAGCAAAAGGTGGATCCACTTTCGGCATATTCCTTTGACATTTATGATTGAACCCAAAATTCCAGTAAAGATTTTATCCTGATTATTTCCAGTATTTCTGAATATCTATGATACAATGCCTAACAATGACTTGGAGACATAAAAATCATCATCCTGTCTTTGTTTCAGGTTTTGGTATCTCGTATCAGTTTGAAAGACATTCATATTTCCAACTTGTTGTACCTTGTTCTCTTCCTTATTTGTGGGAGGGGAAAGCTCATAATTTAAATGTACATTTAATAATTTTTTTTCGATGCATATATTTTTTTAATTTAACTCTGTTTCCATCAGGCAAAAAACCTCATAAATGCAGACACAAGTCAAAAGGTAACAATGAGTTTTAGGTCAATCTGCTCTCCTGCTAGCTGTGGTGTGTCTTGTATAAGATGTGTACAGTCAAAAAAAATACGCTTTTAGAAGGCCTTTAGACCTTTAGGCCAGAAATTTTGTTGTACTTAGAGTTTCCCTCTGCTTTTGTTTTTGTTTATCTTCTTGATATACCTGTAGCAATGTTAACAGCTGCAAGGTTTGCCTTTGTGTTTACTCTTGATTTGGAAGTCTACAACATGGTAGCTTCCTATTTTGTTATCCTGACCAGGTGGTAGGTCTATAGGTTATCTTTTTTGTCATAGTACTAATTCCGTCTTTGAGTGACAAGAACTTGGTAGACAGTTGGAAGAGCTCTCAGCTCTTCACAGATCAGTGATTCATCTTGCTCACTGGTTGTTTGGGATAAAGGTCTATGAAATGGATATGTATATGTGCATATGTTCTGTGTGCATCCTAAGAATAGCTGGGCTTAGACAGTCTCTACCCACCATCTGCTTTGTGGTTCCCAGTCACTGGCACCTGAGCAAGTGGGTCCTCAAGGCCCACAGCCCCCATCCAGCTGCTGGTACAGAACCCCATTGGGCACAGTAATTCACATGTGCTTGCATACGTGGGTCTGAATCAAACCCCTGGGTTCCAGGCTCTTTCTGACAGATGGTGTGTATATTCTGGTCCCTCCAAGTGCACTTCCCTCAGAGACAGACTGACACATGGAGACACAGGCACGCACACCTCCAGATCCCAGGTTGATTTACTCGCCTCCTGGTCCAGCTTGGTATTCCCTTCTGCCCCGTGGTCTAACTCCAGTACATGCGCTCAGACCTCCATGCACACACCTGCACAAATGATAATCCCTCACCTAGGAAAAGAGAAATGGGATTTAATGAGAAGATGGGGCAGGCTGCACTGATGAGGCTCAGTGTATGGCCAGATGCGTGTACTGATCAGCAGCTGGTTTGCATGGGACTGATGCCTTTATCCCCTTAACCATCTATTTTTCTTGCTAGCTCTTCCCCAGACCACCTCAGTCTTCCCTTCCCCCACCATTTTTTCCTCCCCTAAGCATTCTATACTAGAACTTGTACAATCCCAAGATGCTGTTCCCCTGCATCCCATGATGTGACAAATACCCCAAGCACTGACCCCGCCTTGATCAGTGAGGTGACCCAAAGAGCAGCTCCCATTGCCACTCCTGGACTGTGGGGCCAGGACTCCTGGGACAGCCCTGGCAGGGGCCAGGGCTATGGGTAACTGCAGTCCCGAGGACTGTTCACATGCCTCTGGGTGCCTTTGTATGTGGGGAGATGAGCTTCGTATTGCATAAAAGAAAAAATAGCAATTTTCACAATATTTTACCCACTTAATGTGTTGAAATTAGAGAAGAATGGGCATTTTCATTAGACAAGTGTAGCGAGACATCTGTTACAAAAATGAATTCTATCCGAAGTGATCCCAAAAATGTTGTCTTCTGATGGTTGCATGTCAATTATAGAGATAGCAGCAAGATGGCAGCAAAGATGTACTTCGTTCTTGTGTTTACTCTTGAGGGTTAAAATGCTTTCCTCAGACTTTCCATGTATTGTGTATCATTTACCAGTGAGCCATCAGGGATTAAAAAAAAAAAGTAAATCCTTCAAAATGCTACTTCAAATGCTCAGAGACTTTGAGAACCTGGCGAAGATAGCTAGAATTCAGGTATTTTTCAGTGATCTTGTTCTTTCACTGCCTCTTGATCTTAAAATGCCATTTTATTTGTATGGCTTCTGGAGCTTATTTCTTGATTTTTGAAACCTGAGTATATTTAGCTCTGGTGGAATTCATTCTCTTCGCTCATGCTCAGTATTTGCACTGCAAAAGTGCTCTACCAGAAGTGTTTTAAGCAAAGATTGCTTAAGAACCGGCATGAATTTCCTTGTGGTGGGGGAGTTTTACAGTCGTTATCCTTATCTTAGTATTGAGTGCCTGTAGGTGCATCTAACTGTGTGCCGTGCGGGTCATCAAATAGTAATGGTCAGGTCCAAATGGCTTGATCTCTGCTACAATCTAAAATGGGACATTGCAAGTCATGGTTTTGTAAATGAGATGCATGAAAGTCAGGCCACTTAAGTGTCAGAGAATTCTCATGACACATCTGTAAATGTATTTTTACTGGATTTTATTAATCTTATGTTATTATATTAAATATCAAAAAATAAGAAAAGATTATTGGTGTATTGTACCAGGATGTCACAAAAGAAAAATCCATCAAGTGATGGATCATTTGGTCTTATCTGCCTCAACATTGGTGACATTGTTGTGCTCTTTTTAGTATCAGCACAGTTGGTTATTCTGTCAATGAGTCAATATAAACTTCTGTTTCAGAATACCTTCAAATTTAAAACTTTTTAATGTTTCAGTTTTACAACCAAAAAAAGATGTTCAGGCTTTGTAAATTACTCTGCAGTAATATATCATCATACACTATGTTATTTATTATGCAATTGAATAAGATCTCATCTCATTTTCTTTAAATTCTGAGCTTTCGAGAAAAATATGGCAAGATCTGGGATGAGATGAGGTTATTTTCTTTCATATTTAATAATTTAGAGCAGTAACTGATGATTTATCACAACAATCCAAAGAGTAAAGTAGATGCTCTTTGGTTAAACAGGCATATATAAACACAGGCATATAGAAACAAATCTTCATCTGATGTGTAGAAATTGATTGATTACGTTTCAACTGTTATACAAAAAGTGAAGTAAATTCTTTTTCATCTAGATGAGGATCGACTCTCCAGGAGGAAGAGCATCGTGGACACTGTATCTATTCAGGTGGATATTCTGCCTGGCAACAACACAGAGGATAAGGTATGAAAATCAAGGGATATTTTAAAGCAGCATCTTCAGGGGAGGTGGGAATGCAAATGAAGCTTCCTGGATAGTCTAATATCCAGTTCTTGTAGCAGTGTTAAATGCTTTGAGGTTTTGAATTTTTTAACTTCTACATTTGTAGAAATGTGTTGTCAAAGCCACTGATACTGATCTTTCTGTATAAAATGAAAAGTATTTTGTCACTATAGTTTTTACACATAGTGCAGCTGAATAGGCAGTAGCAATACATGTATACAAATAATATTTTGTGAGTAAATATCCTAAAATATTTTCTTTGCATTTTGAGGGATCAAATAAAAATCCTGCATCGTTTGAAGTATCTGAAAGTCTTGTTCAGCAAAGTGGAGCTTACAAATCTAAGCCTAGTATCTAAGCTATCTTTGAGAGTGGCAAGTATAGACTGGGCAGGCCACATGCACCAAAAAATTTATTAATCAGAAAAACGTGAAACAAAGTATTCTTCATTCAGTCAATCTACAATGTTTGTGTACGACACAAAGGGAAAACCTGTTTTTCCCAGTTTGATGACTGCAAATTGGTCTTGATACCTAAATACTGAATATCTGAAGAACACAGAATCATCAAATCCTAGAATTATTTAGGCTGGAAAAGACCCTTAATATCATCCAGTGCAACTCTTAACCTAACACTGCCAAGTCCACCACTAAACCATGTCCCTCTGCACCACATCTACACATCTTTGAAACACTTCCAGGAGTGGTGACTTGACCACTTCACTAGCCCAGTTTTCCATAATGGGGCTTTGTAATTTTTGCTAGTTCTCATTCGCTCATAATGCATGTTTTTAGCCACCAGCAAATTAATTGATAGATTGGTTGTAACTCTAGAGGAGGAAAAAAACCCATGAGGATATTAAATCTGTTTAATCTGTTTATCTTGCTATGTAGATTAGTAAATATAAATTTATATATACAGAATCATAGAATCATCTGGGTTGGAAGAGACCTCCAAGATCATCAAGTCCAACCCTTAATCCAACACTATCATGATTACTAGATCATGGCACTAAGTGCCACATCCAGTCTTATTTTAAAATCCTCCAGGGATGGTGAATCCACCACCTCTCTGGGCAGGCCATTCCAATGCCTGATTACTCGTTCTGTGAAGAACTCTTCTGATATCCAGCCTAAACCTTCCCTGGTAGAGTCTAAGCTCGTGCCCTCTTGTTCTGTTGCTGATTGCCTGGGAGAAGAGTCCGACCCCCACCTGACTACAACCTCCTTTCAGATAGTTGTAGAGAGCGATGAGGTCACCCCTGAGCCTCCTTTTCTCCAGGCTAAACAACCCCAGCTCCCTCAGCCTCTCTTCATAGGACTTGTGCTTAAGTCCCTTCATCAGTTTTGTTGCTCTTCTCTGGACCCGCTCCAGCACCTCAATATCTTTCTTGAGCTGAGGGGCCCAGAACTGAACACAATACTCAAGGTGTGGCCTCACCAACGCTGAGTACAGGGGAAGGATCACTTCCCTCGTCCTGCTGGCCACACTATTCTTGATACAGGCCAGGATGCCATTGGCCTTCTTGAACACCTGGGCACACTGCTGGTTCATGTTTACCCTCCTGTCAATCAGTACCCTAGGACCCTTTCCACCTGACTGCTCTCCAGCCACTCTGTCCCCAGCCTGTAGCGCTGCATGGGGTTGTTTCGACCGAAGTGCAGGACCCAGCACTTGGCCTTGTTGAACCTCATCCTGTTGGACTCAGCCCATCTCTCCAGCCTATCAAGGTCCCTCTGCAGAGCCCTCCTGCCTTCCGGCAGGTCGACACTCCCACCCAACTTGGTGTCATCTGCAAATTTACTTATGATGGACTCAATCCCCTCATCTAAATCATCAATGAAGATGTTAAACAGAATATGTATCCATAACTGTCAGCAAAATTAAACTGAAAAAAGGAGCATAAGGCTTTATGATAAAGAGGATAAACTACTTAATTAATAGAAGTTTTAGGATTAATGATGTATGGTATCAGTTCTACACTGTCTGAGATAGAGGGCTGTTTATCTGTAGAACACCTATTATTGTATATAATGCAAATGCAATTCTTCTTTCAGCACAGTCAAAGTTTTTTGTTGCGGCAAGTCTGTTAGTGAATCCTGTTCAGGAAGGTGGTTTATTCCATAATTATCTGCATTTATAAGATGGAAGCACTTGTAAAAGCAGCTAGTGCTTCTGTGATATTAATAGCTAAATATAATGTGGGCTAATATCAGCAACTACTATGGATGTTAATTAGAAATCTGAAAGGTTGCCATATGCAAGTAATGTTTACTAAATACGAACTGTATAAAAGGTGATTATTTCAAGATGTGAATACTTTTTATCTGTATCCATATCCACATAAAGCTTGTTTTGCAATTTATTTATTAACCTTTTATATATTCAGAGGTAGAGATTACAATGCTCATGTAGTAAAATCTGTAAGAAAAGTATAATTTACAGCTCTATCTCCTGAAATAACACTGATGTAAAAAAGGAAAGAGCTACTTGTTCTGGCTTTTCCATTTACAGCAGGACAAGTCGTCGTATTAAAAAAAATAAAAGAATTCAGAGTCTTCTCAAATGAGTGAAAATAACTTTTTGCTACCTTACAGATCTTTTATCTTAAATTTTCTCAGACCATTCTAAACAATTAGCATTTATAAGGAAAAATAGAAGAGCAACCTGTTATGCATAGTCAGTTTTGAAGGATTAAAGTAAGGCAATCCAAGCCAAGAAACCATGTTATATTCAGGTGAACACTGTTTTGCCATCTAAGCATTCTCCCCTATTACAATCACAGTGGTTTCACTGTAGATTTACTTACTGATAGAGAAACTTTAAGTCTATAAAGAATTGAAACCCAGAGATCCACAAGCTGGAGCTCTTCAGAGAAATGTTCATGTGTCTTTGATAATTTTTGCAGTCCCAAGCAATTCCTAATGAAGTACATCTACATCAGCAAATGGATATTCATATTGCTAAATGAACACATTTTCTCAGTTCATCATAGCTTGTTGTGAAGAGTACTTTAGCTCCAAAATTTATGACATAAGCTCCAAATTGTTTGGAGCCCATACTGGTATGAAGTTTGCCTAAAGCAAGAACCATTTTCCACTCTACCCTCCACTGACATCTCTTATTTTAGTGTCACGTTGCTGGTAGCTCAACTGGTCTCAGGAAGAATTGATATTATTTGCAATAGCTATCTAAGAACAGAGGCTCAACAGTACAGAAACACTTCAGCATATTCCTGATCCAAAGGAATGTTCTGCCAAAATTCAAGTCCTTTTCCACAGTATTGTTGCCGTAGCACATCTTGACCAGAATTTGGAAAGTTTTCCTTGAACTTACTTGATAAAAAGTTCCTCGCAAATTGGAGCAGCTTGAAAATGTGAATTAGTGATCTCTTGGCTGTCATAGATATTCCAGAGAAAGCTATTAAAAACTTTTAAGGCAGAAAAGCTCTGTTGCCATTTTGGCCTTCTCTATTTTTCACATTCCTTATTTTTAAAAAACTTGTTATGTGCGAGGCTTAAGGACATTTGTGTCTTTGTGTTTAGGTTGATAATACTGAAGAAATCACCTTTGAAGCTTTGAAGAAAGCAATTGGTAAGTTTGATTACAATTATATTTATGCAGCATAGTTCTAGATTACTGTAGAATAGTTAGAGAAAAACTTATTGCCAGAATAACATACTTAAAATATTAACATTCGTTGCCCTTCAGCTAGTAATTTATTTAAAACTTCAGTTGTTTATTTTTAAATTTATGAAAGGATAGCTGAGTAACTTTAGTGAATTCATTTTCTAAAGTTAATATGAGTGAATGAAAAGCATCTGGAAATGCCTGTCATCTATTAAATTGGCCCTTGTAGGGTAAGCTGTAAATAACATGAGATTTTCAAATTCCATTGAGTTATTGTTTATAAAGCAGCTTAAATTTTTGTTGCGTATTGAGATTTTTCAGGTCTTCATTCAGAAAACATATTTTAAGGTACACATAGAGGACTTCAAAAATACTGCATTTTTTAATTAATGTATTGGTACACATCTGTCTGATTTTGTTTAAAAGAATATTTTTTCTAACAAGTGGCCCGGCTACCAAACTCAGAATTATTCAGTTTCCTTATTTCATATTATTATAAGTGATTCCTGTTTAACGCTGTCCATTCCCCAAAATCCTTGCAGAAATATAGATTAGGCATTGATATTTTTAACAATAGACACTGATATTTTCAACAATAATTCCATTTGACAGTTTTCAGAACGTGCCTAATCACTGAAGTACTTAAATTCAGTAGATGCTGCAAAGTTCCAACTGGTTGTAGGTTCACTCAGCCTATGGAATTTAAACTTGCTCTTCCCAAATGTTAATAGAAAACCCTACCCACCTGTCTACATGATACTGCTTTCTCTTGAAGCTGAACTTCTATGCAGTTTTGAGTTCAGATAATAAAACAAAAGGAAGCCTGGAGGTACTCTTAATTATACGAGCACATAGGGGCAAAACTGAGGTACTCAAACCAGCCTTTGAAATTGTATCTGCATTTTGCTTTAGAAGCAATGACAGATGACAGCTCACTTGACTGTGATTGCATCACTTCAAATACAGTGTTTGATTCTGCAATGTACATTTGAAGGTTTACATCACTTGATATTACTTACAAGCAAAGATTGCATTTGGGATTATTTAATTTTTTTTTTTAAAGATAACAATGGTCTTGAAGAACAGGAAAAAGAGAAAAGGCGTCTTGTGATTGAGAAGTTCCAAAAAGCACCATTTGAAGAAATCGCAGCACAATGTGAAACCAAAGTGAGTTTCTGAAAAATGTTTTGCAGCATTGAAGATACTAATGTATGCGTTACTGGGGATTTGCTGGCTAGAGGCAATTAATATCATGTCGCTGCTGCTGTTATTTCTAAAGAAGTTCTGTTCTTTGTCATTAGGTATTGTCTTTACTGTTACTACTGTTGGGAAGTTCCAGTTATTTACAGTATGGTTTTGATTGTTCCTAGACCATTTGAAAAGGAATGGAAATTCCTTACGCTTTTGATCTTAATGTTTTCCTTAGTCTTTGAAAATCTAGATTCTTGGTCCATTCCTATGCCATCCTGGGATAAATGGAGCAGTATTTACCCCTTTATATATTCTGAGTAACTAATTGTGTTTCAGGTCTGCAATAGCAAAACTTGCTGTATAATTCTTTGCATTCCAAGACAGGTTTACTCAATCTCACGTGCCTCTTCAGGGCTCAGAATCCTTGCAGCAGTGAAAACAGGAATTGAGATAGGAAATACTGCCTGGATTTGCCATGAGGTGATGTGAAATGCACTCACTATGGCCCGACGTGTTCATTTTAGCTTAGTTCCATATATAGTAGTTAATAGTTCAATTTTAATTTTTTTCCCTAGGCAAACTTGCTTCATGATAGGCTGGCACAGATACTGGAACTCACCATTCGGTAAGGCTTTATTGAAGAAGAATATGATAAATGAAAAATTAGTTATAAAGCAATTATGAGTTATAAAACTACTTTCAGGTGGGGATGTCATAGACATCTTAAACACATGTAGTAGGCAGAAAATAATAACAATTTTGTGGTTTAATGATGGTAGACATTTAAGCCACACACGGCCTCTGGCTAACCACTTAAGCCAAATGGGGAATAGAATTAGACGTGTAAAAGTCAGAAGACTTGTGGATTGAGATAAAGACAGCTTAATAGGTAAAGCAAAAGCCATGCACACAAGCAATGAAAAATGAGGAATTCAATCCCTACTTCTTATTGGCAGCCATCTCCAAGAAAGCTGGACTCCGTCACATGTAACAGTTACTTGGGAAGACAAATGCCAGCACTCAGAATTTCCCCCCTTCCTCTTCTCTCGGCTTTATATGCTGAGCTTGATGTCATATGGTGTGGAATATCTCTTTGGTCAGTTGTCCTAGCTGTGTCCCCTCCACACTCCTTGTGCACCCCCAGCCCTACTCACTGGGGGGTGGTGTGAGAAGCAGAAAACACCTTGACTGTATGTACGTGCTGCTCAGCAATAATTAAAACGTCTCTGCGCTATCAACACTGTTTCCAGCACAAATCTAAAACATAGCCCTGTACTAGCTATGATGAAGAAAATTAACTCTATCCAAGCCAAAATGAGTACACTGAAGAAGAGAAGTCTTCATCTAAAACAGTCACTTCAATTTTCTTTTTACTGTTTTGAAGTTTTAGATACTGGAGAATATCCAGGAAGAACGTCATAATATATTATTTCTATGTGTATCAGGCGTATTGAAGAATGCTGCTGTTTTCCCATTGCTGTATCTGTTTGAGAAATTACTAGAAAAAGAACACCCAAAATAGTATATGACGTTATTAGATGTTGTGCACATCCATTGCACTTTATGGATAATATTTGTTAGCAATAAAATGCAATTGCATAGTTCTGTAACATCAGAGAAATTGTTGATTTAGACTAGAGTCAAAAAAACCCAATCCACCTGAGGCATAATAATTTCCTTAAAATTTCAGGGATAGCTCAGAATGCTGGTCAGTGGGGAGGGGGGAAGGTAGTTTAGTCAGTTACTCATATATCAGGTTATTAAAAAGAAAGCAGTTTATATAATGATATATTTTATATATTAATTGTTCTTCTCATGCAGTCCTCCACCTAGCCCCTCGGGAACGATGACCATTACTGCTGGACATGCTCATTACCAATCCGTTCCAGTCTATGAGATGAAGTTTCCAGATCTTTGTGTGTATTAAGTGTCTTCTGAAGTCTGCTGGACATTATTTAGAGTAGAATACAATAGAAAGAACAAGATGAGTTTTCAAATTTCATTGTTTACTTCATTTAAAGAACTTAAAAATAATGATGGACATTAGCCAAATAGAGATTACTCTAGACAGACTCAGGAGACTGTCAGCTGTTTTCTTCTGTAATATATTTGAAGTTAGATTTTCGTATGTCATGTTCCTTCATTTTCATATTTGAGTACATGTAAAAGTCAAATCTAAACTTGTCTTGCCATATAGATGAATATTTCAGTTACTCTAGGAATTTGTGTTTTTGTAAATTCCTTTAATGTGAGGTGTTGTAACTGAAGAACCTGTTAAAGGGTTTTTTTATTTTATTTTTCATTTGTTTGTTTGTTTTTCTCCCCTCCACATCAATTATGTATCTAAATAGAATGCTTTTGGCTTGCTTCATCTTAATAAATGTATCCAGTGGAGAGCTACCTTAGTTCCCTTTTGTTCATGCTTTCATGGCTAGCTGACCTGTTTGCTTTGAAATACATGGAAAAAAAACAACACCTTACATGTGTTCAAGTACATTAAATGAATTAATGGACACTTGTTAATTATTTTTGTAATTCGTCACATAACACGCTTTTTAGATATTTACGCCCAGTATAAGTCCTGTGTTTCTTGCTGAAAATTAACTGCTTTGCCTAAGAGAGGAGAAATCTCTTCTTGAAGCACTGAACTGTGCAATATTTTTGATATCTTAAGGTATATGGTTTATAGACCGTACTTTTGAAAATGCAATTGTATTTTGCTGTCTGCTTTAGTATAAATACACAAGAGATATATTTAGTATAGCAAAAAATAAGGTGAGAGCATTTTAAATCATAAATAGAGAAATTACAAATATATTCTATGAGATATTCTCTGTAGTTTATTACAGCTTTTAATCATATTTTAGAAATTGAAAGAATGGCTCAAACCATTTAAAGATTAAGAATTTATTGTATATGTTTTCAAGCAAAAGCATTTTTAGAGATGCATCTCTGCGTTCATTTTTGTTTCATTCTCAAACCTTTCTAGAAATAAAAAAATGTAACTTTCATAGGTTTATGTATCTGAGTATACTATTCGAATGTAAATAAAGTAATACTGATAATCACTGAGCTTTTGATGATAATTGTCACGACTGTCTTTATGACTCACTAAATTCTGCAGGCAAAGAACGAAAAAAAAAAAAGCTTTCGTTGATGCCAGGAACAGTAAGTTTGAAGTCCCTTAATCTATCAGAATCTGACTGAAGCAGCACAAGCATGAATGAATGTTCTCAAGTATCCATAATAAATGTAAGACATTTAAGTTAGCCTGCAGTTTAGATAAACAGTGATCAGGCCGCAAACAAAGTGATTTAATTTCAGTTAGCCCTGCTTTAAGCAGGAGCTTGGTTTAGATGACCTTTGGAAGTTCCAAGCTAAGTTAATCTATCATTGCATAATTCTAAGATCTGAATGGTCATCAGGCCAGCTGATTTGCTGACTGTTGTGAGCATTTGCATACCCACTGTATGACAGATTTTGAGTTTTTTGAACTGTGGTACAGTATTGCACTGGACTACTCTTAAAAGCCTGATGTGACATGACATCAGAGAAATATCAGCTACTTAAACCTATGAGATAACGTGCTGAGACTTTCAAAAGAATTCACAAAACTCAAAAGGTAATTGAGACCTTCTTTTCAGTTTAACAGTGCAATCACAGCTGTTCGTGGATGACGAAACAGCCTCTTATCTACAGCATTCCGTTGTGATTTTTACTGCTGCAGCGTATCAGCCTGATCAGACCACAGTCTACACATAAATAGGACTCGTTGTTACTCTAGCTTTTAGTTTTCACTTTTTGGGGTTTTTTTAAGGTAAGACAATAGTTTTTTGGCCTATATAAAGAGTGTAATTTTTTTTAAATACTAAATCTAACCTAGGGATAAAATGTAAAACACTTATCCACTCTGTCATTTTTTAAGAAGAACACTGTGCACTTTTGTACAAAAAGAAAATAAGGAGTCTTAAATAAAGAATGTACTTCTGTATGCACTCTTGCAGTATGGAGACTGTGCTGTAAATACAGGATTTTTTCTGTGGTTGAATTCTGTTGCATGAATGTTGCATGTGAAAATAACTAGATTGACCATTTTGTTTTCTGATCTGTTTATGATGTATTCTTCATTTATGCTAATGATGGTTTCAATGTTCAAATGAGCTTTGTGTGGGAAAAGCAGGTATTGTGCAGGTGTTGTGCAGGGAATGAAGTGCTTGTAACACTGTGTTCACATGGTATTTAATTTCTTCCTTTCTGGATATTCAGGGATTCTGTAAGTTAGTTCATTCTGGACTTTCTAGACAGCTAAGAGATGAGACTGTAAATTGTATTGTTTTGATTCCTATTGTTATATGTAGCTAAAGGATGAAACCAAATGAATGAAGAATGCTGTTGAACAGTATAAAGCTTCTTTATTTCACTTATCTCTTCATGTTCTTGAGACAAGTTGCAGTAAGCTGCATATGCATACTGACCCTTTATTACCTGCAACACATTGAGTACTGTCACAATGTTTATAAATTGGTATTCAGCTGTTCAAATGTATTCCAGCTTTGGGTTCTCTTTCCCATTTGAGTCATGTTGAAAAAGTATAGCTTATGGTAGTGGGTCACTTTAAATTAAATCCTTGTTAATTTCAAAAGGTAGAAATAGCTTGTTGTCCAAAATCAGAGTAAGGCTGATTTGTCTGTTGTTCTGATGGTCATATGTTCTGTACTGTATGTAATGAACCAGTTTCAGTAAATGTAAGAACACACTGTGCAATCTATATTTAAGCAATAAAATAAACCAGAATTTGAAATTATAGCATTGCAGCATTATTGAACCTATTACTCTTATTTATGATTTAACCATTACTATTGCCAAGACCACCAAAAGTTGAGAATACAACACAAAAATTGTTTCCTAATAGCAAACAAGCTTCAGGAAGATAAACAAGCTGTGCTTTTCAGGCCTACCTCCCTAGTTACGAAAATATATTGGGTTTATAATATCAATTTCAAACAATAAAGTGTGGGTGAAGACCTGTATGTAGCTCACCCACAGGTAACATTTTTCAAACAGTGATGCCATCTAATTGGGCTGAGTATTGTACTGTTGTTTGCTACTATCTTTCTCTGGTAGCATTTATTTATTTAAAATTGTTTTAATAGTGCAGTCTGAGAGAAACAGAAGGAACAATTACTTTCTTGTATTTTGAGGAAGTTGGGACCTTCTCTAGCTCACGAGATAGATCCTAATATAGAGAGGATTATATTGTCACCTTTCCCCCTTACTCCTCTGTTCCTAATTTTTGCAGGTATCAAAGTTTTGTTTATATTTAGGAAATTTTAGAGGGTAGAAATTGTTTTTCTGTCGTCTGTGACTTAGCACGGATCTCAGAACCTGCTCTGGACACACTTCAGCACCTCAGTGTTCTCCTTATAGTGAGGGGCCCAAAGCTGAACACAGTATTGAGGTGCAGCCTCACAAATGCTGAGTATAGGTGAAGGTTGCCTTTCCTGGTCCTGCTGGCCACACTGTTTCTAATGCAGGCCAAGAAGGCCACCGGCATCTTGACCACTTGGGCACACAGCTAGCTCATATTCGTCTGACTGTTGACCAACACCCCCAGGTCTGTCTCTGCTAGGCAGCTTTCCAGCCACTCCTCCCCAAACCTGTGGCATTACATGGGTGAGTGTTGTGGCCCAAGTGCAGGACCTGACACTTGGCCTTGTTGAACCTCATACCAGTGTTTGCAGCCTATTGATCTGGCCTGTCCAGATCCTTCTGCAGAGCCAACCTACCCTCAAGCAGATCAATACCTCTGCCCAGCTTAGAGTCATCTGCAAACTTACTGAGAGTCGATTTTCTGGCAATACTTCCTTGATGTGATGCTTTCACCAGGATTCAAGATGTTGTAGCAGATGATTCCATTTGCTGACCACTGAACAGTTACAATGCAGCTTTGGTTTGGGGAAGTGTTTTGGTGTTTCGCCTTGGTCCAGGCGCTGTATGGGATGGTGTTGGTTGTCAACACCATTGATTCTATAGAATCAATTTTCTGTTACAGGTCACAATGTCATCAAGAAATAGATTATTCTTGTTGCACAAAAGCAGCGCAGAGCAGACTTCATAATGATTTTTTTTTAGTTTTGTTCAGCTGATGTGGCACCCATTTATCGAACTTTTTTGATTTTCCACTTTGGTGCAAATGTCAAAAAATGTTGAATGATCACTGTTTAGTTCTTCTGCAACTACTTGAGTTGTTTTGTGTGTATCTGCTTCAGTATTGGTTCTCAGTTGGTTGTCGCCTGTCGCAGAAGAATGCGTCTGACACTCCTTATCTTGAAGATTCTTGTTTCCCTTATGAAATGTTTGGAAATGATGTTAAACTGTACATTTGTTAATGGTCCCGTGACCAAATGCTTGGTTGGTATTGCTAACAGTTCTCGCTGCTTTATGCCCCCTTTTGAAGTCATACAACAAAATCACACGAATTTGCTTTTTCCCATGTTTATTTTGACAGTATAACATGTAAGAGAATAAACCGAAACCATTAGCATAGATAAATAACTAGAGTGAATTTTGCACTTTTAAAATAATGTACTACAGGCACTGTTAAATAAAAGATTAATTGAAAATACTTATCACAGTTTAAAATTACAAAACCTGTGAATACTTTTGCACCTACCAAATAGTAGCCATGCTTGGGGATAGTATTTTAAATCCATAGAGAAGGTGTAGAGGTGAATAAGACATTTTGTCATCTTATCACATGAGACCAGACAAGGTGGCAACCTCTCCATTTGTAAGACAAATACTTCTGTCTGGAAGTATTTGCATTTTCACACTGTTGCCTTTATTTGAAAGGCTTAGCTCATTCATTGTGCACAGTTTTAATGATGCTGTAATCAAGATGACCAATAAACCTGAATAGTGCTGGTTTCCAGAGTTCATGACTTCCTAAATTCTGTCAAGTTGTTTATGAAATTGCATTGCAAAATCTTTAATACTGTAGCAGTCCACAGGCGAAAGTGCTAAAAAGATTAAAATAAGTAAATTAGTAGCTAATGAAGTAGGAAATCTTTTTTAGATTAATAATAGTTTATTGTTCGCTTTGGAGAAACAACTAAGTTTTAGCCAATTCTGCCCCAAGTTTTTGAAAAATACACTGTAAATTTCCTGTGGGAATGAGAGACAAAAAGAAGTTATGGTGAATATCTCATCTTGATGATTTTTTTATCATTTTAGCACTGATATCTGCAAATAAATAAATAATAGCTTATCATAAGTAGATTATGAAAGACTTCTCTTTATCAACACAATTATTATGCTAGTAATTACTGTACAGAACAACTGTGGTATTTAATTCTTCCTGAAATAAGAAGTACTGGAAAAAAGCCTGAAGGAAGTAATGACAACATTACCTGAATAATAACATACTGGAATTTCTCTGTTACTTATCTTTGCAATCAGAAAATTCGGCATATCTCTGAATGAATATATCCATGTTTCAGTTGCATAACCATGAATATAACACTGATTTCTAACAGCAGAAAGGGATGCTTTTCTATCTTAAGTATGGATTTCAAATGCAGGCTTCAGAGCAACAGCACTGCTGTCATCAGAAAAATCAGCTCATGTTATTATTAAGCAGCCATGCACTTAATTCACTTGTTTAAAGGCACATTTTCCTCATTTCAGTTAATTAGCTATCTGACCTTTTGGTTATCATTTTTATTTATAATGCTGTAAATTATAAAATAGTTTTTATCACTATGATAAAAACTGATAAAATTTTCAATTCTGAAAAAAAGTTAACATATTAACGTAATTCAGATATCCTCAGCAGTGGACAAAAATGGGCATTTTTCAGATTCAGAGCATTTTACTTAAACACTGAAGCACACTTTTCCTGTACCTCAAAAGGGAGGGCGAGGAATCAGTGTTAATTAAGATCTTGTCTGCAGATAGAGTTTCTCATCTCACTTAAGTATTCCTTCCACATTTCTTAAAGAGGAAGTCTTCATCCTCTGGGCTTTTTTTCACTAGTGCTGATGGCATAGCCACTCTAGGCAGAAGGATTCCTGTGGCTTGAATACCTTTCGGGTTTGTTTTTGATCTTGCGGGTTTTTTTGATGTTTTTTTGTTTTAATCTGCACTGCTCTAATCCTTTGCATTTTTAATGTTTGAAAAATAACATAGGGGGAGTACCACCAGTTAGAAGTTTATAGAATTTTAACTGCTCTCCAAGAACACTCACTTGCATTTTTTCTTGCAGTTTTCACAGCGTCCATTTTACATAAGGAGATCAAAATGTACAATTTCCTTTACTGCTTTCATTATTTGGAAGAACACAACTAACATTTCTGGATCCAGCTTTAGGATAGTCAGCCACTTCCCTCAGGGCTCTGGGATGCGTCTCATCAGGTCCCGTACACTTGCATAAGTTCAGGTTTCTTGGATGGTCAAGAACCTGATCCTGTCTTACAGTGGGAGAGTTTTTGCTCTTCCAGTCCCTGCTTTGCAGTCCATTCCCTTGAGAGGTGTGAGAAGACAGGTTGCCAGAGAAGACTGAGGCAAAAAAGTTGCTTGAGTGCCTCAGCCTTCTCTTTGTCTGTTGTTACCAAGTTACAGCAATGACAACCAGGTTGTAGCTTTGCAGCAGCACAGTAGATTGCAGCTCCTCGTGTTTGTTGTCCAAGGTGCATGCATTGGTGTAGAGGCACCTCACCTGGGCTGTCAGCTCTGTCACCTGCTTGCGGAGCACACCTTAATTCTTTAGAGGTGCTTCACTGATGTCTCCCTGTTGGCTCTTATTACCTCAGGATTTCCTGGCTTATCTCAGTAGGTTTTCAGGTGCCGCAGTGTAGACAGCAAGACCCAGAGCAACAGGCTGAGGGCCCTTGCTTGCACCCTGTCCCTCTAACCTTGATGTGTCAGTCCATGGCGTGTCACATGGGAGCTGATATCATCTCCCTCCCCTGTCAAGTCTACTTTAAAGCTCTGTCAATAAACCCCACTAGCTTCTGAGCAAAGACCCGCTTGTCCCTTTGAGAAAGGTGAATCCCATCCACCTCTAGCAGGCCTGGTGCTGTGTAGACCATCCTGTTATCTAAAAACCTCAAAATTCTGGCAGTGATACCAGTCATGGAGCCATGTATTGATAGACCGGTTACGACTGGAACCCACCACATGCACCAAGACCTGCTGTGGACCAGGCTAACGTTGGAGCAGCTCCCCTCAGTGGCTGACTACTATTTTCAGTTACAGCTCCTTTAAACCTTTTGATCTAAGAGATGGTTAAAAAGTGAGGGAAATTTTGATTTTTTCAATAAAATAATTTTGTAAAATGATTACTTTGCTTCATTTTTTTCAGCTAATAGTAACAAATAAAAGTAAACCTTTGTTAAGCAAACTGATGCATTAAGTGAGAGAATTCTTAGAGACCATTCTATTTCCAAGTAAAAGTGAGACAGATATGACTTGACCCTCAAATCAGTTATGAATTTTTTTCTGTATTTTCAGGATCACAGAAACAAACCTGTCTCCTTGACACATAAATTGAAGTTGAATTCACAAATAACATTGTGCAAAGTAGGTTAAGTTTTACATCAGTGTTAACATTTTTTAATCCTACTGTAGATTTGGAGGCTCACATTTACACAACTCAACATCCAAGCATCTCAGGTAATGTGGTACTTGAGCAGTTGCATCCTGTCATGGTTAACATCTGAAGGCCCCCCAGCTGATGTGTAAAACTAGCTGGTTTTGATTTCTGGTTCTAGTTTCTGAGATGTCTGGGAAGTTATGCTGTGTGGTAGTACAGAACTGAACCCAAACTCTAAACTCAAAAGTGGTCATGGTGTTGATCTTTGTTTCTGTTGGAGCCTAGCACTGGGGAAGCTGCTGGAGAGAATGAGATGGTACTACTGCTTCCTAGGGAGTGAAATGTGGTGTTAGGAATAAAGGATGCAGTTGAAGAGAATAAGGCAAGCGAATGCCAATTGAATGCAACTGAGCGAAAGAGTGGGAATCACCAGTCTAATAGATCTCATGAGTGATGCAAACATAACATGAAATCAGTTATGGCAGGTCAGCAGATGAATGGCCAATTAGTTTAAAATGATATAATTGTATTTGATCAAGAAGTCAAACCTTAATTCTTACAATTACATGTGCTTGCAGAAGTACTTTATTATTATGGTTTTGATGGTCAGTGAAAATATGAAAGTATCAGTAATCCCGTTGAATAAGGTATTATATGCCATTTTGGGCAGGTCACTTTCTGGGTTTAAGGTGTGTATCTGCACTGTTGTGTGCTATGCAGCAGAAATCTAATGAAAAAGATATAAAGATTATGTGTTTGGGTGTGTCTTTTGTATCAAAGTAACAAGTGCTTGTGATTTTCACCATAGCTGGGATGTTTTGTTGTTTAGCTTTGTTATTAGTAGTCATGTTCTAGTAATTTTATTTCTTGTGGCAGTATTTAATGATCAAAGCATAGTCTAAATTAGCATCTTATCAAGTAAAAGGATGTACATATACTTTTATACTGCTGTTTGATAATTGGTGAACCTTCCAAGTGGTGAATTTGGAAGAAAAAAAGCAAACAAATGGGTTTAGTAAAAAGCAAAAAGCATTATCCCAGCTTTGCATTACGTGCTTCAAAATACACTAGGTTTAGTTGAAACCAGCAAACAATCTTTAAATTTATTCCCTTCAGCATCCTGAAATCTCTTAAAACTGGAGAAAACTGTGCATAGTACACAGCATGGGGGCAAGGAATGTGTTTGTTATTGTTATGATCTGATTGACCAGCAGAGACTCTGTGGGCTGAAAACTGTAATTAGATAAGAAGGGAAGGAGGAACTAATTTTCATGCAATTGCCTTAGCTTTTCTCCTGGGTGCTCCATGCTAAATTCACTAAAGGAAGAATGTCTGCAAAAGTAGTTGCAGATTGATTTAATTAAAATCTTGAAATACTTAGCAGCCATCAGCAAGATCCAGTCTAAACCCACTACACAGTTAACAAAAATCCATCTTTGATCAAACAGTTTTTACATAGAAATCAAATGAAACTATACAGAATGCTTTCAAGTAATTATTTAAGGTAATATCTGACCTAAATCGATGGTCCGTAGTGCTGACTTCATTAAGGTAAGGAATTATACAGCCTAACATTTAATACCTAGTCTGATTACGTCATTTGTATGCTGGAAAGTGTAAGGCAGCATGCAGAGTGATAAGAAAGAAAAAGGTATGCAGTGATTGACTGTGACATTTTCCATGCTCTTTCTCAAGAGTGGGGTGGTGGTTGGTTATCTGCCTCCATGTTGCACAGCTCTGGAGTTTCCAGTGGGATGGTATATTTCTCTCTTTGCTCTTCTTAATACGCTCCGCAGCGGGCCTTCCTCCTCACTGCTCTCCTCTGAGCTAGAAGTCCCAGTGCCTATTTCTGTGATGACTGAAGGCCTTTCATAAGGATCTCTTTGACATAAGAATTTCTCCCCTTGGCACTCTGGTCTGTGAGGAAACTGAAGGCTTTCATTGAAGAAGGCAGAAGCCATGCATTCGGCTGCTGTTGTATCGCAGGCACACAGTAGTTTCTCACATATGGTCCAACCAATACCTTAAAAAGAAGTTTTAGAATTAAGGTTTGAAAGCAATTACAAATACTTAATGTGTAATTTACCATAGGTAGATGGGCTTTTGAAAATATAAGTTTCATATCTACCTTGTAGTTTAGTCTTCAAATTTACCTTTAATGGTCTAAATATAAGCCTGATACCAAGGTGCTGGACAGCTGAAGGTCTGACTGTCTTTAAGATATTTCATGACTGGGCACCGAAGTCAGTTGTTGGTGTCTTTACATTCACAAATTCAACTAAATTAATTTTATCAGCCTAACTCGGTCACATCACACAAAATGGTGTAATAGCCTATCTCAACTAGGAAAAAAACTTGGCTTTATAGTTAAGCATTGCTTACATTTTCTAAGCCAAATGTTTCTGTCCCCATACTCAGCTCTAGCAGCTCACAGACATGGTGGCATTCAGTCTGTAATACATTGTCACCAGGACAGAAGAAATTTCCTTTAACCTGAACTTACATTTTGGCTTATGATCAAAACATACAACTTCAGATCTTGAACTTCTTTCTGCATGACATCCAAGTTTCCTAACTTGTTCCAGACAACAGTGATGAGAGAGACAGCACCTAAAATAAACAGGAGATGTAAATGAAAAACAGTTACTCTTCCTACACCACAGAGTATTCAAAATTATTTTATCTGTTTATTTTCAATGCCCCTTAAAACTTAGAATTTTATTTTTCATATAGTGGAAAAATCTTTTCTATAAGAGAGAAGGAAAAAAACCCAACCTGTTCTTACTGTCCTCCTGTGCCTGTTGCTACTTTCATCACTTCCTTCCTAATTCCTTTGGTATCGTTTGCTTAATGGTGCTGTAGGTTTTTGGTGGGTTTTGTTTCAATTTTAAGACATGAAATCACAATCATAACGCTCTATGAGAAGTGTTTGAATATTGTTGGTTGAAAATCTGAACACTTCTCCATGGTAGCCTTAGCCTTGACTTGCCTTCGTGTAGTCTACGTGATCATCCGTAGGCAGTCCTATTTGTATGCAAGAGTAGGAAAATATGCATGCTTTATATTAGATGCTATACTATGACAGCACACAGTTGGCTGTGGAAGTTCTGTCTTGAGCTGTACTGTCTTCTGAGGGACAGTGCTGCACAGATGTACATTAAGTCTTCTGTTCATAAACTACTTTTCAAACCTTTGTTTAGCCAAGTCTCATGGCAATCTTTATCCTCATTTCTTTTGATATACTGTTCTTTCTGCTCTGCTTACCTCCCATTGTTCTCTTTCTTATATTAAGTTAGTAAATCCTCTCCAAAACGCTGATGAAATAATAGAAAATATCTTAGTGACACTGGAGTATTTCATGGTACATGTATTTAAATAGCTATTTATATATTTGTTTTCAAAATATGACCTCACTGTTGATACATAGCTACAAAAGGCCCAACAAAAGGCATACTGATCTTTACTGGTCCATTCACACCCCAATAATATTTATAGTTAATGGTATATTTCTATATAGAAAAGTCCATACCTGTCCAGTGCATCAGTGGGATAACCTCTTCCTTCTTGGCCACAGTAGCAACCATAAGACTCAAACTCCTCTGGGCATCGCTCAGTTAAACAGAACAGCATTTCTCCTAGCTGGGGCAGCTCCCTCTTTGTTCTTCCATTTCCTCTCTCTTGCAGAAAAGTTAATCGCTCACATACTATAAAGAAAAAGATGTTATTTGACGCATCGTGTTTTCACTGGTTGAGGGCTCTTTTATGACTATTTTCAGAGTTATCAGAAACTTTTAGAGACAACATTTTACTATTTCTAAATTTTTACTTCAGTCCAGGAATAATATCTCTTAGAATACTACGGAATAAGACAGCAGAAGTAGGGGGAAATTTTATCTATGAAGATATATATTTAATGTAAAATTGGATTGCAATTAGAGTAATTTGCAATTCTTTTTAATCCTTCATAGTTAATTTTCTCTTCTAGAATATTTAAACCTATCTGAGTATTCAGTATCTTCTGTCTTGGTTAATTCAGAAGACAGAGTCCTAACCTCTTGTGCTTGCACAGTGATAGCTGGGCAATGACTATGTTGTGCTGGAGGAAACAATAACTGGTTTTTTTTATTTGAAATACTCTCCACCTGGCATTAAAGGTCTGCTAGGATGTACCTGATTGAAGCATGGTATACTTACCAAAGTTGCCCTGGTAGCTTGGCTACCATCACAAAGCAATCAGTAATAGTGTTGCTTTTCCAAAGGGAATATTCCAGATTTTCACTTTGAAGAAAGTGAAAGCAAATTTGGATTATCCCATTCACACATTTTAACTGCAATTGAAATGGAGCTATAGTGCCTCTATCCTAAATGCAGGAGTGATCTGTCATAACCATTACTGTTCTACCAAGGTCTTGACATCACTGTGTCCCAACACTAGTGACTCTGTGGCTTCACTCATTCTGAAAGAACTGATATTGCACGAACTGTCCGTAAGGTGGGAGAGAAGAGTGTGTTCCATGTCAGGCTAAACAGTGTCAATGGGTCTTCTTTGGGACTCTGCCAGGGAAAGGACTTGAACCTGCTGGTGGCTGGATTTTTGGAGACAGAGGTCAGGCTGCTGCTCCCTGTGCATCCTTCTTGCTCACATGAGTAATTCCATATTCCCTCCTGCATCTCTAGATTGACTCTTCCTGATACTTCCAGGAACAGCCCTGAATTACTTCCCACAATAGGAAGTTCTGCCCACGTGTGTGCTTGAGCGTTTCCTCACTCATGTTAATCCAACAAGAGCAAACCCCAAGTTCATGCACTGACATGCACACTTTAAAGCTGATATATCCTATCAGATATTCCAGTGCAATGGAAGGCTGGGTTGATTCTTCATGTCAGCCCTGTTCCAGTTCTGGGACTCCTTCTCTCCATTGGGAAGCCTAACGATGGATAGGACAGTCTGTGAGCACGGATGTGCAGCGGCGACAGGTCTGAAATGACTTGGGATCCCTATAAACTTTGGATAGGAGTTGGAACAGAAACAGAAATGGCAAAACTTTGGCAAAAGGTCAGAGTGAGGAGCAGGGGAAGATTCCTTTATTGCTTCTACTACTTATGAGTCAAAGATGTTAGTAAATTATTGCCTAAAAGCATGGAGAAATGTTCGCGGAGCTTTTTTTAGATATTTTACTGTATGAAAAATGTACTTATACGGCATAACTAGTTTATGTAAGTGTTAATAACAGCACATTGTGAAAGGGTTTAAACTGTTGGGAAGTTTTGCAGATGACTGTGTCTCCTGTTCTTATAAATACCAATACCTGTGTGGTTGTCTAACTGGTTTAGAATAACTATAGTCTTTATATATAATATACACATATCTTTTAATATAGAAGTAGCTGAATATTTCATTACATATAACTGGGGAAAAAAACCTTCATTTACCTTTTCCTGTAAGTTCATGGGGTCTCGTGCCAGACAGCACCATTTCCAGAGCTATTCCAGAGGAAGCTGTGCTCTGGCCACCCCTTGCTGGGCTTGTCTCTAAATATGAAAAATGCATAGATTAGACTTGCAAAGGTAGAGTAAACCCTTCTTTCAGTAACGTGTCCAAATGTGCATATTCTGAACCATAATGAACTGGCTGTCTTCTAACATTTGTTTAATTCATAGTAGGAAGATTGTTCATTAATGTTTAGTTAAGATTTTCTGGTCAATGTTTGACAGTGAACTGCCCTTTCCTGTGTAGTCAGTGTTGAGTGCCCTAAATTCTCTGTAATCTATGCAGATTTAGCAAGCCATTAGTGTTTTTCTATATATGAGTGAAAAATACTGAATCCTCAGATATCTGGGAACAGGAATAGGCAAGTGCTGTAAATTAGAATAGATGTAATTCATTTTTTACTTGCCTTTTCCCTTTGTCCTTCCAGATGTGCCTGCAGGTATCCTCTCAGTGGGGACAATTTTGACTTGCATTGAGTCAATATTATCTCCTGTGAATGAGGCTGGGGAGGTGGTTATCTCTTCCACTGGGACTACAGCTTCCATAAATCCGTGCTCTTCTGAAAGAGCAGAAAAAGGAAAGTTTAAGAAAACGTGGAACAATAAACAGTAAGGTTTTCATTTTAGATAGCAGGTCAGAGTAAAATCCTCAGGCAGAAATGGTGTGAACTGATGGTCATAGAGAAAAAAAATCAAAATGAAGATTGGAAAAGCAAAGAGCACCCACACTGATCATTTCTTCACATTTTTTACCTTTCAGAAAACAATTTGCTTGTTCCTAAAAACCGTAGAGATTACTGATTAATCAGCCGTACTGAATGATAAAGTTCGGTGAGATGTTATTTTCTTAGTAAATTGTTTAAAAAAGTGTCTATTCATATGACGGTGCCAAAAGTGTTAACAATGTTTAGGGAAGGTAAAAAATTATTTGACTGGTGCAGAGTTGGGCAAATTAAGTATTTGCTTCATTGTAACCACAAGCAAATATTAAGGAGAAAGTAAGTTGAGGATTAATAGAAACATAATTTAAAGGAGATTCTTTATCCTAAAAATTAAATTGGCATTTATTTTTATATTATCTGAAGCTTTGTTGTTGGACAGGAATTTTTTTTTTAATTTGGAGATTGCTAAACAATTCTTTTTTATGTTATATACATTTTTATGTATACTTCTTTTTATATATTTATATAATTTATATATATTATGTACATTTTCTATAAGGTAACTTGGAAATCAAAATACTGTAATTTACTGAAATTTACTGTACTTGTAAATGAAAATAAATTGAAATAGAATGTTTTTTTCTCTAAATGTTAGTATGAAGAATGTGGCATTTCATAATCAAAATATTTTGAAAATACTAATGAATATGTGTTTCCACATTTTTAAACTCTTTCCTTTTAAATTCCTTGGCTGAACTTATTAATTAGTTTAAACTTAAATTAATCAGATTTTTTTCCTCAGAAGATCCCTTTTTAGTATGTTGGAAACAACTTGTCGTAGGATAAAAGAATAGATTAAAAAAGGGAAAACACTGCTAAAAATAAAAAGAAGAGCATAATAGGTTGCAGAAAGGGAGCAATAGCAACGTACTCAGTTTAATAGCTCAGTAAAGTGCACGTTTTATCCCACTGTGTTTGACAATGATGTGCTGAAATGAAAGCAATTCTTGCTAGATGTAAAAAATAAAACTGGAGTTTGGGAATTCTGCACTTATCTAAGAATATATTTTAGAAACAGTCTTCCAGGAGCCATGCAGACCTCCAACACAACACATGGATTTTCTGGCACCTTCAAGTTGATGGAGAAAAATATTTAGCGATTTTGACCAGTGCTTAGTACAGCAATGCCCTATTTCTGTACTGGGATGGGAGACATGGTCCAGACAGTGTAATCAGAGGTGAAAAATGACTGCTTTCTACTCTTCGTGTACAGTGTTCCTTGACATTTTTCTGGTGCAATTCAGTCTGCCTGAACTGTCCTTTCTACAAAAAAAGGGGTCACTGAAAACTTCCAAGTCTACCACTGTGCTCCACTTTGAGCTGTAGTTATTGGTGCAAAAGCTGAAGTAGGTTTTGGACTGGGAGAAAATTCTGTGAAATTCTGTGTAATAAAGAGGGAGGCAAAGTCAAACCGAGACATTCTAGTAGCAGATGCTATGAATGTAACTTGAATGACCAAACATTATATTGGAAAACATTTTATGAAGAGGTTTGCATGGGGAGTGCAAATGACTGGTTGGAGCAAATGAACAGCTAATACTTCTCAGTCTGGTCTTATTGTTCGTGTATCTGCTGTCTGACTCTGATCTAAATTTGATTCTCCAGCAGTGCTGTTGTCACCATGCACGGCTTTTTAACTGTGATGCTCTTAGATGAACTACTGCAGCCAAAGTAAAAGAAAGCTCAGAATCACTGACCTTTTATGGAGGAGATGGAGGGAGCAGAAATCGTACCTCTGTGGTCCCTTGTGGCAACTGTACGAAAAACAGAAGTATCATGATAGTAACCTACCTGCTCTTTCACTGCAGTGCATTTCTGGAGTGACTTTTACTGAAAATATTGTAAAGAAATTACTGTTATCTTTCTTTAATGAAGAGGGTAAGTAGGAGAAATGAAGTGGTTTTCCCAGGAATGTGCAAGTCAGTAGAAGAACAAGGGGTATAATCCAGAAGTCCCAATCTGCAGAGTTCTGCCTGACACCATAGAGCTTCAGAAACCAGTATCTGTTTTCTCCTGGAGTCAGGACTGAGTGATTCATCAACCAAAGCATAAACAGAGTCTTACCTCCAGCTTTGGAAGTTCTTGGGACCATTTCAGTGGGCTCAAAAAAAATCGCTATTGAAGACAGAACATGTAAAGTCAGAAAACAAGTTGCCAGCACAGACTCCTACAAGACATCAAGCTGCAGAGAAGAGCTTTTACTGTGAAACAGGAAGACCTGATGTATAGAGGTTAACACATTTTCTCTACGGTTCATTGATTATGCTGACAAAATGTTACTCATAAAATAATCTCATTGTTGCATTCAAATAATGTGCTTTATGTTAACAAGGATGCAGTATAAATATCACTGAAAGGGAAAATTCAATATTAAATCCACTTAACAAATACACTAAATGGAGTTAGGTCTGAAATCTCAGTGTTGCACACTGTTTGCCTGCACTGAAATTCAAAGGGAGATGGTTACCTACAAGTCCAAGTACTTCCCTAACCTCACACTTATTTATTCACCTGATAAATATTTTTCATTTATCATCAACTACATTTTTATGAACCATAAACATATAAATTATATGTTTAAAAAGATCTCTGCATCTTTTTGTCTGTTGTTAGGATGTTGTGATGTGAGGCAAAATGCCTTTGCCTTTCAACAAGTTTCTGAATAGTACTTAGCTTCAGCTTAACTCAATTCCCACAGCTATGAATGGTGAAGCTCCTGTGGGCTTAAATGGGGAGACAGCTAGTTGAATGGTAAGTGGTTCTCCAAGTATTTCCTTCAAAGTCTGAATAGATACGTTATCTGTGATATCCTTTCAGCTTTCTGAATTTCCTAATACAGGTTTTTACCCATTAGGAATGCTTTGAGCCTTAGGGTGAACTATGCCTCCTTAGACAGCACAAGTAAAAGATTGCTGCATACGTGCAAATACAGTTGCACTCACTCCTTAGGAGTTCTCAGTTTTCTATTACCAAACCTCCAAGAAGTAGCTAGAAAAACATGAACAAAGACTAGAGCTATTGTTAGGTGAGCACAAGAAATACCTGTTAAAAACCCCACCTTACAGGAGAGGTATGAAGGAACAGCCAGCATTTATACTTGGCATAAAGCCTTTTCAGATAGGTTCCCCTATGCATATGATGTGTTTTTAAAAAATAAAAATAACATTATTAATTCTTAAAAAATATTAAAAATTATTAAAAAAAATCCGTATGAGTCACCCAGGGCTTTGTGTGACTCTCCACAGACTCTTGTGTTGTAGTGCACGGTGTGCAGGTAGGTTTTCTCATGTTGCAGCAATAAGTTCTTGCAAGCATCCATTTCTGAATAAGATAGTTTTCATTTGTAACAGAAAAAAAATGAAGATCTTCAAAAGAACCACTTAGCATCACAGTTTAGGAACTCACTAAGTATCAGAAGAAGATCTCTACGTTGCAATTAAATAAGCTACCAAATTGCTGGCTCCTTTGCTACAAACTATGCTTGACTGTTCCTCACGCTACTACTTGATCTTGCATAATCAAATGTCTCTTTAAAGATAACTAATACGCAATTGGCTATGGGTCCAGTGGCACCCAGGCAGCACGTCTCTGACAAACAGCTCACCTGCTGCAACCTGTATTCCTGTTTGGATGAAAACAAGTTTTATCGTAGAGCGCTCATTCTTAGCCGTTGAGAATCTTACTCTAAATGCTAGTTATGCACATCATGCACAAATTGAAATATTACACCTTCTCATTCAGTCTTGAATTTTATCACCAAAGCATTGAATCTACTTTTATATCAGTCCTTTCAGAAGGATAGAAAGAAAGCAAACAGCTTATTTTTGTATTTTATACTTTCTGCTCTTAAGACATGAAAACAGATGAAAACAGTGCCCTGTAAGCTGCAAACCTTCTTCCATGGATGCAGTTGCAGCCCGTATTTTGTCAGTCCCATGATGAAGGAACTCTGCAAAAATAAAAGCATTCTTATTCCAGAGAGTCATGCCTTGGGATGCTTATTAGACAGGATCTCAGCATAACAAGAGCACAGGAACTATTTCAAAATATGGAACTATTTCAAAATATTACCACTGTTGTGCTTTTTGTATAGTTATTGTACGACATACAGAAAATAAAATCTTAATTATTGTTAATTAAAACGACAGTATTAAAATCCTGCATTTATTCACTACTGATGCTAATTTCTATTCAGGAGCATCCATTAAAATAAAGAAAAACCCTTAGTTTCTGTCATAAAGTGTTTCAAACTAAACAAGAGAAACTGGTTAGCAATCAACATGCTTTAAATTCCTATTTCAGCAGGAGCTTATATACATGGGTTATAGTTAGAAATTTAAATATAAAAATTAAATATTTAAATCAGGCACTTGGCTAGGAAGCTGGTTAAAGCAGGGTCTTAAATGTGCATGCAAATAGATAAGGATCTCTCTGAAAATATTTTTAAAATGCCTTTAGTGTGTTTCTTATGTTATTTCTAAATGAGGTTCAGGGTTCTTTTTTGAATTCCTTCTCAGGAAGAAGAGTCACTTGACTAAAATTTCCTGTGCACCTGTGTAAAATCTTGTCATGAAAAGGGTGCTTCCATTTATTAGGTTTTTTCTCCTCTTCCTTTCATATTTTGATATCATGCTGAAAGTTGTCTTTACTTCTAAGAAAGGAATTCAGAAATTCCACAATACTTGTTATTTTTTCTCAGTATAAATTTATCTTGATTTAATATACTCGATTCATAGAATTACAGAAATAAGGACATACCCTCTGTGTGAATTGTTGTCATCTCTCTCTTGCTGGTTGTTGCTGTAAAGGAGAAAACTCTCATAGACTAATGTGTGAGAAGGGCATTTTGCCACTGCTTAATCTGAATAGCACAAAAAATCAGGAGTTCATTGAATTTATTCCTTTTAAAGCAAAAGTAAATGTATTCACATTTTTCTCTGTAACAAAGAATCTACAAAAATTCTTTTTCTAGAAATCAGTCAGATAGGATTATATATTTTCAAAGTCTGAACTGGAGAGCTACACATGAGTAAGCACTACATAAAAATGTTTCATTCAAAGGATTTTTTTTCCATTAGGAAATATAACAAGGAACCTAAAATTAGTAGAGGTATTCAATGACCTAGAGCTGAATCTATCTTTATCAGCAGTGGTAAAACTAGCATGATTTTCCTGTTAGCACCTAACAATTTCCCAACAATCTGTTCAGACTGCCATACTGATCCCAGTGAAGGATTACTGGCTTATGTGAAACAATTTTCTGACTTTGATGAAAACTTTCCTGTGGCATTTTCTTCTCATTTGACCTATTCACAAGGGAATGCATGCATCCAGACCATGATATAGAGGTTTATGTCTGTCTTTAGCACTGGGGTGTGTGAATATAAGACAAAGGATTATTAAAACTGGCATAGTTTTTTCCTATCTGTCTCAGCTTTTGAGTTCAGAAGTCCTCCCACTGCTATGCTCTGATTGCAATCCATAAAACTAAGTTTTTAACCCAGCTCTGTTCCCACAGCACAGGTATTCAGCCTTACAAGGCTGTAATTTCAGCTACAGAGCAGAGATCAGTGTGCAACAATGGAGATGAATATCCTCTTCATCCTTAGAGAGGATTTTTCCTTCCAAGATGCAAGCCAAGTAACAGAGTGGGTCTATTTTTGCCTTTCCAACTAGTTTTTTCATCATTTAAGGGGAGGCTTGAGCTAGCAATATTTTCATTTTGGTACTCTTTCTAGTGACCTCAGTTGGTCACTAATCACTCCAAGTATCCCCCATTAATTCAGACAACACAGGGCTGACAGGAGCCTCCAGGGCAGAAAAAAAAACCCAAAGCGAACAAACTTATCTAACTGGAATTTCCCTCTTGCAGTAGTGTCTCTTGCCTCTTGGCCTGTCCCTAGGCACCTCCAGTAAGAGTCTGGCTCCATCCATCTTCTCTACACACCCCACTAGGTATTAAGGAATGCAAAAAAGATCTCCCTGAGCCTCTTCCTCCTCCTCTTTTATTATGTGCATCAGTCCCTTCACCAGCTTGGTAAACTCTCCTGGACTTGCTCCGAGATGGCAATTAAACCATCTTCTTCTTCTCTTTTGGTATTCACTTGAGTAGCAGTAAATGGAAAGGACATATGAAACAGAGAATGGAACAACATGCCAAGTTTAGTGTAGGAAAGCACCCTGCTGCTGCCTCATTCTTGTTGGGTCAAATTTAATGCCATCAGGAAAATCTGGCAGGAGGAGGCAGTTGATCAGTTCCTTATTATTACCTGTAACCAGAGATGGACAGAAAGAGATATCCAGCCCATTCAAGGAAGAGTTAATATGTGCATTCACAAAGCATTCAATGGCATCTTTGTCGCAGTTACAGAGGAATTGTTCACAGGGATCCCCAGACTCTGGAAACAAAATAAAAATCCAAACAAGGTATTATTGAAATATTTTTTCCGCCCCTTGCTTTTTCCTCTCTGTAAAGTTTGTGTCTGTATTCATTGATGCAAACCTATTTATACTGTGCTTGCACACATTAAACACAGACAAATTTCATAGTCCAACATGGTTTGTTTTTGAAATGCCATTCAAGCTAGCCTGGCATGGCTGGCAATAGGCTTCTTGCCCGCGCCAAGTCATTCTGCACATTTGTGAAGACTACAGAATAGTGCTTTTCTCCCTATAGTTTTTCCATGGAAAATTTAACACAGTTGATACCAAGACTGACTTTTCACAGATCTCATTAAACTATTCCTCCTAACCTCAAGAACTCATAGTTCACAAAACAAACCTTTCATGTAAGAAGTGTTTTGCTCCTTTTAAAGCATATAAAACTGTTTCACAGGAAATGTTTTTCCCACTTTGAAACATTTTACCTTTCAGGGTTTCAAAAGAAAAAACAACTGGGAGATGTCACATTTATTTTTCACCTTTTTGATGGTAACTATTCTTTTTTCCTTCCTTTTTTAATTTTTGAGCAAAATATTTTCTGATTATTAAGTACAGAAACAGTTAAAAAGAAGTACTTAGACCTTTATAGATTGGCCTAAACAGCAAAGAAGTTTTAATTTGAAACCAGGAAGGAAATTGGATTAGGTTGTGACTTTAACAAGCTATAAGGGTATTGGTTTGGGGATTCTTCTTCTCCTTAAAGAGACCCACTCCACACTTGCCAGGGATGTTTTGTTATAGTATTGCATGGAGTAGTTCCTATTATAATGGCACAATCTCTGCACTTTTTCATGATACTGTTATATCTGAGGAGTTTATCCAATCCTGTGAATAAAGAATTTGATCTCTCAGTGTATGTAAAAAGCAAGCCTTCAAGCTGTTGTTCAGGTCTTTCCCAAGCATCCTCTGCATTTCTGATGTTTTGTGGTCCTGCAAAGTAAGGAAACCTCAGCAAGCGGCTGCCTATTAGAGGAACCTTGGCAAGTTTCTAGTTATCGGTCTTCAGATTTCCTGCCTAGTTTGTCTTTGATGCCTCTGTGTATTGCCTTCAATTTACCTTTGAGCAGAATGCTTAAGCCCTTACAAATCCACAAGTGGAAGTGGTTTCTACTTAATTTATATGTGAATTTTGCTAGTGACTTTTTGTAGATAGACTAGAACAAACTTCTCAGTCATGGTGAGGCTCCAGTATTACCTGTTGCAACAGGTTAATCTTACCACAGGTTAGGTTTTCAGTAGAGCAGCTGACGTCTGTAGAAATCTTTGATGGATCCCATGTGCACTCCATTTCCACTGCTTCCTCATAGCATTTACGGTGCTGAAAACAGCAACTTTAAAAATGAAATAACACAAAGTTCACACAGATTAGTTTCTGTTGAAGATCAGACTGCAATGTTTTCACGTCACTCTTACCCAAGACTGCAGAAGATGCCAGAAGAGGAAAAAAGGTCCTCATTGTGCTCCCTAGACATATGAAAGGCTGAGTACTGCTTTTCCCCAAGTCAGTCTAGCGGGACAAGCACAGCTGGATGCAGAACTCATTGGTGGGAGCAAGTCTGCATGCTGTGGGAGACCACATTTACATTTCTTTACTTCTGTTGTACCTGAGTTCTTATAGTTCAACTCTAGAGGTCTTCCCTCCATTCCCAACACGCCCTTTCTCAGTCAGATTTGGAGAAGTACATAGGACGTGGCACTCATGGAGTGTTAATGCCTCTGCAACACCTTGTGACTCCCTATGTCGTATTGAGATTGTATAAATACATGCAGTGTTATCCTCTATTTCTTGTACTTTCTCCTCCGTGAACCCATCAGAATTAAAATGCACCATGTAGTCAAGGTAAGGGGCCATGAAATATTTTTCTCACACTGGACTAAAGCAGCTCTCGTCTACAACCATGCAAGAAAGGCAGTTAAAAACCCTTGCATTTTTCTACATCCTTGCTGTAATGTAAACCCCAAATGACTGCTTTAGCTGTGAGTAGCAACAAAAAGTCAACTTTCAAAACCACAATCTCTTCATCAATCCCCTCTTCAGCTGATTTGAACAGGCAAGTCATCTACTTCTACACTATAACAAATCTGTGTGCACTGACATCAGCTATAAATGAAACCAGTAAAACAGCAATTGTTAACCCAATATAAGATTGTTACATAAATTAAGCAAGGGCTTGCTGTTATATTTAGATTAAAATATCCTCATTTCAGAGAAATGAACCCAGAACAAGCATCTGTTTTTGAATTGCCATTCATCTTGACAATGTAGGATGCAAAGTCAACACTAACACTCAAAATCAGCATCTGCTGCCAGGAAGGCTTAACTTGCAATTACAATGTAAGGAGTTAACTTTAAATAATCTCATGTGGAGTTTTGTTAAAGACATAGTGAATGTGTTATTGCACATCACCTGGAGCCCTGCATGTGCTCTAAACTCACTGGTGGACAAAAGTTCTTCTGCACTGATCAGAGCAGGGAGAAAACACCTGTACCTTGCAGGCTCCCTTCTAGGCTACACACGCACTTTCTCATTTCCTATGTTTATGAAGCATTTAATATTTAATCACTTACAATATTAATAAATTATTGCAATATTTAACATATCCTCACGACCAGGGAAGCAAACCAAGTCCTAACCACCATCAGATTTTTAACTTCGTGAAAGACATCAGTCATGAGGTTTGCTCAGGTTGCCAGTAGCAGATTAGAGCTCATGAATAGCATTTTCCCAGTTGATGAAGTTTCAAAGCTCAGTTTCTCACGCTTCAGTGTCTCTGTTACCTGTTAGTTATTTTTCTTCCTGCTGTAACCTGCTCTCGAAAACAGCAGGAATGTATGTAATAAAGGTGAGGGCAAATAGCACTCAGCAGATCTTGGTGGTTCCTCTGCATCACAAACATTACCACGGCCCTTCAGAGGTGAGGCTGAAGTTTCTAAGCTCCATCAGGAACGGAGTTTTAAATATATAGGTAAGGAAATATCTTAAGGCCCACTCCCATCTCTGCCTCAGGTCTAGAGAAGTGTCTCCATCTGAAAGCTCCTCTGGCTGCGTAATTAGTCTAATACAAACTCCCTATAGTTCTTTTTTACTAAGAGCACCATGACTACGTCAACAATGCAACAGTTAATCAGAAAATTTTCTTGCCTTTCCTTTGCAAGTAGGGGATTGTAAGATGTGGATTGTCCTCTGGGCATGCTTCTCTTTCCCTATGGAATGTGGAGGTAGACTAAGCTCCTAAGTCAGACAGGACAATTAGCTACTCTGGGAATGGGGAGAAAAGGTTGGGCTTGCAGGCATAAACATTTTTCAATGTCTTAAAGACCTGCAGTGAGATTTTCAACCCTTTTTTTGGAACAGAAATAGCAGTGAAAAAATTTGAGGTTTGCCAAATAAGATTCTAAGAAATAGAGTCAGTGAAAAAAATTGCAACATTGTGGGAACTCAGTCTGAGAGGGACACAGAGCAGCTACCTGTTTGGAGGCTCTTTTGAACCAAGGGCATATCTGTGTCAGTGGTAAAACAATAATAAGTCTCCATTACTGCAAACCACAGTGGGGGTGCCTTGCTTCTGAGGAAGTATCACTGCAGAATTGCTAACAAATTTGTGAAAACAAAGTGACTCTGGAGTTTCTCAGGACAAAACTGCTGATAGATTGTTCTGCTGTTTCTGTATTTATGCTGCTCTGCATTAAAATGAAGCTGAGTGAAGCAAAATCCCAGGTGCTCAGTTCTTTTGGTATAAATCCACTGAACTGACTCGAGCTCTTGTTTCAGCATGTCATCGTGATTATTCAGAGAATCTTTTAGATGAAGTGCCATGGCTTTTTTTTCCAGTAACAGGGTCAGATCTTAATTTACCCATCCATCCCATGCCCTTTCGGAACCATAGCTGTCTTCGCTCAGGGAATTCATACATTACATTACATTGTTGGAAAAAACTTTTTTTCTATTTAATAACGGATGGGTCTTGATTCTCTTTGAATTTCTTTTCACACCATTAGCTATCAAAAGTGAATATCAATTAGATATCCTTCCTGAGATTAAATTTTTCTAGCCCAGTCAGTGTCTGTGTTGGTATCCCTACAAAACACAGAATGGAGTTTGGATGTTTTTGTTCCTGCTGCATGGGAAAAAACATTAAGATACATTGTTCTTCTCTGTGCTTGAATCTTTCAACCTCTTACAGCCTGTACATGTACACAGGTATTCAGGGCAAGATGCACTTAACCTTCTAATTGCCACTTTAAGTCATACTTAACCGATTCTGTTCATGCTTAGATGTCCCTTAGATGTCAACATTTTTCATTATATTCCTATATGAGCTTACATTACACAACTTCCAATGCCAACAGTTTGGAAAGATTGTAAACCCACTAAACTGCTCAGATTAATGCTCTCTCATTCACCTTGTTAACAGGCCTGTCCGTTCTCAGCACAGATTTAAGTGTGATACAAAATCCCTCAGTACAAAGAAATGAATGAAATCTTGTTCACAAAGACATGTTCAGAATTAGAGACTGCTGGGTAAGGTATATCAAGTAGATGGGTATGGTGTTTACTTACTCTTGCATTAGTGGCCATCTTTGCAATCAGTTTAAACCATCTGTGTTGCTAGAGTTGCATCAGTGGAATTACATTGCAGGTGTGTGAGATTTGGCATTTATCTGTAGGATGGGAGTATTTCTCCACGGCAAAGTGTGGGTTAACAAAGAGAGACTCCAAGCTATGTTAAAAATAAGCAAGTGGGTAATCACAGCCTTAGGTTATGACCACCTCGACTTCCTCTGTTTCCAAGCCATGCTGTAAGGTAACTGTTATAAGGTCTTGGCTCAGCAAAAAGGCAGTGCTCACAAGCAGGTAGGAGTAACACAAGACAGGGCTGATAAGCCGTATCTGAAGTCACCTTTTGTAGATTTTATCAGATATTTAGGATGCAAATGAGGGGTGACGAGATTAAACAGAGCCACATGGTGTGGGACTGACACCCTCTGAATAAATTTTCTGTTTTTTCACAACTGTTCTTATATCATAGAAGCATAGAATGGTTTGGGTTGGAACGAACCCTAATGATTGTCTAGTTCCAACTCCCAAATCAGTTAGGCAAGTGTTATACTTTGTGTCTGCAGAACATGAGGACACTGACAGCCAGTCAGGGCAGAAGAAGACAGATATCTCATGGACAAGACTTACTCATCGGCTTCATCCACAGGGAGCCCTTCCATCTCAAATCGGCAAGAACAACCATAGTCTTCAAAATCCCTGGGACAAAAACCAGTAACACACTTCATTTTGTTCACAAAGTTGAGCAGGGCAGGGAAGTTAGTGAAGATGGACTGTAACCAGGTGAAGTGAGAACCCAGGCAGTCTGGAAAGAGAATAGCCATAAAACGCATGCTAAATGGAGGAGAGTCAGGTGTGGGTCACACATGGGTAACATTTGCATGAACGCAGAGCCTAAACTGGGTGGTGACACAGAGACATTGAGCTATGCTTGACACTCAGCAGTGTTTAGTATTGTAATAGTCTTTGGGGAAATCTACAGCCTCAAAAATCCCTGTTCTTTTTCAATCTATGTAAAAGAAAAAAACCATGAGATTTCTATTCAGTGCTCAAGCTCAACCGGAACACATACTTACCAAAAAATAATGCAACACTTTCCACATTTTGAAAGACTCCATTGAAGAATGTGGCATTGTCTAAATGAAAAAATAAACAAACCACACTTCTTTTTAAAAAAAAAAAAGGAAATAACAAGTACGGTCCCCAGATTGCCCCTGGTCTTACTTTAGTTGTTAAAAAATTTTGAGACAAGATTTAGAAGCTATTTTTTAAGAAAACTTCCCTGCAGTGCTCCCAGATACAAGCGATTCCCCTCTGCCATGCAATATTGCAGAAAGTAAAGCTTAAACTGCTCTTACTCAAGATCCTTTCAGGAGTGTTAAGAAGCTCTGGTAGGAATGCTGGCAGGTCCAATTCTTGGCCACCTACTTCAGCAAATAAATTTGAGAATAAAAACATTAAAAATAAAGAAAACCCCAACAAAACAACACCAAATACTTCATTATGACACGTATATTGCAGGCATTTTGAATACATTCCTGCACTAACAAACTCATTTATCAAATACTTTCTTAGCTCCATTTGAACCCACAAAAGCCCAGAATCATACCAGTAAGTCACATTGACTTCAGCTTAAAAATAAATCCTCTGTTAAATTGAGGTAGTGATAGTAGATAGATAAATTGAGGATGTGCTGACTGTTGTATTCCTGGGCTCTTTTGAATGGTAGAACTTCCTGCAATAAATCAATAGAATTGTGTAAAATTGTTTTAGTTGCCCAGCTGCTTTCATTGTCCCAAGTGCTTCTGTTCTGTAAACCTGTGCTCTTCATTTATTTGAAGTCAAGAATTTTAATTTGCCTGAGTCCTTATTACTTACTGTCTTCACGCCTCTTGGCCTATCAGTATTTCATTTTTAATTATTTCTTTTTCCTTTTGAAGACGCTGCAGTATGTTTTCCACACTTCATTCAAAGTTTGATCACCATGAAGACTTCAGATTCAAGGGAAATAAGAACGTACATTGTAAAATTTATAGCATTGAATTTGTACACATACTTGCTTATTTTCTGTCTTAAAGAATTTATTTCCTGGGCAACGACAAACATCCTTCCCTCAAGCCATGTTCTATCATCAAGTGCATCTAGAGTGAGGCTTTTACACACTGCATAACATCATGGCTCAGACTCAACATCTGACGATGAATATCTATTGATCATTTAGTTCTTTCAGCAAAATTTTGGAAAATATGAACATCCCACTGAGTTGAAATGGGACAGAGGAGAGGACCGATAAAACCACACTGGAGAATTGCTGGGAGTTGTGATTGCTCCAGCATCCTTCTTTGTCCTTATTTCTTCTCAGCAAACTTAACTTGCACACAGCCAATTAACACATAGATGTTCGAAGCTCCCCTGGAGAAAAATCTCTGCCGCAGGGTCAGCAGCTTGGTGAACATTTGGCTCTTCTAATTCTCTCTTTACAAAGAACGATATCACTAAGTCAAGATCAATTAACCAATGTTTGCTAACAGGACTGCTTAATTTTGTTTATATTGTGGGAGGAGGGGCAAAGAGAAAATACTTTCTGAATTAATTTCTTTTATTCTTTTGCTCTCATGTCTTTTGGTCCTACATCTTTCCCTGTATAGTCAATGAAAGACTGCACTACAAAAATCAATCTTTTAAATCTCAAGATCCCAGGAAGGTGAACTTTCGCCTTTCTCTAAAACCTGCTAAACACCTTGGCACCTGTCTTGAGGACACTTCGATGATACAGCATCTCTTGGGCTTTCCAGTTACATACCTTATTCACAGAATTTCATTCAACATTCAGATACATGGAAACATGTGTCTGGACTGTGTCTGTGATGTTCCTACTCTGACAACAGTTTTCTGATGTGTTATCTGAAAAAAGCCCATCAGAAAGCTATCAGCACACCTCCCGGTTTTTAGCATTTTTCTTTTTCGCAAACATGACTAAATATCATAATATAGAACATGGACACAGTCATTATAATCCTTGGGGAGCACAATCCTTGAGCTGTGCCAGGAAATGTCAGGGCGCAGTAAACCTAATCTATTTGATCTATTCAAGACAAACCACATTAACTCCTCACAAATATGCTAATTCATGCAATGGTATTTGAGTGAGTCTAAAAGCAGAGATCAACAGAATAGATCCCACAAATATAAATCAATAATCCTCTCTAAACCTAAAATTATTAAATTTTTAAATCTTTGCACTCAGATTATGCTCAGCTGGGGAAAAGAATCTAAAAACTCTGGTACAGCCTTTTAAGGTTTGGGGGAAAATTATTTCAAACATTGTATCAAAAAAATTTCTGAGTATCCAGATATTTCTGAGTGCTCTAGATATTATCAATATATAGAGTCCCCTTTATATCTAGAGACTAAACACACTTTTATTTTTATTTTTATAAATAAACTGTGTAAGTATTTTGGCATTCTCTATCATTGCAGTGGCAAATGCCAATTTTTTTACTGATTTCTGTTTTAATCATAGCAGTCTTAAGATTGATCTTCATTGGCATGTTTTAGCCCATGTGTGTTCTGTTAGACCTGTTTCTTTACTGACTTCTAATGCACCCAGCCTCTTGGAATCAAGGCAATAGGTGAAGCTGAAGTAGGTCAGTGCAGAGTCTTGCCTATGCCAAGGTGCTGAGATTTCTTTTCCCTTATGAAATAATCCCATGAAGCGATGAGAAAGGAAGAATATTAGACCTTCCAAGAGTCCTTCTTTTTGCCTGCACACCACTACTCTCAATGACATTCCTACACAGTGCAGGGACTGCAGAAATTTGAAATGTTTGCCCATCCCTGTCACTGGGATACTGATTTACCCGTGACAATAAAATCTGAAGAGTTAGATGAAGAAAAAAACTATTCATAGCAAAATTTGAAGGAGGAACTTTACCTGAATATGAGTTATATTTCAGGATGCACTGAAAGGCTTGGAGAATTTAGACAATACGTGTGAGTTTCATGAGTAGAATCTCACTTTTAACTATTTTAGAGTCCAAAGGACTTAAATAAAGACTAAAAACTAGCAGAAAGGAAGCTGGAATTTTTTTTGCTTATATTTTTAAGCTCACTAAATATTTCCTCCTTCCCTGTGCATCCTGAGAAAAGTATCTTTTGTAAGTACTCCAGAAATAAAATTATTTAAGTGCATTTGGGTGTTGAACAACAAGGTTTGAAGGGACACAAGACATGCTTCTAAACAATTGTTTCCACATGCACATACTTTAAAGAGTTTTTAGGCATAAATATCAAATAATCATAAAAATACATTGCCACTTACCACTGTACAACAGCATTGACATAGACACTAGCAGAATTGCAATCATTTTTTGTTTAATCCAAAGGCAAAAAAAGTCACACAGCAGACTGATGTGCCTGGTAAATTAAGTAAAATATTATGCAGAATGTTATATCTCTTGAATCTGGGAATAGGAAAACATCAGCTTAGAAAATCATTGTTTGGTACCTTGGCCCTATTTCTGCTTGATGCAATTCAGGTTTTACCCTTATCATGGTAAATATACATATGACAGCAATAATGAGTCTTATGTATCTCTCAAATATCGCCAACCTCTTCTGTAAACCTGACTAACAGTATTTATTTTGATATTGCTTTAAATGAGCCAACAGGCTCTGCCGAGTTGCTGTAGACAGGGAAAGTCAATTTAGCAATAAAACAGTGTAGCTGAAGTTTCTTTCATTTTGCAAACATTTTTCACATCTTACTTGATCTAACAGGAAGTTTAGCCAATTCTTGCTTATGTTTAAACGCAGATATTGTGAAACACTGTATAAATGAAGAGACATTCTTGGATTACTTCTTTTGAACCCAGTTAATCTCCAATCCATCATATTATTTTGCTTCACATCACAAAAATTTCTCCCACTTCATAGTCAAATATTTAAACTGTGTTGAGACTGATCTAATGTACGATATATTTCCCTAATGAAAAACAATATGTTGTTTGGAGATCCTTAAGCTCTGAGTGTGCTTGTCTTTGTAGAAATGTGTGTAAAGAATTCTTCTGAAGGTAAAGAAGTTGCACTAGTATTCATTAAATGACAAATGATAGATGAATTTTGAACTACAATCACAGTTTACCCTAAATGTAGAATGATTTTTCTAAGTAAGTTAGACATGGAATTTATTACTGCGAAATAAATGAACATTTATGTATTAGTTTAGAAATATGTATCTGATGTTGATTATCTGTTCCCTACAGTCAAATATTGAATTAATTTCTATTAAAAAATCTTGTAATATTTCATCAGGAAGTGAGGTTATAATTTTAACAGATCTAAATACTCACTATCCCAAATTTCTTACACTTACTCTACAACTGCACAGTCTCAAATTGCTTGTTCTACATTGTTTTCTTTCTAATTCCCGTATTGCAGAGCACATATAGAAAGGCTTACCTTGAGGAATATTATTCAAAAGCACTTGGATGGAGGACAAATGGATTTCAACAGTCACTGCTAAGTTTTTTATACCCACTTGGGCATATACCTCACCCATGTGATCACTTGCTTTATCAAACCCACTTCAATATTTATTAATTAGTTCTTCCATTAAATTCCTTAAGGTCATTATGCCCACAGTATACCTTAGTAGCGTACTTCCAGCCATGTAAAGGATCTATACTGGGAAACCTGTTTTGCAGGTGCATTCTCTGTATAGTATGTTTCCCTAATACTCTTGGCTGTAATTAAACAACAATCATCTCATTGTTTTTAATCACTTACAAAATCTCTAGGGCATGTGAATATGGCTTTAATAGCTTTGCAAGAGTTAGTGTTCAGTGGTGAAAGATGGGTGAAAATTTATACAGCTTTAGATACCAGCATTCCTCAGGGCAGAGAAGTCTGCTCTTGTCTGTCCACAGTGGCTCTGATCCAAAGCTGAATGAAATCCAGGGGAAGGTCGAGGCAATGAACTTTGGGAAGGCTTCTCCTCATCAGGAAGGTGTGCTTTCTGCCAGGGTCAGGCCGACCTACCTTTCAAAGATGCCATTAACAAAACGTAAACCATCCATTGATTTTTAGCATGGAGAAGCAAGAACTCTGACAAATTAAGAATTGTAAAAATACTTACAAGAACAAAGGGCTTGACCCTTCCAAGGTCCTGTGAACTGCATTGTCTTACTAAGGCCTTTGACACTGTCTCCCATAAGATGTTCATAGAGAAGCTGTTGATATATGAGCTAGATTAGCTCAATGAGGTGGGTTGAAAACTGGCTGAATGGAGGGGTCCAGAGAGTAGTGGTCAGCAGTGTAAAGTCTAGTTTGGAGGCCAGTGACTAGCAGTGTAAGCCAACAGTCAATACTGGGTCCAGTCTTGCTTAACTTCATTAACAATCCAGATGCTGGGGCAGAGCATAGCCTCAGCAAGTTTGCTGATGACACTAAACTGAAAGGAATGGCTGATACATCAGAGGGTCATGCTGCCATCCAAAGGGACCTTGACAGGCTGGAGAAATGGGCCAACAGGAAATTCGTAAAGTTCAACAAGAAGTGCAAAGTCCTGCACCTGAGGAGATAGAACCTCATGCATCAGTATATGTTGGGAGTCTCCCAGCTAGAAAGCAGCTTGGCTGGAAAGGATCTGCGGTCCTGGTAGATACCAAGTTGAGCCTTGCCTTTGTGGCAAAGAAAGCTAAGAATATTGTCATCTATGTGTTACTAAGTATTGCCGGCAGGTTGAGGGAGTGGATCCTTCCCCTCTACTCAGAACTGGTGGGGTCACACCTTGAACACTGTGTCAAGTTTGGGGCTCCTCAACACAAGGCAGACATAGACAAAATTGAGACAGTTCAAAGACGGGTCAGAAAACTGACAGGTACTGGAGAATCTCTTATATGAGGGGGTTCTGAGACAGCTGGGACTTTTCAACCTAAAGAAGGCTCAGGTGGTTCTCATCAATGTCTATAAACACCTTAAGGGAGGGTGCAAAAAGGACAGAGTCAGGCTTTTTTGAATGGTGCCCAGTGACATGACAAGAGGTTGTGGGCCCGAACTGAAACAGGAGGTTCCCTCAGAAAATCAGGAAAGATTTTTTTACTTCAAGGGTGACCAAGCACTTGCAAAGGTTGCCCAGAAATGTTGTGGAGTCTCCAGTCCCTGGAAATGTTTCAAAGCCATCTGGACATGGTCCTAGGCCACTGACTTGAGGTGGCCTTGCTTAGGCAAGGGGGGGTAGATTAGATGACCTCCTGAGGTCCCTTCCAACCTCAACCTTTCTCTAATTCTGTGACTCAGTATCGACATGTTGCTGGGAAAAGGACCAGGTCCAGTCATACCATTTCTGAGACCTGCCTATGAAGGAAATTTACAGAAGCATGAGACTATTCCTTACAGATATGAAAATTCATTTTCATGTGAGTTGGAGCCTCCAGGGATTGTCCAAAGTGTATTTTTATAGCCTTGACAAATATTTTCAGCCTGACAAATCAGAGTGGACTTTACTGGGTGCAGTAATAAACATAGGTCCTCTGAGATATTGATTTGCCCATATGCCACCATCATTTCTGTACTTCTGCCAAACATGCAGAAAGACTTTGCAGGACTGAAACTCCTGGAATATGGAAACCGACATCTTTTTGAGGACAGCTAATGCATTAATGTTTTTCATGGAGCCTTGCTATCTCCTTATTTCGTAGTGTTTCTCATTTTTTTTCATTAACCTCCTGGGAAAGCCAAACAGTAAGTCGTAAATAACTGTGACAAGATTGTCATTCAGGACAGCTACCATTAATCCTTTCTCAGCTTCTTTCATAAGAAACTCATAAATATGTAATACCTTCTAATTCTGTCCCCATGAACATGCTCGGACAGTAGCTCTTAGCTCTTTCCAAGACCTTGGAGTGGAGATGGCTGTGACCTGCCCCAGTGCTAGACATGGTTCAGGCACAGCCTGTCATACTATAGAGAGGTTAGCACTCTGTCCAAGGACTTGTATTCCTGCAGGAAAAACATAGAATGATTTCTTATAAACAAATCATCCTTTAGCATGGATATCATTGCTCCAACTCAGAGCTGATTAAATTAATCAAAATAATAGTAAAACAATCTTTTAAAAGGCAACTTTTTAAAAACCTTTTTCTCTTTTGATATTGTCTTTTTATGCAAATTAAAAAAAACCCTCAGACATTCAAACTGATTTTAAACATTGTTCTCTCCCCTTAGGTTCTTGCTTTCATGTCCTTCCTGAGTTCTCAGAAAACTTAAGGACAAAAATGTAAGAAAAAAATTGAGATTTCTTTTGTTTATTTTTTTTTAAATCCAAGTCTTCAGTCTATAAGATGTTTTTGTGAAACTTAAGAGTAATAGTTGCACAAAGGTTTAAATCACCCAGCCCTTCACAGCAGAACTGATCCTGCCTTGAGTGAGGAGAGGTGTCATGGAGTGAGATTTCTTCACAGCATTACAATACCGTGGCCATGTTAATATTCCTAATTTATACATTCACTGTATCAGCATTCGCATTTCTTCCACTGACCTGACTTTTAGTATCAATTCTAGTTAGTACTAGTGCTCTCTAATCTGCTCTTCAATATGACAGAAATGCTTCCATTATGCTATTTGGAAGAGGGCTGTTGCATCACATCTCTCCCTGCAGGCAACATTACTTATGGTGCTATGGTTCTCTTTGGCTTTCTATTACTTTGAAAACATATTTCTTCAGTGAAACATCAGTGTGCACCAGCTGCAGTGCAAATAATCTTCTTTATTTTTAAATATAATCATAGAATCATATAATGTTCCGGTTGGAAAACACCTGGGAGATCATCGAGTCCAACTGCATCCATAATCTTCTAAACCGTGTTCCTCAAAAACTCATCTACCCATTTTTTAAACACCTCCAGGGATGATGCTTCAACTACCTCCCTGGGCAGCCTGTTCCAGTGCCTGATCACCCTTTCGGTAAAGAAATTCTTCCTAGTATCCAGTCTGAACCTCCCCTGGTGAAACTTATGGCCATTTCCCCTTGTCCTATCACCTGTCACTTATGAGAAGAGATCAACACTCGCTCTGCCCCAGCCTTCTTTTAGCTTTCAGGCAGCTGTAGACAGTGATGATATCTCCTCTCAGCCTCCTCTTCTCCAAGCTAAACAAAGACAGTTCCCTTAGCCGTTCCTCATAGGACTTGTTCTCCAGCCCCTTCACCAGCCTTGTTGCCCTTCTCTGGATGCGTTCCAACACCTCAATGTCCTTCTTTTAGTGAGGGGCCCAGAACTGAACACAGTACTCCAGGTGTGGCCTCACCAGTGCCGAGTACAGGGGCAAAATCACTTTCCTGCTCTTACTGGCCCCACTTTTTTTTGATAAAGGCTAGGATGCCATTGGCCTTCTTAGCCACCCGAGCACACTGCTGGCTCGTATTCAACCTGATGCCAATCAACACTCCCAGGTCCTTCTCTGTCAGGCACCTCTCCATCCATTCTTCCCCAAGCCTGTAACACTGCATGGTGTTGTGTCCCAAATGCAGAACTCAGCATTTGGCCTTGTTGAACCTCATCCCGTTGGTCCCAGCCCATCGATCCAGCCTGTCCAGATCCCTCTGCAGAACCTCCCTTCCTTCAAGCAGATCAACACTGCCACCCAGCTTGGTGTCATCTGCAAACAAATAGTAATGCCTTGATGATGCACTTTGGGCTGATAGTAGCATCATATTGTTACAATTTGTTTGCTTATTCTTTCCTTTTAGAGCTGCCTTTTAGTTCACCAGGGGTGCATAAAAGGAAGGAAATGAATCTTGGTGAGCTCACATAAACATATCACAAAATGGGGGTACAGAAGTCGTGAACATTTCCTTAGTCAAGCTCTGCACTAAATGAGTTGCTGAAGTAATGGTAGACCTTTGATTAGGAATAACGGATAATTCACATGTGTTTAACAACGGGAAAAATCCTTCTTGTCTTCAGTATTCCAAGTTGTTTGGAAATTATTTTGTATATATTTATTTTGATTATTTTAACTTAATTGTAAACAAAGCAAGAATAAACCAGTTGCATTCAGTAGCCAACCATATTAATATCCTTTCCAAAATGGAGTTTTTAGAAACCTTTTGATGTTTTTATTGCAGTTACATCATTTGTATAAAATACATCTGGTTTTACACATTATTTTTACAGTGTCTTGGAGGATGACTCGTTCCTAGGTTAACATCTGGTTAATAGCATGTTTTGTTACAACTCTTTCAAATAACATGTTGCATCCTGATTTTTACACTAAAAAAGGCAACAAAAACTGCCACCAGTCTTCAAATTTGCAGTAAAAGTCCTCGGTGCTCTAGATTGCTGTACAAATGCTTTTAAGGCATTTTTGTTTTAATGCTGGAAGAACACAGGAAAACTGTCATCAGAAGACATTTTACAAAGAAAATATTAAAAACATTCATGAAGTTTAAAAAATATTTTCTTTAAAATCCCTTAAAAATAATTTTCAGATAAAATAACTATCTGATGAAAGACAGCGTATGTTCTGTGGATATCTAAAACTTTTTGTTATATCTTCATAACAAGGTATGTAGAGATATGTAGGTATGTAGAGATATGCATGGATACACCATCCATGGAGGTCTTGAAGGTCAAGTTGGATGAGCCTTTGAGTAACCTATCTAGGGAAAGGTGTCCGTGCTCATGGCAAGGTGTTTGGAACTGGATGATCTTTAAGGTCTCTTCTGACCCAAACCATTCTATGATTCTATTTAAAGAGAACAGAATACTTACTTGGGGAGTAAGCAACTCTTTTGACTTTTTCACAGACGTAAATGGCGTTTTTCAAGAACCAGGAATAGTATTCAACACAGTACCTGAAGATAAAGTTATGAGAGTAGTGTCTTGTAATCTTTCATAAGCATATTTGCATACATATCATACTGCTAATATGGAACGTGGAAGACAAATGCTAGAATCTGATCTCAGTTGATATCATTGGATACTTGGAAAAACTCAGCTCAGATTTATTCGCCTGGTTTGAATACTGGAAACCAGATGCAATATCAATTGGTGCACTGGGGACCCATTTGGGTCTCAGCCACTAGCAACAGACTCTCAAAAGTAAGAATAGTTGAGTGAAAATTGTCATTTGAGAAAAGCTCAATGGAGTATTTTAAGCAGAGAGAGAGATATTAGTGTCAGGCTTTACCTCATAGCTTCCTTTCTGGAATGTCTTCTCTGACCAACACAGAGGCACAGTTGAAAAAACCTACACAGCTCCATCACACAGGGATTGATCTTTTGCACTATGAGGGTGACCGGAGGTGAGGTCATACGGGACTCCTTGAGGATTGCCTGTGGACACCCTATGAAAAAATACAGCTCTGAAGTAGTTCAAATACTTCTCTCATTAAATTTCATGCAATGCCTTAAGTGGGCTATGAGAAGCATGCACATCAATAAGCTTGTGTAAGTACATTAAAATCAAATCTGAGTGAGGCCGATAATTGAAAACCAAATGAAACACAGCCTGGCAGTTGCTTGAGTGAAAGCACAAATACTCTGTTCAATTTATCAGTATTTATCAATTCTGGTTAGTTATATAAAACCACATTGTTTTGATTTATCACAAATATAAGGAACAATTCTAAAGATGCAATTTAGCTATTGGTACCTGTTTAGATGGAGGTTCATTTACCACTGAAGCATTGGTTTATCACAGTGCAAAACAGCAAGACAAAGAACAGCAATGTACACTTATATTTGATATTTTCTATAGGCATGCTACTTCAATGAAAAATTCACTTCCAGTTCCACATGTTTCCATACAACTATCCTCTAAATCTGAATCCTAGGTTAAATATGACTGAGCTAACAAACAAGCAGATTCTCATAGCTGTCTTCATCACTGTTTTTTAGCCTCATTATCGAAATAAACACAATTTATGCAAAGGTTATGGCTTACTTTCTGTCCATCTCTCCATCTGTCTGTCAGTTTTCCTCTTCTTACTTCTAATGACTTGAATAATCAGATGATTTCAGCCCATTTTTAGATATGGGTAAAGATCCTCTAGGTAAATATATTCCTCAGGTTTTATGAAAACTGACAGGTAGATGCATGAGGAAAGGTCAATTTTTGCCTTCACTGAGAGGAAGGTAGGAATAATTCCTCTATTTTACTATTTGTTTGCCAGGAGCCATCTGGTTAATCAGTGATTTTTCCTTTGAGTGACCACTATGTATCATTTTTACCTAAGAAAAATGCAGAGAAATTGTGTAGTTGGGGATGGACTCCTTGCCCTCTCTTGAGCTAGTTAATAGGAAAAGATCTAGTTTACTTTGTTGATTGAATCTTCTGCAGTCAGCAGGGAGAGATAAACTTTTGCACACCAAACATTTCATCCCACCAGCAAATACAGCTGTGTCAGGCTACAGAAAAAACCCCAAGGCTATAAAATAGGTGATGGTAGCTTATAAAAAAATCCTGAATTGCTATGTTGTTTTTCAGTGTCAAATACAATCTCTCTTCAGATTCTGTTTCCGTTACAGAAAAGAGAAAAGAAGGCAAGGTGAAAATGGGGGAAAATTGAGAAAAGGAGAGGCAAAATCAAAGCTGTTTTCATTTTTTTCAGAGCTTTTCTTTATCTTATTAAGAGAAGAACCTAACATTTGCCTTAGTTTTGTCACACATCATCTAGCACCTCAGCTAAGTGTTGTATTACAGGATCAAAGTACCTGATAGAAAAAAAAATTGCAATATTTACAATATGCAAAAAGGCTACCAGAGCAGGGCCAAAATAGGTGTGTAACCACCTGTCACTTCCATGTTTAATAACTGGGCTCTGCAGAGGAGAAGCTGTTCGTGAGGGCACGCTTTGGGTCTCTGACCCAAAGGGAAGCAGCCTGCCGTGAAAGGCATCACATCCAACACTGAGTTACTCCATGCACACACATTGTGTTGGCCCTTGCATATAGCAGTTCTTTCCATGGGATGTCTCTCTTACACCAGCACCCTGAAAAACAAGGGGTATCCCTGCAGATGCTATGCTGAGGTTCTGAAAATATAAGCAGGGATGAGGCTGTGAGTGGTCACATTTTACATGATGTGCATGTCCCACTCACATGCACCCATTGGGGTGGAAGAGCCCAAACACACAGGGCAAAGGCAGTTGCAGATTGTCTACTGTTTTTTCCACTTGTGCAACTAGCAGCAGCTTTGGTCATTGTAATGAAACTGCCTTACCTGCAGAGCATAATCCCTTTAGACAGCATAATTGTATTTCCAAGTTCACGTCTCACATGCTTTATACCTTTGGTCCAGCTTATGTTATGTGATAGGAGAGGTTATGGAGGTTAAACTTGGACTAATGAAGTTCTGTTGAAATAAGCTTGAGTCATCTAATGCTGATAAGAAGTTTAATATAAAATGGCATTCATTGGCAGGAGGAAAATAAAGGTACTGGCAGCCTGAAGAAGACTGCTAATAAACCATTTCCCTTCTACCAGTGCTTGCCCAAGGTAGCAGGAGTCAAGCAGCAGAAATAGGCAGATACTTGCAGCTCCCAAACACAAAGGCCTCTCTGAAAACTGATTGTGTGTCAAAGGCACTACACAGATATCAGATGTAATCATTTAGAACTGGGAAGAGGGAGCCCCATTTCTTTTAATCTTATAAGTTTATTTGACACACCTCAATTTTTTTTCCATTGAAAGGCAATTAAAAAGGAATGATTTCTTTCTTTAATAAACACACTCTGTTAATAACTGAACATGAGAGAACATGACAATGATGTTTTAATGAAAGTTGTCTATGAAAAGGGTTGTTAGAGTTGCTGTGAGTAATTCAAACTTTCTAAAAGCCACCCTCCACTGAATCTCAAAGTCTTCTAACAAAGTGGGTACTGGCTGTCATGCCTAATAGGTGTTAATACTTTGCTTGAGCTATGCGTTTTGCCAGAAGATATTCAGCTTTATTTAAATTAAATTGAACTACTACTGCAATTTTAATTGGTATGCATCTTTGTGGGAAAGTGAAGTCAAATAAAAAAAGCTGGAAATTAAACAAATTGCATTGGATTTCATTTTTGGCAATCAATTTTAAAATAGCACTACTTTAGATAGTACTGTATTTAATGCTGAAATTCTCTTTCAATTAATGTTGAATTTAATTTTATTTGGATAGTATACTCACATTGTATTTCTGAAATCAAAATTTTCAGTATTTCATAATAATGTTTGTTTTAAAGATCTTCTTTAATAACTTTGTACTGTGAAATGTATTTTTTTTATTCAATTCATAAGTTCCTACAGGTATGGATTGAAATTTAAAAAAAAAAAAAGAATAAATAGGAAATTATTACAGAACTTTTTGTTCTAAGATTTTTATTTCATAAGAAATGATGTCACTCAAAAAAGGCCAGGAAACACAGGAACCACAGCTCCCTATGCAGAACTTTGCTCTTGTCTATTTGAAATTACCACGTTACCGTCACAGGCAGATCAGTGACCAGTTCTTGCTACAGTAAACAGACTTTCTCATTATTAACTCTTTGACACCGATATTAAATTTTGCTGCCAGTGAAAAGCAAAGTTATTGCTACTGTGAATAATTCAAGCTTGTAATATCCCTCCATACATGCATACAGGTATACATACTTGCATATTCTACTAGTTGACATCTGTTTTTGTCATTAAAGAAATGAATTCTTGGATTAACGTCTCAGTCTTCAAAACATTGAAGATACCAGTGATTACCTTGCTATCCTGCTCTTCAATTTATTTTCCCAAATACGTGTTTGATATGCACCAGTAGACAGCCTCTGTCATCATGGTTTCAGGCAGAGAGGCATTTAATAACTCTCTATTCACTGATCATATTGAAATCCAGACTTTTCAAAACAGGTTGGTTCTCAGTCCTCGGTTCTCCAGGGTCTGTAGCATTGCCCACCAGACAGCAACTGGTACATGAACAAACTCTGGACTGTGCATATCAGAAGTCCAGTCATGTACTCCAGCAACATCCAGTCGGCTGGTCGTTGTTAAATCCTCAAGTCAAACTCACCCAAAGCAAACAAGACATTAAAGAACTTTGGTTTTGTGCGAGATTTTTGATGGATGAGAAATACCGTATCATATTATCCTGCTCCCAGTCAAGATAAGACACAGTTCATCTTAAATTCTTCTCTTCACGCTACCAAGTGTGTCAAGAAGTCAGTTTATTTTCATGTGATATGACACTGACTCATTTTCTTCATGCAATCAAGGCATGTCACTGGGAGTAAGATGAGAACTCTGATATTTTGAGCTCTTTAAACAGAAGTAAAATGAGAAAAGAAAAAAAAATATATTTGGTTTCCTATCTCCATGGTTCAAAAAGCCTCTTACATCAAGAATACTCCTTGGTTCAGCACCAGTGAGTCTTCTTGGAAACATGTCTCAGTAGTTAGTTTTTTTCACTGCAGTGTTCTCGTGGACCCCCAGGCAATAGGTACCTCCTCCTCTTCCCTGACAGTGCCTTGCTGCAAGGCTTGTGTTTTATGATCACTTGATGCTGTTGTCAAACTCCGTTTTTCATTGACAGTTTTTTTAACACTGAGAACATCTTTTACTTTTGAAAACAGATGCCCCACTGAGTCATATGCTCTCAAATGATTTCTTTTCTAATAGTAGGAGTAAAAAAAAAATCTAAAAAAAAATAAAAAAATTAAGACAAGCAACCTAACACATGCTGATAAGCTCAGCCAGCCCGAACAGGACTGGGAATCTGATCAGAATCAGCAAAAGCTACAAAAAATAACAGCACAGGATCCTAGTCTTGGATTGCTGCAACGGGCAACAACAGCAAAGCCAAGGGAAAACACAAATATAACCATAACTGTAAGATATTAATTGTCTCTGACTCAAATATGCTCATCCCCCTCCCCCTCAAAAAAAACCCCAACACATTACAGACAAGTAAAGTTGTGTTGGAATTTAGGAATGAGCCGAGAGAACTCAGTATTAAAAATATCACTAGAAATGGTGACATTAGCAGGGAATCCAGGCCAGAACTTTGATATTAAGCTTCCAAGTAATCCCAAAATGAAAACCCAAAGGTTGCCTGTAGGGAGTCAGGATGCTGGCTCCCTCCCCAGTGCGTTGGGTCAACTCCATTAGCAGAGAAGGATCACAAGTTTCCCTTCATGCAAAAACCTGCTAATGATGCTCAGTTTTTCACTTTGCCAATCCTGTTTTGACAGGCTAACTATCAGTAGGTGTTTTCTCTTTAGATTTATTGGTAATCTAGATCAAATTTCTCTGACACTACTGGAATAGTGCAGTTTCCTACTACTCCATCACAAATCATATTATAAGCTCTTTGCTCTCCTCACCTACCATCCTTCAGGATTTGCAGACCTTTATTCTCTTATATTATCAATTTTTTTTGTTCTATTTCCTAGATGACCAAACTGACCTTTGAAAATGTATTATTTGACTGGCATTTTAGTTTATTCGGATTCCTCTGGTTTTCTCTATAATATCAGGTCCAAATGACACTGAAGACCTCTGAAATTTAGTCTGATATATTGTTCTTGCACTACACAGAAACACAGGCAGCTGATGGAGAGATTTCCAAAATTCCCTGTGGAAGACCTCATCACCCAGAAAGACCCATTTTCCCACTCATTTGTATTAGCAGCAGCATCAACGGCAACAGGGGGACAAAGGACAGCCTCTTTATAGTGCATCCCACGAGCTCATAGCTCTATCACAGATCTAAGCAGTCAGACTTGCAGAATGTAGTCCTAATTCTATGAAACCTTGGAACTGAGCCACCTGTTTATTCTGAAAAAATTGGGGACCATTATTTTCCTTTCTGAAAATGCCCAGGCATTGCCACAGCTTTGTGCACTCAATAGTTCTCACAATGACCTCAGTGGTAACCACCAAATTTCTCTTCACTCCCTAAAAAGATTATCATAGTATCACAATATCATAAGGTTGGAAAAGACCTCCAAGATCATTGAGTCCAACCTATAACCCAACACTAACATCATCATCTAAACCATGGCACTCAGTGCCTCATTCAGTCTCCCCTTAAACACCTCCAGGGTCAGCGACTCCACCACCTCCCTGGGCAGCCCATTCCAATGGCCGATCACCCTTTCAGTGAAGAACTTTTTCCTAACATCAAGTCTAAACTCTCCCTGATGAAGCTTGAGTCCATGCCCTCTAGTTCTGTCACTGGTCACCTGAGAGAAGAGACCAACCCCTGCCCGACTACAACTTCCTTTTAGGTAGTTGTAGAGAGCAATGAGGTCTCCCTTGAGCCTCTTCTTCTTCAGACTAAACAGCCTCAGCTCCCTCAGTCGCTCCTCGTAGGGCTTGTGCTCCAGCCCCTTCACCATCTTCGTTGCCCTCCTTTGGACACACTGCAACATCCTGACATCTTTCCCAAACAGGGGGGACCAGAACTGTACACAATATTCAAGGTGAGGCCTGACCAGTGCCGAGTACAGGGGGATGATAACTTCTCTGGTCCTGCTCGCCACACTATTCCTGATGCAGTCCAGAATGCCATTGGCCTTCTTGACCACCTGGACACACTGCTGGCTCATGTTGAGCTTCCTGTCAACCAGCACTCCAAGGTCCCTTTCTGCCTGACTACTCTCCAGCCACTCTGTCCCCAGTCTATAGCTATGCATGGGATTGTCGTGTCCAAAATGAAGTACCCAACATTTGGACTTATTAAACATCATCCCATTAGAATCAACCCATCTCTCCAGTCTGTCCAGGTCCCTCTGTAGGGCCATCCTATCCTCTAACAGATCAACTCTTCCTCTCAGCTTGGTATCATCTGCAAACTTGCTGATGATGGACTCAATCCCCTCATCCAGATCATCAATAAAGATATTAAACAGGACTGGACCTAACTCCGATTCCTGGGGGACACCACTGGTGACCGGCCACCAACTGGATGAGACACCATTCACCACCACTCTCTGGGCTCAGCCATCCAGCCAATTCCTAACCCAGCACAGAGTGCTCCCATCTAAGCCACGGGCTGCCAGCTTCTCTAGGAGTCTACTGTGGGAGACAGTGCTGCACTGAACAGAAGATAATCACCATTAGAGTCTGGACTATAGGTACATAGATTTTTCTTCTGTATCCCAGAACAAACAGTCTGGATTTTCACTCCAAATAAAACAGCAGGATGAAATTGTAATAATAATAATGATGTGCTTTCTCTACTAGTATCAATGCTGAAACATGTTCAGCAAAGTACCCCACAAATTTACTTCCTTAACTACCAGGTTAATAGGGAGCAGATAATCAGGAACTATGACATATACACACAATCAGTGGCACCTTGCCCACTGCTCAGCTGGCCAAATGGCTCTGTTTCCAATGTGACCACTGGGAGCAAGGACATCAGAGTGGGAGTGGGAGTGGAAGTGGAAGGACCCCAAGGATACTAAAGTTGTCTACAGGATGGGGTGTGTTTCACTTCATTTTTTGTGTCCATGATGCAGGTATGTAGAGCTGAACTAATTGTCTTCAATCCCTAAGACTGGGATTGTGGCTGAGATTTATTCCCATTGTACCCCTGAGTTCTGCTCCAACTTTCTGATTTGGGAGGAGGTAGTCTGGACTCAGACACAGACATGGCCAGCATCCAAAGTAGGTGCTAGACTCTCTCAGAGTTGAGATTCCCCTCCGGGCATTGAATCAAGTCCAGTTTTTCAAAGCATATCACTAAATAAGCATTTAGCTCTTACTAAATTCTTACATGTTGATACAATTTTATTCCCAACATAGTGTATGATACTTAAAAGTGTAGGTCGCACATAATCACAAACTTACTGTTCTGAGCTTTTCAATTCTAACTATTTTGGTGCTTAAAAGGAAAAATTGAGCTGCCCTGAAAATCTAGTTCATAATGGTCCTTTCATAGCTGAAGTTGTTTGCAGTACTGTGAATTCAGGGCAGTTCTGGAGATTTTGTGCTGCAGGGACCTATTTAATAATTTTATTTGCTTTGTGCTTTATTAAAGCATGATACTTTCTTTTGGAATAAATGCATTTTAAGATTATCCAATAACCAGCCCATTAAAATTGACGCATGGAACACAAAAGTTAATTCTATCATTATAGAACAATTTCTGTTTTGAATGTGCAATTGTGTATGATTCACAAACAATTATGTAAATTAAACATGTATGTTGTTTCTCCATGGGGAAATTTGCATTTTGATATACTTTCAAACACATACTACTATTTTTGCTGCATGAGGTACAACTACTTACTGGTAGCTGAGTAAAGTTTCAGTGTCACACCAGGCCTGTAGGGTGGCATAGACAGTACTGAGGAAGGCAAATCTGAAGGAAGGAAAAGAATATAATTTGCCTTGATATGTGAAAAAAAAATGAAGGTTGAAAAATAGAAGTAAGGAAAAAAAGCTGAAATCACAGACCACTAATAAACACTTACATAGACATTGACAGTCACCTATTTTTACATATGTATTATTTTCTATCTCATAAATGTGTGAACTGACACACTTTGTTATTATCCCAGATCAATCTCACCTGGCTCTGTTGCCATTAGTTTGCTGTTTTCTTGAGGAGGCACTGTCTGCATCCCAAATGTGTACGTATCAGCTATGGGAAGAGAAAGACACATGCTTTATGTTGTTCAGGGTATTTGTTATTTGTCTATCTACTGAGAAGAATTGCTATGTGTGAGACAGTTCAACAGATGGAGTCCTTCAGTACTTCCAGAGTCATATAAAAATGTCAAGATGAAAAAAGGACAAAAATTGTACTTTCCTAGATCCTGAAAATCTGTGGGGTAGGGAAAGTTCACATTTAAAGAAGGTATGCTTAGTGGAGACCAAGAGAAGCAGCTCTATATTGCTTTTTTCACGGGTCTGCTCATAAAATTTGGTGCAAAATGTAAGGAAAAACCCCTGGGTTGCAGAAATGTCCATGAGGAGCAAGACTTGTTTTTTTCCCCTAAGGGTATGAAACTACAGGATGGATCTATAAGAGAGTTAAGCACTTCTACAACAAAGAAATTAACTCACTAGTGAGCAGGTCTCCCTGAAGGCCTTTCAACCTCCACGTCAGAGATCTGGTTTCAGCCTCTGGCCAAACGTCACCACTAGCGAGGTAAAGCAAGTGTCAGTCCTCCTCTCCATACTCACTTGGGATGGACTGCAGGGCTGGAGAAGATGCTGAGCTGCCCTCAGTTGTTGAAGGGAGACCAGAAGTGCCTCGAGGACTGGAAGAATCCACATGCAGTGATGGGCGACCCAATCCTTTTGCTCCAGTGGTCTTTGGCCACGGTGGGAATCTCGTGGTCGGTATTTCCTCCCCTTTCTGGGCAAGAGGGATCCTGGTAGCTGGAGAAGCAGGAGACACAGAGGGAGGGCACCAGAAATGCACTGTGGGTGCTGGTGCCCCATGGCAGTAGCGAGCATAAAACACACAGGGGGATAATAGTATTTAAAATAAACCAAGGGAATCCTATCTACTCTTTGAGTGCGTCCCCTGGCAGAGAAGGGGGCACCTCTCCATATCATTTTAAACATGGAAAAATAAGTAGCACCAATAATGTTTGAAATCTTACCTAAGAACATGCAAATTTTCATAAACAAAAAAAGAAACTCAAATGTTCCTTCAAAACATTGTTTTTTTCTTCACATTTTTTTTATTTCTTCAACTGCTTCACTACAGAGGAAATAGATGAAAACTCTTGTCTGTGTAAAGGGGAGCAAGCAGGTACTAGAGGGCAGTTACTGGAATTTGAGAACTGATGATATTTTGAGGCAAGAGTGCCTCTTGGAGCTTGAAGATATCAAAGTTTGCTATGTGGTTAGGGAAATTAAAAGAGCTTATAAAAAGACAACAGACTGAGTAGGAAAAATCAGAAATTTTGTTGCAGACTGATGCAGCTGCAATGATGAGGGGGTATGAAAATTCTGAACTTTTCTTTGCTCTTACTACCTGGAAATGTGTATGAAGATTTGTTTTTCTGCTTTCAAAATGAGACAGACCAGCACTTTTCTATCCTGCAATTTGTGGCCAAGCTAAAATCTTATGAAATACTCAGGTAATGAATACAGAATATCATATAAAGTTAAAGATAAAGAAAAAAAGATAAAATTTTACAATAAGAAGGAGAGCAAACTGAACAACCTTTTTCTTGGTTTAAAATCAATAATTTTTTTTACTTCTCTGCCTCCTCAGAAAACCTCTTTTTCTAATAAAATGGCAAAAATAAGGGCTTTTTTTACGGTAGGTTTTCTATCCTCTAGCTATTCAGTTTATTTCTTGATCTGATATTCTTCCATTCGGGACAAACTTTTATCTTACTCTGCAACTCTAGATTGACATCACAGTGCTGTGCAACAAGCATATGTATTCACTAATCAAGGCATTGATCAAGGAGAAAATAAACGTAGCTCTAACAATACGTGCTCACTTTTAAATGTCCACACATGATCCACGGATGAATCCACCATTTTATTTGGGTCTTCCTGTAATTTCACGGAACTTGAAAACGTGGAATCCAGATCTTTGAGGTATGAGAGGATAGGTCAGTACCATCCATTGCAAGGAGAGAAATCGGGCTGTTGTCTTTTTTAATTAAAATATTTTTTAACAAAATGCCTTTTTTTCCTTTTTTTGAACAGGAGAAAACCATCCTACAGGTTTCAGCACAGGTAAGTTTGTCACTGAATTCTCTGTCTATTTTAATCAAGTATTGAAAATGAGAAACATTCATGGGCAACATTGAGAGGTAAGCATCTGAAGTGCAGCTCAACGTGGCAAAGCAGTTTTGGGTTGAAGAGCCACTCAGAACACTGGTTGAATAGATTCAACTCCTTTCTAAGGTAACCCACAGAAAGGTAGGAGATAATTTGTGTTGAGAGCTAAGGAACATACCCATTTAAATCAAAAGCATCTGGGAGCCTTCCCAGTCCAGTGCTGAATTCTGTAAAAGCTATCAAAGCAGGTTTTGTTTGTTCCTCCAATGTAAAATTTTGTGAATTTTACTTATATTTTTAATATAACTATTATATTACACTCATAATTATAGAAAATACTGGTATATTCTAATGATAATAAATATATAATAATGTGTACATAAAATATTTAATAATAAAAATATAAAATAAAAATTTGAAATATTTTTACATTATGAAGATGGAGTACTCATTGCAAGGGATTCCTGGATGTGATTTTCATTGTTATTGCTGTTTCCTTTTGCTCTCCAGGATGTACTTACCCAGGTCAGAAGATGTGTTACTGGAAAATGTGTAATTAATGACAGGAGACTTCTCCAGAATTTCCCAAAAGTCAGACAGATTTCTCCCTGCAAATAAAAATGCTATATAAATAAATATTATAAGAAAGACTTCTTTCTAGTACAAGTCATCACTGAGAACAAATAGGACAATATTTGGTGGTGGAATGGTTTTAACTTTTACCTGTCTGTCCTGCCAACACACAGATGTAGATACAATCTGAATCATTGCTTTGGCGCACTGGAAGAAAACAAAAGTGTGAACCAGATAATTTTACCGGTTTTCATTATGTGATGGCATCACAAACATAAAAGAGTATGTGGCTACTACAGCTGGCCTACTACATTTTCCTTCTGATATGTTTTTCGAGAAAATCTTGAGCCAGCATAAAATTCAAGTGTTAATATGGCCGGGAAAATGTTTCTGTCTAATTAAAATACTACATTATATGTGTTTTCACATAAACCCCCCATTCTTAGTATAGTATAGCCCATAAGTTTTCTTTGGGAATTGTAATTCCCCAAAATACTAATACTTAATAATAATTAATCAAGCTTTCAAACAAAACATGCTTGCTTATAGAAACATGTATATCTCTATAATATACATTATAGATATACATATATATACACACATATAACACATTATATATGTATTTTATTCCTTTAAGGAGACTTTGTTTACAACTGCAGCCCATGCTTTGCAAGAAAAATGCTGCTGAGTAAGAGCAATAGGATTTTATTGGCATTTCTATGCTTGTTTTCACACCAGACAAATAATACAAGGATAAAAGTTAAAGGAAATGCAAACCTGAGAGAATAGAAGTGGATTTGAAAATTTCTGTGAGATAACTGGTGGAGTTTCCAATAATATCAACAAGTAAAGCTGTGAAATCTAGATAACAAAACAGAGAGGGTTTATCACTGAAAACATATATTCTCTCATCTGTGTTAACTCATTAAATAAATTGTATATGTGATTGTATTTTGGATATATGCTTGTACATGACAGTGTTTAAAATCTTTCAAAGTGAAAAAGCTTCTGCTGGGTGGGAATGGACTTAAGAAGCCACAGTAATACTATAATACTCTATAGAAGAATACTACAAAAATTATACACATAATAACATCAACATGCCTAAAGGTGAACTTAATTGGAATGTATCTGTTCAAGAGAACAATTTAAAGTAATGCTCTACTTAGTCTGCTTTAATGTCAAAGGAAATCTGAAGTCTATAGGCTTTGCTTGAACTAACTGTCTATCTGCCATGTAGGACCTTCCAGGAGGCATCTGATTGTCTCCTATGAGGTCTGCTCCAGATTTATCCATGATGATACTGTCAGCTTAAATAATGGCTAGTGGTGCTGTGGTGTTATCACTTTTTAATAAAAGGTTCTGTCAGTAACAGATCCATATTCTCACTCAGTGAGTAACAGACATGAGCCCTGTGTTAGGCCTTGAATTTTTACCACTTAGGAGGATGCTCTCATCATCAAGATATTCTGAGTTTGGGGCAGAAAGATTAAAGTTTCTCCACTATTTTCCAAGGCAGACTGGGTCATTATATAATAAGGCTTGTGAGACACGTGGGTCAGAAAAAGCCATGAAAGCCATTGTGGCTCATGTGTGGTCATTACATGCAGCTTTTATAGGATATGGGTTCTGGTCCCTGGGTGCTAAGCTACTCTTTATAGCTTCCATCATAGAAGCTCACATCTGTCTTGGAATGTTAAATACTGTAATGTCAGTGATCTGAATGTGGATTATATGTGAAGAATTAGCATGACACTGTTTTACACTCTGTTAAAAAGCTCTATGAAGATGTTAATACTTGCTTTTCTCTTCTGTTGGGCTCATTGAATTTACTGGAGTCTATTGTTGCAAAGAAGTCCTTGTTCATCTTCTGGGGGCTACCTCAGGAGACTGAAAGTGGCTGAGATTGTGGCTGGTTCTGTCTCCTGTGCTGCCCTTTGTGCTCTAAGAAGGAAAGGGATGTATTTCTGCTGGGTAAAGCATGCCAGTCACTTGAGAGATGGCTCCATCCCAGAATGGCTGTCTGGATGCAGCCTCCTGAGAGTGAATTCAGTGAGGCTCCCCCAAAGTTTAGACCAGTGATCTGTTGTAAATAATGGCTGTTGACTTCCTTATGGCAATGTTGCTCATACGAAGTAAATCTGTAGAATTCAGGCTACAGCTTTCAGGTCCAAAGGAATTTATTTGTCTTAAGCACATGCAGTTGCCAACTTCTCTTGTGTACACACCTGTCAAGTCATTTGTCACATTGCTCAAACAGTAGCAGTAATGCATGGGAAACTTGTCAGGGTCAACATTTTTCATGTGAGAAACTGTAAGGAGAGATAGAGAAGAATCAATATCGATGCACAGGCTGTGTGAGAGAAAATGCTCCTGCACTGAGCAAAGCACTGAGACACTCACTGTTATAAATGGTGACTGACACTTTGTGGAAGGCAAGTGAGCTGTAAGACGTGATGCTCAGCAAAGAGAAGAGTTTTTTGGTACCTGCAGAAACACACTCCCATGCTATTAGTGGTTGAAAAAAATTATGAGAACAGCATGTTTTAACTCTGCTCATTTAATTTCTGAAAGACTCTTGAGGTGCTGATGCTACACAGCTGCTTCAGACTCAATTCTTTCTCATTTTCACTGAGGGAACGATCATTTGTATTACTGCATTTTATCTTTTTAATTCAAACATACCCTGCTTTCTAGAGGTATCCCATAAGTAATTGTGTTGTGTCTGTATATAAACAGACACTTATTTCTAAATTCTTTGGAGCAGACAGCTCTCTGCATTATAAATGTGCGAGGGTGACTTGCTCTTAGAATCAATCCTGAAGGCAGACAGCAGGCGTTTATGGCTTCTCCAGCTAACGTTGTTGGTCCCTTATATCACTGACTGCTGGGCTGACAGCCTGCATGACCTGCCTGGCCTTGTCACATTACCTCTGAGCGCTGTGTTCACCATACCATTCACCAGCTCTGTCAGGTTAATAGCCGCCAGATCCACAGACTTTGCAGGTAGCTCTGAAAAACAAGGGATGTCTGAGCAGCTGGCTGCATGAGAGCACAACGAAACGGCGGTTAATCCCCTGCTTATATACAGTAAAGTCTTCCAGAAAGGAAAAAACAATATGAACATATTCTGTACCAGAGTGAACTGGAAAAGCTGCGGAGAGGTAATAAGGATGCCAGGAGTGCAGAGAGGAGTCTGGAAAATGGCATGATAAAGTGGGCAGTGCAATGAAAGGCCAGAATTTCTGGGGGGCTCGGTGTTACTTATCCCCTGGGTTGAGCCCTTTTGCAGGCGCTCGGGAGCCCAGGCGTTCTGGTGCCCTCTCGTGCTGAGCAATGGGTATTGACTGCCAAAAGAGCAGCTTCTCTCTGTGCCCATCACAAACGAAGGACAAAGTACTTAGAAACTGTTCTCTCTTCCCCATGCTACATGGCACAGGGATGAAAACATAGATTTTATTTTAATTTCAGCTACCTTGCTTACTATACCTCTATGACAGAATAAATTGACTGCAGCTGAATCACACTTTTTTTTAAACACATTTTCTTTCCGTTGACGTTACTTTTTTGTTTCTCCAAAGTCAAACTATCTGAAGATGTTCTTTTGGTTTCCTCCCACTGTCATACAGAGACAGAGCAGTATGATATCTGTGTATGTGAGCAGGAAGGTCAGTGTGTGTGTGACAGAGAGAGAAAAAACAGAGCAGGATGAAAAAAGAAACACAAAAAGCCAAGAGAACAAAATCAAATTTGGGGACAAATATAATTTTCCAATGACATCAATATCATTTTTAACCATTTCACAACTGAGCAGCACCCCAGGGCTGAAAGCAAGGTTTTTCCACAACATAGAAGAGAGGAAAGAGAAAACAGAAAAGAATGAAGAACTGGGAAGGAGAGAAAGGAAAAAGAGAAAACAACATTTTAGATTTTTGGAAGGACAGAAGTTAAACAGCTCAGGGACCAGTAAGCCCTGAGCGGAGAGAGAAATCCTTGCAATAGTGGTGGACTGGGGCTCATAGACTGCAGCAGAAAGACCACCCACTGATACCTCCATGTGCAGCACAATGCTTCTCACTCCCTTTAACACCCACACACAGGGTCTCCTGATGCGATGCTTGTTACCTGCAGTAGCCAGCACTGCCACTTGCTTCTCTTTCTTATTTTCTCTTCTTATGCCTGAAGCTGTGAAGTAAAGAAGGAGACTGAGAAACAGTTCTCCCTGTTGAGATACCGAGCAACTCTTGGACTAGCTGATTTTGCTGCTTTCATTCATTACAGTTCAGAAACTGAAGGACATCAGCACTGCAAAGTGTGCCAAGTATTCACAACAGCAGCTCAAGTAGTTAAGAGTAAGGATGTCCAAAAGGACTTGCCAGGTCCTTTGGTTGCCAGCTAAAGAAAGAAAACATTAAATATATGAACTTGCACCCTTAACTCAAGAATCAAAAGAACAAAATAGTAGAATACTGTTGTAGAGCTCTACACTAAACTTGTATACAACATGGACTGCAAGGTACGTGGTATAATAAGGCCAAATCTAAACAAATCTTCCTAGGCTGTATGCATGTTTGTTAGTCAGAGCAGTCGTTCATTGGAGGATTTATCTCACAAGCTATGTTGTAGGAGGAATTAAATGGAGCTCGGCTCAGGAGACTGGGCTTGCTTCCTGACAAGGTGCAGTGATTGAGACATTGCAGGACAATTTGAAGTGCAGGATGTTGGTTCTTATGTTCCCTGTCCCATCGGTGGAGAGGTAAGTGCCCAGAAAGAGTAATACAGAAGGCTCCCCAAATGACCCAGTGCTAGCAAATGCTTAACTCCCATGGCCCTCTGAAGCTTCACCTTCTCAGTTCATCCAAGCTTCCAGAAGAGAAGTACTCTCCTGGGTGTTGAGGAGAGCTCACCTCAGTGGTGGTGATACCCTGCTCTGCACTAAAATCCAATGGGCAAAGTTCTCACTAGGGAGTAGGAAATCTGGATTCAGCCTCTTCTTCAGACAAAACCTCTAGGACTGAAAGCAGCAGAAGAAAGAGGAGATGTGTCTGCACATTCTATCTATTTCTACCTAAACTGGTGAAATTTGAGGGCTTGTCATTATTCATACAAGAATATATGTCTTATATGAAAGACAATGCTTGGATACATTTCTCTTTCTCCTTCTCTCTTTATATATAAAAAGGAAAAACGCCTAACAGACTGTCAATGATACAATGCCTGTGAACTGTGATTCCTCTCAGTGCTAGTCAGTTGTACTAATAACTCTCACTTAGTAAGAGCTAAATTTGGGCTGATGATCTAGGTGGTAGGAGCTCTCAGAACCCTTTTCTCTCTTTCTGTGTAAAACCTTCTAATTCCAGATTCATGGCATAGGATCAAGAATAGACTTTTTCATCATCTGGTCTACCTTTCTGCATGGAGCTTCAGTCCATCAGTTCTGCCTACATTGGGTGAAAGAACCAAGCATGTCACAGATGTGAGAATATGGCTATGGGACCACTTGAGAAAGAGATCTCTGGGTTACTCCCAGGGGAGCATCAAATCCTCCTCCTTACCTGTGTTGAAAACCAGAAAGAGACACAGAAATCCCAGGCTCATCTTCGCTAACACGTGCCAGCAGAACCACTGCATTATAGACTGACCTCCAATGTGTTTGGCTGTTCTAGAAGAAAGAAATGTTATTTTGGTGCTGTTAAACCTTCCTGTATTGTACGATTTTTGTCCAATTCTTGTCATAGAATAATGTGACCATGAGAGAAATATTACCTCCACAGGACATAGAGAAAAGATTGGCAGTGTAAATGGCAGAGTTAGAAATCACACAATCAGTATTTTCTGAGCATGTGTGGGTGTCATGAACTTAGTATGCAATTCTTGATTTTTGAGTCCTATGCAACTGTGGCTGTAGTGGGATTTAGTAAGGTGACCTACACAGTCCAGTTCTCCTGGCAAGATGACCTGTGCCCAAAACAGACTTACATGTCAGATGCCTGCACTTCTTCTGTTGAAATGAGGCAAAACTTACTTATGTTCCTTTTCAGCTATCAGTTGATATCCTTCTACAGAAATGTTACTCGCCCCATCATCCCTAGTCATGTATTTCTATAGTCAATTATAGTCCCCAAGCTATGTCCTGTGTTACCTTGCCTAGTTTCTTGGAAGAGGTTAGTGGTCCTCTGCCTTTCAGAACATGAGCTAATTTCCAGGATTCAAAGATTTAATTAGAAGTGGTTAGAAAAAAAAGAGGGAAAGTCCTGGACTCTTTACGTTGTTTTTTTGTAATATCAAAACATGCCAAATAGCTCATAGTTGTCAGAAAATGAGGGAGCACTTGAAAATTGGGAAAAAGTCCCCAAATTTTTTCATGTCCTCTCAGAGTAGCTAGTCTTCCAAGTAAATAGCAAACTATTATCTTGAAAATAATACTGTTTGATTAACACACTATTATGTGTAAAATCTTTCCCATATTTAATGCACTAGAGAATTAATGCATTCTGAAACCAGCAAATTTGTACTTATCAGTTGTAAAGATATTCTTCCTTGAGATAATGAAATTACACCAAGCATTTCTGTATTTCAAATATCTGTATTCGCTTGTCTGACAAGTCAAAAGCAGTTTAAGTGCCAGCTCTGCTAATTCAAATAAAGCTCTGAGAAGATTTTTAGGTAGTTCATCCTATCTATTCAGTCCACCTGTCTAATCCTTTTTACTTGACCTCAAACCTGTGTTCATCCACAGCTTCTGCACAGCATGTGCAGAAGAGCAGTGTTGAGGCGGAGTGAAAGCTATGGCCAAATCTCACTTCCTCAGACTTCATATTCTATAACCTTTCTGTGAGCTGGAGTAATTATGCATGGACAGAGTCCAATGCCCTGTGGACCAGTCTAGCATCAAAAATCCTAAACTTGGCTCTTCTTGCAAAAATAATTGGGATCTGACCAACAACTAGATTACAGACCATGAATGTATTTGTGGTATGAGAACCACGGGGCCTGAAACCCCATCAAGGCTACCACTGCTTCCAATGTCAGGTGCAGAACTTAATGGAACTTGTAACAAGTTGTTCTATGGACCTGTGGACTCTCTAGTTAGGGGAGGCTGTAGTGTGGTAGCTCAAGCCTGCTAAGATGCTGATGTGATGTAAGCAGTGGTGTTGTAGTCTTCACTGAGGTAGAGATAAAATTAATCCACTCTTACAGATTCTGCTCGATGTTATATTTTTTTTCTCCTCTTCGGTTCAACTATAAGGAATAGAGAGGAGTTAGTGACAGATGCTCCTCAGTGGTGCTGAATTTGAAGAACTGGTGTTTTTCAAGGGTGTGTGGAGTTGGCTGTTTGAGAGAGAAGGCTCTGGGGTCAGCTAGGGTTCTGGGATGGAGAGCTGGGCGATCGTGTCAAGGGGAGGTTTGTAGTCACCAATATTTTGGAGGACGAGGGCTTTAGTGAGGGCTAGCATTCCTAGTCAATTAAGTGTCCTGTTAAGAGAGAACTGTTGAATTGTGTGTTTGACTGAGATAAGCAGTAGGGTGATTTGCTGTTTTTTAATGGAATATCATGAATTTTATTCCTCAGTGACTGTCTGCTTAGCTCTGGAAGATCTATGGTACAATGAGCTCTGCTTCTGGATAGCAGTTCAGTGTTTATGGGCCACAGACCTCCCTCTGAGTAAGTTTCTCATGTCCCTTTGCCTGCACACAGGGTGTGATGAGGCTGCATGGCCAGTGCTGTCTCTGTGTGTGTTGCTCCAAGGGAAATCAATATGAAACACAACCAATAACAGTGCTACCGCTGTTGTTGAGGCATAAGACTGATCTTGGCTGGAGGCTCAAGAGTGGTGAGTGACAGTGTCAGATCTAGTACATGGTAGGACAGAACAGCTTCTGCCCCACTTTCAGTCTGCCCCTACAGATCAATGGTTAGTGATCATGCCACAATGGGAAGACTTGATTTCCAGTATATGCTTTGAGAGACATGGGGTCTTCTGGGTCATGAGTGAATCATGCTTGGAGCAACACAGAAATCCCTGGTAAGAGTATTTCACATATGTAGCAAACACAGATATTCTGCAAAGGTTCACAAGTGGAAGGGTAGATAGAGTGTAGATATTTTCCTATTAGGGATATAATTTCATTACTGATTTATTTACATTAGCCCAGAGCTGTTCATGGTGGCAGAATGGGAAAAATCATCCAACAGATGAATCAATGCAGCAGGCTAGAGCAGGGACTAGAGAGAGGATATTGCCAAGGGATAGAGACTTGGAGATTGACACAAGAGGGAACTGTCCTATCAAAGCACCTTAGGAGGGAGAGAAAAAAAAAAACCAAACTAAAAATCTAATAGCTGTAAAAGCTGAAAAAAATATTGAAAGAGTGAGATACAAAGTTGTGCTTGGAAGCATTGAGACACTATTGCTTTTCTGAATTTGCACTTCCCTGCTGTTCTCTCTGCTGAGCTGCTTCTCCACACTAGCAAACACATACAATTATCTGCAAATATGATGCTGATTTGCAGCAGGAATTCAGAGCAGGTATTAGTGTGGCCATACCACCTACATGTAACTATGATTACACATTGCAGAATCAATCAAGAAAATATCTAATGATTGGGATAAAATGCAAACATAACCTGGAAGGATGGATCATAATAAACCAGTCAAATCACATTCTACTTGCAGCAAAGAAATTATGTTAGCATGAAAGTAGGAGGGCTTGTTTTGCCTGAATGCTGTTTTTAGCTCTGTGGTGTCCTCCAGCCAGTACAAAATGCTTAAAAAGAAATTGCAGAGAATTCTCAATACTAAAAACATCACTCCAGAAAGGATTGTCCTTACTCCTCATTTGGGTTTTTAGCTGCTTGCCAAAATCTGTTCCCAGAATTAATTCTCTAAACGTTTATGTCATTAAATTTCAAAGTCTTCTGTGACAAATATTCCTAGAACTGCCACCTAAAATATCATATCACTCAGCAATGTGAATATTAGTAATATTAATTCTTATGATACATGTCGTGTTTGAATTACTCTGGTTATCTGATATATAATTTTTATCTATCAGGTACAAGTCCTTATTACTTTGTAACTCTATCTATTTGCCAGGATAAGCAACAGTACTGTGATGACTAAAATATATATAGAGATTGCAATTATGAAACCCTCATTGTAGTCCAGCTCAAAATCACTATTTCCATTTCAAAACACAGTGAAATTCACAGGTATTAAAGGCACAGACACCATGAATAGGCACACACATCCATGAATAGACAGACAAATCTACTAAGTGAATATTTTCCTTCTAAACATGTAACTGATGTATGCTCAAGGTCAAGCCTTTAATTAAAAATTCTCCTACCCCTACTGGATATGATAATCCTCCTCTGTTTATTTTAAACTGAACGATATTAATAAAATCCTTTTCACTTAGAACTGTTGATCCACTGTTCCTCGAACTGTTGAACTGAAGATTTTAATCCACTTCAGATTACCTTTATAAACTCATGAAGAACTCTTAGGAAATATCTCATTTTTATTGTGGATTAACAGCAATCTTAAACCAACGTGTTTATTAGCTATGCTTCATTTGAAGAAATTTTAATGTGGCAGACAACCATGAAATTTGACTGGGTTTCTTTTTTTGTTTTGTACAAACATAGTGCAATCAGATATTCAGTAGTTTTCCTGCATCTTCAAGCCAAACAGAGAGCAACTGAAGTTAAGAGACCAAAGAAATGAAATAAAGAATATCTTTGAGTATTAATTTCCTTACCTTCATTCAGTTTCAAGATATGAAGGTCGTCTCTCATTTTAAGCACACCATGATACACCAGTTCTAAAGAAATAGTGAACGTTAGTATGAAAATACACCCACGCTACCTTTATACACTTCATTAAAATGATGAAACTATTTATTAATTTCAGGTTTATTTGTATGAGAATTTAAGAAAATGTAATAAATACATATTTCATAAAAAACATTTTTAGTTCCTTCATTTCCACTGAGTATTAATAGCACAGTTGAGATAGTTTCCTTTAACCACATGTGAAACCACCTAGATTTGGAATAGTTAATATCAACTTACCTGATTTCTCTTGACAAAGATTGTTATCTTCAGTGCCTATATAAAACTGAAGGTTATTGTTAGGTCTTAGTAATCACTTTGTGAAAGACTTTGAGTAGGTAAACTCAATAATTTTGTTTTAAAATCCTGTGAAAATTGCTATCCTAATCCCAGGACTAACTAAAGGTAACACAATCATAAGCATACAAAGTGCCTGTTTAATCCCTAATGGAAAGGCTCTGTGACATGTCAGGTGAGGACTGGAAGCTTCTTTTGGCAGTAACAACTGGAACTGCAGAGTAGAAAGGATTTTTTTCCTTTTAAAGGGACAGCTCATCTTAGTGCAATTAGTCCAATGCCATCTTTGATGGAGATAGGTAGGCCAGGGTAAGCCCCTTTGGTAAAGCTATAGCCATCCTTTGAGAAGTGATTTTGAAAAGGGACATTGTCAAGAGAACAGAGAAGAAACCCAAAGTGTATCTTCACTGTAGAAAATCAAAAGGAACAAAATGACATTTAAAACAGAAAATTGCCTGTCATTGTGGTTAAGCATTGAGAAAGGAAGAACTGGTCATGACAACGACATAGGGCAATGATGCTGAGTGATGTTTAATAGTATGCAAGTGAGGATCACTATTGGAACCAGGGTGTGAAATCCTGATCCCATTTACTCCAGTGGACTGCAAGTGATTCTGTTGAAACCAGTGAGTTTAGATGCAACACTGTTAAAAGCTTATAATCATAAATTCAGTAATTTTGTCGTAAATCACCAAACACTTCAGCATTGAAGCAACTAAAAAAGGAACCCTAAATGGATGCACAGTCAGTCCATGAAACAAAAAATTCTCTAGCAACCTTCACAAAACCTCAACAGAGAAATTTTCTGACCACTTTCAGAAAGGGAGAGGATAAAGAAGAGCCGCCAGATGAGATGCACAGGATGGCTACATACACACTGTCTGTTAGGCATGGTCTGTCTTGGGAAAGGTTGGGGTTGCTGGTCAGGAGCAGGGATTTTCCTGTCAATGTTAAGGCCTTGCCAATGCTATTGTCATTTAGGTTGTTGAGCACTCCTGCACTGCTTAATTTATCCTTGTAGGTACTGCCTGGGTAACTAATGTGTCATCAGGCTTGTTTTGTTGCCTTTTGTCTTTGCTGAATTTTATCATCCCAGAGTTGCACTTCCACAAGGCAAAGCAAGTTGTGACATTACCCAAAGAGCAAAGATATTTACTGCAATGGGTAAAACACTACCACTCGCTAGCATGTGAAATATGAGAAAGGGATTTTGCCAGTTTCAGGTTTTAGTCATATGTTTTGGGGGATCCTGGCTTCCCAAAGAAAGATTTTTAAGTTATCATGGCTTGCATGTGGTAGGGCTGTGTCTCTGTCTGTCCTATCATCTTGCCTTCACAAAGAACTTCAGAAGATGAAGGTAACTGCAGCCACTTTTAATAGAGCTATAGTTGTTAAATATGATGCTTACTCATGTGCATGCACACATATGTACAATCATACTTTTTTTTTCTTTCACCCTGCCTATCATGAAAAAACATTGTCCACTGGGATGTCATTATTTCTAAAATTATTTCTATAGAAGTCACTGTTATGATAAAAGGAAAAAGGACTCATTACCAACTCAACAACTTGAGGACTATGGAAACATCTCTTCTTTGACAGGACTTACTTTTACTGATTTAATTACTAGTTGTTCAATATCTCATCAAAGAAGACTGGGATGAAAGTCCTCTCTGTAACAGCTGACAAAAACAGGTATAGCCAGGAAAATGCGTGCACTGGGATCAGTTCCAGTCATTTGATGTTTGGCTATGAGGATAATTTGACTTTCAGCAGTTTTTTTCCTCATTATGCATTTTACCCTGGGACTCTGTAATTTTAACTTTCCTCAGCTGCAGAGCGATGCTCAGGTGACCAGAGAGGGGACCATTGTTCAGCCTCAACTTTGACTTTTGGACACAATGCTGTGTTCTCACTCAGAACATCACTCTGAGCAAGTTGCTTTCTCAGGAGTATAGTCTTTATGCCCCTCCTTTTTCCAGCGTCTCTTTGTGTGCCAGTACTGTGTCCATAATTAGCAACCCAAAATCCAGAATAAGAAAAGTCATTTTTAGCATCTTCTTAGTAACACAACGTAGGCACATAATTCATATAAATTATGGAGTAAATGTGGTCTTCTGCTGACAATCGCACAGGTTCAGTCCCAGATAATACAATTTAAACAAACACACATTCAAGTCAAGTGCCTTTGATTTATCTGTGAGACAGAGAACAATATAGCACACATATTTCTTCACAGGTGGGAGAACAAAAAGTCCAAACATTCGTGCTTTATCTCTCTGTGGGCTGAGAACACAGCACGGAAGCCATGCACAGCTACTTTCTTGTGTTTTTTTTCTTAGACATTTTAAACACATGCTTCTGTGTAGCATTTGCAATACGGGTGAGCAACTTCAAGGGCTCGAGCCATATGTTCTTTCAGTCTGAGCTAGAGTCAGCAACCAGCATCTCCTCCCACCCGTTCTGACCCAGTCTGCCACTATGCTTAGATGCGGCTACCCACCGCCCTGGTTGGACTTTAAAACATCTCTGCCTTAAATGATGAGCTGCATCACATGGGATACTGTAGTACCTAAAGTATCTTGCAAATTTACTTGTTCTATATGTCTAGTAGGAAAATATATATCAGGCAGTACCTATCTCATCAAATGCTAACGTGCAATACAGAGTGAAGCAGTGTTTCTAAAAAAAGAGCAAAGAAGCAAACTTAACCCAACCTTGCTGCAGAGGATTTATCTTCAGTTACATTTTATTATACTATGCTAAATGCTGCCATGAAAACACCTTTGAGTAACTGTTTAATAAATTCTGTTCATAGAAGTATCAACTATGTAAATTATATTTTTTGAAAAAGCTTGATTATAATTTAACATTTCTCCTTCAGTCCTCTGACATTTGAATTTTAAAAATATTTATTTTTTTAAGGAATGTATTAGCTCAATGAATTTATATGTAGAATCATAGAATCATTTAGATTGGAGAAAGACTTTAAGATCATTGAATCCCACCCCTAACCTAGCACTGCCAACTTCACCACTAAACCATATCACTAAGCACCTCATCTAACATTTTTTTAAATACTATCAGAAACAGTGTGGCCAGCAGGACAAGAGAAGTGATTGTGTCCCTGTACTCAGCACTGGTGAGGCTGCACCTCGAGTACTGTGTTCAGTCCTGGGCCCCTCAGTACAAGAAGGACGTTAAGGTGTTGGATCATGTCCAGAGAAGGGTGATGAGGCTGGTGAAGGGGCTGGAGAACAAGTCCTACGAGGAATGGCTGAGGGAACTGGGGTTGTTTAGCTTGGAGAAGAGAAGGTTGAGGGGAGACCTCATCACTGTCTACGGCTGCCTGAAAGGGGGCTGTGACAAAGCAAGTGTTGATCTCTTCTCTCAAGTGACAGGTGATAGGACAAGGGGAAATGGCCCTATGTTGTGCCAGGGGAGGTTCAGACTGGTTATTAGGAAGAATTTCTTTACTGGAAGGGTGGTCAGGTACTGGCGCTGCCCAGGGAGGTGGTTGAGTCATCATCCCTGGAGGTGTTGAAAGAATAGGGAGATGAGTTTTTGAAGGACATGGTTTAGCGGAGGATGGGTGCAGTTGGACTCGATGATCTCAAAGATCTTTCCCAACCAGAAGTTTCTATGATTCTCTGAGTTAGCGATCAAGCACTCTGCATTTGTAAATCTAGAGACTCATAGTGCTTTGATCAGATACAGAGAAATTTCAACAGTCCAGAACTTACTTACAAAATGAATTATCCAGTGCTGTTATTGCTGTATAATATGTGTCAGACACATAACTAGTCCCATCAGACTTGCCAAAATATTCATAGCATGTCTTACATCTTCTTTTTTTTTTTCATGACCCCTGGTCTATATTCTGCTGACCTTCTGTATCTGATACGAGGAAGGAGGAGGCAAGCCATGGTGCTGTCCGAGACCCACTGGGTACCAGCCATCAGGATCATATGCCTGAAAAATTAATCTTAAAAAGCAATTTCTTTAAAGACAGTCTAGCTCTGGTGCTGCTCTGTGCCATGCGACCTGGCTGTCCTGATTCCTTCCCTTCTCTGTGATACAAAAGCATGCTCCATGTTAATCTAGAGACCATCCTATCTGGGCTAGTTTTCAAGACTCTGAAAACTCTTGAAACTTAAAGCATCCTGATGAGAAAGAGAAGGATACACTGAGAAATTTCCACTCTTGACACTGTTGCTTGTGCTATACTAGATGCATCAAAATTTACCCTTTCTAAACTGTTAAGTCTTAGTCTTACTCTGCTCAGGTAGGGGACAAGTATATACGACCTCAGCAGTCACATATAGATGTAATCAGAACCTGCAGGAGGGGAAAACTCTCTCAATATAAGCATGGCTTTACCTAAGGACAGGTATCACATCTTGTTCCCATTTAAGAATCCATTTCATAAAAGGTCAGTCCCAGAGCCTTACTGAAATCCAGTCATTTGGCATGCTTATGTATTTGGGTGGCAGCCAAGAGGAAATTTGAACATATTTCTGTTAAGGTGAACAAAAGGTGAGTGGTCCATCTATTGTGTCTGTGAAATAAAGATTTCAATATCATTGCTGTGGCTGTCTGCTTTTCTTTGCAAAAGAATTCTGCTGCACAGTTGTTGTTCAGTTCAAATACTGTCTATAAAAGGATATTTGAAGTATCTTTGTGTTTGCCTTGAAAGAAATGTAGGGAATAAAGAAAATGTTTGTGTTGTACATAGTCTTTAGAGCTGTGTGGAAAACTGAATCAAGAAATTCAGAAATTCACTCTCCCGTGCATTACTTTTAAAAAATCCTGTTGATGTTTGGAAAAAAAGTGATACTTGGCTGTAAGAGCTTTGCACTGACCCTATTTAAATTTATCCATTAAAAACCCAACAAAACAAAACCACCACAACTGGATGTTGGAGCCCTATAGGATTTTTTAAATTATTCCAAAGTTACAGGGATGTAGAAGCAGATAAGAAACTAGAATAAATGCTGAATATCTTTTTACCTACCAGAAAAATTTAATGAACCTTTCTTTAGGTCGCATTTCAAGTGTTGAGTACTGCTGTTTGCTGGGTGACAACCATGATACTGAAGCCACAGAGAATGCCTTAAAAATATTCCAGCGGGTCTAGTGGTATTTTTGGGAAGAGATGATGTTTCACATGCTTCTTTCCTGCTTCATTTAGGACAATTATCCTTCAGCCTTCTCTCTAAACTGATAGCATGGGATTCATCTCATCTTTTTAGCAATCTGAAATATATGTGTTTGTGCAAGCTGGTCATCTTCAACTCTGTAGTTAAGAAAGACGCCAGTCAGAGACAGACAGTCTGAATCATTTGATGTATGACTGACTGGACCATACTCTGAAAAGTGCTGGTATTCCTCCACTTATTGCAAAAGATATCAAACAAGAACAGAAATTGCTGTCTTCAACTTGATATTGAACTGTTATGCAACTGTTGCCACTAAGAGAATTCCAAGTCCTTCAGCTAGACAGGCTGTATAACATGCTTCTCCCCCCACACCCACCACCCCTCCTGCAACACTGTAAGCCAAGCAAATTTAGCTGAGCATATGTGCATGCATGCTCTGCCTTTTCCAAGGAAACACGGTAACTCCAAAACCAACAGCTATCTCTATATATTTAATAGTATTAAAATGCTATCCCCAGGCAAAACTACAAACAGAACCATTTACAGAAAATATATTTGAGGTAAACTTTCCTATTTATGCAACAGGATAAGACATTTTAAGTAGTTCACACTGTGCCCCCGGGTGTTGCTGGGAGGTAAGTGAGCAGCATTTTGGTGGTCTTGCACATCAGGAAGACGGACACACAAATGAAGGTGCAAAGCCAAGATCACACAAAAACAAAGCAACAGAACCAGGGACAGAATTCAGGCAACTGGGCTCCCAACCTTAGCCTGTGGCCAGCTATTAAATCCCTTGCAGAGGATATTCAGAGAAGCTTTTTGCCATTACTATGTTCTTCCTATGTTTTCCATGCAAGTTCCTATTTTAACACATTACGGTCTCTAATTTGAATGTATTTTTCCCCAGTTTTCGTTTTCTCACATGCATATGATCAAAGCCATGTAAGTTACATGGCCACAAAATTAAAACAAGTCACAAATAATGGTATCTACTGAGTGTTACATTATGACAGGACTAGCTGTGATAGATAAAACCTTCTTGTAGCTATGAGCTCAGTCTTGCATGAGTGAAGTCAATGTCTTTGCTGAGAGCAGATAGATACTGTGTTCCTTGAATGTATGTGAATATACCACAATTTAAATGAAAATAAATTCCTCCACATCATAATTGAAATTTCTGTTTATTAATAAGTGGTGCAGTTTTTAAAGACAGAACATAAAAAATCAGTTAAGAAGTATTATTTGCATAATATATTGAAATAAACATACTAAAGTTGTTCAAATATTGGACAGTGCCAGAATATAAATTACACATACAGTTTAAAAATTACGATAAATAATATTATAAAGAGCACTAAAGGCCACTTGTATAAAAGTTGTGTTCCCTTGTCAGCCAGAATCTGAAAAGCATCTTTGTAGCATGGAGAAAATTTCAGTGAGCAAGGCACAAATACCAGTAATAACAAGATGCCATAACTAGAAAACAAAATGCAGTTGGCTATGTAACCTTCAGTCTCAGTACATTCTATATGATGGAAATACAGGTTCCCACTTCCAGTATTTTACTTTACTTAACTTCAAACGAAAGCTACTAAAAGCTGAATTGGGAAGGATCAAATCTTACAGCCTAATTAATCAGAAGCAATAGTGATACCCAGGATCCTCATTCCCACTGTGCCCAGCTAAAAAGCACTTGAAAACAACCCCATTTTTCTCTGCGCTTCTGGAAAGTCTTCAAAAGTGAACACCCACATTCAGCTGGACTCCTGAAAAACTGGTATCACACCAAATTCATGAGGTGCTAGAAAACATAGGTTTGTAATATTTAGGCACCTAAAGCTTAGTGGTGGGGGCTGTGGGGTGCAAGGAATCAAGATCCAGCTCTTTTAAACATACTCTGCACTACGTGGGACAAACTCAGTTCTCACATAGGCAGACGTGACACCCCTGCAACAACTGGGTCCCAGCAGGGCTGAATTTGCTCCTTAATCTCTATTTTCTGATTATATTAGAATGTGATCTTGCAAACTGATTGGACCACAGTGCTGGCCTGAAGGCCACAAGTCAGCAGCCTCGCTACGCACGGGTTCAGGTGGGAATTAGTTTGTGGCATTTCAGGGCCACAATTTGAAGCAGAAAAATTTAAAACTATTTCCACTCTGAACCGTAACAATGCAGCAAAGTTAGAGATAAGAACAGAGAAAATATAGTCAAAGTCAGTTTAGAGAATTTTCAATCAATCTCTCTACATGCTGAATTCTCTTTTATTTTGATAGGAGCAGAATGATTAATTCAGCGCAGGGAAACGCCAAGGCAAGGACAACAGCCATCACACGGCAAGATTATTTTTAAAGGATCAAGTTCTTAAATTGAGCATAAACCACACTTTATATACCTGCAGACTTTAGCTAGACATTAATTTCTACCTTAATGAAATACTCAGTTTGAATCTGAAGTGAGGATGTTAGATTGATAATAATTCTGCAAAGACAGGTACACAATCTAAACACAGATCCACCTTTTCCAAAACTTACAGATGTGCATGATTTTTTAGTGACTGAAAAATAAGTGAAAAGAATAAGTTATAAAAAATGTCTTCAAACTAGTGCTGTCTTTCACAAGGAAATTAATTAAAAAAGAGATATCAAGACCCAATCCTGTTTCCAGTGCATTAGTTTGGGAAGGTTTCTTACTGACTTCAAGGAGAGCAGAAGAAAGCCCTACAGTTTCTGATTAAGAAAGGAGATGTCAAGGCATGAAATGAGCCCTTGGTCACTTGTAGGAGTTAAGAGTCAGCAAAGAACAGATTCCAATGGTGACTTCTGTTTAACTATATGTCAACAAAGTGTCAGTGTCAGTCTATATGCTTGGAAGATCTGACTCAAACAAAACTGATAGCTGTTTAATTGAAAAGTCACACACTAATGGAAGAAGGGATAAACCTAGTTCTTTCCTAGAATGAAGAAGAGTGCTACTGACCCAGAAGTCTCTCTCAGATGAAACTGTGAATAATTGGTTCCTTGTATGAGGTGAACCTACTCTACAAAAAAAAAAGGTCCTGATCTTTTAAATGTTGCCAGGCCTAATAATCACAGACATTTATTTTGTTTTGTCCAGTATCTATGGCAGAAACACAAACTGCAGTTTCAAGGTTGATGCGCTCCCTGTACTCAAACCTGAACTGGAGTCTGGTGAAGTTTCTGTGCACATTCCAGATCAGGGATGTCACCTTGCTGGTCACATCTTGACACTTATCAGTTGTAAGCATGGACAGCACAACAGATACACACCTTATTTTAATCCAGATCATGTAGGAGGCAGATTGCTGCTAAGTACATCACCTTCCTGAAACAAACAGTGACTGGTTTTAGTGCAAAGAAATGTGTTAGAAAATATATTAAATATAATCTAATATTAAATATTAAATAATTAAATAAAATAATTAAATATTACAATAATCTAATCAGATCTTCCTTGACCCTCTTCTTGGGTCTCTTCCAGAGGAACCAGAGATGTTCATTGCCGAGCTTACCACAGCACCTTTTAAGAAGAGACAGACAACTGGCCAGTTAACATGTCATTAAATACTTCATGATGTGGCTACGAATACTTAACCTGGTGTTTTTCAGCTTTATGTAGTAAATTGGTGTTGACAGCCCACAACAAATGCTAACTTGAAGGCAGTGCAGTTGCTAAGTAACTGTACACAGTGTTGGGCAGCCCAAATCCTGCTTTCTCTTGGGCTGCACTGTGCAGGTGAAAGCTCATGCAAGTCTCTCCCTTTTCTTGGATCTTCTCTTGGAATAAACATAGCTTTATAATCAGGCAATTTATGGATTTTCAGCCAGGTTTAATAATGAGGAAACATTCCCTTTATATGACCTGGCATTGGGAGAGATTAGAAAGCTGAACTGAAATATTTAATGGAGAATTGGGTATGGAATTGCATAGCACAGTCACTGTCAAAGATATTCACAAATCCATTTCTGAGATTGCACTTGGATTTTTGCTGCCTGGAGTTTTGATTGCTCAGATGTAGAAAGTATTTACGGAGGGTCAAACTCTATTGAATTCAGCAGGGATGCCAGCGCTTGACAGATGAAGTATGATTGTCTAGTATAAACTTACACCTATTTCAGAAGTAGTCTAGGAATGCTAAAATCTGTTTTCATTCTTTTTCATTCATTTGTCATGTGAGGTTTAAATCTTGCGAGTGGCCACAAACACATACTATACAAAATGCCTGCAGCAGGTGCAATACTGGTATTTCCACTGATGGTCAAAGAATTCCTCTCAATATGTCAAATTATACTGAATTACACTTTTGTTAGCTTATTCTCTTTGAGTTTAGCCATTAAACTGCACTGAACACAGATTACCTTTCAGGTCAATGGCTGTTTTGTCAATGAAGTAATTACCAAAATTGTGCTTCATGCCATCATAGTTATTATCTGCAGAACAGATCCAATGAATTAGCCCAGTCTTCAAAGTTTGTAATGGTCCTGTATTATTTACTTGAGCAACAACAACAATTTTTTTTCTCCCTGAAGTTCTATCCCAGAAGAATGTATCACAATTTAGCTGAAGAAGCTGATGAAGTAGAGAAGATTGTAATATTTTAGATAGATCTTTAAATACAGAATAAAAAGAATGCCTACATCTGGAAGAGAGCAGAAGCTCACTGAATGGAATGATTGTTATGTGATGTCAACAAGACTGAGGAGCCAAGCACGAAGTTTACTACAATGGGCAAAACCCAACAAGGTATCTTCCATTGAAACACACTCTACCCAGGCCTATGCAATGCTCAGTCACACGTGGGAAGCCCAATAATGTGTATTTCTTTCTTGTGCTCTGATTGGATGTGCCACTGATGCTCAGCTGTACAGCCGCAGTATAATACATGCAGTCACTACAGAAAGTTCACTTTCTAACATTTCACACGGGCCATATCCTTGTATCTTTTTCGGTTAGTGCTCCAGTCATGATGAAGTCATTGTGTGGAATGACAGAGGTCATCACCAACAGGAGGCAGGCATGAACCATGGTAAAGAGGTTGCACCTTGGATCAGTGGGGTAGGGGTGGGAGATTTCCCATGGACTGTGGATGTCTCTGATCATTTGACAACTCAGCAAGTCATCCTCTCTTTCCTTTAAAGATGGTAGAAAATTAGTCATTGTAGATAATTATTTTAAGATGAGATTAATCTTACACTAAAGCTGATGTGTGCTTTGGTTCTTGTACCCTGTGCTCACCGACTGTACTGATCAGTTTTTCACCAACTGTAAAAAGTGCATAGCCATTGAACTTAACATCAGATGGACGCTATTACATGGACGCCTGGACTGACATCAAACAAATCCTGCAGAGGGTGTTTGGAGAGGTTGGTTCCACTAGCTGTATAGATACTGCATTCCCACTGTAGTGGTGAGATTTTTGATTCATTTCTGTCCTATTCCCAGTGGGCTGGATTGTTTTCCTGCTGTCCCTCAACTTAAATTCCAATTCCCATGAAAAAAATATTTGGCTGAGGTGTATGGAGTATACCTATCCCTCTGTTGCTCAGGGACAGGCAACAAGAATGGTATTTATTTATTTGTACATTGATTTTAAATATGGCACATGTTAATGGATTTGGAGTTGTCCATTTCCAAGAGAAAGAGTAAACAGAGAGAAACAGATCCTGGCAGCATCCCACATTGTGGAACTCACAGGGAAGAGAATAGCAATACTCTGCATATCTAAGGAGATCAAAGCGCTTGGCAGATATTAGTGAATTGAGCCTTACAATCTGTATATATGTACGCAAGTGTAACTCCCAATTAACTGACTGGGAGACTGAGGCACAGTCACATTATGTAGCTTACCTAGCAGTACGTAAATCAATAAAAGAATGGGATTTATAAATCTTGAGTTCCCTACGCTGAACAACCATAATTTTGGAACAGAAAGAAAATTTGGCCCCATAAGTAATAAATGGGATTAGCAAAAGGTTTTCTACAAAATAGCATTGTAATCATGATTTGAGCAATTCTATACACAATAGTGGTGTTTTTCAAAGTAGTTTGAGGGATTTATATTTACATTTTACATTAAATAAATATTCATGATCAATCCCAGGAGATGACTTTAATAATTTTAAATTCTATTCTTAATTTCATTTTGACATTGTATTTCATGGGTAGTTGCATAATATATCACATGAGAAACATTTAGTTCACAAAACCCATTCCAATAAGGACATTGACTCAGCTTTTTCCCTGTTTTGAATATTAGATGTTCTTGACTAGGTTCATTAGAGATTGATTTACTTATATTAGAAAAAAAACGTTATGTTTGCACAAAGGGATATTGCTCCCGAAAATATTTTTACTTTGCTGCTCTGTTTACTTAATGTAGCAAGGACCACCATATCTTGCCTGTTATCAATTCACCATTGCTGTATTGAAGAGTATCTGATAGATATGTATCATAGAAGAAATCAGCTGTACCATTTATATAGGGTAAAGTCATGCAAACCATGCTCAAAACTAAGCTCCTTAGTTTTGGTAGCATGAAAAAAACTGCGTTAGTAAATTGTATGAAATGGTGCAGAATGACTACCACTAATATCACATGCATCTTATGCAGCCATTGGTGTTTTGAACTTGTAAGCTTTGGGTGTACAGTGAGATATACAAAGTATGCTTACATTACATGGAGAAGTCAGCCAGTGACTGCTCCACACACACACTTTTAAACTGGCTTATTTGAAGGGGTCCATATTGAATCTGAAATCCCATCTCCTGTAGAAGACAAAGGCATGGAGCCACTTGGTGTAAAAGGGTCAGTGTCTGTGTCCGTTTCCCCCTCTGCTAGGTAGCGTTTCTCTCTCATCCACGTCGATCCCCCATTTGGGCCAAACGGAAAGTCATCTCTTTCTTGGGAGATACTGAAGCCACTTGGGGAGCGCTCCAGTTCCTCATGGTTGACAGAGAGAAGGGATAATGGAGTATCACTGTCTCTTGTTAAGCTCCTTCTCTGCCTTGGAGACACCTTATCTGAGTAAGGGCTTTGTAGGTCTCCTTGAGAGTGGTAGCTAACTTGGGAGTCCATTAATGTAAATATAGGCAAAACTGTTGGCCTTTCTGCATATGAAGTTGAGGAAGGTGTGGCTTGCAGTTTGCCAGAGTTTTGCCCACCTATTGATAAAGGTTGTGAATGAGTCATATGACCATGTGCTGAGAAACCATAAGGACTAACTTTGTTGACTGGAACTTGCTGGAAATTGTAAGGAGTTTCATGAGCACACTGCTCAGTGTATTTATATATAATTGTTTTTAATTCAGAATATTTGTTGTCTTCTCTCTTCTCCTTTGCAGGAGAAGCAGTTCCTTTCAACGGACTTATCTCAGCAACTTGTACTTGCAGCTGTTCCATATGATGCATATGCATATCAACAAGAAAATCCAGTTTCTTCCCCATGTCATTCACCTGTAAAATACCAATATTATTATATAGTCTGAAGTCAGTTGTTCAGTGAAAGAGTCAATGCTCCCATAGGTGCATTGCCTCCAGCAATGCTGTGCTGTTCTCTTTATTGGTCATGAAGGTAATTATAAGATAACCGTGACTTTCCATTGGAAGCTGGACTGCAGTTGATGCCAGCTAATCCGCTAACTGCCTCGGATTAAGAAGACACAACCCTATGGGCGGTGTGTAAAAAAATCTTAGCATTGCCAGATATTTGGTAATCCAGTATCCAACAGCATTCTGTAACGTTATGACCAAAATCTTGATACCATACAGTATACAGGTATTAACAAAATAGAACAGATGGAATTACCTATGCACACAGACCTATTCTCTAATCCTCATCAGTCCCACAACATTAGGGTTAAATATCAGGACTAATTTTCTTTCTCTTGCAATAATACCTCATGCCTGAACATTTAAATTCCATGAAAGGAACTGATATGAATCAATGACACTTGCCTGCACCTTACTTACTTAAGTATTTAAAAATGAGAGTGCCTTGATTTGCTAAGTAATAGGTTAGGATGCACAAAGAGGGCCCAAAAAGTACCTATGGAGGCAATCCTTTTGAGTGCCAGACCCTTCAAAGGAAGGTGGTGCTCACAGCAAAACATCAGACATGATAAGCATGGAGCTTAAGCGAATTAAAAAGTCCCATCTAAACATCACGGTTAGGGTCTTGGGGCCATATATAATGATCATTCATTCAACAGGTTTCAAAATGTATGCTTCCCAGGTAACTACATCCTTTCATGCAAACAAATAACAGTTTTGTGATCATTAGTACAACATCTCTGTGAGTCTTGATCATCAACACTACATCTGATCAAGTCAGCCAAAGACTCAGATGGAATTTATGTCAGCTTTATCATTTCTGTACAAGCACCTTAGTCTCCATCATCGCATGACATTACATACCTGTCGTTCAACTTTAACAAATTTGCCCATCATACTTTGGTCTTCAGTATCTGCTGTAGATGCTTTGGCTACGTATGGTTCATTTCTATAAAGAATTAATATCTCTATTAGTGTTCAATTATTCTTTGCATTATAGTAAGCAATTTATATCAGAAAACATCTTGGTGTTATATTCATATAGCTCCTTGTGGCCACATTTAAGAAAAGACTGACTTCAGTAATTTATCATACTAATAGGATCTAAAGTCTATTCTACATGATTCCAAAGCATTTCTAAAAAACACATTCCTAATTTTTAATTTTACTACTGCTAGGACTCAAGTGAGTATCTGAGGAGTGCTCTGCTGGCTAAAATCATGCAGCACCTCAGTCTGAGGTAAATTTATTTTTTAATTTATTTTATTTTTTAATAACTATTTTTCATTTTAGTTATAATAAGAAAATATTAGGAACAAACAGAAGCAAACAAAAAGTTGCAAATGACAGTGAAATTAACCTCAGATTTGGTGAAATAATTTCAAGTTTGTAAAAAATGATGAGGTAGTCTAGATAGTGGGTCTACGGATGGCCATGTGTTTTTAAGTGTAATTCTTTATAATTATAGTCTTTGAAGACTGAGTTTGAGATTCAAGGCTGAGTGGGTTTTTTCTCATTTTCATTAAGTAGGTGGTAGAGACTGGAAATGCTGAAAAGACACAGTCTGGCCTGGAGATTTAATGTAGATTCCAGAATAATTTTCCTTCTATGTAATTTCCTACTACCCATCCACCAGATAGACTAACTAAGGATGTAAGAATTTGATCTCTGCTTAACTAAAGAACTTTGATTAATAACTTCATGGGATCTAGGACAGTCATTATCAAGTTAAATCTTCATCAAAATGTTTCCAAATGATCCTCAAAGGCATTTATACCTTTCTATAACGTATATCAAAATCTAGAAAAACAATTTCTAAGCACTTGTTCTTTAACACGACTTATAACAAACACGTTCTAAAACTTTTGTTTTAACGGGTCCAGTTCTCCTTGCAATAAAATCCAAAATATAGCTGTGAATATATCTTACTAAAGCAGATAATTAAATATGACTAAAACATGTCAGATCTTTCACATGAGGCTACTGCTGATATGGGCTTATTCAAATGTTGCAGTTTACTTTGTTTCCCAAATGATCATTGCCTCTTTGATCTATGTACATCTCTGGCTTCACATTCACGTTCTTAGATTTTTCCATTGAGTGGTATAAACCAGAGAGAGACAAGTTAATTTATTTTCTGTAAGGTTACTTCTGTTCTGAGCAACCATAACAGCTTTGAGGACAGATTGTTGACAGTCTTGTGTAGTTCTTCACAAGTGTTTATTGTCAGATTGATGGTTGTAAATAACAGAAGAAATGTCATTTATTAATGAAATAACAGGGAATGCGGCAACACAATAACGTGCTGTAACTTTCACACCCAGAAATCTGGTATTGGTTTTAAAGCAGCATCATTAAAATTCTGGGCTTGCCATTTGGTGGGGGCTATAATGAATTTTTCTTCGCTTCAAGAAGATAACTGGCTTACCTTGGTGATTTTTATTGAGCCTTTAAATTAGTTTAATTATTGAATGTTAGAAAATCAGCACATCAGCAATCAAATGTACATGTTTCATATAAAAACAAAATTCCAAACCATAGAGAACCTAAGCTGGACAATTAAGAAGACAGTACGTGTATGTTTCCATCATACATTTTTCTTAGAGAAGTTAGTATTATTCTGGCTCATCTTTTACATACATGTATCTTGTAGCAGTATATCCCCTCTGAATCATAACTATAACAGTGTACCAGCTGAATTAAGGGCATGCTTATTGGTATGAATGAACTTCTAATTTCTGGTTTGCTAGGTATAAAAATGTCACCTGGGAGACTGTTGTGAAGGGTAAGAAAAAGCTCCTCCCTTTTGGGATTTCTTATGCTTCGGAGTAGATGGAGGTCCAGGTGTAAAAATCATATCTACTCTGAAAAAAAAGAAAAGTGCAATTGCATAAGTCCATCTCTAAATGCTAACACACGATCGAAAATATTATGCCCTTCTGCAGCAAATGGTAGCAAAGGTTCAAAAACGAAGCATGTTTTGATTTGATAGCATATTGAGGGTCATGACATGTTTATTCTGTTCATGGTCCACAATCAATATATTGAATTGTAACTACCTGGTAATTTCAGCGTAATTAAGTAATTATCTAGCTCATTGTTTCTAAATTTTGACATTTGAAACACATGACTTCGTTGCCTTCAAAGAAACTAGTTTTTTTGTCAAAAAACCTCCACAATAGCTGCTTCTAAAAATATCAGGAGATTCGTAAGTTTTTGTGCTTGATAGTGAAAAGTAGAATTTGTTGGAAGATGGTAATTCCTTATGTCTTCATTAAAACAATGACTTTCTGGCAATTATTGTGCCTGTTAGTAATTTTTTTTTTTTGTCTTTACTAATTATTCTTCCAGTTGAAAAATATAAGTAGAGATGAAGTTTCACAAGGAATCCTACCTGACTTTTATTTGGAACAAAATCAAAAGGATCATTTGGGAGGATCCAGCATATTTAATTGTACGCTTTTACCTTCTGTGCTGAGACTGAATGATACAGCTACACGCGTACACAAAACCCACATACAACAAACGCACACACACATGTACACTCAAACCTCGACAAACTCACTACCTCAAGCTCAGACCTGCACCCATGGTTCAGGAAACGCAGCACAAATTTTTGCAGACATGCCTCAAAAGCACATCACAAAATTCATGGTTTCATGAGGAAAGAGCTGTGGGGGACAGATTGCAGCTGAATAGTTACAAAGCACTGAAATTCCAATTTTTCTTTTCAGATATAAGTCAATTTATACCTGAGGGAAGGGGATGTAAAAACTTCTGTGCTGATACCTTTTTGCACTTCATGAGATGTTTTCAACAGGCACAGGTCAGCAGAAGATCCAACCCAAATAAAATCTCTGTATGGAGCAATTATTGTTTCTATTTATCATTTATGAAAAGGGGAGAAGGGGATAAACTTGGGCCTAATCAAATAAGGCAATGGTCAAGAAAATTCACAGGACATTTTACTCCACTTTCCCCGTTCTAAACATGAGTCAATGGCCTGTGCTGCAGTTACCCCTGCTAGTTTCTCATTTGCCTTTCTCATCTGGGGAAAAGGCTTTCTTATTGACCAGTTACGTGATGCATACAAATAGGCCAACTATACTTCCATTTTTGCTCGCACAGCTATATATTTTCCCCATTTTCAGAGTATTCTTACCTTGCCTGAAGATACTTTATCCTGGAAAGCATATCAAGATGCCCTGCTGAGTATTGCTCTATCACATCCTTTACATCGTAAGGCCTCAAAGTCTCCTTGAATTTTTTTTTATAGAGACGAAACTGTAGTATTCTGCATAATAAACAGAAAAATCACTAGCTTCTTACATAAATTCCATAATGATAATTTTCAATTTTATCAAATAATTGATAAATAATCTGGATGTTTGAAAATAGAGCATGTTATTTCAAAACAACGCCAGAAAGCATAAACTGAGAATATTTAATATCAGACTACGTTTGTAATATAATAGTATATAATAGATGGCTTTCATAATGAATAGGCTAAGACAAACTAACTACATAAATGTCTTTTTCAGTACTATCATCAAAACTAGAAATGGTTCAAAGCTACAAAATCATACGTGGATTTTATTTTTGAAGGATATGTGTCACAGAAGTTTTGAAAATGTGAAGCTGGAGCTGCTTTTTTATGCATTAGCCTATTATAAAGCTAATTTATAGTATAACTAATGCTGAGTAATTTTCAGCTTGGATTTCATTTCGCACCTGGGAAAGTTTTGGATAGAAAATGTTAATTAGATCAAACTGAGGAAGAAGTCAGAAGCAGTTAAGTTTGTGGAGAAGAGAAAAAGTTTTAGAAGTGCTTAAACTATCCTTGAAAGAACAGCAGTATATCATTATTGTAGCAGTAGTATTGGTGGTAGTAGTAATAATAATAATAATTGCTGTTATTATCACTATTATTATATCTCAGCAATTAATATCAGAATTCTTAGAATAAGGACCAGTGCTGTCCAGAGCACTTGACAACTGTTTGGCATTCTTTTCTTTGCATTCTTTTCTTCTCATACATTAGTTTACACAGTTATATCTTGGCAGATTAAACAAACAGACAAGAAATGTAAAGAATGAAAAGCACTTTATTTCTTTAATCTGTCTTAGGCTCGGTATGTGAGGGTTTGTTTTCTCAATAGTTTCCATGTTCTTATTGGTCTGAATTAGGGAATTGCTGTAGTGTTTAAAAATTCTGAACTGTTTTTAACTCAAGGTTGGTGTGGAGTTTCAAGCCTTTTAAAATCTGTATAAATTTTAATTTAGGAAAGATAATTTTATTAAGTCTTTTAAAGGTTCTTTTTCAACTCTAACTCTGTTGCTTATAAATCTTTCAATATTTCAAAATTATACTTATGCCTATTACAGCCCAACTCTACATGATAATAACAAAACTATACTTATAAAAAGTAAAAATGAAAAAAAGGAACCATACTGTTAGCAATTTCAATTTAAAAGCTCCTTGATCATGACCCTGAAAATCCATTAAGTGGTTTTGTCTGAAAGAATTACTTCTCATTATCATTCAGTGTCTGGGTAAACTATAGAAGGGAAAAAAAATGCTTTTCTCATGTTTGAGTTTAAAGTGAAATTGCACAACTCAATTAGGTTTGCACAGGATGTGGGAAAGGAAGTTTTGCAAAAGTAATAATAGCATGTCTTACAGAGGTGGAGTTGGAAAACAGGGCAGATATATAGTCTGTGTTTGAAAGCAAGCAGGTATCTGGGAAAGAAAAGGAAAACTGTAGAGGAAGTAGGGAAAAAGAAACTTCCAGTGGGAGGGAAGGAGTCATGGGTAACATGAGCAAAGCCTCTAGGACATGGATTTTAACAGGCTGGAGAAAGCTTTGAATTTTTAATGACTGCTTCTCCTGCACCCAATTGGAAAAGAACCAGGAGAATATATATTATGGTTATATACATATAAGGACATAATTATATGCTTATAACCATCTTCCTTTAAGCTTTTCTAAGAAGATAATTTTTGGGCACTCCAGACTTTCAGTATTTCACCTGGAAGGTAGAAAGTCCATGACCCAAAACTTAACAACTTCTAGAATAAAAAGCAATTGCAATGAAAGCAGAGTGTTTTCTTATGGGGACTTTATTCAGAGTGGAGGAATAACAGAGGATCAGTGAATGAATTCTTCATGCTTGATGTGCTAAACATATTATCAAGAATTACTAGGAGTTTTCTAACCCTAAGCAGTATCTCTTGGGATAAAAAAACAGATGTGACGCAAGATGACTGCTGAAATCAGAAGCTGAAAACTGCCGAAATGGAGACTTCAGTATCTATTAAAGTATGACAGCAGAAAAGTACATTGGACACTCATGCACTTGTGAATGAAAATAAGTTGAGTCAGCTTAGATTTGCTGAGGAAAAAATCCAGTTTTACACAAATAATGCAGTCACTAAATTGAGCATGATACTGTATTCATAGCATATTTTAATGAGAAAGTGTCTATATTATGCTTTTATAATAAATAAATACAACATAATACATTTATGGAGCATCTTGCAAAAATGGCATGGTCAATGTTACTTAAAAATATTTTTCTTTTTGCATATTTTCAAAGAGGACTTCAAATAGTGTCTGTCTTGTGTTCTTCAATATATCTACAATGATCTAATTGATTATATTTTTAAAAAAGCAATAACAGCAACAATAATCAATATGTAGCAACATTGTAATGTGATTTCCTGAAGCATAAGCATTCAAAGTCAAAGCAAAGCACTGAGGAGCATCAGAGCCATTTACCTGACAGCTCGGATGGCTGTCTTGAAAGTGGGGATCATATCTTCCATAAGGAAGTCACTACTGTCGCCTCTCTCTTCGGCAATGGGTTCCCCTGTTCCTGCATCTGAAAAGCAGGTAAAAAAAAAGAAAACCTGTGTAAACACCTGATTACATAATATTTAGAGGGAGATCTGGCTGACTAAAGCACTACATAAAGTAAGCGTGATTTAGTAAAGGAACATCTCTATAGGTTCCTCTTTCTTTGGTCAGCTCTTGAAAAGGATTTCATAATTCTGCTGGAACGGCTGCAAAACAGGTTATTTCAGTGATCTCCTCTCAGATTCCAGCATTTCTGTAAAACTGGGAACTTCTCTTTTTTTCCAATGGATTAAGAAGTTCCCAGTTTTTGCGCCTTTTCCAATGAAAAATCTTTGCCACGTTCATTTTACATAAGGCCAGAGGAGGTCTAGAAGCTACAGGCCACATTCTCCTCTGACTTGCACTTCTTGGAACTCATTTACCTTTGTGTAAGAGAATAATCAAGTTCTTGGTGTGGACACCCAGACTACATCCATGGTAGTATGCCCAGTACGCACTGATGCCAGCTGGTATAGCAAAGGAGAAACTGCTATGTAGAGGCCATTTAGACACTATAAGTAAGAAGAGGAAAATGCGTGCCTAGGGAAGCTGAGAGGAAAAATACATTGTGATGTTACATGGACATAAAATGGAAATCTGCTGAGAGACAGCAGTCTTAGGCAGAGTGGAAGGGAAGCAGCAATCGACTCTATAAAATACACTTCTAAGAGATTGCAGCAAGGAAATATGTGAGATGCCTGGGTATGGGCAAATGCAGTGCTGGTTGTAGTCCAGGAGGGAGCTACCTTAGCATAGCATCCCTGCTGATAAATGGAGCCATGATAGCATGTTTTCTGGGGGGAAAACAGATTCACTGCACAATGTGCCTTCTTTTTTCCAGGTCAGATAGGTTGACTCCACCACTGGCTTTATCCCATGTCAACTGCTGTTTTTATGGTAGTTCACTTTGTTGCCTGGACTCCAGCATTCATTTCCTGAGGCTTCCCATACTTGGCCATACTTGGCCCAGAAAGTCACAAACCTTCAACTGAAGATGCAGAGGAACAAAGTAAAATGGGAAAAATAGGGAATGGATAGAAAGACATCAACACAGATAGGCTACCTTCTGAGCTTTGCCAAAAAGCGTACGCTTTCATTCGGAATGCAGTGCGAAAACGCTCCTTATTATTCAAGACAACATTCTTAGGCTCTTTTGAAGGACTTTCTTCAATGGCATCTACATTCAGAGGGGTAAATAGCTTTCCTTTAGTATTGGTACCACGAACCCGATCCAAGAGACCCAGCTTTTGGCTACAAAATAAGCAAAAGTAATCATTTTCCTCCTTTGTACACTTTTAAACTTGTTTTCATGACGTTTTAAGTATATAATGGGCTAAATAAATGTTTTGTGCACAAGGACACTGCTGGGGCTACCTTAATACATCAATGGTTTTGCAAGCAACAGCTAAGCTCCACAGACAATTAACTGTTTTTTATGAGTATTTTTTTGTACCAAAGTTGAAAATGTTACCAGAGGGCCTTGCTATAATCTCCATGTAACATATCTCAGTGCTTCAGCTCCACTAGCATGACAGAAGCATTAGATTTATACTAAGAGAAGAAATACCACTACTTAGGTAGTTATGGTGTCTAACGATAAGGATGCTTGACCTTTCCTTTTCCGGGCTTCCTTTAACTCCTGGGTCTGTGACAGGCTATTAAATGAATAATTCATGTGCATAGCCAGGAGTAAAAGAAAGTCAGATGCTCTGTGAAACAAATAAATTATCAGCAAAACACTGGAAAGGCATTGCCAAGCCATTATTAGGTACATGGTAGGGCAGGCTACCCAGCTGTCTCTACCATTCACTATACTAGAAGTTGATGTGAACTATGCAAATTGCAGTAAAGTGACATATTTTGTTCTTTTGATGATTCCTTGCACTGTGCTCTCACATATTTACTGACCAAAGGCATTTTTCAACTAGAACTGCATCTACTTGCTATCTTACCAGCACCAGTAACCATTCTGACAGCAAGATGACTGTAATGGTCCTAGAGGCAATTACTACTGCCTCTGAAAAGAGCAAAACAAAAGGAATTTGCTACAATTTGATAATGTGTGTATCAAATTAAATATGCTCTGAACACTTCATTGTTGTTGGATGTTATAAATATTGGATTTGCTCATTTACTTTGCTTCTTAAATATTTGTTAATTTCACATCTCTTAAAAATGGACTAGATGATCATTATAAGTCCCTTCCAAATAAAATATTCTATTCTAAAATGTGAGGCTAAGCCATACTAAGAAAGCCTACTTTTTGACCCATTCCTGGACACTGCAGTGTGGGACAACACTGGGGAGAGGTTAATTGTGTGCACATGGTCAAAAAGCACTTATATGTAGGACACCAGATCAGACAGTTTTAGTAGGGGGACAGAAGAAGCCAAAGCAGCTATCAGGTTTCTGAGAGCCACAGATGGGAGCACAGTTGAAGGATGAACTGCAGTGGTGTCCAGAAGAAAGAGATTTAATAGCTATACAAAGAGGTATCTGTGCAGTATGTTTAGCTGAAACCACTGACTTGCTGGCAGGAGAGGCAAGCGTGGGAATGGTCCACCATGCGATGACATAGCAGACAAAAACAGAGACTTGTGTGCAGACCTTCCAAGGGAATGATCTCACTCACAGAAATACTCATTCTATATTTAAGGAATTATCTTAGTCAGATGGATTACTTCTGTATTCTAGCATCTCTGGTGTCATTGGTGCACCTCTTTGAAAGAAGGATATGTTTCTATCTCAGAGGTCTGTCTATGGCAATATCACACCACAATGGAAGGTCTTAAGACATTGCCCTTGAAATGATAAAGGTGAGATGGATTTAAAGATGTATAATGACTTTACACCTTTCATAAGAGTATTGGTTCTAGTAGGAATATTGCAACTTACAGCGTACAAAGCTCCTATCTGACCTGAAGTATTGAAGATCACAGCTGTTATAGGGTTGGGGCTCCTTGACCGAGAATGCAATGAAATATGAACTTCCCCATCATAAAAGATGGAAGCGCTAAACCTTTATGTAAGATGTTTTTTCAGACCTTCTGAATTTTCTTGTTGACAACATGACAATACTTGTGAATGTCATTTCTGTAGCCTAATAAATTCAGACACTTGCCCTTCATTGCATGTGCGAAGTGTGTGCAAACATGGAAGTATCAGCTAAGAAGGACTTGTATGAGTATGGAGACATATACCCAGTTCTGAAACAGCAGCATTGCCAGGAGTTTGGTCAATGATGTGAGGAGATTTAAGTATGGATTTGAGCAAAGAATTAGAATAGTCAAAGTGAATGGTATTACTATTACTCGGACTTTGCCTTAATGTAATTTCCTGAGGAATTCATGGTGTGGAAGGAAGATACAAAAAAGTGCAGACAAATGTACAGAGCAAAAATCAGGGAACACTTCCTTCTTCCTTCTTTGTAGAAAATTATGAGATGTTACTTGTGAATGTCTGTGCCAAAATAGTCACCACAGAACATGTAGGGCAGTCTCATGTTCAGTCTTAAGCAATTGTTTAACAAATTATTTCCATAGTGTTAGCTTTTGGGTTGGAATCTTAATCCAATTGATCCACTATAACGCTCTTAAGGCTGAACTGATGGTGAATGTAGGGTCCCAACAAGTGGTTTATGTTCTACTAAGATAGGGAGAATCATAAACCATATGACCTCTTCCCCTGCATCATTATCATTCTTTCAGAAGCCATCCTTGAGTGCAGTAGTGCTTTACAAGACAGGAGACTACAACAGTAATAAGTAAGTTTTGAAAAGGCATGAAAAATAAAGATGAGAAAGTAAAAGTCAACTGAATTAATTGTGTACGGGATTTTTGGCAAAAAGGAATTCTCATGTCTCAACAGTAATAAACGCAAAGTTTGAAGAACTAATTAATTTTGTGAAGGAGTGTCAAGAAGAGCCTGGAATTGGGGTAAATAGCTGAAAAAAGATTTTAATGCAAAGAAATGTGCCAAACATCTAGCTGAGTGATAACGAAGAGTCAGGCAATATAAACTGATGGGCATGAAGATATTAGAAGAAGTAAGCTTATGATGTCTTCAATGTGAAGAAAAAAGAGCAATTAAGCATGTCTGGCATGTGGTAAAATGAATATTCATTTGTAAAATGAATAAGGCTGTGAAGAAACTGGAGCAGTTTTAGGATGAGTAGATGTATTCAGTGATAATAAAATGAAGACATATTTCCCTAGGTCTGAAAAAAATTTATGTTCAACAGGTTGTTGTGGAGATCAGCTTTTCCTGGTGTGGGGATTAAAAGGTCACCTATTATAGATGAATCTCAAATGAAAGAGTAGACTGTAGTCCACCTCTTCTTCAGGATTTCAAGATTAAACCTTGTTGAAAGAGTTTCTTGAAAGACCTTCCATGATGAGAAGGAAGTTCCTAGAAGGATTAAATCTAGCAGTGAAACTCAGATGATTTCAGATGATGAGGTGATTTTCTCAAAGTATGTAAGTGGACACATACTCCATATTGGCTTCGAGCAATGTATTAAATGTCACAAGACTTGTTTTAGTAACACTACAGGTAAGTTCTCAAGAGAAGAATATGTTTAAGGGAAAGAACCTGAAAGATGAAGAAGCAGAAAAATAAGTGACCGAAGGTTTCCATTGTTAATAAAAAACAGTTTAATACTATATTAGGAAAATACATTTGTCATTACATATGGCCTCTGACTCTCTCTCCAGAAAATGCTTATTCTTTCAAAATACATATTCAGATCTCTCAAAATTTGACCCTTAAAACTCCTGTAATAACTCTCTTCCTTACCAAAAGGCAAGGGGGCATGAACTGCATTGCAAGGATCCATAGCAACGAGACCAGCAGGAAAAGGGTCTAAAACATTAATCTTCCAGATTTATTTTTTGATATAAGACAGAAATACAAGCAATATATGCAGAAACCTCTGCTATAGTGCTATACAAGAATAGCAACGATCAAGACAACGTATCCACTTCATAGATCAAAACAGATCAAAATATTCCTCTTGCATTCAACACAAAAAGCAGCACATTCATTTGTGGGTTGTTGTGTGTTTTTTTGGTGGGGATAGGGATTGGAGCGTGGGGTGTATGGTATAATATGAATGAAAAGCATTCCTAAATTCTCTTTCTAGGGAGTTTCTCAGATTTGCCCATTGATAAGTGTCAGTTTAGGAACAATATGTTTTCCCAAGACTCTTGCTTAAGCATCATAGTTTTTAGGAGCTAGAATTCATCTGGTCTGTCTTAAGGTGTTTAAAACTTTGAAAGCTCTGTTTAATATTAATCCTTAGCCTCCTTTCTATAACTAATGGGAAGGCAGTAACCTACAGAGTGCAGTTCAGGTCCATTTCACTTGGGATAACTTAAGACCTGGGGGAACATGTCACTTGTTATTGACTACAGAAAGATCTAGATGAGAAGTCATTTAAAAAGCAGATCTCTAGTCTAAGTTACCTGAGCTGAAGCTTTCCTCATTTATTGAATCTTGATGATTAACCCTTAAAATAGCATTTAGATTCATAACAGTACATTTATGTAATAAATAGATAATTGTGTTAATATCCAGGCAGCCAGAGCAGTAGAATCATCAGAAAACAATTCATCAGCTTCATATGAAAAAACACCATGGTACGTTGTATAGAAAAAAACCCAAAACAAAACCCAAGCTACTTTCCAGATAACTACTAGTGTCATTAGAAAATAATTGATTTTATTCTCATTTCCAAGGGATGAAATCTGGCTCTGCTGGGGTTTTTGTTTTCATTGTGCTTTTCAAAAAGAATCAGGAAACATTTATTCTCATGATGCAATCACCTTCATTAAAACAGCATGCGCATGGCTCAGTCTCAGAGTATGAAGCATGCGCAGATCACATTATCCTTCATGAAAGTAGCTAGGACAGTGGTTCCCACCCACAGATTCATGTACTGCTGCTCGTCTTTCAGACTTCTATTGATATTAGCTACTCTTCCTCCCCTTGAGACAGTGGTCCAAATTCATTTGGCTTCCTTATACTCGATGAAATGCGATTCCTGACTTCCACAGCAGTTCTAGAAACTGGGGGGATTCAAATGTGTCCCAAACACGATGATAAATATGCAGAGTAGTTTCTCTGATTAGTTTTGATAAATTGACATTGCTTGTCTTCCGTGTTACTGTAGCTTCTCCCTTGTGGTGGAATAAAAATTTTCCCAAAACTTTTGTCTTTGAAGTGGAGTCCCAAGATGAGAACTTCTTACCTCTGTGGTTGATACAGACCACCATAAAGGGAAGAAGGCAGAAGCAATGCAAACAGTTTGGCCTGAAAGCTTCCCACCTATAGAAAATTTCAGCTCTCAGATTCTTGCTTCCTAAGAGCAGGGGGAATAATTTTGGAACATCTGAGAAATGAATTTGGGGGCTATATATACAACAGATGGCTGGCTTCTGCAGTAGATGCTTTATCTGCTCAGAATAAAGGGTGGGAACCACTGAACTAGCCATACTTTTCCAGAAACTGTCATGCAAAGAGATAATGCAGTTACATCCAAACATGCAAGCCAGATACTCTCCTCTCTGTGCTTTGCCTAGTATTGGAGTTTCATAAACAAATGGTACATGTATGAGAAGGAAAAATAATGAATTAATGCTAACAGTGAATGAAACACAGCTCTTTCCCATGTATTTACCACTTTCTCCCAACAAGGAGTAATAATGCTTAGGGGTTTTTTTCTATATTTTTACAGTCTAATCATTCATTATATTTAGTTGGTCTCAAGTAACTGGAAGGAAAAAGCAGTTATGTTTAGTCCAGTATTTTACAATATTATCAACTGTACTTAGATGGGTAAACTTAGCTTTGGAAAATCATGCATTCTGAATGAGATTTCCAGAAGTATTCTCCTTCGAACTATTCCCAGTAGAAATTACCATGAATCTAACATCATGGGGACACCATGAATACTGCATTGAATACATTCAGCTAATCTCAGAGAGCAAAACAGTTTTCTGCACTTCTAAGGTACTCCTGAACTTTGACATTTTAATGAACTCAAGTAACGTTCTTTTCTATAGAGAGGAAGTAACAAAATAATTCAATCTCAAAATAATTGGCTGTAATTTCTTGAAAGATAATGTCCTTGTTTTAAAAGCCACTTAGCACTCTGAATCTTGAGGTCTAAATTTGTAGTTTTCAGATGTCTGAGGAGGAAACACCTCCTTTTAGCCAACCAATTTCCATACTTTTTGGTGGTATGTGCTTATTAGTATTTGATTGTAGGCATGACTCTAAACCCAAAGTCACCTATCATCCATATTATTTGCCCAGAAACACAAACTCAAACCCTAACTTTGGCTTATCATTAATGCTTTTCAAAAAGAAGAGCCCTTATGTGCACTAAAGGCCTTTGCTCAGCTGCTCTTCTAATCCTCACTTTCTAAAGTGGTGAGAAATAGGTAAAAATAAGCAATGTCACACAAATCATAGAATCAAAGAATCAGAATTATCTGGGTTGGAAAAGACCTCCAAGATCATCAAGTCCAACCCTTAATCCAACACTATCATGATTACTAGATCATGGCACTAAGTGCCACATCCAGTTTTATTTTAAAAACCTCCAGGGATGATGAATCCACCACCTCTCTGGGCAGGCCATTCCAATGCCTGATTACTCGTTCTGTGAAGAACTTTTTTCTGATATCCAGTCTAAATCTTCCCTGGTAGAGTCTAAGCTCGTGCCCTCTTGTTCTGTTGCTGATTGCCTGGGAGAAGAGTCTGACCCTCACCTGACTACAACCTCCTTTCAAATAGTTGTAGAGAGCGATGAGGTCACCCCTGAGCCTCCTTTTCTCCAGGCTAAACAACCCCAGCTCCCTCAGCCTCTCTTCATAGGACTTGTGTTCAAGTCCCTTCACCAGTTTTGTTGCTCTTCTCTGGACCTGCTCCAGCACCTCAATATCTTGCTTGAACTGAGGGGTCCAGAACTGAACACAATACTCAAGGTGTGGCCTCACCAACGCCGAGTACAGGGGAAGGATCACTTCCCTCATCCTGCTGGCCACACTATTCTTGATACAGGCCAGGATGCCATTGGCCTTCTTGGCCACCTGGGCACACTGCTGGCTCATGTTTACCCTCCTGTCAATCAGTACCCTAGCACCCTTTCTCCCTGACTGCTCTCCAGCCACTCTGTCCCCAGCCTGTAGCGCTGCATGGGGTTGCTGTGGCCAAAGTGCAGGACCCAGCACATGGCCTTGTTGAATTTCATCCTGTTCGACTCAGCCCATCTCTCCAGCCTATCAAGGTCCCTCTGCAGAGCCCTCCTGCCTTCCGGCAGGTCGACACTCCCACCCAACTTGGTGTCATCTGCAAATTTACTTATGATGGACTCAATCCCCTCATCTAAATCATCAGTGAAGATGTTAAACAGAACTGGACCCAACACTGAACCCTGGGGGACACCACTGGTGACCGGCCGCCAGCTGGGTGCAGACCCGTTCACCAACACTCTCTGGGCCCGGCCATCCAGCCAATTCTTAGAGAGAATCCATAGAGAGAATAATCCATAGAGAGAATAATCTTCATTCAATTTTTTTTGAGAAAATAGGATGGATATTTTTTCACTAATGGATGCAGCCAGCAATACAGGTAGAAATCATATGGATGTTGACACAGTCTTTACTTTGCAGTGAGTATATCTCCACGTATCAACCATTAGGAAGAAAATCAAACTGCAAAATCAATGTGTCTTGACTTTTTTTGCACAGGTCAATCATCCAATGTAAAAATGGAGTGCCTCACTAGTAGCTCTCCCAAAGCTGAATAGAATAAATCAGCTGAATTGAGTGTTGATGATTTCATGTTTGTGGAATGAAGTGGGAGTGAGAATAATGAGCTAAAGTTGAATGACAGCAAGATGGTTGTGTGGGATAGAATAAAATTCTTGACAATTCAGTAAAAATATTCGTTTTTTCAATTATGTATCTTTCAGATTCCTGGAATGCTACAAATTATTTCTATATTTCTTTGAAGGAAGATAAAGTTCTTGCCCCACATCTTAGGTCTCAGTTCAGCAAGATATTTAATGACATCATTAAATTTATTCAGATGATCAAAAGCATCCACTTTTTTTCCATTTGCTGAACCAGAAGCTGCAAATACACATGCATTATGATGTTCTACTGAACTCAAATGTGAAGTTACTTGCATGAAATTATGTTGGCAAGTTTGGGACAGCATAAAAAAATGGTATTTAGCTCTTAGAGTATATTTTTCTTACAGCAAATTTCTAAATTATTTGCAGAAGAGGTTAGTATCACTCCTATTATATGAAAACAGAAATAATTGTTTCTAAGCAGATCATTGGCAGAGTCAGGATTAGATTCCATGTTTTCTGAACAGCAGAACAACAAAATATCTGCAAGGTCATGCAACTTTCTGTGGATGCTTAAGTAACTTTTCAGTCTTATCTCCCCTTTTTATGATGGTTAGATGAACCACTGTAGTAAAAACAGAAATTGCAGGCAGAGAATGGCATGCAAGAAATATGAAAAGAGTAAGACTCAATTGTTACTTGAATGTATATACCTAAGTTTTCTTGTGAGGCTTGATCCAAAGAATGACTCCCTACTAAACATGACATTACTGTAAAGTGAAGAGAAGTTATTAAGATGAGGGTTAATGACTACCCATGAGAAGCTTGATGTAAAAGAATGGGAACAGTTTTTCATTTGTAGTTAATGCAGTGTGCAGATCAGAGTGGCTTGCTTCCCCTTTCTGTTTTGGGCAAGCACATAGAGAAGAAATGTTGACAATGACATTTTACACATTTCTAAGTATAATTTTATTTTCATTATGCTGTTATTACTGGCAATGCCGTATAGTAATCACTGTATTATATGCATTTTTTCACACTCAGTTACTAGGGAGGACTAATACTGATTCTGCCACTTAAAAAATAATCAAACCAACTTTCCAAAGACAGAGAAATACTATTTATCTTGTAGAGATAAGGAAACAGGGATATATTACTTTTCTGCAATCATATAATAATAGATCTAGGAATGAAAATGCTCTCTTCACGTCTAGTTCTAGAGCTGGGCTACGCTAATTAGGAGCAAGACTCTAGGAGAAAGTTCAAAATCTTTCACTAAAGTGCTTGGACATACAAATGTTGAAGTTTCAACACTAGTTAAAATCAATGGAACAGCTGCTAACAACAGCACTGAAAAATCAGATCCACAATTCCTTCCTTAAACTTTGACATAAAAATTCGGTTCAAAATAAGTGATATGATCATCAAGCAGAGGCCCACTTTAAAAGTAGGTCACCCAAATGTGCATTAATATTATGTTTCTCGTAAATCTCCCTTGTTAGCAGATAAACGAATGAAAGTACTTTGCAATACATGCAGAAGAGAAACCACCATCTGAGATTTCATGGGTTGACAGGTTTCATCTTTGATTAAGGCAGAAAAAGCTAGTGGCACCTCTGGCATAAAGTCAGTAAACTACTCAGCAGTAAGCAATGAATGGCACAGCCCCAGTTACTCCCAGGACTATGCAGGGCACGTAGGGAAAATGCTGTTATTAAAAGAATAGCATCATGTGTATCACTTCCCTTCACTGTCCACAGGACTCGGTCTACTGTCTATCTCAAGGGTAGACCTATGTGCCCTTCATCATATTCCACATCTTCACATTTTTAGTTTAAAGGGAGTTTTAACAAAGCCTTTGGCTGCAGCCAAACTTTAATTGGCTTTCTATGATCACAAGTCCATCCCTGCAGCCTTGCCTTGGGATCCAGATTCTGCAATGGACTCATACTCTGTTGTCTCCCCTGTGCTTTTCCCAAATGGTCTAACAGCAAGGAGCTACTTCTAATTGTGACTTTGTCATAGTGTCACCTCCTGCTTCCAAGGTGAGGTCCTAAAAGGATGTATCACAGTATCGGACTCTACTAATGTGGAGCTCTAAAAGAGCTTTTGCACCACAGAATAGAAACCCTGCCACTTAAAGCACTACCGACCCTCAAATTTTCACACAGCCAGGCCTCATTTTTAGTTTATTAACTAGTTACATTTTCTTGCTTTTCTGGGAAAGTTCTGAACCAGCCCTTCTCTCTCCTTTATCAACCACTGTTCAAATAATGCAGGTATTACTACAGTTTTCCCATTAAGTAGTTAACTGATGCAAGAACCTGGAGAATGAGTGCATTTATGGGCTGTTCTCTCTGCTAGCACTGCATTCTCTTAGTGCTCATTTATTTCAATACAACTTTAAATGCAAACTGCAGTGGAGTACAAGTAATACTTTCAATACTAAATTACTGTAGGAGGATGAGGATCATATTTTTTTTATTATCTGGTCTGTAAATCATAGTTTTATGACAGATGTGAGGTAGGACTGTCAGAACAACCAGATTTCATGGCTAAGTCCCATGTCTACTGCAGTCAGCGGGTGCTCCCAGAAGTACCATCATTTTTCTGTTTACCTGGAGGGTTTCCAGTCCCTCTTACTGAATGCATTTCTGCCAACAGGAATGCTTCAATGCAGGTTTACTGATGTTTTTTCTGAAGGTTATTACATATGTAACAACATAAAACCAAGATATATCCAGCTAGAATGAGGGTCCTTGGGATTACAGTTTTAAATATTTTGAGCTGAGAGTCATACTTTTCTGTTTTTAACCCAGTGCGTCAACATAAAATGACTTCCTCTCCTGGCCTAAAAGACACAGTAATTCAGAAGCTACACCACAAACTGTTCTGTCACTGCAGGTGCAGGATCTTCTCTGGGGGGGCCATGACTGACAGCAAATTGCAGTAATCACTCATTTGCTTAATTTTAATCTGCTGCTGCATCTGAGTCAGAATATGTTTTGGCTGAAGGTATGGAGTTACAGGATCAAAAGGATTTCAGCTCCTAAGATCTCTACTACATATAAAAGGCCAAAATTCAGCTGTTGCCAGCCCCAGAGATGGTTAAAATCTCCAGACATTTACATGCGTGCAACTGAGCTTGTTCGTTACTGCTCAGCTGAGGCAGTGCATAAGACTTAAAGTTTATGAGGGTTCACAAACTAGATGACTCCTATTCAGACAGTCTTTGAAGAGGAGCAGGTTAGCTCATGATGATGGTGACGGGAGGGGGAAGTCATCTTTTCCCAATAATTCAGCACTACAGCACTTGCCCGCATCATATGAAAACTTGGATTTGTGTTCCTTTTCTGTTAAAGGAGGTTTGAACCCCAAAAACTCATAGAAGAATAGCAAGAGTGAATCTGTTGTTTTATCTTTCTTTATTGAAACTGTCATGTGTTGCATGAAATGTTTAAAAAACAATAAGAAAACGATAACTTTTCATCAGTACAGGGACTGGGACCCAGACCTGTCCTCTGACTACCAGTTTTCAAATTTTACTATAGTTCTTGCTCTATTTCTCTGCACTTTAGGGGTGCAAATGGAAATATCTTCAGCACGAGTCTGAAAATATTTATCCATTAATCACTATTGACTTTCATGGTGGGTAATCCATTGATAGCAGTTTAGCACTAAGTATTTCACATTTTCAATGTAAGAGGTTAAATTATAATGAATTTGTATTTTGAATCTATAACTTTAGAATCTATAACTTAGCTGGAAGGGGTTATAAATATATCATTTCCATTTAAGACCTTGCAGGTTGACTGATGACAACTACTCTGCTGTAGTCCTCAGTGACTGCCCAGCATTAGAATTGACGATTCCCTCATTCTCATTGCTTGTAAATTCCCCAAAGTGACCACGAGCATTCACATCTATTTCAGCAGGGATGGGACCAGGGCCTCAAACCTAATGTAGCTTTTTTAGTACTGCCAGAGACTTTGACTACCCTGCTGATTCATCTTAGCCATCCACCTTATTACTTATCAAGAAATCTTCGCACATTTTGAGTTGCCACAGACTTGATCCCCTACACCACAATATTGCTCTATGTAGAACTTTAAATTCACACCAGAACAACCTGGATGCTAAACCCTGACTCTATGGCATGGATCAGGAGAGACTATGATTAACCATAACAAAAAAAAAAACAAAACTGTTTACAGACAATCAACAAGCAACATTGCATTTGTACAATTAACATTTTAGCTGTGTTGTTAACTTGGGGAAAAAGCAAGCAATTAGGAAATGGATTAGTTAATCACTTTTAATGACTACCTGTGGTGTTAGTAGCATGTTTTGGTTAACAACTCATGAATACATAAAGAACAATTTAACCCGCATCCTCCAATAACTGCATTAAAACAAGGCTATAATAACGGCAGGTACGTACCTGGCAGTACCATCCAGCTGCTCTTTCCTTTAATAGAAGAGAGGAAGCATTACAAGAAAGCAAGAAGAGAAGAATTACATAATAAAGTCAGTAGACTTTTTTAAAACAGAAATTGGTAATCTATTGCTAATGGTTCATACTTCTTTTTTTTCTGACCATAACTGACAGCAGAATAAAAGCTACATTTTCAATTAACCATAAAGTAAAGAAAGGGATATAGGTCCCCAAAACCAATCTGTGCTGCTTACACTGGCAATCCAGTCTTTGGTGAGAAGTGAATTTCCTTGTCCTCTCTCACATGACCTTATTTGCACAACACCTATTATATTTCAGGTTGCATTTCAACCATAGGAGAACCTATGTACAATGAACAAGCCTGAAGTAACAGTAACAAGTCTAGACTCCAGGTGAGCCTGAGAATTTTTTTCTGAACAAAGCCTGAGGTCAAGAAACCCTCTAGAAATCAATAGAGAGTGAGAAGGAATTAAAAAAAAAGAAAGGAAGTGTACAGAGCCTTAGTTAAACACTTGCAGTGTTTTTTCTTAGAGATTTCCTTTTCGATATATGTGAAAGCAATCCTGAAGAAATATATTGTGAATAAAGCAAAGAGAGTGTTAGTTATTTTTAATTTGCCCTTTGTGAAGGCAGCAGCCTGAAATATTTATTCAAGTCAGTTTTGAGCAACAGCCGGAACTGCTGTATTAGAGCAGTAAGAACAACGTACATAGAGACCTCTGATGAACTGAGCAGTAGTTTAAGGGCATTGAGACATAACAGCAAGTCCAGAACGAAAGCTTAAAGCATAAACTTGGATAAGTAATGCCCACTATTACTATTGACAGACCTGTTTGACAGGCAAGAAAAGTAAGGATCAGACTCACATGCATAAACATATAAGCATCCATTAACACTGCATGTCTTTATGTATGGAAGACTTTCCACTGAACTCAGAAGCAGTGATTAAAACAAAACTATGAGCACAACAACCTAGGAAAGTTTTCTTGTGAGCCTTCAGTTAATAGCTCCAGTGTGCAACAGTCTGAAACATGCTTTGGCTGTCCTCTACCGTATTATCCCCTTGAGCAACTGGCATTTTCAAAAGACAAGCATTATGTTCACGTGTCATGGCCACTCTGTGAACAATTCTCAGGCCAGTTGAGTTAAAGAGGAACTAATAAAAATTTTCAGCATAGCCTATATCTTAAAATACACAAACACATCACAGAGGATGTGAGAAGTACAGGTGCTTGTGAAAGATGGGGCTAAAACTTCATCAGGACCAAAATTACAGTGGAACAAGTTGAGTTTTCCAGGGCAATAAACTCCAGAGTCTTACAAAGTAAAACTGATGGTGAGGCAGACTTCTCCTTTGTTTAATACCAATGTGAGAGCCACTGATGGAGTTATCCATGTTCCCCTATTATAACTCACGAGGTGAAGGAAGAAGAAACGGATCCAGATGTCAAAAAACATGTTTTTTACTCTCAGCCAGGAAGTTAATTGGGAAATCTTTGTTACCTACAAAAGCCTGATTGATATATATAAAGTCTATGTATCTTGTCTTGAATTACACTTCACAGAAAACGATGATGGAGAGGTGGGCAATGCACTTACCTGAAAAATGGAAATGACACAATTGATTCATAAAACCTCCAGGTAGCAACTAGATCAATCCTGTTGGGGTTAGTAGCATAGTATCTCCAGGCAGCCTGATTTCCAAGAGAAAAGAAATAATTAGTGTTAGGTAAAGTTATTCCCTAGGCTGACAGCAGGTAGATTCTTTCAAAGAATATAATGATGCACCTGAGACACTATCTGGAAATTAATTATTAATCAGTCATACCAAATAAGTGTCCCTATGTAGCAAAATTATTAACACTCAATTATGATCTGATAGGGTTGTTAGTGGAGACAAGACATGACAGAGAATCACTAACATTGACAAGCCATTACATTTGACTAATCTGGTTTTATTCTCCTGTGTGGCATGGCTAAAAGAGCTTCAAGCACTGCTGGACTTGTCCAATATTTCTGGAAATGCTTAAGCTAGTTTACTTTCTAGTGTACTATCAGAACAAATTTTGCTGAGCAATTTTCTATTTCAACATTTAGCTCCAATCAAAATTCTCTAAGCAAATATCTATAAAATACTGTAGTAAATTAGCTACCTACTAAGTGGAGGTGCTTCAATTCAAAATGTGAATTCAACTCACCACACATCCCTGTAGCCCTCCTTGTTTGCTAAGGAGTGTTTTTAATGAGAACAGCATAACATGCCACTCAGCCTGTTTCTCCTGAGGACTGGTTTGATACTGAGGAGTCCTGAGCACCGATGTTCCCATCTGTTGTTATAGAAATTTTCTCTGTCCCTCTGTGGAAATGCTGACATTTACTTCACTGCCATCAAGGTGTGTTCCACACCTAGTAAGAATAATTCCTGCCAAATTTCTCAGCCCCTAGACTAGTAATTTTAAGCTTAATTTTCTGAATTTGCAACAAAGGCCATAACTAAAGTCCAAGTGAGCTAAGGAGTCTTCCCATTGAATCCTCTGATCGTCCAGCGACACAACAGAAGATCCAAGGTGTGTTTCAGCTTTTACAAACAACACATCCTATTCATATCATTTGCCTTGATTGAAACAGTCACTGTCTATTATGTTACTTCTGTTGCTGTTTCCAAATCAATAACAACTTAACTTCGTTCGCAAGGGAACTGACAAAACCAGGATTTCAGAACGAATGTATTTTCAGCAGCTTGTTTTCTGTGATTTTGTGGTGCTGATGCAGAAATTGTTCTTCTAAAGACACTGTTCTTCTGAAAGATATTCTGGGAATTGAAAGATTTCTCAAAACCTGCAAGGAATATGGGGTTATGTAGCTCAATATGACAAAACTGACTCCTTCACAAACACAGCTTCTCAGTTCCTGCAATGGCAAATGAGAATTTGGGCAGGAGGGAAGCAGTGGCCCTTGTTAATGTAATGCACTTTTTCAAGGAGAGACTAAATGGCTGCAAACCTGAATGAGTTCTGCTGCTGGCTTTCTTCTTTTCTCAAAATGTTTTTGACGATGTTGTTCCTGGACCTTCAGCGCTAGCCCTGAACCCAGAATGCCCTGAAAGCAGAGAGTGATACAAGATTTTAGACATTTCTTACTCAGAAGAAAATAGATTAATAATGAGAAGAAACAGATCTGAATGTGGAGGTGGATATACATGTTACCTTCGTGCAGCACAGCAGGCCTTTCCCAATGCTTTGCTAATGAGATGACAGAATCATAGAATCGCTCGGTTGAAAAAGACCTTTGAGATCACCAAGTCCAACTGCACCTGTCCCCTTCTAAACCATATCCCTGAGCACTTCATCTACCTGCCTTTTAAACACCTCCAGGGATGGTGACTCAACTACATCACTGGGTAGCCTCTGCTGACTTGTGATGACCCTTTCACTGAAAAAAATTTTCCTAATGTCTAGTCTTAACCTCCCTTGGTGCAACTTGTGGCTGTTTCCTCTCATCCAGTTCCCTGCCACTTGGGATAAGAGACCAACACCCACCCTCACTACAGCCTCCTTTCAGGTAGTTAGAGACAGTGGTGATGTCTCCCCTCAGCTTCCTCTTCTCCAGGCTAAATGTGATATGAGATTGTTGCGATCTTCTCAAAGGCCATGGGCTGCACTAAACCATTTTCAGATCCTCAACAGGCTTCTTGAGTGTCTACTGCCTTTCCAAGCTGGAGGTGTCCAGGTGGTGTATTTCTTTCCACTCAGGGTAGTGAAACTGTTCTTGTGTGATAGAAGAGCTATGCTAATCAGACTCTGGATTTGTGTTTGGGTGACTTCCCATCCTCTGTCTTTCCAAGTCTTGATCAAAGGAAAGAGTATCCTAAAATCTGAACCTGGGATGGTTTCCGTTGCTATTTGGCCCATGTCACACAGACCTTTTCTCATTCTTATCTGAGGACTTTGCAGACAAGGCAAATATTTGATCCCACAAAAGAACAAACATATTTTCTAAAGCAATTTAGAACTTCTTAAGCAGCCAGAGGATTCACCCGGCTAGATCAAAAACACCTGTACTGTCCCCTGCTGTCTAAATTCTCTCTAATCTTAGCAGGTAGAAATAGTCCTTCTGTGGTGGTCAGAGATCTCCTCTAGTAAGGAAGGGAAATAGGTGAGATAAAACACTTTGTACACTTGCATGGGTTATAAAGGATGACCTTTGCTCTGTGATGATTGCTCTGATGTAGATCTCTAGCTTGCACTTGTTTAGAGGCGGGTAAGATGGGACCAACCCTAATTATTAAAACAACAGCCCCCAAATCCTTTAAAAATACAAATTGTGTTGCTATGTCAATGCCAGTAAAATAACCCAGGCCTGGGTACAGGCTCATGAATTACCCTGTGATTTCTAAGACTGCTCCCTTGCTGGATTAATGTGGTCCTGTGCCAACTAGCACTGTCTCAGAAAACGCCCACACATGTTTCGAGGAGTATCGGAGTGACAAATTCCCAATAGGCTCTATGAAAAATGATTTTGATTTACAGCTATAGACCAGCTCAAGTATCTGAATCACTTCTTTAAAAGGGATTTTGATTCCACTAGCAGTTTTGATCACTTTACCTTCTCATTTGGAAGTTCATAGTGCTGGGATGTGCCTAACAGAGGAGGGGTAAGGTACTTACTGCAGGAAGTGCGAAGAAAGACACTCCAATGAGAGAGAACGTAGCTGCAATCAGCCGTCCCTCCCATGTTTTGGGGGTCTTGTCACCATACCCAATTGTAGCAAGGGTGATCTGTAGGCATAAAGACCAGGACTTTCCATAAGAAAAAGGAAGTCAACAGTTCTGCTTCAAATGTCAATATGAAACCTGTATAACTCACTTAACTCTATGGGTTATTATGCAGAGCTTTTTAAAATAGGATCCTGATGATAGACCAACCAATTTTTTTTAATCGTATCATAGTTGAGAGGCATTGCACTAGGGAGAAAAGGCTTAGTCTTAAAGCAGCTGCTTCTCTAGGATCATGGAATCATGGAATCATAGAATCATCAAGGTGGGAAAAGACCTCTAAGATCTTCAAGTCCAACTGTAAGAGCACCGCCACTATGCCTACTAAACTATGTCCTGAAGTACCACGTCTACATGCTTTCTGAACCCCTCCAAGGATGAAGACTCTACCACTTCCCTGGACAGCCTCTTCGAGTGCTTGATCACTCTTTCAGTAAAGAAATTTTTTTCTAATACCCAATGTAAACCGCCCTTGGTGCAACTTTAGCCCATTTCTTATTGTCCTATCACTTGTTACTTGGGAGAAGAGGTAATTGTAGACAGTGATAAGGTCTCCCCTACTCATCCTCTTCTCCAGGCTAAAGAATCCCAGTTCCCTCAGCCACTCCCCATAAAACTTGTTTTCTAGACCCTTCACCAGCTTCGTTGCCCTCCTCTGGACATGTTCCAGCAACTCAATATCATTCTTGTGGTGAGGGTCCCAAAACTGAGTTGTGGTCTCACCATGGCCAAATATATGGGCATGATCACATCACTACTTCTGCTGGCCACACCATATTTGATATAAGCCAGGATGCTGTTCTTGGTCCTCCGGGCACACTGATGGCTCAAGTTCAGCTGGCTGTCAACCAACAGGTCCTTTTCTGCAGTGCAGCTTTCCAGTCATTCAACCCCAAGCCTCTAGCATTGCATGGAGTCATTGTGGCCCAAATCTCACCCGTATCCTTGTTGAATCTCATACAATTGTCTGTGGCCTACTGATCCAGCTGGTCCAGATCCCTCTGCAGAGCCTTTCTATCCGAAACAGATCAATATTGACACCCAACTTGGTGTTGTCTGCAAACTTACTGAAGGGGCACTCGATGCCCTCATCCAGATTATTGATAAAGATATTAAACAGAACTGGCCCCACTAATAAGAAAGTCAACACCACCTCCTGGTTTGGCCAGCCCTGGTTTTGCCACTTTCAAAGGGAAATAACTCTAAAAGGCAGGATACTGCTGTCATGACAGATAGGTCTCCCATAGGCAGACCTAGCTCTGCTAGTGCAGTTATACCCAAAGAGATACACTTCTAAAAGAGAAGTTCTCCAGAAGGCAGGAGCACAGACTAACTTCTGGAAGGGTTTTAAGCACCTAAGGGCCTTTGTCTGACTGAAAATCAACAGGGATATAATTTCTATCAATTGATTGTAGGGGCATCCGTACTTTGGGAATATTATATTTGTAACATGGCCCTCACTGAAATTTAGCAGCACTTACACCATAACTCCTATGAATACTTTATCTCTTCTTGGATATATTTTTTTTTAAGAATGGGATGAGTCACTTACCAGCCCCCACCACAGTGCATCTGCATATGTTTCAAACTCTTCCTTCATCTCAACCCCATTAGCATCCTTTTCAGGAACATCTTTTTCAACCAGATAAACAAGAAATGAAGATAGGATGAGCGTCAGGAACCCAATGTACCAAGCAGTGATGAGTTCCTGTAAGAGAAGCAGATGGACAATGGAGGGGCTGAAAACAGTCTCAACATCCACAGTAGCAGAGCAAATGTCAGAAAATGAGGAAAGCACTGAAGGCAGCAGCAGAGCTCTCACTGCTGGCATGGTCACAGTCTGTGACCAGCCCACATCTGCACTCACTGGGAAATAATGCAGAGATTTACAAGGATTAGACCTTACATGGCATGTTCCATGGGAACAGCTTGGAGCACTCTGTAGCTGTAATGCTGCACAAAGCTGGACTAAAGACTTAGCTAAGGACACATGACATAGGCTGCTGGAGGGCTCCATCCCTGACCTTGACTCTTCTCGTTCCTTCTTCCCTAGGCATGGTCAGTCTTCGCAGGCAAATCAACAGCTCTGCCCTCTCTGTACCTCCAGGGAGCCAAGGCTGCAGGATGCAGTTTCTTCTCTTTAGACACACCAAAGCAAGCTCTGAGGTATGATTTCACCATGAAATAAGAACAGACCTTGAAAATTGTCTGCATGAAAAAAAAAATGAACTTCCTTGTTTTAGAGGGAGGGACTACAGTGGAGTGTGTGGCTAATCCCACTGACGCGGGATTTAAACCCAGTTCAAATCCCAGCAATGTCTGAAACAAAGCAAAGACTTTTTTGGTGAAGGTCTTCACAAGTGGGTAAAAAATTAATAATCCTTTTGTTTTCTGAGAACTACATTTGCACAAAAAAAAAGAAGAAAAAAGGAAATGAAAAAAAGAAAACTGAAAAGAAAGATAAAATGGAAAAGGAAAAGAAATGTGAAGAGAGAGAGGGATAAGAAGAGGAAAAAAGAAAAAAGAAAAAAGAAAAAGAAAAAGAAAAAGAAAAAGAAAAAGAAAAAGAAAAAGAAAAAGAAAAAGAAAAAGAAAAAGAAAAAGAAAAAGAAAAAGAAAAAGAAAAAGAAAAAGAAAAAGAAAAAGAAAAAGAAAAAGAAAAAGAAAAAGAAAAAGAAAAAGAAAAAGAAAAAGAAAAAGAAAAAGAAAAAGAAAAAGAAAAAGAAAAATTGTATCTGTAATTTCTGTAATTGAAATAAGTCAACTTCATTGGCTGATTTCTGATTGCAATCACAGAAGGAAATTTATTGGCTAACCTTGTTATCAAAATTGTTTCTTTTGTGTCTCCAGTTCTTGCAACTCTTTCTTATCACCCACAGTTAGCTAAGGTCCAAAGGGCAGTGGTTGGGAAACAGATAAGGAACACTTGAATGAAATCCCATAGAGAAAACCTTGATTTCTAAACAATGTCTTTAGCACATAGACTTCTTCCGTCATCTCAGTTTCCTGAGAAACAGTTCTGACATAAATGTTTATATGCCACCTGTCTTTTAGCAATTTTATACGGGTAAGAAACAGAAGCTGATATGAAATGAAGCAGGGTGGGTATCCCTATGAACCACTACAAAGGAGCAAAGTCTAATTATGCTGTGCCAGGTGGCATTTTAATTTTCAAAACCCCCTAAAATGCCAAGAATGCCATTAATGCATAAGAAAAAGCACTATGTAGTATAGAATATTCACAGAGGATGCACAATTTTTCTACGTCCTGTGCAGATAAGAAACCTCATCTAAAATATGTTTATGCAGATGTTTTTTAACTTTTAATAATGTTTGGTGAAAATGCAAGAACACAATGTATCTGTCTGGTGTTAGATAGGATGTGTCTGACTATAGCATCAAGTTAGAGTGAGTAAAGATGATTTTAGAAATTTTGTCTGTCTGGGTTCACACTGTATGCATCTTTGTATTATCTGACTCATGCTTCCAAAAAGATATTTTACTAGTAGCTCCCTCTGAAATCCTGTTTCTGCTAACCAGCCTCTTTCCATCCCTCTGGAGTCTTGCTCCATCTGTTGATCAGACAAGCCTGAAAATCCACTACAAATGTTTTGCAACTACAAAGGTGTTTCTGTCAAATATGTCAACATACTTCACTTAAAGGCATGTCCCTGCTCTCATTCAGTGTAAAGGTTCCTCACTTACTTTGCTATGTGCACAAATGGCTGATCCCAGAAGTTTCCATGTGCCTCCCCGCCTGTCCATTCGGAGCATCCGCAGGATCTGGAGGAACCGCAGGCTTCTGAGAGAGGTGGCCAGGACATTGCCCTGGTTCCCAACAGCAACCACTGGCACTGAAGCAATCAGCACAAAGATATCTGCAAGGAGAAAAGAACAGAGCCTGCCAAAAAAAGTGGCCCCATCACCTGCTTCTTAATCCCATCTGGTTGAGCTGCAAATTTCCCCAGGCAAATATTAAAGCTGCCTGAAAATGCTTTCTCTTGCCAATTAACAGATATCTGCACCTGCCAGACAGTTGGCATCATGTACTGAACCCACCAGAAAGTCTCGTAATCTGTTTATAGATTGATGTGCTGGACTTGAGACATTGTCTGAGCTAGCTTAGGGATGAATAGAAACAGTGTCCTAATGCTGACATAAAACCAACCTTAAACTTATCTGTCCCACAGGAACATCATAGTGAACAGGTTAGCAGACAAGAAATTCAATTTCTGATGGTGCATCTGTTATTTTGTTCTTTTGCCTGAGTTTTCCCACTAAAATCTCAAAGCCAGTACCTCTATTTTTTTTGTAAAGGCTCACAAGGCCAATTTGCTGATCAACTGAAGAGGTCTGAAATGTAAATCTCATTGTTGTTCCTTGTTTTATTTACTTTTCTTTCTTTTCCTTGTTTCCTCCTGTTTTTTTGTTCCTATACATATGCGAGAAAAAAGAGGTACCAAATGGTTTCAAACATTCTCCAGCCACCCAGTCATTAAATTGTCTTCATATTGTATTTCTAGCCAAAAAGAGTGACACCATATGGATTTCAGAATTATACTCTTCCAATCATTCTCAAAACAAATTTGTGCCAGTGGCAACCAAGAGATGATATTTATAAATCCAGTGGGGTCTTTTTTTCTGTTCTTTACACAGGTATCAATGAAGATTCACTCTCAGAAGTGAGACAACATTTTAAATGCGAAGATGTGAAACAGTATCAATCCCAGTTGCTCATATCGTGCTCTACTGCCTTCACAATGCTATTAGCAGTATAAGAAGTATTTATGTAACAGTAGCATGAAAAGGAACACTACCAAACTGAAGATAGCACAGATGTACAAAGAAAATTTGTTCCAATTTTGTCTACCATTTAGACCTACAAGATGAACAAAAGGAGGGTGAGGGAAGAGGATAACATATATTTATATAACTACAGCATTACAGCTCCCCAGAGTGCTATGTTCTGTACAAATAAAGCAAAAAAGCTTAGTGCTTGGCCTGAAGAGCATTGAAACAAATGAGGGAGTCCTGGAAATAGTGAACGAATGCAGATGTGCATGATGATAGGTGGTCAAGGCAGAGTGAGCTCCTAAGTGTTAGCTGATTGGTTTGTGGAGGGGATTCAAACATGAATAATGAGTATGAATATGGATAGTTACAGGCAGTGTCTTCCAAGCCTGAAAGATAATATGGGTGAAAACACAAAGATACTTGCTTGGAAATGCAGATCGACATTATGAAAGTAAAACAACATTTGGATATGAAACATGGCTGGCAAAGGTGGTATGGAGTTGGGATCTGAAGTGATTTGAAACTGAAGGCAGACAGGATATATTTGAGGATGAGCTTAAGAAAAGTGCTTGAGACTCAGGACAAGACACATATGATTGAGGGGTAGAAGGTTCCTTTTTTTCTCACTGATCAGCCATCAAGAGTCTCTTGAATGAATCAATATTGCCAAGTACTTCAAACAATTACTTCAAGCAGGACACAGCTCCTAGCACAAAGGGCATATCTGATTTCAGTGCTCTTTGCACTGCCATTCACTGGTTCTTGGGCATTCCCCCAAAGTGGCTTGGAAGGAAAAAGTCATCATATGGAAAACAGTAATAGGTAAATAGAGAGCAAGTGCCTACCCAGCATGCACAAAGGCTTCCTGGCAAATTTGAGTCTCCCTCTCCATCCTTTGTAGCGACAGCAGCACCCAGCAGCCCAGATTCTTAAGGCAAACTCTGCTCCAAAGATGAAAATGGCAAAAGTTTCCTGCATCAAAGACACAAACTACATTGTTAGACTTATAACAAGTTTTGCAGTAATTTTGGACACAATGATATAGCTGAAGGAAACAGATGAGGTGCAAGTGTTGGGCTATGTGTGTGAGAGAGACAGGAAAAAAGTAGGGAAGAAAATACAGGTTGATGAAAGAGGCGAGACAAAGTGAGACATAGCTTTACTACCTGCTCTGCAGCAAGAATGTGCCACTGTTGCTGGGTAAATGTGAAGTGCTTACCCTGCCTTGATGGAAAGGCAATTACTTCACAAAAACCCCTCTTGTTTCACACTAAAATAAGAGGCATATATGGATGGTGACTACAAAGTCTCCAGTATACCATATACCCACACCCAGGGTTACCCACCAGCAGTTGTTCATGCAGCTGTATCCAGAGAGATAGGGACAGCATATTATATGTTCATATGGTCATATTTTAAGAGAACGATAACGACATATAGAAGACAAACTTAAGGCACATGTTATCCCCTTAAATTTCTAATGCACAGAAGAATGTTATTTTTTACTGTACTTAAGAGCTTTTCTAAGCATTGGGGGGGAATGGGGAGGAGAGATTTTCCAAACTGCTAACTGGAGACAGACCAAAGGCATGGGGCACACAGTTACTTTTCCTCTCTGTGAAGAGATGACAAGGAGGAAAGGGATTATTTTTCCTGATGCTCATAAAACCAGCTTCTGGACTTTTCTGGAAACTGCTGAGAGCCACATAAAAGCAAGCACAGGAGAAGGAAAAATAATCTCAGGCTTTTTCAAATGTGAAAAGATGGGTCTTAGCAGGGTAAAAGGGACCAAAAGCGAGTTTCACATTCTCTAGGGGATGAGGGTGTTTTCATACAAGCACTTTTTGAGAAGGAACATACAAGGGGAATTCATCTTCCATTCCTTTCGACATTTAGCTCTTGCTCGGATCTACATCTCTGGGGATATAAGGGGAAATGGAAATTCAGATCCTGGAACTACCCTTGCTGCGCAGTTTCCCTAGGGATGCTTTTCTACAAGGCCAAGTTAAGTGACAGCTTGCATTCTCTATTTCATGGCAGCTACGGGAGCAGAGGAATTTCTTTGTTAGGGTCATTTTCATAGAATGATGAATGTTTATACTTAGTGAGGGTTTTTTTTTCTTATTTTTTTCTCCTGTCAAATGGAGGCATATAGAAATACAGTCTTGAGCATTAATTCCAACATTTCTAAAACAATTATACTGGAAACAGAGAGAAAGGAATATATCTGTTGCAAATAAATTTTCTTTCATCAACAGTCATCAGAGACACTGCTTGAACCAATTTCATTTATGCTGCTATTGGGCGCAAGCATGAGTCCAATTCTGATGATGCCTCTTGAAAGAAATGTTGGGACCAGTAGAATTCCCCAAAAAATGAATTTTCAAATGTGCTCAGGTCTGGCAAGGTCAATAGGTAATGTATTAATGCTTCAATGGGAGAGCTATTAGGTAAATGTTGAAAAGCCATTATTTTAAAGTCTCAGGCTAGTAGTTTTCCTCTCTCCTTACTTCCCTTTTACTCAGCTGGTGTTGGCAATGTACCAGGAACTCTCCAATACGTAAGTGCATGGTCATTGCTCCAAGACAAACAGAAGAAAACTTATCGCATGCAGAACTGGCAGTAAGTTTCCATCACTCTGAAGGGGCTGATTTGAATTCAGGGACATTACCGGGGCGATGCAGCAGCCAGTCTACTTACCAGCAAGAGGAGCCAGTCTCCAGAAACAGTTTCATACTCCTTGAAAGTTGTCAGGACAGCTAAGATCAAACACCCCAATACAATCAGAAATCTGGAAAGTAATAAAAGGAAAAAAACACAGCATTGTTACTCTTCTATGTATTTGCATTGGAGATATTGCCTATAAAAATCTGGGTGGAGACCTGCAAGGGATGGTTGTTTCCCATTGGTGAGCAGTGAGGTGGGCTATCATGAAGATCAACGCTTCTCAACCTAGAGAAAGGGAGCCTGGCAATTAAGAAATGTTAAGAACCTAAATCAGAAAAATTGAGGGAGTCTTGTGATTACTGTGAAGCAGAGTCAGGGAAGCTCATATTCTAGTACTTCATGTACCCAGATCATAGGTATTTTAATGTGTTCTCTGATCCACAGGAAAAGAAGGACAGGTGGTCGCAGAAATATCTCAGAGCTTACTGAATAAATTGGAAGGACGTCTCTGTAAAAGCTCTGAATCCCTTATTTGCATAACTAGTGTGCATCAAAGAAATGATAGGCATTAGGTACCAAAATAATCCAGGGAAAAAAGCTTGTTAAGACTCAAACTCTGTTTAGTGTGTACTACCTGTTCCGAATTTCAATTTGATACCAGAAGTATGATTTAATTCCTTGCTGAACAAAATTCCACTTTGTTTCACTGGATGAAATGAGCAGAGTTCACAATAACATTTTTGCAGCTGGAGTAAATGAGAGAGATGATTTCCAGAGAGCTCATGCTACCTTTTGGGAAGGGATTTCCTCCAAACAGCATCACAGTCCTCTACAAGCAAGGAACACGCAACAGGGAAACACTTCACAGCGAACCCTGAAGGATTACTTTGCTGCAGCTTTCTTAACATTAGCTATTCAGACTGAAGTTTCCCGTGTCAGGAAAACTTCAGATCAGCCATTTTGAGCAAGATTAGAACAGGAAAATAAAAAGTGTTTGCTCATGCTAAATAATTCTTGTATATTTCTTGGACAAGTTTCACCTGCTCCCACTTACCAGTCATGCTCTAGAGTAAGGGTTATGGGATTGGTAGGAAACAGTCTTTGGGTCTAGAATGTGACTCTTACCATTGACCCATTACCACAATTCAGCAGTTAAATGAATAATTCTGCAGTGTTCCTGCCGTGCCCTTGAGCTTGCTCTCTCATATTACACCTTGCTGTCCCCACCTTAAAATTGCAAAGCTCACTGTCTTCCTAAGACCCATGATACAGCTGCCCTACACCTCAATGAGCAAAAAGCGAGGAGAGCCAAGACAACATGATTCCTATGATTAGCTATAAACCACCTATGACCTTCCATAGCCAATATGACGCCTTTAAACCATCTATCATCTTCCATCTCACAGCCATTACAGTGAAACCATCAGTAATTCACCATTCACAATAGTCTTGAGCTAGAGCTACTTGATGCTTTCCATTTCAGCCATTTCTCCATACCGTGTGAAAATTCAGTCAGCCATCAACTCACAAGTATCATTTAGGTGATTTAATGAAAGGCGAAACACACTGAAAATAGTCCAAGAAAATTACATCATCAGCTACTTAAACTAAATTCGTGAATTAACAACATCATTTCACTGTCAGTTAAAGAAGATGTGTAGATTTTTGTCCAACAGAATAAGTCAGCAGTGAAACCATCTTTTGCCTAAAAAAAAAACTCCTGCGGTTTTACCACTAGAGGGTACCGGTGCTCCATAGAGCAAGGGGATACGGCACTCTCTCATTCCCCATGAAACAAACTCATCGCAAGTGCTGTTCAGGTGATTGCGCCTATGAATTTGATATTCAAGAAAAGGAGTCTCACAGCGGTGAAAAGGAGTTTTCTTTGTAACTAAAAAAACCCAGATGTTGGCATTAACAGAAAAAGGGTGCTGTTAACTCGCCCTCTCCACATGACATAGCCCAAACTGCAAGCTCCACTGCTCGAAGTGAGAGCTGACCCATGAAAACAACAGAATATGCAGGACAAAAAAAAAAAAAAAAAGTAAAACCAGGGTCATAATGTGAGACTGGAGGTCACAGGTCACCAAGAATCACTTAAATCCAAGCCGGGAATATGACCTGAACCATGTGAATGTAGTCCAGAATAGTGTCTCAGAGGCACAACTGCAGTCCCAAAAAACCCACAGCCCATAGACTCAGCTGCCTACTCCTTCCTGGGGTTTGCAGGGATGAAAAACCTATGTTGGGATGCAACTGCAATCCATCTTGGAAGGGACAGCTATCCTCCTACTGCACTCTTTCTGAAGGATAAACAAACACCCACTGCAAAATAATCAAATTACATTTCTGCAATCCTCTCTTAGCATCTGAAATGACAACCATGTTCAGAGCACTTCATGAATTTTAATCTCCATTGATGCTAGGTGACCCCCGAGTTTCCCTGCAGTCTCCTCTATTTTGGATAGTAGTATTTACAAAGCCTACAAGTCTTCTTGTATGCTCTTTCTGTGGATGATGCTACACAAGTGTCATCGTCTTTTCTCAAGTCCGCTTTGCTCAGCAAAAATGCTACGAAGGTATAACTTCATCTTACTGCTTGTGTCTATATTGTGGGCATACATGCCACCTATGCCATATCATGGAACTCAGAACACAAAAACTAACTTGTCTGACAGTTCCTGAGTCTATATTATTCTATTGGCTACAGGGCAATAGCTGAGTCTACATTGTCTTATTCCAATGAGGCAGCAATGTGGGTCTAGTAGGTGAGCCTGACTGTAAGATCATAACAGGCAATTCACAGGGAAAGAAACTGCTGAAATCACAGGGAATGAGAAGAGGAGATGCTAAAATTGTGCTGGGGAATCAAGAGGAGGGAGAAACTCTCAAATATACTCACAGTTATAATGATACTATCCATGGGACACAGAGCACCAAGGCTTAGAAGAAAGAAACATGATAAAAGTCAAGGTTTAGTAATGGAAATTGTCCTATTAAACCTAAACTTCCTGTTGAACATTGTTTCAGCAGGTGGCGCTTCAGATTTCAAGACTAAATCAGATATTACAAATGACAATCCGAATTTGTTTTTTCAGTTTTTAGAATCATTCTTGCTATCAATTTACATTATTTTTTCACATGCTATTACATTGTATCTATTTGCAGATTAATGCCTAAAATCCTGATTAGTCTGTTGTTCCAGACAACCAAATGGCAGTGATCTTTTGTCACTGTCACAATATGCTATTCTATTAAATACATGTACTTGTCATTTGAAATCACATTTTTAACACTGATATTTTCTAATCATGCTACTTTGGTGTATTAGAGACAGTATTCCAAAAACGATACATATTTTTTTCCAGGAAAGGAGGAGTAATTTATGACTATGCTAGACCATGAATATAACGCTGCTTGGATGAACATCAAAGACTGTTTTGTTCGATAAATTTTGAATTTTTACTATTTCACATTCTTTGAGTTTCTCCTCTCTACCTGCCTTCATTTGAAGCCAGTATAATGCAGATCTAGTTAAGAACTCATATTTTTTCCATGTATAGGTGCTCATCATATAACCTGTTTGCCGTCTCTTTCTTCAAAATCTTAGGAGCACATCACATAGTAATTTGCCTATAATCTATTCCAACAAAGCAGTTCTTTTGAAGCTGTCATGATAACTAGATACATCATTGGCAGACCAAACAATATTTGCATTTAGCACCATTTTGTAAAAGTTTTGTGCTCTGTGACAAAATGTTGTCTCAATTAGGCTTACAGTTAATGGAAAAGAAAGTGTACTTCTAGTGTACAATTCACGCTGTTTTAAAGTAGATGGCTCAAGCTGGTCAGAAACATCTATAGAGATGATTTCTTCTCTATAACTGTAAGGAAAGACCCTAGTGAATAGCTCCTATGGCAGGGTTTAGTCTGTTAATGCAGCTGAATGCTACTCTGTATGTTCAGCCTTGTTTTGGATGTAATTACAAACACCACCTTTTACTAATGTTTATATATTTTTACCACTGAAAGAATTAGCCTACAATCCATATCAGTATACTTCTTACATGACCAGGTTTCTCTGAAATCCCTTGCTATAAATTTAGGTATCATATCTGCACATGATCAAGGATCCTGCTTAAAAAATAATAATCCAGTCTCTGAGCAGGAAAGCCTATTGAACAGTTACTACCAAGTAATCCTCTCCACTGCAACAGTGCATAGACCTATGTTTACTCTCACATCTTCAGTATAATTTCTTGCAAGCCATTGAATTTCCTCTGTCTCTAAATGCTCTTATGAATGTGAGATTTTTCTGCTTCAGTTGGTGCTTTCTTGTTTTCCTTTAAAACTTGTGTTCTAGTTTCATTATGTTCTGCCACCTGGTAAATGCTAATGGAGTTCTCTAAGATTATATTAGGAAAATCTGGTAGCATTTTGCTCAAGTTTTGTTTTATAGTTCCCTATGCAATATGTTCCTAAAACCAAGGTTCCCACACACTTTCCCAAATTTCATATTGGAACAACTTTCTTTCCTTCAGCCAGTGGCTTTTACCCATAATGATTAAAAATGCATTTCTTGTCACAGTTCTTTCAGCTGCTCTATATTCATTCCCACCACCTTTTTCACTGCATCCAAGCTTCAGTTTTCACAGAACATCTGCAGTATCTTGCACTGATCATTTTATAGTTGCTAATGAGAGATTTGAGTTGAAATTTTAACTCTAAAAAAATTACATTACCAAATATTTGAGAACAGCTCTTCAGAGAGAAGGGAATACATGCTTGACTTTCACAGACTTGGGAATATTCAGTGTTTAATATTTAGATTCTTACTTCTCTGCTATTCCAAGCAGCGGACCAGTTACTACTTACGAAGATCAATGCTGGAATAAAGGTAGTGGGGAAAATTCAAAACCTTTGTGAGGCTACAAATGTGCACTGGACAGAGGGGTATGGGAAGTGCATTGCGAAACTCAGGGGATGTCCTCAAGGAGGAAGGAAAAGGTAGAGAGTGTTGAAGGTAGGGATTTTCAAAGATTCCTCTTTCTCCATGTCCACAGATTCCATTGAGAACACACACAGAGCTCTGTGCAGGAGCCCCAGACACCATGCTATCATACAGCAAGGACAGAGTAGAAATGTCACGCTCAGCAAGATGATCTGCACTCTTGATCTGCTGTAATGACAGAGACAGAGCAAGATCCTCCACAAGATGCTGGAGGAAACCCTAGGAAGTAAGGACAGGTCCCCAGAAGATCCCTACTCTCACTGGTATACCAGTTGACCTGGTAAGTGACAGCCTGGTAGCCCAGAACGACACTAGTCCAATTGTGACTGAAATGAGACACGCTGTCCCTCTCACAGTAGGATGCTGAGCCAGAAAACCCTTAATGCTTGCTTCTGCCAGACCTTGGGTTCTCATTGGCAAGAGTGCCTCTGAATGGGCTTCACTGTTGTTTCCCTAAGTTTGGAAAGTCTTTAAAAAGCAAGATCTGGGAGAGGAAAGCTGTGCTTCGCAACAGGGCATTTAAGGTGCAAAAAGAACAGCTTTCAGATCACATGGTTCCTCTCTCCTGTCTTCCATTTACAGGCCAAGAGACCAATTAAAGGCTCCTCCTCTTGCTGCTTTTTCCTCAGGTCCATGCCTAAAACTTTTTGCTTCAGTGCCCTAGATACCACCGCTGCCATCTTCCTTAGGGAGTCTGGCATAGTTTGGGTCAGCAATGTCAGACATAAACACCAACATACTGGATTTTCTGCTCTAGAGGACATTTCAGAAGAATGGCCTAACACATTTCCCAGGTTTGGTGACATCAGTGTTCAAAATAGAAAGATCGGAGCACTGCATTCCCCTGCCTGATTTTTTTCATCCTGGAAGACAAGAGTCATCCACTAAGATCCCATTTCCATCTTGTCTCTGACACAAATTTTAAAGATGCTCTTAAAGGCTGAGCATATATAGGTTACAAGAAGAGGCCTAGACACCTTACCACTGAGTGACTGGGGAACAGATTGCAGAAGAGAAGGAGAGGCAATGACAGCATTAGCTACCAATGAGTTAGATGTCTCCTATCTTCCTGCAGCCTGAATAAGGATGGAAAGAGAAGTCTTTTCCAACCGGAAGATTCTATGATTCTATAACTGTTGCAACCAAATATTCTGAGTTGCTCTGTTAGTGGCTTTAAATTATATTTTTATATTAAGTGAATGGTATTGGACTGAACTATTGTTTGGGGCTTTTATCTGCCATGACTAGTATGCCTGTCCAAGGGCTTATCTCTGGCTGGCAGCATGCTGCTAATTGAGTTGAGACTCATAGACAATGAAACACGGTTGGCCATGCAGCTCAGCAAAGCAAGAACAACACAGAGCCAAACTGCATTACCCAGCAGTCCCAGCCACAATAACCATAGATCAAATGAGTTTCAGAAATGCTTCTAACAGGACGTTCTTCAAAGGACATTAACAAATTTGTGTGACACCATTTGAAGGTAAACTTCAAGATTCATTCACTACTAACTTTTGCAAAATAAAACTGTAGGACATTTGAAAGGCAGCCTTCAATTCAGCAGTCAAGTGTACAGACTTCAGCAAACCCCATAAAGAAGTGAAGTGAATACAGAGCATTAAAAGAGCCTAAAGTAAGAGCGTTAATCATCCATGTCAAGATCCTGAGCAGGAATTTCTAGGAAGGTACCATTCTAAGTATTACCAACACTGTTGTATCCAGAGGAACAAAAAATCAAGGAGTGCACTTCCAAACATGAAAAAATCTGAAGGATACCCAAGAATTAGGTTCTATTAGACAGACATGTATTAACTCTTCCCATTTCTTTACAAAGGAGGGTAGGAATGTGTTAGGTCCTTTGATTGAATTTATAGGAGATCCAAAAAATGAAACAGAGAAAAAACTTCTGAACTCACTGTTGTGCCTTTGCCTTAACTGAGCACACTGATGCGATATTTTCTTCTTTCCCATTTGAAATCAATTAAAATCAACAGACCTGGCAGGAGGGTGGGGGTGGGGGGTGTGAGCAGTTGAACAAATGGCCCACCCCTTCTCATACCTGACTAAATTCCCTTTCCTCACAGACACTCATGTCAAATACATTATGTCCTCCAAAGACGATATATCTAAGCGTGAATTTCTAATATCAGGGAGATAGCACTGTCTAGAAATAGCCTCTGTAGTCTGTAACATAGAATTTCTAGACCGGTAAGTGATAACATCTATTTGGTAGCCAGCCAGATTCTTACAGTGAACTGAAAAGAGTATCTTTATGCAAGACTTTCAACCCACTTTGGAGCTTTGGGAGTTGCGGGGTCTTTTTCTATTGTTGATTTGATTTTACATTGCAAAAGTACATACATTTTTTAAAAATGTCAATACTTCCAATATAAACTAGCACTTTCAGACAGGTAGGACCGCCAAGCAAAAGAGCGATTTCCAGTTTGGACTGTAACTTCTTTGCCTGTGCCATCGCAAACTCCATCATATGCTCACCTTTATGTGTGTACATGAGCATTTTATTAAATGACCTCAGTTTTCACATTAAGAGGGACACTCGGAAGAGAAGTTGCATGGTGCCATTTCCAATGGATTTTTTTTGCATGGTCAAAGATTTTCAGCTTTGTAAGAAAAAGGCGCATGGCTACACATGACCTGCACCCTGCAACACCACTGCCATTACAGGTAGCAGCTCAGTGGGCTTTCCATTTTGGGCAATGAAGGATGTCTTGACAAGGTACCTCCTGTGGAGCCAAGATATATGGCTCAGTTCTCTCAGACTGAATGGGGTCTCTTGATTACAGGAGAAAAATATTAGCACTTTAAGAGCCCCTTCCTGAATTTGCTGACATTAACTGCACAGAGAGCTCAGTTTTGACTGTGACACGGCAGTTGACTCAGGATTTTTCCAACTAAAAGCATTAAGTATTACAGCTAGAATGAAAGAGAGATCTTTTCTACATAGTATTTAATCACTGCCTATGCTACAGAGAATCAAACAAAGTTCTCAGATCTTTGTTTTGAACCATCTAGTTTTTGGATTTTTTTTAATTCAGTAGGATATTTTTAACTTCTAATTTTTATATGAATGAAGAGTGCAGAGCCATCACTGCATCTTACTCTGTGTCACAACACTTCATATCAGTTTTCTACAGCAAACTGGTCTGTACGTATGACCCATTCACAAATTCAGTGGTGCTGCAAAACAAGCTTATATCAATCAGCCAGGAAAGGATTTCTTACTGCATATAATTCAGAGCAGATGAGCTGCTCTCACTTTATTCACAGGGAGAGAAGAGGAGTAGAAGAGACCCCTGCTAAAAGATGCAATGGCTAAACTCACATCACAATAGCTGTAGATCAAAAGAACAGTGGTTGTGTGGAGGAAAGTTTTTTTCTTGGGATAAAAAAATTAACACAAACAAAACACTATGTTAATAGACAGACCAAACTTCCATGCAAATTAAACTAGATTTTGAGACCAGTTTGACTTCATACTGTCCTATAAACCTTTTCTTACATCAGAAACTTAATTTTGCCTTCATGCTCCACAGATTAGTAGGTTGTAGTTTGGCATTGATCATCAGTCAGGCAAATAAGACTTCACAGTTCTGGCCTATTGCCAGTATACCATAAAGTGGCATTAGCTGGAGGCCAGGGGAAAGCCACTGAGTGTTGAATGCAGAATATTCTTGCATATCTCTTTCTATAAAATAATTGGAGATTTCTCAGAGGCTTTAGATCATGTCAAATATCACATTGAAAGAGCCATTTTTTAAAATATTAATGTAGGTGTCTTATCTCAGTCCAGCGATTCAAGCCCCAGTTCCTCCCCTCTTTTTAGAGAAGACATCTCCATTATTCCCACTGAGAGTATCACCAGAGTCCTGGCATGGACCACAATGCCAGGTGAGTGAACGTGCCTTTTGGATATCCACATCAACAGCAGGGTCTCCTAATCACACCCTCCCCAGCTGGCGAAATGCTCACTGCCATGCCCTTTCTCCCACTGCGTAACTGAAACCATTCCCTGTAACTCAGTCACACACCAACCAAACCAGTGCTACATGTCTTATGCTCTTTAATACCTGTATTTCAAGATATATTTGAGGGCATCTCTTATTAGTTTTATAAGTTTTATATCAACTATGAGATGATTTTTTTTTGGAAAATTTATTTGGAAGAGAGAAGAGAGACAGAAAGTAGGTGTCAACCCTAAAATGTCAACTGCTGCCTTGATGGTTTAACATGTGAAAAGATGTATGCTCTGGATAGAAATCTGACATGGATAGTAAATTTCTTAGAGGCAAATCCCTTTATAATAGTGGGTTTTTTTCAATGTTACATCTTCAAACTAATAAGAGTGTGTCAATAACTTTAAAGTGATTCAGTGAAAGTGCTTACAGAGGCTGTCGTGGAATTTCTACAGGATCTGCACCTCCACAAGAAAGAGTGCAAGAAAGAGTGTTGAAGGGTCTGCAACTCCCAGTGGTTTGCAGACTTGCTGTGCTATTACAGCAGCTAAGGCCAACACAGGAACAGTTGAAGCATATAGTACTGATAAGTTTTATGTTCCCCTTTCTCACCTCCAGTTCAAATTCATTAGTAAATTATGAGTTGTGTTAGCATGGCAAATGAATCATGTCCTCCTTGAAGGTGGACATTGAATAAGATCTTTAAAGGTCACTGAAACCTCAGAACTTTGATTTACACAACTAAACAATAACAATAGCACATGGCACTTGTACCTATGTAAATTTGATGCTGTTTTAAAGTGTTTCTGTTGCTTTGCATTACTATAAGCAATTATTCAGCATTCAAAATACAGAATGATCATCTGTAAGTATGTGATATTTCATTTGAAGTTTGAAGTTAAAGTCTTTGAAGAAGGTTATCAGCCTTTTCTAGACCTGCCCAATTTTATTCCTGAAGTGTTTCACCAACATCTGAAACAATGCTTTTCAACAAAATGTGTGATGGTCCTTTTGCTCAACTGACTCAGACTTCATAATCCCCACTCAACTTGACAGTTTCAAACAAAGACAATTCTATCAAAACTTTAGGCAAAATGGCAATATGGAAGGGAATAATATTTTTTTCTTTTCTTTGAAGAAAGAGCTCTATTTAGTTGAGTAAGTAATTTGAAATGGCACAGAATTCAGCTTATGTAAGTATATTTAGAAAAATAAGACCCAATTTGCAGTGACGAGAAGTTCTGCATGCAGAATACAGTATAGCAAAGCAGTTAAGTCTGTGCTAAGCAACTCTGTTGGGACTCAGATGTTTATACCGTCAAAGAGTATCGGTCTTCGCTTCTCTCCAAAATGGAGCAGCTGTTTTTACTGAAGGAAGATTTGCTGTAACAAGGAGTGGGCACACTGGGACTTGGCTTAACTTATTTCACATCCATGGGAAAAAGAATGTCTGTTTCTAATTCCAGCTTTGCCACCTTCTTCTGCTGTGGCATAAATACAGAGGGAGGCTGGAATCTCAGTGTTACAATGAATCTGTAAGAGTGGTGAGTTAAGTCTATGTTCAGGTATAGCATGACAGAACTGACCAGCCAGCCAGCCAGCCAATAAAGCTTATTCACTGAGCTGAACTGCCCTCAGCTCCACGGAAAGTACTGACTAGTTTAGTGGGATAGTATAATGGATATTAAGCTCATATATATATGCATGGATATTTCCTGAAATTTAATTTCTTAATCAGGAGTTGAATCTCATGCAGGTGAAGAAAAGCAGAAATCCTGGAGCAGAAAGCAGCAACATGAATGCTGGCTCACAGCTTGCAGTGCCTCTGTCAGTCATGAATACTGGGATGGAGGGGAAGCTTTGCAGCAGACATGCAGAGCTTTTCCCTTTCCCTGTAACACTGAGAGTGCTGCATTAGTCTGAATGTGAGCTTTTTTATGGACCTTCCAGACAACTGTGACTGTTGACACATACAACTAAAGTATGTGGCAAGTCAAATTTTTCTCCCTCTACATCCCACCAGGACTTTTCAAGGGATGGGGTGACACTTAGCATGTGATTAGAAGAAATATTAGTCAGTGAGCACTAGACAGAACTCTTTCCTGGGTGACAGACATGAATCAGACAATCTCTCCAGTAACTCAGTGCTCTGATTATATATGGATATTAGCCTTGGCTATCTACAGCACTGCCTGTATATTTGTATTTCATATAGCATGGCTTGAAGTTGTTCTCCAAAACTGATTAATTATTTTAGTCATAGGTTCTAACTGTGACAATGATATTATAATGACTTATGAGTAGTCTTGATCAAGATGCTCACAACAAATTGTACATCCATTTTTCTGTTGCTTACCAGAAGCAGCAGTCCTATGAAGGCTCAGAAAACTGGTCTATACTCAAAGTAGTCAATATTTTTTTTAAAACAGGAAATTAAGGAGAGAGACAAGATTTCTCTTCCAATACCCCTCTCAATCTTTTAACAGGATCTCACTCAAAGTGCCTTCAAATCAACAAAAAAAACCATTTTCATTGACTTCAAAGAGCACTGGAATTCAGCCTTACCCTTTTGCCAGTTAAGATTTCTGCCTGCATTTTGATTCAATAAGAGTTAGGCCAGGTGCATGTGAAATACAGGCTGGGATTAACCTCAACCTATTGCAGACACTGCCAGTGCAAGTGTCTGCATGCCAGGATGCCTGGGTCTTTTTAAAGAAATGGAGAAAACTGAGGACCTTAAAAGCATGATTCATCTACTCTATTTCAAGTATCTTCTTTAGGAGCAACTATGTGTTAGAATTGCCTACTTCTCCAACTGGAAAAAAGAGCCCCACATGACTAGGTCAGATGAATCTCACCCACAATGTCAAACAACAAGCCATGAATCAAACCTAACTTTCTCTCACAATGTTAAGGATGATAAAAAAAAATTAAAAGGGAAAAAATTTTCCACTGGGGCCCAGGGTAAAAATGTCTAAATAGAACCTTTGACTATAGGAAAAAGAGGGGTCATGTTTTCTTACTTGATCTTACCAGTGTAAACACATATAACAAATCTGCTACTCAAATTTTTGCCAAACTGAGTACTAAAAAAACATGAGACGAAGACAAAATTAACAATGAGATATTCTTAGAAATACCTCCCGCCACCATTTTAACCCTTGAAGGTGCACACATTCTAGTGGTTTTCCACAGTCAAGACTTACTTATTAAAGAAATAATTTCTAAACAACAAAAGCTCAGTTTCTGCTGTGAAGGTAATGCTATAGTTAGAGAATTGTTGAAGAAACCAAATATTGCAATCCTGCCTCAACCAGTAAAATTGTTAGATCTGGTAAGTTAGTTTTCCAGTTATTTGAACTCTGAGAGTGCTGTGGTAAGTCTGATGATAAAATTAATTACTCATAAGAACAAAATTTGAAAGGTTTTCATTATGAATACTTCACATCATATTACTAGTAATATTTCAGTCATTGTGACATTTTACAAATATGCATGATTTACACTCAGCTTGCTTGTAAGGTTATTATACATGGATCTCAAGGTGTCCACTGTAAATTTATGCTGAACTTCTGTGATGTGGTTATGGATATTGTTTATCTAACACAAATGATTCAACATCACCATAATAGAAAGCATGTAATTCTGTTGTGCACACACCATTATTGGAGTTATGGGAGAGGCTAAGAAATATTTCATGCATTAGATTCCCGAGGAAACTTGTGCTCCTTCCTCTAGTATGGATCACTCTGTTCTCTAAAAATTTTTTTTCAGGCACTTTGAATCATTCTCCTTATACAAAACATGCAATACGATGCACAAGAGTAGGAACAGCTTTTCCCTTGGACCTGGACAGCTGTTAATAATGCAACAGTCATCTTGTATATTCAGTTGCATCTTTCTGCCTTGCTCTAGTACTTAAACTCACAAAGTCAGCCTAATTTTTTCTGTTATTTTTTAATATAAGGAAATTCTTTATGCTGAAAGATATGGCCATATATGGGGTTTTTCCTCAGTTGCTGAAAGTTGATTGCTTTTGTATTTTTATATTTATTTCTTGCAAAACTTTTATTAGTTGCCTTGTTTACACAGCAGGAAGTAAATTGTGTGTCTGTCTAGTCATCCTTTATTACAGCATTAAACTTCCCATTATCAGCTCAAAAGCAGGGTTATATTGCAGGCATCAGATCCAGCAAAGACGTCATAGGCTTATTTAGTAGCAATCCTCATCAATCACCTGATGTCCTACAAACTCGAACCTCTTGAGATAGATGATAAAAGAAGAAACAAGAAGCAGACAGAATCCAGGGGTTACTGGCTCCTCTCCATGTGCCTTCGCAGTACAGCAAACCAGACAGGAGTGGTGGAGACAACGTGTGATGAACTGACTGCAACCCCCCCTCCACATTTTCCCTTTGCACTCAGGATGAGGAGATCACAGTATCACAGTATTACAAGGTTGGAAAGGACCTCTGAGATCATAAAGTCCAACCTATAACCCTACACTAACACCAACACTAACACCAACCCATCATCTAAACCATGGCAATCAGTGCCTCATCCAGTCTCCCCTTAAACACCTCCAGGGTCGGTGACTCCACCACCTCCCTGGGCAGCGCATTCCAATGGCCAATCACTCTTTCAGTGAAGAACTTTTTCCTCACATCAAGCCTAAACTTTCCCTGACGAAACTTAAGTCCATGCCCTCTAGTTCTGCCACTGGTCACCTGAGAGAAGAGACCAATCCCTGCCTGACTACAACCTCCTTTTAGGTAGTTGTAGAGAGCAATGAGGTCTCCCCTGAGCCTCCTCTTCTCTAGACTAAACAGCCCCAACTCCCTCAGTCACTCCTCATAGGGCTTGTGCTCCAGCTCCCTCACCATCTTCGTTGCCCTCCTCTGAACACATTCCAGTATCCTAACATCTTTCCCAAACTGGGGGGCCCAGAACTGGACACAATATTTGAGATGAGGCCCGACCAGTGCCGAGTACAGGGGGACAATAATGTCTCTGGTTCTGCTCGCTACACTATTCCTGATGCAGGCCAGAATGCCATTGGCCTTCTTGGCCACCTGGACACACTGCTGGCTCATGTTGAACTTCCTGTCAACCAGCACTCCCAGGCCCTTTTCTACCTGACTACTCTCCAGCCACTCTGTCCCCAGTCTATAGCTCTGCATGGGATTGTTGTGTCCAAAATGAAGTACCCGACATTTGGACTTATTAAACATCATCCCATTAGAATCAACCCATCTCTCCAGTCTGTCCAGGTCCCTCTGTAGGGCCATCCTACCCTTTAACAGATCAACCCTTCCTCTCAGCTTGGTATCATCTGCAAACTTGCTGATGATGGACTCAATCCCCTCATCCAGATCATCAATAAAGATATTAAACAAGACGGGACCCAACATCGATCCCTGGGGGACACCACTGGTGACCGGCCACCAACTGGATGAGACACCATTCACCACCACTCTCTGGGCTCGGCCATCCAGCCAATTCCTAACCCAGCACAGAGTGCTCCCATCTAAGCCACAGGCTGCCAGCTTCCCTAGGAGTCTACTGTGGGAGACAGTGTCAAAGGCCTTGAGATACAGAAGTTGGAAGTGAAGATAAGCCCAGGAAGAAGGAATGGGTGGAGGGAATATGTTTTAAGATTTGTTTTTATTTCTTATTACCTTGCTCTGATTTGATTGGTAATAAATTAAATTAATTTCCCCACGTTGAGTCTGTATTGACCATGATAATAATTTCTGCCCTTATCTTAACACGTGAGAGTTTTGTTATATTTTTCTCCCTTGTCTGCTGAGGAGGGAGGATGTTGATGGGCACCTGTCATCCAGCCAAGGGAAACACTCCACACCTACCCACACAGGTCCTCCTCTCCCATTAGTCCACTTCACCTACAAGGCTGCAGTCTCCTCCATGCCTTGCACCAATTTTCTTGCCTAGTGAATAAACTCCAAATTGAAGAACAGCTATTAATCCCTCAAATTCTCTGCACTATTTGTGGACTTTAGTGCTTCATGGCCTCTTCAGTGAGGATAAAACTAATAAGCTTATGTAGGAATTTCTTTTCTGAGGAAACTGAATGATCACTTGATTATCCTTGCATAAAACAGGATAGATAACACATCAGTGATCAGGAAAGATAGGAAGACTACAGCTTGTGGCACTCCAGCCACCAGCATTCAAGAGAACTAGCTCAAATGAAAGTGTAAGACAAAGTTATCCTGGGTTAACTCTTTGTCTGCTGTTGTGCCAGGTTATCACTGTTGCTCTTGGGGATATTTCAGCTACAGAGAAAGAGTTACTGAAGCCTTTAGCAGAGTTTCTCATTCCTTGGAGCCCAATGACCACTGAGAAAACTTGAAATGTCAGCCTAGACATCCTTGGACAGATTCACAGAATCATAGAATGGTTTGGACTGGAAGGGATCAATCCCCCCTGAAGTAAGCAGAGACATCTTCAACCAGATCAGAGCCCCATCCAACCTGACCTTGAAGATTTACAGGGGTGAGACATCTACCATCTCTCTGGGCAACCTGTTCCAGTGTTCCATCACTCTCATCATAAAAATTTTCTTCCTTGTATCTAGCCTAAATCTTCTCTCTTCTAGTTTAAAAATATTATCCCTTGTCCAATTGCAATAGGCCCTACTGAAGTTTTTCCTCATGTTTCTTGTAAGCCTCCTTTAGATACTGAAAGGCCACAACAAGGTCTTCCTGGAGCCTTCTCTTCTCCAGGCTGAACAACCCCAACTCTCTCAGCCTGTCTTCACAGTAGAGGTGCTCCGCCCTTCTGAGCATTTTTGTGACCCTCCTTTGCATCTGCTCCAACAGGTCCATGTCCTTCTTGTTACTAAAGGCTTCAGAGCTGGATCTAGTACTCGGGGTGGCGGGGGGGAACACAGGTCGAGGGTGTCTCACTAGAACAGAGCAGAGGGGCAAAATCACCTCCCTTGTCCTGTTGGGCATGTTTCTTTTGATGTAGCCCAGTATACAGTTGGCCACCTGGGCTGTGAGGACACGTTGCTGGCTCATGTCCAGTTTTTCATCCACCTTAATTTTACCCTGTCCTCAGCCCTATATGCTGGAACTTGGCACCTATGTAGAAAATAGTAGGTTTAGAGGGAGTTTGGGCCATGTGAATCTGTTTCTTAGTCTCCACTAAGCACCAAAAATTTCTATTGACCTCACAGTAATTTTTTTTTCTCTGCAATGGGATTTCACTCCGAGGTTAGTAAAAAGATTATCTGTGGTCTAGGTGAACACATTTCTGTATGCACAGCCTTATAACCTTAAGCTGAAACTGGAGATCCAGATCTGGTCAAATAGCAAGCCATGCTATTACAGTTACTTGCCAGTACCTCTAACTTAACTGTGGCATGTTCTAGTACAAAAATGGTAGAATTAATCAAGGTAGCTAAGGTATGAAGGCAAATGTAGCTGAAGTAGAAAGGGTTAATTTTCCATGCTAACAACCATTTAATTAGTGCAATGAATTAATCTTCCAGTACATAGTCCTGTGCTGTCACAGTTAATCTACTTCCATTATCGTTGTAGCCTAGTTAAAGCTAGTCCCATAGTCGTATTGCTTCTTAAATGCAATACATATACAAAGGCCATGATTTAAGGAAAGTAATGACAGCTTGATCAGATGTGTCATAAAATCCAGAAAGTTTTTGATACACATTTTGTGCATCTTACTTCTACAATTTCAGTTAAGCTAAGCACCAGATCTGGCATAAGGAATCTTCACATCACACTGAAAATTTGCTTAGGCCTAGCTATTTTCTTTTACCTCGGAGGCAAGGCATTGCCCATTTCTTGTGTTTATCTGAGAATTATTTTGTTATAGCAGGAAATTTGTACAGACTCATTCATCTTCATGTACATTACAGTTGAGATGCTTGTTCCTTAGTTCCAGGCATTTTTTTTCAGGCTCACTGTAGAGGTGACTTTGTCATTGTTCTGGTGAATGCAGTGCATAAATAGATGTTCTCTCATATCACCTGAAGGAAACACCTAATTTTCTGTGGCTGCATGTGACTGAAGCTGTTAGTCTTTGTAGCCTTTTCCAATGAAACAGAGTGCGCCATCTTCAGAGTCAGAAGTCTGATGTCTGCAGCTTAAGGTTGCAGCAGGGGGTCATAACTCCAGCATATGCAGTTGACAGGCCATTGAAATGAACCCAGAAAGACACACATCTGTCTCCTTACTCCATCTTCCTACACTTCCTACAATTTCACTGACCCAGCCTTACTCCGTGGTTCCCATAACAGTGGTAAGAAGCTGATATGAGAGCAGAGGGTGTCAAACAAAAAGTACTAAATAAAGGAAGTAGACATCAGCAGCTTCATTTTCCCCCAGTCAGGATTAAAATATCTTTTGATGAATATGGAGAACATCTTTTTATGTCATCTAAAAATATTACAGGAAATTAAATAGGGCTGTGAAGATGTTAAATCTAGAAAGTATATTCAATCATTACAACATCTTTTACAGCAGTTTTAGCTCTGATTTAAGCTCAAAACCTCTAAGTAAACCATAACTTTGGAGCCCTTACAACATCTCCAGAGTGTATGTTGGTTGCTATATTTATAGATAGTGTTACATGAGTGTTTTTCTCTATATGCAGCTAGTCAGTAGATAGCACACCAGTGGGTAGTACTCCAGAATACATGTGTGTGGTATGCCAGCATTATGGAGTCAGAAAAGTTTAATTTAACACCTTTAACTGCATGAATTGTTCACAGTCTTAGATGTCAGCAATGAGAGATTATTTCATTATTTTTAAGATGAATACCTAAGTTTGTACACGGAAGTGAGCATGTGCATGCATATATGAATTTATTTTCTGGCATCCAAGCATTCTACCGACATCAGTTTGCTTCTTCTTTGAGAGTTGGAAAATTTGAACTAGCTGGATTATCCAGCTAAGAAAAGAAAGCAAAGAAAAGAAAAGAGAGACAGAAAGAACATCTGTGCTTTAGGAATGAATCCTAGAAAGAAATATTTGGAAAACTATGGAAGAGTATGAAAGGAAAGTAAGAGCTTGATCTTATGCTTGCAGAAATTACTGGCAAAACTCTCAGTGACTTTAATAGTGAATGATCAGAACTTAAAGCCTGAGCTCAAGAGCAGAAGGGAAGAAATAAGTCTGTGATAAAAGACAGTGGGCACAGAGAAGTGGTGACAGTAAGACAGCAAAGCCCACAGCCAAACACTTTCATGTGAAAAGCTCCATGCTCCAATGACCTATGCACGTCTGACGTCTGGCAATTTCCCACTTTGGAGAAGATGGCTCCAAATATACTGTCACTATACACTGAATTCAAGGTGTTCAAAGGTGCTGATTATTTTTCTTTGATATTTTCTCTTTTTTCCTTTTCTTATTTTCAGTCTATCTGCTGTCAGCTCAAGAATTTTCACCCCACCAGTTCTGAGTACCGTATCTCCAGTGAATGAGAGAAGCCTTAAAGAGTACTTTAAAGAGGGATCTTACAATTGCACAGAAAACCTTTACACTGTAATAGCTGTGAATATAGATGGCAAATTGAGATGCCCTTTAGCTAATGCTGTAGTTTCATATGCTTTCCAACAGACAGATATATACAGAATAGGAGAAACCTGCTAGAGCAATGAAAGGCTTGGAAGCAGACAGGATTTGTTGGAGATTTTATTAGGAGTAAGAATTAAGTTTGAATTTTACTGTGGCAGTTTTGAAGGCCTGGGGCTTTAATCCTGCAAAGACTATACTGTGCAATCTGTGCTGGATATTACAACACCATACATCATTCCCTATTCACAACAGAATTCTTTTCTGATTGAGATTTTTGAAAACTTTGAAAAAATATATGGTTCACCTCTCATTGATCTGTTGAACTGCACTAGGCTGCAGAGCTTGTTAGGATGTAATCCTTTGGGGGATTTACATTTTAACAGACTGCTGGAGTTATTTTTGGTTTGTCATGTGCAAACTGACTGTAATCTCATTTGCACCCACCGAGAAGGCAGAAAGGATGATGGCTGTACTACAGCTGGTGGCGCAAGGTTATTCTTAATTTTGATCTAGCAAACAAGTTATCAGCCATCATGACTGACAAGATTCCTTCCCCCACTCAGCCAGTGATAAGCAGACTTTCAAACATGCTGCCTTAAGAAGGTATAATCAAAGTCATTTCAAAGTCAAGGTTAAAAAGCTCAGATACTTCATTGCCCCTTGGTAGGAGAATATGAATAGCATCCCTTTCTTTCCTCCCTGCCGTCATGTACTCTTTCTTTAAAAAAATCTGCAATTCTTGTTCTAGGAGGCAATTGACAGTTAAACAACTTCTTACTTTAAGCTAGAGGAAGAATAGTGTTAGGAAAATGGGAGATTTTTGGATATTTTTGGCTAAATTAAGCTCAAGATCAAACTGGCTGGCAACAGAATGGAGGTCTTTACTGTGACTTAAGAATGAATGAAGACACTGGTTGCTGAAGAAACACTACTGGAAAAGGTTTTGTTTTAATATAGAATGCACTGATTCAATAAGCAAGAAAAGTGGGGATGATTTCATGGGTTTGTGGGATGACACACCACCTCAAACTAACAGACTAAAGTTTTCCATCAATATCAGCACTGATTTGAAACTGGATGTTTTCAAAGCTGAAGCAGTCTGAGAAAAAAATAAATAACAAATTATTTCCAAAGTAAATCCTTCCATTCACCCTCAAGGAAATATTAAAAAGAAACATGTAAGAAGATTGTTCAATCTAATTACATAATGTGAGCAAATCTCTGAATAACTGCTGCAGCATGAAGAGAGCAATAGCATTAACTCTTCAGCATAGGCATCAATGTCTTATGATTATCACTCATTACAAATACTGTTGCACATGCAAAACGCAGTTGCTAAGGGGACCTGAAAGCTATTTAAAGCCAGGAAGTGGCAGGCACTTTTATGCACTCTCAGTCTTATGGTGCCTCTGTAATCCTATTAACTTTAATGAAAACATTCATGGTAAGAAGCATCACATAAGTTGAGTAACATGACTACCATTTTGCTCATAATGATGGAAGAAAGGAAGAACAATATAGAGGAATGATGTATAGCTAGCAAACATAACTATACTCAGAATGATCCACTGGTTTCCAAATAGCTGGATGCCAAAATGAAACAACTGCATTTATTTATTCTACCTGTTCATGTTCAAACCATTTTAAACCCTCCTACTGATGAAGACCTCTAAACTTCTGTATGGTGCATTTCCTGCTGCTTCTTACAGCCTGACAAATACAAGACAGGTTACCTAACTTGCCTGATGCTATAAAGTTTGTCTGTTGATGACAAGGGAAAAACCTAAAGGAGGAACTGAAATTGTAGGCGTGTCATTCCACACAAATAAATGCCAGAGACTCTACAGTTACACTTTTCTGTCTCTTGAGATATTGTCCACATAATTCAAGATAGGATAATTCAAAGAATTTGCTTGACTCTAATCACATTTCTTAAAATGATGGGGGTTTACTTTCTGGTATCAATCTGATGTCTTTCTGTAATAATTCCTGAAGCACTAGGTCTCAGTCATTTATTTGTATAGACAGAGAGCTGACATGTAACTTCATATACAATCTCTCAGTGTAGTCTCACAGTACTCTTGTGATTCCTATAATTTTGAAACACTTCACAGACGCAGGACCCAAAAGAGCAGAGGGGAGCTGTTTGTTTTTCCCTTAAGGTGAACACTTCTATCAGGAGGTTTCTATTAGAACTGCATTAATAATAACAAAATAAATTTATTCTGACATCTTTATAATTCTCCTGGGTGATGCAAGAACATACCTAGTTCTGCTTTCCCTGAGTTACACAGATAACATCAGCATGCAGCACAAATCCAGAGCTCAGCTGAAATACAGACTTCAAGAAGTACAAATTTACACATGCTAGAGGGCTTATATCTCCTGGAAATTTCACGGAGCCAGTGTGCCAATAATTTTAACTAAGAGGGGTGTAATAGCTTGCCAACACAGCTCCGAAATGCGAGTCATGTACTCAAAATTAATAATAATAAAAATAATTTTTAAAAGTGTGTTCATTATTATTAACACACCATGGCTTGGTAATTTCCTTTGCAGGACATAATACTGAAACTGGAGGTAGGTTACAGTCTTGGAATATGAATTACCTTACACTAATCCTATCAATACCAAATAAACACACAGAGGTGCTTTTGAAGAGTAACTGGTCTCTTTATACAGCCTAAATTGAAAATGTTCATTGCTTTCCAGTGCTGATCACCTCTGTGTCTGCTTGCAGACAAAACCTGGCAGCCAAAAGCAGGAATTGACTAGGACATGAATGCTGTCTGGCAATAAAAAACTATGGTGGATTTTCCAGTGGTGCTGATAATAACTCATTTATCACAATTGCAACACTGCAGCAAAACAGCCACTGGTTCACAGCATAAGGAGGAAGCATGCGTATGGTGAGAGCAAGGACTCTCTCTGCTCCCTTCCTGAATGCCAGGTGGCCCATGTGGTATCTGCCAGCACAGCCCATTTTCATGACCACAACTGCTCTCAACACACCCGTCACAGTTCCAGAAATATCTGTCTTTCTGAACAATGGGGTAAAACCCATCTCTAGTACATGCAACATGGTACATTAGACTAGGCAGAGAGCTCTGCTGGGGCAAACGTTTGTTTCAGCAGTGCTGTGAACTCCCAGGTGGTGGATATGTAAAGGGCGATACTGGCGAAAACCTCACAGATAATATCACAAGGAAAGATGTGTTGCTCTTGTTCATCCAGGACCAAATCAAAGATAGCCACCCTTGGATGCCACCCTTTTTTGAGTCTTACAACTCTCTACACCACTGAAGCAAGCAAATCATTTTAGCACTATCAATACAACGGTAAAGTGACTTCATCTAGTGCACAATGGCTGCTGTGATCTGTGAAGGAACGAGAACAGTTTCTGTCTGCCTGAGAGCTGTGACTTGCTCCTCCTCCTCTTCTCGAGGAGAGCAAGGATCTGCTTGTATTGGTCCCCAGGTCCCTGCAAGCCCCAGTCCCTAGCTGAACTTCTGACACAGAAGTGCAGGATAAACTTTGCAGGATGATGATTTTTAATTTTGTCCCTCTGTGCTCTTTGGCTCTTCCCTGGCAATACCTCATTACTTGCATGTGTTTCTCCAACAGTATCCTAGCCTACATCTGTTGGTCAGCTTCCGTAAATCCTGTTAGTCATGGCTTTGTCCAAAAGCTGTAGAGCATAAAACATTACAGCCCATCACAACCAAGAAGTGATGACAGCTCCAGAGAGCATCTCAGGCTGTAAACATGTATCTGGTATTTAGGATTCATTTTATGTTATCTTTACACTGCAGACTGAGCAGAAATTTTAAATACATAAGCAAACATCCAGATTCAACTTACCAAAGGAGAAAACATTCTTCTGGAATCTACACAAAAAGCAATTTAGTGGTTTTGGCCTCTAAGGCTTGTGAGTACCAAAAGATTTTGACATTTATCTTGTAACTACCCATTGCTTTTTTTTTTGTCTTATTGTTTGCTCCTTAGCACCTGAGGACACAGTGTATTTTACGCTACAAAAAGATAACAAAGTTTGCCCCAGAAAACAAAAACAAACAAAAATATTTTTACTGGGGAAAAAAGAAGGCCAATATATCTCTCATAGAAACTCCTTTCTCACCTTAGCAAAACAGTTCTACCACCTTCAAAGCATCAAAATGAATCCGTCCCAGTCTGCTTTAAACATTTATCCATTTACATTTCATTTTAAAATACAACCTTCTGGCTCTGAGATATTAAATACTTAAAAGGATGAAGTCTACCCTCACCTACCTGTTGCCTTGAGATAATCGCCACTCTGAGCCTACTGGGAATGACACAACGGCTGCAGTCTCAGATGGACTAAGATTCAGACCCTACAAAGTGCAATTTCTCTCCCTCTTCAGGTTACAGTCTTTTATTGACTTTCAGTGGATAGATGAACAGGCTGAACGTCTGTATATCTCATTTCAAGCTAAATCCCAGAATATATAGTGAGTGAAAGTCTAATACATTAATAAATAATAGCTGTGCAGGGGAAGGTAGGAATTCAACACCTTTTGCAAATTCTTGCAAGGTTAACAGAAGTGTCACCAGGCAGCCCATGATGAGCCACTCAGTCTGTCAGACTGGAAGACCAAGGTCACAGTGAAGCCGCAAAAAGAGAGCTAATGCTCCCCGACAATGGAAATCTGTGCTTTGTTAACAAAACTTTATGGCTGAAACAAGTGATTTAAAGGCCTTTTCAATGTCCACTGTTGCTCTCAGGGAGGCACCTGCAGCATGTTAATAGTAAGAGAGCATTAGCCAAATACACGTCAAAGTGAAATCCTCTGATGCTGTCACTTGCAGTGACAGATAGACTCTGAGAGGTGATACAGCTGGACATGACTTGGCTCCCTCAGACAGTGCACGGTGATACATGACACAGAGCAAAACCAGGAGTCCCTAGACCAGACAGCCCAAAATACATTTGTGACTGTGCTCAAAATTAATTCTAAATTATCCTTGAAAACTGCAAAGGCCAAAGACTTTTATCGACAGAAATTAATTTTGCAGTCTCACCTTTATTTTCTGTTTCAGCCATCTGTTGCTCTACCACTTCTTACCTCAGGGAGAGTTCAGCTCTCCAGAGCCATGCCAGCTGTCTGTGCTGTTCTGTGCACAGCTCCGCTCCAGTGCGAGACACAAGGGCTGAGAATGCAGGATACCTCAGGGGAGCACAGGGCTCCCTGTGCCAGCTGGTCCCGGTGAGCTCCAAAGTCCCACTGCAGGACACAGCTGAGTACAAGAGGTGCTGCAGGCCTGCAGCAGGGACTCTGAAGCCCTGGAGAGATCCCATTGAAGCAGAGATCCATCCTGCAGCCCGGGGAGGGACCCAGGTCACAGCAAGGAGATATTTCCTGCAGGAGCTGGGGCCATAGAGAGCCCAGGTGGGTCCATATTGTCCCTGAAGGACTACAGCCCAGGGAAGGGCTGTAGCACGAGCAGGGAGAGGTGTGAGGACGGAAGAACAGTCAAAAGGAGTCTGTGACAGATTGACCCCCAACCTCCATACCATCCCTGAGCCCCTCAGTGTGAGGGGGAGAGCTTTCAGTCCATATTTCCCTCTGAAAGTTTGAGGCAGCCATCACTGGTGGTTCCCAATACCCCCAGTGAACAAAATACCAGTTTATTTATTCTGGATGTTTTATTGTTTTCTTCATTACTTAATCCATAGTTTAGAAAAAGAAATGGAAGATTCTTTCTGGAAAATTATTTTTTTTTGTTTGTTTCCTTGCATCTTTCTGGAGTTAGTATTACTGCACTCTGCCTATCTGAGTGTCCAGAAGATATTTGACTCTTGATGAACAATTAGAGCTTTTCACACACTCCACTGGACACTGTCATAAATGTTTTTTGTGTACTTTGTCTTAAAAAAACCCAAAACATTATTTCAAAGTTGTAGTAGCTGTAACCCAATTATACCCACGTCAGAGCAAAACAAAAGCAAATGTGATTTTGGCTTCAAGCCTGCCAGCATTGTTCAGTGCTTCAGTGATTTTATTTCCCCTAAATCAGCAGTATTTAAATTTCTCTGTAAGTTATTTCTGGTAGTTTATTCATGTCCTAAAAGCTGGATTGCAGCATTATGTCCTACACTGTATCAGCACAGGGTGAGTAACATGGAGCCACTGTTGCACAGACGTCACCTACCGATTTACAGCTGACTCAGGCAGAATTTATTTTGGGATGACATACAGAGTTGAAGAACCTTTCTCAATGCCCATTTGACAACAGGAGGAAAGCAGCCACTGTCTAGTGTATATGTGGGACAGGAACAAACTCTGCTTATGACGAGAAAAAAACTGCTAGGTGAAGGATATTTTAATGTAGCCAAAATTCAGCCCAGAGATCTAACTGAGACCTTACACCAAAGCAATCAGTGCATCATCGTATAACAGGTTACTGACTATCAGGTGGGCACAGTAACTGGCCACAAATACATCTGTAGCCCTACGGCTGTGAAATAAAACATACATAAATAAATAAATAAATAAAAAATAAATAAATAAAATAAAGCTTACGGTGGGAACTTCTGGATTGTGGAATCATCAGTGATTTCAGCAATGCCTTTAGCTTTGGTAATAGCTTTGGCTAGGCTGGTAATTATGGTAATGTTCTTTATTGTTCTTTTTAGGCAGTGACTTCCATGTCAATCTCTAGGGTAGTGTCTCAGCAGCAGATTAATTTATTATTAATCATAATCTAGACAAGTGGCACAGTGACAAGCATTTTCTGGATGGATCAGTGAAGACTATTTCACATTTTTATCATATGCATATATATATATAAAACACTTCCCTGTAGTCAATAAAGGAAGGCTGTTTAGTGTCATCGAAGGATTATCTGTTCTTAGTTCTACTACAGATGCACTTCCTCAGCTTTGGTTTAATCTGTGAAATGGAAAACCTATGATTTATCCACATTTCAGACCAATGAAATATTTACAATTTCAGCAACTTAAGATGAAATCAAGAAATATTAAAATAGTATTGTTTTTGTTATTAGCGATGTAGGGCATCTCCAAAAAAATTCCAGCACCTCTTCCTACCTGGAAAGACCACGGCAACTGAGAAACTCCCCTAAAGACATTGCTGGAAATGCAGAAAAATGAGTCCAACAGACCTATTTCCTGTTTCATACTGAATTGTTTAATCATTCTCTGTATTTATCAGCCCACACAAATCCTCTCCACAGCATCTGTAGAAGCTCTCTGGGATGTTCCCAGCACCTGAGTGTATTTGTGCTTCAGCTCTTGAGCACACCGTGCAGGGAGATAAGGGGCTGTGAGACTCAGCACTAGCTGTAGTAAACATGGTTCAGGCAGCTCCCCAGTTGCCTGTTCTTGTGTATATTCAGCAGCAGTAGCTGCAAAACAGTAACTACAGGGTACCACTTTTCAGCTCTCATTCAAACTCACTGCATGAGCCCGGACAAGTCAGATAACTTCCATTTCCCATTTTATGCCTGAGTGTTAAAATGACATAGAATTTACCCTTTCCATTGTAAAGGTTTCGTAATTTATGCTTGCAACTTCTTTGGGCTCCTTAGATAGAAAGTGCTAAAGGATCATTATTAATACAAGAAAACAAAATCTATAAAATAATGCATGGAAGTTGAACGTAGCTATATGCCCTTTGCTGGGCAGAGTTTTATAGCATTTGGCTACTGAGGTCACTTCACTTTCGAGATGAGAATGATTGTAATGCCACCCTTGAATAGTTATGTTATTTAACAAGGACTATATTTAGCACTAGTTGCACATTTCACAAAAAGAAATTATGACCTTCATACCCATGGTAACCCAAATGTTTCCCAAACTGACAGATGCAACATCTTGCAGAGGCACCTGTAGCCCTGCACTGTTAGATCATATATGTCCATACACATTCAAAAAGCTGCTATACCCTGCTGTGTGATAACACCCTAATAAGGTATTTGCAGTTTGGCTACATAAACATATATATATATATATATATATATCAATTTGTTCATTGAAATGATAGGGCTTTTATCTGGTCCATGACCCCTATATAAGCATCCTCTGTCACATGTCGAGAACTTATTGTCCCAAAACATGATTTTGAAGCAACTAGACAGTTTCCCAATACATGATTACTCCTATCACTTAATAAGCATTTGATGCACTTATGTGAAGGAGACACTGGACCTGAGGTAGGCTGATGACTTAGCTCCCAGAAGTAGCTCCCATGTAGTCTGTACGGCTCTTGGGAATGACAACATGAGGGGGTACCTTGCTAGGACAATTTGCAAGGTCTGTGGCTGACTCCTAGGACACAGACCCATGAAAAATGTAGCTGCTGATGATGGTCAGATGGTCTGCCTCAATCTATTTCACATGGCACCCCTGCATGATATAATTTCTTACGTTTTTTTTCATCGTTTACAGCAAATCTTTCTTTCTTTGAGCCGAAACACCGTAAGTCTATTCTGTATCGTGTTAACTCGAGTTCTGTTTTCATAACTCTTTGTGCATAATTCAGTCTTGCTTAATGACTGACTGCATGGTCTGGACTGAGATATCTAGAGGGTTAATTGGTGTACATTATGATTCCAGCTTTATAGAACAAATTTCTACATGACCGCAAGATAACCAGATCTCCTTAAGAGCCTCATTTGAGTACTGAAATCAGTTGAAAGAAGACATATCAGCCAATAGTGAGAGCTGTAAGTAGGAGCTTCTTGCCCAAATTATAAGGCAGAGAGAGAGAGATGCACTCCTGTTGTCTTCAGGGAGCATCATATGCCTTGGAGAATTGTCTCTCTGCCCTCCATCATGGGTTGCAGTGCTACAGCTGCTAGGTACAAAGACCAGTCTATTTGCCTCTGTAGCTCTTCTTTATGCCTAGCCAAACTTCCTTAAATACAGTAGGAACAAAACTGTGCAACCATTGGGCTGAGAGATGTCTCCCTATGCTTTTTTACAGTCTGGTCACGTTCTGTAATTGCTCTGGTGATTTGTACTTAATCATGACTATTCTCCTTTGCTGCCCATTCCCCTCCCCTGTCTGGCCCTGGGATGAAGTCACAGGCTAAATTTGTGATGATGACAGTCAATGACATAGTTATAAGCAGTGTTTAGCTCTATAACTATGGCCTATCTGCATTTTTAGTGCAAACACGAAACTGAGCAGACTAGGGAAGGTAAAATCTTCATTATTTTTAAGGTAACTAAATCCTTTCCATCATGCTGGATGATAAAACAGAAAGAAACAATCCAAAATAAGTGGGTAATATTAGCAAGAGAAACATTTCTGAGTATAAGGTATCAAGGTGCTTTAGGGATTTATGTGAATACATAGTCCATTCCCTCACTTCTCCTGGCACTCTCTTTTCAATCTAATTAAGCATAAAGAAAATTACATGCAACTTCAGGATGATGCAATGCATCTGTGTAATTGAGCAGTGCATTGTCGAAGAGCATTCAGTGTAATATTATGTATATTTGATGGAACAATTTCCACTATTAATATTCACTGATGATTCCTAAAATTAACTGTAATTACTGAGGGAAAGGGCCTAGATATGACTGAGCACAGCTCAAAGAAAACATCTATTCAGTGCTCTGTGCTGGGCAAAACTACAAGGATGATATTAGGCAGCATTAGGAAAGGGCAAGGTAACAAAACATGAAAGAAGGCAGAGTGATAAAATAATGAATGACTTTGAATTAAAACCCAGTTATAAATTCTACTGCTGACCTTGAGAAATAAGAAAGCTGCAGAGCATGCATCCACAATTACCTCTGCTGCTGTAAGCATGAGACTAAAGAAATAGTAAATGAAGACAAATCCTTATTTTTTTCCTAGAAAAGTTCCCAGAATGTATGCCTTATGGTAATAAGTAGGAAATTGATCATATGAACAAACTGATACATTGCCATATAATTGTACTGTAATTCAGAGCCTAAAAACAAACACTCCACACAAAGGAGGAGTGGCAGGGACTGCAATAATTCTTGCTTCGTTAAAAGGAGCCACAGAAAAAGAGTTTTTGATCCATTAACAAACCATCTCCAAATGTGGCACAGAAAATTTGTTGGCTGTCTCCTGCAAGCTTGTGATGTTCTTGTTGATTTTCACTAATGTTTCAAAATTTGACAACTCTAATGAATTATTTTTTCAAGTGAACAGATGCTAAAAAGTTTCCAAAAAGCATGTATTCGACTCATTTCCTTCACTGTGGCTGTTATCTTTCTAGCACTAAGTTGTCCCATCTCATTAATAAAAACTTGTTATGGGATTAGCTTTTGTATAATGATTGTGCTATATCCATGACAATGGATCCTTTATGCTGTCATCAACATAAACAAATGCTTAGAAGCAGGCTGGTGAACTGGCCACTATCTAGTCTGTTATTTATTCTGTGCCCTGCACCAAGCATAGCTTCGCCTCTCAGCCGGGAGCCAGGTCTGGTAGATCTGGCTGAATAACTACATCTTTTCAGGAGGCATGAATGTACAGCAGGTATAACAGGCTTGGGAGGTCTCAGGTGCACAGCATTGTGACATCTGCCAATATCCAAGGCATTCGGGAGTGGCATGGATTAGATCTGTTTTCCTGTTTCTAGGCTGGTTATGAAAAAACTTCCCAACAAAATTTTGGGATATACATTTTGCATTTTGCTAAGGAGGAGGACTCCTCCTGTGATCAGTCAGTAGCCAGGAAGGGCACAGTTTGCTCATTCTGATGTTTTATCATGAACACTATAATAGATGGCCTACCTTAAACTTCCGTCTTCTCAAACCACTGTGTAGTCTTGGCACATTTTGTTCCCCAAGTGCTTATATTTTGGAGCTGATAGATTGGATTCATGAGTACGGATAGTGCCTACATATAATTTTGTTGAGAACCAAATAGTAACACACTTACTTCTCACCTGATCTCATTCACTCCATAGGTTTAGTAATGGAGTAAAACACAATGCATTATGAATAGATGTATCAGTCCATAATTTTTCAAAGACACATGAAATCCTTTTGGCAGAACAATGATATGTAAGGCTACAGTAAGCCATTTATCATAACTACTAGCACCTAACCCATTGCATCAGTTGAACTTTATACACAAAATTAGCCTTTGAAGCTTTGCATGAAACTTAAAGTCAAACATACAGTGAACATTTTTTATCCTGTAGTATAAAACCTCTGCCTTCACCTTGATTGTACTAGGATACTTCAATCTGACAGGTTATGGCATTAAAAGACCAGTGTGCAGTGAGGCAAATTACAGGACTATAAAACATCTGAGGGAAATTGATCCCTTCGGTCATTACAGCCCTGCTATCATGGGACATCACATAATCCTGTGCAAAATCATGTCAGACTCCATCTCCATTGCTGTGTTCACCTCTCCTCTGGTGCTTCTCATGGGAGAGTGTCATAGAACCTCTCTCCTTGACTAGTCATAACCCTTCTCGTTTTATTCATGCGCAATATATCTGCATTTAGTTCTGCCAACACTGTCCTGTAAGCTTAATAATTGTTTTTGCCTCCTCAGTGATCTCACACTGACATATTGACAGCATATATTTTTGCAGCCCCCACTTTGCTGAAGTCAAACAAGCTGACTCAGTTTGTCTCTCCTTATAAGAAGACAATCTGTTTGCTTCATCTTTGCTTCCTGTGTCCCACCTCTGCAACTGACCCAATTTGAACTTCTAGGTTCTCAATACGGATTGTATATAGACATGGGCGGTAGCTTTGTCAGTCTCTGGTCTTCCAGAAATCCTTGAATGGATTTGGGCGGCCTTTCCAAGTAGCTGAGGGCCTCTGGAAATCAAAGCTGATCTTCTGATCTGCCTTTTGTTCAGTTGTTACAAGCAACATGGATCTCTCAAGCTGAAAGAAGGTAGATTTAGATTAGATATTAGGAAGAATTTATTTACTGTGAAGGTAGTGAGGCACTGGAACAGGCTGCCCAGAGAAATCGTGGATTCCCCATCCCTGGAGGTTTTCAAGACCCGGTGGGATGAGGTTATAAGCAACCTGATCTAGCGGAAGTTGTACCTGTCCATGGCAAAGACGGTTGGAAGTGAATGGATGATCTTTAAGGTCCCTTTCAATCCAAACCATTATGTGATTCTATGATATTATGATTCAAATTAAAAAAAAAAAAAATAAGCTTGCAGTATTTTAGAATGTAGTATCTTAGAAATAGCTTGCTTCAATGTTTTCCCCTCTCCAGTGGCAAAATTTCTGCTGCATCCTACAACTTCATTTACCTTTTCACAGTCACGTTAAATCCTCTGTTTACAGTTTTCTTTTAAAATTAAGTCTCACAGCCCTATATGTTAGCAAGGTCAGACTGCCAGCTGGTATCTGCACATATCACCTTCTCAGCATCTGAAGACAGATAACGTGCTTGCTATACCTCGTGTGCATGCTGTCACTCAGCTTTTACTAAAACCATTCACATGACGATCTATAAGTGAGTTTTTCAGGATTCTGGGACAAGGAGTGTGATGTTCTCCCACTGTGAAAGCCTTATTTTCATTTAGATTTGTTTCCAAATTGGATATAATAGGTTGATCTACTATATATTTACCTTGTATTCTTTTTGGATTATACTTAAATAAATTTACTTTTGGCCTTACTTCCTCTGCATTTCTATTCTTATTCTGTTTTTATTCATATCTTTTTTGTTCATATCCATTTTATTTTATTTTCATACCTATTTTATTTTATTCTTACCTATTCATAACAAAACCTTTTGTCCTTGCTTTCTATTTCTTTGAAAAGATTTAAATCAGTTGAGTTTGCAATTAGTATGTTACGTCCTTACTTCCTGTAAAGACACTGCTTTTCTTGCTCAGTTCCTTTTCCCTTCCTTACTCTTTATATGTATTTTTAATGTGGATAGTTTAAATAGTTTTGTATTTTTTCTCTTTTTTTAAATTTTTTTTTACTTTCTTGTGGCTCAATTGAAAGAGTGGTGAAAAGGCTGAAAGGAACGTCCTGTGAGGAGCAGCTAAGGAATTTGGACTTGTCTGGTTTGGAGAAAAGGAGGGTGAGGGTTGACTTCACTGCTCCACTGAAGTGTAAAGGGAAGTGCTGAGCTCTTCTCCTGTACCTAGTGATAGGACATATGAGAATGTTCAAAGCTGTGCCAGTGGCAGTTTAGAATGGACATCATAGGAAGCATTTCTTTACCAACAGGATGGTCAAACACTGAAAACAGGTTTCCTAGAGAGACAGTTGGTGCCCAAGCCTGTCAGTGTTTAAAAGGCATTTGGACAATGCCCTTAACACCATGATTTAACTTTTGGTTAGCCCTGAAGTGGTCAGGCAGTTCGACTAGATGATCATTGTAGGTTCCTTCCAACTGAAATATTCTATTCTATTCTAAATTATTGATAGCTAAGTTATAGCATTGGCAAAAGAAATGTGAAATTTATACCACATTCAGTTCACTGAGGTCTCCAGTCCCAATGGCTTCAGTAACTAGCCTCTCTCTTTTCTCAAGGATTACATTGAGTATTATATGCTAGAAGCCAACTGGCTTTAATCGAATAATAGAGATGAAAAATAGTAAACAGAAGTGTAAGTCCTTGTTTTAATGATGTATTACTATATAGAAATACTCACCACCTTTATTTTCATTCCTGTCTTCCTTGAACAGGTGATTCACTTTAGTGACTGTATGTCAATCTTTACATCAGCTCCAATGCATTTTTGTTCCTATAATTGTTGATTTGCCGTTCCACATCAGCAGCTCTCCTGCCTTCTTTATAATGCCTGATTCAATGAACAAACATCTCAGCAGCTTCCCACTCTGTCCTGTTTAACTTGTCAATAACACTGTTTTGCCTATAATATTTGTGAACATTTTGAAATGCCCATTTGCTTTCAGGTAAATAATCAAGACTGAGTTGTTGCATACCTTTTTAACAGGGCCCTTACACAACTACCAGTGTTAGCAGGATTAGCTTTGTCAACCATGCTGTCCTATGTGCTTCAGGCTCCACTGTGTTTCACTTCATGAGTAACCGAGTGATAAACTACACTATTGATTTCTTTGCCCAAGTAAAAGTACTATTTTGGTTGCCATAACCCATAATTTGGCATGTTTCAAAGCCTTCTGACTTTGAATTTCCAATGCCACTCTGCCTCAGGTCTCTTTCCTTATTTTGGTTTTATTTTTGTTTTCCTAACAATGTTCTTAGAGTCTTGATCATCTTTAGTAAGCTTCAGTATGGACTGGATGATCTCTCCTTCTGAGAAAATTCTGTTTGCTTTTTCAAGGGCTGACTTTGATTTGCCAGCCTTTACATGCCAGATCCCTCTATCAGTCCAATCTGGTCTCTGCCTCACCGCTCTTTTCCCACTGTGCTAACTTTGATCTTAAGGTTTAGAGAAGCCATAGTCCTTTATGAGCTCACCTTCTGTTTAGAACATACTTACTTGCATATTTTATTTCTACTGAGATTGCAGGTTTCTGTAACACCATTTCACATGTTGCCTAATTCCATCAAAGCACTAAGTGGAAACTACTTAAAAGTATTGAGAGCTTCAGAACTACATCTGATTCCCTTTCTCTAGCTCCTGTGTTTCTCAGAAGTTGTTGTTTAAAACTTTTCCCTTTGTTAATCTGTATTTCCACAGAGCCTCAAAAGTTCCCCTCTTTCTTTCGTAGTGATAACTCATTTCATTACACTCCATGTGCCACTTCATGTTCACAATTAACTCAAACTAAACAGAATTTTAGAGCTCTGAGTTATTCAATAATCAATTTTGATCTCATAGATTTGACTTAATTTTCCAGATGAAAAGTGAAATCTAACCAGGGGTTTCTAAGTGAAAGGAGTTGTGACCATGGGAAAACTTCTGTGTTATGGAAAAAGCAGGACTGATTTTATGTAAGAGCCTATCCCCAGTGCAGGATTCATAGCTGAGTTGCAAATGGAGGCTGTATCTCTAGTCCAGTGCTAAACAGTCAGTTCTGGGAACACGTCAGAATATAACCTTTACTCATCTGCTCTTCACATGTTCATCTACTTGCAGTGTTAGACCTTACCCTTGGGTACCTAACTGTCTTCACATGTTGGTAGTCACAGTGCCTTACTCATTCTGTAAATTCAGCTGGTCTGGTGGGTGTTCAAGGGTATATTCTAAGGTTATGCTTAAGTTTCTGGGTTTATCTCTCTGTGCTCACATATTAGTTAAGTAAGAAACCAGAGTTTGGTGCAAAGGGATATCTGCAGAGAAATAGGACTAGAACATAGGGGTCTCAGACAATAATAAAATTTTGAAAGAGAATATTCTTGGAGCACCTCAAAGCTGGTAAGTTATTTTGAAACTTATTAGGAAGCATCATTGTCATTTTGGTTCTGTTTCAAATTGGCACAGATCATCAGTAACAATACAATGATGAAGAGAGCAACAGGACTGTGGCCTTTAGAGTACATCAGAAATTATTTTTAATTTAAGGTTTTCTCAGGGATAGTTCTGCTTCTCTTGGACTTAACATGGGGTTGAGAGTGAGAGTTGGTGGTCTCTGTTACAGTTTCTGACAATGAATCGAGCGTTCTCTGAAACCATACTGAGGCCAAACTATCAATTTAGAAGCAATATAAATTATGTACAGTTTTCAAATTATTAACTTCATTTTGATTATAAAGGACAGGAAGCCTATTTTCTGCTTGATTCTTTTATACCGAGAGCACTTTGCTGAATTTTCCTTCCCAGAATTTTGCAAAAAAAATAAAATCTGGTTTCTTTCTAAAAAATATGCTCTAAAACAACAAAATTCACAGGGTTCTTTCATACAGAATGGCATTGTGAGACTCTTTGTCATTATAAGACTTGATTATACTCGGTGGTGGGAAAGATTCTTTCTTGACTTAAAAGTGAATTCAAGTACGATAAGGTATGAGATGCCATTTGAAGGGAAAACACGTGAAATGTGTTACTCCCTTTTGGCATATTCAGTAGGATTCTGTGAAACCTCCTTAAAAGTTTCTAAAAAAATATTTTAAGTCTGAGAGCTGATTTTTACACATCTTTACCTATACATAAAGGATATCAGCTCTTGTTCTACTTTAACAATGAAATGGCTCTCTGTTTAACAAATAAACTTTTTAACTGATAACAATTCTTTGAAATGATGCGTGTAAATCTTCCACAGGTAGGAGCATTTCATCAGAACATTTTGCCATTTTCACACCATTACTTTCTTCCTACCTCTTTCCTTGATGGCAAAAGACTTGCACAGATCTGAGAATCACACTGGACCTCTGAACCTGCCCACAGTATTCTCAATCACAGCAGTTTATTCAGCTGGTGACATCTACTTCCCTGTTGGGAAGGAAAGCTGAAAGGTGTTAGATTGCTCAGGATAACCAGAATGTCTTTTCAATTGCGGATCATTTTGACAGAAACAGGATAGAAAGGCTTCATATCACATCTTTTCTAGCAGACCTAAGAGGGTGATAAATTCCAGGTCAAGGTAGGAGGTGAGAATTCAGTTGAGGTGGGTGAAAAGGCGGTAACCTCTTTCTCTGATATATGACTTCATGTTTTGTACAATCTGAGAAGCCCAGACTTTCTCCCTTAACATTTTTCAAGTGACCTGCTTTTCCTACCCGAATACACAGTGGTCTGGGAAAGAGCTATCAAAGAAATGTCCTGCTAGATCAGACCACTATATAATGAGTAGGAGCAATACTGTGAGCGTAACACATTTTTCAGTGTACTTCCTGCACACAACTGCTGTATTAGCAATGTTGGATGTCTGCATTCTGATAGTATCTATCTAAAATCCAACTCTAATTAGGAATTCATCATGCTAGCTCAGTCAAGGATAGTTTTACTACATATAAGTAAAATGCAATCTGAGAATGAAAACTGGAAGAGTGATCAAAACGAGATTGAGAAGAAAAAAAGCCAAATACTGGTTGAGAAAAGAACAAGGTCAATAGACAGCACAGGGGATGTCATAATATCAAGGGAGACAGGAGCTGACCTACAGTACAGATTCATGTTTTGGGCCATGGTCCTAATAAAGTCTGATTGAAGAAGCAAGGACATGAGATCCCAACCGCTACAGACACAGCAAGTCTGAAGGGTCTGGACTGCATAAGCTATAGCACAGTGATCCCATGCAGCTAGTGTGGGTTTTGTGTCCTCCAAGTTTCTCCTGAAAAGAAAGAGAACGCAAACAGGGTATGGTGGTGGAGGTGGCTCTCTAATTTGGCTCTGGAGACAGGCTAAGATTTGCGCATTTCAGATCATTCTAAATGCCATCAGATAAAGCCGTCAAACTTTTGGGGGTTTGCAGACAAGGTCTGGGAGGTTTTCTATGATGTTGTACACAAGCAAAGTTAGCAAAACTGAATGGCTGCACAGTGTTCATGTGTGATTACAGAAAACTTCTCAAATATCATGACAGCACTTCAACAGAAAAGCTGGCAGTCAGGGGGCACCCATGAAAGTCACTCAGTCATATTCACCTGGTCACAGTAGTAACCTAGGAGTAATGAGAGTTGAAGTACGAAAACGATCACTCTTTCTTTGAAATAATAATTCCAAACACATTAAAAGCATCAGGGCAGGGTTAATTTTGAGACTAAACACAGATGTCCACATCTACGTGCTCAATTCACAGGTAGGTTAGGCCTCTACATCTCCCATTATCATTAGTAGAGACTGAGGGATTGGTTTATTTGCTGAAAGAAAAACAAAACCTTTGATCATATTTTCCCTTATTCATAGAATAATCGAATCATAGAATGGTTTGGGTTGGAAGAGACCATGAAGGTCATCTAGTCCAAAACACTGCAGTGAGCAAGGACATCTTCAAACCAGATCAAGTTGCTCACAGCCCCATCCAACCTGACTTTGAAGATTTCCAGGGATGATACATCTACCATCCCACTGGACAACCAGTTCCAGTGTTCTACTACCCTCAGTGCAAAAAAATTCTTCCCAATATCTAATCTAAACCTCTCCTCTTTTAGTTTAAAACCATTACCCCTTGTCCTATTGCTACTGGTTCTGCTAAAAAATCTTCCCCACCTTACTTATAAGCCCCATTTGAGTATTGAGAGGCCGCAATAAGGTGTCCTCTGAGTTTTCTCCAAGTTGAACAACCCCAGCTCTCTCAGCTTCTTTACATAGGGGAGGTGTTACTTTGCTCATTTTTGTGACCATTCTCTGGACCTGCTCCGATAGGTCCATGTCTTTACTGAGTTGAGGGCAGTATTCCAGGTGTGGTCTCACCAGAGAAGAGTACAGCGGCAGAATCACCTCCCTCAACCTGCTGATCACGCTTCTTTTGATGAAGCCCAGGACATGGTTGGCCTTCTGGGCTGCAAGCACACGTTGCTGGCTTATGTCCAGCTTCTCATCCACCAGGACTCCCAAGTCCTTCTCCACAGAACTGCTCTCAATCCCTTCATCCCCTAGCCTGTATTGATACTGAGGTTGCCCCAACTTAGGTGCACCTGCAGTTCACCTTATTGAACCACATGAGGTTTTCACAAGCTGACTTCTCCAGCTTGCTAAGGTCCCTCTGGATGGCATCTCATCCCTCAGGGGTGTCAACCTTACCACTCAGCTTGGTGTCATCCACAAACTTGCTGAGGGTGTACTTGATGCCATTGACTATGTCACTAATGAAGATATTAAACAACACCAGTCCCAGAACAGACCACTGAGGAACACTGCTCATCACTGATCTCCATCTGGAAATTGAATCGTTAACCACTACCCTCTGGGTGTGGCCATCCAACTCATTTTTTATCCATTGAATAGTCCATCTATCAAATACATATCTCTCCAATTTAGAGAGAAGGATGTTTTGGGGGATTGTGTCAAAGGCCTTAGAGAAGTCCAGACAGATGACGTCCGTGGGTTGTCTCTTGTCCACTGATGCCGTCAGTCCCTCATAGGAGACAACTAGGTTGGTGAGGCAAGACTTGCCCTTCGTGAAAGTATGCTGGCTATCTCAAATCACCTCCCTGTCCTTCACGTGCTTTAGCATAGCTTCCAGGAGGATCTGCTCCATGATCTTTCCAGGAACAGACGTGAAGCTGGCAGGTCAATAATTCTCAGAGCCCTCCTTTTTACCCTTTTTAAAAATGGGTGCAATGTTACCCTTTTACCAGTCACCAGGGACTTTGCCTGACCACCATGACTTTTCAAATATCATTGAGAGTGGCTTAGTGACTGCATCAGTCAATTCCCTCTGAACTCTTGGATGCATCTCTTCTAGTCAGTGGGAGGTACTTTGCTCTCCCAGTCTGCATTTTGCAGCCCATACGCTTGAGAGGTGTGGCAAGAGAGGTTGATAGTGAAGATTGCATGTTGACGCTTTTCATCAATTTTTAATGTTAAGTTCAGGCAAACTCAGTCTCCTGAAAGCTGGGAAAACATAATTTGCTCACACAAGTTTAAATGACTGATGCCTTGATAGTACAGGTGCTTTCATTGCGTGTAAGATCTGCACAAGCATGCACTGTAATCGTGTGTGTGTGTTGTTAATGAAGTTCTGGAGTTGAAATTCCTCTATTCTTACTTTCTCATCCAGTATCTGACCTATAAATTCTGTTTGTAAAGGATGTTCCAGGCTCTAGTTCCTTTTCAAGAAAGCTTAAAAATATCACCTATCCAGAAGAACCAGTCTTCTTTCTGTAAACAATAATTTAATTACATTATTTCTTGAGCTTGTCATAGTATGCCATTCCGCAAACCTCCTCACATTATTGTCCTGATATAAATACATCCTCAGCTCATTTGCTCAAATCTGACTGTTGGCAATCACTGCAGGAGCTGGAAAATAATGAATTTGATGACATGGTAAGGTAAAGAGGCTAGCTCAGCTGACAGAGAGACTCTGTAAGTACAATGCTTCCATTAACCCCCTAATGACATTCTCAAATGAATGTTTTTAAGCCAGAGCATGAATAAAACAGCAGACTGCCTATGCTTGCTGGAAAGAAGATATGTTTGCAAAATTCAGTTAAATTCCCCTGTGACACAAGTTAAGGTGATGTTTTCTGCCTATGGGCTCCCAAAACCTGCAAACAAAAGAGTTAACACTTAGATATGGCTCATCAAGTCTAATTCAGTGAAAAGTCTAAGCCAGTCAGCTGAGCTCGGCTTTGGAGAGAAACAGGTGCTTCCACAGGAAGAGTCAGCGGATCTTCGATATTCCTCACAGGGTGAAATGAATTGCTATATTGCCATAATTTTAATTTGGAAGTCTCAAATTAATTCAAACTCACAACAGCCCCCTGGTGTGCAGCTGAGAAGTGGATTCTTTGAAAGTAGAAACAGAGGAAAAAGAAAGTTAAGTTGCTTGTCTGGGGAAACTACTGAAACAGCAACAGCTGGTGACTGATTTGACGAGTCTTGGCTCCACACTGCAGTGATATGAGCTCTTTTGGGATCCCAAACCCTATCCCTGTGGAAGCACAGAGGCCCTGGCAGGCAATTAAATGAACGTCTGCAGATCTACAAGGCTCCTCACTTCGGCAGTCGAGACCCACTGGGCCCTCTCTGAGAGGTCGCTGGGGATCTGCTTGGGGAGGGTGGGCAAAGTCTTTGCTCGTGAAGCTGGAAACAGTGCTGGAAGCACATGAAAGGAGGCTGATTCTCCATTACATGAAGGGCTTTTCAGCTGCTCTGGCAAAATAAAATATTGTTAACACAGAGTGGAAATGATCCTGAGTAATGTTCCCTGGCATAGGCCACCACAGTGTCAGAGGTATAGCTGCAATACAACGCCTGCAACTGAACCCCAATTTCAAATTTAGGCACTGCCTAATATGGATATTGAGGCTATAGAAAAGAGGCAAAGGTGTTGAACGCTCTGTACACCTATTGAAAATCTGCTTCAGAAAACCAAATATTTATTTTATTGCTCAGATTTCAATCGCTTCATGCAACTGAGCATATGCAGCCCTCGGGAGCTGTGAAACCCAGTTCATGGCTGGGGGGAATCCCCATAAAGAAATGAATTGATTGCTGGATAGAAGTGAGTGCTTGCTGCATGTAGGGGCAAGGGAAAAGTGAGGTAAATCCTACTTTGAGGTTGTCTCAAAATAATAATCATGAAACTATTCTTTTGGATTCTCAGTCTAGGGAAGATTTGTTGTGGGTAATCTAAGCTGAACCTCCTTGTAGATCTCAATTGCTCAGAGAAGCAATTCTTCTGACAAATTGCAACGGTATAACATAATATTCAGCATTTTTCTTAATCCCAAGGTCCTTGAGCTATAAGATTACATAAGAATCTCCAGTTTTGGAGAGAAATAAGTCTGAAAGTACCAGATATGAAAACTCCAACTTCAGAAAGCTGGTAATATTCTTTGGTTTTAATTTTTAGAGTTTTAAAATTTTTATTTTTGGACGATACTTGTTACCTCATTAACACCACTGGAGTAGTGGGTAAACTATGTCAGGAATCTAACCAGATATTTGTTCACACTGCAGTGTCCACAAAAAAATTTAACCTCTTATGTATCAGTAATGTTCATAAGAAACACTAAATAATGGGAATAAAACAGGTCTCCAGGCTGTGTCCCAGAAACTGAAGATGAGTCTCTGGGCCATAAAATTTGCTCACCTAAACAAAAGAACAAATCCAAAGGCATCTTTACCCCTGCAAAAAAAGAGCACTGAGGCATGCCTGCAAGCCTGGAGCAGCTCTATGCTTGGCATTTTGCACACGAGAATGATGCGCTGCAAAAGCCATGGCTTGTGTCAAGTTTTAAGTAACTCACAACAATTGTACAAGGCATAAAATTTACCTTGGGGGTACTGAGGACCCTAACAGGCTGCAAATCAGGAAGAAACTGGAAGACCTCCCCATGATACGTGACTGAATGGAGGAATTTAATTGTATTTGTTACCTCTACAATTGCCGTTTCCATATGCTTCCAATACATCCTTCCTTGCAGAGTGGCCCACTGCTGTGACTCCTAGCCACTAGGAAAGCACTGCTCAGATCCTCCTGATCTTCCTGCCACTCATTCTCAGTATTTAACCCCACTGGCAAAGAGACATAAAAGTTTATCAAAGACTTTTCTAGCTTAACTATGGATAAAATTGTCCACAAATTTTGTCACAGTGCTCTTCATTTCAAGAATGCAGGTTTGATTATAATGAGAAGTAGCAACAATGTTCTCTGGAGTAGGAACAAGGTTAATCAACAGCAGAATGATGCCAGATAAGATTTCATCTCTATGTACCTCCGTAACTAGTATGCTTTTCATATGCTCCAATCCAATAGAATTCAGAACATGTACAGTGAGCCAGCATTAAACCCACTGCTAAAGGTAAGGGCACTAAGGCAGTAAGCAATGATTCTACCATCTCCTGGTTTAGCCAAAATTTGCACTGAAAAAACTGGGGTTTTGGTTTGGGTTTGTTTTTGAGGGGGTGTGTGTATTGCTGTTGGGAAGAGAAGGGTGATCCTTTCAACCCATCTATGTGTAGAGCCTGAGACTTTTCTTAAGAACAGATGGTATTAAATCACAGTGCCTTAAACAAACAATTTGGATATTTGTGGCCTGATACAAGAAGTGCTGGACAATTTTACATTCACAAGTATATAGAGATTCTTTAATTACATAGATGCTTTAATTACATAGCACCTAGATGTCTGAATTACAAATAATTTTTTTTCTGCGTCCTTTTACCTTTATCTGATGAAGAACTTTTCACTCCCAGACCTGGTTTCATCATGCAGTTTTGCTGTGCTTTGTAAACAGATCTCTCAGTTGTTTGTAAAGCTTATAAAAAATTCAATCTAAATGCCCTTGCTAAGTTATTTATGGCTGTGCCAGTTACAGCTGCCTGAAATGTGGCTTCTGATGCCATCTGTGACCTGAGAAATGCATGTCTATAAATCACTCTGAGATCCACTAGAATGAAAGATCCTACATAAGGGAAGGTATGGCATTTCTGAGCCATGTTCAAGTTCAAACTCATTAATGGACTTTTGTCAATTTACTCCAGGGAAAGAACTAGGACAACTTGTTTTTAATGGCTATACAAAGAGACAAAAAAAATCTTAAAGAGGTTCAAAAGTTTAATTCCACTAACTGTCTGCAACTCAGGTACTACATTATTCCTTGAGGTTTACTTCCCCTATATATGACTTTCCAAACTTCCTGATTTTTTTTCTTGTTCTAATTCCTTCTTTCCCAGTAGCTTCCAACTTTTTTGCTTCATGGTCCAACTTTTTTGCTTCATGGACCAATTTTATTTTCTGAGGCAGAGATATCATGCAGGGATTTAGTACATCAAATTAGCTTTTCTTAGGTCCTTTTCATACTTTTCACTTCTTACAAGCAGCCCTGAGGGTCTGCAGACCCCAGGCTGGAAACCACAGTTCTTTATTTAAAACAAAGCAAATTTGTTTGTTGCTCAGGAAGGAAGGAAGGAATGAAGGAAGGGAGGGAGGGAGGCACTGAGGCTGAAGACCCAATGCAATATATTGTACAAGTTAGTGGAATGATACATTTGCCAAATAAAGTCTTTTTAATTAGACCTTTAATGATTAAGCCTGGAGGAATTTTACAATAATTTGTTTTTTACAGTGTTTCTGAGGTTCATTTATTTCATTTGAGGTAGACACTGAAATTTATTCATTGTCTTTCACTGTGGATAAGTTCTGATTGTGCCTTCTAACCCCCTCCTCCACCCCTATGAGTTTGGTTGTACTTTGAATCAATCAATCTGGAATCATCTTTATGCAAAAAAACCCATCCAAACAAAAAGGAGACACACAAAAGGGGAGAAGAATAGGCGTGCAGCACAGGTTTCTGCAAGGGAGACATCCTTCCTTGCGTAACAATAACCTTCAGAAATGAGAAGACAGGCAGGAAAGACAGAATGATATTGAGCTGGCATTGCTTATAGTGGGCCTCATGACATTTTGAGGAAAAAAAACAACAGTGTTTATCAGCAGTATGTTACATTATACTAGATTTGCACACAGGTTTCACCACATGGAGACTGTGTCACGAATGAGAAGCCACATGCCAATGGACAGTCGCGATCAGTCTTGGTCCTCTTCATCAGCACAGCCTGCAGGAGTCAGAAATGGATCTATTTGCATGGGTTAAAAAGAGGAAGCAGACCATTAAGTTACCAAGAAGACTAGCACATTTGTTATCCTGAAAACCAGAGTTATATGCACTTTCTAATCATGCCAGGTTAATAGGATCTATTTCAAATGTGAACCCACTCTTGCTACACAGATCTGAGTATCAGTGGAGCAGTGCTGTTTGTTTTCTGAGCAGATTGTTTTATTCTATTAAGCTTTATAATAAAATTATTTGGGAAATATCTCTGGCCTTAAAACCCTGTTATTAAAAGAACACATCTTGGATGTTTTGGCTGGGAAACCAATGCTGTAAGTTACAACCAGCACCACGTAGTGACTTACTACAAATACTTCAAGGATTCGACTGTATACCATTAAGATTTTACCCACTCATTTTTCTATCTGGGTGAAATAGCAGTACTGTTTAAAAATCTATAAGGAATTCCCCTATACAACACATCATGAAGGACAATGACAGGAATGCTACACAGTTGTATAAAACAGGATGTAAAAATGACATCTCTAGTCAGAAATGAAGGTTGAAGCTGGATTAGTAGAGTTTAAGCAAGCATGTAGAGATGAACTTTTGAAAATAACTCTATGCTTCTTTGCTTGTAGGGATATATATCTAGGTATACCAGGAACACAGCATGGATGAGACCAGCAGGTTGCTCAGTCTTTGCAACTGTAGGTAACTATGGAGATATTTCATGTAGAAGTAGTCACGAAACCTCCACTTCACAAGTCTTCTTTAGATACAGCAACAATATAAAAGTACAAAGGATCAAAAGACACCAGTAACGCACAATTTAGTAGAAGAGAGCAGGAGAGGTCAAAGAAAGAAGAGAAATTCATTCCTTCAACTGCAAAAGCATTCAGGTGAAAATACCATATTCCTCTTGTGTAGTGGATTATAACCCAAGCTACAGAGAAAGGAAAGAAAGGAAGGAAGGAAGGAAGGAAGGAAGGAAGGAAGGAAGGAAGGAAGGAAGGAAGGAAGGAAGGAAGGAAGGAAGGAAGGAAGGAAGGAAGGAAGGAAGGAAGGAAGGAAGGAAGGAAGGAAGGAAGGAAGGAAGGAAGGAAGGAAGGAAGGAAGGAAGGAAGGAAGGAAGGAAGGAAGGAAGGAAGGAAGGAAGGAAGGAAGGAAGGAAGGAAGGAAGGAAGGAAGGAAGGAAGGAAGGAAGGAAGGAAGGAAGGAAGGAAGGAAGGAAGGAAGGAAGGAAGGAAGGAAGGAAGGAAGGAAGGAAGGAAGGAAGGAAGGAAGGAAGGAAGAAAGGAAGGAAGGAAGGGAATCTCTGAAAAAAGACACTTAGCACTTATAGAAATATTGGTGTATTCTGGCCATCACCCCATCTCTTGTCATAGCCAGCCTCTGCTGTTTCTCAAAAAAGTGGCAATCTCTTTTTTCCTATGAAAGTGATGTGCCAGATTTGGAAAGCCAGGAGTGGAGGATATCCTTACTACCTGTCACAGGCAACCAGCCAGTGTACAGATTTGGAACAAAGTAAATGTTATAAATAAAACAAAAGCTGATCAAGGCTCCACGGACCAAGGACTATTCTCAGCACTGGGCTGGGTCCAGCTACACAGTGTGAATGTCTGGAAAATGGTGATGGCAGGACCTTTGCCATTACAAGATACAGACTGTGCCCATTATGCTTGGCAACGTGAAGGGCAAAAAGAAGGACAAGTAAATCCCCTTTGGGAAATCCAGTCAAGTTTCCTGAAAGTTTTCAGTAAAGACTAAAACTAGCAAGAGCACAAGATAACCCTGATTCTTATTCCCTTATCAAATAATAGACCTCTGTTTTCACTAACAAATCTGCTTAGTTACAATTATTTTGATTTGACCTCAATATGAAGACTGTTCATTACTACAGAACTTGTGTATTCAAGTAGACAAAATAGATTTTTTAAAGCCTCTTCAGCTGAACTGCTGTACCAAGAGACATGCAGCAAGGATACTGCCATCCATCAGAACACCAGTGGATACTGAACAATCTTCACTATTAACAATTTACGTTCTCTCCTGAAGAAACTCAGGCACTCAGAGGTGGAAAAAAGCCAATGATACCGACCTCCCCACACTTGAAACATGAAGTCAAAAAGCCTGGGAAAAAGAGAGCCAGCCGTTCTCAGAGTAAAACATAAGGCAGTCAAGTTTAATAAAGTTCTGTGAAGAGAAACAGATTCCCAAAGATATTTCAAGCTTCTACATTTCAAAACATTTATCACAAAGCACTCAGCAATAGCTGAGAACAATGCTCCAGTATCAGGGAGATGGAGAAAACTCACATGCATACATTAGAGGAGGGAAAAAGGTGAAGCATATTCCATTAAGAAACATAGTTGTATTATTACAGAATAAAGAAGAAATTCCTCTGCTTTAGGTTCAGCTGTTGGTTTTATCAGAGATAGTGTGTGTGTCTGATTGCAAGTTACATGGCCTGCAACTGAAGCACTTGCTTAACCTGTTTTCCACTAGGCATACTCATTAAAGTATGTACTTGAGTTAACTTCAAGGCTATGCTTAGCATTGTATAAGAATTCAAGATCTCAGCTAATTAAGGACAAGCTGAGACACGTAATTAAGTGCTTTGCTGAATCATCCTTAACTTTCACAACTCACATTGCTGGAAAAGAGCTTTAAAATTTCTCTCTCTCATGAGGAAAAGCACATTTGATGGTAAGGATTTGATGTATAACAGTACTGGGGCATACTAGTAAATTAGCCCTATTTTGTTAGGTTGCCTTCAAAGCATCACAGTATCACAGTACCACAAGATTGGAAAAGACCTCTGAGATCATCTCGTCCAACCTATGACCCAACACTAGCACCCACTCATCATTTAAACTATGGCACTAAGCAACTCATCCAAACTGTTTTTAAACACCTCCAGGGACGATGACTCCACCATCTCCCTGGGCAGTGCATTCCATCGGCGAATCACTCTTTCAGTGAAAAAAATTTTCCTAATATTAAGCCTATACCTCTGCTGAGGAAGCTTGAGACCATGTCCTCTTGTTCTTTCACTGGTCACCTGAGAGAAGAGACCAACTCCTGCCTGCCTACAACCTCCTTTTAGGCAGTTATAGAGAGCAATAAGGTCTCCCTTGAGCCTCATCTTCTCCGGGCTAAATAACCCCAGCTCCCTCAGTCGCTCTTCATAGGGCTTGTGTTCCAGCCCCTTCACCATCTTCATGGCTCTCCTAGTGACTAGTTTTCCTATGTTCTTCTAACAGTGAATGAAAAGAGAGTAGCACCTTGTGGGGGACATTCTGCCTGACTATGAAGAAACCTGCCCACTTTTGCCCATTCTCTCTAGAGGTACATGTATCTCTCTCCTAACTAGATAACAACCTTAAAGCAAAACAGTTCTTGTCATACACACCTTATATGCTTTATTTTAGACAGGTAAGGCTGTCCCAATTGAACAGATAAGGAGATAAAGTTATTCACTAGCTCATATTTTGTCAAAGCTGAGCTGCTTGTGCTTAGCAGATTTTCTGCTACTTCTTTTGTTGAACTACTCTGGGGTAATCAACAGCCAGTTTAAATTCCTTGTTTCTCCATGACACTTGATTACTGACTGACTTCCCACTCCTCCACTCCCTCAAATCACTCCCTGTCTTCAGTCTCTACATATATATGTGCATTTTTATAGCTTTCTCCTCACTTACCCATAATTTCACAACTGAATAAGACACGAACCCTTTTTCAGACCAATTTCTGTAATAAACCTACACTTTTCAATGCAATCCCAGTGTAAGTAGCTTACACCAAAGACTCAACCTCCTAAAACAAATCATTAGCAACAAACGCACCTGTAGGGTGAGCACAGAATCTGCTACAGATACACATGTGGTATAAATTCAGAGACAGACAGGCCTGGGACTGAGAGAAAAAAACTAGGAACAGAAAACTTCCATTTTAGAAAAAGCTTTCTAAGGTCTATGGGGAATATTTGAGAAGAAATGGAGTTGGCAGAAGGAACAACTCCAGCCTGTTAGACATGAGCAAAGCAACTTATTCTTCTGTCACACCTGGTGATCCAGGGACTAACAGAAGCAGCAATTCTGAATGCTGGTACGCAACCCAGCAATACAGCATCTCCCAAAGACATAGAATCACAGAATCATTAAGGTTGGAAAAAACTCTCTATGATCATCAAGTCCAACTGCCAGCCTAACACCACTGTGCATACAAAATCATGTTGCAAAGTGGCCCATCTACACATTTTTTTAACATCTCCAGGGATGGTGATTCCATCACTTCCTTAGGCAGACTGTTCCAGTGCTTTACCACTCTTTCAGTAACGAAATTTTTCTTAATATCTAATTTAAAACTTACCTCCATCTTTGACATTTCCTTTTTGAATATCTGATTATAAATTTACCCTAAAATGACAAGTAACAAAAAGCTACCATGGGATAATAGTTCTCCAAGTTAAGGCCAATGCTAACCTTACTGAATCTACTAAATGTTATTTGTAGTGGTCACAGCACATAAGCCACTGATGTGGTACCCAGATCTGTCTTCTCATTTCCTGCCAGCACAACATTAAAGGAAAAATATTTTGGTGGAGATATGTGGATGGTGTTATGATAGAGAGAATAACAACAAACAGCATCTACACAACACCAGGAATGTCCAATACCAGGAATATACTAGTAGTGATCTGTTTCACAGGCAGTGACTACCTCCATCACTGGAAACCTGTAAGGATCAGTTAAAAACAGCTTCTGTGATGCTAAATTTTCCTTCAGACAAAAGACTCTCCAAGTCCCTTCTCATTCCTTACAAATACATAAAGGGGATTGTCAGAGGATTTGGTCAGACTCTTCAATAGTGCCCAGTGACAGGTCAAGAGGCAATGGGTACAAACTGGAACACAGGAAGTTTCCTTTGAACAGGAAATAGTGATGGAGCACCGGAACAGGCTTTCCAGGGAGGTTGTAGAGTCTCCTTCTCTGGAGATATTCAAAACCCGCCTGGACACACTTCTATGCAATCTGTTGTAGGTGAAGCTGTTTTAGAAGGGGGTTTGGACTGAGTGATTTTCAGAGGCCCCTTACAACTATGACCATTCTGTCTTTCTGTGTTTGTAGACTTACAGGTGTTTTGGGAATAGGAAACTGCAAGGTGGAGCTCTGCCAGCCAGCTATTTTCACAAGCTTAAAGAAACACAGTAAAATACCTGCAATGGAGTCGGTAAAGGAAATATTTTGAAAGCAGAATAAGCAATGCCCCCACGCAAAGAGCCTAATACAACTGTCAAAAGCCCCTGCCCTAGTTTCACTTCCTTTCCCATAGGTGCTTGATCTTACTCACTTTTAGTGAATCGACTTTCACAGCAATCACATAGAAGGTAAAAAATGCAAATTCATGGCTGGAGATATAGAGGAAACTTCTCTGGTTCGTTGCATCTTCTCAGCTATCATTTGAGATCATAATAATTCACTAAGGAAATGAAAGCCATTCTGGAAACTTAGCATGGTGAGATGTGATGAAGCACCCAGAAGGACACCAAATACATTAATAGATGGAACAAAGAGAACTCTGTGCAATAAGACTTCCTAGAAAGAGAGTATATAGGATGGACATGCTAAAGAATGATTTGAAATATTTCTTCCGGAATAAAATCTGATAACTGAACACCCCCATAGAAAATATCAGTGTACTTAGTAAGAAAGAACAGATACATTCCTCTGTGTATCACAGCTCTTTAAACATCTGAATAGCTCATATTCAGTAATGGGGTTTGGATCCTCAGCTAAGGTAGGTAATAAAGCGTTGTCTTATTTTGCTGAGGAGGAACCAAACCATAAAGTGGATTAAGTGAGCTACCTGAGAGTGCACAGGACTGTTCCATGATAGGCTTATTTGATAGATATCCAGCAAAAGAACTGGCAACAGCTGAACTGAGAATTAATCCCAGATCTCTTGAATCCAATTTACTAGATTAAATTTTATCAAAACCATTACTGGGACTTCAGGACTAAGACATGTGTCTGTGTTCTGCACATTTCATTTGTCCGTAGATAAGGCTGATGCAAGTTCAGGGTTCTGCCTTGACAAGAGAAGATGTGGGTACTGTCATCAGTGGTTGAACACAGAAGATCAGACCACCTTGGTCCTGCTCTAAATTCTTTGCAGCAAACACTGTTAGTTGCTTAAGGATTATTAGCTACTATCTGGCATAAAAGACTTCAAGGAAAACTACTTTTTGCCTATAGCTAGAAAAACTAGAGAAGTCATTAGAGCAACAAAATCAGCCATAATCCCCAATAAAATCTTCCTGTTTGCATGATACCAGTGTCTGGACTCTGATGGTGACGTGTGCCAGCTACTTTCAGAGGAAGAAGTCCCAGTCTTTATTCTGAGGAGTTAAATCCTGAGGGAAAATCCTTCCTCTTGGCCCTGGTCTGCTGCTGTCATATGATTCTAATCCATGCTGCCATCTGAAACGTTTGAGCTATGCAGACCTTTACTTTTTTGCAGACCTAGCAATGAGGTAGCCTTCTGCACATAGCAAGGAGTAGCCAGGTCTAACTAGGCAGGCTGGAGAGAATAATCCATCCTTAAATCCCACAGTTTAGCATAGAAAAAAGATAGATCATCTAGTTTAGAGTAAAAACAGCCTTAGAAACTGCCTAGCAACACTGCCACAGAGAAAAGCAGGAGCTGCCGCTTATCCGGATGCTAACTCGCAAGGACGAACCAGTGCCAGCCAGAGCTCAACAGTCCCTAATGCTCAAATGGAATCCTAGCCTTGTCTCTCTCTCAGAAGGAAGTTTCTTCCTTCTTCTGACAGAAGGAAGTTTCTGTCAATAAATCAGTGAACATTCAAAATGCGTTAAATCTTTTCCCTAAAAATATGTTTTTCTGTCTCCTGCCTCATCAGGTAGATAAACTCACCAGGTAGACACTGTATCCTTAATTCAAAGGCTAACAATCCCTCCCAAGACTAAAACGGTGTTTATATCATCACAATTCGTATTAATTTTTTCCCTGATTATGAAAATGACTGATGGGTTGTGGAACTCTAACGGTCATCTCAAATTCCTCCTTGGAACACTGCACTTGTAACTTCTACCCTTGCAGTTTATAGCTTCCACAGTTGCTTTATTAATGCTGCTGCAATAAGACAAATATTTCTTGCACAATATATCGGTGCCCATTAGTACTGCAGACTGAATGCTATGCATCATACTGTAATGTCTCTGATGCCACAGTCAAATGCTTACAGGGTGAATAAGGCTATTAACCATAGAGATTGTGAGCAATCTATATTCAAATGCTACTCCACCTTAGGAAAATATCCTTGCTTTGCACTTTGAGCTTAGAAAATTAAAGTTAGCACTTTCCATGTGGAAAGACTTTCATAGGAAAAAGAGCTGAAAGCAGAGCAAATTGATAAATTTTAAAGTGCTCACTTTGATTTTTCCAGTTGTGAGCTCTTTTTGTATAACAGCAATTATTTGTGACAGAATAGAATAGAATAGAATAGAATAGAATAGAATAGAATAGAATAGAATAGAATAGAATAGAATAGAATAGAATAGAATAGAATAGAATAGAATAGAATAGAATAGAATAGAATAATTTCAGTTGGAAGGAACCTACAACAATCACCTAGTCCAATTCCCTGACCAACTCAGGGCTCGCAAAAAGTTAAATCTTGTTGTTAAGGTCATTTTCCAAATGCTTCTTAAACACTGACTGGCTTGGGGTATTGACCACCTCTTTAGAAACCTGTTGCAGTGTTTGGTCGCCTGGTTGGGAAAGAAATGCTTCTTAATGTCCAGTCTAAACCTCTCCTGGCACAACTTTGAACCATTCCCACACATCGTGTCACTGAATCCCAGAAAGATGAGCTCAGCATCTCTTTTTCCTCTTCCCCTCCTCAGGAAGTTGTAGAGAGCAATGAGATCACCCCTCAGCCCCCTTTTCTCCAAACTAGACAAGCTCAAATTCCTTAGCCACTCCTCAAAGCACATTTCTTCCAGCCTTTTCACCAACTTTTTGGCCCTCCTCTGGATGCATTCAAGGATCTTCACATTGTTCTTAAATTGTAGAGACCAGAACTACACATTGTACCTTAAGGTGACACCACACCAACATTGACTACAGTGGCATAATCACCTTTTTTGACAGACTGATTATATTGATGCACACCAGGATGTGGTTTGCCCTGTTAGCTGTCATAGTTTTGGAAAACTGAATGCAGTTATAAAAAAGTCCATGAGGTAATGACTAATGATGCATCTTCTTTTTACCTAATATGCACTTCGATATTTTAGTACATAAATAAATTGGCAGGATGCCAAGTTGACAGTGAGGTCATATATATTATAGATACAAGACTGTAAAATTTCACCTTAAGTTTACTTTCTATTGAAATATATTTTTGCTATGGCATACAATCTCCACCATCCCATCTTTCCCTATTTTTTTTGATCCATAATAAATATAATTTAAAATGCTTTAACTTCTAAGTTAGCTCAGGCTAATAGGCTTTGAAAGCACAAATCAGTTGTCTTTCAACTGATAACGTCCAGAAACACTTGTTAGGAAATCAGAAATGTGACCTGTATCTTAAAGGGCTCTTCACTTGAGCACTGGGATTTTAAACCGTAGCACTGTACAGGATTTTGTTGGTTACTCTAAATGTCTTGATTTCTACTTGGCTCATTGTTGGTGCAGGGGTAAATTTTTGCAAGTATGACTAGATTTTTTTGGATGTTTGTGTGTTCATTTCCAGCCTAGATCTCCCCCAATCCCCATAAAATGGCTTATTTAAATTGACACTTCACTTTAGTTGCTCAGTGCTGCATACTTATTTAAGCAGTGAAAAATAATCTGAGCAAGTCCTACATCTTTTATACAATCCACTGTAATCCACTAATATTTTGCTTTTCCAAGCTTTTTCACAACAGATAGAGGATTTGAGTACCCACTGGTATGAATTTAAGGTATGAGGTCCATCCAGGATACTTCAGTTACCACAGAGACATGCAACCATATAACAGGAGTGAAATCCAAGAAAGCTGCCCTTCATGTCATCCTGAAAAATAACTCCCAAAGCCCACAAATGGCTTGCTTTTGGATGACAATGTTCAAACTTTCTTTCATTTACCAGTTTAATGCAGATATTTATGATATACACGAGTATGACACGAATGGCTTCTCACTGCACATACAAGTACTGGAATGAACCTGTCAAACATTACCTTTTTAATCTAAACTACACTGCATTTAAATATAAGCTGTCAACAGCTGAGAGTGTTGTAACCTATTTAATACAGTTGAATGCAAAAATTTCTGAATCTTTCCCTGTTTTACAGAAGACAATATAACATTGACATTTACAATTTGTAGATCATCCCTCACTCCTCTCACATTTGCACCCGAAATACTTTTCATCTCCTTAAAACTGCACAGATGCTAATACTCAGCATCTCTGATCCCCACCAGAACCTTTCTGTATTGCTTTGTCCCTGTAACCCCATTCTGATAGAAAGGGCGAGGCAATATCCAGCTATTTGTATATAGTAGAATTCCTTGACCGAGTGTGCCTACAATAGAGCAAACCAACAAAAGATTTAATGCTTGCTCGGAGCAGAATTTGGGATTTCTCTGATCATTAATTTTCCTTATAAAATCCCTCATTTAAAATACAACTAATACATATATTTGCTATAGGATCAATTCCTGGATTTCTTGTTCTAAATAGCAAAATGCCTGTTAGCTTTTACTGGAGTCTTATTTGGAAGCAATGATGAGGATCAACAAAGCTTACCCAGTGTTACGGGTATGAAAAGGGCTGTGGATCCAGCTATATGTGAATAGGAAGATAGGGTGTTTATCTGAAAATCACAAGGGTATGTGCTGCCATCTCAGTCTTTCATTAGCTGATAAACCAAGCTGCTATTTCAGAATCACAGTTCCATGATGCTATTTCCCTTTAACATCCAGACCAGTAATTATAATAATTCTTTGTACTATTTAAGGACTCTTCTAGGAAGGCAGAAACAAGTTATAGTACAACCTAAGACCTCCAGATCTGGCTTTTCTGTCATCTCCAGAACGAAATAGGTTTTAAAATAAGGAAATTACTAAAATAACTAAAAATAACAAAACTGATTAACACGACCACCACATTCATTGCAGAAAAGTAGGAACAGGACTGGCACAGCATGTGTCTGTGGGGATGAAAGGGGCTGCCTTCATCATTTCACTTGGGAAATCAGAGTCTATATTTGTTGGATAAGCACAAACTGAAAGAGAAGAGGAGGATCAGTGCCTGCTGTTAAAAAGCACTTGTTTACTGTCTTACTCCAGCGGCGCACGGACTCAGTGGGAAAACATATTCAATGTTTGTGTTTGTGTAGGTCAGACTCACAGACCTGCTCCTGGCTTATGTTGCTAAAATCCAGTGTAAATCCAGATTGGATTTAGCTGTAAAGCTGCACCTTATGAAACTGTATATATGTCTTCTCGTTACCAGCAAAAGCAAACAGCAGGGCAAGCAGGTGAAAAGCCAAAGAAAACTATATCTAAGATATAAAAATTACTGAACAAAAGTCAGGAAAACAAAGAACATTTGTATAGAAATGGCTAAATGATGCACCATTTTGACTTCAGCAAGCTTTTGATTGATGTCACTATGAACTGGCATTGCTACCAGACATATTACTTTCAGATCTTGCTACTTCTAGAAGTGCAGAGGCAACAAAAGTCATTATAGGCTTCTCTATGCATTGTGGAAAGGAATTCTCTTTTTTCAAACCATCTGAGATGATTACTGGCAGTTTTCTCTTATGGTTTCCATTTTGGTAAGTTGCTTTTATTAAAAGTAAAAAAAATGCCCCCTCTCCCTCCCTCCCCTGCCTCAAGCTGAACTTTTCTTTACAGTACATTTTTCAATATGAGAACATTTCTCAAGGCACAGTAACTTACATACTGACATATGAATTTTACAGGTGAAATCAGAATATTTCTTTCCTTCATTTTAACTCCAGAATTAATAAAAATAAATGGTTTATGATTATAACATTAGTTCTCCCATAAAGACATCTGCATGTGTCTCAATAATATATTCCTTAAATGTTAATAAAACTGTAATATTTTCAAATACCACCCTGTTTAAAAATTTCTATTGCAACATTCAAGGAGAAGGTAAGGTTCATAATGATATGAACTACAGAAAAAATAATAGTAAAACTGTCATTTTCTTCAATAAATAAATAAATATCTGCATGTAGGCTCAAAAGACCAGAACTGAGATTTCGTTCTACCAGCAGCCTCACAATTTATAAAGAAGCATGTTCAATCAACAGACCAAGCATACATTAGTTGCCACGTCTTTGGATCTGTACCGGCAAGGCTATAAAGATAAGAAATATTTCAATCATACAGTTTTAGCTCCTTATGTTTACATGCACCTAGCTGACTTTTGCTAACTATAGATGTTTCCATAACTACTTCATTCCCATCTGCTTCATTTTGAAAGCAAAGTACCTGGATCTCCAAAGATTGTTGCTGTTTGGTAACAGTTTGCACAGTTATGGAAAAGCACATACTATTCGTATTGGCCATAAAAAGCTATTTTTAATAAATTCTAGATGTCAAGTTTAGTACCAAAATAATAACATGGGTCAGGAACTGCTGAAGACTTCACTCTTCTTGTCAGTGACAAAGAAGTAACTGCCAAGAAGCAGTGCTTCAGCTCTCCAGGTCCTTTTCATCAATGAACCTCTCTAAACCTCTGAGTGGAGTTTTACAAAGGCACTGGTAAACAAACCCTCACTTTGTCTTAATCCAAAATCCACTTAGATAAATCCTAAGAGCCTCATTTGTTCCAGGGAGATTTGAACATGGTCCTATGTCCATTTAAATATTGGCTTTTCTGCAGAACACTTCAAATATCCTGACATTTTTAGCCAACCACAAGCCTAGGTGGCAGCAAGGCATGCTGCCAGCACAAAGTGGTTGTTCTGATTTTCTCACTGGGATGGTAAAGTATAGAAAAATATTATTCCTGCAATGATTGCTAAAATGGATTTCCCTGTGTTCTTCTTTCTGGGGGTGTGAATCCAGGAGCCATGGTTTTATGGTTTTGTTCTTTTACCTTCAGTAGTATCATTCCCATCTGGTTTGTCCCCACGGTAAAACTGAGTCAGAAATGAAATCACGTCATACTTTATTTAGGCTCAGGACATGTATTGTCGTGGGTAATGTTCACCTGTTCGGAAATCTGAAGTGATCTGTAGATATTGCACTAAATCAGGGATTATGTTTTATCGCAAGAACTTCTGTACTTGGTAGAAAATAGACAGTCAAAACCAGGCATCCTACAGCAGTAAAGCACAGAATCACTACGGGAAATAATATCCTACACAGCAGAACAAAAGGGTACGAAGCGTTTTAACTTCACTCATAGTTACAACAATAATCTCACAGATCATTTGTCTGGCCCATACTCTCACTTCTACTTTGACACTTCAAAACTAGACTCACCCCCTTGTCAACGGTTAGCCTGCTGCTTCTCGCTGTCATTAACAAATGTGGCACATTTTCTTTTGAAACCCAATCCATCTTCCAGCTGTACAATATATTGTACAATCTGGCTCTGGCATCAGCCTGGGCAGCACTGCAGCTCCTTAGCTCCCTCCTTGTAAAAGACATCAGAACCTTTGCTTGCCCTCTTGCTCCACTTGATCTCACACAGGCACACATTTCACTTTAAATGCTCTGACCTCAGGCCAATTTTCTTCTCCTTTATGCAGCATTTAGTTTGATCAATGCTATCGCTCCTCCCTGTCTGCTATGGAAATGCTCTAACAGAATCAAATAAGTTTGGCATTTTTGCATGTTTATTTCGCCCAACTTGTTTTGGCATTTGCATTGGCTGTCTTAAATTACTTCAATTTACCCAACTCAGTATCAATACTAAAAGCAAGCAGTAGTTACTCATTTCTTGTTTCCTGGAATTTAAAATAAAAACTACTAGCCTTTCTACTTTTCAAATGAATGCCTCCAGATATAGCATGCCTACAAATAATGGTGCTTTGGAAAACAAGACTCAAAGGCAAAACTTACAAAGTTATGTCCTATGTGGGGTCATTAGCAGCAGAGCTGACCTTCTAAAGCAAAAAATGGTCATAGTTTTAAGGAAGTTTCAAAAAGATGTCCTTGCCTACATGGACTTGAAATCAGAAGGTAGAATGGGTATATAATGTAATGTTCCCCAGCAAAGGAAAGAAAACAGAGAGGAATATTAATACTGTAAAACTTATGTCAGTCATCAAGGTGAACAGTTTTTACAGATATAATTCTGAATATGCAAAGGTTTCCTGATATGTAGTTTGTCTGTTTGCCTGGCCTTGCAATAGCACTTCATATGATCTAAATATAAAAGATGATGTAGGCCTATGAAAGAAATAATGTTCAGTTCCCCTTAATAGGAAAATTCTGGCCATTTCAATGTCAAGACTTACATTTTTTGCAGTGATTTCATCTGGAACAAGTGGATAATGTTTATCTACTGCAAATGTTTTTTATTGAAAGAGTAAAAAGCTTTAAACAGGCATATAAATGCAGAAGGTCAGTCAAATTAAGTAGGTATTTGTCACACAGTATTTAAATGTGCCCTGTCCTTTTTTTTTGTCTGTTTTCTCCACCCAGTGTGGGGACAGAAAACTTTTGGGCTGAAAAGGGAATATCTCTGTGGAAAAAGAGATTTGAGGAATTTGGAAAAACCCTGGGCAATGAATGCGAGGGCGGCTCAAAAAGGTCAAGTTTGGATTTATTTATAAAGACAAAACTGGATGAAACCAGCTCATTGGCTTCACTTTAAGCTACGCAGGCAAATTTCTCATAGCATGGAGCCCTTAGAGAGCCCTGGAATTTGACTCAGTTGTTTTCATGATATCTCTATTTTTTATTTTCTCTATTTGGGCCTCATCTGCTTGGGTAGGGCTGGTCCATTGGGCAATCACTGCAGGGCACTGTGGTGATTTTTGTTGTATTTTAAAGTTGCTACTTCAGCTACACATACTTGAGGGGAAACAGCATGGCTTACCTCTTCCCGGCCTAGAAGTTGGGTGCTGATAACCCAGATACAGCTCATTTAAAGGCAGCTCAGGTATTTCCAGTGCTGTGCTGTAGCCTTTTCTATCACATACTGTAGACTTTCCCTCGATGTTCCTGTGTTTAATATAGCCCATGCTGGAGACCATGAAATAATAGGCAACCTCGTGTCTCTAGAGATACTGGCACTGTGAAAACTCATTTCTGATGCTACAATTCCTAGATAGCTTTCAAAAGCTTGAAGAATGCTTCATTTTTAGGGGCTCAGCTTCTAAATCATATCTGCCGCTACAAAACTGATACCCATTTAAGCTCCATATTGTTCATGCAATTTTAATATTTCTATTTAATTATTTGCTTGCTTCCCTGAGCCAATTTCTTTTCTCTTAATAAGAGTAAAATGAAGTTAAAGTGTATGCATTATTAAATTTAATACAAAGTTACAATTGAATTACAAATTAGTAGCCATTTCTCTTATTTATTACGATGTACTGGTGTCTCTCATTCACTCACAATGGATCTTCATTTTCAGCTTGTAAGATATGGGGGAAATGGCCTAATAAGCTGTCTTTTACAGCTAAGATTTTCAGAGCAACATCAGATGTATGCCCTCATCCCATTTAATTTAATGAGGACTGAGAATCAAATCCCTTAAGCAACTACAAAAACTTCAGAGGGGAGGGAGTATACTCCAGCAGCCAGGGCCTTTGTGTGCCGAGGCTGCTTGGCCCATTTGGGGACTTCCTCTGTGTCTCGAGACTTCACCTTGCTTTCCCATCTGCAAAGTGTGGACAACACTCATGGGGATGAACACATTAAAGCCAGTGAATTTTCAGACTGCAGATGCAGGGATGTGTATCTAATACAGAAGTATTTCAGAACCATTTCCTTACATTGACACTGCAGTCCTGTCATTTCAAAATGTCACTGCAAAAATCTATAAACATCAACATGAAAGAACCTGCATTATTTGTTACAAGAAACCATCAATCTCACTGAAAAAGAGATTAAAATAAAGAATCAGGTAGAAACACTGAGAAGAAAAAGGTATTTAGGTTAAGAGAGCATTTTGTTACATCAAATAAAAAAATGTAAATATTAGGCACGAAAATTTTAGTCTACTAAATTGGTAACAGATGACAGTAGTTTGCACACTCTTACAGAAGGGGCAATGGAGACAAAAACACATAGCATGATTATGATTTGGAGTCTATAAAGAGGAGAAACAAATGACTGGACATAAAATAACAAGAGTCCTTTCAATTCTATTGTACTGAAAACTGTAAAAGTCCTTTCAGATTGAGGGTCTCCTTTAACAATCATAGCTACCTCTCGTAATTTCCACATGATTTTAACTGAGAGAAGTGAAAGGGAGTAAATATGTATTAGTTTCTAAGGCCTATAGGAACTAACTGAGAGTCATAAGAAAAGAAATAAAAATAAATAAGAAATGTTAATTTATCAGAAAAATACAAAAGCTGAATGGAAGTTTTGACTGGAAATAATATGCAAACATATTAACACAAAATCACAAAGATAAGTGGACTGGATTTCCCAAAATGTTCTTGCAAAAAGATGTGTCTTTCTCCCTCTGTAATGAGCTCTGGAGGATGCTTTCATATCTTGATGTTCATGAGTATGTTTATGGGGAAAAATATAGTAATGGTAGAATGACTCGTAGTCAAAAATTTTTACTGGTCTTCTCCACAGAATACAGAGAGCCTAAGTGATGCTAGAATAATGGAGGTAGCATTAGTTTAATAGCACCTCATAAAATAGAAAATATAAAAAAAAATGAATTTAAATGCTGTGAATCCAGAATGAAATTATTTTCCTACTGAACTTTAGAAAAAGAGGGGAAAGGAGAGGGAGAGGAGAGGGAGAGGAGAGGAGAGGCAGAGGAGAGGAGAGGGAGAGGAGAGGAGAGGCAGAGGAGAGGAGAGGGAGAGGAGAGGAGAGGGAGAGGAGAGGAGAGGGAGAGGAGAGGAGAGGGAGAGGAGAGGGAGAGGAGAGGAGAGGGAGAGGAGACGAGAGGGAGAGGAGAGGAGAGGGAGAGGAGAGGAGAGGAGAGGAGAGGAGAGGAGAGGGAGAGGAGAGGAGAGGGAGAGGAGAGGAGAGGGAGAGGAGAGGAGAGGGAGAGGAGAGGAGAGGAGAGGAGAGGAGAGGAGAGGAGAGGAGAGGAGAGGAGAGGAGAGGAGAGGAGAGGAGAGGAGAGGAGAGGAGAGGAGAGGAGAGGAGAGGAGAGGAGAGGAGAGGAGAGGAGAGGAGAGGAGAGGAGAGGAGAGGAGAGGAGAGGAGTTACCTGGTCAGCAAATGGAACAAATAGATATCACTAGAAACCAAAATTAGCTTGTGAACTAGGTCAGACAGGACAGATTTAAGCTCTTACTAAGACATAAATGGCAAAGTTCAAACTTCAATACTGCAGTGCTTAGTCTTCACTTTCAATGCCTGAAAACTCCGAAATCTGGATCCAACAGTGTTCTGAAGCATTCTGAATTTCTCTGACATGCATAAACTATTCGTCCTGAGTGTGGTCCCTGCTCCTTTTCATAAAAACCTTAGACTTCAACAAATGTCAGTCTGGTCATAAAACTCTGCTTTTCTGGATTTATTTGCAGGATTAAGGACTGTAAATCCATCTCAATAGGGAACGTCTGGCTCAGATGCTCAGCAATTGATATAGATGTTTTCCCATGTAGGTCAATAGGCTGGATCTTTTCCAGGTCAGTCGTAGCCAATGGTAAATGTTATCTCATTACAAAAGTTTAAAGTGAATCTCATTAAAAACTTAAAATAAGCAATATCTATTTCACCTAATTTCTTATGTTACGCTTAAAAATGTCTTGCAAATGTCATGACATAGAGGTCATTTGCTAAAAGACCAACTCTCAGTTATCCAGGATAATGGTGGTTTCAGATAACTGGGTTAACAGAAATAATTTGTGATATGGACACAGGTTGCAGACATCCATCTGGCTCTGCATGAAGTCAGTCTTGGTCCAGCAGGACTGATTAGTTTTCAGTTCTAGCCCTACAAGATTTGGATTAGTTCTTGTAAACATACTGGCTGCTCCAGTCCCCTGCAGTTCCAAAGGACTGTGAAGGTGAACATACGCCACCATGCAAACATACAGAGCCTGGTTTGTGCAGTGTCGTGCTGCTAACTTTCCCAGAGAAAACACTGGGAGCATAGTGCAGAGACCTTACATTTAGGAGGATTGCTGCTTCTCAGCACTTGCCAGGGCTTTCATTGCAGCAGCTCCACTCAGAAATACCTAAACTTGCTCTATACAGACTGAGCTTGGATCAAACACTGGAGATCATCTTGTACTTCATCACCTATGTAGGTGCCTCCAGTAGACCCCGCAAGGAGCACTTGGGCAGGCTGACTAATACACCTAGTAAGCAGGGACTGTCATCAGCAACCCGTTTAGTGTACAGCCCAGTGATCTGACCAAGGAAGGGCGAGTTGGCCATATTACAGCAATGTCACAGCCAAACGCATTTGCAGTAGAGAAACCATCACCTCACTTAGCAACAGTTTTCTCCCTAGCTGGCCTGCAGAAGATGCAATGAGACAAGAGACCTCCAGTTTTAATCAACAGCTGCTGAGCATCATACTTCCAAAAGCTGACAAGCCTCCCAGCTTAAAATATGTGAAAGAGCATAGGACTGGAAGGGAGCATATGTGGTTCAGTGCTCTCCACCTCTAATACACAGCATCTGACTGCAGATAAGATAGGCTATTACAGCTCCTTTAGGGCTCTTCACAGCACTTCTGACAGTTCTTAATCTATGGATCATTGATGTGATGGAACATAATGGCAGCTTCAGAGCCCGTTATATTTTCAGTTGTCAGATTGAACCCAGGGATATGCTCATCAGCAGAAACTCACTATAACGCTACATACAAACGTGTTTATGAAGCCTTCGGTGTTTCACACCAAAAAGCTAAAAAATACAATACTCTGCATTTTTTTTTAATTACCAAGGCCAAATTACGTATAATGAAGTAAAATGATTTCATTAGAGGTGTTCTTTTTCTCATTTTCAAGCTAAAACATTACAATTACAAGATCATCAGAGATTCAGACTTCTGTTCTTGATTCTTTACTTAGTATCTGATTAGAAAATATGTTTTCAAATGCTGCTTAAAATTGCTATGCACCATTACAACTTTCCTGACAGATCTCACTTATAAGGGCATTACTGTTAAGAGGTGAAGGATAAAGAGCTACAAAGTGGTATCCAGAAGGATACCTCAATAGCATCCAGCCCAAGATCCAGATTAAAAAGGCAGTAGCCAGAACAATTAACTAGATTACACCTTAAAAATTTAAGTAGTAAATTTCAGGTCTCTGCACTGCCCTTCACATGACTAACAAACAGTGGAATGGGTAAAAGTTAACTTTGTGATTAAATGAGTGGCAAGCACACCTGGAAACTAACAACACAACAAACGCTAAGCATGGTTTAATTGTCAAAACACTGATGGGATGGTCTTGTTTTTGGCTAAAGAAAATAAGTCTTTCTATCTTTCCCTCCTTAAACAAGTTCAAAGGGGAAAGCTTTTTCCTCAACAGACAGAAGTTTAAATGGAGAACTTGTATGCTGGTCAGGATCACTATAAAATCTTGGTGAAATGAATTCAGCCTCCACCATTGCCTGACTCACTTTAGTTTATTTCTCTTAAGACTGAGCTTGTTCCTTAAGATGACAACCTCGATGCCAACATCTTGAGAGCCACTCTAAAGTAATTCCATGCAGTATGATACTACGATGAGGCTGAAAATTCCCAGCTTTCAAAACAATAGCAGCAGTGTGAAAGCTGACCCATCTGCCAGGTTGATAGCTCTGCAAGCTTCTTCACTTTCCTTTGCAAGCAAATAACGTATTCACTTGATCACAAAACAATTCATTGAGGCTCTGCAAGATTGGAGGCTCTATCTCTGCCTTGTTCTCTTCTGAGGAATTGCAGCTTTTCTCCAAGGACAAGGAGTCAGCAGTTAATGCCACCATGGCGAAGATCAGTGAAAAGTGCAGGATGAACGCTAGCAGGGTATAGGGAGCAATAGAAGCCACAGCACAGCTTCCTCAACCTAAGCAAAATCATCATGTAAGAAATATCAGCACTAATGGGGAGCTTGCTCAGTCCCTTTGCTGAGTGGATCAAATGGGTTACAGAGAGCTTCTTCAGTGCTCACAATGGTAGAAGCCAACATCCAGATTAAAATATCTCTCCTGTTTTGAATCTGGATTTACAGTTCAACAACACTGCCAACTATGTTGTGTGCTTAACCTTAGCATTTTGGATCCAGTTCAGCATGTATCAGATAGTCCATTAGGAAACAATAACCTTTAGCTATTACTGTCCTTAGGCTTCAGCTCCCAGCTGGAGTTGAGAGTTCCTCTTTGGATCCTTTTTTTTTTGTGTTAATGAGAAAAGCATCAGATATTGGAGATGAATTTTGAAGTGATGCATGTAAACAGCAATGACTTATGTGGCCCCTACCTAATTCACCTTGAAAGTTACTCTGTTGTTAGTTGAATTTATTTTCTCCCCAAGAACTCTCATCCGTTATAAGCTTGATAAACCTCCCTCCATGCATTTACATTGCTCAAAAAAGTCTTTTAAGAGGTATTCACTATTTATAGGTTGGAGGTAACAATTCATAAGTAAACAGATGGGGTTTTTTCTGCAGAAACTACATGATGATTAAATAGTCTATTAGATCTGGAAATCTAATCAGTGCAAAATCCCAGTCATTTGTGCCTATGGCACAGATTCCCAACACCCAGTTCATACCTGTGTCCTGTTCAGAAGGCCCCTAATACGCTGGTGAGACCACACACTGATTGAGAAAATGTCACCATAAAATAACAGTGAAATTCTTCAATGCTCTTGAATGAACTATAACTACTGAATTGTCCAGAAAAGTAGCTCAATTAACAGAGATACATGCATGGGGAATTATAGTGGTTAAGAATACTCTTCTGAAGACTTTCTATGGAAATTTTTACTAGGAGGTCATTTTAAAAGTATTAAATGCTTGGCAAAGAGAGCACTGCAGGTGAAGCTCAGTTGTGTTATTGCATTTTGAGAGAAAGAACAATTTATATTACTTGAACATTTAGAAGCAATTCAGACAGAGATAAATAATTAATGACTATCAATAAATGGTTGGTCAGTGGCTATGATAGTTAAGAATCTAAGAAGTCAACAGACTTGCTAATGTGATGGGAATGTACTGTGTATAAAGTATGTTATTCCTGACAGTAATACGCTTTTAATACACCCTTATTTGCATTTAACAATTTTAACTATTTATAAAGATGGACTGAACAGTAATGTAAAAAGTAATATAAAAAAAAAGAGTTGGATCCTATTTAATCTACTGTAAAGGTACAATGATATTGAACTCCTGGAATTCACTTTCAGCCACTGGCAAAGCCTACAGGCCAAATTCAAGCTGAGCGACCATACTAGGCTGGTGTGTCAAGGGGAATGGTAGCTGAAGCAGACACTGGTTATTCTCTGATGACTTTTTCAGTACGCATCTACCTATTTACATCTGTAGTCCCTCCAGGTTACTCCAAGAGAGATTTCTACCTGCATCTGCCACATTATAGTCCTCTCTATAGTCCACCTTCTCCCTGCATATCCTGCAGCTACCCTCCACTATTGCAAAGATGGATGCAGAATCAGTCCTTACCAAAGCAATATATCTTGGGACGCCCCATGGATGGGAAGCATCATTCCGTGATCACTGTCAGTCTTTATTTGGCTATAAAAGTGATTCACTCTCCATGCTATGCTGCTGACCATTTCAGAATTACACCCACATTTTGTCCTGAGGCCAATAAACTCTTAGTGCAAAGGGAAATAGGGAAATTAACCCACCTTAGCCCATGAAGGACTTCCTAATTATGTCTGAAATGCTTTTGCACATGCAGCATATCTTGGGGGGGGGGGGGGGGAGGGGGGGGGCACTGTAGAATGGAGCTGATGCATGCAAAAGCTCCTCCCCAAATCTGGGAGAGCCACAGACTGATCAAAACCAAGCTGACAATGCCTTATTTCTGAGGATAAGTAGATGCAGATGCTATCTCTATAGAATATCTTCAAAATACCTATTCCATGATACTGGAAAATACAAATACAGTTGACATAACTTAGGTGTCTCGGCTTTGTTATGCCTGAGCCATTTTCCAGACCTCCAGTACTGAATCAGAAAACAAGTCAATAGAGTCAAAGGGGACTAAATTTAAGAGGCTTAGGATAAGATAAACTGCATCTTAAACTCCACTGATTTTACTGGCCGGCTCTTCCCCTGAATATAATGGGGATGCAGGGACATTTGTTCAGATATGAGTATTTATGCTGTAGATAACCACATTACTCAAGTGAATTGAACTTGTTTATTAATAGTTGAGGGAAGAGAAAAGCGATTTTCCACTGCATTTTCAGTCTACTTAGAAAGGCTATGTCTACTTCTGGGGTTTGAAGTCCCTCTAGTGTAGCAAATGCTGCCATTTTTTGAGCCCCACACTGGGGAATGGTTTCGTAAGTGTCATATATGCACAGTTCTGTAACTACGGAAGCAAAGATTTTTCCAAGTATTTTTTCTGCAAATAGGCTTCTTATTGTAACAAAAAATAATTGAGAAAAGACAAGGCATTGCCACTGAGCTTCAATTTTTCACAGGAGAAGAAGCATACTGATTGAAAAAGGTCAGTAAACAAATGGTGAAATTGCGAACCCTTTTCCTTTGACGCCTAATTGAAGGGTGTGTTATTCCCTCCCTCAATGGTCACTAATGTAGCTGCATAAGCTTTATACAATGATTCCAAATTTACCTTGGGAAGCGCACTGACAGTCCTGCAAGACTGGGACAGATGTGAATTCAATTTTGTTCCTGGCTGAAACCAGCTATGCCAATTTTCAAACACCATGTAGTCTGTTTCTTTGACTCTTGCAGGTCACAGACAGGACCTCACAGAGTTTCTAAACCATTTTCTGACACATTGAGGTAATTGACACAACTTGTTTTGTTAAAGACCCTTTGCGACTGCTTTGGGGTGATAATTGTACAAATGACTGACCATAAATCAGGAAATGTAATTTTTTCATATTCGAGTCTGTGATTCCCCATATATTGGGAAATGCACAGAAGTGTAATGCCTGTGAGAAACTCTGGCGCTATCTGCTCTGTACAGGAAAGCCAAAAGTTCAAACTGAGACTGTAAGAAAAATATGTATATAGGGATGCCTACACTGTTTTTCATGCCCATAGGCAGAAGAACAAGGATCAGACCATAATAGTCCTTTTCTCTGCATGGATATGGGAGGCAGCTTGTCTGTCCTATAGAAGAAGTCTCCCTTTGAGATGAAGTGCTTCCTAGGATATTGTTGAAAAGGTCTGGAAAGACATTCACTGTTTCTGAATCCATCTCCCTTATCATGGGGGAAATCTCTGTACTCCGGGCTCTCTGACGTCCTAAATTCCCCTTCAAGGACCCAGTTTCCCAAAGGATCTCAATTTGAATTACTTGGGATCCTACTTGGAGATCCTGTCTTGAGATCCAAAAAAATTTGAGTGGCATTCCCAGCAGTGTTAGACAGCCTGAGTGCAGGTGGCCACTGCAGTACACAGTTACTCTGGAGAAAGAAAGACTCAGTAAGTTAAGCAGCAAACAGATCTGGGTCAAGACTCAGCCTGGGTAGATTTAAGCACTTATGTACATAGTCTGAACTAAGCATATTGTCACTTTAGGCTCCTTTATATGCTTGTACTATGAATTTTGTTTGGCTTCAGCACCAAAAGTATCCTTCATGCACTGGTAACGAACACAAAGAAAACATAAATTGACTCCCAGACATCTCCATAGTGCTTCAACTGGCGTGATTTAGGCTTGAAACACGTGGCAGGAACTCATGGAAACCCGCCCAAATTCAGTTCCTGAGCTGTGACAACCATGACCACTGAGTGCTTTTTAAATAACGAGAGCTGATCCAGGCAAAGACTCCTGAAAGGTAATGCAAACACCAGCTGGAAATGAACTCACCAAAGCTTTATTATTAAAAAGCTCCATTACTGGCCTGAGCTCAAGATTATGGGTGTATTATCCTTGCCAGTCAGGGGCTGTTTGTTCAACACAGTTAAAACTGAGGATATAGGTGATCTAGGGAAATTATTCATGTTATTTGAGGTTCCGGTACTTGGTTAGTTTTTCAGTCTTTCTATCTTATCTCATCAGAAAGTGAATCAAAGGCAGATCTATGTACACAGCTTCTAATGAAAAGGCTGGAGCTACAAGAGACAGCAAAATAATTAAATTCCATGCTGTACTTGAGCTAAAACAAAAACTTTTTATGCTTCCAAGGTTGTTAATTTGGCCAATACTTGTTATCTTGTTAGTTTCAGACAAATTATAAAAGCCCCTCGTATAATGCACAAGGTATTCCTCAATGGTCCTTACCCTACCTTAAAATTCAAAGAGCATATATTACTGAAGGATTAGCTTCCCTACATGCAGTCACTTTATAAAATTCTCCTGAGCTAGTGAGCACTGTTCTCTGAATTGCCAGTACTGTCTTCTGTTTAGTCCTTTGTTTTGTTCTTCCATCCTGCTGTTGTCAAATCATATTTCTTTACACTAGTTCTGAATTCAATAACTGCATCTCTTAAAATTCAACAATTAACAGGACATGAACAACAGAAACCACCCAGCAAACAAGAGCTCAAGTTTCCTCTAAATAATCAATTTTGTGCTCTGCATTCCATAGCATCCATATCTCTATTTTTTGCTTTTTTATACGCTTCAGATCTCTCCCTTAATAGTTATTTAGCCTTAATTTTGTCTTTAAATGTTCAAGCTGACACTTGACTGTCCTGTAGTTACACTAGTTAAAAATATACCTGAGTTAAAAATGGCATATATTGCAGAGAATGAGACATAAAGTAACAGCTAGAGAAAATAATTCTGTCATTGAAAAAAATGTAAAGTATTTCTCAAAATGTGAACTTCTGTTTATACTGGCTTTCTTTTCCTCATGTTTGGCATGACAGTAGCTCTATCACTCATTGCTGCATTGGAATGACTAGTTATGGGTCCCTAGGAAAGCATACTTCTATCGTTCAGCATTACAGTTCAGCCACATAAATGTAGACACAGAGATGTAAGCCAATCAAGAAAAAAAGACAAAAAATAATTTTAAACACTTTATTTTTGACATTCCAAGATTTTAAACCTGGTCACTTAAACTTGGGTGTTTCAGGCATATTTAAGCAAAATAAAAGATACTTAATTTTCTTACATGCTGAAAGGATGCTAAAACCCCTTTGTAATTTACTGCTTCACTTTACACCACCCTTATGAAGTAAATTAAGTTGCTCATTTGTTACATACATGCTTAAAATTCCTATCAGTTTTCTAAAAATGAATTTAGACATTGACATTCAGGTAAGTACCACTGTTATTTGACTTGGGTTTATCTAGCATTGAGCACTCATAGTTAGTTTTGCTGAGACAGAGAACATGAAGGTTACAAAAGATGCTAGAATGATATTTGAGAGCAAAGCTGTGTCTATCTACACAACTGATGAAGCTCAGGCACCACTCTGTATTTGCTTACACTCTCTTCTGGCTATACTTCTGAATGACTTTCAAGAGCAATCTTTCTGGATGAAGAGGATGTCTTCAGCATGTCCAGGACAGTCCTGGTTTCTATTTGGACCAGCTGTAAGGTTGCTAACTGGTATCGAACATAAAGACTATCTTTACTTCGCAGAAATGTCCATTAGGAAATGGTGCAAAGCAGGTGATCTCCATTGCTGTTTTCTATTTTGAAGTAAAAGAAAAAGCATGTGCTAAAGATAGTACCCCATTACCGGGGTGCTGGGAACACCTACCACCAGAAGCCAAGATATAAAAGGTGGGAAGAGAAAACGAGTTCGACACAGATACATTTGTGCTTCCCCTGAACATCTCAGTGGCCGCAGGACAAAGTACAATCTTGCATACTTTAAGGAAACAGAATTTCACTGCATGAGAGGAAGGAAAGCTATTCGAGACCAAAGCCAAGCAGTTCATTAACTCAAATTCTGCTCTCCAGAGAGCAAGTCTAGATCATCTCACAGTTATTGGCCTTGTAAGAGGGAAGTAAGAATCCCAACACTCACTGTTATTACGCAGCCACAAATAAGACTACAGAACCCAAGGTGAAAATACAATACATACACTTCAGTGTCATGTTCTTGTCTCATGGGTCACAGCATGGTGGAGGGAGCCCTCACAGAAACTGCAGACTGGCCAAGAGTGGCTGGGGAGTGGATGCCTGCCTATTGGCTTTAGCAATCCCACTGTGATGGCCTTTTATGAGACAGAGAAAAGGCTAGTACAAGTTGGTTTCCTAATACAGCCTCCTTCAGTCCCTGTGCTGCCCCTGCAGATAAAAAGGTTCTCTTCCATCAAGGCAAACTGCAAGCAGTACCTATAGTTGCCTACCTTCACTTCCATTGGAAAGGACTGAAATTATAGTCATAGCCAATCAAGAGGCGATTGGGAAAACAGCCTGTGAGCCACAGCAAAAATGGTTTGTGTGGAGCACTGTGCTTACAAATAGACCAACCAAAAGAAAATAGAAAGTGAAATTTAAAGGAAAACAAATGCAAGTGTCTTCAAGCTTCATACTCTCCACAGATATAGCTGCTGTATTTCCTATATACAGACAAATCCTTGGGCAGCCTGTGATATTTTGCCATGTTAGTGGGTTGTCAAGTTATAGTGATGAACATGGATCAAGCTGTTCTGGCATTCCTCTGTCACAGTCCTGTAGAATTAGAGTGAAATGGGCCTGAAGGGGGCACGCAGTTGTCAGTCCCAGGCTAGAATCATCTGTTTTGGACAGATGATCAGCAAGCTCAACATCTCCTGGAAGAGACATTTCCTAACCTCTCACAATCTTTGTTCATTTAGCTAGACTTGCTGTTGAAAACATTTTCCTAATTTCTAAACCAAGATCTTCTTTGAGCTATTCCTGCACTGCCTCATTTCCCACACAGAATGAACATGGAGAATGGATTATATTTGCAGCAATCATCTCATATATTGTACGTTGTTACTTGACACCTGTCAGTCTTCCCCAGACTGTGCAGTGCTAGTGCTGTCCATCTTTTGATGTATATCATTAGCACAATGTCTCTAATTGATCTTATTGTTCTTCCCTGGACTTTCTCCACCTAGTCAAAATTCTGTTGACATGTGGTGCTCACAAAACTTCATACTGAGTCATATGGGATGATTACTGTTCTCTTGTGCCTATATTTGTTTTGAGAGCATGAATTTGTTTACTTGGTCAACGTCAGCTTCTCATCCACTATAATATCTAGAATCTCGCCTGCAGATCTGTTTTCCCCCGCTTTTATTTGTGTAGCTGAGACTCTTCGCCTAAGGAAGGTATCTGCAACATCTACCCCTCTGTAATTTGTCCATTTACTTTAAAAGTTCCCTTTAAGTTTAAGAAGTTTAAAAATTTTTTTCTGTGACTTCTCTGCACCCACGCGTTTGGTCAGTCCCCATTTGGTGGCACCTGGAAACTGCCTTATCAGGTTTTCTATTCCATAATATTTCATATTCCATTATACTGTTGTACCAGCAGGTCTAGAGAGGTACCTTGCCTCATCTTGAAAACCAAAACTTTAACATTTCTTTCCTTCCAAGTTTTTCCATCCCCTACCTAGATCCTTCTTGAAACACTGAGTTTAGTTTCCTGTTTTCCCAGACTCTCTCCCCAACAACATTTTTCCTTTCCTTCCGTTGTTTGTCTTTGGTGTAGGCTATAAGGTCTTTTGAGTACATCTTTTGGTTGGCATTACCGTCTCACCTAGTCTACCAGAAAGTCCTTATTCCTTTACTTAACTCTTCTGAAAGAGAAATTGCGCACCCAAAAATGTTTGCACTAAAACCAAATGAGTACCTAGCATAAAAATGTGTTGATTGAGGGAGTTTTATTCTGTTTTATGGATGCTACAATTTAAATACCTGTCCTGCAAATAAAGGTAAGTTATTGGCATGGATTTATTTTGACTTAGAACCATAGCTGAAATTCTGCCCGTGGTTTGAACTCTATCTGCTATATATTGGGAAAAAGTCAATGTTGCCTTAAGTGGAAATCAGTTCAAGAGTAGATGTCTGCTTGAATGACGGATAACTTAAGCTCTTTTTTCACTTAAGACATTCAGTCAATACAGCCAGTGGGGCCTGAGGTGTGCTTCAGTCATCCAGACACTCACTAGCTGTGCATACCTGGGCAAGTTGAATCAACTTCTGGGCCACATTGGCTTTCCTGACTCCATATCTATAGACAACAATGGGATTCTTAGAAGCAATGGGTTGATTTCAATTGTCTATGTGAGGCTTTACTCGGTCATTTCAGATGGTCCAGGGTATATTTCTTTTCCTTCTCCTTCAGGTGACTCACACAGCAGTAAGTACATGCACCATATCTCTGCATGCAGTCTACAAAAGGTAAAAGCTCTTCACTCTTTCTTTAGTCTGAAGGACCTAAGCTGGGCTAGCTGAACAAGGAAAAGAAAACCATTTTTTGTAGGCCTTCTCCTGGGTATTTGTGACATTCCTACACTCACTCAGGGATAGAAAGCTAGGCAAAGTGGATGGAGGGATGAGCAGAGGTCCCTACTGTTTGCACCTTTCCCTGTAAAGATGGCTGTAATAAGTCTAAGGTGAAGCCTTGGGTTACAGCCAGGTCCCAGACTCCTAGTTCAGTGGCTTACCTGGAAGCCTGCTTTCCTTCCCTGATGCATCCCTTTGGATTATTTTACCCTGCTGTGCACTGGTCTTACTTCACTACATATTGCAGACACCTGCACAGAGAAATCTTCTGGAAGAAATTATCAAATTTAACAGGAATGTGTATCAAACACAGAGACCTTTTTCTCCCACCATATGACAAGCTGCACTCATTGAAAGTCATTGGTCTCATTACCATAAGGGTAAATAATGATGCTGCTTACTTTGAGGAGTCCTGGGTTTCAGCCTCATCCTGTCGATCAGTGTATATAAATGACTTACCACAGGCACAAAAAGAAACCAAAATCTTTTCAAAACAGTTTCTAGAAGTACATGTGGTGTTGGGGTTTCTGACTAGGTCTCCTGCAGGGATGGCTCTTCATCTGTCATCTTGCCTTGCTCTGCTTTTCCAATTGACCCATTTTTTATGCCAAAAGCCAGGTTCTGTGCTTTTAACAGCAGACTAAGCAATAATAGCTAAAGTTCGTTTTGACTGATATCAGCAGGAAGTTATGTGGTCATAAATTTCATTTATTTATATATTAGCTGTGTGAAAGAATGAAATGTGACTTTGACAAACAAACTGAATTACCCACAGTCTCTGAGGATACTGCGTGCTAAACAAAATTCCTCACATTTTCAGGATTTTTGGAATGAAGGCTCAGATACATAAAGGCATTTCTCTGCTTGAGTCCCACTGAAATTAATGGGAGTCCAGAGCAAGAATGCCTTTGTGAATCTTCGCAAATGTGCCTGAACTCCAGTTCAGCTGCCAAAGGCTAGAGGCAATGGCAACCCTCCTGTAAAGATCAGTGAAACAGGCTTCAAAAGACAATTTATTTTCAAAAATCTGATATTAAGTCAGAGCCTCAGCTGAAGTAACATGTCCCAGGCTTGCAGAAGTTAGTGGACCTTGAACAATTGAAACTAGCAGGGAATCGTCCCACTTCTTTCACTGTTTCATCAGTTGACTCAGATGTGTTCTAACAGAAGACTGCTGGCAGAGGCCACAGTAATGGACAGTAGACCACAGGAAGAGTGAGACAGGCAGAGCCTGGTGGACTGCTCTTCGCACACCTTCCCCACCAGAGAACATTTCCATGGAAGCTTCCCACCAGAGGACATTTCCATGGAAGCCGAATGGAGAGATGGATGATTCTTTGGTACCTTCAGGTTTGCTGAAGTCTCCAAGATATTGTCAGAATATGACCAGAGACTACAGAAGTGGATCAGTAAGCATGAATCTATAAAATCATCTAAAACACAAAGCTGGATTATAGCATCCCTCGCAGTCGGTTTCCCTGCAGAATATTAGGTAATCGGCTTTTAAATATTTTATTTGCTGTGAATTTCAAGAATTCCCCCAGCGTTCCGAAATGTGCCAGGGATTGTGGCTTTTGATATTTAAGCCAAAGCCCAATAATCTGCCGACCTGTCAAATAAGATATTCCCAGTGTTTAATAATAATTTAAAAAATTCTGTGAAAGCCAGTTCAGAAAATATTCCTGTTAAACTGACACTGATTGCTGTTTTAAACCCTTCACTTAAGGCCTATGTGGAAAAGAGTAAGAGATAAAACCAAAGCTAACATATCCTCTGAGCATGGTGATCAAAGTATGTAAAAGATACTTCAACCGAACTGCTGTTGCTGTCAAAATGCTACTGCTACCATAATGCTCCCATAGTGCACCACTGTAGAGACTACTGAAGCACTTCTGTCTTTAACTCACCAGCTTATTAAGATAAAGCATTGGTGATAACTCTTAAGATAACATATTGGTGAGACTCAAACCTCACAGATATCACTGTAAGTCTGACTAGTCGAAATGAAGAGGCTTTGAATCAGATTACTAATGGCCTGATTGGACCATTCATTTTAAGTTTTTATAAAGAGAGTATGTGTCACTAGTCCCAATGATAAGGACAGATTACGCTTGGCTATTAAGCATGTTGATGTGCATACGCAGATGTCCAGAGCATCTAGAAGTGTCAGCAATGGTGACATCTGTATCAGCACTCCCAGGGATTAACTGCATTTTTTCACACTTCAATTGCAGGATAGATGAGCTGCAAAAGACTCCTAAACTGTTGATCTCATCGCTGAATGTCTCTGCACATACATGCATAAACAATGTGATGGTGACAATCCTCCTCACTTCCCTGAGTAAACCCTTATTTAGATTTTTTTTTAAAAGAGCTAAGCACATTGAAATTGAAAGGATTGAAGAGAGTGGGTTCTTTTGAAAGCCTACAGTAATAGGTGGTAGAATAACAATTTCATTTGCAAAGTCCTTCAGAAAAGAGGATGGGCCTTAGGTAACAGTCCTCATCATTGCTGAAATCAAAAACACATCTGTATGATCCTATTGAAAAAGTAATCAGGAAAGGAAATGGAAAATATACAACATGAGCTTGATTAATAGAGATTGGCCAAGTTTTACATTTCAAACTCAGTTAGCAAACAAATTAAAATGATCTTCCTAGTCAGAAGCAAAAAACATCTTATATTATTTCCTCTTAAATTAATCAGGGTGGTAATTAGTAAAACTGGAGTCTTCTGGAATTAGCAAAGATTTAGAATAAGTTACATTTGTACCAGTGAAGTGCTTGCGGTTTGCATTTTCCTAATAAATAGGAAAACAAGGGGTTCCTGAGGGATCCAATGAAGGCTAAAAATTAATGCCTGTGTACTAGAAATGCAAATCAAGTCCTAAGCCAGGAGCTTGGACCAGTGTGCCACTGTCTACTGCCAAATGCAACAAAGCCTGGTCAGAAAAAAATTCCTAAAATTGCTGACATTTGAAATGAGATTACTTCTAAGATCTCTAGTGCACGCAAGTGTACCCGAGAATAGCCTGAGTTGGGAAGGGAGGCAAGCTAAACCAGAAAAAAAAAAAAATATTTAAAGCGTTCCTTCATCTTGTTTGGTTTCCCTCTCTTTCTTGTACATTGTTCAGTATTGGTGTGACCCTCTGTGTTTGTTTCTCTAGGCTGGTTCAGTCTCTTTGCCCACCACAGCAGAGGGGACAGCAGAGCCTCACCTGCAGCTCAGGAAAGCAGCTATGTTGCCATCCATGTGCTCTCAACAAGAGAACTGGGTCAGAGCACATGGCTGACGTGTACATACAATCTTTCCCTAAAATAAAGTGCCTAAAGCATGCCCATTTGGTTTCCTCAAGCATATCAGAACTGTTAACATCAAGATGGAAAAAGAGACAACATGGAAAAAATAAGGAGACTAATGCCACTTAGTTATTATCAGACCAGCTGAGGGGAGAATAAGGCTGGTTAGCTTCAAGAACAAAAATATCTATGTGAGTAGTGCACTAAACCTTTGCATAGCAGTACTCTGCAAACTGCACCCCTCAGCTGGAATCCGTGGAAGAGCTTGATTACACTGCAAATGAATGGAAACACCAAAGTTTTAAACTTCCTTAAAAATTGCCTTCTTTCATGCTGTTTCACTTCCCTGTGATTTAGGAAATGCTGACCCCTCTTCTCTTGAATCAGGGGTGCTTCTTCACACCCTGTCTTGTTTTTTGGTGTTTGCAGGTCCCAGTCATCATTCAGGAATTGGCAGAGAGGGAAGGACAGATGGAGCAGACTGGGCCAGCCCCAAGCTCACAGAACAGTAGGAGGTGATAAGAGGATGAAAACGGTTAGGTGTGCTGCCTGTGATATGGGCAGTGTTTGCCTGTGACATAGCCAGAAAAATCTGATCAAACTGGGAGAGAGGGAATGCAGAGGTATGTCAGAGGGGGAAACTGATTCAGTTTACATGCTTCTAAACAATTATCACTTTTTAAAAATTACTTTGTCTTACACTTTCAATTATAGACAAAACTAAATAACTGGAAATCTGGGTCATGTAGATGGCACTAGAGCTCTAACATGGCAAGCAGCTACCTGACCTGGTTAAATTACACAAGTTAAACTGGTGATCTCAGCAGTACCACAGAGTTGTGGAACTACTCCTGCTGGAGGGGGCCTCAGGAGGTCTTTAGATAAAGTTCTTGCTCAAAGCACTGATGTAAGAGCAGGTACATTGTTGAGTTGAGTGTTGGAAATCTCCAAGCACAGTGATCACAAGATTTCTGTGCAACTTGTTCCAGTGTTTAATTATCCTCATAGAAAAAACACCATTCATTCAGTCTGAGCTTCACTTGTTCCAATTTATGACCACTGTCTGCCTTTCTCCCACTGTGCACCTCAGAATAGAGCCTTGCCTCATCTCCTTGACAACCGCCCCTTATGTACTAGAAGGCTCTCCTCAAAGCTATCCCTTCTCCAAGTTGAACAAGCCCTGTTCTCTCAGTCTTTCCTCACTGGGCACATGCTTCAAACCTCTATCACCTCGATGTCTTTCCCTGGGGCTTCTTCCAGCATCTTTCCTTTACTGGGTCCCAAACCTGGACAATTGACACTGTACAATAGTCAGGATCTGACATGTGCCAGGTAAAGGGGAATACACATTTCCCTTGATCTACCTGCCATGCTTCTGTTAACATAGCCCTTACACTGCAAATTTCCCTCCTGCCAAGGCACACTGCTGATGCTTGCTTAGCCTACTGCCCACCAGGACTGCTAGGTCCAGCTTTATTTTTTATATTTATTGTAAGCAACCACTCTTGCTTAAGCCATAGGCATATTTGATCAGAATCTGATTTCACCACTCCAGGGAGCATGAGTTTAGCTCCATGATTGCAACTGGCAACATAACCAGCACTTCTAAACTTTGACAAGTGAAGTAGATCAAAAGACAGATTGATATCCACAACACAAATATCTGCCATCATACAGTTATGTGGTTGGTCCAACAGAAACAATTTCATGTGCAGATGTAGCCAGAAATCTCGTCACAGAGAAACACTCCCTCGATTTCTACTTCTGAGCAATAACAGCCTCATCTCCCCGAGATGTCCAGCACCCGGGACTCATCTGATTAATTTTTTCTTCTAGTCAGCACCTCCTCAAAGGGTCTAAGCATGGTTCAGCTTGCCAATCACCAGTCACTGTATTTGAAACAACTCTCGCATCTACACTGCCCAGTGGTAGCAGCAAGACTTTTGAAGCATTCTGCCAAGTTGCCAGTGCAGGGTACCATGATTTCCAGTCCTCACTCTGAGTCAGCCCTTGCTGTGGCATTGGTGCAAGACTGAGCTTCTTGGCTCCTCAGCCTTGGGCACTGAGCTCAAAGTCACCTCACCTCCTCTTAACTCTAGCAGGGGATTGCAAAGACGCTCTGAAACAAGACATGACCCGGAAGAATAGCTGATAAAACAACCATTCCTGAAGAAGAGGAGGCTAAGGGGAGACCTCATTGCTCTCTACAACTACCTACAAGGAGGTTGTAGTTGGGCAGGGGTTGGTCTCTTCTCTCAGGTGACCAGTGACAGAACTAGAGGGCATGGACTCAAGCTTCATCAGGGAAAGTTTAGGCTTGATGTTAGGAAAAAGTTCTTCACTGAAAGGGTGATTGGTCATTGGAATGCACTGCCCAGGGAGGTGGCGGAGTCGCCAACCCTGGAGGTGTTTAAGGGGAGACTGGATGAGGCACTGAGTGCCATGGTTTAGATGATGGGTTGGTGTTAGTGTTGGTGTTAGTGTTGGGTTATAGATTGGACTCGATGATCTCGGAGGTCCTTTACAACCTTACGATACTGTGATACCGTGTGATACTGTGAAAGCAGCAAAGTTGTGGACTTTGGAAGTCCTCTTCTGTCTGCCAGTCACAGAGAAGAGCCCCTCTAAGATCCAGGAGCCATTAATCAGTGTATCTGGCTCTGCAAGAGCCACCTGTGCAGCTGTGTGTTCTGTGCTTTGGCTGCTCTCTCCATTTTGTCTTTTTGAGGATCTCTCAGGAGCAGAAGTTCCGAGATTCTACTGCCATCAGACATCTACTTTCTCCAGACAGTTCCTGAAGATTCACCTGCTACATATATACTAGTAAATAAAAGGAGGAGGACTCATTAGTTGGTCCATGGCAGAGCATGACATAGCATGGCATGTTCAGGCTCATCCCCACATGGCCAGCTTTCTTCTCTTCTGACGCAGACTAGCCTCATCCCTGCTCCTTACTGGGAATAATCCTTGCCTTTATTGTTCCACAAGATGTGACCGTTGAGGAACTTGCCCTGGTTACAGCCATGTCAAGGAGCATGCTAAAAATTGCACAGGCTGGACATTCAGGACCATTCTTACACCCATGTCTTAGTCCCATTTAGTTTATTAGTGCAGATATCACCACTGATTCCAGCTTAAAGCTTTAAGGGCAAGTTTCTCCAGACTTAATGTTTAGGATAAGATTTAAACATGCTCATACTTAAAAACCAGCTTGGTAAAAGAGGAGAAATTGTTACATACCGTGAGCTTTAAATATGTCTACATATTCTTATATTTCCTGCATAATGTGTAATTCTGCATGTGGATATGTTCAGAAAAAAAAATTATGGGACTTGCATATGAGTACAGCAGATGAAAACTGTGAAATGTACCCTTTTGAAATGTCCTGAAAGGGGTTTTTTTAGGGGGATAAACTGACACATCAGGATTTTTTTCTCCATTGCTCTGGAATAAAATTCACCAATACAGCAGAATATTTTTCTGTGTATTCAGGATTCATTGGCCTGTCTGCTTGCAGTACTGTTAGTGAAAATATGAACATTACCAATAAGTACTTAAAGTAAGACAAGAAGTTTGTATGCAAGAGACAAAGATCTCACATCCCCTGAAGGATGTTTCTCAGATCTACAATGGCTCATCTGGAAACATCTTTTTACTGAAAAGTTCCCCTTGCTGTAAATGCTGCTGATGCATTGAGTGCATCCTAAATAACACCGATTTTCATGAAGGTCAAGTGTCAAGCACAGAAACACAGACAGCTTCTGTCTGCTTGATGTTGCCAAGCAAGTTCTTTATTTAATATGTGATAAGAGACTGGCCATATTGGCTCAGAGCATGCGTGTAAATAGAGATTAAGTTTTATATTGTACTTGTATTCACTAAGCGTAGAGGAAACATCATATGGCCATATGCAGCTAATAAGATGAGGGACTATATTAAAGACTTTAAAACAATAAAGATTGAGAATGACAAAGTCAATACAATGGAATAAGGTCAATTTATTAAGGGCTTATTCACGTCAGAGGATCAGGTTCCCAGCAAATACTTGCAAAAATTCTCAAGACAACAAAAATATACAACGTGTCCCAAAAATTTGAGAGAAAGCAACAAGAAAGAGGCTCTGTCTAGCTTAACCAGGGGAAATGCTCCAGGCCCAGCTCTGCTGTCAGATCAGGTTTTCATTCCTGGTTTGAGCTAGAGGAGAGCAAGCAGACAGGTGCATCTGGCCCACATGACTCCCTGAGGACCACTGTGATTCACTGCTCAGGAACAACCATTGTGTTGTGCCTCCAGTTTTATACAATAGGCAAATCAACATGTTAAAAGCAACCCCAGAAATCCCCTTATTTTTAAACAACTTTATGCCCCTTTCTGGATTTGTGTTTTATGGTGTTCCTTCATTTTTATCTTCTCCAGAAGATATCAACCAGATAGAGGCTGTAGATGAATGCAATGTCAGGAACCATTTACATCTGACCCTGATGCAAAGTACAGTGAAGTCAGTGACAGGCTTTGCTTTCCTTCCTGTAGCACTGGAGCAGGTCTGCGAAACTCAGCCTTGTGAAGGGAGACAAGAGCCTGCATAGGTGGTTACTTCAGGATGCAAAATACATTGCTTTTACCTTTTCTTTTCTATAGGTGGTTGAATGTATTTTTTTTCAATCTGAAATTGTGTTTTCACCCCAGAAATGGGAGAGTCACTCTTGCATATAGTCCAGCTAGGACATGCGAGCCTTGGGCAGTGACACATTAATCATAAACATTAACATCTCCATTGGCACAAAACCCAAGGGTTAGTACAGTAAGCCTGAAATGCTGTTATTTCTAAGGCAGCAGCACCCTTTCTTACTGTGAATCTCTCTTATTCACGTATTTAGCTTGTTTACAATATGAGAGCTGGTGATTGAAGCTCGAAAATATCAAGTTTTGGAAGGTCTATTTCAAGGCATCTAAGAGACAAGAGCATCAGCAAGATAAAAAATTAAACATAACCTCAGACAGTGAGACTACCAGTATAACCCCTGTAGCAGAAGCCAATTGATGAAGGGCAAAAAAAAAAACATTAGACCCATTTCTTCACATTCAACTTGCCCAGTCATCTGTTAAAGTGAATATATAAAAGTTCAACATCAGGGTAATTATCGCAGTCCAACAGATGGAGGGAATAACAACTCTGCTTTCCTCTGCTCTCTATGCACCTTCTCCAGTCATCACTCCTACAGTTTTCAACAAATGAGTGCAGAAAGTCCCATTGGCTCATTATCTTTGTCAGTTAGTCCTGCTTCCCAACACACCACTTTAGTGCATCGATTTCCAGCTCAACACTTCTCTTGTTTACAAAAGATCTCAGCATAGTCCTTGATTGGTATCCATAGACACTTTATTTGGATAAAGCTGACATCACTTATCACACTTAGATCCAGATCATACCTCAAACACAAGCTAGGTAAGGGTTTGACCTTTAAATCTCTTCTTGTTTAATTGTCTTATCTAACAGGAATTTACCCTTCAGAACAATGCTCAGGTCCGAGGTTTGTGAAGTGAGCTGGCTCTTTTGGAGTGGGAAGTGAAATACTGCAACTTTTTGGTCTGGAAGCTGCTCCTAAGCACCCCATACATGGTAGCCACCAACTGATCCCACCCGTCAGGAATGAAGTTCTCCACCCCCAGCATGCCAAGTCTCTGCTGTCAGTTGAGCAATAAAAAGAAGATGGAGGGACCTATAGTCAGGTACAGGATGACTGAAACTCCTGCCTCACTAAAAAAACAGTGGTAGTGAATCTAAAGGTAAACTGGGATCAGGTGCGGATTTCTCATATAGCAGAGTCACATTTTCACCATCAATATTGCTTCAATATTGATCCATTCCATCAATGTTAAGGAGAAAAATGATGTTTTATCATGAAAAAATAAACTCTCTCATAACTTCAGGGAGTTTCTTATTATTAATGTTCTAAGAAAAGAATTAGAAATTCAGGGAAGGGGCTAAACATTCTTTTTATTTTGGGATGCATTTGATCAACACAGCATTTTCTTTCATGTTCTTTCACAACAGATTTTTTTGAAATTGTCTCTATTTCAAATAGCCTAATCAGATTAATTTCTCATACAGGTTATAGTGAGGATGTCTCTTTTAAGAAATCAACTATATTTACTTTTCAGGTGCGCAGTGAGGAACAACTAGATAATGGTAGCAAATTTTATTGAAGATAGAAGAAGTGCCAAGGCACATCACTATTACTGCTAAATTTTATTCATGCATTGCTAACACACATCCCAGATTACTAAATTTTCACTGAATCTCAAAAATATGGTTTATCTCTGTTTATTTTTTTTACCTTCACAAGTACAGACTCCAGCTGTGGCAGCTGTTTCAGAATATTAGGCATTAGCTCTCAATTTTGGTTCTTGTTGCAAACTAATTGACAATTAATCAGTATGATTGTGTCTGAAATACTGTGTCTAAGTGTCCTAAAGATAGTTAAAAATCAATGACATGTAGAAAAGAATGGAAACCCATCTAAGAAGTGAATACCAGGCTATAATCCAGTCAGTTTAGGTAAATAAAGGGGTCTGAATTTATCAGGAGAGTAAATAGTAGGGAAGGAGATGAAGTATTCAAACCATAAATCAACTTTGGCAAAAGCTAAGGAGAATAAAGGAATAAGAGGTAAAGTTATTAAGAATCCAGTAGTGATGTTCCAAAACTAACATTCATTTTGGAATTGTGAGAGTGAAATAACTAAAATCTTTTCAGATTGAGCTCGATATCACCAAGTTGTACAGGGTTGTATGAAATGGTAGCACTGGAATTGGTCTTGGATAACTCTCTAAGGCCTTTCCAGTCCATAAATATAGTCTTTATTCTGAGAATATCTGAATGAGATGGATAAGATGTGTGAAAGAGGGAGACATAAGGAGAACCCATCAATAAATATGCTCAATTTGCAAGTGAAATGATCCCCACATGCACACACCAAGTGCCAGCTTTGCAGATGTAATTGGAGATCTGAAAGTCAAATTGTGACCTTTCTATCTCTTTCCCCTGTACCAAGAATAAGGATATTCGTAATCAGAATTTAGCTGATTGGGGTGTGTGGGTGTGTGTGTGTTAGTAACGCATGAGGCCAAATAACTTCACTTCCCTCATATAGAGATATGCTCACTCTGTGGAGGTCAGATTCAGTGCGTGGCAGGAAAGAAATGTGCCTGAATCACACAGAAAAGTCAGATCTAATGACTCACTACATACTATTTTTACTCAGGTCCCCAGGTTATTCTTTTATTTTTACAGTCACTTTTTTATGATTTGTGCTCCAATCCACTACAAGGTAGCTCAGAAAGGCAATATGGGTCAAATAAGAGACTCAGATGTACTTTCACCGTATGACTGATTCAAGACAAAAGCACTTAGAAAAGCACCGAAGATGGACAGCTGTCTGATTAACCTTGCTCTGTTATTCGAATTTACCGTCAAACACTCTGACATATCCTTGCTGCAGAAAAGCCTACAGTGATGCCTCCATCTATTACATAGACAGAAGCTTTAATGACAAAAGTTGTTCTAGCTGACCTAATACCTACTTTTCAAATGCAGACTCTACAAATCTGAGATGAAACTCCTAATGAGAGACAGAGAAAAAAATTTACTGAAATAAAGAGTGCAAACTGGGTCACAAGGAGTAAACTAAAAGAATAATCTCAGTGCTGCCTATAATGTATTCTAATGATAAACAATTTCATTATAAAAATCTATAGGGAAATCAACATAAACTAGGTAAAACCTGACTTTGAATGTCTTTCACAGGGTAATTTCCTAGGTTAGGATATACATAAACTGACACTATAGCTCAGGATTCACAAGAATGGTAAAATGAATCTTAAAGCAACTCTAGTCTCTTTTAGTCAATAATCCATTGATGTAGAGAAGCTGTGTTTGATTCATGGCTACAGACATTTGTGGATATTTTTCTATCATTGGAAGCTTGGCACATATTTCACATAAATGAAAGGAAAATACAGTGTTTGGCCCTGCTGTGAGACAATGTCTTTAAGAAAGGTGGAAGGCTGTAGTTCTTTCTGCAATTGTTAATTGCACTACCAAAAAAAGATGTTTCTTGCACTTATAAACAGGCCATAGCATCCTATAGACTGAATTCTTACACTTGTCAAACGTCTGGCCTTTCTGTTTGGTTTGACAATAACTTCACTCTCAGGAAAACCCATGGACTATTTATCAAAAGGCCTAAATCACAAGGTTTGGATGAGAGGCATGTAAGGATAGACAGGTAGACAGATGGACATAGACATGAGGATAAAATGAAATGTACAAAGTAATTTTATCTATTCCAACTAAAGAAAAAATATCACAAAACCCCAAATTTGACAAAGAAAAAAACCAAGGCTGAATATTTTTAAACAATGGCAGCCATTATTGCTTTCCACTCCTCAGTGAATCACAGCAAAATCTTTTTTTTGTTTGAGACATAGGGCACATACTTGATAACTCTTATAGTTGTAGAAATCAAACATTGGAATTTAGGTAGATAAACTGGTTTGTGTTCATTCTAGCTCACACCCAGCTTCAGAAGAATCTGGTTCTAGACTTCAGTCCAAATTTCTATGTCTGTGGATACAGTCAGTAAGTTGAACTTGAGACAGATGGGGATTTTATGAGGGTCTTCAGTCAATTTGCTTGCGTACTTTCCAATCCATTTTACGGGAAGAATCATAAAAAATAGGACTGGAAAGGTCTTTGAAAGGTCATCTAATGTACACTCATGCACCAAAATCCACTCTTACTTAAACTTCTTCCAATTACAGCATTCAGCAGTAAAATATGTTATTTGCATATGTCAGCTTCCTGGCAAAACGTAAGCAAGTGAAAGAAGAGTAACTTTTCCTATGGCATTAGGGTTTGCAACTAAATTCCTTAATATTCTGCTCATGTTAGACCACTTTATTTTTCTAATGTAATCCTCCTGAGGTCCTTGCATTCAGCTGAACTTTAAAATATAAAATCAACACATTTATGGAATTTAAAACTTCTTACTGAAATGTTTTTACATTTTCATTTCTCCTCCTTTCAGAACAGAGGGCATTAACCTGGTGTACTTTCAGGAAGACTGTAAAATCTCTGAACAATAGCAAACTTGGAGAAGACTAACAGAAAGCAAACTGCAGCACTACTGGTGCTACTGATCATAAGAAACTGAGCAGAATAGAAAACAGTGCAGCAAGGCTTTGTACATCTTCACCTTCTCACTGAAGAGAGATAAAGATATTTCTGGAATATTTCTCATTATGACCTTGCAGAAGAGACAAAAAAACTCTCCAAGCATCAAAGTAATGAGTATTCATTCACTGAGTTTGCAACTAAATAGTATCTTTAACCTGAAATATATGCCATTTCACACAAAACAGAAAGAATGACAATGTCATCATGAAAACCCAACAAGTAAAGAAGAAGAAAGGAAGAATACACTTTTAAAATAAACCTCCTTATTTTAAGTTAAGATTTCCATAATCTCATAAGTTTGCATTGTGGTTTGGATCAACATCAATGGCTGTATCTCCTTTCAAACAAAATGGCTGTTGGTAGGCCATACGATTCCCCGCATTAAGAGTGCCCTATTTTCTGACTACAAAATCTGCTGCTATTCACTTGTCCTAGGGCAGCCAAAAGGGTTTACATAACCAGTAGCCTTAAAATCAAGAGGCAATGAATACGTAAATCATGATCTAAAAAATGAAAAATCATGTTTTTGCATCCTCAAGTCTTGATTTTTGCATGTACTCTTGCAACCATTCTGTCTATCATGAGAAAATAGTAATAGAACCTCTTTCCCTCCAGGGTGATCAGCAGTTTGTTTTATAAGTAACTTCTGCTTGATTGGTGACCTTACTCCGTTAGCAGATCTATAATTGTAGATGTCTGTATCTAAGCAAGTCACCAAAGACTTCCTTGTAGACAGCAGAGATCCAACCAGGGTGTTCAATGGAATTTATTGTGAGGTTAACCTTAAATTATTCTAATTATTCATATAATCCTTGAGTTATATGAATTCTCTTCATATGTGCTGACATGATCTCAAGAAAGAGATCAAACAAATGGCATATCTTAGCTGCACTGGTTATAGCAAAAGACTCAAATCTTAGAAGCAGATATCAATATCACAGATACCTAAAGATTTTTTAAGATTAATTTAATGTAGGTGTCTAAAAGTTTCCTTATATACCATTAATTGTAGCTTATGGAAAAAGACATCTCCACATGACAATATGTTCAACTGTTTTAGACTCCTATCGTGAGCAGTTGCAGATTGGGGACTTACATATCAAAGAGCTAAAGCCAGGTGAGATGAGACCTATACTTACGTTCTGTGACCTTAATAGGCAGGGACACCAAATCAGGTGAAAAATATGTTTTTTACAAATGATTGTGCACAGTGGATCTGCCATAGTGTGGTTCCACTCCAGGAAACACTGCAAGATGGTTTCTCAGTAAGTGAGCTGTGCCGTATACTTTTTTCATAGCATTCATCTTTCCTTCTTTGAAAGTCTGGTGGTCAACTTCTTTTCAAACAATAAGTGAACTGGATGGCTTCTAGTGTCACCACTGTGATTTGACGTCTGTCTGCTTAACAGAATGAGAGGGGCATGGCCAGCTAGAAAATCTGGAAATACACTCACTTGGCTCACCTCTTCACAGAGAAAGCCTTTGCACTCTTTTCTCATTGCCCAGCATATATGCAACTCTCTCTTCAGGCTTCCTAATATTGCTGCCTGCTGTGGAAGACTCGTCTCTCTGCCACTCTGCTCTGAATTTGAAACGTGATGCAGCCATGACAAAACAGAACAACATCAGCCCCACCAAAGGCAAAAGAATTACTACACATCTAAGAACGTATTTCTGAGAGCTGTGCCTTCATAGGTCAATCACTAAAGAGACTATGTAATGGCATCCTCTTTTTTTATATGAAGGAATATGAGGCTTTGGTTTAGCCTTTGTCTGGTTTAGTTCTTAAATGCTTATTACAATGATTCTACTTTTGTTACTTCAATGACTATAAGTGTGCATATTGTTTCATGTCTGTTAGACACACAATACATCTATCTGGCTGTTCTTTTAAAGTTTGAAAAAGAAATTTCAAGAGGTTCTGTTTAAGGGAACTGAGCATGTCAAACAGCATGGAAGAAATATGAAAGGCTCTGCTTAGTGTGGTGTTTATAGGGGCTGGATAGGGTTTCTTGATTCTCTAGTCCAGGCTCCGATTAGAGCAGCCAAAATATTGCACACCCACTGAGAACAGTCAGAGAGCACAACAGTATGCTGTGGCAGCTTCTCCCTACCATGGTCTGACAGAAGAGCAACAAAAGTGCTAGCTGGCTTGGCAAAAATGCTATTGGGGCATTTGGCATGCTACTTTGGCAAGCAGAACGTGTGGGAGCATCTGCCCTTGAAAGCAGAAGAGAAGAGACATTAAGAATGAGTATAACGCAGGAGTGCTCTTGGACAGACCAGAGAATCCTAGTGATGCAAGCACAAGCATGAACAAAGGGTCATTCTGCTCCATCCCCTGTAATCCAATCAGCTAATATCCCTTTTTAATTAGCTACAATCAAGTTAGCATAATGAGTGCCTTGTCTGTTTACAAGCTTCGTCTGTCCTCTTCCATTCTTGCATCCAAATCTGCAGTGCAGCTATTGCTGGTTTTTGATGATATTTCCTAAGCAGCTTGACTGAGGGGTCTCCCAACCTTCCCATTAACCTCAGGGGCACTGAAATACTGAAATGCACCACTCTGTAACTATTAGGCACTGAAAGATAGTATCTTGCTGCCCTCATTCCTAGTCAATGTTCTACCCTCCAAACAACAACCCTTACCCCTCTGTAAAAATATTCATATGTTGTCCATAATCTGATCTAGTGCATTAGGGATAAGACAGCCTTGCACAGCCTAGGTACCTGCACACAAGTACAATTGAAGGAGCATTCAAAACACAGGCAAGAAGAGTAGCTGACCTTCAAACCTAATGTGTCCCCTATGTTTATTTGTATGTGAAAATCATTAAAATCTAAAAGGCATTTCAGAGATATAAAGGACATTTGAAGCAATAGTCCGAGACAAAGTGTGTTTTAGAAGAATTTGCTATGGAACTTCTCATTAATGCAACAAAACAATTCTCCCATTTCACAGGTCATTATTCTTTGTCAGATTATTGCAGATATTGAGGTTTTTTACTGCTCAGTGGCTTTTAATTGGTGTACATCACAGGAAGGGAAATATCAATGCAAGAATGACTTAAAGATGCAAAATAACTAGGTTATTATCCTATTTTACAGTAAGCCTTCTTTTAATAACCACTTATTTCTGCTGTTCAAGCAGCCTCTGTGAAAAGGGATTTTGTCCTTCAGCCAGAATAAAAGACATCTTGATGCTAAAAATAAAAGAAATGGGAATCACTTGCTAGAGCTGGAATCCTCCCCTGCAAGGAGGCTCTGACAGCACTGAGGCTGGCAGAGAAACGTCATGACGGAACAAAGGCAACAACAGCCCTGAGACATCTCCCCTGCACAGCAGGAGGAAAATATTCATAAGGGTCTGCATTTCTTAGAAACCACCCAGTAATGCTGTGTCTGCTTTCAGGCTCACTAAAAATAAGGCAAGCCTTTCCACCAACTGCACCAATCTAAGTGAAGGTTTTCTAATAACCGCCTGTAAGCCAACACAGTCGTATGTGTAAATGGTGACAAATTAAGGTTCTGTGGATTAAAAACTGGTTTGTTAAACCAGTAAACTGTCAGAATTTGTCCTTTATTTTGCACCTTCCCTGTCCTCTTTTTTTTTCCCCTTCCTTTTCTCTCCCCCTTTTTCCTAAGCTTGTATATATTTGCTGCTGAGATAAATCACAACAATTCGTGGCTTCAACTGAGCAGTATTGGTATACAATATCTCAAAATCTGGCACATACAAAATTGAATGCTTCTTGTTGTGAGAAATACTCATCTAAAGGTAGTCTGTACCAGCACGCAGACAAAGAAAATGAGTAAAATGGGAGATACCTCCCTGTAAAGTATCAGCTTTTTAAAATCCAACTAAGAAAGCTGCTTTATGTCACATACCAGCTCAGCCACCAAGTGTGCAGCAGCTAATTAAAATGCACAGCTCCAGCTAGGAAGCTTGTTCTGACTTCTGGCTGTAAGTGGCATGCTTCAGCTGGCTTAGATAAAGGATGATGAGAAAATGTAATGTCAAACAGCTCATTTTCTTCAGCTTTGTTCCTTTTCTTGCAACTCACCAGGTTGTTTCACAACCTGCAACAAAGGGCTGAAGGTCTGCAGCTGCCCAATCTTTCTCTTCCTATCTAGTACACAGCCCTCCTGTTCCTCAGCACTCATACTAACAATTAAGCCTAGTTCGACTACGTGCAAATCAGTTTATATTGGGTGCTGTGTAAGAGACTTTATCAACACAATATAATTATGTCAAATCCACTGGCATTCTCAGGGGACAGTGCAAAAGACCAAAGGTCACCTGCCCCGAGGCCAGGTAATTTGATGTCTTGGCTGACATTTCAGCATAAATCTGGGACACATCATCCAGAAAACTGCCTCTATCAAGCCGATGACATGATGTTTTAAAAGATGAATATACTGCTAGCCAAGCATCTCTGGAAGCCAATATGACTGCAGGTGCCACTCCCTCAGCTTCTGGGTCTAAACAGCATTTGAGACAAATGTTGTGCCTAGAAAACTCTCACTCCCATTATGTAATTGGTGATGGTCAAAGAGCATCATCAGTCTCAGAGACATCTCGTGCAAGGACACATCACTTGAAACAGGTCTGATCTTCTTTACTTTCTCTGTAGCCTCCTTTTCTGCAGTAAAGCAGAGAACTGGAGTCAGAAACAGTCTGAAGCAAAGAAGTGTATCTCTCGGAGATGTTCTTCACTTCTGCTATCGTTGTCTTACACGTGCAGGAATACACATGTCTTCCGGTCCCCTCTTCGTCACTTTTTTTCAAGTAAAGGTCCACTGCTGCTTTTATAAATACACCGTGTACTGCACAATGAAAAGAGCACTCAGCTGCCATCATACAGAGTTTAATGAAAGTATGTCCATAGCATAATTACAGAGCAATGACAATACATTACTACCTGTCTTTCAGGATTAATTGTAAAACACAAACTATAACTCATCAGTAATCCAGTGATACCTACAAATATCTCATCATTAATCCTGAGCTGTTTGGTGCCGTGATGCTCCTTAATGTATCTGGGATATTTCTTCCTTTACTCACAGTAAAAGCAACCTACAGACTCTGGGCCTGAGTCTTGCCCTTTTGAGATGGGTATCTCCACTTGATTCTAAAACCAAGCTTGGCATTAGGCCCACTTTCTGTGCTGAGTTTTTTTCCCTCAGCTATTACAGAGATGCCATCTTAGATTAAATTCTGCCAAAGTAACTCTAGAAGCATGAAGCAACCCAAATGGAAATACATCAAGACTAAGAAGAGTCACACCAAATGAAGAAAGATAGAGATGAGCTCAGAGAAAGGAACAGTCTGGATCCACAAGAATGAAATAAGCTCCACTTTTGTGAGGTCTGTCTGCCTGGGTTCCTCTCTAAGGAACACTGAAGTTCCCTAATTCCTTTCTTGGCAATTTTTCCATATGCTGGTATGCTGTTAGCACACTGCAGGGACACAGATTTCCATGATGCAAACTGCTTATTTTTCCTTAGTCCTTCACTTTGTTTGTTTAACTTTGTCTATATGCTTCCCATGGCAATCTCAACTTTGATGACAGAATTATTAACAGTGGTGCGGGCTGATGGGGAACCTCAAGCAGAATAAACACAAACATAATGATGTAGTACAGTGTTTGTTATTGCATGTGTCATGGTAAAGCTTTATGAAAAGAAAAAGCAATGTTCCACTTCTTATAAAGCCAGTCTCATGGGATACGAACTATTCCATCAAGAAGCTCTAAGGGGGTATTGTAAATGAGCTTTTTAACCCTAATGAATTGATTTTTATTACTGCTCATGTCCAGGTACGTATGTGACACAATAAGATGTTTTAGGGTCAAAGCACTCAACAGTCAAGAAAATGGAACACAAATAAACTTCCACTCCTTTTTATTCTGTGTTTGCTTCTCATGGGTACTATGATAGACTTTAACTACATAATCACAGACTAGTTTTCCCACTAGTTCCCTACCTCATTCATTGCATATAAGACACAATGTTCACTCAATGAGGTAGCTACCCAAAATGCCAATTTAATGCCACTATTTAATGGCAATTTTGTACCATTTTTGTCATGAATCATTCAAAGTCTGCATAGCTTTAATCAATTATTCACTTTTTTCTGAGTGCATCATGATTGTCATTGTGTGCCTCGAGAAGTACTTATCTTCATAAGACTTCAAGCATATTAATATCCCCATTTTAAAAACAAGGAACTGGGGTTAGACATACAGTTAACTTTGAGAGACCAGCTTGTTATGTCTATGGATCTTTCTGAATACATTTTTGTCCACAGTTTATTGCGTAGACACTCATGGATAGAGTGTTTGTCAGAAAGGAGAACTTACTTATTGGGATCTTGGCACAGGAGAGGGTTCATGTGATGAACAGGGTCTCTCAAATAGGGGTAGCTGCTCGCTGTCTACTTATGATGGGAGTCTCTTTTGTGAATATCCTTGCAGCAACATCTTCAGCTGGATTGGGTAAAGCTTTTTTTGTTTAATTCCTTTATTCTAGCTGGCCTGTAGCCCTACATGACCACCCCAGAAGACATAATTTACCACTACTGAAATATCCATAATTTCATATAAAATATCTCTTAAATAAGTATACTAAAAAGACCGTCCCATATAACCAATTCTGTACTTGCAGGAATAATTTCCATTTGCTATTTACGAGTGTCTTATCTAAGCACAATCTGACCACTTCCGGGATTCTCCTGTCTGGTCATTCCAACGAGGATATTAAGCAACACATTTATGCACAGCAGAAGCTGCTATGAGAGATCTTTATAACTGTCTAAAATTTCCACCTGGATAGCTCTTAAACCCATCAGTCAATACTTAATTTTAAAGGCTCAGTTAACACCTAGTTTCAAGTCCATCCTTTATCTTAACTCATCTTAGCTCATCATCTCATCTTCACAGATGAGTGGTCAACAAGTTCCTGGACTGCTTGAGAAATAAATGCCTTAAGGACAGTGGGTGTGCACACACAGGCACAGTCCAGCAACATCACAATTATAACTAAAGAACTACTTGATTTTCATACATTTAACACACCAGGAACTTCAGCTTCATTAATCTTGCCATCTGTTCTCACAGACTTCAGCTGAAGATAACAGTGTTTCACCTTTCTTCAGATGAACCCCAAGTCTCTTATGTTGCATGCACCATGAAAAATGACCTCTTTGGGCAAGGTATAATTTGTTATTCTTCAAACAAGGTATGGTTTAAGAATGATTCCAAATCAGGCGAATGCATGGGCATTCTTCTGGCCAACCACATAGTCTTGTTGTGCCCTGCCTTATTCATGATACGACTAGGATTCACAGCTCTAATATTCAGCCCTTCTAGGGGTGAGACAGAGCTCCTTCCCTTCAGCTTCTGCACTGTCTTGTTACCAAAATGACAGACTGAGAACTCTAGAGGTAGTCTTTCTGATTCTGAGTGCTTGTAACAAATGCTAATATCAAGGATTAGGAACCAAGGGGACAAATTTTTCTGGGCTTCTTATTTGGCACTTGTTTAGTAGTATGGAGATGGACTGAATGCACATCACTAAAACACAGCAGAAGCAGAGGATGTAGTAAGTTTAACATAGTCATAGCTGTAAGGAGGACTACAGAAAATAAGATCTCAGATCTTTGACAGATTCAGGCAATTTTTCACAGAGATGAAACACCCAAACAGAAGGTAGAAACTACAACTGAAACCTAGCTTTCAAGGCAGGAGAGCCTCTTTCTCTGATCTACTTCTCATGGTGACAGAAAAAAAGTACCACATCTTTCTGTGAGCTTAATCTTCACATTTGCAGCTGACAAGGGCAAAGCTCCTCACAAACTCACTCAGGAGAAAAGGGTATTTAGCACTTGAATAGCTACTTACTTTTGCCTCTGCATAACTGGATGTCATGAAATTTGGGATCGTTACAAATTGTTTGTCTAAACACACTGAAATTTGGGCGCAGCTCTCTGCTCATCCACAGCCTTCTTTGCACGACTTTGAAATTCTGCGCCTATGCAATTTCTCAAAGTTATTTAAGAATCTGCATACAGTTTAGATACCAGCTTTCCTCTGGAACCCATTTCACCTACACATCTTTGAAGTTCAAGGCTTTATCTACAGTATTTCAGCTTCCCATCTTTAAGATAAAGGTAGTATTCCCTGATCTTACAGCAAGATAAGGAAAACAAATGAATTATGACTGGTAACACACTCCACAACTCAACAGGCAGCCTGGAGAATGAGGAAGCTCTGCATATTATTCTTAACAGTATTAGAAGTATCTTAATTTATCTATATGCATACTGCCCAAGATGGCCAGGTAAATTTAAATCAAAACAAAACAAATGCAACTTGACAAATTTAAATGAACTGCCATGAATTCCCTGAGAAATAAAAGGGTGGTGTAATTCATGGAAAGCCACTTGTTGCCCTCCACATTCTGCTTTTCCCACGCTTATTGTATGCAATGGTTTACTACAGTTGCTCTGCAGTATATTGGTGGATGTTGTGCAGGTACATGGAGCACAGGGAAAATGCAGAAGATTTAACAATGTGTAACTACATACTGTCTCATGCATTGAGATGGAGGCTACTCACTGAATGGGATTTGTGAGAAATTACTAGGACATTTATGGTTTGCATTGACCAAATAGTCCTGTGCTCCTTTCCTTATTATTCAGTTTGCCATGGATGAAAAAAAAACAATGATTTGTTCTGAAGAGGCTGCCAAAGGAAGAAAAGGATTGTTGGTCACCAAGTGAAGACAGACCATAGCTGCAAAGCATAGCCCTACAGAGACTCAATCTCTGAGAGGGAGGGATGCTGTGATGGAGAAGAGACCTCATGAACTCAGACTTGATGTCTGCAGGCTGCAAGAGAGGGAATGAAAGGCAGGCTGTCCTCTTAAACAAAGGTAACATGAACACACCACATCAAATTATAATAAAAATGGAAGTTAATGTGGCATTTAGCATATGGCCTCTCTTTTTCCATGTTACATCATTCCTCCTACAGGTCTGGGTTGTCTTCAGTTTTCATGGTAGGAGCAATTTTAAGTTGTAGGAATGTACTGTTCTGTGGCATGTGGTTCTGCTCTCTAGCATGGAGTCAGGTATTACTTTAATTAACAGAAATGGTAGCTGGGACTACCATAAGGAGAGAAGGGCCATCTAAGAACACAATTTAACATAAAAATAAATTAGATCTCAAGAAATAGGACCACAAGTACATAATACTTTATGGACAGAGGCTGCTAAGCAGACAGCTCCCCTGACCTGAAAGATTAATTTAATCCCCGTATGACACTCCTCTTGAAAGTATCACTTGTATGAGCACAGTGTTTGTTCTTCTCTATTCTTTTGACTCTGTGCCAGAGTGAGAGAGAGGACAGCCAAATTGCCTAGCTTTAAGAAAAATGGACCTTCAAACACACTATCACCATATTTTTGCAGTAACATATTCCGTAGCAGGGCTGGTAAACCCTAAACCCATAGGCCAATTTGTGTTCTAATTCATGCAGCAAATGGCCTTGTGAAAAACTCAGTATTAACTCATTTATCATCTTCTCTTTTTTCTGCTCAGTTCAACAGCTACAGCTTTATTTGCAGCCTAAACGCTGAACTATAGATAGCTTGAGAGGCATAATTTGAAATGAAAAATGAATGCACGTTAAAAACTTAGCACCTTGACTTGTGATCTTGTCAAGCTTTACAAACTAAGCAGAATTGGGTTAGGCCTGCACTGAAAGGAGAGCTATGAAGAGGAGAGGCAAGAGAAATCAGAAGGTGACATTCAGCTTTACTTTCACCAGGAAAGCATAGACGGTTCCCTGGTGTATCCCTGAGTAGATTCAGAAGAAAAGCCACAGGCTGGCACACTTTAATGCTGTCCACTTTGGTTCTCAAGGCATTCGAGGAGAGTTTTGCATTGACACATTTTTATAATACCAGTTTTTTTCACCAGCTCCTTTCACAGTACATCCCCCTTTTGCAATATTTATAAGTCAGTATTTTGGGACTGACTGGTGAAGCAGCAGTATTCACCTCTATAGCAAAGTCCAGTGCTGTCCATCTGAAGCTTCTTGTGCACTTGCGTGTGGTTTTTCTGCTAAAAAAAAAAGGAAAAATGCAAACGCTGCAAAAGCTGATACACCATGAGCTTGTTTGGCTTTAAAAAGAAAGTGTACCAGAGGCAAGGAATAACGCAAAAAGAAAGAAAAATAAACATAAAACCATTGTGACAATGGCAAGCATATTCAAGAAATAACATTGCCTAGACATTTTTTAAATTTTATTTTCACTTTTTAATCCTGTTTAGATTTTGTGAAATCAGCCTCTTTCTTTGTTGTCATTAGCACATCCCCACATCTGATTTCATGTGCAACTAAAGATTATATTGTCTGTCTGACTTGCACTCCTCCACTTTTTCTGACAATGCACTTCAACCCTCTTCCAATTTCCAACAGATTTAAAGATAGGAGGGAGACTGTTAAATTCCCACCAATTTTCTATATCCAGAGTGAAGTAGAGTTGAATGAATGAGTTCCTACAGCAGGAATTCATCTGCTGAGATTGCGTGGTGTGAGCATGTACCCCCCAGGCAGCCACACAGCACGCGACACAAGCCCATCAGCCAGTGCACATCGTGTCACAGCGCATCCCCGACCCATCAGCTGCCACATACCAATTCAGCAATGAGGAAACATTGGAGGTGTGCTGAAATGGTGTCTAAGGTGAAAATCCTAATATATGCAGGCATTAGCAGGATCAGAGAGGGCTCATGTTAAAAAAAAACAATCCCATACTCTTTGGAAATTTGAGGGTTTAGTTTTCCTGGATTTGGTTAAATAATTGTTCAATATTTGCCACCTGCACAAAATTCTCATGACGGTTTTAAGAATGAGGTCCTGAAGTGCTCACGTCTGATGGTGCCTAAGCATCAGACTGGTTGCAGGTGCCAAAAGCTCCAGGTGAAAGCTCAGATAAGTAACTATGAAAAATCAAGCTCCTTACACATAGAGCAGGAATAAGCCCCAGGCTTTGAAATCATTTCATCCGGCAGGCACTTTGTTTTGACTGTTTAGGTCCTCTCCACTGTCTCAGATGATAATCTTATTTTTAACTTTCTTAATTTTATAAATGAAAACTTCACCCTGGAGAGGTTTTTGTCTCTTTATGGGGATGGACTCTAATGCCTACTAGTGCTACTGCATGAGATCAGTTCTCCCTTCATTTCCTGGTATTCTTTACAATCAAATTCCATTGTCACTGAGTAGAAAAGCAACAAAACTTTCTTGCAAGCAGAAAAGGGCTCTGAAAGGCTGAAACTTCAGAAGCTTCCAGCTTTCACTTGAAGCTACATATGCCTTACCAGAAGTCTGTTTTCTATTTCCACAATAGTCAAGAGGTATTTAAATCAACTATTGTAGCCCATACCAAACTGGTGTCCTTGGCATGAACACTTTCATGAGACAAACTAACAACAAAATGCTACTGCCTCATAAAACTAAAGAGAATGGATGGTCTTGGTAACAGATGTGACTCAAATTCTTACCAGCTTCCTCAGCAAACCAAGCCATGTCATTGAGGCAACTTCTCAGTGTTTGCCACTAATAGGAACAGTAAAGCCCTCAGAGAGTTGATCTAGCATCAAAGCTGACAAGAAACACATGAGGCAATTGCTCATAATAAAAATTGTGCAGAGGTACATTGTTTTCTCAGACATCTTGGGGACAGTCCTTAGAATAACACAGAACTCAACACATAAAAAAAATACTGAAATAAGACTTTGAATTACTACCTCCCTACTCATAAAATTATAACAGAGCAAAAGAGAATCCCTCAGCGCACCTGACCCCAGTGAAGACATCTCTGAAAATTTGTAAACACTGAGCCATCTGATGAAAAGTGAACACGAATAAAAAAAAGGAAATACCTTTTTGTAGGTGCAGTGAGTTAAATGAGACCAACAGAGGTCTGAAGGGTGCTATGGGAAGCAGCAATAATAGGCCTCTGGATGTGAAAGTCAGATGGGAGGTTCAGGTAGGGGAAAAGGATCTCACTCTTTCCTCAGCAATGAGACAAGCCCAGCTGTGTGCTTGAACAGTTTTCCCAGCAGTAGCAAATTTATCCATTATATGGTGGGGAGAATCTAAGTGCTATGAACTTCTTCAGAGCAAAATGTTGCTGCTAAAGCGCCATATATTATATCTTGACAAAATTGCTACCCTATGTAAGAGATGCTGACACATTCATGGGAGGTATAGAAAGGCATTTGATGGCATAATGAGCCCAGAGAGAAAGAGAGAAGTTACCACTTTGTAAGCTGTTAAATACAGCTTTTGTAGTGTGTTTTTCCTGAACGAGAACATGACATTTTCAGTCTTTCCCTTCCAAATATTTGAGAAAAAAAGACTCAACCAAACAACTAATGCAACTTCTCCTCAAGTATATTTTGTCCCTATTTTTCTGACTTAGCAGATAACTAACTTTCTGCTGTATAAAAATTTGTGCTCAGAGAGCTGTTCTCCATCCTCACCTTAGACCCAAGGCACAACGAAAGTTGCCAAGGGGCAAGGGTTGCAGTTTAAGGAAGAGGAGGTCACAAAGTGTGATTACAGCATTGACTACAAACGCATTGTACTTCTAGTGTGGTCTCTTTCTTTAAAAAGGATTTATATCTGTTTTCTCCTATCCTGCACCTGAGACACAGCTCTCCCAGAAAGAGAGTCTGCTGCATAAAAAGGCAAGAGGTGCAGCATACATTTTGAGGATGAAATTTCCAAAGCCATCTCAAAGATTCAGATACATGTCCATCAAATACAGTATATATATCTCTAAAATCCTGATTCGACCATGAAGACCGCATGACAATTATTATTTTTTTTCTGTCCTCAGGACTGTTTTTCACTGTTACATCAGAAATTTTCTTCTGCATTCTTTCTGGACAAAAATCAGATTTTCTTATAACTCTGGTTGCCTTCTTAGTACACAAGATATACTGATATATTTGCCTTTTAAGGGAATAGCAATTAGTTTTGCACAGGGACCAATTGGGTTTGGCTTTACCTATAGAAATATCTATATAATAACTGTATGGAGTGAAAAATTTGGCTTATGAGACACGGCCTGAGGTATAGACAAAGGGAGGGGAAATTTGTGAAGGATTTAGTGCAGGTACTATTACAATTCATAAGCATTAAAATAAGTTTCTTGAAAGCTATATTGAAAAGCTCTGTTTGGGGGCCTCCCTTTATTTGGATATTGCTTGCATGGACATGTGCACCTTGGCAGATGTACTTTCCAAAAAAGTCTCTTGACTGTATGTTGAGGAACAGCAGCAGGCACAGGAAAGCTGGAAGTGTCTACTGTGAACAGTTGTTGTTCAAAACTGTCCATCATCGTTAATTAAACAAATCAAAACAAACAAAAAAAAGCCTAACAGATTCAGAGGCATGAGAAACCTCACTCAAAACAATCACTGTACCTGGTATAGAAAAAAGTCACTGGGAAAGCATGACCTGAGCCAAGCATGCATTCAACTCAGACCACATCTGCTGCCTGTGAATAGAGGCTTTGAGTGAAATCTGTTGCTAGCAAAAGGACATATATTTACTAAGTAATAGTATGTCCTGCAAATATCAGGCATTTAATACATCTCTGAGAAGGAGTGCAAAGCATTTTTCAAAACACTGATGAAGCCTCATCATATTCAGAAACGCAATCAGTGCAGTTAGTAGAGGAAAAAGCAGTTGAGAGATGAAGTTTCTTGACGGTGGTCATGCATTATCATCAGTCAGTAGTTCTCTGTTACTGATTTCCTGAAGCCTCTGAATGCAGAAACTGTGTGCAGATTCATCCTCTTACACTAGCACACTTTCCCTCTTATGAAGTTTTCAGTTCACACACTGACTTTCAGACACTCGTGGCAGTTGCTTGCATTCACTACATATCCACCACAAGCCGAAGTCTGCCTTTGCTGAGCAATGGGGAGTCCCCAGCATCTCCAGAAAATGTCATGAAGCTTTCACTGCTCAACTGCTCCCAGAGGGAAATGCTAATCTAACAGAAGCTATTTAATTTAGTCTCTTAATCAATATATCAGGAATATAAAACAACATTTAACTAACCATCATAGGAAGGATTTACAGCAGCACTAGTTACAAATGAGGAATGTTAAATAACCAGGCTTTTCCTTGAACCAGAATTTACACCCCAGTCCCTCAAAGGATGGAATATGTGGTTGTTTACCTCCTCGCTTACTGGAACTGGTGTGCTGTTGAGTCATTGATAAATCAGGATCAATTTAACTATACCCCTGTCAGTTTCATTTTAAAACTAATGGATAAATATTTTTACAACACATTATAACCTGTACTGTCATATTATTCACAGCTCTTGTTTACCAGAGCATCATAGATGACTTTTCCGTGGGGGCTTCTTCCTATGGGCTGCTGCAGACATATTCATGTTGGAAGCAGCCAAAAGCACAAACGTGACCAGCCATCACATCACTCATTAAGCTGCACTAATTGACTCCCCACCTCTCCTGTGAGGGAGCCTTAAGCCCTGCTGTGTGATTAGCCCAAGACCATATGGAAGTTTTGTGCCATAAAATCAAATGGGCTGTGGGATTTCCCTGGCTGGTTAAAGCACTCTCGTCATCCTTCGACTGCAATCGAAGGAAAGCTGGACAGATGCAACAATGGCAACTCCAATGAAGATAAAACATTAGAGAGAGGTCACCAAGAGCTCTATTTTTCATACTAGTTCTGATACCTCTTCCCTACAAATCCACAGTTCAGTACCCAAATGCTTCCTTGACACTCTGAAATCAAACTGGCAGCAATGTAGTAGATACTAGAATATAAATCTCTAAGTATATTTGTTTAAACTAATTAATTCTCTGACTTTTGTGTCCTTGACATTGAGATAGCATGGAAGAAAACATGTCATTTGACGACACTTCACTTTTTCCCATCTCAATCCATCTTCCCCAGTGCTTATTCAGTAGTTACATTACTTGAATTCATCAAGTCAAGTGTCCACTAAAACTGAATTAAAACAATTTGAGTCAGAAAGCATACAGATGCTCATGCTTCCCATAGCCAAGAACATCCTGTTACAGTAGCACAGCTGCAAATTTTGAAACATTTAAAAAGAAATTGTTTTACAAGGGGGAATGGAATGAGAGGAAAGATGCCTGATTTTAAGCAACTCATGTTCTGCATTATGCTGGCTAGTGTATTTTTGAAGTTTTAGAAAAGGGAATGCTGGGTAGAAAGGAGGAAAATTCCATTAGTGCCTCCACAAAGTGTTTTAAAGATGCTCTATAAAGTGTTTCAACACCGAAGAGCTTTCTTCTAGCCACAGTCTGCAAGGGTAAATCAGACACATTCTTCTTCCACTGAGAATTTAAAATAGAATTAGATAACACATGTTTTCAGAGGCTTTAAGAAAGAGATTTCTAATCAAATCTAGGTGACAAAAAAAAAGAGTACTAAGGTCAAATTCTCAGCTGATGCAAGCTGGTGGTGTGAAGTAGCTGAGAACTTGACCATGAATTTCTGTCAAATTTCACTTGTGATTTGTACATGTATTTGTATGAGAGCAAGGGGGAGGTTGCTTGGATTTATGGTTTATGTAATGGCGTAAAGACCAGACCCAAGGCAGAACTCAGAAGAATATGCTGAACAGAAATATAGTAGAGAAAATGATCTGAGAGGAAATAATATTTACAATCAAGTCCTCCTCCACATCGCTGTACTGCTGTATAACAGATAGAGCAGCAGCAACCATGATGCAAGTTTTGCCTCCATAGAATTTACTCCCAGCATCTTCTCCTTATGGGGGGCTCAATTCTTTTGTATGTTTAAGACAAGGGTGTAATTTACATACTTACATAAATTCTTAACTGTTGACATATTACAACTATCCAGTCTAGTTGGGTTCTACATGTAGCTTCTAATTCATTTAGCACTGAGTACATATAAATAGCATAGTATCAAAGCACTGGTTTTGCAGAATTTCTTATTTGTGCTACACTGAATTACTGTCTGCAGAATGCAGGTGAAAGTCTTTCCTTTGTCCTAGTTCTCAGAGATAGCACAAGAAAAAAGGTGAAAAGTTTCATTCCAGCTCTCTGTAAGAAAACTGCTGTGAAGTTGTACTGTCTTTCCTGATACTTATTGTGCGTTTCCTTTTCATAGGCTGCAAGTGAAGTAAGAGACTGAAAAACTCAAAAGTCTGGGAATCTGTGGAAATCCCCAGTCCTTTGCCCATCTTCACAGTTCCCAGAGTAAAGGAGGACTCAACCAGCTAAGACTTTAATCCATATCTTTGTTCCTTCCAGCTAAACAGTACCAGCTGAAAAGAACTGTTCACATAGTTCACTTATCCGTGGCAACAGGAAAATAAAAGTGTCTAAATCACTGCTGTAAGCATCTTCTCACTCCTACAGCCACAAAAATGGGGCACAGGGTCTTCTACAAGAAAATGACATCATATGTGTACTTTTTAAAAGCATCTTTCTCGAGGATCAAATAGACTTGTTTATTTATTTGTAGGGAGTTGTGTGTAGCCCCTGGGAAGCGATCTGTAGAACCCCACTAGACTGGATGGTTGTGTGTCCATTTCAGACAGAACAGTTACCTTGGCCCCAGAGGATTTGGCCTTGAAAGTGAAGAATTAGATGGGTATGATTGTAACTCCGGAGGTTACAAGGCATGTGGAAATTTACCAGACCATCCAGACCAAAACCTCCTCTTTTGGAAAATGTATCCCAGGATCTTTAGGTAATGAATATTTCCAGGACAAGGATGCCTGGACCCACGTGACAAGAACAAATGCGAGACTCAGCAGTCTTGTACAGCTGACATTAAATCATCAACCTGACCTGCAAATACACTCAGAATTAATCCCTAAAGGCATTTTTATCCAAGTTCTAACTTGGCTTGATATCAATTAATTTGGGACATATAACAAGATCACAGCAGGAGATGAAATGACTGTATCTTGGTGTGCCCTAATTCTTAACTATTGAATTTTCTAATTAAAAAATGCATAAATAAAGATCCAAGAGCTTATAAGTTCTTTTAATTAGAACATATAAATAAAGCCACACAAGAACATCCAGAGAAATGACAGTAATGCTAATCAAATGTGGATTCCTTAAACACTTGCTTATAGCACAGCTGGAGCTCCCTTTTTATTCATATAGATTGGGATAAAAATTATCATTGTGTATAAATGAAAATCATGACTACTTCTTAAACTGAAATACCTGAAAACCAGCAGCTAAATCCTTATGTGGGTTCATTCATAAAGAAGGGTTAACTGGCACTGCTGTAGAGGAGAATCACTTGGCTAAAAGGAGGCAGTAAATGCCACCTAACATATTCTAGATCTGACCTTGAGAAAGTCTGGATCAGATTTCAGAAAGTAGAGATCCCCTTCAGATCCCACCTCATTTCTACTACCCTAGATATTAATAGTTTGCTTGGATGACCTAGAATTTTCATACTGGACACCTATGTTTATACGACTGAATAATTTCCACCAAACAGTGCTGCATCTTCAGACAACACTGATAAATTAAGACTCTTGGAAAGCCAATATTGGTTCCTGACCAAAGAAATTGATTACTGCAGACAAACTTTTCAAAGTAAAAACAATTATTTTTGCACTCCAATTACTGCCAAAGGAAATCTGTAACATCTCCAACAAATGTGGTTCATTTCAGCATAGAGTTATATCTTCCAAGGTACACTTCTAGTCTCCATTTGAGGAACTACTTCATTTCTTTGCCTGGCAACGAAAAAACTGATATGAAAAAGGTCTCTGAAGCCATAGGTGTCATGGAAAAAGCAAAAGAGTAAACAATTTCCAGCTGTCTTTTCCAACAAAATAGCAGGAATAACATCATGGGAGAATTCATTACATATCATGATTTAAGCAACTATAGGTAGAAGCCATCACAGTATATCATAACTTAAATAGACATTAATGATAAAATAACCAGGTGAGCATTACAAATATAAGAATCCATAAGACATCTTTACCTTCAGAAAATTCCAAGTCAATCCAAAAATTTCCAAGTCAAAAATTTCCAATTTTTCTATCAGAAAACTGGGAAGGTATAACAGGAAAATATCAAAATATAGTTCTCCTTGTCTTAATCTTTCTCAGCATTCAGCTCAGATAAGTACTGGGAAGAGAATCTTGGGCAGGTGGATCTTTTCCAGTAATGAAGACTCTTAAACCAACTGAGTACATACATGTGTAATAAATGCTGCAAATGTTCACTGGGAAGAATCAAACACTGGTGACAAAAAGTACCTATATCTGTCTTGATTTCCTTTCTTTATTGCTCTATGTTACCTACATCACAGGGCGTTAATCAGTAAGATTACAAAAGACATAAGACATTTCACTGGAAGGAGAAAACAATCAAATTACTTTTTTCCCCCGTGATAGATTCTCCACTGCAGACAAAGTTCTTGCTATTTTTCTGACCCAACTGGTAAGATTCTACATGTCTCATTTCATAGGTGACAGTAGAAGGATTATGCAGAGAGTTGCAGCTGGGAATGGGCATTAACCAGTGGGACTCCTCTGATGTGTCTCAACCAGCCAGCCTGCTGCAGGGATTTCAGCAGATCAGGGACAATGTGGCATTGTAGTCTCAAGGCAGAGGACAGTGCTGGGGAAAAATCAGGTGAATCTCCTGTTCAACACTTGAGATTTTTCTGGTCCTTGGCTCAACTTCAATTGAATATCTCTCTTTTCCAGGAAGCCAAACAGTCTATTCCTACAAACAGGACAGGATTAGGAACTGGTTATACCATGCAGACCTATGCTGGGTATTTTGTAGTCTCTTGGACACAAGAAATTTCCTAGAAATCTCTAGGAAATTTGGAATCTATCAGTTTCCCTTTTCTCTTCTGAAATAAGCAGTTCTGGCAGTAAACCAACCTCTCCACTCAGGGATTATGAATAGTTCAATTTCGATACCTATACTACTATCCTGCTTACCCAATGCATCTTCCACTTCTGCCATTTCATGTACATCCTCAGCTCTACATGATCTTTCTGCTAGCATTCAACCAGTCAAACCTTTGCCATACTTAATGGAAAATTAATTCCCACAAATTTAAGGGGGAAAGCTACCGGCTTCAACACTGTCAGAAATGCATTCAAATTCCCACAGGAAATGGTTGCAGAGAGCAGTGTTTAAGCTGCAGGAGTCAATGACCTAATTTGTGCTTATGCAGCACCTAGCACAATAGGGGTTCCCATTTCATCTGATTGCTACATGCAGCACTGTAATAGAAATAAATAATAAGATTGCAGCACTGATCTTGCTGTTCCTTGCTACTGTTTAATGAACTCTCATTATTATATTAAGGAAATCCAAGTGTGTGTTCTGTAATTAGTCTTCTATCTGCCACATACCATAACTAGTCCTTGCATTCTGCCTAATGATACTAGCATGAGGGCTTACAAATGCATTCCCCTTTAAAGACAGACTCTATATGTTTCACTTATTTTAATTATCCTCATTTTTAAATATGTGAAACAACAGTACTTCTTGAATCTGTTTCTCCTATAATTTAATCTAACAGCTCCCCACACCCTCAGAAGGAAAATCTTTCATTTTAATTGCATATTAGAGTTTGTTTTTGTAGGGGCAGATACCTACTTATTCATTTGGCTAATCCCTCTAACAAACAGAGCAGTTCAGCTTTTACTGAGTTCAGCATGGGGTATCTGTTGCCACCGTCTGTGATACCTTTCAGATTCCCAGGAATCTATATTCTTCAAATTCCCCTGTGTAAGTCTAGAGCTTCTCTAGCAGCATTAGCAGGAGGATGGAGAATAGGATTGCTGATACCAAAAATGCCACATTTGATCTCTGATTTCCACTCATGTAGCTCCTGCAGCTAAGCTTATCACCATTAGGAATGAGATATATGTCTATTTGTCAGTAAAGAAACAAGAGTATGACAATATTGGAAAATCTGCTGTGCTATAAAATACCTGGCAATGCAAATCACGATTATATATGCAAGCAATTCCTAAAAATACCATAGCTCTTAATGGAGGGTTCATTACCTAGACAGATGAAACAAGTTTCCCCCAAGACAAGTAACATCTTCAATAAAGAAGAGAAATTAATTCTGGTTATTTCCACTACAGAGAGGTGAGAGAAAAGTGAAGAGCAGACAGGAGTACAGACACTAGATGAAAGGAATAAAACAGCCCCTGATGAGAAAATTGCCTCTTTAGGTGTCACAGGGTTACTGGTGCTTATATGATGCCTGTATCTAAAACTTACACCTGTAGTGCTCACAGATTATACATTATTGACTGATTTTCTGACAGATGGCATCAACTATCTCTGTCTCTCACCATGAGGCCAGTCTGTCCAGGTATATTTCTCACAGTTCCTTCTAGAGAAATGGGTGAATTGGGTGTCAGTCAGAAGCTCCTGACTGGGAGGAGAAATAGCAAGAGCCCCAAGAATCAACACAGGTTGATGTGATGGAGCCCAGTGTGGCCAAAAATGTTCTGAACAAGAGAACATTTGTTCTCTTGTTCTTATGAAGAAAACATTCCCTAGGCAAAGCCAGACGCTTTTGCAGCCAAAGATCTTAATTTTTTAATCTTTGTCTTCCTCCCCAATGGCTTCTCTATGCTTTTGCACTTGCACTTGGGCAAGCTTTTCTGGTATAATGTATTCCCCTTGAGGAATCAAGTCCTCCTCTGTTAACAGAAATGAGCAGCTGGTCTTCCATAAGGAGGGATTGCCAACAAACAAAAGGATTTTCCCATTAAAATTACTTTTGGCAGGAAAATGAGTCATTCACAATGGATTTTTAAGGGCTGCCTGTACCAATTTCAACAGAAACAAAATATTTGATTAAAATGAAAAAGGCGGAGAGAGGCAGCAAAAAGAGATTGGTCTATAAACCCCTCCACCAGCCAGGGCCTCCCTGGTCTCCTCCAGCTTCCTGTGGGAACTGCTCCGCTTCACATCCATAAGCACTGGAAACCCAAAGAAGAGAGAGCACAATAGTGTGCATTTACTACTAGAGCCTCTTTGTTCCTCATCAACACCAGGTTGTGACATGGTTCCACAGTTCCCACATTTTGCTTACAGTTATTTTCACCGTACTTTTGTGCTTCAGCTTTAGCTAAGAAATTGAAACTTGGAGGGCAAGGCCACGATAAGAATCAGACAAAGCAGGAAGCAGAATTTCAGGTCCCCTCTTCTATCATTATCTCATCACTTGAGAAGACTCCCTCTCTGAAAGGTTTTGTGTTAGTTCTGATGAGAGGCAGACTTCTCCAAGTCGGAAATCATTTCTGTAGCAGCTTTAGCTTCTTCTAAAGTGACATTAGCAATTAGATTCTAGTATAGTTCAACTTCAGATTCAAAATGTCCTTTTCAATATTTTATAACTGTAGGAGCACAACCATGTGTTTTATTGTTTCAGCAGCCACTATGATTTCTCTTTATTTAACAAGTTTAATGAAATTCATACAGTTTCTTGATTTCTTTTCTCCTTATGACAGCAAAACATCTCAAGGAACAAGGACTTACTTAAAAAAAATTAAGTTTTGACCAATGATGCTTCACTTTTTTTTGTCTGGGAAGGGCTGCTCATCAAGTTGTTTTGACATGGAAGGGTTCTCAGATATAGTTCCTCCACAAACAGGTAAAACATCTGTGTATGCACAGGATAATGAATCTATTAAGTAATTCCAAGGTTTCCTAGAGAGATGAATTCACGTGCAATGGACATTGTTTGCATTGTACTTGTAACAGTAGTTCTGTTTTGACCTCAAGAGCAAAAATCAACCATTAACTATGTTCTTCCGAGTATTTTGGAGTGAGGCAGAGAGCAGAAGGTGAAATGAACCGTTTAAGTGTTGGTAAGTAGATCCTCACTCCCCTTTTTTCTAGGTTGCCAAACACCTCTCATATGGGAAGAGACCAAAGAAAGAAGGCTAGACATATAGACCCACTGTATAACTGCAGTATTTTTTGCTAAACAACTTTATCTTGAACAGATGATTTCTTGTCCTTCAACACAGTATTCTGTTGTCCCTACTAACAGCACTAGACCAAGTGGTGGACTTCTCCACAGTTTCATCATACCAGTGCTCTGTCTCTCCCCTACAACCTGACTACATCTTCCCTTCAGTAATTACAGATCATTACAAATAATTATACCACCTTATACCACCCTCTGTAATTCCCCTTCCTCCTTGCTGTTTACACTTTTCAGAGATACGTGGGTTGCCCACAGCAAGAACTTCACTCTGGCTCATTAACATTTAAAACTTCCAGCAAGATGTTTACAAAGTTACTTTTCTTTTAAGCCAACCTAATATATGAGTTTTGCTATGCATTTACATATTAAGATAATTCAAAAATACAGCTATTGACAGGAAAATGGAAAACTTATCAAAAGGAAAATACAGACTTTCTAGCATTGCTAAAATGCAGTGTAGGTTTTTCTGCATTTTTATCTCTCAATTAGATGTCTTGATTGCTGTCTTTAAATTTTGCTTTTCCAGCATCAATAGGTCATTGGTGCATTCTGTTCTATATTATAGGTTGTCTGAGGTCACATTACACTCAGTATGGAAAACCGAGTGTAAATTCTGATGTATACTGACCACTTTATAAAAAGATACAAGAAAATCCATCAGCTCTGTTCATCCTTCTGGTCTGTATGTTTCCTAATCTGGTGCTGTTATGAACTCCAGTTGTTTTAGTTATGCAAACCATTTGCTAGTAAGTGTGTTCTGGAACAAAAGAAAAACACACTCTACATAAGACACCCAAATTCTATGTTACACCAGCTCCCATCAGAAACAAAAACTAGCTTTTACTGAAGTAGTCTGAAACCAGAGGCATTTTCTCCATATAAATATAGCCCTGCTTTCCATAAATCCTTGATTATCTTATGCTACACAGGTGTTCAGCTGCTACAGGGAAGTGCAATGAAGATCAGTGCCAGCAGCTCTAGCTGGTAGATGTACACAGCTTATCAGATGTTGCTCGCTGGGGTAGTAGTAAAATGAAGGACAAAGTTTCCACACTTCCCAAGAAAATCAAACTGTGGGATGCAAATAAACAGAGTCAGACAAGGAAGAAAATAAGCAAACAAAAGTAAGCCATGGTCCACAGTATGCTGAAAATGTCTGTGATCTATGCAATCACAAGTCTGGTCAGAAACAAACAGCCAAAACCCTTCCAGCATAAATGGCATGGGTCTGCAACTGGATTGCACAAGCTGCTCTTTTGCTTGCTAATAAGAGGAAAAAGAAGCCTCATTTCTGGAGACCACAGTTCAAAAGTTCACACTTTACTCTAATTTCCAGTATTTGCAGCAAAGTCTTGTAAAAATAAGTTCCTTCTCTCTTAAAATGTTGACAAAAGGGATCATTTTCCTATTTCAAACAGAAATTCAGGAAGATATGGGGAGGAGTACAAATCAATGACACCAAGGACTCAATTCACTTACTCATATGTGTGTCTGGTGCCACTAGAGGAATCTAAGGGCCTTGAGACATATGCAGGGCGGACTGATACGGCACAGCATTGGAGCCTTCCAGAGGGGGTGCTGGGGACCATCACAGTGCCCTAGGGCATCTTGCATAGTGCATATGGCTGAACCTGATGCTAATGGATGAGATCACCTCATCTGTCTATAAGCATCTGTATCCAAGCAAAATGCCTTGGGTCTTTTTACAGCTTGTGATGAGTAGCAAGTGTACGTAGATCATAGTTCTTACAGCTTCTCTGCCCTACTTTAGGATGAGAGAAATGTTTCACAAAAGGCCTGTTTCTTTTCATTGATTAGAGGAAGTTCAGATGTGGAGTGTCCTAAATAAAAATGGAATATCTATACTGGGAGCACATAACATCATCTGAGCATTGTTTCCCATGGATGGCTACAAAAGGTGAAGGCTCATCTCTAGGTTTCCCTTCTAGTTGAAGAAACACTTGTCATATTGCCAGCAAGCTTAGAGTGTCATACATGTCAAAGTGCATGCTTGCCTTTGCTGAGATGAATCATGCCTTTGCATTCACTCAGATGAATATTTCCTAAGGCTTGTTCTAAGCCTGAGGCAAGGAAAAAAGTACCAAGAATAGCAAAGATTTGCAACTAAGGGAAAATGAGAAGTGCTGCTATAGTGTTTGAGGTCTGGCACTGTAAATTAAAGGGGTAAATGTTCATGCTCTGTAGATCTAAGTGGTACATGAGCCCTTCTTGAGGTTGGGAACTCAAGAGAAAGTTTATGGAAAAGAAAAAGGGACAGAAAAAAGGAGAGGAAAACTGATCTCTGCCCTATCCTGAAGAGCTCAGGTTCAAAGTGAAGTTCTGCTGCTCCTGCATCTTTGCATTCTCACCCTACCAAAAGTTTGGGTCAAAGTTCAGAGTAAATCATCTTTATAATGAATCATTTAGTACTTACAAAATAATAAAACATCCCACAGCATTAAGTTAGCAGTGATTAATGTTCCGTAAAAGATTTCTGCATGTATGGATATCTCATGCAATATTTACAGCCTCACAAGTGGTTGGGTCAGCACTTTTATGATGAACCTCTAGAGCTTCTAATCTCAGATGGGTATAAATTAAGAATAGTGTGGAAGAGAGTCATAATCTGTTCTTCCCCTGTGTGGGAGGGTTATGATGTTACAAAAATATTAAGGGTGCAATATTTCACAGTTTGCAACTTAGAAAATTAGTCTTGAGGTTGCTTTTTAGTCTTCCTCATCATCAGTTTAGTGGAGAGCTGAGCTGGTGTTCACTTCATTTCACTCACTGATAAAGGAAAGCAGTGCATTTTCTTTCATTAGGACTCCTAATGCTCCAGCATTCTCACTAAGGAGACTTCGTTAGAGAAGTTTAAACTGTGATTCAGTAACTAACTGCATATTCTTCTGGTGCATTGCAGGGTTTACAAGAGGAGAGTGTCATAACACATTTCCACTTCAAGCTGACTCCTGGACAGAATAGATGGATGTTAAGAGACAACTGCGAGGCTCACATCAGCATCCCTTGTTGTGGGACTCCAGGGAAAACTTGTAATTATGCTATGCCTCAGTTTCCCTACCCATTGCATGAAAAAAATGCAGAAAAATATGTGTTCTAGGGTTGGTTTACACAGGCTCTCAAGGTTTTCTGTCAGCCTCAAATATCCAGGTGATACTTTTTCGCCTTACTAATGTAGGAATAACTTTTCTAGGACAAATACTTCTGAGATACTTCAAGATCATCTTTTCTCCTGTTTTCACCTAAAGGTCTTCTTATCTAGGAAAACTGATCCTGAAACCACTAGGCTTGATACAGTTCAGAGATTCGGGTAACTATCTCTACAAGTAGATCATTGCTCAGTGCAGTCTTCCTTCAATTTAATTCAGTCACGCAGATTTACCCAGACACCATTCCAAAAAGTAGGCTGGAAGCAGCTGTCAAAAACCCGTCCTGGCCTCCTAGCTATCTACAAACTGAACCGTTTGGTATAAGGAGGGTTTTATGTGATCTTTTCCTTTATGAATCAATTTTATGAACTATTTGCCTGCCAAAATCAGAGCTGTAGCAGTGCTAAAAGGTATCACAGTATCACAGTATCATAAGGTAGGAAAAAACCTCTGAGATCATCAAGTCCAACCTATAACCCAACACTAACACCAACACCAACCATCATCTAAACCATGGCACTCATCCAGTCTCCCCTTAAACACCTCCAGGGTCGGTGACTCCACCACCTCCCTGGGCAGCCCATTCCAATGACCAATCACCCTTACAGTGAAGAACTTTTTCTTAACATCAAGCCTAAACTTTCCCTGATGAAGCTTGAGTCCATGCCCTCTAGTTCTGTCACTGGTCACCTGAAAGAAGAGACCAATCCCTGCCTGACTACAACCTCCTTTTAGGTAGTTGTAGAGAGCAATGAGGTCTCCCCTGAGCCTCCTCTTCATTAGACTAAACAGCCCCAACTCCCTCAGTCGCTCCTCATAGGGCTTGTGCTCCATCCCCTTCACCATCTTGGTTGCCCTCCTCTGAACACATTCCAGTATCCTAACATCTTTCCCAAACTGGGGGGCCCAGAACTGTACACAATATTCAGGTGGGCAGAGCTAGAGGGAGTCACCTAGCCACAGCCATTACTAGCCATCAGGTTAAAGAGAAGTCCTCCTTGCAACACGGAGAGACCATCATTTTGCTATTCTGGCTCTCCTTCATGATTTCTCAAGAACAGTTGTTAAACAAGAGGACAAGACTGTCATTTTATCGAGTTGCTGCTTGGGTGGTCAGCGTCTGGTCTGCAGTCAGTGCACCCTGAGTACTTTCCCCATCTGTTCCAGGCTTAGCATGCGGGGTGTTAGAGAATGGATGCGACCCGGGGGCTGCCTGCTCTGGATTGAGATGCCTTAATGGAAATGCCTACAGCAGAGGTGTCTGCCTGGGAGAAATGTGCAGAAACCCAGCTCAGTTGAGGGAGTTTACAGAGCTATTCTTCTCACCTGCAGCAGAATCTGCCAGCTATACAGAGATGCCTCCAATATCCAAGAATATTTCAAATAACATTAGATATTTGTGCCTAAAAACTTCAGACCTGGGACTCTATTCAGTGTGAGAGCTTATACACCTACAGCATGCTGTAGACATCCATATGTCTGAATTTGAATCTGAATCATACCCCTGGAACTCAGTTCAGTGCCTAAATATAGGTTGCTAGTGCCATCTAGATACTTTGAAGTGTCTGAGGACCTATGAGCCAGGCATATCATGGACAGGCAGCTGGAGGCTGGGCTGGATACTCCAAGGCAGCTCTGATGGCTCAGAATGCTGAGCAGTGCTGCTCAGCTGACCATCGTTGGTCAGGAGAGTCAGCATTGAAGTCAGCTGAAGAGCTATCCAAAAGTTTTCTCTTTGGGAGCTTTGGGTCTCTTCATCTTTCAATCTCAATCACTGTTATATGCTTTTGCATATTAAGGAGTTACTTCAGCTTCACTTCATTTATTTTCTACTTGAAGAGTTGAAAGCAATAGCCTGTGCACTACAGGTTGTTAAAAATGAACCGTTTCCTTTGGTTGTCAAAAAAACCCCATCATTAGAAAAGAAAATGTTTCCAACAAAATGTTAAATTAATGAATCTCTTTTTCATCTTCATGTCTCTTCCTTTGGTCTTGCCCTTTCTTTTTAGTGAAGAAATGGAACAAAAAAAAAGAGGAAACAGAAGCTGGGATCACAGGAGAAAACATAGAGCACAAGATAAAATAAGGGGGAAAGCAAATGCTTTTCTCAACTCCTTAGAATAATCATAAGAACAAAAGTTTCTTTTCCAGAGCCCACTGCACAGCAGTGATTTCAGCTGTCTGCTTGTTTTGTGAAAATATTTTTTTTTAACAAGTTTTCAGCTGCTTTCAGGCTTGACTAAAAAAACATTCAGACAAGCTGATCTGCACCAACTACCCAAAAGTGATTTCCAGTGTCAAAGGCAGCGCCATCATTTGCTATAAAAGCCCTTTATGTTCCTACTACTATTTATGGACATTACAACAAACCAGAAAGAAACTGGTCATTAAATATAATAATGAGCTTCACATTCCTGGTATCACAGATGCCATTTGTCAGTCAACTATCAACAGTCCACCCCTGACTTTGTAGTGCAATGAGCTGGATCTCTTTCCAGCCTAGTACCATGATATCTCTTCCTCCTTTTGGCATTTGCAGGATGAAATATATCCTTGGATACACAACAGATATAGCAGTAACCTGCACTCCTCTAAAAGTACACAATAGTAATAATTGCAAAAAGATATTTTCAAATCACTGATCAGGCCTTCCATGTAGTGACAAGTCCTGAAATAGTAAAAATCCTAATATGCAGATATCCAAATACAGTACATTCATATTGTTCTTATAAACATTGTTTTCTTCTAGCTTGTTACACATAAGCTTCCATAAACTCATGTCTTGTTATTGCAAAATGTCTTGCTCTGTGATCTAAAGGACACGGATGTGGCAGAGGTTAAGGACCTGGTGACAAACCCTGTGGTTTCTCAGTGACCTCTGATACCAGAACCTTAAGTCTCGAATATTGGTCTCTGTTTTCAGCCTCTATACAAATGAATGTGCCCATTTTTCACATAAAAAAGGAAAATGTGTCAACATATGCTGAAATCTAAAAGGTCTAAAATGCATGACGACCCTAACAGAAAATTCATGTGAAAGTGCCAGCAAACAGCCAAACAAACTATGAAGCTACATTCACATTAGCAAACAGTGCAAGCCCAGAAAGAAATACATAAAGGCACAAAGGAAACTGCTGGATACCTGTTAGTTCTGAATAAAAACTTCTAATGCAACATTCCCTCACAAAGATTTCTCCTCAGAGAGGTTATTTTTCCCTTTGTAATACAGGAGATGATCAGGCAGATTGAAAAACCTTTGTGTTCTATTTAAAAATAAGTAGTTTAGGATATATGTTTAGGCTAGGTGTAGTACAGGAGAAATTAACATCTGTTAGCTGATAAAAGGGCCACTGCTAGGCTGAAAAGTGGAGAATGGTGCCCACAGCCTCCTCTTGGGTTCTAGAGTCGCCTTGGTTCAGTGAGAAAAGCAAAAATGGGACCACAATCATCTAAATTATTTCATTCAAATTTAGACAGGAAACCAAGCACTTGACCTGCAGAAGCATTTTGTACTTAATATATGCTGAATTTTCTAGAAGCTGTGTATCTACTTCGTTCACTGAGCTCCACAGCCTTGGTCACACAAACAGATGGTTTGTTGTTGGGTTTAGTGCATTTAAGATTGGCTCTCAAATGTTTAATTCTTCTAACGTGTTTTGAAAAACTGGTCTTTAACCAGTCTTAAAATATGTTGGCAATGAGTTAATCTACACGTTATTAGTATTTACTGTGTAGGTCACAGTGCCAACCATAACACGTAATTTGCCTCATAATGTTCCTTCTTCTGACTTCTCAGTATCACATTACATAGTCAATACATCTCTAAAACATTTAGGTGGTCCTGGAGTTAAAAAAACAAGATACATAACACCACTGCAGAGAACTTATTTTCATATTATCAAAAAAGAGGCTTTTTCAAACAAAGGCAGCATTACACAAAGGCAATGAGTCTAAAGAAAAATACAGTGTCTGGAGCTCTGCATATTGAATAATGGATTTATTCTTTCTTCAAAAAATTTCTGTTCTCCAATGAGTTATTGAGAGAGCTGAGTTTACATTAAAGTGAATTTAAAAGCTATAAAATCAGATGTTCCCAATGTTCTTCTATATTTTATCCCAATCAGGTTATAGTGGCATTGAATGTGACAAAACCTGTACTGTATTATGCCATATTAATCCCTCTGTGAGAAAATAAATATTCTGCTCCCATTAAAGTGGGTCCTACACATAGAAATAAACAACCAATAAAGCATTCTCAGTCATGCATACAACCTAAGAACTTCTTAAATTGATTAATGGAATAGAGTAAGTATAATGTAATACAAATAATGTTTCAATTTCATCGGTTCTTTTTTTAAAAAGCTATAGAGAGTGAGCTCAACAGAATTTGAAAAAATCTGTTACCTCAGATGTCATTTATCTTTCTGGTCTCAGAGTACATGTACATGCCTCAGGATACTTCTGCTAGCCAGGAGAGAGAGAGGAGCAAAGAGCTGGCAGGAATTCCTTGAAGAATGAAGCCCAAAGATGATTGCCTTCTCACTACTGTTTTATGCTTTTACATCCGCTCACAGGAACTACTTTTCTCTTCCAATGAGACAGAGGTACAGCTGGTAGAAAGCTCTCTGTGAACATCTCGTTTTGATGTCAAACTGGGTTCTCAACCAAGCAAAATAGATCTAAGAAAAATCTGCTTTTTCATGTGAAAACTCAAGTCAACCAAAGAGCTCTTTCTTCTCAAGTTGCAGTACTGCAGGGCTGAATAATTTTCAGTTTGGGAAAATACTTCTTTTGGTTGGTGGGAGACAATATCTTGCTGGTGTCCATTTATTAAGGAGTGCTCTGAGCTGCTCTACTTGGAAGTTTTGGTGATAGTGTCACCTTGTCTGGACTACTATCATGAGCCTCCACATCCTCCTGGGACACAAAGAAAGACTGAAAAACTCAATCATATAAACCGGGTTCCTTGTTCCAAGTTCAGTGCCCTCTTTATTACATGACTTACGTCCTAAAAATCTGCTGGTCAGTACCCTAATAAAGACAGAAGTGCTGTGAATGTGTGGACATTTGAAGATCCCGCTGTCAAAATTGTCATTATAACATAATCTCGTTGTTGGAACTTGAACACTTCTAATTTGCTTTGTAAAAATTAGTCTTATCTGTAGCAAGCCTATTTGCATGATTTAGGAACAGGCTCTCTCTAATGAGTCCATCACCCACAGTTGCACAGACTGAAACCTTGCTTTTAATACTGTATTTTCTCAAAGTCCATAACCCTAATAACTCTAATAAATATGATTTGTGCCTAGATTAGGAACTTGTTTTCCTGCAGGATGTTTCTTCTTCTTTTATGCTGGTCTGTCTACTTTGCTGTGAACGGATCTTATTTGTTGGAGCTACTTTGGATCAAAGGCCCAGCATAAATAAATTACATGCAATGCAGTGTTCCTCTCTTATTAGATTTGGGGCCTCTGGAACTCAAAACATAAAATTATGTTATTATTAAATTTCTTATCTTTCTAATGGTTTATTACGCCAAGGAAACAAATACTTTGGAACAAACTTAAGTTGATGTTTTCACATACCCTGCACCTAAGACAGACCTAGCATCCAATATAAAGTCTTCAAATTACCTCTACTGATCTCCCTCCCTCCAAAAGCTAGGACAGCTGTCACAGAAAAGCTCTGCTAAACTAATGTCTTGTGTTCTCTTTACCTTCCAGGTACCTGCTTTGCCTATTGATCATATTTAGCTTGCGAGATCCCTGCGGCAGAGACCACGTTATATACTTTGCACTGTTTGCACAGTGTCCAGCAGATAAGGTCTTTATCCTCGAGAAAGGTTACTAGGCAATATTGCAATGAATCTGAACAGTTTTGCCAGGCATCTACATGTCATTTTCCTTTTCACCATATGCTTCTCTTCCTTTCTCCAACTGGAAAATAGGAACAGAGGGTAATGTAATGTAACTGCCTGGATGAAGTACCTTGCATGTCTTACAAGGACTGATGAAAGGCGATCCCAAATTTCCACATTTTTATATGTCTGCCTTGTTCCAAATGCAGACAAACGCAAAGACTGCTTATGATGACATAATCTTGACCCTTAAGTTCAGAAAATACTGTTGTTTCATTCTCATATTGGGATTACAGACTGACTTCTCTGGTGTCCACTTGAGTACAGGAAAGCAGTAACTGATTTTATAGTGTGCTCTGTACAGATGGGGATTATAAAGAGTTAGAAGGAATTAAATACTCAGCTCCCTCCACTTTGTTTGGATGTACTTTCTACTTAATTTATCCTTTCCAGCATATCTCGGCCTTATAGAAGTTTCTATGCACGAAAAAAAAAAACAGATGGCAAGTATTTCTTTTGCATAACAGCACCAATTTCAGAAGCCATAGATAAGAACATGCAGGTGAGGCTAAAAATATCTATATGAACGTTCTCAAGAGAGTGAAATGTAGCAGAGAAAGGCAGAATGTTTACGGTTCAATGTGCTTAAGGCAAAATTTCAATTTCATTGAAAGCTATGGAGAAATTCAATTTATGTGGAGTCAAGATTTCACCTCTCTTTCTTTTCTCCAACACTATGCCTTCATGTAGAAGTAGAACTTAAATCCAAACAGTCTTTATTTCATATAAAGAAATATTTTCAGCTTCTGATATTTCAGAAGGGTTCTCACTAATAAACTTTGTACAGGCATCTCAAGAAAAGTTTTTCTAGAAATTTCCATAGAAAAAAACAAGGATGTTTTTCATTTAACTGTGACCAAGCCTAACTGAATAAATTGTAGTATGGGCCTCTTTAAAACACACGTTTATATGTACACATAAACATACAATTGTACTGCAATTTGAAGCTTAGAATATTATTTATTATGTTTGACAGAGTAGGACCAAATGGCTAACAAGAATGGTGCCCCTGGTGGCAGGTAACAGACAAATGCAAAACAGCAAGTGTTTTCTGCCTCAAATAAAAAACCCTAGGAATTATTTCCACATTCTCTTCCTTGAATTCAGAAAATAAATAAAAAAATAAGTAAACATATTGAGCCTTGATAAAGAAAAGAATAACAAGCTGTAGGAAGTAAGGATGCTTCTGCACAGAACGGTATCACAGAGCTTTTCCATCACTCACTAAATTAGCCTGCTCCTCGAGCTGCTTTAGCAAGATGTTGTAATTTAGAAAGTTATTCAATAATTGCACATGCACGAACCTTCATTTGCCTCCCCTGTGCTCATACATTATGTGAAGGCTTTATTTACAGGTGAACATATATGATTATTTTTACAGGTTTCACAACTCAGTGCACAGCAAGAATGGGGCACACCAGGCAAACCTCTAAATAGTGTTTCCTATATCTGCCCCCTGTGTGTGCTCTGTGTATAAACCTGCTGCACACTTCAAAACCCTGCGAGGAAAATAAGACTATTAGTTTCCTCACACCCCTGCAACCTTCACAGACATGCACAAATTTCTTTTCAGAAATCTGCCATAACATCAGAGTGGTCCGAGATTTATTATATTGAGGAGGGAACTGAGGCTTGGAGGAGTAGATCAAAAGAACAATTTAATTTTTGACAGCTCAGAATAACGACACTACATTTCTTTTTTCTATTCTCAGAGTTTTTATCAGTCCACAGCACAGCTCTCACTGACTTTGGCTGCAGCTAGAAGCAATGAGAACTGAAAGTTAGATGTGCTGTCCCATTTCCTCCCACACATACACAGCCCTCCTCCTCCCTGGGGCATCAAGGAGGAAAGTCAGCCTGCTCTCCTCTTCCAGCCTCCTGCTGCTCCCTGGGAAGAAATTGTCTCTAGGGAAGTCCTGCTGAGACCCTCCAACTCAAGCAGAACCAGAGCTGCCATAGTCTGGGAAGAAGCTGGCTGCCAAATTTCAATGGGTTTCTTGTGAGAGACCATGATTTTCCACAACTCACCATTTCTCTATATATGGATACTTCTACAGGAAGCAAATGGAATTTGCATAAAGGCAGCACTTCTTACCAACACTAAAACTAAACTCTAGTACTAAACCTTAATAAAAATGCTATAAATTCCAATGTAGCATATTTTTTATCATGTAGAATAAATATTTCCTGATTTCATTTTCTGAAATGGCTTGGTGTTTTTTGTTGAAAATTTAAAGTGGTCTTGTGGCAGATTTTCAGCTGGGAGTCAATGGTCAAAATTTTACCCATACTGTCTAATTCGTATTAATGACAGACATCAGCACTAGTCCTGCCTATACATGATAAAAAAGGACCTGCCTAACTACTGTCACTAGGGGATACAGAAGTGCAGTAATTTTTTTGGAAAAAGAAATCTGGGACAGGTTCTTTAACAAGGAGTGCAGTGACAGGATGAGGGGTAACGGTCTTAAGCTGAAAGAAGGGAGATTTAGATTATCTATTAGGAAGAAATTTTTTACTCTGAGGGTGGTGAGGCACTAGAACAGGTTGCCCAGAAAAGTCATGGATGCCCAGTCCCTGGAGGTGTTGGTGACAAGGCTAGACGAGGCTTTAAGGAACTTGATCTAGTGGAAGGTGTTCCTGCCCGTGGCAGGGGGTTTGGAACTGGATGATCTTTGAGCTCCCTTCCAACCCAAACCATTCTTTGATTCCATGACTTGTTGAGTCTCTTGTTTCTCCTACTACCCAGCATTAAAGAGGCAGAAAGTTGAGATTTGAAGTTTCAAGGCACCAGAGACTTAAGAGGGATTTTACATCTAGACTGAAAGGCCTGTGTGAGCCCCATGTTCCCACCACCTGCTCCTGCCTCACTGCAGCCCAGCTCCATGTGCACAGTCATTGCAGGCTGCTACTGCTCATACTGATACAATTGCCCCAAAATACAACGCATGACTTCTTCTTCAGGCAGACAAGGCTCAGCTCATCAATCAACAGTTGCAGCATCATTTCCAGCTGTCAATTCAGTCAAAGACTCTTCGTTTTTGCCAAGGAAGCAGGGCAGGGGTCAGAAGGGGCATGCCCACAACCACATCATAACCAGCAGAAAAGGAGACTGCAAAAGAGCTGATTGTAACACACATGAAATACATTATGCAGTTGTGGGTCTGAAAAAGTCCACATGGTAGTTACCTCTTCTGACAGTTTAGACAATCCTTGCATTTGGTGGTTTGCAGGATGCTGTGCATTCATAATATACTAGGCAAAGGCAACATGGAGAGGACTGTGAACCAAAGCAAGTATGGGTTTGTCAATAGTTTTTCCAGCGAGATGCAACATTGTTCTGCTCACCCTGAGGCAAGAAGCTGAGGAATAGTAGTTAGCAGCAGCAAGCACAGCGCCAGCTCTGAGCTAAGAAACCTGCTGAGTGCATTAACGAGGGCTGACACAGAGGCAGTATGGGCTGAACAAACAACTCCCACCTTCCTGCAGTGGGCCAAGGCTTCCTTTGTGGGCTCACACACAGCTCTTCTCATCAGCACATCTGAAGCATTCAGGAAAGGAAGACTCAGTCTAACATCTACACTGGGAAAACCAAGACGCACTCTGGGTGAGCCAGCAGGGCACTTGGCAATGCTTAATATTGAAAACTTTTCTTCCAGGCCAGAGTCAAGAGTACTGAACTATGCTGTACAGCTTCAGCACTTGGCTGGCACTATGTTTTAATTATGTTTCTTTGTTTAAACACCTCTGGATTTGCATTAAGGGCTACTCTGCATAAGTACTTCAACATCAACATTTAATTCAACAGGCTATCTCGGTATGAATGAGCCTGTGCCAAATTCGTGCAGTGTTCTTTGGTGCCCAACCTTGAAAGCAAATCCTTCTCACCTCTCATGAATTAAATGTCATTCCCATGCGCATCTCTTTACAATACAACTAGCCCCATGTTAATGTTTCAGAGGTTTGCCTCACCTTTATGTCCATCTTTTACATAGGGAGGCAGGTGTCATAGGGCAGCTCTAGCAAACGATGGGACAAATATTCACAGAAGTAACATTCTCTAGATCTTGACGGACAAATAGTATGGTGGAAGGAAGCTCATTTAAAATAAAGTGTTTTATTTGATTTCACTGTGCCTCTACTATACACTGGCTGAAGTCATCAAGAACCTTCTGTTTACTATTCTCCTCTCTATTCGTATTAAAATTTGGGGATTTTCACAGGCAGTGAAGACAGTAGGGTACCCAAACAGGAAAGGAAAGGAGGTGCCTGTGTGACATCCCAGGCTTAATTCTCCATTTTGTAAACTAAGATTATCTCCATCACCTCAGAGCTGATAGATCTAAGAGTCAGTCACTGGGAAGAGGTGGGAAGAAAAGTCTAATCTGCTGATTTATTAAAATATGTGAATGCTTTATACTGTAAATCTTGAACAGGATATGTGTGTAGGCAGTTGTTTACATCTGCACAATCTCCTATTCACAGATGAATAGAGCAGGAAGTTAGGCACTGGGTAGGAGGAGAGGTGGGTATTACTTTCACCTAACTGACGTGCAAAAAGCAGCTTGTATTTCCAGAAAATGCATCGTTCTTGTTCTTTTAGCTGCTTTCAGTACATTTATATTGTCAGACAGCTTAGTATCACGCTTCATGCCCAGTTGACCATTGCCTGGAATAGCCCTGTAGATGTAGCCCTTTAAGGTATGCTCAACTTAGGTCTCTGAGGAGCTCTTTGGACTTCACTTTTCCAGGGCAGAACTTCTGTGTTCTGTCTGTAGGCTCGTTTTTCACTCAGAAATAATATTCAGTACTGCTCTTTCAGCCACAGTCAGCTGGGGACACCAAAATGAGATATTAAACATGGTATATTGTATTTGTCGACATAGGCAATCAATATGGCAGTGTATGTGAGTGAAAACTCAGATATAAATACAGTTATTCCATCCTACACATCTCTGTCAGACTCTCTCAAGCCACATGGAAATAATACATCAATGAACTGGGTCACACTGGCAAGGTTTCCCTGCTGCCAGTATAAATACACAGCCAAGGTGTTTCAGTTATTTTCCGTAATTTGCTTTTCTCAGCCAAATATCAGATTTTAGAGCTCTTGACTACAGCTTGAAACCCAGTAACAGTGGTGATGTGTCAGCTGGCATCTTTAACTTCAGCTGTGGTCTAGCTAACTTTGGAAAGTCTGAGCTGGGTACTGGTGGGACCCTACATGACCTCTTTTTAAGGTCTTAAGAGGAAATTTAAGACACAACCTTTGCTTTGGGAACACTGACACAAACAAAATAAGATTGATGTGTTAGCGATTTATTCTTCCCTCAAATGCACTTCCCTCAAGTTATCCAAAGAAACTGAAATTCAGGAATGTCAGTTTCAACTAAAAATCATTTGCAAAGCAGTATCTGAAATGCTCAGTGATGAGTCAACAATCTTTTTCAGCTTGGTCCCAGAACTTGATACTTCTTGTTTTGATGTTTCCCATTCAAATATTCCTGAACACTTTCTAAAATGAAACAAAACAAAAAAAAAAAAGGAATTTTAACTTTGAGTACACAAACATTGAAGCTTGTCATAGTGAACAAGTTTTGGGTTGTTGTTTGGTTGTGTTTTTTTCCAGCTCAGCTCCTGATACCATCTGGTACAAGATCAGTGAGGACTATGCACTTTGCTTTTTCAGGTAAGTGAACTTTATTAAGTGACAGAGGAATAGTTAACAAGCATCAAAAAAGAATTAGCAACTGAAGAGAGAAGACAAGGGAGATTTCAACAATCTCAGAACATAAAAAATAGTCTGTATTTTCAAATTATTTTATTTTATTTTATTTTTCTCATAATACTACTGCTGTGATTAAGAATGAGCATCATCTAGAAAAGACAAAGTACTTAGTCTTTAAAAAGAGACTGTCAAAAAGTGAAGGGGAAGTGGGGCAGATATTACAGTAACATTACTTTATTCCTGCACAGTACACTTTTGTGCCACCTTCTTGCAGAAGGCTGCTATTTTCACCCACGGCTGGGAAACATTCAAACCAGATTTGATTCTTAGAATGACCTTCAATATGAACTGCTCCATGAAATATTCCTTCTGCTGCGTGAAAATCGCTCATTTCAGAAATATCCTCACTAGGTCTATCAGTGTCACAAACCTTAACAGAGAATACTCAGGGTCATGCTGATGCAATACATATCTAAAATGGAAAAATGTATCTGCAACTTAAAATTGCAGTTGAAGAGCCTGGTCCTGCAGCGCAGACAGTTTCTTACCCATGTAAAAGAAGTTACATTAGCACCTTCCATTACATTTTTAAATTTCTGATTGCAGGGAAAATATATGAGGATGAACTTTGTTCTGAGGTTAATCTGCACTGTGCTGCAATCATTACAGCTTCCAGAAAAAAAGGAAACTAGTGCAGCCTAATGGCTCAAATACTGATAGAGAATAGTCACACCTTCTGTTAACTCCTGACTTTTGGAAGTCTTGTGATATTTCTGCTCTTGGGACCTGAGATCTCAAAGCCTAAGAGGCTCCTTCCGAGTCCTTACGATGACGCTGGCATATTTAACTGTGCTGGGACTTCATTTTGAGTGGCAATAACCTTCTTGGAGCCCTTTGAATCCACATTCTGAAAAGCCTCCTCAGGAGAGTCAGTGGAACTATTGGAGTAACAGTCATATGATATTTGATTATATTTGAATATTTGCATAATATTTGAGAAAGGCTGAAAGGTGGACAATATTCACCTGTGTTCTGTCATGGACCATGAAAAATTTTGGAGCTGGGAAGTGAAAGTTAGAATAATGAAATGTCCTTTCCATCTGCAGGCTTTTCTGATGAGAGGGATCACACAATTTTCCTGACTTCATTGTCCCCTCTGCCTTAGACCCATCAAACCCATATTTGAAGTCCCTTCATCTGTATCAATAAAAATGATGAAAATCCATGAATCATATAATGACACACAAAATCACAGTCTCAGGCTGAACAAACCCAGCCCCTGCCCCTTCTGGAGGTCAGTAGGCTGCTGCTGTGGGGTGAGCTGAGACATGCTCTTGATTTCACAGACTACGCTATGTTCACACCTAATCATTTTGTGTCCTGCCTCAGCATCACATCTGGGCTCCAGCTGCCAGTCCAGAAGGCTTTGGGTTTCCTGCAGGCCCTGTAATGATCCTAAAGCCTGCACCTGCCCACTCCATAGGGATGTCTCATACCCACAGACAAGCATCTGAACCAAGTCCCAGAAAGCAACTGACTAAAACAGGAGTTGAGACTAGTAGGCATCTCCACTTACGTATCTCAATAGTAAACTGAATTCCATTCGTATTTTTTGACTCTTATGTTAGTACATCAGCCTTGGAAAATGGGAACAAATGCAACCTAAACGATCCAAACCAAATGTACTGCGCAGGATGCTCTTTTTCGCACAGTGCAGTAGTTATTAAGTGACTGAAATGAAGATGCTATAGTCCAAAACTTGTGTGATTTACTCATGAAAACATAAAAAGGGAGAAAAGGAGGATGTTTTGGTTCCCAAAGGTGTTTTCCTGAGGATATCACAACTAAAAGTGCTGCCTTGGACGGTTATAACACAAATTCTGGGAGAAAAAACAATCTTATTTTATAAACCTTGAGGGAAGCTTCATGGTTACATAAAGTATTCTGACACAAGCCACAGCTCCTCCACACAGAGCTTGCTTCAAGCACACAACTTCTATTTGACAATTTGCATTTCATTGTGGAAGACAAATACTTTTCAAACCCACTTTAAAACAAGCAGAGAACCTACCAGTATCACATCCACTAAGTTGTTTCAGTGCCAAGATAGATTTTCTGTGTGGTTTTTAATAGCAGTTGCCTCAGCTTCTACCCACTGACTCTTTTTTTTCACTTTTCTGCTAAAGCAATCTATTCTCAGTAATGTCTTCCCTGTGTAGTTTTCCACAAAGTTCTCTTAAATGAACTTAAGAGCTTAAAACAACCTTTTCCCATACAAATTAAATATTTCCATCTTCTGAGGTCTCTTTCTCAAAAGAACAGTCAGAAAACCTCAGATATGTCTTGTTACACTTAGCCAAAGCCTCTATTTTTTTCAACAACCACTATTAAGGTTGGACACAGAATAGTGTTCGCCAAATTAAGCTGCTTCCTTGATATACTCCTACTCCTACACTCAGGATTCTATTCTCCCTGTTATCTACTGATTGACTAAGAATCCCCAGCAAATGAGTTTGAAAGTAATACACTGGAGGAAGTCCTGTAAGTGTTTTACTACATTCTGCACATGTAATTACCATCATCATATTACTGAGAAGGGAAAGAGTAGTGTCATGAATTCAAGTGTATTTATCACACTGTATTCACCAAATTAATATTAAATGGGACAAGACCACATATAGAATTTAGTTTGCGTCTCCTTTTACTCTATGGCTTAAGCCTTCTAACACAAAATAAAAATGGTTTTGGAAAGCAAACTAGCAGATAATGAAGGTTATGTCAATTGGGCTCCCTGTCTCCCTACCACAGCCAGGTGCTAAGAATTAATTGCATCTGTGGCTGAATGGAAACAAGCAAGCAGCTTCAAATGCAAACAGAATAACTGAGATACAGAGATTATCCCTTTCATATGTCATATGATAACAGATTGGGAAATCTTCAGTATTTCCTGTTGGTAGCTAGGGTCCGGCGAAAGCAACAATTTCCCACCAAGACACTAATTAAAATGAGGGGGGAAAAGGAAAGATATTTCTCAAAATATGTGCTGTAATTATGTAAATACTGAGAGAAAACAAAACTCTATGCTTGCACTTGGAAAAATAACAAAAAGCTGCCTATTTACAGCCAGCTCCCCTGGCCCCAGATGTTCCATGCAAGGACTGCTGCTGGTCCAGTTGTCTTCATACTCTACACTTAGATTACTTCTGCTTAATATCACTAATTTCAATGGTCACACCAACTGGAGAGGCAAATCCTCTGTGATAGATTACAAAATATTTCCTCAGGTGCTTGATCCACAGGTAGGAAATGCTCATTAGCAAGTGAACAGGATCCACTGGAGTATCACAGGATGAAGCCTGACACAGGATGGAGTCTTTCAACACCCCCTCCACCACCAAATTTTTCAGTTATCAGGACAGCTTACTCCTATTTATGATATAGTGGTAAGGCAACATCTACCACCCCAACTGCAGTCTGCAGTAAAATAGCTCTTCAGTGAACTAAGTAGTTCTGTTATAAAAATTTTGACCAGGAAACTAGAAGGAAGTCATCTGGCTAACTGATTGCGTAAAAGAATGATTAATGACAATAGTTGAGTTATTTTCTTGCAAATGAGGTTACTGGGAAGGGCACACTGAAATTAACTTTCTTCACTTACTTGCCTCATCTTTAGGAATTAATTGCAACTCTGGAAATGAGAAGATAAAAGCCTGTGAAAACTACAGAAGATCTTAACAGAGTGGCCACAAGCCCAGGCACATACTATGATGGAGGGTCTCAACTTGCATGATAGGGTAAAAAAATGAGGTGAAGGGTAGATATATAAATGACAAAGCTATAAAGATTTCTGGACCATTGCTCCTGGGGAAATATCCTAGCAGATATGCTGAGGAGTAGATTCCTCTGGGCTAACAAGAGAATTTGGGAACTATCCCTCGCAATGGGAGTTTAACTCAGAGCAGCAGAAGTAAGCAACAGCAAGGAGAAGATCAGTATGGATCTCGAACAGAAGCTACATTGCTCAAACTGGGCCACAAAGAGGACTGTGAGGGGTACATGCACTAGTAGAACATTGTCATGTTGGAACCAGTCTCATTGCTTTGCTCATTTTACGCCTCAGGTCTCAGGGGCTGAGTAGAAAATTAAGCAATGCTGTCCCATGGTACCTCCAGACGCATTACAGGTGAGACACTGAGCGCAGGGCTCACATAACTGCTTCCTCCTCTCAACCAATGCCTGTAACTTCCACTCTCTCAATGCATGGTTATGATCTCTCTTTTGACCCCAGATACCACATATTAAGAAGTTTGTTTCCTGAGGCAGTGTCTCTGACACAAAGTATTTCAGGCTAATTTATTGCTGGTACAGCAGCTCGAGGTGAATGCCTCCAGAAAGGGACCTCAAACAATAAAATTCCTGGGCCATTATACCCTTAAAATCTAAGTTCCTACTCCTCACATGACAGTCTGGTCCAACAGAAATATTAGGGTCTGGGGTTGTCTCATTCTTCTTTGAGTCCTTTCTTTGTTTCTAGGCAGGTTGTTTCTTATCTCTAAGGTTGCAGGTTCTGTTAATGAATTTAGTTCCCTTATCTTTTGGCTTCAACAGGATCTTGGGCCTTCTTCTACTTAATTAGGTAGGAGTTCAACATATTGAGATAAAAGTTCACAGCTTGCAGTCTAGGACTTCACTAATTCAGCTACTAATGCTAAGCAAGTTCTTCTGTGTCATGCTTCCTTTCCATTTTGAGAGGCTTCATCATTCTTACAGCTTAATGCTAAGCAACTGAATTTAAACGGTTGGATTGATTACATTTCAGGCTAAAATGATTTATATTCTTTAACACCGCAGCAAAGCAAAAGTAAGTTGCCAACTTCCATGTCATCTGTACCAAACCGTGTAAGAGAAAAGACCTCAAGAGGGGCGATGCTTGTGGCAGGAGAGAAGCACGGTACGTAACAAGACCTCATGTTCAGAGGATGCCTCCTTGGTGGACCATTTCCTCCACTTCAACATCACCTCCCAGTAACAGCTTAGCATAGTCAACACTCCTCTATCGTCTTGCTAGACATAGGTCCTACACAGGGACCACTGCAGTACCATCCCCCGAAGAAGAATATCCTTCAAAAGTGAAAACCCAAAGTGCTTAGGAAGAGTAAAATTTGGACATATTGTGCAGTGTCTGACAGGGAAGATGGAGAACATCAGCAGGAGATAGATACAGGGGCTCCAACTATGGTCATCACCAAGCACAGATATTATCAATGTCAATGCACAGCAGGTCTGAGGCTACTTGTGAATGCAGGAATGACTCAGCCAGTCCCACAGCAGAGATCGTACAGCTGATATATCCTTTACTTAGAAGATAAAAGCTTAAGAAAAAAGTGTACAGACTCAACAACAAAAGCAAATTCCAATGCAGACTCTGACTGCAAGAGCAGAAAGGATTCAGAGGAAATTCTGTTATTTGATGGAAACTAAAAACCAGTAATCCACCCTTTTCAGAGCCATTTTCAGAGAGATTTAAAGGCTTTGGAAGAAGGGAGTAGACAGAATTCATATCCAGGACTGACAAACTGAAAAGATCAATAATCTGGACCTACACTTTTGGTGCTTGAAAAAGAGACTGGAAGTTTCTCTGGGGCCTACAGGAAAGGTGTGTGTGTGGGGGGGAGGCTCTTTATCAGAGAGTGTAGTGATAGGATGAGGGGTAATGGTTTTAAGCTGCAAGAGCGATCTAGATTAGATATTAGGAAGAATTTTTTGACTGTGATAGTGGTAAGGTATAGGAATAGGTTGCCCAGAGAAGTCGTGGATGCCCCATCCCTGTAGGTTTTCAAGGTCAGACTGGATGAGGCTTTGAACATCCTGATTCAGTAGAAGGAGTCCTTGCCCAAGGCAAGGGGATTGGAACTAGTGAATTTTAAGGTCCCTACCAACTCACACCATTGTATGATTCTATGCTTAGTTCATTCTGAAAAGCAGACCCTTTGATGTGGACAGCCATGCTCCTTGCATGCCTGAGAAAGTTATCTCAGACTACCTGCATCAGTAGAGATTTTAAAGTCATGATGAATAAAATCTCAAAATTATGAAACTTCATCCTTCCATCAACAAAGGAGTAAAATGAAGCATTATATCATCACAAAAACATAAATGAGATGGACTCTTCTCAGTTTTATTGACAGATAAGCCTGGAAAATAAGAGGTACCAGCAGAAGCACTCAAAAAGTCACTATCTGAGACTAGAAATCTCCTCCCAACTTCCATTTAATCCCTGCCCAAATCTCTTTGAACCTTTCTAGACTCAGCTCAAGTGGGTGTTTAAACACAGGTTTAATATTAAAGCATTAAAGTCCAAATGTCTAAATGTATTTCTTTAACTAACAAATGCATGTCTGACTGTTTGTGTTACTTGGATTCCATGGCCCTTTTAAGAAGACATCCTCATTTCTTTTGTGGGCTGGAGCTAGGCATGCATTACATGCATAAGAGTCTTCTACTAACCTGAAGCTGTAATCTCGTCGTAACTCACTCCCCACCTCAAGATCAGAGACAATTTTTTCTTTCTTTCCACCATTTGTATATCTTGTTAAATGTAGTTTCTTTGGCTGTAAAGTCTTTAGTTGTGAAGACTGAAAATTCCCTAGAGCAAGAATCATATCTCATTATCTGCTTTAATAAAGCATAGCAAGGGATTGGCAATATTTTAATACAAAAAGCAAGACAAAAAAAAATTCTTTAACAAAACTAAACTCCTCTCCAATGTACATTCCTTGTTCCTCAGAAGATCAAAACCACATGGTCTTAAAATAATATATTCAATCTTCCTAAGAACTACTTCATCTTTCATTCTAAACAGCAAGAGTTGGCATATGTGTTTTGCTATTTAACAGGGAAAGAAATTCAAAGATATCACCCATAAAGTGTTTATCTTCCCAATAAATTAGAATTCTCCAATCTACTCTTCTTCCGTTCTCTCTGTGAACAGCTACAAAATATATCTCACCAGAAAGTGGTACTCGAGGAAGAAGCAATATCTCTTAAAAAAAACAGAGCTCTACATGAATTCTGCAACCTACCTATTGGTAAAGCTGACTCATGATGTAGTTACAAGTTTTGACTGAAAGTTGAATTCAGATGTTCTTGTCAAAATGTACCCAGAGTAAAATCTTAAAATGCTTTCAGTACCTCAGTCCAAGCACTGGGAATTCATTCTGTTTCTTTTCAGCAATATATTTATCCAAGAGATTAAACTCCTGCTTAGCTTTGTTCATGTCCAGAAGGTTCTGATTCTCCTCTAGAGAGTATTCAGCTCAGGTGTCTCCTCCTTTGGGCCAAACCCTAGGGTACTGTAATAGTCCAAGTGAGGTATGGGCCATCAGTCTGTGTGCAAGCACTCCTTTTAGTTTTGTCCATATGTGCCCCCTCTTCCCTTGCCTGCTGCCACTCTTCCCAACTACAAGGATCCTTCTCTTCCTCTAACGTACACTCCTTGTGGGGCCAAAATGAATAAAACCCCATCATGTCCACAAATAAGACTGATGATTTCTCTACTTTTTAAATTAAAACAAACTGAGGTTGAGCATCCAAGCTCTCAGGAGGAGGCATTTCTGGACATAAGATAGGAAACTTTTTGCCACCTCACTTATAGTTTCAAGGCTTCCAACAGTTTCATGCCAAGTCCTTTTTCAGACTTCAAGGAATGGAGTACTTTCGCTCATGGTCTCTGCTTTGAAGGTACTTTGGAATAAAGCTTTTACTCCTGAGATGAGGATTAGGTCTGATCCTTCCTCTGATGTTTTTCAGTCTGTAAATATTCTTGAAATGCGTGGCCTTTTCAGGCCAGAAGCACTGGCAGGTCTGAGCCTTCTGCCTGCTCTGCACTATTCTCATACTGGTGGAGATGTGGTCTTATAGTTAATTCTACTTCAAGGTAACTTTAACTAAATATCCATTATTTCCCAATGAAAATGCACCATTTCCTGACAATATCAAACTGAGTCAGGCATCATAGTCATTACTGTTCTACTTAATGCCTCCCACCCAGGATGCTAATGACTCAAGCTGTGGAAGTACCCATGCAATAAGGAAGGAAGCAGGGGCACTAAGATATGCAAAGAGAACTGAAAAAGACTGTTGCTCTTTTCCCAAAAGCCATAGCCCCTTTTGAAACTGTAGCCTGCACAAACTGCCCAAACCCACTGTACAAGCAAGTACCCAGTTCCAGTTTCTAGAGTTAACCTCTATTAGCTGGTGTCCCGAAAGGTGGTGCCCACCAGGATATGGAGCTCGAAAAATATGTTTCCACCCCAACCTGCATCACACAAGCTTGAAGGAACCCGGGGAAAATAATTTTCTCTTTCTGTTACACACTAACCTCCCTTGAAAAGTACTTTGGGAAACCTTGCAAAGGAGACTTATGTAAGAGCTAGAAATTACTATCATTGTTATCATTATTCCTTATCACTATTATTACTACTAAGTGAAGTCCTCCAGATAGGCTTGATAGCACTGCACAATACAGCATTGAGCAGTCAAGAAGAGGTTTTATATCAAGAAATAGCTTTAAAAAATACTATGCAATGAACCACATAAACGTCACATTCTGCTTTCCATTGCATGTAGCACAAAAAATATTAATTAATTCCCACACCAGCAGGAGGGGAGGAACTAAAGGTTCAGATCAGCCCTTAGGTCTCCGCACTTACAGCATCTCATCTCCCTCAGGAGACTTCAGCAGAAGGTATTAGAAATCTCACAGCTACTCAGAACATAGGAATATAGCCTCAAAGAAATTACCTTTGTAAACTCTTGTAATTTGGAAGCCAAAGCTAAAATCATGAGGCATTGTAGCTCACACAGAGCAGACAGGAAGCACCATGTCAATCTGACAGCTAAAGGAGATAGACAGGGGTTCTAAATGATTTGCTTAAGGCATTCAGTCCATGTTTATACTGAGGAACCCCCACTGTACAACATGACCACATTAGTGGAAAATCCGTAATGCAGTTTGCCACACTGGCTCAGGGCAGGACTTAAACTGCTGCAAACCCCAGTAGAGTCAATTTTCAGATTAAAAGACATCATCTGCATATGCAAACTGCCTTAGGGATGGCACAAATGACATTTCCCAGTACCAATATCATTTGCTTAGAACCACACCAGACTTCAGTCCTGTGCTTGATCAGACAGAATCTCAGCACAATCCTGGTGTAATCGTGTAAGATTTTGATGCAGCTGAAGTTCATGTTGTGATATATCCCAAAGTAACAGAGTGATCTAAAGAAAATCATTTGGGTGAGGAAAGCATTCCCTTTCTTACCATTTCTATAATTCAAGCTGCACAGCATTGCAGCAGTAAGCAACAGGCTGGGCTGTGTCACAGGGAAACCCCTCTGCTCTCGTCACAGATTTATGGCTGCCCATGACAAGCAGATGTATCTTTAGCTTTGGCTAGAAGATGCTTGTGAGGCTGTCTAAATAATTCATCTTTAAGAGCTCATGTCAGCCCTTCCAAGGGCATGCTCCAGTGAGAGCTGCCTCCTGCAGCTAACAGCCAGAAATCCCCACAGTGCATAAAGCAGCCTTAAGCACGTATGGGAAATGTGCATTGTAGTCTCAATGCAGCGCGTCATTCTGCATTGCAAACACCAGGCATAATGAATAAATTCAAATGCCTGAGACAGACCGTTGTCTCATTTTGCTCCTACTGTCTGCAGTACTGCTGCTGTTCTGCTATTTGCACAACAAACAAAGCCCTGATCTGCTCGATAGGCTGGAATCGATATTGCTCTTTGGCAGGCTATGCTGTTATGCACAGTAATGAAAGCTAAAAGAAGACAACTGGGGCTTCCCAGGAAAACAGAAAGCTATTCTATCACCATTAGGACCCCACTGGTAAAAGACAGTTAAAAATATGATAATCATTTCTTCATCGAGTCCATAAATGCAGTGACAACACATCTTTTTGAGAAGACATTAGACTGGATGTAAAGATTTCAAATGATGGAGCTCTTACTAAGCACTAGACACTTCAAGCCAGACCAGCTGCATTGCACCCATTTCACAAAGGCCTAAGTCTGGAGTCAAAGAAGCGACTTCCAAAGATCACAAAGAGCAGATGGTGGCAGAAGAATGTTCTTCACCTTGCCCTTCACCTATTCAAACGCAGGCAGCAATTCTGTGTGTGGCACTGCAGCCTCTACCCTCTTAAAAATCACCCAGGTCTCTTCGGCATCTTTTACTGATACAAATACAGAAGGAATAATAATTGCTAGCAAGTTAATAAAATTCCGGGCAGATTCCTCAGCCCTTTCCATGGCATGCCACAAAGCTATTATCAGCAGATTCCAGAAAGAAAAACAGTGAAAAAATTCAAAGTGAAAAAATAAACAAGTTAAATTAATTGACATTTTTTCCTAGCTAACTGAAACCTAGACTTGGTTCACAGGAGAACAGAGCCCCACCAGTAAATTCAGGGGACTGATTTTGAAAAATTTAGCTGCAGCTACATATCCTCTGTGGAGGTTTTGCTTGCCTCATCCCAGGAAGTCCATTTTCATGCACATAGTGCCTGCACAGCTACATGGCAGGGAAACCCCCATCTGCTCCCCTTGGATTTACACTCAGGCGTGACAAATGACTTTAGCTTCAACTTTCTGCTAGGAGATGCATATAGAAAATGAGGTCAAAAAGGCTTACTTTAAATAATTCATCGTGAAAATTTCGCCCTGGATTTTCCAAGCCTGTACAGCCAAAGAGGGACCACTAGCTCCTTGGAGCCAGAAAAGCTGATCTGTGTGTTAGCTCTGCTGTCTATGGCTCTGCTTTATATGAGGGACAGCAAATACAGCACCACAGCAGGGGTGTGGGAGTGGGGAGATCTGGACTACTCTGTTCCAAGCACCAGCTGTCTCCGTTTGTCAGCCTGGGAGAGTCAGAAGCATCGATCTGGAGATCATAAGAGACTGGGTTGGTGCTGGAAAATCTCCGCAGTGAACTCTCCAATCTGCTTGGTGTGAGAGGTCAGACAAACTGATAATATGGGGAATGCAGAAATCTCAGAGACCAGTAGGATCATCTGCCCTGATTTTGTGATGTAATGCAGAAATTAACACACAAATTTTATGGAACCCAATTCAGTTATTTTTGGTTAAGTGAAATAGAAAGACTTGCTAGTAGACAGCAGTTGAATGCAGCCCCCCAGTTGATGTGCCCTAGCAGTTAAACACTCACACTTTAAATACTTAGAGCTTTCCTCCAGTTCAAATTGTGTTGACATAGCTTTGCCTGTCACTTTGTACAGGTGCCTCTCTTCCCACTTTGATTCTAGATTTATTGCAGCACAATACTTGCCCACTTACTAGAGGAGAACACATACCAGTTGTTGAAAGATAAAAAACTTCAAGCAAAAGAAATGCCTGGGAAAACAACTTTTGGGCACCAATGGAAGCCAAAAAGTTTGAAGTAAGTTAGTAGCATTGATGCACTTTTGATGCAACATGATAAAAATCAGATTGAATCCTCACAGAAGGATGAGCTCAACTTGGAAACTCTGGGGTCATAAAATCAAGTATACGTCATCTACAGCAGAGATGCTGTTCATGCTGTCATGTATTTACCTGGTTTGTTGGCAATTTATGTAGGCTCACTCTCCTTCAGCTGTCTTCGTCTTTCCAAAGGGATTGATTGACTCTCATTTTTCCTCAGGCTCCACATACTCTTTTACAAGCACCTTATGTGACACAACAATCTAATTTTCGTTTATTTGTCCAAGGGAAATACGGTATGTCTGCAGTTTGTTACTTGGTTACACTGAAGCAAGAAACTGCTTTGGTATAAGATATTAAGTAAGTTACTGATTTCCATTGGAAAACTGGAGAGGGCCATCCCAAAGTGCCAGCAACTGACAGGGTTCTGCTAGCTCCACAGAACTTCCACATCTCAGTGTCAGGCTCTTATAATCACTCTGTTCTGTGACATTACTAATCTTATTTTAATTAATTTTAGTACGTGTATATTGTTTCATCTCTGCCTGCAGAATTTTATTTTTAGAACCAAGATGGATGAAATCCTAAACAATAAAAGGGTTTTTTCCTAAACACATAGAAAGATTTCATTTTCCTGAGAAAAACACTTGCTCACTTTTTGCCTGGGACCACTTTTTGGAGATCCTGACCTAGAAGACATCGATTACAGGGACATGCTTAATTTAATAAACCCATAAGTTTTGAAGAGGCCTACTCACATAACTCAAGGTCTTAAAACTGAAAGAAAGCAAAGTACAAGTTGAGTGCTTCACAGAGCTGGCATTCAAACACCAATATCAACAAACACTTAGACTATGTAGTCCTAGGGGTTACAGAGGTTACAGTTGTTTTTTTAATTACTTCAAAATAAGTATTTCCTATAGAAGGTTGTTTTGTAAATGAGTTACAAAATAAAGAAAGTAGAACAAGAAAAGTTATTTCAAACATAAAGATCAGAAGAAAAAAATGTGCAATCTCGACTTCGCCCAGCATTCAAACATGCTCCCCTACACGGTATACATATTACTTCATGATAGTGAATGTCATCAGTACAGTCCACAAAAAGTCTGAATAGGCAAAACCAGTATCAGTCCTTCCCTGAGCATCATCAGTCATGATGGGAATGAACATTATAGAAACAGCCTCATAACCTTTCAGATTTATACTTTGGGAACTGGAGCCTGGACTTGGAGGGCAGCAAATGTCCCCAGTGCCATTCATTTCAGTAATAGCTGAAGAAATTTAATACCCTCTGAGAGGCATGACTCTACGCACAAGGTTGGGCTTTTGCATCAAACTGAAAGCGAAGGAAGGAGGGAGAGAAAATAACGTTATAATGATGGCCACTGAATAGGCTTTATTTACTCTCCTGGAACTACATAAATACCAGTCTGCAGTCAACTAAATGCATTGCCCGCTAAAACATTTTTATAAGCATGAAATTTACTCAGCTGTACCCATAACTTAATAGGCCAATTATTGATAAGAACACATCATCTACACCACGATTAAGAGCTAAACACAAGTTTTGTTAAAAATGTATCAAGAAATTAAAAAGCTATGGGGTGATTATTGTTAATAATAGCATTATGAAAGTAATGCCTAGAGACATCTGCTCAGATCAGAAATAAGCATGCTAGGAGCTATACAAATACAGGATGGGTAATGTACACAAGAAGGGCCTGAGAAGTTCAGAGAAGGCAGAAAAATGTAAGGGAGGGAGAGCAGGTAGCAGGAGAGCTGCAAGTAAAACTGCAAAGTGTCATTGAAGTGTCATTAATTGACTAATCACATGTTTTTCTATGGGGTGGATTAAACAAAGAGTGTGGATGTTGCTGGGAACGCAAAGGGGAGCCCAAAGGGTAAGGGAGCAATGAATGCCAAGTCAGAAAAGATTACAAGGAGGGAAGCGGGATTGCTGGCAAATAGAAAAACTGAAGCCAACTGTTAGCCCAACAGTCAGGAGATAAGCATAGTCCACCTTCTAGCACAGAAAGCCTTATAGGACCACACAGAGCTACTCAAAGATCAGAAGAGCATGTTGGCGATTTCCCATCAGCCCACAGACTGGATGTCCTGGAGCCTGGGGAGGACATGCACAGATTCACTTGAGATCTAGCAGGTTCTCACACATTCCCAGGTGCTTCGTTCTCGTTGCCTTTTTTAAGCTCTTCAAGCCTCTGAGCATGGTAACGCTTCTGATTACTTAGCAGTTGCTTTTCCTCCCTCAGCTATCACACTCCTTTCATACCCCCACAAGGGTGCTTTCCTCAGCTTTCCTTATGTCCTTTCTTTTCTGTTTGGTGAGTCCTAAATCTCACAGCACAGCTCTTCTCATCACGAAGAGGTAGGAAGTTCATCACAAGTTACACATGTTGCCTTCTGCTCCTGGCAGAGGGAGGGTGTTTGAACTACAGGATAAACTGCATATTTGCTCGTGTCTGTCATGCAAATCACTTCCCATCACTAGTATCTCAAACCACAAATAGGCAAGCATTTGGAGGGAAAGTTAGAAACCTGCCTTAAATTACATGTGAAAATGTGTAACTGCTGGACCCAGAGCAGTTCACTTAATTTTTCCAGGTTTGCCAGTGCAACTCTGCAGAGACAACCTGAATCTAGGTCTTCTGCCTCTTCACATTTTGCGCATTCTCCTGGGTGATCCCCTGGTGCTCTTGGGGGATGAAACATAAGGGCACTCTCAAACAACCCACAGAAGCACAGTTTTCCAGCTGGGGCACAAGCCTGGTGCCCAGCTCCAGTTCTGGAATTATCATCTGTACCATCCATCTTTATAGCATCATATCCTGACGGATGTTGGCAGAGACAAGGGCTCCCTAAAATTACCCTGAGATTTGTCTGCCACAAGGTTGTTAGGATTTGGACAAAGGTTAACATAACAGTTAGCTTAGGCTGCCTACAGAAACAGGAGCACGAGGTGCCAGTGACAGAAGCTCAGGTACAGCATATGGGAGTTGAATTTGATGATTCTTGTGGGTCTCTTCCAACTCAGGACATTATGTGATTCTGTGTTGACTGAGCTACTGTGCCTCTGGGTTGCCATCAGTAAATGAGGATGAATTTTATACTGATCTCTCTCCCTTTTTCCTAGTTGGGACCGTGTTGGTTTTTTTTTCAGCATAAGAGTGTATATAACTATGCACAACACTAGCTTCAGACAACCTCAGCTTGTTTCCCCACTGTAAGACAGGGTTCACTCCAGAACCTACTGTATCACTCCGGACTCTTCTTGGCTCATGTCATCTTTCATCTCCCGTTTGGGGATATATCTCAATATCAAATGACTTTCAATGAACGCAAGGAAGGATGACTGATTGCCATTTTAAGCGAGTCCCAATATATAAGGCAATGGGTACATAATTATGCATGCTGATCGCCATATAGTGTACGAATGCATCTATTTAACTTATTCATTTGCATACACATTAATCCACATTATGTATGAAGAAGCAGTACTCGCAGAGACAAATTAAGCATGCAATACAATGGCTAAATTGTCTAAATAACATGAATGTTTATCATTCGGTTCCCTGTGTGCAAGACAGGGCTGTTAATAATTAGTTTCCTACCTCCAAAAGAGCATGCATGTTAATTAATTAATATTTGCAAAGCACTTTGAAGTTGCAAAGCACCATAAGAAAGCTATCCATTATTATGTATAGTAAATGTACTTCTAAATGAAATAATTTGCCTATTTAAAATCATTCCCCTCCTGAAATCCCCCAGAATCCCTTATCCATAATACTAATTAGCATCTAATAAAAAAACCCTGTGAGTTTAAAAATTCATTTAGAGTTTCAGGAGCAGAAATGCTTTTGGGTGCCAAGGATAGGATAGGGTGGCATAGTGAAGTACACAAATGAATACAGTTGCTTGAACCAGATACTAGACAGGACAAAGAAAAAGGCATACATGAAAAGAGAGACTTCAGGCTTATATTGTGTTAATTTGGACCAAGAGACTTGAGTTTAACTAGAAGCTCTACGGTAAATTTCTTTGTGACCTTCGGCATGTCTCATGACCTACAGGCTGGGATATCACCAGTCAACTAATGAAGCTGCAGCCCCTAAAAGCAAAAGCATTGCATGAGTAAACCAGATAGAATGCCTTGGTTGTCAGCAAAGAAGTTGGTGCTTCAACAGCATAATCCAGCCCAACATTTCATGCATAGGATGAGTTGTTATTTTGAGGTCCCAGTCTCTCTCCTGGAAGGTGCTCCTGATGCTATCAGCATGAAGCCAAGTCTAGAGCTCCATATTTCCTGTTTTCCTCAAACATAGTTTCAAGATGCATCAGAAAGCAGCTCTGGAACTTTATCTCATGTCATGTGCTAGCTTTTATTATGGATATACTGTCCCTTATCTTTGGACTTCAGGACTCAAAAGCTCATGGTGTGCAACACTCTGGTGGTTTACTCTTGGCGCCACAAGGAAAAGTGTCTTCTTCTAAGACAGATCCAGAACATTTACCTAACAATCATCAAATGTGAAGCATCACCCAGGTTACTGAGAGTGAAATAGCTCAGCAGGCCCACAAGAGCCTACAGTATCTCTAATTTGCTGCTGCAGGAGCACTCTGCAAAGAAAACAAGCACCGTCTCAACAGTTCTGTGCTGCCTGAGAGAGGTATTTGATGTTCAGGAGGCTGAAAAGAAGACTTTCAGATTAGAAGCATATGGAGTTCACCTTCTCAAGATTTCCTGTGCCTTCCAGGTGCCCAGAAAGAGCTAAAGAGCTGTGTGCTTCAATGAGAAATGTGAACCTAAAATCTTTTGGAATGTGGGGTAAAGTCATTCAGCCTGGTGAGCCCTGGTTGAGGATATGAGTGAAAGTTACTCCAATGAAAAAAAAAATGTTTCATACTTCCCACGGCCTCTGGCTTCAGTACTCTTGATATTTCCCAGCTGTAGCACAGTAACAGGATAGGAGTAAGCTCTCCTCTATCTGCCACCAACTCACTCAGTGACAATGAACAAGCCACTTCACCCCTTTGGATCATAATTCCACATGAAGAAGGAGAGCTGGATACTACCGTTTATCAATTTCTATATCTCACTGAATCCATAAACATTAGCCTGTACAGAAAAATTCATTATAGGTGACCTCACATGAGATAGCTCTTTTGGGAAAGTGCAATCAATAACAAAACTTCCCCAGCTATTCTAAAAATGTAAGGTAATTTCTTGAAAGAGGAAATCTTCCACCTAGCATAGTGTAATATAATATCAGTCCTCTTTTTGAGGGACAAAGAAAAATCAATTGATGACCTAAAAATGAGTGGTTGCTTAGATACTGATGATTATGATGGTGATCTGATTACAGTTATTGTGTGCAAACAGAACACATCAGTGACCACCAGTACAAGAATTTTAGAAAGGCCTGATTTTTGCCAACTTAGTGAGATCATCAGCATCACTGCAAGGGACACAAATTTAAAGTAAAGAAATTGTAATATAAGACTGCAGTGGGAATTGTTTTCAGATTTCCTACTGGAGGTTCCAAAAGCCAGAATCTCCCAGTAAAGGCAGTGTTCTGCTGGAAAAAATAATCTTGTTAAATCTTGGTAAGGGATATGGAAGTGGCATTAAAGCATTAATTTTTATATATTTGTAAAGCCAGGCAGAAATGGAAAGGAAATGGCAATTAATTATAAAATTATAAAACACATGACTGATAATGGGGAAATGAGAGAACAATGAAATGACCAATACAGCTAGAAATAATTGCAGCATATTTTTCAATGTGAATTATTGCTAGAGGCACACAGCAAAACTGTTCTTACACAAGTAGAAAAAGCATAAATTTTCAAAGGATAGATATTTTTGTCTTTATATCAAACTGAGCAGGAATTTTATACTGAGGGTGGAACAGAAAGATTGCCATCTGTGATGAAAAGGGGATGTGAGGTAGCATTTGCTAAATTTAAACATTTTTTAAAAACAACAGACACATATCTTGCACCAAGGGTTGTTAAGAGATAAGGAACTCTCAGTAAAGTTAATTTCAACAAATCTTGGGAAACAAAGAAAATTTCAAATGACTGGAGGACTACCAACATTATTTGAATTATTGAAAAGTACAAAAGGGATGAACCCTGGGAATTACAAACCAAACAAGCTGATGCTAATTCTGGATAAATTATATAAAGCTTATTTCTAGGCTATATAAACAAAAAAAAAATCGAAGCAAAAATGTAATTAAACCCTTCAGCGTGATCTCATAACAAGTGGGTTTTTCAAACTATCCCTTTTTTGGATTAAAGGAACAATTGATCAACTAATTACAATGCTTGTATTTAAAAGCATGTGACTTAGTACCACACAGCATTTTGACTTTAAAAACTTGCAGCAACATACAATAAATGGGTTACAGTTGTCTTACTGACAGATCTCAAAAGACAGATGTTAACGGGAGATATTTTACAGAAGTTCCCAAGAACTGGTCCTTGTTCTAATACTGTTTTTATTTTTTATCACTCTGGTCACTGATAGATTGCCTTTACCAGCAAAGTCTGCACCGATAACACAAGATCAGTAGGTAGAGAGTAACAAGAACAACTCACTACTGTAAAATACATCAACTGCCACAGCTGCAAAACCAACCGTAAACCCATATAAGATGATTCAGATGGAAATTCTTCATGGATTACTGTCACAATATTTACTCTTGCTGCAGAAATAAAAAGGACCAGGGAATGTATGATTTATAAGAAGAGCGATATCAAACAAAAGTGAATACATAAAGAGACAAAAGGTAAGAAGCAATGGGTTTCAAATAGACATAGAGGAAATCTGTCCGACAGAGAAGGTAATGAAATGGAGGTGGATGGTCTAAGGCATTATTCACTGAACATGATTTCATATTTTTAAGAAGTTGGACAAATACCTTTCACAGATGACACAGATAATGTTGATCTGCTTTGATTTCTGGTTTAGGGGTGGACTAGATGACCAGCCAAAGTCCCAATCAATTTTCCATTTTGAGGTTATAGGGGAGACTGTATTCTCTAGAATACACCTACTCCTGTTGTTCAGAAGAACATGAAAATAGTAGGAGGAGTTCAAGGAAGTGCTATAGAAAGGTAAAATAATCAGGTGTTTCACACAGTCTTCCTCCCAAAGTTTTCTTCCACCTCCTTCAGAAGTGGAAAAATTATCTTCCAAACTGGTTTAATAAAACTGGACTCCAGGAGAGAAAAAGATACTTTTCATATGTTTTTCTCAGCCCTGCATCACTCCTGTGGGGTTTTAATGTTCCTAAACACCACATGACATCTAGTGAAACTTGTTAATAACACAAGATATTCATCCACTGAATTCTCATGAAATTTTAGAAGCTATTTAAAAAACAAAAAAAAATTGAAATATCTTGGATGCCTATTAGTTGCTTGGGGTTTCTTCCTCCTCCTTCTCCATCAAATCATTGGCCCTAAACTTAACACAAAGGAGCCAGTCAATCACAGTCATTTTTATCTGATCCTTTTGTCATCATTTATCTGTGCTGCTCTAAAAACAAAAGCTGTATGTGGCAGCAATAGATGCTTCCCCTTTGTGCATTGCTCTCATCACCTGTCGAACTTCTCTTGTTAAATCTTTGATGGGAGTCTTCAGCACTCCTGTGAAATAATTTATGCATTTTCCCCACCTCTGCAACTACTTTGTGACAAGAACAAGCAGAAATCAAGGAGGAGGTTGTAATTAATACACTTCCACCACCTGAAATTCTCTCTGTAAAATCAGTGCCCAGCCTTGTCACAATAACACAGCAACTTTGTCTCCACCAACAGAGAGCAAAACTGCAAACATAGATTGCTCTGACCATGAATCATCAGTGCACCTCAGCTACACATTAGCCCGTGTCTGGGATTAATTTTGCAGTTTATGGGAAAGGAAGACTATAAATCTGACATCAGTACAAAGGTAACCTGTTTGACTGATCCCTTCGTAAAGCTGGGGCTTAGCTTCACTGAACAATGCGATGCACTGAATCCATCAGATACTAAGTTAAATTTTAAAAAAATTGAATTTTTCATATTAAGGTTCACACTTAGGGAAATACTAATTTGTTCTAAGTAGTAAGGAAAAGTGGAAATCAAGGATAGAGGTATCTAAAGAGGAGATGTTGAAAGAAATACGTTAAGCAAAGAGTAAAACCACCAGAATTATGCCTGGAGCATCTTCAAACAGTTTGGAGGTGTTCATAAAGGAAATTATGGGAGTTCATAGAGGGATTTACGGGAATTCATAAGGAGTTCATAGGGAACTGCTAATCAAAGTGGCAAACTCACTGACACTGCCTCAAGGGACTGGTAGGCAACAAATGCTGTAGCCAGCTTTTGTAAAGCAGATAAACCAAGACCTGTAGGCTTTACTAGAGATGTAGGCAAGGTGTCAGAGAGACACCAGCCACCAAAGCACACTTTAATGCCACTGATTCTGCTTCCCAGCACTCTATTATGAGCGAGATGGAGATCTCAGGAGTTTCCAGCAGCTGGACTCTAAGATATGTCAGAGCCTCCACCAGAGGAGAAAAGATTAGCATTTACATTTCCAATATTCTAGGTTATAAAGATAGGAAAAAAACATCCTGTATATTTTTAGGTACTCTTCCTGCCTATATTACCTGTCCTACAATAAATCATAAGGAAACAAAAAGAACTCAAGTTTCAATTTAACTAATTATTTTCAAGAAACCTTAAGAAGAGCAAGTGCTTCCATTAACAAGGTCTCTCATGGCCCAAATTGCTTTTATCTCTCTCATTAGTTATAATCACAAACTAGGCAGGTGGAAGGAGAGTCCTTATTCTGTGTGCTTACGCACTGCCTAGGAAAATTAGAAGCCTAGTCTTGATTGAGGACTTAAATAAATCACAAGGCAGTAAGACTTTGGCTGAGTGAACTTTTGGTTCATATATAATTGAACAAGGTGGCAAAAATTATGAAGAGGTCCAAAAAAGTCACAAGATCAGTTTTTGGGATCTTTCCTCTTAGATCCACCAATTTTTCAGTAAGCTGTTAAGATAGAAGATGACTGCTCCCTTTAATTATGCTGGGAAAGTGAGGAACGGAAGAAGCAGAAGAGCTGTTTGAACTGAAAACCAGCATTGGCAAAAGACAGGAATGAATATACGCAGGCTGTGCATAAATATAGATATGGAATTGAAAGGTTTTGAGCCACTAAAATAGCAAAAGCCTTGAACAGCCTTCAAATAGCAACCGTGGGAGCAAACCAGCAAGATCAATGTACCCGTCAGTGATGTGCAGATGTGCCCAGGTTCCCTGTACACTGCTCACTCTTGGGAGCTGCCTAGCTACAGAAGCATGGACCTCAGCTGAGGTCCATTTTCTGAGTATTTCAGCCTTTTTGCTTCCTTCTCACCCTCCTTCACGGCCTCTGTAGAGCTCCATTCTCAGTTGCTACTGATACCTGATTTAGTACAAATCCAGTACTGCACTGCAGTCCTGTTCCAAGTCTGGTACAGACAAATTCTAATTAGCTCTCACAAAGACTTTTATTTTTTTAAGGAAAAGATCACATCATGTGCTTGCCTTGGATAGCACAGGACAGAATTCAGTCCCTGCACAGATTTCCTTCCTGTCTTGGATTCTTACAATGCTGGCTGCTTCTTTTCAGAGAAAGAAATTAATATCTCCTTTATCCCAATATTTTGGTCATTAGCTTGCCAAGGGAAACTGAGAGCTATAAAGTCCCTCCTGGTGTCCAAATGAAGGCAGAGCCTTCTGAGCTTATCAGGGAATGATCCAATTTTACCCCATGACTGTACAATGTGCAGTCCAATCCAGTTGTACAATTGATCAGGACACTTGCCAGGTGCTCCTAAAATATCACACAATTAAATTGGATATTGTCTCACACAATATCTACTGAAGAGACTTCTCATTTTTTCCACTTAACTACAACAACTATTTCTCCTTCTGCCCTCATAATCTCACCCACACCATTTTTTTGGACTACGAACCTGTTATGTTTCAAAAAAAAGCCTGCATTTTTGCTCTTCTGTAAAGACACGATAGCAATAACCCTTCACAGTGAAAATCAGAACTGAGTCCCCAAGAAAAATGAGATTATGATTTCTTTTCTATCAAAGTGTTTGCTTTGTTTTTTGTTTTTGTTTTTTTTTTTTTAAAAAAAGCATATTTGAGACAGTTGGAAGTATTCATTTCCCAGTTTTCTGTCTTGGAAAGCTTACACATGCATCTCTGTAACTGCTTGGAAATGTAAACCTTCCAAAGGCAAAAAAAAAAAAAAAAGGATAAATAAAGAAGATTAGCATGATGTAAAAAGCTACTATAATTACCACAAAAGGGCTCTTGTGGTTGGAAGTGCAAGAAACACTACAAGTATCTTGGGATCTGCACTGACACCGGATGTCAGCACCACTAAGAGACATTTTCTAAAAGATAGTCAGGTTATCTGTAAATCAAAGTTCAATAAACATCTATGTTTAAATTTCTTTTAAAGACTGTTTGCCTAATGGTGATAAAACAGAGGGACTATAGATCTAAAGAGATTTATTTTTTCTGATTTGGACCACATACCAAGGAAAGATTAGTTTGGAAATGATCTTGCAAATTTTAAATCCTAAATAGGTGCTAACAAAACCAGCTATGAAACTAATTTTTTGTAAGAAGATCCCTGTGCTTTCTTCAAACACTAAAATGCAGGCAATGCCGGCAACATATAGATATTTCTTAAAAACTGTGCTTTTCTATTGTAACAAAGGCTGTTGATAACCTTGAGGAAAACTGGAATATTTGACTGATCTTTATATAATCTGCTTATTTTCAATACCTACTTTTACAGCTTTCCTGGTTATAAATAGTTCTCCCTCACATGACACCATGTAGCTACAGATCCCTTGCATCTCTACACATGGTAGATGGTACCCTAAGGAGTGTGCAAGCGAGGTTTAAAATCACTCCTGAGATGGCCAAATAACATGGGCATGGGTATGGACACAGACAAGAAGAAACCACAGAAGAACCAGGTGCACCAAAGGGCAGTTATCTCACAGGCACAGGGCTGACTACACCAGATCTCCTCCCTGCCACGGGATCCAGTCCTGACTGCAGAGCATACCACACCGATATTGCTTGCTGTGAAGAGACACTTCACAAAACCATAATTAACATTTAAAACAGCAGTTATAGTTAAGATCTCCTTAGAAAAGATGCCCAAATCTGTTTTCAATAAAAGCATTTTAATTGCTTTAAAGGTTTTATTAAAATCCCAGCAGACCAATTACAGTCAATTGTTTCCAGCCTCTACCTGCCTCGTAATCACTCAGTTCACAACAGAGAAAGACATGCTCTCCTTTCCCTTCCCTCTCTCTGGTAACCACATTTTGTACTCAATACTGTTCCCCCAGACAGTTAGCATTATCATCAGCCTCTTTTTCTAATAATATTTTACCTTGCACTGAATTTAGGTGCTCACGTATCAAAGGATTTATGGCATCTAAAAGAACAAAGAAAGATTCCCCCAAAAAAACACCTTATGCCTAAAAAAAACACCGTATCCAGAAAAAAAATCAATTTATAGAAAATACTACGTTTGAAAACGCAGTGACAACTTTAAGAGGAAAATAAAAATTCCAGGTAAAAAATCCTTTGCATTGGAGGTTTACATCATCTACAGTGGAAACAGCTAGCAAATCCTCACCCTTCACATAACCATTCATTCAGCTCCTCATGCCATGGCAACAATGCCATTAAATTAAGTATCCTGTCAAACAGAAGGAGCCTATAAGAAAGCACTACCCTGGGTTGCATGAGAGGCCCAGGGCAGCCAGGTAGGCTTCCAGACTCCACAAACATGGTGCTGCTCAGAGGGACCATGTTCCTACTTCGGCTCAGCCATGGTATCTCCTGCAGCCACCGCAACCAGAAAGGGCCCTGAGAGCTGACTTTAATGCAGTCATATGAATACCTAGAGGTAAATAAAAGATGCGTCTAAGGGGAGAGGACAACCTGGAAACAATTCTTGCTTCTGAGATGTAAGGGTCTGAGTCTGTGCCTTGCAGTGTCCCTGTTTCTGCCAGTGACAGTGCCTGTACAGCACACTACACATCAGGAAATGTTTGATAATTACTATACAAGGTGAGAAATTAGCGTTTTACTATAATCCCAGAAATGTTCACCTCCACCATGTTTACCAGTAGAGAATAATGGCCATTTTAATGATGCCATATGAGGACCAGCTAAACCCACATGGTCTGTTCAGCCTGTAGAAGAGCAGACTGAGGGGAGGCCTCATCGCAGTCTACAGCTTCCTCACGAGGGAAGGAGGAGAAGCAGGCGCTGATCTCCTCTCTGTGATGACCAATGATAGGACACAAGGGAATGGCAGAAAGATGTGCTGGGGAGGTTTAGGTTGGATATTAGGAAAAGGTTCTTTACTCACAGGGTGGTGGAGCACTGGAACAGCTCCCCAGGGAAGCAGTCACAGCGCCGAGCCTGACAGTATTCAAGAATCATTAGGGCAATGCCCTCAGACACATAGCGTGAGTTTTGGGGTCATCCTATGCAGGGACAGGAGTTGGACTTGATAATCCATGTGAGTCCCTTCCAACTCACAATATACTATGATTATAACACATCAAAATGAAGAAAAAAAAACAACCTAAAACCCGAACTTCTTTGTTTATAATATGGTGTTATCCAGCCACATTGTTCAACACCAACAGTGTCATTTGTGAAATCAGTGGTGACATTTAAATGCTTACACTTCCGAGTTAAAGCCACATGTAGATACAACGAGCAGCTTCTCCTGGTATCTCCAGTCTGCCAAGTCATAAAAGCTTTCAGTACCTTGGAAGTCTTCTGGATTTTTTTGGAGGGAGCTGTTTGTTTTTTTTAATAGCTGATTACTACAAGAAATGACAGAAATCCAAAAGACATTTTACCCAGTTCACTTTTAATGTTTTTGAATTGTTGTCTCCAGAATAAGTTTTCTTTATTCATTCCTCCACAACCAGCAATTTTCTAGACAGAGATTTAAATAAATTAGTGAGCAGTGGTGTGCCATATCAGCATTTCTAAAATTAGTTGCATACTGGTAACTCTGATTTCCAGCCTCTGCTCCACCCTGTGGCAATCCGACTACAAAGACAAAGGACACTACATTGAAAGATGCTGATAGGCAGAATGTCTTATAACTGCCAGAAATACGTTAGTATCCTTTATGCACTACAGTCCCCTGCAGAGTTCATTTCTTAGTTCATCTCCACCAGAAGATCCAACCAACTTCCAGCTCATCTTATGATACATGGAAATGGCACTGTTTTTTTCTGAGAATCCTTCAAAGTCCTGTTCAGAGATGCTAACTCATTTTTGCTTCCATTCATGTTGTCAATGATAACCTCCAATGCGTTAACAGACTAGACAAGCATCCTTCTGGAAAAACCATCTGCAGCTGAATTGAGAGAGGTACTTGGGCTCATATATTTTTTTCCTGAGACACAACAACAGAAAGTGCTAATTTGTATGCTACTGAAGTGAGATCTTCAGAGCCCTGCAAAGTTCATCCAGGATCTCCCCATGTTTCACAGCTAAGAATGAGGAGCAGACAGTGAGCAGAGGAGCACTCCACTATGTTTTGCAAACCACTGCATGCTGTCCTTAGGAAAACTTTACCATTAAGGGCTGGGCTTCAGGGCTGATACCGGAGCACAGCCCAAATGCTAAGAGACAATCTTGACTGAGAAATGTACTTCTGAGTCATGATTCCTCCTGTGCTTTCTCTTGCTGGGAACAGTAGTTTCTCCTAGATCTATGCCAGCCCTTGATCACATGTTAGATCCTTATCGCACATATTCCAAATCCATTAGTTGTACTGGCACAAGTGGAAGATGCAAATATGTGTGAAACTGCCACACTAACTCTTCTAATAGCATTTCTTCAAATTATCCATTCCTGTGCCATATACAACATCATTAACAGTTTATACTAAGGACAAACTGGGAGTGCTGCCAATGGTTCTTATTTCACCCCTCTTCCTCTGTATCCACTTGTTAATTTCTCTTCTACACTGAATTTGTAAGGTCTTTGGAGCAAGGACCAGTTTGTTATTCTGAGTCTGAACAGCTTTTAGCCAGTGAGATCACAGACCATAACTAGGTTTTTGCTGCTGCAACACATTCATTTTAATTGAAGTCCTACTTCTGATGAATTGGCCTTCCATTTTCCTTGCTTGTTCCCCTCTCCCTAATTACTGAAAAATTAGCAATGTTCAACCATTGACCCTCCATATCCCAGTTAGCAATGTCATCCCACTGTAACAAGTTTTAGCCATTGAAATTACAAAATCAATCCGCTGTCTTCCCTTGCCAGCCCTCCTGGCCCTCCTCTCCTCACTGTAGCTTTCCTCCTTAGTTAAAACAGACACCTTGCAACAAGACCCACTTGTTAAGATGATGCAGATTCCTACCTGCAAGACCTAGACAGGCAGGTGTAATCCAGAACCTGTATAAATGCTGCCCACATCGCCTGCAAACAACAGCACTGCATATGGGATCCAGACACATAAAAACAGGCTTAACTTTCCAGAGTTGCCAGAAACAAAGCCAACCACAGCCTATCTGCATAAATCAACAACATAAATAACATACATGAGCTGAGCACTTGCCATCAGAAGGATCACAACCCAGACTGAGATTCGTGCATAGGATTCAGCCCATACCTCTCCCAAAATGCAGCAGCAGCTGCTAAGAAACGCTATTGCTCACCAACTCATGGCAGCCCAGAAGAGGAAGAAAATCTGAGTGTTACAAAATTCTTTATTCTCAATCACTTCTCTGAATCCTCTTGAGTTCCATCAAAAATGCGCCACCGCAATCCAAGATGGGCAGAGATGAGACAGATCACAGGCAGGGGTAGAATATGCATATAGGCTGTTTCCTCAGTTCTTCAGTACCTCAGTGTAAGGAGGTCAAGGGAAGCATGAGACAACAGCAGAGTTCAGGTAAGCGAATTAAATAAAACTGCCGAATCCACCTGGAGTATGAATCTGAGTGAGACGTGGCTGAAAAGCATAGTTTGAGAATGCAGATGGATGGGACCTCCAGACCAACCAGCCCCAGCAATCAATTGTACTAGGTGTAAATGCTCCACACAACACATGGTGCGTATGAACAGCCAGCTGAGTGGGAGAATCCAGTGGCATGACCATGTACAAGACATCAGCCATAAACCAAAACATATGAATTTCATCCACTCTCTCCTCTCTCCAGTACTACGAGCAGAATAGCCCCCAACTCCACAAAATAGTTACTCCTTCATCCTTGCTGAGTTGAACTGGGATAAAAGAAATTGAATTACCAGCCCTGAAACATGACAGCTTTTAGTTGGTTTGCCTTCGTTCCCTGAAAGTGGATATAGTATAAGCAACAAGTTTGTGTGTTCACACCTGTCACTATCAATGAGTGCCACCTGGGCTTGGAGTCCACTCTCTAAGGAACAGTGACAAACCACAGGTACCCTAAGAAGGTAATTTAATCTGCAGCATAAGCAAAGACACTGGCAGTGAGGATGTCAGCTTCCAGGACAGTTTTTACATATCATTTCAAGGCCAGTTAAAGGGACCAATCTTTCCAGTGGCCCCTGACCTTTAAAATTCCCAAAGTCTTCCCAGAACACACCATGATGGGCTGAAATCCCAGTTCTCAGAGAACTCTTACTAATGTTTAGTCATTGCTACTCTTGGAGTGACACCAGTGATGATACCTACGTCCCCTTCTCACTGGTCCACTTTTTTCAGACTCTCCTTTTCACAGTTTGTTCCCTGAGCAACAAAGGAGCAGTCTGTGAGATTCAGCAAAACCAGCACTATGCTCCTTCCAGTCTTCTCTTGCAAGAGGCTTGCAGCTGTGCCACACATGCAAAACACTAATAATATTGCAGCACTGAGGCTACTGATTATTACAGCAATCATAAGAGTTCTTTTCAAATTATACCTTCCCCAGCTGGTTATTGTAATATTTTTCTGTGCCTTGTTATGTACGAACTTGGACAAATTTTGGGGCAAGGATCCTCTTTGTTATGTATAGGTAGTGCACTACACAAGAGATATCACTGGACAGGGTGGACTGCATCTTGCTGAAATGAGGTGTGTCTGAGTCTCACCAGCTTCTCAGGAAAAGATTGGAGGTTTTATGGAAGCGATGTGATGCGACCTAAAAGTGATGGAAGGAGTCTAGGGTATTGTGGGAGGTACAAAGAATGGATAGCCCACAGAGCTCTCATCTCTGCTTCTCCCCGAATGTACTTCTATAATGTATATAAACATACTATAAATAATATTTTCTGAGTTAATTAAAAAGGATTTACTGTATCTAAATAGGAGTAAAAACCTGCAGTGACTGTGTGATCCTATGCTATTTCAAACATACATTCACAGGTATGTCAGCCATCACCTTTGCCATCAAATTCACCTCCCATTCATTTCAGCTTATCACATGACTGCACACTGCTAATAATTTCCTTATCTCCACTATAAACATCAGTGGCTTAAAAAGGGTGCCATGACACGAAGAATAATCCTCAGCAAAAAGCCTGATTTAATGCTCGATTTTCTGACCCAGGACGAAGCCAGCGACTTTCCTCTGCTCTAATATTAAAAAAAAACCAAACCATCAACCCGCAGGAAACCTCCTGTAGGTGATATAAAGCCACCAAGACAGAATTAGAAAAGTTCTTGCACCTTGATACCACGTTACATGAGGCATGACATGAGCCACAGAAAAAAGATTCTTATTGATGAAGGGTATGGTCGGGCCGTGAAAACAGAGGGCTAAACTCATCACTTCACTCACATGCCTTTAAGGTTCAGTTTATTGTTGTTTCTCTTAATGCCCAGCTTGTGGAACCAGGAAACGTCATGGCAGATGCAGCTTCCATTGAAAATAAATAAATAAATAAATAAATAAATAAATAAATAAATAAGGAAAAACTGATCACATGGTACTGACCTGAAGAATCACAACACAACTGTTAAATAAAACCACCTCAAAGGTAATAATTTCAATCAGCACTGTCTACAACAGACATGTTTTTAGGCCTCATTCAGCATGAGGCTGCTTTCCCCATGCAGGAACAGTGGCAGACACTCCAGGTCTATGCCTTAAGCCCAGGACTCTAGCACTAGGGAGAAAGGAAGCGAAACAGCTGGTTGTTAACCTTTTTTTTAAACCATTGCACTACTACACAGTGAGGACTAACTTGGATGGTATCATTGGCATACTTCTGGATCAAGGGGTAGAAGCTCTAAGCTTGCTTTATTTTTATAGATATTCCTGGGTAGTTGTTATTTGAGCAATATTGCTCCTAAGACTCTTTAAGCAGAAGTGTAACCTACCTTTCTTCTCATTGACATTCCTTTTTATAACTCAAGAGTAAAAGAAGCTATTTATATTTTGTCCCCATGAAGTTACATTTAACATGACTTGAACATGTCACTCCTTTAGTCTCCCTCTTTATTCTTTAGATCTTCTTCAGGATTTGCACCTAAACCATGAGTTTGTAGGGATAAGAGGGAGGCTCACTGCCCAAGCATAAGACCCAAATAGCTACAAAGCACACCAACCTTGGATTTCAGCTCTGAGCAGTGTGCTCTGCACTAAAATAACAAATGAGGCTTAATTCTCCTCTCCTGCTCTTCAGGTGCCAGTGTGGAACTCATAGCTCTGTACTGTCAATGGAAGATGGGAAGTGTGACATACATAAAGAAGATGGATACACCTCAGAAATCATGGTCCCCGGGCTGCCTGCAGAGCAGAAATAGCTCAAGCAACAAACAGTTATTTTCCACCACTACCTGATCAAGACACCTTACTGCTGACCAGGTCTTGGGCTTCTCCTCAGTCCACCCAGAGCACACAAGGTCTCCCCATGCAGGCCAAGAGCAGCAATAGGTTTTACACCAAAGGCCCTTTGCAATTAGAGGAAAATAGGCCACTTGCCTGAAACAGGCACCAAAACACCAGGAGAGCAATTAAGTTTTCAGTATACAAGCAGCACCTTCATTAAGTAGCTCCTAACATTTTGACCTACAAGAGTAGGTTTTTACCTCTCACAGCACAGTTGCTTCTCTTTGTTCTCCTTTTTGCAGCTTTATTTCCAACATCTCCCTTGCTTCCTTCTCCAGCTTAGCTGCTGTTTTGTCATCCTCACAGGACCTGCATTCACAGAAACAGGCTTCTTCCCTGCATCACTGCTACTCTAACCTCACTGTAAAAAACATTGGGTTTATTGCTTATTTCCACCACTACCTTTTTTTTTTAACCAAGTGGGTTGAATACCACTGGGTTTTTCCCTCTGTACAAGGCAGAAACCAGACAGATCCATCTTTTCTCCTTGTAGGATAAGTGGTAAGAAGACTGCATGGACACCCAAAAATTACATCCCACTCTTCAGCAGAGCTGACAGCTGTGAAGGAATGGCCATATTGTAGTTACATTTTTAGATAACTCAGAGATGCATCTAGATCTTTGTGCTCTGGAGAGAATAACATTGACTTGGGGCCCTTTCCAGACAAAAAAAATCCCCATGTTTTGGCAATTATTATTTGTATATCAATGTAGGGACTACATCGCCCAGAAGGACCAGCAGTGATTTCTGACGCCAGTCCTGCAAGCTATGCTTTCATTTCTGCATGCATGTAAAACTTGGAGGATGTCAGCAGAATCCCACAGGAACACAAGGTAAACCTAACAGGCACAATAACAAGTTTTATGTACAAAACTGATTCATAATCCAATGCTTTATAAATTTTGTTATCTACATTCATTTATTTACCTGCTCTGAGAAAAGTGTTCCAGAGGTCTTAATGTTTGGGGCAGACATCATAAGGTCAAAAAGGATGGCTCCATTTTAACCTCTTTTCTGGAGCACTTTGCAAAGTTATCAGCCCCACAAGGCCCTCAACAACATGATCAGGATGAAATTAATCTCATTAAAAGTTAATGTTTATAATGTAGATGCCTACATCTAATCCATGTATTGAAACTCCCATCATGGTCAAGGGAGATCTATTTATTCAGTATCATCTCAGGTGAGCAGGATATGATATATCAGTGTCATCATTTACTTCAGGATGAGTTGAACACTCATCAATACTCCTACAGCATTGATCTATATGGGCAACCGAGAAGATTGAAATGACTCAATCATGTTTAGACACTTACAGAGAAAACACGTACACTTAGTCCTAAGAATGCCAGCCCAATCACCATTAGCACTACTACTTATGCTATGTTACATTATGATGTCAACAATCTAGTTAGAAACAAGTGAATTTATTTTCCTCAGTTACTTCATCACTCATTTAAATTAAAAAAAAACCAAACAACTCACATATTCCTAGTTACATTTGCAAGCCCTGCTTAATCACCAGTCAAGAACATGAAGAATTACTGATCGAATACCCCAGCTAAGCTACAGCCTATGGTTGCTTTTGGAAAATACCCCAAGTTTTGTTAAAAGTGACTAGTGTAAAATTGATAATTTCTTGCACAAATTCTTCCAGCAGAATTGTGTTCCCTTATTTGACCTCATCTCTAACCCGGATTTATCTTGCATCATCTTCCAACCATTGCTATACCATCATTTATGCAATTAAGAAGCCCTCTGCTGTGACAGAAACTTCCAGTCTTCATAGCCTGGAACAAACATTGATGGAGCACTCAGATTAATGCTTATAAACACATTACCTACTTCAAGTTGCCTGGAAAGGAACTCCTGGAAGAATAAGAGGAAACAAGCACTGCCGATGAAGATGAGCACTGACACAATTCCATCCACCGAAAATCGTTTTTTCACTCCTTGTAATGATATTTCTTTAGTTACTGTTTCTAGAAAACTATAAGTTATTATTCTATAACAGAGGAGCTTTTCTAAGGTCTCCAGAAAAATATTGTTTTGGAGGTGATAATGTCCCGCTTTGGTCTCTGGGAGCAGTGCTATATTCTTATCCCATTTGCTGAGTAATGTGGTGATTCAGGTAGTAAGATAGAGCATTCGGTCCTGCCTGTACACTTCCTTCCTTGAGAAAGTTTCTGTCCATTTTCTGTTATATCAGGAACTCCCGTCCTCTACTTTTCTTGGTTATCAACAAAGACAGTAAATGGAGCTGCATACCAGGACCTTGTATTACAATCTCGACTTTGAGAACAATGGCTGCAGGTGTGGTTCAGGCTGTGTATGAAGTAGCATGTGGATCTTGAATTAGCCTGTAAATAAAACCCCTTCTTCCTAACACTGAGACTACAAATATTGAAAAACTAAAGGGACAGATACAAGCTCAGTTTGCAACCTTTCTGGGAAAAGAAATGGGCGTCCACCTCCACTTCATATTCCCTCTTTCTGCAGAGAACTGCTGATTCACAGTGAGAAATCTGTTACCTACACAGGTCATCAATAAATCACACTTTCTTAACACTACCATCACCCCTAGAGCAAAGAGCGATCTGGAGCCATGACTCAGAACTGTGTGGGTCTGAATCACAACAGCTCTAACAGCTTCTCCTAGAGTGATGCTACTTGCATAGGGACTCTAAATTTGGGCTGTGCCCAAAGTCACATCCTGGTCTAGAGGGAGTACTTTACCACAGGATGCTGAATCCGACATTGGCAAGCTGTGCAACTAAAAGAGAAATATTAACAATGACAAAACACAAGGTGATTCAGAGATAATTCCTGCACCTAAACGATCTTGCACCATATGGTAATTCCTATTGAGTCCCTATTCTGAGTGGCTTGGAGGGCACAATCTTAATGCTGACTTAGGTGAACTCAATGTCAAAGTCCAGTAAGTTACAAAAAGCATATTAAAGATGAAAAAGTAAATACAACTATGTTTGGATAAGAGAAAAATTGTCATGTTACCTACATCAACCAGCTCTCAGCACTTAAGCCAACTGAATTTAAGTCAGACTGAACTGTACTTTAGATACAGAAAATATGAAAGGATGACAGCTCACACAAAAAGCACAGCTGGACAAGCCAGTGATTAGTGCCAAAGGAAGGAGAGAAGATGGGATTAAATGAAGAAGGGACAGGAAGAAATAGAAGGGAAAGTCAGGACGAGTTGTAGAGAAGGGATAAATTACTGAAGACTAAATGATTCTTCTGAATGATAGATAATTGGAAGAAATGTCAAATTACAACAGTAAAAAAAAAAAAAAGTCATTGGGAAAGGTTTCCTGTTTTCAGTGAACACTATTGATAGCACTGAAGATTATCCCTAGCATCTCCCTGTGTCAGTACTCCAAATATAGACAGCATTGGTATGAGTGAGCCTAATGGCAGACAACTCTGGCCAGTATGAGAGTTGTTTCCTCCACAGTGTGCTAGCATGCCCAGCATCTCTGTGCAGAGTCTGCATCTCACTTCTGTCCATGCATATGCAAGACTGAAAGGAGTGGGGAGGGGAGAACACTCTCCATGACTCTGGGCCTAGAAGTATGCCTGTTATGAGAAATCATAGAATCACAGAATCATAGAACTAACTCGAGCATCATTGAGTCATGCATAAAACAAAGTATTCTGTGAAGTGCCACAAAATCTCTTGATTTTCATAATACAAAGTAGTTCAAATCTTGGAGATCCACAAAACTTAAAAGGATACAGCCTTTAGCAACCTGATTAGGCTTTGAAGTTAGCCCTGTTCTTTGGATTGGACTGGAGACTACTAAACCCTTCTAAACTAAATGGTTTATGGTTGCAATTGTCTACTCCCTCCTACAGCCCTGACATCAGACAGGACTTACACCAAGAAATGGACAGGACAACAGCGTTTCACTTGAATTTCCCCAGCTTATCTGCACTGTATCTATTAACTAAAGGGAAAATCCCCTCTCGACTTCAGGGGTCAGGGAAAGAATGAAAGACTCCATGACTGCGTAAGTCAGCTTCCTATGTTAAGGAAACAAGCCATGAACGCCATGGTGTGAGTACTGGTAACTCTGGAACAGGTTAGTGCTCACTTGTTATCTTGACAGGGGATCTCCATCTCTCCTATTTACCCCATTCCTCAGGCTGTTTTCCTTTACTGGGAGGGCAAGTTTGTTTTTGAAGGAAAGTATCTGACCAGAGGTGCAGGACCTTGGCCTCTGGCACTAGCAGAATGTCAGTAAAAAATGAAAACAAAAATTGTGGTGGATCCAGAACAAGCTTGCAGTGCAGCAGCCAAATCCAATTGTTCTTCTAACTTGATTTACTATACATTTGCAATGACATGACTAAAAGAGGTTGCTGGCTCAGTATTTCTGCAAAAATAAGAAAACACAAACTAGCAGCTGTTAAAGGAACACTCCACCACCCAAATATGCTTCCTTATGTCAGGGCATTTTCATGCATTCAGATTTTGTACAGTTCCAGTATTAGGTTCAATTACACTAATTTACTCATTCAGTTGGTTTATGGAAGTGAGTATGCCCTCTAAAATACTGGATGGTGCTTAAATATCTACAAAGTCTCTAGCTTTACAAGGAAAACTACAGCACATAAAAAGCAGCCTAAGCTTATGAATGACCTTCACAATCACTCTCATTCATCCTAGGTCATTTAAACTGACTTTCTGCATTTGTAACAGGCTTCAAAAGGACAATGTTCGAGCCATTCACAAATGGTCCTTAAATGACACCTTCTAGAAAGAAGGTTTGTCTGTTAATTGATTTGGGAGTTAATTTTGAGTGATGGAGACAGGAGGAACAGTGGAAATGGACAGAAATTCAGGTAAAGGAAGGAACAGAACTGCTGCCAGAAAACTACCACCATACTAACTCTTGTGCCCAGGTAATTCATGAATGTCCACAAGAAGATGCAGGGAGAACTGAGTCAATCACAGCCTTTGATTTGAAGCTTGGTACAAGAGGTAATTAAGCATGGGTTTGAGCATGACCTCAAGATCAACTGCAATTACGATTATAAATCAAAAGCACATTTTGATGTTCAGGGAGACAGATCCCACAGCAAACCAGAGAGCAAAGGGAAGGTAGGAACGTATACTCAAGACTCCTAACTACGTAAAGCTCTTAAAGCAACTGGATTCAGCAGCGTAAGTAGGATGACCAAACTGAGAACAACAACTACACCATCATAATTTTCTTTGGCCTAATATCAGAGATAATTATAGGTCTCACAACTTGGGATATTAAGCAGCCACATACGTACAGCTCTTGAGGAAAGGGAATTTTTTGTTGAGCCTAATATTAATGAAAGTCTATGTAACAGTAAACTCATATTCCTTTTGCCTTTAGAGGCAGGACTCATCTCGCTAGAACTGGCTTTTACTACAGACGTTTACCAAAGCTCAAGCCACCTCAACTCCTGCTACAGACAAGGAGAATTGCTAAATGGAGCTGAAGTTGTGATTTATTTCCAGGTAAAGCAGATCCGTATATCTGGTTGTATTAATTGTAGCATATAATCTACTGAGCCTATTGACTAGATCTCTACTGAACTTAAATACCTATTGCACACATAGAACTATACAATAATATATCTAAATTGAGTTATCTCAGTGTGGCTTTGAATCCTGCCTCTCAAGCCAGGCAAAAAAAGTTTCCCATCCCTCAGGTGGTTTTGGTGTATATAACCAAATTCAAGCTAGTCATATGAGGTCTCCTTTGTAGTCAGTGGAAAGTCTGAAGCACTGCAAGAGGTGACTAATTTCACCTATTTTAGAATCATCTTTAGAGAGAGATTAATTGCACTCAAGAAATTTCTATTTTCTGTTTTTCTTCAGCAGCTGTAAAAGAAGTCCAGACAGCTACCTCAGATAAGGAATTAAATCAATGGATTCTATCATGAAAGTTGAGGGTTGGCCTCTCAAGCCCTGAAGAAAAGCAGGGAAATACATTTTTTTTTTTTAAGGAACTTAGCATTGAAAAGAATATTTGAGAATGTATTACGTGATAACATCATATTGTGAGAGCAGAAACTGCCATGAGTGTGCAGCTGCCGCACCTCACCTCTGTGCAGTGTCATTGAAACCAGGACCTAACAAGGTAATGGAGCCACATCTACAATAATGAGTGAAACAAAATCAAGGAGTGCTGAAACAGAAAAAACAAGAGCCTAAACAAAATCCCATGAACAGGAAGAGGAAAGGATATAGAAAATAAAATGTGCTATTGGACACACATGTAGGGTGAAACCTATATTATTTCAGTGGGATAGGTTACCTTGTATGTCTTTATCTAAGTGAAAAGTCCGATGGCAAAGTTAAGTGGATTTTTGCAGAGACCCATTTTTTGTCAGTAGAAGATGTAAAAGGAAAACCGATGGAGATTCTCAGTATTCTTTCAGAAAATCACCTGCAGAATTGCTTTGAACGTTGGCAGCATCTTATGCACCTGTGTGTCAACTCAGAAGGGAATTATTTTGAGGGTGGTCATAGCTGAATTTCTTAATTTGTTAAATAAAAAGAATTAGAGGCACAGTCTCCGGTTTGTTTGCATTGGACCTCATATAACCTCAAAGTGGTAAGATCTCACATATAATGATGATGTCTATTATTTGGATAGTTCCAAAGATGTTCTGTCCTGCTCTCTTGTCTATGAGGCCAATTGGCGTGATCAATGCCTCCCTTCTTATCACTGACCTCACTTGTTTCCAGAGCAGGAGCCATACACACACTCCTGCTGGGAGTGGACTGTGGCAACACTTAATATGTGCCCATTCACTAGTTGTCCCAGATTAAAACCATGGCAAGGGCCATCCAGCAATTTTGTGTTATTGGCCAGTGTGTGCCACTGTTTGGAAACATTCTTGGCATGGCTTTGCCAATTAGTCTAGACATAGTTAATGACTGCCCTAGGTAAGAAAACCTGCTGCCGTACCTGCAGTGCAAGTATGGTCCTGAGCCGTGGCCCTATGCATCTGGTGCCACTGCACAGACAGCATCTAAGCTCTGATCAGGGAGCCTCAGTCAGTTGTGTGCATTGAAATTCTTCCAGCACACAGCACATCTCAGAAGAGCAGCAGCGTTAGCAAAGGTAGAAGAGCAAATTCCAGTTCGTGTAATTACCTTCCTAAATTAATTCCCCTGCAATTTCAATCAGCTGCTCTTGACATTCCCTCCTCAGGGTGTAATCCCTCCTCATAAATGCTCTGAGCAGTGTATGGGGAGGCATGAGGGGAACAAAGATAAGCAGAGCTGATGCTGCACTGCTGAGAACCTGGTGGGCAGCTCCCCACTGTGCACTTTGGGGATTTTTGCTATCAGTCCCTCAACAGCTGCACTTGCTTCTCCTCCATCATCACTGAAAACAGAAAATGTTAGACTCTCTGTATTTACAGTCAGTAGGGAATATTCTGTAAAGAGTCTTCTGGGTTAGGATTAATGTATCTATCCACCCAAAGTTAAGTATAAGCCAAATCTAATGCACAATAACTAGGACTTGGATGGGTCAGGGCATTTCAGCATTGCTTTAGCTCTGCTCTGGTGGTGGATGACACTGGGAACACTGAATTATTTCTTTATACAAGGTATACACCATGTCAAAAGCATGAAAATCTGAGATGGGAAGATAATTAAACGCATAATGCTGAACTAAATAGATAAACATAGCCCAACAATCTGGTTTGAACAAAAAGAAATGAATATTTGCTGTTTCGACATAGTTGTAACATGTCATAAAATCTTAGTTCTAGCATTAATTCAGATGACCGAGAGAAACTACATTAAATGAAAAACTGACTTCAGAGCTATAAAAAAAGCCATATGAAATAATATAATATTAACGAGGAAAGGGGGGATCTTGTTATTCAGTGAAATACTGAAAGGAATTTCTTAGTTCTGGTTTTATTAAGTGCTTCCTTAATGATCTATAAAAAGAATTAAATTGAATTTTAACAAATTTGCAAGGTAGTAATCTGGAAGATGACCAAAACACCAGTGAGCACAGAAGAAAGTAAATATGAAAAGCATCTGGAATTAGAAAACACCACTGGAGAGTCAACACGGCAATCCCAAACTAATGCAGTTTGGCAAAGGAATGCAAAACACATCCATGCAACTCAGAAACAATTCTGAAAACAAGGAGGACAAGTGACATGCAAGTATCCATAAAATGGCCATTAAAGCCAAAGGAAGCAAAAGACAATTGCTAATGCAGACGGGATTAGGACTTCTCCAATCTCCCCACTGTACAATGGACCTATAATGCTCCACCATACACCAGAAACCTAGAAAAAAGCAAAATAGGAAAGATACTGGCAAGACTGATGCATGCAGGGAGTGAGAGCATATGCTACCTCAAGAAACATGGGATTCTTCTGATGTCAGATTCAACATTTCTCCAAACAAATACTTAGCAGTGTTGGAGATACGCAGCTCCATTTCAGCATGGTTTTTAAAACCCACCTACACACCAGCAAAAGGCAGCACCTATCAGGAGCTGTTACCCTGGTGACTATTAACCAGAGGTGGCTTTTAAGGTATAGGAGGGAAGACAGTAGCTTTGACAGTAGCTTAGGAGGATCTCATCAGGCCTAAGTAGAGCAGTAAGCTGTTTGTGCAGAGGAAGCTGACGAGACCTAGCGCTGCTTTCCACCAAATTTCAGTCACACTCTTCTGCTTTGGATAACCTCAGTGTCACCTTAGATAGGTTCCTCCTGACATCAGTTGGGACCTTTCACTTGGTCCAAGTTAAACATGCTCTTAAGCAGTTTGCTCGCTTAAGGCTGGGGAAGGCAATTTAAAGATTTCCAGCCTAAAAGTTCTCCCAAAGTGCCTTTTTCCAAAGCAGGTTACCATGAACCTAAATATCCCTGGGCAGGTCCCTCTCTCCACAGAAAATGCTAAGTTTCCCAGCTATCATCTTAAGAAAGAAGACAGCATATACTCAAAGGCTCTTGTGGACCACATTCCTTATAAAGCTATTAATATTTAAGTTATCTGCTAGAAGCATTAGCAGATGCAATGTCTCCGTGGCTCCATTCCTTCTGTAAAGTTCCACACACAAAAAGAGGTATAGCTGTATTAAATACAAAAATAAACATTATTATTTATTTATACCATGCAAGACTGATCACGGTAGTATTCAACCACTCAGCTGCCTAGCCATAGCTAAGGTCACTGATCTATCACACTCCTAAACAAGATATAAATGATCTTAACACTCACTTGACTGATTTGGAAAGCTTCTTACAGCTTTTAAATTAGATCCAAACTACTGAAGTCTAGACCTTGTCCTTGAATACGCATTCCATCACCTGACCTTACATATACATTTCAATGTTGGAAAGGATTTTTTGCTGACCAAGAAGTACAGAATTGTGCTGTACATACATACACAGGTTTGTACATTGGCTAAATTATAAATAAAGAGGATTTAATCAAGTGATATTTGAACACAGGGAGCCCTAAAGAAAGAACAGAAAGATGAGAAGAACAGAGCCTTTGGAGAGGTTTGGGAGAAGCAGTAACTGCTGGGGCAACTGCACATTCACTTGCACATACTCAACCTCACAGTAGTATACAACTGGCATGATATGTATGCAACTATTTTTTAATCCAGTTGTTAATATGCATAGTCTTTGGTTATCATTTTTTCTAGGTTTTGAATGTTTCTACATTCTGCACCAAAACCAACAAAATGGGGGTAGAAAGTCTCTCCCTGATAATTTTTGAAATGTCTCCCTAATCTCCATTTTAGATTAAAATAAGAAGAAATACCCACGTGGCCTCTCCGCCAGGAAGCCGATCAAGAGATGCCCAGACCCTGCTGTACCCCAAGGGGATCTGATGTCTGCTGTGAGAATGAAAGAGATGGACAAGAAGAGACAGAAGGCTTCTACAAGACAAATGGTGCTTCCAACCAGACCCCAGCTGCCGTGCTGGACATATTGCCATAAATACAGTCCTGGGCTTTGCTGCTGATGGTGCCTCCAGGACTTCCAGGGCAGCACTGAGGTGGTGCTACTCTTCACTAGCAGGTTTCTGAAAAAAGAGGAAAAATACAATTTGCTGGTGGCTGCAGGGGTTTTGTGATATCATCTGGTCAGAATGATGAAACTTGATACTGTTCAGTTTTGTAGAAACTAAACCAGAGGCTCTGAATTTTCTCAGAGGGACTTATTCCTGGGCTGAACTACTGGCATCAAAAGACTGTCTGCTGAGTGTTTCCTGTTGCTGGTGGCACCAATGCTTGCCCACACATCACAACTGCCCTTCATCATCACCAGCTATGGTTGATCTCAACTCCCATCTGCACAAGGCTGCATCGCATGGCATGAGCAGGGGATTTACACTTGCAGAAGGATGGTCAGGGACTGCATCCCAGGGGTTCTGGGGGACACTGAGATGCATGCTTGTGCTATAGGCAGCCGTGTGCCTGCAGCTCCAGCGAGCCCATCAAGCAGGCATGAGCAGCACCAAAACTCGGCAAGTTAGCAGTGTAGCCATGGCAACGCCAAGCACACAGGCTGACCAACCCAGCTGCAGGTACCAGCTCGGGGAGGGGTCTCACTGTCGGTGCTGATGTCCTAGCAAGGAGTTATGAGGCTGTAGGAGAAAACACACCTAACGGCCTGTTCTCTAATTTCAGAGGTAGTTCTGGTGCTTAAACAAGCATTGGGCACCTATGAGCTACTGAAGTGATTCAAAAGCTACAGTGGGAGATTGCAAACCACTCACATTATGCAGCCTTTGGCTTCCCCGGGCTCTGCTGCTTCTTCTCATTCCTACCAGCAAACCCCAGCTTTTGGCAGCTGGTGACCACAGCCTGTGACACTGGTGGATCCCAACAGCTGAGATGATACAGTCACATCTCGCTAAACCGCACACAAACCCAGGGTGGATTCCACAAGCCTTGATGGATATGCAATAGCAGAGGTGTGCAGTGAGGTTTCCAATGACTAAGACTTCATTATTTTTTACAAAGCACAGTGCAGAATATTTATCCATACATTACGATGAATTAGCATAAATAATTAAAACAGAACACACATTGGAAAGCACAGAAGCAGAAGGCATTTGCTAATGGACAAGGCTTGCTCTGCTGCTCTAGGGACTTACTTAAAGACAAGTCCATGTCAAACAGGACAAGGAAGGATTTGTATTTATCCTTCTTTTTACCCCATGCCTGTTCCCATCTCACCTCATATGACTGACACAGGCTGGTACAGCACTGCATCTTATGGAGCATCTCCATTTTCCAAAAGGAAAATAATGGAAAGCCCCCAGACCTTCAACCTGTTCCCTGAGTCCCTCAGCACTCTTTTCTGCAAACAAACCACCTACGATCAGTCATGCAAGAGGTGATGCTTCCGAGGAATACTGATGATCTGATGGATTTAATGAATCTGCCTCCTCTTTTTATTCCAAATATAGAGTGGTATTGAAATGGGTTTGCAGGACAAATAGGGAAGGATTTTCAAGTCTTCCCCATGGTTTCCCTCTCTCATTAGCAGGTAAACTGTGGAGATCTGCACCAGCAGAGTGCAGCCAATATTGCACACTTTCTCAAAAAATAAAATCTCTTCCTAGTCTTATTTTTCCATGAAAGTAAAGGCCACATTTATCTCAGAGGATGGAAATAAGAATATCCCTAGCTACCTCTCCTTCAGCTTCTCTCTTCTTTAAGTCAGGCTAAAAAACTCCTACAAATTGCAACTGCAAACTTGATACGTATTTTGTTACCCTTCTGGATTCTGCCCATTATTCACAAAACAAGTTGTGCTTAGAATTAAAAATAAACTGGAAAAACAAAATCTTACTTGTTTTCAACTTTCCATCTATTCATTTATGCTTCTGTGCATAAATAAAATATTTGATGGCTCATAGAAGCAAACAGGTATCGAGTCCATCTTCCTGCCCAAAGCACACATCCCACGAGGCACAACCACAGGGGTTTCCTGCAATATATTGCGCTGTTCAACACAATGGAAAATACAATATATCACAGGAATTGTAGTTGTACCTACAGGGACAGTAGCTCAAAAAAGAACAGAGATATTTTGTAGCCTGAGCTGCAACCCCCAAGAGACATTTCCAAATTAACAACATCAAAGCCTAAACCAGATTATTATTATTATTATAATTATTATTATGATTATTATTATACTGAAAATGTCCAGCAGAAGTTTAGCTTTACCGAGGTGAAATTTTTAATGGGAAAATCAATTTTCTCATACCAACCAAGCCTGTAAGATATTGCCATATTGCCAATAAGTCTGTGAACCCTGATGTCCTAGTAGAGGGAAATTTTACAGGTGTTATTTAAATCCCTTGTCTAGTAGAACTTCCAGAGAATAAATGTTTTCAGGTGGTGAAGGAAACTCATTCAGATATAAAGAAGAAATTCTTCACCTTGGAGGTTGTGAGGCACTGGAACAGATTGCCCAGAAAAGCTCTAGATGCTTCATCCCCAGAAGTGTTCAAGGCCAGGCCGGATAAGGCTTTGAGAAACCTGGTCTAGTGGAAGGTGTTGTTGGCCATTGCAGGGGGGGGACAAACCCAAACTATTCTATGATTCTATGTTCTATAATTCTTTAGGACTGAATCACCTTTCTCTTTGCTATAAGAACAGGCTTGGACAAACTCACTTGTGCAAAACAAGGAAGGTGGAAGAATCACAAGAAAAATATATATCATGTCATATTCCTTAAATCACTGCCAGTGAAAGCTGAACAACAAAACTACCATCAGGAACTTCGGCCTTTCTCCCCTGCACCTTTGTCTCTGGGGCTTGGTAGGGCCAAATCACATTTACGCATTCTCATTGAATTATTTCAATAGACTGAATCATTTCAGTACATCTAACCCCACCGAAATCAAAGAGAACGTTTACAACAGGGACTGTGTCAAACTTTATTTATGTGCACATTTTAACAGCGAGATACACAAGGATCACAAACTCTTTGCAGCCATATGGGCATCACTGTACAATTTAACGTACAGTCAGGCCTCACCTTGAATATTGTGTCCAGTTCTGGGCACCCCAATTTGGGAAAGATGTTAGGATACTGGAATGTGTTCAGAGGAGGGCAACGAAGATGGTGAGGGGGCTGGAGCACAAGCCCTATGAGGAGCGACTGAGGGAATTGGGGCTGTTTAGCCTGGAGAAGAGGAGGCTCAGGGGAGACCTCATTGCTCTCTATAACTACCTAAAAGGAGGTTGTAGTCGGGCAGGGGTTGGTCTCTTCTCTCAGGTGACCAGTGGCAGAACCAGAGGGCATGGACTTAAGCTTCGTCAGGGAAAGTTTAGACTTGATATGAGGAAAAAATTCTTCACTGAAAGGGTGATTGGCCATTGGAATGGGCTGCCCAGGGAGGTGGTGGAATCACCGACCCTGGAGGTGTTTAAAGGGAGACTGGATGAGGCACTGAGTGCCATGGTTTAGATGATGGTTGGTGTTAGTGTTGGTGTTAGTGTTAGGTTATAGGTTGGAATTGATGATCTCAGAGGTCCTTTCCAACCTTGTGATACTGTGATACTGTGAGATCCCATCTGTACTACCCTTTCAAAAGTTCTGGTATCCAAAGCTTTTGCAAAGACCTTTGCAAAGCCCCTTCCTGCCTCCACATAACACCCCCAATGTGTCCTGAAAGTTGGTGACCCTCTACCATCAGCAGCTTCCCGCTACTTAAGCCCTTTACATCAAATCTTCACCTCTGAATGTTTAGACCCATAAAGAATCCATCACATCCACCTATGACACAATTCCTTTTGGCCCTCAGCTGTTTATTCTTTCGGGGTTTTTGTATATTAGAGCAACCTTCATACTCTTAATTTGGTTGCATGGTGTTTATTGCAAAGTCACTCAGAAGACTGAGATAGTGTAACTCGTCATTAGGGTAAATGGGGCTTTTCTTATAAATTAAAACAGCACCAGATTTGTAGATTTTATGGAAAGACTGGCAATCTCTTACCTATCCAATGGAAAGTATGAACTGTTTTAGTGTGAAAAGAATCACTGAGAAACTGCTGGGATGGCACTACACAGTGTCACAGCAGCACCACTAGCATGAGAGTGACTCCTTTTCAGAAAGAAAAGGTTAAAAAGACAATTCATTGGAAAGCAAGAACAAAGGCTCTGGATATCAACTTAGGTGCTGCTTCCCTACTGCACAGCTCCTTCTCTCGAGCAGGTCATTGCTCTCCAGTCACAGGAACAAACTCTGAAGTGTTGCAGCAAGATTTTAGCACACTCTTCATCACTTTTTGGCAGTTTTCTTTTGTAGGGTTTGATCCTACAGTGAGGTAATAGTCTATAGCTCCTACTGAGTTCAGAAGGACCTGAGGCTAAACAGAAACACAGTATGGCCTTGGACTACTGTGCCCTCCTATGTGTTCTGGGAAGGAATGGGATATCTGTGCTGGGTTGAGAGAGAAGGACGTGTAGATCTTACTTCTTTTAAGGATAAGGACCCCTAAAAGAGTTTTTGGTTGGTTTTTTTTTTCATAAATGCTGAATTTGGCAAAGATTGTCTTTACAAGCTTGTTCCTGACTTCTATGAGAGCAGATCAGACTCATATCTCAGTTTTGCAGGACTGCCTAGTCACCAAAGAGAAGGCAGCCACATTGAGTGTCAGGTCCACTCCTACGAAGGATCAGACCTTACAAATGTGTCGATATTTTTCCCATTCTATGATCCATATTGCTTATGGATCTTAAGGTTAACCACACAACTAGAGAACTATCTAAAATGAATGTTGTAACTTGGAAGTTCCTAAACAACAGCAAACAAATGTCAATCTCTCCATTCATCTGGGTCTCTCTAGACTCATCCACGGTCCTATGGTTTATAGCAAGACATGAGCCCGGGCGTGGATTTGACCCAGTTGCCATAGTTGTCTGCAAACAGAGAGGCCAAGTGCTCATAATGCTCTGACATGTGCTAAAGCCTCACTTACGCAGCGTGTGGGGTTTGACCCAAGTAGATGAACAGTGTGCCCCTTGATCCAGACATGGCTCTCCCCAACAAGAAGCAGCATCGTGCAATACTGAGCATGACCGACCAGCAAGTTCCAGACCAAAAAGTCTTCCCAGCAAAAAACACCCCAAATGCTGTCATTCCTTGCCTGCTAGCACAAGCTTTTCTATGGCAAAAAGGGGCAAAAGAACTGAAAAAATGTCACACAACTTTCACAGTCCACATAAAAATCAAGCTGGAAAGCAGGAATCCGTGTCTCAAGACGCACTTTATGAAAACCCTGAAAACAGAGGGGCAGCAATGAGTGAGTGGCACACAGCAGCATTTCAGTAGTGAATGCTGCCTTTTCTTCCTCTCCCAGGGCTAAATCCCTGCAAACACCAATGAGAAATTTGCCAGAAGGTAAAATCACAGCCCTACACTGAAGGTGTTTTTGTTTGCAAGTGCAAGGACTACACCAGTGAGGAAGATTTCCCAAGATCCAGCTCCAGGGTCAAAGCCCATGCAGCCTAGAGCACTTTGGCAAATAAACGAATTTCAGAAATCACTGCTTATATGCTCTGTCACATAGAGCTCTGTACACGTTGTACCTTTGAAGAAAAACAGTAACTCCGTGATCACTGATAAATACCTTGGGTTTTCAAATATATTCACAACACTAAAATCCCCATTTATCTTAATAGGACTCTGTCAAGTCCATTTTATGCTGTAAAAAGATTTTTATATATGTATATTCCTTATGAAAAGAGAACAGAATTTTATTTTTAGGAATGTAAAGCAGTGGTCTTTAGCTTGACTTGTCATCTTTGGGCTACAAAACAAGTTTCATGTCATTTCGCTTGTGGACAGTTTAAGTTTCCGGTTGACAGTGTTGCAGTGCTGAGGTTTCATGCACTGCAGGGTGATGCTTACTGAAACCAAAACCTGATGGTTAACATTTGACACTTTCAACTATTGAAAGAGTCGCTTCATTCGCGGTTTAACCGCACGGAGTGCTCTAGGCAGTGTCCCCCTTAAGCACTTCGAGCCTTAAAACTGCTCAGAGCCTGGTCTTTCTGGCATCCTTAAGCACTTCAGCCCTAAAACTGCTCAGAGCTTGCTCTTTCTGGTATCCTTAAGCACTTTAATCCTCAAAATTGCTCAGAGCTTGCTCTTTCTGGCATCCTTAAGCACTTCAAGCCTTAAAACTCCTCAGAGCTTGGTCTTTCTGGCATCCCCTTTCCCAGGGTCTAAGGCACACGGGTTCGGGAATGCCGCTCCAAGGCAACGCGGGTGTAGATACAGGAGAAAGACACTTAAAAGAAGCTGTTCATTTTGGAAAACCCGACGACAGAAAAAAATAAATAAAATCACCGAGCAGGGCATCCCTATATCCCTGGCAAGACACTTGCCATCCCTACCCAGTGCTGGGTGAGAATAATAAAGCCGGGAATGATGAAGCAAAACGGCGGCGGCGGGCGCATCCCCCCGGGGTATCCCCCGTGCATCCCCCCGGGGCATCCCCGCTCCGCGCCCCGCGGAGGGCACCGCGCCCGCGTTACTCACACGAAGGCGTGGTAGAGCAGAGCCCAGCCGCGGGGTCGCTCCAGGGCGTCGTAGATCAAAGTTTGGATGCGGCGGTACTTGGCGTGGTTCCTCTTCACCGGGCGGCTCAGCGGGGTCTTCGCCAGCAGCCCCAGCCCCGGCGGGCTCCGCTTGCCGCCCTCCTCCTTCCCGCCGCCCTCCAGCAGCAGCGTCCCGTCGCGGTCGCCGCCGGCGCCCAGGGCTAGCGAGCCCTGCTCGGGATCGCCACCGCCGCTCGCCGCTCGCCGCCCCGCAGCCGCTGCCTCCCCGCTACCGCCTGCCGCGCCGCGCCGCGCCTTCAGCCCCATGGTGGCCACCGGAGCCCGCGGGCGAGCGGCGGATCGGCGGCGGCAGCCCCGGGAGCCCCAGGGCCATGATCCGAGCTCCCCGCCCCTCCCCCCGAGGATGATTCCTGTATGTATTTATATATATATATACGTGTGTGTATATATATATAGAGGGAGGATGATTTCTGTATATATTTATATATATACGTGTGTGTGTATATATATATATATATATGGAGGGAGGGGGGTGAAAAAAAACAAAATAAAATGTGGGGTGGGGGCAGGCAGTCACATCCCCGTCAGGTCATCCTCGCCGGCGGCCACCTGGGCCGGCGCAAGGGAGGGAAATCATCGCGGAGTTTATTTACCAGCACGATGCCCAAGCCCCTTCCTTCCCCCCCCCACGCCCCCACCTCGCCTCCTCCTCCTCCCAGCTCCTGCCTCCCCCCTCCAAGCCCTCACGCTGGGGAGTGGCCCATTGTATGGAGCCAGCAAATAGCCCGCCCCCCCTTCCCCCAGACCCGGGTGTTCTACTCATCCACGGAGCGTGGGGCTCTCCGCCACGGGGCTGCCCCCCACCCTAAACCCCCCGCCCGCCCTTCTGCCAACCCCCAGCTGGGGCCGCCAGCGCCGAGCGGGGAGATCCCGGCAGCCGGCGGAACGGGAGACCCCGTTCGACACCCGGGGATCCCCTTGCAGCATCACAGCCCCCCTCCTCCTCTCCGCGGCTGGAGGGGAGGGGGAGGGCATCCCCAGCCCCCGGCGGGGAGGGGGGCTGCTTTTACTGCCTGAGCAGGAAGGAGCGGAGGATGGGGATGAAGGATGCCGGGAGAGGCGGAGGGTGGGCGGCTGGAGGTGCTGCCTGGCGATGCGGCTCTCTGGGAGCCGAGCAGGAGCCTCCACCGGAGGAGCTGGGGTTGGGGAGCACCACACCCGGGGAACAGCTTTTTTTGCGGGAGGTGCTGCCTCTGCGGTCCCCAGCCCGGATGGTTCCTCGAGGGAGCAGCTACCCGGGGGTAGGGGAGGGTCTACCCTGACCCATCGCACGTAAGAACTCGCCCCCCCCCCCGCCTGTGCTTTAGCATGTGAAACAGCATCTTGGTCCAGCCTCAAACCTAAATCATAGAATCATAGAACGGTTTGTGTTGGAAGGCACCTGCAAGATCATCCAGTTCTAACCCCCCTCCCATGGGCAGAGACACCTCCCACCAGACCAGGCTGCTCAAGACCCCATCCAACCTGACCTTGAACACTTCTAGGGAGGGGGCATCCACAAGTTCCCTGGGCAACCTGTTCCAGCGTCTCACCACCTCATCGTAAAGAATTTCTTCTTCATGTCTAATATAATTCTTCCCCCTTCCAATTTAAAGCCATTAAAGCCTGAAAGGAAGAAATCAACAGTCCTGTACACTTTGTCTTTCAGAGAGCTTTTGTGTGCCCTGTACCCTCATGCCCTGGGATTTTTCCACAACACACCAGAAACATCCCTTCTCCTCTTAGAGCTGCTCTTAAGTAAAAATCTGCCTGCAGGGCTGAGCATTTACATAGAAACACCTTGAGAGGATACAAAGGGTCTAATTGAGCCTTTCTTTCTTGCCAGTTTAAAAAATAAAATAAAATAAAATAAAATAAAATAAAATAAAATAAAATAAAATAAAATAAAATAAAATAAAATAAAATAAAATAAAATAATAAAATAAAATAAAATAAAATAAAATAAAATAAAATAAAATAAAATAAAATAAAGACAAAACCTTACAGATTGCTGGCTGTTTTCATGAGAGATCCTTCTCCTCCAGATGGGGGAGTTTTCCTGGTATCTCTTGAAGAAATGCCAAGACACCCAAGAGCCCTTGCAGACTCATAAGAGAAGCAGATTTGCCACCTACTCTAGCTGCTACTGCTCTGTTCCCCAATGCATTTATGTTTTGAGCAGTCCTTCTTCTGTTTCATATACCAGGAAGGACAACAGATGGAAAGGGAATCCCTGGAGGTGATTTTTGGACCCATCAAAGGGCTGGAGGGGCCACACTGCTACCACAAGGCCATTACTGGAGGTGTCCTAGATCACTCAAAAATGACACTTATGTCATTGTATTGCTGGGTGGAAGAAGGGCTGTTTCTCCTCTGATATTTGACCCTTTCATGGTCCAAATGGAGCAGATTCTGTGCCAAAGAAGAAAAAAAACACCTCTGCCTTCAGCTCTGCAAGCTCCAGCATTAATATGTCTCAGTCACCACCTGATTTTGAACCTTTGCAACCCCAAGCAATTTGTCCACAAGCAGATGTGAGCAGACAGTGCAGTATTTCACCCACCCTGCTATCTCATCAGCAGCCGATGTCAGGTTAGCTGAGATCTCCATGACACTATCAGCAAGAAGTAGCTGGCTCGAGCACGGCACCGGGAGTGCATGCATTCTGTTCCCAGCTTAGCTAACATCTATCAGCATCATTTGAATGTCAGTTATAGTTGTATTCCCAAGGAGGGCTGTGGGAGGCTGGGAAGTTTTGATAACTAGGCCATTTATATCTCTCTCCAGCTCCTGTTCTACCGCAGTACAATAGTGATGATACTTCCAAATACCACAGGGGAGCTGTAAGCATTAGTGAGGATGTATGGGGCACCGAGAATAGAGCACTTACTTCAGAGAGCACCCTATGCCTTAACCTTCATCCTGGCATTGCACAGGAAGAGGTGGCAGGAGAAGGGGGAAGGAAATAAAATTGTCAATTCATCACAGTTTTTAACCACAACAGTAAATATTCAAACCAAAATTGGGATGGTAAATAATTTTCATGGGATTGGGGGCAGGGAACTCAGCAAATTATTTTCACTTGCGATGGGTTGTACCAATGTCAAATAGCAATAGGTGATTGATAGGCAGGTACACCAGCTTCTTTGGCTTTTATAGCCCTTACATGGGACACGACACTTTTCAGTATCAGTTATATGTTGGGCTCTTTCAGTCATATCTTCCAAAAGGCAGGCTCTGAGACATTTTCAAGTCCCAAATCACCCACCTTTTAACACTCAACAAGACAGAGTTTCCATCTCCTCTCCAAATTTAAAATCCCATTTCTCAATGTCAGGAATTCTCCTCCTCCACACTCCATCTGGGATAAATATTGTGCAGATGTAGTCGTACTGTCTGGGAGGTAGTGTAACACAAGGCGAGTTAGCTAAAACCTTCTAAATCAGTGAAAATGCTTTGAACAGTTTCAAGGGGATCTGAATCAGACCCTTGTGCTGGAGGTACTGCTGCTTGGGACCCCTATTGCACACCTGCTGGCAAAGCTCTCACTGGCGTCAATGGGAGCTTGTCCAGATGGAGCGCTCCAAGCTATGATTTGGCTTAATGAGCAATTAGACTCCATTACTATTATTTATGATATGTTTCTGGCAGCACCCAATGCACACAGGTTTGACATCCACCTCCTTGGCTGACACTGGAGATTTCTGTAATCAAAAGCAGGTACTTCTGCTGAGCTGGAGTTTTCAGCCAGGAGGCTATAACAGCCTCTGTCGGGAGTGTGAAGATAAGCATCTTCCAGTAGGTTATGCTGGCCCTTGTTGAGCAGAAAAACTGGTTCAGGCAGAGAGGTTATAGTTTATAAGTAGAGGAAAATAAGAAGGGATTATATGTGTTGGTCAAGATAATATGCCTTCAGTGACAGAGGAACAGAGATTCAGTACTTGAAAAAAAGGATGAGAGGGGTAATTAGGAATCAGGACCAGAAAGCAACACTGCCTATAGTGTGAGTGAAACTGTCATTAAAATGCCATGACCTATTTTAGTAAGATATGCTTTGAAAAAGATGCTGAAGAGCAGAACCATAGGGAACCTTTCCTGGGATGAAAGATTTGAAACTTGAGAACCTCTTGATCTATCAGTCTCGGATATAATAAGACCCAGTGTATAGAGGCTGAGGCTGTATAACCATAGAAGTGAGATCTGTTTCAGTGTAAGCAGGCAGGTGCTGTTGAATTCTGTTAGCCTTCTCTTTCTATCCCTCTGATGACTCCTCTATCTTATCAAGCAAAAATTTTGCATTACTTTCAGGCTTCTCATTTCTCTTCGACAGTGACAAGATCTAATCTCATTTTTAGTTGGTCTCTAACACCAACCTCTGATCAACCTTTGATAGAAGTTCCATCAAGCACCCTCTTTCTCTCTCCTCCAAAACTCCGAAGGCTTTGAGGAGGACACAATCCACACAGAAATCTACCTCATGATTGCTTTAAATTATTTTGTTAACACTCACTAGTGGGATGCCCACAATATCTACCAACATGCTTGTGTATAGTCTGGAAGCATCTACTGATGAATGACAAATGAGACAGTGTAGTATGGAGTGCAGTGCTGATACCCCAAAATTCAGGCAGTAGGAGCAGTCTAGACATAAAAGAGACCTGAAGCCCCATGGGGTCTGAGTTAGGGGGTTGCTATCCCAGACACAGCTCTGTGCTGTCACAGGTACATTGTTGAAACACTCAGCCTGGCTCATGTACTGACTTCCGTGTTCAGCAGCATATAGATCCGCTCAAGCATTTTCTGTCTCCTTTTTTTGCAGCCATGTCCTCCCTCCTTACAGTTATATGTCAAGTTATTTTCTTAGGGCTTTCTTTTTAGGGCTTAGCACTGGGGGTATTCTAAGCTTTGGCTATTGCGCTTTAGTGCTAAACTAACACAAAATGAAACATAACAGTGAATCGGTGGAACAGTCTACTCAAACATGAAACAAACTTGGATTTAATTCAGAGTTTCATGTTTGATCTTTATTTTTAAAAACCTATGGCCTAGTTTAACTCAAATTTCCAGTCTGTGATCCGCATATGGTCAGTGATTTGCACACTGTCAAATTTACAATAATGCCACCTTTTGGCTTCCAGATCTTTGCCTGAACTCTGCCTAAGTCAGGCAGAAAGGCACACAAAATTCTTGTCGGGGAGACTAAAATCAGTGTCTGTTGCATTAATCTGCTGGTGGGAGATGGGTGGAGATGTCCGTGAAATCTCAAAGCTGTGCAGAAAAAGGCAGTTATGACAGCTGGCTCTTCCTCCTCTAGACTGCAGATGAGCATCATGAAAAGTAGTTGCTGCTTCAAGCTGTTTTCCTTATCTCTGCAGCGACAACGTGCAGCTGGAGACCAGAGATGGGATGCTGCTCAGAGTTAGAATAGCTGTGGGGCTGACACTGCTGGTCTCAAACTGGGCAAAGCCATTAAACTAAAAAACAAACAACCCCAACCTCAACAAAATAACAAAACGCAAACTGTAAAATTCCTTCACAGGAACAGTGCTCACTTGAGGGATGGACCTATCAGGGCAGGTCCCCTTGTCTGAGAGATGGCAGGTCAAATATTCCCTGAATTGCTACTGCAGCAGCTTTGACTTGGTAGGCTGTCTGCCAGTGGTGGGAATGAGTCCACAGAAATCACCTATGCCAACTCTACTCTCCCTGAGCTAGTCCCCTGGTGCTCAGCAATCCTCTGAGCACAAGAGGTGGCTGCCTGTGCTATCCATAGAATGGGAGACTCCCAGCTGCCATTGACCTCACTTGCCTACTAGCTTCACAGAAAACATAGAGAGGAAAATAAATCTCCACCACTACAAATTACTGCATGGACAAAAGAAAATCAATACAGTGTAACTTCACACTGTCCCAATGCCGTTAAAAGATCATTGCAAAACAATCAAAAGACCATTCGTAATTCACTCATGCTCACCTTACTGAATCCATGGCACAGTGCATAAAGCATGTGTGTATCCATAATTTTGTCCCATCATTTTGCACAGTTCTTGTCTTTGAGACAGGAAATCTAATCCCATCATTTTGCACAGTCTTTGTCTTTGAGACTGGAAACAGTGTACCATCATTTTGTGCAGTGTTTGTCTTTCAGAAAGGAGGAGGGATTTCAACCAGCAAGGTTCATTCATTGTATGGGCCTTGTCCAGCAACTCCAAACCTTGGACTCCTGGATCCTTCCTCCCTCTGCCAAACTCTGACCATCTTAGTCCTTTACTTTTTGAAAAAAATAATTGTCCTAAACTTTTTTATTCCTCAACTCACTGAGCAAAGCATGCTTAACATTTTCAGACTTTTGGTCCATACTATTTCATTTCTAGGCATGCCCCTTTAGCGCACAAGGCACGGCAGCACTGTAACATTAAAAGTCAAAGGACTGCCTGAAAAAATAGCATAGTTCTTCAGAGAAGGCAGGCGAGCAAATAAAGATGGGTCTTCATTTTCCCTCATCTAATCTCACGTTCTATGACTTTTTTTCTGAACCACTTGGAAGCTATCACTTCCCCTTCTGACTGTAAGTAAATGAAAATAAGGTGAGACTCTCACTTCCAGGTGTTGGGACAACACAGAATCAAACTCAAATCCTGACATTTGAACTCTTGTCACTACAGCTGGTGACTCTGAGGAATATGTAGTGAAAACATTGCTGACTGAAATGATTTTTCAATTTCTTTTTAGATCAATTTCTTTTTTAGATTTTTAAGCTTCCGGAAAGTATGTAATATAGAAAAGTCTCTCTCTCTGTTAAAATTGGATATTTTCTCTTAACATTAGAATAATGAATTGAAATGTCAGTACTGGAAATCTAATAATTTTATGCATTCCACAACAAACGAGGTCACTCTAGAGTTATGAGATGGTACAGCCTTTGATTGCTTTTACAAAGCAGTGACACCAAATTCTCTCTTTGCATTCAGATCTGAAGAAGTTGTGTTTGCAATGATGTGTCTTGCAGAGAACTTATCCACTGATTTCCTTTACATTGTATACATTTCAACAAGAAAGCACCCTGGATTAGCAAATAGGTATCTCTTTTGGGTATTTTCTATAAATATTTATCCAGTATTTCTAAATTTAATCAAAATAGGAATGGCTCCGTGGCACGATTTGAAGTAGAAAATAGAGGGAGCATAGGAGAGAAAACTTTGAAGATCTGTTTATTTTTTATATAAAATGACCTACTGTAAATTCCTCACTCAAGTACCTTATGGTGGAGATAGGCAAGAGAGCCCTTTGCTTTGAATGCCTTGGATGCCCGCATTATGTTTCTCTGTGACATGAGCTCCATTACTGCTGCTACAATATGAGGATGATTGGGTATTAGTACAACATTACCACCAGCTCTAGGTAGAACCATAAAATGACCTGATTGTATGAAGTATCACGCGAACCAAAATGGTGACACTGGCTGCCAAGCTATCATGATACTGTCTGTTTTACAGTACACAATAGTCCTATTCCAGTAGAGTGCTAATAACTTTAGTGGAAGCTCTCTCTGATGGATAGGAAACACTCTTCAGATATTCACAGAATCATAGGCTGATTAGGTTGAAAGGGTCCTCTGAAGTACCTGACAGATATTTTAATTTCAAGGAATTTAACTCAGGAGTGCACTATGATTCACAGCTGTCAACCCTTCACATGTGGAGCTCTGTGTGGGTTTGCAAGGCTATCCCACCCCCATTTCACATTCAGCCCTTGAGAGAAGGGCATCCTTTGAATGACACTATGAGCTAATGATGATCCTGTAGTGAAAGTTTCTCTCCATTGTCTCCACAAATGTAAAAAAGTGATTATCTATTTCCATCCTCCCTTTTCTTGCTCAGTTGTCTCTAACTTGACATAAAAGCCAAGCTGAACTTTCCCCTCTCACCAGAAGTGGTCTCTGACAAGATCGTTGTGGGCTTCCCAAACACTGCAGCTCTGAGGGACCAGCAAAAGCCTTCAAGTCTTCACCACATACATATGACACTTTTCAGAAGGCTTCTCTCAGGTCAGGCAGGCCCAGCTCTCCCATGCGGTCGTTCTATGCTGAAGACAACAGTGAGCTGCACAATGCCAGGAGCTCACAAATTCTTTTCCACTTGGTTTGCAACTGAACAGACCCACCATAATACACACATCCCCTTTGAAAGATACCAAACCTATTTTCTGTTACTCTCAAATGTTGCCTTTCTATTTCATAATTTGTACCTTCTCAGTGCTAGTTTTCAGGAGGATAAATGGATTATCATTGACTGTAGAAAGCTGCACTTTATTCCACAGAGATAAATATTGATCAATCTGCAAAGTATCAAAACAACTTCAGGCAAGAAACTATACCATGGCTATAGTCTTTTTGCAGCTCTCAGTTACAGTGTAATGCTTGTAGCTTAACAAGCAAGGGATGCACTGGGATGCACCAGGGATCTGCCAAATCGAATATTTATTTCCTGGACAACAAATATCCACACCTCCCACTCCAAATGATGTGGGACCCTTCACCATCAGAGCACCCTGTTTCTACTACCAATAATTTTGCTGTTCTTCAAAAGAGCTAATTAGGAAGCAATCATAAGAACAAGGTTGCAAGGCTGTGGTTTGGAGCAACACTCTACCTACCCAGCAAGCTTCACTTTCTGGGCCATTGCAGCTGTGGGTCTAGGTGAATACAGGGTACCTATGGATGTACATATGGATGTACTTCCTAAATCATATTATTGTTTAGCTTGATTTCAGAATGGAAACTGGTAAGGGACAGTGTGTCTAGAAGACACAGCACGAAGAAGTAAGATTTGCTCTCACCTGTACAGGAGGAGTGGCAATTAATGTGTAGCACTTAAAATGTCTTGCTTGTTTTTCTGACTATTACTTATTCCCTGTCTGGCTGTGATTAATATTACTCTGTCCTATTCAGGGAGTGGTTGTTTGTCTCCTTTCCTTAGGACTTGATCCTGTGCTTCATTTTCTTCCAAGCCCAGTGCATAGTTCACTGGAGCATTAGGGCTTTAGTGCTTTGAGACTACAACAGCTGGCACTACACAGGGCCTGGCATGATGAATGGCATCCCACAACACCACAAGAACAGAAATGCTACTTTATTAATAAGCAGATGAACAGGCATGTATAGAGCAGTGCAGTTCTTAACTATGTGGATTGAGTTACCGACAGTGAAAGCACATCTGTTTGTCTCATCTCAACCAGATGGTTCCTTTCAATGCCCAAAGTTACTGTCATTTATTTAATCAGTAATTTAGTTCAGGGCTTGCTGAGGAGTGGACACATCCCCAATATGAGAATAGCTGTCTGACATCTGAAAACTATTACTATTCTTTCTTGGAAATAAGATTTGGGATAAAGGCAGTACATCACTTTATTTTTCAGTTTAAAAAATAAAAAATGGATAAGTTTTGTAAAAAGTTGTTAAAAGGCTGAGCAAACAATAATTCACAGCTTCAATGTCTGAGCAGTTCCTCATGCTCAGAGCTTCAGGGAGGTTTAAACCAGTGCACTGTTTTCTGCTTGGGACACTGAGGACATGCATAGCCGGCCAGGGACTGAACAGGCTGTTCCCAATCAGTCAAATGGCTGTTTGCTGACCTGTGGACTCTGTAAACTGGGCATATTTGATACATTTTTAACTGAGGTTCTGTAGCAAGGCCACGTATCTTCATGCCTGTCTGAATCTTAAGACAGCCTGAAATTACACTCAGTGTTGTGAAGTTTCACCTTTTGAAGAGGCTGTCATAACCTCCTGCAATCCGAAGCTAAACATCAGTTTTATTCTCTGACTTTTTGATGAAAAACAAAATCTTTCTTCCTTGCATGTTTGTCTGTTCATCTAGCTGTTCCATTGCATTTTCACAGGGGCTTTGGCTGTGGCTGGAGTTTAGCTTGTGGGGGGCTGAAGTCAAACTGAAGAGCACACAAACTTAATTCCAGCTTGATCCTCTGTGTTAGGCAGAAGATCATTTGTGATATCCAGGTTCATTATGAACCCTCAGGATGAAATCTTTAATAGATGTTTCCAGAGAGTTATAAGAGCAAAAGCTTCTGTCTACTGATTCTGACTCTTGAGATGATAATGAGGCTTCAAGCTGAGCTGAGGGGAAATGTTTTTTGGTCAAACTCAAAACATGTTGAGGAAAATAATTACATAGCTGAAATTGGGGAAGAGGGGGCAGGTTGTCTGTAGTGTAGAAGTTTAGACAGTGTGAAAATTTATCATTTTAGGGATTGTATGAAGTGTTTGGTTTATCTTTTCACAGTTCTCTCTTAGAGTCTCAAACTAGTAGTAAAAAAAATGAGAAATTTGACCAAAGTCAAAAAGCAGCATTTTGAGCAGAGGAAACTAAATTATTCCCACTTTCCTTTCCAAGCCTTGCGATTACTTACAGTACTGTTTAAGTTTCCTGATGTTCTTTAATGGAGTTGAATTTGCATGAGTTTTTTTATGGCATTGCTATGCATTCAACTATCTGACAGCAGCTAGAATCCAGGTTTTGTTCCCATCCAGCATGGCATCTCTTTCTCCTTATGTTTGTAATGTAACCCATCAGTGTAGTTATACCTTCTTAACAGCTTCAGATACCCAAACCCCACTCACCCAAGACTGCTGATGGCCAAGGGGCATTGCTGGAGCAGCTGGAGTTCAGGGTGTTGCAGTTTCCTCCCAAATGCAAAAGCAAGCTGAATTCTGACTAAAGGGAAATTACTTCTGAATCTGCTATAGCTGTAAGTTTTGGCTACAGAAACTGGTTATTGCTCTATTATTAAGGTAAAAAAGTTGTCCTTTTTTTGCTTGGAAAATATGCAAAATGAGTTAAGAGCCTGGGGGATCTGATGGCCTCTCCTTTCTGCTCTGGGGATTTACCATTCCGGATGTGTAAATGCAGTGGGGGTGCTTCCCTAGAAAGGAGTCAGGCACCTCTCTGCAGTTTCAGGGAGCACTGCAAACTCATTTATCCGATTTCATAGGGGAGGGAAAAGCAGGTTAATAAAAATAATAGGTTTGATCTTTTGGGGGGAATATGCTTTCAGGTTGCTGTGGAAATGACCAAATGCCACAATGTGAGGTCTTGGAAACTACAGTTGCTTGCAGAGCAGAGGCTTTGGACAGTGCAAGGACCAGAATCCATCCAAAGACTTTGCTATTGCTTGCAGAGGAGCACGCTGGATCCTTCAGTTCAGCAGAATCCTACAGTCTATGTTTGAATCCCATCACTTTAAGAGATTTAATTTTTTTAAAATATCTTCCTGGGCATTTTCTTTTTTTGCTTGTTTCTGCTGGCAGTTCTGAATGTAACAGAGTTCAGCACAGAGACCAGGTAGTGAACAAAGGCAGACTAACTACTGTAAAATGAGCTAAGGGGAAGAGTTGCAGATGAGGATCCATTATGCCAGATCACTAAATACTTTCAGGCTAAATTACTGTTGGTCTACTCATATCTTGGCTCAATCACTCTGCCCTTAAAAGAATGATCTAGCAAAGAAAGTCTAAATATATTTAGAGTTGGAGAATGAGTTCCCAGCAGTTCATCATTGAGGTAAGTGACAGAGCAGTTTGAAGATATTCTCACTGCAACTTGTTCATCTGCTGAACTTTCTGCTTGAAAACACACTTAATTCTTTCAGACTGTCAAGACCTTGTTCTTTGGAGGCATCACTGCTGAAAGGGAAAATGCCTCCACCACAAGATATTTTTGTTCTTACCAGGAAGCTACAAGAACATTAATTTAAATGCATTAGCGAGACGTTGCATATTTGTTCATTTTGGAGAGAAGCCCATGTTCCTCCTCACTGCCTCAGCTGCCTTTTGCCATTTCCGTCTGTGGCAGGGCTGCGCTGGAGCAGAAGTGTGGCTTGCTGCAACTGGAGACTGAAAACTAGAAGGGAAGTAGATCTAGGAGGCTGAATATGAAATTCCCAGGTTATTAACAGAACAACTCACAGCACATCAGGGAGCAAGTTGCTTGGCCCATAGTTTCCAATATTAGCCCTTAAATCACCTAGACACAAGTTGTATTAACCACCAGATCAAAAGCTAAGGGCAAGGATGACTTAGCCAAACCAAAAGTCATCATTCAGATCTTTTGAATACATTTGTAATTCCCCAAAAATTTCCAGCAAGTTTGCAAAGAGCAAAATAGTGCAACTAGTTGGAAATTTTCAGTATAGATTTTAGTGTCTGCAGTGGAGGTTGTTGTATTTCAAAGCCCCCATGCTTAATCCTCCATGCTTTAATTTCCCTACCTTCAAATGGGAATGGTAGTCTTGTGGCAATAATTAGTACCTGTAAAGCACTTCAGATGCTTATACAGTGCATTCCCTAGAGCCAGTTACTTACAGTCAATGGGATATAATGGACTCGTATTATCACAATAATTAAATACTTCACTTAACCAATGTTTATAGTACACCAGTGAGACAGAGGAAAGCTCAACTTTATCTGGTGGACAGAGAAAACACATAGGGGAAAAATAAGCACAATATTCAGAAAACTCTGTAACATGTAAAAAAACCTCATGGTTTTCTGAGCATATAAATTCAAAAGAGCTGTTAGGCAGCTTAGACTACTTAATTTAAGGAATACAAGAGTCCACCTTGAAGCTCAAAGAAGTGTATCCATGCAGTGAAGGTCCTACACTTGGATCCCAATAATCAAAATTATACAGCATATGTTTGGAACAGCTGTACTTCTGTGACCCCTTTCAAGACATTCACTGCCTATGTTTCTAAATAGAAACCTTCAACAAATTGTTGCTGGGACAGAAAGAGAAATATTTCTTCTCTGAAGTACCTGTCTTAATAGCCAAAGCCTTTTGCAAAGTACTGGTATTGCACTTCTGTTTACAAGCAGATATTTAATCCACACAACAATTTGGACATTGTTTTTACCTTTATCACACTTACATTGTGCCAAATATAGAAGTCTTTACTGACTGGATTGAGAATAGGTGATAGAGGCATTTTGTAAATAAAGGTATCTAAGATTTAATGCAAAAAAATGCATTCTAGCATTTTCTATCTGAATGGCTGGGTTCAGTTCTGCCTCTTCTTTCCTTTCTCCTTGAACCTGAGAAAGAAAGGATAAATTGGGAGAAGACAAACTTATACTGTATTTATATATACATATGATCCTTTCACTATAAACACACAGGCTAGAACTATAATTGCAAATGCTGTCTCACCAAAAGCTGAACTTTTGTTGACCTACCCCTACATTTTGTGCACTTGAAAGAGAGGATAAAAGATAGCTCTGAATAAGACAATATGTTCTGGGCATAGTAAGATGCAAAATGCATCTCCAATGTGATCACCGGGAATCAAGACTGTGTAATTTCAAACAGATTCTGAGTCATAGAATATATTCCTCAGAGGATTTACTGCAACAGAAGCAACAGTCAGCAGACTATCCTGTGTTTGGAAAACATACTCCATTTAACGCATCCTCAGAGTAATATTGAATAATGGAAGATATTGTGTGTCATCTTATTTTTTTATTGTACAGCACCACAATACAGGTCAAATAGAAACATTCAATCTTAAAAAACTACGTAAAACTCTAAGACATCAGTGGGGAACTTTGCTTTGACTTCTGTGAACTTTGCTAGATCAGGCTGCTCATATACCTATTATTTACTCAGAGTGCTTTGAATATGGCGTCTGATGCCATTTTCTAACCTTCAGATGAAGAAAGCAGACTTTTCTGGCAGTATCTGAATGAAAAACGAAAAGAACTTCTGCTGTCTATTTGTTACTACTTCCTCTTGTTACTCTCAGATATAAAATTATGCATAAACATTCACAGAGAAATTACAATTCATCATCGAGTAACTAGAAATATCTCTTCATTAAGCCTGACCCAAAGATCATCTAGTAATTCCACCATTCCTAGTGGGATTTTCCATCAGATGCCTGACAAAAGTTTCACTGAAACCTAAAGTAAAATTAGTGCAGTGTAAATAGAAGCAAATTTAGGCAATAAATAGGAGACCCTTGCATTGTGCCCTGCACATCTTCAAATCCAAAACTCCCCCTGCTCATTAAATTCCTACTTTGGGGTCAGGTGACCAAATCACTTTGCATTAGTGCTGTCAATAAACATGAGCCGAATTCTGATTTATGTGAACAACCACAATATTAGAGAATTTCTTATTTGCTTAAAGGGACAGTAAAGCAAGGAGAAATACATAAAGGCCTCCACTTTAACAACATCTGCTCTGTCTGTGCACTACATGTGACTTGAGAAGCATTAGCATTTTGTTTTGTTTTGGTCTTGTAATTAGAAGGATTGTGCCTCATTATCCTGCTGCAGTTCCCGCTGTGACACAATCCTGGTTATCTTTCTAAAAGAAATTTTTCATACGCAGTATCCAATTCTGTCAATTGATTACAAAGCTTTGGAAGCTTCTGCACTTCTTATTTCAAGACATTATTTAAAGGAAAAAATCCCACAACCATTTATTCCCATGGAATTATTGTCTCCTCAGGAATGATACAAAGAAGCACTTAAGACAAGGCAGCTCATTTCCATAGAAGATAATGATTGGGGGTACAGCTATCTTTTGGGAGTTTCATTTTTCCCCTTTTCCTTTGCAGGATAGCTCTTGTTAGAAGGTAAGGGTAGGGGAACAGTCCACATGAATTAATGGATATAAATGTGGTGTAGGGGAAAATGAGGATGGGTCATTGCTTTTTTTACCCCAAAAAACCTTGAAGACCCTCTTCTGTATACTGTACAGAAACAGGTAATTTTCAGTTTAAAAAGTCTCCCCGGTTGTCTCTATGAACTGTATCCAAAGAGCTCCATCTCTTTCTTCTTTCTTCTCACTTTATCTGCCAGTATTCTGCCCTTCGTTTAACAATCAGAGCCTCTCCCTGTGCAAAACATATGTTCATAGCTAATAAGATGATATTGTCACTGATACATATAATCTTATGTTCCTGTGTGCATATGCTAACTACAGTATTCGTTTTGAGTATTCTTATATTCAGAAGGGAAAAGGTCTTTCCTATATTTATGCTAATTAGCATAACATACTTTACCCAGAATTCATCATATTCTGCTAAGCTCTGCCAGAGAAAATGTATTAATAGCTGAACTGTTGCAACCCTTTATTAATATTGGCATTGCAAGTTCTGTAGCAATTTTAAGGCTTACCAAGAAGACAGGATTTTCATCCTTATTCTTCAAGGCTTTATAACTAAGTAATCAGAGATAATGAAACAATTCTCCAGGGGAAACTGCTTGGGTGTAAAAGTAAGCAGTGTTTAATACCGTACTGGATTGTTCTGTCTTGTAGCTGCAGGATCAGTGACTTGACTCCAGGTCTTGCCTTAAAAAATCACCTAACTGTGAAAGATGAATTGCTAAAGACAATAAATACAGTCAAGAATTACTTGATATGAAAAAGAAATCTGTCTACAAAGTGGAAGCAGGCCTGCATGATGCATTGTTTTGGCACTCTGTCCTCCTACAGCGCTGAACATCAGAAGTGACAGATATCCAGAGACCTTGGATAAAGACAAAGATCATGGCAGCATGCTGGATTTTAGTCTCCAGGCAGATACACATGAAACCTACAGGTTTATCAACAAGATATTTCTTCAGCTCCAACACAGGGGAACATCACATGCTTACTCATCCCACATAAAATAAGAGCTACACCTTAAGTCCTTGCTATGGAGGCCTGGGGAGACCCACCTGATAGGAGCACTTCACGGAGCTTCCAAAAGGAAGAAGTCTGCTTCCTTGGAAAGCTCTGGACTGACATTGCTTTATTCTCATTATGACTTACTTCAATTTTCCCCTTCTCTTCTCCTCAGCTTCACTCTTAACTTGCTGTTCTTCTATTTTCAGCACTTTCTCTTTATCCTTCTCTCCATTTCTTTAAGATCTTGCTTTCAGCTGATCTCTGAATGGCATAGCTGAACTTGTTTTTTGCAGAAAAATAGAAAGCAGAGGAAAAGTTATCAGGCAATGTGTGGTCACCTCATTGTCTAGTATTTCACATACTCTCACTACCTGGGGGATCTCTTCTGTTGAAGGTTTTCAGCAAAGGAATGTCTTCGCCTTCAGACGAAAAGACTCATTCTTCTTGGTTTCCTAGGTACAAACTGACACAACCTGAATTAATGCAATATCCAATAATTACTGCTGTTTCTAAAAAAGAACGTTCATCAACCTGCGTAGGGAAAATGTGAAAACGTGGAGAAAAGTCTAAAAGAGAATCAAGTGCTTTACAATTTATACAAGAACAGCTGCATAGTAATATAATAGAAAGAAAAATAACATGATACAACTGCAAAACACCATGGCACATGAGCTATTTTCCAGTGCCTCGATACTGACAAATAAAGCATTGTAGGAAGGCCTGCAGATGAGCACCATACTGATGAAATAATTCTGTCTAGGCAGAAGTTTCACCTGTTGGCTATACTGACCAAGATCATGAAAAAGCAGTGGCATAGTTTTTACAAGCCAGTCCCTGGTGCAGAAGCAGCTCTCCTAGCAAGACAAATCCCTGCATCTATTGTTGAACACCACAGCAGACAAAACCTTTGTTTCCTAAGCCTTAGGATAAGGACTGTCTCCACAAGGTGTCAGCAACCTTCCTTCAACTCTGTTTCCTACTACACTCTATTCTGCCCTGAAAGAGCATATGAGATCCCACTGGCTTTAATGATGTCTAAATTTCACTAAATCACAATTTTTCCCACTCTATTAACGTTCTGTTGAAGGATATTGGTTTCTTGAGCTCATGTCTCTTCATCTTCCCTATGATGCTCTATTTCATGTGTATAACCCATTTTTTAATATGACTTTTTTTGTTAGGGTTACTCATTAAGCTTTGATGAGAACAGGGAGATATGCATTAAAAGGCTGCTAACCCTGACCATTTTTATTTAATGCAATAAAAATACACTAATTGTAGTAGAAAATTTGTCTCATTGGGATTACAGATCTGTGGTGCGGTAGTTCAGATGGTCGGAGTGCTGCAGTGGATGAGCAAGAGCTCTTTAGGAAGTACAGGGGAAAGCAAGTATCCATGTATGTGAGAACAGCAGGAAGGCTCTGCCTGGAGATTGTTGATGAGCTAGTTGAGGGTTTATAGCTCAGGGCTAGTGGTCAGGCAAAGATGAGTTATACAGTGACAGATTTCTGCTGGAAGCCACCTGAGTTGCAAAAAAAAAAAAAAAAAAAAAAAAAAAAGCAGTATGTAACATATTCAGTCAACTTAAAAAAGTCTGATTTTCACAGACTCTGGTAGACATGGAGGACTTGAATCACTCTGATGCATTCTGGAGGGGCAACACAGCAAGCCACAAAATATGCATTACCAGGCTGAAAGTATTGTTATCAGCAGCAGTCTAGCTAGATGCCATTCACTAGTGGTGTAACCTGGGCTGATCCTGGGAAAATACTGAAGGTCTCCACTCCTGCATTTGACAGAGTATTTCCAGCAGGCTGATGGAGGAGATCCTTCCCCTCTACTCAGCACTGGTAAGAAACATCTGTATGCTGTGTCCAGTGGTCAGCTCCCCATTTCAAGGGAGACATGAGCCTATAGGATCAGTACCTGTGAAGGGCTGTGAGAATGATGAGGAGATCTGAGTATCAAAAGAGAGGAGCAAAGAGAAGGTGAGAGAGTCCTGACTATTCAAACCGAAGCAGAAGAAGATCAGGGGGATCTTATCCATATGTATATATTCAGGAAGTAAAGATAATGGAGCTGGATTCTTCTCAGTGGTGTTCAGCAACAACAAAAGAGGCAATGGGCAAAAATTGAAATACAGGAAATTCCACTTAAAATAAGAAAGAAAGCTTTGTACGGTGAATGTAGTATGTTTCCCAGAGAGTTTGTGCAGCATCCATCCTTGGAAATACTCAAAACCTGATAGGACATTGCACTGGACAATCTGCTCTAGGTAACCCTGTTCTGAGCAGGGAATTCAACTAGATGAGCTCCAGGTGTGCCTTCTAACCTCACCTACTGTGTTATTTTGTGAAATACAGACAGCCCAACTTACCCAGTGACTGGATGCAAAAGGCATTCACATATTGTTTGGTTGAAAGTCAGTCACTGTGTCACTTACATTCTGAAGGTATATAAAAGAAGGAGTGACAGGGCGGTTTTCTTCGGTGCTTCAATGAAACAAATTCTTTCAAGTCACACCTTAAGGTCACCATCCCAGCTAAGGCCTGAGGACTTGCACTACCAATCTGACATGCTCAAATCTTTAGCACACATAATAGTGTTATTTAATTCTTAAACATGTGACTTTTAATCAATTTTACTGGGATTGTGGTCAAGACAAGAAAGACATTGGGTCAATAACTGACTTAGAAACTAAAGCCGGTCTTCAAATCTAAGATTAGAGCTCCACCTGTGAGACTGGAACAATACATCTGACACTGGGATATGTTCTTGCAGTTAGTCTGTTGCCAGTTGGCTGAAATTAAAACTCTATAACTTAGGTATTTTCAGGTGCCATTGTTCAGGTTTGAGTAGATTTGTCCTCTTGCAGAAGGACAAGATCACAGTATCACAGTATCACAGTATCACAAGGTTGGAAAGGACCTCTGAGATCATCAAGTCCAACCTATAACCTAACACCTAACACTAACACCAACACTAACACCAACCATCATCTAAACCATGGCACTCAGTGCCTCATCCAGTCTCCCTTTAAACACCTCCAGGGTCGGTGACTCCACCACCTCCCTGGGCAGCCCATTCCAATGGCCAATCACCCTTTCAGTGAAGAATTTTTTCCTCATATCAAGTCTAAACTTTCCCTGACGAAGCTTAAGCCCATGCCCTCTGGTTCTGCCACTGGTCACCTGAGAGAAGAGACCAACCCCTGCCCGACTACAACCTCCTTTTAGGTAGTTGTAGAGAGCAATGAGGTCTCCCCTGAGCCTCCTCTTCTCCAGGCTAAACAGCCCCAATTCCCTCAGTCGCTCCTCATAGGGCTTGTGCTCCAGCCCCCTCACCATCTTCGTTGCCCTCCTCTGAACACATTCCAGTATCCTAACATCTTTCCCAAACTGGGGGGCCCAGAACTGGACACAATATTCAAGGTGAGGCCTGACCAGTGCCGAGTACAGGGGGACGATAACTTCTCTGGTCCTGCTTACTACACTATTCCTGATGCAGGCCAGGATTCCATTGGCCTTCTTGGCCACCTGGACACACTGCTGGCTCATGTTGAGCTTCCTGTCCACCAGCACTCCCAGGTCCTTTTCTACCTGACTACTCTCTAGCCACTCTGTCCCCAGTCTGTAGCTCTGCATGGGATTGTTGTATCTTATTGGACGTTCTAATTTTACAATTTTAATTAACCAATAGATACATTTACTGTTTCAGCACAGTAACTCTTCATACATCAGCACAGAAGATAGATGAAATTGAAATGGCAAATATACCCACAGACACCGCCATGCTTCTGTTTCTCCTTCCATCAGAAGTTCTTGGGGGAGAATTTCCTCCAGCATGCAGGGCCCTCTTCTTGCACGAATCTCCCTGGTTTTCTGCATCCTTATGGTACAGTTTGGGAAGAACAGTATCCTCTACAATTTACTTTTCTTCTACTTCAGCCTAATGATTTCCTGATCAACCTCATCAGGGATTCAAACTTCCTAACAGCTTATATACAGTAACAAGAAAACAATAAATATATTTTGATTACTGCGGTGGTGCTCACGTATACCTCTTAATAAAGCAACAAAGAGGAGGTACTGTCTTGGGTCATCTTGAGGTGGTAAAGGAAAGGAATTAGGAAGTGAGAACCAAGTCGCTGAGTCCTGTGTGTAAGCAAAGGCAAAAGTGTTTGTAGTTGGCAGATGAACAGTAGATGAAAATGACTTAGAACATCTCAGAGCAGCTGGAAATGGCTTTGTGTGTGGCCTTGCCCATATAGAGCCATGACTAGAGAGCCTAGGAGACATATGCTGGAGGTTTCTTGGAGTCCCAAGTCATCTAGGAGGGACTTAAATTGCCATGGTTTATCTCCTAGCAATCCATGAAATGTGTAGCAGATCCCTGAGGTTTTAGCAACATTCCTTGTCCTGGCAGGGAATAGACCTGGAGCCCCCTAGGAGTCCATTATGAGAATTATGGTCATTGACTAAACAGTCTTGGTTCAATTCATGCAGCATTTGATCCCTGGACAGGAAATCTTGACGAGTGTTTAGTGGAAAACATACGAGTCAGACTATCTGCTGCAATACAAAAGGGTTGCAAGCCAATTCAGAACTATATACTTCAATTAATTAAAGAGGAAGGAAATAGAACAATTGCTTAGTTGTGAGATCCAGCCACTAACCAGGAAGAGGAATACATAAAAGCATTTCTTTGGTGCCTATTAGCACAGCCCTGTGAGTCACTGGGTCAAACTCATCCCTGGTTTAAAACAGCTGATGTCAGTGCAGTGAACAGCAATGACAAATTTAGTCTTTCCCTTCTCTAGAAGCAAAGCTGTGATCTCTAGGTTCAAATATCTACTTTATATCAGAGTGGAACTTCAGATCACAGAGGCTGAGTGCTGTATTTATAAAGCAGGTGAGCTAATTAGAGTTCTCTAATTTGCAATGAGGATTGTGTCTAGCTCCTAACAGTTGTTATATCAGACCTCTCCTTAAGGGTCAAACATTCTTTCTCCTTTCTGTCGTACAAGTACTTTTTCAGCTGGGTTTGTGGAGCAAAGATGACACTCAGTGGCTGGTTAGGTTATCACAGGTATGAGTTTCCGGCACTTTACCAAAGGGATTACTTTAGATGCTCTTAGCAGAGGCTGTTCATAGAAGCTAACACTGCCTTGTTAGGTACAATATCATCTTTGGAGTTCCAGAGAAGGACGGTATTCCCACACACCAGTCACATCCATACTAAGTAGTGCTTTATTTTTTATGTACATTTTTGACAAATGCATTTCTTTGCAGAATTTCTCATGGTTTTTAGGCGATGGGAGGAAAAAGGTTTGAGGAATGTCTCCATGGAACTTGTCCTCTTTATATTCTTTGTCAAAAATAGAATTACCTGCTTTTTATATTCACAGTGGCAGCTTTACCAGTGCTGTTAGGAAGAGCCTCCACTGTGTGAATCCAAAGTCCTTTGCAAGTGCAGTAGGCTTTGGCTTTACAATATACACCTGAGTTTGTGTCTTACACAATGATTACACTGATGAAGTAAGTCAAAGGTAATGTTCATGGGCCAAAAGCAGGATCCAAGTACACATTTACCTAGTTATGGAGGAGAACTGAGTTTCAGGGAGTTCAGCCTGTCTCCCAGTGCCCTCCCACTGTCGTGGTTGATGGAGCACACTGGTGTGGGAATAAAAACCAGGAATAGAAACCAACTAGCTTGGCCACTTTGTGACCAAAAGATCTCAACAAAAGGCCACCAGCTGTATGGTATGTACTACATATATTGTATATATGCTGGTTTACTCTGCAGTGCATGCTGGTCTACTTCCCAGACAGGGAGTTGTGCATAGGCTCTTACATTAAGTAATGTCACACATCTTCCCCTCCCTCCAAGTGAACCTCCCAGAGGAAGACTTCAAGCAGCCTGGAGTCACAAGCATGACTGGCTTCACTGATGAGTTATCTAGACGGAATGAGCTGCGCTTTCAGTCCCATTTCTCAAAAATAAATGTCCGTGTCCCAGAATGAATGTGTCCATGAGCCTATTTCATTAGCAACATAAATACAGAGAAGGCAGAAATTCAATTCCTTCTGCTCCCTGCAGGTCCCTGGCATTGAAGAATAAGGCATATTATCAGCAGAAGAGTAGAGACAAGCTGCACCACAGCTGCCTTTGGTCTTTCTGGATTAAAAAAAAAGAAGAGCTGGAGCCTGCAAGGCTAGTCTGGCAACATTTCTTGTCATTAAGCTGATATACCAATAAGGAAGGAAAAATGGATGGACAGAAAGAGTGCATTTTCCAAATAGTGACGCTCATTTGGATAGTGATTGACACTGAGAAGTGATTGGCAAAGTAGATTTTACTGATGGTCCTCAGGCTAAGAGCAATAGCAAGAGAATCTTCCACTGATGTCAAGCAGAAATGTGCACAGACATCAAAGTCAGACTAAAAACATTCCTGTAGTGAGAAAACTCTAAAAATATCTTTGTGATTTCCAACATACTCCGCTTGCTGCAATGAAGAATATCCACAGCAGTACATCATCCTTCTTTTTCCTTTTTTGCAATCTGACTTAGATTTCCTTACCTCTTTCTTTTTTGTCCCACTTTGCAGATTCTCCCTAGCTGCACCACCTGGCAAAGCAGTCAGTAGCAGGGCTTTTATTAATGTTATCTTCTAGAACTGACTTTAGGCTTTACAACTGTTAGCCAGCTCCAGGCCTCAAATATAAAACAGGTCTATGATTACACTTGCACTCCTTTGATGCTCTTTAGCACTGGGACCATGTTTTTGTCCTGCGTCTGCAAGACACAGTAAATGATAACAGGTCATATTGTAACTACCTTAACAGAGAAAAACAGCATGGCTACTATCAAAAAGGATAATAATGAGTGGCAGTTACAGATATCATTCAGAGAAGGTGTTTTGAGCTGCCTGCAGAAGAAATAGGTAATGCTGCAATAGTATTTGTATTTGATAAGCTATTTTGGCAGAAACATTAGTGGTTTGGAACTAATCTATATGTATACATTTACATGCTTATATATGTATGTAAGCTTACATGTTAATGGTTGCTCATACTATGCAGAATAACTGTCAAACATATAGGTAGAAGAAATGCCTTGATCTGGACAAATCCTATTGCCAAGGTTAGATTTTGATTTGTCATATCACTAGGTTTTATTATATGTGACATGTTCTTCTCATCCCTTAAACAGACTGCAACAAGGTGATGCTTCTGGACTGTATCCCTTTACATCCATCTGGGACAGCACTCCTTAGGCTAAAGACTTTCTGTAGAGAATCATCTCCCATATAAACTCATGTGGAACAAAACGCTGACAGTTTTTCTTAACCCCAGTTTCCTAAAAGCAGTTTAGCTCTCTGAAAGCAAAGCAAATTAGTTTTCTAAATGCTTCTAGGGACTTGTTGTTGAAACAGATACCTGGGAGATCACTGGAAGATTTTCAGCAGGGGTAAGGACCAACTAGACCAATTTAGGATTTGCCTTATTATTTCATGCATGGCCCTTCTCATGTGCCTTTTTCTTGTAAACTTGCCTTGTAAACTGTAGTGCCCTCTCAATCCCTGTTTGCACGCCTGGTTGACAGTACTCCTGATAACCAGTGCTCCCTAGGGACATTTAAATCTCCTGCAGTTCCTCCTGGAAATACCCTGGTCACGTCAGCCTCTCTCATTAGACCTGGCTCCTTGCTGGTGTTTCAGCTCTTCCTTGGGTTTACCTTGCTCTGGAACCCACCTGTACACCTCAATCTAGTGTTTAGCCACAAAACTTACTGTTGCTGCAGCTGCGTGCATCACTGACAGAATGCCTAAAGAAACCTGAAACTAAAGTGAAATCAATGCATCATGAGCTTTAAAAAGAAGGATGTAAACTTGTATTTGGTAATGGAAATAGGCTTTTGAGTCCAGAAAGGAGTAAATGGAAGGAGAAGTGCTCACAAAAGGAAAAGTCTGCAAATACTAGATGTCAGGAACTGCTGTTTCTCAACTATTCCCATGCAATCTGGGGTGGGAGAAACCTGGGTTTCCAGTCTAAAGTTATAGTGGTTTCTTTAAAAAAAGTGTAGCTTCCCTAGTGTTTCACAGGCTTATATCTAAATCACTTGCTTGTGATTCGTTTATGGTCCTTCACTATTGCTTTCTCACTGTCTTTCTCATATTCAGTGTTTCAGCTGATTTCTTTCTCCCTACATATATGCATTTGCATTATCATGGAGTCGCATTTAATTATTTCCTGCTCTTACTGTCAACTTCTAAGAATGCTTAACCAGTAAAGTTCTATCCTTTTTGCCTATTGTATGCTCATCAGCTGTCATTACCGGACCAACAAGGCCCTACATGTCTCTGTGTTCTCCAGTTTCCTCTGTAATCCCGTCAGTATTTGCAATTGCTATCAATGCATGTCCCAAACTGAGTGCAACAAAAGTAGAGCATCCTAATTGAAACTCATTTTCTTACCTACTTTCTGTGTGCTAAAAAGACACTTCCAAAGTAGGACAGTTCTTCTCAGTCTGAATCTTTATCCTTGGCAAAGCTGACTATTCAAATATCACTGCCTTCATATGTTGCCCTTCTCTCTGTATTGGATGTCAAGTAGTTGGGATGTTTATAGAACCCTCTTTAATCCTGTGGGTTTGGAGATATGTTTCCAACACAGCGATTGAATACTGACAATGATAATAAATCACACAATTCCTTGGTTTCACCTTTTTAACATAACAAACCCTTATCTTCCTGGTACCATTACAATAAGAGGCTTAGTGGTAGGCTGAAGGAAATCACAGGTTGCACATAGTTGAATTTAACTGCTGAGGTGAGATTACCTGCCACATACATTTGCACAGGTCTTAGATAAAATAATATCTCAAATTCAAATTCAAATCAGGTTTAGTTCCAACACAAGCTTTTGGAAAGAGAAAGAGTAGCTAGACCAGGATGTCCAAAAAAGAACTGTGTTTTGGAGAAGGCATCAATGGGTAAGCAGTGGGAAAGCATGACTGAGCCTTTTAAGAGTCATGGTGTGCAGGCAAGCCTGCTGTGGGAGGGAGAAGTAGTAATTTCTGCTCATTGAGGGCAGAAAAAATGATGATGCCTTAACCTACAGCAAGAAAACATGGGAATAGACACTGCTTTAAAAGGCATGTTAGGCAAACATCTGAGAAAAAGTAGACTACAGCTGTTCTTACCTAGAGAAACTTAGATGGTTTCCATATGCCCTGAGTGCTCTAATTCCTGTGGTTCTTGGGATCCCACAGTGATGCTAAGAACCAGATCCCAGGCTCATCCAATTGGGAGGGAGGGGGGTAGAGCAGGGAGAGGGAACAAAATAAGGTCTTGACAACAGGGCTGCACTGGGAGGCAACCTAAAAGTCACATCAGTAATGAAGGGCAAAAGACTACAGTCTTTATGGAGGTTCACGTCTTGTTCTCCAGGGAATAACTGCTCCGTAAAGGAAGTGGGGGCCTCACAGCCAGTCACAGCTTTGCTGAAACTTATTCTGTTGGCGTAGCCTCTCAGAGTCATCGGTGATGCTGTTTTAATTGCATTTGCATACTTGTGCTATTTCTGAACACTATGTGCAACAACTCTAAATTTGCTCTCAATGAGATGAGATACCTTTCAGTATCACTGACAGTCTAAGTTTTAACTCACAAGTGACCCATAGCCCTGGCCTGTGATCATGCCACTCATCACTGATCGTTTTTCTTTTTTCGCACCAGATCTGTCTCTTGGTCTTTAGTTTAAATCAACAAGGAGGACTCTGGTAGGAGGACTCGAAGGCTCTCACAGAATCACAAAGCAGCTGACATGAACTCCATCCACAGGCGCAATTCTTCCACTTCAAATGGAAGCCATTTCCTCTCCTGCTCTGTCTATGGAAGGGGCATTTGCATCAGAGCATAGAATAGAAGTGGAGCTTGTCTGCACTGCCAGGGAGTAAATTTCTTGATGGTCTTAAAGAGGAATCATTGGTAAGGAAGTAGCATAGCAGGGTAAAGCATGAAATTCGGGTTATAGGGAACCTTAAATCATCTCCCTCAAAAAATAAAGAAAGTAAGTATTTCGATATGTAGAAAGAAACAGTCAATAATTCTGTTATTGATATATTATCACAAGACACGGCACTTACCATAATTTAACTTTGAGCTGACCTACAGTTTTATAGTGAAAGGCATGGTTTAAAGGTCTGAAATGATGAAGATTTTATCTCATTTATCAAAAAGTTGTGATCGTTAATTGCCCTCTTAGTCAAACATTAGCTTTGTTTTTCCATTCCTGGCAGTGTAGTTTCAGTTTGTAGTCACTGCATCTCAATTCATATTTACCCACTGGATCAGAAGCCCCATGGCTGTCTGTCAGCTCTTTGAGAAGTTGTTTACAGGTTGCCAGTGAGTGTTTCAGCAATGTCTGCGGGCTCCCAATGTGGAGGCTGGTTCTAGGGCTTTTGCTGCAGTGTGTGATTTTCAGAGCTCAAACCATGCTCAGCCTGTGCTGTTGGCTCTTACAGAAGCATCACTAGCCATGTTTCCTCTCCCTGAATGAACACATGCAGTTCTCATTAAAATCCAATTCATTGACTTGTGGATCTAACAGATGCATTTCATTCTCTGACTTTGATTGGTGCCCTGTTACCTACTATTTGCAAACATGGGAGAAACCACCAGATATTTATGAAATGTTCGCAAATCTCATCATTTTTGGTCATTGTGTTAGTGCAAATCTAATTTTTTTATTGTTTTACCCTCTATTCCTTTTTATTACTGTTTAATTCTGGAATAAGAAATATGCTTAACATCATTTTATAGCTGAACATTGAACATTTAGTTCTATTAATAGAAGTGTTCCTGTTGTTGAGGAAGATTAGTATAACCCTGTTTGCTGAATAAAAAGTAAAAGAAAAAGAAAACATTGACATAAATGAGAATGTTTTGGTTGTTTGCAACAATTATCCTTGGTAGCGAAATACAAGGTGGAGCTGTGGAAATAATATGATATTGACAAAATCGTAGTAAATTTGAATAATTTTGTGTGTTCATGTAATCAGTAAAAGGGACTCATTTCTTGGTGTTTTCCCCATGACAGTGTTCATAGATAACATGTATCTTTATAAAGTACACACCTCCTTAATTTCCAGCATAACAGATATGACTCTGCCTCTTTATTTTAGTCTAACTGAACCCAGAACCTCACGCAACAATTCTGTGTAATAGATGTAAACTAGCAAAGGCAGTAAATATCAACAGAGCACAGTAAAGAATAGTTTCCTGCAATCAACATTTTGTTTTCCTTTAAAATTAAAAGTAACATACTTGCATTATATAGAAACATAGAATTATTAAGGTTAAAAAGTACCTCTAAAATCATCCAGTTTAACCATCAGCCCAATACCACCATGCCTACTATACCATGTCACAAAGTGCCACATCTACACATTGTTTGAACATCTCCAGGGAAGGAGACTCAACCACTTCCCTGGGCAGCTTGTTCCAATGTTTTACCAGTCTTTCAATAAAGAAACTTTTTTTCTAATAGCCAATCTAAATCTCCCCTGGTGCAACTCGAGGCCATTTCCTCGCAATATACTTTCATTATATGCTTTCTTCTATATACTAGAATATTATATATACTATTTCATCGTAGATCATCAAATAGTTTAAAGATACAGTTGTATCTTTCCAAACTGATTCCTGGCAAAAAAAAGTGACATAGATAAAAAATATTTACATACCATCTAATTAAATTTCTTAAATAGTCTGAGTGATGGGAAGTCCTGTCATCTTTTATTTCAATGGGTTTATAATCTCTTGGCTGATTCTGAAAATGTCTCCTATAAAATTATTATTTGTTAGTTAAAATGTTGCCCTTATCCTTTATATAACATATATAGTCAGACTATAGAAAAATCACACTCTTCTAAACTGCTGTGGGATTTGTATGACTGAAGCTGACTTTCTCCATGGCCTTAGGTAATCCAATAGATCTCTGTCCTTTCCCATGTGAAATAGAAAAGATGCATTCATAGTGCCCATAAGGAATGACCCTGGCTTGTGTCAGCTCCTCAGCAGTGTCTGGGGACTACTTGGGAACATGTTAGTTGTCCCCAGGCAGAAAACCCACCAGGAACAATTTCCACAACCCTCTTTGGAGAATGCACACCATTAAATTAATAGGACAGATGTAGTCCAAGGGTCCTTTTCTAGTTATTCTGGAGAAACAGGCACTTTGTCATAAACAGCAGAAGTAGATTACTCACATCTATAAGCTGCTTATTTCTCTCCATGACTGTAAAAGTGTGAAGAGTGACTAGGAGGCAGAAATCTAAAGGTAGTTGACGTGAATATCCCTGAAGTGCCTAATGGTTACTCTTCCAACATAATATTCCATATTAAAGTCAATGAGACTTAATAATAGTTTAGTTTTAAGAATATACTTCAGAAGTCCTTCTTGCCTATCGATGATTTCTGAAATCAAGATAAATTTTAATCCTGGTTTTACTGAAGCTGATAATTTTCTCTATTGGACCCTGGGTTTCTTCCTTAGGGTCCAAGTCTCCAGATGCTTGTTTTAATTGGATTACTTGCCAGTGTCTCTGCTGATAGGCAGCAGAGACTGACAAAAACAATTCTAATTCTGATATTCTGGACAGCTCTGCCACTCTAGCTCTCCCTCAGCATCTGAAGAACCAGCAGTGCACAGAAGAAAGTCCATACTAAATTAGGAACCATTCCTCTCTTCTTCTCTATATTAACAGCTTGCAAGCAGCGGGAGACCAATGGAAGGAATTAGTTCTTTTCTTGTCCTCTATTTTTACTGCAACTTTTTTTTGCCAGGACTCCATATGCCAAGATGTAATTAGTTTTCAGAGAAGACATTTGGAGCTCTGGCACAGACCATGGATAGTTTTAACAGCTTCTTTTCTCTTTCTTGTGAATATTAAGAAGTAACATATAATTGTCTGTGACTTCTTTCAAGACGCCTCTGAAGTTTAAATCATTTTTCAGAATTAAATAAATTAAAAATAAAAATAAAATTAACACAAGTATTATTCAAAGAAGATATTTTAGGCATATAAAAAGTCAGGATTTCCTACAGTTATGATGGCTCATTTCAGTGCAAATGAAGCTCTGTCTTTTAACCACACATATATTTGTTCTCTCTCTCTTTCTATATAAAGATAAGAAAGCTTTAATAAAGACTGCCAGGTGAGTGCACTACAAAAGAGATGATTTTCTGAGGTCAACTATGTCTTTTGGTATTCCTTGTATCTGGAGTGTTTTGTATTCCATCTATTTCTCTTTATATTTTGTGGCTTCTTATTTGCTCAGCAGTTTGGTCCTCACCAGACATCTAAAGCTTGCATAATACTTGCAGTGAGCTGGAGGATCGTTGCAGTCAAAGAAAAGTTCCACTGATACCACTAGTCAAAATGTTACCTCTGCCTTTCACATCACCCAAAACAGTGCCTACTTTACATGTTATCAACTGTAACTACACGGCTACTGAGTTCCCTCAGGCTTGCTGAGTTTTGTGGTTTCACTTCCTACCATCTGAATCTGATCCAAAAGAAGCAAAACCTCACAGTCATGGTGATATTCTGCTACATTTTGCACTAGAATAAGCACGTGGATGGGAGTGAGGTAAATCAACCTCACTTCTAGACAAGCTGAAGATAAAGTAATAGTATCTGACTGTACCCACATATTCACAGATGGAAGCTGCTGGAAGGTACCTTACCAGTGATACACTGATTGTGGGATGTCCTTGTGTGTCCTGTTTGCAGAGTGCCCTATTTTATAGGTAATGGCCCCTTTGACTACAACTGCCCTATGAATACCTTCCACAAGCACATCTGGATCTTTTTGATGAGTTTTCCACAGCACATATTCATCTCTCAGTTTGCTGGATGACCTTCATCTCTGTGAGCCTGTGTTCTTAAAGATAACAGGCATTTTGAAGTGCCCTTTTCCATGCTCCCAATCTGACTCCTCTATACACTGCTCCTCTGACTCATGCTTCTTTGCAAATGCAGCTGTCCATGAACTTGCAATAGCTGCTCTTGATGGCAGTGAACTCCCTTTACAGTTTCCCAAAAGAAAATAAATTGCAAAATCTTTTAGTTCTGTAAGACTGTCAATTAAGGTAAAGCACGTATCAGACAGTCCACTATTAGAAGATCCTGAGACATAGGGACACAGTATGGACAAACTGGTAAAGCGTCCTCGCGTAGATCATAGAATCGTAGAATCACAGAATCATAGAATCACAGAATGTTCTGGATTGGAAGGGACCTTAAAGATCGTCTAGTTCCAACCCCGCAGAGACTGCACTGTACATGGCAATCCTACAGGAGAGATGAAGCCTACACAAAGACCTGATTGTAGAGGGTAGTTCTTGTGTAATTAAAATTTGGCTGAGGTAGCAAGCGACACTTGAAAAATATAGGTCCTCAACTAAAATGGAGTGCTTGCACATATCCAGTTTAGAGACCGCTTAGGATTTTAAACTAAAAGGGTCAATTGGACTGAATACATGGAAAACATAACCAAATTCAAATTATTTCCTAAAATACCTGACTGAAATATTTTGCTGCTTGACTGCACCTTGGCAATGCACCCAGAGGGAAAAAAATGGATCTCAGTTTGTTCAGCAACTGAATATGTAGAACTATCAAACAAAAATGATGTCAGTGTTCACTGAGTTGGTAACAGAGACTAATCCATTGTAAGGCTGGAAGAAATGTGTCTTCAGTCTTAAATAATCCGGACAGCTTACTTTCAAAGGGATATATTTTTTCATGTCATAAAGTCAGGTTCTGACTAATAAGATCTTTAATAAAAATGACGTGGTTTTGACAAAGAAAAAGTGACAAACAAGCAGAATGTGATGTCTCCCCTATCCTCTGGCTCTCCCCAGAGACATCTTCAAATCCTGTGTTAATTAGATGCATGTACAAACAACTGATGGGTCATACAGTTCACAAGCAAAGGTTTCTGTTCAATGAGCTAATTTCACCAAGAAGTCATGCAAATCCTCCCTTCTTATGGAAGAGCAAGAGATGCTAAGTATAGCTGAGTACCACACGCTGTGGATCACTTGCCTCCAGCCTTCTGGTGTCACTCTGCAGCTGGCTCCCACTACCTGAAGGCTTCTGGATGAAGCACCTGCTATCAGACTCCCTTTATTACTACAAGCCAAAAGTCTTCAAACAGGTACCATGGGATGCTGCAGACTTTCTTTACCTTTCCTATATGACCAGAAGGCTGGCTGTCACCACTGGAATGTGAAGCTATGGATACTACAGTGAGAGGCTTGTGAAGCCGTGAATGTTTGATCAAACCTGTATCCTACTTCTGAAATCCAGCATAAACCAGCTGGAGGTTGCTAAAATACCAAATGAGCCCCATCCTCCTTCTTGCCTTCTACCTCTCAGTGCATCCTCATCCTCCGCATGTCTAAAGATGGGCTTCCTATGATTGGTCCAGCTGCTCTCCAGGCTGTCAGGATCATCTCCAGCAAACCCTTCATTATCCCTTAAATTTGTTTTAGATGTTTACGTAGAAGATGCCAATTTTCCACCAAGGATGACTAAATCCAGTTCTTTCAATGAGGTACATTCTGTTCTTCAAACTCACAATCCCTAAACAAAGAGAGTATGAGAACCAAAGAGGGCATGGAGGTCTTTCTTTTTGTGTTTCAGCCTCTTAAACCACTTGACTGTGTCTCTAACAGCAAAGTTCTCATAGTGAAGGATGGCCTGGAAATGTGTTATTAAATGTATAGAAAAAAATGTCTGGATGCAGAGAAACAACATTTTGTTGATTATAAAACTTTCCTTTGTTGGACCAATAAATACAAGTGAATGTTTTCTAGGTAATTTTCCAGTATTGGCTCATCTTTCCTCCAGGTGCAAGGTTATAAGATTGTGGACAGGGAAGAGTAATAACCTGCATTTTTATGCATTAGAACTCACCTTATTAAACATGGAAATGTCAGAAGGATAAGAAGAATGATGATGCATTCCTGTTCATCTTGTATTTTTCACAAGACCTTGGGAAACTTGTTTCCTTCAAAATGATTTTATCTTTGGCCATAGGGTGCACCATGGAGATCTCCAGGCATTTTCATAGCAAGTGTTATATGATGGGAAAGATGGTGTGGAAATATCAGAAAAAAATCAGTTACACAGTACTTGGCTTTGCCTGCCTAAGAAGTTAGGGATATGTCCCCATGTAAGCATCTGTGTTAGAACCCTACAAAGGGATTTTATGGAAATTCCTTTGTCTTCCTGTTGACCATGAGGGACACCAGTCTGTTACTTAAATTTGAATGAGATAAACCACGTTTTTTGTTGTCTGAAAGAGCCATGATTTGCGCTGAAGCTGGACACGGGACAGGAATTTATTCTTACCCTCTGAAGAGAGTGACATTATGATGGTATTGTATGTTTTAGGTATGTTTTTTGCCTATAAAAAAAAAATGCTACTGCCCAGTAATTTATGCAGCGACTTCAGTAACTGCTCTCTGCTGACTATCGAGAAATATTTCTCAGACGTAGCCTGTACTCAACTCTCTAGATGACATTTTGCTTGGAGTAACAAGAATGACATCAATTTACAGATTACTTGCAATCACTTTTCCCAAGTGACCAAGTCTTTAGAACATCAATCGCCAGGGTAGGAGAGAGCACTTTTTGGACCATTACTCTTATTGTGCTTTGGCACTCTACTGACACATTTGCTATCAAAATCTCTCTTCGTACACACAACTCCTTGTCTCTTGATCCTGGACTCACCACTATCTGTAGAAAGCATGAGCTTTGTCCTAGAAACAGCAAAAAATACCAAAGAAAACAAATGACAAAAAAGGTCCTTCTGCCAATGAAACATAAAATCCTACAACTAGGAAAGTTCATGATCAAAAAAAAGAGCTGTATTTTTAACACAAACATGGACTTAGATGGCAAATAAATTATGAGCCACATTTTCATAAGCAGCCTATTAAACTGTTGTCACAGTTTTCATTCCATGCAAACTGTTCTGTTTTTCAGTAATTTTGCACATTCAGATTCAGGAGCTACATTTTATCTAAAAGCACACTGGGAGAATTTTTCAGTGGAAACTGTGAATTTGTCAGGCAACCATAGTATGGGTACCATGGTATGGGTACTACAGTGCTTTCTACTGTCACAACTGCAGGCAGGAGTTTTGCTGCTTAATGACCTACACGTTACTACTTCGAAAGAAGAAGTCCCTGAGGAGAAAGAGGCAGGTATAAGTGATCTCTGGAAGATGCAGAGATGTATGACACATTTAAAGCTAAAAAAATAATAGTGGCAGTGAGGACAATGAGAAAAGAAGTCTGAGGGGTGACCTCATTGCTCTTCACAGCTTCCTCAGGAGGGGTTATGGAGAGGGAGGTGCTGAGCTCTACTCCCTGGTATCCAGTGACATGATGCATGGAAACGGTTCAGAGCTGCAGTGAGGAGGTTTAGACTGGACATCAGGAAGCATTTCATTACCAAGAGGATGGTCAAACACTGGAACAGGCTCTCTAGACAGGCAGTCAATTCCCCAAGTCTGTCAGTGCTTAAGAGGCATTTGGACAAAGCCCTTAATAACATGCTTTGACTTTTGTTTAGTCTTGAATTGGTCAGGCAGCTACACTAGATGGTCATTGTAGGTCACTTCCAACTGAAATAATTTGTATTCTATTCTATCCTATCCTATCCTATCCTATCCTATCCTATCCTATCCTATCCTATCCTATCCTATCCTATCTTACCCTATTCTTCTTGACCCACTTGTTATACCCTTAGTGGTGCATCAGTGCATTTATATACGTAGGTGCTGCAAGAACTCATATTAGACCTTGTTTCCAAGGATTCAACACCTATGCATGGAGGTACAGTTGGATTCTTGACTGTACAGCCTTTCTTGTCTTGAAATACCAGAAAGGAGGAAATAAATAAAAACTACTCAAGTTCGTAAGGATTTAGTGGAAGAAGGATTAGCACCTGTTTGCAAGTCCTGTGTTCAGATCACAACTCTTTCTCCTGAATGACGTTCTCAAGTTCATTGATGTATTTGCTATTGCCATCTGACAGGCTATATTTAGACTCCCAAGTCGTGCTTCACTCCAAGATTCTTTACAATGGAATTCATAATGAGTTTCTTGACTAAGCCTAAAAATCTCTTGCATATTTTATGGTCCACTATATTTCTACATTATACCATCAGAATAACCAAGGGTAAACTGGCAAGGTCTGAATCCTCTGACAGAGTACAGTAATAAATTTAGTGTAGACACTGTAATTGCTTCTGCCCAAAATGCCAACGAATATGATGAATATGGTAAAGTTTCTCATTGACCTCTTACCATTTCCCAGAAAGATACATCAGATGCAGATCCTAATCTGTTGATTGTGATACAGTCAAAGATATGCAAATGATGTACAAAGTAGATCTAGTAAAGACTATTGATCTGCAAATGATATGTTCTTTCAAGCCTAAACGGAAAAAGAGACCATTCCATTCTTCCCAGCTCTAGCGTGGAATAAGAGTTCATTACCTTTGCAAGAAATTTTTTAAAGGAATTTGGAAATGGATTTCTAAAGGTAAAAGTAAAAATGTGTACTGTTAGCTGTTTGAAAACTTTTCTGCCAAATGACCTTCTGATTGAAAATGACATTTTTGAAAAACGTTTTACAGCCAGATTGCTGTGTGAGTGAAGATGCAAAGGTCCCAGCAATTTACTGTCAGAAAGCGACATGGACAAAAGTGCTTGAAGGATTTTTGCCCTTTGGAGACTTTGGCATCTCAGCACATTCTGTCTCCTCCTCAATGCCAGTCAAGAAGCAGGGAGGTTTCTAACTCTCTCCTCTGCTTTCTCTGCAAGTGGCAGCATCTTTTTTTCATCCTATCTGCCTGCATGGGAAGAAAAAGAACACCCACTCTTGTGCATTGAGTTTATCTAATTTGAGAAAAGCTGGATGGGAAGTAAGAATTGTCTTATTTTGTGCTTTTGGGGAGTCATATTTCTGCAATTCCTTACCTTTTTTTCTTTGACCAGTTGCTGTTTTCAACATAATCAGAAATGCCATTATATTCTAATTCTTTCTTGTATATTCCCACATAACCAAACTGGGTTTTTAAGTAGGAACTGATGATCCCATATGTTGAAATTTAAACTCCTCCGGGGAACGACTAGATGTGGAGGCTCAGCACTTACTGAAAAAGTGAAAAATCACTGCCCTCTAAATCCATCTTAGATTAGATACTAAAAATGGAGGCAACTGAAATTACTAGTCATTTGAAAGACTTACTGTCAATATTTCAATTCAAGTAGAAATATTTTTAGTGAGTGTATGGAAAAGGATGTTCTAGTTGATATAACACACTCAGTTCTTCAAAACAAAATTGACAAGGTTGAAAGATTGTGAAGGGAACTAAGCTGTCACAGCGTAACAAAGAATGTTGCCTCGAAGATTAAGAATTCCTTAAACACAGGAAACAGTAAGAATAAATGGTCAGTTTCCACGTGGAGGAGGGTTATCTGTGGATCCCCAGAGACACCTGTGTACAAAGTTGAGCTGTGCAACATCTTCTCAAACAGTCCAGAAAAAGAGATGAATAATGAGATGGAAACATTTGCTGAGATAAATTTTGAGGTGATAAAATGACTTGCAGTAGTCAAATCTCAAAGTGCTTGAGAAGAGTGCAAAGATTTCTCAAAATCCCAAGAGGTCTGGTGATTGAATAAAACAATAGTTCAATGACTCTAAATACAAGGAGGGAAATAACTCTATCTAAACCGCCCTGATCTGTCAGTACGTAGTGGCAGGTCCTTGCCTAGCTATAGAAATGCAGGAAATAAAATTTCAGCTCCCTATGGCTAGTTTTGTAAATATGTGGGCTCAGTGCTTGTCAGTATTCAAAAGAGGCCATTAAGGATCTGTAGGAAAGTGAGAGATAACATGCTTCTGTGTAAAACCACAGAGCACTCCTTGTACATTGTCCTAGTCATTCCATGTAATGAAATAGAAAAGGTTCTGGGAAAGATGACAGAAAGAATCAAAGGAACTAGGAATCCCCAAGGAGATGCTGATAGTCTTAAAATAAACAAAGGGCAATATTTACAAGATGCATAATTAAAGCATGCCTCTTGTAGGCACAGGACATGAAATGGAGGTTTATAAGCATAGTTAGTGTGAAATAATGACTACACAGATTCACAGAGGAGTGTTCCATCAAAGATAATTGCATGTTAGCCCCTAGGTCAGGATATCCTGCAGCTGCTGACTGCCTGAGATTGTATCAGGGAAGGATCACTATTTTAACATTTCTTATACAGCATGGGTTCAATAATTCCTACTCTAGAATGAAAGGGAAGGGACTGGGCTAGGCTGGAGTATGGAATAGAACCACATTTTCAGTCCTAGCTCTCCTAGAGGATTGGCAGGCTTGAAGGAGCAGTCTCACAGAGCCCTCCAGAGTGGTGGATGTGTTGCCACTCACTGCATTTTGCTGGCTTGTGAAACATCCTGATTGGTGCTGAGCTACATCTTAGACTAAATGGACTTCTGACTTGGCTTCACCTTGCTTTCCTTACACCCACTGCTTTGGGTAGTGGCATAAGAAATTTATCAGCGTATTCATGCTTCCTGTCCTCAAGTGATGGGCCAGATCAGAGATTTTCCTACACACTGTGGTGAAGACCACTGTGGTAGAGCAGGTATCTACCTGAAGTCCATAGAGGACTCCAAGAAATTTATCACTGGGCCCTTGATTCAAGAAATATATACACAACGTACTTTAGTCAGATGGACTGAGATTCCAGGTTTCCCACCTTGTCTGTACAGATTTTGTATGGCATTCTTTGATATGGAGTGTTCCTGAGATAAGGAAAGAGAGTCTTTGCAGTGGGTTGACCCTGGCTGGATGCCAGGTGCCCACCAGAAGTTCTGTCAAATCTGATATCTCAAGAGCCAGCAGGTGCTGAAATAAATTCAGTGCCTCATATAAAAGGCAGACTGCTCTAAATACATGCAGTAGTTTTCTTTAATCTTGTGATTCAGATATTATATCCATTTCATTTTCAGTAATAAGGTCTCTTCTACTTCAGTCCCAAGCTGATTTAAGTGGTTATTTTTGCCAGCTGTCCTTGAATCCTCTACTCTGACCTAAACTGATACAACGGGAAAGAACAAAGAGCTTGCTTTTCTATCAAAAGAAAGTGAACTAGGGATAAGATTTTAGGGATGAGATACCAGGGTTGAGCTGATCCAAGGAAATTCATATTTCTGAATAGCTAACATTACCATGCTGAACATCTCTCTGCTACTTAGCAGCAAATATTAAACTAAGTATTCCCTTAGGAATGGGCATTGAAAAGCTTCTATTAGTCATTAAACCCTTTCAATGCTTCATTAATTCTAGCAGTATAATCTGGTTTTGATTAACCAGGTTGTTAATCGTCCACTGTCAAACACTGATAAAGAGGGTTAATTAGCTTTACAGATCACAGGCATGTAATTATGTGTCTCCTCACAGCTGATAAACTGTGAGAAATTACCTTCAGCCCCACAGAACTCACCCCAGCACAGTTAGCACAAAGTAATCTGTCTACATGTTCACATCTATAAGGTACACATTAACAAATTTCAGAAGCCTTTGACATTTCACTACCACTTTGAGAATGTTCAGAATGAATCTCAAGATTTGTGAGAAGGAGACTGAAGAAATGTAATTGATTTATGTAAAATAGTGTGGACCTGTGCTGGAGAAAAACTTGGAAGAGAATGTTTGATAGTGACTTAGTTTCATACATGAATTGCCAGACTGAGCTAAAGTGTAAGCACACATTTAAACAGACATGTGTTTTCTTTAGAATAACTACAAATAATTTCAGTGAAAATGTACCTTTTACTGTAGACATAAAGGAGGGTGATTTTTTTTTTAAACATTTAAATACCTGAAGCTGTAACTAGACACTGAGAAAGAGCACACAGAAAGTTCTGAAAATGATGCAGAATTTCAGCATCTCTAAATGTTGAGGTGTCACATCCAAAGTCTAAGGTTCATGGAAATGAAAATAAAATGAATGAAGAAAACTGACATATTTCTCTTAGAGGTTTTTCACTGGGGAATGAAGTTCTGTGCAGGAAGTCCAGACAGCTTGGATTTCTTTCATAGCTGATGTCATGTTTCACTTCAGCTATTGTTCATAGATGACTGATAAATCTCTGTGACTTCCCTTTGAAGATTTTATACTGCTGATGCACTTTCATCTAAATATGGAAGCATACTGGAACTTTCTTATCAATCTCAGTGAAATTCTTAATTAAAAAGTCACATGGCTGCCTGCCTGGTTGCAAAACCAGAGGAGCCAACACTAATTTATGTACACTCTAAAACAGGCATAATTATGCTGCTGGTAGACTTGCAGATGGTCAGCATTGAAAGCACAAAAACAAAGGTCAAAGCACAGCCGCAGCTCAAATCTTTCTAACCAAATGTTCACCAGTCTCCTCTTCTATGGACATATTTTCTGTGAAGTTTTTAAGGAGAAAGATTAATATGGTTAAGAGAAGTGGAGCTTTTAAGTGCTTCTGTTCATATAATACGTGCTATAACTGCAGAGATTTTTTTTTTTTCCCGAGATGCTAAGGCTGTGCTGCACAGAAAGTTACCAGGAGTACAACTCCCAGTGTGGGCTTGGTTATTATGATTTTCCTATGATGCATGTTAGAAAAGCTATTTTCAAATAGGACAAAAGTGTCTCACAGGTCAAGATACCTCTATACAGTGCCCTATAAAGAAAATGGTGTGGAGATATGAATTCATCCAAGGGCAAAATATTGTGCTAATATCCAGACAAAGTAGAGGGCTGGTCCTGTGCTATGCCATCTTCTTAAATGAACGGACTTCTAAATCTTTATCCCTGGCCAATTCTCATCAAATCAGGGCTTTCCTATAAAGGAACTGTAAGGGCAGAGTTTCTTTAAACGAATATGTGGCTCTCATGGACCTTTTCTGTTAGAGATTCTGTTCTGTGTAAGGGTGTAGTTGTTATCTGTAGAAAGGCCTTGTAAGGCAGAAGGAACTATGTCCAGTCTGTCTAACTGACTTGATGTAAAGGAAATAAGGAACAGAAGTAACATCTCCGACGGGTGGGTTAGTGGAGGACATTATTTCCCTTCCTTCCTTGCTCCTTCTAATTTCATTAAGTTTAAAAAAAAAACAGCTCAGCTAAATTCATAATGATTCTGAAATGAACATGGTAAGTAGTTTTGAGGCCAAATGTACTCTGTTGTTCTCATGTTTTGACTGGGGCTGGCTTGAAGCACGTACAATTTGTACAAAACTGAACCAAGAGATCGCAATTGATTATTAGATAGTTCCAGTGCAACCATCAGCAGCACTACTGCTGCTAGTAATCTATTTCATAATTTCTGCTTTTTAAATGCAAAATATAAACTGTCACTCTCAGAGTAAGATCTGTTTTCTAAATTCCATCATACCTTATTAATTATATGTTGCTTTCCCAGTTTTAGGTTCATTGAGTTTTACTCTGCTTGGGTGTATCCGAGGTGGAATGACACAGCTGTATACTAAGCCAGTATTGCTGAGGTAGGGCAAATGAGAACAGCAAGCTTCAACGTGCTAGATGTTGCTCTATAACATAAGAAATATGCGACGAGCGAGGAGAACCACGCAATAGACTCAATATGAATGGTAGAGCAAGTTCTGGTTTATTACGAAGATCATTCATGACTACACCATAGCCCATGTCTACTTAAGTTATGTCTACTTATCTAACAATCATTGGCTTGTCTAACAATCATTTTCCCCTTACATACACTTGTCTTATAATCTTTAGTTTGGCTCCAAAAGACCTATAATCACTAACTTAACTCTAAAAGTTATACCATCATGCCCCTCTTCAAAGCTCTAATGTTACATTAGCATGTTCCTCCTACTTTCTCCTCCTACTTTTTCTTCCTACTTGCAGCTACTGCTATATGCTCGGGTCCCGGTCTCACTCTGGCCTGCTTCCCTAAGTTGTTTATCTGTTACAAGGTCTTCTTGACCTTATCTTGGGGATTTTCTCACAGCCTCCCTCCTTGTAGCGTGACTCAGCAAAATCCTCAGTACTTTTTATCACAGCCCAGCTCAGTTGATTTTTGCCAGAGCCGATTCACAGAGCTCCTCCTTTGAGCCATGTCCACGCTCCCGCAACCATTCTCCAACAGAAATATATTTATTCTCAAATAATTTACAATTAAACAATGACTAAAAATGGTCTCAAGTTTCGTCAGGGGAGGTTTAGGCTTGATATTAGGAAAAAATTTTTCACCCAAAGGGTGATTGGCCATTGGAATGCACTGCCCAGGGAGCTGGTGGAGTCATCGTCCCTGGAGGTGTTTAAAAACAGATTGGATGAGTTGCTTAGTGCCATGGTTTAAACGACGAATGGGTGCTAGTGTTGGGTCATAGGTTGGACGAGATGATCTCAGAGGTCTTTTCCAACCTTGTGATACTGTGATAGTGTGATATTGTAACAGGACTTGTGTGTTGGTGGGTAGGGAAAAGAAGATGCTGTTGAAAACAAGTCCTTTCTCAATCCAGGTCTGGATTGAGAACTGGGTCTCAATTGAGCCCAATTGGTTTGGCTTATGACAAAGTTTTTCACTCTGTGGAGTATATATAATTAGGTTGGTGGATGGATATCAACTGCTATGATTACTGTTCGATCACAAAAGCAACTATTACATCTTTGTGTGAAAAGCTGCTTTTCAACAAGCACAATGTGGTGCATGGATGTTTCCTGCATTAGCCCTACAAGCAAATACTTCTGAAACACACAAGTGTTTCTCTCTATTGCCACCTCTCTTCCACAAGTCCTTTTAAGGCTTGCTTCTGACTTTGGCCTTCATGGCAGCCCAGCTGAGATCATAGCCATTACAGTAATTTCTGTCAGTGCCTTCTATCCTGTGTTGTAGATTTCATTTCATACCATACCATACCATACCATACCATACCATACCATACCATACCATACCATACCATACCATACCATACCATACCATACCATACCATACCATACCATACCATACCATACCATACCATACCATACCATACCATATATCATATGCAGAGTATGGTATTGATAATGGTATATTTTAAAGGAAGGAGCCTGGCAAATAAGTCAAAAAACAAGCATTAAATGCTAACCTCTGAAAGGAAGATTCATAAAATTTATAAATTCATATGAACTTCATAAAGTTTCATGAAGTTCCATAAAATTCAGTGCTATATCCACTTCTGGGCTCATCAACACAAGAGAGACATGAACATACTGGAGAATCTGAAAGACCATGAAGATAATGAAAGGATGTGAGCATTTCTCCTCTGAGAAAAAGCTGAGAGACTTGAGACAGTTAAGCCTGGGGAAGATCAGGTCTTATCAATACACATAAATACCTGAAGAGAGCGCGTATAACACAATGTAGCAAGGGTTTTTTCAGTCATGCCCAATGACAGAATCAGGGGCAATGAGCGCAAGCTGAAACACAAGAGGTTCCGTCTGAATGTCAGGAAATATTTTCTTACTGTGATGGTGGCTGAGCGCTGGCACATGTTGGCAAGAGACGTGGAGTCTCCAGTCCCTGAAGATAATCAAAAGCTATCTGGACATGGTCCTCATCAACTGGCTCCAGCTAGCTCTAACCAAGCAGGGGAGATGGACTGCAGGACCTCCAGAAGTCACTTCCATCATCAACCATTCTGTGATTCTGTGTTTTTGTTTGGGTGAAGTTACAGTTACAAACACAGTCTAGCTTTGGCAGCTAAGACCTGGTCTTAAGCAACTGCTCAGGAAAAGAACAGTTCTCAGGCTACCCTACAGATTTCTTTCACTATTCATTAACCAGTAAGAAATACATTTACTACTTACCAGCTTGCCTTTATGGGAATTACAATTTGAAACATGCAGTGGGAAAGCATATTTTGGATGTTCAATACCGTTACCCACACTAGGTACACTCAGATATCCACACTGAGCATCTAAAACTGTAAGACAAAAGGCAATTTTGAATCAAGCTTTGCTATTCTAGTACGTGTTGTTCTGCAGTACGGCTGTAATTGTAAGTGCAGTATAGATTTACACTGTAATGGTGTAACAGATTCTCTTCTGCTTCTCTTTTTGACCCAGCTGAGTCAACCTAGCTCTGGGGGAAACCACACTCCTTCTGTTTTGTGCATGAACAACAGAACACCCTTGTTCTGACAGGTCAAATCCAAAACTTATACCACAAAACCTGGTTTTAGAGCAAGAGTAAGATTTTGTGGCCTTCCTGAACCACTGTACATCCTCTTTCCTCTCAGTACTGCCAGAATTTGTCATTAACCCCATCCATCTCCTGACTAATAGATAATGAAGAGCTCCATCCACTGCATACTGCTTAAATTCATCCAGTCATCTAGTTAGAGGTGAAATATCACAGTACATACACACACAGAGTGCTCTCTGAAATTTTAATCTAATTAACCCAATTACATATTAAGAGATGATGCTGTGCATACAATCTGCAGGGGCAGAACAAGGCGAGTGGCCAATAAAAAAGCAGTAATTTTTTTTCTGCTATAGTTAGGAGCAACCTGCTGCATGTGTAAACAGCTTTGATCAGCTGTCATGTCCTTAACTAGGAGGGACAATACTGGCACTATTCTTCTTTCTTTGCTCTTCCTTTTTCTTGTGAAGGCTGTGATTTTATACTTTTTATTTTCTTTGTATTTTCACTGTACAGAGGATATTTTATGTGTTTGCTGTATGTTCTTTGTCTTTCTTATGTCTTCTTTTCTTAAAGTTGCATTATCTTAGTGATCAGTAATTGATACTTCGTGATATGTTTGTGCTCTTGTGGGCCACTAGTGTATTCTTGTGCTTGTACACTTGGTTCCTTTGGGAATAACCTCTGCCTGTTTTCTCCATGGGCCTTGCACACACTGAAAACTTTATTGAAGCTGTTTCTCCGAACATGCTCCATTTTCAGATTGGATCCTGAGATTATGATACTATGTGTAACAATTCCTTCAGTAGTTCTAAGTATATTTTGGTACTTGCTATTAACATCCCTATAAGATGTAACTGTAACTCAATACATTTTGTTTTATTTTCCCTCAGAAAAGAGCATTATGTATCCACTAGAAACCAGATGAAAAATAGAACTGAGTTGGAAAGGAGAAGGATCCAATTTATTTTCCTTTAGTTTGACAGCAAAGGTCAAATTTTATAACTGTCTGCTTATGAAAAAAATGAAAGCAGGTTGCCTGTTTTCCAGAGTCTCTCCAGAGATGCAGGGGAACCCTCGTGATTCAAGTCTGCAGCACCTCCTCCTCCCTTCTCAGGTTTCTTCTGCTGTTGCTCTCTCCTTGGCTTCCTCCTCCTATGCTTGTGTTGCCTTTGGCCTTTTGGGAAACCTGTTTCCCCCCCTTAGCATCCCCAGCTTGACCAAAGGGTTCAGCTGTGTCCCGCAGTGGGGGGGTTGGAGCCGCTCTGTAGACCCCATGTGCCAGCACCTGGGCACAGACACCTGACACCCTCTCAAATGTAGATATTATGATGTGCAATACAGAAAATGATCCATACTTATCCTTATGGGCATGGGGTTATTTTGTCACATCAAAAGGTAAAACATAATACCATCTTCTTCATAGTTAGCTTGCATGATTAGGAACTTACAGTGAATAGGGGTATATTGCAAAAGAGGTTGGTGATTTTATACTCCATTTACCAGAGTAGAGCTGGTTAAATAGATTTCAGGGTTGAGAGGCTAATATCATGGAATATTTTTTTCTGGAATTGGAAAAATCAAATCACCACACAAGAAAAGCCAAGATAATGCTACAATAAATCAGATGATGCCCAAATTCAACTTTAGTTTATGTCTTTTTGATAGATACATTTTCTTTTCAGCTCTCAGTATTATGCAGCATTAGTATGAACCTTCATTTTTTTATTCTATATCCTATATCCTCTTCAAATTGCAACCAAAGAAAATGCATCTGCTCAACACATCAGCTGATGGATATATTCTGCTTCTTTTCAGTATGTTTTATGAAAGACTATTTATCTTTATCTTACGTTAAACATTTGTGGAGAATCATAAAACCCATCAGAGAGGCTAACACCCCCCCCCCCAAATTAAATAATAATGTTTTCCTTCTTACTGTTGAGTTTTTTACATGATGTTTCTCACTGTTAGATATACAACACTTTCAAATAATTTATCATGAACCTGACTGTGTACTGAGGGATATCATGGGCATTATCTGAACATAGACTGCTACCTAAACAACATATTTTAAGTGGAGTTTTAGTGATTCAATTATAAATGTAGCTTATTCATTTTCTACCTAACAGATGAAAGCAAGATCTAACCACAAAATATTCTTTGATTCTTCCTGAGCTGAATTTGCTTTCTCTGTTCCATTCGACTAGAAGCAAAAGCTGGCTTGAATCAGAAGCATTTTCTTTCTGCAGGACCAAATGAAGTCTTCCTTAACAGAAAAACAGTTTCAAGTCCATTAGCAAGGTAGCATGGGTCACTCAATTTGGGATTTTTTTTTATTGAAGTTTCTCCTGAAGTTTTTCCCTTTGAAATAACAGTGGCCTTAAAATTGGTAAGCACCACGATTATCTTTTTTATACTATGGTGTTGAAAACTCGCTACCCAATTAAAAGATCAAAAGAAACATTGAAGTACATATATATCCTTAAATCAACTATTTTGTAGACAGCTGAGCTAATAAGGCTTGATTTCCTATGGTTTTAAGTAATATATCACCTACATATTCCTCATTTCAACAACCACTCAACCCATCATGACTTTTACATTCTTTAACTATCACCTAAGCAAGAATGATGGTTTGCACAAAGAGTTAAGTTACCAACACGTTGATTAGCTGAGTGCCTACTGTCAGAACACCTGATGGATGAGTTCTCTATTCCCAACAGCACCTGCATCAAGGAATCACTTTTTAACCACTCAGTGATGGTTTTCCCTACATTTAGAGGAGCTGAGTACTCTGTGATCTTTCTTTTCCATCAAGTAGAGTTAAGAATGACATGAGCCTTGTTTTCTCAGGAAACCAGGAAAAAAACCTCGCAAACCAAAATCAAAACCAAAAATAAAATAAATTTGATCTTGCCAAATTGCAATAATTTTCTCTTTTAACTCAGTATGCATTTGTCCATTGATGCTGCCTGTTTCATTCATGGGGCAATCCAAAAGCAGAGGGGAAAAAATATGATAATGGAGCCTCTGGTTGCTAAAAATGGTCTGCAGGGAAGGAGGAGCTCATCCCAAACTAGCTGGTCATCCTTATTTCATCCACCAGCTAAAAATTACCCTTGGTATTTTAAGAGGATCCTGAAAAAGAAGGAATATTTAGAGTAGCTGCATGAAGACAAACAAGAATGGTCTGGTTGCTTTCTCCCAGCTTCTCTATGGTGCCATATCTGGAATACTGTGTTCAGCATCATTGTGTGGTTCAAAATCTTCAAGGAGTGGCTTTGTTATACCACCTCCAGAATCTAGGAGCTTTGCATTATGTTGGAAAATTCAGATATAGCCGGTTAGAGGTGTTTTCCTTTACTGTTGTGCTTCATGAAACAAGTAAAACACTGAAGGACTAGACAGAGATATTTGCAATCTTCGGTTTATTGGAAGTAATCATAAATCTTGTTACAAGTGCTTTCTTCCTTCCTTCTCTCTTTTTCTTCAGTAATATGTCATGTTTCAAGCTAGGCAGTAATTTCTTTGAAGACATGACAATGCCTGACACATGGCTCCTATTTTGATTTAAAACTTACCAAGTAAACAATCTGGAAAAAAGAACTTATATAACAATATACTGACAGAATATACCACAGAAAACACAGGCAAAACAAAGTTATTGCTAAGAAATGTAATATTCCCAACTTCAGCTATATAATACTTACTTTAAGCATAAAGTCATGAAAACAACTCAAGCATACACGCCACGTAGAGAATGTTTCAAATTAAAGGAGGAACATCTTCATGATTTTCAAGATCAACCCAACTCTTCTTACTCTCTGTAATCTTCTCCGGTTGTAGCTTAATAGGTCCTTGTCCAATTCGTTCCTTTTCTTGGATTATCTTTGTCACATCAGGGAATGAATGTTTACTAGGATCCACTTCTAATTTCTCAACTTGCCTGCTCCTAAAACAAGAGGGAAAGTAATGGAAAAAAAACCCTTAATTTGTGTCAAATAAGATAGAACTATTTTGGGTGCTTGTTTATAAATCTGTTGACTTCAGTATGAGAGTTGTTACTGAGTCCAATTAAATCAGGATTAAGGGTTCTTGTAAATTAATTGTTAAAAACTCAGTATAAACTCAGAAAAGTACTAAAAAAAACTAAAACATCAAAAGTTAATTTTTTTACATCTGTAATTTGCTTTATATCAGAACATGGTAATTGCTTGTATCACATTACAAATAGTTGGCTTTTGATGTAAGACAGGGGTTTTTAGCGTAATTGCTTTTTTTATTCTTATTTCTTTCTATTCATGTTTAGTGCAGTTCCTTCACACTAGCTGTCTATTAATTTCTAGGTGACAGATTCATCTTTGGGAAGCCGAAATACTTTTATTTGGAGAGATAATGTTACTGTATTAATTTATGTGCTCTTATCAGCTAATTCTTGTATTTTAGCAATATGAGTACTCAATATATTTGTCTTATGAAAAAAATTTAAATGAAAGGATAAGAAAGCTCAGAGATATATCCAAATTTCCAGGTTCTATTGTTATTAAGGTTATTCTTTTATATCACAATTTACAATCCACTCATTAAGGCAACCTATCCATATCAAATAATAATCAAAGATTTGATTATTGCAGCTTTAAGGCCACTGTTCTTTTCTAATAGAGAAGTTTAACAATTACATGGAAAAAATGTAACCTGTTTTCAAGTAATTTGTGACTGTTTGCATGAAAAATGGTAAACCTGAGAATTAATTGCACAAATATGTTGTAATTTCTGCAAATTCCATCACCATTTGTACATCTTTGTAATTTTTATTTTATATTGAGTGTTTCTTTGGGTCGAGGTTCTGAGGCCAGTATTACAAAATTCAGTGTGTCAGTCTTCAAAGATATGAGAAAACTATAAGTTTTCCCCTGAGCTCAGGAAGGCTTATTAGGACTAGAACAAATGAAAAAGTAGCAAAGTCCCCAAATGAAAGAATGCATTTCTTTGATGAAAATACAGGCAATGAACATATGTAAATAAAGTATATTAAAAGATTTTTAATCGGAAATCACCATCTTTAGTTGTTAAAACAAAGAGAGAGCTTTACCAAAGAGCTTCCAAATATTGCCACTGCTTCCCATCAACACTCTATGGGGTCTGAGAAGGGATCTCAGCCCAGATTTATGTGAAGGTTCTATGTTCCAGTGGAAGAGAGACACAGAGGGATCCATCAGAGGTTTTCTCTTTTCTTGTTAGTCTAGCGCTGAGGAAAGCATGACTAATGGAAGAGGAAGGCATCAGCTTAGCCAGCTCTTTCTGCCTTAAGGCACTAGATTTGTCTTGTGCTACAGGAATTATTTTCTTACTTTACTGAGTGGAAAATGACAAGAGAAACACCCTGCTTTAATAATCTGGATGGCCTTTTCCAAAAAGCAGCACAAAAAAATACTTTGAGGAGAATTTTATGGGTTGTGAAGAATGATATAAGAAAACTCTTATTTCTTTACCCTGAATGTTCTTCAATTTAAAGTTAGACTTTTTTGTTACACTACACAGTTTAATGAAATAAAAGTGGATTCATTTTGTGGCAGCATTCTAGAAAATGCCCATCCCAAGAGGTAAGAGACATTTTTGTTTCCTGTGTGATTTATGAAATCTGCTCTGATCCGATATCACTTTATCAGTAGCTCTTTAGAAGATTCCAAAGAAAGCACACCCTGTCCCAAATCTTACTCTAATCACTAATCAGTAATCATTAATCATTTGAAGCATCTCTCAGAAAGCTAAATAAGCATAAATATAAAAATTAATTACCCTCCGTCTGTGCTTCCACACAGTTATTTTACATTTGTTCAACAGCTCTAAAGTTGTACAAATTGCTAGTCATATAACTACAATAAACTCTATCAAGTTTGAATAGCTTATTGCTTAGTAGCAGAAGAAATTTCAGTACATCAGAAATGAATTAACAGTGAGTGTCATAAGTAACAATCCCCATCAACAACCTGTGAAATGACTGTACGCACCAGTCATTCTCAAAATTTAATCAACATATTTCCTCTAGAAGTATCTATCAGCAATAGACAATAAGAAAGACTGAGAATCAATCACAGGTTGGTTTTTTTTCCACTAAGGAAGTGAATTTTTATGTACTTATATGCACATGATCAAATGTTCTATACTTGTTTAGTAGAGCTTCATAGTGCTATTCCAACTATCATGATACAAGTATTTGGCTGATGACATTCAGTTATGCTCAAGTTAGTACAGCTACGAAACATGCAACTGCTGAGAATATGCTCCTCTCAGCATGTAACATGCAAAAAGAGGCTGGGTATCAATTATGTCAAGACTAACCACCTGAAATTTTTTTAGAAGAAGCTGTTCTAAGGAATCTAAATATTTTTTTCCATTTATTTCCACCTAGCAGGAAAAAAAAATAAACTTTGCTGCTGAAGCTACAGTAAGAAAAGAGTGACGAAAACAATACTTCTTACAGGACCAGATACAGCACGTATCTGGAAATCTCAATGTTTGCAAATAATTCCAATTTCAAGTTTGAAAAAAATGAAATTTACAGTTTCTGGCACTGCTACCTGATGCCGAGTGTTCTCTGCTCAAGGGAAAATTATGATCTAGAGATTAGAGCACGATACAAACTGAATAATACTGGATTAGGTTTTGTTTCCTGGCATTTTTTTCCCTTAGGCAGGCTATTTCCACCTCCACATAGTTCAACAATACTTTTAAAAAAAGAAAATGAAAAGATTTCAAAATAAAGAAAATCAGTCCTTCCATTTTGCATAATTATAGCAGTCTGCTGAAAAATCTGGTGTGTGACAGAGCACATATCTGATAATTTCATATTCTTTGATAATTTACACTTTTTTTCACACAGTTCTTAATCCTCATATTTGATATTTTAGTTATGTGACAGTTGTGTCTCCTTGTTTCAACTTCTCAATTTCAATAAAATCTAGATTGCTAAAGTTTTCTCATATGTTTGATCCAGAATATACTTTTTTGATATTTGATTGAAAGTTTTCCTTCTGGCATTTCAAGAGATGTTTAGAAGTTATAACTGACAGTCTTGGAGAGGTACTTTCTCCAGTCTTGTAACATTGTTATTGAAACAACACAAAAGCCATTGTCATCCTAGAAAAATACTAATAAATCTTTTTCTTGACTAAAAAAACAAAGCGGTTTCAGTATATGGAATTATATCTTATTTAAGACTGTTGAGAAAGACAAATCTTTATTTACATGTGTTAAAAATTGATGGTGAATATCTGATGCTTGCTATACTTTGGTCTCAACTTCTGAAAACACAGGCTTAGAAAAATCTACAAGGTGATCTAAGCAAATAATCATGCTTTTATAAATACTCAGAATATTAATATTTCTTTTGTTATATGAGGCCTTTCAAATCTCTCTACATAAGCGTAGTCTGAAATGGAGCTATAACTGGTGTCTTCAGAATCAGTGGATTATCAGAAAAATACGAATACACAATGGCTGGTAGAATCAAATTAATTTTTCAAGGACTAAACTCCAACCAAGAACTAACAAATCAGTAGTAAAAACTTCTATTAAATAAAAGGCTGATGATACCTAGTTCTGTTCTAAAAGACAAATACATCACACAAATAGGATTCATCAGACTATGAATGTATATAATACTGGCATCCAAGTTTACAAAAGTTAGAGATAAAATCATAGCTCCTGTGACATTCTGAACTTCACTGTTCCATCCCTTATCTTCTTTTTCACAATCACTTCAAGATACCACAATTCAAGCTGACCTTGTCTGTTAGAAAGAAATATGCTCCTACACCTGCAATATGCAAATTGATCCTACATTTCTAGTTCTGGCTATAATACCATCTCTTTTTCATTCCTTGATTAGCCCAGAAAAATAAAAAGCACTGTTAAATTTTTCAGTCAAAGTTGAGTCCCTAATATTTAATGATATCGGAATATTATACTGAAAACACACTTTATCTTAACAAGGTCTTAAGACTTTGTTTACAAAGCTATGGAAAGTTACAAAGATGCTTTAAAATCTGTCTCTGCCATCATATGGACAATTGGAGGTGAGTTACCTGAACAATATTCTTGAGAAAACTCTACTCCAGAATAACACATTTCTGAAGTCTCCTCACCTTTGGTACATCATGGATTACCAGATACCTCTGTGTGCAAGCTGATTTTCGAATTACTTCTTAGGCACCCCACCTTTCGTTCTCCTCTTTACTCTCATGATAGAAATGTATACTGTCTATTTTGACTAGATTCAGGCCTCCAAGAGAATGCAAATGAATCTACACTTGAAGATTAACCTCAGTAAAAAAGCCTTTTTAATATGTTGCTTAGTCATATGTGACTCCACTTTCTGTTTAAGAAGTAAATTGAATTACAACTCCTACGGTTCCTCCTTTCCCAGACAGCGTAACTTGCATTGTAAAAATTCTCAATGTCCACATGACAGCTAACAAACTATGTACCCTGAAAACATTATTTCTGCAAATGTATTAAACTCTCCAGATTTATGATGTACTTTCAGGTATTTATAGAAGGCAAACCGACATCTCAATAGAACAGATAACTGATCTGTCGTTTTTGATCTTTCCAAAGGTTTATTTGTCTTGCTTGCAGGCCACACTTTAGATGTACTTAGCTTTCTTCAAGTCGAAATATTTGTGCTTGGTTTAGGCACAAAAGTGAAGGTGAATTTGGGCTTTAAAAGGTCACATAGATCCTCTTGCAGTTCTTTCAGATTAGTTTGTCCAGAGCTCCATTAGAATTCTGATCTCATCTTATCTTATATTCCTACTCTTGAGGAAATTATTCATTTTGCTTTACTGTTTTTCTCTTTGCAAGATTAAATTCTCTTCTTTCCAACTTTTCACACCTTTTCATGCTCTCTGTAAACTTTAAGAAATTTAAGACTGGGATGGATCTTCAGCCATTAAATCTGTAGAAAGGAAGGGAGCATTCCCACTCTTCACAAGAATTCTTTTAAGGATCCAAATTAGGATTTCTCATTCCCAAAGAATGATTCTTACCCTTACATGTACAAATTTCTCCCCAGAGTTGCTCTTTGTACCTTCTCCACTGAAATGAGCCATGCTAAATCAGGGTCATCTGCTAAACCAGAGCTTTGCAGTATGTCTCATCTTCAGCGACATTGTTACATCTCAGGTGAGACAAATGTGGAATTTTTTAAATAATCAGTATTTTTTCTTTGCTTGTTAGTAAATGGGAAAAAGGTCAACTAAAATTACAAAGTACTCCAAGGAAAGTAAATTAATTCTTGTTCATCACTGTGACACTGTGAACCACAAAAAAAGTTTTATTAATTAGTCTTATGATAACAGGTTTTCTAGAAAAAATGTTGGAATTATAGTCCAATACAGTGACTAAAAACCATCCAAATTTTCTTGGCCTTAAGTTCAACATAACCTCCAGGAATTTTGTATATTTGATGGTTCTCCCAGCCCGTGAATTTTGGTTCATCTGTAAAAGCTATTCAAAAGCATTTGTAGGTGCGTGCACCAGCAGAGGTGGACATTCCAGCAGAGCATGTTTTTCTTTTGTTTTCCCCTTAAGAATCCAGATGAAAATAAACCATACCAAAACTAAAACCCACACCATCCAAAAAACCCAGCAACTCCCTAAAGCCATAAATTCCATACTGCCAGTAAGAACCCATTCCAGTAGAACGCAAGTCAGATTTCTAAACTAATGTATTACACAGTCTTTTCTATAGCACCTGCTGGCTTAGTCAACCAGTGCAATGTTACTTATGCAAGAGGAGAAAGACACAGCAGTCAGAGTTGCAATGCTTGAACTATTCAAATAGCAATAACCTCTGCCTTACATTCCTTTTCTCATTATAAAAGATGTGTATAGATCAGAAGTTGTTGATTAATTTTTAATTCTGCTTTTTGAAGTACCCTAAAAATTGCTTTTCCATTTCTTTGCCTTTTCAAATTAATTCATTCTCTGGCTATATTTCTCAACAACCATATGTAAAGATCTACAGTAAAAAAAGCGCCCCCCCAAAAAAACAAAAAAAGAGAATCAAAACCAAAACACAACAAAGAAACATAGAGGGATTCCTATGTATCTTTCCTACATATTCTCAAATATTCTTATGTATTCTTTCCTGTGTATTCTCATATATTCCTATATATAGTTCTGTAATGGAGGAATTTAGGTGTGTGTATGTTCATATTTAGAGACATTTTGAGTTTTATTTCTTTTTTTTTTTTCTATTCAAACATGATAAAGGAAGAATAGTGTAAAGCCCAGGGTATGAGACGAGGATTATGGACTTTATGTAACTGTTACACTTAAAATTTCCAGTACAACTTTAGGAAAGTCAGTTCCTACATCTATCTGAATTTCCCCTATGCAATTGTGGTGAACTCCACTTCTGTACCTCACAGATTAATTGTGAGGCCAGTTATGGTAAAGAAGGGCACACTCAGCTACTACATTAACAGAGGATTTTTTAAGTATTAAAAAAACTGTCAAATTCCTCCCATAAAAAAACTGTTTGTTTGAAGGTTTGAAATACGTTTTTATACACACTCACAGAAGAAATCCCTCTTACATAATATCATCACATAATCGAGCTAACTAGAGTTAAAGATTCTAAGAGTTAAAGAGATTTGTAGCACTACATTATGGCTTAGCAGATTATATGTCTGACAGCATTTAGATAAGACATCTGTAGCTGTCAAGTGTAATCACTGTAATGAATGTTCTTCTGTCATCTAAGAGGCAACTATTCAGCAAATTTTTAACATCTGGCTCATCAGCGACTTTTTGACTAAAGAGGTCAAAACTTACCATTTTTAGTAAGAACTGTAATTCCAAAAACTTTTTACCTACTTCTGCTTTTGTGATATATATTCCTAGAATATTTTAACAGTAAATATTTTATTTTTCCTTTAAAATCTGCAGTAAGGATATTCATAATTAAAACTGCATTGAAATGAAACACAAATTCTTGGAATTTCACTATGCCTGGAGTATCTAGTTCATCAGGTAGCAGTAAAAGGGACTGTTTCACATTATGACTTCCGTTACTTCCATATTCCCCTTATTATTACTATTTAAATATTTACTGTGTAGCCAAAACTAACGGTACACAGAGAGTTCTAAGGACATATATGTTCCTTATCCTCAAGTTTCAAATTCTTCTACTGTTTGGCACAGCCCATGTGGAAGAGAGATAATGTCAGTTATCTAATGAAGGAAGATCTAGTTTTCTCCTGGAAAAAAAGCTAAGACTTTTTTTTTAAACGGATTTCTTTTAACTTATGTAAAGTTTTAGCTGTATTTCTGTGGAAAATAACCATTCCTTTTGCAAATTAGAATCACAGAACAGAATCATAGGACAGTTTGTGTTGGAAGGAAGCTTTCAAGGCCATCTAGTCCAACCTCCCCTGCGGTAAGCATTTCATTACGCAGAGCCTTGTCCCACCTGACCCTGAAAGTTTCCAGAGATGGGCAAGCTACCACCTTTCTGGTCAACCTGTTGCAGTGTTTCAACACTCTAATCATAAAAAAAATCTTACTTTTATCTAGTCTAAATCTATCCCTTTCGGTTTAAAACTACAGCCCATATCCTTTGTTACAGGCCCTATTAAAAACTGTCCCAAACTTTCTTGTAAGCTTCCTTTTTAGTATTGAAAGATCACAATAAGATCTTTCTGGAATCATCTTTTCTACAGGCTTAAAAAAACTAACTCTCTCAGCTTTACGTCACACAAGAGGTTCTCCATCCCACTGATCTTTTTTTGTCCTCTGGACCTGCCCAACAGGTATATGTCTTGTCTGTGCTGAGGGCTGCAGAGCTGGATGCAGTACTCCAGGTAAGGACTTGTGAAAGGAGAGTAAAAGGGGAGAATCAACTCCATCAATCTGCTGCACATGCTTCTTTTGATGCATCCCAGAATATGGTTGTGTTTTTGTGCCATGAGCACATATTGTTTTTTCATGTCCAGTTTTTCATCCACCACTACCCACAAGTCCTTCCCAGCAGGGCTGCTCTCAATACTTCATCTCCTAGCCTGTACTGATACTGCAGGTTACCCCAAGCCAGGTGTAGGGGTAACTTGCACTTGGCCTTTTTTGAAGCTCATGAGGTTTACATGAGTCCATTTCATGAGATTAGAAAGGTCCTATCCCTCAGGCATGTCAACCACATCACTGAGCTTGGTGTCATCTGCAAACTTGCTGAGGGTGCACTCGATCCTACTGCCTACTTTATTGACGAAGATATAAAATAGTACTGGTGCCAGTATAAACCCTGAGGGACACCATTTGCCACTGATCTCCATTGAGACATGGAGCTGTTAACCAGTACCCTCTAAATGTGACCATCTAGCGAATTCCTTAACCACCAGAGTTCACCCATCAAATCCATATCTCTCCAATTAAGAGAGAAGACTGTTGTGTGGGACCATGCCGAAGGCTTTATAGAAGCCCATATAGTCAACATTTGTGGCTCCTTCCTTGTCCTCTGATGTATTCACTCCATCAGAGAAGGTCACGAGGCTGGTCAGGCAAGACTTGCCTTTGGTGAAGCCATCCTGGCTTTCTCAGATCACCTCCCTTCCCTCCATGTGCTTTAGCATAGCTGCTAGGTGGCTCTTGCCCAGTAAAGAGGTGAGGCTGACAGGTTGGTAGCTCCCAGTAGCTTTCCAGTAGCTTTCTTCCCTTTTTTAAAAATGGGTGCAATGTTTCCCTTTCTCCAGCCACAAAGGACTTCACAGGACTGCCGTGACTTTTCAAATATCATGAAGAGTATATATCCATCGTTTGGTTTGGAGCTTTTAAAAATATTTGACATACTCCATAATCAATATAGAGCAATCTTGTAATCACTGCTGCCTAAGGAAAGTTGTAGTGCTTGCGGTTCATTAGTAATCTCAGCAAATTCTTGCAGTCACCCTATTGTCTTCTCAACATGCAGGTCATTCAAGAAAAGTCATGACTGAGCAAAGAAAGAAGTTGTGACTGATCTTTATTAAAAATAAGAAACAAAAAGCAGAATTAATGACAACTGACTCTTGCAGAATTGTTTTGCCAGTGTCCTAAAGATTAAGACCAGTAAGAAAACCCATGATCCACAACACTGTTTTTTTAATTACTGCTCAGCCTTTCCATCAACATTCACCACAATGAAATCAAACAAGGAAACAAATGCAACATTTCAAATACAAGTGGATAAACAACTGAACAAAATTTGTTGTTATTATAGCTTATTCTGGTATGAATATCATTGTCTATAGCAAGAGGAAAAGTTCAAAAGATACATTATAGTATTTTTACCAAGGCCAAGCGGCCATCAACCTATTCTGTCTCTTCAGCAACAGCTAGTAACACTTGCTAAGAGTAAAAACAAAATTAGTGCATCACTGTTACTTGCTTGCTCCTTGCAGTCATTAAAAACAAGGTTTCAAGAGCTGCAGTTTATATCACATTTAATAGGATGGTTTTATGTTATTAAACCTTGCAGAACTGCTTTTTGAACCTGTTTATTACTGCAGTAGCTCAGCCTGTGTACCAGCGAGCACATTCATGAGAGAGATTCAAAATTGTTACTTTCTAAATGGCTTTCAGACTTGGGTTACATAGCAAAGAGTAGGTGATTAGGCTTTAGTATATACTGGTTTAATAATCTGAACAAACTGATCGAACAAATCAGATCAGCAAAAATAATTTTGGCTCTGCATTGGAGCAGATCACTTTATAAACAGCACCAGAGAGGCCATTAGTCTAAAGATTTTAAACACAGTTTTACTCTATACAAATCAATATTATAATATTTTCAGCTATAACCTAATAAGAAGTATATATTCTGGCATGTGAACAACAAATGAACAAAAAAAATAATGCAAAAGGAAAAAAGGCATTACCTTCTTGTATTTTTCTGCAGTGTATTGCAGTCAGAATCTTTAGCTGAAGTTGATACTTTTTGCTTAGCCAGGATTATTTCTCTAGCCTAAAATAAAAATAGACAGAAAAATAAGTCTCATAAAAGTTGATTTTTATGCTCACAAGTATTTATATAATCTTTCAAAAATAGAAAATCTAAGAAAGTCTGAATAAATTTTCTCTTATGGCACATATTCTTTCTGTTAGATTTTAACATTTCACTCAGCATGAAATACATGCATAAGGCAATTTTAACCAAATAATCTAAGTGGACTTACATCCAAATATATATGAGAGAATATATATATTAAAATATTCGATTATATATATATTTGTATTTAAATATATGCAGTCTTGTTTAGTACCATGTCAATAAAGCCTATTACTGATTTTTTCCGTAGCTAACAAACTAGTTCATGATGAATCTCCCACTTGCATATCAGCTCTGGTATTCTTGTGCTAGTTCAGACTTTTTCATTAAAGAATTTGCTGCAATATGGAACTTTCCTCCATCTTTATAAAAAAGGACAAATGACCACAAACTCCCTCAGCTCCTCTGCTAAGATGGAATGTCAAGCTCAAAGTCCTGGTACGTTCCCTCTCTCAAAGAAAACATGCCCATCACCGTTTTCTGGAAGACACATAACTGGCAAAAGGTTATGTCATGGCAAAAGGGTATCTCTTCCCTTCTCAGCATCATCATGGGAGATGCAATCCTTAAGCATTTGAAAGGAAAGAGGAGAACACATACTATAGCAAAGAGTTCCTTTTATTGACTATTTAATAGTGCAATTGATTTGAAATTAGTCTGTTCCAGATGCCCAGTCCGTTCTAAAATCTGCACAAAATAAGACAGAAACTGTAGATTCTAACTTTTGTTTCTGAAATTCATTGTGAGGGACTGATCCCATCTGATTCTGTGTATACTCTTGGACCTTCCCTCTCTTCTCAGAAGGCTCTCTAGTGTTTAGTTCTTTTAACAATAATTTATTCCTTTGATCCCCTTGAGACTAAGGTTCCTTTCTTTCTTCTCAAAGCACATCATCAAGGACAATGAAGAAATTGACTGATTCTGCCATCAGTAGAAAAGACTTCCTTGATAATAAGTGACCCTGGTACTTAGGAAAGGGTTAGGATTGCCTACTACAACATCTATTATCAGTTATCAAAAATTGTTTCACATATAATCTCTCTGCTCAAAAAATGTCCTCTTATTTCTGTTTAAGAAAAAATTGAGTGATACTTTGATTTTTCTTCTTTTTGAAACACAACTCCATCTGCAATACTAGCATGTGAGCTTTGTCAAGGCAGTAGAGGACTGTCCATCTCAGTGATGATGATCAAGTGAGGATAACTGTTATGAAAAAGAACTGCCATAGCTTCAACTGTGGTCAAAAATAAGACTTAGGGCTCAGTAGCAAGATGACTGCATGAAATGTAAAGCCTGTGGTATACAGGAAGATGGACTAAATTGAAGCTTTCTGAAAGTGATTCTATGAAACTATTGCTAATAATTGCATTAATCGGAAAAAAAAAAGGAGAGCCCTTTTAGGATGATTACCATAGAATTCTAGAAATTAATGTATTATGTAGAATCTGGAATATATTTGAGAAAACAGAAGAAATATGTGAAAAAAGTATTTTAAGCTGAGTCATCTTTTCAGTCCACATTTTTTCCTGCACTGGATTTCTCCTTCTAAACTGTGAATTTCACTGAGTAACATAGTTTCCCTGAAACACATTTATTCTGAAGGATGGGTAGATTTCTAGAGTTCCATAGTGCTATGTCTCCACATGCCTTTGATAGTAATGACCTATTACTACATTTACCATACCTAGATAATGAGAATTATATCATGAAATATTAAATAACCTTTACACTGACATGCATAATATATACTACTCTTATTTTAAAATTAATTAGGGAATCTAACTTTCACTGTTCTTTAACTTTCTAAATGCTTTTGAAGGCCCAAGCAATATACAGCTTTCAGAACTCATTTGTAACTGCTTATATAATAAAGAATTAATTAAAAATTCCAAAATTTTCTCTCTAATTACTAAAACAAGGAAAGTGATTTTTCAAAACATGACACAGAATGTCTCAAAACCCTAAATAAATACTGCTTGCTAATAACACTAGGTTTTGATGCTATTTGTGAAGTATTAACTAAAATGCTACTAGTGTAAGCTATCGATGACATTTTACAAAATCATTGATTTAATATGCAAATTTTTTTCAACATTTATTAAATAAACTCTCAGTTTTTAATTTTCCTGCAAATATTAAACTGCGAGAACATAGAGGTTCAAAGTTTGAAAAACTTTGTGCAGCGAATATTATTCCCAGAAATGAAGCATGTACAAAGTAGCCATTGTCAGATTCTTACTCATGCAAAATCTCTGTACAGATGATTATCACAGTAGAAACACTACACTTTAAAAGTGTCACTACATCGTTTCACTGAATGTAAGTCATGTCTTTCAATTTGTTTTGATGACCTTCTAAAAATGTCGGTAGACACTGCCTTAGAAAGACACTTATTCTGCAGTGATTTACTGTACAGTAAACAGCACATTCAAGAAAAAAGGTTCTGGAAAAGATGGTGAAAATGATTTGTTTTCTTTTACTTCATTTGGAATTTACTATCTGTCTCATCTGTGGGAAGGTCATCAGAAAGGCAAGGAAAAGGGTTTTTGTTTTTATTTTAAAGGTTAGGTAACTATGAACAGGCTGGAAGATGAATGGTGAAAGGTTTAGTAACCTGATCACAAAGTCACTAAAGCAAGTGGAAAACACTGAATTCAGTTACCTTTTTGTTCTGTTTCAAAGAAATGAGTTGTATTTTCAGAATAGTACTGCAAGAAGCAAATTATAGGAGACCATTTTTAGGTTAATAGAATTCTTAACATTTCTGTTACCTAAGGAGTGTACCTGGCTATTTATCTAGTTGCAAAAAAATTTATTTTGATAATAATTGTTTGTCAGGAACAAAAACGTTAAATATAGTGTAGAACAATCTTAAGGTTGTCTTGTTACCGACACAGCCTAAAAGAAGTTGCATGAACTCTGTTCTTCCTATTATCTTACTGAAAGGAATTCATATTAAGTTGATGAAATCAAATTAGTATTTTCTAACATTGCTGATAACTTGAGCCATAATGTTCTGGAAGAAAAATATCTAGTGTTTTTTCAGTTGTTGCTTAACTTTACTCCTTATAATTTGTTTCCCAGATTACATCCTATTAATACCAATAAAATGTGTATGGATAGAGAACATCTGAAAAGGATATGTATCCCAAAAATATGGCTTGTACACTCTAATTCAGTCCCGGGGGAAGGGAACGGATTCTGTGACTGTAATAGAGAACAAAGAACAACAGGTTTGTACCTGCTATATGCAAATGTTGCAAAGCTGCACAAATCCACCCTTGGCCAGTACATTCAAGAAGTTCACAGGATTACAGTCTCACAGAATGGTTGATGTTGGAAGAGACCTCTGGAGGTCATCTGCTCCAACATGTCTGCTCAAGTAGGTCTACCTAAAGTTAGCTGTCCAGGACTATATCCAGATGGCTTTTGAATATCTCCAAGGGTGGAGACTCAACAATCTTCCTGGGCAACCTGTGCCAGCGCTTAGCCACCCTTATAGTAAAAATGTGTTTCCTGAAGTTCAGAGGGAGCCTCCCGTGTTTCAGTTTGTGCCCATTGCCTGTGGCCCTGTCACTGGGCACTACTAAAAAGAGCCATTCTCCAGCCTGTTATACACCCTCCATTCAGGTATTTATGTGTATTGATAAGATATCCTGAAATCTTCTCTCCTTTAGGCTGAACAGTGTCAAGTCTCTCAGCCTTTCCACATAGGAGAAGTGCTCCAGTCCCTTAATAATTTTTGTGGCTCTTCTCTGCATTCTCTACAATATGTCCACATCTCACTTGTACTGGGAGCAGTTTTTAACAAAGGCAAAGCTCAGAACATCAACCCAGTTATTCCATAGATATTCTCTCTTCTCAAGTCTCACAAATACCTATGAATCATAACATTCTGACATGAAACAGGCTCCAGACCCTCCAGCTAAGTAAAATAAGTAGGTGTAGCTAAAATAACAAGGTAGGTGAATTTAATAATGTAATATAGGCAGTTGTCAATCACAATATGAAGAGATAATATTTATTTTGCTGATTTAAGTAAGACTTTCTAGGCAGGCAGCAGATCTGAATATAACCACAGACTCTTTGAAATATTTACATTTTCTAAGGTTTAAGGGGCATTAGAGCTTAAATACAGGGAAGATGGCACAACGTGAACCAGAAAGGGGAAGAAAGAATCAGGGGAAGAAAGATCATCTACAAAGAGACTAACAAGATGTATGAGTAATAAAAGCAGGTTATGAGATAGTAAACTGATAATATTTAAAATACCCAAAAGACAAATAGTAAACAAAACATTTGAAAACATGATCCAAAATGGAAAAATTCAAGGTCTCAGTTTCAAATAAATAAATTTTAGAAAGAATAATTTTTCATATGAGTGAATTTTGAACATTAACAAAGTATGGTACTTAAACAAATGAGTATAATTTTCACCATTGTTTAAACTCCTGGAGAAACTGCATGCTTGGTGCTAGAGCAACAGTTTGTGATTTAATGAGAATCTGTCCGTGCTGAGAAAGACAGATGGTATGGGACTGGAGCATAGAAGAAAACATAGAAGGTATAGAACCATAAATAGAAAAGGCCAAATGCGAAAAATAACTTTTTAGTTAAGTTACTAGTTGCACAGTCTTAGAATTAAATCAGAGCACAGAGAGAAAGAAATGACCCCAAATAGAAGATGAAAGATCCTCTTTCAGAAGAAAATACTGTAATTGATATATCCTGGCAGCGTCATGTGTCACACCATGTCTCACGGCTCCTACACAGCAGAGAAACTTTACTACAGGCCAGAAGGGTAAGGCTAGAGCACCAAGAATTATTCTTTTTCCATAACTACCCTTAGGCAGGCTTATCCTATTTATGAAAGCCAAAAATATATGATGTAGTCCTACAGGCCTTGAGCTGCCCGACCCTCCAGAAGCATAATGGCAGAAGAGCCAGATGTTGAAGCTGATTAACCTTTCCCACAGCTCCCAGAACCCCACCGTATAATCCATTCTTATATCCAGAACTTTACCCTCTTAAAACTTCCAGCTCCATGTGTGCTCCAAGCCCTTCAATCTATCTCTGCTCTTCCTGCAGGTCCAAGAAATCAATCTTGTACCAGATGACATCAAGTCCAACTTTAAATGCCTACCTGTTTCTGCCAGCATCCCACCCACTATGCCCTGATACCTGAAGATACCCCTGATTCTTTCTTCCCCTTTCTGGTTCACGTTGTGCCATCTTCCCTGTATTTAAGCTCTAATGCCCCTTAAACCTCCACTGGCTGCTGGCTGGCCAACCATTACCTCTCTTGCTGCCTACTTCAGCAAGGTAAGTTGACTTCCATTGTTTTCGATTGTTCTTCATTACGGATTTTTCCTTCTCTATACTTTAATATTTTTTTTGCATATGCATGGGAATGGGTAGGAGATGTCCTGATTCCACCTTAGATTCTAACTCCTCTACTCATAATATCATTCCACAAATCAAAATGCTGCTTATGTTTCAGGGTACAAGATGCATTTACTGAAACCACAGGAAGACACAGGAAATAAAGCGGCCATACCCAGCAGTTTGCTTTCATTTACCCTGCAAGAACTGGACTGTGCAGGGAAGAGTGAGAATATAAAACACACTTTATGCCAAGTTGCTTTTACTTGCCAGCAGAATTCTCAATTGACTTGAATCTTGATCAGCACGACATCACACAGGCAAATACCAGAGCACAGGGGAGATAAGAGAGCATAGATTCGGGATATTAGGTGAATGTGATTTCTACCCAGGGATTTTTCAAGTACTAGGGACTGCTGTGCACCAATTTTCAGTTGAAACCCCACGTTGCCAAAACTCTTTTACTCTGTGATTACATGTACTTCGTACAGCTGGTCAGTGAATCCTTTCCAGACAGGGAAAGCATGAAGGGAAAATGAATTAAGCAACCCTTGTTCTTATCTCCTGAGATGTGAAACTACTACATCATCCCTGTTCTTGAAGAAAATCATAATCTTCATACATGGGTGCCACACAAATTCAAAAAAATTGATCAGGTCCTATCATTGGTCACCACAGAGATCAGTGCCGTCTTCTCCTCTTTCCCTCGTGAGGAAGCAGTAAACTGCTATGACATCCCTCCTCAGTCTCTTCTTCTCCAGGTTGAACAGACAAAGTCACTTCAGCTGCTCCTCATATGGCTTCTCCTCTAGACCCTTCACCAACTTTGTGGTCTCCTCTGGACACTCTCCAGTAGTTTGATATGCTTTTTATACTGTGGCACCCAAAATTGCAAGACAATACTCAAGGTGAGGCTGCACCAGTGCAGAACAGAGTGGGACAATCATCTCCCTTGAGCGGCTGACAATGCGTTACTTGATCCATCCCAGGACATGGTTGGCCCTTTTGGCTATCAGGGCACACTGTGGACTCTCTGGAATTAAACTGACTTTCTGGAATACGCCTCCTTAGAAAACATGTCATTATGGGAAAGGTTAGACTGAATAACTTTAGCTAGCCAGATATTACCCATAACCCGGAAACTTTCCCAAAATACTCACAAGGTTTTAAGCATATTTGTACGATGCCTCCTCAGATTATTTTACATACCTTTGGCATGCTGACAACTAAATGACCAGTTGTTTGTGATCTTTTAGCAGAGCTGCAATCTGGCTTCACTTCTTCAGGGAGCACAAGCTGAAATGGCTACAAGAAAATATGGGATTCAAATACGTAACACTAAAATATATCTCTTTCATTCTTGTTTTTGGGGTTTGTTTGTGGGGTTTTTTTGCCCTGGACAGAACATATGAAGAAACATCACTGTCACATCCTTTCATCTTAAGGACAATATAGGTCTAGATACTTTCCATTTATACGTAGTATTATTAATCTTAATAAATGATTAGCATACTAAACAGCTTTTACTTGCAAGTATAGTCACATGTATATTCCTGAATTGCTATCATTCCTGAAGTGACATTTCTAAAGAAGGTTATAAAAGGATGCTTGAGTTACATTAGCAATTAAATGAGAAAGATTATCCAGTCTATTTTAGACATAAAGTAATGCTGAGGTTTTGTTTATGCAGTTAGTACAGTCAAAAATAGAGATTTTGATTCACTGTTTAAGTACTGTGGATTTTTTTAAAAACTGATAATGAAATTAAGGTAATAAAATTAAAACTGAGAAGAAATAAAACTGGAATGACATTAGAAATTCTCTTTCAAAACAATATACATCCTTTGTTTCTGTCAGCTATAAATTCCAGATTGTGAACTTGCTTAATTCTAGCCTAGGGCAACTAGTAAACTCTCTTCTTAAGTGAATTATGGTACACTGTGGGGGGTGAATAAGAAGAGAGAAGGAGAGAAAGAGACACTAAAATTTAATTCCAGGTTTTATACATCTTCTGGTTAGGATTTCCACAGTTTATGTGTGGTCCAAAATAATGCAAGTATAAAAGAATATTTTTTTCTGCAGAGGTGCACACAGTATGGAACTCATAAAAGTCAGATCCAGAGTCCAATGATTAACTATGGCAAGCACTAACTCTTGTTTTGAAATGAGTGTAGTAAGAAAACACTAACCTTTCCCTTCACCAGTACTCGTATGTAAGTTGGCTGAACATCAACATCAAGCAGAGAGGTGTCCAAATGTCTTCAGAATAAAAGAAAAATACATCAGCCAATCTACAATACGGTCCAGTAAACAAACAGGGTAGACCATATAGCTTTTTAATGATCATTTTGTAGTTTATAATCTACAAATCTCAATTTCAGTTATTAAGTTACATGAAATATTAGTAAGATTTCATGTATTTGGAAGAAAAACATAATCTTCCTGTGTATTCACAGAATATCAATTAAAACAATGTCTAAATTCTGTCAAGTCCACCACATTAGTTATCATATATCCACAAGAATTCGAAGTCTTTGTGAAAAATGAAAAAGTCTATTTTATATCAGTTTAGAGTTTTACATTAGTATGAAAATTAATCCATTTGCTATTTAAAATTGCAGAATTATTTTGCTACTATTCTTTCTGAAAATTTAAATAGCAAATTTATTACGAGTTTTTTATTTGCACAGGATTTGCAATGAACAGAAACAATGAACTTTAAAAGTTCAAAGAACTTTACACTCCCAGAAAACAAGGTACTCTTAAATTTCAGTACTGTCAAACAAAATTTGTGACATGTAAAATCGCCACTTTAACATCTGCCCTTTATCATGTGACACATACACTCATATTTCTGTGGCATACTAGTGAAGGTACAAGTACATATTTCCTGTTTCCCTTCTTCTATAATATTACTTCTCAGGTGAATTTTTCAAAACTATTTAGTTTGTATTTCTTGTAAGAGAGCACATAATATTACAACATATCCAACAGATTTTCTGGGGCTCAAAAAAAATTTCTCATAATTCAGAAACATGAAGCAGGCCTCTGTTGAGGGAAATTAATGAGCTGTAAGGGAAGAACACCTGGCATGAACTGGATTTCTATGGTATAAAACTAGTTCAAGCTTTACTCATTTAGGTAAATAAGCTTGTGCATTTCCAACCCCTTCCTGAAGTGTGGGCAAGGCCGTAGTATTGTTTAGTAGTATATACTATTAAATAATTGTTAGGTTTGCTAGTCATATTTTGGCTTGGAACAGTCCAGGAAATAGCATGGGCCATGGACTCTTTCCAGTAAGCAAGGAAAGTAGGACAAGGCAACCCTACTCTGTCTTGGGGAGGAGAAGAATTTTAACTAGAAAGACAGAACTGTATTAGTACTTACAGTGACAAAGGATGGGCAAACCCCCCCATTTCCTACAACCCTAATCTGAAAGATGGAAAAAAATTTACATAAGAATAAAAGGACAAGTGTGGAGGAAACCTGCCTGCAGAAAACATCAATTCAAAAAAGAACTATTAGAGAGTCATTTAGGAGTCACAGAACAGTCTGAAGCAGTTTTGATTTACTCAGCTTCAGTTCTTTGACACAGCCTTCAGTATTAATTCCATTACGTGACTTGTTTTCCTCTTGAAAAGTTTCCATACAGAGAGGAGAATATTAGAAACACTGTGTATTAAAACTTAAGAATGGCAAAAACTAACAGAAAAAAAATAATTCTGACCTGTAAACAGCAAGATCCAAGATGATCTGGTTGTTTTCTTCATCATCTTTCAAAGAGAAATTAAGCCTAATAATAATGACAAGAAACACTTCCAGGATAAATACAATCAGAGAGAATAAGCAACCATTGCAGCACACTTCAAATTCAGCTGCAAGCAATTTTAGATGGATACAAATACTATCTAGTCAATGTCATGTGATCTTTTTAGAAACAGTTGCAATTTTCTTCATGAACAGAAAAAAATACTGCCATTTGAACCAAAGTCATTCTTGCATTTGTTTTCTATTCTCCCCAACCCACAAAAAAAAATCAAACCAAACCAAAAATAATGCTGAAGGTCAGTAAAAATCAAGATCGATCTGTCAATGCGGAAAGAGGGACATCTACTGGTGAAATCTATCTGCTCTATTAACATCTGCATAGAAAAAACAGCTCATGAAAAGCTTAAAAAGCTTGGAACTTGGTAATTCCAACATTATCATATGTTAAAAAAGAAAATCGCATCTTTGTTCATAGCAATTAATTTGCCGAGTACATATATGTGCCTGTGCATTTCTAAAGTAAAACATGATTTACACAATACCCTTGATTCTACCAGCTTTATAGTATTTTTTGAAAATGAGACTGTAGCTTGTATTAGCTGTATGTTTGTGATCTTCTGGCTACGTTCTTAAAATTTTGAAAGGATTTTACCAGTTACATATTGAAAACATCTATTACTACCACTGTAAGGAGATCTAGCCTACTTACAAGTTCTGCTCATATACTCAAACATTTCCCATGTATTAAAGTAGAGAAAATCAGAATAAAACCCACCTGTTAAAGAGAAAATTTGTATAAATTACTTATTAGTATAAAATGAGATGAGTTTGCTTAATGCAATATATCTGGAATATTTCAGTGACATTAAAATGCTTACTTTGGATTCAGTTAGCAGAAAGAAGCTCGAATGTTAACAGTTTAGGTGATACTTTTTTCAGCAATAAAAATATTTACCAGGTACTCTTTTTAACCCTTTGCTCTCCTGCATAGTGACACAATCAACTTGCAAGAAAGCTTATGGAGCTTTTAGTTTATGGGTACTTTTTAATTGAAAACTGTGAAGAATACAAAACCTCTTTGTTTCCCATTCATTTTTTTTTCTTTTACTGCATCATTAATTTTGGCAATTCAGTAAAACATGAAGTGTGAAAAAGAGAAAAGGATTGTAAAATTTTCTAAGGAAAAGCTTTATCAGAATCAAGGAAGAAAAACAGCCTGTTCTCAGTAGCATGCAGCTATTCGTCTTGCTAACCTTCCAGAAGAACATCAGAGAAGCTTGGAGATTGCTATGGTCATTAGACTTTCACACTGAAGCATCAACTTTGGAGAACATCCTCTGTCTCATAGGATCTCTTTATTTATGTCTCTCCAATACACTGCCAGATTGCACTGAAGAGTTGTGATATTATTGTGGAAAACATGACAAAAACTGGTCATTCATCTGGCTTTATGTGGACACATCCACAGACTGAATTCTAATCCAGAAAATTTGGGTGACACAAACAAGCCTGTTATTAACACTGTGTATTTCTTCTAAAAAATAGCTACAGCTTTATTGTAAAAGTCTCTCACTTTGAAGACATAATCAAATTCTATTAACACAAAATTTAAACTATTTTACACTAATAGTTTTTGAACTTGAAAATTACTTAAAATTATTTTCAGTCAACAAATTTTTTTAAAAAATACATCAGTAAAATTGTTAGCATCTTCTGCTGCAGATGGACAAAACCTGAACTCTTCTGGCACTACCTTTAATTTTCCCTACATCTCTGAAAATTGTGCACTGCTCCTACAATGTAGATTTTCAAATTCCTGGAATTTGCATGGATTTATAAATTTCCAAGACCGAGAAAGCATCCTTCATGCTAATGATAGACATGTTCTTAGCTTTGGTTTTGCAACTAAATCAGTCTTAAGGAAGAAAAACTTATTTAGAGGACAGCCTCTAGTAGCCCACTTTTTGATCACAGTCTCCCATAGGAGAGTCTTTGGGAAGCCATTTACAAGGAAATAATATTTCCATTCTCTGTCTCCTGTTTTCCCTTAGAAAAGGAAGGATTGGTCAAAGTGAAAAAAATGGTAACATAGGCTGATAACCCTGGAAACTCATTCCAAAACACTTGAATACCCAGGTGTCTTTGTCAAGGACAAAATACAAGAGATTTCCCTCTATCACCAGCCTATGTCACTAAAGACCTCTTTCAGTGTCAAAGGGCCTCATACCACAGAAGTTAATTACATATCCTTCTGAATTCCACCAGTTTTGTAACTGTCACAAGAGGACAGAATGACTTTCTCCAGAAATATTACTTGGAGGTATTTCTCCACATTTAAAGTGGATACTCATACACATTTATCTTCTATAGTCAAACCAATTACGTTTTGTCTACAATTAGAAAGATGCTTCAAGAAAGAAAGCCTTACCATAGAAGGGGACAGAGTAAAGTGTCTTATCTTTTTACATAAAAACCAAGTTCTTCAATCATTAAAGACCAAGATGTTAAGTTAAACAAAATTCAGTGCTGTACTCACTGGAAACTAATTATTCTTTCCACCATCAGAACATAATTTTATGTCATTTCCCCGCCCAGGAGTAAAACATTGCAGTAAGAATTTGTCAGCCCTTTTGGTTTTGTATTGTCACATATCTTGAAACAGTTACCCAAATCAACTATAAAAAGATTAGCCTATTTAAGCTCTTAACCTTACATACTTAGGAACATTCACGTTCAGAACTTTTCCTTCTGCAGTGACCAATGTCCGAAGAGGTTTCTCACATTTTTTTGATTCCCTAAACAAAGCAGAAAGAAAAATAGTTTATAATTTCACATTCTGGTATTTCATGTGTCGTATCAAAAAAAGAAAGAGGATGATGATGAGAGATATGAATTACCTGATATTTGATGTTATGGATACAACTTATTTCAGGAACAAAACAGGTTATAGCAAATTTCCAATTGCACATTACAAGCATCTTCAAAAGACAAGTAAATGCTTTGTAATATCACAAATTACATTGATAAAAACTTACTCTGCATGTCACAGATTCCATTATCAAACTTTAATATATCAGCTTTATCTAGTATATCTTAAGAAATCAGAGGCTTACTTAAACATATGAAATGGGTCCTTTTTCTAGCTATGAATTAGTTGATGCGAGCGCAAGCAATTCTAAGACCATTTTTTATTCATACTAATTTCATTAGTTTTAATGAACAAATGCTTGTCATATCTCGAAATAGCCTGTCTATCAGTCACTATTCTGCACTAGTGAAAAGAATTTTAAGGATGAAAAGATTACAAGTAGCACCAAATAAGATACAGCATGAGCAAAATGCATAAATGTAGATGATATTTTGATGGTTCTATTAAATTTTGTGTTGTTGTCTTCCTTCAAAAAATGCAATGCATATTACTGATGAAGACTTTAGCCTTCGCTACCTATGTCCAGCTATCAACAATCAAATTATGCGTGGTTTTCATTTCGTACAATAAACAAGCTATCTTAAATTTATCTGCCAAAACAAATAAGATTGCTGTAAGGTCATTAAGACTTGTATTATAATATTGGTGTTTTCTTGTATGAATATTTAGCTCATGAGCAAGAAAAGGACCGGTAAGGACTATTAATAACGTGAAAAAAATCTGCTTGCATCTAGGTAAAAAATAGCTCTGTTTGCTTTAAAAATACAGCACTTTAATTGTTGCTTTGCATTAATCCACTCTTCAGCTTGTAGTGTGCATAGCTACCTCAGCTGGCATGTATAAAAAAAAAAACATTTATGAAAAAGACAACAGCAATGCATTTTTTTTTGTGTTCCTAAACAAATTTCCTACTGGAAGTTCAAGATTAAGAGAACATTAAAAGTAAATCACTAATAAGGGAAATAAAGTATGCAAAATTTAGAGCACCTTGAGGAAAAAAAAAACATAAAAAAGAAATCTATAAATACAATAGATTTTAAGAAATAAAAACATTGAAATGCAGCTACTGAGATGACTACTTAAAAACAAAACTACTTAAATCTTTCTGTTTAAGAAAGATGCACAACCATCCTGTGTTAAATATTTTATATTATAAATCAGAGCTCTAATGTGGGATTTGTGAGATAGCAGTTTCTACAGCTGAATACCTAATCATGGCGCTTCAACGCAAAGTGAACAAGAATGCTCTGGTTTAAAGATGCAGTTCTCAGAAATGCTTCAGGAAACTATATCCTACCACCTCTTAGCTGTTAATAATCTATTTCTAGATGAAATCTGTCTGCTCATGTGAACCATTTCAAGGCAAGTTCAGTCATAATGTCGTAATCATTAGAGTTTACAATAACTTGTTTAACTTTGTGCTGAGATGATCTGTAAGACCTTGTTCTGGCAATGAGCAGCTAAAGCAGATCTTGTGCATCTTTCAGTTGCAACTGATTTTACACTTGAGCTCCCTTTGAATGAAACTGCAAGTATTGACTCATTTGGCGATCACCAAAGCTGCTCAGTTTATTATCAACAGTCCAAGTATATTCCAGATTGCAAATTTAACATGTGTGAACATGTCATAGAAAGCTTCAAATTCAGCTTTGCTCTGATGAATTTCATGTCAATTTTATACTAAAATAAACATCCTCTTATATTGAGTAACTTACACTAAAATTACACCCCAGCTCCTGTTCAACAGCATGCTACCTAAAACTAATTCTCGTCCAACGGAACAAAATGAACTGCAAAAAGATTTTTAACTCCCTTAAAGGCTTTGGAAATTTAGGAAAATCCAGAAGAGTATTATGCTATCTTTATTTTAAAGCTATTTGTAATCTTCTTGGATGTTTAAATGGAAGTATTTGTAACATATTTATTTTTGATTTGAGCAAGGCATCCCCAAACACAGCAAAATTCTAACTTGTTAGCACCTGGGTTTCACAGTAGTTATTCTGGGAAAGTGCTAGACCTTGAATTAATAATAGCAACAAACTACGCAGATTTCCAGATTTCTTGGAGATTTCCTTAGGACTGAATTTTTTACTTACACTTGATAAAGTTTTATAAAAAAACTTGAAAAAACCAGCAAGAAGAATCTTTGGCACAAATGCTGTTATATAAGGAAAAGAAAATTAAAAAGAAAAAAAAAGACATTTTTTACAACATTTGTGGAACTGATAAGCCAGCAGTAATAAAAGAACTTTTTATGGTAGCGTCTGCATTAATTTTCCATGGTCAGCAAAAGCAGTGGCAATTTTAGAATGTTTTAAAGGCTTTTCAGCAGCCAGACATCTTCTGATTCACCATGCCAAATAGCATAAATAACATGAAACATCTTATTACTCAGGATGAACACCTTTGATAAAGTAAGTGAAAAAAATTCTAAGTCACAATAGAAAAGGTGTCTGAAATGCCTCTTGTGCAAAAATTTTGTAGCATGGCCTACAGGGCATTTACATAACCCAAACCACACTCTGGATAAATACTTTTAGAAAGAATAATAAACACTGAACTACACAAAACACAGCAGCTAGCTGACAGAAAAGTGAAACTTCTGAAGTCCATAAATGGAGTTGAAAATATAAATTATATATAAAAACTCTATTTGAGGAAAAACAAATTAAAGGGTGTCATAAATATATATTATAAAAGAAAAGAAACAAAAAAAAATTAACAAACTGATTTTTTTTTAGGTTTTATAAGCATATTTCTGCAGGCAAACAAGTATTTAAGTTGCCAGTTCTCAACACTTAATGCAAGGCTGTTCCCTACCTCTGCTCTGTACCTTTGCAAATTTCCCCCTCCTCAATTCATAGAACATAGTAAAACAAAAACATACCTTGTATTTTCTTTAGCTCTCCGTTTTTCTTCAATATATCTGTGAGTTTCTAATCTAGATTCTGGAGTATATGGTGTAGGTTCCTCCCAAAATCTTCTGTCTTCATCATCTTCAGCTGTTCTCCATGTTTCTTGTTCTCTGCAGGCTTCTGCCTGATGGTTTTCTTTGTTCTGCAGAGAGTCTGAGCTACTCAAGATCACAGGGAAAAAATACCCCAATTAAGTGAAGGAAGAGTAAGAGTACTTGCTTATGAATTCTTGCAATAATAATTATCTAATCCAATACTAATAGCTGTACAATTCCTACCAAGGACAATATCTTATGGATTCGGATAACATTCTCTACCTGCTTCTCTAATCAATCAACAAAATATATTTTGACATAATGTTTTTCATTGACTTAACTAAGAAGTGATATTATGGTTATGCCTAACCCTCTGAACACCCTGATAAGAGTATTCAAAAGACTTAATTTCAGGAGCAGAATTTTCAGATACCCTCACAACTTTCAGGTGAAAGAAAAACCTTCAGTCCTTGTGATGTTTAAATATTCTCAGTATCAGACAGCAGCAGATTAGAAATTTATAGGGCAGCAACATTTTAATAAGGCATCTCCTCAAGTGCCACCTTAGAACTTGGATCATTTTTTCCTCTTAGTCCTAAGCCTCCATTATCTTCAGAAATTTTCTATGAATATAAAGAAAAAACTGAATTTATGATACAGCTGTGATCTATGAGGACAAAGTTCCATAGCCAGCTCCATGGAATTTAGACTCTATTGGATTAAAAATAAGATGCATGGCAACTGCAGTGGAAAATGACCCAGACAAAAAGCCTTCTGCTGCCTATGTAAACTCAGTGATATTAGGTGGAATAAGTATAGAAATCAATAGTCCTTAGCCTTTTACATCTGAAAAGATCTGCAATATTCCATTTCAGTCTTCATATCTAATAACTCTAAAGCAAAAGAAATTATAACTGCTTTCTCTGGAACCACCACATCACCTTAAACAAGAATTTCTGTCTATTCTCTTGAAAGAAGCTATTAATTAAGGTATTTGTCACCAGACAGTTTAGCTTGAATTCTGGGACAAAAATTCTATTACACTGTTTACACATCAGTAATTAATTATACTTGTAATTATTTATATTTTTCATTACGGATTACATGCAGGAGGAGAAATAATTTTGCTAGAATCAACAATAAAAACAAACAAAAAATATTGAAGTGGAATTATAGAAACTATTTAATGAGGAAACCCACAATTCTTAATGAATAAAGAGAAGAATTATGTTTACTCACAAACTGTTGTCATTGCTTACTGTTACCTGTCATATCCAAGGTGAGATTCCATTTTTTTTTGTTTCTTGTCCCTTCTTTCTTGCATCTTTATTTGAGTCTCCTCTTTTTCTCTAGCCCTTTTGAGAAGGTAAGATTGTTCCTGTTCTCTGATTTTCTGCTTCACTTCTGGATAGTTTTGAAGTGCTTGAATCCTCTCTGAACGTTCTATTTCTTTACTATCCAAACACTTCCAAAAGGGAAAAAAAAATCAAAATAGATATGTGAGAAATTTTAAACATATTCCAATATATAAATCCAGTAAACTGTAGGTTAATTTTGCTAGATTACTTTCTGTATGAAACTAAAACTGCACCTTCCATACCTTCACAGCACTAAGTTACACTCTATTGAAAAGAATTAACAAAAAATTGCTATTCAGATCTGAAAATGAGAGTTGGATTTGCATTTTTCAGGAATTTCAGTTGAACTTCTTAGACTATGTAATAGAGAGAATCCTGTTAGTAATTTCTGGTATTTATCTGACCTTTATTCAGCTCAGGAAACTATGACAAAATTATTTTTATTTGTTAGTTTACTGTCAACTAAGTGAGCTGAATCTACCCTTAATGAGTTAAGTAAGTGTCTCTGCTTCTCCAAGGGAAATTGTGGGAGCATATTTCAGGACTGGAACTGCCTGTTTCAATAGCAGGAAAACATTACATCAGTGCATCATTGCACAAAACCTTAATCACAAAGAACCTATTTGTAGTTGTTGCAATATAGTGCATTTTTACATCAATTTCTGTCTTTATATTGCCTTACACTCTTGGTTTGGTACATATTGTTGTTACGGTACAACCTGGTAACTTTCTACAGTCATACAAATAATTTAAAAATCCATTGTGTATACGAAAACAAGTTAGATAAAAAACAGAACTGTACAGTGCATTTATTTTTCCAGAACTTTGTTTAAGATTCTCCAATGAAAATGAAATAAAAGTTAATAAATGCATGTTGTTTAGTCAAAATAGAACCAATTTATCACATTATTTGCTACAGTCACTTATTATTCAGAATAGAACTCAATTTCCTGTGGACAGTAAGAAAAATGCTCCTACTTTTCCCACCACACGCATTTATTTCATTTGGGATTAGCAAATTCAGTCAACAATGCTGGTCATTCATTTGGATATAAATTAAATTTTTAAAATCTTACTTTTAATTGATGAAGAGTTGCCACCACAAATTGTCTATAACCTTCAAATTCAGTACATGGGTTACCCACTAGATACAGTTCCTTCAGGTGTATATTATATTTTAGGGCTTCAATACTGGAGAGTTCACCAATGAAATTTGCCGTTAGGTCAATTTTTTTCAGTTCTTCACAGCCTGTTTACCAAACACATAACTCAATTTGTACACAACATAAATGTACATGACATAGACACACAAATACACACAGACGTGCACATACTTGAGTTATAAAACACTCTGCATTTGTTTACTTTTTTGTGCTGTTAAACTTAGCCAACACTATTTAAGTGTAAAGCTAAGATAGTCTCGCTATGGACTCAGGTATCATAGTAAATACTTTATCAATGGTTAAATTGCAAATATTGTTGAGAAAATAGTTTGTTAACAAAAGTCATTATGAATGGAAACTCTACATTAGCTAACAAAGTGCACTGGGAAATCTGGATCCAAAATTTACGAGCCTCTCTTTTTATCATAATCTGTCCATGAATCACAACATTGACTCCAAGAGTAAAAAAGTCTAGCTAGAAGAAAGCTCAAGTTTTGTGCACCTCATTATAATCAGTTATTTTCCTTTGCAGGTCTAGTTGGCAAGTATTTTATGCATAATGGAGCTGAAAGAAAATAAAAAAACTGAAAATGATTTGTTAGGGCATGTAAATAACCCAAATTTTTGCAAGACTCACTCCCAAAAGTTCTGACCTTTAAGTAAATGACAAATCACAGTAATAAATAATGCAGTCTTATAAGAGAACTTTAAATTTACTGGAATTAAATTAGATGCAAGTTTCTCAACAAATGGACAGATGTGTCATGCACTACTTATTTATTCAACATTTATAAATTTATGTTTAGCCTATTTGCTTATTATTCCATTGATTTAAATTATTCTCTTGAATCAGTTTTTGGCCTTAAAAAACACAATCAATCCAACAAAGAAACAAACAACATCACAAAACACCCCCCACATCCCCCCCCCCAAAAAAAAACCAAAATAAAAAAACATGGCCTTTTTATTGATCCCTTCTCAAGGTGGACATTTTAAAGATTCAGCAACTGGCCTAATCCGTAACAAGAAACAGAAAGATATCAAGTCAGAAATTCTTCAAGTGATATGGAATGTGTCTATGGGCAGCTAGAAGTCTTCGATTTTGGTCTTGGAAAATGCTGGATTTTTGCACGTGCAATTATAGTGACAGGATAAAGGATTACACTCAGATAAAACAAACAAGACTTTATGCAATGACAGAGAAAATAATCTTCTAAAATCTCTTTAAAAATGCCCCAAATTGCCAGTGCAACCTTGTGCAAAGAGCAGAAGCTTCTTGTGGGTGACACTTGGTTGCTGAAGTGAAGATGGCTGCTGAATCATTACACAAGAGAGACTTTTAACAGCCTGCATAGCATTAAAAATGATCCCACATTACTCCAGCAAACCTGCAATAAAAAAACTGTCTTATTTATGGGGGAAATACCAATTTCATTAAAAAATTGGATTCCTGCTTTGTAAGTTATTGAAGAATAAAGCTACCATAGGTGGTAACACTGATGAGAGAGTATGCAAAAAGAGAATTAAGAAACTCCAATGTCAAAACTGTAGCAGAAAGAAGCATTTGCTATAAAGAAGCATTTGTTGAAATGCTGCACATGAAAAGGCTCTTTCTGAATAACAACAAAGTACCTTTACTGGTGGGTATACATAATGGCTTGCACTCTTCTACACTAAGTCACAACCTAAGTGTTTCAATATGAAAAGGAAAAATGGTTTGTTTAAATCTGACCTTCCAGATTTTCAATTCTTTCAATGTTGTTCAAAGCTACATTCAAATATTCCAGCTTCTTTAGTTTGCCCACATTTTCTGTAACAAAGCATATATAAGTTATTTCAATTTCCTTCATTGGAAAAGGCTTTATTGTTTTACTTTCTCACTTTACTTCAAAGAAACAATAAAATAGAAAAATAGGAAGGACAAATTAGAATATGTATCAGATTACTGGATATAAATTTTTAATAAGAAGAAGAAACAAAGAAAAAATTCCTCCAAAACCACAAATTCAAATTAAAATAGTAAGAAATGTTATAAACACACTTGTTTTAATCACAACTCCATGGAATAAGCTTATAAGGCAAGAGAATCGGCCAAAAAGAATGGTGAAACATTCCATTTGTCATTAAATTCAGACTTTATAAAACTAGAGTTTTACACTCACTTGTATAGAAAAGATTGGCTTCTTCCATAAATTTATTTTTAAAGATTTTTAAAGATTTCTACAGGGTTAATACAAAAAATTCTCTGTTTTTAAAAATTTTGCAAATAAGGATTTATATGGCTTCAGTAGGAACAAAACCGTACATACATCCACACACCCTCTCCTAATATGGAATCTAACCTGTATTATTTTCAACAAGAACAATTGAAATTAGTAGGTTTGCAATATCTGGGGTTGTGTCAGAATGGCTAGTGTTTCCTCTTTTGAATACAAAAGGAGGACAAAGAGGGAACAGGATAGCAACTATCTTCATCAACAACAAAGATGTCTGAAAAATGTAAATACCATTGGAGACACATGACGCAGGTCAGAGACATAATTCTGAGACAAGCTACATGGTATAGCTTGCATTGGGTTTCACCAGTTTCTCCCTAGTTACCCAGTCTTTCAAAGATCTGACTGGAAAACCTATCCAATGAAGTCATCATTTACTTCAAACTCTGATTCACAAGCCATACTGATTAACTGCTATGCAAACTCTTGCCACCGAGATAAACTAAATTCAAGCAGAGGCAGTTTCATCCAACAAACACAGATCACGCTTACAGCTGAGTTAGTATTCTAGGCTCTTCTACAATCAATAAAGAGAAATAGGCTCTTCAAGGTGCAATTTGTCTTATCTTAAAAAGGCTGTCTGGAAGCAGTGAACCAAATCATACTCAAAACCAGGTCTTTTTGACATCTCTGGTTATAAAGGGAGGCTACCTAAACTGCTTAAGACATAGATGCCTAAAAGTTGCTGAGGTGAATCCTACCACTTAGTTTACAAAGACCTTGGAAAGATATTTTCTCCATGACTCATAAACAGATGATGAAATTAATTTCTTAGCAAGGACTCATGCAGTTTAGGTTGCCTGCTTGTTTTTCTGATGGTATTTCTGTAACGGTAGTGCCCGTACACAAGATGTGGGAGAGACAATTGTTGATGCCAATGGTATCTTGTGGGCTTTTTCCATTTGTAGAAAGGAACAAAACCAGGACTCATCCACACAGTGGATCCCTTATAACTTGCTATCTGATTAGTAGGAAAGTCTGAACTTGAGAGCTAAATAAAGGTTCCATTTAAGAGGAGAAAAGACACTTCCCAATAGAGTCAAAATAAACCATTTGGTTATGATATTTTGAAGTATGCTTGGAACCTGTCTGCTCCACATGGACGTGTCAGTATCCACTGGGAAGAATCACGTCCCAAACTCAGTGCTTTGTAACACAACCCTTATTGGTCACCCTTTCCGTTACCGTTCATATACTGCTCTTGATTGTGTTTTTTTTTCCCCATTTGTTGCTAAGGCATTATCTTAGAAAGCTGTTACATTATACAAGAACATACGAAGTAGGAAGCTGCATATTTTTCCAACTCCTACAGTTAGATTTAAGTTACAATAAAAATAGAATGCCTTAAAAATGAGATTGCTGAAAAAAATCTTGTTTCTAAAAAGCAGTAATCTGAACAGTAATATAGTGCACTAATTTAAAGGAGGTATGAGTGTTGACAATAGAATGAGATGAAGTCTGGTGCCTTATAAAGGACACAGTAATAGAGAGAAAACCAACTTATTTTAGACCCACTTTTGACAGGGCAGAGCAGCATAAAACAGTTTTAAAAACCTTATTCTTTCTTGGAGAAGATTCCTCCACTCTAAGACATATGGATGTTATCAGTACAGGTACTCCCTAACAGTTTCCCGATGAGATTCTCTGGAGGACTTAAAACCTTTGCCTACAAGTCCTGAGCACAAAATTTCACCCTAAAACTTCCAAATTCCTTCCTCCTCTTAAGGAACCTTAAAGGAAGATGCTAACACAATTTCTGAGCACTTCTGATTTTCCATTCTTCATCTGCACACTACCTGCAGAGATTAAGCTTTTCCAGCTCAAGGCCTGATGTCTTGTCTTTCTGTAGAGAGCCTAGCAAGCGTGTGAACCACAGAACACAAGCCAAATTAAATTAGACCTTCTATGGTGCAGGAAGACCATCACTTCTTTTACTTCACTGTAAAATGTTGTCTTTATGCAAAAAAGTAAGTATTTTATCTCAATAAAAAATATTTCAGTATTAACCAAAATATAATTGCATAAAAATTGAATTTAAAAATGAGCCTGAAGAGAGCTTATCCTAGAATATAACAGTCCATGGTATATATTAAACTGTTTGTCTCTCTGTTTGCCACAAAGAAAAGATATTTAAGCTATATCTCGATTCATTATATTTTGATCAATAAAAGGTGTTCAACACTCATATTCTAGTGACTTGTATCTTAGTACTGTCTTTCTCAGTTAATATTTCTCTTGCAAATTTATGAGAAGGGGAAAGTAGGAGGTGGGAGGAAATCTAAAAAGAACTTTTCTGTAGTTACTCACTCCCTTTAAAGTATTAAGGTATACCCTAACTCACTTCCCTTAAATTGTAACATAATCGATATTTATTCCTGATTTGAAAATTATACATGTAAATCCATTTAAAAAGAACTATATCCAGAAAGCACTTACCGATTTTTGGAATGAGATTATTCTGAAGATAGAGAATTTTTAAATCTCGACACCATTTGTCAAGATACTCTAGTTTTTCTATTTCCTGCTGATGTAAAGAGATTTCTTCCAGTGAAAAAATTTCACAGTTGTTATGTTCTGCACGTTTTCTAACAAGATCTTCAGTAACTGAAAGAAACATTAGACGTCATATCTCACTATAGTCATTTTCTGCCACGTGACTTATGAACAACTCACAAAATCATTAAAATTTTTTGTTCTACCACACCAAATAGACATCTGGTAGGAACACCAGCAAAACCAAAATCTACTAGAAAAGACATCAAGTACCAAGTAACTTCAGCCTACTCTACCACAGTAAACATCATTTGTGAAACACTCATCACCTGTAATATTTACAAAAATCCATATGAAGTCTGCTGAATCTTCCATAAGAGTGTGAAACAGCCCTTGCAGAAATCAGTCCAACATCCATTATTTCAAGCATAGTTCAGGTTGCAGATTGATTCATGTAGAAAAGCAATGGAGTGTTTTATGCTCTTTTATTTCCTGATGCCATATGTTCAGAAAAAAGAAGCTAGCTACAGTGTGTCATAATAGTCTTCCACCATCAGTGTGTGCACAGAAATAAGCAGGATGAATGTTGGAATTGTGCAGCTTTTTGTTTTCGTTTTCGTTTTTTCATTTTTAGTGCTTGAGGTAATGACTAAATCATGCTTATAAATGTTTATGTTGAAATTAAATTTAATCCTGGGTATTTCTTAGGCACTACCAACTCATTAGCAGCCAGCAAAGGGGTTTCACAGCGGCTGAAAGACACTAGAGACATGGGTTCAGCATTTTCACATAGTAATATTTAATGGCAGACAATCTTTCAAACACTGAAAAGAATCTGAATAATGAAGATAAAGAAATTCTGTGAAAAGCGGTGCTACTCTTGAGCTGGATGTTATTACTTTGTTCCCAGCCCACTGCACCAAAAAAGCACAAGCATTTTCTTCTCCTTGACAAGCAGTGAACTACAGTAAAGTACTGATTAAAAACCCCAGGGTTTTATCAAGTTAGTATAGGTATTTTCATGACTGTTAATGCTGAAAAAAAAATACTATCAAGCCTTTCTAAAAGATTCTGAACAAAAATAAGTAAAAAGAAAAAATATAAATACAGAGATGTATGAAAATAAATTGTTCCTACCATATATTAATTGAAAATATTCTTTCATCGATTCCTTGTCTTGGGGTGGTTTTGTGAAATCATTTAGTTTTAGTAGTGGTCCTGAAATGGCTGCATACATTCACATGGACTTGTCTGCTACAAGCTGAGTAAACTACATACCAGTATAGCCCAAATTCACACATGCAACTCCTTTATCTACAGATTCTGGGAGAAAGGTGAAACTGGTTTTGTGTATATGTATTATTTACATATCACCAGGGTTAAATGTCCCTTCTGTTCAACAGAGTTTCATCTGGCATGACGTACAGAATTATATAAGGGTGATACTGACATTGATGTAAGAGGGGATCCTGCCTGCATATAAAACATTGGGAAAGGTGTCTGTTTCTGTTTTGGTCACATTGGGCAGGTTTACTGCGTCCAACCATTTTCCCTTCAGCAGCCCATTGATTAAATTAACAGAGAAAACAGGAAAAAATGGCAATAATAATAATCATGACTAAATATTTCAGTCTTCACAGAAAATACAAAATAAATTGGCATTACTAAATTACTAATAAGCTACTTGGCAAATCTGCTAGAAATTAAAAAAAAAAAAAAAAAAAAAGACCTGCTTACTGATTTGTTTGGTAGCAGATCTTTCAGTGCTGCTTTTTCCAGTGCAAAGGGGTATTTTTGAACAAGAAAACAACAATAATCCACAGTCTGCATACATACTCATTGGAAACAATACCTTCATACAAAATGAAGTCATATAAACTATTCTGGACAGAATTTTATTACATTCAGATTTCCATTTTCTGATGAAAAGCAAATTGAAGCGATTGTTGCAGCAATTATGCAAAAACGTCCACTTTCATTACAAGATGGTTTGCAAAGCAGAGACAATCATTCCAAGTAGAAGCTACAGTGGAGCTTTAGAGGCCTATTTTGGGGACCTGCTGTACGGAACTGAGAGAAAATTTGACATTTTGTAAGCTATCTAGTTCATTCAAGAGGAGGGAAACAAACTTGTAAGAGAAAACAAGCAAAAGCTTTCCCAGGACATTGACAAAACACATTGTATTGTTATTTCTCACTGAAAAGTTCATTAAATTGATAATCTAATATTGCAGTCACAGGAGAATGGACCGGTGACCTAGGCGATCATTGCTACTCCTGTGCTCCCCTGAACACAGGAGGAAGTAAGGGATGGCATCAGACAACTGGAGATAGCAGCAGATCTTGAAGATCTTACAGCTCGGCTTCCAAAAATTACATGCTTTATAGAAAAAAAAAAAAAGGAGCAGAAACAAAGTAAAATCTTAAAGCCATGGAAAGAATAAGAAGGTGGATGCCTGCAGGCATAACAAGAAACAGGAGGGGAGCCTGCATTTTAGAAAAGTGAAATGTTCAACCATTATAATAAGACTCAAATTCATTCCACGCTGTTCAGGAGATGAAGCCATTCTCCTTCAGGCAGTGCCTTCTCAAAGCAGGCATTTGCCAGCTTCATGCAGGGAGACGGAGTTTCTTTCCAAAGCACTATTTTAGCCCAGCAAGTGACTGGCAGTCCAGTAACAGTATGCAATCAAAACAAATTACAAGGAAAATCACAGACGGAGGGAATTCCTCAGTAGTTTCTTTCTTGAGTGATAGGTATGAGTACTCAGCCTTTTTGGTCACACTGCTTTACCTCTAATAGATTATGCACTCATAAGTAATAGCGTAGTGTATCTTAACCTCATTCAGGGTTTTTTATATCTCTGATAATGTGTCTCCATTGGCTACTTATACCTGCAAAAAAATAAACTACTATGTGGTGTTGAAAACTGATAATAGCAGGGAAAGGGCAGGACAGACAGCCTGAAGCCCAGACCAACCACCTCACAAGGGCTTTCACACACACAAAAGTGTCCCTGCCTGGGCCACCCCACTGCTTGGCTTTTCTGCTGCTATTCCGGGAGTCAAATGCTGCACTTGGTGGAATTAGAATCATAGAATAATAGAATAATACAAGCACAGAATCATACAATGATTTGGATTGGAAGGGACTTAAAGTACCATGAAGTTCCAACCCCACTTGGTGAAAAAGAATAATAGAACAATAAAAAAATAGAACCATACAATCATACAATCATGCAATCATTTGGATTGGAAGGGATCTTAAGTACTATCCAATTCCAATCCCCCTGCCGTGGGCAAAGATACCTCCCACTAGATCAGGCTGCTCAAGGCCCCATCTAACCTGGCCTTGAACACTTCCAAGGATGGTGCATCCAGCCTGTGCCAGTGCCTCAACACCCTAATCCTGAGGAATTTCCTCCTAATGTCTAATTTAAATCTTCCCCTTTCTAATTTAAAGCTGTTCCCCCTCGTCCTATCACTACTTGCCCTTGTAAAAAGGCCCTTTCCATCTTTCCTGTAGCCCCCTTGAGGTACTGGAAGGCAACTATAAGCTCTCCCCGGAGCCTTCTCTTCTCCAGGCGGAACAGCCCCAACTCTCTCAGCCTGTCCTCATAGCCAAGGTGCTCCAGCCCTTCATAACCCTCCTCTGGACCTATTCCAGCAGTTCCATATCCTTCTTATTATGCTGTGGATCCCAAAACAGGACACAATACTCTGGATGGGATCTCATGAGAGCAGAGTAGAGGGGAAGCATCACCTCCTTCGACCCACTTGCAACACCTCTTTTGGTGAAGCCCAGACACTGTTGGCCTTCTGGGCTGCGAGTGCACATTGTTGGGTCATGTCGAGTTTCCTATCCACCAGCACTCCAAGTCCTTCTGCGCAGGGCTTCTCTCAATCACATCATCCCCCATCCTGTATTGATACCGCGGATTGACCTGACACAGGTGGAGGACTTTGCACTTGGCCTTGCTGAACCTCATGAGGTTCACACAGACCCACTCCTCCACCTTGTCCAGGTCCCGCTGGATGACATCCCGTCCTTCTGGTAGCACAACTGCCTCCACTCAGCTTGGTGTCACCCGCAAATTTTCTGAGGGTGCACTCGGATGGGTCGTTCTTACCAGGGAGGACGGAAAGCACAGAATCAAGCAGGGTGAGGAGGGTAAGAGAGGCAAGAGGTGAGAGGAGCTGCCAAGGGATGGCGAGGAAGGGGGTCAAGGGTGGGGAGAGGGAACACGGCGGCCAGGGACCGGGGCAGGTCCTGGGGAGGAGAGGGGCGCGGGGAGGGGAGGAAAGCGGCTCTCAGCGACACTCACTCCGCACCATGGCCGTCCCCGGCTCCCCGCAGCCACTACAGGACGCCGCGCGTGGCCATGGCAACGGGGCCGGGCGGGAGAGGCGGCTCCGGCTGCTGCGGGCGGGGGCGGGGACTGGAGAGTGGGCGGTGCGGGCGGGGAGGGGGATGCGGGCGGGGAGGGGGATGCGGGCGGGGAGGGGGAGATTCAGGCAGGGATTCGGGATGCGGCATTCGGGCGGGGAGCGGGCGGGAGCGGAGTGGGAAATGGGATGTAGGCTGGATACAGGCGGGAGTGGCGGCTGCGGGCTGGGAGCGGACGGGATCCGGGGGGAGAGGGCGGGGATGCGGGCCGGAGCGAACAGGAGTGGGATGCGGATGGGGAGCGGGCGGGGTGCCGGCGGGAACGGGATGCGGGTGGGCAGCGAGGTGCAGGAGCGGGATTCGGGCAGGGGCAGTGGCTGCAGGAGGGATGTGGGATGCGCGCAGAGCGGTGGGTGCGAGTGAGGAGCGGGATGCGGGCCAACAGTATCCTGGGCTGCATCACAAGTGTGACCTGCAGGTCAAGGGAGGTGATTCTCCCCCTCTATCTACTCTGTTCTGGTGGGACCCCACCTGGAATATTGTGTCCAGTTCTGGAGTCCTCAGCAACGAAAGGACATGGATCTGTTAGAGCAAGTCCAGAGAGGGGCCGTGAAGATGAACCACGAAGATGATTCGAGCACCTCCCATATGAGGACAGGCTGAGCGAATTGGTCTCATATTGTCATCTTTGTAAGTTCATATACCCTGTTAATTCCTATGTCGTGCCTCAATCACAACCTTGTAAGCCCCCTCATCAGTGACTCCGTAGCTTCATTACAGAACACAAACTGGCAATATTGTCACTATATAACAACGGAAACGTCAGGAAAGTCTGTATGTACATCATACCTCTTTGCTAACGCAGATCTTCATTAACCTAAAGGTTGAATCAGACCTAGATGCTATCTTCTACCAACAGGAAATTCACATACAATTTAAATAAGACTGTAGGAATTTTTTGGAATAAAAAAATTAATTCATTCTATCATTTACCCCTGATGTAATACATGGAACTCCTTACAGCCACTCTGCAACTTTATTGCTATTTAGAGGGTAGCAGAAAGGAGGTGTCATTGAATTAAAGCTACTAAGATTTGTGGAGATAAGGAGACACAAAGGAGCGGAAGTATTTTATGCACTTTAGTTTAACTCCATAGTATTTGTCCAGGTCTCTCCGACTGGGTGAGCAACAAATGCATGCTGAGGATGGGGATGTTTATCATGTTTGAATGGCAGCATCTTGTGGGCCACAGCCAGCTCACAGAGCCACCAACATTAAAGAAGAGCCACTGGTGAGCCCTTCTGCTACCTACCCATTTATTTCATATTAAATTGCAGGCCTCTTTAAATAATGACTTTTATATTTGTACCTTTTGCTAGTACTATTACTTTTTTTTACTTGAGAGTACAGGTAACCAGTTTCAAGAAGAAAAAAATCTTATTCTTGCTATGACCAGTATTTTAAATACTGTGTCTCCTACATGGAAATACCCATGTTATCTCAATATGCTAAAACAGAGGGCTTTTCTTTCACCCTTTTTGCAGACATTCTGTATGATACTTGCACAGAAAGAAACACAAAATCCACAATTAATTACTGCAATATACTGAGGTGTGGTGGGTTGACCTTGGCTAGCTGCCAAATTTCATTAAGGTATATAGGACTACTTGTTTGAGCAGATAACTTCTCAGGAGCATAAAGGATTCTTTGTATATCAGTGACAGAAAAGCTCTCACAGCATAATCCTTTTCCTCTTGTGAAGAACAGCTTTGTTTATTACTCAGTTCTAAACTATTCAGGAAGTCAGAAAGCAGTGGTTTGGAGCATAGGTTTGCAACATGCTACTCCTAACCTGGTAGACTTGATTCTTTGGGGGAATAATGACACAGTGACAAAGTGTAATATCCCATCATTAAGTGTTTGAGGTGCTGTGCTAAGACCGAAATCTGAGGCTATCGTTGCAATATGGCTCTCCACATTGTGCCTTCTTGTTAGTAACTGCAAGTACACTCAATGTAAAGCCTAAGAGGTCTGTCAGGTTATCTTGTTGCCCTTGGAATACTCTGAACTCCTGAACCCTCGCATAGTTTCAGAAACAACGTCCTTGTTGGGCTTCACTTTTGACACATCAAAATTTCAGATAAGCCCAAATGTTTTTAGTCTTAGCAGCATTTTAGATTTTATCTACTCAGAAGAATTTTCTGATGCACAGAAAATGACAAAATCATAATTCATAAATCAAGTACATACACATATGCCTGAAGCAGGGAGGGCTATTTATGAGCTGTTCTTAAAATATCTTTCATTGCATGAGATGTTTGCGGCCCATAAAACATCAAGACAATATACATACACAAAATTTGATGTAACTTGCAAGTATGGTGCTGTACAAATTCTCAAGAGACTTTTTCATTCATTTATTTTCAAATTAAATACAAATTTGATACTAACATACGTTGACGTTACTGTGTTCTTCACTTTCATAGTTATTTTTTTACTTAAGTCATGTACTAATAACTTTAAGTAGCACAAGCCTGAATTCTTAGCATGAAATAATGCATGTGACAGATAACATACTGAGCCACATTACAAACAAGAGAATGGAGTTGAAAAAGAAGAAAAATGCTATGCTGATATGCTTTCCCTGAAGAAATTAACTTTGCTGCTTTAATACATTACAAATTGAAAATGTCTGGCAGCTGCTCCCACATGGAAGATGCCAGGGCTGAAATTGTTACTGGCCTTCACCCTACCCAGCAGCTCTTTCCCAGCCCCAGCAACACCAGGGTTCTGCGCTTGCTTTGCCACCTCATGGTCCCCTCACTCCAGGACTGAAGGGGCACAGTCCTCCTCAAGAATAACCCTGAAATTCAGCTGAACACAGTGAGCTGGTTTGAGCTAGCTTCCCAGCTCAGCTCAGCTCTCCAATGATCAGTGAAAAAACTTTCCAAAATTTCCCCCGTTATATAGAAAAGAAGAAAAAACAAAATCACACTAAATATATATGTATTTTTACATACACACAGCCACAAACAGCAAGGATATTATGCAAAACTCTCAAAAAAAGGGAAGAAGGGAAGGGAAAATGGGAAAAAAAGGGCAAAAGAGGAACAAAACCAAAACAGGTATGTACAATTGAAAATCCCGGTAACTGACAAAGTAAAGAACTAGTAAAATCACATCACTTCCCTTGAAAAAAGCAGGACAGCCAAATCCGACCCAGCACTCTCCCCCCACGTGTGGGCAGACAACAGCAGAGTCACTGCAGGCCTCTGCTCCAGACAAGACCAACGCAAGGGACCTACTGCTCCCAAGCCTCGCCGGAAGAGAAGAGAGCGCACTCCCTTATCTATGCCTTATTTATAAGTTGTGTTACGTTAAAGGAAGATATGGAATACTTCCATAGATCTCTGACTTCCGTTGTTAAGGAAGACCTAAAAAAACCCCAAAAGCCAACCCACTACACACAGCAAGAAAAAAAAGAGACTATAAGACAAGGTTTAGTAATATAAAAATAATAGTGCTGAATGGTGTGAGATAATGCCCAGGGAGCTATAAACGTATATCTTGAAATTCTTCTTTGATTCTCTTTTTTCCAGAAAAGTTGCTGTCTCAAAGTAGATTAATAGTTTAATCCCTGGGGACAGAAACATAAAATTCAAATTGTTTTATCTGTTTGTAGATGTGTCAGTTATGCATTAATCAACAAATGGTTTTACTTTGCTAGAATTACATTTCACAATTATCCTAGGCTTAATACTCTAGCTGACAGAAGCTCTAAATACTAACTACCTCAGAGTCTGGATTTAAACTTTTAGGTTATGAAACGTCTTCAATTTTCCGTCAGACATCCTAGCTTCGATTTTTCATCAGACAGGACTGAATGTGTTTTTGTGCCTCTTTCCAGAGAAAGGCTTGCTTTTATGTCTATTGGAACATATGGCAAGGGAATGACCAAAGCCATTCTGGTACCCGAATAGAACTTTGTTAATTTAACATTAATGAATATCACAGAGGGCAAATTTTAACAGATCCCAAGCATCTTATTATATTTTTAGCCCTCAAGTTCCAAATATCAAATTATCCTAGATTTTCCCTCTCTCTAGATCACGACAAATCTAATTTACAGTTTATACTTATTCATAGACAGGTTATAGCAATTCATTTTAGACCAACATTTTGGAATTTGAATCAGCTTTTTCTTCACTAGTTTATTGTGAACTCACTAGTTCACAGTGAACTCAGGTTTTTCTAGTTTTTAGCATAATTGCTTCTACGACTGCAGGGTAATTGCCATCTTAGACTTTTGTCTCAGTATAGCATTTCACTTACCACATTATTCTCCAGGAAATTATGTAAACACTTAAGATCTGTATAATCCTTTCATTTAAAAAATGCATTTAGCAAAGTACCTGTTACAACTAGCAATAAAATAGGCAAACCAAAATATTACACAATGATCTTTACTCAGTATCTCCATAGTTAAAGTAAATAACCAGCATTATTTAATACTGACAAAATTATCCAAGTGTATTAACTGCAAGTAAATATGAGAATGAGTACTATAACTATTATTGTATTATAGTTGCATTGAACACCACTTTTTTTGAAAAAGAACATTCTACTGTCACCATTTATTGCAACTATAAAACCTGATCTGGTTACATCAGATGTTCTGTCTTCATATCAAGTCAATTTAGTGCATCAGGCAAAAGCAAATTTCTATGCAAAAATTGCTGATTTGGGTGAAATATCCCTCTTTGAGCACATAATGTTGAGCTATTGATTATTAGCTTCAAAATATAACCAGCATATATCTATCTTTTCTAAGAGAAATGTATGTTTGAATTTAATTTCAAGTACCCTTTTCCTCGTTGTTTCATTGGTTTGGATTTTTGATGCTAGAAATATAACCTCAAGCTGTAACTTTGTTGAGTTTGGCTTAGACACATAGTTGATCAGACAGTGGTGTTTCAGTTTTGTTGAGTCTTTCTTCCACCAGAACCTTTTGTTTGTATGCTTTTGCTCCAGAGTTTTGAAATCCTTGTCATTATGCCTACCAGCCTACCCTATTGGCAGAGCCAGCCCTTCCACAGGCAGCTTTTCATGTCTTATTTCCTAGCTGGGGCTGTGATGGTATTGCTTTTAGCATACAAGGGGACAGGTAGACTAGAAGCAGGACTATTTGGTGGGCAATAGCATTTTCACATATTATCATTGTTTTGCTGCATGGGAAGATGAAATCCATGCTGTCCTAACTAAACTGGCATACAGGGAGATATTTTAAGAAGCAGATTATTAAAAGCTTGAAGTTGTAAGATAACTGGTTTTGGTTACCCACAGATTCTATATGTAATTTAGTCTCTGTTATAGCAAAGATCCAAGCTAGAAAACAGGGCTAAATGTTTGCAAAGTATATATCTGCAGGTCTCGTATTTTTGTACCCGGATCCAGGTAATTCAGATTCATCATTGCTTCTCCACATCCTGACTCCTGGTTTTCTGAAGGGTGCTTTCCTTCTGATAATATTTCTTTCTTCCTTTCTTTTCTCTTGTCTTAATGCACAGCATAAAGACCAAAAGCCAGTATACACACGATACAGTAAATCTTCTGAAATATGTTACAACATGTACCTAGCCACTATCCAAATTCGTTATTTTTGACAGCATGTTGTTACAAGAAATTAATATACAAAGTATTGGAAGACATCAGCTATTTACAAAAAAATAGAATTAATGGGAATTGCAAAACACATTTTTACCATTGATTCACTATCAAAATGCTTATGGGACCCCATGCTTGTAAGCCTTCAACAACATAAAAAAATTAGAGGTGCAGCAATTCTTTTGCATGACTGCATTCATGTAGTCACTAAGTAATACAGCCTTACCATAGTTTGACCAGAATAAAAACATGACTAAAATTAATTGTACTTTGAATGAAGGATTTTAATAATTCTGGGTTTTGTTTTTTTTTTCCACAGAAACATGTAATCGTAGCCATAAGGAGGTATTCAGTAGTTTGATCCTGAAGAGCTGAGGAAAATAAATTTGAGGAAGTTGAAAATTGAAAACTGTTAGTGAACTGATTTTGAAATATACTGAAGTAACTACTCGGCTTTTAACTTTCTATGAAAGGCAAGATCTTCGTTTGAAATGAAGGAAGTCCTGTCTTGCAGTATCCTGTGCCAGTCTGTATTTAGTTTACTCCTGCTAGGCAACAAGATCCACGTTCTCCACTCCTTCCTGTAGTACCTACTTTGTTAATATTGATACTGGCTTTAAAAATCATAGTCAGCTTAAAGCTCTGATCTTGCAGCCCTGTAGCTCTTACATAAAGAGTCCCTCTGGCTTTAAGAAGTGCCATATCTAGCATCCACTGCTTGGCACACTGGATGCATAGGATGTATTTTTCATCCTAGGCTTTAGAAAGTGTGCTAAGCAATCAAATGCCTGCATACCATTCTAAAATGCTCAAGGTGAACATCTTTTTCTGAGGATTGACTGAAAGGTTTTCAAGGTTGCGTCTGCAGCTGTGCTGCTGCTTTGAGATCTCAGAAGCTGAACTACACTCATCGAGTGAGCTGACGAACAAGGCTCTCTTATCCACATCATATGGAACACAAACCCGGGCACAGCTCCACTTAGTTCCTTCTTTTCACTTTGATATTTTCAAAGCCAGGATTGGGATGGCCAGCTCCAAGTACGAATAAATCAGTGCTCTTGTTTTAAGGGCCCTGAGCTACACCAGGACTTAGAAACATTTAACAAAAAGAACCCAGAAACTGATGATGAGGCTTGACTGAAAAAGGACAAAGAGAAGAATTTGTAAGTTTTCCAAATATTCTGGATTGATACGCTTTGGTGCTGCTTCACTCCCTCAGTGGACTGGTAACAGTTACAGCAGTACAGGACCTGGCCCTACTGTTCAATTTAAACTTAAAAAAACGAGAACTTCCTTTGCCCATACTGAAAAACATGTTTTCTCTGTGCTGAAAGAGAGCAGTTGCTTAACAGCTGACACTATTTAGCAACTGTTGTCAAACAATAAGAACATATTTCATCCAAAATAAATGAAACTGGAGTTCTAGACAGCAAAGTGGAGTAATTCACAGTGGAAACTGGCAAGGGTCCTGCAGCTAAACCTTCTTTTAATGAAAAGTCCAGGGAACCTTTCTGGCATGCTTGAACCGTGTTTTCGTAATAGGGCTCACCCTTAAAGATAAGGAATTACTACTGAACTTAAACATATACTTAGCAATTATTCTTTCTTTCCAATTATTTCCTGGGAGAAAAAAAAATGAGTAATATAATAACATACATTTTTGTATCTCCTGATTCAAACCACAGTTTGTTATAATACCGGTTCTGATTTGCTAAATTTAGTTAAGCTGTAGCACTACTTGTTTGAGCAGGTAACTTCTCACTTGACATGAGCATAAAGGATTCTCTGTATACCAGTTACAGAGAAGCTCTAACAATATAATTGCTTTCCTCTTGTGAAGAACAGCTTTGTTTATGACTCAGTTCTAAACTATTCAGGAAGTCAGAAAGCAGTGGTTTGGAGCATACATTTGCAACATGCTACTCCTAACCTGGTGGGCTTGATTCTTTGGGAGAATAATGACACAGTGACGAAGTGTAATATCCTATCATTGAGTGTCTGAGGTGCTGTGCTAAGACCCTTGGATGCTCAAAATCTGAGACTGTCATTGCAATATGGTTCTCCAAGTTGTGCCTTCTTGTCAATAACTGCAAGTACACTCAATGTAAAGCCTAAGAAGTCTGTCAGATTATCTTGTTGCCCTTGGAATACTCTGAACCCCCGAACCCTCACATAATTTAAGAAACAACGTCCTTGTTGGGCTTCACTTTTGACACATCAAAATTTCAGATAAGCCTAAATGCTTTTAGTCTTAGCAGCATTTTAGATTTTATGTATTCTGTGGAAATTTCTGATGCATAGAAAGTGAAAAAAATGATAATTCATAAATCTAGCACATACAAACACGCTTGCAGCATGGAAGCCTATGTTTGAGCTTGCTCTGAAGATGTTAAGTCAGACCTTCTAGCTATGTAAGTCTTTCCGTAGAAGGATTTAGAAGCTATTTCTCTGTGCAAAAGTTTGAAATAAGGCAACCTGAAACAGCAACATCAGCACCTTAAATCAACTCATCAGGCTGATTTAATACTTCTTCCCTAGAACATTTATTACACTAAAGTACAAGCCAAAGGCAAAACTATGTTGTAAACCTAGTGGTGCATGGGGTTATTGGGGCCAAGTCATATCAATTCTGTAGTGCTTGGAAGGCAGTGATGTGGCAGTATAATCAGCTGGTTTTATTTTTTCCAGTCAAAACTAAAGGCTCAGTTTAGTGCCTTTTGAGTTGACTTCAGTGCAAAGCTTGAAAGCACGCCTCTGGATTCATAATAGGCTACTATCCTTGATCTGTCTCTGCCTCTTCATGATATGGCATATTGATTTATGATTATGGTTTGTCTTTCTTTTCCACTAACAAATAAGTGCTACAATATTTATTGCACTTTATGAAAAGGCTTTTTTTCAAAATAAATGGGAAGTTTCTAAGGATACAAATTAGTAACAGGAAAAGCCAAATCCTCAATCAATAACTATAGATATATCTTCTGACACGTAAAGAACAGAAAGTACCTCTACTTCCTCTTCTTAAAATTTCTAAATTCCTCTATTCATCATGACACTGGAGCCACTTACCAAAACTTAGTTGTTTTGAAAGATGTGTCAAAACTGAAGAAAGATGACACAGCAGCATCTTGGGACAAAAGAACTGTGAAATTTAAATGCAAAATCCTGTAACTGACTGAAGGTTACATTCTGTCCCCATATGCCCACATGTTGCTCTTAGTAGCATCAATGAGCTGTTGATATACATCCAAGGATGGATTTGGTCCTCAGATGTGACTCAGTAAATATTGTGTGGTGAATATAAAGAATATCTTACTTACAAACTAAAATTATCAGCAACAAGGTCGCAGACAATCCTCCCAGAAAATATCTGAGAACACAATACCAGTAATGGTTAGAAAAAAACAAGGGATGCATATATTGGATTAATAAAGGTGAAGACTGGGTAGGAGGAGAAGATTCTTGCAGATGGACCTTCTGAACTCTGGTAGGTGAACTGTAATTTGAAACTTTTAATTATTTAAGATATTGAGGCTAATCTCCTAGAAATAAAGACCTCAGCATTCCAGACTGAGGGAAATACCCGTGCTAGTCCTCAGAAAGATAAGAATCCCTTCTGATTCTTCTCAGCCTTTCAAAACCCCTGTCCAAGCATGCTTAACAAAGTATCTGTCTTATCTGCTTACATATTTCTTATTTTTTTGCACATCTATATAGCTCAAATATTTGCCTGCATCGACTATCATGTGGAAATATATTTTCACAGTAAAATATATCTAATTTTGAAAATAGGACCCTTAACTTATATTTTATTCACCAGTTGAAAGGGAGTAATAATTAATATCTGAAACAACAAATAAAAGAAATAAAAATTACCTTGTACATACTGAAATGATTAAACACTTGATCAGTGCAACCATCTGAGAAAGAACATTTTGCACTGTCCTGGATTCTAAAACAAAAATCAGGAGAATAATTTACATGAGTTTTCAGGAAAGTAGATATGCAAAGACTCTCTTCAGCCTGTGAGGCCAGTCTCTTCAGCTGCTTGTTAAGAGACCTTGCCTAGAGTGATTTGATGTCGAAACCTAATTTTCATGCTCTAGGTGTCTCTCAGGAGTCTTTTTCCCCCACCACGACAGAGACACTGTGCCCTCCATGCTTGCAGAAAATAAGCCTTTCTGAATAATTGCCTGTTTCAGTGTTTGTTCCCACACCCTTTCCTCCATTTTCCTCCAGTCCCCTTTTTAATTTTTTTCATTTACAATTGAAAATAGGAGAAGAAAAGATGTGAGCAGGGAGGAATGAACAAATAAATACAAATTTTCAGACTGTATTATTTTAATCAGTCATTTAAAATGTATATTTCATGAAAAAAAATCTATTTTGCAAGGGGCCTTATCAACATTTTTAATGTGCATATTTTCAGTTATTATGTTAGTCATATCAGGATAAGAATGTAACTTACCTGCATTGCTCAAATGCTCCTCGTTTGCATTTATCGTAAATGGAGAGCAGGACTGTGAAGCACAAAATGGTTTCCCAGGCTGAAGAAACTCTTCATATTTGGTGAAAGAGGCTCCATTAGGTGCTGGTGTTTGCCTTTGTGGCGCATAGCCACTATATTCAGAAGAAAAGTCTACATCACCTACCCAAAAAAAGTGTGTATGTTACTGAGAGTTTTGAGACTTAATTTAATGGATTTTATGGAGGGGGGAAATTAATTACTTAATCACAGGGAAGTTTTCGAATTGTTAGGGGTAGGGAATTGGCAGGTTCAATGCATGCAGTAGAAAATATGCAAAGACAGAATGGCACAAAGCATAACACAATGAAGTTATTAAAACAGTCAGCTGAAAGCAGACAGAGCCAGTTACTAATGACACCAGCATAAACATCGCTGGCAAACACTTTAGTTTCAAATTCAGTCTAAAAATGCCTTTTTGGTACAAAGGTATTCGTGGACTCATACTTCATGTTAATGCCATTAGATCAACTCACTGCTTACAGCTCTGTCATTCATCTGTCCTTTACCTGCATATCTTGGCAGACAACCCCTGCAAAACCTATAGAAATACATACCCAAGTCCTGCTAAATATAGCCCACAATGTTGTAGCTGAATTACTTGGCACCTGGTCAGGGCTTACCAATATCACTCTGACTGGCTTCCAGTTTACTGCATTCCTCAGGCCAAGGATAATCTACATGGGAGGAATCCATATTGCTGAGGACAGTGCTGCTGAGCCATGAGCTGGAGACACCAACATTGAACAAGTTGGCAAGAGAGCGACGAATTTTCCTCCTTTGCCTGAATACACTAGAAAGAAAAGACAAGTTGTGAAGGAATAGAATTAATTATTTTTATTGAACAGGTACAGATCTCTGAAGTTTGCAGAGCTGACATGAAAGAATGAGGTTCTGAGTGCTGTTCCTAGTTTTGTCCTTGAGCCTGGGAATGTAACCAGGAATAAATGCTGCACACTGTGATAATGACAGGGAATGTATGAGCAGCATCACAAATACATCATGCTGTTGTGATACTGGATATTGTGACAACAAATGACACTGCAGTTATTGGTCTCTAATACTACTGTGCATGGTCTCATGCTACCCAGGAGTTTAACCCTACCATATCCCATTTGGTGCAGCCTGAATCAACTGTAATTCAACTTTTTGAACTACGTTTTACATACCTTCCTAAACTAATGTTCTTCAGAAATCAAGAGAGATTTTTCCCTGAGGAAGAATTCCAGGAGAGACCTTTTTTATTTTTATATATCTATGAGTTTATATATATATATATATATATATACATACACAAACACTTTTTTTCTTATTCCTTCATGGTAATACCCCATTGGCAAAATGAGCTGTAGGCCTCCATTTTCTTTATTGGCCACAACCCAATTACAGCAACAACTGTCTATTGAAGAATTTTGGGATAGTAAGATTAGATGTGACTGTAAATCAAGTTATTTCATCCACTGCACTCTCTAAACTAAATCAATTGAGATGTTCCCATTAAGAAGCAATGCTGATATTATGCCAAACAAAGGTAGAGAGCCACATAGATGCCTTCAGAACAGTCCAGAAATGTGGAAGCAATTGCCAACATGGAGTAAAATCTGCATATAGTTCACTTACCGAACTAAATTCTCTTTATATGTAACACTTGTCTGTGATGGCGTCAGTGTTATGTTGCCCTCTTCATCAGACAGAAAACTGTCTTCTGTCAAAACATAGTAACCATTAGAAAGCAGTCGAGGGCTGCGGCGACATGTGGAAAGGGAGCTTGTCAGAGGATTTGTGGAACACTCATAGGCAGGGTCATCGTCCAAAAAGTCACAAGCATAACTGAAAAAGAGAAATTAAACCATCTAATGTAGTGAATATCTAGACAAAGCAAACTCATGATTTAACAATAATGAATTTACATTACCAGTTGATGGGGGTTGGTAATAACATAGACGTAAAATATGTGGATATAACCATATTACTCCTGGACCTAAGGGGTTTCAGCAGCTAGAGTGTGCCTGCATCACACTTTCCAGAGCTTCACACTACAGGAAAGCTTCTGGCCAGGTGAAGCATTTCATGAATGCAGGGAGCCAGCTTGAACTGAGAAGTGCATGGTGCTTTTCTGTGGCAGTGTATTTGGTCAAGGAGTCCTGCCAGATCTACACCTAACTGGAGATGTCAGATTTATTGCAGTATTTTGCTTCCCTGAACTACTCTGCATGGTGCAAGCCTTAGTGCCTCTGAACTAGGCAGAATTTATTTGCTTTTTATAACCTAGCCATACTTAATTAAGATTTAAGGATAGATGACTTTGTCTCATAAATTCTAGAATACCATGCAGCTAGAACGACATGGGATAAAAAGTCTAGACACGGTGATAACTTCATCCACATGGTGATGACTTCATCCAACACCAAAATACAGTCGATTTTGAGATGAAATACAGGATAAAAATATAAACTATGTGGTATTTGAAATAAAATTGAGCAGTGACAGAGGTGAATGAATCAAAATATTGTAGACATTCTCTGTAGCTCAAGTAAAATTGGATTTATGGTTAGTTCTTTCTCCTTAGTTTCAAATGGCCATGCAGTGACATCCATGGAAAGAAAGGAAGATAGATACAGTGTTGGTTAAGTTGCTGACACGGTTTCGGTAGCAGCTTTAATTATCCCATATGGCATGTCACAGAGGGATACCATAATTTCAGTGGAGGGAAAAGCAGGTGGAACAGAGATACTTCAAAATCTTATAATTGCAAAGCCAGTGCTTCCAAATTCCACAGCAGTATTTCTAAACTTCCACTTAAAGCAGTAATTAAATTGATATCAGCACTACAATTCTAAGTGGCATAAAAGGGATTTTACAAAATCTCCAACAAAGTAGAAGTAAAATTAAACAAGTGTAATTTTCCTCAATACCTTTGAAAAATATGTTGTGAGAGGCTCTGCTCATGTCCTCCATTAAATGCTGTTGAATCTGCAGAGACAAAGGCCAAATAAGAAGAAGTCACTATTGTGTCCACTGATAGTTCAAACAGTTGACAGGTCTTCACTGACAGGAACCTTGTGCACACTAAAAATATCATAAAAGAAGCTAAAAGAAAAGGAAAATGAGGGAGAGATTGAAGGAGATAAAATAGATGAAAATGAGTGAAAGATGAGCTGTTTATACAAAACTCAACTATAACAAAGAATCAGAGCCAATCACAATCAGATACTTGTATTCTGCACAGCTTAAAACCTCTAAAGAAATAACTGTGGACACAAACACAATAGCTGTAGCAATTTTAATCGTGTTTTCCCAGAAAATGCTTCATGCCAAAAATAATATATGTACTGCTGATAGATACAGAGTAGACTGGAAGGGCCACCATTACTATTACAATACATTCTTCAAATAAAAATTGCAGACATAGCACAACAGGCGAAGGGATAGCAACAGTGACAAAGATTTGACAATAATATTGTGGCAGAAAACTAAGGAAATAGGATTTGTCTGGATTACCATGGCTCAGGTCTGTGAAGAGCTACCAGATGATCAGCATCTGACAGAATCAATCCAATGAAATATGAGCAATGGCTATTCATAGGGAGAATTTATATCGGACATTACACAGAAAGACAAAAGATGTGACCTTTCCCTACATTACTTTGCCTCTCCTGTATATTTAGAGCACAGGCTATCAACATTTAGTAAATGCCCACCTTTCACCTACAGGAGGAGATAGGTATAAGAGATTCCTTTTTTTTTTAATATTCAATTATGAATTGAAACAAAGAAAAGACATGAAGGTCACTGTTTTCGATATGGCAATCTTATTTATCCTCATTTGGAACTCAGTTGTCAGTCACCCTGAATCTGAAGGCTGACTGTAAAGTAAAGGCTTCTGGGGTATTTTTTACAAATCAGTCCTATGCCTTACTCCCACACATACTATTTCTATCACACTTTGAAAAAAAATATCAAAAAAAAAATCACTTTACCATGAGAAAAGTATGCTCCAACCCTTGAAAAAAACAGCTCAAGGAGGACTGAACTGGAAGAAATTTGGTGGAGGTATGAAGAGTTAAAGTAGCATCAGTCACAATGCCATACAGCAAGTAGCACAACAGGTGAGTGTGGTCCTGAATTATTGTAGACCTATTTTTCCATATACAATTTGCTCCTGAAATAATTTCTCTTATTTCAGGTAAAATCATTAAATTGTGTAAAAATATTATACTCAAACCCAAGAAATTAATTCACACTCTAAAAGAAAATATGAGAAGAACTCAACAGGTGGTTTATAGATCTGGATATAAACTAAAATCCACAAAATCCCAAATCTTATCAGTCAAATGAGATCCCCTCCACAACAGATGTTTTTCATCAAAAGGTCAGATGAATGTGCACAAATTTACTTGGTCTTGCTGTCGATGCAACATGTGATACTCCATGCATCTTGAAAAGGATTTTTTCACACACCTTGGGATAACAGGCAATTTGGATTATCTGCAAAAGAATTTAAAAAGAAAAACAATTAAGTTTGATTTTGTGCTGTTTGAAAATCAGGATGTGTAAGATATTATCATCAATATATACCATCTTCTTAGTTATAACATATCCTTGCTTAGAGAAAAGTGATTGATTCTAGGGCAAATTTGTTTGAAAGGGAATTCAGATGTATACCTCAGCATCAATTATATTTCTTACAGCTCTTCAATGATCTGAGAGTGAAACTTCCAGCAACTGAAACCCATAGTACAGTTGTATTGCTTTTGATTTTCTCAGTTACAATACAAAGTAACAACCACTAAAAAAGAATAACTTTTAAGAATAGTAGCTTACATATCGGTAGTGATTTCATTAGAAAGTGTTGACACGTACTGATCAGAGCAGCAGAACAAGCCACAGTCTTTCCATTAGTAATTTGAATTGTCTCATAAATTTGCAAGGTCTGTCTCTGCAGGATGCATGTTTATCTGCCACCCTCCACAGAAGTAAAATTTAAGGTAAAATAAAGTCTATACGTATAACAGAAACTGAGAGATACATGGGCAAATATATTACTGGGAAGGTAAAGACATTCTCTCTTTTGAAGAACAGTTAATAGGCAGTTAATAAGCCATTGCTTTCAAACTATTTTAAGCAATAATGATATCATGCTACTGTAAACAGACATAGAACAGGAAGTCAATAGATTTTTTTGCTGCCCTTCATAATGAAAATTTTTGTCTCATGCATTAATGAAGAGGGGTCCTGAAAATCATAATTCAGTCAATGCTGGAGAATGCATGGAAGCATCATGTTGAAGACAATGGTGCATGGTCTTCTGCTTTCATTTAATATTCAGTCCTATTTCTGGGCTATTAATAGTGTGAGAAGCTATAGTAACAATACAAGCAAGCCAAAACAAAGCATCTCAACTGTCACTCCACAATGAAGCAGTAGTAATATATCTGTAATCTACAAAAAGATCTTCAGCACAGAACGTTTAAACTACAACATGAGAAAACACTTTAAGAAATCTCACTAAAAGTGAATCTGAGGCGAATGTGGCAATATTTTAAGTCAAGGATTCAAATAAAAGTTTAAGACAACAACCCACTTTGAATTTCAAAACACCCAGAAGCCCACATTTTAATATTAAAAAAAAAAAAAAGGTCACTGTCCAAACCAGTCAGTTTTAAACACCTTTCCCTCAAAAAATAAAACTGTTTCAGGCCAATGATGTCCTCAATTGGTAGCCAGCAATCCCCTGTCCATGTTTACATTCTAAATATTTATATTAGTATGAACTAAAACTTAGTGTTATTAAAACAGCTGAAGCTTAGGCAACCAGTTTTATTCTATTGCACCTACCAAACACAAGTGTCTGCAAAGAGTTTTATTTGTCCACCCATATATTTTTGAAGATCAGTCCAGCCTTCTTTCCCTGCTCGTAATGACAAAAACATTCATGAAAACACAAAACTTCCTGAAGAGCTGTATAGAAACAAATCCAAAACTTAGTAATTCCTCAGCTGACAAATACATTAAGAGACAAATATGTGCATAATCTTCCAAACCTGGAAAATCCGTCTCACTATTAACACATGCATGCAAAAATCTTTCTCATCATTGACACGGAGGCCTCTGAGACATGAAGTTGAGAGTGCTCTTTCTGCAGCTGCCTGGAAGAGCTTTAGCCTTGGGTGTTCAGAAAGGCAGGGCTACGAAGTCCTCTGTTTCCTTTTGAAAACACACCGCGCAATTGGCTGCACAGAAGCAGAATGAGGTCATGTTTCCTGTGCAGTAGCCTCACATCAAAAGCATTCATTTTGAAGAGCAAACCAAAGATTAAGATTAGCCCAATAAATGCTCTTGCAGGCTGTTGTGAAAGAGAAGATAAACTATAAATAACGTTTTGCTCTAATGACGATATGGAGAACAGAGACAAAATCTTTTCTCATAAAGAAAACTGACACAGATTTTTTGTTTCAGCTTTACTTTTCTACCTCATTCAGAAACTTCAAAGTGCTAAATGCAGGTATTGAAATACTTTTGAGCCTGACAGGCTTTGATGTAGGAAAATGATCCAACTACCAAAAAATCTATGTATAGTAATAAGACAGTTTTCAAAAGCACTATTATATAGAAGATGCATTTGGTGAGAGTTCAGAGTTGTTTAAGTTTCACGGTCAGAAACAATATTGCAATATGTATTACACGATGTTAAGATAAATTACTTTGAAAGGAGAAAGTAATAAAGCCATTTACAAACATATCCATTGTTCCACTCTGCATATTTCACACTATGTAATGTATCATACCTTAAAGTATACAAAAAAAGAAGTTAAATCCACGTAAGAGAAATTGAGCCTGAATAAGATGTCCTGGCAATCAAAATGATTTGGCTGTAGAACTAGTACACACAAAAGTAATATAAATCAGCTGCTTGACACTGAAGAATTACACAGCCTTAGGGAGCAAAACTTCATCTCCAGAAAAACATATAAAATATGCCAGCAGGTATCTCTTCTGATGTTTGCATGTATCACTAAAAATGGAAAGCATACATCTAGTAAAATATGATTGATTTGATTTAATGATAATTTTTTTCCCCTGGAGAAGGAAAAATACTTCCACTGATAACAAAAAAATATAAAATTCTCACTTACAGAAAAAGAAACAAAATAGGAATTAGGCAGCAAGAATGTTACAAAAGACCTTCCGCTTGGGAGCTAAACTAAAATGAACATTTCAACATCCTTTTCTACTCCAATGTGGAAATGCGAGGCCATGCTCAAACTTCACATCAGTTTTAATTTAGTGGACTTATGCCAGTGAGGAAGGTTAGCCCAACACTGTTTTCATGGATGCATGAGCTTCATCACAGCAGGTTTTCCCTGTGTTTCTACAGGCAAGGAACATAAATTCCCAATGGTCTTTAAAACTAGGTCATCTACTGACAGATTTCTATACATGCATTGATTTACAGCACAGGTAACTTCTTGGGAATATTTTTAAATTATTTTAGTATTTTTTCTCAACAGTAAGCAGTTATTTCTGCGATTGGGCTGCTTTTTTGAAAAAGACTGGCCTTTCTTTTTTGTCTACATAGTTAAAATATATTGTGTCTATATCACATTTAGACTCAAAAGTGTTTTCTTTTTTTATTGCTACCATTCATATCTGAAACCCTATGCACAAGAATTTGATGCATAAACTTTGTGCATTAGTGGAAATTTTATAGGTGGGTGCTAACCTACAGTTTATATATACATCCACAAATATTTATATACAGGGTTTTTTTTTTGTTGCCCTCCTTGTGGCTTCTCACATTGCTCACCACATCTCAAGCTTCATCTCAACCATCAGATTTCAAATACTAGGAAACGAATACCCCAACAAGCTTGCTATGTAGTAGTTTTATGTCTGTTGCATATATTACAAATTCAACACACGAAAGGAAGGAAATGAGAAATTACAATACTAAATATCACATAGCTTTCTACTCCTCTCTCAGATTTACTCTACTTTCAACATCACTACAAATAAAGAGAAAACATATTGCCAGTGGAAAACATACTGTACTGGGTCTAGCAATCCAAGAGAGGCAAGGCTGAGGTGGCTTCATGCCTAAACTCCCACTGTTGGTAAAAGCCCATGATACTCAAAAGATACTTAAAGATACTTAAAGATACTTAAAAATACCATGGGATAATCAGACAGGCAGGAGACTTACACAAGATGGGTCCAAGTTAATGATTATCTTTTGTAATTTTGTCTTATGGGAACACGTACTTTTACTTAAAGTTTGTTCAGCTGTTTTTTTTTTTTTTTATAGATAAGAATAGGCTTTTGGAAACAATAGCACAATTTATTAGCATGATTTTAAATGGGGAACTGGAAACTCAAGTAAATTAAAAAGTTCCAAGCCAGCAGCTTGGATGCACTGAGCCAATAACTGGGAGGAGAACGGGAGGAGTTCATAGAATCACAGAATGCCCTGAGTTGGAAAGGACCAATAGGTGAAATTTGCAGCTAAGTTTTGGGGTGACCACTTTCGGTATCACCACAGCCAAGTGGCCCTAAAGACCCTTGGAGCGTGTGCAGAATGTGCAAGGAATGACTTGGCATTTACTATAATTACATATAGATATGTGATATCTATATGATATCACATGCATGAGGAATAATGTATAGCTTTGTGTAACTCTGCATAAATGAAGGCAACAAATCCCTTGAGGTATGCTTGATTTGAGGAAAACCTCCAAGCACCCAGGATTTGCGCAAACCTCAAATAAAACAATGTCTCTCTCAGTGATGAAATGTGTTGGCTTATTGCACACCAGGCAACAGAGGACACCACCACCATTGAGCCTAAGCACGTATACCGAGTAGGTACAAGCACACAGAGCCCATATACACGTACATATATACATGCCATATATATATACACACACAGCTGACAACACAGGTAACAAAGACAGACATACAGAGCAGTCATACAGACAGCACTATTCTCACCTCTTTGGCTGAGCAGGATGTAGGTCCACTAGTGAGAATATGCAGATACATACAAATCTGTACAAGCTGAATACCTCCAGCAGCTGGGCTCAGACACTCAGTCTGCCCAGTAGCTGCTCCTAGATCCCAGTCTCTCCAGTTGCTTTCACCTGGATAATAGCCCTCAGGACCACAGCTCTACTCCAGTTACTGATACAGACCATCACACATACACATACAGAATACACATACACATACTCCCTTGATCCTCAGCAGCCCACTCCCTATAGGAACCCACTTAGAGACACCTCTGGCCATAATGTGGCCCACGACTCCAGGGAGCAACTCCCCTCAGTGCCAAAGTTACTCTGGGTGTTGACTCTTTTGGGTTGGATTCATGCCTGGACTTTGGGGATGCGGCTCCTCTAGGACAGCCCAGGGAGGGGCCCAGGTAGGGTGCCACCTCCTCTGAGTCGTCAGTGTGGGTTCCTACCTGCCTTTGTTTTTCTCAGGGCTGGCGCAGATGGGCCTTTGATGGGCTAATGGCTCATGGGATGGGCCTGGAAGCAGCCGGGGCAGGGGATTATTTGGGCTCCCCATCCTGCTGTTGTCTTTCTGTGCTTCGTTATGGGTGTGTAGGTGGGCTTTTAGCACATATTATACCCCATCATCTCATCAACCCACTGCAACTCAATGCAGTGCACAGTTTCTGAAAGGGCATTTTGCCCTGTAGATTGAATTGAATCACCAGTAGAGTACTATTGACTGAATGTAATTGAGAGTAATTTGAAGCCTCTGTAACTCTCTTTGAACCTCTGGGAAAGCCTTTTGCTTTTCCACCAGTTTCAGTGACCATCACATCAGGCCATTTGTCCTATTCCGCAGCTCTTTGCTAATGCTATTTATATAGTACTCAACAAGTAAAAGTATTCTAAAATATCAGAAAATTAACTCAAACAATCAAAAATCTAGCAGAGGAAGGGCTGGTTATGAGAACCTCAGAGCAGACACAGTGGGTCAAACTGAAGGTCTATGAAGTTCTCCCTGCCTGCAGCTTTGTTGCAGGGAAAACTAACACTCATTTTAATTCACCTTTGTGAATGACAACATTTTAAGATAAATGTATTTCTTTTTGCAGCAGAACAACTTAGCAATGTTTGAGGTACCCTGGTAATTAAAAGACATTCTTACAAACCTAGACATTTTATTGCAATTTTAAAGAAGGCTGATCCTGCATAAAGTTAGTATTTCATTGCAGTTTACAGAACTTACACATCATATTTGATTTTAACAACCTTATCCAGTCAGCTGTATGAATGAAGATTAATTTGCTTAAAAAGATAAACAAGTTCTTTTTTGGTGTTATCAGATGGAAATCCCTGTCCACCCTATAAAAGACCTTCTTAGTTTCAGGTTTGATTTTTTTTTCTGAGTTTATTATTTTAGCTTAATTGCTCCTGCAATAAGGCAACAAAAAGCATTTCTGTTCCACATGGTGAAGTACAATGCATAGGGCTGTGGAATTCAGAATTAGCTCTGAGCTTGCTGATACATCGACACTGTTTGGATCTGAACAAGAGCTTACCTACAATACTGCTATGCCAGCTACCTATGTTACACTTAGGAAGAGTAGATAAGGTCACTTGGTTTGTTCAGCTTGGAGAAGAGAAGGTTGAGGAGTGGCTCAGTCTACAACTTCCTCAAAGGGCAAGTGGAAAGGGAGGTGTTGATCTCCCTCTGGTGATCAGTGACAGAACACAAGGGAATGGAATGAAGCTGTGGCAGGGAAAGTCCAGATTGGACATTAGAAAAGGTTTTTGACTGGGAGGTTGGGTGGTCAGAAGGTTGGGTGGAACAGGCTCGCCAGGGGAGTGGCCATGGCAACAAGCCTGTCAGAATTCAAGGAGCATCTGGACAAAGCTCTCAGTCACATGGTTTAGTTTTAGATAGTCCTGTGAGAAGCACGGTGTTGCACTCAATTTTTATGAATCCCTTCCAACTCAAGATATTCTGTGATTCTATGAATCTATGAACAACAAGGCAGGAACACTAAGAGACAAATCTATGCTAACAGCTGGCTGACTTAATTGTATTAAGGATTACAAAAGTTCATGAATTGGCACTCTAGATTGTGTGCGGTGGCTAGAAGTGGCCAGGACAAAGACAGCTATTGGCCAATTGTGCTCTGGCAGCATCTTTTGCACAGAAAAACAACATTAATGCATTAGTTGCTGGTCTGAATGGGGAATGAGTAGGAATGGGGCTTGGGGTAGCTGCATGAATGGCATTTGTTCATGGTACCTGGACTAAAAAGTATTCAAGCTCCCAGCACAAATCTACTATAGGCCTGTCAGCCTGACCTCAGAGCCTGGCAAGGTTATGGAACAGATCATCCTGAGTGCAATCACACAGCACCTTCAGGATGGACATGGGATCTGACCCAGCCAGCACGGCTTTGTGAGGGGCAGGTCCTGTCTGACCAACCTGATTTCCTTTTATGATCAGGTAACCTGCCTGGTGGATGAAGGGAAGTCTGTGGATGTAGTCTATCTGGACTTGAGCAAAGCCAACACTGTCTCCCCACGGCATATTCTTGGATAAACTGGTAGCTCATGGCTTGGACAGGTGCACTCTCAGCTGGGTTAAGAACTGGCTGGATGGCCGGGCCCAGAGAGTGCTGGTGAACGGGTCTGCGGCCAGCTGGTGGCCGGTCACCAGTGGTGTCCCCCAGGGATCAGTGTTGGGTCCAGTTCTGTTTAACATCTTCATTGATGATTTAGATGAGGGGATTGAGTCCATCATAAGTAAATTTGCAGATGACACCAAGTTGGGTGGGAGTGTTGACCTGCCGGAAGGCAGGAGGGCTCTGCAGAGGGACCTTGATAGGCTGGAGAGATGGGCTGAGTCGAACAGGATGAAATTCAACAAGGCCAAGTGCCGGGTCCTGCACTTTGGCCACAACAACCCCATGCAGCGCTACAGGCTGGGGACAGAGTGGCTGGAGAGCAGTCAGGTAGAAAGGGACCTGGGGGTACTGATTGACAGGAGGGTAAACATGCGCCAGCAGTGTGCCCAGGTGGCCAAGAAGGCCAATGGCATCCTGGCCTGTATCAAGAATAGTGTGGCCAGCAGGATGAGGGAAGTGATCCTTCCCCTGTACTCGGCGTTGGTGAGGCCACACCTTGAGTATTGTGTTCAGTTCTGGGCCCCTCAGTTCAAGAAAGATATTGAGGTGCTGGAGCGGGTCCAGAGAAGAGCAACAAAACTGGTGAAGGGACTTGAGCACAAGTCCTTTGAAGAGAGGCTGAGGGAGCTGGGGTTGTTTAGCCTGGAGAAGAGGAGGCTCAGGGTGACCTCATCGCTCTCTACAACTGAAAGGAGGTTGTAGTCAGGTGAGGGTCAGACTCTTCTCCCAGGCAACCAGCAACAGAACAAGAGGGCACGAGCTTAGACTCTGCCAGGGAAGGTTTAGGCTGGATATCAGAAAAAAGTTCTTCACAGAACGAGTAATCAGGCATTGGAATGGCCTGCCCAGAGAGGTGGTGGATTCACCATCCCTGGAAGTTTTTAAAATAAAACTGGATGTGGCACTTAGTGCCATGATCTAGTAATCATGATAGTATCACAGTATCACAGTATCACAGTATCATAAGGTTGGAAAGGACCTCTGAGATCATCAAGTCCAACCTATAACCTAACACTAACACCAACCATCATCTAGACCATGGCACTCAGTGCCTCATCCAGTCTCCCTTTAAACACCTCCAGGATAGGTGACTCCACCACCTTCCTGGGCAGCCCATTCCAATGGCCAATCACCCTTTCAGTGAAGAATTTTTTCCTCACATCAAGTCTAAACTTTCCCTGACGAAGCTTGAGTCCATGCCCTCTGGTTCTACCACTGGTCACCTGAGAGAAGAGACCAACCCCTGCCTGACTACAACCTCCCTTCAGGTAGTTGTAGAGAGCAATGAGGTCTCCCCTGAGCCTCCTCTTCTCCAGGCTAAACAGCCCCAATTCCCTCAGTCGCTCCTCATAGGGCTTGTGCTCCAGCCCCCTCACCATCTTCGTTGCCCTCCTCTGAACACATCTTTCCCATACTGAGGGGCCCAGAACTGGACACAATATTCAAGGTGAGGCCTGACCAGTGCCGAGTACAGGGGGACAATAACTTCTCTGGTCCTGCTTACTACACTATTCCTGATGCAGGCCAGGATTCCATTAGCCTTCTTGGCCACCTGGGCACACTGCTGGCTCATGTTGAGCTTCCTGTCCACCAGCACTCCCAGGTCCTTTTCTACCTGACTACTCTCTAGCCACTCTGTCCCCAGTCTGTAGCTCTGCATGGGATTGTTGTGTCCAAAATGAAGTACCCGACATTTGGACTTATTAAACATCATCCCATTAGAATCGGCCCAGCTCTCCAATCTGTCCAGGTCCCTCTGTAGGGCCATCCTACCCTCTAGCAGATCAACTCTTCCTCCCAGCTTGGTATCATCTGCAAATTTGCTGATGATGGACTCAATCCCCTCATCCAAATCGTCAATAAAGATATTAAACAGGACGGGACCCAATACCGATCCCTGGGGGACACCACTGGTGACCGGCCGCCAACTGGATGAAACACCATTTACCATCACTCTTTGGGCTCGGCCATCCAGCCAATTCCTAACCCAGCACAAAGTGCTCCCATCTAGGCCACGAGCTGCCAGCTTCCCTAGGAGTCTACTGTGGGGGACCGTGTCAAAGGCCTTACTGAAATCCAAGTATACCACATCCACAGCCTTCCTCTCATCCACCAGGCGAGTCACATGATCGTAAAAGGAGATCAGGTTGGTCAGGCAGGACCTACCCCTCCTAAATCCATGCTGGCTGGGCCTGATTTCTTGACCGTTCTGCAGGTGGTGCATGATTTCACCCAGGATTATCTTCTCCATGATTTTACCTGGGACCGAGGTCAGGCTGACAGGTCTGTAATTACCTGGATCATCCTTACGGCCCTTCTTGTGGATGGGCGTCACATTGGCCAACTTCCAGTCTTCCGGGACCTCTCCAGAGAGCCAGGACCGCTGAAAGATGATGGAGAGCGGCTTAGCAAGCTCATCCGCCAGCTCTCTCAGCACCCTAGGATGGATCCCATCCGGCCCCATAGACTTATGAGGGTCCAAGCGGCTCAGCAGGTCTCTAACCTCCTCCTCATGGATTGCAGGAGGGCCATATTTCACCCTGCCCCCATCAACCACTTCAGAGGGCCAACTGTCAAGCGAGCTGACATCCTTGTTGTTAAAAACTGAAGCAAAGAAGGCATTAAGTACCTCAGCCTTCTCTGCATCTCTGGTTACTATATTTCCCTCCACATCCAACAAGGAGTGGAGGTCGCTGCCGCCCTTCTTTCTGCCATTGATATATTTATAAAAACTCTTCTTATTGTCCTTAACAGAAGTGGCCAATTTGAGCTCCAGCTGGGCTTTTGCTTCCCTGATTTTTCTCCTACACGACTTAACAACATCCTTGAACATGACCTGACATACCTCCCCTTCCTTCCAACGATGATACATCCTCTTTTTCTTACTTAGTTCCTTCAGAAGTTCCCTACTCATCCAGGGCGGTCATCTGCCCCTACGACTCTTCTTACAACACACAGGGACAGCCCGCTCCTGCGCCTGCAAAACTTCATTCTTGAAGTATATCCAAGCTTCCTGGACCCCCTTGCCACTAAGAGCTATTTCCCAGGGTACTTTCCTGACCAGTTCCTTAAATAATCCAAAATCTGCCCGCCGGAAGTCCAGCATTGATGTTCTGTTCCTGGCTTTTCCTATTACATTGTTCAGAGAGAACTCAATTATTTCATGATCACTAGACCCTAGACATCCTCCGACAACAACATCACTCACCAACCCATCTTTGTTTGTAAACAGTGTTGGATTAAGGGTTGGACTTGATGATCTAGGAGGTCTCTTCCAACCCCGATAATTCTAATAATTCTATGATTCTATGAACATGCAACATCTCAGAACACCCAGACTGAGAAGGACAGGACAAGGACTACACCAGGTAGGACAGTACAGGGAGATTGATCACTCTTAGCTCTAAAGGATACTAAAAAGCATGTCCAAACCATGCACAATGTGGCCAACCTAGGAAGACCTCACAACATGTAATGAAGACTCGAATGCCCACATTCCGTGTCTTCTGCGTCCTGCAGGTAATGTTGGTCAGACCATCTGCAGAGCAGAATCATGGTGGCTGACAGCTGAACAGGCCATCACAACACACATAGCTTTAGGGTACCACCTGGGTGCCCTATCTAGACCGACAAAATCTGAATCTTTGGTTGGGAGTTTCCTTGCTACATTATGAGTCCCAAAATGGAAATTACTGTTCTTCTGGAAGCAGTGACGTACTGCAGATGAGTGTACCTGAGACTCTGGATGGTTTCTGTGACAATTCTGATGTGATCTGCATGGACTGATGGTGAAGGGTCTTGTAATGACATGCAGTGAAGGCTTCTGGTCAACTTATAATTCTAAAGGATCATAGCACACTTCATATATACAGAAAATCTATAGCTGAGGAGGTGTTGGTACTGCTGGTTCTTGAGATATTGGTACTGGCAAAATACTGATGATACTGATGGTCATTTCTAGAATAAATCATATGGATAGATGCATAAATTAAGAGAAATAACAAATGACAATGACACGCTGATGTACTTTGAAAGGCCAACCTTCTATGCTGTTTTACACAGCACCCTTATCAGTTGTCTCTTTATTTGTATATTTGTACACAAAACACACTGTATACAGGCTGCCAATGCCTGAGTCCCTTTCTGCCTGTATACCAGTATTTAAGAAAAGTCCAAAATTGTGAAGCTTGTACTGAGAGTCCGCAGGCCTTTCTGAAACTGTCTGCAATTTTTCAAGCTATGCCTGTGCTATGGTTACTTGTCTCATTTCCAGTTGAATTAAAATTGATGTCCTCAGCTAATTCAACTGCTAGGGAGAGGAAAATGCAGAGGCAGCCTTGATATCAATGATATCAATGATACACTAGAGGTAGAATGGTTTTATAGTTTGGATGCTATCCAGCACTACATAAAGATCAAGAATTTTAACGTGGCCTATAAGGCAAATGAGGACAGAGACCAGAACTCTGAGAGCCTTCCAGGAACCTGTCCATACAATACAACACAGACCCAATGGCCAAGTATTAAGAAACAAGTGAGTCCTTCCATAAACTAATGTTTTGCAAGCATTTTACAGGCAAGGTTGGGCACTCAAGGCTAATCCCTTAATCAACAACCCTTCAGCCCCTAAGGACACCCCAGTTTTCATAAGACCACAAAGGAGACAGGAAAATATGTTACTTTTACAAATTGATTGGTATTGCCTGCTAGCAGATGTGATGCATTTTTTTTCATTCTTACTGCTGGACTCCATCAGGTTGGAGAGATGGGATTTTTGGAGTTCTGTTTTCCTTCCGTTCAAGTTGCAAATTCTCTTTACACACTCATATCGGCAATCTGACTACAAAGTTGTCCTTGTAGACAACTCTGTGTTTTGCAATGATTTGCCTGTTAGTATCCCCTTTCCTCTTAGAGTCCTCCCCGATATCATTATGACTGCGACAAACATCGTGATGTTGAGTGCTCAAACGGTTCTGTCCTTTACCCACCATGAGGTCAGCTCTCAAAAACAGCAGACCATAAAAAACTTGTCACCGGGATATACTTGTCAGTCAAGCGCTCTGTTGACCCACCATAAAGTATACACTGGATTTCAGTCCCACAGGGAAATATCCTTGGAAATCAGTGCACAAACAGCAGGTATCAGCATAGCTTTTGTTCAGTACTGTCCTCATCAAGCCTTTAAAAAAACTTGAGTAAAATATTTATGAATGTATTCTAATCTACAGACACTGCCCCAAGACCAAAACACAATCCAAGACATGTTGCTGCAATATGTAAGCAGAAGTATGCAACACATCAGCACTGTTCTGAGGTAAAAGCACAATTAAATATCGGGCAATCTAACATTCATTGCAAAACAATATTCACAGAACAGCAAATGTCAGTATGCCCCCAAGAAATATCAAACGGATACACAGAAAGGGGTTTAACCTGGCTGTAACGTGACACAGCTAAGCTGCCTTCATCCAGAGTGGGTAGCTGCTCCCTTCCAACCATGCGGAGCATCAGCAGGCATCACTCTGGTAAGAAGTAACTTCACCTGCCTCTCAGGATTTCCTTTAACCTCCATCAAGAGTCATCACTTGCTCTTTCTTCTCTTTGTTCGAGTGGATTTTGGACTCTCTCACTAATGTAGGAACCACCTGTATAAATGCAAACTTCATTAGAGAATCAGAATCATTTAGGTTGGAAAAGACCTTTATGATCATCAAGTCCAACCATAAACCTAAAATTGCCAAGTTTACCGCTAACCATGTCCCTAAGCACCACATCTACAGGTCTTTTAAATACCTCCAGGGATGGTAACTCAACCACTTCCCTGACAGCCTGTTCCAATGCTTGTCAACCCTTTCAGTGAAGTAATATTTCCTAATATCTAGCTTAAACCTCCTCTGGCACAAAGCGAGGCCATTTCATTTCATACTTGCAACTTGACAGAAGAGACCCACCTCACTACAACCACCTTTCAGTAGTTGTAAAGCACAATAAGGTCTCCCCTCAGCCTCCTCTTCTCCAAGCTAAAAAATCCTAGTTCCCTCAGCCACTCCCCATAAGACTTGTTCTTCAGACCCTCTACCAGCTTTGTTGCCCTCCTCTGGACACATTCAACATTTCAATGTCTGTTGTAGTGTGAGGCCCAAAACTGAACACACAGTATTCAAGGTGTGGCCTCACCAGTGTAAAGTACAAGGGGACAACCACTTCCCTAATCCTGCTGGCCACATTATTTCTGATACAAGCCAGTATGCTACTGGTCTTCTTAGCCACCTGGGCACACTGCTTGCTCATATTCAGCCAGCTGTCAACCACCACCCCCAAGGCCTTTTCCACCAGACAGCTTTCTAGCCAATCTTCCCCAAAGCCTGTAACGTTGCACAGGGTTGTTGTGGCCTGAGTGCAGGACTCGACATTTTGCAATATGGTTAGTTACCCACCTAGCCTTAGCAGGGCTCACTCATAGAATCATAGCATCATAGAATCACTGAGGTTAGAAAAGACCTCCAAGACCACTGAGTCCAACTGTCAGCCTAACACCACCATGCCTACTAAACCATGCCACAAAGTGCCGTGGCTACATGCTTTTTGAACACTTGCAGGGATGGAGACTCCATTGCTTCCCTGGGCAGCCTGTTCCAATGCTTCATCACTCTGTTAGTAAAGATTTTTTTTCTAATATCCAGAAACATAACACCTCCATCCCCCCCTTGAACTTGAGCCTATTTCCTCTCATTCTATCACTTGTTACTCAGAATAACAACCTCTTTTCTGGTAGCTGTAAGAGAGTGATAAAGTCTCCCTTCAGCCTCCTCTTCTCCAGGCTAAACAACCACAATTCCCTCAGCTTCTCCCCATAAGATTTATGCTACAGATCCTTCACTGGCTTCATTGCCCTCTTCTGAACATGCTCCAGCACCTCAATGTCCTTCTTGTACTGAGGAGCTCAAAACTGAATACAGTATTCGAGGGGTGACCTCACTAGCACTGAGTATAGAGGCACAATCACTCCTTAGCATCTTCACCTTAACCATACCGGACCCTTACAATATTGCTAATAGGGAACCTTACTCCTGGTTTATAACTTCATGTCACTTCTCCAGTGTGCAGTGAAATACAGCACTGCGGCTGCAATATCTGTCATCAAACAGCCAGCCCTCTGAGAAAAAGAATTTCTTGAGTAAAAGGCATTCTGCAAAGAACCTGAGAGCAATCGAGTAAAAAATGTCCAGCTTCAGTGTCTTTCAAAACTAGAATAGACTGGGGCTGGTGTCCCAAGCCCATGAGGGGGTTACTATTTTGTTTGGTGTCCATGGCAATAGCTTTTAGCTCCTTTCTTTTCCCATACAAGACCAGATGCTCCAGAACTCAGACACCTTAGTATATTTCCCAGCATATGGAAAATTCAGGGCTTTAAAAGGAAAAGAGAAGTGTTTGGTGAGAAAGTGGAAATCTTCACAAAAGGAGGGAGGAATTTCCGGAGGTGAGAAAGTTTCTGGTGTGAAAGAAAAAGAAAGGCAGACAAACTGAAGAGGCAGACATAGCAACTGATGCCAGACAGGGCGACAAAGGAAGTGGCAGGAAAAGGACTGATGATGACAGAGCAGAGTCAGTCTGAGACCAAGCTGCCTACACAGATGGATAGAGCAGGGCAGAGGTACTGCTCTGTGTTTGCTAGGCTGAGCCTGTGCAGGCACCTTTTATATATAAGCACCAGCAGCAACTTTAAATATGTCTTCCTTCTACATTAAGGGTAAAAACAAAGATGAAGTTTCATTCCACTGACTGTCACCTCATGATCGCAATAGCTGACATTTAATGTAGTTCTTTTATGGACTAATCCAATCACCCATAAGAAAAAACAAGTGACAAAATAAACGAATTGTGGGTCTCTCAGCCTAATATCATTTTTTTTCAGGTGTTTGATTATTTCCCCAGATCTGTTCTGAATGCTTCCAGTTTTTGGATGTTTTTTCTGTACAGTAAGTTATTTTAATAACAATGTACCAGTGCCAAGTGCAGAGATAATGTCACCTCTCCCACTCAGTCTTTCCATGTGCTTTGTAAAGACTGCATTAGTCTTTTCAGCACCAACAGCACACCATGAGCTCATGCTCAGCTGATTATGAAATTCTCTCTTCCTCCTCCAAGTCCCTGTGAGTCACTGGCAAGATAAAATCTCCTATACAGTTTGGTTTCCAATTTATGGTCTGTACAATATTCCCAATGCTAAAGACAGGTTCCATGACAAGATAAAATACCAAATTTTGTGAGGAGCAGAAGTAATAAAATCTACCTTCCTGCATTTCTCTGCCTTGTGATGTTCTGATGTCTGAAGGAGAGCATAGAGCCTTTCCGTAACGGAGAAGTCGACTCAGTTGCTCTTCCCTGCCCAGCTGAGGAAGGTTGGGATAATGTAATAAGACCTCTGTCTCTCTGTCAGGCTTGAAGTAAGGTAGAAGTTTCAGAAGTGAGTGGGAAAAAGGAAAGAGGGAAGGCAGATAGGCAATGCAGCCATATAAGCTCTGTTTTCCTAGGATATGAGACTAAATATCAGAGATGTTTTTGTGCCAAAAGAATAAAAACAGCTCTTGGAAAAAGTTGCTCCTCCTTGGTTTTATAGTGGAACATTGTAGGTGAAATGGTGTCCTGGGCTATGGGAAGAGAAGCACTGGGGGAGGCAGATCAGGCTCAGGAAGGGCTGTATGTGCCCCCAGGGGCGCAGCAGGGCAGGGGTAGGTATACCTGAAATGGCAGGAAGGAAATGGGAACACTGATTGGAGCTCCCTATTTCTTAACTGTTCCAATAAAAGTGCAACGAAATTTTGCCCCATACTGCTGAACCACAACTGGACTTCTGTTGTTCCAATAAAAGTGTGGTAGGAGTCACACACCTGCATCTGGGTGTCCCTTTCTCCAAGTCCTTAATTTGGGTTTCTTCCTGTCATTGTGCCTTATGCTCCTCTGGGCTTGAGGAAATGGGCCTTTGATGGGCCGATGGCTCCTGGGAGCTGCCTGGCTAGGGTATTATTTGGGGTCCCTCTCCTGCTGTTGTCTCTGTCTGCTCATTTGTGGGTGTGCAGATGATCTTTTAGCCAGTATTACCAAATACCTGGGTCTTGATGAACCTCTGCAGCATGCCTACAGCTCTGCCTCCTCATGACAGTCTCAACAATGAGGTGAGGCTCACAATGCCACACACTGCTCTGAGCCCTGCTCCCATCACAGCATAACACAGAGCACAACTCAGCCACCTACAGGTACCGAGCCCCATCCTCACTACCTGTTATCTTTCCCCCATCTCCCTCTCCTTAGAAGGAAGCACCTTCACTTTCCTAAAAGCATCTTGATGCTGCATGTACTTGCAGAAATCTCATTGCCAACACAATCCTCACCATTCTATAACAAACTCTCTAAACAAAAGCCTGCATCAAAACTATACTCAGGGTAGAAAGAGCTGAGGAATTTAAACGAATGCAACGGCAACTTTTTTTTACTAAAGAGAGAAAAAACCCTTTTCATTTTTGTTTTGACCTTCCTCCTTCAATCTCTCCTGATTGTCACCACCATCCAGAAAATAGGAATGGGGAAAAATCAAAGGAGGAATAAAAAATTCCATAGCAAATAAATACTCTAAAATGCACATCCTCTCTACAAAGTCTTAAAGTGGGAGATAGCCTTGACTAACTAAAGAGGGTGGGTTGACCTCGGACAGCAGCCAAACACCCACATTGCCACTCGCTCACTTTCCTCACAGTGTGATGGGGTAGAGGATATGAAGAACAGAAGTGAGAATGCTTATAGATCCAGATAAGGACAGTTCAATAAGTGAAGGAAAGCAAAGGAAAAAAAATCCAACCAAAACCAAACTCACACAAAGAAACCCAAGCAATGCAAAGGCAATTGCTCACCACCTCCCACCAGCAGATCTATGTCCAATCAGTCTCCTGATGACCTGGGGAGACAAAAGCCTTACTGTTGGTCTTCGTCTGCCCCAGGTTTTATTGTTGAATTTGATGTTGTAAGGCATAGAATATCCCTTTGGACAATTTGGATCAGCTGTCCTGACTGTATGCCCTCTGAGTCCTTTGCTCACCCCTAGCCTAATTGCTGGGGGGGCAGAGTGGAAAAAAAAAAATAAACGAGCCTTGATGCTATGCTAGCACTGTTCAGCAACAGTCATCCAGTCATCACACTGGTGTGTTATCAACAGTGTTTTAGGCACAAATTCAAAACACAGTACCCTGCGGATGACTATGAAGAAAATTTATTCCATCCTAGCCAGACCCAGTACAACCTCCACCTGCTGTTCCTTACCATTTGCACTACAATTGGGCCCTGCACTCTCCAATACATCTCCATCAATCAATACCCTCATCCTTTGACACAGACACAGACATCATAGAATCATAGAACAGAATCATAGAATTATCCGAGTTGGAAGAGACCCAAAAGGATCATTGACTCCAACTCCTATCCCTACATAGGACACTCTCAACATTCACACCATGTGACTGAGGGCATTTTCCAAATGCTTCTTGAATACTGACAGACTCGGTGCCACGACTACTTCCGTGGGGAGCTTGTTAGTCCATCACTTTAGTCCATCTCCCAAATGTCCACAGAAGTCCAATCAGTTCATTTCGTCCATGATTTGCACTCCACACAGCAGCCTTCCACACTGAATGATTTTGCACAGCACAATGGGGTCCACTGGTAAGCACAGCATATGCTTCTCACTTTCTACTTATTTATTATGCAGTGAGGCCTCTTGTTCTTGAGCCACCTCCTCAAGTGATACTCTGAAATCTCTGCTTCCTGAGCAAACTGGGATCTCTTCCAGGATTCATCGGCAGTTGAGATTCTACATCTGAACCTGTTGTGTGATCAACACTATCCACTTATTCCATGTAGCATCAGTTCCATGAGGTGTAGAGGATACCCTTTCTATGAACATCTAGTGCAGCTCAGGCACCTTGGACCCTTGAAACCCCCATTTCCGGATGTCAGCCTTGAGTCCTGTAGTGTTTTCTGCCAGTTGAGATCGTATTTCTCATAGCTTGTCCTGTCTGAGGGCTATCTCACAAACTGTCTCCTGTCTGTCCTGTTGCTGTTTAGGGCCCAACTTGGAACATTTCTTCTTTCGGGTCACTCAATAGAGTCTCTCAAGCTGACTGTGACCAACCCACAACACCTAGGAAAGCTTACATTTCTTTTTTGTTGGTTGGTGGAAACCTGTCAGTTACCTTACTGATCACACCCACCAGGATGCGATGATGCTGATCTTGCCATTACAACAAATATGGAAACCTCCACCCCAGAGGAGAAGAGCAGAAAGGTCTCTATGAGATGGCTGCCGGAGTACTGGGATGGCAGCAATGCAGGGGCCAAATGACAGGCTTGGTTCAAGCCCAGCACTGTTATCATAGGTCTCCCAGGCAATGCAACACACAGCGATAAGCAGCACAGCAAACAGCAAAATAGCCTTTAAGAAGCCCTGGAGTTCATTGTGCAGCAAAAAAGGGAGCAAGTAAGTCAATACTGGGACCAGCAAACAGCTGTAACAGGTATAAATCCAGCCTAGTACACCGTGACTGAATCTGTTGCTGTCTATAGCCCCAGCCTGGGTGATGGCAGTGGGCAGGTCCCAACCGCAGCCAAGCACCCACCCAGCTGCTCACTCATCCCCACTCCCAGCAAGACAGGGGAGAGGTTCATAGAATCATAGAATGGATTGGGTTGGAAGGGACCTTAAAGATAATCTATTTCCAAGACCCCTCCATGGGTAGGGATACCTCCCACTAGGCCAGGCTACTCAAGACTCCATCCAACCCAGCCTGGAACACTTCCAAGGAGGGGGCATTCATGGCTTCCCTGGGCAACCTGTGCCTCATCGTGAAGAATTTCTTCTTAACGACTAATCTAATTCTTCCTCCTTCCAATTTAAAGCTGTTCCTCCTCATCCTATCACTATTTTCTCTTGTTAAAAGTCCCTCCCCAGCTTTCCTGTAGGCCCCCTTCAGGTAATGAAAGGTTGCTATAAAGTCTCCCCAGAGCCTTCTCTTCTCCAGGCTGAACAACCCCAACTCTCTCAGCTTGTCCTCATAGCAGAGGTGCTCCAGCCTTCTTCATCTTTGTAGCCCTCCTCTGGACCCGTTCCAACAGTTCCATATCCTTCTTATGTTGGGAGATTCCAGAACTGGACACAATACTCCATACTAGAAGGCTGCTATAAGCTCTACTCAGAGCCTTCTCTGATTGGGAAAAACAAAAGAGATAGAAGCCGTGGGTTGAGATAAAGGTGGTTTCACAGGTAAAGGAGGGAGGTAAACGCAGGCTGTGATCGAGCCATCACTCTTGCGCCTCCATCAGTTCAGCGGTTCCTGAAACTCAGTGGCCACCTTCGTAGCCACCTGCCCGCCTTTCTCCCTCCCCTTTTTTTTAAGGCAGCGTATGACGGCAGCAGGGCAAGCCGTGACGCAGCACCAGTGACCACGGTGTCACTCACACCGCGTTGCCCACGTTTCCCCTCCCGGGGCTGTCAGTCACAGGGCTTTCAACCACGGGGCTGTCAATCACCACGCCACCGCCTTGCTTTGTCTCTCCCCCTCTTCTCCCGCCCCCCTCGGAGTCACGTGCCGGAGGAGCTGTCATGGCGGCGCCGGGCGGTGCCTCGCCCCGCGGGGTGCAGTCGCGCAGTGGTGACGTCGGCTCCGCAGTCACGTGCCGGGGCGGTGTCATGGCGGCGCCGGGCGGTGCCTGGCGGGGTCCGGTCGCGCGGCGGTGACGCGGCGGCGGGGCGCGGGCAGGATGGGGCTGTGAGGGGCGGCCGCCGTGCCGGACCTCCCGCGCCGCGCCGAGCGGGAGCAGCGGCCGCCGCGCCGGGGCTGCTGGGCCGACACAGGGCCCCGACGCTGCTTTGCGAGTCGGAGGAGGCGGTAAGGAGGGCGGGGAGGGCGGCGCCCCTCTCCGGGCGGGCCCAGGGGCTCCGCCGCCCCCTCACGGCGCCCGGGCCTGGCGAGGGGCGGCGGCCGGGGGTGTCCGGCGGCCCCTCGCGTCCTACCCTGGGCCTGCTGGAGCGCCCGGCCCCGCGGGCCGAGGCTGACCGGGGCGGACCCTTTGTGTCTCCCGCGGGCGGGGAGCGGCGCGGGCTCCCTCAGGCCGCCCCCCGCATCCCGCCCCACAACCGGGGTCCGGCCCGAGGAGGCCCCGACCCTGCAGCCTGGCCGGCCCGCCGTGTCTCGGGTGCTGAGCGTGCTACGGCAGAAAGTCGCGATAGTAGCCGGGCAGAGGAGTGATTTTTTGATAGTGACTGAATTACCACAAAAAAAAATTAAAGACACTTGTGAGTGACACTTACTTTGTGCCGAGAGTGAGACTCCGGAGTGCATAGAAAGGCTGAAGATGGCTTGTTTGCGTTTGTTTTGCTAATTTCGTTTTACTTGTTCTTTAGGCCATGTTTGTCTTTAAATTTCTGTTCTTGGTTAGGTACCCTTTTCTTGGTATTTCTGCAGCAGAGGAGGGAACACACGTTCACTCTAGGTAACTTAAAATTATGTTCTGAAAGGATGTCAAAGAATTACAGCCTGTCACAGTTTCAGAGATGAGCGCTACATTTTGCTTAGTTTACTGACTTAAAGTTGGTGGCTATTTTCTTTTGGGAGGAAAAGAAATCTGAATAAAAATACATGAATCTTATTTTATGCTTTGTTTGGGCCTTAACTGTACTTATAAAGACTAAGCAGTTAAGGAAGTGTCAGGATAGCAATTTCACTTCTTTTTCCACCCTCCAGAGTGTATTTGCTGTCAGTGAAACATTTTAGACAATTTTATGTGTTTTACTATGACTTCTTTTTGTTTTTCCTCCAAAGGTGTCAAAAAAGAAGATATCAAGATGAGTAAGAAGCCTCCAAATCGTCCTGGAATCACATTTGAGATTGGTGCTCGTTTGGAGGCACTGGACTATTTACAAAAATGGTATGGAATACATTGTACAGCATTTGTTAAGGGCGTAATTATTGTGTGTATAGTATGTTTTGAATTTTAATTCTGAAAGTTAGTGCTCCCATTAATTGACTATTTCAGGTGTGAAGTTTACAAATGTCCGTGTAAGTCTGTTAAAGCTATTAACTTTTAGGAAAATATTCTCTCTTCAGAAATAAAATTAAACCTTTCTGTGGGTTTTTGTTTGTTTGCTTTTAGTTGCTTGTGTAGCCATAGTGAGCAAAGAGCATTCCCAGAGTAGTGTGGAATGCAGTGTCCTATGCAAGACTATGCATAAGTCCTATGCATATGTTAATGTGGCAAACTTCTGTGACTAAAGAATTTTTATTTTTGTTTGAAGGCATACAAGCAAATTTGTTTTGTATTCAGTTATCACTCTTCATAGGTTCACAAAACTGTTTTTGAAAAACAGAAAACGTCCTTAATCAGAGTTCATGGAATAGGTAAGTACAGCTTAAAGCAGCTGGAGGAATGAAGTGCTTAAAACTGTGACTGCACCACCCAGGCATATCATAAGAGTCCATACTCTAAAATGAAAATTTGTGAGCAGAGGGACCACGCTATACAGCAGGTGTATTGTAAAAGGAGGTATTCTTTTGAAATACATTGTCAGTCAAAATTTTGTGGGCCAGTTTTGTGATGTATGCTGATCAGGCTATTATAGCGTGGAAAATCCCTGGTTTTGTTAAAGTATATAACACAAGAGGTTGATGCTTCTGCCCAGAAGTTTTTCTTAGCTGCTCTTTGATTAATTAGGGCTGGGAAGTGCAGAGGCCTATACCGCTTTTCTGTGGCATTCCCAGAGAACTAAGCATGCTTGTGTAAATGTCTGATCCTTCTAACTCCAGGTTTTATGGTAGAGAAGTCTGTGTATTATGTGCATGTTTACTCCAGTAGTTATATGCTCTGTATTAAAAGTTGAGTTAAACTTTTTATATGTAGCGCTTAGATTTCAATAATAGCAAAAATGTTTGTTTTAAAAAGTAGTCTATGATGGAAAAAATGGTTTACAGATCAGTTTTTTGTTCTTACTTGTTGCTGTAGAGTGGGTTTTCAACATACTGGCAGCTCATGAAAATATCCAAATAGTGCTATAATACCAAAATAATCTTAACAAAACTTTTTATAGTATCTTCTGTGGTGAGAGATAATTGGTTGATGTAACTAGATAATAAAAGGTGGTCTAGAAAAGTAGTGCCAGCTTAATTCTATTAAAAAATAAAGATCACTGAATATCCAGTGTATGTTTTGTCAGATCTGCCCAGTCTTTTCACAGGGAAGTGCCGCATGTCAGTTCTGGGGTACTACTTGTCTAGGTTTGGCCTTGTCAGATGTCTGCCCTGTCACAAGCCTGGCAGCTGAATTGCTTGCTGTTTTCAGGCAGAATAGAATTTATCCTGAATTTTCTAAGAATTCATTTATCATCTGGACCACCAGGTAAACCAGGTCAAGTTTATGTGCATGTGAACTTTTGTGGTGCCGTACACGGGAGCAGAAAGTTAATACTGAAATTTTGCAGTTACAGCAGCGCGAACAGGACTCTTTTGAATGATGTAATATTTATGCATATAACCAAAAATCTCTGGAGAAATCCTACTGTTGTCTTGTATTTAGGGTGACATGGGCCAGGATAGTAGTCCATGTGATTTTTTTTCTTAGCTTTCTGTTGCATGAGGGGGTGGTGGATGTTTTTTATGTGTTCTATATATAAGCTGTATGTATTCCCTTCATCTGCATGCAAAAATACAGACTTCAAAGAAAATAAACTTGCTGAACTTACATGAAATTTCTTTATATTTTTTAACAAAACCAAAATTGAAGAGCAGTGGCATTGCTTTCTACAAGCGACAAATTGAGCACACTTGCTAAAAAATAGCCTTTGAAAGGGTTTTAATTTTTTTCTTCCTTTTTTTCTGAAAGCCTGCTGTCATTTAAAGATCCAGTTTTCGTAACCAGTTAAAATATTAATCAAGAAAAACTTCTAGGGGATAGGGAAAGAATGTTTTTTTGTTTTCTGAGTCACTTTTGCTGCTCTTAAATTTTCACCTGTGTAGCAGTTCCTAAATTCATCTCATGGAAATCTGATGTTCTGTTTGAATTCCATGAGCTTAGGAAAGAGTATCGTGTACCTTGACTGTTTATTGCTTAAAACCTTATCTTTTTTAATTGAGGAGGTTTTTATAGACAGTTTTTGGGTCACTGATATCATTTGGTACGTGCAACTACTGAGTAGAAGAAAGCCTTGCCAAACTGATCTGCAAAGACAGACTGCCAATGAGGGTGTGTATTTTTGCATTGTTATGAAGGTACTGTAGTTGCTTCTTCATCAAGTGAAAAACAGTGTACTGTTGCAGGGGAGGTCGTCTTACATAATGAATCTGAACCACTTCAAATTCCCTGAAGCAAACTATGAAATGGAGCTCTAATCAAAACCAATGTGTTCATCTGTTAGCAGATGGTGAATGAAGTGCAATTGACTGGTGATAGAAAATTATTAAATACATTTGAGATGATCAGGGTCTTGGAGTATATGACCTGTGAGGAGAAGGTGAGGACACTGGACACGTTTAGCTTGGAGAAGGCTTCAAGAAACCCACTAGCAGCCTTCCTGTACCAGTTGGGATATCAAGAAAATTTAGCCACGCTCTTCACAGTAACGTGTTGGAGGACAAAGGACAACAGTCACAAATTGAAATGATATTCAAGCTAGGTACAAGGAGAATCTTTTCCCCCATGGGACAGTCAAGCAGTGGATCAGCTTTCCCAGTTAGTTAGTGGAGTCCCCAACACTGGAGATTTTCAAAACTGGGCTGGATAAAATTGGAAAACCTGATCTGATCCCCTAGCTGACCCTACTTGGAGTTGGAGGTTGGACTAGAGGCTTTCTGAGGTCCCTTTCAACTTGAATTACTCTATCCTCTCATATGAAAACGGATGTATGTGCACACACAGACACCTCTTGCTGACAAAACAAATGAAAGGGCAACAAAACTGCATGCATCTGCACTTACGTTCCCATGTGTAAGGCTGGTTCTTAAGCTCTTTTTTCTTGTTACTTTTGTGGCTCTAGCTCTCTGCTGGTTATTCTGTAAGTATCAGATGTTGCTTTGAAAAATCCAACCCTTTTATTTTCCTGAGACCATAGACTTGATTAATACGCTTAAACTGTAAGTTAGGTGATGGAGAAAGTATGGTTATGTGGCCCTTGTTGCAGTTCTGGAATGGAAACAGCACATTAAAATAGGTTTGTTTTCAGAACAATACCACTTTGACTTAGTATATTTGATTATCTGGGTGGAATTCCACCCCCCTCTCCCCAGTATGGGGGAAGCTTTTTCCCTCTAAGGAATTCTTATTTTGTACAGTCCTTGCTTTGGATTTCAGTTGACTGGGCTACTTGACAACCAGGTATTTGAAAGGACTGTGAAGACTCTGCTTTATATTGATATAATACAATATATATAATAAAAGATGGAGAGCTAGAAATAAGTGCAGATATCAGGAGACTATTTCTGGAAAAGTCAGACTGAAAGGTATTTGATTATCTACAAGTTAGAAGGAAAGACTTTGTGTACCATTATTGTGAAGTCAGGAACTATGTGCCTCTAGACTTTGTGGGTACAAATTCACTAAATTCACTAATGCATCCTTTTTTAGTTTGAAATAGTTGTCCTATCTCACAGGGCAATTCAATGCTTTTTTTCTCACTTTTGAAGAGTCATGTGATGTAAAAATGAAAAATACTGTCTGTGTGGCTGTTACTATGTGTTGAGTGCATTGGAGAAAATGTTTTTTTTTTACACTGTCAAGAAGTGAAAACTGGAAGTTTCCAATTATTTTTTCCTGTATCAACATTGGAGCATTTTTGTTATCTGACAAAATACAAGAGTATAAATTTTGTAAGCCATATTAAATTTTGAAGCTTTACGAAAACATTGCCTAATTCTTATGGGTTGGATTCACTGGAACCTGCGAATGGAGTGCATGCAGTGTGTAAACTGGGCAGATACCATCAGCTAGCAGTAGTTTTCTCTCCTCTCTTAAAAAAACAAGAACAAAACCCCCTGAAATTTGGATGAGACTTTATTTGGGATTATTAAATACTATTTTGAGCATGCTATTAAAAACGCCCCCAAGATTTGCAGGTTATTGTTTCTTCCCCCTTTCACTGTTGAACTAATGTGGTGTTCTGTTTGGTTTTATTTCTCTGAAAAGTAAAGAATTTTCCACAGATTTTTTTTTTACTGTGTGTTTTTCTGGATTGTGTTGAACAAATGCTGGCAAATCTGTTTGTATACCAAATTCTTTCTAATACCTTAGTGTGCAGTACTTGCTTGGGGTGAGCAGGGAGAATTAACCTGTTTGGAAGGTTGTTTGGGTCCTAGACATCGTCACACTTTTTGATAACTATTTGTAGATTTGTTATGGAAAGAACTTCTACATAAAATCTCTCATGTATGAGATGTAACCTTCTTCGTATTAATTTTCTTTCTACAAAATAAATATAAACACTGTTCTTAGCTATAGTAAAAGCTTTCCTGTATGCATTGTTACTAGAATTCCTTAAAAAGGTGGATTAAAAAATTTATGCTATCATTTTTAATTTTATTAGCAGGAAATATATACTTGCCTTTAAAGTATTTGTATAATTTTGCAATTTATGAAATTGATTATTTTCAGTAAAACAACTATAACTCCAGAAAAATTTTTCTGTGCAGTGTAAAATTTGCAATAGTAATTTCGGCAACATGTAGGCTCTGCTGTTTTCCACTGTGGGACTAGTATTGTGAAATATTACTGTTGATACATATTTGTGGCTAAATTTAGTGTATTTTGAGGGTAATAGCTTGTTACTAAATCAATACAAAAATATTTCTGGGTTGTCTAATAATTAATCATATATAGGGTGGTTCAGAGATTTGCTGAATCTTCCATCTCTGAGGGTTGGAGCTGAATACAGCTTTGACTCTGTTTATCTTGCTGCCACTGTCTTAACGTACATTGAAGAAACATAAATTAGTAGAATGAAGCCTTAATGTGATGACATGGTTATTACAAGATTTGAGTGTGCAGAACCAGTATTATGGGCTTTGATTTAGAGCTGGTAATGACATTTTAAAAAGGCTTTGATAGCATACATCATCTTTATCACAGAGAAATTAACCAATAAATACTTGGTGCTGCATTTCCTCTTTTGAGTGTTTCCTAATGAGATTTAATATTTTGCATCTCTTTTATTAGTACTAGCTTTTGTTCTTCTTTTCTGATTTATATTAATGTGGTTCTTGGTTTGCTGAATTTTCATTAAAGCTGTCTTTTTTATATACTTATCTCTAGATTATACTCTGTATTTTACTTTCCCTTCTTACTCAGTTTTTTCTTCCAGGACAGTGTACTGTATTCTTCCGGTTTATCCCTTCTGTTGTCTTTTACACCCAGTGATCAAAATGATGACTGGTGAAAGCTGCCAGCCATGGCAGCAATAAAAATATAGCAAGGGAACCACTATAAGGTAGCACCATAATGGGAACAGAGTATTTCCATTGTAGATGCATAGGAAAAGGAGAATTTTTTCTTTTGGCTGATGGCCACTGAATTTTGTAAAATAACCGTAGTTTTGCATCACTACCTGACTGGCATGTGATGAATCTGAAATTTCTAGCTGTAGTGAGAAAGCACACTAATGTTCTTGTCTTCCATTTTACTACTGCAGCTTCAGTGCTTGTGTACAAGCTCTAATTTTTGATTGCTACAAAGTGAATTTCCTGTCCTCTTGCTTTCCTTGTGTTTTTCCTTCCTTTCTTTGTTAAATACTTTTTGTATCATCATTTACTTCTGTCAGGAAGTCTTTTAGGTAACCTAGTTTACTCAAACATTTGCTGTAGTAACAGTAACTTTTTAGTCTGCTTTGCTACTCTTCCTGCTTATTTAGACACTTGATGTCTCGAAATGGGAATGCTTGGAAAGATAAAAAAAATATAATAAAATTACTAAATTTAGCATCATGTTGACTCAAGAAGGCATTGACAGGGCTTAGGACAACCATCTCTTGGCTGACTTTTTCTTGAAGCCTTTTCTAAGTTAAACCCGAATGGTGATGCTGTTTGAACCTAGAAGCTTTCTTTTCTGTTTTGATACAATATATCGTCAGCTCCACCGTTATTGTTAAACTCTTGTTGTCAACCTACTTGAGGTGAAAGGTAGTTGATCCCCTGGATCTCCCTTGCCTTCTGGCAGTTGCATGGAGGTCTTCTGTCTTTGTTAGTAGAGTGGCAAATGGCAGTCTGAAGTCTGAAACTAAAGTATTGGTTTTGTTTGTTTGTTTTTTACTTAAAGTTCAATGAGAAGATGTTGGGAACTTAATGGTTGTGAAAATATTCTGTGTTTCTCAAATGTATGGATAAGAGAAACACAGCAAGGAGTTGGACTGTTTGTGCATTCTGATGTGATGGTGACATGTGGCTGAAGTAGTTGCAGTAGTAACTTAGAAAATCAGAGAGTTTTTTTCATTTGGCAACTTCTAAGATATTTAGATGTTGGGAAGCTGTATGCATCACTGCAGCTGAAGAAGCAGGACTGGAGAAATGAAGGAGCAAATTGAGACTGGCACTTTTCTTTAATGCACTGTTCTAGTCACCAGGAAATAAAGGAAGCTTTTACTTCCTGAGAACTTAACTTTTTAATTAGAATATAGTGTTACAGACTCCTTTATCGGCATCATCAATATTTTGGACAGAAAGTATTCAAAATTGAAAATGTTGACAGGGTTCTTGTGGATGTCAGCTGCATTTCTAGCTGATGGAATTTGCAGTAGGACTGGAAATCGGTTGCTGATGCTCCACTGTTGCTGTTGATCCACAGTAGCACTTCGTTAGAAGAACAGATTGCTTCTTGAAAGTGCAAGACAGTTATGCTTTTTCTATGGTCTTTCTTTTCAATGCATCTTTTATTAATTCTAGACCATACATAAGATAAATTGTGGAGAACCCAGTTTGCTATTTTTCCCTACAAATATAATCTCGATCTTTATGGTTCCTAAACAGCTTATATGCCAAACCCAAAATTAGATGTCTAGGACTTGATCTGGTTACAGCTCAATCCTGATTGGTGTTTCTAGAGAGGAAATACAGTGTTTGTAGAGAGGAAAATTCACGTTTTAATTAAGACAACATATTAACTTTATTGCATATGGAGTTAGAAAGGTGACTGCTTAAAAATAGTTACCGTGAATCAAATTTGATGGCAATGAAATCATGGAAGCTGATCTATAAATTGGTAAGTGGCTTAGATTAGATAATAATGTTCTGTTGACTTCTGAGTTTTATTAGTTACTCTGATTTGTCTGAAATGGTATGGTTTGATGAAACATTTCATATGATAAAAGTAGTGAACATACTCCTATAACTATTTAATATCCTTTCTATCCCAAGCAAACAAATTCTTACAGGATTTTGTTTTAGACAGACACAGGGTTTAAAATTGATAAGCACTTCTTCCCAGTTTCAGGCAGTCTTGGTCTGGGAGTTTGGGGGTTTAAATTTGTGTATAATCATCTGACTAGGATGAAGCTGGTGATATATCACTGATTTGTATGGATAACTCTTAAACTAAATGTTATCTTGCTATCAATTTAGTAATTTCATCTTTTTCAGCTTTTGAGTTGTCTCAGTACAAGGTGTTAATATAAGTTTATGAGTGGTCATGTAAGCACTGTTGTAGACAAATAAAACCCCAACCACCAAAAGGCTTTGAGATTTTACCAGTTTGTGTTTATCATTCAAGGTATCCATCTCGTATTGAGAAGATAGATTATGAAGAAGGGAAGATGCTGGTCCATTTTGAACGTTGGAGTCATCGCTATGATGAGTGGATCTATTGGGACAGCAATAGATTGCGACCCTTGGAGCGGCCAGCATTAAGGAAAGAAGGACTGAAAGATGATGAAGAATTTGTTGTAAGTGGCACATTTATTGTCTTTGAGTCTTTTTTTTTTTGTGAACAACATTAAACCTCTAGCACATAATGTTTAATTATTTTTAGGAAAAAAATCTAAATTATTAAAATATTAATAACGGAATTTGTATAAAATAGGATTTTAAACCTGGAGAAGAAGTTCTAGCTCGTTGGACAGACTGTCGATATTACCCTGCTAAGATCGAAGCAATTAATAAAGAGGGTATGTATGCATGTGTGGTCTGTTGGTAACGACTGTTTACATATATTATGCCATGGTGTAGTCTGCTTAAAGTAACATGCATATAAAGTTTTCCTCACAGCCTTAATATTAAGTGAAAACATTTCTGTTTAATCGTATTTAGTAAGAGGTCCATCTTTTATCTGTGTAAAATTAGAAAATTAAAATTTCTCCTGGAAAGGAAAATGCTTAATGTTTCCTCAGTGTTGAGAAGTGTCCTGCGCAGTGTTATGCATGTTTTGTACTATTCTTGATTTGTGCTATTGATACATTTAAATTTTCGTAATTGTTTTGGTAATGACAGATCCTTTTAAAGTTCTTTTCATTTAAGAAAAGCACTGGAAAATGGGGAGGTAAAGGAACATCTCAGGTGCACAACGGGGTGATATTTCTAATGAACATAAGTAGAAGTTGAAGTTTTTACTATAGTTCACAATCAGAGCCACATTTGCTTTAAACGGAATTGTTTTCCTGTTGTGGCAACTTAAATATTATGTAATTCTTTCAATGAACTAGAACCAAAAGTGACACAGTAGCTTAAACATACTTGAAATTGTTCAAGTGGACAAAGAGCAACAGTATAAAAGCAGGGTTTCATTGAGCTGTCATTTTTTTCTTAAAATTATCCAGCCTGACTGTAGGTAACACCTGGTTTCTTTGTTCATGTATCCTACATAACATTCTGCTGAAGCTTTCATAGTAACAAGGTGTGTTTTGTTTCTTAACTACTCATAGTGATTACATCAATCCTCTTCTAGGAACGTTCACAGTACAGTTCTATGATGGTGTTATTCGATGTCTTAAGAGGATGCATATCAAATCTATGCCAGAGGATGCAAAAGGACAGGTAGGAATACTTCAGTTACCTCTGTCAGGTTTTATATAGAATTTTTTAAGATATCTTGAGATAGTTGTGCTAGATGACATTTTTAGTAGTTTTAGATTACAATCTTTGTTCTAGGTCCTGCACTGCCTTGCTTTACCAGTTTGGTGGATGACGATCCAAGAGTGTGCTGCTCAAGTAGTCTTGCCTGTATTTGACATGTCTAGCTGCTGCATACTCCATTGCCGACTAATCTGTTCCCAGAGTTTTTGTCTTGCAGAGTTTACAAAACCAGAGACATCCAGAGACTTTTTCCTCCAGTGTCCATTCAGGAAAAGATTTAACTTGTCAGTAGTCTGTGCTGCTGATTATTTTTTCCCCCACAATTTATTTATTTATTTCTCCCTATCCTATCTCTTTTGTTTGCTACTGTGGTAGCTTTTTGCCCTTATGTTCTTATTAACATGATTGTTCTGTGGGGGTTTTCCCCTGTGTCAGAACTTTTGAGGATCCAGACAGTTAAATATTTCCTTTTGTTCAGTTGCTGTTAAATAAGAGATGCTGAGTAGCAGTTGAGGGAGGCTGTGAAACAGAGGACATGATTTAGTCACTACATATATCTTTATTCGCAAAAGAGAAACAGAATTGAAATTATAACGTACTTTCAATGGAAATGCCATTGGTTTTTTTCTGGGTAACTGTTCTCATAGTTAATGAGAAATTGCTCCATTGGTACTATTTGAGACTTGGAAACAAGAATTGTGAAAAAACTGCTTTTATTTGCTGCCAGTTTTCTTCAGAATACTCTTAACTTAGCAAACAAAAGAACTACTGGTGTAGCCATCTATACTGTGACAAGGGGCAGATGGATAAGTGAAATGTCTTGAACACATTTCTGTACCCTGGACTCCAGGTTACAGGTAGCTGTATGCTAGAGTTGGTCTTCTATACAAAGAACATTTGAACTCTGTCCAAGCAACACTGCATTTTTTTAAACTTTGTTTCCTTAAAGACATTAAAGTGAAATCCATAGTTGCATGAACACTGGCTTCTTGCTGTAGTCTAATAACAACTCTGTTGAATCAGTCTTTTAAGATTTCAAACAATACTTTCAGTGTGACAGTAAGTTGGGAAGCCAGAGTATTTAATTTTATTTCGTAGAAAGGAAAACTTGGATAATATGGTTGTGACTGGACTGGAATGGAATAGCCCTTCTGTGACAATGTGAAACTGTGCCTTACTCTATCCTGTGCTTTTTTCTAGGGAGATATCTTGTGTCTAATCTTGAGTTACTACTTCTAGGCCACAAGCATTTTCAGCTTTAAAAAAAAAAATAGTAAATCCATTGCTTAGTAGCAATTTTGATGTCCAGATATGCTTGGTGGCAGTCCAGCTCATCTATTATTTCTAATTTTTCTCAGTAGTTGAGAGTTATTGTGTCATCCTCATGCGTCTCAGGGACTGAATGTAGGTGGCTTTAATGAAGTCTTGAGAAAGAATAAGGGGAGCGAACTTAAACTTTCTGAGATGGATGTAGAATTTTTAAATTGTCTTGCAGCAAAGACAATACCTATTATGCTTTCTATATTGCTAATTGGTACTAGTCTTAACATTTCATTTTGCAAAAGTAGAGATAGGCATGAAGTTCTGTAGCTTCCAAAGGCAAAGGTACTTTTTTTCTGCAGCATCTCCTACATCGTTATGTTGTGGTGTTTGAGAATAAAAACATAAGATGTGGTCTGAAAATAATTTATTTGAAACTGAGCTTTGTCTAAGCCTTGAACTCAAATGGATGTTTCTGCTTTTTCGTGTTATTTTTTATATGAAGGCATTTACTAAAAATTATGTAAAGCTTAAAAAAATGCCAAGTAAAACTTGATTTGAAAACCAGAGGAGGTGGAACATCCAGCACTTCATGCTTAATGTAAACCTATGACTTGTTTGTTTGTCTGTTTCCAAAGGAGAAAAAATACATTTCAAGAAACAATTGCAATTTTAAGATAATTGGAGTTCTACTGCATTAGGAAATGTAACAAATCTAAGATCTGTTTGGAAGTTGTGTGCTAAGCATACAGAATTAGAATTATATGGAGAAAGAGAGATACAGACTAGTTAATTTTTTGATTTGAGCTTAGTGTGTCTTGAAGAGACTGTAAACACTGTAACACAAACTATTTTTGAGTTGCAGCAGAAGACTCAGCTGTGAGGGTGGAAAGGCAAAGTTTTTAAAGAGAGACAATAGGTTAGGTTTCTCTGCAGAGAAGTGTAAATTAATTGAAAACTTGCGGAAATGTGGCTTACATGGTATGGAGAGAAATTAAAAAAGATGAGGATATTGAGACTGCCCTTGTGAGAGCACGTATGAAGTATTTGGATAACTTACTTTTTCTGTTTCATGTTTTTTGTTTTATCTTCGATATAATTAGGCGCGCGAGAGGGAGCAGATAGCGCCGGAGCTGAGATTAGTGACGGAAATCGAACCAAAAGAAGTGAGTTTTGAGGAGGGTTTTAAAGGAGAGGGAGGGGACTTGGCACACAGGAAGAGGAAGCTGAGGAAAAATCATGGATTTGCAATCGGGACAGAGGAACAAAAGAAGATGTGTCAGGAGACAATCACAACCAAGATGTAGGTGGGGCAGACTGTTTAGAATTGAAAGGTGACGGTCAGGAATCCAGGCTTGATTTGGAATCAGCAAGTCAATAGATTGCTGATGCTTTATGTATATTTATGTATGAATGTGTGGGAGTTGTGATGTGTCAGAAGAGGAAAACCAGCTGAATCTTTAGTACTATAGAGGAAGGAGGTGGTGCTTGTAGGCAGGTGAAGGGTGTGTGTGAATTCTATTGACACAATGGTTGGAGTTTAGAAATTATTCTGGTTTTGCTTTCTCACTGTTGCAGGTTTAAGATTACGTGAAAGAATATTTTAAAATGCAAGTGCTTCAGCCAATCGATATTTAAGGCTGTTGGGTAATTTTTGCTAATGTATTTCTTGATCCTGCAGTTTCCTGAGTTTTGATTTGGTGAATCTAATTAGCATAATGACAGTTTTCCTCAGTAGTGATAATGTTTTGTCTTCTAACTAGTGCCCCATTACTTCTCTCCTGTCAGTTTTCTCAGCTTACTTGGAAGATGAATTTTAGTAAGAATAGAAAAAGAAGGAAATACACTTTAATAAAAAAAAGTTACATATGTGAATAAGAAACTTTCACTGGGGTGGGATATTGTGGGAATTGTGAAATCAGGCTGGATGGTGCAGAGTAACTGGTGTGCAGAGTTACAAAACCACAGCCAATAGAGGGACAAGGTCAGGACATGAGTGAGCAGTAGGGAAAACTTCTTAGGAATTTTTCTCTTTTATGCTATATTAATTTATTATGTGTTCATATTTGAATCCGCTTTGTGTATACTGAATGCTCTGGGGAAAAGTTCTGCTATTAAAGATTTGCAACAAGTTTCTGTGATATCTATGATATTTAGTGTCCTGCTATAATGGTTGACAGTGTTAGATCTCTTACAGTAATGCTGAGAGATTTCAGAATTTCTTGTGCATTAGATTCCCAGTGGTATTTTCCCATTTTTTGTTATATTTTTGCCTTTTTTTTAGCATTTTTAGAAAAATTTATCTTTTTGAAAGAGGAATTCTGTGCTCTTCAGAAGAAATGTAATCACCTTAGCATCTTAGATGCTAAATAGTTCTCACATGTCAGAAGCTGTTTAGCTGAGCAGTCACTCAAGAGGAATTCAAACTTAAGCAGAAATTACCATGTCACTTTAGTCTCTATATGTTTACTCTGGAGCCAAATAAAAATGGACCCACAGAGTTTCTGGCCAATTCTTAATCACGAGTCCTTGAGGTTGGAGGGGAGCTCTTGATATAATCTTAACCATCCTCCCCGCTCAGGGTTCTCTTCACAGAGTTCAAATGTACACGTTAATCTAGGAAAAAAGTGTAACTACCACCATAATAGATGTCTCTCTGCTCTGGCTTTTGAGTGTTTAACCTTTGTTTGCTTCATTGTTATGTGTCCTGCTACCCTTTGTTAAGTTCTGTGTCTTAAGGAAGGTATCCTAACAATGAAATAAAGTGCAAACAAAAGACCCTTCATGTTGCAGCAGAACAGCTACCAATAGAACTGGATTCTGAGTTCAGTGTGGTCCCTGAAGCTCGGTATCTTCACAAAGCTTATGATTTCAGGGTGCTTATCTTGAGTGAAAATTAAAATGCTCTTTAGAAGCTGTTTCAGTGCTTCGTTTGCTTCCCACTTCTATCATGAGATCCAAGCTCCAGCCATGGTACTGATGCTCTTCATCGCTTGGCCAGGGTACAGCGTAAGACTTCTACTCTCAGGTCTCCTAACTCCTCACCAGCACAAATAGCTCAATCCCTTTTTTGTCCTGCTGGATGGGCAAGGCTCTGGATAGACTGGAGCTAATGTGTGTGCTCGTTTTGGCTGGCCAAAAAAGAGGTATGTATGGTTTTTATTAAGTATACAGCTGGCAGTTACAGACGCTTTTTTGTGGCTGGCGTGTCACCAAATGGCCCTGGTAGTTGCTGCTAGCTAGACTGAGTGTATGTATCTTGCGTTGACACTTTGGACACAGAACACTTTATCTAAGAGGAATCAAAACTGTTGATGTTTCTAATTATACAGCTTGACATGATGTGGAAGCGTAACCTATGTAAAGCGGTGATTTAAAAGTATTGAGCTATGGAAGGCATAATACAAGAAAAAGTAGTATTTGTTTTGTGTTATGCTTTTCTCATTAATGCATCAAAAAAAAGGCAAAGAAACCTCAATAGAACAGAGATTTGAAAGACTTATGTAATTAGTGGAGAAAAAAGCTGCATTGAAACAAGATTTATGGAATCAAGATACTTTAGGTACCTTAAATGAAGCATGGCAACAAGGGAACAGTCCAGAATAAACTATAGTCTTTTTACAGAAGGTTGTTGGTGGTGGGAAATTGTAATATTTGTAAAGCACGTATGCCAAGCTAGACAAAAAGTAGTCTTTATCATACCTTTTTTATATGTGGTAGCACAAATCTGCAAACACTCTTGTAGCCACTTTGTCATGCAGTAAATTAATTTTTGTTCAAGACACTCAGATAATAAATTCTTACTGATGGAAGATGAGCATTGCTGTTTTTTTTGTATATTGCATATTACTTCTCTGTGGAAAAACTCTGTACCTTGGTGTATATTGGTTTTACTAAGGTATTTTTTCAAATTTTCTAAAGTTATTTTTTTTTTTGTGATCAGATTAATCCCTGGCACTCGAGAGACGTAAGGCAGGAGTCTGATCACACAAACTAGTGGAAAGAGCTTGGCTCCAGACTTGGCAGAATTTAGTTCTCTATGACTTATAGGTAGCTAGACTTCATCTACAAGTCAAAAAGATGAATTCAGGCTGTATGTTTTGTTCAGTCCTTGGTTGTTTCTGTGTGGTCAAGCAAGCCGTTATACAAAATGGCACGTCGCTTGCCTTAAATATGAATTGTTAAATTTGGTCATATTATAGAAGACTTTATTGAAATTATAGAATGAAACATGTAGTACATAACACAAAAAGGGTGCTATCTGTAGTTACTAGACAAACTTGGATATAAATAAAGAGTTGTCCCTGCTTTACCATTTTAATTCAAGAGGACCTCTACCCAATCATGCATCTGGCTGGCACATTCTTTTGGTTGGTTGTAGTGTTGGGTAATAGTTAAAGTTGAGCAACAATGGAACTGGAGTTTTTCACAGCCAGAAGGGTAAGACAAAAGTCAGTGTTCTGGGTGTGCGTTTCCAAAGCTAGAACTCATAAAATTTGTAGCAGGGAACATGTGAAGCCAGAATTCTATACACAGTGGTCTTTTTTTGAAGGTTTTTCCTTTTGCATTTTAGCTGTGTGGCACACTGATAATACTTTACGTTTATTTAGGCAATTTGGGAAAATTGTTTTACCACTCTCTGAGTAGTAGTCATAAAAATTAATTCAACTGCCTTTGAACATTTCTAGATGAAGTTTCAGTGGGTTTATAAGTATGTTCTATTTGAGTTTCAGACACTTTTTAATACTTACTTACCATTTTTTCCTTTTTGGAGGATTGGATAGCTTTGGTCAAAGCTGCCGCTGCAGCAGCAGCCAAGAACAAAGCAGGAAGTAAACCCAGAACCAGCGCAAACAGCAATAAAGATAAAGACGACAGAAAATGGCTAAAAGTTCCTTCAAAAAAGGAAGAAACCTCAACCTCTGCAATCATGCAGGAAGTCCAGAAAAAGGAAGAGGAGCCTACATCTAGTGACACATTTGGTAAAAACAAATTCTATAAAAGTTAAAATAAGATATTCTGTAATGTTGAAGTAGAAACCCTGTTGTTAATTTTTCAATTAAGTAATGATTAGTGTTTCTAGAGGAAAATGTCTCATTTGCTGTTATAATTGTTACGAACCATAACATTAATCACTTTAGAAATTATATTTATCAAATAAATCCGGTTTGATCAACATCTATGCCTTGTGCAAAACTTCTAATTGGCTCTAACAAGAGCAGAGCATTTGCAGAACAAGAGCAGTTTTTGTTTTTTAATTACTACATTTTACACTCATATTCCTACTTCTGTTACCTTAAGGTAATCCCTGATCCTGTTCTAAGAAAAAAAAATCCAATATTTATGATATGTCAAAATTCAGGAATTATTTCTGGGTTGACGAGAATTTGTTCATTTTAATAGTCTTTAATGCTGCATTTGTCATAATATTTAGTAAAAATTATAAATTTTGATGTAAACTGCATCTAACAATTCAATGTGTAATACCACATCTTTCAGAATGGATCACTTCCATTTTTAATAGAATTTTAAATTTTCTTTACTGCAGTGTACTAATAGAAGTTCTGAAATATTTTAGTATTTGAATGTTCTTACATATTTATCAAGCGTGAATTTTAGATTTCTCTTCTGTTTAAAAGTAGGATTTCCTGTAGTGGATGTTCCAAAGATGGCTTTTGTGCAGGCAGAGAACACGTTATCACACAAGAGGAAAAGTAATCTAGGCAACTCATTTCAGGCAAAGAGAGCTCGTCTTAACAAGATTACTGGTAAAATACTTTTGTTGTTGTTGACTTTTTTCCTTTTTAATGTAGTGCAATGTACACTAGACTTACATATAATGTAGATTGATATAAGCATGTTCATGAGGCAGATGCTCAGTACAATCCTTCACCTGTTTGGAATTTTAAAAGAATATCTAAATTGTAATAAAATCTACCTTGCTTATGAATTCAGAGAATGGTCTTGGACTTTACCTGGTCTTTTTAAGTTTTAGGAAGATAGCCATCCTGAACTGATGTATCTTTCAAGTATGTTTTAACTCATGTGCACAGTTTTATCCATTATGCAAAGCTTTTGTTAGCTGTAGAAAACCTAAATGTTTTGTCTTAGTTTGTCATTAAGTAAAACTGTTACTGAGAAGAGTTTACAGTACGTAATTTAAAAGTATACAGGCCTAGCTGCAAGTCAAAACAATAAAGATCTGATAAGTTTTTTTCATTGTCTAAGGCATTAATTCCTTACGTCTGTTACTGAAAGTTATTAATGGAGAACACATACAGCTATAGTTTTTGTACAACAGGAAACGGAATGATAGATAATTGGTCTTATCTTTAAAAACTGAGAAATGCATTTTATTCCAAGTAGTAGAAACTTATTTACCTGTGGGAAAAAAAAATTCAATTTATATCCCTCCTTCCCCATTCATCCCAATAAGCAAACTTTGTTGCCAGCATTGATCCTGTCAGTATTTAGGATGGAGTAATATGTTTGTACCTGTCCTGGGAAATTGAGATGCATTTCAAAAGCTGAGTGGAAAAAAGTTGGGAAGTCAGTCTGTCCCCACCCGTTCTAACGAGAGGGACCCTTAGACAGAGGATAAGATAGAAATGCATTCCACTCATTATTTGAGTAAATGACATTTGGTGTTAAGTCAGGCAAATTCTTATGTGCTGCAGATGAGAGGGGTGCTTTGTTGTTTGTAGTTGATAGGATATGGACATTCGTATAAAGTCTGACTTGTTTCTGTAAGATAAAAGTAACCTGATTTACCAATTTACCAAATTACGTGAGGGGTTTTTTTTCCCAGACTTGTTTTGGCTAATGCAACTTTTTGTGGGTCAGTAGTGGAGGGTGTTTAATCAGTTTTTTTTAATCAGTCTTTCAATCAGTACTTCAGTGTAAAGGAAAATATAAATTAAATGGGTAGGTATGAAATGTGATATGAAGGGAGCAGCTTTTAGAAAAACCCACCCACTGCCTCCAGTATTTTCTTTCCTGGAAAGCTTCTTATTTGGTATAGTTAATAGATATTTATCAGCCTCGTTTCTACTTTCCTTTGCCCATACTGCATACATCCTCTGTTAAGTCTCAATTTAATTGCTGCATGAGCAATAGAAGTATAAGATATATATACTAGTTATATATATTTACAGATCCCTGTTATTTCTTTCTGAGAACAATTAACAGAAGAAGATACCAAAACCAGGTGAAGAAACTGTAGCTCTAGAGATTATATTTTTATGTGCTTGCGAATAGATTCTCTAAGGAGCTTTGTAGAACAATAGCAGTCAGATGAACTCATATAGAGTGAACTGAATAATCAGAAAATATTATGTTGCAGCTATTGACTTTGTTATCATTCTAAAAACAATCTCTGTCTCTATCCATTAAAGCGTACTCCACTAGCAGAGAATGTGTTACCATTCAGTGAAAGCGAATTAATCCTTTAATTACAAGATGAAATTTGTCATGCTTGGTAGTTACTTTGTGTAACTGTTCTCAGATTAACCCACTACTGCAACTTATACTGAGTAGGCTTTTTGTGTGCAACAATAATGAAGTATTTTGAAAATGTAACCGCTGCTGAAACTTTCTCTTGCTATGTGCTTATATTTTTATGCTCAAAATACTTGTAAGTTGTTTCTGTCTCTGGTATGAGCTTTTAGACTTGAAGGAAGGTTGGGAGTCATACTGGTTTACACATCAGAATGGCTGCATAAAGAATTGTAGCTGTTAGGAATACATTAATTTACTAATTGTCTCAAGGTTGTGTTGGGGAAATAGAGCAAAATAACGTGGCTATAGGAAGCTGTCTGAGGGGAACTATTTTCTGGATTTTAGTTCAGCATTCAGTATGGGTTGCAGAAGGTTCTCCTTGTCTGCCACAATGGTCACAGCTGCATCTCGTGTTCTTTGTTTGCGGTTCAACAAAAAGAAAAAGTTGCTTGCTTTGCTCCTTTTTCTTTTGCAACTGCCACTGGGAGAAATTAAATTTCCCAAAGGTGGAGAGTATCTCCTACTAGGCATGTATAAATGTCTTCTTCCAATTAATTTTTGCCTCTGGAATGCTTGCTTCCACATCTCCTGCTGCAGTGTTGATACCTAAAAGAACAGATGTCATGTGCATCAAGCTTACAGAATAAAACACTTATGTTCCACTATGACACTTTGTGCTTCTTATTTGTTACGTTCTGTTACTGACAGGGCATGGTGAACTGCTATACAATAGGGTTAACTGCTTTTCAGTTAACCTATTTAGTAAAATCAATTAATTTGCATCTCTTGTTATGGACGTTGTTCTGAAAAAGTTTAAATCATAACTACTTCCCAGTAAATGGAAGCATAATTTAATTTAACATAAAAAGTGAATGAAAGAAAGCTCTTAGTCTTTATAATGGAATGCTGAAATGTTTTAGCTCTTTAGCAAAATGTCGCTGTATTTTTTTGTGTGCTTTTTCTTTTTAATGTCCTAAACGCTTCCTGAGAGCCCAGGCTTCACTAATTTATAAATCCTTGTGTATTGTGCACTGTAAATTAATTTTGAGCACATCTAGCTTTTCATGGAACACAAAAGGAGTTTCCTGTGGATCTGTCAGCTCAAGTTATGTTTGGGTACTTAAACTCTCCTCTCTTCAGGGATTATAATAGTAACTTTTATTCAGATTTGTGTTTTTCCCCTTTTATCAGTCTGCTTTGTCTTATGGCATAGAACTTTTCTTTGCATGCATACCTCAGTAATTGAAGTTATTGTGTGAAGCAGAATGGAAGCTATTGGTATATGCTTAGCCAACAAAAAGCTTCCTTGTATGTATGTTGCCTTGACCTTTACAGACTTTTTTTTTCTGTAGTAGTGAGTTCATGAATGAAGTGACGTATTGTGATGTATTTACTTTCAATATGGTCTTGGGATTGGGGCAGTTTGGGAGCTCTGCTGCTGAGAATATTCATTTGGAAATAAAATCCCTTGTTCTATTCTATCAAAGAAAGGTTTGCATGTGTTACGAGTTAAAAAGTAGTAATACAAATTCTGATGGGAATTTCTTAAAGACCAGAAAGGGGAGAGATAGAAAAGATTTGTAAATAATTTTGATCTCTCAATATTTACTTAAATATCATAGGCTTGGTTTTAAAGCCCAAGTGCTTGGTCTTTATAAGGATGATGATGCATTGTATTGCAATTGGTAATTTGATTTTCATCTTGTTGGTGGAAATGCCAGAGAATACCCTTGTGAAAGGCCACTGTCATAGGACTGTCTTTAACTTTTGGTTCTTCTGATTTAAAGTATTCAGCTTTGTGTGGAGCTGATTCAAAAGGTATTATGTTCTGGATATAAGCAGTTTGTATTTCTTGTCTCTTGCTTTGTTTTCCACAAATTCTTGTTGGACACTCCTCCTAACTACAAATCTCTTCAATTTTTCTTCTAAGGTTTATTGGCATCCAAAGCTGTTGTTGCGGATGGTGCTGAAAAAAAGGAAGGCAACAAAGAAACAGCTCCAGTCCTGGAGCAGGTATGAAATGGTAGAGTTTGATTCTTTTGCAAGGTTCCCACTGGAGTGTGCCATGGAGATGTAGTACCTACAAAAGTAAAACTTTCCCATTCAGATATAATAGGAAACCTAAAATTGATCTTATGTTTACATTTCTGGCAGAGCCAGAATTATGGAATTTAGTTATCTCTAAACACAATTTTGACTTGAATTTTAGTAATGAGCTTTTGTGTTAGAAAAGTAACAGAAAACAGAAAAATGAAGTTTCCATGCAACAAATGTGAGACCACCAGTGTCCCAGGGTCCAGTTTTATAGCTGGAACCATGTCTAGCTTAGGAAAAGGCCTTTACACAAATTTAGTTTGTTTGAAACGGGGGATTTGACATCAAGTAAACTTCTTTTAAAAGAAGTTTCTTTTTTATTGTAAGAATTTGGTGCTGTAGGCTTGTATGTTTTATGAACTGCTCAATGAGCCATATGTTTTGCAAGGGTGTGTATTTTAATAAATACAAAAAAGAAACTTTTAAATAATGTTAAGGGTCTGATTTTTAAACCTGCACATTTGCAGGATGTGATGGCTACCTTTTTATCTTTGGCTTGTTGCATTGTGTTCAGGCGTTGCTTGTCTAAGAGTTGTGCATTATCTTGCATATTAAAAGGGCTGAATGCCTGAACATGGTAAAGCAAGCTAAGGATGAACATGGTAAAGCAAGCTAAGGATGGTCTTGATTCAGGACATCTTTCTTTTCCGATAATTTAAATCAGAGCCTTAATGTAGTTTTAATACAGCTTTTTTGTATTCATTTTCATTCTTCTTGAATAGCAGCATTGGAATAAAACAGCATTGCTGCCCACAGTTCTTAAAAGAGCACTTACGTTCTTAAGCCCCGGCACACTCTATGATCAGTCCCTACCCCAAACTTTTTTGATATTTTGGTTGTACTCGTTCTTTAGAACTGATTTATAATTGCATTGCTCTGTTTTTTCCATTGACACTGCATTGGATGCGAGTCTTGTCAGTGGAACATGACTTTCTGTTTTTAATGCTGTCGCTGTAACGGCTAATGGAGCCACTACGGTGTCAATGCATTGACTGATATTTTGCATAAAGGTTTACAATGTATTGACATGACATTCCATTTCTCAAATTTTTGCATATTAAAGATGCTGTGATTTTATTGCTACTGTGTGTGATATTTTCAATGTGCAAAAAACTGTGAAATGGCTTACAGCATGTTGGTTTTGGAGGAATCATTACAATGTAAATCTTCTCATGCAGAATCCCATTATGGTGAATGGGACTTTGTGGTTTACATAGACTGTGTATGCAACAGTATAAACTACAGTGCATATTTACTAAAACTTTTTTGTTACTTCTTACATTTAGTAACTCGGCTGTTTCTGTTTTATTGATTAGATATAAAAAAAATGATGTCTCTGTCATTGTTTACATGCTAATGGTCTGAAAAAACTCATTTTTTGAAATACGAGTTAAGCTCCTTTAAAGAGGCATCTGAAATTACAAATTTTCCTATTCTTTTGCTTTTAACTAAAATCAGAAACTTCACAAACATTTAAATGATTAACTGTGGGGAGGAAATTTTTTGAGCTTAAAGCTTTTTCAGCAAGTTCCTGTTCAAATTCAAATTAAAACGGCCGAGTTATAGACCTCCCCATAAGGTTGTCCAATAGCAAAGCTGACATACCTTAGAGGTTTTGTCTGCTTCTGCTGTAAAATCGAATGGGTAAAATATCTTGTAGGTTCTTTTTTTAATAATGTAATACAAACATGGTAGAGGTATTCAGGCCAATAGCCGAAAACTGACTTTGTTGATGGAATTTTATTTTATTTATATTTATATATTTTTAGTTTACAGTGGTCTTAAACCCAAAACCTCAGATGATTAGCTACAGAAACAGTAGTTTATTTAACTGTATTAGGGTATGTCATGTTATATTTCCTTTTGACCAAGACCTGATTAGATGAATAACATTAATTCATAAGGTTTTTAATGTTAATTTGTCCTGTTAAGAGGTTAAGCACCTTATCAAAACATTAATTTAATTTTTTTAATCTTGTTTAAATAACTTTGTAATTTGAAAGTAATGGATGCTGTAGTAATGTCTTTCACATCTGTGAAGATGAACAATAAAATTGTTTATTTACAAGTTACGACTCTAATTAATTTCTGGTAATATCTCTCATAACCAGCATAGGTATACTCTACAGTTCATGGAATACTTTATTTAAATGAATAAACTGCACTTAGTACATGTGTAATTGAGTTATTCAAAGTAGAATTGATGTCTGCTGAATGGGTTGTTTTGCACTGGATCTTTATGCAATACTTCCAGGAAGCTATTCATGTAGCATTCAGGGGTGCCCTTTTACAAACATAGAATGTGCACTTGTGGTTTTTTATTTTGCATTTTTTTTTTCCATTGGAACACATAAAGTTCCAGTGGAAAATAAAATTATGATTTATAGCAAAGCCCAACAACACCTTCAGATCATCAGATATGTGACATTTTTAGTTTGGATAAAGCAGTGCACACATTCTGGAGGTACTTTTCTTTTGGGATTATTTTGCTTTGTTAGCATGGTTTTATTAGATGGTACTATGCATTGTGATGTGACTGGGACTAGAAAGGGGACAGATTTAAAAATTCTCTTCAAATATTGCAGTTTGCCGTTATTGGGCAAGTTGTAACACATGCACAGTTTATTCAGTAAAGTGGGAAGAACTTCCAGTTAAAAATCTCAACTGCTAATGTCTGTCAATGCATGCTAATTGTCTAAAAATAGTACTATGTGTGTTAAAAAGGATGAAAAATGCTGAAATCGGAAAGCTGCATTATGTTGATTTTTTTCTATTATTTTTCTTCAAAAACTGTTTTAACTCTTTATCTGCTCATTTTTCCTCAACAGTTAGCAATCTATTTAACCCTGTGGTGCTAGAAGTTGTGATTTCTTCATGTGTTTGCACAAACATATAATGTGGTGAAATCCAGACTCCCAGCACTGAAAGGGGTTGTGTGAGAGTGTGTTCAGTATTTGGAAACTTTGTTTTCAGACATTCCTTAAAGGAGCATTATCAACATTTTCAGGTTCTTCTCTAGAAATGAAACCTGTTTTCCTGTGGAACTTTTTTAATTTTTTTTTTTGCAATGGTCAGGCAAATGACTGAAGAGAAAATTATGGAAGCTTTCTTTAGATATACAGTCCTCTGAACAAGAATTCGTTGATTATCGCAGTGCAAAAGCTTGCCAGAGTTCAAGGAATGGTCTGGATAATGCTTATATGATTTGATTTTAGGTAGTCTTGCAAGAAACAGAGTTGGACTCTGATGCTGATGAGTCCCTTCCAACTTGAGATATTCTACGACTGTAGATCAGTGTATGTATTCTAGCTTGTAGCAAGTGTTCTCCAAGTTATTCTTTGAGGCAGCACTGACAGTCCTGGTCTACTGAAGATATAAAAAAAAAAAACTAAAGAAACTTCGCGTTTGTTTTTTTTTTTTAAATGGGAAGAGGGGAAAAAACTTTTGTTTTCAGGATTTTTTCCAGGTATTTTAAATAGTAGGAAACGAAAGTATTCTGAATACTGAAATAATTGATAGCGCTCCTTTAAAAAAAAGTTTAATGTGATGCATTTTAAATAGCTTTCATTTGTACTGAGAATAATTTTGCTTTGAAATGTTTCGAATACTAAAGTTGCTTTTAAAAAGATCAAAATAGAATACAAGAACTACAGCGAAGAAACTGAAATAAAAGTATCAATTTTTTATTATTTATTCAGGAGATTTCACCTAAACCACAAAGTCAGAAAAAAAATGAAGCTGATATTAGCAGTTCTGCCAACATTCAGAAACCTGCACTGTTATCCTCAACTTTGTCTTCAGGAAAGGCTCGCAGCAAGAAATGCAAACAAGAATCTGGAGATTCTTCTGGGTGTATAAAGCCCCCTAAATCACCACTTTCCCCAGAATTAATACAAGTCGAGGATTTGACGCTGGTCTCTCAGCTCCCTTCTTCTGTGATAAATAAAACTAGTGAGCACAGACATTTTAAAAAAAATACCGTAATTATTTATAAGAGATATACAGAAATTTTTTTTGGTTGTAAGTGACTATTGCTTTTAAAAATGAATCTGCTTTAAAGAAAAGGTCTAAGTGGGAGAATTAGAGGTAGCTCAGTGTTTTAGAAGTCATGTCACATAATAAGACATGGGAATTACTATACCGGGAATAATACATTTAAGTAATATATTTATATTTGTTTATGGAGTCATGGCTTGTAATGGTTGACTTTCCCACCAGCTTAAATTTCCACATTAGTATTAACAGTGATACAGGAAAAATCAAACCTCTCTTTTGAAGAGGCCTGATTCATTAAAAAGAAAAGATGTACACTTTGGTTGTGAAACTTTCCTTTTCTGAGAGATTCTGCCTTCAAGCAGGCTGATGTACTCTGCCTATTGGCTGTGGCATTCTTTACCGTTTGTGATATTCTCTCCGAATATGAAGTGAGAGAGATGGGTTCAAGATCTGTGGTGGGGAAATATAAAAAAATGGGCTTCTTTGTCTCAGAAAGATACTGTAGATGTTTGGCTTCTCAACGTGTGGGACTGATTTGCAAAATACCAAAATATTTGTTATCAGAATGACAGGAAAAGGTTTATGCTGCATCTTTGAGTATGCTATTTTTTAAAAATATTTCTATACTTTTTTGAGATTACTATAGGCTTTTAGTGTTGCTTAGGGTCAGACTCTTCGTTGCCTGAAGAATGTTAGATGGTGAAGCCAAGAGTTAAAATAAATGTGGGTTCCCGTAAGTCAAAAGCTACATTTTTGTTTCACTTTTGGAATAGTGATTCAGGGTGGAAGACTATACTTGCATCATGTGTTCCCCTTAACCTTGATTTGATATTTTCCCTTAGGAGATAATTTTCTTTTAATTATTTCTCACAGATAACTTTGAATGGGAGAGGGAGGGGTGCAAATTCAGCCGTCTTTATTCAGGGTGCATTGGTATAAATTGTATTTTGCCCCCACAAAATATTAGCAGTCACCTATACTGTAATATGCCTTCCCTCCCTATCCCTAAAATAATGGTAAGTAACTTTACTTGAACATATTTGTGTTTTGAATTAAGTTAGACTTCTCTGTAGCAATATTTTAAGAAATAGCTAATTTAAAAATTGGTTACTGAATAGCTTAGATCTTGTTACTGCGATCTTTAGTTTTGCAGTGTCTTTATTTTTAAACCTGTACATCTTTGACTCAAACTGCTTAAGAAAAGGAGAGAGCAGGGATGTAATGATGACAATGTTTTTCTAAGGCAAACGTTTGTTAAACAGGGTAAAAATGGAGAGCTGTAAGGGAATGTTTTTTTTTTAATGAATCAGGCCTATATTAACCTATGTCAATCTCCCTCATCTTTCTTTGTAAGTGTGAGGTTCTTGAGCCTCCTTACTGTGCCATTATTGGCAGTGTGCATTTGAAATATAGTTGGGGTATTGATAACAGGTTAGTAGAAATGAGAGGTGGGATATGAAATTAGCCACTGCTTTTGATTTCAAGTTATATGTTACCACTATCCATGACTTTTTAGATCTTTAACTGTGATCATTTGTTCTATTTAGTGTTCAGTCTTATTGCCCCCTTCCATTATAAGTAGCCTACTTTCATGGGGTTTACGGGGGGGTTGCTTTTTGTAAGTACACTGTTTGCCTAAATCAACAGCCTTTATCAGTGGGAAAGTAGATGCCCTAATAATGTATAATAAGCAAGAAGCAGAATCGTATCTTGAGCAGAATTCTTTTTTTTCTTCTGGTAGTCACAGTTTATAATTATTTTTACCAGTTCTGCTGTGCTTACCAGCTTTGCAAATAAGAGCTATTTAAAGCACTCCCCCTCTTTAGATCTCAAATACTGCGGTAAGATTATGGTGTATCTCTCTGCTTCATGAACATTGAAAGATCTCTTTTTAGGTCCATCACAACCAGTGAATTCCCCTAGATCCTACAAACATAGCCAACGGAGAAGAAGATCACAGCGTTTAGCCACTTGCTCCTTGCCTGATGGTTCTGTAGAAAAAGTTTCTTCTCCCTCTTCAGTTACTGATGGAAAAGTGTTCTCCATCAGTGGTCAAAACCAACAGTCATCAAAATTGGAGGGTAATGTATCTTAATCTAATAAAGAACTGCCCAAGAGAAATTGAATCATAAAAATTAGACCTTTCGCAGTTTTCATCTAACGGGGTATTTTGACTTACTGTAGCTAAAGCTGTATGGTGTTCCTATGTTATGTAACGCTGCAATCCAAACTGTTATTTGTTAGACCTGTGTATCTTTTTTAATATTACATTTTTTTCTTTTATGTAGTACCTGATGTTGCTCGTATGTCCCTTGAGAAGCGTGGACCGTGTCTCCCTCTTGATTTAAGCCGTAGTTCAGAAGTTGTGGCACCATTATCCACAGAATCCACTTTTCGTAATGAATATCCCAGTAAAGACAAGGAAGATATTCAGATGATTACATATCTTTCTTCCAAAGCAGTAACTGATGGAAGAGTAGCTACAACAGCGTCAGGTAATGAGATTCAGTATGCAACTAGTTAGGTTTATAGTTGTAGGGTTGAGATGTGTGTGTATTCCATCACACAGGAAGAGGGGATACTTCTTTCTTTCTTTACGCTCGCAAACCTGCCGCTCTGTCTGGACTCCCTCTGTCTGCAGATTCTTCGTCTTCCACTGGCTTTGAGCTGCATTAGCACTTTTTCTAACACACTCTAAGAAGATGTAAGAGTGAAATATAAAAAGCAGTATTTCTTTCAAAAATTTTATTTTTTTTAAAACTTGAAATAATTTATGAAGTTGTTTATTAACATACTAATCTATACTCATTGATCTTGTGGCTTCAGCTTTAAAACTTAATAGTGTTCTGTGAGGCATTCAGTATTCCTTTAATTTTGCTTTTGTTTGCAGTGGAAATATTATCATTTGCTCACTGAAGGCATTTCTGAAAGATCCTTTAAAACTTACGTAGGCCTCATTCACCCTTGCAGAGTAGAGCATAGAGCCCAGCACTGGAACTTGCTGCCTCTCACTTAGTAACAGTTTCCTGACATACTGTGGTTAAAGTGAATCACTTGAGTACAGGCAATTAAGAGATTTGGGAAGTGCTTACATAGTTATTTGTAAACTCTAAAAAAAAAAGTGGGTTGTTTTCAGCTAGTGCATGTTAGGTGTCCATATACTTTTTTTCATAAATATCTTATATGGGTGAGTATCATACCATTTTCAATTGACTTCCAGAAAAGAATTCTCTTATACGCCTTTTCTTTGTTGTTTTTTTTAATAGTAAATATGACATAGTAAGGGACAACAATGTGATCACATGGTCTTAAAGTGTATAATTATGGCACTCAAACTATAACTTAGTCTTGTTTAGGAGGAAGAGAAATAAAACAACACCTCTGTATTAAGCTGATAGTACAGTTTCAATATTCAATAAGTCATCGAAGCATTTTGTTTAGTATGTACAGCCCCTTCTTGGGTGCCTGCCCACAGGTGCTGCCCCTGAAAGTGTGGAGTGATCACTGCATCAAGTTGCAGCAGAGCTATTTAACCTGATGTAGCAAAAGCTGGGGAAGATACTTAGATCAATATTGTGTAGATTAAAACAGATTATTCTAATTATCCTTTCTCTCAAAAAAATCTATTCATTTCTTAAACTACTTTGTCAAAATAAGAACTACAGGAATTTCTAATGAGCTGCCACTTAAGCTTTTAAAAATATTAGTTAATTTCTCAAGTGAAATGACGTAACAGTCTTCATTTGCCCTTGATACACTACATAGCAGTGTATCACAGATTCCTGGGAAAATTAGTTCTGTGAAAGTTCTTGTTTCTCGTGTCTTCTGCCAGGGAGTGCTTCTGGGAGTTGTATATTTGCCCACTCATAGAACAAGATCCTAAAAGAAGCTAACAACTTCCAGATACCATCTGTTTATTATAACTCATTTCAATTAATAGGAATTTAACTTCTGGCTTTTCTGGTATTTTTTCTGGACCATTTAATATGTAGTTGGTCATGTTGATGGGTATTTAATTTGTTGTGTGCTTCTGTCATGGGCCTGGTTTTGAGTCTGAGTGTGATGGTTCTGAACCCAGACTATGACTATGCTTGTACCTCTTCATTTGTTGAACTGGATCCTGGTCTTGGCCACAGCTGAGTCTAAAGAATTAGTGTTTCATTTATAGTCACCTTTATGACTCAAAAGTATTTGACACGTCCAGACACTTTACTGCCATTACTACTGGAGTCCCGAGTAGGAAGTTGGAAGTCCTTGCAACTTGTGCTGCAGGATACAGTTTATACTGTACTTAAAACTTCGTGGAGCTTTTTTGAGTTTACGTAATTTCAAGAGACATAAACTGTCAACGAACTGATTTACCAGCTATCTTTTTTTGTCTTCTAGGTTTTTTGCCTTCTGAACAGGCCTGGTTTTTGTTCATAATTTGCATGCACTACAGTTTCCCTCCATGTAGAACTTAGCATGAAACTCAAAATGTTTTGTCCGAATGTAAGAAGTTGTCAGAAGTGTGCAGCCCAGCATCCACATGAGCAGTATAAGCTCTGTGGACTGAAAGACTACAGTAAGCAGTTTGATATCTTTAATTCAGAGGATTCGTAGAAAATTATGGAGCTAGCTGGCCCTGTCATAAGTATCTCTACAGTTCTGTAACTGAGGTTCGTGTCTTTTGGGTTCATCTCAGGCTTCTACCTCTGGGGAAACTTGTTTGTCTCAATCTTCTTAGACGAATAAAAAAAATGTAGCTTTTAAATTCAGATTCGAAACCTCTGGAGTTTTATTGACACCGTCTGGACAGATCTGATGTTCTAGATTTTGACAGCACTATGAAATTTGCGAAGTGCACTTAAATTGGACCTGCTGTCTTTGTAATCACTGAAGGAGATAAGTAACTGTACGTAGTTTAAGAAATTATGGAGCTAATAGGCTGTTTCGTGTTAAATACTTCCATTATGATTGCTGACCCTCCTGTAAAAAAGCTGTATTAATAGTTTTAGGCCCAGAGATGCAATTTTGGGCTTTGGAAGTTTGGACTTCTGATGAGAGCTATTAGTTGAGTCAATTGAAAATATAATTTTATGTTGTTGATGCATTTCAATGGCTTCTTTATTCAAAAGATACTAACTCGATGTTCTTCAAAGGGGAGGGATGAGGTGCAGGAACAGAAATGGCAGCTCATAGTACTGACATGTAGCTTCCTTCCCAAAATCATTGCTCAAAATGAACAGCTTGCGGTTGTGTAATGGCAACACAAAAGCACTGTGATCAGTTCCTTCAGTTCACCAGCCACATGGAAGTACTGTGCACTTTGGTAAACCCTCGTACACTACCAATTAATTGTTGAACAGAGGTACTGCATCGCCTGAACTGGTGATGACCTGGTATTGCACACACATAACTAAGGACCCCTGCTTTCATTTCATTTCATTTCATTTCATACACTGCTTCCAATACAGATAACTGGCCTTTTTACTTAGCGTTTCATGGACTTTAAATTCTCTGTCAGAGTACGTGCAAAACACTGAAGTTTTCCAATTCTGAGTACATGAAGTTCAGACCTTTCTGTAGTTGTAGTTTTCCTTGAATTCGTGATGATTTTTTTCTTGGTTTCTGTGACTTTGCACCATCTGTGTTATTTTAACTGTTATGTATTGAGCCAATGTAAATTCAACAAGCCACTTGGGTTTTAAAATACAATTAAAAGGAAAATATTGTTATATTAATGTTGTATTGGTTAAGTGTATCTATAGTAATATAACAATATTATCATTAACTGTTATTTCCTATTCTAGCTCAGTTGAGATGATTTTGCTAGTAAGCTGACATTAGGTCAACTGTATGGGAGAAACTTGCACTTACGCTAAAATGAAAAAAATTCTACTTTTATATCATTTTAGTGATAACAGTTTACTGCAGGAGGAACAAGAAATGGCTGATGCAGCAAATTTTCAGGAAATGAAATCATTCGCTTTTTGATAAGCTCTTGCACTGTTATTGGATACCCTGCTTTTAGGAGATATATTCACTAGGCTCTTGTGAACGAAAGCTCTTGTTACTTGGGAGCTGTTTGTTTTATTCTGAGCATCTATTGACAGTGAGGTTTACTCTCTAATTTGAATGTCTGCCCTTCTAATCTCTGCCATGAAGTTCCCAGCTGATTCTTGGGGTAGTTAGGAGAGGGCAAGCAAGAACCTTTCATGTCCTGATCCTTCCTAAAGAAATAGCTTTGTGCAGGATCTAGGACTAATCACTTATATGTATTTAAAGTGTATGTAGATAGAACAGTCACCCTAAGCACCTGGGATTCAAACCACAGAATGAATTGTTGTAGAACTAAGAATTATGCTGATCATGTTATGATTTGAGTTGCATATTCATGCAGATGATGTTTCTGTTATTAGGAATATTGAAACATCAAAAGCCAAGGAATATCATTCAACAAAATAAGTCACTTCACATTGGTGCAGTTTAATTTGCTGAACTGAAATCAGCAGAATGACTAGAAGCCCATCTGTGCTGCAGCACTTGTTCCTCCTCTTCTGTGCCTGTGCTCGTGTGAAGGGAGGCTTGTGTTACTTTACTGTGCCAGGCCAGGAGATAGAGGACTGGAAACTTGTTGTAAAGCAGACTGAAAATTACTGTGGTTTGCATTTATTTTTCATCTGAAATCAGTTTTCTGGTGATAAAACTGGTCTTAGAATAATTGACATAATCAGTGGTTTATCAAATCTAATCTCTAAGCATCTTTCTCTCTTCTGAGTGTTAATTGCAGACCTCCCACGCTTCCCTGTGTGGGAGATGGCTGACTAGACTCCTCAACAGGAATTGAACTGCAATTAACAATTAAAAAAAAAAGATGGTAGTATTTCCGTAAAGGAATTTGATTACAAACTAATACTGTATTTGTTACGTGCTGTTCAGACTTCAATTGTCTACTTTGTCTAATTTTGTTGTTATTTTTAAGGCATAATGATTGCACAGTTGAAGTTTATAGACTTTAAAAACCCTAAGACTTTACTTAGAGTTTGATAATTTAGGATTCTCAATCTAGAATAATTTCTGATTAATATAAGTAAAAGCAAAGAATAACATTACAGTGTATGCAGGCGTAATAGTAATTTCTTTTTTCGTGTTACTGTGGAAAGGCAGTTTGGAGAGCTCTCTGTCATTGAAATGGGTATTTGTGTGACTGTAGCAGATTTCTGCCAATCATAAAAGTTTCCTCAGTTATTTAGTTACAAGCTAATTACTTTATTAGGTGTGCTTGTGTTGAAAATCAAGACACTAAGGTTTTGGTGTGTTGTGGCTATCTATATCAGAGCACGTTTGAATGTCTGAAGTCAGGATTTCTTCTGAATAGTGAACTGAAAATACTGATCTATCTAATACTGAGAGTACATATCCCTTGAGATTGTTTGGTTGGAGTGTTCTCGCATCTTTTCATCAAAATGGCAGTGACCTAACCAAATTATGTGCATTTGGGTGATCCTTTTGTGCTCCTCTTAGAAATGAGACAAGATGTTGATAGTATGTTGATGTGGAGAAGTGTTACTTCTTTAATTTTACTCAGGTGCTAAAATGCTCTTTGCTCCACATATGGCAAAGCTTTTCAGTCCTGTCACACACAGAAACGTTAGTTAGGAAACCCAATAAAGGAATGATTTGGATAGTGTTTTTTGTCAATGATAAGTATCCCGGCAAGCTAAGTCCACTTGAAATACAGATAAAATGAAGAGCCTGAGTAGTAGACCAGTCTTGAAGGGATTATGGGTTTAGGTGAGCTGATTGATTTGAGGTGGTGGAAAGGCTTAAGTAGCTGCAGCCCTGGATGTACAGCTTGTGTCTTGTGTTAGAAGCCAGCAGGTAGAAAGGGGCAGCTGCTTCTGGCTGCTGTGTGGATTGCATGGTATGGTGATATTTTGTCTTGCAACTGGGAACATCTGGCATGGTGTGGTAGGTGATGTATTACTTGCTGTTGCTCTTGCTGCTCCTGTGGCTTTCTCACTCTGTGTCTGCTGTGGAGCTGGAAGAACTTTTGTGTAATGTGTATGTTATATTTATGTGTAGTAGACTTAGGTTGATCTGTCCAAGCCTGGAGGTCTGCCTTAGAGAGTGAACTTGAAGATGTGCTTGCTTTTTTTTCCAGAATCATTTTATGACTGGTGAATTTACTAAATTATCTTAACCCTACTTATTTAAATGCTTTTTGTTGTTTTTGTTACCAAATAATTAAAAAGAGAATGGATTTCAGATCAGCTTCATGTTTGGTCTTGTTTAATGTCTTGACCACTAGCAGGTATTTTTTAGGACTTGGTTTTGGTTCAGCACTGTAACACGCAAATGACTTCTTACATGCTGATACTTTTATTGGGATCATATGTTGAGAGGCAGTGAAGGTGACAGGTGCCTTCGAGTATTTATAGCTGGCATTGAGAAACCTGAAACCGTTATGACTTTGCAGAACTTCATTTTTGTATAGTATGTCCTCAGCACGGTCCTGGAATGTTCTTAATGAATGAGGATTAGGCTTTTGTAATTAGATTTACATGAAAGTTAAAGCTCTCTTAATGTTGATGAACACAGTAACAGAGTTTTGAATGACCTCAGTAATGTTCTTTATAAATAACTTTTCTAGTTTGATTATTGGAAAATACCATTTTCCTATTTGATTATAAATATTAGCAATGAAAATTATAATTTGACTTCTGTTTTGCCATGTTATTTCTTAATACGCATCAGATAAAGATTAAGAAACACCAGAGTATTTCACTGAATAAACCTCTCTGAATAGTGCAAGATAAGAATTGTCAGTATATGATCCTGAGTTGTGACTAATTATCACACTACTTTGCATGCAATTCAAATGTGGATTAAATATACACATGAAATACAATGAATAATTTAAATATTATTAAATAAATGAAAAATGCAATAAGCAGAAATATACATTTAATATGTAGCTCTAAAAATGTTGTACCAGAGCTTAGTTTCTCTGTTTATGTAGTACAACGTTAACCTAAACAATATTCACAATGTCGGCACCTTTGGTGTGGGTTTCTGTTACGGTGAAATACAAAGGAAACAAAAAGGCTTAAGCGTAACAGCAAAAGTACACATTAAATAGTACAAGCAGTTAAAAAGCAAGTGCAAATTCCAAAACAAAGAAACTTCTGCGGCCTGTATTGTCTTGTATGTAACACTAAGACCTAGGCATTCATATGCAGTAATTATATGTGAAGTGTGATGGTATGATTAATACTTGATATTTCAGTGATCTGACCCAGCCAGTAATCTGGCTGCAATCCTCACAGAATGCCTAGTAAATCTGTCTTCTTGTTTTCAGCACCCTCGTCCCATGTACATACCTTGCATCTGGAAATGCCTTTAACCAATAGCCTAAAGTTACCCAAAGGGAATAGTAGAAAAAAGAGGTCTTCCACATCAGTGAGCTCTGAAGGGACAGAGGTACAGTGCTCTGTGCCCGTAAAGGAAAAATGTTTTGAGAGTCTGAAGGAGAAAATATTAAAGAACGTGATTGAGAAGGACAAGCGTTCAGAAGTTGGTAAACTACAATACTTTTTGTTTCCAGTGCTTTAGACAATAAAAGTAATTGTAAAGTGATATTAAAAATAATTTTGTTTGTATATTTCTTAGTATTATGTACCATTAGGACTTTTCACGATCTAATGACTTTTACAAGACAATGGGTCATCAGCCAGATGTTGCACTTATGTCCTATATTCTCTTTCAATTCGCAGGTGCAGTGAGAATGGAAAGAAAAGGAAAAGTGGAAGAGAAAAGTTCTTCAACGTATGGTATGTACAGAGCAATATCTTTAGGAGAAAAGGACAAATTCTCTGACCCTTGATGTCTCTGAAGAGCAAATGTAAAAGCATAAAATATTTCTTGGGCCCACCTGAATTTATTTTGTTTGTTTAGGTCTTAAAAACAGGTTTGCATATGGACAAGTTTATAGTAGAAGAATAATTTTATAAGAGAAGATGAAAGTGCCCATAGCAAAGATTTGGAAGGATCCAAAAGTACCTATGAGAGGTCTGAATAAAGAAGCTTTATTTTTTTTAGTTGAATTATTATTTATTTGAACTGACTGACTTAGGGGCCGAAAAGACAACAGTTAAGTGTTACTAGGAAAATATTTGGCAATTTTTGAAAGAAAATATAAATGAAGAGGGCTTTGATTTTTTTTTCCTGTTTTAAAATATGTATTATATATATATTAGCGATGGGCAAGAATTCATAAATTATTCTGCCTTGTTTTTTTCCAGGAGGTAAAAGTCCTATTTCTTTATTTCCCAAGAAAATAAAATTACAATTTGTGTGCAGTAAATGGTCCTTACATCCTATCTTTAAGGATTTGTGCTATGTAGCAAATCAATTTTGTCAGTATTGATCTCACTGCTTAGAAAATGATTGTGGAGTGACAGTATTGTGGGATGTATTTTGTCTGTGGAGAATTAAGAGGAAAATCAGAATTTTTCTGAGACGGAGTACTTGTACTCCTGAATATACCATTGATGCTTAGAAGTGAACTGTATTTTGAAAAATTATTTATAAATTTTAGTCAGAATCAGTTTTCTGTGAGGATGTTACTGTGTAGCAGAAAGTGCCGAGAGCATCAGCAGTTTTATAATACTGAAATGTCCTTCAGAGGACTTTCTGTAGGTCTAATGTGTGTTTTTAATATGATGTTATATTTTTACTTTGGAACTTTGCTCTTTTGAAAGCTTTTTCTCTTGCCCAAACCTTTTTGTTAAAAACTGTAAGTAAAGTAGATGTTACACTGTTTAGATTTGGAAATACTGAAAATTGAAAATGTTATTTGTTGAGAGAGATTCCTATGAAGCATTCTACGAGAAATTAATGAGACATACCCAAGATATCATGTAAACTGAGTCATTTTCATCTGGTTAAGCAACTGGAATACTTGATTTTTGAATGTCATGTTTCAGTTAAGCCAAATGAAGCAAGTAATTTGGTACCGCTGTTTTAAAATATTTAGGTTTTATTTCAGGTAAAAAAAAAGAAAAGGAAAAGGAGAAAAAGGAGAAAAAGGAGAAAGATCATAAATCAAAACAGAAAAAGAAGAAGAAAAAAAAGAAGAAATCTAAACAGCAAGGTAGGTTCAATTTACTTTTTTTTTACACAAGCAAAGGTACTCAGCATTAGATAGAAAAACCTGTTTCTAAACAATACGAGTGCCACATTTTAGAAATTTCAGATAGATTTTGGCCTTAAATTTTGAAAGGACGCTTGGGTCTGTGACCTCTTTTTTGTTTGTAATCTGTCTCTAACGTGATAGATTTCATATATTTTTTTTCTGCCTTCAAAAGGTATGCTCTCTCTTATCTCAAAATTCTTCATTTGAAACTCTTCTGTGCACATCTTATGTGTTTTGGTTGGACTTAAAATCTTATCTGTTGCTAAATTTCAATGGTTTACTGAATTAACAGCTGAAGTTCTCTGTTGCAACAACCTTGTCTCTTGTCTTGACAAATGGTGACTCCATTTGTCTTCGTCTCACTTCTGTCTTCCTATTCTTTATTGGTATCGTCTTTTCCCTTTTCTGTTACTTCTGTTCAATAGACAGAGAAAAATATTATATTTTTTATATAAGTGGTTCTTGATAGCTTATGCTTTTTTAATGAAACAAAAAAACCTTTCAAACCACTTAGTGTTTTTTTTCTTTATTTGTGAAGTACTCCTGTAAAAGTGTAGTTTAATATTTTAGTGCCATCCATTCTGTAACTCCTTGGCATTATTTCTGTGGAAGAATGGGACAATGGGTTTTCTTTTATTATAAAAAGGTGGTTATCCCGCTGGTCAGCAGAGTTTTACTGTTTCTTTGCATTTCTTCCCCTTTCCCACATTCTTTTTTTTAATCTCTCATAAAATCATGTTACAGATTACTTGGTTTACCATTGCTGCATACAATGCAGTCTTATTTGCAGTATTATGGCAATGAAAATAACAGCATGGGCACATGCAGACTCATTCTGTCTTTTATTTTTGCCGAAGACTGAACTCAAGACCCTAAGTAGTTCAAGTGACTTCATCTGTGACTGTTAAAACATGGGAGAGTGAGTTAATACTCTCCATGGGTTCCATTTTTAGGAAGATGTTCAAACCTAATGTGCCATCATGTTGTGTACAGCAGTATCCCCAGCAACACTCGGTACACTTTGAAAAGACTAGACTAAGTAAAATGTTTTATAGCTCTGCCCTTCGAGTATATGACAGTGTGTTGTTATGGAAGTGTTTGAAAAAGAACATGTGAAATTAAGCAAAATAATGATTGAAGTATTTGACAAAAGATCTGTTGAGCAGAACTGGTTAATATATACAGATTTGAGATATATTCAAAACTACAAATGTATATTTTGTACTGTGGAAACATTTCCATGGTATTTCCACAAGCCTTCAATTCATGAATCTCCAAAGAATGAAGTAAATAGAGAAGTTATCTGTCATCTTTGTGTTGAATCTTGAAATTTAGATGTGTCAGCAGGAAAGACTGATGCAGTGCACAATTCAGAAGGTTTGGAAGGAGTTGGTCAGACTGGTTGCTCTCATCTGAGCTGTTTTCTGAAGCACTGTGCTTGAGATCAGAGAATCTGAAGCTTCTCACTCTTTGGAGACCACTTGGTTCTCTGGTTCCATGACAGCTCTGCAAACCCTATTCATCGAAATTGATTCAAAAAGAGAAGCTCTTGCAAATTAATGTTAGACGTGTTCTTGTGCCTGGCATTGTTCTTTGGTTTTATCTTGTTGAGGTTGCAAAGTGGTTTGTTGCGGTGTTTTTTTTGTTTGTTTTTATTTTTGTTTTTCTTCCTTTGGTCCTTTTACTAGCTTGTCTTGAAACTTAAAAGCTTGGCAGAGGTACTGCAATTACGTTCCACCTTTTAGGGGCCTTGTCCAATGCTTATAAATATTAGGAGAAAACTATATATTTCCAAATGCCCCAACAAATAGAAATCTTAAATTCAGGTGCAAAAAATAGTGTGAATAAAACTTCAGCATTTTATTCTTTGCAAAATCATCTTATAAAAATCTGATTTTAGAAATGCAGAGGTATTCTACCTGGATTTTTTTTTTGACTGGGTGGGAAGCGAACGAATGCTTTGGCAGATTCTGACTCCAGTGTCTGACCCTGAAAAAGCCCATTGGAAAAATGTTCCGTCAAAAGGAAGCAGTCTTCGCTTTCTCCAGGACTAGCTCATCTGACTTTGAGGGCATGGGTATAAATAAAAGGGTGCAAGGCACGCTCCGTTCTTTTGGAATCAAATTGAGGCATCTTGGGGACAAAGAAGGAGTGGGAACATTGTATGCTCCAGATAAGTTTTGTGCAAGACTTTAAAAGAAACAAACAACAACAAAAACTTTATAGTGGTCTGAATTATTGACTGTGCATATAAAATCTGTGTAACACAGAAGGTAGGTAATTTCTGTTATTTATATTGTTCTGTTACAGTGAGATTGACAGTTTCTCCAGTCACTATGATTAAGGACAGATTTACAAATATGTTCTGTGAGAATGGTGCAAATAGTATATGTTGGAGGAAGATATTTCATGCTGGTATCAATATAAATGGCAATACTGCTGTGTTACCGGAGCGCAGAAGTGCGCAGTGCTGTCTGTGCTTGTGTGCACCCTCCAGTGGCCACAGCCTCATCCTGCTCCCCTCTGGCTGAGCAGGATGTGGGTCCGCTGGTGAGAATGTGTATATATGTATACGTATATATTCATACATACATAGCATGATGTGATCCCTCCATCAGCTGAGCTCAGACTGTTCGCCCAGTAGCTGCCTCTGGATCTCAGTCTTCCCAGTTGCTGGCACCTGATGATGGCTCCTGGAGCTCCACTGCAGTATAGACCATCTCACTTGTGCGCGCTCTCACACTCCCAGAATTAACCAGGACTCACCAGATTCCCACAGCTCCTCTGACTCTCACTTTTTGAGAGGCAGGACCACCCAGAGCTGTCTCATGCAGACCCACATACCCCTTGCTTCCAGGACACTTCACCTGCTCACCAACTCGTCCAGCTAGATCTCTGCCAACAGTGAGACACTTGCACTGGCTCCAGGTGATGCAGAATGAACTCATGGGACCTCTGTGAGCAGAGATCCCTTGCAAGTGGCTGGAACTTTAATCCCTCACTCCAGTCTCTCAAGGTGCTGGCACTTTAAGTGCATGGGCTCTTCATGATTTGACTCCATTTGCTGACACTCCAACCTCTTGTACGTACACCTGCACTCTGAATAAAGAGCCTCTCACTTGGGTAAGAGTTAGAAAAGGATTTTAAAAAGAATCACAGAATGTCTGAGGTTGTAAGGGACCTCTAGGCATCCTCTGGTCCAACACCCTTGCCCAAGCAGGTCTACCTAGAGCCAGTTACCCAGGACTATGTCAAGATGGCTTTTGAGTATCTCCAAGAAGAGATTCCACCGCCTCTGCCAGCACAGATAGGACAGACTGTACTGATCAGACAGAAGGCATGGCCAGGCAAGTGTATTGATCAGCAAATTATTATTTAAGGCTGAATCTTTTTATCCCTTTATTCCTCTTAATTTTCCCCAGTTGTTCCTCCTCAAATCACTTAGGTCCAACCATTTCCCTGCCTTTTTTCCTTCCTTAAACATCCCATAATAAATCTTGTATACATCCTATAGTGTACCCTATGCCTGAGCCGCAAACTCCCTTAGTCCAAAAAGTGCTCCTGAGAGCTGCTCTGGGTACCATGTCATGATGGATTTCACATCTGGATAATGGATGCAATGGCACTGCTGAGACAGCCCTGAGAGGGGCCTGGGCAGACTGTGTTTGGTTTTTGCCTGTTCATCGTCTCTTCTGGCCCTGTGCATACCCTGCTGGGATGTTTCTGGGTGCCTCTGAGGAGCCATTGGCCCAGTAAGCATCCTTCCTTCTAGGAAGCAACGTTGGTAGTGCTACAAGCAAAACTAAGGCAAAAAGAGAGGGTCACTAGCAGCATTTTTAAGGATAGCAGATGGTACAGGATGAATTCTGGGAAAAGAAATCCCTGTATGATGTTCTAGGAAGAATTATTCCTCTGTATATTAAGAGATAGGGTGGGGGGAATTAAATGGGTAGTGCCTGTTTAGCTCTTAAACTTCATTATGTTTCTTACTGCTAAGTTTTTGTTAAAGTATGTTATGAAGAGCTTTTGCCATTTCATTTTTACAGTTCCATCATCTTAATACCTCACTCTTGATATTCTTCACTGCAACATTATGTTCAGAAGCTTATTGAACTTTTTTTTTACATTTGTCATAAACTTTGCTTTTGTAACTGTCTATCTTTTAACTTTTTCAGACTATTCAGATTATGAAGATAGTTCTGTGGAATACTTAGACAGGTGCTCCTCTCCATTAACAAGGTCCTCGGGGAGCTCTCTGACTTTGCGCAGCATGTTCTCAGAGAAGAATACATCATACCAGTATCCAAGAGCTATCTTGTCTGTTGACCTCAGTGGAGAAAGTAGGTTGGCTGAACAACAGCTTTCAGTTTGTAGTTTGAATTGTTTAAGAAAGAGAATTAAAAAGGAAATAATTTGGTTTATATTTCATATTTTAGCTATATATGTGGTGACTGATTTATACTTCATCTGTTTAATTCAAAATGATTACACTCCTCAAGGTGTTCTGCGTTGTACTTGCTTTGGTTAAATGTTGTTGCTTTGCTTCTGAAGAGATCACGTTAAAAGTATTTTAGAGAATTCATCAAGAAATCTAATAGTCCAGCAGTGTGTTTGAGAGTGATGGTTTTTTTTCTATGTGCAAGTTAAGATTTTTAACTCCAAAACCCCCTGTATTTTTGTAAAGTATTCCATCTCTGCACACAATGATTTTGCCTGTATTTCTTTCACTAGACCTTTCAGATATGGAGTTCTTGGATGATTCCTCTACAGAGAGTTTGTTACTGAGTGGTGATGAATACAATCAGGACTTTGATTCAACTAACTTCGAAGAGTCTCAGGATGAAGATGATGCTCTCAATGAAATTGTTAGATGCATTTGTGAACTGGATGAAGAAAATGGCTTTATGATTCAGGTAAAGAAATTTGAGGGGAGGGTTATATTTTTCATGTGAATTTCTTGCTTGTGAAGTTGCCCTTCAGATGTGTTAGAGACTGAAGTTATGTAGGGAGTGGTAAATAGAAGTGAACGATAACAAAGCATTTGTGTTCCGTGTTTGACGGGACTCTGGTGTACGCAGAATGATTGCTCTAGGATGGGGTTTCTCTAATAAGTTGATGTAGAATAGGTTTGTAAGAAAAGGTAACGTTTTTCTGTACCACCAGTTGATAAATGTGGAATAAAGTGGCCTTCCCCACACAAATCATCACTTCTGTCCACAGACCATCAAAGATTACACCTGCCGTTCTGGTTTAGCCATTGTACTTCACAATACCAATTGTAGAAACCACTCTGCTCATTGTAAATTTGCCTCAGCTGATTCCAAGATCTCTGCTACACAAGCATGAATTTTGTCAGTAACTGGATGTCTCATGTGCGTGCTTCATCTTTAGAAGAGCAGTTCTCAAACTAGAAATCACTAGCGATTTTAGAAATTACTAAGAATTTAAATCTCACCTCGTGTAGAAAAATGGGAAGGAGAGTATGCAGTGTCTGCATAATGGTGAGATGCTGATGGATTGCAACTACTGCTGCTTATTTATTTGTACCCCAGTGACAGGAGTATTTCCCATCTAGTAATAAATAATTATAATTTCAAGTCTTTGTCTCAAGGAATTCATAGTATAGTCATTATATCAGATGCCAGCAACAGTGAGGAAAAACTCAGTTGTCAGTAAAGCCAAGAACTTCCTGTGTGTTTTACGCTACTCAAGAAACAGGTTTGTATTCAACTATTCATGTGATACAGTTTGATAATTTTGAAAATATGGAGCCTTTGTAGTTGATATTAGAAGGAAGCAAGTACAGATGTCCTGTATAAATGGTCTTTTGGAAATGGCAGAAAGACCTGAAAATGAAGGATGCAAACACTGTCCCTGGGAAACACATTACTGAAATGTGGTGCTTTGCTGGACGAGCTAAGCAGGAGTTCAGCTATGGTAATAATATGGAAAAATGGGCTGGTGTAGAAATCTTTGGAGAGAGGAGAAGGAATGGTGGCTATAGAAGTATGACAAGGAAAGATGACTTCAGTGTTTTGAATGGGTTGTTTCTCAAAAGCATGTTAAAGCAAAGATGAGAGACTTGCAGTAGTAGACTGGCAGATATTTGGAACACAGGCAATGTTGAGTTGAGAAAAAGATGTATTTTTTAGTGGTAGTTTCCTGCCTATTTCTAAAGTCCAGTGACAGCCACATTTTGATCACTTATCTCCTCTTCATGCCTTGTCTCATTGAGAGCAAACAGTTTGCTGTTTCTAGGCCCTCGTGTCTTACCACTTCTATTTTGCTCTCCTATTCTCTTGTTTCTCTTCTTTCATTTTCTCTTCATTTTCTTTTTCTTTTAGATTTTCCATTGGTGCGATATTAAAAACACATCTTTCTAGCGCACTGGAGAGATGCTTTATAAATATAAATAATTAAACTGAAGAGTTTTCTACTTTTCACTGTTATGCTGTAACGTATTACATTATCTTTCTACTTTACTGTAATATTATACTCCTATCTTATGTTTCACTACTAAATATTTAGGTGCTAAAATACTGAATTTTGTAATAAAATATTATTAAATATTGCATCTTCAATTTTTTTTTTTTTCCCAGTCTGGAATTTGTGGTTGAGGTAACTTTCAGCTTGATGTATTTGCCTACCCAAACACAAATTGCCCAACTGAAATAAAGCAACTATTTAAATTAAACTGCTGTTCTCTGCATTTTGACAATACAAGAAATAGCTTCTGATTTTTGAATCTACTTATCTCAGTTTTAGTTTCTGCTTTTGTTTCTAATGTCAGTGCGAAGAGTGCTTATGTTGGCAGCACAGTGTATGCATGGGACTGTTGGAGGACAGCATTCCAGAGCAGTACATCTGTTATATCTGCAGAGATCCACCAGGTATGGGTACATCATCTTTATCTGCAGCTGTCTGCTTGGGATTTTTAAGCAGAGATGTTATGCATTGCTTAAATTGTTAAAGCTTTGTCTGTTTTGTGTTATCTGTTATACTTCTTTGGGGCAAGTGATTCTAAGTGTGGCTCTGAGCAGAAACTTATTTTCCTGTTAGTAAAATCTTGTTCAGCTATGCTAAATCTTATTAATTCATAATTACCATTACTTGAGTTGCTGAAACTTAATTCTGCTCAAAACATAGCACTTTTTCTTGTCGTTGTAGTCTGAAATGTCTTCCTGAATAGATCGTTCCTGTTCAGCGATCTGTTTTGCCTGTACTTGGAATCACGTCTGTTCATTTAAATGTTTAAAAGGATTTATTACCACAGTACATTTAAATATGCTATGGATGTCATTTCATTTCAATTTTATAAAGTTTGTGTTAATCCAGAAATATGCAAAGAAAAGTGTGGAACTGAATATGTATAATATGAAGAAATCTAGCACTTGTTATGGTAAATGATAGTGCATGACCAGCACATCTTTAACTTAAGGTTGTTACGATAAATAAGAATTGGAAAAAGTCTATTAACTTTTAAACTTGATTAATTTAATTAGCAATATGTTAATTTAAAAAATATTCTGTTTGTAGATAACATTTTTCTTAGCAGTTATTTTGAGAAAAACTATGCAATTTGGAAGAAAGGTTTTTCCTGACAGTTGATATGAATGCACATACAAGTCTTCTGGTTAAATATCAAACAACCCAGCTGTTTCAATAGGGCAGTGAAACTGCACCCTCAAATTTACTTCCGTTCTGAATTTAAGAAATGGACTCTGGAAAATGTTTGCAGAAGTATAAAAATGACAGGTTTTTCTTAGCTATTTTTGAGAAGAAGATTGAGGAAAATAGAGTCGGACAGATGTGACTTCTTCCATTTGCCAGAGTCTGAATCTAAATTTGTGGTATAAAGTCTTGTTTGATAGTTATGTGCTGTACTCGTCGAGCAGTCAAGCTTTATCTTATGAAAATCAACTAATTTGTCTTGTGTTCTTTCCCTGTACTGTACTAGGTACTTCGTTATCCCCTGCTATGCAGAGACTGTGTCCCTAACTTTTATCTTCTCTCCCTTCCTAACCAATACTTCTTTTCTTTCTGTGTCAGGAGAAAAAGGTCATTCACAATATCAGTATTTTAAAGTGTATTGGGATAATGGGCATAAAGGAAATAGACAGGGTATTCTCCTGAAAGGTATGAAGGGCTTCCATCAACCCATTCTTTGTTCTGTATATGGTAGCCTGTATATTCTGATAGCCTGGTATGAAATCGGGTGTAAGATATTGCTGTCTTAGCCAGTCTGTTTGTCTGGGTTCCTCATTTTAAACAACAATATTGTAGTGATTAGCATCATACATTTCTAGTTTTGTTTTTTGTTTTATTTTTTGGGATTTTATGGGTTTTGGTTTTTTGGGTTTTTTTTGTTTGTTTTTATAACTATTAAATTGCTATAGAAGCATTAGCTAAACACTTATTCAAACCTCTTGAGTTAAGATTGTAGATGTTGCCTTAGCATGGGAGACCTAAGGCCCACTTACCAGACATCACCTGACATGATATTAATGTAAAAGGCAACACCAACTCTCTCAAAGTCTGCTGTCAGATAACTTTGAAATTTCACCTTCTTATGAAAACTTCTCCTCGCTTCAAATAAATAGATCTTGACTTCAGTATTGAAGGAAAATATTTGGTTTTTAGAAACAAGCTAGGTTTTTAGAAACAGACTATCCAAAAGGATATGTCCATACAAGATCCACTCTCTTAACATTTTCTTTTTTAAAAAAGTAAGCTGTAGTAGTTAGATAAATTAAATGCAAATTTAAACATTTTCTTGCAGTTAAGTTGATAACAGCACAGTTCTTAATACCCTGTAATTTGGTTGCAAAGGTGATTAAATTTGCATTTCAAATGCGAATTAGGGAAGTCTTGAGTTTTCAGGTTTATTTTTGTTTTCATAAGTGTTAAGAGTTGCCTCTTAATCCGTGAAAACTAAATTTTAATATATTAATAGCAAAAGCTTGAATCATTCTTTAATGGATGTTAGGAGACATTTATGAGAGTACAGCGTATCATTATAGCACTCTAGTTTTAATACCATTCTGTTGTGCATTTAGGTGGCCCTCAATTTGTTTATTGCCTACCCCAGGTCAGAGATGGAGTGCCAAATATCTTTATGATAAAGACTGGCTAAACAATGGACACATGTGTGGATTATCATTTTTGAAAGAAAACTACTCTCATCTTAATGCCAAAAAGATTGTGTCAACACATCACCTACTGGCAGATGTATATGGTGTAACTGAAATATTGCATGGACTGCAGTTGAAGATTGGGATATTGAAGTAAGTATCAGTTCAGAGTTTATTCTTTGCCTTTATATATTTGGGTGGCCGAAACTACCGTTATTCCATATACATTGTTCTATCACATTAAAAATCTTTCTTATATAATAGTTTAAGTAATCCAAGTGCAAGATATAGCAGAAATGGATGCTTAATAGTGCAGTACTGTAAGTAGTATTCTTTACAACTTGCTTTTCTTTTTCTTCCTTTCATTGCAGAAATAAGCATCACCCAGACCTTCATCTCTGGGCTTATTCAGGAACGCGAAAAGAACAAGAACAAATAACTATTGGGGTAGAGAAAAAATTAGTGACTTTGCCGGATGCCATTAATCCAACTGAAAGGACGTGTCACGGTCAAAACCATAAAGAGCCCCCCAGTATGCCCCTGAAAATGGAAGAAACATACATCACAAGTGAGCACAGTTACCAAAAACCACAGAGTTTTGGTCAAGACTGCAAAGCAGTCACTGAACCTATGAGCTCAGATGATGAGGATACAAGTAGTTTTGAGGAAGATCAGGAATTTCACACTGAGAATAAAAACTGTTTACAATTTTCTTTTAAAGATGATGGCATGAATGAGCAGGTAAGTATCATTCTTCGTCTGGGAAGTTTCTTAGTTGGAAAAATACTTTCAATCCGATAAACTCAAGCGCATACAAGTATTTAGAAGTGTTCTTTATCATAAGTATCAACTTTATATTCTATCAAATCAATAAACAGAAATAACTAGAAGCAAAGCTGGATCACTTAAAATAGTTTCATGTGAATATACCCATTTCAGCTGGCTAATGAAATGCAAAGTATGGTTGAAGTACTGCCTATGCTAACATGATTTATGCTTAATGCAGTGTTTGGGGAAGGGGAGGAAATCCTATACTTAAAATGCATAGTCTTGAAGCAGAACTTACATGTTTTGCATGTGAGGTTTCCTTTTTTCTCTCAGTTCTGTTTTCTACATGTGTTTCTTATGTTGTTGTTTGTTAAACTGAGGTTTGTAATAGTGTTTATTGTGCCATGTTGTTTTGATAGCAACACTATCTAAAATTCTCTCCACAACTAATGATTTACTAACCAACTAATTTCACCTCATGTGCAACTTCTTTTGAATTCTTATGTTGCATATTTCATTTTATTAAATATTTCTCAGGTTTTTAGTCAGGGTTATATTTGGCTACTGAAACATGTCTTTCTCATTTTATGTTAATGCTTTGAATCCATTACTTTGTGGGAAAATTCTGAAACTTGTTAGCCTGGTTTTAGTGAAGAATTCTCTGAGCAAAAAGCAAAGTAAACCAAATCTTTTTGTTTTCTACAATATCAACTGTGTGAGTATAAATTGCCCAACTCATCCTCCTTTTGAAATACAGTTTCTGGTGTGGAAGAAATGAGTAAAATAAATATTTTTCCTTTAATTCTAGTTTTAAATGTGGTGTGTCATCTAGATAGTCTAAATAGAAAATTCTGGCTCTTTCTAGTTAGAAGGAACTGTATGCTAAATCGTGTGATTATACTCTGTGTAGTAAGGAGAGATGCAGCAGTGGAATGCACTCTCCTTCCAACATTAGCTTAAATTGTTGTCATAAGCAGTATAAATATTTTTAGAATTAAAATATATGTGAAACAAAACTAGTATTTCCTTCAGAGACTAAAGCATATATCTAAAAAGCTGTGTGCTCTCTGTTTTTAAATCAGATAGAGAGCTGTTTGAGGCAGTATCAGAACACCCTTGCTTTTGGGACACTGTACTTCACGTTGCTGTCCATAGTCAGCCTTGGTATCTGCAATAAGGCTTTCTGTCTTACTATTCATTGAAAAGATCCTTTGGTTTCTTCATGAACCTCTTTGTGCTTACCTTAAAACTGTGAGGACATGGACATCAAAGAGCCAGTTTCACATGACCGGACTTCACTGTAAGATGCCTTTTGCTCTTCTCCTTGTCAAAGTTTTGTTTAAGGCTTTGGATTTCTCCCTTCTAGTGTCCCACAGAGCGCTGAATATTCTGGTTTTCCATACTGTTTTGTCTTATCCTAACCTACAGTTCTGTTACGTATCTTCTTTTCTCTTACAGACAGTGTTTGGGTTGACTATTATCAAGTCCGTTTTTGAACAATTAATCATCTTTAAAACTGTTTTTAGTTTCCTTGATCTTGCTTCTGAAAGCATGAGCCTTCCCCACCTGAACCTCCTTTTTATTTCTTCGCAAGATGGGTCATGTACTCTGCTTCTCTTGCCACCTCTGCCACTGCTCCCTGATTGCATGCATAGATCTCTTAACTTACAGAAGAACCTGTTTGATCTTGTGTTTTATTATTTCAAGGAGTATTTACTAGCTATTTGAATAAATACAGAGGTCATTAAAAGGAAGAAAAATCATTTATAATGTTAAATTATTTAAGCTTTAAGATATCTAATTTACTGCATTGGACTTGAGTAGTGAGAGCAAGGGAAAACCAGCATTCTTTGCTCATAGTTTTAGAGAGGATCTGAAATTTTTAAAGAAATGGAACATTTCTTATTTATATAGGATATTTCCTTTGTAAAGTTTAATAATGATTTAAATAGTGACAACACTGTGGAGGAAAACCTGTGTCTTGAGAGATGAAAGATTTAATCTGAAAGGTTTGAGAGTTCAGAGGTTTTTGACTTCCAAAATCTATCTTTGGTAAATAACTTTAACTCCTTTAATGAATATTGTGAGTATTAAGGATACTTGGCCTTGAGGACTCAGTCATAAAGCTACTGGCAGGTTGGTCCAAGTTTTATTTGTTTTTTTTGATTAATTACAAGCCTTAAAACCAAAAAAACTACTATTTTTGCTTAAGAAGTAACTTAAAATCCCTCAGTCCCTATTTTCTTCTTTCCTTCTCCTCTCACTTTTCACATTCCTGACTGGATGAAGTAATACTTGAAGAAAAAAATGATGTTGAGTCTGTTAATATGTGACATAGAAAAAAAACTAGCTGAGCACTTCATCAGAGATACGTATTAATGTGTTAGAACTCACTCATTGCTCGGACATTTGCTGTAAACTAACAATGTGTGAGCACAGGTATCCAACATTTTATTCCCTAAAACCGAATCATCAGTAATGAAAGAACTTCATCAGGTAAGAAGGCATAATGGATATAAAATGGAAACTGTGAATTCTGCCGATTAGTGGAGATGCTGAACATTTTAACTCATTAACTCTGGTATACTTACTTTGGTTATTTCCATTAGCTGAAACATAAAATATAGAAAGATGAGGATCTCATGTATTATCTCTGACTTGCTATGAAGATGAAATTGGTCTTCCTCAGATACTATGGCTGTGTAACTCTGCATATTACTGCTCTTGTAACTACCCAAATCTGTTCAATACTGTCCCAGACTTGTGCTTGCATCTCACATGGGACCACAGCAATGGCAGGAAGAGAAGTCTTTTGTCTTAATGAACAAATAGAATGACCAGCTTATTTGTGCAGAGTAATGACTTTTGACATCTTCAATATTACTGCATTTTCATAGAATCATAGAATGATTTGGGTTGGAAGGGTCTTTTACAGGTTATGTAGTCCAACCTCGAATTTTAGGGAGTTTTCCTTCATTGTCTGGCTAATGTTAAAACAAACCTTAAGGTTTTGCACGTTTTGGTGATGGGAGACTGATGCAGTTCAGCAGTTCATAATTTAAGTCATTATTTATATAAACAAGGCACAGAAATGCAGTTTGTCTTACTGCATTAAACAAAGTGCTTGAGTTGGTGAACTTTACCTCTTGCCGCATTCCCCCAGTACTATACACGCTTATTTGTATGAATTTGGATTTTTTTTTGGTTTAATCTATTAATGCGCTTCATGGCGTTATGAATACATATTTTGTCAAGTAGACAGTTGTGCAATGGTGTATTTGATCATGTGACTCATGTTAAAATCAACACCAGAAATTAAAAAATAAAACAACTCTCTTCAATGGCAATTTTTTTCTTTCTGTTGCTCCTATGAAGAACTCTGCTGAAGGAAACACCGTATTTGTTTGTAATGAAAGAAAAGGCTCAGATGAACAAGTGGACACACATCTTCAATGGCAGCTAAATCTCCTTACCCATATAGAGAATGTACAGAATGAAGTCACCAGCAGAATGGATCTGATTGAAAAAGAAGTTGATGGTAACTGCATTGCTGAATACTTTTTAATACTTCTGTAGCAACACCCTTCATAGGTTGAAGGTGAACTGAGGCACTATTACAGTTACGTAAGTTCTCTCACCCATCAAAAATGAAGAATGAGAGATTTTAGTCTAGTCATGTGAGTTCTTAGTTATCTTTTGAAAAATAAAGTTGTCTTAATACTACTTGAAGTTTTACTTTCAATAGTCCTGCTTATATTAGGTGCTATTTCTAAGTTACCAGGATTGATCTTTTCGCTTCTCTGTCTCTACAAGCATAGAAATTCCTTGAGAAACACTTGTTGCAGACTGGAAAACCATTCTGTAATCTGGACCTTGTAAACAGGAGCCTGTTAAAGAAGCAAGTTTTTCTGTTGCAAAACTGTTATAGATAGAAGGCCATGGTCTGAGGTTTTTTATGTGTATAGGTGGCAAATTGTTGGCCGAGGTATGATATGTGCCCAAGTACATTTTTCTAGTAACAATCAAATCAGAAGAGAAGTTTGGATTGAGTAAAAACCCAGAATTAGTTGGTGTTTCCCTAGAAAGCATTTATTCTGTTAAATAAAAATCACAGCCTCAGTATATTTTCTCTTCTTATAAAAGACCAGAGTACGGAGGAAAAGGTTTAAATTTTCATGAAAGCTCTTTCTCAAAGACTTATTCTAATCAACTTCTTCCTTTTCCTTCCGTAGTTTTGGAAAGCTGGCTTGATTTCACTGGAGAACTTGAACCACCAGATCCTCTGGCAAGATTGCCTCAGCTCAAGCGACGTATCAAACAGCTCTTAATTGACATGGGGAAAGTACAGCAAATAGCAACACTTTGCTCTGTATGACAAAAGGAAGAATAAAGAAGTAAAAATAGGTCTTGACAGTGAATTTGCTTACTAGCCGCAAGACTGACAGGAAGACAGCAAAAAGCTGAGCATTTATCTGGTTCTTTGCCAATTACATTAGTAGCCTGAAGCTTTAGAGAGAGGAGAGTGAATCTAAATTAAGGAATGTTATATTTAAAGTCTGACTATTCAATGTCCAAGCTTCAAAATGTAATATATTACATACTGAGAAATGCTGGTATGATTTTAACATGTTAAACAAGAAACTCCCCATATATCAGAAAGTTGAACAAACGCAAACTCTATGCAGACCAATGCTATGATTTTGAAACTTTTGGCAAAAAAAGTCTAAATTCATATAATTCCACTGACTAAAAATTCTTGAATTGCTTTTTTAGTGAATTCCTTTTATCTTGCTAGTGAAAGGTAGACATTGAGAGATCTGTATCCTCTCTACAAGGAAAGTTTTTTAGATTATTTCCTTCTCTCATGAACGTTCAGAAAAACAAACATACTAGCTTTGAAAGAAATTACGTATTATCTTCTCCTTTTTAAAGTATTTCTTAAATAGAAATCCTTATTACAGCACCCTTAGGCTCCTTTAAAACACAAGTGTCAAATTGTGGTCAGATGTGCCAAATAATACTAAAACCACAGGGATAAGAGTTAGATTGTGACTTACATGAAGGCTTTTTCCAAAGTCCAACTTGGTGCCAGCAATCCATCCAAAACTGTATCTAGTTTGTATTTTTTTTTCTATTGCAGTATTCAGGATTTAAGGTACAATTTTTGTCCTCAGTAGCTCTGTTCTGGTGTTGGCCCTCTGAGACTTTACCCCCCTCAACTGGGATGAGGAATGACAAGAGCAGTGCAACTGTCTGTGGCTGTGAATAGCCTAAACCACTAGAATAAACATCACAAGATACATTATACAAGATGCTTTTATAAAATTTTTCAGCTTCAGTGAATGAAACATCAAGAAACCAAAGGCAACCTACTTGCTGTGTTAGCTCTTGCTGGATTTGGAGCCCAGGACTTCCCCTGTGCTTATAAGTTGCCGCTGTACCCAGTGCTACGTACATACTTGTATGTATATGTGTATAGTTACACATGTACATATATACATACTATATACCTTTATATCTACACATGTCTAGTTTTCTTACAATAGACTATAAGAACTGGTGGTTAACGTGAAATGTTACCTTTTAACAAGCAGTTGCTAAAATTGAAAATAATTTATGTACAGGTTTTGAAATTTGTAAAATATGACTGTTAAAAGGAGGCTATTTAACTGATGACATTAAGATACTTGAACACTTTATGCCTCACATCTGTTTATCAGTTCTAGTTATCTGTATAAATGCATTTTAGAACCGATAGACAGTAAACTTGAATTTACCTTTTGATAAGAGTACAAGCCACTGTACATTCAAAAATTATTTAAATTTGCAAACACACTGTTCTATATGTAAGGTACTGTATGTAAAACTGTTTATTAAAACTATTCTGCATACTCTACATTTTCCACTTTTCTTCCTGATCTACACAGAAATGTAAAAAAGAAGTGGTTCTTCTGGTATACAGACCATCAAAAATCAAAACCTCCTGGAATGCATTTTGAGGATGCATAAAATTGAAAAACGTGCCAAAGATGGGTTATCTGGGAAAGACTTTGCAACCAGAGCGTTGAACTTTCATGATAAAACCATTATTGAGAGAGAGCAGCATGACTGGTTCACTGCTAAAATAAACCTACCCTGACATTTCCCTTCTGTTTGTCGTGTCTGAAGCAAGTTATCACTCTTGATTGTCTGAAGCAAAATGTAAGCCCCTGTTATATAGTAGTTGCTATTTTGAAAGTCTTGGCCACATCAAGCTTGTGAGAGACCTTACAGAGCTGCATGGTAACATGCAAGTTAATCACAGAATCATGATTGGCAACTTTGTAATGCAGAAAGAACAAAAGAGCTGAGGAGATGTTGACGTTTTAATAGCAACTGTTAATAAAATACTCATTATATAGTTGGATACTTAAATAACTGCTTCAAACAGTATGAACAGTTGAGTGACTTACTTGCTTTTGGATATGTGAGACTTTTTAATATAGTATTCATTTGCTGCATATCCTTGAATGTGATACTGTGTGTACTGTGTAAGAGAAGTGTAAATCCAGATAAATTACTTTGTTTCAAAGTGGAGTGTATTTACATAATTTATACAGCATACACTGTAGCAATGTTATGCAATGTGTGTATGTGTGATGTAATGTAATTGTAAATGTTACTGAAGGTGGATTGGGTGATTCCAGGTGGGAGGATGGAGGTTTGCTTCTTAGTGCAGAGATGGAGGGATAGTATCCTGAAGAGGAAATCTGAAGGTCAAAGTTAAAGTTACCCTTGAAGCTTTAACTTGTCTTCCGTTTGTATATGTAATGATCTCTAAATTTCGATGAGCATGTAATTTTATTTCTCAGGATCCTGCCTTATTCAGAATGGACTGTGCTTGCAAAAACGATCTGTCCAATATTTTTTATCTTCAGTTTTTCTGTAGTCACATATTATGCAAACATTCAGTTCTTCTAAGAAACACAATCTCAGTGTCCTTATGGACAGTGCTGTGAAACATTGTGTATTGCTTCAGTGCTTCACAGATTTGTCTGAGTTTGCTTTCTCAAATTGTGACGTTAATCTGTAATATGAACATTACTTTTTGGCCCCAGTTTCTCAAGTATTCAAAGGTTTGGGGTGCTTTTGAAATTTTCTTTTAAACACAAGTCAAGTGCCATAGAAATGCTAAGTGTTTTGCACAGAATGTGACCTACAGTTGATTGTTTTGCTTGTGTGCTAGTCAAACCGAATGTGATCTGGCTCGTACCAGTATTCCTTGTGGTTGGCCTTAGCGAGAGGGTCTTTTTCCTGTAGGCATCTGTCTTCCTGCTTCCTCTAAATAAGCCAGAGACCTACACAGTTTATTTGCAGTGTTATTTGTCAGGGTGTGCATTGCAATTACTTGTGCTGTATGATGGAGGAGCCAGACCCTCTCCAAGGAAGAAGTAGTCTTTGGTGATATAGGGACTGTTTTTGATAAGTGTACACAGAAAGATAATTTATTTTTTTTTTTAGTTTGCAGGCTACTTTTAACTCAGTGTAAATTCTCAGTAGTAATAAACAATAGGGAAGTGCTGTTGTACAGAAGACTCGTGATATCACAAAACTAAATGGCAAACTTGCAGAACCTTTAAATGCCCAGTTTTGTGTCTGAGGGTTACTCTTTTTTTCATGGAGATATTAGGGTGATTAATTTAAAAGCTTTCTCTTTCCGGTGACTATACCGTTGGCATCTAAATCAGGAGTTCTGTAGTTTCAGTTGTGGTGATGGCAGTGGAACATTAGTATTGCAGTCATAATTGACATGCAGTCTTGATGATGCCATCAGAGATCACATGATGAGGCTTGTCTGAGTTTCAGTTACGAAAAGGAAGTACTTCGAGTTATGTGGTAGGGAATGGGCTGGGAGATGTTTCCTGCTGTCCCTTGGATAGCTGTAGGTTGAGTAGTACTCGTATTCTGGATGTTGTGGCCTTAGATACATAGATCTCTGTCCAGCTGTGGAGTTAATTTACAATGGTTGAAACCCATCGTCCTCTTTAAGATATTTGAAGAAGATGAGTGGCAAATTTCTGATTTCATGTATTTGCTGGGTGGCAAAGAGTTGAAACGGTTCTTCCATGGGTGCAGTCCTCTTGTATGGCTGACATCCACTTGTCTCTTTTAATTCTATGTATACATCTCATCCGTTTCCTCTGCAGCTTGCATCTGTTTCGCCTTTTCTTCTTCAGCTTTCTGTACTGTCTTCTGTGATGCCCAGAGGGTTTCGCTCCTCCGTTCTCGGGCCCAGTTCTTCCTGGCTGCTGTATGAAACAGTCATAGGAAAAAGTCTCTTCTGTCCTCTGCCTCCAGAGTGTCCTGTGAACTGTGTACAATTGAGATTGTGTGTGCCATGATCAAAATGTTCAGATGTCTTTTGCTGCCCTCAGTAAGCCTCTATAGGTCTTGTGCAAATGAGGTTGTCTGACTTCTGACTTAACTAGACTTGAATGAGTATTACTGCAAAACCTCTCTGGCACTACTGGGCTCCAGCACTCCTTACCAGGGTGAAGGCTAATATGTAAGGAGTTGCTGGAACATCGCAGTAAAATTATAGAAGTATTTTGATGCTTGTAAACCAGAACATTTTTTGCTTTGTATTTGAAGGGAAACTGCAACTCTTGCTTTAAAAGATGCAAAACATCTTTAACTGGAGCTTGATATAAAAATCAGTGGCAAAAACAGAGGGTGGGAAGCGCTCTACAAACAGGTGATTCATAAGACAAGTTTGTGATCAGGCTGTCTCGACTACCTTGCCTTGTTAGTAGTTATATAGAGTGCTGATGTGTGAAGGGGGTGAATACAATTGTGCCATCAATTTGCAAATGATACCCATCTTTGCCATATTGGTTTAGAAGACTGGAACCGTAGGTTTTCTGTATACAGCTTAGAAATTTTGCAGTACATGCATCTTAATTCTGGAGTGCTTATTAAGGTTAGAGGCTTAATTATTTTCAAAATGCCTGTTGATATCCTTACATTTTATTAGCTGACAGTTTTTTCTTTTGTACTGAGTTCATTTGGCTTTAGGTGATGATTTTACTGAAGATGTTTGAAATACTTCAGTAATGGGTTTTATTATACTATGTTATGTCCTTGGCACTGGGTGTGGGGGTCTGTCTTTAGCAATAACTATTGTACACTATGTGTATATCTGTTTATATTTGGAAAGCAAAGTATGGAGCGTGCAATGATGGTGAAAATACACTTCACAGAGAGCAGATGTGCATTTGGCAGCCATTCTGCATCAGCCTAAACAACTGAAAACATTAGAGGCTGCATGGAGAAAATGAACTACTGTGAAAAATCATTCAGGAGTGAATTTCCCTTTCCGTACACACTGGGCCCGCGTGTAGGCGGTAAATGAGTCGGCCTTATTCTATGGATTGAGTAACTAAAGCTGGTTCAATTGCTGTTTGCTTCAAACAGCAGCATTTCTTTCTTCAGAACTGGCCAGAGCCACCTCCGTTCAGCTGCAGCCTATGTGACAGTGTATTGTCACCATGCGTTCCGAGAGACGTAGCAGGGCACTATTATTAAATCTTCCATGAGAGAAGCAAAATAATTTCTTTTGTGAATTGTTTTTTTATAATAGCAATAATGTTGACTGCATTCTAATACTCACAATAAAGGTCTGTTGAGATTATGTGCCTGGGCTCCCATTTAGTGGACTTCTGCTCTGGCGAGCTCGTTAGTGCTTGTATACATTTTTAAAGCTTTGGAGAATCTTCAGTTGCATTTTTAGCCTGTAGTCCATAAGTGCAGTCATTGATACTTATTTATTTGTATACATTGCAAAGCTTTAGGGAATCCTCGGTGGTATTTTAGATTGTAGACAAATTATGCAGTCAGTAAATGATTTACAGGACTGGCTTGCTTACTGTGTGGCAAAGTAATGAGAAGATATTTTTTGTTCCTGAACTGCTTTGGTGTTTTAACAGTTTCAGGGTTTGAATTTTGCAATGCACTCGGTTCTTTGAAGACAATGTCTTTCAACAACGCTTTCATAGTGGTGACGTCTCTTCTTGTAGGCAGATGTCTGCCTTCCGAGGGCGTTTCTAGTTTTGTGCCTTTATACAATCTCATTACAAGATAACTTATATTTCCTTTAATGACTTATTATATTTTAGTATTGCCTTCACACTTTTGTCTGGGACGCTATTGTAGTAGGAAAGAAATAAGCAAATGATGCTAAGAAACTTCCTGTCCTAAACGTCCTGCAGAACAGAGTGCAAATGATAAGTGGCAGGTGAATGAAATCAGACAAATCTAAATGAGTTACTAACACAGCAGTTCCTTTGCTGTTCTTCACAGCTTAAATAGGTCTGATCCTAAACATGCAATCCATTTAAAAAATTTAATTGTGCAACATTTTAATCATTATTGAAAGCACAGTCTCAAAGCATTTTCTCAAATTTGAGATAAAATGCCAAATTCAGATCTTGGAGTAATGCACTGAAACACTTTTTCTAATTAGCAAACTTGTTAAAGAAGGGGTTTCCTGGGTCAAACCAAACCTCTACCCAGTCCAGCGTCTTATCTTCAGTAGAAATATGATGTCAGTATCTGTAGAAACATACTGACTATAAATGACCGGTACAAATTTGTCTTACCTTTAATGCATCTTCCAATTCTGATGAAGTGAGGTTTCTTTTACCAAATCTTTTTGAAGACCCTCAGTTTTATCACTGACAGATCTGTGCTCCATGTGTTTAATCTGTCTTTTGTCATTCCTTTCTCTCCACAACAGCAGGTGGCACATTGAATTCCACAGCTTTGTTGTGTGGTGGAAGGAATTGCGTTTGTTCTTGAACTTGCTTCCCGACTCCATTGCCTGTACACTGTTCCCTTCAGTTCAGAGAAGGTGAAGTACTGCTTTATGAAAAAGACCAAAAGTAGTTTTGCCCTTCCAACACTAGAAGTCTGGCACCCTGTCTCTGTCTTTGTTACTGGTGGTGCCTTTTCTCACTGCATTAGCTCACTTTTGTAAAACCTTGAGTCGATGTAGTGTGAACCTCTATCCTTTGTGCTACTGCAGGCTGCAGAACTGATTCTACTTGGGGTTTCAACACAATCTCCATCCCAGGTGTCGTGAGAATAAAATAAGTATCTTTCTACCTTGCATTGCTATGGTACTATTAGATAGAGGAAAACTGTTATGTCCAATGGATAAGTAAGGAAAAAGCAATTTTACCTGTCCTAAAAATGGTTCATTTCTTCAGAGACAAAGGCAAATTCAAATGTTCTTACATGGGCTTCTTTAGGTCCTTTTGTTACCAAAGGCACTTTGCCAAGTGGTAAATTATAATACAAAACAAAAAGAGAAGTCCTCTGCCTGCTTCTCTCATCTACCCACTCTTAGTATAAATTATAAGTTACTGGAACTCGATTATTCTTTCAGTCTGAAGGTGTCATGTATGAAGTGACTGAAACTTGTATTGGTGGGGCTATGCTTTTTTCCTTGTCGTATTTTAGTTTTACTTCACCTGAAGACCTGTTAATCAGAGATAAGTGCTTTGCAAGGTCTTGCTATGGTTGTCTATGCCAAAACCATGTGAAGAAGATTGACGTGAATGTTTTATACTTATGAAGACATGTACGAATTGTAAAACATAGTTCTCCTCTAACTGTAAGTGTAGTAACTTGCTAACAAATGGTTTGAGTCTGTGTTTTTACATAATTTCCTTAAAATGTAGGAGAGATTTGTCCAATATTGGTGATTATTTACACAGAAAAGAAGTTCATTGTTCAAAAATAAATGAACAAATTGATACGGGCATTATTTGATAGTGTTTTCAGTTCTTAAAATTTTGGCTTTGAATTTGCTGCCTCACTCAGGAGGCTCTATTAAGTTAATTTCTTAAACTAAGGTTGACTTCTCAGGCTCAAGTTTTTTTTGGGTGAAAGCAACTTTTCTGTGGGTATAGATAGTTATGTATTCATATACAGTAATAATTTACGCTTGAGCTTTTCGATATGTAAAAATTAGTTGCACAAACTGTCTTTTCTGCTAAGAAAATGTATGCAAAACTGGAACAATGAATAAATGGTCTGCTTCTCCCTTGAAGATGTGATTTCAATGTTCCATCGCACTGTTGTTCTTTGCCCTCAACAGTTACAGTTTAGAATAAGTAGCTTTTTGCTAGTGCTAGTACAACAAATGAAACTCGCATTTCCAGCACTAGAACAATGATTTTGAAGACATATTAGTTTTACGGCAATATTGACTGCAGGAAACTTTTCCACTTACTCCTTTTCCCCCTTTCACAGGTGAGCTAATTTAAGATATTCCTGTTTTTCTGAGGTACTAAAAATAGGGATCGATTCAATTGTCCCTTCAGTGGTTATGCAGTGAAGCTTTTCTTAATTTATATTTGACCAGCCATAGATGACAAGTGTCTTTTTTTTTTTTTTTTTTTTTGGAAGAATGTGTGTTGTGCATATTGCTCTCTAAACTAAAGGGTTTTCTTAATCCATGGACTATTGCATCGCGCTGAACTTGCGTGTACTGAGATGTCCATCTTGGATTGACGCACATCTAGAAGTGGTTTAAGTGATGCCAGTTGCTAAAACTCACTTTCTCACTTTGTTTTTTAAGAGACTCTTAAAACTTGGCTGAGCTTCCCAACTTGCGTAGTTCAGGGCTTGTTTTCTGAATGTTTCTGTAGGGAATAGAATTAATCTTGGGAATCAACACTAGGTAGATATTGCATAGTCATGTTTCTGTAATAGCAGTTTGATACATTTTGGTGTCCTGTCTGCTTTACTTTGTTATCAGCTACTAATGACCTTTGATAGCAAAGAATAGAAGAGGAAGTGGAATGCCTTCCTAGATGAGCTTGCTGCTCTCTCCATTTGCTCTGCAAGGAACCTGAATGACAATTTTTGACTTCAGAAAACTGGACTACATCAACATCGCACGCACACCCCCAGCATGCCCTGGACATGTGTTTCAGTGGTTTAGAAACGTTGTGCCTGCAAGCACCGACACTGCCTTTGAAAAGCCTGTGACACTGGGCTGTCTCCTCTTGTCCTCCTCTAGCTGCCCCACTGCGATGGGGATCAGACACAAAGCTGAGACTCTTGAAGTATACTTGAGTCAAAAATGTATGTGATGGTCAATGTTTTCACCTTTTCTGATTCATCCACCCTAGTGTTCATTCTAGCTATTTGCTGTTTCGTTGGATTCCTTTGCTCTGCATGTATGTTTCCCTACAAATGCTATGCTAATCCAGAAACCAATTTTCTTTCTGTGCCTGCATAATCAGGGCTGTTACAACATATTACTACTTTGTGCCTCTTAATGTTGCCTTTTTTGGTCTCTCATCCATGCTGGATGCCTTCTTCATTTTTTCCCCAGCTTGATCTTTCTGCAGGCTATTGACTTTCCTCAAGTCTGGAGTAGGTTGTTCGAAAGTAAAATCCAAACATAGTCCTACTCCTTTTAAAAAGGTCAGTCATGCTCAGGCAAGCTGGTGCTGCTGTTTGAGATGACATTTACCTTATATATCAAGCATTGTAGCACTGCAGTTGTCAACAGCCCACACTGAAAATGCTTGGATTGCTCTAGCACAATCTTGGTCTCTAAGAGAATATCAGTAGAGTCAGTTCTAGACTTTCTAATACCCATGAATCACAAACAAGAGTGCTTCAGTCACTTTTTCTTGACAACAGCCTAAGTCCAGCCCCAAATGTGTGATTCTGTTATTATTTAGCTAATAATTCTGGGCCTATTTGTCCTACCACCTTTACACAAATGAGGGTGTATTCTCATAATTCCTGGTGCAAGCAAATGCTAACTGATGATTGTAAGAGGTGGACAAGTAAGAAATGATACTCTGGAACCAAGGAAATTTCTGGTATGTTTCAGGTTGAGGATCTGGTATGTAATTAGTAGCAAAAAAGCTTGATTTGATGTACTTGATAGTTACACTGATCTTACATCTGGAGTGTTAAGCCCAAGAAGCTAAGCTACTTCTTATCAGAAACTTGACCACATTAAAGGGCATTGGTAGAAATGATCAAATACAATTGACTCTGACCCTCATTTCCCTTCATAGTCAGGGGAACTCTGTAAACTCATTTTTTACTTAATAAATAACCACATTATGAGTTTATTTACTCCCAGTGCTGCAGCAGTTGGAGGCCTAACCCTTGTGTGTCCCCTCAGCAGGTTGGGCTCTCCAGAAATGCAAAAAGTGTGGTTCTAGTACAAAGAGCTGAGTCTGGTTGTGCCACCATGCAGGTGGGACCCTGAGCTCTCTAGGGTCAAGTCGTAATGCTCAGATTGCATGTTGATATAATTAAGTCCCCCCTGCCACCCTTGTGCCTGCTGCTGCTTGTTCTCCACTCTGATGACCAGACTCAGTAGTGCTTCCTGGAGCGGGGATAAGAACTGACTGAGGAGAACCACGAGGGCTGTTCCAGCTCAATGGACCTCTTATGGTTTTCTCAGAAGCATCTTGTGCGTCACTCTCTCAATTCTGTGGCCAGTCTACCAGTGCATAAGTGAACCTGCCTGAGTGATGATTGCTATAAAAAGGCAGGTGAAAGCTGCATGAGGTGTGCAGGGCTGCCTCTCTGACAAAAGGGGATGGACCTCTCCCATCGAAAGATGGGCTCCATCCCATTCTGCACTCTTCTTTGGTGCTTTATTAGTGTAACATCAGCCAATATATTTGGTAAGTATGCTTGTTCTTTTCCTTTGTCTGTGTCCAGTAGTGGCTGTGACCTTAGTGCTGCTCTATGTATTATTCTGACAAAGTATATAGTGAACTTGAACCTTGCACACTGCAAAGTTACTTAGCTAGTTATGGTGTGCTGTGTAAACTGAGTTTGGGCTTCAGGTTAAATACTAAGCTATAAGGATCTGTAATGGTCAGGGTCATCTGAGATTAGTACACCTTGATTTTGGGTGGGAAGAAAAAGTTTGCTAGAAGAGCAAGGTGGGCTAGAGAAGGAGCCTGAGTAAGAAAAGGTGATGCTGCAGGGATGTGAAAGCCTGAAGGTTATATCTGCTACTTGTACGTGCCGTCATTTAATTTAGGTTTGATCTTTAAGATACTGGATAATCTGAGTGTCATCCCCAGTTCTTTTGGTCCGAGTTTGATGTTCCTGCACAACAAGCAATTTGAATCACTCAATCTCTTAACTCAGATGTCTTAGCAGAGACTCTCTAGTACTGTACACAGGCATCTCCACAAATCCCAGAGCAAGTGGCTCAGAGTCACGTTTGAGATTAAAATTATGAGATTTGCCTCTATATGCATATCTATAGACAAACTAATCTAAAATCCCTTTACAGTCTTGTAAAAACTTTCACATGGGCTTAAGGGGACACAGTAAAATCTGACAGAAAAGCAAGTGATTGAGAGATCTTAGGTGCACAGAGATCACCTGTGGTTAAATAAGTCGTTGAGCTGCAAGTTATTGGAGGCAGAGAAGTATTCAGAACGCTCATGATGTATTTGCAGTAGTATGTGTGGTCACACTCAGACCAAATACTGGATTAAGTGAAACTTTGGTCCAAATTGCTGTAGCTGTGGGTTTGTTTGTTTGCTGTGTTTTTATGGAACTAGTCAATGGAATTAAGACCATGGCATTCATTGAATTTTCAGAGTGGGGAAAGTGTTAGATCAACTAAGCTGTTCTGTAAAAAAGAACCTACTGAATGTCATTATTTTTCTAACACAACAACCAAATGTGGGTTTGAATGCATTAAGAGCCAGTGTGTTTTCTTGCTAGGTAGCTTCAGTACTTGATCACTTGCCCTGGTGAAAATTGAGAAATACTCCTAATATGAATTAGTTTGGTGCTAACTGCTTGAAACTGATCTTTTTAGGTCTTTCACAAGATTGAGAAATGCCCCTCCTTTTGGTGGAATAGTGAGGGACTTACCTTCAATAAAGAATAAATATTCAGAAACATTAATAATATGTGTGCTTATGGGAAAGAGCTGGTTTGTGGCAAAAGCCACAACTAACTAGGAGTATATACGCTCGTAGTCTCAGGGTATCAGGAAAGAATAGCCATGCCAGTACAGAACAGAGCTGGAGCTAATTAAATACAGGCTTGGGAAAATGGTTCATGAACATGGTTTTATCTTGCAGCTAGCAGCCCAGCCAGTTTATTCAGTACTTCCCTGTTCTGTCCTATGCAGAAGTGCACTCAGGGAGCAACCGGGAAACAACCAGGGAGGACCTGTGAACCTGAGGCTTTTTACCACGCAGTGTTGGTACTACAGGATTTTGCTAAGAACAATCTTGTAGTGTAACCACTCTTATGTGTTTACCCTCTTGCTGCTTTCAGAGTACCAGACAGATTCCCAACCATTACGTCCATGCGAACTTCAGAGGGAAAAGGCTTTTTCAGGAGGAGAAGCCTATGTTCCTCAATGCTCAGAAGATGGCCAGTTCAGGTAATTCATCCCTGCTATTATTCTGCTGTTATACAACGTGACCTTTCACTACTAATGAAAGCTTCACTGCCAATCTTGAAGAGCCTCTTTATTGATGGGCTGGAGGGTGTGAGGTGCAGGAGACTGAAGTGACTTTATTGAGCCATGTCACAGATCCAGCCTCTCCTGAATGAATTCTCTGTTACTAGAGATAATCTCTGGATTAAGAGATTATTCTAAGATTAATAGGATAATCTTAGCAGCATTATTTGCATGTTAAATACTTGGTGCAAGTGGTTGTGTAATGCAACTGCTGTCCTCTTGTGCATGGTCTGTGATCAGTGGGCCAGGTGGCACAGCTGAGCCAAACTGGAGACCTGGAGAATTTACTCTGCTATAGATTCACAGCTGGGTTACTTTCTAAAGGCAATAAAGGAACTAAGAAGCACAGGGAGAACAGTGATTTGGAAAGAACATGCTTCTTGAAGATACAAGAAGTTAATGAGTTAAAGCTGAGATTGAGGGACAATCCAAATTGTAATATTCTCTACTGTCAACTTATTGTTGTCGCCTAGGGTGGGGGGACCTTGACTGTTCTAGATTTGGCTTAGAAAATGTCTCAGAATGCATGGTAAATCTCAAATACCGAGGATCAGGATTCTGTCCAACCAATTTTCTTCCTGACTGACATCAAATCACTTATCTGCAATTCCTGAAGGCTTTTGAGAATTACTAGAATAAAGAGCTTCTATTGTGTAGAGTTAGAGTCACCAGAAACACAGCCCTTTCTGATTCCATCATTTGCAGTGTTAAAGTGCTTGAACTTGTTTGGCTTGCTTTATGTTTTTGATGATACGCCACACTGACTGAGGACTATCACTAACAAAAAAAAATGTGTTACTTGTGATCTTCAGGACAGTTCAGTGTAGTAGGAATGGTCTTTCCTGTTGGTGTGTGGATGAGAAAGGCATTGAAGTACCTGGCAGTAAACAGAATGGATATCCCATATCTTGTAAGTTGCAAGCTTCTATTTTTGTTTGGATTGGGTGAAGAGCTATTTAAATCTGCTTTTAAATTGCTGATATCAAGAATATATTAGTCCTGAACTTTGATGGACTCTAGTTTCTTGTAATTTGGGATTTTCTGTTGGAAGTTCTGGAATTCCTTTGGAGCTGATCATGGAAACCTGATACGCTTGGGTGGTCTGCATTCATGAAGGTCACAGTAATGTAAGTCATGAATGTGAGATCAAATTACTATATTGGCTTTTGTGGTAATTTTCTGTATACGAGTTTTTATGACCACATCCATCTATGGCCTGGGTGGCAGAATCAGAACTTGTAGTTTAGAAAACTCAAATGTTGTCTTAATAAATGATTCAGTGCCCAACAAGCACCTTCCTCTAACAGTGCCCTAATTTGGTGCTACAGGCTTATCGTTTTGCCAACTCCAAAAGCAGAGGATCTTGGTGAGTCGATACATCAACAGCAGCAGCATCTCCTATATCCCTCAGTGCTTGGATTCGGGGGCCTTTGATGCAGTGCAGTGTGACACGGAATTGGGCCAGTGCTGGTGCGTAGATCCAGAAGGAATGGAGATATATGGTACCAGGCAGAGAGGAAAGCCAACACGATGTAAGTAATATTCAACAAAACAGCAGGTTTTGTCAAATGGGAAGGTTTGGTGTGAGTGAAAGATATGGTAGATCAAGAGCTTGGACACTGCAGCTTACATTTAACATACAGAAGTATAGGTATTTAAGTGAGGAATTTAAATTTCTGTTTCTTTTTTGTTATAAAGAGAGTATGAAACACCTAGATGTCCGTATTTAATGTAATGAATCTAAACCCCTTCCAAACCATGTGATAGCTCATCAACCATCAGTAAGAGCACAATAAACATTACTTTTTTTCCCCTGTCAGGTCCAGGGAACTGTGAGATCAGAGACCGTCGCATTCTGCATGGGTTTGGGGAGAAGAGCCCACCACAGTGCTCAGCAGATGGAGAGTTTGTGCCTGTCCAGTGCAAGTTTGTTAACACTACAGACATGATGTTTTTTGATCTCATTCATAATTATAACAGGTAAGAGGGCAGGCTTCTGAAACAGAGAGGCAATCCTGCATGCTGCTTCAAGTCAGCGTTTTAACACATTTTTATTTCCACACGAGGCCTTCCTTCTGTGACCGCATACGATGTTGTTTTCTGTTAGTGAAAGGACTAAGTAAAAACCTTTCTCTTCTGAATTAAATATTCTCCTTTGGAAGGGCCTGATATTCCATCTCTGCCATCTAATCAGTGTGTCCTCACACAGCAGTGGATACTACATCGTGATCTGTATTTAGAAAAGTAGCTAGGGCTACTTTCAGAAAGATGCAACAGCAAATGAGATAAATGTGGAAGGAAGAAGATTGGAGTTCAGACATACATATGAGGTAGGAAAGATGATTTTCCTGTATGGGAGATGACAATAGATGGACAAGCGGCAACATGCAAAGAGCAAGTTCCACGTGATGGTGGGAAATTCTCATCCACTTAGGCAGAGCCATGGTTGCTCACACAGGTGAAGAACAAATGATGAATGGGTATGCGACTGACTTTCAGTTGTTGGAATGTGCTGGGAAAGACTTCTAAACACCGGATTAAATGCATGTGCATGAGAACAGAAAACTGTTGTCCTGTGGAAGAGCTCAGAATTAATACTGAGGTGAAGAAATAAGGCATGATTGAGGGGAACCTCAGAGAGAGGACTTTGTTTCAATGCAGATGTTCAGTCTCTCCAGAGAAACCTTTTTGTCTCTCTTGATCTTGGCATCTCAGCCAAGTTTCTCCAGTGGAGGGCAGTGGAATAAATGTAATGTCTAATTCTAACTTGGCTCTGTGGTAGCAAAGGCATTTTTTTGTAAATGTCAGGTTTGCTGTTTTGAGGGTTTTCTTTCTTTAATTTAAACAAAACTGAAAGGCAGGCCCAAATGCACAGGGCAAATTTATCAGAGGTTCAGGAGAGGTTATTTTGACATGAGCAAAATAATCCATTTCACTGTTGATCTTTGGAGTGTGGAAAGTCTCAAAAAGCAATTACAGAGAATAAAGTAATGCTTCAAATTAACTTTTTTTTTTTTCCCGTTGGGACACTTGTCTGCAAAAACCTGCTAGATTGAACTTTTCTTGTGTCCATGTCATGTAATTAATCACAGCAGTATCATTCACTCCCAGCTGACTACTTTTCTAATTATGGCACTGACTTAACCTATTGCCATCATATCTGAGTATCTCAGGTCATTCATATATTTAATTTCATGTTATTCTTTCCTGGAATGTCATTACCCCATCCTATAAACATGAGGCGAGTAGTTGAAGGGATGAGTTCCACAGCAAAGGTCTATAGCACAACCAAATTTTAAACCCATATTTTCTGTTCATGTGCAACCAGTGAAGCAACTATCTTTGGTTCCACAGATTGATTTTTGAAATCTAGACATGTCACACTAACTCCCTTCCCAAATAATTTCCCTACATCTTCATAAATATTCCAGAATAAATCAGTATGGTTAAAAAAAAGGAAGAAAGGTGAGCTGAAATTTCCTACCTCACCCTGATGACTTGGCTACAGACTGTGCCTGGGTCCCATTTGGATGGGCAGCCATATAGAAGGCCCTGTAGCAGACTGGGGAGAAAGATCAAAAAAATCAAAAGCTGAGGATGATCTTTAAATTTTCTTTCTTAAATTTTTACCAGACTGAAGACATTGTGTCAGTGTCTTTATCTTAGCTCACTAGAGGTTCTGCCCTATTTTATGTTATTTCATTGGCAGTGAAAAAGAATAGTCATAGAAACATAGAATGTCCTGAGTTAGAAAGGACCCACAAGCGTCATTGAGTCCAACTCCTGTCCCTGCACAGGACAACCCCAACATTCACCCCATGTGTCTGAGGATGTTCCTTCTTGAATATTGTCAGGCTTGGTGTCATGACTGCTTCTCTGGTGAGTTGTTCCAGTGCTCCACCACCCTCTGGGTGAAGAACCTTTTCTTAACACACAACCTAAGCCTCCCCTGGTACGTCTTTCTGCTATTCTTTCGTGTCCTGTCATTGGTCATCAGAGAGAAGAGGTCAGCATCTGCTTCTTCTCCTTCCTTTGTGAGAAAGCAGTAAACTGCGTAGTAAACTGCGATGAGGTCTCCTCTCAGTCTCCTCCAGGTTGAACAGACCAAGTGACTTCCTCTCTAAACTCTTCACCAACTTTGTGACTCTCCTCAGTATTCTTTACAGTAGCTTGATACCCTTTTTATACTGAGATGCCCAAGACTCAAAGTTGGGCCCACACTAATGAGTAGTAGAGCAGGACAGCTTCTTCTCTCAATTGGCTGGCAGTGCTGTGCTTCATGCAATCAAAGAGAAGGGCTATAACTTTAGCTGCACATACAAAACATAAAAGGGGCTACTTGCAAACCTGCTTTTGAAGATCAGTAATGAGTTATCTTTGCTGGTAGCCAAGAGCAAAGACTCATTCTTCATATTTATTTACTTTTCCGTCTTATTGAGTGCGAGCATTCTTGTTGAAACACTTGGATACACTGTAAATTTATCCATAACTTAGATGTAGTCATCTTTCCTTCAGCCATTCTTTTGGACTGGGTCTGATAGATGAGGTATGCTGTGTCATCACTCCTCATCTCAAGGGCTGTGATTACAAAGAGGCTGAGAAAAGAAAAGAAGCAGTAGGAAGTGAGTTTTCCAAGGTGAGCAAAGGACACCAAGGTGTCCTCTTGTTTGTGTGGGCCTAATTTATATCTGTTTGTACTTTAGATGTGCTCTCAACATGGAACAAAAATAACCAGAAGGACAGGATGTGACTACACATCTGCCCCATATGAAAGTGGTATAATTATGCATGTGACTTCTTAATGTTGAGGATGAAAGAAAACAACATGCAGAATTTTTTCTTTGCATGCTCTTTCACTCAGCTAAATGTTGAGATGCTGAGGTGATGTGCTCCAAGGACAGGAGCAGTGCAGAAGTCTGTCTTTGAATAGAAGGACATTGCTTTCCTAAGAAGATGAAAGAATGTGGTTGGACAGTGACCAGCACATGATAATTCAGGGGAACAAAAAGCTCTTGAAATGCCCCAAGCCATTTATATCCACGTGTTTATAGAAAACTACAGAAATATGATATTTAGCTGTTTATACAGAGTCACAGAATGATTTGGTTTGGAAAGGACCTTAAAGATCATCCAGTTCCAACCCCCCTGCCGTGGCATGGAACCTTCCACTAGATCAGGTTGTTTTTTATGATAAATGCCCTGAAGAATGACATTCTGATTCTTTTTAGCATAGCAGTGTCAGCAGCGGAGCAGGATTTCATGATCTAATGTGGAGGGAGTCAACAGGCTTTACTTTGAAAGCATGGGAGAGTGCCAGAGCAGAACAGCACTATGCAGGGATGTGCCAGCTCTGAGGCAGGGTCACTGCTGCGTAATGCTGAGACAACCTCAAGGTTATCAGCCTCTTCTTCTACCAGGGGTTGCTGTTGCCTTGTGCATTCCTCAGCTTGTCCTTTGTGTACTGAAGAAGCAGTGACACCTTCAGCTCTCCAGGCAGCTGGTGGCAGAGACCTTGGGCAGACCCTTGAAAGTAGCAAAGAGCCCTTGCTCCACACCTCTTACCTGACTGCTGGGATGTTGCCAGCTTTGAGCCAGACAAGTGTTTCCCTGCATTTCTCAGAGACACTGCAGGCTGCATGTGCTAGACCAACCACAAGGCTGCCGGAGGGGGACCTAGAATTGAGGCTGGTCATAGTCAACAGTTTTACAGGGTCACTGTAAACACCTTTAGCACATTAACCTCATTCCCAGTTAATCAGGGTGTAATTCACTATTGTTCTGGCTGCTAAGTGTCCTTCCTTGGTAAAAAACTACTTTGTGTAATACTCTGAATGTCTTGAGAAGAAAATTCCACTTCCGTGTTGTTAGTTTTTTTCCAAATAAGCCACATACAGCTGGGACATGGGACCTTTATTGTATTTCAGGGTAAGGGTATGTGTCTGTAAAATAATATGATTGTTTTGGAACTTGGCAAAATTGTTCTGCTGGTCATATTGCCTGAATCTAGAAAAAAATATCTTCTGTTTGCTTGGAAGAACTTTAGCGTGTCTGTCAGTTAAGATGACATTTATTATATTTTTTCCAACTCTGACCCTATCAAATTTCTTGCCTAAGTTATTGGGTTCCTGGAATCTCGCTGTGGTCAATCCTAGAATATTGCGCTGGAGACTAGCATCTCTTTGATGTCCAGAAGTAAAAGTCAGTCTTACTTTGCAATATGTTAAAAACCCTTTCTATTTAATCTGTTGAGCCGTGCTCTCAAAATGGAAAAGATTAGTGAGGATTTCATCAGCTTTTGTGCTTAATTCACTGCAGAAAGTGTACGCAGTGTATAGGGAAAAGGAAGCAACGTGTTTATTTAGGCACTCTGCCATCCTGTGCAGATTTGTGGAAGGAGCTAATGAATGGGTGTTGTAATAAGATTAAGCCAACGTCTGTCTATTTAACACTCTTTCACAGGCTTTCAAAGATGGAATAGAATTAAAAATTAGTCTTAGATGCTGGGTGCCTGCTTAGGAAGGGTCAGAAAGCTATCTGAAGGGAAATCTTATTGTCCTGTGTTTGCTTAAAAAAATTTGTGCTTATGAACATTTTACTTAAAAAAATGGCATTTAGGAGAATTTAGCCTGCTGAAACACTGGTTACCACAAGGAGACCAGTAAGTTTTGTATTGGCTTGGTGTGTGCCAACATCCTTTCCATAAAAATTTGGAAAGGAAACACATGCTTCTTTTTTGCTGTTGGCCCATCTCCCCAGGCCCTTCACAGGACACTGCTTTTCCTTCCAGGCTCCCAGAAGCTTTCCAAACATTCAGCAACTTGCGGAAGATGTTTCCAGAGGTGTCTGGGTACTGCTACTGTGTGGACAGCCTGGGGAGGGAGTTAGCAGACACTGGTAAGTACCCTCCGGCAGCCGATCTTTAACCTGAGTGGCTTTGAATTCCCAGGTGAAAGGACAAATAACAAGTATCAGTCTTCAGGTTTATTTAAGACTTCAATTTCATTCTTATAAGGGATAAGACCACTGCTACCAGTGCAATTTCCTGGGAAAGGCTAGAGCTCACTAATGAAAACTCACCCTTAGGAGCAGTCAGTAGCATGTGGCATTAATGCACAGGAGCTGACCCTGTCCTTTTTAGGATGGTGCAATAGGATTGCTGAATGTCCAATCTCTGTCCACACTAGAAAGCTATATTATATTTGATAAGTCCAATTAGTAAATACAGGAGAATATAAAGAGCCTGGAGACTGACCTATTATATTTTATTCTTGCTCAGGTAGAAACATGAAATGGTTTGGGTTGAGAGGGACCTTTAAATATTACCTGGTCCAACGCCCCTGCCATGAGCAGGCTCATCAGATAACCCTTCCTTTTCTTTCATAACCTTAGGGTACCTTTCAGGCATGTTAATAACTGATGGATCTCTTTAGAAGATATATGTTTTTTTCCAAGAAAAAGGAAAGAGGAGGCTTAGAACTTTCGTTAGATATTGTCATTTAAAAAAAAAAACCCTCAGAAAAATGCAAAACATCATAGCTTAAAAATTAGATGATAAATAAGAATTTCAGCATTTAATCCTCAGGAGGGTAAGAAGTTATCCAAAAAAATTGTGTACTCAGAGAAATTGCTGCACGTATTTTATTGACTTACAGTAAACAACGAAGATGATTGGGAATTGGTTTTTGGAAACTAATTCCCATAAACATCAGTTGTTCTCCTATGAATGGAACCCAAAAAAACCACAGCACAGTACCAGTCACTGCTTCTCCTGCTCATTTTGGTAGATGTCAAGGCATAAAACTAATGACTGGGCACTTGTCTGTGGGTTGTATGGTGCAGTGCATTAGGATTATGCAGTATAAGTTTACATTTGGCCTAATTAGAGGACTAATTGTCTTTAATTCTAGAATCATAGAATGCTTTGGGTTGGAAGAGACATTTACAGGTCATCTAGTCCAACCCCTTTGCAGGAGGAGAGACATCTTTAGTTAAAGAGCCCCATCCAACCTGACCTTGCATGTTTTTAGGGATGAGGCCTCCACTACTTCCCTGGGCAACTTGTTCCAGTGTTTCATTACCCTCATTGTAAAAAATTTCTCCCTTATATCCAGTCTAAATCTACCCTCCCTTAGTTTTTCCTGATAGGCTTCCAGTTCTGGTACTGTGGTGTAAAGCAAGTGACTTCTCTCTTAAAACCAGGCTCTGTGCTAAAATTCTTTCCTAGGCTTGGAACTGCTGCTTGATGAAGTTTATGACACAGTTTTCTCCGCACTGGATCCTGCTCGCACATTCACAGAGACCAGCATATATCGGATCCTGCAGAGGCGGTTTCTGGGAATTCAGCTAGCTACCTCTGGCAAGTTCAGATGTAAGTAGCCCCCAGGTGATGCCTTGTAATTAAGGCAACAATTTTGGGGATTATATATGACAGATGCTTTTTGAGGAATTTGTTCTAGGAGTCTTTTGCACTAAAAGCATGTAATACCACAATTTCAGTGCAAGAATCAAGGTCCCTGAATTGTAGCTTTTAATCTCTGTGTTGTACTTTCTTACCAGCAGATTGTACGTTTTCTCTGATCAACATTTCTCCATTCACTTGAAGTTCACATTAGTTGGAAGCCCATGACCTGTCTGTATCTCCTGCCTTGAGATTATGGAGAAAGAATCTGCTAATTTCTTAGATTAATTGCTCCCTTATTTATGGTAGTGCACTTAGGAATAGGAAAGATCTTATGCTGGCTAACACACACTTGATCCCCAGGAGGGTATGCAAGAGCTTTTAGTGTCTTAGCCAGCAACACTGAACTTTTGGATCTGCCCTTGTGTCCATTCCCTCCCCAGTCAGGACAGATAAATGGGGAGAGAGTTTATCTGTCTGCAGGCAGTGAACTCTATGGGACAGGAGGTTGGGTACCTCTTCCTCTCTGCTATGCCAGAGCCCAAGAGAATTGCCTTGGCTGCAGAGTTTGAACACCCTGGTGTGATACTTCAATCTCCCATCCAAATTCCTCTGACGTTGCCATCTGACCCTCACTAAGGAGTTCCATCACTGGAAATATTGAGCAGATACTGATGTGAGTCTTCTGGCCACATGGTCACACAGTTGTTCTATTCATGGGACAAATCGATCATTCTTGGGGGCCTGGAAAGCATCTTCCAACTTACGCTCTACAGTGTTGTGCAATAAGCTCTAACTGTAGCTGGGGATGCAGTGGCTGTCAGCAAAGATGAAGCTGGATCAGCCACAAGATGGAGATGTGGCCACGTTTATCAGCCGCTGAGGGGGACTGCTGTGGAGATTTACCCACATCTCACCCCACTATCTGAAGCCATACACATTAGGAAAGTTGTCAGACTTCCTTGATGAACAGTCTGCTCTGATGTGATGCTCTTGCTGCCTCAACCTGGTAGCTGAGTGTAGCTGGAAAGCTCTTGAAGGTGCGAAATGTTTAGGCTGTAGAATTGCAGGTTTATATAAGCAAGCAAAATTTCTATTGGAAAGGTGGAGTCTAGTACTGAGAGATCATAATTCAGAAGATTTGCTTTATGGAGTTTTGGCTACTCTGCCACTAAGGCCAGTTTGACAGGAATAGTCTCTTCACATCCCTGCAAAGGGAAATAATGAAACTGGGTGGTCTCAGACCAAATCTCCACAGTCAGGTGCAGATCCTTTTGCAGAAGCAATGCCTCATTCTCTTCAGAAACAATGATATTTGCCTTCATCTTCATCTCCTAAGTTGCACACCTCTCTCTCTTGACCAGTTTTGTATTTTCTTTAAGGTCCAGATCTCACCTAGCCTCTAGCACAGCTCCCAGTAGATGCTGCTACTCTGCCTGCTGTGATTATGACTGAAAAGTGTGTTGAGGTTTTATTTTCTGTTTACTTTTCAGAAATTAATACCTACAGCAGATGACCCTGGGGCCAGATCTCCAGGGGAGGAGAGGGTGAAGAATCTGCATTTTGGGCTGATACTTGAAGTTTTACTGAAAACAGTCAGGAAATTTACCTTTTTTTTCTTTCTTTCTTTTTTTTTAATCCTTCCAAATAGGCACACAATGGGATCAAGCAGAGATGGCTCTGAAATCTTAAGATTTCCCTCCTTAATGCATATTGTTTTCTTGCAGGCCCCTCAAAGTGTGAGGCTGAGCGGTACACAGCCCTGCGTTACCAGCACGCCTACGTGCCGTCTTGTGATGCCGACGGGGACTACACGTCAGTACAGTGTCAGCAGGGAGGACAGTGCTGGTGCGTGGACACCAAAGGGCAAGAGGTCCAGGGCACAAAGGGACGAAGACAACCCCTGGCTTGTGGTATGTTTGGAAAAGTTAAAAACAAGCACATTTCTTGTGTTCTTTTACTCGATCCTGTCTGTGTCATTGCTTTCATTTTTCTTGGAAAAAATTAGATTGAGGTCAATAACTTGGTAGTAATTGTCAAAGTGTGGTGCAAATGCGAGCCATTCCCCTTTGGTGCTTCCTGCAGCTGGTGTCTGCAAGAGATCAACCTCAATCTGTGGGAGGTGCAGGAAGAGAAAAGGAGGTAGCAAGCAATGTTGCCTTGTAGGTCCATGTACACTTCAAATTCAAGCCAAGTCCATTCACCTGTCCAAACAATTCATCTGCTGTGGGAATTTTGTCTTCAGAAAGTAACTTGAAGGACCAGTTTCCTTCTTCTTTCTGACAGATTCTCATGTTCAAAAACTGGGTTCCAAACTTTCCCATTTAAGAACCATTTAATAATGAATTATTAAGTATCATATTCCTTTTTATTTACCTTTAACCTTTCTTTAGACATTTAATTTTACATACAGCAAGGCTTTTCTTTGCAGCTGTAATATCTGTCTCTTGACTCCAGGATTTGGGGCATTAAGTCAAAATACCTGGGTCACTGCAAGAAAGCCAGAGATAGTCGTTTGGGGTTTTATTCCCTTTCTTTGGTGAGATGTAGTTTCTATGACTTCTCTCATCCTGAGCATTTTTTCCCATCTTTACTGCATGAAAATTGCCAAATCCAGAAAAAGGGCACAAAAATTTCAGAAAAGGTGTATGGGTTTGGGCCTTGAGAGATTTGTTAAGAATACACCATCAAATCAGTGCCCCAAATGGAAATGACAGTAGAAATGTCAAAGGGGGGAGGAAAGCTAAAATCCTTCACTACCTAAATATTCAGGATTGTGCTGGAGGGCTGGGGCACAGGGTCTTAATGCAGGGGCGGCCTTTGGGGAAGCTAATTGCTCTGTCTGCGAGACACGGTCATACCATGTAGATAGAGAAGGACTATCATCCCCTAGGTGTTACAGCTCCAAGTTCCTCAGTGCTCTGGGCACAGGCAGGCTTATTGTGAAATGAAAATGTTAGCATGCCTCCAAGGCTGATCACCAAGGATATTGCAAGGGAACCTCCGAGAGGCCTCGCCATATGTTGGGACTGATTGTTTTCTCTTTGAATGTTCTTTGCTGAGCCCCCCGGTAACTTTTTTTTTTGAGAGAGAGGGGGAGGCAATGTCTTGAGGCTGCTTGCAACTTTTATTGGCAGACTCAGGAAATTTAAGCAGGGAAAAAATTCTGCAGATGAACTCCTGAGAAGGTATGTCATAAGGATATAGCTGGAGTCCGTGTCCAGACAGCTACGTGCCATGTGCATTTCTCCCGTTCTGCTCTTTTTTTTTCTCTTTAATGTTTTTAACTCTCACACTCGGTGGCGTGAACGCTGGAGGAGGCAGAGATATAGATGTGGGTAGAGGAGGCAGAGGTATAGGTGTGGACAGCATGTCAGGTATTCTCATCACCTGGGGCACGAAGCAGTGCCAATAGGGACAAGTCTTTTCAGATCTTTATAGTAAATTCACCTCAGCAGCGCTTTTCTGTTTATTCTTTCCCACTCTGCTTTGATTTGATTCAACAGTGGGTAGGGCGAGAGAGTGCTTAAAGACCACATTTGTTTCATATTAGCATACTTGTGGAATTGTGGTTTACACGAACTTATTGGTCCCCAGAGGAATGTTCTTCATCCCTCTTACCAAGATCCAACTCTGAAAAGAGAAGGGGCCTGTCCTACAGCAAATGCCTTTACAAAGGGACCACTATAAAGGACCCTGATTCCCTGCCAGGAGCTGAGGAACAGGACAGGAGTGTGAAGGAGGGATTGAGAAAGATGCTGATCACAGAGCCTCAAATTACTTGCTAATCTATTTTAGCAGCTTTTAAAATTTCCAGTTTTCATCCTTACTGTTTACATGACTGCTTTATCATATTGCTTATATGGAATAAATGGGGATGGCACAGGGAGCCCAGGGGAGGCCATTCTGAAGATTAAAGCTGTTTATCCACTATTCTATCCCCTACAGGGACAGCAGTGGTGCTTAGGTAGAGAGCATGAAATATCTGGCAAGTGCATATAGATTCAGTATATCCTCCCTGTTGCCTGCAGGCTAGGGAGGCCCCAGACTGGAGGCTGAACCAGGGTCATTGTGTTCAGCACTCCTCTATGGAGTCATGTTGCCTAAATGCTTTTTAACATTTTATCCTTCCTAGCATCCTCTGATGATAAAATTCATGATGTAATTGTGTTCTTTACTTCTAGACCATTCCAATTCTTGTACAGTGAGAAATATTGAATAATAATTTTCGGTTTGGTTCTCAGTGTCTTTACATCTACTAAATCTTCCCCTTTTTTATGTCTTTTGAGCCTTAAGCTGACATTTTCAGACGTTCTTCAGTGAGGTGTTGCATCTAAACTTGGAATAATTTTTGTCTGCTGAATACAGACAAGGCTGAATTGCAGGCATGCCTATGACATAACTTGGCCCAGGATATGGCCAGGGCCACTGCTGGTACCCTCAGTACCCTGATATTTGACTTTTTTTTTTAATTTTGTGTTCTTTGCTTTTAGAGTTTGTTTCTGAATGCCATCTGGTCCTATTACTGCTAATTTTAACTTGTTTTCAAACCTGAAGGTCTAGGTAGGAAGCCTCCATATATTACTTATTAGTGGGTACTGCTTAAAATAACTTTCTGCTTTTCTGCATCTATTTCTCTTTCTTAGGTTCCCATATTGAACCTGTATCATTGGAATTTTTTATTAGAAGCAGGCATCCTACCAGGGAGCTAACGTATTTGGAAAAGACTATTCATTCTCTCAGCCATAGGAATAGGAATGAGGATTTACACTGGGGAACCAGAAAAGGATGACAAAACATACAACTCGGATATGGTGAAGGAATGTTCCCTTTCACTTTGTGTATTAATTGGAAAATTTTAATTATAGACCATATTCAACAACAGTTCAAATTTTCTTATCAATGTGTAATGTGTAGTTGAGGAGCTACAGACAGATTAAACTATACTTGTATGTGGTTTCTACCAAGTGTATTTGAAAGCTAGCAATAGTTCCATGTTTTGGAAGTTCCAAAATTAATTGTGTGGTTTGTTTTTTGTTTTTTTTTTTTTTTTAAATCCTTATCTAGGTGAAGAACAAACGTGCATCTCTGAGAGACGACGGGCCTTGTCAAGAATCTTTTATGGCCCTGCTGGGTCCTTCAGTCAGCCCAATTTTTTTTCCATGCCAGATATGGAGTCAGAAAAAACAGCAGACTTCTCAAGACCATGTTCTTCCTCCTTCAAGGAGCTGTTTCTGAACTCTGGACTGTCATCCCTGGTTGCCCAAAGCCCATATGCCAGCCAGATTTCTGGACTAGAAACCATCCTTAGTGAAGCCATCACAGGGATGTTCCCATCAAGGGAACTGGCTCAACTGGCACTGCAATTTACTGCCAATCCAAAACGTTTCCAAGAAAACCTCTTTGGAGGAAGATTCTTGAAGAATTTGATTCAGTTTAACTTCACAGGGGCACTTGGCACCAGTGGGAAACACAGCATTGGTCATTTTTTTCCACAGGAGGATGTGGCAGATGGGGATAATGACCAAGGCCTTCTGGAATCAGCTGAGGCATTTTCATTGGAGGTATCAAAAGGGAGCTCTGTTTTGAATAAACCTCTTATAGCCAGCTTTGGCCGCACAGTAACTCTACAGGACAATCAGAATATGATGAAATTCCTTTCCTCTGTTCTGGAACTACCAGAGTTCTTTACTTTTCTTCAACAAATTATTTCTGTCCCCAAAAACGTTGCTGAAGATTTAGGTGAAGTGGTGAAACTAGCATTGGGATCTGAAGACTGTGGTGAGGAGCCAAGAGACCTGTTTGTTCCAACATGCACCAAGGAGGGGAGGTATGAGGAAGTTCAGTGCCATGCAGGAGAGTGCTGGTGTTTTGATACTTTGGGTAAGGAAGTTCCAGGCTCAAGAGTTCAAGGCAGACATCCAAGATGTCCCACTGATTGTGAGAAGCAAAGGAGAAACCTGCAAAACTTGAAGTTAAGCCTTCCTGCAGGTTCAGACCTTTTTATTCCCTCTTGTACTGAGGATGGAGACTTTCTGCCACTCCAGTGTTATGGGACGAATTGTTTCTGTGTTGATTTGAATGGCAAGACTGTTCAAGGAATAAAGGGAAAAGCTGGAAAGCCAATGCAATGTAAGTCCTTGAGCCTGGGAATTTAACGATGTTTCCTTATTGTGTTGTAATTTCATGATTCATTCTTCACATTTGATTAAATCTGGAAATGTGTAGATGATGTATACAAAAAATATTGTTCTGTAACAAATAAACAAGTCAGCTTCAGGGTACAGGGGAATAGTGAGAAATACAGTGTATGTAAACCTGGATATCCTATGTCTTAAAGGTGATCCTCTCTTCTTTCAGTGGATTAGAGTAGGCACACTTAAAATAGAGGAGCCTGAGGTCTCGTCTTGTTAATGAGCGTGCCGTTGGCATCTGCCTCTACTTCCATGTGTAGAGTGTGTGTATAACATCTGTGATGCCCATGAGACCTGGGACACCTGTGTCCCAGTGAAAAAAGCCTTGAAACTTCCAGGGCCAAATCACCTGGACATGAGCACTGGCTCATCCTTGTCCTGAGAACTGAAGAGCTCCAGTGTCTTTAACCATAAACCTCTTTCATCTCAAGAATATATCCTTGTCTTGGTAGAATGTCACAGGAGTCCAAACACAGGAGAAGTATTCAAAGGCTAATAGGTTTCTCATAAGGGTCCCGCAGTCTGGCCAGAAAAATAATTCACAAATGACTTGTCAGACATCAATTTGGCTTTGCAAATTGATATAAACTATAATGTGCCTCTTCTGCCCTTCTAGTAATGTAATACAAAGGAAGAAGGAAGCACACAGGCTAGGGGTATTTGTCTTTCAAGGTTCTGTGGATTAAAAATGGCACATTAACAGGGAAAACAGACCAAGAGAAGGGACTACTTATCATTTTGGAAGGAGTAGCAGAGTATCCAACAAACGATAAGGGTACATAGCAAGGGAACTCCTTTGAATAACTGTTTGCAGGAACAGTGGGGAATCATAAGGCAAGGTTTGCAATTATTTGAATTCATAGAGGATTTATATTAGCAACCCATCTGTAGTGCAATCAAAAATAAACAGGTTCATAATTCTCTGATATTCAAAAAAGAGTTTTGCTATGTTTGTAGAGCTGCCTGGTGGCAAAATTAAATCTGGCTCTGGAGATGGCAAAAAAAGGCTTCCAAAACAAACTCACTCCAGCATTTTGAAGGATAATATTTTTTATATTCAGCTGCAATATGTGGTACAGAATAGGAAGAGAGGGCTGCAAAATCTGGAATTTCTGATTCGGTCCAAGGGGCTCTTCAGCAGAGATTGAAGTGATAGAATGAGGGGTAATGGTTTTAAACTGAAAGAGGGGAGATTTAGAATTGATATTGGGAAGAAATTTTTGACTGTTAGAGTGGTGAGGCACTGGAACATCTCGCCCCAACAAGTCATGAATGCCCCATCCCTGGAGGTGTTCCAGGCCAAGTTGGATGAGTCTTTGAGCAACCTGATCTAGTGGGAGGTGTCCCTGCCTGTGGCAGGGTGGTTGGAACTGGATCTTTGAAGTCCCTTCTAACACAAGCCATTCTATGAAATTAAATCAGTATTATACTACTATTCTGATCAAGTGCCTATCCCCTCAGTAACAACTACAGGCACCTAATGTGCTCAGTTGTTTTTAAAACCTATTGCTTTGTTCATCTTTCAGTGCTCACATGCCTTTTGAAATCTTATCCTGGCTTAGCAAAGGGGAACTTAAGGGCATTGGATCTCTTAATAAGAGGCCAGAAATACTATTGTTAGTACTGGGATAAGTGACCAAGTTTTAGTAAAGCTGTTAATAGTACTAAAGGGAGTGGAGAGTATTTTGTATCTTCTGTGCATTCATAAGATGTGCTATGTATGTTTTTCTTCCCGCCAGGCCCAAGTGCTTGCCAAATAACAGCTGGTCAGAAGTTTCTAAAGGCTGTGCAGCTCCTGCTGTCAGATCCAAGTACTCTTTCTCAGGTCTCCAGCATTTACCTCCCACAGTGTGACGCTGACGGTGCCTGGAGGCAGGTGCAGTGCAGTGGCCCTCCAGAGCAGACGTTTGAGTGGTATGAAAGGTGGATTGCAGAGAACAATGGAGGTGAATCCCTGCCTGTTTCTAATCTACTGAACATCATATTTGGATATAAAGAAGTATCCTCTAAAGGGTTTTCAGCTTTTATTAAAGCTTTGTATGAGGCTGAGCACCAGAATGTCTTCCCAGTGTTCACCACGTATTCCTCCTTCACTGATCTGCCACCTGAAGTCCTGGAAGGAAATGTGACATATGCATCCAAGAATATTTTACTGGATCCATACACATTCTGGCAGCTTCTGAATGAGCAGCTGACCCATTACCCAGGACCATACACTGATTTCAGTGCTCCATTGAGCCACTTTGAACTTCGTGAATGTTGGTGTGTTGATAGTAAAGGAGAAGAGTTGCAAGGAACAAAGGCAGAAGTGAACCAAGTCCCAGCATGTAAGTAATTTCTGCACATACTTAGCAGGGTTTATGGTCTTCGCTTTTATACCACCAGAAAAAAGTCCTTTCAGTTGCTAGTAGGTAGGAGAGAATAACTTGATGGAAAGATCATCAGTACTGCCATTGTGGCTCGCCAGAAGGCCTAGCATAACTAATTTTTGGTAAATAAGTGGTCTCTCAGCTTTAGGAATAAGAAAGACTAGAGTTCAATATCAAGTTTGTGTGCATTTTATAATCTGGAATTTGGACATACAATGCAGAAGATAATTAATCAGGCGACAAAGGATGATTTGAAGTTAGAAATGGTGTGTAAAGAATTGTATGGAAATTTCACAATTCCACTGTGATGTAATTGACTTTCAAAAATGCCTTAAAATGAGGCAAGAGGATACTGTTTCTTAGACAGTCAAGGGGAATAGGTATCACCTAGAAGCCTGTAGGAGAAGAGTGAGGTCAGCAGTGAAGTCTGGTGAGCACTCTGTCTAGACATCTCAAACAAAGCATATGGACCCTCTTTGGGGCTACTTTAGCAGACATATATTATAGATATAGTCACTAAAACCATTCTCATGACATAGTAGTTTCCCATCTGGGAGGAAGAAATAGTACAATGAATGGCAAACTTCCACATGGGCAAAAACTGCTGAAGATGCCAGTCTGGTGGACAAAAGGGGAATAAAGGGGGCGAAGCCATTCAGCAGAGTTATTTTAGTGGAGAAACTTTCACTGAACTAGTCCAGTGTGTTGAACTATCACATCTGAGACAATAGATGCACAGAGAGGACGATGTCAACTGCCACTCTGGACTGAATGTATGGATATTCCATCTACTTTCTCACTCTTCATTCCAGTTATCCAATTTTTTATGGCAATGACTGAGGGAGAGTTTTGTAGAGACATATTGACTCCATTTGTAATCAATGAGAAGGAAGTAACTTAAAATCATCAGGCCTTTGGCCCAAGACTTGGAGGATATTTGGATGATTCGCAATAATCTTGGACTCCTGTGGTTATACAGCTAAGAATTGAGGAGTCTCATTTTCTTGCTTTGCTAAACAATTAATAATTGAGCAAATGCAGGAAAAAACAGAGGATTCTGACTAAAAGACTACCTAGTTTTCACCTGCAAATCTTTATTGGATTTAGATGAAAGGTATTAAAAATACCCTCTTGTTCTACAGGTCCTGGTAAGTGTGAAGTTGTTAAGCAGAAAACCATGAAATTTATGGAGGAGGCAGAGCAGATCATCCTAGCATCAAATAGTTCCCACTTCCCTTTTGGAGAAAGCTTCTTGATGTCAAAGGGAATATTGCTCACAGACAACGACCTCCTACGTTCTGCTCAGCCCTATGAAATGGAGGTGGTCTCTGAAAGGCTGTTATTGGGTGACGATTATGCTCTCCAGCTGGCTGCATGGTCAGGTAGGTGAAGCAGAGATGAGAGCTTAGTTAAATGGATTAATGCTCAGGATCTGTACAAAAGTATTCTGCGTCAAATTCAACTTTGAAAAACAGGTGCAAGTCAGCAAATATCATTAACCGCTGTAATTAATCTGCCAACTCAAGAGCTGATTTCAGCTGTCTTATGTATATGAGACCATGCATATAAGATCTGGACACCTGTCAGCATTAATACACTTGCAGTGTTTTTTAATTTCCCTTTTAAAGTGCAGGGAACAATCAGGTGTTTAGAAACATGTATTTAAAATATCTCTTCTTAGATTGGTCACTAATATCTCTGTTTTACCTGCCTTTTATAGTCTTGCATTTCTATTGGCGAAGTCACTTTACTTCAAATCGTTCTGCTGGGGAAGCAACACAACTGGGATTTCTCCCTTACATTCCACAGTGTGATGGCCTGGGAAACTGGGAGCCAACTCAGTGTTATGAAAGCACAGGTGAGTAATTGCTAACAAGATACTCTGGGCTGTCTGAACAAAGAAAAGCTAGGCAGAATTCTGATAAAAAGGTGGAAAACCTGTGTTCTTTAGCCAAACTGGAGAGATATTAAGAGCTCGGTGGAAAATTGACTGGAGGGAGGGACACAAGTGGCAGACCATTGGGGCTCACAAATAGTGATGTTCAGTTCCTTGCTGCTAGTAGTGTCCCTCAGGGCTCAGTTCAGGGGCTGGTATTGCTCAATACCTTCAATAACAACTAGAATGATGAGATGGAGTGCGTTCTCGGCAAGCTTGTGGACGATGATATAAACTTGCTTGGAGCAGATGATATGCTGCAGGATAGTGCTGCGATGGAAGAGCCTCACCAGAGCTACCGCATTTCCATTATCACACTTTGCTCTCAGGTGTAGACTACTTATCTGTGGATAGCAGAGTTAACTGAGACTTAGATTTACAGACCAGTTTCTATAGTGCTGCTGAGGATGGAAACCTTCCCAGTATACAAGAAAGCATACTGCAGTACCACATCTAAAATAAGCTGCTTTTCTTTCCTGGCCAGGTCATTGCTGGTGTGTGGATGAGAGAGGACATTATATCATGGATTCCTTGGTCTCACGCTCAGCAGAACTTCCCAAATGTCAGTTGGCTTTTCTTCCTAAATATTTGTCTTTACCTGTTCTTACAAATTTTAATATTTATTGAAAATTCTAGTCTGATGTGCGTGAAGCAAGGCTTATTTCCAATCATTGTAAGGAAAGAAAAAGGAACTTAATGTTTATTTCACTAATAATTTTATTTCAGTATATATGATTTTGGCTTGCATGATTTGAGAATGGACCTTCTATTGTTGGTGGGGGGTTGAGCAGGGGGGATTGGACCAGATGTCCAACCAGATGACTTCAGAGGTCTCTGCTAACCCCAACCACCCTGTGATTTTGTGGTTATCAAATATCAATCAGGAATTCCCTGTCTGAGGCTATAGCAGAGCCTAATGGAGATGTGAAAAGATACTCTAGTTTGAGAACTTGATTTTATTTAACATGCATGTGTGTTTTCCCTCTTACAGGCCAGACATCATGTCAACGATCTCAAACCAATGCCTTAATTTCCAGCTGGAGAAAGAGTGGTTCAAAGCTGGGTAGCTCTACAGCTGATTTGTTCATCCCTTACTGCCTTGAGGTGATTTAACGTGACTGAGGGAGGAAGAACAAAACCTCCCTAGCTTTGCTTACACCATGCCAAAATCCCATACAGTTTCAGTCTATGCTCCTTAAGCATCCCTTGTGCATTCTTATTAACCTGAAAGAAAAGGATAAGAAAAGACTAAAGTGGGCATTGCCCTGATAAGGTAGAATTTACATAGTTTTGAGATGAAGACCAGGAGTAGGAAGCTTTATCCCTACCTATGCTTCCCTCCTACAGATTGGCTCTGCCTAGTTCTTTCACAGGGCTGTGCTTAAATGCACAAAATAACTGACTTTTGAGTCTTTTGGAGCTGTGAGATCATGTCAGGATGACAGGGAGTAGGGTGCAAGTATCCCAAAATAGGATTCATGGTGCTCTCAAAACATGGCAGTGAGCAGGATAAAGCCCTGAGGCTGGCAAGGAACAGATATTTCAAACCAAGCCTATGCCAGAACTTCATCTCACTGGGTTTTCAGTCTGCATACTCCTTCTCTCAGGATCTGCTCTGTGTTTTAAATTAGGTAGATAGTGTTTTAATATTTTTTTTTGTTTCACAGTATCACAGTATCACAAGGTTGGAAAGGACCTCTGAGATCATCAAGTCCAACCTATAACCCAACACTAACACCAACACCAACCATCATCTAAACCATGGCACTCATCCAGTCTCCCCTTAAACACCTCCAGGGTCGGTGACTCCACCACCTCCCTGGGCAGCCCATTCCAATGGCCAATCACCCTTTCAGTGAAGAACTTTTTCCTAACATCAAGCCTAAACTTTCCCTGACGAAGCTTGAGTCCATGCCCTCTAGTTCTGCCACTGGTCACCTGAGAGAAGAGACCAACCCCTGCCTGACTACAACCTCCTTTTAGGTAGTTGTAGAGAGCAATGAGGTCTCCCCTGAGCCTCCTCTTCTCTAGACTAAACAGCCCCAACTCCCTCAGTCGCTCCTCATAGGGCTTGTGCTCCAGCCCCTTCACCATCTTCGTCACCCTCCTCTGAACACACTCCAGTATCCTAACATCTTTCCCAAACTGGGGGGCCCAGAACTGGACACAATATTCAAGGTGAGGCCTGACCAGTGCCAAGTACAGGGGGACAATAACTCCTCTGGTCCTGCTCACTACACTATTCCTGATGCAGGCCAGGATGCCATTGGCCTTCTTGGCCACCTGGGCACACTGCTGGCTCATGTTGAGCTTCCTGTCAATCAGCACTCCCAGGTCCCTTTCTGCCTGACTACTCTCCAGCCACTCTGTCCCCAGTCTATAGCTCTGCATGGGATTGTTGTGTCCAAAATGAAGTACCCGACATTTGGACTTATTAAACATCATCCCATTAGAATCAGCCCACCTCTCCAATCTGTCCAGGTCCCTCTGTAGGGCCATCCTACCCTCTAGCAGATCAACCCTTCCTCCCAGCTTGGTATCATCTGCAAACTTGCTGATTATGGACTCAATCCCCTCATCCAGATCATCAATAAAGATATTAAACAGGACGGGACCCAATACTGATCCCTGGGGGACACCACTGGTGACCGGCCGTTTCTTTTTAATGTGTTATATAAATGGACAAATGTGAACATAATATTTTGACCAACTTTTGGGGATTGTATGGATTGTAGTGTGTCTATGTTACTATACATTGCTCTGCAATGACATGTAGTTGATTTTTGTAGACAGGAGAATACGCTGTGCTACAGAGATCTGACACAGATACTTGGTGCGCAGATCCTGTGTCAGGAGAAGTATATCAGCGTGGCAGCACAGATTTGGATGGCAATCCTGAATGTGAGTAATCTGTTACCTGCGGCCTGTGACACTAGCAGCAATGTCTCTCACTTCACAGCATGTGTACTTCCTGTTCAGAGTTGGACTCAGAGTTTAATTCCTCAGTGAGATGGTACATGCAAGTACACCACGTCATTGAAAGGCTATCTGAAAATAGTTATCCTTTACTGTCATAGTGCGGGAAATAAACCAATCTAGACAAACTGATGGACAGGTTTCTATGCATTGTTTTGCACATTTGATTTCTCACCACCATAGAAAATTCTTTGGGCTCATGGATGAATTTTCTAAGGCAGTGAATCCTGAATTGAGCAAACTGGGCTGTGTGCAGTCAGTGAGTACATTTTACATGGACCACAACCACTCCGTGGAATGTAATTATATCTACCTTTGTATTGTCTTCAAATAAAGACAGAGAACTTTTGAAGTATCACAGGAGATGGTTGATCCTAAAAATTGAAGAATCCCTGCTCGTAGGAATTGAGATGCCCTACAGGAGCCTTTGCACTGCTTATGCTTTTCTGAGCTCCACAGGCAGCCCAAGAACCTGTGGTTCTGCTGTGCTTGTTTCTTCAGTTGTTCAGCTAGTGATTTTTCTGCTTTCGTCTCCATAGAAAATTTAGGATAATAAAGGGCTTGCTTGCAGTTAAACCTGGAACTTCTAATAGAGTGCATAATCACTGAGGAGAGGATAGTGAGTTAGTACTTCTACCTGACCCAGCAAGTCTGCTTTCTTCTTCTCATATATTGATAAATGATAGAAGTCCATGAAGATGTGCGATAGGCCTGATGAGGGGTAACTAACTGCACATTCACTGAGGAATTAGTTCTGTAACGGTTCGTTACGCAGGTTTACAAGCTTACTCTGATGCTTGCAGCTGAACAAAATTAATAAGAACTGGCTTTGTCTCAAGTTTGGATTGAACTTTTTGGATCTTCATGTCAGAGAGTTTTCTGCATGCTCATGTCCCCGTTTTGTTTGTAGAAGACCATAAATATTGCTGTTCTGTGATTTTTTTCACAGTTTTGAAGGTACAAAAATGGGACATTGTGTCTATTTTAAAATGTAAATAATCGTATATTACTTTTAAATTTAGCTTAATAAAAAATCCTTGCTAGAAAAATTAATGTTTTAAAAATATTAAATATCAACATCTAAATGATACACTATCAAATTTATAGTAAAATGATGTAAACTGTTTTTCAACTATTTTATTGATGCAAACCCATATAACTTACATTTTAATAGTTAGGAAAAAATGGATTTTTCTAGTGGAAGAAAAAATTCTCAGTTTCTATACTGATTGAATTTATTTATGGTTTCATGATCACTCATTTCTTCCCTCTAATAAGAGTCTGAAAGCACTGCTGTTAAAGTCTTTAGGACAGTTTTCCTTCTGTTCTGTATCTTGCAACAAATTTCTCTGTTTAAAGGTCCTAGTTTTTGTAATATGCTGAAGTCTAAAACTGGTTTACGAGAAGCTGGCAAAGGCTACATCCCACAATGTGAAGGAGACAACGGGACTTTCTCACCCATGCAGTGCAGCCAGGATCAAGAGAGCTGCTGGTGCATCTTTGACAATGGAGAAGAGGTGCCAGGGACAAGAGTAAATGGAGGAAGACCTGCATGTGCAAGTGAGTTCCCGCTTGAGGCCCAATGCTTCTGAGCAAGTCCAGGAACTTGACAGATCCTAAGTTTTTCTAGTATTTAGTTGTATTTAATCTTCTTTGTTCAGACCTCTGTAGAGACTTTTGCTCAAGTGGTATGCTTATCTTTGTGTTATAGCAGATTTTGGACCTACTTGAGCAGGATGTCCAGTTTTCAAGTACTTTGCCAAGGGGAAAGGAGAGGGAAATGGTTCTTTGACTTTTCCTTATTCATAAAATTGGTAAAATCAAAGCAGTTGAGCTATGGAACTTACTTAAAAAGTCAATCTGAACGGCTTCCTGCAAACTTGAACCTATTCCAGTTTGAGCTGGCTATGGGATTAAAAGCCATTCAACTGACTAAAATAAAATTTGAGAAATGTATGTTTCTGCCATTCCTACACTTGGCTTGTGACCAGAGTTGTGAATAAATGTGCCAAAACACTACATATTCACAGAATATTTCCTGCATGGATGGAGCACCAAAGCAGAAGAATTCACTCATGGTTTCCAGTGAGATGTCCAGATGGGACACATTTGGATAAATTTAATTTGTTATGGACTTCTCATCATTGAAGTGAAACAAAATAAATTAAACTTTCTAAAGGGCTATGCTCCAAAGTGTAATGATTAGTGAAAACTAGAGACTCAAAAAGAAAACCTTCAACTAGTGCTGCAGGATTCTACTATTTCCATATTTTTTGATGTGCTTTTTTTTTTTAATGAGAGCTGTTGGTAGATTTAGGAAACTGAGACTAAATGATAAGAAATTGCTTTGATTTCCTTTTGTGATTCTGCTATATAACGAGCAACACATGCTTACCAACCAAGTACCTGATTGTGTCAGGTCAACTGCTGTAAGGCATTTTAGTCAATCAGAGCTCCTCAGCCAATTTAGAAATCACCATCAACGTAATTCTCTTTGAATTCTCTTGTATCAATAGAGAACTATGTGGATGGGATTATATGAGAGGCCACAAGGAGACTCCAGGTTTTATTCCCCCTTGCAGTGTGGTGCTGCATGGGGATGCCCAGCTGAAGTCTGAGGAGATGAGCTCCAGAGCTAGGGTGTGAAGTTGCCATGTCAGTGTAGTAGTCAAATACAGGTTTGTAGCTCTTTAAAGAAGCAAAGCTCATCAGTCTAACGTGTGCAATGCTGCTGCCATCGTGCTTTCAGATTGTGAGCTACTATCACTGTGGGACACAGGTCTGCGTGGTATTTATTTTGCTTGGACTGGCTGGAGGAACTCAACATGACAACAAGCGCTCAGCAGTATGGATTGACTTTCCCATAGACTCTGAAGTTGAACAGGGAAAAGTGGAAGTGTTTCTAGCAGGCCAGATAAAAGTCAAAACTAGTTGTAGGTGTTACTCTCTTGAGATCTACTTTTCTCTACAACAGCTAATCTTCTAGATTTCTCCCAAAATTCCAAGGGAATTCATGGAACACATTCTAAGGAGGGTGTAGGTGAACCCACAGGATATGCCCCTAAGATGATTTTACATTTTACATGCACATCTGATGTTTCTTGGAATCCTGTAATGCTGTACTTTTCCTACAGGAAATAGTGACTGAATGATTAATGTCTTCTCTTTTTTAGACGACTGAGCTGAGAGAGAGAACCACTTTTAAAATATAGTGGAAACCTGGCTTTACTGAAAGCTATTTCTTATTTTCTGCATAGAAATACTATTGAAATAGTTTTTAATGATTTTCCTGGATTTTGAAATAGCAATGGAACTTTTTCATGCTAAACATCTTAGTTATTGTGTGAGAATAAAGAAGCAAAATTTATTTTTCCCCTCAGTCTATCCAACCTTATTCCTTTAGCCCAGGGAACTACTGTTAATTGCTCAGGAAAAGGGAAAGGAATATTGTCCTGCTGTCTTGGAGATCTTGACTGTCAGCAAAAGAAGCTGTTGTGGGGGGAAAGTATGATAAACTTCTCCAGCATCAGAACGGACAGCTGTAAACAGCAAGTAATAACTTCACAGTGCCCAGTGCATGCAATGAGGTTTTCATTACCTTAATCATTTCCATCAGAGGTTGATTCCAGCTTTTTCTAGTTGACATGCACTGGAGAGATGATGCCAAGTATCCTAACAATCCTCACACACATCTCCCATCCTCATGCCATTTTCCACAGCTCTGACTAGAGATAGAGGAGAGAAAGCCTTCCAAAAAGGGCCCTGAAGACAGTGATTTCCTTATGGAAAACTTTAGAAATACCTATGAAAGAAGTGTCAATATTCAACTGGATTCTGATTCACTCCTGCAGGACTGAAACAGAAGAATGAGAAAAAAGTACAGATTGGATAACATTAGCAAATGAGGTGACATCTGTAGAGGGATATATGGATAAATTACAGTTTGTGAAATGAAACATGTGACCCACACTGGGAAACCATCCATCACTTATAATTTGGGGGCTGGTTATTTTTGTAGTTCGTACACCAGCTCTCATTGGAATAGGCACAAAAAGACTGTACCAGATACAGCTGAGACTGGATTTGAGTTGTTGGATACGGAAATGTGTTAGAGCAATAAAGGGAAAACAGACTGATTTTTATGTACTTTGTATGAAGAGATATTAATGTAATTTACACATAATGGTGGGTGTAGTTTACATTGTTAGGATACATATTACTGTCTTTTTTACCGTGATACCTTTTGGTCCTAAAATCTTGGGAAATTTGTTATTAAAAGTTTGTTAAGCAAGGATGCCAGGTTTCCAGTTCTACTGAAAAAGAGACTGGATACAGAGTGAATTACTGAAGAGAAGGAATGTAGTGGCCCCATTTACAGTTATTGTAAAAAAGTTGCTATAAAAGAAAAAAATGCATTTGGCAATTCAGAGAGACCATTACAAAAGCCTTTCACTCTGCCTTTGTAATGTTCAGAGTTAGATAATAAATGTGTACCGTGCACACTGGATCCCAGATTAATCCTGTAAAGTTTTTAGCTTTAGCTGGAGTCACTGCTAAGCTAAGGAATTGATCTCTATATCTCCATGAGAAGGGATGAGAGATAGGCTGCTCAGACCTGAAACATCAGCAATGCTAGCCTTCCTCCATTGACTAGGGAGGTGAATTTTATAATATGAAAACATGTTTTTCTTCATCTATTTTTAAGTGAGGAAGTAATTTTTTCTTATGTTTTGTAGCTCTAGAACTCAGTGTTCAATTGATACTAGAAATATTCAGTAATTAGATTGATATTTGGCTAATACCGACTGAAGCTGTTGGGTTGTACAGGTTAGTAGAAATTAATTATCATTGTAGTTATTCTGCTATAATAGTCTGTTACAGTGGGCAGCAGAGTTGAATCAACAGTATTGATGCAGAGTGAGTTGATAGGGTAAACTTTGTGCTCCAACAGTAGCTGTATAATACTGTTAAGGACCTGCTACATCACTAAGAACATCCTGGTGTCATTGAAGACACTGTAGTCGAGAGCTCCTGATCTTAAAATTTTTGAACTTCAGTCTAAAAGGAATGGAGTATTTATTTTTTTTTACCCCTCACTGTTTCCACTGCATATCTCTTATAAAGGCTTGTTCTGCTGATGGTTAGAAAACTTCTCATTTCCTGCTTAAATTTATTCATGACTGCTTTAAAATTATCTGTACTTAGAAGCTATGCACGTAGCTTTCTGGACCCAGTGCATTTAGCCATCAAAGACAATATATGTCTTTTCATCAGCTTTAGAAGAAAGAACTGTGCTGATTTGAAACCAGATCCAGGCTGAGATGAGTGGGAAATGCACAGAGTACTGTCTAGGTTTTCTCTGTTGGTATAAGAGTTATGTGCACTTTTTACTAGAAGCACTTCACAGTATGCCATTAATCCCCTTTCTTATGTACCTTAAGGTCCACAGTGTGCTCTCCCTTTTGATGCCTCATCTGTTCTCAGAGGAGCTGTATTTTGTGAAAATGTTTCTGGCCAAGGATCAAGCATTCAGCAGTGCCAGCTGGTGTGTCACCAGGGCTTCCACAGCGCCTCTTCTACCACGTCGTTTTGGTGTGATGTACAACAGCGTCAATGGGTCTCGGCTGCCCCGCTCTATCAGGCCTGCCAGAGTATGTCTGAACTGCTGTGGGCTGGGAAGGGCATATAGCAATGTAAATAGATGTACAAAAACTAGCTTTCATCACAAAACTGCTGCGTGAGTGACGATAATAGGACACAACAGTTACATGGGAGTTGCTAAATTAAGGTGCAATGGATTAGTCCTGTCTTCCACCATTCTCATCTCTGTCTCTTGGCTGGCTCCTATGCCAGAAATAGTTCTGCTTTTCTGTAATAATATAGCTATAAATTGTTATTCAATCTATATGCAGATTTTTCTTTGCAAGTTAAAGGTGCTGGCACCATGAAACAATTCTGATGGAAACAGTCCTGGAAGAACAGATGAGTGCCAGATGTTTGAATTTGGCAGAACTTGACTGTTTATTTGCATAATCAACTCACTGTTACTTCTGCATCTTTTCGTAGCAGTCTGTTCCTCAGAATTATTGTTGTCTTTGTGGGCTGACTTGTGGTATTTTTTTCAAATGATTTTTCTTTCAAGAAAAAAAAGACACTTTAAATCTTGAAAGAATCAGTTGTCTGTTCAGAACTCATGTAATTGGATGTTAATTTCGGTCTTTTCACTTATTTCAAATAGAGATACATTCTGATCGAAATGATAGTTTGTACCACTGCTGAACTTTGAGAAATGCTGATCTTGACGTCAAGTTTGAAGCTATTTTATCTCTCCAGAATGGGTTAAATTATTCTGGTAACCTCTGCATTGATGCATTTCCAGTTGTATGCCAGGCCTTTTATTCCTAATGTAAACTATTTTAAACTTTAAATTTCAGACTGAGACTTTTGTCTGTCTGTAATCTTGTTTGCTAGGTTTTTCTAGCATGTTATGAAGTATCTCTCGTTTGCCTGGTTTCTGTGAGTAACTATTTGTAAGGACAGAGTAGAGTGTGGCAAGCTAAGGACTTCCCACAGTACTTGTGTTTGAAATAGAGCACTGTTTTAAAGAGAGAGAAAAAAATCCCAACACAGCAGAAGGTCATTGAATAAACTTCATGATAGTGGAGAATTCACCACAACCCTCAGTAATTTGTTCCAATGGATAATTGGCCACACTATTAAAAATCTTGTTTCCTGTTCCTTGCACATGCACTTAAAGACTGTGGTTAAGTCAGCTCTTAACTGCTCTCTGATAAAATAAACAGATAGAAGGCTTTGTGCCTTGCAGGAGGAAGCGGGCTTTTGTGTCCTCTAGTCCCTCCCATCATTCTCCTTGGATGCTCTCCAGGCTTTCCCACACTTGTTTTCAGGTGTGAGGGACTCGGGGAATTGTGCTCCAGCAGTGAGGCTTCTGATACACAGCAAGGCTCGTAGAGGAGGTAAATGAGAGTCTGCCTCTTTTCCAGGCTGGTGGGAGAAGAGCTCCAATTTGGACCTGGTATGACAGTATCATACTGTGCTGAATCTGAGATGAAGCCTGGGATCAGAATAACTCCAGTTGAGACAAGAATTTTTTTTTCATATCTGAAAACTGGCTAAATAGATTTTCATTGTGCAACTGATGAGTGCACGAGTTTGTCATCGACTTGTATGATTTGTGTCAATTTGGTTTGCCAATTTGGAAAGCTCTTGTAGATGTCTGCATCAACATGATTTTTATGCAATCAAAATTATTTTCTCCTAAAACTTGATTCCCAGTTAATTTCACAATTAGGTTTCTGAAAGCCTATTTGAATTACTTTCATTTTCTTTAACCATTTTATTCCTTTTTTAATAGAAGTACTTTCATGATTCTGTCTAAGAGAAGCGGAGGTTGACAGGTCAATAATTCCCATCTTGCTATTTCTTTTCTAAGTATTGGTTTAATGTCAGTTTTATCTGGAAATTCGTATCTGACAAGGCTTATAAAAAATCATTAATGATCCAGATTGTTCCTTATCCTTCTGTGAGTTAGTGCTCCAGTAAAATATCTCTTTATTATTCTATAATTATAGCACCAGGCTTTTTTCCCTAATGCACAACATAGATATTTGTCAAGCACATTTCTTACTGCTTATTGTTTACTTCCAAAAAACTCTAATGCTTTCACCTAGAAATGGGAAGATCTATTGATACAAGATCAAAATGCCAATTCAACTCTATCTTTTTTTCAAAGTAACTTTGAAAGTCAATTCCTACATTAAACACTGAGGCTAGCAAATGCCTTTTCTACTTGTTTTTTAGAGCTCCAATTATTTCAGACCGTTCAGGCTCAAACACACTTTCAACTGCTACTGCCTCCAGAGAAGACTTGTAGTTCTGACTACTCTGGATTACTCCAGGCATTCCAGATATTTATCTTAGATGAGATGAAGGCTCGTGGTTTCTGTCACCTCCAGGTAATTTTAATTCCATATTCTTTGTTGATGTGGATTTTTAGGAGGAGTTTTTGTTTGCTTTTAAATAATATAGGTGAGACTCAAAGAGGAACTCTGACTGTTTGAGAGAGATGAAAGATCATAAAATGCCATGAGTCTTGTATGGACGGCTTGAAAAGTAGGGTGTTTATTCTCACTGACCCCACATCAGCAAATCAGCTTAGCTGTAGATATAGAAGTCATATCACATCAGTCCAATATTTATTACAAATATGTTTTGATGGAAAATAACTTTGACTATTCTTACACTGAGTAAATTACCTGCCAAAATTATTTCTCCTACTTCTACATATGTATATACAGTCACTTTTGAAAACACTGCCTTTGAGCATAGCAAGTGCAAATTGATAGGGAAAGCCAAGAACCAGAAGATTGGCTGACTATGCTTTAATTTAATTTTTAATTCCAGGTAAACACATTTGGAAATACTGGCTCAGTTTCTGTCTGTGATGAATCCAGTGTCTATGTTGAATGCCTGAGTGTGGACCGCCTGGGGGTGAACGTCACGTGGAGGATTCAGCTGCAAAACATCCCGGCAGATTCTCTCCCTGACTTACATGATATTGGTAAGGTTTTTTTCCTGCTGATGTTTCTTGTGAATTAAGTTTGCTTTGCTTTTAATAGTTTTGCTTCCCTATCTCTGCTTTTACGGGAGGTGCTGAAAGGTATTATAAATCCTCGCTGAAATAGTCTGACTTTATGAAACTGGCATTGTGTTTCTGAGCTCTTGGTGTTGATTTTGAGCTCTTCAGGCTGTAACTGCACAGTAGAAAGGAGATACGAATGAATATTTCTTTCAGATAGGACTGTCTCTCCCAGCTTCCTCAACTGAGATTGGAAATTACTTTATTGGACATGAGCTGAACAGTCACTGATTTTAATTTCCATTGGGCAGGTTGTCAGTGGTGGAAAAGATTGTGTTCCTTATTGGGTTGTACTCAGAGAAACACAATTAACATGTTGCCAAAAACATATCTAATTTCTTGAAAGTTTTTTCTTTCTTTTTTTTCCCCCTTTTTATTGCACTACCTTTGACACTAAAGAACAGCTTTTACCTTGGAAGTCCTAGAGTATTTATGCAGAGACCATAGGAGTGGCAGATCTTTGCTGTGGTTTCCAAGTAAGTTAGGAATGGTATAAGGAACTTCTTTCAAAACAGTCAGTGTTTCACTTTAGAACTAAAGAAGTAGAAGATATATCCCAAGTTCAAATGCCCTCTGTGTTAGTATTTCTCTAGTTTTACTGCTTTGCAATTGTGTTCCAAGCACTAAATATAAATAACTCTGTCTGCACATGTCCTTTCTTCTAACTTTGGGGCTTGGAGACATGTGCCCTAAAACATTTTTGTCTGATCAGAGCTGAAATCAAAACCTTTCAGGACACAGAGAGTGGCTGCAGTGATTATGAGGTTCTTGGCTTTCAGTCTGTTTATGTCCATTCAGTTACTCCAGCAGTTTGCAGAAGGTGGATCAAAGTAGAAGTATGTTTGGTTTTATATTTATATTACTTTTGAAAGTGTTCATAAGTATTTGTTCGATTTTGAACATTTGTTAAAAAATACAAAAGGCATTGTATTTTTGTCCCTCTCCTCACTATAATTTCCCTGAAGTACTAAAATTGCTTTTCAGGGAATGACTGCATGGTTTAAGAAGAGGTAGTATGAGTCTGGTCTGTGGAGACCAGACAACTGGGAAGCTGCTGTCTCTATCCTCTTGGCACCACCAACTTCCATTACCTTCTAAGGGCAGATTTATGTATTTCTGTTTGAGGTGTTTTCTGATGTATTTACACAGAGTGAGCAAATTGGCGCTCTCATTTGAAAATCTGTGCTACTGAAATAGCTTTATTCTTTTCCAAGCTTTTTTATGGGTAAAATAGAAGGCTTGCTCTTGGAGTAGCAGAGAAAAAAATTGCTAAACTGAAGTGCAGTGTGCATATGTTCCCAATGAAAAACCTCATGACTTTTTTCTTGTAGATATTTTCATGTATTAAATTCCGAGGCTGTACAAATCTCTTCCTGAAGGATCTTATGCCATTTGGCCTGTAGCTTAGACCTCAGTTCTAAAACAGTGAGAAACACTTGCAGTAACTTCTCTCTTTTCGTTCAACAGGCAGAAATATTAATGATTATAAAAATAAGCTTTTGGTGTATGATTATACGTTAAATTGTTCCCATCAGTGAGACTGGAGGAAATCAGTCTCTGCTCTCTACAATCAATATTTTAATCTGTACCTTTATTCTCTTGTATTTTCCTTAAACAGAAAAAAAAACAACAAACCAAACAACCAGCAAAAAAAATAAGACAAAAATCCACCAACAAATTTAATTTTTTCTCTTCTCACACTTTCTCAATTGGCCAATATAAATTCTAGGTAACAGTATGATCCCTCTCGCATTGAAATTATGTAGACGTAACACTTTAGGAGATGGTTAATAGGCTTGATGGAGTTCAGCTGGTGGCTGGAGTTGGTGATCTTAGAGGTATTTTCCAACATTAATGATTCTATGATTCCATGGTAATATATATGCATGAATATGTAGTGTAGCCATAGGAGGGTCACACTTAGTGATGGTGTTAAGAACTTTTTAACACAGGGAAGCGTTTTAGACTAGAAGAAATTTGACAGACTTAAGTGGGTACTTACTGGTTTGACTGTCTTCTTTTTTTCTTCATGTAAATTTCCTCCAGCTGTTATTTCAAGGTTATTTTTAATTTTGGTTCAGCTAGTCACTAGACAATTCAGAATTATATTTGTTTGAATAAAAGGCTAATCTGCTTATTCCTTCTTTCAATTATGATACAATTTCTGGTAAAGTATTTGCAAAATATTGTTGGTTATATGGTGATCTCCAATGATTTCTTTGTGAGCTAAGTATCATTTTGGCCTGAGATTGAACAAAATTAAATGCTATTTTGTTGATCATAGTGTGTGTCAGTTTAGCAGAAGGAAGGGTTGCTCCAAGATGGAGGCGACAGAGCATTGAGCATACAAGGTCACAGCTGTCAGCTTTAATGCAATGTTTGTTCACTTTAGTCCATAAATGTAAAATCCTGGTGTCCCTCCTCTTCAAGGGGGAAACAACATCTACACGACGTCAATTGTCTATGGGCCAACATTTAGGAAGAATGAGCACCTATGCTGTCTTCGTTAAAGGTCTAGGATTATCATTCAGAAAAATCATGGTACCTCTGTGGTCCACTCAACACAGGTAGGAGGGCAGCGCTGTGTTGCTGAAGCCTTGTACCTGGCTGTGAAATTCCTTCCTCGTGCAACTGAAAAGCCTCCTCTGGGCAACAGCACCAAGTTAGGAAACTCACCATGTCAGAGGGCAGAAGTACCCTCAACTATTTGCCTTGGATGCACCTTAGGTTGTTGGTTTATACTCATAAAACTCAAAAGTATATAGTGTGTAGAACTTGCCGTTTGCTAGGTTACTGAGCTGCCCATCACCTGTAGCTATAGGAGACCCTTGTCTTGCAAATTTGAAGCAGTAAACCACACCAACATTTTACTCAATGCCATCAAGCTTGTAGGGATAAACAGAATGTGACAGCAAACAAAATCTGCTGGGAATACTGCTCTTGTAGTACTTCTGTTCCAGCAAAACTGGGGAATTCTCTCTTGATCTAGCGCTGAAAATTGTTTTTGCACAAGTCATTGAAAAGGAAGTCATCTGGGCAACAGAGAAAATAGGGAGCACCAGCTTCAGCAATTGTGAAGAACTTGTCTGTTGCATAGGGGTACGTGTTGAATATAAGTAATATGACAGAAGGTGACATATTGTTACAAATGCTGGCCTTCCAAAGCAAACCTACAAAATGCTGAAAAAGGAAAAAGTGATACCCATTGAGAATACAGGAATAAATGAAATCTGAATGCCAAATTATCCTAGTTTTTTTTAATTTTCCCACCTTTAGAAAATGCAATTGTTGGAGAAAAACTCATTGGAGCATTTATAAAAGTGATTAAAGATGGCAATTTTCTGCTGCATTTGGACTCCAAGCAGTTCCTAGGAGATTCTTTTATTGATTTTCCCCGGGATGAAGAGTTTGATCTGTCTCCAAGCGTCCAGCTAGGATGCACAAATGGGTTTCGAAGAACTTCATCTCCTGGGAAAGCAGTCCCAGGTTCACAAGGATGTGGTAAGTCTCAATTTAACTTTCCCTTCTTTGATGCTATTGGGGAATCAGTATAAAGCTAAAGTCAAAGAATCATCAGTGTTTCTGGTTAATATGTGAAAGGTGCGAAGCACCGATGTCAATGACAAATCTGTGGAGAGAAGGGAATTAGTGCTTTAGGTACTGTTCATTCCTTGCGTTGAACCAGTGGTTTGGAGTAGGCATTATGACACTGACACAGAAGAATTTGCAAACATTTTTGGGGATTTTTAGAAAAAAAATCTGGTATTAGAAAGCCTTTCTGTAGTGTATGTGATCCTTCAGAACAAGATTTCGCAAAGATAATGGTGCCAGAGCTTCAGATAATGTTACGCTACATGGAATAGAAACTTAGATGCAGACATGGCAAAAGTCCTGAGATTGTGAGTTAATGGACCAAGTTGAGCCAAATCAGATTAAAGCTTTCTTGGTGTTGACCAGCAGCCAGACTTGATTGCACTTCTGCCCTCTTTTCTTCTTCTTTCCTTCTGTTTAGTCTGCTTCCCTGAAGCAGGCTATCTCTCTGCCAACATCCTGCTTAGGGCTGCAAATCTTACCTTTTTGATGGATCCCTGTGGTTGTGCCTAAAATTCATGCGTGCCAGGTCATGCTACCAAAGAGCCTTTGCCTTAACAGCCCTGCACTTTTTTCTATCAACATCAACCCTCCTATAGTACAACTCTCATCATTCTTGAGTTACCCTCGGTGAGTCTGTGTCTTATGTCAGTTTGAGATGTGACCATTATGTCTAGCTTTTTTTTTTGAAATAGAGGAGGGATGGACCACTTCTAGGCATAAGATCAACAGAAGTAGGCATTGGATAATTTTTCCAAAATAGGGAATATTTTCAGATTGGAAAATATTAGCACTATGAAGTTTGACAGCCTAAAAGCAAATCAAAATTTGCTAAGATGGGAGGAAGTGTTGATCTGTTTGAGGGCAGGGAGGCTCTACAGAGGGATTCTGGCTGTAGAAGGCAGCACTCAGTAAAACAGATTTAGAGATGCTGAGACAGTTCTGCTCCAGCTTTTGGCAGACATTTTGTGTTCTGAAAAGTCGTAATAGACACTGGTTTATGTGGTAGGACTGTATTTTATTCTAAAAGATTTAGGAATTCAGTTTCTGGTTCCTTTGAGATAGACATATCTATATATTTAGATTTATTTTTCTTTATGATCGTTTATCCTTCTGGGTCTGTTTTTCTACTAACAGTAGGGACTAGGAATAAGAAGTTATTACCTGTGATTACAGAAATAAATGTTGTGTGAGGGTGACAGGAATTCTTTCTTTATTCTCTTCCCTTTCCTTTTCCATCATGTTGTTGAAATACAAATTGTCTTTTCAGATCCCAATCTTATTGATTTGTTTGGTTTGGTTCCTCTGTAAGTGGCATTTTTCCCTTGCTTCAGGAAGCATGGACAACTCTTAGTAGAGGCATCTTTCTAGTGTTCTTAATAAACTTAACTTTTTTCATTTAGGAACATCCAGCTTGCATGACTTCACCCCTTCATCTCTCTTGTATCTTCCTTATAGTCCTCTGTTTCTTTAGGTTTGCATCTATTATAGCTTTGTTTCATGCTTTTCTGCCTGTTAAATTGGTAACATGTATCATGTGTTATTTCTTCTTCTGTGACATTTAATTTTGGTGTCAGTCTTACACTGAGCTGCTTTACCCCACAGCTATTTATGAATGTAATTCCTTAAGAATCTGAGGTTACAGTCCTATTAGCTAAAGTTTAAGAGGATGAAAGACATTTTCTTTGCTAAGGTGTGAACCAAAAAGAAGAGAGCTGGAAACTGTTCAGGAGGCAGCTTTATGAACTCAACCCCTCTTCCCCTATTTATTTCAGGAGAAAGTCTGAAGCCTGTTTGTGAATTATCTTTGGGTTTTTTTATGTTTTCTATGCTGACTTTTTTTATTATTTAGAATGCTTGACGATCCTAGCCGAGTTGCTTTGAGCAGAGCATAACCTAAATCAAATAAAGCACTAGATTTATAGCTGAGCTGGCAGCTTGGGTCTTCATTGGTAATAATCTGTTTGAAGAATCTTGAATCCCAGATTTTCCCACTGTTCCTGGAGGGAAAAACGGAAGTGCAAGCATTGGGTAATGATTAGTTGTGACAGTCTTTAAGCGTGCTTAGCGTAGTGAGAGCTACTCTTAAGTAAAGGGAGGCTACTGTGAGGAGTGGCACCCCTGTGCGGAGCTTCTCTGTATTTCCCCACTGAGTTGTTCTTTAGCCTGGAAATTGCTGCTCAACATGTTCCCTTGGTACACAGAAGCCTGAGTCTTGTTAGAAGTGAAGCCAGGATACAAGCAAGGGATTCAGTTTGGGTGTTTAAATTTGAATTTTACTTTATTGTTTGATTATTTGTTTTATTTATTGTATCCCTAGAATTGGAAAGAAATTTTGAGGCCAAAGCTAATGCTTAGTTCTGCGACTTTGGCTCAAGGCTATTCTCTAGTTTCTTATATTGTTAAAACTTATGAATGTTAAATCTTGAAAGAAATAAAATATGATTGTTCATCTGACTTCTAGAATCAAACTTAACCTCTGTGTGATCATGTTAAGTGTAGCCTATATCTGAAATATATATGCCTTCAAGAATTATTGAATCTGGAAATCACGTGTCTCTGTGCCAGCAAGCTTGGCTTTTTTTTTGTCCTCTGTTAATCTTATGTGTGAGAGATAAGGTAAAATTTCTTAAAATGTGATTGGAGACACAGACGTTACACATCATGACTGTAACGATAAAGAAAAGAGGATGCTTTACAAAGATTAAGTTATTGCATTTTAAACTTTAATTGCTTAATTAGAGTCCTTCATCCTTTGCATTTTGACTTCAATTTAGACATGAATTACTCATTTCATTTTAAGTTCTACTTTTGTTCATTTGCCATGGGTATGATCCTTTTTGCATGTGTTGGAAAGTATCTTTAAAATATATCAGATGCTCTTGTGTATTAAATAATATGCATGAGAAAGGAAAATTCTGTCTGATCCAGGATTTTTTTTTCTGTAATTGATTTTAGATGTGTGCTAAACCTAGATTAATTGCGTTGGTCTTGGGAGGAAAATCTGTCTCACAGTTGTCTCATCCTAGATTTTCCCATTGGGCCATTTAGAACAGATGAAGGAAGATATGATTATTTTTAAAATAGGTATCTTTTTAGTCTATTATAATTTAGGTGCTCCTATAAATTAAACTAGCTTACATTCCAGTGTGTTTGACAGAACAGTAATTCATCACATGGGTTGTAGTGAGGAAGGCCAATTTTCCATTACTGTTCCTCTCTCATAAAAGCTTAAACTGCTGTCAAGATGTAAGGCAAAAGCAGAAAAAGTCCAAAAACATACATTTGATAGTGTTTTGAAGGAAATCTACATCTGGAAAGCAACTGTGAAATAACAAATAGAGGTGTCAACCTTACAAATGCATCTGTGGCTCTTCTGTTTTAACGTTCGCTTGAATAATCTGGAGGCACAGTATTTTATGACCTCCCAGAAGACAGAGTTTTCTTGATAATATGTAACAGGTCAGCTGGAAAGATTACTCCTGATTGTTCTGAAAATGATATATATATGTAGACTAAGAATATCTTTTTGTTTTATATTTGGGTTGTTATATGTACAGCTAATGACTTTTAATCCAATCTTTACTGTTTAGGTTGGAAGTGCTTACCAAAAATTTAATTACCAGGAATTCAGAATGAAAGTGTTACCATATGGTGGATTTCTGTGTGACATTATTGGAGTTTCTACTCCTAGGAAACTTCCCGTTTCTGTCTGTAACATTAGAAGTTACTCTGTTTGTAGCTTGTGTTCCTTTATTTTCTATTACAACCTATCTACAAAGTGCATTATCTTATTACAAATGGATTTGACATATGGAAATCAGGCCTGGACTTGACATCTCCAAAGAATTGATGTGCACTAGTTCAAGAACAAGTTTAGGGTGATCTGATTAAAAAAGGCCACTGTCTATGTTCCCGTCACTGGTGAGTTTAATGCACGTTTAAGGTGTGTTTGCCTCTGTTATCCCACCTAGAAACACATATATTAAGAGCTTGAAGCCTATGAAAATTCTACCAGCATGATATATATGTACACCCATACATATGTGTGCAAATGCCTGAACTGGTTGGATTCAAAAAGAGTAATAAGGTGTTTGTTCTTTTTGCAGTTGTTTGTCCTCCAGGCAGTTATTTCCAGAACAATGAATGCATTCCCTGCCCTCTTGGCTACTATCAGCATCAGACAGGACGTTCCTCCTGTATCAAGTGTCCTGTGGGCAAAACTACTGAATACAACGGGGCATTCAGCACTGATCACTGTAAGTTGAATTCATTTTTCCCCTTATCCTTTGTATTGTGACTTCAAATAACTAATGGATTTGTTTTTTACATCTGTAAGTTTAAAAAAAATCCTCCCTCTGGGGTTTTTGGGGATGGATATGATCCCTTCTGCATACATTCAAAGACACTTTACAGAGACAGAACAAAATGTCTGGTATTTTGACCAAAAAATGCATGAGAAATGAGTGGTCAGTCTCATCCAGGATGTTGTGGTTCCTTCTGATGTGTTCGTTGTCCTCAGAAATGACATCTGGGTTTTCAGTATCAGTGAGAAAGACCTTAGTTCATTTATTGGCACTTTCATGCACATTAGAGTAGTCTTATTTTGTGCACCACTTTCACCTGCAAATACAGATACTTTCTCACAAAGCAACTATCAATACGTTCACAAAAGTTGGTGTACTCATTTTAAATGATTGGTGGAGTTCACAGTCCTAAGGGTTTTGGGTAAAGTCAGGACCCTGAATTTCAGGAAAGCAAACTTCTGGCTCTTCAAGGAGTTATTCAATAGGACCCTCTGGTAAAGAGCCATTGGTGACATGGGAGCAGAACAGAGCTGCCAGATCTTTAAGAGCACTTTCCATGAAGCACAGGAGTTCTTGATCCCCAGGTGTAAGAAGGCAAGAGGCCAGCAAGGCTGAGTTGAGACCTGCTGGTCAAACTAAAGAGCAGGAAGAAAGTGTAACTTCCCCTGACAAGCAAGACTGGCAAATTGGTTACAACACACGAGATGGTTGAGGTACTCAAACAACATTTTTGCCTCAGTCTTCAGGGTGGTGACTGGGGGAGAAAAGTGCTTTCCACTGTAACAGAAGATTAGGTATGATATACTTGAGGAACATGAACATATGTAAGTCTATGGGACCTGATGAGATACATCCTAGGGTCCTGAGGAAATCAGCTGATGTAGTTGCCAAGCCACTCTCCATGATACCTGACAAGTCATGGCAGTCAGGTGAATTTCCAGGTGACTGGAAAAAGGGAAAAATTGCACCCATTTTTAAGAAGGATAGGAAGGAAGGCTCTGGGAACTAATAACCTGTCAGCCTCACTTCTGTACCAGGAAAGATCATGGAACAAATCCTCCTAAAAATTATACTAAGGCTCATGGAAGACAGGGAGGTGATTCAAGACAGCCAGCAGGTCTTGACCAAGGGAAAGGGCTTTAGTAGCATCTAAGGAGGAGGGCATTGAGGTGGTTAACCTGTTAGGTACAGTTCACCTGGGATTCTTTGTTGCTGCCTTTGATTTTGGTTAAATTTCCAGAGTTCTTTGTCATGGATCCCAGATACTTGATTTTTAAAGATTTATAAATCATTAGAAGTATTAAGTAGTTGGGAAAATGCTGATAATTAAAATTCAAGTTCCTCATTCTTTAAGAATGAGGTGTGAGGGCCTTTTTTTATACTGAAAGAGAAAATAGGAGAAAAAGCAACAAGTAACATATGTGATGACTCTTCTGCTGTGGTTCATAACATTTTATAGATGCATTGCAGCAGGGACTGAACAAATACAGTTCCTTTTCCATACCTCTGTCCTATACAGTACTTAACATAAATAAGATCTGGTCTATTGCAGAGGATCCTAGAAGTGTTTGGAATGTGAATTACAGTAACAACAAAGCAATAAAACTGCCATGTTTCAACATGAAACATCATGAAAACTAATCTGTAATTTTCAGTGAAATCTCTGGTATACCTAGAGCACTTTTGTCCTTCAGCACTGAAACATTGTCTTGCTGCACTGACAGGACCAGAGGTAATGGGACAAACCAACACGCAAGAGGTTCCCTCTGAACATGAGGAAACTATGAGGTTACTGAACACTGACACAGGTTGCCCAGGGAGGTGGTGGAGTCTCCAGATTTGGCGATATTCAAAAGCCATCTGGACGTAGTCCTGGACAACCATCTCTAGGTGGCCCTACTTGAGTAGGGGGATTGGACCTGGTGAGCTCGAAAGGTCCCTTCCAACCAAAAACGTTCTGTGAAACCCAGTGACAGCATTATTTATCAAAGTACCTTTTGTTTTTTCTTCTCTTGTTTACTTGTAACAGGTATCACGTACTGTCAAAGCAATGAACAGGGTTTGCAGTGTGATGAAGATGGCCAGTATAGAGCTTCCCAGCAAGATCCTGACACTAAGAAATTCTTCTGTGTTGATAGCTTCGGAACAGCACTGAACTGGACTGAATCAGACAATCTCCTTGCAGACTACCAGTGCCTAGGTAAGTGTCAGAAGAATGTTTTGGATATGTTTTGACCCAAAGTAAATGAGCCTCCTTATGAAAAGGCTCATTACTTCACAGCTGGCTTACCAGGTTATGTGGATTAATTTTCCACATTTCTCCTTCATTTTGTGTCTCTTATCTACAATGGGGAAGTAATTTCCTGTAAGTGAAGAAAGAGAAGTGGGTTTGTTGCACACATAGATAGCTGACAGCGTTGCCTATATGCTGGTCTCCTGCTCTCTGTTTGGAAGCCCAAAAGGATGAGATATCTAATGCAAAAAAAGCAGGATGAGGAATTTTCTGGTTAACTCATCACTCATCAGTATGTTCATGTGAGATATACTGTGTTTGGCAATGACCTCACTGCGGGGGCATAATGTCACCTTCTAGGCTCCTGCTATATGGTATCTGATTGGTGAACGTATTCTTGGGATATATCACTGCTTCACAGCAGTTGTGAAAGGCCAGTTGTTAAGGATGAATAATTTGAAAAAAAGTCATCCATCAAACAGTCCCCAAACAGCTTGCAGTGAGGTCTAATTACACTTCTCAGCTCCAAAGTTTTGCCTTCCTCAAAAATAGTTTTCCAGAATTTTTATTACTCATCATATGATAGGTATCAAAATTAATGGAATATTCAGTTTGGAAACTGATGTCATGGTATGCTCTGAATTAGAGAATGTCTTAAGACAACTGTGATCAGTGGAAGGAGTATGAAATGGAAGGCTATGGTTGTGAAGATGTTGCAAAACTGTCTTCAGTTAAAAATAGCTATTTTTCCTCTAAGCATACTCAGGGTTGACTACAGTTTTGAACACAAGGTCTTAGCCTCTGCTGCTCTCAATTACAGGTAACTGGGTGGTTTCTTTAGACAGAGGATCCACAGCTGCTTAATTATGTTACTTACTGGCCTCAAGACCTCCTATATGAGTGTTTCTTACTCTGTCCAGGATGGAGCAGTTGTAGATATTTGTGCATGTTTTTGTAGATCATGCTAGAAGATTTCTCTACAAATAAATAGCTATATGTGTTGGCAATTTAAGGATTAAAAAAAGAAAACAAACCAAGAAGGAACACACAAGAAGTCTAGTTCTTTTTTTAACTACAACCTAATTCAATTTCAGTTTTTCTTTTATAGACCATCCTGCATTTACAGAAAGCATTATATAAATTGAAACCAATCATCTCTATTTTAAAATTTTCCCTGCCTCTCTACTTCCCTTAACTGAATTCAGCATGCAAGCAAACAGCAGCATCTGAAGACTGACCTTGCTTTGACAGGAGGCTGCTGTTGGGCAGGGTCAATAAATAACCCAACTGTTTGGGTTTTTTGAGCTGCAGTGGAAGGGAAGAATTTCCTTTTACGAATGCAAAGTAATAAACTGTAACAACCCATGCTAATTTTTATCTTTCTCTATTGTTATATTTTAAGTCATGCTTAACGTTTAATGCAATAACAGGGATGGGATCTAGAGCTTTACTCTTTGGTAACGTGAGATGAAGGAGAATTTCTGCTATGGACTAAGCCCGTGGAATGGTTGAGTAGTTGTATTACTGTTAAGAAGAGGGCAATATGATTAACAAGTTCTTGAAAATGTGAGCTGTAGAATATTTTTCATTGTAATTGCCCCTCCAAGTAGCTTTATAAACTCAAAAATTTTACCTTTATATAGAAAAAACCAAACCGAAATTCAAGAATTATAACCCACAGCTTTTCTATTACCTTTTCAGTGTTTTCAGTTTAAAGCTTTGTTACATTTTCTATCCCCTCTCTATTTTTCTCTCATATTATCATAGAGAAAATGGAGGGGTGGGATGAAGCCAGAATTAAGAAAAAACGAATCAGAAGAAATGAAATGCATTTGAAATTAACTTTTAGTTTAGAGTTTTGCATTAGAAATGAGAGCAACAAACAATTGCAAACAACATGAAAACATTTCTGCTTTTTAGTTTTATGAAAATATGAGAATTCTATTTTTAACCAGGCATCACTGCAAGTTGCAGATATAGAAGGAATTCAGTTCAGTGCAGAATTAAGTTAATACTTGTATTTTAGTGTCCTGTATATCTAGGAAGGAAAAAACCTTCCACCTCTGTTTGCACCATGATTCATCCTTCTCCCCAGCTAAGTCACAAGTGCAAGGATTTTTTGATGTGTGTGTTAACTGTCTGGCTAGGTCTCATGTTTTTTCTGAGCAGAAATGATGGTTTTATCAAAAGCAGCTGCTGACTCAGCCCTGACAACAGTGGACATTTGCTTCTGATTTAGTCCTGACTGTTTTGCTGTAAGAGTACAAATGATTGTTTTAAGAACTTATCCCTGACTTTTATTTTGTGGTTTGTGCAGACATTTCAGGGAGAGAGGCCTGGGATCCTCCTGATGGATCTCTGTGCCCATGTGTGCAACAGAGAGAAGGGCTGAGCCTCCAGACATCTCCTATGGGCTGAGATCAGACCAGAGCTCCTGCTTTTTAGTACTTTAGATCTAAGTCAGGCGTTGTCTGTAATGACCCAGAATTTTGCATTCATTTGGGGCATTTTGCAGAAAGTTGGCTACCCCGTTGACTCAATAGTGGTTCAGTACTGTGAACAAGCAATAGGAGATGGCCAGTCTGCTGCTAGAACAGAAGTCTTAATTCAATATAAACTCTCAGCCCGCTCCTAGGTAACTGTTTTTAAATGAACTGGGACTTTTTTTCAGAACAGAAGTTATATCCTTAGTCCAGCTGTCTCCTGTGTTATCTATGGAGTTATATTACATCATTTAATGAGCAAATATTTTTCCCTAGAGAGTTCATGGGCTTGTATTTCTGCCTAAAGTCTCTTTGTCTCTCTGCAGCATGAGAACTGATAATAGTACCCAGTTGATTTATATTTTTCTTCTTAGTGCTCAGAAAATTTGAGAGCATTCCTGCCTCCAGACTACTTTATGGGTCGGAAGAAGCTCAAATTCTTCAGTCTCAGTCATTTGGAGGGGACCTCCAAAGTTCAGCTTTTCAGTGCATTTCAGGTGAGGGGAACTCTCAGAAAATCTGTAAAGACAACACTAATCATCATGGAAAACAATAATCATTCCATATGCTGAACTTTTAGTTAAGTTCCTAGGTGAGCTAAATATATTGCAGTGAGTTGGTACTGAACTGCAAAATATTTACAACTTCTGGTGACTTTTGTTCAGGGAAGAGATTGGGCTTTCTTTCAGAAAGAAGTGTCTTGACTTTATGTTCCACATTAGACAAGTCATCTGACTTTAAAGTGAATTGGTATAGTTGGCAATATGGATCAGAGCTGAAATTCAGATCACGAAACATGCATTGGACTTTTCAGATGTGCAGACAAAAGAATGATTAGGTGTTCATGACGTGAAAACCAAGCTTTCACCTCTTCCCAGATTACTAGATTGACAAATAAAAGTGGAATAATCATCCTTGCTTGCGTCAGAAGGATATTATAAAGAATGTAGAGATATTCCTCTGCCAAGCCTTGCAGTGGTATATACTATAATGTATTACGTCTGTATACATCATATTTTCTGGTTTATATTGATTGAAAGTCATTTAAAACCAAGGGGAATAACTGTGCTGCCATCAGGGTGCTTTAAATCAGTACCTTACTTTGTGTCTCCTAATACTCAGACTTGTGGAGAGAAGCAGAAGTTTTGTGTTCAAAGTAAAAACACTCTGGCAATGATAGCACAGTTTGTAGAGCAGACCTCACTGAATTCTGACAAAGTCAGGGACTTTGTGTCACACATCCTAGTCTCACTGGAAATCATCTCATGCTAAGAGATGAGTCCATGAAGTCTTGTATGTGTTACTAGAATGATTTTCCTGCACCAGATCATCCCTTAGCTCTACACTGCAAGGCTTCTTGCACCTCCTTCTAAAAATGGAGACCTTCAAAAGCAAGACACTGAACTGAGACAGTCGTGGGAATTAACTTTGGGAGGAATAGATGCCCCTTGACAAGTGATCTGATTCAGTGCACATAGCCTGTATTTTCATAATGAGTAACATCCACCATCAAATGGGAGCACTGCTACAAAATATTACTGTTGAGATGCTCACTGAAGAGTAAGGATTAACCCTTCGCTCTCTGCTTCCTGACAAATTCAGACAGCTTAGCTTAGATTTCTGATATTTTGTTCTGTGTTGGTTGATTTTATACTAAAGGCATTTGGAAACATTGGACCACTTTGCTAGTATCTCACATCTGCCTGATACAGTAACCCCACGGCAAACAGGTTGTGACAAATATTTGCACTTGCAGACTCGCCGCAGCTCTGCTCATAGGGCTGGAGGTGAAATTTTATCTCAATCAAAATTATGCAGCACATATTACCTATTTGGATGGGTGGTTAGACCTAACTGAGCTGTTTATATCAATAGGTGCTGAATGTTCAAACAACGTTTTGCATTAACTCGAGTTAATTTGAAAACATGTCTCCTAAAATAGTTGAATACTAGAGTACATCTGGCTAATGAAATTCATGTGTTTGTAGTCTGATAGAAGTATCAAAAAGAAAGTAAATGGTAAATAGTGGAATCCTTACTGGAGATTTTTTCATATGAAATGCTAGGAAATGTAAGATCTCCTTTTCTGTTTTTTCTAGACTGTGAGATGGAAGAAGCATGCAGTTTTGCCACTGTAACTGCTGCTGGTGCTGAGGTTCTGTGTGAATTACACAGTACTGCTGAAGTCAACTTCAACTGCACCACCACTGGACTGGTAAAAATGACTACGGTTAACAATTTGTGTTTATCATAATACTGTAGATTCAATATAAGTAGAAGGCATCACAGAAGAAAGGCAGGCTGTTACCTGACCCCTTGGACATTGCTCTTCACTGGGGCAGTAATGAATTCCTGCATGCTGGTATGTGCTTCCTGCACATCTGGCTACATCCAGATAGTCCCAAAACTGACTTTCTGAATGTCTCAGTGTTTGGCTGAAACATCAGACATGCTGAGCTCCCACAGTCTGGTAATCAGGTTAATTTGAGAGGATTCATCCCAACTAGAAGTAGCCAAGTTAGTAATCAAGTCACCTGAAACTCGTAATTTCTCAATCCCTTCCGCCGGTCCAGGATTTGAATCATGTGCTCTTTAGCACTATAACAGCTTCCTATTCACTGCTTTTAAACACAACAATGTGGGATTGCAGAGTCAGGATCTCAGTTTGATAGAATAATGTCTATGCTGCATCACTTGGAACTGTGATGGTTATAAACAGTGTGTGCTAATTCCTCCCCCTGAGTGTTTCTGAACAAGGAAAATGTGTTTTAGGAGGGGAAGTCAATCAGGTTGCATTTACTGTGCATGCCTGTTCTATCTCAGGTGCAAGGTGTTTTTGGGAACCCCACTGCTACTAACGTTGGTCGTCTCAGCTGCCTGCTTCGCATCAGGAATCCAGAAGGAGATGCAGTGTTGGTCTATTTGAAGAGAGGTATCAGATGCAAATCATTTGTCTAATGTTAGACTGCTGTGCTCAGCTTTGTTATTACTTCTATGTAGGATTATGATTAAAGGTGGGGGTGCATCTTTGTTCAAGGTGACACAATAGTTTTCAGAGCTTAACATTTAGTGGTACACTAGAAAACTGAGCAAATCTTCCTATAATGTCTTCTTCCTCAGAAATTAGAAATAGAGTTTTTTGTAAGCTGTTGTGATGGCAGACAGTAACACAAAAGTTCAAGTTTTGTCCAACTTATTCTCTATTCTATTCTGTTCTGTTTGGTTGCACTATGTTTTTTTTATTAAATAGTATATTATTTGACAATGTAATGCTTTACAAATTAATTGCTTTTACATAATTTAACAGTTTGCATTAATTTTGACTGCAAATTTTGTCTTACTAATGTATCGGCCGAGAAATAATCTGCTCTCCAATGAATCCCAGAATCATTCAACTGGACTATGATTGTACAAGATACCTTTTTTTTGGCCTACATATGATTGATACCACTGCTTGTCCCGTCCAGTATGTGCCCACCTTTAAGCCTCATGCCAAATTTCAAACAAGATGACCAAATGCAGAACACTGCAGTGTTTGAGTTAAAACTCTCCACTGTTACTGCTTTCTTTTTAGTTCTTTCCAAACCTCTGAGTCACCGTTAATTAGTAACAATAAACATAAAGAGCTAAGTCTCACCTGAAAAAATGCAGGTCCCTAAGCTTGTTGCAATCAACATCATCTTGTTGATACCCAATCTACTTTAAATGCCTGCTGATATTGCTACTTGATTTATAATATGAATTATATGTGTCTAGTCAGTAGAAGCCTTAATTCCAGATGCAATAATGCTGGCCAAAATAACATGCCTTACTTAACAGGAGAAGTTCCTTTCATATATATACGGGAGTTATTAATATACTACTTCAAAGTGGAATATTACCAGCTTTATTGTGTGCATTGATTTAGGAGCCCTTTTCTGGTACATTGGACGGTTTTTCCTACCTTGGCAGTATATTCTGACCAACTTCCCAGGTATAATTGTACCAGACTACTTGATCTTATCTTGCATCAAAGTCCAGAAAAGGACTTTTAATGCTGAGTTTTTATCATAGAACTTTCAACCAACTCCAGTCTGCAGACAATCTGAAAGCATCCAATCTCCTCCTTAGCTCTTTTGAACATTTTTTTTCCTGTTCTTTTGTTTACTCAGGACAACAATTCAAATTATCTGGACTCAAGACATTTGAAAAGACCAATTTTCAGAATGTACTTTCTGGTGTATATCACTCCGTGGTGCTCTCAGCAGCTAGTACATCCCTTACTGATGCTCAGCTCTTCTGTCGGCAGGCTTGCAGCAGGGACTCTTGTTGTGATGGCTTCATCTTGAGTCAGATTGTGCTTGATGGAGGTATTGTCTAAATGCAAAACAAAGAATTCTGCACTAGAAACCCATTGCTAACTGAGTAGAACTCATTTTTAGACACAGTACCCCTGCCTTTACATCATACCGAGGTGTCAGCAGCCTACCTCTACATCTCTGACAGTTTTTGGTGTAAGCAGAATTTGAGTAATGCCCAAGACCTGGACTGGAGCAGCAGAGATAAAGACCTGATGTAGTAAGCTGTTCCTGGAAAGAAATGGACATTTTGAATGGAAAATTCTCTTGACCTGCTTTAGACATCTGCATCCAATGGGATAAATCATACTGAAACAGTCACTGTCCTTATGTAATGCAGCTCAGTTGCCAGAAGTCAGTGCCTTTCAGCTGATGGGGGAATTAAGACGGTGCCTCCAGAGCACTTGCAGTGCAAATCTAAATCTGCTCCTTTTTTGGAGCAAGAAAAGAGGATGCTAAAAAGGGAATTTTTTTATGTTTTTGCATGCAGGAATGCTATCATCTCTTATATCTGAATGTCTAGCTAGAAGAGCAAGTGGGAGTGAGATGGAGGGAATCTGGCTGAGGTGGGACCTAGGCAGACTTAAGATTTCTGCCAGCAAATTTAAGCATTTAATGTCAGTGTCTGATTTTTTTTAGTAGGTTTTTTGAGCTCACATGGAATCAGCTTTGCAGTTGGATGTGCATTTATTATAGGGAACATGAAATTCTAATTGATATGTGTCAGGTTTTGAAGACTGACTCTCAAAAATCCAGGCATGTGCTGCTGGCTGCTATGTGGCTAGCAATTCTCTAGTTTTGAGTGGAAACTGATGCTGAATTTGAGAAAACTTTCTCTATGGATGTTGTCAAGCAAAGTTTTCTGTAAAATTATTTTCTTTTTTTTCTCATCCCATATTTTTTTTGCATCAAAATGTTCTAAGTGATCTTGTAAGTCCATTTCTATATATATTTACCATCAAATTTTTGTGTTCCCCACACTTGTGAGCTTGGAAGGGGGTGTGGAGAAGGTGAATGTTGTAGAGCTCTCTGGTTACAGTGACCTATTTGAATCAATAATTCAGGCAAATGCATTACTTGGTCTCACATTTTGTTAAGAAAAAAAAAATAACACATTTAGTATCTTGTATACCCAGTTCATTAAAAAAAAATATATAAATGCCTGAACTGTGATAGCAAGTACAAAGCAAAAGCTGAGTATTGTGTAGATGTTATGGTAACAGATTGATACCAGAAATTTGACCTTAAGTATGGTCCTCCAGTCACACAGTCAGGGAGACTCAGGTCTTACTGAAATCGGGCACCAATACAGGAAACCATCTCAGTAAAAATATGTATGCTTTCTTGATTCAGAGCCTGAGACTGTAAGACCACCAAAGGGTTGAAAATATGTCCATGGTGCTATAAAGGGCTGAGAACACTGCTGAATATTATCAGATAATGGAAATATTTTATTAGATAGTAAGAGCATGTGCTTGAAATCTCGCAAAAGCAGGCTACAAATGTATGTTTTAGGCATGAAGAACTAAACTGAGTATTCCAATTTGAACATATTGCTCTGGTTTCCTTTTTTTCTCTTTTTTTTTTGTCTGTTTGGTTGTTTTTTTTGTGGGGGAGGTAGCAATACTCTATCAGTCACCCAGATTCAATTGGCATTTAGAGAAAGTATTGTGACGGTTGGATGAAAAGCTCTGTGTAAGTGCAAAGACTTATTGGATTGATACAACACTGTTTGCCTGAACCTAGGTACCATTTTGTGTAGTTTGATGAGCTACCCAGATGTGCTGATCTGCAACGCAAATGCCTGGAGTTCAACATCTGCCATAGATGAAATATGTAAAGGTGTGAGCTATGACAAAAAAGAGAAGATGTTTTCCTTCACCCTGGGAGGACAAGTATTCACTGGAAGTATGTCAATGAACTGCCTCAGTTTAGACCATTTTAATTCATAGACTCTGCCTTTTACACCAGCCTACTCTGATACTGCAGAGCTTTTTTCCTCAAGTTAATCTATATGTATGCAATTACAAGAGAATTAAACTCCCTAATTGGATGTGCTATTATATAGATGGATCTCTCACCTTTCACTGTGTGAACTTTAATGAAAGTAAAGAATGTGCTTGGTTTAGTATGTTACCCTGTAATATTACCAATTTCAATTTAGACAGATTCAAGCCAATGATCTTGAAGGAAGGTAAACTCTGGAGCAAGTGTGAAAAGATACATGCCCAGAGCTGCACAGAAAAAATAATGATTAAAAATAGAGTAAACCTTTGGTATTCTGGACCCAGATTAACACCAGGAGACCTGGGTCCTTCTTCCTTAAGATTATAGATTTTAAATAAGCTGATACATATTCTAGTGATATGTTTTTATAGCCATTCTGAGCATTTCAATGCTATCTGTTTAAATTTGAGCAGCTATTTTAGTAAACTTTTCTCTTTATTAGCTTCTAAGCTGGCAGAAGAGGAAAACAGAAATTTTACTACCTTTCAGCATGTTTATCTGTGGAGAGGTGAGTAACCTCAAAGAAGTTATTATCAAAGCTTATTATGAACTGTAGGCAGTGGCAAATGTGTATTCTCACTTTTTATTGAGAATGGAAGTGTCATTCTCACTTTTTTTATCATCCAAATTGAGACTCGACTTATAAGTCTTTTCTGGCAGGGGTGGATGTAATCTGAAGTAATTCTGCTACTGTCAGCTTCATGAAATGTGGGTAAACTCTTGTGTCTGAGGATATGCTTTATAACTTTTAGTACCTGTGAAAAATGGTATTGTGGAGACATCTGCTTTGTCCCTTAAGTGTCCAGGTACCGTAATGATTTTGCACATGATGTGTAAAACATAGGTTATTTTTATTAACAGGATAACTATGCATATGTTTCTTTTTCAATTTTACTTCCTAAATGCTGCAGCTTACACAGCAGGATCTGCACAAATGATTTGTGATACTGCTTTAAAAACATACACAGCCTCCTCCAGAGCACTGATGCTGAATCCATACTGATTATGGATACGGCATATGCTTTTATCCTTCAAACAGCCCAGTTTGGTTTGGGTTTTTCCCAGGTTATATGTAGATGGTTTTACTCATTTTTGATTTGTCAGCTGCTGGAAATACTCGGGGAGTTTTCCAAAATGGTGTACTTTTTAAAATATGTGCTAAATATAGGGAACTAAGGATGATCTTGTCCTGTGGAAGAAAGATAAACTATGCTGTTTAATTCCTGTTGTGTTTCAGGCTCTGATATGATCACACGAACTAGAACCTCAGAGTGTGATGCTACTGCTTTGAAGATGGAGAATGATCTAACATTATCAGGTACTATAGTAAAGGTAGACAGAGAAGGCTGCAGAAGGTCGCAGGGTGGGCTACAGAATTTAATCAGAAAATATCATATATTGCAATATAGGTTTGGTTAAATCCAGAAGATTTTCAAAAACTACCTTAAGAAAAAAGATGTTCAAAATGTGAGCCTCATGTCTTTGTGGTTTTTACCTTCCCAGGCCAGGTTGGAAATGAAAGTCTGAATGTTCTGTGAAAGGTTGTTCTTTCAGACTTACTGAACTGTGAAGATTCAGGAAATATTATTTGACTGAGGAAAAATCCCATGTAAACCCAGGAAACAAATCCTTAGCCGGGGTACCTGGGCATATTTACCGTCACTGACAATATGGCTGTAAATATGATGCTTAGAGGAACTCAGGATGTAAGTGCAATTACAAGTGTTTCCTCCCCTCCATGCATAATGAAATTAAGTGACCTGTGAAATTCTCTAGCTCCTTTGTTATTCCAGGATCTGCTCTTCATTCCTCTAAAAGTCATGAATATATCCAAAATAATTTGCATTGTTACTAGAGTTGATTTGGCCTATCAGCACCATAATCCTAAGAGAAAGAGAGCAGTTGTGCCTGTTTAGAGCACATTATTTCATCTCTAATCTTTGCTGAGGAGCCTTGATAAATACCTGAACATGTAATTTAATACATATAATATCCTAGCATGAAGTGAATTGCCAACTTTGCTTGTGTCATTTGAAAGGAAGGTCAACTAAAATGCTCATTTACCTAATGGCACTCCTATACAATTTGTGGTGTTTTGAAGTCTATACTTAAAAATGAGAAACAGCTGCACTTAATACACTGAGTGAAATTTTCTTCCATTTGTTTGCCAAATGTTTGCCACAGGCAGGTGACAGAAACTAGATTAAGGTATTGTAAACATCCTCTAAGGCATCATACCTCATGGTTAATATGATGTTGCATGACAGAGTAGATGATAGAACCTTCTTATTTCTAGAAGCTGTGATTTTCATCTAGTTTTTGGGTGGCAGAAATAATCCAACAATACTATGTTGTGGGGTTCGACTCAGTGAGGAAGCATTGCCTACACAAGCATCAATAACTGTGGGTGGACAATTCTGTTATTAAAAGCAGCCTTTGGTATATGCGAGCCCTACAAAATGGTTGCAGCTGTTTTACTGTGAAAGGCAGGATTTTATATATAAAGAAATTTAATTTATTCCAGATCACAGTTCAGGCTTTTGTGTGTTTGAGCAGTTTGTTTGTCTGTTTGTTTGAATCTCAGATTCCACAAAGGATCTTTTCTACCTAATGGACAACAGTAGGATACAAAGTGACCAGAATTACTCTCTCCCTTACCAGCAGTATTGGATCTTCAGGCAGAAGTACTCAGCAGAGGAAGCTGTGCTTTGGTGCCTCACACGTAAGACATCTTTGAGATTGTTTTTCTGTAGGGAATAATAATTAATTAAAACCTTGTGAATAGATATTATGATAACCTTGAGTAGAAACTCTGGTCTTTGGGACTTTTTTTGGGAAAACACCCATAACAATTTCATGGAAGTTGCTAAAAGGGCCACCTATTCCTTCTTTACAATCTTTGTCTGTCAGGACAGAAAGAATATTCATTCATCATCAGGGTATCCCTGTTATGTGCAAAAGAAGCAGAAGACACTACTTAGGCAATAGTCTGCCAGTCTTGAAAGAGGCCCCTCCAAATAGATAGATGACATAGTGATAAAAAGAGAAGGTAAACTTCAGGTATTTTGGATTAACCATAAAGTATATTTTGTTATGATAAACAGAGAAGAGTTTCTAGCTCTCATTAGCAGGAAGGGAGTAGAAACAGTGCACAAACATCACTGTAAGAGTTTGGTTGATCTATGTCTCTTTAAAATTAAACATTGATGTATATATTTACAGAAGCCACTGCCACAGCAGTTAAGAAATGGATTTGACAGCTTAGTTTTGTTTCTGAAGGTGTATTATTACCCTGTAGCAAATTTCAGTGGAATTTGCTATAGGCAAATTACTTGAGCAGTTGATTCTGGAAAAGTTATTTATGTTTTTGTGTAATTTGTGAACGCTTCTTATGACATCATAGACTTTATTGTCCTTTTTGCTCTTTAAAGTAAGAGACATGACTGATGCAGAGTTCTTTTATGATTATATAGTTTACATGGCAAATTCAGTAGAAAGTGAGAGAGACGTCTTTGTGAATCATGATGTTAGTGACAACAACATGCCAGGCTAATGCTTGGTCGCAGTTGGGGAATTTATCTTTCCAATTAGCTGTGGTGTAGCTCCTTTTCTGTGCTCTCCAGGTAAGCCTTCTCTTCATCTCACTAGAAACATTATTGTTCCCTGTTCCTTTTGTACCGTAATGGAATAATTCAACACACTCCCTTCCAGTTGTTGCTAATGGTTAGCTTTAAGTGCACTGAAGACATGGAGAGATAGTGGGAGTGAAATGCTTGTGTGTGTGTAACTCTCTGTAACTTTGCTGCGTAGGTTGTGCACAAGAAGATGAATTTTGTCGTATGGCAGATCTTCAAAATGCAGCAGAGATATACTTTGTGTGCACCCTGTATCCAGAGGCACAGATTTGTGATGGCAGCATCGATCAAATACCAGAAAACTGTCTAACTGTACTACCTTGGGAGCCACAGATGTTGTATCATAAAATAGGCAAGTTTTCGGATCTGAATGTATAACGTGCGCTCTAACCTTCTCTGTATTCTGACATAAAACGTCTGAATATATGAATGAGTCCGGGGATATGATGGTGCAAGGAATGGTCAGGTTGTTCTGGGTATGGTTTTCATTTTTGGTTTCAGAATGGAAAGTTTTATTAACCGTGATTGCCACTCTCCACCTCAGTTATTCCCACTTCAGAGGCGCCAAGGGTAGCTTAGATAACTTGTATACCAAGTCTTAGATCTTTTTATAATGTAGGTGAAATGGGAATGTCATTGGGATACCACCAATCCCATTTTCAACCATTAAAATTTCCATGGTAATTAAGCAATGCAAGTATTGAAAGATGTTGAGAGTAGTAGATATATTTAAAACTGTATACATATGAATTTTAACCTCTGCTCTTTGAATGCTTGGGAAGTTCAATGATTTTCTTATAGGGCTCATGTCTGGAAGCTGGACAAACAAGCCTGTTGTCACTCTATAGGAAGGTTTCTTTTTGCTGTGAAAAAACATACATGTCCACTTGGTTAACGATTAAATTATGTCTTTCCTTGGCAGTGTACTTTATTATGCTTTTAGAGCCTTTGCTTCTGGATGTTTGTTCTTTGGGCTTAACTGTTGTAAGTTTACTGTGATAATGTAAAAACTGCTTTTTGATGGATCAACACTGTTGTAGCATAGAAACATAAACTTTACCCTGACGATGCGATTACTTGACAAGTATATGCAAATTAAAAGGCTAAGCTAATTTTTCCATTTTTGTTTTTCTTTTCCTTCCAGTCACTCTCAAAAGTTCTGTGAAGAGTTTTTATACACGTGTACCATTCCAGAAAATAACCGGGATCTCAGTGAGGAATAAGACTGACATGAGCAGAAAAGCTGTTTCGGATGGGTAGGACATGACTGTTCTTTTGTTTTTACTGGAATTTTATTCATGCCTGGAATACCAAGGCCCTGTTACTCAGAAGAAAGGTATCAGATATATTGATCCAAGAAAAGCACTATTTCAGAGTATTTAACAAAGAAAAATAAATTAATTAAAAGAAATTTATAATTGAGTAATAACTAATAATGTATATCATTAGTAATTGGTATCATTAGTGAATTATGACTTGTGCAGCTATTAAATTGTTGGGTGGCCAGTTAAATCTCTTTGAAATTATTCACCAAATTAATTTAGGTTGGTATTTCTAGGGCAGATAACAAAATACAAATCTAAATTATTAGATGTAGTCTGGTAGATGTATACTGATAGAAAAACATTTCATCTGCAAATGGGAACTGTATGGAAGTGTCTATGCAGTGTGAAGAACCATGAAGTTGTTTTATTGTGAAAGGCATCTCTAGAGGTTCTCAGTGTTTCTCCTCAAAGCAATATCGTCTGTTCCTTTCTCCATGACCAAGACAGATTACTACTGATAATAAAAGTAATGATGTATTTCCTTTCCCAGCTTTTTTGAGTGTGAGCGTTGGTGTGATGCTGACCCCTGTTGCACAGGATTTGGCTTTTTTAATGACTCCCAGCTATCAGGTATTTTTTTCATGATTTTTATTTTAAAAATTTTGTCTTCCTTCATCATTACAAATTTTACCATTCTTTTGGTTGAAGGGCAATTTAAAAGCCCTTACAGGTCTGATGAAACTCTTTAGTACCTTCTTCAGTAATCATAACCATGTCTAGGAGTTCAGCTCAATGACACGCTCCACATCTCAGAAATCATTTGGAAAACTTCATGAGTCTTTAAGAGGCTGCAGTTCTAACATTGTGAAATTGAAACTGGTAAAACTACATGGAATTGTTACCTCTCATTTATCAACCTCTCTTTAAAAATGTTGATTGAATTTTGTGATTTTTTTTTTTGTTTTGTTTCATTTTTTAAAGCTTAAGGGACTTGGAAACCTTAATATTACTGAAATTAAATGCAAACTGATGTCCCTGGATAATTTGGGGAAGATGAACGTTTTGGCTTATTTGGATAGCTGAACTTCTCTGCTCCCAAATGTCTTCTGTTTGAGGAAGATTGGTTGGGCACAGAGGTTGCTTATCTTCTTCTCCTTAACATTTTAGCTACGTAAGACATCTCGGGTAACATTTCTGTTAGTCTGAGGAAACCAGATCTTTAAAAAGATGCATGATTTAAAAGCAATTCGTGAGTCAAACAGAAGTATGTTACTCACCTGAGAAGGCTCATTTAAGGGTGTTATCACACTTTACTCTTTCTATAATCAGCAGAGAGATGTATAAAAACAATTATAGGGATGTGAAGAGCTTTGGTTTACTCAATCCTGTTCTGGAGATACAACCAGTGGAGAGAAAGAAAAGTAAAGAAAGTGCTCTATTTAAAACAAAGTCTTCAGCAGATATTTAAAATTGGGTGCCATCCAGGTCAAAGTCAATTAAATAGTTCTTAATATTTTATTTCAAATTTAGATTTAAGCCACTAAAATGACCAAACTTATTTTTACAAATGTTGTGTGCTAATAAGGACTCCCTGAGGTGATTAAGATGTGCTGGTTTTACAATTCTTTTGAGAATTTGGAACACTTCATAAATATATATTTTAAATTCCCTTTTTTTTTTGTTGAGCAGGCAAAATTTACACTCAATCAAAAATTACTAGCTTGGAAAATGAGAATATAGTTTAGATTGAAATTACTGTGCAAATCAAAATAGTTAACAGTTTTCATGTCCATCCATGTGACCATGTGAAATTTGAAGTCTTAACTGAATGCCACTTTAAGTTTTTTTAAAATAGTTCTAAAATAAATTAAGGATTTTAAAACATTGAACATGCAAAAATTACACCACTTAGCTTATCTGATTAATATTTGTTGTCTGTGATGTTTCAGACATCCAGTCCTGGCACTCGTATAGTTGAGAGAATGTTCAGTAGTGATTTTAGCATAAGATAGGATAAATACTCAATGAAACTTCTATCTATATTTCAAACTCTCCATTTTTTTCAAGTACAGAAATATTTACACTAGGTCTTTGAAAGGCAGAATTCTTATTTTGATGTAAGTAGGGGCTGTGTTTCAACATACATGCAGATTTTTAATTTCCGGGATTGCATTAACCAGAAAGGGCTGCTTATTCGAACAGGTGGTCCTGATCTTTACTTGGTGGAAATACTCCTAATGACCTTAATGAGTTAAAATATTGGTTACCCACCATCCCTCACGTTAAATTTATTGTGATTTTTCAACACTATTTTCAAAAACAGTAACATTTGACCCATTTTATGTATTTCCATTTTTTGATTTCTAAGACAGTAGAATTCCTTTCAACAGTCAGTGGAAATGTGCTGCATTCACTTTCCTCAAAATACTATCTAGAAGATGAAGTTTCCTCATCTTTTTTATAACCATGGATTTACCTGGCAGGTGGAAGCATTGCGTGCCTTACTCTGAACAGTCTAGGCATACAGACGTGTGCTGAGGAAACAGAAAGTGCTTGGCAAGTTTCGAACTGTAGTTCACCAGATACTGGAGTCAGAATACATCCGTTCGGCTGGTATCAAAAGCCTGGTAAGTGATGCAGGGCACGTGGCCTTTCTGACTGGTTTCTGCAGATTGAAGCTTATTATTCAGCTTCAATGTATAAAAGCTTCAGCTTTCAGATGGAAGACCTATTTGCAAGGGTCACAACAAGACAAGGTAGACAAGTATGTCCAAGGGAAAGAAAGGTGCAATTTAATCTCCATTTTTATAGAAAAGCCATAGAAGTACCTTGAAGAGGTATAATTTAATATCTTAAATTGTATAGGAGACTTGCAATTATGTCCAAATCAAAATACTGCATATTCCTAGTCAGGACATTATTCTTTTTCTCACTGCTTATAATTTAACAGTATGTGTGTATGCATAAATTCAAAAGGTTTGTTTTTTTTATCTAATTTAAAACATGTTAGCCTGTATTGGCCAAGAAAGGTCCAAAACCAAATTCCAAGGTAAGACTGTATTCATCAAGAAGTTAGAAGTCATTTCATGTTTAAACAGAAGAGAAATTACAAGATTAGTTTATTTCCTCAAAAGGAATCGAAAACACTCCTGGTCATAGTAAAGTTTCTTTTCCATCGCTAGACAGAGGCTCTATTACTTTGATGAAAAATTTCAATGAGTTTGTCATTTGTCACAGCCCTTTTGGGTGGATCTAGTTCTGCTTTGTTACGTTTGATTTAACATAATTGAAACAATAAGGAAAACAAATGCCTGCCTGACTGTATCCCGCTTCATGGGAGGATAGCCTAGGATTGAGTCTATGTGAGCAGAAGTTCACTGAAGTCCACTGGGAGCAGCACGGCCCCACAGGGACAGATCTGGTGACGCTGACAGAATTGAGGAAATAAATTGAACAAGGGGTATATTTTCCTGCATTTAAAGTCCCTTAGTTCTTGCAGAGTAGAGAAGGACTGATATCTGAGTAGAGAAGGACTGATATCTGAGTAGAGAGGGGAGACATGAAGTATTGGTATACTGTCCACTGCATCTGATGTAAAGATAATCCAGTTAAAGCTGTGTACAGCTAAATCAGATGTCTTAGCAATACACTGCATTTTACAGTGTTGATAATCTTAAAGAAAACCCTCATTCATGCTGCAAGTGTCTGAAATATGAACTTTACTCTGAGCATTTCTATGTCCTATGCTTGCGTTCTGCCCGCTAGACCATCTATTTCCACTCCCAATGGGGCAGCCCTTGTTAAAAAGGAGACACAGCATGGAGCTGAGAAGGCTTCCCAGATCCTTATTGTGGACCTGGGGAGGGATGGACCATGGTTCTAGCACTGAGAGGAGGGGATTAACAGCCTTCATAAAGTAGGCAATAGAAGGAACCTGTACGTGGGAGTAACTGAGAGGGGCAAAAATGAAGAATGGTAGAAAGGTTAAGTCAAAAAGAGACAGTGGAGACATAGATACATTTCCTCTTCTTTATATTTTTTTCCTTTTGTCAAAAAAACCAACTAAAAATAAAGGATGCTGCTCACTTCATAGACAGAGGAATGATGAAGAGGAGCCTTGGGTGTATGCAAAGGGGGAAACGTTAGTAGAGACAGTGACATTTCCTTATGTAGTGAGGAAACTTCAAATGTGTTTCCACCATAGCACACAGCAAAGCACAGATGTTTATGCAAATAGGGATATTTGTGGACAAAAATGTGTATCAGTGGTGATGGTGTGTTGGAGGTCTGGAAGAGGAACAAGAAAGCTCGAGCCTAAAAGGGAAAATGAGTGAAATCTGAAGGAGGAATTTACCATAGGCAGTGGGACATTAACATGAAGCAGGGTCTTTGGTTTCAATCTACAGTCTTCTGCAAGGGAAAATACTTGTGTCACCGTATTTCATAATACGTTAAATTGAACTGTTTGTCCATGTGGCTCTGCTTATTAGCGCTTTGGTGTCATAGTCATGGTTGCAGCTCAGTCAATAAAGGATATATTTTAAAAAGGGTTCACAATAACCCATTTCTTATCTTCTGCCAATGCAAATGGTAAAACTGAGTTTTAAGAACTATCTATTGATTACGTGCATGGGCAGTACAAAATGGAAAAAACAGACAGAATATATGACCTGTCTTCAGCTTTGGTAGGAATAGTGGTTTATTTTGTCTTAGTAGAGAAATTATAACTGGTTTGGTTAGTCGAAGTGCTTTACAAAATATAAATGTGCAGGGGAAGCTTCTTGTTTGCTGTATAAAATTTCAAAATACTTAAGGGAAATGTTAGCAAATGAGAATTTTCATGTGTGGAAAATATGAATGTGTATTTGAATTTTTCTTTGAAAACCTTCCTGCTGAATACTGAAGTGTCTATAATTCTCCAGTTTGCTGATTAGGAAGCAGAGAAAGTCTCATGTGTCATGTGATATAGGAAATCAAATACAGAAGGGAACATGGAGAAAACCTACTGAAATAACTGCACTTTGAAAAGTGTTTGTAGGAATGTCTATAAACACAGAAATTTAGGGAAGCCTGATTTCATGCACAAGCTCTAAAGGGTTAGATAGCAAAGCAGCCTTGTATCATTACTCTTGATGAAACAGAATCCATAAGTAATACTGCAAAAATCAAGGCTTTGATTAAATTTTAAGCCTTCAAAACTAATTGTTTGCAAACGATTTGTGTTTTCTGGTTTTAGCTGACTTGAAGAACACCATGCCTAACCTGTGTCCACCTGTTAGTTTACCTCTCAGACCAGAAAATGGTGAGTGTTTAAAAAGGACATGTCTTTTTTTATGTCTTACAGATCACGCTATAATGTAACAGTTATGTTGCCCATGAGTTTTTTCATTCAGATGCATCATGCATTTTTTTTTATTAATTTTGTACCATTAAAATGGTAAAATTATCGTTAGCAACAATGCTACCCTAATATCTCTCAAACTCACTACCACAAGAGGTCACCAAGTATTTGGCAGGACTGATAAAGAAATTTATCATTTATAAGTATGGATGTCACATCACTCTCAATGGGTATAACTTCATATATTAGTGCAGTACCAATGAAGAAAAGCTCTGGTAGCTGTTTATTGCATTATTGTCCACTGCTGTGGGATTTCTAGGTGCTTGCCAGGGTGGCAAGGGATGACAGATTAGACAAATCACCAGCAGTTTCTATCAGTAATGCTGAATGCAAGGAATGACAATGAATTTTCAAGTAGTTGCAAACAATTGCAATAGAGATGCAAATCAAATTTAGCAAATCTAATTTTCCTCAAAAGCCAAGATGATGAAAGAGGTAATTAACTGTACAGCCTTTAGTCCTTGTTTGTGGTTTCCTGCAAGAGTGGTAATATTATCTCAAAGATTATTCAGAACTGGAACTCAAGAAATGTAGTATTTGATGCCCCACTTTTGAAGAGATGTTTTAACTTACTATGTCATCATCTTTTTTCTTCTGGGAAGAAGAAATTATTTCAGTCTTGCAATAAATTAATTTGTGATGCTCATGTGTTATTTTAAAAGTGGGCAGATCCTGTTAATAAATGAAACCTAATGTATTTTTCAGGACTTTGTTATTGTTTCCCCCTAAAAATATATGCAAATTGTCAACAGCTACAGGCTTCCCGCATGTGTCCTTTCCAGAAATACGCAGCGTATCTGTTAAATGCTGTGTGCAATGGAAAGAAAACAAACTGACTAGTCATTAGCAAACTCAATTTAATCCATCAGGTTAGACTGAAATTGAGCAGTCTCATCCGTCTCTGCCCTTGGTTATCTGTTTGATCTAAGCAAATTTGTTGATCTGTTTGTCTGTCTTTTCTTAAACCATATGCAACTGAGCTTGCAGAAGGTGGTTAATATTCAATATTCAGTTCGGAATTTATTACTAATTCATTTTCATATCTATGACCACCAGTCATGACCATGTTCAGACAATTTATATTATTAGTAGAATTTATGCTTTTATAACAATCACTTTAATGTAATAGAAGGAAAAGTAGCTTATAGGTAGGCAGAAGTAGTTTTTGTGTCAAGTGCTGGAAAGAGCCATGGGGTAATATGTAGGCTGGGTAATTCAACTCCTTTGCAAATTGTTTTTCCAATGTGATATAGAAAACTGCTTTAATAAAGCTTTCTTCCCCCCAGTATGAAGACATAGTAATTTTGTCATTTTCCTTTTTTTGTTTTTTTTTTTTTTCTTTCTTAAATCTGGGAAAATAGTGACATAAACAGCACTTCAGGAAGTTAGGCCTTTCTATCTGTGATTTGCTTTCTTCTTTCAAGACTTCCCAAAACTAGCCACAGCAAGCAAAGTGTTCATCTTGCTCTTAGTAACAATCTTGATCTATCACACCCATTTCCAGGCGATCTTTCCAAATGCAATTAGGGAATTCTTTGGTTTGCAAAGCTCTGGTTAACCACCCAAGTAAGCAAAGCCTCCCATGAAGAGGCAGGATTCTGAATTGGAGTGGCTGTGCTGAGGACAGCAGTCAGGAGAAGTCACTGAGTTGCAAAGAGCATAACTAGCCTGGATGTCAAACGAGCACAAGTATCCTCTACTCCTTGGTTCTCTGACACCAGTGTATTCAGCAATATATTCAAAATGCAACTGGGCACCATCTGTTCTTCTTATGTTCTACCTCATTTTGATATTAAAAGTACCAACCTGGTTATTTAGGTCAAATTGATCATCTTGTTGTTTTATCAGAGGTTTTTTGAATATTCTCAAATATGTTGTTTCCAGACTCCTTATATACACTATAGAAGATTAATGGTTCTAGAATTAGGCATCATAGAATAGCTAGCAGTGACTGAATTTGCTATGCTATGGTATTTTTTGTACATGGGGAGGAAAAAGATAATACCATAACTTCTGTGTGGAAACCAGGTGGCAAGTGTGAGAAAATATCACTATTTAAAGGGCACTGTTATGTATGTATGGGTGTGTGCACATATATATATAAAAAAATATATATAAAACTTTCCATCAAAAGGTCAGAATGATACTTAAATTTGAATACTTTTCCAGAAGGCTCTGTGAAATAGTGATATTAATGTTACATCTAATCTAGAATTGGAATTTACTGAAGCATAATTACAGCCTATATTTTAATAGATAGTTAATTAATTTAACTGCCTCGTTTTCTAGTTGTCCAGTTTGCAGTTCTCAGGGCAGCGTTCCCAGCACTTTTTTTCCCCCTTTTTCTAGTCATAGTGATGAATCTTTCAAGTCTGAGGTTTTTCCAGAGCCAACACATTGTGAAGAAACCCAGATCAGCAGACATTTTCAGTCTTGTGGGAAGTATGTACTTTGCTTGTTTTACTCATCTTTTCTTCTTGATAGAGATGGTAAAGACTTGTAGGACCATAGAACAATGGAAAAAGCCTCAACAAGGAGGGTTTCTAGAAGTACATGGGCAGCAAAATAAAGAGTAGATAAGATGTGGGTCTACTGCAGAATGGGGCAGTAGACCTGATGGCAATGGTGGAAAAGGAGGAGGTGCTTTCTCTGTTTTAGTCTTTACTAGTAAATTCAGCTGTCAGACCCTTGAGATGAGGGGAAAAGACTGCCGCAAGAAAGAATTATCCTTGGAGGAGCAGTGTCAGGGGAACCATGTGGACATACAAGCTCATGGAGCCTAATGGGATGCACCCACAATTGCGTACAGCGCTGGTTGATGTCAGTGTGAGACCACTTTAAATTAACTTCGAAAGACCTTGGTGAAGGTGGAGGTTCTTGAGGCTGGAAGGAAAGCAAATATCACCTTTATCTTCAAGAATGGCAAGAAGGAAGATCCAGGGAACTATAGGCTGCTCAGCTTTATCTTGATTCTTGGGAAAGGAATAGAGCAACTGATCCTGGAAACCATTGTCAGATGTGTTAGCAAGAAGGTGATTGGGAGTAGTCAGCATGGATTTATGAAGTAGAACTGTATCTGACTAACCAGATGGTCTTCTACGATCAAGTGACTGAGTGGATAAGGAGACAGCAATGGATATTGTTTATCTTGGCTTTGGAAAGGCTGTTGATGCTGTTTCGTGTAACATCCTTACAGAAAATAATAGTATAAGGTCTAGATAAATGAACAGTGAGGTGGACTAAATGCTGACTGAACTGCCAGGCACAGAGTTCCAGCCCAGCTTGGAGGCCAGTTATTGGTGTACCCAGAGAGTTGATACTGCAGCTGATGCTGTTTAATGTCTCTGATAATGACCTGGACAAGAGGACAGAGTGTACTTGCAGTGGGTTTGCAAATAGTATAATATTGGAAGGGAGAGGTTGACAGACACGGTGAGTATGCTGCCATTCAAAGGGACTTCAACAGGCTGGAGAAATGGGCAGTCTTGCATCTAGAATCAAGCTCTTTTCCATCAAGTTGTCTTTTAGATCTGTCCAAAAACTGCTGGACCTTGGTCTATTAATTGTATAGAGAAGCTGTTTTAACAATCAGCCTTCTGAGAAAATAGACATTCTCTCTCATGTTCATACATGCAGCAAATTTTCTAGTTCAAATTTTTAAGATTATTGGCTGCTTTGCTGTCTTTCCTAAATTAGTCAGGAGAGCAAGTTTTGCGAGCTGTAGTAACATCTTACGTTAACTGGCTTATGTAGTTATAAGAAGCTGCATTTTGAGGAATCTTTGACATGCTGCAGGAGGCCAGAGTGTTAAAAATCTACTTCCCCATCCCTGCACTTATGGAAGGCTATCACTTCAGATTTGATTCTCCATTTTCTCTCTGAGTAAGCTGGAGAACACTTTTTAAAAGGAAAGTTCATGGCCCCCCAAACCACTTTGTTTGTCCATTTGTTCTACAATGAAGCCAGCTCTCCCAGAACTAGATTGTCTTTCTTCAGTCTTTCACCAGATCTTAATTTACCTCATTTTCTGTTTTGTTTAAACTCTAAATCTCGTTGCTTTTTTCATTTTGTTTTTATTTTTTAGAACTTGTATATACAATCTTTAACTACTCACATTCAACAAGGAATAGGTAGAACAACTTAATTTATCCTAGTATATTCCTGCATGTGAAACTCCTCAAGAAAAGGGGCTGCAAGGCACTGACCAGACCTATTAGCCCTGCCATAGACAAAAGCGAATTCTGTTGCAGTCACTACAGCTTTAAAAGATGAAAAGGGAAATTTTAAAAAGCCTCAGACCCTTCCCCATACGAGGCTAGCCTGAAGAGAGGCACAGCAAGAGGGAAGGCATGAGGTCTTCCCCCTGTGCTTTATTCATCCAGTAGCCCGTTGTGACCCCATCATTCCTTTCTCCAGCCAGAGGCTCCTGTTTCCTCAGCTCACTCTCCCTACAAGCAACAATGCTAGGCATTTCTAATACTCATTACATGCCCCATTAGCCTGCAAAAAATTAAGTGCTCTGTAATGCCTGTAGGTCACTGCTGTCTGACAGGTGAGAGGTGAGATGCACAGTGTCCTTAGTGCTTTTTACCTGAATTCTTGTTGTTTTTTTGTTACTCCAGTGTCATTTGTCTATTTGTATTCCTGCAGTACCAGTTCTGATAAAGAGTTAAACTCTGCAAGTCATCTTCTTCATCACTAATCTCTAGTGCATTTAACTGTGCGTGTGGTTTTCATCTTTAGCTGTACCTCTATCACATGGAGCCAAGCATGCTCCTACTGGTCTGATCTGATGTCCACGTAGTTTCTCTTACCTGAGAAATAATACTTGAACAAAATGGGAAATTCCAACTTCTTATGTTTGGAGCACTTTTTACCCTGAGAAGTTACTGTGATGAGACTGAGTATGGAACCATCTGTGTCAAATTTTAGGTATGATGGGTGATCTTGAATGGTGGGAAGACAGCTGTTATTTTAAGACTGCCTGTGCAGAAAATGCTAAGATTTAGTGCTGCAGTCTTGGTTTACTTACACTAGTATTTAACTAACAACTGTGGAGCCGTGTGAATATGGAGGAATGTTACATGAAAGAAAAAAGAGTCAGGCCTAATAATTAGATTTGAGGTGGAATTTTCTGCAGCCAGTTGTAAGGTATGGCAAGATAAGAAAAGTTGTTTAAGGTTGTGTAATGTTGTTATTCAAATGCTTTATGTACAGAGGTTTGAGCTGTGGAATTTTTTTGTGTACTTACAATTAAGACTGATAGATGCAAAGCAAATCTATGGAACAATTTACTTGGGTTTTTAGAAGGAATGCTTGTCCTGGAATCAAACTGGAATGTTCCTCTATATATTCCTGTGCATGTGGAAGGGAGGAGTGGTGCTGATGTATGACTCCTGATTTTTCACTTTGTTTATGAGATTTATGAATTGTATACAGTAATTATCCAAACTTTAATGAGCATGTGTGTCTTCAGCTTCCTCAGTTGTTTTAATCTTAGATTTGACAGCTGCTAGGGGAAAATGGCCCTTAAATGGTGATCTCTGCATGGGACTTCAGATTGTATACAGAAACGTGTGGAGGGATCATTCACACCCTTTCCAAGTGAAGTAATTAGTTGAGAAACTACCGAGACGTATGGATGTAATGATCCATTAAGGCCTTCCGGCTTCTGCCTCCTGTGATCCCCTAATGATTTATGGTTATTCCCTCATTACAGGACTGAATGGTGTCTATGGGATTTTCCAATATGGGAATAAATTTTCCCTTGAGCTATCTCAGCACATGGGGTATTTCCATTCTCAACAGAGATGCTTATGGTAGTACGGATGCTGATATACCTGACTTTGATGATTAATACTATCATTCGTCTTCTGGTTTTCCCACAATGCTCAAGATGGGTCAGAGAGATCTTTGGTGTGAAACAAAACCCACCTTTTTACCCTCAGGAACTGATCTACTGTGCCCCCATACAACATACTGTACCTCTGTTGTAGAATTACTCATTGGTCTTAAATCCAATTTTTATACTATTCGTAAATATGAAGATTTTAGCCTTTTGAAAAACAGCTTATTTTAAACCTGGGTAAGTATCTGGTACATTTTTAGTATCCTATTACTATACCATTTACTATAACTGGCACTGACAAAGGAAGGAGAAAGCTTGCATTTAACATGAGAATAGCAAGATTGCTCACTGTGAAAGGCTGTAAATAACACATTTGTTAGTTTGGGACATGTTTGTCTGAGGTGTGATTATAGTTATTATGCAGGAGCTTTAAGAAAATTGCTCATTTTGAATTACTCAAATCTCAGTGAATGGATAAAAATGAGAAGAAACTCTATTTAAGAAAAAGTAAATTTTCTACAGGTCCACTCTGAGTTGATGATTTGCTGTTTTTGGACATTGTTGATATACAGAAAGGTTGTCAGTCTTCATCAGGAAAACCCTCTGAATGGGAAATAAAGCACTGAGTTCAATCCATAAGCATATTTTTGACTTGAGTCAGGACTATTAATTGTGGCTCAGAAATGTCAGAATTAAGATTAGAATTTGTCTTTCAAACATAAATTAGGCATACTGAACCCAGTGATCTGGTTTATGTACCCCCTGAACTTCATGTTAACCTCATCTCAACTTCACCAGTTTTTTTCTATTTTTAACTTGTTATTTTATTGTATTTCTGCATGTCTGTATATATGTCCCTATATCAAATGTTAAATTTTCCAGTAAACTCAGAACTGACCTCTCTTTGCTTCTACTGAAGTCAGTGATGAAATTTTGTTGACTATGAAATGGATTTTGTAATGTTATTGCCTATGAAAGTGTGAGGTTGAACCCTGTGCCACCAGGAAATCTATTCCAGTCTTGTGATCCTATGACTTGAGTAGGAACAGAGTAAGACCAATCTGAGTCTTCTGCAAATCCTGTCTTAAACCTTGCCTACCCAAACAAGAACATCTGGAAGAGTGAGGCTTTCTCTCTATGAGACATCTATAATTTTGCAATAAAATTTATAGGTCTGGCTGATTTCAGAGTGCTCTAATTATCCAATCAAAGCACTTGCCGAAATGTGGTTTGGAAAGTCAGAGCTTAACCTATATATAAACCAGAAATATCTTCCAGCCCATCAGGTGCACTTATGCATTTTCAGTAAGAGAGTGCCAGTTTGTAGCTTTGTGCATTGTGAAAACAATTTCTAGATGGAGCAAGCCTGGATCAGCCATGGGAAGTTCTGTTTTGCCCACATAATGGACTGGGTGTGCATGGCTGCAGACAGGAGAAGGAAAGAAGGGAACGACTAGTAGCCAAAACATCATTTGCAGCTAGCTGGTGGCTGGCAATGTCCACAGTGGCACTATATATACATGGACAGCTGTGGGTTAAAGGACTTTGCTCTGTTGTTAAAATAAGCATTAGTGTTTCTGCATTCATCTGCATCTGGTCAGAAGGTCGGAAAGGAAAATCACTGGAAGTCTCAGTGTATAAATCTCAGCTGTGATCATAAATGCTTCTTCCAAGACTAAGAATGAAAAAAAAATGACACAAACCCCTAATTGACCCCCAAAACAGCCCCATGTGGGTAGTGGGAGGTTGCAAGAGTCACTTCTGTGAGAGTCAAAGCAAAGAATAAGTAAAATAAAATTTTTTTTTAGGTATGAATGTATGATCTATGATGTTTGCATCATGAGAGGGTCACTCTTCTGTGTCTTAGATGGCCTGTGAAGTGCCCATTATGTCTTATATATATTTAAAATGAATGTTATTAACTTGACTCTATCCCAATTAAAGGGATAAAATAAAAATATTTTCATATACAATTAGGAAGTTTAACTTGTGATAAAATGTATAACACATTACATGTAGCTTATAATAGCAGTGTGTACACACAAGCTTAATTAGAGTAGTTTCAAAAGACTTTAATAAGAGTAAGCTAGTAAAACTTAGGAAAATAGATACAAGAGGCCAAATTTGAGTGTTGGAGTTGTAAAAACCAAGGGATTTATTTTACTTTTGTGGAATTGTTTTGAATTTCCTGAAAGAGTAGAATTTAGCTTTGTAAGAACTCTTCTGAATGTTTGACCTGTGGGCAAATGGAGGCATATGGGGTTTATGAGATGTGTCTGAGATCACTTAGTGGATAAGGGAAGCTGTGGGAGGAGAGTCAGTCTGGTGAAATTATCTTCCAAAACCATGAATGCATTCAGACTTTTTGACTAAAAATGGAATCCAGACACGACTCTTTTTTGAAAGAACTATTAATTTGAAGCTTTGTGTCTGAACCTAGAGAGATTACTTGTTCCCGTAGTAGGACCCCAGTTATTAATACTGCAGACAGTGCAAGACAGCAACATTGCTTTACGTTTAAATGTAGTTGAAGTCATATTGATTAAAAATAATCTTGTTCATATTTCCAGAAAGAAAAAATTAGAAATAATTGAAAACACAAACCAACGAGGTATAATCTGGAAAAGTGAGACCTGTGGGATCTAGTAGTGCAGATAATCTGTGCAGAGGATGTAATGGTTATTTCTCCATCACTTACAGAGTTGATTTCTATTTTTAAGACTCTTTCTAAATAAATGCCACAAATTGTCACCCTAGATGTAGAGGTTGAAATTTTCTTACATGGGTCATGCAACAGGTCATATTAGATGGTTTTGAAATAGAGAAACTATTGACACTATGACACGTAGTAATTTCCACATGACTAAAATCAGTGTTCCTCTAAAAAAAAAAAGAATAGTCAGTGCTTAAGGGGAAGAAAAAAATTAAATGCAGTATGCCTGTTGCACAAGTCAAGCTGTGATTCCAGGGTCATTGCTCCCTTACAGGTTCCATCCCTCTCTGAATATAGTGCTGATGATGACTTTGCTACTCTTTTATGTCAAGTAAGCCTGTGGTCTAATATATGACAGTACAATACCAAATTAACCTTCCTTACTACTTGGCTGGAAGCTTCTGGCCTCTGTATCCTGGAAAAGTTTTGTGGTTGAAAAGGACTGATGGAATCGAGTACTCTTTGTGCCTCTAGTTCACAGGTGTGAACTAGGGCTGGGCTGTTTGTGAAGGTGAGTGGAGTACAGTAGGTTGGTTAATAACTCCACCAGATGTTTTCTTCAGCAATGGTGGGAGCAAAGGATCTAGCACTAATGTATCACCCTTGGCAATGATGGAGTTGTCTTTTGGGAGATAACCCATGCTTGAAGTTTACCCTTCCTTGGTAAGGATTTACATTGCAAAAGCAAAGACTTTTAGCATCAGCCTAAAGCCTTAAGTTCTCATGAATTATCTGGGATAAAATAATTTTTGTCTGATATAGTCATTGCTGTTTCCTTCCTGTTTGCTCAAGGAACAATGCAACCAGTCTGGCATGTGGTCTGTATTGTGTCTTGGGTTTTCATCAGTTGGACAAGTATGTCAACACTAGGATTTCCAAGTTGCAGGAAGGGCACATCACAGTCCTGTATGAATTCTAAACTTCAACTTCAGATTTGATGCTGAGTTGTAGGGCCACAGCTGTCTTTCTGTGAGGAGGGGAAGGAAGTAGCCATCTTTGCAAGTCACCCATTTCTCAGAAGACTGAAAGAAATCCTTAATGGAATGAATGGTCTGAACTTTTGCATGTGTGGTAAATTAACTGAAGCAACAAGGCAAGATCTGCTCACCAGAAATTGCAATACAACAGCTGACTCAGCTCTGTCCTCACCCTACAATTACACAGAAAGGGTAACACCAATATCCTATTTAGAACTCAGGGGTTGCAGCAGAGTCTTTTTATTTTGAAACGTATTGAACTGTTGAAAGGAACTAAAAATAATTAAAGGCCCATGCTTTCCCAAGCCTTTGTTTTTTTAACTCCTGTGTGCAAAGTTTAGAGCCTGCTGATATTTTTATCTGTCTGTGTATGAGAAGAGTGTTCATGACAGTTTTTTAAAATCCACTGTGAGACGGAAGAATAATTTTTGTGTCAGTGTGTATGTGTGTCTATATGCTTACACATGTGTATGCATGTGTACCTGGATACGTGTTTGTATATGTCTATATACAGATGTGTATGTATACATATAAATATTTGTGTTTATATATATGCATATGAAATAGAACTAAATCTTAATTATGTAGCAGTTAAATAACATTAGAACAGTTAATAGAATTTCATGAAATTCCCTCTAGGAAGTAAAATCAAAATAATCCTTGTGACATTTATAAAAAATTTGTAAATCTGTGCTTCTGTTGGAGTTTGGTCATCTGCTTGTAAAGGAAGTGAAGACAAAGTATACCATTTGTGAAAACCATTGTTTCATTTTCACTTATTTTGTAAGTTCAGGACTGGCTCTCTGAGTATGTAGATGTATGCAGATAACATAAATTTCAGCTACTTACATGAGGTTCCCTATACAGACAACATGAACAACTAGCTCATGCAGTCAGTGGATTCCTGGAAATGATTTCTCTTATCCTAAAGCTGATATCTAAAACAGGATGAATACGTTGTAAAACTGTCTGTTCCTCCTAATAGGACAAGGAGTCTAGTGTAATTAACTCTATGATGTAGACATCTACCTTGCAGGTCACTGAGGTGAAACGTACATTAGGAAACCAGCTCCTGTTTTAGGTATAGATATAGATGTCTGCTGGAGGTTCTGGGAATGCTCAGTCACATACAGGATCCCTACTTGCTTTCCAAGTCACCTAGTGGCTGTACCTGCTCAAGCTTTATGATCCATGTTCTTTAATGTAATTAGGCCTATTCAGAAAATTTGTATTTAAATCAGTGGGATTTACATGTAAAGCTGAATGGAGCTGCTCTCAATTTACCTCTTTATTAATTGAATATCTTTGTAAACCTGGTTGTATGTGACCTCTGAAGAAGAGACTGGATCCTCCAGTCAATTGGAAGCCTGTGAATATTATGTTTCATTTATTCCCTGTTGATGCAAAGGTAGTCTTTCACTGGGGAACTCCCTAGTTCTTTTACCTTTTATTCCAATGTTTTTACTGATTTCTCTAGTTAAATTATTTGTGTTTGTTTCATGTTACAGAGTATTCAGATATATGGCAATCCTTAAATGTGTCTTCTGTTCTCCTGGATTCATCAATCTCAGATTTTGAAGTTGTACAAGTCAGTAGAGATATATCCAATGACTTTTCTACTGCCAGAGACTTTTGCCTATCTGGTAAGAAATTGTTATTCATAGCTTTACAGAAAATACTGGCTTAAGAGACTGAAAAAATAGTAACAACTTCTCCACCCCTCCCTGCACCCTTTCTTGCATAGATACATTGTTTTTAATTGTTTTTAAAGATGACTCTACTGTCTGTGATTTTGAGAGAAGGAACCTGAAATAATTTAGCTAATTGAAGATAGAACGGACATGAAGTATCATACAGTAATAGGGTGATTCTAAGATATCTTGGATGCAGAAACCTCTTGCTTCTCCAGACATGGTACCGCTTGGAGAATAATGTACTAGCTAATTAAAGGCAAATGTAATTATTTTTTAAAGAACAGTTGAGAGGTACTTACCAAGTAAGACAGATGATAGTCACCTACCATTATCTAAAGTAACCTGTTGGTGTGGTGTGGGAAGGTAGGTTAACTGGGAGCTGGGATGAAGCAGGGGTTGGGCTGTAGCAACAAAGGAAACTGCTTTAATCAAGAGCCTGACTAGACAGCAGAGTCCTGGCAAATCCTCAAATGCCACAAAGTGGTGGAAATAAGGAAAAGTCAAGTTATTGGTCCCACCTACTGCGGAAAATGCCCTTTTGATGGTCCCATTTTCTGCTGTAGATGGTCCTCACTTTATGAAGGTGAACAGTGTAATTTTTTTCCCTTTCCTTTTCCTATATCTTTTTGAAGAGCGTTTGAGAAAGAAGTATGTAGAATATCCATCTCTGAGTACAAACTGGAACAAGTGAGATGATCACTTTTCTTATTCTGAAACCTTCCCCTAGGGCTCCCTGGGGACTGTTTGAATTCAACTGATGTCCTCCTTAAGGAGATGTTTTTATTCTCCTAACAGCTGTGATACCAGTTCTTTTGCTATATTACTTTGTTTTAAAGCCAATAGAACCTTTTGTTCTTTGGCTGCTTTGGAGAATGTTCTGGGAATCTGAGGACTTTTATGTCTTGTTATTCTGCTTTACAACAGAACCCTTGTTTCTTACCCTGACGTAAACACTTTCTTCTAAACATCTTATAACTATGTTGTACAAAATACTTTAAGCATATATCTTTACCGGCCTTTTTCTTTGCTTTTCACCCTACAGCTTGTTCAAAGAACCAGTCATGTGTAATAGTTACACTGGAAATCCAGCCTTCAGCAATAAGATGTCTTTTCTACCCTGATACACAGATATGCACACATGGCCTGCAAGGGCACAGCTGCCGGGTTTTACTAAAAGAGCTGGCTACCTATATCTATAGGAGACAAGGTAAGAGCAGGTTAAGGCTGTGGAGGAAGGAACTCAACTCTGGTGGCCTGTGCACAATTCTCATGAATGAGTGAGACGTAGTCCTCAGTAAACATGAAGCAGTATGGATGTCTCCTAGGCAGCTGTCCATTGCTGTTTTAGTGGAGTTACAGACAAGCAGGAGGAGAAAATGTCCCCAAATATTTTTCCACAAAAATGCATAAAATCATAATTTTATCATTTGGTGTTGAAGCATTTTAATAAAGGAAGTCTGGTCTGTAAAAGAGGTTTTGGAAAGTACAGAATGTAAAAAACAAAGAAATAAAATCAGAAAGAGAAGTCTAGCTCCTTCCACTCCATCTGCAATAGATGTTTCTATATGTTCTTCCTTCTAAACTGAGAATAACAGAAGGTGTGCTGAAAACCCACCGTCGTTTGACAATGTTAAGTACTGTCTCTGCAGAAAACAAACAAAAAAAACCTCAAAGATGAATTCATACTTTTAAAGAACTGAAAATTATTTATGAGAGAAATAGGAGTTGTGTACAAAGGAAAAAATCTATTGTTTGGCTATGTACTTATTTTAAACTCTAATTTTTGTTGGTTTTTTCCTTGATTTTTAAAGGAAACTACTTTCTTTTGGTGTAATACTGATTCTTTCTTTTATTAGAAGTAATTAGAAACCAGTTAACAATAAGGGGAGGAGGGAAGAAATATTTTCGTTTCAGCTCACTGTTTCTGTGAAAAACTGACAATCAATGAGAAGCTTCTGTATTCAAACTTGATGAGGAGAAAAGTTGTTTAACATTATCAAGCAAAGCAAAATTGCACATTGAGATGTGAAAGATGATACACTTACATGCTTGTAAATTTATGTACAGTTGTGATTTTAGTCATTGACTTTTTGTTATTGAAAAACTTCACCTTTGGATAAATGGCTAATGATTCAGATAATTCTTATATTAAAAAGGAAAACGGATAAAATTGTAATGCCCTAATATTTCATAATTTCTGTAGCTGAAAAATAAATTCAGATAGCAATTATGTTTCATCTAAAATGTAGAAACTGGTGTAGATTCTGTGGAAGAAAATGGCACAATACAGTGTAAGGCAAGAGAGAGTGATGAAGGCCCTTTCGTACCCTAAGTCAGACATTACCTTCTCTGCCATGTAGAAGGCCCACGTGCCTGACTGAAAGTGAGCGCTTGCACTGGTGAGCCCCACTTCAAGAGCAGCAATCCCGCATGGAACTGGAGGGAATTCAGACATGAATTGTGCTCATTGCCTCTTATGTCTTGCATAAGGAAACTCACTAGAAAAGGGGACTGAAGTGCAAGTCTTTCCTGGGGAGACCCCAGACCAATGAGCTCTGTGGTTGTCTTTCCTCTCTCTGACTCACTGTTAATGTTCAAATATTTAGCATCGTGCTTTTTGATTCAGGGGAGAGGGAGAAAACTGAAAATCTCTCTAACTTTTTATAGAAATGCTCATACTTATATTTTCATGTAATGTCTGATCTGAAATAAGTGTTTGAATAAGGATATGGAAAGGTCAATGTCTGTATCAAGGAGTTAACGTATAGCACAACCTGAACTGTTTTATAGGGAGAGAATTATATGTATTTATCTATGTTTCACTTTAAAAAGTCAATTTGAAACTTAGAGGTTTAAAATTAAGGGAAATGGGATTGATTTTTATTTCTGAAATGAAAAAACAGGTTATTTTTGCTCTGTTCCCTCCATGACAGATTTATTCCTTCCGATTTCTGAATTGGATTTAACCCCATCTGTGTATATCCCATCCCATGGATATCTGATGGGCAAATCCCAGGTGATCCGCATTGGCTCAGAGTGGAGGAATATCAGCCAGTTCCTTGGGATCCCATATGCTGCACCTCCCCTTGCTGAGAGGCGCTTCAGTCCTCCAGAGCCGTTTGCTTGGGTAGAAACCTGGAATGCTACTGTGGCTCGGTAAGAAATCCCTTTGATCATTTGCAGAAGTGATTGTCCATCCAGGTGTATGAAAGAGCTTGATTGATGACCACGATATTCATGTCCTTTCTTGCAAAAGAACCTACAGGGTACAGGTTAATACAAGTTTGGGGCAAAGAATCACTTCTCCATCTATATGTTAATGCATGCAAGCACCTCAAGAAAAAAAAGGCATTTTCCACTATATCGCCTTGATTCTATGCATAACTCCCCACTGACTGTCTGCTCTCAATCCATCTTCATTCTGAGTAGTTATACAGTTATTTATAAGATTCATACAAGTACATTTTGCTCTTGCTGAGCCATATATTTTTGGATTATTTAGTCTAACAAGTGCAATTTTATGGTGATGTAACCAGAAGCTGTGGCTGTCACACAGAAATCCTTTGCCTAGTAGTGTCTAGGAGATCAGGCTGAAGGACTCAGCTAGTCTTTTCTGTCCAAAAACTATTAAAAGGCAGATGCTTGCTAAATGGCTTAGATGGAAGTACAGAAGTTATAAACATTTCATATGATGCCTTGAGAAGAAATGAGAGTTGTATTATCAGATGGCCTAAATTTCTGATAAATACATATGTCTAATTTTTCCGATGGCTGGTGCTGGCTCTTCAGGATTGGACAGAAATCACAGTCAGTGAGTTTATGTTGAAGGCTCGCTCCCTGTGGACAGAGCCTTTGTGTGCATGTTTGTGTTCGTTTAGTCTTATGATATGGGTCTTTTATTGCATTGGGGAGCCAAAATGGCAAATTGTGAATGCGTATTTCATAATTAAAGAAAAGAGGATTTGAGTGACACAGAATATTTGTGCTGTTAGGACAGTGGATTTATCCAAAGTAAATAGAAATGCAGCAACAACAAGAAACAAGATATGAAAGTGGGATATTTTTTATAGTGTCCCTGCTCCACATAATAAAAGCCAACTATAGAGCACATTAAACCCGTTTGAGCAAGCCATGCAACTCTTGTACAGAGCAGGTTGATACACAAGAGCTGATAACAATCATGTTCCTGTCCATAAAAAGCAAACAGTTCCCTGGCAGACATGAGGAGCTGCAAAGGGAAAAAAAAAGTGATAGAAAGAAGAAACAGGAGGTTGAAGGTGCAGAACATTCAAAAGGAGAGAGACTGGTGGAAGGACTCGGTGAACTTTCTGTAGAGGGAGTTGCAGAAATCAGGACTGAGAGCTGAGGTTTAGTGACCTGAGAGCTTCTAAGGCAACCTGAGACTACAGATTTAGAGACCTATCAGCTCTGTGGAAGCTGTTTGTTCCCTCTGGATTTGTCTCCAGAGGTTTCTAGCAATGCCTATGATGAATTGAATGAAAAGAGATGCAGTGTTGTCTTGAGTAGTTGAAAGAGCATCTGGCCATTGGCAGTCTCATCCTTCAGGTTGCACTTGATTCGTGGAGGTGTTAACAGCATAACCACAGTAGCCATGCAGCCTCATGTACATTGGAGGGATCTAGCGAGATGTGGGGTTCTCTTTCCTCAGGTGCACAGTGATGTTAAGTTAGCATATACACCATCACAACTTTGTGTGTGCAGCCATGGCATGGTATCGGCTAGGACTTCTGTAACACACATCTGCTTCTGTGGCCTCTCTTTGAAGACATGTTGTTGCAATGAGCAGCCTGGCTGAGATTTTCAAAACAATTCAGGAATGTTAGTTGATCTGCTTCTGTCTGTTGAATTCCAGTGCTTCCTGAGGTTGGTGAAAATCTTGGATACTATCTTCTGTTAATCATTTAAGTCTAAAAAAAGAATTCTTTGAGCTTAGCATCTTGGAAGTGCATTTGCAGGATCAGACAGACCTCAGTCTCTATTTGTATAAAAAATGTTGACAATTAAGTTTTTGTAGGACTCTGTTTTGGTGTTTCACAATATTTCTATGTATGAAATTACTGACAGAAGAAATATATTCATCAGTCTGGACCTGATTAAAGAGTCACCACGAAAAAAATCCCCAAATCTAGCCATCTGAAAATCCCCATGAAACCTCCTCTGGTTGTTGGTCTCCAGCTGCTGGAGGAGCTCTGGACTTGCTTCAGCAGGTGGCAGCCTTTCCCCGGAGTTGGTACTGGTATGAGGCGATCTGGGAGTTGGAGGTACTGGGAATCTAGAAGAGCTGCTAAAAAAAAAAAAAAAAAAAAAAAATAGCAAAAAGAATAGCTGTGAGCATGAGTGATGATTCTTGCTACCCTGTTGAAGGCTGCAAGGCTGCACATGTTAGACCTGTTGTTCTGGCTGAGATCCTACCTGGGAATTTGTATTTTGTCTGCCTAAAATAGCTTGGAAGCTTTGTTTGGAGACCATGTGCTTCTCTGTGTAAGTGTGAAGGCTTTTGAGTGATATCACCATCCTAGGAATCTCCCTTATGGAAATATTTTGTGGAATTGCATTAAATCTGGTCCTTTTCCTTGCAGTTTTCTATTGAATTCTTCAAACCGTCAGTGTGAAATTTTATGAGGGCATTAAAAATCATAATTTAGAGATAATTCTCTGAGATATTTCTGTCTTTGCCATAGCCTCTTTTGACTTCTTCCCTAATAACTTGTGATGCTTTTCCATAACTCATTATGTCATCATGGCTGTGAAGTAGAAAGAAATGGCTTCAAAAGAACTTCTATCTGAATTGAAAAAGTCATCCACTTGATTCTTATTTTTGGGAGAGCTCGAGCATATGAATCTTATACAGATAATGGCCAGAAAATTATCTTCTATGCGTGGCTGGCTGAATTCATATTGAAAGGTTGATTTTAATGGTCTGCTATGATACTTAGAGGGAGCAGATTGTAAAAATGCATTAAAATTGTAAGTTTGCCACATTTTCCCAAAGATCACTACAAATTAAAATAAATGTGGCCCACAGACTATTGGAAATTAAAATAAATAACTAGTGTTTCAACAAGAGTGGGTTGCATAGATATGCAGAGATAGCAGGGAGAGACCTGTGCCTGAGACCTCCAGACCTGCTCCCATTACATCTGATGTAGTTTTGTGCATGAGTTTTTTCTGGGAACCTATTTTCAAAATCTAATCTTTTTCAAATGAAGCAGGTTTTCTGAGGGAAAGATGCTAGACATGACAATGCAATGTGGATTTTTTTGCATTTGTATATGTGCATATAAACCCATGGTTTTTGTTACTAAACTGTAGGTGGGCATAGTTTTAAATGTCACTGATATCTACAGATTTAAAGACTTTATAAGCTTAATGCATGAAAATATAAGGAAATAGCAGCAGTGGAAAAGGGTACAAGCCTTTCCATTGTAATTTTCTTGATCTTTGTCTCTAGGGCAGCTTGTTGGCAGCCAGGAGATGGAGATGCTCCGTCATACTCTGTCAGTGAAGACTGCCTGTATCTGAATGTCTTTGTTCCTGCCACCACTGTAAGTAGGAGACGAGTTGAATACTTTTGTAGCTGAGCACTGTCTCTTTTCAAAGTACTTTTAATTGACATGACTGACTGTTTCTCATGTGGTGTTCACAAAGCCCTGCAAGGTTAAATTAGACACTCCTTTGTTTGTACTGGTGCAAGAGATTTGTGCCTAACCCACAGAGTATAAATATAGATATTTTTTTTTAAAGATCACTGGGCCAATGGTACAATCTGAGAGACTGTAATTTGAAAGCTCTTGAATTTCTTATTCTAAACAGCTATACAATAAATCTTCAAGTTAAAACCAAGCTGAGATGACTGGCCAGACCTCTTGGGGACTGGGGGTAAAAATGCTGAATAACATGTCAGTCTTCCCAAAGAGTGGACCCAGAGCACAGGGACAGAGACTTTCCACAGTATTGGTAATTTTCAGAAAGTGACAGGGGATTATGATAAAAAATTATAAGTCTGTCATACTGCATGTTTGGAAAAAGCTCTTCTAGCTATCTGACAGCAGCACAGAGTCCTTTACAAGCTGTTTTAATCACCAGCAAGACCAGCAATCTGTTTTTTCCCTGCAGCACCAGACTGTCACTTTGCTTTGAGTGCAGTCATCGCTTATTGAAAACATCAGGTCACTGTCCCAGGCAGTTTGCCATCTCTGCATAAGCAGTTCTTTCAAGATAGCTTATTTGCAAGCGTTGTGTTTTCTATCATCTGGTAGACTAAACTGGCCTGTCTTTTCGCCTTAGCGGTACTGAGAGCTGAATCCATCCTGGCCTTTGTAGGTAGAAGTAGGTCCTGTCAAGGCAATCAGTTTCACATGTGTAAATGTATCCCAAAACAGAACCAAAACTTCTGGTTTTGCATAAGTAGATGGGAGCAAAAGACATGACATTTTCCTCTTTCTTTGTGTGTCAATCTTAATTTTTTTACTCGCATACAGAGAGTTGTATTTATATATATTCAGCCCATGGAAAGTTAAATCATCTAGTAAATACTGAATAAAAAAATATCTGGAGAACAGTGGAGGCAGTGGCTGTTCAGGAGTATTTTGAGCCTGAACAAGAGCATGGTGCAGGGTCTTTTGTCTGCCACAGAAGGACTCTAAGTGCCAAGCAGTGAAGAAGGTGAATGAAATCACCTCATTTAGCTTCCATAGCTACGTGTGCCACATAACCCTCCAAATAAAACTGAGAGGCTTTTTTCCACCTATAACCACCATTACCTCTCACACTAGAAAAGAAAAAATATGCTTCAGCTTGATTTGTAAAGTGTTCAGATGTAAGATGACAGGTTGAAACTCTCCACTAAATAAGAAGAGAAAATGTACCCTTTCTCCTCTTCTTCTATGCCCTACATGTGTTAATCCCATCCTTATCACATCATCCCTATGGCACTCAATTCTTTACAGAGCAATATTGTACAGTAGTGAAAGCACTTGAAGTTGCCTGGCTTAAAACTATCCCTGTCAAGTAGATCATTAAATGTTTTTCAGAAGTATGGAGAAGATGGTTCTGAATATTACAAAGCCTGTCAGACTTCCAGCTGACTCAGTGCTTCTCAGTAGATGCTGAACTCTCTCCCCTTTAAGGTTTTGCACGTGAGACCTAGGCCCCTACAGGTGTGAGACCACAGTAGTGCTGCTGAGCTCCCCAGAAGTCATCTCCCTGCTACCTAAGCCAGCAGGAGCCATCTGATCATATCCCAGCTGGAAGTCTTTACATTGATTTTACACCTCAGAGTGGAGTTGCCTGTGTTTTTTTGTGAAGTATGGAGCAGACCCCTGCACTGGGCCATAGCAAAGTGCCAGCTGTGGCATGTCTGCAAGGAACATGCTGGCCCTACTCTGCCTAGTGTTGTCCTACTTGTGCCCCATAGCAGCCTGGCACTGGCAATGTGGCATCTCCACCTGGTACCAGCTGATGTGGGGTGAGGAGAGTGGCTCCAGCCGGCTGTAGTTAAGGTCTTGCATTTCTTCTGCCTTTACAGCTCGTGTCACAGATTTTGTTGCAGTAGTTCATTGAATTTGGTTGAGAAAAAGGCTTAGACGTAATTCACTTGTGTTCAAAATACATTACCTGGCAGCTAATATATATTTAAAAATTAATTGGTTATCAAATATATATATAGATAGGGGGCATGAAATACCTCATATAGTGAGGCATAGTTCACTTGGAGCATGAAAATATTTGTGCTATGCTCTTAAAGTGTCTAACAAGAAACAGGAAGACCATTATGTTAAACAGCCTTCATCTCAAGTGCTTGACTCCATGATCCCTGACACTGCAATCCTGGGATTAAAAACTAGATTATTTTTTGTGATAGCTTACCTTTACATAGGAGGGAGGTCTGTGTTTGCTTGATGCAGACTAGGAATGAGGATGCTACATCCAGACACTTAGCACTAGGCACTGCCCCAATGCTAAATCGTACTCTGAATTGCTCCATATCTGTTGCAGCAGTTTTTGTTTTACTATTTTTTAACTTTTATTTCCCATCATTGCCTTTCTTGAGCTTTTCATCACTAGAGTGTTGAGTAAAGTTGTTTGGCATAATGTAATACACAACTTAAAGGGCAGCTGGAAGTCACAGTGAGTACAGGCTGTGGACATGTGGAAAATGCCTAGTTTGAACCTCAGGCTTAACCTTGCTGAGCTAAGGGGGCAGAGTAGGCTCAACATCATGATTAATGCTGTCTCAGCTGCCATGGCTCAGCGTAGTTGTATTTTGGTATGAATATCCGTGTGAAAACACATTTGTTCGTTCCTTTTTTTTCTTTGTCCCCATCTCTGTCTGTGTGCTGTGTCTGGTGCAGAAAAGAGAACTAGGGACAAGGCACTGTGAATTGGGCAATTTCTATTCAGTAGCAGAAGCTTCTGAGAAAGAGCAGCACATTTCAATGCTTGCAAGTTCTGGGGTTTTCTTAGTAACATTGTGATGATCACGAGATTCCTCTGAAGTGATTCTCCAGATAAGTGAGGAGTGCACACAATTTGGACAAATTAAGGGCAGCTGTGGGGAGATTGCCTTCTATCCTGTAATTTTTCAGGAAGCTGCAACCATCACTTCTCTGCTGCTTCTCCTGTACAGTTAGTTGTATTTTTGCTGGAGAAATCTTTTGCCAGAGCAGATGGCACTGCTGTGCTTAGCTAAGCTCTGTCCAGAAAATAACAGCAGCAGAGCCCAATGCCCTCTAGCTGCAGGGAAAAACAAATCCCAGATGTACTTTGATGATGCTGCTGGGGCCACCAGCTCTTCTTTGAAAAACACCAAGATCTGCCAAAGCAGAAAGTGGAACGGCTGAGTGTGCATGGCCTGCTGCTGAGCAGAGGAGACGAGACCCTCAGTCAGGATAGTCCCGAAGTGGGCAATAGGGGTTGAAAGTGCTGAATGGAAAATTGAAGTTAAACTTTGAAAAAACCTTTCTAGCATTGGAACTGGTTGTTCTGGCAGGAACAAAAAAAAAAGGGAAACCCTAAACCCCTCAGTATATCTCACTAGTATTTCTTCTGATTGTCATCTTGACAGAGCTGTAATGTGCTGGTAAACACTGAGGTCTTCCAGTCAGTTCTTCTTTTGTGCTACTCCTGTTACAGTAGCCTGACTGCAGCCTTGCTGTGTATGCAGAGAGGGTCCACACAGATGAGGTGGTGCTTTGGGAAAAAAGCCTCAGTTTCTGAGCAAAATTTAGTAGCTCTGCAAGAAGTGCTAACGTGAACAGCAGCCCATCGTAGCTCCTTCCTATCCCAGGAGACCCGCTGGGCTTTCTCAGGGCAGACACCCTGTGTGCTTCGTGAGAGGTGAGTCTCTCCCGTGTAAAAACAAAGTCTTTTCTTCAGAACACATCTATATAAGTAGTAGAGGATTCAAGAAGCAATGAGGAGCTCTTGTCAAGTGAGATTTTTGAGACCAGGGAGTGTTTCAGTGCTGAAGATTGGAGAGTTAGGAAACAGCACTACACACCTATTAAGTTAGTCCTGCTCAAAATGAAGCAGTCCAACAAGCCTTTTCCTTCTCCTTTTTCCCACTTATTTGAACTTTTCCCATGTTTTTTTAAAGCAGACATTGCAGCAAAGACAAACTCACCACATGTTTAATGGCCAAGTCAGCAGATGGGTCTGACTTGAGCTAACCTGATAGAGTTGTTGGCTGGTGGTACGTAGTGGTGGCATTAAATTATCTTTGTAGTGGAAACAGTGTGCTCTTTAATGGTGATCAATTTAGCCCTAGAATTTCAGACAGAGAGCCGGATAGATATTCCCATCATTATAGTCACTGTTAAAGAACTATGAATGGCTTAGATAACGTTAGTGGGGAAGATTCTTGTGTGCTCATCAGTGACCTATGAGAGCAGTTGGCCGCAGGAATATAAACCTGGTTGTTGTCATGTCAGGTCAAAAACAAGCCAGTGCTGGTGTTCTTCCACAATGGAGGGAGCTACAATGCTGAGGCCGGAAAGACAACCATAGATGGATCATACCTTGCTGCCATCAGTAACGTCGTTGTTGTGATAGCAAACTACCGGGTCGGTGTTTTTGGCTTCCTTAGTACTGGTAAGTCATGGATTTCTAGAATAAACACAATTATGGATAAACTGCATTCTGTAACACTTCTATTTCTAATACATATTTTTTTAAAGGTTAGTTACTTTTAAATTTGAGAAACCTGTATCTTTCACTGGCTTTAGGGGGAAAAATGGAAAAAAAAATGATGGGATATTGATCTGAAGAGAAAGGGGAGACACTGGAGGTAAGGGACAAGAAAAAACAATATCAAAGCACTGGCTAGACCCATATTTACAGATGAAATTGTGGATATTGGGTTTTGCAGACATACATGAAGATAGGTTAGGCATTAAAATTCCTGTTAATTTCAGTGACCTGTCTTTGTGGATAGGATTTTCAATGTGTGTAACTTCCAGCTGCTCCATCTGTGAAATTTTGCTAGTGCTCAATTGTACCCATGTCAGACTGGGGACAAGGCAGAGAGAATTAACTACAGGTTAATGGTAAGAAGGATGTGAAAATATGGAAAGTGCAGCACAAAGATAGTTGGTTGCTTCCTCAGTAATTCTGCCTGACATCTCTGAGGGAATTGCCATGTATAATTTGAATTCTGCTAGCTCTTCTTACTTCTGGACGTGATTGAAATATGCGTATGGGAGAAGAGGAGGCTCAAGGGTGACCTCATCACTCTCTACAACTATCTGAAAGGAGGCTGTAGACAGGTGGGAGTCGGTCTCTTCTCCCAGGCAACCAGCTATAGAACAAGAGGGCACAAGTTTAGACTCTGCCAGGGAAGGTTTAGGCTGGATAATCAGAAGTTCTTCACAGAGCAAGTAATCAGGCATTGGAATGGCCTGCCCAGAGAGGTGGTAGATTCACCATCCCTGGAGGTTTTTAAAATAAGACTGGATGTGGCACTTAGTGCCATGATCTAGTAATCATGATAGTGTTGGATTAAGGGTTGGACTTGATGATCTTGGAGGTCTCTTCCAACCCAGATAATTCTATGACTCTATGATTCTCTGCACTCCTTCCCCATATGCTATTGTAAGGGATACTTTGCTCTCCTACTGCCTCCTAATCCCGATTGCCATTAAAAATTATGCAAATTCCAATTGCATACAGGATTTTATGTGCTGCAAAGAGACTTTTCACATGAAAATGCACATTCACGTCTCCCTGCTGATCTTTGGGATTATTTTTTTCATTTTGCCTTTCATTAGATTTGCCTGTTTAAGCAAGTAGGCAACACTTTTCTTTCTACCATCTTTCAACGGGTTGAAGGTTGGACTTGGTCATCTTAGAGGTCTTTTCCAACCTTGATAATTCTATGATTCAATTTTGGCTGGGGCATGGGAACTTAAGGTAGAGAACTAGGGAGAGAAAATGCAACAGCTGTAAGTGGAGCTCTGGCTCCATCAGCCCAGTGGTAATCCTTGGTTTCTCTAGTGAACGTTTTAGTAACTTTAAAACTTTTAGGAGCTCATATTTGCCATCTTTACAAACACCAGACCTACGTACTTTGTCTATTGATTCATTTGAGTATTTACTGCTAGTGACACAGGGTGGGTTTTGCCTAGTTTGGCCTTACAGCTGTGGCTAATAGTTATTATTTCCCTTCTCTGTTTTACTGTTTTGTTCAAAGCTCACTCCTAGGAAAGACAGTTTTTCATCCAGTAATGAGAAAGCTAGCACTCCAAGATCCTTACTCATTTAGATATGAAGCTGTCAATAGGTATACCTGGGGAAAGAGGTACTATTTTTATCAGCGCAAACCGATGCTTATGAAAGTGATACCATGGCTTCATTTTGGCTAGAGCCAAACGCAGCGTGGATGTGTACTGTGTGAGATTCCATTACGCAGCACTGCCCACACATTACCCACTAACCTCCTTCAACCCTGTGAATCTCGCCTAGGCTTCTTTGTATGTGGAAACTGCTAGCTGGGCTGAGTATTATACAGCAACGTTTATATGATGGTCCATAATTTAGGGATTAGGAAAATTCTCCAGCTTCTTTTTTTTGCAGGAATGTGCACTCATGTCCCCAAAAGTCAATGCATCAGCTTAATGTACTGAATGCATTTCTGGAAACCTTCAGATAAGGGTGGTCCATTACAGATAGGGAGAGTTCAGAGACCTTCTGAACTCTGTACTGTGGAGATATGGCTAGGGAAAAATGCAGTCTTTCCTGACCTCTTCCCCTATGGAAAATCCTTGCTGTGCATTGGGGAAATCCTACTGCTCCAGAGAGAACTGTAGCAAGTAGGAAAAGCCCTTTACCAGAGTCCCCGGAGCAAGCTAAGCACCACATTCAAGGGAAGCCCTAAAAATTCCTTCAGCGCCACACTCTCGTCTGCTCTATATCCCTTTAGTTCATTTTGGGGTGACCACCTGTATGTCTTTACAGGGCTGCCTGTCAGCATGGTTTTTCAGTCATGCCTGTTCTGGAGAGCAATTTACCCACTGCAACATCTATTCTTTGACCCACCACAGGTTGATGAAGTACCTCTCATTCCTTCTGTACGTGACCGGTAGCTAGTGGAGATTTTCAATTTAAGTTATCAAGCTGGGTCAAATACAGGGTTTTTCTCAAGACTCAAATGATATTTCAGGAATGTTTCTGCTCTTACAGAATGATTTAGAGAAATACTCGTCCTTTGGAATTTTTGCCATCAGTTCAAAGAGGGCAGGAGCTCACCCTTAGGACTGTGGGAAAGTTAGCAGCAGGACTCTTGGAAAGCCCTGAAGTTATAAACAAAGGTTATGATCTTAGGAGAAATATTAGTTTCATTGTCCAATGAAAGTGAAGTGCTGAATCTTCTCAGGTTGAGTTGTTATAAATTGCAAAACTAGAAATGAAGATGTTAAATAGATTTTAGGTGAGGAAGGGAAGCGAAAACAACAGATTTCCTTTTTTTTGTGTGTTATTTTGTTAGTTCTGCATTTGTTTTGGTCTCTCATTGACAGGGCTTTTAAAAGCAGTCAAAGAGCTCATTTTCTTCTAAGCACGCAGAATGTTTGATTTGCTATCATCCATTAATGTTGAAAAAAGTGATGTGTGCCTTGCATGTTCTTACTAGTGCCTTCACCTATCACTTTACACCCAGAAAAGTAAAGGCGAATTGCCAGTGATATGGATGGAAGAGTATGGAGAAAACAGTCATGCTTCTAGGCCCAGTTCTTTTAAGAGTCCATGAAGTCATATAAAATAGGATGATTTTCATGCTTACATTTAGCACTATTGTTCTTCTCCAGTTCAGCAATAAAAGATGTGCGTATACTTGTCATTATTTTCTTCCTTCTGGACACCATTTTCTTTCATACTCCTGTGGTCCCCAGGAATGTGATCTTTTCCTGCAAAAAGACAGCTTATGACATTTATATCCAGACCTATCACTCAAGCAGTGGAAAAGATTCCTGGCAAATGAATTTTTTTTGGTCTAACTACTGTGAATGTCTGCGCATACTTTTGTTCCCCAGTGTGATAGTTTACACAGCCTGGCTGTGGTTTTTGCCAGGGCAGAAGGAACTGGTTATATTTTCTTTCACAGTCCTGTTGTTTAATATACTGGTAGCGAGACACATTGCGTGGCTAAAACATTTACATGGATTTCAATTCCTCTGTGAGGTCTCACGAGGCATGCAGCAAACCCTTGAAATGAGGTTTCATTTTTAACAGCATAGAGTGGGTTTACTGCTGAATTGAGAAGCCTGGGAATGGGTCATGATGTGCAGAAAAAAATAATAAAAAGCTCTAAAAATTAAAGCAGAGAGTCTTTTTTTTTCCTTTGTGTCACTGGTGTGGCTTGGCCTGATCATCTGAAACAATGGCCATAGTTGTAAGGTTGTAATTTCTGGGGCCATTTAGTTCTTGACTGACCTACTAAAAGAGCACTTATAACGATGTCTGTTTTGATGTAGGCATCTGTAAGATCTGCAAGGCTATAAATATTCTAGTCTTTTCTATATTCTGTTCTATTGTTTAAATCAGTCTGTTTGATATCTCAGTAATTCATTATGATAGGCATGTGGACATCTGCTACAGGATGGATACTTTAAATTGCTCTTTGCTTGAGACATGGTACCTGCCCGCAAAGGGGTAGATTATTATTATTCCACTACATGTTTATTTTAATTCTCTAGTTTCTGAGCAATAGAAGAAACAAATAGTTTCAGCTGTGTTTATATTCCTGACTTTTCTGTATTGTCTTTTTTCCTTGTATTTTTTGTTTGTTTATTTGAGTTTTTTCCAAGTTTTGTATGTGGAGAAATTAAAATTGGTAAAAATGAATGGTTTATTGTGAATTAATAAGTGGACAGTGAATAATAATTTTCTATTCCTTTCTTAGGGACTGTGTAGGAATTAGTTATTTCTGCTTTGGTTGATGTAAAATTAAGCTTTCCTAGGGGTTTGCATAATTAGATACTTTCAGCATTAGTTTCCCCTTAATCAAAGTATCAGTTTACAACTGGTTGGTGTTGAAGCATGGGAGTACATGGTTTATTATTTTTCTTCTGTTTTTGTTAGAACAAAAATATGAATACATATAACTCTGATCTCTATCATTTAGACATAGGTCAGTCTCAAAGGATGTATATTAAGATATTATAAATTATAAAATAGTATCTGTGTGTATGTAATGAAATGTAAGATGATGTGACTTAAAAATGATTTGTCAGACAAGTAAGTGTGAAAGGTAACTAGGAAGCAGAAAGATGCAATAAGGTGGACTCGAGGGAAACAGTCAATTGAATTTAGCAAACCCACTGATTTTTTTGCCTACTTTTAATTCATTTAAAGATCAACCTACTTATTTAGTAAAAGGATCTCTTGTCCTTAGTTTATGAGTACCTGAACCTGGATTCATGTCTCCTTCTATGAGGTGTCCAAACAAAGCTTAGAATTTGGATTATTTCTTTTGTATGATCAGGAAAGGCAATTAGACACTTCCAAGAATGCAGTTGGAAGAACCGTTAATTATATTAACTTTCTATGAACTGTCATTTCTTGTATTTTTATTAACTTGCTCTTGTATTGTAATGAAATGCACTAACACTGTGTTATAGGGCTTGGATAAAAAGCTCCTACAGAATGGTATATAGAGAAAGGATGTTCAACTGTTTTTAAAAAAGTACTGAAAATTAAACAAAATAATGTTTAATTACTCTTAGCTGCATCCTGCCCCAAGTAGGGGTGCTGAATATTTCCTCGCAGATAGAGTCTTGTGCTCTAGCTTGCATCAAAGCTACAATGTGAAACTTCCAGTTGTTTGGGTGGAGAAGTCTTACAAAATATCTGATCATTTCAGAAACTTAATGAATAAGCATATATGGTAACTATAGCACTGAATACTACCTTTTGTTAATTCTTGAAGTGTTACAAACTGAAATGGAGTCTCTTAATGTAGTGATGACCTTGGAAGAGACCACTTCAGGCTTTTATGCTCCAGCATCAGTTTTGTCAATGTTCAAGTGCAAGAGTTGCTGAAACTGTAACAATTTTTCTTTTCAGTTTTATTTATTTTCAGACCTATTTCTTTAATTTCCACAATAGGTTCTCCTGAGGTGAGGGGAAACGTTGGCCTTTTGGATCAATTGTCAGCTTTGAAGTGGGTACAGCAGAACATCGCTGACTTTGGAGGAGATCCAAGCCAGGTTTCTTTAGGAGCAGACCGTGGTGGGGCAGATGTTACCAGCATTCAACTACTCACAGAGGCAGTGGACATGGACCTCTTTAAGAGGGTGTTGTTGATGGTAAGTCCCATTCCTACCACTTCAACTTTGTTGTGAAAGAATGTTGTTACAGACATGAGGATGTTGCAGCGCGTGGGTGCTGGTTTCATTTCATCCATACCTTGGCAACACTAATAGGGCTGTTATTGATGTAGTTATTTTTCATTTCACCTGTGACTTCTGTCTCCAGGAGCTGGGTGCTTCACAAGGATGTACAAGACATGCAGTTTGGTGATTGATTTAGTCATAGTAAGAATCTGGTTTTCGTCACTGTGGTTTTTGTGTATTATATAAATAGTCTTGTTTCATAACTTAGAGGTACAAGAGGTTAGTTTCCATTCCATAAATATGGTTGTTGATCAGCAGGTTTTAGGCTATAAAAGTAATGACCCAAACATCTACAGGTTTAAAGTATCCAATCTTTTTATCTGATCTCATGACAGATTTCATTTAGAAGAAAAAACAAGTTTTAGAGAGAGTCAAAAAACTCTTTACCCATAGGCTTGTTTGCTGTCAGCTTGGACTGTTTTCACATTCATCCCAAGTGATCTGTATTTTTATAGCACTCCCCATGTCAGGACTTTGAGATCAGCTTTGTCAGCATTGCTAGTATGATCTTTAAAGCCTCAAATAAGAAAAGTGTGCTCTGAAATGAGGCTTAATATTCAGTGGAGATTTATATATCTGACAGAAACAGCCCTTGAACAAAAAGATTTCTCTGCAAGCAATGTTCGCTCAGAAATGTGAGCAGAGGAACAGAATTCTTAGTTTGGGAAACCTGAAGCCCAATTAAAAAAAATCTTGCCTTGAAAATACTGGCATCTCTATTTACTACTTCATCTTACAAGAGGATGTCTTGGTTTTTTTCCAAGACACAAAAATCATTGAGTACTTTTTAAAAGAGGTGCACACAGAGTAAGAATCATGAAACTGAGAATATATGCCAGGTATAGCTTTCCTGAGGAAAAATTTCATGAAGGAATACAGCTTTTCTGAAAAAGATAGTTTTATGCTTCTTGCTTGGGTCTTTCTCATGCATAAAGAAATAATACTTCCTGCAGAGAGGTGTGATGTATGAAACTTTCTTTACAATAAGACATGCACCTGAAATGTAAAATACTTTTGAGTTTCCTATGTCTGCCATATAATGGATTAAGTTTGGAACATCTGAAAAAAGATTGCACAAAAGCGATGCAAAGCTGTCATGGGGAATTTTTTAACTTATTTCATCTTTCAGTAGTATGGTTAGAAATTCACAGTATCACAGTATCATAAGGTTGGAAAGGACCTCTGAGATTATCAAGTCCAACCTATAACCAACACTAACACCAACACTAACACCAACCATCATCTAAACCATGGCACTCAGTGCCTCATCCAGTCTCCCTTTAAACACCTCCAGGATCAGCGACTCCACCACCTCCCTGGGCAGCCCATTCCAATGGCCAATCACCCTTTCAGTGAAGAACTTTTTCCTCACATCAAGCCTAAACTTTCCCTGACGAAGCTTGAGTCCATGTCCTCTGGTTCTGTCACTGGTCACCCGAGAGAAGAGACCAACCCCTGCCTGACTACAACCTCCTTTTAGGTAGTTGTAGAGAGCAATGAGGTCTCCCCTGAGCCTCCTCTTCTCCAGGCTAAACAGCCCCAACTCCCTCAGTCGCTTCTCATAGGGCTTATGCTCCAGCCCCCTCACCATCTTTGTCGCCCTCCTCTGAACACATTCCAGTATCCTAACATCTTTCCCAAACTGGGGGGCCCAGAACTGGACACAATATTCAAGATGAGGCCTGACCAGTGCCGAGTAAAGGGGGACGATAACTTCTCTGGTCCTGCTCACTACGCTATTCCTGATGCAGGCCAGAATGCCATTGGCCTTCTTGGCCACCTGGGCACACTGCTGGCTCATGTTGAGCTTCCTGTCAATCAGCACTCCCAGGTCCCTTTCTGCCTGACTACTCTCCAGCCACTCTGTCCCCAGTCTGTAGCTCTGCATGGGATTGTTGTGTCCAAAATGAAGTACCCGACATTTGGACTTATTAAACATCATCCCATTAGAATCAGCCCATCTCTCCAATCTGTCCAGGTCCCTCTGTAGGGCCGTCCTGCCCTCTAACAGATCAACCCTTCCTCCCAGCTTGGTATCATCTGCAAACTTGCTGATGATGGACTCAATCCCCTCATCCAGATCATCAATAAAGATATTAAACAGGACGGGACCCAATACCGATCCCGGGGGGACACCACTGGTGACCGGCCGCCAACTGGATGAGACACCATTCACCACCACTCTCTGGGCTCGGCCATCCAGCCAATTCCTAACCCAGCACAGGGTGCTCCCATCTAAGCCATGGGCTGCCAGCTTCCCTAGGAGTCTACTGTGGGGGACAGTGTCAAAGGCCTTGCTGAAGTCCAGGTATACCACATCCATAGCCTTCCTCTCATCCACCAGGCGAGTCACATGGTCGTAAAAGGAGATCAGGTTGGTCAGGCAGGACCTACCCCTCCTAAACCCATGCTGGCTGGGCCTGATCTCTTGGCTGATCTGCAGTAGTAGTTAAGTAGTCTCAGTGATTAAGGTGCTGTTTAAAATCATTTAAGAGCATTAACATGGTGTTTGACTTCATCTTTTGATTAATAGATTTGTTTACCACTGTAATTTTGATGTAGAAAAGTGGATCAGTAGTATGGCTTGACCCTCTCTCTTGCAGGAAGCTGTAGAGGGCAGATATGTTAGGTCCCTCCTTCCTGGCCATGGAAGCAGATCATCTAATGTTGGGAAGAGCAGATGTATTACCCTTCTGAAAACTATTGCAAGCAGGTGCAGGGCTGTCTCGCAAGAATCCTAAATATCTCTGATCCTATGATTAGCTACCCATTAGATGACCATTTTTCCCCTCTTTTCCCAACTCCTTTTCTTTCCCAGCATCAATCCCTTTCAAACAAACCAAGCTCCTCTGATTAATTTTTCTCCATTGATCCCAATTTTGCTACATCTCTACCTAAATTTGTTTTTTCTGATCTTATTTTTTAGGTAATCTCAGATTGGTATAGAATCACCTTGGTGCTGTTGGCCCTTGCAAAATTGTCTTCTCAAAAGGTCTTTCAGTTCTATGTGAGAAATGGCTAGACCTCACAGAATTTCCTCGTAACCATATGTAAAATCCAGCCATCACTGGATTACAAAATACATAAATTTTTGTCACATTCTTACATCGTTACTGTGACTGAGTCTTGGCACAGGATGCCAACGGAAATTGTCGAGTCTGCATCCCTGCAGATGTTCAAAAGCTGTCCGGACACGATCCTGGGTAACTAGTTCTAGGTTGCCCCGATTGAGAAGTGTGGATGCACCAGGTGACCTCCAGAAGTCCTGTCCAACCTAAGTCAATCTGATCACGTGAACCTGTTGTCATCAGGACATGTCTTATTCCCTTCCTACAGACCATGTTCCAAGTACGGCCCAATTACTTGAGCTCTTGGATCCTTTTGTCACATTCCATCAAAGATGTCTTCTGGCAGTGTTTGTACCAGTTGCATGCTAGGTTTTCTAGCTTCTAAAAGCAATAAAAAATAACTACTGGATACAAGTTGTGACTTAGAAATCTGTAGTGCTCCCCATATGCATGTAACTGGATAAAATGCAGTCACAGTGCTATATTAATGATCAGTAACAGTAATGAGATTATACAAACATATAGAGTTCCTGAGTTCATTTCACTTTGTGGTGTTTGATGTTCATCAGCCAAATTACATTCAACCTTTAAGTTGTGAAATATGTTTAAATAGGATATGAACTATTTTGATATCTGAATGTCTCTTGCTAGTGCAAATGTTCTCTTATAAAACCTAAAAAGCACACAGATTTGTGCTAAGAGCTATTTACAGAGGAATAAAAACTATATAAATCCATTTCCCTATCTCTTCAAACCTTCATTACTCAAATCTGTGCAAAAAGATTTGACAGAATATTAGATTGAAAAGATCTTGACTTGAGAACATAGAGTGCAGCATTTTACACCCCTAGATGTGACTACTTGATTCATAAAACCTTCACAAGTCAAGTTCAAAGGACTTCTTTATAACTTAGGGAAAGATACATATATATAAAAATTAATTTGTGAAATTTCGGATAGCCCATTTACAGATCTTTAAGCAATTTGATGAAATGTGTCATTCCTATTTGACAGAGAAATTCAGAAACCTCTAACATCCACTCTTGTTGATTTACTCTCTTAGTTTATTATTACAACAGCTGCTATTAATATAAATACTGTACATAAATACAGGAATATCAGAGGATGAGGTTAAAAATAGGTATTCTACATATAAAATGTTACACATTTGCAAGCCTGCCCTTGCAGTTAGGCATGATATTATCACATTTTACTTTTCACTTAAAAGCCACTTTATTCTTAGATGTGTATCTGCTGGATTATGATCAAGTGAGTTATGCTTTTGCATATACCTGTACTCCCATCTCAGCGCCAAGCAGGGACTTCTCAGTGAGTTAAGCCTGTTCTTAATTTTGTGACCTCTTTGTGACACTGTAGGCCCTTACCAGCTGTTGAATTAAATGTCACTTGGAAAGTCAATGTTTTTAATTTTTCTCCTAAATGGTAAAAATGACAGAAGTATGGAGCCAATAGAATCAGGTGTTTCTTGGATACTGGATGTTGGATGCTTTCTTGGGGTTGTTGATGAGTTTCTAACCCACAGTCCATGACAATGATTGATTCTATATGGAGAAGAAAAAGGCTTCTTTTCTCAGTGTAGGTGGATTCTGTAAAAATGGTTTTCAGCTCTGTGGAGAACATTGGAATGACACTTGATTTAAGTTCTTGAGCTGTAGTTAGTCCTTCCCTATGCAACCATCTTTGTACAATAGTGGGCATCATCCTTGATGAAGTCTTCTGCCTCACTTGGCTCTTAACTTAGAGTCTATCTCAGTTTAGAACCTGCTCATGAGCATGATAATTTCAGGTGCACTGGAGATGTTCCCAGCTTAGGCTATGGCCAAGATATCACTCTTAAAGTTTCTGGTTAACATTCAGAAGAGCAAATGCAGAAGCATTGCTGGTGTTTTATCATCAGATGGTGTGCTTATGTCTCTCAGCCGTCGAAGGACTGCAGGACCACAGGATGTGCTGAGTTTCACTTCTATCTACTCAGCTGTTTTTCCCCCTTGATTGTCTTACATTTAGTCTTCATAGTATGTAGGAGGCAAGTGAAGGGTACTCTTACGTTTGGTCCCTGTGTATATAAGAGATTGGGCTTTCTTCTTTCTGGCACTTGCGAAAGACTCATTGTCATCCCCTGTTAAGGAGAGGTAGGAAGCGATACTTTCCCTCAGGCCATAACTGAGACAAGAATTATCTATAGCGCTCAGAGTGCTTTCAGTATCTTCAGTCACCTCCAGCCTTTAAAAGAACAGAATTTTGTTACCGTTTCAGCTATTTGAACTGAGTTGTATTAGTGTAGTATTAACACTTGTTAAAACAAATGATGTTAATCTTAGAATCTTAGAATCATAGAGTCATCTGGTTGGAAAAGACCTTTGAGATCATTGAGTCCAACCATACTGGTCCACTACTAAACCATGTCCCTAAGAAGCTCATCAACCAGTCTTTTAAACACCTCCAGAGATCGTGACTCAACCACCTCCCTGGGCAGCTTATTGTGTAAAACCTTGTTGTATAAAACTTCCCTGTCTCATAAATCACCAAATGTTTTAGTCACTTAGCTATTTTCTGGAACAATCAGTACAACAGTAGTAGCTAAATGTTTTTCAGCATTTAAAAAGGAAATAACATCTATATACTTACTTTCTTTCCTCTTTATCAATAGGAAAAATGGCCTCTACTGCACGAAGTTTTCTTGCGTTTGTAAGCAAACAAATATGCTTTGTGAAGAAAGGGTATTGGAGGGAAATTTACACTTCAAAAATGAGAGGTGCTTCTGTTTCTGAAGGTGGTTGTTTCACCAGCTTCTGAAACCTGACCTACTTTCTCTAGTTGCAGTCACGATATTAGAAATCTCACAAACTTCGAGTGTGCTGTATACGGAAATACACACAACAGGGAAGAATTATACTGGGATATTATGTTAATGGTGCTTTGTGATGGCCACCATGTGAACAAGAGGCAGCTGTTCCTGACTATCGGGTGTCATCGGTAAGCCATTGCACATTAGCGTGCCCTCAGCAGCAGATCTGACTAGGCTTTAGGGCCTGGCTGGTAGTCCGGCTTCCGTGGTGAGAGGACTTATGAGTCCCAAAGGGACTGCATATGTGACCACACTCTTAGCTGGATAGGAAGAATGTTAACTATACTTTGAAAGTTAGACCAAATTATCAGTTAGAGAGCTGGACACCAGCTTTCATGGGTTTAACCTGCTGTCAGCAGCTTTGAAGGTTCTCCGATCTTTAAAACTGGTCTCAGAAAAAGGAAATGACTGTTTCTTCTGTATTGTAAGTGCAAATATATACAAGACTGGAAAAATCCTTGTTATTTCTGGCAGACTGCATTGCATGTAATACCTGTGAATGTTTCTCCAGTTGAAGGTTTTATTCCGCATCACCACAGGAGGAACTTGATTTGTTACGCTGTTGTTGTTTGTGCACTGGGTAAGACAAGGTGTTGTAAGGACACAGCAGAGACCATCAGCAACTTCTGAAGAGGGAAATGAATATGCGGAGAGTTAGTCTTTGCTCATTGTTACCTTCACTGCTTTCCCTCCCTGGTGCATGCTTTGGACATAACAGAAGTAGTCAATAAATTGTGTGTTCTCAGCAAAGGCACTGCAACACAGGCTTAACTTTTTCTTTTCCTCATACCTTTGCCTTTTAATTTATCACAGGGTGTATTTCCCAGAGTACAAATGAGAAACTGAGATACAGAATGATAAAGTGAATTGCACAAAGTCTAGAAGGAAGTTTGTTATGGAACAGGGACTTAACACCAGGCTTCCTGAGTTCTTAGTGAGTTCTACCTTTGCCTCCTATTGTGTCAGCCATGCAAACAGTGTGTAAAATAGATGCAAGATGCAACCACTCAGATTGGATTGTATGTGCACCTATTTTCCTATGGAACAGGGCTATGGAATGAATCAAGGTTCACATATTGCTTTCATCTATGCTTCTTCTGTTCATCCTCTTCTCCTTGTTCCACTAGGAATATTGCATATGGTTTCCTTCCCAAGTAGAGAACATTGTGACTGAACACCAGTGGTTTACACTTCTGAGCCTTATTTTAGGATGAGTATCTGTATTATCTTGTGGTGGGGGAAGGAAGAGAGTTAAATCTCACTATGTCTGCTCTTAAACCTATAACTCAAGTGAAGATTTTAATTGTTGTATGTTTTGAGTTCCCTCCTCTCAGAATCTTAGGCTTTGATTGTTTGCTACTTTCTAAATAAAGGTGCCAGCTAATTAAAATATAAGAAAAAAAGAAACAAAAAAAATTATCCATTTCAAATTTTCACTTTTCTATTTATATCATTGAACTTGACATCTTCTTCCATGTTTTGAATGTGAATATGAATTTTCTCCCCAATTTATCAGTGTATTCTTTGGCTAACACATTTTTTCATTTACCTATGATATATGCAAATATGGTGGCTTTACATTTTTTAAATTACAGAATACCCATTACTAATTAACACACAGAACTTACTGTTCTCTTGTAACTTTTATGTAATTAATTTATTGCCATCCTCCTTCCTTATTTTAAAATCTTGTAATTTTAGTGCACGATAAATGCAGCCACATAATTGTGTTGTTTGTCAAGTTATCTCTCTGACACCGGTTGAATTGCTGTGAATCTGTAAAACTATCATTAAAACAGGTGCCATCCACTGGACTGATATTAGCAAAAATGGCAGCTGAATTTGAAAAAATAGTTTGAGCCCTTCGAGATACCTTCTGCTGATAAAATCCATCCATACACTTCTAAAGTAAGAGGGAAGAAATCAAAAATATTTCTGAGAATTTTCTGCTGCAGATAAGGTTGTGTGATGTAGGGTTTCCTAGGGAAATGTGATTGCAGAACCTCATATTGCATGTCCTGATGCTGTGTATATGCTGTGTGGTAAATAAATAAACAGCAGATATGTCCATGCTGGTAAACAAAGGAAGCGAGGAATTGAACTCTGTCCCTGGGACCAAGAAACAAGATTTGCATCCATAGATCTTAACATTTTTGTATACCTAAACTATGACGTTAAATGTGCTCTAAGAGGGCCTGGACATCCCTGGCCTGTGCTAACCCAAATGGGGTTTGAAAGTTGTCTAGGGAAGTGTAAGACACTAGTTTAGAACAAAATAGTATTAGGGACAGCTCTATTGACATGGCCATACAATATTGTATGCCAGCATTGGCAAAGCGCATCTGTCTTTGTTTAGTGGAGTTCTTGGGTTGATTTCAGTTATACATTTTTGCGTTTAGGATCAAAATTAAAGTAAAATATATAAACCAAGGGTTTTTCCATTACTTGTTCTGTGACAAGAGATGCAGGTCTCAGATGTAGGAAAACTTCATGTGCTGGTCCTTTGCTGTTATAGTTTTACAGCTGCTAGTGGAAAATACGTTTATTCTGCAGGTTTTTTTACCTGAGTAGTGATTCACAAGGTCTTCAAGGCACTGAAAAGTTTGCCGTGGAGAGATGTAATACCAGTTATTTGGAAGGCGGAAGATCCTATAATGTTTCACTTGCCTGTGCCGCACTGACAAGGAATATAAACCTGGAGAAAGAGAAAAAGTCATTAAACCAAAGTAGAGTCCTAGTTCTGGATGGATAGCAGTGATCACAACCAGAGTATCTATAAGGTGTGATGCCATGATCCCAAAAGTCTCAGAAAAATCTGAAAAAACTCTGACCCCTAATTTATATATACTTAACTATAACAAAGGGAATAAAGGGTCCAACATCAGGGCCTGAGATGTTGATTAAATTGAAATTTCTGGTATATTTTTCCATTATTTTTACTGCTACTGGATTCTTTAAAATATTGTAAAGGAAACAGGCTTTTACAGATGTCGTTTGCCTTTCTCTGAAGATGAGTACCGTACTCATCTGCTGGTATGCTGGTTTAATCAGCCTCTACAAGTGCTGTACCTGATAATGCAGATCTTGCAGGAGGTGACAACTTGGTTTTCCCTCTTTAATTCTTTAAAACTTGGTAAAAATGGACTGTTTAGGATAAACATTCTGTTTAGGATAAACATAAAATTTCTTTGAATTTAATATAGTTAAAACTAATTGGCATATGGAATGCAAGAGTTTAGAGTAGATGAATTATTGTTTCCTTATAACTGTACTGCCACTGTCTTGGGATGTGTTCTGTTGCTTCAGAAGAAGGGAAGATATGTTGCACGATGATATATTCCCATTAGAGATAATAAAAACATAATGTGTGAACGGTACAATTCTCATGTAGAAACAGAATTGCTCCTAATGAAAATAAAATTTTAGGCAAGTCATATTTAAAAACAAATAAAAGAACCATCTATTCATTTACACAATGCACTTATCAACCACTCCCATTGCTCGGTGTGGATTTTTTCAAGCAATCTTTAGTGGATCAAGGCAAAGCTGTGACTTTTCCTCCATTTGAAAAGTCCCATTGCCTAATAAGCTTTGCATGCGACCAAAGTAAATAAGACTGTTCAAACAACTGTGTCATGTTTGTGCTGATGCCTGTGGAACTTTCCATGGTCACTGCTCACCCTGTTTCCAGCACCACTTGTAATGTAAGTAATTGGTGAAGACTAGCATCCTGCACTGGGTGCCTTTGCCTTCCCATTACGTACATTTTCTGGTTTCAGAATGGCCATATGAAGCAAGACAAGAAGTGAATTAAGGAGCTGTGAAACTTAATGACTGAGTTCAAGGGGGAAAATCTTGTATTTTCTCACCTTTCCTAGTTTCACTCTCTCTGATCATGAAGGAGCCGACCTTGGTGTTGGGTAGCTGGAGAAGTTCTTCTGCTTTTTCTCTTCCCAACCCTTCAAATAACCAACTGTGAAGCAGGAAAAAACAAATTCTGAAGTTTAGACACCATGAAAATAGAGACCACAGCATGTGGCACTGAAAGTACAGCATTAGCCAGGAAAAATGACTGCAAAACTAACACTTTGGCTTTCTGTAGTTACTCTCTCAACTATGGCCAAGCATATTTCCTAAGTTTATGGAGAAAAATTTTCTCTCCTGTTCCGTATATTGAGTTCCATTAACTTTTGTGAGACTAAGAGAAGGGTTAATAATATTTAAACTTAGAAGGGAACACAAAACTTTTCAAGCTACCGCGATCTGAATAGTTAGTGACATGTCCATGTGGTATATTGATATTAGTTAACTCCTATTTTAATTTAAACTACTTTTGTTAACTCCAAATTTTGTTTCATTATATAGTAAATATACACAAAAGGAAATACAGTTTTTTCTACTTGTGCTAGCGCACAGTCCAGTCATTTAAGATAATTGACTTAAGGGGAAGTGGAATTAGTCTTACTGATTATCATCATCAGTAAGATTTGATCCAATCTACTGTCAGCAAAATGGTGTTGGGGAAACCTCAGACAGGAGTATTCCATTACCATATTTGTGTCCTCTATTTGGGAAAGCATCTCTACTTCAGGAGGATGTAAAAATGTATTAAAATTTAATCACTTGCATGAATAGCAGTGAAGTTCACCATTCATATGCTTAAAATTAAATAGTGATTAAAACCTTTGCCAGAAAGTTTTAAGTATGTATTTTAGTGGGTTTTTTTCTGACTCGTGTCTAGGGCAACAGGAAACCTCTGAACCTTCCTTACCTCTTTCAGTGTGAGAGTTTACATTCTTGAATGACTTATTCGACTTCCTATTGGTAATTTTTGGTCTGTTTTTCATGAGCAATTCTGGCTCAAATTTTACTCTTTGTAAATATTAATAATTCTTTCCAAATAAGGGCTTTTTATGCATGTCTTAAAATTAGGGATCAGTCCATGCAACAGGAGTATTTTAAAATATCTTATACAATGTTTGAGAATTTTGTGACCCTTTCCAGCTTTTAAAACTAGGATTTTCCTTTTCATATATTCTAAACTTAGGTGGGGATTTGATATTCTCAGATTTCAAAGAAACTATTTTAGACTATAAATAAAAAAATTCTGTCTGTTTAGTCACTATTAGCATTTTTTTTAAATTATAATACTGAATAGCTCTACTCAGGGTAATGTGTATACAAATGTAGTGTTGAAAGGCTATAGGAAATGCATTTGCTTACCCATGGTAAACCTTTGCTACGTATTTTCCCGGAATATAGTTTTCTCGACCTGTTGTGAGGGAATGGACTCTCCACCAGCCTCCTTCACTGTGTGAAAGCAAGAGAAGGGATGTTTTCAGATGTACTTTCAGAGCTTGTCCTCATTTCAGAAATGAGTTAAGATATATAGGTTAGCCTATAACCTTCTATCTCTGTTCCTGAATCTATGTATTCAGAAAGGGACCCAAGTTTGTTTCATTTAGTTTGTTCCATTTCTAAACCTACATTAGGATTAAACTTGGATACAAAAATAAGCTACACTTGTTTCATTTAAATTACGTAAGTAATAAAATATTTTTCTGTAGTTAAAAGAAGAAGGGTAAATACTCAGTGGTTATCCCATGCTGTGCTCTGCCTTACCACAGCTAGACTTGTACCAGCATCCAAGATATTCAGCTTACAGCTGAGCATGATTGTCTGGACAGCCCTACAGTTATTTTTGTAACATCAGGATAGAGATACTCAGAAAATGGGCCCTGTGTGCCTGGGAACAGGTTTTCAGTCTAACAGAACCTGGTACATGTCTTGCTCTTTCCGTTTTCCTTTACTGAGAGGGTGGTGAGGCGTTGGAACAGGTTGCCCAATGAAGTTGTGGATACCCCACCCCTAGATACCAGGTGGGATGGGGATTTGAGAAACTGATCCAGTGGTAGGTGTCCTTGCCTATGGCAGGGGGGGTTGTAACTAGATGATCTTTAAGGTCCCTTCCAACCCAAATTGTTCTATGATTCTTCAAAGAGTGTCTGACCAGACTCCAATAAAAAAGACCTCATAGCCGAAGCTAGGTGATTAGTCATACATTTCTTCACTGAGAAATCTTAGGAATGCTGGCTCTGACTTTTGAATCCCTTAGGAAGGTAGACTAGCAAGAATTTTCACAGGGATGCTGAAGATCTTCATTAATTATTGCAAGGATGCCGATGACTGGATTCTCTTCATCTTTTCCTTTAAGGCTTTGAATCCAAATAATAGTGTTTCTTATGTTTGAATGCTGCTTTTGTGGATGTTTGTATAAATGCTCCCAAATAATGCCCAGACTACAGACCAGAGTATCAGTATGGCAAAACAACTGAGTTAAAAGCACTTACATTAAACCTCCTGAGTTATAGCTCCTGGGAATGTATATGTTCAGGAAAAAAGGGAGGTGTCTACTGGTCAGAGCTGGAAATTTCAGTGCCCTGCAAGTTTTCTTGTGGGTTTGCAGCTGATATGAAATTATGTATAAGAAATTTAGATTATTTTGTGATCTTTCCCCCAACTCTCCAAGACGGAACCAAGAATTGTAATAACAAAAAACCTGAGCGACTTGGCAAACTGTACTACTAGTCCTGAAAAATCCCTGTGATCATTAAAAGTCCCACAGCAGCACATCTCTCCTGGTGCACGAGCCACAGAAATTACATATATTAGGGAGATCACTGGAGAACATCTAGTTTGACTACAGCCAGCTAAATGCAGTTGTTTATTTGGTAAAGAAAGGTGCCTCGCAAATGTGGAGAGTGAGAAATTGTGCTAGTGCTTATCTACTCCTCCCAATCCATATCAGTAATAAGTATCTGTGAGGAATTGTATTTTCTGTGGGGGTTCCATATATCCATATCCTGGCAGGATTGGTGGGGTTGATGACTGCTACACATAATTGCTTTGGTAGAAGGCTGACAAGTTGCCATTATAGGACAGAAGCTGAGCGTGCTTGTGGCTCATGCTATCTTCTCTATGCTGATTCTACACCACTTGTTCTCTGATCATGCCTGCCATGCTGCTGCTCTCTTCCATTGCATTTTCCTTCTTTGGTTAACTTGAGAAAAAGATTGTACCTACAGCCTAGAATCTACAGCAAGAATCTGCATGCAAACAGTTCTTATTAACATCAGCAGGTAGCCCAGCAGGCAAGAACAGGCCCTTTGTTAGGACACTTTGCTTCGCATGGAGCATTGGAGTGTCTTGTGAGTGTGCTGATTCCAAACAAGAACAAATTTCTCATCAAGGCTTGTTTTGGTTCTTATTCACTGTTAGGAGAAGCTCTTGATCACCGCCAAACAGACATGATAAAACCTGCTGCTATAGAAGCCTAGTGTTTTTAGAAGTGGTTTGTCCAGTAGATCATGTTACACTGCACATGTATACATATCATATGCCACACATATAATTCCCATTGATACAGATATGTAGTTATGTGGTGTTACGAGGGCTTATAGCTGATGAAATCTGGGACCAAGGCTTTCAGCTGGAGTTTCCAAGGTAAGGCAATCGTTGTACATTTTCATGTATGTTCCACAAACTGCAGCAAGGTTTAAACAGCTGGAAGTTACCAGAAAAGCGTTTCCCTGGTTTAGGGGAGCTCTCAATCAGCAGAAAATTGGTATTGTCTCAGCCTTGTGACTTCTAGTTTCAGAGAGCAGGAAAAGTACATTTTATCAGCAGAACGTAACTGGCAATTCTCGGTCAGACCAGAAGGTCTTGCGTAGCCCTTTATCCTGTCACTGGCAAAGGCCGTTGTAGGTCACGGTGGCCTGGAGAAGAGTCCGAGAATTCATCAGTTGTCTGTGATACCTCTCTTGAGTATTTCTGTCTCCCAACCACTTGACGCTCTGACTTCCTGAGGTAGTGATTTTTTTATTATTATTATTTTTATGAATTTAGAAATGCTCAGAGAACTTCTCAGCTAGGAATTTGTCTGGTTTCCCCTTGAAGTCATCTGCTCTGCCAGCTGCAAAAATGAAATATTTACTTTCTGTTTAAGTGGTGTAAACCATGATTGTGAGCCTGAGTAACTTCTAGGAGGTCACTGCGTGTTGATACAAGTTGTGCATAAAATAATATCAAGGCTGCTGGCTCCTTTTTTCATGTGTGTGCACTCTTGTATATGGCAATATTCGCACTATGCATAAGGTCAGTCAACTAGTGCTTTTAAGCCTACTTCCTTCTGGGGCTCACATTTTTGAGTGAAACTTACTGAGAAATCTTTGACTTTTCTCTTTTAGCCACTAAGAAAGTGCAGAATCAATTAAAAAAAAAACAGCAGAAAAAACCCCTGTTCTTAATTTTATTTTGGTTAGCATTGCCTTAAATCTAGGGGTGAAATTCTAAGACCTAATCATAGAGCAGTTGTTAGGTAATGTTAGAGAAAAGGAGATACATGCTTGACAGAACAATTAATTTTCCTTTTGTATATGATTGAAACTCTTTTTGCTCTTACTCTGTTTGCCCCCTGCATTAGTGGAGTACTTTCTCAAAATCATTTTTCAAATCAGAATTCTGTTTTGAGACCTACTTTAGAACAGTCTGAATCCATCTTCAGAAACCATGTAAAAGGAGTCCAAGGATCAAAGAACAATTTGAAATCCCAAATCCTTAAACTAGAAGGAAATTTATAATATAGCTAAATAGAAAGAGAGGAGATGTAGATTAGATATTAAGACGAAATATTTTACTGTGAAGGTGGTAAGACGCTGGCACAGGTTACCCTGAGAAGTCATGGTTGTCCCATCGCAGGAGGTGTCCAAGGCCACGTCGGATGAGGCTTTCAGCAACCTGATCTAGTGGAAAGTGTCCCTGCCTGTGGCAGGGGGGTTGGATGAGATGATCTTTAAGGTTCTTTTCAACCCAAACACTGGTTCTGTGCTTCCTTGCAAGTTTTTAACTCAGTTCATTTTGCTGAACTGCATCCAGTTTGGGCCAGGCGCATAAAATGGAGATTTGCATCAATTGAAACAAAACCTTATGAAACAAAATTAAGGATCAACTTACTCTGATAGCACACGTAGTTTTTCCCCTACATGAAATATAGGTTGGCTTATGTCTGCTGAGGGATAGTCATAGAGGACAGCAAGGAAATCACTTTCCTGACCTGTTAAAGCAGAGAGAAAATGTCACTTAAAAACAAGATAAGAGTTCTGAAGCAGGAATGGATTTTTCATTATGTATGTTACATTATACATGGTAAGTCAGATGGGAGAAAAAATCTCACTCTGAAATGTCACTTGGTAAACATAAAGAGCTAAAGATGAACCTATAACTTCATAGGAAGAATAAGGAGATATTAGAAATGAAAAAAGGTAATTTGATTAATTGTAAGCAACTAAATTTAGACCACTTTTTCTAGTAATTACCATATTTAAAGGGCATATTCGGTTTGAGACTCACAGAATTAGTAAGTATTTATAGTACTAGGAAGTAACACAGTGTGATTAATGCCACTGTCTCTAAATGCCTTCAGCTACAATTTTGAGCCAAGCTGATGCTTTACATTTAAGGAGAGGAAGATACATGTTGAATTGTTCTATCATTTAACACCACTGCTACTTTTCAGAGGTATGGCATTAATTTAGTTCAAGGGCAATGAGAGTGTGGCCATTATTGCCCATTTCCCATCACTTCTAAGATTTAGCTTGATGAACATCCAGAGCACTTTGTTCTCCCCCCTTGTGTGGAAATTGTACTAGAGGTAGCACATAGTTGTTTATAATTAAATGATTACACAACTGCAATTTGCAGAACTGAGGTCAGTAAAGAGATAACATGATTGTTTACATCAGTTGGGATTACTCTGGGCCTTGCAGCATTGTGTAGGACATATGCTGAGGCTGCTGTGTTTCTGAAGGATGGAGGAGGCACTTTGCACCAGACTGGGAGTATCAAAGTTTCAAGAGCTCTTCATCTAGCAGGAATCTGTGGTGCCCAGTAAGTGCTGACAGGTAGGAGGTTCATAAATATGTTATGTTGGGTGTGTTCAGCTCTTTGGCACCAGTCCTTGCAAAAGAGAGGTTTTGACTGGGTATTAGGAAAAGGTTTTTCACTCAGAGGGTGGTAACAGAAAGCAGTCTTTTCTCAGCTGATTCTGAGTAGCATTTTGTTTTTACGCTTTAGAGACTTGTGTTATGCAAAGTAGCGGGTCATTTTACATTAATAGTCAAATTGAGCATAAGCATTACTGGTCTTGCCCATTGAAATAACCCCATGATACAGTTAGCATCCTTGATTAGTTTGGCAGTGTGTTTGGCATAGTATCAATGTGTTTTTCTTCATTAGTGTCACTGAAACAGAACTAGTCCAGTATCTTTGTATTAATCAGCCAAACTGCCCTGATTAGTCTACTCTAACTTATTATATAATTATTATATATTATATAATTAGTTCAACTATACTGAAAAAGTTCTGTGCTAAGTATGCCTTTGATTGCTTCCCAGTTCTGTACTAAAAAGTAAAAGACGCCTTCTCTGTGTATGAAACTGCTTAGTACTGAAGACTAAGAAGAACGAAATATTGGTCATGGATCTTTTTCAACAAAGCAAAATATTTACCCAGGACTAAGAGAAATATATACCAGAAGGTAACTCATAAGAACTGTAGAATGAGGATGAAGTGCCATGCCCTCATTTATCATTGCAGATTGTTATCCAGTAGTTCTACCTGGAATGCCTTTTTTTTTAGCATAATGACAATGCCTTTACCAATGCTTCTTTAAAACTTATGCTGTTTATTTATAAGTGTATATGTATTTCCACACAGAAAGGGTGGAAAACAAGTGCTTTTCTGCTCTCCTTCCTTATGTATGTGTGGTTTGCATTTTGTTATGCACTGTAGGGTATGTGACTTTTTTTCTACTTTAGCAATATCTGTGTTACTTGGCTTAGACTTTCATCTTATATTTGTTTTTGTTTCAATGTTGCACATTGATTTGCAGTTCTGAAAAGGAACTACACAGTGTTGGCTGGCATATCCATGCAAAAGTTAGCTCTTAAACTACATGTGCTTGTATTAGAGTGAATGTAAAGAGGTTTTGTACTACCAAAAGCTTTTCAACCCTCCTACTCCACAAAAAAAAAACACCTCATTTTAATTGGTATTTAAATCAAACCTCACTGGGGTTTTTGGTCCTGTAAAATACCTCACTGCACAAAACCCATACTAGCTCCTTTCAAATGCAAAACTCTCAAAACAGGGACTAAACAAATTATGCTGTTTTTCCACACCTAAATTTCACAGTGACCTAATAGATTTGATCTGATGAACTTCCCACACTTTTAAGTTGTGAAAGAATAAAGTAGAGTTGCCTGATTTTTTGTAACACAACTTCTCCTCCTCAGTGCAAGTGCAGGTTACATCTGAAATGGAACAACTCAAAACTGAGAGTGGAAAGATCGAAGCAAATTCATTTCCACTGACTCAGGTGTTACTTCTGGTTTGTTTGGGGTTTTTTTAGGAGTAGGAAATTAATGTGAAATACATGCTAATTTTAGATGTCTGCATTCCTGGATGTCTTGCATGCTTCAAATTATTCATTGTGAATGGACTATAAAGCACTATTAGAGAGAAGGCAGTGCAGAGCATCCAGATCCAGCTCATCGCCCACACAAACTGCTGTGCTCTGTGTGCACCAGTGTGGTCCTTGTCTGGAGTGGGGGCAATCTGATTAGAGCTCATCTCCCTGCATCATCCCAGGTTTACTGTCTAGTAGAAATACTAAGATTTATGACATGGCATATACCAGAGGGTAAAGGTGGGTACTGGTGTATGTCTGGGAGGCTGGCTGTGCAGCAGCAGTAAGGTGTGGCTGCAGAGTTGCACTGATGTACTCAAATTAGATCTAAACCAAGCAGCTTGGGAACTGAGAGTTATGCAGGTGCAGCTCAGTGAGGATTAACCCTTGATTCAAGGTCCCAAGGGAGGAAAGAGAAGGGGGTGGGCTCGCAACCCCTGATGACCCTTTGCTGTTACAGCAACTCAATACTTAGGGATGCCCATACAACGTGCCTTTTTCAGATGGAATGCAGTCATATTTTGAGTCCAAATGCCTCCTTGGTAAATGCAGTTTATACACTGTTCCCATTCTCAGGACCAAGACTGATGCACTGAAAGTACGGAAAGCATGAGGTTTGATTTTCAGTGCAGCTCTCAAGCAGCATGAGGGGCTTATAGGGGACTGATGAAGGCATTCACACTGTATATCAATTCCGTAGACTCCAATTATCTGTTTTTTTTCCCCCTTCCTGTTGGATATACTTTCTCTCTTTCCCTTCTATTTAAGTCCTGCGCTTTATTCAGACTCACTGAACTAAGCCAGTGTAAAATCTGCTTTTTCTAATTACTGTTTGGACTGTTATAAGTCCAGGGGTTGGTCCTCTACCTCACTTAAATCAAAGGTGGCTGATCCTGACCTGGGGAAAATTCTTCTGTGTTTGATGTGATTTGGAATTTGATCTCCTCAGGAAAGTCTCCCTGGAGCCTTCTCTTCTCTGGGCTAAACAACCCCAACTGTCTCAGCCTTTCCTCATAGGAAAGGTGTTTAATTGCTTTGATAGTTTTTGTTGCCAAAAAAGCTGTCTTTGGGTCCTTAAATATAAGCATACAGTGGGACACCCCTACTGTCTTGGCAGATGCCACTGCAGCTCTGGGAGTCTTGTTTCCTCCCCAGGTGTCAGCAGAAGGTCAGGCAAAGCACCTCTCTAGACGTGCTAGACATGTAGGAGAGTGGAAGCAGATTGAGCCCTGAATTATTTAATGGGTAATTTCCCCTTGCAATCATTTTGCTATCAACGTTTGCTGAGTTATCTCTTAGGGGTATGTTTTATTTATGTCACTGGGTGGGATGCAATTGGCTTTAGCTCTGCTAAATCCTGGCTTTTAGTAGGTGGAGGGAAGAAACAAAATTGGTCACAGCCATGGCAGCGATGACTGGTCCTGCTCTGGGTGTGTGCATGTTTGTGTTTTGATGATCATGGTATTTGTGACAGCAGTTGTTGGGAATATCAAGATAAGACACTCTTCACAAGAAAACCCACAACTGTTAGTTCATATTATGGTTCTCTGAGTAGATATTAAGAGTATTTGGTTCCTGCTTTATTAGGACATAGGACTATGTGGGATCCTTATCAACTACTTCTTGGCCATGCTAAAAGCAGAATTAGATTTCCTCTCACAACTAATGAAACCAGGCTGATTCTCTGTCCTCATAATAATGAGCAGCACAACAGGACGATCTTGGTAAACGCGAAGACTTAGATTAATGCATTCACCCCCTAAAAATTAGTCCCAAAAGAAAGCCCAAAATCTGTTTTCCTCTTGTACCAACTGTTTGTCGGATTGTGTTATGAGAGCTGAGGTTGTACTGACTCTCCATCTACTCTCTTGCAAATTGGGAGCAGGAGCTTTCTGAATCCTTCCTGTTTTCCCCTTAAATGCATGACCTCTACCAGCCTCCAGGAAGGTGGGAGCTTTACAACCTGATTTTTTCACATGTGAATGCTTAGGACAGATATGTTAGATCCCACTTTGGCAGCTTGGCCTGTGAATTGTGTATTTCTGTATAACCTTTATTGATAAACCTGGTGACAAGTTGACTGGGTGCTACTTTTAATGCAAATGTCTAACAGTGAACTTGAGATAATATCATTAAAATTTTTAACCTTAAATGAAGCAAAACCTAGTTTCAAGAACAAACTTGTATAAAATATCTCATGCAACTATGTCAAAATACAATATTTCTGGTTTCTAGAGTAGTGCTTCAGTGCTTGCTGAATTGGAAGGAGCGTCTTTCAAAGGAGCACCAGCAAATAATAGTTTTAACATTCTTTTTTTTTTTTAAATTAAAGTATTTCTTGGAAAATGATCTAGAATGTACCTAAAAGTAAGCAATCTAGATGATACCCTCTGTCTCCCAAGGCAGTCATGCACTTGCCTGCTTTTACTACATCAGGTGGACGAAGGGATTCATAGAATATACTGTATAGTTTAAACATTTTTTTCTCTTGAAAGAAATTAAATGAGTGCTTACCCCTTTGGCTCGGCACGTTTGTTTCTTCAGAGGCTCTCGATATTTTCACAGTATTTCCCATTGCTCTCTCTAATTCTGTCGAATTTCTTCAGAGCTAAATCAAGAGAGACATTGAAATTAAACATCAGAATAACACCTGCTGTGCCAACAGATGAGAAATGACCTAGTTTGGGTGTCTCCAGTTTTATACAGCTTAGCTTTTGAGAACTCTTGTGTCAAGTTCATGTGAGAGTTTTACATAGTTGTTAAACTCTCACCACTTTGGTGTTTTTATCAGGGGAATAGCAGAAAACCACAGTTAGGGAAGTTGCTCAAAAGAACGCAGTGTAGTAAAAGTTTCCATTACCAGTACCTCAGCACAATAGGAAGTCACAGCAAAGCCATTTTATGTACTAAATATTCTCTTCAGCCTTTGGAGTTGTGAAGCTACAAAGAAATCTAGACTGATGTACCTTGTTTTCAGTTCTGTTTGTATAGCGAGTGGCTTTATTGCCAAACACTAAGAATGTTATTGGGTGGGTTTTTTGAATGCAGTTGTGCTCGCAGCAAATGTGGGCAACGTTGTTTTTCTTATTTATTTATTTATTTATTTATTTATTTATTTATTTATTTATTTATTTATTTATTTTTCAAATAACTCCTTGCTTCAAAATATTTCATCTCTAAACACTCCCCCTGCATAAGTCCAGTGGTGCAAATTCTTCAGATACTTGTCTTAAAAAGTCTTGGTGGATGTACAAGAAACAGTATTAGATGATCATGGGACTAAATATTATGAAAGGGACAATTCCTCTCATGGCTTGGCTGCACCCATCCTAATTCTTCCTGATAGAGGACAGAGAGAAAAACCTTTCAGATGTGAAAAGTGTCTCATACTATGGCATTTTTTCAGGGACAGAGGAAAATAAGGTGTATCTGTTTGAAATTGTGCTTTAAAGCAAAATTGCTCAACACCGCTAGCTGATAGGTTATTTCTTAAAATATATATTTGTCAATTGCACTGTGCAAATGATAACAGGAGCTCTAGCAGCATGGTGTGGGTACTCTGCATTTTTCAGTCCTTTCTACCTTAAATATTTCAAAGGTGATTACTGCATTTGGTATGCTGCCCTTTACTTAAAACAGGCTAGAGCCTGGTGGTGCTAGCTGGAGAGGTGTCTAACTTGACAATCAGTACTGCTGAAATTAATGAGATTTTATTGCTAGTTGTCTTTTGGAATAAGACTGGCAGAATTAATTATATTATTGCTTAATATCATAATTTTTTGATGTCTTACAGCGAGGTTAGGAAGGCACTCTACTGAATAAAATAATGTTTAAAAGAAAGAGAATTTTTCTCTTATTACATGCAAGCATATTAGTGCTTAAACGGATGGTAATGCACAGTTTGGCACTACCTCATCTGATTTTCAAGCTCTCTAGTGCTTGTTCCCCAAGGTTCTTTGATAGAAGTCTCTATTTCACTGGCCAAAAGGATAACGTGGATTATCCTTGCACTGTCTGCACTCAGGAGCTACCTTGTGCCACATCTATAGGATAAAGCTGTGCCAATGTCTTTCTGACAAGGGTCTCAACCTCCTTTCACAAGAGCAAAAAACTGTTTCATTGCCTGACACAAGAAATCTAGAGCCTGAATAAAAAAGTAGTCTTCAATTGAAGTAAACTATTTGGATATTCAGGTTTCAATAGAGGGGTCTTTCTTGATAAAGAACACAGTCCTTCTCCATTTAAATGCACCCAAGTTTCATTTTGGCAGGCACTGTCTGCTTGCAGGATTATAATTTCCTGAACCAGCTCTGAATATTTTTTTACAAGACCCAATTTTAATTTCTTCAACATTTTTTTCTCAGTTGTTTCCCTTCAAGAATAAGAGGTATACGCATTGGAATGGTGCAGCCAGTACTTCGGCTACAGTCACTACAGATGTTACTGGCTTCAAAATAGCTGTCAAAATTTTCTGAGTATGGCATTAAAGGGCTCAACAGGGCTGAAAATGTCAGCCAGAGAAGTGTGATAAATACCTGCGTGGATAACCTCTGCTGAGCTCCCTTCTGTAGTAGCTGCGTTTTTCAGTACTTGAAAAGGGCAGTTCAAATCTGACTAACTGTGTAGTAAGCTGCAGTTACCAAAAATTTTGTGCAACTCCAGACAGGTGCCAGGCATGGCAGCATAAATATCTTATGCCCAATTACAGTTTTGACACACGCAATTGTTACTCAGATGAGAGTAGTACTTTAATGTTGTGTCACAAAAGTAGAGAAAAAAAAAAATAATAGAGACCTACCTCTGTGGACCCCTTTATTCTGAGTCTTGGTATTGGAGGGCCAGGAGAGCAAGTCATCCTTCTAGTGATCAGATTTGTGACAGACTGCTTTCAAGGGCTTTTTTGCCTTGTCAAGATACAGTAGATATAATTTTCAGGTGTGCCTGATTCACTTTGGAAGATGATTCGTAGCATTTGTCCATGATGGAAAGACTTCTGAAAACTTTACCTCACATTTACAAATTTTCTAAATGAATGGCACATTTGAGCAAGGCACTTTAATTTTCCTAAATGGCATTTAAGGGTCTAAACTTTAGCCATTGCTTTAAAAATACCTGAAGTGGTTTTGAAGTGGCTTATATGTAGTTTGAAATTAAACCACTTGTTGTCTAGTCTAGATGGATTAAGGGCTCCGCAACAGGCATGAACCTGCTTCATATCTTTGCAGAGCACATGCCAAACTTGTCTGGACCACTTCTGCTGTACAAATCATTCTTCTCAAAGAACCTCTGAAGTCAACAGGACAGAGCATGCGGCTCACTGCTGCTTCTTTAGATGTGGAAGAATCTGACTTATGGAAAATACAAATGTTATAAAATACTTACAGTAAAAGAGCAATGACGTTTTGGACTTTGATGACAGTAGTATGACAGTTTGCTGTGTTTAATTACATTTTCCATGCTGTTTTACTGTCACTAATTACCATTGATGGCAGCATAAAGTTTTGAAAAGGACAAAGAGTTCAACATGTTCTGTAGACGCATGGCAGAAGTGCTCAATGAAAACAAGCGAATGGAAAGCTATTACCATTGCTGCTGATTCACTTATACAAAGTGATTAAAAGGAAAATGACAGATATCAGACAAGGTTCTTCCATTAAGGTCACTTGTCAATTATGCGTTTGGGCAGTGTAAAAGTGCCTATAGTCCAGTCAAAGGTGGTGGAGTGAATGCCCTGAGGTACAGCTCAACTTTCAAACATTTGATAATGAGATGGAAATGGAAGAAATTGGAAGTTCTGTTTGAAAGGGGCTGAGGAGGAGCAAATATTATTTCTACTTGGCTTGGTGACAACAGTATATCACTGTTTTTGGAGTAACAGTGTATGAATTAATATGCTAAACTTTTCTAAACCAACAGTAAACACGACTGTTAATCCTTTGTATTGCTATATGATAGACTCAGTGGTGATTTTCTGAAATTTTGAGGTACTCTACAAAAATAGTCTTACAGGAAGCTGTGAAGCACCTTCTGCCTCAGCCAATATTCTATCATTTTGGTAATTAGTGGAACAATAGCAGTTTTATAGATTATACTATTTTGAAATGGCAAACGTGCTCCAGGCACTACATTTCACTTAAACTTGGTGACAGAGTTTGGGATACAAGTAGAGGTGGCATCCCTCTGTTGTAAAAGTAGATAATTATACCAGATCCAAAGAAAATCATAAATTAAGGGTGTTAAGGGTGTTAAGGAAGAATTAAGGAGTTGTGATAGGCTCTAAGTTCGCCTTGCCTTATCAACCCAAAGATCTGCATGGAGGAGCACAACTGCTGTTCTACTCAGAGGAACTGCTGTGCTGCTGGGCTGCAAACCAAACTCTACCTGCAACTTTCCCTGCTTGCAGGCCACTTTCTCAGGCTTGTGTGGAAATTTGATATTAACCATTAAGATCCACTTGTGCACATGCTGTTTAATGAAAACAGGTTGATGCAGCCATAGCTGTTTTCAAGCGCACAACTAGTGGAGTTTGCTGGTCTTCACTCCTTTGCTTTTGCTGCCAAAAGGAATACGAAGAATCATCTACAGTCCTAGTTCTGCTTTGTGTCCTGTTTATCAGTGGCAGAGCTCTCAGGAGATACAAACTCTTCACCTGTCAAGGCTGGAATGACACTGACCTACCTCTTGTGTCCCAAAAACCTGTGGTACAATTAACACCTTCGGTTCCGGTGTGCTCACATTAAGCACTGATTTCCTTTCGCAGAATCTGTTCTCTGAGAAAATGCACTTCTGGAGCACTTAAGTAGCACAATGCATAGGAAAGTCAGTCATTTTGTAAGAACTTTTTCAAAGCTACATTTAAAGTTATGGAGGATGAGTAAATATAAAGAAATGAAAATAACAAGAGAAATAAAATGGCGAGATAAGCACATGAGTAAAGCCTCTCTGAAAAGAATACTGCAGACTACTAAAATTAGGACATTCATTGTTCCTGAGATGCTATACCTTATTCACATCTTCATTGCCAAGGTCTTAATGTAATTCTCAATAAGGTTCACAGGTAACTCCTGAATCCCATTTATCTTGAAATTGAAAGCACCACTATCCTTTATTTTTCATGTGGGGAAAAAAGCAACTTAAATTTCAGAAGCTGTGCATTTTTTAGTTAATTTCCCTTAATTTGTCATCAAAATGAGCATCCTTTCAGCTTTTAGGCACTTGTTCCTTTGCTGTTAGGAAGAACAATATAAAGCTGTAATCCAGGTAATTCACAGAAATGTGCAACTGTGAAGCAACACAGAAATCTCAAATTATGCAAACTTCGAAAGCTTTGTATAAAATCCCACAAATCTATCTGTGATATTTCTCATATTTTGTGTTATAGCGAGCTGCAATTTGCTTCAGTATGTCTTACGCATCTAGCTTACTGTTAACTCTGAGTAGAAATACTCCTTGTCCCTTCTATTCTTTAGTACCACTCCTTATGAAAAGAACCAAAGCAGACTTTTCTATTTCTAGCTTTAATAGTACTTAAAATTGATAGTCTGAATAATGTCATTGTTAATGAAGTTGAACTCCCTTTTACATAAATAAAACTGAAACATTTATTCCCATGTACAGATAATCTAAAATGTATCAGAGGAATGATTACCTTTAAATGATAAGCATGATATTCCAGGTTACAGTATTTCTTAAAAAAGCTGTAGTCATAATACTGCTTGCATGCTGCCAGCAAGGTTTAGCTGATCAAGTCGAGGAGCAGCCGGTCGAATGAGTGTGTTTTGAAGTTCACGCTGTCATGTAGAGCAACATTTGCCAAACAGGCCACATACTTCCTCTCTGAGAAATAAGGAAGGCTCAAAGTGTTTGCAACAGATGAGGTTCCTGTTGCAAGTCACTACTCAAGACACTTTTTATCTATGGGCTGAGGAAAACAGGGAGGTTTTTACTGTATTGCATCAGGGCTGGTTTGAATAGATATAAAAAATGAGCAAAATACCCTGTTTGAAATTTCTTACATAGGAAAGGTTTCTCCTTCTTCCCCCCCCAAATTTATTTATCCTGTAATGTTCAATCCCCAACTGTTTCATGTATTGTTGCTCTTCTTTTCAGGCAGGCAGGAAGAGGCACAAAATTTTGTTTTCTATTCTTATTGAGTCTGCTTGAGAATGCAAGGTTTACTTTACTCAGCACTCCAAAACACCTCTGTCTGCAAATACTTGAAGCTCCGTATCAGCAATGAAATAAAAAGGAGTAAAAGCCTGACTATGAAGAACATTTTCACATCAATTGTAGTAAGTGTAGAGGCAGGAGCCCCAGGACCTCTCTAATTTCAGTGTCAGAGATGGGGAAAACAAGATACTGGCCCATTAAATAACCTGACTAACTTTTATAATACTGAATATATGAATATAGAAGTAAAAGGGGTTTATTAAGGTTTGTCTTTTATGATCACGGTATGATCTGAAAAACTCATAACCTATTTTTTTAGCATTAATTTCTTCTTTAAATAAAACTTCTGTGTTGAAAACAAACTTTTTTTTAAAAAAAAAAAAATGCTTCAACACTAAGATACCCAAACCATACTAAAACAATCACCAGAAAACCCAACAAACCCAAGTATTTTACACTGGAACTACTCTGAGTAGGACCTCCTTGCAATGCTAATCTGTTTGCTGATGAAAACTAAAAGTTGACAAGTGTGCGAGCTGTTATGGAACTGTTATTGAAATCAGGAGACAGTGATTGAATTCCCAAAGCTGTGCCAAAATTTGGAGCTGTAGTAGTTACAGGAGTATATCCTCACCTTGAAAGCGTAGGAAAGCATCAGGGATCTTGATAAGCAAGTCAGTCTGCAATTCAGAGCCATGACAGTGCTACAGGCAGTGCTCTACAGTACTAGTTTTAACATAGTCCCTCATGATTACTCCTATCAGTTATATTTTGGTTGTTTAGGACTTTATTTGTTTCTTGAAATCATAAGGATATGGCATGCACATTTCCTAATGGCGTTTACCTAATGGATATACAATCTTTCTGGAATAACTAAAAGATCACAGTTTGAGGGATATCTGCACCCCACATTGAAACAGGCGGGAGCAGAATTTTGCTTTTTTCTGATCCTTATGACTATCCTGGGCTAGTTCTGATGGTCCCTGTGCTTTTGCAAGGAGTCTTGTTACATCCTAAGATACACTCATGAATGGAGCAGTCTCAGACTAGGCTGGGAAGACTGGTTACCCTAAAGAGGAGGTTGAACTTGCTTGATGGAGCATGCTCTGTTTGAAACACAATAAACCTCAGCCATTATTTGTACCTTGTTTGTAGAATAACAGATAAGTCTGAAGTGGACTGAGGAAAAAAGTATTCTCTCTTTTCACGTCTCTTTCTGGAGACCAATTTACCCTGGCAGTGCATTCAGCTAATAACATGTTTTAAATAATAATTGATAAGGTAATGTTTGCATCTAAATGGAAGAAAGTTTTTATATGAATTAAGTGGGGCTTTATATGTCATCTTATAAGTATTCATTTCCTGTTATTTAAGTCACGGACTTGACCAAGGCACTCAGTGAATCACTTGAGAGAGGAACATTGCACTTGCAGGACTGTCTCTGATTACAGCAAAGAGGGATTTGCCAAGAGTCATGCATAAAAAACAAACCTTCAAAATATTGTTTTTCTTAGAAGAGAAAGGATCCTCTCTTCTCCCTCATTTTTATCCGGAAATCACAATTCTGGTAGACGGTTATGCTTGTGTCAGAGACGAATGCGGCTCAAACAGAGTTTTCAGTTTCAAGTTGGGTTGGTAAAACAAGAGATGATGATGTGAGAAAAAGAGGAATGTTTTGGGTTTACATAGTATGGGTGATAAAAAATAGTTGCAGTGAAGTTTCTAATCATTAGATTTGTGTGAATCAGTTTTGAAAAACTTGGCAGAGTTGGGTTTCCAGGGTAAATGAGCAATTACAAGACATTCAGCAACACAGCTTATATGGCAGTTGTCTTTTCCAGGTTTGTTGGGAGACAGAGGTACAGTTTATATTAATAGTCCATATTTTCTTTTTTATTATATAATCAGAGTAGCTGCAAGGAGTGCTATTTAACTAAATGCTCCTGAATGGAGAGACATCTGAAGCAAAAGATAAGCATTTGGCTAGCTGAGAATAGATAGATGTGCCCAAGAAGCGAAGGGAAAATTGGGATGGACAAGATAGCACCAGTGACAATCTGCAACACAGCATGTCCCAGGCGGGAAGTCTGCAAGAAGTACCAGCGTCAACTCATCCGGTCACAACCCAGTATCAAATAATTCATTTTCATGTAATAGTTATTTGCATTAATTAACTTCTCACCATTATCAGCCACAACATTTCCTAGTTCCTGAATTTCTGCTGTCTAACTTAACTTCTAATTTTTCAAAGAGACGTGGAGAAATGCTTGTGAAACTGCTGGTCCCTGAACTAAATAGAAAGCTTTGCCTTCTATTTTCAATGCTATAAGTTGTTACGGTATGTACTATTGCCCAACATGCATTGTAATGTTCCCACTATTCCTATGAATTCAGGAGGACAGTGCAATATTGCTGTTGCAGATTGTGCAGTACAGCTGCAACCACATCTTCTCAGCTGTTCAATATTGAATGCTCTCATCCAGGTTGCTGTTAAAAATGTCATCGGAACTTCCTCTGATGGCAGTGGGTCAATTCGTAAAGGATAAATGAGAAGAGAACTGCTTGTGGCTTCAGTTCCCTGTCAAGCCCTTCTAAGTGACGCTGAGATAGGAAATACCCTATGATGGCAAGATGGCAAACATTCACAATTTTATTGTATATCTCACGTTGTTTAAGTTATGCTTTCAAAAAACTACTCTGCAGGATTATGTGGAGATCTCCGCTGTTAGTTTTAAAAGTGAATTTTTTAGCCCTTGTCTTTATAGGTACAGAATAATTCCTGGAGATTTCAAAACCTGAAGACCAACAAAAACAAATAACAAAAACAGAGTGCTTGTTATTTTTGAGCTGATCTCATGGTTTTTATTTTCCTGATTCGTAATTCTGTCATGTTGATGGCAATATGGGCGTCATGTAATGGAAATGAACAGTGCTCCACTATTTCTGCTTCTGCCTAAACAGTTGTATTTTTTAAAGTACATAAATCCTTCATTGCTGGCGACTGGGACTAGTGACACAAATTCTAGTTTTATAGGGAAAGAGACCAACAGAAATGCTGAGTGCAGCTATGCTATCCTCTGTGTCCTTGGCCTGCCTCTAATGTGGCTACAGCATTTAGGGAAGATTTATTTTTAATGTAAAAATTAAAGGCTCAAAAAGGAAGAAATTTAATTTGGGGCAGTCTCCATCTTCTGCTCTCACTTATTTGTTCCTGAGGTTTGTTGTTTTTTTTTTGATGAGGATGAGGAAACAATGAGTCTGAATTGTGATGTGAATTTGAAAAACAGGGAAGTGCTACAGTTTTGCTTGCCTAACTATTGCGGTAAAAGAAGTCTTGTTTCCAGAGCCTAGAACGTATTTCAGATGCACTAGAGGAGGGAATATAATGTTATTGTTTCCAAATACTGCTTGAATGATGTCCAAAGTTCCTCTATCACCCGCTTCCAGCCCCAAAGAATACTAAACATGAATAACAGTAGTGGATGCCACATCTCTTTCAAACCCCAAACACAAGACATGCTTCCTGAAAGCGGATGTTATAAAAACAAGGGCAAACTGGGGAAGTGTCCATTACCATGGAAAACAGAAGGAAAATAGAGAATGAAGAAAGGCACATAAACCTGTTCTAACCACTTACGCAAAGAAAATATCCACAGCTAGAGTAAGACTCCAAACAAGAAATCAAGAACTCTCCTCACCTTGCAAATCTATTTGCAGAAGTTTTGAGTTTTCTGTTACTTGTAGAGCTTGAACAACCATATATAATGCTAGCCCACACACATCCAGTGCTGTGACGTGAAGATTGGCCTGTCCAGGCTTTTAGCATTCCCTCTGCAGACATGACTTGTGTGACACTTCCATTCAGAACTTTTTGCAATCATTGTTTGATTTGGTAGTAGACCCGAGGGCAGTCTCAGTTTGTAGAGTTTTTAGAGACAGGGGAACTTCACACATTTTAAAATCTCTGGGAGAAGATGTGCTCAAAACCACTAGGATGTTTTGCTTGGTCCCAGTGAATTTTTGGTTTCTGTATGTCACCTGATCTCAGTACTCTCTTTCCCTGTCAAACTTAGCCTTTTAATAAGGCAACTTTGGAATTTCCACAGAAACATCATTTTTCGGAAAAGCTCTTTAATTTTTTTTATTATTTTTTTGTTTTGTTTTAAATGAATGCCATTTAGAGGTGATGTGTACTTTTTAAAACATGCTGACCACATTCAGATCTGATGTTGAAGGATATATTTGCCAAATTAAATATCAGTAAATATTGTGCAATTCTAGGTCTTAATTTTCTTGCTATACCAAGGAGTCACATAATTCCTTGCTCCAAATGAAAAACAAGAAAGCTGCTCCTCTGAGGAAAACCGATGTGCAAACAATGTTATCCCTTTTCTAGCCTCACCCATCCAGTTCTGGTGAATGTGCTCTTCTGAAGACCAGACCAAAAAGCAAAGTTTTCATTCTGCATCCTGGGGAGACACCCACACACAGAGATGCTCTCATCAAGGATATTTTTCTTTCTCTCTCATGACCAACTGAGTCAGTGCACCTAGTCAGCAGCTGGCAAATGTCATGCCTTACAAACACAAAATAGGCCACCACAAATCCCACGTGAGCGTAAAGCCCATTGGTCATGCAAGTTATCATCTAAATTGAGGACGGAAGCGAGGAATAAGCCCAAGTGATATTTATTTCATCTTCTTTAGTCCTTCTGCCTTCTTAAAAAACAGAGATGGCTCTTCTATTGCCCCAGGACTGAAAATTCCAGCTTTTGCCTTTGCTTATTTGCAATCATCTGCGACACAATAAGTATGTTAATAATTGCTTTTATTCCAGATCCCTTAAAAAGGAAAAGAAACTTTTCAGGAAGGTGTTGGGACTGTAAATTCTACATATAGTGAACTAAAAAGACTAAGTCTTCATCCAAACAACAACTTTTTTCTAATTATTTTTGGAAACCAGTTCCTCCAGTTGTGAGCAAGGGTATCCATTAGTATCAATGGATCTGCTTGTCTGAAATATAAAAAATGTCCTGGGTGCTGACCAGGGCTGCACAGAGTTCTTTAGGCTCAAAGTTCTGAGAAAATTTCAGATTAAGAATTTTCTATTTATTTTCTCTTTCCTTTTAACTTGTTTCTGGTGTTATGCTTCTCCAGACTTGTAGTTATGCTTTGAGCAAATTCAATAAGAACTGGTTGAGTAGGTCAGGGTCTTTCATATCATGCATCTAGGTTTTGGGTTTGGGTTTTATTTTTAGAAGACGAAACTAAACTTACCAGTTATAGTAAACTCATGTAGATGTTTGGCAATTAGTCATTTGAACCATGTCAGGGCTATTCCAGCCTTTCTATTCTAGGTCAAATCTTATCGGTTTTATGTTAATTTATCTGCATTTTCAGTAAGTGATTTTCATGATTACTCAACAACATTGTCCCGTCTTTTCTTGGTGAGGACCTTGTGCATGCTGGCACAGCTATAGGGAAAAAAAAAAAAAAGAGAGTCTGGGATAGAGATTGAACTGTAGCCTGTGCTCTGATTTTGATGTGCTCCTGCTTTGGTTGATCTTCTGCAGCTTGGTTAACTTTGTACCGACAACCTCTGCTCATAGCTCTGCTAAACCCTCACTGCTCCTTTGATTAGCTATATCTTAGTATTTTTAGCATAAAATTTATTTACTTTCCTATGTATAGTTAATGCCCATTTAACCTCATATGAGCGTTTTCCTCAGTTATAAATAGTTCTTCATGGGTTTATTCATAAAGATCATGCCTGCTCTCAGTCCTTGTTTATCACAGTTAAGGAAATAAAGGACTATTTAGTCTCCTTTTGTTGGACAGACTCTCCATTCTCTAATATGTCTCACACCACCTTCTTTGTCTCTGCTTCTGTCTGAATGTTTCTCCTTCCAGCAAAGTTTTCAGACAGATTTTTGACCTGATTATAGATGCAATATAGACACTTTTCAGAGGTCTTCCAAAATAACCTTGGCAGAGCTGGGAACAGCCAAATCAATCCTTCTCGCCTTCTAATTGATCATTTGAACTTGCTTCTTTTAATTTAAATATCAGTATTTTACATTCTGCAACTGAACAGATTTTGTTTCTCCTCTTTTTTACCTCTAGTAGGGGATCAGGTGTTTTGAGAGTAGGTGTTGACTGATACTGTTTTTCTTTTCTAGGGAGGTTCAGCTTTTTCGCCAGCATCCATTATTACTAAGAGGAGAGCACAGATCCAAGCAGCAGTCCTGGCTGAAGACGTGGGATGCCCTTCATCGACCAGTGAGGAAATCATAGTCTGCCTCCGCCAGTTGCCTGCTCGTGTCCTCAATGATGCACAAACTAAGGTACACCATAACAAAATATATGCCATTGGCAAGGAATCAAGAAGTTTCCATTTACGTGAAGCTGTGAAAAAGCTTAAAAAATAAATTGGGCTGAACCCTTGTGAAAGAGAACTGAATTAGCTTTGGTGGAATAATGCTGATGTCCATGACATCCACCTCTGGCCTATGAATACTCACAACTTGATTGTCTTTAGACTAAATTCCTTTTACAATACTTTGACCAGGTCTTCCAAAATTAATCTAAACATAGTTTTTGCCTTCTTTCAGTCCAGCCTCATCTGCACCTGGGTGTTGAGGAGGATCAAATGTTTGCAGCTTCAGTAAGTGCCTTTCTGCAGAAAAGGAAGTGGAGAGGGATTTTAGTGTTCTGTCTCTTAAGTGAGAGACTTGTGAAAGCTGCAGTATAAACAAGTCTAGAGATGAGTCCTCTACCTACACATTAGAACACCCACTGGAAATAGGTTTTCTGATCAGGACCACCACAGAGCCAAATCCCTAATCCAAAACAATTTTATTTTTGTGAGTATAAGACAATTAGTTCTCTTGGCCTGTTCAGCTTGTTTCACCTACTGAGGCTGTCAGCACAAGCATTATTTCCTACCATTGGTGAGTTTGCACTTATATTAACTGACCCCTTATTCACTTAAAGGCTATTGACTTGATTGTCTCAAGCATAAGCAAAATGGAAATGACCAGGCTAAGCTAATTTAACTGCACTGTTCTTGTTTTCTTTGCTAACCTAGCTCCTAGCTATAAGTGGCCCATTCCAGTACTGGGGTCCAGTAATAGATGGAATTTACCTTCAGGAGCCCTTAGCTAAAGCCCTTCAGCGTCCTCAACGTCAGAAAGTAGATCTGCTCATTGGAAGTTCTCAGCAAGATGGGTTGATCAGCAGAGCTAAGGCAATTAAGGTAGGAAAAGAGTTATTGTTAAGGAACTGATGGTATTATTATTGTTATAGTGATAATAGTAATCATATGCAGCCAGGATGAATGCATTTTGATTTCTACAGTTTGTGAGTTATACTCCATACCAATATGCAAGGATATTGCCCTCTTCAAACAGTCCTGTTTAGGCTAATCAATGGCATTGTTATATTTGTTGATTAACATTACTGGGGGAAATATGACAAAGTAAGAAATCAATAATGACTTAACATGTATTAATATGCAGCAATATGTTTTATGGTCTCTAAAATCCTATTTATAATGCAATTTACGTTGTATTCCACACAAAAGAAAGCAATATTACAACTTGGTTATGAGGTTCTTCATTTTGCAGCAGGACTAATTCAGTCTTTTCCATGCCAACATTTTTTTTGTGGCAATCTTTTACTCTGTTGCTGTTAAGAAGTGCATTTTTTTTAAAGATTATTCTGAATATGGACTAGCTATGACTAAGACTAGCACTGGTCTGATGTATGGGCTAGGGTTTTGGGGCAAAAACTGATGAAATGAAAAAGAATTGCATTCATGCTGTACTTTGGACGTAGAAGTCTTCAAAATTATGAAGGTCTAACCCAAGGGATTTTACATCTTATGAACCTTCTGGCACTGTCTGTTCTTGTGACAGCGTATCAACCTCTTCTAGTTCATTTTTCCTTCTTTATGACGGGAACAATAGCACTTCCCTGTTTAACAGTGCCAAATTAAATTAAGTGTTCCTACTTGCTCAGATATATTCTAAGAAATCAACAGGAGAACATAACATGCTAGGGATTATTTTGAAGGTAATATAAGTGAATCACAGTTTTGTTACCATCTTTCTGTAACTGTGTGGATTTTGACTCTTAGGATATAGTGAAAGGTCAATCTCAGCTTTTCTTTGTTGGTAGCCAATAACACATAGACCAATTTACTTCAGAATTAATAACAAAGTTACCCATTTGAAAGAATGCTTTTTGACCCACCCATTTAAAGCATATTGCTTGTTTAGTCTCCATCAAAAGTTTTCTACTCTTATTTTATGTATCTTTCTCTCTTGGAATCAATTAAAAGAGGAAGTCCAGCATACGAAATGTGATGCTGGAAGCCTACAGATACTGGTCCAGACCCTGTCCGAGGGGAATAAACCTCAGTAACCTCATTATAAGTCATTTGATGAAGGCTATGAAGTTTAAATTTTCCTTTACTACTGTTTCCAGATGTGATGGTTATCTGCAAAACCAAAATAAATTTCCATGATGTATTAGAAATTATGCAACAAATCATGGTGTTAATGAAAGCCAGAAGTACTAAAAGCCAGCACTGTCAGGTTGAAATGAAAAGCAAAAACACTTCCAACAGAGGGCTCAGCAGTAAAATATTGCCTTTCAAAAGATACAAAAAATCTGAAATATCTTCTTTATTTAAAGGCTCACAGGATTGGATAGGGAATCAAAAATTTGGTGCAAATCAACCCTAGGAAATGGTCATACCTACTTCAACCTAGGAGACTTGTTTCAAAATCTCCTGTTGTTGAAAATCTTCTGATCTCCTTCAGCAAGGGTTTAATTATCCTTATTTAGAAGGAAAGTTAACTTCTTCACTAGCTAATATAATACTACCTCACTTACTTGGTGCTACTTCTGTAAGTCTGATTTCATCCGTGTTCCAGAAAATTCAAATAATGGTAGATGTTTATATTTTTGTTTTCTTCCTTTTGACTTCCTTAAACTGTTTTCATGTTCTCAGGACTGATGATTTTCTTTATGCTCATTTTCCTCTATTTCTGTTTTCCTGTGTCTTCAGGTTTTTAAGGCTTGAGGATATATGACTCTCTTGACCAGTCTGTATTCATGTCATGAGATTGTTTTCTTAGAGACTTGCTGCAAGGTTAAAGTTTCCTGATTTTTTCCTTGTCCAAGCAGTTAGTTTATTTATTGCTGGGAAACATAATGCCTCCTCCATCATAGTGCTATTTAAAAACATACGTTTTCCAGGTCTGCAATGGCATCATCATAGCCATGACCATGTGTGGTTGCAGTCAAAGCTGGATGATAAAGTCCTTAATAGGCTGCAGACTTATTTAACCCAAATGGTAGAAACTGGTGTGAGTGGTAGTTGTTACCAAGAAGTCCATACTCTGTTTCCTCTGTCGTGATGTCATATGGGATCTTTGATCAATGCTGTCCTCTCCTCACAATAGGCTTAGAAGAAGGATTTGAGACAGCTCCCACTATACCCCGCTCTTCCACTTTATTTGTTTTAAGGGTTCCCCTGAGGCAGATCTGACTTCAATCTTTCTGCAAAACCCCAAAGCGGGTTTCACTGATGCACTAAGGAAGGTAGGAGGGCTTAGCTGGTGGGCAGAGCACTGAGCTCAACCAGGGGAACTAAGGTATGTTTCCTAGTTTGCCTCTGACTACAACAAAGTTATTTAATCTGTTCTACAAAGAAGGGCCCATACTTCCCTGGGCTGAAAATCCTTATGTGGATGTGCTCCAACTCTTTAGATAGAAGAACCATCTATGTGTTTGGGTAGATAAATGTCACAGCTAAGAGGTCCTATGGCAAATGTATGGAATTGGCAAAACCATATTCTCTTCTAGGATGACTGATTTCAGTGTAGCTGGATGCAAAGAGCGGAAGAATAGAAAAATTTAGCCCCTGCTGACCTGTTCCGTCAGCTCCTGGGAATGTGCTGGCAAATTCAACCAAGGGCTTGATCTGTTATTGCTGGTCTTGCTCTACTGATTTGGTAAATGGTGAGGAGACACTTTTAGCCATTTTGATGCATGCACACTTGAGACATGATGCAAATCTTATCACCTTAAATGGGAATTGCATGCAAGTTTGATAAACTCATAACACAAGAGTCTTAGGAGTGAGAGTAAAACCTCTAGTCTGCAACCAGACCCAAAGGTTTTTCTGTGGGGGCTTACTGGCATTTGGTTAGATTGGATGTCTCTACTCCCGCTGCAGCACTGTGCTTATGCCTCTTAAGATCTTTACTATTAAAAATGAAATAGAAAGACAGAAGGCATCCCTTCTCTGGTAGCAAAAGATCTGTGTTTGATTTGTTTAGAGTTAAAGGCTGAGGTCTCTCAGTGATGCTTGCAGCAGAATATGTTGAACATTCGCGGTCAATGTCTTGCCCAAGGAAATAAGCGTTTTATGGCATTCACTTGAATGCTTATTCATGTTAACTGAGACAGATTTACCACTTCCTAGAGCCCTTCGTACTAATCCTCAGTGCAACCATCAGGTGGTTGAAACTAAGTGAGAGACAAAGCAGAATTTGTTAAGGGAATGGAAGTGGTTCCATAATGCACTGTGATCTGATACAGGGATTGATTGAGCCTGAACCCGTTAATGGCAAGTGCCATGGCATACCTTCAAGTATGTTACTTTTGAACAGTCATAGATTAGGGCAGCTGAGCATACACCTCTAAAAACTTTGATTTCAATACCAACTGGTCAAAATTTTATCCATGTGCTGTATGTGATGCCTAGGTGGGAGGATGTAATGGTTCCTACTGGTATTAAATATACAGAGACAGTAATGCTGATGTACATCTGTGTTTGTATATGCATAAAATTCAGTATGGCCTTGTTCATATCCTCCATATGTTCTGTGCCTACTATGTAATCTCCACAGTGTAAGAGCTGTAAATTTTCTTTTTAGTTGGGAAACTTTGTGTATGTTCTTTCTTTTTCTTTTCCTCCGTAGTACAAATCTACTTGGTGGCAGAACCCAGAACCAGGAAACAAGGGAGTGGGTTAGATAGACCTACAGATTATTTAGTCAATATAAGCATCTGGATCTAAGCAGACCAGATCTTCTATCCTGCACTATATTACAGTCTGTTAATTTCCTTATGGATGAAGATATTCAGCTACGTGCAACAAATGGCAGATATATTTGTGTTAATTGTAATGACCAGAGCATCAGTGTATGGATAAATATAAACAGTGAGGAGAATGTGCTGATATCAGCTCTTTGCTTCGTCTTGCAACTAGCTGGAATCTTGAAACAGTCTGCTGAATGGCTGGCAGGTCTTTCACCATCTTTTGTGACATCATTTATCAAAAGCCATTTAAAACCTGAGACCTGTACATACTCTGTTAGTGTTATCACTATTCCACTTCAACAGAAAAGTACATTTTGCCCCTTGGAATATGTAAGTGTTTGATCTACCAACTGCTAAAATTTCTTCTTAAGTAAAACACTGGACCTGATTCATTCATACAGTCCAGAAGCTATACTTCAGCAACAAGATGATTGCTTTGCATCACCAGAACAGTAGAAAGTGATACACCTGCTGTCTTTAATTCTTTTCTGACTTACTTACTAAAAAAAGTTCAAACCCCCACTATAACTCTAAGGTCAGTTGCTAATACCTCTTTAAATGTTGGCACAATATAAATTATTTTAAATAATGTGCAGCTGTTTCTACTAATCTTATAGCAGCTGTTTTATCTACAGCTATTTGAGAATTGTTCCTTGGTCATGCATTTTCTAATGGGAAACATTTACTGGACATGGAAAATTGGTCAAATTGAATCGATTTCCAAAAAGTTAAAACATTTTGTCTTTTCCGTGTTTCATGGATTTAATTTTGATTGCGTTGCTTTGTTTTATGCTATCATGCTAAGGTCAGATATTTACATTATATTATATTGTAGCTAAAGTGACAGTTGAGACATTGTGTTTCAGGTTGTGGTATTTTAGTGCTAGTTGGGATGAAAAATCTCAAAATGTCTTGTAAATACCAGTTCTGTTTCTTATCCATCTCTGCCTGTTAAGTCTTCTTTCATCTGACTCAGTATGTCTCAAGAGCCCCACTCTATAATCAATGATTGCTGAGAAAGGTCACTAGTATATTTGGTGCATTTTGGACATCACAGAAACAAGTCCATGGGCACAGTGAAAACCTAAGCCCAATCACACTGAGTCAGAACAAAATGCTGTTTTCAGCAGTGGATGTTTGGAGAATAGAGAAAGAGATTCTGATACTTCTGCTAAATGCTTTCCAAACTTCTAGCACTTTGTCGCTGAGGGTCTTTCTAGCCTGAATTGGTCTTTCTGTATTTAATAAACATCAACTGATTTTTTTATTTTTTATTTGTTTTTACATTTAAAAACTTGTTCTTGAAACTTCTGCAAAATCATGTGGCAAGGAGTTCCTCACTTTAACCATGCATTGTGTGATGAGCCACCTCTTTCTCTGTGTTTTTCAACTGTAATGTTTGTTTGATGCTTGGTAGTTGATGAGACGGTAAAGGATTACTTCCTAGGGTGCATAATCAATACCCTGAATTTTTTTCCTTCTGTTTTCCTAAGTATCCATGACAGGTGTAGAATAAGATCATAAATCTATTTAAAATACACAACAAAGTTAGAGTGAAAGTTGCTTTGTACAGGGTGTTTTACAGGTAAGTACTTAGGCTGTGCTTTGACACAGAAAAGCAGCTGTTCTTGTCCATAGCTGCTAGGAAATCCACCAGCCCCAGTCACCAAATGAGAGATTTGTAATTAGCAGGAATGCTTCTGCTGGTTAGTAGGGACCTGGACTGAGTTATGCTGAAGCAGATGGAAAGATTGCTTTTTAATTTGCAGTCAGGTTTTCAGTGATTTCTGTTTCTTGCAGGAAAATGTACGTGTCCTTGCTGTATTTAAACTGAATGATTTTGCAGGCAAATGTTTTATGCGGTTTCATACGTGCCGTTTGTGCACACGAAGTGACGTGTCACGTATGAGTTGCAGATCTTCTTCAAAGTACAGCTGTATTACTAGAACTGGCACCAGATGGCTCTTTTCACATTCCATGGGCCAAAAATCTAGGAAAAGAAGAATTTATTACAAATACAAGGAGAATTTCCAAGATCTTTTTGGACTTTAGGATATTTGGTAGTGTTTTGAAATCCCTTGTAAAGTTACTTAATCAAAATGCACAAAGCATTAGAGTACATCAGTAGAGACAGATCTCAGCCTCAGCAGACGAGGACTTATTTTCCATCTTTTTTTTCTGTGAATCTGTTGAAAAGTAATTATTCTCTCTGTGCTTTCCGTATAAGGTTGTGGAAAGATCTAACTGCTTGATGGAAACCAGCTGTAGGCCATCAAAATAACATATTCAGTAAAACATCTCTGGTAACTGGACTGGACAGACACCAGCCTATTTTGCATTGGACTGATTGCCCAGAATAATATAGGTGGTTTATTGGATCTTTCTCTCTGGATTTCCCATACCAACTTTCAGCCAGGGTGCTCCTGCAAGGTGCCCTCTCTAAAAGAGCTGATGCACAGGAAAGTTCAGGTTACATTGTTTTCAGGAAATTGCACTGTTTCTGAACTTGAAATAAATTCTTCCAAAAAAAAAAATAGAAGTGAGAAGTCTCAATTGGTAAAATAAAAAACTTCCTCAAAGTAAGACGTATCGAAAGCTTCCAGCAGGCTTTAGCTTTGTTAAAAATAAGATTGGGTACACAGTTTGGCATAGAAGATGGTCTCTCTGCTGTCAGTAATTCTGCAGTGACATGGACACTCTGCTCTGGGGAAAACGCCTTTGTGTCAGGAAAGTTTTCAGACCACAGATCTGGGGAAAAGGCCTTTTCAAGGCTGGTGTCTCTGAAAGACCCTAGAGGTTATGAAGTTTGAAGATCACAGCTGCTGCTTTCGTTGGGTTTGGTGGAGGAGGATTTCTTTTCCATGGCTAAGACGGATAATAGTCCAGAAGGGACAGAAGTACAGGTCTTATGGCAGTCGTATTTCTTTGTAGGTGTTTCCAGAAGAGGCAGAATGATATGGCCATGAAATGGATATATGATGTGTTTGTTTTCTGGACTTTCCGAAGGATAGGAGCAATGTCTTCCTCTCTCCCATTTAGTTTTTCTTCAGGGAGCTCATCAGAAAGATAGCTTTGGTCACACCCACAGTGGAGAAATCTCCATGTGGACTACTTCTGTGCGAACCAGCTAGGTTTCTGTAATATTAGAGGTGCATCTGCACAGCACTGTACCTATGATTTCATCCTACCAGCTTAGAGATTCAATCCTGTAGTAAGCTTTGAGCAAGCTAGTACAGCTGGCTGGTGGCAGTCTTTGGGAAGCAGAAACATGACTGTCCCCTCCTTCCTCTGGGAATCAGAGTTGACAGGAGAGAGGACTTGTTCCGGCAGTGGGAGATCTGAGCTTATACTGTTACATCAAAAACTGTATGTTTTGTTTTTCCTTCTAAATCCCATGTATGCATTTTTACTCTCAGAAATTTGAAGAAAGCCAAGGAAGAGCCAGCAGCAAAACAGCCTTTTATCAAGCTCTGCAAAATTCTCTGGGAGGAGAAGATTCCAACTCATTCATTGAAGATGCAGCTACGTGGTATTACTCACTTGAACACTCAACTGATGATTATTCATCATTTTCCAGGGCTTTGGAAAATGCTACTCGGTAAGAAACTCATCATATTATGACTGTGTGAGTAGGGTTGTTTTTCTCAAGTGTGCATTTATATTCTGAAAAACTTGAGAAATTCTTATGCAAATAAACAGAAAACTGGGAATATGATTTCCTTTTTCTTGAGGTTTCCAATGTCATTGGTAAGCAGAAATTGAACTGACTTTTATGCCTTATAAAAAGTTTGAATTACCTTTCTTGAACTGTGTGTTGCATTCAGAGTACTAATGCTTCTTACGTGTCGAAGATGTCTTGTTTGTTTGCAGAACTCTGCACCAACTATTTCTTGAGTCCTCCCATCCCTATGGCAGTAGAAGAATGGATTGGCTTTTATTCACAAATAGTCACCTAATTATATAGTTAGATACTTTTCCTAGTTTTTGGAAATTTGGAGAGTGGTCAAGCTTGTAAACTTTGATTTCAGCAATTAATTTGATTTTTATGCTAAGAAACTTGCCAAATGTATCTCTTCACCATGTCAGGCTTTCTACAGGTGAGCATCCTGTGTAAAACAGTGAGGCATTTGTCAATATTCAGAAAAGTGACTCCCAGCCCCATTCTGTGCATTGCTAATGTCCATTTTGCCTATGGTAGAAGGATCCCCTTAAGCTAATTCATATATTTTCTTTACCCTTGTGTAATCATTTATGCCAGTGTACAGTGATTGTATAATGTTGCTCAATCCACATTTTGGTCCCTTCATGTATGATTTCCCATGGTGACAGAAAGCAGAATCAGTCATTAGGATGTTTCTGTAGGAAGTCTTCTTGTGGATGTGAAAGGAGAACACACGATATCTGACTCTTGCCTTGTTTGATCCATCAGGACACACTGCAGGCTCACAGTGCCTCCCAGCTTCTTCCAAAGGAAATAGTGATGAAATGTCAGCAGACATATGAGCAACTTACTTCCAGTATATACACTCCCATACTTTGCATTGAAACACTGTGGGCAGGGACCATCAGGAAGTGGAAGATGAGAAGTGGGCAATGTTCACTCCACCTAGTATATCTGTACAGCTTTTTGCTTTAACTGGGTATGGCATCAGGACCCAGCAGTTCTGGATATCAGTCAGTTTGAAGAGTCCATAGCTGTGTTGAGCTAGTACTCCACAGCAGTTACGAAACATATGGTGAGCCATAGAGGCTGGTGGATATCTTTAACTCGAGTCACATGGTGTTTTGGTCTGCCTAGAGGACTGGAGATTTGGTTTTCTCCCCAGTGGGCAACCAGTTTACTTTAGCCAGTTACAGATCTTGATCTTGAGGGTGGGGCCTTTTTTTGAAAGGAAGCAAACTGAGGGAAAATCTCCTTACCTACTTTTTCCTGCCTCTGTGGAAAGTTAAGGGCTTGAATGTTTAAGTGGAGCAGATTTTCAGAAAATAAGTCAATCATCAACTCTTTCCTTATTTCTGTCTCTGCTTCACAAGCAGATTTGTTACGAAATCTCTTTACATTTCTGAGGTGATGTATTTTATAAGCTGGTGGTTTGAGTCCTAGTGTGCCCATCCAAGCTGTTTCACCTCTGTTTTGAACGGAGACATACCTACAAGCTGCTAGTGCTCAGTCACATCCTCTGAGATCATCAAGTCCAACCATAACTGCCCCCTTACTAAACCATATCCCTAAGAAACTCATCTACCCACCTTTTAAATGCCTCCAGGGATGGCGACTCAGGCACCCCCTGGGCAACTGTTCCAATATCTGACCACCCTTTCAGTGAAAAAATTTTTCCTGATGTCCAGTCTAAACCTCCCCTGGCACAACTTATGGTCATTTCCTCTGATCCTATCACTTGTCACTTGGGAGAAGAGACCAGCACCCACCTCGCCACAGCCTCCTTTCAGGCAGCCATAGACAGTGATGAAGTCTCCCCCCAGCCTCCTCTTCTCCAAACTAAACAACCCCAGCTCCCTCAGCTGCTCCTCATAGGACTTGTTCTCCAGCTTCTTCACCAGCCTTGGTGCCCTTCTCTGGACACACCCCAACACCTCAATGTCCTTCTTATAATGAAAGGCCCAGAACTGAACCCAGTACCTGAGGTGTGGTCTCACCAGTGCTGAGTACAGGGGCATATTCACCTCCCTGGTCCTTCTGGCCACATTATTTTTTATACTGGCCAAGATGCCATTGGCCCTCTTGGCCACCTGGGCACACTGCTGGCTCATATTCAGCCGGCTGTCAACCAACACCCCTAGGTCCTTCTCCTCCAGGCAGCTTTCCAGCCAGTCTTCCCCAAGACTGTAACACTGCATGGGGGTGTTGTATCCCAAGTGCGGGACCCGGCACTTGGTCTCATTGGGCCTCATTCCATTGGTCTCAGCCCATCAATCCAGCCTGTCCAGATCCCTCTGCAGAGCCTCCCCTCCTTCAAGCAGATCAACACTGCCACCCAGCTTAGTGTTGTCTGTAAAAACTTACTAAGGGTGCACTCTATCCTTTCATCCAGATAATTGATAAATATGTTGAATAGGACTGGACCCAGCACCGAACCCTGGGGAACACCACTCATGACTAGTTTCCAATGGGCTTTAACTCCACTTACCACTACCCTCTGGACCTGGCCATCCAGCCAGTTTTTCACCCAGCAGAGGGTTTGTCCGTCCAGGCCAATGGTAGCCAGTTTCTCAAGCAGAATACTGTGTGAAACAGTGTCAAAGGCTTTACAAAAGTCCATTAATTGGGTAACCTTGTCATAGAAGGAGATCAGGTTGGTCTGGCAGGACCTGTCTTTCACAAACCCATGATGACTGGGCCTGATCACCCGATTGTCCTGCACATGCTGTGTGATAGCACTCAAGATGATCTGTTCCATGACCTTCCCCGGTACCAAGGTCAGACTGGCAGACCTGTAGTTTCCTGGATCATCCCTCCGACCCTTCTTGTGAATGGGAGTTACATTTGCCAGTCTCCAGTCAAGTGGCACTTTCCCAGTCAACCAGGACTGCCGGTAGATGAGGGAAAGGGGTTTGGATAGGACATCTGCCAGCTCCCTCAATACTCTTGGGTGGATCCCATCCGGCCCAATAGACTTGTGTATGTCTAGTTGGCCAAGTAGGTCTCTAACCAATTCCTCCTGAATCGTTGGACCTTCATTCTCACTGTCTTCTGGCTCAGGGGGCTGAATATTCCAATGACATTTTACTTTTCTATTAAAGACCAAGGCAAAGAAGACATTAAGTACCTCTGCCTTGTCCTCATCCCTCATCACTAGTGTCCCTCCTGCACTGAGTAAAGGAGGAAGATTCTCCTTGATCCTCCTGTTGTTGTTAATATATTTTAAAAAACATTTCTTATTATCTTTCACCAGACTGGCCAGTTGCAGTTCTAGTTGGGCTTTAGCTCTTCTAATTTTATCTCTACGTGATCTTACAGCTTTCTGTCCCACCATGACCTTCTCCATGAGACCTTAGGAACAAAGTATTCCTTTCTGTAGGTCTTCATCCTCCATCAAGTCCAGGGTGTTGCTCGAGGGTAGCTTCAGGGAACAAGAGATGAACAGGAGCCAAGATTCTTTAGGCAACATCTGATCCAAGACAGTGGTGACTAAATCTATTTGTGGAAGGATTCTGGGTGGCCCAGGTGTGCCGGTGCATTGAGGTCATCAAGTAAACAAGGCATAAGGCTGTGGGTTGAGCTTTATGCCATTTATTGAGTCTAGCAGTGGGCTGCATTTGCCCTGTCTCATTGCCTGTCCCAGAGGCAAGCCACCCATCACTGCAGTGTCTGGGCAACTGCATGCAGCACACGTGGAAATGCTGTGGTTCATGGACATTCAAATCAAAGCTAGAACTCATCTTGAATCTCTTTCCATCACCACAGTTACCCATGGGGCTATAATTCTTTAGTCAGACCAGTAAAGTTTTAAGCCATAAGAAAACACTGCAGGACTTGAAATTTTAGCCCTTCTTCTCATCCAGAGATACATCCACAAGGAGCTGTTATAACAGAAGGTTGTCATGTTTAGTCATCCACGTTCAGCTCAGGGCTTAGCGTGGTACAGACACTGACCTTTGAAAGCTCCAATGGGTAGCACAGGACTTGCTTGCAGCAGGGATGCTCTCAGCTTGCAAGCACCCCACAGCAGCCTTGTGGGCATAGGAATTACCTGCTTGTTTATGATACAAAGCCTATGGCTTGGCTAAGGAAAGAAGTGAAAGGCTTAAAGAGTCACCGTGATCAAGCAGAAGTATGAGCAGTGAAACCAGGACATCTGATGATAAACCTTTGGTATAAACACTTTGGAAATGACTTCCAACTACAGCAGAGAGGGAGGGGAGACAACAGTTACAAAATTACAGTCACCTGCATCAGTGTCACATAGTGATGGAGAAAAGAATGTCTTCATTCTGTATTTTGAGTGGCGGTTTGGTTTTTTTTAGGGGGGCAGGAGAGGAGGAAATTGATTATTTTTTTTTTTAAAAAAAAAACCTTACTACCGGCATAGATGTGTAACCCAAGAAATGTTCTGTGTCAGGAAGTTATAAATAATTGCTTAAGTTTTAACAGGTTGTGAGTAAACAATCTAACTACATTGGGCATGCTTTGTAGTTTTAAAATATTTCTGTTTTTAAAATTGTCTTAGCTGCAATTCACTGATATCTTTCTCAGGTATAAAATTAGTTTCATTTTCTTTTTCTTTTTTTTTACAACCCCCTCCCCCCCTTAACTCTAGTATTCCATGCCTGTAAGAAACAGCAAATTAATTTTTGTGGTTGCTATTTTTAGTTTTTTACTTCCTCAGAATAGCTGACTCTTTCACCCCTGACACCAACTAAGAGTCGTTTGTAAGTGATGAAATGTATCTCAAAGCATTTCTCAAGAGCTAATGCTCTGTAGACTCCCAAGTTTTCAAAGCCCATCTGCTCCTCTAAAACTCCATGCTGGTAGGTGTGTGAAGAACAGTAATTTTTGTTTCGTATGGGTGTTGTCAACCATAACTGTCAAAGAGCATTGTGGTCAGTCAGCCCGTAGCTTGTGGTATCACAGATGGTCTTAAAATAAACTCTGCTGAACCAAGAGAGCTACCCAAACACTGCCTTTCATTACCATGCTAGTTGAATATAGCAACATGTTTTTTATGCTTCTCTGACACTGTGCTTTCACCAGTCATTCTTTTTTTACCTACCGGGTTTGAAGGGACAGCTACTGTTTCAGATTCACTACATTGAGAACTGAAACCTCCCACTTCCTCAGCAGATACATTTTCGTGTGCTCAGGTAGTAATGGATACGTAAGCACATGAAGAGTGTGCCGAGTCTTAGGGCACATGTAGAGTGAGAAGTGATGATATGTGTACATGTAATATTACCTGAAGAAATCATAATGAGGTATCTCAAAGTAAGGTGTCCTGTTTTCTGTCTGGCCTTCTTGATTCGCCTGTTTTCTTTCTAGCAAATGCTCACCCCACCTTCCGGCTCTCCTTCTTGGGGCAACGGAAGCTTGGAAGGCTTGGATATATTTTCTTTGCTCATATTTTGTAATGCAATACCTGGTGATAAATTGATCATTTAGCTATCTCGTTGCACTCTTCTTGTTTAACCTTTGTCTCTCAGCTACTGCACCAGATACTCCATATTAATGAGCCCTGCCAGAGGTCCTGCGGGATATTTCCAGAAGTGTTGGCTTACTTCTTCCAGCTCTGGGAACTCTACCTCAAATAATCAGAGAGATCCAAAGGCGGAAATATTATTATTGATCCTTTACCCAGGAAGTTTATGTCCTCTTACTAGATGCCATCATAACCCAGTGATGCAAGAAGACCTTTATACTATTACAAGCACAAGCCCCCATAAACTAGAGTAAAATGAGCTTATTTTTTTCATGAAGATACACCTTACATATCAGATCTTGTTTATTTCCCATCATTACCATTCTTCAACACTCTATAAACCAGCAATCTTAGTGAATTCTAAGCTATAATGGGCTCATAGAGGTTGAAGGTGGTATTCCTCAGCAAACTTGAAGGCAGAGATATGAGCTGTTTTGGAAGATTTCATGGAAGCTGTCAATGTAGAGAGACATCTGTTGGTTGAGGGTTTTTTTTTTTCTTTCTTTCTTTCTGGTATGTGACTATGTCTATTCTCTGTTCCTTCTTTTTTATCAGGGACCAGTTTATCACATGTCCTATCATAAATATGGCCAGTCACTGGGCTGCTAACTCTAGAGGAAATGTCTTCATGTACCACGTACCTGAGAGCTCCTCACAAAGCAGGTAAGGAGATGTATTTTATTATGTTTCTTGAATTTAGAGTTTGTAAAATTGGAGCTGTGTGTTTGGCCACCCTGTGGAGTAAATGGATAGGTGTAAGTTCCTCAAATAAACAGTTTGGATTAGCAAAGGAAGGACTGGGCTCTAATAGATTATTTCTTTCTGTTGACTGTGTAAGAATGCTGTTTCTGAATTGAGGTACTTTCAGAGTAGATGCCTAAACTAAGTGTCTGTTTTCCAACTTACCTACCTTTGCCAGTTCCAGATAACTTTTTAGATTACTGCCCTGTATCTGATAAATTTTCCACAAAGAAGCAAAATGTGGCATGAATTATCAGGAGTCCACGGTTCTTGAGGTAAATGGGGTAACATTTTCTAAGGATTCAACATTAATTTAACACCGCCCCCTTTTGAAGTCAGTGCAGTTGAACCACAGTCACACTGACTGACCTTCAGTGTGGGCAGGATCTGGGATTTATTTCTTCCTCCTCAGCACAGTGATTTGTGATCAGCTGAAAGACTGTCCCACGGGAGGAAAAATATTTTTAAAAACAAGTATTTGCATACCCAGGCTCTATGTCATCCTTCATGTTAGAAGCTTGCTTGAAAAATTTTTAGCAGGAGAAGCTGTATCATGTTTTAGACAGAAAAGTCTAAATGCCTGTTGGAAATGCAAATACTTTTTTCCCTTGGGCACAGAACAAACTGGTAGTCAAAGGCTATTAAAGTGACCTTCCCTGTTTTTATTTTAGAGCCAGGTGGTCAGCACATTGGTCTGCTACATAACATACCATAGTATCTCCTCGTGCCTTGCTCTGAAAGACTAAATGATCAGAAACTGCAGGACAGCAGCCCTTCCTGTTCCAGGGATCCACACATCAGGACAGCAAAGCACATAGGGATGCTTATCTTCTAGCTGTTCTCATATGATGGAGCAGTGCTTGTCCCCTGCTCCCTGTACTGCCTCAAAAAAACGAAGATTTTTGAGACCCTTTCCTTTTCTTTAAGGCTTTCTCTGAAAAGGCTCAGATCAGGGACAGTGTGTTCCTACTGGCACCATTTGATACTGTGAAGTTCCTTTTGAACTATGCAGATTGATTTTCCTTTCCCGATAGCATAGTGAAAAAGCATTTGAAAGAAACCAGCCAAGATCTAGGTTACAGATGAAGGCCATTATGCTGAGGTAACACTGGCTAACTTTCTTCTTAGTTGAGAAAGAAGTTAATCCTTAGGGAAACATTATTTTGCTGGCAGCTCCAACGGGAATGTTCACAGTGCTCTGTTTGGCTACCGATAGGCTCAGATAAGTGACTTTTACAAGGCTCCAACAGGGCTGAGCTATGCTATGCCAGAAATCCTGCCACACAGAAAGAAGTGTTCTTGAATTAGCTAGCAAGTTTCCTCTTGCTTTGCAGAATGATAGCAACCCAGTCATCTGCAGTAAGATCTTATTTGAAAGTAGATTTAATAGTACTTATACAACTTAGAATCACTGACTTCGAGGCAATGATTTTGAATTTAAGAGAATTTCCTCTTCTATCTAGCCCTATTTAAGATTTGTCTGGTGTTTGTGTTATTTAGCTCTCCTCATACTCTCCAGCGCAGTAGTAGTTTATGTAGCACTTAGCTACACATTTTATTATTTATGTTGTCAGTGGTCTTCTAAGCTAATTATTTTTTAGTGCAAACTTATTAGTTTACTCTTCCATAACTCTATTTAAAACACAAGCAAAGCCAGTATGCTCTCTGAAACTTGTGGGAATGAGAGGCAGAGGTTAAATGCCTTAGGCTGAGCCACTTGCAAAGAAAAATGGACCCAAATTTGTATGCTGTGTTTGCATTCTTACTCCTTTCATTTTTATTTGTGCTTAAGTACTGTTAAAATAAATGTTTAGGTTGCAAAGGCAAGCACTTGAAGAGAAATTGCAGAATCCAACTTGTCTGGGTACTGAATGATCTCATTTGACAGGACAGTGTGACTATTTATAAAGTGATACACTTGTTTCACCAAGGGACCACACACTAGGACATTTGCTGAATGCACTATGAGGTTTTTTTTAAATGAGTGTAATCATTCATTCCTTATTCTTCATCTCATTTTTGCCATGTGGCCTCCCTCCCCCTCCTTACAGCTTTTTCCCCTCCATATAGCATACGTGCATTGCAGGCTCTCTAGCAGCCTCACTTCATGTCAATGATGCAATGCTGTTGAGGGTAGAAGCTTCACATAGGAGAAAGACTTTAACTGCTAAAAACTGTAAGAAATCATCAGTAACCTGAAAACAACAAAACACAGTATTTGGGAATATTACTGGCAATTTGCCCTACCAGATTCAAAACAATGATGTACATGAAACAGTCTTCAAGTAGAATACAGAAACTGATCTTGAAAGGTCCAGCGACCATGTCACCAATTCCCAGTGGACTTCACTAGCTGCTGGAGTCATGAGTCCTGCCAGTTCTCAAGTCCTCCTTTGGAAATTGTGACTCTCCTTAGGAGGAGAAGCAGAGGCAGATACTCTGCTGAATAACCTACAACTTACGCTGGAAGTTAGGATGCATGGGTTTGAACTTGCTCAATAGAAATAAGAATTGACTCTGGGACTGTACAAATACCCTAGCTGTTAAATTCCTGAATAGAACCCTTTTACAGCCATTTCTTTGTGTTAATGAATGCCGTAACCAACAGTATGTTTTGCTCATAGTAGGCAGGTACAGGATACTCCTTGAGTACACAGACTGGATCAGATCCTCTCAGTGCATTGTAGCTGGAGGAACACTTCATTAGATATTCTCAATCAGTCAGAGGTATTTGACAGAAAAATGATTTCTCAGACTGTTTGATATTGAATCACATCTGGATTTGCTGAAATACAGACCTCCACTTGTAAAGGTGTATCATCTCTGCAGGGTCACATAATGATTTTTTGATCTTTAGTGTCTAAATTTGTCCTAAGATCTCAGTTTACACAGGATATGGACCTTTCCCTCTTTGTGTTTGTTATCTGCATCATAAAGATGCTGATGATGATAATATAATTATATATTATCTATAGTAACTACTAATAGCTACCTCATAGGTGTGTTGGAAAGAATGTTTTAGAATAATAATGTGTTCAGATAACTGCAACAATGGAAGACTATTTAGTTTTAGATAAAATATTTTTAGATAAAATAGGGAAATGACCATTCACTAATTAAGATGAGGCACAGTACAGCAACACATTTTCTGGTTTCTAATCTGTCACCTCTCTCCTGCTTTATGTGTGTCTCTCAAAATGTGTACTACAGCAGAAAGTTAAAATACAGAGATGAAAAAGTACCAGTATTTCCTGTTGTTTCACATGGAGCAGTGCCTTAATAATTCACAGCAAGATAAAAAAGAGGGAGGAAGAAGTCAGCCAGTAAAGACAGACCCAACTGCAATGATGCAAACCCAAAAAGTTAATAACAAGAAGTTAAACAGGGAGGATTTTTTACCTGTACAAGTCAATTAGAAAAAGCTTGTCTTGGAAGTTTCTAAGACGTATACACATGCACACATTCATGCATGTATAGATAAAAAAGGCTACACTAAACTGATGCCTATGACATACATTTAAAATCACTTAAAAACATGAACTGATGATTTTCATATAGACAAATGGGTCTTGCAGAGAGCAAACTAATATCTCCTTCCACGTGGTAGCATTCTCCCCAGCTTGGCGTGACACCATATCTGCTTTAGTCTTCAGTTCCTATTTGAATAAGGAGAGAGATGCATAGCCAGCTCCAACATTAATGATCTGTGGTAAAAATATATACATAACTCTCTTTTTGACGATATTTAGGCCTTGGAGTAAACATTTATTCTAAACAATGTGGGAGGAATGTGGCTGCTCAGCATTGCCTAGGATTAGCGAGGAGGGCTGGAGTGTAGCTTTAGTTACAGTAAAGAAATATATGATAGGAGAAGTATGTTTTGACAAGGATAATATTAATAGCTGTACGAAGATTTGCCTCATTAACGCTTCAGGAGGTTTCTGGTTGATTTTTGAATATTGTATGAAGTAGCACTGCTTGCCATGTGAGAGTAGTTTCCAAGTCACACTGTGGTGCCAGATGTGCTGCCTTAAAGACAGCAGATAAAAATCAGTGTTTTACTCACTGAGGAGCCAGATTATGAACTGCAGCAAGATGGCAAAATATCATTATTGTCATAATGAAGACTTAATGAGGCTCTATATTGCAGTCATTAACATTATCATAATAATTGTCACAAAAACTTTTGTTAACTGTTGTGCACTGCACAGATTCAGCCAAGAGTAACGAGCTGCTGTGTGGTTTGAGTCATTTTGGTAGGGGCTATCTTTACCTCCTGACTATGCACTCTGTACATTGGTGTGAGTGGTTCAGACATAGTCAGCTGGATCTTGGTGACCCTTTTTATGATTCCTGTAACTGAAGGTGAGAAATTCTGACTGTTAAAAAATAAAAATGTTTATAAACATTTGTGCTAATTCTGGCTGTTCTTAATATCATGTTACTTAAAGGAGATTTTTCTTCTCTCTTGATTTTATAATAATCATATCCCTGGGACACTACTCCGCAGTCATTTAATCTGGCTGCTGCTTGTCCACTTGTGGCTCTACCCTTGAATATAGCTCTTAATCCATTTTGATTTACACCCCATAGGTTGGGGGCCCGCAATGGGAACTGCATACTGTGGAAGCAGACAAAAAGTTATGTCTCTGGGATTCAAAGAAACACATCTAAACATGGAGGGCAGGTGGGGTGCTGGAGAGACAGTAACAAAATTATAAGATGCATCTCGCCTCCGTAGCTGGGCAGGCACCACAATCACTTTATGTATTTACGTGCACTTGCTGCTACAACAGATTGTAATTTTTATCTATAAAGATGTAATCCTTCTCATCTCCTAAAAGTTGTTTTGCTCTTCTTCTTGGAATTGCCTCTCATCCCTCTGGCCTTAGCTATTGCATGATGCCAGCTGTAGCTATGAAAACACTTCCCCATTATTCAACCACATCACTCCATTCTCAAGTCTTTAGCTAGTTTTTATATTGCTAAAGGCTTGAGGTCTGTTTTTCTTCCCACGGAGTGGCTTAGAGGCCTTTATCATTCAGTAGATTTTTCAGATTTTGGAAATTACCCATAAATATGCAAAGGCAAAGTACTAAGCTCAGAAAAAGCTAATTAAGTTAACCAAAATTCAGCTAAAATACTCAAAAAAGTGCAAAGCAATTTTAGGAACTTCATTTGCTGCACTGGGACAGGCTGTTGCCATGAAATGTATTCAGGAAGATAAGCACAAAGACCTTGCATCTAGAAAGATCTTCCTTGGTGATGTGGAGTCTTTGGATGAACACATCACCTTTTTAAGGAAATTCATCCTCTTGTTCAGCTCAGATGTAGGCATATTGAACAAATGCATGAATTTCTGTCCTCCAAAGGTGCATTCAAATGTCGATATGCCTGTTACTAGGTTTTAAATATAGTAATTCCCTGAAAAAAATCTGTATTATTAGGAGTTCTGACAAGACAAGTGCTTTTTTTCCTGCATTAAGATCTACTTTTTTTTCCAATTAATGTGATCTTTCAGGTCCTTGAATTTCTTATCTACTACTTCAGTTTCATTTAGTTCAATTGGCACAGCTGTAATACAAAGTAGAACATTGTGTGTATTGGGAGTAATCCGAGTGGAAAATACAGAGCAAACTCCAGGATACTTTTGCAAGTCACATGTATCTATATGGCTTTTTTGGGACAAAGGTGGATAAACTTGGCAGTTTAATCCTCTTAAGAGTTAAGATTTTTTTCCATATGTCCTGATTTTCCTGAAAAGAAGAAAGAAAATGTTCATCTGTTTTTCACATTCTTTCCCCCATTTGTCTGACAGGACTTTGTAATGTGAGGAGTTGCAATGAGCCAAATGCATCTCTAGAACTGCAGAGGTCACATCAGGCTTTACATTGGCTCATTGAATTTCTATAAATATTCAGCTATCTTTGATTATTTTTTTCTCCCTGCCATCATGTACCATTTCCTTTTCTAAGATGTGTGCTTAAGTATGATTTTTTAAGAAAATCATTTTTGCTTATCATTGAAATGAACACTTCAGTCCAGGGAAAGTGCAGCGTTGGCAGGCTGCTCCTCTCCCATGACACTGGTGAGATGGTGCCCCTTAAGGCTTAGGCTACTTGATCCCACTCTGAAGATCTGCTGGTATAATATGAAGAGCATATAGGCGTGTAGAAACAACCACATTTAATATTTTCAATAATTCTCAAAAAAAAAAATTAAACACATTTTTTGAAAATAAGCACAGAACGAAGCCACAAGATCATACAGGCAGTGACAGTTTATGTATAAACCATACAGTTTTCTCCAGCGACATAGTTATTATGAAATTGTATCTCAACTCAAATCAGTGGGAGATTTATCACCAACTCTATGAATCTGGGTTTCCATAGGTGAAATCCAATTAGAATGTAAATGACCTGTTCCCATTGAAGCCAAGTGACAGTGGATAGGTGTTTTGTCTTCCTAATAATAGGCCTATTCCTGCCAAAGGGATACTGAGCAGGATCTTGAATTTGAGGCTAGAAATTCAAAATCATGATTCTATCTATTTATGAGCAGTTATGCTCATAAAATTTTACATTTAAAGGATTAATGGTTTTCTTATCTCACAAATCTGCCATAGATTGCCAATACTTGCTGACTAAATTTAGCACAATGACTGGCATGAATCTGAGTACACTATTCCTTCTACATTTCTCGATCATTGTAGCTGAAACAAAATGAGCAAATCTCTCTTTCATTTCCTGAAGAGGCTGGGTTGCAATGCTCTAGCTCTAGTTTGTGTAGGCATTGAAGGAGGAAGGAGTTGTCGTGAAGACCATTTATGACTAATGATGCTACTGTCCCCAGTGTCATGGGACTGGGAACTTAAGCCTCTTACCTGCTTTAGGTTTTTGCTAGGCCTAGTTTACCTGGCTTTGTAGCTCGGCTTCGTATCACATAGGGTAGTGGGAATTTAGAACAATATCTCTAGTCAAAGCTGTTGGAGTCTAAAGATTATTTGAGGGTATGAGTTTTTCAGACTGAGGCTTCAGAAATATGGCTGTTACACTATATTTGTCCTAAATTTATCATTCATTAAAACAAAACAAAACAAAAACCAACAGAACAACCCCAGCCCAGAATGCCAAAATACCATCCCTTGTGAAAAAGAGGGTGCTTGTGTCATAAAATATGCAGTAGGTTGAGTATATAAAATTGTGTAAAAAGCAGCATCAGGCAAATTTGGTAAAATTTCTTTTATGAATGAAGACAGAATAAATTTTGGGGAAAAAATATCAATTAAATTCCTACCGTATACTATTTAAGGTGCGGTGTAAGGTTCTGCAGTATGTTTAAATTTCCATTTGTCTGGTTCTTTTTTCTAGTTATTAGTAAAAAAAATTAAAGCACCAAAAGAAATGGAAAATTTCTGCCACACATGATTTCTTGTTCTAAACCATGTATCTTAGTAATATATTAAGAGTTTTTGTGCTCTATAAGGACAGTAAATACAGCTCAAAAGACTGATAAATAAATATCCCTTTGTTGTGTTCTCTAATTGAAAACCAATTCTTCAACAAAAAATTTTTGTCCTGAGCAGTTTGCTCGTAACTCTGGCTGAACCCAGCTACAGTTATGTTTACCTAGTTATTTTAAAATTTAAATTAATGGATAGCAGTGGGAAGTTTGGTGTTTTGGTATGGTATAGGATGTCATTTTAATTTTGAGTTAATTTACATTGGCTTCTATCTGTGTGTGGAGTTTTAAAAAAGAACCCAAAATTGCATGAGGCCAACTAAGAACAGAAACTGTGACTCAGAATACTTTGAGATTAGTTGAAATTGTTACATTAGGTGAGTAAGAACTAGTTTTAAATTAGAGGCAAAAAAAAAGACGCATTAGGCCATAGTCAGTAATTGACCATCAAAATAAGTTTACAATATGAAATAATTATCACAATCTACAACAAGGATACAGTTCTAAATGAGATATATGTACAAATTTACAGTGGATCACAATGGGAGGTCTCTGCAGATCCAGCTTTTAAGTAAGTTGTGCATTCAGTCGTGATGTAGAATAGCACGGTGGTCTGCCAGATCATAATCTTCTGTTCTGACTGCTATGATTTTGGATAGCCGTTAATGACGGTTCCATTTTTGCAAAGAAAATGTTTCAGTATTTCTACATTGGTTTTCTTTTTGTTGTTGTTGTTTTGGCTTTTTTGTTTTTTTTTTACTGTTCCAGAAGCTTATGGTGAAGAAATTCACTAAATTCTGACCTTCTCAACTTTTCTCTTCCCAGTTGAAGCTGTTCTTTTATGTGAAAGTTGCCACAGTTCTGTAGAGAGAGCAGTGGAGTATCTGAGGGCTAAGAAGTCTCTTTCTTTCTTACTTGGACACATTTAAACGGAAACTCCATTTCAGGCTTAAGGAAAATTTTCTCAGAACCATTACCTTCCCATATAAATAGGTTGGCCCTGTATAATGAAAATTCCCAGCAAGTGATATTTCGGGGGCTGCTGTTAAATTCTTGGCAATGAATGTTACAAACTTTATGATTTTATTACCTGTTTATCTCTAAACTGGGTAACTGAACTCCAGTAGTGCCACTTTCTGAAGTAGAAGTAATACTTCTCCAAGGTTTGCTCACTTGAGCGTGAATAAAGTGATAGGGTCTGGCTCCTAGTTTCTCCGTGGATCCATTTACCAGTCTGTCATACTGTCACATAAGAACTGTGAATCTCTTTCCAAAAATGTTGGTATCTTAAAAAGAAAAGGTATATACAGAAGATCTGAAGCAATCTGAAGTACTAGTCCTGTGAAGTCACCAAAACCAACATTTCATCCTTACGTGTAACTACATTGACCGCTGTTACAAAAATAACAGATGTGTTCCTTGAAAGAGACGTCTTTTGGGGAATTTACTTGCTAATAGTTTGTCTTCTGTAAAAACACTTCAAAAATCCATTTTGTTATTCTCTCTGCAGTCCTCTCTTTTATGAAACTGTCTTTTGAAGTCCACCAATTCCTGGGCACTGTTATTTTCCTGTTTAGACTTGATACTGTTGAGTCACCTATATAGCACCCTAGGGTTTCAAGAGTGCTGTTTGGAGCAGCTCAGCAAAGAAAAACCTCCCTTCAGAGCTAGCAGTGTGCAACAGCAAAGCTATACATGCTTATCTGTCACCCCTTTCTTCCTCACACTCCACTTTTCTTCCAGTGAAGGGAGTATTACTACCTGGTGCTACCTTCAATATGCTCAGAGCTCCTACAAGACTCCAAACTCCTTGTTTGGGTGTCTGGCAGTAACGGAAGATGAGTTTGGTGGAAGAAACAGAAATATTTTCCTGATATTTTTCATCGAGCTGCCATCTACATATTTCACAGTTGTCTTTATTGCTTTTCTGTGCACATATTTATGTGCGTTTTTCCCATCTTATTCTTATATTTTCTTTCTCATCCTCTTACTACTGACACTCACCATCCAGGATAGGGTAGCATCAACCAGAAATATTGAAAATAGCCTATGAAATGGTAGAGTTTTTAACATTTTAGATCTCTGTATCAAAACCATTACAGTTGCATAAATAATTTTAATCCTAGTAAGTTCTCTCTTTAGGAGTTTACTGAATCTTAGTCTGGGCTATAGCAACAGATTTTGTTTCTAGAAACACGAAGGTTGAAAACACAGTCTCTTTTCTGGGGAAAGCTTCAGTTGCAGATCACTCATTTTGTATTTAGAGCTAATTTCACCTCTACTATGCCTTCCCTAACTAGGTATATTTGTCCGTTCATTACATCTTAACTAATTTCATGTATCATATTCTATTCTATTCTATTCTATTCTATTCTATTCTATTCTATTCTATTCTATTCTATTCTATTCTATTCTATTCTATTCTATTCTATTCTATTCTATTCTATTCTATTCTATTCTATTCTATTCAAGTGACTCTTTATTGAAAAGAAAATAGCTCCTTTATGTATATAGTACCTTTCCTACAATACTGGCACTAAACATTCCTGTAATATACTGGACCATGCACATTATTTTTAAAGCAAAATTATTAAACTATGATCTTGCTTAATCCTTCTATAAACATTTGGGGAAGAAAAATATGCTTTAATCTTGTTTCAGTTCTACATTTTTTCTGTGAATAATTCACTTTCCAGATGCGAAGTATTACTGAGGTATTACGATAAGGCTAAGGAAAATACAACCAAAGATGTATTTCATTTAGAAGGTTGTGTGTTTGTTTTTCAAAATAAAGCCTTTGGTGCCACCACTCATAAAATGTAAAGGAGTTATCTTGCTTTCAGTCCACCTGCCCATAAAGCTTTGAACTGCAAGCCTTGTTCCATTAGAGGCAGTATCAGGGTCAAATCAATGCTGCTATGTTTTATTTCCAAAGACAAAATAGTTTCAGTTGTGATACCTCTCAACAAAAACCTCTGCAGCTACTGCAGATGAAATCTTGCTGAGTAGATCTGGGATTTGTTTGTCCTAACCTCACAGACAGCTCTTCTTTCTCTCAGGTCCCCCGATGCTGCCTGCCTTCCTGCAGGATGTAACCAAGTCAATAAGACCTTTGTCTAAATGTGGAATACAGAAAACACAGTTGGACTCCATACCAGAATTGTCTCCTTTGAGCTGTGGTTCAGAGTTATTTGTTCATCATAGTTTAGTTATTTTATTACTAGAAGTTGCCCACTGTTCTTCTGCAGGACTTGAATACATTGAGTTGTATAACCTTTGCTGCTGGGTCCTACAAGCATTGTCTTGCCTGGCCAGTCTTGTCTCTGAAATGTTAAATATTCCTTATTATATGTGTTAATTATTACAAAGAATAAATAATACTATTATTTCTTAAATATGATCTACGTGATTATCTCAAGCTATTTTGACTTGACTCTCATAAAAAACTTTGAGAACAGACTGTATGAACAAAAACGACCCAGCCAGCAGAGAATTTGGATTAAAACTATGTCTAAGAGAAATCTTCAAAAACTTCTCCTATTACATCTTTCCTTATCCAAAGATTTGGGGCAGAGTGCTGGACCCAATGAAGTCAATGGCAAAACTCCAATTGCTGTTAAGAAGGGCCAGGATTTTATTCCAAATCTGTGAAATAAACTATAATCAACCTTCCATCGTGGTTGCCAGATTCCATGTCACCACTTGCTTCCACTTTTTGAATTTAATTTTAGTGAAAATCTGTACAAAACTTAAGAGGCATTTAAGGAACAGCCAAGTATCTTTCTTCCTCTATCACTTTCTCTTATATGCCCAGTTAATTTAGAAAATAATGCCCTGCTGTCTTCCACAATTTCCTCTCGTAACAAATGTTAAAGACCCTACATTAATTTCAGTTTCTCCTTGTTATGACTTACTCTTCGTTTGTGTTCTGATTTGAAGAAACTCAATAGCTCACTGCACTCTATTTAATAGTTATGAATTATTTAAAACTCTGCTTTATTCTTGAATTAAGTTAACTCCCTTTCTCCACCAAATAAATAAATGATGGCTTTCATTATTTTTATGTAACTATTTTTTTAGTCCAGGTCAGGAGCTCTTGCTGGATGTTCAGTATGCATTTGGACTGCCATTCTATCCACAGCTTGAAGAACAATTCACTTTGGAAGAAAAGAGTCTTTCCTTGCAAATTATGCAGTATATCTCCAATTTTGTAAACTCTGGGTAAGTATGTGACATTTAAGAACTTCTGTGATTGGGGAGGGGAAGAGGAGTAGAGCGAATGTAGTCCATATTCTGCCCTCACTCAAGAAGCTTCCATTTCCTCTATAAATTTGTAATCCTAGATAGAGGGCTTTGGTCAACACTGTTGGAAAATCGTGTCCAAGTTTTTAAGTGGTTCCCAAAGATTTGTAGTTATGACATTTAGCTAGAAGTAATAGGAACTTCTGTCTCTGTGGCACAACTGGGAAGTCTACTTAAACTTATGGGTGCTACAAAGGCCTCGGTGACGTTTCCAAAGCTTAATTCGAGGACCCCAATTCTGAAGGGTCTGGGCTAAAAGTTCTTTTACTCCCATAAGAAAGCAGAAAGCACATGAAGACATAGTGCATCCTTTACCATCTATCCTGCAAATAACTCTCAGCTTTATTGTGCTGCAGCTGTGAGAATGAGGAGTATCTCTGGAAAGCTAATGTGGGAACTGTGACTTTACATGCTTTTTAGAGTACCTTGGGTTGCTTTGGGACAGAGGCCTGTTGAGGGTTTTCTTGAACTCGTGTCTATACTGGTTCTGGGTAACTTTTCTCGAGGAAGTGAATCAGACTAACGAGTAACTCTCATGTGAGACACCGTAAACAATTCTCCAGTTTGTACTGAATTTGAAACCTACTGGTCAGAGGGACTAGATAGTCGTTTCCTTGACCCAGCCAATCTCCTTCTGCATTTTACTGTTCATGTAGTTTTTTTTCTAACAATCATTTCTCCTGCTCCCTAGGAATCCAAACTACCCTTACAGTTTCTCAAGAAGAATGTCAGGGGTGATACCCTCCTGGCCTATGTATCTACCAAATGGTGATGGTGATAACTACAAGGAGTTCACTGTTTCCTTGCCAACTCTTAAAGGATTGAAAAAAGCTGACTGTTCCTTTTGGTCTAATTATATCAGAAGACTGAGAGCATCCACAGGTGGGCAGAATTTTTTTGTTATTAAATAAAACCTAAATTATCTGCTTAATATTTCCCTCTGTCTGTAATCCTGTTAATAGTTAAGCCAGTGTGGAAAAATACTTTTCATAGATGAAACATCTTGCACTGTCCAAAATATATGGTTGGGACTCTCCTGATACAACACCAAATAAATTTACTTTAGAGCAGACATGGAATTAGATCTACAGCAATCTTCCTGAGTGATTATAGAAGATATGATGAAGTATCTTCTATTAGGATGCTCTCTATTTGAAGTCTTTATAGACTTTGGCTAAACTGCAAGTGACTTCTTTTGATTACTGGAAGCACCTAACATGAGAATGTTGAGATTCATATGATTTGGGAGGAACACAATAACTTCTATCCACTGTAAAGTTGTGACTGAGTCTTTAGATGTATCTTAGTATGGACCCTGCATGCTCTGACTTCATGCTAGATAGTTACTTTGGGGTTTTTTTATACCTATGCTGGTTAAGCCCCTTGTATTTCTCCTTTGTCTCCATAAATTTCCATGCAACTGTGAGATTCCTTCATTTCTTTCTTACTGCTTAGAACAGGAAGACCAACTCTGCTGAGATTTCAGTCTGCTACACTGCCATGAACACTAAACTTATCATGGTAAATGAACTCTCTTTCATATTTGTGTATGTTGTAAATAAATTTGTGTAGCCTAAAAAAAAAATCAAACAAAATCATCTCTTTTTGGCAGGTTGAGATATTTTGAATTATTCTTGGAGATCTGTAACTTTACAAGTTTTTTTTATATCCTAGTGAATACATCAGGCTTTTTCCTCTTCAGAGGGCAATTGCATTTCTGGGAACTAAAAGTACTCTTCAAGACACTGAGCTACCTGACAGAGCACCTCAAATGGACTGAGTCTGATGTTTGAGTGACATAAAACTACAATGTCTCTGAACCATCACATTAGTGGTTCTGATACAAACACAAAGCATTAATGCTTATGTTCAAGAGATGATATCTTGAATCATTACTCACAGTCTTTCTTCAATAGTGGACTCAAGATTTTGCTGTAGGTATTTTCATCAGTTTCTTGGTATTCCTCAGTGTCTTTCATGTTCAGAGGGGATTTTTTTGACCTCTTTGATAGTTTTCCACTGCTCAAGATAGTCCTGATTTGCAAAACTTGATTCTGATGTTTAAACAGTCTTGGGTATAGCTTCTAGATCTTTTGGGACTTAATCTCACAGCTGTAATGCTGTTGAAGTCACAGCTCTGGTGGAATGACTGCTGACCGAGCACCATGGACAGAGGCTACTCCCGGCATTTGCAGAAAATCCCAGAAAAAAAGTGGGAAAATACCTGCCAGGGCAGATTATTTTTGAGATGGTGAAGGTTTAAAAACATCCAAACTGGCATAAGAACACAACAGCATTTCTTTATAGGTCAGTCCAAAGATCTGCCTGGTTCAGTATCCTGCTGTTGTTGGTGGCCAAAAACAAAATACTTGAATGTTAAACATAAAAATTGAGAGACAGAGAAAAAAAAACCACACTGAAAGAGTTCACAAAGTTGAGTCAAATTTTGGGAAACAAACCACATAATGTGAGATTTATAGAGTATAAATTATCAAGGAGAAGGTTTAAGAAGTTTATGTCAACGTGTTATTCTGCAAGCAGTATTTGCTTGGCCTCAGCACCGTAGTAATGCAGCCACACAGTTCACTTCTATGGAATTCCATCTCATATCAACCTTAGCTTGTCACCTTGCTTTGATAGTCATCTTTAATCTTATTTTACCCTGGAATACTGAAACTTCTTATATGACTTCCACTTAAATAGGTGTTACATTAATCCCATTTCTGCTCCAGACCTCAGCACAGGATGGTAACTTACAGAAACTCCTGCAATGAGTCTCTTGATAACAGTCTGAGCCTAATTCCTTATGAAAAAAAAATATTCAGAATATTCATCTGTTCAGCTATAACGATTGTATGAACTTCAGGTGATGATGGTTGAACACCTAAAATTTCTTTTTGCGAGGAGGTTGTGCCAAAATTCATGCCAAAGCAGTGTCAGTCCATCAGTAAAAGTTCATCACTTGCATTACTTCAAAAATCACCTTCAGCAGGAGCAGACAAGTGGTACTGAGGAATGTGTTCAATTCTGTTCAGTCAAGAGAACTGAAATCTTCAGATCTCTTTTTTTAAGTCACTAAATATGCTGCTACTTGGTTGTTGTGCCTCCCTGAAACAGAGGAAGCTTGCTGTACCTCCCTTCGTAACTGAAGGACTGCACCTCTGTTGTTACCTGAGTGCTCTAGGCCATCATATGAAATCCTGGTATGATATAGGATGCTAGATTTGAGAGTGCAATGCAAGAAACTATTTTTGACTGATTCATTCATCTGGCACTCCATCCTGAGGATGAGATATTCATAAACTACTGTGAGGTCCAATCTGACACACACTTACTAGAACAAAAAGCAGTTCTTGCCTTTATGTAATTATAAATCTTCCTGATAGTGTTTTTGAACTATATTTTACATTTCATTCTGATTTGCTGAGTCTTAGTTGTTGTGAGTTGCAATTTATGACCTCATGCCAAGTAGACGGAGTTCACAAGTGGGCCAGCAAAAGACATTGCTAGTGAAACAGTCCAGTTTTCACATCCAAGTGCAATGCTATAAAGGGTCTTCTCTGAGGCAATCTCAGGTGTGATGAATCTTGTTTTGTTCATCTGACTTCTTCCTTCTAATCAATGTCTTTGCTTCATATGTAATCTGTCATCTATAAGAAAAAAATCAACATATTTCAGTAAAATGGAGAAGAAATGAACAAACCAATGATCATAAGATCAAACTGCAACTGTCTTTTCAATTTTTTTTCCTTGATTCTTTGTTTACTGCCATGTGAAATACCTTGACTTAGAAATGTAAAATTAGGAATAACTAAAGGCTCAAAGGTCAATATCTTAGACTCTAGGTCACAGTCCAACAGAAAACTGAGTTACTTCTAAACTCATAAATTGCAGTTTGTGGAATAAAGCCTCTCATGTTTATTTATAGGCAGTGTCCTTACAAATTACGGAGGAAAGTTTAAATTTGTTTCATTGCTGATGATCTATAAATCTGTTAAAGTTTTATTTGAAACCAGTTTGTAAAATTGGCATTTAGAGAGACGATTTACCTGGGAAATTATGAAAGTGATGGTGTTTGAAAAGGTTTCGATTTAGTAAATGGAGTTCCCGTGGCTGCATTTCAAAGACATACTTTGTATTCTGAATCATGATGGCTTCCATGGGAAACATCTAAATGAGAAACAAGAAGAGTGGCCATTGTGGAAAAAAGCTGTGTATGGCTTTTTCCAGGTAATGTGTTAACAACTTGAAATTCAGTTAAAAATAGGAGCCCCAAAGTGTTTATGCATATTCAGACAGTATGTCTGAATGCTAAAATGCCCTTGCATAGTGTGGTGGACTGCGCTGCCTAATGGTGATTCTCTTTATACGAGCCCTCTGACTGCATCCCAGACAGGTAGACTTGGATGCAGTCTACATCTCTTACTCATCTAAACAGAACCAGTCCTCCTAAAATAAGTGCCTCTGTAAGCTGTGTTGCAACTGGAGAGAAGGAGATATGTTTAGTATCTCCAAAGCAAAGTCTTGTCTGCCTAACTCATGAGCCTAATTTAGACACTCAAGCATACTTTATGTTAGCCAGACTGGACCCCACCTGTAGAAAATTAAATGTTTAGCAAAGCTGAAGCATTCTGCATTAGCTTTGAGAAACCATGTGTAGCCACATAGGACTCCAAACAAAGCACCAATGTTCATAGCTCAGATTTGAATCAAGACCAAATCAGGAATGTTGTGGTTAGCATTCATCTTTTACCCGTTCTATTCACACCTTTTTTTAGAAATCTCTGCTAGAAAACTGATTCCTTTAGTATGTGGGACATCTGTGCAGTAATGAGAGCACTCTGGCTAGGATACATTAAATGAGCACCATCAACACATTTTCTTGGCACAGTTTGGTGTTGTTGAGGGAACTGCAGTACTGAAATAGGGTGAAAAACTGAAATCGTAGAAGGTAAAGGTTGGAGGGGGGTGCCTGGGGCTTTGTGTATTCCAGAGAGGTGAAAAAATAGTGTTCATCACATTTCCTGCCTGGTTAAGTATCAGAACATGATATGAAAAAAAAAAAAAAAAAAAAAAAGAGAACACGTCATGCACAAGTGGAGTGGAAGCTACTATGCATTCCAGAGGTAGTTCAATTTAAAGCATGCTGGAAGCATGATACTTAATTACCATTAGGTGGTCTGCCATTGCCCCAAAGTATTTTGTAAATAGACTGAAAGCTGAGAAAAATAGCTTCCTGAATATTTATCACTGCATAAAAAGGCTAAGTGTCATTGATAAAGTGTATACCTTCTATCTTGCTGCATCAAACATGTGACATTTCTTTTACGATTAATTGTATTGTCTTTTCAGGAAACGGAAGTAACGGAGAGCCATCTGCAGAAAAAACCCCCAGTGAAGCTCCCAGTGAAGGACTTACCTCCCAGGAAAGCCAGCCACTGGGAGACAAGGTGGCTTACAGCAGATAGATAGAAAATCAGTGCTACTGCACAGGTTTGTCACACAATTCTACATCCATGCAACTGTTGCCACACCAGATGAAAAAGTTGCTTCTTTTAGTTAACTTTCTGAACAAGTAGACCTTTCAAAAAGTAGTTTCTCAAGAAAAATATTGAATATGGCACGAAATAGGCCTGCAGCTATTGTTTTAGTTAAAAAGAAATTGTAATTTGAAAAATGAAGTATCAATAAAAACTGAAAACAAAAACGAAAAGTACTTGGCCTTTACTTCTTCCAATTACCCAAATGCCAACACATTGCTATACCATCAGCCAGAAAAGGATGTGTATTGAAACTCTGAGAAGTGCCCCAGATGAGGCTCAAATTTGCTAGATGTCATAACTCACTTGTTCTTTTTTATTGCTTATCCTATGACAAGATGCTGAAAGGTGTGAGAGACTAGTTTGGCATTTTGGAGAAAGTTGAAAAGCCTCAAAATCAGAGGAGGTTGAATCCAGGAAAAAAATATGTAAGGAAAGAACCAAGAGTATTCATTGAGTGTGTTCATATGAAGTCAGGCAGAGGCACATGCTATATTCAGCTCATGATCACCTGTGAAAATATGTATAAGACCATTTCAGTAAAGAACAATACCCAGAAGAGAAAATACTAAGCATGTATTAATTAAAGCTTAAAATGTGCTGTCCTTGGAACATTTACCTTTTTGTAAAGAGAAGATGACATACAGAATAGTTTTGGAAGTATAAAGGAGTGCATCACAGGATATCTCTAATGACTCTGAGCTTGGTTTAGGTTCTTAATTCATTAGTGGGATCATTTGGCGACAGATAATCCTCAATTGACAGTATATCACATATGTGTTCATGGTACTTGAGAACAAAAAGTGAAATCAAGGTTGCCATGAAGCTAAAAGCAAAATTTCCATTTATTTCAGTGTGCAGTGTTGAAATTATTTTAGTGAAACGATTCATAAGGTTTTGATTGTTGCTTGGAACATTTGCCAGTGCATGAGCAGTTACTGCTGTCAGCCGTGTATCCAGGTTTCAAAAGACTTTACCTGGCTAGAAGGAAAATTGTGTAACACTCATATATTTTATACTTATACCCTGTTCAACAAATAATAAAAAAAGAAGAGTCAAGGACCTTGTTAACTGATTAAATACAAAAAGTAAAGATGGAGAAATCAAACCGTGCTTTCCATCATTATCTTTACTTATGCTAGCTAACTGTTAATAAGAAAAAGGGATAATATTTAAAAACTGTTTTAAAACCCAAATCTTAATCTTATAACTGAACAGAGCCTGCTTTCTTTGCAGTAACTATAGATACAGCAGTTGTGATTCCTTCACCAGACTGGGTTTACTTTTTCCTCTTTGAAACTGCTTGTGGAAATTGATATCTAATATATTCTATTTAAAATTAATGCACACTTCCAATACCTCTTACTTTAATAACAGTTATGATTTTACATGTGTCCATGTATGCAGACAGTCATGTGCTTATATTCAGCCCTGGGAAGACCCAAAGCTGAGCTACAATACTTCATATTTATTTAAGGGTGGGTTGGGTTAAAGAAATGTCACCTGAATTCCACAATAGCAGCATAGTCCTGTGAATTTTTATTATATATACATATGTATGTATAAATTTTCAGCAAATGTGAGAAGTTCTTCTTCATCCATCAAACAAATGTATTATAGCTCATTTAAAAGTATTTTAGGTCACTTTGCTTTCTATAGTAGTTTCCTGTCTTTCAATCCTGGCACTAAGGCATCTTCTCCCAGCTAATGATGTTCTGTGTTTCTCACCTGTACTCTTCCAAAAAATCAGATTCTCCAGAACACCAGCCAAATTCCTGTGAAATACTGACAATAAAAAGGCTATTGATTGTGAAGAAAGGACTTGGTATAGCCATGTGTCCGGCTGTGTTTTTACACTGAGTCAAATAATCACTTTTGGGAATGAGACTAACAGTTTTGATGGATCAACCCAATATCCCATAGCTCCTGTTAAAGAGACATTAAAAGGCTGTTGAATGAACACTGGAATGCTAATTATAATACCTAAATAATTTTAATCCTAGGAAACTATAAACATATGCTTGTAATTAGTAATTAATTTCTCTCGGGTGACCTGTGACAGAACTAGAGGGCATGGACTCAAGCTTCATCAGGGAAAGTTTAGGCTTGATGTGAGGAAAAAGTTCTTCACTGAAAGGGTGATTGGTCATTGGAATGCGCTGCCCAGGGAGATGGTGGAGTCCCTGGAGGTGTTTAAGGGGAGACTGGATGAGGCACTGAGTGCCATGGTTTAGATGATGGTTGGTGTTAGTGTGGGTGTTGGTGTTAGTGTTGGCTTATAAGTTGGACTTGATGATCTCAGAGGTCCTTTCCAACCTTATGACACTGTGATACTGTGATACTGTGATTATTATCATTTTGTGTAGATGAATATTTACAAATAGAAACACAAATGAAGAATTTTGTTCCCTGCTGTGTATACCAACTTTGTTAGTGTCATTCCACACAGGCCAGCTTCCTAAAAAGTAATTAATCTAAATTGGCTTCTAAACTATCAAATCCTAAGAAAAAAACAACCCCCTTCCAGTAAGTTTAATAACTCCTAAAGAAAATGCTCAGCTCATCAGGGTTCCTTTCATAATACTGTGAACGTAAAGTCTTCTACATCACAATAGTATAAAGCATAAAATATAAAATACAAAATTAAATATCTTTGAGAACTAATTATTGTACACAGCAACCCCAGTATTAATCTGCTTCCCATGGAATTAGTAAACAGAGTACAGATTTAAAGGCTTCAGTATTGAATCCTGTTAGTAAAAGCCAATGTATATAATCTTTCCTCTCTCAATATTCAGCTCCACCTTGAGCCCAGATATGCCTCTGGAATTTGAGAAAAGGTTTTAATTTTGAGCTAGGAATTCAGCAGCTTAGCCTTGTAGTCTCCTAATGACAGTCTTGGCTTTCTTGTAGGCTTGGTACGTAGGAAGATATGACCATGCTTTTAGGTTACTCCTCCTGAGTTATTCAGCTTGACTGTCAGTTTGGTAAAAGAGCCTTTTTAAGTAAGGAATTTCTGTAAAACATCTTTATTTCATTAGTGACTGACTGCCCCAACCACACCCCGTTGCACAGGATGCAGCTCTTTAGACTGTTCTGCCTCTCTCTCTCTCTTTGGGTTGCCTAGAAGCCCTCATGCTCTTTTCCATAGCCCTTTATTTGTTTCCTCCTCCAAAAATATAATACTCTCTTCCATTTCTCTGCACCCTCCTCTTATGCTAGTCCTGTTCATTCTCTTTTAACTCACTACTGCCAAGGTGCAATTTCATGCAGACAAATGCAGTCTCAAGATATCCTATGCGTTCATCTAGTCCCGTATTTCGCTCATCCTCTATGCTGGGTCCATGAGCTCAAATATCTTTGAAATCTAAAGTGACTTTTGCAGCAGTATAAGTGATCCAGGCTTTGACTGTAAATCCGGTCACCTTCCTGACTTTACTACTCTTATTTATGGGGAACCACACTGTTAGAAGTAGCCCAGTCAAATCCAATAAAGGGATTTAATTAGAAAAGCCTATGTGCGGGCTGTCTGACAGAGAGGTCAGGAGACTTTAGCCTTAGTGATAGTGAGAAGCCAAGTCTGCTCCCACATATAATTCTTAGTAAGAAAAATACATTCTCAGACTATTTAGGTCATTGTGCTTTGAGCTGAAATACCAAAGACTTCAGTGGTCTGGTAGTGAATCAATGCACAGAGGCATGCTGACTAGAGCCATGCTTTCCTCCCTTCCACTGGAAATAGCTTTAATTTATTAAAAGTGAAACATCCTTTGAAATTTTCTTATGAACACGCACACAGACAAACCAAGTTAGTGCCAATTAAGTTATTTCATTTGAATTTTTTGAAAGATATGCCATCAGAACTGTTCTGTGTATGGAGCTCAGCTATGTTGCGTTTTAAGGCTTGAATACCTTACCTACCACACATTTTGTGTGATTCTTTGGGACAGGAGATGTTAGGCAACAGAAAAAATGTGGAGTATTAGAAAGATTTTACCCTGCAGATTTGGAAAGAAAAGAACTGCCTAAATGGCAATGATGGAACATTAATTATTTGCATATATACTTGACATATACAGCTGCAGCAGCACAGTTGTTTTCTTGCTATTGCAAGGACCCAAATCATATAATTCTCTTGGCTAAATTTAACAGCACAGTCTTTCACCATAGCAGCACCACAGCTAGTGCTCTCTTTTATATAAAAGGCTTGCATTTTTTTCTGACTTGTTCTAGCTACCGTATATAGCAAGATCTTAAATACTAGTAATTATAGATTTATGGACCATGACTCCTCCCTTTATGAAGCTAAAAAAATAAACATGATTACAAAGCCAGAGATCCTCCACATGGTTCTCATTTGGTCTTTGAAACATAGACACCCGCCTAGTGGGGATTTTATATAAGTTTCAGCTGGTAAGAGAATTTTGCTAATAGGAAGTGTGGTAGTCAGTGCTTTCAACTTTTTCTATTTCCATGACATTTATCTGGCCCAAAGCTGAGAGGTCACTAGTTCTGCCCCTGCAGATGTGAATCCCCTACCAAGGCCTTTGGTCACAATGATGACAGCTTGCTCTCCTAGTTTTGCAGCTGCCCAAGAAAGACCCTTTGATTCCAAAAGTGGCCACAACACATGGAACTTCAGCTGAGAGCTGATGTGCAATCAATGAGAATTAAGACAGTTTTGCATCAGGATTCCTGCCAAGTTTACTTACTCTTTAGGAGGTTGTCTGCATGACTCGGTGTGGAAAACGCCACGTTTCACAGCACATATTTTGATATTACAAAAGCTGTTATTTTGTTGTTTTAAGGAGACCTGCTTTCCCTTACTCTTGTTGTTCTTTATGTACTCTGCTGTCACACTATGAGGTGCAATGTCTCAATAGTTTATCTTGGCTGCTTCCTATAGAAGCACTCTGTAGAAAGGCTACAGAGCAAAGTCAATGAAGCTAATAGTATCTTATAAGCCACCACCGTATCAAAGTCAGACAGGACTGGATATTCTTAAACGTGACATCTGTTTTTCAAAGCTGACTAAGGAATTCTGTAAGTTAGATCCCACTAACCTGTAGGGAATTCAGATACCCGGTTCCCATTATGGCTTTGGAAACCGCACCCAACATCTGTGCAATGGTCAGTGCTTATTTAGGAGCCTTGGCCCTTTCAGAATGGGCGGATGTCCACATTGAAAAGTACCATGCAATTGGCAGCAGTACACTGGATTGTGAAGGGAGAATTTAGCCTTTTGCTTAGCTTCTTTGGTGAAGATTGAGATTTTTAGCAAAGCAAACAAAAAAATATTTGCCTATTATTTTTGTTCCATGTGAAAAGCTAGCCAGAGATCAGGGTCAGCTAGCACTTTTCATGACCATTATTCATTATTAACATATATGTACTCTTTCACGCCACCTACCACTCTTTTACAACAGTATAAAAGAATTCAGTGGAGTCACAACAAGTTTATAGCAGCATTTTATATGTGCCAATGAAGGCAGAGGTCTGGTTTGCATGTGACAGGCTGTGTAAGTGAAATGAGAGCCCAACCTAAAGAGCAAAGGGGCTTAATGTTTGTTCTAAGTTGATCTCCCACAAAATGACACATCAAGTGCAGAGAGTGCGTAAAGTAGAATTGCATTTCACAGCAAAGCAAAAAGAGTTCCTCTGGGCTGAAAAGGTAAAATCAAACTTGTTCAAAAAGTCACACCAAAGGAAAAACATAATGAAAAAAGTGATTTTGTAAAGAACTCTAAGATTGTTGTCACCTTGCAGGAGTCAGATTAACTATTTTTTTTTGAAGGGAGGAACTGTAGATAATAAAATAAATAAAATAAAACCAATAAAACACCAACAGCAGGAAGGCTATGTTGGTTTTTATTAAGCCTCTCATAAAAATAATTACATTATGAAATCATAATTGCTCAGATACATCAATTTTAAATGATTGAAGGATGAATTTTCAGTGAAAAGTCTTCTGCTTAAAAGATTCTGGCTAAATACCTTAAGAAGAGGATATTTAAGTAAGGCAGGGATTTATTCTGGCTCTGAAGATCTTGCTTGGTACTTGTATTATAAATTACAGCAAACACAAATTTACATTAATGGCTGATCTTTGAAATGGAAAGTCAGATGTGAATAGTTGTTTGCTTACTACCTTACTACCAAATTGGCACAGCTCAAGCACAAAAGACTGATAGGCCCTGCCTCAAGCAGTTTTTTGGCTTGCATCTAGCACGGCCCTTTATTACCATGACCATGATGAAAATTTTTCTCAAGGGCAAACACCAAGCTTAATAAATCTGAAATGAAGCGTTTCAGTTATGTAGTAGACCAAGATACAATTCTGCAGTACCATGATGTAATGAAACCTGCATGCAGGTATTACTGTGTTTGGCAGGGCAGAGCAGAGGTGCAGAGGACCACAGGCAAAGGACCACAGGCAGCCAAGTGGAGGTGGGAGATGCTAGAGTAGGAATGCTGGGAACTCATTGCTCAGAGGGTTGTGGCTTCAGATCTACAGTTTGCAATGGGAATCAAAGTACCTAGATTTGATTTGATCATGTGGGGTGCTACTGGCTGGGACGTTTATCTCTGAAGTAAAACTCATGCTCAGATGAAAGACAGAGCAAATAACTCAGCAGCCGAATGATCTGATATCAAAGGAATGTGCCAAAGCAGCAGCATTATGTTCAGCATCTCAGCCCAGCCAAAAGTGCAGAAAACCCCCAGCTGGGTGGGTTTTGTTCCAAACCGTAGCTGGTAGCAGGGATAAAACGTATCACAGTTACACAAGTCAGATCCTATCACATAGGGTGTAGCGTAGATCAGCCAGGAGTGGTGCCAAGCAGTTTCTAGCAATGCTTACAGCCGGGGAAGGATAGACCTTATCCTGTTTGTCCCTTGCTGGGGAGGGACTTGGGCAGCCAGAAAAGAGACCATTGCCCGGCCCAGAATGCGCTGATGAAAGACCTATGCCATCTCCCCATTTAATCCAAATTCAACGTTATTTAGGCACCTAACTTAGCACCTTAGGAACTGAGCATATTACTACACTTGTTGTCCTATTCTTAATTCTTGTAGGTAAATACTTCAGAGAAATAATTTGTTAAATGCCCACGTAAGGTGTGGGCATGAAATAAGACTTTCAAAGCTAGCCAGAGTTATGGCAGACAGCCTGGTTTCTCTGATTCTTAGTACTGCTTTTTAAATGGAGCCAGTTAAAGGATCAGCCTGACAAATTGCTCCCAATCCAGCCGACACAAACATACAGCCATGAGCCTGGCAGCAGAGGGCTGACAGGGAGAGAGAGAACTCAAAATCTGACAGACACATTTGCTTCAGATCACTTGCACAGCAGTTTACACCCCTTTTATGCCTGGTAATAAATATCTGAATGAGGGCTGACGCTCTGAAATTTGGCAGTGATCTTTCTATCAAAAGACATGAACCTGCTTTTCAGCTGAAGTCAGAAATGCCAGCAGAGCCAGAGGCTGCAAGCTGCCCTGATTTACACTGGTTGTACTCAGAATGATGACCGTGTTTATGAGGGAATGAATTATTCCTTTGCCAACATACCACAAATCCTCCGAAAGAAGCACTTTCTCTGAGAAGCTATTTTTTCACAAAAAAAATCCCCACAACACTCCTCCCTGGACTCCAGTTCCAGATCGACACCCTTCATTTAAGCTTTTTGGAATATTTTAGCATGCTAAAAATAGGCCTTTTAGCCTCTGTTTAGCTCTCAGTAAGGCCTTTGTGTCACAGACTAGAGCTCGTTAAAGCCTCATGGAAGATTAGAAAGCTAAACTTTGGTGGTGATTCCCAGGGATCAGGTGCTTGGGATCTTCCCAGAAAAATCTAGCTTACTATTTTAATCCACAACATTTTCTTCTGAGTGAAATTTATCTTCATTATTATTATTTTCATTGCTCTTATGTGTATGCAGTTTCCCGTGGCTACCAGGCTGGATCACAAACCTAGGTGGCACAACTATAAACCCCCAAACAGGTTTACTTGGGCTTCTCTCATCATTTGCTTGACTCTATTCCTTCCCTCTCGGGACGGTTGTGGGAAGGGAGTGGAAAGCCAGGTAGATTTTAAGGTATAGTAATGCAAGAAATTACTCTCAGGAAAAGACAAATTAGAGGAGACTGCATTTCCACTCTGCTCTTGATGTTGCTATAGATCATATCTATGCTAGAAAAAGTCTATGATCTGATATATGATGTTTTTACTTCTTACCCTGATTCTGTTTGCCCTGCAGCCCACAGGGTGATGGGAGTTTGGAGTTATGCCCTGTTTATTCCTAAACTAGCTGAGAGCCAGGCTCTGCCCTGCATTATCCTCTCTTGTAAGGCTTGGATTCATTGGCCTTTCAGTGCTGGTACATTTGTTTTACCCTTCCCTGTCCACTCCTCTCATCAAGGAAGACTTTGACTTGAAGGCAGAGATCTTTGCTGCAAGTTTCAGTGCAAGGAGACCTCAGCTCTGTTTGACCCTCTATTTTCTTTCAAAGTACTCAAAACAGAACTTCAGGCTGCTTCCAGAGCCAGTCACTTTCTTGGCCAGCTGCAAGAAGCCTTCCTGATCTGGCTGTGGTACAAGCAGTCAAAACTTCACTTGGATAAATTGTTTTCAAACAATGTCTCCAGTGTATCAGGCAAAAAACCTTTGCTTTTGACATCAGCTGCATTGCAGCTTTTTTTTTTTTTTATCTCAGCTTAGGTTTGTCCACAGACCTACTTATTGTGGTGGATGGGTGAAAATGCTGAGTATGAATTAACCAAGCTGTGTCCCAGGCACCACTACTGTGCAGTTTCAATTTGTTTATTTTTTCTGCTGTACCATTATCATTAGATTTCATCTACTGCTCTCAAATGTTGCTCTCTGGGGGTATGAATCAGCCCTGTTCTGCAGCTGATTTTATTCCTTTAATTAGCACTAAACTGACACTCCAAGAACAATGTAAACACTACATTACATTAACTTTGAGAGGATTTTGTCTATTTTATTTTCCTATTTGAAGTCATCATAAATGGTGAAGTAAACTTCATGAAAAATGAAAATAGAATATCTCCAAGTTCCTTGCAGCAGCAGAACAGCAATGTGCAACAGCACGATTGCAAAGAGCAGTGCATGAAAAATTTCTCTTAAACTTTGTTGTGGTTAAGGACAGCATCGCAGCACAAAAGCCAAAACTAGCAGGGGCTCGATACCTTGCTGTCAGTCCTGGAGAGAAGACAGGTTCCTTGCTGAGACTTTACAATGCACCTACGGTGTTTGCTTTGCATCAGTGTCTCAACTTGAAGATGGAGAAGAAGAGTTGCGTGAAATAAGTATGGTCAGTGTAAAGAAATGTGATAAAGTGAAGATAAACAATCAGGGGTTAAAGAGAACAGAAAAAAAACTGCTGCAGAGAAGAGGAGGAAGTGGGGGCAGGATAGAGACTGTGTGCTAGAAAGCTAAGCCTCAGCAAGCCAAGGAAAGGCTGCAGATATAAAGCAGGACTCTTCCAGGACACTATTTCCTGTTGACTCAGGAGTTATGACAAAATCAGTATCAGTTGGGGAATGTAGATTTCTTGTAACATTTCTGTACTGGCAAAAACATCACTATTACATATGAAACAGGCCTTTTTTTTGGAGTCTCATAAGCAATTGGCTGGACAAACTACACCAGTTTAAGTTGCTGGAGCATGTCCAGAGAAGGGCAATGAAACTGGTGAAGGGTCTGGAGTACAAGTTTTATGAGGAGCAGCTGAGGGAGCTGGGTTTGTTTAGTCTGGAGGAGACTAAGGGGAGACCTTAGCGTTCTTTACAACCACCTGAAAGAAGACTGTGTTGAGGTGGGTGTTGGTCTCTTCTCCCACATAACTAGTGATAGGATGAGAGGAAATAGCCTCAAGTTGTGCCAGGGTAGTTTTAGACTGGATATTAGGAAAATATTTTTAACTGAAAGAGTGGTGAAACATTGGAATAGGCTGCCTATGGAAGCGGTGTGGCTGTTCAAAAAGCAAATAGGTGTGGCACTTCAGGACATGGTTTAGTAGGCACGGTGGTTTTCTGCTGATGGCTCGACATTATGATCTTGGAATGATCTTAGAGGTCTTTTCCAACCTATAATGATTCTGTGTTTGTTGGAAGAACAATACAGCAGCTCGTATGTTGTCCCTCAGATTCCTTCAATGTGTAGAGGACTGCTTCTTCCTCATGCAAACATTAGATGTGTCAGGCAGGGATGAGGACTTCTGGACTTGCTACTCACAAATCAAGAAAATCTGCCTTGTAATATCTCACTAACTAATTGTCTTGGCTGCAGTGATCACAATATTGTGAAGTTTGGGATACTGCTGAGCATGCTGAAGGTTAGCACTAAAACAAATGTTTTAGATTTCAGAAAAGCAAATTTCATCTTGCTCAGAGCTCAGCTGAGAGGGGTTCCTTCCACAGAGGATAAAGGGGATGATAGAGGCTACTGAGAGTTTTTCGATAATGCTCTCCTGAAAGCATAAAAACAGTTCATCCCCTTTAAAGATAAGAGAAGTAGGCAGAGTAAGAGATCCCCTTGGCTTAACTGATAGCTTTTGAGTCTGATCAAAACCAAACATAAGCATATCAGGGATGGAAAATCAGATGAATACTGACTGAAAACTACAAGGGCATTTCCAGATCATGCAGAGAGGCAGCTAGAAAAGAGAAATCTCAGCTTGAATTGAAATTGACAAGAGATGTCAAAAACTACAAGAAAGTCTTCTTAAGGTACATAAACAACAAGCAGAAACAGAAAGGAAATATTTGCCTTCTGTTGGACAGGAGAGGTGAATGAGTCATCAACAATGCTGAAAAAGCAGAGGTTCTCAACGTGTTCTTCACCTCTGTCTTTTCCAGCACTGTTGGGCCGCAGGCCTTGGCAACTGAATTCCAAGTTGAGGCAAACATAGACCCATTTGCAGTGATAGAAGAGTTGACACATGAACTATTACACGAGTGTGAACCCTACAAATGAATAGGCCTTGACAATACCCACCTGAGGTTGTTAAGTTGCCTGGCTGACATCATTGTGAGGCCATTCTCTGTAATCTTTGGGAAGTCATGGAGATTGGGGGACATCCCAGAACACTGGAAGAAGGTTGATGTCATTCCCATCTAAAAGAAGGGCTTAAAGGGGGATCCAGAGTATTATAGGCCATTAGTTTTACTTCAGTCCCTGGGAAAGTTATAGAACAAATCCTCCTGGGGTCTATCAGAAGTCATACTAAGTATGGAAATGGGAAAAGCCAGCATGGATTCACCAAGGGCAAATCATTCTTTAATAAACTTGATCTCCTGTTATGACAAGGTAACCTGCTGAGCTGATGTGGACGAGCAGTGGACTTTGTCTACCTGGATTTCTCCAAGGCTCTCAATACAGTTTCCCACAGCCTCTTCCTGGAGAAGCCTGTCAGTCAAGACAAGTGGTCTGTGCAGTGGGTGGGGAACTGGCTGATAGGCCACATTCAGAGAGTGGTAGTAAGTAGGTCCTTTTCAAACTGGCAACCTGTCACAAGTGGGATCCCTTAGGGATTAATATTGGCCCCAATGTTGCTTAATGTCTTCATAACTGATCTGGATGATGGCATCAAGTGTACCCTGTTTGCCTACGATACTAAACTGAGTGGGGAAGTTGACAATTTGGAAAGGAGTGACACCATGAAGGAAGGTCTGGGTAGACTGGAAAACTAGGCTAGCAAGAAGCTTATGAAGTTCAACAAAGACAAGTGTAAGGTCTTGCACCTTGGAAAATGTAATCCAGGAGTTCAGCAGAGGCTGGCATCTACCCAGCTGGGGACCAGCTCTGTGGAAAGGGACCAGGTGATCCTGGTAGATGACAAGCTCAGTATGAGCAAACAGTGTGGCACTGCAGCAAAGAAAGCCAACAGAATGCTGGGCTGCATCAACATGGGCATCAGCAGCAGAGATAAAGATATCATTATTCCTCTCTACTCAGCACTTGTCAGACCACACTTGGAATACTGTGTTCAGTTTTGGTCCCTGCTATACAAAAATGATGGTGATAGGCTAGAAAGAGTCCAGAGAAGTCTGTCATGTGAAGAAAGGCTGAGAGAACTGGGTTTGTTAAACCTTGAGTAAAGAAGGCTCAGGGAGACCTTTTCGCCACATTGCAGTATTTAAAGGGTGGCTAAAAAGAAGATGGAGACTCCTTTTTTACAAGGAGTCACATGGAAAAGAGGAAGGGTAACGGGTTTAAGTCACTCCTGGGGAGATTCCTATTGGACAAAAGAGCAAAATTATTCACAATGAAAACAATCAGCCATTGGAATAAAATCCCCAGGGAAATGGTGGATTCTCCAACATTAGACAATTTTAAAATTCAACTGGACAAGGTGCTAGGCCATCTTGTCTAGACTATGTTTTTGGCACAAAGGGTTGGACCAGATGACCCTTGAGCTCTATTCCAACTTAGTAGTCTATGATTCATAAATAATTAGCTATTTGCCAAATCTCCTTTCAAGTGCAGTACACAACTAGAGCCCATATTTCCTGCTACTTGCTATATACAAAAGCCCAAGGCAGAGCATTTTCAGCAAATTCTGGATAAGGATCAGTGTGCTAGTCTCTTTTAGGGAAAAGTATATTTATATATACACACATACATACACACACACAATATCTTCTAATTCTACTAAAATACAGTGTAAATTGGTCTTCATGATTTATGAAGTCTTTACATCGTTTTCAGCTGCACAGCTAACATCTCAGTTACACTCTGGAGGCTTTCTCTTGTGCATCATTGTCTATGTATCTTTCCAACATCAGAGCATCAGAATTACTCTCAAGTATTTTTTTGGCCCGTTGGTTGCAGTCTTTAGTGGGCACTATTTCTTTGTCTCTAATCTGAACCTGCAGAGTTAGTGGCATGTGAGGGGTGTTAATTTTTATTACAGAGCTGGGGCAATCCCTGCAGAGAGACAGCAGATATGATGAGTAAAGAAATAGTTTGCATCCAGTGAGAGCTACAACAAGGCTTATTTTAAATTCTAACACAGAGTACCATGGAAAACATTAAAAGCACTTACCTGTAGCAGGTTTCTCAGTCATTCTTCTAGGAAGCATCACTCTGTTTATGTCTACAGAAACTGCAGATGACATAGACATCCACAGCACAACCCCAGTGAAGGACCTGGGATAGTCTGTATAAGTATTGGGAGGATTTGACAGGGACCGTAGACCCAGGCATGCCTCCATAGACACCCAAGCTTTCCCCACCACTTTCCATGGTCTTCTTGTGAACAGTTTTGTTAACTGAAATGTCCTCTGCAGAAGCAGCATGAAGTGGCATGAAAATAGTCTAATGAAATCCTGTGACGGATGAGGTTGTTGACAGTCTCAGAAAAGCATGTATCTTCTCAGTTATTAATGGCCAAAGCTGTCAGGAGAGTTTAAAACTTTCCAGATTGTTGTTCAGTATCTGGTGAGTCAGACATAGTCTTCAGATGAAAAGCCAAAGCTTTCCTTCATTTTTTCTTTTCTGCTGAAGGCATCCAAACAATCAAAGCTCTGAAAAGCCTCAGGCTACCATTCAGTAGTCCTTAGGGATTAAAGGTTGTTTTTCAATGAAGAAAAAAAAAAGTGTTGATAGAATCAAGTGCTGCACGAAAGGCAGAAAAGAGAAAAAAGAGGAAGGATATGGCAATGTGTTCCTTCTTGTACAAAACTTTGGCTGCTTGAGGAGATTTTGTTGTAGAGACTCCAGTCATGCTTTCACCATGAAGACCGAGGCAGACATTTTCCATCTGCAGATCTTTAACCTGAAATAGAAGAACACTTTGTTTGCTCATTTCCAAAGAGCAGCAAACATGGAAAATGTAAGTTTCATCTTCTATCTTAAGTGATTGAAAAAAAACCCAAACCTCTGCAGCAAACAAGAGTCCCTCAATCATTTACTTTGCAAGCTGCTCAAGAGTCCTCATTTTTCTTTGTGCTGCAAGAAAACACAGATGATCTGGGCCAGGTGTTCGTTATTAGTCTAAATGTCTGGATTACTTCAATCTTTTCTAATCTTCATCTAAATAGTGTTTTGAAATGTTTTGTCCTCACAGAAATATTTGTTTCTTCTTCTTGTGTTCCCTGATATTGTTTATTATACCTCAGAATGAATCATTCTGAAAAGGAAGATGATATGAAATGATGGTTATAATCCAAGGCCTGGAAACACAGGAGCAACTGCCTGTCTTGCCATATGCTACCCTAAAAACAGATCAGTCATGACAGATGCATTGCTGTGGTGTAGCATCATGGATGTGCAATAAATGAATGTCTAAGTGTTAGACTGGTATTTTAGGCGTGGCCTGGCCCCTTTCTTCTAGGGTTCTGTCAGCGCAATATAAGCAGACCTAATCCTGAAGCCAGCTGTCACAATACAGCCCATGGCCTTACTTTTCCACTTGTTTACTTCCCACACAAAGAGGATGCATAGAATAAATCTACTGGAAATGGTTTGTGGCCTGTGTTAATTGATGGGAACAGTTTGGGAGAATTCTAGTTATCTTGGGACAGAACCATGGCCAAGCCCTTACTAATATTTTAATATTATAGAAGGTAAATTAAGTGCCCCATGTTGTCCCCACACTGTTGAATTTATTGATACAGCTGTAGCCTGTAAGCTATAATCAGATAAATGTATGTTGCCCAGAAGATGCACCAGGGTAGGAGGTCTTTTACTGCACTCAAGTAGGATGGGGAAAAGGGAGATCTGCACCCTCAGTGCCACTTTGTACTAGCAAAGATGAAGGACCAAAAGGATCTGGTCCCAATTCCCTAGGAAATACTCAGGAGAGGAGGATATATGGGAAGAGAAGAAATGATCCTTTCCTCCACTTGCAGATACTAAAGTCTAAGAAGATTACCGATTGCATGTCACTTAGGAACATGACACTTTTCTCTCTTTTTTTTCTGAGCTCAAATCTAAGAACACATTACAGAGTTTGCTCATCTCTGCTCCAACAGAATCTCTCCAGGGCTGCAGGGCAACCCTGCTTGGGACCTGCAGCATCTCCTACCATCCTTTTCCTCTGGTCTGGGACTCCCTGTGCTGCTGCTCCCACCTTGGTTTCCTCCTCCTCTGCTTGTGCTGCCTTTTGCCCTTGTGCTGCTGCTCCCACCTTGGTTTCCTCCTCCTCTGCTTGTGCTGCCTTTTGCCCTTTTAGAAACCTATTTTCCTCCATGCACCCACAGCTTGGCTGAGGGGCTCATCTGTGTCTTGTGGTGGGGCCATTGGAGCCATCTGGGACATCTGGGAGCTTCTGTGTCCAGCACTGGGCAGCCCCTGTCTCTCCACACAGAAATCCCCTTGCAGTCCTATTGCTGACACCTGGATACGGACACCCAATGCATACAGTCAGGGCCAGAGATTGGTGCCTGCTTTATTTAATTCACTAATACATTTACAGCCACTGTAGACAATAGAAAGAAGTGAGTAAATCTAAAAAGATATCTCTATTTTCCTAGATTTGCTAATAATACCTCACTTTTTTCCCCCATAAGTTATAAAATATTTGGAGTAGGTCTTCCTGGAGCCTTTTGAAGGGAACACTCAACTGCAGGTGCTGGTAGAGGATGTACCTCCAGCTGGACATACCCCTCTGCAGATAAGGCAGAACAGCCTAAGGTATGGTCTAAGGGCTTCTCCCAAGACCGATGCACCTCACAGATCAGGAGTTTCATGGCCTAAAATCTACTGACTGATCATCTATTCGAGGATGCCTGTGAGACACCTCAATGTAGCCAGAGGAATCCTACACTGAGACTCTAAAATGCCACTGTGAGCAGGGGACTTCCCAATTCAGATTGGCTCTCTGCCAGGATGAACCATCAAAGTGAGCTCCCAGCAGTCCCATCTGCTGAAAGGACTATCTGCATGTCAGTCAACATGTTGCCTATCTATCTCTACTTTCCTTTTCCTTTACCCATTCTGAAGACAGAACTTTGAATAAATTTTGAATAAAATCTCGAAGTGACAGATTTATTAGGGTTTGTTTTCTTCATCTTAGCTTTTTTTAATATGAAGAGTTATTTTTGAGCCATGTTCATAGCTGTGTCTTAGTGTCTGTGTCTGAAACAAAGAAGGAGCTAAGAAAGGGACAAAGGATTAAAGAAAATTCAGCAGAAAGATAGATTTCAGATCAAACCATTCTCTGAAGATCAATTTTCATTTCACAACCATCTTTCAGTTTTGGGGCCTTTTCTTCAGAATGCTAATTTTGAGAGATTCCTGATTGCCTAAGTACTCTAGAGCTCTTCAGGATCAGTCAGTTCTAAATGCATGAAATGTCATAGAGGTCTCATTTCATTTAGTGAAATGTCCATTTCTGTTTTTTGCTAAAGTCTCTTTGACAGGAGACCTGGTTCCATATCATTTTCACAACCACAGTAGCCTGTCCCACACTCTGAGCAGGCCTTCTTGACCTCTCTGAGGCTGAAGACATTCCTTGCCACAAGCATTCCAAACACACTCTCTTCCTTTAATACACACCTACCAGGACTCCAGGCTTGAGGCATTTGGCTCAATCACAGCTGCTAAGCTTTCTTGGAAATTCAGCCACAGTTTCATAATTCAAAGGCATGTGTTCATTTTCTCTTTTGTGTTGAGATGAGAAAACATGGGTTTCTGGTCTGCTGTGATGGAAATTCCACCGTATCTATGACTGTATAATCCTTTTATTTCCTAATACAGAAAATGTAGGTACTGGAGACTCTATGTTTTCCACGTTCCTCATACGACAAACACAGATTCTATTATGTTCAGTGCCTTCATCGATGGCATATTTATCGCTTTTACCAAAGTTAAATTTGTATTTTTGGAAGGTGTTTTATTTCAAAGTGTTACTAATTCCAGTGTGACTAACATAATCTGGACACTTGGAAGCTCAATGTTCTTTTTACTCCAATTTTCTACACAGCCAAGTTCAGAGAACCTTTACTAAAAAAAAAGATCTACTTCTGAATGTTTCCCCTTGTCATCACATCACTAGTGTTGATTACTGTACCCAGTTACCTGTAGTAACAGACGAGACATCAGTAATCCCTCCCTGGCTCCAATATTTTTCAAATTCTTGTGCCACTGTCAGATGTATTTAATACAGTGTGTTAAAAAGTAGCGCTCAGACTGCCAGTGCTTAGTGTTTTGGAACTACCTTTTTGAGGTCAAAGACACACTAATTAACCCCTCCTTACTTAAGAATGGAGACTTTTAGGGCAGACTCTCATTTTAGCACAGCACATTCCACCCTTTACTTGTGGCTGGAATAAAATAATTGATAATGAATGATCCTCCTTGAGTCATAGGCATTTTAGATGAATGTAGGTGGCAAAAAACACATTTGAAATAGGACGCTTTTGAAAAGACCTCCTTAATGAAAAGCTTACTGTCCTTCACACTTGATGTCTAACCATACAGCCTTGGTTACAGTGTCTTCTGCAAAACACTGCCAAGCTTCAAAGGAAAATTAAATGGCATTTGTGATTGGCTGCAGTAGACAAATTGACTCTTTTACAAATGCTACTTTATAGAAGTCCTTCCATTTCTCAAGATCCTTGTGAACAATTCTAGTCATAATATCTGTGCTGCACTGATTTATTTTTAGAGGATGGTTTTCCCTATTATTTTCTCTATTTTCCTTACAGTGACACCATTGATCTCCGAAAGGATTGTCTGTGTTTCAGACAGTGAGAAATCACTCAAAGAGAGAATATCAATGGTGGGGTTTATCTTGCTGAATTCAGACGTGATAATCTGACATCTGGAATTTTAGGTCAAGAAAATGGAGATGTTTCACCTGAGTGTCTTGAGTTTACCTCATCTCTTAGCCTAGTCTCATTTCAGCCAAAGGTTCATTAAATTTGAATTACCTGGGGTAACCTTAAGCAGAGGTGAGATATTGCCAGATTTTTAGAAGCAAAAGTATGAAAAAATAATCCTAGACAGCACAGGGCCATAACCCCAAGGCACACAGCTCCTCTCAGAGAGATAGACCAGTGGAAAATCAAAGAGTACTGGTGATTATTAAAAAATTGGCAAATCAATTTAAAAAATACTGTGCCAATAAGAGAACAGCTAAAACAAAAATGAAAACGCAGCTGTAGTAAGAATATTAGTATTAAATCAAAAGAAGAACTCTCCACAGTATTTTAAAACATAAAGTATGTTTTCAAAAGTCAAAAACAGAAACTTGGAAAAACAATTGGCAACCAATTGGCAACCAATTTGGAGTGCCAAGATTTCTTTGACTGTCTTTCAGTACTCCATAGTAGTGTACTCCTACTGATCTGTATTTCGCTTCAGATGTTGAGCTAAGCACAGGAGTGGCAAATTAGTTTTCTTTATTACTATAGCAATACAGTGTTATTACAAATCATATCAACACATTTCATTTCCGAGCCAGGGCTGATACGACAGGAGGTGATGTAGACTATAACTACTCCAGCGGTAGTATCAGAAAATGAGTTAACCCCCCACTCAATATTTTATACATCTATTAGCTTATCTATTCCTTCATTCACATGACACTTTCAGGGCATTTATATGTCACTGCTGACCTAAATGACAGACACATTTATTTTGCACTGACAGCCACCAAATTTATACTGAGTTCATGGCCTCTAGGATAGTATTCTTATATGCAAAACATTTAAATAACATTATTCCCATTTATAGTTCAAATATTGAATCTCAGCAAAAACCCGTGGATCTAAAACACCAACTGAACTACCATTTCGGAATGCCTGATAATTACCAAGCATTCAAGAAGGTTCAGAGCTCATTTTGGTACCACTGAGCTATCCCCAGGAAATTCAACTTTTTACATATTGAAATGGCTCCTCTAAAGTATTGTTAATACTTTTTCTTTATTTCAGAGCCCAATGTTTTATAGCAATCTCTATTTAGCAGTTATTAATGAAAGTGTATAGATATGTCTACATATTTTAACTATACTTCATATGGTTGTAAGACTGCAGCAGGAGATCCTGTAAAAAACAAAAGAAGCATAGAGAGGAATTACATGCTCTCCACATGCAGAGTGAAGGGGACCTGGGGCCAAGTTCTTCAGAGGTCTTTATTATCTCCGAAGGGTTGACTCAGTGTCTTGATGAAAATATGAAACAAGTGTCTACAAGAGGCAGAGTTTGAAATTGGATTCCCTTAAATTTCACATCTTAATTATAAAACAATCTTGATGTTTCAGGATATGCTTAGACAAATATATTTTCACAAGGTCCATCTGCCATCTTTACACTTTGTGAGTTTCCACCCACACTGTTTGCATTAGAGATTTTGGTTTTAAGCTCTTTGTTCAGCCAGCATTTTTTTTCACCTTCTTCAATGTACACATGGAGGATCTGCTTTTGTGGTGATTCAAGAGTGCCAGGACCTACCCACCCGGGAATTGTTACTGGATCTGGGCCAAGGGCTGTCTTCAAGCTATATCTGCGAACACAGGTCAAAGTTCATGTTCATTTTACAGGGCTATAATTAACACAGCAGGTTTAAACAGGAAATTGCTCCCTCTAGACCCAATTTCAAGGCAATTAGGGCTGTACTCTTTCACCACGGTGCTTCTGAGCACAGCTCCGTCTGCCCCACAGTAATGATAACTAGGGAAGTACCCATTACTGTGCATTGTTGCGGTTTGGCTTTGTGTGATGAAAGAAAGCTTATGTTCTAATTATACCTCAACATCAGGCCAGGAGGAGCTTGGGGTGGAGATGGAGCTGAAGATCATCTACAGATTTTCAGTGTGTTTCTATTTTCCAAAGACACTGGTGTGTACATGTACTGCAAGCGGGAATTACTTGCACAGGGTAGAAAATGAATATGCAATCTTAGAGAAGTTTCTATCTTGGGTTCACTGCCCTTCCAGTACTGCTCCATAGCATTTTGGCTTTTTTAAGATGACCACTAATGATGACAACTAATTTCACAAGAGAAATATTTTAGCCCCATTATCAGATCCCAGAGAGCTATAACATCCAAAGTTCAGGAGCAGGACAGCAGATTTCATCTTGCATAGAGGAGGCACATTGTTTATGCCCTGCTTCAATGCTATTTTGAAGCACTCCTTCATTTATGATTTCTGCTCTGGCCTTTTGCAATGGTTGGTATTTTCCCAGAACGCTTGTATGCTGCAAGGCACGCCATGGCTTCTGGGGATTCTGTTGAAGGCATACGGGATAGAATTAAGGTCATCTAAAGTAATTGGATTATGCATGTGTTACTTGTGTATTCCAAATAGTAAGCTAGAGCCCCTCTTTGGTTGGTCCCAGAGGGAAATTGTTCTCATACCGATAGGTGTTTAAAATAAAGTGGCTCAATCCTCCATCCCTGTCTTCTTCCATCGACTCTGGAATGTGCCTATAATTAGTTAACTCCGACATCTTAACATTTTCATGGTCAAACTGATGAACTCTGTCTCTCTTTATCTCCATCCTGTCTTTAGTATTTAGCAAGAGAGGTAGGATTAGACTAACAGTCAATTGTTAAGAATAAGACTGGAAGAAGAATGATACCATTGAAAGATCCATGACTTTTGGTTTTCTTCATAAGCTGGCTTTTGGGGTCATGTGATTTTTCAAGGCTTTGTTTGTGCTTTTTACAGAAAAGAGCCCTCATGATTTAGTTGAAAAAGTAAATCTGATTGCATAAAAAAGTGGAAGGCATATGAAAACAGCCTCAAATTCTGAGTACAGAGCAGTATTAACGTTGACCTTCTGTGGTTTCTAAATCAGTGGTGGGACCAGGATAACTGGCAAAGAACTAGTAGAGAAAGTATGTGTTTATTGTAACATGCTTATCCTCCATGCTGTGTCTGAGATACTGCATTATTAAAGACCAGCACCTGGAGCATGGATAGCAGTGCATACCATGAAATCATTTTTTTTTTATTTTCTTGCTACTTGGGATATTAAGCTGAGAATAATTCTATTCCTGCTTCCTTAACAAATTACTATGTTGAATAAATACTTAGAGATAAGAGTTGTAAGATTCTAGCTAGGATTTTATAGGGGAAATTCATATTCAGCTCACTGTAAAGAAGAATAAAATACATAAAAAGTCCTCCAGAACAGCATGTCCATGGCCTTGTAACAAATATAATTAGTCACAGATGAGCAACTTGCCCAAATAAACTCAAATCCAAGAACAATAAAACATCTCCATCCTATTCCCCATAAACAATGACAAAGAACCAGAAATAAAAACAGGACACAAAAGATTTGCCCTTAACTGCTCTTGTCATGAGAAAAAATGCTAAAATACAACATTGATTAGACCCTTTCATGGTTTCAGTTTGTGAAGGACTTCTCATCCCATGACTGGGGTCATACTTTTACTGTATTTAAGTGTCCTTCACTTTGGAGGACATTACATGCTTTAGTCCCAATAAAACCCCATAGTTCTGTCTCAGAAATGTAACCTGGCAACACAAGTTCCACTTCTGAGTCTCAGCTCTGCACTTCATGTCAGGATGAAAGCACCTATTAGCCACCAGGTAACAGGGGCTCGGTTGAGTACAAAAACACTGCCTGCCTTCCCACCCTTGCTAAACACTTCCTAATGATCTATGGGTTCATTTTTTATTATATCCTGTCCTAACAGAAGAGACATTCTAAATTCCAGAGCACAAAATATTCCAGCACTGCAGGCTTTGTTGTGTGCTCGCTCTGCAGGGAAAGAGGGCATCCTGTGTGAGGAACAGCTGTTAAACGTTTAAAGATGACAACTTACATAAAAGTTACAATCCACACATGAATGTTTAGCTAACACAGTCCTCTATTTCAGTGTAACAGACATTTCACCCTCCTATGGAGAATCCCAACAAGTACTTTTATATTTTTTTTTTTAAGGAGGAGAAAACAAGGAACTATTTTGTAATCATGGAAGGACAGGTAGTTGTGGAAGTGGAACATAACATTCTGTGCTGCTACAGAACAGTCTTAACCTCTTGTCTTGTGAGACATCTGTGATATGTACACGGAATGGTAATGAACACATCCATTCTTGACAAATGAATTTCTCTTTGTCTTACATCTTGTAAAAATGTGAGCCTCAACTGCTATGAAATTACACTGCCTCATGAAATAACATGAGGTCTTAATAAAATATGACCCTGTGGATTTTTAGTGTCTGTGGTAACTTGCAGGCATTCATCAAGATTAGGAGCATCAAGCTGGATTCAAATTTGTTTGTACAGCTACAGTTGTAGTGTTAAACCAGGAAAATTAGTTTAACCACGTCACGGACAGGCCTAAAGTTTAATTGCTAGTTTTGGTCCATGCCAATCAATATTTCCCTTTGGATGGCAGAAGCAGCCTGTCCTTGGCCTAAGGATAGGCTAGTTTATCTACCTGAGAAAACAAATCCACATTAAAGCTCTGGACTGTTGATACTCATCCCAGTCAGTTTTAAGCGTATCTGTGTAACTGTATGCTATGTGGCTGTTGCTTGCTGTAGATATAGCTTACAGAACTCTTCAAAATTAAAATTGGTTTCAAACTCAGTAGGACTGTGCTCAGCAAAACCACTCATTGAGGAATTTGCCAGAGCCGAGATATGATATGTGGTTATAATAATAGTTTACTACGTCTTGGTCACTAAAGGCACAACCTTTTTCTAGAAAAATGTATCCTCCCTGTACAAAGATGCCTCTGGTTTTAGGACGCCTCAGGTTTAGCAGTTTTTCCCTGAGCAGGTTCTACATATGGCACTGCAGCTTGTCTTGGTGTGCTGTGGGTTTTAATGGCCTGGATGTAGAAGAGTTTATCTTCTGCCTTTCTCCTAATCATGCTGTAAGACACAGGAAATGAAAAACACCATGCCTGTAAAAATAAATACAGTTGTCAATAAAAGTCAACATTGCATTGAAGCAGCTTTACAAAGGCAAATGTATTCTATTGTATTACATCCTCTATAAACTTTTGCTATTATTAAAGAAATGTGTATAATGTAAATAGAAATTTACAATGAGCTGGGTGGGTTGATTTCATAAATTTCGATCTTGAAGCAGAGCAGTTGAACCAGGCATTAGCAAGGACTGCAAAAGTGGAGCTTCATCTTGTATTCAGTTGCACTGCAGTTCTTTTCTGGGACATAGCATTCATCACAGCAACACTTAGAGTCAGGCAAGTAACTGTTGGAGTCATTCTACATGACTTTGCTGCACCTCTTCATAACATCCCAGGACTCTGTGACAAGATGTGCTGAACCTGCAGTGGGAGTTCAAGACAGACCATATCTCTGCATGGGGATGGTGGGTTGTGTGAGCCAACATAATCTAATCTCAAAAAAAAAAAATTAGTTACCCTTTAAACACTCTTTCAGACAATCTTTCATACGAAGGCATGTTTTTATTGCAGGACCTGGAGTAGAACCTTTTGTGCTGGATGATAGAAACAATTGTCTCTTATTGTGCAGACAGGTTAGATCTTAAAATATTCCAGACCTTGTTACTGATATGAGTTAATGTCATATGAAAACAATGTGCATTAACCAACGAAGACCATATACTCAGTGTGAGTTTAAGGACCATATGAATATCATATCCCATTGACAGGACCTGTGCTAGGGTGCTTGCCCAGCTAAGCTGCTGTAGATGCAGGATCTCTGGCTCACTGGTGAATCTTTCTTCAAAGCTTCCAGTTTCACAAAGACCAACATTTAGCAATTAAGGATCTGCTGCCTGGAGACATGTGCCCATATGGCTTCTATTTATTTACTGTACTTGAGTGAAGCTCCTCAAGGAAAACAGGTGGCTAAGTTTCCCTCAGCTTTCGAAGAAGAGTAAGTCACCTGGGAAATCCTCATTGATGTGGGATGAACTTCTCTCTGAAAATCTCTACCCCCCCTTTTATTTTCTTTCTCATCCTTTGACAGTATAGGAAGCCTAGAATCAAAGCTTGCTGGACAAAATCTGGACCTAGGTGACTGTCCAAACTCACTAAGTAACCTTGTGAGAAAGTCCTATCTCCTAAGATCTTTGTTTAATACCTTATCTTTGAATGTTGTAGTGGTAGAAAGGAAAAAAAAAGCCAGTCTTTAATGATTTTGCTAATAGTGTTGCCTTATTTAAGCTGCCCTTGTGTTATTTGAATGCCATTGTAAAAAATAGACAGTACTACCAAGATTGCAGTATTTAAATAATACTGAAAATTTCTCAGAAACTCACAGAAATAATAAGTTTAAGAACTAAGATAAAATGCTTTTCAATTCACCCAGACTGCCTGAGTGTAGAGGGTCTCTGAGAGTCTCTGAGAGATCTCACTGTAAACACAATGTGAGGCATATGGTCTAATAGTTAAGCAATGTGGAGTGAATTAGGGGTAAACTGGAAACCTTAATCAAGCATTTTCATTACTGTCATGGGTTGTAGCCAGACCTACAATGTTATTTAAACATAAAGTTTGTGGGTTTGATTCCATGACCTTTTTCCAAGGGAAATTATGGGATTCAAGCACCAGATGATATTTCTTGCAGTGTATAAAGTGTATGATGTATCTCAAATAGCATTCTCATTGCACACTGTGATAAAAAAAAAAAAGTAATTTCTTTATTTTTGGAGGGTTGCTGGGGATTCCAGGGTTCTTTGACCATTTATGGATATTGGTATGTTCTACAGTACTGGGGATGTGGTTTAGTGACAAATTAAGTATATTATTTTGTTATATATATATCTGATATCAGAAATAGTGTGGCCAGCAGGAGTAGAGAAGTGGTCTTCCCTCTTCACTAGGTGCTGGTGAGGGGTCACCTGAAGTACTGTGCTCAGTTCTGGGCCCCTCGCTCCAAGAAAGACACTGAGCTGCTAACATATGTTCAAAGAAGGGCAACAAAGCTGGTGAAGGGTCTCGAGCACAAATCTTATGATTAACCAAGGGAACTGGACTTGTTTGGTCTGGAGAAAAGGAGGTTGAGGGGAGACTTTATGAATATTTACACTTATCTGAAAGGAGGCTGTAGCGAGATGGATGTGGATATCTTCTCCCAAATAACAAGCAATAGGATGAGGGGAAATGGCCAAGTGGTGCCTGGGGAGGTGAGGTTTAGATTGGATATTAGGAAACATTACTTCACTGAAAATGTTGTCAAGCATTGGAACAGACTCTCCAGGGAAGTGGTTGAGTCACTATCCCTGGAGATGTTTAGGAGTCACGTAGATGTATTGCTTCGGGACATGTTTCAGTTGGCAGTTGAACTTGGTGATCTTAAAGGTCTTTTTCAACCTAAACAATTCTCTTATTTATGTGTGTTAAACATGAATTGAGACATTTTGTTTGGGTATTTTCATTTAAGAGGTGGTTACTCTGAGTATTTTAGGTAAAATCTTTCATATGCTTAGAGGACTGGATATGGAAGAGTTAAGTGAAAAGACTTTATAGGCTACATAGCCAATGCAAATACACTTCATGTTGTATTTATATGCTTAAATATGTCTATTTAAGCTATTGAGGGTGTGAATATAGGCCCAAAGACAGATGGTTCAGAAAACTTTTATGCATATCATCCTCTTTCTAGTTGTCACACTTACACAACACTAGTCATTTCTGGGCATCAGGTGCCATATGTCTCTAAGATATCATTTTTATTTTAATTGTCCAAAACAGTTTGTGGACCACTCTGTTGACCAAGGGTGTTTTGATGGCATGGACCATCAAAACAGGACATTCTTTGGAGGATTGCTTGTAGTGGAGAAAGAAGTGCAAGAGTTGGAGCCACATAAACTGCAGCTTTTCTTACCCATCCTTTTTATTGTTAAGGGTCCGTAAGATGAGCTATCACCCATGACAGGTTTTGTGTTGGATGAAGAGAGAGTTCCCTTCAAAAGAAAGCATAAGTTACAACTAATATTTAGTCAAAGTGAATGATCAAGGGAACAGCCTTGAAAGCAAATTTTGGGTTATTTATTTGGCAGTGCGAGTGTATTATCCAAGATTTGCTAAGAAAGAGTGGAAAAAGATAAATACATCACTCAGAGATTGAGGTCAACTAATAGGTCATGCTGCCATGTGTTGGTGTCATTTGTAGTTCACATCCTGGCAGCTGAGATCATCAAAACAAGATAGTAAATATGGAATTTATAAGTGATCTCATCAAAAAAATAGAGGCAGAGACAGGATTTCAGGTTGATGACATGTTGATTGCAACTTTTCCATGGCCTTTCTAATAAAAACTTGTTTTACATCATTTTCAGAACAAGACCCATTTTGAAAAATGTTGAGGACAGTCAGGAAGAACAGCCATGAGTTTATTTTTGCCATACAAATTCTCAATCTGTAATTAATTTGAAAGACTACAGATATCAAATTTTCTAGTAGTTTCCTAAAAAGTGTTCCAGAGTAGAAGAGCACAGCTAGTGTCTCTCAGCCATCAAAAGATCAGCCAGTGATCGCTTTATGGAGAAGAATATGCCCTGCCAAGACTAATCCCATCGTCTGTAAAAGAATCCTTCACAGATTTCGGTAGCTTCCTGGGGGGAAATAATTTTTCCCTGCTCTGGTCCCTGTGTCTGCTGCATTGGTTTCACAGCTGGTAGATCACAACATGCTCAGCCACAACCATAACGGTGACATAGCATAAGAACAGAATAATACAAATATTTACCTTGACCTTGTCATAACACAGGGAAAAACACAGAGACATTTGTCAGACTTCCTGAATTATTCAAATCTTTTTCAGAAGTTCAACAAGAGCTCAGCTTTCTGCTGGCCTTTGAAATTCCACTGCAAAGAAGCCTAGGATCTAGAGATTTACCTTTTTCTTTCATTGTATGGAATTCCAACCATATTAGTTTGAGCTGTGTTTAGTCACAAAAATCAGGTCTTTTCGATTATGAGTCATTGTTAAGAATACTCTGTGAGCTTGCTATGGTGCTGGAGTATGAATGTGTTACTACATGTATTCATGGTCAACATAGCAGAGTTCCCCAGTAAAAACACACCGGCAGTAGTTCAGAGACATAAAAGCAGGAGGCAAAAAAAGAAAGACAAGATCTCTCTCTAAACTCACCTGTGCCTACCAAATAAAGTTCAGCGACGTGGTTCTCCTCAACACCTGGCTGGCTGTGGCTGACAGACGCTTCCTGCAAGTGGTTTGTATTGGCTTTATCTCTGCTCTCTGCTGCGGCACTCAAGACGTGGCTCAAGCGGTATTGCTGGTGCAGAGACTGATGCAATACATGGCAGGATTCTTCACTTACCACAAAAAAAGAGAAATCCATCAAAGCAGTGCATTTAAAAAGCAAGCAAACAAACAGCAGTGTTTGAAAAGAAAGCTACTTTCTTTCCTCAGTGAAAAAATACCTTAATCCCTGGAAAACTGTATACTAAAAAAAAGCAAACAAACGAGAGGAAATACACAGAAGAAAACTTTTTCATTGCGAGTTGTCTCAGACAGTCAGGAATACCAGATTTGTGATTGTATCTGCAACCTCCATTGAACACTTCTTGGACATATGTATTTTCTATACAATTTATTCATCGTTGTCTGTTTATATTCAAAGGAGAATAGGAAAAAGTCTACAGTGGTCGCTCAGCTGATGCCTTAATTCTCCCAGTAGTCAGACTGATGCCCTGTGTACTGTTCTGAAGTCAGGTACATGCTTTAACAAAATCACCAATAGATCACTTGTGCTGATTTATTTTTTATACATATTTTTTTTGATGCTGACAGCTAACGTGTCTGTACGTTGGGACTCTCTTGCTGAGGTTTCAGACTCTGTGTCACTTCTTTAGCATTGCCTATAGCTGAAATGGAAGCTGTGAGGTTTACCTATAAGCCTGTGACTTGCAACCAAAAATGCATTGAAATTCACTAAAAGAAAGAAAAATAAGAGTCATCAGGAATAACAACTGAATTTTATTTATGAAGAATGTGTCAGTTCATCAGAAAGGGAAAAAAAACCCCACATCAATTTTTGCACACAAGTGCAATTGGCAAGTAAAGGCAATGAGTGGAAATAATTTAAAACTAAGAGAATATAACAAATTAAAAGGTTGGAAATATGTTTTTCTAATTAGGTGGTTGATAAAGGAAGCTGAAGGTATCAGACACTATCTGAAGCTGAAAAGGCCGAAGAAATAGAGGGAGTTTAGGGGTATCAGGTGTAAATTAAATGCTAATAACAGTAAAGGTAGTATGCTTCTAGTCTGTATTTAGGAGCAAGCAGATGAGTTTTTCCACTCTTTCTTAGCAAATCTTGGATAATACACTCACACTATGATTACATGGGGATGACAAACTTCTTTTTAAGCCTCTAGTGGCTCAGAGAACATAAAACAACCTTTTTTTTAAATCAACAGGCGTGTATAAAGTTTACTTGGGCATCTGAAAGTGAAGCTGATGTGGCTTCTGGTTCCCCGATGTTTCCTTTTAGACTCACAATTCTGGGGAAATTACAAATGACTGGAAAAATGTTCATTCTCTGCCAATATTTGCTGAGGACAAACAAGACAATGCAAAGATAGGCTGAAAGCCAACCAGACTTGTATAAAAAAGAGGCATGTTCATAAATCAACAATGAGGTTAAAGACTAGGACTAAAATTAATGACTATTAATGACATGTTTATATGAAAATACATCTTATCTACCAAAACTCATATTTTATGTATGACAGTAAACAGACTGATTAAGAAGACTGCATAGTTCGAACATACTCTAGATGTTTTAGGCTTTTAGTAGCATACAATATTCGAAATAAAATTAGATAAAATATGCCCTTTAAAACACTGATGTATATTTTTACTGGATTAAAGAATCACTTAACTGACAGCTATCAAACTTTATTTTTAGTGAGTAGATTTTATTAAGCAGTAGATCTTCTAGTAGATTTCACAGAGATTGGTTCCAAAACCTTCTGAGTTTTTATCAGCAACTTTGGGGTTAAATGTAGATTTTCCCAATGACTAAAAGATTGGCAGACTAGTAAATTATCCTGTGACAAGACAATAGAAAAAAGGTCACAAAACATTTTGTAAATTGGGCCCATGCAAAATAAATACAATTAAACAAAGTTGTCACTTGCATCCTAGAAGCACAGATCAAAGAAGATCTAAAGATGATATTGGAAACACAGGTGAATTTTAACCTTAAGAATGATGCTGGAGTAAATGACATCACTGATGTGACCATCACACATATACAGAGGAGAAAAGTGAAGGAGAGAAGGGATATGATTTCTACCTGGGTTTGTAGCAGCAGTGTGTACTTAAATACTGTGTCTTGGCCTGATAACCATATTTTAAAAGGGATGTTGAAAAAATGTACAGGAGGCAGAGAAAAGCCACAGAAAAAACTAAAGGGCTGCAACAAAATATTTGACAAGGAAATAAGTAATTTATTAGAAAATCTGGCATCTGTAAATTACTAAGTAAGAAGAATGAGGTGCCTCTTGGAGGCATGGAGAAAACACAAAGTAAGAAAAGTTGCTCAGGAACCAACTGCTAGCAGTTAAAATGAGACAAGGTTAAGGTAGAAGCAAGGTCTACCAGTCTGTCCAAAGGGAGATTGATTAGACCACTGGAACAAATCAGCAAGAGGAGTGGTGGCAGCTCAACCTCCTGCTGTTTACAGCCATGTCTGGATGCATTTCAAGATAATCCTTTAGCATGACCTGATTACAGACAACTCAATGATATTTTGTGACTTGCAATTCACAGGAAACAAGAAAGGTGATCTTAAAACATAAAAATAGCCCTGCTCTGAGCTGCTATTAATGCACAAGTTATAGACATGTGTCACTGTACAGACATTTCAGAGCCCATTGCATTAGTACGTGTAGGCATATCTCAATTTTTAATGAAGGATTATGAAGCAGGATATATGAGAGTTCCTCCATTTTCCTCTGTTCTTTTTGATCCCTTTCTCTTCCTTTAACAGTAGCAATTCAGTATGTCAAACATGGCTGCTGTCTCAGACTCCCATGGAGGCCTCTGGCATTGCAAATCCAACAGTGATGCATTTTCACCATGTAACAAAACTCCTACTGGAAAAAAAAAATTAAACTCAAACCCTCAAACTATGCAGTTCTGTGGAAAGATGACTTCTGCAGATTCTCATACAAGTCAGTAAGTGGGTTTGACATCACATTGTGCACATCTCCATTAGCTGTCTATATGTGATCCAACAAACCCAAGCTCCTTTTATGGTCAATGGAGAACCGATCAGTAGCATCCATAGAACTGAGGAGGTGGTTGATCTCGTGAAATACACACCTATAGATGGGTGGATAAAGGGAACAATAAACTCCACTGACTCTAATGGCTAGGTGGGCAGCCCAGATAGACAGCTCAAGTTTACCTCCTACAATGGCATATGTGATAAATGCCATTGTTTCTGGTCCTACAGATCTTTCCTTAATACTATTGCTGAGGTGTTTGTTGTGAGTAGCATACAAGGTCAGACTGAATACATTACATTGGCCTAAGCAACTACTTTTATTTCATATGGTAAAGGAAACTAAATGTGTCTGCGTTTTTAGATACAGTCAAGGAAATTAATTCAACACATGCATAAACTGCATGTGAAGAACTTACACAGAAATGTTGACTAAATTGGGGAAAAGTGAATTTCTATTACCTTACATCTGTCTCAGATGGAAAGTTATTTAAAACAAACTTCTACCTTGATATAACTCTACCTCTCACTTGCCCCTTTCTCATCTTATCTGAATATGGGGTTAAGGAACAGCTCCCACAATTCCTGCCAACTGTACATGACAATGTGATGATGTAATATAATTTCCTCTCTGTGGTCCATATGTGCTAAGGCAGAGATCACCATATTTATGAGATAATGACAATATTTCCTAAAGCAGAGCAATTTTTTACTGCTTCTGCTGGGCTCCAAGTCATTACTACATCTTTCAAGCAGTATTTCCCTAACCTCATGATTAGTAGGGTGAATGCAACGAAGTGCTGCAAGGAATTACTCAAGATCAGAGTCATTTATACCAAAATGCCACTACATTTCATTCTGTTCATGAAGAGACAATATGGCAGTCACATAATCTGAGGTTGATCTTAGATCAATATATACAGCGTGTTGAGAATGTTCAGCTCTGCTACATGTGCTCAGATCCAGCAGAGAGGCAGATGTCCATGCGACATCGTGCTCTCTTAATAGTGCACCTGGCCGAAGGCTTTGCCTCGTTCCCAGGTACAATGTCAAGCCCGAAGGTTTGTGAGTCCTGGTTGAAGTCCCAGGGGCTACTGGGAGAAGAGTATTCTGTTGCTATCTCCAGTGCTGGTTCCTGTCAGTCAGTCTACAGTCAGAATAAAAGTTGCACAGCAAATAGAAAGAACAGATCGGCCGTTTGGTGTGCAAATCTATTTTGAGACCTCAACGGTTCTGCATGTACAAGTACAATTCAGTCTCTAGAAATATGTTGTATAAACATCTTCCATTTTTTTAAAAAGGCATAAGAAAGCATCATCTTTAACCCTGAGCTCACCTCAGTGTGGAAAGTTGGACTATGTGATCTACTAAAATCCCTTTGTGTATTTCAAGGGCTATGCCTTTCACACAACAGAAACTACTCTGTGCCAGATTCTCCAGGGTACTTAAATTTCTCTATGTTTCTTTGGGGAAGCAGAACAATTAACTACTTAAACTTGCTTTATGGCTGTTTCATGTCTCTGGGGTAGTGTAAAAGGGTCTGATGCATTTTCTCTTGCAAAGCCTAGGGCATGCTAATGCTAAGTGTAAGAATAAATGTTCTCACCTGGGAGAATGCAACAGTAACAAACATGCCCAGAAATCTTTCAGAGACCCCAAGCACATTGAAAGGTACTGGGTTTAGCATTAGCTGGGGAAATAAAAATATATATTTTGTGGAGTTTCCAAATAATTTGCCAAAAGTGTCACTTCCAGCCAAGAAAGGGTACAGAAACACTGCTGGATGTGCAAGAGCTAGCACGTGTGTGGTTTAAGGGATAAACTGTGGAAAAAAATACATCAGCAGCAGCTAGACTTCAAAATTAAATGCCTATTACAACTCCTTGTTCCATGCAGTAATAGGATTTTACATTATCTAGCCAGCCTGCAGCCCAAGATAGATCATGAGAAGTTCATGCGTATGAAACATCTGTTTTACCATTCATGACAGTAGCTCAAACAGCAGATAATTTACTCCAGCACTTTCTTTATCATAGCTCTTTACAGGAAAGGACAGTGGAAATAGTTATGCCTCATGGGATGCTTACAGGGTAGCTGACACAAGAAATGCCAGCTTTGGGCTTGTTGATATGGATATGCTGTCATTTTGACTTTTTCTAGAGCAAAACTTTAAAAAAAGCTGAGTGAGGATTCATGCCCACTATTGTGTGTCTGAGACAATTTAATGCTCCATTTCTGTTCAGAATTCCCATGTGGCAATTTTCAAAGAGTGTGTGTAATTAAGGGACATTTATAATTGAATACAGAGGGATGATACATTTGTCATTTGATGACACCACTATTTCCTAGGCATCTACCTCTCCAACCAAATGCAACACAGAGGTTACTTTTCGCTAAAAGAAGCAATGATCTTACAATATTTCATCTTAAGAGCCTCATCCTGATGAAAATGACTTCATAGAGGATCTCAGTTCATCGAGTCTCCAGACTGGAGGTAAAACACAGCCTGTGTTTTTAACATCTGGAAATTGCATGCATCAGACAGATGGTCTATGAGGACATGGAAAAAAGTGGAAGCTAGGTCAATTTACTAAGGATGTATATAAAAGAATTGCTGAAGCATGTAGGGACAAAACTGTAAAGGCCAAAGCACAGAATGAAATACAACTAGCAAGGAATATGAAAGGTACTAAAGAGCTTTCTATTAATATTTCAGCAGAAATAGGAAGATGAAGGAAGAAGCTAGTCCTCCAGTTGGTCAGAAAGGAAAGCTAACTATGCTTGGAGGGCTGAAGAGGTTAATGCCTTTCACATATTAACTTTCACTAAAACTATTATGAGTCAATGACTAATACAATAACACAATGAGTGGGAAAGAGGAATTCAGCCTACAGTAAGGAGAAGGCAGGCTAAGGGAATTCTTTGAAAAGGCAGATTTTTTTTTTGGTTGAAATAAGACAAGTGGCTAGCCACTGTCCTGAAGGATGTGTGAGACTTAAGAGAGAGAGAAAAGGGCAGATATGGGTCTGTTGATGTAGACAAAAAGGAAGACCTAGGGAATTATTGATCAATTATCACACATTCAACACCTAGAAAAATATTGAAACAAGCACTGTTACAGACCATTTTTCAACATTTTGAGGATCAGAAAGAGCTTAGAAACACCAAAGATATGATGGCTGAAAACTATTCATGATTAAAAGAACATCAAATTTGTGACAGACCTTGCGGATATGGGAGACAGAGTATGTGCGATAAAAGAAGATGAATCTGAAGTGGTGTGATTTCACCTGGACAGTGGTAAAACTTTTTGCGCTCACATAAAATATACTAAAGTGAGATGGGAATCTAGCCCAGATTAAACCCTGTAGAGTGGATGAGTATCTGGTAGGAGTGTTATTCTCAGTGAGGGTTATCTGTGCTACTCTCTTACCCTGGAAGAACAGCTGGAGCAGGGTGTAGCCTGAGTTCTTTTAAAATTTTCCTGTCTTGGACAGCAATGCATAGGAGCTGCATCTGCTGATGATACAAGTCAAGGTTTTCTTTTAAGAAATGATCCTACAGAGATCATCTGAAATAGTCAATTTGTAAAGGAGTTCAGGACAACAGAATGCATAGGGTTGACTCAGTATCCCCAAATGTATCAATACTAAACAGAGAATGGAAGAACTCGGGAAGGAGAGAAGGCTCCAGTGGAAATATATGTATTATATTTAAACTTGTTAAATGCTGCAATAAAGAGGGAAGAAATAATTCGTCTCATGTGCCCAAGGAACCGCAGACTTACACTGCATCAAGGGAGATTAAAGTATACATTAGGCTTAACTCTCTAACTCTGAGGACAATAAAGGCCTGGAATAGGTTGATGCAGAGTGGGTTGAGCCTTGCAGTTGGAAGACAAGGTTAGACAAACATCTATCAGGAGCAGTTTAGTTAATGCAGTTTGTGCCTTGGGGTAGAGGAGGTGAGAGGACCCCTTGATCCTCATCCAGCCCTCTGACTGTGCCTCAGAGATTTTCTCTTGCCTCCTCCTCACCTCCCCATTTTTCTTCTTTAGCAACTGTGTCTGCTCACTACAGGCTCAATGTCTTGTCTTTGCCCTCAGCCCAGGCCATTCCCTGCCCAAAACATAATAAGCCTCGAGTCTGAGGCAGGATAGAGGTTGGGATGGCACCCACCCAAAGAGATCCTTTGCCAGCAGCTGGCATCGCTGCAACCCTGAGGGAAGCAGGCCCTCTCCATCACCTGGGTGGACACTTTCCCCAGGCATTTCAAGGACCCTCCCCCAGCACATGTCAAACAAACAAATCCAAGAGGCTTTTAACACATGAAAGGTCTCCTAAGTTGGCCACCTTACCTATAGTCTCAGCAGCCACCTTGAAGCCTCAAACGGGTTGGAGATTTTTCTTACTGAGATGGCTCTGGGAGGTGACACAAGATGAGTACAACAGTCTCCACTGTGAAAAGAGAAGGGTGGCTTTCCTGGGAAACCTCTTGCCTCCATGGCCTGCAACAACTTGAAGTAACTGAAAGTAAAGGAAACTGTCTACTCTTCAAGGGCATTGTGGTGTCTCAGTCATTGGGGCAGTTTGTGCGTTTTCCTTGCTCCATGCTAAATCCTGCTCTGTGGAGTCCTGGGAGTGCAGCCAACCAGTCTCTCAAGAGCTATGACCAAGAATCAGGGATGTCACGACAGAGAAACATATTTGAGACTGAAAAAAACAGATGGATAAGACTATAAAAGGGAAAGATCTTGCCAAATTAAGTTAGTTTTTAATGGGCAAAAGTGATCATTTTTGCTCAGAATTCCAGATTCCTGCTTTGAAACTGAGCACTTGAATTTGTTCTGAAGGTGGTTCTATGTGATGTCCAAAAGGACAATCTGAGATGTATTGGTCATGTTGTGATGGAAAAAATGAAGGTCAGGGAATCAGAGTGAGTGGGAGTAGTGAAAACCAGCCTGCCTGTATGGAGCTGAGGGACCCAATGGGATTGGTGCGGGATGGATTCAGTACAGCTAAAATAGTTCCCCCTGTACTGCAGCCTGAACATACTATTCACAAATAGAAAAGATGTTATGATAGGCCCTAAACAACAGCCCTGAGCTCCACAAATGTAAAGACTATATCTTGTAAGCCAGTAGAAAGGAATAGCTGGATCAAAAAGCTGCTGTATTGGGAACAAGCCCTTTGATTCACTGGAATCAGCCCCCAAAGACTTAAACCTGTAACATGCAAAGTGAAGTTGGTCCCCTTGGGACATTATGTCCCCAAACTTCTTTGTCAAGAGTGGGTGTCATGATGGAGTTAGGGCATAAGGTTTCTTTGCTGAACATGGCAAAGTTTTCATTTTTGGCACCTAATGCTCCTACTAATGTCAAATTGAGTTCCAACTTACGAATAATAGGTGTAACCGTCTCAGTGAAACTGGATTTTTTCAGAGCTGATAGATACACAGATTTTATTTATAACTTTCCTTTTTGAAAACAACCAGACCAAACCAAAACAAACCCAACCGAACCAAAACACACTGGCCATAATATTTGCTAATTGCAGGAGATACAGGATTAACTCTCTGTATATTTTTCTGATGCTAAAAATCAGGATGGGACTCTAAACAATCTGATCTAGTTGAAGATGTCTCTGTTTATTTTACAGAGGATTGGACTAGATGACTTTTCTACTGTTCTGTAATTTTATGAATAACTAATGCAACCTCAGGAGCACGGTGTTGTGGATCCCATTGTGGGATCTTTTCTATTCTCATTCTTGTGCTGTGCCTGCCTCACATGGTGTCCAAAAACATGTCCTCCTGTCCAAATTCCCTTTGGGAAGCCTGCCCTGGCTTAACATATGCAGCCTAGCAAGGACTCAACAATATTGGTTGTAACTAAAGAGAGATGGACTGCAGCCATGTTCAAGGCAAAGAAGTACCACCAGACTGTGAAATCATTTCATTACTTGATGAAGAAAAGCCTTTACTGGATCAAGGCAGACATCAACTGCTGGGCATCCACCAACTTTTTCCTTGAGTGTTTGGGCTCAGGCCTCTGTTCCAGCCTGTTCTCCTTTCCCTCAAGCTGAATACAAGTCTGTAAGTCTGTATCATCCTGTCTGCTTCAAACCACTGACAGGAGGAAGAGGAAGGAAAAAGAAGACCAGAAGGAAACCGTGATTACTCTGTGTGGTCTCTTAACAGAGGTTTATCACACTAGGCAGGGATGGAGGAAGGTTAGACCTTGATCACAAACAGCAGAGCTCAGGGCAGTGATCTGCTCTGGAACTCTGTGAGTGATAGATTGCCTCCAGTGCCCCATTCCCTTTCTTTGCCTTGAGACTGTGTTATTTTGGGTTTGCAAACAACAGTGTTCCAAATGAAATCCAGAAAACTTTGATAATGAATGCTAGCAGGCATTGTGGTGAACACCCTCCAGGGCATGAAAAAATAGTTTATCTTCATTATAATCTTTATAAAATACTTCAGATGCAATTACCATTGCTAATGAGAACACATATATCCTGAATGTTCTCCAGAGCTGAGACCTCCTTCTGCTGGGATCTCTAAAGCAGCCCATATCAGACCCTCAATTTTTTCACTTTCTTGAGCCAGAACCACTCTATCTGCACTGGAATGTGACTGTGTCTTTGCATTTTAAAAGAGTCCAGGGAAGAATTTGTGACAGGAAATTTGTGTTAGGAAAGGGTGATTGGCCATTGGAATGTGCTGCCCAGGGAGGTGGTGGAGCTGTCGAAGCTGGAGGTGTTTAAGGGGAGACTGGATGAGGCACTGAGTGCCATGGTTTAGATGATGGTTGGTGTTAGTGTTGGGTTATAGGTTGGACTCGATGATCTCGGAGGTCCTTTCCAACCTTATGATACTGTGATACTTAATTTTTCATTTCCTAAGGTGTTAATGGGAAAACGGATAGTTTTGTTTTCACCCTTTTTGTTTTTATAACTGAGACTAAATTAAGGAAAAATATTGGCTTGGGCTGGGCTTGAAATACTGCTTGAAAGAAAATATGAGACCTTGAGAGCATGTTGATTATGTGTGCCTAAAGTAGCAGTATTTCTGTGACATCTTCACCAATAAAGCCTTTTCCCCCACAGATTTATGTCTGGTGGCTGACTGCAAACTCCAGCTGAAGTTGTTTTCCTGCAGTAGATTGTCTGAGAGGTCTCAGCTGTGTGGCTTCTCTGGCATCTAATAGTGCATGAATAAGCACTCCACTTTTCCCAAAGGTGTGCTTCTCCCGTGGCCTCTCTCTTCTTCCTCAGTGCCTCCTTTCACAAAATGCATAGGAATGTGATCGTGGGTGAGTTCTCTCTCTTTCTGTCAAATTTGGCTTGATTTTGACTTAGAGGCTCAAAAATTACTGTGAAGGGATGCAGACAGACATGAACACATAGGAAGCGATTGCAGAAACTCCTTTTCCCAAGGAAACAGAGACTGAAAGCAGCTCTGTTGAAAGAGAAATGTTTACTAACCAAATGCCAAAGGAAACTTTGAATAAAACTTTACCAGAGTTAGCATGCAGACTTAGGATACTCAGGCTATAGAGGGAAAAAGGGCCCTTGAATATTTCATATTTAAACCAGGTTTTATTTCTTGTGGATCCTTTCATAACTTTTCTACACATCTCATAAGATTTCTTGCTTATTTTCTTCAGCATGAAAACAAAAAAGATTTGTCTGCATTTTTGAACGAAATATTTTTAAAACTACACATGAACTAGAAGAGTACATGTACTTTCCAGCAGAAAAACAAACCTATCTGAGACAGGAGATAGGTGTGTTTTATAGTCTTCATTCTTTTAGGTTTAATGCAATTTCATTGGTTTGTTGTTGGTTTTTTCCAATGGAAGATATGTATAATCCAACCCAGCCTTAGAAATTTACTGACATACTTACAGCACTGGGAAGCTTCTAGCATGTAATTGTAAAGATCAAATCTGTTGTTAGTCCTACGTTGTTCCACCTGGGAGTAAAGACACTGGCCACAGGGAATTTCCAGCAGAATAGAGATTTCCTCCCTTGAATAGCCAACTCCATCCCAGAGACTAGAGAATATCACTGCACTAGTAGAAGGAAAAAAGCCCAAATTAATTAATAGTTGTGTAATTCTGTGGTCACTGATCTAGAGAATGAAATACCAGGGTGTATACATTATCCACCATGGGTGAAGTCATTTTTTTGGAGGAAGCCATAAAACTACTTGTCAAGGAGACCATGATATGGAGCAGACCAATTTATGAATGAGGCAGACTTATACCACTTCAGAAATGTGTGGTGCATTTGTTAGGATTCTTCATCCTTTCATCCTTCCATAGTTTATTAGCCAATATATTTTACTCTCATTTCATGTACATCAGGAAAGATATCTGCAGGAGGCAAATCCAGAGGTTAATTTCTCCTCTGCACTTCCCTCATTTGTTCAAATAGTTGAACAAATACCTATGAATATTGCATTGCACCCATGAATCTCACAAATCAACGCAACTCCAAGGACTTCATTTTTATACTAGCTGAGGCTCAAGCTCAGTATATGTTACTAACCCAGCTTCTTTCTTTCGTTAGCAAATATTTTGTCTTTATTTCCAGAAGACTGCTTTTCTACGGCAAGGATTTATCAGAACGTTTTCATATTTGTCAGGTTCCTGATTGTCCATGTCCTGTTTGCTTTCGTAATTATTCTCAGAGCTTGACATCTTTTCTGTGTATTGCTTTGTTTTTTTTATCTATTTTTTATTCTAATTTTTGTTTGAAAGACTTTTAATTAAGAAACTGATGGGTTTTTTGAGAGGAAATAAAGACAGATAATTGCTCAGAAAAAACTCTGGGTACCTCAGAGCACTGTTGCCATTGTCATGAGTGCCTGGTACTGGATGAAAATAATCAAAATACCTTTTGTATTCACATAATGGCCACACAAATGTCCGTCAAAAAAATAGGAGAATTTAAGAACTGATGAACACAATAGTCAGACTATTTCTTTTGAGAGCAAGGAAGAAAATACAATATCTGAATTTGTTATCATCAATGACTGAAAAATCTAATATAAAACGTATTTGTAAATTGATATAAATTTCTACTTTTTTTTTTTAATGGGAACCTATAGAAACTAGTATTTTAATGGCTAGGGGTTTTGCTACTGTCATTAAAACCCTAGGTGTTTTTACTCAGCTGCTGTCAGCCAGATTAATAGTGCTGAAATCAACAGTCACACAGATTGACACCAGCTGAAGACCTGTCCTAATAAATCTGAGTCTATTTATGGAGGATGAAACCACAGTCATGTCTCCCCAAAGGCAGTATTCTCATCTGTCTATAAATGGTTTTGGATGCATGAATGAATTAAATATTGAAGGTTCCATTTTTCAGACTTAGCTGTGGCTTCACTTGCATCACTGGATCTGATTTATACCAACACTTTGGAGAAATAATCCTTCAGTCCTGAAGTGTTGACAGTCTGGCTGGTTTACCTGAACTAGCTGATTTTTTCTAGCTTTTGGGTGTAGTATCAACCTTACAAGTATGCTGGCATGGGGAGTGAAAGCCACAAGTATTGTGTATACTTAGTAATGGAAACCTTGGCTGAGTAACTTTTCGAGGTACCTCACTTCACCTGGCATTTCTCAAGGGCCTGAGGAAATCCAGTGGGATTTACCACATTAGATCCTCACTGATACCTTCCGAGTCATTGTGCCAGGGATACAAGTCTGAATAGGAGTAATGGAACATTTGGCCCTCTGTCTGTATTGTGATTCCTGTCCATACTTTTCGTTGGAAAGACTGTTTAGAAAGAAAAAAGAGTGAGTCCTCCTGCTGTATTGCAGCTTCATGCACTCTGTGATATCAAGTATCATCTGCAAAGGTCAATAACTCTGTGAAAAATAGATATTCATCTGTATGAAGTGAGGTTGGCTTAATGTTCAGATGCTTGGTGTTATCAAGAATCAGCTAAACCACATGATTTCGTACTCTTGTTTCTAAAACTTCTTTGATTTTTCGAAGACCCGGCCTGATGTAACTCTACTTCCCATTACCTGAGTAGTAATATCAACATCAACAACAATAAAAGATGGTACAGTTTGACTCTCCCACATCCCTTCGCATTCCAGTAAGTGCCTCCTGAAGTAGGGGAGGTTCACAGTTGCTGCTGACTGCAGGGCTATCAGGGTTCCCACTACCCAGCAGGTAAATCCCAGATGGAAGAGATGTCTCCTCCATCATGGAGAAAGGCCGAAACACAGGCACTCTGATAGAAGTCCACACCACCACGTGTCTGACTTGTTTAAAAGCCAGATTCATGATTCAGTCTTTACCAGGAAATTCCAAGGTGCTCTTTTTTTCCTTTGGGCTTTTACACAGACTCTGATCTCACCTACTATAAGCTAAATTCTCTGCAGACAAGGAGCTATTCCTGCCACACATGTGTGAGCAAGAGCAGGATCCATCCTCCCTGAACCCTTGTTTTGTTCTTCACGGTGCCTGTGTTCTTTGGCTGGATACAGCCCTCAGTAAAAGTGTCAAGTACATCAAACAGCATTAAATAAATCAATCCATTTCCTAGTTTATATAGTGTAAAAAGACTGTAAAATGGAGTCAAATTGAGAAACCTGTTTATGTGGCTGAGAGGCCTAAGGGACTTGTAGAGGAAGGAGTGATATTAAAGTGTTACGCTAACAGAACCAGAGCAAGTTTACACCGGGGCATGCTACCTGTTTCCGGTTCACCATGGATGGCATGACGGCAGAGCAGTGGATAGTTGCCTTCACAGGCATTAAGTCCATGGAATGTGAAAGGTAAAGAAACAAAAGTTATTAAAACTATAAAATTTCTTCAAGAAAATGTATTAGTCATTGAGACTTAGAAGAAATGTGGCTTCCTTATTCTATTGAAGAGAACACTCAGCGGTGATTTATTGAACCCTTGCATGTTTATATGTTGGAAGAATGTACTGAATTCTCGTCAGCCAGGCTGACACTGGCAAAAAGATGAAACTAGCAAACTCAGAACAAAAATATGACATAAACTTTAGTAGTGAACCTAACTGAACTCATCAAAACATGAAGTGGATTTTTCTCTTTCAGTGATCTTAAATTGAGTTTAAATCATTGAACTAGACAGAGAAGCGTTTGTAGAGTCCCCATTTATTGCTGTCGGTACAAGACTCCCCAGGATTAAGACAGAATGAGGCAGTATTGTAAAGATCTCCTTTTAGCATTATCATCCTTAGAGGAACTGAGAGCCCTCAAAAGCAGAAGCCAAGGTGTGGGCTGCTGCCTTAATGTCCCTGTTATTTGAGATTTAATGAAATAGCCTTACACCCAGTAACAACTGTAAGTGAACAGATGTGCCATATTCACAGAGGATTCACCATTAGAAAGGCTTCTGAGACAGCAGGATGTCTCAGCATCCCTGCCCTGGAGCTGCAGGTCCACTCCCTGATCCCCGTCTCATCCAAGCTAAGATAGTGTCTGGCTTGTGGTCACCTCATGACAGACTCCCCGACCAACATCAGATTGTGGAGATGCAAGCACCCAAATGTCCATATCTCAAAGACTCCATCCTTACTGACATGCTTAACCACAGCATTAGCTAGGGAATTCACTGCCATGAATGAAATATGCAACAGGAACAGTCAAAAGAGAGTGAGAAAACCAAATGTTTCTGGAGAAAATAAAACAAAACCTGCCATTTCTGGTGTCATTCATAAAGTGTTCTTTCCCTTGATTTTATAACCTGATAGTCCAGGAGCTTTGAACTCTTGTTCCTCTTCAATTTGCAAAGCTACTTTTGCTAGGACTGCTCACAGCTCCAAGCCAGCAAGCACAACTTGTATAAGTTTTTAGCAACCCCGCTTTACATTTGAGCCTATTACTCTAGGCTAATCCATATAATTTAATCTATTTTTTTTTTTAAGAGGCCATTTCACCTAGGTCAGAGAAATTATACTCTCATAATGCTCTTTTCACTTCACCAAGTATTCAGGGATTTGGACCTCAAAGACAGGCACAGAGTGGTGGCTACATGCAGATGAATGCAACTCCAGATGACATGAAGATGGTAGATTTCTTTCTAGATTCTTCATGAGAGAGAGTCCCCTGTGGCTGAATATTGCTGATGTAGGAGGGACAATGTGTGCTAGTGACCGGGAGGGCTGGAGATAAATATCGAAATAGAGAGAGGTGGAATGAAAGGACAGAGGAACTGAGGAAAGTCAGAGAAGGATATGGAGAAAGGAGAACAGAAACAGCCCTGGAGGATCCTGGCAGAAAATGCAGTCCCCGACCCGGTCTTCAGGATGGTATGTCCTGGGAAGGGGATCTGATAGAGTTGAAAGTGCTGGAGAGGAAGGCAGAAGATGGCACTTCCTCCACTTTCAGCCAGGTTCTGGCTGAATCATTTCCCAGGCTAGACATGCGTTCACACCATCACACAAAAAAATCTGGTCCTTTTAGAGCTCCCTTGTCCAGCTGGTGTAAAACCATTAAACCACCCATGTCACGTCACAAGGAATGAAGAGATGAAAGTCTCTGGAGGAACACAACGTTACTGGAGTATAGCTTCCTTGCTGTCCCCTCCCCACCTGCTGTCAGCCTCAGCCTTGAGCGTTCATCCATGATGGGTTTGTGAAGCAAACCCCACCACAACATCAGCTCCCCTGGAGGACAGGGATGGCTGTTGGAGGTAGGGCTGGGATGGCTCACCCTGAACTGACCTGGCACACCTGAGCTGTGGAAGGAAGCCAAGGACGAGCATAGGTTAAGGCATCATCTCAGTTCTAGTTTGGCCGTCAGTGTTGATCCATCCATAACTGCCCAGCTTGCCATACCAAGCAGAAGTTTTGCCTACTTTTAAGTTTAACTTGATATCTCTTTTAGCCCATGCCTCAAACCTTTTTTAGATTTAAGATCTGTAAAATTGTTTAATATGCTTTTTCTTCCCTTTGCAAGGAAATTTGCCATTTACTATTCTAGTTCAGTTTAAGAATGAAAGGTACTTTGAAATTTAGATTTAGAGGCGTAAGGGAAAATACAGCGCCTATTCCAAGGTAGAAGGAGAAAAACACATCAGAGACAATCCAGGTGAAATCAGGGTACTCATTAACAGAAATACAGATGATCAGAGAGTTTAGCTCTGTTCAGGATGAGATTTCCACTCACGCGTACTTCAGTAATATTTGTTGTGCCCACTGCTGGCACAGGACAGAAACACAGCTGGACCCAGGAGCTGATGCATACTCTGATACACTCCACCGAATTCATAGAAGGAATGTATAGCATGGCAGGGGATAGTGTGCCTTTCCCTTCATTTCCCATGTAGATTGCCCTGTAAAGAGGAGCATCCCAAGAGAGCTGACAGACTGCCTTCTGCGAAGTGCGCTTTGGGACAAACACCCTTCTGTACTTCAAATCAAACCACTCTTTTTAAAAAATAAATTAAATCAAACATCTGTGTGTACATGTCAGGTCATTAATCATATCATTAAAGCCAGTTCAAATGTTTTTTTTTTTTGTCATATTAGCTAAGCTGCAAGAGGCTGAATGGCATGAGCAACCTAAGGGGTAAGCTCTGAGCATTTCATTGCAGTGCTAAGATCACAGCGCAATGGATCACAGCGCTGCAGCTTTCCCTTTAAGAGCCCTTTAGCTAAAAGCGATACAGGAGGTGGGACAGCACCACACACAAAAATGAAGACGCGAAAGCAGGAAAAGTTTCTCCAGAGGAAAAATGCAGGGCTTGTCCTTCACCCTGACGTCAGACCTGTCTTTAATAAAATCCCCAAAGAGCCAAGAGAAAAAGACAGACTGCCTAGGGTAGATTGCCAGTTCAGGATTGCTCTGCATTCCCCAAAGTGGTGTTTTTGTTCAAAACGGCTCTAAATCTGGGTTCAATCAAATGTATTTAATCCCGGCTTCCAGGGATGAGGTGGCTTTTGCCCTGGATTCTAACAACAAGCAGCATTTCACAGGTGAGTTTGGAAACTACAGGAGAGACTCGTCTTCTGCAAACACACTTGTTTTAGTGGGCAGTGGGTTGGGAGAGCTGAGTATGCTGCATGCAAAAAGGTGGATATTGGTGAGCTCTGCGGAGGTGGGAGATGGAAAGGAAGGGAAAGAGGAAGGGAAAGGGAAAGGAAAGGTGTCTCTGAATTGAGTCCATCTCTGTTCAACATCCAGGTGCATTTGTACAGAGAAGGGCAGTGTGTTTTGGTTGTTTTTCCTGCCCCCCCCCCCCCTTTTTTTTTTTATTGCTGCTGTTTTTATTGTGAAGCAAAAGAGGTAGGAAAGGTCACCCATTCTTGTCCGAGGCATCCAGGGTCAGACCATTAGGGGAGTAGTTTGGAGGGGAAAGAGCAGGTCCTCGACGGGCAGCAGTGCAGGTCCCAATGCGGGAATGGGGCTGGAGCCGTGCTCTGGTGCGGCAGGGACCGGGAGCGGAGCCGGGACAGGGAGTGGGAGCAGAGGTGCTGCAGGTGTGCAGCTGCCGGCGCTGCCCAGGGACATGCAGAGGAAGGCCGCTCTGTTTCTCCCTCTCCCGATGGAGCTGCCCGATCCACGAAGGCAGTAGCTGCTTCCCTCCCTCTCCTCTTCTTGGAAAACCTTGTTTGGGAAAGCCACTCGTTTCAAAGGTGTTTGTGTTTTGCCTTTGCTTTCCCGGTGCGTGCTTGGGACTTGTGTAAAATCTCCAGGTAAGAGAGGTGGCTTTTGAGAGCTGTTGTATTTAGGAAGGTGACCACCACGGCAGGGAGACTGTGGGTGCCGGGAGTGCCTGTTCCTCATCACCATCCCTGGTGGCAACGCTAGACTCGGGTCTCAGGTTGCCCTGGGGACCGCAAAAGAGGATCCTGGAAATGGACTTGGGCTACCTGGTTTGAGGCTGAGGCGTTCCCTGAGCTAGACAAAGTCTGGGCATCGTTTGTGTTCAGAGGGGGATAACATCAGTTTCCTTCTGCAGGGGGTATTTAGCTTTGCAGGGCTGCTGGCACCAGGGCTTGGCTTGTGTTTTGTGAGATAAAGCGAGACTTTAAAGCAAGAAAGTAGCAGGCATCATGTGGTACTCTAGATGCACCTGTGTGAAAGCAGATGGCAAAGCGATAAGTCCTGCGTGAACGTGGAGATGGACTGATAATGGTGCCTCATCCAGAAAAAAATATGACAACCCCCCCCATAAAATTAAGAACAAACAAACGAAACACAGCTCTTGGGCTCTGTGAGGTATGTTGATTCTTACCCCAGCTGATTTTTGTTGAGCAAGTAAAAAGTCATGCAAAGGGAGGGGGCCCTCCTGAACAGTGTTACTAGAGAAGATCTGTGTAAGCCTTGTAAATTTTACAGTGGTTGTCTTGGATTCCCATGATATCAAAGCTGTTTGTACAAAAAGCTGCTATGCCATGAAACTATGTGTGAGTGTATGAAGACACGTGCTTGCTGGGGGGGTAAGTTAGTGCAATACAAATATTTCTGGCACCTTGTTTGGTCTAAAGAGTGTGTAAAAAAATGTTTGAAAGAGTATCAAAAATACCCTAAATATCAAAAGTATCCTAAAATATCTCAACTGTTTCAAGTTATCCATTGAATGGAGTAAGAGAAGCTGTGTCTCTCTGGAGCATTCCAGGGGTACTGTCACCTCCTGAAAGCACCTGCGGATCTGGAGTTTAGAAGGCTGTGCTTAGAAAAAATGAGTAGGGACAGTTTTTCTCTAGTAATGAACTGACTTTCTGTGGGTCTTCTCTGCAGCTGAACTAGGGTGGAATGGGGGGTTGGTGGGCTGATGAAGGGCAGATTTTTGTCTGACAAGCAAAAGTGAGTGAGGAAACAGGGTCAGGTAGTGTGAAGGGATGAGAGGGGCTGGGGAGAGCAACTGGGAAGCAGTATTTACCTATCTAATACTTAAATGACTTCTGGAAGAAGAGTGGGCTTGGTTTGGTCTGCCTAAGGGAAGGATGTCTGAAGGGGCAAGGAATATTGCAATTGGAGTGAGATATTGTGAATATTTAACTGGCATGCCCATCCTTCACATGAGAGATATATTAGCTTAGTCATATGGGTCATAAAAGATGAATGCTAATAAAATTGACATTGTCCCATCTCATTGTCTGTTGTGTTGCATCTTTGATGGCATCTTCACAATGGCAATGAAGGTCTTTGCAACACTGAGGAGGCACCCATGGAGTGGTAGCATCAGGCAGGTCACTGTGCACACACAAGGTCCTGAGGTTTCCCTGTGGACTTGTCACTCTTCACACTTATGAAGAAATATGAACAGAAAAATATGCTTCACTGGGAAAGAGGAGGGTTGACTATCTGGAATGTAACTGGAATATTTGTTCCAAAACTTGTGAGAAGGAGAAAGGCAGAAAAGTTAATATGGGAAGGTCAGGCAGGTCTCAAAGGGTATTTCAGAAGGCAACTGTCAGGTTCTGCTTTCACTCACCCCCCACTAGAGTATTAAGCTGCAGGCAGTTACTGAATTTTAGCAAGGTTTTTATCGGGAAAAGCTGCACAGGTGATGGGCTTGGGAAGAGAAAAATAGCTTAGTATAATTGGAATTTCAGGCACAAGTTTTCAAACTCTTCTTAAAATATTTTTTTCATAGATATAAGGACAGAGACCATGAGAGCCTGAGTCCTGTAAAGTAGGCTGAGATTCCTCAGTGCCTGAGTCATTTCTACAGCCAGGAATTTAAGGCTGGATGCCTTGTCCCCTTTCAGTGCTGCACATTGAGGGATCAGAGCCAGAATCTTCAGCCTCTAGTCCTGATGACCCAGCCAATAGGAGAATCCTCATTTAAATGGGACAAAATGTCCCAGTCTGGGTTGATCACTGGAAAAGTTATTCTGCACTTTGTAGAAAATAAATATAGGAAAACCAACATTGGATGTTTCTAAAACTTCTGAAGTGAAGAATGGGTGGTGTGTGGATAAGAGGTGAACACAAATCTGCAGACTTTTCCTTTGATGATGCTGGTAAGCAACAGGTCAAAGAGCAAACAGCATCAACTAGTAGGCGGGTGTTGACAATTTTATTCGATGTTGTGGCAGTCGTAACATGCAACAGCCAGGGTTTTGGCTGTAGTGGGAGAGAGGAAGCAGAGGGATGTTTGAAGACTGTTTTATATAGGCACTATCCTCTTTGTGAACATTGATTTCAGTAGACAAACACTCAAGATCAGGGCAGCATCAGACTGTGTGGAAAGTGGTTTGAGAATCATGATGTACAGTTTTAACTTCTCCATTTCATAAGCTTTATTGGCACAGATGTGAGGCCAAGAATTTAATTTGTAAAATGTTAGGACTTGGTGGCAGGAAAAAGTGATTACATTTCTTTGGGCTGTTCTAGGTGAAACCACATTCTGAGCAAACTTGAATCAAAAAGGGGAAAAAAAAAGAAAAAAAGAAAAAATGAAAAAAAGAAACAAAGAAAAATAAAAGAAGAAAAGGCTACAGATTAATTTATTCATTTTTATTCATTTATCTGTTTGCTTTGCTACCAGCTTATACATAGTCTAATGCTGAAGGTTCCAGACACCTTTATTCTAGTCTGCAAAAAGTCCCATGGTTCTTTAGGGAAGGTGATCTGGGGTTTGTCCATTGAGTGCTTTGTAACAGAAGGCTACAGGCTTGCCACATAGATAATGATGCATAGATAATCCTAGGCAGCATGGGCTGGAAGTGGACATGTGTTGTCCCTTTAACCTTCCCACCTTGTTGCTTGACTCCATCCAGTTACTAGAGAAAGGGCCAATACAATTCTCTTTATAGGAGCCCTTATCCTCCACTTCCCTATTGTAAATGTTAATTAGAATTACTTTGGTTATAGCAGCTGAGGATTCAACTATGAACGTGAGTATCTTGTGGCTCAAAGTTGGTAGACATAATCCCTGTAGGTATGAATGCATGATATGTGAGACTTGCCCGAAGCTTGTCTTTCATTTTGCAGTCCCGTCCCATTCCCCCTTCCCTCCCAAGTCCACTTGCAGAGTGAAATCATTATCAAGGTGAGGTCCTGAAAGTAACACTGAATGTGCTTCAGATGGATCAGAGCTCCAAACCCGTCTGTTTCTGATGAAGCAAAGATGTCTAGTACACAAACACATACACACAGATTTTATGCTGAGAACAGAATGTTTTTCTGCATCTACATAACTTCCCCTCTCAGTGTCTGAATTTGCTGTGATAGCCATCAGCTGTCAGTGTGCAACAGTCTCACTGCCAACATTAACCAAGACAGAGCTGGGAACAGGAACTGGCTACCTCACGGCCCTTGCAGTTGTGCCAGTGCCTGTTTCTGTCACCTCAGGCAGGTCCTGCCCCCATTTCACCCTGTGACCGTCCTGCCTGCGTGGGTACTTTGCTAGTGGGGCTTATCAGTGGAAAGGCATTACTTAAAAATGATAGCTGTGGATTTTAGTAAAAGCACGAGATTTACATGATGATACTGCGTGTCTGTCCTTTGAAATACTTGTGTATGTTTAGCTTCTCCTGCTTCCCCAACATGCTATGAAAATGCATCGGTCAAAAATTTCAGAAGTCTTCCATAGCAACATGGGACATTTGACTTCTTTTTTCAGAAGATCTGGGCTTCCACATCGGTACGTCAAGAGTTATTTTAGCACCCTGTCAGTGCTCAGCATATTAAAAACTGCTCTTTTTAAGTGGTTTTAGTGTCCCAGAGAGGTCTTGAATATTCTTGTCGGGTCAGCCCTGTCTCTCATGCATGAGTGGAAATGTGGAAATGAAGCTGTTCTAAAAAATAAGAAATAGTATAATGTATGCAAACATTGGCAGCTGTGGTCTAGTAAAAACTGAATGCCCATAGTTTCAGCTTGAAGATACATTTGAGTATCAAACCCAACATTGTCTTATGTGGACCAGAAAGCAAAGTAAGGTTTCCTCAGTATTTCAGATTTGTCACCAGGAGTTGCTGGTAACTCCCTGGATTAAGCTGTTCCCCTTGATTCGGCCTTTGCTTTCTTATAACATAGTTTAGCCATCCTCATTCTTTGGGTACTTACGTTAAAACCAGAATTTTCTTTTTCTACTAAATAGAAACTTTGGCTGACATCTGTCAGCTTGGCAGTGATGGGCCCAAACAAATTCTACCCATTTGTTTTCTTTCTGTGTCCCAATGTTCACCAAGAATTCAGACACATTTTCTTGGACTGGGCTTACAGTACCCATTTTCCCCATTACTCCTTCTTCAAAGATTTGTCTCACTCAGGATCTGCTGAATCCTGAAATGAGTTATCTTCAGCCTTCCATTACTGTAGGCTAGCAGGGGGCTTTATTTTTACAGATGTGTTCCTGGGTCAAGGATCTTTACTGCTTAGCAACTCTGTGCAAATTCTCCAGTGTTGCTCCAGATGTCGTAGCTGTGGCTGGGGATCACTGGTTTTCCTGCACCCTGGTGGTCTCCCAGGTCTGGGAGACACCTCCACTGATGCCTCTTTCTTGCAACCATACCGAAACCTTATGTGTTTCCCTCTCAGCTGCAGCTTGTTCTGGCATCTTGGGTGAAGCCTCTAGAGTCCTCTGAATCCTTTGTACCTTCTAATAGACTGCTGCTGGGCTTCAACTTGTAACCCTTACATCTGGGCTGGATAAGAGAAAGCATAAGGGAGAAAAGGCAGTTTTACCTCCATGGGTGACAAAAGTTGGCTCTTCTCTACAAGTCATTCGTGTGGATGAGGAAGGAATGGAGAGCCTTTAGACTGAAAGCTATGGAAGAAAACACTTTAGCCAAGCTTTGCAGCATAACTTAAATAACAAATTTCTAATACTTGGGTTGGTAATGCATTCCAGGACTGTGCGGTCATCTCTGTGTTCCTCTTCTCTTTCTCAGTGTCTCCCATGTCTGTTTTATTAGTCTGAGTCTGTCATTCTACTTAACCTATAAAGCGAATGAGAGATGAAGAACTTAGAAGGCCAACTTTCATGAACTCCAGGATAGCGTGCGATGAGCCCAAAGGGAAACCTGAGAGATATTTGCAGAAATAATTGTGGGCTCATGCATTATCCATGGAGGGTTGTGAGTCACCTGGATGCTGATGTTGCTGGACATGTGCGCAGTTAAAGCTTTGCTGTCATGGAGTAATTCCAGCCCTGCAAAATGACCTTCTCTCAGAGCTTTCTTTGCAGATTTGCAAGGAGTTATAAGAAAAAAATCTCATGCTTGGTGATGGGGCAGCATAGCAAGGTCACTTGGTCCAGCATTTCACTCACACTCAAATGAACAGAACTCACAATACCTGTAATGTTCTGGCTACTTTTATTGTTTTTTGATAGAGCTGAAACAAATTCCTTCTTCCTCTACTCAGCTTAAGGTGAATATATCCTTTCCCTTTTTAGCATACTGTAATTATAGAATAATTTAGGTTGGAAAAGACCTTTAAGTTCATCAAATCCAACCATAAACACAACAATGCCAAGTCCACCACTAAACAATGTCCCTAAGAACCACATCTACACACCTTTTAAACACCTCCAGAGATGGTGACTTAATAACTTCCCTGGCCAGCCTGTTCCAATTCCTGACAACCCCTTCTGTGAACTAATTTTTCCTAATACCTGGTCTAAACCTCCCTTGGCACAACCTGAGGCCATTTATCCTTGTTCTGTCACTTATTACTTGGGAGAAGAAATCAACACCCACCTTGCTACAATCTCATTTCATGTAGTTGTAAAAAGTGATAAGGTCTCCTTTTCTGCAGACTAAATCTCCAATGAAAGGTTTCCAAGTGGTTATGAAGCATTAATTTATTATTACATCTCTAGAATGCAACTGTTCATCTTGATTGATTTAGTAGCTACGTTAGATTTAGAAACATGGAACAACTATACATACTATCTGTATGTTATGGAAATAACACGGTAAAGTCAGTAATAGTAAGGAACTTCATAATTCTGTAAATTCTGTACAGTACCTGACACAAAACTTGCTACATACCACAAGGAACCGTGCAACCCAGTAGACTTAATAACTTTGACCAGAATTGCCCTATTGCTCTGGATGACTCTGAAATTACTCTATCTATCTATCATCTATCTATCTATCTATCTATCTATCTATCTATCTATCTATCTATCTATCTATCTATCTATCTATCTATCTATCTCTTTTTAGAAACTAGTAGTTTTTTTAACTACAACTGCATGGTAGCATTTTTTCCCCTTTATAGAACTTAAGAATGCAGCTCATACTTTAATTTTTGAATGCTTTAAAAGCTTTGGTTTCTTTCCATATTCCAATATCTTTCCAAACTACCATCCTACTTTTATTTTTGTTTTCTTAATGAAAATTTTTGAGTGACAAGAGACAGTAAAATAAGTGGGATATTGTTTCTTTCTCTTGCTGAGGTTTCCTCATATCCATATATGTACACTCAGCCGGTGAAAGGAAGATTATAGAGAAAAGAAGGGAGCATGGCTTTGCTGAAACCCAGTTTGGTGCCTTTTGGGGACAACACTAACCACCTGAAGCAATGACTGGTGACATTGTTTGTGGATCCTCCTTGCTGAGTTTTAAAGCCCACCAAAATATTTCTGGATCTGTATGATGACCAAGCAGGCTACAGCTCACATTTATGAACACCAGCTTACATCTGCTGTGAAAAAGGGAAGGTTCTGTATCTGGGCTGTTAAGAAAGGAGAGGCATCAAAACCCATATGGGGGAATTTAAGCGCTCCTCTGAATGACTGGTAAATGTACTTGTCTACCCACATGCTAATTTCTTAGTTTTAGAGTAACAGCTGGGTCATTTTAGCTTTTTAGAAAGGAAGGATCAAACCACAAAAATTGTAGCCAGTGCTAAGGATCTCCAAGTGGATTACACTGTAAAATTCTTTAGTTACATTTTTATGAGAAAAAAAAGGCTGAAAAAGTAATTAGGAAAATATCCAGATTCCATTGAGTAGTTTGGTCATTCAGCAGGTAATGTATTATAAACACTGCCAGCTGGATCTTGGTCTTGGAGGACTAAGTCATACCCACAGCATGTGTGTGTGGGCTGATATACATTAATATAAGAGAATGAGGGCAAGTTCTGTTGGCTTCTTTCTTCATTCTTCCACATTTCACCCTATGTGTTGCAATTACAGTAGTTAAATATATAATGACATCTTGTTATCTAACACTGTAGTTCATTTATGGAGATCATTAACTACTAATTTTCACTTATTTATTAGAATGCCAAGTGTCTACGTTTAAAATTACATTTAAAAATACATAAGGGACAGGGAAGCTATGGGCTGACATCTATGAGGGAGTGGATTTCTGAACGTCACTTGACTTATTTTTCCAGATCTTGCATCAAAACCTGTACTTAGTTTCCTCAGTGCACTGGGGTTCCCCAAAGAGGTGGTGTGATTTTGCTGGTGCAGGTTGGTGAATTCTTCACCCACCAAAGCTGTCCAAATGTGGGTGAGCTCCTCAGTTTGCAGTGGGACGACACATTATGTGCCTGGTTTCGGCTCAGATGAAAAGCTTCTGCTTCTTTTAGTTGATACGCTTAATTCTGTGTGATTTGCAAATACATATATACAATGCATGTACTCACATGCCCACATTGTCCCTGTATTTTTGTTTTGTGTCAATCGCTCCGTGTATATCATATAGGCAGTCTGTTTGCACTCAAGGGGATGTTTGTGCTGTATTTTGACTGTTTCTCCCTTACCTCCCAGCAATATTAAAATGCTTTTCAGAGTAACACCTGGGAGGCTGGAGGATTTGATTAGAGGAATAAATGCATATTGCAGCAGCACAGTTGTGATCTCTTTAAACCTCTGCATCCTCAACGATTGTATCATTTTATAGAAGACTAATTAAAGAATTACACTTGTCTCATTCCCATGTGACTGTATGACTGTAAATGTGTTGATCCTGGTTTTATTGTTCACCCTGTAAAATACAGGGGGAATTTTCTTCGAAAAACTGCCTCTACAGGGGGTGCTGTGCAGATATAAATATTCTGGCTTAACACTTCCCTCCCCATACACTCCCCAAATATGTTTTTTCCGTGTCTGTGAAGCAGCATTGGCCCAGGGAGGATGCTCAGGGAAGGAGGGTGCTGTGCAGGGCTGTTATGGAGCGCCACTGCCTTCTCATTTGTGCAGCAACACTGCCCTCACGTGTCGGTGACTTCAGAGACCAAACTTTGTGCCTGTGAGTTGGCTCTGCGCATAACTCCTGCTCCTGTTTGGCTTGCTGTGGGCTACAGGCAGCCAACGCTAGTTGTGTGGAGGCAAGCAAAAATGTCAGCACCCGTATAATTAGAAATTTATCTTCATCCTCCTGGAGACGAAGCACATAGCTGATATCCTCCTTTATGTATGGAAGCAGCAGCTTAACTGTTGAAAGGCTGAGATGTTGCCACTTTCTGATTTGGGGTTGTTTAGAATGGGGAAGTGACAGCATTTGTGTGGTGTAGTTCTTGGGAGGTGTTACAGAACCATAGAACCATGGAAACATAAGGTTGGAAGAGACCTCTGAGATCATCGAGTCCAACCATGCCTGTCTCCCTACTAAACCTTATCCCTAAGAAACTCATCTACCAGTCTTTTAAACACCTCCAGGGATGTAGACTCCACCACCTCCCTGGGCAATGTGTTCCAATCCCTGACCGCTCTCTCAGTGAAGAAATTCTTCCTAATGTCCAGTCTAAACGTGCCCCGGTGCAACTTGCGGCCATTCCCTCTCATCCTATCGCTCATCACTTGCGAGAAGAGAGCAGCACCCACCCCAACACAACCTCCTTTCAGATAGTTGTAAACAGTGGTGAGGTCTCCCCTCAGCCTCCTCTTCTCTAAGCTAAATAACCCAAATACCCGCAGTCTCTCCTCGTAGGGCTTATTCTCCAGCCCCCTCACCAGCCTCGTTACCCTTCTTTGCACGTGCTCCAGCACCTCAATATCTTTCTTGTGCTGAGGGGCCCAGAACTGAACACAGTACTCGAGGTGTGGCCTCACAAGTGTTGAGTTCAAGGGCACAATCACCTCCTTGGTCCTGCTGGCCACACTGTTTCTGACACAGATGAAGGTGCCATTGTCTCTCTTGGCCACCTGGGCACACTGCTGCCTCATGTTCAGCTGCTTGTCATTCTCCTTGTGACCTGCCAAAGCGTTTCAGTGCCACAGGAGGACTCCCAGTGTCAGTGGATTGTGGTGGAGCTACAGCAATACCCTGGCCTAAGCGAGGGGTTTTTGTTTTGTTTTGTTTTGTTTTTTTTTTTTAAAAAAATTATGCCATTCATGATGTCAGCAGGTCTCTGGATCAGAAACAAGAGTTTTGCTACCTGGTTGGTTTAGACCTGTGCAACAGCAGTTACCATAGCATAACCTATTTCATCACTTTGCACAGGTGTATCAAGTTATAAACTGCTAATTTGTTGGATTTGAAATGTTGGACAGGTGAAAGAGTTTTGCCCTTTTGCAGGCATCAGGTGCTGTGGTGGCTGAAAGATAAAATACTTAGCAATTAACTTTGAAGTCATCTGAGAGTCTGCTGAGTAGGACAATTTCTTTTTCACATCTAGCAAGAACTAGACAACTTAGTTCATTAGCTTTGTGTAGGAGGAAGGATCATGGTATGGTTACAGCATAGGAAAAAGAAATCTGCTATTTTAGGCTCTGCCACAGACATCCTGCCTGCCTTTGGGACAGTCACTTTATCTTTTGGGCCCCAGATTAAAACTGGGTTAGTCAACAGTTTCCTTCTCACAAAAGGTGCTGCTTTCCACCATGAGCAATCCCTCCTAGAAGCAGACCATGGCATGGTCTTCTTGCCCTTGTAAGTGCTGTGGGTGCACTCCCATCCAGAGAGCTGATACCTCTGAGTATATCAGCCTTCACATTTACTGTTTGCACCCATTATTTTAAGTACATTCTCTGGCATTTTTTTTACCAAAGCCCTTTATTTCAGTTCTGTTTCCACTGACTTCAGGGGCAGGAGGATTCATTCTCCAGCACAATACATAATTTTCCTATAGTAATGATTTAACTCCTTTCCTTTTTTTTTTCTTCATTTTTTTTGTGCCAGGAGGTGTTTTAGTTTCCCCACTTGTAGTTTCCACTGTATTTAATTTGAAAGCAGTGCTTTTGTTCTCAAAGCTTTGTAAAAGCCAAAGGCAAATCTACTGGCTTCTCTCTTTTAGTTCCATCCTCATTTGAAATGGGTCAGCTTTTGTTTGGGACAGGAGGGAAGATACAGGTGCTTTTGGCGCTTTCTGTTGCTCATTAAAACAGAATCTGAGCTTCAAGCATGTCTGGAATAGTGTTTATTGTGCAAACTCTAGGTCAGTTTGAATGCTAGATCTGACCTCTTCTGAGCCCCCTCCTTCCTATTGACTGAGTTTTCTCTTTTTGCTGTTTCTGGGCCAGCTCTTCAGGAACAGCCTCTTCTAACTCTTCAGGGAATCATAACCGCTTCTTCCATTTTCATAGCACATGGGAGAAGATGCTCTCTTGTAGCCATCGTTCCACTGACTACTGCCCTGCAGCAGTTCTTGCTAAATAAGTAAATGTTTTTTAGAGAAGTTGTTTGGATCAACCCATCTCTCAGGCCTCACTTGGGAGACTTACATGGGTGGTATTTTCTCCACGTTCCCCTTGGCTATCTCTCCCTGTGATCCCACTGGCTCCTCATCCTCGACGCTCTGCTCAGCTAACTGCTATGATCATCCAAAATATGGGTGAGAAAATGCCATGTTCTTATCCTCTCAGCATCATTTCTTGAGGCTAGACCAAAGCAGTTAAGCCAGAACCAGTGATCCCACTTCCCATGCACCCACAGCCTCAGATGCCCTCCTCTTCATATGGGTCTCCAGGGTAGGAGATGGACAAATACCTGCTGCAAAAGTGTATTGCAATGTGCAAGCTTATATGAGAGCTTAACCAGATTTATCCAAGACTTACAAGCCAAATATTTTGAGCCAAGCACTGTTGATTTTAAGAAAAGGAAAGTATTGGCTGAGCTAGCAGCCAAAAAAAAGATTATTCCCTGTAGCATTTAGATGTGGCACTCCATGGAGATCCAGGCCAAAACAGACAAGATGTAGGGAAATCATGTGTGGCTTGTTAAGGAAACTTGATCGCTGTGAGAGAACATCAGGGTGAATATTTTGAATCTGAATTCAAGGTTTTCCTTAAAAATGCTATCAAGTAGCCATACTATTAAAAATAAACCTCAAATTCTGAGCTGCAAAGAAGATCTCAAGGCATCTGTAGATGGGAATTTTATTAATGAACCACATGTTCAGTGCTGAAGAAGCACTTCTTTGAAACAAAACCATTCTTCTATTCTATCTTCGTGAGATGTCTGTATAGTAGTCATTCTGAATGATCGTAATGTTACGAAAGTACCTGCTGCCTCCTAGCAGTTGTCTTGGATTTTCAGCCTCCGTCTGTGGAAAACCTCAGTGCTTTTTCATATGTTTTAATCTCATAATATTTTGTGGTTATTGCCTTTTAATGCTATTAAAGTTTAAATTATGTACATGTCCTACAGCTTTTTTTTTTTTTTGCCAAACTGCTACCTGAATGGATTATCTGATACTTTTAAGATCTGTTGCATGAAATGATAGATCAACATGTACCCTGAATTGCCTTAATTACCTGAAAAAAACCCAGAGTATGGGTCTAAATCTGTCTTAAAGATGAAAAATAAGTCAGAAATGTAGCAGAACGAATTTAAACCCAGGCATCCTCTTCTGAAAAGCCACTAAAAAGGAGCTGGCAGTATCTGTTTCCTTCTGGTTTGGAGAGTTAATGGTTGTGGACTTTGTGAATAAGCGGTGTGAGATCCTGATCTCCAAAGGTTAAGCCTAAATTCCCCTCATCCACAGTGTTGACTTAAAAATAATGAGTGTATTTGGAAAAATAAATTCTTTCTCATTTTGCATCAGTCTCTGTATTAAAGGTTTGCTTACTTTTGTGTTTGTGTTTTGTTTTGCTCAATAAAAGTGGCTGAGCAGGCAGGATACCCCAAGTGCCATGTAAGTAACAAAACTGACATTGTTTTACTCATCTTCTGATAAAGTCAAAAGTATTCTCTGTCTTTTTCTATTGTTCTGACAAACTGGAGGGTTTTCAGAAAATGAATATTATCCCAGGCTTACACAGTACATTAGCAGGTATTTTCTTTAACAGAAACAGAGGGAGAAAAAAGAAAAGTCCTTGTGTATGACAATTAAAATCCTGAATTCAACTGTTTTCTTGGAAAGCTAATAGGAGCTCTTTGTAGGGTCATAAAATTGAAATTACAACTTCATAGGGTTAATCAGCCAAGGAGAGTAGGAGAGAGAGTAGAAAAGTAAGCTGGAGACCAGGTAAAGTGTGGGGGTATATGTTGAGAGTTGGACAGTCATGAGAGGTCTGGTCCAAGGCCACCTCTGGCTCAGCTTGACCTTAGGGCCTGGCACTCATCCTCAAGACAGTAAATTCTCATCATGTGAGACTTCCTTCAACCTTGAATAGGGTTTATGTCTTCATGGTGGCCTGGAAACTGGATACTATTGGTGATAAGTGCTGTCCAGCTGCCAACGCATTGGAGCCTGCTCTCTCCCCTCTCTGAATTTCATTGCTGCAGAGCCCACACAGCCAAAGATTAACAACTGTTAATCTCCTTGGAAGATTTGAGAAGGAAAAGGACAAGTTAAAAATGCACTTCTAACTCCAGATTCTACTTTCCTGTTGATACAGCTGTGTTCCCTACTTGATGGCTCACTAAATAGAGAGTTTAACCCTTCAGATCTTGCAATTGTGTTGCTTCAGTGTCACTGGTTTCTCTCCTTAAAGAAAATTTCCCCTCTTGTCTCTGTCCAAAGCACCCTTTCTTTTCCCTCCTCCTTTTCTTCTTTTTCCTCATCCCCACATATTTCACATCCTTTTGTGGTTTAACACTTTATCAAAAAGAACACGATTTCCTCTTGCTTTTGGTGAAAACACCTCTCTCTTTTGCAACCCACAGTTTCTCGTGTTGGATTTGTGGAGGAGAAAGTAATTGTACCTTCTAAGTTTAATTGAAAGCAATTAAAATTCAATAAATAAATTCCCTGGCAAAGGCATCAGCAGAAGACCAATGTACCAAAATTCTGCAAAGAGAATTTTTATTGCATGAGATGAGAAGAGAAAGAGTCTACTGGCCTTCAGCTTGGGAAAAGTGGCATACCAAGGGTATTCCAGCCCTTCATACTATAACTAAATCTTCATCGTATCTGTGTCTGTTTTCATTCTGGTGGGGCTATTTAATTGATGGCATTAGTGGCATCACACACTTTGGTGGGGATCTGGCTGCATCTGGCTGTGGCATCTTGAGTGAAATTTCTCTGCTGGTGGTCTGTGGAGCTGCAAGCTGAGGAATATGTTGGCTGTCAGATAATCATTGCCCTTATGTGAACAAAATGGAGAAATGTTGTCTTTTTTCCTAAGCAGATAGGTTGAATGTGGTGTTCACCTGAAAGTCGTACTCAGCAAAATACGAATGCTGCAAGCTGAATACAGGTATTTTCCATTAAGTAGTTAGAAATTCATTCTCCCTAGGCACATCACCAGCATAGCCATGGGTCTATAGCCCTTTTAGCAGCTCTGGCTTTCCCACCTCTCCCTATCCTTACTAATATCTTCATAGAGGAACTCTCTTGGAATATCCCTTGCCCTTATTCTCTGGCTATCATTTCCCTTGATGGCAGCTGCATATTTCTCCATACTCTAGGCAGCTCACAATCTTCAGGGTTTGTTTCTTGTAGCAAAATAATCATTACCACCCCTGTTCTGCAGACACTGAGAGGCTAAAAGTTGAGTTCAAATAGCAAAGTCACACCCTAGTCCTTCAATCTTGAGTTTACCTGCCCTGCCTTTAACAGTCCTGAAGCTGGGCATTTTATCTACAGCATCAATCTAGGGTCTCCTGTAGTAAACAAAACGATCTCTGCTGTCAGCAGAGAGGATGGGCTGCACGCAGCAGCTGCAGGCACAGCTAGTTGAATGGAGAAGCTGAGGAGTGTGGGGCTTTCATGCACAGTCTCACCAGTGCAACAGATCCCACTGGTCTACTGAGTGCTCTGCAAAGGTGGTAGCTGCTTATAACCAAACCTGCAATCTTTTATGACACCAGACAATGAACTGGTGATTTGCTCAGGGGCATTTTTTGAGCCTTTATACATATGCATTTGATTGTCAGTGAGTTTTGTTTGTTGACTAGCTCTGAATTAATTTGACTGTGCAAAACATCTGACACTCATTAGCAACAATATTATTTCAAGGCATTTGTAATTTAGTCATGCCGTTCTGGCTCACATTTATCCTTTGTAGTGACTATGAGAAGTGAACAAGATACATCCATGTGCAATAACACTGTCGGTATGTGGTCTACGTTAGAAAGGAACTTCGCTTCTTTTAAGCAACTCCTGTTACAAACAAGCTGCTTATACTGTCTCCTTTCAGCAGTCTTATTTGTAACTATGTCTTAATGTGTTGGCACCTCCAGGTCCAAATCAAATTGATTTCCTTTCACTCTCCTCCTCTCTCCGACTAAGTTTCTGGATAAATAAATCTGAGCGTATCTTGTGACAGGGCTTTTTTATTTCTTGTATTTTCTACGGGACACCTCATCTGCTATCCTCTTGGTTGTGTAAGAACTGAGTAGCTTCTACATTCACTGAGAAAAAAGTTCTTTTTCTGCCTTTAATGGAATGAATTGACCCTTGAACAGCTGTGTACTCCAAAATTTTGCCCTCTTAATGGACTTGTCTTGAAAGCAGCATTTTTTTTTCTTTCTTAAGGAAGAATGCAGGTTGGTTGGTTGGTTGGGCCGGTTGCTCAGGTGAAGTTAATTAGAACATTCAGAGAATGAATAATAATATAAAAACACTTCACAGTTTTCCATGTTATATTATATACTGTCTTTAAAATAGCTTTATTTTTTTTCATTTGACTAGAAGCAATGAGGGTGCCAATTTTTAACACAATCCCTGGGTAGGTTATAGTCTCGGATGAAGCACTCATTTATCACAGATTGGTGCCAGCTTTAAGAGATTAGTTTCTTACTAGATAGCATTTATTTCATGGACTTCTTATTTTCTTTTGCACATCCATTAGCCTCAGGTACTATATGGCATTGCACACCTGGCTACCACTGAGACTGAGCTGAGGAGCTGGGTAAGAATATCACTAGGTCGCAGTTTCTGAGATGTCAAAGAAAGAGGACGCTTCTTTCCTTCATTCTCCTTTTGGTAGGTTGTAAACTATTTGGGCAGGTCTGTCTCTTGTAACAAATCATGAAAAACTCAGCACAGGAGTGTCCTGGATCTGCTGTATCTGATGATGAGTACATTTAGTGTACTCAATTTACGGTCTCCTCCTTTCTGCTTACAAAGCCTATACAACAACATACTTTGGGGTCTTGACTATCATCTTGAAGAGTTAACAAATTCCAGATTTTTTACTGATTTCTTCCATCCTCATAGCTTTAGCTGTCATGATTTCCACCATCATCTGTGTGAAGGGTCTTTGTATATACATTTTGGCAACTGATGTCTCTGTCTAATATGTCAAGCTAGTGAATTCCATCATTTAGGCTGGGCTTGTTCCAGGGATTTGGGGCGGATAAGCTCAGCAAAGCTTGAGAAAAGGAGGCCTCTAGCTAATCATAGCCCTCCTGCTAAATGATCTCACCTTAAATTTGGCAAGGTTGTTTGTGCTAATCTCATTTTAATGTCTAATATGAGCTTACAACAATTCATTATTTCTCTAGCATATGGGTAACGAAGTTTCTGGCTTGCTGCCTGCCTGATGTGTATGGGTTCAGACTCCCTTCCAGACATGTTCTGAGTGGTTCTGTGAATCTGAACTCCAGAGCGCACAGCTACATTTCTGTGGAATTTACTGGTTTTATCAAAAGGTCTTTAGTGTTTGTGTGTATGTTCTTCTTCTTTGGATTTTTGCTTTTTGAGTCAGAATAAACAGCTCTCCGAAATGTCCATTTAGCATTCTGCTGCTTGCTTCTCTTTTCAAGTATTGGATATCACCTTTGCAAAGGACTTCAAACTTCCTTTTAGAGCTCCTTTTCAGCATATTCTAAAACACAGTAACAAAATGTCTAATTAAAAACATTGAGGAGGAATTTAAGGGGCATTTTTTATTGACATTGGTATCCTGCGATATGGCTAAAAGCTTGATATCAGCTTTAGGAGGAAAATAGATTAGGACAATAATGTGTTCCCAGGGAATTGAATACTGAATTCCTTGAGGAAATGACTTAAAGCAGCATCTGCTCTATGTTGTGTATTGTTTTGTACTTTCCTTCAGATCCCTGATCCTGAATTAGATTATTTGGATATGTATCTGTTTGTGTAAATGAGTTTATAGCACTCCCAGAAATATAAGGGAATATTTTCTGGACTTAAGTATACAGTGAAGGCAGAAAACCTGACTATTAGAAAGAGCATAGGCTACAGCACTGTTTCTGTCCCACTGCTGATGTGATGCGATGTCAGTGGAGTTTGATGGGGGAGGAGGTAGAAGTGGTTGAGTTCCTTTTTCCTCTTTCTGACAACATGGGCTGGTTATTTTGTGTTTGTGGTTCCTCCTCCCCCACCCCCGCTGCCTTTTAACCATTTCATATCACTTCAGCTTGCAGGGAGGTTTTGTGATTTGTCTCCTGACTATGTAAGTATCTTTTGACTCTACAGTCTCAGTGTGATAACAACATGCATTTACTTCCCATATATTCTACCATCCCTACAGTCCTGTTTTCAGAGAATTCCAGATGCCTGGCACTAGTTCAGAACATGAGTACCATCTCTTGCTGTCTGGATGCATCCCATTTTTTCGACTCCTGTATTCCTTCCTTAATTTAAATACTACTCTTCCTAGCTCAGTAAGTTTTTAGCACCATAAATACTTAACTTACCCCCTTGAGTTTTCTCCTGTCAGACTTTACACACTGTGCACAGTCACTGATGAGGAAGGGTACAGCGCTTACCATGCCTTTAGTCTTCCCTGTGTCTGTTCAAATTACTTGATCAAAACCACTTATCAGGCAGCACCCAATTTTATTTTTTTTTAAAAGAGTTTGATTTTCATACACAGCAATTAAGATTCTTTTACACTGCCATGGCCTTATAAAAAACCCTAAGCTTTCTGTATTTCCTGTATCAGTAACTCCATGTCATTTGTACTCATCATGGGAATTTGTTTTCCACTGTCTGATACATCGTGTATTCATTTCTACCTGCATGCAACAAGCACCAATGATTTAGGAGATTCTTGCACAGATGTTTCTGGGGATGGAAATTGTAGTTCAACAATCATCAGTCCATGATCTCTGGAAGCTTTCTGTTTTTTCTCAAGGGATCTCATGATGGGTGATGCCAGCTGAATTTTTCACATTACAGATGTGAAATTATCACAAGGTCTCCGAGTGTAGCAATATTATTATATATGTTGAACAAAGGCCAATGGAGTTTCTGGATGCTGTGAGTCATGTTCTCCATCTCTTATCTTTTACTTAAACTATTGTTCCCATTCTCTCTAGTTGGAATGAGACTTGATCTTGGTCAAAGAAGATTTTATTCCTTATTGAATCCTGCAGCTTCTTCTTCCTCCTTCTTTCCTGGTAATACCTTCTTTGCTTTTGAACTAAAAAATCTGCTTTAATGCCTTCTTTGCATTTGTGAACTCTACATACTGCAGCTTTGCTTTGACACTTGACTGGGAAGGGGAATAAGTATCATAGTCCTGGAGAAAGAAAGAAGAGTTCACATTTAATTGTTTCGCAAATTCACCGCTAAAGCAGAGAAGCTGTCCCCACGCCCACTATGAAATTAGGCTGCTCTGTAGTGGGAAGCAAAAGAGAAGATGGAACCAGAAGCATAGTACAGCCAGACTGGGCACACAGAGCGGTGGAGACTAAAGTGCAAGATTTGTCTTCGCAAGCACAGAACAGAAATCATGTGGATGGGGTTTGGCATTGTTGGTACTTAGAACTGCGGTATTACCGTTATTCTTTGCCACTGCTCAGTGTAAGATCCAATCTGATGATATCCCTTTCCCACCCTGAGTTTTGGTGGGTTCCTGATTTGGTTTTCAGCAACAGCCCCATGCACTAGTCAAATCTTGTGAGGAAAGCAGCTTGTCTTCACAGAATCATGTAACCTAAATGTTCAACCAGACTATAACCAGATCTGATGAACAGGCTGTGGCCTGATACGGATGCCTTTGCTTCAAACGTACAAATGTTGCTTTACTGGTATCTCTGCACACACAGGACCAACTCACTTCACATGCTACAAGAGACTTTTGCCATGATTTTGCCTGGCAAAAGGTAAGATAATATATATCAATTCAAGCAGGGTCCTAATGTCCTGCACTCAAACTCCGAATTGTTTTCAAGTTCTCCTGGAGTATAAAAGGCTGCAGTGTCTTCTGTTGGTCCTAAGGATGTTGTTGACCTATGTGTCTTCCATCTGTATTCTCTGCATAGCAGATCTTATCAAATACCTTAATCTAGAGTTTCTAAAATATGCCACAATTGGAGCAAAAATATCCTTTCATGATGGGATTCTACCTGGAACTGCTTCTGTTTTCTTAGTTGTAGGTTCCCATCTGTTTCTTACTTGACCACAGCGATGCAACAATACAGTCTTATTACTCATCTTTCATGGAGAATCTTGAAATGGTTCTGATATAATGATGCAACGCTGTACTAAATGGCAGTTATGTTTTTTCTCATGAATCCACACATGCCGTGTGTTCCAAAGGGGCCATTATAGTAACAATAGCAGAAGCTTCTCTTTCCTTCTATTACCTCAAACATTTTCCATCTACAAAACCAGACTGCTGCTACATTTTCTGTTATCAGATAAAAAAATAATTAGTTGTCAAATAGCATTTTTGCTGTCCTCATGATATAAGAGGAAATTGACCTTCAAACTAGGATTCTTTTGTCTGTATTAAATGCACCATTTAACAAAAACATTAGTTTCTCTGTGCCAGAATCAGAGTTTAGGTGGCACAACAGAGGACTGAAGTGATGAAGACATATTATTGCCCATTTTATTTATGGCCATATTTCACATGTGGTTTTGGCAAGAAATACATCACAGTCTGCCAGAAAGACTGGTTGTTTGTGTCCTCTGGAGGCTTTCAATCCAACAGATGAGGATGAAGAATTCAGAACCTCCCCTGTCCCAATGATGCAACTCTCTCCTAGTGAAGAACTTACCTTCTTGGTGTTCAGTCTAAGCCTTCTCAACCACAGTTTGTGGCTGCTGCCCTCTCTGCTAACACTGAGAAGAATGAACTGATCCTGGATCACCTGTTAGCCTCTTTGCCAGGCTGCTCAAACCCAGCTTCCTCAAAATCTTGTCCTGAGTCATGATCTTTACATCTCTGACCATCTTGGTTGTCATCCTCTGAACTGCCGATTCTTTGATATTCCATTTAAAGTGAGGGCTCAAAACTGTGGTCCAGGTAGTGAATTAATCTATTAAAATCTCACCAAGACCAGACTCTTTTCTGTATTCCAACTAAACAAACTATTAAATACTGGCAAAATGAGAGAAAGTAACCAGCCCTTAGTATGGATTTAAGGACTTCGAGAATTGGAAAATAAAATGATCAACTTGGGAAGACGAAGCTAGGGGAAAACAGCAGTGGAAACTTGATATGGGAGGGCAATCATTATTTAAAGGAAATAATAGACTTTGAGAACTATATATGTCTATGTATAGAAATAGGGATGCATAACTTGAGTAGTTCATCAGCAGCTCTAGTGAAGTACAGATATTAGGTCAAGCAAACTGTTTCAGATTTGAAAATTTTAATAACAATTAGATTTTTAGATGAAAAGCTGTTTTAATTAAAAATTATTTGCATTGAAATAGAATGATAAAATTATTGATACTTGAAAATATAGAATTTTGTTTGGAAAACCAAAATGTTTTTTAAAAATACCTCAAAACCTGTGATATTCTTGCCATACAGAAAAAAAAACCAAATAAGTGGAACTTCTTAAATTTTCTTACTTTATTTTTTTTTGCCCAGCTTGGAACAGAATGTCCCAAGAGAGTAAGAGCAGCAGGCATCTTCCTTTTGATTTGAAGGCAGTAACTGAAACACAGGAGATAAGCAAATACAAAACACGGCTAATTGAAAAGTAAAATCTCTGCCAAAGCAATCTGCTGTTGTCTGGGAGTTGGAAATGGGATGCTGTCTTTGTTACTCAGCTCGTGGCTCATTCATCAACATCATGTTCTGTGTAGTTTTAGGACGGTCCAAATATATTCTCATTTGTTCTGCTCTCCGTGTTCCTAAAACTGAAATCTGTTAACTTGTCCCTTCTGGAGACTTTTCTCCATTGCACCTCCAGGTGTTCCCCATTTCTTTTCAAACTCTAGTTCAAGCTAATTTCACTGAATAAGCTCATTAGCTGCCCAAACTGAACATGTGTAGCACAAGATACTGAAATATTCTTAGAGTACAGAAAATATACTGTTTAATATCCTAATTAACAGACTCTGTGGTGGCAGTGTCAACTTATTAATGATGTCCAAACGTTTTAAGGTCACCCTATTCTAAGTAACTTCTACTTTTACTGGGACAACACATAAGAAACATCAGGTTGCTTTCTAAAGGGGAAGCTCTTTTTCCCCTCTGACCACTCCATGGAAAAATGTGAAAAAAATGTGAGGCTACACCAAGTTTGCCAGTATAAGCAATATTTTGGCAAAGACATGAATATATGTAATCTTTCCCCTTAATTGTCTAAACTGATTTAGAAAAGACTATTCCTAACATCTGCCTACATTCTTCCCACAGATATATTTCCCAAAATAAAGTTGTGGGAAGTTGGTTGTTTATCACTCACAGATCCACAGAAATCTTAATGGTTAAGTCACTGTGGTTATTTTATTTTCTTAGGCTATTGAATGTTATGCTTCATGCAGAATGTTCCTTTCTGCTCAGTCTACAGTGCACAGAAAGAATAAATCCAACTGGCGTCTGACATCAATGAAACTGTCTTATACTTTCTGGGTTCATAGTTTGTTATTTTACAATATGTTCTGGGGATTTCATGTCTGGGATCAATTTTAATGAGGCATCTAGAAGCTCATGTGCTCTGGGGAAGTTGAGCCCTGAATAATCACATTTTCCTCTTCCCATTATGTATCGTACAGAATCTGATTTGTATCTCTGTCCTGATGCTAGCCTACTTGTCAGTAGTATTACCTTGTGATAGATTATAAGCATTCATAGGAACTTAGGGATTTGTAGCAAGAGTATAAGAGTGAGGAAGTCCCAATGGTACTGTGATTACTGCTGATCCTGCTGTAAGAACTGGCTTTTTGCCAACCCATCTGTTTCGGGTGTTTTAATGCAAATATTCAGCAATGCTCAGCTCAGAAGTTTCAACTAAACAAGATCAAGAAACAAACTTCTACCTTGAGGGCCTGATTTAAGCCAGCTGATATAAGCCATGTCCTGTTTTTTTGTTGTTAATGACATGACATCTTGCTGACACGCATTATAATCTGTTAAACTCTGTCCATTCTGGGATGAAACTCAGCAATATCTGTGCTCACCCAAAGATGCAACTGAGGGATGGAAGGGTATGTGGCATTGTATAATCAATTATTTATGTTTTATTTTGTCTTTTCACTTTCACTTTTACTTCTTTATTAAGCTCCAGATACAGTGTTCCTCTGGAAACTGTGCTATGTAAGGTTAGTATTAGGATGTTTGCAACTCTACGACTGTGAATGTTAGTCTCCTGGGGTGCTTTTAAAAATTATTCTGGTTAATGGGAACATTTAGGATGGGTACGTGGTATTGGAGCTGGCTTGCACTGCTTGTACTGTCTAAATAGTTCTGCCAGTAGATGGAACCAGGAGAATGCAGATGTGTTGTCTGGCAGGGGGAAGGTGCAAACGCTCAGCCCTTTCCTGGGAGATGCATCCCTATGTGTCTGCTTGAAGTTGTGGTTTAATCTTCAGTGTCTCTGTTCAGGACAGCCAAACCACAAAATCTGGAGTTATTGCTGAACATTGACAGGCTGCTGCTGTCAGGCCTCGGTGCATGAATGCTCACCAGTAAGAGTGTTTGGATCAGTCTGCAAATCAGCTGATTTCATCAAATAGTAGTAAGAAGGGCATTTTAATAAAGATTTCCTCACTGACCATTTTCTCCTGTGAATGTGTCAGAGATGGAGGACAGGGGATAATCCAGATCATATTGTATCCCTCCATCAATGACATCTGGCGTTTACTCAGTAAAGCAGTTATCAGAAATCTAGACTAAAAGTATTCCTTTAAAGCGTTCTACAGTGGGAAATTTAAAGGAGCCCACTCAATGGCACGTGACCTGCAGAACACAGCTTGTGCAGCCGAGACTGAACTCAAAAGTCCTTCTTCTAAAGTGAATTAACACCGAGAAGAAAATAGCAAGAGGTGACAAGGTACTATGGTTTGAGGAAACATCTATCCACCAGCTTCTCATAACCAGGTCTTCAGCTCTGCCAGCAGCATAGAAATAGAATTTAGAAGTCAATATCCTTTCTGGACATTTTCCCATCAGTAAAGTGGAGGGAAAGAGCATGGGTAACTTCTTCCTACTCACCTACTTCACCCTGCTCAGTGTGATAAGAAAAATACTTGAAAGAAAAAAACCTTAAGAGTAAGATCTTGCAGCACTGAAACAGTGAAATAAATACATTTCAATATATAATTAAACACCTGCAATAACTAGAAGCAAAGGAATATGTTGCAATGCATCTAGGGCTTTGTTGCTTAAAAGGAAAGGTAGAGTTTTCCTCATGCTTTATGTAAGAGTGCTGCTCTATAACTGGTTGGTTTGCAATTTTGACTGTACGCACTCATTTCAACACTGTAGTTTGATCTTTCCAGTTTTCAAAACTCAAAAAACCTTACAATTACAGTATTTTCCATCAAATTGAAATTATACTTTTTTAGAACATCCTGCTAAAATGCTGGTATCCATTTTGTATCTTTGAGACTTTAATAGTAAAACTCGTGGCTATTAAAAATATTGAGTTTGTGGCAATGGTATACAGTGAGTAATCTTTTATTTTCTACTTCTCTCCTCTTGATTGTGAACACAGAAATTAGCTGGAAGTTGTTGCTAGTGAAATATTATTCTCTGCAGATGCAAAAAGAAAGTAATTTTGGTGCTTGCCAAGCATAAATCAGAACTGACTTCTTTAATAGAGAGTTATCAGCCATGCAGGATGAGAAAGGCTTCGTCTTGATTTAATGAGAATGGTTTTGTACCTCCAAAAGTAGAAAAAATAGAGCTCATGAATAACTTGTTGTGGAATATTTTGTCCTTAGCATCCAAGATAACAAATCTGCAGACTCCAAATTGAAAAGTAATTACACAAAAGAAGTTAATTACCAGGACCTGGAAAAACTAATTTCCCAGCAGACACATTATTTTGTTTTTCTGACATTTTGAAATAAACTTGTCAAATTGCGAGCACTGTGCTTTCTTATGTTAAGTTTCTCTTCACTCTCATTTTGACGTTCTTGCAAAACCATTGTCCTCCTATACATTATATTGACCCTAAAGACATGACTCCTGAAACCTTAACTTACGTGAAGGGCTTTTTTTGTTTATTTGCTTGTTTCTAGTTAAAGATGGCTATTGATGATAGCTGTTACATTGTGATTCTCTGTTGATAGCACCTGTGGAAAGAGTTGCTTTTATTGTGACATTATAAAGAATTATCACTCATAATTTCTTTCTCATACCTATTAATAAGAAAATATCTATACAGCAAAATGTTCTGGAACTTTGGATTACGATGGCTGAGTGACTTTTCTGAAAGAATTTAGATATTCCGATGGTGACAGCTGACCATGGAAAAGGAAAAGCCAAGAATTTTATGATGCTACAGAATTGTTTCTCCTATAGCAAAGATCTGAGAAACTTAGGAGGGGGGAGGAGGAGGGCCTAGAAGTTGTACAAGTTGTGCACTTGTTCTAGTGTCCAATGGATATCAGTTTCCAAAGGCTAGGTTTTGGTTGGGTAGCGATGGAGCTTAGGATATGATGCCATTTCCATCTCTCCATGCCTTCCTTGTTTTTTAAATATGAGTCATAGCATTTTGGTGCCTGTCCATGCTGATTATTTGAAGATTCTCGTGTCACCCACGCTAAATGTCCTTTGCATAGCTTTGCACACCACCGGACATTTCAGCCGGTACGTCTACCAGCTACAGCTGCTGGTTGTTATAAGGACACTTCTAGTGACTAACTCGGGATTTAGACCTAGAGGAAGGGCTGTTAAATAATTAACTCTAAATATCTCTCTATCACAAGTCACAAGGTGGCTCCTGGCTACCCAGTCTTTTACAAGAATTTGGCCTCTGTCCTTCACATATGAAGTGAAACCATGGCTTGTTGGATTGTCTACGTGTGTTGACTCACAGGCACTTTTGTATCTACACAGGGTAGAAACTGTTTGCTTGCTCATGTTAACAATAGAAACTAAGGACCGTAAAGGGATTTACTTACAGGGTTGGGCCATGGCAGTGGGCTTTTTAAATAGCTATGTGACTTTTGTCTGTGAATCTGGATTTGATTACTAAGCACTTTTTTAATGATCATCAACAAAGTAAATGCGTTTATTGCACTTCAAGAGGCCTCTCTTCTCAAATGAAAGATTATTACACCTACTTAAATTGCTGTGAGTGGAATGAAAAAATACTGCTATTAAAAGGCCAGGGCTTTTCATTGGTCTGAATGTTCCTCTTTAAACAAATTTGGCAGCATTAATGAGTCTTAAAGTGGGAGTAAATTATATTGGCATATTTTTGTTTAAACATGAGTTTAAATGTGATTTTAAGCCAACTTTAAAACCAACTGTTTGTAAAGGGGGCCTTAATGGAATTGGCAATTGTGTCCAGAGCAAACACATTGCTTATTTGGCAGTGATTAACAATGTGTTGACAATTTAGTGTTCTAAATACAGGGTAACTAAATACTGAGATACTTAAATATGCCTTCAAAAAACAGCAGTAGCAGGTTTACAGATTTATTTTAATAAAATTTGAGTCTGCTAGTAAGGAAATTGTAGAATACAACAAAAAAGAGCTTTGCAGAGGTATCCTGATGGATAACTCATCAGTTGTGATTTTACAATTTTTAGGGGTGCTTTTTCCTACAAGGCATTTCCTTATGGACAGGTGGTGGAAAGTCTTTTGTTTGAGACATCTGAAACAGTAATATAGTACTGTACAAGGTAGCCAAGAATGGATAAGATTACCTTAGTAATTTCTAGACCTTGATTTTCCTTGTCTGAGCTATGTAGGTTTACACACTTACTCGTTGCAGCCCTTGCATCTTGTCACCAGAAAAGGCTTCTGGATCACATGTGCCCAAGAACAATCATGTTCTGGCTGCTGTTGATAGCCTGGAAATAACCTCATTTGTTTCTGTGCCTGAGCTCCTGTGCCCACTTTACCTCCATGTGCAGCTCAGGTTTTATGTGCAGTGATCCTGGTAGAAAAGGTGTATCTTTGCTTTGTAACTGTGGTGATTTACACCCTCCCTGAACCACAACCATGGCTGGTAATCCAGAGTGTACTCTGCAGAGACTGGAGGGTTCAGAAGTCTATGAACCTCTGCCCTCTGTGGGTTTTTCTATGAGCTACGGTAGCCCAGCACTCCATTAGCTCAGTAATGTGTCTGAATGTGTCTACTGGAGTAGTATTACTGTGTTACATAAAATCCCTTTTCTACCTTGATCAATTTTAATTGATTTGCAATGTGGTTTTTATTATTTACCAAGGAAAAGGAGATCAGGAAATGGAAACTTGGCAGTGTCCTCCTCGTAAGCGTTTTCCTTCCTTGCTCACCATGCTGGCAAACACTTGTGCATGACTAATGGGAGAAACACTAAGACTCTGAAGTTTCATTTACACTTATCCAACTTATAGGTCCCACAGTGACTACATATAGGATAAAATCATGTCCCAAAAGGTGTAAGTGGAAAATCACTGCAGAAATATCTCACTTGTTTGACTGTATGGGCCAGGGTAACATTATGGGAACTGTAGTGTGAGTCCTGGAAGAGCCCATCACAGACAGACCTGGGAGCCTCAGGTTTAGGATTCACAGAGAGCATTTCTGCTGAACATTGCAAAGGACAGATAAGGGTGTTTGTCAGAGTGCTTAGAGGAAATGCATGACTTCTTTATTTTCATATTTATTATTGGGTTTATTTTTTTAAAATTTTAAAAAGAAATGTGTTGTGTTATAGGTGTGGAGACAAGCAAAATATTTTTCAAGCAGAAGTAGGTGACATTCATGGACAGTTAGACAGATTTTGATTTCAGAGGTTATATTTTCCTGTCTTTAATATCATCTCTATTCAAGTCAAAGGGCTGGAATACTGCAAGGCAGAACTTGCTGTGGTATTAGTGCACTACAAGAAAAGGCGAAATGTCCAAGACATCCTCAGGAGTTCTGTGATGTAGTGCTAGGCCTGTGGTCATCGTCACAATGCAGAGGTTCATGACTGGGTGTCTGTGAGCGTGGTGGGCTCACAGGCCTGCTCCTGGTGCCCTTGTGGCTTTGTGGGGTCCCATGTTTTGGTTGCAAGACCCACACAAATATGGATAAATCTGAGGAAGACAAGGCCAAACAACAGGTTTTCGCACTGCAACATGATGACTTTTATCTTGCTCAATGACCTGAAGTGTAGTGACTGCTGCCTGAGGAAGCCAAGAAGATCTACAACCTTCCCTCAATGAATGGGCGTAACAGCTACGTGGTGGCATAGTCCTCTGCCAGAGTCAAACACCACAGGGTGGCACAGACTGGAGACTTGTCACACCTTCTTCTTATACATCAGAGGAGTCTTGCCGTGTGTGCCTGTGTTCCTACATGGGAAAGGTCTCTGTTTAGAGATCAGAAATCTGAAAAAGGCCGAGTGCCAGCTGTGCGGATTGAGTGCTACTCTAAGCTGCAAAGCATTTGCCCTCATCTGGTATCTGGAGGGGTTTAGAAGACAGCAGTGACCTCTCCCTTTCTGTTGCTCTTTGACATTTATTCTTTGGTTCCTTTGCAGTCTTTGTAGACCTGAGTGTTTTTTTTATCGAGGACTAATCACAACACGATTCACAGCCTACTTTTCTCTAGAATGCACTCCAAGCTGTGTTTCTTTATTTGTAGGCCATTGCCCAGTTCTCCACCACCATGAGCCCCACTGTCCCTGCTGTGACAGACGCCTACACACGGACTCAGTACTGTAAGTGGCCATGCGAGTGTCCGAAGACCCCGCCTCGGTGCTCAGCAGGTGTCAGTCTGGTCACAGACGGCTGCGACTGCTGCAAGACTTGCGCCAAGCAGCGTGGAGAAAGTTGCACTGAGGCTGATACCTGTGATTTCCACAGGGGATTGTACTGTGACTACAGTGGAGACAGACCTAGGTACGAAATAGGAGTATGTGCACGTAAGTGATGTACATATATTTTTGACTTAGCTATACATTGGCAGCTCCCCTTGGTCTGAAGAGTGGCTGATGTTTCTCTCATTAGGTACCTGACTTTACGCTTATCAACTCCTCCATTTGTCATCTTCCATTTTGTTTTAAGTGTCTTAATTTTCAGGCCATCTGGTTGGATGAGAAACGATATCTGAATTCTCGCTCTTTGAGTTGGCTGCAGCCAAGAGCAAGGAGCAACAAGCATTCGCAAGTAGATGATTCTGTATTCTCTGTAAGAGGAGGAGTTGCTAGAGCAGGGCAGAGATGAGGGAAGCACAGGTATGCAGCTGGCTTTTAGAGACAACGCCCATGAGTATCTTAATGAAAACCATGACATTTAGGTGCTACTTTTGGCTTATTCCCAGTAGATAGATCCCTAGTAAGGATACCACGTGGCATCCTGTCAAGAAGATCATGGATGAATCATCTCCTAGCAAAGTTTCTTGGAGACAAATTGAGGTCTGAGCCTTAATCTTACAGTGTTTCTGTTCCATTGGCTACCATAAAGCAGAAGTATTTATTCCTTCCTGTCATAACAAACACTTGTTAGTATAATTCCTGTGACTGGAATGTTTTTGTTCAAAAATAAGAGAAAAAAAGAAGTAAAGTAGTGTTTTTTATGTCAAAGTTATATGCACTTGTTATGAGCTCCAGAACATCCTCATAAATCATTGAAAATTATTGCTCTGGAAATGAGTAAAAACTAAAGGATCATGAGTGCAACCACAGATAGCTGTTCAGAAAGGATGCTGTTTGTTTAGCAGGTTATTAGAACATATTAGTTATGGCTTTAGATTTATAGATCGGAAAAAGCCATTTAGAGGGGGGGTCTTCTAGGCTGGATTATAACAATGATGAGGTAACAATAGAAATAGTAAAGCGGAAAGAAACCTGGAGCAGAGTTGATTGTGAGATGAATAGATAGAATAACTGATCTAAAGGAAAGAGGAAATATTGCAAACAGTAGGCTTCAATAAACTTAGAAAATCAGTAGACGTTTCACAAGGAGCAAATATGAGCAATAAAGAGATTCAGGGTAGCTGGCAGTTTCTCACAGAAGTGATGATAGGAGTTGCTGTTCGTCAGCAGAAGGATGGGAAAGTAGTAAGAAATGAACTTGACTTTGCATTAGCTCAGCCACAAAAATAAACATGCAGAAAATGCAGTCTAAATATTTTTTTGTTGGATATGGGCAAAATACGAGGTATGTGTAAGGACTGGTACAATTAAGCAGTGTTTTTCAAGATTAAAAAAAGATCCAAGGTTAAGAAAAGAGGATATGAGGTCATTCAAATGTATTGTCTGGAGTGTGTGTGGAGCATTCGTGGGAGGTCTGTGAGAATAGATTAGACAAATATCTGTCAAGAACTATGTCATTACAGCTAGCCCAGTGTAGGTTGAGGGAAACAATGAGAATGATGTCTCGAAGTTACCTCAGCCTTCCTAGGCCTTTTAAAAAAGTTTCACTTTGCTTTATGTTTATTTATTTAAATGTTTGCCTTCTTGGTTGAATTTTTTGGGGTTTCTTTTTTTTTTTGTAGTCCTTCCACACATCACAGGCATTCAGTATGCCTGTGGCAACAGTGCTGTGATGTAGGAATATTGATTACAAGCTTCCGCAGTGACATCTGGAAAGATTCCCAATCCAATGTATTTTTGCATGCATACTGCCATGACAATATATCCCCCATTAAGTGACATTTATGGTTGTGTGGTAAGGGGCAGTGTAGTGAGCACAGCTGAGGAGCATGAGAACTAGGTCTTTCCATGCTTAGGAAGTGAAGTGACTTTTCTCAGGCTGACATAAAAGGATGTGGTCTTCCAGGTAGATACACACGGCAGGATCTGCTGACGTACTTTCTTGTGTACTGGGTCATACACAGACTGCATCAGTCCTCTCTGAGTACACCAGCTATGTGAATGAGGGCAAGGGCAGGTGTCCTGTATTGGATCTTCGAGACTAATTGCTGTGAAGAATTAGCTTTGCAGCTGTTTGCCAAAAGCTAGGTCTAGAGAATCCAGTGCATGCAGAACTACAGAGATGATACAATCTCTGGGAAACAGAGAACCTGAAAGAGCTAGGAACTGTTATTTGGAAACGGAATGGAGTGAAACTATGTCTCGATTGGCGTATTGATTTACAACCCAGAATCTGGTAACCTAGATATCAGATAACATCTTGCTGGGACATTCCAGTTCTCTTTTGGTTGTTTACTTTTCTCTGTACCAAAGCAGGGACAGCAAGGTGCTGAACTCATGCCCAGGTGGGAAGACAAAGCATTGCGCACCTGGGGTCAGGAACTGCAAAGTGATCCCAAATAGCCTGATTTAGATGCAGATTTGGTGTGGTTCTGCATGAAGGCATTCATACAGTATTGTCTATGATTGAAGAAGTTCTCATGATGAACCTCTTTATGTATGATACCTGCAATAGGCTGAGTTAACACAGTCCAGGAGGGACATGCTAGAAAACCAGGAAATACAGTATTTTCTTAGAGTGATAATCCATTTGCACATCTGGAAGCTTAACTGCATCCTCAGATCCAGCCTCAACCCTGAGTGATGTCTCTTCAACACAAATGTGTCTGAGCACAAACTGGAGATCTAGATCTGTGCTTTAAATACAAGCAAGTCTCATTTTTGTGCAGGAGGGATTTTTGTTCAATATTTTGATTCAACTCATCCTAACATTAGAAAGCCTTTGTAGATTTCTAATCCAGTGTTTCAATTTGTGATGGCCCTGAAGTAGTCACATGGTAGCTCCACTTCTAATCAGACTTAAAACTTAAGCAACCTGATCAGTGTGCACTGCCTCCGTGTGACCAAACAAGAAACTGAAGTTTAAATTTTTCATTTGAAGATTTCTGCCACTAGTTCCAAGTAACTGTCAATAACTTTGAAACAAAAAAGTTGCTACTTTATGCAACTTGTGTCTCATTTCCTGAATCAATATTATTCCTATTCACAGGCAACCAAAAACTTGAATTTTGTGATTTTTTATTTTGAAATATACATCAAATACTAATTTTCATTGGTTTAATGTGTTACTTCATTTTCCAAGTATACTGTTCTGTGATAAACTGAAGAATGGGGTCTAGTCACCTAAATATAGGAATCCAGTGCTGTTTTATGTGCTTCTTTGCCATTTTGGCTGTCCTCCTCCTCCTGCTTCAGATGGGTAGCAGTGTTGTGAAGAACTGTGTCATATTTGCAGCTCTATGTAGACCACTCACATGTCCCTGAAAACCTTGGATATCACTTCATGTCTGTTTTAATTACTTTGATTTCTCCTACCATGAATAGCTTTTACCAGTATGCCATGAAATGATTTTAAAGTGAGCATTTGTGGATAGAACTTGACTCATTTTCTAACTTCTTTTTTTCTGTGAAGCATTAAAAAAATAATTTTTTTATGTGATTCAGAATGAAAACTCTTTCCTCGATGATTTGACCACATTTGGCTCAGTATCATATTGAATATATGGCCCTACAACACAGCCATGTCTCCATGTTGGTTCGGTTAGCCCAGGAAATAGCTTGGTAAAGAAACACTTCAACCCTGTTTGTTGCCAGAGTTATTTTAACAGTGCTCTGGATGTCTTTCTTTTCTCTTTTTTTTTTTTTTTTCATTTCAGAGGTCCTTGGTGTCGGATGTGTCCTCAATGGAGTCAGGTATAACAATGGGGACACATTTCAGCCCAACTGCAAGTACAACTGCACGTGCATTAACGGTGCTGTGGGATGTGTTCCAATGTGCACAAACTCACGCCCTCCCCTTGTCTGGTGCCCAAACCCAAAATTGATTAAGATGGCAGGGAAGTGCTGCGAGCAGTGGATTTGTGATGACTCCAAGAAAATCAGAAAGACATCTCCACGCCACATCTCCTCTGCAGGTAAAGTGGCAGTGAAGGTGGACCTCTCCTTCATCATTGGGGAATGAAATCAGTCTCTTCAGCAAAAGCATAATCTTGTGCTGCCAGACCTATCAAGCATCTAATCTGTTGGACAACAAAGCACAGAAACTTCTACACAGCATGTAGGGAAGGACAAGACATGCAAACACCAGTGATGAACTTAGCAGTAAAATGAGATTCATATAACATTCTTGACTGACAAAGTCCACTTTGAAGCACACATCTACTGGCACTTTGAAACATAATGGTCTCAGTTTAATTTGAGACTGAGGCCTTCTGTGTGGGCAATATCACTTTAGTAGTATGATTTTAAAGCCCCTGTATCTTAGTAATCCCGAACTTACATAATACCTTGAAAACAACTATTGTGCAGAAGTTTCACTACCAATTGGGCTACATTGTCTTTGTGATAGTATAGCTTTTTAGCAATTCTGGATTGATGACATTATTGAACTACCTATTTTATATATCACATAAAGTTTCTTTCCTCACACTCACATTCATGGTGGGGATCATATAGCCCACCCATAGTGGTACTATTTGCCTCAAACATGTTTAAGATGCGCTCACCTTGCCATATGTCCTAAATGTATCCTCATGCCACCTTCTGATGCAATGTAGTGATGGTAGCCACATTAGCCCCATTTTAAAGACTATCTTACAAATAGAGTGCTCAAGGAGACATAGGATGCGTGTTGAAATCAAGATTTTTTCCTTCCTCAATGGTAAGGGGTTTTTTTCCCAGTCTTTGGTCTGTATTTTTGCTGCACAGAACAAAGCTTAGCTCTCCATTCTTTGGGTTAAAATCACCAGAGTTTAGTCCTCACTTCAATTCCCAGTAGCTTTAACCTGTGAGGTAGTTTCAAATTCACAACTTCTACTACTGAAATTGGCCTTATATCTTCATGGCTCATGTCCCAAGATGGGCATTAACACACCTTTCCTTGTCTGATGTTTTCCTTTATAAGTAGAAGTCTTATAGAACTGAGACTAGAATTTATTACTTTTAATATAGTAATTAATATAATTTACATATAATAGTGAGCAAGCTCAGTGCAGCAGAGTTTCTATCAGAGTTTTGTCTGTGGGCTGCACTGTGAGTTACAGACAGCTGGGGACTTTGACCGAGGCTGTGAAGGAACCTGAACTGGGGTTGTCATCTGCTTTCAAAACAGAGCCTACCCTTTCTTCAAGTTCCTGCCAAGCTCCCTGAGAGCTATTCAAGCTGCTCTTCCTCTCAGTGAAAGGCTGTGGCTGCTTCCCAAGCTCCTCAGCCATCCAGCAAAGACTGTTGACCACTTTCTGCTACAGGGAATCAATTGAATAGGCTCAGAAATAAAACTTCACGGGGAGATCAGTTCTCATCCCTCTTCTGCATCGGCTGGCACAAGCTGCTGTAATTAAGTGTTTGTATTGAGGCAGCACCTGGGGGTCCCAGACAAGGACCCCCTTGTGTGAAGCTGCACAGGGAAATAAAAAATGAGCCCTGGCCCCAAGCGCTCACAGCACTGGAGGGTCTGACACAAGTAGGTCAGCAGCAAAGTGGATGGGATGAGAAGGCTCACAGGAATGCTGAACAACTTCGTTGTGGTTTAATTATTTGAGTTAGTGGCTTGAATGTATGATGAGCTGGTGAGAGGGTGTTTAATATGGAAAGCTACCCCAGCTGAATAATGCAAGGTTAACCTGGTCTCTGCAGCATACGAGGGAGAGGATGAAGCCTGGCAGAAGAACTGCATTGTCCACACCTCATCCTGGAGTCCCTGCTCAAAGACCTGTGGGCTGGGCATCTCCACCAGGATTTCCAACGACAATGACCAGTGCAGGCTCCTGAAGGAAAGCCGTCTGTGCAACATGCGGCCCTGCGAGGTGGATATAACCCAGCACATTAAGGTGGGGAATGTTTCTCCACATGCCTCTTGAACTTTGCCTGGATGTTGGGTCAACCTTTGTTTGGCAGCGTTCAGGCCCCCGAGAGCTGCACTTCTAATCTCATAGGCTCTTAGAGAGTACGTGTGAACTCATTGTGTTGCAGAGAGGTCAAAAATGTGTGCTTCCTGTGCTTCCACACATCAGTACAAACCCCTTCCCCTGAGAGCTTTAATTGCAGTCAAAAGGTCCTTGCAACGAAAGGCAAGCCATGTCTGCTGTGCTTACTGCTGGTTCAGAAAGACCTGTGACTCAGCTAGTGGAAAAGTGATGGTGCACACCTGTCATGGCTATGAACTGTGTTTGGAAAGTATCCTACTTGTCTAAACGTGTGAATCTGTTGAACCCTCTAGATCAGGACTCTAAAATGTTTCCTATTGTCTTCAAAACCCTTTAAGTATTGGGAAGGTTGTTTGCATCTTACCCGTGTAAATGATGAATATTAACTTGACTCTTTTTTCTGTTCTTCTCTGATTTAGCCTGGGAAGAAGTGCTTGGCTGTCTACAGGGCCAATGAACCAATGAACTACACCATCTCAGGATGTGTCAGCAAAAGTCCATATAGACCTAAATATTGTGGTGTCTGCACAGACAACAGGTGCTGCACACCCTACAAGTCCAAGACTATTGAAGTGAGGTTTCAGTGCCCAGATGGAACTGAGTTTTCCTGGAAAATCATGTGGATTAATGCTTGTTTTTGCAACCTGAACTGCAAGAACCCCAATGACATCTTTGCCGACTTGGCTCATTACCACGATTACTCTGAGATCGCTAATTAAATTGGCTGAATGCTGGAATTGACCCATTACTCTGATTTTACAGAGGTTTTAAAATAAAAGGAGAATCTTTCATCCACTGCCAACGTACAATTTGTTTTTTCCTCAGTTAGGATGTTAAATCGCCTTGTTTAGCCACACAGTTTTTGGAGAGGCTTTGAACAAGCGCTTTTCAACTCTAATAGATCTCCATCCTTTAATGGCAGCCAGAAATTCCTCCATGCACAGATTCCAGGATTTAAATGACAGTCTTGCAGGTGCTGCCATTTATTAAGCTATCAGTTTAGATGCCCAAAAGAAAGAATGGTACGCTAGTATGACAGAAAAAGCATGACTATCTGTAGCTGAGATATGAGCTTCAGACATCATTACTTTACTGTCATTTCTATGGTCTAAGCTGGAAAATGAGCATTGGCATATATTTTTTTTTTCAACATTAGAGTTCAGTCTTTGGTGCTACTGACCCTGGGACAGGTCTCTGTCAAACTGAGATTAGTCCTCGAACTCCTCCTCTGATGTTCTCAGTCAGATTCCACCCCATGGTGAAATTCACGGGAAGAATGAAGGGCTTCTCAAAAACTCCATGTAAGGAGTCCTTGTTGCACTGCATTAGGCTGGATCAAAGATCCTTCATGTCTTGCTCTCCCTGGACTCACCTTGATCTCTTGGAGTATCTTGCACCAGGGATACTTTCACATTTTCTCTATCAGCTCTGATCTTCAGCAGCCTGAATGCTTTGAATCCAAAATGGTCAACACAGAGCTCATATTTCCAGAACAGGTCTTCTTGTCCATGAATTGCACACTCCTCCTAGTTTAGCTTTGTGGAGCTGAAGGATGAAATATGAAGTCAGATGAGAGGTGAGGACAATATCTCATGTGCCAGTTTATTCACATAGAAATGGTATGACCTGTACCCTGGGAGTCACCACTTCCCCCTCCTCCCTGTGGTGTTACCAGCACGCAGGTCCTGCTTCCCACTGCCACCTTGCCAGCGACACATAATTCTGTTTTACATGGCTGGGGTAAGTGAAAGGAGATACATGCTAAATGAGAAAACAGGTGTTAGTCTCCCCAACAGATCTGTAGATGAATGGATGCAAAAGGAAAGGACAACCCTTGTCATAACTTTAGGTGCATCAGTTGCAACTGGGTTGCTGCTAGAGTAAACATCAATGTAAACATTTTCTGTAGAAGTGGTTTCACATGCAAATGTCAGCTAAAAGAACAAAAAAAACCTGTCATTACCTTTCCAGGCAATAAATTTATCATTACTGAAGGATGATAGAGATAGGTTTCTTTCCAATAAATGTTCAGTACAGCATCCATGCACCATGGCATGTTCACTGTTGCTTCACTTGGGATAGTAGAAATATGTTTCTGCATGGGCAGCAGTAGTATGTTCTTCCAAAATCCCTGCTGGCATAGCAGAACTGCTGAGTAACACATGTTCTGGAGGGTGGACCAGTACAGGGCTGAAATTCAGATGATGCAACTGTTTAAAATCAGTCACTTATTTTGTTTTAGTTCTAGCTGCCAAGTTGCCTGTCTTTTTCTTGATAACCCAGAGGAAGCTAGATTAGTTCCCAGGAGACAGAAATCTTTCTGGCTGTGGTAAATAAAAGCTTCATGTAAGCAGGCTGAAAATAATGCAATCTCTATGTAAAAATATCTAGGAGAAATGCTGTAGATCTTCAAAAGCTGTTAACTTCTATAGCACCTTTGTTCATATACAAGGATTTGGCACATAATTTTTTCACAGAGCTAGGTCATTCCTTAATTCAAAGCTTTTACTGTTTGTTTTTTGAAACTTCCATGAACTTCCAGCGGCAGAAAAGAAGGGTGATCCCTGTCTGCATGCTCCATAGCAGGTGCAAAGCACCTCACCTGTTGGTTCCTCTGACGATAACAAAGCTGAGGGCACCAGCATTTTGGAAGATTTAACCTCAAGACTGCCTTTGGCCTGGATGATGTAACAGGAGAGGTCACATCTGACCTATTCACCTCCACCCGGATGAGAGCTAAGTACTTGCAAGACTGAGCATATTATGTTTTAAATTCCATCAGCTGGTAAAAAAGTCCATGAGAATACACGAAAAAGAGGCCTAGCCCAAGAAGCTGACAACGTTTTCCAGAAGGGAAAGTGCTTGATAAAGAAGCAATACTAGGGCCTCTTTCTCACTCATATCCTTTAAATATGACTTGGAATCCTGTCTTCTATTTCTAGCTTATCTTACAATACCATATATATACATATGTGTGTGTGTTTATATACACTCATGTATATGTATATGTACAATTACATACATATACACACATAGGTGTATGTACATATATTACACGCATGAATTTACATAAAGATGTATATAACATTATACAGTTAACCATTATGAAGATGCCATGAATATGTATGTATTCATTTGCATATGCATATTCCAATGGTGCAGTCTGTTGTGCATAAAAGAGAGTGCATATGTAATGTGTGCTTAAATGCATAATCAGTTTTTCACTGTCTTACATGTACACCTAAGGAAACAAGAAAACACAATCAACACATACACCGAAATCTGTGGCACTTAACAGGCTTGGTCTGCTTTGCAATTAGCTGACACTGTTACCAGTGTAATGAAACGCTGCCCTGGCTGAAACACACTGCTTTCATTGTGAGATAAAAGAAGCTATTGTAAGCTAATGCATGACCAACAGCTCCAGTGTGTGTGAAGTGAATGCCTGGAAACCACAGATCTCACCCCACACACCCAAGATATTTCTGTTTCTAGCCTGGTTTCCTACGGGAGTAAGATGTGTGCAACTGCAACGTCCATTTCCTTGTCTGTCAGTCAGTCCCTTTGTGGGAAATGTCAAAGTAGGCAGAAGAGTAAAAATCTCAGAAATATCACGGTTCCTGAAATAAAAAAAATGAAATAAAATAGCAGGACGGGGAGAGACCCACCACACTGCTCCTACCAAGCCCATGCACACCTGCCAGCCAACCCAGCACACCTGCAGCATGGCCCAACCACAAGAGCAGCAGGAAGGATTTTGAAGAGATGCACCACCTGGAAACAAGTAGCCATGGAAGAGGGAGAGCTGAAGGCATCATGGATGGGAAACAGTGGTTATTACACTGCTGTAAAGAAGTTTCTGGGGACATGTCATGCAAATCTGTAAGATACCAAGCCTCATTAGCTCTACTGCTTGTACAAAAGTTCATCTGCCCAGTGGTACTGAAAGGGAAAGAGTGAGTGAACTTGATTTGCAGCTTGTAGTGCATTAGAGATGCTTTGTTTTAATGGATGTTTACAAGATTAGCCCTAGGACTAAGGCAAGAGTGTAGCCTTTAGATTTGGTTCCCTGGCTCCCCGTGTGCTTCGGCAAATAATTTATCTTTACAAAAGCACTTTTGTGGTTACTGTTTAAATGCATCGAGGAGCTAGATCCTCAAAGGCTTTCATGGGTCCCTTTGCTTCACTTTTCCTCAGTTCTTCAGAGCCAGAACAACAAAGCCCTACTGTTCATTGCCTCTGTTGAAAGTGAAAATTCCTCCAACAGAAACTGATGCTCACTGTATGTTTGTGCAGTGCCTCATACAATGGGCCCAGGTCTCTGCTGGGACCTGAAAGCGGTGCCATCATCCAAGAAAGCAACAATAATAGCATTAAGGAGATACCAGGCTCCAAGCTGGTGTTAGACCCATCTGATACAGCAGTCCAGAGAATGGCTTGAGAAAAGACAGGAGTGACAATTTCACAATCCAGGCTAAGCCAAGACAGCTTGACACACATCTTGCTCATGCAAATCATCCTGTTGGTCTGGTAGGATGGGCCAAGGATGGAGGATGGGATTTTGAGAGTAATTTCTGCTGATAAGGATGGCAGTACTCCAGCTAGCTTCAGTGACCATAGCCTTCTATAGGGGCTTTATCAGACTCGGTATGGTGGCTCAAACTGCCTTGTTTGGGAGCCCCAGAAAGTAGATCATCCATTCACTGCAGGATGAAAAGAAGCAATTATATGACTTATAAAGACTTTAAATTGAGTGTTGGCTAGTATTTAAAACATCATTTCAGCATGCATGCGTATGGAAACAGAGTGTAGTTCAGTTGCTTCAATTTGATGTGCTTACTAGGATTGTGTTTTTTATACATAATACTACAGGAAGACCACAATATTCAGAAACACTGTATCATCTTGTAAATCAAACGCTGAGGTTTTTTCTCCTGGGTTTTAGAAGGAGTTTTAAGCTTATTAAACTGAATGCTTTCATTAACTACAGGCACATATTCATACACATACCTTTTCAAACTGTGACTTTCAAATGTAAATTGTTCTCCAGAGTCATAGGCTGAACTATATTAAAAATTAATATCAGTCTGATTTACACCAACTATGTTAACATGTGTTACTTGTTTGTACAGCATTATGGTGAGTTTTTATAGGTGGCATGTTGCTGCTATAGTTTAAATATATTAAATAACCTCTTAAGTGGTAAATGATTCATGAATCTATGACTGACATCTCATAAAGAAGCTTAGGCAAACGAAGGTGAAACATGTTTGCCACTGACATTTGTTTTCCAATCTCACCTGGCCAATGTCCAAGTGTGCATTTGCGATGTATGACGAAGCCCTAAACTGGAGGTCACATTAAAATAGAAATAAAGAGCCAGTAATGTGGTGAAAAAGGATGCTCTGAGAGCATTTCCTTCAGTGTGAACATTTTGGCAGCATGAAAAGTCATTGTTCCCCAACTCATATGGCCTTGTTTGCTGGTCTGTTTCTGGCTCTATGTTCGATTTTTGTTTTGTTTTTTTTTCTCTTTCCTCAGCACTCTTTCCGGACTCAGGACAGCCTGTCTTAGAGTCTTTGAGCAAAGTGAAGTGTGTTACTCAACCTGCATAAGCATGCCTTCTTTATCAGATCTCTTCAGAGGCTGCAGGAATAACCTGTTTGCAACAGCCATTCAGATGATAGAAATTGTTTAAAGTTATCAAAGACACAGCGAAAAACATTTCAGTTAAAAAATCACTATTCCATATCCCTGTACTTATATATCCAACAACTATCCTGCCATTTAATTCTAGAAAAAAAAGCCATCACACTTGCAGTTTTCCCCACAAATGAAGTTTACCTTCTAGCTTGAAGGATGTTCCTGCCTCAGTAGAACTTAAAACACTTCCAGTGGCCTCCTGCCCTGCACACTGATGGGTTTGTGTTCGGCTTGCTTATGGTTACTGGGGCATTAAGTGAGAAAACACGCTCTCCCTAGGCATCTCGTTCTTTGGGGTCTTTCTTTTTCCTGTTGGGAAGGGAAGTCCTCTGCATTTTTAAGCACGTTTCAGCCAACCATGCTTCTGGCAATAGCTTTCAGCAAAGGTAGAACATTTCCCTGCTGCCTTTACAGGCACCAAGAGTCCCATCTGGCCTTCTGCTGCACACATGGCACCCACTAAGCACACTGTCTTGCATGAAGGGCTTCCTGGCTTCTTTCTCAGCCACCACATTTGGACTAGGTTGGGAAATCTATCGTCTCCTGGGTAGGCTCCTTCCCTGCGAGACCTCCCACCTCACTGAACCTCTGCATGAGTGACGTGGAAGGACTCACCACAGGATCAAAGTTCAACATTAGCTGCTAGTGGTAAAGCACTACAATTTTCTTTGTTTTCAAACTGATTAACACTAAAAATAAATGAAAACACATTGCAATTAGTCAATAAACTACCATTTCCTAGGTGAGGAAAGGTAAATGTAGGCTTGAGGTAAGACAAAGGGCTGGGTGGCATCTTTGCTTAGAGCAGGCTCACCAAGTCCTATAAGCAGGCTGGCCGTGGCCCATGGGTCCCACACATGGGGCAAAACCACAGCTTGGCAATCACACCTTTGCTGCTTATCTTGCTGTATGCAAAGTGCTGAGCCTCAGTGGGACCTGCACACACACACACAGAGAGCCCAGGGCTGGAAATTCCAGGCTGGTGGCAGCAGTTAGTCTCTTCCAAGCATCATTACTCATGTAGTTTCAGCTGGAGCTGCCCTAGCCCTTTCTGAGCATGACCGCTCAGCAAGCAGCCCTTCCCTCCCCCAGCCCTCGTTGTGCTGTGGCCTTGACCTGAATACCATAATCCAGTTCAGCTATAAGCAATTTCAGAGAGTGGTAGGTCATCCAAGGATATTTTTTCCAGCTCTGCTTCATGTCACAGCTCACCATGGTGGTGCTGCTTGGGAAGAAAGAGCTACCTGCTATCTCCTTTCCTAACATTTGGGGTCTTCTGGAGAAGCCCACTGATGTCTGCATCCAGTGTATTATGTACCTCCCACAGCTACCAGCACCAAAAATAAACAGGTTGTATGGAGTGCGGGGCTGCCTCTTTAATTATATTCAAACAACAACTCTCCTCCAGTCCCCAGGAGGTGCTGGGCTGCAGGGAACAGACAATGAACTGTTTGGCAGTTGGAATCAAAAGCCTTTGGAATCAGAAGCCTTTTTTTTTCCTTTTTTTTTTCCCCCCTCAACTCTGGTCAGCAGCTGTGTTGTTTATAAAATGAATGGCGGTCTTAATGAAGCAATAGATAGAAACAGTGGGAGGCTGTGTCTGTCTGTTACAAAGGACCGAGGGGGAAGGGCTGATCGCTTAAAATACCCTGACATTCTTTCATTTATTTAAATATTAGGCACAGCAGTGATCAGCTATCAACATAAAGCCTATATTTGGCTCAGTGGAAACAGTAAATCCACACATCAAAACAGCTGTTCATATATACAGACCCAGAGAGATTTTCAGTTCCAGTAAATGCGAAATAGGGGAAAAAAAAGTACAAAATAATGCAAAAAGAAAAAGCAGACGGCACGTGAGAGGGGGGAGGACTAAGCTGCACTTGTGAGACCCCGCTCAATGTGTTGTGTTGGTAGAAACAACAGACCATGTTATCAGCACATTGAGGATTGCAACAGATACTCTGCCCAAGATGCAAAAACAGACATGAAGAGGATTCCAGTACTGGAGAGAAAAAATAAGCAGCTTTGCTATAAACAGTTTTCTCTCTAGTTCAGTCCATTGCTTGCAACACACAACATTAATCATAAACCCGCAAAACACATCTAGGTTAAAGTTCCCAGTTGTTTAGTCTCTAGAGATTTTCAAAGAGGAAAGCAGCATCCTTCAGCACAAAAGTCCTGCTGCGATGACATGGTATTGGCACATACTCTTCCAGCCCTCCTGTGCAAGGACAGGGAGTGGGAAACAATGTTTAAGCTTAGCCAGATTTTTTTACAGTAGATTGAGACTCAGGCAGAGGTGGAACAAACTCAAATTTCAGCAATGACATCCTTTTTATTAGTGGTTTTGAAAAGCATCAGTACTGCAAATATTTGGTACTCCAGATACGTTAATGCAGCCAGGAAGCCTCTTGGTCCCCAAGAGCCCATTCTCCTCTTCCACTCTATGCAACAGCAAAAGCATTGTCAGGGTAAACCATTTATTTTTTACAAACCTCCTGCTATCCAGTCTGAATTTCCTCTATACTACAGAGCTCTGGGTTCCATGGTGGGCATTTACTCTTAGAGAACACGGTGAAACTTCACCGTATCTTTTCAGGTTTAATGACACTACCCTATCCAGGCTAACTCTGTTCCAAAGAACAATGCAGGACTCCACATTTGCCAGTTCTAGGAAGGGACTTTATAAGAATTTCTAATAAATCTGCAAGCCACATGCATTTTTTTCGGTTATAAGACAAGTGAAGGATGCCAGGAGACCAGTACTGCACAGAAACAGGAGTTAAAACTACTTGTAAAAGACAAGACACCACTCCTCTGTACTGTCCTCCAGCTTCTCTGGGCATGTACACACTGTTCCTTGCCAAATGAATACTTTTGGTTACAAAGTTGACATTTACAGTGGTCCTAGCAACTCCTCATTGCTCAGAAGTGCAGATCCCTTTGTGCTGCAAGAACACTTGGATGCATTCCTTCCAGTTAAACAAAAATAAACTGCCTAGGCTTGACAGGCACACCATGGTGTCATTGTGGAAGGAATGATTAGCCATTCCCAGAAAAGTTCAGCAAAGAACTTAACTTTGCCCTTCTTTTGTAAGATGAGTTGGCATATGTTCCTCCCATTTTCACTGGCACTGGCTGTGGTTAACTAAATGGAAGTCCTTTGCTGGTATCAGATCAACCAGGACTGATGAATCATCACATCTAGCAGAGCCCTCTCAGGTATGCCAAGTATTTGCTTTTGGTTCTTCCTATCACAGAATTTTTTGACATACAGGAGGAAGGAGCAGCCTAAAATAGTTCCAGCAAGGCCAAAAACCCAGCTGTCCCTGAAAACCCCACCATGTTAAATCAGTCATTGGGTAAGAGCACCACATCCTCACTAAGTTCCCATGCAGAAAGCACAGCATCAGTGCTTCCAGCTTCCTTGTAACTCAAAGAACAAAGCCTCTAAACTTGCAGAGGGATGCTACCCCATAAAGGGCAGATACTGCTCAAGTTACAAAACCCCCAATCTTTTCAACAGGAAACCACAAATATAAGTTTAATATGAAAAAGACAACTGTGCTTTTGCTTTAAGGACGGAAATAAAACAAAGTTTTAATTCTTTCCTATACCCCTTTAACTTCCTCTCCTCCTTGTATTTGGGAGATCTTTTTAAAACATCTTTGTGAACTATTAAACTTTTCTTTACTGAAGTTAGATTACTGCAAGAGGTCCAAGAAGAACAGGTTTTAGAAACTCAAAGTGGCATCTACAATTTAAGTCAAAAATACCTCCAGAGACTGCTGAGGAATGTGTTGCACATAAACAGATTTACAGATCAGATTCAGAACAGAAAGGGTGCAATGAGCACGGCACCAACTCCAGGGAGGAAGTCAGTGAACAGACCACAGACAGTACTGTCTAGTGCATAGATATCTAGACAGAAAAAGAAAACTTCTAACAGCAAGAAAATAGCACTTCTTATCAAACTCTCAATTTTGTTATGCATTTGTTAGAGCAAATTATCCTTTACTACTTTGAGTAGCAAGTCACAAGTAACAGCAAAGTGTGTTTTGTTTTCTTAGTGCAAGTATAAGGCTGGAGTGGAAAAAAGTTCTAAGCACGAAAGTAAGGAAGGGCAGAGATATCAGACAAAAAAAAAGATTTCATTGATATGAAGGAGTGACAAGAATATGCTCCCATTGAGACAGATTACTGTACCTCTGGTTAAACATGCAGACACCAGACATTGCAAAGTTACAAATTTATTTGTTTTGAAATAAATACAAATATTTCATTAAGAAACTTTTCTTGATAGACTTTACACAATAGCTTTATTCTTTCTGAAATTGTCTGTTCTTTCCACAAACCATTACAGATATTCTACACAAGAGCTGAAGTTAGTCAATATAAAGTAACCTAGACAGTGTTCTTCTGAACAAGCAATCCCAAAGTATTAACATTTGCTATTTAACTGCTCGGCATTTGAGTTTTCTTGTTTGTGTGAGGATTGCAATGCAGCAGGTATGCACTGGAGCTTGGGAAATTCTATTCCACTACTTATGAAAGAACAAACTTAAGAACATCCAACTGTGAAAATCTGACTGGTGGAAAGGTATCAAGCCAATAACAAAGAAAGTAACCCGAGGTACCAAGAGGCTACCTAAAGATGCAGAACCAGCAGATCATTAACATTTATGCAGTCATTAAACACTGTATTTCACAGATACAGTGTTGCCACTACACCACTTTGTGGAATACTCTTCTCAGCACCAGTGAGATTTCAGAGTTTCAAATCTAGTAATTAGTGGAAGTTGAATGTACAGTATCTAATTACATGCCATCCTACAGTTATTCATCTCTCCTGACAAAGAACAGCTGGATCTGACTTCACTTACAGAATTCCAAATTTATCACATTGTGCTGGACACAAAAACTTGAGCTGCAAAGATAAGAAGCTGTCTGAAGGAAAAATCAAGCTGTTTCTGCTTTGCTGGCACATACGGCTACCCTACTTGTTACAACTACACCAACTTTAACAGTGTGGTAAACCCTTTAGCCCAAAATCCAAGGAAATGCTACCTTGCTTATTAAATTCAAATCCTGTCCTTATCTGGCTAAACGGGCTTTTAGAGTCTAGGAGGGGGGAAAGAAAGGAAGACTGGAACTAAATCTCAAAAAAGTGAAATAAAAAAGCTTAAAGATTTAGTTCATCTCAAAGTCACATTAAAATTGCCTATTTTAGTAGTATAGTATTTGTACATAGGAGAATAGGCTTGAATACTAATTAATTAGAAGGCCTATAAATGCACAATACATTAACTATCATTTGAATTCAAGCTATATACAACATATTCGACTCCAGCTTCAACATGAGGCCATAACGCATTTTTTTTTGTTTCCTTCCTTTAAAGCCATCTATAACAGTGAGATTTTTCTCCCCCTCTGAAACTAGTCTCAAATTGTGCCAGTTTACTTCAAGAGAATAAGAAATAAAAGGGACATGTAACAGCTTTGATTTTAAAGGAGGATATTCAGCAAGTCTGGTTTGACTCTGAAGTGTTTACAACCACATCAGCTTTTGGCAAGTATCCTTTAGAATTTGGCATCCACTGAAGGAGGGTACAATAGCAGCAACTGTCTGAGCTACAAGAATAATGACAGAGCAAATGAGATGCTTCTTTTCTTTGGTCCCTGTCAGACCCTGGTGAACAAAGTTCATCCTACAGAATAACTTCAGATTATTACCAGTTATGTTTTTGTGATACACAGGGGGCATCCATTACTTTTTCACACTGTGACCAGTTTAAACCTCCCACAGCCATCTAACAGGACACTTCCATGGATTTGGGGCTTGATTGTTCAGCGTTGCTTGCTGAGTTTGGCGTCAGCTCAATGCGCGTGTCTGTGTGGGAGCGGTTCCTGGTGCCCTCTCCAGTGTGGGATCGGCTCCTTGTTCCTTCCCCAGTATGAGACCGGCTCCTTGTGCCTTCCCCAGTATGAGACCGGCTCCTCTGTCCTTCCAAAGAGGTTACACTGGAGCCAGAAGCAGTGCGAGACCTCATCAGCCTGGTCATGCTAGCAGAGGGGACTGGAAGAAGAGTGTTTTGTTAATGCCTTGCTTCATGGGCTTGGAAGAAAGCCCTTGCCTTTCCCTCCATCCCTTAACCATCCCTGGAAAAGCCTTCAGGGCTCAATATACACTTTTCATAGTGGCTTCACATGTAGAAGTACTACTGCTCCAGGAATACAGTTAAGGAGCCCAAATTACTATGGTGAAATTGGTAGTGAGGGCTGAGGGACTCAAGAGAGAGCTTCATGGTGTGTTGCTGTGGCTGCAACAAGCCAGAGGGAAACTAGAGAGACTCACTAGACCTCCCATTACTTTCAGATGCTCTCTACTATTTAGTAACATAATTTGGTCTGAAAACCCTTTGCCCAGGCACTACAGGTATTTTGGGTTTTTCCTGTGTCAATGTATATCCAACAGGGTAAAGATCGCACATCTGGGATCATAAGACTCTCTAGGTGCCCAAACTTTGGTGGCCAAGTGAACCATTCCATAAAACAAATACTTACTGTATCCCATTCCCTGAACAAAGTATTTGAAAGCTTCTGCAAGCTTGGCAGGCTGCAAAAGAAGGAGAGTATTGTATGTTCAGCAAGTTAGTTACATTATGTTATAGAAGCCACAGATGCCCTGTCTCAAAAGGGACATCTTAAATATTCTCTGGGTTCTACTGAATGTCTGAAAACTTCATTTACATGAGAAAATTCCACCATTCCCCTCCCTAGTCTGTTCCCCTGCCCCATTATTTTAATAAATGGACACCTCCATTTGAAAACGAGAGTTCCAAGGAAGTGACAACAAGTGATGGAAGCCTGGCCCAAATCTTCCTTCTGCAGTTACTGAGGCAAGGGAGCCAAATTAAAACAACTGCCCTCAAAATATACAAGGCAGTTCATACAGGGTTGGTAATTGAGCAATTCCTAATCAGCAGAGAACAAATTCAGCTAGTTGGAGCTGATAGTTATGTTTATCGGGGAAAAAAAGCTCATCAGGAATATGCAAGCACAACTGCCTACAACTGACACTCTTAGAATGAGGGACTCCCTATTTTTCCCTGCTGCTGACACAGCGGCTAAATAGGCCTCAATCTCAATTATTGACCTTGCAAATATTGCTTTTATTTTGGTAATAATTTTATCTGAATCCCTGCAAGTAATGGACTTTGCATTACAAAGGAGCATTGCCTATACTCCTGTGTGGTTTTTACAAAGCCTTTTCCTCCTCCCACTATAAAAGCACACACTGCCTGTACTGGGACTTCTCAGCTGCAGGTAATTATAAATTCTGTTTCTTCCTGAAGTTCAAAACCACCACATTATATTGCTTAGAAATCTGTTTAGAAAACACCACACCCTAAAGCTGATTTACAGGTCAGCTGTTTTAGTCAAGCCATACTAAAGCACAGGTAAATTTTTAACTTTCCCAGCCTGGTTTTATTAGCAGCCTTGGAATTTATGCCTAAGTATATTTCAGAAACTTCAGTTCATTTTCAGTCAAGCTGGGTCAGTGTAACACAGCATTGTTATTTCCTGCCTCCCACTTTCTTGATCTATACTATAAATAGTCCAAATAAAAATGTGTTTTTAAAACACTAGTGCTCAAACCTTAATCCATGTTAGCTTAATAGTCAGGCATAAAATAATACCTCTGCATTCCCACCTCAGATCTTTACTGGTCTCCCAATCCTAATTTTGCACTTGATTGGTCTTTAAAGAAAAAAGAAAGCTCAGATGACAGACTGACATCATTATACATGAAATCATAACCATCCTTTTGGCTGACATTTGGGAACAGCAAGTACCCTACAGGAAAACACACATTTGTTGCAGTCTGACACGCTGCAGAACAGGATTAGTAGGATTTCCATCAGCCAAATCCTACCTGGGAAACTTGAGGGAGCCCACCACAGTCAGCCATCTGAAACAGGGACAAGAATATCCAAGTTACTATAACGCCAGATGAACTAATTTATGCTCAGGATATATTAAAATGATCTTTTTAGATCTCTGGCAGAATAACATTTCCCTTAGTTGTGTGAATAATGTCTACACATATGAATGCATCAGAGTATGCAGTTAAATGTTTGTAACAGCTATGACTGCACCCCCACAGTGTCTTGATCCTCAGGAAAAGCATCAGCTGGAGCTACATTTGTAGCTACATTTTGCTAGGCAGTGACTACCATTTTTTTTTAGAAACTAGCTTATTAGTCTTGGTCACAAGTTCAGTTCTGAATTACAATGATTTTACTCAATACTGACCTGAATGACAAATAGGGGAAAGAGAACAAAGACCTAAGCCTCAGAGGTGGAAGGGAAAAACACTTTGCTGAGATTGCAGATGGCAAGCATCAGCCTGACTTGCCAAGGGAAGCAGGGAAAGCCAAATTATAAAAGCTATCTTGAGTGCATGCAATATTTTTGGAGCACTTCATTTTTCCTGCCACTCCACCCCTCACAGTCAACCCAACAAAAACAGTCCTGTTCCAGGGAACACCACAAGCTGAAAACAGTTGAGTTGTAAATTACAGGAAACCCCAAGTCCTATCTAGGATAAGTTAGCAGCAAAACAGGCCTGTAGCAGGCATCAGTCATATCCCTGAACTGAGCAGGGGTTGGCCACTGATTGAGGATCTGAGACAGGGTCAGAGTTTTTCTGAAGTTTAGTCTGCCATTTCCATGTGGTAGGTCGGCAGTGTAACTTCTCAATATTAGGAGGAAAAACCATTTAAAAAAAAATCCTAATTTACAACATTTTTCACTGACCAGTTCAACGGAGATACAGTAAGAGTAGCAGCAGAAGCATGACCAATCTTGTTTCACTATTCACATGCTATTACACTCATTGCATTTTTCTTCATCAATAACGAGCTGAAAATTCCAGCCATATTTTGAATGCCAACTATCAGCCAAAGCTGATATCACCATGCTTTTCAGTTTGGAAGTGGATTTTATCAAGTTTTTGAAAAATTAAAACAAAAAAAAAGACATTTCCAAAAGTAAGATATCCTGGAATGTGTCCACATAAAAGGGAAGATGACTAAACTGTGTCTGATAAATCATCTATCTATTCATCTGACGCTACTATTGAGGGCCAAGCAAGCACAGGAACAGAATGAGTCCGTTTGTACTTCCATTCTTCTGACAGCTTTTTTTTTTAAAGCTTTCCAAATATCTCACGATCAACTTTGACAGCTCTAGTCAAATTCATTATGGGTATGTGAAATACTGAGCATTTCAAGTCTCGTCTCCAGTGTTTTAAAACCATAGAGCTGAGAAATTCCCTGTTGTTAACCTTGTCTGGTTTATCCCACTAAAATACTCTTACCCTTAAATAACTACCCTTCCACATCAGAACTGGATTCTCACTGTGCTATCTGTACTGCATTGCATTGCTTTGGTTCTGGTTTTTTTTTAGTTAATCCAGCTGAGAAAAATGTTTATTTTAAAGAATAGCTTTTGTTATTACCTTCAGAAGTGTGGTCCTTGTTGGGTCCAGCTTTGAGTTGCATTCAACCTACAGTAATGAACAGCAGCACAAGGCATTATACACAAGATTTTCATTAGGAACTGCTGGATGAATATAAATTAAATATCTTGTTTTCTGGCTTAATAAAGACTTAATTGGGTACCTTAGGCTTCTGTACAAAGACTCTATTTATAAATATATGCATCTTTAAACCCGAGCAAGTCAGCTCACATTTCTGAACTGTACTCTTTTCCATGTACAAACTAACGCATTTATTGTGTATTTGAGATTTTTTACATCTGTTTCTGGGACTCCAGTGGCAACAAACACTGTTTATCTTGTGATTTGGTGTCATCTGGTAGTGTCCCAAGCAGCGAGCAGCCATGTGGCTACAAGCCAGCAGACTGGGCATGCCCATTAAGGCATAACATTTCAAGTCACCCAGTCATCTGGGGCAAGTTATAATGGTCAAAAAGAAGCTCTTCACTTCCATAGTGATCCAAGGCAGAGCTCCAACACCCCAGAACAAGTTCAAATACCAGCAACAAATTCCTCTCTAAAGGAAAATGTTTGCAATTCGCTAGAACTGCTGTGGCAATTGTTCCTAATGCAGTAGCTATTAAATAACGGTAGACAGACAGAGGGGACAAACAGTGAGGAATTAATAGCAGCTTTCCCACAGTCTGAAAGAGGAGAGCCAAGCTGTGCTGTAGTCGATAGCCAGCAAGGTTGCTGCGTGGTGTGAGCTCTGCTGGCCTCGTGCAGCTCCATCTACCCATTAGCACAGAAAAAAAACAGCTTGATATACGCACCACAGCGTCCACTGCCGGGGAACTGTCGCCCACCACCAGGAGGACAGGGCATCTGCAAAGAAGCACACAAGTTGTATTATCTCTGTGATCTGGCCCTGACTTGCCCTAAGCTTAATTTCGTATTGCTAGAAGGACGAGACAGTGAAGAGCATGAAAATTTGCTTTGTATCCCAAATACAGTAGATTTTATGTATGTTTAAGGTATTAGCTGCAGACCTACTGATATGCTCTGATACCTTGCCTGAGAACCTGTCCTTTTCCCCACCTTGTAGCAACCAGCCCTTCACAGTGCTATTATCCTTTGTTTTATAAGAAATTGAATAACGGGCTTCAGCATCAAAGTTTCACCACCAACCCCCCAGGCCTCTGAGCTCCAACTTTCAGATTCAGCCATTCAATTTCAACCAGGCTGGCAGATAAGTAGAATCTCAAAGTTTCCTGTGTGTAAAGATAAGCAGTTGAGCAGAGACAGACTTGAAAACTGTTAGGTTGCACAAGCTGCAGCATAAGTAAAAATCTTTTAGCAGAAGATCTGGTAGACAGTCATTCTCATACCTGTTCCGCCTTCCTGAACATTGTTTTATTTTGCTTCTTAATGGCTTTTTATTTCATTTTTTTTTGGTTGTATAGGTACAGCTCAAGTGTTTTCAGAGCTGTAGTTTCCATTAACTAAAACATATTTATGGATAAAGCTAAGTACATCTACCTTTCAAGTGCTTACTTGGTAAGTCCAAGTTTACAGAGACACAGTGACAAGAACTACTTAACTTTCCATTTCAGGTAATGCAATTGTGAAATTTGAAGAGGGGAATTCTTCCTAGAAGCAGTCCTTGACTTGCAGTAACATAGTGCCTATATGAAGTTACAAGATCCTTTTCTAGCACATAAGCACATTCAGCAACAGCTGTGCAATGCATATGCAGTGCACCCACTGACCACATCTCTTGGCTCACATCATGTACAGGTGAATAGGTAGGAAAGAAAATACTTACTGAAGAGTGACAACATTTATTCCAGGAACAGGTCGCTCAATCTCTAGGTCTCGCCGACTGAAAATATTGAGAGGACAAAGGCTGTTAATACACTGAAGCTTTAAAGATACTTCCACAGTCTTATAGTCCAGAGAAAGCACAGACACCTACATATGTTAATTTAATCTGATACATATTGTAGCCTCCACAAGTGATGAAAACCCACTCAAACTGAAGTATCAGTGCCTTAGTTCAGTGCCAGGGTACCACCTTTCTCCCCACCAATTGACAAGCTCCTTCTCCCATAAGCACATCCCTAAAAGCACTGCCAAGTAGAACTTTATACTGGGGGAACATAAGTAACTCCACCACACAAGGAATACTGGTTCTAAGAGCTGGACAGCCTCTTAAAACAGTTCCCGGTTAGAAATCAGGTAAACGTATTTACCTGTTGTAAGAGTTGACAAAGAGATGAAGGTTGGTTTGATTCATATCATTAGTAATATGCTGACGGTAAGTATGGATCAGGTCATGGTTGCTGTGAATCTCTTCCTAAAGAGGAGAGAGAATCGTTCAGAATAGGGGCTGTTTTCTGAAAGGGTCTGAAGACATGGCACAGCAGTCATGTATTAGACTCTTATCTACACAACAGGAGTGCACCTTTAGGGAAGGGACAAGTTCTAGTACCCAATGGTGTCACCCAGAATTAACAATAGCCTCCAACTGCAGTACTACATTTTTCACTTTAAAACTTCAGTATGTTCTAATATCAAGATCTTATAATTGCGAAACGCAGTTGTAGTGCAAATGATTACACTCAAGTGTGAGGTTTTAAAACAAAAAGATTCAGAACAAGAAGCTCAAACATTTTGAGGGTAAAGCAGATGTTGAAAGCTTACAAGCATATATAATGTGGAACTCCATTTCACAATAGTAAATAACTAAGCTCAAGGAATTCAATCACTAACATTTTCAAATAGTTTGGTTCTAAAGTCTTTGCAGATTAGTTCCTTGTTCTGCTGGAACGGAGTTTTTCATTGCATTTACAGTTTCAAGCACAGCAAAACAGTTGTGGAGACACTGTGGCACTTTCCATTAAAGCAGGCTTGCATGGAAATGCACCATCAGTACTAATAACCAACTCTCCCAGAGTTACAAGCATATTATGGTATAAAAAGCCTGTGGGGTAATGCTGCTTAGAACATGAGCACATAGCACTTACACTCATGTTTAAGTATTTGCTGTCTAAAGAGGGAGTGGTCCCTACTGCAGTTGTCATGACTGAGATCCACTTCAGTCAGGACACAGCAAGTTTCATGGCAGCACATTCCCTCCAAAATATTGGGAACACAAGTATCAACCCTATTTCACAGTTTAACTTTGTACTTTGTTGCTTCAGTGAAAGCTTCTCCTCTCTTCCCAGCCTTGGGTGGTACATACAGATGACTAAACACAGCAGAATAATCTTTTGAATGTCCTTACCTTTCCAAAAAGATGTGAAATGACCATGTCTGGTAAAGCATTTGTCCAACCTGAAATCTGAACAGCAAGATTATCTAAGTATCTAATATTAAATCAATCCTTGATCAACTGAAACCTTTCAACCACCCTTAAGTAGACCAATGGATTTTTCCCTGCGGTCCCTATATGTACAATACCCTGAATGGGTATTTTTTCCCCTTCAACTGCAACACCATTACATGTTGCTTGAGTTGTTCTCATAGGAAGTCGTTGCTAATAAATTATATAAGGAACAAACTACAGGTGGAATAGGCATATAGGGAATCACTCCTTGTAAGAATGCCAAGCAAACCAGTCAGATGGGCATTATTTAATCTGTACAATCTCCTCTCTAACAACGCACACTTTGCAGCTGTTACTTAAAGCTCATATCCCAGAGCATACGCTCCTGCTTTGGAAGGACAGTAGGATACAGGGCACTCGCTGTACTCCAAAGGTCATCCATACATAAAAGAAGCAGAAGGCAGAGACACAGATACAGAAGAACTTAATTGCAGTGAGACACTGGGCGAGATAATCAAAATGGATCAACTGGTATATTTCAGCCTAGAGCAGTTAATATACTTCCAGATCAAATCTACCAAAACTGGTATACAAAACTATTTTTTTAAAAAAATGAATAACTAAGCCTTGAAGGAATGTTACATGTCAGCTCTGGAAAGTTTCTCCTAGCATTCTAAGGTTATCATTACATTTAATATCACACTACTACACTTACAATGGGTTTGCTCTGTGTGGTTCACAACAACTACTATTCACTTAAACATGAACCTGAATAATACAAAGTGTTTTCCATTAGTTTACTGCGAAAAATATTTTAGCAGGTTAACTCTGAGTGACATGTAATGTAACTTTTATACTTATTTGTATATGCTGGTTTCAGAAAGATTTTTAAACCATTTTTCATTGCCTGTTTTTCCACATACAGTTAATAATTAACAGGAGCTTCTTTGTATGTGAACATTTTTACTGTCCACAGCTAATGTCCTTTTCTGAGTCATTTTGGCATCTAAGACCCAGCTAGATAACTGAAACCCGGCAGATGTTGTTCTGAATATTTTTCTGTGCTCTAGTTCATGTTTCGAACTCTGCTGGTAAAGAAACCCATGAATAAGAAAGAACTGAATGTTACATGATGCTTGATATTTACTAGAAAGTTGCTTCAAAAATACCCTGTGTCCAAGCTAAACCAGGTTTTCACCAGCAGTGACCAGTTCTTAAGAACTGTCCATATCCAGTAGCTCCATTATACCACAGGTATCTGTTTCCTTGAAGTACTTATTTTTATTGCTAGCTCTGCTGCAGGTATGTTTGATAATAGAAGAACAAACCCCAAAGATATCCTGCCTCTGCAGCCATGTCTTGACATACAAGCTTGCCCAGCTCCTCATGCTCGACAGGCTCACAGCGGGATTTATTTTTTCTAACTTAAAAATGTTTACCTTAGTTGCTGCCCAGTCCATCCAACCTTCAGCACAGGGGTTTACATTGATGAGAACTAATCCCTCCACCATCTCTGGGTGGTTTAACTGCAAAAGAAAATATTCAAGATTCATCACATATCTTTTGAAACTTGACTGTCAGCATAAAATTTAAATTATCAAATTATCTCCTGGGGATGAAGGTGGTAGGTCTAGTTTTATCTTGCACAAAACAAGCATATGTATGGAAAAAAATTTTCATTAAAGCAATTCAACTGAGCAGCTGTAGAACATTAAGATTTAACTTCTTCTCCACCCTCAGTTTAAATAGAGAACTCCCATTAAAAAAACCTTCTGCAAATTAACTGGGTAGAGCCCAGGCCTTAAAATGGAAAATCTAGGTCTTCTGGATTAGCTATCCCGCAGGTTGTGGTATTTCACTTAAAAGCCTAACTGCTTACTTAAATGGGCATGGCAGAGCAGGAATTCTCTGCACACACGATGGGGGCAACAACACATCAGGGAAATCAGACTTGAGGCTTTAGGGAAATTCTATGAAACTTACAGCAAATCTCGTTAAGATGTAGGCACCGGCTCCAGTTCCCATTCCTATAACAGTCTTCAGCCTGCACAGCAATTGAACGGAAGAGACAAGTAAGACAACACTGAAAATAAATTAACCCACATCAGCAGCCTTCCTCTTTCACACGCCAGGATGTATCTACATGGAGGGTGGGCTGCATCTTGGGCAAACCATGGACTCTCAGCAATGCCACTGGCCCCAGTAAGGAGCCAGATGCAGCAGCTGGTTTGTTTTCAGCAGATTTGCAGGATACTGGTGTTCATGTATGGCAGTACAGAGCAATTCTCAATTATCTTTAAGTCAACATATTAAGCAACCATAGCATTGTTCCAATCCTGGAAGGAAACAGTCACTCTCTGCCAGAAAAATTTATAAGATAGAATCCTGAAATATGAAATACAAAGCTCTTCCCTCCCCAGGCTTCCCCTACACTCCCCAATACAGCTAATCCAACTGGGATGCTGATTCCTGTAACAGAGAGCTGGCACAGAAACCTCCTGTGCTATCCAGCCACTGGGGTGATTAAGTTTAAACTTCATAACCAAACAGGGCAGAGACAAACCAAATATTTGCATTAACTGAAATTGGTTTTAAAGCATCACCTTCAAGGTCTTAGAACATACACGACAGGGAAGACTAGACAAAACCGCTCAGAAAAACAGCTTATAACGTGCTTTAGGAAAATACCCGAGGATAGCTATTCTCATTAGCAATGTTAAATCAAGACTTTGTTAAGCATACTCCAGTTTAATTGATTTTCAAGATAGTAACATTATACTAATATATTTTTTCAGTGCAAGAGCAAAATTGGCACAATTGTGCTTTACATTAGGTATTTTGAAAACCACATCTCTCAAGAAGATAATGAGGTAAATTGGTCCAATGTATTGCAACACCTGGTTACAACAGCTGAACAATTGTTTAAATTTGGGGTGCTCATCTGAGACTAAACCCTTCATCAGCAGTCCAGCCTGTTTGTTCTTCAAGGCTGACTAACCTTGAATGCCAGCTTTTCCGTGTTTGAACTGAAAACCCCTTGGAGGTTCCCACCTGCACACTTCATTGTATACCAGGAGCACCAACTACCAAGAGAAGGTGAGTTTCTCAGCTACAAGTCCTGCTGAAGCTAAGCTTTAACCTAAACTTGTTGTAGGTAGTCAGAGGAATACTGCTATCGCATCCTTGTAAAATGACAAGCTGGCATCTGCACTTGGTAGCAGAGGATGCTTAAGGAGGTTGGACTGACCCCCTCAACACTCAAGCCACAGAAACAAAATATTGAGTGTCTTCAGATGGGACCACGTTTTTCTCTGCTAACCACACAGGAAAACGTGGGTTGTTACAAGAGGAAGAACAGATTGTCTGTGCCCTGCCCCTGTCAGGGCTACACACAAAAAATACTGAAGGAAGCCCCTAAATTATGCACATGGGATTTCACTCAAAGTTGCTTCCTGTTTAAAAACAAACAGTATTTCAAAAAAGGTCAAAAAATAACCTCTTTCTGAAACAAAGTCGAAAGTGATGCATCTATCTTGGAGTAATTAAAAGCAACTGCAACTATAATTCTAGCAAACAAAATGCATGACCGAAGCTTCGGGGGCAGCACAGTTGAATATCTGCTCTGCCCTGCTCTTTGGTGTGCCATGTAGAGAAGCAGAAAAACAGGTAAGTAATTCTGCACTCACCCAAATTGTTTCAGGATTCCAGGAAGCATTTCGGCCAGTTGATCCATGGAGGGATACACATACCTACAACAAATACGTGTTTGTGGAGTTACTTTAAATATCACAGCCTACTCAAAGCGGTGAAGATACAGTGTTCACAGTAGATTTAATACCAAATATGCTCACTACCAGATCACTAACATTATGAGCTGAATTTAAGTCAGGAGCAGGTACAAGTAATTTAGCAGAAATGTAAGTGTACTCTATATGGCACTTTATGGGAGTTACAAGACAAACTAAGATAGTACCAAAACTGGTAAGAGAGACAGTAGAATGTTACCATGCTTAGGGACACTGTTTAGTGGTGGACTTGGCAGTGTTCACAGTTGGACTTGATGATCTTAAAGGTCTCTTCCAACCTAAACGATTCTATAATTCCATGATAGATATCTGGTCCAGCTGAGAGCAACATAGACCATAACAAATCTCTTCCAAAAGAAGTTATCACTTAAAATATATGAAAACATTTGAACTTGACAGGTGAGTTTCCAACCACATTCACCACATTTGTACTTGTGGTCCACCACAAAAAAGTTTCCCCATGTTGCAGAATCATAGACTACAGCCATGAGACCTAGGTCTTTGGCAAATAATTTGAATGCATGTTTCCAGGGGCACAAAAGTTTCTGCAGCCATAAAATTAGGATAGCTTTCTATTAATATTGATGAGAATATGAAACCATAGCAAGGGCTACAAAGCTGCTGAGGACATTCAATAAAAACCACCTAACAGTTTATGTTGCTTGTCTTCTGCAGAGAAGGAAATTCTGAACAAAATCTTAGTTGAGCAGCACAGTAATAATACAGATATTTGTGCTGTAATTATGATACTATTAAACAGTGGTCTTTACTAGCATAGACCATGATGTCTACCCTATGCAGCTGACAACTTACAATTGTTAACGCTTGTTCAGGACATGAGGCTTAAAACACTTAAAAGCTTGTGTTTCAAACAAATACAAAAAGGGGTGACTGATACAGCTTTGCAGGCTGCTCTGGTAGACAACTGGGCCATTGCAGTTAACACTAGGTGAGAACCTGGCCCATCGTGACCTCCTCAGCATCAGACCAGCTTAAAAACTAAGAAGGAAAACAGACTGGCTCATGCAATAAGGGTACATATAAGCTCCTTAATACGCAGTTCTTACAGAACAACTGTTCCTTGCCTTGTACACTCCCCTCAGCATATAGGCACCTCCCTTCCTCAACCAAGCTGATTTCTGTCCAAAGGGCATCTTGAGGCAAATCTGTCTCATTTGACCTAAACGGGACAAGCATTTTGGCGAAGACAGCGCTCATGGTACACAAGGTTTCCAAGAGTTACATACAGTATTACTCATGACACACAAGTCAGGAGTATGCAGCTACCTTTGATATTCTATAGGGGTATATCACTTTGTTACTGTCCAACAACTTGGGTTTTCCACATAGGCGATCAAGTTTACTTAACCATGCTGCTGCCATTTCATACAAACCCACAGATTTAGGAAGGATGCTATAAACAAAACAAGTGATAGACACTATATAGTACCAATTTAGTTCTCTATTTTTATTCAGGATGTCATTACAAGGTAACTCAATACTTAAATTGATAGATGTAGTATCTATAAAGGAATTGCTTTATAGCAGCCCAGTTATCAGAGACAAAACACACAATTACAGCTCCAAAGTCTACTGTGAACTGGCACAGCACAACAGAGCTCCAGTAACTTAAGAGTATCAGGGCTTAAGTTCAAAAGCCAACTAATGTGTTCGCTGCAAATTTTTAATTAAACTGAAGATCAAGATTCTTTTTCCAGAAAGAGAACAACACTGAAAGCATGGGCTGTTCCCTGAAAACTCACCCAGCTTGGAAAGACGGTGCTCCATCCTGCTGACCAGGTGCATCCACATGGCAGACTGCAAAGTGCTGGGTGATTTCCTGCATATCCTCAAAGTTGAAAAGAGGATTGAAGCAAGTTTTATCTTGAGAAGGAAAAAAAAAAAGGAATAATTATGCTGAGGGGAGATAGTAAGTTTGTAGCTATAATAAAATGATTTATTAACCTGTCCTGCAGGCTAACGAAAAGTTGGTTTCATCAGGTGAGCTACGTTATAGCCTGGGAAAAGTGGCAGTCCTTTATCTCTAAGGAGGAAAGCTTAGGAAAGCCCTGTTACAAAGCAGCCCATGCCAACTTTGCTTTAAGTCCTTTAAACAAAAAAATACCTGATCAGCTCCTTCCTCAATGCTAACTAAGATTTATCCATGTTATTTTGGTACCTGTCAGAAGCATTTGATACACCAGAATCTCCAAAAATGTTTCTTTCGGTGAATTTGAAATACTAATAAAATGAAGTCAGGAGTATTCATCCCTGGTTTTGGCATAGATGAAACTATCCATTTACTTGTCCAGTCCTTTTGCTTTGGACTGTGTCAAAACAGATGGAGGAAAAAAGTATCCAAGGCTGAGATCGTTACTTGTGCTTTTGCCCAAATATTACAAGATAAACACTATATGAGCGGCTGCTGGAGGCAACTAAAGACAAAAGCATCCTTCTGGGATATACAGTGCTGTAGGCTCCCAGCTTTGAAGGGATTTTATTTCTGATGTGGGGCAATATTAACTTGGGGAGAAAATTAGCATATTTTTCCCCTGGCGTGGAAAGCATGAATTGTTTAGCAACATCTGAGATAACCAGAAAACAGTTCAACACTCTGTATGTGTTCATTCAGAGAATGTCCTCACACTACAACATGTAGGCAAAGTCACTGCAGAATGTAAAACATATTTAGCTAAAACCAGTTTAGGCAGAATATGCGAGTTTGGAAAAATGTTCCTCACCTTTCAAAGGGAAAATATACTCACCATAAAGATAGACTTTGTAACTCTACAAAGAAAAATGTCTTATTCAAAGATGGGACTCAGAGCAACCTCTGTCCTGACCCACCAAGAATCCAAAAAAAGTAAAGCAGTTTCACAAAAAATCAAGCAAGAAAACAGATTTTCTTATGAGTAATATCTGCCAGCAATAAGTAGACTTGGAAGATCTGCAGTTGTTTTTAAATGTAAATATTAAGAAACAGTAACTTATGAGAAACAGTACTGGTGAAAAGAAAAGATTAAAGATGATCTGGACATTAGGTCATATTCTCAGATCTGACGGATAAGATAAAATGCACTTATCATAGTTATTTTCTTAATACTGGCTAAGGACACAATGCCAGTACTCATTTTGTTATCCTGATTTGACATGTAATTCATATAAACCCTCAGCAGCACAAGACTTGTCAAACAGCCACCTCAGCCAAAGAACCAGCAGCCGTTGTTCTAGATCCTGCTGGCAATAAACCCTCAGCCACCCCCTACAGATGTTTTTACAGCATTTATACGTGGTCATTCTAAGGTACCAGAGATCTTTTGCTCCTTTAAGTGAAATATTCAGATTATTTACTTTAGGAGGATAAAAAATCTGAGAAACAGACTTGCTGTAAGAGAGGAACTGGGTACCATGTAACAGGTTGCAACACACATAAACGAGCAAGGACCTGGGAAAGTTTTCCTAACCATCACTGCTAATAACCTTTTATTATGGTAGTAGCATTAAGAAATCAGATTTTATCTATACTGTTAAATAAAAGGTCTACTTACGGTTCAGCCCAATATCATGGTAAGTAAGGATAGCTGGTCGGTTCCCTCTGGGAGTCCCACACATGGTGACATGGACTGAGCCATGCACCGTCTCCACATCTTGCTCCTGTCAAGAAAAGGAAGAATCTATCAGGGGTTTATCCAAGTGGTCCACTAAACATCCACTGCAGCAGATCTGACTGCAAGCACAGGCCCTGCCCCCATCCCAGGGGCTGCCTGCAGTCCCAGGGGTCTCTGGAATTTCCATGCTAATGCATCCCATTCCTGTCCATGGTGGGGGCTCCCTGCTAATGTGTTACATTTGGTTGGGTCTTACTCCAGTCCACAGACAACTACAGAAGCACTTAAGCTGCTAGCTCTAATAAGATGTTGAGGGAATAGTTAAATAGTTTTTAGCCTCATTAAATGGTAGCGTGAGAAAAAAAGCAGTTTGGTGCACTAACACTGAAAATAACAACAGTTTAAAGTTTTGACTGTCAACATTTGCAAAAGTCCAAGTTGACAAGATAAGATATTCCTGTTTTCAAGGAAAAGTACTTTAGCTCAGCAAATAACTACTGTTCCCTAAAGAAAGTACTAAGTAGCCTGTATTTGCCATAAAGACTTATCACATTGTGGGCCTTGTGATTATAGTAGCCTTCCCCAATAAACGAGAGTCCCACGTGTTAGCTTTATGGCTTGCTATGCATAGACCTTAACATAAACCCAACTATCTAAAGTGTGCTACAGAGCAGTATATCCACAACATTATCATAGTGATTATCAAAGAAACAATATTAAAAAGCATACTGCTATTATCTGAGATAACAGGGGTTTGTACTGTTTAATGATCTTAAAGCCAAGGACACTATTATCAAATTAATGACCCCTCAAGTACCATCTTTTATTTATTGGATGTCTATGTAAGTTACACGTGACTTGAGTTGTACTAACATCCACACCACAGAGCATTTGTTTCTTTTGCACTTGAACCTGAGATAGGAATAAACAATTTGTTATTTTGCCAACATGTATAACAGTTATTCATGACACTTTACAGTACTGTTACGCTCACCTAACAGTCAAGGTAACATACAGTTAGTAGCCAGTCTTAGCATTTTACCAGAACTCTATTTTCTGTACAGAACACAGATACCCATGTCGTTCAGTACAATGTACTGCCTGCTGCTGCTGTGCTTGCTTGGCTTGCTCCATGGAGTAATGCTCAGAGGCAAAATCCAAGTTAAATTCAAATTTATTAAAAATTATGCTGTAGAAATAAGGAGCATACAGCTTTTGCAAAACTCTACAGAGTAAACCCCAAAAGCTCTTCAGAGATCTGAGGTAGTAACTTGATCTAAGTCTCAGATCCTTAATTTGACACAAGGACTACACAGTGCATTATATTGAAAATATGGTACGCAACATCATTCCACACTTATCTACTTTCCTTGCAATTACATGTTTTAAGTTACAACTACAAAAATGAACCAAGATCCACCCCCTCACACTTGTACACTGTGCAAGCTAAGCATCACTGCTACTAACTATATTCCATTGAAACACTAATTTTCAGTTTTTATATCTCCTTAGAGATTCATTCCTCTGCATACTCACTGCATTATTTAGCAGGTAAGCTGTATCTTCCACATCTAACACCATCTTTAGGCAAAACAGGGTGACAAATCCAGCAAGTCAGACAGAAGTCAGTAACTGGTTCCTACTTTGCCCAAGTAGGAAACTGGGTTATATAGACAAGCTGCTATCCCACATAGGCTTATGACTCCCATAATGCCCAGCGATAAAAAATGAAACAGACTAATTCATGAGGACGTCATTATTAAATAGGATTTGAGTCAGGTTTGTCCAGGAGAGGTATTTACTCAATAGAGCTCAGACATCAAAGATGAACTAAGTCTCTGCCACATAATGTACAAAGTGCCAAATTTCAAACCTGAGAATTAGTATAGTCTTTCCTGTTTCCATCAATTTTTCATAAGCTTAGCTTCATTCCACATTTTACCTCAAATGCTAGAACACATAAAACTTATTACAAATTAAATCCTAAACAACTTCTTTCCTAAAATCCAGGACTAAAGTTTCCAGTGAGAACGTAAAAGACTTTGAAAAATTAATATGTCAGAATGGTTCTCCACAACAACAGAAACAACGACTTTAAATGTTTGAAATTTGGTTATTTCCCAACCAGACAAGCAACATTTAGTCCAAAGTATTCATACATTAGTCATGTTGCTGTACATTTCATTTTTGGCAGAAAATAGAGTATTGTAGGTATATTCATTATACAATGCTCCAAAAGAGATTTGCAGTAGCAACAGATAATAATTAATACTAGAAATTAACAATAATAGCAATTAATATTTTCTACATTCTACCTTCCTTCTGTATTTAGATAATTTTCAATACAAAGCATAAAAATTGATAGTTTGGCAACCTTAGCACTAGTAATGAGAGAAAGTTATATTGTGGAACAGACCTCTTGCTGAGTGTGGAATATAGAAATTATTTTCTCCTCAGTTAGAGGCTAATAGGCATTCTGTACCCTCAGATTGTTATTACTAGATCCTCCAGTAGAAGCACTGAAATCCTAGAATGCATTTTCTTAGGAGGAACTACCTTTCAAGAGTTGGGAAATTCTCCCTTTTTGTATGAAAATAAAAAACCTGTCCACATCAGATAAAGCCCTTGAACCTGCACATCTCACTGACCTCCTCAGCTAATTCTCCTGGAACTACAAGCTTCAAGTCTAGTTCAAACTCAGCGCCACCTAAAAACAGTTCAGACACAACAGGCGACCATATTTCTAATTACTGGCATAAATCACAGTCAGTTTAACAATTTGTTTAATTCCTCATTATCTTCACAGTAAGACTCCCCTAATTCAAGAGGTTTGTACTATTTTCCATTAGCACAAATTCTTAACAGCAAATACTCAAAAGGTTGTCCTGAAAACCAATCAATTCAGACCAGTTTCTTCAGTGACATCAAACCAGCAACTTCACATTCCCTATTGATCCTATTAAAGATCAAGAGATTTGTCTACGTGATGTAGGGATAGATGTTTTCAAAATACAGAGCACTGAAAACAGATGGCAGCACATCCCAATCAACGTCAACATTATAGTAAGAGGCTCTTCACCAACTGATTTGTATTAAAACACTATCTTGGAAAAAAATCCAAGGTACACTAATCCGATAGAAGGATAAAAGACAAATACACCATCTGTTCACATGTCTCACTTTAACTGAGGTGTAGTCTTGTCTTAGTGCCCTAAAAACCACACGTGAAACACTTGATATGAGCAATTCAAGAGAAGCTATACTAGTCTGAAAGAGCTGATCTATTCTAAAAGAGATTTTTTTGGGGGGTGTGTGGAGGGGTCGAGTTCTTTGACATTTTGCCAGGAGGTTAGAAGAGGAGGCAATTTCTAAGTCAATAACACAGAGGACAGCACAATTATTCCTTTCCCTCTCTGCCCTGGCTAAGGAAGATACGAACTGAGGAACATTTTATGAACAGGTGGTTGTTTTCTGAAGTATGGGATATTCGAGCAAAATAATTTAGTTATCTAAAAAGGAAAACCACAGACATACCCTGCACATTTCACTAAAAATGCCCTATTTTATATTTTAAGTAAAATAATACATTCCATGAAGATTATTTTAAAGCTTTCAAACATACTTAATCCTCAACTACCTTCTCATGCTTTTATTTTCATTTATAATATTATGCCTGTTAAATATATCTCCCTCTTTTGCCTTCAGAACTGAGAGAAAAGCTTCAGAGCTCTCAAAGAGGATATAAGTCACTAAATAGCTAGGAGACAGTATATTTTCTTTTCATATTACTTAAGAAATTTAATATATTAATACCTGCATATGCTATTTTCCCACGTCTTTCTTTCAATATCTTAAAGATAAAAGCGATGTGAGATTTTAATGTGGTATTGCAACTTTAGGTTTCAAATCCCATTTGCCTTGAAGCTATTTACGATTTTTCCTTTAGGTTTTTCTACTCTAAAATTGCTATTTGAATAAAAATTATGTTCTTCTAAAACTGCAATAATCGCAATTCTAGGTATTTTTCTCTTTCTATTTTTTTTTTTTTGCATTGACTTCTATTTTAAATGATCAGTATTAAGAAAAAGGTTCCCCAATTCAGGCTTTGAGTAGACTACATTAATAAGTTTAGACTTAAATGCAAGTGATTCTGCTAAGTTAGAAGCCAGTAACAAAACTTTCAGTGCAGGAACTGAAGCAGATTATTGTGATAGTTCTGTCCAGGGATTCTTCCTAGTCTGATTATCATTGTGTCACACTGCTCTGGGAAAGCACTAAACCAGAACCCCTTTCCTTCAGAGTTCTAAAAGGATGAGGAAATCCATGTAAAATGCTACAAAGCCCTTAACTGCATCCACCGAGGCCAGTGGAAAACCCACCCCATCGTGCCATGAGGATTAGCTAATTTCTCTCCCACTGCAAGGCAGCTTTCTCCTTCGCCCTCTGCAGGGAGAAGGAGGAGGAGGAGGGAAAGCAGAAGTGTTCCTTGCATGCTAAGTGATATAGATGGCCATGAGCTACAAATAGCAAGGGACAGACTCACCTCTGCCACCTACAGCTGCCACACAGCTCAAAGTTGGGTTTAGTTACAGAGAAAGCAGTCTCCTAATGGACTGCTCACTTCTGAAAGAGAGCCAGGTGACAAGGAGCCAGGTCTCCATCGGCTCCAATGCTACCAAGCTAGAGAATAGGCAAATATATCAAACTGGAAATACAATTAAAAAATGCCTGGCATTAAGCCAACACAAAGCAGCACAGGGCACACTGCCCTGTACCAGTTTATCATTAACTGTGCTAAAACAGCTTCGGTCAGGAACACTCCCTGTCTTGGGAGGCCTGGACATATTGTGCTGACCAGAGGTAGTTCAGAGCTGTCTAGTTGTTCTGTATCTTGTCTTGGTCATCCCTGCTAATTCCACAAAAGAAAGCTTTCCCTAAAGAATAACCCCACATATATCGTGCAATGTGTGATTTCAGAAGGGCGATACTGCATTATAGAGTGGCTTACTTCAAAAATGGAAACTCCGGTTTGTCTATAATAGCCTGTGAAATAAAAGTTTAATTCTTTCTAAACCTTAAAAACTGGATAAAAAATAAATCTTGGAACAAAAAAGACCTCAAAAGCAGTCATTACCTCTTTCATAAATCAACCACATAAGAACATAAGACTTGTAGTTTTCAGGACCTCCTTTCCAGTAGTAGTTCTTAACATTACGGTTGAGACTATTCTTCCAAACTTTTCCTCCTTGAACTAGAACAACTGAAGATTAAACTCTAACAAAGAAAGATCATTAAAAAAAGAAAGAGCTGACAGAACAGGGCTAAATGACAAGAACCACTGCTCTGGATTAGCGACAGTTAATCCAAAACATGAGGGGGAAAAAAACCAAAATGGCTTAGAGAATTTGATCTTGCAAGTTATTTTTTTAACTATATAATCTATATATACTCACATGGCTTACAAACCAAGCAAATTTATTCTAAGAATAGAAATGAAATATGGGTCACTTCTTGACTCTTAATCAAAACACTGCAGTATTCCTGATAGCAGACTTAATCTGGGATTCAGATTTATTTAGACCAAGTGATCAATCTGGACACAAGCTTCTTCCATGCTGTGCATAGCCCTGCAGGAAGTTGCATGGCGACAGCTTTGACTTTAACTTACATATACCAAGATTTCAGGCAGAAGATTTATCATTACAAAGGATAAGGGGCAAGACACACAATTAACGTAAACCACAATTTTACTACAGAAGGGTCACTGAAAGATGGTAAGGATGTCTGAGATCACTGTCTCCCTTAATTTCCAGGGAAAAGACTGCTGAGTTTGTGCTGCACTTTTAACCGAGTTGTAGAGCACTAACACAAATATAGACAGGCACAAAGTGCAATACGTTAGAAAGTACTAAGTTATTTCCTCCAAAGACCTCCATCTGCATATTCAAGACACCAGAGCAATTTAATAGCTTTTCTTAGTGCTGTATGATCCACCTCCCTCCCTCCATCTGACTGATAAAAATAAGACACCTATTGAGCCTCTTTCCCCAACACATTGTCCTTGTTCTCAGCAATAGGAATTCACCACTCACACTTTTTCTCAGGGCAGGTACAAGCTCCCTGGTCTTCCTCTCAGTTAAACTCAGTTTGACTTCACCAGTCAGGCACTTCCTTAGTTTCAGCTTAAGAACAACCAAGGACAAACTCCTCGGTCAGAAGCTCAAATGGCATCAAAAATGATATATACAGGGAAGCTAGGAGGATGACAAAGCCACCTCTCAAAAGCATGACATGTACGGAAAGTGTAAAGCCACCATTTGACCTACTGGGGACTTTATGAACTTCTACATTATGGCTGTAAACAAACATACAGAAACTACTGTCACTAGTGTTAACAGGTAAAATTGATTGCTTAGCACTTTCCACTGCTCCAAAGGCTTCAGAAACCTCTTGGAAACTTTCAATGACATAATGGGATACATCAAGAGGCACATTTCCTCTGAAGAAATGCATGTACACTGCTAATGAAAGAAAATTAACTGGGGAAAGTGTGTGTCCATGTGGGAAGGAAATATTTTGCTTTCACTGCCACTGCTGAAGAATCTCATTCTCTTAACAAGAATAGCGCTGTCTGCAACCCAGTCACCTCTCTTGGATGAAACTTCCTCAGCTTCAGCCTGAAAAGACCTCTTGCAGTACCCTTCGCATCGCTACATCAGAGCACCATTCAGACTCCTCTCCCACAGTAACAGTATTTCTGGCAAGCAGCCATTTCTGATCACATTTTGTTAGTTTTACAAAACGTCAATTCAATTTCCCCTTTTACCAAAAAAAAAAGAAAAAAGCTTTACTTGCCTGAACATCGAAGTCAGGAAGGAGGCGAGTGATAGCCTGTGAAGAGATTTTAAAGCATTAATGCAGGTAACATTTGCAGCTAAAGAAGTCTATCCTGAGACATGTGTGCACTAATCCATTGGTCCTGCAGCTGAAAGTTCTGTCTGGCTCCTTCATTCAATGAAAGCTCTCTTGCTGACAATCAAAATTCACCCAAGAGCGTTTATCCACTAATCTTCATGGAGAACATAAAAGCAGTAAAATATCAGATTATAGACCAGCAAAGTAAAGCACAAAAGCTAGTACACCTTCTTTTAGGTCACTGGATGAGTCAGAACAGTAAAACATTGAACTTTTCTCCATTGTTTACTGTAGCCACAGGATAGTCAACAGCCATCTCAGTTCTGCCTAGGATGAAAAGCTGTTGTTCGTGAGCATCCACCAAGCACTCACAACTCTGTTAAGCCGTAAGAACTGATACTTGGTTGCATGATATGAAATGTGGGAAGGGTTTTATCCTAGTCAAAACTAGACCTGTTATGTTTGTGAGGCTGGCTGGACGTGGAGAGGTCCATTCCAACCTGTGACCAGTCATCACCGCTACTGATAAATCCTACACCTGTTGAGGATCTCCACCAGAAAATGAGTAGGGTGACAACCTCCCCATCTCCCATAGTCTAAGAGGCTTGTAACTGCAAAGGAAGAAGTGTCTTACAGTCACCTCCTTTTATTAAAACAAAAGGAAGATTTGAAGTTCATATTTCCACTAGAGGGCTGAAAACAGCCAAGGAGCACTTGTTATGCTGCAGACTACCACAGGGAAGTCAAAGCTCAAAAAAGGTGTATAGAGATAAAAAGCTTAAGATACTGGCAGCGAGGTCACACAGTCTCAGAAGCCCAGGTAAAATAAGGATGGAAGATATCAGAAGCAATATAGTTTGCTGTCTTGGGCAATACAGTCTCCCATGCTAGACCTTGGACTTGCAGTCCAACCCATAATTATGACAAGACTCTAGAGCCATGGTCTTCAAGCAATTAGTGTCTTTTACAAGTGAACACTTTATCTAAACAGTTGACTGAGTGTGTGGAAGTCATTTTACACAGCCTTAGATTTAGAAAACATACTAAATTTTAATCTTACTACACTGTTGGTGTGATGACCTTTTAAGCATAGCTAGTTTTACACACTTGTGTTCCAGTGAGGTCTAGAGTTGAAAGGCATAAGTAGGTATGGCACTTGTCTAGATAGTGTATGAAATAAAGCTGCATCAATGTTCAGGAATGAAGACTGAGCTGTAGAAAAAAACTAGACACCACAAGCTGGGATGTGATTGTTAACCTTAATAGTTACTGAGTGTTCTTCAGGGTAATCTTTCTCAAAATACATTCAGTAACTTCTTTCACTCTACTTTAAGAATGGTCACAGAGGAAATCAAACTCTGTGGTCATTTCCTGCACAGACAAAACTGAAGGTAACATCGTGAATAAAAGCATACAGGGTTCATTGTCAAGATTTCAACTTTTGATCAGCGTGCTACAGGAACCCTGGAAGACAGTTTTAAGACATTTCTGAACTTTAGAGAAGAGGGATTTTGGTACCCATCAGATTTCTGCTTATTATCTGCTTTACTTTCCTACTAATGAACAATATTAGCATTAAAAAGGGATCTTAGTCTCTGAAATGTTTGAGTGCTACTTTCACTGGTATCCAAACAAGCTCTGCTTTCACGCAATGTCCTTGGCAAAGGAGCTGTGTTTAAAGTTTCTCTAGCCATTTCACTGCAATCACAAGTGGAAATGGTTTTCCAAAGTGTTTACGCGAAAGAGGGAATAAAAAAGAAAGTAGCAGATAGAGCAATAAATTGTTCTATTGTAGAAAACCAGAAAAACCCTTAACACTCAACACATCATTGTCAAGGATTACAACAACTGTAAACAACAGAAAAATCTTATTTTTGATTCAAAAAAAAGCCAACAAGTTGTTTCAGGTATTACAGTGAATTACTTGCCACAGACATACCAAAGCACAGAGTATTGCTAACACCAAAGTGTCAGCCAGCCACTGAACCCAGATGCTCTGGGCAGATTTTTGAAGAAAATGGTGCAAGGGCAAATGGAAAGCATAAAAAGGTTAAGCAAAGAAAAAGGCTAGGATGTTTCTACACTGTATCCCCATAGGAAAGGCTATAGCTTGTGCACACCCAGCTGGCTGTAACTTGTAGCCCAGTGCAGCCAGAGAATTAGATGAGGCACAATCTTACCTCTGGACTCAGACATGCCCAGAGGAAATGTAAAGGCTCTCTCCATGCCTCCTTGAAAGGTAGCTGACAAAGCAAAGTTTATATCTCTACATTCAGAAATCTACATATATAGATGGATCTACATGAGACTGCCCAATCAACATAATTTAAAATAGTTAAACCCAGAACTGTCATTCTGAGAAGAATAAAAGTGTCACCACCAGATTAGCTCTACAGAAAAGTAACAACAAAAATCAACAAAGAGCTAATAATTAAGGCTCAGTTTTGCATTATTAAAAAATGCCCTCTTATTCCATCTCTAGTTTTTCTTACTTGTTTCTTCCTAATCTAAGAACACATTTGCAGTTCCAACAACAGCCCTTTAATAAAAAACATAAGATCTAAAAAGCTGTAAAATAATTACCTCCTCCTTCTCCACCAGAGGTTTCACCTCTGCAAGGTGTGAATCCTGGAACTCTGACATGGTCAGTAGCTGGTATCTGTAAAAATGAAAAAAGATTTGTTTTCAGCTTGCATCAAAGATTAAATTCAGCAACAATGAAAGATCCTGCTCCACCTCCCACCCCCCACCAATGACCCCCTCTCTCTGGTTATAATTTAAAAGAAGGTTATGAATCTCTTGTAAAATTCCTCCCTGGTTTATTTATATACACAATAAGAGACTAAAGAAATGTTAGGGCTGCAAGATCAAAGAGAATTTTGGCAGCTTCAAAATGGAAAATGCTGAAGGAAACAGGGCAGGGGCCAGTATAGAGAGAGTCATGGACACTGCCATTTCACAGGTGAAAGGAGGCATAGCCAAATCTGCACAGCCACCATCTATTCCTGAAAACAGCTTTAATACTTGTATCCGAATTTTCTTCTTTCCTTTTTTTTTTGTATTAGGCTCCATCTCCATCCCCTAGATCTTTAATAAAAGGAAACCAAAATGGACACTCATTACTACCATTTTACTCTTAGACCTGTGTGTTCTATTCTTTGGGACAAAAACACCTTCCTTGATTTGAACAAACAACCAGTATCAAGAAAAAAAAATATCTTCCTTTAAGCAGACACCAACAAGGTGCACGCAACAAAGCTATTTTCAAAACTGTCAAAGTAAGGAACAAGATGGCTGTGTCCTGCTCTAGAAAAAGACAAGCATCATGATACCCATTTGTCATGTGTGGGAAGCTTGACTGGGAACACAGATACAGCTGAACTCCAGAATAGGTGACTGCCAAGGCAGATGGAGCAGAAGGTTTTGCTACAGGTGCTCTACATCATCTGCATTTGGACCAAAAGGGATCTCAGTTCAGCAACTGTAGCAGTCCAAAATGAGTCTTGAAAAAACCAGCACGTTCTTGTTCTCTTGACAAAGATAAGATGCCTGAGGCAGAGGGCAGTTCCCCATAACGCTCTAATTAATGACCAGAAACAGTTCTCAAAAGAGATACTGAAACTGTTTTAACAGCAAGACAACAAATAAAAAACGTCAAAGCATGTTTGTTATATATTATCAGCCTGCTGTAAAAATGCATACCATGGGGTTTTTGAGCATCTTTGGACAAAATTGGAAATTAACTACACAAGTACCAAAAAAAATCAATTATTTGCTTTTTAAGAGAAGTTTAAAACTGTCTGACACGAATCATATGAGTAACTGTACTCAAAGCAAGCCAAAAGGCTAAAACGCGTTCAGGAATTATTTACTTAGTACAACTGCAAATGTTTTAATTATTAACAATTTTCCTGAAGATAAGGGTAAGACTACAGAACAAAATGCAAATCTATTTTTTAAAACCATGATTTCCTACCTCCTGACTTAAATCTGACTTAAGCCAATGAACCTTGCCTACATAAATGACCTGGTGCTCAAGAAAGACTGTGGAGCTCAGAGGAGTACTCAGGAGCCAGCACTGGCAGTAGCATTATTACTGTGCTCCATGGGTTAACTCAGACTTTTCCCTGGGCAAAGATGCTTTAGTGAGAAAGTTGCAGAATGGCTGGATGCTGCAGGAAGCTACAAAGTGGCACACAGATTAAGAAAGCTAACACTGAAAAAATGCTGGCACACTTGCATGTACTAACAGCTTCAGATTTTAGGAATCCTTCTTGCTAGCTATGCACTTTGGTGGATAGTTGGTAAAGAATCAGGCCAGAGATTTTAAGCTTATTGAAATGCTTCATGAATATTCAACCCTACCACCAGACGCATGGGGACGGGAACAAAACTGACCCTATTGTCAGTAATTTTTAAACCAAATTTATGAAGGACTAGACACAGATAGTCACAAGGGTCATGACAGTTAATTCCCCAGCAGTTACCTTTTTTCTCTCTGAGTTTTCCAGTAAGTTTTGGCCATTACAAATTTTAACAAGCAAAAACCAAGTTTGTCAAAATTTCAAGCAACTGCAAGTGATATTTCAGAAACAGTGTTGTGTATTTTTGCAATTACAGTAATCTATGGAATCTGCCATCCAACACAGTGAGCAATTGTGCACGGCAGAGAGGGAAAATGAATGCTGCTGCAATATTTGGAGGTCAAAAATACTCACATGCAATTGCACATAACTAAAATGGCTTTTTTGCAATTCTTAAAATTCTGTTAAGATAGAAATACCACCTTAACGCTGCACCTAATTCTGCAATAGGGACTAGAAGTACAAGATATTTCTCCATGTTTTGCCTATAGGGTAGGAAAGTAAAAAGCCAGGTCCCCTGCAGTTTTCCAGTATGAAGCAGCTTGGGGAACAAAGCCACAGCAAGTGTTTGGGGAAGAAAATTGTTTACATGGGACAGTTTCAGATTTTCAGGGAGTGAGAGCATTGACTACAAATGACCAAAAGAACTGCACCAAAAAGAACAAGATGAATGCCTTTTATAGCTTTAAAAAACAATCTTGTTTTCTTAATAGTTCAAAGTTGTTGCTCTCTGTTTCCGAAAGAACCAGCAGTAGGAAGTGCTGACCAGCAGATTACATGACTGCCATAAGGTCTGTTGAACAAAAGCCCAACGTGTACCAAGTTCGCACTTCTGGAAAGATACCAGATCTTGGAGCCACACAGTGTTTTCATATCAGGCATTTCCAAGCTCTGTGTTTTCCTTCTCTGCATCTGGAATACCTGAAACATTCCTACCAAGAGACAAACGTGATAAGGTGGCAGAACAACACGTTATTTGTTCACGAGAGCTGGCACACAAAGCCTCGCTATATGACAGCACTGTAAAAACCATCCAGTTTCTGAAAGAGAAAGATGCTGGGGAAGTGGGTTTGTACCACCCATGTTCAGCACGAATTCCATAATCTCTAAATAGGTGCTTTGTGCTCCCCCTTTTTGTGACAGTGTAGCTTGAAGCTAATGCAACTGCGTAACTTTCCTAAACAGAAAACCATACAAGCATGCTTTTATACGCATTTCAAAGCACTTGCCTCACAGAAGTTTTCAAAAGACAAAGTTCATTTATATCTGCAAGCAGTAGTTTAAAGTTGCCAACTTGGAGAAAACCAACTTTTTTTCACTCCGCTTGGCCAGTTCAGTCTGCTGAGAGGTCCCCAGTTCTCTTGGGACAAGCCACCTCCACGCAGTGGACACTCACCCCTCTGCACCCAGATATTGGTTACAACTGCTGCTGAGAGGATTAAGTTTTAAAACAATCAAACTTCCAACTAAGAAAAAAAAATAAAGGTTTAAGGCACCTATGCAGCTGGCAAAGTGTTTTAAAATTGATCACATATCTACCTTTCCCAACTAGCAAGAAAGGTAGCAAACAAGTCTCTAGGAAGCAAGGGGTTATGGGGAAGGCTGAAGTCATTGGTGCAATATTATGTTTGCTAATTTGATTCAGAGGCTTTATCTGTACCCATTCCAGCCCAAACTCACTGCTCCCAAAGCCACCAGAGCAAGCACCATAACCAAGGCTAGTAGCTCAGGAATCATTTTTCCAAGACTGATTATTTTACTCTTAAAGGTTCAGGGCATCGTTGCTGAAAGGACAGTCACCACTGGAGCCTTGTTTTGACAGCAGGATATACAGGATGGATGGACAGCCTGGCTTCGCACAACAGCATGCAAAGGAGCTGAGAAGCCACATATTAGGCCTCTCCTCCTTGGACACCAGCAATGTTGTAATCATAAGTAAAAAAACATTAGGTTACCCTAATATTCATTCCTAGCACCGAAGTGAAACAAGTTCAAAGATCCCTTGTTTCAGATTTTAAAGACACATATATGGTTGTCCAAGTTTGTGCCACAGGGTGCATGATTAAGTGTGATGGTCTCACATTCATGAAGGGCTGAGGGATCTGCTACCAGCAAGACAGCATTTACCTCTGTCCTTACATTCAACTGTTTTTATTTACATGCTATCATGGAAAACAAATAAGAGGAAAAGACTTTTGCCTAAGCTCTTCATCGAAAAGGCAATTTCCTCAAAACAGCTTGATTAAACACTGGCAGCAGAGACTATTCTTTTGAGTACTGATATACAAAACGGTAACCTCACCAGAGCAGACTGATAGTATTTCCATCTTTGCAGGCTGAGCAAACAGGAGGGACAGCAATCACTTCACATGTGGGATTAAATACTCATGAGCACGTGACTACAAAGTGAGAGAAGGCCACAGGCACTAGCGTCACAGCTCCAAAGTATTGGTGTTGCTCTCTTTGGAGAAAGAGGGACCACACGAAACTTGGACTCCAGAGCCACACGTGGGAGGTGCTTCCAAGCCAGCCACATCAATCTGCACTTGATCCCTTGAAAGTCACAAGTGTATTTCAGAGTTCAGGCACCAAAGCAGGTAGGGGTGATAATTTGACACTTCGTCCACTTGCAGCAGCTCAAAGCACTATTAAAGAAGCAGGCATGAGGCAAGGATGGAGAGCTAAGATGTCTCCAGAGGTCTGCAGAAGCTGATTAGCAAAGATTACCACCAGTTCCAGGTCAGAAAAACAACCAAGCATCTCAGGACCCTGACAACGAAGCAAGAAAAGTTACTGTGATGCTTAAACAGCATTTGAGCCTTACATGTGGTATAAGGCTCAAAAATAAAATAAAATATGGTTACCGTAAAATGAAGAGCAGCTTGAAGAAAACTTGTGTCCACTTAACTGAGACAAGTGGACATCAGTTAAGAGTAGACCATAATCATACATGGCTGAAATTCATCCTCTTGTAAGCACAGTTTACATTCTGGGTATTTTAGAATCACAGAGTCATAGTATGGTTTGGGTCAGAAGAAACCTTAAAGATCATCCAGTTCCAACCCCCTTCCACTGCATCAGACTGCTCAAGGTCCCATTCATCCTGGCCTTGAACACCTCCAGGCATGGGGCATCTACACCTTCCCCGGGCAACCTGTGCCAGTGTCTCACCACCCTCACAGTAAAAAAATTTCTTCCTAATATCTTATCTAAATCTTCGCTTCTTCAGCTTAAAACCACTACCCCACATCCTATCACTGCACTGATGAAAAGGCCCTTCCCAGCTTTCCTGTAGGCCCTCTAAGTACTGCAAGGCTCCTATAAAGTCTCCTCAGACACTTTTCTTCTGCAGACTAAACAAGCCCAACCCTCTCAGCCTCTCCTCATATGGGAGGAGCTCCAGCCCTACTTTTCATATTTGTGGCCCTACTCTGGACTTGCTCTGTCCATGTCCTTCCTATAATAAACTTGACAAATCTAATTTTCCTGTTTGTGATTCATTTGAAAGTTATTCATGTTGCAAGCGTCCAAAACAGTTCATGCATAAGCTTCTGTCCACACCATGCCCTGTTTCAGCTAATCTTTGTTACAGGCACTGGAGTCACCAGGTTCTTTGTGTACAGACTTAGTGATTTCCTCAGACAAAAACCCATGAAAGTTGAAGACACTCAGCTACTTGGGACTCTAGGTTTCCTTAGATTGGTTACATGTAATTATCTAGATTTGCAACTAGAAGTTAATAACCTGACACAAAGGAAGCTTAGAAGCATAAACCTTAAATTACCTAAAGTTGGAAAGCATAAAAGGTCAGGAACCAAAGCATTCAATCAAATAATATCAAGAAAATGAAACAACTTCACTGGCTGCTGGTCTCTGATTCACAAACATCTTGCGAAATGCCATCACCCTCAACCTCCAAGCACAGCACATTGCTGATATTCAATTATTTTGTTTCTAACCAATTTGCTTTACTTTCTTTCAACCTCCTTTGTGAGCTGCTCCACCACCATGAAGACTCTAGTTGAAAATAAGAGCCCAGGCTGTTGTCCAGAAAAAAAAAAAGTGGGTTTTTAGCAGCATAACGTAGCGTAACACTGATTTTCAAAGCCAAAAACAAGAAGGGCTTAAAGTTTTAACCATTTTTAAGTCTAACTTTATACTAAATGCTAATCAATCTTATTAGGAAACCAAAACATTTTAGCCAAGAACTTGAGCCCTGTGCCAAGTAACAGCCAGATGAAGCCGCATGGAGATGACTGCGAGTACAGAGCCAGCAGCTGATTCCACCAGGCTACCACGGACAACGCGCAGGTGCAGGTCCAGCAGCGCCTCCCACAGCTACACTTGCCGACAGCTTCAGCATACTCATGCAGTTAAAAAGACAAGATCTCCAGGCTTGTCTCCAGTCCTTTTGTTCTGGCTGTTTTTTGCTTGTGTGACTGGCGCCAGTGCCTGCACGTGCGCAAAGCAGTTCAGCTGCAATCATTCTGGTATCTGACACAGCCTTTAAATTGCCAGTTCCTCAGACCTAGGACTGGTTACTCTTCACACACGACAAGCTCTGGCAGCTGCACATTGATAGTAGCAGCAAAACAAAGTGAGCTAGAAGCAACCCTTCTGTCTACTCTGCAAACACTGAGCAAGAAAACTGTTGCACCACAGTTTTGCACAATCCGTTCACTGTGGGATGCAATGAAGTATGTTCCTTGGAAAGCTTGGGGTCCTCCCAGGTTTCACAGGAGTGTAAATAGAAAGTGAGAAGGGTTGGGTGTCCTAGCCAAAGGACATGCCTGCTGTCCCCATCTCCCCTATGCTGGACACCCCTGTTGTTCATCCCCCCAATAAAATGAGCAGCTATTCTATTCCTAGTTGGCAGGGAAATGAAGAGCTTTGCAATGTCTTAGGGCTTTTTTTCCTGTTCTGGCACTCCCTATTACTATCTACACTATAACATCACAACCCTATGAGGGACAGACTACAAATCCTAATGAAGTTCTTCAAAATTCAGGTTTCTTTAGCATTTGGCACCTGAAACTGCTTCTGGTCAAACCTCCGTGAAAAGTGACATCACCAACAATGTGACATTTCTTTAAAGAGATGAAAAATACTAGTGATTCCCAGGACATTTTAGCTATGAAGCATGCTGTCATCCCAACCTGTCTCCTCAAGCAGATAATGTTGACTACTGACCCAGCTAAAAACAGTCCTTGCAGACTGTGATGGCACAGGGTGGGGACAGGGGAATCCACAGCTTTTGTAAGAAATCCACATGGCAGTCTAAGTTTACTTGGAAACACATTATGCCCATTTGTACTGGCGTCAATATTGTCCTTTACTTCTAAATGATTCCAGGCACTGGGTGGCAGCACTGCAGGGTGGAAATGCTAAGAGCAATCAGATGCCTTCCCAGGCTTCATTTTCCCTCATCACCAAGCCAGCCTGTCTTTTTCCACTGCCCCAGACACCCTCTCAGCATCCTCTCGATATCCTTCTTTGGATCTGTCTCACTTCTCCTTCAACTAATTGCAAACACAAAGTCTTAAGCAAAATTTAAAGGAGATATATTGGTACAGATTGGTACACGGGTGCAGGCAGATTAAATAACGAATACCACAAAGATGCATTAAGCATTTCATAACATGGAAGAGATGGCTTCTGCCACAAAGACTGCAGTCTAAACAGACAAGAAACGAGCTATTGTTTCTTCAGCTCACCAGTGTCAGGCCATGCTCCCCACCCCCTCCTGTTCTCAAGCTGCCATGCTTTAATAGTTCATAGCTTCTGCCCAGCTGCAACTGCTCCAAAAAGTGGGTGATTTGGTGCAAGTTAGAGGTACACTTCCCCAGATTATTCTGGAAGGGATGGGCTCATAGTTTGCTCTGAGATGAGCAATGTTATCTGGCTCTCTAGGTTGCCCCCTTTCAAGTATGTAGTGGTTTCTATTGATACGTTTTGCATTTTTAAGTTAATGTTGCTATAAGTACTTAAGTTACAAAACACCACAGCGAAGGTTGATGATATATTGTAATTTGCATTTATTTATTACATTATTATATAGGTCACAGCTTCTGAGTACCTATAGGAGTACATATAGGACTTGTTCGACCACCTACTAAAATTGCTTGCTCATTGCTGTTACATATTCCCCTCATAACCCTTGCCCAAAAACCTGTAGTTTTCCATGACAAATGTCAGAGAGTTTGTTTTTGAGAGGGGAAAATACAATTTATGGATATTATTTTACTCTTGTGAGTTCTCATTCCCTTTTTCTAGGATGAGCTTTAGCATTCTAGTTCTTAATCTGGACTCAGACTTTGCATGAATGGTCATTGCATTAAAGACACACCTTTCATTCTTCCCAAAAAGTCTCATTATAAAACTAGACAAATATAAACATTGTCCCATGCTCAGCTACTTGGGACTAGCTTTGGGTAGCAATTTTCCATTGCCAGCAAGCCTCAGCACCTAGATCAACATACATCTTCGTCTTCCTAATGATGGGGCACACTTGCGTCTGTATCACAATAGATGGGACTTGTAAGGGAGTGTGTAAGTCAGCACCATCTTGTGCAAGAATACTCATTGCTTCTCATAATAAGGCCTTTCAAAATCCTTCAAAGTGAGCAAAAAGCAATTCTGCATCCTTGTCTGATTTTTTTCAAAACCTTACCCATGCATGCTCCTAGCTTAGCATCTATGTCACCAGGCAGACAATGGAGAGTTATCACTCCCTAGGTTTTGCTTGCAAGAGGGATCAGTTACACATATTGAAGTTATTATTGAAGATAATGCACAACTTCCTAAAATTCAGTATGTTTCATACATAAAAAATGTAATATTCTTAAAATATATAATCTAGGAAAACAAATTGTATTTTGAATTTGCCAATAGATCATAGAATCATAGAATAGTTTGGGTCAGAAGAAACCTTAAAGATTATCCAGTTCCAAACCCCTTGCCGTAGGAAGGTATACCTTCCACTGGATCAGACTGCTCAAAGCCTCCTCCAAGCTGGTCTTGAACACCTCCACCTAGGCATCCATGACTTCTCTGGGTAACCTGTTCCAGTGCCTTACCACACTCACAGTAGAAATTTCTTCCTAATGTCTAATCTAAATCTCCTCTTTTTCAGCTTAAAACCATTACCCCTCGTTTTACACCACTGCACTCCCTGATAAAAAGCCCGTCCCTGCAATGCCTTTAGTTCATAGAATAGTCACATAACTCAACATATCACAACTTTGTGCAAGGACACAAATGCATCTTAAAATTTAGGAGGGATATGTCACATACAATACATACAAAATATGTTTAGAGCACTCTAGAGCTATAGCAGTAGGAAAGTGACATCATTAGTTTGACAAGGTGCACATGAGCTTCCTGAAGGAAGCAAACAAAAAACACACAGCAAGATCAGTCCTTCCTTCCTCTAATAGTGCATTTTCTGTCTGGGTATCTGTTCACAAATACAAGTTCCTTCAAAAGTTGTATTCTACTTCGCTGATTACTTTTCCATTTTACCTCATGCCTACCAATAAACACACATTTATATAAATAAAATATATGACCACTCTTTTGCTTTAAACACCAGTATGATCCTTATAATTTCAAGTTCTGCTTCCTAAAAAAAATAAATCGAGATTTCTTAAAGAAGTCAAGTTGGAATCAAGTTAGAAGAGTGGTGAAATGCCAAGGAAAAAAACAAAACAAAAAGACACAAATAACCCCAAGGGATGGTTGAAAACACATGGAAAGATTTGTCTTCATACTGCACTAGGTCCTAAAGTTTGCTCTTTCCACTAATTTTTACTTCATACATGCAATACTAGCAGACTGGCCTTACACCCATAGTAGAAAAGAAGCTAAAAGAGCTAACTTTTGAAGTTATACTTAGTTCAGACAGGAAGCAGCCAGTTACAGGCTTGGAAAAGCAGCAAATACCCAGTTTTAAAAACAGGGCTTGAAAAGGAAGATATGCATTGACCAACTTCCAGCTTAAAAAAAAAAAAGAAAAAAATGACTGACATGAAAAAGATATATTAAAATTGTGACAATTAACTGAAAGGAAGTAGCACAAAATCCAAAAGAAACATAGGAAACGTGATCAGCCATACAAAACAAGAGCAGTAAAATTGACATACATCCTGCTTTGTACAGATACAGCTGTGGAAAATTTCATTAGCACCAGCAATCCAGTTGTGCATCATCATGCACACTGCAGAGCACCTCGACATGGAGAACACTATTTGACAACAAACCACTGTTATCCAAAGTCAACACTCTCCTGCCAGCTTGGAAACAAAATATGCCTGATCCCGCAGCAGCCAATAGCTAAAAGTAAAACTAAATTCATCTCCCTCATCATCCAACGTAGGAACTTGCACATTCGAGTCTGAAACTTGGATAATTGCAGGCATTACTATCCAAGCACTTGCTGTGCTGGATTAAATGGAAAAAATGGTAGTGATTCTCATGAATGCTCAGTACTGAGTTTAATTTATGTCATAATAACACTTTAACGATACATGATCATATATTCAGGAGAAGCTGTGAATGGTTTTTTTACTGCTGCTCCATCTCCATAGCCAAAGGGAATTAACAATAGGGATTACCTCCTGCTGACTGGTCCCACTGAAGTTACCCAGGGCTCTGGAAGTGACACAGATTGGAAAAAAACAACTATGTTTGAGAGAAACACCAAGTTCAATAGCCATTATATTCATAGCCATTGATTTCCAAGAGGCCTAACCCAGATTTTAATCATCCACAGCAACACACATCACCAAACCTGAAAATAGGATTGCCGTACTCTCAGCCTCTTAAACAGTTTCAGAATATCTCCCATTACTTTCTAGCACTAGAAGGTAATTTAATTGAAACTTATGGGACAGAGCTTTTGCTGGAGGGTACAGGTGTCACTATTGTTTCCTCGACTTGCTGACAGGTGGAGATCTGCTCCCCACACAACAATTCAGGAAAGTTCTTCACTGAGAAATCTGCAGGGGCAGCATGATCACACAGTAGATAAAATTAGGAAGTTGCACCTCAAAGCTGAAGCTAAAGTGCAGTCTACGTATAACACCATTTTTTTAGTGAAACAGTCACAGGCCAAGGTGGGCTCTTCTGTACTTCTGCCTTTCTAGGTGCTGTGACATAATGTGAAGGTCAGGCGTAAACAAACTGGCAGCTAGAAGTTGTACTTGGCCTCAAGAACCGAGATACCATCAATTTTAACATCAAGCAGTTGCATTGCCTGGGTTTTGGAAGGTTTTCCTTTCAAGTGGTCAAACTAGGCTGCATACAGCTGGGACTGAACTGATTCAGGCTGTTGGTTTCCCAAGCTGTACTCTCCCCTTGACAGCAAATAGGCTTTTACTGCCTTCAGCTTCCAGCTGTACACATGATGTAAACATTGCTGATCCACCACAAGTAGAATCTGTATTATTTTTGGGAGTTCCACATTTTCTGTTTGTCTTTATTCTGAAGAGCTTCAAGCCCATTTCACCCCATTCTTTCTCTAGCTTGAGATAATAAAAGCAGGTAATGTCTCATTATATATATGCTCCACGTTTTGTGCAATAGATTCTCAGGCTCTAATGAGGTTAAGTGGAAAAACAGTATTTTCTATGGGAAGTTAGAAGTTTACCAAAATCCCTTAAGCTGGTCATGAGAAGATGTATATTGCACTTCAGTCAAATAAATTAATCACTTAGGTTTAAAAATCGCAATCAAAGACTTTCTCACAACAGTTCACTGCTAATCCCACTTGAACTACAAAAGCAAGTTTACTCAACTGCCTTGTATTTTTAAGGATCAGACTCCCACGACAAAGCGCTTCCCAAGATTCACTGTGATCTCCCTATGTAATTCTCATATTGCAAAAAAAAAAAAAGGAATATTCAAAGAGCAGAACATCTCCACTGGAGGAAAGGAAACTGGGAAATCCTGCTGTTTTTACTGGGCATACATTATCATCTACCCAGATGATCTGTCACAGTTTTAGCATTCCTGGGTGTAACTTCTTTGGCTACTGCCAAATTCTATGGACACCTGACACTTTGTCATCTCTGTCCTGCTGTCACCTTGGGTAAAGCAGCCAATGAATATAAGGAATCAGTACATAAACATTTTTCCTAAGGGAAACAAGTGAAAACTCCAGCTTGCCAAGAGCTTCTAGAACTCTCTCCCCCAGCCAGGTTCAAGTCCAGCCACTTTTGCAAAGTTCCCATTCTCAAGAGGATGAGTTCATCCCTTAGTTCACTGATAGTAGAAGTTTTGGTTCAGAGTTTTCGAAGTTGAAATCCAGCCCATTCAGGTATCTGCCGAATGACAGTGCAAAGAACTCAAGATTCAGAAGTTGTGGTCTCCAAAACCCCAAACCGTTATGCCACAGCATCTGTTCAGTTTATACTGAAAAATATTAGGTACAGAAACTATACACACCGTAAGTAGTCTCTCATTACTACATTAAAAACTATTTCCACTGCATCCATATTTTCCATGTCAAAACACATACCAGTTCCTCCTGAAAACATCAATGCATTACTCTTCTTGAAGGGCACAGTTTATTAGTACTCATTACAAACTTTCAAGGAACACTATTTTTCCTGCATCTATTCCTGAGTTTTTCCGTTTCATCCAATCATTAAATTATTGCTGGGCACAGGACATTGCACAGCATTAACTGCCTGCTGTTTACTCAAGTAGTTGAGATAAAAACACAGTCATTCTATGTCAAATTACATTAGACTCTGGTTAAAAGAACACAAAAGTTTAAAAAACATGTTCCCAGAGCCAAGTTCAAAGTGCACCAGCTTAATGCCACTGGCAGAAGTTTTGATGTCAGTTATGCCTGTTAACAGCCAAGATTAAAAACAGCAAGGCAGACTTCTCACATGTTTACCTGAAGCATTTGGTCTCTCCTGTTTACATGCTTTCTTGCCTTGAACAGTGAGTTTTTTAGCAGCTGGGTATCTTTGATACACTTGGACATATGCACACTAAAAGCTGACAAAACAATCAGAAGTCAAAACAGTACAGCACCTTACAGTGAGTTGGGACAGAAAGCTTCCAGTTCCTATTTCAAAAGGCAACTGAGAAGAAAAAAAGTCCAAATAATAGTTGGTAAATACTTCTACCTGAAGCCTAAAGGGACTCCTGTTCCAGGGATGGGGTGCAAAATTGGGCACTGTGTTCTTTATAAAACTGTAGGTAAAACAGTGAGCAATGCCAGCTGGCAAGTGTTCCATAGGAAAACCATAACACAGTGGAAAGCGTTAACCAAAACATCCTCCGTAGCAGAAGTGAAATCACTTATTTCATCAGACCCTGTACGTAGTTGTGCCTCCATGGCGAATGCTACCATGAAGTGCTCTGAACCTGACTACGGACAGCAAACGTTATCACATACGATAATTAACGCCAACTGAAAAAACCAAACAAACAACCCGTAAAGGCTGGACACAAATGTGTGCTCTGTTCCAAATCCAATACAGAGCTGCGAGAGCAAAGACACAAGCAACAAGCGCCAGCAGTCAACTTCCTTAAGAGAACTACGTGCCTTCGTTTCACAGCTGTTTTCCAGCCCAGTCGGGTACTGCCAGGGGAGCCTGGTCCGTGGCAGCAGCAGCAGCCACCAGCTGCCCCCACCACCAGTGGGGGCACCTCGGGGCACCCCGCACGCTGCTCCCTTCTGCCAGCACGCAGCCACCGCCCCGCTAACCCACTCCTCCGCCGACAGCCGCGAAACTCCTGCTTGGAAGGAGAGGAGGAGGAAAGGGACTTATAAGAAGAAAAAGACAAGCAATAGGCAGGTGCGTGGATGGATAGGCAGTTAGATGGATAGGTGGGTGGGTGGATGGATGGATGGGGAGGGAGGTAAGTGTGTATGCCTGTAAGTAAGTAGGCAGGTGGACCGAGGGACTCCCTTACCTGCCGCGATGCCTGCGCCGCTGCCGCTGCGGTTACTGCCGCGCTCCAACCGCCGCCCGCCCGCCGCCGCGGGGCGGATTTATAGCCCGCGCCCCGCCCGCCGGGCGGCGCTGCCCGCCGCCACCGCCGCCACCGCCTCCCGGACGGGAGCACGGGGCGGGCCGCCAGCCGTTGCGGGGCTCCGCCCGCCCGTCCCCGCGGCCCGGGGCTCCTCGTTGTTACCCTCAGGTTTCTGCGGCGGCTGCACCGCGGATGCGCGATCTGCACAGGGTCCCTCAATGTCGTCAGGGGACCCCGGCGCGCACCTGCAAACCCAGGTCCCCTCTTCCTCCAGGTCGCGCAGCTCAGCCGCGGCGCGAGGGAGGCTCACTTCGGACATTCGCTTCCCGGGAAGGATTCGGAAGCAGTGGTCGCCTCAGACCTGCAGCGTTGCTTCCCGAGGAGTGACCGTGCCAGGAAGAAAGGGGTTTAGACAATTTGGTGAGGAGAGGCGAGTGTGTGCAAGGAGTTTGTCCAAGGACAGAAAGAGAAGCAGTCTTGGGAAAAGCTGAGCAGTGGGCTGCGACTGCACGGTCTGGCACAGGTGGTCAAAATCATGCAAGATGTATAGAACCGTAGAATCATAGAATGGTTTGGGTTGGAAGGGACCTTAAAGATCACCTAGCTCCAACCCTCCTGCTGATGGGCAGGGACACCTTCCACTGGATCAGGTTGCGCATAGTCTCATCCAACCTGATCTTGAACTGCTGTATAAGACTTGTTACCAGGTCCTGAATTGGTAAATCTTATGCTCTTGTATTACCATGACCACTAGGAAGGAACTCTAATTACAGTAGAAATAAAAGAATGCCTTCACACATTTCTGAAGTGCAGCGGGTACTGCAAGTGCTGTGTGAGTTTCTCAGCAAACAACTCTTTGGCAAGAAGCGCAGATAATCGTTTATTCCAAAAAGAGGCCCTAGGCTGCCAAGTAAAGAATATCTCCACATACACAGTTCAGAGTGGAGCCACCTGCTAAGGAGAGGGTTAAAGTGTGACAGCCTGAACTGCTTTTTCTGTGACTTTTCTGAAAAGCACGTTTACCCCATGTGTGTGATTTCACTTCACAACCTCACTTTTATGGCAGGTTACTGTGACCCAAACTGATGAAATCCACAACATGTTATCATTCTCCCTCATGCAATAGCTAGAAGAGGAAATCAGAAATACCTGAAACTGTTAAACTCTGTGCCTCTGTTTTCTAGGCTATACAATGAACTTATTAAGTCCAGTCTATAAAAACTTGCTGCTGTTCAAATGCATATTACCTTTTCCTAAACCAGCTTCTGCACCTGAGTCAGCAAGTGCAGCCTTCAGAAAAAGAACTCTGGAAGTTTGTTTCCTTTTTCACCACAAAATGGCAGGAGACTGTGTTGTGCAGCAATAACTCTGAAGTATCACTTCCTGTAGAATAAAGGAAATTTCTTATCATGCTTTCTTACTTTTGATTAGCTAGTGTCTGCAAGCATGAAAACTATTTCTAAAACAGCAAAAGAAGCATTTATCATTCTAAGACAATGCTGCTCAGTGTGTGCTTTCCTTTTCCATCATAAATGATCTAAAATTTTTAATGCTCATTTTCAATTATGAGGCCAGGAAACCAGTGAAACCATAACAAATAACGTAATTTGCAACTGAGCCTATTTTGAAGTCACGTCTTCAAAATCATGTCATCAAATCGCTGGCTTGCTATGTTTGTTATGGAAGATCTGTCTAACTCAGTGGCCCTTAAAGTTATGGAACAAGTGCAAATGCTAGTAAAAAAAGATGGTCTTGACTAATTTTCCAAAGGATTAATCCTTCCTTCATCTGACCATGAAACAAAATCCTAGCTCAGAAACATTCAGTCCTTCATAAAACAGATCTGGGTCAGTGTCTGGACTGTGTGGTTTGGCCCATCCTCAAGCAGTGTTTCAGACTGCTGTGCTTGGCTGCTTTTTTGGGCAAGGGGCTGAAAGCTCCAGAGATTCAAATGGAATGGACTGTTCAGTGTGCACTAAATGCCCACTTTTGCAGTAAAAACAAGTACTGAGTCTGGAATGAACTGAAGAACTGGAATGAAGTGTTTTCATTTGCTTTAACCTTTGCAGTTTGTTTGTTATTTTGATCACATGTAGTGCTGGACCTTCAAAAATGTTGGATAGGCAGGTAAAAGCCCTCAGGAGTCACTAGTTGCAAGCCCATATGAGTAGAAAAGCCTGGAAATGTGTGCATCCAAACAGAGCTTTCACTAGCTCAAGCACTCTTCCCAGTAATGACTGAAAGTAACATGGTGATTTACAGTGTCTTTTGAGAGTGATTGGTGGATTGAAAAAGTGAAGTCGTTCCAAAAATCCAAGTTAGGAAATATTTTTACTATGTGAAGATGTAATTGCTAAAGTTTATACTCAGAAAGTCAAATCCTGCCATGTGCCAGAAAGAAGCACAGCTGAAAACTTGTTATCATTCTCCTCTGCTTGAAAAAGTCTACTTAGAAGACAGATATGGAAAATAGGCATTTCAATTTGCCAGAGAGGCACCACTGACAATGGGACAGTTGCTGTCTCCATGAGATTTCACTGCGTGCTGGGCTGCACAACCGCTCACACTGCATTCGCATAGCAGCTGAGTGGCTCATATACCAGTATCTGTATGTGTACAGACATGTGTACTTCAGGAACCACTGTGCTAGGGACACAAGGCAAGCTGCCACCCACATGGGCTTACTGAAAACCTAATGAGTACTTCCACTCTAAATATTTTATTTAATAAACCAGCTTTATGCAGCTGGCATGCACTTGCCCTTTTCAAAAGAGCATCTCTGTAAGGGGTGGCTGCCCAGCTACAAAGTCCATTCCTATACCAGCCAATGGGCTGTTCAAACTAACCTGAAAGCATGGCCTCTCTCCAGTGTTGCTTATGGTTTTCACTTGAGATGACAGCATCAGTCTCTAGGATTTTTTAAAGTAAAGTAATCAAGTCCTTGATCTACTGTTTTATTTTATGTTACTGAACTGGGTTGTTGTTGGCGTGCACACATATGCACAATGAAGGTAAGTGGCATGCATCCATGCTAGAGAAAGATAATCCTATATGCTGAGCAGAAACCTGCCCGTGTGTTCCAATACCTAACAGTAACAGTATTTCAGCATTTAAATAGCACTTTAAAGCCATTAACTAATCAGTACTTACAAGGCTCTGGGAGAAAGAGAATGGTGCAAATGAAGAACAACCAGGCTAGAGACCTGATCCAAAGTCCACTGAAGTGTAGCACTACCATATCTTTCAATGCTATGGAAATAGATTTCAATCAAGAGAGTATTCTTCTTTCCTTTGACGTTGTATTTCTTGCCATGCCAGCATTAACACAATAAAGTTCAGCAGTTTTGCTGCAGCAGCAGGGAAGAAAAAAGAGTTGAGTAAAGTATGAGCACAGCATTATTTTTTTTTCAGAAAAATATTGTGCATTTCTTTAGAAAGATCTCTGCACACTGTTTACATTTAAGCAGTGGTAATATTATTAGTCACTGCAGAAGTAACTGGGTGTTCCCTTGTTCTCACTAACAATACAGCAGGGATAATTTTGGATCAAGCTACATGTTTTATGAAAGTATACTTGGTGTTTGCTGGTTCATGTCAAAGGAATTCCCTGTGTGACCCATCAAATCTCACACCCCATCCACTGGGAATTTTATTCTACTACAGCCTTTTGTTGTTGTCTTTGGATCCCTTGATGATGCTGACATGTAGCCATATGGATCAGTTCTTCCAGAAATTATCCAATGCAGCTTTGAATCAAGGGCACTGACCTCAATAAAAAAATATAAATAAATAACACCGTGGACTGTAGATTCACATGCCCTTGTCAGAGATTTGCTTGATATTATTCATATCCCCACATAAGTACTTATTTCCAGTTTGGAAACTGCTTTTGGCAAAGTTTATCTGGTTCAGCAAAAGCATAGATGTGGGGTGAGTCATTTAGTTTGTCTTGCAATATGAACTTCCTGCCTTTTGCAAAGGAAGTAGATTATTTTAATACATTTCAGAAGATCAGAGTTTATCTGTAATTGCATTCAATGAATGGAGGGTCTGGGTGGAGTTTTTTGTTTTGCTTTGAATAGGTATGTCACTTCAGGAGGATTGTGGTGTTGAGTTTTAACAAGAGGAACATTTTTGCAGGAAGTTCTGTTGATTTGGGTGGAATCTGTGAGCTAAATTCACAGCAGGACTCAGCTGCAAAGTGACAGGGCTGCCCGGCCCTGTATTCGGAAGTCACGCTTTAAGTCCAATGCATGTGGACAACTAAGTGCGTGAGAATCAGGTTTCTGAGAAGTCAACATGATGAGTGGTGAATATTAAAGCTAGCCAAGAGTAAAAGCCAAGAAAGACAAGGTCTAAAATAGATTTTATGTTTATTCCACATAAGTTTTTTGACTGTGAGTTCTCTCCGAGAGTTGAATACCTATGATCAGTGAGGGCTTTCTCTAGTACTGCCTCACAGTTTGTAACCCACAGATAACGCAGGCATCTGAGGGACTTGGTTTCAGACATAGTTATTCGGTTAAATACCCATTGCACAACATTATGCTTGCAATTTCTCTTGTTGGAGACAATATATTTTATAAAAATAATGAAAATTCATCAAGACAGACAGGAAAAAGGAAGAATTTATTTCTGCAGCTCACAGATGTCATTGTGAAGACAGGGAGATAGTTTCATATCCCTGCTACAGTTGGAAGGGGAATTGGGAGGTACCACGTGCTTTCACTCCTCCTCCAAATAGAAAAGGCTCAAATTACATTATCTAGATTAAAACCTGTCTTTTGCACCAAGAACTCACGAAGAGAGCCTCCATTTTCAAAGCTATCTTGTGCAAAGATTAAGCCATCAGGGATTCTCTGAAATGTGCACAAGGTAAGACAAAAGAGAAGAAATCCCAGCTAGGGTTTCAGTTAGGATCTAGATCAACTCCCTTTCCCAGGATAAACAGTAGTTTCATGTACATCAAGTGGTAAAAGAAAACTGCTACCTGGTTTGATGGCAACTCAACAGGGGTTTTAAAGATCTCAGTGGTACCTATGTTTCAGACTAAAGAGATTTGGGTAAATTTGGCTTCCACATTGACTACAATCAGAGCATAATGCACTGCTGCAAATTGTCTGTCCCGATGTAGTCTCAAGTTGTCCACTCAGATGGGTTCTTTGTGTTTCATTTCTTTGTCACCTACTTGCCACTGGGCAGAAGAAGCAGTACAGAACTGTGCACCATGGCCCGTGAAGAGCCTTGAGCTTGCTGATGGTCCTAGCATGACATGTGTAGTGACCAGCCCTCTTCTTTGTCTAATGGGCTAAACAGAAAGCTATTTGGGACTTCTGGGATATCAAGGATTGGTTTTACAGGTACCTGATATACCCTTGCACAAGTTTATTTAATCCTGCTGGAGGAATATTGCACTCTTCAGACCCGTCCACCTGTTAAATACACATGTACACAACTGTATGTACAGTCGTAAAGAGTTAGTTTCTTTAGGGACCTACAGTAAACATACAAAATAAATACAGTAAGTTCCCTTGCATATATAGCTTTACCAAGTTAGTGTGAGATAGTATCTTTTTTATTTGCGTTGATTCTTCTTGTGGCCAGCTATGAGTAGGCAAGAAAGTAGAGAGACCTGTTTTAACTGTGAATTAAATGCAGTTCCATAGCTGTACACAGCAGTCAGAGGTAGGGACAGATGAAATGCTGTAAGGTTCTAAATGAGGGAGGGATTTTATCAACTCTCTCAGATGTAGATGGCCTTCTCTATCCCATTCCTAATAAATTTTGCCTTTACCAGAAAAGGTTTACTCTGGTTAAAGGAAACTGGTTAGAAAGTACTGCTTTCAGCATTAACAACTAGGCTTTACCATTTCTCCTCCTTGAAGTAGCATCTTTACTTTTCTTCCCAAAATGACCTACAATTAGAGAAGCTACCCAGGTCACTAGTTCAATTTCTGAAGCATCAGATGGGTAGAAGATTTAACAGAGCCCAACTGATCCCCACAGTTAGTCATCTACAACTTCTTGCAGCTGTAATCCTCCCTCAAACTGTCTATCCAACACCTTGAGGTGCCTGGACTCTCCATCCCCGTTTACTGAGCGGGCAGAATTTGACCATTATCGCAGCTGCTGTTCTCTGCTGCAAAATTAATGCAAAGTTCAAAGATGTATTTTGAGTTGCAAATGTATTGTTTATAAAAGCTGCTTTCACATACTGTGAAATGGGGATTCTGTATACTTGAGCAATATGAGGAGAGCCCTGCACATACCAACCCTAGAGGCATGGCATTAGGGACATTCAAACTAAATTATTTTGGGAGCTGTACAAGGAAAATGTGGCAAGCTGGGAGACTTCATTATTTTGAGGATTGTACAAGAAAAATGTGTCAAGCTGGGAGACTTCAAGTCATTTATGTAAAAAGTGTGACCAGGAAGGTGCTGGATAAGAGTGTGTGCTCTGGTAAGTTAGACTATTTGGAGCAAGAGATCACGGGACTTTGAAGCCAAGAGAAAAGCTCCGAATTCGAAACACTTTTGTACAAGTCACATCAGTTGACATGTCTGCAGCTCCTGGTACTGATCATGGCAGAAAGCACCAAATGCTCTTTTATGTCTTTATGTCTGTAGCCATTATTTGACTAAGCAAAATTGCTCCAAAATTGAAGTACAAGTGCTCCTCTGTCTCCCTTTAGTCACCATCTTGAATTATTATATTTTTAAAGAAGTTTCTCTTCTAGATAGAAATCTGGAAAGCAATTCCCTCTCCCTCACCTCTTCCTCCCACTCAGTCTGGCTGAAGCATAGCTATACACAAATATATAGGCACAAATACAGTGTGTGTACTATAATTCTTTCCCACTCACTTTTCCACAGCCTCTCTGAAGGAAAAACCAACTCACATCCCAACTCAACTTTTGAACCTACCAAGGCTAAGATAACTTGAGTGCAAGCAAAACAGGCTGGCTGGTGCCCATCAGTTTGAGGAGCACCTAAGCAAGGGCAAGTCAGAACTCTGTTCTCACTTAGGTCTAATAAGGAAGAGCTGGTAAAGGCCTGATCATTGTCTAATCTTCCTAGCATAGTAATGACATGTGCCCTCTGCTTGAAAATGCACCAAAATGCCCTGAGCACACATTTACAGAGCAATAACACAGCCAAGCAATTAAGTAAAAGAAAGCCTCATTCTGTAAGACCCTGAATGTCCTGTATCACTTGTGACCAGTTAGATGGCTACAGCTGTTTTCTAAAGTTTCTGGATACAAATATTGCTCTTTCAGCTTTGAGCCCACAGTCAAGGAAGCACAAAGTAATTCTGCTTATTGACTTCATGGACTCAGAGCTGATTGTACCACGACCAGCTGGGAACATGTTCATAGTCTTGGGTTCCTGGACATAAAATACTAACAACTATGAAACAAATACCTCGGGTTTCTCCCCTTCCCCGTGTTCAGGCAGAGTTGATGGATGTTGGCTTATTTCTTAAATAAATATTAAAGAAGAGGATGCTACAAAGGAGGCAGGGCAGAAACAGCAATTTTGTTAGTGTGATAAAAATGTCTCTTAATGCATCATCTGACAAAGATCTGATATGTAGCTTTAAGATGAGTTAATCAAAGGGAGTAGGGACAGGAGAAGAGAGAAATACGTAAGCTGATTGCAGCTCTTGCCGCAAAACTGGATGTGCTCTTTTTGCCAGCCATTTCTAAACAGTTGTTCAGAATCAAGCAGTCAACATTTCATTCGTTTAATAGATTTAGAGGCTGTTCCCTATTAACGAGACATGGTAAATCTGTTTCAGATTAGCAAATCAAATGAATCACAAAAAAAATCCCACTTTGGTGTCAAGTTTTGGTCTGTATGAGCTGCATTTCAAACAGATGCTGTGTCCATATTGCTAAATATAAAAGGGCTAAACCCCAGTCTCTGGCCCCGACACTAAGTGGTGTGGCCTGGCTCAGGGTTCATGTCTTAGGAACGGCCCTCTGCAGCAGATTGACCCCACACAAATTGTATAGCACTTGGCCCTGGCTCTCTTCTCTGCTACAAGTAATGTCCCTGAGGTCCTAAGATATGATAATTTTTTTTAATATGCTTTTGTGTCCAAAAGCTCTTCAATAATCTATGGGTAGTGTTGCAAGCCACTAGTGTGATGTTTTTATGGCATTAAACTGAAGGGATGTATTGCATACCCCAGGGTATGCATGGGGCCATATGAGTATGCAGGAGGATACAGAGCTTCATGGAATACCGTTGGGGGCCTGCATAGGCTGTAGAACGTGGTCTTCTCCATACTGCCCGATAACAGCTCCTGGGAAGAGGCTAGGGAGCAAAATAGCAACTAAGTGTGTGGGCAGTCAAGGGTCTGGATGTTGAGCTCAAACCTTGACCCTTTTAGACTACACATATCCAAAAGAGCTGAGCAGGCTTCTCTGTGGGTTTTATCATCATATGCATCCAACTGGAGTTAGGCACTGTACAGAGGGCAGCCCCTGCAAATGTCTAAAGCTGTGAGTGCTCCTCAGAAACTTCTGCCTGATGAAGAATTGCAGCAGGTGAAGCATCACCTCCATTGGCAGCTTCTGGATAGGTTTCATCAGTATTTCAGCTTGTATCTGCCTGAAACTGGGTGCTGAAAGGAGGACTGTAGTCTTATTTCTTCCAGCAGCTGAATTTTTTTATGTGTTAAATAGCTTTCAGATAACTCAAGCAACTCTGAAAAGTTTTTTTTAATAAATATATAGACAATCCTATAACAAAAATACAACTGTTACATTTTTATCAGAAAGAAAAAGCAAAAGGAAAACGAAGGAATTCTCACAATACCACAGAATACAGTAGAAAGAGTGCAGCCTCAATCCAAATCATACCTCAGCCTAAGGTGAAAAGAAAGAGAGAGGTTCTTTGCTATAGGAATCATCCAGCCAGTGAAACCAGCAGAAATAAGTGATTGCCAGGTTGATGTCTATGATCTGCAAAACATCATGTCAATTAGTGGAGGTTCCTGACGGCTGCAAAAGGGCAGCTGATGAAACGACTGGCAATATGAACAAAGAGGGATTGATGAATATAATATACATTATCTCTTGTAAGACTTTTGACACCATCACCCACAATATTCATAATTTCAAGTTGAGAAAGTATGGGATGCATAGGTGTGACTTCATAAATGGCTGTACTGCCATGGTTTAAGTGTGTAACATTCCATGGCTTAATATATAGATGAAGGCCAGTAACAAATAGAGTACTACAGTGGTCCAGTGCTGTTCAATATCTTAATCAGTGATTTGGATGGTGAGACCAGGGGTGTGCACCCTGCAGCAAATTCAAGGTGAAACTCAGTGAAGGAAAGTCATTGGTATACCAAGCTTTAACCCAGAAGAGCTTTGAGAAACATGAGAATTATGCCAGCAAGAACTTCCTGAAATTCAGCAGGGAGAAGTGCATAGTTCAGTGCCTGAGGTGGAATAATCACATGCATCAGCTCAAATTGGGAAATGAATGACTGAAACTACATGAAAGATAATCTGAGGCTTGTGATTGATTCCAGAATGAGTAAGAGGCAATATTCTACTCTCATTACAGGTAGTGAAAATTGCACACTGGGTTACATCAGAAGTGTGTCCAGAAGATCCAGGGAAATTATTATTCCTGATGAGACCAGTTTTTGGCCTACCAGGATGTGAAGAACCTTAAAAAACTCAGTAAAGAGCTGCAAATATAGCTGGGGGGAAGGTAACAGAGCTGGGCTTGTTTAGTGTTGGAAAGAGGAAACACAGAGGTGGTCTAATAGGAGCCTGCATCTGACTGAAAGGAAACTGGAGAGGCAATGGAGCCAAACCCTTTTCAGTAGCGGCAGAGAATATAATGGAGCTGAGATTAAAGAGGCATAAGGTCTGAGTTACTATTAGCAGTAAATGGAGTTATCCCATGGCCAAAGGGCAGATAGACTTAGTACATTTATAAAACAGGATCGAATATATGTCTTGCAAGACAAAAAAGAGTTTTGATAGTAAGAAAGAGAAATTATCTAGATTTAGCTCTGGTTGTGGAAAATTCCAGGATTTTGTCTACAGGAGACAAGTATGTATGACACAATGTCATTGCTAGACTACATAAACGAGGCCATGCCAAAAAAATTCAGGGAATAATTTTCAGAATTAGAAAGCAAAGGCCATTTTGGAAGAACAATGTTCAGTGCCAACCCACATCTTAATGCTCAGAACAAGTATCTAATAGAGAAGACACCTGAGATTTAATGTGAGCAGGTCAACCTCACTTAAAACCTGCAAATATCATATTTTTGAACAAATAGGTGATCAACATTAGCAGAACTACAGCTAAGGGTAGGCCTTAGAATGGAAAACAATTGATTAAGGTTATTGGGTTATTGGTAGGGGGTGGCTGAACAACCTACTTCTAGCTTTAGTTGTTACTGGAAAGGGAAGAGCTCATTAGTTAATAGAACTTGATTGAGAGGCACCGGACTGGGGAGCACCAATTGGAACAGGAAGGAATTCAGGTGAGTATGCTGAGGACAAGGACATCACAACCATTGAAGACTGAGGGAGTATCCAATGAACAGAAATAGCAAAATTCCTAAGACTTCCTACATTTACAGAAAGTATAGGCTAAGCAGAGTAAGAAGGATCAACCAAAATCACTGTTAAAAGTAGCTGAAAAAATGCATCTTAAAAGCTTAGTTGTGTTTATTATCTAGGATGCATAAGTCCTTCTAGTTTTGATGCTAAGATAGTCTTGGTAGAAGATGCGGTACTCAAAGGTATCATTTCTCTTTATTACATGTGTACTACAGAGCTGGTGATGCCCAGCAGTGATCACAGCTCTGTGGGCATGAGCTCCCACAGTTTGTAGCGAAATACATGTGCACGCATACAGTTGCTGCTTCCTCTATCCTCAGCCCAGTGGGCTGATCACCAACATTATCAAATTGAAAAAGGTTTTCAGAAAGGCTAGGCAGCAAGGCTGAGTCTCATTTATCTCTGTGTCTGCCAGCATAACTGAGGATTTAATTTAGCTTCTCATCATCCAACACTGAGAGTCAACATTTATGGATGCAAGGCCACAGCTGTTTAATACCGTGTAGCAAAGCTTTACAGATGTAACAGATAATTATTCATTAGTATTGGTATTACATTTCTGGGTAGAGCTAAGGTTAGGAACCTGGCTTTGCTGCGATTTACTAAAAATGAATCTCGAGAGACAAAAAAGCTTGTTACCAAAATGATGACCTTCCATATCATCTTCTAGATAGGAGACCAAGACCAAAGTTTAAGTCTTGAATATGTCAAGGTCATTAGCATTATGGGATGGATAGATTTTGAGTACCCATATGAACACTTTGCTGAAAGGCCTGAATGGAGTAATCCACCTACACATAATCTGTGGTACGAGATAGCCCTGCAAAAAAGGGAGAACAACCACCAGAAAACAGTGCTGTGTATCATGAAGCTTTCACTAGATTGCCACACCTTTGGTGATGAACACGCCTGAGTCACAAGATCAGAGATTTGAGTGGGATGATTAATACTGACTTCACTCTGGGACAATAGTATGAACATACTGAAACAAACCATTTTGAGCAATGAGGCCCCATATCTGAAAAGACTGCCTGTACGGCACTGTGTCACTTCAGCTCAGAAAGGCCCTGAGCAAACTGATAAGGGATGACACAAAGAGCATTCATTACTGAATGTAAGATTTCATGTTTAGCATGCTTTCCCTGCTGGAATGCATTTATTGCTTTGTTTGTCCCACACATCATAGGTTGTTTTCATCTCAGAGGCAACTCTTTATAATTTATTAGAATTTAAAAGAGGATAAGAATCTGTTGCTGTTTTTAAGTTCAATTTTCAAACATGATAACTCAAGCCATATTTGGACAGAACTTCAAAACTATCTTGTTAGAAAATTAAGTAAGTCCTCAAAAGAATTCTTAACTCAGAAAGCCTTAACCAAAGCTAGTTAACACATTGTGAAAAGCATAAAACTCTATCTGCAGCAGTATTTAAAACTGAATTGCAGTATAACAGGGGAATATGCTTTAAAAAATAGTATTACATAGTGTGGACAAAGTCAGAAACCTTTAACTAGATTCCTTGTACTCAAAACCATTGGCATATCTCATTCTTCCTACTGGATTATCAGTGTCGTTAGTTCCAAGACACAAAAGGCTGCAGGAGCCAAATTTAATCTCGTATTCAATCAGTGGCATTTGATGCAGGCTGGGAGAAGGGAGAGATCTTGCTCCCCTGGGCAGCTCTGGAGCTGCTTAACAGCAATTTATTTTCAGTGGTGAAAGGAGTATTTCTGGGTGCTTTCTGTCTGTCACTATTAGAAACTCAGGACAAAGGCTGTAAGCAGACTTGAGGTTCCTGCAAAACCCATCGTTTACTGACCTTTGATCAAGTCTGTTTTTAGCTTAACCATAGTTTTGGTCAAGCTAAAACCTCAAGATGCAGACATGAAAGCCAGACCTCAGCCCTTCCTTCTGTGGGTGTGATGGTTTTCTAGGAAGGGTCACAAACATTCCTGGGCTACCTGCAAGAAGTCCACCCCATACTAATCTGCCTCCTCTTCATAAGCTCAGGCAAGATCTTGTGTATTGACAAGCTTGTGTGCCAATTGATCAGGAGATGGAGGAATCTGGAGGATTCTATGCCCAAAAGATAAGATTTGTAACCTTGGCTGCTGGAAAGCCGCTTCACAGTGAAGTTAAATACATCAGGGATTTTTCTAGATGAGAGAATCCACATCCTTGGCTTGAATCTTCCTTCATGTAAATTTGCAAGAGGAGCTTATTGGAATTGCTGCAGAAAATGGATCCTCACCCATATCCAAGAGGCTTCAAAACACTGTCTGGCTGTTGGGGAACCAGCCACTGTCAGTGTTGCAGAGTAACTTGTACTCACTAGATGATCACACAAAGTCAGCAATGCATTAGAAATCCAAGGGGGGAAAACACCTGAATAACATGACTGATGATAATTGTTGGCACCAAAACTGTCCTGTGTTTAGTGGCTGCCAGTGTCTCTTCTGAGAAGTTTGTCAAAACAGAACTTTATTCACCAAAAGGGGAAGTGGCTTTTTTTTTCCAGCAGATGCAATGTACTGAACTAAACATTTTTAGAGCCTGCATGCGTATTGCCAACATCCAGCAGCTATGTACTCAAGAGTTTTCCTGGCCAAGTATCAAACCTCCCTGGAATAATGTTAAGGGGCCTCAGTTAGTAAGTTCCCTGGTACTGCAGCAACACTGAGCCAGGGCACAGAGGTGTGATGTGGAGCCTTAAGATCCGGTAAATATTTAAGGTTAGGATTAGGCACTATTTTAAAACGCCTTTTTCTGATAAACACTCACTCATGCTGTGACACTCAAATTCCTTTCTTCAGTTGAATAAAAATCATGATTCATTATTGTCATTTATATGTGTTTCTGTTTAAATACTTGAACTTAAATCTGTTCCTTAATATAAGGGGTTTGTTTATAAAAGTGGAAAAGGAACCACATATCTATCCTTGCCTGAATGAATGACCAAAGATCTAAGGTGCTTACAGTTAAGTGGAAAACCTGAACATTGTATCAGGTACTTCATATAATACTTTTTTGTTTTGGAAAGGGACACATTCCCTGTTTTCCTGATTGTAAGAGGGAGGGATGTAGTAGCAGGAAGTTAAAAAAAGGCAGGGGATGGGGGCACATCTCGTAGCGGATGTAAAAGTCAATTTCATGTTCTTCAGATTGTTTCTCACTTTAAGGATAAACAGAAGGGATTTATGCTGGTTTTGAGACAGTTTAGCTGCATGTAAGATGATTTTAAGTCTAGGAAACCAGACTGAAGAAGCAGATAGCCCAAATGGCAAGGGCTTTGGCCTCAAGATGAGTATATATCACTGTACGAAATAAAAAGGCACAAACTGAGTAACTCTGGAAGCTGAACATATCTTCTTCTATTTATTGCTTTGTGCTCAATCTACTGATGGTGTAGACATTTTCAGAAGAAAAAGGGCATAAATATGACAAGAGCATGTGGAGAAGGTGCAGACATCCTGGAAACCAGGATGTGACCCTGCAAGAGAGTGTAAGAAAGTTTTTCAATCAACTTCCTATAGAAATGGGATTAGAGATGCTCAGGTGGTTTGTTGTGTTGGTAACCATTTAAACAGCACAAGACTTCAAAAGAGATGTACTGTAGGACTGCATAAAACGACTGAAGGACTACAGAGCTGCATAAAAAGGGATTAAAAAAGATACTAGATGAAAATGCTGCTGGAAGTAATGACTTACTGTATACATTTGAAAAAACAGGCTACTAACATAAACGTTGTGAGTAAGAATCAAGCCTTTCTCTATTGACAGGAAACCAGATTTGGAAAGAAATTCATGACAGTTTTCAAATATTACATTTTTCCCCTTAAAGTGAGAACGCTTTGAAGCAGCTTCTATTGGAAAGAGCAGAACCTGTATTTTCATATCAAATTATAGAAAATAGAGTTGAAGGGGACTCAAAATGGGAATATGTCTGCATCTTTGGAAAAAAAAAAAAGGGTCAAGTAAATGTAGACATCCGTATCAAGTTTTTTTTAACCTGTTTTAAAATCCTCCAGCAATAAAATTTGGGGATTCTCTAGGTTATGTCTTCTGAAATATATTACTTTAAGGATTCTTGTATCTTTTTTCTTCCTTTTAGTTCTTTCTTATCATAGGCTGAGGACACTTGGAGAACATTTTTTCCTTCTAATATGTAACACTCTTGATAACACTTCCATGTACAGGAAAGCTAGCAGTTTTGGGAATTGCCTTCTCTGTGGCATTTCTACTGGTTGACTTACCCTTTTAGTATTTTGAAAAGCAAAACAAACTTTATTTTTGAAACATTTCCTCATAAATCTTGTTTCCTAAAATGCTTGCCAGGTTCATAGTTCTTCGCTGAAGTGTCTCTGTTTTGTTTACATCATTTTTAACATTCAATATGCAAAACTGGCACTGAAATCTGGAAGTCAGAAATGCTGAAGGGTCTCTCCACAGATCTGTTGCTCAAAGGGGGCTAAATGAATGGTGAAGTTCACCTCCTTTGTTTGACTTACAGTAATCCTACTAATATGTCCTTGGGTGACATTTGTTTAGTTGCCCAGGTTCATATTCAGTTTCTAGGTCCTATTCATTCATTTCATATTCAGTTTGTAGGTCCTATTCTATGCTATTGCTGCCTTGCAAACTATTTTTGTTCTATTTGGTCTATGGTTTCACCATTTCTATGTCTTTAATAAATTAATTTAGGTCATTTCCACTGTTTAGTGAGGTCATTTTGAGTGTTGAACCTACCTACACAGGTTGGTGTCAGTTGCTCGTGTAAATTTGAGTTCTGTTTTACAGTGGTATAAATCACAAACTGAAAGGGGCTATTTGATGTGCCATCCCTCTTGTGTAGCAGTTATTGCATCATACCACTGAATTTTGTGGTTCCTTTATAGTAGTTTTGTCTAGACTGTATATCCCTGATTTCCTTATGAGAATATTATAGCAAAGTCTTACTCATAGTTTTATTACAAATGTAATAAATTATGACAGTCTCTTCCCTATCATCAGTGTGGTGGACTGAACTTGGCTGGCTGTCAGGTGCCCACCCAGTTGCTCTTTCACTCCCTCTTCTTAGCAGGACAGGGGGAGAAACTGAGTTTGAAAGCTTGTGGGTTGAGATAAGAACAGAGATATCAGTCACCAGTTATTGTCGTGGGCAAAGCAGACCCTACTTGGGGAAGACTAATTTAATTTATTGCAAATTAGTAACAAAGTAGGACAGTGAGAAATAAAAGCAAAACTACAACCACTTTCCCCTGTTCTCCTTTCTTCCAAGGATCATCTTAACTCTAGACTCCTCTGCCTCTTCGAGCAGTGCAGGGAATGGGGGTTACAATAAGTTCACAGCACATTGCCTCTGCCACTCCTTCTTCCTTACACTCTTCACCTGCTCCAGTGTTGGGTGCCAGCTACAGGACACAGTCCTTCATGAAGTGCTCCAATATGGGGCCTTGCCACAGGGTGCAGTCCTTCAGGAACAGACTTGGGTCTGCCATAGTCCACGGGTCCTGCCAGAAAACCTGCTCCTGAGTAGGCTTCTCTCAACGGGCTACAGCTCCTAACGAGGAGCCTGCTCCAACATGAACTATTCACAGGCTGAAGCTTCCTTCAGGGTTCATCCACCTGCTCCAGCATGGACTCCTCTATGGGCTACAGATGGTTATCTGCTCCACTGTGGACCTCCATGGGCTGCAGGAGGACAAACTGCATCACCATGGTCTTCACTCTGGTGCATGGAACGCCTCCTCTCCCTCCTTCTTCACTGATATCAGTGTCTGCAAAGTTGTTTCTCTCCCATAGTCTTGCTCCTCTCTCGGGGCTACTGTTGCACAGCAGTTTTTTCACCTTCTTAAATATGTTACCACAAAGGTGCTGCCACCATTGTTGATGGGTTCAGCTTTGGCCAGTGGTGGGTCCATCTTGGCTAGTCCTGTCTCTGTCTGATATGGGGGACAACTTATTGCGTCTTCTCACAGAAGCCACTTCTGCAGTGACCCTGCTACCAAAGCATTGCCACTTCAACCCTGTGCAATGAATTACCGTGTCAGAGAAGAAACAAAATTCTGTTAACATGCTTTCCACTTGACAAAACCACTCTGGCCATTTCTTAGCACCGTATTATCTTCCAAGTGCTCACATGCCATTTCATAATTTGTTCCAGTAGTGTTCCACATCCAGCTGAATTCTTTGGATTTGTTACTTTTCTTGGTTTCCACTTCCTTATAGGCAGTTAGGACACCTACCTTCCATAAGTCCTCAGGGCTCACCTCATGCTGGTCAACTTTTAAAGGCTCCTTTGTTTAAGGATTTTTCTAGCAAAGCAAGTAAACAAGAACACACTTGGTGACACACTTGCTGTTTCCAGTTGCACACCTCTGAGTTCCTCTTTCTTCCTAATGTTTTTACTTGCCTTGCGTTTATGAGTCATCTCTTTCTCCAGTCTAAATGATGCTTAATCCACATTTGAATTCTGCACCAGGAGCCAGATTTTTTTCCTCTTGATTCACTTTTGATAACACAGCTCCTGCTTTAACAATCTGCCATTTGTCATAACCATGCAGTCTGCAACAAACAGTCTCTGTTAAACATTTAGTGAGAAGTGCATTCCCTGCAGTCGGGTCTGTTAGACTAAGGAGACTGTGCAGCATACAAGGCAGGAAGAAGCCAGAGTGAACACAGATTAAAAATGTGGAGTTGCTCTGTATAAATATAGCTGATGTTTTATTATTTTTAAAGGTGGAGGATTTCCTTTTGGTAATAGAAATCAGGAATCTAATCTAATAGAAATCAGAAATCTAGGTCCTAGTATACAAAAAAGATGCGGACAGATTGGAGAGGGTCCAGAGAAGGGCCACTAAGATGATCAGGGGAGTAGGAAACCTACCATACAAAGGAAGGCTGAGGGAACTGGGTTTGTTCAGGCGTAAGAGGAGAAGGCTTAGAGGAGACCTTAGTACCAGGTACCAGCACATAAAGAGTGTCTACCAAGAGGAAGAAAACTCCTTTTTTACGAGGAATCACACGAAAAACACATGGGGTAATGGGTATAAGTTGCTCCTAGAGCGATTTCAACTGGATTCAAGAAGAAAATTTTTCACCCTGAGAACAGTTAAACATTGGAATAATTTCCCCAGGGAAGTGGTAGATTCCTCTACACTAAACACTTTTAAGGCTCATTTTAACAGGCTGCTGGACCATCTCATTTGAACTATATATCACCTAAAAAGGTTGGACCAGATAATCTCTGAGGTCCATTCCAAACTGTCCTTCTATGATTTTATGAATGTTCCACTTAGTAAAGTAAAAATTACAGATCACAAATATCCTTTGTTTTACTTTCTATAAATGCTTGGTTAAAAAAAAAAAAAAATCAGCAATACCCTAGAATAGTTCTGTGTAAAAAGAATCAATTATAACAAACCAATTGGTCAGCATCAACTTTTGTTATTTCCAGCAACTTTTGTAACAATAAAGACATTTCTTCCTACAGCACTGTTGCTTTGCAAATAAAACTGCGCTGCAGCCCAGCTGCATCTTCTATCCTTCCTTATACATGTCAGCCTCAAAAAAGTTTCAGAAAGACTGTATAATGAAACTTCCTTTAAAGACAGTGTTTTTGTTTGGTTGAGATTTTGATTTGGGAGGGATAGGGCATTTTGTATGTGTTGCTTTCTCAATCTGGAAAATAATAATCCTAGGTTCTCAAAGGATACAGAAAAAAAGTAAAAAAGTTGTCTGGATTTTTTTACTTGATTTGAAGAAGCCTTTTAAGACTGCAGCTTACCTAATAAGTGTGGTACTGATAATTTGAAAGTAACAGAAAATAAAATCCTCAAATCAAATCTAAGATGAAGAGAAAGGTCTTCATGTTTAAATTCTTAAAAAAAGAGTGACAGTGAAGGGTGAAAGCACTTAGCATAAAACCTCATTTTAGGGGAATTAGAAGTGTAAATAGTGCCCCGTACATAACAGCATTTTGTGTTTGTGTTCACTGAATTGTGCAACCAAAAAAGGATTTAGCAACCTATGGCCACCTATACTGTCCAAGAAAAAGCCAAATCCCCTTTAGGATGGTATTATTACTTAATGAAGTCATACTTAAATTAGTTCTTTTCCCAAAGGGGTAATATTTGGGTGACCTTTTCAGGGCATCGTATTCAAGTGTGCTTTGTTTGTTGAGCACTTTTGAAACAGCTTTAACCAAAATGCATTTTTGCTTAATAAAATGTATTTGGACCAGTTCCATTACCCTCCCCCTCACTGAAGCCCACAGGACTAAATGGGTGTAACAAAAAGAAGAATTTGGCCATTGGCCTGAAACTCCAGTGACTCATACTGGATCACATAAAAATGTTAGAGACTGTAACAGAGGGCTGCTGCTAACATTGAGCTTCCCTGCTACCGCAAAGCACAAGGGAGGATTCGGAGTCAGGGGAAGGGACCTTTCTGGTGGATTCACAGAATCACAGATAATGGTGGAGGCTGGAAGGGATCTCTGGAGCCCACCTGGTCCATCTCTCTGCTTAAGTAGGGCCACCTACAGACAGTTGCCCAGGACCATATCTGGATGTTCTTTTGATTATCTCTAAGAAGGGAGAATCCAGTACTTCCCTGTGTCAGTGCTTGTTCACTCTCACAGTAAAAAAGTGTTTCCTGATGTTCAGTTGAACTCTTCTGTCTTTCAGTTTGTGCCCATTGCCTCTGGTCCTGTCAGATTCAGTGCTTCAATGCAAGAAAGTTCATGCTGTATTGCTAGATGACTTCTATTCCAAACTCAATGTTGAGACTTCATACTTCTGGATTTTCCCCTGTAGTAGAGTCCTTGCTTATGGGGCTGGAAATCTCATGGGAGTTTTGGTCAGAAGATCTCCAGTCCCATCAAATTGGCTTTGTATGGGGCTGGCTGGTTGTTCAGATTCCTGTATTTGCAGTGCTCTCCACAACGTGGAAGATATACAGAAAAATTCCTACATGGGAATTTGCACCATGGTCCCTCTGTGAGGCTACATCTCTGAGTCTGCTCTTCCCACACAATCCTGATTGAACACTCCAGCAGGTAAGCTATGGGCAGGGAGGAAAATGACAGATGTCTAAGGTGAAATCTATGGTTACCTACTTGATTTTTTGTACCATTCTCATCTACATGTTTCCTTTTTAGATCCTTTCACCTGTGATGAGTGAAAATATAGTCCTTCTCCATTCACAGGAGCAGATATTACTGTATAGCCCCATGTCCTTTATTTAAGGATATCAGGGATATATTATATATGAGGATTGATAATCCAACACAGCAGACAGCCAGATTGGCCAACTGTGTTACTGGAGAGCTTTCTTATTTTACTCATCCAGAGAGATAAATGCTTTCTCTGCCTGGAAAAAATATCAAGAAATACTGTTTTGGAGAAAATGTTTTGGAAGCATCATCCCAAGTGGGCATTAGACTTGTTTTAACTAGGGTAATTGGAATTGGAAAGCTGCATAGACATTGAGAGTGACATGTGGAAGCCTAAAAGTGAGACTGACTCATAAAAGTGCACTCAGGACTGGTTTACAACAGTAATTCACAGTGTATCTGATCCAAAACAAAGGAGGATTTTCTTGCCCTTGGGGATCACTGTGTACATACAGAGGAAACAAAGGGCTTACATCTTTCAACACAAAATATTTCAGTATAAATAGCTCACAGGAACGCAGATAATCTCTAGGGCCTTCTGTCAACCAGCTGCAGAAGAGGGAGGAAAGGAAAAGCTTTTGTTGAAGGAAATCTTCAACATGCAGGGTGGGCTTTTTCGTAGCCTAAAAGCCCCATGCCTATTGCTTGGTTTCTGCATCTAAAAAAACACGAGGAGTGATTACTTCAAGTAGGAGAGCCTCTTTCATAAAGCAGGGGGGAATCTGTCTTCTCTGTCCCTGACAGAGTGAACTGTAGAATAGGCTTTGCAGAGTTTGATTGCCCATCTGTGCTCTGGGGTTGTGTCTGCCCTGTCAAATAAAAATCATCCAAGGAAGAAACTGAGGCAATGAACACTGACTGTCCATGCTGCAAAACCACTTCTTCTCTTCCAGGATCTCTTATGGACTGATCCAAAAAGCTCTGTCCAAGACAAATCCCCAACGTGACGGGGGTGACGCCTCCTCCAGGTAGCTTTCCCCTCTGGCAGTAAGGATGAGACCAAACCAGATGCCTTTCATTGCCTTTATCACCATTTCTGCTGTCTTTGAATCCCCATGCTCTTGTGCTTTCCCCTAGGGATGTGCCCTCAGCTTCATGTTATAAAATCATCACCCTGGTGGACCTTGTGATAAGTGCCAAGGACCACTTTATATAGTGGGTAAGTGTTTAGTGGTGTAAATACAGCCTCATGTGGTCACACAGCTGGTTTTCTGGTGCCTAGGCTACTTTTCAGTGAAACCATAGTGCTTTAAGGACAGAAACACAAATCCTGTCAAGCAGCTTGCAAATCTGCTATCATCAGCCATAGAAGGTTGTTGAAGAGGGATGCAAGGAAGAGGGTTGCCTAGAAGTCAATCAAGGGCAGGCAGGTAATGCAGTCTTTGTGTGTACACACTTTTGAAGTGCACAGCCTTCTAAGAACAGCCCAAAATTCAAAGCTTAATTACAAAATTATGGAAAGCATCTAAGAACAAATTTGGGAGTTAACCTCAGACAGGCCTTCCTTTTTTTGCTAGGTTAACAAAGCCTACAGATCTGGTGGTAGCTCTTTAGGTTACTTAAACCAAGTGACCATAATCCTCAGAATACTGACCTTCTGATTTCCAAATGTTTGTAAAAAAAAAAATTAAAATTAGGGCCAGAATTCCAAAGGCACAGAGGAGAAGACAGAATAGACTGTATTATTATTATTACTATTATTTTTATTATAATTTGCCAGATACACATGCAGAACGCGTGTTTTTCTCAGCTTTGCTTCAAAAATTGGTGTAGCTACTGAATAGGTAAGTAGTATACTGGCACTGTAGCCCAGAGGACTCAGCATTTGTGTTGGTGTAAAGAGAAGGTGAAGGATACAAATAGCAATCAGGTGGATTGGTGGTCTTCTGCCTCTTCCACAGTGGGACTGTCACTGCTCCATGCAATGCAAAGGAACCAAGCCCACTCCTGAGATGGGCAGCAAATGGATGAAGGCATGGTTCCTGTTCAGCTCCTGTAGCAATCCAGTGGCATGACTGATGTGGTGCAAGCAAGCCAAATTGCTCAGGAGAGTTATGAAATTTTGATTTACGGTTTCTACCTGCTTAGTTTATCTCTATTTGATATGCACACACACCGCTGCTATAAAGAGGAAAAGAAGCAAGTTCCTTCATTCAGCCACACTGGGAAAAGGTTGGCCTCCCTTCTGCTGGACTCTGTGAAGGAGCTGATCCTCCCCAACAATGGTTAACTGCTGGGAGAGGAGGTGGGCAGGAATGCCTACGTGTAAGGAAAAGCCAAGAGTGGCTCGTTAGCCTGTTTTATATTTCAGCTGCGCAGGGACAAAGACTGCTCTATGCACAGCAGAAATAATGTGGAAAGTAACTGACTGTAATCACCCACTGAGATATGCTCTACTTTTAGTTGAATCCCAGTGTTTTCCCCATCAAAAATGTGGTGCTCGATGGTAGGACCAGCATCTAAAAACTCCAGTGTTGAACACAAGACAGCAAAAGCACGTTTCATCACGCAATGAGAGGTGACCTTGCAATCAAACAAACTGCTCCCAGAGGACTTGTGGCCAGACATCATCCAGACCTCAGGAATGCCAGGCCCTAGGCTTTACATACGCAGTCCCCACAATGAAATCTGGAGATAGGAATTCCTAAACAGTACATAAATATGATCTAAACTTGCAGAACAAGGACTACCTACCCAACAGGAAATCTGAAATTCATGGGTTTGCTGCACTGTTTTCCTAGTGTAGATTTATATGCCTGAAGCAGAAGAGAAATGTAGTTATCTCTATCTGCTGGAGATGAAGAGCCTTCTTCTGAGAGCCAGAGGGCTGCTTTGTATGCATTGTTCTGGATGCAGGCATCATCTGCTCTTGGCTGTACCATGATCCATCTTCAAGAGGAAGTACTGGAGCAGTGAACCCATTCAAAAGTGTCTGTCACTTATTTTAGGGTACTTTCCAGACAGGTAGCGGATGTGCAATACAAAGATCTTCCCATATAAAAGATGCCTGCCATTACTGATGATATATTGGTGTTGCTGGTGCAAGCAAGAATTGTGAAGAAGAGTTCTGAACCTCTAGAAGACAATTTCTGCCTATGTATTCCATCCTTTCTGCTACGGTCCAAACTGATCTAGTTTCTATATCCCAGGGATCCATTTCCCCTTGCTGTGGCAGTTATGAAGGCTCACAGTTCATGGCCTGGTGCACTAGGATCAAGGGAGCTGCTATGGTTGGGTGAAGTGAGAACATAGAGGGTTTCTAGGTTTTGGTGGGTGGTTTTGCACCTTTTTGAGCTCTTCTTGATGGACTCTGCTGTCCCCACCTTTCCCTGCTTTTCTGGTTGTCAGTGACTGCCAGCCACTCTGTAGTCAGGGCAATACATGGAAGCACACTTCAGTCAGCTGATGATGAAATCGGCTCAGATGGACTAGCTGAACAGTGAAACTAATCCAGTTGGTTTTCCGTAAGGAAAATAAACAACAGTCCCAGAAGAGGCTCATCCAATAGATTGGCAGTGACAAGGAGCTGGAAGAGGTAAATCCTGATACAACCACATCACAGAAGGATGTCTAATGTCTGACTAGGTGGTTATCTCTGTTTGGGTCCCTATCAACCTTTATTCTGCCTACAAGGGAGTGTTTTCTAGAGAAACAAAACCTAAAAGAGAACCTTTCTTTGCTTATACTTTAGTTATCCAAACACACTTCACTAAGAGCTGTTTCAGTTGAGATCTGCTCTACAGATCAAATGTCCAGGGCAACTCTCTCTTCCAGAGAACTTTGCTCTGTGTTCATCTCAATTGTCTCCTAACTGCTTTCATGCCATTGCACTCACTTAGGAAACTGATCCCTAAATATCCCAGCTCCTGGTCAGCTGACAGAGCATTTCTTTTCAATTCCCATTTAAATACATACATATGTCTTTTGCCTTGGAGTCTGCACAAAGCCCTGCTTTGTGTGCACCAGCTACTAGAACTAGTACTGTTGGCCTAAAGTTGCCTTTTTCAAAGATTTCCCCTGCCTTTTCTGAGCAAAACAAAGCCTTTTGTACCCTTGTGGCCGAAATTATTCAAGAAGGGGACCAACAAGGCATAAAAGAGCCCCTAACCCATTGAAATGTGGAGTCCATTTCCCAACCCAGTGTGAACACAAGGTACAATCCCATGCCACTGTCCTGTATAATTTGGTTTTCAGAGAATTCCCAAGGAAGTATCTGTGAGCAGAGATGAATCTTCATGCCATTTTCTCTGCCAGTCTCCAGAGCTGGTAGCATTATGAATTTCCTTCCCCTGCTTGTGAAAAAGGATTCCTGTAACATCAACATCGTCTTTTGGTTTTCCTTATGAACCTCCAACTTCTCTATGATTTTCAAAAAAGACTTGGCAATGAGCAAGGTGAATTTCTAGGAATTAGAAACTTAGCATTCTAAGTCAAGATGTGAGTGATTGCTTTGCTCAGAGTTTTAGGAGGAAGAGGGCAGGAGGAGAATAAAGGATTAAAAAATAAAGTGTAGGGAAAAGAAGATCAGTGGGGCAGGGTTAATTCAAGAGTGTACCAAACACAGACACAAAAAAAATGCATGTAGTAAGGATGTTTGGCTTCCTGAATCAGTCTGACCACAGATCTTATTCAGTGACTGGTGCTTCCGAAATACCAGGCAAGCACAGAGGCTGTAAATATCAAGTCCCCTATCACCACCACAATGGTATCAACAGCAACACGCACTTTGTTTCGAGAAAATCCAAGAATGGCAGTGGCAATCAGTGAAGGTCGACCATGAATATATAAAGAAACTCCTATCACAATATTGAGTAAGAAAGCATGTGAAATTTCGCCTGTGCCCATTTAGTTGCCTGGCCCCTTGTCTTGAGGCTAGTCCTTCTGACCTGCCATGGCCATGGATCCCAATGAAACTCAAAGATCATTCCATTTGCACTGGGTGGGGACTTTCAAAATAGAAAGCCTCTAGCAGAGTGCCCCCTGCTCCTCTGTGACATGGGAGGGCATGATCCAATGTTTGTGGAGGTCCATACAGAATGCACATAAAAGATGACAGTATCGTCATGGGTAGTTATCACCACAGGCGCAAAGATAGTGCGTGTCAACAGCTCCTCAAGGGATAAGAAAAGTTGTCCTTGTTTGGGTCCTGGCAAGACTCAGTTCTACAAAATATGATGTAAATTCTGTCCTTGTTCTCCATCTGTGAATGCTTGCAACCATGATGTTGCAAGATGAGTTATAGAGGGGACCAACCAACCTGTTCCATAAGGGCAAGCTGTATGGAGGTTAAAGTAAGGCAGAGGCTAAGGATTTAATTTTGCTGGACGTATGAGGCTAGGCCATGCACAAGTCCATCTGAAAAAATAAAATACTGATGGTATTGCTGCAGAGAGCCAGAAGCAAGTGCCACAAACATGGAAGAGTTTCAGGGGTAGACACAAGACCTCCCTGGCACCAATTTGCTGCCCAACACTTTCCAGCTGCCTCTGTGCTCCTGCTGTTGCTACCACTCATGACGCCAGGGCAGAGCCTGTCTTGAACTGGACTGTGGTGTGTTAGAAGGCAACACTAGGCACCTGGCAGATGGGTGGCAGCGGGAGCCAGGGTAGACCCTGAAGGGAGTCTCAGCCGCAGTGATGGTCTGAGTACCACAGGGGCAGCAGCCACGTTTGGTTCTGACCTCCTGGAAGTGTCCTGGGGACAGGATTTCTCCAGTCTTCAATGACTGTTAATGACTGGCTGATAAATCTGGGACAAGCCTACCTTTGTCTGCAGAAGGTAGTGTAAGCTAGTCCTGTTTTTTAATGGAAAAAGTATAGTTTACTGACAAAGCTGAATCACCAGTTGTCTTCACTAGAGTCTTATATCAGGTCATACAGTGGAACAGAAATTATAGTTGCCTGTTTTTTTTTCTTTAATCTGTTCAATATTTGGCCTATAAACAGACATTGTGACTAAAAGCCTAGTTTTCCCCATTTATCTATCAAAGTCCTATTCCATAACTTGAAGAAAACAAACCTATTCTAAATGACTAAAATACTCCTTTCAAAACATTTACTATGCCTGTACATTTCTCAGTTAGGAAAGACTTTGTTCACCCATTGTATGGTTAGATAACCTTGGGCACAGGATTACAAAGAAACTAGTCCTTTCTGTACAAGCTGGAAACACTATAGCCTTGTAAAACACCCTTATAAAACTAGAGCTGTATAATTTATACTAATTACCCAGTGACAAACCTTCTGGCCCTTTGGTCAGGCTGCTTTTTGCTTCTGAGCTGCCATTTGGTTCATGCTGGGTGCAGTAAAGACATTCATTTTTTGTGAATCAGTGACGGAACCATAAGTCATCCAAGATGACTGACTCACAGTCCCATGATTTTTAGCACAGACATAGTGGGTGGTTCTAAATACCTAGTAAAACCATTTCACAGAAATCAACGTTTGGGAAAACAACAGATCAATTCCTCAGAGGGACACCACACATCGAACAGTGTAATGCAGGGTTGAGTCTAATTCACCAACCAACACACCAGGTAGTTATCTGAATCACTTTGATTGGCAGGTCAGCTATGAAGATCTTTAAATCAATCTAACAATTTCTCTCTAGGCTCTTTACTTGAAATAGCTTTAAAACACAAGGTACAATTCCTTCTAGACAATCCTGGGGGAAAGTAAACATGCTATGAATGATTAGCTAATTTGACCTCAACTTTCAAGTGTAACAATCTCTTTTATATGGAAAGCTGGCAAACGCCAATGAAAACTGATGTGTGACTGCAATTAACATTGCTGATTACTGTTGCTGTTTTGCCACCCACATTCTTTAAGAGGCCACTAGAAAAATGTTCTCTTTTCAAAGCTCATTTAGCAATGCTGTCACATGAGGTGCATAGGTCATCGTTTTCACAGTCGCACAGCACACTAAACTTTCAGGCATTGCAGCATTTTGTGCACAGGACTGTTTTTTTCCCACTTGGGTGGATGGCAACACGCCAGATTCAGTTACTCCTGATTTACTCCACTGAGAGCATATTCATCTCCTTTGCCAGCAACTGTTTTATAGGATGAAATATTATGTGCATTTGTCAAGGATGAAACCTAGATGAAGAAACTCAGGTGGGTGAAGAAGGCCAGCTAAAGAAGGAAGACAGGTTTGGTGGCAACCGGAAAACAATGCTGGCATGACATAGCATTGGTCAATGTCCTTCAAGATGGAGCTTCCTAGAAAGGCCCTAGAGTATTGAGAGACAAGTGGTGAGACAGAGAGAAAAAGAAGGTAAGCATAAGCTGAGCAAGGGTGAAAACACAGGCAATACTTCAGCAAGGTCAATGAACTTTACAGGAGGACAGTGAAAAAGAGGGAAACCTTTGGACTTTGACCATTGGCATAATTTGAGGATGTGTATCATTTCTCTTTGTACCTGGGAGCACACTGCTGGAGATATTTTATGCATGCAGGAATCTGGGCAATTGACATCAGTGGACAACATAGGATGTATTTTCTATGCAGGCGGAGAGAGGGGTTTGTATTTGGATTTTGAAAGTGCTGAGAGGAAGTAGACTCATGGACAACAATTTCATAGTAGATGGAGGTGTGGCACATGAAGAATACTTAGACCAAATAACTGCTCAAAATGTTTAGTCTTGGCTGAAGCAGAAAGACTGATACGTAGGTAAAGGGACAAGTAATAGGTCCTGTGGGCAGACACAGTTCGTTCAGTGTTTGTGTGCAAGATAAATGCAAATGAACTAGACATGAAGTCAGGAGCATGTAAGATGTAGACTATTTATGGCTTTCTTAAAGAGCTGCTTCAGGCATGACCATGAGCACAAGGTACTTCGAACAATATGGAGGCCTCACAATCATCTGGCAGTCACACTGTCCACAGGGCTACCAGCAGAGCCTGTACCTCAGCAAAGTTAGCAGAATCCAAGCTGCCTGAAGTGATTCTCAGGTGACCTGATTCTCAGGTGACCAATGGCAGAATTAGAGGACATGATCTTAAGCTTCGTCAGGGAAAGTTTAGGCTTGATGTGAGGAAAAAGTTCTTCACTGAAAGGGTGATCGGCCATTGGAATGGGCTGCCCAGGGAGGTGGTGGAGTTGCCGAACCTGGAGGTGTTTAAGGGGAGACTGGATGAGGCACTGAGTGCCATGGTTTAGATGATGGGTTGGTGTTAGTGTTGGTGTTAGTGTAGGGTTATAGGTTGGACTTGATGATCTCAGAGGTCCTTTCCAACCTTGTAATACTGTGATACTGTGATGTTAAACCTTCCTCTCTTTACTTGGACAAGTTTAAAGACCGTGGTGTGGATGGCCTATGACTCCTGCTGGGGAAGTGCTTCTGCATTTACACAGTGGATGGCTGTAGAACATACCTGTTGAAGGCACATGCATACCCAGAAAAACAGCCAGACTCAAATGAACACACAGCTGAGACTATAACTTGTAGAAGGTGGCCTGGGAAGCTCCAAACATAGACACTGAAGTCAGATACCAAAAAGCAGGAGGCAGTATTCACCAGCAGAAAGGAAATGCCTAAGGACATAGTCCAGTGGAGGGGGTTGGTTTAATAATGTGAAGATCTATATAGACCGGAAACAATCAAAGGCTTTTCTTCCCCCTATCTCTTTTTATGAATGAAAAGAGAGTAGAAATTTCTCCTTGTGAAAGATAAGTTTAAAAGAGATGGTTTAGCGTAACAGAGCTAAGGCAGAAAACGAGGTCCTCAGAGAGATAAGTATATGAATAAAAATATTTATCATGCTGAAAACACTACTGAGACAAAAACAGCTAAGCAATTCATATCTTGCCTGTTTGCCAGCAAGATTTGTAGCAAAAATAATAAATCAGTTGTTCACCTTTAATCACTCATGAAGACAAATCACAGCTGTTCTTTACCATATACAGGTTCTTCCAGTGCCAAAACAGAGGAATAATACATCCTTCATGACGAAAAAGACGTCAGAGACATCTTTCAGTGTAATGTGCTTGTTGCTCAGCTGTTTCCAAACACTTCAGAATGAATTATTAATTAAAGGGAGGTACTGTTCTTGGTAGGGCTGATGTTTCAGAGACAGAAACCCCAAAATCTTTCCCCAGACCTGCCACTGCCTTTTTCTGTCTTTTGGCAAGCAATTCAGTCTTTATGAGCTTCAGCTTGACTATCTGCAAAAGGAGATAACATCTGCACACTAATATATTAATCAAACTTAACTTTTCCTTCCATTCACAAGCAGCCGGATTCTGTATGTGAATAATTACTAGTCAATATGTTTCTTTACATGTGCTGGTTACAAGCACAGTATTTGCTTTCTGAAACTGAAACACTGATAACCAGAACTGTTTTGGTTCACTAGTCCACTTTTTTCTATAGTTAGAGAATTTAAAGCTAATCTCTCTTGGGCAAACTAGAAAAAAAAATATAAAGACAATTATAATTGAAAGGAGGACGTGCTTAACATGGGGTAAGCCTAATACTTTCATTGACAAAATATTTAAAAAATTGTCATCAGCACGTTTACAATGGATTAGCATTGCCGAATGAGAAACAAATTAGTTTCTGGCTCCAGGGCTGCACACAGAGCAGTTCAGCACTGCCTCACTCCATCTACATTTCAGTCCTAATGTTACTTAGCATGTGACAAGCAGAAAGAAAATCGTAAATACTCTGTACACATTTTGAAGAGTAATGATTAAAATCTCAACAGAGAGCCAAATCCTGCCTTCTTCTGCACCAAAGTGGAGGAATGAATAGGGGCAAATAGACTCCTCCACACCAGCTGGAGACTTTCCAAATCTGGTGCTTAACAGAGTGGTAAGCAGAACATCAATTAAATAGGACATGGGCACAGTTCGTACACATGACCTGGAGAGGTCAATCTCCCAGCCCTACGCTGAAGCTGAATTGCTCTTGTTCATCTTTCAGGCAGTTTTCCATTGCCACCTCACTAAGCAAAAAAAAAAGGGCCAGATCTGCCTATATTTTTTTCTGCCTGTTTCTGTGTTTGAATTTTGTAGTACTTGTCAAATTTAAGGGCAATTCATGCTGTGGCCTTGGGAATTGTGGGAGTTGCAAAAAGTAGACAACAGAGCCTGTGATTATTTTGTATCTCTGGATTACTAAATCCAATCAACTGTATTCCTTCCATAGAAAGGAGAAATTTTTGTCATAGCATATCGCAATCTTTCATATTGTCACATATTTGATATTTAATGAAGATGTCTTTAGAGAAACTGGTACTTGGATACGAGTGTTAGTAGTCCTAGCACTGTACCCATTCTGTTTGACTGTATTTCATACAAAATGCATCTGTAGACTCCAACAAATGCTGCTCAGGCTGTAGGGTTTCGATCAGAAGTGCCTCTTAGTAAACCACTCAAATAACCAGTGTTATGTTTATTTATCACAAACATCTAAAAAATTAATTTCACCTCATTTTAAGCTGAGTTTCTTAAACATGTGCATCATGACAATTGTGAGGCCGGAAAATACTGTAACCTCCGTTATGTACTTAAAGAAACTGAGACAAGGGCAATATAGCAGCAATTGTCTAAAACAGCATTTTACTCCTCAAAAAAAGAACTTAGAAATAGGATGTAATTTCCATGACATTACCTTGAAATCCACAGACTGCAGTGCTGAGTCTGCAGCAGGCAGCAAGAACTGAAGCTGTCAGAGCACACTGCTCCTTACACTAACACCACTGAGCCCCCCGCTGCGACAGCCACAGCTACGAGCCCTCAGCACCAAGCTGGACATGTACAAGTCCAGATTTTGCCCAATTTCCCAGTGTCAATGTGTGCGGAGAGGGACTGATAAGCATTACTGCTCCTTTAGCCAGAGACCACTCTACTGTTCCCAGTGGGGAGGGCATACTCATGGGAGGAGACATTAAAGCTGTGATCAGGGGAAACGAAGAATGGGAGAAAAACCATCTCTCCATTCTGCTTGAAGATGTACTGCCTAAAAGGCAAGATTCAGGGAAGAGGGAGTGTGAGAGTGACTGAGATGCTCAAGGCTTTAAAGAGGTCTTCTATCCCTGAGTAGGGAAACCGATTTTCCATTTCCTTTTTGGATTGTTCGCAATTTTTTCTCAAGAAGAGTCATTGGACCAGAAAGAAGTGATAGCAGGCACATAGGACCCATAGAGAGTGATTTCCAGGGAAAACCTTGTCTTAACCTGGAGTAAAATTCACAGAGGGTGGGAGGGGAAAGAGAAACCTCAGCAGAAATTTGTCATTGAAAGCACCAAACCAACCAGTTTATGTTCAACCACAAAATGTAGTGTGGCAAAAAGATTATATCCCAGGGAGAGTTGTGCCTCTGAAGGCTTTTTGTACACCCACAGTAGGACTTTACCCCACCCTGTGTAGGAAGGCTTCAGGCTTTCCTTAGGTTGCTGGTGGCAGTATCCCAAGTCAACTGGAGGCCTTCAAGTTCAAAACAAAACAGAACAATCCCTTCCTAGGGAGTTTCTTCCCTTCAAGCATTTTTGTGAGGAGTTCAGCCTCTCCCGAGATATCTGGCAGTCAAAATCCAGAAAGCAAATGTTTGAGAGCTTCCTTCACTCTTTTGAATCGCGTTGCCTACTCTGGCAAGGAGGTTACTTTTATTGTGTCCGGAGTGACTCCTTGTGGAGGGCAAATCCTCCAGCCATGGGGCTATGATTCCTAGGCCTCTTTGGGCCAGTAGAAGGAAGTGTTGAGATATTTCCAGGCTGTCAGCTGAGGCCATGGCTTTCTCTCCAAGCATAGATGTCCAGCCTGGACTGATTCCTCTCTGATTTCTTGCCTATTGCTTCCTGTTCAGCCCCCTCGTCTGCCAGAGCAGATTGGCAGAGCCATATGCACCTCAAGGAGGTTTTGTATACCACCACACTGTGCTGAAGTATCCTCCTAAGGAGGGAAACTGAATCAAGAGCAGAGTGGGGTTTCAATGGTGGCCACCTCAACAGCCATACCAATTCAGGAAATGAGACTTGGCCAACAGCTCTAGAAGATAGTTTGGCTGACCACATGCATAGGAAGAGATTTATCTTCTGTTTCGAGCAGGAGGACTGACCTCCTTTCTCCCTTCCCCAAGGTCATGTCACTTCCCAGGGATCTGCATGGGAAAGAAACCAGTCCTGCCTAGGTCAGCCAGCCTGCCCCAGTGCCAGCTCTGGGGCAGGGACACGGCAGGGCTGGTTCTTGCTTTGGCTTTTCTGTCAAATTGGGAGACAATCATCATGATGACCAAGGGGAGACCTTGCCAGCTCTGAAACTGCTGGGATCACCGTAGAACTGAAATGCCTGGTGCTTCCAAAATTGCTGTACATAACAAATATAGCCTTCTTTTATCATACTTATTTTGTGATTTCTGTTACTTCACTTTTTTTACGCTGTTCGACTACTTTAACCTCTTGCTGCCTGCAGGAACAGCAACAAACATGGGTCTGATCTTAAGAGAAAAAGAACTCTCATGTCACCTGTACAGCTTAGAGGATTTCACAAGGATTTTAAGGATGTTCATTTTTTATTTCTGTCTCACAATGGAACACACAGAGCTATATAGCATCACCCCAAACACTCCACAGACAGACAAAAAGCTCCAGAGACCTGTTTTGGCAGACTCCTGCTCACCTGCCAGCTCACTTAATGCTTTCTTCTGGAAGCATTAAGATTTTACAGTTCATCCACCATTCTGTTGGCTTCCCAGTACAACTTACCCTTTTACCAGCATCATCCTTTACCAATTTGTGTAACATGAGCAACAAAAATCAGCTGTTTTCACCTCACTGGTCTGAGTCCTTATGAGGTCAAAAGTGTCAAAACTATTTAAATTGAAATCATAGCTAAAAGAAATTGAAAAATTATTAAGATGAGGAAGACATATTTTTCATAGTATATATATTTGTTCTTTACAATTATATATATACCTATTCTATGTGTGCATATGTGTATATTATATATACATGTAAATAAATACAAATAAATATATTCACGTATAACTTGCACTGTATAGTGTGCAACCATAAAATCTGTTTCTTGAATGTGAAGCATTGTTGTCATTCTGCATTGGCTTGGATCCGGTTGCACTGAACTTTAGGCGGACATAATTTCTGTCACTGCAGGGTCTTTGAAGAGCTGAGACTGAAGCTCAGTCTCTGTTGCCCCTTTTAGTTTCATGGCCCATTATCCAAGGGTTTGAGAAGTCACGTTTAGATCTTAACACTGAATTTTATGTGCACACTTTTGACCCTACGTATATTTTGAAATCAAGTCTATATACCAAAAACATAGAGCTGAAGCTTTTACAAAACCAGTGGACCTTAGCCAAGCCACAAGCATGTCTACAGGGTAATATCTCATCTGTCTGTCATGCTCTAATATTGGTATTAGACAATCATCTCCATGTCATGATTAAGATGTGGAAGAAAAGGGGAATAAAATTGTTTGAAAAGTACTCTCGATTGCTTTTTAAGAGATTTTTGTTTGGCTCATAGATTTGTTTTGTTTTATTTTAAAAAGTTCTGTTCTCTCTGCCACAGAGATGTTTATTTAACAACGTTGCTGCTTTTTTCTGAAGTTATAATTACATTAGCATTGCAGACTGAAGATTCCATCCAAACCACATTTTTTAAACTCAGGCAGTGCTATATCCAAAGATTTTTTTCTCGGCTTTAGATACAGCTCTCTTTAATCTATAGGTCAGATTTTCAACAGCTATTTTAGATTGATTTACACCTGCCGACTAGCAGGGCCATCACATCTAACAAGCTGAGGCCTAAACTAATTGTCAATACCTCATTAAGCGACATGTTTGCACATGTCTTGAAAGCAAGGGCAGGGAAAATAATATTGTGATTCTTTACAGTTATGATCCAGATGCTACATTTTTTTCTCCTGTTACTAATAGCTGATTTCAGTGGTACAAAATAATTAAAAAAAGCAGAGCCTCATTCATTAGGCACGAGTAAGGTGACCAGCACTGTATATGACACAAACAGTCCTTGCCCAAATTGCTTATGATCTCAACAAGACAGTCACAGAGCAGACAGTGAAAAACATGACGAAGGAGCTGGCTTAAGGGATAAATAGCTATAAATTATTATAATAACTATTATAATAATTCGCTATAATTACGCAAGAGACCGTTACCTGTTTGATGACACAGCAAGCATTGGTTTGTTCTCTGGTCAAAAAAATAAGTTAGTGACAAAGAGTATCCTAGCTGTCTTTCCTGGCTTGTAATACCAACAATATCTATTCAGCAGCTGACTCTAATAAAGTCATCTGGCTTTTTTGAAACAAGCAGGACGGGAGGGTGGCAGCTTGACGGGTGACCTCAATTCGCTGAGCTGCAAGGCCAGTTTTTTAGACTCCCCTTTTATAAATGTTGCAATTATCTTCTGTACATAATTCCAGTTACAATTCTGGTTGGAAAATGGAGCTGCTTAGGGGAGCTTACAAGGCGACATCTGTTCAACAACAGACATCTGTGCCAGAACAGCAAACCAGGACTGCCCGAGGCGGGGTGCTCGAGTGAGATGCATGCACAGACCCACATCTGTATGTGCTACCACATACTAATATTGTTTTTTCTTACAGCAAAAACTGTTGGTAATCCAGTCTAAGTTCACTTGTAGTCTCTGCCCCATCTCAAAGGGCATCCCAACTTCAGTCATTAAGGAACACTTTTAAAAAAAAGGGTTTCTTCTTTAAAAGAAACCTCCTTGACTATGATGTTTGGCAATTCCTTAAACAAAACTAATTCCACAGACAGCTATCCCCTACCCAGTGCAGAGAAGAAGCAGCAGGCTTTTACAACTAGCTTTCAAGTACTTTTTTTCTGAATTTTTTGACTTATTTAATCTCCTTTTGCTAGCAGAGGACTAGTGAATTAGTAACATCCTCTGCTAACCCACCTCTACCCTGGCCTGCTAACCTGCACCTGCAGTGTCACTGTCTGGTATCAACAGCAAACCCACTGGTTACATATGGGTCTATTTGCCCCCATTTAAGAGAAGAAGTTGGAACAAGTGGCTCTTCTAACCTACTCTACTCCAGCCTGAGCCCTTGTATTGTGTGTTGGGGTACTCAGTGACTTATAGAGAACTCCCACTGAGTTTTATCATAGTTTTACTTGTTCCTCAGCTTTATCCCAACAGGACTTTCCAATTCCTGTCCCTTCTTGCCTCTGCCAGGGCAAAGTGATGCTTAAAAGCTTAGCATGGAGTCTGCATCTAATGACTCATATGTGCCAGCAAACTGGCCAGTTCTGCCTGTAAATGGGTATTGCAAACCATTGTAGTATGTGGCCTAAGTAAAATGAAAAATATTCTTCTCTCCCAATCTTTCCTCCTACATCCCCTCAGTACAAACAGAACAAAATTATGGTGTGACTGTTTCTCATTCAGGCAAAAGTTACAAGACCTACTTCCAAGCGAGCAAAAGCTTTTAAATGAGGAAAACAAGAAAACTGATAAGGAAGCAGAAAACCAAAGAGATCCATCTTTAATACTAAGGCACTTTTGAATAGAAAGGTTATACAATGGCAAAATTTGTTATTTATATGAAAATATAAATCCCTCACATGGGATCAATGAGTTTATTTTTCAAGGCTAGTTGAGAGGTGCAGTCTAGAGCACACTATAGTGTACAAGGGAGTAATACTTGACATAATGGATAATATGAGGAAGCTTCATCGTGTGCACTGTAAAGAAAAATTGCCAAATGCCTGAAGAGTGTGTTCTACCTCACATCCTCTCCTTAGAAACTCTCAGGCATGCGTGGCTCTAAAAGTCACAAATCATGTCCCTGCATACCTGACCTCTCGCCCTGCTTCAAGTATGTAACTGGCTGGCAGTGGATAGGAAATTTAAAATATTGGAGAGAGTTGAAATGTGAAAGTGCATCACTGGGCTCACCCTAGCATTACCTGCTCAAATAAATGCTTTTTGAAGGGAATATACCAAATTTGGCCAAATACCTACTTATGACTTCTGCTGAACCTTAAGCCTTTTAAAAGCAGAAAAGCAGGTAATGAGGAAGTAAGGGAAGATTCCATTTCAGTTCATTTTAGTCCTCTTCTCTTTCTGTTTGGTTGTCATCCACTGGGAAAGGACAGGGTTGTGAGACTAGTGTTTGTACCAATGTCCATGTTGTTTACGTGCTGCTTCAGCAGCACTCCTGAAAAGGCCTGTTTGCTGTCAGTTCCCTATACTATTTACCATGTGCACTGCAACTGGCCTTAATGGGACCAGTTCCCATTATATTGGGCTTTGGTGAACATATACAAACAGCAATTCGGGACTGGAAGAATTTGAAAACTCTGCCAATCTAAATGCAAATTTATCTGCTGTCAACAAATTTGTGAATTTCAAATGATGGTGGTCTAGTTTCCAAATACAAGCACTCTGTCTCAAAATTTGGACAGATCCCCTTTCCTACCAACTAGCCCACCTTGTCATTAGTACTCCATCCAAATTTTGGGGCAGGATCTCCTGCAAAGCTAAGTGCAGGAGAGCCCAAGAAGATCAGGTTTCTCTGAATCTTACCTCTGCCAAAAGACTGTAGGAGATTATTTGTGGATCCAAACTTCGAATGAGTTAGATGTCAGGCAGCAGTCTCACTGAACTTTTTAGCTGGACCATTGCCCATTTGCCTGCAAGAAAGTGGTTATTATATTGTCCCTAACTCAGCCCCAAGAGTCTGGAGTGGAAAGGATCGGGCACGTGAGTAGTGGTTTGGGAAACATACTCTGTCTGCCAAGGGACGTGCAGACAATCACGTAAAGCAGAAATGCACATACTCACGCAGCACTGCTGTTACTGAAGAGGTGAAACTCCTATTGCACTAGTGGTGACTCAGAGCAGCTTTTGCATATCCTTGATCAAGAAAAAAAATAAAAAACAGGAACCAGGAGCTGAAGAAGAGCAGGGTGATTAGGAACTGCCAAGAAGAAGAAAGGCATATTCAGAAGTGGGTGAGGCTTTTCTCCCCTGGGACGTGCTGCTTTGCACCTGGAAATTTCTGCCCAGGCACAGCCCCAGATCAGCCCACTCTCCTCCCCACGTCCAGTACTCCCACACAGGCAGATACAAGCAAGCAGGGGCTGTGGGATCTGACTTTACCTTGTCTAAGTGAGGTGTGCCTTTTGGGATCTGTATTTCAGCAGGAGGGAATTATGCACATAATGTTTATCTACACACATATTTTTACACCATTAAACTCAAAGATGAACGTTTAATTCCCCCTTACTTGGTTCCCAGGAGTTAGACATTATCAAGCTGTTGACTTTCAAGATTTTCTGTTAAAGGCATAATTACTGGAATGTCAGAAGGTTTGAAATAAGATATTGTATTATTTTCACACACCCACATACACACAAAGCAATTTTACTAACTGAAATTAAGATTATTCGCCTTAATTAACAGAGCCCATAAAAAGAAAGTTACTACTTAAACTGTAAACAGAGACAGGGGTGAAAATAGCCCCTTTTGGAGGCACAAATAAATGACACAGTACTTTTAAAGGCACGTCATTTCTTTAACAATGAGATCAGGATAAAAGAGAGCACCATTTTTTCACATGGGTGGAAATTCTTTTCTCCCTTACTGTGGTACAGACATATATGTCCAGTTACAGAAATGTAAGCAACTGAAGATGCTTATGTTGAAAGAATTCATGAGGTGTACTGAAGCGTGTTTCATTTCTGTTCCCAATGAAGTGACTGAATCCCGTTTTCAGCTGGAAATCTCATTAGCAGCAACGCCTTTCGAAATAAGCGTCAGGCCCCGCCCTGATAAGGAAGGGAAGCCATCCCAGAAAGGCTTAAACTAAAGCAGTCTTCTGAGGAAGGAGAGAAAACTTTGGTGCTGAGGGCATCCGAGAAGTTCCTTTACACCGCTGGTGTTTTCATGCCAGGTCTGCATGCAGCTGTCTGCCCCAGTGTGTCCGCACATGTAGTTTAGCATGGCCAAAAATGAAGCACCTTGTATGTCCCAGGATGAAGCACCTGCAACGTGGCCAAGCTAGAGTGGTGTCTACTGGGACGGGGTTTGCTGGGCGGCTGGGAAGGCTGAAGGACACCTGTAGAATATTGAAATAGGTCAACCTACCTTCTGGCCTGAGTAGTATGGCTTCTTGCTAGATCCTCTTAAAGCGAGGTAAAAGAGGGCTTGTGAAGTGTTTCAGGCCCATGGTCGCTGGCAGAAGCCACACAGTCCAATGGAAGAGTGCCCAATATTGTTACAGACGACCATGCTGCAACAGCCTTCATCCCTGCAGAATAAGCAGTGGTTTTCACATGCTGGCAAGGTTTTCTGGGTCAGGACTGGGGGCTCTGAAATGAAGGCATCACATGAGGGTTTCAGTGAGTCCATCTCTGCTTCTCAAATATTCTCCAGAGATACCTGGAGAACACAGACCTTACAAGCAAATCTCTGATCTAAATCAGCAACCTACAGATGGTGAGGTGTGAGGACCATAGAGTCAGGCAGCTTTCAAAGCACTCTCAGCAAAAAAGTGTATAGAACAAATGTGAGACAATGGTTGTTTAAGCTATCTTAGAGAGTTTAACATGGAAGTAACTGAAAACTGGCAACCATAAGTTCTCACAGCCCTCCTGTGAGATACTGAAACTGAAATTTTTTTGGTTATTTTTTTTTTTCCACAGATGGCTTGCTTAAGATCATCTTACATATCTATCCTGGAGCAGACAACAGAGGTTTTATTATTCCCACATTCTCCTCGCTGTAGGCCCTGGTCACACATTCTTTTGCCTCCCAAATTAAGTAGGTTAGCTTTATTTCCTAATGTTAATGCAATCTTTGCTGTAAGGGAATGTTGTAACTGGATATTGACTTGTTTAAAAGAAATAGGATAGGTCATTTCTGTTTTTACAAGTCTCATCTTCCCTGTCAAGCAGAGCTCGAGGGTGGAGGAGATCCTCTGTCTCACCACACTCAACTCTTCTTCTCAGCCTCCTCTTTTAATATGTCTTTCACTTCTCTGTGGTCATGTTTCTTAGTTTAGTTTCTGATCATCTGTTCCCTTTCTGTGTGTGGTGGGCCTATCCCTCCCTGATGTCTTTCTGTTCTTTTTCTTCCCTTTCTGGGGCCTTTGAGAATGATTTTGGCTAAAGACTTCTACAAGAAACTCAAAGTTAACCTAAAACTACCAGAAAAAACAAGCAAAAAGTCTTAACATTCAACTGCAGAGTTCAAACTCATTAAAGGCATGGAAACAACATGTAAAATTGCAGCCCAATGCCCTGAAATTTAGCAGTGTTCCCAGTAACTGGAAAGAAGGGCTTAGAGCCAAAATGTCAGGTCAGTGTGAAAAAGCCAGAAGTGGTCCCAGCTTAACCCATCACCGTTTCCATGCAGTTTGATGGAAATATTTGCTCTCTTGGGTCTGATCACCCAGCACACAAGCTAATTTTACTAGAAGGTTGAAGCAGAAAGTGTGACAGTTCATTCCAGCACCTTATTGATCTCATCCTGTACTTATTGTTTGCTTCAATTCTTTTTAATATATAACAGTTCTTTCCATCAGACTTTGCTGTTTGTCATAGGTACTTATTAACCAGTCAAAGGTAATCATTTTGACATCAGTGGCTTGGTTTCTTATCTTGAATCTATATTGCGATCACATTTCACGCACCTATAGAAATGAACGCACACGGCAGAAAAGCAGATCCTTTTAAGTTTGGAAAAAATACTTCCATTTACAGGCAACACACTTTCAGGCCTCCCTACTAATGCACATTTTCACCACAATTTCACCACAAATCCTCCACAAAAAGATAAAAAGATCTGAGGCTGCTTCATTTTTAAATGCACAGATCCTACAAAAGAGTGTCCGGAGCCACAGACCAGTAACTGTCAGACTGAAAAGGCAGCTGTGGTTTGTTAGTAAATGTCTTTGTGCAAAATTCACATTGTAAAAATAGGACAATGCACAGAGTTTTGTCAGCAGATGCTCTATATGATAAAAGCGCTTGCATGTTGGTGGTCCTGAAGTCTTTACCATCAAAACGAACAAATTGCATATCATGGGCCAAGACTATGGGCTTCTTTCTCTCTTACAATGTCCTGTACTCCATGTGTATTGCAGCACCACACCAAGTTCTCATTCTGCTATCCTATGGGCCAAGCTAATGAATCCTATAATCAGGTTATCAGCCATCTCAGGGAGTCATATCTGACTATTCAGGTAGACAGCTACATGCTGGATGTCATCTCTTTGAGCTGGAAGGACTCCAGGGCAGTGTGCTGCAGGTGAGACCTACCTCTTCTAACCAAGCCCACTGCATGAGCCATCTTTTCACATACATGCCTTACCACATGGCTCCGTGTCTTAAATGCCCCAGTGAGTTCTTTGGCATCTTCCATCAAACCCTTCTGCGTGGTAACTGAGGCTGAAAAAACCTGCTGATTACAGGTGATAATCCCAGAAAAAGAGGAAAGGTGTGAGGGTTGATGGCTCAAGAGAGAGATAGAGAGGGTGCCATAGAGGGATGCCAAGCAGAGTGCCCCAAACAACATCCATCAGTGCTGGAAGGTGTCTGGAGATGCTCTGCTTGGAGGTGTGAGCAGAAGCAGATGTGGCTGTTGCAAACACAATTTGTCTCCTGATGGCATGGATGGCTAGCCCTGCCAAGGCTGGCAGGAGGCTGCTGAACAGATTGTGAGTCAACAGAGAATTTTGTCTCTCTAATTTTCTACCAAGCTCCTCTTGCTGAATTGTCATTAAAAGTGGCAATATTTTGGCTACTCGTGCTCAAGAGAAGGCAGCCGGTGATCCAAGTGGTGGCAAGACCTGTTGGGGCATTGCAAACCTGCTATCACATGTAAATATTCCGGCTGAGGCAGGGGAGGTCTGGTTGTGACCCTGCTCTCTTATTCCATTTATCTCTTATCCTGAAAAGGGATCACATGTATGTGGAGATATTATTATTAGTAGAGCTAACTGCATTTTTTCCAACAAAAATGTTCCTTAAAACTTCCTTTTTCCCCTCCCTCTCCACGTCTCTGATTAAAAATTGGCAGTGATTTTGTCTTCTAAAATGGCAAAATGCTTCATTGTCAGTTTTGAAATCCAAGAGAGTAATTTTCATGACATTATTAAAATCAATATAAAAAAAATACAGATAAATTTTGAGGCCAGATCTGCCTGTCAGGATTATGTTGTGTCTGTCCTACAATAGCACATTTATGATCAGCCTGAGGATATCTCTGAAGATTGAAACTGGCGGTCAACTTAAGCTCTTTCACAGATGATTACGGCTGTGCTGCCGAAAGCAGAATGGCATGTTCTAAGCTAACAAAACTCATCTGAGCAAAGAAACGCATAAAGAGCAATGTGGCACAGAGAGTGCTGCTTATTATGATTGCTGTTCAGGCCAGTCAAGCAAACAGGTTGGATTTATGTGATGGATGCAATGGAAATGGTAGATTCCATCAATCTGTAAACCAGAGATGAACAGACAGGGCTAGCTGCTGCCAGCAGGTTGAGTCTGTGCAGTCGTTAGAAAATTACCCACCTTCCTAGAACCTTCAAAGTATCAAAGAGATAAATTAATACGTAATATATTGTCTATGCCGAATTAGTAACAATATAATGAATACAAATGTTGACCTGAGGTTTCAGGCACGATGGGGAAAAAAACTAGTGTCAATGGGAGTTGTAGTACCTAATCAATATCATTTCAATCACTGTACCAGAGAAGTAAAAACAAATCCATAATACTTGCTTACAGCACAGTTAGCCAAGCACCAAATAACAACCACTTTCAATCTAAAAAATACATCATCTGTGACTGTAAAGTTGCACAGCTGCAACTTTAAGGGTCATGCTTTTGAGACACTTGATAATTCCAAGAGAAAAGCAGAGGACTAGCTGACACACACAGGCTTGGTTCATTTAGTCAGTGATGACATAGCTCATGTGGACAAAAATATTTGATAAAATCACCTCCCAGACTACATCTGCTATAAAAATATATATAAATATGTTCCTATTGTATGTATATATTGTCTCTCCATGAAGAGTTTTGTGGAAAATACCACTATTTTAGATCACAATCTAGATCAATATGGAAGCATCAACAAGTCTTTGTGTTTAGATCTGCCCTAACCTGGAAGTGCTGGGAAGTGTGGGGGTGTTTTCTGATGTGTCTGGATGCAAGCCACATCTGGTCTGGCCCCAGCTCAGAGCTGCTGGCCCTTCACTTCAACACTTCAGTTGTCAGAAGTCAGGGATTTGGAGGCTGGGCATAACTCTCAGCTAACATATTGAAATTTCAAGTAAATCTGTGTTAACAGCTTGTGATGGCATTTTGCTGTCCTGTATGAATCCAGGATGCTGTTGCCTGAAGCCTGGCTCGGTGATGCTCAGTGTGTTTCAAATGTAGACTTCCTCCTGCACAGAGGCTGATGGGTGAGGGAATCTCCAAGCAAGGGACTTCCCTGTTGTTTGCTTGTGTTTGTAGAATCAGATTTTTGTGTCTCCATTAAAAACAAACAAGAATAACCCCAAGAAATATCTGACTCCTGGCAATTTCTCTCTGTATCAGAAACAAAAATTGCAAGCCACAACAGTCATTAAATATTGTGTGCAACGGGACATGAATCATTATTAAGCTCTTTGCTATTATGTTTTTTAGAGATCTAATTGGTTGAACTTACCTTTTCCATGCATTAGTTAGTGTGCTGATAGAAAAATTCCCTTTTGTTGCAAAAACCGTGTCTTTCATAGGATGTAGAGGTTTCTCAAACAGGCATGAATCAAGGTCCATTTCATTGCCTTACATCAAGCAACAGGTTCATTTTAAACACAGGAGCAGTGTGTCCTGATAGCAGCCAAAGAAGTGTCCCTTATACCAGCTGAGATGTGGTGATGGTTGTGTTGCTGGCCTGTAGTTGGGTGTGTTTGCTGTGGTTTGTTACACACTGGCAATTGCTTCTTGGGGAGGTTGTGTGCTTGCACAGCCCATGATGTCCCTGATCTTTTACTTGGTGAACTGATGATGTTGTCACTCTGGCAAACCTCATCTCTCCTCCAGCTGTTTGGCATCTTAAGCACATTGCACAAACATCACCTTCTACTCCTGGCGAGCTTGTTTGGCTTCAACAACCACTGAAGACCTTCAAAACAGACTTGAAGTGCTGGTAAATGTAGATCTTGGGTATTAAACGAAATACTAATAATACTGGAACATAACCCAGGAGTCTTGAATCTCTGAGTCAGCTTTCCAAAAGTATTTGTTCCATAGACTACAGAAGATAAAACACATGGATAGTAGACCAAAGAGTAACAAACCAATGAATCACAATGGAAAGCTCTCTTTGTTCTAAAGTTAATTAATTATTGCATGTGCAGTGTTACTGATTAAACATAATTGGAGTAGTTGTACAAGGGAATATCCTGTCAACTACTAAATTAAAATACTCCCAGGGCAGGGGTGAACTCTTCTAAAGAGAACAGGGACACAAGAGTAGATCACACTAATCAGTGGGCTTCTGGTTAAAAAGCATGTGATTAATTTCAGCAGTGTTTGGCTGCCTTTTTAAGCCGGCATTGATTCTAAGCAAGCCAAAGGAGACAAAGAGACATGTCAAGGTGATGATTCTTGATGATTTATGCTTTTTTTAAGGAGAGCAAGTGGAGCAAAGAAATAAAGGGGAGGGAAGAGAAAAATAGAGTAGCAAGAAGTAGAATGGACATCAGGAAAAGGGCAGAGCCAAACCCAAGCAAGCTGTAATGTTTCAAGAATGATACAGGGCAAGGTGGTAGCATCAACCATGGAAAGGCCAGCGACCCTGGCTGGGCAAGTCCCAATGCAACCTGCTGATGTATGGGAGTCTCCTGCATGGCCAAAACCCACAGCTGAGAAAAGTAAAGAGTTGCTCACACTGTGGGTCTTGGTGGGGCTTAGGTTTGAAATTACACTGAGCCTCTTCTGAGCAGAAGTTTAAATGGGGCAGGTCATACACCATGGAAAACATGAAGTGCCTGAAGTTCTAGGTGTTTTCAGACACAGAAAAATTTTCTCTTGACTGTGGTCTCCCCTTGTGTTTATAATCAATAACTTGAAAGAACATCTAAACTTTAAAAAATATCAGTAGCCACCCTAAACTGTGCTTGCACAATCCTAAAGGCAGGCTTTTACTGTAGGTGAAATAAACAGCTTTGTTAACTATAAACCCTCCATTTACAAAGCAATGCCAAGAAAGAACTGTTTGTGGCAGCCCTCTAGTCAGGTGAATCTCTTTAATGAATAACAGCTATAAATATACATTCAGCAAAATTTCAAGTAAAGGCAAAGGGCTTAACCCTTTCCAATAGCAGAGTCAATGCGGGAGTTGTAAAGTTGACAGCTGACAAAGGGTCAGATTTTTTTCCCCCTATTATGCTGAGACAACTGAGATGCAGTTCAGAGTTGGGAGAATTGAGAGTAGATGGGCATTGTCTCTTTTTTTTTTTGGATCTCATTTATGTGATTTAAAAGCAAAATTCATCTCTGTTAAGAGACATCAGTCATTTGCAGGCAATGCAGAGACAACCATGCAAGATAAACCATCTCCCCAGTAAAGGAACTGAAGGGCTGAATTGTTCTCCCAAGAGTTTACTTTCTCCACTGATTACAGAAGAAGAGTACAAAATTAGTTTGCATTAGATAGCACACGTTTAGGTAGGAAAATTAGGTAATGTGGTCCTTGAGAGTCCTTCTATGAACTACAGAGGGAGATAATCTGAACTCCTTTTATGACAGCAGCTATTACAGTGAGACCTAACAGCTACTTTATGAGGGGTGTGAAAAGCTTTTGCTTACTCTAGCTTAAAAGGTCTGAGCGTCCCACACAGTGAGAGCAGAGTGGAGCCATCTAGGCTAGGTCCATCTCTGTATGTGAAGAACGACACTGTGCCACATCCTTTAGCATTTTCGCCTCAACTGGGAGAGGCAGAACCTGGGCTATGGCTGAGATTATGAGGCTATTTGCAAGAAAAAAATAGAATCCACCTGAATGAAGCTGCCAGAAATTGCACTGGTTTGTCTTTGTGCAGCAGCAAGCTGCATGAATTTTTTGTGTCTTTCCTCAGGAACTTACTTTACTCTCAAAAACCTCAAGCCTACTTGAGTTGCTCTTGTAAGTTCAATACTGCCCACCACTCAGGAGAAAATAGGTGATTTTCTGCATATTAACTATGGGATAAAAATCTTCATCCAGTTGCTGTGGAGGTGCTGGCCTTGCCAAATTAGCTCACACCTACTTGTGCCTCCGAGTACCAACTTCATCTATCATCCTGAGTTCATGGCTGCTGCAGGACCAGATACCACATGGGACCTAGGTGTGAAGAGCTGTTAAGAAGTAAGGAAATCTCTTGCCACAGTTGTGTTGAGATAAGTAGATAGAGTTAGGCTGCTGAGAGTCCTTCAGATGCATTTTTCTGTCCTTTTTTTGCAATTCCCTTTCCCTCCCACTCTGACTCTACGGTAATTGCAAGGATGGTTTTGTTAGATGCTACCCCTATAAAGCGATACACCAAACACAAACTCTGAAGGGAAGAAAAAAGAAAAAAAAGAAAAAAAAGAAAAAATTGTAACTCTTTACTTGGACAAAATCAGAGTAAGATATTCCTGTATCTTATCTCAAGTTGTAAATAAACAAGAACTTTTTTAACTTAATGCTTTTAACAAGATGAACAAATTTGAACAAGGAATAATAACAGTTTGGTTATGTGTAATGTTTTAAGAACAGTCTGAAAATGTTTCTTATCAAAAAATAATTTTTTTACAATATTTTAGTCTTTTAAGTATATTTTGTTTTAATAGGTAATGTCATTCATTTAAAGTATATTAAACACAGGATTCTCTGGTCCACTAGCAAAAAAGAGTAAAATCAAAGCATGATAAGTATTCAAATGGTCAAAATAAATTTTAAGATGGACATGAATCGAAATCTTCAATGTATATGTAATGAAAGTATTTATTTCAATAATGAAATCTTTATATCAGTACAAATATGTTGAAATTTGAATTCCTTAATCTAAAAATCCCTCATATCCCAGATAATTAGACTGAAGAATATTCGGATCTGAGCAAGACTTGGAAGCTGGAAAGTTTATTCCCATAACCAAACTTCATAAATGAGTACCATGCCTCCCTGCAGTTGTTGCTTAGGTGTCAACCTAGTTTATATACAAATAAGCTGAGAGTTTGCTGTTGATCCTATCCAACACCAGCCTATCCAATAAGCGACCTGGGGGCTAGAAATGGATAAGGCTCCAAAATCAACAATACAGATTTTCTATTATACTTTTGGAGAATGTAAACTCATTAAACTTTTGAGGCACAATTTCTTGGTGGCCGAGGCATCCTAGAAAACACCAGCTGGGATGGCATGTCTGCTTTTTATAAATTATCATGGCTGAGGCCATATCCTCCAGCCTTCCAAACCTTCTGGTTACATGCACTCCAAGGTCTTCTCCTCATGTGGCCACAATGCCTACCAGAGGTCTCTAGGTTGAGTCAGTCCGTGTTTATGGCTTTCCTAAACCCATCAGGATCCAGGAGCTCAGCAGAGGCTTGCCTCAAAGACCCAGTCCCTTAGGTACTCTCAGAGCACACATAAAGCAACAAATGTCCCATCAAACATATTCAAAGATACTCTTCTTGGTGGAATTGGTCTCTACGTGTTGACTAGAACACTCACTAAATAATTCCTTCTGATGAGAGCATCGTGACTTTGGAGTCAGATGTTCTTCTGCCACTCTGTCCTTTGACACTAAGACTCTGCCTTGATTTACTACCCCATGTCATGTGGGCATTTACTGGTTTGAATCATCGAAGATCAAACCTCATTTGGGACTTGGAAGACCCTATTTCTTTGAAAAATTCTTTAACCATTGAGTGTTATGTTAACAGTTATACACCAAGAGCATCAGTAAGTACTTTTTAAAAGGAGAGGCCATACTTTGATTTTCAGGAAGGCCTGATTTTTCCAAGATGATGAAGGTCTTACCTGGCACAAAAAATGGAGAAGGAACCTCAGGGGACTGAGCTGTTGCCCACCAGTTTCAAGAGTGAGCGAACATGGGGGAATAGGTACCTAATTGCTTGGGCAGGGCAGCTGAGTGCATTGCAGAAGCTGCTCAGTACACTGTTAAACTGGGTAGTACTCAAGGATTATCGAACTTTGACAGTTATTGCAGTCCTGGTTTATATGTTTTGGCCCTTTTTTGCAGAAGAGTCATTAAAAAATTTTAGGTGCAATGTTTTAAGTGTATCCTTGAAGTTGTCTAAGCCTAAAAGGAGAGTATGTCAGGCCTTAAGGCTAGAATTGATTGACCAAGACATGCAAAATCATTTCATTTAAGTATATGAGAACTGCACCAAAATACATGTAGAAAACATTGGAGAAAATCTTCCAGTTTGCATTGGACGATCAAGATGACCCAAGACTCCAATAAATGCCTGAGAAGATTAAATTTGATTTTTGTTTTCTGAGGTCATGCTGTTCTTTGTTCTGGCAAATTTATTTAACCATGCAAACCTGTTCAGAAATATACTTCATGTGCAGTTTCCATGCACTGCAGCTAAGTCCAGGTCATCCTTTAATATTGTATCGTGAATGGCTAACTCCTTGTTTGACCAGTGAATGACCTCTTACTCCACCCCAAGTAAGTATGAAGCTTTCAACTCTGTGGCAAGAGCATTTACTATTATTAGTGACTTAGAAATATTGGGTTTGTTGTATATTTTTGTGTACAGGCAGAAGGGTGTGAGCAGGTACGTGTGTGTACACGTGTGTGCATGCAAGAGAACTCTTAACATTAATTGCATTGGCTCACAAAACCTTCTGGATCTTTTTACATTCCTGAGGCAAATTCCTTAATATATCTGTAGTTAAACTGTTCCACAACCTCTAAATGCATGGCTTTGGTATGCTATGCACCTTCCCTGCACAGGGAATTGCTGAGAACATTTAGTGCCTGTGGAGAATAAACATGCCCCCGACACAAACACAGCAGAAATGTGTTAATATGCTCTGCTAATGCTATTTAATCCTGAGGACAATGTATAATTTTCTGCATAAGATCTTCCTATAGCATAGGGATGGGAGATTGTTTGGTTTGGAGACCCGAGAGGCAGGCAGGAGGAAGAGGGAAGGGAGTGTTTAAACAGTTTCAGTAATGACCTTGGTGCTCATGGGCAACTCCCACTCACACAAGGAGTTACACAGAGTGTTTGATTTGAGCAAGATTGGTCCTAACGTGTTGGATAATTTGTGGTGTTACAGGCTGGACAGTGCTCATTCAAGATAGCAGTAAGAGCTGGTTGTATTATTACGGGAGAGAAGACTGGGGTTCCAGACACTGGGAGAAGAATGGGGACCTCGACCTACATGGCTGGTGTGTGTGCAGCACGTGTGTTCTCCTGCTGTACAAGAGAAAAATAAAAGTCTGGAGAAGAGAAGATGTACAGCTCCAAACAGAGCAGCTCGAAGACGATGCAAGAAACAGATGCTTTGGGCCACAGTGTTTGTCTGCAAATGCAAACACACAACTGTACCTCTTCTTTTCTGACTCTTTTTACTTTGATATGTAGGATCACCTCTGAGGAATACCTTATTCCATCATTAATGTGGTGGAGCACATCTCCCATATGTCCAAACCTTTCAGATAAAGCTGTAGCAATATATTACAACCTCTTAACAGAAGATTTGTGTACCTCTGTCTTTTCTAAAGTCAGGTTTCCATCAGAAGAGTCAGTTAGGCAAAGTACTGCTTCAAATTATCTTATTTAGATTAACAGTCTTCCTGGTGGAGGCTAGTATTTGGGAATGGGATGTTCACCAAGATGGTGAGTTGCTGGATTTTATGCAGCAAGTGCATTATATAACATTCAGCCTGTTTGATTTTTTTTTAGTACGGGGTAAATAAAAGAAGAAACCACTTCAGCGTTATGGAAGTATATATTTGTTTTGAGAAGAAAACATCACTTATAGCTGAAGTTCCTTTTATTTTGAGCATTTCTAAGATTAAATGCTTTTTTTAAATTGTTGGTGGTTATTTTTGTACTGGCAGAGTCTAGAAACTCCCATACTGCTGAGGGCTCCAGGGTGCAGACTGCAGGGAGGGCAGTACAGTATCTCTCCACTTCTCTCTCCATTCCTTTCTTGTTGCTCTACTCATCATTGCAAATCCACAGTCCATCTTCACAAGCAGCTACAGGCACTGGGGCATACATATGGGTTACAACTCCAAGCTGCTTCCAGCAGCTCCCCATGCCTCCTTGACCCCAGCCTGGTGCTGTTTCCACTGCATCTTGAGGAACGCAGAAACAGATTGAACATTATTACATGTTTATGGTGATCACAGCTTGGAATAGCACCATGGTGAGAGTGGTGGGGCATAGAAAATATACCATACTATGAAAACAGGCAAGCAGCCTTTCAACAATTATGAAAATCAACACAACTGGTGGACTCTAGTACTCTGTGCATACCTAAGGAAGGAAGCTTCTCTTAAACAAAATGTATGTTTGTAGACACAACTCAAAGGACCTATGCAAAAAGGAGTTGACTGAGATTATGAAGGTACCTGTGAAGGAGATAGTGCTAGCTACAGACATGATCTCCTTCACTTTAAGACAAATATCTGCTGATTTCCCCTTGCAGATCTGCAAATTAAAGCTACCTTCTTGATACCAAGCAGGAGACAAACTACTGTTCCTGCTACTATTCAGGAGACACTGTTTGGACTCACTTTCTTGCATGTGTTTATTCAGAGAAGCATAAACTTAGGCAAAGATCAGTGATGATTTGTGATATCTGCTGAAAGCCCCCTGAAAATTGGTTATTGATTAAATTCACATAATCTTTTGTAATAGATTATTGTACTATGGGAGCTCTTAGGCACACTTGATGCAATTTGCTGGGCATATGACAATCAACACCATCCTGAAGTTAAGTACTGCTTTATTGTACTTTGCTTTCTGCTCAGCAGGCATTTACAAGAGTTCAAAATGTAAACATAAAAATTTGACTTTAGATAAGACTTACCCAGAAATACATGGCAACTACTCAGCCATATATGTTCATCTGCCACCCTGTTCCTTTGAAACACGTCTTTATGTCTCCTTTATGTTTTAATAGTGGCCATAATAGTAACCTCACAGGTTACTGCATAGAGCTGTGTGCAGGGAGCATATTGTTCAGCTCTGAAACACACACAGTGTGCAACTGCAACACTGGGAGGGATGAACAAAACAGCAGTAGATAAAGCTCTGCCCTGTCATCCCAGGACCTGAGCTGGGAAGGTATGAGGGAGGAAACAAGGTCAGATGGACTTGCATCTGAGCAGAATCCAGGTTTGCATTGGTCAGGGTCCCCACCGCAATGCAAACAGACATCATCCTGTAGTCAAAAGTGTGCACCACTTACCCAAACAAACTGCTGAACTGCACCATTTACTGGGACAACGCTGCCTCCAGGGGCTCCATCAGCCTGTCCAAACTGTCAGGATTTGACCGAAGATAACCTTTCCTGAAGGACACTAGTATTCTGAAACCTTATACAGCTGCTTGCTGTGCCTACTGACCTTTGCTGAGAGGTCTGTTGGGAGTGGACACACATTTACTGAGACCTTGCATTGCATTTCTCAGAAGCTGAAATGTCCTGTAACTTGATTCACTATTCTTTTAAAAAAGCTGCCTCAGGCTGCCTCAGTAAAGGGGAAGTATTACTTCCCCCATATTATTTTTAACCAAAACAATGAACATTATTGTACCCTTTGTTGGCTCTGGTAAGTATGAGTGGGAGAAAGCAAGTCACAAGTTTTAATTACTAGACAGATTATTTGATTGTCTCTTAAAAACTCCCCGAAAGCTAGGACAGCAAAATTGTATCCACAGCTATCTTTCAGGTTTTGCATTCCTCTAGACACTTGCACTGATGTACAGATGGACGGATCATCACTGAGTCCCAAACGATTACCCCTTTTACTTTGTTTTCCACAAAGGAACAGAACTAGAAGTATGCTTTGTGTTTTAAAATGTGCCTCGGCCATTTAATTTGCAGGTGCATTTTAGAGTTTAGAAAGATAAAAATAAATACAAAAATAAATAAATTAAATTGGAATGTGGGAAGCAAAGAAGCCAGCTGAAGATATTATACATGGCCATGTTGGAGCATTCATTGCTAGGTAAGGAATGTGCTCTTAGAACTTTCTGTGGTTATCAGTGTCAGAATGTCATTTCAGAAGTGATGTAATATCCATGCAGGCATTTGAATATGACTGAAACAAAGTCTGTAAGAATAGGTAAATCATATCAGCCTGGAGAAGAGCTTACAGTTCAAAAGCGCCTCTACCTTTTCCAGTTGTGTCATCTAACCCGATAGAGGCCATGTCTCCTTATATTCCTTATCTTATAGTCTAGTTTTGTTGTTCCAGCATCCATTAAACACAGCTGCAAGGTTCATCTTCTCTGTATATTAATCCCTGTCCTGCCTGGCCTTTCTCACTGTCGGTCATTCCCTCTTCACACTCCTGCCCAGAGATGTCCAGCTCCACAGGGCAGGGCAGGCTGAGGCAGGATCTTGCTATGATATCAGTAGCAGTCTTGCCTCCTAGCCTCCTCCAGCTCCAAACCAATTGCCTGCTCACTCATGCTTGTTCTACATTAACAGGCTGTAAAATGCTTCTTTTCTCTTTTCTTCTGACAAAGTTTCAATCCGGAGGTGCCCCTGGCTGGAAAGTCTCTGCTCAGGACTCAGTACTGAGACACTGGCCAAAATTCAGTGGGGCAAAATATCCCAGGATTTTTTAAGGCCTGAGCTCTTGATCTTTGAGAGCTGCTTCCTGCCCAGATGTTTCACAAAGGAACCTTAGTTCCACCAAGCAACTCTGAATTATTAAAGGGCATTTCAAAATGAGAATCCTAATTTTTTCATTGGAAAAGCAAACAAAACTTTTCATTTAAGGTGATGTTTAAGGGTGTTCTTTTTGTTGGTACTACTGTCTGAAATGGTGAATTCTTTAACCACCAATTCCTAGGATACATTTTGAATTTTATTTGCATTTGCATTTTCCCATGAAAGATGAAGATTTCTCAGAAGATTACCAGCAGGCTGTAATCACAACCACGCAGTGCCTGAGGTCTATTGCAGATGTAGAATATGTGCATGCTTCCCATAGCATGTGTACAGACACACACACACAAACACACTATCTGCCCTCTCCATCACCACCACCACCCTGCAAGGATATTTCTCCTGTAGACTGTAAAGAAAGACATTGTTAATATTAATTTATTATTTATTATTAATAATAAATATATAATGCCCCATCTTTTGTAGACTGCTTGTGGTAGGCTGGATTAGGAGTCTATGCCAGTGCAGCAGTCACTGGAGGAAGGCATTACCCTCCATAATATGGCACCGACAGCATCTTCCTGGTTGCTCTCACAGTGGGAAAACCCAGATAAGCTATGGGAGGAGAATGTAGGCTAGTACTCTACAGATACCATACCAGATAACTCTGGAATCCTTTAAATATTCAAGCAGGACCGACCCTAGGATAAGTTTGATCCAACCAACAAGTATTTCAGGAATGCACTTGAGATCTTGCAGAGAATAGCCCAGCCCTCAGCAGGTGAGGCCCAGCCTGCTTTTAATGGCAGAAAACCTGAGAAAGTCCCTGGGTGAGAGGCCAGGGTGCTGGAAGCTGAAGAAAACATTGTACTGAATTGCAAAATATTGCTTCCACAAATAAATCCCGTAAGGTCTCAGGGAAAATTAAACACTTGAAAGTAGATTTTGAAATGTTCTCTAGGCATTTGCCATCTTGCTATGTTTTTCACAAAAAGCTGGATAAGATACTGCATTCTTGCGTCAATGGAGAGAATCAAATGCTCTTGGAGTCTCTTGGAGGTTTGTTAGGGAGGGCATAAAGCCAGGCTTTCATATCACAGCATCATTTTTAGTACACTACAGTGTCCACAAAAGTGGCTCATTCCATCACAGCTGGGCTTGATAGGATGTTCCATGCTAGAAGATGTGGTGGGACCTGCCTGCCTAGTGCTGAGTAGGACCAAGATGTGGGACACTCCTAAGAGACTGGATGGAAGGCAGATCTGTGGTGAAGAGTGTGGAAGAAGGGTTTCTTCTCCTGACACAACTTTTCAGTTTCTTTGGGTGAAGCTCTTAGGAGTGATGAAAACCTGTGAGAAAGCCTGCTGTAGGCTAGATTATTTGCTTGATAACATCTATTACAGATCTTCTTAGACTAAAGGTTAAAATTTCTCTGTCTATCATTGAAATCCAATTTATAGGACCACTAATTAATCCCTTCTGGGACTTCAAATGCAGACTGAGAGACCTGGGGCCATATTTTGTATCTTTCATCCTCTCAGAGAGTATTTACATTGCAAAAAGGTCAGACATCTAACAACTAACACTACGGAAGCTTTGCATTTCTGAAAGATTTGAATAGGGCTATTCTAGCCCATTTGCTGCAGGTTTTGTTTCCACAAAAATGACATAATCATAATAAATAGTAGTTTTTGTATGGTGTTGTGCATGCTGTGGATTCATATGGTAATTCACTGAAGCATCTGTTCCTCCATATTCATAGATCCTTTAAAGGATCCCAGTCTACATGTATAGATCTTTGCTTCCTAATGCTTCCTGAAATCTGTGGAAGATGAAGAGTATATTTCTCATATGAATGTCAGTGAAATATGGAATATATTAAAGACACCTCAGCTAGTCACCCTGTGAAAGATCTTCCTAACTCTATCCTCTTGAAAGGTCTCTTTGGAGCATGTGGTAGAAGTATGTAAAGTACTTTGTGAGGAGTCAGGTGGTATTAAGTCTGCAGCTGTCTTGGGAAAATCTGGCATCCAGAAGCAGCATTGGCAATGCTGAAACGAAGTGATGCTCTTCAGAACCTGATTAAGTTCTTTTCCTCCCCAACAAACCTTTTTCAGGCATAATTAAGAGTGAAAGTACTTGCTTATTTAAAAGCAACTATATTGCTGGTAGCAGTGCCTTTTCCAACAGACGCTTCCAGGGGAACTGCTGATTCACAGCCTTTGGTGGAGTTTGTTTGGTCGGGGAGCCAGTCTGAGCTGGGACCTGCAGTGCTCTAGCAAAGAAATAAAAGGAAAGGAAACACTTAACAACTGATAAGCTCCTCAGACTTCAGTTGTTAAAACAAAATTTTATGCCAATAGCTGAATTAATGCAATCTTTTTTTTCCCAGGCTTTACTGAGTTTACCTCTTCTTCAGTGGAGTTGGTGCTAGTTATGTGTTTGGGCATTTGTATATAAAGGGGAAACCCGGGCTTCAGCCTGAGCTCCACTGCCTGCTATTCTATTTTTTATTGTCATTTCTGTATTACAATAACCTCCAATTACTCAACTAGTCTGGTCACAAGGCCAATAATTCCCATCCCAACTCACACAGGATCTCTGGTTTTCAGTAAAAAAAGATTTTTAGTGCAGGATAGTAGCAAGAGTGGTAACAATATGAGTTTCATCTGGAGAACATCTGTTTTACTTTCAGCATACAAACATGTAGAACTTGAGATGTGAGAACAGACACATCCTCTTGCTCCACATACAGACTGCCCATAATTTTGTTAGGCTTTGTTTGGCGATAGGGCATATTCAAGATTTGCAGAAGCCAAGAAGATACTTCCTTGGTGCAGGGAAACACAGCTGATCCACTCCAGACTCAGAGCCCCACTCAATCTAAAACCAAATCTGCAATGAGTTAGCAATTCCTCAGACTCTTCAGAAATCCTTTACTGCTTTTCTCTGCTATACTCAGTCTCCCTGCTTCTAAAGCGAGACCATTCTCCTATGAAGGACCCATTAGGAAGCACTGTCTAGGTAGGGGTTTCATGTTTTTCCTCGCCATAATATTCTTTTTTCTATTCTGCGAAGATGATGTCAAACAGAAGGCTTTTACCTTTTGCAGTTTTGATCAACTGTTTTTCTATGAAGTGATTAACCATAATTCTTTGGTTTGAAACCACATCAGAGATTTCCCATTCAAATCCTGGACAGGTCCAAGCTTCTAATAGCAGGAGTGTTCAGATCATTAAAGACAAGCTTTTCTTTATTTTTTTTAATATAAATAGCAGCAAAAGAGCAGCAGGTGCTGCTGTGCCTCTGTGTGAAGGGTGGTACTCTCTCTGTTTGCTACTGGCACTTGTACAATCCCTGTGTGGCTAAGAAGCCTACATCCTGGTTCACACTCATTTCCTGAAGATCATCACCTCTGTTTCTCTTTCTGCTTAAGACAGACTTTTTTTTCTCTCCTGACCCTAGGCCTACAGGAGAGGATTTTCAGAAGCAATTCAAGAGTTTACGTATGTCTTGAGTATTCCTAACTCTGTTAATCTCTGAGCTCTGAGTTGCAATGTGCCGTGCTGTTTTGAGTATCAGTATGTGTACACCACATAGATTTTAGGCATGGTTCTGGCATGAGGAAGCTGATGTGTAAATAAAGATTCTTCTCCATAGCCGTGCTTGATGATAAAAGTTTCTCACCTTGGCTAGAGGAGCAAGGTAAGTCATCAAATGTGATGACTTCATTCTACCCACGCACCAAGCAGTGTGAAGTGATCATATTATTTCCTTTCCTTATTTCACTGGAAGGGTGAAAGATCTACATGAGTTCAAGAGAGTATAGGGAATTTTAAAATGGAAGAGAGAAAGAACCTATAGAGAGTCCTAGGAACCGTTTAGCAGGAGAGGGAAGAGATGGCCATCATTGTTCTATCAAGATGAAGAACAAATATTAGAGAAGACGAAAGGCACCTGGGAATTCAGAGAAATCTTATAGAGGAGGTGACCTGAAGCTCCCCCAATTTTTTATCTCATTTGGGTCTTAGTTCATAGTTTTCTTTATATGGATATATGAAAAGAAACAATTACTTCAAAAACTTGTTGTGAAATCCCTGTATGTAGATGCATGTGCACATGTGCCTTGTATGATCCCCTTGTCCACCTCCTGGAATGGAAATGGTGGTAAAAGCTATATTGATGTACAGGGCACCCTGAGGGCTCCTCACCAGGCACATACACACAGAAGGTGTGTAGGTATGTACAAATACCAAGATTATATTAGGACTTTTTGAGTGTGCCTGGAGTCCAAGGCAAGCCTAATGTTGAATTTCTACTAGGAACCTACATTGACTTAAACCAAACCGAGGCTTGGGGATGCCTTGGATATTGTGAGTGTTTGATCTGGGGAAAAGGATGAAAACTGGACCTAGAAATGCCCTTCAGGTGATTATTAGGAGCAGTCATCTCCAGACTCCTGCTCTTGTACTTGTAGATGTAAATGGGGACTTCTGTGTCTGGCATTGGCAGGAACTGGCGACTTGTTTCTTGATGGATCAGTTTTCCCCACATCCGGTTTCAGCTTTCCCAAAATAAAACAATGATTAGTAGCACAGGAAAACAAGCAAGGAGAAAATTGCAGGCAAGGTTGAAGGTTAGCAGATTATAAAGCTTGCTAGGTTCCATGAGATTCAGGCTGAACTGTGTAGTGTTAGGAAAGTAAAATTTTAACCCAGTGAATCAGCAACTGATTCTCTAAAATCACATTCCCACGAGCATATCCATCTAAAACTTCCCTGCAAGCATGTCCATCATGTCTCAGAGGAGTGGGTAAAACCCTTTCCTGGGACACACCTTTCCTGTGATGTTTCTGAGTTCAGTGCTAACAGAAGAACAACGCTACATGGCATGTTTTAACCTGAAGGATCTCTGAGCGCATCATTGCCTCTGATGAACTGTTCTCTTTCACCCTCCTACTTCTCTTCTTGTTTTTAAGAACTAAGGCCATAAAAGATGCTTCTACTCCAATCTGTTGACTACTCGTCCAGGTGTGATTTGTTTCCATGTGAACACATTGATATGTTCTTGGAAGACAATGCCAATTCTTGAAATGCACATAAAAAGATCACCTGTCTTCAGGAAAGGCAAGCTATAAAGTAAAGCTTCCCAAACAGAGCAGATTAGCTTTCCTAATTCACAGGTACTATGTGTCTATAACACCTGGTTCTGCCATGAACACGGTTTATCAAAAGATTTCAGAATTTGTTACAGTTTAAGGACATATTTGTGGGAAAACTTAATAGGAAATTAGTGGGCAACTAAGACGCAGGAAATTCAATGTCTTGACCCTGTTTCAGTTGTCCTTCCATTCTCCTGCCTCCACTGAGAGCATACAGTCTGTATGTGCTTATCTCATCTGCAATCACTTGACTGAAGGTACCCACCAAAAATAATGACATAGTAGCAGCTGAGGAGAAAAGATGAATTGGTTGCACTAGAGCTATCTGAATGTACGTAGGAATGTACAAAGCCATTACTAGTTTGTTAGCAATGAATCAATAGGGCATCTGGAGTGTCCACATAATTACAAACTAGAGTTTCTCTGTGCCTTGGCTAAGGTTCTCCCATTATTGTTGCTCCTCTTGTTTCTTCCTGAAGGTTTTACTATAGGGAAAGGAGAATGAGTGGCCAGTTTTCCACCATCGTTGCACAGAAGTGCAGCCTCCTTTTTTCCATCCAAATCCTTGAGGAACAAGAAAGTTATAGTGCAGTGAGGGTGGCTAGTGCACCATCATCCTCTCTTCAGATGCTCTGTAGATTTCCTTGCAGTAAGCTCTAGCTTGGACAAAGAGGACGGACTTGGGAGCCTCTGCAGTAAACACACCACCAGCAGCAGCCGCTGGAGATATGGGCTGCAGCTGCATTCTGCTTTAGGGTGTAGGCAGTCACCAATGATTTCCCAAGAGCCTTAGCTTCTGCTAACAGACAACTTATGTTTTTGCAGGAATGAAGTGACTGACCCAACAGGCCAGTGAGCTCACTCATACCCAACTCCCAGGAGTGCTTATTGGCCTTTGGTCTTGTCTTGCATTCAGCATATGTCATTCCCAGGGCCCAACCCAAAGTGGCAAGCAGTCACTCACACCACCCTGGTAAGGCAAGAGATCTGCATTTCAGCCTGCTTTTGAGCACATGCAAACAATAAACAAAATGCCAGTTCAAGCTTGGATGCTTCCACTCAGTGAGGTGCCACCTGGGTATATAATTACAAAACACATTTGAGCTATATAAGAAACTTTGTGGTGCTGTCAGTTGCTTACAAAATAAATAGCAGATAAATGTACATGCAATCGATGTTATCTCTTACCACAATAAATTCAAATCTGTAGGTAAATACGTGAAGGTGGAGGGTAGTGACGTTTTTAAGGTTTTAACACTTTGGAGAGCCCATAGAGCATTTTATACATGGACAATACCTCAGTGGGGAACATAGTATGTTATAGTTGAGAACTTTGTATCTGCAGAAAGCTGGTTCCCTTCTTTGCACTCACAGGTTTTCTTGGCATGTTCTGTGGAGACTGATTTCTGTTCAAGCTGCAGAGCATGCGGATTTGCCTGTTCTTTGTTATTCTGTTGTCCATGACCAAATCACTACTTTAAATCCAGCAAATGACAATGGCAAAACTGCTGTTCCCCTTTTTAATGGCATGTCTCCCCCTTGTTTACTCTTTTGCCTCCTTCACCTCGTTTGTATAACAAACAAAGTTAATAAAAAATGTTAGCATAAAAATATTGTGCTGTCTTGTCTCACTAAGGAGCTGGGGCTTTTCAGGCAGCTTAATAAATAGGACTGTGAACCTAAGGTTATTTTTGCAATACATGCCTTTAATTAGTGAAAAGAGAGGGGAATTTCAGAATCAATGCTAGGAAGTTAATAACATCATTGCCAGGTTAAGAGAGTTACTTCTCTCAACCACAGTATTTGCCCTGCAGAGTTCCAGATTTGTTGTTTCTGGCTGTCTGGTCAGACTTTTTCAGTTTACAGGAAGAATTTATCCATCAAGCCATCCTTCCTTTCCCAATACAATTCCCTTTAACACTCTGCCTGGGCTGTTGGTATCCAGCTGTGTGCTTTCAGACTCAGCCAACATCACCAGGAATAAAGACTGCAGAAGCATTGCTGCCCTCATTTACTTTTATGCCCCTGGCTTTTATTTTGAGTGTGCTCAGGCCCATATTCACAACCTACTTCTGTGCTGGAGGTGATGTGGAATAATGGGAGCTTTGCGGCAAAGAAACCTTGGCAAGGAAGATAGATAAAACGTTACAGGGAGCAGCTGTAGCACGTCTGCTGGGGGTTAAAAAAAAAAAAAAAGAGTTAAAAAAGAAAGTTAAACCTGGTAAAGCGTATACTTATCAGTAGCAAGAAGAGTGGATTATGGATAGGCATAGAGTTCTGACATAATGAACTTTTTTAACAGTTGCTTTCAGAGCTACCTTCTAAACATACACACACAGAGTGAAAAGCAACCAAACACAATGAGGTTATGGGAGGAAATGAAACACAAGAAACAATCAAAGCAATAGGGTGGGAAGGGACGTGGAGAAGTCAGTACATCTCTTGTATAGGAAGAATTGCATAAAAGGATAATAATACTTTGCATCATCTTAATAACACTCTTTTATAGATGTCCAAAAACTTCATACTCAGCTGATTTCCCATTGCAGCACTCATAGATCACATTTCTTCAGGTTACATGTGAATAGGCAGAGGTGTTGACTCGTCCGTATTTGCACAGGTAGCAATGACAAAACTGGGAACAACAGACCTGAGTCATGCCTTATAGAAAATACCTCATCTAAAATTCATTCTATGACAAGATTTGTTCACCTCCTTTCTCCTGTCACAGTGAATAGAAGAACTGGCATAGAGCAGAGGGAAGTTATATGGACCAGATAACCACCAGAGAGATTCCTCTGCTCCAATTTTTTTCCATAGTTCTGTGTGAACAGGTGTGAAGGAAAAAATGACAGAAGCTGTTGAGAGAACATACAAGGGATAAAGTCATATCAGGGTGTACATGGAGACACACACCTGCGGAACAGTGGTGAAGCTGGGAACATGCCAGACTAGGCTGTGGGAGGGACTAGTCTGTATTGAAGGGGCTGAATCCTTTTCTTCTGTAGAAATGCTTGAATTTTCCTTTCTATGTGTCAGTGAATTTTGGATAAAGCTACTTACAGTCAAATAGCCACAGAAAATCATAATATGTTGAGAAAACAAGTGTATTTAATCCCCTTCCCAGTCGTTACTCATTAAATGAAGGTAAAAAAAAAAAAAATGTAGGTATTGCAAAGGAGGAATAAATAGTTAAACATGCAACTGATAAGCACCTGAGTTACTGATTAACACCTGGCTTTTGTAACCTCACCAGCTTTTAACACGGTTTACTAGGAGACCAAAACATAGAGCTGTGCCAAAAAAGGCCTCAACCTTTAATAACAAACACTACACTTTATCTCTCCTTGCAACACGTGTCCCTGGGTTGTGACAGCGAGGGCAGCACTGCCCTCTATTGATAGGAAGAATTCAGATCTGTTTCAACGCCTGCAGCGCTGGAGTGTAGGCGAGTTAAAACAAGGAAAAAGAAGTCTATTCGAACAGGATGAATTGGCATACAACCTCCTCTTTGGTGTGTCACCTGCTAGGAGATGAGAGATAAGAGAAGAAATAATTGACCTGCTCTTTGTACACATCCTCAAGTATCTACTGCAAGACATTGCTACAGATATGATACTAGGGCAGCTGAGCCTTTGGTCCAATGCACTGGGGCCAGGATTATGGTCTCAGGGTGAACTCTGGGCTAGAAGGGGTAGGGGATACTTACACATTTCAGGGGCAGTCGCAGTAAAAGAACGCAATGCGACATGCCTGTCAGGATGCAAAACAGGCTTATGCTCATTTGTGATTAAGAAAAGGGTGATTTCAGATGTCTTCATAGGCTTCTTTCATCTGGAGGAGCTTCCTTGCTGTCCTCCACTCAACCAACTCCATCCAGTCGGGAGTGTTGCCTCAAGCAATATATTTCTCTTACTGTCATTCTTGGTGTTGTCACTTGTTATTGCAGCCTGTCACTGGTTATTTCAGCCTATCACTTGCCTTAGCTGAGAACATGCTGGTTGCCATCTGCAGGAAAGATTGAAAAATAAGGTGGCAATAATCACTGCAATTAGGAGTTCAGCTGAGCCTCCTCAGAACCTGGTTCTTCCTTATGATGGCTAACGGGAGCATCCTGAGCTCTTTCAGGTATGTAAAACAAAAAAAGAAGTCCTTACAAGATTTAATAGCTGTGGTTTTTACTAAAGTAAAAACTTATGCCTGAGCAAAGTTGCTCTGGCAAGGAACTGATCCTGCAATACTCAAGTCTTTGCTTCACTCAGAGGAGGTAAATGTGAAGAAATGAGCAGAAGCACTCAGCACCATCAATACAGATGGCACAGGCTCACTGGATGAGAAGGATGCCCAGTGCTGATGAGAGCCAAGGGCCCAGCAGACTGGGAGTGGATGATAGGTTATGGTGAGCTGAACTACGGAGGGTCCAGCTGAGTCTCCAGGGATAAAGTCTGACCTGTAAAAGGAGTCTGAAATTGTGCAAGTCTTGTTTGGGTTTTGCCGTACTTCCTCTTGGTCTTTAACAATAGCCCTCATTACTAAGCCAAAACCAACAACAGCCATCAAAAAATACTGGCCCTTGTTCATCACCATCATCTGTCACAGAAGGCAAAAATGCCCATTTGCTGGATCCAGCTCATTCTGCTGCTTGACCTGCCTTTACTATGCTCAGCTTTAATTTTTTTTCTATAACAATTTCACAGTAAGGCTCTATTTTTTCAGGTCCCAGACAAACAGCAGGGTGCACTCTGAACAATTGTGAAGAGTTTGGCAGCATGCAGGTTCCTTGCCTCTGCCAGAAAAGCTTCTCTGATGGCCCTGAGTTCCTCTTTCCCCACTTCTGCCAGGGGCTGACATCAGGGAAAGAGAAAATACAATTGAAAGTCATCAAGAGTAATGTCCTGTTTATTTTCCTGCTAACAGGACAACTCAGAAATAAGAAATGGGAGTGAGGGAAGGGGGTCAGGAAAAACAGAAACAGCGCACTCTGGAGTTTCATTAGCTGTTAGCAGAGAAAAGACTAGAATCAAGACCAAAATACAGGTCAGGGAGAGGATAAATGAAGCTGTACATATGTTATGCGTCCTTGTTTACCCTTCTGGGAGAAGACCATAGAGAGCTGGAGAGGTTTCTGTGCCGGAAGAATGATGGTGCAATCTGTTAATTATGTCTATGACTATACTCCGAGTTAGTTATTGCTGGCCTCTATAGCTGTATGGGACGCACTCCAAAGCAGTGCTAGCACTGACATGGATTTACTGGGGGAAAGAAAGGAGATTTGGGTGCCTTTTCAATGGTGTTCGCTACTGCTTACCCTTGTGTCAAATTATGTGGTTGTGCAGCTGCACAGCCTCTTCCTTGCTATTTAGGGTGAAGTTACACAAAATGGGAGAGGCAGTCTGGCATCTCTTGGCTGCTGAAAGGGGGAGGTTTCACACCCTCTCTTTTCACCTCTCCTCCTTCCCTGCTTGGGGAAAAAACAAGCATCAGTGTGGTCTGTGTTCTACCAGCTTCTGTGAAAAAAAATAATTTTTTTTTAGTAAAACTTCTGGGCTAAACCTCCTTCTTTAGCTGTTATCAGTGGAGATCCTCGATTGTTCTTGTCCGGTAAAACTTCTGACTTCAAACTTGTTCTTTATCCCTTAACAGAGTGGATCTTAGGATGCTGGGTTTTCTTCTCCAGCCCAGAGCAGGAGGACACATGGACTGCACAGCTCAGAGTAAGTGAAGTGTGTTGTGTGACGTGGTCTTCTTGTGTTAGTAGGGTCTTCTTGTCCAAATGCCATGTGGCTGTCAGAGGTGCTCAGTCCTGCTTCCAGGCTTCTGATGAGCCCTTGGGAGTTCAAAGATTCTCTCTGTTCTGTGCAGACCAGGAGAAATGAAGTGGGACACCCATGTGCTCAGAGGGTATTATGGGGTATCTTCTGTCCAGGTATGGTTTGCGAAGCAGAAATCAGAGGTCAAGTATGTTGTTTCTGACCATGCGGTCTCTGGACCACCCTGTGCCTACTCTTGCATGGGAGACATGCCTCTTCTGGTAACCAGCTCCTCAGGGTAGCAGGTTATGCTGTTCCCACTGCTCTAATTGCAACTCCCATCTCTGCTAGTACAACTGCTGTGAGTGACATGGATCAATAAAAAAAAATGATGAGAAAGAGCCTTTCCTGAGGCTATTGCATGTATCAGGGGATGAGGAATGGAGCCAAGGTCAGGGAAGACCCCAAATCAGGTGCAGCCAAGTGCTAACACAGCAGGAACCTCCCACTGAGGTTGCTACCTGCTTTCCTCTGAGCCTGGCAGCAACTCTATGGTCTTCAAGGCTAAGCTGACCACACTGGAGATGATGGGGAAGACAAGACATGGGGAGGGGATAGTGGACCTGTCACCTCCTCCTGGAGTTAGGCTGATATTTGCCATGGGCTTAATTTGGGATAAGTTCATGGGTAGGACAGAACACCTGACCTGTCTCTCTTTCTTTCTCCTCTCTTTTCCCTAGGGCAATTCAGGGATGCCTTACCATAGCTAAATGTGCTATGAAATGAACAGACCATTTTCCGAGAGAAGTAGTCCTTTCTACAGGAGAAAATAAATGAAGCCGTGAAATGACATTTCTGTCCTTTAATATAGCATTGAGACCCACACCCCAACTAACCTTCTAACTTGGACAGGCTACTTTACTAATCTGTGTGCTGTGAACTCCCTTCCTTTACCTATTCCCATTTTGATAGGGACTGCATTTGTGGTATCTTTTTCTTTCTAGAACTATTTTCCAGCATAAATCACTTTCCATTGTTCTAGTCCACCACCCAGTTGAAAAGCAAACATGCACGGGCTTTGATTTCATCTCTCTTGGTAGAAAAGGAGAAATGAAAAACCTGATCTCTGAGCCAAAGCTAACAGCAAATGGCCAACACCTGCTCTGCAGTGGGGAGGAACAGTGATGGCGATGGCAAAGAACATGGGAGAGGCTCTACCTGTCCCTGACAGAGTGGCTTTTCTCAGTGCTCAGTAGGAAGTGGGTGGAATTTGGGTTTGAGCTGCTTCAGGTTGGGCCCATACTCTAAACAAAAGCATAGATTGAAAAACTGTGCCACAGTTGTTCCTTCTGCCTAGTTGGTTGCACATCTGCTGCTTTGCTTTTGTGATCATTCCCACAATACAACACCTGGTATAACTTGTGTAATGCAGCTGGGTGAATGTGAGCTGTGCTTTCTCACCAGGGAAAGGTCTGTGACTTCTATTCACTGGCACAGACATCACCTACAGTCCTAATCCAAACACACCAAAGAAAATGGAATGATCTCCCGGTGGCTCAGTAGTCTCAGGGTCATATCCTAAACTGAATTCAGGCCAACTCGGGATCAGACCAACTTCACATAAGCAACTTTAGACTGATGTTAATAAGTCTTGATACGACTTTTTGATAGTGTGATTAGGGTTGTGGGTGAAGGCTTCCTGAAAGCCAAGTCTGCATGTCTTATGTCAGATCCATGAATTCATAACTGTGAGCATAACACAGTCCAGTCAAAGTAACCTTTAGAATCGTGGCCTGGACAACGGTTAATGACTGATCTACAGAGGAAGAATAAATTATTGTAGCATGAAATCTCTTAACTCCATGCTTAAAACAGCCTGACTGACTCTCCCTCTGCAGATGAGGACTCTTTCAAAAGGGAATGGGATGTCATAAATCAATATTTCCAACAAAAATTTTCGCTTTACTGCAGTGCTTATTGCTACAATATAAATGCAGGTGCTTTTTATTTTTTTCTAACTTTCAAAATTCTTCCACAACTCCTAAAAATTTGGAAGGAAGGAAAAAGATTAGTAAAATACATTTAAAAAAATAATTCATGAGAAAGTTCTTTACTGTCAGGGTGACAGAGCACTGGAACAGGCTGCCCATGGATATTGTGGAATCTCTGGAGATATTCAAAACCTGCGTGGATGTGTTCCTGTGCAACCTGCTGTAGGTGACCCTTCTTTAGCAGGGGGGGATGGACTGGATGTTCTGTGGAGGTCCCTTCCAACCCTGACCATTCTGTTATTCTGTTATTCTGTGACAGAAGTCCCATTTCTTCTCTTGGCTGACTTATTACCTACTCACCCTCTTAGTGAGAAAGACATTCTCCAAGTGCCCGGTTTGAACCTCCCAAGGTGCAGTACATGGCCGTTGGTGCTTCTACTGCCACTTGGTACTACTGTAATGACCTTGTTTCAGCTGTCTTCATCTCACCTTAACACAAGAGCAAGGACATCAGAGCCAGGCAGTAGAGAAGGAGTCACAGAGTATATGTGCAGGATAGGGACTAACTAGAACCAAGCCAAGTCCTGAGATCATCCATACTGTTTAGTTTGCAATCTGTTCCCTGGCACTGTTTTAACTCAAGAATTCTTATTCTCTCTCAGAAAATGCTCAAGCTCAGCCTGTAGATCACCATGAGCCTAGAAATGCTCTCAAAAGGCAGTATAGATGAAAATACTCAGTATTTTTAAGACACAGAGGTTTAGCTGAGCAGGCACACTCCATGGTACATCTGTGCCCTTGGTCACAAGAATGAGACTTGGCCTATATTTTTTATATTTATATTATATATAGACCAAATTTTATCTGAGCCAGCAGTGTGCCCAAGTGGCTGAGAAGGCCGATGGCATCTCGGCCTGTATCAGAAACGGTGTGGCCAGCAGAACAAGGGAGGTGATTGTGCCCCTGTGCTCAGCACTGGTGAGGCCACACCTCAAGTACTGTGTTCAGTTCTGGGCCCCTCAGTACAAGAAGGACATTGAGGTGTTGGAGTGCATCCAGAGAAGGGCGACAAGGCTGGTGAAAGGGCTGGAGAACAAGTCCTACAAGGAATGGCTGATGGAACTGGGGTTGTTTAGCTTGGAGAAGAGGAGGTTGGGGGGAGGCCTCATTGCTGTCTACAGCTGCCTGAAAGGAGGCTGTGGCAGAGCAAGTGTTGATCTTTTCTCTCAAGTGACAGGTGATAGGACAAGGGGAAATGGCCAGGGGAGGTTCATGCAGCACCTGCAGAATGGCCAAGATATCAGGCCCAGCCAGCATGGGTTTAGGAGGGGTAGGTCCTGCCTGACCAACCTGATCTCCTTTTATGACCATGTGACTCGCCTGGTGGATGAGAGGAAGGCTGTGGATGTGGTATACCTGGACTTCAGCAAGGCCTTTGACACTGTCTCCCACAGTAGACTTCTAGAGAAGCTGGCAGCCCGTAGCTTAGACGGGAGCACTCTGTGCTGGGTTAGGAATTGGCTGGATGGCTGAGCCCAGAGAGTGATGGTGAATGGTGTCTCATCCAGTTGGCGGCCGGTCGCCAGTGGTGTCCCCCAGGGATCGGTGTTGGGTCCAGTCCTGTTTAATATCTTTATTGATGATCTGGATGAGGGGATTGAGTCCATCATCAGCAAGTTTGCAGATGATACCAAGCTGGGAGGAAGGGTTGATCTGTTAGAGGGTAGGAGGGCCCTACAGAGGGACCTGGACAGACTGGAGAGATGGGCCAATTCTAATGGGATGATGTTTAATAAGTCCAAATGTCGGGTACTTCATTTTGGACACAACATTCTCAAGCATAGCTATGGACTGGGGACAGAGTGGTAGTCAGGCAGAAAGGAACCTGGGAGTGCTGGTTGACAGGAAGCTCAACATGAGCCAGCAGTGTGCCCAGGTGGCCAAGAAGGCCAATGGCATTCTGGCCTGCATCAGGAATAGTGTGGTGAGCAGGACCAGAGAAGTTATCGTCCCCCTGTACTCGGCACTGGTCAGGCCTCACCTTGAATACTGTGTACATTTCTGGGCCCCCCAGTTTGGGAAAGATGTCAGGATGCTGGAGTGTGTCCAGAGGAGGGCAAAGAAGATGGTGAAGGGGCTGGAGCACAAGCCCTATGAGGAGCGACTGAGGGAGATGGGGCTGTTTAGTCTGAAGAAGAGGAGGCTCAGGGGAGACATTGTTCTCTACAACTACCTAAAAGGAGGTTGTAGTTGGGCATGGGTTGGTCTCTTCTCTCAGGTGACCAGTGACAGAACTAGAGGGCATGGACTTAAGCTTCGTCAGGGAAAGTTTAGGCTTGATGTTAGGAAAAAGTCCTTCACTGAAAGGGTGATTGGCCATTGGAATGTGCTGCCCAGGTTGGTGGTGGAGTCGTCGACCCTGGAGGTGTTTAAAGGGAGACTGGATGAGGCACTGAGTGCCATTGTTTAGATGATGGGTTGGTGTTAGTGTTGGTGTTAGTGTAGGGTTATAGGTTGGACTTGATGATCTCAGAGGTCTTTTCCAACCTTGTGATACTGTGATACTGTGATACTGTGACTAGGAAGAATTTCTTTACAAAAAGGGTGGTCAGGCACTGGAACAGGCTGCCCGGGAGGGTTGAGTCACCATCCCAAGAGACGTATAAAAAAAAGGATAGATGAGATTTTGAGGGACATGGTTTAGCAGATAATGGTTGTGGTGGGACTTGATAATCTCAAAGGTCTTTTCCAACTGGAAGATTCTATGATTCTATATCTTTTTTCTTATCTGCCTACTATTAACAGCCTTCTGCCAGCTCACACTTTGTACTGTCCAGTTCTCCTCTCATGGCACCACTGGGAACAGAACAGAAACAGTCAGCTTTATGTCACAGGAATCTCGCTCTCATGATGCTGCTGTAGCACTCTGAGGTTATTTCTCATGTTTTTACTAATAATATGCATAAGTTTTTAGTGATAATTCGTCTTTAGACCACATGGACAATACTTGGGGAAGGCAGAAGATGCAGAATTAAGTCCTATACAGCATAAATATGGTCAGTCAGCTGGAGAGAGCTAGTCCTGATCACTGTGGGTGAGGCCACCTCCAAGAGATGAAATACTAGGAGTACTTATGTAGCCATGGGAATGAACAGTGGTTTTTACATGGACAGATATGCAGAATCAAACCTTACTTTGCTTTCCATTGACATGAAAGAAGCTCTGAGCAAAGATTTCAGTCTTACTCTTGTAAATGCAGATCAGCACAGTGTATCTGTCCCTAAATGCGGGTGACCCTGGATAGGATTATTCTCAGTGAGGTATATGCTCAGAAGGGAAAAGTCCCATTACGACCCTGGGAAAAGATCCATTCCTTGTCTGCTCTGGGAAATTGCTTCTCATAGACCAGGAATAAGGATAAGCTACCGCACACTGAAAGCAATTGAAAACTGAGCAAAGCAAGAGTGGCTAGGGCATCTGCAAGCTGGTTTGGCCAGTTTTGTCCTGGACAGTAATCCTGCATCACCTGTAGTCAGTCGTGAGGTCCTGGCCAATGAATGGGAGATATTGGGCTTAATAGAGAGCCTCAAACAAATCTCAGAGACAGTCAAAGAATGAGAATAAGAAACAAAAGCTCTAGTTTGAAATGATAAGTGGACTACAGAAGTATTCAGCAGAAGAATAGAACAATTGTTAACTCTACTGACAATACAACATTGAAAACCTTGGGACAAAATGAACTATTTGGACATAAAAGTTTAAACTGAAGGCAATGGATGTTCAAATAGTACAATTTTAAACTGGAGCTCTCACTACCACAAGCCTGGGGAGGAACCCAGCATTGCTATGGAAGGTGCATGGTTCCCATTTAGGCAGAGCATATTGCAGAGAGTCAGTTTTGTGCATCTCTTAGGGTTGGCACAAGCACTGCCTTCCAAGAGGTGGTGAGGAGGCAGCTCTGCATCCGTGCAGGGAGGGTGATGGGCAATGCCAGCACAACCCGGTTGGCACCTTTCTGGGTCTGCCCAGGACAGGTGCACTTTCCTCTGCAGCAGGCAGTTGATGGGAATTTTCACCCAGCAGGGCCACCCTGGAGAATCAAAGATCCCCGGGTCCCTGCCCAGTGCTTTAACACTACTCCCCATTGCCCATTCCCCTCTGCCTCAGCTCTGTGGCATGACTGAGGCTTGAGCATATACACTGCTGGCAGTCAGCAGCCAGATAGGGCTTCTGCTTTCATTGAACCCAGCTAATTAATTTGCAGCATTGATTGCTTTTCACAATATATTTGCCCCTCATTTAACATGTGGGTACTACAGCTGAGAACAAATAAATCCCAAACTATACAAGTTGATTATATTGATAGCATAACATGCAAGTCCCATTAGAAACAACTGAGTTGCCTTTATGGTGCACAAAGGACATCTTGATCTTCTATAACTAAGGCCTTTTACATCCTCAACTAAAATGATTTGAGCATTACCACATAACCAGACGTCCCAAATACATGTTGCTGCTGAGAGAATTAAATGTCAAAGAATAATTTGCCTTTTTATTTCTTTTTTTCCAAATATGACCATTGCTAAAGCATCAATGCAAAAGACAACACACACATAGCTGAGAGTGTCATCCCCTCTCAAAGCAGGCAAGGAAAACTGCAGGGATGACAGCATTGATCTAAACCCTCAGGGCATGGAGCCTTGCAGAACTTCTCCTGTCTTGTGCTATACCATCTTTTTCAAGGACAGTGGGCTCCTTCATTTAGTTCTCATCCAGACGCCAAAATAGATTTAGCAAATAAATCTCAAGCCTTACAGCTGTGAAGACAGTAGTGTCAGAAGGGAGCTGGTGCTATGGCTAGGACCATGCTGCTATGAGAGAGCTCTGTGCTCCAGAAACCACTGGATAACTCATGCGAACAGGAAAACAGCACGCTCTAGTGGGGAAATCATTAATATCTATTAGAAAACAAATCACTGCCGGAGAGTGTCCAGAGGAGGCCTTAAGGCTGGTGAAGGGTCTAGAGGGGAAACTGTATGTGAAATAGATGAAGTCACTTGGTCTGTTCAGCCTGGAGTAGAGGAAACTGAGAGGGGATCTCATAGCTGTTTACTGTCTTCTCAAAAGGGAGGGAGGTGAAACAGGTGCTGATCTCTCTTGCGATCTATGATAGCACTAGTAGTAATGGCAGGAAGATGTGCCAGGGGAGGTTTAGATTGGATATTCTGAAAATGTTCTTCACCCAGTAGGTGGTGAAGCACTGGGACAGCTCCCCAGGGAAATAGTCATGGCACTGAGTTTGCCAGTTTTCAAGAAGCATTTGGACATTGGTATTCACAGAAAGGTATGAATGTTGGGAGTGTCCTGTATAGGAATAAGAGTTGGACTTGATCCCTTTCAGCTTGGGTAATTCTATGATTCTGTGATTCTACCTCTGAGGATGTCCCACCTAATGTCATGCATGTTGGGCTGATTCTTTTTTCAGGAACCAGAACTGGATCCTCTCCCTCTGGCTTGCTGAGTGCACTTGGCACATTGCATGTTTGCCCATGCCAATGTGGCAGGGCCAGTTACAAGGGTGCAGGGAGGACAAGCTGGGTCAGTGACAGCAATGGCAAGGTGCCCCATTAGCTCAGTAATTAGATGGTTCCTTCCCTTTCTCTCTGTTTCAGTCACCCGGTGGAAAACTCCATTGAGAAGGAGAACTCATTACTGGTGAAACAGACACTAATCAGATATTAGCTGTAACCATTAATGAAAAAGCTAATGAGGTACTGGGATCCCTGGTGCTGATTGAAATGAGTTAATCACATCTCACTTCTCAGAGACCCGATGATCTATGTGCATGCTGATGTTTCCCATTCCATTGCTTATTGTAAGCAAAAACATTGTACTACCTTCATTTACTTGCACCTGCTAGATCTCCCTGCTAAGCTCTATGTTCATGTAGCTGTGGGCCAGACGTGCAACTGCTGACAAGTAGTGAAGTTCCCTTGGACCCCCAAAAAGCCACCACAGAAAGGGGACTATTGCTGGTGGAATGGCTTACACCTTCAGCGAAGGAAGCGCTCTGCCGACCCAGGGAGGGAAGAAAACACCGTGCACACAGTTATGTTAACAGTGATTTCTCATTGCCCCTGGCTGTTGTTTTAAAATATTATCCCAGCTCCTATTGTGACAAGAACTGAACTGCCACCAGTGCCCCTGGCTGCACTCCTCCTGAAGAAACTCCTTGTTTTTTCCATTTGGATTATGTTATTCCTGCTATCAGTGAGTAATAATATTACCTGATTCCAGAGGGTTATCTGTAGGGTGGATAAATAATTGGGAAAAACTAGTAATTGAGGTAGTTTGGTATAAATTTGTCTTCAAGTTTTATCTCAGCTCTTGTTGACCTGAATGGCTCAGAGGCTTAATCCATCCCATGTGGCATTGACCTTGGCAATAAACTGGAATGGAAGGAGAAGATGAGGGGTTGTCTTCCAAGGTGGCAGCTCCTCACAGACTGGCTAGGCACTGGCCTGCTGGAGGGAGGTGGTGAGGAACTGATTGCCTTTACATAACTTGGTTTTTCTTTACTGATTCAACTGTACATCAACCCAGAGTTTACTTACTTTTTCTCGTTCTATTCCCTCCCCCATCCCACGGTGAAGAGAGGGCAAGGAGGGGAAGTGATCGGCTGTGAGGGTGCTTGGCTGCTGGCCAGGGTCAAATGACAACATGTGTGGCCCAAAAGCATTACCAGCCTAATGTACTCATGGCCCTCCTTCTTTGATGGACTAAACAAATGATTAAACTGCTACTTTGTATTCAAACTTTTTCTAGCATCTCTATTGAATATTATTTAGTCTGTCTTGATCTTTACTTTGTTTATTTCTATTTCCTCACCTACCTATGCAAATCACACCCTCAAATGACAGAGCCTGTCAGCTTGCAGAACTTCTCCCGACAGCCAGCTCTTTGATGTCCACAGCAACAACCCATGGGTCATCAGTCACTGCCATGACTCTACCGGTGCCTCTGCCACTGCAGGCAGAAGGTCAGTGCCTCATCAGCATCTTCGGGAACTTCCTCACACATGCCCACTCTCTGGTATCTGAACAGGAGGATGTATTATATAAAATCCTCCAACACTCAAAGGAGAAATAGAATTGGAAATTACTATTCCCATTATTTTCTACTACATGAAACCCAGTCAGGCATGTGCACAGGCTGAACACATGGTGTGACTGCAAACGGGATTAGGCTCCAAAGCACAGCTCAAGTACAGCCATTCCTTTCATACACCCAGCCCCAGACCATGGGTTTGGGCTGAGACTGGGGAGCAACTTGCAGCTCCCCTGAGTGGTGGCCGCTCTTTGGGGCCAGCTCCAGAAAGCAAGGCGGGGAACACAAAAATCCACACATGGAGGAAATGCCATAAGGGACTTCTCAATGTACACTTGATTTAGAGGCTTGGTTGAGGCATCTGTGAAAGAACATTACAGTACTGCAGGATGCAGCATTAAAGCCATAGGCCAGGATGGTTTTCTTACTGTTTAAGTGTCTGAGTGGACAATGGAGTCTCTGATTATGTGGAAAAAAGTGACTATTCCAGAAAATGTTCTATCTTAGTCGGAGTGTTAAAGTCACAGGTACAAACAAATTTCTTTATGGATATATTTATATTCTGCAAGCCAAAGGTTACCTTAGAAACTGAAGAGTAAAGCAACATAGTGAATTTCCCAAAAACACAAGAGATTTGCCTCTGTATAAAAGTAGCAAACCTTGGAAAGCTTTTCACTGTGTGAACCACATTTTACTTCACATGCCTGAAGATAACAAAACATAATGAGATCTGCTCCCTGAAAACTGTAGGAAAGACAAGTGAAACCAGAGATTTTTAAAGGTAGCAAGGGACTTCCTTGCCTTCTCATTTGTTGGGTTTAATTGCTATCCTGAATGTGAACCATCAAGGGAACTCATGCCATGAAATGAAGCCATACTGTTCCCCTGTGGGTACTTACTTTCTTCATGTGATGGTATAAGCAAAGTCCTTTGTCTAACTCCTGTTGTCGGTCCATCTGTCTGGATGTTGCTGTTGTCGCTACTGCCTGTCTTACTGATCTCAGGGGGTCTTCTGACTGTAATTTTATGCAAATTACCTTTCTGACAAAATAATTTCAGAACTGGAAGCTACATTTCCATAATGTTCTTGTGAATGGACATGAAGCAAAATGCAGAATTGTTTTCAAGAGCAAGATGTTCCCTAGTGTTATTTTGCTTTCCTGAGGATTACAGAGGAGCAAATGCTTTGACTTTCCTCTGCACAGTGCCAAATATGAAGATATAGAGCCACTCTGAGGGACAGTCAAGTTTGATAGCCGTTCCAGGTTAACACTCCTACTTACTCTATTTGGGACAGCCCTGTAAACCAGATTGGTTTTGGAAGCTCTGAGCAGAAACCAGGCTTTGAGACCTGAAGTGACTGGGACAGCTCTTGAGGCTTCTATGCCTCTACTTCCCACTCACTTTCAACAAGTGTGGTGCTGGCTGGGCTGTATCCATTAATGGTTATTATCTCACTGATGCAGCATGTGCAGAGCCTGGGTTGAAAAGCAAAGTGTGAAGCAGCTCCTGAGAACTTGGTTCTCTGAAGGTCCCCAGTGGAAAGCAGCTTAGTGTGACCATCAGACCATTGACTGTATCTGAATAGGAGCTTGTGACTTCTCCTACTTCTACCGCTAAGCAATTGTGTTGCTTACACGCCAGTGGACAACTTGCATTGCTGCCAGGCCATTTACTCTACTCACTACCTAAACAATGAATGGAAATGGCACATAAGGAAACTGGGCAACTTGTGAGGTCCACACGAAGTAGTTAAGGTAGAGTCTCCCCAGGCAAAGCCATAATCACATAGATTAGTAGTGTGGCATGCTGAAGTGATCCTTGATCAAAGATGTTCGTCTACCAGAATGTGTTCTTCCAACGTGCAGCCTAGGCCATCCATGACTATAGTGCGTACGTGCTTACAGAAACTAAATTAAGCATTTAAATGGGTACATCAGTGGATCCTCAGCATCTCTCCTACTAAAGGAGCCAGGTCTTTTTGCCTCAGAAAACAGGTGAAATGAATCTCAAGTCACTGATTTCTGCGTCTACCTTTATTTCTCTGTCAAAACCTAACTACAGCATAGATCCATCAGGAGACCACAGGTATATGAAGTTTTTTCTCCAGAGAAGTCTAGAGCAGCCATAAGCTGAGCAACGTGATGCCCATGACTGCAAGCTTTCTGGTGGCTTGAAGCACGCATTCCTCTGCCAATGTCACCCAAGGGATAGGTGGGAGGGAAGAAGTGAAATAATGCTTCATTACATTGTTATGTGACAGAGGAGTTCCTAGGAGCTAATGGGAATATTATGGGAAGAAGCGTGCACAGAAACACCTTTGATTTGATTACAATAAAAAAATTTATTTTGATTCATATCATACTGAAAAGTTAAATAAATAAAATGTCAAAAAATGACTGAGTGAGACTCCCCACCATCAGAGAAAAAAAATTAACTGATCATGTAGTCAAAGAAAAATAGGAAGAAAATCTGGTCATGGGAGACAAAAAAGTGCGCAAGAGATTTGGCTTTGGTAAAAAACATAACACACGCTTGAGGAGTGCTTCAGAGACTTCGCAGTGGTGGCAAAAACAGTCCAAGAGTTTGAAGCCTTGACATGTTGCTAAATGTTTTCCATTGTTGTTCTTTTAAACAAAATAAACCCAGAAAGCTTCTAGCAGGAACATAAATAGTCTTCAATACTGGTAGTGGAAATTAATTATTCCTCAGCATCATCTGTTGGTATCTTCTTATTCTGAAGGCATTTAAAAGAGCAGCAAAATTGTGGATAAACTGACACAAAGTTATAACACAACAGTCAGTAGCCTAATGGGCTATAGAAAAAGTTCTTCTGGAATAGAAATGTGATGGCACAAACTATCCATCATCCTACACCTAGAAAGGTCCACTTTCTACTCTCCTCATGCTCTGAAAAACGGACAACAGTGGTACACAGTTACTGCTTGCTGTCAGCAGGAAAATTAAACGGGAATTGCAGCTTGTTCCATGATGAAGACATTAAATCTGTCCATGATAGTATGAGTCACAATGTTTCATATGTGCTGTCAAAGGCAGAATATTCAGGAGAAAACTGGAAATTTAATTTGGACAGCAAAAGGAAACTTTCAGAACAACACAGACAAGAAATTCCAGCAACCTGATCTAGTTAAAGATGTCCCTGCTCCTACAGGGGGCTGGACTAGATGACCTGTAAAGATCCCTTCCAACCCAAAGCACTGTGATTCTATAAGATAGCTGATTTTTTTTAACCACTTTCTTCGACCTCAAACTGCTACCTATATTAAAAAACAACCAATTGGAATGAAGTATCAAACCTCCATGAGTTTTCTTCCAAGTCTTTATAAAAAAGACTGAAATAGCAATGATGTGTATCTGAATTACTGACATCTGCCCATGAGAAAGAAAAAATGAAAATATTTGAAGTTCATGATGAAAAAAGTATATCCAAAATCCAGATACAGGGTGAAGATACCATTGGGGACTTCTATGGAGTCTTCTTCATCTTAAAGTTGCTTTGCTTGTATTACTGTTACATCTCGCCAAAAGTATATTTCGTAACAACAATTTAAACAGTGGAAATGCTTAAAACAAGCAAACGTGGGTCAAGTAGAAATGTTTCATATTTTTACCATGGACACGTAGAAGACAGTAAGCCTATTGAATTTGCTGTGACTTAGACATGCAGGTGAGTTATGCTGGCCACCATGCTAGGAAACGGCTTCCTGACACGAGGATCATGAACACATCTCAGCACGAGCATTTGAAATCCTGCCCTTTCCACATTGCTAAACTGAAAGGTCATGTGTGTACAACAAAGGGAGCTCAGTTCCCCACACAGACGTTTGGCATCCTCATATCTTTATATGCTGTGAGACCAATAATACTCATGCAAATAAAGCAGTTCATGTTGGTCAGTGGTGCTGTGGCCCAAAATATGTATATTCCAGCTGACCATGCCACTGTGCTGTGAATTGCTGCTTTGGAAGGGAGCTCACTATTAATAACTGGCATGGAAATACAAGGGGATAAATCTTAGACTAAAGCACATCACTGGTTGAAGGGCTAGGCTTTCACTGGGCTCGTCCACTTGGACATGCTGTCACATCTGGTACATGAAAGTCATCATCTACATTACTTCTAAATTGCTATGAACCCAAATCATCATAATCTATTAAAAATTAAATACACCATTTTTTTCCAAGCCTGATCTAAAGTCCCTTGAAGCCTATGGCAAAAACTCCATTGGTTTCACCAGAGCTGAAAATGGGTCAATAATCTGTAAATTCTATTTTCATGATATCATGAAGAAAAAACACCAGTTCCCCATTGTTCACTCCTTGAAGTTTGTTCTTGGATTCATACTTCATCTGTCTTAACGATTAAACATGATTATTGATTCCAGCAAAAAATCTGTAGATATAAAATCTGCACTGCCACTTCCCACCTCTCACTGTCTACAGGCAGTGACATTAATACACTCACATAATATCCTCACATAATTTTGAAGCCTGGCTTGTACTATAGGATCAACTTGACTACATTGAGTCCTTGTAGATGCTGCTACAGGGCAGAAGATTCCACCTGAATTACTAGGTGGTATCTCAACCCATGATATGTCTTCCATTTTGAATAGAGACCTTTCAAAGAGATTTATAAAAAAATAAGAGAAAAAGTTTCCTTAGAACTTTCGGATATTTTCCCATAAAAAAGGTAAAAGCTACCTTTAAAAATTAGTCATGTTTGTAATTGCTCAGATACAATATAGGAGCTGTTATTATTGTTTCTGACTACAAAAGTATACCACATGGAGGCTAGACTTTGGTTCATTTTCCCCCTTTTTATAAAAAAAGTGTAATTTAGGGTTTGTCATCTTTAAAAAAAAAATCACATTTGTTCCACAATTATAAAAGGCACATAGAAAAGACTGAAAGAAAAATGTCCACTTTCCAACCTTAAATTGATTACATAAAAATAAGTGTTCCAGAATATTTTCCACCAAAAAAAGAGAAACAAAATATATACTTAAGCAAACAAGACAAACATACAAGTGGCTAAAAAGGCCTTTTTTTTTTTTTGCTGGAGTTTTCAATATTGTTTTCTCTCTCATTATGGCTGCATAGGAAGCAATATTAAATAATATCTGATCAGAGATGATTTGATCCATATTTTCTAGATGCTACCAATGTAGAATGAGGCAATTCGCTACTCCAGGCAACTCCATCATGTTTTTGCTTAATACAGCATAAAACCAGAAGTAATAGAGGAAACAGGAGAGAGAGTTCAAAAAGAAGATCAACAGCACAAGGGAATTCATTTCTTTGAGGTAATCCTTACTATAATGGTTCACAGCTGCCCTAGTGGGTCTCAATTCCCAAAAGTTGTTTTCACTCTTCTTCAAAGATTTCCTGCCTTACTTGAGGGAATAACGGACACACAAACAGCAATTCCTGTGCCCACATTTCCCCTAATTGCAACAGGCAGATCTTTCATCAGTAATTCAGAAATCAAGCCGTAGAGCCTAAGTAAAGATTAATTTATTCCCACAACTGATTGGTAGTTCCCAGCAATCTGTAGATAGGAAATCATGTGCAGTGTGGAAGCTGGTCCTCAGCCGAGCTCCCTGCGGTGAGCACTGAAGCAGTGAGACGCTCCGAATCCACTGCAGATTCACACAATCAAACCTGAATGGCACCCAGATCATCTTCACTGAGCTTTGTGCTGCTGCATGCTGGAAATCGCAGCCCCCACTTCACCCATTGCTAGGGTCATCTGCCCTTGAAAAAATTTATTTTCTCAATGGAGGCAAGAGTCAAAGTTAAATTGAACTCAAAATCTCCGTCATGGACACCTGTCTTCCGGAAAGCCCCAGCTGAAGCATTGTTTTCCCAGTAATGATGCCAGTGTCCTTTGCTGTCTGCTCCAAAACCGTACACATTCACCTAGGAAGCAAGGAAGAACTATTGTTATGGCCTGAAAAGCAATTGGTCTTAGTCTGAAATGCTGAAGAAGCATTCTCAGTTTATCTATAGGCAGCAGCACCTAGGAGTCTTGGTAGTGTGACAAGTTATTCTGCTGCAAGAGATGATAACAACACGGAATAACAGCCCAAGGCCTACTCAACTCACCCACACTTGGACCCACCCAAATGCGAGCTCATTTTAAATTATTTCTTGATAATGTCAGAGTCTTGCTCTTTGCTTGCCAACCAGAAAATAGGCTCCACCCAAGCCACGAATCCTATTTGCATTGACTATGGTACAATTTCTGCTAGCATCACAATATTTTCATCACTTCTCCAAGCAACATGGGCCTAGGTGACAAAAGCTCTCTTTCATTGGCAAACCTGTGTCCAGTCCAAGGATTTTGCCAGCATAATGATTTTTGGCCCCCATGCTGACAAGCTCATGCTTACAAGATTTTGCAGAGCTGACCTGGCCTTACATTAACTAGCAAAGTCTCCTGTCACCTAGGAGCAACTCAAGCCAGGGAATTCCTGAAGTATCTGCTGGAACACAGGCATTTCCCATAAACTACTGTATAAACCCAGAAGCTCGGCTTTGAAAATAGACAATTTGCGCTCCCCAAATAAGCTTATGTAAGAGCTGATCATCAAAGTTCTTCAAGTGGAGTTATGTTTAAGATTTAGATATCAAATGGAGGTGCCTAAGCACCCATTACAGTCAGCAGCGATTCAGGCAGCACAGTCCCTGGAAACCTGGAAGTAATTCTGCTCCCCAAATGCCTTACTAAGAATTTGGTTTGATGAATCAGCCTATTGGCTCCAACTATTAGACAGATAAGACCTCAATGCAGTTGCCCAAGCATAAGTGCCATTTGAGATGTCCTTGGGTACTCAATACATCTGCTTAAGGCAGGCAAGCCACACAAGGCCAAGAGATTCATACTTTCCTGTCCTAACAGCTGGAGGCAGAGGGCATGTCTAGGGCATCACCAATAACTCTAGCTGGTTAAACAGTGAGAAAAAATATAATTTGGGCTTTCACTAATAAAATGGGCATGGACACTATCCATATTTAGATGTTTTTTAATGCCAAGTGAAATCTCACTATTTATGTTTAATTATACTCCCTTGGAAGGCACCTTACAGCCTACCACTTGCTGGCATTAAAAAAATCTGTCACTGTCAGTTGAGCATATCTGCATGTTACTGAAGACTCAGCATCTGTCTGAAGAAGCAAATGGACAAGAAGATGGAAAAAGGATAAATAAAGGCTGAGTGAGTGGCCAGGGCACATTCCTCACGCTTCAGTGTGAAATGTCCTAGCTTTTTCTCTGTAACTCCAAACAGAGTCAGACCTCATCGCATACGTGGAGTGCAAATATCAAAGACAGAAGTCCTGTGGAGGGGTATCTCCCATGATGCTGGAGCCAGTTTTCATAGACGTATTTCATAAAAGCCGGATTATAAATCAGGATCTAAATTGGAGAGAAAGACTCATTAGTAAAATACCCTGGGGAAAAAAAACAACAGTAGCATGTCATCCCTTAAGGACAACGGGGTAGGGGAGAGGGGGAGAAAGGAATAATAACCATTCCCTGAGAGCAGATGAAAGGGAAAAATGAAGTCCCATAGTTAAGTGTACTCAGAAACATTTCCCATGCACAATTATACATGAATATTCCTTCCTTGGTCTTGAAACCCCACCTACTTAGACTAATGTATATCCTGGGTGATCTAAAAAAATGGATATGAAATGGCAGAAGTGAGAAGAAAATTAGGCATTCAACTCTCCTTGCAGCATTTTGCTGTAATGCATTTGAGCTCTGAGGAGTTGGAGGCCTCAGTAAGGCAAGTGTAAGATCCCATGACAGATTTCATAGGATCATAGAATTATTTAGGTGGGAAAAGACCCTTAAGAAAATCAAGTCCAATTGCAATTTGGGCAGTAATATAGGAGTAACTGCACCTTCTGCATAATATGCCAACCATGTCTTGGTATCTACAGAGGTACGGATCTAAGTAAACCAGTAGTCAGGTGTAAACTATCAGGAAGCCTGTCAGGTTGCATTAGCTGCATTTCTGCATTTTTCCTGTTTCCCAAACATGCTATCTCTTTTTTTTTTTTTTCTTTCCTTACAAGGCATAAATTGCACTTGGCTATCTCTTGGGGAAATTATGAGGCCATCTAATGGAGAGAGAGCACCTCGGACCAGACCTGAGTATACAGCAGATCCAAGGACTGGTGGGACTCCTTGATTTCAACTCCCTCCTCTGAATCAGGCAAAAAAGGCTTTTCCTCCATGCTGCATTTGTAATTAGAGTGACAGCATTTCAATGCTATCTGGTTAGCTGCAGGGCTTTTTCTTTTACAAAGTCAGAGGTTAATTGTTGATATTGTATCTGTATGTAATCGCTTCTCACAGGGTGTTTTGCATTGCACAGTGCGGGAAGAAATACAAGCTTCTCATCTCCCCGCTGGCCAAGCTGCTGCACATCACCAGCCTTAGCCTGGGCTCGTGCAACTCAACTGTGATGTGAGTTTAACAACCTGCTGTAGTGCAACACACAAGGGTTTTGCAGAGGTTACTGTGTTACAACAGGCAGGTACGAGCTAAGTGATTATTTAATACCCCCTAGAGGTTCACAGTTTGAAGCATAGGGATATAAACTGATACTGGTTAAAGGTCTTGTCTGAAGCCTTCGGCAAAAGCTGGCTTCCTGAATGAAGGATATGTGATTTAATCCACAATTTTAATGCTCTGGGGCTAACATCATACTTTACCAGTCCCTGAGACATTGGAAGCCTGAGCTCCTTTGAAAATCAGCTTCTCCAAAGGCTGAGAGAATGAAAATGCAGCTACAACAATAGAAAATGTTTGCATGGTGGATAAAGTTCCAATATGGAGATGACCATCGTGCCCCATGGGAAATCCTGCCTCCAGCAGCAGGGCACGTCTATCAAGCCACGGCGTACTTGGGCGATGAATCAGTATGTGGCAAGGGATGGACTTTCTTCTGACTACTGTAGGGTGGACAGCAGGTTTGTCCATCTTTCTTTGACCTCCTCAGAGAAACTAGATCCCCTGACTGATTTGCCTTCTACACATCTGTGCTATGAAATAAAATGAGTTGAAGGCATTGGTTAGCCTTGAGGCAAGTGTCCACATTGCTCAATTTTGTCCCTGTGCAAAACAGGGAATGTTCCCTGGTCTGTGCCATCCTTCAAACCTTGTTTGAACATTGCCTGGGAGAGTATTAAAACACTTTGAACAAAACCAACATGGACTTGGCCTGAGCCCAGTCTCCAGGCTTCTTTAATTGGGTACAGGTGGTTATTACAGCTGTGGGTTAAGAGCCTTCCCCAAAAGCCATTGATACTGTCTTGAATTCTTCACTGACTTGAAAACACACAGTTTTATTTGTTCAGAGTACACTTAGTTCCTTATTATAAGGAACTGACCCATGAGTGAGAAACACACTTGGCATTCAAACAGTCAAATTATTAAAAAAAAACCCTCCAAGGGTTCTCCACAGCTCAAAGTGTTATTACATCCACATGACTGTAATGGGTGGGAACAAAGCAACTGCTGTGGAGGGTGATCCCTGTTTGCCAACAGTACATCTTAAATCTCCCTGAGCAGTACTATGGGAAGCAATATAACCTTCTGAACAGTGGTAGTGCAATGGCACTGTCCAAAAGCAGTTTCTTTCCAACCTCAGTTATTTAGTGGTTGATCTATGGCCTGAATGGCACACAGGAGCTAAACTTTTAGCTTAGCTAAGCCTTGCCAAGACTGCATATTTTGGTTGCACTTTTTATGCATGTGGCTTCCCTGAATTCCTGCAGTCTCCCAAAAAGGTGAAAGACCTATGAGTAGCAGAACAAATTCACAAACCAGCACTTCTCACCTTTTCTTTTTTGACTTTGATTTTCCGTGGAACTGGAACATATGTGCTGTTAAAAGAAAAAAAATCCCAACATATTAATATTTTCCTGTATTTATAAAAAAAAGAATATTTTTATGTACAGAAAAAAATCCTACGTTATTTGAAAGGAATAAATTCAAGTAATTGTTGGAAAACGAGGCTACAATTAAGTAATAAAGCATGAAAAGAACTGAAGTGTCACTAATGCAAGTTTATAGAAACGCATTATATTTTTAAATTCTCGAGTCAATTATTGACAGTAGGATACCAGAGATTAAGTTGACAATATATTGTAAACTCAATATTACATGGAGCCCATCAGTTTGAATTCTTGGCCTATGACTGTTTGCAGTCTTTGCACTTCGATACAGGAATGGCTTCCCATTTATTTTCAAGGCAGAAAAACCTTTTCCCACCAGGGGGAGACCTTTCCCCTCCTAATACTTGTAGCTACTGCATGATTTTCAGAATTGGTGGTAGTAGAGTTCATAATTTCTGTGATTCTGTGCAACTCTGCCATTTCCAGTACAAATTCTCTCACCAGAAGCTATTCTCCTCCTCCCCAGAAGGATACTGAAGGGTTCCTGCAGTTTCTAGCACAAAACTTCCAAGTCATATCTTGTGACTGGGTCGAAATCACAAGTCATGTCTTGAAAACAAAAACATCTTTTCTTCCCCATATCTCATGCACAGTGCATGCTGGCATCGCACAGCTCATCACGAGAAAAAACTGTCTCCCTGAGTTTGTTTCAAGTAAGAAAATTCTGACGGGGCCTTGTAACTGGACTATATCCCAAAATATATCATGTGCACTTTTTAGTTGGGTCATGATATTATAGAATCATAAACAGTTCGGGGTGGAAGGGACCTTAAAGCCCATCCAGATCCAAGCCCCTTGCCATGGGCAGGGACACTTCCAACTGGATCAGGTTGCTCATAGCCTCATCCAGCCTGGTCTTGAACACCTCCAGGGATGGGGCAGCCATTACTTCTCTGGGCAACCTGCTCCCGTGCCTCACCACTTTCACAGTAAAAACTTCCTTCCTAATATCTAATCTAAATACACCCTCTTTAACCTAAAACTATGATCATAAATCACAAAAATCTTCCATTAGTTCAATCTAAATGTGTTTGCTTCATTTTGGTAACAACAAGGTTCCTTTGATTAATATTTTATTTCGATCATCAGCACTTTGAAACATAAATCTAAGTCTCCTCAAACCAGTGATGGCCTGGCAATGTCCTCTTCTCCTCAATGACTTCTGGGTACATTAGATCCCTGCCCCAGGCTAGATTCATGTGTTGGTTTTGGCTAAAGTAGAGTTAATTGTTTTCATAGTAGTTAGTATGGGGCTATGTTTTAGATTTGCTCTGGAAATACACAAATGTTTTCATTTGCTTACATGCAGTCAAAGACTTTTCTGCTCCTCATACTGCCTGACCAATGAGTAGGTTGGAGGTACACAAGAAGTTGGAAGGGGACACTGCTGGGACAGCTGACCTCATCTGAACAATGGGATATTCCACACCACATGACATCATGATCAGCAATAAATTAGGGGGAAGGTTGGCCACTGCTCAGCACGGGCTAGCCCTTGGTCAGTTGCTGGCAAGCAATTGTTTACATTTGTATCACTTGTCTTTCTTGGGATTCAGTTTTCTCTCTTTGTTATTTTGTTTTCATTACAATTTATTATTTTATTTTATTTCAATTATTAAAATGTTCTTTTCTTAACCCACAAGTTTTTCTCACTTTTACCCTTCCATTTCTCTTCCCCTCATCTTACTCTGGGCAGAGAGTGACTGAGAAGCTGTGTGGTGCTTAGTTGCCAGCTTGGATTAAGCAAGGAGAATACAGTGGAAGACGTGACAGGTGGGTTCAGCTGCCTGAGACATGACACAAGATGCTAATGGGGAAAGGGAGACCCATGCAGACTTCTTAATCTACCCACTGCAAATCAGCCCTTTCTTCTGCTTCCCACACCTGACCCTCGTTGGTAAAGTCAGTAGAAGTAGGCTTAGTGATCCCATATCCTTTTTCTAGTAATGAATTTATAAAGGACTTCCTTCTTTGCTGGTAAAATCTCCTTATTATTATATAAACGAACAGCCAATGATGTGGAGGAAACAAGAGGGCCATACTTCATGGACATCTAGCCAGGTACAGTAAAAAAAACAAAGTGAACAATATGCAATATTCAAGACAGTATTTGCAGACCTCTAATCCAACCAGGAAACTACTGTAGCTCTTGTCAGATGACATGTTAGTCATTTTAATCATGGGATATTTCATTTTTTTTTTCAGAAGAAATACACTAGTTATATTGTCACTTGGCAGCAGAATTCCGTAACACCACATGGAAAGTATTGGCACGCAGATGAAGACCAAATGGAAGACCTATGCCATTATGATCACGTGAAAACTGGGCTGCATAGAGGCCAGGGAGTCACTGACCCAGGAGAGGGACAGACAGTAAAGTCTGTGATGAAGGTGGCTACAGGTGAAATTCACATAATCTGGAAAATGTCTTCTATCAGCGACTTGAGAGGGCTCTAGTGAAGTCTGCCGTAATCACTGGCCACCTTGTACAGGACATTCACATTTGACCCAAGTGGAAGATGTGGAAGTGTTCAAAGAATACAAAAATTGATCTATGCCAAACCAAGCAGAGATTCATGGAGCTTTTTACACTATCAAGATTCCCAGAAGATTTGCAGAAGTAAGGTAAGATAAATATATGACTGGTGAGGACCAGAAGGTTTGCTGTCCCAGAAGGCTTTTCTTGGTCTTTTCTGGGACAATGTTCAGTCTTAGAGAGCCACTTTGAAAAGGGACATTCACCAGTCAAATGGGTTATGTCTGAGAGAATCATTCACCCATCAACTCAATCTAATATTAAGGCCATCTGCAGTTAGGCATTTCTTTTGATCCATAATACAGGATGCTTATCTTTTTTAATTATAAGTGCACTAAGGTGAGTATTTCTTCTAAAATAATGAATTTCAGATGGGTTCTATCTTTATTTGATACCTTCTCCCCTTTACATATGTAAAGTCAATTGCTCCAGCATGTGCCAGTTTATTAACTACATAGTCAGATATATCTGTTTGTTTAATTCATGCTCATAGGTTTATTCTGCTAGCTTAAAATTATGTTAAATGTATTATTATGATTTTTGTAAGTATGATTTTCTGGTTTTATTGCTCCAGTGTGTGCCAGTTCATTAATTACACAATTTCCCTGATTTGAGTATGGCAAAAACCTTAAAAATCTGGTATTTCTTCCATGGCGTTAAAAACTCACACATTATTTTTTACCAGATGCTTACCAAGCCCATGTATACAACCTAATTATAAACATATAATGTAACCTGTAATTTATTAAGCAAAGACAGTCTTCCTTTCATGTGCTGTGACTGCCTTGTAGTCAACCAGTTATATCTTCCTGACAGGCTAAGTGCTCATTCAGTTTTACTGCTGCAACCCACTTGCTGCCAAGGTAAATTGACAAAAGTAGCAAATGGCTTTGCAGTCTGGGAACATGGATGGACAACGATAGCAGCAGCTGGCCCTCTGTGGGCTGCTCTTCCTGGTGCAGGCACGGATTTGAGAAAGGTGCAGTAAGAGGCTTCATTCAAAGGCTGTTTGTGGCAGCTGGAAGCTTTCCATTGGGTCTGACAGGATTTTCATCCAGGCTTTCAGGTGGAGGTTCCTGACCTTTTTTTATCAATACAAGTTCCAGGAAAAAAAAGCAACTCAAACCTTTCATGAAATGTCATTGATATCTTTTAGCCGGTTTTCTAAGTGGGCTCATTTTTCTGAGTTACGAGTGTGTCCTGAACATGGACTTTTTGAGACAACTTATGATTGGATATACTAAATGCTCATGGTAAAAAAAAAAAAAAAAAGGTAGAAAGAGACTAAACCACATCTGTTACAAGTTTAGAGACTCTTACTAAGAAATGGAAAGAATATAAATGCATTTAAAAAGACAGAAAAGAAAAGGAAAAGAAGAAATAAAATTTCATTTGTTGTCCACTCAAAAATTTGCACTTGAAAATGAGGAGTGGGTCTTATACTCAGCCAACAGGGACATCCTTTTTCAAGCTTTTCATATTCTTACACTCTGAAATTGGGAAAAAAGTTGATATGTCTTGAAATACTTCTCTCTGGAGTAAAGTAACCTGATCTGCTGTTGCTCTCTATGTGTAGCAGTGCTCAGCTGAGCAATCCCACCAGGCTACAGCATAATACCCAGCAGATGATAACCTCACACACAGTACAAATGTCACGTATTTCATTCTCTGGTTTGGGAAAAGCCAACTTAGTTTATAGGAAGGGAGAGAAACTGTTAGCAGACATCCCAAAGAAACGTGTGTTTTGTTCACATTTTTAATTCTCGTGCTGCCATAAATGTATTAAGCAGGCCAACATTTACTTCTGAAAGCATGCATAAAGAAGAAATGGAGAATAAATAAGAGCATGTCATTGTCAAGGAGAACACGTTCATTTAAGGCTAAGGCTCACAGGTGACATACAAAACAATCGTGTCTCTTCTGCATGGTTCTTAATTATATTTCACCAGGAAAGATGAACCAAGCTCTTGACTGACCTGTCCAGGGCAGGATGTTGTGGACTGAGGAGTGAGCGTCGTGATCTGCTTGCACTCTCATCACCCTGTGAGCAGCCTGTACATCTCTCTGCCTCCCTGTGCCCTTCTGCAAGTGTGATAATACATGTTGAAGGACAACTTGACCACTCAGGTGTCTCAAGTGGAATAATCCACGTGTCTAGGATGACTCCTGAATGCATAATCTGCTAAACACCTGATTCTTCAGATGGCTTTCTGATGGATACATCCGAGTATGGGCATGCTGGCTACACCCACTGCACTCCCAATGTACTAAAGGAGGAACAATGAGCAAAAGCCCAAAATGAGGCACCAAACCCCCAAAAGCCCATGAAGCCGTTGCTAAAACTGACCACCTTCAGCAGCAAAACCTCTCTGTTTTATTTCTCTGAGACTGCTGTGTTAGGTTGTGAAACGCTGGATCTGGATCTTCACCTCAAAGACTGCACCATAGCATTATGCTTTTCCTAGAAAGAAAGTGTTCAGGACTGAACCCTGACCTGAGAGGGTCTGTAAAGCTCCCCTAGGCCTTATCAGAAGTGGGGATTTGACCAGCGTGGGCTTTTCTGTCGTACAATGACACGTGGGGGCTTCCACCCCTTCAGCCTGCCCACTCGGGGCTACTTTTACTCACAAGTTGATGGTGCCTGTGGTGAGAGCGGTGACAACCCAGCGCAAGTCCAGGGTTTTGAAGGGGATCAGGATCATGCTCACATTTTCTGCCAGCTCTTTGTAGCTCTCTGGGTAAACAAACTGGTGAGTGGTCTTGCTCCCAACATCTGATTCGTAGCCAGTTGTGGGGGCACGGTTCATTCTGCAGCCCAAAAGTAAGAAGTGAGAGAGTAAGGAAGTGGGAGAGAAATTAGGTAGGTACAAACATGAGTGATTTTTCCCCAAATAATTTGCTTCAGGTGGCTTAAGAAAATACTGTATCCAGGGTTTTCAGACAGCCTTGACAGGGTGAAATGACCATCACCCATAGTGAATAAATGAAAAGTAAATGAAAGCTCAGCTTTAGTTTAGGATTCCTTGGATTAAATGGGAGTTTCTGCCAAGCAAGTATATCTCTGAGCACATCCCTGAGTTCCTTTTACAGTCAGCAGAGAGAGGGTCAAAAGAGCAGTGAGTCCATGAGGACACATCTCCTTTCATCCTAAAGCTGAACGTTCCAGGAGATGAGCAATATAGTGTCCTGAAGTCCATCAGCTTGACTTCTGGCCATTTCTTTCCCCCTATCTGTAAAGTTGCATTTAGATGTCCAGAGTCAAGGCAACAAAACACGCTATGTGTGATGAGAAACAGAAAACATTTCTTATGGTCCTTTCATGAAAAGGCACCGAAGCTACAGTGATAAATCCAGGACCTACTGCTGACATTACATTTACTCAAACCTTGCTTTGTAGTCCCCCAACTTTGATACATCTACTTAAGGTCACTCTGCACTCCCATGGTATGCTTTCAGTAACCCTGAGGTCAGTGCATGGAGATCTGTCCAGAGCCCATCAGGGCTCAGTCAAAACGTGTTGGCCAAACAGGGCTACCTTATGTTGGATATATCAGGGAACAGAGTGGGGGTTTCTGAACTCAGGACTGCAGGAATGCCTCTATGCTTGTGTTCACTTCTAAAACCAAATCTGGGGACACATTAGCAATTCGTTCCCTGCTGCATTAGCTCTCTGTTAGCAGGGATTTGCGTATTTCTGTGGTGCAGTATAATGCACATTAGAGATTCCCCAAGTGGCTCTGACTGACCTTGCATAAATCCACGGTGCTGTGCACCATGTAGAAAGTCCTAAACTGGCTGTGAGCAGAATAGGGGTTCTCTGCAGCCAGAGTAGACTCTCCTGCAGAGACATTCGCTTAGCTCCTGGCAGAAGTGCAGGGAGGATAAAGAAGGACATAGCTGACAAGGTGTTGAGAGGCACCATACATTGGCAGACCACATGTTGGTCTGAGTCACTGATAAACAAGGGAGGTAAAATCTGTTTATCAAATCAATAGCTGTTACTGCCACAGTTCCCCAGGTGAATTACTTAAGTTTCTTCTACCTCCCTCAAGGGAGTTATTAGCATAGGCAGACTATTCACCTAGCCCGTGTGGACACTATTCACCTAGCCCGTGCAGAGCTACAGACTGGGGACAGAGTGGCTGGAGAGTAGTCAGGCAGAAAAGGACCTGGGAGTGCTGGTGGACAGGAAGCTCAACATGAGTCAGCAGTGTGCCCAGGTGGCCAAGAAGGCCAATGGCATCCTGGCCTGCATCAGGAATAGTGTAGTGAGCAGGACCAGAGAAGTTATCGTCCCCCTGTACTCGGCACTGGTCAGGCCTCACCTTGAATACTGTGTCCAGTTCTGGACCCCCAATTTGGGAAAGATGTTAGGATACTAGAATGTGTTCAGAGGAGGGCAACGAAGATGGTGAAGGGGCTGGAGCACAAGCCCTACGAGGAGCGACTGAGGGAATTGGGGCTGTTTAGTCTGGAGAAGAGGAGGCTCAGGGGAGACCTCATTGCTCTCTATAACTACCTAAAAGGAGGTTGTAGTCAGGCAGGGGTTGGTCTCTTCTCTCAGGTGACCAGTGGCAGAACTAGAGGGCATGGACTTAAGCTTTGTCAGGGAAAGTTTAGACTTGATATGAGGAAATAATTCTTCACTGAAAGGGTGATTGGCCATTGGAATGGGCTGCCCAGGGAGGTGGTGGAGTCACCGACCCTGGAGGTGTTTAAAGGGAGACTGGATGAGGCACTGAGTGCCATGGTTTAGATGATGGTTGGTGTTAGTGTTGGTGTTAGTGTTAGGTTATAGGTTGGACTTGATGATCTCAGAGGTCCTTTCCAACCTTGTGATACTGTGATACTGTGACTTGTTATTGAGTTGGCCTCCCTATTCCCTACCAGTGACCTATTGCGTAGAATAGTCAGTAAAACATGAGTCTTACTATCTTGAGATGAGTCAGTCTAAGGTACTATATATGGGCTTTTCCTTATGGCAGGACAAAGCCAAGGGTGGCATCTTAGTTATCTCACTCATACCCTGCCCTCAGGTCTGTGTTCCTTCTCCACCATCCGTGGTGGGGCTGGCTGCATGGCATGGTAGAAGGCAGCATTGACACCCAGGTATGAGCAGGAAGGGCCGAGCAAGAATTTCCTTTCATTATGAAAGGAGATAGATAAACAAACAAAAGTGGGAAAGAAAGGTGTCCCTCAGATTCCCTGAGTCTTCTGCATGCTTGTCAGTATTGCCAGAACATGCGCAAACCAATATCAGGTCACTGGAGACATTTATTGGGTGAACACACAGAGTGGTCACATTTTCTGCAAAACTTTCTATGTCAGATCTTAAAATCTTGTGCCATCCCTTTAGATATGGCTTGTGATTGTTAAAATATATATCTGAGACTCTAAGGCCAAATTCCAAGTCACAGAGACTTTCTCCCTTGCCAGGGATGCCCGGCTACGAGAACGGTAAGATCTTATAGAAAAAAACACACATCCGAGTGTGTTACTCATTAGTTACTACTCAAAAAAATAGGCTTTGAGTCTAGCAAAGCATTTTCTACATGAATCTGGAAATGCAGGCCAGGCAAAATAAGAAAGTCCACACGGACACAGGGATGTCTCCACAGTGACTCAAAGTTAAACACAAATGAACCTCAGCTGCAGCACATTTACAGCCTGCAGGCCGGGACTGATGTTGAGGGTTCTTCACTTCCCTTCGTGCATCTGAAGACAAGGTCAGCTGCCTCTGCCTTCAAGGAGGCACTCATGGCAGAGGGCAAGGCAAGCAAATAACAAAGCAACTCCTGAAACAATTTATTGTGAACATTTAGACGTCACTTAAAGACATGTCAAAGACATACTGGAGGTTAAGCAGCTTAAGCTGGCTTAACAGTTCAAACAGTGCTGGTCTTCTGCTGATTCACTCTTGAGTTCAGTACACAGCTTCTTGCTAAGGGTTATGTTGTTTCTGACAGTATAATCCCACATGTGGTATTTTCAATAGCAACCCCCTCTTTACATGCCCTCTGACCTGCCCTGTGTTGCTCCCCAAGTTGTGTTGTACCAGCAGCTGCAGTGTGAAAGCTGGACAATGCATTGGAGACGAATTTAGTCAGCTCAGATATCTTAGCTGCCTTCTGGGTGATTAGTACTTCTTACCTAGTTCCTGCTTGCATTTCAGTGGGACAAAATAGCCAACACTCATTGCCTCAAAAGGAGGAGGTGATGTGACCCTTTACAAAGTAGTCACAACCAACAAATTGTCTCCTGTACACTGCAAAGTGACTTTGTCTTTGACACGTCACCATTGCTTAAGCATGAACTGGAGCAAGAAAGTCAAACCTGATCACTTGGGAGTACAATCTGCAGAAATAACTTTTACTGCATTTTTTCAGACCTGTTTTTTAACAATCTACAGGATCAACATGTATTCATGTGGGGTTTTTTTTCCAAGCTATAACATGAGGTCGTATCTCCATCCCACACAGTTCACATCCCTGGAGCTTAGATTCAACTGAAGTACCAGATTTCACAAGATAGTTCATGAAATCTTTTTTTTCAAAAAAAAGTGAGCAAACTCACTTGTCCCCAAAACTATCAGTGAATCTTAAACCATAGAGACATCTGGGGTCAAAGTGGTGCCTACTCACCTGAGCACAAAGTCATGGGAGTCAATATCTTGGCCATACTGAGACTGCCGAAGGTTCCCAGAGTTGCCCACAATGGCACACCGTCTGCATGTGTAAGTGCCTCGCTCCTGCAGTGGATCCCCATCCCCAGGAATGATCTCAAACAATTCCTTGAGAGTAGCATTAATATCCTTTGGAGTTTTCTCTCCTTGCAATTTCTGTTAGGAAGAAAACACCACTTCAGGTTACTAGTATAGTTAGCTTTTCTGTGAGCAAGACGCAACTTCAAATGTTTTCTCAAAGACCAGTCTTGCATCTACTTGCAGACACTCTCCTGCAGTATGTACTACAAGACTCCAGGTTGGGAGCAGAACTGTGAAAAAAAGTGGAAAATCCTTTCCCACTATTTTTTTTAAATTTGGTTCCCCTTTTCCCTTCCTTTTCCTCAGATCCTCTCACCTCCTCAGCCTCTGTCAAGTCACGGTTGAACAGATCATGCATTTTCCCCATGACAGAACAAGCACAATAAAAGTTCCTCTGGTTTCTGTAAACCTAATCCCACCTTGGCCCAGATATATTCGTTAGGGTATGTATAAGATTTCTTTTAACTCTCCTAGGAATGACAGAAGAGTCTCAGGGAACCTGACAGAGGACTAAAGGGCTGACACCCCTTCCTCAAAGTTTGACATATGCCAGAAGAGGGAGATTTTACTGTTACTGTTCTTTGGGACTGTGGAGAAACCAGTTGCTACTGCAACAGGAAGCTACGGCAAAGTAGAGTTAGCCTGGAGGACTGGAGGTGTAAAATCATCTAAAAACTTCTCCAGGATGAAGAAAACCACCCAGACCTTGGTCATTGTGTCTGTTGCCATGGATGGAAACTGTTTTGTAGCAGCTCTGTGGTGTGTGGTTGAAACAATGGCTGGATCAGGAAGGTAACCTCAAGGTGTAGGGTAGGTGATGGTCAGACACACCCTTTCTGGTTCTCTGCTCTCCGAGTGCTACTAAAGAGGTTGGGAGTGCTGGCAGGCTCAGAAAAAGCATTGCCCACCCTTGTGGTGCTGCTTGCTTGCAAGTTCACAAAAGGATAAGGGCTCTTAACACAAAATCTGCCAAAAGGCTCCACCCTTGTTCTGCCAGCCCAGGGCAAGGAAAGACAGGAGGAAGGGAGGAGAAACACTTCTTCACACAACTCCCAGCAATCGCCTGGGGTAATCTGGCTTTAGTTTCCAACGTGTTTTCCTTGATCGCACCACACACACAACATGCAGAAAGATGTATCACTATAATTTTTGTTTAAATTTTGTGCTACCTCTTTGCAGAACTTGTACTGCATCTTTATTTGCACTGAATTGAACAACAGGTCTGTGCAGCTCAGAGCTACAAGACAATATCGGGGCCAAGAACTTGAAACAAAGAAGACAAAGAAATGTTGCATACATATAATCTTCCTGCAAATCCTCACTAGTACTCATATATGGACTCGTTATGTACTCATATATGGACTGCACAAGGTGATTAGGATGTCCAGACAAGCACTGTTATCATTACTACGTATGCCACTATTCAGTGGATAGGTTAATTATTTAAGTGAAAAGGTCCGGTCTTCTTCTTATATTTTATGTGATGCTACAAACCCCTGTTCATATATCTAAACCCTTGTGTATTCTTTATGAATCCAATCTAACCTGGTTTTACTCTGAATATATGAAAAACACTTAATGAGTGTAGTATCAGGTGTATAATGTTAAAAAATTTAACATTTTTTAAAAAAGGAACTTAATTTTGAGTTATTTGAACATGTATATGCATATACCCACGCACACGCTCCCTTTGTAAAGGTGTGTTGACTTTAACTGTCTTTAAGACATGAACAGGAAAACTACCAAGCATGCACCAAAACATTTCTATGAGTACAGTTATTCAGGGGAAAAAAAAAAAACAAACCCCAAAAACCTATTCTTGAACTGATTTTGCCAGAGACAATTCCAATGAGGAAAGTAATTTTCAGAAAATTCTAAGTACCTGAGAGCTGTTTTTAAGTTAAATTCCCTTTTCAGCTGGAACAATAGCATCAGGAAAGGAAATGAGCTGGAGTATTGATTTCTGTTTGATGAATTAAAAAAGTAAGAAAAGTTACCAGGCACAGGCGCTTCCATGCACACTGAACATGGATCTGCCTTTTCTTTCTGTTATGCTGCTGTCAGTCCAGAATAACGCTATTGCAATCACGTTAAAACATAGGCACCAACACGAGGCTGAAAGCGAGACACCACCATCCTTCCATCCCTCGGTTGTACACAAGTTCCACAGCAAAGACTATGTTAAGAGATTCCCTCAAAGACCTTAAATAGGATGATGACCATATTGCACTGTGTGCTGAACAACTATACAATAAGATATCCATCTTTAACTCATTAAAAGTGCTCTGTTTTAATTTCCTTAGTGATTATCTGATTGCACTACACTTCTCAGGCCTAATCTTCAGTCATCACTGGTTAGTTGACATTTCAGCAAAACAGAGCAGAGCATGCAATGATTCTGGTTAACTGCAAGGCAGATACAGCTTTTAAAACTTCAGACTTAATATGCAGCCAGTTCCTTATTGCACAATATTTACTTGACTTCTTGAAAAAGACCATTTTAATAGCATTACAAGATAATTATAGTTCACTTTCCCACACCAAAATTTTGTCCTTTTTTGAGTAATGTTGTCTTTTTTTTTTTTTTAACAAGTTCCCATCAGTCTGGCCTTTCCCAAAAATTAGCAAAGACACTGGATGAGAGTCTGTCCATGCTGTGCCATGGGACAGCATCCACCTTCCAAGTCTCATAAATGTGTGCCAGTGACATGTGTATGGATATAGCTGCTAGAAGTAGGCTTAAATACACTGAAATACCTGACTGCTATGTCCTGAGAGAAGTGGCAGCTTTTCTCGGAAGTTTTTCTGAGCAACAGGTGTGTCTAATGATGCAGTTTAACCTCTTGCTGAAGTCTAAAAAGCATCTTAACCCACCTTGTGTCGACAGACGAAACACCACTAGGTTACTTAACACACCAGCTCCCCTCCATAATATACTTGTCTGGTACTTGAGAGTCAACCTTTGGCTGTTAAAAAATACAATTGGAAGTCCAGACTGAGAAGTTTCCTAATCATCTTCACAAGGCAGACAAATTACTGTCCTCCCAGCCTTGGGAGCCTCCCCACTTCACATACAGAAGTTTGTTGGCTGGTTTTGCATCTTCTTATTTAAAAAAAAGCAAGTAAACAAAACAAAGGCAAGAAAAAAAGCCAGCCTTCAAAATTTATGCAGTTCCTTTCTTTAGCCATGAATGGCTTTCTGAGGCAGAGCCTATTGTTTCTTCTCACACCATGATGTGCATGTCTTCATTAAGGATGGCTTTGCTGCTTTTCTAAACTTCTTAGACTGCTTCCCTGGGCTCTCTGGTACCATCATATCACCAGTGATCACCAATATCCAAAATCCAGCTAAGGGGATGCAAGGGATGAATGTGAATTCAGCCAAGGCTGGTCAGAGCTAATAGTTTGGAATGGTGGGGGCATAGGTACAGTCAGGAGAACCTCAGAGGAAAGCTTTCCTGGTTCCTATGCATTCTGAATCCATGGACAAGTTTGGCACAGTATTAAACACACCTTCAAAATCCCAGCTTATTATCAGGTAGAAAATATCCTGCTTAACCTGCAACCATCCGTGTGTTGCGGATGCAGATGGAGCTGGATCGAGACACAATCCTTGTGACTGACAGGAAGGTATAGGTGTGGGTCTGGCAGCCACCAGCACTGCTGTGGCAGCCCTTTTGCAAGCATGTAGCCAGGCAGCCTGCAAAGCTGGTGTGGCAATACTGTTTTTTCATGGCTTTTCTAATTTTTTAACTGTATAGAGAAGATAAAGAGGTAATAAAGCCCCATGAGAATCTCTTTGGCACAGCTACTAATTGTCTTGCTGCAGCAGTTTGGAGGCATTAATACTCACGCAGTGCTCCCCAGCTATAAGACATTGTACAAAGATTAATTCTAGCAAAAGCCTGGTGGGGCAAATCCAGGTAATCTCCATTTTGCAGACTGAAGGAGAGGTTAAAAAGAAACCATCAGCTTTAGAAATGCCTCCTTGGTCTGGAAATTATGGCATTGTTACTCTTATATTTAATGTCCTGCAATTACTATGCATCAAAGAGATTAAGGGGAAGAATACAGGGGCCTTCAAGAGTCTGAGATTTGTTTAATGATTTGTGTCTGTCAAAAAATATGCATTCTCAAATATAAATGTAATATGCATATATTATGTAAATAACACACAATAATATGTGTATACCAAATTCCATGATTTCTGACTTCCATGGCTGGTATAAGTCACATCCACTGTACTTTAAGGAGAAAAAACCCTGTATCCACCAGCTCTGTGTGCCCTTGTTTGTGGCTGTAGAAAGCTTGCACCTCTGCAGAATGCTTTGCAGTGCTTAGGAGACCCATGAGCTTGGTCCACCATCAGATCCATCTGATGTACACAAGGGCTGCCAGCGGGAATAAAGGGTAACCCAAGGTCAGGTTCTCTCTCCCACTATATCCAAAGCTGCTCTAAATGCCGCACTTGCATGCAAGCAGTAGGACACCAGCTAGGACTGGGCACGTAGCAGGCATTGTGTGTATGGCCTGTGACCTGGCCTTGGGTTTGGTACTACCTTCTGCAGCTATCTGACAGCTACGTGTTGCCTTCAGAGTGCTGAGCCCTTTGCATTGCTTTCAAAGTATCACAGTGTCCCAGTTTTAAAGATGACTTCTGGTGATCAAAGTATTTGGGTACATTCTCTACACATGACTTAGTGTCAAGTAGCTCCACTGCTGTCTTAAAAGTACATGCAGCTTCTATGACTTCCCAAGTACATGTGTTGGAGATGCCCCTTTGTTCGCTGGATGGTTAGCAAATCTTCAAGCCACACACTAAATTTTTCCTACAAACATAAGGACGAAAAGCTAACATTTTCTTTTAGATACGCTAATCACATGGCCTCAAGAGCTGAGCTTTTTTTTCCAAGAAAGAAAAGAAAGAAAATGCCTCAGATAATATGACTTGAGATAAAAACTGTTATAACATGGTAGATTATGAAAAATGTGCGACAGATAACATTGTCAGGGAAATTTTGAGCACGATTTTACTTACCAGAGCTTTAATCCAACAACCTGAACAGGGTTATTTTGGATTTAGAACAATAGGTTCTGATCTCATATTTTTTATACTTTCTGACCACCAAAAACAATGCCAGACTCCCTTGAGAATAAACAAAAAAACCTATAAATAAATGCTGTGCTATGTGGCAGCTAACTCTTGCTCTGTTTTCTTATATACAGGTTACTTATTTAGTGCATTCTCACTAAATGTGGACATTTGTCCACAGGGTTTGTGTCACAGAACAACAATGAAAAACTTGCAGGTCAACCAGCTGGAGGAAGTGGGAAAGAAAATATAAACAGAAAGAAATGCACCATATCATAACATAATTGCCAACTTTCAAAAACACTGAGACTGTGACAGTTGAGTAAGATGAGGGAAAGCAGATGGATGGACAGACACAGAGAAACATCAGCACAGGTGAAGAGAGAGGAACGGGGAAAGGGAAAGGGGAATGGATCCCTAACAAGATGCTTATAGTCCAGGGTATTATTTATGTCCAGATCATCTCCGAGAGGAGGACTCCAATTCAACTTTAGGTCACAAAAAGCACAGAGCAACTGCAGGTGTGTACCCAGGAGGAGAATTTGGACCATTATTTGTTACCTGACTAAAGTAAACATAGGAGAGTTTATCAGCTGGGTAGATTAATCAAATGAAAAGCATGTTACAGCCCTGACAACAGCTCTGACTATAGCCCCCTTTTTTTCCATGCACAGTGAAACAGCCAGGTACATTTTCAGGTGTCTTCTCCAGAAGCAGCACTGTCCTGTGTAGCAGGACAATGGCACTGCCCTTTCTCTTCCCTGCTCCTTCCCACCCACACATGTGGTACTGTTGACTCCAGTATGGACAAAGCAGTTTTATTCTCAGCAGCCAGGAACATTTATTTCAAAAGGCCATATCCTACCATGCTGGAAAGGTTTAAACCGTATATTCTCCAAATAAACTGTGAAGCAGCCTGGTATCCATGTGAAGAGCTGCAAGCAAGTGAAAAGACTCCATCTCAAACACTGGTCATGAGGCTCAGAAAAAATAGCATCATAGAATCATAGAATCCTCAGATTGGAAAACACCTCTGAGATCATCGATTCCAACCGCGCCCATCCTCTGCTAAACCATGTCCCTCAAAAACTCATCTACCTGTTTTTTAAACACCTCCAGGGATGGTGACTCGACCACTTCCCTGGGCAGCCTGTTCCAGTGCCTGACCACCCTTCTAGTAAAGAAATTCTTCCTAATAACCAGTCTGAACCTTCCCTGGTGCAACTTATGGCCACTTCCTCTTGTCCTATCACCTGTCTCTTGAGAGAAAAGATCAACCCTTGCTCTGCCACAGCCTCCTTTCAGGCAGCTGTAGACAGCATTGAGGCCTCCCCTCAGCCTCCTCTTCTCCAAGATAAACAACCCCAGCTCCCTCAGCCATTCCTTGCAGGACTTGTTCTCCAGTCCCTTCACCAGCCTTGTTGCCCTTCTCTGGACGCGCCCCAACACCTCAGTGTCCTTCTTGTACTGAGCGGCCCAGAACTGAACACAGTACTCGAGGTGTGGTCTCACCAGTGCTGAGCACAAGGGCACAATCACCTCCCTTTTTCCTGCTGGCCACGCTGTTTTTGATACAAGCCTTCTTGGCCACCTGGGCACACTGTTGGTTCATGAATATGAATAGCCAGCTGTCAAACAACAGCCCCATGTGCTTCTCTGCCATGCAGCTCTCCAACCACTCTTCCCCAAGCCTGTAACGCTGCATGGGGTTGTTGCGTCCCAGATGCAGGACTCGGCATTTGGTCTTGTTAAACCTCATCCTGTTGGTTTCATCCCACCGATCCAGCCTGTCCAGATCTCTTTGCAGAAAACTTTTCAGTTCCTTGAGAACTTTTCAGTTCTCACTTTCCTGGAACTGGAGGGATGCCAATGTTATGGGACTATTTGGATGAACAATCCAGGTTCTGCACCTGGGATAAAGCAACCCTGGATACATGTACAGATTGGGGTCTGAGAGGCTGGAGAGCAACCGGGGGTTCTGGCCGATGGCAAGCTGAACATGAGCCAACAGTATGCCCTGGTAGCCAAGAGGGCCAACCGTGTCCTGGGGTGCATGAAGCATGGCATCGCCAGCCGGGCGAGGGAGGTGATTGCCCTGCTCTTCTCTGTACTGGTGCAGTGCCACCTCGAGTACTGTGTTTTGGGCACCACAAAAGGACATAAAACTACTGGAGAGTGTCCAGAGGCCACAATGGCGGTGAAGGGTTTAGAGGCAAAGTCATATGAGGAATGGCTGAAGTCACTTGGTCAGTTCAGCCTGGAGAAGAGGAGACTGAGAGGGGATCTCATAGCTGTTTACTGCCTTCTCACAAGGGAGGGAGGTGAAACAGGTGCTGATCTCTCTTGCGATCTATGATAGCACTAGTAGTAATGGCAGGAAGATGTGCCAGGGGAGGTTTAGATTGGATATTCTGAAAATGTTCTTCACCCAGTAGGTGGTGAAGCACTGGGACAGCTCCCCAGGGAAATAGTCACGGCATTGAGTCTGCCAGTTTTCAAGCATTTGGACAATTCCCTCAGTCACATGGTGTAAATGTTGGGAGTGTCATGTGTAGGGATAGGAGTTAGACTTGATGATCCTTTTGGGTTCCTTCCAACGCAGATGATTCTATGATAATAATCCTTATTCACATATACAGCATCAGGTTAATGGAAAGGGAGGGCAGACTGAGCTTGGTAGAAAGACAGCTCTCCAGCAACAGTTTTGCCTATGTTAGTCCAAGCACACCACACGGGTCTCCCCGTGACAGGAAAGCCACAGCCTTATAATAAATAGCTCAAGTGCAGTCACTGTCATCTCTGTTACAGCGTAAAGAAACCACCAGCTGTCTGAAATCAGTTCCTGAGAGCGAATGCACAGTCATTCCTCCCCTGAAATGACACTTAAGCAGTCTCAGGTCTCCTCATGCCCAATCTTTTAAGTGCAAATATAGTAAAATTCACAAAACATTGAGTTGATAAAGTAAGTGACATGGTCATGAGCAATGTTTTCTTTAAGACTGGTAGAAATCTCAGAACTTTGAATACAAGCCTAAAAATGAACACCAAAAGGACACGCAGTCAGGATGCACCTGAGAATTACTTACTGTAGAAATGACACTGTTTAAGAAAGGTTTAGCCAAAGCAACATGCACATAGGAAATAGGTTGCAGAGAGAACCTGAGATCACATCATGCCTGGGTTTATGTAGAAGCATCCTTCAGAGGGGTCAGGACATCTTAGACTAGGGTAAATATTTTCAGTACGTAATTGATTTCCAATAAACAACGCAGTTTTGGCAGACAGGAAAATATTTCCCATGTTCTAGTTGAAGATAAGTTCTAGTTGAAATAAAATATGGTGGTAAAAGTGTAGAAATCTTAGAAGATTTATTTTCATCATCTAAGAAAAAACTGCTTTGATTTTGTGTTCTAAAGTTGCGTATTCCCTTTGAACTCGACCTGAATTACAAGAATGAACGAAAACACTAAAAATAGGATTAGACAGCTGAAAATTAATAGACAGCTTTTATTTGGGCTGCAAGTAGGGTGGGGGGAAAAAGAAATAAAAGACTTTTGGTTATCCTGAAAGTCACTATTTCTTAATTTAGCTGAAAAAGAAACAAGGCTCTCCCAAAACAGTCTGTTCCAGATTCAGCTGAAGTGAGGTATTTGCACTTTTTTTTTCCTTTGGTTTTCTCCACAAGAAGGAGATCAGAAATTCAGATGTCTGTGCTGTTATAAGCTTTCCTTCCTTTCAAAGATTTTCTTTGAGAGATGAATGCAAGCCTCATGTTTAAATCAGAGTGGAGTCTGAGTTCAGAATGCAATGCAGCTTTGCTCAAAAGTAATGCATAAGCCATCAGAGGCAGAGCTGTCTTAGCAGAGACACCCTGCCCACCCAGTTGTGTCTTGCAGCACTCCTCAGCCCGGGTGCTGCAGGAGCACTGCCCCTACACTGATGCCAGGATTTACAATTGATTATCTCCTCGGCACCTCATCCAGGTGCTGAGTGCTCCCTGTTTCTGTATTCAGAGGCAATCTGGGAGGCACTTTGCAACCACCCTCAACACTCACGGTGTCCACAGAAAAACTTCTTCCTTTCATCTACTGAGCTCAACTTGGAGTATCCTCTATACTCTGAAAACTGCCAGTTGTTAGATCAGCACAGCTCCCAGGGAACTAGGACTTGAGTTTTCCGTCTTCCCTTCCCATGGCTCCAGTAAAGCCCAGAGAGGAAATGTGTTGCCTATTTGGACTTTTGCAAGGACTTTGACACAGTCCCCCACAGTATCCTTCTCTCTAAATTGGAGGGATATGGATCTGAAGGGTGGACTGTTTGGTGACTGATGAATTGGTTGGATGGCTGCATCCAGAGGGTAGTAGTCAACAGCTCAATGTCCACACGGAGATGAGTGACGAGAGGTGTCACTCAGGGGTCTGTACTTGGACCAGTACTGTTTAATAACTTCATCAATGACATAGACAATGGGATCAAGTGCACTGTCAGCAAGTTTGTGGATGACACCAAGCTGAGTGGTGGTGTTGACATGCCTGAGGGACAGGATATTATCAGAGGGACCAGGCTAAGCTTGAGAAGTGAGCCTCTGTGAACCTCATGAGGTTCAAAAAGGCCAAGAGCAAGGTCCTGCACCTGGGTCGGGGCCACTCCTGGTAACAATATCACAGTATCACAGTATCACAAGGTTCGAAAGGACCTCTGAGATCATCAAGTCCAACCTATAACCCAACACTAACACCAACACTAACACCAACCCATCATCTAAATCTTGGGGTTACTGATGAATGAAGAACTGGACATGAGACGGCAACGTGTGTTTGTGGCCCAGAAAGCCAACCGTATTCCACGATGCAACAAAAGCAGCACATCCAGCAGATCGATGGAGGTGGTTCTGCCCTTCTGCTCTGCTCTGGTGAGAACATACCTGGAGTCATGCATCCAGCTCTGCAGTCCTCAGTACAGGAAAAACATTGACCTGTTGCAGCAGGTCCAGAGGAGGGCCCCAAAAAGGATCAGAGGGATGGAACACCTCTTCTATGAAGAAAGGCTGAGAAAGTTGGGGTTGTTCAGCCTGGAGAAAAGAAGGGTCTGGGAAGACTTTATTGCAGTCTTTCAGTACTTAAATGGGAGGACAGACTTTTTAGCAGGGCCTGTTGCGATAGGGCAAGAGTGTAGATTTAGACTCGATATAAGGAAGAATTTTTTTATAATGAGGGTGGTGAAGCTGGAACTGGTTGCCTAGAGAGGCAGAAGAAGCCCCATCCCTGGAAACATTTAAGGACCAGATGGAAAAGTGTCTACGGGCTGCAAGAAAAAACACAAACAATGGGAAATCTGAGTCATGAACAAAGGGTGGTAAAAGGATGCATACCTGGAGTATGTGAGACTCGTAGCAAAAAGGAGGGTTTCATCATAAAATCAGGATATCATTTATGTGACAGTTAAAGATGTCAGGGTGGTATCTCTTTTTTATCAGTAAATGCAAGAGCCAGCATAGTGAGAAGTGATAAATCAGATACAGCCTTATTCCCACAACACTTGACACTTCCTCTGAAATCTGAATGTTCCCATAGCAAAAGTGGGTGTCTGCCAGAGGGGTCTTCCCCAGGAATGGCTGAAAGCCACAAATTCAACATCAAGCGTTGTGCTTACTGCAGGACACCAAGGCTGCAGGTAATTTTGTGTTCAAAGAAAGGCACAGGCAGATCATTCTTTCTGAAGAGGGGAAAAGCAAGTCATAATGAAACTGTGATTTCTCTGTGCTGCTGCAAACAGAACCTGCACTTTAGAAGTTCAGCAGCACAGACTATGAGCAATTCATTTAATCAATGTCTTGTTTCAAGAGAACATAAAAAGGGTTTTAATCAGGCAAAACATCAGGATGACTTCTTCCCTTCTGTGCTTTTTGAAAAAGCTATCATTAGCTTTCACGTTGCTTGAATTTGGCTCTTTGGACCACACTACTCAGGGGATATGCTGCCTCTTCCCAGAGAACCACAGCTGCCCCTTTACGGACCCATTTTACATCACCAGCCACAGCACAGACTGTTCTCATGTATGTGGAATTAATCATTTTCCATTTAATCCAGCTAATTATTTACATGTCTTACAGTAGGGAGAGCCCCAGGGGAATTACACCCTTCACAATTTTTCCTTGCTAACTCGATGGACAGCAAAAGCCCTTTTTACCATCTGAAATGAAACAAGCCAGCTTACAAAGTCCAGTCTTTTGAATTGTACGGAGAAAAAAAGGCAATATCAACATTTGCAAATTCTGGATTTGCCACCTAACTCTGCCAGGGACTTTTCTAGCTGAAAGTGAGTGAGCGTGCACTCCAAGTGCCTGTGAACTAAATCGCAGCATGAACAACCATTTTTTCCCATCTCTGCCTGACTTGTCAGATGAGATAGTAAATGTTTTTGGCAGGAACCTTTTGGTAGGAACCATCTCTCACTATCTGCTCGGCATCACTCAAAGCCTGACACTGCAACCATCGCACAAATACCAGGCTGTATCCATACCACCCACTTACCAGCCACCACCTGTAGCTGTCTTCTGGGATAAAGGCATTTTGTGAGGTCAGGAAAGGTTGCATAGTTGAATTAAATCTCTGATCAAACCAGAGGGAACGTCCCAGCTCAGAAATGCATGTGTGACAGCTACACGGTCTCTTGGGATACTTGAAGAGTTTTTGGACTTGCTCTGTAAACTGCATGACGAGATGTCTTAGATCCCAGGTGGTTGTAGTCACCTGGTGTGTGTAGTTCAGCAGAAATGATGTTACCGTGATAAGCAAAAAGGCAAAGGTAAACACTTTCACGTTTCTCCTCCTTACAATGACCATCTTTCCCACTCGAGTTCTGCCGTCACCGCTGAGTATGATGTAGTTTCCAACGTAAGACAAAACAGAAAGGGTGCTGCAGGCACCTGCCAGTTAGCACTCCAGGCTTAGGTGGAACATACCAATCCCGCTACCTTCATCCATAAGGGAAGAGTTTCGTTTCCTCCAAATGGGCTTAAAAAAGGCAAACCTAGGTATTTCCTTTCACTTTCACAGTGCTTCCAAGTCTCTTCCACCTCTCTGAAACCTGTTGCTAACCTCTCCTGGTGAGGGTTCAATGAAGACAGATCCTTGTCATTCCACGTACCAGAAGATTTAGAGGGAAGCAATATCAGCATTAAAACACAGGGGTTTTCGTGTGGGAGCAAACCATAAATTAAAGCAACCAAACTGCAAAAAGGAGAGGGTTGCTATTTCTTTTCATGGAAGTTTTTCACAAAAGATCAGATCATCTGGGGAGGTACATTCCAGCAGAGAGATGTGCTTTGATGTCCATTTAAGCCATGGAGAGCAGTTTGCAGCCTGGAGACACGTACATAAACAAACACAAAAAAAAAAAAAAGAAAGAAAAAACATTGTCAGGAAGTTTCTTGCATTTCTTCCAATCTAATTTCTCTGCTTTTCTCTGCCCATCCCAAAAATTCTGACCAGCTCAGAGCCCTCGACACAGCAGCACTAGTTGCAGTTTCTGCTGCGGTATTTGCATACTGAGAAGCTTCAGGGTGAGATTTCAGACAGCGGAGAGCATCGACCTGTGGACATCGAGTCTCTTTGTATTTAATCAGCCCCAGTGCTCACTCTGGTCTTATTTGAATTAAAGTTTGTAGCCATTTGAATGGCAATGACTCACCTCCTTCCCTTAGGCTGACCTTGATAGCCACAAGATACGAAGTATAACTCAAAGCAGCTGAACAAAAAGCACCCGGCAAAAGAGGGAGGAGCAGGACAGGGAGGACTAGGAATTGGTTCCTTTCTCTTCCTCCCCCCAAGCAATTTCTTAAGGCTCGGGGCTGGACTCGTGATTCAGAGAAAGCCAAGCAAGAATAGCTCATACATCCTGGGACAGACAGGGGGGAGATCAAAGAATAAATGGCCTTTGTTTAGCGTAACTATTGCTCTTTTTCCTGCCAAGAAAGGGTAGGTGAGGGCAGCCCATGATCTCAGGGAGTTCCTGTAGATACTAACGCAGACAGGCTGGGAACTGTTTTCCCTCAACGAGTTAGGGAATACAAGAGGGACCAGGAACTGCTTTCTGCTCTCCTTCTGGTGTCCTCTGTCTGGCAGCAGAGATTTAAAAAAGTTTGAAAAAGTGGAAAACCGGATCCTTTTCTCCCACAATGCCATTGTTTTGTGGGAAGAAAAAAATGTCGTGAATTTTAAAACTTTGGATATTTGCAAAAAGCCCCAAAAGTGCCATTGCTTAAGTAACACCATTTAATTTAAACAAACAAACAAACAAACAAACAAATACATTGGAGCAGTAATTGTGTCAGAACCTGTGTCATTTTCTAAGGAGCAGAAGCCCAGCAACGGAAATCTCACTCTCAGCTTTGGGCTTTAAGCCAGCAAACAAAGAGCAAAACTGTAATTGTTACCTGTCAACCCCCTTCATTTTAACCCATTAGGTGCAGACATAGAGGGATATTGCATCAATTTCTTTCCCCAAAAGCCAAACATAGGGGAAGTGCATCTGGTGGCCATAGGTCTGAACTGGTCACAACACTCCCAGCTTTGCAGCTGGCTTCTCGCCCGAGGATCTCGAGGAGCTGCCCAAGGCCAAACTGCTTTTCTGAGGGGTTCGACGTGATGTCTTGCAGACAGTACAGACTTGGTGTTTAGAGGTGGCATGTAAATATTTACCAAGTCCCTTAAGCCAAATTGGAAGGCAGGAGCCTCAGACTGCGGTCTAAAGTCTTTGCTCTGCTTCAGATTTCTCATCTGCAGCATGTGATGGGTAGTGTGTGCCATTCAATTAGCTGCTCTTTGCCAAATGCCTCAAGACTTATTTTAAGTCTAGCCCCTACAAATGCATTTACAGGAGCTCAAGGGCTGAAAAGTGTGTCAGGCTGGATAACAAAAGGCTTTATTAACCCTGGCTGCTCAGGCTCCCCCGAATTAGTAAATTAAACAGCACCAGGGAACATTCCCAAGCTTGCTTTAGCTTTTTTTAGATGAAGTTTTGGAGTCAAGCAAAAGTCTTCCAAACTAAGCTCAGGTACAATTCAGTAATAACACAAAAGGCAGTGGGTGTGCTTTAGAAAGTCAGAAAGGGAGAGCATGGCCTTTGTGCACAGCCCATCCATGCCAGCGGGCCTAAGTGCCAGAGAGTGGCCCAAACACATTTGCTTTACTAGCCTGGATGTCATTGCTAGTCTAAACAAAAACACAGCCCCTAGCCTACCCCCGCCCCATCCCCATCCCCCCGCCCCAGTATATCAAATCCCAGAAGCAGACTGTTTCTCCATTTGTGGAGTGGATAATTCAAGAGCTGTGATGCTGTGGGGTCAAACCCCTGCTGCTGTTAAGGCCAGGCCAGTTCACTATTTGTAAACACAGCTCTGTTATTTTTTTAAGTGGAGGAGGAATGGGAATTAACCAGCCCTTCTTGGAAAAGCCCATAAAATGGAGTATTGTTCATAAAAAAACCAGCTTTGGCCTCCAAAACAAACAACCATTGACCCAGATTATTTATTTATTTATTGGGTTTGGAGGGCTTGGTCACTGAGTTAATGTTAAACTTATATTTAGAATTTGAAAAAAAAATAACCCAAACCAGTGTTCATGCAGTCAACTGCAGTTCTTCCAAACTCCTGATCATCCTATCTTTTATAGCACGTGATAGGAAGGTGAGAAACCAGAACTCTCAAGGCTCTTTTCCAGCGTGGAAATATTTCAACAGCAGATACTCTATTTTAACTCTTGTTACTTACAGTTTCCTATGAATGCTCATGTTTCCTACGGATATCCGTGACAGAAAAAAAATACATATAACCTGACACAAAGGCTCCGGGGACTACAAATGTGATTTAGTGCTTGAGGAAAAGGAAGGCTGAGGATGGAAAATGCTTTCATAGTGTTCGCAGTGACTTGGAATAAGACCACTTTTTTCCTTTCTTAAAACAGAAGATGCAACCCAGCCATGAGTACTTCCACTCTTCTCAGCATCTTTCACTGCAGCTCAGACCATATCCCTCTGCTCACATGTATTCATAAATCTTCACAAAAGGGTTTCCATATGGGATTCACCAAGTTACCAGGAAGCAGGCAGGGATGATATTGAAGCAGCAGCTGGCGTGGGAAACCATGCAGGGCTGCCAACCTCAGTGCTGGGAATGTTTTACCTCCTGACACAATTTGCGATAGTTAATTTAAGCCATTACAAGTAAATAGTGTGATACCAGCCACGGTCTTTATCAACATACCTCGATGTGACCTTGGCATTAGTACATCTATGAACAAGCTGTTTTGGCCTCAGACCCAGAAACAATTTCCGAGGACTACAGGTATGGAGATTTAAATTTCATGCACAGCACTCATCCCAGTCCCTGAGAGTTAACGCACAGTGTGTGTTCGGCTGTGGGCAGCTACCCCAATTCTATAATAAACTGGTTGCTTAAGGTCTTATTTGTGGTCTGGATTTCTCCTGCTACATTCCCACCTCCTCCCTCTTCCTACATGAACCCTTGTCCCTGTGTAAGACATCCCTGAACATGCCACAACAACTTAGATTTACGATGCCAACTCCCAACACCCAGTGGCATGCAATACAGGGAAAATGTGAAATGATGTGTCCCAGGCAAGAGCAGAGATGGGCAGGTTCAGAAGAAGGGGCAGGCTCCTCCAATCTCTGTCCTGAGCATGAGTGAGTTCAGTGTTACTAAACTGTGGCAAAAGACAGCAGAGCTTAGTCTTTAGTTTACTTTTAATATTATAGACTATACCGGGATCAATCCATTGTGATTGTTTGTTCTCCTTGTCTTCTCACATTTCAGAATGAAGGAATAGAAAAAGCTTTTCTTTCTTTTCTTTTCCCAGGGTAGATCATCTTTGTATTATAAAACCACAATCTGAAGAATGTCCCTGGTCTCTTGCCAGTTTGACAATTAACAGACAACAATAAAAACACATCAATTCAATGAACTAATATAAAGCAATTCTTAACACCTTCAGGAAATATTTTTTAGACAAATCTACCCACAAATGCAATGTATTCTCACTGCACTTGTTAGGTTATGTGGTAAACACTCATCTACACACCCACAAAGGAGCACAGAGAGACAACAGCAGGAAGGGAAGCACAAATAATAATATCCTGTCTCAAAGGCTCCCAGGTCCGTTGCAGGAGCCATCAGCCTATCCAGCCCATTTCCTCAAGCCCAGAGGACAACAGAGGCACAAATATAGGTGGGAACCTGAAAATAAGGACTTAGCAGAAAGGACACCCTTCTCTGGGTCCCTCTCAGGGCTGTCCCAGGACAGTTTCAGCACCAGGTATGAATCTCACTCAGATAGGTCAAGACCAGAGCACCTTTGGGACACCCTGGAGCATGGGACACATTACAGGGTGCAAGGGAAGAACACCTGGGGATTGCACAAGATCTGTGTGGTTGGCCACACAGTATCAGCAGAATGCTTCATTTCTTAATTTTTTTTAAAAAATGTGGGTCTTAACACAAAAGCATTTAGAAAATACTAATGAAAAAAAATCACTGCACTTCTCATCCCCCAAGCTGCAAATGTCCCACTATGGTAGAGTCTGACCTTTTTTTGATGCCTACTTTGCTAGCAAAGTAGTACTTAGTACCAGCACCACTCTGAGATCTTTGTTAGCTCCTGTTAGATGTCAATGGTTCAGGAATCAGCTTTTGGCTTCTGCTCCATAAGTCACATTAAAACCCTAGTGTGAAACATACTTCTCTAGTTTGAAGTTGCCAGCGTTTTCCAAGCGCAGCGTGTCAGGCAGAACAGCACAAAGGCAACAGGGAACAGCATCCCTGTACAAAAATATTTCCAGCTTTCCATTCACTGCTTGAATAGTTCAAAGGACCCAAAGCCCTTTAGATTCAAAACCCACATAGCCACCTGCCCTAGTAGAAGCTGGGGAAGGACAACGTGACCTGCTGCAGCTCTCTCATGACTGATGATGGCCATTGTACAACCCCTCTATAGTCCACAGTATTTTACAGCTGTAAACTGTATACTTAAAGGAGTAGAGATCTGCTGCAGTTTGACTTCAAAAGAGTGTGCTATGCTAGAAAGGTCTCCATAGCAGAACAGCAAGTGCCCATTTTCAGAAGCACAGCTCAAATCCCACCCCCTGAAAAACCTCCAAAGATAAAAACAGTTTCCCAGGTAAGCCATTAACAGCTACATTGTTATGAAGTCTTTTGGCAACACAAAAGGTGTGCCCTCAAGCATCCTTCCTGCTGTTTTGGGACTTCCTTCCCACACACACTCCTCCTGCTGGAGGCTTGGTCTCAAAGCCCTGGCCTGGAAGGCAATGGAAGGTTAGCGCACTTTCAGAAGATGTCACCCTGAGGCAGCAAAAAGCCTGTCTCTGGAAAAATACACATAAATTTCCACCCTAGGTCTTTGCTTAGGCCTGGAGAGGAACAACGGAGGGAATTGTTTCACTCCAAACCACAGGCTTGTCTGCCTTGCCCCAGCTCATCACTGGCTGTCTCCCACCACCCGGAGCTGGCTGACATTTAGAAAGAAACACTTCATTGGTCTGATGCCTTGGCCAGAGACCTCTGAGCATGAGGCTTTCGCTACATGAGATACACTGTGCAATTACAAGACAGCCTGGCAGCCCATCAGTTAAACACAGGGCACAAACCTGAATCGCCCTTAACCAGATGATGCTAGGAGCTCATGCAAGACCACTAGTTCATCTCCAGCTTCAGGAAGACTGGTCTCACGAGCCATCAAAGGTCACACAAGGACTGGTGACGCAAGAGGGCGCTGTCTGTGCCCCAGCAAAACCTCTGCAATTTCAGCCTGTTCATGATGTGACTTCCCACAGGCTGCTAGCTCCATGGCGCTGGTAGGCAAACGAAAGCCCTGTCCTTCTCACACCAAAAAGCCACCACAGGATGCAATTTTGGAAAAGCACCTGCTGCCACACGACTCTGCCCTTTTCAAACCATAACTTAATTAGTATAAAATCAAACGGCATTTCGTTTCTCAGAACTGGCTCCTCTCTCCTGTCCTTCTTTACATCCTCACAGCGATGACAAAAGTGCTGCTGTCTTGTGTGCTCACAGCCACAGAAAAGCAATCTCGGGTCTCACCTGCCATTTAATGAGGGAGAAAATTATCTGTAACTCTTCTGCTGCCTCCCTGACCACGCTGTGAAGTGTAAATCTGTTTGACTGCCACTGTCAAAGGGGGTCACAGCACCAAAGTCAGGCAAGCTGTTTGTTATATTGTTCTTGGATTTATTAAAATGCTCACCTCAAGCAGCTCCAACTAATCATATCGACATTGCCTAGAAAGCAAAACCATTCAGAAACATTTAAGCCATAAGAAAAAGCATCTTTAGACAAATTTGAAGGCAGCAATTCCTCTGTGCTTCTTGAATTTGGAGCTAGCTCCTGGGCAACATTTCATCTACCACAGTGAATACAAGAAAAACTGGAAGTGGTTTATGGAGCGTAACTGCATGGCATTTTAGGTGCCAGTGATCTGAAAAAAAGTCATTATGTACTTGTGTTATATCAGTGAGCAGGTTTGTTGGCCTGGCCAGGTAGATAGGAGATCTCCCTGGTACTCTAACACACCCTTCCCTGCTTATGTGCATAACAGGTCTGTGCAGTCATGGTAAGGAAACAGCTTTTTGTGCGAGATGTGTATAAGATCAACAGAAACTTGGGTGGGGAAGCTGCATTCTGCTGCCTCAAAATAAATCTTTATCTTGGCAGGCTTTATCAGTCATCTTGCTGAGTAGTCTGGAAGTGAAAACTCCCCCACAATACTTAAGGAAAGGGCTCAAGGCTCTGGCTCTAAAAGAGTCATGTTCCTGCCCTTACCCTGAGCTGCATCCGTGCTTCCTCCCACCAGGATGAAGATGTTTTGCCCTGCACTGCTGCAGAGGGGTTTGCATTAGCAAAACCTTCCTCCTCCCTTGCATACCAAAAGGATTCCTGCAAGAGGTGTTTGCTCTAGAGAAACTGCAGTGTAAATACCCAGAATTAATTGTGCTGTTCTCCATGGGCTACAGTTCCTACTCATGTCTCTGTGTCAAGTATTAATTTTTGCTTTGAACGGGGCTGGAAGTGCCGTGAAAGATGGTCTGGCTCCAAAATCTCTGCCCTCATCTGTTCACCGTGTCTATAGCAAAAGTAAATCTTTCCTGTGTTGTACAGGATAACTTCACTCTCAATTCCTAGAGAGACAGTAGAGCCACAAATGTGTCTGAAACAAACTCTGCTGACCAATGAAGCTTGCATCACACTGTCCAGGAAAAACTGACAGCCTGGGCTTAACCTTTTACTTTCTTGGTTGATCTCAAAGATCTCCTTGATGCATCGTCCAGATCAGTGATGAGTGGCGTCACTAAGGGTTCCAGTACTGTTTAATATCTTCTTCAATGACATAGACAGTGGGATTGAGTACAATCTCAGCAAGTCTGCTGACAACACCAAGCCGAGTAGTGAGACTGACACACCCGAGGGATGGGATACCATCCGGAGGGACCTGGCTAAGCTTGAGAAGTGGTCCTATGTGAACCTCATGAGGTTCAAAAAAAAGCCAAGTGCAAGGTCCTGCACCTGGATCAGGGCAATCCCTGGTATCAATATAGGCTGGGGGATTGAGAGATTTGGAGCAGCCCTGCTGAGAAGGACTTGGGGGTACTGGTGGATGAAAAGCTAGACACGAGCCAGCAACGTGCTCTCATAGACCAGAAGGCCAACTGTGTCCTGGGCTGCAATAAAAGCAGTGTGATCAGCAGGCTGAGGGAGGTGATTCTGTCTGAGACCCCACCTGGGATACTGCATCCAGCTCTGGGATCCCCAGCAGAGGAAAAGCATGGACCTCTTGGGAGCAAGTCCAGAGGAAGATAAAAATGACCAGAGGGATTGAACGCCTCTGCTATGAGGAAAGGCTGCGAGAACTGGTGTTGTTCAGCCTGCAGAAGAGAATGTTCTGGGGAAAGATTATTAGGGCCCTCTAGTACTTAAAGGAGGCTTATAAAAAGATGTGGACAAACTTTTTAGCAAGGCCCATTATGACAGAAAAAGGAATAATGGTTTTAAACTCAAAGAGCATAGATTCAGAGCAGATATAAGGAAGACATTTTTTACAATGAGGATGGCTAAAGACAGCAACAGGTTGCCCAGAGAGGTGTCAGATGCCCCATCCCTGGAAACATCCAAGGTCAGGCTGGACAAGGCTCTGAGCAACCTGATTTGGTTGAAGATGTCTCTGACAATCTTTGATGGTAAAGAGTCTGTGGTGGACTGACTGACCTTGTAGTCTCAAAAACCTCCCATGCCATTAGGTGATTTGTAGGTTGGGATCAAAGTTCTGCTACCCTTGCCTTTGCTTGGGAAAAAGGAGTTGTCAAGGGGATTTCCAGGGTACCTAGCATAATTCTTTAATGGTTCACAATAGGACGATTGTAGAGCTGTAAAGGAGTTTTTAAAGCACAATTTGGTTTTATTTCCTTTTTTTTTTTTGGTCATTTTGTCAAAAATTGAATCATTCTGTGGATAAAATCCTTTCTGTTTCAAGAAACTTTCAAAGAAAGATCTTTGACATTTTAAATTAAAAAAATCTAGTCTTCATTTTGAGTCGTTTTCTAGGAAATGTGTAATTTCTGGTAACTAAAGGAAAGCAAAACATTTAAAAGTTCAAAATGGAATTAAAAAAAGCTATATTTTCAATTCTACTAGGAGAAGTGTGAAAAAAAAATCACCTCTTATTTTTAGTTTTACTTTATATCGGGCTGACTATGTATTTTTTTAAAGTCTTGCTAATTCCCCCAAGACAGTAAGTATGCTACTTTCAGGTAATCCAAATACAGAAAGACAAATTAACAGTGGCACCAGCAGTAGCAGAAATAGAGGCAAGCTAAAAGTATTGTTTAAGTAACTACCTGTACCTGCATTAGTTTCAGTTTCATAGGATTACAGGCGAGGATGTAGGATTATTTCAGCTTATAGGACACTCTAACTAAAGGTGGAACTCAATTACATTGACAGCAGGTGTTTTGCTAGCCTGTCTATGAGCATCCAGCTCAGAAAATATTCACCAATCTATTTCTTGGTTAAACTGCAGGGAAATGTATGTGACTATAAATACAATTGCTCACATGGAAAGTATTTCAAAGAGTATGTTGTGAGGAACCCTGATTTCTGATTTTAAAAGAGCGATTAACACACCCACAGGGACCCTCATACTATTATAATTTTCAATGCAGAGAAAGGTTAGATGACAATGATAACATTAACAGTATTGTCAATAATCTCCAAAATTTAGGAAATTTGTTTCTGTGCCCATGTGAGCATCTCTGCCTCTCTTTGGTGAGAATCTTGCCTTGAAGCAATACCAAGCAATTGTTGGCACTGTGAGGTTGTTAACTAGTGTACACGCTGATGGGCTCCTCGTTAAACTAACTGCAATGCTCTCTTACAATCGATGACACCAATGCTAAAGTTCTGCATTAGATATTTATTCATCAGACTGAATGCACTCTGGAGAAGGTTTAATGACACCACAGGGATTTTCTCCTTCATTAACTTGGGATTTACTTCCTGTGCTAGGAAGGTATAGGTCTCAAGCTGCCCACAATAAATTCAGAGACGCTTTAGCCTCTGTGCCCATTCTGGACCAAGCAGTCAGTGCAAGCTATCGCAAGTACAAAATAATACTGTGAGGTTTCCATTTACTGAATACACTTCTGAGAGTTTGGCAGCCACAGTAAGTTTATAAGGAGTCAATAAATAATACATTAAAAATATATCACAGATATAAGTAATACATTTGATAATTAATATACTGTGTTACAAGCCAGAATTACAAACCCATTAGGCAGCTACTTTAATTGATTGATCATTTATACATTCCTAATAGGAGCACTTGACCTATTTGGATCCAAATGTACTGTGTGCTCTTGCTCCCAGCCTGGGCATCATCCATTCCCTGTGCATTTGATGACACTCCCTCCCATTCCAGCTTTTGCCCTACATCTACAATGGTGCTGACTGTCAAGAAAGAAACAAATTATTCAGATTGTCTTTTACCCAGAGGACTACCAGGTATTAGGTTGCCTCTTATACCTGATGGATAGAAGTAGCTGCTCAGAGCAAGCAATATGGATGTGGCTTTTTGGTGCTCCACCAGTGGAAAATTTGCTTTGGACTATGTGGTAGTTGTTTGGATACAGAAAAAACACAGGATTTAAGTGAGGAAGAATTTCTATCATTTTGTCTGGACTTTTAAAGTGTTTTTAGAGAAACAAAGATTAGCATATATCAGAGTGGCACAGAAAAGGCTTCTCATAATCCTTGCACATGAAAATATGTCAAGAGCTCCATGCAAAATGGATTCGCTTACATCAGAGCTGCACATACAGCCACTCAACTGGGTATCCTGAAATGCATTAAAAATGTTAATACTAAATTATGTGGATGCTGATAATTTGATGCTAGAGAAATACACACCGACATGTACAAAACTATGGCTTCTTTTCCACTTGTCTTACTTAGATAGTTAAAACATAAAAGTGGAGACTGCTAAGGTACCAGCAATCCTTGAATATTGGAGTCCTTTCTGGTTCAAAGAGAAATTCAAAGTATCCATACAAAAATAATCAGCAGAAGAAGATTTAATTTATTTAGCATTAAAATTTTCAGTTCTAAAATGGCTTCATACTACCATCCACTCATTTTGTAAAAGTAGAAACTTTAACACAAGAAAGTGGTGATTAGTTCCATATTGTTTTTGATCTTTCCCCCTGCAGTGCTGCCAACCACAGCCTACTTAGATACCAAGCATCAGCCTGGATCGGCTCCTTTATCTATGAGAAAAAGTGGAAGAGGATAGATATGTGTCCTTGGGCTCTGATTATCAAATCAGGATGGGGAAGCCCCTGCTGCTTCCTTTTCCCTAAAAATATTTTCAATATCTGCCCAGTTGGTTTTGCATTAGAAAACCAGTCCTATACAGGCTGGTTTGGTGCTGGCCAGAAACCCCAGATTCAGCCTTAGGATCAATATTCTTAAGTAACCATAACTGTATCAGCACTATGTTAGCACGTACCCCAGGGAGGAGCAGCTTCTAAAGCTAAGTGCTGTCTTCAGGTTCAAATTCAGATCTCGCATTCAAGCAGAATCCCACAATTATTGCAGTATCCCTTCCTCATATAAAACATCCCTCTGTTTTGAGTGGGACAGGGAAGCTTTTCCTTTCTGTTGCAAGCTTTCGTGCATATTAATATTGCAATGAATATGGCATCCCATTCTCACTCAAATAAAAAAAAGTATCACAGTAACTTTTAAAATACGGCTTACAAAAAGTCACCAATTGCTCTAGCAATAAAGCTCTTGGTAAGTTTTAATGGGCAGTGTTAAAACTAGCACTCCCCAATGACTGGAGGCAGAAGAGCCTTGGGCCTTTGGGTTTTCTTTTAAATGAGCCACCAACTTGTGTCAAATAGTTTGCTTTGCAAGTAGTAGCCGCAGGATTTTTATTTGTGTTTTGCCTTTATTCAGCAAAGGAAAAAGAAAAAATCATTTCACCTTTAATTAAAACCTCTCACGGATTTGCTGGGCACTGTATACCAAGAAACTCTTGAAAATACGCTGTTCTGCTTGGCTTTGTTTTAAACGGGGTAAGATGAGTTTTCATTCTCATTATGTTTTTCTTTCTCAAAAATAAAAGGGAGAATGCTGAAAAATAATGACTGCATCCAAAGGCAAGTCACTACAAACATATCTTAAATGTTCCCAGAGTAAAACTGACCTATGCCTTCTAATAGAGGAGATGTAGCATTGGCTGAAGGGCATGGTTGTTTTTAAGTTGCTCTAAATGAGGACAAGAGTCCACATTCCCAGAAAGACTGTCACACTCAGCTACATGGGGTTGATCCCGTATTTGGTAGTTGTTGCTGGGGTGTTCCCATTCGTAGGAAAAAACAGTGGATACTGTGGGATCCTATGTCTCAACAGACTGCTGGATCACTCCCAGAACTGTTTTTAAAAGATGAAGTTCCCAGTGGCCAGCATCGCTGCTGCAGAGATGTTTCCAAACTTGCAGCTAACAAGAGTCACTCTTATTTTGCAGCCTCTTATATTTCTTACTTCTAAATTTCACTGACCTTACTCTGATTTACATGCAGGGCAGATTTGCTGCTAATTAGTATGAGAATCAGTGAGGAAAGCATGGGAGACAGACAGCAATGTGGCTCACAGTGACAGCAGACAGCACAGAGGCAATAAGATCTTGCCTGAGTTTTACAAATATATGCAGACATTTCTGTTCACGGAGCTACCAGCCAGGAGGCAGCCGAGAAGAGGACTGCTTACCCCTCACAGCCACTCAGCAAGGTGCAGCTCCTGGCTGACTCCCAACACTGAAACAGTTTGGCTTTAATTCCGGACATTCGTTCACAGACTTGTAGGAGGTTCAGCTGGGTAAGGTGGTGAGAGGTTTCCTCCCATGCAAAGGTGGCACCAACCAGTTACACTTAACTATTTTAACATAAGTTTGTCTAACTCCTTCTGAAAACAGCCAGCAGAGGAAATTCCCCTCCCTCTCCGTGCATTTTTTAAAAATCAGTACAAGACCATCCCTTCCTCAGACAATAACAGAAAAAAGACCTTCCACAAACTCCCATTTGAGTTAACAGTCTTAAAGAAAGAAACTGAAACAAGTTCAGCTTTCAGATCAAACGCTACACTGTGAACCTCTCAGCCCTGAATCAAAACCAGATTCTTTGGAGCATCTCAGAGCACTACCCTGTAGCATCTTGCAAGCATTCACCTCTCCTCAAGTCACAGCCTGGCATGCACAGTGATATAGGAGGACAAGAATCAGAGAATCACTTAGGTTGGAAAAGACCTTTAAGAACGTTAAGTAAACCTAACACTGCCTAATCCACCGCTAAACCATGTCCCGAAGTGCCACATCTGCATGTTTTTTGAACACGTCCTGGGATGGTGACTCAACCACTTCCCTGGGCAGCCTGTTCCAGTGCTTGACAAACCTTTCGATGAAGAAATTTTTCCTAACATCCCCCTCTGGTGCAACTTCAGGCCATTTCCTCTTGTCCTACCACTTGTTACTTGGGAGAAGAGACCAACACCCAAATTGCTAAAACCTCCTTTCACTAGTTTTAGAGACCAATAAGGTCTCCCCTCAGCTTCTTTTCGTCTTTTCCCAAGATGAAACAACCCCAGGATGAATGTCCCCCTGCTTCCAGATAGACATCCTGGAAAAGAGCTTCAGTCTGTGATCTCATCCCTCACTTACAGGACATGACACTGTGCTGGAAAAAACATGAAAAATCCTGGGATGCTGCAGGCTAGGTGGCCAAAGGAGGAAGACCATGTAGGCTGAGCAGACTGCATGCACCCCACAGGGACAGTGGGGGCCACTCGGTATCTGCAGGAAACTGATTTTGCTCTCATGCACGTACTAAAATAATTGAATTGTGCTTCTGTAGCTTTTTTTTTATCCTCACCTTTCTACCCCAAGGTAGCAGAAGAAACAGGAGAAGGTACACGGAAAGAGGATTTGCCTGGATTATCTGGGAGTAGGAAGGGACTGGCAGTAGGTTTACTGCCCAGCTGACAGAGCTTACAGCTGGAATTAACCCTTATAACACTGAGTGCAATGAGGGTGGGTGGAATGCAAGGATCCACCCACTGTCCAAATTTCTGGTGGTCTGAACCAAACCAGCCTCATCTAGAGCAATAGCAGAAACAAATGAGAGGTACATGGCTGCTCTTCCTCCCTGTGGCTTGTATTACAATTGTAGAAACACAGAATAGTTTGGGTCGCAAGTGACCTTTAAAGGTCATCTAGTCCAATGCCCCTGCAATGAGCAGGAACACATTATCAGATCAGGTTGCTCAGAGCATCATCCAACCTGATCTTGAGGGTCTCCAGGGGTGGGGTATCTACAGCCTCTCTGGCCAACTTGTTCCAGTGTTTCACCACTATTATCGCAAAAAGTTTCTTCTTTATATCTAGTCTAAATCTCCCTTGTTTTACTTTAAAACCATTACCCTTTGTCCTATTGCTATAGGCCCTCGGGTATTACCAGTATACTCTCCAACTTTCCAGCATCCATAGGGTGAAGCATGATGTACAGCTCAACCTGCTCAATGCAGGCAGGATAAGAATAAGATTTGCTTTTGAAAACAGTTTTACAAAAGCCATGAAGGTGAGCTGCACATTTGGTGACCAGGCTCCACAGCATTGTCACAGCAAATGGAGGGAATAAATTTTTACAGCTCCACTGTGCTACTGGGGGCCTCCTTGCTGCTCACATGCCCATCAGCAATGTTCCCCTGCACGCAGGTGAGGTTTCTGTGGGCAATACCCATCCCAAGCCTAGACAATATGACATGATGACAGACAAGTAACAGCTGAAGCACTCACTGATTTCATCTGTGATACTTCACCTGAGATGTTTGGGGGATGAATTTCCAGAGGCACTGAGCCTCTTATCTCTCACTGGTTTCCATAATTTCAGCCATTCAACAACACCAAGAAGCCAGAGCAGAATCTGTTAGGATTGTTGTTCCTCAAAGTCCAAAACCCCCAATCTACCCGTTTTCAGCAACATCCAGCTTTTCACCAAAGCATCTCTTCCAATGCTCATACACAGACATCACGCACCCCTCACCTAAGACAGTGCTTTGCTACCAGTTTTGAAGCACATTGGAAAGGTGTAACAAAAAAGGATTTATCATCATCTCTGTTTTCAGAGACCCACTGAGGTTGGTTTGCTATGGAAGGATTAATCTGAGGCCAAACCCTCAGAAGGGGAAATGTCACACAACAAGCTGATTATTCATCTCCCACGACAACTCTTCATCACAAGTGTTGCTTAACATGATCCCTCCAAATACAACAGTGCACAAGACATGCTTCTGCCTGTTCTGCTCTACAGACAGGGAAGAGGTGAGCGAGCCTGTGGGCATCCATCTTATTCTCACTCTTACAAAGGCTGAGGCAGAAATGCAGCACACATTCACAGCTCCTGACTCTGCTCCTTCCTTTTTCCATTGCTGCTCAAGCATTTTGGGTGTAAACCTCTACAACCCCCTTCACACCTCAAACCTGCAGCTCTTTAGGGCTGTCTCAGCCTGGGTCCTCTGAGCATTTGTTAGGAAGTTGTCCCCGGCAGGGGTAAAAATTAGTTTAAGATGGAGCTGGCTGCTGTTCCCATTGCTCTTTGCCAAGTCTGATGCTGCCCTTAGCAAACTTTCTGGCATAATGGGCCACAGTCAGACTGAAAAGAAGCACAAGCCATGCAAGGGCTACTGATAACAGCAGTTTGCAAATGCATGGCTGGTATCTTAACACCAAGAAGGTAATAGGAAACTCAAAATATAAAAATATATTTTAAGGTTTCTTTGATCGAGTTCATCACATCATACATGTGTTTGTACAACTCAAGCTGCATTTTGTTTATGTTCATCATATGCTGCATCCCAACAGCAGCGCACAAACCGTGCTCACAGCGAGCACCCCTCAATCATTACTGACAGGAGTTTGGGCATCCACCAGAGATCCTGTGCCTCCCACTGTCCTCCACTGTGTTGGGACATTGAACCCTAATGCCAATTCCAAAGGTGCTCATTTTGCAACGTCTACAGTGGCTCCAGCTGTAGAGCTTTCCCATTCCCAGCCGCCTTTGCTGACACCAATAGAGCTGCTAATTTGAGTTACTGCTGCCTGCCCCCTATACAATAATCCCCATCAATATGAACCCTAGAGTTAAGGGGTCACGTGCAACATTTTATAACTTTACCACTGACTCAGTTTTTAAGAGCCTTTTCTTCCACTGTTCTGGACAAGATTAGCTACTGCAACTTGATTGTGTTGCTATGGCAGTAATAAGAAAAAAAGTAATTTCTTTTTCTTAAAAAAAAAATAATCAATAATTGGTATTACAGTGTAAGGTTCCTGACATTAATTATAAATAAATGTTAGACCTACTGAAATAAGAGTGAATTTACGGCAGAAGGTTGCATACTGCTGCTGAAGCCTGTGCAGCTGCCACAATACAGATACAAAATATAAAAAGTATTGAGGACTGTAGTTTGCATTTTATTGCCTAGGAAAATGAACATGTAAATAGCAATAAAATGCACAATTATTTAACACAAAGCCAAAATACTCTGCAGCATTTATAGGTTGATGGATGGCTTGCCTGCCTGCTCTAATTTGCCATAAAATAAGGAAGACAAGGATGGAAGAAAATAAACAATGGCTCCTGTCAATATGATTAGCTGTGAGACGCCAGGTGAGAGCAGCCAGTCTCCAAAGAGGCTAACACGGAGGTGCTTCACCTGGCTTTTGCTTTGGTAATTTAGCCCAGATTGCTGTGCTGCTTGGCAAAGGCAGCATCAGGGAGACGAGCAGGGAGGCAGGGACTGCTGCTCCCAGGGTTTTATCCCTGATGTCTCGGGCAAAAGGATGGAGGAGAGGGTTATTAGGCAGCCTTATAATTGATTGGTTTCTGGACAAGAAAAAAAGCTTGCTAGCATAGAAGTCAATGGTCAGCTGTCAGGGGCATCACCCATGACATGACAAGAGGCAGGGAGAGCTAAAAAAAGACTGAGGAAGAAGATGGTGAAAGTCCTTCGATGCTATCTGTTAAAGGCAAGGACATGGAGAGAAAGGAAAAAAAAAAGGCATTTTAAACACTTTATAGGATAAAGTGAACTGCAGGCACAGAGGGTGTTACCAGCTGGCTTGCTGGCTGCAATTCAGCAACCTGCAGCGATGCCTGCAAAGTGGCCACAGGGTCCCAGGCTGGGTCCAGGCAGCAGGAGCTGATTTGCCCAGCACCAGCCACCAGTCATCTGCTGCCTCCACCTGCACCTAGGAGACACTGTGCTGCTGTCACCCACCCTATTCAAAAGTTCTTATGCATGTGCCATGGGTACATATTATACATTCAAGGGTTTTAGTTGCTTGTTTTCTAGCTATGTATTTCCATGTAGACATATGAGCCCAAAAATACTGCAGGGGGGCAAGGAAGCCATGTGCGTCTACACACATTTACACAAACGCTTTTAAGTTTTAAGAGAGACATGAGCTTGTTTTTTAGTGCACTATTACCCACAGGTTCCTTATGCAGACAGTGGTGCTCCTGCAGAGGCTAATATAAGTCACCTAGGGATGATAGAGCAGGTGAATGGAGGTGGATAAGCTCCGGGTCCCACCTCATGCACAGCCAGGAAGATATACAGGATGAGCAGATCCAGCCTGTTGCTGGGACACACTCCTCAATCTCACACTTTCAAAGGACACTTGGAATTTCCAAGTTAAATTCCTCCCCTGAGTGACTGTGGTGCAGGGGCTTGCTCCCTCCACTGTCGATGTGGGAAGCCTCATCTTTTTTATTGGGCTCCTAATTCAGACAGCAAAACTAAGTTTCTAAGGAGAGGTAGGGTGAATAACCTAGAATGCAGGGGAAGGACACATCAGCTGAAAACACACACAGATTTTTTTTTCACTGTTGGACTTGTCAGTGTATTTTGAGCCTGCTCAAAGTGCACAAAAGCCAGCTGAGTCTTCCAAATGATTTCCACCAGCTGTTTTATCTAAAGCTGCTTTTGTGAAAATACAAAGTAACAGAATGAAGATGGGCGCTCTCTGCCCATCTACTCATTTCCATTAAATGAGAACTCCAGAAGCAGGTCCAGCAACAAGCATCTTCCCTATTCTAGCTAGAGCAAAGGTAGACTTGTCAGACCTGGTTCAAACACAATGCCAATATAAAAGCCTTTAGCAACATGTGCCAGGATCTCTCATCAGTTATCAAGCTGCAATGTAGAATTAAAAGTAGAATGCTAAATGCAGAGTTCTGCCCTTCCCCACACGTTTCCCTTTATAAGACAAAAAAAAATAAAATCAGTACTCATCAGTTTGACTGCCTACTTGGATTTGAAAGCAGATAATAAACAGTACATCTGTCTTTTAGTTATTAACATAACTAAGCTTATTGCATAATATCTGCTTATTTTTGGAAAGCAGCCCTTTCTACCTGTCCCAACAGTGCATTACTGAGTTGGCAAGATGCAAGAGTTTTTGAGTGAGTAACAGAACTTCTTCAGAAAAAGTCTGGCTCACAAATTACACAACTTCTTGAAAAAGAAAGTTCTTTTGACTTTAATGTCCCCTTTTTATAGTCACTTTGATCAGTTTTGCTGTATCTTCCATTTCGTAGGGTGGTGTGACGCCTGCACTTTATCTCACAAATTATTACCAACAAAATTTTACTAGAGACAACTCGTGTCCTAGATTACACACTCAGAGTGAAGCATCTCCTACCATCTTCCTTTGCTCAGGACAAAACCTGTTGCTCCAAACCTAGGGTTAAACTGTTAAATGGTAGACAATGGCTATCATTCTGCACCCTGTGCCAGTTCTGCTTCTCGGAACTGGAAGCTTGATCCTGGACCACACAAAGGATGAACTCTCTCAGTATACCCTGATAGGATTTTGACTCTAGGACACCTCATTCCTGCACCACCAATGGATTTGCAATAGCTGAGGACTTCCTGCAACATTTTGATGGCTTCTCTCTGCTGTTCTGTGCTGGCTCTCAATAACCACATAGACTAGTAGTATAGCCTGAATAGCTAGTCCTATTGTGTCTGTCATCCAGTGTTTATATTCCTTACCTCATGTCTCATAAAAACCCAATTGCTGGTCTTGGAATGATAAATCAGCATTTCAGAATTTACTCTTGTTTCTATGCAGTGCTATCAATCACATCCAATATATATTTTATAGTGCTTCCCTTTGACTTAACTCTATCACTGCACAAAGCACAAGTGTTGGGAGGGGAGAACACCACCAGCATGTATCTGATTATGAAAAATTACACAATTTTAGAGTTTAGGGTATTTAGCTGGAAAAGTATGTCTATGTTGAGTTCTCAAGTTTTTATGAAGATCATAACAAAGCTGTGGGATGCCTCAGCCCTCTCGTGCTCATAACCTTGTGAGAAGGAAAAGGGCCAGGTCCATTAACCTTTCTGACTCTGCTTAGTCTAGTTTTGTCCTAGCAAGGGAGAGTCAACACTGCAGGAATACATTAGCACAACAAATAAGGCACTAGTTGGCACTTCAAGTGGCTGCTAATGTCCCTCCACAACACTGCAATGTGCTGTCATCATGAAAAGTCAGGCACCAGATGCCTTTATTTTTAATTGCACTGAAGAGACACAGGTCTCATCACAGGCTCTGCCCAAAGGCAAGTCTGGTCACAGCCCCTTCCCAGGCAAATACTGCCCTGAGATGTCTTTTCCTGTACACTGAAAAATGTTTCTAGTTCATAAATTCGTGGAATGGGTTCAAATGTCTCCCAGAAGCTCTTTCAGCCACCGCCACATATATGATTTTGTTCTTCAAACAGTGCATTGGCAGCAAAATCAAAGCTCCACCACTGCTGGGTCGTTCTAGCTCAGAAACAAATCTTCCAGGAAAGATTTCTCCAGTCAGTCTAATTTCTACTCACCATCAATGGCACCGGTTTGCTTTGTTGAAGGCAACAGTCTGAATGCTTTGTTTACAGAGAAGCAACCCCTTGCTTCTGGTGCTCTTGTGAGCTTTTCCTTAAAGGTGAATTTCTCTGTGTGAATCATTTAGACAGAACTGTTCTCTCTCCTGGCTTGCTATCGAACTGTCTAGGAGACAGCATTTAAATGCAAGAAGGCAAAACAACAGTATTGACTGTCCTTTGTCCAGGTTTATTTAATTCTGTAAAGCAAACAGTTTGTGTGAAATGCACTCCTGGTAATAAAATTGTATTGCACATTTGCTTATAAAGGGTCACCAGGGAGAGCAAATTTGCCTGTACTCAGCAATATATGTTTGATTCCCTGTTGCACAGCAATTATTCAAAACGAGAGATACTATTGGATCCAAGACTGCTGCCCTTTAGGACTTAGCCTGTCAAGTTGCATTGCTCTGTACTTTTTATCCAAGTGGATTTCATCTCCTCACTCTTATTGTTGGGTGATATTCAAGTATTTAAATCCAAGTTGCACAGAGCTTGAAAAACAACATTTGACTACCAGACTGCTTTTCTTTGTCAAAAGGAGCATTACTTTGTTTTTATTATTTATCAATACACCATAGTGTAGTAAAGGAGTGAAATTTAAAATGCATGGATGGTTTATTCGGAGAGGACAGGGAAAGACAGATGTTTTGATTTAATCACCCCTAAAATTGCTTCTTCCTTAGCTTTAAAAATGCCGCAGCTCTAGTCATCGAGGGGAAGTTATGTTGCTATCATACATTCCCTTTCTCTAGGGCTTGTATGTAGTTTAGAAAATTATCAGGAATCTGGCATATTCCTGCCTTCTGAAATTAAACAAGGAGTCATTAATATACTTTACATATACATTCCTCTATAGATACTGTCTTGACATTTATTACCTATCTAGCCTCGCACTTGATAGACTTTTACATATTGCTCAGTGAAGATAAATACAAGGAAATTCCACAGAGCTTAAGCTGTGTGCCATTCCCCCTTGGAGTAAGATTTAATCAACATAGTGCCACCTCAACCCTGTCGAGATGATCAGTCAACGCTGCTCTGAGTAATGTCTTGGAAAGTCTGAGCCTACAGACAATTACAGACCACTTAATCACAAAATTTAATCAAGATAATAATTAGGCACTGCATTCTGTTTAATGCACAAGGACATGAGCCCTCCAGCTTCCGCTACCAGATTGGAACTGAACACAGGAATCAAAGTCAACAGACTACATATCCTTGATGACAGAAGTAAAACTGAACTCAGCTTGCCAAATCCTTTAGAAGAACTCCAGCACTTTGTGTAAGGCAAAACCTAAGCCCTACAAGATTATTTCAAAGATCTATTTCTTCAGAAGACCAATTTGTTATTTTTCATTTGACCAGGCTTGAGACATAAGGCTCAGGGTCTTGGCACAGTAGTCCTGCTGCTTAGTAAGCACTTTTTGCTCTTATAAACCTTACCCTGCAGAATGGACAAAGGTGGAAAGGAAATGCTCTATTAAGTTATTTTCTCAAGGTCACAACGAAGAACATGTATCTGCAGGTTACCTTAGATTCTTTACTACCCTGCCTCTGTTGGGTGGTCTTTGTAGGTCTAAGCAAAGAGATACAAGACTCTGTAGATAATACATTATTTGAAGCACCTCCTATTTACTGTAAGCTAAGCAAAGTCACTTTCTGGGATAGATGCTATTAAGAGGATTTTTCCATATTTTCCTCTCACTTCAAAGCGTCATGACTCTCCTTGTTAGCACCAAGTGACAGTCACACATCACTGAGCTGAAGAACCAGCAGCAGCAGCAATGCATTTGTAAACACTAAAAAGCCCTAAAACATGAAGGTTTGGAAGAAAGAGCAGAGAAGAGCAGAAAATGGCTAGATAATCTAGGAGGTCACTTCCATTTCTAAATTATACAAATCCTCCGGGTTAAAAATAGGATTAAAAGTAGGGTTTTTTTCCTTTAAGTCAGCTCTATGTTACAGGTTCAGAGGGTCACAAGTAATTAGAGGGTCACAACTGACTATATATGCTCTGTTTGTGCAGACAGAACATCCGGTATAGGGTGTGAAACACCACCTTGTCTTCAGGGCAAAGATGGGCATGTTTCAAACATCTGTTGGACAGCTTTGTTTATCTTAAGATCATGTTCATTACATGGGCTGGAAATCAGGTGCCAAGTCATTTGAATCAACATCCTAATGTTACATACATGCTGACTTTTCTATCTACATGTTTTGCTGTGAAAGGAAAACTAAAGAAAGATGCAGATCCTCCTCACATGAGTCTCCATCTCTCCCAGTGCAGGGGCCAGTTTGCACCAGCTGGGGATACTGGCTAATATTTTTAAATTTGAAAAGTGAGTAGCTTCTCATAGTGGCCAGTAGAAAACAAACTCTACAGACTAATGGGGAAGTGAAATCCTTTCTTTACACATGAGACTTAAAAAAAGCTGAATAATGGTAACATTTCAATCTCCAGAGCCGCTGTTAGCTGCGATGAATCCCTTTTGTGAATCCAGTGTCTTGAGCTGCAAATACTTATCAAGAGTGTTATTATCAGCAATTGTGAGCCTGTGAACAGGAATTCCCACTGTATTTTAATGGCTGCTGGCCATATCCATCAAAAAGAGGACTCTTAACAGACATACAGTTATCATTGTTCAAAATTTAATGAATATATGGCATTCCCATTCATAATTTAAGTGACATTCAGATGCAGCTTCACTCAAAGCTGCCTCTTCATAAGTGTTATTAGCTACAAATGTGCCTTTAACAAAATATTACACTGTGCAAAAATAAAGTGTTGTGCTGATAATCAAAGGAAAATGAATGGAAGGAACTAAAATTCACAGCAATACAGTCTGAATGTCTTATTCAAACGAAAACCTCTTTGATTATAATGGGCAATTTCCCAGAGCCCAGCACAGCAACACAGGATCAGACCCATGTGTTTGCACACACAAAAGAGACCAAGAAACACCTCTCCAAACTCTTGTGACTCACACACAGACTGCTACGCAATTATTTGAGTCAGAACAGGTCTATCTGTGGTCAGTTCGACCACAACTCAATAATACTGTCTGCAAATCCAACATCCGAACAGCTTTACATTCATTATCCAACTGTTCAGACCTTTGAAAAAGACTGTAAATTAGCATAGGGCTCTGGAATGTGGTTCAATGCAGTTAAGGCTCTGCTCTTCTCATGGGTGTGTGTACTTTCTGACAAACTTGTGTGCTGAGGTATCTCAAGTTAGGCACTCAAAACTGAAACATCCTAAATCTAATCAGGGCACAAACGCAGGCCACAGACTGATTACTATCCAAGCCAGGAAGCAGCTATTTATTTTATCTAAATTAATCCCAGATCAGCAAGACACTTAAGCACACATCTCACTTTATAAAGACAGAGTGGATTTTCCACTAACTTAAACAATGTGGATGCAAATGCTCTGCTGAATCAAGTCTATAAAAATCCAATAGCATTCCTTAACAAATACTGTGACACAGAAGTACAATCTCTGCTTCACAGCCAGGAGGTTAGACTGCTCTGCTGGGATCTGTAACACAGTGTCCCTGTGAGCGCTATTGGGATTACCTCTACTTCCCTGCACCCTGTTCTGTTCCCCAGGCTGAGCCACACACATTCCTTCTCCTCTGCTCTCTGTAAGAGTAAGAGTAAGATGTGTCTCTATATAGAAGGCATATATCATGCAAGATTTATCTTGGGTTTCCCTGTCTGCTCTTCTAACTGTGCATTTGGGATGAAAATGCTGTCAGCACCTAGGCTGCATGTCTGAAGCAGGAGGGGCAAAAGCAGAAGTGGTTTATTTGCCAGAACAGAAGGTTTTCCTTCTTCAGCAACTTTGTAATCAATTGGTTTTATTTCTACCAGGATAAAAGAGCAAGCCAATACTATACTGGAGAAGGGAACCTGCCTGCCAAAGATGAAGCCAAACAGATCCCTGCTAAACTTCGTCAGCTCTGATGATAGACTCTACTTCAGGAAGAGAAACAAGAGACTAAGAAGGATTGGTGAGTGCAAAAATTTGCACATCTAACCTCTTCTAGTTACACTCTTCCCACACTGGCATCTAAACTCTACAGGGACTTGGTCTTAAAGGAAAAAATGTAGTAATAATAATACTAATAATAGTAGTAGTAGTACTGGCAGTACTAGTAGTAGTAATGTTCCCAGAGGTACCTGGGATGACATACCCATTACATCACGGCACGAGGGAGCATTTGCCATTTATCTAATGGCTGTGCAAAACAGGCACTCTAAAAACAGGCACTCCCCTGCCTCTTCTTCCTTGGGGTTACCACGTTGTACATGTCATGCCCAACACACACACACAAGATGGGTTTTCACAGAAAAGTCAGCCATAAGGATTGGTGTCGTTGAAAAGAAGACTGAAGAACATCCTTCTTTCCCACTGCTGAATGCTCTGATCAGAATCTCAGCTGCAGGATTAATCATCTGTGCTCTGAAAGAAAAATAGCCAGTACAGCTTCTTTGGTTTGTTTTTTTTTTTTTTAATTTGGGAAGGAGGAAGAGCTTGAGGGGCACTTTTGGGTGAAGGTTCAGAGTGAAGGATCTGAAGCACAAGAAAAGTAGCCTCCCTGTAGCCCCAGATAAGGGCTTCAAAAAGGCACGACCTCATGCACATAAAAGTCCTGTGGAGGATCTGGCCTTGAGTGATGTAAGACAAACAATACTGCCTGAATGCAAAAAATCTAGAACAACCCACTAGCATTAGCCAGCTTAATAGCTTTAAGAGATGGACCATCAGCACCAAGACAGACATGGCCATGGAAAGTGCAGTTTTATCAGAGTAAATCTGGATTAATTGAACAATTTTAGGGACATAATTCATTCCAATGAAACACACTAGCCTGTGCTAGTTTTAAAAATTAAAATTAAAGCATTATTAGGGGCTGAAGGTCAGGTATATTCCAAGCCAACTGCCTGGCAATGAGTCCATCTGGAACAAAGATAATATCGATAATTATTTTTTCCCTACAGCCTGAATAAGCCCTTCACAGATTCCCACCATCTGATTCTGAAGGTTCAACTTTGTAAAGTTGCAATGGGAAGTGGCTATCCTCCAGTCTGTGTGGAATCTTTCACTGCTGTCATTTTAAAAGGTGATCACGAGAAGGCATCTCACCCAGGCCGAAAGAAACAGCATCTTAACCTTGAAACTGTTTCTGTTCTGCAGGATTATTTCCAGGGAGCCAGAGGTAAGAAGCACTCTCTCCACTGCTGTTCCCTGAGTAGTGTTAAAATTCTCTCCAAACCATACATTTATAAAAACAAGGTAATTTCTCAGTGCCTGTGCTAGTTTTAAAAATTAAAATTAAAGCATTATTAGGGGCTAAAGGTCAGATATATTCCAAGCCAACTGCCTGGCAATGAGTCCACCTGGAACAAAGAGAACCCAAAATAAACTTTTTTAATGAGAAAGATGGCGTAAAGCCAAGCAGAAGTTGCAGAAAATACCTCATTAAAGAAATTGATAAGCCTAAATCAGGTCAATCTGTTTAAGTAACTCAATGGCTTCAGTCAGATAGGAATAGATCTGTTTAATTCGTCTTCAGAAAAGAAGCAGCACACTGGGAGCCTTGGAGGAGACCTCATAGGGAGCCATAAGCTTTCCATAAAAGTTGATAATCATGTGGGAAGTTGCATCTGTGGTTTACTCACTTAGAACAGAGACATCCCACAGAGTGAGCTGAAACAGTTGCAAGCAGTGAGAGCAGCCACACGAGTTGCAGATCTGTGCTAATCGCATGGGATTTTGGCGGCACAGCCACAGCCTGCACCAGGGAACACAGGGCTGACCAGAAGAGCTGATCTCGCAAATGCAAAAAAGTAAATAAGGCATGAGCCAGAGCCTGACTTCTTTTCACACCTTTGCAGCACTAGAAGAGCTTCAGCAGGAATAAGCATGCTGATTTTCTGCTGGAACAAAAGGCTCAAAATAAGGGTTTTGTTTTGAAAGTCAAGCCCAGGGGCCCCAAGTGGGAAAACAAGCTCTGGCAGTTTGAAAAAAGTGTGTGCCTTGAACTAAACAGCACTGCCTGGCCTCCGTCAGGATGTCCGCTCTCCTTACGCTCGCCCAAACTGACAGCAGGGTTATCACTCCAGGATTTCCGTAACGCTGAGAACAGCACAGCCACCAGTGTGCTGCACATCCAGGCTGGAAATTGCCAACAGCAAAACAGCATCTTGCTAATGATTGCTGCTTACAAGGCACAGCATCAGCAGTAATTAGCAAACCACTGCTAAGCTCAGAGACCTTGTTTGCAGGTATCCAGATGACCTCACTGATATGACTTCGGGGCTTATTTCATCATTAAGCAGAAAAATAACATCTTTAAGTAATTGTGTTGTTTGGTAATATGTAAATAAGAACTTTGCTTAAAAAAAATTAAAATGAAACACTGGTTTTATTGGCCAGATCTCAGCAGCAACACAATAGGAGTTTTTGTCATGCTTGGACTTAATCTACCTTTTAGAGATGATGTATAATAAATTATCATAATGATTAAAAGCCAAACACAGCATAAATAGAGTCCCTATCACCCAGGCTTCAAGGAAACATTAAGCTTTATAATGTATGAGTGCACACAATAATGAATAAGTATGTCTCATCTCTCACAGGCTGTTGTTCCTTGCAAACACTCTCTGAGGGTTTTGCTGCCTATCAGCAGCTCCAACTATTAAATACCGCTTGGTCTGGCCTCAGAAATCATGACGTTTTGCATTATTTGAATAGACTTTCTGGTCTCACCATTGGGAATCGCACTTCCTGCTAACAGAAGTGCTAGAAAACAACTTAAAACACGACCGGAGAGATTCCTATATTTCTACCCAACCTGAAAAGGAAGTATTTTGGTGAAAGACCATTAAGATAATCACTACAACATCATTCATCTTAACACAGCAATAATCCACAAGACTAAAACCTACAGCTCCAATGTCAAAGTGAAACACATTTGTCTGACAATGACTAGATTATTTTTCACCCTGGAAAAGGTACTACAACCCAATGGAAGACTCTCATGTATGTTAGACACATACTTTGCCACAGATGTGGGGATCCCAGGGGTTCCAGCCACTACTTGCTGCACCAACACCACCTGCCCTACTCATAGCATAGAATCATAAAATCACAGAATGATTTAATCTGGAAAAGACCTTAAAGATCATCTAGTTCCAACCCCCTACACATTCCACTAGACCAAGCTTCTCAAAGCCTTAATCAACCTAGCCTGGAATACGTAACAAGACATAACGACTTTCCAACATCTCACCACACACGTAAAAGTTGTCCCCTTTAGGTTGAAAGGAGGCAAACCCAGGAACTACACAGGTTGGAAGAATGAGGATATTTTTGCCAGAATTTTGGCTAGATGATTACTGTAGATCATTAAGCTGTTCTCCTCTGGCTGGATTTACTGTTGATGCAACAACAGAAAGTGCAGAGGGCTGAGTACCTGCCAAGTCTGTGCAGAGCAGTTGCGCCAAATGGAAAAAGTCAGTGTATAAACAGAAGGAAGCCACAGACACTTTTTTTTCTGTTACAGGAAAACCTGCAACTGCAGAGCCTTGGAAGAAAACCACTCCTACATTTAAATACTTGAATACTTCAAGGGGATGTTTAAAAAATCTCTTCCCCATCCCATACTTCACTTTCTAAAGTTGAACATCTTTTGATTCACCTACTAGCAATTTGCAGTTACTCTTTTATGGGATATGAAGTGTAAAGAATGAGAAAGAGGAGAAGTAAACCTGACAAATGTGTGCAGCCTCAAAACAGTCAGATCGAGAAGGCCACAGCAGGAATCACTTGTGTCTCAGGAGTGGCGAGAGGTGGGTGATCTGGATCTGCAGAGAGCTTCAGTTAGTCAAATGACTTTTTCAGGGCTTTGTGCCAGAATGAAGCAGAATGAAACAGAATGAAACAGAGATAATCCGCTGAAAGAATGCCCCATACAGCAGGGGAACAGCCAGATGCTTCCTGCGCATGAGATTTCAGAGTAGCATAGCAGGTCAGCAGCAGCAGCTCAGGGGGAAAAAAATGAGTAAAAAAAAAAATAAAATAGGAATATGGCATTCCAAAGGCAGAACTACAGGGTAAGTCCTTTGTGCTGGGAAGTTGTTACTCACTGAGAAATGGCACTGAGAAATGGCAACAGCCAGAGCACTGGAGAGCCATCCCCAGTGCAAAGCCGCACACAGGCCAGATAGTAATTTGGGGGACTCTGTGAAACCAGATACTCATGAAAGGTCCAGCACAAATCATAGAACCACAGAATCACTGTGAAGCAGACTTAGCATTCCCAGCAACCTGAAATGCAACTTTTGATTGAAAAGCTACTACAATTAAAAGAAATAAACAGCCAGCCTACTACAATGGCATATAGTAGAGGTTTGTTTGTTTGCTTGTTTTTTCTGGGAGCATCTGTATTTTGAAAGTCTAAGAATCATCCATCGCAGACATTTTATATCTCAAAAGAACTGCTTGCAACTTAAGTTGTTTGGGTTTTTTACCATTGTTCTTTAAATGCCCCAAATTTGGTAATAAAGCGAATATGTACTTTCTGTGATCAGACTTTCCAGTTACATCATCTGCTTCTTTAATAACATATTTTTTGGCCTCCAAGCATTTCATTGTCTCAGAGAATTTCAAATCACACCACATCTAAGGCTATAACTGTCCTGTCAGCCACAAACACACCAAATATTACGAGTTGAACACAGAGAGACACGGAGTGGAGTGCTGAGTGGCAGAATTGTGATGCAGAATTACAATCCAGAATCTTCTGAGCAAGAATCATGTTTTCATATCCCAGAGCTGCAACTGCAAGGCAGCAGTCCTTTTACTTCTGACCAATATTATTAGCTTTATTCTTTTACATATCTAGTTATTAGCAGAGAACAGAAATTGTTTCTCTACTAAAGAAATTTCACTTCTGCATCCCCATCTCTTCTTAAGAAAAGTTAACAAGAACTTTTTTGCAATGACAGTGAATACTTGTGTAAGAGCAACGAACTACCAAACGGAAGGCAAACATTATCATATAAATGGTGACTTGCATACATAGCAGAGCTGCCCTACTGAAAAAAGAGCTCATGAATTCTCTGCTAAAAAACATCAGACAAAAGCATCTGAATGGTGTGAACAAAGGGAAATTACCACAGAAATTACAACTGATCAGAGGTTTATGCAGAAGAAATTCCTTCACAGGGTATATCACCAGCAGTTAGTGCTTCAGAAGAGGACAAATGGAAAGCTATGAAAGGTCCTTTAAGATAGGAAAAAGCATCTTCTCCATAACCTTCTGGAAACAATACAGCCTAAAGCATGAGATTCAATGCCTGTTATACCAAAAACCCTGCTTTTCTGGCTTACTCAAAACTAGCAGTAGAATGTTTCAGGGTCAGCTAGACTTTGACAAAGCAGAAATGCCTCCCTGGATTTTGAAAGCTGCTATCCTTTCATTTCAGAAAAAAAAAGCGTTCAATGTGGCAGAGGGCTCACAGCATCCTTTCAAGCAGGGGGCAAGGCCAAGTATTAAATACTTGAGGAAGTTGTTTTCTCATGTGGAAAACAAACACTTTCAAAAAGGCTCCACTCCTTGCACGTGTGGGTGCCTGGGATCAGGTCAGTCTGGACCTTTCATGTATGAGAGGGTATGAGGCAGGTCACACCATGGTAAGACATTGGCTGAGTTAGTTTTCAGCTAAGTCATGCATCTTAGTATGACTGATTATTTGAGTTCTGAAACTCTGATTATATGCAGCAAGCTTTTATGAAAAAGAGTCTGGGTCCTAGGGTCCACCGAGCAGCTCTGAGTCAATCAGGCCAGAAATATTTTTTCTTTCCTACAGGAAGAGATCCTGTTAATTTTGAACTGAAAGAATCATCTCCATCTCTTTCCCACTCATCTACAAGGGACAACACCTACATGCTGGATATTTTTTTCAACAGATAACACCAAAATACACACTTTAAAAAAAAATGGCATAAAAGAAGCATGTAGGCACAGTTCTTACTAACTTTCAGTTAGGTGCAAACAACGCTGTGCTGGATGGACTCTGAAAGCCTTCCATCAGCTTAGCTGATGGACACAGCCTTAGGGTGTCAATTTTCAAAAGAATAAGAAAATCACAAAACCAACATTAGGTCCCTCAGTTTAGATGCCCCAGCCTCTACATTGCCAGTTACATCCCTAGTAAAGAGGTTAATGGGACCCAACTCCTAGCCATGCCGGAGCAGGATCTATCTGATCTAACTTTACACCTCAACACCTAAGGAAGTCATCAAGGCTTCCTTCTGCAAGGTCATTTCTAAATTATGAGGTCGCAGCACCATGTAATTCCCAGTATCAACTCTGTTAACAGCACCGTCAGCCAGCAGCACTGAGAGGCAGCAAACGGAGCAGGAGTCTTGCCCGTGAGAGCCATACACGTGCTAGACCTGGAGAGAGAGATGGAAACCAAGCTGCACCCTCAGCACTTAAGGGCACGGCTTGCTGCCAAACACAAGTATCATTTTCCTTCATACCTTAGTCATCTCACATGTTTTTGCTCCCTGCTGTACTTCCTAAGGAAGTAAGTCCCAAAAGCCAGGCTTTTTTCCCAACTTTTTGTTTTCTCATCTTCTCTGAGCCTTAATGCCACTTGATGGCTCCCCCTCACTTGTTTTTGTCCTCTCAGCAAGCCCAGGACACCCAAGAGGACAGCACTCTCAGTGCTCCCTTGAGTGAAAAGCTACAGAAATGAAGAATAAAGACATGCCTGGGAACAAAATACACTGGAGCTGCCACAGATGGGGAGCCCTGTGAATCTGAAACGACCTTCCCTGGAACAGGTACAATCTACAATCGCCACATCTCCATCCTCCTTCCCAGTGCTAGGACCAAGAGAAGACAGAGATAAATGTTCCAGATAAGATGGTAGTGGCTCCCTCCACTCTCTATCACTGCATGTCAAGTGAGGTATGAGAGTGACATCTCCACGTGGGTACCACAGTAACTGCAGTCCAGGCAGCACCTCAGATTATGGAACTGTCTGGGCAGAAATAATTCTTCTGCCCACCAAGGTTTTCTGCTTGAAAGGCTGACACCTTTACAGCTACTTTGGGCCTGGCAGCCTTCCAAAATAACAATCCCGTGGGGCACTACTGTACACATGGACTCGTACATTCCTGTACCTATGCACCTTTCACTGTTCAAGGGTCATCACGGCTGGATTTCATCTTGGCTTTCATAGGCAGGCAGCCAATGGCAACCCACTTTGATACCTTGTGCAAGAATATTCCATCTCCTTGTCAAGCAGGGCCACCAAATCCTGCTGAGGGATACTAACACTAAATACACTGCCAACTACACGTTGTCAGTTGTAACTGTGTCTCCTACCTATCAAGAGCTATTAATGAGCCACATTCATTCCTCTCATCTTTGTATATCAAGGGTCACAAGGTTGTAGCTTATGAAAACCCAACTATTTAGTTAATACTCTCATGTATTGATAGCTCAGATATCATAAAATACCTGTACAGCAAAAGGAAGCACACTTATTTTGTAAAGAGGTGTATTTAGGATTAAGTAAGCATTATATATTGCTTTCCCCATCCAAAACAGTGGAATCTGAAGGAATACTGCTCTGACATATTTTAACATCTCATTAGTCATATCTGCACAACATAGGGTACGGAGAACCCTAAAAGAGATTTAAAAAAAAAAAAAGAGTGCATAGTGTTATTTGTGCTACCAGAGCCTCCTTATAGAGAAAATTCAAAGGTTCCCCACATGTCTGAAAGGGGTCTGTGGCAGAGTGAGTGTTGATCTCATAAGTGACAGGTGATAGAACAAGGGCCATAAGTTGTGCCAGGGGAGCTTCAGACTGGATATTAGGAAGAATTTGTTTACCGAAAGGGTGGTCAGGCACTGGAACAGGCTGTCCAGGAAGTGGTTGAGCCATCATCCCTGGAGGTGTTTAAAAAAAAGGATAGATCCGTTTTTGAGGGACATGGTTTAGCAAATAATGGATGCAGTTGGATTTGATCTCAAAGGTCTTTCCAACTGGAAGATTCTATGTCTTTATTACTTCAAACTTTTGGCATCAGTGACTACCCACAGAATGAGCCATCTACACTTCAGCTCTTCAGTAGTAGATGCGTAAGGATTGTCAATACTTCAGCATACTGTGTAGACCCTTCTGGCTCTATTCCAAAAAATTCTATAGTGTGATAGCACATTTAAAACAGGATAGAAAAGGAATATTAATTAAAAACAGACAAGCTCAGAAACAGGTGCAAAGTAGCAGTTAAAGTCCATAGGTGGCAAAACCACACCTGTCAAAGCTAAATTCCCAGTTCTTGTATGGCAGAGATAGAGATGAAATCTTGTCTTCAGTCTACTGTCCTATCCAAAGTCTATCTCCTGTGCTCACTTTAAAAATGAGTGGAATCGCTATTTACCTAATCTCTACAAACAGGATCTCTTCAAAGGCTGGAATCAGAGATCATATCACAGCCCTTTGTTGGAACAAAGATAAAGCAAATGTTATCTTGTTTTCCTGAAACTGTAGGTGACCAGTGCTCAGCCTGTGATTATACAGTAGTTAAGAATAAACTCAGATCAATACTGTCACTGAAACTCATCTTTTCAAAGTAGTGGCTGTAGCAGCACTGTGGGTAGAGGGGTTGAGTGTTACCACATGTTGTTGGAAATTGAGTTTGGAAGGCCAGTGATTCAGACTCATATCAGCAGAATATGGTAAAGACACAGTCTGGATATTTCATAAATAACAGACTTCACTCTGCCAGAAGTGGTTTCTCTTGACCAAGGATGGGTAGGGATGGAGGGTGTGGTTTTTGTGCATCTCCTCACCTGCTCCACAAGGCACCTGGCGTTGGGCAAAATGAGCACAGATTTTCCCTTACGCTCCATCTAAATCTGCCTCTATTTTTCTTTCCTGTACACTAAAAGGCGAAAGATGCTCTTATTTTTCCTGTTGTAGTTTGGGATCTCAATGTACACCTTGCTAGCTTTATTATTGCCATAGGTAGGATGGTTCCCCTTCCCATTGTTATCCACTGACATTGTCACAGCAGGGGAAAAAGGAAGAAGAAGAAGATAATGACACCAAACACAAGGTTTTAACCTGAAGTTTTTTTCCTCTTTGGCTGTCTGAGTTGCTTGAAGCATGAATCCAGTTCTGCTGTTTAAAAGAGGAACTACCCAAGTGACTTGCCTCTTGCTGAGAAAGAGACTACTGGCTTGTTCATCACGAGCCAGCGTTCAGAATACACCACTTCTCTGTGCTTACAGCAAGAAACTGATTCTTGCAATTTATTTCTGGGTCTGCTGAGGTTGTGTGGCTTCAGGGAAATCACAACAAAAACTGGAAAACTTGACAATTTTAAACTGATCCTTCCCGTCCCTATATACTCTTCCTGTAAAGACTTGTTTAAGTTCAAATGCTGAAGCTCAGATTTTAAAACTTCTGCTTACATTTTAAGTCTCATTCACATAGTCATTAGCAGCACTAAATTGGGGGAGAATCTGCTATGAAATTTAGTCATCTGGTACCACAAAAAAGTGCTGGCATGGCTGTTCGATATTCTGAGAGGGGCTGGTACTCCAAACTAGAAGGTACCACATATCAGAGCTTTTCAAGTCCTGCTCATTATTTGCTTTGTGATGACTCAGGAAACAGTAAGGGCTTTAATTTGTAAATACTCTTTCCTTCAGGGATCTCGGAACAATCTATAAGACATAGCAGTTGCATTTTTTTTTTTCTTCCATGAAATGCTTCATTAAAGTACTGCTGTCTTAATAACAAGCTTGAGGAGAAAAATGAAAAAGAAGTGATGAGGTTTTATATACTAAGCCAAAACTCCTGCACCTTTTTGCTGCCATTGTGCTACAAACAGCTTGCCTGAGTTGCAGGAGATTTGGCTTTGCATAAGAATGCTTCACAGAACAAGAGAGAAGACTGATTCTTAAACACTAGGGAAAAATTAAGAGGAAAAAATGCAAGATAAGACGCCAGATGAGCAGCTAAAGGCTCCAACACCTTGATCTCCCTACATCAAATAGAATACATCTACTTACATGCAGACTGTGCTCTTCTCCTAAAAGTACAATCCCTCTTGGTGCACAGATATCCAACTTCAGATCAAAGCCTTCTCAAGGATTTTTTTTTCTTTCAACTACTTCCAGTCATTCACTCCAGTCCCTCATACTCCATCCTACACCCCCTGATACATTAGATATAGGACAGCACTTTGGATTTGAGTTTTAACACTGTACCTCACCGCGATTGATCAGGCTTCAGCAAAAAGACTAGGTAACGATAATTTCAGAAAGAGGGAGGTTTAATTTTAGTTTGATACTACAAATCAATCCCTATTTTAGACTAAACAATTCCAGTAGCTACCACATTACCCAGTAACAGTACTGCCCAGGCATCCTGTAGCAAGCTACAGGCTTTGTAAATAAGGCAGATTTATGATAGGACTCTTCTGCCCAGCATCCTCAACTAGTGAGACAGTATTACTGCAAGAGGTTGCCCACAGAGGCGTAGATGTTCCATCCCTGGAAACATTCAAGGTCAAATTGGATAGGGCTCTGAGCAACCTGATCTAGTTGAAGATGTCACTGATCATTGCAGGGAGATTGAACTAGGTGACCTTTAAAGTCCTATCCAACCCAAAATACTCTATGAATCTACAATCCTTCTACCCTGCCAGCCTACCCCCAACATGAGAGGCAGATGACTATGCTTGCAGGTTATAGGAGCAGCAAATATAAGAAGCACCTAGGCGGGCCACAATGCTCATCCAGGTAAAATGAGATGAAATCCTGGCAAGAGCAGATCTGGTAAAAACTGCAGACAGAGGAAGAAACTCAATAGTCTGATTTGCGGTGGTTGGTTATATTAAGGATACTGGAAGATGCATTGATGATTCTGGCTTAATACTTAAGAGCATTAAACTAAAACTTCGGGCCAAATTATGTTTCCATTTCAGTTCATTTAGCTCTGTGAAAATGCATTGAATTACTCAAGATCTTCATCTATGTAATAAAGCTGGTCATTTTGGCATTGCAGTCTGTGAGTACTCATTACAGAACCTAAACCACTAGCTCACTCCAGATGGCTTGTCTCTAGAACATAGCATACATCCAAGGCACTTCACAAACTAATCACCTACTGATCATATCCTTTCAATTAAAAAGTACTCAATATTTCCAAGTGCTGGCATCTATTTTAGAAATACCAGAAAAATACGAAGTGCTTGGTTAATAATATGCAGCTTTTCCTACATTAGAGAATCGTCACCTAAACAACATTAACCAGTTTGATAAGGCAGTACAGCTTATATCTGACACATGGCGTATTTGGAAGTTTCTCCACCTCTACATCTGCTATGGCAACAGCCTTCATGGGACCAACTCGGAACAGAAACAAATAGGGCAGAAATGCCTCTTTACCCTACAGTGGGGATACAGATGGATAGAATTTTTAGAGTCATCTGATTCAATCAAACAGCAAAAGCTCCAAAAGAAAGGCCGTCCAATATCGCCACTTTTTGATGAAGTAGACCCAGGCTGATGCACCAAGTTACCAAAGAGGAAAAAACATAGGTAGGGAGAACTTCGCTGAACGGTGCAGGGTTAACCAAGAAGCTTCATTCCTCAACTAAGTCACACATATGTTTATGTGGCTGTGACACTTACTTTGATGTTTATCAAGTAAACACAGAAGAGATGTGTAGACCTGAGAAGACAATGATGATGAAAAATACAGAGTGCTCTGTACATGTTTTTCTGGGTTCCTTATACAAGCTATAGACACAAAGCCAACTGGCTATTTTATTCTTAGTATAAATTCCTGAGAGCACTGCTCACTAGCTATTTCAGTCTGAATCAATGAAGTCTCTTCTCCAGGAATAAAGTCATTAGCTCCTCCAGTCTCTGCTGATAGACAGGCAAGGCATACATTAGTCATGGCTAACAACTTGGAGCAACTAGAAATAAAGCTAAATTGTGCCTTTGATGAACTAGCAGTCTTCCTTACTCATTGTAAAGAAAATTAAGGGTCTTCTCCAGTCAAATAGTTGTACATGTCAAATCTGGTTCAATATATTTAACATTGTAGTATATTTAACACGTAGTCTAAGCAGGAGAAGGTGGTTCAGCTCCACAGCAGGAGCAATGTTTGTACCAGATGACTGAAGCAGTGTGAGCAAAGTTTCCCTGTACTGCATCTTTTTGACAAGTATCCTAGAATTCAGCGTTTTTTCACTAAACTGAGTGAATTATGGGCCATAGGTACCCTATGATCCACAACCACGGGACCTTCTGCAATAATCTAAACAATCTTGTATCTGCTTTGTCATTTGCCTTTGCCAATACATCCTACTAGTCTGCTCAGATAGACATTTACCACCTCTTCCCAAAGACAGTAAATAAGACATTTGATTCAGCCACTCGTGTCCCCCATGTTTTTAGAGTTTATAAATATTAACAACCCTGATTGCTATATTGCACTCCTGTAGTTTAAAGCTTGAATTATTCCAGAAAGTCATGGCAAAGAGACAACTATTCGGAAATCAAAGCTGACAATAGAATTCAAGAACAAAATTTTCAAATTGGAATTAGGTGGGCCATTACATAAAGCAACCCATCTTACTCCCTGACATTATATGGCTGTGTTTAAGTAGTTTGAACACCGTGCAAGAGTGTCACTACACCAAAATTATGCTTTGTAGGAATGACTCATTCATTTGAGAATATTCACAGCTATATAATAACATATCAGTTTTTCCTTTAGAGCAGCCCTATGAAACAGTGCAGTCCACTTTCCTTTTATCCCCATGCAGACAAGTTTGATATATATAAGCCTTAAATATGGGCACGTAGACAAATGAAATGTAAACAAAAAGTACAGTAATTTGGGGCTATAAAGGAGTTTGTCATGATGATCTAAATGCAACCTGTGCTTTCCCTCCCTGAAATTGTACATTTGCCTTTGGTATTTGTCTCAGCAAACACTAGATGAATTTGTTCCAACAAAGATCAATTTTCTTAACAGCAGATAGCTATGTCTTAGTTTTTATTCCAGAAACCTAAGAATTTTCAGTTAACAACTTCAGCCCATTTTAGGTTGCAGACCTTCTCTTACAGATGCCACTTATGACTTGGAGACCCAGTGTACTAGCTTATTTTTACTTCACTACTAGCATCTAGAGTCATTGTAGGTCACTACAGAGACATGTCCAGCTGAACAGCTTCCAGAATTGCAATAATATCCACAGGTGAAAGGTACCATGCAAATAAAGAGCGCCGTGTTGTACCAAAGAGGATCTTCTGACTATTGTTTCTTTTTAGTTCAATAGATGTAAATGGATTCAAGCCTCAGTTTTTGCAATACAGTTTCCTGGAAAAAAAAAAAGAGTCTTTTGTTTAAAATAAACCTTGCTAAACAAGCTATAGCCCACTTAGCTTGACAAATTTAAACAATTAACCTGCAGGAAGCCAAGCTGCTTTTTCATATTTGCAGGTCGGCTGCCTTGAGACAATGTCTGAAGTACAAACAGGCTTTCAGGGCCAGATTCTGACTTCATTCGGCTTGGTGTAAATCAGGAATAATCCCTTTGGAGATTAGTAGGAGCGAGATCAGATTCAGGCTCTTGGAATTAAGCACAAACCATGTGCTTGCTGGGCTTATTCTAATTCTGCTAAGTACAAAGCAGTTCTTCAGCATGTCCCTCTCCCATTCTGTCTAAAGTGTTCTGAGCTGAGAGACAAAGGAAGTGCTGCTGATAAGACCCAACAGATGATGTTTTTCATTGCAAAATATTTTTGCCTACAGAGTTATTTAATAAGCCTTGCAAGTATTACAACAAAAAATCCATGAGAAACTCCCCTCTCCAAATTACACACACAGTACAAAGTTCTGTTTAAAGATCCCTCCTGATCCCCGAATCATGAAATGGACTACAGTGACCATCTTTTACAAGAAATCAACACATTTAATTACTTTGATTTACAGCATCTGTCTCTGGTTCTGGGTATATATCAAAGGAAAACATATGCAGAGCTATTGTCAGATGCATGTAATATCCTTAGGAAGCTTCTCAACAGGAATTCCAGCATTGTTACAAATTAATGCAACGTCATCTGAAAGTCACTTGTGTCTTTCTCCTGCCTCTGTTTCCTTTGAAGGGTCAGGCAATAAAAAGACAAATATGTCAGGGAATTCCACTCTGATTTTCGGTAAGATTAAAAGTCACCACATTGATCAAACAAACTGTGCATCACTGTGTAACTCTACTAAAAGCATAAGACTTCTGTCATTCACTGTGCTTCTGGTACATCCCTGCTAACACAGCACTTTGAGTGCGCACCTAGAGAATCCTGGTGAAAGAGGCTAAGAGTTATCTCTGCATACTATTTAGATCATGATACAAGTTTCACAAATTATGAGGAACTATGACGTTATCCACTAAGAAGGATAATGTAAGCCTGCATAAATAATATTCTCATTTGATGTGGAGTAGTTTAGTCTCTCTGCCTTGATGCATTGTTTATGCCTCAAAATAACTGACTGAGCAGACTGAAGGACACCTTTAATTCTAGATGTCAGCTGTGTTGCTTTGTTCTGCACCTCCTGAAATAAAAAAACCCCAATTTAACTTTCCCAGCACCCAAGTCCTTCTGCAGATTCCCACTGCATGCCTTAAAGATCACTCATCAGATCTGAAATCTTATTCCATGTACTGTTGACAAGGAACCCTTACCCCTTGGCCTTTGAGAAGGAAAAAAGCCTTGTAACAATCTCCTGTCCCAACAACTTCAGACAGGAAGTTGAAATTCAATAGGAGCTATAACTGGACTGTCAAGGGCTGTCACACCTATGAAAGAATATCCTTTAGGGAGGAGAGGGAAACTTTGTAAGAAAGAAAAACTTATCTGTGCTTACCTTCAACTGGACTCTGGAACAGTGATGACTGATGGCTCTAAGAAAAGTATTCTGCTGTACATATTGAAGAGTTCTGTTGGCTTTGGGTAACGTAACGATTATCAACAAGCCTGTCCATGCAAGTGCCATGTGTTTTAAAGATTATGAGAAGTCACAAGCTTTGTAAGTCTCATTAAGCAGATGACAGCCTCAGCAATCAATTCGAACACACGTGCTGAGAAACACCCCTGTGCTGACTTGGAGGGAAGCATGTCTCTGTCTCTAAGACGTTTTGGTCTTACCTTCAACAGTCTTCAGGTAATGAGCAGATCAGGCCCTAATGAGCTCATTAGATATGACAAGTCTATACTCAATGTTTCTGTGCACAACCCTATTCTCTCTTGGAAAAAAGTGAAACCGTCACACAGCATTTGTTAATGATGGAAGAGGGGATTAAAAACAAAACACAGTACTTGGTCCAAGATGCGGAAACACCTTAATTTCCTTGGAAGTCAATATTGTTGGTGCCAGCAAAAGCGATGCTACCACGTACCTGCTCAGGAGTAGTAATCAGCCCAGAAGAGAGCATGTCAGCTGGAAGGGGAGATCTGAAAGATTGATTCTGACAGCTATAAAAGCAACAGGGTTTTTAATATTCAGAAAAGTGTCAGTGCCCTAATAACAGAATTTCCATCTCTAAGAGCTACACTCCTCAAATGAAACCTGATTAGATACGAAAGTAAAAAAGGCATTTATGCTCTGACAAATTCAGAATGGCTCCGTTCATGGAGGTGAGGGACTGTGAAGGAGATGCGTTTCAAAATGAGCAAGTGTCACCTGGGTTTACCCTCAATTTGACCCTTGGTCGCTGATGGCAGAATGCCACATTTAACAATTTAGGTGAGGAGGATGCCAGCACCGCAGAAGCAGGTGGCACCAGTTTCAAAGTCACCATGTTTCACCCTGTGGAAGAGCTCTCTTGCAAAGCCAGATGTTTTTACTCCAAGAGTGGGAAGAGTTACAACACCACCCTGGCAATTCCATCAGTGTATGCATCTCTGCCAAGCAAGCCTGAAAATCCCATAGGAAGAGCAGCAGGTTGCCTCAGGGTCTCTTGCACCACCTCCAATCTGTTGCACGAGAAGTTCCTTCCTGAGGACACACTCTCCTGCATCTTTGTATCGTCACAACGAATAAATTTCCAAGCAAGACAGCAAGGGTGTAAAAATTTTACTCGCAACAACAGTCAGGCCCACAATTACTACTTTCCAAACTCAGATACATGCCAGAAGTGTGGTTAGTGGCTCTGAGAACAACCTCAGAGGAGAGTTATACCTTGATGAAACACTGTTTTCCAAAATAAGCCTGTGATGGGGTTTTTCATAGAGAACCTCTAAGTTTGCGTGTGCTAAGATAAATCAGGGAAATGGCATTTTGCACAAAGGTTCTTTAAGAATTCACATACACACAAAAAGAAAGCTTGGATGTGTGGGTTCCTGACAGCCCGCCTGAGGAGGATCTAAGAATTGCTTTCTGCTACTCTAACATGTAACTCTGGATCACACTTGTTCCTACAGTTCAACTGTCCTTTCCCCAAATTAATAACTTTAAATGGGTAAACTGCTTAGGACTGTTTGTCAGTTAGCGTGGAGACAGTCCCCACAGACAAGACTTAGGTATTTTAATCCACAGGGTCAAAGGGCTACTGTCTAAACTGGGGTGGGGGAGGGTCTTCTCCAAGAAACAAAACACTGAGCGATTCTAGCTTAATCTTGTAAAATGTTAACTTTATACAGTATTCTTCATTCAGAGCTTTTATAGGTAAAGCAAAAGACTTTCAGGCCGGCAGAAACAAAGTAAAACAAATGAGCCCCTCTCTTACGCCAACAGCGGCTCAGATAGGAGCAGGGGGAGAAATGAGCATCCTCTTCTCCTTGTGCCACGTGAAACAGAGACATCCCCCTAACACTGATTTATCTCCATCCAAACCTCCAGATTTTCCCCTATTTAAATAGACGTCCTAAAATTAATTCCAATTGCATAGCAACATCCTCTGCCAATACTTCACTCAACTCAGTATTGACAGGAGACTCTCACCTTGCAGAGAGGCAACTTGTTCTAAACTCCTTTGCTTCATTGCTGCTAGCGTATGCTTTAGACACTTCCATAATTACTGTATCACCTTGTATTTTTTAGCAACCTTGTGTTTTTTTCTTTTCCCAACAGCGAGCATCCATCTCCTGCTCCTTTACTCTTTTGGCCTCATGCAGCTCTTCAAGGCTTAGTTCTCTTTAAAGCATTGGTCATTGTACATACCAGAGTTAATGTTTTAGGAGAAGCCCAGGTAAGGCATAATTCAGCATCTTAACTGGGCATTTACACCCAACTCTTGTTGGTGTAATTCAACTGTCTGAATTGTGAGCATTATATCAAATCACAGCAAAACTTTGAGGACCAATATATAAATTGATCAATATATATTTTTCCCTGAAAACTGCCATGATTTTAAAGAACTATTTTTTAAAAAATTGAGTAAGCACCTCAATTTTGATCACATTTATTTCCTGTAACTGGAGAGAAATTCTGACTTGTAAGAGAGTTAAATCACCTCTTTGTCCTCAGTCTGCAATATGTATGACAGTTCTCCAGTGTCCTCAAATATTTTACAGTGCACCTATCATACAGGTGAACAAAATACTTCAAATTCTCAAAAGGGCCAAACGCACCTGAATATTCAATTGTATATGTAGTTGTGTGCAATAAGTTCTATTAAACTGAATCTGATGGCCTGAGGCAAAGTTTGCCTGTAATCACCATGTGTTTTAATGGGTTTGCCTTATTAGGATGTCTCCCAGACTACACACACATCTTGCTGCCCTAGCAAGCTAATGAAGTGGCAATTTGAGATAGCAGGAAGGCTATCTGCCAGCATCCCCACAGTTCTACCACAGGTTGTGTAGCTGCTGATATTTCATGCATCCTGCTAGCATGATACAGGCTTTTCCTCCAACATTTCTCATCCAAAGCAGCTTTTTTTATTTTGCATATATATTTTTGCAATATTCACAAAAAAATCTGCCACAACAGCCACGGTGAGTCAGAGTACAGAATCCAGTACAGAGTCCCCAGTTACCTGGGTAAGCCACACCATAAGCACTTCTGGCAGCCCAGAAGAAAGGAGCTGCCTTTTGCCCAATTTATAAACTGTGCCCATGCTGTGTCCAGACTGTCTTCCTCCTCTTAGCACCATAAAAGTGGACGTTGATTGCCATACAATATTTTGTAAGAGCCAGTTTACATTTGAATATTGCCTACCTAAGCAGAAGTTCTCGCAAGGGTCTGTTTAACCACTAACGTTTTAGAAAGGTTGATACAATTTTTCCTTGCATTTCTGTGCTGCCAGCACAGCATAATCTCCAAAGCATGAGAGAACTTCAGCATCACTTGCATCACCTCATTGTAAAGGTTACAGCATTCTCAGCTGATAAACTAGATGTGTCTCCAAACTTAATAGCTACCTGCTTAGCATTTCAAGTTTGACGCTGAACTTTTAACAGGATACAAAGGAAGCAAAAATTCATTTTTTCTTTTCAGGGTTAGATTTTTTAGGCTAGAATTAAGTCAACTTTTTGGGAAGAGCAGCAGCTTTGTGGGTAGGGTGCAGAGTGAAACCACAGGAGACCTGATCACACAGTCATTGCTTTTCAACAAGAACAAATTTTATCTGAAGGGAAAAAGCAGAGGATGTTGGAGGGGCAAGATAAGAGAGATCAAGAAGGAAGATTTCTAATTCTTCTAATAAGCATTAGACCAAGAAGCAAGAGAGATCCCTTCTTGAAATGCACAGAATTGCCTCTGAAAATAAAAGCTGAGAACCTTCTGCAGAATAACAATTTTAATACAAAAATAGTTTCAAACAGACACGACACAAAAACCCAAATTCAGGTATGTATCAGTATTGCCTTCAGCCAACACACACTGTATTGATACAGGCCACATCAAATTCAGGGGAATCATTCTGACATTTCTGAAGGCAAACTTTCTTCTTGACTCTTTCAAAATAAGTAATCTTGGCTGCTGAGAATTTTAAATGGACCTTGAATTAAAATTAAGTAAACCAAAAAAGCAAGAGTGCTTCACTTGATCAAAACCATAATTATTTTGACCAGTCTTTGTTTAATTAAGGTTTGCTTCAATATGCCAATATTTTTATCCCTTTTGTCTTCAAAAAAATTTAAGTCACACCATCTGCACAAAGTGATTGAAATCGAAATCTAGTAAGAGAGCATTAGATGCACAGAGCAATAGTGTTAGCATCTAAAGCCTCACACAGGTTGCAGCCTGTGTACCTGCCCAAGGGCAGGTCATGTAAAAAGCATCACCACATCCCATCAGACTGAACAAATTTTAAGATGCAGGCATGGATGCCCTTATTGCACCCTGACAGCTTCAGATGCACTGTAGGGTGTCATAAAAGAGAAAAATACTGTAAGGTCAGCTCCCATTCAAGTTGCAGGTAGTCCTATACCAGATTCTTTACATATGACTTTGTGCAAGTCTCAAGATGAAGTTATACAGGTCTCCGATTCAAGACTAATCCCAAAGGACTGCCTGTAAGGACTCAAACCAGTAGGTTTCAACCCAAATTTCAGCTGACATCTTCCAATTTGATCTATAGTTTTTCATGCCAGGATGTAAGCAGGTACTGTAACAAAAAAATTCTAAATCTGACCATGTGTAATATGCATTAAATTTGAGCTGGACATAGAGAACCTGATTCCTACCTAAAAAAACTGGAAGTGACGCCTTATGCTTCCCTGGCAGGGTCATATTAACTGAGCTGGCAGATTTGATAGAATTAGATTTCTTTGTTGAGCTGGTACAGCACTGTGATGTGTCAGCACACACAGCATTTCAGATGTGTAAGATTAAGTCAATGATTGAAGATCCAGCCTTCAGAAATAAATGTAGTGTCCTTTAAAAGGAACAACCTTTGCTTTGTGTTAGTTTATCACAGTTTAAAAAAAACAAACCACCCAAATTAAAAAATGTACCTACCCTGGGAAAATGTCAGTAGCAATTATCCAGTCCAGAGACATTTTAAAATCGCATCCAATTTAATAACTCTGCTTCACTGTGTCAGTTTTTGCTTTGCAGGACAGTCCTCCAAAGGAATGGAAAAGAACTGATCCATCTTGGGGAGTTCTGGAGATACCCAGAGTATGTGCGATCACCTTCATGCCAGCAGTAGTCCTGTGTTAGGCATCAGCAAGGTGGGGAAGGTCATGTTTGAACCATGGTGGGCTCAGACCACAACCACTTGCTCCAACTTCATTCAAACACTTTGGGGTAATAAGCTGTGGAAGGTTGTGTCTGCATTGAAAACTACTGCTGGGAAGAAGGCCTTTCAGAGAAATGGAAGAGCTATCCCAAAAAAAGGCTTTATTAAGATCATGTCCTCAGAAAAAAGATGCACTTCAAACATCTGTCACCAGGTGGAGGGCACAACCTCTTACATTGCGCCTCTTTCCCACCCTAGGACACCTTGTGATCAGCCCACAGACACAGCTGTTGTTTTATGAGATTTCCTGAAAGAACACTCCTCCTCTCTGCCCAAAGGCTTTGTCATCTCATACACAGGGCACAAGTCATCTTCTCCCAGAGAAAGGACATGCACGTCAGTCCAGATGAGCAACTTAAGGAGCAACTTAATCAAGAGCACTTCAAGGTGTAGCAGAGTCACGAACAACAAATTGCCTTCTGCCCTCCTTTGCCCCTAGAACTGTATTTGAACAATTACTACAGTCTTTACAATTAACAACTTCCCTAATCTTAGCTCACGCTTCACAGCAAGCTTCATACTGGGAGTTTCTTTTAAAAAGAACTAACTGACTCCCCATTTTCCACACTCCATGGCTATTTCACAGCTGCGGGTGTTGGATAGCCCTGACTTACAGGAGCTTTTCAAAGCCTTACAGGACATTTTTAACAAAGTGACTTGAGTCTTCTGTTTACAAAGCAGAGCACGGGACACTCAGCACCAGTGGAAGGAGGAGGCTGGCATACGAGTCAGAAAGGTGACCAGACCAGAAGAGTGATGACAGTTCCTCTGTGGCTGCTGTGAATAAGCACCAGCATGGCCCAGAGTCCATATCAGAACAAGAGGAGTCACATGAGGTAGAAGACAACTCCTCTCCGATGAACTCAACTTCTAAATAGAGACCACTTATCTGTTTCGTAAGTTAAAGGTTAGTACCCAAAAAGCACTCCTAGCTCCTACAGCATCAATTAAGTAGCCAAACACAGCTTTCAGAGGCAACTGCAGATACCTGTAACACAAGGAGTTGGAAACTCACATCTTTCTGGACCAGTCCCAGAATGCCAAGACAGATAGTTCAGGGCAGTTCAAATGGCACTAAGTAACTATGGTTAAGAAGCAAAGGTCTCTGAAGCATGGTATGTGATTCACAGCTTCCTGAAGCAGATACCTGTTGGGCAATACAGACCAGATACCTACTGGGCAATAAGCTGAATCAATCTTCAAATACGAGCTTAGCCCAGAGAGGAATGCAGATCTGCCCCCTTCTTGCAAAGAAATTTACCCATCCCACCAGCGGGACTAGGCATACCGTGCCTGCCAGGACTCGAGAAGCAGACAGTAGCCACCACCTTCCTAGTCTAGCTGAAGCCTCCATTGGTCTGTTGTCTACTGATGCAAGCACTACAGCAATAAGAGCAATACAAACATCTACAACAGCAATTTGCCTGAAAGTTTGCATGTCTTGCATTAGTCACAATGCCCAAGAAACATCCATACGGGACAAGGAAGTTGCTCAGTGTTGTAAGTAATTCCACTCTGAGGTGCGAGCTGACACATAGTCCTGAAGTTATTTTTAACTTGCATACCTCTGACTTACTGAGATTTTCATTTAGCAGTTATGAAGCATAATATGAACATGACAGACAAGGGTTTGACGCAGTTAGACGGGGCTCCATATGTCTAAGAGGGGCAAAGGTATCTCCGACACACTTCGCCTTATTCAGGGAATCCTCATGTTTTAACCTGTACCAATAATCTCAGATCAGTTAAAATGTCCCTGCTTCTCCTCCCCTTGCAAGCCTGACTGTACACAGGTTGTTTAGCAAATATTTTACAGAAATATTTATACCAAAACTATTAGTAAAAAGCACTGAAGTGTTTCATCAGAGTACCTTGGAAGAGGGGCTTGCTATCAAAAATAATTCTTCCACTTAAGAAGTGCTTCTAGGTGGAAACAAACATCTTCTGGATGCCCAGGTTACATGCTCTAGCTAAGCATCATATTGCTTTAAAAAAAAAAAAGAAAAAATGCGTTGCAAGGGAAAGACAAGGACAGGAAGGAAGAAATTTATCTCCTGATTCATCAAGTCATCTGTCTACATACGAATGCTCTATTTCAGATGAGACACCAATAACCCTATGCTGCTTTCTGCAAAGTATAGAATATATAGGATATAGAAAATGAATTAATTTACGTGAGAAACAAAAAAGTTAAAGAAACTCTGTGTGGCATCTGACAGTGTTGAAACAAGACAAAAAATGCATCCTTATTCAGAATTACCGCAGACGGTGCCATGAAAAGCTCCACCAGGTGGTGGGATTAACAGCACTTGAAATAGGCTATGGAGCTGGATTTTCTCTTACTTCTTTGCTTTTAAAAGCACATTTCTGCTTCACCACACTTTTGAAAGTACTTCTAAAAGAAGCTCCTAATAAAAATGTATTACTACTATCATTTAACAGCAGCATTTGCAAAGCACTTAGCATAAAAGATGCTGTTATAACCTAGAACATGAAACTGCCATTTGTATGACCCTAACTTCCCCTCAAATTACTTCTAGTTTTACATAAACAAAAAAAAACAAATTGGTAAGCCAGTAGGAAGTCTTACCTAAAATGATGCTCAGTTTTAAAATCTATCTTCCTAACTGAGAAGCCATCGCCATTATTAATATCATCAAGTTTGAAAGAAAAACTGCAAACAAGGCTGCAAGTTCCTCTCTGGACGGGATATGTAGAAAAATCACACAAACAGGGCAACTCACTGCCTCTACTGCACAAGTGAAAGTCTCCACTGTGGGCCAAGTGAGTGAGCCAAAAGAATAAGGAGTTGGATTTTTCTCTTCTTTTGTTCTTTCAGAGACTGTGCTTCTACATGGTACTAGCAGAAAGGCAAAAATAATTGTCTATTAGGCAAAAGCGTCTTTTAAAAATCTAGTGGCAGCTTTAAAGCTGGTTTGGTGGGACCATAGAGCAAGACTTTGTTGAGGCACAGGATTCAAACCTGCTGCTGCTGAAACGTTATCCTACAGCAGCACCAAAATAGAGTAAATTTGAGAGAAATTGGCAGAGGAACAGAGCACCAAGCTCACCAACGACTTACACTGGGATTCTGTTGTTTCCAGGATAATCAAGAAAACAACTGCCTCTAACTAATAAACAATCCACTTTTTTTATCCATATTCAACCATTCCCTCCTCCACCCCCAGCCACTGCCTGAACATGTGCTCAAACAGATTAAGAACTGTCAGGTTCCCAGACAAGCCCAGAAAGGACCTCAAGCACATCCGTACCCTGTTGATAACCAGTTGAACATAACGGCTGCAGAAGGCACTGTCTGGCATGGGATGCTATGGATGTAGAGATCCAAATATTTCAAAGTAGATGCTTCACACAGAGCCATCCCTCCAGCTAAAACCTTGTAAATAATACACAAGAGAAGTGTGCCACTAACTGAGTATCTTCTGAACTGCCAAAAGGCAGGAAGACTCCAGTTAAAGGCGACTCTTCATTTTAACTTCTGCCACTAAAGAGCACCAACGTAAATGAGCTCCTGAGGACAGCATCAAAGTAGAATAGGGACTTTCTTTTCTATATCCTTGAATTTCCTGTCTCTTTTCCACACTGAAATTTAATTTCCTTTTCAAAGAGAGCTTTTGGAGCTTATGAAAATTGACCCAAAAGATTACAAAGGCTTTGTCACCCTTCCAATCTCTCTGAAAGATCCATAATTAGGGAGGTTTTTCCTTTAACATGTGTGCCCAGCAGGCAAATATATAATTCAGTCTTACAATTATATGAATGAGTTATTTCAGCGTATTGTATATATACAAGCCCAGCCCTTACAAAGAGTTGAAAAATCTTGTGTGTCTCAAAATATGCATCAAGGCATTTTTTTAATGGTTTGTTTTCATTTATGCCAAGGCTCAAATCAGTCACAGTAAGGGCCTGGAACCTGCCTGTTTGCTACAGAGACAAATATATCAAGTGCAATAAAAGCACACCTAACAACCAAACTGCTGAGCTCGAAGATTAGTTATTTATACTCCACTGGAAAATAATTCTACAAGCAGAGATGCGTGAGTGGGTACCTAAGGCAGCTAGTCTGCTTTTTTTCCCTCTCTAACGGAGTAACACTGGCTTTTCTCTCTCGCCAGACAGCCTACCCAAGGGAAAATAATATAAATACAACAATATCAGGGTGCAGGACTCCGGAAGGCTGGTTCCTCCCGCTGCTAGCGCCCACTCAGCAGCAGAGCGGGGCACGGGCAGGACAGGTCCCCCTGGGGATGCCGTGGGACCACTCCACCCCCTCCTCCCACCACCACCCTACCCGAGGGCACAGAGCTGCAGGGGAATTGCTCCGGAGCCAATCTCGGCACCCGCAGCTTCTCCTCAGCGGGGAAAGCCCGGCTGGATGGGGTGAAGCCTCCCTCCCCGCTCCGGAGTGCCAGAGCACCCACCGGAGGATGCTGCAAGCTTCGCACCCCCTGCTTCTAAATAATAACAAGTAAAAAAAAAACCCCACAACTTAACAGCCGAACGAGGAGCAGGAAGGGATGGGGAGGCTCCCGCCGCGCCTTCTGCAGCAGCGGGAGGACCCGCAGGTAAGCGGGGAGGAATGAGGAGGAGGAGGAGGGCAGCGGGGGGTCCCGCGGTACTCACGGCGGGGCGCGGGGGGCAGGCGGGCAGCCAAGCCCCATGGCCAAGGGAAGGAAGGGCTGGCGCTCAGGGCTGCTGCTGTTGCCTCGCTGTCTGCCTGCGGAGCGTCTCCGGGCGCCCCGTCCCTCCCCTTCCCTCCCCGGCAGGGCTTCCTGCCTGCTCATATAAGCGAGCCCCCAGCCACGTGGACGGCGCCGGGGGCCCCCGCCGCCTCCTCCTCGGAGCTGCGCCGGGCGGTGCCGGGGCTGTCCACCCCACCCCATCCCTTCTCATCCTTTCCCACCTCCGCCCCAGAACGCTGAGCGGGGCGGAGAGATGGGCGCAGCACCCTTCGGGGCTGGAGGGGGCGAGGGGCGGCCTGGGGAGGGGGCTCACTGCGGCCAAACCAAACTTCCCTGCCCATGGGCTGCTCCTCGTATGACCTCCCGGGAGGATCAGCATGCAGAAATACCTGTATTCACACCCCGCCCTGGAACTCCTGCCTCTGAAACTGGGCTGTGTGCATCCCGGAGGTGGTCACAACAAGGAAAGTGGGAAGAAATGCGGTGCTTTTCAGAGGGCAAAACATACTTTGCATGGTTAATAATATTATAAACAGCACATATCTTCTTTCAGTCAAGCATTGGACATTTTTAAGGTGACTATAAATCGCGGTAGAATGAAAAAGAATACAGCATCATTAAAGAATTTCCCAGACAGATACATTCAACTGATAAAAGTGTCTACTAAAACTATTTAAAAAAACATAATACTGCCTTTTTTAGTGTGGATGTGTGAAGACCGGAGCCAAGACAAAAAGTGAGGAGGTGATAGCACCTCCCAAGAAGCCAATGATCTCTCCGGTTCCCATCCAGGCAGTGTAACATGCACAGTGAGCATCCCCAGTACATGCTAGGAGAGGGAATGTATTCCTGAGCTCTGAAAAAGAAGTTCCTTAACACTGGGCATCCTGCGTGTAACTCCCTCTGTGAAGCAGATGAGTTTATAGGTTATTAATCTACTTACTGAAGCTGCCCACGTTGTTGGTTTATTACATCCAGCACAAAATACTTCCACTGGAAACTATAATGCACTACGTAGGAGCTGTAAGTCATCAATCATCTCTGAGCTTGTTTCCATAGAGTTATATTAGTAAAAGCTTAAGTGTGAGTTTAGAGCGGTGTCACATCATGTACCGCGCTGTGCAGATATTTGCGTTCGGCTGTGAGTACCTGTGACAGGCTGCGCATTCTGCTTAGGAGCATCAACTCATACAAAACATTCAAGGGACTCACCCTATCACTAAATCCTACCCATAGGTACTGCAGAGCAACATAGTATTATATTCTTCATAAACAGGGCTACGAAGGGATTTAATCTAAAGTAATGAGGGTAATAAAACCCAGGCTTCTTTTACAGGAAATGTATCAACATAAGGAATTACTGTGTGGGGAGACAATGTATTAAATAGCTCTGCACTACTTTTTCCCAGGGGCTGCTTGCTGCTTTGCTGGAGGTGGGATAGGGCCCTTGAGGAGCTCTGTTTTGATCACCTGTGACAGTTTCTGTACCCTCTCGAACTGATATGTACCTTCAGGCAAATTAGTTGAATTTACTGCTTCATTTGCTTCCTGATGATTGTAGGTGAATGGGTCTGTTGATGAAAAAAATCACTTGGGGAACAGCTCACCAGCTGTGTGACAGATTTGGAGATATCTCACCAGCATTTTAGAAGGGATGGAGAGAGTGAGAGGATGGTGAGGGCTCTGAAGGATATCCTAAATAGCAATAGTGCCTGGGGAAGGAAGAGTCTGACCACTCTGCATTTCCCTACCTGTTGTACCACACCTGGTCTGTTCATCAGCCTAACAAAGAAAAAGAATGTTTCTAGTAAAACAAGTGATTTCTCATCATCACAGTATCACAGTATCACAAGGTTGGAAAGGACCTCTGAGATCATCAAGTCCAACCTATAATCTAACACTAACACCAACACTAACACCAACCATCATCTAAACCATGGCACTCAGTGCCTCATCCAGTCTCCCTTTAAACAGCTCCAGGGTCGGTGACTCCACCACCTCCCTGGGCAGCCCATTCCAATGGCCAATCACCCTTTCAGTGAAGAATTTTTTCCTCATATCAAGTCTAAACTTTCCCTGACGAAGCTTAAGTCCATGCCCTCTGGTTCTGTCACTGGTCACCTGAGAGAAGAGACCAATCCCTGCCTGACTACAACATCCTTTTAGGTAGTTATAGAGAGCAATGAGGTCTCCCCTGAGCCTCCTCTTCTCCAGGCTAAACAGCCCCAATTCCCTCAGTCGCTCCTCATAGGGCTTGTGCTCCAGCCCCCTCACCATCTTCGTTGCCCTCCTCTGAACACATTCCAGTATCCTAACATCTTTCCCAAACTGGGGGGCCCAGAACTGGAGACAATATTCAAGGTGAGGCCTGACCAGTGCCGAGTACAGGGGGACGATAACTTCTCTGGTCCTGCTTACTACACTATTCCTGATGCAGGCCACGATGCCATTGGCCTTCTTGGCCACCTGGGCACACTGCTGGCTCATGTTGAGCTTCCTGTCCACCAGCACTCCCAGGTCCTTTTCTGCCTGACTACTCTCCAGCCACTCTGTCCCCAGTCTGTAGCTCTGCATGGGATTGTTGTGTCCAAAATGAAGTACCCGACATTTGGACTTACTAAACATCATCCCATTAGAATTGGCCCAGCTCTCCAATCTGTCCAGGTCCCTCTGTAGGGCCATCCTACCCTCTAACAGATCAACCCTTCCTCCCAGCTTGGTATCATCTGCAAATTTGCTGATGATGGACTCAATCCCCTCATCCAAATCGTCAATAAAGATATTAAACAGGATGGGACCCAATACCGATCCCTGGGGGACACCACTGGTGACTGGCTGCCGACTGGATGAAACACCATTTACCATCACTCTTTGGGCTCGGCCATCCAGCCAATTCCTAACCCAGCACAAAGTGCTCCCATCTAGGCCACGGGCTGCCAGCTTCCCTAGGAGTCTACTGTGGGGGACAGTGTCAAAGGCCTTACTGAAGTCCAGGTATACCACATCCACAGCCTTCCTCTCATCCACCAGGCAAGTCACATGGTCGTAAAAGGAGATCAGGTTGGTCAGGCAGGACCTACCCCTCCTAAATCCATGCTGGCTGGGCCTGATTTCTTGACCGTTCTGCAGGTGGTGTATCATACAGTATCTGAAGTTTTACTAGTGTGTCTACAGGTTGTACTAAGGAAGGTACCCTGCAGTCAAGAGTGTCCAAATTAATGATAGTTAATCAAGATGACTGAAACATGTTGCCCAGAGAAGGCGTGGTTGCCTGATCCCTGTAGGTGTTCAAGGTCAGGTTGGATGGGGCCTTGAACAGCCTGGTCTAGTGGAAGGTGTCCCTGCCCATGGCAGAGGGGTTGGAACTAGGTGATCCATAAGGTCCCTTCCAGTCCAAACCATTATGTGATTCTATGATTGAAGAAAAGGAGTAAGTAATGACAAAAATTTTATTTGCATTCTCAGTCCTGTCTCTGCATCGTTTCTCTGGAGCATGCAAGGGGCAAGATGTGGTGCAACCCTTTAAGCAACCACACCACTTTTGATTACAAGTTGTAAGGAGGAGATATGGATGAGAGTTCTGCAGTGGTTGGTTTTGGTCAAAAAACTCCTTTCTCTAGAATAAAGCAGAATAGGAGGGTGATTGCCCCAGGGGTACCTTAAGGAGGCATGACAGTATGGTACAGGCGGAGCACAGATCCTCAGGTCCCTGCCAGTGCTTAGCTGAGTCAGGAACAGAGGCAAATACCAAACCATCCTGAAACAGCAGCGGTGGAACCTATTTCTCTTTGTTATACCAGTCTTACACTCAGTGAACTCCTTTGTATGCTCTCAACTTCACCTGTGCCACCCCAATGAGTATACAGATAGCAAGCGCTCTTCAATAACACCCCAGTAATTACAGCAGGGTCTACCTTGGAGGATTGGATCTGCTCCCTTTCATAGTGTAACATTTCCTAGCAAGTGTCGTTTAGATGGCTTTGGGAAAGAGTGCAGGATTTGTTTCACAGACAATATTTCCTCAACAGCTGAGTGAATATGAAATAGTTTGAACTAGCCATTCAGATCTCGCTAGTCTTCTTATGTAGAGAAACGGTATCTATTCTAAACTCTGGACCAGGGCTTTCAGCTGCTGATGGGGGATAGCTATGCAGACATCAAAGGAGCTGTATCAGCTTTCACTAGGTAAAGCGTTTTTCTCTATATTCTTAAGTAGCCAGTATTTTATTTTCTATCTCTTCCCTCAGTGGTAGGCTTGTTTCTCCATAGTCAACATTTAAAGGCCCTTCAAGGCTGAAAGGATTAAAAATGAATAATTTAAAGCTGGTCTATGATGCAGGATTTTTAACATATGTTTTACAGGCCATGCAGAACAATTTTTTTTTTGTCCTGTCAGTAGACATTCTACACACATGCTGTGATGGAATCAAACCCCTTTTTTTATTTAAGACTCAGATTTGAGCCCTCCTATGCATCAACACAGCAGCATGCTGGAGTCTGCAAGCCATAACAAGCAAATTATTATCGCTGGTACTGATCAGAAGAGAGGAGAAGTGGAGCAATTTCACTGCTTGCTCCTCTTACGCACACTGGTAAACCAGAAGTGGGTAGAATTACAGCTCTCCCATCTCAGAAAGCCTCAACACAAGGTAGAGACAAAGGAGCTGTAATTTGTTTAACCTAAAGCTGCAAAAGTCTGGACCCAGGTGGTGTTGGAGAAGGAGGTGTGAGACTGCTAATAACATATTGGCTTTTGGCTATTTTTTGAAGGTTGACCTGAGTATTTTTTTTGCCAATCTTCTGTTAACATCCTAAACAATGTAATGTTAGGAATACTGGTTTAGTCACTCTTGGCACTTTTAACAGGCAATACTAATTGCTGGTAAGTAACCAATGATACATCTTTAATGGATTTCATTTTTTGTCTCTTTCTAACTCCTTATGATATCAAAGGAAGGAGGCATCTACTTTACAGGTGCTCAAAATCAGCCTGGGTTTCAGCCCTATGGATTGGTTTCCACACTCTTCCTGAATTGTCCAGCTTTTCAATTATATTATATAGTTACTCCAGATTTTCAATTAAAAATACATTGTTTTGATTATTTTAAAAGCTCTTTGGGCCCCAAACCAATTTCAAGTATTTCAGCAAGTCTTTCATAAGGTTAGGCACCGCACTGGGAGAGTGCAGATTTGGGCTTGCATTTCTTCTTCCCTCATTTGCTCTCCCTTCAGTAATAATCTGTCATCTTTCAAACAAACCACTTGCCATTGTGTCTAGGCCAAGAAGAAGTTAAAATAGAAAATCAGCATTTGGTGTGTCCACAGTTGCCAAGAAGCTATTTCTTCTCGCCTGTGTAAATAAATTGTCATTCAGAAATGGTTGACTTGCTCTAAAAGATGTGCTAAGTGCTACCACTGCACCATGTTCCCAATGCGAGGAAAGAGGCGACGATCCAGGAGTGTGGCCAGCTAATGCCCCATCCTGAGCTTCCCCCACCAGTTCTGTCGAAGAGGACTATTCTTTGCACAGGCCAAAATGTCGTTAGATGGTTGCAGTCACAATTAAAATAGCAGGAGTGATTACTGACTTTGCTAATTATGTCCCCAGGCCAGGACCAAGCTCCATGTAAGTGGATCCCTTTACAAGGCAAAGGGATTTACTTGTAAGTCTACACGTTTTTTGTAACTAATCATTCATGTTTATTATGTATTGTACAGATATACGTCTGTTGATTGACACAACTAACCATGAAACAGATGAAATGCTTCCAATAAAACTTTATAAATGTGAAACTAAGAATATTGACCATGAATGGACTCTACACATTTTTTTTTTTATTCTGAGTGGTGAGAGAGACAGCTGGTATACACGTGCCTTATCTTCACTGAAGAGATAAAAAGTGTTCTGTATTTGAACATATAAGAATCATTGCCCTTCTTTTACATAACTTGCTACAGTAGTGCATTATACACATTGAGAACAATCTATAATGTTATCTGACTTTGTCATAACAAGACAGTTTGGTCTTCCTCACTTTATTTGCTTTGGCAAACCAAGTCCTGCACTTCTGACAGATGTCACAGAACTCTGATAGTCTCCCCTGATCCAAACCCTACTAAAGGCAGTGGTAAGAGCTCAAAGGTTTAAAACAGGCTTTTAGTTCACATCCTCAGGCTCCACACTTCACAGAATCAGACTCTGTAACTGAAATGCATTAAAAGCAAAGACAAAAACAAAAAAGCATACAACATCCTCCTCTGCTTGCTCTTGGAGTTCAAATGGCAAGGAACTGCAAGAGCTCAGTGGTTCTGACATATGGTTGGTGCTGTCAGCATCTGCTTTGCAGCACCCAGGTACAAGACCACATCTGAGATAGCTTTGACATCAGAGCAGGATTTCTTTTGAGGACAAACTATTGTAGAGACATGTTTTTACCTTTTAGGACTCATTAGTGCTTTATACAGGAATGTTGTCTGTGGCTGAAGGTTGTGATATGGCACAACCTGCTCTCAAAAAGACCAGAGAAATAAAAACCTTTCAGTATCACAGGATATAAAAACACACAGTAAATACCAAAAGTTCCATTTGAAGAAATATTCAGCAAATCTAGAGCTCAAGCAAACTTATATAAGAAAGAATCATCTGAGCTATTAAATACTTCTTTGCTTTTGTACTCTTAGATAAATGCAGTTTTTACTATAAGGACAATATAAAGCCTGAGAGGAATAATAAGCACTAAATAAGAATAAAACAATGTGAGGATATTAAAATAGATAAAGCTGTGGTACCTCTGTCAGGATACAGGAAGTTAAATTCATGTAGAAACATTACTTGGCCATAAATAATTTACTGCAGAACAAACAAATAGCATGAGCACATAAAATGAGGATAAAAGTAAGTAACTTTAGGGCAAAGAGCAATAGATATGGTATACACTTTAGGTTTTTCATACACATGTAGTATTTTCAGTGTCCCTTCTTGGCAGTTCAGGCATCACCTACAGGAAATTATAGTAAAATTGTGAATTTATTAGTATCATTTTGTTTTTTTTTCATTTCGGCTACTCCCCAGGATAGTCAGGAATAAACAGGAAGGTGAAATTAGACATAGACTCAGAAAATAAATGCTGTAGATTAGGTTGAGTGTCTATTAGGCTTGTGCTTGAGTTTCCAGCCTACAAGAAGAATAGCAAGCAAAGCCTGTTAAAGAAGCATTGTGACAAGAATGCATTTTTGTCAGGCTCAAGCAAAACCAAAGTATAGTAATGCAGAAGAACCTTTTCAAAGTCAGGCTTATGTGCTTGTCTGCTCAGCACCAGCTAACTGTTTCATCTCTCTTGAATGTCACAGAAGCACATGAGCTGTGCTACCATGCAGTTTTCAAGACAAATGTATTTCTTCGAAGGACATTACACACGTATCAAGGGCTGTACATGCTGCATTAAGTTAAACACACTAACAAAACAAAACAATAATTTCATGTGGAAGTCATCCTCTGCAAAAATTATGAGTAAAACAATGAACCACATGTGGCAGATGTTAGACACATCGCTTAATTTAGTATGGAAAGGCATTTATGCTGAAAGTTAGACAACTAATATAATAAGCTAGATAGGGTAGAAGAGTTCTTTCCTTGCCAGATGTATAGGTTAAAATAACATTTTGCAGTTCCTTACAGCTGGTGGAATGGGCTAGGCAGAGATAAATGGTATGGGTGGAATCCCTCCAGGGAGGGCCAGTGAGCAGCTGTGCTGAGGTAGTGTTGAAGATCTGCTATTAACCCATAGCTTGGATCTTGGTGTAGGACAGAGTATCTGAGATATTACTAGGAAAAAAAAGAATAGGTCTAGGAATAAATTTCCCAGATGTGAATTGGAAAATACTTAGGTCACATTATTTCTGTGTGCAAAAGCTAGCAGAATACTTCACTAAAGCAGCACTGAGTCAGCTGTAATGCTGTTTTAGATCTAGTATTAACAAATCAGTGATTAGAGAAGAGATTGTCATCAAAAATGGCTTTTGTGTAACTGGTCATGACCCTTTTATACTTAAGTTGCATGGCAAGATAAACAGAAGCGTGACTACAAATACAATTCCCTGACTACAGAAGAGCAAAGTTGGGTAAGCTAAGGAACTGCTTTAATGATTAGAGACGAGAGCTGGACAAAAGATTTCAAAGACTCGAAAATGCTTTTTCTGTAAAGCAAATAGGTGTTACGTTCAGAACATAACCTACATCTAAGAAACAGGAAAAAAAAAGTGATTTAGAAAAAGAGAAAAATAATCTAATCTGAATACAGTGTGATCTCTTAGAGTAAATTTAGAAGGAAAAATTAATTTAAGATTTGGAGATAAATAAAAAAATGGGATAAAAGGCAAACCTGTGTTTACCAGAAGGAGATTAAACAAGATTAATTTTAAGTTTGGTTGAGACAAGTAGTGATTCTCAGGAAAAGATTAATGTAGTAGATTTTGTTTACCTGGTCTTTGATGAAGCAGATGAAATTATGCTACTCAGACAATTTTCTGTTTTCTTGGAGGCTAAGGGCAGAACAAGACTGGTGGTTCAAAGTCCATGTGTGCTGAGCATGAACTATTAGAAGTTAAGACCAAGTCTTTGGTGGTTTATGTAAAAGTGTATTAAAAACAACTTCTTAAGAAGATATTTCCTCATATTGAGGTGCTCACCTTCACCTCTGCAGCAGCTCAACTGACCTACATGGCTCTGCGTGCAGCTGGGGTACAGACGTGTAGAAGGGTACCTGTCCAGTACACGAGGCCTGACACAATTAAAAAAAACAAAACCAAAACCAAACAAGACTATTTCTGTAGCAGTTTCTATTTAAGAAATTAAGATAATCAATTACAATTACCTTCAAAATAGTTCCCTGCTGAGCTGAAACACGGCCGCATATGATGCTGCCAACATTCAAAGCAATCCCACAGATCATTTTCTGAAAGGCTGTTGAGAATCTCCATCATTTTTGCTTTCACATCTTTTACTGAAGAAAATGTGTTCCTTTGAGCACTGACTTGCTGTTTGGGAAGAGGTAGAAATTACAGGGAGCCAGGAATGGCAAACAGGGTAGGTGCTCAAGGACACTGATATAGATATTAGCTAAAAACTGCTTCATAGATAAATTGTTGTGGGCTGGTGCCTTGCCTTGGTGCAAACCGCATCTGTTTTTTCCACAATTCCAGTAGTTTCCTTCTCATGGATTTGTGCAATTTATCAAGACTTTAATGTAAGACTGCTGATTTACCATCTGGCTACTGGTAACCTATTCTGCCATCATAATATCCTGGATATCGAAGAAAACAATCAACATGGCCTTGAACTTCAAACAGCTCCTGCATACTTTTTCGGTCTTGTAGATGTTGCTGGCTTCCACTGCATTGATTTTCGCATGGTTTCCAGATCACATGTAAATATCCAAGTTTCATCACAAGTAATTGCTGAATTCAACAAATCTGGTTCATCCTCAATGTGTTGCAAAATGTTCAAACACAATTCCTTGCGTTGTTCTTTTTGTTCAGCTGACTCCATTTTTGGAACCATTTTTCCACATTTTTTGTGTTCAGTTCTTCTCTTAAAATGTGTTGAACACTTTCCCTGTCCAAATGAACTTTCTAAGTTACTGATCAAACACACAACGTTCTGTCTTTTCAAATCATATCACATACTTTTTCAATTGGTTACCAATTGTCATTGGTAACTACTGTGCATCGGCAGCCTGAGAGATCATCATATTTTGTGCTTTCTCTGCCTTCCAAAAATCATTTATGCCATTAAAAAAAATACACACACGAGACATGCATTCTTCACCATAAGCCTCAGTCAATAATTGTAAAGTTTCCATCATGGATTTATTTAATAAATTTGATGTTAATTCTCTGTTCACTCTTGCACACTGACTTTTTCTGGCCAAGGTTAAGAAAACATCTATATTTGAACATGTGTCCACTTGTACTGAGTGAAGTGATTGAGCTGAGCCTTGTCTCACTGTACTAGGTTAGAAAACATTCAATAACTATCTATTGTCTTTCCTCTCCTACTTCGTTCCTGAGCTACAGAGTTAGTCTCCTTTTTTTTTTTTTTGTGTTGGACCTCATAGTTTAAAATGCTTCATAGTACATCTCCATGCTATCACAGAGGCAGAAGGGTGTCTTGTCATCCAAGTCAAGCTGAAAGATAAGACCACCACTCAGGAAGAGAAGGTAGTATACTAAAGCACAGCTCTTGGGTGTGTCTGGGTTGGAGGGTCACCTGCTTTGTGGCCAAAAAGCATTCAGCAAATTTGAAGGAACTGTGGAGGTGCGCTCTAGACCAAGGTAAGTGAGATGAACTTCACCTTTAGGAATGAATAAAACCATCTATCTTGAGAGAAGAGCTCTTTACTTGCTTCCAGTTAAGGAGGGGAAAGATTATGGTGTTCAAGATGACTATATGCTGCCAGCAGGATGAAGGTGTGAAACAGGCAAAACGGATTTGCTCAGCCTTGCAAAATGAAAACCAAGGGGGAATCCAATTGCTGCCAATTGATTGGGAATTGAATGTCAGGGAAGAGGGTAACGTATAGCAGCTGAAGAAGGAATGAGTATTAGCTGCATGTGGATATATTTGGGCCATAAATTAAATTAATGTTTCTCACAATCATACAAAAAGACAAAAAGATACAAGTAAGCCTCCAGTGGAGTAGAGAGAACAAATTCTTTGATATTTACAGATGGGGTTTCAGGGATTCCTGGGAAATAATTATATGGTTTCATGTATAAAACAACCTACTATAATGAATTAAACATGCACCTTCTTACGTAAGGAAATGTAGGTTGATGAGCTTGATGCTCAAACATCTGCATCACTAACAGGTGGCACTACTTACATTGTGGTAAAAGGAGTTAGAAAAGAAGATATACAGCAAGGAAGACACACCCTTGGTCCTAGCAAAAGCCACCATCCAGGACCTATTCCTCATCTCTCTGACAGGAAAAGAGGACACCTGGTTTGCTCCTGTGGGAGTTCTGAGCTTATTACCAGTCCAAAGAAGGCTGAAAATAGGGACTTGTTTGTCATGGCAAGTGTCGTTGAGATCTGCTTTTATTAATATGGTCACACAACTAATCATATTCTATGCAACCTTCACATTTCCTGCAGATATATTGTTAAAATTGCAGTTTCTAGAGGTTCACTTCTGGGCAAAGGAAGGATTTTTCATTAAAAAAAAAGAAGCTAGTCTGTGCAGCATGGTAGTGTTTCCACTACAGTGAAAACACTGTGTAAGCTACAGTTCAGTTTCCTTTGTTACTGCTAGTTTGGGTCACCAAATGTACTTCTAATATTTTTCCTTACTTCCCTTGTGCTTTTAGCAGTTTAATAAGTCAAACCAAGTTTTGATCAAGGTGGGGGGTGGGAGGATGGGATCTGCTATGGTACAGGCTGACATGCTAATTTCATCACTATTAATTAAAAAATTATTTGTTTCAAATAATGCTTCATGAATTCATACAAGGCTGCAGTGCCTTTGCAATTGTCTCTGTATTCTATTGTTAATATTTCTTCAAAAGGACATTTTCCCTGGTTTAGCATTCTCCCACACAGTGTGCCTGAGCATTGAGACCTGATCTATCAGTAATAGAATCATAGGATGGTTTGGGTTGGAATGGACCTCAAAGATCATCTAGTCCAACCCTCCTGCAATGGGCACGAACATCTTTTACTAGACTGGGTTGTTCAGAGCCCTCTCCAACCTGGCTTTGAACATTTTCAAGGACGGGGAATTTGCAACTTCTCTGGGCATCCTGTTCCAGTGGCCTACCCGCCTCATCGTAAAAGAATTCTTGCTTATGTCCAGTCTACCTTCTTTCAGATTAAAACCATTTCCCTTTGTCTTGTCATTGTATCCCCAAGTCCTTCTCCAGACATAAGGGCTCCATCCTCAGCTAGTATAAATCAGCTATTTTGTACCTTCCATAGATCTATGATAATTTGTATCATCCAGGAATCTACTTTCACCTTTCATTTTGTAGGACACTCACTATGTCTTTTGTTTCTTCTATCATTCTTATCATTAAAAGTGCCATCCAAGTATTAACCTTGTGTAAAATACGTATCATGGGAATGTAGATTGTAGGCTAGAAGCTGAAAATATTCAGTTTTCTAAGAAAGAAAACGCTGGGCGGTTACATTCCTATTTTTTCCCCCTGGTATCTTCATAGAGTTTTTCAGTGATGTTTCCTGCCTCTATTTACTTCAGAAATACACCCATCCTAAAGCATATTAAATACTGTTTCTCTGTTGCTCCACTTCCCTTCTCTGTGATGTATTAAAGTATATGTTGTCGTAATTGGACATCTGTATCATAAAATTATAGGATCATAGAATGGTTTGGGTTGGAAGAGACCTTGAAGATCATCCAGGTCCAACCCTCCTGCAATAGGCATGGACACCTGCCACTAGCTCAGGTTGCTTAAAAGCCTCATTCAACCTGGCCTTGAGTACCTCTAGGGTTGGGGCATCCACGAGTTCTCTGGGCAACCTGTGCCAGTGCCTCACCACCCTCACAGAAAAAAAAAATTCTTCCTAATATCAAATTTAAATCTTTCCTCTCAGCCTAAAACTGTTTCCCCTTGTCCTATCACTGTACTCCCTGATAAAGAGACCCTCCTCATCTTTCCTGTATCGTTTACACTGTCATCATTTCTAGCAATCCTCATCAAGGACCTCTACCACAAACACAAAACATTTCCTACTGCAAATGTCTTAAACTCCAGCCACTTCTCCCCAAAGAGCAGTTGCATTAAGAACATCCTTATGGGTTATTTTTATGTCTCTGGTCACTGAGAAAAGATGCAGCTTAGTCAAAATTATTTCTTGTTTTAGACCAAAGAAAATAAGCAAGTCTGGAAACAGTATGTATAAAGAGAGAAGGACAGAGTGTAGCATGACCTCCCAGCTTTACACATGGTGCATTAACTCTGTTCCACAAAGGAGTCACAAGAGTTGGTTGGCAGAGATACATATTAGGCAATAGGAGGTGTTCTGCTGAATTCCCTAAGGTCTGAATTGAGCCTGAAATGCAAAGCTTAGAGCAAATATTTCTCTTTATCTCAGAAACTAGAAGGTTATGGAAACTGGTATGACCTGAAGGGGCTGAACAAACTCAATCCCTCTAATCTCCATTTGTCACTCAGAGGAGGTATAAGACTGAACAACTATTGTTTCCAGGAACAGCTCAGAAAATGTGTCCCATTTTGCTTGCAAAATAGTTCCTGTCTGTGCAGACCAAATCCTTGTGATCATTTCCATGACCATGTAGAATGTAGTTATGGTCAAAAAGGATTAGCTTTTTTTTTTTTAGCAAACAAACAAACAAACAAACTGCTATATTTCTTTTTTGCTTACTTTTCTTCTTTCTTTCCCCTACAGAACAGAGGAGAGTGTGGACTTTTAGGTCTCTTAGAAAAATATGCAATCTTTGAAATACTTTTAAGACAGACATAAGCCAGAAATCTAGACAAGTCATCTGATCCAATTTCTGGAGCAACACATTGGTTTGTTCAGTTATTAAGTTGAACAAGGAACATTGGTGTGAACAGGTGTTTTAGGAAGACATCAGAGACTCTCAAGAAGCCACTTCTTCTGCTACAGTTTGACAACGATTTGCCTCACTCATTGTACAAACCCCCTCATTTTGTCTTTTTTTTTCATGTATCTCTGTTCAGCTTACAACTGTCAATTCGTGTTTCCATCTGTTGGGTAACAATGCCTGTTAGAAACAGGTATGTCTCTGTTTGAGGGTTCTCCATGCTATAATCAAATTAGCACTGTGATCTGCTTCTGGTGAATTAAGTAGATTGATTTTTTTCAACTTCTCACGTGAGATATATCTGACCAGATATCTTCTACCCAACAGATGGCTATATAGCACAAGTCACCGCACCTTTGGAGTCCTCACAGAGAAATGAGGCTTTCCAGGGGGAAGTTCATCTCATCCTAAAGTGAACGTTTAAAACAGACCAGATAAATATCTCCTGCATCATTCCTGTTTCTCTCTAGCAACAATCAAGCAAGCCTGTGTTGACTACATCATGTCACTGCCTGCATTTTAGAAATTTGTATTTAGGCAAGTTGAATTTGACTCTGGCTTTGCCCTCTGCACATCACACTGATGATACTTTGCATCTCCAGAAGATGCATGGCTTTAGTGTCCATATATGAGGATGCCTCTCTTGCTCAAAATCTGGTTAAGGAGATATAGCTGGATATCAATATCTATGTTGTACATAGTCTGTGCTTTCTATTGATTGTGCCTTTTCAATGAGTTACACATGGCACTGATTCAAAAATGCCTTAATAATTATGGTCCTCCTGGAAAAAGAACAGATTAACTAACTATTAATCTCGATATTTTGATTCCATATCTGTTTTCCATTTTTCTGGTAGTAAAAACCTCTGCAGCATCACGGACTTCAGCTCCTTCCTTCCAGCTTAGTTTTCAATCATTAGCTATTCAGCTGTATCTAGTCATACCAGGCTCAGCCACTAGCCCAGCTAGACAGCTGCCAGCTGTTTTATTTTTAAATAAATACTTACATCTGTCAAGTTATAAGGCAGTAAGCAATGAATCCATTCTTGATGGTGCTTTTCTTCTCTTCTACTTGAAGAAGGCAAGCTATGTATTACACAATCTTTGCAATAAAAGACAAGGGATTCATCACTCTGAGAAAATTCCATTTAATTTACGCAAAGCATATTTAAGTATTGGTGTATTAACCATAACTCCAAAGCGGTTTACTAGTCTGAAGGAAAGAAGTGTAATGAAAATCCTTTCTCTTGCCCAATACCTTATCCCTGTTTTAAGTATGGTTGAGTGTAATGCACTCATATGATAAATATGGTCACTATAATGTATTTATGTATAGATATGAGGCAACAGGCATGGCTAAGTAGGAACTTGCATGTGTTTCTGACTAGGATAAATGAGAAAGTTTTTTTATCAGAGTTCTGCTTTTCTCTTAGCGTGTCTCCTATCCCACACTGTAGGAACAGCTCAGGTGTTCCCTGTCCCTATCTGTCCCTCTCCCCTCTGTCTTGCCCATTCTATCTCCATCCCTGCCTTCTTCACTCCATCAGATTTACGAGCTCTGATTGAAGGCACTTTCAAGGTAATGGACAGCACTTCTGATCAACTTTTTGTTGCAATTTTTTTTCTCACCTGTGTCTGTGTCCCAACAGATGTATGGACTATATTAGAGAACCAAGTTTCAGCCTACACTTGATGTGTTATCTCACATCGACTTCATCTTTAGGTATAAACTGGTCTGATACAGATAATGAAGACAATCCATGATGTTTGCCTGTCACATACTTGGCCTTGTTTTTGGGAAAGCAAGAATGAATCATGGTAGAGAAGAGATTCCTCCAAAGAAGTGATCTTTGTTGTTAAATTTTGCTGCACACTGTTGTGGGCAGTAAGCTGAGATGACTCAGGTGAGACCACAAAGCCCCCCTGCAGCTCCCTCCACATTGCTTGAAAAGTGATTGGTATCCATTGGCTTCTAGTTGGTAAGGATCAACTTAACTTAAATCAATATAATGAAGGCTTCCATTGATTTGACAGGGTACACACAATAGTTTGTGCTGGTTGAAATAATAATTTTTAAAATGTTTGGTACTTTTAGTTAAAAAACTGGTAGACAAGCCAGTTTGAGAGCTGCAGATATAACAAGTATTTTTAGTGGTGTTTCATTGCAGGGGTAGTAAAGACTAGGCAGAAGTGAAAATCTTGTGGGATAAATCTGAAAGAGTTAGAGACATGAAATAATTTAAGAAGAATTCAAAGCATGTCTAGCATTTGGAAACTGGTCTTTACTTAGCTAATATAATACTCCATTTTAAAAAAGTACATAAAAATGTTGGGTGTTCATTTCTTCCCCTATTTTTCTTCTATTTATATCAGAAGATTTTTATAATCGTCTATTCCCAACGTCACACAAATAACCCTCTGACAATTGGAATAATGTTTTCTAGAGGATTAGGGGACTTTATAAAACAATCACTGGTTCATGTGGGAATAATCAAATACTAATTGCAGGCATTTTTGTTTCTTAATTTCTTTGTGTTGGTACCTTGATTTGTTTCTCAAATTTAAAAAAGAAGGGTACAAAGCCACTAAAAATCTAAAATTACAATGTAACCATATGGTAATATTAAGTTTAGGAATTTTAAGCACTTAAACCAACTGTTCAGGGTATTTTCTCCTTAATGTGCTTACATAAATCACATTAGTTTTAATGAGAGTTATTTTTCAAATTTATAGACTTCTTCAGATGGTTCCTTATCTCTCAAGGTAGCTTATGTAAAGACCGAGCACATTTCTGCAAATCAAAGACTATGGAATTCAAATTTTAACTCCGACACTGGGTTTCTGGATGTCATTGAATACACCATTTATGACCAGACTTTTGGAAATGGTTTTTGCTTTTTAATGCTCAACTTTAGAAAGCTGAATTTCTTAATACGTAGCATTCAAATTACTGATGTGACGTGATATTTATGTAGCAGTTTTAGAACTGGTCTGTTCTATGAATTCATCTATAACAAAACCTGAAGGAGAAAAGAATTGCTGCCGCTATTTAAGCAAACAGTGCACAGAACTGCTGTCTGTCTTGGGTTTCTCATCAGTGTGTTGCTGAAATCCTCGATTTCTGGAAACAGCTTATTTTGGGAATGTTGCTGCCCTGGTAGGCAGCTCAGCCCCTCACAGAGGGGTAGACGAGAGAACTGGAAGGGTAAAAGTGGAAAAAAATCATGGACTGAGATAAAGACTGTTTAATAGGTAAAGCAAAGCTGTACACACAAGCAAAGCAAAATAGGAATTCATTCACTACTTTTTGGCAGGAAGATGTTCAGCCATCTCCAGGAAAGCAGGGCTCCATCATGCGTAACAGTTACTTGGGAAGGCAAACACTATAACTCTGAACATCCCCTTCCTCTTTTTTTCCCCCCAACTTATATTGCTGAGCATGACATTATATGGTATAGAATATCTGTTTGGTCAGTTGGGGTCATCTGTCCTAGCTGTGTCCCCTCCCAACTCCTTGTGCATCCCTGGCCTGCTGGCTGATGATGTGGTGTGACAAGCTGAAAATGTCTTGATTCTGTGTGAGCACTGCTCAACAATAACTAAAACATCCCTGTGTTGCCAACATTGTTTTCAGCACAAATCTAAAATAGAGCACCATATGAGCTGCTATGAAGAAAATTAACACTGTCCCAGCAAAAAAAAGTACAAGAGAAAATCTCAAAATTTAGAAAAAAACATATTTCTAGATTTGATGACTTATATTAATACTTATGTATTTATATTTTATATTTATGTAATAATATATATAATGCAAATTTATATTAATTGTATTTTTATTTATATATAGTATTTCTAGTTTTAATATAAACAATTACTGAATATGCCTTAAAAATTCATAAAGCAGAATTCAAATCAAAACTATCCAAAATTCAGCAGGACCAGAGAAGTTATCATCCCCCTGTACTCGGCACTGGTCAGGCCTCATCTTGAATATTGTGTACAGTTCTGGGCCCCCAGTTTTGGAAAGATGTCAGGATACTGGAATGTGTTCAGAGGAGGGCAAAAAAGACGGTGAAGGAGCTGGAGCACAAGCCCTATGAGGAGCGACTGAGGGAGTTGGGGCTGTTTAGTCTGAGGAGGAGGAGGCTCAGGGGAGACCTCATTGCTCTCTACAACTACCTAAATGGAGGTTGTAGTCAGACAGGGGTTGGTCTCTTCTCTCAGGTGACCAGTGACAGAACTAGAGGGCATGGACTTAAGCTTCGTCAGGGAAAGTTTAGGCTTGATGTGAGGAAGAAGTTCTTCACTGAAAGGGTGATTGGCCATTGGAATGCGCTGCCCAGGGAGGTGATGGAGTCACCGACCCTGGAGGTGTTTAAAGGGAGACTGGATGAGGCACTGAGTGCCATGGTTTAGATGATGGGTTGGTGTTAGTGTTGGTGTTGGTGTTAGTGTTGGTTATAGATTGGACTTGATGATCTCAGAGGTCCTTTCCAACCTTATGATACTGTGATACTGTGATAATGTTGAATAAAGATTTATTTTAACATTGATTAGGAGATTTTGTGATGACCTAGTTAATTCGTTTTGAATTTGGCATTATAATAGAAGTCAGTAAGAATCTTTTGAGTGCATTCATCTATACTAAACCCAAGAGAAAAACCAACACACAACAAAGCTTCCTCCCTACCTGGCAGCAAGACAGCCCCAGTGCAGGTTGGTTCTCAGCCCTTGCTACCACTTTGAAACCACGTGGGCTGGCAGCCCCACACAGTGCTGCAAAGAGCTCACGTGGAGCTGGCAGTGTTCTGTACCTGCACTCACGGGAAATCGGAGGTCTATGAAGGAACTTCAGATTCTCAGCTTACAACTGGGAAGCAGAAATCATGTCAGATAAAACACAGGGCTCTGTGCACCTCATGTATCCTGCTGGACAAACCAGATTTTACCTTGGAGCTCTTGAATCCACCTTAACCCACATGTCTTGCACCTTTTGCACCCCTTTTTACGCAGGCATGGCTGTAGATTTTGGAGGCACAGCTCACCTTATACTTCCTCTATACAACTCCAACTTCACTATACCCAGTGAGGGGCAGTGCCTGGGAAGAAGTGTCTAAATACGTTTACAATGAAATTTGTCACAAGACTTATGAGTAAATAGGATTATTCAGGGAAGTAATCTGCTGGCTAGACCTGCCTTTGGGACAGAGCTGGATCTGAACTTGTATGTCACTCAGACCTTAAATGTCTTTGGATGTTGGTTATAGCACTCCGTCTTGCCCTGATGAGATTTGGAAATTCTTCAGAAAAAAGAGGACATAGGCTCACCAAGAGGTCGAAGTACTCATCAAGAAGGTTTTGTTCCACCTTTGACAGAGGCAGTGATGTACATAGACACTCATCAACTAGCATACTCAACAGGGTGCCATCAGCTGCTGCCCCTTAGCAAAACTGATGGATGGATACCATTTCCATTTACTCCTGTGCACTGGAAGGTCCTCCTCGAGGCAGATTAACTCCTTAGGGCTGGGGTGCATTACATACTTGAAGTCTTTGTATCTGGCCTATTTCATTCTCTTTTCTATAAGTTAAGAGATATCAACCAGCAGCATAACTTCTGAACAAGTTTAGGGCTTACCATCCTCCCTCTAAGACAGGAATTAAGCCAAATTTTGTGACAAGAGGCAGTTAATCCTAGTTAGGGCATGAAAGCAGTGGATTAGGAGGTTTTCCAGGCCAAAGGCAATCCCATCCTCTAACAGCTCCTTCCTGAGGGCAGTGAGGTGTTATCCATCACTTGACAACTCTACCCAAGGCTTAGGGTTTAGGTTGGCTCTGTGTCATCCAAAAGAGACTCATGCTAAGCCATGAACCATAGCCTTGAATTGGGAAGCACTGATTAAAGACTGAGGTACATTATTCAGAAGTTAAGTAGAGGTGACCATGATGACTTCTGCTGCCCATACTGCTACTGTTACTCTTCTTTGTGCCTTATATATTGCTTGCCACCACCTAAGTTTTCACTGACTCACTCAGGGATCCTCAAACCTTATTGATTTCTCAAGAATCACAGTTTTATCAGCCTTGAGAAAGCTTTGGGACTGCTTGGGTCTGGGTTTTAAATACTTGCGTTCTTGCTGTAGCGTAGTTCTTACTCCTCAGAAATAAGCATTTCTATTTAAGTTCAAGATTTCATGGCTACAAAGTATTTTGAAAAACCAAAACCTCACTTTGTTTCTTTTTAGACATGGGTAGATTGGACTGGTCAGTGTACGTGAGAAGTTAAAACTACCTAATTTGCAGTATTAGTGGTGTAAGCTGGCTGTTGTACAACTCAGACCAAAATAATGTGAACATACAGAGATAAAAGGAAAGATATTGTGTGATTACATGGGATTTTTTTTTGACTGGAGGTCCAGACTTCAGCCTCCTATTTATTTTGGGGAACTTTTTTTTCCCTTTCATTACCTAAACAATAAAATACAGCAGTAACTCCTGATCTGCAGTCTTGGGAGCAGGCAAATACGCCCTGAACTAGACGGTTACCTGTATTACCTTTCATTGAGACAAAGATTATTGCTGTGTGCTAGAGAAAAGAGCAAATTCCTTTCCAGTTTGAACAGCAGGTGACACCTACTCTGCAAAATGAACTGTCCAATGAGATTTTCAAAATAATTACCTCTTAGTGTAGCTCAGATCTCATTCCAAACTTCTTCTTGGTTTCTTTTGCTGCTATGGGTTGGGGAGGGCTGTGTTGCACTGGGAAAGGAGCAGACTTACCATGCACAGTAACAGTTGCTAAATTCCTTCAGCTTAAATGGCATTAAGATAAATTCTTTTCTGAAGGAAAAACAAAACAAAGAAGGATAAGAGGAAAGTCTGTGACAGGGAGCACAGCATGTTAGCCAGCTGTGTCTGTTCCATCCTGTGCAAAGGAGGTTTCACGGGAGACAGTACACTTCAAAATGCAGAGGTGTGACAGAGCCGAAAGATCAGATATATCAGTGCATGTCTCAGCAGGCTTGTTGATGCATTAGCACTGTGCTTCTTTAGACTAGTAAAAACAATCTGCAAATTTATCCTAAAGTTGTTGTCTTGATGTTGCTACAGAATTTAACGTGTTAAAGCTTTCCCTCTTTGCAGCTTTCCACTTTCTCACCCCTTTCCCATCTCCAGGAAAGGCCTTGGAAACAGTTCAAGCCACTCATACCTCTTCAACCCCATAATTGTAGATGAGCGTTTTGTCACCCTCACAGGTTTCCATGAAGAATTGTCTCGGCAGTTGACAGTCCCCTCCACTCTCTGCACTGGGTGCTGGAGAGCACTTGAAGAGCTTCAGACTCATTGAAAATTAGGAGAACATCCATAGACAAATTCCTCAAATACATCCATAATTCTCATTTGCGTAACAATTCCTTCCCTTCCCTTCCCTTCCCTTCCCTTCCCTTCCCTTCCCTTCCCTTCCCTTCCCTTCCCTTCCCTTCCCTTCCCTTCCCTTCCCTTCCCTTCCCTTCCCTTCCCTTCCCTTCCCTTCCCTTCCCTTCCCTTCCCTTCCCTTCCCTTCCCTTCCCTTCCCTTCCCTTCCCTTCCCTTCCCTTCCCTTCCCTTCCCTTCCCTTCCCTTCCCTTCCCTTCCCTTCCCTTCCCTTCCCTTCCCTTCCCTTCCCTTCCCTTCCCTTCCCTTCCCTTCCCTTCTCTCCCCCCAATTTTTGCAAAATTTCTGCATCTACAGACACTTTTCAAAATCTGCTGTGAGCAGCAGGTAAGTCGGAAGCAGACCTAGGAAGCCTCAGCGTCTCCCCATCACCACTACCATTTCCTAGACCTTATGCTTTTTTACTGTTTTTACAACCACAACCGTGCAATGGGCCCTGCCTCCCTTTCCTTATTTTGGCACCATGCAGCTGCAGATAGAGCAGTTTGAGTGATGGTGCTTTTGCAAACAACCTGCTGTGAAGCAGCACATTCATATAGCCAGAAAGTTCTGCAGATGCTCTCTAATCTCTGAACAGAGTAAACATCTCTGTGCCACCTTAGCAAGGAGACCATCCTTGTTATATTCTATCAGATCAACTCTGTTTTTTTTCATAATATGCTACAGAACAACCTTGTGTGCCACGGTGAGCTGCACCAGCAAAGCAAATCTGCTGACTGAGCCATCAGTGGACACAAAGATTTATTTCTGAAGAAAAGTTTGAATGAGATAAAATTGCCATGGAAATGTTCAGGTTTCTGAGACTCCATAGGGTACAAACAAGCAATAGGGCAAAGCCAGACACCATCAACAGCTGAGTGAGTAACTCACAGCAAATTATAGTTTTGATTAAGTTCACCCTTTTCCTAGACACAGAGAAATCATTAAAGTTCTTGGAAGTCCTCTACTTGATTTTGATAATAATAAATTGAGTCCTTTATGCGGAGGAACAACATAAGCATTGCCTATCTGTTAACTCCCCTGAAGCCCTGGAGAGAGAGGGTGTTCCAGCATCCAAGGTGTTTCAGAAACTTTGAGGATCTTGTCACTAGGTGAATTCTGCCTCCTCTAAAGTCTTGCCTTTTGCAGTTGAGAGAACAACTCATAAGTAATCTTACCTCTTGTTTTTAAGGCAGAGGAGCCTGGCAAAATGGAAGTGTCATACACTGGTGCATAAGTAATAAGGCTAGGAGTCAAATTGTGTCATTGCTTTCTTCACGAAGATCATAGGTGATTTGTGCTTGTCCCCTATAGGTACATGAAGCATACAGGTACATGGAGACATCTAAACAATTCCATAGTTACTGAAGAGCAAATGTCTCTGTTTAATCTATATTCTACACTGATCATCCAGCCATCCTTCCACATTGGCTTGCATTGTACTTGTAGTCAGGAACCAGCAAACTTCAGGCAGCTCACAGATGAGTATGGATGTAGCCTAAGATAGTTAAGTAGCCCATATCACCATAGTAACTGCATGCTGTTGCATTAATTTCAGAGAGATGAATGAAGCTTGTAAATCAAAGGGTATCTATACAGACCTGTATGATAACATGTGAAAAAACTGCACCAGTTCTGAATGAAACAGTCAGGCTTTCCTGTCTGGTTTATCCTGCGTTCTAGGAGGGCTAATTGCCTGGTTAGAAAACTTCATTAGCGTGGTGAGCCTGCTTTCAATAGCTGAGCTGATGTGTTCAGATATGGCTTGGGCATATCTGCACAGCACTGCACTGAGCCATATAAGGCCAACCAGAAGTATGAAAAAGCCTCTACAGCACTGGCCTCGACAGGTTTTCTAAAACTGTGGTTGTGATAGAAGAATTTACCAGGTTTTAGTATTGTCTTTCTCACTGGCAAGGTTTTCTTATCATCTTTACACACTGATAAAGATAGGATGAATTGTTCTATGATTCTATGGTTCTCTATGGAGAAAATAAGAAACTAGTTAAGATGGGCTGGATTTCTCGTTTTACTGCTGTTGTCAAAAGCCCACCCTGTTTTCTACAGAAATGAAAGAAACATACCCATCAGCGGCAAACACAGGTATGAAATTCTGGTTTATTTGAGCTGTCTTACTGGGAAGGGAGTATGCAAGCACTGCTAAAACAAATTGGTGTCTGGCAGCATGTGGCTGAGCTTGTTAACTGTCCCCGTGGCAATGAATCCAACCAGAAGCAGGAGAGGACACAGACTGTCATAATCACACAGACTGTCACACTCACAGTTACTCCAGAAGTATCTCCTATTTTGGCAATGACTCAGGAACATGATCTGATTGAGGATTCCAGGATTCTCATGGCCTTAAACTTTTGCAGAACTCCATCGGGAGATTTTTTTTTATGACCATAAAAAATGGAAGGTGGTCTGAGGAACATCAACTTATTGGCATCTAGAGCTGCATTAAAATAACTACAGGTTGAGAAATGCCCCCAGGTTGAAGGGCTTTAGCTGAAGAGGACACAAATATAAGTTTTCAGCATCCGTGACCTGTGGTTCACATGAACCAGCTGCACTCTGCACCCTACAGATTAAAGATGTTCTGATCATGTTGTCTTTACTTATGTGCAATGTAAGGAAGTGGGTTTTTTTCCTTTTATTTTAGTAAATGCCCTACCACCAGTCTCATTTCTTTTCCCTGCAAAGCTATTCTTTTTCCAATAATTCTTCTGGCAACACAGACAGTGATAATTCAGGTCACAGGTTTTGACAGTGAAACCACATCATCATCAAGTCACTGCTAATAAATATGTTTTTTTTCTTGCTTCTCATGGATTTGTTTTCGTGTCCAACACTACTACTTGGAGAGGCAATGAAAAATTCATTGCTGCAGCAGCAGCTTAGAAACCCTCTAAAGCCTTACATGGGGCTGCCCCTTTGCTGAACTTTTAATTCCATAAAGGGTAGGGAATCCCAGACACGAACATGGTGAGTAGCAATGTCACACCCCAAGTGGGAAAGTCTGGAGGAGGCACAAAGCAACAGTGGGAGCATCTGAAGGCACTGTCAGTGTCTCTGAGAGACCAAGTGAGTGCATTGAAGGGAAGGAACAGCAAAGCCATGCCACATGGCAAGTCATACTTATCATGCAGAAATACAAGGGTTTTGGCCCTCAATTGGGAAGGCAAAGTGAAGGAGGACAATTTCTTCCTGCTTCTGACCACTTGCACAGGGCTAGGCAAACATACAGCAACAATTCTATAGCAAACATAGCACTTTTCAACCACATCATGATGTTCCACCCTAGAATTAGTACATCAAACTTCTGGTTTATTGGAAAATTAAATTAAAAATTACTTAAATGAGAGTCAGAATTTAACCAGACAGCAGGTCCTGTTATGCATTGATTTCAGCACCTTGTGTGGGTATCCCAGGAGCTCTGAGATAAGCTGAGGCCAAAGACAGATTCTTACAGTGAGTTGATTGTTGCTGCGAATGTCATCTCTATAAATCAGCTATATCTCAAATGATTTTAGTGACACTTTGCTGGATTTATACTTGAGAGCAGACACTGACCTTAAGCACATGGTCTGAACAGGGCCAGTCCTACTCAGCTGAAGCCATTTGGAGCTTTTCCAATACCATTTGATTGGCATTAAGGCTAGATTTATAATGAAAGAGTACATAATAGCCCAAGAATTGAATCAAATATATCTAACCTGGGTCATATTTTCAGACAGAAAATGCTGGTGGATCTATAGACTGGGGACAGAGTGACTGGAGAGTAGTCAGGCAGAAAAGGACCTGGGAGTGCTGGTTGACAGGAAGCTCAACATAAGCCAGCAGTGTGCCCAGGTGGCCAAATGGCATTCTGGACTGCATCAGGAATAGTGTAGTGAGCAGGACCAGAGAAGTTATCGTCCCCCTGTACTCGGCACTGGTCAGGCCTCACCTTGAATATTGTGTACAGTTCTGGGCCCCCCAGTTTGGGAAAGATGTTAGGATACTGGAATGTGTTCAGAGGAGGGCAACGAAGATGGTGAGGGGGCTGGAGCATAAGCCCTATGAGGAGCGACTGAGGGAGTTGGGGCTGCTTAGTCTAGAGAAGAGAAGGCTCAGGGGAGACCTCATTGCTCTCTACAACTACATAAAAGGAGGTTGTAGTCGGGCAGGGGTTGGTCTCTTCTCTCAGGTGATCAGTGGCAGAATTAGAGGGTATGGACTTAAGCTTCGTCAGGGAAAGTTTAGGCTTGATGTGAGGAAGAAGTTCTTCACTGAAAGGGTGATTGGCCATTGGAATGGGCTGCCCAGGGAGGTGGTGGAGTCACCGACCCTGGAGGTGTTTAAGGGGAGACTGGATGAGGCACTGAGTGCCATGGTTTAGATGATGGGTTGGTGTTAGTGTTGGTGTTAGTGTAGGGTTATAGATTGGGGACTTGATGATCTCAGAGGTCCTTTCCAACCTTGTAATACTGTGATACTGTGATCTTAAGCCAGCTCAGTTCAGGTTTTAACCAAAAATCAGGACGTGGATCTTCAAATGTTACTGTGAAAGGTCCATGCTTGATTATTTAAAAATAATATTTTAATTTGAGCTTTTTCCTCAACAGCACACATCTTGCTTGCTCATTAAAACTAATAAGCTACCTTCTCCAGAAAAAGCAATATCCTCATCTATGTTTCAGGAAGAAGGTGACAAGGGAGCAAGGACAGCATGACAGTTCAAGAATGCCCAAAGCCCTTCCTTGCTTTAATGTGATGCAGAGAACAGTTTTGCACAGCTCCGTAGCTGGAGCAGCTCTGTCCCCATGGCTTTCCAATCTCTAATTTCTATGACCCTGTGAATCTGGTGTACACACAATGCGTGACTGATGCTTCTACATGGAACAAGCTGCATTATTTTTTTTTCTCACCAACCACACAACTAGAAAATTGATTCCAAGATTGTGTGAAAGTTCATCCCTGGAAAGACATCTGACTTTAGTGGGTGGATTTGAGCACAGATTAGTTTTAAGAAGGTAGGAAGGAGGGAGAGAGGAAAGTGTTGGCTAAATTTGAGAAGAATTACACATATTCCTTTACAATAACAGGAGCTTCCTAGGATGCAGATGGAGTGGGAAGGAAGGGAAGAGGGGCTACAAAACCCACAGATCATATGGCTTTGTGGCTGAGAGGTACAGCTGCTGCAACAGCCTGGCTTTTGTAGCTGTGCTCTCCCTTTCCTTCTCTCCTTGGCCTGTTTTGCTGGTGCAGTGACATTAGGCTGCCAGAGGTGGGTCACGTAGCTCCCATCTATACCTAGAAATGTTGTCATGTCAGTGATGATGGTTGTTCTTAGGGTAGGCTGGATCCAGTAGCCTGAGGGAGGTGAGGCTGGGGCATGTCCATGCCCCAGGTTCCACCAGTAGACAGGCTGAGCACCTGTTCCCTGCAGGTATACACATACACACAGAGCACACCACATATATACACATATACACAGCTGGCCACATGGCTCATAGGCACAGAGAGCACTCACACAACGTGCTAAGCACTCACATGAACACAGGGAGCACCAGTAGCTTCATCCTGCTCCCCTCTCTGTCTGAGCAGGACAACGATCAGTATATGCACACACATATATGTACAGGTTGGATCCCTCCGGCAGCTGAGCTCAAGACACTCTATTTACCCAGTAGTTCCTCCTTGATCCCAGTCCCCTCAGTTACTTTCACTTGGAGATGCAAGCACCCATGGGCGCAGCCCCAGTGTGGTTGTGGCGCACATCATCTCACTCACATGCGTACGCACACACACGAAGTGTTTTGTCCTGAAGTGGGACAAAAAAAAATATATCAAGCTTGCACAACTTTTAATTTTCACATGAAATATTAGGGCTTTAGGGAAGGGCCCGACTGTCCAAATCCATTTAGTCTCCATATTTTCATTTGGTCTTAAATGACAACATCTTCCAAGTCCATGTTTACCTTGTTGTGTTGTCTCTGTTGCAAATGTGCTTCCTATCACCCTGCTTGCAAGTGCTGCTGTTGAGAGGTGAATGGAGAAAATAATTCATGAAAATGAGCAGAATGGGAAACCCAGGAATAATTAGAATACTCTGAGCAGAGCTGAGGTTTGGGGACTGGAATATTGTTTCTTTTAAAATTATTTTGGCATTTAGAGACTGCATTATCCCCCTTATACATTGCAACAAGTCAAAGTTATGACTTGGGTTCACTGAGACTCATTTTTCACGCTAGCTTGGATAACACAGAGTGAATTTCTTCAGAATGTTTAGATACTAAACACAAAAAAAATGGTTTTAAAATGCCGAGTCCTCTTCATTGCACAAGTAAAATTGTGCTTCATCCCTTCCATGTGGGACTCCTTTGCTGAGCTGTGAGACATGGCAAGATACCAAGGAGTGGAAAAAGGGATCAGCAGTCTGTTGGGTCACATCTGTTGCTTTTCTATCCAAAACTCGATATTTACTGTCCTGCCAGCATCCTCTCCCATAAAATGGTACTAGAAAAATTGTAAAGATATAGATACTAAATTGTAGTGAAAATAAACTGCTTCAGATATCCCCAATCTATGGATAAGATGCATTTAGCAACTCCGTATAAGGGTTCAACAATGTTATACTACATAACAAGTATGTTTATCAAGGTAATGCTCGGTTTAATCAACTCCAACCTAACTGGATTTTGCTGCTAATCACTGCCCAAACATGATGTCATGAATGAGTCTTTCAACATAAATAAAATTTAAAGGAGGTCAAAAATACTGGTTGCTGAAACTAAATTTCGAATTGCTATGATACTACCAAATTTTAATTTCAAAGGCTCTGCCAGATGGTGTGCTGGAAAGAAAGACTTTTAAGCAATCAGCCACTCAGATATGACCGGTGGATGAGTTTCAGTCACATTCATTAGTGACCCAGCTCATCCTTTTAGGCTGCCTTGGGATGTTCGGCTTCTGCGTTACCAAAGGGTTCAGCCCTCAAGTCAGGCAACGTGGAAAAAATGTCTCTTATACAAGGACACCTATTGATTTGGTGGGGTTTTTTTCCAGAGTTTCAAGCATTGGCATTTTGTTTCTTAATCTCCAGATTCCTCCACCCACCTCAGACAACAACAGAAGGTATGAAAATTCCATGTCACCCTGGGGCTCTCAAGTCTTCCAAATTTTTACAATAGAATTGGGAATGATACCAAAATTCAAGACAAAGTTTTTAAAGATTTGGGATTGCTTGGGTTCTGATGCTTGATTAAAGTCCTTAGTACCTACCAGCACAGTAGTGAACCTTGGGACATCCTATGGTTTCCAAACTCTCTTCTTTTCAGGGTGACAAAGGGTTCTTCAGCAGCCCTGGCAGGTACCATGCAAGTTTACAGTTAATGAAAGATTGCTGCAAATGGTACATTACCATGGATATTTCAAAATGGTATTTTCTAGCAAAATCCAGATCTACAGACTGCATAATCTCTCATGGTTGTACTCTATTTACAACACTAGCCCTATCCTTATAAAATTTACACTCAGGTACACAAAGACCAAGGTGACTGACAACTAGGAAAATCAGGAAGTCTTTGAGGAATTTATGAATCTTTTTGGAAAAGAAGTGTCTTCATTTTCTAATTTGAGATCCACTATCTCTGTTTCTAATCTAGAACTATCAGACAGTCTTAGCTTGCTGTTCTGGGGCTACTATATTTTTATATCAAATCCCCAACAAATACGCCATCAAATTGCTAAGAACTTGCCTTCACAGAAGTGTTTTGCCACCACAACAAGACTGCAAGGCACAGATAAACTAAGATTCTCCCTCTTTCTGTCAAATATGTTATTAACTGTGCTTAGGCTTTGTCTTCCATTATTTTAACTTGCTTATTAAAAGTTACAAATGAGCTATTGAAGAAAAAAACACCCAGGTGTCAGAATCCAGCTCTATTTTTGCATCATTTTTACAGAAAAGAAGAATCCCAAGGAAACTGCTTTGTGGTGGCTGGCTTCATGGAAGGTGAAGGATCCATGCTGAACCATGAGAAAGAGGCTACTGCTTCTTGCTCTTTGGCAAGAACCCTATGGGCTTCCTTTTCTTGCTAGCAGAACAACAGAGTAAATGGAGACAGGAAAGTTCTATAGATTTGCTGTCATAAAAATATAGTTTGCACACAGTGATGATTTCAGCAAGTCTAGTAGTGCTTTCCCTTGACCTCAAGGGCAAAGATGAAGAAAAGCATCAATGCCTGGGTTTTAATGCCCAAATTGAAGATGGACAGACTACAGTCCCTCAGCGCAGTAGGGCTGGTGTGGAAAATTGTGTAGTGCGGGATAAAGGGTGTGGGGTACCACGTGATAGCATGGGTTTAGAATTCTGGCTTTGTCCCTTCCCATGAACCCCTTGGAGGCTTATTCCATGATGCAGATCATTTTCATATGACCAAGATTTCCAAGTACTCTTTAACAGATGTCCCAAGTCCCCAGACAGTATCCTTCTCCCAGGACAATCCTGTCTCCCTCTTTACTTTTTATTTTTAACATACTGTGGCACAACGTAGCCCTCTCTGTTCCCTTCTTTAAGCGTTTTCTCGACCAAGTCTTTGGCAATATCTCAAAACCTGTAAAAAGTGCATTTCATTGGTGCATTTTGCAAGCATAGGATGTACAATAACATCACCCTTCTCTTACCCAGTGTATGATGCCCCATGGTATATACTTACTAAGTACTATACTCAAAGCTGTACAGCAAGGCTGCAACACAGATACAGAGCCCAGAAAGCAGAAGGACAGCTCCAGTTGTTTATTCTTAGGATTGTCATTCATCTGACTGAAATATTCTGGAAGAACTATATTAGGTTGTGTGATTAAAGGCTCATCTCCATGCACACAAGGAAGCCAGAGGCACAAGGAGGGAAGCCACAGTATCCCAGTTGGAGACACTAGCCCCTGAGCTCGGACAAAGCTGTCTCAGGAGAGCCTCAGCCTTATGGGCTGGAGGTGGCACCCTCCCCAGGGGAAACAGGGACAGAGAAGGATCGATTCCTTGGATATGGGACACATTACAGGATGCAAGGGAAGAGCATCTGGGGATTGCACAAGACCTATACTGGGAGAGTTTAGGGCAGAAAAAAGCACAGCAAAAGAGAGTGTTCTAACTAGTTTAGGGAGGAAGAAGTGTGGAAAAATAGAGGGGAAGGAGAATTAAGTGGCCAGTCCAGTGTAAACATGTTGCTGGTCAGTGTGTTTGTATGCAAGTCATGTTCCTAGCAATAACTCCATAACACTTACAGGGATCCGTTAGCAAGAATGTGGCCCTATGTTACAGGAAGACTTTACTTCTGGTAATTAATTGCTTCAGCTCACATTTGCTTTAGCACAGCACAGCAAGTGAGGTGCTATTCCTAGCCCAAGCAGCACCAGTAAGTGGAGAAGATAGGAATGCACCTTACTTCTCTGTTTTAGGTTTCTTTTGTGTGTTTGTAGAAGCACTGTCACCTGTCCAGCAGACTGAGTTAGTCTTCTGATTTTCTTAGAGCCAGTTGCACCTCTGGGGAAAAAAAAAAGCTTTATTGAGAGCAACAAATAAAGGAAATAATTTGTATTAATCCAGATAGATACGGACAACCTCACAAATAAAAATCATATAAGGAATGCCCAGGCTTGAATAAAATTAAATTCAGTGCGGAATTTGCTAATCTGGAAGTGTGAAAGCTCCTAAAAGGACCTAATCCTTATCACAAAATACAAGTCCCCATAAAGTAGAAAAACACATAGATCTTCCCTGTGCTAATTATCTGGCAGATGACTACTAGAATTGTTACATTATATGCCAGAGTCTGAGTTATGATCCTGAGATACTGATAAATACAGCCATCCGATGATAAGAATTTCCTGCTGTTTATAATTTCTTTGGTTTTACTTTTAATCTGTTTGGCTCTACATGGGATTAAAACCATTATTTCTGAACCTGGAAGCCCTCCAATCTTTCACTCTCAACCAGACTGATGTTCTTGTCAGGTTCATAGCAAAGATCAACTGCAGTGAAAGGAAGCTTTGTGTGTTCAGAGTCACAGGGACAAAGGGCAGACACCCTGGGCTTGGAGCCCTGCTTTGGTTTACTGCAGCGCTCTTCTCAAATGCCAGATGTTTTCGATGAAGTGGTCTGGACTCTTTGGATTGAAACTGCTAAGAAAGACTTTCAATGAGCTTTGCTGCTATACAACAGTTCGTTGGTACAATTTGACTTCTCCGTGTGTCATTGCATCTTCGGGTAGCTTGTTAGTATTTTCAAGTTCTTTGGGATACCATCTTTTCTATTGCCCAAATCTCAAGCATTATTTCACACGAGACCTGCTCCTGAAACGGTCTGATTTTTGTCACTCTGCTTTGATGCATGACAAAGTGACTTTTTGTGAATTTTGTACAGTTCAAGACAAAATACAGTGTAATGAAAGGGAAGTATATTCAAGGTCTGTAGGCAGTTCTATGTCACTTAAAATATCCCTACTACTTACAATCCTCATGTGTGCAAACCTTATTGAAAGACAGTACTTCCCAGTTTATCTCACTGGCATTTACTTCCTGAGTTTCAAATCATGATGAGGCTAAATCCTGCTTACGTAGGAAATTAGGTTATTTGATGACCAAAGCCCCCAAAATGATCACATCAATCCTCACATTGAGGGCTTTCCCCCTTATGTACCTTAAGCTCCTCAAAGTGATTGAGACCATCATCTTCTACTGGAGTCTATAGGAAATGAAAATGATTTGACATTTGTTTGGAGTATTGTAGGATAAGGCTTCCTTTCATGCTGGTGTATTAAAAGGTCTTAGAATATTTGTTTTTGCATTACGCTATCGTTTCCGCAAACAACAGGGAACAGCAGGCCTCCCTTAGGGTGGAAATTTGTTTTGATGATAGAATATATTCAACATTTTTCTGTAACAGGTTGTCTTCTCAAAATATCTCATTAAATTGATAACCTTTAAGGAAGCATTGTACCTTATGAGATGACTGCCTGCTATTTTATCATGACACTGAGACTTATTTTAAGATCTCCTACTCTTTCATCTCCCATAGGACCTGCAAAGAGGTAGGTGGCACTCATGTGACACCTGTGCTGATGGCTCAGGAAGATCTCCCACCAAATCCTGTGCCATTTATGCTGTTGGCAACTGGCCTGGGGCTCTGAGGTAGGCAAGCAAGATGAGCAGACATGTGAAACACAGGCATGCATACAGTCGCCCTGTGCATGTTTGGTGTAAATGGTGTTATCTGCAACATCTTTGTAAATATTCCTTTCAGCAAAAGAGCCGCTTCAATTTTGTTATCTCTGACTTCTTCCATGGCCAATAACCATTACAGAGAAACCAGTGCTCCTGACTCAGTTTTTCAGAAGGGTTCACCTTTCCTGCTAAGACTAATTGAAACTGATGTAGATATGAGGATGTACAATTCCCTTTGGGTGTGGAAGACTTGAGTATTTTCATTATACAAAATCTTATCTATCAGAGAGCTTAATTAGAAAAAAAAAATCATAGAATAATAGAATGGTTTGGGCCAGAGGTGACCTTAAAGTTCATCCAGTTCCAAGCCCCCTGCCATGAGCACAGACACCTCCCAATAGACTAGGCTGCTCAAAGCCCCATCCAACCTGGCCTTGAACACTTCCAGGGAGGGGGCATCCACAACTTTCCTGGGCAACCTGTGCCAGTGTCTCACCACCCTCATTTTAATCAATCTATTCCTAGTGTCTAATCTAAAACATCCCCCTTCAAATTTAAAGCCATTCCCCTTCTTTTTATCACTACTTGTCTTTGTAAAAAGTCCCTCTCCAGTTTTCCTATAGACTCCTTTCAGGTACTGAAAGACTGCTATAAGGTCTCCCTGGAGCCTTCTCTTTTCCAGGCTGACCAGCCCAACTCTCTCAATATGTCCCCATAGCAGAGATGCTCCAGACCTCTGATCATCTTCATAGACCTCCACTGGACCCCTTCTAACAGTTCCATATATGTTGGGGATTCCAGAACTGGACACAGTTCTCCAGGTGTGAACTCCCGAGAGTGGAGTAGTAGCTAGGGATTTTCTTAAGCTGTTTGAAGTCAATGGCCCTATAATCCTTAGCAGCTTCAGTGATTTGATTGTATGTGTTCACTGTCCTGAGGTTACAGACATTGGTGATGTTCTCAAGAGGAGGTCTGGAGCCATATAATCATTGTCCTAGTTAATAGATCAACTTGGGAGAGGAATGTGGTTTCTGTCTTGCAGACTTACAGTTTTTCTGCCCATGTTTTTAATCCCTACAAAAATTCCCTGGTTTTGGTTGTGTATGTGTGTCCCACATGGCTCATGCATAAGCATTTCAGAATAATAAAAATACTTCCAGTCCTAAGTCCAATTTTATTACATTCTTAAGAGTTTATTTTTAGAGTTAGTAGGGTGGACAAATTATTCTTCTGTCTAAGCTAACCTTTAGCTTTCCTTAATAACAGGCCTCTCCATCTGTGTGATCTTTACAAAGTAAAATGTCGTTCAATTAAATCTAATCTTTCGCTTGCAATTCTTGCTGGAGTTTCTTCCACTACTGCTTTTGGCCCTGCTTACTCTGCCTGTACCAGGCTTCTATGTGGAGAAAACCCCACGTGGACTGAGGAGGGACTTTCTCACTTGTTGTTTAGGTTCATGTGCTGCGCCATTCACACTTAACGGCACCGGATCAGGACAGGTCTAAGCTATTCAAGCCACAGTGTAACTTTACTAATATAAACTGCAAACTATATTAACTACACAGTCAACATGATTTTTCTGTTGGCATGGTATGAAAAGCAGGTGATTGCTACTGTCTCTCTATATGTCCTCCAGCAAGTCACTTATATCTCCACCCGTATTCACTGTTTCCTTCTCTGGGTCTTTATCTCTCAGCCTGCCGCAAAACACAGGGGAAGTAATGGTAATCAAATTCATTCTTTGATACTAAAATAATGAGCATCATGGAAAAGAATTATCCATAGGTATACACGGTTATATACATATGTGTAGCTGATAACTCTATATATCTTTTTATAATTCATTATATCTCCAGACATTTTTTGCAAAAAGCTGAACTGTATGACATTTTTGTACCGAAGTTCCCCAAACCATGTTGAATCTATATTATGTTCTCTCTGAATCAAAGTTCAGTAGTATGTTTCTTACACTCACGTTGTTACATGCAGAGGGGAAGGAATACAATAGGGTTTAAATCCACGGTATACGTCCAGAACACTGGCCTGAGCTAGCCTAGGTGTAATTCTCCCTGGATACCTAAAAATAGACCCCTGAAATGTGTCCACATCTATTGTCAAGAAGGGAATCGTCTTGCAGCACAGTCTCTTGTCTTAATTGCTATAGCAATTGTAGCAAAGCCTCTTGGAGATGATTCTTGGCAGTTGTAAACCATTGTCATTCTTTGAACTAGAAGATCCTGGATCACTCTCCAAATCCTAGTGATATATCCTGTTATGCAGAGGGAGAGTATATAAATAGGAGTATATGTGTTGTATTACAAGTAACTGATTGGTGCCCAGTACAAATTCAGTACAACAGCAGTAAATAAACTCCAGGACACACAGAAATCTGATGCTCTCACCATTTGCATCATGAGAACATCAAGTGCAGAAGACAACTTCAAACAATAAAATAACTTCGTAAGTTGTGAGCACTTACTTCATATTTAATCTCACACATCCGGGTTCTTTCAGATCCTCTTAGCTGATATGTAAGCAAAGTTCTGCTAATTGCCTTGAGCAAAACTAGATGGAGTAATTTCCTGAATTCTTTGAGTGAGGAGCACAATCCATTTTAGGGGTTTGTGATCAGGCTGCTTCCTGACAATAAGATTGAAAGGATACCTGAGAAGTAGGTGACAATGGCATCACAGTGAAGGGAGAATATAGACATACATTAAAGGACAGCAGCAGTGGCAAAGAGTAATTCTCTGCTTGCAGCCAACAGCTAGAGCAATACATGGACGAGGGCTTATTTAGGGAGCAATAGGTTGCCTCATTCAATAAGGCGATAATCTGCTTCTCCCTCTCCCCCTTGATGGATAAAGTTCCTGTCTGAAGGCAGAGTGGATTATTCTCTATGTGGAAATTGGATTATAGCTGAAGAAAATGGAGCACTGTGTTGCTACAGCTCATTAGACAGAGGCTTAACTGTCACCTTCCTGCAGATCTGCTTGGTTCAGGTGCTGGCAGCATGTGTTGTGAGCGACAACTCCCAATGTGGTTCAGGGTGCAGATGATAGGAATTGGGAATTCTTTTGCTGCTGTGCATGTGACAAAAAGGACTAGGATTTGACAACTGTCCAGAGAAAACCCCTCTGCTTTGGGCTTGAATGAACCCTCATGGTTTTGTTTTTATTTTTAACATTTGCTTTCTTTACCAAAACGAGATCCATTTTACCCTCTTCCCCTCTCCTCTTTCCGCTAGGTATTGGAGGTGGCTTAGGTTTTGTCTGAACAAGTCAGTTGATATGGCTGAAAAACATGACCACTGAATCTGACTGAGCCCTTGTGAGCCTTTGTCATTGCTAATGCACATTCAACATGCTCAAGGCAGGGCTAGGGCTAGAGCGACTGTCTCATTACCAGCTCAGGGACCAGGTTACTCAAACCTTCCTCACAGGTGTTCTCTTTGGGCTATAGATGGATCCTGTCAGGACTTTTCTGGCTTATCTCCAGCTCACCTCCAAACATATTGCAAAGCTGTGCTACAAAGAATGGTATGAGTCTTCTACAGAAGCATCATGTGTTTCCTCCTTCCCCTGTCTGTTAATGCTAGTGTGATTCCCTTCCCTTCCCTTCCCTTCCCTTCCCTTCCCTTCCCTTCCCTTCCCTTCCCTTCCCTTCCCTTCCCTTCCCTTCCCTTCCCTTCCCTTCCCTTCCCTTCCCTTCCCTTCCCTTCCCTTCCCTTCCCTTCCCTTCCCTTCCCTTCCCTTCCCTTCCCTTCCCTTCCCTTCCCTTCCCTTCCCTTCCCTTCCCTTCCCTTCCCTTCCCTTCCCTTCCCTTCCCTTCCCTTCCCTTCCCTTCCCTTCCCTTCCCTTCCCTTCCCTTCCCTTCCCTCCCCTCCTCAATCACCTCCTTGGGCAGCCTGTTCCAGTGCCTGACCACCCTTTCAGTGAAGAATTTTTTCTTCATATGTAGTCTAAACCTCCTCTGGAGCAGCTTGTAGCCATTGCTTCTCATTGTATAATCTGTTACTTGGGAGAAGAGACCAACACTCCTCCTTTCAGGGAGTTGTAGACAGCGAAAATGTCTCCTCTCAGCCTCCTCTTCTCCAGTCTAAACAGCCCCAGTTCCATCAGCTGTTCCTCACAGGACTTGTTCTCCAGCTCCTTCACCAGCCTCATCACCCTTCTCTGGATGCGCTCCAACACCTCAATGTCCGTCCTGTAGTGAGGGGCCCAGGACTGAACAAAGTACTCGAGGTGTGGCCCCTCCAGTGCTGAGTACAGCAGCACAATCACTTCCCTGGTCCTGCTGGCCACACTGTTTCTGATACAGGCCAAGATGCCATTGGCCCTTTTGGCAAGCTAGGCACACTGCTGTCTCAAATTCAACTGCTGTCAACCAACACTCCCAGGTCCTTCTCCCCAGGCAGCTCTCCAGCCACTCTTCCCCAAGCCTGTAACGCTGCATGGGGGTGTTGTGTCCCAAGTGCAGGACCCGGCACTTGGCCTTATTATACTTCATCCCATTGGTCTCAGCCTATTGATGCACCCTGTCCAGATCCCTCTGCAGAGTCTCCCTACCTTCAACCAGATCAGCACTCCACCTATTTTAGTGTCATCTGCAAACTTGCTAAGGGTAAACTCAAATAGCATAGGAAGCTGTCAATTTCTTTCTTTCCAACATAACTCAAACAAAAGATTCATTAGCAAAAGATCACCACTGACAGCCATATATTTGGTTTTTGGAAAGTAAACTTCTTGCTATTGTATCACTGCAGATGGTTCTTATTGCAGAAGAGAAATAGAGCTGCAGGAAATGAAGTGAAGCAAAAAGACCCTTTCCCAAATCTGGACTGCGGTGATCAATGTGCAGTGATAGGCTTGTATCATCCACTTACCTTCCAGTCTTTTTTAAATCATCTCACAATATGTTCCGAAATCCAATTTTGCTTGCCCTGTGATAACTTGTTGTAAAATGTAAACCACCTTTTAGTCTAAATTGGACAAGCGTATTCAAGTAGAGTAGAAGGTTACAAATAAGAAGTGATTTAGTAACACAGGATACCTAAAAAACTTTGTGGAATCAGCTTTGGGGAAACCTTGTTGAGCATGACCTTTATGTTTCATGGCTTCTTTTTTAAATACAAGTGAACTAAACTAGTGTTTAAGTAAGGGATTCTCCTGTTGACTGGTTGTGCCCTGGTCATGTCTGGTTCCTGAAGTGTTTCCCAGCTCATGTAAGGTCAAGGATGAGAACTATTCATTACAGGGGAAGGGTTAAGCCCATAATGAAGCCATGCTTTCTTCACCTGAAGATTATCCATGTTTGTGATGTTTTTGTTCTGTGATAGTGGTTACACCTGACCTTACAGAAAGAGCAGACAGAGCATGACTTGCGTGCTCTTCGCTTGACTTGGGAAGCCTGGTTTTCATTTGTTCACCTGGGGTTCAGCTTGTCCTTGGGAGGTATCCAAGTATGCTTTCAGGCCTTGCAGCACACCTGAGCCTTGTCGAGAGTACACAGAGCTGGGGCTTGGACGTATAACCAGTCTCTGAGAGACATTAATGTATTTATGGGCCATGATGGTGTACAGTGCTCTGTGGACTCAGTAAGACCTTACAGTGTAAGTAAGTCAGAAGTCTGACAGGTCCTTCTTCCCTCCCTCCCTCCCTCCCTCCCCCCTCCTCTCCCACCTTCCTGCCTTCCTGCCTTCCCACAGCCATTCCCCAATGACTAGTGTTAACACATACATGAAATTCCCTTTAGAGGATAGAGCCAAAGGAACGGATATTTTCTTTGTAATATATCTATAGAGTTTCACTTTATCCATATGCAGATACTGTGATCAAATAACCCTGTGATGAGGGCTATTTTTTGACCAGTGGGTGGCAATCATAGGGATTCAGATGAAGACATGAAGAGTGAGATGTGCTGAATCTAGTATGTTAAAACTTCTGAGATGCTCATCTGAACTGCAGTGCTCAGCAACATCTGCTGCTCAAGTTAAATGTCCTAATAGTTCTGCAACTAAAGTCCAAAGCTGATTAGTAAGGCTTTGTTTGTACAATATGTAATGAAGGATTGGTTGCTTTCTTAAATGTAGTGCCCACAGGCAAGACCTCTGTTCAAGCCATGAGAAGTCCCATGAGTAGGACCCTTCACAGTCTACAGAAATGCATGGCAGTTTTCTGTAGGGAAATGATTAAAAATGGGAGGCACAAATGTGAATTGCTTTACAAACCTACTTTGAAAGTCAGTAGAAACACAAGCAAATCATAACAACCAACCATTTCTCCTATACCTTAATGTTTCTCACACTACATACTCATATGCCTTCCCAAAATAAGAAATACATTATCCTTTGCTTCACCATCTGAACAGTCCACAGCACAGAAGCAAGGAGTAGGGCTTTTTCTGACCTTCTCTGACTATTATTTTATAGCCTCAGTATAAGACATTACTCTTTTTCTACATGTGCCCTGACTGTCCAATACACAAAACTTGGACTTCCTTTACAGCAACACACCCAGAGAGCACTGGAGGGACTACATAATATTCCAAAGAGAAGTGTTAATTAACTAATAACCAAGCAGAAGGATTTATTGCCCATAATTTCTGAAACAAATTATATCCCCTTTGGGGCCTGGATAATGAAAAATCTACCGTTCCCAAAGCACTATAAATCTGATGTGTTTTCCAGTGCCCTCACCTAAAAAATGCCTCTAGTGGTGAAGGCTGCAGCGAGCCAGATCCAATGGGTCCAAACTGGCAGAAGAAAAATAAATATGAGAGTTTTTTGGCATTTGCTGTGGCTATTGTTGTTTTTTTTTGGAGGGGGGGAATTTTGGATATTTTTTTTTGCATTTGGTTATTTTTCCAAATAAAATAATGCCCAGTTCCTGAGTTATTTATTTTGAGATTTAATTCAATTTAGTTCCTATTGTCATTTTATTTCCAGGATGCTACAGATTCCACCCGATTTATAAACACTCCTCATGACTGTAGTTTCAGAGACATGGCAAGACAGAATCTACAATGTAATTCAGACATGTAATTGCAGTTCCTTAAAACTTTTCATCTTGAACCATCTGAATCTAAACTGGTTGTAAATTTAAGTCTCGATTTTTTCTGTATGCCAGTCCTTTCACAGAAAAAAAAAAGATAGGAATAGAGAAGAGAATATGTTTAATTATTGTAAACACAAAACTAGATATATTTATTCCAGATGCACCTGGTAGCATGAATAATTATAATGGATGGCAAGAAAAAATAGCTGAGAAGTTTTCAGCAAATCAGAGAGAAGAACTGAAATTACACAGCCAAGGTGTTTATGCGGGTAGAAAGTTGAGCTTTTCTATTTTAGCTGGTCATGGGCAGTGACTCTGAAAGCAACAGTTCACTGTTACCGTGCTCTTCTTCCTTTAATTGCCTCCTTCTTCATAGTTGCTCAATAGTGACATCTTTCTAGACAGTAATATGTGGGATGTAGGATGTATTTTGCAGAAGCGTTTATGCATCCAATACCATATGAAACCTGTACTGGTTTCTCCCAGCCTGAGAGAAATCCAGTACCTCCTAGGACACAGCTCCTGCTCTGCCTTGTTTGCTGGTGGTGCTTTGTGCAGTGCGCTTTGCTACATACAGCCATCATCCAGCTTCCAAATTCTAATTGCTTCTTTGGCTAGACTGAAATGTCAGACTATGTTTTTTCTATAGGATATACTCTGCTGGATGATACTTGTGGATGGACAGTTAGCCAGTTGGATTTCTGGGCTACAGTGATGCAGTATGGAGGAGGACAAGAGTGGAAGCAGAGAAATTATATGGTACTGGTTGTGTGCTTAACTCATGTGTGACTCTTGCTGCAGCTACAGCCTTGAGTTGGAGGGCATGAACACAGGATGGAAAAGACTCATTTTTTTAGATCACCTCAAAAAGGTTTGGCGTGGGAGACTCTCTCTATATGAAGCAGTGGCTAGCCATCACAGCCCTGCTTTTTGGTACTAGCAAGGTAATTAACAGCTTCTTGACCTTTGCCCCAGTGGTGTGTTCTGTCCTAATTCACAGAGCTGAGCAGAACAAGGAAGAGGTTAGGTAGGTCTGCCAATCTTTGGGCTCCAGGTTGAAGGCTAACAGTCATGACTTGGTTGTCATAGCTGGCTGCTATTTTAAAATGAACAAGGAACATAAACCCAGCAGGAAATTGAGATGGGAGATTGGCATGCTTGGCTGCTATCTATGAGATTGGTTGTATAGAGAATAACAACCTTTGGGATGCCACATCTTTTATGTGAGTATGGTAGGATGGAAGAAGTGCCACCAAAGGCAGAGGAGGTCTCTACTGTAACTTTCTGACCAGAACTGCAAAAAAAGTGGAGGGCAAAGTGGCAAACGTGCATGAACAATGGATGGAAATAACATCAGTCAAAGGGAAGACAGACTCCTAGTAACACTCAAACTACTGAAGCTAGCAAGGAAGCTCACCCTGAAGTAATTCGCCTTCTAGCTGTGCTGTGATTAAAACAATTGCAAGACCTTAAAACATACCACACACAGAGTATCAATAGGCATCAATCAACTTTATTCATCCTGTTGCCACTACAACCCCGGCTAGGTGTAAGAGCTGGAATGAAACTAAGCCACCAGAGGAAAAGTTGTTTGTAAGATCCTGCTGACGGCAAAGGGGTCTTAATTTCTTTGTATCTTTCTCTGTTAGTTCCTCATTTCTCCTTGGAAATACGAGGCTGAAACTTGTACTCTCAAGTGGTGATTTCTTTATTCCCAGGAGAGGCAGGATCTCTCCCATAGCACGTGTGAAGTATACCTGATGGTTTGGTCCCAGCTATCTACTTGCTGATGTACGGTTCACGGGAAGGGCCTATCACTATACAAATTCAGCTTGGACAGATGGAAGGGTCCATACTCCTTTCCATTTATGTCTTATTTGTATGGATAAATTTGCTCTTCCAAAAGACCTGTTCATTTTCTCTCTGGTCCACGGTGTTCTGCTCCTTTCTCCATCTCCTTTTTATGCAGCACAGTTTCATATTGCTTCCTTCAAATTCTTTTTCCATTTCACTTCCCTATACCTCTCTCCTGCCCCAGTTTCCATTTTCTCTCAATCTCCTCTTATATTCTCAGTTTGCCTTTTGTCTCTTGCCCTGATTCATTGTCCTCCTTTCTCCCTCTCTCCCCTCACTTAATCTTTGATTTTCCATCACTCTTTATCAACTTTGTGCTCTGCACAATCCCCATCGCTGCGTATTTTCTTGTTAAATGTTCCAGGCCTCCCCTGGTGCAGAACCTTTCTGCTGATGCAGCTTCCCTGGTGGTTTGAAACATGGTTGACCTCTCCCATGCAGGAACCAGAGATCAGAGTTTGATGTAAAAGACACTTTAAGACTTAGATATTTTCACTTATGACAGCAGGCACTTCAATTACCTCTAGAGACTTGACTCTCTGGGTCATTTAAGCTGTCACCAGAGGTATCTATTTAAGAACTGCAGCTCTCCTTGTCTGATCTATAGCTTCAGAGTTTCTTAGCCTGTTGTCTCTTGGACCATTCCTCTGTGAGTTGTGGGTGGGATCAGCCTGCTTCTTTCCACCCTACGTCATCAGGAGCAAAAGGGCAAATTTGAAGGGCGTTTCAGTCTGCCTGGCTCTCAAGGAAGACACTTATCTAAAAGGAGCATACTGCAGAAAAAGTCTTGGACCATGGGCATGGCACAGAGACTCCCCGATCAGTGGGCGTCCTAGGAAATAGATATTTTCTGAGTGAGGCCTTTTTTGGGATGGCATGCAAAGGGAGAAAGATCTAGTGAAAAGCCTCTGAAGGAGTCCAAGGGGTACAACATGCGCAGAAAGTCAATGAGAAGATGCATTTATTAGATTGGGAGGTAATTGATGAAACTGCTGCTGCTTCATGTCTCTCAAGCAATCCCTGGACCCTATGCCTTTCCAGCTGAGACACATTTGGCTACTCAGCAAGAGATTTAGTCTTTAGACATATGGACAAAGACACAAGATATTCTCCGAAAGCCTCATCAGTCTTCAGCTTTCAACTTCTCCATATCATAATGTGGAACTGAAAAACTCATATTCAATGTACCTCTACAGATGAGGAACATGTGATATTAGGGTCTCTGGGGCTGCCCTGGTATTGGAAAGGAAGAGAAACTCGCACTTTTCTCAACAATGTTATGTCAAGGCAGCAGCCAATTGTTATAAATGGATCTATTTTATTCTTAATAAAAGCAGAGGAATTCCCTGAAGAAAACTGTCTCAGAGTTCCTCTTCCTGACAATATATGTGCCAAATATAAACCAAACCAGGCTCAGAAGACACCATTTACAGTGTAAAACCTCATAGTTAAAGAAAAGTGAACAACCTAAATTTATACCTTGTGCTGTGCTCTTTTTTCCTTCCTCTCCTTTCATCCCATTTAACATTCCAACAGGATATACTGAGATTAACTGGAAATGTTCTGGACTAAATGACAGTTCTAGTTGCAGAAGATGCAGGATTTAAATGAGATAGAGCAAAGGGTTTGTAGGACAGATTACTGTAGTATTGCTATAACCCGTACACAGCACAATATCATATAAAATAAACCCATCAAATCTGTCAACACAAAATTAATGAGAACTAGAAAGTTGAAACTTATTTCAATTTTTCTCCCATTAAAAATGCTTTCAAAATTGGTAATTTGTTAAACTGATGACTGCTTGTGAAATATTTTAATTGAAAAAGCAATGCATTTTCTGTCAGGAAGGACGAGCTCATCTCCAAGGGGGACTCCTGAGCAGAAATAGCCAAGATAGAAAGCATAGCTCTCCCTGTATTTTTCCATCCGCTCATGCCTCCTGCACACAGAGGCACACATACTCTGCACTCCCCAGGGTTCAATGTGCTGGCAGGATGCCTAGTGTGCAGTGGAAGGGTGCTCAACTACTTCCACTATATTAGAGTCTTTTGGCATAGACCAAACTTCGTGTCATTTGTTAGAGGTGTGCAGTCTGGCTGCAGCCGTAACCCAACAAACTGGTCATGATCGAGGCAGGGCAGGGAGAGGGAAATAGCCCCTATTCTTCTATGCTACTCACTATTCTTTTAAGTTGTTCTCTTACAGGGAGGTCCTTGATGCTGCCCCATTCATTCCTATATTTTGGCATTCCATTTTGCTTCTTGTCATTTCTTTTCCGTTTGAAAACCACTTAATGGGTTTATTGCTAAAAGATGACATCAGTTGTTCTACAAAAGGAAGTTTAAAGTCCTAGACCTGGGAAAGAAAAACCCCATGCACCAGTGCACTGTGGAAATCACATCTAGAAATCATCTTTGCAGTACCTGGGGCACCAAGCTGAACATGAGCTAGCAACATGCATTTGCAGCATAGAGGGCTAATGAGGTCCTGGGCTGCATTAGGCAGAGCACTGCTAGCAGGTTGAAGGAGATGACACTTTTCTTCTGCTCAGCACTGATGAGGCACATCCGGAGTACTATGTACAGCATTGAGCTCCCCAGTGCAAGTGAGACGTGCTCATACTGGAAAGAATCCAGCAAAGGATCGCAAAGATGATTAAGGCAATGAAGCATTTCTCATATGAGGAAAGGCTGAGAGAGCTGGGACTGTTCAGCTTGGAGAATAGAAAGGCTGAGAGGGACCTTATTAATATACAAAAAGACCTAAAGGGAAGGTGCTAAGAAGATGAAGCCAGTTTGGTTTGTTTGTTTGGTTGGTTTTTGTGGTGCACAATGACAGGACTGGAGGCAGTGAGCACAGACTGAAACAAAGGAGATTCCCTCTAAATATCAGGAAACACTTTTTTTACTGTGAGGCTGACTGAGTGCTGGCACAGGGCACAGATTGCCCACAGAAGGTGTGGAGTCTCCATCCTTGAAGGTATTCAAAAGCCATCTGGATATGGTCCTGGGCAACCGCCTCCAGATGGCCCTGCTTGATCAAACAGGGGGATTGAATAAGAGGACCTCCTGAAGTCCTGTGTAATCTCAACCTTTCTGTGGTTCTGTGATTCAGGCTGTAAAGATGCATATGCTGCTCTGTGGCTTTTCTTTTACTGAAGGAAAAAAACAGAAAAAGAGAAAAAAACCTTCATGAAAAGGTAACAGCCTGAGATTCGCAGGGGCAGAGACCTTACTTCCCACACTCACGCCTTTCAAGGACAACCCCACGCTCCAGGGATGATGGAGCAATTCAATTTTCATGACCAGTCAGGCCTTGGCTTCTCTGCTGAGTCTCTCAGTTTGCAGTGATGGTTGCTGCAGTGTGGCCAGCTCTGTCTGCTCAGCAGTGCTGGGCTGACAACAGGGAGCTGCGTGCTGGAAATAAAGGAATGAAAAGTGATTGCATGGGTAGTGAAGATAGTAACAAGTTTTTTTCAAAAGTAATCACATCACAAATGTCTATGGGGCAAAGCACTTCCCCAGCCTTCCTAGAGATATTCCTACAAGGTCAAACCAAGCCTTTCTCTACCCTACCTATCTTGGTCCTTTTGGTATGCCAGAGACAGCAAGAGTGCAGAGTATTGATGGAGGCAGACGCAGCTCAGCTGAGGTGGTAACAAGCACAAATGTGGGACCTTCACCTCTACCAGAGAAGATATCATGTGTTGGTCTATCTCAAGGAGCTCTCCTAGCAGTGAGTCAGGGCAGCTGGTTTCAACACAAGAGGCTTTTACAACTCAGTTTTCCAGGAAGGAATAACACAAAGTAAAAATGTGTTTAAATCCACGTGGGGCTTTAAGAAAAGCTTGTGGATTGGTAATGCTGTGAGTGAACACTGAACATCTGCTCTGAACAAGTCAGCATCCCCTGGCAGCTTTTGCACTTAGCCTAGATTCTTTCAGAGGAAGGCACCGCAGACCCCTGGTCCCTGTCTTGTGCAGAAAACTTCCATACATCACTGGAATTTCTAGGGTAACACTCAAGCTGAAGCAACAGAACTTTGCAGGATTCTCACAATGCATTTCTCGAAGGTTTCTGAGGCAAAGGAGATGCTGTGTGGGCTTCAACATGGGTTCTTATGTGAAACCTTCACAGGAGTCTCCTCTGTCAGCATTCCATCTCCATCAGTGCCTGGATTGATGTTCACTCTCTTCCCAACTTTGCAGCCCCTGCTCAGCAGGGCTGAGCTGTGTCAGCATCCTTTATTGGAGAGCTCACCCCATACCATGTGGAGATTTTTGCTTTTTCATAGCATCGTTATAACTTAGAAATATCATTTGCTTATCAGCAAAGCAACAAGCACTCATTCAGTGCCTGCATCAGTTTATACCAAAAAAAAGAGAGGGATCTAGACAAATTGGAGAGCTGGGTAATTGCCAACCATATGAAGCGCAAGTGCTGGGTTTTTACACCTGGGACACAGCAACCCTCAATACACATACAGACTGGGGAGTGAGAGCCTGGAGAGCAGCCCTGTGGAGAGGGACCTGGGGGTTCTGGTTGACAGCAGGTTGAACATGAGCCAGCAGTGTGCCCTGGCGGCCAAGAGGGCCACCCGTGTCCTGCGGTGCATCAAGCATGGCATTGCTAGCTGGTTGAGGGAGGTGATTGTCCCACTCTGCTCTGCACTGGTGCGGCCCCAACTCGGATATTGTGTTCAGTTTTGGGCACGTCCAGAGGAGGACAAAAAGCTGGACTAGAGGAGAACTTATAGAGGAGAGGATGAAGTCACTTGGTCTATTCAGCCTGGAGAAGAGGAGACTGAGGGGAGACCTCATAGCCTTTTAGTGTTCCCTCACAGGGGAAGGAGGAGGAGCAGGAGCTGATCAGTTCTCTCTGGTGACCAATGATAAGACTTGAGGGAATGGCAGGAAGATGCTCCAGGGGAGGTTTCAGTTAGATGTTATGAAAAAGTTCTACACCCAAAGGGTGGTGGAGCACTGGAACCACTCCCCAAGGAAGTAGTCACGGTACCAAGCCTGGTAATTTTCAAGAAGCACTTGGAGGCTTATAATCAGACACAGGGTGTAAATGTTGGAATTGTCCTATGCAGCGATAGGAGTTGGACTCGATGATCTGTGTGGGTCTCTTCCAACTCAGGTCATTCTATAATTCTATGATTCTATGATATATTTGGCTACTATCAGACTCCAGAATATGACCTTTTGAGCTAATTAAATTTTGTTTAAGGGCCAGTTTCTTCCAAATTTTCCACAATTGGTAATCCATTATGATTTTTAGGCAGATGTGGCCTTTAAGAAATACGCTATAAAAGTGTATCCATTTCCCCCCCCAAGTGATTCATGAAAAATGTGAAGAAATCCCAGCAGCTGTCTTCAGGCGCCAGGATTTAAAGAAAATTCCTTTCTTTTAACTACTATCTGACATGTTTGTGGAAAGTATTTGCAAGCCCGAGTGACCGCAGACATTTGTGGTTTTTTTGAAAATTAACTTTTATTTCAGTAAAAAATACTGACCATTGAAAGGAATCTTTTAAAAACATGGCATGTTTTCAAAACCCACAGAGGTCTCCAGATAAAGGAGATGTTTTTAAAATGCCATATTTCAACTAGGTGAGGGGGATTTCAAGCAGTTATAAACTTGAATGTCTCTGGATCAGGAAACTTCTTTATGAGATATGGAGAAGTTATCTCCAGCTGCCGTAAACACAAAGAAGAGCCAGGTGAGATCTCTGAAATTTATATATTCATTGCTTGCCTTGGGGGAAGGATGGACTCTGACTGGGATTTATTGTGAAGCTGCAGGGAAAGCTGCAGTGTCCCTCCTAATGTTGAGATCCTTGGTGGGACCAGGACAGATGTGTGGGCCAGGTAGAATGAGGTTGCTTGTGTCCTGGGGCTGGCAGCCCTGCCAGTGCACAGGTGTTTCTTCCCACTCCTGGGGAAATCAAACCCAACAGCTCTTCCCTCTCAGAGACGGTTCTCCAGCCTCCTTGCAGAACAAGCTGAGTCTTGGTCTTTTCAACATTTCGGAAGTGTTAGGGTGATTTTGTGTGTGTGTATGTGTTATTATTTTAAAGAAGCTTTAAAAATTGTTACTTAAAAGGGGAGGGAATGTTGTTGAAGCATTTCCTTCTCTCCTCTCTACAGCTACCACTCCCTTATGCCTTAATTTTCACTGCACCAACCTAATACCTCTTAATGTACAGTATGCAGTTGTGCTATCTTCAGAAAGGCAGCATCTGCTACAGGGAAAGGTGGAATCTCTGCCCCACCTCTGAGAAGGGAAGCACTTCTTTTTTTTTCTTTTTTTTTTTCTTTTCATTCTTGCATTTTCATCCTAGCCAGTACATGGAGGGAATTCTGTTGCCCCACTGACATCAGTGAATTCAGGATGTTCCTCTAGGCTGACTGCAACCCAAAGCCAGCATATGTATACCTCTGCTTGCTTTTATCTCACCACCACATCTCATAATGATTTTGATTTTAATTAAATACCAAATGGGCCACCTTCTACACAGGAGAGTCTAAAATGCTATAAAACCTGGACTTCCTTAGCAATAACAATGGCAAGCATGAAGTTGTCTTTCAACTATGCTTCAGCTGATTGTAATTAATATTTTAAGGAGAAGAGAACATAAATGGGAAAGGAAACAAGTTGACAAGTATTCCTATACATTTTGCATTCTCTACATGGACTGCCATTTTTTAACCAGAGTGTAAGACTGCTGGATAAAACTATGTGGGCAGCAAAAATAAGATAGCTGGCTGTAGTATAGCCAGCCAGGGAAAAGAAAATGTTAAAACCCCTTCTTGTTCCCCTGCTTTGCCCAGGAACGTGTAGGTGCAACCCTGACAGATGCTGCAAAGCCCTATTTGACAAGCTAGACTGTTAGTGTATTGAGTGGGATACCATTAAATCACCCACAGCCAGTATGTAACTCTCAAATCTTGGCATCTTGGACAAGTTTTAAAAATATTTGTCTTCTCCTGTGGTAAGGTCTAATTTGTGTATCCTTTTCTAGTGCTGGGAGAGGGGCTTTAATGGCAGGATTCCCTCTGGAGCTCAATGGGGCTATTCATTCTTATAGATGCTCATTACGTTCAGGCTTGTACAGACTAATCTAGGATCCAAAATTTTAAAGGGTGCCTTAAAAGACACCTATATCCCCTTAACGACACTGGGATCTAAGTGCTTAATTTACTTTTTCAAAGAACATGAATGATGACAAAAACATTACATGACTTTTGGGATAAGAAATGGATTTTTTTTTTTTTTTGAAAGAGCCAACAATGGCAGGCTTCAAAATGGAACCCTTTTAAGCATTAATATGCACAATTCTATCCTGAATGTTCAAAGCATCATTAGTAATTCTGGGTACAAACCTTCTTGTATCAGAAACACTTGAGGGAGCACTGAGCATGGAGAATCCTTAAAAACCAGATCCCTTCAAGGTCTCTAAGACACTTATCAAAAAATATAGTCAATTTGGGTCACAAGTCACTCTACAGGACTTTTATTGCTTTTCCTGTACCAAATATATATGTAGAAACTCCATGCCTCCTACCCCAAAAATCTGCCTTTTAGGTGGAACTATTTGGTAGCAAGAATACTGAGCATCCCACACAACCTATAAAGTATAGTAATGGAAGTACTGAATTATTTGCGAACTGTCATTTTTGATTTATGTCAAATGGCATCTTCCCTTTCAGTCTTCTTAATAACCAAAACTTTTTCTTTTTTTTTCTTTTGGTGAAACAATGTCTGGGAGTATTTATTGCATGTCAAACACCTTATTTATGTCATTCCATGTAATTATCATTTTGGGAGATTAGATCATTGCTAGTTCTGGAGATGTTGCTTTGAATTATTTCGATGGTATAAATCTGTAAAATATGACGAATTTTAGGAGTATTTTTGCATTAAAAATGTATCACAGGGGTTCAGTGTGTGATTTCTAGAATTCTACTAGGCATTTTTAATTAATTTTTGAACCTAGCTAAGTGCTTTTTTCTTCAGTGTGAATAAGTTGTCTGCCAAAGGGAGTTTTGTGATGCTCTGAAATGTGTTTTAGGCTCTCTATCTTGTGCTTTGACTTATAAAAAGAAAAAAAAGCAGTATTCCAAGTAGAACCATTTCTCTGTAACACTCCACTGTACATTATTTCCCATTATGCAAATACTCTTCTTACACTGCCCGCTTTATGATTCCAAAAATCTTAAGCAAAATCTCAAATTAACTATGACAAGGTCCTCAGTTTCTGCACTGTAGGGCATCACATATTCTGTAAGTCAAGAGGACTGAAATATTGTTTAAAATACAGTAACTGAAATTCCATTTGAAATCACTGACTCTAACTTCAGTAGAGCCGTTTAAAAAACTTCTGATGGAAATGGCCAAATTATTTTTTTACCTTTGAAAAGCATCAGTTTTTCCCAACATATTTTGATGTTTCATCAGGAAAAACTATTTTACAATCTCACAGGTGTCACAAGAGTATAGAAAAACTGTGATGAACATTCCAGCTAAGAGATCTGTAGATGGATTAGCATTAAAGAAGGTGTGGTCATTCTCCTTTCCTCTCCTTTCCTTCCAGCAGCAAAAGCAGATGTGAGGAAGCAGTATTCTCATCTTCTGACCAGCCTGGAAGTGTTTGATTTTCATCAGTAAGGTCTAGTGACCACAAAACTGTCATTTGACATCTCTTATAATTTAATTCTGGAGAAACATTCTCCCATAAAAGTGCTGGTGGTTTTTTGTTGGCTTTGTTTTTATTCATGTCCAGAACAGTTTCTACTCCCCAGAAATGCCATGTTCAGCCTTCATCTTGTTGCTTCATACTATAGGACACAGAGCAAGATGCTAGATGAGGATGACCAGAGAATAGAGCAGGAGTCCTTGCCTGTGTCACTGGCTTGAAATAATCTGCAGGTATTGGGTATTACTAGTCAGCCATCCCACCATACTGGGACCCCTGTGCCATCAAGCCAGAGGGGGAGGGTATCAAGATTCCACATTCCAAAACTCTGTTGTGGATATAGGGAAGAGGATCCAGTCTCTCTGCTAAACTCTGCACAAGCTACTAGCAAATGTTTATATCCATCAGGAAACAGTTCACACAAGTTCTCATTTAAAAGAGGTGGTATATTTGTGCTGTTGCTTGCAGCCCCCGGAAGATGTCAAAATCTTGTGGAGGAAGTGTTTGCTGATCTTTGTCAGCAGTGTAATGAGATGGGTGACTCAGTGTAGCTCTAATTAATGTATGGAAAGACCTTTTCTAAAATACATTTGGCATGTTTCCCCCTGGAGATAGGAGCTATCTACAGCAAGCACATCCTCCCACACCTCTCCTGGGCACTAGAACTTATTAGTGAATCCCCTACTGATGCTCTTTTACTAGGGCAAGTACTGCTGTAGCAAACATGATGGGAAATTCAGGTTAAATAGATCTCACAAATTTTGGCAATGGTTTTTACATTCATCCTGTATCATCTAGCCATGAATCCTAATGACATATACTAAAGGTCTGTTATTGCACCTAGTCTGTAAATAAAATGCCTTTGTGTGAAGGAGGATGGGTGGATCAGCCAAAAATTATAATATAAACCTCTGTCTCTCTGGCATTACCTTTGAAGAATATGGGGTCTTTTTTTTGAGTATCCTTCCTCAGGAAGTCACCATCATGGAAGTTTCTTACTGTTTTTACACAGTTGCTTGCATAAGCAAATCTTTAGCTTATTGGAAAAAAACCCTACCCGACCACACTGCAAACAGAGAAAGTGATGGCTTTAACACAATAAAAACACAGCAGTGCCCTCCCAAACCATTTGGAAACATTTACGCACTAGAGGTTAGGCTTGTGCCATTTTTTTTCTCACTGCAAGGATTGACAGTGTTAATTTGTTTTCATAAAGAGGCAGAACTTCACAGTTCTGACATCTGTCAATACCTTCAGCCAGCAGGTTCAGTGCTATTGGCATGGATCACACGAGCACACACAGAGCTTAATCAGACAAACCCGATTGCACTGGTGAATGTATGCTTTAAATAAAGAGTGACACAGCAAAAAAAGGTGTTTTTTTTCTGAAAACCAGGACCGAAAAAGAACTAGTCTTACTCATGGAGTGTGAGATAATTTATTTTGTCTTCCCATCACCCCCTGAAGTTTGCACAGTTGTTGCTGGGATCCTTTGGCAAGGGCCATTAGTATGGGGCAGAGCAGAGTAATCTGATCTGGGACTACATTCTGCAAGCCAGGCAAAGGGAGGCCAGTGAGACCACCCAGCAGGCAGAGAAAGGCTCTCATCCTGGAAAGGAGAAGAGAACAATGTGAAGTCTCTATTAGCATGCTTGTTTGTAACACCTCAATCAGTGATTACCCAGGAGACCTCAAAGTCTCCATTAATGGCTTTAGCAGTGATGAGTTAGAGGTGATCCTGCCTTTCTTATTCTTTCCTTCTTCCTGTGTAGTGGTTCTGGTATTCTTTGCTGAGTTAATTTACCACTACCCATCTCATTATGCATTTTACATTCCCTTTTCATGTGTAGAATTGGCACCAGTGACTGACACCATCTCCTGTGTCAGCCAGTGTGGCGAGTTGACCTTGGTTGGCTGTCATGTGCACGCTCAATTGCTGTCTTACTTCTCCTTTTCAGCAAGACAAGGGGAAGAAAATAAAATGAAAAACTCATGGGTCAAGATAAAGTCAGCTTAATGAAATAAAGCAAACGCCATCTATGGAAAAAGCGAGAGGAAAAAAAAAAAAAAAGATTAATTCTTTACTTTCCATAGGCAGGAAATTTACAGCCACTTCTTGGAAAGTAGATTTTAATATGTGTAGTGGTTGATTTTGGAAGACAAATGCCTTAATAACATAGGTCCTTCTCCCCCCTTTCTGCCAGCTTTTTCTTGCTATGCACGATGTCATGTGGTATGGAATATGCTTTTGGTCAGCTTTGGTCAGCTGTCTCATCTGTGTCCCGGCCCAGTCTCTTGCCCACATCCAGTCTACTCATCTCTGAAGAGGAATTTGAAAGAAAGATTTGATACTGTGGGACCACTGCTCAGCAACAGACAGGACACTGGGTTGTTATCAACACTGTGCCTGCTACAAACACAAAGTACATCACTAGGAGGGCTACCATGGGGAAAGTTAACTTCACTGCAGGCAGACCCAGCAGACCCATATAGAAAAGACACACACAGTGGGAACTGCAGGTGACATCACACTGAACTGATCTGGAAGAATCAACCTTTTCCTCAGACTTAAACCAGCTACAGTCTTTATCAAGGCTGTAAGAAACACCAGTTCCCTACTGTGACATTCAAGACAGGGCTTGGTGTGAACTCTGCCTTTGATTTCACAAGAGTATGTTCCCAAGACAGCCTCAGAGAAACTTTCTTGGCTGTGTGGAAAACATTAGTATCCTAGAGAGAGTCTTCAAGAGTGATCTTTAGATTCAGTGTATGATATTTCATAAAATACTTATCTCTGCATGATCTAAAGGATAACAGCTACTGAAGGTTCCACCTGAAGTGGAAACCGGTTTGTCTTGTCTCTCTGTGTGACTGTCCCATGTGTTTCCCCATACCTCTGTGAAAATGTGAGTAGTATACTCACTCACTCACCCTAACAACTCTCTAAGGGAAAGTGACTGTCAGATCTCCGATCTCTGTGGACACAACAAAATTATTGGAGTCTGTTGCTCTCCACTTCCTTTATGGCTAGTAAGAAGGAACTAGGCACTGGGGAGATGCTGTTCTTCTCAGTAGTTTTTAGGTACTGCAGGATTAGTTAAGTTGCATCCTGCACCCCCTTGTCTCTATTAACTACACGCCCATTGAATAAAGGGTGCTGAGGATGACTTCCTCAGGTGTAGCTTTCTATATGGTAGGTACCTGTTGGTTGTTTTAGGACAGGCCTGGCAACATGCGAATGTAGCTTTATAGCTTCTTGGCCATGTTGGACCAGATAAAGTGCAGTTCTTGCAGCTGATAAATTCTGCCAAGCTGCCTGGATTTGCCTATGCCATTTGGTAGTTTCTATACAAAACCAGAGATGTTTCTCCTACTCCTTAGACTGATACTTTTGCATCTTGAGTTATCTCACACTTAATATTGAGAAAGAAGATTTGAGCAAATAACCAAAAAAAACTTATTTAAGTCATCACACAACAAAACTAGGTTTTCTTGCTGACTTAGCAATATCACCTGTTGTGTCAACAGAGCACCAGCCAGGCCATTTTTGTGGGATATTTTTTGGTCATTGACCAACACTTTGATCCAGCAAATTTATAGCGGTATGGTAAAAGTTGTCAGCTGGTGTTTATTGCACTGATTTACTCTAGTTGAATATCTGCCCTGCTGTGCCTCCCAAATCAATACAGGCTTTTTGTGTGCAGTTCCTTTCTTGTTTTAGGAGCAAAACAACAAAAATCTCATATCTCACCCTGATGAATAAAAATGAGCACAGGACACACAAAATAAGCTTGCAAAAGAGAGACATTGTCTCTTGGAAGAAAACTGAAACCCTTCTGAATGAGAACATTATAGCCTATGGCACTGTCATGTAGCTGCACTTTTATAATGGACAGAATATAATGAATACTGTTCATGAAAGCTGGTTATTATATCCTAGCTGGAGGTCATACTCTAGCACGTATAGAGCCAGTAATTTGTACACAATGGGAGTTAGGTTGCTCTTCTGATTTTCTTAGATTACGTCTATATCATAATGTATCTCCATATTCAAGTTCACTTTGCTCTCCAAACTATCCTATCACCCACAATTGAGATGAGTATTTGAAGCTCTGTTTCAGCTCAAGCCTTTAAGCTCTACTTGTGTCAAAGCTCTTTCCTTTATCTGTTTGTAGAACAATTTTAGTGTGACTCTGAGGAGGTTATTACTGAGTTTGAATGCAAGTCCCTGCTCTAGTCCGCCACAGGTCTAAGCCCTTTTGGACTATTCTGCTCCTGCTCTGTGTGATGTTGGACATTAGGTTTTCCTTATGCACATTTTTTTCCATGGGTTGGAGTTTAAGAAAAATCTGTCACCAAGATATTCAGTGAGTGGCAGAATTTGGTCTATCCTCACAAGGGTGTTGGTGCAGAGATTGTAGGATGGCCATAGAAATTAAAAGTTTTGGCTGGTATTGTCATCCAGGTATTCATCAGTTCCCCTTCAGGCACAAAGCACAAATCATTCATTTCTTTTTCCACCTCTACTATGATACTTCTTGGAGGAGACAGAGCCAGTCTCTGGGTACCAGCAAAACAACACCTGCATTGGTGGCTTAGCAATGTTTCTCCGGTATACACCTTGGTTCTGGGAGATGTTGCTTTTTGTTGAGCTTGTCATTCTAGATGGTAGGGTAATCACTGAAAAAACCCACTTCTGCTTGCAGATCTGACTGTGCTTGTCTCTTTTTGTGTGGTTTTTGGAGCCAGTGAAACCTCCAGGCTTTTTGTTTGAAAACTTTACCTTTGTTGACAGTTCAGCTGTGAAAGAAAAAAACAGTAACTATGCCAGAAGTTTTACTGAAGCATAAAAAAATCCAAGTAGCAATCTAAAATGACTAATAAAATAGTGTGGTGTACCTCAATCTACAAGCAAAAAGTGTTACATTGGAAGTGATGCTTAATCTAGCGGATAAAGCAGCTCTTGTCCATACATAAAATTAATTAGGCACAAAATACTCAGTACAGGCAAGCAGTCCCCATTATCCCTGAAGTTTTATTCTTTTAAGTAAACAGAAACAGAACCAACATACTAAAAGTCGTGTCTGTTTCACTGATGTATTTTTTACAACATTTTACTCTCCATCATACAACAAGTACTTTAAGCTACTTATTAAAATGAGGTGTTATGAATGACAGGACAGCTTGCACTTACGTTGTCCCTAGCGTCTCCTGATATGGAGCTTGAAAGGGGAATCGAGACATTTTCTGACTATGTTCTTCAGTGTACTTGGTCTGCTCCTGAGGAAACTGCTGACAGCGACTCACACCAGTTGTCTCGTAGAAAAATAGGATACACATCTCCATACAGCAGTGGGAATGTTAGCACCCGAAGTTGTAGTAACTGTCTTCCTTCAAAGCTAAAAGTAAGGTCTCAAGTGTAGATCAGTGAATGGATCATTAAGGCCTCAATTCATTACAATTGTGTGACAACTTCCTTTCCTCCTACATACCTTCTTGGAACACACTGCCTATCTCTTTGTTGTCTCTGTGCCTCCTCTCCCTGATAGTGCTATCCTTCCCCCCCCCTAAGATCCTAGAACGGTCAAACAATGCATGTTGCATCTGTCTGTGGTTGGTGGGCTTGTCATGTCACTTTACATGCCATGAATCAGACAGACCTCAAAATGAAGGTAAACACAATTCCAGCTGCCTTCTCTCTGACTATGGTTTTATGTCCTAGAATGAGGTAGGATATTCATGAATTTCTCTGAAGCAGAGATGGCAGCCAGAAAAAATTTGCAATCAGCTTTTTACATGGAAATAACATTAAAAAGTACATGAAAGAGTAATGGCATCTCTGCATGACAGGATACCCTATACAGTTGTGTTTGCAGATATCTCCACTAGCACTACAGCTTAGCTACTGAAGTCTTGTTTTCAGCAATCTTCTTTGATAATAAGAAGGCCCACCAAACCCACTGGAGCAGGATCCTTGGCAGTGATTTCATTGCACATTTGCACACGTTTTGTCATTGGCTTCCAGGAGAAAAGTGATGGGCAGGCAAGTGTCATCTCAAGCCTGTATAGTTTGAACACTGCATTGCTGATATGCAAAATGTACATGACTTGAAAGCTAGTAGTTATTTCTGACACATTCTTGATGCTGGCATGCCTTGGGAAAACTTTCATCGTATATGGAAAGAAACATGGTTAGTAGGAGATGGACGGTCCACAGGAGCCAAGTAGTCATGGAGCACAGGAGGTTTCAGTTTGCCTTCAGTCCACAGGCTGTCATGTCAGGGCAAGCCTGTGCTGTTACTTTTTGGCTCTAGTGGCACAAGAGGAGCAAGTGACACGGCAAAAGTACCTGGAAGGGAAAAATGTCTTCACTCTGGAGAGTGGACATGGAGGACAGCATGACCAGCAAGCCACTTTGCGCAAATGTAGCTCCTGAGAACTATTCTGGTGCCCCAGGGATACAGCTGTTCCCAGGGTGCTCCAAAAACCTGGACTAGAGAGAAAATAACAGTCAATGAATGCAGCTTTGGAGTAACCAAATAGTGATGCCTATATGCATCCAGCAGATTTCCAGTGCCCAGAGAAATAATGTTCCCGGCCTTTTTGTTCTTGTTTTTTCCTCTAAGGGAGTAGTTATAAAAAGATAGGGCAAATGAGGAATAAGTCCCTCTTTGTGAATTTTATATGCCAAAACCCAAATAACTCACTAATAGAAAACAATGCATTTATCTGTGTTAACAAACTTCACATCCCACTTCTCTGCAAGGCCAGACACAGTGACAGATTACCCACAAAGGACTTTGTATTTCTGTATGGTGTGGATGCCACCTTCTAAATAAGCTTAAAGCCTTGCAAGAGGAGCTGTTGCCAGCAGACAGTAGCAGGTGCAGTAGGTCTCAGGTGTGCCACGTGCAGCATTTCCAGTGGCCCGGGGCAGAGGCAGAGGGAAATCTTCACAGCCTCTTTTTTATTCGATTGTCTTCTTTTCTGATTACGTAGATAAATATTTAGTGACTGTGTCCAAGGGACAGTGTAAACACCCCAAAGCAGTTGAGGTAAACACTGACCCAGGGTAGAATAAAGGAGGCAATGATGTGGCCAACCTGATAGGGTGTCAGGGCTGTGCCAAGACACGGATATCACACTGGCCATCTACCTGCAGGAGGGCACAGCACTATGTCAATACTACTCTTGGGCTGCACTTTCATGTTACAGTTGGGTCATTTGACCATGACTACCAACATTGTAATGAATGGATTGACGTACAAGGAGCAGCTCTGCTGACAGAGAGGTTGGTGGTTGGGCAGAGGACACCATTTTGATCTAAATGTGGTGTTTGTGGGAAAAGACATTTTTTAATTCCTAATGTGCTAGAATGGCTGAATTAAAAAGTCTTTTACCACATAAAATTAATTTCCATTCCAAAACAGCAAGCAAGGTAATATTTAGGGATAAAAAGCAGAATTCAATTTATTTTTAGTGTCTTGTTTCCAAAACATCGAAACACTTTGTTTAGATTTTGACATAACATTTTATATAATTTACATTATAGGTTTTAAAAGAAAGGGAAGACTATGCCTATGAGACTCTCTATTTTTTCCATCTGTATCATCCCATGTAATAAAAGATATTAATTCTCCCTACAAATCATACTTCACTATAAAATAACATGTTTCAAAATAAAAAAAAGCCATTTTAACATTAATATACTTTGTTCTTCTCAGATCAAATTGCTGAATTGTTTATTTTTATTTGAAACATTTTATTTTCTATATTTTTAAAAAACAAAATATTATCAAATTATTTCCTTTCATTTTCTAGCTCAGGAACACAGCATTTGCCATTAAAAAATATTTTTCACTCAGCTCTTCTTAAAACACCATCAATTATTATAATTGCACCATTGCATTCTAAGGATGTTTAATCAGTGGTAAACTGGAGAGAGGCTGAGCAGTGTAGTAGTTATTCAGTTCTAAAAGTTTTTTTCCAGAAAATTCAGAAAAAACGCCACTAAAGCAAAGGAATAAGCAAATGTGCAGTTACTCATAAGACAAGTGTAATAGGTGTTTGTAGAACAGCTTGCATACTAAATCACCCTACAGGCAGAAGGTCCAGTAACTCCATATTGGCACATTCCCAGGTACCTGGTGTAGAAGTGGAAAGATTTAGGAAGACATTCAGTGATTCCTTAGTGGTTTGAGTCAGGATTTCAGTTACTGCTTCTGCAGCTTACCCAGAACTGCGCTTTCCAATGACTAAGGCAGTAGGTGGCAAACTGGTGCTGATGTCTTGCATTTCTTGATTTCAGGAGAGCCTTGCCATGCATTTCATGATTTTCCTGTGTTGTGCTTTTCTTTCTGTCATTGTCAGTGATGCTAAAGCTAAATGATCTGTATTTATTACTGGTGAAAATTGATTCAGGGCTAAACGAACACGGGAAAAAATAAATTCCATGTCTATCAAGAGCACATTATTGCAATAATAAGATATTAATAATTTGTTTATGCTGGAAGAAGTAGAAATGAAATGCCAATAACGTTTACCAGTTTGAATACTCTCAGAATTGCTGTATGTTTAATTGCTACTTTGGATATAAAAGTCTCTTTTCTCTCTTTCTGTAAGCAAACACAGTTTATTCACTCAGGAGCAGATTTCCTCTCTCATCAGAAAAAAACACAAAATGTCTCAGATCTGCCTTCAAGGGAAGCAATCTTAAATGTTTGTGAGGTAAGAAACCAATCTGAAGTTTTAACTGAGTTTTGTGCTGCTGGACTGCTTCCTTCTTGGTTATTTCATCTTTCCCTTCCTTGTTAGCAGCATCTGCTCCCACGTCATTTACTTCAACTGGACCATTTGCCACAGCTTCTTCCACCCTCTGCAGCCTGGTGAGTATAACCCTGCTACAAGGAGTGACCACAGCCATGACAAGCAGGCTTGGGCATGGGGCATTCCTCCCATAATGGGCAAAAGGCTTTCTGAGTGCTGAGTTAAAGTACAGTGGCAATAGTGGGCAGCTCAGCAGGCTGTTGTTTTTATTGGTATGAAAGGAAAGTCAGGCTGTAACACAGCATGCAGCACAGCCATAAACGTACAGCCTGAGGTTAGTAACAACATTGGCACAGTCTTTTCCATTGAGAGTCATTGAATGACAGCTGCAAAGTCATCCCTTTGGATCTTTCTTGGAGACTCCTTTGTCATTTAGCTCTCCACATTCTTTCACTTTGACTTTAGACATGTATCCTTGGAAAATGCACTGATTTTCCTCTGAAATAGGATACTGCTTGCAATACCTGCAGGGTTTGTGCGAGGTGATGGAACCAATAGTAGTGGGACCTGCAGTGCAGTTTATAATCCAGAAAGCCCCAAGGAAACACCATAGCTAATTGAATATGCCTGTATATGTGTGTATCTTGAGCTTAAATAGTGGAGGCAATGCTGTGAGAAAATGCAGGGAAACATGGTAGTGCGCTTTTGTACCTTAATATGGGCCTGTACAGGGTGAGGTAGCAATTTGCTGACTAGATGGTATCAACACCAACTCTGAAACCACATCAGAAGCATCTCAGAGAATGGTTGTAGCCGTAGACTGAGAATGATCCTCTTATTAGTGCAGATAATTAGTACAACATAAACTTGTCATTGCTTCTCTTGAGTTTTACTTCTTTTCTGTAGTACAAAGGTAGAAGCCACATTTTCCAGCCCATAATCACCAGTTTTCCATGTAGTTCTGCATGATTTCTTCAGGATTTCGGGTCATTAAGTCATTCATCTCTTCTCTTAGTTTCATTAAACAACACGACACAAACTGTGCACAAAAAAATGCTTCATTTGCTAACCATTAATTCTTTCAAGCATTAAAATAGCACCTGATCAACTTCTCTTGCAACACACAGTTAGCTTGTCTTGTTAATGTTTCAACATAAAGTGTGTTTTAAATGTCAAGTAGAAATATGCACATGTATGTAGTTCTTTGTCCCACCAAGGCTATGACAAGCCAAAAGATAGAGACAATATCTATAAATCATGAAAGCCCTAGAGGAAGTAAACTGGAACATGTTCGTTCAGGTGATTGTTGGCTTTTTAAGCAAATACTGGATTATATCAAATAACGCTATGGAGAGGTCAAGTAAAAGCACACAAAAAAAGTAACTACTACTTCACACAGCAGATCTCTACCCTGAAGAGCTCCATTCTGCAGCTGCATTTTGTGTCTGATACAGCACAGGCAACTACAAGTTTGCACTCAAAAGAATCTGTCCTGTTACTGAATTTATGTTTGCACTGAAAGCAAGCTTCATGTGCTTCTTTTCTTCCTCTACCAAAATGAGACAAAGTAAAATTCCTCTCTCTCATGGGAAGAATTTTCACATTGTCTCTTGATCCAAATGCTACTTGCTCTTTTGTTACAAGCCTGGACTGTGTCTCCTGGGATACAGGTTTTCCAAAATTCCCAGAAAGCAAGTAATGCAAATGGTAAACTTTTGCCCACTTATCAGAAAGCAGAAATAAAGCTCTTTTCAACCTACTGTCTCAGAAGATTCTCAGAGTATTTTCATCTAGCGCCTTCCTCTTCAAAAGTTCCACCTCTACCCAAACATTTCTAGAGCTCTCACATTTGTGCTTAGATAGGAAAATTAGTCCACCTATGGTGTTACACAGCACGTGAGGGGGCTCAGACTTCATCATTATTTATAGCTGGAAGTTTTTTGCATAGACCAGAAAGGCACTCCAATTTGATCTGTTTTCTGTTTGAATTACATAAAACCCCAAACCCATTGGAAATGGGAAGAAATTTCAAGCAGTGTTGTGAGATGCACTGAAGTGCATTTTATAGTGACTACTACAAGGCAATCTCCAGGCTACTACTGCATTATGGTTTTCCTAATATGATTGGAACTGTGTAGCTTTCTCTTCATAGCAAATTCCTATGAGCAATATAGTACTGTACACACTACATACACCTTGCAAAAGAGAACATCTGGATCCTGATGTGATTATTTGGATTGTCTATACATTGTTGGTCATATTATACCACCATTATCACAGTTTGCAAGCATAGAGGGAAAAACAACAGGCTCATATCACCAGGAACCGTCACGCACAGAACAGAGGAATACTCTGTGCTTTGAAGAACAAGGTATTCTAGGGTGCAGCAGTTAAGCTTACCAAAGTGACTCTGAAAGCTTTCTAGCAGTTAATATATGCAATCAACAAATATGGTCCCAACTCCGCTTTACTGTTGGTTCTTAAGATGTTTTGTAGACGTAGTACGTCTGCCATACATCATGGGTTAGTAATTTTTAGGATACTTTGGGAAAGTTCATAATTCTAATGTGATTCCATTTGTGTGTGTTTGTGTGTGTGTACATTTAGATGAACATGCTGGGTCTTATCCAAAAAGAACTTTAGAAATTCTTTTGCTTCTGTGATCCCTCTCTGTCTTGAGCTGATAAAATTTCATGAGGACTCAGTAGACACAATGTGTGGCTGCCACAAATCCTAGCACATTGACAGAAAAGCATATCCCCTTTTCCATCCTAGCCACAACTGAATCTCTGTATGGAGAAGGTTTAAGTAAATCCTTGGTGTAGAAGACCATAGTTTTCCAGACTTCATGAACCCTAGGACACCACTATGCAACCTGTAGGTGGCTGAAAACACCTGTTAACTATTAGGTGGAGAAAAAGGTGTTGGGACACTTTATGCAACAGAAGTGAATGTCAGAGTTTGGGTCACATTTAATAGAAAGACTCATACAAAACAACTGACTCCGTACAAGCCTGGTTAAAAATATCCATGTGCCAATGTCAGCTTCTTTTTATTTTTTTTCTTAGAACAGCAGTAATGACCTTGGCACAAAGCACTGCCTGGAGACAAATGACCAGCTGGGATTAATGGCCCTTAACTTAATTTCTGCCCATCAGCACCTCCCAACCAGTCATTAATTCTGCTGAAATGCTCTGTACATTGATTGTTATTGATTCATTCATTGATTGTGTCCAGAGTCTGAAGTTAGAAGCTGAAGTACTGAGGGCACCCTGGAGACTCTTCTAATAAGATGAGTTTGCTTAATTCATAGACTATTTGAGGTGCTTTAGAAAGAAACATCATAAAGAGAGGTAGAATAGGAAAGATCACATATAGGACAATGAAACCCAGAATCCTATGGCTATGAGAGTTGATGGTATGTATCGAATTACTTTCAATATGCCTCGTATTTAAACCAGGAGCATAGAGTAATATGACATATATTATATGTGTCACCTCCCAAGGAACATTAAGATTCCAAGCAAGAAAGCCCATCAGATAATTCCAAGCAAGAAAGCCCTAGGGCAGAGAGGGCATTTGTGAGGCTAATGTCCCATCTTTCTTATTGGTAGCATTACTGTTTGCCTTCAAAACTACAGTGGTCTTCTTTTTCTGCAGATTGCCTGGATGTGTTTAATTCCTCTTCCCCTTGCACTTGTTGCTGTCTGACCTCATCTGTTTTGGAAGGAATTGCATCTGAATAATTAACGTAGCACACTTCAGGAAATCAGATTGGTTATTTTTAATACCTGCTTTATGACTGGATTTGTGAATTGTGAAAGAGAGAAGTGTTTTAAAAAATGATATCGTTTAATAACCTGCCATCTCCATATTTTCTCTTCAAGTTGCCCTCCTCAAATTCAATGCAAAATATAAATTAAAGTGAACAACAGCATCTCTTGGTGGGTTCTTTCATGTTTTTTGATGTTCCAGTATGCATCAAATGGCAGGAGCGTACATGAAAGAGAAAATTTGTGGTTGAAAGCATTCTCAAATACACATTGCTGAGATGCTTCCAAAGTGCTGACAGCTGCCAAGCACCCCATGGTGATAGAAATACTGTTGGACAAGTTGTCTTACTTCTGAAGAATGTGGGTAGATCTTTCGTAACAAAAAATAAATAGGGTAATGTTGGCTGAGGAATTGCTTCTATGTTCCTGATTTGCAGAGCATTTAAAATTATCTAGTTATTATAAATTGGCCTCCATTTTTTTTTTACTACTTAGCCAATAAGAAGAAGAAGTTTTGAGGCCATTAAGAGTAGTGTTCTCATTTCTACCTATCTGTGCCCACGTCGTTATCGCTGACTTTGTGACCCTGTTTAAATCTTACAGTTGTTTTCTGTTTCAGATATCTTACCATTACAATATGATTGCTGTTTTCTTCTTCCATAGAACACTTAAATATTTTAATGGTGTGTAATGCACTGAGGTCTTTGCATAGAAAAGGTCTCCTACCGTGTTGTTGTGAGCAAGTAATAAAGGAGCTTGGTGAGATTAACAGTCTCCAAGGTATAAAACTATAAACTATTTCTTCAGAAACAATCAAATTTATGTAATTAGTTTCATATAAGGATACTTTTTTATGTGGGAGAGCAAAAAAACTTGAGGAAGTTGTGGTCCCTATAACTCTGAGATTAGTTCTTTAAAACCTTTTTCTTTTGAAATTATGAGTCTATAATAAAAGCTGTGATGCCTTAGAGATATTGTGGGTACCCATATAAATACCTCTATTGGACCTAATTAGGATCACGCTCAGTCTATGGAGAGAAAGAGGAATTATCAGGATGTGATTTGGTGAACTTGTTTTATACATCCACCTTAAGATGAGATGGCACCTAAGATGGCTTTGTTTTCTTTTGACTCTAATGAGAGTTTGGGATGCCTAGGTCCCCAGTGTTATTTTAAACATCCACATTTAGGTAGACAATTCTTGTATCTAATGTATGCCAAATGTCATCAGGACATCCACAATCTAATGATTAGCAGATGATGCAACATAAAAGGAATGCCAAGGTGAGACTGGATCCATGTTGTCTTCTAGAGCAGAATGCAATCCATTCAGTTGCTTATTGCTCCCCACTTTTGTAGATCAATGACTGTCCAACTAGACTGCTGATCTTAAACCTAAGTCTTCAGTCTCATGGATGAGTTTTATAATCAGTGAGCTATTGGATAAAGGATGAAAATCTCCATTTTCTCCCATATTTTAGGAACAGGTGCAGAATGGCTGTAGAGGTTTCTTGGCAGTGTTGGTCCCTAAGCGTCCCTCTCTGAAGCCCCAGGTTGAACACCTTGATTTGGAGAGCTGTAACACATACAATCGTACTCTGGATAATTTAAACAGCCTTCATATTTTGTGGGTCCCACTCTGAGATATTTGACTTTTTCTAACCTAGAACAACAGCCTAGGTGTCATACGGATTCATGTGAATTTTGTGAGGTGGGAGACACTGAAAAATCAAGGTCCATAATGACAAGCTATGCAAAATAGATAACTTCTGTGCTTTTAGCCTTCCTTGTTTATCCCTGGATATAGCAAAAATGCCTTGAAATCTTGCAATGAACATTTCAGCCCTATGTGTTTACTTTGTTTGATTTGTTTACTGGCACGGGATTGAATCCATCTGGGGATGTATCAAAAAAAGCAGGAGTTGGTAATAATGCTGTAGTCCTTTTATCATATGGAGACATCCATGTGCAAACACTGATGGATGTAATCCATGCTTTGTGACCTCCTTCTTTCTTCCCTTCAGTTGAATCTACTGAACTTTGCCTGGTTGTTTCTGTTGCTTCTGGGATACTCCCTCTGATTAATAGTGATGTAACTTGGCTATCCTCTGGAATCTTCATAGAAGTCTAGTCTCTCCTCTCATATATTCAGATAGTTTGATTTTCTCAGTACTGGTTTCCTTCCTTTTTCATTTTTGTAGAACTGCTGGAAGGCTTTTATAGCCTCTACAGTCCTGTACAAAGCTATCAGTGACAAAGGCAAGTGAGTGATATTGCTAGTGATATCACAAGCAGTGAGCTGCCACATCTTCCGTTCATTTCTTGTGTCTCTAAATCCATAAAGATGTGTAATTCCCAAAGTAAACAAATGTAATCTTTTTTTGGAAGAAAAAATACATTGGCAGGTAAGCCTTAATGATAATTGCCTCTAATTAGCACTCCCACAAGATGACAAATCTTTTAATCACAGCAGAGTGTCACTTGAAAATGTGAATATTCTTGTTTTGCCTTTGCAAACATCAAAGAAAAATTGTATTTATTGATTTTAGTCTATTGCCATAATTTTTCATTAGAAGCAAGGGGATAAATGAGGGGTTAAAACCAGGAGTTGCTATGACAAAGTGAGAAACAGCTTTGACAAAATGAGGTCTACTTTTATGGGAGGATTGTACTCTGTTCTGCAGCCAGTTTCCTACTTTTAACAGCTACTGCCTCACCCTCTTGGACCCACTTTCAAAACTTCTTAATGAGCATTATGGAGAGGTTTAATAATGAATAGTTACTGAGAAACATTGGGTTCACTGAGCCAGGCTTTCCCCAACTGAGGGCTGATCATGCCCAGTGGGTACTCTCAGTGACTCTGGCATCATTTTGAATGATGCAAAATGCAATGTAATACTAGGGGTATTACAAACTGAGATACCATCACCAAAATACACAAACAATACATTTTCCTCTTTTCTTTTTCTTACTAGGATGGCCATAAAATTAATTTCTATGACAATCAGTACCCGTCTGAGGTTAATTCTTCACTGAGGTCAATGGGACTGAGCAGAGCTGCTGTTCTAGATGCCCATAAAACAGAGAGTTCTGAGGTTTTCTTGGAAAAAAACCCCAGTAGCTAGAAACTTTTCTTAAATCAATTGGTGAAGTTAGAAGAACTAAAACTACTATTTGAGGGAAGCCTGTGCTATTTGTTCCCTCCTTACTGCCTCTTCTTCCACATGACCACTGAGAAATATGGTAACACATTTGTTCCCTTAATGCAGTGCAGCCTATTTCCTCCTTAAGCAAGAAACATAGGTGCCATACTCTGCCTTTATAGCAGGTTCACAATGAAATACTGTTCGGTAGGTATTGACAGATAACTTTGTAGAAATTGTCTTTAAATATATGATAAGGACTAATGGGATTCACAGTGACTTTGTAGTTCCTATGGCAGAAATTTCCATTTCAGCTAAGGGCTGCTGTGCCTGAAAGCACAGTTACAGATCTCAGGTGGGAGTGTTCATGCAGGACTGCTGTTTTAACCTACTTCTGTTTTGTGGAATGATTATACCTATCTAAATATGGGACTTTGCTCTCATCTATTACAGAATTATGTTCTATTCTTTTACAGCACATCCTATCCATTTTCTGAGATCATTGGGAATGTTCATGCTACTCTCCGAAATGTTTGCCAACTTTTTTCCATTGTATACAACCTGTTAATTCAATGAGGACATTCTATATTTCTTTAAAGCATATAACAGGACCAGATGGATTCTTGTAGAACTCCATCAAATGCCTTCTTTCAGTTTGACGCTAAGCCATTCGTAACTGGTCTTCAAATGCACTTCCTCATCCTTAATCTATGCTGCAACCTCATTTCTTGAACTCTAAAGCAGGGATGATAACACTCCTGTAATTTACGGGATAAATCTAACCAAGATTGTCAGATCTAACATGCTGTAGTGGGCTGAAACCAAGATTTTTCCACCTTCCTACAATTCTGGTTGATAGTGTGACCTTTCTCATCATATGCAATGAAAGGCAACATGTACACATGTTTATTCATATCCTTTATCTATATCTGGAAATGTTAATTGGAATTCCAACATTAATTGGAATTTCCTGGAATACGTCCAGGCAGAGTTGGTTTTCTTTGTCAAGGGTAACAAGTTCTCTTTTGAGGGTCTAGGAAAGGAAGCTGATTCACCGTATTCTCTTATGCCAAAACACAAGGAATGAAAAAAGAAACAAGATACACAGAAGGGAATGAGCCAAGAGAAAGCAGAGTACCTCAACTTTCCCACCTATCCTCTACCCTAGAATTCCAAAATGGTAAGTATGAATCTCCTGTTTGTTTACTTGGGCAATGAGTAATTCAGGTCTGAGAATGTGTCCAGATCTGTCTAAGTCTTTTTATCCTGACCACAATCTAGCCTTTGTTTTGATGCTTTAGAATGAAATAATTGTCTGCAGTAGATTATGCATTCCAGTTTATACCATGGCCAAATTATGACATAGTAAAACTCTTAACAGTGAGGACTGTTGTTTAATTACAGAATGTAAGAGTGTGAGGGCCTCAGAGAAGAAAATCAGAGTCCTTGTTTCAAGACAAAAGAAGAATAGGTTCATCCCCATTAGAAGCTGCCCTTAGGTCAATTTACAGCCCCTCAAGCTGTACACAAATATGTCATAATTTGTCTTGAGCGCTCCTGCTGTTACATGTCTGGTAAAAAGTTACACACACAAAAGTTGATTGGCAACTCAGTCTAGAAATATCAGGCTTCCCTTCCATGATTCAACTTTCAGGAGCCAAACAGACTTTGCAGTAATCACAGAGAAGGAGCTTGCCTACTCTTGCCCAAAGCTCAGATTGATCCATCTTGGTTTTGGCCCTATTTTTGTTCCAAAGTACCACTCTGAGGAATTAAAAAGGACAGGCATTTCCAAAGATCAACAGAGGTCTTTAGACTACTGATTTATCTTTAGGAAATACCATCTTCTTCCTGTTGTCTAGAGAAGGAACATAGGGTAGCTTCATGCCCAATTTAGATTCCTTTGCTAAATATATTTTTAAAGTCTGGTGAACATGAAGCTATCCATAAGTGCTCTGCCATGACAATCAACAAACTTAAAAGCAGCCAGAAATATCAGATGATGTGTCCCATGCATCCTAAAGTATTGAGGCCATTCCATCTATCTAAATAATATTTCATGTCAATTTCTATTCTTTCTGTCACTAAAAAAAATATAACTGGTGGGAAGGGAAAGCCTGTTAGAGCACTTTACATTCTAAATATCTAAATTCTACTGTTTATGGGACTGATAAATTTTTATTGTTTTGAAAATGTCAGTAAAATAATTCTGATTCAAAAATCCTTGGATTTGATAAACTTCAAGTGTATTTGTGAAATTATCTTTACTACCAGTGACTCCTGATCAGATATTACAGACTAATCAGAGGTTTGCCTGGACTCCTCTTTAATTTTTCAAATGGAAAATTTGCAATTGTTACAAGTTTTTCTTGTCATTGTAATTACGCAAACCTGGATTAGTCAATATCTTACAAAAAAAATTTAACCCTCTTCCTAGTTTAATTACCAAAATCCTACAGACTGCAGCTGTTAAACGAAAGGGGACACACAGGTGGAGCACCAACTAAGGATACCACAACATGCAACGTCACCCCACAAAACTGTTATTCATTAGGACCACACGCAATAAAATCCGCATTACCATGTTGTCCACATGTCACAACTACAAATAACTGGAAGGTGAAGTTAACAGTATCACAGTATCACAGTATCACAAGGTTGGAAAGGACCTCTGAGATCATCAAGTCCAACCTATAACCTAACACTAACACCAACACTAACACCAACCCATCATCTAAACCATGGCACTCAGTGCCTCATCCAGTCTCCCTTTAAACACCTCCAGGGTCGGTGACTCCACCACCTCCCTGGGCAGCCCATTCCAATGGCCAATCACCCTTTCAGTGAAGAATTTTTTCCTCATATCAAGTCTAAACTTTCCCTGACAAAGCTTAAGTCCATGCCCTCTGGTTCTGCCACTGATCACCTGAGAGAAGAGACCAACCTCTGCCTGACTACAACCTCCTTTTAGGTAGTTGTAGAGAGCAATGAGGTCTCCCCTGAGCCTCCTCTTCTCCAGACTAAACAGCCCCAACTCCCTCAGTCGCTCCTCATAGGGCTTGTGCTCCAGCCCCTTCACCATCTTCGTTGCCCTCCTCTGAACACATTCCAGTATCCTAACATCCTTCCCAAATTAGGGGGCCCAGAACTGGACACAATATTCAAGATGAGGCCTGACCAGTGCCGAGTACAGGGGGACAATAACTTAATAACTTAATAACTTAACCATGTGGTTCTGCTTCTTTTTCCAGCTCAGTTTACTTTTCTTATTCTCCTGATTTTTTGCTAGCATGAGTGTCTCTGTTTCTCATTCTCTATATGTGAACAGTTGTTTTTCTGTGAAATAGATTTCCTTAGTGTAAATATTTGAAATATGAACATTTCTCTCCGTGTTTTTATATCAGATTTTTAATTTAAAAATCAACTGACAGATCTCTTTACATTCATAATTCCTTGGTGCTTTTTCCCAACAACAGCAAAATAGTAGCTTAAAGTATCTGTTCTTTTTGCCTGATGATACGTCATGCTTTTTTCTTCTTGCTGAACTGCATTTTGTTAATTGTTTTTCTGGTCTTCTTGATCTTGAAAACATCTCCTATCTCCTCCCTCTGTTTCCATCTTTTTTTCCCCTTCTCTTTTTATTTTCTTTGCCTATTTTATTCTTTCAATATCTTTGCTTTTTATTTCTTTCCAGCAATTACGATCTTGTTAGTTTTCTTTTTATTTCATTGCCTCTGTTTTTTGCTCTCATTGCTAGACTTGAGTCAAAAAATATTCTGTCATTATTTTGAAATCTTTCATTTTCTTCTAGAAAATGTATGATTTAAAGTTCATGGAACTTACTATATAAAAGAACAATTTAAAATTTTATAGCTATCTGAAGCAAAGAGATTTCAGCCATTACATTCAACTCCAGGCAGTCTTGCTAACTTCAGACAGATTATTTCTAAGTTTAATTTGATTTTATGATTACTTTCTGGCATACATAATGTTGCCTGAAAGTAGGCAGTGTTTTTGTGTCTTAGGAAAACACTCTCACCAGAAGTTGCCAATATTTCAAAATACCTTAAGGAATGACAGGATTAAGAGAGCATTAATCCTCTTAGTTTGGGGTGAGCCTTTATTTCTGCTTATGCACTATACACAGGTTTTTTCCTAGTCCTTTGCTCAGAAAAAAATAACTTCAGACTTCTGATAGATGTTGCTGCCTCTGAAACCTCCAGGTGTTTTCTCATTCTCTCTTGCGTTGTAGATGACTCTGTCGTAGATCACCTCTGAAATCGTGGTACAACTGCATTGTCTGATCCAGCAGCAACTTGGCTGAGTTCTTCTGTGGGCTGAGAGAGAATCAGATTGCTCTTCACGAAAAGATGTGTCAAGCTGTTCAAAACCAGCAGCTCTGGTGATGTAAATTCCTCTGTAGGCACTGAGGGTAAGGCTTGTTACGGCAGTACCTGCACCCTCAGAACATTAATAAAGTAGACACTGATCTGAGACAGTAAAATATCACCATTTTAGCTTTCATGATACAGGAAACAGAGCTATGTTAAGCTGGAATCAGTGGGAGCCTGAAAATAGTAGCCTGAGGTTTTTTCCTTATTAAGACAAAAGGAAGTCACCAGGGCAGCTATGCTGAGTTCATGCTCCAAAATTTGCCCTAGAGGCACCTTCCATTATTTACTGGTTAAGAATTGAGCCTAAAAAGACAACGTAGATATACCAGTGTCATGCTGGTATCCTGAACACAGCAGGAGTCAGCAGAGACAGTGACAGTTCCCTTTTTTCAGAAACAGAAGCCTACCTCCCCAGTCAACTTGCATTTCTGCTCCGTGTTACAGTACCTGCTAGTTTTGCAATGGTTCTTTCCTCCTTCTCCCATGTACTTAGACAGCCAAAGCTAGCAGGTGCCTAGGTCAGCCCCTTGGAGTACCTCTGGCACCTTCATCTTGGAATTTGCTGTTTGAAGCAGCTTGCCAGTGCCATGGGCTGGTACTACAATGCTCTCATTCATCCCATGCAAATAGTGACTGTATTTAATGTATTTACACTTCTGATTTAGCCCAAACAAAAAGTGTCATTTACACCACTGACTTTAACCAGGTCTGCAGCTGAAAATGTTTCATGGCAGTGTTAAAAATCTTCCCTCATAATGCTATAGACAAGGTGTTACTTGTGTGAATGCTAATGAAATGTAAATGTCATGAATACAAGATCTCATTTAAAAATTGCTAAAAGTTTGGAAGAGTCCAGATCCTCAAAGGCGTTTGAATATATAATTCCCTGGAACCAATGGCACCTATGCAGCTAAATCCCTTTGGGACAGACATAACCTGTGTCATTGAGGGATGTTGGAGAATGAATGGAGACCAGGAACTTGCTGTCAGTCCTAAGAGGAAGCTTATGTGCTATTGATCCACATGACTTTCAGTTTTACCAATCATTATCTTTCAGTTGATTGTTCATGACCGCAAGTCTGAGCAGTACCAGTGAGTTTAGAGCACTCACAAAACCAAAAAAGGAGTCTGAAAAATAATACCAGGCTACATGTAATACAGGAATACAACTCCACAAGAAAAGGCAAACTATTTTACCATCTTGGTAGTATTACTTTCCTTAGTGAAATAACATTCACTGACAATCACTTGTTCTTGCAGTTCTTGCTTTTAAGGACTTTGCCATCTGTGATGTCATACTGTTCCTTTTCTAGGAAAAGACATTAATGTCTGCTGACATTGACCTTGACCTTCTTTACATTGCAGTATTCTTGAAGCATTGCATTCTGCAAGCACTTTAGACAAAAATATCCAAGCAGTTGTATGCTTAGGTTTCTTTTATTGGAAAGTCATGTTTTATGACTAGTCATGTCCTTAGGCTTCACTATCTAGAAGAATAAAAAAAAATATGTTTATGTCACCAATCTACAGTCCTGATGTTTTGTAAGCTGTTTTGTGACTCCCTCATGTATTCTATTTTAGTGTCGGGCATAATATGAAATGAAAACCAGATATATGGGAGCTTTCTTATTTAAAATGCATACTAGGAGTGACTGTTTTTGCTGTGCTTCTTCATAGCATATCCAGGATGCAACATCAGGGTAAGGAGCTGCAGAAGGCAAAATCTGTTTCTTTTTAATTTAGTTTGTATCATATCAGTCTGAAACAGTCAGCATTCCATAAGTTTTCAGACAATAACCTAAAGCACATCATTGCTAAGCAACCAGTATGGCCTTTGACACAGCCCCCCTGAGCATCTTTCTCTCTAAATTGGAGAAATACATATTTGATGGATGGACTGTTTGGTGGATGAGGAATTGCTTGGATGGTTGGATCCAGAGGGTAATGATCAACAGCTCAATGTCCTGATGGAGGTTGCTAATAGGTGGTGTCATCAGAGATCTGTACAAGTTCTGTTTAGTGCCTCAATAACACAGACAATAGAAACTAGTGCTCCCTCAGCAAGTTTGCAGATGACACCAAGCTGAATGGTGCAGTTGACACACCTGAGGGATGCGATGCCATCCAGAGAGACCTGGGCAAGCTCCAGAAGTGGGCCTGTGTGAACCTTAGGAGGTTCGACAAGGCCAAGTGCAAGGTCCAACTGTCAGCTGTCCAACTGTCCAACTAAACTATTTCAAGAAGTTTGACATATATATCTTTTTTGAACTCCCCCAAGGGATGGTGACTCTACCACTTCCCCGGACAGCCTCTGCCAATGCTTCATCACTCTTTCAGTAAATAAATTTCTCCTAATGTCCAATCTGAACCTTCCCTGGCACAACTTGAGGACAATTCCTCTCCTTCTGTCACTTGTTGCTTGGGAGAAGAGACCAGTACTCACCTTGCTACAACCTCCATTCACTTAGTTGTAGAGAGCAATAAGATCTCCCCTCAGCTTCTTCTTCTCTAGGCTGGACAATTACAGTTCCCTCAGCTGTTCAGCATTATAAAGAGAAGGAGCAATTACAAAAGAAGGTCCCATGTGAAAGGTGATTTGATTACTCTCAGTGCACAGTGAAAGCATTTCCATCACAATAAATCCTGTAGAAACAGAGATTGTTGCGCGGTCACAGAAGTCATGAAGAATGGCAGTGAGGTGCTTCACAGTGTGCTGCTCACTCTTGACTGAGGTCAGGGACCTAACCATAGGTACAGATAACGTTTGTTTTTCTGAGACTCTTTTTGTGGAAGTGATTAGAGACATTGAAGCTTTGCAACAAGCAAGGGTGAGTCTTCAGCTGTTATTAACTCTTTCAAAATCAGGAAAGCATTATGCACCAGCATCTAAGAGTGCATTTTTATTTCCCAAGCAAATACATTTGCAAATTAGAGGAAAGCATCAAAGACACAAGTAGAATAATAAAAAAAGAAATATTCCAAATACTGGCACTTTTCATAGTACCATCTCTGTATTCCACAAAGGCAAACAACTGTATGACAGGGGGTAGCATTTGGATTAGAAACATATTTTGGTAACTCCTGAATGAAATTTCATTATTTTAAAAATAGTGTTACTATTTTAAGCATGTGACTCAGAACTGTTTTTCAGTTTGAGGAAGATAATATTGTATAGTGGAAGAATCTGAAATGTACCAATAAGACTTAGTGTTATTTTGCATCTACTTATTTGTGCAAAACTACAAAGGAGAAATTATTTTCTGATGATCAGTGTGGTGTATTCACTGTACCAGAGAAGGTGACTCACTTTCTAATTTCATTTTAGCCAGAGTTCAAACTCCACTTCAATGTTTATTTGTAAACTTCGAGATAATATGGATTGGATCTTTCAGATAACACTGTTCCTAAAAGAATATCTATCTGTGATTACAAGATTGAATTAACTTCATCATCATTTAATTCTGCTGAAATGTATGAATATCTCTCCCTTAACAACAGCTTGCATCAGTCATTTGCAGACATTTTATCTTTATTGCTAAGATAGGACAAATAGTCCTCTAAAATTCTTTCTCTTTTTTTTTTTTCCACTTAAACAATCAAGAGGAGAAAGAAATACTTCTCTAAACAGCAGTTCTCTGCAACTGATATCTCTTAGTTCACAGGAACAGGGCATACACTGCATCCTTTAAGAAGGAAGCCTGTTACACAGTCCCCCATATCATTCTTCTCTCTAAATTGGAGGGATATGGATTTGATGGGTGGACTGTTTGGTGGATAAGGAATTGGTTAGATGGTCACATTTAGAGAGTAATGGTCAATGTCTCGATGTCCAGGTGGAGATCTGTGACAAACAGTGTCCCTCAGGGGTCCATACTGGGACCTGGGACCTGTGCTATTTAATATTTTCATGGATGATCTAGATGGCAGGATTGAGTGCACCCTCAGAAAGTCTGCAGATGACACCAAGCTGAGTGGGGCAGTGGTCATGCCAGAAGGACAGAATGGCATCCAAAAGGTCCTGGACAAGCTGGAGAGATGGGTCTGTGTGAACTTCATGTGGTTCAACAAGACCAAACGCAAGGTCCTACACTGGGGTCAGGGCTGCCCCCAGTATCAATATAGGACGGGGGAAGATATGATTGAGAGCAGCCCTGCGGAGAAGGACCTGGGGGTGCTGATTGATGAGAAGATCAACATCAGCCGGCAATGTGCGCTTGCAGTCCAGAAGGTCAACACTATCTTGGGCTGCATCAAAAGACTCATTGCCAGCAGGTCAAGGGAGGTGATTCTCTCCCTCTGCTCCACTCTCACGAGACCCTACATACAAAAAAGCTGGGGAGGGACTTTTTACAAGGGTTTGTAGTGATAGGACAAGGGGGAATGGCTTTAAAGTGGAAGGGGGAAGACTTATATGATACATTATAAAGAAATTCTTCACAATGAGGGTGGCGAGCCACTCGCACAGGTTGCCTGGGGAGGCTGTGGGTGCCCCTTCCCTGGGAGTGATCCAGACTGGGTTGATGGCGCTTTGAGCAACCTGGTCTAGTGGGAGGTGTCCCTGCTCACTGCATGGGGGTTGGAACTGGGTGATGTTTATTGTCCCTTCCAACTCAAACTATTCTATGATTCTGTGATTCTATGATCCTAAGAAGAAATTTCTCCTGCTCCAAACTGACAGCTTGCATGCAATCTGCATAGACATGAATATCGTCACAACATTTTATCAACAAGTGCAGAAAATATCCATGGCACATATAGTCATGGCAATATCTGTGACCTTACAGAAGGAAGAAGTAATTTTTCTTAAAATATAAACTGAAAGAAAAAATTATTTCACTGATTCATGCTCTCACACTCATGAACAGCAGCATGTTTATGGTGTCCCGACATCAGCCCAGCAGCCAGTTATCACAACACTTGTGTTGAAATATTCAATCCAGAATCCGTTGCAATGATAAGGAGTAAAAGTAACACCAACTGCCAGGGCTTAATTGGGTCTCCTGAGTTTCTCTTAGGATGTGTAGGTGTCCAGTATGCATTCTTGTACTTTTTCAACCCTGTAAGTGATCATTATCTCCATCCTTTGCCACCTCTCTGAATTATCAGATCACAACCATTCTTTATTTCCAGATCTGGGTGTCTTGTGAAGCCACAGGTAGATGTGCTGAAGTCTGCTAATCTATGTGCTCTTAACAAGGTCCATTCTGAGAGTTCTGTCCCTGCTGTATGCTCCTCATGGTGCCTCCACATCCAGATATTCTCATGTATTCTCCATGCATGCTAACGCTGTACACCTTGGCTAACAGATCTGTGCTGTTAAATTGTAATGTCAAGTTACACTGACTGTTACAGCTATGCTTTTCATCCTGATAATGTTTCAGCTCTCCTGGTGCACTGCATGACAAAGTAATAAAACAGACATTCCAAGAAAAAAAGAGTATTTTTATACAATTCTCTACTTGTTTAGGACCGCTGAGATTTTGTTTTGATTTTCCAGGTAAGGTTGACTTCAATTGTCTTCAGGTATCAAGAATTAAATTTGCACCTAGTCTTTGCCAACTGGGTGTGGCCACTACAAAAATTCACATATTTAATTAGCTGTCCCATCCTAAAATAAATGTTTGAGATGAAAGAGGAAATCATTCTCTGATGAAGAGTGTATTTCTTTGTCACTATAAATAAGGAAAGTTAGCTTTGATTTTTACTTCAGTCAGCTAATTTTTAGTTGGTTCAAACTGCATGCAAGGAAACTCATCTTTAAGAGAAATATGACTGGAAATGCTTCTAGATCATCAGAAATCCACAAAAACCCACAGCATGCTCTGACTATCCGGCACTTGTCAAACAGACCTTCTGGTCTGAGAAAGTACAGAAAACCAATCAAATTCAGTTATGCAAGGCTATAAAGAAGGTGTTTAATAAATTTAAATAGTTTGAGGCTTAAAATTCTTGCTGTTCTAGAAACACTGAAGACTCCTCCTCAATACTGTGGACTTTCAATGCATGGGAAACCTTAACTAGAACCTACACCTGCTTTTGCAGTGAAAAAACCTGCTATCCTAATTCCTAAAACATCAGGGAGGTCAAGGTCTGGATCTGAGTTTTGTGCATTTGGCTCAAACAAAAATGAAAGTTAACCTGACTGTTTCGTTTTTTGGTGGGAACACAGGAACATGATTATCTAACCTGTGATGAAAATCCTGTTTTTGTTTGAGGATGGAGGATGAAAGAAACAAACCACTACTCCCCCGCCAGGCCATTTTATCTTTCTTCAGATGCCCAGATCCTCTCTGCTCAAACTGTGTACTGTAAGGTCTTAGAGTATGCTCAGCGTGGTCTAAGCACAGAAGAGAACATCAGGAATGCCACTGTAGTGTTAATCTCACTCTTACTTCTTTTACTCTAACAGCACTACCAGCCTTTGGAAATCAAGAATTAATCGGGTGTTGTGTAAATTATTCTAATATGGCACAATGCATGAACAGCTGTTGCCGACAGGTGCTCAAGGATAAATGTCCTATGTGAAAAAATAGGCTACGGATTGAAATATTTCCTTCTAGATGCACTGGTATTATTCTATGTTTCTTGATGGGATGGAAAGGAACCTCTTGGCAAGCTGCTGTTACGTTGTCTGGGTGAACGGCAACAAGTAGTTCACAACATTTATGGAAAAAAGACTCAAATGTTATGGAAAAGCAGTCTCCAAAAGAGAGGCAAAAAATTTTTGCAGTGGTCACCGCTGCCTTGAAATCCTTACAGAAGCAGCTGCTTCTGAATATCCTTTTAAGCCCATTGAGCCTCTATCCAGCTGTTAAAAACAACAATGTTTTTCATTCTCCATAATAATCGGATATAGCAGGGCAGTGTTGGAGGAGCAGTTGCATAAAAAAGCTTTGGTTATATAAGAAAAATGCAGCATAGTTCCTGAATCACAGAGATGCCAGGTGGGTCTGTGTGGCAGCTTTTATCCATCCCTTTACAATTCACTGTGCTGACAAGGGCACCTGCCGAAGGACTCTGACACACTTGCATCTTTGCAAACAGCTACACAGCTTTCTGCTGCGTACAGATTTGATGTCCTCTTTGCCCTTCTGCACAGGAGGGTCATAGAATCATAGAGTGAATCATAGAATTGTTTGGGTTGGAAGGGACCTTAAAGATCATCTAGTTCCAATCCCCCTGCCCTGGGCAGGGACACCTCCCACTAAGACCAGGCTGCTGAAGGCTCCATCCAAACTGGCTTCGAACACCTCCAGGGAGGGGACATCCGCAACCTCCCTGGGCAACTAGTGCCAGTGTCTTACCACCCTCATTGTCAAGAATTTCTTCCTAATGTCTAATCTAAATCTCCCCCCTTCCAGTTTAAAGTCATTCTGCCTCGTCCTATCACTGCTTTCCGTTTTGAAGAGTCCCTCCCCCATCTTTCATGTAGGACCCCTTCAGGTACTGGAAGGCTACTAAGACGTCCCCTGACAAAAGGGAACAAGTCCAACTCTCTCAGCCTGTCCTCATAGCAGAGGTGCTTCAGCCATTTGATGGTCTTCCTAGCCCTCTTCTACACCTGCTCAAATAGTTCCATATCCTTCTTATGTTGGAGATGACAGAACTAAATAGAAATGTCATAGAAAGAGGCTGTGTCTGTACCTCATCAGCTGTATGTTATTTTACTCTTGTGACACTGGCTTTGTAAAGATATTCTGGACTTTGCAGTGGGGCACGTAAGTCACTGCTCTGCTCTCTCTGCTGTGGTGGTCAGTGAGAAGGCAGGGTACAGGATTGTGATATAGTCACATCTCCTGATGTCATCAATGCATTCACAGTGGTCAGCTCTCAGATCTCCTCTCTAGCTGAGTGCCAACAACCACCCTGAGATGATGCACCACTCTCCTTTCTGCTGCCTCCCTAGAAGCCAAATTGGCACCCACCTGAGATACATTCCTGAGGTCACATTTTCAGATCAAGAGATCAGAAACTCCCGACAGCAAAACACTTAAGCAGGAGCACAAGCTGAATAATTCAAGCAGTCCCTCTGGAAGTCAGCAGGACATTTCACACTGTTAAGTGTTTCTCTTGATTGGTCTCAGACTGAGCTTGAACATTACTGTTTTACTTACCGTAAGATTAACTAAAGATCAGTCAAAGTAGAAAGAGCTAAAAGTTTCCTTTTAAAAAACCTGAAAATGAAGACAAATATTTCCCTGAAAATTTACCACTAGTAAGGTTGAAGAAACTGGTGTGGGAAAATATGAGACTTATTTCCACAGTGATTTCCTACCTATTTTTAGCAGCAGACTTCATCTGATATTTCTTTGTATGCTCTGAACTGCACTACGTGTTGAAATCAGGGTTTGCAGGATGTAAAAATCCAGAGGCAACTGTCAAAGTAATAACTGCCATAATTAAGAGAAATTAATTCAGCTAATCTTAACTGGACATGCATTGGCAAGATGCGCTTTGTTCTACTATTGTCTCATGCCTGCAAAACTCCGAAGAGTTAAGAGAGAAGAGACTTACCTAGTAAAACCCTTGATAGATTCATTACATTTCAGGGTACCTTTTGGACTTGGAAGTCACAGCAGCCCTGGTTTGTGCAGTAGACATCGGCATTGATGGATAATCAGAAAACATGTTTCCTTCCGAAGAATAACTCCTTTTCCAATGCTCACCACAATGGAAGCCAGCCTGCTGTAAGGAAGGGGGAAATTCCTCCTGTGAGGGACGTTTTGGCAGGGTGTAGAGAACATCCAGGCATTTTGGATACTTACCCGTACACTACAAGAACCTTGAAGATTTCCCCGGTTTGCAAAGCACATGCCAGATCCTCGCTCTCTATACATCTTGAAGAAGGCTTTCAAAGAAAAGAAGCTCATTTCAAAGTCTTCATATTAAGACAAGTAGAAACCTTCAGGTTAATGCTGGACTGTTTATTTGTTTTTCTCATAGGTGGTCTGCCTCTGATCTTTATTGGCACCCACTCATGAACAGAGCCAGGAGGAGGATTGTCAGAATCTGTGTTGCTGAATGTGTGGTAGATAGAAAGGCTGTGCTTAAAGGGTTACTCAGCCTGAAGCAGGTGCTCTCAGATGTGTGAGACTGCTGCTTGTCATCTGAAACCCTTGGAAGAAAGACCCATGAGAAGCTACTCAGCTTCAGTGTCACTTTGTCTTTCCAGTCAGAAAATTGGATTATGTATAGTTCTACCATTATGTAAACAGACAGTGTGAAAGGCTGATCTAGTGGTCTGTGAACTGAATGGATTGCAGGTACTCCTGGTTTCTTACCCTGTCTCTGCCAGACCTGCTTGATCATGACCACGGATGCAAATGTTTACACAAACTAAGGCCAGAAAGGACAATAAGAGGCACCTTGCTGAACTGTTGCAAAAGTGATTACCAGGTATTTCTGCCGCGTAATTTCTGCACTCAGCTAGTTAGTTCTGTGAGTGAGGTGAGTGTTACCAAGGACACACTTGTGACAAGCATGGCTGGCAAGGCCAATGGGTGTGTCATGTTTACTTTCTCAAATTAGAGTTTAAAAATGTTAACATAAGCTTGGGGGGGGGGCAGTAGAGGTTTTCTCAGAAGCAGTATGAAGACAGTGTTCCAGTCAGAAGCACCTGGTGTCTGCGTGAGAGGGGAACTCCCAGTTCCTGCCAAGTCTTTGGTGGGAGAACTAACATCTTTTAAAGCAGTATCACTCCTAACCATGGCAGCTGCCAAGACAAGCCCTGGTCCAACCCAGCTAAGTCATCCAGGGCCTGCATACATACCACCTCAGCTGTTGACCCTACAGTAGCCTAACAAAAGTTCAAGATTTGACAAAGAATCTGCTGTTCTTGTAGGAAGATTTTGTAATAACTAATTCTTTTACTGTACAAGGAAGGAAAACCAGAAAGCCAATCTAATGATTCATGTTTTCTTGTAATGAAACTTTTTTTTTCCCCAGTCTTCTCGTTCCTTTAAATAGAAAATATATCTCATGCTATGAAAACATCAGAAATATTCATTGACTAACAGGTGGGATGATCCCAGAATTAAGTGAAAGCAGAAATGAAAAGGTTTTGACTGACAGAAGGTAGCATTCTTTACATTTTAAAACATCCTATGTGCAGATTATTAAAGCACCTGAAGGAGCAGAGTGGCCATTTCTCCAGTGAAATTATGCTGAATTGCCGTAATCATCGACAGCAGTGTTATGTAACATGATGTTTATTTCTTGTAAATCCAAGGGATTCCACCTCTCTTTCAAACAAGCATCAGATACACTCCAAAAAAAAAAAAAGCCTTTTCACTTAACACTTTACCAAAGTTGCTTTATTTCTTGAAAGAAAAAAACACAGCAAAAATCCTCCAAACTTAAACCACAGGCAACAATCTTCATAGAAAAGTTCAACCAGCCATTCAGAAATGAAAGCTCCAGGACAAATAATGCATTTTTACCATTTGTTTCTAGCCTGGTCTTGTGCTTTTCCTTCCTACTTTATAATCCCTTCTACCTAGCTTTCTTACCTGAAGCTCATTCCCTCTCTTTTTCTATTTGACCTGAGGTCAAATATGTAATTTATTTCCATGGTATCCTTAAGCATTTTGTATTTCTCTGTAAAGTGCTCAGCCACATTCCTCTTTACAAAGATTAAAGAAGGTTGGTTTTCATGCTGTTTTAAGTAACAAGTGTGTGAAAATCTGCAAATGCCTCTAGTACATTCGCATGTCAGTCTCCACTGTCTGTGCCCTCTGCTCTTCACCTCCAGAAGGAGAAGCAGTCTACAGTGTTGGCTATTTGTACGCCCAAGTGATGAGCACTTTTACAGAATTTACAGGCTGTGATGACATCTCTACGACCCTGGGAAAGTTACTGTTCTACTCAGAGACAACATAGCAAGATGACAGATAACATACTCCAAATACCTGAATCCTAATTTGGCACCTCCTGATCTTCAGAGATGCTCAGTTCAGAAGTAAACTCACAGTTGATTAGTTTACAACTTCCCTCTCAAGCTGATATGAATCTTGTGGCAGCTGCTATCTGTAGATCGGTATCTTCTGCATTTACAATATGTAGGGAACGACAAAACTCGTGGATTCTAGTTGTTGTAAATAAGTGTACACAACTTTTGGAATGAAAGGGGGATGTTTCTAGGATACTGTCTTATACACTAATGCCGGTTAGAAGAAGAGTAAAAGCAAATATCAAACCTAGCAAGCTATAGTGATAGTATTGGGAGCCCAAAGGGATACACATGAGGATAATATTGAGGAGACGATTTCTGAGGTGTGCAGGGGGTGGCGTTACAAAGAGAAAATAATATTTTCTGGATTCTGAAGGAGAATTGAAAAGTAGAGTTAGACAGGGGTGTGGAGTTCCACAGATTAGTATGTTCTCTGAAGAAACATTCTGGTTTTATTTGCTTTGGTCTGGACATGTCAGATGATTTATTTGATTAGCCCCTAGCTATCCACTGGCAGGGACTGGGAATAACACTTTTCTTGTCACCAACTCACTGGGACTCAAGATCTTAAAGACCTGTCATAGTTCTCTCTTAACTGTTTATTCTACACTAGCAGCTTGATGAGCACTAATCTTCTTTACTACTGTCCATTTCCTCAAATCACATTTTCTTCCCCTTGAACATTTTCTGCTTCCTAGTAAAATTGTGTACCATCTACACAAAAATGTGCATGGTGGAACTGTGTTTTACTATAACAATGTTCTTTGCTTTTTACCCTATTTTGTCTCAAATAATTCAATATTTTTCCCTTCCCTTCCCTTCCCTTCCCTTCCCTTCCCTTCCCTTCCCTTCCCTTCCCTTCCCTTCCCTTCCCTTCCCTTCCCTTCCCTTCCCTTCCCTTCCCTTCCCTTCCCTTCCCTTCCCTTCCCTTCCCTTCCCTTCCCTTCCCTTCCCTTCCCTTCCCTTCCCTTCCCTTCCCTTCCCTTCCCTTTTTGAACCTGGATGGGAAAGAGGTTTCACAGAAATAGAATAAGTAGGGAACAGAATACAGCACTCAAGTCATCAGCCTTGATGTCAGAAACAACCTGCTCTGCTCTTCTTCCTTTCCACTTTTCTCTATCTTTTTTCCAGCAACTTCTTTCCTCCTTTACAGTCCTCTATCCCAAGCAATCTAGAGAAGCATGACAGACCATCAATGATGGAGGGTTTATGGGAAAGCGTAATTGCATTCTTTGCTTTGTTCAGATGTACAAACAGATCATTACTTAGAATCATTACCCAGTCATCACACATCATACAGACCAGTTCTGTTTTCTATGCACTAAATATGTCACAGGCACCATATTTGTCATTAATTGTACAATAGGTTGTGCAGGCCTGCTTTAAGAGGTAGTAATTTGTTAATATGAGACATGGGAGTTTGGCTTTATCTCGAATTTCTGAATGTCACTGAGGCTGTTCAATTTCTTGTTTGTTTAAGAGACACCACGAGTCACACTTTCTGTCACTTTTATGAAACCCTGTATGAATCACAGCAGTGCTCATGTTATGATACTTCATTCTGTTATAACAATGATAAAATAACTGAGTGAAATTCTGGAAAAGATGGTCATTTCTTCCAGGTGTATTCAAGCTTTTTCTTTGTCTTTTTGGCTCCCAACCAATTTAAACTGCATTTCAGAGTTGCTTATTTTGCTTTTCATTGGTGCATAGAGGTTTATGGTAATAGAAGCTTAAACAAAAAGAGCAGCCGGGTTGGGTGAGGTTATGAGCAACCTGATCTCTTTGAAGGGATGGGGACTGGGTGATCTTTAAGATCCTTTCCCACCCAAACCATTCTATGATTCTATGAAAATATTGAAAAAGGAGTTTGGAGATCCTACTTCCACCTTCAATTACTTTTAAGAAATGACAACACATACAATAGAGCTGCAGGGACATGGTAGGGACAGGAACTATCCTCTGATAAATCTTTGGAGGCACAGCATCAGTAGCAGATTAATTTTTTCAGTCTCAACCTGTAGCAAATGGACAGAGCCAAAATGTGTGTTTCAGTCCCTGCCCTGGTTTGAGGACTGTGCAGGCTTGTGGGGTGTTCCATCTAGTAAAATGCCTGAAAAGGTATAATTCAAACCGTTATGTTTATATTCCCATATGGGAGGTGTTAGCTATGCTGTCTGGACACTGGTCAGCTTAAAAATGGGACAACTTCTCAAGAATGTCTCTTTGTTTTAGTGATATTTTGCACACTGTCCTGTAGGTTTTGCCTTGGGAAAACGCTGCTTGATTCTGTTTGTTTTCTGTGACTAGTCAAGACATTAATTGGAATACATGTCCCAAATACCAATGTTATTTCATGTACAAGAGGAAACTAACTGTGTGTCAGCATCAGAGAAGAGTAGTGCACCTTGAGCTCCTCTGGCCTGGTCTGGGTGTGAGCAGCCAATGTGCAAATCTTGTTCTGGACCAAAATGTTCCCCCTTGACTTAGTTTTGTGTGAGTTGTTTTACATTTGGACTCAATGACATTAAAGGTCTTTTCCAACCTAAATGATTCTACGGTTCGCTTAGGCTCCAGGGGGATCAAATCCTATGGTCTGCAAGAGCCCAATGGGAATATCATCAAGACAGCACCAAGGGGGCTGGGACATCCATACAGTCTTTCAGCAGCATGCAAAGCGTCTAACTGTCATGTGGAAAGTCATGTAACCTCCAAACTGTTCTTGGGTTCATAATTAGCTGCCTCTCAACATTTCTAATTTCTTCAGCTAGAGATCTGTTTGAGTTATTATGAAGTGTCCTGTTCCAGGAACAGCTTGGGTGTAGTGAGCTTGGGTACTTCTGCAAGTAAACATAGCCTGTTTACACGGATGACATACCCAGGTGCAGGAGGAAAGCATGCAGAGATGCCCCAGACAAGGAGTCTATGATTGATTTATCCTTCACTCTCATTGTAAAATCTGTGAGCTATCAGTGAACAGAATCTAAGCACTGATCTGCCATAGCAGATAGCTAGGCAGCAGTACTGAATCTCCAACAATATCCGTCTCTTTGTAATATAAATTGTATGCCATTCCCAGAGGTCTCATTGTCACTAGACACAGTAATACATCTGCTGTTTCCTGTAACCCCTTCTGGAGAGGGGTTACTCAGAAGTTAAATGTATTTCATATAGGTTAAAAAATGACTTTCAAGGCTGGACCTGCCAGCTGTCAGACTGGTGATGCCTTCAAGTCACTGAAGTTCGAGCTGTCCTGCAACTGTCCAGATTGGTGTTGCAGCAATCTGGGTTTGCCATCATACAGCTCGGAGCATAACTTGATTTGCCAGACTTTTCAAATGGGATTTTCTCCCAGTGCCAAATCTAAGTTCTTGCAGACAGACTGCTGTTAGTACCTAAGCTAATGTATTTAAAACTATATTACGCTGTGGTCAATGACAGAGGTACTCAGTCATGTCATGGTTAAAAGGAAAAAAAATTAAAAAAAGAAAGTGTTACCAAGAAAAGTGACTTCCCTTTTATCTTGTGATATTTTTGGAAGACTTGAATATTTTTTGGGGGTGTGGAACACTGATTTTGATCCTTCATATTACTAAATACTTAAAGTGTTGCTTATTTATGAATAGAGGGAGAAAAACACTCAGCTTGGGGCCAGGAGAGAGATGTCTGCCAAATGCCTGAGCTCCTGCTCTATAACTCTACGTATGCACACACACTGGGAGAGTTACAACATTGCTAGTCCATGGTAAAATCTACCTTGAACCTACCAAGATATGATATACAAGGCAAGATAAGCATGCTGAATACCGACATGTTACAGTATGAATGATAGTTTCAAGCACCCATGTTCTAAGGACAGAATAATTCACATTCTTCCCTGTTCTTCGCTTTCTAGATTATGCTGATATTTTTTTCATCAGGTTTGCCTGCATCTGTGTATCTATAAATCGTTTAGACACTGCCAGGTACCTTTCAGAGCTATGTGCAATGTGGCAGAGATTCACTGGCTGAATGAGTGGTATCAGCGTAGACAAAATCAAAACTTCATCTCCTGGCCTTCAGCAGTGTCACCGTGTTGGATGGGAGACATCTTCTTTCTTCCCTTTGCAGGTTGGTTCTTTCCATTTAACAGTGTTTGAATGGTACTTATTTTGTGCTCCAGAAAGATAGTTTTCTACTGTGTATTTCAAGGTAGGGGCAAAAATGTGTATATCCACAAATGAACCCCACAAAAATAGTCTAAAAATTTTCAATCATCTTCTATAGTGTCAACATTTTAAGAGAAGTTGAAGAGAGAACTTATAAGGACTTTTCTGTCTGCATTTACTTCTGAAGCCTTAGGCCCTCTCCTGCCTTTGCTGTCACTACTCACACAGGAACTCAAGATTTCCAGTCCCAGAGACACTACTACTGAGAGCTCTGCTCTGTCCCACAAGTTCCCTTGAATGTGCTATTTTGCTTCCTGATCTGAAGTGTACCCTCCACAGGAAGTCATTTTATTCCAAATGCCAGTACAGTTTGTTCTTCTTCCTACAAAGACAATCACCAGGTGGTTGGGACATGGCACTGCCTGATTAGACAACATACTTTTGAGCTCAGACTTCTCTTCTTGCCTTATATCTCCATGTTTGGCACCTTTTGAAGAATCTCTGGTGGGAAAGGTCCATATTGAGCCAGTCCAGATGTGATGTTGCAAGGCCAGTAAAAGGCTGATAGGACCTGAAATCTCTCCTTGCTTTCTTCAGATGTCTAAACACAGGCATCTAATGTAGTTTTGCTCCCTCATGCAGCCCATCTGCCTTCTAGTAGACTCTCCAGAAGGGCAGGTTTTCCGTGAGTTTTATGTCATACCTGCAAGTCTTGTGTGAATATGTAGGACAGTTGAACAAGCCTGAAATAGCCAGCTGAAAATTAGGTGAAATATCCCGAGGCGTAGAAAATGTCGCTAGTCACTCTCATCAAGGCAACTAGGTCTTACTGCAGGTGCCTTGCAAGTGGTGAGATGGACATGTAGACCACTCATCTGCCTTCCCCAAAGTGTTCTGAAAAATGTTGTTCTGAAAGCGTGCAAGTGGTTCTGGCCACCAAAGTACAGCAGCATGGGAAAAGTCCCTTTGTGTGATATTTCATGGCACTTTCTTGTTCATTTGTGTCTTATGCTTTCAGTATCCAGCTCAGGAAACAGAACAGCTCTGTTCTTTATTTTCCCAGCACACGGTCCTCTGCCTTTCCCTAGCATTTTTCCCCTTTGAAAAGAAACTCCCTTGCAATGGTTTGTGCTGTAAGGCAAATTGGGATGATTACAGCCATGTTTTCTAATTGACATTTGCATTGTCCTTGTTAGTCATCATTTGTAACATGCCATTGTCTTTAAGTGATCATAATTATAAAAAATAATTGGTTACAAACTTTCAGGAGTTTGCCAACTCATTACCACTAATTAAGAACATAGCTTAGTGCAAGCTCGACAGCTGGCATACACCTAAAGAAGCATTAATTTCCAAGTCTATTGCTGGTGTTGGTGATGTAAGTTGCACATAGGAGATGCTCACGCTTTTTATTCCTCTTTTAAAGAAAGTTTGTTTCCAGGCTGAAAACTCACTTGTCACTGGTTCAACACATTAGACAAGGGGAAGAGCAGATAAATAGAAGGCAGAAGAAAAAGATGATGTTGCAGTTAATGCAGCATCTATGTAACATTTGCTTCTTCTCCTTTTCCAGCTATGATTTTTTTCACAGATCTTAACAGCTGCTGTTTAAGAAATTCAGGCTCTCTTGCCATAAACTGCCCTATCTAAACTCAGACAAATTAAGCTTTCATTTCCATGTCTACGTTTCAGTTTGAAAGCAGAAGAGCTTTTCCAGAGCAGATGTAGCAAATATGATTTTCCCAAAGTGAAGTGCTCATTTCCTGGGGAAGGGTGGATTGCACTCCCAGCTAACACAGTATTTTGAAACAGTTGTTGAAGTTTACTGCCTTCTGCCTATCATGTGTGTGAAGATTTAATAAACTGAAGTTCATAAAGCAAAAGGAGCTTATCAGTCAAAGGATGCTATTTAATTGTAAAGCTATCATATATGATGATTTGTTTTCATTGTTTCTAATACTGTGATAATTTTTACAATGTATTATGATTAAATCCCTCTCTCCTGGTATGTTGATATGTTAAAAATCTCCATTTACTGTTCATTTGCTCATTTGCCTTGATTTCTTCCTACTAGTAACTGTGTTTAGAAATGTAAGCAGATTTATAGAAGGGAAATCTGTTTGAATCAAATAGGTCGAAGTTTGAGAAAGATACAGGAAAAAAGTATAATAAAGAGGCAAAGTAGGGAAATTCAATATTGTCCTGATGGGTTGAAAGCAGAAAGTTTGCACAATTTGCTTTGCCTATAACACTGCAGTTTAAGGGCCTGGATCAATAGAATATCATTCACTGGCTCCAGTGCGCTTCTGGTCACGTCCTACATACAATTCAATTGCCTAATGAGCTCTCAGGAAGGCTGCAAGCCACGCAGGCAGGATACAGGGACAAGATCTCACAGCTCTTTCAGATAAATACAATGAACAAAAGCTTTGCAGCTTTGAATAGCCACTGGGTTCATATGAGGACATATTCCACATGTCAAAAGTGTGGGCATTGCATACTCTGAAACGTCTTCTATTTTTAACATGAGCTCAATTTTTTGAGGAAAACAAGTCTCACAGTTGCACACGTAACAGATCTTGAGCTCAAACCCTGGTAGGAGAGTGCACATTGTTTAAGTGCTTGTTTCTACTGCCTTCCAGTAGGCAGCACAGGAAGAGCCGAGGTGAGAGAGCTGTGCTCATGGCAGGGTTTGTAGACTTCTTCACATTGCAATTGAAAAGAAATGAGGAAGAATACCCTATTGAAAGATCACTGCCAGCATTGCCTCTATGCAACAGATTGCATAGAGACATACAAAGAAGAGGACTGAGAGCAATTAGCTTTACCACCTGGAGGAAGAGAAAAATCATGTCAATATCATGGCATATTTCATCAGGAGCCTGCATCTAAGTCCTGTCAGGTCTCAGAGTCATAGTCATGTGCAGTAGGAGCTGAGGTAGGCTTGTGATGTCGAGTGGAGTGGAAATCACACTACTGAGATGAGACTCCTTGCAAGGGCTTCACAAAGCTGTGAATGGACCATTTCTAGGGCCATCATGATTACAGAAGAACTAAGCCTATCAGAGCAGCAAGGCCAGATGACCTTTTGCTGAGCTAGTGCAAGCCTAGACACAGTTGTGGTACAAAAAGAAGGTGCAAAGGACAACCCAAATGATATGTGACCATGAACAGGCAGCAGCCAGGATCATCTTTACCAGGGAATGCAGTGATAGGATAAGGGGTAACGGCTTTAAGATGAAAGAGGGAAGATTAAAATAGATTTGAGGAAGAAATTTTTTTCTGTGATGGTGATGCAGGTCCCCAGCGTGGCTGGTGATAAATGGACCTTGCCTTGTGCAAACTGTAGTGCTGTTTCTGCAATGTTCTTTTATAAACTTTGGAGCTGGAGTAGTCTGCTGAAACTGAATTTATTTTGTCTCAGCCTTAACTTTTTTTGTACGTGATCTATACTGGGTTTGGCTATGATAAAGTTGATTTCCTTCATAGTGGCTCATATGGTGCTGTGTTTTGAATGTGTGACCAAAACAGAATTGAGAACATAGGAAAGTTTTAGTTATTGCTGAGCAGTGTTTATTCAGTGCCAGGGACTTTCCTGCTTCACACCTTTCCCCACTAGCAAGTAGGCTGGGATGAACAAGAAGTAATGGGGGAAAAGTCAGGACCTGAGCTATATACCATACCATATGACATAGCGCTCAGCAACAAAAGCTGTGGGGACGAAGGAGAAAGGAAGTGACATTTGGAGTTATGGTGTTTGTCTTCCCAAGTAACTGTTACGCATGATGGAGCCCTGCTTTCCTGGAGAAAGCTGAACACCTGCCTGCTGATGGGAAGCAGTGAATTAATTCTTTGTTTTGTTTTGCTTTGAGAACAGGTTTCGTTTTACCTATTAAACTCTCTTTATTAAATACACAATTTTTGTCATTTTTACCCTTCTGATTCTTTCCTCATCTCAACTGAGATAGAGTGAGTGAGTGGCTGTGTGGGGCTCAGCTGCCTTACTGGGGTTAAACCATGACCCTTTAGGGAGTTTTCATTTGCCCAGTTATTGTACTTGCATGTGCCACTTCAGGGAAGCGAGTTCAGGGAAGTGTCAGTGCTGGTCAGGAGCTCAGAGTCCCTTGGCAGTATTGCTACCAATTACTGGATGACAAATTTGCACAGATCATCGTTAGCATTTGTGTACTCAAGAGTTCACATCACAGTCAGACATGATTGAACACAGCTGTTCAGATTGCTGAAATATAAAAAAGGCAAATCAGGCTTTGCACACATAGCTAGGCAGCGGGTGCTCGCTTCCAGAGTGAAACCTTCTTTGAGACAGTATGAGGCTGCAGCTCTGTGCTCTGCTACCTAACGAGTTCACGCAGTGCTTCATCTGGCAGTTGGGATCTGTCCAGGCTTGAATCAAATCTTTTGACAGTGACTGATTAATTCTGTGTGAACTACACTGAGTAAGATAGGTAGTTAATAGCCAGTATACTCAGAAATAATTAAAATGTTCTTCCTGGTGGTAGAAGAAGAGATGAACAAAAGCTCTTCTGGCTGCAGCATCAGCTGCCCTGGGAACTGCATGTGAAATACAAACATATGCATGCATGAAATGTAACATGTAGATTAGCAGTTGTCTTGTCTTGTGTTTCTTCAGCCTACAGTCATGGAAAGATATAGATGCAGCTTCTCTGGACTTAGGAAGGCTTTGAAATGTAAATTTCCTTTCTGAACTCCTGTCACCTCCTCCATAATCTTGTTCTTCTCTAGGGCACTTAGGAAAGAGCCTCTGAGGTTCTGGTTTGCCTAGCACAGCAGTGTCACCTCAGCTATGACTACAGAGCTACCTACATGTCAGAGGAGGAGAAGACTTTGCTTGTGATCAGAGCTTTTTATTGTCTACGGAAAAACTGAACTTTCAGAAGGTTATTCATTGGTTTCTAATGTAACTAAGCCAAGCAGGCTTGCTAGTTATTTGTATCTAGACTCTAAGAAAGAAGAAAGACTTGAGTCATCAGTTTTAAGCATGATGTATTAAGCCATTGCTCCTTGCTAATCCCAACAACTCTCTTAAACCCTAGATATGACTGGAGCTTAAAGGACAGAAGTGTGGTGCTGATATACAATGAAAAAACCTGCCAGGTCGGGGGCTTCCCACTTTCTACTCCTCCATGTCATCTGCAGTGGCACACGGTGAAGATGTATGTCCTTAGCAAGTCAAACATCTGCACAGGCAGGTGAGCTCTGGGCTTGCCTATAGTCACCCAACCTGTGATCCCACTGGCTCCTAACCAGCTCAAAAGCCAGTTTTCATTGCTCTCGCTCTCTCTGATGCTCCCTTCTGCTGTGGTGGTCTGCAAGTGGCAACATCTGTGAGCTATAAGAACAACTGCGGTCAGGGATGCGTCTGGTTCAAAGAAAATCTACAATTATATCCAGAAACTATTTTCTGGGAAAGCATTATGGATTACAAAGTAAATAATCCATTTTCCTTTGATGATAGTTTTAACAAGATATCATTACAGTGTCCTTACGTTCTAATGATTTACATTTCATACGGTTACATGAGAGATTATGTCCCCTTCCCCTCTTCCCCCACTTCAAAATGCAATTGCTGGCTGAATGTGACTAACTGAAAGTTAAATATGATGTTGTGCTCTTTAATACCCCACAGAGCTTTAACTGGCACTAGAAAACCCTTTGCACAGCATCCAACTTATATGCCTTGGAGCTAATTTGGAAGGGACTTCTGTTAGATGAGAAAGAAGTCTAAATCCAAAGCATTTTGAAATCAAAGAGGAACTTTGAGTGTCTTTAATGGATTTAGAATAAAGTCTCTCTCGGGCTGAGACTGCCAGAAGGAGACTGTTGACATTGCTAAGACATGCTGCAGGGTGTTGTAAAGGTGGCCATACACCCCTAGAAAAGGGGCTGGGGTGGTGACATCAGATCATGCTTTTTTTAGCCCAGGTAAGACTTGGTTCAGAGAGGGGAAAGACGGGATTTTTTGTTTGGGAACAAACAGAAAGAATAATCTTCTCTAGTTAACAGGAGGGAAAAGAGGTCCAAGAAGGTAAGGTGTTCATCTGGTTCACTGGGAACCTTATGAGCTTCCAAAGGACTTCGTTCCAGGGTCAAAGACCCTAAAGGTAAGAGCAAGCACTGAATGGGTGAAATCAAGGCACATGTATTAGAACAAGCCCAAAGGCTATGCATATGATTGTATTCAGGTATTAGCTATAGAAGAATGTCTACCTCAAAATATGATTGTGGTCTAAGCAAACGAGTTTTAATATTTCAGCTATGCCTTCATAAATGCCTATAAACCTGCACTTATCCTTATGCATGAATAGCGATCCCTGCAATCAGTCACGGCTGGGTACCTAAAATGGGAGAGATGTTCACTAAAGACTAGCTTCAACGCTGACTCTTTCCTGCTTCTCACCTTAGTGTATCATGTCCTCACACCTACAGTTTGTGACCAAGATGTGTACTACTTGCAAGTTCTTTTGCTGCTCCATGTCCACATGCCAATAGTTGGTTTGTATTCCTCTCCAAGGGTCAAATGTCCAGGTAATGTGAAATATTGTGACTGTGCTGACTTTGTACATAAATATGTCTTAATGCATGTACTGTAATTATTTAAAATCCAGCCCCTTAGAAATTCTCAAGATTTTCAGAATTTACAGGATTTTTCATTTTAGGAACTTAAATGCTTTCTCCCTTTCTTCAGCTAGATGAACAATGCTTAGCTTTTTTTTTTTTTTTTTTGCCTTTCTTCTTCCTCCCTTCCTTTTTCTTTCTCCAGCAGCAGAAGTAAGGAAGGACAACATCCCTGTATTCCACAGGCTCAGGAAACAGGACTGGCCCTGCAAGGAAGTGCATCAAGGGCTGGGAGCTGCTCTGAACACCAGACACATTCCATCAAGTTCCTCGTCCAAATGAAAAGCTAATATGGCTTTTCTGTGCAGGGTGGACTGAAACCAGATCCTGTTATTAAATTTGCTAAATGGGAGCGTAATGATTTATGAAGGAGGTAGTGAAGCCTTGGAAAGAATTTGGTAATAATAATGCTGGGTGAACAGTAGCTTGGAATAGGCTTCAAAAGAAAATGACCTGGTAAAAAAAAAAAAACAGCACACAAAAACTACAGCTAAACAAAGCTACTAAATGTGAACAAGATAAAAACTTTAATTATTTCTAATGAGATCAGCAAAGGAAAAAAAGGACTGAAGTGGGACTCATCCGATATAACCAATAAGAAGAACAGGCAATATCATTTTACTGTCACGCTTGAGAAGTTCAAAGCCATGCAATGCATTTAACCACACACCAGTAATGCTGGCAGATGTGTAACTAAATCCGAGGCATTGCTTTGGGAAAAAAATATTCAAACCTCTCCATAACTTTTTATTTTTCTGGAACACATATGGTGAAATTCAAAGCATACTGAAAGTTTTAGTTGGGCACTATATTGACCACTGCGGGGTCTTAATACTGGTAAAAAAGCTTGTTGATGCAAATTTTAGCCAGTTTTGAAAACAATACTCTGATGTGAGCCAGACTCATAAGAAAAAGTGTGGGGATGTCTGTTCATGGGTTTGTATATGTCTAAAGCTAGTTCAAGAGGGATATAGCTTCACTTATTAAAAGAATAAAAGAATTTATGGAAAAGAGGGGGACACTGTGGCTTTCCACATCACTCTCTCCCTGTCACAGTGAGATAACAGCAGTCAATGCTACAGACTGAAGCCAGGCTGAACGAAATCATAGACTCAGAGTTGCAAGTGAGCTGCTTGTGTGAACCCTTCCGACCTCAATCCATCTTCTGATTTCCCTGGGACAACAGGCAGTCCATAGGGTCATTTTGGTCAGGTCCTCAGCCAGGAAAGGAAATGCTAACCCTTAGAAAAGGTGGAATAAAAGAAAGCAACAGCTCCGAGGCAGTAACAATGTATTGCTCTCAGCTAAAACAACATATAGCAACATGTATAAAGATGTGGCTCCAGGCTCTCTCTGACTCCAACTCACCCCTTGAAAAGAACGGTGGCCCACTGCAAAGGGAAAGAAACATTTTATGGGTTTTATTCCTTTTCTAAGGAAGGCAGGATACCTCCCCTTGCATTCATTTTCTTCTATGACTTTTTCATCACTAGACTTTTAATATCGCAGCTACTTCACTTCCTCCTCCCCCTTCTTTTCTTTTCTGTTGGTTGATTTTATTTCTCCACACTGTGTAACGATGTGTGCAAAAGGGAATGTTTACTTTTGCAGCACTACCTACCCTGAGAGTGGTTAGACATCCTGTGCAACAGCTGTGGCCACTAATTCACTGTAACTGCAGTCTGTCTTCTCAGCATCAGCTACATTTCTTTTCCATATGCTGACTCCCTCTTAGCTTAATTTTCCCATTACCAAGCAGTAACATTGAGAAACTGTATTGGGCTGTATTCAAATGCAAATTAATATCTCCTTCTGCCCATTAGCTCTGCTGTTTCTTGTTTAGCCAAAGCAACTGGAAACAAGCTAGGAGCTTGGTTCAGTGGTTGGACAGAGGGGCTCTGTGTGGGCTGGGATTGCTGTTCATCCCCGAGAGCAGACATGAAACAGCAGGCTGCAGAAAGGAGAGGTCCTTCATCAAGATGTTTCCTGTCAAATACCCCCTGAACTCCGACCATTCAGCATACGCCACTGCTCTCTTGAACTTCAGTGCTCAGTAATTCACACAATGCCTGTGCTGTGCTCTGGATTGGAACCATCCGGTGGATTGACATCAAGAAACCTTTAAATGAGTCGTGGGGGAAGGGGAGCCAAGGGGAAGAGAGATGTCACAGAGCAAACTGTATGACTCAAATCTTAAAAACCGTTAATGAGACAGGCTGTTAAGCTAAAGAAATCTTTCAGTCCCCAAAAGAGGGGATATTTGCACGAATGCTGATGCTGATAACATGAAGGGAGAGGAGGGGGTGGAGAAAAGAACTTATACAGAAGGAAAGCTTTATCTTCCTCTCATTCTGTGGAAAAGGTGGGGTCTCTTTCAGGATCACTTTGGACTAAAAATACCAGCAGAGTATAGGGAGGAAAAAAGTGGTATAATTCCTCTGTACTCCCACCCAGAAAATTAAGCTCCACCCAGGTGAATCACCAACACTCAAAAGGCTTATGTGTTTTTTCATGCCTATGCAACTCTGATCTTCATTTGAATTTATTTTCCACTCTGATGTTTAAGCTGCAGTTACCTACTGGTCTCACCTCTTCCTTTCTGGCACAGGCATGGGCAAATAGCATTACTCCATGCTAAGCAAATCTGTTTTGCAAAGAATATTTTTACAGTTTTCTATTTTTTCTGCCTGCTATTTGGAAAAGCTTTTAGTTTAAGGTGATCACTTCCCTTTGAAAGTCCCAAAACTGAATGTGATACAAGAACAGGAATAATATCCATCATTTAGAGGGCTTCAATTTATGATAAGAAAAAAGTCAAGAAGCAAATATATGATGACTGAACTCACGATGAGATTAGTTCTGGTGGCATATGGGTGTGGACAGAGTGCATTAGTTAAAAAAAAGGATATGCACCACTTCTCCAACCAGAGTTCCATCCAGGTAGTTGAGTTAATAACAACAGTCATTGAGTTAAGATGCATCAAAGAGCGGCCTCTTCTTAGAGGAATCCCTGCAGCAACAGTTGCAAGGTTCAGATTTCTGAAAAAACACTTGTAAAAAGTCATATGCAAAATGGCTTGTGTACCAAAAGCAAGTGTATAAAGGTATGTAAACTAGTACATGGACAATGAATAAATGAGAGATGATTGTAAACTGTTCACAAAGAGAAAGGGAGGAAAATACTCCTGGAATAAATTACTTGCCATGAAAAATTCACTGCTCCTTGGAAAACTCACACCTTTGAGTTCTTGATAGGTAAAGAGAGAGTTGTTTAAATTTTACATTTCTGTGCTATTCAGAACATTACTTATGTTCATCTATAAGATCATTTCACGCATAAGAATTCTGTTCTTCCAGCGCAGAATAATGAATGTGGCAGCCCAGACAACTGCTGAAATTCAGCCATCTGCAAGATGTTGCCATGGAAAGAGCCTACTGCACAGGAGTTTTTGGCTGTGAAGGTTGTTCTGGATATTGTACTTCTTGTACAGGGCCTTAAATTTTTGGTTCCTTGTGGAGACAGTAAATCCTATGGCAGATCAGTGTTGTTTAACCTTAGACGCACAAAAAAGCAAAGGCAATACTCCTTCAATGCAAATGTGTGATACCAGCTAAGGAGAGGTTTTGTTACGAGGTGAGGAAAAAGCATTTTCTTGACAAAGATGTCAGAAGATAATCCAACAGTGACTGAAAGAACTCAGACAAATGTTACATGAAACAGATCAGCTTTCATCTCTGACCTACTCACAAAGGACAAGCATAAACTAAAGCAGGCAAAACAATCCTTGTTCTGCTGGCCTTTCTTATCTTTTAAGAGAGGCAGCAACTGGGTTCCCAGCTTTGAAGTCAATTAAATGATCAGCCTGCTAAAACTGATTAGCACATACCTACATGTTGGGACATTGTTGAAAAAAGGGTTGGGAACGCGGAACTCTGAAGTGGAACCAGTTGGAAAACTCTGAAGCTGTGGGGTAACAGAGGGACATGTAGGTCCCCTATGTCAGTTGCAGCAATGAGGGTGAGCAAAATGAAGGGATGGTATTTCAAGTTGCTGAATTTGCATACAGTATTGCTTTTGCATTTGCAGCATTCCCCATTCTGCAGCTCCAAGCTCTCAGTGTGTCCTGAATCCCTGAAGACTTTCCCATCTAAAACCTCATTTCTGACAGAGCCAGGCATCGAAAATGTCAGATGAAGTGCAAAAAACTTCATAATGCACGATAATGGAATCAGAGGCCAGAGGGAAAGTTTGTCCCTAAAAGCCAGTGATTGGTTGAATAAAAGCATAGCACAGAATAACAAAAACAGTGAGGAACCTGGCAGCAGGGTTAGCCCTACTATTACTGCAGAGATCCAGCTACCAAGAGCCAAACAGAGAGCAGCAGTGATACCAGGGCACTGTTCTCCCTCTGCAGGACACAAATAACTCCTCTTGAAATCAGTGACATTTTTTCATGTCCTGTGGCAATAAAATGGAGCCTCCTGTCTACTTTTCTCAGTGGTGCTGTTGCAGTGAGATCAGTGAGGGTGAAGCATGTGTAATTTGTGCTCTGTGTTTGAGAACACTTAACTGTCGTGACAAACTGCAAAAATATTTCCAGTGTATAAAAGAGCCTGCAGGTCCCTATCAGAGGTAGAGACAGACCCATAAAGCTGTGTGTAGGCATTGCAGTTGTTTGTTTGGCTCCATTCTCATCTTATCTCTTGCTGGCAGATGAGTTCATTCAATGAAGCCCTCTCAAGTGTTCTTCCTCCGTTTCCCTTGCATTTTGGGGTAGAAAACGCCCTGTTTCTTCACTTGCCCTACATACCCTGCTACTCCATTAGGATGTGTGGAATGTCAGGCACGCAGCCAGAGTCGAGGCTGAAGAAACATTGCATTGCTTCTGAGAAGGCTGACAGCTTCACCTGTGGACTAAGGAACAGGTTTAAAGGCTTTGCCCACACCTGGTAAGTGGATTCTTTTGGGCTTAACCTAGGGAAATGAGATTTGGGGGCATATATGGAAGGGCAGGATCTGAAGTTAAAGCCTTCTTGACAGAGTAGCACATGTATCAGGGATATTCTGTTGTAGAAATGCAACAGGGTAAATGATTGCTCAGGTAATCCTTGGGAGAGGCTCCTGTTGGGTTTTGAACAGTTAGCATGACTCAGCTAAAATCAGATAAAAGATTTGACTGAAAACTTCAAAATAGGGAGGATAAAATATGTCATGGGAAGAACCCCAGGTTTTTTTCTATAGTAGAAAAAAATCTAAAAGCTTTTGCCTATGCGAGAAATCCATTTCTGGGGCATTTTTGTTCTGGTCAGTGAAGCATAAGTTCTACTGGACAAATAGTTTATATCAGTTACCATGTTATTTGTCAATACCAGAGAGGCTTAGGTTGAATAAGATCAAGGCTCTCATTCCAGAAAAGCTGCACCCACACATGGGTATAGTTAATCTGGTTGAAAATAAATATTTAAAAGAACAGAGCTGCTGTATCATAAGCAGCCTAACTCCTAAGCAGATATGTTGAAAGTTATAGAAAGTGGAATTTCCATTTTTGTACTGGATCAGAAAGGCTTCCCCTCCCCCCCATTTCCCCACCCCTGCTTTTTTCCTCCTCTCTGAAAATTCTACTAATTCACCAGATAGGAGCTGTGTTAGGAACTGTTACATTCCAAAGGGATTAGATAACAGAGAGGGAGGAAGGGAAGTAGTTGCTGAAGGCTCTTGGCAAAACTCAAGACCCTTCTCCCCGTACTTTTGCCACAGTCTCCCATCTGCCTTGCTCTTCCCTGGTACTGATTTGCATCAAAAATTATAAAAGTCCTAAATTCCAGTAGACACAGTTGCAGAGTCTTGCTGCAAATCACTGTATGACCACATCATATGGTAGAATTCATAGCAGTGGCTTTAATCTATTTAGTCAACATCAGCTGGAGACTTCCAGGGTTTTTTAGGTAAAGCAAAAGATTTCTGTGTAGAGACCCTTAAATTACTATAGCATTTTTTAAATTGATTTAGCTTCACTGCACTGAAAAAAGTAAAATAAAAACCCCAAAAAATAAAATGAGGACTCAGAGATTCTGAAACTGTAATAGCTTCACTGGAAGTGTGAATTTAAACTGACAGAAACCCTCTTGTAAATATTATTTCACTTCAGATTAAGTCATCTAGAACACTGACTGATGGAAGATATTTCATTGGAAAACACCTCTTCTCTCATACATAATTTCATTCCGAACTGAATTTCTTCATAGTCTAGAAAATATTAAGCTGCTATACAGCCAAGAGAGTTTCAGCTGAGGGGACTGACTACGAATAAATTCTTTTAGAATTTTGTCCTTTATCTTGGGGCAATTCTGTTATTGCTGCTCTGGATTACCAATTCATTTATTACAATTTAGCTCAAAAGGAAAGAATGGTATCCCCATGGCAGCCTGCTTGGTTTTAACTGTTGCCCCAAATGGCATCCAGACACACTGTGTCTGGGTACTACAAGGGGCTTTTAGCCACATTGGAATGGAGGATCTGGTTGTGGTGATGTGAGCACAGCAGGAGCAGAAGCTTCTCTGATCTAAAATAAGGTCAGTGTAACTATAAATTTGTCACAGAAGTGCTTGCAAGACCAGTTTTTAATACCCTCATTATCCACTGAATCTGCACCCAGTGAAGCTGGAGTGTGGAAAATTTCAGTCTGGGGTTCCTGGAGGAACCTTGAACACCAGAGTGACAATTGCAACCCTGTCCAGCTAGGTATATTCTAGTCTGGCTATGCATGCCTACAGTCACATCTCCTGGTGGGTAGAGATGATCCTTGCATTAGACTAGGGACTTGCTTTTCTATAGGAAACACCTAGTTAAACTAGCTATAATTGGAACAGTTTTGAAAGAAAATTGGGAAGTATATATAAGGAAAAGGACTAGGCTTCTAACAAACAAAAATTCTAGCAGATTTACTCTAAACATCACTAATAAATCATGACTCTAAGGATAGATAGATCTACCTTGTAATCTGGGAGGTGACTGCAGATGCAGATGCAGAATGCTCCTTATTTTCACAAACAATAATAATAATACTGAGTTTGATAAAGGATATACTTTTTCCAAACCTCTAGTTGCCCTAGAAACAGGAAGAATTTGTCCTTTATTTCTTGTAGGGCATTGCAAAATTACTGTAAATTTTTTAATAGACTAGTTTTTGGAGAGGGATTGAACTTTTTCTTCAAAATGTCTGTATAGTAGTTTCCAGTAGAAAGAAGAGAGTGTTCGAGGAGTCCAAGGCATAGCCAGGGTAAAAGATATACTGGTATGATATATCTTAAGAGACTCACCATGCATTCATGTTCAAGCAGTTCATCACCAGACTGAAGGGAAAGACTGGTGGTCAACTTGGGGCTGTAATCTGTCCATTTGTGTAACTCACTGTAGTCAGATGTGTTTGCAAAAAGCCCAGGAGCAAACTCTGTCCTGCTGTAAATAGTAGCTGAGTGTTGTTCATGTGTGCCTTATCAATCATAGAGTCTTAACACAAAGGCATCCATGCTATATATGGAAAAAAATAAAAGACACTACTGGGACTGTTTATGCAGACAAGCAGGTGAAGTATTGTTCATTTTTGTTCTAAAAACCACAGAATACCGAAAGAGTCAAATTAAGTTTATTTCTACTTTTAAATGTCAGTACCTGTTTTTTGTCTAAATTCTTCCATGAAATTTCACTCTCTGAAGGTAAATGCTCAGGATCTTCACAAGACCTGGGGCTTTATTTCACCTATCTTCAGCCACCTGTGAAGGAGGCACCCCATGTACACCAATTACCTAATTTTCTTCTGTAATTTGCAAGAGAAGCAATTCAGGAAAGTTGTCCCCTGTTGCTCCTTTTCTCTGGGTTAATGGTGGAGGGAACCCATATTATGAATATAATCAACCTGCTTAACTTTCAGATGTTCAGTGCTGTCCAGTACCTGATTTTTTTGTGTTTCAGCTATACCAAACCTACTTTTCAGACCTCAAGGGAGCCTTTACATAACTAACACCTGCCTCACTGCAGCCGCAGCACCTGTAAAGAGGGGCTGTAATCAGGACACTATCATTCTAACTAAACCTACACAGAGCAGCCAGAGGATGAAGTGCCTCAGCATACTTGCATCCTACTTAACTCTCATCTTAGACACTGGGTCTTGCCTTCTTTACACTTAATACTAAGCAATTTGCAAAAAGAGACTTCTTCCTGAATTGTTCACAGTGAGGTGCCAGGTCAAGATGGCACTAAGAAACCTTTCTGGGAAACGTGATGTCACATGTATCATTCACTTCTTTTGATCCGCAAGATATTTATGCTCCTACAAGGCTCTGGGATGTTCAAGAGACAGAAGAAATATATAAAGCTGCCCGTGGCAACTTGCCTCTGTGCAGTTGCAACCTTGGGAGATTTCAATAATATCCACAGTACTGTTCAAGTATTTATTTTTTGTATTTTGCTTCTTAGACCTATGAAAACATATCCCCTTGACCAGAACTCACAAGCAGAAATTGTGGTCATGAAACAGTTGTTTTTAAGTTCTCGGGAACTGTGATGGAGGAACAAAGATGGACAAGGGAGATTTCTGATTCTGTTCTCTTCACTAAGCAGAAAGCAGTCGGGAGGGTTGAAGAGGAAAGAGAGATGTTGTACACCATTACTTATCTCAGGGTACATTACTGCTGCTCTCTTACTTGCAGGACAAGTTCGTCTTTAGTACTCTTGCCTTTACCACCTTGTAAAATTTAGTCAGTGATGAGTTGGATTAAAGATTCACCCTGTATCCCATCACCTCTCACTTTCATAGGCACAATATGGAAGTTTTCCACCACATTTACTTGTTTTTCACATTCTCACCCCTGAACATTCCCTCATGCTACCAATTCCACAAACATTTATTACTTGCTTGTCCTGTCATTAATCCTTCATAATCCTTATTCACACACTCCTACCCACTCACTGTTTCCACCTGGGCAACATCCATGGCCTGACCAGCCAATTCCCACCTGAACTTCTTAAATATAAAGCCCAAGTTAAAAGTGCCCTCTTTCTTTATCGATTTTTGTTTTGCACATTGAAATACACAATTTGATTTTCAAATTGTTGACAATCAGTGATTGCATTTACTACATTTTACATCTCACAGCTTAACAAATACTACGGATGAAGACTCTGTACGTCCAATTTGCATACATGGGGAACTCAGATGCGGTGCCCCGTGTCTTTATGAACTCCAAGAAGCGCCAGATGACCAGTCATTCTAATTGCTACATGGATTTGGAAGCATTTGATTTCTGAGGAGTGATTATGCCAGAAACAGATTGTGCCCGAAGAAAAATGATCTACATGAAAATTTACTTAATTATGAGTTGCCACAGCAGAAACAGAATATGACAGCCCAGCTACCCCATAGGACATCTGCATACATCACTGAGCAGAAGAAATGGTGCCAAGAATCAAACTCATAAAATCCACTGACAGGCAGTAAACCAAACTGATTTTCTGAAACAGTTGGTTCCCAAGTAGCTTTCATAGATACAAGAGAAATTACTGGGTGTGCAGGGCATTTGAGAGAAGAATTTGATTTTCAATCATTGACAGCCATCCAGAATCAGAGGTCTGATGTTCATGGAGGTGTATATTTGTGTTGCAAGTTCCTTTTGTAGAGACGAGGACTTTATTAAAAACACAGTGCATCTTCTGCTGGATGTTACGGTTTTACACCTTTATCTTGTTAATTTCTTTGCTGGTATTGAAGTAGTTTGTTATTTAGTTCCTTGTTCTTTCTCTGAGGAATAAGATGCTAGATATGATGAATGTCCAGCAGCACATCATGTACAGCAAGTGGCTGATTAAGAGAGGCATTTTCTTCTGCTACAACATCTGTGATGTGAAAGGTAGTTGCACATCATAAAGCAACTACACGTAACAAGGCAGCACAGCACCAACTAAAAATATAGCAAACATATATCATTAAAGGATACTGATCACCAGCATTCATCAGTTTCCAGGCCAAAGCTCCTCACAAGTGCAGTAATGAGGATGGAGAGTCTACAAGAATGATCATGGACAAAAAAGGAAAGAGAATAGAACTAAAGCTTTATTATGTCTATCAAACAAAAAATGGCAAGAAATAAGTAAGACAGGAATAATGTTCAAACTACTCTCATGATAAATAGTGTGGATGCAGGTGGAGCAAAGCTATCGGGAGATACTGTTTTATTTGGAAAGAAGCCAATTAGCAAAAGGAATAAATGCTTGTGTTAAAGAGTAAAGATGCTGAAGTAGATATAATCTCTTAGTGGAACTTCTGATTCTGGCACATCCGAGCAGATCTAAATCCTAGAAACAACACCAGCAAATAGTAAGTACAGTAGGGATCTGTGAGGAAGCCATCAACACGAGGGCAGCCATTGTGCAAAATAAGAATACAAGTACTAAACTAAAGCAACATGATACACATGACAGCAAATTGTCTGAGGATGGTCAGGTTAATATTAACACTGCCACCATGAAAGACAGAAAAAACATTCCTGGAACCTGAGAAGCTGTGCAGGGCACTGGAGGCTAAGAGAATATCAGCTGCAGTATAGTTCTCAGCAGGATTAGTTATCCTCAGTAGAGTACTGCACTAATGCAGTTTGCTTGCTTTTGTTACCCAGTCTGATCTGTTCAGAGCTGAATGAAGCCTCACCACACGGAACAATGCAGCATCATGTAAATATCCTTCATATCCAGGCACCTGAGCACTCCAGGATGAAAAAACAGAGTATCCTGTAGATTGGTTATAAATACAGGGAGATTTCTGAAGAACAGGAAAAGATCAGTTACGTGATTATAACATGTTCTAACGGTCTCAGTGCACAGACACTGCTAAGGGATGCCTCTTGGTATATGAGTGTCCAGTTAAGCCAGATTACAGCTAGACTATAGATCAGTCATAATAAAGAGCAAAAATTTTTTCAGAAAAATGGCCAAGACCTGAGGGTACAACTAAAAGACAAATGGAAAATACAGACTGTCAAAAAAAAAAAAGCCCAGGAAACAGGATATGTTGCAGCTTGTCATTTATATTCATTAACATACAGTTATTAACTACTGTGGCATACCAAGGAGCATGACACAGAAACATTCTCAGTGTCATAATGTGTCTATCTATAAACACATTTTTCAAAGCAATGGGCATCTACATTATCTTAGTTATAAATAGTGCAGTCTAAGCCTGGTGAAATGGTTGGATCCATTTGATCTGCTGGTGTCAATGGAAAAGGAACTCTCAGGACCATAAAGGTAAGGTAACATTGCAGCATAAGAAACCACCAGGTAAGCAAATCCGAACTGGCTTAAGGCTGCTCTAGAGAGCAGTGTTAATAAGTAAACTTTACCAGGACCTAGGAACACACCCAGTCTCGTCAGTGTGCTCTGCTGTGTGTCAGTGTTTCATTGGTATATGCACAGAGGGGTAGGTGTTACTGGGTATGTATGACAAAGAGGGTAAGGCCTTGTGTTGCTCTGTGATCAAGACACCAATTGTGCCTCCTGAATATCCCAAACAAAGATTATAACTGATGACCTTTGTATTAGTGGGGGAAGTAAATCCAGACAAAAATATTGGCTTGTAGAACCAGCTTGCAGGAGATCCTGAGAAAACTCTATAATAAACACTTTAAGGTGGGATAAACGTAAGAAGTTTTAAAACTGCAAGGTCTTATTTGACTTTTCAGGCTCTAATACTAAATTCAAGAGTATCAGAGAACGTCCTGGAGCACTATGACATATTTGTCTGTGTTGTTAAATTAGCAGACTGATATCTGGCATGATTTTGACTCAAAAAACTTAGTACTCTACTCAATAACTTCTAGACACAGTTTGGAAGTTAGCACTAGCCAGGACTATCCCCAGTAGACAGTTTAGATGTGGCCATCCTATTTCAAGGTTAGGATAATTCAGTGATACAGATATGGGCTGTTCTGTGTCTGCTCCTCTCTGCACCAGAAACTTTTTCTGGACATGTTACATTGCCATAGATGTAACTTTGAGAATCTCCAGGCAACCCAATGAAGGTTACAGACAGTAAAACTGCTCCATAGCTGATTCCTCTTCAGCAACCAGGAGGCTATACCCGCCTTCTAAGGGAGGGATGTGTAGGACATGCAAGATCGTTGCCTGGTGAAAGGAAGCGAGCAATCTGGAGGCATACTTTACTTTGAGGAGTAAAGGCAGGTCTCTGACAAGCCAGGGACTCTTTATAAGGGTAAGGCTCAGTTTTAAGATAGTTTATAGAAAACAAATATGTGAAAAAGTGACGCTGTAGAGCTGAGCAGGACTGAGTCTACCAACAAGGACATCATAACCAGATAGGAAAATGCAACAGTTAGGCACGTAAGTGTGGGAGTAACAGACTCAAGGCAGTGGATCAAGAAACACTTAAGAAGAGTAGTAGTGAAGAGAAAACACATTGTGAAATTCAACGTGAATTCAAGATGTTAGGAAGACACAGAAAGAGCATTACTGTCCATGATTGAGCCAGACAAGGGGAAGTGATACAGAGGAAACATGTATTTGGAAAATAATCCAATGCCGCCATGCAACAAAATGAAGATAGCAACAAAGTTAAATCAAGTTCAAACCAAGGTGCTGAAAACAAGAAGTAGGGGATCTTCTTTGAAAACCGATTAATTTCAAAATATATAACTTTAAAGCATTAAACAAAGGTAGTGGTTAAAGCCATATCTGTAGGTTCAGGAACACAGTAATATCCACTTGCCGTAGTGGCAAATGATACTGTGAAGCACACTCAAGGTAAAGTAGTGGTTTAATCACTCTTGTGTGACTTAGAGGAATGTGTCTTTCAGGAAAGAACTCTTCGGAGGTTTATCAAAAGTTCACTCTCTCTACACGTGGTACATGCAATTGCACCTTCTCTGCAGAAATAATAAGTACTCATTTTGTGTTGCAAACATCTCACGATGTTATCAAGCACTGAGAACACGGAATAATCTCTTAGTCTGACTCATATCCTTCCTTCTGCTTCATCTAGTCCCACAGACCTTCTTTAAGCTGTCTTTACCCAGGCAAATGAGGAAAGATAACAACAGAAACTGTTTAGGAGGTCAGTTGCAAAGGAATGATGAAGCAGGTCTTCGACCTGCTTCAGATGATGTAAAATTTTCTGTGTATTTCAGAAAAAAAAGCAAGAGCTGTAAGTAGGGAAGTAGCAAAGAAGGGATAAAAGTATGGGAGATGGATCATGCCACATATCTCATATTTCTATAAAATCAGTTTATGATGGAGAAATGAGGAAGATTTCATTGTGTAGAAAAATGGTGGCGATCCCCTGATAAAATGTCTGACTGTAAAAGAAACAGTGTGACAGGAATACAATCAAAAAGTCAAACAAATATTTGCTTTCTGTCCCAGGATATTTGAATGGTGTCGGGTTTCAGCTAAGGTTCTGAACACACTTTGGAAGAAGGCAAACCATGTCCTAATCTTTTCATCTTGCAAGGTGTGCATGCCAGGCCATACCTGAATTGTTTCCTACTCTGTGGCACCACCTCCTGGCACAGAATTACAACACGAATCTGAAAAGAAGCTGAAAATTAAACTTTCCTGCAGTTGTTTTGTTTGATCTAAGTTATTGTTAGAATTGCTTGTATGAAGGAAGCAGAAGATGACATCATAATTTGATGCAGAGGTCTAAATACATATCATTGAAAATAATTGCATCATCAACAATACAGAATTAAATCACAAGTAAAAATAATGGTGTATTAACACACCTTTATATCCTGTTGTGTCAGTAATCAAGTGATCTTCAGTAGCATGTACATTCCATGCCTACCCAAGGTTCCCTGTGTCTTTCAAACTTACTGTGTAAGCATAAAGAAAGGAAGGAACTGCTGATAAAAAGAAATCACAAAATTCTCTTTCGTGTCATGTAGCAACAGGAGACCTTGAAATAAGATCTCATCCGTACAGGCTGTTCTGCCACCTCTGCAGCCAGCAGAAAGCCATGCTGTTGCACTGCAACAAAGATTTCAGTTTTACTGTGACTGAGTCACCACTGGATGTCCAAGGTGCACTAGCAAACACGGCTCACTACAAGCCATTAGGCAGGAAAAGACTTATTTTGAGTGAAAGCCTGGAGGCATTTTTGAGAGACAGACCTTAGTTTCTGCCCACAATTACCCCTTCTCCCCAGAGGGGAGCTTTGTCTTCCTTCCATGTTTAGATAAGGGATTATGTATGAAGGTGGGTACAAATAAAGGAGTCGTTGTTGTTTTTGCTTCCTGTTGCTTCCTAATGTGTCTTCACCTTAAATCTGTAAACTGATGAAAATAGTACTTGTGCTTCTGTTGGGCTGCAATATCTATTTTCTAGGCATAGACTACTCAGCTCCAGTCTTACTCTGATTTCCATATTAAAAAATATGTCACAGTAGACAAGCTAATGGTTTGGGGTAGAAAAGCCAGCTGAATGTATTGGGTACACCGTTATTAAAGATTTAGAAGTGAGTTGGAAAAAAAATCTTCTCAGAAAAATACAAAGAATGCGTATAGGAAGAACTTAGAAGAGTGAACTCAGTAAATGGGTGGAAGGCAGAATTATTTTCTAATTAAATAAGACATTTCTAAATTTAGGAGGACTAATCAAACAGATAAGTGCAAATAAAATTTGCAATTGATCTTTCAATATGGTATTGTTAACAAATTGCTTAAATGAGCACAGAAGAGGAGAGAAAAAACTTGCTGATCTTGTCACTTTCCAGTGCAGTGTTATGATTTTGGAGGAACAGAACAGAAATTTATAAAACTGTTACTGGATGCCTTTATTTCGTTTACTTGAGAAAAGGAATCATATTCACCATCACTGTGGAAGAGAAGATGCTGTGGGGAAAAGGTGCATTTTTGTCTTGCTACAAAATAGAAAATCTGAGAGAACTACCTTTCTTGCTATTGTGTTTACCTTGACCATGAGAAAGTTAGGCTCAGTTCTTCATCTTGTTCCTTCCATGGCTGTGGTTTTGTGTAAAAAATCAAAACCCTCTCTATCTGATCTGTAAGAGGAAAGTAATCATTCGTCCTACTAGTGTAACTGAAAAAAAACATTGGGAGTTGCTGCATATCTTTTGTACATAGCTACCAGGACTGTTTGCTAGATCTTATCTGAATGTCATAGCTGGATGAATTTTGCTTGGTACAGTTTCACTGATCTTGTAGTGACTTACAGTAAAATGTTTCTTGTTCGATAAGAAATATTAAAAACACACTCAAGAATTTTGTAGAGGCAGCATAAGGAATGCAACTCTTGTTGCAGTTATCAGAATCTAATTAACAAGGAGAGATGAGAAGTTGAACTAACCTTCTGATTTCAGAACATCTCAGATATTTACTTTTCATGATACTAAGGAGTCTGAAATCCAGACAATAACTTGGGTCAGCATTTTTGTATCACTAATAGGATCAATTTTACAAAAATCTGCTTCTTCCAGGACCTCAGATAAACTCAGCAATGAACAGAGCAGATTTTGGAGTACGAAGTAGTCAGTCAGCTTATTCAGCAGGTATTTATATCTTCTGTTCTAGTAACAGGAAAGGTACTGTTGTCCTTGGGAGAATAAAATTAAGTGCTAACTCTATACATTCACTGAAAATTCCTGCAATAGCACATGCCAGTACCCTTTGAAGTAGAATAGCAACAGTAATATAGCAGAAAAAGAGAGGTTATGATCCAGACGTGGTTTTGACAAAAGCATTTACTGAAAGTTACTGTCAATACCAAAAATGTAGAGCTCTAGGAGTCTACGTCTTTCCCCAGCCATGATAGGAAGGAACTGAACCACTGTGGATCTCGGGGAAAGTAACTGTGCCATGCAGTGCTACTGAGTCTCAAAAGTATTTAAGAATTCACTAGCCATCTTTTCTTTCCCTTCTGCAGTACAAACACCCTCTTTTTCTCAAAGGCGATGCAGTTTTTAAGCATTTTTTTTTAATAAAGGAAAATTTCTTGTGCATTGTTTAGTATTTCCCTCCTCATATCTTCTTCTCCCTTATGTACCTCCTATACGCCCTTTATTTCCAATAAAGAATTAATGTTACATAGGTGTAAGAGAATTTCTGGACTTAATTCAAGCAGTGCTTTCACATTGTGTTCATTGACATAGTGCTTTCATATTTAAGTACTTTGCTCAGAATATTTCAATAGATACTGAAAAAGCTTCTTTCTCGTTTTGTTTTAAAGACAAGGCACCCAATAACATAAATAACACACTGCAGGAGGAGGTCGTCCCAAATAACTAGAGATCTCCCTAAAAGAGCAGCAATAATAACAACCTACTTATAACAGCTCTCTGAAACTGATCTCAAGCAGATTGAAACATCTGTTCTCCGAAGTTCTTCCTTTTATAAGCAGCAGCACTGAGAGCAAAATTAACTTGCATGCGTTAGGAGTTCAGCCTTCTCTCCAGGTTCCCAGTGCACACCTACATTTCATTTTTGCTAGTAAATAGTGCAAAAGAGACATGGTAAATCTCCTGTCAGAAGAGCTGGAATCTCCTACTTTCCAAAAGATGGTGGATGCATTCAACCTGCTTTTTTTTGGGAAGAGTTCTGGTTCCTGTTGTCCCCTAAGCTGTGTTCAGGTCTTATCTGGTAGAGGAGTGGAAGCTGTGTCAGGCAGCAACATAGCTTTTAACCAGTCCAAACCAGACTTGCAGTTGTGCGTCCCGTTTAGTTTAATAGCATTAAAGCTGAAGCTTCCAGAAGTACCTGAACCTGGCCAATGCACTTCCTCTGAATATGTGAAAAATGGAATTACATTAAGTATTTTATAATTTCCCCAACTTGAAAATAAGATTTAATCGCACCTGGCACTGGAGACACTTGTCTTCATCAGGAGCAAAAGGACCGAGGCAGGGACTGTGGACTGGATATTCGTTGTGTGGATGCAAAGAAGGCTGTAGTACGTGATGACTAGTTAGGGTTGTGACCTGAAACAGTAGCTTGGCTATGGGACCCCTCTAAGTTCCTAATTGGAATCACTGTGAATTTAAAGTTGTGAATTTTGTTCAGTCTCTGCCTAGGTTTTCCATTCCTCATGTACAGAACACCTTAAAGAACAGAGATATGCAGCTATTCCCATCGTAGAGGCATTTCTACCTCTGTGCTAACCATGCTTTTGGACAAAAGGTCTTCTCACCTCCAGACGGAAAGACTCAGGCAAGCTCACACAGCAGATACTATTGCACAGAGGCTCATTGGTTCTTGTGGAGAACTGAAAGGAAATCTGGATAGGGAGAAGAGAAAATAAACAGTATGGGATGGGTGTGGAACCAAAGTCACACTGAGGGCTGGCCAGAAAAAAAACATTTCCTCCACTCAGCTTTAAAATGGGGTAATACCTCTAAAATTTAAGAGGCATTCTTTGAGGCACTTGAGTAACATTGTGGCAATCACTATAGAGATGCCTATAAATGTTGTTCATTGGGTCTCAGGGGCTCAGAAAAGTTCACACTGCGCATTTACTACTTTCAAACACCACCTATCTGGTGTTTGCAAATGGATTATGAGACACCTTGTTCAGTCCTTAGCCTTTTGAACCCAAACCAAGCAGTTTCAATAGCTTACCTAGGGAGTTGTTTATTTCAATACTCTCCACCTCTGTGCTAATGATTTTCTAGCTTAATCTTCATTCACTTGCCTTGCTGCTTGGTAATCAGTGGAAGCTTTGACACTGCATTCCACTATTAATAACTGAAGTCAGCAAATTTGGACACTTCGACACAGGCACTACTCTCTGTCTATAAATTATATCTTCTTGAAGTCAAACTGCAAAGCTATGTCCTGTAGGCATTTTCATATAGTTTTCATGTCTTCTTTGGGAGGTGACTTTGCCTTCATTGCTCTCTTGGCCATGGAGGACCAGATATGACTCAAAATTTTACAGTATTTGGCTCAGATTTAGGGTAGCATTGTTTCACTCATCCTTGTAATGGAGGTGTTCAGTCCATTACAATGAATGACATTCAGAGGCATTGCTTTTCATAAATTAGGTGGAGAAGAAAGTACTGTGAGAAATTTGATCTGTGTTTCATACAGGCATCAGCCTGGTGAGATAAAAAGCTGGTGGGTAACTATTGGGCCGTGCCTATCCGGATGGTGTTTCACATACCAGAATAAACAAGTTCTCAATGACTGCTGTCCCATTTTCCAGATCCAATCCCAAAACCTTTTCATAGCAGTGATGTCACTTGATTTCCTAAAATAATACTGAAAGGAAAAGTTATGGAACATGTTGGGTGTAGCTTACCCTACCACGTCACCACAGAAACTTAGCAGTGGATTTTCTTTATTGACTTTTGCTAGCTTTCAGCTATACTTGTGTATCTATAAATTTAATCATGATTTACAACACACCAAATAAAAAGGCACATTAACTGACTTCACTTCCTTTGAAGAAACTCAAGCAGGCATGGGAACAAAAAAAAGAATTAGCAGGAAGTTCTGTGGGAAGACAGATGCAGGTGCAACTGAAAGACCCTAATGAGTCCAAAAACTACCTTCTTCTTCCTAGAAGAGGTTAGGTATCACTCTATGATTCTTATACTAGATGGTTAGAAGAGCTTGATGACTTTGACAATTTTGTCTATTTTGGATATGAGACTACACATAAATGTAGGGAGTGAGACATCTCATATCAGGAAGTAAGTGACAGTTACTAATTCTTGCTGAATACACAACCTGAAGTGAGGTCAAGAAACAGTGATGCTAGTAGAACAAACAGGACAAACAAAAGGTCTAGTAAGAAAATGGGTTAAGCTCAGGTTACACAATAATAAAATCATTTTACGTTAAGGGAGTTGTGTAGAAATCACATAGGTAATAAACATATGAAGTTGGTTGTTTCATCCTCTGGAAGGGCAAGGGACACATGTCACTGAAGAAGCATCTTTATAATAAGAAAGCTGTTGACAAGTACAGAGCTAAACTGAAAAACCACATTCATACCACCAATTAAACTCATTATCACAGTTTTTTCCTAAGGCAGAGTCTGACAGAGGAGCTTAATTTGTTTATTGCTGTAGGGCTCACAAAAGTTGAAAAAAACAATCAGTAAAGACAATTGGTCATTTGAAAGCCTCTCCAAACAAGTAAGTGCAAAACATCCCAAAAATACAGACCCCGAAGAACTACATACATATATATAACAAGGATATGCTTCATCCAGGAGACAAGGCTGAAGTCAAATATTTTTCTATGTCTGATGTGTCAGCAGAGTTCTGGCAGGTTCTCTAAGAAAAAGAGCATACAGTTGTGAACACTATGTGAGCCTTTTGGGTTGGACTGTGCTACGTACCTAAGGTGTTTCACAGGAAAATATAGCATATTCTTGACACTAAAACAGGTTCTGATATTTTCCAGTTAAATTTTAAGCTGTGGAAAAATAGTAGGCAGTATTAGCAAAGCCTCTGAGGAAACCAGGAGAGCCTCAGAACAATGGTGGCTACTGCAAGTTTCCTTGTCAGATGCAACTTTATAATTAGCACAGCAAGGCCACAGGTAAATCAAACCCTGGCTAACTTACTTGCTCCCCTGAGGAAGGATGGGCACAGAGATTAAAAGGAAATTTAAAAGAGTTAAAATTTTATAGAAAAGTTAGTGCACTACTGGTATAAAAATGATACTTTGCGAAGATGTCCAAAATATAATGAGAGGAAATCTTGCTGGAACATGAGAACATGGTAAAGTTAACCATAAACTCTCATTTGGAGATTCCCAGACAATACAGACAAAGCTAAACTCTTCCAGGCATTCTCAGAACTCAGAATAATTGAGGTTGGCAGGGACCTCTGGAGGTCATCTGATCCAACCCCTTGCTCAAGCATCATCATCTATAGCCAGTTGCCCAAGACTGCGTCCAGGGAGCTTTTGAATGTCTGCAAGGATGAAGACTCCACACCCTCTCTGGGGAACTTGTGCCAGTGCTAGGTCACTCACACAGTAGAAAATATTACCTGATGTTCAAAGGGAGCCTCCTGTTTGAAGTTTTGTGCCTGTTGTTTCTTGTCCTGCCACTGAGGACCACTGAAAAGAGCTTGGCTCCACCATCTTTGCACCCTCTCTGTAGATGTTGATGTACATTGGTAGGATATCCTCTCATGTCCAGTCGCTTCATCATCATCCTGGCCCCTTGCTGGACTCTCTTCTACATGTTTATCTTTCTTGGACAGGGGAATCCAGCACTGGGCACAGAAAACTACAGGAAAACACTGCTGAAGCCCGGGATCGAACCAGGGACCTTTAGATCTTCAGTCTAACGCTCTCCCAGCTGAGCTACTTCAGCCCTGTTGGGACACTAATTTCCACAAAACCTTTCAGAACCTTACCTCTCAGGAGGTATTGGCAGGGTGTCCTTACAGCATTTCATACTTACTAGGGATGCCAACAAAAACAACATCAATATAGCTGGAATGAAGAAGGATATAAAAAGTTTCATTTATTTCTAAGACAGCAGTGTTGGCTGCAACTAACCAGAAACCAGTTTTTTTTTTTGCCGTTGCCAGAAGGAGTCTGGCAAAAATCTCCTTGCAAATAGAGATGCAGTTTTGGAGAATATTTTATTCCCAACTACAAATCTGTCATTTGCAAACTGAAAACCTGGGAGAGATTTGGAATACAAATACTCTCTAATGGCATAATCTTTAGTTTTTTCATTTCAGTGGTGGTTTTATGGCAAGTCACACTCTGAGTGTGCAGTCTTTGCTTTATCTATCTGTTGCTTTCAGCCTAACCTTTTACTGTACATTAAACAGATGACTGCACAAGAGTTCTTGCGTTTTGCAGTGGTCCTCTTTAGTTCACAGCTGTAGCTAGGATTAGACATATTAGTTCACATTACTTAAATATGAAAGGTCACCATACTACATCCAAATAAAGGTCCGTCAACCTCTCGTGGCAATGGCTGCTAGAAGATGCTACGTGTATAGTAAAGAATATAAGAGGTATCCTCCAATCTTCTAGGGACCTGTAGGGCAAGGTCTTCAAGAGCCATGTCTTTGTGTCTGATAACCTTTGTGTAATTTCTAGGTCAGCTTCAGCATCCATGAGATCCAGACTATTCATGAACTTGTTCAGTTAGTAAGCTGTTGATTTTGAGTGAATTTGACATTCCTTGTTGCATTAATGTTGATTGTTAAATTATTACTCTTTCTTTTTCAGTGGGCAAAAAATCCTCTCTGTCCTGAGGATAGTAGTTAGCAGTCAGATACTGAGTCATGAGGACCATAGACAGGCCCCTGGGATCTCCGTGAACGCTGAACAAGACAACTACTAACAAGGTACGAACTATTTCTGTGAAATTGCTAATTGCAATCAAACTTTCAAGATGCTCTTGGGCAGACAAATAATATCACTGAAGGACTTGGAGCTGGGCCAGCCACTTGCAACAGCTATATTTTAAATGTTAAGATGAATAGCAAGTTAATTATGTTCTTATGCATAATATGTACACCTTAAGACAATATAAGAAAAAAAAGAAAATAAAAAGATGACAAGAAAGAATAGAAAGAAAGAATAATGCTCCAAATTAGGTATAGTCACTGCTCTTCTTTTCTCTTCTTTCAAGGATTTTAAGATTTTATAAGGCTTCTTTATGGAGCTAGTTGACAGTAATAACAGCGGTTTTACTTCAAGCACAGGCATAAACCCAAGCACAGGCATACACCCAAGCAAAGACACTTGTACAGCATGTATGAACAATGAGGATTCATTCTCTACTTTTCAGTAAGTTTTTTGAGTCTCTGAGAAGGCAAAAGTTGATACAAATAGAGAAAGCAGCCAGAAGAAAAGTATCAGATCTGGGATGAATTATCTGTGGAACTGAGAAAACTTAGGTGGGATAGGGAGGGCAGGGGAGTGCTGGGCAGAACTTATGGAAAGAAATTATCACAATCACAGAAATTCTGTCATGTTTCTGTAAATAAAAGGGGTTCCATTGCAGTGGTCTTTGTTCCTGTCAGCAGCTTTTCCTAAAAAAATTAATACAGAAGATCTAAAAAAATAAATACAGAAGACCAGACTGTTTCAGCTAACTGTTTGTGTCAAAAAAGGTGGTAGGAAATGTTTCAGCATTGCAGGAAGCCTGTGCTGAAAATATTTGACCATCAAACATAGATGGATAAAGAAAACAGAGAAATAAGAAGGAAAGATCTACCTAGAGAAAATTAGCTTCTCAGTGTTTACATTTCCACACTTATATGTCCAAATACTATTTTTTTTGTTTCCTAGCCTTTCACTTGCCACTTCTTTAGAAGTTGCTGATCTAGCCCATCACCCAATTATCTTCAGACTGAAACACTCTTCAGTAAATCTGTTCTAAGCCCTTCCTGCCACAGTGTCAGTCTCTCAGCAATATGGTAATTCTATTTTCATTTTGTGTGCTCCCTGACAGAAGACAAAACCTAGGGGAATTATTTTCAATTCATATTGGTGTCAATTGAATGTAACTGCTGGCATAATGTTGACTTTCCTAACAGTGCAAGGCCCTCAGATGGAAGGGTCCCTGTGTGATGCTATTATGTTCCACAAAAGTTGGAAAAGCTCGCTAAAACCTACACACTGGTGTTTGGTTAGCCTTGGTGAAAAACCAAACTCCCTCTCAGTAGGATAAGGGGAGAAAACAGAATGAGAAACCTCATGGGTCAAGATAAAGACAGGGATATCACTCATCAGTTTCCATCACAAAAAAAACCTAGTCCTGACTTTGGGAAAAAAATTTTAATCTATTATTATTAAAATAGATCTATATTAAAATTGATTCAAGTAGTGAGAAATAAAGACAAACATTAAAACAGCTTCCTACCACCATCTTTTACCCTGTGCATCCTCACCCCTTGATTCCCAACTCCTCTCCCCTCAAGGGGCACAGGGGTGGGGATGGGGCTTGGGGTCAGTCCATCACAGCTCCTCTCAGCTGCTCCTCCCTCCTCACACCTCTTCCTGTTCCAGTAGGGCCCTTCCCCAGACTACAGTGCTTAGGGACAGCCTGCTCCTGCCTGGGCTCTCCACAATCACAGTTCTTGCAGTAAATATCCCCGCTCCCAGGGCTATCGGGTGGGTCTCTGCTCCAGCAGGGTCTCTCCAGGGCTGCAGGGGATGCCTGCTCTGGGTCTGCAGTACCTCCTGCCCTCTGTCTCCCGCTCCTTCCTTGGCTTCATCCTCTTCTGGTTGTGCTGCCTTTGGCCCTTTTAGAAAATTGTTTTCCTCCCAACACCCACAGTTTGGCTGAGGGGCTCAGTTGTGTCCTGTGGTGTGGCCACTGGAGCTGGCTGGGACCCACTGTGTTTGACACAGGGAGCCCCAGTCTCTCCCCACAGAGGACACTCAGCAGCCCCACTGCCAGCACCCGGGTATGGACACCCAGTACAGGTTTATGAGCAAAAGCAACCATTAAAGATCACTGTTCAGACTTTCTTATGAGTCTGAACTGGACTTTTGTAGGTTGATAGTGTGACAATATTTCTGGACATGCCCACACCAAACGCATGCTCGCACCTTTGGGGTGTGATGGAACCTGCAGCCAGTCCCACCACTATGAGGACTAGGTGCTGTCACACAGCCTGGGACTGCCGTTCATTTCCTTCCCACCCTATTCCATTTTCTTCAACATGTTGCGCCTCCAGAAGCTGTTAGTTCTGGATACACACCTCTCCAATCTGGGAAGTCACTCACAGGGACTGACAGCTGCACTAATGGCACGGCTGGATGTCCATATCTCTGTGTCCACATCCCGGTTGAAGTGTCATTCAGGAGCTGGGAGGCAGACAGAAAGGCTTCTCTCCTCTTCAGCTCCTCCTTCCACTGACCAGGGAAAGTTCAAAGCAAACAAAAGATGTTTCTTCACATTTTCCTTCCTTGTGGTTCCCTGCTTTCCAGTTTGCTTTGGCAAGGCAGTGAGGGAGAAAAGGTAACCACACTACTGGGGTTGCACCCCTTGTCCATGTACATGGTGTTCTGGGAGGGAATCACAGCCAACAAAAGGCCTTGATGAAGTCAAAGAGCACCTTCAGGGTTTTGTCTGTTCTATAGCACAAGAGCAGGGGGATATTCAAGAAAGCAAAAGCGTGTCAGAACCATTAAACTTATGCTTTTTTTTTTTTTATTCAGAATGGGTCAGGGCAGCAACTCAGCAAGAACTGAATGGGGATTAGGCTTTTACGGATACTGAGAACATCCAAAGGCAGAGACATTCAGGCTAATAACATTTCTCAATGGGATATCGCAGTGCATATATCAGGGATGGAATCACTCTCTAACAAACTGAGATTAAAATGAAAACCACCATGCAGTGGAGGAGAGCAGATAGTCCCATATCTGACTGCTAATTTCCTCCCAGGAACGTAGAAGGATTTTCCATATGCTGGGCTAAGGGTGTCTCCAGTCTGGTCCAGCTCCACAGCCCTGTGTCTAGTAGCATTAGATCTTGTTTGTTGAAACAGTACACTTTTAGGGAAAAGTTTTTCTTGTTTGCTTTGATTTGCTGCTCATTAATGTGTGGGAGGCAGTTTAACCACAACCCAGACTGCATGGGAGTCACTGTCACAGTAGAAGACTGTCTCTTTCAGGTTTCTCCTACCAAGTAAACTAGGCTGATTCTAAACAGAACAGTAAAAAAAGAGGGGGAGATAATTTTTTCCTATTGTCCATGTACATTACTAAGTGAAGAACGTGGTCCCTGTCACAGCAGAACACAATTACCCTCTCCTGCTTTAAAGCAAGATGTGAAAAATCAAGAGAGTGGGAAAATAGCTCAGAACGTGGACTGAGCGAGCATGACATTAGGACACAGTCAGATTATGGCTATATTAAGTAGTTTCTGCTTATGATGGTGATTGGACCCCTGATGAAAATGTCTCACGTTGATAGGGCAAGTTCTTATAGATTTCCATTTCAAGTATTAAGGACCATTAAATGGCATTAGGAACTATTCCAAGCAAGTAGGTAGATTTTGTTGACAATGGGTGGTAGACTTATGCAACTCATAGCTAAAGGACTGTGCAGATGCAAAGAGTTTAGCTTTCAGGGGAGACAGGACAAGGCTGAGATTCTTTGGAGACTATGAGTAGATAAAGAACACTAGATCTAGACTCCCTAAAAGAGTCAAAGGCTGGGAGCATACTTGGGGGAATTACACATGCTTGTGTTATTTCTGTTTTCCCTGAATATGTGTTTTTGCACTGTTTGCATCAGATGTCGGCAGATATGGGATAAGGTTGACCCTTAGGAGGAACAATTATGTGTATGCTTTTATGAGGATAGCTATTACTTCATGATGCTGTATGTGTGACTGCAAACTAATCTCGCTAGAAATATGTATATAAAACCAATTTTTGACAATCCATAGTTTTGGAGGCAAAACTAAGATCCCTCAGTCTGGTTTCTTGCCTACACCTTTACCCAGAAATTCTAGCTGGAGGAAGGACTCAAAGGTATAAGCATCTTGTTTCGAGGTCATTCTAATCCATTACCATAACAATTTTGTGGTTTTCATAGAAGATCTAATGTCTGCTAGTTTAAAACCAGTTATTTAGTTTTTTTCTTGAGTGATGTTTCTTCTTACATGCAGCCTTTCAAAGGCCCATGTTTGACCAGTGAATAAGTTCTGAACCAGTTCTTACTCCGCTGATCATCCCACTTACATATCGTCTGGGGTCGCAGGTGCAAATTCCTCATCCTCCAAAGATGGGAGTGTGAGAGCCAGACAAAGATTATTATCAGTCACAGAAAGGTCTCTGTATTCACTATACCCTTCAACAGTCTGTGCCTTTACATCTCCTCAAATCTTATATTTAAATTCAATTTTAAAACCTAGTGCAGGAAGGAAATTAAAAATATTCCTGCCAATAGCTGTAGACTTTGACTTTGCCGCATGTTGGAAAGTTCAGACAAGGCACAGGAGGCCGTTAGCTGTTCCACAAACCAATGTACAAGCGCTTCAGGAGAGTGTGGGAGGTTGAAAGGTGATATCCCCAAAGAGGCAATGTGTTGTGTTTCTTCTACAGCAGCCTGGCAAGTCACAGTCTAATAACAGCTCCTGGTCAGCCTTTTTTCTCCTATCATCTTCACGCCTACGTTCCTGTGGTTTTACTTGAAAGGAATACATGACATAAATCTATACAAGTGCCAAACATGATCCCAGCTGCTGAGCTGAGAGTTTCTGATTTGGAATAGCACTGAATAACTGCACAGAACCGGTTTGGAATAGCTTTCTTTTTAGAAGAGGAGGGAAAAAAATCCCTGGACTTCATAACATTTGCATTGAAAAGCCTATAGATGCAAAGGTGACAGTGACAAGACCTGACATGTCTTTGACATGATCATCAAATTATATTCTCTTGATATCAAAGAGTGATACATTTTTTTTTTATCAAGGAATCTGCCAACGTAGGCTTGGCTCTGGGAGAGTCCAAGTATCTTCAGTAATGTATTGTGAGTCCTATGAGCATCTTGAAGGAACAAGCCTGCTACCCCACGTTTTCCTTGGAAAGCAAGTGCATTTGCAAAGCTTTCCTGTTGGAAACAAACCAGTCATCCTTTTTATTATGATTGCAAGACAGAGGTTCCATTGTTCAAGCTACCACACCAATAGTACTTTAATATTGCATGTTATACCCTCATTTGATATAGTGGTCTGTTCCTTGCCTGTCTAAAATGGTTTAATCGTAACAGCTTTTCCCTTCTGAAGGTCTCCTGAGCAATCCCAGTACATTGCTCGTGACACCTACACAAACCTCAATGCAGGCCAACACAAAGATGAAGATCTGAAGAAGTGAAATGTTATATTAGCAATATATTTTCTATACAGCTATTCTTATGTAATTTCCTGTGGCTCATATTTTCTATTAAAGTTGGGAGAGGGAATGGGGGGCGTGGGGAAGAAAGAGATGGCGAAGAAAGAGACTGACAAATGACTTGTAGTCTAAATATAAAGCTACATTTGATGCCATTGGTTTAATACACAAGAACTTTTACATGCAAAAATACTCACTGAAAGAATATTAAGACTGCAAACTCAAGACCTCAGAATTTAAGGAATATTCAGCTTTAATTTTGTTTTCCATTTTTCATTCATCCTTCTCATTTGTACATGTGTGAACTCAGTCCTCAATGACAATTTAGTATGCTATTTTTAATCTGGAGGAAATATCTTCAGTGACTTTATAAAGCATTGAATAATTAAAAAAACACCCTCTTTCCCCCATGTTTTTGGTAAGTGATGTATCTCTGATATACTTTTAGCTTTCTATGGCATTCATCACTACACTTCTGTGGACACACACACATTTACAAATAGAAAAGAAGTAATCTGTTTTCTCAGCACCTCTATTCAGAGATAGAGGGTTGAGATTGAAATCTGGCATATGTATTAATTCTGGAACTCCTTTTGCGATCTGAACACTACAGGTTATACAACTCCTGTGCCTGGATGCCATGGTTTAACCCCAGCTGGCCACTAAGCCCCACACAGTCGATTGTTCACTTCTCTCTAGTGGTACGGGGGAGAAAATAGAAAAAGTAAAATGAGAAAACTCATGGGCTGAGATAAAGACTATTTAATAGGTAAACTAAAAAACACGCACACAAACAAGGAATTCATTCACTACTTCCCATCAGCCGGCAGGTGTTCAGCTACTCCATGAAAACAGGGATCCATCATGTGCAATGGTTACTTGGGAAGACAAACATCATAATTCCAAACTTTGCCTATTCTTTCTTCTTCCCCAAGCTTTACATGTTGAGTATGACATCCTATGGTGTGAAATACCCTTTTCATCAGCAGGAGTCATCCGTCTCAGCTGTGTCCCTTCCCAACTCCTTGTGCATCTCCAACCTGCTTGCTGGCTGATGGGGTCTCTGGGAGAACGTTGCTCAACAATAGCAAAAGCATCTGTGTTATCGACACTGTTTCCAGCACTAATCAAAACCAGAGAACTATAGTAGCTACTATAAAGAAAATTAACTCTATCCTAGCCAAAACCAGCACACGGAAACACAGCTGTAGGAGAGCAAGGACAGAACAGAAACCCAAAGAAACCCTTTCAACATTTACCCCCGCCCCCTCCCCCCCCCCACCCGAGACAAAGGATTGATTAAAAGGAGAGGATGTGCCCAGAGGGACCACTTGGCAGCCAAAGAAAAGGACAAAGGGCCAAGGCTCAGTTGGTCTTATCTGTCTCAAACACTCCCGGGCATTAAAGAGCCACTAAATGACTTTCTTTTGAGCCACAGAAGCCTTGATATAAAAGCAGAAGGATAGAGACTAGCAATGAGGAAAACTTTAGGTGGAGTGCTCTTATGGACTGAACCCCTAGTCAGCTGGATTGACACTGGAACCAGGACTGGTGATCTCTTTTTCTCTTTTTCTTTCTTTTCCCCCTCTCTTTTCCTTTTTTTTTTTTTTCTTCTCTTTTTTTCTCTTTTTGTTTCCATTAATGCACGGCCTATGATATTATTGTGTTTGTGCTGCACAATTTACATACATGTTGTAGTGTTGTAATTGTGTTTGATGCCACATATTTTGCCTGTGTGATTAAGTATTGTGGGCACATATTAGCAATAAATTGTTTTGTGTTTACAGACCTTTGGTGTATTTCTACCACATTTCTACCAGGAGGGAATTAAAAAAATGTAATCTTCTCTCCCCTTACAAGATAAGACAACAGCTTCCTTTTGAATTAAGACACAATTGGACATACTGGCCACTTCTGCAAAGTCGATCCTCAGTGCCTGACTTAGATATGCAGAGACTGAGGAAGACATAGTGGTGAGGACTGCACTGAAATGTAATTTTGAAACCTAATATTTCCAGCAAACTGGAAACCTGTAATTTTTGCTGGCTCTTTTACAGAAACATGCGGGTAATGGAAAGACTGATGGGAAGAAAAGCGTAAGAATTAAATTAAACTTGAAAAAGATTATGGGTCCTCAGGTTCCTTCAGTGATTAGACAAAAATATTTCTCCTTTTTGATTAATGGAAGTTCTTTCATTGACTGTAATGACAGGTAGATGAAATCTCACGGGACATAATGCCTCATTTCTGTGCAAAGTTCATGCTCATTTAATTTAATAGCGCCTTATATTAGAAAGCAAAACCTCTTAGAAATTTTTTTTAGGAACCTCTCACTTCCCGTCCCTGTCATTTTTTAGTGAAGCTTTTCAAATCTCCCTTTTAGAATTTCTCAGACTGAACTGTCAATCTGCTTCCAGTGATATTCCAGGAACAGAACATCGATGCTGGACTTTCGGCAGGCAGATTTTGGATTATTTAAGGAACTGGTCAGGAAAGTACCCTGGGAAATAGTTCTTAGTGGCAAGGGGGTCCAGGAAGGCTGGATGCACTTCAAGAATGAAATCTTGAAGGCGCAGGAGCGGGCTGTCCCTGTGTGTTGTAAGAAGAGTCGTAGGGGCAGACGGCCTGCCTGGATGAGTAGGGAACTTCTGAAGGAACTAAGTGAGAAAAAGAGGATGTATGGTCATTGGAAAGAAGGGGACGTAAGCCACATCATGTTCAAGGATGTTGTTAAGTCGTGTAGGAGGAAAATCAGGGAAGCAAAAGCCCAGCTGGAGCTCAAATTGGCCACTTCTGTTAAGGATAATAAGAAGAGTTTTTACAAATACATCAATGGCAGAAAGAAGGGCGGCAGTGAACTCCACTCCTTGTTGGATGTGGAGGGAAATATAGTAACCAAAGATGCAGAGAAGGCTGAGGTACTTAATGCCTTCTTTGCCTCAGTTTTTAACAGCAAGGATGTCAGCTCACTTGACAGTTGGCCCTCTGAAGTGGTTGATGGGGGCAGAGTGAAATATGGCCCTCCTGCAATCCATGAGGAGGAAGTTAGAGACCTGCTGAGCCACTTGGACCCTCATAAGTCTATGGGGCCGGATGGGATCCATCCCAGGGTGCTGAGAGAGCTGGCGGATGAGCTTGCTAAGCCGCTCTCCATCATCTTTCAGCAGTCCTGGCTCACTGGAGAGGTCCCGGAAGACTGGAAGTTGTCCAATGTGACGCCCATCCATAAGAAGGGCCGTAAGGATGATCCAGGTAATTACAGACCTGTCAGCCTGACCTCGGTCCCAGGTAAAATCATGGAGCAGATAATCCTGGGTGAAATCATGCACCACCTGCAGAACGGTCAAGAAATCAGGCCCAGACAGCATGGATTTAGGAGGGGTAGGTCCTGCCTGACCAACCTGATCTCCTTTTACGACCATGTGACTTGCCTGGGGGATGAGAGGAAGGCTGTGGATGTGGTATACCTGGACTTCAGCAAGGCCTTTGACACTGTCTCCCACAGTAGACTCCTAGGGAAGCTGGCAGCCCGTGGCTTAGATGGGAGCACTCTGTGCTGGGTTAGGAATTGGCTGGATGGCTGAGCCCAGAGAGTGATGGTGAATGGTGTCTCATCCAGTTGGCAGCCGGTCACCAGTGGTGTCCCCCAGGGATTGGTATTGGGTCCCGTCCTGTTTAATATATTTATTGATGATCTGGATGAGGGGATTGAGTCCATCATCAGGAATTTTGCAGATGATACCAAGCTGGGAGGAAGGGCTGATCTGCTAGAGGGTAGGATGGCCCTACAGAGGGACCTGGACAGATTGGAGAGCTGGGCTGATTCTAATGGGATGATGTTTAATAAGTCCAAATGTCGGGTACTTCATTTTGGACACAACAATCCCATGCAGAGCTACAGACTGGGGACAGAGTGGCTGGAGAGTAGTCAGGCAGAAAAGGACCTGGGAGTGCTGATTGACAGGAAGCTCAACATGAGCCAGCAATGCGCCCAGGTGGCCAAGAAGGCCAGTGGCATTCTGGCCTGCATCAGGAATAGTGTGGTGAGCAGGACCAGAGAAGTTATCGTCCCCCTGTACTCGGCACTGGTCAGGCCTCACTCTGAATACTGTGTACAGTTCTGGGCCCCTCAGTTTGGGAAAGATGTCAGGATGCTGGAGTGTGTCCAGAGGAGGGCAACGAAGTTGGTGAAGGGGCTGGAGCACAAGCCCTATGAGGAGCGACTGAGGGAATTGGGGCTGTTTAGTCTAGAGAGGAGGAGGCTCAGGGGAGACCTCATTGCTCTCTACAACTACCTAAAAGGAGGTTGTAGTCGGGCAGGGATTGGTCTCTTCTCTCAGGTGGCCAGTGGCAGAACTAGAGGGCATGGACTTAAGCTTCGTCAGGGAAAGTTTAGGCTTGATATGAGGAAGAAGTTCTTCACTGAAAGGGTGATTGGGCATTGGAATGGGCTGCCCAGGGAGGTGGTAGAGTAACCGACCCTGGAGGTGTTTAAGGGGAGACTGGATGAGGCACTGAGTGCCATGGTTTAGATGATGGGTTGGTGTTAGTGTTGGTGTTAGTGTAGGGTTATAGGTTGGACTTGATGATCTCAGAGGTCCTTTCCAACCTTGTGATACTGTGATACTGTGATACTGTGATACATTTTGTTGCAGTGGTTGAGGGGAAAGACATCCAAAGTGCAAGGGCTACAAATTCATGGACATAATCAGCCCCCCACTACTGTGATGCTTTACCCTCCCTCTTCCTCCAGACCTGTACCTTATTAGATGTCTTGTTCAAAAGCTTACGAACTTGTAAGTGTTGTCTGAAATGCATGGAAAATTAGTCATTCAAACCACAGCTTTTAAGTAAATCACTCTCTTTTTGGAGTGTTTCATGGCTCTTTGCTCTGAGGGTGAAAGGATTCCAGGAGTGCAGTTTGAGGTCGACCTATGCCATCTCACTTTGGTACCATGGATCAATCCTGGAGATACTGAATTTTCTAATATAGATGATGTAAATTCAACAAAACTGTTACCCCAGATTCAATTATTCTGGTCCTAGAGGCAGCCAAAGCATGTAATCAAAGCCACAAACAAATTATCATGTAACGTTCTCCATCAACTAGAGATAGAAAATTTCCTCATGCCTATTCAGTCCTCCTTAGAGTTGAGATTCACACATTCAGGTTAAGCCTGCCTTTATGTTTGCTTTTTTGGGTCCATATTATTCCTTACCCTGTTATGTTTCCACAGAGGAAAAAGTTAACAAAAAATGTGCTAAGACTGGAGTTGAACAAAAGGTACCTTTTTTCAGTAGGTATAGATTAGATCTTGCAGAAGGAAGAGACATGAAAGCTGCTATAAGTGTTAAGAGGATTTTTTTGGGTAATGCTTTAGAGATGTATGTACGTATGCCTAGTGAAATGGAATTTAGCGTTAAGAATAAGAAGAATCAGAAATTGAATTCTTCCATTCATCCACAGATATGCTATTGAATAGGTTTCACATACTACTCGATCAGTGTATCAGAGTCTTGAAAGGGGTTAAAAGTCCATCCACACTTTTCATTGTGTTCTTTTTAAAAGAAGTAGATAAAAACTTTGCACAACTGTGTTTCTTAAGGATGTTTGTTACTCTCTAAATATCTCAGTTGATTCAGAAAATAAAGCTAGTCCCAAAACTATTTTTCACATATTTAATGAAAGCCAGCTGTGGATAAAAACAAAAAGCAAAATTTTTTTTTTTTAAAATGTTAACTCCCTCAAGGAGAGATTAATGATTGCCAGTGAGTTTCCAGATAGGCAAGTTGTGAATTTCTGTGGGTTATTTGACATTTGATCTCCATGCTGAGTCTCTCTTCCTTTTCTGCCATGTATCCTATTTGGTACTCTCTGAAGCTTTTAAGTGAGTCTGGAGTTCCTCATACCTCTCTTGAAGCAGCCTGTAACTTCCATGTTCAGGTCTCAGTACTGGGTCTTGGCTTAGTTTATGACAGAAAAATCACCAATGATATTCATGTGATAAGCCTGAAATGTAGCCTTTTGACGTACCAATTCTAGGGGCTCAGGAAGGACCCAGGCTGGGTACTGTAGTGCAAGATTTAAGAGATTAAAGATGTTCAGGGAAAACAGCGTAGTGTTCAAACCCAGAGCTCCTAACAAACCTTGCAAACATCACACGGCAGAATAACTTGTGATACCCTGCCTGGGTTAATCACCATGCCTCTTTTATTCACAAATCCTTTATATCATGCATGGGATTTCATCCTTAATGTAGCTCTTTTGTCGTTTGCCTGAGTTCCCGAGGATCTGACAGAAATTGCATGGAAGAGCTAGAAGCCCTATTGTCAAGAAAAAGGAGCAGTCTCACAGGACAGGTGCTGGTATCTGGTGCAGAAGGCCTACTCCTCTGTGTACATCAGCCAGGCCCTGGTCCGTGGGTAATACCTGAGCTTCCAGACTGTAATGAGTACTTGTTGCTGACTCAGACTTCTCTTGTTTGCTGGCCACCCAGGAACCCAGTTGACTCATTCTGGGTCTTGTCCCAGCAGCCCCATTTCTTCACCTTGGTGTGAAACCTGGGTTTGTTTAAACTCATGTCCTGGTTGTACCAAGAAAGAATCAGAGCAGAATGGAGCCATGAAGCCCCTTAGCCAAGTCCAGCGAGGACAGCAGGGATGCAGGATGGGTGGCAGGGCATACTAAGGCATGAAGCTGGCCCCAGCATAACATATTCTGTGTCGCCCAACATGTGCTTCAGAGTGACTCAGAGAGCTGAAGGCAGTGCTGCAGGCAGGCAGGTTATTCACTCTCTGAGCCTCAGAACCTCATCCACAGCAGCTTAGGGATTTTCCTTCCTTGCAGAGTAGCAATTCAAGTTCCTGCATGAGAAACCTGGGTTAAAGGGAACCCTATAAATACTAAAACTAAGTCACTTGTTTGTTCAGTCTCATACTGTAGTGCACTTGCCCCTGAGAAGGGTAACTGCTACAGCACAGTAAATGTATGCTCCATCAATGCAACCTGATAGTAGTTTTTCCTTTCATTCAGATGACAGTGACCTATCTCCTCTGAGCAAAAATACTGTGGTCCTATTCTGCAGAAGAGAAACCTATATAAGTTTGCCTGTAGCAGCTGAGATAGTTATTACACAAGAAGAGTCTTCACAAAGAGATCTCTTGGAGTTAGTAGATGCCTGATAGGCCTTTCTTATCTGTCCTTTACAGGAAACTAAAACAGGTTCTGATCAGGCCAAAGTGGTGCTGTAAGTGACTTTTGCCCCTTTCCCAAATTCCTCCTGCCACTCACACTTAGCAGTCAACATGCTTTGTCTTCAGTAATAGAAAAACAATTTTCCCTGATTGCTTACAGCAATATTTGAAATAATTGAAAAAGGTGAAAAAACATTTTCATAATTTTATTTCTTGCAGGTCAGGTCCCTGATGAAAATTAGGCTAACTTGCAAACCTCCAGCTATTTTGATTTATGTAGAAAATCTCCCTGCTCATTGCACCATATATCATAATAATATATGACTTTGATAACCGTGTTCAGAAAGCAGGTGACTGCAACAGTACAGGAAGGATGTGGTGTATTTGCAACAGTGATGAATAATGTGTGGGATTTTAATCAACAGAGCGGTTAGAAATTCAACTTTATGCTTCTTATATACCATGTTCACCTTGAACGTAAACTCATCAAAATGGTTTTAAACATTACTTCCCTGTGAACACACACCAGTTTAAATTAGCTGAAGTATTAAAGGTCTACCTGACTGGTGTGATGGGGGTTTCTTTTGCAAAAAAACCCAACAATTCCAGGTCAATTCCTTAAGCATTCATGCATCTGAATTAACAGGACAATCCTGTTATAACATCAGAGTTGGAAGTTTTCTATTGAACTTTTCTTTGTCAATGTGTTTTCAAGATAACAAAATATTTCAAAAATACTTCAGCCAAAAAAAGCTTTTACTCTGGAAGAAAGTTTTCATTGCCCTTGGGAGCAATGAAGGAGGAGAGGATATAATCTAACCAGTCCAGTAGTTTGGTTATATTTGATCTGGGTTTGGTAAAGAAAAAATTGTCTTGTTATTCTCCCTCAGGTAACAAAGTATTTTCTGTTCATAAAACACTGGAAGACTTATTGAAACCTGTTCAAGTATCATCAAACCTTTTTTGTTGTTTCTTCCGTCTATAGTATTACATAAGAAAAAATGTTACAGAATTTTCTGTATGTGAGAAGTAACAGAAACCTTTTAATCAGGAAAGGCAGAAGAGACTGTCTTTTGAATAGACCCTTCATTCTTTTCCAGCAGTTCATTCATTACTCCTATCTCTGTAATTTTATACTGTCAGTCCTTATAATCATTCAGCTTGCATGAATAAAGACAGGAACATCAATATGGTGGATGATCTTTTGCAATTCTATTAGACTAGCTTCTTCCTCTGAATCTAAAGCTAGTTTTCTTCTCCTAGTGCAGGATTTAATTTGCAATTTCGGATATGCCACTGTGTTTATTCATACAGATCTGAACATTCCATCTATAATTGGAAGTTTGAATAAATTATACTGAACTTGCAAATGAAACTAAGTTTATTCCTGAAGTTATAATGCAATTAGCTATTAATTCAGCAAGGTGCTTAAGCACTTTTTAGTTCCTTTTAAGTCAATTAGACTATTCCCAAGTTTACAGTTACACTTGTGTTTGAGATTTTTGTTGAACAAAGCCTTATTGATTTAATTTTAAAAGTTAGAACCAGAAATTAGATGTAATAAACTTTTTTTTATGGTTCTCAAAGTTCAAAAGAATGATGAATTTATTACATGAGTTGACGTAAACTGTAGAAACTCAACTATAACTTAAATAAAAAAGTGGTTATATGCAAGATTTTTTCTATGTAATTATTGATTATCCTGTTGACCAAATACTGTACCACTGATGGGTTATTTGAAGGCTAGTTGTTGCTATTTCATCCCTTTCTTTATTGCCTCTGGAAAATGTTATTCAAGTTTTTGGATGAAATCTTTCCAGGAAATAAAATTATAGTCTGGGCAGCCTGAAACATGGAGATGAACAAACTTATGCTCTAAGTGTCATAAAACTTACGGTGCAGCTCCTGTAACCATCAACTTTGGAGCCTTCTTGCAGATGGAAGAGGCTGTAGGCACGCTCTTTCCCCTTGGAGGAATATCCTGTAATGAGAGGGGAACATCAAACTGATAAAACAAAGGTTTCAGACAACCCAAGATAAACAAAATACAGGAATCAGTTCTCTGTATATATGTTCCAATTACATCTCGAATATTAAAGTCCTCCCTATCGTCCTGTACTGTCTGAGGCTGAGCCCAACAGTGATGGTGGTATCTCTGTTCTTGTGATGCATATTTAAGAAGAGAACACCCACCTCCCTATCCCCCTGCACCACTATAACAGCAGCTGGAGAGAGGAGTAAGAATATATAAAAGAAACAACTCTGCAAACACCAAGGTCAGTGAAGAAAGAGGGGGAAGTGGTGCTCCAGGTGCCAGAGCAGATTGTCCTGCAGCCAGTGATGAAGACCATGGTAAAGTAGGATGTCCCTCCTGCAGCCCATGGAGGCTAATGCTGGAGAAGATACACACCTGCAGCCTGTGGAGGACCCCATGCCAGAGCAGATGGATTCGCCCAGAGGAGGCTGTGAACTTGTGGAAAGTTATGCTAGGGCAGGCTCCTGGCAGGACCTGTGAACCTGGGGAGAGAAGAGCCCACGGTGGAGCAGGTTTGTTGGTAGGACTTGTGACCTCATGGGGGACCACGCTGGACCAGTCTGTTTGAAGGTCTGCACCCCTTGGAAGCACTGGAGCAGGGGAAGAGTGCGAAGAGCCCTCCCCCTGAGAAAGAAAGAGCAGCAAAGATAACGTGTGATGAACTGACAATAAGCCCCATTCCCTGTTCCCCTGCGTTGCTGGAGAGGGTAACCCGTCCCAACTCCCAACAGACATGCAAAGTTGTCTCTTTCAACTGAAGGTAGAAAACTCTCCAAATCTAATTTTTTGTGTGTAGATTGGTATGGTCATGTCTGGTCTCTTCAGATCTGTGTCAGGACTTCTTTCTTTTGCATATATACCCAACTGAAGAGTAAAGAAAAGCCATACAAGGAACTGGGAACAGGAGAAAGAAAAATGGAATCTGAATACAAAATCACACACATCATAACTGGGAGTCAATGGAATGAGTTATTAGTCTTAATTCTATGTTGAATTTTGCACAAGGCAGAATTTTATTAGGATTAACCAGAAAAAAACTTACCGTCAGATCAGATCACTGATCCTGCACATAGTTAACCTTAGCACAGTGAGGCTATGGAGCCACTTCAGCTAGGGTGCTGTAAGTGTCCAGAAGGGAGTTCTGTCTCCTTCCATGCTAAGTTCAAGCCTGTTTCTTGGTTCTGATCAAGTCATGTATAAACATTAACAAGCAGGAATAAAATCCATCTAATCCAGTGCGGTTGAACTTTTTTATCTCTGTATTACACAAATTTTGGCTATAACGATTAGTTAGGTTGATCCACAGTGTTGGATTCTCATGGACTGCTGGCTTTTTGGACTACTCAGGAGATAGAGATTTGAAACTAGTGCTGATATATCCAATACATTTTGTGGTATCAAAGCTCAGGTGTATCAGCAATGTACACTCACATCAGGCCTCCTTGATGAAAACAACATCACACAATGAAACAAATGGCACGAGAACGGTGGCAAGGAGGAGGATTTTTCAAAATGCTGGTTGATGTGAGGTAGGTGACTAGTGGAAACTTTTGTAGGAGAATGGTAAGTGAAACCAGAGCAGATAATTTTCTGTACCATGGAAGAGAAGACAATAGGCATCCTGCAAGAATTCCTACAGAAATGTAGGTAGATACTAGACTAGCAGGGAAGAATTCTCTATGCCGTCAAAGGACTAAATAAGACCTGTACAAAACAGCTGTGGTAATACTGAGGGGAGGAAGGGAAATATTTCAACATAGAATCATAGAATGGTTTGAGTCAGACAGGACCTTCAAGATCATATGGTTCCACCCCTCCTGCCACAGGCAGGGACACCTTCCACTAGATCAGGTTGCTCAAAGCCTCATCCAGCCTGACCTCAACACCTCCAGGGATTTGGCATCCATGACTTTTCTGGGTAACCCGTTCCAGTGCCTCACCATCCTCGCAGTAGAAAATTTCTTCCTAGTATCTAATCTAAATGTCCCCTCTTTCAGCTTAAAATCATTACACAGGGTATAAAGTGGTATCAACAAGGAGGTTGCATGATAGACAGTGCAAGGTAATGAGGAGCAGGGGATAATAACCTTTTGGCTCAGGCTCTAGGAGGTTCCTGAGAGGAGTTGGGCTGTCTCCCCAAACTGACATTAATCCAGTGGTCAATCTTGTGTCAAATAGAACTGTGTGGACAGGCAAGGTAAAGACAGTCTGACTGCTATCAGATGCGAGACTCTGCTGAAGCCATTATGTGGGTGATTGAACCTTGGAGAGCTGGAAGAGAGGAGTTAGGAGATGCGCAGGATCTCTGAAACACCTGGAAAGATGTTGATAGTGCTCAACTGGACAGCACAGACCACTGAAAGAGAAAGACTTGGGAAGGAAAACAGCCTAATACCCTAAGCCACCTTCTTCTATTTCCAATTAATCATAGTCCACTGTCACTTTACTATTTTGTAACTTTACTAATGAAATCAGTTTCATCTTTAATGCAATGTTCCTACTGGTGTGGTTTTTCATGCCAGTTACGAACCTAAACCAGGGGAGGTATAGCACTACTCAAAAAGCCAGTTGTGGCAAAATGGTGTAATGAAGATATGGTGGAGGAGTTCCCATTCCACCAAAGCATTGATGCTGTATAAGATGATGGGGATCAAAAAGTGATCCCTTTCCATGATACCTACTGCATAATGAGATAATGAAATATTTGGTAACCTGGTGTCTGACAGCCAGAATAGTGTACATATTGCTCCACTTGAACTGGGTGGTGTTGGCTCTGCATCACTGCTGAACATGATAAAAAGAAAGCATACTCTCAAAAAAGTTCAAAATCACCACAGCCTAAATGTTGTCTGGCTGTTCACAGCAGTGAGCCAGCAGAGTTAAACTGGAGTGGCATTGAAAGGTTTATTGGAGCAGAAACAGAAGTGTAACACATTAAAAAAAAAAAAGACTTGTCTTCATAGAAATATCCGGGAAGGCATCCAGAAATGTACTTCATAGAAATGATGTTAACCAGAACCTCCCAGAGCAGAAAGGGACATTCATTGATGGAGCAGCAAAAGTTTCTGGTAGGGCCAACAGTCATGTCCCTGGGACTTCATTAGCCAAAGCAAAGCATCATCTCCCCTTCCCTACTCTGTCTTCTTTCTCTTTCATCCTACAGCACTTGCTCTTTCCCATTGCTCTCACTTAGTGACAGATGTATTTCCAGCCTGAATGCAATGGAAGGGAGGACTGATTTTTATGGTACAGGAGTTATACTACACTAACTGATAGTGGGGAAAAAGTCTTTCCCTCCACACAGTAATCCCGATGGATCTGTCAGCCACTTGGGAGGGCAGGACTGAAAATTAAACCTATATCACCTGCACTTTGCCAGGTGTTCATGACAGTCCTGGTTTCTAAGTGTCCACTGAAAAATCAACCAATCAGTAGATTGCTCATAAAGGCTATATGATTTTTCCTGCATCCTTTATATTCATACATAAATATCCACTTTCTTATACTCTTTTTCATACTAACAGTTTGAGAATGTTATCATTCTGAGAGACAATGACCTAGCCTGCTGCCAAAAGAAAATGGCTTCTAGAGGAATTCTTTCAGCTGTGTAGTGTATGAGCAAAGAATATTTCCACATTAAAATGACTCTTGCAAACTTATTGGAAACTTCTTGGTTAGTTTTTTATTACTATTGTATGACTATATATACAAAAAGTTGCCATAGAAAATGGAGATAAAGACAAAACCAAAGGCTTTAAATCCCATAAATGAAAATGTCTTGCATTGACATAAGTACCTAAGCTTCTCCTTACTGAAGTCTATTTCTTTGATGTTTTGCTCTTCATATGATTTTACTAAATATTGAAGAACTCTTGCTCCCTGAAAGGCCTTCATTCAGTTTCACGGACCTCTCCTCAAGGGCTGAAAGTGACTGTATCCGAGTTTCTTATTTTTAAGTCTCATTGTTAGCCCCAAAGACAAATGGTACCTAACAGTCAACACTGATCAGGTCTACAAATGCTAGAATGGATTGGTTATAGTGGCACTACATAGCGGTTAGCACTGCCTCTCATCTGAGTCTTCTATGTGGCACCTCTGACCCTTTGACATAGTTCAAAATTCTGCTCCGAAGCCCATCAGAATACTATTTTTGTGATGAGAAAGTCACAACAGGTGTTGTGAACTCTGAGACGTGGTATGAGAACTCATGGGTCTGTCTACGAAATGCAAACCTTGTTGGAATAATGTTGGGTGTAGAGTGGAGAAACCCAAATCTGATCTGGATCCCACAAGGAATCTAGAGTCAAGTCCAGAATGTAGTCCCAGAACTAATGTAATCTCAGAACCACATTAAATTCAGTTCTAGAGGGGACTGGCTCGACTGGTTACTGATGCAGAGAGAAATTTCACTGTATTTCTTGCAGTCTGCCCATCTTTCTCTGCTTGCAAACAGGCACAGCAGGAGAACTAGAAGTTTTAAAACTCATTTACAGTTTTAAGGGCAGTGGGTAACCAGGAAGAAGAGTTTGGTTTTCGGTCCTGAAGTGTCTATACCAGAGAGATCTGTATAATTGTGTCTGGACTAGTCCTAGTCATGGAAAAAGAAGTACTGCAGAGGTGCAAGGTTTTACTGTACTGAACACATAACTTGCACATTGGCACACAGATGATAAGGTATTGGCAAAGGACTTTTCTGTCCATGGAGGAAGTTTTGTTTTGACAACAGAAAGTCTTGATTTTGGCAATAAGAATCAGGTGTGAATGAAGAGAGGTGGAAATCCATGCAAACAAATCAACGATTTTTGCAGGTAGATCTTTTTAGTACATCTCAGAGTTTTCATTCCTTCCCTCCCTCCATGCTGTCTATTTAGTAATTAAGCTCTTGTGTGTTTGTCTAATGCCTGCTAAAAAGGAGGACTGTATACCCTTGTTAGGTGCTACACTAATAAGTATGATTAATATGCTTTATGAACTCAATTTACCTTAATAGGGATCCTGAAGGTCCTCAGATAGCATTGTTGAGGATCAGAAGAACTGCAGATCTTTTCTCCCATTGCTCTGTGCTAGCTGGATCGCAGCCAGCTCTTATCCAAAGTGCCAGTACCCGTCAAGAGAGCACAGACCGCCTGATAGAGTAATCCAGTCCTCGAAATAGCACTTCCCCATGTTCTGGAAGCTTTGAGAGAGCATGTGTCAATCTGCAGTGGGCTGGACGGATGTACTGCATTCCAAAAGAAAGATTATCAACTGGTGCCAGGCTCAGGAAACATCTGTTCTGGCAAATTGGAACGCAAAATGGACAGAGAAAAGGGACATCTTTCTATAAAGTAAATGCAATATGTCGTCACAGTGAGACTGAGAGAAAAATAAGCCAAGCATTTGTTCATCTAATACTTAAAAATACCTCTTGATGGAATGGATAAGGCTCCTCTGAAAAGCTGTTCCAGCTGTATATGTCAGTGGAAGCCTGGTTGATGTACCGAAATGAACAGAAGAAACTTAGCTGTGATAAGTAAATAATGAAGAGTTTATGAGGGGAGCACCAAGTAGAACGGAAGTCCCATTTCCCTTCCTCACACTGCTGGGACCCTGGTTCATAAACTCATCTTCCTGCTTCAGGGTCGCATCTTCCCAAAGGGCAAGAAGCCATAGAATTGACCTATCACTTTTTCAGAGCCTGAGACCAGGCGTGTACAGTATGGTGTATCCTCTTTCATGAACCAGTGGCTGTACATACACCCAGAAAGAATCTACTTGAGAAATTGATCTAACCCTTGGAAACACATATTATAGTTCTTCTGCTTCCTTGAATGTGCCAGTCCTACTGCACTGTCTTTTCTGCACATTCTGGGGAACTGTGAAGCTATTCCAATAAAATGAGTACAACCATGGGCAGCACACATAAAAAGGACCACAGACGTAATACTGCTGAATCCGTGAGCTACCTAACTACTTCCTTCATGTCCCCTTGATATTAACCTTGCTAACTCTGCCCAAGTAGAGGAAGATCATTCACTAACATCTAAAACTGAAGCCCCTGGGAAATGTCTACTCAGTCTATGAGCACATGTTGGAACTTCCTGGGCAGAAAAGTCTTCCTGACCTGCATGCGTCTGGACCACCAACTTTCCTGGCAAGTGGGAATGTCACCCTTACAGCTTTTATCTCAACCCAGTTTTTTTCTAAGCTGTCCATCTATGTTTGAACTATAAAGCTAAGATGTTTTCTCTAAGAACACTACCTCATGAAAGGGAAACAAGCTGAACAACTCCTGGAGCTGGAACCCTCCACTATATACCCAAGGCTATAGTGTTTCCCACACAGCAAGGAAATTATGTGCTTGGCAAGTACCTCCCACGACTTGAAATTTGGCATTTTGAAGTAATTTGAAGGCAATTTAATTCCTATTCTTCCAACAGATTCACAATACTTTTTAAAAAAGTAAAGACATAATTTAATGTTAGCTCTTCACTGATGTGTATGTTGTCTTCTCTCTATTTCCTTAAAAATTAGGCAAATGAAAGTGGAAAGACCAAACCAGTAGAAGTTAAGTTGTTGTGACCCATGCAGTCATTTTATATAAGTGTTGGCATTATGTAAAACTACTATCATTTTGTATAATTACTAAGGAAGTTGTGTTACAAAGGGAGAGGTCTATCTTACAGATATAGAAATATTATCCTGGAGATTGCTATTGACACACAACCTGCTGAGATGTGTAACTACACCATGTTCCTTTCTTTTAATTTTCTAACTCATTCTTTTTCAGGGAGCCAAGATGTAAATTAAAAACACACTTCTCTAATTAAAGGCATTCAGCAATCCTAGTGGGAAAAAAAGTGACATTTAAATGCAAAATGAATATAAAATTATGGATTCCCTCCTTCCCACTGCCCCAACTCTCCAGGTGCAATGAAGATGTCATTTTCTTTCTCTGTATGCCTATTCTTAGCACAGTACAAGTGAAATGATAGTTATTTGCCACTGTTTTGTAAAAATGTCGAACTGTGTTGTAAGCAAATTGATCTCAGACTAGTTCAGTTGAGTTCAGCTCAGTAGTGTGTGAGCTGTCTTCCTGTCTTTGCTCCTTCAAAAATCTGCAGTAGGACTGATTGGTAGTGATGGGCTTACTTCAATTAAATGTAATACAGAAATATATAGCAAATTTAAGTAGGAACCATGGACAAAATACTGTAGCTTGAATTGAAGGCACCAGCATCCAAATACAGCCACAGTTTCAATTGAAGCCAACAGGAAATCCTTCAGCCTGAAGTTCATATGATGGCAATAGAGCTGGATTCCCATCCTGGGTTCTAGTGGTGAAGCTCTGGACCACAGGCTCGTGGTGTGGAAAGTCTGCCTTGTTGGAGGGCACAGTAAGTAGCAATAACAATAATACCTTCCCTTGATCTCTACATGGATCTTCTTAATAAAACAGGATGTCAATAAAGACAGGGTTCAAGTCCCCTTCAAAGCAGCTACTGTTTGCTTCTATCCTATGGAGTCCCAAACACAAGTCCCAGAATTGTCTCAATATTCATCTGCATCTGGCACAGACACAATTTAAATGGACTGTAAGGATGTTGAAACACAGACCAGTACAAAGCCTGGGGTGTAAATCACCCAGGGTTGTTCTCTCCTTGTGCTTCAATATATATCATGAGCCAAATGCGACAATCATGCTGGATGTGAAGTGCCCTTAATTTCTTTTAAGTAGGCTTTGAAGTTACGTATGTCGACACCTGGTAACTACTTCAACCTTGACTCACTTATAAAGACACATGCCATAAGGAAGAGCTCAATGTAAAAAAGACGAATCCAAAACTAACACGCTTCATTGCTGTGTTTCCTCTTCAGCCTGTCTAAGGCTCAGCCAATGTGCTTGGTGCGTGCTTGCATGACACAAGCTGTCACTATTAATTTTGGACTTGGTCTCAACTCTGTGACTCTGGAAAGGAAGTGTTAATTGGCGTGAACAAAAATGAAGGTTTCTGACTTCTTATGAACAGCAGACAAAAGGCTTTGCAATGGCTCATCAGACAGACAGTCCAGAACAGAGCTCTCTGTTACGAATTTTATGTCATGAGAAATATTTTCAGCTTGGGAATGTTGCAGAGGAAATGGCAGGCTCGGGAATTTATAATGAGACCTTTATATTTTATTGCTGTTGCAGAGCACTATGTTCTCTGGTAAGTAGATTCTTCCAAGAGACACTGGGACATGCGGGGTCCCAGCTTCACATGGAGCAAGTCACTTCATGTTTTTGTATCACTTTACCTGTTTCTAATCCCTCTCTCTTCCTACTTTCCTATGTCCAGTGGTCTTTTACTATATTTTAGCTGTGATTGTAGCACTACAAAGCACCCATTTCTGCTGGGTCTTTTAAAATTATACTTGGATATAGAGTAGCAAATTTAAGCATACAGCATCTTCAGCACTGTTCTGGTAATGAAGATTCACACCTTATTAACTATGCATTTATTTTCTGGTGGAAAACACATTAACAAATTGAAGTCATCATTGATAAAGTGTCTGTGGCTTTTCACATGGCACAAATGTACGCGTCTTGTTATTTCTTTTCTCTCTCAGGCTACTGTTGCCAGGACACTTACACTTTGACATGAAAATCAATCAATGTATTTAACTAGTGTTTACTTCTGTTCCGGCAGTAGTTTTAGAGGATAAAAAGATGAAGTGCTGAAAGTAGAAATTTTTATAAATCAACAGCTTGGAGTAATTTGTGTTCAAGTATTTAGAAGAACAAATAAGACCCTGGCTAAGAACTCCTGTCTCCCACAATATCCTCATGTAAGCTTAGGAAGTGTGAGTTAGATGAGTGGACAGTGAGGTGTATTTATAACAGGCTAGAGCTTAGAGAGTTTTGATCAGTGGAGTAGAATCAACAAGAAGGACCGTAAGGATGATCCAGGTAATCACAGACCTGTCAGCCTGACCTCGGTCCCAGGTAAAATCATGGAGCAGATAATCCCGGGTGAAATCATGCGACACCTGCAGAACGGCCAAGAGATCAGGCCCAGCCAGAATGGGTTTAGGAGGGGTAGGTCCTGCCTGACCAACTTGATCTCCTTTTATGACCATGTGACTCGCCTGGTGGATGAGAGGAAGGCTGTGGATGTGATATACCTGGACTTCAGCAAGGCCTTTGACACTGTCTCCCACAGTAGACTCCTAGAGAAGCTGGCAGCCCGTGGCTTAGACGGGAGCACTCTGTGCTGGGTTAGGAATTGGCTGGATGGCTGAGCCCAGAGAGTGGTGCTGAATGGTGTCTCATCCAGTTGGCGTCCGGTCACCAGTGGTGTCCCCCAGGGATCGGTATTGGTTCCTGTCCTGTTTAATATCTTTATTGATGATCTGGATGAGGGGATTGAGTCCATCATCAGGAAGTTTGCAGATAATACCAAGCTGGGAGGAAGGGTTGATCTGTTAGAGGGTAGGATGGCCCTACAGAGGGACCTGGACAGATTGGAGAGCTGGGCTGATTCTAGTTGGATGATGTTTAATAAGTCCAAATGTTGGGTACTTCATTTTGGACACAACAATCCCATGCAGAGCTATAGACTGGGGACAGAGTCGCTGGAGAGTAGTCAGGCAGAAAAGAACCTGGGAGTGCTGGTTGACAGGAGTGCTGGTTGGAGCCAGCAGTGTGCCCAGGTGGCCAAGAAGGCCAGTGGCATTCTGGCCTGCATCAGGAATAGTGTGGTGAGCAGGACCAGAGACGTTATTGTCCCCCTGTACTCGGCACTGGTCAGGCCTCACCTTGAATACTGTGTACAGTTCTGGGCCCCCCAGTTTGGGAAAGATGTTAGGATACTGGAATGTGTTCAAAGGAGGGCAATGAAGATGGTGAGGGGGCTGGAGCACAAGCCCTATGAGGAGCAACTGAGGGAGTTGGGGCTGTTTAGTCTGAAGAAGAGGAGGGTCAGGGGAGACCTCATTGCTCTCTACAACTACCTAAATGGAGGTTGTAGTCAGGCAGGGGTTGGTCTCTTCTCTCAGGTGACCAGTGGCAGAACTAGAGGGCATGGACTCAAGGTTCATCAGGGAAAGTTTAGGCTTGATGATAGGAAAAAGTTCTTCACTGAAAGGGTGATTGGCCATTGGAATGGGCTGCCCAGGGAGGTGGTGGAGTCGCCAACCCTGGAGGTGTTTTAGGGGAGACTGGATGAGACACTGCGTGCCATGGTTTAGATGATGGGTTGGTGTTAGTGTTGGTGTTGATGTTAGTGCTGGGTTATAGGTTGGACTTGATGATCTCAGAGGTCCTTTCCAACCTTATGATACTGTGATACTCTGTATCTAGTTGGAAGCCTGTGGCCAGCAGTGTTCCCCAAGTTTCGATTCTCAGGTCAGCTTTGTTGAACATACTCCTTGATGACTTGGATGAGGAAATAGAGTATATCCTCAGGAAGTTTGCTGATAATGATTCAAAACTGGAAGGAATGGCTGGTACACCAAAAGGCTGTGCTGCCATTTCGTGAGAACTGGACAAGCTGGAAAGTTGGGCCGAAAGGAACCTAATGAATTTCAACAAAAGGAAGTGCGAAGTCCTGTATCTATGGAGGATCAGCCCCTTGCTACAGTGCAGGTTAGGGTTTGACTTACTGGAAAGAAGCTCTGCCGAGAAGGACTTGGGAGTCCTGGTGGGCAACAATGAGCCAGCATTGTGTCCTTGTGGCCATGACAGCCAATGGTGTCCTGGGATGCATAAGAAAAGTGTAGCAAGCAGATCGAAGGAGGTTGTCCTCCCCCTCTACTCTGCCCTAGTGAGACTCCATCTGGAGTCTACTCTGTGTCTGCTTCTGTGCTCCCTAGCTCAAGAAAGACCAGGAACTACTTGAAGATTATTAGGGGACGGGAACATCTATGTTATGAGGAAAGGCTGAGAGACTTGAGTCTCTTTAGCCTGGAGAAGAGAAGACTGAGAGGGGCTTTTGTCAATGCTTATAAATACCTAAAGGGCAGATGTCAAGAGCATGGGGTCAGACTCTTTTCAGCGGTGCCCAGCAACAGGACAAGGAGCTATGGGTATTAACGGGAACACAGAAAGTTCCACCTTAACACAAGGAAAAACTTCTTTACTGTGAGGGTGATGGAGCACTGGAAAAGGCTCTTGAGGGAGTTTGTGGAGGCTATTTCTCTGAAGGTATCCAAAACCCACACACCTGCTTTAGCTGGGGGGATCAAACTAAATGATCTCCAGAGTTCCCTTCCAACTCCAACCGATCTGTGATTCTGTGACTCTGTGAAAGCAACAAGAATCTCACCCATGCCTGTAGCAAGAGATCCTGCAATGAGAGTGCAGGAGAAAGTTCTTCCATCATCTAGGCTGGGGTGGAATTGGTCTCACAAATATGGAGCTGGGTTATGAAAGAGGCAGGTCTGGGCAGCCCCATCTCAACTCAGAACTTGCCCACTTGAGCTCTGTGTTAATGATTATTCCTGGTGTTAGGTGAAATGTCACATGAGTGAGAACTGTTTCAGTTTCTTCAGGAGATTAAATGTACACTAGTTAACTTTGAAGACTTCAAACCCAGAAGTCTTCCAAGGCAGACAATTCTTTGAGAGCCTGTCTGTGCATTCTTTGTTTTTTTTACACAGTTGTGACAGATTCCACATGGATATTTTTCCCTTCAGGTTCTTATGAGACTGACTAGACATTAGGAAAAATATTTTCAGTGAAAGGGTGGTCAGGCACTGGAAGAGGCTGCCCAGGGAAGTGGTTGAGTCAAACACCCTGGATGTGTTTAAAAGATGGGTAGGTGGGTTTCTCAGGGATATGGTTTAGTAAGTGGACAGATATGGCTGCATTCAATGAACTCAAAGATCTTTTCCAAACACATGAATCTATTATTCTACAGACTTGGATCTGCTGAGATGGGCTTTCCAATTTCAGGCATGAGGTACTACTGGTAGTGAAGAGAGAGAAAACGCTTCCAGCTGTCAGTTTGCACCAGCTTTGAAATGAGTAACAAGCTACACGAGCGAGTCACAGAAACAGGCTTGATTCTGACCTCATTGACGTGAAGGCAGGTCAGGCGTCACCTCAGTTAATCAATTGCCTCATAGCAACTTCCCTACAATGTGACAGAGCTTGTCCTGAGCATTGACTGTGACAGCAAAAAGCTGCTCTCCACCCATAAAGCCACCACAGCTATGAAAAAAAAATGAAAAGGAAACTGTTTCCTAGATGATAGAGCAATATGAAGTAAGATGATGCAGGAATTCTTTCTCTGACTTGCTCACCAAAGGAAAAAGTTAAGTAATCTCTTTAGAGGGCCTTGCAGAGCTTACAAGGGATTTGATCTGAAACAAATTAAATCAGCTGCAGTTTACCAACCAGGTAAATGTAAACCTGGAATTAGTTAGTTCAGGGGGAAGGAAAAGAAAGGCAGTGAATTTGTCTGGGGTTTAAAAGAGAAAGTGTTCCTCCTCTTAAGGTGATTAATGTATGAAATGACCAGTGAAGGCAATTGGTCAATGAGCACAATGGAAAAGAAAAACAAAAGTAGGTATCCATTTTTTTAGGAGACAGAAACAGACCATGTAAGAAACTGTCTTGTCAATTTATATTGAATAGAAAAACATCACAAATGTTCTCTCTTTTGTTGTTATATACCTGATCTCAATTGGTTTACAGAGCTGATGAACGGTTATCTTTGTTCATATTAATTCTTGCTCTCCCAATCAAGCTCAGTTTGGTCCTTTGTTAACAGCACTTTTTTTATAAGGTATCCACTACCTATCAGGCCATGTCTGTTAAATGAGTTGGGACTATTCTCACTTCAATTTAGCGGTCTACAGTGCAGATATTTGCATCTGGCATACTTGTCAAGGCTACCTCAGTAGGTAATGGAGACTAATATTCAGACGGTGGTATATTTTACTTTCTTTTTTAGAGAAATGGCCCTGCCTTTCAATTGGCTAGAAAAGGAGCACAATAATCTTAAACTACATTCCTAGTTCAGGATGATTAAGTGAAATATATATCCAGCAGAAGTATGGGAAATGCTGACTTTTAAAGCTTTCATTATGGCTTATAGAGCAGACAGGATTTGAAACTGTTTTATCACTTCGTAGGGTGGTCTTCTCTTCAAACTTCTTCCACGTTCTGCAAATCTCCTAAACTGGACACATCTTCCCAGTACTTTCCTAAAACAGATCTTTCTCTTTCACCTCTTTGCCATACTACATTCTTCATTTGGCATTTGGATTTACTTATTTGTTTGACTGGTGATTGATTCTTTTCCTTTGAGAACCTGTCAGGATTTATTTTCAAAGAAGGTAAAGTTTGCTCTACCTTATCTGCAAAAGCTCTTTTTAGAGAGTGCACTACAATGAGCACATGCACTTGAACTTTAATAGGCTCAGAAGAAAATCAAGGGTACAACGCGCTTAAAACAACAAAGCTCAATTGATGTTTCTCTCTTTTCTAAAGGATATATGGACTTTTTCAAGGTTAAGCATGTAAACAGACAAACTATGAAGGGAGTACAATTCTCACTTAACCTAATTTCTCTCAGCAAGATGGTGAAGGCAACCAGTCTTGAAGGTCACAAGCTCCTTGTAGCTAAGAGTAATCAGAATTCCTTTACACTGGACTTCATTAGATTAACAAATATAGCTGTATAAGCTAATACCGCTTGCACAAAGTATTTTAAGAATCATCTCTGAGCGCTACAGTCAGTAATGGTTTTCATAGGCTCAAAAATAAAGAATTCAAGTCCAGAGATAAGTAACTTTCTTAGAATAAAGTATCTTTATTTTATTTGTCTATAGTGCATTGCTTTCCCCATTAGCACTTGGTGCAGTGCACAAGTAGCTGAGCTTTAAATTGGTATTTTTACCCACTTCTTTTTCAAGATCTGAACCTGCAACGAAAACTGGATCATGCCACATCTCAATTTAATATAAATGCATATTAAAAATGAGCCTATAAAGCAGAAGCTGTCTGCTGGCAATGAGCTACAGTCATGAAACTATTTGTAAATAGCTTAAATTGAATAGTTTACACTCTAAGAAGAGCGGGTTGATTCCCTTCACAACATGTTATGCACCAGCTGTGCAAGAAGAGATAGTGGGGTCATCTGCAAGTTAACTTACAACTAAAACCACTTATATATCAGCATTTCCACAACAAACAGCTTTTCCCAACAGTTTTTCTTTTTCAAATATACTTGCTCTCTCTCCATTGCCTTAATATATCAAGCAGTCAGAGCTCACGCTGCAGGAATCCACTCTCAATACCTTACCAAGCTTGGACTTTTTATCCGAGGAGCAGCCTGATTTTGCATTCCTCACTCGTGGAAAGTGCCCTAGCAGTGTAAGATTTAGAAATTTTTCGAAAGGTCACTCAAATGTGGCAGTAGCTGAGGGACAGTTGAGAGAAGTAGGAGATTTTTACAATGACTTATTTTAAGTTTTCCTTACTGTATCTTTATTTATCATAATTCATTGATTCAGGAGTTTCGTCTTTCATGCACAAAACTTGTAGTCACACCTTAGTGTAGGTTGAGACCACAGGGCTCCTTCCCAGTTGATTTCTATTTAAAGTGCTAGTAGATCCTCCGGATTGGAGACCCTGTTGAGGAGAGATCCCTGTGCAGGAGAGGTGAGCTGTCTGAGACGTATCCATTCCTTGCTGTGCTGTAAATTTTCTCTGTGACTTTTGGAAAGTCACGTTCCTGGTCTTCCTGTGCTGAAATTAACAGTTAGTTACCAAAACAAAAGGTTTGCCAAGGCTTAATCTGGACATTCTTTAAATATTTGGGTGCAAAATGTGTGAGAACCTCAAAGTCTCTCATTGTATCATCCATCACATTGTTCCCATGGCCGGAGAATTTAGTTCTTCACTGTTTGAGAAGACAATACACCAGTGTAAGAGCAGTGCTGTTCTGAACTACCATCTTTTAGATGCCAAGCTGCCACTGCATGTGACGATGTAAGGAGGTATGACAAATGTTTAACAAGAATTTTAATAGTTGTTAAATCCAATGTCCTGGATATATTCCAGATCAAGTAATTACATTCAACCTGCTTAAAGACAATTTAATGGGATAGATCATTCTCTGCAGAGTCTCCAGTATGGAAAGAACGAAAGAAACACACAGTGCTGTTGGAAGGCAGGGGAGGGAGGGATTCGAGGATATTCCTTAAACAAGGGAGCAAGGAGAGTCAGTAGTTTGTACATCTTTGTGTGTGGTGGCTGAGAACAAGGAGCCTTTGGTAAAGGAAATAAACTTACCCTAGAAAAGCAGGAAAACTGTTTACTGTGCTAATGTTATAAAAAGTGAATCAAATGGCAGACTTAAAATCAGGGAGCTGTGCTAAACTCAGTGGTTAGTTGATGCCAAATGCCTTGTTTGTTGTTAAATTATAAACATGTAGTATTTCGAAAGCTGCCATTTTTAGCCTCAAGCTCCAGCCTAGAAAGGATGTTTTCCAAAGAAGCAAGAAATTAGGCTTGACGATTGCTATCTTTTGTTTTTGAACTACATAGACATTTCTGGATTGGGCTTCTCACAATTTTGTGAGTGCCAACCTTTTAAATTTGATAAATATGATTGCCCTGAAGGGCGGTTCATGCAGCTATCAGCTAGCTCTTCTTTTCTTACAGCTGATCTATCTTCCTGACGTTATTTCATTTTCTTTTCTTACTGAGGAAATTGAGACGCTTTCACAGATCTGTAACCCGAAATTAATCTGCATATGCAGATTGATTTCAGTAAATTGAATAACACATATTTGAGTGAAAAGGCAGAAATTGCTGGACTTTTAGGCAATGCTCTAGATGACATCTGTTTTCATGGAATTTTGAGAAGACTGAGGATATAGGAACTTGGGTTTTAGTGTTGGTGTTTGGCTATCACTTTTATAAACATTCAGTCTTTAAAAATTGTTTTCTTGCTAGTAGTAGGCAGTGCAATCAGAGACAAAGTGCATAATGCCAGTCAATCATCCCTCTCTGTTTCAGTGATTCAAGGGTAATTTTGTTTCTATCAACCATGATTACTGCTGTTGGTTGGCTTTGAGCAGGGGTTACACCTGGGATATCCACATTTTTATGCCCATTTACTCATCTTTTGTCTTATTTTCCATTGTTCCCCTCTTTTGCCCACTGTTCACAGCCTGTGTATTTAGTACAATTTGTCATTTATGTTAGACTTCAGTGTACAGCTTTGGTTTGATTCAGAATAGTAAGTGTAATAGCATTAGAAGAGATAAATAAGTTAAAGTAGGAGGGGAAATGGAAGTTTAGATCTTCGACTAATTTTCTTAGGTCAGTTTTACCTCATATACACTGGACACCTTTTGTTGTTCCAGGAATAATGTTTCCCAGATTGAAGAGAAATTAAAAATCTCTTAAAGATACTACTTCTAGCTCCGAGAAATGTCTCTCGACTAAACAAGTATTGGAGTTGTTGAAATCCTATATTGGCTTTATTCCCAAACTGTCACTCTGTCTGATGGCAATCTTGGAGGACTTCACACCTCACAACAGACTATGATGTGGATAAAATGTTACTTAGATGTGTTTTATTACCTTCAAAGGAAGGTGCTGTCTTATTTAATCAGACAAAAGATAGGTCAGGCAAGGCTATCAGCCCTGTGACCTGCTGAACACAAATTATTTCCAGACACATAAAGATCCTCCTCACGAGTTTTTCCTTTAGAGGTTTTTGAGATATATTTAATGCTACTACTTATTATCTGGAAAGCAGTGCTCTACTGGTGACAGAGATAAAAATATTGTTTGCTAGTGAACAAATTTTGCCTTAGTTTTTAAAGTGGGAACCAGTTTAGAAGTCAGGATTATAGAGCACAATTTACATTTATTACATCAATATCAGATGTGAGTAAGATTGTGATTTTATTCCATGTTAACCCCCTCAGGGTAAAACATCTCAATTCTTTGCTGCAATTTATTTTTGTATTGCTCTAGCAGAATAAAGCATCTAAGGTTCTAAGGGCATGTCAGAGCATCAGTGATGTCAAATGTGTTAGTTATATACTTTTTAGTGCCCTTTTCATGACAGTATGTTAGACTTTCTTAGTTGGCTTATAGACTTTCATTTGTGGAGAACCGACTAAACATGTCGGAGTGGAAAGCTACATGTGGGATGGTTCACTTCAAGGATGGCTACACTTGGGATGTGTGCATGTGGCCACACAAGGTTCTCCTCCATCTGCACTTGTGTTTCATCAAACCATGGGATATTCCATATCCTCCCAGTCTTGCTCTGGGATAATACAACATTCTTGCCCCTCACAGTCTTACGTATCTCACATTATATTGGGCTCTTAGAACTCAAAAAATGGAAGATAACCTCATGGTCTGACACCTCTGTATGACGCTTAGTAAACTCTGGCAAAAGGTAAGTCCCAGCAGTGAGGGTATAGAGTACGGCAGGGTGAAGAGACCTGCCTTGAGGTGGCTGGCTGTGGGAAAGGAACCCCTGAAAGAATCAGCATTTCAAGATAGTCAAGGACAGTCACGTGTATGGTGTCATGGATGATGTTGCACTGCCTTTTTTGTTTATTGTGAATGATAGTGTAAAGAAACTGACAGCAGAGCACTGAAAATCCTGCTATATTCTGGAGCAAAAAAAATGTTCTCCCACTCCTCCAGCCCTCTTTCAGATACTGTCAGGCAAAAGGACACATCCTTATCTCCATAATCATCAGTTTATAGTATTGCTACTAAAATATATGGAATATGATATGGGGAGAGCTGTAGTTTATTTTCTTTTCAAGTCTGAATAAAGAGTTTGAGGTTTAGAGAGTAAGACCCTGTTCCAGGAGACAAGGAAGTAAGAGTTCATTTCCTAGTGTTGCTTATTCTGTACCTAAATCCTATAACCCAGTGTCCCGTCCCGACCTCTACCCTCCTCTCTCTTTAAAATAAGGTATAACGCTTCAAAAACTTCTGAAAAGGAGGATTAAGTGTGAACAGTAGCCACAAGGAGTTCTGATACTATAATGATAAATACCTAGCTATGTTTCTATCAGGTGTCATATATTCACACAGGTCAGAAAAGTGTTCGCTGGGGGACTGGAATTAGCATTCCCTAGCAATTACTATTGAAAATTACAATCATCCTTAAGAAGAAGAGATATCTAAGGGGTATAATCTTCCCTATGACCTCAGATTGAATTTTTGAAGCATTAAAAAAACCAGCAAGAGTAGAATCAGTTGTTGGCAGGTGGGATTTGCTCATTTGTAGGCTGTAGAGGAAAACAGGATCACGTAACAGCTCGGCAAGTATATCCAAGGCTGAAAAGATATATATACGTATGATTTTCATTCATGAAATTATGATGAGTCTTCTGCTTCATGAATCAAATATCATTGCTTGGGAGAAGCATTGACCGATCTACTGTCTAGTGCTCTGCCAACAAAAGCATGAGCTTAATTATTTCTGCTGCTAATACAAAATTAGACCTTTGGGCTCCTGGCACTCTCTTTCTAAATTTTTCTTTTGCTTTCTATGCTAGAAGCTTGGACTTCTCATTATGACATCCTTTCCATGGTGAGGCAATGCTATCAGCTATGCATAACAGCTCTCCTCCTCCTGCTGCCTCCTAGCTCAGCAATCACCTGAGGCAAGCAGTAATAACTCATTATCCCATAGGCTGAGCATGAGCAATAATGAGCTGGCTGCTCAATTAAAATCCTATGCCCTGTAATATAAATGCAGTGCATGGCTTACGGAATTTAAGAAACTTGAGGCTTAATTATTATGATAAAAAATTCTAGGAGCAGTGACTAATATGGAACAGCACATTGCAGCTTGGAATTAATATGTCTCATAAGTTTAGACCAGGGTCTAGAATATGATAAATGACTTGTATGGCTGACAAGTTGAAGAACAGGCATAAACTTCCTTCTGCCGGTTAATCTGGTACTCTGATTACAAGAGGCCTGCTGCTCACTGTCATGCTAACCAATCGTATCTTATTATTTTTGTGTTCCCTGTAGTCTATCTGCATCCCTCTGAAATCTCTTGGTTTGCACTAAATTATCTGACATGAGTTGAAATTTTGTTCTGTTTCTGTACAGCATCTAATGCATGTCTTGGCCCCCTGGTATGGCTACAGGTATGGTCATTCCCCATGAAGGGGCACCCAGTGCAAGGAAGGAGAAGACGAGTACCTGGAAAAAGATGACCCCAGCTCTAAGCTGACAACTGCCAGATCATCATGCCTGTACTTGTCGTGAGTTTCTGTAAGCAAGTGGCTGGTATTTTTACTCAATAGCTTTGTTTCATGCACTTCTACCCATTCAGTCAACTGCCTTTGGACTGGGAGCTTTCAGGCCACCATTTATTTCTTCAAGACAGGATAGTTGAAGTCCTTCCTTACTGAAATAACTTCATAGTAAAAATCCTTCATTGATTTAATTTACAAAATGGTTTTCCTTCCAGGGATTTTCCTAAACAGAGGAGCTCTTTTGTTTTAGTTTTATGAGGCAAAACTGGTGATTTATGTTTTTTATTTTATTCTGGTTCTCTCCTTTTTTTTTTTTTTTACACATTGATTTTTTTATTTTTTATACTCTGTGGAGGAAAAAATATTTTTTGAAAAAAATATCAAATTCTACAAGACTGAATGTCTGGAGGAAGGTGGCTCTTCTGCTTCACTGGCTGCAGTCAAAGCAGGATTCTCCACTCCTCTGTAAAAAATCTGTTCCTTTTCTAAGAAAGTCATTGGCATGAGATTTGGGGAAAACAACCTCCAATTCCCATCTCTATTACAGCTTTAGAAATAGAAGATGGGAATGAGAGAGTGCCTTCATGTGGCAAATTTGAAATGCTTTTTCATCAGGTCTCTCTGGGACTGAGGCAGCCTCTTTCTCCATCTCTTTCCCTTTCTCAGGGTGGAGGTACAAACACAAAGTCAGTAAAAGAGCTTCCCACCACCCTGTCTCCAGCTGAACATATTGCGTTTTTTATCCCATCCACTGAGCCAATACAATTGCTTCTGCAGCCAGGAAATAAATCTTATTACCAGCACTGCCAAAAGATCCCCGTGTTATGCAGCTGTTGCCTGGTATTTTCCACCAGAGCCAGAGGAACACCTGTTCTCCTGCCAGTTAGGTAACAGAAGCATCGCGACTGCCTCTTCAACTTCAGGGCACTCACAAAGCCTTCTCTGCTCCCTCCCTTTTTTCCACTCTGCATAAAACATTGTACTTGTGAATTTTATTTGTATAGGGAGTGCTGCACTCCTCAAAAATGTAATGGTTGTTCGTACTTCTCCATTGCTAACTGAGGTGACTGGAAACTATTAAATGCCCAAAGCATTATGCAGCCAAAGCTACATAAAGCAGTTTCTAAGTATTTTTCTTTCCTCTTTCTGGCACCCATTGCTTGCAAATACTCAGTGAATTTTTCAAGTTTTCCCTGCTTGTGCTTTTTGCATTCCTCAATCCTCAGTTTCTGGAATGGTTTTAAACTTCCCCATTCTTCTTGATACTGTATTTTTTATTTGATATCCTGTGTTTATTACTAAAAGCCAAGGAATAAGGCCTCCTACCTCCAGAGAGTCCTTCTGGAACCACTCTTTAAGGACCTGTTTGTCCCAGGCAAGGGCAGAGACAATTTTGGGGAACACCTTCAGGACAGGTTTCTGAAGAGAGTCTGAGCCCAGGCCTGGAGGTAAACAGTTGCTAAACAGCACAGGCTCCTGCAAGCTAGAAATAATCTTCTTTGCTTAAAAAAAAAAAAAGAAAAGATATTAAAGCACAACTATAGATTAAATGTGGGTCATCAGGGTTCAGTAACCGAAATCTGTCCTTGTCCTCTTTTTTGATTGACAGTACAGACATTCCTGCTCTGTCCACTGCCACAGAATATGAACCTTGAACAGCAAAGGAACAGATTGCAGACGGGTCTTCCCAACCCTATCTAAGCACAACCCTACATAGTTCAAGTACCTGTTGCTCAGAAACCATGAAGTCTTCACGGGCATTTAACTAGTGACATTGGCGTTGTGCGTCACTGCACTTCCCTGCAGGTACTCTCTTGCTGTGGTTCATCTGCTCCTTCGATATATCTGTGTCAGATCATGGCGATAATAGTTTTTTGTATATTCACAGAATCATAGAATCACAGAATTGTTTGGGCTGGAAGGGATCATAAAGATCATCTAGGTCCACCCCGCCCTGCCATAGGCAGGGACATACTCTTTTCTGACTATGATTCTTCTTTTCCAGAAAAAGAAAAGAACTGGCCTACGTGTGATCAAAAGCAACACATCTCGTCTACTGTTAAGAAAGTGGTTTCTATAAATATACAGTGCATGGTGAAAATTGTTTCAATGTATAGCTGCAGTTCATATTTCTGCTCCTTCAATAACGCATTTTGACTGTTAAGTGTCAGGGGATGAAATATTTTCCTTTTAATGAGGTCAGATATTTTTTATGTAGATTCTACAGAATTTAGACAATTCACAAGGTATGTGAACCACTTACACTCCATGGAAATAACTAGGACATAAGAGAGGGCAATTGCTTTATTGCTCTGCCTTCTGTATTGGAGCTTCTGAACACAGGGGGTCTAATTTTGAGTCAGCTGCAGCTAAGCACATTTCAAGATCTTCAGAGTGTGATTCTGAGAGGGGTATGGGTGAAGATTTCCTGATAAAAGGAGGATGAGAAGGCAAAAGGCATTGCAATGAGCTAATTAAAATCAATGCCAGGAGAGATATCTCTGATGCCTGGGTGGTGAGCAACCAGCAGGTGCCTTCATTACTTCGAATGCTGGTGACAAGCGACATATAAAATTACAGGGTAGCTAGTTTAATTTCAGCTGCAAGGGAAGTCTTAGTGAGTCTCTAGAGAGGTAGAGTGGGAGGAAAGCCCATAGAGGCTCAGCCTGACAGGTTAATATTTGGACAAGAAAGAGTGCTCCAGAAGGGAAGACCAGGGCTCTTGTGAGATTAAACTCCTTTTCTTTAAGAGCAAAGGGAGTGAATCAAATAGGTTGAACCTTGGTTTAAGGGAAAAACAATCAACATGGCTGGCTACTGCTGTTTGTAAAGGGTTTGATTTGTATCCCAGTGGAATGCTGCTGAGTTCACACAGTCAGTCTTGTTTTCCATGCAGAAATGTGGTAACCCTTCTCTAACAGCCCCAGTGTACACCAAGCCATAGGGTGGATGGAAGGTAATGTTACTGGTGCTAGTAACTGGTGCTCTTCAGTTTCCTTCATTAAATGAATTGTTTGCAAGCTGGAAAAATGTTTCAGCTTTAGCTGTTATCAGACTCGTGCAGGTTGTGGCTGTTATAGTAAGGATGCAAAGCAGGGTTCATTCTACTGCTGGCTCCATATCAGAGCTGGGCAAAATTTGTGGACACATTTCAATGCAAAAATATATGGCATTTTCGTTGCTTTTTCATGTTGGTTCACAAAGGTGACATCTGTCAATGAGATTTTGACAGATCCTGCCTTGGAGGTGAAAAAAAAAAAAAGTATGACATTAGATTGCAACTCCTTATTTCGGAGGGAAGATAAAAAGGAAGGCTGTGTATTAGCAGAACATCTCTTCGTCACATATTTTGGAGACAAAGTCTATAGCTGTTTTTTTTCCTCCCTTATGTTTTGTTGAATTTTCACTCAGTTGTGACAGTGCAGGAATTGTGGGAGGTTTCAGTTCTGTAGTGATGATGGTTTACAAGGTCAGGCTAATATTTGGTATGCAGATACTTTAATGTGATATGAAAACATTTTTCCATACATAAGAATTTGCTACAGCAAATAAGTCATCGAGTAAACTGTATTTGAAAACCACGACAAAATATGATTTTAAAATACCAAGACATCCTCTTTTGCTGACTTGCCAAGATTGGAATTTGGAAATTGCTTTATTTTGATGGGTTTTTTTCCAAGTTTGTTGAAGAGTTTGAAAGATGTGTCTAATATACTCTGATGTGTCTTGCCATAAGGAATTGGGAAGCCTTTGATTTAAATTCTTTCTGCTGACTCAGAGTGAAAATAGTGAGATAGGAAACATCAAACACTGTTTTGGGTTTGCAATTACTTTTCTGTTGGCATCTCAATAGATAGAAAAGATACGAGTAGCCCAGGATAGATATTTAGCAATACATTCAATTAATTTTGAAGGAAAAATAAATATGTGGAATTAAGCTTACCTAAACTTTGATGAACTAGAAATGTGTCTTGTGGTAAAATCATTAAAATATGCATATTTGCTGTCCCACAAATCAATGTTAAGTAATTTACATTCCCTCTTTATCTTTTTGGGACTACACTAAATTTTCAATTTCTGAATAAAGTAGTGACAGAATTGAAAGGCAAGTTGCAACAGGCTAAAAATTAAGCAATGAAGTCTTCCTCATTTCCTACGAATAATAAAGTCTCTCTTGACTACGACCAAGGTAAGGTTGGATTATTGTTGTTTAGAGGGACAGAAAAAGTCTGGAAACTGGAGTGACAGATAGTTTCACATCCTTATTTCACTTCTGCTAACTGCAGTAGAAGATGATAGCTTTGCAAACCTGAGATTGCTGCCAAGGTTGTATGCACAGCAATCAGGGAGCAATTACAGTCAAATAAACCTGGTGCCTGACACAGTGTGAGAGAGTCTGCTTATTAGTATTTTCATGTAGCTTATGCAGACAGTAAGGTATGGCCAACTGTTCCTGTCTGCATTTTCTCTCTACTTAACATAAATTGTTTGTAAGGTACCTAATAAAAAAATGGGGAAAAAAAAGGAAAAAAATCACAGCAGCAGTCATATTAAGGCCTGCAAAGGACTGCAAACCCAACACAGGGAACGGAGAACCCTGAAACACTATAGATGTTTGCAATGTTCTTATCTCTAGCAGGAGATACAGGTCTTTATTCCTAGGTCTTTTCTGGCTGAAATAGATGGGTTTCCCTATGAAGAGGGTAAATTTGGGCAAGTATGGGTGATGTTGTAAGAGGGAAAGCTTCTTTTCCAGTATGCTAAGCACGAATGCAGTTCTTTTTATTAAGCAGCACCTTTTAAACAAGCAGCATAGCATATCATTATAGGCAAAAGGCCCTGAATAAACAGAGTGAGATATTTTCAGAAGAGGGAGGATGTGTGCCAAGCTTTGCTGACGTACAATGCCAGCTTATTAGCACTTCAGCAATAAAGACATATACGTGAAAATTAATGGTAGGCAGTTGTGTCCAGAAATAAATCCCTTCAATTACTTTGATAAAGACCTGACATGCAAACAGAATTTTCTTTGTCTATTTGTTGCACCAGCAGACTTTGGGTACTTTCTGACTACACATCTAAAAAGTTAAGTGCGTAGTCAGTAGATGAAGAGGACAATATACAAGTACATGTGACATGAGCACTCAGAACACCTGACCTGCACTGCCCCATAGAGGTGCTTGCATCCTAAAGGAGTATTGGTAGCAATCCTGGGCTAGTTTCTGGGTCTGGAGGTGGTCTGGCTGTTTATGGTTTAATTGCAGCATCTGAACATGTCTTCCTGGTCTTTTTTTTAGGAATAGATAAGAGCTGGTAAACAGAGTTGTTGACATGCAGTGTATCCTTGAGTACATCCAAGCTCATGACTAGCAGCCTGAGCTCCATCACCTATCTTGACTAGCTCTCATTGACAGCTAGTTCAGGTGTTTGCAACGTACCCTTCTGTTGTGGAATTGGGGTATGATGGTAGTAATAACTCTGATTTTAACCAGGTGAAGTTTGGTGGCATGTTTCTTAGTACAGCACAGATGATTAGACATTTTTTTCTTTAATAGGTGCATAGCTCCCAGGATGTAATACATGAAAATCCTTCAAGCCCTGTTGAATATAGCCTCACTACATCAATTTGGGGTAGGGCAGTGATGCTTTTACACAAGGGAACAGAGAACACAAGGCTGTTGGTGTATCCAATAAAGCCCATGGTCCATAAAGGCCTAGGTCTTTAAAATCTGTACAGCTACATGAACACAATACTATGTCAGTGAAGTGTCTTTCAGTATTATTAATTAGTTTATACTTGGTAACATAGTCTTCAAGTTTTCTTCTGGAATGGTAGGAAATAAAACCAAGGCTTCTAGAGCTCAGGCCGCATGCTGTTCATGAGCAAACTATCTCATGAACTCAACTCATCCTTTCTTTCTCTCTCTCTCTTTTGACAACCATAAATAACTTTTTCATTGTTAGATAATGGCTTTGCCTTCTAGTCTGGGAAGAGTTCAAACACGAGGTTTTTAAGCTTTGTAAATTTTTTATGGTGGTGTAAAAACAACGGTCAAACTCGGCTTCAATTTTATCTGTAGTGGATGTGCTTGATCAATGTAGAAAAAATATATCTTTCTAATTTAAATCAGCAATAATAAAAGAAGCAGATTTGTAGCTAGGAATGTAGTATTTGGAGTCTTTTTGAAGCTGAATTTTTCAGTATAGAATAAAATAATACTGTAAATTGTCTTTTGCTGACAGTTACATATCTCTGTTCTTTCAAAGGAGATGAACAAACCTGTCAGTGTTTAAGAGGTATTTGGACAATGCCCTTAATAACATACTCTTGGTCAGCCCTGAATTGGTCTGGTGGTTGCACTAGATGATTGTCGTATCCCTCTGCCAACTGAAGCATTCTATTCTATTCTATTCTATTCTATTCTATTCTATTCTATTCTATTCTATTCTATTCTATTCTATTCTATTCTATTCTATTCTATTCTATTCTGCACTTTCACTGTAATATGTATATTTAATTGGTCCAGATATTCCCCCAATTCAGAATTTGGAGCTTGCATATGATCACAGATCACTGTTGAGACCAATAACAATGCATTTTCACCAGCAATCTGTATGACAGGTCAGAATATACCCTTAATATTTGTGTAGGTGAAAACAAATTACGGATAATGGTTGACATGGTGCAGGGTATGGCTGCCTCTCATGTGGATCTTCACAAGCTGAAGGAACCTCAGGAAGTTCAATGAAGACAAATGCAAAATCCTGCATGGGGAATAGGATAACCCTGTGAACCAGTGCAGGCAGAGGGACAACTGACTAAACAACATAATAGGACTTCAGGACCTCGGTGAATGACAAGTTGCACATGAATCAGTAATGTCTCCCTGAGTCACTGAGGGCTAACCATGCACTAGGTTGTGTTATCAAGAAGGAAGAAGTCCAGGAAAATTATTATTGTTTTTCTGGGACACTTCTGGAAAGCATGTTTGATTTTCAGACCTCCAGTTATATATCTAAACAAACTCTAGAGATTCCAGCTGAATACAGTTGAGATAGCTGGGGAGATGAAGAACACCATCTACAAAAAGATAGAAATGAGCTTGTTTAGGCTGCTAAGGACATGCTAAGGACATGCAGAGGGACTCGTGTCTTCTGCTACTTGGCAGGATTTTTAGGAAAGGCAATTCCAGACTCTTCTTGAAGATGCATGGAAATAAGCCAAGAGGTGAAGGACACTTTATTTAGGTGAAAGGAAAGTATTTTTCATCATGAAGATAGTCAAATATTGAAGCAGGGATCCAGAGAGGCTTAAGGATCTCCATCCTTGGAGACAAAAAAGACATGAACAAACAGAGCCCTGGGCATCCTAAGGTAACTTGGCCTGTTTTGAGCACTAGACCAGAAGACATGTCTTCTACATATCCTTGTTATCTTGAATTTTCTTGATTGCATTCATTAAAAGCAAGAACTGGATGCTTTCTTTTCTCTAAATATACTGAAGAAATAGAGATTAACTTTTTGAAATGTGAGTGCCAATAAAACACTGAAGGAGACTAGCAGTATTCTCACCTCAAATATGAGGTCATTTAGAGAGTGAGACTGGTCATACCAAGTCCAAGCTTGCTCTCAACCCCAGTGAAGCTTAACTTCCATCTCCTCATTTGTGTTTTTTTTCTATGTGACCCAGAAAGAGAGCAACAACATTTAAAGGGTATTGAGCAGCCCAATAAGAAGCCAGGTTCTCATGCCTGGTTTTTCTGAATGAAGCTAAGCTCAGTCCATCAGATAATGAAGTTTTCTAAGGACAATATCGTCACTCTCAGTTCAGGATTTGCTTAGTAATATAGAGGAAAAAAAAAATCATCCTGTGGTCTGACCATATTTTCTGAAGGCATAGGCTCAGACTTACGTTTACCTATAGTAAACCAGTTCATGACTTAGCATTGTAGTTATTTGTGCACTTTTAACCATCTAGGCAGGTTTATTAAAGTTAGTGCTTAATAATAAGGGTGTGTTTAAGCATACCACTAAGTTAGAGCTTTAAAAGATCATGCCTGTGCAGCAGTTATCATGGAATTCAGGAGAGTTTCATACAACATGCTGCTATTGGAATACCATTACCATAGCTATCTCTTAAGCCCTGAGGTGTCCAGGTGGCTGCTTATCACTGTGTGGTTTTACTTGGAAGCTATTAACAGTGTAAAAGAGGAGGTTTTTTTTTTCCTGTCACTGGCTCAAATATTATATCTCTGGTTTATAGTCTTCATTAAAAGAGAAGGATAAAGATGCACAAACAGAATAGTTAAGTTTAATAGTGGTACAAACAGCTCCTTGAATATGTATCCCTTGAAGAAGTGTAGGTATACTTGATTTATTTTCCACTAAAACTAGCCCAGAGCAATAGCCATTAATTAGGACTGTGATATAGCATACTAGCAAGGTAATAAGTGGTTTTCTCATTCTTGAAAATGAAGTTTGTGGCTACATCACAAAGAAATTCCATGTCAGCTTGAAATTTCAGCTGGCAAGTAGTAACAGTTGGAGCATATAAAATATTACTGCTCTTGCAGATTATTGAGCTTTTTCAGTTACTTCTGTGTTGCTGAAATCGTCAGTTTGCAAGACTTTTTGATTAGGCTACACAATGTGTTGGCTTTACGAAATCATGTATCACAGTATCACAGTATCACAGTATCACAGTATGGAAAGGACCTCTGAGATCATTGAGTCCAACCTATAACCCAACACTAACACCAACGCTAACACCATCATCTAAACCATGGCACTCAGTGCCTCATCCAGTCTCCCCTTAAACACCTCCAGGGTAACACCTCCATGTATTTTTAGAGGAGGAAGAAGAATTTTGCCTCCTCTCCCCCAATTTAATAGCTGAAGTATTTGCCTGGCTTCCCTGAAATCTTCTCAAATTCTGATCTGTGTACCAAAGGCCATATATTTGTCTCTAAAGGCAGTTTTGTGGTTTTTTTTTTAAAAAAAGAAAATAATAACTACTTGTAGCCTGGGAAAGAGCACAGAGGCCTTGATAGGGTTTGATAATGAGCTGAGAATTGTCTAACCTTGAAAGTAGTGGAAAATCCCCAACATTTATCAAAAGGTGATAATGTGGGGTTAGAGTTTGGGAAAAACAGAACTTATGCTACAAATTAAGAAACAGCTTAATGTGGTGCACTAGTGCTTGAGCACAATCATAGACATGAAATTAGCGAGTGGACACTGACTTTGCAAAAAGACTGTTATAAAAGAGGAATTTGTGTTAAAATAAGTGATTCCGATTCCATTTTGCACCTGCGTCAGGGTCCGTGCCTTCATCCACCACATGTAGGTGAACTGGATATTAGGAATAATTTCTTTACAGAATGGGTCTTTAGGCACTGGAACAGGCTGTCAAGGAAAGTGGTTGAGTCACCATCCCTGGAGGTGTTTAAAAAAGGATAGATGAGTTTTTGAGGGACATGGTTTAGCAGATAATGGGTGTGGTTGGACTCGATGATCTCAGAGGTCTTTTCCAGCCAGAAGATTCTATGATTGTATGATAAAGGCACTGTCCAAAAGTTACCAGGAAAGGAGACTAACCATGTACTCTCTGAGTAACATGTTCGGGATAGGAGAACCTAAAAGCTAGGTGCATCATAGGAAAGCCTAGAGCTGTGTCCCGTCATCACGGTAAAATGTCATCACACCCAAGAATAACAACAAAGATCTCCCAGAAGAAGGAAGAACTTTCTTGTTTCTTCTAGCTTTTACAGCCTAAAGAGCCAATGATTTTGCCATTTCTGTTTTCTGGAATACATCCAGAAGGAATGATTGTAACAAACTCTGTAACAATGCAGGAGGTGTTGGTTGATCTTTTGTGTTGAAACAAACAAAAAAATAATTGAAGGATCTCTGACTTGTAGTGAAAAATTCAGATTCTTATTTTGAAACTGAGCATACAGTTAGCTAGAATACTGGATACAAGAAGAAAAGGTTGTCATATACTTTTTCCTTACTGTATCAGAAATCTGATTTTTATGTTTGCTCTTATTTTGATCTCAAAACACTGCATTTTGCAATGAAATGATGAAAAAATGTGCAGGTTTCCTCCATATCAAGGAGCTATCCCTAAAATGTGTTTTATTAGCTGCATAGCAATATTACAGAAAAAAATGAGCTTGAGCAGTGCATAGAATTGACACATCAATACGAATTTAAGTAGCAGAGCAACTTGTATTGATTTTTTTCTTCAGTAGAAGGATCAATAATTTGTTTGTTGACGAATTAAAAGTGACTGTAAGTGGCAAACAATCTCATTTTCAGTTATCTGAAAGATGATGCTTTGAGTAACCCATGACTCCAGGTCATGAATGTGTGCATACTACAGTCTCTGCTCTGCAGGAGACCGCTGTATTTGGGATTTTTTTACGTTACCACTCCCTTCGTAAAGTGGCTGCTGCATGCTCTAGTGCTGTAAGGCAGTCATTCAACTTTATATTAGGAGTCATCATCACCAAAATACATTGAGGCTGCACATCAATTCAACCTGTTCCTTCATATCGTGAGCTAGGTTCTAATGAGTCCTCAAGTGATGGGAGCAACCGGTTCACAGTTGGTACGACATTTCTCCTAAGCAGCGTGCTGGGTCACTGCAGGTGAGACTGAGAAGATCAAAAACTTTGTTGTTTTTTTTTTTTCCTCTGGAACATACTAAGGAAAAATATGTAATATTTTATTTTCCACTTGTCCTCGGTTTGTCCTGATGTCAACCTTAACTTTATGAAATGCATAGAATCATAAAATTGTAGAATCATACAACCATTTAGCCTGGAAAATACCTTTAAGTTCTTTGATTCTAACCATGAACTTAACACTGCCAAGTTCACCACTAAACCATATGCCTAAAAGTGCTACATCTACACTTCTTTTAAATACCTCCAGGGATGACGACTCCAGCACTGCCATCGGCAGCCTCTTCCAGTGCTTCACCACTTTTTCAGTAAAGAAATTTTTAACAATATTCAATCTAAATATCCCCTGGCACAACTTGAAGCATTTCCTTTCGTCCTATCAGTTGTTTCGTAGGAGAAGAGACCACCTCTCTATAACCTCCTTTCGGGTAGTTGTAAACAATGGTGTGGGCTCTCCTGAGCTTCCTTTTCTCCAGGCTAAACAACCCCAGTTCCCTCAACCACTCCTCATAAGACTTGTGCTCCAGACCTTTCACCAGAACCATTGCCCTTCTCTGGACACCCTCCAGAAGCTCAATGTCTTTCTTGTAATGAGTAGCACCAAACTGAATGCAGTATTCAAGCCACGGCCTCACCAGGGGTAAATGGGGCAGTCAGTTCTCTAGTCCTGCTGACCATATTATTTCTGATACAGAACGCAAAGATTGCAGAGAGTCATTTTAATTCTAAGATTGTGTTCAACCTGCTAAGTACTGATGACAATAGACACATGGTTGCTATTCTAACAACCAAGCAGGCTGAGTAAGACAGAGAGCATGGTACCAATGTGTTACATATTGCTGGAATGGAATTTGAACTATTCAAGTATATAAATCGAAAACTCATTCTGAAGAATTGCTTTGCTTTCCTAAACCAAGTAAGTGGTAAAAACAACCAAGACATTCAGGAGACTTATCACTGGAAATGAATGTAATAATGTAATTTGTGCTGTGTAAAGCAGACTTTAGTCTTGATGGATAGTGTTTGGTTGGTATTAAACTCTGATTTTCAGAATAGTAAATTCCTTAAGGAAGCAAAATTTCTTACCAAAGCTGGCAATGCAAATGTAGAGTGATTAACAGTGTGCCAAATCATTCACTAGTAACTCAGTCAGTCAGCATAGCCAACAGCTTGTTTGAAAACACCATGAAAGCAGTTTATGTAACTCTTCTAAATTTAAAGTGGGACTGTATAAATGCCAGTTTAATAAACCCAACTTTAACTTAAGCTGATTCTTTAAAAGATAAAGCTGGGAAACCTTCACCTCAACTCAGAAGAGCTGGTCTCCCTCCCCTGCTCACCAAGGAAAGAGTCATGTCCATTTTCTCTTTGTGCAGGTTAGCATTATGCAGGGACTAATTGCACAATCCTTAACTAACATACAATCTCTCCTTAAGAAATTCACTGAGTGAAGATGGTGAGATTTTGCTGACAAGAGAGAAAATTTACTGCACATTCTGTCTAATGTATGTTAGGGACAGATAATTTCCAGATCCATTTTTCATTTCTTCTGCAGCAATGCCCTCTGTAAGAGCTGTAATGGTGGCTTGTGTAGCCCATGGTGTTATTTGTTGTGTACCATGTCCTGGGAATTGCTCTATTCTTGCCAAAACCCAGGATGCATAAGGATTAGGTAGTTTCTGGTCATATCTGTCTAAGGACTAGAGGATGGTAGACAGCTGCAATTTCTATGAGAGTTTCTGAAGTCCTGTGCTGCAGTTGGCCATGTTCAGCATATAGTGCTGGCATAGGAGAATAAGACAGCTGTAGCTTTTCGATGTCCATGGGTACTCCCTAAAAGAACCCAGCTTATTTTATACAATCTTTATTCAAAACTATTTCAGGATGGTGCATAGTTGGAAGGGAAAGAGATTGAGGAAGAGCTAAGTGGTTCAGTAAGATAAGTTCTGGCCTTTGAAGTATTTTTTTCTCTCTCTATTGGTTTCTGAATGACTTTTGGCTACATTTCCCTCAGACCTGTTCAGGCTCATGAGTTGTGCTTTTCAATGTGCACTAGGGATTCGGTCACTTACAATGCATAATCCTTCCTCATTTACTTTCTCTGTTCCTTAGTCCCAGAAGACAGAGTAAATCCAAGCACCGTGAGCAAGGTAGGGTGTGGTGGGTTAGAGACAGAAAAGGGAAGCAATACTTGCATATTCATATCCACCTTCTGCTTCTACCAAGGCAAAAGTCATTAGCCAATTTGGAAGAGCAATAACATTACTTGGAAATTTAGTAAACAATGGGAAAGTAGCTGCACCTGTGAAAATCAGTGTGAAATTCTCCTTCAGAAACAAACAAGAAGTAAATTGGAGCAGACAAATACATTGAATGGATAAACTTCAGATATGGTCTCTTTAGTGTGTCTATCCTGGAACTTACATAAGGAAGCCTCTCTCTCTGTGAAACTATCATGTCTTAAAATTAAGAGCTGGAAAGGAGCTGGGGTCTCCAATGATTCCTATGACATGAAAACCATTAAGGTGTCTCTCTACATGAAACACAAGTTCAGTTGTCATTTTTTTCTGGATTGTTGTTTTTTTTCACCCTATAATTATGGAATACTTCATTAGAGTTATTCAATATTTCTTTCTGATTTTAAACCAAAAGTATTTAGCAAAATTTAACAAGTTTCATTTCAGACACTTTGGTGTGTCAGAATTAAAATATTGCAATCAAAATTGTTAAAACAGACATTTTCTAAATGATTTAACCTTTAGTTTAATTTTTAAAATCTAATTAGACTTGACACTCTAAAATATTTACAGGAAAATACTATTTGAATTAAAAACGAAGATCCATGATTGTGCCAACATCAATCTTACGAATTCATGAGCTTTCAGACAGAGCCAATATTGTGCACAGATTATTTCAAAGCCTTAGTGAGATAATGATGAGTTATCCTCATTTCATACATAATGAAAGGCATTTATTCAGCAAATGAACAGACCAATCTGAGGCAGTTTTGGATCAGGAGGGGCACTAAAGACAATCTTCAAGCTGAGCATTAACTACAGTCCCTTATGAGGTAACAGGACTCTTGCAGGACTGAGCTGAAGCCTATAAGAATATTCTTTGCTCTTTCGGTTGATCTAAATACATTTTCTTATAGGGTTTTAGCTGCTTAATTTGCTCTTGTCATGGGCCAGACAGCAACTGAAATCAAAAAACTGTAAGGATAGCTTTTTTTCCTCTCTCTCTTAAATTGTCATTCTCTTTGACGTGGAGTTCCCCAACAATGAGTATGGTCTTCAGTCAGGCTAAATGTAACTGCCCCATTTAGTGCTAAAAGCACCTATTCTACATCTGAAGTTGGTTATGAGATCTTGATTAGAAATAATTTCTGATTATGCAGTCTTTCTAGAATGGTAAAAGGGGTATAAAATACTGTCGTCACAATTTAGACTTAAATATTACAACAGTTTTGGCCAGCATGCAGCAACTAACTACAGAAAGAAATTACTTACGCGGTCCTTTGCTCCCATGGAAGAAATGAGCATTTCCAGGAATCATCTCCCAGAGTTGAGAAAGACTTGAGAAACCAGGCTTTATTTGGGACCTAAACAACAGAATAGCAGGTCTCACTGTCAAGAAGATTCCCCTGAAACCAACATGAACTTTTCTAAATGATTCCCATTGATCTTATATATGCCTTTCTTGCCTCACTGTGTATAATTCCTCTGTTTTCACTGCCCTCACATACTTATTGCTAGTCATGCTCCTCATTCATTCTCTCCAGGATCACACACAAAGTTGAGCTCCTAAATCCTTCTCAATTTACTTACCCATCCATTTTTAGTTCTCACAGATATTTTTTTCCTCCAATGAAACTTCAATATCTGTGCTGCAGATCATGGATAAAAATCATTGTGGTAATACTCTACTTATTCACTGTTTTGATAGTTTGGGAAACTTTGCATAGTGCCACGAGCCCTATGAGCCCTGTACCGCTTTCTCTCACCAAAGTCAGATCAGGCATGTCAATTCGGACAATATAACCTCAGTTCCTGATTAACTTCTGCATTTCTTTCACCTTTCCAAGTATTACTCTTCACCTACAGAAAAATAGAATGTTACATGGTTTTGATAATTTTTTTAAGTTACATTGAAAAATTTTTATTAAAAAATCCTAAAGATTAATGTACATGGAAAACATTTGGGAACTGTAGAATATTCACTTTGGGGCAAACATCTGAACCCTGAAGGGTTTTTTTGGCTATATATAAAAAAGAAAATATTTAAAAAGTGAAAAATTTAGTTATTTTGGGGAGAAGGATTAGCGAACATGGGGGGGATAACACCTTCCAATCAGTTCTAAGCCTGATTTTCATCTGTTTCTAATCTTTATGAATTATCTCTCCATTATCTCTGTTATATATCTAGGATGAGCTTAGAGTTCTGAGATTGTATCAGTACATATATGATTTCCTTGATCATTTGTGAGACACTGTCTCAAAAAACTATTCAACAAACCAAACCAATACGCAACTAACCCTCTGGTTCTAGTGGACAATTTCAAGACCTGGATATTAAGGAACTATCACCTTGGAGTCTTATAATGCTACCTAGGATGCAAGAATTTTTCTTTGTAACAATATTAGTGCTTCACACCTTGCAGGGCACATGAGTTTGACATACCCTAGACTTTCATATTTCTCTTGCTTACTGCTTCAACTTGTCACTATACTGACTCTTGTTCCTCTCTAGAGGTAGACCTCAAGTTAATTAATGCCTCTACCTGAGAAGGATCCCATGATAAAGAAAGGTGATTTGTGTTAATAACGACTTGAAGGCTGTAAAATAACCTTCTGTCTTCTGGTGTATCAATCTGTGGAACAAATAGTTGATGTTTCTTGTCTCTTTTTCAGGTTTCCCAAGTCGAGTCTGTTTTGCCTGTGACTGCAATTACTGAATGATGCCTGTGTTCCTATATCGATCCATGAGTCTTTTGTTAGATCTTCTCTCCCATAGGCAATTGAGGAAGAGGAGTGATAAAGCAGCCTAGTAGGCACCTGGCATCCAATTAAGGTTAACCCCCCACAGAGACAAGCAGAAAAAATTGTTTCGAGTGATAATCAGATGGAACAGAAGTTTGATGGGTAGTAGTTTTCATCTGGATTAATGTAGCTTTCATTTTCCCTCCTTGTATTTCTAAATAGATGTTATGATGAGAAACGTAGGCCTAGATGTAACCTGCCAATGAATTTGCGTAGATTTAAGAGCCAAACTCAGCTTATTATTTGGATTGATAAAGAACTGTACCCTCCTCAGCAGGGTAGACGAAAAAGAAACATTATCTGCAGGTTTGCCAGACTTAGAGTTTGGTTTAAAAAGGTTGTATAAGTTTGAAAGTTGGATGCTCTCTAAGAAGCCTCGAAATGTCAATATTATTTAATGTAACTCATTAGTTTTATAATACAAGTAAATCCTACTCATCCCAGTGCAGGTGACAGCAATAAGTGAAAGGACAACAAGTCATCCTTTTTTAATATTATATACTGAGAAGCCTAGAAAGAAAGTGGATGCTGACTTCCTTGTAGCATCAGGTACAGTGACTTGCATTGAGTCGTACAGGCCAGGTCTTGGGTAACACTTGGGTTAACGTTGTTGAACATAGAAGAAGCTGTAAATTGAAGGATGTTTTTGTTACAGTTGATAGTGTGGCAGTGGGCTATTCTGTATATTTCTGGCCTATTCCATTCCATGACGGTTTGATTGTAACACAATTGTTACAATGGCCAAAATAAGCTGCTTTAGGATAAAAAATTAAAAAAATGTACTTTTAAAAGAATGAACAGAGATGCTGAGTATCAAAGATCTAAAGAATGGCTTTTCTTGCACTTTAACTTTGAATTTTAGGGCTTTTTTTCCTTTATTTCTACAATTTGAATACTAACATACAATTTTAATATTAAAGAGAAATTTACATTTTTATATATCCCATTTTTAAAAAAAGACATGGTAGTGTCTCTAGTTTATTCTAGAAAATAATACATCCACTATTGTTCCTGCCTGATGGTGTTATTAGATCACCATGTAGGAACACAATCTACTTCTAAATCATAGTCAAATCGTATCCAGTCTTCCAGGTCTTTAATTAACGGCAGTGGATGCCTTAATAAAGCCTAAATAAAGACAAGCCCTATTAATGCTTTATTAATGCCTTTATTAATGCCTTAATAAAGAAAAGCATCAATAAAAGTCTTTTCTCTCTTCTGATTTTAAACCTGGTATTATTTAGCTGTGCAATCTATGGGAGGGTATGACAGAGCAAATGTTGAAAATGTTGAGTTGTAATCTCACATGGTTTGCATGTGATCTGAGAGCTGCATCGTCTTCCCTACTTGAAGAATAAAAGTTAACAACAATGATGTTAAACTCCTTTATGAAGTATTCTGAGCAAGATTCATCTCAACATTATGTGTTTAGAATGTGTTTGTCCACATCAAACCTCCCAGTACAGTCGCAGCACTCTACTCTCTGCAGCCAGTAAAGTTTAGAATGTGGTTCACCTGAAAAAAAATAATTTCCACCAGAAAATGAGATGAGTCCCCACTAATGTCCAGCAATTAGTTATGCTCACACTGCGTGTAAAATTTAAGGTTACTTGCTCAGATGAAGAGATTTAAATGGTGTATCTCCACATTCAATTGAAAAACACTGTTTAAGTGTTTATTTTAGATATAACAGCAATAGTGAAAACTTATGAGTTGTTTGGAGCATAGACTGTCCACATCTGGACAGTTCCTACCACATTGGTGGTATAAGTAGAACTCTCAGATAACTTTAATATTTATTGCTTCATTTTATAGAGAATTGACATATTATCTTTTTATGTAGTTTGTTCTAATCACAGCTTGAAATTAATAGTTTTTTTTGAGATTTGGATTCAAAATCAGAGAAAAAATATTGTTGGAAAGCATTTAATGATCTCATCTGGACGAATACCCTGTGTAGACTAGTGCCAACTCCAAAATTACATTAGGTTTCCTTCTTCAGTCAAGTTTTGCATATCTCCAAAGAGAGATATGCCACAACTGGAGTCTCTTTGTATAACTGATTCCAGTGTATGACCATGCTCATTTTGACCCTTTTTCCTTATGTTCGTTCAGATGTCTCTTGGTGCAATCTGCAACCACTGTCTCATATTTCCCCAAGCACCTCTGAGAAAGAGTCTGGCTCTATCTTCTCTGCATCTTATCATTGTATACTTGGTCTTTCCATATTATTTGCATTCAGTCACACTGTAAAACTGATTTTATTTTCATTTACAGAACTGGCATGGTCTTAGTTAATAACGTTAATATTTGCAGAGTAATAAACAATCTGGTGACAGACTGGAAAAACCCCAGACATTTTCCACTGACAAATACATCTGAATAATTATTGGTGAGTTTCAGGCTTCTATTGAAAAGGTTTTTTTCCATCAAGTCGTTTTAAAGACTATCTGTGTCTGCTTCTACAGGAGGATTTGCTGATGGTAATCATTATCTATTCATTTTCAACATGGATACTTTGGAAATTACCGAGCACTCCTTAATAATTTTGTTCTTTCTCGTATTTATGAAAATTGGTGAACCGTGAAACGAAGGAAGAACTGGTAAAAAGGGTCACAGTGTCTTTTTCTGTGATCTGCAGAATTAGGCTTGGATAAAGCAAATAACAAAGGAATTGAACTCATGTAATTATTTTTCATTATGAATCCTTAGCTGTTGCAAATGAATGGAGTAATCTAAATTACTGATTGAAGCTGTTCTGAAAGCATCTTCATTATGAAATGGGGGACAGATAAAATAACACACCAACAAGCACACTTTCCCCACTGTATATAAATGTGTTGTGGTGCTGAAAATTGTTTGCAAGACAGTCCCAGTCTTTACTCAATATCTTGGTAATTGAGGTACTTACAATATGAAGTAAAAGAAGCTAGAAATATGGCTAAATTTTCCCATAAAAAAAGGTGGCTATAACCAGTCTGCTACTGGGAATGGTCCCTGTCACGTGTTGCTTTTCATGGTATTCCAGACACTGTTGGTTGACCCAGAGCAAATATATGTCAGAGAATATGCTAGCAATTAATACAAATAAGCATGTCCTGCTTCTTGAACCTGAAACTCTGTCTTGTTTGTTTGCTTTTGTGCACATGTCTGAGCATTCAGTGGGCTGCCTTTGTCTTCTGACAAGACCAGAGACAATCTTTTCATTTCCAAGGCTTTCAGTACTAATAGATAATCATAGTGCAATGAATCATTTGCTTTCTGTGGCTTTGTCATCACATAAATAGCAAAGCTGTGGTTTAGTACACATTCCTCCATTTTGCTGATGTAGCAGACTGCAGAATTTAGAGTATTTTGGACTTTCATCACAGCATTACCTGTCAGACAGGTCTCTGTGCCAAGCCACATCAGTGACTTTACATCTAACATTTTCTTACTGGAAAAATTACAGTATTTAATTCCTATACAAAGCACCATGCACTGCCTCATTTAGGTGAAGCTAGACTGATGTATTTAGTAGCCCACTTCATGTATATTCTGAAGTCTTCAAGCAAATCTGTTTCCACCTTGATGATAGCAGGAGCAGATTATAAGCAGCTCCTCGTTTACATTAAAAATGTACGCTCAGATATTGAAGCTTAAACGGTACACTGCTAGTAATTCTGCACACTTGTACAATCATACAAAAATGTGTAGCCATTGAGAACATTGAGAACATACTCGCTATGGGCGAGAGGAAGAAGTACAGCTCTGTTGTTGGGATTTATTATATAGCTCTTTGCTCTCTTATAAAACTTGCACTTGATTTCTACTTCGTCATTTGAAACACTTGTTTTCCTCTGAGCTTTATATGTTTCATGTAAGTCTACCAAGAATTAATTCAATATGTTAGAAGTTCTACACTTGGAAAACGCTAAAATGAAGGTAATTGCTCTGAGAATTTGGGTTTTGGGCTTGAGTTTATTTTTCGATTGCAGAGAAATCTCTGGAGATATTCATTGCTAATGCTGACCTCTGTGTGACTGCAGCTTATTCAAAATACCACTCTAAATGCAACCTTTTCTGTAGAGTCACAGTTTTGCTTTAAATTCCAAGCACTTGCCAGTAGCCTGATTATCTGTTCCAATATTTTTTCTAAAAGTTCAAGCTAGTCTGACCAGTCTTTAATTCTCTGGCTCAATTGTTTTAGCCTCTTATGAGATTTTCTGTCTGAACTAGGTTCAAATTCACTGATCCTGAGGCAGAATCATGTCTGTGCCGGCTGCTCTTCTGGGAGGTGGGAAGCACAGTGGCAAATGTCAAGGGGATGTCTGCAAAAAGTGGAACCAAATCTAGAAGACCTTGGACTGCAGGCATAACCGAGTAAGTTCCTATCACTGTAAACAGTCATGCATATTCATGGAGTTATTTGGAGTGGTTACGTACACTGGGACTTGGCTTTGACATCTTCCTGCAAAGGAAATTATCCTGAAGAAAAAAAGTGCAGGATCATCTTCCTCTGAGTTTACTTACATAAGTAAATATAATGTGTGACAAAATGTTCAACTGAATGTCCAGACTCTAGTACCACAGATAAGACTAAAGGTTCTGCTTTGAGGGTGGACTCAGTTGCAGATGAGAAAGTCAGTCATCAGAATAGAATTTGTAGTCTTCAAGCCTACATGGATGGTGAGTAAGAGAGTAAGAAGGAAGGCAGAAATCCCCAAACGCTTCACCAAGGAGAAAAGTAGGCTTTTAATCCACAAGAACTCTGAGACTATCTTTACTGACTTTAAGATTTCTAGTGCTAGAAACAGTTGTCTAGATATCTGGTGGGAGTTTTGTGAGATCATGTTCCCTTGGAAAGGTTTCTGCTGCGTAGCATACACCAAAGCTATATTTTTCCCACATATAACCTGGATGCTATGTTTTTTTTGATGATAACAGTATAGTAATCATCTTGCCACAGCCTTCAGGATGGATTTATGGGTTTTGATGAAAAAAATCTGTCCAAGGCAGAGGTCTCCATCACACACTGTTAACTCTCAAATAGGAATGGTCAAGATAAAATAAAACACCACCGACACATTGTCAATCTTCCTAAACATGTATCTCCTAACTGTAAATCTTTGGAACATAAAACATTGTACTGGAGCACAAAAAAAATCTTTTCTTCTAGGGTAATTTTCCACTTCTTTATTATTCTGTTTCTACAAAGAAATGAGAGGTGAATACTCCATTGCATATGAGCTGGTCCCCAAACAGAGGCAGAGTTTAAAGCACCCTGGTGACTAAAGGCAAAGGAGGGCCTTCAGATTGCAAACTAGGATTTAAAAATTTTACATCTCAACATATGTTATATGCTGAAGAGAAAACTGGGATCAAAAGCAGTCCCAAAGCTCTACTATAATTGTTCAGCTTTTGTTGAACAAAGTGTTTAATGCAGCCCTGTTGTCAGAGAAACTCCTAATTAAGTGTACAAGTCCAAGGGCAGTAGAAAAAGATTTGCTTCATTTTACACAGGTTATCCAAACAAAGGACTAATTAAGCAACTTGCCCAGCATTTGAATAAGGAGAACAGAACACATATCTCTGTCACTGCGCACAAGGCCATCCATCCTTCCCCGGGCTTCTATAGCTCAGACCTTTTGCTACTGTCTGTCGTAAAAAACAGTGCTGCTGATTCAGAGGAGGGACAACAGGTGAGCACTGCCAGTAGTGACAGCAATTACCATGAACAAATATGGTGCGCCCATCTGAGATGGAGGCAGGGAGAAAGTTGAAGAAGGGTTAAAGCCTCTTAGTATCCTCATCCTCCATGTGAATTTAGGATCTACTCCACAAGACACTGGAGTCTCCGCCTCCACAGAGCCCATGCTCCGGTTCTCTGCAACCTCCTGCAAAGGGTTGCATTGTAGATCATAACCATATAACATGGGTCTGAGGCATGAGAGCCGAAGTCATTCTAGTTTAGCAGCCAGAGTAAGGTTCAGAAGCATTAAACCCCTTGCATTTTCCTTTTTCTGCACAATTCCTCAGCTTTAAAATTGGCAAAAGGCTGACCTTCCTCACACAGGGCTTAAAAGAAATCCATTAATGTTTGTGCAGTGAAATGAAAGCTAGAAGGTTAAGTGGTTATTGGTGGTGCCAATAATTCATCACACTGGGCATAAAATTAAAGCTGACAGTGACCTTTCCTTTCCTGAAATCCTCTTTTCAGCCACAGTCTGGTATGTCTTCTGTTGGCATAAATCCAGAATCTATACATTCATAACAGCAGAATTGTTGTAGGCTTGCAGTTGTAAAAACTAATCAGAATATTTTACTCTCTTTTTCTTACTAACAATTTTTATTATTAATCAGATAGCAAAGTTTATGCAATTTTTTTTTTCAGTCAAATAAATATTTTCATTGCTGGCATAAAAATAATGATAAATTAATTGTCCTAAATTTCCATAAACATATCCAACAGAAGAATGTCTTTCCTAGATAATGCAATTGCCTATTAATTCTTTGTCTTGCTGAAAATGAATGTAAGAGGAGAGAAAAAGAAATTTTTATATATACAAGAATATAGGTGAAATCTTCCTGTCCATATGTATAGGCCTTTAAACAGAGCTTCACTAATGATTTCTGCATCAACTACACATTTTCAGGATCGTAAGAGTAATTATGATTCTTGGCTCCAAGTCGTTTTATAAATGAAGTTTTATTTTTATGTACAGTTTTGCAGAAAAAAAATATTACTAATCTTAAAGTCAGCAAATACCTAAGTTAGGGAAAACTTAGTACATATATATTCATACAAATCTTTGCCAAATATTTTTCTTGGGTTTTCTGGGGGAGGCCAAGGCATTTTTGCAAAAATGTTAAAATATCTGGCTATGTTCTTTATGAGCTGGAGGACTGAACTCCTGGGTTTACTTACATCCAGATCCAATCTATCCTTCAACTATTTCCTGTCCTAAAAACTCCACCTGGAATCCTTATTGCAAGAAACATTCCTTGAGTTGCCTAGTTGCAAATTCTTAGTGAAGACAAAACACTTGTGCTATTACTTCTATGTAGGTCCCCACAGTTGAGGATTATTGCAATTAGGTAAATCAACGTGAAATTAAGAGTGTTTTGTCACTTATGAACTCAAATGTAATGCTCTTGATTAGTAAGTACCTCTTTTTGCACTGAAGACAAACTCTGAGATGCTGTAGAATAATATGGTGATATCGGAAGCACAGAAGCCTGTTTTTTTTTAATTAAACAATGGAGGGCAATGATGCATCCTGGTGAAAAGGAAAGATCCCAGATCATAGTTTGCCCATGGTCAAAATCCCAAGAGCGTCTCTATTTACAGACTTTTAGCAATGATTTATGCTACAAGTAATTGACCAATGTTGCCTTTCATTTATTTTTTTCTAATTTATTGTTTTTCAACAGAAACAAAAATACCTGTGTCACCTTTGTTGAAGGTGTCCCTCTGACTGACTTCAGGTATACATGAGTTGAAAGTACCGTAAGAAAACTTTTCTCCATTTGGCTTGCATTTTCTTTACATTTCCTCAAGTTCAGGAATTTCCTGTATCTCTCAGTTAATTTTAAAATAAAATTAGTCTGTAAAAAAAAAATAGAAATTTCAATATTCTGGGCATTGCTTTGACCAGTATCTCTCAATTAACGCTGGAAGTGTTATTAACAGGTTTCAGAAAAAAAAAAACCAAACCACTCTCACATCAGAAATTAATCATTTTCAGCACTTTTCCTTTCCTTTTAGAAGGAAGGAAGGAATTTCCTATAGCTGGGCAGTTAATTCAACAGGTTGAGCTCTTCTGGCCCCTATGAATAAAATCCAGAGGCAGCTAAAAGTTCAAGACAACAATAAAGACAGAGAGTAGCACGTTGACAGATGGAAGCAAAGCAGACTGTGGCATTTCCCTTCTCTTGCTGTTATTAAAACTAGCCTTAGGGAACTGAAAGGAAAGAGAAGTGCTGTCTTCTACTGTGTGTCTCTCCACAGCCAGTTTTACCATGAGGTAAAACTGCACTTTGATGCAGCTTTATTCAGGAAAGGTGACAAAACACTGACAATGATAGCAGATCAGATGTCTCAGAAGAAAAAGTCCTAGTTGTTCATATGGCTCCACGAGGCTCTGATGTACCCTATCCCTGGCAGCTTTGTGAGAGATACAGGCTGTCTCCATCAGCATCTCCGGAAATTAACCTGCACTGGAGGAAAGGTGCTCATACATACCAAAGCGGGAACCACTATGTGATTTTTTCTTTTCCTGCATGTGAATGTGGAACTAACATGTAACTAAGAACACAAAAAATTGTTTTGAGACCTATACTGAGTCCCAGAAACTTCTCACTGTGGAAAGTCAAATGTCTTTTCCTCTTAACTGAGGCTGCTTCTCTACTCTTAAATTGAATAGTGGCAGGGAGAATTTGTGGGTATTGGAAGATATTGTCTCTGCTGCTAAATTGCTAGAATAGACTCTAGCGTGGCTGCGATTGGGGTCAAAGACAGAGCCCAGGAGTTAGCTCAGACCCATTCCCAACAGGCACTTCAGATTTGGAAGCTAACAGAGTTTAATAATATGAATGTAGCTTTTTCCATGCTCCAGTGCCAAAGAACAATCTTGACATATTTAATTTCTTAGAATAATCATAGCTTAAATTTCCCAGGGATGAAATGATTTTACATTTTATGTCAGCAGAGTATGTTGTGCATGATCTTAAAATATAATGTGGATTTCAGTGCTGACAATTACATATCTCAGTGTAGAAATCTCACTTTTGTAATTAATCTTGCTCCATTTTCTACTAGGAACTGTATTTTGTGGATGGAATGGATAAGCCTTGAAGAATCAATGTCACGGTGTCAAATTGCCTGAAAGACTTCCTTCTTTTATAGCAGTGGAAAAAAATAGAGTAGTATAAATGATACAAGGAATTAATCCTACCTCAACTTAGCAGGTCTTTGTTTATCAGTAGGGCTGAAGTAACTGATACGCAGCCCATCCCTTTTGAAAAAAGCCACTTTTGTTTAAAATCCCTTCACAGATACCGATTCACTGAAGCTCATTCCTGCTGCCTGGAGATTATTTTTCTGATTCTAGAGACCAGCAGCTAAAAATATAAAATTTCTATGTAGGTTAAACGTAAATTTTTAATCAAACTGAATAAGTGACTTTAAGTTCATGCCAAATATGGTTAAAAAAAGGTAGATGAGTTTTTGAAGGACATGATTCAGCAGAGAATGAGTACTGTTGGACTTGATTATCTCAGAGGTCTTTTCCAACCAGAAGATTCTATGATTCTATGGTTAGTGTTCCGCTGAAAAGTGAGAGATCATTAAGCTAACCTTGCTCTTTACAGTTGTCTGTCCATCATGTATTCTTTGGTCATTCTTTGCTTCACTTAGTGGTTGTCTTTAGCTGTTTAAATATCAAATAGTAAAAGTGAATCATCCGCAAATTATGTAGATGCTCAAAGAAGCTACTTCAAGGCAGTGTGAGATCTTGCAGAGTGCAAGCTGCCCCTTTGTGACTGTTGGCAATGTTCTTTCTTGTGAAATGTGAGGTTGCTTAGCTGTGTCTGGGAGCTGAAATGAGCCAGTACCTCGCGTGCCAAAGAAGAGGTGAATCCTTGGAGGATGGAAGCACAAGAGGAGAAATATAAAGCTGGTGAAGTCAGGTCACTCTGATTCATTGTTTATTTCAAAAACTGGTGTAAGATAATTTGGCTTCCACTGAGATAAACACATCTGCTGTGGCAGGGAAGTACTGCTGAATAAAATTGAGAGAATTTGAGAAACTTAATGGAAAAAGTAGTCTGGTATGTAACCTGTTGCTTGTGTGGCATACTCAGGTCATTGAAGATGATCGCACCTGGGTGTTTGGGTTTGGGTAAAGGAAAACTTGGGGGTTTGGCTCAGTCAATCTCTCTTTCAAGATGTTTTTTGACTGAAAGTCATCAACAAACATGCAGATAACATGGGATGAGGACTCCAGCTGTGTCCATAGTTGTCGACCTGCAATCCCAGGAAGAGAGTGATGACACAACTCTTGTCTTCTTTTGTTCCAAATCAGCTCTGAAAACCACTATAATTGAAACTGGGAGTTCCTGCATTATTTGTAAATATACATAAAGTGCTGCTTGAGACTTTAAATTAAGATTTGAATGGTGAAGTCATTTTAAGTTATATCAGATAATAATGATATAGTAATATCATAAAAGTCTCTTCTCAGATAATCTAGATTAAATAAAATAAAAGAATTCTAGCTAAGCAGACCTGCCAATTTGAAGGGAACCTCTGTTAGAAAACTAATTTACAGAGAGAAAGGGCTCAAAGTTCACCAAGAGGATCTTAACTTAAACATCATTGTTATAGAAAAGCAAAGGCAAGTCTGGTGCATAACATTTACCACATTGATCCCATGGACATTTAGGTATATAAGAAGCCATCCACTACTAATAGGGAGGATGGGGGAAGGTAGTTTGGGGTTTAACACAAATGCATGCAACAGAGCTATTTTTTTTTTTTAAAGAAAATGAACTTAAAGTCACTTATTCAGTTTGAGCCCCTAATCAGGATCTTGAGATATGCATGCTATTTACTAAATGTTTAGATATCACTAGCTTGTGTTTCATGTGCCAAATAAACTTTCAGGAGCTTTATATCTTAGGAAAACATCTGTCATTTTAAATATCTGTCAAAAAAATGCCAGTTCATTCCTCATGTGCTGAGTTACTTTTTTCCTCTCCTTACTGCCACCAGTGATTTGCTGTGATGTAGGCTAGCTGTTGAAATGCTTCTAGATGCTCTTGAAAAACCTGATCTTCTACCAAGTCAAAGACAAAGCTTTCAATAGTTTTGGAGAAGCTGATCTTTGGATGTCACCTGGAGGTGAGAGTCCCTCTCAACTGCAAACCCAGGAAGAAATGAGAATGAAAACATGATTGAATTTGTCTGTTTCTGTCATGAAAGTCACACCTGAATGTAAGTGTAGCAACTGTGTTTTGCTGGCATTAAGAAAGAAAAGGACACTGGTGGTGTTGCAGATCCAGCCCCTGAAGATTTGCTTATTATTAAAACACCATTCTATGTGGAAATTTTAGAATTACTTACACAACTCCTAAGTTTGTTGTACAGCTATGTGTCTCACAGGGAAAACATTGGTTTAATTCCACCGTGGGTTAAAGTTGTGTCTCTGAAGAACCAATGGAGCTTCTTGTACGGACAAGGTATGCTTTGGTCCAGAAGGAAGAGGTTAAGGTTTAGTAGCACAAGTCATGAAGACAGTTTCTTCCAGGAATATATACTAATGAGACAGCTGCTCCAGCTTGATTAGAATTACAGTCATTACCTCACTCATTTGCCCTTGCAGAAGTGTTATTTTTAATTGGAAGCAGCACTTATGAATGAACTGAAAGTCCATTGTCACAAACTAGCAGGCAGCACAATGTATTCACAGGGTGCTGTGTGCTCTCCTGCTCCATGCCAGCTCAGTGCTTTCCCTCCCCTCAGAGCAGATAACTTATTGAACACCCTAGCTGCTCTGACGAGATGATAGGTATGTAAGCAAGTTGTACAAGGACAATTACATGCCACGTCAGGGCTGATCTCTTTGCAGGAAAATTTATTAGCTCTCTTGAAATGCTCCTGAGGATGGCATCTGCCTCTGGTTGCTGATTCTGTATTGAAGAGGAAAGAGAAAACTAATGAGAGGGGTTAGAGGAGAGGTGATGAATAGCTACTGAAATGGGGCTCATCCAACATTCCTCCTATTGCAGATACACAAAGTGGTTGTGTTTGTACCCTCACAAAAGAGATTTTTGTCCTGCCTAAGATTCCCTCAGTCCTACCTACATCAGTCTTGCAGCGAAAGCACACTCTGTTTTCTGTCATGCATGGAATGCATCAGGCTGTCTTTGTGGCGCTATTTCTGTGTCTAAGCAGGCAGGACAGCCAGGTGAAATCAATACAGACAGTGTCCTAAAGACAGGAAACTGTTACAACTCAGTCTTGAAAGAAATACCTTGAACCCTGCAGAAATACTTTGGTGACAGTTGGTGCTCCGGTTTCTGGGAGTTCAGTTTTGCATTGTAGTCATGTGCTCACGATAGTTATTTTCTAGGCCTGCTTCATATCACCCAGCACTGCCAGCCTTGCTGGGCCATGCATTAAATATGTAGAGTTGTCTCTCACTTTACTGGTTTCATATTTCGTTGTGTTTAATTCCTGGAAAAGAGAAATCTCAGCCTCATGGGCTTCCCTCGAAAAGGCCAAACTGCAAAGCACTAAATGGCACAGTCATACGGAAGCCCACTTAATTTTCTTTCCTTGCATCTTCAGTAAGCCTCCTTCTAAAGCCAGAGTATCTCAAAGATCACTTTACCTCTTGCTCTGGCTGACTGATCATCTTCAGATGTTAATATAACCAAACACTTGAACATTCATATAGAAAATAAGCTTATTACTTAACACCACATTTTTTTGTAACCAACTCATTTTCTAACACCATCCTTTGCCACACCTTTAAAAATTGGTTGCTTGGTTCCAAATTGCTTCATACTTTTTTTTAACCTTTTTTTTTCTCTTACTCTTTTTTTTTTTTTTTTCTTCTTTTTAATATCTATTGGAAGGCTGCCATTCTTACTCCTCCTTTTTGGTATATGATCCAGAACCCTGCAAGTCATTGGAAAGTTCACTTGAGATTAAATTAAGGCCTTAAAATCTTCTTGAATCTATCTAGAGACACGCCTAGAAAAGAAATAAAGAAGGTGCTACTTTATATTCTTTTCTAAGACTATTGTAAAACCAACAGGCAGCTACAATGGTATGTACTGTACTGATACGATAACTATGTATTTTATCAGCTATGATAAAATGTATTCATCAACATGGCACATTCAGAGGATAAAGACTTTCTTTATTTTAAGATCCTACAAACGGTACATTAAACTAGATGCCAGAAATATAAAAAGTAAAGAAGATAACCTTAGAAAAAACAGGTAAGTCCAGAGAACTTCTTTCTCTAAAACTAGGACCTGGGATTAATCTTGGTTTTTGGATATTGTGATCTCTTCCAACAGGTATGGTGAGATTAGGTCTTTTGTTTTCACAGATTAGTGATTAGACTAGGGTCAATGTCTGTCTGAGATGATAGAATTTCTAAATGTAGCTCTTCACAATCAAATAGCTACTTGAAAGGCATGTTTCTAAATTCTTGTTATAGCTAATAGAGTTCTAACGTAGATCCCACTGCTGGGACAGAGGCATTTCATTCCACGATATGTGTCCTACTTGGCTTCCACCTACGAATTCAAGCAGATCCCATGTACTATCAGCCCCATGAAGATGTCTCAGGGATCTTAAATAATTTGAAATGGCCAGATCCACGTAGGAGGAATACCCCAAAGATCCTAAAATGGCACCTTTAAGATAGTTACTGCATTAAGTGCAAAGATGAGCTGTGTCTGGTTTACAAGTGATAGAACTCAGCTGGTTAATTATTGCTTTCTTGTCACATCTTAGGTGGCTGGGATGCCTTTTTCATCTGTCACTTCAGAAAAGCATAGGTCTCCATAGGTCCTCTGTCCCATTGGACTGTCTCATGAGGCTGTAGCTGGAGACCTTCTAGGTCGGCATCTAAAATAACGAGCTAAGGGCTAAGTGGCTTCACATGTACTTCACATGAAACTGGATGATTACATTTAAGTAAATGAACTCGCCCTTTAGATTTAAATCTCTTAACTCAGAGCTGGGCCCCATCGCTTGGTCCTTTCTAGATTTCAGAGGCTAAAGTGGACGGAAATTAATTTCTGCTCTTGTGATAGATTCTTGCTCTGAAAGTATTGCAGAATAGAGATCAAAATAGAAATAATATCTTTGTGCTGGCTTCAGGGTAACTGCAGCTGGAATATTTACCTGCATGCTAATTTCTGTCAGATCACTCTTAACAGAGGAGCCTAGACCACTACCAAGATCATTCATGTACCGAAATCAGATGAGATGAACCTAGTCTCACAGGTCTATTAAGAAGTTGTGCCTACTTGAGGAGTATCCTAATTATGACTTGGAAGCATTGTGCATGCACTGTGTTTAATAAATATGCATCTGTGGAATAGAGCAGAAGTAGTCCTTGCAGTGTAATGTTGCTGAATTACTTTAATTGCATTTGGAAACAAATATATTGGGAAGTGAATGTCCACCAATTGATAGTTCCACTGTGCCTCTTAGATTTTCATGCTGTCATGGTGTGTCCCTAATCAGCGGAACTTACCCAGCACCTTTCTTTACTGACCTGAAAATATTTAACACCTTTTTTTTCCAAACTAATTGTCCTGTTTAGGTGTGGTTTAAATCAGCCATTTCTCACCTATGAGCTAACCTCTTCTACTGAGCTGATTTGTGATCATGGGAAAATAATCTATCACCTGTATAGTACTAGTATGCAAGACTTTCCTAGTTTGTGAGTGGTTTCCCCATTACTGGTTAAAAATAAATATAGAAAGGTGTTTGAAGAATTAATTGAGCCTTCTATGATCCCAGAAATAGGGAAAACCTAGAGACAGAGAGTGAGGTAAGTGCGTTCCTGAAAGCTTTATCCATTTGGATGCATATTCTAAAACACTGACACATTTCTGGAAAAAGGAGCAGAATTGTCAAGAATGAACAAAGAAATCTAAGATCAATATTTACTTGCTCCCACCCAGAACAAACTTTTATCCACTTGTAACATGTTGCATCCTGAACGTAGGCCATGCTCTGTGGCCTTTGATTAGCTGCATTTATAGATGACCTTTGGTACCCTGCCCCTCCAAACTTGCCCAGGAAAGTTGGTCTTAACCCTGAAAGTAATTGTCTATGTAAAGGCAGTAGGATGGATTTCTGAAAAGCTGAGAAGTCTCTGCCCTGTTTAAGAAGAAAGGGAGACATTCACCTCTGCAGGAATACTTGGTAATTTTAGTGTAGATGGACACAACAAGGATGGGCATTGTTATAACCCCAGTTCTTGAGCTCAGGTTCCCACTGGGAGTCCAGAATTTTTTAACTGCAGTAAAACCACTAAATGTCAGGAATCATTTAGGATTGCTTGCTAGTAAGAGCAGACTATCATATAGCTGGGTCTAATTTTTTTAAGGAATTTTCAAAAACTAGTCCAAAAAGAATACTATTATTCAAGTACAATAGTAACTTATTGTCATTCTTGTTACTCTATTCTGGTGCATTTCGTAAGTATTATACTTTAAAAAAAGTGTCTACAAAAAGGCTGGTTGTACAAAATGATCACATGTTTTTGCAAGTATATTATTTAGAGTTTATTGCCACGTTGCCAAAGCAGGTTATAAAGCTGGTCTTGCTGAGGTTGAGAATTATATGCCATCATATTTGAAATGATTGTGCTGACATACGAATACAGATAATTAAAATAAGTATTTTATTTCTTTTATGGAATAATGAAAATGTGTTACTTTTTAAACTGTATTGCAAAGAAAACAAAAACTTTTGAAGCTTTTTCTACCACAAGGATATAAACATATACCAACATTTTTTTCCAGGGGTTTTACCCATGAAACACATGTTGTACTTTTATTTTTAGTACAAACACACCCTAAGTATCAAAAATAAATTTCATTCTAATTCTAAAGAAAAATTCATAAAACTTAAAACGTTTTATGCAGAGGTAGATAACATCCTTCAAGGGTGTTGTTGCTAGTGAATACAGCCATAGACAGGGATTCTGGAACCTTTTATAACCTATACTAGGGAAGCACACACCACAAGAATGTGCCAGAGCCCCACAACCTGGTAATAAGAGCTTCTAATAACTAAAAGCATGTGAGTCGGTCATTTTCACTCAACTTGTAATGGGATTCTTGGGGAAAGGTTAGTTCTTATTAGTGTGTACAAGAAGAACAGCTCTAAAATGCATTTTCCTTTTCTTAAATTTAGTTTTGATCAAACTGATGCAAAAGCCACTGGAAAACATTGAAATACCCTCTAAATTAGGATTTGGAATTCCAGCTGTGGCCTAGAATAAATTCATTTTAGTACAGTAAAGGCTGAGTCTCTCTCATAAGTGGTTGACTCATAGCATGAGGATGCCAGTTGATACCAGTTGATACTCGTTGACTAGGGAGGTAATTTAGAGAATTAAATTTGACCTGACATTTAGTCTTGGTGATTGATGCTGTCTCCTTCTAGAACCCACTTAATCTACATATGTAAAAATATTGTTTAAGAAGTTTGCCAACTCTCCCACTCACTAGCAAGTACAGATTTTCTAAGGTTAGTGAAAAAGCACAACTTTCAATGGAGCAATTCCTTAGTGATTTTTTCCAGGAACAAAATTTAGGATCTTCACAGCAACCATAGAAATTTATATACTTTATACAAAAGAGAAATCTGTTTCAAAGTATCACTAAATCTATGCATAGCTAGCCACACTTTTTTCCCTTTTTCCTAGTTCCTAGAATTACAGCTTCACTTGTTTCCTCACTGAAGAATATACCTTATAATAAAGACAGGTGCTTTTTTTCAGTAAGAACTCTACAGAAAAAGGGTAAAATGTCTATTGACAGAGGGAACATGCTTCTTCAGTGCGAGTCTGGGTGTGGTCAGCAGCGTTCATTTTGTCTCCATTGTACTATGAAGGAATTCAAATGATTCCATAATCTCCTTAAATCATTATTTTTTTTCAATTAAAATGTAACTTCTAATGCTAAAGTCTTTTTTATACTATAAAATCTTAATTGGTTTAGTTATCCTTCTTCATGCCCCTTCACAGTGTACCCCAGGGTTGAGCTTACTGGGGGAAGAAAAAGTCTTGCCTCACTTTAGTATCACACAATTTTAAACCATTTAAATCATTTTAAAAAAAGAATGGCCATGAAGTTGCAGAGACTTCACCTTAATCAGTTTGTCATAATTTTGGAGGCACATATTGCGCCTCTGGAACATTTGAGAATAGACAGCTTTTAGTTAGTCAACATTATAACATGACAACCGAAACATGGATCCTTCTTCATCTTTTGAAAATGTTCATCTATATATTAGTTTAATTATTTGCTATTAGTAATTTAAAAACACTGCCTTCTTTAGATGTTTAAATAAATTACGTTATCTTTGAACAATGGTACCACTTTTTAATGGCTCTCAACTGATATTAAATGTAACTCTAGGCATGTGTACACACAAAGGCCATTATCACTGAATCTGAACATCTGTTGTTGCATCAGCTTTTGGCTATCATTAATTTCTCACTTAAAGATTACAAAACATTACATTACCTTTAATGGCTCATCAAAATTCTAAGCAATTGTTGTAACCACATCTGCAATCCCAGGAGTCTAAGCACATCATGGTTTCCATAGTCATCAAGGTAACAGAGTAATAAAAAAGCCTTGAATGAGAATGAGGTGGATGTCTGTATACCTGAAGAATTCTTTTCATGTAGGGAAGAAGAGTATGGAAGAAGGTGTTTTAAGTCTTACTCCTTTCACTAGGTTATTCAATCCATCACCTTTTCAGGCTCTGCTGTAAATTAGCTGTACTTAACAATGACAAAATAGTCTTCATTAATTTGATTTTTACAAGTTCAGTGTGGCCTCCGGGCTGTTAATGAAATTCAAGAAATGTTCCCTATAAAACCTGCGCAAAGCTTCAGAAATCGAAGTCCATCTTACACTTGTGTGATGGTGTTGGTCTGGTGAATCTAAGGCACCACTTTTAAAATTGCATAAAGAACTCTTGCATAAAGTACCTCCAGTGCATAAAGAATTCCTGAATGAAACACCTTTAGTGCTCATGTATCTACTGGCACACCACATTTACAGTTGCAACCAGAACTAGCTCTGCATTCAGCTACATGGTGAGCTATTGTATACTGAAAAGAGCCCCATCTATTTGCCATCTTAGATGTGTGTTTTCACATATCAGCAACTTTTGTACACCACTCCCTGTCAAGTTTGTCCACAGCAAGTTTATGTGTCCTGTAAAGAACTAAACAAAGCTTCTTCACTTTAAGTCTGTGATGGCATAACGGTTTAGCTTACTCCCCATTTCACTGCAGGTCATTGTTCCCTAGACCATCCAAAGTGCATAAAGTCTGCTCCAGCTCTGGGGTCTTAGCAGGAGTGATCCAGTTGGCTTCATTTAAGCAGGTACATCTGACAGTTCAGGTTTTTTTTTCTGAGAGATTCTCCAAGTATTAAGAATTTGTTTTGCATTATTGGCTCTAAAATATGACCTCATTGCCAGGTTGAGAGATCATGTAAGGCACCATTTCATTATTTCATGAACTTCAAAGTAGGAAAAAAAGCACAAAGGTGAATCATGACTATGCCTCAAGACCAAAGCAGTCACACAGGACGTAGAGAAGAGGATGACTGAGAGCTATGTAACATGTATACGAGCCAGTCTCCACAATTTGAGACTGCGACTCCAGCTCAGGTGCCACCCACAAAACCAAAATGGGCATACTTCATTTTACTTACTCTTGGATAATTTCTGGTGCTTTTCATTTCATCTTCATGAAGTTTATAATTTTTTTTCTCCCATAACCTCGGTGCAGGCAGAATGACAGCATCTCTCCCTATGGTCATGTAGGGTACAGACTACTCACCTTTCTCACTACTCTATCTATCCACAGCATTTCTGAGTGAGGAAGTTGCATAAAGTTTGTTTCTGTTGTTTTCAGAGAAACAAGACTTTAAAAACATTTTTATGACTAATAAGGTTACATTGACAAATTGATGTATTTCTAAAATGTACTTGCCTTCTCCAAAAGAAAAAAATATATATATATATTTAAGGTGCTTGAAAATGGAAGACAGCTCAGGTGAAACAGGGAAACTTAAACCCAGCATTACAATTGCCTATTAGAAATCCCCAGATACTCGGAATGGAATCTCCTGGGGTAAGACCATCTGAACATCAAATAGAAAGAAAAAGGAAAAATGGTTTGTTTCCTAATTTGTGTTGCGTTTTTTTTTAATGGCAATTCTCCTTCTTCCTCTCTGTAAGGTCTAAAAGAGAATCACTTTATCATTGACTTTTCTGAATGCTTGTGCACCTATAAACTATGAGGTAAAGAAATCTCTGATGAAATCCTTCTTTTTGCCTATAAAGGGCTGTGCTGCTGGTTAGAAATTCAGCATGTGTTGGTCTAGGCTGAGGTTTACCATTGCTAAGTCTTGGTAATTGAAATAAGACCTCTGTGTGTCTCACAACAGGAGCTGGATTAAATTGGAAAGTATGCTCTTCTTACCCTTGTGTATTTCAGTATTGTGTTTACTGACCTAGACGTAAAGCCCTGTGAGAAGCTATTGCCTTCCCCTAGTTTATACACTACTGTCACACACATGCGTGCACACACGTGCAACCAGGGAAATTACTTTTCAAAGGTGCTTAGACAGAATCTGAGCATCTTGCAGTCCAGGATGAATCTATCTTCACAATCACCTGTGAAACCATGGAGTACTGTTACCTCCCCTCTTTCCTCTGTCAAGGGAAGGAAAGAGACCACCATACTAGAACATGTTGCAGGAACTGGTTTTGGGCTCTTCATCTCTGTGTTGACACGAGAGCATCTAAAGAGCCATATTATGTTAGGTACCTAACTTCTGGAGGGCTAAAGCTACAGGGGATGACTCCCGTTCACTGTTACTTGTTTGAACTCGTGTAGGAAGACTAATGAATTATGATTTCCTGTGTTGTAAGTTACTGACCTAGGCACTAATTTACCTACATTCTTTGTTTAGTCTCTGACCTTGCCTAGCATTTCTGGGTACCAGCATATTATAAATATCAAACGTTAGCAATACCTTCTTTTGTATTGAAAAATCCTATAGGCCTTTCAAAAGGTAGTTGACAGGAAATGAAAACTGGGAAAACTTAACCTATCCATACACAGAGCCCTACTCTGCTCTTGACAACACAGTAAAGCAAATCTGCCTTCTTAGCTTCATAGGATCACAGGATGATTCAGGTTGGAAGGGACCTCAGGAGGTTTCCAGCCCAATTTGCTGCTCAAAGTCGGGTCAGCTATGGGTCAACAAAGATTTTCAGGGAGATATCCAGTTTGTTCTTGAAAACCTCCAAGGAGGGAGACCATGTGATTCTCTGATCGATAACAATCACTGGCTCTTTGCAGACAAAATAAATTTCTCTAGACAGACAAAGAAAAAGCTGTGTCAGAAACAGCAAAACTAAATAACTTCATTTTCATAATGATTTGTGTCCTCTGTCCCTTAAATCCTCCCTTGTCCCAGAGTCTCATCTCTCCTCTCATTTCGAGGGCAGACTATCTGGTCCGGGCTGGGCTAATACAGCCTCCATTATGCAGGTTGGTTCTATGTACTCATGGCTCAGGTTACCGTTGCCAGGTGCTACCTGTAATACCTGAATCCTTTGCCTGTGTTTGACTGAGCTATAATTTAAATCTTTCTATTCTACTCAGCTCCCAATTTCTGAACAACTTTAGAAATATAATATCTTTCAGACCCCTGGAATTCTACAAAATTTGGTTGAAATTGGTCAGTAGATTCAAAAATTAGGAAGCAGCCCAGAGATGGGTAGGTAGACCACAGGAATATGAAAAGCTTCATTTCTTTAGGAAACAAATCTGAAAAGCCAATTATTGTATAATTTCTGTACAAGACTCCAGAACCCTGAAGCTGAGAAAAATGTGGAAAGTAGAATGTTTCCTCAAACCAAACAGACTTTCAAACTTTTTGATATTAAAATTGTGTTATTTCCATTGCAAATTTTCTTCTTAGTTACATGGAAGTTAGATCATTTTCTGCTGTTATGCAAAGACATTAATCCTGCTGTAAATGTCTGTAGGCTTTTTAATCCAGCATCCCCAGTGTGCTTACAATAATTAAGAATGCCATGTAATGCTCCAATGAGCAATATATGATTTGTGGGGAGAGGTATTATCTTTTATGAGACTAACTGATACAATTGGGGGATAAATCAAGAAGCTTTCAGGAATACAACCTTTTTTTTCCAGGTTGTTGACATAGTTTGACAGTGGCCGTGTGCCTCACACCTTTCTGAAATAATTGCCTTAGACTGAGTAAAGTGTTAATACTCCAATGAATTTGTGGCTTATTACATACAGAATGGGGGACAGATAACCCATTACAGGTGTCAGGCCAGTTTCCATCAAATAATGCATGGAATTTCATAATATTATTTTCCCCTTCAGACTAATACACAGTTAGAGACACCAATTAATACCCATTTCATGATTGTTTAGGACTATTATGCTTAAACATACGAAAAGCAGGCTGAAAGCGGTGTAGCGTTGCATGACAGAAATCCTGGAAATAAAAAGAGGATAAAATATGTACAGCCCTCTGTCCTTCAGGCTTCCTACGGCTCTAATGATGCAAAGACCACCGGTGTGGACAAACAGAATTACAGACAATATATATGAAGCTTGAGTTGGAAATTACATGTCTATTGAAGATATCTAATCTGTTTAAAAACAGGCTTTCCATCTGAGTTGGGCAGAAAAACAGATTTACTTCTACTGCAAAGGAAAAAAAGAGGGTGAGAAAACTGCAAATATTAATCTGTCATATTTTAAAGAGAAAATGAAAAACATATGAGAATTATGATAATCTAAAATATCTAAGCAATTGAAAATACTTTGACTGTTTTCAAATATTTTGTTACCACTTTGATTACTTTATCTTATATCTTTAAGGAAACAATGCACATCTTAACTAGTTTGAATTTTCAATAACAGTCCTAAACTTAAAAACTGAAAGTAAACAAACAAACAAAACCATCAAAACAAACCATAAAGTAACAATAAAATTAAGAATCAGGATCAGGAAATAGAGTAATAACAATTTCTTTTCACATTTTGAAATAAAATACATATTTTTTAAAAAATATTTATAGTCAGACCTAGGGTTAGCAGGAAGTCATTATTTTCAGGAGAACTGATGACTGAAGGCAGCCAGTTCACCATCAGGGGCTCTGTTTCAGACTGCGTTCCAGAGAGGCAAAACAACTGCCCATTGTAAAGGAGGTACTCCATTTGGAGTTTGTTCCTCAGCCGCATGTAGTGATGAGGTGACATGCTTGAATCAGCTGGATGCTTATTGTACTTCCAGTAGTTATTCATTGTCCAAATTATTAGATGTGTCTGGACAGATATTCTGGCTACAGCTGACAGACAGCGGTCTCCTTCTTTGGAAACTAAGGCAGAGGAAGGAGACCATAAAATCCTGAGTTTTAGCCTCCGCTGGTGTTCTGACATGTAACCAGTGGTCCATAACTGATCCATCCCCAATGTTTAAGTACCTGAAGAAGGGAGAAGCCACTGCTCTGCTCATGAGAAGTTCTTGTTTCTCCCTTACACTTGTCCTGTCTCCATATTTCCTTTTTCTTCCTGATCGGAACTCCAACTCATTTCACTGTGCTTATGAACTCATGAACTTTTGTGAGCACCTCTGGTGGCCTGAGGAAAGAGGGGAGATGTCATGAAGGACAGATAAAGTGAATGACGGGGAGGAAGAGACAAATGGAATAATTTCTTGCTGGTGATGAAAACTGAAGGAGATCATGGAAATAAAATGTTAGTTCTCAGCACGTGCCGGTGACTATAGACACATGAAGTCAGTTGCTGATCTGCTCTGGTGTGAGTTCTGCAGTTAGTGAGCATTGGGGTTCCTCAAGTTCAACATGCTGGTGACTCCTCCAGTGCACAATTCCTGGAATGGACTGTTTGCTCCTGGTTCTGACAGACAGTGGCCTGTAGGTCTATGTCTTGCCTTTGCATGGTGAATGTTAAATGAAGGTCTAACAGTGCTTTCTCTCAGAGGAAACATTAGGCTGGAAGGAACCATTTCATGGAACAGGTATCACTCCATCCAGACTGATGCAGTCTGCCGGTTACTGCTTTATGTGGCAGTAGCTCCTCACGTTCGGACTGGTTGTTAGGTTGTTTTCTCTGTTTTCTTATGCGGTAGTTCAGCCTCTCCTCTCCCTCTCCCCAAGCTGTGCTGTCTTTCTCCCCAGACAATCAGCGCAAAGGGCAGAGGCTGAGGTCTTGATACATTGCCATGAGCCACAGCCTGCAAACCCAAACCAGCTCCAGACCCTAAACTGCATCGTCTGGGTCAGCTACTGGCTCTGTCTTACTAGTGAACTTGTGAGAACCAGCTCCAGACCCTAAACTGCCTCCTCTGGGTCAGCTACTGACTCTGTCTTTACTAGTGAACTTGTGAGAACATCCTAATTGCAGTTTCTGAATGCAAGCTAAATACAGCTATATATCCCAGTACATCAGCTTACTCGTGGCTAGTACCAGGTTTTGCAACTTGGCAAAGACACCTAAATTACTTTTTCGCTTATGAAATATTTATCCTTCTAAATCACAATGATCCGTTCTGGCTTTATTCTCTACTGGAAATGCCAGCTCAGGCAGAGCTGAAGGGAGTAAGCAGGGTGTTAGAATTTGGCAGGAGAAGTGTCTGCCTGTCTCATTTGTTGTGAACAGTTTATGACATGGTGTTATATGAATAGTCTCATTTTACAGTGTGTCACAAATGGTTTGGATTTTACCGTGAGAAAGAAGTTAGTCATGTCCCATAGGAATGGAATGGTCAGGTTTCTCATTACAAAAATAAGAGCTCTCCTCTGAAAGATCCCTTCATCTAGACGTTTAAATAGATTACAGCTGAATGAACAAAGAGAGAGCTGTGCATGCTACACTGATATGGAAATCAGTGGGATGGAGCACAAAATAGTAATAACAAAAAGAGAGGAGAAATTTCTCAGCACTTTTTCTACCTAGCTGAGTTATTTACTACCTTATTCAAATACCCACAAGATGTGCATAGAAGAATTTCTTTGCACTGACATCTGGAAAGATCTATAAACTTCCTTTCCCAAGTTAGAAAGTCTTGTCACAGCAATTTGAAAATTCAGTAGAGAAAATGCTGCAATTGCATCACCTCTTCCAGCTTGTTACTTACTGCAGTGAACTCCAGACCATAACATTCCTGTATGTTACAAGTCTCAGAGAACAATCTTTCAGATCTTGTTTGCTACAGCTTTTTTCTTGTTTGGTTACAGCGCAGCCACATATTCAGATACAGCTGTAACCTGAATGAACATATTTTAAAACTATATAAAGAATTTCATGTGACTTAATTATGTTAAATTGGTGTTTTATACTATAAAGGTTGAAAATTCAGTCTGGCATTTTAAGCCAAACTACAGATTGCCTGGAAGTTGTTAGTCCAGACAAGCTGTGGATATCCCATCCCTGGAAGTGTTCAAGGTCAGGCTGTATGAGGCTTGAGTAACCTGATCCAGTGAAAGGTGCTCCTACCAGGGGCGTTGGAATGAGATGATCTTTAAGGTCCCTCCCAACGCAAATCATTCTATGATTGTGTGATTCTATGATTTTCACATGAAGAGGGTATGAACTACCTGATCTCTATGGTTTGTACAGGAAGACAAGGTAAAAAAAAGGAGGTAAATATTTACATTTGTAGAGAAGGAGGTAAACACAAAACCTGGCTTGAGAGGGAGTCTCCATCACTGTAGGGTTTTACAAATACGGTCGTCAAACGACTGGCAGGAAAAATGGAGGAGTGGGTCATTGTGTAGCACTTAAGGGAAATAAGGTAAATAATCTCTTGCATGATGTCCCGTCTGGCCATATTCTCTGTGATATGGGTTATTAATATTGAAGACTTTCAGTCATAATACAGATCCTCCCATAATAAAAACCTAAAATAAATTTAAAACCACACCTGTGGTTACTGTTGTGTCTTTAGAATCATCAGGTTCACTCTTTTCTCTTTGGTAGTCTGATAGAATCATAGAATCATGGAATGGTTTGGGTTGGAAGAGACCTTAAAGGTCATCCAGTTTCAACCTCCCTTCCGTGGGCAGGGACACCTTGCTGATACTAGGTCAGCAGTCTCAAAACCTTATCTAACCTGTCCTTGAACACTTCCAGGGAAGGGGCATCCACAACCTCTTTGGGCAACATCTTCCAGTGCCTCATCACCTTCATAGTGAAGAATTTCTTCCTTCTGTTTAATCTAAGTTAGATAGAAACTCTTTCAGTGTAAAGCCACTACCCCTTGTTACACCATTACATACCCTTGTAAAAAGTCTCACTCCAGCTGTCTCATAGGCCCCTTTAAGAATTAGAGGGCTGCTATAAGGTCTTCCTGCAGCCTTTGCTTCTACAGGTTGAACAAACCTCACCTCTCTCAGCCTGTCTTCGTAGCAGAGGGGCTCCAGCCCTCTGATAATCTTCGTGGTCCTCCTTTGGACTCACTCCAACAGGTCTATGTCCTTCTTATGGTGGGGGCCCCAAAGCTGGATGCAGTACCTCAGGATAGGGTCACATGAAAATAGGGCTGACAGGGGAGAATCACTTCCTTTGATTTACTGGCCACCTTCCTTTTGATGCAGGACAGGATATCATTGGTTTCTGTGCTGCAAGCGTACATTGCTGGGTTATCTTGTGCTTCTCATCAACTCCCAAGTCCTTATCCTCAGGTTTACTCTCAATCTGTGATTCGCCAAGCCAGTATTTGTGCACTGACCCTGCTGCAGGACCTTGCGCTTGGCATCGTTGTATTTCATGAAGTTCACATAGACCTAACTCTCAAGCCTGTCAGGGTCCCTGTGGATGGTATCCCTTCCCTCCAACATGTTGACTGTGGCACACACCTTGATATTATCAGCAAAATTCCTGAGGGTGCACTCAATCCCATTGCTCATGTCACCAACAAAGATGTTAAACAGTGTTGGTCCCAGTACTAACTCCAGAGGAATGCCACTCGCCATTGCTCTCCTCTTGGAAATCAAACCATTGACTAAAACACTTTAAGTGCAACCATCCAACCAATTCCTTATCCATGGAGTGATCTTCAGTTGGCAATGTGTTTCCCGGTACAGCTCCACTTTATTCTAGGCAATTTTCTTCCTCAAAAGTGTTTATTCCCTACTAGTGCTCTGATTTTTGTTATGCAGTTTGGAGTATAAAGCAGTCTCTACCTTGTTTTTTATCCATTAGATACTTCCTTATACTAAGAAGAAACAAAACCCTTCCAACAGAGTAATAGTGCTGTAGGCAAAACTGAAAAAGTGGAACAAGGAAAGTTTTATAGGAATGTTTTCAGTAACATAGCATCTATCCAGCAGTGCACAGTAAACCCTGTGAGAAACATACTTGTTGCACGAATAGTGGTTGACAAATATGCCCTATATTTTTATGGGATGTGCCTTATAAACCCTATAGTATTATAAGACATCAGAATAATGTTGGGAGGGGCATAGATGTCCTCTTCAACCACTGACACCCATAATATAATTCAAATGAGCTCTAGCTTGGAAAGGGCTCTGCTCTTCGGTTGCATCTTTGTACTCCAAAGGCCTTACTCATCTCATCCCTACATGGGCAATACTGTCTCCCTTTGATATTTTTTCACACAAAGCACAGGATTACCTCTAAGAGTTTAAATTTCAGGCACCTTAGTTATAGTCAAAACAAAATGGGGAAGAATTCCACAGTCGTAACTGAGGGTTTGGTACCAACTCCCATGGGAAGCCAGTGGGAAAAGGAATGTTCCTTATTTTGTTACTATACTTTTGACCTTTGAGAATGATTTCCTTCTGTCTTGGTCCTTGTAACTACATTGAAACTCACCAAGTACACAGTGAAGTTCAAAGGAACAACTTTGTCTTTCTTGGAACCTGAAGACTATCAGGACAGTGCCTAATTTTCATTGCACAGCAATATGAATTGGAAAATATATTCCAAACTCTTTAAAGATCTATCCATAATATTTGACCTGATGACTCTCTGTGTAATAAATTTGACAGTCTATATAAAAAGAGAGACTTTCACTTTTTTAAAATTAGCTATTCTTTTCATTTAATTGACTGACTCTGTTCTTGTATTAGGGAGTACATTACTGACTCACAGGAGAACTGGCAACTCCTGCTGACATTCCAGTCACAAGCTGTTAGACTTCATCAGAAATAGGAAAATATTGGTGCTGTGTCCTCATACTGAAGCTGGTATACTTTTAATTTTACTTTCTCTTCTACTGAAATCAGTGTGAGATTTTTTTCATCATTGTATGATAGTAAAATCACATACCAATAGTATGAAACAATGTATAGAAAGATTTTGTACATTTTCTATGGCCTTTGCAGAAATTTAACAGATACTCCCCACTGAAATGTTGATAATGAGTCAGGATTTTCCAGTCCAGTGGCCCCAGATGTTCCAATAGTGGGAAAACAATTAAACTCCAAAACAGTTTATTACCTACTGCTCAGAAATATGATCCTAATAGAGCAAACCAGAACTTGGCTATTAAGAACTGAGAATTTCACACCTCAAAAAAAAAAGGAGGGGGTAAATACAGTTAATGCAGTATTATCATGTCATTAGCCTGACAGCTTTGGGTGGCATTTCTAAGTTACATTGGCCTCTTTCTATGGTACAGACATACATGCTCAGATAATTCCTTGGCACCTTCTGTATTGTGAAAAACACTTAGCTGGTGACAATTAATCCACTCCAAGAAATGATATCAAGAAATATGTAATGTCTAACAAGATGGAAGATATTTTCGAGCAGAGTTTTTTATAAACCTGATGCCAGGAATGGGCACTTTGGTGCCTCCCCTCTGCCCTACATTGAAAGATTCATAGTATTTATTTTCTTAAACTAAAAGTTCAAGACCATTAAGGAACTGCAGTTCATCTTTAAGATGAATTGCAAACCAACCGTGCAGTATTTCACATTAATGATCCGATGCATATTGAACAGCACGAAGAGAAGCAGGATACCAGTTCTCTCTGCTAATCACAGCAAAACTGTGCAATCTAGAAACCAATTAGCATTGTTAGAAAAGTACAATGACTTTAGTTGTTTAAACTATAAGATACTAATAATTTAATGAAGAAATATAAACCTTTTCTAGGCTGCAATGTAGTTGTGCACAAATCACAACTTGAAGACTTGCTACTCAGAGTTCCAAGTTACAGGTTGTTTGTAAACAGTAACCCAATGCACTAGTGAACATTTAAAATGTCCATTTTTCGAATTTTATCAGGGACCACATCTTTCATTAGGCAGTTTCATTTTCCAGGAAAAGATAACTGCTATGCTAGGAATTATGCCAGCCTTTAATGAATTTCCTACTTACTATTAATGTGCATTCAATGTGGGTTACAGCATCACATGTAACAGCTGAAATATAGTTTTTAAACGATCAATTGTTAACAAACTGCTTTTAAGCTAATTAATGAGGGCTAAGGAAAAGATTATTTCTTCCTCTGTATATGGCAAGAGGCAGAATGAAATACCTACAGAGCACATCTTCATGCCAGGGACAGAACTTTAGCTACTAAAATACATTAATACTGGCCAGGGACACGATAAATACCTTTATAGTGTGATCATATTGATGTTCAGATCAGACTTACAGGTTTTTTTCTGTATTTTTTTCCAATTAAAACTGTTAAGATAAAATAAAAGAAGTCTCTTACTCTTTAAAAAAATATACACAAGGGAAACTGCACTGTTTTTCTGTATTTTTCTTTCTGAATTGAACTGTTATTTCATACAGGAAATGTGTCTGTAAAGCATTGGGCAACCCCTTGTTGTGCACATATGGTTAGAAGGCCATATAACAATGTTAAATCTGTAGTTGTCTCAAAACAACTACTACAAGGAGGTAACTCCTGTGGATGTCTCTGTCCGTAAGGCAATGGAAAGAGGGAAGAGTGGGTTTCCTGTTAGGTGCCTCATATACTTGTTTTTCTGTTTCCTGAAGTTCACTGAGAGTTGTGATTCAAGTCTGCCAAGAACAACAGCATGACTCTCATACAGCTATTTCTTTTAAGAGCAGTAAAAGGCGAAAGAGTTATTCTTGCTTCTGCGACGTAATTGCCTGTCAGTACTTTTGGGATATAAGAGGCCAAGCAGATAACTGGATATTTGAGTATTTTTCCTATTAATAATATCAACTCATTTCTGTTTCAAGTTCTTTTTTTGATCTCCAATAGCAATTTTCTCGCTGAATAGAGTGAGAAGATCCCTGACTCTTTTAGATGTACAAGGTCATTTATTTAAGCAGGAGTGTTAACTGGGACTCAGGAACGAGTGAACCCTCACAAGGAAGAGTTGCTTACGAAGTCTCTAACTTGTGGCCTTTCCCATTACTGTTTAACCAGATCACACTACTGATAGTATAGGTCTGAACTCCTGCAGTAAAGAGGCGTTTTGGAAGAAATGAAGGGTGATGCACAAATTTAGGGCACCAAAAACATTTCAAGCGAACTGTTTACCTCGGCACTTTGCCAAACCAGGACCATGTTGTGATGCTGCTTAGACTTTCCTAAAGCACTTCATGGAAGCCTCTGTGGCCAGACAAGTTATTTCAGTCTTCTTCAAGAACAGTAGCTTGATGCTGTGTGAGACTTTATCAAAGTCTCTGTGTCCATGTGGTCTACTGACAAGCAACTTTAAAAATCATTAAAGGAAATTAAGAAAACCCTTTCTTCAGAGAAGACTGCAGAGGAATATAAAATAGTTTGTGTTTACTAGATTGAACGGAAAACATAACTAAAACCAAATAATTACTTCCCTACAAGTTACCCTCTAGTGTCTGCATTGTTTACTCTTTCATCACACTGCGCTAGCTTTAATAGCTTTACTTTTCAGTGATTAAATCTAATAGCCCTTTCATCTGATTCTGCTAAGGCACTAGGAAGCCCGAGTACTGTTCTGTAGCAGCTCTTACACATTCATCAGCAGTGGTCCTGCACCCCTCCTTTCCCTGTTCCTGCCTGCAACCCCTCCTTGAGACTAATGTTCTTAACAGTTCTCTTACCTGAAATACCCAGCATTTCAAACAAAAAATGTAAAACTTCATTTCATACAAAAAAAAAAAAAAATTGCTAAAAAGAGATTTTAAATCCTTTGCCGAACATGGCTTTCTGACAGGAGGAGGAGGAAACATCTCAGCATTATCAGGCCAGCTAAAGTCCTCTGAATGCCTTCTCCAAAGGAGAGAGGTTTAATTTGTTGAAGCCCTCCGAAAAAGTATTTAGAACACCCAGGGAAACAATACCATGTGCTACTAGTACTTCTTGATGGTAACTATTCTGCAGAAAATTTACTCTTTAGACACTTGCACAGCCTCCTTTCCAATCCCCATGGTATGCATGAAGGGCAGATGCAAAGCAGAGGGTATCTGAACCTGCGCCAAAACAGGAACGGGAGCCCTCTTCAGATTCCAGCTGTGATCACCCGCTTATCACCTGGGGAGCCATCATTCTCCACAAATTGATCTGACTTTAAACTGCTTCTGACAGTTCTAATTTCTCCAAGGGGTGTCTTTATTGGACACTTTCCATATCTCCTGCTGACTTTTATGAAGGGCATCACACTTCTGTCTTTTTGTCATGGAGTGGGAAGATCAGAAAGTAAAACAGAGAGACAAAAGCATTCAGATAAAGAAAATATGAAGAACCTTTTCTTCAATTAAAGAAAAAAAAAATGAGACGACAAACCCCACAAAAAGCATGCTTGAAGCAACTGAGTAGTAAAACTGTATAATCCCTGTTTATGATTCACTGTCTTCTCTGGAATTCCTACCCTTACACTGGAGGTGAAGCTCACACTCAAGAAGCAGGTAGTGAAAAAGAGAACACGACGATGGAATTGCTTTGCAGAACAAAGCAAGAGGGAGTTGTCATCTCCATGAATTACCTGATTTGGAAGAGATGAGTCAGTGCGGAGCAGATTTAGGTAACCAGAATGAAGATGTGTAGTGCTTATATAAAATACTGCAGAGTCTGAAAAATATCTCCCTCATGCCATGGGGAAATAAAGGTACTACCAAGGGAGTGTACTATACTAAAAATTGACACAGACAGGTAGTTGATTTCTTCATAGGCTTCAATTAGCTATTTAAGAAGTAACAATGATTATATTCCCTCTCTCCCGTCCTTTTGTCTGCTTCATCTCTGGGGTCATCATGTACTGTCCTCTCCATTGTGATTTATGTACTTTACTAGCCGTTGTTTCTCCTGGGGAGCCCAAGAAAGGCTGTCTTGCATGGCAAAGGTGTTAACTGAGCAAAATACAATCATGATCCTTTGCTGTGGAAGGGAGGATTTTTCACTCTGCAGGCAAAAGTTCACTTATGTACCAATCATGCACTTACAGAGCAGGAAGAGAACAGCATGAGCAGTGGAGCTCATTTCTTGCTATTTGGTTCTGCAGCGGTAGCACACCTGTCAACAGTGTCCTTCAAAGGGAGAGGCTGCATTTCATGACATCCTTATTTTAGATCATAATTTGTGATTTCATAGATGTTTACACTGGAGAATAAATGTTCCAAAAATGAGAAGTCCAAGAAAGTAATTTGAGATCAAAGCGAGTAGGACCCAAGTTCAAGTTCAGTTTGACTTCCAGCAGAAGAACCAAGAGAGGTAATGGATGAAAAATGCAAAATGGAAAGAAACCATCTCCGTGCCATGAACAAAAGAGTAAAACCAGATCAATTCCTACTTTTGTATTTTCTGTTAAGGAACTGTGTTGGGTAACATTTACTAATAAAATTAGCTGACATATTTTAGTATACATGGAGTTAAAACCTCTCTGGATTTTTAGATGCTTCAGTGAAAGATGGGCTGGAAGAGACTGGGAATAAGAAAAGCAGGAACAAAAAACTATTCGTGACACACTTAATATTGACTTCTTATCAGATTAAATCTGTTATACAGCAAGAGGTAGCAACTATCCTGTCAAATTGTGTGTTTCTAACTGAACAAAACTCCTGCCAGTAAGACAATACTTTCTGCTGCAATTCTGGGATCATGTGAAGAGCAGCAGGAAAATTTATACATTTGAAGCTGCTTTTCGTAACATGCACTTGATACTGGATGTGAAGAAAATATGGTCATCAAACTGGACTCCATGATCTCTGTGTAGGTTGGGAATTTAAAAAGCAGTTTATCCATCCACCAACTGTGTGGTTTCCTTTTAACAGCAGATATCTCCCTTTCTAAGGGAGTGGAAGTCTGTAAAAACTTCAGTAAAAATATCAGAAAATTCTGTAGGTACGCCATGATAAAAGTAGCATTTGTTTTCTGGACCTGGGAATACAGTTGATTGAACGAAGCTTTAAATCTCTTACCTGAAATCTGCTGCAGTCCCCTGGAGATAGTCCATGAATTTTAGTGGATGTTGGATTAGGATTTGAAGTGCCATAATGATGATCCGGGTAATTACAGACCTGCCAGCCTGACCTTGGTCCCAGGTAAAATCATGGAACAGATAATCCTGGGTGCAATCATGCAGCACCTGCAGAACGGCCAAGAGATCAGGCCCAGACAGCATGGGTTTAGGAGGGGTAGGTCCTGCCTGACCAACCTGATCTCCTTTTATGACCATGTGACTCGCCTGGTGGATGAGAGGAAGGCTGTGGATGTGGTATACCTGGACTTCAGTAAGGCCTTTGACACTGTCTCCCACAGTAGACTCCTAGGGAAGCTGGCAGCCCGTGGCCTAGATGGGAGCACTCTGTGCTGGGTTAGGAATTGGCTGGATGGCTGAGCCCAGAGAGTGATGGTGAATGGTGTCTCATCCAGTTGGCAGCCGGTCACCAGTGGTGTTCCCCAGGGATCAGTACTGGGTCCAGTCCTGTTTAATATCTTTATTGATGATCTGGATGAGGGGATTGAGTCCATCATCAGCAAGTTTGCAGATGATACCAAGCTGGGAGGAAGGGTTGATCTGTTAGAGGGTAGGATGGCCCTACAGAGGGACCTGGACAGACTGGGGAGATGGGCTGATTCTAATGGGATGATGTTTAATAAGTCCAAATGTCAGGTACTTCATTTTGGACACAACAATCCCATGCAGAGCTATAGACTGGGGACAGAGTGGCTGGAGAGTAGTCAGGCAGAAAAGGACCTGTGAGTGCTGGTTGACAGGAAGCCTAACACGAGCCAGCAGTGTGCCCAGGTGGCCAAGAAAGCCAAAGGCATTCTGGCCTGCATCAGGAATAGTGTGGTGAGCAGGACAAGAGAAGTTATCGTCCCCCTGTACTCGGCACTGGTCAGGCCTCATCTTGAATACTGTGTACAGTTCTGGGCCCCCCCGTTTGGGAAAGATGTCAGGATGCTGGAGTGTGTCCAGAGGAGGGCAATGAAGATGGTGAAAGAGCTGGAGCAGAAGTCCTACGAGAAGTGGCTGAGGGAGCTGGGGCTGTTTAGTCTGAGGAAGAGGAGGCTCAGGGGAGACCTCATTGCTCTCTACAACTACCTAAAAGGAGGTCGTATTCAGGCAAGGGTTTGGTATCTTCTCTCAGGTGACCAGTGACAGAACTAGAGGACATGGACCCAAGCTTCGTCAGGGAAAGTTTAGGCTTGATATGAGGAAGAAGTTCTTCACTGAAAGGGTGATTTGCCATTGGAATGGGCTGCCCAGGGAGGTGGTGCAGTCGCCGACCCTGGAGGTGTTTGAGGTGAGACTGGATGAGGCACTGAGTGCCATGGTTTAGATGATGGGTTGGTGTTGATGTTAGTGTTGGGTTATAGGTTGGACTCGATGATCTCAGAGATCCTTTCCAACCTTGTGATACTGTGATACTGTGATACTCTGATTAGATCCTAAGGAACTAACTTTCAAAGTGGTAAAGATGCAATGCTGATTTGTGTGGGGAAACGGATTGCCCAGATGCATGAATGCTTTCGTTATACAACCAGGGATCTGTATACTACATAGATCCATGGTGGTGAGGTGGCTATTGGGGACAAGAAGGGACTAAACCTGCCTTGCCAATTGTAATCATAGATAGGGTTTTTCAATCTGATTTTCATGGTATCTTGTGTCAAATCCTGCAATCCTTGCCTAGTTAACACTCAGCCACACCTCTTGCTGAACTCAGAGGAAGTTCTAGGTAATAAAATGCAAAGTCATAGTGTAAACCCAATTGCCTCTTAACCACATTTTCTTATTGAAATCAGCTTTGCGCTTTGCTTATGTGACAGATGGTGTTCGACACTCATTGTGCACACAGCAGGAAAGACAGCTGGAAGTCTGTACGGTGTGTTCTTATCTTCCCTGGTCCTTCTTGCATGGGAGAGAGATGAATTTACAACACAACTGCAACTGAGCTCTGTACAAAATGTAGGAGATACAGTCCTGGGTATAGGCTGCAGGATTTGACCTGTTAGTCCCCTTTCAACTGGTTAAATGTTTTGTGAATGGATCACCTGTGAGAACTGGTCAGATGGAAAATTTTACTATTTCAAGTTGTCTTATATTTCATTATCCTCTTAACTTTTTAATTTGAAGGCTCTAATAAAATAATCAAATTTTATTAAGCTTGTTTTTCTGCTGGGTAGGCAAACATCACAGAAACCAAATGTAATAAAAAAGCAAATATTCAGGATCATCAAGACACCCTGTATCCATAGTGATTCATTTATTATGCATTAAAGTTATAGTGCTTTAGGCTAGTTTAACTGTTCAAACACATTAGGAGGAATGTTTCAGATAACTCCATCTTGGGAACAGAAAGATGTTTCAGAAAGTGATGTGTTCAGGGAGCTTAAAAAGCAAAATATGTTGTCATAAAGGATTTTAATAGGTGATCTGAGATTTAGGCATCCTGCAGGCAAGGCTATTTAAGTCTTCCAATATTTTGTCATATTTACTGCTCATATTCCTTGAAAAAATATGAAGAATAATTTTGAAGGGCACTTTTCCTGCTAAGCCAGTGTTTTTCATTTTCCTACATACAAATTAAATACCTGCTTTGCCTTTGCATTCTCTGACAAAGGAAAATCTTTCTGCAATAATTTTTGATCCCTTCTTTTGATGGCAATGTTTATCAACAGGCTAAAAACTCTGATGGACCCAAGCAAAGCTTAATAATGTCTGACAAGTTGTTCAAAGTAAAACTGGTTAATGTCACCTTTGCTTAGTCCAGATGTTTTAACTTCGCTTGCCCCTTTGCCCATTATGTGAAAGAAGTAACAATAAATGCTCAGGAAAGAAAAAATTAGCTACATTTCTGTGTTCAGATGGATGAAAACAATACAATAAGCAAATCCAATCTATTTTATTTATGCTCTTTAAGGCAAAAAGCTTTTTTTCCAGTGAAACTCCGTAGTAGATAGTCAACCTAATCTCACAGCATTTACTCCAGAAAATGCCCAGACGGCTGGAGATTCCTAATGCAGAGGAAAAGTCACGTACAATTTTCTCTTCTAAATGATACTGGAAAGCCTTTACAGGTTCAATGAACCCCACTATTTCTGTCACACAAGATTCCCTACCAGATGTGTAAAGGAAATTACAATTAAAACCAGCCAAAAATGACCCAATTAATAATCTCAAGTGTTTGTCTTAAAAAATGCGAGCCCTGAAGAGAGGAAAGTGAAAAATGATGAATGAACAATATATACTGTGAATTTTATCTTGTAATTTTTCTGCTTGTCCTCTCAGAGAAAGCTTTCAAAGAAATTTTTCTGCTAAATATTAGTCCTTAATTTATGCCACAGTGTACTGTAAACAATCTAAATAGATTGTAAGATATATCAAAATTATCATAATAAAGAACATGTTAGGCATCCCATGTTTACCATGGATAATTTCAGTATTAATAAATGGCAAATGTAAGTAATTACTATGATAATGAAGTAATTGTAATAATCTGGGAAACCAAAATAATGTTAAAGTCAAGCGCACTCAAAAGAAATCAGCCTAAAACTACCAGAGATTTAAATCCAGTATTAAATACCATTTTTCTCTGATTGCCAATATTACATTATTTCCCTTTGCAGGAAAACATAATCTAAATAAAAATTCTGTGGTGTTGAACTACAGGCACCATTATCTTCAATCAAAATAGTATTTTATCTAATTACAGGAAAAACATAAATAAAATTCTTGCCCAATCTTACATTACCTTTCCAGCAATATTGTACGAATATCATGTTCTAACTCTGAAGCTTATTTCCTCCAGATTTTGAGTTGTGCTTATTTTCTCACGCACTTTATGCTGGGAGTGGGCTGAGAAGAGATCCGAAGCTGTGATGATAAATACTGCGAGGAAACAAAGAACTTTTACCACATTAGAGGCTTTTATAACCCTTTTTCATTGTGGGAAGAGATAAACTGAACTTTTGGTGCTTTCCCGCATTTAAAACCAATTGTTATGACCTGTGCATTGGTAATATCATTTCCCACCTCATCTTATTAATTGTTTTATATGAATTAATATCAAACACACTTAGACCCGGAATCTAGTTTTTGATTTGTGGTAGGATTTTTTCAGCATGTCTTTGTTTTTACCTAATCCATTTCTCTGAGGTAGCTCTTTGGTTTTCTCAGGGACTTAGAGAAGGTGAAACTCTGTTTCAAATAGGTCAAATACCTTTATTCTCTCTACAACTATATTTAAACTTGTTTCTTTACAATTTTATATAGGTAACCCTTGAAATATGAGATGGCTTTTTGTCAGAGGCTTTCTTTGCTCAAAATGTCTCTGTAACCAGGAAAAGTTACCAAATTAATATCCATATTTACTCCTAAAGCAGTTACATTAGTAACTATTTATAGCAGTTTATGACTGTGCTCTATGTACATAAAGTTGTTACATATTCAGTAAAATAACAAGAAATGAAGATTCGTAACACTTTCAAGGACATGGCTCAAAAAAGCGGGTTTTAATTCTCAAAGATCATTGAATTTCCCATCTCAGTGAGGACACATAACATGAAGGAATTAACCAACCCTGAAAAATCCTTCCTTATGACTATCTGAGTATAAAGGCTTAAACAGTTTAAAAAGAAAGGTATTTTTAACAAGACTTTTAGCTGTTTACACTGCTCCAAGAAATGAGCCTGCACTGTGATATCAGCTTCCACTTGACTGCTTCCAGCGCTCAAACTTATTTGTTCTGAACAAGCTGCACTTTGCAGTGTAGATTGCACTTCAGATAATAAAAAAAAAAAAGAGACAAGGGAAAAGGAACAATTTTATAACTTGTTTTTATGGCTAGTAATAATATTCATTGTGCAGAAATCCCTCTGAAGTTTCCTGAGTAAAGTGTCCATAAATATTTTAATTTTCTTAGGCAGCAGTTTTCCAAAACATTTTTTCCCCAAAAGGGTAACAGCACATCTGTGATATCTTCTATCTGTCCATGAAATTTATCTTGTTCACTGATAAAACCCAGTAATAGCTGCTTCAGGTTTGTTTGCCTCCTGACCAAACATGTCGGGATTTATGACATGACATTTGCACTCTATTTGCAACTTTGAAAATAACAGTTTCTGTTTAAGATTTTGGATAAAACACAAAATATAAAAAAATGGTTATTTGTATTTTTAAAAAAATGATGAAAAAAATTACAAAGACATTTAGGGCATAGTCGGATTCTATAAACATGTTAGTGTCTTTCCTCAACACACTTCGTTGTAATAAATGAATACTACTTTATGACTAAAGAAATGTTACCCTTCAAGTCATTTGGACTATTCCTCTGAGATAGTTGGATGAAAATTTCTGCAATATCCCAACAGTTAATGAAACAAGCAACAAAACTTTATAAGCATGCAAGTTACTCAACTTTCTAAGTTTATATATATATATATATTTCTTTTTCTTTTTACACTTGTAGCAGGTAGACCCTGGTAGGATGCCAGATGCCTACCATGCTTTATCAATCCACCTTCTCAATTGCACAAGGAAAGAAAAAATATGATGAAAACTCATGGGTCAAGATAAGGACAGGGAGAGATCACTTACAGATTACCCTCACAAGTAAAACAGACTTGAACTGAGGAAATTGATTTAATTTATTAGCAATCAAAGGTCAGAGTATAGCAATGGGAAATAAACCCATATCTCAAAACCATTTTCCTTCAACCCGTCTGTTCTTCCCAGGCTGAACTTCACTCCTGGTTTTCTTTACCTCTTCCCCTGCAGAGGATATAGTTAATGAGGTTTGCCATCAGTTCATCACACATTGTCTTTACTGCTCCTTCCTCTTCATGCTCTTCCTCTGCTCCATCGTGGGGTCCTATCCATAGGAGACCATTCTCTAGGAACTTCTTCAACTTAAGTTCTTCCCATGGACTACCATTCTTCACGAACTCCTTCAGCATGAGTCTCTTCCTCAGGGTGCAGTCCTTCAGGAACTTACTGTTCCATTGTGGATGGCCCACAGGACCACAATTCCTACCAGCAAATCTTTTCCAGCATGGGGTCTTCCCTCTCTCCAAGTCCACAGGTCCTGCGAGGAGCCTGCTGTAGCACAGGTTCTCCATGGAGTCACAGCCTCCTTCAGGCACCTCCACGTGTTCTAGCACGGGGTCATCCACAGGCTGCAGGTGGATATCTGCTCCATTGTTGACCTCCATGGGCTGCAGGGTGACAGCCGAACTCACCATGGACTTGAACACAGGCTGTAGAGGAATCTCTGCTCCTGCACCTGGAGCACCTCCTCCTTGTCCTTCTTCATTGACCTTGCTGTCTGCAGGACTTTCTCACCTATTTCCACTCCTCTCTCTGGCTGCTATTGCAGTCCGGCAATTTTTTTCCTCCAGTTCTTAAGGTTTTGATGGCAGGGGTGCTACAGGAATGGCTTCTGGGAGGAGCTACTGTAAAATTCTCCTGTCTCTGACAGGGCACAAGATGAACCTGCTGCTGGTCAAGGCCAAGTCCATCATAGATTGGGGTAGTGCCTCTACAATAGCACATTTAAGAAGGGGGGAACAAAACTGCTATGCAACAACAGCATTCAAGAGACAGGAATGAGAATATGTGAGAGAAACAAGATATTTTGATCTCCCAATTGCCTGATGTATCATGATGATTAAATAGAAGCTATAACACAGAAGGCTTTTACTCAGCTTAGTCTTAGAGAGAAAAGACTGCAACACACCCAAATAAGAAGCATCAACACTGATTTTTAAGGAGTATAACCCAATCCGACCAGGCTAAAAAGTATTTTGGTGTTGTCTTGAGATGAGAAACCAGTTTTCCAAGATCTGTTGTTTTTTAAAGGATAAAATAAAATTTGAAGACAAGACCACCGGTTCTAATTTCTCTGAAGATTCACCATAGCTGCAAGTAAAATGAAGGGAGGATGTATATTATTATTGCAGTTAATAAATGATTTGATCATTACTGTGACGACTCCGTTTGCAACTGGTGAGCACCCCTAAACATCCCTGTATGAACCTCTAACTTGCTCAAAGGCTTATTTTGTAAAGGGGAATGTTACATCAATGATGAGGTACTGGGCTGTGGTACAACAAGTATTTAGAAAGTGTTGTTGAATTTATGACTGCATGGCCTGAGTTTTTTAAAAGATGCAGCCATCTCACTTGATACCACGCCAGACTTATCCCTGTATTGCTCTACTGACTTAAACACACACACGCAATTCATTCACTAGTTTTAATGAGGTTGACTTTTCTCTAGAATATTAACTGCTGCAGTCATAATCTGAGGCCAAGCAGGAATGTGCCCAGAGTTGGGAACAGTACAGGACATGCTGAATTCAGCTAGGTTGATTCTCTGTGGTTGCTCACTGAGTGGTCTTGTGTCCTTGCTATTTCTTTCAGCTTAGTCCTTTGGTAGTTGTGGCTGACTTGGGAAGTTTTAGAGACATTGGCATTGCTATAAATGATCACAGCTGTCATTGACAAAGAGGGAGGGTAAACAAACCCAGTGCCAAAATGTGAGCTCATACTTTGGCCTTTTAGCTGGTAGCCTGTTAGAGCTGGAAAACATAAAATATGGAGGGCATGGGTTCAGGTAATTCAGAGCACTATCAGATTAGTTAGTCATCCTCTCAGATATCCATCTAGATGTTTCAGACTCTTTTCACCAGATTTTGTATCAGGAAAAATTATACAATTCTGATCGGATTGGATCCAAAGCATTTTCATGTTGCTCTTCAGATATGGATGCAGTTTGCATGCTAGGACTATGTGTTAATATCCCAGCAGCAATAGCCTGCAGTAGCAACTGATGCTGCTGGTGGTGGTTACTCCTTTAGTGTGTTCCGTGTTCACCTTTTAGTTATCAAAGTTTGAAACACTCCAGCGCAGCTACTCTGAAGATATTATTCGGAGTTAATGAGTTATGGTTTAATTATTTTAACTGAACAATCTAAAGATTGTTCCTAGTCATAAACTCCTGGAAACAGTATGATAACTCACAACTTACAGTCTAACTGGACACTTTATAAATTTTTGAGAATTCTTACTATTGATTTATGCACGAACAGTAAAAGCTCTTCTCTGTGGAGGAGAGAAGCAGCAGTAGGATTGTGGCTCACATTCTATTCTTGCCCTGGTGCAAATCATGTCTACACCATTGTAAGCTAATCCTACAGAGAGAAATGAATGTGAAATCGTGTTAGTGGACCAGGTTATTCTGAAAACATCAAAATTCACCTGCAACAAGTTTGAACAACGAGCCTGTGTTAATAAATGTTCTGCATTCTAGAGAAGTCTGAAAATGTTATTTTCCCTAGAAAATTTATTATTAATATTATTGTTATAATTATTTTCCCTTTCAAGATTTTATTCGGGAAGAACTAATAACATATTAAAAATTAATGTTCTTTCCTCATACTCTTCCCTCTTACCTTTTCTTATTTTGCTCACAGGAAAAAAAGGATGTGTAATATTGTGAAAGTATGCACCAGAGACTTGTCATCAGGAAACACTGCTACATTTGTTTATGTGCTTAAAGAAATCCATAACTCAAATACTTCTGAAAACTCAAAGTTTTCTTACTTAGATTTTAGAAAAAGTCCAAATAAGAATCATGGAAATTTGCATTTGGCAAATGCTCTTTTCTGACCAGATGTGTTTTCTTGGGAAAATGATGAATCATCTCAAATGTTTTGTCAGATGCTGATCTCACTGGTGATGCCACACATACAGACACATTTCTCCTCATTCAGTAAGGAAACCACCATTTCACTTATTACAGTAATTAGCGGTGATATGTTGCTATTTTTCAAAGCTCCATTCCTAAAACATTGTAGTTCTCTTAATTTCAGAGTTTGGCATAGAAACATGGATGTCAAGGACTACAGAACCAGAAGGCAACTGTAAACAAATAAAAGAAGGAAAAAGAAGGGAAAGAAAATAAATATTGCTCAAGAGTAGTCTAGAATTACCAGATATAGCATAGGGGCTAAAAGAGTTTCAGATACTTTCCAGTAAAATTTCTAATTCCCAAAATTCACAAGTGAAGAGATAGAGAGAATGCACATGGATATGCAAAGCCTAGGTCCCTTTCCTAAGTGGAAGTACAAGCTTGTCTTGAGTACTACACTGAGGGCTCACTTCTCCCCTAATATTTGGAGGACTGCTTGTCCCTGGATGATGCAGCTGCCTCAACCCGTGATTCATATTTTTGAGAAATCACCTTGTTAAGGACAGAAGGACTGCGGAGTCATTGCTCATTGTATAGTCAAGAAAACTTTGATAGGAGACAGTAGGACAATAATGATGATGGACACAGATGACAATGAAGATGATGCTTACAAATTAGCACATCTCCTTGCAATTTACTAAGTCCTTAGGCATTTAAAGCTTAGGAACTCTTATCTAACTTGACGGGCTTTGAGAAACTCATGTTTGTATAACTAGGAAACCTGATGATTAATTCACTATCTTTGCTGCACAAGAAGCACAGAATAAGTCAATGAGTAGTGCAGAAGCTGAAAAACCAGTGGCTGATCACAGAAAAGCTTGATCTAAGTTACATTACCTAGACTCTATACTCCTGCTAACTTCCAGTGCAGTGCATTAATGTTTTCCAGTCCTTTCTAAACTCCAGTTATTCCTTTCAATTTGGTTCACCATACAGAAAATAGCAAAGAGGTCAACATTTTTGAATACCAAACTTCTGATTACTGGTAAGGGCATTATCTATCTGTGCTCCTTTTTCATAGCATTCCAGTTCATCCTAGGTTTTGATAATACTTTGAAGAGAACAAAAAAATTATCCCAGAATTTTCAACATGATCCAAGGGTAAAAGTACAGTATTGTATATCAGACTTTATTTATCAAGTTGAATGCAGGAGCAGGCTTTTTTTGTGAGAAACATCTCACAGCATGGCACCCTTGCCCAAACTTCAGGGCAGGACTGTAAAATTTATACTCAATTTTGTCTCTCGGTTTTATTCAGAAGATGAATAAGACATTAACACTATATGCGGTGCTGTAAGGTGTCTTCCTCATAAGTCTATCTATATCCAGAAATGCAGATAAAATAAATCTCAATTAATCAGATCTGGTTGTAATTCCTCCCAACAGGCACTCAACCTGTTTAAAAAGAGGTAACACTCTAACTTGTTAATTTAGCTATAAAAAGAGCAATAAAACTGTCTGCTTAAGAAGACAAAGCACAGCAAATGATCTCTGAGTGCTGGATTCCTGAAATCTTCTAAACTCCCGTAAATCTTTACTGCATCAGCCCCACTCATTTTGTATTCCAGGGTTGGTCTTTAGACTCAGATACTTCATATGCCTACAGGGTTCACAACTGAACACGCAGTTCTATGTATTTAGTAACCTATGACATCTAAGAAAAGATCCATTTCTGTGGTTTATGTTTCCCTTATAGAGCAGAGCGATCAAAATAGGCTGTATATTTCAGTACTCCTTACAACAGCTGTGAAACAGGATAGAAATAGGATTCTTTATGTTACACAGTGTGTTTTTTATTCCCAGCATCTCTAAAGTCCAATTTTGACCCTTGATAATGTCCTTACTTCCTCTGTCACTTAAGACTTTCATTGCTGTTAGTGCAGCACTAGTATTACAGCTCATGATCACGCAACGTATAGGGAGAATAGTTAACGTATAGGGAGAATAGTCCCCCAGTTTCAGCACAAAGTAAATGGAAAGCAACTGTGCTGTTAGTCTGTTGTTCAATTGCTTCAATAGCAAGTCTTTCTAGATCTAAGTTTCTTTAGAAGAAATTTAAAGCAGCAGTATTTGTGTCATTACTTGTTAGAAAGTTGTTTACTTTATGGCTGAAATATAGTGTTGAAGGATTTAGAAAGAGCTTAAATCCTCAGTTACAGCATGCTATTCAATGTGATGAATGAAGAGTCTGGTCAAGTAAATTACCTCCTCATGCCAGATGTTCTCTCTAATTTTGTTGTGGATTCCACCACGGTTGCATAAATGTATTTAAATTCTTCTTTACTTGTTTTCTACTTCAAAGAAAAAAGGTTTACCAGATTTCCATTTTAAAATCAAACACCTGATAAAGTATTTCATTTCAACTGCCTGATTTTTGTCTCAAATCAGACTTTTTCTGTGGATAATGAAGCCCCAAGGAATTTTAACTCTAACATTATCCCTGTAAATTTGAAATTTATTTGCCTGCAAGTCTATGACAGATACAGTCATATCTCACTGAATCCTGAGGTTTTATGAGTCATCTCTGAATTTAAAAAAAAAAAAAAACAAGAAACTATTTTAAGTACTAGTTGGGTTTTCCACAGACTACTTTTACAGGGGAAAAATCACAGGTTTTGGTTATTTCCAGAGTATACGTTCAAAAATAACTGTTAGTGTAACTTGGGTAGCTTTGCATTTTTAAGTTATACTGCAATAAATGTTCTTGGATCCTTCTCTGCTGTAGTTTTGGTGGTTAAAGTTATTTATGAGATGATGCAAACACTATGGAGAGATAGAAAACATTTGTAGTCTAACCCTGATCCAAAATAAATCAAGAGCAAATCCTGCTAAAACTCATTATGAGATTGGTGAAACGAAGAACAGATTCCAGCCCAGTATGGCTCCTCTTAAACAATGCATTGTGCCAAAGTGTGGAAGAACTTTTAATGGCTTTGGATAACCATTCATCTGAGCAGTGTGATTCATGGCTCTGTCAAATGTGGTGTCATGCCATCCTTCCTCAAATTTATTTCTATGTTGCTATTTTTTTATGAAGACCAAAGTGGCATTTTAATGGGAATTGGCTCACGTGTAAGAAAGGAAAGATGTTTTCTGTGAGGAATTTTCAGTGAATGTAAGGGACAAATTCTAGTCTGAGTCAGTTAGTTCACCACACACCAGATGTAAATGAGCATGAAAGCTGTCCTTGGCTGAATATGAATTTTCTTAAGACCTCACATGCTCTGGAGTCTACGTGCAGTTACATCTGCTAGTATGTGGGATATTGTGTCAGCACTGAGAAAGAGTTTCATAGTCCAGATTTTCATTGTTTTGAAGTTCTCTGAATGAACAAGAGGCTTCAGGAATTGTCAGAGGATGAGGCATTTAGCTAACACCAGAGGGGACTGTGTTGAAGTCTGGTCTTCATGATTCACTGTAGGAAAGAAATTTCTCCTGATAGGAATATTGTAGAAAATTTTTGTAAGCATATGAATCACTCCTGATTTCTAATACGACCACAGATCTTGTCCTAGAATAGAGAAATTTTTGTTCCAAAAAAAAAATTTATTGAAACCAGTGCACTTCCCAAAAGGTGAGTTTTTTATATAAAGGCATTTTATCTCGAAGTTGCAGAGCTGTGACAGTTTGGGATAACAGGTCGGAACCAACACTTTCTATGGGATTAATATCTTCATTTGTCTAGGTGATGAAACAGTCAACACTCCCAGGAAGTTTTCAGGTGGTACAACCTGGGAGGAATGGTTGATATGCCACAGGGTTGTGTTGCCATTCAGAGGCTGGAGAAATGACCCAATAGGAACTCCCTGAAGTTCAGCAAGAAGCATGAAGTGCTTCACCTGAGGAAGAACAACCAATATATTGCTTGCTGTGGGTCACCAAGCTAGAAAGCAGCTTGGCAGAAAAGGAGATGGGGATCATGGTGGACACCAAGTTGAACGTGAGGCAACAATATATTCTTGCTCCTAAGAAGGTTAATTATATCCTTGACTGCATAGGTGAATGTATCATCAAGGAAGGTGATCTTTTCCCTCTTCTTAACAGCAGTGAGTCTACACATGAAGTAGTGTGTCCAGTTCTGGGTTTCCCAGTATAAGAGAGACTTGGACATACTGGAGAGAGCCCAGTAAAGGGCCACGAACATGATGAAGAGTCAGGAGCATCTCTACCAAGAGGAAGGTCTGAGAGAGGTGGGGCTGTTCAACCTGGAGAACAGAAGGCTCAGGTGGGATTTTCACATCTCTGGATGTGAAAACAGGTGCTTCAGCTAGGTACTTGGGCAAAACAGAGCAAATGCAGATCATCTCAGATACCCCTAGTCCTGGAAAGATAGATGTCATTTATTATTCACAGATGTACTAACTCTAGTTTACTTATTGCTAGGTGTTTGTGTCCATATTTGCCTCAACAGCCTATCCAGATGTTAAATACCAATTTAAGGTAATCCATGCCCAGTCCTGGGGCTACATCTGTTCACTGCCCAGTTTTCCCAGGTTTCAACTGTGTTTCCTCAATTGCTCAGAAAAGTAACTATGCCTCTTCTATTGTATCTCCTGCAGGGACACGTTTTGATTCATCTGACAGTCAAAGTACAAATCAGATTTATGGTCTGCTTTGAAAGATAGCCTGTTTCCATCTGTGGGCAGTGCTAATTTCTCTGCTAATTCCTCCAGATTTGTTTGTCAGAGTAATTCTACGTGGTCCTGGACTGCAGATGAATATGTTATTCACTCAGAAGTAGTTACAATTTACAGCATACCTTTTCGCTCAGCAGAAGATACAAGTTCAACTAATTTTTCAGAAACTGAAGTTAGACAAGCTTCTCATTCATGCAAAAACTTGCTTTTCCATCAGTTTTAAATTTCACATTAGAGAACTATCTTGAATCAATGGATGGATTAGACACTAATTCCCGCAAATATTTCTGTAAACACATTATGAGTTGCATCCATAGATGCATTGGTTTTGAGCTAAATAAAAAAATGTTTGCAGAAAGTGTATGCCTTTCTCAAAAACATTCTATTTTAACAGAAAACTAGTGGTTTAGTACAAGTAAGATGATTTTTTTTAATTTAAATAAAGAAATTGCTTAAAGTGTTGATGAAAACCATCCAAGGGAAAATGCTTTTTTTTACCAGCTCAATAAGCCACTGTAGGGCCCAGTTCATATCCTCCAAATTTCACTCATCTAAGTGAGTCAGCAACATTCACTTGGTAGGCAGTAGAGAGATTATCTCCTCTACAGTTTGTCCTGTTTAGAGACAGCTTAAGGATAATGGTGTGACTCACACTCTGGAAGCACCTATTTTTCCACTAATGTCAGGGAAAAGCTAGGTGACTTGTAAACTAGACTCCAAATTTTTAGATGTCTTAAAGTGAGGCAAATCCCATTCTAAAATTGGTACATTTAAAGTCTGAATCACATTGGTAATGTTTCACAGTTGTTTATAGATCTTAGTTATGTTTAGTTTTGAAGGAAAAGTAAATCAGAACAGATATTGTAGGATGCTGATGACAGTGCCTCTGTCCTTCCCTTTTTTTCTGCTTCCAAAGACAACAGCAGTAAAAGTTCTGTTGCAGTCATAACAGAAGTTAAACATGTATAAACTCAGTATGGCAGTGTAAATAAAAAGACTTGTAGCATTATAATGAGCAAATATCAATTTTTTTTTTCCTTAAGCCATGCAAGGTAATTGCCAATTTGTGAATCTTCTGGTATTCTCACACAGTCTAAAGTCCTCTACACTTCTTGTCACTGCTAATGGGGAAGATGGAAAATGCTTTTCCCACCAGTTAACAGTGCCTTTTCAAACACATTTTTGTCTTTACAGTAGCGTAACGGTCTTTGTCTTTTAGACAGGATTATCTTCTCATAAGCATTGCAACCATCGGCTCTCGCTCAAAGCTTTCTGTATAGCCCAGCCTTATTTTTCAGGCTGAGGCTGAAGAGCCCCAGGAGGACCTTCAATTGAAGCAACCACCCAAGCTGAGTTGTGCCCATGAGGAAAGCTCAGCAGCCTAGTAAGGCTGGAGATAGAAAAGGGCAGTCAAGCAGTGTAAGAGCTGTAGAAATACCCACTTAAAAATAAAGAGGGGGGAATTTTGCGTGTTTGTGCAAGGTAAGGCAGAAAGGTGGAAACTGCTTCATCTTATGCTTTGGACTGAAGAGAGCCTATATCTCAACATTTTGAAATAAAGGGAACTCCATGCAAAAGGTTAAAGGATTCTGTTACATGCCCACAGGAACCAGCTTTGCAATGCATGCAGTGCAGCCACTAGGATGTGGAGAAGATACGTGCCCTGGTCTTCCCAAACTAACAAAGTCTTATCTTAGGAGAAAAGAAACTGTTTGCTAATTACTGAAATCAACCTGGCACACTGTGTGAATTCCTCCTTTCTCATCCTCCTTTGTTTTCGAACACTGGTGAAAGCCTGATTATGTTAACCCAGCTATACATATGAAATTGTCTGTCCCGTTTTCACATATGATTTTTTTTTGTGGAGGAAGGAGCCCATAAATAGCACAGCTCTAAGCTGCTGCTGTAAACAACCTCATAAAACACAGGCTGTTTGCAAAGCAGTGCAGAGAAGCCTGTGCAGATGAGCTGCCTCTGCGTTGCCTGGGCTGACTGAGGGGCTGCAGTGGAGAATGCACTCTATCACTTCATTGTGAACACTCCCGCCTCATATATCATCCTCTTCAGTGCTTACGGGCTGTATACAGTTCTGGTTTTCATTTACGTAAAAGCTATACCCTTTTACAGGCTATGCAGCATTGGTATCAGCAGTGTTGTTTATATTTACCTCAAAAACTTATCTGCCATCTTTGAGCAGCCAGCACTTCGAGGAAAATTTACTAGGAAATGTTTTAAAAGTAAAGCCCAAACAATCTTTTTCCTAGCTCTTGGAACTCTGTTTAATGTGATGTATATTGATGACAGATGAATTTTCTACTAAGGCTTCCCATAAACTTTTAGAATATCTTCTAGGAAGTAAAGGTTTTAATCTTTTTAAAATTTAAAATTTTCCTTCCCTCTGTTTTCATTTGTTTCTTCAGACTAAGTCTTTCACAGTTTGTTTGGGTTTTTCACTTTTCAATTTCCAAAAACATTTTGTCAAGCTCAAATTTTGAAAAAAAAAACATAGAAAATATTAAAGTGTGGGAGAATATATTCATTCTTTCCTAAAGCAATTTAGCTTTATAGCTACAGAAAAGTATAGAATTTTACAGTTCAACTTTCTTTTACTTTAGTAGAATGGTGTTCAAAAACAGTTGTGTACTTTCAAAGCAGATGTTACATCTAAAATAAAATACCTTTAATCTAATAACAATCCTTTAATAGAAAAAACAAGTTTCATCTGGAAAAATTCCTTCACTGGGCAGCTTAGAAAAAGAATCTTTAATTCTGTTACCCATTCCTTTTCTATGGCAGGTTGGTCTTGAGATGTTTCTTGCCTATTTTCAAATATTTCATGATATTTTTTCATGCATGATCATGTCTCACATTCAGATTTTAGTCTGTGATTTTCGACCTGCAGTTTTCTTCATAGTTTTAATCCCAAGATTTCTGTTTGTCTTGTCAAGACAACCTTTTTTACACTGCACACATATTTGTAGACTAGCACATACCTTGCTTTTCAGTTTTTGCCAAACACTTTATCTCTTCCAAGTTTTGATTTCATATACAAGCCCATCAGTTAGGTGGTCACTACACCTAAAAAAGCCATCTAGATTTCCCAGAGCTGCAAAATCTTTCTCAGAAGAGTCTGTATTCCTTCTGCTTTTAACGACAGTCCCAAAATATGGTCCCATAAACTGCCTCGTTTGGATTGTATTGGTACAATCCTTTGTGGGGCCAGTCCTGGGCTCTTCAACAAGAAAATAAAGCTGACTAAAATATCTTTCCACCTATTAAAAAAAGAAGGTTGGTTTTTTTTCTACATTCAGGTTTTCAGTGATCTACTTTCCAGTACAGCCTTATAAACAGTTGCCCTGGCAGACCTGACAGAGCAAGTATCCGCTGTAGGAAGAAAGAAAATGAGCAGTCGACAGCTGTGAGGATAGCATGAATGTCTCAAACAGCTTCCTTATCAAAGAAAATCAAGGTTGTGCAAGGGCATCCTTAGGAGCGTGTAAGCATTCTTGTAAGACATGCCTCCCTGTCTTTAATCACTGTCAGCACTTTATTCTCAACTCACTGTAAATTTTCCAGTATGTTTTCCAATAATGAGAAAAGCAGATGACATATGCTTTCACTGTAGTAATGTACAGAAAAGCATTTTGTACTTCTTTCAACAGAAAATACATAGATAGATAGATAACAATGTCCTTAAATGAAAAGATTACTGAATGCAAGAAAAAATACAGGCTTCTTGATTTCTGTATTTAAAAATGGTATCATGTTACAAACCCATTTGAACTCACTGCTCTCTAAATCTCACCTAAAACCCTTTGCAAAGGGTTGCATTGTCAAGTTTTGCTCACTGATTAGTGTTATTTAATATTTTTTGATGGACATAAACATTTTTGAACAGCAACTCTTATTTTTTTTCCTATTATTTTTTTTTGAGGTCCTGCTGACCTCTTTCAGGTGTTTGTGTCTTAATTTGCTGTCTTTCTGGGTATTCACAAGACTTCTCAGTTCAGCACTTCTTACAAATAGCACTGCCTACAAATTTTCATGTTTACAGCTCCTTGCTCATGCTTCCATTTCATTGTATTTGTTACAAGCAGTGACACAGTGTAGCCCCTTTCCTTCCACTATCTTGCTAACAGAATTTGCTGCTGATCTCTCTAGTGTGCCAAGGTATCCAGGTTTATATTTACATAATGATGTTTCATAGATACATTTCTTTTCCCAAATTCAACATATTATTGCAAAGCCTGATTAAAGTCTTAACTTTCCCATACTTGTATTTTATTTTTTAGGGTAAAGTAAGCATATAACCACATTTTTTTAAGGAATTCTTTCTTCCTGGAATAATGTATAACTGAAAGGGATAAAAGAGTGAAAGGGAGAAAGGCTATAAATGCAGTAAAAAAAAGTTATCATATTAATTAATAGATTTGGTATTGGGAAAGGGATAGACATAAGATTATGATGATTTGGAAAATTTAAAATGAGTAATAGTGTTTATACATTTGGATATTAAATTAATTTGGTTGTAAAATCAAATTTAATGTAGGTCTACTGAAAGTTAGAAAGCTCATTTTCCACCTGTGGGTTCTGGTTCTTAGTACATTTTCATCCCTTCACTTATTTTTTATCGCATTTTCACTTTATGCACCCTAGAAAAAAATTAATAGGCTGTCAAGAAGAATGAAACCCCAAGAAACAAAACAAGGGAAGGCCTGTAAACTTGCAAACACAAATTGGAGAAAAATATTTTCTTTTACTTCAAAAAATATGGGGAAAAAACCTGGTCAGGAAAATACGAAAATTGTAACAAGGAATTCACATTGAAAACTGAAGATTTTCCTTTATATTTTGGTTAAACCTTCTTAAAATATGTCTGAAAATAACTGAATAACAGGAGGCTTAACTAAAGAGGTTGTGTATCAAATCCTATCTTGCAGATGAAGATTAAGAAATTATTTAGTAATTCTAGTTCAGGAATGGAATGGCCCAGGGTGGAAGAAACATCTACCTCACCTCTCCACAGAACCAAGAATCATAAGGACTTTCTAATTAAATTTTCCGTTCTTTTCAAAATTTGAGAACCTCTCTCCATTAGACTTTGTAAAAGCAAAATGATCCTCCAGATATGTTGCGACGGTGAGTATTTTATTTCTGAACATTGTAACAATCACATATAACTGAAATTCCCCCCTTTCTTTCTTTAGAAGATGCAGTATAAGGTATAGACAATCGCAACAAGGCAGTGTGCTATATCCAGTGCAAAACACCCATTATCCTTTCTTATACAGGATCTGACCATTGGCTGCTGTGTAGGATTTGGCAAATGGGTCTTGATCACACTTAACTGAACAATTCCAGATATGGATGGACAAACATTTGGTGCTCTGCATTGCTCCTCTGGATTTGCAGTTTGTTGGTCAATCTCACAGTCAGGAAAATTTCAGCTGCTTTGAAAATAGAAGCCCTTGCTCGTTTGTTTTCTTTTCTTATTTAAAAAAAGTTTCAGTTTATTTCATGCAAGAATGATTTTAGTCTTATGATCAAAACAAGTAATGTACTGTAGTATAACATAAATTGTCATGACTTAAATAGATTTAGACTTGACAGACTGTGTAGTATCCAAGTCGTTCAAGTATAAAAGCAATGAATGCTATTACGCCTATCACAAGAATTGTGGCTGTCAACTGCAATCACTTCTGTAGCATTCTGGAAACAAGGACAATTCAAATCTTCAAATCACAAAACATCTGCTTCTGTAATGCTTCTTTCTTCTCTGGTGTTTACCACTGAACTTACAATCATAGCATAGTTTGGGCTGGAAATGGCCATGAAGGTCATCTAGTCCAACCCCAAACTTTTTCCCAGAAAAGGGGCATGAAGGTGATCCAAGGGCTAAAACATCTCCCATATGAGCACAGGCTGAGAGAGTTGGGACTTTTCAGGCTAGAGAGGAGAAGTCTCCAGAGAGACCTTATAGCAGACTTCCAGTACTTAACAAGGCCTACAAGAGAGCTGGGGAGGAACTCTTTATTGGGTAGTGCAGTGGTAGAACGAGGGGTAATGGTTTTAAGCTGAAAGAGGGGATATTTAGACTAGATGTTAGGAAAAAAAAATTACTGTGAAGGAGATGAGGCACTGGCACAGCTTGCCCAGAGAAGTTGCGGATGCCCTGTCCTTGGAAGTGTTCAAGGCTAGGTTGCATGAGGCTTGGAGCAATCTGACCTAATGGAAGGTGTCCCTGACTATGGCATAGGGTTGGAATTGATGATCATTAAGGTCCATTCCAAACCAAACCATTCTATGATTCTTTTGTAATTTGTTTTTGATATGTCCCTGTAACTCTGGTCATTTGCCTTAAAATATAACACATATTGTTGTATAACCATAATAATAGTATTGATATAATTAGAAATCCATTTACATAGTGCCCTGTTGTGGGGGAAAATTCCTTGTAAGATTGCAGCAAGATAAACTTATAGGCAGGACATCAGGATTTTCAATAGGAATAACAATAGTATGTATCAGAAAGCCTTTTGGAGCTCAGCATTTCTGTCTACAAAGCCATGCAGAATCACCTTTAACAGGAACAGCTTGTATGACAGCGAGCTTACAGGGCACGTAGTGCCGTATTACTTAAAACTGCAGTAAATAAACATAAACTTCAACACAATGTAACTTACTGGAAATAATTCTAGTAGACACAGATGGAGGATGATCATGAAGTGCTGATCAGTCTCTACTCAGGTATGTGCAGGTTGAGAAACTGGGGTTGACCTTACTTTAATGAGTGTCCTGTGCTTACAAAACAAAGAAAGACATACAGCTGTGCCATGGGCCTGCAGCCCAGCTCTTTGCTCAGTTCAAGTAGCTCTTGGAGAAAGTATTGGCTTCACTGATGTCTTCTGGAGCAGCAGCTGTTCCTTCAGTAATTGAAATCATTCTCTTCCTGGCTCCTGCTGAGTCCACCAGCAGCTGAGGCTGGTTCCCAGCCAGGGGAGCAGAAGAGGAGCCCTGCTTCACAAGCTCTTGGTAACATGGGGAGAATGCTAGAATGCTGTGAAATTGGATTGGATGATGACCTTCTGTATGGCCTTTGAGTCAATATTAAATATAGTGTAATCCAAAGAGAATGGTGAGGTGAATTTTTTGCTCTATCCCAGTGTAAAACCTCCAACAGCATCTCCCTCCCCTTGGCCCTATACAAAACTTCAGAGCACATCAGCTCCCACTGAGTGCAGTGGAAGTCCATGCTATAAAGCAATTTTGCATGTCATTCCTCAACCTTTGGCACATGTTGTATCTTGAATAACATTGTGTTTTCTTCTCCAACAGGCCCTTTATCAGGCAGTAGCCTTTCCCTCTCCCCACCCAAGAAAAAATTTCTGTCCTCTCAGTGTGATTACAGACCATTTAATTCTATAATAGGTTTCTTTTATTATTCCCTCAGGCATGCAAATCAAATTTTACTCAGTACCAAAATCTTTGTTCTACAAAGAATGCTGGCATCGAGTGTAGTGAAAAAATAACATTGCTTTTGAATACGGTCTGTATTAATAGAACTCCACTACCTTTTTTACTTTGAAAGCAAACATCTGTCAAAGTTTATTTGCTCCATCGGAAAGGCAGGAGTGTCTTAAGGGAAAGCACACAATAAAAGCAGAAAGATTATTGTGCAATTATACCTTTCTCTGTCTAAATGTTTAATTAGATAAGCTGCCACAGAGACAGAGATTACTTTGGCATCCATCTGCCCTATTTATTGACGTTATAAATGCAGTGGAAGTCTGGTGAATTTGATCACAACTGCCACAGCGAAAGAAGGGAGCTGGTAGTCTGAAAGAGACCAATTTCAAACAACTTTTCAACACAGCTGGGTGGCTCTTTTCAGTAGGACAGCTGCCACTGATTAATCTTGTGCTATCCGAGTGTGGGATGTACCAACTTGAGAGCAAATTTGAATATAATGTTTGAAGTCATAGCACCTTTCTCTTACCCCTCTATTATTACTCTTAAAAGTGTTTTCCTGCTTGCTTATCACAATATTAGTTTGATTGCAGGTATTTTAAAAGCAGCAGTAATACAGGTTTTTATTGCAGGCCTTGCTTCATGCTGCTCTCAGAAAAAGCATAGAAGAGAGACATGATTTCCATCACACAGAGCCTGCAAGCTCAGGCAGTGCATAATATGTGGAGGAATGAAAAAAGAAAATGAGGCCAAGAAGCTTGCAAAAGTTACAGACATATAAGAGTTTTCCCACGTGATGTGTAAGTCTAGCTCAAGGCTATAAAAGAGTGGGAATATTCAGACACTAGGCAGGAGAGATAATAGTTCCTAAATAACAGAGTTGCCCAGTCCTGTGGTTACCAATGGCTTTGCTTTGCGGAAAGAAAAGTGGTGCTTGTACAGATATTGTGTTTTCCTAAATTGCAGTCAATAAATATTTAAGTTTAAAGGCTCCATTACCATTAAAAATCCCAAGATTAAATGTCTCTGTTTTCACGACACCTCATAAGGACAGTTTATGGGTGTTCTTAAGCACATGCAGCCCGCCTAGAAAACTTGAGCTGTGGCATAAAGGCTAATAATTCAAGATGGCATTTGTATGGCCAAACGTAAGAGTAAGCGTCAACACCAAATTAAGAAATCTATATTTACGTGTTTACCTGAATGTCTAAGCTTCCATTATCAGCACAGTCAACAGAAATTTAATCCATCCAGATGAGGGTAAATTCAGATGCCTGCGTGTCATAATCTGAATTATGCCTTCTGTACTGGTACCAAAGACCTTATGATATACTCTAAGTATTCTTGCTGAGCTCCATCTTCAGAAATGCACCCTTCACATATAGTCCTGTATATTATCTAGCAGCCCAATTTTGGTATATTTGATACCTGGGGCATCCCAAATGAAGAAGAGGATTTTCTGGGACATGATGAATATCCTTCTTTTTGAAAAGGTCAGTAGGATCTAAGTAGTTAATATTTATCATTTTATGTCTCAGTCCTGAAGTTAGTTATTATGTGGTTATTTTGCGTAGCAGATTTTTCTCCTGTGTTGTTCTTTAGACTTACTATTATGTACTGTTTTATCACCTGGATACTTTTCTGGATTTTGAAAATGTGTTAAATAGTGCTTCAATTACTTTCAAAAGAGGTAAGAAATTCAGAAAATAAGTGGGGAACATTTCACCTTTAGCAAAGAGAGAAGAGGCATTGAATAATGAGCTACATGAAGATGATGTCTCACAATCCATTCTTTTCCTGGTTCACTAGTTTTAGATTGCTATTTAATGATTCTTTCAGTAGTATTTTGGAAGTCAGATCTTTATTTTTGGATCATGTTTTGAAGCCATTTGATGAAGTGTTTTGTAGGGGAAAAACAGAGGAAAATATACAAGACAATCAAAATGAAAAAAAAGAAAGAATATGAAATACAGCTGGATTCAGTTTTGGCTGCAGACTTGAATTCAGGCCATGAGCACTGATAAATTTGCTAATGAATCTCACCCAGTTTCTGTAGTGTATCAAGACCACTCTCATTTGTATCTTCTAGTTGTTTTACTTCAATTATACTTTGGGGTACATTTTGAATCAAAAAGTGGGATGTGCAGTTAGTGTGTTATTATTTGTGTGTTATATTTTCTTAACATCCCAAAATAGGATGCTGTGAACTTTCTGGTGTCCTGAAATCTTTATCTGTATGCCTACAGCTGCTGCATAGGAATTTTAGAACTATAATCCTTTCTTGAACTACTCATCACAGTTATGTTTCTTCATGCCATTATAGGACAAACCCACTTATTTTTCAAATCAGAGAGATGGAGAGATTAATGCTTCTGTATCATCTGTTTCTGCAGATGTTACTGAAACACTTTACAAGAGGCAAATGTCATTGTAAATCAATATTTGTAATTGCAGAGCAGAATGATCTGCTTCCAATGGCTGAGAAGCAACTAAATTCAGACACAATTACAAAACCATAATACTGCAGACAAGCAAACCTGCCCCCTGAAATGAGTATTGCCACAAATTCATTTTCTATATTGTAAGAAGAATGCTACTGAAGTATTAGCCTGTGAATTTCTCTTTTCATTCACCCTATATAAGTACACTCTACTACATTTATCTTCTTAAACCTTATCATCCTCATTCGGACACCAATATTAAACATACACAATACCTCTAAACATATTTTTTTCTGTGTATCTCTGTCTTGACCTGGATTTCTTCCACCAATTTTATTATTGCAGCATTTGTACACTTGTTCCCTTCTGCTCCTCCAAAACCTGTGGCTGTTGTGATTTCAATCACTGGAATCCTAATGCTGGTTAAAACCCAAACAAGTTCATAAGCCTTAAGCCTTTAACAATGCAGTAGACAACCCATAAAATGTGCATCACTCACAGGCCCAAGACATTCTGGTTCCCATTACCTTTAGCCGTTGCTATAAAAATATTCCTCTAGATATGCTAACAGAGCCACATTCTGGGGAGGCACAGAAATCTTTTGTCTAAAAATACAAAGCTCATATTAATAAGCAATAACATTCATAAGAGCAGCAAAGCACTTCAGAGTGAACCATCAGATTCAATGACATATTAAATGCCAGACAGAAGTACCAAGAATAAAATATGGATTTTAATGATCTGTTTTCTTGTATTGGACATCTGAAGATAACCAGTTCAACAAGACAAAATATTTGCTTGCAGCTGGGTCTGCCTACAAATTGGTCTTTGAAAATCTTCTTGGGAAAAAAAAAGTTATGCCAACTAGAGAAACTAATTTACCAAAATGTAATTGTCAGAAAGATGTGATTCTTTCATGACCTCACTCAAAATTATCTGTACTTCAATTCAGGTGATTCAAAATGAATATATGTATTTTGTTATGAATTATGATCAATTGTCACTCTGTTCTCATGGTTGATGTGGCTTCAGATGTTTTTGATTCGCATAAAAAGGGAAAGAAAGATGAAATCTTGTTCAGGTCAAAATGAGCTCAGAAAATTGAATTTCAATTAATTTTCTTTAAAAATCAAAACAATTTTGCAATTTGAAGTGTATGTTAAATGTGAACCATTTTATTTTAATGTGAGGAGAAAGGCTTTGCCTCTTCTCTGTGGTAAATATCAACAGTTCAAATATTTTTATTTTCATGGAAACAATTTGTTCCCCTTCATCTAAAATGAATTTAAAAACTCTTTAATTCAATGTATTTAGTTTGATTTTCAGCTTTATTTTAATTTTTGCCTAAACTTCATATTATTTTAAAAATAAGTTATTGTAAATCTATTATACAATAATAAATACATTTTTAAAAAATAAAATTGTAGTGTATCTCTACAGTTTCATCATTACTAGTCAAACTTCACAGAGTTTTCAGTTTCTGAATTAATAATGACCAACAGTTTAGATACCAAAATAACAAAATAAAATACAAGTAGTATGAAAAAAATTTTTAACGCAACTTGTAAAATTAATTAAACTTAAAATCTGAAAATGAAGACATTCTGCTTAGTTACTTTTTTAAAAAGTGTAGTCTGATGCAATATGTCTCAACTGTAAGAGCTGTTACGAAACTCCTGATTTCTATTAATTCTTACTAGGGTGACTGAAGGTTAGGAGAGTATTCTGGGAGAGACACTCTATTATTGTAGTGCTCCTATGACCTTTTCTTATATTCTCTATAGATATCTACTCTTAGCAGCTGCTAGAAGAAGGCTGATGGGGAAAATGGGTCTTTGCTTTTTAATCTGATACAATGTCTCTCATGGTCTTAAGTCATCTAGCAGTTGCCACCATCATTGAGATTTAATAAACTGAGCAATGCAAAGATTATTAAGAAGAATAAAAAAATATTAGTTCATCTGAAAGATTTGTAATGGACTTTGAGAAGAGCATCAAAATATATCCATGTCTGTGCAGAAAATCTCATTTTCTTTGTAGGGCCCTTTCACTCTGATGGGTCATACAATCTCTTCCGTGGTCAGAGAGACACAGTTTTGGGCTGCATAAGTCAGGTTTATTATTTGTCCTCTGTTAAATTGAGACATGACAAATCACCTTACCTGCTCTTCGTGCAGCGGATGCATGTAGAGACAGACAGGCATTTGGAGATGGTCTGTCCGCACTCTTAATACAACCATGGCCTTGTTTATGGCCCTGTGGGTAAAGAAACAACACAGCTCTTGCCCAAAATGCTAAATCTTCTTCTCCCAAACCGAGGCACCTTTTCACTGGCTTGTGACATGCTTACCTACTCTGGAACTAGGATCTGAGATGTGGCCTAGAACGAGTCAAAATCACTCATGGAGTATGTTTGCAGCTGGAATATAGGTCAGTCTCACATGGACACAGCCATGAGATCCAACTTTTCCTTTTCTGGGTTTTGCATTTTTTTTTAATCCAGCAGAAATCTTGGGTGAAAAAGGACGGAAAAGAACAAAAAGGGAGGAACAAGTACCTTTCTGGGGCTGGCTGTCCCTCCAGTCTCTTCCTGAAGGACTTCTTATCTAGCCTTCCAGATCTTTCCAGAGAATCACTTTTCCATATTTTTTTCTCAAATGCAGCCATCTAATCCACCTAATTTCTAGCCAATTTCTGGACTACCAAGTGTGTCAAAGTGGTAGCTTCATAATGCCTCAAAGGACTCAAAACTGTAACACAGAGGAGATGCATAGTTTCTTTAGCATGCGGTGCCTGTGAAGAAAACATCTCAGTTCTCTGAGACAGCTTCATGGTGCTCACAGATGTGACACAGGAGCTATGAGTGACCAGCATCCATCCAGAACAACAGCTCTCAGGTGGGTTCTCCTGTGATACCACAAACATTCAAGGGGCAGAACAAAACACTATAGCTGTTTCTCCTGATTTAATGTTCTCATGCCTTGCGCTCGTCTCATGGAGATTTGCACCTTGATTTTATTTTTTTACTAATACTTAGTCTCGTAGAAACCTTATTCAAGCATGTAATCCATGCATCTGGCCAATCTTGCTGATTTCTCTGGGCCACAGGAGAAAAAGGAAAGGGTAATTTTTGGTCTATGCTGTTCCTCTAGAGTGATTCAGGAATCTAGTGTGTAAAGTTAAGCATATTCTGCATGTGCAATAATCAGAGTTTTAGACTGTTTTTTCTTGTGAAAAGGAGGAGGACAGGAACTTCAAAGGTGCCATTAAAATAAACCTTCCTCCTTTAAATGAGTATTTTTGAAAATTCTCATCCCCACATCATTATTTTGTGTGGTGCTCCACAGGCTTTATGGTATTAATAGCATCATACAGATTCACGGAAGGATGCACAAAGCCTCATGTAGGTTATTTATACAGATTCCCTCCATAGTTAACATGACAGAAGAGAGCCAAGATCAGAAAGAGAACCAATTACCAACATCTACCTTTATGTGCAGTTAACTCTTCTTTCAATTGGTTTTGTTTCATATGGACTCCAAAGTGAGTCTGGACAAGACCAGATTAATCTAGGTTACAAAATTTACTTTTAGACATAGAAAATTAGGCAGTAGAAATCCCATTTTAGATTACCAGGGGACAGATAACAAGCCGGACAACCTTTATGTCTCCACTGAAAAATAGTCAACCTAAATTTTATGTTAGCCATGGAGATGTTGAGCTGTTACTGCACAGGCTCTCAGTGTGCAGTGGTGCATTGGCTCCTACAGTCTGTACAGTGAGAAAGCCACATTTCTTCTCCTTGCATAGTAATGCAACTGTAACTACAGAAAAAAATTCACTTCTGCTGAAGTCCCAGATCTCCTTTAGAGAAAATACAATAAAATTTTCTTTTAATTCCCTGGCAGGTAGGGTTAAAACTAATTAAGCATGTGAAAGTAAAACAGATGATTTGCAACAAGGTTGAACAAATGTCAGGATCCATGTGTCAAGTTGCAGTAGTCCAAGGAAATTCTTTGCATCCATACGCTTTTATGCCTCTAGAGACTTGTAGTCTAGACAGAGCCAAAGACAAATTCTTGACTATCCGTGCTGGATTCCATAATATGGTTCAGTAAAAAAGTATTTAACTTCAAACCTGAACAAGCAGCGTATGAGAGAGGGAGGGAATATTTAGTCTATTTTGGACTACCTATTAAATATCTTGAGAAATTTTTACTTCTTTATCTCATCATAGTACTATTAGCTGCAAAAAATGTGAAAGCCTGAACATTGTCTTCCAGCTGCCCAGAAGGAAATAAACTCATAGAAGCTGTACCAGATAAACTGGAAATCTCTGCAAACACACACAGAAAAAAATCAAGGCTTTCACAACACTTCACACAAAGGTCTCAGTACAGAAATGTATTTCCACAGCTCCCTTCACTAAACAGGACACACGCCAAAAACCCAGCTAGTCAACCAACCAACCAAAACTCTGGGGCGCGAGGAATGAAGTATTTACTACAGGGCTATTCATACTAAAAGAAAAGAAGAAAAGGAATACCCATGCAGTTGGCAACCAACTGAACTAGAGACTTCAAAGTACTGGTTTACAAAACATTTTAGAATACCTTGAAGTATATACAAGTATATATACTTGGCTACGCCATTTTAGTTTCAAAATGTAATCTTTCAGAAAATGAAGACTAAACTTCCTGGAGAATTGCATTCTCTTTCTGAATGTGTATAATAAAATACCCCCACAATTATTATGATAACAGTTCATTCAACCATATAATGCTTTCTCTGCAGAGGAAAACCAGTAGCATTTTTGGCAAAGGGCATCTTTACTAAGGCAGAGGTGGTCTGACTCCATGTGACAGAAAAATAGACTGGTACTTTGAACAAACATCGCTTTGCATGAGGGTATCCTGCAAGAGAAAGCAAATTGACAGCCACTTCTAGCAAATAAATGTTCAAACACAGACAAAAAAAAAGGTCAAACACTGGCCATTAATCCCATTAGAAAAATAAAACACATTTATCGCTACCTCCTTTTCTCAACAAGTCTACTCAGGAAAGAAACCAAGGAAGGGGAATCTCCAGAGATGCTGAAAAGACATAGGCAATATGGAAAGAAGGAGGAAGATCTTGACAAGAGGGGGATAGAAAGGTCAATGTGAGAAAAAGAATGGAAAAGAGAGGAGTCTCTCTGTGTGTCTGGTGTTTTGACAGACTTCACACTGAGTAGGTAAACAGATCTACATCAGCTTTTCCAGAACACAATGACTCCACATGAGCATATCTGCAACTCCAAAGTTTCCAAAGTTACTTTTAAATTCACAGGCACAAAACTGTACTTCATACCTTTCAACCTTTGGGTAATTTGTATGGTGAGACTTCCTTATATTTGTGGCACATAAAAGCAAATTTGTCTTGAGGTTTCTTTCTCTAAAGTGTACTTTTATATTGCTGATGTATAATGGTTTATACTATTATTAACTACTAAAAATAAAAGAAGTCTCTACATTAAAAATGACATTTAATTAGAATCAAATTTTGGGAGTAGACTTTAATAACTGCAGTTATTCTGAAAGAATTGCAGTTACCTAATAAACGAGTACTGAAAATCAAGGGAATGCACAGTCATAATTAAATCTAAAATAAACACAGTTTAGAGACAGTATGGTGTGGTTTAGTTATCTCAAAGACCTTAATTCAGCCTTAGCAGAACACTTCAAATTAAAAATTGCAGTGATCCTGGTGCTAAGAAAGTTGTCATGTTTGTTGTGTACGTGCTACTATAATAAGCTTAATCTCCCCATTATTGTCCCTATATGAGGGACAGCAAGGATTTTTAGAGCAAGTCCCTGGCATCACTTACACAAATATACTGTAATACAGGACTCTAATCAAGTGCATATCCAATATTAAGGGATGGAAATATTCTGTTTCTGTTATTCATGTAGCCATTATGGCTGTTTCAGTTTGTACATTCCCTTTCACAGACACGTCATGTTCCTCAGTGCAGAGACTGCAAGACAACTCTCTTGCAACCATAAAATAATTTTTTGTGTAAAGTAAGTATACATGATTATTTAATTACAAACTCTATTTGCACGAAGAGTAAAACAACCTGACCTATAGTTTCTCAAATTCTGAATGCTTAACATAGCAGTTTCGAAATGTTTTTTTGGCAGAGAAATCATTTGCATCTGTCTATGCAGAACACTGCTGGGAAACAGGCTTTTTTTCTAAGCAGAGGTTAGGTAGCTAAGTAATTTCTTTGAGATTGTTAGATTGTTTTTTGATGATTAATACTTCATCTGGCTTTTAGGCATATAGCATATGTGGTATTATTTCTTTGGTTATATTTAGTAGCAAGAATTGAGTTTTATCAAAGTAACAAGACTGTAGATTTGTTAGGACATTGAGTGAAGGGTCATGAGTGGGAACAGAAGTGGGACTCGTTCAAAAGCTTTAAGCTTCTCTGTCACCTTGGACTTCTTTAAAGCAAACAAAGGATTTGAAGATTGGCGTCTCTCCTATTTGTTAAGTGTCAGAGAAAGATACCGAATCATTGACCCTGAAGACTGATTTCTTTCAGAGTATCCACAAAATTAGTGGAGGGAGGTCACTACCAAAGAGGGAAAATGGCCTCAAGTTTGATTCATACTTAAGGATTTTGGAGACAATGATGCAAGTACCTCTTCCATTCCTGACCTGAAATCTGACCTGGGCCCTGAACCTCTCCTGTCTCATCTGTTGTCTGTAAATTGGAGTGGCAGCACTTCCTCACCTTGCAGGCACATGGGGAGGTAAAGACACTAGGACAATACTGTAGGGAAAACCTGTGGTTTGGGCATCCGTACATTTGAGTTAAGGAAGCCTGAGCAATTAAAATTGCTCCAGACTACCTGCAAAAATTCTTTCTGATCCGAAAATGCCATGAATAGGTCTTTCTCTGAGGAAAATCAATTATGAGTGTGTTTGGTGGCTCTTCTTCAATAATGATGGAAAACGTCTGGATAGGACTTGAAGCGGCCAGTCTCATTCAGCAGATGGAAAAGACTGAACTCTTTATGGTATACTTTTCTTCCTCCATTGTCCCTGAACACACGTATGGGCCAAATTACCTATTGCCTTTGAGATCTGTTGTCATAGGAGTAAATTTTCTGCTTTCTGAGGGTCTCAGCAATGGTTACAGTTTTTTCTCTTGAAATGAAATATAGGATGAAGTATTTCAAGATTACCATGAGTGTCAGAGGCTTCTAGTTCAGAGGGAAGGGCTGTGGGGGCTTCTCTGAACTGTTCTTCTCCTTGTATTTTGTCTGTCTCATGTGCTTCCTCCTTTTCTCATATTAGACCAAATTCTTCCAGTTTGGGAAAGGCAATGAATTAACAGATTTTCTGATAATACTAAGATATTCAGAGTGGTAAAGGAAAAGTCCTGTGCTCTGTCCCCTATACAGCTCTCACAGAACTTTGTGACTGGCAGGTGAAACTCAGTGGAGGCAAATATAAGGTGATGCCTGAGATAGAAACCAATCCAACTTGGGTGTAATAACATTACAGACTCTGAGGTGACCGTTACCATTCAGGTGTGAGAGCCTGGGGTTGTGATTGTATGATGAAACCATCAGCTTGGTGCACTTAGCTGTCAAGAAAGGAAGTGAAATGTTAGCAATTATTAGAAAAGGGACACAGAATGAAGGAAGGAGTATTACAATGCTACCGTGTAAATCTATATTTTGCCCATGCTTCAAGTGCTGTGTACAGTTCCAATATTCCCATCTTGTGAGAGTTATACAAGGCTGGAAAAGATTAAGAGAAGCACCTCAGGTGCAATCAGTGTGAGAAACTGTTTCTGTACCCGGAGTGACTAAGCTGAAAATCTTCAGTCTGGAAAAGAGACAACTTAGGATAGCTACAGAGTGAGAGGAAAGAAGTGGAGGTACAGCTGAGGTCTTTAAAAATTGTTGTTGACATGGAAAGGTTTGGTAAGATAGATTATTTACAATCTCTTTCAATAAAGGAACTATGCATATCGAATTAAACCAAAGGGAAGAAGACTGAGAAGAAACAAGAAGTATTTTTTTCAGCTTGCATGTAGTCAATCTGTGGATCTCCTTCGACAAGGTGTAGTAAATGACAAGGTTTCCACATGCTCATGGAAACTCTGGGCAAGTTAATGAAGCACAAAATGATTGAATATTCTTAAATTTTTAGAAAATTAAGTTGCAAAAGGCAAAAAAAGAAAAGAAAATAACAAAGGAAGAAATTCTCCTATAAACAGCTATACTTTTTAAAATTTTTTTTATAACTGCCCTTACCATTACACTTAGGAATAATAATAATACAGCTTTTATTATTATTCGTATCTTCACCATTAGTCAGTCTAATCTTTCTTCCAGGGAAGATAGCTAACTTTCCTGACACAAAGACTCAAGTTGGTGCAGGGGTGATGGTGTAAAGGAGCTGCCTCTTTAGGGGACTGAACCGTTGGGTTGCGCTACTGTAATTGCAGAGTCAAAATGAGCAGTCATATGGGGAGGCAGAAATGGGAAGTAACCGAACCTGAAGAGCCAACAGGAAAAATTGATAAGAAAACAACATTTTTATATTTGCCATGGAGGGTGAAAAGCTTTGGCTTTGGAGTTAGCTTTTAACACAGTCAGGTATGTTCTTTAGCCAAGACTAAGTGCAAAATAATGATGGGACTTTGTGGATTTCATAAGGCAGCTGTTTCCATGTATTTGCCGCTGCTGCCATGATTTGAGATTGCAAACAGATGGAAAGGTAGTCTGCACAATGACAGGGGAGGCATCCATGAAAACACACATTTCTTAATAGGTGACTGCAGCTTAAAAAATAAACACCTATAAGGTTTGATGTGCTGTGGCTATCCAGTTTCCAATATAAGCAGAAATAAAAAACAATTTACCCTGACAAGAAAAACAAAGGTTAAAATACAAACAGTCTCTTTGGTCTATTGTAGCCTGGCTTGTCTTCATACCTCTGTCTTCATGACAGGATTGAACTCTCCTCAAGCTCCGAAACTCCACAAGACCCTCTGGCTGGAGGCCTTGAATGTAATCTTGGTTTCAGAGTGTACCTTGTACAAATGTCTTTGATTAGGTCAGATATTTGGCAAGTCACTTGAAAAATGCCTAAAGGACTGTAGTGAACATAGCATTCCACTTCCAGATAAAAATTCTTCTAACATAGGCACCAGAAGACAATATTACTCCAGAACTGATGTGAGTTATACTCAACTGGGGTTAAATTAGGTAACATATTTTTTCTCTGGGCAGTTTCCCTAAATCTCCATGTAGGTTCAGCAGAATTACAGTGTGATCATAGCCTGTCACAAGGCCCAGAACTGCACCTTCTGGACATACTGAATTGAAATCACTTGTGTCCAGTGTGCCAGCTAAAGGACTTGACAGAAGTGTTTCTTATCTCCACAATGGTAAGGCTGCTGGAGACTTTTTTTCTAAGCTTCAGAGTCCTCCAGCTTTACCTTTGATTTCGGCAGTGGTGTACTGCCCTACAGCCCTTCATCTGTAATGTCATGGTATCAGTGCTTGACTAGACTTTTTCCATATAAAAGACAATTCAACACAGCAGGTACATAGAGTGAGAATCAGTTCCCTGTATTCTCATCACCTCTCTCATCCACCTTTCACAAGACGAAGGATGGTTTTTTACCCATAACATCTGGAAGTATTCAGCGGACAATGGCTAATAACAACTCCTCAGGCTGTGTCCTAGGGAGTGACCATGCTCCTGGCACAACTAAGGCAGAAACTCATGAGTTGGTTTGCCTTCAGAAACTATAAACTATCCTTTGGGACTCCCAGACCTTTAGCCGTGAGCTATCTCTGTGGCTCTGGGAGGTTCAACCTTGGAGAAGCTAGTCTGTACATTTGGCTGCAATATCCTCCAAACCTTAAAGTGAATCCTTCTCGGGGCACATTCCCAGCCAGTGGCCCCACAAGTCAACATACAAACATTTTTCTGTCTACAATTCTGTATTGAAGCATGACCCCTGTGTGAAAAGGGCTTTTAACAAAGGTTTTGAGCTCAAACCCATAATGATGATGTCACAATGATTTTGGGGCTAGGCACTCACTGTTCTTATTTCTTTCATAAAACTTTTTGAGATCAAAAGGTTAAAAATGAAGGTTAAAATTTGCCATTGGAGGTGTGGTTCTTCTTTATCTGAAGAGCATTTACTAAAGAATATCATTATAACATTATATTTATTTTGCAGATAAAAACATATAAAACAATAGCTGCCTTGAAGACTTTTTGATAGAATAATTCATAATGATCTTATACAGTGTGAAGCAAGACTTCTTCAGTGATGAATCAAAACCCGTGAGTGGAGCATTTCAGTGAGTGGTGCTTCACAAGATGAATATTGTAGAAGCATAACGGAGAGGGAGAACAGTTTTTTGAGCAAAACCTGTGTCTTAGGATTCTAAATCCCACTTTCGGAAAACAGGTGCTCAGGAAACAATTCTGAAAATAGAGTTTTAGTTCCTAAATCACTTAAGAGACCTGTTGAAAATATTGACTGAAAATTTGTCTTGAGTCATTGCAGAGTCCATAATATGGATGGAGACAACATATTTTTTTCCATTTCTTATGGGTCAGAGAAGAGACAAATTTTTCCATGTTACTGTGAATATAAATCTTTTTGCATTGATCTGTTTCTGCATAATGTGAGCAAAGCATTGGTTTTCACCCTACATGCACCCCTCTGCTATCCTTTAACCTTAATTAAGCTACATAGTCACACAATGATGAAGGGGAGGAAATATTTTATGCCTCTGGAATTACTGATTCATTCAGAAGCAGTGTCCCAGAAAATAAAATGTAGGTGCTTCTGTAATACCAAAGGGAGCAACTAACAAATGTACTTCTTATTCCGTTAGTAAGTCTGGAAATTCATTGGGTACAGGATGAAATGTGGTCACTGCTATCAAAGTATATTGTGTACTATGGGAACAGCATTTTGGATGTGTACCAAAATATTCTTGACAGAGATAAGCTTGTTATTCAGACAGTAAAACATTATGATTAACACCTGATGAAGCATTAAAGAACCATAAATATTCTGCTACGTGGGAAAGAGTACTTAGCAGGAGGCTGCCTGCACTTTGGCAAGCAAGTCTGTAGCAGGTGAACTTCATCTCTCAGCTTTCAGTGCAAAAATGAATTTACACAGTCATTTTATTGCACACAGAAAAGCAGAACCACACAGTCAACAACAGATATGAACTGACAGATTCTTATTAATTTTGCACTGAAATATCCCAGTTTATAGGAATTCTCACTCCGCCTATGGATGGCAAGTACAAAAGAAATTAAGTTCAAATGAAGTGGGCTTTATGTTCGCTTTCACAAATTTTCAGGCACAACTTTCTGTAAATTTTTCTATTTCTTTCATTGCATTGAGTAACACCAATGGTTTGTTCTCCCTGCTCACAATGGCACCACTTGCTGTGCACCCTGACATGCTGCTGTCTGTCCTGTGAGATCCTGCCAAGACCATTCCTCTGTTAATCACACCTGAGGGGACAGCACATGCTTAGGTCACATCCTGACATGTATCAGAAAATCAACATATCTGGTAAAGTAGTAAAGCAGGTGATTTGCTGAAAATTCAGACCTCTGCATAGGCTGAAGACTGCCTCAGAAAGCCTGCCCATATGTGGGTCTTGTTGGGACTAAGTTCTAGCACAGACCCACTGTTAGATAATGCTGAACTGGAGTCTGATGAGACGTTTAGGCTTAAGCTTTCATCTCTGCATACAGTTACGCTCTTTGAAGTTCCCACTTGAGTCTAAAATGGCAGATGGTCACTTAGGGACTTGTTATGTAAAATTTAAAGGAGTGTTGAGGGGTGCTGACCAGGCTCATTAACAGACTGTGGTGATCATCAGCTGCTGAGCCACAAGCTTACAGATTTTCAAAGTGAATAGTAATGCTAAGTAATGTTGAGTTGCTATTTCTGTATGTTCAGTTTAAAAATCTTAAAATATTTTAAAAAGACAGAAAATATATTTTTTTTCCTTTCCTTTTGCTCTGAAATGAGACTTAAAATGATAAAATTAACAACCCACCCTAGAAAATCTAGATCATTGATCCTGAAGGGAGATTTACATGGAGTTATGGTTTTGTTTAAGTGGATACACCCATGGGTAAAACTGAATGCAAACATAGTTAACATCTGGACAGATTTAACCCGTACAAAACGAGATCAAGTGTCCACCACCCTGCTCTGAGAAGATGCATGTTTAAGGTAGTGGGTGTATAAGACGGATGATTGAGTTTCAAGGGATGGCTCTGCATGGGTGATAATGGGCAGAAACAGTAAAGAATCCGGAGGAAATCAAGACCCTGTGCCTGTTATCTCTAGTTGTCAATAAAAGAGACAATGCTGCCTTTCTCATGGCCTGTTTGCACAGTAAACTACTCAGGACTGTGCAGAAATTGAGTCTCATTATGCACAGCTAATGTAATGGTTTCCAGCTTCATTCTGGACCTCCAGGCAGAATGGTAATCCAAATGATGATAAATTATTTTGCATGGGAGTGAACAATTCAACAGCATAGGAGACTGAGAAGAATCACCTCCCATGTACTCACCTCATTAAGTAAGGAGGTCTTGGCACTTCTGTGTATTCTTTAACTGTCCTGAGTTGGTTTTGATTAAGTGTTCAAGTTTTCCAATGCACTTTATTAATATTTTATTTAATTCTCATGTTTCTTGCTCGACATTTTGGGAGATTTCATGCTTCTGTTATTTCATTTGGCTAACTTTATGTGTCAGTAAAAAAGTCCTATTTTTATTGAATGTCAGTTGAATTCTAAACCACGGACTAATGTACATAGAAGAAAAAGGGATCTTAAATGAAAGAAAAGTGATACTCAAACACCATTGAGAATAATGGAGAGGAAAGTAGCTGAGACAGCACATCTGTCAGCAAAGAGAGACTGTAGGTAAGTTAAACTAATGAAGTCCTGGAGTGCACTTCATATCACACAGCAGATCACCATTCTCTTGGGTTGGTTTTGGTGGAGTTTTTCATATGATCAAAGATTATGCATTGTTTGCAATGTCTGTAAGGGCTTTCTTGATCATAGGTGGGGAAAATGATAGTATGGAAAAGCCTTATTGCCTTACATCGAATGTTTTTCCCTATTCTGTAGTGGGAGTACCCACTCATAAAACGTAAGAAAGACAACGCCACAATATGGTGGTAGGTGAACGTGGCAGAAGAAAATTGTGATAACTTCAAGAGAGGAACACTAAATAAGGACTCCTCATCCAAGCCTTTTCTATAATTTTTAATTTGCTGTTTGGAGGGGGAAGAAAGTACAGCTTTATGGAAATGAAACATAGTTGTCCATTTGGTTTCAAGGACACTACTCTGTTTTCATTCAATTATATTTGTTGGTATAGCAGTAGCAATCATATGTGATCCCCCTCTGAATGTGAACATGCTGATCCAGCTTTGGGAAGGCTTTGAGTAAATTTGAAGCAGTTTGAAACAAAGTAAGAAGAGAAAATAGACAAGTCTAGAAGAATGTCTGTAGGTTTAAAAGTTGCTTAATGTCAGAAAAATAGTAAAGAATGGCATACCAGGGGAAAGATCCTCAAAGGAGAACTACTACCATTAACAAAGGAAAGATTAACAGTGGTACATCTATGCATTGAACCACAAGAAATGACAAGTATCTAGGAAGAGAAAATTACAATCCTGTGTACTTCAATATACCTTTAAAGGTTTGGTGTCTTTTAAAGGTTTAAAGGTTTGGAGGCTTTTGGATTTGGAGAGGAAGAGATATTTTTACTTGCCTTCTTGGCAACTTGATGCAGTTCACTCATGAAATGAACCTACATGGGAAGTTCAGACTTCTACAGGTGAGGTTCAGATTGGATATCAGGAAGAATTTCTTTATTGAAAGTGTAGTCAGGCACTGGAACAGCTGCACAGGGAGGTGGTTGAGTCACCATCCCTGGAGGTGTTTAAAATATGGATAGATGAGTTTTTGAGAGACATGGTTTGGCGGATGATGGGTGCAGTTGTACTCAATGAACTCCAAGGTCTTTTCCAACCAGAAGATTCTATGATTCTGTTTTATGATTCTATATATAAGTCCATGTGATATCTCTGGAAGCAAACTCCTACATTACTCGTCACTCTAAGGAAAGTATATTCTATATTCTCACCCTCTGTTTGTTTCATTCAGGGATGAATGTCTTGCTTCTGCTGAACATAAGCAAAGAAAACTCAGAGATGTACTTCTGTGACTTTGTAACCTGAAAAACTGCATATATCAAGTGTCCATAAGAGCCCTCAAACCTCATCCAAGGTAAACCTGCGTGTGGTCCAAGAGTGGATCTGGTAGCCAGAATTTATTTTGTTGTGGTCCTAGCTATTCAGATTATTCTTTCCGTGACTTTGGGTGGGTCACAAAAGCTGCTTACATTCCCTCCTGTAAATGGGGAAATTTATTCTTGCCCTATGTAGCTGGTCTTGGAATACAGAATTAGTAACTGGGTCTCAGGTAATTTATTTGGCATAATGTATCAGAGTTGAGTAACTGTAGATACAGTACAATCCCGATCAATAAAAAATATTTCCTCTCAAAACTGATTTTTTTTGTAATATTTAATTTTATATCTAGCCAACTGTCATTTCTTAAAGATTAATTAGGTCTTTTTTTTCCAAGACCACTTGTCTCAAGTCTGAACTCTCATTTTGGAGACATATTTGAAGCAGGAATATATTGACACTCTGGCTTTCAAGTCAAGTAAATGCTTCTTAAACTTTTCTCATTTTTTGATTAATGATATAATACATTGAGAGGAAACTCATAAAAAACCAGAGCACAAGGAACATACATGCCATTCATCTCCAATTCTTTTGTGAAATTTGTGGATGGTCCAGTGACATGGGTGTGTTTTTAAAGCTAAGCCAACATTGCAGGTGCTGACAGATCAGAAACCTGCTGGATACCTTATAAATCAGGCACAGAAATAGCTTTAGAGAAATGTGCAACAGCCAGCACTAGGATATGACTCCACGCACTTACAGAGTTCTTTGTTATTCCATATAAATCAATTGTATTGCAGTTTGCGTATCTGTCCTATTCTGTACTTATTTGTCACAGTGGCATTGAAGGGTCTGATGGTTGACTGTGAGAAAAATCAAAAGCCACACCGAAACTGTTCAGGTGCAGTATTTTTCACCATTGTCTCTAAAGTTAGATATAATCAACACTAAAATTCTAAGTATATTTACAGCATTAGAGGTTAGGAAAGCAATGATACATTTTTTGTGTTGACTGATATCTCTTGAAGGGCTCTGTACGAGTCATCAGCTCAGTACATAATGCTTATTTTTCATTGTTAGCCTCTCATAATGCACCTTAGCAGTGCCTGCTGAACTTTCCAAACCAAGGCAATATGAACAAAGCCATTTTGTTAAGATGTAATACACTGCTGCTGGAAGACATGGGTTTGGAATTGTGTTTATTTTACATGGTTCAGCATATTCTTACATTTGGAGAGATGGCAATGCTTATTAAGGCAGTTGCTTGATAGCTGCTTGCCATAGTGAAGGTCACAGCAAGAGACAGGGAATATATATCAGGAAATATAGGCCACAGAGATAGGAAAATCCTGTACCTCAGACTTGTCCATTGCATCAAGTGGGAGGCTGCAGGCTGTAAATGACAATTTCGTCTTGTGTCTCTTCTCCCTAACTCTTTCCAGAGACATTCTCAAACAGTATGGTGCTTCCTTCATTCATGAAGCATGGGGAAAGCTGAGAATGAAGCTGCTGTCTTTTCTCTAGGACACAACAGAGAGAGAGAGTGAATCATAGAAAAGTCTCATTTGGAATGGGGATGAACCATCTAAGCAGGGACCTAGGTTAGGTTATCCAGTGTCTTATCATACCAACTCTTGAATGTTTCCCCCGCTTCTCTGGACAATGCGTTCAAATGCTTAACTGCTCTGGAGGTGAAACATTTTTTTCTTATATTCAGGAAAAATTTCCCACTGCCTCTTGTACTGTCACCATGCATTTTTGTGGAGAGCACCTTCACTTCTTTACAACTACGTCCTAAATATTGGAAGTCTGTGATTATGTCCCCCCCAAGCCTTTCCTTCTTTAGAACTTGCAAAAAAAATATCCTTTTTTTTTGTCCTTAGCAAAACCAATTTTAAGCCTTTCTTCCTGTGTCAAGTTCTCCAGCCATCAAATTCAAATAATCTCAGTGGCCTTCCACCCTCCGCTGGACCATCTCCAGTGCTTCAAGGTTTCTCTTGAATTGACAGGATTAAGTCTGGCCTAACACATGCAGAGTGGGATGATCACTTCCCTTGATCTGCTGGCTACAGGCTTGCAGATGTTGCCCGGGGCCTGATTGCTTTCAGTCCTTCAAGGACACATTACTCCTTCATATTTAGTTTGCTGTTTGCCCAGGTCCCACCTCTTTTTTTTTCCGAAAATGGAAGGGTCTTTATGGGCAAATACATTACAAGAACTACCAGTTGATCAACACTGGTGGTCACAGTCTTGGTGACACTGGGACCCAGTGCTCCCTAAGAGTATAACATCTGGAGCTTTGACTGTAAAATCTTTAATGTGCGTTGCTGCACTACATCAATTATAAACTAAAAGAAGATCCTGGTGGTTGCAAAGCCGAACCCTCAAACGTTAAGCAGAAGGCAGGTTTTCAGCTACTCATAAAAGCACAATTCATGCTTGTCTGGATCCATCTTTTCTATGCTTAAGACAGGAATCTTGTGCAAAAGTCAGACTGTAGACATGTAATTAATTACTGAGCAATTATGTATGCCATGTTAGACATCGAATTAGCATTGGCACTATCTAACTAATACTTATGCTTCTTTTTACATTCACCTAAGCTGGGGTACTGGTAAAATGTTGTGACAATATGTTCCAGGCTAATTACGCATTATTCAGGTTTTCTTTTCTAAGCTTTGAATAATTTCTTTTCAGCTTAGTTGAAAATCACTATGTGGTAAAACTGACCTTTTTACTATTCATTGTTTTATAAAAGCCCCCTAGTGTTTGCCACCCCTCCACTCTAAATAGGATGAACCTTTCATATTTGAAGCTTTCAGATCTCTCTTCGTATCAGGAATCTCTCTTTCAAGGTTTGTTGCTGTGGTAGGTGTTTGTTTGCATGCCTGAATCTCTGTTTTATTGTATCTTCTATATTATTTCCTGCTCTATTTCCTTTACAATTAAACACCATCTTTAATTTCCTTGCTGAAGTCAAGCTTCCTGCAACTATCAGCTCTCCACAGTGATGTTCCTTGCTTCACTCCTTTCAAGAATTTAAAATGAATTTAAACATTAAGTATAAAATTTAAAAGCTATTAATGTGGATGTGTATTTCAGTACAGACTAGCTTTCACTGTTTGCATTTCCTCTTTGAGAGAAAATGATTGTGACTTTCACTACCAAGATTGGTTTTGAATGATTGAGGAAGCTGTGCTTCCCGCTTCCCCACTGCAATTGAAAGGATGTTTTGATGGCTATGAAGTGGTGGTGGGGAAAAAAGAAGATGTAACACCACGATGGAAATAAAACTGGCATTCACTATTTCTCCTTGTCACAGATGTCAGTTTACAATTCATACTGGAGGTAGAAATAGGAAACTTATTTAGCATTAGGAACCACACTATTGTTTACTCCATAGATTTTCCCAGGTCTTTTTCAATATTCTTGCCAGTACTAAGGAAACCACAATTCTATGCCTTTCAAGTTGGGTTGCTAAGGGATAGGATGTAGATACAATATGATTTGCCAAAAGCAAAGCTAGAAGTGTTAATTTAACCTGATTATTAGCACATTACATATATAGAATTGCAATGAATTTTTGGCCATGAAAAAAATAGAATCTGTGTTCTAATCCAAAACAAAGGTTTTAGTTTTAATGATCCTGAACTTGTAATGATGAAAGACCTGTCTGTGTTGTAAGATGCTGTTAAAAATTCCAGTACAGTGTTTGTAATTTCAGGAGATAATTATTTCTCTGATGTCTTCCATGTAAGAGACTTTGTATGTTTTTGTATTGGCTTCCTGTACAGAAAAATACTTTCCATTTAATTTCCTAATTATAGAGTAATGCAACTTGCAATATAGCTTTGTTTTTCCACATAGTTCATACATATCACGCTCCCATATGCTTCATAGTTAAGTGATTCAGATGCAGACTAAATAATTACAAAGGTAAGTTAGTGAAAAGAAGACAAGTACCTAGACAGTTGCAGACATTCACTCCGTGGATTCAGTCAGCGAAATAAGGGCTGGAGGTCTTTGGAAGATAAGGACTCCCTGGAAAAATGAAATTATCCCACCAAATGATTTGGTGACTTCACAAAGATTTTCATGTGGGAAGTTCGAAGTTGCAACAGGTTCAGTCATACATAAGTACGGCAGTTGAAGTTAAGGAGTGCAGCAGATGGCAAAATATTACCCATCAGTTGTTATTCTCATATTTGTATAGCCTCTGGAGTCTGAAATTCAGATGAGCAAGAACCCTTTGCCACCATCTACTGATGAACTGAGGGAAGAGAAGTAATTAATTTTCACAGATAATATTCACGACAGGATAAATACTTTTGCAGTATAGCTTACAAGTCATTAAAAGGTAGGAATAAAAGGAAAATACACTTTCACTCTTTTCACAACACTTTGAAAAAAGCAAAGGATTGGCTCTTGGTTACTTTTATTGCATAGGACAGGAATTCTGGCATGGTGGAAATAATGAATAAACCAGCTTGTTTTTCAACCTTTTCCTTCTATTTTGTAATGATTTAACTCCTCAAAGTGGGACTGAAGAACGGAACTGTCATAGATATGGAGAGATGATGAAGAGGTGGAAAGATATTCATTCAGTACCAAAGGATCTTTAACTACTGCAGGGGAGGGAAAAGCCTGGAGATCCCAACATTGTCCTACATCTAAAAGTGACTTCATCCTGAGCAAGACCAAGAGCTGGCAAGGTGCTGAGAGATAAGAGAGAAGGGAGCAGCGGTACAGAGAAGGTATGATCCTGAAAAGGATGTAACAGCACAAGGGGAACAAGGAAAGGGACAGCAGGATGGCTGCTTAGGGCAAGCCTTTCCTTCCCAGACGTTGTCAGTCCCACCTAAGTACTATCCTACTCTGAGGTATCACCTCAACAAGACCAAATACATCTTGTTGAGGTCATCTGGGGAAGTTGTCTCATTTCTTTAGATTTGTGGAGTCTCTGAAACACACATTTCTTAAGCAAAATCCTGTTATTTATCTTGGAATCTGACCATTAAATTCTCATTGGGAAAAGTCACTACAAATATGTCATCATCCTACCTTATTGAGGTGCCCAGTATGCAATATCAGACAGTAGATTGAAGAGGCAGTCTCACAGCAAAAAGAAACTCATCCCTGTCTTGTAACATCTAGACAAGTGTTTCTAGGAAATGTGAGTCTTTTTATTTGAAGATACAATGTCCCACTTTTCAAGGATGAATAAGCAGGAGATGGATTTTCCGAGCAAGGACAAGACCTCTAAATAGACATGAATGTGTTACCTATGTGCTTCAAGCCATTCATAAACATGTAAACATGAGTAATGAGGCTGAATAAATGTAGCCCATCTCTCTATACAGCTTCTTGGTAATTTAAAATGAAAATTCTTGCCTGCCTGACAAACGCAGAGAATGGAAGAACAAGGTCACTTCAATGCAAGTAACAGGGAAAAATGTGTTTTAGGGCCAAACACAGCTCTTTTGTTTACTTCTAGATTCTCCTACCATTCTTTTGCGCAGTCTCCTTGAGAAAAATCATGAAAATGGGGAACATGCTATTTTATTTAGAGACTGCATTTAGCATTAGTACAGAAAACTTGAAAGACTGGCTTCTGTTTGCCCATTTTTTGTTCCTTGAGTAAAGACAAGCAATCAGGAGAGCAGTGCTAGAGCCTAAGGTGCTCCAGACTCCCCAGAAAATGGATTTGGTTAGGTTATAAAAATAAAGAGAACTTCTCCTACACAGGAAGACTTCAGCTTCACCAAATACATCCCATTGAAATCTGCATGTTTTCATCTCACTGACTGCATTGTGCCTTCTCTCTCTTGCATTGAATAGATGCAGAAATAAAACTAGCCCTGACTCATTGTTTCTTTCCTAAGATGAAATTGTCTTCTGGCTGCTTTACAACAGAGGCATCTGTAAACACACCTAACACTCATTCCTATTGTACAAAAACATACTGCCAACAGTTCTACTTTCTGCATTCTCAGCTTCTAGCCGGGAACACAAGATTAAGATGGACAGTCTTCACTCTCTTACTTTCTTTCAGCATTTCAGCCCTTTTATGTTTCCAAAGAGTGGAAACTCCTTAACTAACTCCATTGAAATGCAAGAATCCTGAAGTCTGAAAGAGGTCCAATAGGGTAAAGAATAAAAGAAAACTTATTAACTGAAATCTTAGCATTTTAGTTCAAATGGGGTTAAGTTATGGAAAAGAATTGGGACAAGCTCATGGTTTTATTTACTTTAGCTTATTCTGTTCATTATTGATTGAAATTTGATGGCCCTTGAAAAACTTTTTTCCCCTCCAAACTCCAAGGTTTTATAGAAAACACAAAAATAAAATCGAAAACATCTGAACCAATATTCAACAGCTGAATAACATTTCCACCTACCATCCCTGTACCTGCTCAAGCTAATTTTTTCAGTCTGTCTTGATAATTCAATTCACTTTGTCCCTTGTCAAAGAGTGAGCTAATGTCTTTTGGTGTTCCAGGGAACGAAGAGTAGTGAGTCAGCTCTTCATGTCCAAATAACTTGATAACCACATTTCATTTTTAGCTGCCCGAATCTACATGCTCCGTTTCTACAAAGGAAATACAGGGTGATAGAAATGTTTTTCAGATCAACCAAGGGCCACTGAATCAAAGTCCTAGCAATTTTGAACTGTACAGACTAACAATTTAGAATAAAATTTAATGCTTATGTCCAAAGTTTCCTGTTTGACCCTTCGACCAGAGAGATTCATAGGTAGTGTCAGGATTAGCTTAGACCCTTGCTATGGAGGGAAGTATATTGAACAAAATCCCTGTCCCATGGAAAATGGTTTGTTATATGTCTTTCACATGAAGATAAATTTTGTCATACCTTCCCCAGTGATTCAAACTTCTCAGATGTTTGGGCTTTCTTTACTGATTAGATGTCCATTAGAACTTGTTGTCAACCAAAACTAAGCAGATGAAAATATTCATATGGTGTATTAATCAGTTTAATTTAGCATGACCTATTTGTGTGTTGCAATGACTTCCTAAATGGCACAAAAATCACAAAGGGAATACTACTTTACAGAGGCAAGGAGGGCATTTCTAATTAACAGAGGAACTTTCCAAATGCCATTTTCCTAATTCAGCACTCTCATGATTGGTACAGAGAAAAAGTACTTGAAGTTCCCAGTGACCTTATTATCCTTTTCTTTTCTCATGACTTTCTACCTCAACTGTTTGGACTTTTTTCTCCAAAATGGCACATATTATGACCCCACCTTTCCTTGACATCTCAAAGGTAGCAAATTATAACAACAGTAAGAATATTTTACAGCTTTCCACTTTTATTACCACTAAATGCATCATTAAGTGTAAATTGATTGCAGCTGGGAGTACATTAATTGTGATCACAGTACAAGGCCCTGTTTTTCTGCTGATACCACACGGCTTTCAGGGTGACTGCAACTTTTCTTCCCAAAAGAACCTAACACTTGTGGGTTTGCCCACTAGCATGAGGGTCCAAGATCACCTGGAGTCCTAAAGTACAGTGGGGCAGTGGGGTTATATTTGGAAAGCCTATGACATCAAGTTTAGCATCTCTTCCACAAGAATTTTTCTTCTTACACCCACACAGACTCTTTCATCTCCTTGTTCCTCAAATTCTCATTCTGTGGGTTTGGGTGGTCCTGTGCCATGTTCTAGATCTTTTGGTAGAGTGTTATTTTGCTCTTTCCATCAGCCTGTGCTGGACAACAAGTATGTCAAGACTTCACACCCAGAACATCCTCCACAAGCATAAATTGCGGCAATATAGACATACCCAAGCTGGCTTTTAGCCTGTGTATTCCAGCATTACCAGCACCGATGCTATGACTCCTTGGAATAAAACACATACTTAATCCTATCTCAGTTCTACCTCACACCCCTATGCAGTCCCAGGACTCCTGGGGCCAGCCAGGATCATGATGTGGTAATGAACTGAATGCTGCATTCATGTTTTCCCTTTGTTAATGGGCTTTCACTTCTCAGAGTGACCTTTGGAACCATTCAGCCCACCAGGTCTGGAATGGTAGTGCTCAAGCAAACCAGCAATTCCTCTGTTGTCCAGACAACACCTCATCACTTTGTAACATTTTCACGTCTCCAAGAATAAAAACACAGCTCCAGACCTTCTGTTTTGTCTTCTGAAAGCTAACTTCCCTGAGATAATGGCTTTTGACCAGGAGCATCAATGTGTTTGTTTGCACTGTGCTTGTGCATACATGTCCTTTTGCAATTTCCTAAAATAGGATAGATCTTTAAAAAGCTAGCAAATCACCTCCTTAAATAGCAAACAGCTCTACATTTTTTTCAGGCTAGGTTTCTAAAAGAACATATCATATTTCTTCCTAAATTTTAGATTAGTATGATATATATTATTTTTAAGCATGAAAAAAATTAACTTCTCCCTCAAAAGAGGTTTCTACATAAATGAACTAAGCTAGTAAGAGAGACATTGAATATTTATATATATAAAAAATAAAACAAGAAAGTGGTAGATCCAAGCCCTAAGATCAGTTTTACCTGCACATTTAAGCAGAAGTCTGGATATTACTGTAAACTTCCAGCTAACTGCTTGGAAGGTTCTCATGTAATTTCATATTCTGTGTGAATATTGAAACTACAGATGCCTTTTCGATGAGTGAATGGGGATTTATCATTTCTGGTTTTCTCAAAGGGAATACAAAAGCTACGGTTTCACAAAAGATTGAAAAGACATTCCAAAAGGTCATTACTGACCATCTCTAAAATTGATACCACTTTTAGAATATTCTTTGAATTCTACTGAGGAAAAGTAGTAATAATAGGTCATCTCATCACTTTTATTGCATCTGTCTCAAAGTTAAGAAACACTTTGAATTTAAGAATTACAGTGAACCATAAAAACTTTTTACACCAAATTGCAAATCCTCCTCCTTTATTACAATAAACATAAGGATCTGTCTTTCTTGGCAGAGGTAGTTTTATTGCCTCTATTACTAAGAACAGATGTCAGCTAGTGAAATCCAAGTCATTGGCGGGGAAAAAGTTGCATATTTTCAGTCAGTTTTATTAAAAGTTGAGTGTTTGAGAAGCTCTGTGAGTGTGCTAAATTATCCTTATAAGAAAAGGATATTTTCTTCCCTCTCTTTCACTCTTCTATGAAATCTTTTCCCCAAAATCTTTCTTGAATAGATCTTTTTCTATTTGCAAATACTACACCTGACATCAAATTATGTCTATTTTATCTTAAGCATTTAAGCCCATTCAAAAAAAAACCATAGAGATTTTCACAGTTCTGCAACTACTGATGATTGTTTCTCTTAAGTGTTAAAGAAAGAAAACAAAGAATCCCTGTGAGTACATACTTAATGATTGGAAGTCTTGTTTGATGAAAGAGTGGCTTAAAAGGGATTGAACATAAAGCAAAATGGATTTTTGTCACTGTAGACTGTCTCTTCTTTCCAGGCTGTGATACATTTTTCACCTGTGTAGGGAATGAACTCCTTCAGTCTGGATTTTTTTGAGCCAAGACTCATTCACCTGTGCCTCCCATCTCAAGACACCATTGCCACTGCAAATCAGAGACTCCCTCCTTCATATTTCAAGGGGAAACAATTTTTGCTTCTACTTTCAGTTCTGCACAGATCTGGGAATAACCTTAAAACTAAGCTTACCTTGTAGACAGACTGTGAATGTTCAAGCCCGGAAAACACCATTACTTCAGATAATCTTTGGTTTCTTTGGTGTTTTGTTAAGATTTATGTTGGTTTGGGTTTTTTCAGAGATGGGACTGAGATGAAATGTAACATTTATACTGAAATTCAATTTCTCCTTCAGGATGGACTGGGGACATGCATGGTTCAGAAATACTTCTCCAAAGTTATGTCTGTAAAAAAATTGTGGACACATGTATCTCGTGCTGCTGAAGTATCAACCAGTAGAAGAGATGGAATTCTGTGGTTTAATATATGGAGAGCTTAGATTCACTTCTTAAGTTCTTTCTCCCCTTCACCACTTCATGAGGGCCTATATAGCAAAAGAAGAGCGATGATAAATAGCCCTCTTGTTCCAGTTTTTCTGGCTCTCTCATTCACCAATATAAGCCATTTTAAAGTGCTTATGTGTCTGAGGGTTTTTGCTGCCTCTTTCCAGACATTAATGATTCCTCCGTATCCTGCTTGTTAGGGTCAGGATTATAGACTCTATTGCCTTTCTTCAGCTGCTTCAAGTTGTGAGATGGCCCAATTTCATCTAGCAATGTCAGTGAGCCAATTTGTGGGGACATCACCTCCGAGTACAACATCTGATTTGCCAGGGCTCAGCTGTCCTAGAAAAAGGAATGCTTTCCCACAGCCCTTGACCGTGCTTTGAAAGAATGAATTCATGGTTTGAGTGATCTAGTGCCCACTCACTCATGGCACACTGTATAGGAGACACAAGATGAGATTCAGCTGATTGAATGCGAGAATCTGCAGCACAGACGTCTCTGAGTGAACTACTCTGGGTTCCCTCTGCATGCAGTGCAGAGTCAGTCAGTGAAGGGACTGGAGTACCTTGAGCTATTCAGTCTTTACCTGGCTGCTTGAGCATCTAAATGAGACCAGTGAACTGGGTCTCTCTAAGTAAGCTCCTATGTTTGTTCAGAAGTTTCCTGCCCTAAACTTTTCTGACTCTCTTGAACTGCAGTGGGATCTCCAGGTGGAGACACCTGGACTAAGAACACCCAGGGCAAGTCCTGTTTGAGGTGAAGACACTTAAATATACATATCTGCCTGTAAAAATGTGAAAAAGCACTGGATTGCTAAGACAGCTGCCTAGTATAATCTGTGATACTCTACAATATCAAAGACCTCTATCTTTAGTTAGTTGATGAGATACAGTCTTTCAGGAGATTCCTACTCTTCCCAAGTGGCACGCGTATGCCAAGGAAGTTAGTATGTAAAGCCTAAAATTCACCCACATGTGAGCTATGTCATCTCATTCTGGGTGTCTACAGTCTGTGATAGTCCACGAGGATCTAGTCAGTACGTTCAAAGGAGTTTAGTAAGCAAGGTAGCTAGTAGGCTGCTACTTCAGTGCGAGCTAAAATATCCCAGAGTTACATAAAATAAATCCTACACAAAACTAAAGAGTCAAAAAGTTTTAGGAAGGAGGTGAGGGGTTCTGTTCCATGGTGTCCTGTCTCTTCGGCCATTTCAAATGCAGTCAGATCCACACCCTGACTATAGTACCACACATTTTTTAAGGGGTTCAATGCAGACTTTTCATCCACTTGTAATGTCTGTGGCACAAGAAACAGAGTAAAATTGTTTCCTGCAGTTCAGAGATCTCTGCTTTTTCAAACTCTAAGAAAGGAATGTGCTGTAAATTACGTAAAGGCCAGAAAGAACATGCAGTCCTATAATCAGCCACAATATGACTGTAAGAAAGCACCGGACTGCATCTAACTTTTATTGAAATGCCAAAGTCATCTAAAGCTTCATATCACCGGGGGTATCTTTCAGACTAAATACATGCTACAGCCTGTAAAAATTAAGCTAGTCATTATAAACTTAATCTGTAGTCTGAATGGCAAAACTGAAAAGCACTCAGGCCTTAAAAATGTGCTTCTTAAACGTAAAACGATGAAGCAATATGGGTAATATATAAATACTTTTAAAGATTGCTGGGAGCAAGGTAGGTGGGTGGAGCATTTCAGTGCAAATTGAAATGTATTACTGGTCTCAGTAAAGTTGAATATCTTCAGTAGACTGCTTTTGCCACTAACTTGCTTGCAACTGTGATTTGCTTTGTGAGGAATCCTATGCAACATTTCTGTTTATTTTTTAAGAAGGTCAAGAGCTTTGTCAAGTTAATATGTACTGCTTGGAAACCTATTAACTTGTCCTTAAAACACATAGCCTGCTTGATAGCAAAGTTAATCAATTCTTAGTAATAAACATTGTTGTTCATTAGTCAAAGATCTTTGTTAGGTTAACTCTGTTCTAATTGCTTCTCTTAATGAAGGTGACCTTGGTGTCATGGTTCATAAATAGTCAATATATTCAATGAGAATCACAGAAGTAAGCATGCATATATTCGTTCATGTTCCGGACACTTAAATTTAACATAGTACAAAAACTCAGAGGGATTAAAATCTACTTTGCACTACTACATTTTAAAAAAATCTCCAAGTTCTTTCATCGTGTTTGATAATATATGCAACATCAGTTGCAACATCTTAGGTGCAAATATACAAGACTTCATCATATGATCAGCTGTTAATTTTAATGAGACTGCTGCTGTATAAACTAGTTTTTTTCTTCTGAACTGTGCTTAAATGCAGGACTGTCTGAGGGCAGCTGTGGTAATGGCAATAGACTGGGCTCTGGAGCATGTACTCAGATGAAATCCTACCTTACCTCAAATGAGGTTTAGTGGATTTCAAGCAGTAGGATCATTCATTTACTGAATGTAGTTTGCAGAATGAATTAGCCATGTATACCACTTTTTAAGATTTCTGTTTAGGGTCTCAAACACCACTGCATTTGTGGCCACATTTTACTACAATTAAGACATTATTATTCTGCAATCAGTTCTACATACATGCCACCAACATTAAAGTACTTTGCTAAATAGTGATGGGAAAAAAAGAGATATAATAAAAATCTAGCTGTTGCCTTTTATCTGGATGAAAAGGGACAGAAGCAATTTGCATTTACAAATGACGGCTATGCTCTATGCCCAGAACTTTGCAGTAGAGAAAATGCTGCAGATGAGGAAAACAGTTTATCATGAACTGAGTAGAATCACAGAATTACCCAAGTTGGAAGGGACCCACACAGATCACCAACTCCTATCCATACATAGGACACTCCCAACATTCACATCATGTGACTGAGGGCATTGTCCAAATGTTTCTTGAATGCTGGCAGACTCGGTGCTATGACTACTTCCCTGAGGAGCTGTTCCAGTGCTCCAGCACCTGCTGGGTGAAGAAACTCTTCCTAATATCCAATCTAAACTTCACCTGGCACATCTTCCTGCCATCACCTCTAGAGCTATCATAGATTGCAAGAGAGAAGAGATCAACACCTGTTTCACCTCTCTCCCTTGTGAGAAGGCAGTAAACAGCTATGAGATCCCCTTTCAGTCTTCTCTTCTCGAAACTTCAGCCATTCCTCATACAACTTTGCCTCTAAATCCTTCACCAGCCTTGTGGCCTCCTCTGGACACTCTCCAGTAGTCTAACGTCCTTTTTATACTGTGGTGCTCAAAACTGTACACAGTACTTGAGATGGGACTGCACCAGTGAAGAATACAGCGGGACAATCACCTCCCTCAATTGGCTGGCAATGCCTTGATGCACCCCAGAACACAGTTGGCTCATGTTCAACTTGCCATTGACCAGAACCCCCAGGTCCCTCTCTGCAGGGCTGCTATCCAACATCACAGACCCCAGTCTGTTCGTGTACCCAAGGTTGCCATGTTCCAGGTGCAGAACCTGGCACTTGCCCTTGTTAAATTTCATGCAGTTGGTGATAGTCTAGCTGTCAAGAACCCTCTGCAGGACCTCTTTTCCCCCAAGAGTGTTAACAACTCCCCCCAGCTTTGTGTTGTCGGCAAACCATCAAAAAACCTTCGAGTCCTTCATCCAGGTCATAGAATCATACACTCATAGAGTCTTCCGGTTGGAAAAAACCTTGGAGATCATCGAGTCCAACTGCAACCGCTAAACCACGTCCCTCAAAAACTCAGCCGCAGACAGCGATAAGGTCTCCCCTCTGCCTTCTCTTCTCCAAGCTAAACAACCCCAGTTCCATCAGCTGTTTCTCATAGGACTTGTTCTCCAGCTCCTTCACCAGCCTCATTGCCCTTCTCTGGATGCGCTCCAACACCTCAGTGTCCTTCCTGTAGTGAGGGGCCCAGAACTGAACACAGTACTCGAGGTGTGTCCTCACCAGTGCCGAGTACAGGGGCACAACCACCTCCCTGGTCCTGCTGGCCACACTGTTTCTGACACAGGACAAGATACCATTGGCCCTCTTGGCTACCTGGGCACACTGCTGGGTCACATTCAGCCGCTGTCAACCAACACCCCCAGGTCCTTCTCCTCCAGGAGAAGCCTGTAACGCTGCATGGGGTTGTTGTGTCCCAAGTGCAGGACTTGGCACTTGGTCTTGTTGAACCTCATCCCATCGATCCAGTCTGTCCAGATTTCTTTGCAGGGCCTCCCTTCCTTCAAGCAAATCAACACTGCCACCCAGCGTGGTGTCATCTTCAAACTTGCTAAGGGTGCACTCAATCCCTTCATTCAGATTATTACTAAAGATATTGAACAGACTGGACCCAGCACTGAAGCCTGGGGAACACCACTCGCGACCGACTTCCAACAGAATTTAACTCCATTTACCACCATTCTTTGGGCCAGGCCATCCAGCCAGTTTTTTACCCAGCAGAAGGTGTGCCCATCCAGGCCAATGGCAGACAGTTTCTCAATCAGAATACTGTGAGAAACGGTGCCAAAGACTTTTAAAAGTCCAGGCCCACCGCGTGTACAGCTTTGCCCTCATCAGCTAAGGGGTAACCTTGTCTTACAAGGAGATCGAGTCATTTATGAAGTTACTGAAGAGCACTGTCCCCCGGCTGGATCACTGTGGGACCCCACTAGTGTCTGGACACCAGCCTGATGTAACTCCATTCACTATGACTCTTTGAGCCCTACCCATCAGCCAATTGTGCATCCATTCTAGTATGTGTTTACCCAGTAACTAAGTAACTAAGATTGTAAAGAGGTTACAATATAGCTGGAATTCTAATCCATGTCTTCTCAGATCCGATGATCAGATAAGATTCTTGAGCTCAGAGGCAAAAAGTACCACAAAAAAAAGACAATTATTTGTCAATATCGAGACAGTGTTCCAGCAAACTCTCTGACTTTGCAAGTGGCATGCTTCCACTATTCCACTGAGTATGTCTAGAGAGACACAAAGCACTCACTGTAGTATAGCTGTTTGCCTGCAAAGCCACATTAACTGACCTTGTGTTTGTCTCTGCTGCATTGCAAATGGCTTGTAATTTAAGAAAAATCTCTCCCCTCCTGATAACCACATTTTGTTTTTAAAAGAGCAGAGAAACCACTTCCCATGTTGAAGTTTTTTTCCCCAGCTCTGGCTACGCACTGTCTATCTTTGGCGTACACTAGTTGAACTCTTTTGCTTTTTCTTCTTAGTTTTTATATTCCCAGTATATTCTATGTTGAAATGACCCCCAAAATTTCCATGTGAAGCTATTTCACTTTCCACACTTCATCTGCTAACACATATAATCATGTGCAATTATGGATAAGGTTGTTGTTTTGTTATAAAGGGAAAACCAGACTAGGTTTCCTCAAATGGCTTGTTATCTTGAGTCAGCTTTTCTGAGCTTGAAGTTTTAACAAAAGTCCCAAATAAGGTAAAGCTGCACATCATTTGGATCTTTTAACAACAACATTTTTCTCCACTTTACTTTTTTTGTTAATCACAGACATTTACCCCAATTATCTGGAAATTACGTTAATTTTGACCTATTTAAGATGTGGTCATTTACAGTTTACTGTCATTGGATTCAGCTGATCCCATGGAGCTTGGACTGGCCACCCCAATTAAGAAGAGTTCACAGCAATATATTCCACATGAATGGAGGGAGAAGAGGACAACTTCATTCGCAAGGACATATTTTGCAAAGTATTGCTGAAAAAACACTTCTATTTTTTTTTTTCAAAGCAGACATTACGGCTTCCTTCATCCAAGTTCCATAATGCCTGTGGTATTATTATTTGTAAAACATTAGCTATTGAGGTGACATTCTGCTGCAGTTTTCATGTCTCGCAAGTCTCTGAGAAGAAACTACATGTTCTCCCTTGAAGGGGAAGGAGGCTTAGCAGAGTCGTTTAAGAATTTTAACAGGAAAGTAGATGCTGGATGAGACAAAAGGATTGCAGGCAGACTTATGCAGGAAAAAATGAGATGAAGTCACAAAGTATTTCAGCAAAATTCTCTTTAAATTTCATTTTAAATGCCTTTTTATATTTGTTTTTCTGAGTTCAAGTCCAGCTGCAACCATTTTAAGTGACTCAAACCACAAACAGGTTCAACATAATCCTAGTATAAACCGATGTCTCTATGTGCTGCATAAAGACCTATGTATGAGAACACTGTGACAATCCAATAGCTTACAGGTCTGTCAAATTATAGACACGACAGAACATCTACCTCAGAATTAAAAAATAACACAAGCAGTGCTAGTAAAACCTGAAAGAGGAACAGCGGGAAGATAATAAGACGTCATCCTCATCCTTATCTTGAATGTAAAATCACAGAATAAGATTTTGGCCATTTGTCTGCTCCTGCTCAAAACCAACCTTAGAGTTATAAGTGGTTTCTGAGGAACTTGTCCACTAGGATTCAGGTAACTCCCAGGACAAAGATCCCACAGCCTCTCCAGACCTCTGTTCCAGTATTCCTATTTCCTGTCTTACGACTTGTGTCACTTGCCCAGTTGTCCTTTTTGTGTGCAACTCTGAGAAGTTCTGTCACTGTATTCTGAACAGCAACTCACTAGACAAAGGACATTGGATCCCTCCTTGGCTTTTTTCTCCATGATATATCTCTGTTACTTCATGTATTACAATCTCTTTACCAGCCTGGCTTCTCTCTGCTAGAATTGACTTAACCTTTGTTTGAGTCAAACTCTCTCCTGTACTGAGGGTGCAAAATTTAATTAGTTTTACCATTTGGGTCCCCCCATTAACTTGAATGTCTAAACAATTCCTCTGTTTATTCTTCTTTAACGTGGTCTCTGAGAGCAAAGAGTTAGTGAGTTAATCATTATCAATCTTTCAATAAAAACATCTATCTGGGAAATAAGACTTTGCCAAATTACAAATCTCAACAAAATCAATGAGAACTGAATCAGAGCCTTGTCTCACTACTCCAGTGTCATGGCTGACAGAGACAAACCAAGAAATAGAACAACCCTCTCCAGTGCTTCCCCATTGCTAATGAATTTTCTCAAATTCAGTGAGAGTTTTTGATCCTGGGAATTTGATGATAAAATGGCTTGTTGGCTGCATTAGGACTGTCTGAACTCCCTGAAGGCTGAGTGCAACATCAGAATAAGCAAAGGAGTGAGAAAGTTCAACTGCAATTATCAAAAATGCTCCAAAACAGAAAATTCAGGACTTTTCTGCTTTATGATTAGCTGTCTAGGCAGAAGCTTTCTCATAGTTTATTGTGAAGGTGCTGAAAGATCCAGCTTACTCATTCCACAGAGACTTTACCAAATTTGGACACAAGAAAGACCTTGGGAACGACTCAGTGAGAGAGAGAAAGAAGCACATAATTGAAGAATATATGCCTAGGACAGGGCAAGAGCCAGCAGTGTGTTTTCCATTTCTCCCAGGAGAAAAGGACAGTTCTTTTGGACACTGCAGTTCAAGGAAAACTACTTTACCTCTTGGCTATGTTTCCACCTACAGCAATGTTTAGCGGGTGTATGAAGAAGCCAGGGACAAGAGTTGATTTAGCATCACTGAGCTAAGAGAGACAGTGGATTTGCACAATATTCAAGGCATCCACTCATCCCCAAACCTCAGTTACATATGTGAGGAGCTGACAGGGCATTTGTTACCCCATATATCCTGGTTCATTCACCCTTTTGCTGCACGTACATTATCCATGTTAATACAGACCTCTGTTCAGCTATCAATAAGTTAGAGCCAGGACTTTTTCTCAGAAGTTTTCCATCATCTATCTTTGTGTTATGCTGAATCCAGGAGGGGGGGAAGTTTTATTTGTAATTAGCAGCAGAAGTAACTTTGTAAGTCCATCTGCATTGAAGAGCACTATATAGATCCTGTGCTGATTTAGGATCAATTACTCTTGAGGGTACTGAGCTATATTGTGCCTGCTAAAGGACAATACTGGCCATGACAATATGTCAGCAGGGGTCATATTTTTGCCTGAGTATGTCTTTGATGAATTCCGATTTTTAACTGTACCGTTCCTAACATAGCAGGGGCTGGAAATTAGCTTTTCTGCTCTCCTTCAGACTGCGTCTGCATTAATAGAGTATCTTGAAACCAAAATGAAACATTTTTATATGGGAAGACTGTATTGCTTTGTCTCTCTAACTTTCAAATTACAATGCAGTAAAGCAATATCTCATTAAGATCATCCTCAGCTGAGGGAAAATTGCCAGGAGGTATCACAGTGAAATTCTAACTCATTTTAAGTGTGGACAATGTGATACAAATGTTGTTTTTAATAGTGTCATTAAACTAGGATTTTTTTTAGATTTTATTTTATTATGAGACCGAGAGGATGACACTTCCTAAGGCTAAAATGGGAGTTAAATTCTTCTACAATAGGAGTTCCAAATGACTGTGCACAGTGTAAAATAAGAAGAAGCAGTGTTTTACTTTTCTCATTCAACACTAAATTATCCCATTGTGGGGATATCTTAGTCCAACATGAAAGAAGCACACTCTGCCTCCCTGCAGAAGTTGATTAATCAACCAGCAACAAAGACACATTAAAAAAATATGCTGGCTTGTAGAGATGCTTTCAGAGAAGATTGTGTTGCTTCTTATTCCCAAAGATCTCCTCTTTACCTACAGTTTCCCAAACTGTGGAAGCACAGGACTTAAACTGATACAAGACGATAACGGCAGCCAAATTTTCCAAGATTTCTGTACGACATTACACTCTCTCTACCTCAATCCTGTAAAATGAGAATGATTTCATTACTTCTATTTTTTGAGTCTCTTCTCTATTTTGGTCTTCGGTGCAGAGGCTGCTTTTTGCTCTGTATTTGTACAACAACCCAGGAAACAACACACTGAGTTCAGCTCATCCCCTTAAACAAACCACAGCAACCATATTCCATCTAGCCATTAATAAACAACATTAACTCATTAACTTCCCTCCTTATTAACTGAATGTCTTTAATTGTGACTGAAGAACTCTTTTCTTCATCTTTCTTTTGTAACAATTTGCGGATAACGTACTTTGAATACTTTTTACCAAAACAGATAAACAAAGACAAACTTGTTACTGTGGCTCAACAAGACTCCTTTTAAGAACTTGATTGTACAAACAAACCAGAAAGAAGAATGTAAATGTTATTCCAACTAAATGGAACTCAGGATGTCTCCGTGGGTGCATTATAGCACACAGTGGAGATGATAATGTTGAAGAGGTAGCTAGGAATAGACTCTAGCATTAAAAATTTAAGCCTGCAACTCGTTCACAGCTGTGACTGTGCATGCACTGGGAGAGAAATGGCACAATTGAAAACAGAATTGGCATATGTCTGCCAAACTCATCCTGAGAAAGAGAAAATTTAACCTCTATTTTCCCAGTAAGAGTGAGAGTTCACTGCAAAGTTCATCATAGCTGTCTAATCACAAAAGAAGAAACAGCAAAAGCTGTTAGAGGAACAGCAGTAACTACCGCTTAGTGGCATACCTGAAGGCTGTACTAGTCCTGTAAACTGTGAGTGACAGTTATACTTGTGTATAGCTACTTGTGGATGGCAGTCCACTGCAGGCCTTCCAAAGTTAAAGTAAAAATAAAATATTTTTTAAAAAAAATGTGCCAGCCTGAGTAATTGTATGATAAAGCTTGATTTTCCCAGGATAGAATGGCAGAGGGAACCATCTACCCTGCTTTAAGAGCACACGTTGAAACTAATCACTTACAAGATCTTTGACAGTAATTTGGGCAAGTGACCTATCTTCTTGTTTTGTGCTTTGCTAAGTTAGCCTACTCGTTCTTGGGACAGCAAATTGTTCCTGATATTTTTCGTGATTATCCATTGTTTTGTGCATTTTTCCATGTGTGTTATTTAGTCTTGTTTACTTTTTTATTTGGGTTTATTTTATATAGTAAAGGTAGCCACATCTTGCAGTTTACTATCCTATTCTGTAATTTTCAGATAGAACATTTTTATTTCTGGAAGAATATCAGAGCTATCTTGTTTATGTTTGTAGCCCATATATGGATTATTTCTTAACGGCGAAGAACCATCAACCATTCCTTAGAAATAGGAAAGAGGCCCAGCCATTCCTTTTGTCAGGTCAGACTTCTCTGTTTCTAAAATTAAGATACAGAGCACCTCTAGATTTGGTGTGAAGAGGCGGAGGGGAATAGCACAGACTTATCTCTGTCTCTTGTTAAGATAACAGTTCTTGCTAGGGACTGCTGTATTTAAAGATAAGTTTGTCTATAGAAGTCTACTGTCTCCAGGAATACAAACTCTTCAAAGCATGTCTCAACAGCCTGTTATACTGACAGGAAAGACTATGGGGTGGGAGGATGCTCTGAAATCACAGTATTGGATAACAGTATTGTTGTCCTCTTTCGAAAGGCAAAGGAGAAAATCTACACCTGTAGATTCGATAGCTGGTGAGGCAATGAGTTACCCATTTAGGCAAGAAAACCCCAGCACTAAGGGAAGGCTAAATCTAAAGAGGGAAAGGGCTGTCTCTTTACAGGGACAAGCCCACAGTCAGACCAGCCTGTGCAGACATACAGAGAGGAAACGGTAGGACCACGGTCAATATTTGGGTGTGCAAGAGATGGACTGGACCTGGCTCGGAAGGCTGCTTGTCGAACTGACTCTTTATGGATTATCCTGAGACTCATCTTTCTCTGAAACCCCCTTAAGAGAGATACATTCACTCATGATTTTACCTTCCCTTGGACTGTTTACACATATATTAGGATGGAGGAAACTGCACTACTGATGAACCTTATTTTTGCTGTGGGTGTCATGTTTTTTCTTCAAGTATATTGTTAAATCTAGCTCTCAAGGGAGCTCTTAGATGAGCAACCCTCATCATATTGGTATTGTTACTCTTTTGTCTTTGGATCTCTATCGTGTATTGCAGTTCATGTGAATCTCTCAGTAAAATACAAGCTTGTATGGGCAAAAGCACTGAGCTATCAATTTTGTCATGAGTTGAATGCACTTACTATGATAAAGCAGTCACTCATCAGAGGAAATAAATCACAACTACAGGAGGTGGATGCAAGTGTTCAAGCGTTTGAATGCACATAGGGAGGAACTCTGGCTTACAGTATCCTGCCACCAGACCGTATCAACAGAAATTCCACCAAGCTGTCAGTTATATTTGCAAAATCAATGGAACTGCAAAACTGTGAAGACATAGTGTTAAACAGCCCTAGGGACTCATTTTTTTACACTCAGTTCTGAAGAAAATGCAGGTAGCAGATCAACCCAGTTCAAAGAATATCTGGATTACCAGAGCATGGCTACCTACCCATAACATCCCTTCATTATAGCACTATAAATTAGAAATATTTATGCCAGAGTCAGCAAACTAAATAGATAAATGAAATAAGGGTTTAGTCAGACTTAACCGTTTATAGTTGAATTTGTGGCACATAATATAGAATGTGTACTGTTGGAAATAGCTCAGACAGGAATGAAGATGTGTCTTCATATTGTCAGTGTCTATTTCTTCCCACGATATAATAACAATGGATGACTTTTTATAGCTTATGTTAAATGTTTGCTTGAAAGTTTTATCCTGTAACTTGCTCAAGGCAGCCATTCAGTTCAGCCCAGAGCTTTATGGGAACAAAACCAAACAAGAACATTTGAGGCCTTGCTCTATACTTTTGCTGTTCAGTCCTTGCAGTAGCATTCATTTTAGTATTTTTACTGTTCACAGATGATTTATATCAAAAAAATTAAAGATGTAGGCTCTCCATGGTTGAATCCTCCTTGAACATTCTGGTAGGAGATAAAGAGTTATTTTCAGAAAACAAAGCTATAAACACCTTCCAGTAGTCTTCCACTCACTTCCACTGCAAGGACAACCCTGTCTCAGGAATGTTTCAGAGAAGAGTAATTAGGTCTAGTGGGAAAAAGAAGCAGCTTCGCTTACAGTAAGTTTCTTTTTCTTGGGCTTTCTAATTCCTCAGCTCAGGTCCAAAATTGCAGACCTCCACCTCAAGCCAGGTACCTAAATTCTGTTTGTAAAAACTAGGAAGATAAGCACATTTTTGAGTTTATGTTGGTTTAGTGATGCAGCCTGGATTCTGGAGGTAAATATATTCTCAGTGTAACATTAATCAATGACTTGATTCCATCTCTCATTGCATTGCTTGTCTGCAGGGGTGAGTTTTCAAATAGAAGTTTTGGAGCAGGCAACTAAGACTCAACAACCTTTCTCTCAAATAATGTCCTATGAAGTTGGTTGAAAGAATGTTCAGCTTAGGATCTCTAAATTACAAGGGAAAAACCCATCCTAGAGGAAGGCTAACTGAAAAAGAAAGACAGAAACAATATTTGTGAGTGAAAAGATAGAAGCTGTGTATTTCTCAATATGAGTCAAATGAATCTTTGGAATCTTCACAAAGGACATATACCTGAAGGAGTTTTAAAGGATTTCACATTCACAAGACCACAAAAATCTTAGGAAAGTGTTAAATTTAGTTGCACAGAAATCTTCTGACTTTTGCAGTTGAGGTTCAAATTCAGATATTTGATGTCTCTCACACAGTTTTAGCATCCAAAATTAACAAAAAGCGATGAAGAGTCTCTCTGCCTTTACAGCCAGGTACATTATCTCACAGGCGTGTCCTATGCTCTGAGTGCAAACATTGGCCTGTGTTTTAAATGCAGTGCTATTATCCAGGCAGGAGTGCTTCTAATCTTTTATACCACGCCTTACATGATTGTCATTATGACTTCAGTACAGATACTTTTGACTTTGAAGAAAGAAAATGAGACCAGAATTAGATTCATTATGTTCTCCAGGCTAGTAGTAATCCATATAGCATGAATAGTGTATTCTTGCTTCAGAAATATTACTCCCTTTTCTAGCCTGTATTTTGATATTTCTTTCCTTGACCAGTTATCTGATTAACATTACTTTACTTTCTTCCTTAAAACTGGTTGTGTTTCCGCAGTAGACCCCTGAGTTTGCCTATCAAGAAAAGAACTTCAGCCTTTCTTAGAGGAAAGCTGCTGCTGGAGTTGCACTCATAGCAGACGCAGCATTTGATTCTTAATGTATCAAATATTTAAAAAAAATGTAGAAAAAAAAAGAAATCAAAGGAAAAAATCCTCAAATTCTCAGGTGCACAGTGGATAAATTATTTTAACTATCAAGAGACACAAATTTTCTTCCATGGGTTTAGCTTAGGTACTCTACTGGCTTTTTGATGGCATTATTGCACGGGGCTTCTTTTCACACAAAGTATAATTTCTTACAGTGCTCATTGCTCTGCATGCCATTGCAGTGCAGTAAATATCCTTCTTTATGATCTAAGAGCCTAAAAGTCCTTTCCTTGCATATTCAGAAATGCTTTTGACTGATGAAAATGTTTCTGAGCATACATAGGTTGACTATTTTTTCTTCTGATTACTGCTGGGGGTTCAAATTTCCAGTACGGTTATCAGTCCAGTTTGAAATCTGCCCTTCCATCATTTCCAAAAACCTTCCCACTGCCACAATCAACAGCTTTCCAGAGTTGTCGGTTCTTTCTAAATTTGTTGCAAATCACGTAGCTATTTGAAATCCATATTTCATAATGTGGATACATCCTATGTCTGGACACTGTTTTCTGCCAGATATCTAAAGAAGAGCATGGACCCCATATTAAAATTAAGAGGATAGAAGATAAATCACAGTCTGTTTGCTTGATCTTAAAATTCTAAGAAAGAGAAGGGAAGATCATACTCAGTGTCACTTCTAATACATCAAAAAATTTTTATCAGTCATCCTATTTGCTTTAATATAAATTTCAAATAAAATCATCTTCTTCAACTTCAAAAATCTTTTTCTTTTTAACAACTTTGGTTGTGAACTATTTTTGTGTGTTTTCTTCTATACCATACTTGTGAAACTACCTGGAAATACCGGTATTTTTCTTTGCAGAAACATCCCTCAGGAAATGAGATAGGCTATTGAACTTCAACACTCAACTAACCAAAACAGTTAAGTAAAAAAAAAATACGGATAAAGCAAAACACAGTTTACCCAGAACAATGAATGTCATCTGGCCTCAGAGTTACTGTGTTAAATGAAGATTACAGCTTTATAATTAAATGACTAAATTCTACAATAGTGGTTAAATGTATTTCCTCTCTAGAGCCCGTGATGGTGATAATAAGGTATTTATCATGTTACAGCAATATTACATACTGTCTTTGTAGTAGAACTGTGGCAAGCATGTTAAAATAGATGCTTTCTGGCTTGAAGAGTGAATGTAATTTTGAGGCTGAACTATTAGAGGCAATATTTGACTGTTTGGCAAGAGAGGGTCTTATAAGCTGGACCATATGTTCTCTTGCTTTTGAGTTGAACCTTGGTGGACTTTGGGGACTAGGAAGAAAATAAATTGGACATGTACCAAAAAATTTGCTCCAAAGGTATTATGAGCCTAACACTGTCTTCGTGCAATACAGACTCATCTGTGGAAACGTTTTAAACATTTATTATTTTAATATTCAAAACCCACCATCCCTTAGAAATTGGTTCAGCTTTAAAAGAACAGAATTATCAAAGTGGGTATAAGAATTGATGTAAATGTATCCTTGATAGTTATAAGAGCTCCATAATGACAGTTTCTGGGAAGAGAAGAATGCCTCTCTATAGTCATCTTGCCCAGCTTTCTGAGAGTTCTAGGGATGAAAACAAGGAATTTTTCAGGATTTGAAGTAGTCCTTGAGTTTATAACGAGGCATCCAGACATGGAAATTACTCCACTTAAATGGCCTGATATTTCCTATGTCTTCCTCTGAAGGATATAGCTCTGTCTTGTGTCAGTAACAAGGTACCAGAGTGAAAGACCAGGGTACAGAGCCAGGATTGTAGTCCCCTGTGCTACATCAACAAGAAGGAAAATGGATGAATTGACCCTGAGGGGAGCTATCTAAGCACAAAATGGTTCACCTGCAATGGAGTGAAGCTAAAGCAAAGCTTCCTATGACCTTGTTGAAATCTTTGACTGAACCCAAAGTGCTGTGAAATATACTGGGGATATTGTCCAGCAGGTATCACCAGTAAATGGTCCACCAACCTCTCCTCCAGAGTGAAAATAGTTAGGGCTTGTTCCTATCAATAAGACAATAAAGCTGTGGCTTCTTTCACTGTGGTAAATTAAAAGTGATCAGTACCATTCTCTGGAGCTAAGGCAGACTGCTGTGGATAGGTGCACATCTGACATTACTGGAAAAATGTACATTCTACCTACTGGAAATGGTCCCTGGCTTGTGCTTGGCCCAGAGTTTGTCTGGGAGAGTGTTAGCTGCTTTGGGCCAAGATTGTGCTAGGATGCTTTCCACCAGTGTGTGGATGATTGAACTCAAGTGCCTGTGAATGTACCCTGTCACAATTCGATTTACTGTGCACGGGCTGCAGAAGAAGTGGAGATATTTGCCTTTGAGCACACTGGTAGAGTGAGCCCACTTTAAAATCTGGGATAAGTTCTGAGCTTCACCATCCTGGAAAGTATCTGAGGTGAATATTGGCTGAAAAGGTCTCAACATGAGCTCTCTGTGTGCTACAGGACAGGCAAGCATTGCTCTGCTGACCAGCGCTGACCTGTCAAGCGCAGGAGGTATATTTATTCTATATCAGAGATCATTCACAACAACACACCTCCAATGCACCGTGGTATCTTGTGACTCATGTTGTGTGCTCGTGCGACACAGAGAAATTGGTTTCTCTGAGACAGGTCAGCTCCATTTTGACAAGGCAAACAGATTGCACAATCAATATCTCAGTCTCTATTTGTCACAGTGGCTTTTCACACTGTTCAGTTGCTCTCTGCACTGAGGAGTGCTGCAGGTGGCTCTTCGCAGATGTCTGTGACAGTGACAGATTAGGATATTCTTCACTGTTTGGATATCAAATGAGCCTTGCATATACCTCGTGTTAAACATGAACCTAAACAGCAGGATTAATAAGAGTAGCAACTGGAACACTGTGTATGATTTCATTTCAGTCATGATCCTGTTAGTGTTGAAATAAATCAGATGTGTCTGCTAAGGCCATCTGACAATCAGGAGATTTATTTAATTATGTAAGTAATGATTTTTGAATCCAGGTTTTAGGGTTATCTCTAAGGAAATTATACACTATATGCATAAACCCAGCCCTCTCCCCTTCAAGACTACTTCATTCTTTGCTTTCAACATTCAGACACCACAGAGGTATTTCTGTCTTTTAGGCTGTGCAGGACTGGCTAGATCCACACACTACACAATACCTTGTCTATCACCCTGAAGCATCTCAGAAGACTCCGCTACCTGCAAGTCTCGCTTCAGGCTTCACATGGGTTGGGCTGCAGTATTTTGTTTCTCAGATGGATGTGTGGATCTGCTGCCTATCAATTGGGAAGCAAAAGAGATAAGTCAAAACATTTTGGACATGGGGTAAAACATAAAATAATTCTTGGGGGACAGGAAAGTTCCTTATAGTGAAAGCCCTAAGCTCTAGACTGCAAAGGAACTGTCATGTATTCTTTGCTCTAAAGCAGTTTTCACATAATTTTAAAATTATAGACTCACAAAAGTCTAGAAGGGACCTCTGGCTGTCATCTAGTTCAGTCCTTTGCCAACTTCAATGTTAGTTCAGGTTGCTCATGACATTGTCCAGTTGAGTATTCAGTTATCTCCAAAACAACGATATCATGATATCTTTGAGTTTTTTTCACAAGAAAGAATAGCTTCAGCAAGAGGAATGGAAACCTCCCTCCTCCACACATCCAAATAGGTAGATTATGTTCTTGGAGGTGGCCTTGAATCGCTCTATGCATCTGTGAGACTGGTACCAGATTTCCCACCTGGTGTAACTTATGTTTACATGCATGCAGTAAAATACATAGTAACCTGTGTTACCAAAACTGTTCACTATTACAAAGTCAGAAGAGGTCTTAAAGTGGTGAAGATAGACTGGAGACCTTTAGCAAAGAGTGAATGTTGAACAGGTAAGCATCCATATCTGGAAGAGAGGCAAGATTTAACATGTGCTCCTTTCTCTAGTGTTTTACACTTCTTAGGTGTCTCTTCAGTTAACATAACGGCTGCTCTGGGGTGCCTGGATTCCTTTATGATGCTGTGTGGAGGGACCATGGCACCTGTCCCCAAGCTATGAATTGCACTCTAGTACCCAAATCTTGGCAAGAAAAGTGTCTCTGATTCAGTATTATAGTCTTCAGCCGTTTGGACCTAATCCTGAGAGACTCACTCAGCCCTGTGCTGTGAATTGATTGCAGAGCTAGGAATAAAATGTAGGAGCCCTGGCATTTCGGTGGCAGGCACTGAGCCATTACTCCTCTGGGTCAGGCAATGAACAAGCTAGGAAAGCCTTTGAGGCACTGAGCATGATTAATAGACCCAAAGCTCCAGCTTGGAGCCAGATGGAGAACATACACGCTCCTGCTCTTTAGGTTTGCATACGTACTGGTGCTGCTCTCAAGGAGCTTGTCAGCACACTGCTTTCAGAGAGCTGACAGATGTAACAAAACACTGTTTGAGTAAATATACAAACAAAATGGAGATCAACCAAGATAGCCTTTTAATCACACCATCAGTCGAGTGATCATACTGCCTGACAGCAGGGACTGGGCAGGGTTAAATATGTATGCAAAGAGAATTTTTATTGCACCCTGTTCAGGTAATTCTATGCATATAAATATAGGAAGGTGTATCCTATGCTACCCAATCACACATTTCTGCCACTGATCTGATGGCCTATCAGAAACTGGGTGTCTTTCCTGGCAACTGATTAACCGCTTGTGCCAACCTCCTTGCAATTTACTGTATGATCATTTGATTTACCATATTTCTAAACCTATATCTCATGTGCTTTGTCAGGCCCGTGCTGGCAAATCCTGTATCACACAGAGGCATACTGAAATATCTTAAATGTGCTATTCAATAGGCAGAGATTTCTTCAATGTTTTCTACCAGATTACCAGGCTGTGTATTTGAACTCTCTGTGGCTTTGACAGCTCTTTCTAGACATATTTTTGTGAAAATACAAGGCAGTCTTTTGGACTAACAAGGTCCTGGCATGTTTTGAGCATTAGAAATCCTTTCATGAAAGCCAAAGAGAGGGAGCAGACAGAAGAGAAAAATACCTCCTAATGGCAGATATTACAGGCAAATGACAAATAGCAGAAAGATGCTTTGATCAAACAAAACAATGAAGTAAAATGTTCCTTAATTTATCAAAATTAAGTACAAAATCTGAAGTGTTGCTGAAACAGGAGAAAATGTTTGAGTGAATGTGACTGGATGTGATATTCCCCTACCCTTGGTAAACCTTAGCTCTTCTGTACTTAACATCAGGACAACTATTAGGGAAAATGCTGCTCTGTGCTTTTAAATATGTGGTTCTTCGTAATCCCAAATGAGATGATGAGTTCATTGCCATCATTTAGCATCCAGAGATCTGTGGAAAGGAGTGGTAATTTCTAGAAAGTCTTGCTTTACCGCTATTATTGCTGGATATATTGCTTTGTCTACATTCATGGGTTGCCTTTAGTTAAGGTGAAATACTTTGAAAAGTAATGACATTTGTAGTAATAATTTCTTCTGTGGAATTAGCTCACTGTCTTTTCTCCTTCTTCAAGGGTAAAGCTTGACATGTTTGCTCATATGACGCTCATATGAAGCTCATATGCATATGCATACATGTACATATGTATGTATACATAAATACAGTGGTGAATGAGAAAAGAAAGAATGGAGAACAGAATTATCCACCAGGGAACTAAAACAGCAAAAATACGTTCAATATTTTACTTTACTCTTTTCTTTATTACACTTCACTCAGAGAGGAAACTGGACTTTGTGAAATACGATCACTTCAAGAAATTTCCAAAAGGAAAGTTCTAGGTTTTGCTTGTGAGATTTTTGTCTTTTGCTATGCACTTCTTTTCGTCTGCTCTACGATCTCACTCTCAGTTGTCTGTCACTGGGGAAGCTTTCCCAAATCATATAAGAAATAATTGTGACAGGATGTTCAGAACATGTGTGGGCCATGCTCAGAGCCAGGAACAGCTTTTGAAGAAGCTGACATTTGGGCTGAGACCACTGCTCTCTTGACTCATTCTTAACCATGAAGAGAGGCTGCAACCACCCCCTCTGGCAACTGTAGTACTGGACCCATTCATTCCCAGTGAGCAACCTCAGTTGGTGTGGCTGAACAGCTACAAAGCAGGAGATGAAAGCTAGAGTAAGGAGATAAAAAGCCATTTTGGCTGTCTCCTCTCCCCTTCCTTAAATCTGCTTCCTGCTGCCTTCCAGGGATGTAGAGAAAATTAATTTGAGATTCAAGTATCTGGAGATCAGTGGATAAAAGGTGCTGTAGAAGAATGTATTGTTACAGATGTTCCCCTCCTTACTGCTACAGTAAGTCAAGATGAAAACACACTGCATAACTATGACAGGCCTGAAGTCTAATGAAAACTGTTCCCTTTCAAGCAAACAGTAAAATCCTGGAAGCTCAAACTGTGTCCTGCAGGCAGCAGAGAAGAAGAAACTCTCTGTCCTTTTATTTATTTATTTATTTTACTATTGTGTTATTAAAGATAAAATTGTGTTTGGGGGCATTCAAACAATATGATGCTGAGGAGTGTGCATGAAGCAGATAACACTCTTTCCTTTCACTAGGAGGAAAATATATATAGTAACAGGAACTTTATTCATTGAGTTGGAGAAAATCATGATTACATTAGTGAGGCTGAAAGACATGAAATACCTTCTGCCATTGGATGGTCCAGCCAATGCTGGGGCCAGGCTTTGGAGGTTCATACTAGAAGAAATAGCAGAAGGAGGTGGGAGTAAAAGGAGAGCAGTAATTCCCACATGGTAACAGTTTAATTTTTAATTTGGAAACGATAATATTATTCCAAGTTTTATAATCTGCAGAAGAAAACATTCGAGGCAATGCCATAGTCTTGGCTCCCTGGTGGGTTAAATAAACTTGCAGTTGCAATGCTTTTTATTTATTTATGGGACAGCTTGTTCCTTGGACTGAATGTCTGCTCAGGAGCAGTATAATAGTGATTGCCTTAGGCTGGCTATTTGATCCGATATGTGATCTGGTATGTGCCTGCTACCTTCCTAATCTCTTTGTCTGTAGATATACAGGGAACAATCAGAGTTGTTCCACATTCCTGCAATGTGAGAACCAGCAGGAACTGACAAAAGAAAGCTTATCATGGTAATGTTCTGCAATAATTTTCCCATTTAAAATTGAGGTTTTCTTGGCAGATGGGGGAAAACAGGGCCAAGCTGCAGCTCACCCAGGATTTCAGAGGAGAATAAACCCTATCTGTACCACCAGTGCTGCCACCACTATATCTGGAGACAGAACAATGCACTGGGTGGGATTCATTACACACTATGGCATTTCTTCCTTTACTTCAGTCTGGACTTCCTATTCGTTACTTAGGTTCCACTCAACAGCCTGAAAGGAGTAGTGTGTTACCTATCATACCATTCCGTCTCGAAGAGGGAGCAGAATGTTGGAATGGAAAAGGAAAGCTCACAAATTGTCAGGTCTCTTTTTGGCTCTTAACAAATCCACCTTGATTCATAGAAAAAAAAAAAAAAAAGACTACCGTGAGTGTCAAATGAGCAGAGGGAACGGATATTTACTCTGTAGAATTTAATCTTAGTTGGCAATTGAACAATTTTGCCTTGGAACAGTGAATAACAGATGATCACTCCTGTTTCTACCAGATTTACTCCAACGCAGATGGATATATCGAACACATGGGCGTGTGTCCCTTTTCCGGGTTATAGATGGCCCGTCCATCGGTTGCCAGGTCAAACTAGTGACAAGTGCGTTGGTCGGCACTTTGCATGAGTAACGGTAATCATTACGAGATTCCCACTGAGATGGTATATGGAAGATTGTCGGAAACCACAGCAATCTATCCTCTGAGACTACCGGGCTTTGCCCATCTTTCCCGTGGGTGGAGGCAGCAGATGTTATACCGAGTGGGGAAAAGTCATACTCATGACAGCCCTCCCCAAGGCTCAGAGTTTGCCAAACTAATTATCGGCCCATCGGCGAAGGCCAGCACCACGGCCTGAGCACTAAGCAAAGATGAGCCGTTTGAACAGTGGCCCAAAGCTTTGACATTTTTCTGATATCTGCTTGACCCATGGCTGTGTTTGGCTTCCTACAAGTGCTCCTGGATGATACCCAGGTGGAAGACCACATGCAAAACTCAAGTAATGTGGAATAAGTCAAGGAATAGGTAAATAATAAACTCCAAAACCGAAGGAAGTTGAAAAACTCGGTTCCAACCCTACTGTAACTGCTGAGAAGGCATGGGGATGTTACTTGCTTGTGCAGCTGTGGAGAAAAATGGAATTCAATCCCAGGAGTAATTCATATAGAAGATTCATCTTCCTTGAGAAGAAAAATGGAAATACTACGCATATTTTACTCTGCAGAGTTAGAATAAATGTAGTCCCCAAGTTTCATACCTAATGCAAAGGATAAAGCAGCTGCTTATAAAAACAGACAGATCATATGTCTCTTATGATCGCTGAAAGGGAAGTCTTGACATCAGAAGTGACATTTGAGTTAAATTGTTAGTCTGTCACTTGTTGATGATAATGTCTTGGGGGCATGTGGGATAAAAAAGAAGATGAAAAAAAGAAAAACCTAAACCCCCTTTTTTGAAGTAAGTCTTCTGAACAGTTTATTTAGAGACATCTATGGTCACTAAATGTCCTCAAGGGTCAAACTTGCTGCACTTCCAAGGATTTTCTCTCTTCCCTACCCTGAAGTAATAATTTCCTCATTTTTTCCCTAACAGTACTGGCAGCTGCATGTTCTCTTTTTTGCTCTTTTTCCATACCCAGGAGATCAGTGTAACTCAAGAACTCTATTTGTCATTCATTCCCTGACTATGTACCAGAGTTTTCCATTCTCCTCTCCCCTCTTCCATTTTTCCAGGTAACATCTCCTATCAAATGATTTCTCTCTTGCTTGGTTCAGAATAGCTTTCAAGCAACACATAGAGATTAGTTCTGAAGATTTGGGGATAGAGAGAGAGATGCAATATCACTTTAAGTGAGTGTTTGAGCAAGTCTGGATGGCAGATCCCAACTTGGATTCCCATATATAATTCTGGAAAGGCAGGGAGACTGGAAAGTTTAAGGCACTGTTGTCCATTAGACCAAAGAGAACAAAATCTGTCCATTTCCCAGGCCCTCCAAAACAACAGTCTCATAATAGAACCACTCAGTTTTTCTTTAGTCACAGGGTAGTAACATTTTAAATCTCCTGGAAAAATGAGATGGGAGAATGGAATATTACTGGGATAAATTTAGTGGGTATAACAACGATGTATTTGGTTTGTAAGACAGAGGTTCTCAAACTGGGTTCGCTACTAATAAAGCAACAGCAAGGAGAACCTGGCTGTAATGACAGTAGCTGGTCCTGGTTTAGGATCTCTGGTTTCTTTATTTTGCTTTGTGGAAGTGTATAGGGTTTTGTTGGAACAAGTAGACCCTTGAACAAAACATTTAGATGTGCTTAATCTCAAATATGTGACATCTTTCTGGAGTCAGTAGGATTTGTATCCTTACTGGATTGAAACCTCAGTTTCTGCATCTGTCTCCTTTTGCTCAGCTGCTACCTGAGGTTAATAATTTGTATGCAGCTTTGAGGAGTCACATAGACAATGTGTGAAGGGTGGAGGGGATATAAACAGCTCTCCTCCTTTCCTATCATGTGGCTCTACTGCCTTAAATTGGAATATGTATAGTGTTGTGCTTTGGAAGTGAAACAATGTGAGGACCGAGTCTGTAGGTTCTTGTCTTCTGTGGAGGATCCTCCCTTGAACAAGAATATTTCTTTTGATAGAGAAGTCAAAGTTGATACTGAGGTTCAAATAAGAGGACTACAGTCCTCATACCTACCTGGGTCAGAAGTCTATACCACCTGGAGTCAGTCAAGCTCTCTAGGAACCTCGGCGGAACAGGGGAAAGCAGTTTCTTTGCCAATAAGAATTTCTCTACTGCATTGCTTCCAGACTTTAGTCATACAGCAACCTTTCTGTGACCAATCTGATGTCCATATTTTGATTTTACTGAAAGAAAATGTTCCTGTGATTTTAACTTTGACTGCAACATTCAAGAATGCAAGTACATGTACTACTTTATACAAGTTGAACGCGCCATAAAGATATGGAGACCTTAGCTCCTTGTACCGTGTTTGAACCAAATACTTGCTTTGTGTCCTAAGGGTTCAAGTCAAGTGTTTATTTCATTTTACTCTTAGCTGAGATGTGGAAAATATTCACTCAGCAACAGTCACCTCTCTTGCAAAGAGCAGTTTCTTTTACTCTTACAGAGCTCTATGAGAATACATTCCTGTGCACTAGGATGTTGCTGCTTTGTTCTGTGACCCTGAGGCTTGTGAAGCGTGATGCACTGTCCTGACTATGCCTGAGGGACACATGATGGCCCTCTAGCTGGAATGACTGTGTGCTTTGCACACTGCACTGGAAAGGACTTCTAAAGTGTACAGATCCAACCCAGCACTGTGGCAGAGTACTATAAGCCTCCTATAAAACTGCCCAAGCTCCCTTTTGAATAGCAGCTGCCTACTTTTACCTCAAAAATAACAAGACTTCACTATTTCACTGATCTGTTAGGACGTTTCTTCTAGTTTCCTTTGCCCAAGGTTAAATACTTCCCAGTCATCCTTGTGCCAACAATGACTTCTGGTTGAAACATTTTCCTCTCTTTCAGGTGTTTACAATTTTATCAGCAATTTTTATCCTATGGGTTGTCTCCATACTTGGAAACATCCTGCTTCTGTGGCAACAGAGTAGGGAACTTAATGGTATTTAATATATCACTTCATTACAAGCTGGGCCCAATGACATAACAGCTAGTGCAGGGAACAGCACAAGGCAACAAAAGAAACTTTATATTTATGACACCATAGAAATGCAATTCATGATTCACTGGGTGGAATTGTCCTAGAACAGGAAACCAAAACATAGTGCATAGATAACATTGATAAACACCAAGCTGACTAATGCCCTAATTACTTTAGAATAGCTTGCTTTTCCCCCATTAGCCTGCTCCCTAACCTTTTTGTACAAAAAAAAATTTCCTCTGAATCACAACCATATTGTTACAATGAATGCAAGGAAACATCAGTTTATATAAGAACAAGTCAAGTAACAGGAAACATCACATTAAGTATAATCTAATTATGCTTTGTTCCACAACAGAAGGGACAGATTTATTTTTCAGATAGGAGTGAAAAGTAGTATATAAACATGTGGAACTCAGGAAAAGAATCACAACATCTACCATTATTATCTGCAGAATCAAGAAGCCACTTGAAACTAAGTCAACAGTTTCTCTACTGACACTGCTGGGATTGTAGTTCTTAACCAAACACCTACATCAAATGCCTAAAGCTATGAAGCTAGACACCTTCCTTGCCAATCAAAAGCAAAATTACAAAGCACTTCTTTTCCAAAACAGGCCTTCCCAAAGCAGTGATCTAGAATTCTGAAATATACCCAAAGGTCCTATCGTTTTAAAATGTCAATATGTCTGTGCGCCTGGAACTACACAAGGGGATGATGAGTCATAAAATTTATGCCAACAAAGACTATCATCAATGTCTTGTACACCTTCGTAACTCACATGAGTATGAAATTTAACTCAGTATTTCCTGCATTGGACCACAACTCGTGTGTAAGATACAGGATTTCTTTTGTAAGGATATTTGATCTTTGCCTGTGTGAAGTCTTATCTCTTTTGCAGCCTGCCTATAAGGCTGAGGAAATGTTTGTGAAGTGTTTTGAGAGCCTCCTTGGGGATGAAATGTAGAGAATTTTCAGGAAAAGAAATAAAAGTTTGATTTATATCTAGAAACTTTCATTTTTTTTTTTTACTTGCAGACATTATTCTTAATACAGATTGAATTCAAACAGGTGATTAACAAATCATAGTGCATATAATACATTACTGAAAGATGATACTTTCTGTCTTTCAATAAACACTATTTGCACAGGATCAAATTCTGCCATGAATTGCACCAGAGCAAAACCAAAGAAAACATCTCTTCAAGTCGACAGATACCCTGGATTAATGTAGAGAAGTAAAGGTTTTTCAAAACTACTGTCAACTCATTCAAAGGTTTTTTAACATCCAGGGTTATGTTTATCAATATCGCAATAATGTGCTTGGAAAATCACGCAGCTGATTAACAGCAAAGCTCCCCTGGGTAATTGAATTGGAGAGAAACCGTGCTTATTCCCAGGGCAAGGAAATGTAGGCAGTACAAAGGGCTGTACATCCAACAAAGATCCTGTATCAGAGAAGTGACATCTCTGTTTTTAGGCACGGGTGTGACTGTTAAAGACACAAGTGAGCTAATGAGTTTGGAAATCTCTGTGATATTGACACAGGACCCTTGACTGCAGGGTTTCCTTACTACCAGTACTGATATCAGTCTAGTCCATGTCACATAACTCATCTCACGCCAAAGGAGAAAGCTGAGATTTAACATATTCCAGTGTGGAACTGGATACCTTATTTTAGTCATCTGAACTGCGCTCATGGTGCCCACACTGCTGAAACAAGAACAAACCCCACTGTTCCACCCTCACTTCAGCATGACTCATGTCATAATGCAGTTAATTCCCCTCGGCAGGATGAACTTTCTAAACATTTCACCAACTATTCTGTGGGACAGGACACCAGTGTTGCCCGACAATAATAGAAAAAGCCTGTAAGCCAAGTGATCTAGAAAAAAAACTGCTGAGGTTTAACCCTACCCAGAAACTAAGAACCACACAGCCGCTCATTCAGTCGCCCCTCCTCCAGGATAAGAAAGAGAATCAGAAGGGTGAAACTGAGAATCAAATTCATGGGACAAGTTAACAACGGCTTCATAATTAATAATGTATTTTTTTTTAAATAAGCAAAATAGAAAAAAAATAACAATGAGAGTGGAAAATAAAACCCAAGAAAGACAAATTATGCAAATGAAAGCAATTGCTCACCACTAACAGACTGTTGCCCATCCTTGTCAGCCCCCGCCACAACCTCCTCCCCAGTTTATTGCCGAGCATGACATCATATGCTGTGGAATATCCCTTTGGCAGGCTGGAGTCAGCTGTCCCAGCTGTCTCTCCTCCCAGTTTTCTCTGCATCTCCAGCCTACTTGCTGTGAGGAGCAGAAGAGGCCTTGACACTATAAGCACTGCTCAGCAATAAAAAAACATTAGTGGGTTATTAACTCTATTTTCAGCACAAATCCAAAGCATAACTCTATATAAGCTTCTATGAAGAAATATAACTCTGTCTCAGCCAAAACCAGCACCAAAACCTTCAAAGGAATTGGAGTTCTTTTTTTGCAGAAAACTTTACAGAATATTTTTGACAAATAGCCATTTGACTTGAACAAATATTGTCTCAAACTGAAAAAAAAGGGAATCCGCTAGACATTAAGAAAGCCTGTCTTATGAGTAGGAAAGCTAAACACTGGCACAGGCTATGTGTAGGATGGAGAATGTAACAGATACTACCATCTACGATCATCTGCAATCAGTGGTTTGGGTATAGTAACATCATAGTGAGCACGTACTGAACAGCTTCTTACAGTCCCTCCTAGCACTGTTTTCTCTGATTCTGAGCATTATTAACATTGTTTCAGAATGAGATGAGGCAGAGGCAGAGAAAAAAACCCAGCTTCCTAGTACCCTGCTCTGATTCCTAACAAATTGCTTCCCATTAAAAGTAACATTTTCAAACTCCTGCAGTGATCAGCAGGATACGTCATTGTCCCTCTTGCACTATGCATAAATTCTCTTTGATGTCTTATTTGTCACAATTGTTATTTCTTTTTTTCTTTATTATTTGCCTATCTTATGTAACTTTCTCTTAACTTGTTGGTGATCTGAGTCTAGTTTTACTGGGTTTGCTTCACATTGTTCCATATTTGGAGACCTAGATGAAAAAGTTATTCACATATATATAGTATTGACATCACTGAACAGACCATCAAAAGAGCTTTCCAGAAGAGAACTTGATTTAAGCAAGTAACAAAAGATAGGAGAAAAGAAATTTACCTGAAATTACTTAGAAAATCATAGCATAATTTCAGATGGAAAGGACCTCTTCAAATCATCTAATACATACCCTCCATATCTCCCACAACTCAAACAGGATCAGTTAGAGCAGGTGGCTCAGGATCACATTCATACAGCTTTTGAGTACCCCCAAGAATGGAAACCCCACAGCCTTTCTGGGAAGTTTGTTCCAGTGTTTGACTACTGCCTTGTTTGTGTTCAAATGGAATTTCACATTTTAATTTGTGCCCTCTCAGTAGTCACATTTAGAAGGCTATGCTCATTTTTCTTCTTTATTCTCTCCCATCAGGTATTTACATATGCTTCTAAGATCCCCTTGAGCTTTTAAATTTTCAGATTGAAGGGTTCAAGTTCTCTCAGCCTCTCCACATATTACAGGTACAAATAAATTAACAGTTAGATCTCCTGAATCTTAGCTTTGTGTCCCATCACCAGAAGCAAGGCTGCTGCACATACTGACTGCTGCTGGGGATGCAATGGTGACACCTTTCACAAACACGACTGTGAATTAAAAACAGTGTGGAGATCTTGGATGTAGCATTATCATGAAGGATGGAGGAAGGCATGGCAGAAACGCGTCACAGCTTATTCTATCTTATATAAGGTGTGAAGACTAGTCAATCTATTTTTTAACTACAGCTCAATCTCCAAACTAAGCGGTTGATATGTTTCTCATGTTTCACCTGCATAGCAATGACAGTGAAGTATTTGAATCCTAACTAAAGAAGAGAAAATGCACCTCCTATCTGCATGCTTCATTGTGCTGCTTTTCTTTCGTCCATTCTCTACAATAACTACTTCTTACATGTGTGCTCCTGTAATGTATAATTCAGTGTTGTGCAGCCCTGCCCTTCTGCTGCCCTTCATTCAAATCAGATTTCAAATTCTCTGACTCCAGGCACTAATGTTTTAGACAAGTTTGAAGCAACTGAGACAAGGTTGTAAGCCGAAAATAATGTGCAGCAGCATAATTGAGTGACCAATCAATACATAAGCTGTCAGCTCTTCAGATCAAGGAATTAACAAACTTGTTTTGCAGTAAATAAAATGAGTTTTGGTGGGAGAAAAAATAACAAGACAATGCCTGAGGTTTTTTTCTTTTTTTAAAAAAGAAAAAAAAAGTCATGAAGGAAAAATCTCAAATAATTGCATTTGATATTTTTGATACTTTTATTTGTGTTTGTTCTAACTGGTCTTGAGGAGTCATAATGGCAATTTTATAACTGAGGGGCACTCACCAGAGCTTCATGATAGGGAAGAACCCAGGATGGTCCTTACATTAGTGTTCTACACATCTCTATATAATCATGAATGTCTCTGACCCCAGGGTAAATTGGACTAGTTTGAAAACTACCATACCACATGTCCATTGTAGGGAATATTTGATAAAATAAAAATGAAAAACATTCTTAAACCTCCTTCCTTTCTCTATTAAATAAAATTGGGACTTTTTTAATGTCAAAAACTATTAATACTGCCTTTGTGATTTTCAATTCCAAAAATCAAATACTGGAGAAATTAAAAAGCATCAAAAGCCAGCTCAGGCAGCTGTCAGCTATTTCACAACCATATTCCCTAACATTGCAATCCTGCCTGTAGCAGGCAACTAGTTAGTTAGGGCCACCTGTTGCAAATAATAGTTCTTCTATATGAATATTGTCATGGAGGAACCATGGCTATATGACAGAGTAAGAAGAGAAATGTACTAGCAATGACATGTTAATTGAGAGCTATGACTGTGTTGCTGTGTCCCTGTAAAATTCAGTGCTCTGCTTTATGTTGAAGTGCTGTTATCCCAAATATGGGTTCTTCACCTGGTGGGCAAAGACTCAACCAGCACACTGAATCAAGAAATTGCTTTTTGTTCGGTTCTGCAGAACAGGGTGCTAGACATCTAATACAGCTAGTACACCTTGCCATTTTGATTATAGATAATTTATAGTCATTTGAATAAAGAACTAAGATACAATCTGCTCTCTTATTGGTTTACAAAATCTTCCTATACCACCTACAATTATATAAACATACATTTTCCTTCATGATTAAAATATTTGGGGATGTTCCCTAGTTAACATCCTAATTATTAACAACAAGGTCTGCTTTCTTAGTATCTAAATGCCCTAAGGCTATTTAAGGATACAAGGTTTTTTATGTTATTTCAATCCTTTTGTTTAATTTGACATAAGATCTACTACTTTTTTGATTAAAATATTACAGACTATTCCTGCTACCTACAGATCCAGTTTTTTTTGTTCACCAAATACCTGCACAATGTTTCAAATCCTCTAGCTTGCCAAGTTCTCACTACCTTATTACTATTTATACTTTTGTCCTTAATACTTTCATCGATACCATCATCTGTCAAAATTCACTTCTTTTGTGTTCCACGGGTACTGGATATTGTTATTATATGCCCTGTTACCTTGACTGTGGAACCTCTGCTGATACCCATCATGTACTGAGCAAAGATAGCCCCTGAAGTTTCCCAATCAAAGAGCCTCCCAGAGAGAGGATCATCTGTCTGCATTTGATGATGAAAAGCAGGAAGTGATTGAATGCTCCAGACATCATCTACGTGTCATAGTATGATAATGTGAGATATTTTTGTTGAAGTACCATGAAGTTTTGAAGTTGAACTGAATAAAATGTCATCATTCATGTTTAACAATGGATGGAAAAGTGATTTGTATTGTTGTATTTAGAATAAGCCCTCATCCTGAACTTTGGTGTAGTCTGTGTTGACAAGGATGTCTGGGTGACCGGTAGATCAAATACTGTCTGCCTGTGGAAAATGCATATACATGGTTGTAGAGGCAAGTGGTCCATTCTGTAATGGGCATGAAGGTGACTGACATAAAATAGTAATAGAAGCAGATGGGTAACAAGTTATGGGAAGAACAGATCTACCCAAGCAATAGTTTAAGGCTGAAAATAGTGTTTTAATAATTTGGTAAAAATCTCCAGATATCTTTTTCGTGGCAAAGGCGTCACTTAAATCTACAATAAATGGGATTTCCTCTTAGTAGAACATACCATTAACAGAAATATTAATTCTATAGAGCCCTTAGTCGTAATATATTGAAAAAAACCATAATTTGAATAAGGCAACATTTGCGTCACCTTTATTAAGGAGAGAAAGTGTTAATACTATACACACTTTTGTCAGAGGCTTCCCAGAACATTCTGGAGTGTCTGCAGTTTATTTTCAAGCTTTTTCAGGTAAAGGATGGAAAGTAAAGCATGACTTTGTCAGGCAGAGACAACCTCAAAAAATCCTCTGCTCCTCAATTGATGGCATAGCCTGCGGGCTTCTGTTTGCAGGTTTAAAAGGTAAAAGTCCCATCACAAGAGCCCGACGTGCGAAATTAAACTTTCTGTTAAAGGCCATCCTCAAATTAGGCCCATTATCTCTGACATACAATTTCCACGCAAGTGAAATATTTAGTGCTGAGAGTTTATGGCATTTCCCTAGGCAAAACCATATGCAGTTCACAGAGTTTTTGTTTGCAGAGCACAGCTTGTCAACCTTTCTCAGACAGTTAACCAAGACCATCAGAAAAGTCTTGTGCATGCAGTCTTTCTTGCAGGATTAACGCATTAACACACAGGGTTACAGCCTGCTGAAAAAAAAATACTCTGGACTTCTTCGCACTGCACAGCTTCGGTGTGTACCTGGTGTAAAGGACAATGAATTATTGTGCTGTCCCAAGGGCACAATAGCAACATTTCTCTAGAAAGCATAGCTCTTTGTGGGGCAGAAAGAGAGACCTCAGACTAGGGCTATAATAACATGTATAATGAGATGTCTCTTGACACTATCATGGATCACATCCTTGCAGCTAAGGATGGCCTCCTGGTGCAGAGTAGAGAGACAAAGCAGAGGAAATGGGAGTGCTCCTCAGAATTGGTGTCTAAAGAGGCTTCATTTATCTTAACAAGAAAGAACGTGTAGGACCAAATATCTGTGGCTTTATGTAATCTAAATGCACACACTGAAAAAGAGAGCTTCCAAAGGCCTTTCTACAGGTTAAAGGTCAAGGTGAGAGATGAATAGTGACTTGTCTGTGGAGCTGAATCCAACATTCTGCTTCTTCTCTGTAGCTTATTCCTACCTGACTCCTATATCAGTCACCTTCATACTCATTATAGGGTGGACCACTCACCTACACAACCATGTACAGCATTTTGAACAGGCAGCCACTAATTGATATAGTCTCTCTCCCTGTAACCCAGAAATCCTTGTCACCACAGACTGCACTGAATTTTAGGATGAAGCCATATGCTAAATAAAATTATATAAATCACTTTTCCATTCATTGTTAGACATGAATGATGACATTCTATTCACTTCAACTAAAGACCAACTGACTGGTATTTAAAAGAATATAGGCCTTCTGGCTGAAAGTTATGACTATAAAAGTGCTGGTATTAATATTAAGCAGCTCTTGAGAATTCACTGTGGTTTTTTTAATACATACACAAACCAGGGTAACAGTTAGAACAAAACACAATAATCCTTCATTTTACTCTTTCTGAATAAGAAAAGGCAAGGATCTCATATTTGCTCCTGATTACAGTGCACTTCACTGTGCAGCCCCAGTGAAGGGAAAAGGCTTTTGAAGTCTCACAGTTTCACAGTATCGTAAGGTTGGAAAGGACCTCCAAGATCATTGAGTCCAACCTATAACCCAACACTAACACCAACACCAACACCACCCTATCATCTAAACCACGGCACTCAGTGCCTCATCCAGTCTCCCCTTAAACACCTCCAGGGTCGGCGAATCCACCACCTCCCTGGGCAGCCCATTCCAATGGCCAATCACCCTTTCAGTGAAGAACTTTTTCCTAACATCAAGTCTAAACTTTCCCTGACGAAGCTTGAGTCCATGCCCTCTAGTTCTGTCACTGGTCACCTGAGAGAAGAGACCAATCCCTGCCCAACTACAACCTCCTTTTAGGTAGTTGTAGAGAGCAATGAGGACTCCCCTGAGCCTCCTCTTCTTCAGACTAAACAACCCCAGCTCCCTCAATCACTCCTCGTAGGGCTTGTGCTCCAGCCCCTTCACCATCTTCGTTGCCCTCCTCTGGACACACTCCAGCATCCTGACATCTTTCCCAAACTGGGGGGCCCAGAACTGGACACAATATTCAAGGTGAGGTCTGACCAGTGCCGAGTACAGGGGGACGATAACGTCTTTGGTCCTGCTTGCCACTCTATTCCTGATGCAGGCCAGAATGCCATTGGCTTTCTTGGCCACCTGGGCACACTGCTGGTTCATGTTGAGCTTCCTGTCAACCAGCACTCTCAGGTCCCTTTCTGCCTGACTACTCTCTAGCCACTCTGTCCCCAGTCTATAGCTCTGCATGGGATTGTTGTGTCCAAAATGAAGTACCCAACATTTGGACTTATTAAACATCATCCCATTAGAATCAGCCCATCTCCCCAGTCTATCCAGGTCCCTCTGTAGGGTCATCCTACCCTCTAACAGATCAACCCTTCCTCCCAGCTTGGTATCATCTGCAAACTTGCTGATGATGGACTCAATCCCCTCATCCAGATCATCAATAAAGATATTAAACAGGACGGGACCGAACTCCGATCCTTGGGGGACACCACTGGTGACCGTCCGCCAACTGGATGAGACGCCGTTCACCACCACTCTCTGGCCTGGCTATCCAGCCAATTCCTAACCCAGCACAGAGTGCTCCTGTCTAAGCCATGGGCTGCCAGCTTCCCTAGGAGTCTACTGTGGGAGACAGTGTCAAAGACCTTGCTGAAGTCCAGGTATATCACATCCACAGCCTTCCTCTCATCCACCAGGCGAGTCACATGGTCATAAAAGGAGATCAAGTTGATCAGGCAGGACCTACCCCTCCTAAACCCATGCTAGGTGGGCCTGATCTCTTGGCCATTCTGCAGGTGCTGCATGATTGCACCCAGTCTACAACACTGAGTGTCTACAACACTGAGTGAGAATCAATTGCTAATTAAATATGTCTCTGGAAAGTTAGCTATAACTAAAATGTACAAAGTAAAAAAAATCAGATCACTGTTTTGCTAGTCCTATATGTTAAATAAAACCTTTGTAAAATATGTGCTTTGAAATAGCTGGAAAAGCCAAGTCCAGACATGGTGGAAGTCGTTTTTTGGGAGGGCACTGACTTTAGTGGGCCAGTGCAGTATCTCTGTGTGCTTGTGATGATGATCAGCTTTACCACTCTGCCCTTCTTGCATGAAAAAAGGCAACTTATGGTGTCTTCAGAGTTCTACAAAGCCAAACATCCCCACTTGGGCAGAACAAGTTCTTTTGTCACTTTCTGGATTTCACTGTGGGTTTGGGACTGGGTTTTCATAGTGTCGTGGGAGTATAGACTGGAATTGAGAAGGAAACATAGGGTATATTGTGCCCTCCCTTCCACAGGACACCATTCCAAGATGCATTAAAACATGACAAAACCATTACCAAAGGGGTAATTGTTTTAAACTAAAGTAAGTTTAACTTAGATATTAGGAAGAATTCTTTTATGCTGAAGATGGTGAAACTCTGGAACAGGTTGCCCAAAGAGGTGGTAGAAGCCCATCCCTGGAAACATTCAAGGTCAGGTTGGATGGGGCTCTGAGCAGAGTGATCTAGTTGAAGATGTCCCTGGTCCTTGCAGCGGGGTTGAAATAGATGACCCTTCTATGAGTCTATGACCCAATCGCTAAATCAAGATTCTGCAGAGCACATCTGTAGCAAGTGATTTTTATTTTTTTGTGATTTCTGACTTAATAGGTTTCAAAAGTGATGAAAATTCTTATCTGGTTTATGAAATAAGCCCATCTTTTTAGTCAGTTATAGTTTTTATTTACCTTTGTCTGTTAATATAATGACAGATGGTACAGGCAGGTATGTGTTAGGATGTATGTACAGATGGCTCACTCTGTCTTGCGGTGCCTCTGACAAAATAACAACATGAGGACCTGCAGGATGCTACAGATTACAAGGGGAAGTAATGCATATGCAGATGGCCCACACTGACCCGTGGTGCCACTAGCAAGACAGAAAAATGAGAAACAGCAGGACAATATAGGTAACAAAAAAAAAAAGGTAACAGCTTGACAAAATTGCTGTCAAAGTTAGAAATTACCAGAGCAAACATAGCATAAATATCAAATAAGGTTACAAAATTGCAAAACCAGGGCTGGTAGGGAAATGGCACATAAGAGTCAACTGTTTGTTTGGAAGAGTATGAGAGGGGTAAAGGGGAAGACCTTGTGGGGGAAAAAGAAATATAAGGTGAGCCAAATCACATGTTCACAGTTCATTGTTAAACAGTTCTGAGCCTGACCAACACAGCTTGGAGCAAGATTAAATGTGTCAGTGCTCCAACTGCAGTTGCATCTGACTCTGTTGTGCACTCAGGAGGGGTCTGGATGCTTTCACCATTGTTGAGAGGGAAATCTTGACTCTCTAATGGTATCAAAGCCAGAGTGCTGGCAATATTTTTCAGAAAATTTTCCTTGTATGACTTTTGAGGGTGAATTTGAAGTTATGTGTACCCAGTCTGGTTTTGAATATAGAAATTAATGTTCCTTCATTCAAAGAAGCCTGAGCACAGAGCTGCCCAAGTTCAGCTCCCAGTGATATTACTCATGCACTACAATTGCCTAGAAGTGATGGGACAGCATAAACAGGAAAGATAATGCCTTGGACAGTGAGTTCAGGAACAGAAGAATATATTAATGGTAAGTGTGCAATCAGAAGTACTATCTCTGCTTTGTATAAGAAAATCCACAGAGTTCGAGTTTGCCCTCAGAAGGCATATTGCAATTACTGTCAAAATCAGACTTGTAGGTCAAAAGTGGACCTACAAGAAGGGGTCTAGCTGATTACAAAACAGTTTGTCATGACTGGAGCTTTCTGCACCCAAAAGTTTGCTAATAGGTGCACAGTTCACTACAGGGAACTTACTGCCAGATAGAGGGATTCATCATGTGTTAAAGATATGCAAATGTGCTAAAGTGCACATGTAAACGCACATTTATCTCAACATTTAGTGTCTTTTTACACAGTATAGCGCTGAGGAGTCAAATGATTCTGCAGTTGGTAACTACTGACTTTTTGTTTTTTCAAAACGTAGTTTTAGTTCAACAAGCAAGTTCAAATTGACTTGTTTTGAAAAGATTTCCTTATTCTCAGCCTACTGTTTTCGCTGTCAATTTACTGGTTGCGACCATACAGCTCCCTTGACAAAACAGGCTAATTTGTGGATGTAAGTCAAGGGACAATAGTTATAGCACTAGTGTAACAAATGAGCTAAGTAAGACAGTAGATGTCTTTGTGCTCCACATGTAGTACTAGAACCTTCTGGGCAACGATCAAATGCTTCTCAGAAGACAAGAAGATTATAAAAATAACCATATAGTGACTTTATTGCAAACAAAACAGCCATGACTCAGGGAATTAATTTAATTACTCGCAAATTAATACTCATTTCTAATCACAGATTCCTGTATCAAGAAAAAAAAAGAAACAGATAAAACCACTTCAGTAAACACTTCCCCATGCCCCACCCTCATTTCACAAAGGCTTGTCATAAGCTAAAAGTCTGTTTTACCCATCCCCAGTCTCAACTTCCCTTATTTTCATTGCAGGTTACACTCAATCTGTCTCAATTCCTTCACTAAGGTGAAGCGGCACTGGAGGTTGAGGTCATGTCTATAACAGATTCTGTCTGTCTTTCTGTGCATATTCGTTTCTGTCTGCCACTCTTTTCTTCTGAGTCATTTCTTCATGCCACATCTTGCTTCTTACTGGTTTTCCACTGCTGTATTTTTCTTTGTGTCACTGTCCTGGAGTGGGTTGCCCATGGGCTGCAGTCCCTCAGGGAGGTCCCTGCTTTTTTGGTCTGGCAAGAACCCTCTCTGAAGTGTGACTGCCCATCTGTGATGTTGCAGATGTGACAGACATTTCACTTCTGAAATAAAAAATATCTCTAGGGAGAGCACGAACTTCTTTACCCTAGGCCATATTAAGAAGGATTTACCACACTGACACTGGAGGTCCTCACTAGAAAAGGGTTGATCTTGCTGGGCTTCATTGGGCTGAAGACTATCTAAATGACATGTATCAGTTTCTGCACTGTGCCTCTCCTGGACGGTAGTGCTTTTCTGTCCAAATTAATTTCAGTGCAGGCAAACAGATATGCAGTACTTAACTACCTAAATGGAGGAGGCAAGAGAAGGTGCATTAGGTAGAGATCTAGATGGCGTTTTTGTGTCTTTAAAGAAGACTATCTGCTTGTACACATGGAATCATAAAGTCATTCCACTGCCATGTACAGTGATGCCTCATATTTTCTATGGTTGGTAGTTTTACTGGCAGGTGGTGGTGCCTATGTCTCCCTTTAGTGATCCTCCAAAGCCACAGGAAAATAAAGGAAAAAAAAAGGAATTTTTGGTAAAGGAGTGACTGGCAATTTGTAAAGGGATTATTTGGATTACCCCTAATCCTGCAAAAGACTTTTGGTGATATTTCACTCATCTGCTGTGTTTTAGACCAGTGGCTTTCCCAGTCACATATTGTTGTTCCCAAGCACAGATCACAGGTATAGGAACTACATGTATGATGGCAATGATGTGGCCAGCTATTCAGGTATTCTGCTTTCAGATTTTACTTTTTGAGTATTTATTTCTTTGATTGTTTTAGAATAAAAAGATACCTGTTAACACAGAGGTTAAAGAGGTTAACAAGTGTTAAACAGAAAGACAGAAGACTGTTTCAGAGTTCCTCATTTGGGTGTTTGGCTTAGGTTTTCAAAGGAATTTCTAGCCACGTCATCAGAGCTCATCTTCATGCTGTAATTACTGCATGCTTCTGACACCATAGATATTATCATTAAACCTGCACTTGAATTATCATCTGATTTATCATCTGAGCTGAAAGCAATACCGTCTTTCCAGTTCAAAGTTTGTAGCAGTGCTTTGTCATGTTAATCTTCAGGTTATGAACTCTCCTCCATATGCATGCATTGCCTTTCCAGACGGTGTCTTATTGATGCATTTCCTGCTGTCAATCTTCATGTGCAATCTTTAAAAGTTTTGGAATTTTCCTAAAGGAATAGGCGATTCATGTATAATGAAGTTCATTTAGCAAGCATTGGTACTTACGACACATAAGGAAGGATATTCTGAGAGACCTGAGGAGCTGAAAAAGCTAATTATTATAATCTCTAAAAAACTATGAGGTCTGTATAATGCTGTAGCTGATGCTGCACAGTTGACAAGTGTATATGATTCTGGCCTACATGATGCTGAATCTTCAAGAGGCCGCTTACATCACAGAAAGTACTGAAGGTCTCTCTAAAAATGGGACACAGACCTATGTCCACTTGTTAGTACCACAGAGAACAATCCCAGCACAGGCTGAGGTGTAAACACTGTTGCATGATAAATTATTTCTACAGGAAATTTGTATAAAAAACCCTTTTCATAAAAACTGTTATGCCTACTGAATTGTGGAGATTGTAATGGAAAATGTCAGCCATCAACTGAAGTTACTCAACTGAAGTAAAATATTTAGTGCCAATTTCCTCTGATGTAAATTCATTTGTCTAATTGAATGAAGTATTTTGTTACAAGGAAGAGAAAATGCAGTGTCTCAGTTATTTTTTTTACCTTTCTGTGTGGGTCTGTCTGGGCAAATTATACTTTCTATGATGCTTCACAGGCTCTGTCTGCACTGATAAATTAAACAGCACCACAAAGCATTCCCAGGCAGTGGACCTTAAATATTTTTTAAGTGGTACTTTTTGTTAAACACGTCTTTAGTCATGATTCAGACTCACTTGCTCTCTCCCAAGTAATTCCCAGGCACAGGAAGGAATATTAGAGTCAGCCAAGGACTATTTCCTGGCAGGTGGGTTGGATGCAAACATCGGAATCTGGAGGTTAAGAGAGTGTATTAGTTATACACCTGCAAATTGTTTTCTCACAGTTCAGTGAGATTCTCTTCACTTATGGAGATCTATGGAGTTTTAACAGTTAGATTTTCTGAAGTTCTCATGATTTCTAACATTTTCATCCTCACATTTGTCCAGAGATTTAAGTAACATCTAAGGTGGTTCAGGAGATCTCTCAGGAGCCCTGATTCCAAGCAAGTCTTCTGGGTCACTGTCATTTTGTCTCTCCTAGTCTTCAGCAATCTCACTTTAGCTGCAGCAGAAGCAGAAACAGGCAACTAAAAAGGCCTTTTAAAACATCACCATACCTTATTATTTCTGATAAGTTAGTAATCCTTATTCAACTGGAAAGAAATGGAAACACTGAATGGTACCAACATATCTTTATTTCTAAGGCTCTTCTACTACCTGAACTTGAGAGAAAGTTAATTCAAACTCTATGGCTTTTTATCAGATTCCATTTCACACCTCAACCTCTGCTGCAAATCAAATCATAAAGGCACCTTTACTTACCTAGCTGGACGTGTTTCCTGTATCCTCCTGGAACTCACTTTTTATCTTCTGTTTCTAGACTTTATTTTGACTTGAAAAAAAGTGAGTCTAGATTCTCGTAGTACTAATAGAATAATGTCTGAGATTGAGATAATCCATTTCTGGTCATCCTCAAGTCTGTTAACTGGTATGATTGTGTATGAGGGTCAAAATTCCTTTGGCCCTCTCAGTAGCTGGCCTAAGGAGTTTCTTCCTCATGTCCTCTCTCCATCACACCCATACCTTTCTGTCTAGAGTCTTCAAAGAGCGTTTAGTAAGGACATAATTTCACTCAAGACTGAGATACTTCAACTGAGGGTCAGCAGCAAAGTCAGCCCAGTATTGTCATCATACAGACTAACAATCCACTTACTTACTCATCAAAGACTATTTTGCACTTAACAGAGGGCTTTTTGAACAAAAATAAGTAAAATATTGGATCATCAGAAAGATACATTTTTGGCAAGGGCTCATTGTGGTGTTACAGCAAGCAGCATAAGACATTTACCCAAATAGATTACTTGTAAATCTTTTTATGTTTCCAGAGAGTTATGAGAAGAGAAAATCTGCTCAAAAGTTGGTAGGACACAATGTAATGGTAAAAACAGGTGTTTAGCAGAATGTCAGGCACCTCCTCTGGACAGAGAAGATGTCCTTATGCAGGTCACAATGAAGGTACTAAACTAGTAGCAAGTATATCAAAGCTGATTGTGCTTCTCTTGTGTAAAGAGATTATGGTGCCTAACCAACACTTACAAAAACAGATCTTGAAAAAGAAAGTTTCCAAAAGATTAATGTAATTATTGGCACAACTCATGGAGCGTATTTAAGCATAAGGTTTTATTAAAGATTTTTTTGTAGGCATCCAACCCAATGCCACAAAGTGACACTTGCTGAAAGTGAGAAATGAGAATTCTCCTGGACAAAATCCATCTAATGTCACGACACTGTTAAAAAAGTTTAAAATTACAGATGAGGTTGGCACTAAGAGCATAAGGGGCAGAAAATAAGAGCTTCAAATTAAAATCTGTCAGTTACTGATGGGAGAGTCAAGTGAGTCAATGCTAATATGGTTAAAGAAAATAGCATGGTAGTGAAAAGTCCATCCTGGGAAAAAAATAACTGTTGGGAATAAGAATTACAAATTAATTACAGGTGAACTACAAATAGTGAAGCAGTATTCATGATCTGAAATAGTAAGGATGGACTAGAATGCTTTTCCTCAGTAATAAACTGAAGTGTAGTATATTACAAGTAATAAAACAAAGCATAGGTTTTTAAAATTAAGCATTTTCCAGAAAAGTAGGCTCAGGTAGCTTGCACCTATGAAATTTCCAAATAGTTAATTAACTCCATAACTGAGTTTATCTGAAGACATTTTTTACATACAAGTAAATTCCCATAGTCAGAGGGATTATCTGTATAACATCAACATTTAAAAGAGTCAGAGATCAGGCATTCAGATGTAAATACCTACTGAAACAATGCCAGAAGTAATCAACAATGTTATTGCTTCTTTCTCCATCTTTATTGAGATTATTCATTTCCATTACCGTCAATTCTTGTAAAACAACCTTATAGATTCATAGAATCTTCCGGCTGAAAAAGACCTTTCCACTAAACCATGTCGTCAAAAACTCATCTACCCGTTTTTTAAACGCTTCCAGGGATGGTGACTCAACCACCTCCCTGGGAAGCCTGTTCCAATGCCTGACCACCCTTTTGATAAAGAAGTTCTTCCTAATATCCAGCCTGAACCTCCCCTGATGCAACTTATGGTCATTTCCCCTTGTCCTGTCACCTGTCTCTTGAGAGAAGAGATCAACACTCACTCTGCCACAACCTCCTTTCAGGCAGCCGTAGACAGCGATGAGGTCTCCCCTCAGCCTCCTCTTCTCCAAGCTAAATAACTCCACTTCCCTCAGTTGTTCTTCATAGGAATTGTTCTCTAAGCTTGATCAAACTCCAGCTTGATCAAACAATTTTTTTCTTTTTTCCTTTTTTTTTTTAATAAATTATCCATATGATTCATAAAGGCAGCTGGTGTAACTAGCTTTCCCTATAATATTAAAATAGGAGCAAGATGATATTTGGTCAAAAATAATTTGCTTGGTGAGAACAGAAAAGGAACATATTAGGTATTAAACATTGAGCAGAGAATGTTCAAAATCCAGGTCTTAAAAGGAAAATATTCAGTGTATCTTTGGCATCAATTGACGGCCATTATTCTTTGAGGGAGGAAGGGAGGAAGGGGGGAAGGGAGGAAGGGAAGAGAGAAAGTAAAAAGTAATGGTAGATATTAACTAATTAATTTTGTCCGTAAAATTCACAACTAAGAAAAGATTGTTGGAGTAGTAAATTACAAGAGAACATGATGTTCTTACTGTCTGACCTGGAGTGCTTGAAGAAATTACTGAAAGACCACAAAACACTTTTTAACACATACTCTTCGAGATCCTGCACATCATACACATTGTGTTAAGAGAACAGGAGCTTGTGGAAAAAGTCACTGTAGCCTGAGACATTCATAATGAAATACCCTATTAAAGACAGTCATTTGGTGACTGATAAGCACATGCAAAATGAGGCTTATTCTTGTCCCACAGTCTTAAGGGTTAATTAAAGATGAATGAATTATTTTATGAAGGATCTAGTCTCTCTCCTCTGACTGGACAGGGCACTCTATGACCTGCTTAGGCTACACACCAATGGCTAAAGAAAGAAGAAATTAATTCTACATTTTGACTCAGTAACTGGAAGACGTGCTTAGAGGTTACTATAAGGCTAAGTGCAGGATGCAGTTGCCTCAGCATGGGCAATAGCATTATGTAAGCATCTTTCTCAGTCTTCTGCTGAATGGAAACACAAAAATACTGTGGTGTATCAAAAGTCAAACTGAAAACTTAAATGATTGAACAACCTTTTCTACAAATAATCTGCAGGAAATTATGAAAATTCAGCACAACCAAACTTTGTAATTAAGGCCATACCACTATAAGAGGAGAGCTGCTCTGCAACTCTATGTATATTTTTAGAAGATCTCCATATCCTCTCTCTTGCTACTAGACTTTCACATTAATCTATGCTACATATCCTTATTGCTCTCCTTCTTCACATAAATTAACCTTACACCTTTATTGATTACTCTCAACCTAATTGCATTAGATACCTGTAGTTTTGGTCCTGGAATCTGTATTTTTGGTGTTGGCATCTGTTTGGGTTAAAAAAAAGAAAGTTTTCAGAAGAGATTTAACTATTATTGGACACATTACAAATAAATGAATAAATATTAATTTCATGGCTTTACCCATTTTTAGAGCAAAGTGGCCTCATGAATTTCGCACATTTCTAAACAAAGTTTATTAGATTATTGTACAAAATCTTAATTACAAAGAAACGACAAACTAACATACACGCATTTTTTTGTTTGGGAAGAAATAGGTTTATATGCTTATAAATAAAGTCTATCAAAAAATTGTGTGAAGTCTGCAACTACTAAAAAAAGATAGATGGAAAATGCCAACTGCATTCTTTGTAATAATTTCCAGAAATACATGAAAAAATGAGCAAGGAGAAGAATAAAATATTTTACCTTCACAAGAAGAAAACAGTTCTGGGGTCTTACAGCAAGCATTTTTTTTCTCATTTGATCCAATTAAAATACTATTGATAACCTTATTACCTTTGGCAAAATCTTATATCAGTAAAATATTAAATTTAATTTTTGTGAGTTAATGAGAAGATTTAAATACCAGTATAGCTTTTTGTAGAATTATTCATAGTGTAAAGTTGCAAATAAAACATTGCAATTAACTATTTCTTCAAAATTTATTCAGCTGTTTGCTGAATAAATTTACAAACTGTAAATTTAGCAATTAACAATTGGGTTAATTTTAATTGTTTTTAGTCTTATTGAAGACAAATCTATCATAGAGAAAAATCTGATCTTCTGAGAAAAGATATTTTGTTAAAGTATTGAAATGCTATTGTCTTTCTGAAAAAAAACCTACTCCCTTCTACCAACAGCTACTGTTACTGAACAGTGCAGAACTAGTAATAAATTTTCAGACAGACTAATTTTTTCTCATAGTAGGATCTTCACTGAAACGATCTGAATCCATGTTACTCAAGAAAATAACAGCAGAATTTGATCATTCTTTGAACTGAAAAAAAAGAACAAACAAAAAACCTTCAGTATATTTTACACAAATTATGATAAAGATTCTTTCCTAAATGCATGTTTTAAGAACAATGGAAAAAAATAATTCCTTTATTAAAACAAATAGTCTTTTGTTTCTTATACTTATCTGAATTATCTTGACTTTCTCTTCCCAAAACATTATTTCTAATCAAGTTGTGGCTTCCATGCTCTGGTATTTTTGAAATTTCTGGGGAGATTATTCTTTCAATGATCATACCATAATTCATCATAACTCAATTGAAATCAGCAGTATTATGCTGAATCGATTCTAATCTGGCCAAGAAATCTAGTGTCTAAACTTTGTCATCCTACAAAGGCAACAGCAAGAATAATATCACAGATTTCTGCTAATAATGTTAATTTTATATGTTTCGGTTGCAGACCAAAAAGCCTTTTATTAAACAGAGATACAAAGACCTGATAATCACAAATTAAGGTTTCTTTGAAGGCTGTTGATTTACCTCATTGTCTCTGGACAAGAAAAAATGTCAAATCTTTTCATTATGAAAATGGCTCTTTTCAAAAGGAAGGGTAAAAACCTGGCACTTTTCCATTCTGATTTTACTGTTCTGCATTAGCAACAGTTTTACATGCTTCTGGTCAAGAAGGATTGAGGTAAGATTTGTACGTATAAGGCAGATTTTGTAGCTTTGTTTTTATTCAGTCAGCTTCCAAGACAATCCACAAGGAATAAAAACTGCGACACTCTTAGGGTAAGCAATAGCCAGACAACTTTGTATTTGCCTTTGAAGACTATTTCAGTTCTAAGGGAGGATTTTTTTACCAAACATTTCGTCTCTTCTTTTCCAACTATACCAGTTGGTCTAATAAAACATTACTTCTGCCTATAAATGTTGTTTTACTCACGTCTTTAGACCATCATGGCGATGACAGCCATATCAGACCATGACATAGTCTCTTCTCCCTCAGGCCCAGTTGACAGCACAAGAAGCAATGGGCACAAACACAGGGCATTCCATCTGAATATCAGGAAACTATTCTGGTTTTGCTGTGAAGATGACTGAGCGCTGGCAGGATTTGCCCAGATATGTTGTGGAGTCTCCATCCTAGAAGGTGTTCCAAAGCCATCTGGACACAGTTTTTAGCAACTGGCACTATACGGCCCTGATTGAGCAGTGAGTTTGGACCAGATGACCTTCAGAGGTCCCTTCAAACCTCAGCCGCTCTATGAGTCTGTGATTCTGATAGCATTATCCTGCAAGCTTTCTGTAACGAGTCTCTGATGTTTTAGGGAAATGAGAATGGAGGGAAGATGTTAATGTCTTATGGTCTCATATATATGGTCAGAGTACTCTTCTCAGCCAGTTTTGTCAACTCTGATACATATAACTCAATAATACTAAAGAAGGCATTTTTCTTTACTTTGAATATTTCCTTACTGTAACTTGCATTATGTTTTTTTATGTCCACAAGCTGATATTGTAAGTCTTTTACCAGAAATATAAATAGGCAAAGATACCAAGTCTCTCCTTTACACCAAAATCCTTTCAGATGTTTTATTTCCCCCAAAATCTATGTTGCACTTTTCTTCAGTGAATAAAATCAGACATATAGGTCCAGACCTCTAAATCTCCAGAGCACTATCAGAAGTCTGAGATGAGGAAGAGGTTTGAGTATTTTAATGGGTTCAGAACACATTTTTAGTGGAACGTTGAGGGTTGTTCTTCTTGGGGCTGGATTTGCTCCATCTCTGTTTTTTTAAGAGGAATGGAAGAAGTCTGGATCCCAGGCTTCCTTCATCCCACTAGGTAAAAGTGTCTCACACTGAAATTTGACATCATCGTTACTGTCTCCTTGTTAGTGTAATCCCTGGCATGATATTGCTGCACATCCACAAGCACCCTTATTGACAGTGTCAGATTTCAGAAAATAATCCTACTAAGAATCACTGACAGAAACTCACTCCCTCCCTCCCTCCACCCTAAACACACTTCTAATCCTACTACGCAGGCTATGTCATTTGTTTCATTCAACTATACTGTTTATAATAAAAGAAATCTCTAAGTAGTGCAGTTTGTGTTGGTTCTTCTCGCATGAACAATGCAGATATGGGTGTGAAGGCCTAACACTACTGATGTCTAGCTCAAAGCTCACTGATTTCAGCAAAGAATTTCACCTTCGTTATTTATCCAAGCCTTTTCTGTGTAGCCAAGTTGGCTAGAGATCCAAAGGGTGTGTATTTCCTTATGGTGTAGATAATTTGTCTAATGGGGATAGAAATTCATCTTTGCTGTGCAGGGACACTATGGGGATTGGTTAGGTAATAACTTGGAAGCACTATAGGAGTGAATAGTGCTGTGCTGTGTAAATGCTAAGTATTGTTATTTCTTCTTGTAAAAATACTTTATGAGATTCTGACAGGTTCACAACTAAGCTCTCAAACATAAATACTAAGATATGTCCATCTTTGATTTGATAATATTACACATGGCACTTAGGAAAATGCTATGATAGTATTACCTGAGATTGCTTGTTATTTTTGATGAGGCAACAAAATACTGGGAGCAAATAAGATATGGTGAAGTATTTCTGGCAGATAATTTTTAAAGTGTAACTCCTCCTTGTTTTTTTATTTCTTCTTATATAGAAAGGCTGTGAGGAGGGATGCATTTTCCAGCCATGTGAGAAACCAGAGTGAGATTAGACAATGCCTTCCACCCATCCTCAACACAGCACCGCTTTGTTAGGCTGTTTGTTTGTATAGCCCTGCTCTGCAACAGTTACCCCTCCTCTTCAACAGTTACCCCTCCTCATCAACAATTGCCCCTCCTCAGAAAGATATTAAGGAGGTTGACATATGTGTATGATGATGGAGGTGGTTATTCCTCCCATCTGCTTCAAGATTTATCAGCTCTGTTCAGAGCACATGTAAAACATTCAAGCTAATAAAAGCAAATTCCTAGCATTTGTTTTAATAGTATTTAGTTTTATGTCTTGTTTCTCAGATATTACATAGAATATTTTATTCTTCCTGAAAACAGCTATGATTCCCCTGTGTGTGATATTGAACAGTCGTGTTTTAATCAATGCTACTAAATCTCTAAATCTGAAGTATCTATTGTGCCTCCAGGTATTGATTCTACTCTGTTCACTTTTTTCATTTTTGCAACAGACTGCAGCATTTTCTGCATATGGGATCAATCTTCAGGCTCAGATCTCTCTATAATTATAGGTACCATTCGGATCATCTGAAAATCAGAAAATATGTTGGGTCACGGAATATTCTTAAGGTTTTTTCCATGCTGAAAAAAATTACCTCTATGGTTGTAGGAAGTCCATCAAATTTCCCCAAATACACAAACCAAAACATTTTGTGGTCCATATTTTCATTGCTACTTTCCCAGGAGCTATTCCTCTGGTGTTATTGAGACTGGAATTCAGCCCACTATATTCTAATCATGCACTTGGTTTAATCATGTAGATTGTTGCTCAGCTGTGTGATTATTTCCAGTACAATGTCTAACATTAGAGAAATTCTGATTATTGGCATCTATGCTTAATTCCAGGCCTTAGTTGCAACGTTATTATCACTCCTGACCCGGGTAATTTAAACTGGACTCCTTGAGAAACACTCCAATAGAAACATAACTTTAGATACATTTGCAGATTCTGAAGAAGAGGATGACTCAGAGCTTTGAATGGTAAAGGTCACAGTGTTGGGAAGAGCAGTATTATTGGACTGCACCTGCAAAAGCAATTGTACCACTGCAGGTTTTACGTTGCGGTTCACTGTCTAGTGTAGCAATGCGACCAGGAAGAAAAGTAAGTAGGTAGATAACAAGCTGATTTGTGAAATCTCAAGTCTCCTGTAACCCAAATGAAGGTATCTGCATGGCAATGAGAAGCTTTGATACATGGGACTCTTGTGAAATGGGATGGTATTGAAAAACTGAAGTGTTTTCAGTATTAACACTGTCTGGTACAGAATCACCAGGTTCAGAAGGGATCTTCTTGAGACCATCTAGCTCAAAACTCTCATTCAGGTAGGGTCAGCTAGAGCAAGTTTACCAGTATAATGTCTGAGGAAGCGTAAAGCAAAGGCAAAATCATGGTGTGATGTGAAAGATGAAGATTTTGATGATACACAGGAAAGAAATGTGGGTAAGATCACTGAAGTATATTTTGTTTTAAAAATCTCTGATAATCTCTGGTGAGACAAGTTATACCAGTGCAGCTTTTCACTAAAACACAAGTGACAAAGGACAAGAAGATAATTTATTAGTGTAGTACACGTAACAAGCAGATGACTTTCACTGGAAAGAGACTGTGATTCAGCCCAGATCTGCACAGAGTTGAATTAACAAAGTATTTATGTGTTAGACATTTTTAGGCTTGCTTAGTATGCAAGAATTAACGGTTATTCCTCTAGAAAGAGAGGACACCTTGATGTTCAGGCTGCAAAACACTGAAAGACTAAAGTCCAAGCATGTCTTACAGGCAAGAACATTCTGTTTGGCTCAAATATGTGTCACACAGCTGTTTAAGATACTATGAATCACAATGTCCTTTCGTTAACCTAAGACATTCAAAATCTATGTATTATTCATTGAATTGAAAAAAAAACAAGGGAAGATCCAATTAGATGTAGGGAAAGCTGTAATAATTTAACATTTCTGGAATAGTCTGCCTTGGTTTACAATGAGTTTCTTTGGAAAATTGTAGATATGTTTCCTCAAAGGTATGTGAGTTTAAAATATGTTCCTGTTTTCTGTGTTTAAACCTGAAGTTTAATTTCAATTAAAGCTATTTAAAGGAAATTAAAAAATATTGAAATTCATACTTTATTAGGTGTTTTCCTACATTAATAATTTGCAATTTTGCTCTGGTTTGACTCAAAGAGCAATTATGACTTAAACACAAACTGTTTTAAATATGAGAATGTAGTGTATCATTTATTAAGCTGATTTTTAGAATAATTTAATCACAGAGATGTTGTTCCCTGTGGAAAGTTTTATAATGCATGTGGAGTACTTTATTTTAAATTATGAAAGCATCATATATGCTTTCAAAAATCCAAAAATATTACACTTCAGGTTAAAATAAAGCAGCTCAATTGTTCATTTACAGTGTTGACTTACTGCTTGGTCATATTCTGAGCAGGTGAGTAAAAGATGTGAGTCAAATACATAGTATATGTCTTTCTGTTTGTACATATTAGTATTTCATGAATTTGGCAAAACAATTTGCTAATGATCATGTGCAAGCTACTTTCTGGAATTTGTTATCTGGAATTTCACATAAATAATGTAAGAATAACATGACAAATGAAAAATATAAGAAGCCAGTGCAAAAGTAACCTTTGAGATAAAATTATGTGAACTTCTTCTCTGGTCTCCCATCTAAGGCAGTCAAAAATCTTAGCCAATGAGGGTGCTGCCAAGTTGCTGATAGCTCAATAGCACTTGATTAACACTCCATTAGCAAGCTAAGTTACCAACTGAAAATTCTAGCTTAGTTCTTGTTTGCAAAGAGATGATGACATAAAATTAATGATTTTAAACCTTCATAGTATCTTTTTGTTACTGAATAAAGTTGCTTGGTCTGACACTGCTTTCTGTTTTGAGTGGAAGTCCCCTCTGAGCAGTCTGCAGAACATTTCAGTTTTCACAGGGAATGTTATTCACAGGCAGGATACATATAAGAAACCAACTGCCTGTCAACAACACACTTCTGTGAGACAGTGGTTTCCTTTCTCCTCCTTCCAGGACATCATGTTATGCCATAAAGCCTAACAATTTTTATTCTTAATTTTTTACTTCTGGGCATGCACTGGAAAACTAAACACAAACAAACAAAAACCAAAAAAATAACCAACTGAACAAAAAAAATCAGTCTTAATCTTTTGACCTGATATTCATGAGTGCCACTTGAAAGAGATATCCCAAGAGCAACCACTTGATAGGGCAAGTGTGAAAGCCAAAAAGACTCCACCTAAACTTCCAGAGACCGCTAACAGATGCAGAAACTAATCAGCAGCTGGTGTGCTCAGCTCTAGGTGTCCCTCCTGTTTCTGCAGAATTCAGATGTGTTCTAGACTTCCATGACTTTTTTGAGGAGAGTACAGGCATGACTTAACAGGAATTGTAAAATTCTTTTAATATCTAAGCTGTAGCATTTACCCCAGAAACTTTAGATGGTGTGGTCACCAGTTAGAGGAGGCCAGATTTCTCTATTCACTCTGCATTCCCTCCTCCATACACTCCGTATCATAGGACAGAGGAAGGAAGGCAGGAAGGAAGCAAAGCAAGGATGAAGGCTGGAAGAGAGGAAGCAAGGGACTACAGACTTTTCATCTGCTTCTGATTTCAGGCACCTCTGGGAAGTTTCCATTCAGTATTTTTCTATCTTTTGCCTGATTCTATTTGTTAATTTAATATCCTTCACTGGGCCACCAGTCATTAATAATGTCATCCAAAAATTAACAGGTTTTGTTCTGTTTTTCTCAGCATTCTGGATCCTACTTCTACTAAAGTGGCTGATATTGCTTCTAGAAAAGTTAGTTAACAGGAGTTTTACAACTGACATCAGGAGAGTGGAACAAAGCATTTCATTACTGAAAAATGGTATCTATTTTATAGAGTGTGATTTTATTGTAAATTCCATATAAATGAAAGGATTTTTTTCCAAACATGTCTATGTAAGCGTATTAAAATGTGAGAAAGTTGCATTACAAAGTGGATGTCTTGAAATTTATGGCATTCCCATGATGTTTATTTATTCTCTGAATTTTGCCTGCATTTGAAAATTTAGTGGTAATAATATCTGCTTTCCCTGAAAACACTTGCTGAAACAATATATAATTTCAACATTCCCCAATTAAATATGTTTTAAAGCTTCTGACTACAATGCTCTCTTATTCCCATTTGCAGATCTATTACTACACGAAACGAAATAACATTGCATTAAAAATGTACCCAGTTCTTTTATCCAGCTCATAACTTCATGACACTTTTTGCTTCCAGGAATAACTCTGGTAACTACCAACAATAAATGTTGTTTACCACTTAATTTTTCTTCCATGAAAGCAAAGCTGATGAAAAAAACTCTCTTAGAAAATGACATCTGCAATTCAATGTGTCATGCAATTCCTTTGGTATCAACAAACAACTACTAACTCATTATCCAGATTGAATCATCAAGTGAGGAAAAGAGCAGCTTGCACCCAAGCACTTCTTTCTGCATAGTGCTCAGTTACTAATCCTCTTTCATTAAGGGCCCTCTTAGATTTTGTCTTTTATGGGCCTGCCTTTTACCTTGGGCTTTCTTTTAGCCCTACCTTCCCATTAATCTCTGATAATTCCGGGCAGACTACTTGCCTTCAATAAGAAAAGCCATGGACCACTTGAGGAGATGTCTGTTTTGATATTGCACCATCACAGTCTCATCACAAAGAGATTTCAACCATCCTAACTATTCCTCTGCAGAGAACAAGTGTGTTTCTCTGGAATAGAAACAAAGACAGCTGCTACTAACCTGAGAAACATGGCGAAGAACAATTAGACAAAGGGAGGTAATGCTAGGTGTTCAATGGGTGGGATGTTTTTGCCTCTCGGGGGCCCAGTGTTTTAGCTGCTGCGTGAGGCCTCTGTGGGTCTAAAATTGCTTCTGATATAGAAGGCAGCAAACCACATAGTGATGATCCGGAATCAAAACATCTCACAAGAAGCATAGACCAAACCATCCTCTTCTTCTGATCAGGGAGCCAACCCTTAACTCTCCTCATGGACCAGACTGGAGAAGTGGGCTGAGCATTTCTGCGGGGCCACAATAGGATGTTGAGAGGTGGTATTTGAGCAAGCCCTCCCTGTCCTGGCATGACTTAATAAATAGCTCACTGAAGAACAACAACACAGAGTTTTGACCCAGACATTCATGAGAAAGAAAACTCCTAATTTTGAGCTAAAAAATGTCACCTGTACCCAACACAGATCTATATTGTACATTTGCTTTGGTCACTGGTTTGGAACAGGCTTTCATATTATGTGTGAAGTTCCTTGACATTTTAATGACCAAGATGTTGAACTTCTAGTTTAGGTTTTATTAGTTTTATTTTATGTCTCATTCATGTCACAGTATTTCCAGAAACACATTCCAAATTTGAAGAAGACCTCTGTCAATATTCCTGGCCCTGTATCAGGTCTCCAATCTTGCACTTTCCTTTATCATTCAAAGCTTTCTCCTAACAACACAGTGTCTGTGCAACAATCAGGTTTAACATGTTGCACTTTCCTTCATAGGGTATCTGTGCACCTCTGCCTTGGTGAGTTAGAGGCTTTAATTCAAAACTCATTTCTTAAGGCAAGCTTAGAACATCAGTTACTTCAAGATCTGATAACATGTACCCACTAATTTTTGTGCTTCAGTGGTCACTACAATTAAATATTAAAGCTGCCATGGTGATCTGGGCAGCTAAGGGACTAAGTATTCCCAGAACGATTACATAGTTCCAAAACCCAACAACACTTATGCAGCCACTACTGTTTGACTTAACAGGGGAGTTAGACTCCTAAATAGCTTTGAAGTAGATGAAATTTTTGAGAATCTGGATCTTGGTGTGCTGGGACTCAGATTGTGTAAACATCTAGACTGACAGATTATTTTTGTCTCTTCCCTGCAGGTAACACTAAATAACATATTTATCTTAAACTAATATACAGCCGATACCATAGGATGCCAGTGAAATGGAGGTTGTCTTTATCAGTCACACTTTTAGTTTAATGTGATTAGCTTCCAAACAGTTCTTATTTGACACAAATAAAAGATTAGGTTTCTGCTTATATACTTTAAACTTATAATGCTCACCCCATCAACTGCAACCTAATAAGATTGTTATTGCCACTAATGTTGTGTATAAACTTTAGCTGCTCATTTGAGTTCAGCTGGAGTTTCCTGTGTTAAAATATCTGTCCTATAACCTGCTGAAGGAAAAATGCCCAAACAATACCAGAAATACTTTCTAACTATTTCTTCTCACTCATCTTCAGCGACTTCTATTTATAATCTTGGGTTTGCAATGTGGCACTCTGACTGTTATGGTTTGGACAGTGACCATTCATTGTAGATAAGGCAGCGAATAAGAATCAAACAGAAACCACAGTTTTTAGCATCAGTCTGAACGAGATCCTTCTAGAACCAATTTCTTGCCTTCCTTGACAGTAATTAATTTATTGACTTTCAGCATTAGTAAATCAAGGAGTCGTGCAATGGGACTATATTTCAAAAATATTTCATTTATGAAAACTAGAATATTTAGCTGAAGATTTGCTAAGTTTTAAATTACTTCAGCAAGACAGAAATCACCTCTGACTCCAATGAGGTGCCTAGGAAAGGAGTATGCAACACTTAATTCAGAAAAGCCCTATATGCATCTGAAATTACTCAAATACTTCTTGTTATCTCTTTGAGGGCCAGAGTAAATTCATCAAATTAAGTACATTAAAAGGTCAGTGCTTTTCCAAATTGTTACCATTTACTTATTTTCTCAGATTAATGAGTATACAAGTATAATGAGTATACAACTAAATAAAATAAACAAAGCTGCCATATTTCTGATGCTCATATTTTTGACAATTGTTAGTTAGTAATTAGAAGTGATATAATCCCCATAACAGTCCTTCAAGGAGCATTTATAATTATAGATTCACAAAAATAAATGGAGAACATATAATTTCATAACTGATGCAGCGAGAAACAGTCTTTTAGGATTTTCCTAAAGTCTATAGCCTAGTGATAAGGAGAACAGCTTGGCCCCGTGCTGTTGTGTTGTATTTATCGCTATAACTATCTTTGTATTTTCATGATGATGAAAACCTGTTTTTCAAAACTTAAGAAACCCAGTGAAGTATAATGTATATCTACTTTAGATGTCCCCATCAATATTTTATATTGATTTAACTTTTCTTTCACTGCTTTTTTCTTCTTTTTTTTTTGCCTGTCTTCCCTCTCCCTTCTAATTCTGATTGTTGGGGAACGTGATAAAGTGAGGGAGCAAAATAAAGCTACTGAAAATTGTCACAAAGAAGATAATCAGTCAAATATCTAGTATTATGGGTTTTAAAAGGAGAGAAAAGTGGGGGTTATCGTGGCTGTGGATCTGAAAAAGCTTCAGAAAGCAGTGAATCAAAGTGATGAAGTATTGAAGCAAAAGCGGGGCATTTGTGTCCAGTATTTGAAAGTGAGAATGGGATCTTGGATGGGGATGGTTTCATGTTTTGCAGGATATATGCAATAAGGAGTGTGAGAATCAGGTGGAATTATGACTATCTGCAATTTAGAGGACATAGAGTTAGGTAAAGCATAAGAAAAATAAGGATTTCCATAGCATTTGTGTCAAGGCAATGTCTGCTTTTTGCAAATTTAGAAAAGGACATTTGACATCTGAAACAAAACCAAAACACCTGTAGTAAGTAATTTGTATTATATTAGCCCTGCTATTGTAAATAAAGAGGATCAGAGTTATTCTGGATACGCAGAATCAGATGGTAAAAGCCAGTGTTTGCCCTAGAGAGGATCTTGCCAACAAAAAAAATAAAGACAGGAAGGAAGGAGGAAGGACAAGCAAAATCTAATGCATTTTCAAAGTCTGGCTGTATGCACTGCGTATCTGTCTGTCCTGCTGCCCTTGTTAAAAAGCCACCTTCCTAATCCATGGAAATTGTGACATGCTGGGACAAAGCATGTGTTTCCATGGCTAAGAGTGTATAGTGAGGCCTCACGGGAATGGTTCTTCCAGGCATGAGAAAATTCCACCAGTTTTGAACCATGTCCGCTCATAAAAAGGGGAAGTTATGGCCTAGGAGTACGTATAAACCCCTAGGCTTTAAAAAGGAGTTTTCTCTTAATCTCCTCTTGGTTCTGAACTACTCACAATGAAAAACTGGCTCCTAAACCAATTGCAAGCAAAACACACAAACACCTACACTTCCACGATGAAATAATGTACACTTGAATTATATTTACTGTTCTGATTTTATGTGGAGAATACACTTTCTCCATTTATAAAGAATACCTAGTGACTACAAGAAACTCCTGAAGTAAATCAAAGCTATAGACTTAAGTGCTTACAGTTCCTAAAGAATTACTCTTTTGAAGAGCAGCTAAAAGCTTGAAAAGCCTCCTACGTATCCCTGTGATTTGTAGGCAGTTTGAAATGACCTTCCACATTCCTAAGATTTTCACTTCACTTTCTGATGTTTTCCAAAGTGTCTCTAACAAATATATGCTGCAGGCCACATTTATCCAGCATGAATTATTCATTTACTGTAGGCAAGTATGCAGGGAGGTGCTTGTTATTTTATTACATCTGAAGTGCCTTTCAGTATTGCAAACAGCTAGGTCACCAAAAACAGACTCCATCAAGAGGCATCAACACTCTGTTTTTTCCTGTTGTACATAGAGGTACATTTTCGGTCTGCAACTCTACATGGCTGAAGCTCTACCCATATTAGTAGCATCATGAAGAAACATGCAGTATGTGTAAAGCAGAGGATGAATGGTATTATTGAACATGCCCTTTTCTGTTGAGTACACTGCCATAATCACAGGTAACCTTAGATGCATAAGCCCAAGTAGTGAACATGTTAGGAGCACCTGCCTTATGAGATGAAAAGGGTGGCGAGCCAGCACTGTCCACTATATTATGTGGAAGTGACTTACCTGCTCCCAGAGATCTGCAGCATGGCTAGTATAGACATGAAATGATGTGTGCCAGATAGTACAAGAAGCTATCTGACCAGATTACCAAAGGTAGGAAATCTATTGGAAAAAAAAAGCTTCTAGGTTTTGTTTGAAGTATGTGCAAAACACCCACAGTTCCTAGCTCCTGTTGTTATCTGAAGTGCTCCTCAGCTGCTTTAACTTGTCTGTTTATTTAGAAGACTGGCATCTTAGTTTCTCTTCCTGCCCAAGGATGGCATTGCCTGAAGAGTTCTTGGTGATTTTTTGCGTTTGTGTCCCTCTCTGTCAAGCAGGATGGCTGCTCCTTCCTCCTCTTTGTGTACTTTGTCTATTCTAGCCTACATTGCCATCCCAGCTTTCTGTTTCTTTTCATCTTATTTCTATCCTGCCATATGTCTGCAGTGCCTGGACATTACGGCATCACATTGTCCTGCAAAAGATTTAATCATTGCCTCTCCTTTCTATCACCTTCTGTTCAATGTTTCCCTGTATTCTGATAAGACCATCTCTTTCTGCCTGTCTGAATACTCCTGTTAATTCTTTCGGAAGACACAGTGATAAATTTCCTGTCTTATATGTTATGTATTTTAAGAAACAATACAATATTTTTTTCAATTAAAATACATCAGTATGCAGAATATTGACTGTGAACTTCAAACAACCACTGCACCTTATGCATTCTAAACTGAAACTGAGATTAGTGCGTGGAGGTTTTGTAACGTACTCATGTTAGCAATATGCATTGTTAACTTAGCAGTGACATTTGTGGGGAATCTTCCCCAAGTGGATTAGACAGGAACTTGAATTTTACCTCCCTCTCAACAAAATTCTATGAAATCCTCCAGTGTATCAGCCATAGGCAGGAACTAAATCTCCTTTGATCATGAAACTTTTCACATGGCATTGGGTAAAGAAGGAAAGCAGGCACAGCATCTTTCTGTGACCAAACTGCTATGTGCCTACCCCCATCTTTCTCGTTCCTTAGGATATGAAGCAGGGAGAACGTGCCTTATAGGCATGGGCTATAAGAGAAAACCCCTGTACATTCAAGGTTAGATTAGCTATCGTTATTCTGCAAGCAGTGTCAGCTGGATCTGCCTATGTGCAGGTCCTGGCATACATTTCCATTAATTCAAACAACAGCATTGCCTAGGCAGTCTACATGGTTTCTTCAAGGTACCATGTGTTCAGAAAGTATGCTTGCAGTACAGCAAAGCATGCTCTTCACTGCTTTCAAACTGTTCATAGAGAACGGTAGAGTTCTCTGACTGTTTTCATTGACTTAATTACATTGGATCATCATATATTACAGCCTCACACTAGAGATATGTTATCCATGAAATCAAAGGTGTTCAAATTCTTACTTGTCTGAAAGGAGAAATCTCACTTTAGAGAACAAATCAACAGACAAGGGTTATTTTGCTGACTGTGCAAAACTCATCATTTAATTACAACATTAAGTTAGTGAAAGTTGTCTTACATTTCCTGAGGAGGCTTTCTGGGGAGAAGATCACGATCATAGGAAAACAACTATGTCTTTACAACAGAAAGAGCTTGGCATATTCAGGAATGAGAACATTTTGGATCCTAATGTGTGTTCTCTCAAGTGGATGACCTTTATCAAAGCCAACAAATAATACAGTTATGGAACTACATTTTACTCCTCCTCAGTCAAGACCTTAAAAAAAAAAATTGTTATATTTCACATCTGTTAAATAGAGCTCTAAATAGCTGTTCTACTTGAGAAGTTGTAATTTAGATTTTTGGGTTTTTCCAAGGAGTCGTTGTGCCTTCAATTTCTGCACATACCTTCGCAATTCTCAATGACAGTCATGCATCTTGCAGCAGCAAGATTTTCTATGTAGGCTTTAGGTTGTCATTTAGATATTGGTCATTCAAGTTTAGACAGTGTCAGTTGTTAAATTTTAGCAGAGTTCTTTCGTATCTGATTGATAGCAGAGATGGAGACAAACATTGAATCTGTGTCATACTGGACATCCATGTTTAAAAAGTAATCCTGGATTCTACATTAGGATTATGTTGCTATGGAAATTCCAGTGAAATTGAGCTGTGGATTTTGCAAGAAAAGAAGTACTTATCTATGTTTATTTAATATTTTCTTTAGTCAAATGAGGGCTTCAGGTCAAACTCAAGTCTTACTGAAAAATGAAGAACAGTTAATCTAGAATCTAAAATAATTATTTATATCCACTAGTTTAGATTTATTAGGTGGTATATCTACTTGAACACTCTACCTTTAGATACTTCAGATCACTGTGTTTTGTCCCAAAGACCCAAGATTTTTGTCTCCACAGCTATCAGAGATTGTCTAAAACCATCACTGTTATTTACTGAAAAAAGCAAGCACAGGACAGGAAGGTACACACCATTTCAAAACTAGCAAATATTCTGATTTTAAAGCCTCTACTTCAAGGCCACCCTTTTCCTGAGGCTGCTATTCATGTACACTGAATTCCTTTCCCTCATCAGGCTTTTATTTCTGACTCTTACTTCATCATAAGGGGATGAAAAACTTCCTCCCACTGTTGTTAATAAAATATTTGCTTCCTCTTTGTAGAATTTTCATAACTCTCTCCTCTAAGATTATCTGAAAATTATCACAGGCCCTTACAACTGGTAAACACACTTTCCAAGAAGGAAGCCAATGTATTAGTGCTATTGCATTACTGTAGTTACATGTCGAAAACTTTTCTCAGCCTTTCTCTTACGAGCTTTCAAAATTATAGTCTAATACCTTAAGAGACTGATTGATTTTGGCTGCCTTAAACTGCTTGGTTTTGAATGCTGAGACTGTAACAAAGGCAGTTTCCTTCAGCCTTATCTCACTTTTCCAAGCAGCCCAGATGATCCTGCTGCCCAGAAAGGTCATGCAGTCTTGCTGGTAGGGAGAGCAGGGGCAGAACAATACCTTGGACTCATCTCAGACCCCTAAGTCCCCAAAAATTTAGTTATAGGACTTTGCTAGAAGAAGCACTGCACAGGCCCACTGCACAGGATAGTGCTCCCGCTATCCTGGGAGAGAGAAGAAGAGGACCAGATCCCAGGTGTTGTCCTTGCACTTTTCTCTCTCTCTCCCCCTTTCCTCCCTTAACACAGATTTAGCAAGCCAATGCCAATCTTATCACTAAGAATGCCTGTACAAAGAAATTCTTTTTTGGATAACCTCTTGGCATCATTTTGCCTTCACTTAGCCCAGTAGGTACTGAACCCATACATTTTACAGGGAGACCCAAGGTCCAGCGACCACTGGACTGTGCAGGATGGGTCTCAACCAATATCACTGAAAAAACAAGAAAGATAAAAATAAATAAGATGAGATAAGATAGAAGGGCAGAAATTAATATCTGAAATGAGGATTGTAGTCTAAAAATAGACAGAAGGAACTAGTGCCTGAGGGCAGATTTGATAATCAACGGATAGTTTTTATGATCAGAAGTTCCATTACCATGCTCAGCAGCAGGAAGGATTCCTCCACGGTCTATAATTCAAGGAACTAGATATGGGAAATCTTGGTTTAAAAAGTTATTGTCAGGACATGATTTCCTGTTACCCGTGATTGGCAGGTCTGGCATGGCTTCCAAACTGCAAACAGATTGAATTTTCCACTACAAACAATTCATGAATGTTCATTTTTTAACAACAAAACCCGTGCAAGTAAGTGCAAAACCCTGCGCCAAGTCATGATATGGACTCCAAATATCTGCAGGTCTACATATGCTATCAGAGAATCTTAGAATCATAGAATTATCTGGTTGGAAAAGATCTCTGAGATCATCAAATCCAACCGTACCTGTCCCCTTACTAAACCATGTCCCTAAGAAACTCATCTACCTGCCTTTGAAACACCTCCAGGGATGGTGACTCAACCACCTCCCTGGGCAGCCTGTTCCAATATCTGACCATCCTTCCAGTGAAGAAATATTTCCTAATCTCTAGTCTAAACCTCCCCTTATACAACTTGTGGCCATTTTCTCTTATCTTATTATCTGTCACTTGCAAGAAGATACCAGCATCCACTTCATCACAACTTCTTTTCAGGTAGCCATAGACAGTGATGAGGTCTCCCCTCAGCCTCTTCTTGCCTAGACTAAACAACTCCAGTTCCCTCAGCCGCTCCTCCTAGGACTCGTTCTTCAGTTCGTTCACCAGTCTTGCTGCTCTTCTTCCGCTCCAACACCTCAATGTCCTTCTTATACTGAGGGTCACAGAACTGAACACTCGAGGTGCGGCCTTACCAGTGCCGAGTATAGAGGCACAAACACTTCCCTGGTCCTGCTGGCCACATTGTTTCTGACACAGGCCAAGATGCCATTGGCCTTCTTGGCCACCTGGCACACTGCTGGCTCATATTCAGCCGGCTGTCAACCAACACTCCCAGGTCCTCCTCCTCCAGGCAGCTCTCCAGCCAGTCTTCCCCAAGCCTGTAGCACTGCATGGGTGCGTTGTGTCCCAAACACAGGACTCGACACTTGGTCTCATTGAACCTCATCATATTTCAATTTAGCTCATGGGAATGTTACTTCGGGTAAATGCAACCGTGCCTTAAATTCCTTTAATAAAGGCATTATCACACATGGGAGTGACAAAGGCTGCGATGCTTAAAGCAACAGTTCTAGGAAAGAGTCAAAGGATGAAATGCTTTTATCCTTCTTGTTTCCAATTTCCTCTCACTGAGTGGAAACACATGGGTACTTATGCAGTGCTCCCTTTCTGATCCTCTCAAGACAAACTTATGTGATAAAAAACTGTTGAACACAACAGGGTACGCAAATCTTCTCTCCCCTTTCTCCACTTAAATAAAACATTTGGTAGGGTCTAGTTTGCAGCAGGACTCCAGGTAAACGTTTAGGCAGATCCTACTGCAGAAGATGAGAATATCCATTCCAGACCTTCTCACGACTGTCATTCCCACATATTCCTGCTGGGCACCCAGTAGGGGTGGTTCTCACTCAAGGTTTTTGTCTTGTTTCACAGCCCTCATCTCCTGAATGGAGTAATCTATGCAATTCTGCCTCTGCTCCGAGTTTCAGGTAGGCTCTAAGCGTCCTTCTGCTTTTCTTGTGGTCTCTGAAGGTCTTCAGGACCAGGGGATTTATGAAGGGGGGGGCCTCAGACTTATTTCTGTTTCCACTATACTTCCCGTGGTCTGACTCAGAGAGCTCCTTTATGTCTTCATTCTTTATTCCACAATTTATGTTCCTTAACAAAAAAAGCCGTAACAAGAAAACAATACGTGTCAAATATATGTCTAGTAAATTACTCCTAACACAGAGACTAACAAAGACAAAACCCCATGATGCTCTGTATGCCTCTGACTTTCCAATAGACTTCTCCACTTTGAAGGGTTGAGTCTGGAATGGCCAAGTAGCCATGTATCACTCATGCACCATTGCTTCAAGTAGCCGTGTATCACTCATGCACCATTGCTTATGATTTGAACAGGCGGTGACAAGTGGAGACAATAGCCAGGCCCCGTTTTTCTTTCAGACATACAATAGAAGACTCCATTCCAGCTCCAAATGGCATTCACTTTAAGTTTCAAATAGTAATTGCTAATCATAACTTTGCAGCTCATTTGCAGAAGCATTTTCTTTCAGACTTCAGTGTGTTGTTCTTTTTCCATGGAACTGTAATACATAATGTCATGGAGAAAATGGAAACAGAGACATGGTGCAGTTATATAGGCCACCCAACATGCAAAGGTTTTTCTCTGAGTGTTACAACTATAATTAAGCCATCAACTCTCCTAAGAGAAATAAAACTGAGTCTATTAATTAGCTTCTTGAATAGGAATAAATGCTTCATTATTCTTAACCATGTCAAGCTGAGAACATTATTAAAGTCTGAAGGAATAATGAACAACATGACAGGAAACACATTAGAGTACATGCAGGAGTACTTTTGCCTACTAAGTAATCTGCATAAATATGTCTATCATTACTATCTAGGAAGACAAAAATACAAAATGAAAGAATGAAAACAAAAGGATAGTATAAGCAAAGCTGTAAAGAATGCTACATGAAGCCAGAGGTAGAGAGTATGATTTTTTGGCATTCTGTGCAGCTGAGCACTGAAGAGTTCAGTTCCTCTGCCAAAACTTGTGTAAGCTGGCTGAGTGGATTGGCCTGTGTTTCTACTAAATACATTTTTTTTAAAAAAAAACATCATCGTGTCTGCTTTGGCTCGTAGGTTTTTCCTCTCCAAGGTGTTTAGAAGGAGAACATGCCTCTCCTGAAGTTGTAGAACAAAACAGCTCAGAGAGGGCTTTCAGAAAAATTTATCTGCTCTGGGTTTATAGGGACGATGAGTAATCATTACAGGTTTTCAGAAATCCCTTGGCTAAAGGGAGACATCCATTATCTTTAGAAATAATGGCAAGAGCACAGAAACACTTTCACAGCAGGGAAAACTGAAGGTGTATATCTGATCATTCATAGCTGGATGTGTTATCCCATGGTCCCTCAAAAAAGAACGTTCTGAAGCTCAGGCCCAGCAAACTTGCATTTTTATCTTCCAATTAAAGCCATAAGCTTCCAATTCAACCATAAGCCATTTCTACTTACCAAAGCTCATCAATTTAAGCTGTATCCAAACACAATCTTATAGGGTTGCACTGCCAGGAAATGGAGTACCTGCTAGGGGGACCTACTGGGCCATGGAATTTCTATGAGATCCAGACTCCAAGGTCTTAATCATGTTACTCGAGCAGCTAGACAATGTGAATTTCATATAGATTTCCTTGTTCTGATGTTGTATGAAACTGCTGGATCCAACACATGGATCTGGTGTCTGAGAGAAGAATGGACGGTGGGTTGTCTTCTCCCAACACTGCTTCTCTGACCTTCCTCTGTTCTCTGTCAAACTCTTGCACGACAGTGCTCTGTGTCATGTAGGCGGACCTGAATCTGTCCCCTGGACGCTCAGTTCCACTCCAGTGCAATAAAATCACATCTGTGCAAACACCTGGGCAGTTCTGCACTGGCACAAGCAGAAGCTGAGGTAGGGACAGAGGGTGTTCATTGTCTCTCAGTGATGTCATAGGCCTCTTATAAACTCCTCCTTTTAACTGAGTTGTTGTAATATTTTGAAGCTGAAAGGAATGAGAACTAAATCTTGCAAAGATATAGAATAAAAAAAATTGTCCTATATTCTGTTCACAGAGCCATTGGATTCTGACAAAAACACCTTTCAGAAGAAAGTGTATCAAAAATTTACACCGCAATATGGTGTTTATCAACATTTGCTCTGGATTTGACGCTACTTCTGATCACACCAACAATATACCCTACTTTCTAACTACATGAAATTATATCTTCTCTTTCAAATTGAAAAGGGGAGCATTTTGGTATTTGCCTTTGGGGGTTTTTCCTATGAGATAGAGAAAATTGGCAAAAATAATTTTGGAGTAATTATGTCTGCTCCAGTCATGATAGCTTTCTCTGTTTCTTGTATGTGTTTATTTTTAGAGAAGCTTTCCAATTCTATGTATTTAAAATTCAGTGATTTCAATAAATGCTTCATAAAGTTCAACCTATTTCTCAAAACATGATCTTCATTCCTAATTAATGTAATGGGATAGAATAGCTAATGTATCAAATTTCACGCTTCTGATCCCAAAGGGGATCAGGACATAGGGAGCTCTTAAAAAAAAGATGTGATTCATTATGTGAAGCAGAAAATGGAAATTATCAGATTCATGGACATGACTTGTGAAGATTATATATGCTGAAAAACAAATAAGATGGGATGAAAAGCTTGAAATGTGCTTGTAATTAGGAAAAAGGAGGGACTGAAGCCTAGAAAAATATACTGTCTAGTTTTTTTATTAACTTTCAGCAACTGCCGTCTTGAGATGTGGTGAGAAACTGGAAACAAAAATACATGGCAATTCCATTTGAAATTATCTGGAAAACACTTGTGTTAGTGCTATTTTATTTTTTTTCTTCTTGAACTTGAAATGTGTTGTCTTTCTCCTTTTACCATCCTAAGATGAACCAAAAGCCACGTTCTTAGGTTCTACAGAAGAAATTTTGTTATAAGGAAATTAATCTTTTCTACATTCTCAGAACTTTGTACTCCAATTTTACCAATCATTTTGCAGCATTTTCTCTTCTGCTGTATACTAGAGTGGCTTTAGTATCTCTAATCAAAATGTTATGCTTCTTCAGAAGTCCACGTTTTCTAAGTCTTCTAAATACTGCCCTTCTACTCTTTATTTCTCCATTCTTTATCAGCGATCCTTGTTTACGACTTTTCTTTAACTAAACAATCTCAAAGTTGGAATTGCCTCTTGTAGGATATAGATAATAGCATGGTATATCTTGAATAACAAAGCATGAACAAGTGTCGCAGTACTTTTCCCTCGCTGTTGTTCAGAATGACAGTGACATAGTCCATTAGGAAAGGTTTGCCTCACACTTCCTAATGACACTTCCCAGCTAAGCTTTTCAGGATAATTAATGATTTTAAGGACAGAAATGAAAAATCTGAAAGACGGGAACAGTGTGATTTCCAAAAAGGCATAGTATTTGCCTTTGTGAGTCAGGGCAAATCAAAGTGTCTAAAGCTAGGCACTGAAGATGAAAGGTCTTGACTCTTTGGATCCCTGAACTGATAAGAGCCTTAACTGTTGAAATCCTTTTCTCTCTCCAAGCTTTTTATCCAGCTCTGATGGGTAAGTAAGGTCAATGGGTGGGATTTCCTTTACAACACAATGTTTTGCTACTGCAATCTTTTTTTTTGAAAGAATGACAGTACTGTCTCGTTCTTGAACAGGGCACTGCCAGAGGGTTTGCGGTTGGATTTCAGTGTCCTGTATTTCCTTGCTCTCTCTCTCTCTAACTTCTAGTGAAGGGAGACTCAACTCCTTGGTTTAAAATGAACAAACACGATCTTAAACATATAAATCGGATTTGGTCTATTACTTCATTAGGAAATTTGTCCCAGAACTCCATTCTGATGGCTGGAAAGTTTTTCCTCACCAAATACTAATGGGTTTTTTTAGGAATATTTGTTACAGTGCTAACACTAGCCTTTAGCTTAAATAGCTCATTGCCCTCCCTGGCGTTATCTCCTGATGCATTTACAGTCAGCAATCAGATCTCCTTCCAGCCTCAGTTTCCGAAAACCTCAAGTTCATCAGTCTCCCACCTTTAGCTAATTTTCCCATTTCCTTGATGACGCAGGAATGTTCTCTGCATGGCTTCCAGTCTGAGTTCTAACTTTTGAACAGTATTGCAGATGAGGTTTCATCAGTGTCTTGGACTGGAGAATTATCAATTCCTTTACACTGTTAGAAGTATATCACCTGAAGTCACATTTTCTTTTCTACAGTAACTTCAGTAAATGATCACTCAGATCATGTTCCATAGTGCGTTTCTCTTAACAGCCTTTCTGTAAGGTCTTTGCTTTATATCAAAGGTGAGTCTGAAAAGCCCTCTGGTTCCATGACTAAGCAGTGCAGAATTAATGTTGGATACCGCACAACGAAATATCTTCATAAGAGTGTTGTTAGCAGTATTTGTTCAATGATCTGTATCTGAGAAAAAGCAGCTTCGCCTAGTGGCACGGAGATTTCTCTGTACGGTAACACTGCAGAAAACTCTGCAGCCCTGTAGCATTGCAGACTCTTAAAAACAGTTCTCCAGGGTGATTTTGAATCAATTATCTATGATAATGTTACTTCTTTATTCAAGAAATAATGAATGTCCAATCTTTTGGTTAGGAAGGGACTCGATGTTCCACATGGAAATGTTTAAATCTCTAACCCATGATATATCAGGTGGCTGGAACTTTATCCCTCAATTGTGCTGAAATTATAAATGTCACCCACAGATATGTGAACCTGGGGTGTCTCTTGACGGTCTTGTGAACATAAACCATAAGAATGTTGAAATGGTGGGACCTTTGCTGAGTGGAGGAACAGCAGGGGCATCAGTCACATGGTCACAAACAAGAAGCACATGCTTTATCAGGCAAGGAACTATGGAGTTGATCAGAAGAACAGTAGGAGATAATCTCTCAAGAAAGCTTGTCCAGCTGAAACCAATTCCCTGCACAAGGCTCCTGAAAAAGTGTGAAACATGCAGTATACCAAATTCACACTAGGGGTCTGTGGGTTAGGTACTTTATATAAATCCATATTAATTAATATTCTCATCATTTTGTTTAGTTTTCTGATTTTATGGAATAGCTCCTAGCCTTCAGTATCTAGAGTTGAGCTACAATTTCTATTCCACCTTCTCTGTGTTACCACAGATGTATTTTTGTACACTACTACTAGTGAATATATATCTTTTGTTGCCTGGGATTTGAATGCACAGTTCTCATTTGCTTCACTCTTCCACCATTTCCAGTTTAGGCACTGCTGTTTCACTAACTCTGCCCCTTTGGAATGATGTTTATATCAGTATTAATATTTCCTTTCTTCTCTCAGTCATTGGATTCTTCAGCCCTTCCACCAACTGGACTTTTTTCAGTCCATCCATCTTTGTTCACTACTGTATCTTTGTTCACTTGACTTTCCTTTTCCTTACACCTTACAATGATGTATGAAGACTATAAACTTAATAATCCCTTTCATTGATTTCTTACTTTGAAGCTCTTTTATTTAAGATTATTTCATCCTCAAAACTCAATCCTGCCAGTTGTCATCCCAGGAGATTACTTTCTCTATTCCTCCTGTGAACTCCATCATCTGAGGTGATCCTTCTTTCTCTAAATCCATCTTAATGCTTTGATATCTTGAAATCTTCATTATTTTAATATAACTTTGTTCTCCTTTTCTGGAACTGGTGAAAATGCATTGAAAAATATGAGAACAGGTGATCTCGCCCTTCTTAGATGGTCTTCCCCAGACAGACATCTTTGTTCTGTTCCCATGAGTGTTCATCAGTAACATGTCCCACCGTTCTGGAATTTTTCCAGTTTCATGAGGATGTTTTTCTGCCTCATTCTCTAGGTTTGACAGATTCTGAATGCCAGGTTCACCTGTGAAGAAGAAACTGTATTATACTTCTCTTGTTTTTATCAGGGAAATAGCAGTGTGAAAAAAAATAATAATGACTAAAAAGTTTTTCATCACAGCCAGAGAAAATCTTTTTTTTGCAAGAGTCAATGGACTGTAATATAAGAATTAACACTGCAAAGAAACATAAGTTGAAAGATTGTGCAGCAAGACAGAAACATTTTCTTCAAACACTTTTTGAATTAGAATTGCACATTATCTGTCTGAAAGTGTCTGTGCAGCATAGCAAGATGTGTTATCCGTTGGAATAGAGAGCTATCAGGCATTACTTGAGCCAGCACTGCATTCACCAGCAGATCTTTGTTTCTGTCACTGATTTTCTTTTAAAACCCAACACATTATGAGAAATGAGGAGAAAGGAGTTTTGATGTTGGGATTAAAAAAGAAATGTAATAGTCAGTGTGCATTTGAAACACATAAACTTTTATATAGCTTGAACAGCCATACAGAGGTTTAGATTTCTGAGAGCAGTTATGGGGAAAAAACCTATAAATGTTCTGCATGGATATCTGTCAGGCTATTAAAATTTGACACAGGCTTCTTTTCAAGCCCTTAACCTAATAAGTTATAAAACAACAAAACAGCCTGGTCCATAAACAAAAAGCACTATTCTTACAGAATTTAAGAACAAATACTACAGCAAATCTCATGTGAAAAGTTCTTATTCATTAATTAGTTAATCATTAGGGTGATTCCTAGGAGCTCCCACTGTGCAAGATGCCACTATCACACACCTTCTGCCACCTACCATTTTAACATGCCTTGTTCTCCCCACACTGACTGGTGATACCTGCCAGTGTGTCAGAGCAGTACTTTGCAAGGATATGATGCTGTTTCCCATGCTTTGAGCCAGATATAAGCTGTGCAAATATGAGTACTTCATCCCTATGCCAGACTCATACATCTCAACCTTCCTCCAAAAAGGCGTGCAGTGGTAGCAGCCACCAGAGCAGCTGCCGATAATAAAATTCAGAAAAAACCTCCACCTTGTTGACTTCTGATTTAGTGAGGTTGGATATATTCCTCTGCTGGAAGATGTTGCATTAAAGACTTTACAGATTTAAAGTGAAAGAATTCTTGAATTTCTTTATATAGACTTGAGTGTTATCACTCCCACTCCAAAAGGTGTTGGTTTTACTCACATAGAAACCCAGGGAAAATTAGGAGAATATCCAGGTTTTATGTTTTCTCTATAGAAGTATGATGTTATCTACTTGTTATTAATCTTCCAGCAGGAAATTCATCCTCATAATTGTGGCCTCAGTAGAATTACTGCATATTTTCACTGAAAAGGATAAATCTTATTCTCAGTGGTAACACTGTAAGTCTTCTGGGAAATTTCACAGACTTATGAGGGTTTATGGCTGGAAAATAGGCAGAATCTTACACTTTTCTCTAACGGAAATGTCTACAAAAATATTTAAAGAAAAAATGTTCTCTCTTAACTAACTAAAAGCAGGTGAAAAATCAAAACCTGATGTGATCTTCTGCTGAGGGAAAAAAAAAAAATTGAGAATGCCTGCATTTTATTGCTATGGATATATAATTTACTATACAATGTACCCTGTGTGCTGTCTTTTCATTCAACTCAACTGATCAGGAAAATAATTTAGATTCCAAAATTTTTTTGCCCACGATAATGGCTTTTTGTAAGGAGCCATTAATGCTGTAAATTATGCTCACAGATGTTAGCAACATGTAAGTATCTTGTTTTCCCTCTTTTGGCTAAGATGAACGTCAATTAGCTTGGCGATATTTACACTAATACTTTATTTATTGGGTGCAATTTTCCATCTGTTTCAGTAATGATAGAAGTTACAATGATTTTGCTCGAAGTAAAGGAATTACATTTAGTTACTGTTAACCTTTCCCAGGAGGTAAGAGAAGCCATGTTCATAATTTGCCTACATACAGGCATAGTAGAAAAAGAATGTGGCATTTTAAAGAGGTATGAGAAATAATTCCAAGCAAAGGAAAAAATAATAATCACTTGTGTTTCACGTGTGAATATGCTGGCTGAAAATTTCATGATAAAATGACCAACATTACAACTGAGTTAAGTGCATTGAATAATGTTGAACTGAACTCAGTTTTGCAGTATCTAGTTTTATCTGGCAAAATAAGACAGAGAGAAAAGACACCTTGATTTTTGATCACCTGGACAGAGCATATTTTGCCATCCTACTGGTCTTAAAGGTAGCCTAGGCAAATCAGAATCTTTAGGTTTCCTGCCCTGCTCTTTCGCTCATCGATAAAGCACAAACCTCCTATGATTTAAGGGTCAATTTGACACTTTCCTCATCTGCTCATGTTTTTTGATCTCCTTTTCAGGTACATCCTTTGTCCTTCATCCTCAAAACTGACATGGCTCTGCAAAAGCACCCAGACTCTCTCATTCTTTTACGTAGAGTGCTTATTCAAGTCAATGTTTATGTTCTGCTCAGATTAATGGATTGCATATAAGTTATCCTTCAGACACAGATGGTGTCTTCCCTCTCTAATTTACAAACTTTTGGTAAAACTATCAGGCATATCTCCATGACACGAACTTCACAACTTGAGGTGAACAGGTAAGATAACAGAGCTAAAGTTGAGCAGATGCCATTTCAAGTCATAGATTTATGGTTTTGCCCCATGTTGCTTTGCATTTTGAAATGTTAACATATAGGTTTTCTATATCTACAGAGAAGACTGGTATGAGTCACATCCCCTTTGAAGTTGCTTTTAGCTTTAGAGGTTGTGGAAAATGTGAACTGTCCTATAGTCTGAGAGGTTTTTCTACACAGTGATCTGGTAAACATCTCTCCAGTAAAAAAGAGCTTAAAGCACATGATCCCTCTGAATGTTTTACTGTTGATTAACTGAAATTAATGAGAAGTTCATGTTTGGCTCTTTTTTCAGAAGCTAAAAAATTAGCTAAACGGTAATTAATTATGAGGGTTTTTTTAAATGCATGTTATTTTTTAAATACTACAGTACAGAGGATCCTGAGAATCTGGAAAGTTTTTAATGTGTCTTCTTCTTTATGGAACAAAGTCCAAGCAAACTTGATCTACACTTTCCTGTGGATGTGTTATTTACTGTTAGGCTAACACGGTGTGTTTTCTTTTCATGCAGCTGTATTGATCAGAAAAATATATTTGGTCCAAGAGCTACAGATTTTGTTCTCCCTTAGGTTATTGTCTTACTATAAGAGAACATCAACATAGTAAAACATAGTCAGAAATCTTGACACCACGAAAGCATTTTATGTGTTTCTTTTTAATGCAACTGAGCATCAATTAGTTCAGTGATATTTGCATAAATATTTCTAATTTATGGGGGGAACTGTCCATCTGTTTCACTAAGAACTGAATTGCTATGTTTTTTCCAGGAAAGAAGAAATTAATCTTTCTGAATGTTAACCTTTTCCACAAGACAAAACAGTCTTGTTCACTAGGTAACATTGACACTCAGAGTTTGTTATTTAATGCACATTTGGTGCTAACAGGTATCTTGCTAAGAGTCTTGGGAGAGAACAAGGCACACCAGCTGATCAGTTCCCTGCAAGAGCAGCTCCACCATCTCATCAGAGTTGAAGTGTATTTGTATGGCGAAATATATTACCCTTATCTGATCTGGGTTTTACTGAAAGCTCGCAGAAATAGTTTTTTGCATGTTTTCTCAAAGTATTCCAAGGCTGTTTTATTTCTCCTGAGCTTTCTGTCCTCCCTCTGACTTTCAGCATCACTCACAACGCCTCCCTTTCATATGAAAGTTACTCTTGCAGAGCTGAGGGAACTTTGTTATATTTTGAACTGATCCCTAGCTCAATCAGTTCCTGTAAAATACTAGCTCTGGAGGTATGACTGTCCACCTTCCAGTAACTGACCTGTAATGATGAGAAGGGACCAGTTGCCAACAATACTTATAAGATGTCTCCTTTTATCCAGAAGATAAAGGCTTTTGTTCTTGGAACTGACAAGTCAGAGTTACAGTTTCATTTCCTTGTGTGTCATCCATACTGTAATTGTGAAGCTTTTGGCTTTAACATGTGGATTTATTCGAACCAAGTTTTGATCCATAATTTACCCACAGAGTTTGACTTACCTGTTGCATCCAGAACTATTAAATCAAGAGTAACTTTGTTAAAGTTGGAGGCAACTCAGTACAGTTCCTGTGCAAAATAAGTGAATGTGAAGGAGAAAGCGAGACATCTAATCCAGATCCAGTATTGAAACTTCTTCCTTGAGCATTGCAACTGAATTTTTGCATAATTTATGTTCTACAGATTACTTGAAAGGTTATCGCTTTCACAGCTGCCCCTTTCCATGTCTTCCACAAATGTCACTATAGACAAAATAAGTAAATATTTTTTTCTATATTGAAAACTCTTTCCTCTGTCCCCCTACCTCAATATATTGAGGTATTCTGATCCATGATTTTGCTGATAGTCCCGTATCTGTTCCAAATCCTCACAGGCAAAGTCTGTTCAGCTCGGAAAGCTGGTATAACTACGTTGCATATATCAGAATAAAGGAAATTTCCCCATGAAGAGTTCAAGCCCAGGTTGGATGGGGCCTTGAGAAGCAAGAAGTGGAAGGTGTCCCTACCCATGGCAGGGTGGTTGGAACTAGATGAACTTTAAAGTCCCTTCCAACCCAAATAATTTTCTATGATTTTATGATATTTTGTTAGGAAAGGGAATGTCAATGCAAAAGTCCAAGGACAGAGAATATATGTAAATAATGTACAAAAATTTGTAAGTTCTCGTGTTAGTTGGTAAATATAACAAATATGTTCAGGAAAAATACAGCAGCAAAACCTCATTACATTTTCTGCTTGCACATTCCCATTCCTACATGTAAGTACAAACTCAGGAGATTAATGTAGGAGGAAATTACTACACTAATACAGGGACAGGATGAAATATTAGAGGGTGACAAAAGCTCGTATAGGACATAATTTATTTTTCCGTATAACATATTGACACTGCTTCAGATAAAAGGTTTGTTCTGATTTCCATTATAATCTACTTGTTGATGTAATTCAGCTGTATTATTTGAATGTTGCCAGATGGCTCAACTCAGGACATGACCTAAGAAAATTCAAGTTTCACCACTTTGAACTTAGCCCTATGGGTCCAGTGGGCTCTTATTGCTCCACAACAGAGCAACTCTGTTGAATTCTGTAGAATTCCTTCCTGTGATGTGAAACTGAATTAATTCCTTAGTAGGGTAGAATAAATCTCTATCCCACTTTTTTCTGTAACGTTTGTATATCCAATTCTAACTTAGCCTCTAAGGGTGAAATCAAGGAAGGACCAGACCATTTCCAGTTGTCTCTAGACTCCCTGACTCTAAGTAAGCACACTGTGTGCTTTTTGCAACACCAGCTCTTTTCCCTTGGATAATGTGTTTGTTTCCAGAAGCCACAGTTCTTCAGAACTATTCATTTCTGAAATTTTTGCAAAATGAGTCTTTGCTTTTTCTTCCTGTTGGTTCAGGGTTTGTATCACAGTATCACAGTATCACAGTATCACAGTATCACAGTATCACAGTATCACAGTATTACAAGGTTGGAAAGGACCTCTGAGATCATCAAGTCCAACCTATAACCCAGCACTAACACCAACACTAACACTAACCCATCATCTAAACCATGGCACTCAGTGCCTCATCCAGTCTCCCCTTAAACACCTCCAGGGTCGGCGACTCCACCACCTCCCTGGGCAGCGCATTCCAATGGCCGATCACCCTTTCAGTGAAGAACTTTTTCCTAACATCAAGCCTAAACTTTCCATGACGAAGCTTAAGTCCATGCCCTTTAGTTCTGCCACTGGCCACCTGAGAGAAGAGACCAACCCCTGCCTGACTACAACCTCCTTTTAGGTAGTTGTAGAGAGCAATGAGGTCTCCCCTGAGCCTCCTCTTCTTCAGACTAAACAGCCCCAACTCCCTCAGTCGCTCCTCATAGGGCTTGTGCTCCAGTCCCTTCACCATCTTCGTTGCCCTCCTCTGAGCACATTCCAGTATCCTAACATCTTTCCCAAACTGGGGGGCCCAGAACTGGACACAATATTCAAGATGAGGCCTGACCAGTGCCGAGTACAGGGGGACAATAACGTCTCTGGTCCTGCTCACTACACTATTCCTGATGCAGGCCAGAATGCCATTGGCCTTCTTGGCCACCTGGGCACACTGCTGGCTCATGTTGAGCTTCCTGTCAACCAGCACTCCCAGGTCCTTTTCTGCCTGACTACTCTCCAGCCACTCTGTCCCCAGTCTATAGCTCTGCATGGGATTGTTGTGTCCAAAATGAAGTACCCGACATTTGGACTTATTAAACATCCCATTAGAATCAGCCCAGCTCTCCAATCTGTCCAGGTCCCTCTGTAGGGCCATCCTACCCTCTAGCAGATCAGCCCTTCCTCCCAGCTTGGTATCATCTGCAAACTTGCTGATGATGGACTCAATCCCCTCATCCAGATCGTCAATAAAGATATTAAACAGGACTGGACCCAACACCGATCCCTGGGGGACACCACTGGTGACCGGCCGCCAACTGGATGAAACACTATTCACCACCACTCTCTGGGCTAATCCTGTCCTAATGCATCTGTTTCCTCATGTGTTAGCCCCGTGTACATTCAGCAATCAACAAAAGAGCTCCAGAAACAAACCAAAATGGTTTAATGTGTTTTTTATTGTAGCCCTTATTTTTCTGGAAATGTGAGCACTTAACACACCTCTCCATATTCTTGCAATACTTTATTTCTTCAGTCACTAACCTTTAAAGTACCTTGTCATCTTCCTCTGGGAAGAACACAGTCTGCCTTGCTCAGCAAGCAGCACATTGAGAGGCAGTTAGCATTCAGATATGTATATTCACTTTATTCTTCTGGTTACAGGAAGGTTTCTCTGAGTTGAGTGAAGATTTAATAGCATTTTTTCCCCAGTCTTAAGCAAAAGACATTTAAATTACTCATAATACCAGAATGTCATTAGGAACTGAATTGATTAATTGACTAGTGATGGTAATGCACTATGAAAATGTGAAGTGCTATACACTTGGTGCTATTGTGATAATTAAGACTGATTCTTTTCAAATTCTTCTCTCAAGGCTTAGCTCCACCATTAAATTAGGACAATTTAGCTAGTTACCAAGCATAAGTGGAGCTGCAGTGGCTGTACTAATATATATTCTTATTCCATAGCAACAGTCGAATAATTACATTTCATGTAGCCTGTAGTAAAATTAGGTTTACTACGTTGGAGTTGGATTGTTACTCCAAGACAATGTCAAATGACACCGAAAGAAACTATGCCTTATTCCCTCCTTTGTTATTCAGTCCCCATACTCCCTTTTCTTTACTGTTGGAAGAATCTATACAACTATGTGGAAGAGCAAATTAGGGAATTGATCCAGCTAGAAAACAACTATCATTATTATTATTATTATTATTGTTGGTTTTTTTATCCTGAAGATTGGTTAGTTTTCAGCTGTATCATTTCTCTATCTTATGTGAATTTTGGGTATGATCAGTCCAGAAAAGAGGAAATTAGCACTTGTTCTTTTAGTATCGATGGCACCTTAAAACATATGTTGAACTGCACTGTGGATCATCTTAACTTGAATTTACTGTAGGTAAGAACTCAAAGTACACTTTCCTGAAGCTTACTAGACTTCATAACTGCATAGTAATGTTGAGCCTTCACAACTCATGGTGTTTTGGAGGGAGGTGAACACTTGATATCATCAGCTTCTTTAATTATCAACTGAGAGCCTAAGAAATAAAAATTTCACAGATTTTTATTTGAAAATTCCAACATGCATGTATGTTCTTTTTGTCTTACAGCATTTGGGAACTGAAATAAAAAAAGAATTTATACTAAAAGAGAGCAACTTTTTAATGGAGATAATTTTGAATGTTTTGGCTTAACTTTCATCTTTTAAAAATCAACTTTAACTAACAAACTATAATCGTGTTTATTTTATATATTTAAAAATAAAGGTTCTCTAAGTCAACATTTTGTGTTCCTTATCCGAATTGTTTTAAAATCAAGATGCAGCTTTGCACACAGCAAAGCTTGCAGCCCACTGCTTTCATTGCTTGAGTGATTTAAACCACAAGTGGAAATCATATTTGTGGTTCGCTTCACAAAATATCAATAAATTTTTAGAAGATAAAACCCACTTTGTGGCTCTCTTAATTGATTTTAGAGTCATAAATATCAGACTTACAACCAAACTCAATGGTGGAGACTATGGTATCAGTAGGTACTATACACTGAAAAATATTTACCTACATAATGTGTGTATGCTTCTCCCAGTCTCCAGGTTGCTAACTATGATAATTAGTTTAAAAAATCCAAGTGTCCTTATAATTCTATCTCGCTGAATTTAATGTATCAAGTTAAACATCAAAGCAGCCAGAGCCCATATGGTTTTGCTGTACCTGACATAGGTGTTTCCCATGAAGGCAGAAAAGGAAGAATACAAAGCTGTTTAGAAAAAGCAATAGCATAGAAGACAATGTAAATGGAGGCTATAGATTGACTTCCAGTAGGGTTTGCATGAAGAAGGAAGCTCAGAACCAGCCCTCTTGTAGGAAGTAGTGACAACAATCTAAAACATCAGGAAATCCTTCCTATCATGAGGTTATAAAAAGTTTCTGGGTAGATTATCTAACATACTGGTGTCACCAGAACCAGATCAGCTGTATGCATGCCACTGGCAGAACATTATATGATTAGACAACTTTTCATGGCAGATTCTGAAGTTGCATGAGGAATTTAGGTTTCTCAGCAGCTGCCAACAGGTTGTGGGAGGAAAAAAACTCATATTTTCTCTTTCAAGGCTAACTATACTGAAATTTTAATTGACATGTCTTTCCATAAAGTGGAACTGTTTTGCTAAAATTAATAGGTCTATGACAACTCTTAAGAGCCAGGGATCTGATTCTTGGATATGTACAGCTTTAGGCTCTTTATATGTCACAACCTTGATTCTGTTATTTCTGGTTTGACGATGAGTGTTCATGCTTCATACTTTCTTCAGTGAGAAAGGTCTAGACCTTTCTGATTTTTCATAAGCGTAACTCCAAAGATATGAGGACAAGAACTCTTTGGATCAATTTCATAGTTCACGATTCCTATTACCTCCTTTAGCTCTGGGTGTTTCTTCTTTTTTCTGTCATGAAATCCATTCCAAAAAGGATTGAGAGGCAACGGCAGTATGCAGCTGAGTAGCATGTGCATTAAGACTCAAGTTTCCAAAAGGGCTGGATTTCCCTTTCTGAATAGGTTGATATGCTCTTAAACAGTATGTGCATTACAGTGCTAACGCAAGTGCATATGGGACGTTCAGTACAATCCAACTGGCAATACGGTGACCCCCCACGGACTTGGTATACAAACCGTTTACTCAGGGCTAATATAGAACAGGACACACAACAGACTCCTGCTTTCCCAAACTGCAGCTGGAGGCCAGGTGGGATACCTAAAGGAATCTCAAATGGCCCTGGATGCCTGTGTACAGTAAGCAGAAACAAGTCTTAGATGTATAAGTCGGAGCAATTCAGCAATTTAGGACTCTGATCTTTTCCCTACATACAGACATCTGAGATGTCCTGTCCGACTCAGATACACCTGAGAAGGATGTAGATTTTCCATTGGTTCTGTGCAACGTCTGCCAGCTTTTGGTGATGTCTCAGATACACTAAGACATCCTGGATAACACCAAACACCTACATTTAGTGATTATGTGATGACAGTGAGAACTTGAAAAAATAATACTTTTTACAACTTTCAGTAAGTGCATCTAAGTTAGTATCAGATGTTTAAAAGAAGCCCTATAGCCATTGAATCAGCCAGGCAGATTTTATCAATGAACGTTAATAGCCCCTATCTAAACTGAATATAAGACACTGTTCCCCTCATTGTTTACCATAGGAATTGTAAGAGGATGATACAGCTGGATCATGTAAAACTTACACACTGAGCTCAAACCCTTTTAGTGCCACAGATGCAGAGGATTTCAGAGTTCGTAGGATAAAGTACAGTCCCTGTCAGATACTAGCACTGTACTTACACACACTACCTATACCTTTCCAAAGGAAAACATTGTCTCACAGCCATTATCCTTCTTCTGCTTCTTTGGGCCAGACTTGGTGATGGCAAGTTCTCCATTTTCCTCTTGCTTTTAGCTATAACTCAGTGCAATAAACCCAAGGCTGTCTCCTTGGGTTAGATTTGTTTCTATTTTGTCTGGAAGAACCGTGGAATAATAGAACAGTAGGTGTTAGAAGGGATCTTAAAGATTGTCTAATTCTAACTCCACTGCATGGGCAAGGACAGCTTCCTTGTACTATGTTTGCTATACAGGCACTGTAAAGAAACTACATTGATGAAAATATATGAACAACCTGAGATGGATAAGATGACTTTTATTCCCTACAGTTAATATTAAAATATCAGGCTTCCCTTTAATTATTGCTCAGGCAAGACAAGATATTTGCCCATATTTAGTTCATTTGATATAGTTTTTAAAATGACTCTTTATAACCTCTAAATAACTGTGATTCTCTACTGAATTCCCAGACTTATAGTTGCCTGTTTCTAGCATCATGGCACTCAGGAATGGGGTGGTGTGACCTGGGCAGTCTGGTCTATGCCAAATAGCTCTTAGGTTATATCTACATTACAGGATAAAGGCAAGCCTCAAAATCATCTCAAACACAAGAAGTCCCATGTAGTGTGCAACTTCCTTCTGCCTTGCTGGTCATTTGCCTCATTGCTCATTATGAAGCATCCATAATCTACTTAGGAAACGCTAAGTTAAAAGTTCAAGTTCTGGACCCAGGTTTTCCTGTCCCAAAGCTTTCAGGATCTCAGCCAAAGTTTGTATTTGAGCATGAGGTTGTGATGGTGTGATAGATGAGTTTGAAGTTGAGCATTGTTGAGTTTGGATTTCAATTAGCATAATCTAAGCATTTTGTACAGAGCAGTTTGGCATGTCTGATGCCCCTAAATGACAGCATTGTCAGACAGACCCATTGCAATGTAGCTGTGTGCACACGTATATGCCATAAAGACGTATATCCTATATAGCATATCATTTTGCCTAAAGGAATTTTGATAGTTCTAACCTGATTCACCTGTCATCTGTGCCAGAATGGGTTGACTGATTTCGGCAAAACTTACTTGCAAATGTGCCATGAATCAGACTCTTATTCTCTCACTGTAACTGGTAAATGTATTGGTTGGGCAGTTAATGAATTGTTTGAAGCAAGAACAGGAACACAAGACAGTGTTAATACAAATTTACAAACTATTTTATGGTGTTGGTAGATTTTCATGCATTTTTTTAATGAGATGTTATTATCTTTACATATCCTGACACCTAAGTCAGGGGAAGTACATAATTATGAGGCTTTTATATGCATTAACCTTATCTAATGATAAGGTGCATTATCAAAATTACCATTCCAAGATCTTCTTGGGAAAACAATATCTTAGGCCCACAGACACAGGGAAGGAGGGGATATAGATATTTTACTGTATTTTCCTGTTATACTCAGGTATGATGGCATTTGAAAGAGTTAATTCTGCTGAGAAAATGATAGAAAATTGATATGATAAAGCAAATTCTTGGCATAATCAGAAATATTTGCACTTCCAGCATTTTCCTTCATTTAAATTGATTTCTAAAATGAATTTCTAAAAATGAATTTCAGTTCCACATGGAGGGACCTCAAGCATCAAGCTGTGCCAAGCCACTCAATGCTCCTACCTGCACCAGCAAGTAACTGCCTATGTGTGTTGACTTGTGCATAACCAGGGAGAGATGAAGGGAAGCAACAACTCAGCTGCTCTCTTCAGAAAATCCCAATCCGTCCTCATTTCCCCACTCCATACCCATCTTCCTGAAGCTGGGCCTTCATCCCATGTGTATACTACGGCAGAGAGGTATCTGCTTTTATATATTTATATCATATTTATATAGTTTGTTTTCCAAAATCCTTTGCTCTAGTAGCACCACTCATGAATGACAGAGATGAAGCAAAGCTATATCATCCAGCCAGGGTAATTTTGCTGCCTATGCCTCAATTCCAAATGTAATTATTTTAACTTGTTATGTCACAGCTCGTGGTGACATAGCTCCCATTTGCCGAATTATGCCTAAGTCTTCTTCGTACAAGCATTTTGCAGCCACGAAATAAAGTGACTGCGGGAACTGAAAAAACACAAGTTTGGATGACTGCTCTGACACAGGTACCTGAAGAGTGGAGGTGGTAAGGATACAACAGACTTAAACTGCAATGAAACCTTCTCCAGCCTGGATAAGAGAAGCCTTCGGGGGGGACCTCATAGTGGCCTTCCAGTACCCAAAGGGGGCAACAGATAAGCTGGGGAGGGGCTTTTTTACAGGGGTTGACAGTGACAGGATGAGGGGGAATGGCTTTAAACTGGAAGGGGAGAGGTAGGTTAGGCATTAGGAAGAAATTTTTCACAATGAGTGTGGTAAGACACTGGCACAGGTTACCCAGGCAAGTTGTGGATGCCCCCTCCCCGGAAGTTTTCAGGGCCAGGTTGGACAGAGCCTTGAGCAACCTAGTCTAGTGGGAGGTGTCCCTGCCTATGGCAGGGGGGTTGGAACTGGGTGATCCTTAAGGTCCCTTCCAAGCCAAACCATTCTATGATTATATGATTCTATGATTAGCTGAAAGTAACCACGGACCACTCCTAGGAACCGATTTTAAGCGCTTTACCCTCTAAGAGATGACAGTCTGGGGAGAGGGGAATTGGAGATGGGAGATGATGGTTAATGAGTCATTCTCAAAAAGATTTGTCATCAATTTGCAGCTATGTCATGCCTTGACAGTAAGCATGCAGTGCACAGCCTTGCCCGCACTTCTACTGAGCTTTTAAGATCAGACATTTGATTAAAGTCATTATGGGGTACTACACTCTGTGTGGAAAATCCTGAAGACCTCCCACAGGAACGAGCTTTTGCTCAGCTCCTCCTGGTGTCCCAGCATGACAATTATTCCATCATTGTGTTTTCTATAGCAGACAAATATTTAGTGACTTTTGATAGACACTTCAGACTGTATCTGTTTGATGGGTATTTGTGATTTAGACTCACTTTCTTCCTTTCATACCTTATTACCAAAGGGAAAAAACGTTTCCTGGCAGGTTTGCAAGTTCTAATAACCCCTCAATTCCCTCGTACAGAACTCATGACAACAGCAACAGGAGTGATTGTTCTTTCTGATTTTATTTTTTTTCGGTACTTCTGAGACAAAACTTCACAGGCAATTCTAGAGAACTGGAACTTTTATTAAGCCAGAGAATGAAAGATCAAACCAAATGCAAGAGATATTTTGATCTGCATGCTTGATTTTGACATTTGTACATCCCCCATCAGTCTCTTCATGTACAAAGCTTTCTCACACACACACCCCCACCAGGTTCCTCGGAGAGAAATAAACCTCCTGTCAGTAACTGTCTTTACCAATAGGTCTGTTGCCACCAGCTATTGCCTCATACCATCTTCAATGTTGCAAAAGCAATAAATTCAGCCTCTTTTTTGTACATTTGCCTGGCAGGAGACAGTGAGTAACAGAGAATAAGAGCTGTGGTGCAAAATCTAGACCTGGATATACAAAACGTCTGCTCTCAGACATATCTCAAAGATTTCTGTCTCTTCTTTGTCATGAAGAGGTTTGCCTTCACAGTCTAGACCCAACCCCACTCAGATTTTGAAGTCTTTTCGCTGCCTTCTCCAGATCTTCTACTAGCAATTTAAATAATGGGCTGGAGCAGAAGGGATTAAATTTTAATTAAAATCATTGTTTCTTGTCTCAAAACAAATCAGTAAGGATAATTATTATGTTGACCACATTGAATCAAGAGTTCAAATTAGATACATTGGCCCTAGAGGGTGCCTTCCTGGGAGAGGTAGGACATTCCATAAGTAGTAGAGGTTCTTTTACAGTTTTTCCTTCCCTACTAGAGTTCACAGAAGATGCCAGCCTAGCAGCTTTAACGGCATCTCTAAAGACCTGCAGAGCAAAGGTAGCACAAATTTATCTGTCTGAACCATGCCTGTGTGCAAGCTACAAGCACCCTCAGCACAGCAGCAAATCACACTTTCAGCACACCCTGGGGAGAGGCTGATCTCAGGCAAAGGAACTTTCTATATAGTATTTCAGTGAGCCCAGCGAGACCAAGGTAGTTTTCCACTGCAACCTTGTGTTTTGCTTGATGCCCCTGGCTCTGCTCCATCCTTGCCTCAGCTTGCTGGAAGAGACCCTTTGCCTCAACCCTCTCTGCTCCCAGTGAGATGAGACCATGTGCCTCCATGTCCATCTTCTTTATAGGCAGAAAACCTAGAAAATCAATGGTTCCTATGATGGCTATGAATCATCTGTGCTACTATATTCTGCTCCCAGTACTCTAGTTTTCTCCTTTTCATGTTTTCAGGTTTTGGCAGCTATAATATAGTCTTTTCCCACCGCCCCAGCTATAGCTTTCGTGCCTTGCTTGGTTCTGTCTGACTTTTATGAGGCCCCTGCTCCTCTGTTTCTCCTCAATGATTCTGCTCAGCTTTTTCTTCTCCTTTGTCCTCCCTCTCATTTCTCTACCTTTTTTTCTCTGTCTGTTTGTCTCCTGGTGCTTTTCTTGCTGCTCTCTTGCACTAAAATAGCATCATCATTTCAAACATCTCTGTTCTCTTTCAAGCTTCCTCCTACCTCACCCCTTCCTCCACCTCCTCATTTTCAGCCTTATCTTTACTATTTGTCTCCTTCCTGACCTTCTGTCAGGTAAAAAGTGGTGTTCCTCTTTGGGAAACAGGCTTCCTCTGAAAAATATGCAGGAATAAAGCAGTTCCATTACATAAAAAAAAAATCAACAATGCTTTGAAGGGTGATGTGTTACACTTCCACTCGCAGCCACCTGTACACCTCTTCTCGTTGGTATTTAAAATTGGAACCATTTCAGTTTATCTGGAGATTTGGATTTACATGGGTTTTAAAGGGTAAAAAAATTTGATGGTAAGTTTGTCATTGGAAAAACCCTACAAAATGTCATCTGAACCGCATGTTTCTTATGAAGATATTCTTTTCAATAAAACACAAACACACAAGGATGTATGAGTACATAAATATGCAGATATGATTAAAATATTAAGGAAAAAATTCTCAAATAACTTTTTTTAAGTATTTATAAATATGACTCCTTATGACAGCACATGACACAAGTTAGTTTTATACGTATTTTTCATCCCTTTCCTTAAGACTTCTTTGTTCATCATCTCAGTTTTTGTGTTCATCTCATTTGGACTGCGAAACTAAATGAGTATGAACTGTCTCAGTCTCTGTAAATCGAAAGATCATATCTGGATACTCAAGAATGTATGTTGATGAACAGATATTTATCATATTACACATCTATATACACACACAAATGACAAATAAAAAAGGAAGAGCTGCCATTTGTAAGTGACTCAGCCTGTTCATCCAGAACACCAGCAAGAGTCCAAACATTTCACATTACAGTTTCTATGAAGCCTTTTGGTGCAATCCTGCACTTGAATATGTGCTTAATTTTATGAGCATTATAGTGGCAGTCAGGGTATGTAAAACACACTGGAAGTTAAACATGTGTTTAATTACTTTCCTGAAATATGACCTCAATTTAAAAACAACAGACTAGAGGTGGAAAGCACAGTAACCCCTATGCAAACTGCTCAACCTTGACATTTTAAAATGTATGCCTAAGAAGGAAAAAAACAGTTTATATGTATTTTTTTTCACAGCTACTCGGTAAGCGAACTGTAGGGAATTCCCAAACGTGTCAGTGGGCTTGTAGGGAGTGATTAGCGAAGGCAACTGTGAGCTGCCTCAAACAATTTAGGCTCAGGCCACATGTATATTCATGCATCTATTGTGGATATGATGGAAATAGTGTATCTAAGTAGGCACATCTAAAATGTTTTTGAGTTGGCAGCTGAAGTTTTTCTTTAGCCTCTGGTGATTTATTCAATAATAAGTTGTTGGTTTCAGACAAAAAAGGGATATGAAGACAAAATGTCTCAGGAAAGGTCAGATGATCACTAAACAGCAGAGATAATACAATGTCAAAGTTACTTGGCTGGCAGTGAATCCACTGTTATATGATTTTATCTGCTTGATTCCCAAGAGCTGTGACCTCTCCTTCCCTCCTCATCCTAATGCTGTCCAGACAGGTTAATTTGTCAAAGTTCTGCCTCGTCTGATTCTCCAGGAATAAGCTCTGCATTTAGAAAAGTAGTTAATTCTTCCACAAAGTCTTGAGCCTCTGGGTCAAAATAAATCTCAGCTTCTGGTCTTTGTTTAAGAGCAGGACCAAAAGGGACCAGAGCAAAAACTTTGTGAACCACTTAGAAATGAAGTCAATTGATAAAGCTCTAAAAAGCATGTTTATTTGTGAACAATTCAATGTACTCATGATACAGCCTGTGTAAGGTGGTAAAGTCAAGTTCTCCAAAATACTAGGACTGTGTAGCTCCATCTGAGCTGTCTTTCAGAGAGGGTACAGTACAGCCAGGAGCCAGGAGCCACAGTCCTAACTGGGGTCTGCACTTATTGCTAATGGTGACACTTGGCAAAAGAAGTTTGTAACTCTGATGCAGGAAAAGACACCACAATCTTGAGAAAAAGGGACTGAAATATACTTCTGCTGCTATTTCTGCTGGGTGGGCTGATGGTTTGACTCATTGCTTATACTGAGCTATTGGGCTATGTCATTCATTTTAGCCTCATCACTCATACCCCTAATAGACTAGAAGAGTCCTTATTCAAGCCGTATGACCAATTGTCCTCCTTGGACCTTTCCTGTCGGTTACAAATTAGATTAATGGAAGCACAAAGAAGGCAGGGGAAGGAGAGAAGGTCAAACATCAGAGAGAAGAAAAGTAAGAAAGGGAGAAAAGACAGGAATATAAAGAACTCTAGGACCTCAGCGGATAAAATTCTGCTCAGAACTGAGTTCAAAACGGGAGTGTGCATCAGGTATTTAAGGGCCAGACAAAACCATTACAAGATATTTTTACAAACTCCTGACGTAATGAACACAGGAAACAATTATTACACTGGAAAGAAACCCAAAGCACAATTAAACACCTGAACAATGTTCATTACATCCTCTAAAATGACATCTCAAAGAGTATGATTTTAGCATTCTACAATAAGCTGTCTTTTCCTTGCGCTTCTTTCCCGTTACATGATCCTAAGAAAAGGCAGGCAAAACTTCTTCATTGTTTTATGAAACAATAATATGATCCTTATTTTTTCATGTTGAGAAAAAGGAAAAAGCTAGAGGATGAGACAGGTAACTCTTGTTGCATTTGAATAAAAAATAAACTCTGTTGGAGGTTTGGGTTTTGTTTGTATCATGTTTTCTTCATAAAAATATCCAAATAAAATGATGGGTCATGGTCTCCAGGCTGTCAGCGAGGATGGTGCAGGCTAAAGGGGATAGCATTACATCATGGTAGATTGCAGAGATGGCCTGATACCAATCCAACAGTATTAATAGACCAAAGTGAAAGATCATTCATTTATTTGCTGATATGAGAATGTATAAAGAGAAATTCTTTTGATCTTGAGCAGGCAAACATTTGCCCTGAGTTCATTTTTAACTGAAGTGTATGAAACCTATGCTCTGTGCCATGACATCAGTGTTTAAATTAAAGGAGAAAAAGGAATTTTTTGATTGTAAGATCAAGGCACAGGTTGTGAGGGATGTAATCAGTGTCTAAATTCTACTAGACTATGTCTACAATATATATTTTTTCATTTGCTGAAGAACAACACTGAGCTGAAAAAGCAGCTGCCACACTGCTTATATCTCTCTAGAGGATACTGAGGGGCCTTATTCAGCATGAAACAATGCTTGATGAGAACCACTCACCTTACCATGCCTTGCAGTCCACAAGTTTCTATGCCTGTGTGCAATCTTGGTATTCAAGAGGTACTAGGCTCCAGTTGTTTTTCTCCTGTAGATAACATCACAAGGCAGAGATTAATCCAGGCCTTTCTGGGCTGTTGATCAATGTGTAGACTCATGATTTCATCAAAGGTATTGAGGAAGTGTGGCTGGAAAGCTGGTCGGCAGTAAAAGACCTGGGGATACTGGTCAACAGCTGTCAGTGTGCTCAGAATACAAATATCCTGGCTTCTATTAGAAATAGGGTGACCAGCAAGAGTAGGGAAATGATTTTACCCCTATACTCAGAGCTGGTGAGGCCTCACTTCGAGTACTGTGTTCAGTTTTGAGCCCCTCAGTACAAAAATGACATTGAAGTGCTGGAGCATGTCCAGAGAAGGGCAAAAATCTGGTGAAGCATCTGGAGCACAAGTTATCATGAGGAACACCTGAGGGAGCTGGGATTGTTCAGCCTGGAGAAGAAAAGACTGAGAGGAGACCTTTATCACTCTCTACAACTACCTAAAAGTAGGTTGTAATGAGGTAGATGTTGGTCTCTTCTCCTATGTAACAAGTGATGTACAAGAGGAAATGCCCTCAAGTTGCACCAGGGGAGGTTTATATTGAGCACTAGAAAAAATATATTTACCAAAAGAGCAGTGAAGTACTGGAACAAGCTGCCCAGGGAAGTGGTGGAGCCTCCTTCCCTGGAGGTGTTGAAAAAATGTGTATACATGGCACTTCATGACATAGTTTAGTAGTCTTGGTGGTGCTGGTCTGATTGTTTGACTATAATTGTAGAGACCTTTTCCAATTTAATGATTCCATGATGGCATGGTTCTATTTTTAGTTAAATCAGGTCTCACAAAAGCTGTGCCCAGCTGATGAGTTCTCTAAGTATCAGATGTATTTACAAGGCCAAGAGATGTCTATGAAATGGATAGTCTTGCAAAAGAAAGAGAGAAGAGGAAAAAAAAAGTGTAAGGGAGACATATATTGCATACTTGCATTATTTCACATATTTAATGAGTATAATGTAAGAATTTACATAATAATGGCATACTATGTCAATGTCATATGAGAAGGCTTTGAGCATCCAGTAAGAGGCAAGCAAAACTTACTACATCATCCTGTTGAGTTCCTAATAGGAGGAGACACAAAAATCATGTTGACTTTTTATTGACTTATTGGTTATAATATTATAGTATTGTCTTTTCATAAGCGTCTATGTATACTGACAACTTATTTTCAGGCCATCGCTCTGAGATGATAAAGCTATATGAATACTTGCCACCAAACAGAAGCTTTGGTCATGCTTTATGAGACAAGGGTTGGATAGCAGATGTGCTAGCACTTACAACTCCAGAATTATAAAACTGACAGCACCCAGTAAACAACTACTAACAAGGACAGCATGGGTGACCCCAGGCAAGAGTAAATGCATATACAGTGAGAGCAATGCCAGAGAGGTACCATTTTTCTCTTATTTCTGGCTTTTAGATTTGGAAGGATTCAACAGACCTGAACTTTTTTCATCAGTTTTGGCAAACAAGAGGCAGACAAGGCCCTTTGATAGGTAGAACTGCTGTGTTGTCATACCTCCCAGTATTACTGACTGTTGATACAGTTAATTTCTACTGGATTTTGCTCTCTTGACTCTTCACCTGGAGTACTGCACAAAGTTCTGGAATCCTTAACAAAGGAAAGCCATAGATCTGTTGGAATGAGTCCAGAGGAGGGTCACAAAGATGACCAGAAGGCTGGAGTACCTCCCATGTGAGGACAGGCTGAGAGAATCGGAGTTGTTCAGCCTGGAGAAGAAAAGGCTCTAGGGAGACCTTAGAGGAGGCTTCCAGTACTGAAAAGGGGCCTGCAGGAAATGTGGGGAGGAACTATTTATCAGGAGGTGTAATGAGAAGATGAGGAGTAATAGTTTTAAGCTGAAAGAGGGGAGATGTAGATTAGATATTAGGAAGAAATTTCTTACTGTGAGGATGGTGAGGCACTGGAACAGGTTGCCCAGAGAAGTCGTGGATGCCCCATCCCTGGAGGTGTTCAAGACCAGGTTGGATAAGGCTTTGAGTAACCTGACCCAGTGGAAGGTCTCCCTGCCCATGGCAGGCAGTTGGAACTGCATGATCTTTAAGGTCACCTTCCAACTCAAACCATTCAATGATTTTATCATTTTTTCAGCAGGCTGACAAAATATTGTTTCTTTGGAGCTTCTTGGGTTCATTCCTGGTACAGATGCACTGAGAATCACTTTGAAATCCTTGCTTAGAATCAGCAAACAATTCTTTGGACTCAAGGTGTTTGTCTGTTCTCTTTTCTTTTCTTTTGTGGAAAGTTTTGGGAGACCTCATTGCTCTCTACAACTACCTAAAAGGAGGTTGTAGTCAGGCAGGGGTTGGTCTCTTCTCTCAGGTGACCAGTGGCAGAACTAGAGGGCATGGACTTAAGCTTCGTCAGAAAAAGTTTAGGCTTGATGTGAGGAAAAAGTTCTTCACTGAAAGGGTGATTGGCCATTGGAATGGGCTGCCCAGGGAGGTGGTGGAGTCGCAGACCCTGGAGGTGTTTAAGGGGAGACTGGATGAGGCACTGAGTGCCATGGTTTAGATGATGGGTTGGTGTTAGTGTTGGTGTTAGTGTAGGGTTATAGGTTGGACTTGTTCATCTCAGAGTTCCTTTCCAAACTTGTAATACTGTGATACTGTGATACTGTGAAACTTTTATTCTTAAAAATTTGCAGTCCTCTATTCTTGTTTTTTTGTAATAATGATAAAATCAGTGTTGTGTGCTACAGCAAAACTTAGCTTTTGCAGGAAGTATTCTTGCAAAACTTCATTTATCTAACAAATGAAGAAGACCTGTGTGGATATTTACTAATGGAACTTTCATTTCATTTCCTCAATATGTATTTTAAATAAACCAATTTTTAAAAAAGTAGTAGCTGAATAAAATTTCCCTTGATGGCAATTTCCTGATCTAAGTGAGAATAGTTGGTCAAAGAAATTATTGTCTGTCCCGAGACTTTTGGCTGCTCTGGGATAAATCTTTTTATGGTTTTCATAAAGTGTATAAGTTTTAATCCAAATGCAGTGTGGTTAAATTTCCAAATTAGTAAAGTCTTGTTTTTGGATCAGGGGTTTCCAGACCAGTTTCATTCAGCCCAACCATAATAATCAATCTCCCATGAAGGTGAAGATGTTTAATTACAGTGCATCACAGCTGCAAGCAAATACCTGATGGTTGTTTAGTCCGTGGCCTGAGATTAAACTAGATAAACAGGTGATGAGAAATCTCTCGGTGTGACAAAAAGTTTTGAAAGCTACTGATACCAGCAAGAGAAGCTGAAAAATGTTGCAGATAGTGCCCTGAGGTGTGCTTGGTGTTCACAGGCAGTTAGTTAAAGAAGTTAAAGGAATTAAAGCAAAACTCCATAGTAACTGAAGGAAAATATTGGGGGTCTTTTGGGAGATAAACCTTGCAAAGCTAACAGCATCAAGGTAACCATATCAGTAATATGAAGGCAAAGATTACATAAGTGGCTGTTATCAGAAGTACCAGATATGGATACGAAAGTATCAAACCTGTGACCACTGGGAAATAAGTTATTAGTGGCAAATTGATTATCTGGGAGGGGGCTGGGATATAAGAGGTCACTATCAGGCAGTCCTGCATCCAATTATGGTAGCTTTTAGTATGTAGGCATGATCTGCTCCTATGGCAAGGAGAGACTTTACATCCCTCCTAGCATTTGTTGAAGAAGCCTAGGACATCTCCTCCTGACATCCATGAAGGGTCTCCTGCAACACAAATAACTAAATTTTCAAGTTTCCATTTGTGAGAGCAAATACACACAACACCCATAAAATTACCTGGGGTGTAGGTACTTTCTCTTTTCCTGTATGTGGTGAATGGAAATTGAGGGTGCAGCACACTGTCAGATTTGAGAAGTTTGAAGATAGCTCAAGTAGAACATACTATGCAAGAAATTGCAGGCCCCATGGTGAAATTATTCCAAAATAAAAAAAAGAGACTGTCACGTGTATCCCTTACAGAGAAAGAGATATTCTTCTACTCCCATATGCAGCGCATTCTTTTTTTTAAATTTTGAGCGTGCTTTTAACTCACAGTCTTGACATCTGAAACTGCGTAAATGTCCTGTTAAGATACTTTGATCTGTTAGAGGGTAGGATGGCCCTACAGAGGGACCTGGACAGATTGGAGAGATGGGCTGATTCTAATGGGATGATTTTTAATAAGTCCAAATGTCGGGTACTTCATTTTGGACACAACAATCCCATGCAGAGCTATAGACCGGGGACAAAGTGGCTGGAGAGTAGTCAGGCAGAAAAGGACCTGGGAGTGCTTGTTGACAGGAAGCTCAACATGAGCCAGCAGTGTGCCCAGGTGGCCAAGAAGGCCAATGGCATTCTGGCCTGCATCAGGAATAGTGTAGTGAGCAGGACCAAAGACGTTATTGTCCCCCTGTACTCGGCACTGGTCAGGCCTCATCTTGAATATTGTGTCCAGTTCTGGGCCCCCCAGTTTGGGAAAGATGTTAGGATACTGGAATGTGCTCAGAGGAGGGCAACGAAGATGGTGAGGGGACTGGAGCACAAGCCCTATGAGGAGCGACTGAGGGAGTTGGGGCTGTTTAGTCTAGAGAAGAGGAGGCTCAGGGGAGACCTCATTGCTCTCTACAACTACCTAAAAGGAGGTTGTAGTCAGGTAGGGGTTGGTCTCTTCTCTCGGGTGACCAGTGGCAGAACTAGAGGGCATGGACTTAAGCTTCGTCAGGGAAAGTTTAGGCTTGATGTGAGGAAAAAGTTCTTCGCTGAAAGGGTGATTGGCCATTGGAATGCGCTGCCCAGGGAGGTGGTGGAGTCGCCGACCCTGGAGGTGTTTAAGGGGAGACTGGATGAGGCACTGAGTGCCATGGTTTAGATGATGGGTTGGTGTTAGTGTAGGTGTTAGTGTAGGGTTATAGGTTGGACTTGATGATCTCAGAGGTCCTTTCCAACCTTGTAATATTGTGATACTGTGATACTTGTCTATAAGCTACAATACCTTGAGAAAGCACTTGCTTTGCCCTTCTCCTTGAAAGTGCACACAACCTGTGATTCCTCTTAAGAAATCAAATTAGATCTGGTTGGTACCATTCCCAGCCCCCAGACAATCTCTTTCCTTTTTTCTCTAATTGTTCCTATAAGTTTTCAAGGACTCTGTGGACGCCCACTGTCTTTGAGGAGGGCTTTCTTCTTCCTAGTTGATTGATAAATATTTCTCCGGACCTCTTGAGAGCTGAATCCCCTTATGTTTGTGAAATCTGATTAACAGAACACCTTCTATTTCAACTAAAATCAAATCATTTATACCCAATGTGAAATATGCTTTCTCTTTACATGTGCATAATTTAAGCTTGATCTGTTGGTCTATTTTACTCCAGGGTCTGTTCATTTGTTCCTTTTTTATGCATTTTTGCTTGTACTAGTGACTTTGAAACAATAAATCGTCTCCCCTGTCTCCCTACCCCAATTTTTTTCTTAACTTCTTGTCCTTTTAGAAATATAACTGCATGCACTTTCTTTATCTCTGTGTGGGGCCAAATCCCTTGTCATGTAATTTGCATTCTTCAGGAGACAGCATTAGTAATGCTGTAGTAGCTTGTCACCAGTTTGAAAGTGAATAACTCTGGTTTTCTCATCATGGTAAGTCTTTTTTTTTGTCTCCATTATGCTTTTTCTTTGGTTTCCTCTTGTCTATTTCCTTTCCTTAATAAATGCAGAACCCTTGATTTCTGTAATGTTTTATATTTTCTTCTGAAGAAATCTTTGCCTCCTACAGCTTTTTCTTCACTCTGTGCTCAATCCTCCTCAATTGTTCTCCCAATTACTATCTCAAACATAGAAAGACCTGAAATGTCTTGCGGCACTTCCAAAACAGAAAATACTGTAGGACAGAAAAGCATGGGGTGCACTTACTTAATCTCTAATGAGTATACACATCTCTTTACAAGTATATATGTCAGGCTAAATGCCATAGCAAATCCTTACCTTTTATTGTCATTGATGGCAGACATCATAATTTAAATGACTTGTCGATGTCGACCCTATTCTGAAAAATTCACATTTAAAAACCAGATGGAGAAAGGGAAGAAGAGGAAACAGGAAGACAAAAAAATTCTGAAGACCTCAGTTTAGTGGTAGAATAGGGGGTATAAACCAAGCCATGCAGCAGGAGTGGCTTCAGATGTTCTCAGGGTTGCTTGCTTAGTATTCTTAGTTTGAACTTTGCATATTTAGAGTGTGGTCTGTGTGACAGAAGTCCTTCTGGGTTTTACAAATTCTATCAGAATTACAGAGTAACTGAGGTTGAAAAGGACCTGTAGATCATGTGGTGCAAAGCCCTGCTCAGAGCAGATTCACTTACAGCAGGCTGCTTAGAGGTTTGTCAGTTATTATAGATATCACAGAGGACACAAACTGGGCCTCATTCCAGTATTTGGTCACCCTTATGGTTACAACTATTTTCATTTTATCTGAATACAGTTTCCAATATATTGTTTGTTTCCAGATTGCAACTATTATGCATTCAGAATTTTTTTTTCCTCTCCCTATTCACCTCCAAGAGGAGTCTGTCTCTACCTTCTATATGTCCTCCCACGAGGTAGCCGAATTCAACAATAAGGAAGTTGACTTCCTCTTCTTAACTTTGAATAGACCCAGATCCATCAGCATCTCCTCAAATGTTTTGTTCTCCAACCATCTGACCATATTGATGGCTGTCCCTTCAATTCACTGCCATCCTTCAATATCTTTCTTGTACCAGGTATCTCAAAACTAGACACTCCAGATGTGGTATTGCAAGTGCTTTCTTCAGTGCAAGACCATGCTCGTGACTCCTGTTCAATTTGCCATTCACCCTCTGCAGCTCAGCTCAATTTTGTAGAGTGCAGTGAGAACATTTGAAGCATACCATGGCCTAAAAGTTTATGCTACTCTCCTTTAAAGGATTACATTTGGATAGATACTAAATGCTGGGAACCCTGAATTGAGACTTTGAGTTTACTCTTCTGAATGTATCCTTATTTTCTGTGCATCTGAAATTCTGTACATAAGAAGTAAAATGGACGAGAAATAAGAATAAGGAAGCAGGTAGATGGGGGTGAATCTTCAGATTTAGATGTGGAAGAAGTCCAGCATCTTGCATTTATCCACCTATCCAGATGAAAGTGTCCTCAGACTATTCCCATGCCTAAGACCCATAAATTTAAAACATTTTACACTTATCGCATTAAATATAACACAGTGGGAATAATTGAGAAATGTATACTCTTCAAGATGTTATTGGACTCCAGTTGGGAAAACAAACGGAGTTGGACTGAGCCTGCACAGCATGGGAAGAAGCAAAACTATGATTGATGTGTTTTCCCCTTTTACTGAGTTTTACCTTCTCTCTGATTGTTTACCTTGTGAGTAATTACCTTGGGCCGATTGTCAGAGCACACTTTATATTACTATATATCTTATATGGAAAACTATGTGTGAATCACGTTTAATATTCCTTTCCTGAATTGTTTTTCATTGTAATTTACTACTCAAACCATATAAATAAACTGATCATAAAAGAAGGCATTCATAACTCAGAATTTTTTAGTTGTCTGGGTTCTCTTAATCACTTCTATATGGTTTCGCTGACTACAGCCAAGAACCTTCTCACTTTATGTCATAATTCTTTACATGTCTTAAAGCAAATAATTTCCAATTTTTGCTGTATGTTAAAAAAGTTGCTTGGGGTGGGGTTGAGGATGCCTAGGATTTTTATTTTGGGTTTGTTTTTTTTTTCTCCCAGAAAAGATACCTCTTTGCATGTTGTGATTGCAAATAACGTCAAGCAATGCCAAGCCAGTACAGAAAAGCCCCTTAGGTACAGCTTCTCAAAGTCCTCAGTGACATTTAGCCTTCTCTAGGTACAGGTCAGTGGAGTAGGTGTACGATATCAATGTGAAATACAAAAATACAAGTAACAAAGAGAAAACACAAAATTGTGAGAATACACACTTCCAAGGAGAAAGACTTTCGTTAATGTAAGTATTACAGGACTTTAGGTGTTCTTAAAGAAAGCATTCCTGCCTAAGTTGTGCCTTAAACACATGTATTTGGTAGAAATAACATACATTTCCGGTACTACAAATGTGAAGTTATTATGCTTCAGTGTGGTGATTTCGTGGTTATATAGGATAACTCTTTGGTGTCCAAGGTTTCCTCTAAGCTGCCTGGGTACACCACCACTGGCTGGAGAGGATCTCTGCGTGCAGGAGATGTGGAGGCAGGGCTCAGACTGACTGCTAGAAGAACTGGATGGGGATGTCTCACAAGGTTGTACAGTGTTGAGAAAGGCTGAGACTCCCTTGGTCTGGAAAGGCTCAAGAGGCTTGCAGCATGGTGTGAGCAGGATGCTCCAGCCCCTGGGAGTACCAAAGCACAGCAGTACAAACATGATCAAGTAGTCCTAGTGACTCAGACTTGCTCTTCAAGCTTGTGAACAATCACACTGAGAAACTCAGAGTAGGAACTGCAATAGTTGCTCAGGGAAAAGCGTCTTTGGGGTCGTTTAAGCTCTAGGGTTCAAGAAAATTCCAGGGGGAGGAAAAAAAAGAGATTAAAACACTTAAATGAGGCAAGAGTGGTTTTACCGAAGGCATGCAGTGGAAGTTCCAGTCAAACGTTTGATGTGTTCACTGGGGATACCAAACTGTTGAGAGTCTGCTACACAGGCAAAGGTGTTTTGACTTCATAATGAAATGATGTAGTAGCAGAGGGTGGTATTTCAATTGACAGCGAACATGACAGATAATTGGTGCAGAAACAGTCAGCAAAAGTTATGTTTCCATTTGATTTGGGATCACTTTGGAGCTGCTAAATTAATATGTATTTTTCTTCCTACATTGCCTGAGTCGTAAGCATCACATAGTTGGTCTTCACCATGAGAATTTTACTGAACATAACTCCCGTCTATAAATAAATATAATCCAATGCCCAAGGGTTATAAATAAGATGTATCTGTATATGCATAAAAATTCTATATTAAAAAAGCAGGTAGGAGAAAATAAGATATGCCCAGAAAAGACTAAGAGACTGAATTTGGGCCTTATATGGAAGAATATAAGAATAATTCATCCTTGCAGAAAGATATTACCTATGTAGTACTACAAAAGACAGAAAAACTGCCAGGTTCACCTGCAAATAGTCATATGAAACTTCAGCTGGGAATAGAGTTTAAATGAAATGCTGGAGGTAAATGGATCATCTTAAGATTTTTGTTCAGAGCTTTCTTTCCTGTAGAGTTCAGCTGTGTTTGGAGTGGCATTTAGAGAAGAATAAAAGAAATTCCAGTTCCTCAGGTCAATATGTTTGATTTGAGTGCATGACCTGGGGTCTCACTATGCTGCAGAGGTATTGCTCACCACGTCTATAATCCTGCTAATTGTAGCATGGTTACACTCCCATAAAATGGACATCTTGGTGAATTCTGTGAAAAGGCATGATTTAAGGATTATCTCATTAGCACATGCAGCAGATTTGAACCCTCGTGGCAGCACATGGAACAGAATATAGCATTCACAGGGAAGCCTGCTGGCATTGTGACACTGATATTGAAAGTAGAGTGATTTGGCTTTCTTGGAAAACGTCATTTCCAAAAGCTTTTACATGCAGAAGTTCCCTATTTTTCAAGTATTTCCTTGATTTGTAGGGGTGAGGGGTGTCACATGCACAGATTCTATCACTGATTTTCATCACTGGTCCCTCTGGTAATGTCAAGTCATTGCCCAGTGTATCAGCTGGAAGACCCACTCGTTAGGTCCACCATCGGTGGACCCCTTCCTGGAAGAATTAATCAGCCTTGGATACCTCTGTCTTGACCATTGGATATTTACCAGTATCTAATACCCTGTGTTGACTTTGTCATAACTTTAGAGAAGACCTTGAGAGGAAACCACCATGAGCGGGGTTACTCTTCTACAAGGAAATTGAGCACCCACGTACCAAAGACATGTGAGTCTGCCAGTCAGAGTCCAAGGCCCTGTTCAGTAAGGCTTGAACGGTACTTGTTCATCTTAACCAGGAGCTCAGCAAGACATATTCCAGGGATCTTCCAGGACAGGTGTGACTTGAAAAGCACCACAGCCTCAGGTGCAGCACTGGGAAAGTTCCTAGTGTCTTCTCTGCTGGCCTGTGCATCTCAGTGGGTGAAAAATAATATAACTCATGGGTATCCAGAGATCTGAGCCTACACACTGCTTAGATCTACCCTGCTTCTGGGGAACCACTGGCAGGTCCCTCTGCTTCCTTTCGTGCTTTCTGTTTAGCTTGTGAACTTCTCAGAAAGACGCCTGATAGATAGACAAGGTCTGATTTTCCTGGACCCCAATAAATCCCTGTAAGAAATCAAGAAGAGCTTTATCACTATGCATACAAATCTTATACAACTTCTCCTCTTCCAAAGGTTTTAAATCATTCAGGCTAATCTAATTATTTCAAGAAGTAGTGGGCTTGTGTCTCTTTATGCAAGCCCTCAAGCATTGTAAAGACTCCAAGATATCTGGCCACCTTCCAGTTAATTAACTTAACACTGAAGGAAGTACTGAAAAACAAAATTAAAAGCCATCAAATTTCTAGCCATCCCAATTCTTCACAAAAAGTATGACATTACATCTGTCTTCACTCAGAATGTAAAAGTTACTTCCATATGACTCTAACTCCCCTTTTTTATTCCACATTCTTAGTCACTATTTGATTAAAGAATAGAAAAAAAGCACAAACCCCACACAACTGATTTCAGTTAGAGAAATAATACACAAATTTAATTTGTTGAAATTCAAAGAAAATCATCTGACCAAATAGATTCTATTGAAACTCTCAAGCAATATAGAGTCCCTGAGCAGTCAAATGAAAGATGTGATCAGAAAAACAAGATGAGCATGTTCCCAGAATGGTCGCCCACATGACTGAATCCTTGTTGGATATAGGGACACAGGGAATTTGGGCAGCCATGCAGTACATGGTAGCTGCTTTCCCACAGGTCTCCGAAACAATTGTGTACAAATCAGGGGGTGGACTGGGTGGCATCTATTTCTGTTGACACCTTGATTGTGCTTCTGTTCATCTGTTGCTTGTAGGGGGTCCGGTTGTATGTGTAAGATTAATAATGCATAAAAATCTTTACATGATGGTCATCTAAGTTAGCTTTGTTCCTGTATACCTGGTAAGATTGCTAAACTTCATTTCTCAAACTATCCTTCTATTTTCAATAAGATCACATCTTTTTTGGTAGTATGTTTTTCACAGGATCAGGTTTAATAAATACAAGTTTAGTGCAGATAACATAAGAATATCATCTGAGCTGCCAGCATTATTTCTCCCAATACACCATAAAGGTGGGATAAAATTGACATTTGAGAGAAAGAATAATTTTACCTACTAGAGCTGGTCTAAGTCAAACTTTCCTTCTCCTACCCTGGGGTCCTCATAGCTAAACTTGATAAAAAGCCAGGGGAATGAAAACTAGTCTTAGAAGAAGGACAATCTGTAATTGGTTGTTGAATCTCTCCCCTTCCAGCCACTGGGCTCTGGATCTCGCTTTAAAACATTTAACAGGCTTCCATTTTAAAGACAGTGTCTTGCTTGGTTTTAAATAGTACCTGCTCCTTCCTGTCTTAATCCAGGTCCTCAGAGTGATATAGGATCTGAGACCCCGTCCTTTGGACCCAGTTCTGCTATCAATTTATCACTGCTTGCTTTCTCTTTATGTCAATCCACTCTCCTCAAGCCATAAAATGTGCACAGACCTTTCTTATCTCCTTGGAGCTGGAAGACTGGAAATGGGACTATTTGTGAAGCCCTAGGGAGATGTGAAATGTTGCACTGGACACAGTGCTGATTTAGTGCTGGCTGCATACCAGTGCAGCTCTCTGCTATCCATATTGCAGTGTGAGGAAAGTAAAGTGTTAACATTGGTCAACAGAAAAGCTCAATTTTTCCATCACACTTGCTCATCCTAGGAGAGCTCACAAATAATGAAACTCATAGAGGAGAAATCAATATTATATTAAATGACATATGTAAAGAGCTCTTCAAAGGCAATGTCTAGTCAGGGTAATGAGCTACAGGACAAGTCTTCCTGCTCAGTTTGATGCAGTCTGAAATGTTTTTCTGCATGCACAGGCCCGGAATATGATGTCTTTTCCATATATATTTCATGCTTTTAGCTTTAACCCCTCTCATTTACTCTGTTTTACCCCGAGACTATTCTTTTCTGCAGGAAAAATAAGAACATCTCTGACTGTCCTTTCACATTTTCTCAAGGAGATAGGTGTAAGGATGTGGTCTTGTACCAGTGGAATGAGAGGAATGCCACTGTTGAATGAGTGTGAAGATACATCAAGCTGATCCTGCAGAAATATATACGTACATTTACCTCTTGGTGATCTTTGTGTTCAGTACACTCAACACTCTCCATTGCTCACAAGTACAGCTACAGTTGAAGGAAAATGGTCCTCAGAATTATTTCAGGATATGAATTCCCATGCATTTGAAAGGAGCTCTGTTTCTAAGTCTATTTTGAAGACTGGTGCCCTAGATGGGACTTGGATGACTACTATTTCTTGTACTTCTAAATGTAGGTTCATCAGCCCTCTCTGTACCTGCTGTTGAATTCTGGAGGCACTTGAAACCCATTAGGTACTTATGATTGTTACACTAATAGACTCTAAACATGTATTTTGAATATGTTAGAAAGTGCTTGTTAAAACAGGCACCTCACACCTAAGCCTTTCAAGTTCTCAAAATTTTCCCTACACCTCTCCTTCTTCTGGAGCTCAGACTCAAAAGTACTCTCACAGCAAACGTATTACTTCACATCCCATTTGAAAATAGGACAGATCCACTGCCTCTTTCATATGACTGTTTATTACTTTGAGACTTCTCAAAAAAAGATTCACATTCAAATCCTTTTCCTTCTCCTTAAACCATGTTCTAAACCTGAGTAACAGAAAGATAACCATGGCTGAGAAATGCATATACAATCAAAGGACAGGGTGGGGATTTATCTGTAATCTCAGAAGGGAGATCAGCCTGTGTTTTCCTAGGAGAAACTGTAGCAGTAGGATTTAGTGAGCACCTGGTAAAGAGGGTTCAGAGGTGATGTTCTGCATGCATTTCTGGAAATAACAAGGGAAGTCAAAGGAAGTCAGCCTTGACCAGACCCAGATCAATATCTGGGCTTCTCTCAGCACACTGGCAATTTTTTCTACTTAATTTTGGTGAAAATGATCTGGAAAATGCAAGCTACTCTGAAAGTTGAGAGTCTCTGGGCAGCCTCCAAGAGAAAATATGTTGGTGGACCTGAGCAAGATAGAATAGTGTTAACTCATTTTCTCTACATTGATTCCTATACCATGACATTTACCCACTGCTGAAACAGGTCTCAGGATTCCATATATCACTTTTGCCTAAGGCAAAAGCTGCCTCCACAGCAGATAAGCTATTACTGCACACAGTGGTACTGAGGCTAAAGTGCTTAGGGACAGGCTGTCCCACTAAAAAAATAAAATCAGTGTTTAATGACCACTTCAGTGTTTCACCAGAGGAAGACGGGATCATTCTGTGTACAGCACCTCATATGATGATCCCAGGGTGAAATCAGTATCCTGCTTGGTCTTTTTATTGTTCCTCCCTGCACCATGCATTTTTCAGTATAGCTCTTGTCTGTCTTTTCTTGTGAAAATCCTTAACGTCGGAGCATAGAGACATGATGAAACTACCGAACTGTGTGGGATACACATGCATTTCAAACGAGACCTTTGCGGGTCCTAGAGGGAAACATTTCTATTTATTCTTTTTCTGTTTACAAGATGATGTCTCTCTAGTCACTGCCCAAACTACATTCAGCATCGCAGCTCAAAATAAGCTGAGGAACAACAGCGTCATTTCTTTTTCAGTTCTGCAGAAACGTCCTCAGAGACGAGTGGTTTTGTAATGGTATCTATTTCTGCTAAAAGCTCCCACAACCTTACGCGGGGAGGCACCTTTCACAGTAAATAAAATGAAACATTAATGCTTATTCGCACTCACACGGTGGTAGACTGCTAGTATTGTGCCCTGTTCCTCATGGTACACTATAAATTCCCAGAGCTTTTAAAGGATGATTTGCAGCTCTGATAATAGTGAGATGACTGCGTAGAGCATTTTTACAGTACAACTAGCTGTTTTTCTGCCAGTATAATCATCTTTCTATTGTAATTTTGCCAGATTGCATCAATTCCTAGGAAATACAAATTAACACCCAGGTGTGAAAAAAAGCCATAGACTGAGAAGTGCACTTACAGGTATGTTCTTTTGCTAGGTTTGACTGGGATAGAGTTAATTTTCTTCAGAGAAGCTAGTATGGGACTATGGTTTGGATTTCTGCTGAAAACAGTGTTGATAATACAGAAATGTTTAGGACTCCCCACCCCACCAGTGAGTAAGCTCGGGGTACAAAAGAAGTTGAGAGGAGACACAGCTGGGACAGCTGACCTCAGTCAACAAAAGGGATGTTCCATATCACACAGTGTTGTGCCCCACATTTAAAGTTAGGGGAAGACTGAGGAAGAGAGGAAGTTTGGAGTTATGGTGTTTGTATTCTCAAGTAACGATTATGCATGATGGAGCCCTGCTTTCCCAGAGATGAACAGCTGCATGTTGATGGGAAGAAGCATATCACAGAATCACAGAATCGTTTAGGTTGGAAAAGACCTTTAACACCATTGAGTTCAACACTTAACCTAACACTGCCAAGTCCACCACTAAACCAAGTCCCTAAGCTCCACATTACATGTCTTTTAAATACCTCTGGGAACAATGACTCCATGACTTCCCTCGGCAGCCTCTTCCAATGCTTGACAACCCTTTTGGTGAAGTAATATTTCCTAATATTCAGTCTAAGCCTCCCCTGGCACAACTTGAGGACGTTTCCTCTCATCCTTTCACTTGTTACTTGGGAGAAGATACCAATATCCACCTCACTACAACCTCCTTTCAGGTAGTTGTAGAGAACAATAAGGCCTCCTCTCAATCTCCTCTTCTCCAAACTGAACCACCCCAGTTCTCTCAACTGATCCTCACACGACTTGTTCTCCAAACCCTTCACCAGTTTTGTTGCCCTTCCCTGGCCACAATTCAGCAGCTCAATGTCTTTCATGTAGCAAGGGGCCTAAAACTGAACACAGTATTTGAGGTGCAGCCTCACCAGTGTGAAGTACAGGGGGACGATCACTTCCCTAGTCCTGCTGGCCACACCATTTTTGATGCAAGTCGGGATACTGTGGATATTCCTGGCCACCTGGGCACACTGCTGGCTCAAGTTCAGCCAGTTATCAACCAGCGGTCCCAGGTCCTTCTCCACTGGGTTCCTTCCAGACACTTGTCCCCAAGCGTGTAGCATTGCATGGAGTTGCTGTGACCCACGTGCAGGTCCTGACATTTGGCCTTATTGGACCCCATGCTACTTTCCTTGGCCCAGGGATTCAATCTGCCCAGATCCCTCTGTAGAGCATTTCTGCCCTCAAGCAAATTAGTACTCCCATGCAATTTGGTGTTATCTGCAAACTTACTGGGGGAGCATTCAATCCACTTGTCCAGATAATTGATAAAGGCAATGAACTGGTCTCAAAAAGGCTTTTTGTGTTGCTTGTGTGCATGGGTTTTTCTTGACATATTAACCCATCTTTATCTCAAACCAGGGATTTCATCACTTTTACCTTTCCGTTTTACTCTTTCCCAGCCCACTTGCAGGGACTGATCAACTAGTTGTGTGGTACTTAGTGGCCAGCTGGGTTTAAACCACAACTCTGTTACAAAAAAAGAGCATGCTTTTCACATTCATTTCCAAAATGCAAGATAAGATGCATTGAGCTTAATGGGTAAAATGTTCTTTAGTGTTAACTCATATTTCCTGATGCTTGGATAGAAACCACAATGGAGACCTAAACAACTTAATTTTCTGAATTGTCTTCTTCTATTCCTTAAAGTGTCTTCTTCAGCTACAAGGAAATGATCTAAAGTGCTACAGTCTGGTTAAATTAACAGAAAGTTTGGATATGATGATTGTCAAACATAGTGTGCATAGCTGTGAGGTGGCAAGTTGTCAATAGGTGCCATGTCCTTTTCCCTGTTTGTTATTGTGTTTCAGATTAATTAGCTCTAAAATATGTAATCCATTTACAGAAATGGGAAATGTTTTTTTGAGAAACCCAAAGATGAGGTTCTCTGTTGATGTAGAAGCCAGTAAGCCATCATAACACATCAGCTGAGGTTATGACCTCAAATTTGCCATATTTTTTTTAGTTTATTCCCTAATTTTTGGAGAAACAAAGGAGTGCAGGACAAAAGACAAAATCAGGGGGAAACCCAATCTGTTATTTCCAATAAACTGACAGAGGACTTACATGTTGCTGTTTCTCTGTGGATTTAGGTGTCATGTGTAGGACATAAATGCATCACAGATACAGAAATATGAAATCAATTGATCCAGTTAAATTTTACAAACAAACACAAGAATGAGAGCATGCCTCAGCTCAGAAGACATCTGATCAGATGTCATAAGACTCCAAAGACATCCAGAAACTGCAGACAAAGTCCATATGCTGCATGTAGTGTACCTGTATGCTGATATAAGAAAAAGTAACGTGGAATATTTTACCACCGTGCTGTTCTTTCTGACCTAGATAATTCTTTGTTCACAGCAGGTCTCACAAAAGAAACAAAAACAGAACAAACCGAAACAAAACCAAAACAAAACAAAAACTAGGAAAAAAATGATGCATTCTTGATGTTTCTTCCCAGCTGGGTTCAGAAAATACACCTGGCTTTCCCTAGTGTGTGTAGAGTTGGTTTTAATATCTGCAACATGTTGCATGAAATAGAGGACAAAATGTGCAGAAATAATATACTTTTCAGCAGAGGAAACAGCCCCTTTCAATACAGCATCAACGTTTCACAACACCCTCTCCCCAACAAGATCAAAAAGGGATAATGCTGAGAGGTAGTGAGCTACCGGCTACTTTAGCATTTGGCAGACGCGAGACCTTGGTTAAGGTCTTGAGAGCAAGTCTGAGACTTCATAGCTGCAGTGATGATGGTGCGGAGAGAAACGTACACACAGATAGCTGTGGAGGAAATATCTTGAAAAGAAATTGTGGTCTGTTTATTGGTGTGAATGTTGTAGCAAATTTCAGTGTAAGACTTTGAAAACGCATAGTAGTTTTTGTCAGGTGTAGGGTGTTGTCTAGGATTTTCAGGTTTGCAGGACTTATGGTTATTTTAATTACTGACTATTAATATGTATTTATGTGTATTATTATTTTCTGTGAAATTTTCAATCTATCTGGTTAAAAAAAATTGTTATCATATATTTTACTTCTTGAAAATAAAAGCTCTTTTATCTGTACAGCCAATAAGATCATGAAGTCCAACGCCACCATGCCTACTAAACTATATCCCAAAGTGCCACATCTACATGTTTTTTGAATGCCTCCAGGGGTGGTGACTCCATCACCTCCTTGGGCAGCCTGTTCCAATGCTTCACCACACTTTTAGTAAAGAAATTTTTCCTAATATCCAATATAAACCTTCCCTGGCACAATATTAGTCCATTTTTTTTTCATACTATTGCTAGTTTAAATAAAAATTTTAATATAGAAATGAAATATACTGCTTCTACTCTATTAAAAGTGTCTTACATCCACAGACACAGAGATGGCACACAGAGCCAGTATTTTCACCATAACATTTCTTGCCCAGAGGAATTTCTCCAATTATAATGCAGCTGTACATATTTTTTCCCATTATTATTACTAAAACGTCCAATGGATATCCATTTAGTGAATCCTCTCTTTTCTCTTTAATTAGAAAATCCTGGCTCTGCTACAATAAGATACAATCATACCTATTTTCCTCATTCTTCCAGAGCTCAGTTCCCTTAAGGACTAGTGGACAAGAGTATCCATGAAGAAATGTGGCTGGAGATTTGGCCATTCTCACACACTTTGTTGTCCTATATATTTCTTTGAATATAAAGGCTTCCTATACTAAAGCCCAACACAAAGGTAAAGAGTTGTCTCTGTTGAAATAGTTTCAGTATAGGTTTGTCGGAGTTGTTATGATAAAAGGTACTTAAAGAGTCACAAAATGAAGCAATATGTACTTAATTTAATAGCAATATTTGGGGAAATTAATTTGGAACTGATACTTTTCCTTGTCTTTGCTCCCCGTCTTGCATTTCTAAAGAAACAGGATTTCCTGAATGAGACCAGAAGTTTTCTTTACCCAGGACCTGTTTCGTGGCACCACTCTGCTAAAAAAAAGGATTTATTTTAACTGGGTTTCCATGCCCCTACAAAGTTGTGTATACGTGAATGATACTTAGAGACTGTTCTATTCATTCTTTAATCTCTTATAATGGAGTCCTATAGCACATCTCAGTCAAGTCTCTGTATTGATTTCTCAGCTATATCAGGCACCAAAGAAAGCACTATCAAAAATGAGCAGTCTGATAACTTGTTGGTTCTTAGCATTGTTATAATCAGATGCACGAGATGATAAAAGAAAAGTAAATAACAGCACAACATGAGGGAAAGGAAGGTGAACTCCAACACTGTTGTGAGATTAACTCCAACATTGTGGAGTCCTTCAACTGTTCAGGGAAACAGTTCAGTACCTATAACAAGACATTTATCAGTGATGCACAGGAGCTTAACTGCTGTTATTTGGCACAGCCATTTTCTTGTGGGGACCTCTCCATCATTTATCCTACAGAATTTCTTCAGCAATACAATTCACCCTCCAGCATGAGAGCTCAAGTGAATGCTTTCAGACCCACGGAAGTTCAGAAACACTGTCCTGAAGTTGTGCATTGAAGGCATGTTCTTTCTATTTTCTAGGAGTCTTCTGTGGCAAACAGCAGAAGGTGTTTAAGCTCTGGGTTGCAGCACCCAAGGGCCTTACTCTATACAAAAAGTTACTGATCTGTCTAATACAGTAGCTGTAGTCAATACTGAAAAGCTGTTTCTGGAACAGAAAATTGATCAACACGCCTCTATGTAAAAACATCAGTTGTTATCTTCCCCGCTGTTTCTCTTCTCAGCCCTCCATTTCAAATGATAACGGGAACTGAAAAGCAAAACATACAGGGATAAAATGGAGATGTTGCATCTTCACTTGAAGACATGCAGACTAAGCAATAAATTGTGGAAAAAAAACCAAACCTGTACGATAAGCACAAGAGCCAAGGTTTCTTGTCTTTTCCAGGAATCTTTATCAAGAAATAAACAATCTAAATATTCAAAGCTATTTTGCCAGTAAGGATTTTTTTTGCCATGATGCTTGCCTTCAGCAAAATTAGTTCGTACACTGTACGAATTTTAATTTAAAATTGTTACTGTGCTCTAATTGCTCTGAGATTCATTTTGCATCTAAGCAATAAGAATATTACCAATGTTTTCCTTATGCCTCAAAATACAATGAATGTTTTCTGTACTATTTCACTCTGTCCTTAGGATGGTCTGAATGCAGTAAAGAAAAAGCAAACAAAGAAATGAAAAATCTCTAACTGGAGCTGCAGAATCAACATGCTGCACTCATTTATCATTCAGATGCATCTGGATTAATTCAGCCTACAAAGGTTGTGTTTATGGATAATATTGTGGCCTGTCATTGAAATAAATATAGAGCAATTCTTGGCTGTTCTGCAGACATCTTATGAAATCTCAAGCATGCCTCTTGATGTTGGTGAGACTATCTGTTCAATGATGGAAGAAACCATTTCCTTTTCAGCACTCTTGTTCCTGTATATTGCAAATAACTCATAGGAAGGCACGACATTAACTTTGCGCAGAGCATGTGGATAGATGCTACATCGCTCTTGCTGGGGATTCAGTGCTACAGAAAATAGGAAGAATAAAAATTTAATTTATTTTTTCCTGGAACCAGATAGCCAGTTGCTGTACCCAAGCGGATACTTGATCTATGCAAGATATTAATGCAGTTCCATGGGATTTCATCTCTTTAAGCATAGTGTTGCTGTAACTGTTATAGTTCAAGTCCACAAGTGAATAAAGATTGCAGGGAGATTATGTTAAATAGCATGATACAGTTGAAAAAAAAAATCTGTGTTTCTGAGCATTTTAGGCTTTTCAAATATGTAACAGTGGCAGTGATCTCTAGAACTAATTACAGGCTATGAATCTTGCATATTTTGTTGTTGTTGATGTTTAAATAATCATTTAAAAGGAAGCTTTTATTTTAATAGAGCAGCTGATCTCAGGTTCATATGTTACTCTTCCCAGCCTTTTGGAAACAGTTTTCAGAGGAATGTCTCCCTTTTTGGACTCCGAATATTGTTTTACTAATGAAGACAGATTTCTCTCCTGTCCTGTCCTCCTGACCACCCTGCTCTGTGTAGTTTACCAAGCAATTTACCCTCCAGTAGAAGATCACTTGTCACTAATCTATCAAAATATCAATAGCCGCCTAAAAAATATATGCTAAAAGCCTAGGCATCATCAGGCTTTGAACTGAACTCTGATGTCTTTTTTAACAACAGCATTTTAGGACCCAGGGTTCTCTCACTCAAGAAAGGTATCACAGAGCAAGTGGTGCATTACAGAGACACCTAAGCCAAGCAGACTTTAAACAGATCCATGCCAGGGCAACTGTACACCAGGAAAATAGCTCGGCAAAGGACCTCATAAACTGCTAATTATGAATTTATGCAAAATTCATATTACACATTTTACTTAGCTCTGATGAATTATTGACTAATCATGGAAAACTTTACCAATTAGGCTAAGAGGAAGTGTTGGTTGCAATGACATTTCTGATCTCAGGAAGAAGAGGTCTTAGAGAAGCTTAAGTGGAGACTGCTTTCTCCGGCAAACTCGTAAGGGAACACCTCCTTAGAATGTTAAACAGCTATTTTCAGTCATCCTCCAGTATTTAAGTGGTTCAAGGCAAGTTTCTTAGCAAAAAGTTATCATTGCAGAAAAGCTGTGATAATTTCAAGGCAATGTTAAGGTTCACTAGATAAACGATGGCTACATTAAATTTGAAAAAAATCTACTGAAATAAGTTATTTCTGTTTATTTTTAACTTCATGCTTAGTGTTATAGAATATTGCTACCTGTCTGGAGTTTTCTCTTCTTTTGGCAGGGTGATCAGACCTGAATAAAAGGTCCTTCGGAATCAAAGAAGAGACTTCTGTGATGTTTAAATGGCAAAGATGCATGACCAGACTCACATAAATGTGTAGACACTTAAAATTCTAATAATTGGGTTCTATATAGTAGAAATCCTTTCCCTACATACTTTAAGTAATTAAGTGATGTTGTTAGAGAATTCTTAATGCACATCTGTGGTGGTTTGACTTTGACTGGATGCAAGGTCCCCATCTAGCCACTTGATCACTCCCCTCCTCAGCAGGACAGGGAGTGGAGGAAATACAATGGAAAAAACTTGTGGATCAAGACAAAGTCGGTTTAATAAAGCAAAAGCAAAAGCCAAGCGTAGAAGCAAAGAAAACCAAAAGATTTATTCTCTACTTCCCATCACCAGGAGATGTCCAGCTACTTCCAGGGAAACGGGTCTTCAGTACACATAGCGGTTGCTCCACAAAACAAATTGTGAATGCCCAACCCCCAGCTCTTTTCTCTTAGTTTTTATTGCTGAGCAGACATCATATGGTATGAAATAGCTCTTCGGTGAGGTTAGGTTAGCTGTCCTGGCTATGTGACCTCCCAGGATCATGCCCATCTCCAGCATATTGGTGAGAGGGAGTGTTGGAGAGACAGCGTTGATGCTGTGTTAATTCTACCCAGCAGTGGCCAAGCACTGATGTGCTATCAGCACCTTCTAGCTACCAATGCAAAGCACAGTGCTATGAGGGCTACCAGGGAGAATATTAACTCTGTCTCAGCCAGACTCAATACAAAACTCTTCACAAAATACTTCAGTATTCTGAAACAACCTTCAGAAAGAAGTTGCTTACTGACAAAACTCATGAGGAACATACAAACCTGACTACCCACGAGGCCAGAACCAGGTGTTTTTTTTATAAATGCAACTAAAATGCATCAAAGAGAATTTTAGCATTGGACTATACCCAATGATTTTATCAGTTCTGAAGGAAATCTGTCCAGAGAAAAAAACCTGTGTTAAGAATTTCAAATCTCTCCAACTATTTTTTTCTTATTATATTAATATTATTCTTTTCTGTGCAGAAAATTAGTCCTATTTTTTGTTCTTTGAGAAGCAAAGTCAAAGTATCATCCTGAGTTTCTCTGGGTTCATAAAGCAAAAAATAAAACTCCTACAGAATGCAAAGAATTTTTCCCTGGTGTTGTATTTTATATTTATAGGATGTCATAGGAACAGATGACGCCATCAGCCAGAAGAAGATCTCAGGGAAAACAATTGCTTTTGTTGTGGCATGTCTGGAGACTTTTGACTAACAGATAATTGCTCAGTAAAGCAATTAATGCTGAACTTGATTACTGATGGGTCTGAACATTTATTTCTTGGATATATGTAGATTGCACATCGCTGCTCAGTATTCCAGGCAAAAGACTAAATACTAACTGATTTATGATTGGATTGAAGTGAATATTGCTTTGGTGTACCTGAACAACCATTAAACGCTGGGGTTTTTAAATTGTTTTCATATTTCTATTTATCTACAATTTGCTGCTACAGAAATATTTACCTAAACACATCATTCTGCAAGATCGGAACTGAGTTGGGTATTTTATTTTATGATTGTTAGGGAGGGCCATAAATCAGGACTACTTACTCATGGTCCTTCCTCTAGGTTCCACAAACATCCCTTTAGATGGTGGCAGGTCCATCTCCAACAAGAACCTTTGTCTCTCTGTCACAGTGGTGAACAACATCTCCAAGAGATGAGTCTACCCTTATCCAATGAGTACTTCAAAGATGATTCACTTACTTCATAAGGCTAGATTCAAGTCAATATTTCGAGGTATGCGTGGACTGTGGTAGGGAGATTGTAGATCTATTGGGTACTCCACATGCTCTTAGTACTAGCACCCACTGTCAGCATTGCTCTTGTCACCGGAAGTTGTTTGTGTAACAGTACGTTTCAGTATGACATGAGCTTAGGGTGTGACGGTTCTCGTGGGTATCTGCGCTATCTATCATGAGTCAAATATTGAGTTCATCTAAAGAGGAATCACTTGTGTGCTGTGATTTCTCTATGGTTGTTCTTCCAGGAAATTAAACTGGAGAAGAGCTTGCAGGCTTGGTTTTGCTATTTCATACACATTTTTTTCTGGTAAATTTTCATCATGGAACCCTGTATCCCATGGGGATTTTTTTCAAGTTCTCAGTGTCTGGAGTGTATAAAAAAATAGGGCTTGAATTTGTTAAATAACAGAAAAAATAAACAGAATATGATTCTGCGGAAAGAAGATACCAAAGAACAGTGAGAAAACTCCATAAAAACAAGTATGATTTACTTTGAGTCAAGAACTCAGTCCCAGAGGCCAGCTACTGCACCTACAGCCTGGGAGGGTGAGACTACAATGTTGTACTTCTCCAGATGCACGTATCAGCACACGTCTCCATGCCTGGGCATCTTCTACAAGTTCTCTATTTCATGACTGAGCTATAACCAAAAGCCACTTGTGGGTTTCCTGTTTCATTAGTGCCTTTCTAAAAGCACCAGTGAAAGAGTTTATCTATGCAAAAGATTTACCTCATCATGATTCAAGCTGTTCTTATGCTAGGAGTCATACAGTCTTTTCTGTATTCTGACTCTGCAACGCTCTTGCTCCAGAATTACCAGAAGAAAATATTTAGGTGAGAACTGGAAGGAACTTTAATGTTTTACCCATCCAGTAACGCAACAACATATATGAACTGGAGGAAAATCAGTGGAGGGCCACACGGTTCCAGCACTTGGCTACTGAGAACTTTAAGAATATGGGCTTATTCTGCCTGGAAAAGGGATGGATTTAGAACAATCTAACAGTAGCCCCAAGTATTGGAAGGTCATGAAGAAGATGGAGCCAGACTCTGTAGTGACACATGGTGTGAGGATGAGAGACACTGGGCATAAGTAGAAAAGCAAGAGATAGCTGAATGTAAGGAATAACTTTTCACTGTAAGGACAGCTGCACGGTACAGCACACTGAGACTCTTTTTATTGTATCCATTCTAAAATATTTTCAAGACTGAGCCAGGCACAACTCCAAGTAACCTGGTCTGAGCCTCTCCATGACATAATTGTCACCAAGAACAGCAAAGATATTTTCTGGTTTTTGTTTTGTTTTGTTATTTTTCCTCACTGTGAGATGGTCTTGCAGTGTCTCCACTGCAAAAGGAAACTGCTTCTGCTTTTCCTGGTGGGATGACATCATGTCCTGTCACTGCCTTTGTCTAAGCCTCTCTCCTGGCTTAGGGAAGCTCCTAACATAGTCTGTAGCAAAGAGAGCTCACTGAGGGAAAATTAAACAGAAACACTACTTTATACTGTTTAAAGTCAAGACCACTTATTTATTATTGTTCTCCCACTTAGTTTTCTGGGGTGGTTTTAAGGGATTAATTCATTATGCACAGAATTAGCAATATTTAATATTTATGTCTCTGACATAAGCAATAGAGAAGAAAATTAAAAACTTAATTAACTCCCATACAAGGTTTATTTCTCTTATATGTCCATTATAGCTGTATGGTCATTGTCCCAAAAATGTCATGATGCAGTTTGACATTGTCAGGAAGATAGCAAAGGAAAATAGCATTACTTTTGCTCAATAAAGCAAAAATGAATTGCCTTTCACTCTGAGGCTGAGCGTGGCTAGTATTAACTGGCCTGAGATAAGGTTTCCCAAATTCTTACCTCTTTGATCATTGCAGGTTAATTAGAATCTGGAGACTGGTGCTTCGTCACACTCAAAGAAATTGCGAAAGTCAGAGGAGTAGGTTTCATAAACTGCTCTGGAAGTTTATATATGTTTATTTCCACCAGCTTCTGTTTGTATTAAAGAATACCAAAATTTAGTTGAGGTAAGAATTTATCTAATGTTTTCACAGTACATAATTAGGAAGAATTAAAATTACTATTCCATTGCTTAAAGTATTATTTTTTTTCTTTTCCTTAGTGGAAATAACAGCCAGGTTTTACGTTGCCCCTAACTGGGCCTGACATAAGTGACACTTTGCATGTAGCAGCATATTTGGCTGCTAACCTTTCTGGTTCATTGGGGAAGATTTGAGTGTGGAGATAATGGAATTCAGCTCAGGTGCTGTCTTTTACAGCAAACCTTTTGAATGAAGAAAACCATGTTTGCATAAGAGACCTTGACACTTATTTACCAAAACTCTAGAACAGGTGGATCCGTTGCTGGTGGATTATTAAAATAATAAGCTGAAGATTTGTGATCTATTACTTCTGAGGTCTGGCAAGGAACTAGAAAGAGTTTAGGCTGGCATTTACCATTAGAATACATATTTTTTTTAATAGGAGAATGTATTTTCTGTGAACAAAACCAAATGTGATTGTTAATTTTTTTCTGTGTTCTGAGGCAATGTCTCAGCCTTTCAAAAGAATTCTATTGATTTTTTTTAATTACTGATTTTATTGATGAGAACAAAACCATTTTCCAGCTGCTGTTTGGGACTCAGCAAATCAGCTCAAAATTATGAACTGTGTCACTTATTCATAGAATGTTATTAGAAAAATATATAAGCCAAAATCAAACCCATTTCCAGCTCCTATGATTGCTAGTACTACAGGATAGGTTAGTTCTCTGGCATTAGGAAATAGGGCTCTACAAATACCCAGAGAGAAAACACACTGAGAAAGAAAGCCTCACTACTGCCTTCTCACTGACTCAAATAGAATTGCCCTCACAGGTCCGAGCCAAAAATTACTGAAAATATTTCAGAAATAAAATAACTCTGGTGTATTATTACTACTGACACTTTTGTTAGGAAACAACTCTCCTTGCTGTTGAAGACACTATTTGTTAATTTCTTGTCAATATAACATTTGGAGTTTTGATGTTGTAGAGAAAAAAGACAAAAATCTCTTGTTTCTTTAAGAAATGCTTTCCTAAACCTTTCTCCGACAAATTTGCTGTTTGCTTGTCAACACATCCTTTGTGTTCTAATTGAGCCATCTGTAGTTTTAGATTTTTACAGTTGTAAGTATTCTAAAGACTGAGTTTTGCATTTGGAGAAGGCAAGTACTCTGTAATATGTAAATGTAGGGCTAGCACAGCTGATAGAGAGGAAATATTTGGAATAAATTATATTCAGGGATTTATTCTAAAAGGAAAATACTTTTTTTTTCTAAAATAAAAAGGAAAATACTTTGTTTTTCTAAAAAGGTTATTGAGAGCTAGTTTTTGGCTTTAATAATGTCAAGACAAAATCAGCATAGGGGAGCACCTGAAACTGTGAGCCATGACTGTAAACCATTCCTGCCATTGTAGATTTGAATTTGTATTTTGCAGTATATGCAAATATTGCATCTAGTGCTGCATACAAATGCACCCCACTGTCCTCCTCACAGAGGCAGTGGTGTGTCCATTTTGTTAATTTCTGGTTTAGTCTAACTTTGGACTAACATATCTCCTCAGGAAATATGAGGACAATGCTTGGGTTTTGAAAGCTTAAAATACCTATAAGAAATCCCAACAAGACAAGATGAAGCTTCTGTTGCTGAGAACCATCCTACTACCATTTCAAACTCAACACATCCTTTCATTTCTGCTTCCCAGGATTAACTATCCAAGGCTGATATGTTCTCAAAATTAGAGTCCCTTCCTATCACCAAGCCCAGTAACACAATTAGGGAGAGTTTGGGAATCTGCTCAGAGGTCAGAAGAGGTATTCCTTTGGTACAAGAGCCAATTTAGGCATATTCCAGATTTGTATCATAGAACCTAGCCATGAAGGAAGTTGGTCATTTGTTCCCAGTTTCTGAATCTCACATTTTGCAAATACTGCACCTGTTTTGCACAATGGACACTGTTCATTGTGTATTTGCCACATGTTCCTCTGCGCGTGGACAGTTGGGAAATTATTTTTTTGTTAAATATTTTCTAGTACTCAGGTGTCCTTTTCTCCAGCTTCTGGTGTCAAATGAAAGATTGTTTGTATGTGAAATATTTTTTTTTTCACCCTTTTCAGACCCAAATTGAGACACTGGTAAATAACCAGGCAGAAAACGTAAATTACACTCATTACCCTGCCACTTCAATTCACACCAACTTTATCTTCTTAAAGGAAGAAATTAGAAGAAAACCCATTCCTCTTATTTGTGTGTGCACAAATGCAGCATGATACTAATGACTCTTGCACCTAGAATACAGGGGCCTTCTCTTGCATTAGGAATTCTGTTCACTCTCATTGTAGTATCTAGAGCTGTGGATTTAAAAGATTAAACTCTCCTGATGGTCTAGCTAGGGCCCCCTGACATTGCATTGTATATTTTGTGCTTTCTCAATTCATGGAATTATTTTTGCTTTGGGGCTGAGAAGTGAAGATCTCAAAAAATGTTGGAATTAAGATCCTGTAATCCAGTGTTTTACCTGTAAGTCAGTTCTTTCATCATGTTTTGATGTGCTTGGAAATTATGGACTGTTTTTTGATGAAGCCAAATATCTGCAGGGTATTGTTACTGAGCGACCATGGCCTGAGATGGAAAAGATTTCCTTGGTCATCTGTTCATTCTCACTGCCAAGGTGGGATTAGTCTTCACTATTGCATATTTGGCTAATGTTTTGTTCTGTTTGATTTTCTTCCTGCCAGACCATGATTTTTGAGAATTTTTCCTAGGAGATGATTATTCTGGCTAATGAAGCTGTAAAATTAAATTAAAACTGAAGCTGTTGATTGTAAAACATTATGTTTCTCATGGATGTTCATGTGCATACAGATTTAAGCTGTGGGTTCTCAGGTTTTCTTTTCTTCTTCTTTTGAAGTGCACTTACATTAAAAGACAGCAAGTAACTAGATGTCCCTCAGTGCGGGTGCTGCAAGCCTACCTCATCAATCTGGGCATCACTTTGTGATTTGAAATGAAAGCAGCACCAGGACTCCACAGGCTTGTGTTGATCTGTTAGAATTATTGTCAACTGGAAGAACAAATCAATGCTTTGGAGCCAGCTTGCCAAGTTGCCGTTTCAAGTTCAGCCAGAGAGGCAATAGGTATTACCACCTGACATTTTTTTGGCAAACAGATCCTCAGAAAAATGAGCTGATCGACTCAGGACACTCCAAAGAGGTTCTCATATTTTAGAAAAATATACTCAGTTAGCCTAAAGCAGCACAAAACCACACACAAACATACCTCACTACAGAATACATTTGGCAAGCTATGCATGCCCAAAAAATGCTGTTTCCTCACTCAGCAACTAAAGCCTAAAACACACAGATAGCCCTTTTCTTATTATAGGCCAGCAAGCTCAGGGAAAGATAATAAAAAATATAAAGAGAGGACATCATCCAAAGAACAAGATGAGCTTGGGAGCTCAGGCTCATTGCTGGAGAAGCCAGAAAGAACTGCTGTCACTGTTCAGCTCCAGTTCCTCTTAGAAACTGGAACAGAGCATCCTGGAGACACAGCAAGCAAAAATGTTTTTTGTGGACTTCTTTTACAGTCTATATTCATACTGTCAGGGGCTTAGGTACGGGTTATGCGTGAGGTAAGATCCTTCAGTTCTCCTCTTCCACTTACTGTGCTTTCACATCCTTGGGAAGAGCACTGCAGGTTCTCTCAGCAGATACAGATGAATGAGAAAAACCATCGCATGGCATAGTAGGAAGGACCAGGTCATGATTCCTATATTTGAAGTCCTGTGCCACTGACCTATAAGATCCTTGTGTGTACGTACCAGCACTGCTTCAAATCCATGACTGTCTTAACCTGATGCTGGCATTAAACACAGAAATCCATACCAGGAACCTTGCAACACCACCTATTGCACCCTTTCGGGACAGAGATTTATCTGTAAGCATGTTTTGTGTTTCCAAAACTTTTACAGATGAGACACTTGCTCAGTTCTTTAGCCTTCTATATCACATGTAACTTTGAGGCAAGATCCCAAAAGAAAGTCTGCTGCCAAGTCTGCAGTCTTTTGGGGAAATTAAGCAGGAGTTGTGTTTCAGTCACAGTTGATAGTAATGCAGCCTCTTAACTTTGTCCTTTCTTGAAACTGTAAATTCGTCTTCCAGGAATGGTCTGCCATGCCCTTGTTTAAACAGAACCTATGACAGATGGGATGTTAGGCCACTCCTGCTAAGCTGAGGATGAGCTTTCTGACACCTACGTCTAGAACAAACAACATCAGATGTCATTTTTCCACAGCCTTGACAAAGAAGATAAAATTCTTGAATGTTGCATTATTTGAAGCAGAGTTAACTAAGCTAAAATAAATCAACTATTTAAGGAACAGAAGCCCCAAAGGATTAAAGAAACAGGATGTTCTTCTATGGCACTGAGCACAAACAGTGCTCCAGAAACTGTCGCTCAGCGTACTGAACCAAGCACACTCAGGACTTAAGTAGAGCGCTCAGCATATTGAAGGAGCAGGCTCTAGATGTGCTGTTTATTAAGACAATAGACAGTGACACTGAGATCTGAATGACTCAGCTCTGAAAATATCAAGTACTGGAATTTAATTTTATTTTTCCTGATGGTGGTGTTTTATGGGGTTGCTAAGTTAGCTTCATAACATTAGTGCAAAGAAGAGAATACCTGCAGAGTATAGGGACTGTAGATCCTTAAATGAAACTTGTGAGGTTTGCTCATTACTACCTAACATTTCAAATGATGCCAAAATTACTATTAGCACAAAAAGATCAAGTGAATACTGAATCAAATAGATAAAGGGCAAAGGAGGATAGTACATGAAAATTAAGAGGTACTGCGTTTGGTAAAAATATCGAAGGCTCCTAAAGACACTTATCTCTGTGTCTGTTTCAGATACGTGTACAAATAAAGTGAATGCTTATGCTGATTTTTATACTTCATGGTATCTTTACACCAGGAACAATTCTGCTTTGTGCAATATTCTGGGTCTTTTTCTTTCTTTTCTAAATCATTGAAACAGAGACTTTCAAGCCATAGACACATTACAACAAGGTTTAAAAACTGAAGACTAAAAGAAAGATTCATTAATTTTTACACAGGTATATACAAACAAATTGTCAATTTAAAAGTACATGTTGAGTTAATTTGAAATCAATTTGCCCGAATAAAGCTTTTGAGATCTCATTTTTGCCTACGTACAAAAGGAAATTAAATGCTTAGAACAAGATTCTGAACATGTGGGCATTACATATTACTCAAACCAAGTGGAATTCAGATGTCTGAACTAAGAAATGTTGCTTAGAGTTGCTGCTCACAAGAATCCTGGAGATCCCAAAGATAAAATTCAAGTCTGCTCAGTTTGAATTGCTGCTTAAGATGGCCTCAAGATGATGGATAGCCTAGGGGCATGATTCTGCCTTCCACTGTGGTTCTGGCATGTACAGAGAGCTGTCTCCATATCCAGAAGCTTACACAGTCCTGTACATATACTTGGACCATGTCTATGAAACACTGGAAGGTCCTCACAGAATATGACCAGAAGGGACAGTATCCTCCCATCTAAGTGTTATATGATAGTTTTTCAGAACCAGGTACACAATGATCTGGGGGCATTTACATTTTTCACCTTTTGAGAAAGTTGAGTGAAACTCAGTAGCCCTGACCCATGCTCCAAGAGCTGCTTGCCTTTGGGTGTGGTACTGGAAAACTTGGAACTGAAAGCTTCCTACTTCCACCACAACAGAAAAGCAGTTTGATCATCAAAAGATGGGCAAGGACACAGAAATTGTGCAAGAGGCGTGGTAATATTTTTAATCTGCCTCATCTGAACCCTTATGTCATGGAAATGTTTAACTCATAGAGGTCTTGATGTTACCCCAGGCAAAATGGTAGAAGTTTATCACCAAAGCACAACATGAGGTTTTTCTTTTCTATGCGTCTAGGTTTTTTACTTCACTTTTTCCCCAATAGTAGTTTTGTCCCTGAATCCTGATGGGGGATTAGGGAGCACTGCAAGCAGTGAACTCAAAAATGAAACTCCATTGAGGATTGCTAAGAAGGCGAAGAGTATGTCTTTCCTTAAAGCATCCTATTGGCTAAGTTTAAGAGCTCCCTGCAGAGCACAAGGACCTCTTTGACTCCTGCTGCTGGATGTCTAACAATACCCACACGTTGTCGGAAGCCTTAACACCAAGAAACACACTAAGGAGGAAGATGCCTTATAGCTAGGTATCCAAAAATTCAGCACTGTGATAACCAAGTTCGCCTTTTTGAACCCATATACCTTTTTGCATAATCTTAGCCAATGTCACAATTTTGCCTTGACCAGGCTAGTTTTTGGCTAAATTCGACCCTCGCACAGCCCTGGGGGCAGGGAGAGGAAAATCAGAGGAAAGGCTTGTGGACTGGAAACTAAAGCTACAGCTTTAATGAAATTATGATAATAATAATAATGATTAAAATAATCAGAAAGTAATAAAAATATGTACAAATTTCTGAGATTGCACCCCCACCCCTAAATGACTATATATCACCATGACCTCTGTAGAGCAGACACGGGGGAATGGTTCCACAGCTAGGAGGGTGTTGAACTCAGGAACTAGATTCAGGGATGCACGGATCTGGGATCAGGAACCATCAGGCAAACGAGGTCCTCACTGGACATAAGCCATCACAGAAGAGCGCAAGACCTTTGTGATCTCTCAATTTTATACTATGATGTACATGGAATACTCTTGTTGATCAGTTTGGGGTCACCTGTCCTGTCTGCCCCTCCCTGCAGATGTGGTCTTTTTTCGCTAGCTCGAGGATGGCCTTGGTTACCAGAAGAACAAGGATGAACACTGGCCTCTCTGCATGCCAGTGTTCAGTGTTATCAGTGCTAGAGAGAATCTGTCTGAAAAAGGTACAGTTAGTTTCTCAGAAAATGCAGTTACTTTAAACTAAGGCTGAGCCAGAGTCAGAAGCACCCCAATTAACTCAAACCATAACAGCCAGATTCAAGAGTTAACACTGCTTCCTCCAGCAAGATAAAATAGCAGTTGTTACTGGAGAAATTATTTTGTTCTCTCTTCCAGACAGCCAAAAAATCTGTATTTAAATTCAGGCTGTGATAATGGATAGAAAGCAATATATATTTAACCATGTTCATTCACAAAAGTAAGACAGAGTTAGAATAATTGCTCTTGATCACAGATTGTGTCTCAAAGGTCTTGAGAGGTGGGATGTGTGCGCATTTACATTTCAAGAGGGTGGGAAGGTCTCTGTTTCACTTCAGTGATGAGTGATATCCAGGAAGAAGATATGAGCAAAGCCAACTCTTGATTCTCAGATCAAGAGATTTGATAGCATGGGCTCTATGGCAACAGGTAGGTTGCATTTGGAGTGGGAGAGAAATACAGTCTCCAGGTCATTAGATCTGACCTATACCATTTTGAGTTTCTCTTCCTCTTCTGTCTCACTGAAAAATCTCTGTTTGGTTGCACTCATGTAAAGAGCCTTTCTTTTGGCCCTTGCCCATACTTAAGCTATTGAAAAGGAATAAAAATGGGTGGTTTTGATCTAAGAAGTTTGAGAGTAACTGAGCTGCATGCATTGCTTTTAATCAAAAAGCTTAATGAAAAACCATGAGGCATCATTTTATTGACTTCACTGAGCATGAGATCAGACTCTATTTGAAATTATGAACTAGGACTCCCAGGATAAATTGTCCTATTATTTCGTTCCAGAATTTTTGCAGGATTTGAAGAGCATTAAAGGAAGGTGACCCAGAGAGCCAGGTAAACAAAAGAATATTATTGTGAAAAAAAAATAAACCAGAAGAACATCCACCAACTGAGTATGATTTAATTAGACAAAACCCAAGATGATAACCATTTAAAGAATATCCTTCACATTGAGGGATGAGGAAGTGGTTTAAAAACACATTTTTGTGCAGATGCAAATCCGAGAAAAAAAAAGTATGTAAGCAAAGCTTTGCACTGCATTCGGAAGCTTACAAGTGATCTAAATTTGGGCTAGAATCACAATACTGAGATAATCCTTATAGTTGAAAAATGCAATACACTTAGAAGAGGCTGAAATTTAAAGATCTGTGATTTACTAATGAGAATGTAAGAGCTCTTGAATACTAAAGAACTGAGAGAAGTTGGGGAACAAAAAATCTTAGTTGTATGAAGGGGGAAATATCTATAAAAATAAATCAGTGTTATTATACCTTACATCCTTCTGATATGATACAGGAGTTGCAAAATAATTTCTCTAAAGGAAGTGGCATATAATTATTAGGATATGGTAGGAAGTTAAATTACATAGTGTTACAGTGACTTTCTTCTGTGGAAGGTAGAATTACTGGTGTCCTTTTTGAAAGAAATATAGGAACTTTCCTTAATTTCCTGAGCTTTTTAACAAAAAAAGGCTAGGAAATTATTTAAATAAGAAAGAGTCTCTTCTCAGGAATTTACACTCAAGTTTTAGGATCTGAGTTAGAAGAAAAAGATGTTCAGAAAAAGCAGGGGAGATTTATTAAAAAGAATTAAAGTTTATTTTTGAAACTGAGTATATTAATGAGAGGTCATGACATCAATATGAGTAATTCACTCCTAAGGGATCTGGCATGAAAAGCCCCATTGCACAGCCAAGCCTCTCTCAAGTATTCTCAACATATGGGACAACAGTTGAAAGTGTTCATAAAAATAATTCTACTGAAGAGATGCCCTTTTTTTAGAGTGATCTACCATCACCTGCTTGATAGCAGGGTTCCATCGCTTGTTTTGAGAGATCAAAGAGCTAGAACTTGTTAAAGAAAAGAGTATTCTTCTAGATTCAGATATCTCAGTGCTATTAATACCTGAGTTTCTATTTCAACAGCATTCTTCAACTACAGAGAAATTTTATAGTGTGCTGTGAAGAGTTTCTATCCACATTCAGGAGGGCTGGTAGGTCAGGGTTGTATGGTTTAGAAAAAAAAATATTAGAGCAAAACTGTTGCAAATGCTGTAGCCGAAGACAGATGAAATGGAGGCTTGAAGCCACCCTTGGGCCATCCACCTTAAATTTTGTTTACATAGGAGAGCTCTCCCTAGGTTTTCAGAGAAGAAAAATCTCTGGCAGAGCAGAAAAGGACTGAATTAAAGTAGTTGAGAAAGAGATTGAACTGGAGCTCTGCAGGAGAACTGAGCTCAAGGAAATTTCTACAGAGATTTTGAGGCTTCCTGCCTCCATCGCAGTGCAAGCACACAGTACAGTGCCTCCTTTCTTGCCCCCTGCAATACAACAGTTAACTGTCAGCAGACAACTTTTCTTTTTGGCAGCATATGTTTTTTATTCAGTTGATTTTTCTGACTAAATAGCCTGCAAACACAGCAGATGCTTACGTTCACAGTGGTATGATAAGCTTCCTATTTCCAATCCATTAAGCATGGTCTGTGACAATGTGTGCACCACATCTTATTATACAAATACATGTAATTCATCTAAAAATTCAAAAACTTAGAACTCTTCGAAGTTTGTATAACTGACATAAACTGTTCATTTGTGGAATATTTGCAGAAGGCAAGCTGACTGAACAGTTGAAAGTACACTATAAATTACGTATGAATCAAAGCAGATGTGGATATACAAAACTAAATACTCTCTCTTCCCTCAAAACAGAGGTGGAGATTATACTTGAAAGCAGTACAGCATCCAACAGTATGTTGCGGGTTATGGTGTCGGATCTAAAGTATTGGAATGAATATTCTTTGCCATAAAGGAGTTTCAGCAATTTTCATTGTCTTTAATCTCCCAAAAGCATGTCTAAGAGAAAAGTGGCAGCCAGGAGGCTAATTAAGCATCAGCTTTAAAAACAAAATTCATGTTGTGGATTTTTTTCTGTAGAATTAATACAGGTGAAATGAGCCAAACAGCACGGGCTGGAGACAGAAACTCTCTAATTTTCAAAGCAAATGCAGTCCCTGTGTGTATTTGTACCAGGCTAGGACAGTTGTTTAGCCTTCCCCTAGTAGGTTGGGTTTCATTTTACATTAATGTTTGGATCTTCTAAAAATAAAGTGTGGACTTAAAACCCTTTCAGAAGATAAGCCACAACTTCTGTGTACTACTGCCTTTATCTGCAAATGTAGAAGTAAAATGGCATGGACATAGTCTGGAGTCTGTTATTTCCCAAGCCTGATAATTCCCATCCACGTTATTTTCTAAAAGGCTATTCCTTTTAAAGAAATAGAATCTGTTCCATCCAGATGAATTATCTAATTCATAGGTTTGTGGTCCCAAAGGTTTCAGACCAAAGCATCTGAAATCTTAAAATGTCTAGCAGATCGATGTGCACGTCAGCAAGTTTTTAAACGCAGGTGCTGTGAAGTCAATATTGTTTCATGGGACAGTTATGGAAGTCTCACTTATCGCAGCTACCACGGCTGGGAACCTCTGCAACATCAAAAGCATTGATCATAGACAGAGAATGAGACACTCCACCCTATCTCTGTCTGTCTTACACGTGAAAAGCCTTAATCTCTCCATCCATCCAATCACACATGTGTTAGTATAAAAAGCCAAAAAGGCTTATTTCTATTCCTCTTTCACACAAACATAAGCACAAAATGGAACACCTCTGTAAAGCTGATTTTTTTTTTTCCACTACATAGCAAAAGCATGACTGTTGCCTGCCCCAAGGTGTTTACTGTCCAAGGGCCATACCTGAGATCTAAGGGTGACACCTCTGATGTAAGGATGACAGATACACTTCTGAGTTTTATTTAGGCTGTATTATAGCGACACAAGAATTATCATTTCACTATATAAAAACATCTGTATTTCTGTACATAATATATTTATATGATTATATGTAAACATAAAGGGTCTGGAGAACAAGTTTTATGAGGAGCAATTGAGGATACTGGGACTGCATCTGGGACACGGCAACCCTGGATACACTTACAGATTGGGGGAGAGGGACATGACGGCGATGGCGAGTTGAACATGAGGCGTAACAGTGTGCTCTGGCAGCCAAGAGGGCCAACCGTGTCCTGGGGTGCATCAGGCACGGCATTGCTGGTTGAGGGAGGTGATTGTCTCACTCTATTCTGCACTGGTGCGGCCCCACCTCGAGTACTGTGTTTTGGGTGCCACAGTATAAAAAAGGACATAAAACTACTGAAGAATGTCCAGAGGAGGCCACAAGGCTGGTGGAGGGTTTAGAGGTGAAGTTGAAGGAGGAACAGCTGAGGTCACTTCATCTGTTCAGCCTGGGGAAGAGGAGACTGAGAGGGGATCTCATAGCTGTTTACTCCCTTCTCACAAGAGAGGGAGGTGAAACAAGTGCTGATCTCTTCTCTCTTGCAATCTATGATAGTACTAGAGGTAATGGCAGAAAGATGTGCCAGATTGGATGTTAAGAAGAGTTTCTTCACCCAGCAGGTACTAGAGAACTGCAACAGCTTCCCAGGGAAGCAGTCACAGCACCAAGCCTGCCAGCATTCAAGGAGCCTTTGGACAATTCCCTCAGTCGCATAGTGTGAATGTTGGGAGTGTCCTCTGTTGGGATAGGAGTTAGACTTGGTGATCCTTTTGAGTCCCTTCCAACTCAGGTCATTCCATGATTCTACGATTCTGTGTTTAGCCTGGCGAAGAGGAGGCTGAGGGGGTGACTTTATTGCTCTCTACAACTACCAGAAAGCAGGTTGTAGCGAGGTCAGTGCTGGTCTCTTCTCTCAAATAACAAGTCATAGGCTGAGAGGAAGTGGTCTGATGTTGTAACAGGGGAGGTTTAGATTGGCTATTAGGAAAAATTTCTTTACTGAAAGAGTGGTGAAATTTTGGAACAGGCTGCCCAGGGTGGAGTCACCATTCTTGGAGGTGTGCAAAAAGGTGTAGATGTGGTGGTTTGGGACGTAGTTTAGTACACGTTGGTATTATGTTAATGGTTGGACTTGATGATCACAGATGTCTTTTCTAACCTCAAAGATTTTATGATTTTATGAGCCTGGACAATGTGAGAGAATCATTAGGTTAAACAGTGCAATCAAAAAGCCATTTGTATTATCTCCTATAAACTGTGAAGCATTCAAAAAACTGTATGCCAAAGTTATATGATTCTATTTCAATAAGTCGCAATGAAAAAAAAATAGAGAAATTGCTTATGAGTTTAAAACTTGAAATATAAGTTATATACCCACGAGGTAACACTAATCAAAGCCTGATAATTATCAGTTTGATTCTGCAAAGTATTAACTGCTCCAAGTCCATGTCAGTTCTGCAAGATCTGCTGTGTATCTTGCAGAACCAAAATCCTCTTGAAAAGTATGATTACCCAGGGACAGATTTTCCCATCTTTGTTGTTGATTTCAGTGGCACTGTTTGTGAAGTACGGTGGTGGTGTATGAGCTGTTTATGCTGCTATTTTTAGATAAAGGAACATCTGAAAGAGACTTGGCCATAATTTTACATTAAGGTTGTTTGCACATACCATGGAAACTGCTCTAAAGATCATCTCTAGTAGGCAATTTCATGTTTATAGAAACTGCTTAAAGGTAGTTTTCTGCAATTCGCATATTAATTTTCCTTGATCTTTATTTTCTTTTTCGTTAGGTTAGATTGCCAAAGACAGACATACCTGTTAAAATATGCTAAGAAAAACGCAACTTGAATGAGAACACCTCTCATAACACATTGAAAACCACTTATCGTCCTATTTACCCAATTCTTGAAAATTATTAAAGGCATTGTCAATGACAGACTATTGACCCTGACCTTAATATTTGCTAGATGAAAATAAGAAACTCACAAATCTTGTTCCACTATACTATTTTGCAAGCAATGGGTGACACAGTTTTGCTACAAGTGGCATAAATATGTTTGGATTTTTTGCCATCCTGGGGTTATACATAAAATGAAGTCTGCTTTTAAAACCTAGGTACCAATTATCTTTAGCTATTAATCTTAAAATTAAAAAAAAAAATACAATATTGCATGACATATTTAGTGGCTGCAAAAGCCTTTTGCACCAATGATTCATAAATTCTTACAGTGAAGACTGTTTGATATATTGGTTTGGCCTTATCCTACCATCAGGCACCTTTCATTCTTTTACTTCTATGCTGAGCTCAGTAAGTTGCCTAACCAGTACCTTCCAGGAAATTTCCCATTCGTGATTTGAAGATATCACAATTGTAAAACCTTTGCAATCTGCTCTAACTGACTTTGATGATCGAAGTTTATTTTCACTATGGATTTCCTTGAAATCAGAACCCTGCTATTAGGGTATCCAGAGGGAAGAAAAATTAAATTGTCCTCTATAAATGATGGAGATGGAACTATTGCCATCATGTCCCCACTCTGACACGCTGAAAATGGGGACATGAGCCCTATATTCCTGTTGTGTAGCAAAATGCCTTAGCCAAAAGGCAGTTCCAAGAGAAAGTGACAAAATGCTCCGCTATTCAGCCTGTTGTTACAGGTACATCTACCTAAAGAAGGAATCAAAATTGCTTCATTTAGTATAGCATGATTTATATCAAGTGCGCTGCTTTCTAAGCCATGAGTACTGATCTGAGACCATGTCAGGCATTCTCTGTGGCTCTTATCTAAATAATCAGCTCAGAATTGCATAAGAATTGATGTCCAAGAGAGCATCATTGCTGTTCCTTGCTCGGGATCATCCAGAAAAGTGCTCAAAGGCCACCTAAAAACAGTGACAAGCTAGTCAGGGACAGGAGTAGGTACTTCTTCTGGGATTGGGACTCCATCTTTAGGAACAGCAGTTCCCTCTCTCTCCTGCTTGTGAAACTTCAAAGATGATTTTAGAGTAGCCATGCTTTGGGTGATGTTATGGAGAACAGCAGCCTTTCAAGAGAAATATCACTGTAAAATCCTCCCCAGAGTAATACTGTGAGCACTTCAACAGAGATAGTGGAGTAACAACCCAAAGTGGAGACACAGAGTGCCAGAAAACATCTTTCTGAACCAAAATAAAATTAGAACAAAACTCACTGAGTTCCCTGAGATCGATTGAGCCTCACTTTAAGTCCACTGATTTCAATTAGTACCCTGGAACTAATTTCTCCTGTGATCTCCAGCGCACCTGAGGTACCTCACAGGTTTATTAGCCTTGTCTCCTTTGACCGTAATTCTGTCTGGCTGTGGGCCAAAGGCAACATTAAGTACCTGAATTTCCAAATGTAATTATAGTGTTTAAATAATGATATGGAGCATTGATTCCATTTACTCACAATAGCACAGATCAGCTTTAAGTATTTAACGCCTAGGGCACTTCCTGTCTCACCACTCTCCATTTAATCACCTTCTGTCAATTAGAAAATTCCCTACAAGGCTGGTCTGCTTTATACCATTAGAGAAACTGAATGCCCCAGGCATTACAGCAGCTTTTATTTAGTGTTTTATGTCCTGAAGAGAAAGATATGCTTGAAATTAAGTAGATGGTGTATTTGAATCTTTATATTGCACACCTATAACTCACTCAGAAACTGCTTGGGTACTGGAACAGTCTGACTTGAGTTTATAATCAGTGCATTTATAAACTCTTTCTTGCTGGTCTGGTTGCACAAAAAGACTGAGGCAGGGAGACGTGACTCATTGCAGAGAAATTAACGTTTAGATGGCTCAAAGCATGCCTTATGCAAGCAAGTCATGTATTTCACCATTCTGAAGGAGAGCCCTATGTGGAATGCCAGTTCTCAAGTTCACTGCACCCTTTCAATCCAAGATGATGCCTGCAGATGTCTGCTGCGAGCAGCTGGTAAGGTGCTCTTGGTCCCCAGATCCTGTGAGGCCATGGGAGTGCTGCATCCTGGGCAACTGCTCTAGGAGATGAGCTAGCCTGGTATGAGTAGAAAGCTGCCTGCTTTCTGAGCCTTTACAGTGGAATCCAGCAAGAAGCCATGCTAGAGCTATAGACAACAGCAGTTCTACAGCACACCTGTACCAAAGAGCTTGGAGCTTTCTGGTTTAATGAAGCTAAGCAGGAGGTTTGCTACCACGCTAACACTTTCTCCTAAGGTTCTGGCCAGCTGAAATCCACTTGTCCGTGTCATTTTTCTTTACAACATCAGCAAATCCACTCTTCCCTCTCTACCTTGGGACTAGACCACGTTGCACACAGCAGTGAGTCTTCTGCTCATTCTTCCTCCTAATCTCTGCCTGATGCCTGTATATAGTCACCCTTGCAGGCTATCCACAAAGAACTTTCTCTGCCATAACTTTCCCCTTGCGTCTGTTGGCATCTTGTTTTCCATGCTTTTGACAGTGATCACGAACCCTGGGAAGAAGAATGACTAGGCCCCAGGCCTGGCCACGTGGATAGGGCAGAGGAAAGTTTGGTTTGACACTTCTGTCCCTGAAGTTCATTGCACAAGTCTCTTGGATGTGGATAAAACAAGGTTATATTTGTATTTTCTTGTGTGTCAGTGCTGACAGCTACAGGTTGGGAGGAAAAGGAAGCCTGTGGACTAGGGGAACAGCAGATATAAATGCTTTTATACTTACGGCTTTTCCTTCCTGGGACTGAGAACATAGGTTTTAGCACAAGTTTCCTGTACTGACTTGACCAAACAATCCCCGATATCAGAGGGGAGGTTAATTTTGCAGCTTCCTCAAACTGATTAAGAGCAGGTTTACATTAATACATGCCTTCCTGACATCTCTTAACACTGATTTGCTATGCTGCTGCAGTAGTGGTCACAACATCTTATCCAGGAGTTGTAAGTGGAAGAGTTGCAAATCTCTATCATCAACTGCAGCCGAGAAACAACCCATCCCCTGATACCACAAGCAGTCCCACCAGCACTGCAGAAGATAAGTCTCTTCCCTCAACCTTTATACTTGCTAACAGTGTCACAGCCAGTCTGGCACTGCCCTGGCAGCCCACTGCAGGCCTTGTTTTATCCACCTGGGAAATGCTTTTCCTCCCTGTTTACTATCCCATCCACCACCTGTGAGTATTTGCTGCCACTAAAATTCACAATCAATCTAATTTGCTCATCTGTCCAGGAAAGTGTTTGAGTCACCATCCCTGGAGGTATTTAAAAGACAGGTAAAGGTGGTGCTTAGGGACATGATTTAGTGCTGAATTTTACAGTGCTAGGTTAAGGGCAGGACTTAAAGGTTTTTTTCCAACCTAAATGAGTCTGTGATCTGCAAATTTGCTCTTACCCTTGTTTCTTCTACTGTGCCAGTGCCCTGTGCTACTTCTGTTTCTGCAGTAGAAGGGGCTGAGGAGTTGTTTGGTTGTGGCCATGTCCCCTTTCTTGGAAATTTCACTCCCCACATGAGGGCAAGGAAATTCTTACCAGATCCAAGTGTGGAAAATATCTTAGCAGACCATCTCTGAAATTTGTTTGGTTTTAACAGTCGGATGTAGGTTGTTCAACTGCCCCTAGCCTTTTCTTGAATTCTTCTATTATCTAAGGCAGTATCTAGTAGAGTTAGCTTTATCTCTAAGATGAGAGAATTCTTCCTAGATCTGCTTTTTTTAGGCCACCACATCTGCATCACAACTCTGGAATAAGTCCTGAAATCATGTCTAAATTCCATATACCACATTGTATCTTAGATGCCAAAAATACCTTCTTGCTAATTTCGTCCTCTGAACCTGAACTCCCAACTTGGTCACTGGTTTTTGCACTAGAAATATCTGGAGGTAGTAAAATGGCTTATAAGGTGTAACTTATATGTTATGCTATGTAACTACTTGCATTTGCAAAGATTTTTCATTCTAAAAAAATAAATATTATTTGAAAGGTGGTGGGGAAAGACATAATCTCCTTATGCATCTCCTTCCTAAGAAAAACAATTCTTTTTCTTTTTTTTACTTCCTTTTTTTTTAACTATAGCTTCATGTTGATGCTGTCATTCTTCTTACAAAATTACTTTCAGAACAAAGGAGGTGTAAAATGTTCCCATTTCACTTGAGGGCATTTTATATTTAGTTATTACTCATGTGTGAATGGCCGCACCAGGAGCACCAACTGGAGAACCGTTCACTCCCCTTTCTGCTTCCCAGGGCAGTTCTCTGACCTGAATTGATGGAGGGCTGTCACAGGGAGCCTGAGGTGTGAACAATCCCTTCAGCTCAATGGAGCCTTGAATCTTAAGATTCATATAGGTAGAGGAAAAAACTTTTCCCAAAAGAAAAAGGCATGCTCACAATATTTGTAAATGCAATTACCATAATGGTGTGCTCTGTTCAGGATAATATAATTTGCATGAGCAAGTGGTCCATATTTAATTTAAAGAGAGGTTGTTTATTTAGGATAATACAAGGCTCAAATTTTACAGATTAGGACTACAGATCATGGCTAAAAATTGTCCATTTTCTGTGAGTTAGTTTGACTTCTCTGCCTTACATGGAGCATATTCTGCTTGGGCGAATGAAGAAAAACACAGGGCTCCAATTTCATGGGGCAATTTGCAGCGAGAAAGTTAAAGCGGCATATTGCAATTTTTCACAAGGTTTTTGCTGGAAAACTTCTACAGAATATAAAATAGCAGAAAACATCAGACTTGTCTATTAGCTTTGAAAAATAGAAGGCCCAGGCACAGTAAATGTAAACTGGAATATGTGCATACATGCAAAGCCTCCAGAGGAAAAGGCATGGAGGACTGCTGAGAATCAAATGAGGTCCAGGGGAGCTCTGACTGATAGAAAGTTGTGCTCTTGGGAGGAGGGAAGGGAGACATATATTAAGAAAACTTTCATTTTACTCATCCATCCCCACTCCTCTTTCCTCCCAGCTCCATGTGAATTCATTCCCTCTGGCCTGTGAGATTATATGACGAATAAGAACTGGCAGTGTCCTCCTTACATTATAAGGGTTTTCTTGATTGGAGCAAAACCTTGCACACATGGACTTTTCCCTGCTGAAGGAATTTTCTGCTTTGGTTCGTTTCACAAAGGGTTTGCAGCTGAGACAAAGGTGGGACTCTTTCACTTAAAATTTCTCCTTTTTTTAATTTTACACTGCAAAATGGACAAATTATTTTGTTTCTAAATGAATGAAGCTTTTTATTATTGTTATTTTAAATTCATTTTGTGAAGGCTCACGAATTTCATATTAAGTTATTTTTTTATGTCCAAACAGAGCCCCTGTGTTTTACAGTATAAGCGATAACACAACCAGATAAAGTAGCAGGCACAGCAACATGGAAAGCCAGAATAAAAACAAAAGGCTGTGGAGGTTGCATTCATAAAACAAAATGAGACAATAAACTAAAAGAAAGCATTCTCAGAAGTTAGCTATTCCATTTCTGATGGCATCAGCTCCCACAGAACAGCCAAAAAATATAGACAGATGTAATCTTTTGCTACATCGGCTTTGTCAGATAAAAAATATAAGAACTGCCACCCTCTCCCTGGAATTGTTGCCTTTCTTTGAGAAACCTGGGGAAAAATGTCCTTCCTGGGAAATATTTAAAACAGAAACAATTTAATGTTGTGGAGAAACTAGTAATAATCACTTTGTTTCTCAGTTTTTCAGGGCACTCTGGTTACTAGTAAATTTTCCCTTAATTCAGTAACAAAAGAATCCCTCATCTGGGAGGAGGAGAAATGTGAGATCAGAGATGGAAGAGATTCTACTGTATGGTTTTGAAGTGGACCATTGTGGTTTGTCCAAACACAAAATTCAAAACTAGATGCCTGGTTTTAATTGATCATTTAGTAGTGACACACAGTAAAATCAGCCTTTGGATCTAGGTCTAAAGCTGCTCAAACGCTGTATTGTTGAGAACAGGGGTTAAACTATATCCCATTTTTGCTACTGTACCATATAAAAGCAGAAGAAAATATTTTTAATTGCTTACTTCAATGTCTGTCAGAATGACAAGATTGGGAGCAGACTCTTGCAGTGACCCCACAGTGCTCTGTTATGTTTTGGGGGTTTTGTCATGTACAGTGATCAGGCCATGCTAAAAAATAGATCTGCTAGAGTTCATATGTTACCTGTAATTGAAACACCTTCTCTGTTCATTCTAATTATGAGAAACAACTTCTTCTGATTAAAGTTACTATCATCTAGTGCCAGAAAAATTTATTCTGATAAAACTGCATTACCATCTAGGATGCGTTCATGCACCTATTCTACGTCCACAACCCATCCAGATCTCTATTTCAGTAGATCAAACCTGAGAAGACAGTAAGGCTGTCTTTCCCCAGAGAAACACTAAAGGGCTAATTAACAGGGTAAAATTGAGATATTTCATATTTATCCAGTAAACAGATATGATATAAGGTAAGTTAGCAAGAACATACAACATTGTTATAGTATAAAGAGTGTAATGGATGTTGTCTACATAATCCAATCATGTCTTCGTCTTACAGCCTCTCTGACATAATTAAATTTTTTTGGACAATTCATAGGTAATACTAGTTCTGGATGAACACAAGTTTATTAATTACATTTCCCATCAGATAAGCTTTCCTCTGTGGTTCGTACTACATTAACATCAAAACAGTGTTCCCCAGCATAGGGGAACAGAATGTAGATATCCATACACTCCATACACTCCCCTTTTCTGAAGCAATTACTTCACTTATCAGAAAGTAATGAAGGAATTGTGTTTTCCCCTTTAGCTGTAATAAAACATATTTAGAAAGACCAAAGGAAGGTTTTTTTCCCTGGATGTTACACTCCGTTTCCACTTCATTTCCCCTTTCTTGGTTTAATTGATGCTCCAAGCTATGGAAGAGAGCCTTTTTTTTCTGAGCTGATTTTCTTTCTTAAGTGTAAACAAGTAGAAATGTGTAGAAAGAGGTAGCAGAGGAAGCCAACAGGTTAAAATCAAATGAAGGATATCAGTGCTGAGTACACCCAGTACACCCTGTGGGACTGAGAAAAGCACCAGTTTCTCCAAGGCTGGCCCCCCACACTGGTGGTCTGATAAATACCCTAAGAGATGGGTTAGGTATTATAACCTTATAGCACATTTCAAGCATATACACCATGTTGTGTGCTCCCTCCTGATCAGATCTTGGAGTACAGTAGTGCTCACAAAGAACGCTAACCCTGAGGCACCTGTCCTGCACGCAGGGTCAGAGGAGGGTGCCTTGGAGCAGAGCCCAAAAGAGGAGGATACTAAGGAGTCACCAAGCATTGACATTTCTTTTCAGCCTGGGAATTTGATATACCCATGTCCATTTGTCCTAAGATGCCATTAAGCCCATTTGCACAGGATGTCATGTGAAACTGTAATCACCTTTGGCTGTGGAGCTTCTTCCTCTTCCCTCCCGTGACTCCCTTACTTGAATTTTTGAGGTGACACAGCTCTTGCTCCTTGATTCTCTGCTCCAACCACACACCTGATGGCAAACACTGGTAGCTGGTGTTGTCCAGTATCCTATTGCATGCTTTTAAATTATGACTGGAGAAGGCAGGAGGCCTGCTGTTAATGGAGTGATTAGTGCATGTCTCCAGGGACTGAAAATTCAGGTTCACCCTTTCCCCTAGCTGAGAAGGTGTTGTCCTACACTCCTCACCATCCTGTCATGACTCTGTCACAACCCTCTTGCAGCTCCTGCATTGGTCGAGCTTAGGACACTGAGACTTGCAGCTGCTCAGAGGCAGCACAGGGAGAGCTGAGTCCCTGTGTCTCTTGTAGAGCCCATTGCATAAGGCTGCTGAAAAGTGAGCAGGACAATAATACCTCTCGAAAACAGTGTTCCTCCCTTAACGGCAGCACATGGTATAGGTGCAAGAATAACCATTAAATAATGTAGAATATAATCTTAATATCAGTTAACTAGGAAAAAAACATTAACATACAGGAATCCAATTTTCCTTATCTCCTACCTGGTAACTGAAGGGCAAGAAAAGGGTAAATGTGCACTAGATCACAAAAATTATGAGAGTTTTCACTAATAAAATGCATTACTGTCATTAGAACTACTTCATGTATTTACAACCAGGTCTCCATTGTCCCTTTGCATCTGCTGTGATTTAATTATGATGATACCACCAGTCTGTTAATATTGTTTTGAGCTGGCTTAATTTGCCTTCCATAATTTAGGCAAATTACAGGAGGTGAGAAGGGTTGAATGAGTAACCTTAACAGCAGAGAGACCTTCTTCAGGATGCAGACTGAATGAAGGTTAAAGAAAAAAATACAATAACAAGAAAGAAAGTTAAATACTTCAGGATGAAACTCTCCCCTTTAGATGGCTGCTCTCATTACAAAACGTTAATTTACTTGACCCTGTGTTATAATCAATATTTTTACTAGGGGTTTTTATTCTTTTTTTTCTTTTTTTCTTTTTTGGTTTTCAGATCAGTATTTTGTTGATAGTATAATATATGGTTCTTGCTCAATGGTCATTATTTGCATTTATGGTATTATAGGTCATCCTTCCACAAAGCAAAAATTCTAAAATTTACTGTGTTCAAATTAAATTGTTCCCCCATATGTTTTATAAAAAAAAAAAGAGACAGTATTTGTGGAAGACTTTTGGAAGCTTTTTCTTGTGTTTCTCTCACTGGTGTAATGCAAAGTGATCTCATTAAAATGTATGAAATTACTCTGGCATAAAATTAATATGGGAGGAGATTTGGGCCCATGCTTTTTGTATAGATTCTGAAGTAGCAAAACTGCCTCTGCTACATCAAGAGCTGCATTCATGTAATTCAGGAAAGGAAGGGGTCTAATGCACTCTGATTACTCCTTTATCAATTTTCACTGGCAGAACTAGTCTATACTATTGAATAAGTTATTATGCTTTGATTGATTTTTCTGTTCTCAGGCATCCATTTTAAATTTGAGGCAATTCCTGTAAAAGAAAGAAAAGTGATGCCACAAGACATAAACCCCAGCTTTTCAAAGCAAAAAAATTATCTGAGTAATTCTAAAGGAAGAAAAATTTGCAGTAATTTCTTCTTCTGCATTTGGCACTTAAATAAAGACAAGCGATTTTTTTTAAGAGAGGCTAAGATCTTTATTCTAATTGTCTTCTTTTTTCTCTGTTCTCCTCACAGCAGGGATTGATGATGGCTGCTCTCAAGGAGAACTGATTCAAACTCATTGAAGATTGTGACAGTCTCTCCACTGACCTCCATGAGTTTGGATCAGCCCATGCTGAGTTTGCTTGGCTTCTAAGACTGCTGGTTCTGCTTCCCTAGATTTCAGCATAACGTAACCAAATCTGCTTAAAATTGAAAATTGAACAGACCCTCCTCTCTCAATTGAATATCAGCATTTTAACTAAAAAAAAAGACCAAAATTTATTAAAACTGTGTGTTCCAGCTTGTGTTTGACAGTCCTCCCATGCTATCCCAGAATTCCTCAGTCTGTTCTGAAATTCTCAGTATCTTTATTTTATCTCTGATTTTAGCAGATATGGGCCATATTTAACTCTGCTACCTCCACAAAAAATTGACTTGTTGGCCTAACAAACTGAAAGACTGGAGGAGAAAAAGCAACTCACCCTCAAGCAGGTAATTATCAGGGAAGGAAAGGAGATGGAGCACAGTATTGTCATGAGAATAAATGAATCAAAGGAAAAAAAATTGTCAAGATTGCCCTGAACTTAGCAATGATTGCAGCTGCTACCTTTGTTACTATCACCATGGAGGAATTCAGATTATAATTGTTGTTATACTGTGGGGAACCCTCGGTGCAAGCCCATGGTAGTAGGAAGAAAAGCAGCATAACAAGTAATCAAACTAGATCTGTGAACATCTAGGATGGAATCAAGTGACAGGTAACTACAGACTTGGATTCGCTCTGTCACTTGAGAGCAATCTGATGACATCTGTGATTAAACAGAAGGTCTGGGTTGGAAGAAGCATCAGGTACCACATACCCACGTTTACAGGGATTTCTGTTTCAAAGGCTGGTTAGGGAGGCGTGGTCCTAAATGAACCCATAAAGTGTGAGCCTCAAAAGAGGTATTCAGAAGGCCTACAGTAATAAACAGTAGCTCAATGTTCAACTGAAAGGAAGTATCTTGTTTCCACCATCTCATGCCATTCACTGGAATCCTCTTATTTTCCTCTCATGTCTCTGTGTTACAGGGTGTTTCTGGTTAATAAAAGCCAATAAATAGTAAATTGCCATCATCCTTCCCTTCTCCAAACATAACACATGCAGCCCTAAGAGATCAGATTTGTTCCATGCTTTCTCAATGAAAACAGTCAACCCAAACAGGCCCTACAAAAATTATGGTCACCAGAGTGTAGTCAAATAGCCCATCCTCATTCATCTCCAGACAAAAGCCAGAAGAAACTTAAGGCAATCACACTTGACAATATTTATCAATTTGGGGAGGAATAATGCAGAGAACTTCAGGTCTATAAAAACTACAGCATTATTGAGGATGTTAATTATTATGTTAATTATAAAGATGTTAATAAATGGGTAAGAATAAACCATAATATTACTCTTCATGCAGTAAACACAAACATCCTTGGCACTCTGTTAGACTAGGATAGACAATATGTGATTATTTTGTCGGTTCTGCTTTACTAACATCATGACATGGAACTTACATCAATTTTTCTATTGTGGAAAAGAGGGTAAATTCCCTTTAGTTTTATTTTTCAAGGTTTTTTTTTGTTTCAGAGAGGAATTTTGCCTTAAGATTTAAAAGTTTATTTATTTTGGGTGGTTCGCATATACTCCTAATGAACATATGTACTTTACTTTGTTTCAGAGAGATAAACACTGTTATGCTGTATTTATACAGAGATAAACATTTTTAATGATTCAGTGCTTGTTCTGAATAAATAACCTTGTATATAACTTGCTCTAAGACAGATAAGCTATTGCACCAATATTAAAGATAGTTAAAAACAACCTTCCACAGTATAAATCACCCAGTTGCTGTGAGGGATGTCACCTTGTATGACAAAAATGGGAGGACAGGAAATTAGAAAGGAAATTAGTGTCATGTTCTGATGCTCTTGCATAGAAGTTATATATAGTTTGCACCTCTGCTGTTTGATCTTTCCTTACCTAAGCTAAACCAGTTTATGAAATACTCAGATGCACATAATGAAAGATTAGATAAAGCAAACATTTAAATCAATCTGTCTGCTAAGTGTGTTCAGAGTCAGAGGATGTAGATCTTTAGCATCTTGAGCTAAATTCCTCAATAATGAGAGGTTTCATTTTTTCATTTAATGATACAACCTTGGAAGGATTAGAGAGAAAAAAATAAAACCACATTGAAAAGCTGTGCCTGATGCTGATTTTCTGAATACAGACATATTTTCTTACCACTCTTCCTTGTCAGATGCAAAGCAATACCCAAAGACTTTCCAAGCTCAGAAAAGCCGTAAAGATTTGAACTAACACCCCTGGTCTATTCTTAAATAGAGAGAGTGTTAAATGTCATCTGGGAGGGTGAAGTCTACTTAGAGTGGCAAGCCTAAGCTGTTCACTGCTCACCTTTTTCCCTGCATATTCTGTGTAATGAGGGTCCTTATAGAGTAAAGTCTTACTGTGATATGCTTATTAGAAGACTAAATAAGTAGAAATTATGAATATACTTAAAAACTTTAATAATGGGCTACCTGATACCCAGAAAAGACCTTTGTCAGCCACTTGGTATTGGATGAGATTCACCAATAAGTGCATCTGCTCTAACTCTAGTAAAGTTTGTAAACCACATCCAAGCCAATGAAACTAGATATTGATGAGCCAGGTCAGTCCCATAGAATCACCTGATCCACTTAATAAATCAGACCCATGTGAAAAAACACCTAACGTAAGTCATACTTTTTCAATGGATCAGGAAAAAGCACTCCACCATGAACACCACTGAGTTAAAATCAGTTTGTGGGCAGTTAGAACATTATGAGTGAACACAAGTAGCAAGGTATTCTCACCTGGAAACAGGAAACCAGTAATAGGGAGTTTCATCTACTATTATTCATTGCAGAGGTCAAATTATTTAACCTGACAGTCTAACTTTCCTTTTAAAAATGTGTGAAACTATTAAAATACCTTAGAAAAGGCAACCTGTTAAAATATCTTAGCAAAACCAGCTGTAGATTGCAGGGTCAGTCCACCCATTTCTCCTCCTGTGAGGGTGAGCTCTGGTTTGCAGTGCCTGTCCCAAGACATGAGGACCAGTGCGTGGCACTGAACACAGAGCCCAGATTATGGTAACAGTCAGTCTGCATTACTGGGATTCTCCAAAGCCAACAAAAATTGCAAAATTTATGACAAGTTCAGCCTCAGCCACCTCTCTGTATAACTGGTCTCATCTCTAAATGTGGCAGCATAAAAGTTTTTAAATGCTCCAGACTTCACAAACTAAAAATATGAAGCAGAAAGAGTATGTGTTAAGTAGAATGTGAATGGTTGTACTTACGTGTGAAAATTGTTTGCCACATGTGTCCTATATGGTTTTCTATTAGTATTCCTTAGGTGAATACTAAATACACCAAGAGGAGAGAGTTAAATATAGACCCTCATTTATGTTTATTAGACCATATGCTTTGCTGTCACGGGATATGAAATCTGCATGCTCCAGAGCTGAGAGAAACAATGCTTCCTGCTAATGTAGCTCCACAACTACTCACTTGTATTTTTGCTGTGGATCCAGTACTGAATGTCAACGAGATCTCCAAGACCTTATCAATTTAAAAACTGAACAATCAGTGAAAGTCTCATTGCCTTCCAGGGTGCAGATTTTGATCCAATGTGGGGTTTATATCCATGTAAAATATATTTTAAAAGTCCAGTTTTTTAGTAGATCAAGATGCATAACATAATAAATGTAATATTTTATGTGGTTGGTTTTGTTTTAATACTTTGGAGGAAAGAATGATGGTTAGGAGCTGATCACTGGAGGAATTGTGTGCTTTGAAAAATGTTTCCTATACATCACATTTCTACATGCAGGATGAATGGATGTATATTTTCACCCAAAATAGAACATGCAGTGATAGATTTCTTCATTTCAGTCAAATGTAGGTGTCTAGGTTGCCATCATTCATTATTAGATGGCTGTATTTACTGCTCCGAAATTATTCTTAATAACACTATTGTTCTCAACCTGCTTCTCAAACCCCAGAAGAGAAACTGGTACTGTGGCTAATTATTTTCAGCAATTCTGAATACAATAGAACTGTACACATTGGAATTACAAGTATGTGAATACATAAAAACACCCTCCCACACTGCTATAGAACTAGAGGCATTTAAAAAAAATGAAAATTTCCCATATTTATCCATATACCATAAATAGGAGCTATATCTGTGATGGATGGTGCATGGAATGGTGTTTTACTTTTCTCATCAGTTGTTTCACTCACTTCTCTTAAGAATACAGCTCTTGCTAACAGCAAAGAAACGGACACCTACTTTCCCTCCATGGCCATTTAAAAGTGTGTAATGGGTTAACTTTTGATCCATGGAAGTATTCCATATCTTCCTTTAACATAACCCAACATATGAATAGGGGGTAGATAAGAGAGTACATTCACTTCTTCTTCCGGCAAGGCTGGGGAGCAGAAGGTCCCTGCGTTGGTCCTGTCTGCTGCCGAGCCTGCAGAAAATATTTAACGGGTCAGATTTGGTCTGGCTCTCCACGAGGGAGGTGGCATGGTAAGATTTCATTAATTCCTTATTTTGTTAGTTACTGGGTGTTATAGTTGTATGCCGGGTGTTATATAGATCTTTTTTTCCCTTTTTCCCATTTCCCTACCCCTCTTCCATCGCTCCTTTGCATATCTTTGTGGTGCAGTTCTTTGTATTTAGAAAAATATAGAAATACATATATGTAGTGTGATTTCAGTTTCTTCCATAGTTCTTTTTTTCTTTGAAAGGGGGTAAAGTTTGGGAGAGAGGCAGACTGAGCAGTTTGAGAGATTGGGAAAGCTAGCTCAAACCAGCTCAAAGTGATAGCCTCACACCATTTGTTGTTTCCATTACAGTGTGGTTAGAAAAAGAACAGATACTGAAGGCTTATTTCTGACTTGGCATTTGACCCTGAAACTCAAAAATAGCAGGCGTAATGTTTGAAGTATCCACTAGAATATGCTTCATATGATCCCTCTGCAAAGCGACCTGGTCTGCAACATCCAGAGGGCTACATTTGAAGGTGAGTGAAACAGCTGAAGGCAGACTTAATAGTCTTCTTCATTGTTTGGATCTTGGAAGTCTCCAATTTAAATTTTCCTTAGCTTCTTGCAGATGGCTCAGAGATGAGGTCCAAAACCAGCTTCTGGAACACAATGTAGCACACATGCTGGCCCCTCATTATCCACTCAGACAATGGCTAAAGGGTATTGGTATAACCTATGTTCCTATATTTGTTCTGCTCTGCACTCAGCCAAGAGGAGGTGGTAGGGAGTGCCAAAGTCCCTCATTTGTCACCAGGAAAAGGAAAAACTGAAACTAAGAGGAACAACCTGAAAAACAAAAGAAAACAAAAACCCACATCACTACCACTCCCTGAAAAACCGACAAAGAACAATAAATAACTTGATTTTATCTTAATCTAATACCTTTCTATTAACCAATTAAAGCCTATTGATATGTTCAAGACCAGATTGGATGAGGTCTTCAGCAACCTGATTCCATGGAAGGTGTTCCTGACCATGTCAGGGGGGGTTGGAACTGGTTGATCTTTAAGGTCCCTTCCAACCTAACTCATTCTATAATTTTATGGATGGATTTTAAAAATTAGCCTCTTCAGCCTGAATTCACCCTTTCTGACATTGTGTCTTATATTTACCTAATTGCATCAGGCTGGTTTAGGGGCTTTTTCTGTAGTCAAAGGTGTTTCCTCTCCTAATATAGATTTCCCTAAAGGGCAATTTATCCTCCTAATCATTTTTCAAATTTTAGCTAAGTAGATGACCACTTTTTTGAGAGAAAAACAGATGAGACAAATGCCACTTTTGGGGCCCTGAGCCAAAATGTATCAGCAATGCAAATGTATCAGCAATGGACAAATCCACACTACTCAAATAATTTGAAATTTCAGTCTTAATAACTCTTGAAAGTGAGAGAGAAGAGTTGCATAGACTTATAAAATACTATTCTACTTGAAATATGAAGATGTAAAAATAACATATTTTATGGAAGACACCTGTTCCTGTGGAGTGTCTTGTTTCCTGTACTTTCTTAAAAAAAAAAAAAGTGTCAAGTTCTTTTCTCCTCAGCAATACATAATGAGGTTGATAGTAGATACACTGCTATTTTGCACTAGTAGATGCTGCATTTATAAGGCTTTAAAATAATTCTGTTTAGCAGCTTGGTGTAAGATGAAAGCATTTACACATTGCATATTCCTAGTCAAGAAATACAAGTTATATAATTTACACAGAGATAACAACATCTGGCACAATTCTTACTGCTGGGAATAGTAGAAACTGCACAAGGTATCCCCATTATCCTATCAGCCTAATTCTCCTAAGCTCATTTTAATGAAGCACAGAAATGTGACTGTCTATTCAGCCTCTCATCCTGAGAACATATTGTAATTAACTGCCTGAGCAGCTGTACAGCAGTAGGAGAAGGCTTTAAATGATGTGACTCTGTTGATATTACTTGTGTTAAAATGATTTTGGAGATTGGAAAGGAAGATCTGATTGCCTTTTAAAGCCTAAATGAGTTCTGACACCTGAAGGAGGAAGAAATAACCTGCAGACTTCATGCCAGCAGTTTGTAAAATGCATTTGGAGGCTTGATCATCATGACCTAACCTTTGTAATTATTTCAGCCCTTCCAGTTTTTGTCATGTATTTGATCCTCAGATGCTGTTTAATTGATACTGTGAATGTTAATATAAACTCGATGGCAAAGGAACAGCTTTTCACTCCGTAAGCCAATTTCTTCATTACAAGGAACCTAGATACCACCTATTACTTTTCTCATGAATAAATAGCAACAGTTCATTGAAAACCTGCAGAAAAATGTACTTGGAGAAACTGTTGCAACAGTTTATTAAATGGGAGCAAATGGAGTTTGTAACTGGCAGACATGCAGTTTGTAAGGCAAAGATAGGACAAATATAACACATTAATGGATTATTATCTATGGTTAACATACTGTCTTCTGTAGGATGACATAATAGTTCTGAAAAGCTGATTGCTAGCTTTGTTTCTAAAAAAACAGATTGAGAGATGAATAATAATTATGGAATAGAGTCCAATATGCTGATCTATCATTAAATGCAGCCGTGAGTCAAAAGGCTGCTTAAAGGCTTCTGCACATCCGTGTCCTGTTCCGGTCACTTTTGTCAATAATATGAGATTTCATTAGAAGAAGACTTCCAGGTTACATTCCAGCCAACTGACAATCCACCACTACTGAAATTTCATTGTTAAACAGTGACAGCAAATCTTCAAGCAGAAGAAAGACCTAAGAAGAAAACATATCTTAGATTTTATGGTAAGCATCTAATGTCAGAGCCTTTATCCTCCACATATTGCCACATTTAACAGTCTGCACCATTCTTTTAACAAAGTCTTCAAGGACTTATGTTAGGCTTTGAAACTGGGCTTCAATTAAATTCTGTGGGAAAGCTCTATGTGGCCTGGCTCATCCTTTCCCTAAGAGGAGATGAGACATGTTTCTTCATGTTACCAGAAATACGTTTCACTTGTCTATTTGGTTTGCTATAAGCAGGAAGAGTTAGCTGAGGATGTCAAGGACATAATTCGAAGTTTATTGTCAAGGGAAAGAGTAAGACTGAGAGTAATCTAGTTCAACATGTCGCGCATCTTTAAGAACCTCTGAATCCTACATCCATCTGGGGGGTTAATCCAGCGCAGGGGCTGTCAAGAGGACATGTGGCTCTAAGTGATCCTGGAGAATCAGCAAGGTTGTTGTTTAGTAAGGCCTGTGATCCCATGAATATTTTTCATTTGGTTCTGTCTGTAAAAAAAAAAGGCCTTCTTGCAATTCACATTTATAGATACCCTTCCTCTAGGGCTAGCCTTCATCATCACTCCTAGGGCCACAAAGATGATCAGAGGGCTGAAGCACCTCCCTGGGCTTATTCAGCCTAGACAAAAGAAGGTTCTGGGGAGACCTTATAGCAGCCTTCCAGCACTTTAAGGGGGTCTACAGGAAAGCTGTGGAGGGGTACTTTATCAGGGAGTGCAGTGATATGACAAGAGGGACTGGTTTTAAGATGAAAGAGATGAGATTTAGATTAAATATTAGGAAGAAATTTTTTACTGTGAGGATAAGCGGCAGTGGAACAAGTTGTCCAGGAATGCTGTGGATGCCCCATCCCTGAAGGTGTTCAGGATCAGGTTGGATGAGGTTTTGAGCAACCTGATCCAGTGGAAAGTGTCCCTGCCCATGGCAGAGGGGTGGGAACTGGATGATCTTTAAGGTCTGTTCCAAACCAACCCATTCCACGATTCTATGATTCATAACCATATGTCTTAGCTAGCTATGTTTTCCATCTGTAGCTTCTTGTTTGCAAAAATCACTTGATGCATCTTATTTAAGAACATAAGGTCCCCTGTGAGGAAAATATTTCTCACAAGCTAGTTGTGTATTGCTCACTGCAGAAGCTTTTGGGTCTTATTAGTGTTATTATTTGTATTTCAGAGAGCACCACAGAGATTTGAGAACAGTTGTTCTTTGGCTGGAAGAATGGGTTTCCCCATGAAAAGTTGCTTCTGGAACATTAAAATTAAAAGTGAAAATGCCACAGCACAAACCACACAAAGTGGCATTCTGACATGATTATAGGGGAATATAAATTACAGTCACATTAAGACTAAATACTAAATACCAGCATAAATATTTGTCTCTTCCAGCTATAGATTCTATAAGTGCCTAAGAGTACCTAAGGTTTTGTTCTAAGAATATGAGTTTTCATATTGGCACTGTTATGAGCAGTATTAATACATCACTTGAAGTACATTTGTCTTCATCATTCAGAGTATCCCTTTTCATTAGTGCTGGAAATTCAGTCAGAAACATGCTGTATTCATTCCACTGATTATGATCTAAACTACTCTCTTGGGTGAGAAATGCAAAATCCATTTATTCTGCTTTAATTAGACCTCTAGCAAATCCTTAACAAATGGCAATTTTGTGCAGAAGACGAGAGAGATATTTCCTTTAGTCTTTTCCTACCATGACAGCAGGATGACAGAAGGAGCTAGGAGTTAATAAGAAACATTAAGCAAAATTTGCCCTTGTAGCAGCTAGCACTTCAGCTGCTGTTTCATATTTCTTCCATGACATCTCACACACTTCTGGACTTTTAACATTTGCCCATGGCTTTCAGGCTGTGCACACCACGGTAATAAGATAAACTGCTTTAAAAAGATTGTATTAATACCATCAGGGCTGACGCAGCACTGATGTCAGTGGAGGTAAGGGAGAGTATTGAACTCCTCACCTCTGTTCCTATTACAGGGAGAGTGAAAAATGGATACCATGATACTGTCGGCATTGCAAGCTGTCTCCAGCTGCCCAGGATCAACAGTCAAGATCAAAGGATGGGGAGTGCCAGGGCGCCCACACCCACAGTGCTCAAGATGTGAGTGTTGTGCTCCAGGAATAACAATGGGATTTATCTGGGCAGAGGAAAGAAGGGGTGTTAAAATATTGCCCTTGCTCTTTCCCAAGAAACCAAAACCTGACCATTGGCTTAAAAATATAGTCGTGCTTTCTGGGAATACTGTCACACTGCAGATTTATTAAGCTACATTTGACCACCCCAGTGGTGTTTTATGCACTGTCTGGCCATTGACAGGTTAGAGAAACAGCTAATTTCTCAGCTGCAATATTCCTTGTCCTAAAAAAAAAGGACACTAGCTGATGGGAAAAGCAGTGACTAAGGCACTGTTGTGATATAAATTCCTTCCCAGGCCTGCCCTTTGCCTACCCTCTGACTCTCAACAAGTCACTGTTTTTACCCTCTTTCTCTTAGATGCTTGATCTTATTCAGGGCAAATCTTTAGGGCAGAAGCGTCTTCTTAAATGAGTTTGTCTAACACCAAAAATGACGGAATTTCCCAAGTGCAACTGCAGTGTATAAATAGTAAGGAGGCCAGCTGGCTGCAGAGTGTAAAAGGTTTCTGCTCTGCATTGTTTATCCTTTCCAAACTGTGTAAACTTGCAAATATCAAAAGGAAAGAGTCCAAAGGCAAAGGAGAAGGAAGGGAGGGAAACCATGTACTAGCAGCTCAAGATAAATCATTTAGCAGTTCATCATCTGGCTTCTTTGAGATAAAAAGCCAACATAGAGAAATCAAGAGCAATTAAGCCTCAACCTATGAAATGTCTTTGGCTATACTCAAGCCTTCATTTTTTATTCTATGTGTTTTGAACTTTGTATATTTTGTCTCTTCTCCGAATAATGGATTTGATCATTATTATTAGTCATTATTTTCATCATGGTTTTTATTACACTCTTGAAGGTACAAGATATGGCTGAAAATTGACCAGCCTGCAGTTGTAGAATATTTGGAATTTTAAGGATGTCTTTCACATGCCTAGTAAAGACATAATAGGGATAAGAGGGATGAAAGCCAAAATTTAAATATCTGTCCTGGAAGGCTTTTTATCACAGAATGGCTGGGCTTGGAAGGGACCTCTGGAGATCATCCAGTCCATATCTCTGTTAAAGGAGGTTCACCTACAGCAGGTTGCACAAGAATGTATTCAGGCATGTTTTTAGTATCTCCAGGGAAGGACACTCCATAAACTCCCTTGGAACTGCTTCATCACCTCACAGTAAAGAAGTTTTTCCTAATGTTGAGGTGAAACTTCCTGTGCTTCAGTTTGTGCCCCTGGTCCTGTTGGCGAGAAAACAAAGAGTTTCATAAACCAAGAACTGCAGAAATTTCTGCCAGAACCAAGAGAAAGAGTTGCAAACTCTCTCTCTGGGTTTTTTGGACCAATTTGAATGTGTTTCCCAACAGCTCAGCGGCCTTGGTAACTTTCAGCATAGCAGGGTGGTGGAATATTGCTGTTTTGGCATGGATTGCGTCAAAGGTCAGGCTAACTCATTACAGGGATTCTATCTGGGCTTAAATAGAAAATACAAACAGCAGAAGAAGCACAAAGCCTGGACAGCTGGGAATCTAAGAGAGATTTTATAAAAATGCAAGCCTCTTGGGGATTAGAGTGAGGACAAGTACATGCCTTATAGTAATAAGGAAAGGACTCTGCATAAAGGTGAGCATGACAAATAACACAGAAGACACAGATTCTGCCTTTATAAAAAGAGTAAACATCTACCTCTAGGGTATTAATTTAGGTGGAGAGTACATCCAACCTAGTCCTCTTCCGAAGTTAAACACTGCAAACACGGTGAAGGGGAACTCTCACTTGCAAAGCTCACAAGGTAAACATGAGTGTCCACAGGCAGGCAAGGGAAATACAAAGAAACCAGAACACACTGTTGGTCAAACTGGTAAGACCACCAGTTTCAGGAGAGGAAGGACCTAAGCCTTTGCTCACACAACAAACAGGGATTTTAGGGAGGGGTTTCAGTGGAGAATCATAACAGAGCAATTCAAAGCTGGCTGTGGGGTTTACATACCTAATACAAGGGGAGGCTTCAGAGAAGCCACGGAGGAGCTTGCTTGAAAGCAAAAAGCAAGAAACTGAGGTCATGCAAAGGCCCGATTGGGGACAGAAAGATGTGGAAGGTGAGAAAAAGAGGGCAAATATGTAGGCTGTGAAATATTTTCAACTCATTCTTCCTGGATATACCATAGGCCAATGAACAGCACAAGCAGGATGTGATGAGCAATGTGTTTTGAATGGGCAGGAGAGGGGAAAGGGAAAATGTCTACTTTATGACAAAGATGGGGTAGAAGATGTCACCCTAGTGACAAATTCAAGAGATGCGGCAGGGAAGAGAGCAGAATGTGTGCCAGATTCAGGGCCGTGGTGAGACTACGCATTCACAGAAGAGATAAAAGAGCCAGACAGAGGTTTTAGAATCATAGAATCATAGAATTATCTGGGTTGGAAGAGACCTCCAAGATCATCTAGTCTAACCCTTAATCCAACACTATCATGATTACTAGATCATGGCACTAAGTGCCACATCCAGTCTTATTTTAAACACCTCCAGGGATGGTGAATTCACCACCTCTCTGGGCAGGCCATTCCAATGCCTGATTACTTGCTCTGTGAAGAACTTTTTTCTAATATCCAGCCTAAACCTTCCCTGGCAGTTTAAGCTCGTGCCCTCTTGTTCTGTTGCTGGTTGCCTGGGAGAAGAATTCGACCCCCACCTGTCTACAACCTCCTTTCAGATAATTGTAGAGAGCGATGAGGTCACCCCTGAGCCTCCTCTTCTCCAGATAGGAGATTAGTTGTGGAGCAGTCTTCATGTACTGTCCAGAACAGGATTTATTCTCAAAACAGCTGATAGGACAGATCTGCTCTTTTGATGTTTTTAAAATAAATGCTTCAGGAGTCCTGCAGCCAGCAAGCTAATCCAGCCAATGCCAGCCATAGGTGGGCCGCTGGCACATCACAGCGAGGAAATACAACTCTATTGATTTAAAGACGTATGAGTCTCTTGCTAGAAAAATCATTTTATTCAATGGTTTCTTCATTGCATTTAATCATGGGAGTAGGTTTTCCATTATACTCAAATGACATTTTCTCCTTTGCTAGGAGACAGATGGAAAAGCATATAACAAATGCATGGAGAGAAGCATTTTTAAACAAGTATGCACAATTGAAACAAACTTTAATGACAAGAAAGGTCAGTCTACGAGGTCCTTTCACATACATGTGTATAGTGCAGAACATTCCAACTGCTAAACTGTTAATAGAGTAGTGCTCAGGACCAAAATGAAATGACCAAGCGATACCTACCTTTGCTCTCTCCTTCAACAAGGTTTATTAGCCCAGACAGAAATGCAGTATATTTTCTCAGAGTGTAGTCAGGTTGTTGTTTCTCTGTATTTCTCATGGTCTCACAAATCTTATGGTAGAATCATAGAATGGTTCAGCTTGGTCATCTAATTTCACTCCCGCTGCCATGGCCAGGGGCACGTTTCACTAGACTAGGTTGCCTCATCCAACCTGGCCTTGAACAATTCCAGGTGTGGGGCATCCATGACTTCCCCGGGCAACTTGTTCCGGTACCTCACCACCCTAAGAAGAAGAAAATTCTTCCTAATATTTATGGCATATCTCCCCACTTTCACCTTAAAATCACTACCCCTTACCCTATCATGGCACTCCCTGATAAAAAGCCCCTCCCCAGCTTTTCTGTAGCCCCCTTTAAGAATTGGAAGGCTGCTATAAGGTCTCCCTGGAGACTTCTCTTCTCTAGGCTAAAAAACCCCAACTCTCTCAGCCTGTCCTCATATGGGAGGAGCTCCAGCCCTCTGATCATGTTCATGGTCTCCTGTGGACTCGCTCTGACAGATCCATGTCCTTCCTGTGCCTAGGACTTTAGAACTGAATACAATACTCCAGGTGGGGCCTCATTAGAATAGAGAGGATGGACAGAATCACCTCCCTTGAAATGCTGGTCACACTTCTTTTGATGCAGCCCAGCATATGGTTGGCTTTCTGGGTTGCAAGCATGCATTGCTGGCTCATGTCAAGCTTCTCATCCACCAGCACCCCGAAGTCCTTCTTCAGAGGTACTCTCAATCCATTTTCTGCCCACCCTGTAATTGTGCTTGGGATTGCCCCATCCCAGATACCGGACCTTGCATTTGGCCTTGCTGAATTTCATGAGGTAGCACAGGTCCTCCTCTCAAGCCTGTCAAGGTCCCTCTGATGACATCACTTCCCTTCAACATGTCGACTACGCCACACAGCTTGGTGTCATTGTAAACTTGCTGAGTGTATGCAGCAAAGATGTTAAACAACAGAGGTACCAATATCCAGCTCTGAGGAACATCACTCGTCATTAATCCCCACTTGGACATTGAGCCTTTAAATATAATTCTTGGAGTGTGACCATCCAGCCAATTCCTTATCTACTGAATGGTCCACCCATCAAATCCATGTCTCTCTAATCTAGAGACAAGAATGTCATGTGGGACAATGTCAATACTGCCAGTTGTGCATCCAGAGGGATGGAGTGCATTTCCTTGACGCATGATGGCTGGAAATCTGAGAGACAGAGATTCAAAACACCTCACATCAGAAAACATTACCTTCCTGGTTTCTGGGTACTGTTTTCTTCACTGTCATGGGTTTGAACATCTTCAGTCTGCCTTGGATGTACGCATGGCAAAGAGCCCCTGTAATTATAGCAGCATGGGCCAGAAGAATTACAGACTCTAGGATGAAATTAGACATTGTTGCCCAAATCTGATCAAGGGACCTTGAAGGTGACATTGGCACCAACCCAATCTGAATGAGTAACAGCAGAGATGTTAATGTTTGCATTTACATGTATAGGGAACTTTAGTGCTGACCAAAAAGACACGTAGACAATGGACAATAAAGAGGATATCAAGAGAACTGCCATTTTGAAGCATTGCTCTGAGATATTGGCTTCCACATTCTGCAGAACATTAGTCTATATACAGCCTTAACTTAGGTGACTTCAATCCTACCTTCACTGCAAATATGTGGAATTGAATTGTGTTCTGTACTTACTTCTGCAGTAAGATCTTCAGGGATGCCAAGCTCTTAAGTTGGTATCAAAACACATTTATCACCCTGCTGTATTTTCATTAGTTGTGTAACTGTGCCTTCCTAATCCAATACTCTGATTCCATTAGTCCTGACACAGAACAGTTGATATAACAGAAGGGCCCTTGCCTATCTTCTTCATTATCTTTTTGACATTTCTAGATCTTGTACTTATTCTACTTTCTGAAGATAATTATTTGAATCACTTATTTCTTAGCTTATTGTTATATTTTATACTCAGGCCTCAGTGTAATCATGGCAAAGAAACTCACATTTGATCAAATCTATTTTCTTTTCTCCCTCTGGTCATCCAAAACTGTAATTGGATTGTTGTGTAGGTCTAGTGAAAATACCATTTTCCATTTTCAGGCATCAAAGGTCTTCACAAGTATTTATTGATTGCTGTCTTTTACAAATCCTCTTTGAAGCCTGTAAGGTCTGTAATATCTGTTTAACCAATGGATAAACAAGGTGTGGAGTTCCTCTTTCAGCTTGAATGACATACTAACATTGATATTTTTATTAAATTCCTTATTTCATGTCAAAATCTGATAGGAAAATTCACCTTTCTTTTACAAGCCCGGGTCTGGACTCCACAGCCCATGAGTTTTACTCCCACTCACTGTTAGCTCAGAGCATTGCAGTGGAGTGCACACACTGTGTAAGGTGGGGCAGAGTTCTGGGGTCTTTCTCTGATTCGTGGAGATGTGAGCAAACAGTTACTGGGAATGTTTCCTGGACACTGCTGGCACTCAAGCTGTGCCTGGGATAATCTCTCAAGAGTGCCACAGGTTAGAAAATGTACAAGAAAGTCTTCAACCAAAGTTGAGGCAATAACAACCCTCTGCCTTCCCATGCAGTGAGAGATTTAAGAGCTGCGATCCCACCTCTCTCTTTGATCTCCCTCACCTCCTCCAATTTAACAATTTTCATAAGCTGCATGCTTTTTCAGGAACATTCAAGGGGCAGTTAAACATTTTGCCTTTAAACAACTGAAATAATTTTTTTTCAGAATGGCTTGAAATGCTTTCTTTTGAACTATTTTGGCACCAACCTGCATTTCACCCGCCAGGCATTCAGCATGGTAGGTGAATTATTTTATCAATCTTCTCCACTAAGAACTCTGTTCTCTGGATGGAGTTACACACCTATCATGGATGTATTCTGGTATCCTTTTTCCATATGAAATAAGTTGGGCTTTTTTAGTTTCCTCCAAGAAAATAAGCTGCTGGGTTATCCTTTTCTCTATGTTCGTATTTCTTTTGCTCCAGCATGAGAAACCACAATTCCCATGCTATTCCAGAGAAAAACTCATTACAATCATGTATTTCCTAATCTCCATTAAAAGCACATTTCCAGGTAATCCTAATTGTGGAAGCACATTCGAATGGATAGTCAAGTACGTCTCCTCTATTTTATATCATCATCTACCACGCTGCAGCTAAAACTCCTTTTCTCAAGGCCTGTGTGACTGGCATTTCTGTCTGATAGGCTTTAGGCCACCTCCACTCTACAGTCATCTAACTCTTCCTAAGCAACATCCCTAGCCCACTCTGTGACGAATGTGCTGCTTTATTTTTCTCATAGGATATTTTCTGATGTTTACCCCTGCTTTTCAGTAACAGTTGTTAATGTGTACTTTTAAATATTAGTTACCAAGCCAGAGATCGTTTTTTCCCTTTGATAATTTAACCTTCATCACAATTTTCTTTTAATTTCATCGCTATGCTACTCAGTTCACTGTTTTAGTTTTCTTATATCTAGTTTATTCATCTTAAGTACTTATGTCTTACATGCCAAGGGAAAAATGTGTTGTTGACTTACTTGAAGAACCTCATATCTTATCAAAGGAAGCTTCAGATTATTCTGGGGAACCTGTTTTTTACAAAGTCTTGTAACGTGTCAATTTATTTCCATGCATTCCAGTATTTTCCTTAAATATTTCTTCTAAAGTCTTAGTAACACTTGGTATAAAACTATTTTGGTTGTAATCAGCCAGTTCCCTTTTATTTTTTTCGTTGGATAAATCTACTCAAATCATCTGATTTGACAAGATCTCTGATGAAAACAAGAGTTGTTAGAACAGTGCAGAAGGAAAATACTTATCTGAATACCACAGGCCAGCTACTTTTCATCAGTTCACTGAAACCCACATGGTTGATGAACATAGGCTTGTGAATTCAGAGTCAGATATTAGCCCTATACTTAAAGCCAACTTTTTTACAAATTTTGGCACTTCAGGACAAGGTAATTTAAAAGCCTGATATCCCAAAATATGCCTGCCAGATTACTTATTAGGTGTGGTGCTGATTTTGCTGTTGCCAGTAAACATAAGCCCCTATCAATCTCGGTTTACATTGCCACATCAAGTTGCAAGCTGTGCAGGCTGATGACTCAGATTCACAATCATCTCTGATTTCGCAGCAACAGTTGAAGAATTTATCTTCCAGACTTCTTCAGCTGCTGCAGGTAAATCCAGTGTTAATCAGAATCTGAATCACCCTCATTTTCCTGGCTATCCAGCTAACAACATTGTAATTACTCTGAAGGAGACAATAACATTTGTATAATCATAGGACAATCCTGGGGTACTAAAAGATTACTCGAAAAACATTGCAAAATTGACTAAGTATATGGAGATTTTAACCCATATTGAGACACTGCTGATTTTGCTTCCTTCAAAATTTTCCAGCCAGTTTTTCACCTAGCAGAGGGTTTGTCCGTCCAGGCCAATGGCAGCCAGTTTCTCAATCAAGAATGCTGTGAGAAACGGTGTCAAAGGCTTTACTGATGTCCAAGTACAGCACATCCACAGCCTTTCCCTCATCCATTAACTGGGTAACTTTGTCATAGAAGGAGAAGAGATTGATCTGGCAGGACCTGCCTTTCATAAGCCCATATTGACTGGGTCTGATCACCTGATTGTCCTGCACGTTCTGTGTGATAGCATTCAGTATGATCCTGCTCCAGGCCTTCCCCGGTACCAAGGTCAGACTGACAGGCTTTGGCTTACTCCAAGTATTACTTAACAACAACTAAAACTTCGGTGTGTTATCAACATTATTATCATCCTAAATCTAGAACATAGCATTATAACCTTTACTAGGGAGAAAATTGACTTTATCCCATTTGAAACCAGGAAAGCAGGAGCTTTGCCATGCACAGTCCTCATATACCCAAGAGTAACTCCTATAAACGGTAAAGGAAGAAAAAGAATCACCTACATGATTCTGCAGTGCAAGTAGATTTCTACAAAGGTAAAAACAGTTGCATTAATAGATGCAAAAAATGTATGCATGCAGATATACGGCAAATATTTTTTTTGGCTCACAGTAAAAAGAAGCAATTTCATATTTCAAGTGACAAATGACTTGTTATTTAGCAGAGTTGATTAAATTTGTTTTTTTGGTTAGAAAAAAGAATGTGTTGCAGTTCACTGATACAGAAACAATTAAAATAGATTGGTTTTGCCGATGCTATTCCAGACAGGAACTAATTATCTCTTTATGCAATCACATCTATAAAAGGATAATTGATTTGAATGAGTACAATATTTCATAGAGACATAAGTGAGTACAACACCTATTTTACCTCCACAGTATTTTCTTATAGTCTTAAAAAACTTGATTCTTAATACTGACTGGTTTACCAATTGCTTGTTTTTATTTTATATGTACGTATGCATTAATTTACACATTTCCCCCATGGATATATATTTAGACATAAAAATGTTGGGCTTCAGAAAACCAACAAACTAGCCTGGAGCACTGCAGAGAAGCCACAGCTTACTTAAATGACTCAATGATTTCTAAACCTTCTGTTAAATTTTGTTGCTTCCAGAAGCTGTCCCAAAGAGACACTTTATTTTTGGGAGGCAGGAGGGATATTAAGTCAAGCAGCATAAATTTCTTCTGTATCTTTGGCCTAGTGGGTGCTCTGCCTAGAGATTAGGACTCTATACAATGGCATATTTCCTGCTGATCCTTGCAAATCCTCTGACTTGTAGAAATATGATCTCCACTGGCATGAGTGGGAGATAAAGCGGAATAGTGCCAGACAAGGGCTGCAAATCCAAAAGAAGACTTACAAGGTGTGACATGGGAAAACCAGCTAAAGGAATTTACGTCAACTGGTGTAGAGAACACTCATGTGACAGATACAGTGATAATATTTAGAGAATGTGTTAAAATGTCAGTGAGAGTGGAAATTCAAGTATGCTATTTGAAAGTGATTGATGACATTTAGCTGTCAGGTCAATTACCTATTGGAACTATTTATATAGGGCAGTAATAACTAGGAACAACTGAGGAGGAAGGCTGGTTTGTACTTGTCCATCATGAGTGACTGAGAATCACTGCTACTCCATCTCTGAGAAAGGCGAAGGTGTTACTAGGACATGAAATGAGATTTTTCAGTATATAGAGTGAAATACAAACATCACTACATCTCACAGAAACCTTGGTGTCCTTATTTCTGGAAAAACCTCACCTGTAGTACTCTGAGCCAGTGAGGTCCCAGCACTCAAGAACCCAGACTGCTGAAGAAAAAGAGTAATGTGGCTGGGCTGCTGTGCAAAAGGCAACTGGGCACACCGAGGCTTGTTCAAGCTGTCGTGAAAAAAATGAGAATAGATTTTCTTAAAAATTCTAAATACTTAAAATTCATTACAGTCTTGTATTTCCTAATCTCCATTAAAAGCACATTTCCAGCTAATCCTAATTGTGGAAGCACATTTGAATGGATAGTCAAGTACATCTCCTCTATTTTATATCATGATCACAGTATCACAGTATTACAAGGTTGGAAAGGACCTCTGAGATCATCAAGTCCAACCTATAACCCAACACTAACACCAACACTAACACCATCATCTAAACCATGGCACTCAGTGCCTCATCCAGTCTCCCCTTAAACACCTCCAGGGTCGACGACTCCACCACCTCCCTGGGCAGCCCATTCCAATGGCCAATAACCCTTTCAGTGAAGAACTTTTTCCTCACATCAAGCCTAAACTTTCCCTGACAAAGCCTAAGTCCATCCCCTCTAGTTCTGCCACTGGTCACCTGAGAGAAGAGACCAATCCCTGCCCGACTACAACCTCCTTTTAGGGAGTTGTAGAGAGCAATGAGGTCTCCCCTGAGCCTCCTCTTCTCTAGACTAAACAGCCCCAACTCCCTCAGTCGCTCCTCATAGGGCTTGTGCTCCAGCCCCTTCACCATCTTCGTTGCCCTCCTCTGAACACATTCCAGTATCCTAACATCTTTCCCAAACTGGGGGGCCCAGAACTGGACACAATATTCAAGATGAGGCCTGACCAGTGCCGAGTACAGGGGGACAATAACGTCTCTGGTCCTGCTCACTACACTATTCCTGATGCAGGCCAGAATGCCATTGGCCTTCTTGGCCACCTGGGCACACTGCTGGCTCATGTTGAGCTTCCTGTCAACCAGCACTCCCAGGTCCTTTTCTGCCTGACTACTCTCCAGCCACTCTGTCCCCAGTCTATAGCTCTGCATGGGATTGTTGTGTCCAAAATGAAGTACCCAACATTTGGACTTATTAAACATCATCCCATTAGAATCAGCTCATCTCTCCAATCTGTCCAGGTCCCTCTGTAGGGCCATCCTACTCTCTAACAGATCAACCCTTCCTCCCAGCTTGGTATCATCTGCAAACTTGCTGATGATGGATTCAATCCCCTCATCCAGATCATCAATAAAGATATTAAACAGGACGGGACCCAACACCGATCCCTGGGGGACACCACTGGTGACCGGACACCAACTGGATGAAACACCATTCAGCACCACTCTCTGGGCTCGGCCATCCAGCCAATTCCTAACCCAGCACAGAGTGTTCCCATCTAAGCCACGGGCTGCCAGCTTCCCTAGGAGTCTACTGTGGGAGAGAGTGTCAAAGGCCTTGCTAAATTCCAGGTATACCACATCCACAGCCTTCCTCTCATCCACCAGGCGAGTCACATGGTCATAAAAGGAGATCAGGTTGGTCAGGCAGGACCTACCCCTCCTAAACCCATGCTGGCTGGGCATGATCTCTTGGCCATTCTACAAGTGCCGCATGATATCACCCAGGATTATCTGTTCCATGATTTTACCTGGGACCGAGGTCAAGCTGACAGGTCTGTAATTACCTGGATCATCCTTACAGCCCTTCTTATGGATGGACGTCACATTGGCCAACTTCCAATCTTCTGGGACCTCTCCAGTGAGCCAGGACTGCTGAAAGATGATGGAGAGCGGCTTAGCAAGCTCATCCGCCAGCTCTCTCAGCACCCTAGGATGGATCCCATCCGGCCCCATAGACTTATGAGGGTCCAAGTGGTTCAGCAGGTCTCTAACTTCCTCCTCATGGATTGCAGGAGGGTCATATTTCACCCTGCCCCCATCAGCCACTTCAGAGGGCAAACTGTCAAGCGAGCTGACATCCTTACTGTTGAAAACTGGGGCAAAGAAGGCATTAAGTACCTCAGCCTCCTCTGCATCTTTGGTTACTATATTTCCCTCCACATCCAACAAGGAGTGCAGGTCGCTGCCCCTTGACTTGACTGCCCCTCTGACTCTTACCCATAGACACTCAACCTGTTCATCACTGATCTCGACTTCAACAGCATCCAGGGTTTCCCTAGTGTAGAGGGCCACCCCTCCACCCCTCTTCTCATGCCTGTCTCTCCTGAAGAGCCTGTAGCCTTCCATGGCAGCACTCCAGTTATGACAGTCGTTCCACCACGTTTCCGTGATAGCAACAATATCATAGCTCTCCTGCTCGACCAGGACTTCCAGCTCCTCCTGTTTTTTTCCCATACTGCGTGTGTTTGTATACATGCACTTCAGTAGGGTTACTGACGACACCCTTTGAGATCGCTCATCCTTCACAGGAACATCATTGTTGAGCCTAGTAACTCCCTCCTCCCCCTTCATGCCTAGTTTAAAGCCCTCTCAACAAGCCCTGACAGCTCCTGGGTAGAATCCTCTTACGCTTCGGAGTTAGACGAGACCCATCTGGGTCAAGCAGGCCAGGTGCTATAAAGGTTTCCCCATGATCAAAGAACCCAAAATTCCTCTGCTGGCACCAGCCCCTAAGCCATTTATTAACTGCATATATTCTCTTGTTCCTATCTGTATACATCCCTGCCACCGGAGGAACCGAGCAGAACACCACCTGTGCTCCTGCCCTATCTATTGACCGACCCAGCTCCTGGAATTCCTTCTTAACTACCCTTGACCCTCTTTTTGCTAGCTCATCCCCACCAGCCTGTACCACCAGAAGTATGTAATAATCAGAGGGTTTAATTAGGTCTGGGAGTCTCTTGGTGATGTTGCCTACCGGGCCTTGGGGAAGGCAGCAGCCTTCCCTATGAGTTGGGTCCATCCTACAAATAGGGCCCTCTGTCCCTTTCAGAAGGGAGTCTCCCACTACAATGACCCTCCTTTTCTTTTTTCTTACTTGAGGTCCTGACCTGTCTGAAGGGCAATGTGAAGTTAACAGCCTCCTCAGGTGAGTTCTCTGTAATACTATCCTCCACCTGAGCATCAAATTCCAACTCCCCAAACCTGTTTTGTAGGGGCAGCTGGAAAGGTGGCATTTGAAAGGGAGGTCTATAACCCCCACGAGAGCAGACCTGCTCCCAGTCCTCCTCACCAACCAGGTCACTCCCTTTGTCCTGTTGATGAGGAATATGGCATTCCTCAGCCTCCTGGGGAGGATTACTGGGAGGAGAGAGGGTTCTACTCCACCAGTCTATCTCCCTTTCACTTTCACGAATACTTCTCACTCTTTCCACCTGATCCTTAAGATCTGCAACCATAAGGAGCAGATCTTGAATCTGTTCACACCTCAGACAAGCATTTTTGTTATGGTCCTCAGGAACCACAAGTAGGCTGAGACACTCCCTGCAGTCCCGAGTCTGGGCAGCTGCGTCCCGTAATACTGGTTCCGTTTGGATGCCTACACTCCTGGTGGCAGGGGCTTTACCGCGCCTGGTCACCATTGCTGCAGGGCAGTGGGAAGCCGAGCGCCTGCTTGCCCTGCCTGCGCGAACTGCCTGTACCGTGACCCTGCTCGCCGCTCCCAGGGAGATGTTGAAATGCCCCGCGGCTTCTCCCGGGTCCGCCCCCCTACACGCGGCCGGCCCACGTGACCGCTGCCGCTTCTGGGGTTCAGAGCGATTCCCCCTGCGGGGGTCCTCTCCTGAGCTTTAGCCTTTCACCAGGAACTCCCCACCCGCCCAGACTGAGCACCCGGCTGCAGTATTTACCGTTCCTGCCGCCGGTCACGCCGAATCATTGTGTCATCTACCACGCTGCAGCCAAAACTCCTTTTCTCAAGGCCTGTGTGACTGGCATTTCTGTCTGATAGGCTTTAGGCCACCTCCACTCTACAGTCATCTAACTCTTCCTAAGCAACATCCCTAGCCCACTCTGTGACGAATGTGCTGCTTTATTTTTCTCATAAGATATTTTCTGATGTTTACCCCTGCTTTTCAGTAACAGTTGTTAATGTGTACTTTTAAATATTAGTTACCAAGCCAGAGATCGTTTTTTCCCTTTGATAATTTAACCTTCATCACAATTTTCTTTTAATTTCATCGCTACGCTACTCAGTTCACTGTTTTAGTTTTCTTATATCTAGTTTATTCATCTTAAGTACTTATGTCTTACATGCCAAGGGAAAAATGTGTTGTTGACTTACTTGAAGAACCTCATATCTTATCAAAGGAAGCTTCAGATTATTCTGGGGAACCTGTTTTTTACAAAGTCTTGTAACGTGTCAATTTATTTCCATGCATTCCAGTATTTTCCTTAAATATTTCTTCTAAAGTCTTAGTAACACTTGGTATAAAACTATTTTGGTTGTAATCAGCCAGTTCCCTTTTATTTTTTTCGTTGGATAAATCTACTCAAATCATCTGATTTGACAAGATCTCTGATGAAAACAAAGAGTTGTTAGAACAGTGCAGAGGGAAAATACTTATCTGAATACCACAGGCCAGCTACTTTTCATCAGTTCGCTGAAACCCACGTGGTTGATGAACATAGGCTTGTGAATTCAGAGTCAGATATTAGCCCTATACTTAAAGCCAACTTTTTTACAAATTTTGGCACTTCAGGACAAGGTAATTTAAAAGCCTGATATCCCAAAATATGCCTGCCAGATTACTTATTAGGTGTGGTGCTGATTTTGCTGTTGCCAGTAAACATAAGCCCCTATCAATCTCGGTTTACATTGCCACATCAAGTTGCAAGCTGTGCAGGCTGATGACTCAGATTCATAATCATCTCTGATTTTGCAGCAACAGTTGAAGAATTTATCTTCCAGACCTCTTCAGCTGCTGCAGGTAAATCCAGTGTTAATCAGAATCTGAATCACCCTCGTTTTCCTGGCTATCCAGCTAGCAACGCACAGAGTCATGAGTGTTGTGATGCAAATCTCTGCTCTCTACTCCAGATGTCTAAGTCTTATCAGAAAGGATGTCATTCAAAATACTGTGGGTAGACTTCAGCTATGCCATTGTCTCATCAGTTTGTGAAAAGAGATTATTATTATTATTACTATTAATAAGAATTTTAAAAATTATTGTATTCCAATGCCTTGGAAAGAAATACACCAAGAAACAGATCCATACTGTTCATATTCCAGGGGAAATTGTGTCTCTGTTGTTACAGTTGATGTTTCAGTTGCCAGCTACATCAATGACAGGCTGAGAGATACGAAAGCTGTTGCTCTACTATTGGACAGTACTTTGTGGAAAAAAAGCCTTAGTAGGAGCAGAGAGTTTTGTGCTTGCTGTTAAGTGATGGGATTAGCTCCCATCTGAGTACAGACATGATCTTGACATGCAGGAGGCTTTTGAAAATGGTTTGGCCTGAAAGCGAACAAGGGTCTCTGGCAGTAGCTGAGATTTGAAGTGGCAAGTGCCACAGGGTAGCTGACAGGCACAGAGAAAAGGACATGGTGGGATATAACGACTGCCTACAACGACAAATAAACGTTCCTGGACCTTGAAGTCAAGTGACACACATCAGCCCATACCAACACTTGTAAGCCATGGTAGTCCCCAAAATAAGGTAGCTGCATACAAACTACTCTTGGGAATTGTATTCAGGGGCTGCTGGGTACTGCATAAGTTGGGATCGAACAAATTCTTTACAGGGAAAAGCCTAGGGATTTACCTGCACATTGAGACACATACGTGTGCCCAGGAGTATGCTAGGAACTACAGAGGCAGCTGGAGGATATAAATGGTTGCAAAACCAGTACTTCACTTTTAGAGCAGGAATAATGATGGAAAAGTCTGTGCTCATTAGCATCTAGCCCTCATAATATAGTTGATGAAAAAGTCACAAATAAGTCTGGCTACTCTATGCAAATGAATTACAGCACTTAATCCAAAATACAGCAGAGAAGTCACAGCACAGAGAAGACTAGAAAGCATGAAGTGGTGCTGTGATTTGCTCCCTTCTCAGTGCTAGCACATCCAGACACAATGGAGCAGATGCACAGCACCCAGTGCTGGCTGTAGGGCACTGGCAGATGACAGTCTGAGATTTGAAAGATGCATCCTATGTGGTTCTATCATAGATTCATAGAATCTTCTCTTGTGGAGCCAGGGGAGGGAAAGATAAGGGGGAGGGGAGATATGGGGGGCGATCAGAGAGGTTGTGAGGGTCCCTGTAGCCCCCAACCCCCTCAACAGCTCACAGGAGACCCTGATGCTCTCTCCTGCATCCAGGACAGGGAGAACATGATGGGGTCAGAGGAGCTGTGAGGGTCTCTGGTGCCCTCAACCCACTCAGTCCCTTGCAGGATTTGAATCAAGAAGGGAGAGGACGGAGGTGGGATGGGGGAGAGGGTCAGGGAGAAAAAAGTATATATATTATATATACTCTTTATATATATAATATATATAAAGAGTATGTATATATATATAATATAGTATTTTATTTTTTTATTTTATTTCATTCATTAATATTTTAATTATTATGAGTATAATAATAATAATTTCATTAAAGCTGTAGTTTGAATTTCCAATCCACAAGACTTTTTCCTCTCATTTTCCTCTTCCCTTGGGGTGGGAGCAGCATGGAACTTGGGGCTCCAGCTGCACAGTCTTAGCTGCTGAATTGAGCCCGGTCCGGGCTGAACCGGGACACTGTACGAGGGAACAGTGGAGAATTCACCTGGGAGTGCAGTGCCCACCACCAGCTGCTGGTCCTGGTCCTCCTAGGCTGGCGGGCCCAGCCTCCATTTGTGACATGTCATGATGGCTGTGATGTCACAAAGGGCTCTGTCTGCCAGGCTATAAAAGCCACGCATGTCCGCCACAACCAGCAGTTGGTGGTGGGCATTGCACCGGGCGTGCTGCTGACTCCAAACATTGAAGCTGTAGCAGAGCCAGGGCAATGGACTTCACGAATCTGAACATAAGGATGAATATCAACATGATGAACCTCATTGTCCTCTTGTTGACACCGCAGGTAGGTGACCGCTGCATTGCACTGCACTGTGGCATGGGGTTGGGTCACCTGGCGTGGAGTAGTTTGGGTGCTGTGGCACGTGGCCGGGAGCTGCTCCCATATCATCTCTCTCCTGTGTGTCCTGCAGAGAAGGAAGAAAGCGGCAAGACCTCAGCGGAACCAGCGGACACAGCAGCGGGATGAGTGTTCCGGGAACAAGGTTGTGTCGGGGCTCAGCAAACCGGACCTCACCTCAATCCCCACGGGAACGATGGAGGAGCAGAAAGTCAGTGTCATGGCAGCAGAGGGAAGCAGCTCCATGGAGCAAGAAAGCAGCAGCTCCACGGTATTGTGTGGGAGAAGCACTTCTGATCTCAGAAGGAGCAGCCACGTGGAGCTGGAAAGAAGCAGGTCCATGGATGCAGGCAAGAGCATCCCTGCTGCTGCAGGCTTGCGTACCGCAGCAGAGATGGGAACCCCAGGACACATGAGCATCCCAACCGAGATGCGTCACCAGCAGCCAGTGTCCACAAGCAAGGCGAGTGGCCAAGAAGACCCAGAGCTCTGCATCGTAGGCCGCTACTTCCAGAAGGGCTGCAAGAAGCTCAGAAGCTGCCTGAAGTGTTTCTCCACATACTGCTCTGCCCTGCCAGTCTCCCAGGACTCTGCGGAAACCTCCCAGACATCTCTATCAGGGAACAGCTCATCTTCCCTGGTACGCCACAAACCCTTCCCAAAGCTCGGTACTGTCAGGAAGGTGGTGCTGGTAGTGACCATCTACATGCAACGCACCATTCCTAAGACTTTGTAGGGGGTGCTGGCTAAGCCAAGGCCTGCCCTTGGCAAGCAACTCCCTCTAGAGCTGCAATCAGGACATGGATAAAACGTAATAAATCTATCCGGGTTTGTGCTGTTAGCTATGGTTACCCATACATTTGTCTTTGTTTCTGAAACCACCCAGAGAATGGCTGTGTTCACACTGGAAATTAAGACAATCGCCAAGGTCTGACCCATCATGCAGGAACGCATTTTGGGCCAGTATCTGTTAAAACACAAACATATCCTCTACCAGTCATTTTTAACTCCACTGCACCCTTCCATTCTCCAGTTTGCAAGACTTTATATTGTACTTTAACTCTGAATTCTCAGTTCCCGATTGTACTGATACTTGATGCACTATAATAGGCGGTGATACTAGATTTTCCGTGAGGCGTAAATAGTTTAACACATACAGCACTTTTGCAAGTTGTTCTGCGGGAGCCTCCCCTGCAGTTCCCCCATTTTGTTTTTGCAAAAGCGATTTCAGCGTGGCGTGAGCACGTTCAACAATGGCTTGACCAGCCGGAGAATGGGGAACGCCAGTGAGCCGACGAATGCCCCATGTTTGACAAAAACGTGCAGACATTTGAGATACATACGCTGGACCATTATCCAGTTTTACCTCTTGTGGGACACCTAAAGCAGCCATTGCTGCATGCGTATGCTTAATAACGAGCTTGGCTGCTTCTCCAGTCTGCGCAGATGCCCATATTGCATGAGAAGAAGTATCTATAGATACATGTACATATGCCAAGCGTCCAAATTCTGGGATATGAGTAACATCCATTTACCATAGTTGTAAGGCTTGTCATCCACATGGGTTAACTCCAATGGTCGCACTGCTGCTCCAACTGCTTCAGCCATAACAGTGGCTTGATTAGCAAAAAGCATACGTTCTGCTGCTTCCAAGAGCGCAGCCGTTCCGGAGCCTCGAGGAAGTGTGCTAAGAACCTGCCTAGTATTGTCATTATCATTATCAAAGGAGCAGGATTTGAGTCGAGAAGGGAGAGGAGGGAGGTGGGATGGGGGGGGTGGGTCAGGGAGAAAAGAGAGGTAGTCAGCAGGGAGAGGGGATGTCAGGGAGAAGGGAGAGGGGAGTCAGGGAGTCGAGGGAGGTCACTGGGGAAAAGTGGTTAGGGAGAGGGGAGAGGCAGCTCCAAGGCACGAGAAAGCAACAGCCACGAGGAGCTGGGCAGGAGAAGCCCTTTGGGTCTTGGTAGGGTCAGTCGAAGGGAGCTGGAAGGACGGAGCTCCATGGACGCAGGCAGGAGCATCTGAGCTGCTTTAGGCACAGGAACTCCAGCAGAGATGGGGCCTCAGGAGCCGGTGTGCACAAGCAGGCCCAGGAAGGAAGGACGGTGTCTGCAGAACAGCTGCGACATGGTCTGTGGCTGCCGGAAGGATTTCTGGAGATGCCGCTCTGCCCCGCATCTCCTCTCCACGGATGCAGACAGGAAGCACCCTGACTGCCTCCTGCAGACTCTGATGCTGCCCGTGACCTCCAGATCACGAGGTTCAAGCTTTTTTCTCTGATCACCTGTGGTCAGCGAGATCTTCTTTCCTCCGGTTTCTCGTGATTGCAGAACCGTGCATCCCTGCATGGAGTTCCTGAGTACAGATCCCTCCTGGCCATGGACCCATTCCCTTGTGTCCGCTCGGCAGCGTTGTTGGGGTCTTACAGACATCAGGGGGTGGGGAGGCTAGCTCAGATATTTGTATATTTTTCATTGTTTTCATTATAGTATATTATTTTATTTTTGTATTTTATTTCATTCATTAGTATTTTAATTATTATGAGTATAATAATAATCATTTCATTAAAGCTGTAGTTTGAATTTCGAATCCACAAGCCTTTTTCCTCTCATTTTCCTCTTCCCTTGGGGTGGGAGCAGCATGGAACTTGGGGCTCCAGCTGCACAGTCTTAGCTGCTGAATTGAGCCCGGTCCAGGCTGAACCAGGACACTGTACGAGGGAACCGTGGAGAATTCACCTGGGAGTGCAGTGCCCACCACCAGCTGCTGGTCCTGCGGGACACGCGCCCCTCCTAGGCTGGCGGGCCCAGCCCCCCTTTGTGACATGTCATGATGGCTGTGATGTCACAAAGGGCTCTGTCTGCCAGGCTATAAAAGCCACGCATGTCCGCCACAACCAGCAGTTGGTGGTGGGCATTGCACCGGGCGTGCTGCTGACTCCAAACATTGAAGCTGTAGCAGAGCCAGGGCAATGGACTTCACGAATCTGAACATAAGGATGAATATCAACATGATGAACCTCATTGTCCTCTTGTTGACACCGCAGGTAGGTGACCGCTGCATTGCACTGCACTGTGGCATGGGGTTGGGTCGCCTGGCGTGGAGTAGTTTGGGTGCTGTGGCACGTGGCCGGGAGCTGCTCCCATATCATCTCTCTCCTGTGTGTCCTGCAGAGAAGGAAGAAAGTGGCAAGACCTCAGCGGAACCAGCGGACACAGCAGCGGGATGAGTGTTCCGGGAACAAGGTTGTGTCGGGGCTCAGCAAACCGGACCTCACCTCAATCCCCAAGGGAACGATGGAGGAGCAGGAAGTCAGTGTCATGGCAACAGAGGGAAGCAGCTCCATGGAGCAAGAAAGCAGCAGCTCCACGGTATTGTGTGGGAGAAGCCCTCCTGATCTCAGAAGGAGCAGCCACCTGGAGCTGGAACGAAGCAGGTCCATGGATGCAGGCAGGAGCATCCCTGCTGCTGCAGGCTTGCGTACCGCAGCAGAGATGGGAACCCCAGGACACATGAGCATCCCAACCGAGATGCGTCACCAGCAGCCAGTGTCCACAAGCAGGGCTAGTGGCCAAGAAGACCCAGAGCTCTGCATCGTAGGCCGCTACTTCCAGAAGGGCTGCAAGAAGCTCAGAAGCTGCCTGAAGTGTTTCTCCACATACTGCTCTGCCCTGCCAGTCTCCCAGGACTCTGCGGAAACCTCCCAGACATCTCTATCAGGGAACAGCTCATCTTCCCTGGTACGCCACAAACCCTTCCCAAAGCTCGGTACTATCAGGAAGGTGGTGCTGGTAGTGACCATCTACATGCAACGCACCATTCCTAAGAATTTGTAGGGGGTGCTGGCTAAGCCAAGGCCTGCCCTTGGCAAGCAACTCCCTCTAGAGCTGCAATCAGGACATGGATAAACATAATAAATCTGTCCTCGTTTGTGCTGTTAGCTATGGTTACCCATACATTTGTCTTTATTTCTGAAACCACCCAGAGAATGGCTGTGTTCACACTGGAAATTAAGACGATCGCCAAGGTCTGACCCATCATGCAGGAATGCCTTTTGGGCCAGTATCTGTTAAAACACAAACATATCCTCTACCAGTCATTTTTAACTCCACTGCACCCTTCCATTCTCCAGTTTGCAAGACTTTATATTGTACTTTAACTCTGAATTCTCAGTTCCCGATTGTACTGATACTTGATGCACTATAATAGGCGGTGATACTAGATTTTCCGTGAGGCATAAATAGTTTAACACATACAGCACTTTTGCAAGTTGTTCTGCGGGAGCCTCCCCTGCAGTTCCCCCATTTTGTTTTTGCAAAAGCGATTTCAGCGTGGCGTGAGCACGTTCAACAATGGCTTGACCAGCCGGAGAATGGGGAACGCCAGTGAGCCGACGAATGCCCCATGTTTGACAAAAACGTGCAGACATTTGAGATACATATGCTGGACAATTATCCACTTTTACATCCTGTGGGACACCTAAAGCAGCCATTGCTGCATGCGTATGCTTAATAACGAGCTTGGCTGCTTCTCCAGTCTGCGCAGATGCCCATATTGCATGAGAAGAAGTATCTATAGATACATGTACATATGTCAAGCGTCCAAATTCTGGGATATGAGTAACATCCATTTACCATAGTTGTAAGGCTTGTCATCCACATGGGTTAACTCCAATGGTCGCACTGCTGCTCCAACTGCTTCAGCCATAACAGTGGCTTGATTAGCAAAAAGCATGCGTTCTGCTGCTTCCAAGAGCGCAGCCGTTCCGGAGCCTTGAGGAAGTGTGCTAAGAACCTGCCTAGTATTGTCATTATCATTATCAAAGGAGCAGGATTTGAGTCGAGAAGGGAGAGGAGGGAGGTGGGATGGGGGGGGTGGGTCAGGGAGAAAAGAGAGGTAGTCAGCAGGGAGAGGGGATGTCAGGGAGAAGGGAGAGGGGAGTCAGGGAGTCGAGGGAGGTCACTGGGGAAAAGTGGTTAGGGAGAGGGGAGAGGCAGCTCCAAGGCACGAGAAAGCAACAGCCACGAGGAGCTGGGCAGGAGAAGCCCTTTGGGTCTTGGTAGGGTCAGTCGAAGGGAGCTGGAAGGACGGAGCTCCATGGACGCAGGCAGGAGCATCTGAGCTGCTTTAGGCACAGGAACTCCAGCAGAGATGGGGCCCCAGGAGCCAGTGTGCACAAGCAGGCCCAGGAAGGAAGGACGGTGTCTGCAGAACAGCTGCGACATGGTCTGTGGCTGCCGGAAGGATTTCTGGAGATGCCGCTCTGCCCCGCATCTCCTCTCCACGGATGCAGACAGGAAGAACCCTGACCGCCTCCTGCAGACTCTGATGCTGCCCGTGACCTCCAGATCACGAGGTTCAAGCTTTTTTCTCTGATCACCTGTGGTCAGCGAGGACTTCTTTCCTCCGGTTTCTCGTGATTGCAGAACCGTGCATCCCTGCATGGAGTTCCTGAGTACAGATCCCTCCTGGCCATGGACCCATTCCCTTGTGTCTGCTCGGCAGCGTTGTTGGGGTCTTACAGACATCAGGGGGTGGGGAGGCTAGCTCAGATATTTGTATATTTTTCATTGTTTTCATTATAGTATATTATTTTATTTTTGTATTTTATTTCATTCATTAGTATTTTAATTATTATGAGTATAATAATAATCATTTCATTAAAGCTGTAGTTTGAATTTCGAATCCACAAGCCTTTTTCCTCTCATTTTCCTCTTCCCTTGGGGTGGGAGCAGCATGGAACTTGGGGCTCCAGCTGCACAGTCTTAGCTGCTGAATTGAGCCCGGTCCAGGCTGAACCAGGACACTGTACGAGGGAACCGTGGAGAATTCACCTGGGAGTGCAGTGCCCACCACCAGCTGCTGGTCCTGCGGGACACGCGCCCCTCCTAGGCTGGCGGGCCCAGCCCCCCTTTGTGACATGTCATGATGGCTGTGATGTCACAAAGGGCTCTGTCTGCCAGGCTATAAAAGCCACGCATGTCCGCCACAACCAGCAGTTGGTGGTGGGCATTGCACCGGGCGTGCTGCTGACTCCAAACATTGAAGCTGTAGCAGAGCCAGGGCAATGGACTTCACGGATCTGAACATAAGGATGACTATCAACATGATGAACCTCATTGTCCTCTTGTTGACACCGCAGGTAGGTGACCGCTGCATTGCACTGCACTGTGGCATGGGGTTGGGTCGCCTGGCGTGGAGTAGTTTGGGTGCTGTGGCACGTGGCCGGGAGCTGCTCCCATATCATCTCTCTCCTGTGTGTCCTGCAGAGAAGGAAGAAAGCGGCAAGACGTCAGCGGAACCAGCGGACACAGCAGCGGGATGAGTGTTCCGGGAACAAGGTTGTGTCGGGGCTCAGCAAACCGGACCTCACCTCAGTCCCCACGGGAACGATGGAGAAGCAGGAAGTCAGTGTCATGGCAGCAGAGGGAAGCAGCTCCATGGAGCAAGAAAGCAGCAGCTCCACGGTATTGTGTGGGAGAAGCCCTCCTGATCTCAGAAGGAGCAGCCACGTGGAGCTGGAACGAAGCAGGTCCATGGATGCAGGCAGGAGCATCCCTGCTGCTGCAGGCTTGCGTACCGCAGCAGAGATAGGAACCCCAGGACACATGAGCATCCCAACCGAGATGCGTCACCAGCAGCCAGTGTCCACAAGCAAGGCTAGTGGCCAAGAAGACCCAGAGCTCTGCATCGTAGGCCGCTACTTCCAGAAGGGCTGCAAGAAGCTCAGAAGCTGCCTGAAGTGTTTCTCCACATACTGCTCTGCCCTGCCAGTCTCCCAGGACTCTGCGGAAACCTCCCAGACATCTCTATCAGGGAACAGCTCATCTTCCCTGGTACGCCACAAACCCTTCCCAAAGCTCGGTACTGTCAGGAAGGTGGTGCTGGTAGTGACCATCTACATGCAACGCACCATTCCTAAGACTTTGTAGGGGGTGCTGGCTAAGCCAAGGCCTGCCCCTGGCAAGCAACTCCCTCTAGAGCTGCAATCAGGACATGGATAAACATAATAAATCTATCCGGGTTTGTGCTGTTAGCTATGGTTACCCATACATTTGTCTTTGTTTCTGAAACCACCCAGAGAATGGCTGTGTTCACACTGGAAATTAAAACGATCGCCAAGGTCTGACCCATCATGCAGGAACGCGTTTTGGGCCAGTATCTGTTAAAACACAAACATATCCTCTACCAGTCATTTTTAACTCCACTGCACCCTTCCATTCTCCAGTTTGCAAGACTTTATATTGTACTTTAACTCTGAATTCTCAGTTCCCGATTGTACTGATACTTGATGCACTATAATAGGCGGTGATACTAGATTTTCCGTGAGGCGTAAATAGTTTAACACATACAGCACTTTTGCAAGTTGTTCTGCGGGAGCCTCCCCTGCAGTTCCCCCATTTTGTTTTTGCAAAAGCGATTTCAGCGTGGCGTGAGCACGTTCAACAATGGCTTGACCAGCCGGAGAATGGGGAACGCCAGTGAGCCGACGAACGCCCCATGTTTGACAAAAACGTGCAGACATTTAAGATACATACACTGGATCATTATCCAGTTTTACCTCTTGTGGGACACCTAAAGCAGCCATTGCTGCATGCGTATGCTTAATAACGAGCTTGGCTGCTTCTCCAGTCTGCGCAGATGCCCATATTGCATGAGAAGAAGTATCTATAGATACATGTACATATGCCAAGCGTCCAAATTCTGGGATATGAGTAACATCCATTTACCATAGTTGTAAGGCTTGTCATCCACATGGGTTAACTCCAATGGTCGCACTGCTGCTCCAACTGCTTCAGCCATAACAGTGGCTTGATTAGCAAAAAGCATACGTTCTGCTGCTTCCAAGAGCGCAGCCGTTCCGGAGCCTTGAGGAAGTGTGCTAAGAACCTGCCTAGTATTGTCATTATCATTATCAAAGGAGCAGGATTTGAGTCGAGAAGGGAGAGGAGGGAGGTGGGATGGGGGCGGTGGGTCAGGGAGAAAAGAGAGGTAGTCAGCAGGGAGAGGGGATGTCAGGGAGAAGGGAGAGGGGAGTCAGGGAGTCGAGGGAGGTCACTGGGGAAAAGTGGTTAGGGAGAGGGGAGAGGCAGCTCCAAGGCACGAGAAAGCAACAGCCACGAGGAGCTGGGCAGGAGAAGCCCTTTGGGTCTTGGTAGGGTCAGTCGAAGGGAGCTGGAAGGACGGAGCTCCATGGACGCAGGCAGGAGCATCTGAGCTGCTTTAGGCACAGGAACTCCAGCAGAGATGGGGCCCCAGGAGCCGGTGTGCACAAGCAGGCCCAGGAAGGAAGGACGGTGTCTGCAGAACAGCTGCTACATGGTCTGTGGCTGCCGGAAGGATTTCTGGAGATGCCGCTCTGCCCCGCATCTCCTCTCCACGGATGCAGACAGGAAGAACCCTGACCGCCTCCTGCAGACTCTGATGCTGCCCGTGACCTCCAGATCACGAGGTTCAAGCTTTTTTCTCTGATCACCTGTGGTCAGCGAGGACTTCTTTCCTCCGGTTTCTCGTGATTGCAGAACCGTGCATCCCTGCATGGAGTTCCTGAGTACAGATCCCTCCTGGCCATGGACCCATTCCCTTGTGTCCGCTCGGCAGCGTTGTTGGGGTCTTACAGACATCAGGGGGTGGGGAGGCTAGCTCAGATATTTGTATATTTTTCATTGTTTTCATTATAGTATATTATTTTATTTTTGTATTTTATTTCATTCATTAGTATTTTAATTATTATGAGTATAATAATAATCATTTCATTAAAGCTGTAGTTTGAATTTCGAATCCACAAGCCTTTTTCCTCTCATTTTCCTCTTCCCTTGGGGTGGGAGCAGCATGGAACTTGGGGCTCCAGCTGCACAGTCTTAGCTGCTGAATTGAGCCCGGTCCAGGCTGAACCAATACACTGTACGAGGGAACCGTGGAGAATTCACCTGGGAGTGCAGTGCCCACCACCAGCTGCTGGTCCTGCGGGACACGCGCCCCTCCTAGGCTGGCGGGCCCAGCCCCCCTTTGTGACATGTCATGATGGCTGTGATGTCACAAAGGGCTCTGTCTGCCAGGCTATAAAAGCAACGCATGTCCGCCACAACCAGCAGTTGGTGGTGGGCATTGCACCGGGCGTGCTGCTGACTCCAAACATTGAAGCTGTAGCAGAGCCAGGGCAATGGACTTCACGGATCTGAACATAAGGATGACTATCAACATGATGAACCTCATTGTCCTCTTGTTGACACCGCAGGTAGGTGACCGCTGCATTGCACTGCACTGTGGCATGGGGTTGGGTCGCCTGGCGTGGAGTAGTTTGGGTGCTGTGGCACGTGGCCGGGAGCTGCTCCCATATCATCTCTCTCCTGTGTGTCCTGCAGAGAAGGAAGAAAGCGGCAAGACCTCAGCGGAACCAGCGGACACAGCAGCGGGATGAGTGTTCCGGGAACAAGGTTGTGTCGGGGCTCAGCAAACCGGACCTCACCTCAATCCCCACGGGAACGATGGAGGAGCAGGAAGTCAGTGTCATGGCAGCAGAGGGAAGCAGCTCCATGGAGCAAGAAAGCAGCAGCTCCACGGTATTGTGTGGGAGAAGCACTTCTGATCTCAGAAGGAGCAGCCACGTGGAGCTGGAACGAAGCAGGTCCATGGATGCAGGCAGTAGCATCCCTGCTGCTGCAGGCTTGCGTATCGCAGCAGAGATGGGAACCCCAGGACACATGAGCATCCCAACCGAGATGCGTCACCAGCAGCCAGTGTCCACAAGCAAGGCGAGTGGCCAAGAAGACCCAGAGCTCTGCATCGTAGGCCGCTACTTCCAGAAGGGCTGCAAGAAGCTCAGAAGCTGCCTGAAGTGTTTCTCCACATACTGCTCTGCCCTGCCAGTCTCCCAGGACTCTGCGGAAACCTCCCAGACATCTCTATCAGGGAACAGCTCATCTTCCCTGGTACGCCACAAACCCTTCCCAAAGCTCGGTACTATCAGGAAGGTGGTGCTGGTAGTGACCATCTACATGCAACGCACCATTCCTAAGACTTTGTAGGGGGTGCTGGCTAAGCCAAGGCCTGCCCTTGGCAAGCAACTCCCTCTAGAGCTGCAATCAGGACATGGATAAACATAATAAATCTGTCCTCGTTTGTGCTGTTAGCTATGGTTACCCATACATTTGTCTTTGTTTCTGAAACCACCCAGAGAATGGCTGTGTTCACACTGGAAATTAAGACGATCGCCAAGGTCTGACCCATCATGCAGGAATGCCTTTTGGGCCAGTATCTGTTAAAACACAAACATATCCTCTACCAGTCATTTTTAACTCCACTGCACCCTTCCATTCTCCAGTTTGCAAGACTTTATATTGTACTTTAACTCTGAATTCTCAGTTCCCGATTGTACTGATACTTGATGCACTATAATAGGCGGTGATACTAGATTTTCCGTGAGGCATAAATAGTTTAACACATACAGCACTTTTGCAAGTTGTTCTGCGGGAGCCTCCCCTGCAGTTCCCCCATTTTGTTTTTACAAAAGCGATTTCAGCGTGGCGTGAGCACGTTCAACAATGGCTTGACCAGCCGGAGAATGGGGAACGCCAGTGAGCCGACGAATGCCCCATGTTTGACAAAAACGTGCAGACATTTGAGATACATATGCTGGACAATTATCCACTTTTACATCCTGTGGGACACCTAAAGCAGCCATTGCTGCATGCGTATGCTTAATAACGAGCTTGGCTGCTTCTCCAGTCTGCGCAGATGCCCATATTGCATGAGAAGAAGTATCTATAGATACATGTACATATGTCAAGCGTCCAAATTCTGGGATATGAGTAACATCCATTTACCATAGTTGTAAGGCTTGTCATCCACATGGGTTAACTCCAATGGTCGCACTGCTGCTCCAACTGCTTCAGCCATAACAGTGGCTTGATTAGCAAAAAGCATGCGTTCTGCTGCTTCCAAGAGCGCAGCCGTTCCGGAGCCTTGAGGAAGTGTGCTAAGAACCTGCCTAGTATTGTCATTATCATTATCAAAGGAGCAGGATTTGAGTCGAGAAGGGAGAGGAGGGAGGTGGGATGGGGGGGGTGGGTCAGGGAGAAAAGAGAGGTAGTCAGCAGGGAGAGGGGATGTCAGGGAGAAGGGAGAGGGGAGTCAGGGAGTCGAGGGAGGTCACTGGGGAAAAGTGGTTAGGGAGAGGGGAGAGGCAGCTCCAAGGCACGAGAAAGCAACAGCCACGAGGAGCTGGGCAGGAGAAGCCCTTTGGGTCTTGGTAGGGTCAGTCGAAGGGAGCTGGAAGGACGGAGCTCCATGGACGCAGGCAGGAGCATCTGAGCTGCTTTAGGCACAGGAACTCCAGCAGAGATGGGGCCCCAGGAGCCGGTGTGCACAAGCAGGCCCAGGAAGGAAGGACGGTGTCTGCAGAACAGCTGCTACATGGTCTGTGGCTGCCGGAAGGATTTCTGGAGATGCCGCTCTGCCCCGCATCTCCTCTCCACGGATGCAGACAGGAAGAACCCTGACCGCCTCCTGCAGACTCTGATGCTGCCCGTGACCTCCAGATCACGAGGTTCAAGCTTTTTTCTCTGATCACCTGTGGTCAGCGAGGACTTCTTTCCTCCGGTTTCTCGTGATTGCAGAACCGTGCATCCCTGCATGGAGTTCCTGAGTACAGATCCCTCCTGGCCATGGACCCATTCCCTTGTGTCTGCTCGGCAGCGTTGTTGGGGTCTTACAGACATCAGGGGGTGGGGAGGCTAGCTCAGATATTTGTATATTTTTCATTGTTTTCATTATAGTATATTATTTTATTTTTGTATTTTATTTCATTCATTAGTATTTTAATTATTATGAGTATAATAATAATCATTTCATTAAAGCTGTAGTTTGAATTTCGAATCCACAAGCCTTTTTCCTCTCATTTTCCTCTTCCCTTGGGGTGGGAGCAGCATGGAACTTGGGGCTCCAGCTGCACAGTCTTAGCTGCTGAATTGAGCCCGGTCCAGGCTGAACCAGGACACTGTACGAGGGAACCGTGGAGAATTCACCTGGGAGTGCAGTGCCCACCACCAGCTGCTGGTCCTGCGGGACACGCGCCCCTCCTAGGCTGGCGGGCCCAGCCCCCCTTTGTGACATGTCATGATGGCTGTGATGTCACAAAGGGCTCTGTCTGCCAGGCTATAAAAGCCACGCATGTCCGCCACAACCAGCAGTTGGTGGTGGGCATTGCACCGGGCGTGCTGCTGACTCCAAACATTGAAGCTGTAGCAGAGCCAGGGCAATGGACTTCACGGATCTGAACATAAGGATGACTATCAACATGATGAACCTCATTGTCCTCTTGTTGACACCGCAGGTAGGTGACCGCTGCATTGCACTGCACTGTGGCATGGGGTTGGGTCGCCTGGCGTGGAGTAGTTTGGGTGCTGTGGCACGTGGCCGGGAGCTGCTCCCATATCATCTCTCTCCTGTGTGTCCTGCAGAGAAGGAAGAAAGCGGCAAGACCTCAGCGGAACCAGCGGACACAGCAGCGGGATGAGTGTTCCGGGAACAAGGTTGTGTCGGGGCTCAGCAAACCGGACCTCACCTCAGTCCCCACGGGAACGATGGAGAAGCAGGAAGTCAGTGTCATGGCAGCAGAGGGAAGCAGCTCCATGGAGCAAGAAAGCAGCAGCTCCACGGTATTGTGTGGGAGAAGCCCTCCTGATCTCAGAAGGAGCAGCCACGTGGAGCTGGAACGAAGCAGGTGCATGGATGCAGGCAGGAGCATCCCTGCTGCTGCAGGCTTGCGTACCGCAGCAGAGATAGGAACCCCAGGACACATGAGCATCCCAACCGAGATGCGTCACCAGCAGCCAGTGTCCACAAGCAAGGCTAGTGGCCAAGAAGACCCAGAGCTCTGCATCGTAGGCCGCTACTTCCAGAAGGGCTGCAAGAAGCTCAGAAGCTGCCTGAAGTGTTTCTCCACATACTGCTCTGCCCTGCCAGTCTCCCAGGACTCTGCGGAAACCTCCCAGACATCTCTATCAGGGAACAGCTCATCTTCCCTGGTACGCCACAAACCCTTCCCAAAGCTCGGTACTGTCAGGAAGGTGGTGCTGGTAGTGACCATCTACATGCAACGCACCATTCCTAAGACTTTGTAGGGGGTGCTGGCTAAGCCAAGGCCTGCCCTTGGCAAGCAACTCCCTCTAGAGCTGCAATCAGGACATTAAATAATAATGATAATGATAATATAAAATGAAATATATAATGATAATATATATAATGATAATGATAATATAAAATAAATTGATAATAATCATTTCATTAAAGCTGTAGTTTGAATTTCGAATCCACAAGCCTTTTTCCTCTCATTTTCCTCTTCCCTTGGGGTGGGAGCAGCATGGAACTTGGGGCTCCAGCTGCACAGTCTTAGCTGCTGAATTGAGCCCGGTCCAGGCTGAACCGGGACACTGAAAACTCAGTTGCTGAGGGAAGTAGCCCTGGTAGTGGCAAGACTGGTACTGGCAAGTGAACAGCTGGATTATTTCAACTGAGGAAATATCAGGGGAGTGGAGAGACCCAGAAGGAGGTGGCAGCTTGCACGACACCTTGGGTAAGAATAGCTGGAGAGCTGCCTGGCAGAAAGGGACCTGGGGGTGTTGGTCGACAGCTGGCTGAATGTGAGCCAGGAGTGTGCCCAGGTGGCCTAGACGGCCAATTGCATCCTGGCTTGGGTCAGAAATTGTGTGGCCAGCAGTACTAGGAAAGTGATTGTGCCCCTCTACTCAGCACTGGTAAGGCTGCACATTGAATACTGGATTCAGTTTTGGGCCCCTCACTACAAGAAAGGCATTGAGCTGCTGGAATGCGTCCAGTGAAGGGCAATGAAGCTGGTGAAGGGTCTGGAGAACAAGTCTTATGAGGAGCAGCTGAGGTAACTGGGGTTGTTCAGTCTGGAGGAAAGAAGACTTGGGGGAGACCACATTGCTCTCTATAGCTACTTGAAAGGAGGTTGTAGTGTGGTGTGTGTGGTCTCTTCTCCCATGTAACAAGTGATAGGACAAGAGGAAATGACCTCAAGATGTGCTGACAAATGATGGTGAGAAAGCTAAAAGTGGACTTGCTTTTTTTTGCTGATTGGAGTGATCATTTACTGCTGAGAAAGAGCAGAAGACAGGAACACAAATCTGCCTTTTCACCTAGCCATAGGTAGGTATTGTGTTATTTGAGACATTCATCCCATCCCCAGCTGCTGGTACAGAAAGATGCAATACACTCCACACAACATGTAAACGTTCCGACACATTCAGGCATCCTAAATACCACTCCATGTTTAAACAATTAATTTGAACCTTTGATGTTCTCAATACACTTTGGCCTTGTAAGGTCAAGCTTGGGGTCTGTTGGTGGTCAGCTTAGAGAATTTCTGAAGGGTGGGTGAACTACCAACAGACTCTGAAGGTCCAAAACATTACTGGTTCTGAAAATTGGTTGGGAATAGAGATGAGCTGGGAAAAATACAGACCTTTCAGTTTGGCCGAAATCCACAATGAAATTCTGGATCAAATCATCAGACCAGCCATGTGTGAAAATCTGGAGGATAAGAAAGAGTTAGTTAAGAAAAATACCAATGTGCCAAGAAATAAATCATGACTGAACCTATTTAAATTCCTTCCAGAAATGGACACAAATTCACAGCGCAGTGAAGATGTATTGGATTTCATACAGCTTAACTGGCACAGTTTTGACACTGTTTTCCAAGCTATTATACTATAAAAAAAGAAGGGCACATTATAGACAAAAATATATATAGTAGGTGCAGAAATATTAATAGTAGGACAGCATATCTGTGTTTTGAAAACACCATTGATCATACAGTTTGTCAGGACTTTTATGAGCAGTTCTTTGCCAATCTGAGAAAAATGCAGCAGGTGAGGTGCAATCCTTCTGATCAGTGTTTAACAGCGAGCCTTTAAAGAAATTTCAAATGGCGTAAAGGCACAGCTGAGCCTCTTTGAGGACAAGGTCAAATTCCCAGATAATCTTGATGTCTGAAACATGCAGGGTGAAATTCAATATTAAAGCATTCAAGGCAGGAAGAATCCCCTGTACAAACACATAATATGAACCAACTCCGCAGGCAATAGCTATTCAGAAAAGGAGACAGGGGATATAGTGAGTCACAAGTTGGAGCTCACTCAACTGTGTCCTGGTGCATGAAAAAGCAAAAATGATCCTGGGATGTGTGAAAAGCAGCATGCAGCCTACAGACAATGTGAAGCTGCAGACCTTGCTGTAGATAGCATTTGTAAGCATATAAAGGTCTTGCTGACACAGTAGTGAGAACAGGTCTTACTGAAGATGTGATCATAGGTGAACTGTTTCTCTAATATAATGCTAGAGAGGTCTGGAGGATGTCACAAGGTGGACAGTCCCCTAAAAATGGGGTAAGGGACACAAATTTATTAAAGACAGAGTGCATGACGTCCTTTACCTAGATTTGCACATTTCTAGATGTTACAAAATAACACAGTAGTGACTATTTTGTAATATTAGATTATGTGATAAAAGGCTCCTTTACACATGCACAGAGAAGCCCAGAGGCACAAGGACACTGGGAAGGGCCCAATAGCCCAATCAAGAGAATGAGCTGCTGCCTCAACCCTACCCTGCATAAGTGGCTGACTGGGAGTTTGATGGCTGTCCAAGGTTAACTCATCTGTATGGGTTTCTTGTAACAAAGTTTTGGTGGCAGAGGGGAATACCAGAAGTTTCTTTCCTGTAAGAGAGTGCCAATCCAATCATCTCCAAGACGGACCTGCCACTGCCCAAAGCTGAGCCCATCAGTGACAGTGGTAGCAACTCTGTGATAACATGGTTAAGAAGGGGTAAAAATTGCTGCAAAATCAGCAGCTGAAGAGAGGAGAAACCACTCTGCATACATCAAGGTCAGCGGAGAAGGAGGGGGAGGAGGTGTTTCAGGTGCCGGAGCAGAAACTCCTCTGCAGCCAGTGGTGAAGACCATGGTGAGGCAGGTTGTTTCCCTGCACCACATGGAGATTAATGGGGGAGCAGGTATCCACCTGCAGCCCGTGGAGGATCCCATGCTGGAGCAAGCAGGTGTGCCCAAAGGAGTCTGTGACCCTGTGGAGTGCCATGGAGGACCCATGCTGGAGCAGTCAGTTCCTGAAGGACTGAAACTTGTGGAAAGGACTCACGCTGGAGAAGTTTGTGGAGGACTGTCTCCAGTGGGAGGGACACCATGCTCAAGCAGGGGAAGAGAATGAGGAGGAAGGGGCAATGGAGACAAAATGTGATGAGCTGACCACAACCCACATTGCCCATCTCCCTGTACCACTTTGGGGGAAAAGAGGCAGAGAATTCAGGAGTGAAGTTGAGCCTGAGAAGAAGGGAGAGCAGGAGGGGAAGATGTTTTAAGATTTGTTTTTATATCTCATTATCTTACTCTGATTTGATTGTTAATAAATTAAATTACTTTCCCCAAGCCAAATCTGTTTTGCCCATGACAGTAATGGGTGAGTAATCTCCATATCCTTATCTGAACCCATGAGCCTTTCATTATATTTTCTCTCCCCTGCCCAGCTGAGAAGGAGAAGTGATAGAGTAGCTTGGTGGGCACCCAGCATCCAGTCGATGTTAACCCATCACACCTATAAACCTGGAAGAATTTTTTGCCACCAAACCAAGCCTATGGTCCTGTTGTGTGAAGCAAGACCATGGATCAAAGGATGAAGTTTGCCAACACCAGAAGATGAGAACAATTACAAGAGTAAATCTTTCCTCCTCATACAGCCCTCATAGGACCTCAGATGGAGACTAGTTTGCATAATTTAGGAAAGATATAGATTAAATGTGGAGTGGAAAAAGAATGCTGGACCTTTAAATTCAGCCTGATCAGTTCAGGTGAGAACACTGGCTGTGAAAGTTGTGAAGACCAAATTGCTCAGAGATGTTTACAGGCAGATTAGATCATCACCTACCAGATCAGCTTGGCTAAAGCTGATCACATCTTTGGGGTGTCAAAATTCACTAAAACCTTATAGCATTCACAGTCATCGGCAGATTGCAGTGAAGACTGACACAAATTCCCTACAGCAGCTTTCACAGAAAATTATGATACAAAAACAATCATGTAAAGAGCCAGGACAGACTCCTCCTGATGGGAAATATTCCTAATTACATCTGTTTTCAGATTTACATGAAGCAAGCTGCTTCCTCTGCCAAAAATATTTGAGAGCTGGAGCAAATTAAAGAATAAGTCTCCAAAGTTTAAACCATGCAATCTACAAAACCATATTTCATGTACATCAAGCACTTTTCAAAATCAAGGACAACCATCTAAAACAGACAAGAGATAATTCTAAAACTCATGAAAAACTGCAATGGATTTATCAGCTCAAAACCACACTGATATGGAAAAAACATTTGATGTGGCATAATATATTCTATCAGTTTCATTTCTGAAGAGATGTATTATTTAAGCTCCAATTTCTAAATATAAAAGAATAAAAAATGTGATAGTAGATATGGGTCATCAAAATTATGTAGAATTAAATCTGGCTTTCTGTGTAGGACTGGAAAAGCCTGTCAGAAGATGTAGTATACGTTAGGACAGCAGATCTGAATCCCAACAAAGAATGGTCCTTTCTTTAAAGAGCATTTTATACATCCAAAAAATACATACGTCTATCTCTTTTAAGCTTGTACATCAGAAGAAGAAAGCTTTCAGTACTAGTGCCAAGTGAAGTTATAGCTGCAGCTCCAGAGACAGTTTCACAGTATCACAAGGTTGGAAAGGACCTCTGAGATCATCAAATCCAACCTATAACCCAACACTAACACCAACAGGTATTAGTAAATAGCATTACTGGGGTAAAAAACCTGTAGGCTGGTATTTACTTGCTGAGTTCATAATTTCCTTACAAACTGATCAGGTTCTGAGCTGTAGAGAGGACTGTATAAAAACGAGGATGTTAGAGGTCGGATAGACCACTAAGGTGCCTATGAAATGAGCTGAAAACAGACACTGAAAAGGTCTCTATAAGCAGGCACCAGGAATCAGTAATCTGCCTGCCTCACAAAGTAAGGCCTCCAACGGTTGCTTTATTCTCCCAAGTGGCTCAGTATCTTTAGTTGTGAACCAAATGACTTCTACAGAAAATGCCACATCCAGGTGATGTGGATGCAAGTTTGAGTCCATTCCTCCTGGGGAAGGAACTGAACGGAGGTTTCCCTGGCCCTGAATGTGCTGTGAAAAAGGTAATCAACATTCAACACTGACTCCTCCCAGCAGAGATGACACAATGATTCGGCGTGACCGGCGGCAGGAACGGTAAATACTGCAGCCGGGTGCTCAGTCTGGGCGGGTGGGGAGTTCCTGGTGAAAGGCTAAAGCTCAGGAGAGGACCCCCGCAGGGGCAATCGCTCTGAACCCCAGAAGCGGCAGCGGTCACGTGGGCCGGCCGCGTGTAGGGGGGCGGACCCGGGAGAAGCCGCGGGGCATTTCAACATCTCCCTGGGAGCGGCGAGCAGGGTCACGGTACAGGCAGTTCGCGCAGGCAGGGCAAGCAGGCGCTCGGCTTCCCACTGCCCTGCAGCAATGGTGACCAGGCGCGGTAAAGCCCCTGCCACCAGGAGTGTAGGCATCCAAACGGAACCAGTATTACGGGACGCCAGCAGTGTGCCCAGGGGGCCAAGAAGGCCAATGGCATAGTGGCCTGCATCAGGAATAGTGTAGTGAGCAGGACCAGAGACGTCATTGTCCCCCTGTACTCGGCACTGGTCAGGCCTCATCTTGAATATTGTGTCCAGTTCTGGGCCCCCCAGTTTGGGAAAGATGTCAGGATACTGGAATGTGTTCAGAGGAGGGCAATGAAGATGGTGAAGGGGCTGGAGCACAAGCCCTATGAGGAGTGACTGAGGGAGTTGGGGCTGTTTAGTCTGAAGGAGAGGAGGCTCAGGGGAGACCTCATTGCTCTCTACAACTCCCTAAAAGGAGGTTGTACTCAGGCAGGGATTGGTCTCTTCTCTCAGGTGACCAGTGGCAGAATTAGAGGGCATGGACTTAAGCTTCGTCAGGGAAAGTTTAGGCTTGATGTGAGGAAGAAGTTCTTCACTGAAAGGGTGATTGGCCATTGGAATGGGCTGCCCAGGGAGGTGGTGGAGTCACCGACCCTGGAGGCGTTTAAGGGGAGACTGCATGAGGCACTGAGTGCCATGGTTTAGATAATGGTTAGTGTTGGTGTTAGTGTTGGGTTATAGGTTGGACTTTATGATCTCAGAGGTCCCTTCCAACCTTGTGATACTGTGATACAATATAGGTACTGTCTTTGGAAGAAGACCAAATGCTCTGACCACACAACAGACCAGCAAGCTTGACATGCAACAGTGCATCAAGCACTTGTAATTCCTTTGCCTCCAGGCTGCTCCCAGTCAGTGTAAAAACACCTCTCATCCTCTACCAGAACATTGTTTCACCCCTCCAGAGAGGGAGCCTGCTCCTAGAGGCTGTATTTTGAGAAGAGACTAGAATGATCCTCCAGCCATACAGATCTTAATGGATCTCCAACAAACTCTTCTAAAAGTGATTAACCACTGCAGACGGGCAAAAAATTAGTAGGCTGTTGGTGCAACAGGGATGGACCAGAAACCTGGAGTCAAAGGAGAATTGTGCCATTCCAGCAGTACAGACACACCTGAATTGCTCTATGGAAATACCTACTTTCAACTTAGGGATCCTAAAGCCATGCAAACATGGATGACTTTTATTTAACGTATTTGCTCAACACAATGTAGGAAGAGTGTGGTCAGAGCGAGGATCAGCACGGAAGAGACCTTCTAAAGAATCTGTGTTACACTAGGAACTTCTTAATTTTGCTCACGAGTTACTTTCACTTTAATATCCTGCTGCAGCCAGGCAAAGCCAGACAACACACAGAGTACCAAGCTGCAGGAAATAAACCTTTTTAGCGATGCCTGGCAGCAAGTTAGGATAAGTCAAGGTTCATCTTCTATTCTCACCCTCCCTGCAGAGAGGAATGGTGGAAATACCAAATAAGACACATAAGCACTAAAAAGTGAGATTTTTAAAACATCAGTACACATTTAGTAATCCCAGGTGTTATTAATAGCAACAGTACAAGCATTTATTTTGCCTGCACTGAAATTAGAGTTTTAATCCCCTATTGATTGAAACTGAAGTGCAGGACACACTGTAATTTATGTGATTGATTCACATACCTTGAGGGAACCAAGTCATCTGTAAAACAAATTTTCTTCTTCCCTTACAGGCCCTTGTTAGATAAATGCCTCTGTAAGCAAAATACCTTCTTTAAATTAAGGCTAAGAGGTCAAATACAGTGCTAGCAAAAGCAGGCAGAACTTCAGTGAAATCTGAGTGCAATATTTGACCTGATATACACATTTCCTTAAGTTATGAGAAGTTAACTTAGATTCAAGTAAAAATAACTTTTCTAAGACTGAGAAGTTGCATGATTCCATGCAGAAGATACACTTGGCAGGACCCAAAAATGATATATATATATATATATAGAGAGAGAGAATGCACTATTTTTCCTAAAACAGCAGGTTATTGCAAGAGCCCAATATAGTATCCAATTTCTATAGCTGGGATGTGCTCTGATTTTCAGAAGGTGGCAAACATTCCTCCTACTAAAACTATTAGTCTTCATTCCGGCATAAAGCGAGAAGCTTGAATACCCCAGTCGGTTCATGAAAGGAAGACTGGAAACCTGTTCAAAAACTGCAGATAAACCGTCTTATGAACAAAGTCAGAAGGAGAAGACAGCCCCAAGTACCTCTGGTGTTTGTGCTCATGAAGGACATCTTCTTAAGCATTCTCTTTAAAAACTTCATGTCCAAGTTTCCCCAGTTTCTTGACAAACAGAGTTTTTCCTACGTTCAGCACAGCAGAGAAAAACGTGATAACTAAGAAGGATTAAACTTCAAAATATTTCTGGTTCATTTGAAACAGTAGCAACCATACCTAGTAGAAAACAAAGTCCTTTCAGACATTGTCATTGCTGTGAATTTCAATGATGCCATCTCACACAGGAACATTTGATTTTTCTTCTACATTTCTGATGCAGAGATTAAGTGCCTTGGGGGAGGGAAAGAAACAACAACTCACAGCATTCATACATGTATATGTTTATTTACATTCTGAATTAAAAGGTTAAGGGGTTGGGGATTTAATACAGGTGAGCTTTCTGTTCTACAGCACTCAAAGCCTAGAGCTGAGAAAAACAATAATATAAAGTTTTGACCTGGTTTGTGTAAAAAATTAATTTATATTTTCTGATTTAAGTGCAAGTGGATGACCATCGCCCACTCTAGATGTGGACAGCAGCCTGCCCAGTCCCAAGTCTGGTCTCTTTCTGTCCTGCTAGCAATATACCACCTCAAAGTGATGAAGCCTGCTGTCATATTATAGAGATACCTCTTTGTAAGCTGCACATGGAGGCTGTTGTGAGTAAAAGACTTGTTATTACAGGCTTTTTCCTTCCTTTTCCTTTTTTTTATGTGTTACTAATGGCAAAGCCAAAGAGATTCAAGACTCCCCTGTGCACACTTTCTTCCCAATAGGGTAAGCTGTAAGGAAATTATTATTGGAAGACACCTCTATAAAACAAGGTAAATGAATCACTTCTTCAGCTCCCCCACAGAAAATGATTGTTACTTATTACAGAGTTTCAGAGCCCTTTTGTCAAATTTAGCTACCAAGAAGATGATTTCTCTTTCTAGTCATGCTGATGTCCTGGCCACTGGGCCAGTGAGTACAGGTGGGTGAGGTAGCATTTGGAAAACTACTGGTGTTTCCAAAGTCATGCTGAGTTGCTAGAATGAGCCTGGATATTTAGTTCAAGTTCCTTCTTGTCTTCCTAAATAAGTTTTCATTTTCAGACGTTCCTGTGCAGCCGTGGCTCAGCTGGATGCAATAGCGCCAACATTTTGACAGGAAAATTGCTCTCAGTTTCTCACAGTATTTCATGCATAAAGCAGCCCTTATGATCAGAAAATGCAACTGCTCAGTCTGTGCAGATCAGGGCAGTTTCTGAGGACTCAGCAAATAGATGGGCTGAGGTCTTTGTTGCTTTTCGTGTCTTCAACAGTCCAGATCCATGATCCTTATTGTCATGACTCAGGGACTCAAGACTACACTGGTGTGGGGTAGGACTAAGAAAATAAAAAAGGATGATATTTCTGGCCACCTTCTCCAGACTGAAGAGAACTCATTTAATTTTAAAACTATTTGAAAAAAAAAAAAAAAACAACAAAACATAGAATCATAGAATGGTTTGGGTCAGAAGGGACTTTAAAGATCATCTAGTTCCAACCCTCCTGCCTTGGGCAGGGACAGCTTCCAAATGGTATCTCAATATTTAGTGCAATGAAACTTAACTGAAAAAATGAAAAAGTATCATTTTTTTTTGTTAGTCAGAATCATACAAAGAAAGGATTAGTATCTACGAGAAGGGTTTATCGTGGCAGTTTAAATGGCTATGAAAGAGCTTTTGGAGGAGTGTGTGGCTCTGTTTATGCTATAGACAGCATCGCAGTAGCAGGAGACATATTTCTATTCACTTCCTGTGGGAGGTAAGGATTTTATTTTTTCTTTTAAAATGTGTTTATGCATAACCTTGTCAGAAGATGACAGACAATGACCACTCCGTCTCAATTTATAGTCCTCGGGACCAGTGGTGGGAGGCTGCAGGGCATAATCTCCTCCTCTTTTGTCAATGCAGATATTCATATCAAGTTTAACCTCACTTAGCTTTATCACAGCCTTTTCTTAAACCTGTGTGAAGTTTATCCTTCCTGCTCCTGCAGAAAGTTATTCAGAGTCCAGCAAAACCTCAGAATGACCATTGAGTATGAAGTCAATACCAAAACACCACATCCAGGGATTAACTGCAATCTCTGATAGTGCTGCCGATGCACTTCTCTATTTTCTCACACTTTGTTTCACTGCAGATGGGCTCAGCTGGCTTTCTGCAGCTGTACAGCACGGTAGTTCCAAGGAATATGCAAGTTATTCTGTAAGCTGAGGATTAGAGAGGGCCAGGAACAAACACATGCTTGACAGAAAACCAGCATGAACTAGAAGACAGACACAGAGCATTTCCTTGACCTAGTAGAGCATGAAAATGTTCATTCACACCCTAGAAGTTTCCCTGTGGTCTTACAAACTTCATTTACGGAAACGATGACTTAGAACTTCCATTTCCCCATGCTTTGCTAGAAGTATAGTTATAAATCATCTCCAGCTCTACAAGTGCATCTCAGACACAAAGGTGGTGAAAAAAGGGACTAATCATAATCCATCAAGAATGTTTTTGGGCTGCCAGACCCAAGTTGTGTGTCTTTGTGAGGCTGAAATGGAAGGAAGGGACCTAAGAGCACTTGAGAAAAATATTAAGGACTAGCAGAAGAACATCATTAACTCAAAGAAATCCTGCAGCACTGGTCCAAAGTAATAGGTTATAAATCCTTGACTCCCTTAAAACATTACTGTCAGTCATCTCAAGTTTGTTATTTACTGTCTGCCTACACAGCTGCCTTTCAGTTTGAGCACTGAAAGAAAAATTTCCCCGAACAATAGCCCAGTAGAGATTAAACTTTAAAATCCAATTCATGACTTCAACTGCACAATATCTTATACTTTGTGAAGAGAAAAATTGCTATTCCACTTCAAATTTAACAACTGAGCAGACTCGATCTTGCCAGTTTACCCAAGGTGACAAACATCATAATCATAAAAAAATAAAAACCTCAGAAATAAAAAAAAAAAAAAAGAGAGAACTTACATCACTGGAAGAGGCTGAGGGGGATATGGTGGTGGGGAAAAACTTCACTGTTGGCATTCAGGTTTTTACATAGAGGGTTTTGTAAAGGGAGAAAGAGATCCAAAAAATTTACCGTGGAAAAACTGTGCAGAAGGTATTCAGAACCCAGGCTGTTCTACTCCATCTCTGCTCGCTTATTAAATGGAAATAGAAGCAACCAACCCCAAATACTCCATCTTCTGATTAAAAGAGAAAAGAAGAGAACAAGGAATTGTTATCACTGTGTTTGCAGCTTAGCAGGCTGACTTTTTTTCTTTCTTTTTTGGTAACTTACTTTTACAAGTGCTCCATTAATAATTCATGCTGCTTCTAAACGGCAGGGCAGCCGCTGTTTCTTTGTCGCATTTCACAATGGCTGAGTGACAACAGTGGCTCTGACTCCAGGCTACTATCTCTGACTATCTGCCGAGAGAGACACATTGCTGTCCTTCCTTTGTCATTCAGTCCCTGACACAGCTCTGACAAATGCTGGCATGCCCTGTCATTCCCTTCACCCTCCGATAACAGAAATCTGCCACTTCTCAATGTGCAGCCTGCACTCTTGTCCCCCAAAGAAGAAGCTGTATGTTAATGATGCCTGGTAATGTGCAGGTCTGCTGCTGCTGGTTGCTTTTGCTCCAGGTTACATATTTGAATTGACTGTGCTTCAAAAGGCACAGACTCTAAATGATACTTTGGGATCAGCACCCAGATGAAGCTTTTATGATAATGGTATCTCCAAGGGGTTGAGGGAGGGGGAAAAGGCTCTTTTTCAGTAAAAGTGATAGGAGAAAATGCCAGATTTCAGGTCAGATAATGAAAGACCACAGATGGAAAGAACTATATATTTACCATCAGTGCTAACAGCTTTTGTGCCTGTGCTGGCAGGGTGCATCGTAACCTCCAGCACTGCTGAAGACTTCCCCACACCTGTGCAGGACAGTGCATGACATTCTGTGTGGTTTCCTTCTGCACTGAAGCATCACAAACAGCTTTAAAGAGGTTTGTAAAGAAAATAATCCTGTTTCCTTTCTCAGAGGCTTGGAAGTGGTGGATTTGTTTTCCATGGGCAGCGCAAAGTGTTCTGGGGTGCTCTCTGACTCTGGTAGCAACTTGCAGCCCCTCTCCCTCCCCGCCTGCAATAGAGGGGCACATGCTTGATGCAGCCAGACAAAACTGCTCTGTTTAGTTAATGTGCAATATCCATTACCGAGCAGCTAAGCACCTGTTCAGGATGCTGATTCCAGGAAGGGGCTGGGAGCCTTAATAGTTCCCTAATTTCCAGCACTTTGATCTTCCCAGATAAAGGGATGCAGACAAGTGCAAAACAAGGGTTAAGTCGTCCTACCCAGAGATGCCAATACCAGTCTATTGAACCCACCATGCCCTCAGAGCAGGCTGCAGTGCCTTAATGGGGCATATCCAGCATTCAACCACCAGACCCTCGGCAAATGTTCACTACATGTTGCTATTATAAACATGGGGCACAAGATGTAACAAGAGCATTCTTTTTTCCCATGGAGACATTGAATGCTGCTTCCTTTATCCTTGGCTACAGCAGTGCTGCTACCAATTACAGTCACTAAAGGAGAACAGCTGGCACTTGTTCAACCGGAGCGTGCTCTCCAAAGCCCACTGAAGCAGATGGAAAAAAGGATCTCCTTTCTTTCAATGGATTTTGGATCTGACTCAGAGACACCTGATGGTTTAGAAAACAGGGATTTTAATTCCTTTGTTACTTCTCCATCTAACGTTTGTAACCAGAAATCATTTTTTTCCAAGGTATACATCCAGTGACAAGAGGCTGAGGCAGCAAAACCATCACCATTTTATAAATTAAGAGATGTTAATTAAAAAGCTGCACAGCAGAGCTGGAACTATTATAAATTAGAAAGGAAGAAAGAATGAGGCAGACAAGCAAACAGGGGAAGATTTTTGATGCCCTTTGCACATGATGTTTTTTATCATTAAAGTTCTGTCACTGCTATTCCACATGTTTCTCAGAGTTCAATTTGCCTTGTGCACAGGATTTACTGAAAGGTAATAAGCAAGTCCCAGCCAGAGAGTCAATTAGCATGTAATCTTTGACATTTTGAATCATCAGTGGCTGCCAGATGAGTTTCACTGTTATACAAAATGAAACCTATTTTTTGAGTGTTTGAAAATTAGATTTTATGTTACATTTCTTGGTATTTATCTAGACTGCTCTGTCTCACAGTCATGTGGGGAAAAGGATTGAGTTTTGCCTCTGAAATTAACAAGTTAACTCTTTATGAGCTCAGGGAGCAACAAACTGATCCAAAAGCGATTGTGATGGGAGATCAAAATTTATTTTCCTTTTATACCAAAGTTTTAATTTTCATACCTGTAAGGCTCTGACTAGTGAACAGGCAGCGAGCCTAGATGGCTGCAGCAGCTGCTGACACTACCCTGCATGAAGGGTTCCCTCTCTTGCTTCAAGAATAACTCAGCCGCTCCTGAAGCAAGTGCTGAACTTGACCCACAAAGGTAATATGATCTAATATTATCTTGTATTATCAGTTTGCAAATCAGGAGAAATTTAGCAGCTGCTTCACAAGGCAAAAAAACATGGGGTGAGTGCAATAGGAGGGCATCTGAGGATTATTATCTCTGCATCTTTCCCAAGTTTCCAAGACACTAGGTCCTTTATTGTGCAGTAACAGTTTGAGTAGTTTTGGCAGAATATTTTACAAGTGATGGATTGGGACTGTAATATCTCAGGTGCGTAGAAAGCACCTTCTGTGAAGGACCCCAACTGAGGTTTCAATTGCTATAGCTACAGAAATATTTCATAATGGCAAGTAATTGATTATCATTGCTCTTTAATTTGATTATGTATAAAAAAAATCATTATGTATTATTAAATGGTGCCAGTTAATAATATGCATTTATCTAAATACAACAGTTGCAATAAGCTCCATCTTGCTCACCTTTCTCTGTTACTGTTGGATCTCCACCAGTCATAACACGGCTGAGATTCCATGTCCGTTCAAACGGCTGTAATTACCTGTCCTTGAAAGGTTAATAAGGAAGCAGGATTACATAAATGGATTAAACATACACATAAAAGTCACATAAGAAAAACTGTAGTTGGACTAATATCTGAATCATCCGCGAAGACTGAAAAGTTGTGAAATCTCCCTGTCTTATAGACCTGCACATTTTGTACATCTTGTTTAGCTATGCCAGATGATTGCAATAAACTATCACCTGCACCCAGGAGGAAGGATACAAGCACAGTGTAAAAACTTCAGTTATTCTAGGTCACTTGCTAGAAACAGCTCCGGCTTTGTTGTTCACTTCATCTGAAAGTCATGCAAATATATATAAGATTGACATCAAGTGATGTCTTTGCTGTCTTCTCTTAACAATTCTGAAAAGCAGGCAAGATAATAGTAACACTTCTGTGAACACATGATTACCATCATTGTGTTAATGATGGTCACAGAAGAAAGGCTGAGGTTCAATAAGCTCTGAACTGGAAATTAATTTTGCAGAAGAGCTAAGGAATAAATGGGAGAATCTGAAACTCAGATCCATGAGGAAGTGATTTATTGCAATTTTCTGTGGACTATATAATCCTAAGGAGAATGGAATTCAAGCCTTTTGCTTTTCAGAGAGACCTGTGCCACATCAATACGTTTGCTGCATCACCACCACAAAGTGGTCCTACCCACTGCAATACGCTGCCTCCCAGTCAGATGAAATGGCTCGCGCCTCAGGTTCACTGGCTGGTCAATTAAATCAAGCTGATAAAGCCAATGAATTCAGCCAAAGGACAAATTAAGCCGCATATAATGTATCTTTGCCAAGGCAGAAATATAACACATGGAGTAGATGCAGAGAAGCTGCTGTACTCCCAGAGAGTGCTGTGCTGGCTGAAACAAGGAAGTGCTACCAGAAATTAATGGCAATATGGTCTAACATACTGAGCAAGAAAGCCATGTCATGAAATGCACGACCCAAACACTGCAGATGATGAAAGCAAAAATGAGAGACATTATTTAAAGGGTAATTCAGCAGGTAAGATTTTACCATCTTTTGTAAACATGGTAGTTCAATGCAAGAAGGTTCCTAATAAGAGATTTATGGCATTGCTGGTGCATGAGCAGAAAGGTCACCAAGAGTCTGGAGCCGGAGCTGAAGAGGTTGAAGTTTCTATTACACAGTGTGAGATGGAAATGCGGAATAATTACTTTTGCAAGCGCGCAAAGGATTAAACAGATTTAAGTGGGATGAATATATCTGCAGCCCACTGCATCAGCTGTGTGGCAGTAATTAATATGCAGATTAGAAAAAAATGAAATAGAGTAGTTTACTTTGCATTAAGGCAACAATTTCTTTTTTGGAATTTTAGTGACATCTCAGACATTAGCATAGATATCTTCCAATGTGGATGATGTCTTCCAGTGTTCAAAACTCTTAATGTACAGATAAATTAATCTTCCAGGCTTCTTTTTAATGCCAAAAAACTTAATTTGGAGGTTAGAATTGAAGTCCTGATTTTAAACTATGAATTTAAATTGTGTTTAGGAAAACAATGTTCAAATGACTTACAAATATACAAAATGAAGTTGAAATAGATATACTTGCTTTTGCTTTTGTTTGTGCTTTGCAGCTATGTAAAGGCCACAGACAGCATTAGACACACTTCAATGATCAATCTAATTATTCCCAAACATCCATATTGTAGCAGAACTCACAAGCTCCAGTCACGCACTAGGGCCCAACTGTTTTATTCAGTCTGTATCTGCATGGGCAGAGCTGAGTGGTTGTACCAGGGTCCATCAGCAGTCCCAGACAAGGTGAGGTGATGAACGAAGTCCAGGGTTCATTTAGGGAATGCAGTGATGAAGAGGCAGACAAAGCTACAGCGTAGGCCCGAGGCTCATCCAGGAGACAGGGCAGAGGCAGGACTGGAAAACAAGCTACCAACAACCAATGTTCTTTTAGAAAATGAGGACAGAATTATGTCCAAAATACACACCACATTTTCAATGTCGATGCCAGCTGTCTCCCTCTGGGGCTAAGCAAGAGGGAGTCATTTTATCACCCAATAATTCCTCCCCACTCAAGAAGTGGAATCAGGAACAGATCTGTGGGTCGAAACAGAAACAGTTTTAATAAAACAATAAAAACTAATATTACCAATAAAAATAATGACAATATAAACAATGCTATTCTCAGCCTATACAGCTGTGGACTGCATGCTCCCAGCAATGGGAGCCAGACAGAGGACACAGGGAAGACAGCAGTTCCGCTGAAACACAAAGATCACAGCAGGTGGGAAAGAGCACACACAGGGAGTGAGAGAATCAGCAAGATCCCTGGGGACGACCACCATCAAGAGAGAGGGCAGTCCCTGGCAAGCCTCCTGCTTATATATGGAGGGTGATATTTGTAGTCTGGAATACTTCTGTTGGCCAGCTTTGCTCCGCTCCTCCCAGCTTTTATACAGCTCTTTACTTGTATAACATGGGAAAATGAAAAAAGTTCTTGAGTTCTATGGAAATGGCATTCCATCACTAACTACAAAACTAAAACAGAGTGTCTTATCAGCTTTATTCCCACATTAAACAAAATGCATTAGCTACTGAAAAGTGTAGTTACTTAGAAATACAACTTTCTGAGAAAAAAATTGTTTCTATCCTAGCCAAAACCAGGACACCACCTTCCAAAATTATTCTGCTGCCTGTTGGCTTTTTGTTATGCAGACTTAAGAAGCATACTGTTACATGCTAGTCATGATGTAGGTATGTACTGTTGACTCCCTTGTTAAGAAAGGAGAAACTAACCCTGGAAGCCCAGCTTGTGATACCTATTGCTTGATTTTCAAAACCATCGTGATATTCAAGTTTCAGAGGGCATGTAAACTTCTCACCTCTGACGACCAGCCTTGGATGTCTATCTCTGTGCAATCTTCAAGACCAACATCCTATGAATCTCCTTCTAAAGTTACTAAAAATTCATTTTCAATCAATAAAAGGAACTGCCTCCCTAATTTAAGCTGTAGATAATATGTCACAAACTAAAGAATGATACTGCTTTAACCATTATGAGTTTCATCCTGCAAATGACAAAGAAGGATTTCAAGAATAACCCAGAGAGATTGTGACACTCTTTGAAGTGAGCAGATAATTGTGTTACAGGCAGCTTCACAGGTTTTGGGAAACCAAATATAAGAGAGTTATACCTAGTGAGAAATGCTTTGTGGTCAATTGTGCATTTCTGTTGGGAGAATGTATGTGTCACTGGTGAAAGTTTTGAACTACCTCCTTCCTTGGACTGACACCTTATAAACTTACCCCCTGCCTACACCACTACAAAACCAGAATCATTGCAAGGGTGCTTGGCTTAAAACACACCTCAACATGCTTAATGGATTGAGAACAGTCCTGAAGAGAAGGACTTGGGTGTGCTGGTAGAAGAGAAATTCAACATGAGCCAGCAATGGAGACCGAAAAACCACACGTATCCTGGGCTGCATTCAAAGAAGTGTGATCAGTAGATGGAGGGAGGGGATTCTCCCCCTGTGCTTTAATCTCATGAGACCTCACCTGGAGTATTTTGTTCAGCCTGAAGTCCTCAGCATAGAAAGGACACTGATCTGTTGGTGGGAGTCTAGATGAGGCACACAAACATCATCAGAAGGCTGGAGCACCTCTCCTGTGATGACAAGCTGGGAGAGTTGGGGTTGTTCAGCCTGGAGAAAAGAAGGCTCTGGGAAAACCTTATAGCAACCTTCCAGTACTTAAAGGGGCCCTACAGGAAAGATGGAGAGGGGCTCTTTAACAGGGAGTGCAGTGACTGGATGAGAGGTAACAATTCTAAGATCAAAAAGGGTCGATGTAGATTACACATTAGGAAGAAATTCATTCCTGTGAGAGCTGTGAGGCACTGGAAGAGGTTGCCCAGAGAAGTCGTGGATGCCCCATCCCTGGAAGTCTTCAAGGCCAGGTTGGATGAGGCTTAGAGTAACCTGATGCAGTGGGAGGTGTCCCTGCCCTTAGCAGGGGCGTTGGAACAGGATCTTTAAGGTCCCTTCCGACTCAGACCATTCTATTCTCCTATGATTCCATGCTGGGATCTTTGCAGGCCGTTTTCATTATTGCTGCGGCAATGCTGTCTTATGCCAATAAAACTTGACTTTGGGATGCTGAGAAACTGACAGTGCAGCTCTGCAACAATTTCTGAGAAACTCTTCTACATCTATTTTTACAGCAGCTTCATATCATATTCCAGATATTGCAAGAGCCCTGCAGCCACCTCTGTGTCAGGAGCACAGGAATTGCTATCCAGCTCCATCCTCAAGCCACCGTGCAGCTGGATGATCACATAGTGGCCAGGAGCTCCCAGGCTCATTTGCATTGCAGAATTAGTTCTGTTGTGTGCTGGTGCTTTATAATCTCTACATAGGCATAGCTAATTTTGTTTTCAACCACACTAGCTGTTCCTCTCAATCTCTAAAACCTTCTGAGAAATGGTATAATCCCATTGGTTCCTATTTTCATGATACATGCTCCAAACACACGCAATGTCTGCATGCATAATTGCCAGCTCACAGAGGTTCAATTATTAGTTTCTAAATCGGGTATTTAGCTAGTCCTTCTAAATCACTGGGAGGGGGATTTAAACCCAAATTTATATACCCTTGTGGTGTCAGCCTCAGTGAAATGCTTTAGGTTCACAGTAAATCACAGAGCATCCAGGTTTTAGTGCCTTCTGTTTTATAAGCAGGATCTATCATCTCAGAACAAGTAAAAACCTTCACTGCACAGAATCCTTTTTCATTTCTGAATACGTGTAGCTAAAGCAAACTGCCTTGAACAAAGGTTGAAAAATGGATCAAACTAAGCATTCAGCATTTCAGAGGTCTAAAAGGAGACTGAAAATGGCAAACATCTTCTTCTGAACATATACAGCACAAGGGAGTAAGCATGAATGTACAATTCAAATGGATCTCGGCTAAACTGGGAAATACACAATTAGATGATGACCTGGCTTTATGCTGAGCTGTGACACAGAACATTCTGACACCTAGCATAGAAACCCTATTGATGCCTCACAGCACTCAGTGCCCTACAGTCTTTGTGAACCAACTTAAGCATAAAGTATAGATACCAACAGCTAGTGAACTAGGCTGTGAAAAGAGAGAAGAAAGTAAAAACAAAGTTTGTAGCTTAAGATAAAGCACTTCAATTGCTTCAAGGGGTGAACAGGGAGAAAGTCCTAGTGGCTTACCTACAGAATATATAATTACAGAATTTTGCTACTAAACACCTTAATACTGTTAAATTAAGACAGACACAGTTCTCTCTTACACTACAATATTTGGCTTTTCAAGAATGTCCCTTACATGTGGTTTTGCAAGCTGTGTTTATGCTTACCTTGGTGTTACACTCCTACCTTAGCATCTACTAACATCTGCTTCCCACTGTGACTCCATTCCCACTGGTGAAGAATGATCTCCTCAGCATTTTGTTTTTAAATTCCAGTTTTGGCAGCTTGGTCTGGTTGGTTCTAACACAAAATACTGACAGGCTGAGAGCGTTGGGCTTGCTTAGCCTCAAGAAAAGAAGGTTCTGGGGAGCCCTTACAGCAGCTTTACAGTATATAAAAGAGACCTATAGGAAGGGTGGAGAGGGCTTTTTATCAGGGAGTGCAGCGACAGGATGAGGGCTAACGGTTTTAAGCTGAAACAGGAGAGATTTAAATTAGATATTGGGAATCATTTCTTTTACTGTAGGGTGGTGATGCACTGGCATAGGTTGTGCAGAGAAGTCGTGGATGTCCCATCCCTGGAGGTGTTCAAAGTAAGCTTTTGAGCACCCTGATCCAGTGGGAGGTGTCCCTGCCCATGGCAAAAGGTTTGGAACTGGATAATATTCAAGGTCCCTTCCAACCCAAACCATTCTATGATTCTATTAAAATACCTCTGTACTGGATGATAGATTTCAGATGGAATTATCTAAAAATCCAACTACCAGACAGTGGTTTCATCACCAACATTGTAAAACACAGTTTTTAAGAAGAAAAAGTGCATCACAGAACCTGCATCAGTTCAGCCACAGAAACTTTCACATTGATCCACTAAGGTGTTTTTCAACTACTCTGAAGATTACCTAAATCCAGGCTTCACACGGCCATTTGATATGATGTTGTTTCACTAAAAACTGACATGATACTTCATTCCCTATTACACGGTGATATTTTACTTGGATCTTTTCTATCATTATCTTGGATTTGAAGTCTTTAATTCATTCGATTACCATTAGATGAAGGATGAATTTAAGTATTACCATTTGAATATGAATTGGAACAACCTACGTAGCACCAAAAAAACCCAAACAAATCTTGTTCTATAATAGATAAATTCCCAATCGTTGTTTGATTTCATTCCAAAACACTGAAGACCTTTTGATCCCTTTTTAATTTACCTAGGCTGATAAAGTTACTTCCAGCTCTTCAGAAATTTACAGCATTTAAAAAATCAGGCAGACCTCTGTGCAATGCATTGACTGTAACTGCCCTCTTCATTCACTTTTAGCAAACAAGACCGTAAAAAAATATTTTTATAGAGAATAAAAAGGTCATTTACGGTACTGTCAGAAACATTTATTTTGTGGTTTTGTATTTTACTGGCAATCACTTCTCAGTTCAATTCTTGCACTAGACTTTTCATGAAGAGTAAGTGACATAATGTAAGAAAATGTAAGTGACAATTTTGCTCTTATTTAACATTCCATCAATGCCTGTCCCATCAACTCCTTCAGAGCAAACTCTGACAAGCATCCTTGTTAGGCGTGGCTCTGAATATAAAACAGGTCTTGTCATTTTGTTCTCCTTTGCTGCTACTAAAGGCCCAGAAATCTGAGGTGTAAGAGAATCCTTTGAGATCAGCTGCTTTGTTCTTCCCACCAGGCTTAGTCCTAATACCTGGCCCACACTGGAGCAAGGAGAGGTATGAGGAGGGAGGAGCAACAAAGAGGGGCTGTGCTGGACAGACTTTAACCTCTATCCCCACCCTGGCACCCCTCCAGAAAGAGGAGCAGGCAGTGTGGGAGCAATGTGTGCATCAATGAGAAAGATCCTTTTTAAACTGGGCTAACTATTGCCATCCCTTTCCTTCAGCCAAAGAGCTTATAAACTTCATTTGGAGAGCAGAGAGAAGAAAATGGGCAGCTGCAGTAAAACAAACACACAACTCTTGAACTCTTCAGCTGAAGTACCCCCCTGCTATCAGGCTGGGAATAAACTGCCTAGTTGGAGACACTCGTCAACCAGATGTTCCTGCAGCTGCAGCAGTCTCATTCTAGCATTCTTACACTGAACTTGAGCTCCACTACAACTGAGGGCTGAGTCTGTACCCCCTGACAAATATCTGTTCTAGGGGATGGCTTTTCATCAATGTAGCAAGTCATTCCCATAAGCATCAACATGTTCTGTACTCTAAAATACTTTGCTGGTTATTTTGGTCATCGACAACACATTCTGAGAAAGAAAAAGTTATTTTGAGGCTGTGAGTTTGCACTGTGATCTACTTCATATACCTGAAAGGAATTATGTTTACATACAAGCAGAGCATTTTTATCCATTACTATTTACCAAGAAACATGTAATGGCTTCCTTTCTCTGCCTGAACCATCTCAAAAATTGACAGAGGGAAACACAATATCCTTGAACAGAATTTTTTGTTAATAACATATAATAAGGGCTCTGTAATTTGCATTGTCCTTTGAAAAGTGTGGCACTGCTTTTAAACACTTAAAGCCCAATACAGGCAATTTGAGAACAGGAACACACAAAAAAATCACCTAACCAATTACCTATAGCTTGTGAAATTACAGCAGAGATGAATGTGATCCTACCTATTTATATCATAATATCAAGTTTCATACTCCCAGGATGTGACTCTAACTGAGTGAACATGAAAGTCTTCCAATATGAAAAGTTGTTGTCATTTCAAGGAAGAAAAAAGATAAATGGAGTGGTGTTGCTATTGATGGAAATGATGTCTGCTAATGATGGGAAAGCTGGAAATGCAAATTGAAAAGTTGTCAAGCCCTTTGCAGTACAACTCAGTAACCTCACTGTGATAAGATTACAAAAGGGAAAAGAACATTCACAGTTTATCATGTTATGAGCAAAGACTGTATTGTTAGTACTACCTAAAGAAAACACATTTTTTATAATGATGCATTCTGCTAATGAGCTCATGTCTTTCTCTGTTTAAACTTTCAGATAAAGCTCAAACATATGCTACAACAAGCAGAAACTGTAATCAGGAGTAAAAAAAACCCAAACAAACAAACAAACCAGAAAACAAACTACAATAATCCATACACTATGATTTTGTGTACATCATCTGTTTCACTTAGCTCTGCTATGTGCACTCTGGTAACAGTCATTATTTTCAGACCAAAAGAAATAAAAATTAAAAATCAATTATTTTTTTCAATTTAATACTTGTTCTAAAGTTTTCAGTTGAACCTCACTTTCTTTCAGAAATACAGCTTCACATTTAAGGAAGACAACAGGATAACAGTCTTTTAAGGCATAAGACTGATTGCTAATCCTCCTATCTCCTAAAATATTAGGTCTGACTTTGGAGAAAAGTTCTCCCAAAGTAGTCAGTCTCATGTATTTAGCACACTTTCATCCCAAGATTTCATTTTCAGAAGGCATCGGTACTTAAAACTGTCTCACTGGGCGAATTTTCACATCTCTATTAACTATACTTTCAACAATCTGGGGCAGCTAATGGTAAGAGTCCTCCATAGGTAGGCATGAGGAGTTCAAGCCAAAAATCAAGTCCTCATCCTGCAGCTGAACACATCTCTGAAAGCTTAATTCACTTGCCAAACTCTCTGCCCACTTGGAGCTTAAAACATATATTCAAACATCTGAATATCTTGCAATGTTATTTCTGCTACATTCTTCCTTTCTCTACTGTGCTGACAGTACCTGATTATTCTTGAGGTGCAGGGGCTTTTTGTGTGTTTTGGTTTTGCTTTGTTTTGGCTATTTTAAGTTTGTAACAAATTTACTGGAATGTGAAATAATTTTTCTTTTCCTTTATTGAGACTCAATGTATTAAATGCCATATTCTATATGGCAGTGCTAAAGTGCTGTGTGGACTTTAGAACCTTATAACTTTAGAAGAAATCTATTAAAACATTTTGAAAATGTCAGACTCGTAGCAATATCACTTCCGTAATTTTATTTGAAAACATGCCATTAAGAGCTTTCATTTTAACTGTACATACTCAAGGTGTGTAATTCCTTACAGTAACAGGAACAATTGGTCTAACATTATCATCACTGTAGTACTCTCGCCTCTAGCTGTGATTTCATAGAACCCAAAATTGGAGGTAAAACAGCATAGTAGAAGTATGCAGTTCCTTTCTCTTTTCATCACCTCGACTTTTCAGATAAGTGATACATACCAAGTAAAAAGGACAACTTCGAATAAGCTAAGATGCCACAAAAGGTGGTTAAAATGACCAGTATGAGGAAATGGTGCTGTAATCGACAGCCACCACAACCAGCCACAGAAAGAAAGGCAGATCCCATCATTTTCTCTACCCAGGAGATAGAAACTACTCTCTGTGAATACAATACACTTGTGCTTTTTGCCCTCTTAGGTCCAAATTTTCCCTTTGTGTACAGATGCTTATTCCATTCTGTAAGATGAGGTCCTTCCACTAGTGTTCCTAATAATTTTCTTTCTGAGAGCTTTCTGAAGAAGTCGTCGGCTTCAAACACCATAATCTTATCTTCCATTAAATAAGACTCCGCTGTCACTAGAATTATTTGAAGCTTTCTTTTTCCTTATTTTTAAATTTTTTTGCATGATTCTAAGATGCATCTCCCTCCTGTACTCAACACATTCCCAGAAGCATTTGATTTGTCCTTAGCCATGCAGATTGGCTGGCCCACCAGTTACTCAATTTATACAAACATAAGTTTTAAAAGGTAATATTTGCCAAGTGTTAGTCTCAAGTCAGGACACTCCTCAGGTATCAAAGAAGATCAAAAAAACAGATCACACTGTGTAGTAAATGATAATGAAAATTACTAGTGCAAAGGAAAAATATACAATTAGAAACAGGAAATACTGGGGCTAACTTAAAACAACAATTGTTTGTCTCCCCTGAATTGAAAAGGTTACCCAACACTCAGGAAAAGATAAACTGGATAATTGTATCTACACTGAAAAGACTCTGTTCTGTTTAGGTGAGAACAGAAGGACAGCTTACCAAGTAAAAGATTTAATTCTTACCTTTTTGGTGGCTCCAAATCCAGACAAAAGACAACTGGAACAACTGTGGCCTCTCGAAACAAACACCTGGTATAAATAAAGCTCTTTGTTTTCTTTATGCTTCTGAAAAAATGCGAATCTTTGGACAGTCACTTTGTAAAGTACAATGACTTCATTAGAGAGAGAGCACTTATCTCCTCATGGCATTACAGACCTTGCATTTTCTAGAAAGAATAAAATTATTAATTATGGAGACAAATCAATATGCAGTGTTTGACACAGCTGAAAGTCTTTCCTGACTTACACCTCATATATTTCCAATCATTGCATTTTCAAGCAGAGTTGGGAAAAAAACTTGTAACAAGAAAACAGCTGAACTAAAAAGTATTTTTAAAATTAAAACAAATAAAGGTTACAGGAAATTCACACAAATGTTTATGCTTTTGTATAGGAAAACTAACACAGTGATATAACTTGTATATATTCACACTTCAAGTTCTCAATTTTAAAATTCATGAAATTTAGTAAAAGGGACTGGACTTTTCTCCATCAAAGCAGTAGGAAGCACAGTATGTCTACTGCTGATTAAGGAAAAAGCAAGTCAAGCCTTAAATTACATGGTCTTGATATACTGGAATTCAAATACACAGCCAAAGCCAAACCCCTTTCTCCAAATACAGACACATCTCTCATAGACTCAGTACGTCTATCTGGAAATAATATACTTAAGAATTCCTGAGTAATGCATAGCTAAATACTCTCCTGGTTTCCCAGTCAGATAATAATGCAGTACATTGCTGAACTCATTCAGGAAGGTTTTTCGTTACGACCATAGCTGTTACCGTGTATCATTGTGCTGCTCTTCCAAATGTGATTTTAACAGCAAGTGAGTTGTGAATATTTCAATAAATTCTTTTTGAGACTGCTTTCCTCTCTTTTAGATAATATAAAGCATTATGCTTGCAAATCAACACTGAATTTCAACCGTAATTACAAAACCAAAGTTTCTTATGCAGATTAATCAAGTTGATACATTTGGTACATCAGTTTCTATCACATTGCAAATGTTACTAAAAAAACTTCATGGCTCATTCTAGTCAAGTTTACTGAACACGATAAAGAAATCAATGCTGACATTTGTGACCAGCTCCAGTCAGTTACACCAAATAGCAAAAAGGTCTCCATCTTATGAATGTAATATGCCTGGGCCTTGTTCTGCCCTTTCAAAATCAAACTTGAGGAAACTCAGCTACCGACAAAGTCGAATGATTTTCAGTGCTTCTCCATTTTAACATTTTAAATTTAACAAAATTTAATTCCCTATCAGCACATTTAAGGGAGAAACTACCACTAACTGTTTGCATTCTGATTTTGTATAGTATTAACAGAACCTAGAAGACTTAGAAGCGGCAGGCAACCAACACTGTACATCAACTTAATCAAAAGCGTTTTTCTACCCAGAATGCCCATAAATAAGTTCAATTACATAGAAAGGTCTGCCTAGACTTCATTACACTACTTTCTTGATTAGAGACTACTAACTGGAGGAATAATTTGTCAGAGTCAATGCAAAACAGCATTTTTACTTAGCTGTGAAAAGGAAGCCAACACTTAAAAAATTGGATCATTAGAAGAAACCATGACAATTTTGTTATTAATTAATAATTTTTATAGCTCAAATTTAAAAATATTAAATCGGAAACAATTCAAAGTTCATGAAGAAAAATCTGCAACTATATATATGCATAACTAAGAATATCTAGATTCTTGTCAATATTTACTTATTTTTTTGCAGAAGTTTTTTCACACCATATTTACAAGCAAGTCTGTTTAAAACATACATCTTCTTTTATAGCATTTACAAATAATTTGAATAATTTTTTTTTAAAAAAAACCCAGAAGAATATTTCACTCATTTGACAGATTTGGTTTCATCATATGGTACCAGACAGTTATTTATCCAGTGGGAAGGAAAGAATTATCATTATTCAATTATCTAAATAACAGTCATCCTATAGTACCCAGAATCATCACATATGGCTTTAAAAATCTCCCAAACTCAGAGAATCATCTCACAGGTACAAACTGAAGTCCATTTGTGGTATGTTTCTAACTAAAGTCTTGAGCATTTGATTGGGTCAGATCCACAACGTGGCAAACACATTAAGCATGTAATCAGAAATAACAAGCCCTTCTAATTTAAATAAAAAACAACTCTGCTTCCAGTCAAGTCAAGCACATACTACTTATGTAAAAAATGGGATGTATGGACTTCTCTAGACATTCTAGATAGTTTTATAGATGTTTTACTATTGTGGGACAACACAGTCTTGAACAGACAATATCCGTGGGGATTTACAGGGAACAAGTGAGAGATCTTCTAAGAAGGGGAAGAATATTTTTTCCTCAAAATATGAACACTTTTTAGAAAATAAAAGTCTGAGGAGGTTTTGTACATAATACATATAAGTTACTGATACAATCCAACCAGGCAGACCACTGGCCATTAGAATGCACTGCCCAGGGAGATGGTGGAGTCATTTTCCCTGGAGGTGTTTAAAAACAGATTGGATGAGGCACTTTGTGCCATGGTTTAGATGACGAGTAGGTGTTGGTGTTGGGTCATAGGCTGGACTCAATGATCTCAAAGGTCTTTTCCAACCTTGTGATACTGTGATACTGTAATACCCCCAAAGTCTTACATCAGAAATGAACTGAAAATTTGTCAGTTTGCTTGCTTTTGGCTAGGAAAAAAACCCCAAACTTCTGTCTTTGGCAAATCAAGTAGTCATCTCCTTTGAAAACTGATCTCTAGAGCTCCTGCACAGATTGTTCCACAGTTTGTTCTTCTACAGGCTGCATAGCTTCCTGAACATAAACTATGAATTCTGAAGCCTCTCCACCCTGTGTATAGACAGTCACTGTCTCAATTCCTTCCACTTCATCTGATGAGACTACCAGGTGATGTTGTTCAGATAGCTCTACTGAGGCCTGCTGCAGCGTCTCTTGAATCATCAGAGTGTGATTGGCTGATTGCTCCTCTTCTTTTACCTAAGGAGAGATTAAAGAAGTTACAGAAATCTCACCTTTCCAGGAAGTACTCAATATTGTGATGATTAATGAAAATACAGCACAGAAATTAGAAATCAGATAGTTTTGAAAGAAAATGCCAGTTCTATAGAACACCTGTTCTGAGTACTTTTGATTAATAAGTGTACAGCTAGACAGAAGACAGAAAGCAGTAACTCTGCATCTCAAGTTATATGTACTGCAAGCTGCAAAGTTCCAGGAGCATAGGTCTTTGGAGACAGCTTTTACTTCTCAGCAGTCATTCATTCACAAACAATTCCTCTAGTAGTACTGAGAATGAGAAGCCATTGAAAACTACCTAAAAAAAATCTTCTCTACCCATTTACTTTTATTTTTTTTCTAGCTAACTGACTGCTCATAGAAGTACAAATTGAATTGTAATATAAATTGGCTTTTATCAGAAAAAATGAAACATAAATATTACTGAAATAGTTTTGTAAGACCTAATGTTTGAGACAGCATTTTTACATTATTGCAAAGATAGCAACAGAAACAATTGAAAATAACAGAATTTTTACTAAACATTTTGCTTCCTGTCAAAGCCAACACAATTTGGTAACAAATCTCAAAGAGTTCAAATAGCTATCTATCAATTATTAAAATACGGTACTTACTAGAATTCATAAATAATCTGAATTCTTAATCAGATCCATAAAAAATTCCTAAGCAAAGTACTCCAGGACAGTAAAAACACATCAAAAAATTCTAAGTCATACGAAGGAAATACATTCTGTCGAGTGTTAGGGATAAAATAATGTGCTTGTGAGGAGAGAATGGAATAGCAAGTTTTTCATATGCAAAGGCATTTGTTAGATGTTTTCAGCACGATACCACTCCCTGTGTTCATTGAAGAGAGCTGTTTTATTTGCTGGATCATAAATGCTAACCCACCTGCAACTGCAACATGCAGTGAATCAAATCCTCACTACCTTCTCTTTTCAGAAAATGGGCTGGTTTTGTTAAGGCCTATTTCTCTTTCATTTAGGCTTAGTGAATGTTTTATGAAGCAAACTTCCAGAGATAAATCATGTTTATTTCACATTGTAAGAAGGTAGCTCATTGAATTTGTAGGAGGCCACATTCTCTACAACAAATACTTTTTTCATATCATCAAACACATCCATAAATTGTCCACTTACACAAACAACAGGGAATGGAGACAGAATTGCTGCCTTACCTATATCTCATGATGGAAAGCAGAACTCCATGGTATTTCTGATAACCATACAAAGTAGAGTAAGAAGAGAACAAAGGGTTGATAGGTATCAGTTTAATGGATCTGAGCATACCCTTGTATCTCAGAGGAGTGTATGGTGTGCTTTTGGCAGCACTGAACTAAGTGATTTTGAAAAGAACAGGTCAAACTTGGTAGCTTCTACAAAGTTTGGAATCGAAATTAAGTAAATTAGAAAGGGTTGTTGTTTATTTGGGTTTTTTTAATTAGAAGCTGATTAAACAGTTTACTGCTTTGTAAACAGTACTGTTAGAACAATCATGTTCAGGAAAATATAAGAAAGATCAGTATTGTCAATTACAAGGGGAGTGGGAAGAGAAATGAAGAACTGCAGAGAGACTTCCAAGTATGTGTATGACTACTTACAGACAAGGAAGGAGTAAAGTTCTATATGTTTGTTTTCTCAATGCTCTCTTCTAATTTTATTTATTTCCCTAAGCAGCCTTTCACACAGTTGTACACTGACTTTTAACTTTTTTATTCTGTGTTTAAAATACCTATCAGATGAAGAAGATTTCAGAGACACACAAACTCCTTAGGACTTCATATCACTTTGCACTTTCACTCAATTCATTAGGCTATACAAAGCTTTTTCTTGAACAAAATGTAAGTTCAGGTTTTAAATTATTCAGAGGTCCCAGGAGTCAGTATGCTTGCAGTATATAGATGAAATATATGTGGATTTTATCTGGCAAAAGACTTAACAACTAAAGGGAATCTTGCCGTTTTCATTGACCTTAATGCAAAAGCACAATCATACCTACTGATGCTGACTGCAGCTTTGCTGCACAATTCAGATTATAGGGATAAAACTATAGGCACTGGATCTTAAGGTCCCTTCCAACCCAAACCATTCTATGATTCTGTGACTCCCTTTTCATAACTGTCCTCTCCTCTCCTCTTTCCTGAGGCTAACTGCTCCACTGTCAGCTCCTGTGTGAAAGGACAGGACATACGCAAGATCTACCAATGAAAATAATTATAGGCAGACAAAAGTCTAATCACTAGCGAAGTCAAATAGGACTCTGCAATTAAAAACGTTAGATAATTAAAATCCCATGTCTTGTTATGGATCAGCTCACAATTACAGTCCTTCGTGCTACAGATTCTCAAATAGACAAATCGGGGTTTTTAAAATTTTGCCCTTTAATTATAGAACACACACTAACTTCTCCTGTGTTAGTGCACTATACATAATCCTCTGACAACATGCATCAGGACAGGAAAACTACACTACATTCACTAAGAGCTGCAAGAAAACCACAACACAGTCTGAGAACGATCTCACACAACCTCACTTTCATCACTCTAAATCAAAACCCATAAATAATTTTAAATATAGTTTTCTGAGTGTACATAAATAATGAAGAAAGGAAAATAAATAAAGCATAGCTGACATGAAAATGAAATGAAACTAGAACCTCATTCAATTCAATAGCAGCTTATTCAGTCTTATATGCTTTTGAAATGAAAATTGCCAATAAAGACAGTTAATTTAATCTCCCTACCTAGCTTTATCAATATGGTTCTATTACCCTTGTCATGCAGGGTAAAGAAGACTAATGCCCTTATTTCTAGTGTTTCTAGCTTCTGGTATCCGTTTTGGACAGCTATGTGTAACCCTTTTAGTTTGACAAATCACCACATTATTTTTGATATTTACATTTCAGATCAGTTCAATGTTTACATGCTTCTGCTTGGTTTCTACAAGATTATTCCACAGGGAATAATCTCAAAATGTTAATTTGCATCCCTCAGACTGATGAAACAGTGGGACAGCTGCCATCCAAATGAATGAAGTCACTACACACTTCTTTTCATTGGCATCTGAAATCTTTTGAAGAGTAACATTCAAGACCTTTCTTCTGTTTGAGAGCCAGCTGAAAAGCATCTGGCTGCTTATCCTTCACTGAAGAATGACAGCAAGAAGCTGAAGCCACACACAGCTGGCATATTAAATCAATTCAGTACCTGCATAAATATTCCTTACTAGCTAAATATGTCACTCACAAAAGCCAATGGGACTTTTATCCTCATGTCTTAGTAAGAAGCTCAGCATTTCTAAACTATAAACGTTCTTAATTTAAATAACTAAGGACCATCCAAATACACGTAAGTGACATTAAAACTGGGTGTCTCTTAGAGGAATCTCTTCAAGACAAGCAAGTCTTTTTTAATATGAGAGAAACTAGTTAAAGCCATTAGGAAAATATACTTCTTCCCTTCCCTGAAAGGAGTAAACAAAATATTTGCAGTAAGATGCTAAAGCTGTTTTGTTATTCTACAGCTCATCCTGAGAAATAATGAATATCTTCGGTTTTCTTTGAGGTCAGCAGGAGTTGCAGATCCATAGTATTTAAAAGTCTTACAGGACTTGACCCCAAATTCCGTACAGAATGTTTCCCTTGATTTCAGATTTAATGCTGCCTTTCAGTTTACCATGAAGAAGCAAACTTAACCACAGAGATCTTGCAGGATTTCAAAACTTTACACTAAGCTACAGACCCTCCTTTTTGTAGCATAAGACACCATATCTACAGAAAGGATTAAAAGGAGAAATGAATATAAGCATTCTAGACTACAGAAAGCACCTGGAATATATGATGTGCCAGCTTACATTGCTGCCTACAGGGCTGAGTCTACCCTTTTGTTTAGTGCCATTTGAATAATTTGAACTCTCTCTCTCTCAGTTCTAGTTTACATACAGATATATTGTGTGAAAAACACAGCCAGACACACAGAGAAAATACTGTAATTTGAACATATGAACCTCTATAATGAGCTACAAACCAAAGACAATCTGGCATGCAATACCTTCAGAATATTAAAAGACAAATATGAAAGAGTTGCTTTGCATAAAACAAAAAGTGCAAGGTGGCAAACAAATCTTCATATTAGTGATGTAGTCTTTTAAAATGTTTTAGCAGCTGTCTGGTTGAATGTACCCTGACAGACAGACTGTGACTGGCAATTTCACTCATCTGGAAAAATGTTGTATCTAGATTTCCTCTGAGGAAGTGCAGCAACATTGACATAATTTCAAGAGCTCTAACAGGACAGTGATCTTGATATGAGATTTTATCTAGATGCTACACAGATGACAAGAACTCCACAGAGGCTGAGAAAACAGGGCCATCTGCCCCAGTTAAAACATTCCTTCACTGGTGCCATTAAGCATCAAATTGCTCCATGTCCTAAAGTAATCACAAACTTGATAATCAACCTCTAAATAACTCCATATATTGGTAAATTTTCTAGATGAACACCAGCACCCAGCATCATGTAGGTACAAATCACAGCCAGACTGAAATATAAGGCATGTTGCTAAAGTACAATGTGTGGAAGGCTTTGACATGACAGCCATGCTAACATTATTAGAAATTTATTTTTGAAGATGTGTTACACTATAAAATCTATAAAATTCTGCCCTGTGATCAGCTTCAAGCTGATGTGTAATCTTTGCTGTGCATTGCTACTGCTGTCACTTTGAAGAAAGTGACTGTTGCCATGATAGGATTTTACTGAAGTCTGAAGAGATCACAGAATAAAAGGATAAAATAAATTCAAATAAAGGTTGAAATGCATGGAAATCCAGTGTTTTCTTAACATCGATAAAGACCTGCTTAGGTAGTAAAACAGCTGATATATTTATTCTTCCTAGAAAATTATGTCGAAGTCTAGGTTGAAAATAGGTAACTGTGCCTTTCAGGAAAAGAGCTAACCCTAGACTCCAAGCTACAGAGGTAGTAAGAATATCAGTCCTGTCTCTTATTTCTAAATGGGAGAAAAAGAGAAAGAATTCAGCAGCCAACTACTGCTATTTACTGTTAGTATTAGAGTAATGCTTTGGACCGGGACCTGGACTGTAGCAAGTATGCTACATGCAAAAAGTATTTCATGCCCCAAAGGCCTTCTAATTTCAATACAAAACAAGAGACACTAAGCAGACAGAAAAAGGGAGGTGGAGTAGTATAATACAAATGAGACAGTGGTCCTTTGTGTGACAGGCATTAGTATCAATATACCAATAGTCTAACCGCAGAAAATTACTGTCATATTTTTGAACAATAATTGAGAGAAGACATTAAAAATCTTCTCTTCATCAAAAATCCACATAACTAAGCATAATATGGAAGAAAGCTTTAAGAAACTTGCTTGAAAAATGTAATGGGCAATTAAATCTTCATGGACTGAGCAAAGGTAGGAGTAAAAATCTTTACAGTTAATGAGAAACAGGACACTATGAAAGAAGTAAAATTCTTGGAGATGAAAACAAGGTTTTGTTTGATGTGGAAACAAAGGAACACCAAGTGCAAATTTAGATATTAAAGAAAAAAACAGGGAGTTGACACAGTGAACAAGGGCACGGGCATAGGTTATTTGATTTTTTTGGGGTATTTGTTTTGTTAGAACAAAGACTACTGCTCTGCTCTCCAGCAGTTCTCTGTATATGTCAGGATTTGCTCTGAATAAAGAGGGATCTCAGTGTCTTTTTCAGACAGGAAAAAAATACCGAGGGAAAGAATTAAAGCCTTACACAATCATCTGCTGATGAGTATCTCACATTAGGACAATAATCTCTAGTTTGGTATGACACATAAAACATACTGCAGGTCTAAACATGGCAAATCAGCAGCATATTTGTCTATCAGTATCTACAAAAAAAGCCAAAAAAACAGAAAACATACACTAAAAGTTAGCTGGTTGTGATGCTATACTGATTTAAAACTCTAGTTGAGACTAGGAATACAAACCGCAGTAACTTGAAGCAAAAAGAAAGATCCAAATCTGGGTAAAGAACTATAAGTAGTTTCTAAGAGACTCAGTAGAAGTAACACACTGCATTTATGAAAAAAAAAACCCAATGAATTAAACTTGCTACTCTTACATATTCCTGCTAACAAGCACTGGAAATGGAGGAGCAACAAGAAAAACAACTAAAATAAAAACTAGAGCTGATGGACACAGACCAAGAAGGGGCTACTCTTCTGATGTCCTGGTCAATGCAGTGAGGGATTCAGGAAATAAGCCTTCAAGGATGTTCATATTGTGAAACCAAGCAAATACACTTTGGATCTTGTCTCACTGAAGAATATCTTACAGACACTACACAGTGAAAGAGTCCCTTCTGCAAAAAATAATATAATAGAAGTGCTCAGTTCTGAGGAAAATGTTTCTTCACAAGAAACTCAGCATTTAAATCAAACTTGGAACAAACTTCTTCGGGGTTAATTAATATCCTTATTTTATGCATATGCTAACTGAAAGAAACAACTATACATCAAGGTAGCTCACAGCCATACTCTCTCTCTGTTCTAGTCTACATACAGATCCACTGTGTGAAAACCAAGTCTCTGAACAAAGACCTGCAGACACTGTAAACCAAGGATGGCTGTGACATGTGACTGACTGCTCTTCCTCCAATCCTGACTTTATATGCAGTATGTGAGCTAGGAAACAGTCTACCTGTATAAATAATGGACTGAAGAGCCTCTGCTAGCAAAATAAAAAAAACCCTAATGAATCCACTCCAAGGCACTAGGGCAAAACTTTATCTGTATTAGGACACAGAGTCAAATATGCAGAAAGTAAAGTGACTTGTTTCATATTTCTAGTCTCTCCATCTTTCTATGTGCTGTTCCCACAAAACTGTTTTCTCCTCCATTTCTTGTCTGTCTTTGCAATCCACTATGAAGAATATTTCCTGCCTTTTCTCAGCATTTATTAGCCTCTTTCTTAGTTATTCTTCAAACTAAGGATTCTTTTCTCACCTTTTCTACCGTTTTCACTTGTTTTGGCTTTTAAGTTGTACAGAACAACTCAAATATCATGGCATGAAGAAATACCTTCATCAGCTCTGTCAGAAAAAGATTCAGAATAGATGACTAGTCACTGGGAAAAGACTCAAATTGACAAGGATACACTTCTGCCATGTTGTGATCAAAGCTTCAGTGAGAATTTTTGTCAATGTCAGATCATACTGGTAAAACTTTACACTATTAATTATTTTCCCTGGGCATTTGGTGTGCATTATGTTCCTTAGCAGCTGTGTGCATTCATAGCTATCACACAAGATTTCTCCCAAATCGAATACCAGAAAAGGTTTACCTTTGAAAACAGGTTAATATACTGACTCACAGGCAAGAATGAGCTATAAAGCCCTTTTGAGCTCTAGACAAAACCTCTGAATGGCCTCATACACATGACACTATCAGAGAAAACAATGATTCCTATTTCCCAATCATAATCCAAGTTAAATAGGGCTAACTTTGCATTTTTGTGGTTTAAAATCATAATCTGAATCACAATTCAGGCTGTGATTGGTAACTGCTATGTTGTCAAAGTGTTTTCTTTTATAAAATCATTCCTAAGAACAAAAAACCATAAAGTTTCCAAAGTCAGAACCAAATTTTTTTCTTCTTAAAAACCAATTCAGGAGCCTTGTGCTTTGAACAGACAATCTGATCTTGATTTCACTTCCATTATAATTTATATTCATGATTAAAGACACTTGCAGTGAGACTAGATGAAACCCAGGTGTTCTGGATTGAGCTAAAGCAGAAACAGTTTTCTAACTTAGGTTAAGCCTCATCTAATTAACTTAATTTTCTGAAAGTCAACTGCATGTTTTTCAGACAGTGTTTCTCTCTAGAAGTGATACCATAGGGCATTGGTATATAAAAAGGCCATTGCTAATACTTACTCCTACAGTAACCAAGGCTATCTTCGAGCCGACAGAATGCTTTAAGTCAAAGAAGAAGAAGGGCTGCACCTGCAGTGAGGGGTGAACAGGACAGGTGACCCCAAACTGACCAACAGAGTATTCCTGTTCCATATATATCATACTCGGTATAAAACTGAGAGATATCATGAGGGTATCACTCTCTTCTTCAATGGATGACATCCAGTGAGGACCTCATCTGTCTTTTTGCACCTGATCCCACATATGTGTGTTCCTGAATCCAGTCCTGAGTCCAGTTCCCTCCTAGCCCGGGAGCCTGTTCCCATGCCTGCTCTGCAGCACCTGTGGTGATCATGGGGGGAGGGGGCACGATTTTCATATTTGAATATATATCATTATTTTCTTATTAGTAATATTTTTATTATTATTTCATTAAAGCTGGTTTCCAACTCACATGTCTTTTCCCCTCATTTCCCTTTCCCCTTTCCCTTTTGGGGTGGAGAAGGAATTGGGAGCCCAACCACTTGGCTTTCAGCTGCCAAATTGGGCCAGGCTGGAGCTAAACCATGACACTAGGACAATAACTTAGTAGAAGAGCACCTCAAACACAGAATCGTAGAATCATAGAATGGTTTGGGTCAGAAGTGACCTTAAAGATCATCCAGTTCCAAGCCCCCTGCCATGGGCAGGGACACCTCCCACTAGATCAAGCTGCTCAAGGCCCCATCTAACCTGGCCTTGAACACTTCCAGGGAGGAGACACCCACGACCTCCCTGGGCAACCTGTGCCAGTGCCTCACCACACCCATTGTGAAGAATTTCTTCCTAACGTCTAATCTACATCTTCTCCCTTACACTTTAAAGCCATCCCTCCTCGTCGTATCACTACTTGCCTGTGTAAAAAGTCCCTCCTCAGCTTTTCTGTAGTCCCTTCAGGTACTGAGAGGCCGCTATGAGTTCTCCCCAGAGACTTCTCTTCTCCAGGCTGAACAACCCCAACTCTCTCAGCCTGTTCTCACAGCAGAGGTGCTCCAGCCCTCTGATCATCTTCGCAGCCTTCCTCTGGACCCATTCCAACAGCTCCACATCCTTCTTATGTTGGAGATTCCAGAACTGGACACAATACCCCTGATGGGGTCTCACAAAGAGTAGACTGGGAGGGGAAAACTACCTCCCTCGACCTGCTGGTCACGCCCCTTTTGGGCTGCAACTGCATGGCATCCTTTCTGTCTTGTGACTTAGTAGAAAACAATTTTAAAAACATACCAGTCAGATCTAGCTAATACAATGGCTATCTTGAAATATGCCAAAAAGGACTTCTGGATAAAGACAGAGTTTGTTTCTGCATGCAGAAATTTTGCATTAACCTGAAACACTACTACAAGTACTGCACACTTGGATTAGGGGAAGTTTTAAAGCATATAGGTGGCAGCATTACTAGTAGATACATCTAGATTCACATGTAATTTTAAAGGTAGTGTAAACGGCACTTTTATGGGTGAAAAGTAAGGAAAAGCACAGTTGAGGGAGAAAAGTTCCAGGAATTAAAAGAGAGATTAAGATAGCAACAATAGAGTGTAACATTTACAGCAAAAAAATACTTTCAATCTTCTAATAATTTGGGATTTAGAAGAAATTTCTTGGTAGAAAGATAGAAATATGAATGCAACTTGGAAGGGTAAGTGAAAAATGAGACATGAAGGTAAATACTGATGAGAAACTGGGTAAAGTATGTCCTTAGAGAAAAAGGACAAAAAAAACCACATAACAGCATAAAAACCAGAACAACGATAATAAATATTGTTAAGGAAAAAAATGAAACCATGCTGCTAAGCAAGGACTTGGTGAGGCCATTAAAGAACAAGAGAGGAAATTCAGTGACAGATGACGCTGATATATTGCTGACATCCTGAATGAATTTTTTGTCTCACAATCCACAAAAGAAGCTGAAGGTCACAGAAAAAAGTGTGGAATAAATTTTCCAGTAGCAAAGTGAAATATGAATATGTTTTAAGATCACTTCAAGGTTAACAATTAGGAACTCAGCATAATTAAAACCTGACAAAGTCATATGTACAAATGAGTGATATCCCACAGAAAGCAACTGAGTATTGATGAAAAAAGAAAAGCTGACATTTGTGAATAGGAGACAATTACAGTCAATAGCATTTAAAGACTTCTTTCTCTCAAGTTAAAAATGGGTGTGGCTGTAATTCTAAAGCAATGCTCTGGTGGGAAGACAAATGGAAAATAACTAAATCTATTATCAGATCAAACAGACTTTTATAAAACACTGATTTTTATAGAAAACTAAAAGAGAAAAAATTAAAGAAGAAAAAATAAAGGAGATAAAATTACAAGATAACTGATCATCATCATAATCTACAGACCTCCCCTGGTCCTTTACAGGTAACTAAGCAGTCGGTCAGCAGTCCGCAGGCTTATTTCCACCTTGTCCTCCCCTGAGAAATCACAGATCTGAACACTTCCACACACACAGTGCAAAGTCTCTGAGGCTACCACAGAAACAAATTAGTAGGCATTCCAGTACCTGCAGGAAACACTGAAAGAGTGCTTCAAGTATCAAAGTAAGGCACTAGTAAAATCCAGCGTAAACAGAGGCAGCACAAGATCACTCAGCTTGAGATGTACCTAAATTCTTCACTGATTTTGCTTCTGTGCAACTTCAAGTTAGGCAACAAAAGGTTTTTTACATTAACGACTCTAAGGGACTAGGGAGTTGGGAGGAACAAAAAAAGAAAAGCAGCAAAAAGATTCTGTGCTATGAGAATTCAATATTTGATTTGATATAGGAGTGGAGCTTGCAACAGTTTGACATGAGACCAGTGAGAGTCATTGATGTATACATTGCAAGGGAAAAAGAAGTGCTCCATGCTTAGCAGCTGGTATACTTAAAAGCTAGAAATATAGATTAAAAAGTGGAGGAGAAAATTAATTTGGAATATAAACGTTTGCTTACATATCGGCAAATTCAGATGGTCTAATAAGGAAGACAACAGATTTTAAGATGAATCTGATATTAATCAGATTTAACACTCAGAGTAGGAAGAATCACTGACTTTTTAATTATGTATTTTTAATGTTTAACAGTCAAATAGCAAAATGTAGTTTCTCCTTGGCAGCTGGTACTTCAACGGTCACCTTCTCCAACACTTTTAGTAGAAGGGCATCAAAAGATGCATTTTTAAGGGCAGAACACGTTTCAGTAACATTCACAGACAGCACAGCCAGACACCATTGGCCAATACCACATTCAGCCCTTAAACAGGTCACATGTGCATTCTGGCAGTGACTGTACTGTTAAAGTTATTTTGAAACTTGTACATAATAGGACTAAAATGTCTCTTCTGTTAAATGACTGGATTTAGTTTCCAATTTTGAACCTGTTATTCTTCAAAAAACCCAAAACCTACTACATGATTTCTGATCAAAATACCTGTTAAATATTGCAAAGGAACATCTCAAAACACTCTGTCTTGAAATTCAGTCTTGTCTTCCTGAAATTTTGGAAGCAAGTTTAGGAGTTATACAAATACAGCCTTCACAGATTAGAGCCTTCCCACTTCCATGGAGCTCTCTTGAATTCAATGTTTACAACACTACAAAAAAATACTGAACTCTAAAGTTAGTTCTAACATGCAGAATAATTAGAATTTTGGTTCATTTAAACAATACGATTACTTAAACTCTTCAGATTTTTCATGTACTCTTCTTCCCTCACCTATCAACTACATTGAGTGCAGAGATTCCAATGAACCAATGAACGTAATGGGAAAAGGGATAAGAAGAGAAATAGGATGATAACAGGAGGAACAAGTGGAGCTGGGAGAACACTGGGAGGAGATATGTAAAATGTCAGTAAAGAAGTTAGCAAACACCTGTGAAGAAGAAATATTGAGCAAGTCTTGATGTTTGCACTCAACAGTCACCTCAATACTTGCTGACTTTGTCTATCTTTTCATTTTTAATTTCTAAAGTGCCTTACTAATACAGTACATTGCAAATATTTTTAGCAAAAACTGTGCAGTACCAAGCTTTAAGAAAAATATGAACATGTTACTTCTCCCAATATCTTACACAATTTGTCTCATTTTAAGAGGTACTACATTGCCTACTACAAATTATGTCACTTAATTACCAGCTGAATCCACCATTTTTCTGGAAAGAAAATTTGTGCATTAATTAATTATCAGTCTTACACATGTTTTTATATTGATCTATAACTTCTGGCCTTGCATAATTTTCCCGGAAACAACAAAATTAACCACAGATCTTTTCAACCAACTAAAACTCAATGGAACTTTTTACCTCAAATATGGGTGGCCACGCTGACTTTCTCTCACATAAGCAACTGCTGCAATGACCACCTGCAGTATTTCTCTCAGAGCTGTTATGCACCTGCAGATCACCTGTGTTGTGACCCTCATTAGAAAAGCAGTGTGCATCAGAAAAGCAGTGTGAACTCATACTGAGGAGTTGTCTCATTTGTCCCCATGGTACATAAGATGAAAACCCTACAAGTCTTTCAAACTTCAGCACAGGCTAGCATTGCAAAGACTAACCACAATGGTTCATCTTTGGGTATGGTCCTTCAGCACTACGGTTGCAGAGCACGCGCAGTTCTGCACAAGAAACGCCCTTTCATGCTCTACTCTATCTGGATGAATACCATGCCAAGGACCTCCTGATTCTTTTAGATGACAGTAGAACCAAGTGCTCCCATACAACACAGGTTTGTTACTTAAAAAATCTGAAGACATCTGCTAGAACAAAAGCTGCATTTTCACACACACACATATACGTGTATTTGTTCACTCATTTTTTATATATGTGCAAAAATGCATGCATTTTTATATGTATAAACATATATGTGTATATATGTATAAACATGTATGTGTGGGGGCATACAAACACACATACACACAACACATACTAAAAAATAGTTTTGGGAAAAATTTAAATGTCTTTCATGGTAATTTAAAATTTAGCCCTTGCAAAATAATACTGATTTCACAATAAACATATGAAAATTAAATACAGCTGATTCAGAGAAGAAAAGGGCTCTTACCTGCTTCACCACTGTCACAGTGCCAGGTGCCATGGTAACTACAGAAGCAACTGCAGTAGTATCATGGGCTTCCGAACCCAACTCAATGATTTGCTGCAGGATGTTTACAGCCGTTGGATCGAGTCTTTCACCTTATCAGAAAGAGAGTAACCGTAAGATCATCACAGTAAAATAGCTCTAAAGGTATGCGATTCTAAGTGCTACAGCCACTCATTCTCCTCCTGCCTTCACCCTGACTCACAGTGCTCTTTATAAATTTCCAACAGCTCAATTACATGACACTGTAACAATAGATCTATGGCAAGAAAGTATTCACAAAACAATTTCCCAAGGAATGCATGAATCAGCAAATGAAGCCACATTGATCATTTTTATGCCTATTTGAAAGAGATCTAAAAGAATACATTGAATAAACAAACAACAGGCATAACTCACAGCAGTAACTGTAAATTAGGAAGTTGCAACCCAAATGTGTACTTGTCAGACATTCAGCTTAAACAGAACCTGAGCTCAAAAGAAAGACATTGAGCTGCTCAAGCATGTGCAAAGAAGAGCAACAAAGCTGGTACAGGGTCTGGAGCACAAGTATTATGAGGAGCAGCTGAGGGAGTGGGATTGTTTAGTCTGGAGAAGAGGAGGCTGAGGGGAGACCTCATCCCTCTTTACAGCTAACTGAAAGGAGGTTGTAGCAAGGTGGGTGTTGGGTCTCTTCTCCCAAGTAACAAGTGATGGGACAAGAGGAAATGGTCTCAAGTCATTCCAGGGGACATTTAGGTTGCATATTGGGAAATATTACTTTACTGAAAGGGTTGTAAGCACCGCCTGCCCAGGGAATTAGAGGAGTCACCATCTCTGGAGGTATATAAAAAACTTGTAGATTTGGCATTCTGGAACATAATTTAGTGGTGGACTTGGCAGCGTTGCGTTTATGGTTGGACTTGATGTTCTTACAGATCTATTGCACCTAAACAATTCTGTGATTCTGTAACCACAACAGCTATTACACATTACAAACCTGTGTTTACCAGCTGTCTGGTCATCTGCAACACCAATCAACCTAAAAGAAGTACTGTTATCACAAACATGCTGAAAGGAAAATATAACTGCTTGATAGAGTTAGCGCTTATCATTTTATAAGCATGGCATCAGAACATCTTTGCCTTTTTAAAAAAAAAATCCTGTGATGTATGTAGTTTTGCCAAAGGAAAGGCAAGTTCACAAAAAAAGCCCCCATATATACTTGTACTCTCCTGAAGTGTGAAAAAGAAAGATTCAGATGCTGGAAAATGATTTTTGCTATGCAGGAATAAGAATTCTCCGCCTGTGGCCCACCACTCCCACACTCCCAGTGTCAGTGTGAGAAAGAGGTCAGAAAGAACAAGAAACTTTCTGGGTCATGTTAAAGCTGCTTTATATTTGCTGTAATCACTGCTGGATCTAGGAGAGAGACAGCACAAAGAACAAAGAGAACAAAGCTCATGAGCTCATGTCTTAACCCAAAAAACATTTCAAACTTTACAATTGGGCTTAATGATCTTTTCCAACTTAAACATTTCTGTGATTCTGTGAAGAGGATCCAGATGAGACCATTTCATTTCAAACAGAAAGTAGATATATTTTGTTATCTATTTAAGAAATAAGCTTATCTGAGTACTGAAAAATCTTTGCTTGCTTTAGTTTTTGTTCTTTATAACTGCCTTTAGACAAGATACTACTGTTTTTCACACCTAGAGAGAATATGCTGGAAGAGTACCTGTAGTCCGATGCATGAAAGTAAATCATTCTACTTTGAAATTACAGCCTCATGCTAAAAATCAAAGCTGTTATGTACAGCAAATTCCATGAACATTTTTATTTTAATTTAAATATATAAAAGTTTAATAATAGTTCTCAAGAGAACTGTTACTCATTCAGAATCCCATTATTAAAATAAAATAATATCTAGAAATTATCAGTAATTAAATTGATTACATTAATAGAAGTAATTAATGGGAGTTTTTTAAATGTACCTGTATTATGAACTGTAAAGACCACAACGGTAAACAACTGCAAAATGCTATCTTCAAATAACCAACACATTTATTTATACATATAAAACCAAAGCATATGAACATCTGCACTAGTATCTGATGTTTTAAGACTCTCAGAAACCTGAACACTTTTACTTTTCTTTCAGTTTTTATTATTTCCCACTTAGCAATCACTATCTAACCCCACTCTTGTTCTTCCTCAGTCTGATACAGAATAGCTTCTTTTGATTTGCGTATCATCAGAATTAAGTTTGTTAATACTGTCTTGGGAACATGTTAAATGAGTTATTCCACTGTGTCACTTCTGCAGGCTGGCTGAGTTAAGCAGGGAGAAAAATAATAGCTAGAGAATTGCCAAGATAGGTGATTTCACAATATATTTAATAATAAAGGCAGGAGATTCCACACACCTAAAAAGAAGTGCAGAACAGAGTGTAATAAGTATTAATGACTGAAAGACACAGAAATTCATGAAGGATGGTTGTTTCTCATTATTTACCCTAGAAGAAAAACATAAACCCTAGAAGCAAGTTCTGGATGACAAATTTCATCAATAGCTTCACAGGAGATCATATATTGCCCAGTATACTCAAAAGAATATAGATATTTATGAGAAAAAGATATATTTTGTGTTCCAACCCAAGAAAGCTAACTTACCATTCTCAGAAGTATATCTAAGGTTCTGTAATGCAGCTACTGCAGCTTCAGTGCCTTGAACATCTTCTCCAGCCTCTGTGATATGGAGATACTGAGTGGATGCTTCTTCAGAAACCTCAGCAGTTAACTTGAAAACAAAACCCATCCGATATATGAATAATCTCACTCTAATTTTAGCAATTTAGAGAACAACCAGAGTTCTGAATTTAAACAAATGAGTCTTGGACAATAAATATTGTATCCAGAGTTACAGAAATACTGTGTGAAATAGAATTCAAGAAGAACGTTATATGGGAACTGGGATATCATCCCATATTTTTCTTCTACATTCTATTTCAAAAGTTGTTTTAAATGTGCTAAATTATCTTGACTTCGTTTTTGTTGCAGTTATGTTAGAATTAACAACAGACGTATTGTATCAGGGTCTAGTAAAGAAACTTGGGACAAAATTAGTTAACAATTCATGTCCTTGCAGAAGTGGTGAAACACCTCTGAAGTTTGAAAATGGTATTTTGTTTTATAAAAATTACGACTGCACTTTTTCAAGACAAGCTGTCAACATGTATCCCTGCTCTGATGGGACTTCTTTATTTATAGCTGTTTCAACAGCAGAGACATGCTTGCATCTCGGATGTCCTCTTATTCTTTCAGGTTTGGGCATCCACTAGGAGAGTGTAAAGAGAATTGTTTGTGAAATATGTGTGGATGTAAGGCTTTGAAGGACTACATTTTAAAATCCTTGCCTTGTCTCCTTTGAATAACAGACCACACAGAACCTACTTGGATGTTTTTGAAGTACAGCATTCTTTCTGTGGATACTCAAAAACTGTTGAAAAAAAACCTGCATGACAGCTCCTCCACATGAGGCATTAGGTTTATAACAGGGGCTAGACTGTCTGAAATTTAGCAGAACAGGTTTTAAACTGTGGAGGTCAGCCAACTGCAGTTGACTTCTGGCTCCTTCCTCTTACTGGGCACCAACAATAGCCTAGTTGGGCAGTGGAAAGGACTCAGCTTGCCAAATGTAATTTTTTAAATAAAAGTGCCTAGACAGTTCTGCAGTTTGCCCACAGCTTCTGCCTCTGCAGTCAGCTCTGCTGTGTAAAAGGAACAGTTTTCATTTTAAAACGAATAGCTACACATAGGACAGCAGAAGAAAGCTTGAAAGGGTAAGCCCTCTCAAGGTAGCTGCATACCCCACCCCAAACTGAAAGAATGCAGGTTATGGTTTATTTTTTCCTAACCCAGCTTCTTAGGTTTAACTTACATTCTTTAAGGTCTGATCTTAGTGAATGCCTATGTACTTTGGATTGAAGCTGGAAACAAAGAACAAATGATAGAAGACTTACTCTGTATAATTGTACCATTTTTTCAACTGATCAATTTACAAATTCAGTTTTCCAGATTCCAGCCTTCTCTGGACCAAAACACAACCTTCCTTCATTAATTCAATGTAAACTTGCAGCTTTGAGCATCTTGCAGTTAACACCAGTGAATATTCAGTGTATAACAAAATGTAGTTTTTCAATTTCTCATTTTTTTTTGCTAAAACTTTCAGCTTTTCTGCTGCAAATAGAGGAACGGAGCCCTAAATCACAGAAATAAGCACTTGCAATGTTGTTAATCCTAGCAGATATTAAAGCAGTCAAGCTTAACAGCCACAGCAATGTATGCATTCAAAATGGCGATGAGATCACAGGTCCTCCTGCTCTTATCTTACATGTCAATAACACATTTTTAAGCACTTCTCATTCTTTTCTCCCTAGACCTTTTAAAAATCTTAAGGCCAAAGCCATGGCAACTTTGGTTTACCTCCCACTTTGTCTCCCCATCATGTTCCACTAACTTCATTCCATGCTTGTTTTTAAGATGTCTGTTGAATTCCCATTTTGTACCATACACAAAGCTGCAAACAGGACAATTAATGCCACCTGTAAGGAAACACAAATAAATCCTTGAGTAATTTTCATATAAATTCTTTTTCAAAGCAGTAAAGACCTATTTAATTTGGAACCCAATTCAATCAAATCATATAAACATAATTTAAAAGGGTTTCCTCTTGTGCCCAACATGAAAAAAAAAAGGAAAAAATAAAGCAGCTGAACTCTCTCAATGCTTAAATGAAAATTTTGGATAATGGTAATGGAAGAAGTCTGTAAAAACTCATATATTCAGGAAGATACAGCAATGTTGCTTCCCTGCCTGCATGCTTTCCTATGGTGGATGCGAAGTTGCAGGAATGCTGTTCCCATCTTTCCCTCTCTCTACGCCTGTATCCTTGGGAAGCTCCTACCACAGGCCAATTAGAAAGAAAGAGCAAGAACAAACAGCTAGTTGCTAGTCTCAGATACAGCATCATTTCCACAATTATGTCTGTGTATTTGCTTCATCTCTCAGGAGCCAGATGTTAAGGGAGAACATAAATTGCGAAGTAAGTAATAACTTGTCTACTGGCTGAGAACTTGTGCTTGCTTTGCTAACGAAAGCCATTCTAGACATGGCATGCACACTGGAGAGGGGAAAGTTTTTTCAAGGAATGGCAACATACTAAGTTTGACCAACACCACCTCAGTTTTTCTACAATCACAAAAATTACAGGTAACCTTGGGGATCCTCAGCCTGTGCAGAAACATTCTCACAGACATGGATCTAGTTGAAATTCAAATTCAGCAGCACCAATGAAGACTAGTCATAGTTTCCAAGTGAATTTTTTTTCAAGTCTGAGGGTGTCAATGACATTTTCTGCTTTTAGTCCACCAAAACCAAAGCCTAGCAAATGTTTTAAGTAATTCTGATCTACTGCTTTTGCCCTCTATGCTTTTATGTCAAATCACAGAATCATTGCATATAAACTAGTTTTAATGCCTACTCTATCACACAATGTTCCAGATTCAAATGTAAATTGCATATAGAGTCCAAAAATCTACAAGATGGGTCTCTGACAAGCTTGAGCTTTAAATACCAGTTTTCTGTTATCTTACAAAGTCCTGTGTTGCTGGACACAAAGAAAAATCATAGGGCACTGTAGTCTTTCAGTAAGTGCTGGGATTTTTTAAGCTATTATAAAGAACACTGAGATATTAACATTTAATGTACACAGTATTGGCACACTTTAATGCTCCTTCCAGTACTTAGAGGAGGCCTTACAAGAAAAGTGGGGAGGGACTCTTTATTAGGGAGTGCAGCAACAGGACGAGAAGTAATGGTTTTAAGGTGAAAGAGGGGAGATTTAGATTAGATATGAGAAAGAAATTTTTTCCTGTGAGAGTGGTGAGGAACTGGCACAGGTCGCCCAGAGAAGTCGTGGTTGCCCCATCGTTAGAGGTTTTCAAGGCCAGGATGGATGAGGCTTTGAGCAACCTGTTCCAGTGGAAGGTGTCCCTGTCAGTGGCAGGGGGACTGGAACTGGATATTTAAGGTCCCTTCCAACCCAACCCATTGTAGGATTCTACAATTATTTTATTTTTTTCTTTAAATGGATCTTCTTTAAGATAGTTGTTTGAGTTTCCTTAAGTTTCAAATGTTATTAAGTTTTCTTGGCACATGATCAAAGCAAACCATCAAGAGTTAACACTGTAACGTCATCTTCACCCAACTATCTTTGCTTTTGAGAGTTTCTCCTGTTCATGTTAACACACAAAACTGCAAACCTAAGTTTTCTGTCTATCTACAAAACAACGCACAACATGAATTTAGCAGTGTTTGCTGTCTGAGTATGCAGTATTACAGATAAAAATCCAAGCATGATTATATCATAAGCATCCAATTTTCTACACTAGATTAAGCTTTTACTTCTTTTTCTTATTAAAGTCATTTGGTCAAGTGTCAGATCTCAGTTGTTTGTAATTATGCAAGTAAGTACTTCTATTCCCACCCCCCTCCCCGACTAAACGAGGACAGAAATTATCTGCACATGATAAACTGTTACATTAGGTGACCAGAATTCACTCTAACAAATCTAATGGTCAAGAAAGGGTGTTCCACCTCTTCAGCAACTCTGCCACCAGATGGCTGTCTCCATATTATCATGGCAAATGATGACTCTTACCCACCATGTTAAAACACTTCAAATACACCCTCATAAGCTGGTCATAAGCAAAATCCTCATTGCATATTGTCTTTTATCAATAAGGTGATTAGAAAAAGCATTCTGCTTTACAGTAGTGGAAACATGCCAAATGGTATTCTACCAGGTGAAAAGAAGTAAACTTTTTATATTGATAAAAGTGAATATAAGTACACTCAGTCACTAGGGTCTTTCAGTGACACTTACTACTCCTACACAATTTCTCCTCTGTGCTCTCAATCTATTCTAAGTCTTCACTAAACTTCACCATTATAGCAGATGTTCAATACTCTGTCCTTAGACAAAACTGTAATAGTTCCCCTATTAAGGGAAACTCAAAAGTTCACAAAAGCAAAATACCTTTGTTCAGATTAGGACGAAGATATTATTGGTTACAGAAAATGAAATTAAATATTCATTTCACATCTATCTGTAGTATCAGGAAAAACCTGCTGTTGTGAAAGAGAGGATGCTTTTCTGCATTACTTTGATATTGAAACTATTATAACAATACACCAGATAAATTAAAGCAGTAACGCTGGCCATTATGACTTTAATGAAAGAACAAATTATGAAGAATAGAATTAAACTGGTAATACATAAATACATGTCAATGACTTGATACAAAAGCTCATAAAAATGAATTTCTAGATTTTTTTTTAAATAATGGCTAACATACAGAGAAAGCCAACAAATTACACATCTTATCTACTTTCAAAACCAAAACTGATGGTTGCAGAAAAACAATGCACACAAATATTATACAGCTCCACAGCTTTTTTCTACCTTTGCACTGACATGTTCACTCCAAACAATTTCTTTACTGGCCTAAAATTTTTATAAGACAACTATTATTTCATTTTAAAAGAAAACATGGGATGCTAGTGATATAATAGAACAAAGAAGCCAAAACTGGATTATCATCTATGTACTGCACAACTTGCTATATGAACCAGACAGAAAATTTGTCTCCTAGAGGGTACAGAAATAGATAAACAAAACAATGGATGGTAGGGAATATCAGTGAAGAGAAAAGGAAAAATTTTGGGAAATTTTTATGTAACTTACCCAGTACAAAGCAAATGAAACTAAAAAAGGAAGCTTCAAATGAGCAAGTAGGGAAGATCTCACAAAAAAAAAAGTAGTGGGTAATGTATATTTAATACTCGTGTCCACTATGATGAATATATCAAATTCTTATAGTATTTTTTGCTTTATTACTTTAAAATACTAAAATTAATGTCATATCATAGATTTTAGTTAAACAAACACCACCCCCTACTCCCTGCTTTTCTCTGATGCTGGCTGATGCTTATTTCCAATATAAACTCAGAAATTAAATACTGCTTTCTATCCCTGGCACTGCAGTTCTTCAAATAAGCTTGTCCCTTTTCATATTCTATGAATCATTCATTTATTTATAAATTTATTCTAGGAATTTGAGTATGGTCCAGCAGTCTATATTCATATAAATATTTTTAATTAAAATGATTATTTGAAATGTCTGCAATGCAGTCAAAAACCCGTTGAGAGTAGAGAAGAAAAGATGAAAAAGCATGAGGCAATTCACTCTGGGCTCAGTGGGTAACTTAGAACAAGCAGAATACAAAACGACAAATAGGTACAGACAACTTTTATTAGATGTTAATCTTTGTTAGTTTCCCTCCTTACTTCTTCCTCAAACCCTTTCTTGTGCTGGTTCTCCCTCCTTTTCATTTTCCCCCACAGTCCTTTAATTTCAAAGGACTTCTTTAATATTAGGTTTGAAGGGTCTTCTTTCCTTATGTGAATACATGAATAATTTTCCAAAATCACTCAGATTTCAGATCTATGAATATGGTAAATTAAAACTTGATAGAGTCGAGCGAGGCAGCAAGTTGCGACTGCTGGCCCAAGCAGCTCAGAAACGCATACCTTGTCATACTGCATAAGATGTCCACAGTGATCTCTTTGTGCTGTGTGACCCACATACAGAACTTTTTATTGAAAAATCAGGACAAAAATTATTAAATTCAATAGGACTCGAGTTTCTCAACCCCAAATGCAAATCCTGATTAACTCAAGTCTCCCATAAGGAATATTTTTCTTTTCCCCAGTGAGGTAACAAAACATAGAGAAAAACGGACATTTGCAGGTCTCCTGTTTTAACTTTGAGCCCGCATGTCAGATCCATGTGATGTGTCATACAGCAGGAAACGGAGCTGGTCACACACGGGAAAAGCGCACCTATAACATGGCTTTCTTCACGGCAGAGTCCTCATAAGAGGCACTGACTTCATAACTACTACATGGATGAAATAAAAATGCTGGGTAAGGAAGGGAAGAGAAAGAAGCATGCAGAGTCAGAGATGGAAGGAACAGAATAGAAGGGGCCTAAAATGATCATCTAGTCTAACTGCCAGACCAATTCAGGGCTGACCAAGTTAAATCACCTTAAGCGCTCTGTCCAAATGCCTTTAAACACCGACAGGCTTGGAGCATCAACTACCTCTCTAAGAAGCCTGTTCCAGTGTCTGACCACCTTCTTTGTAAATAAATGTCTCCTAACGGCCAGTCTGAACCTCCTCTGATGCAGCTTTGAACCATTCCCATATGTCCTATCACGGGATAATGGGGAGAAATGCTTAGCACCTCCCACTCCCCTTCCTCAGGAAGCTGCAGAGAGCAATGAGGTCATCCTTCAGCTTCCTTTTCTCCAAACTAGACAAACCCGTGGTCCTTAGCAGCTCCTCACAGTATATTCCTTCCACCCCTTTCATCAGCTTTGTTGCCCTTCTCTGGACACATTCAAGGACCTTCACATATTTAAATTGTGGGGCCCAGAAATGCAAACTGTATTCAGTATTTTCCAGTGAAAAAGAATTATTTTCAGAAGTGCATTTATCTAGCTCCCAAATAAGAAGGAAAACCTAACTAGCATATGATTAATTCTATTTGCACAAAAGATTAGAAATATGATACTTAATTTCTTAGTAACAGAATTCAGTCTCAGGTTCCTGTTCTTAAGAATAGCTATGGACAAATTCCTCACAGTGCACAGATATTTGGAAAGTTAAACAAAGCTCCCTACAGTGCACAGTTCTTCCTTCAGCAGCACGACTACAGCACAGAGGTTTTGAGTACTAAACAAATAAATACTACAGCTTTAAAACAACTGCAGGTTCCCTGACAACTTTCACTGTCTGTGAAAATAATTCTAGAAATCTACTACACGTTTCTGCCCTGAAATTTATAGGCAAAGATCTACTTCTAAAATTATTTGGGTTTTTTGACAAAAAGAAACAATGAAATGTCATACAAAATAACACAGGCTCAAATACCTTAATGTATTTGTACATTTCTCCATTATAGGGCAAGTTTAAAGGAAGACTTTAACATGGATTAATGCCTTCAATAGATAAATGTTCTATGTTAGATGAATAATTTGGAAATATTATTTAGACACAATGCTATCTTATAAGAACTATATTTAATTCATTATCTAATACAACAGCATTATTTTGGTCTCCGTTCTTATTCAACAAAACCAGAAATATTGACGATCCCAGATGATATAAAATCTCTATTAAAAAAAAAGGGAAAACACTTTCCAAAATTATCAGAAACAAAGTATGAGAATCAACTCTACCAAATATTGAAATATTTTCAACACAATTATTATTTTTAATTTGGCTTTCTCCTCTTCTTCACCACTTCACCCCACACCAGGCACTAGAAGTTAATGAGCTTTTTACTTCCTGAATGTCTAAATACGTTTTTCCACCCAACAAAGGTGTCTGACTACATAGTAAATTGTTTGCTTTGGTTCACCTGCCCAGTGTGCAAGAGCAAAACTACTTATGGGAATCAACAACTTATACAAGTTCCCTTTGCTAGCACCCTGATACTGCAAGGAATGAGCTACAATGGGTTAGAACTGTATCAAGTGAAAATAGCAGAAATAAAGCAACTATTGTCATAGCTATATAAATGTGGAAAAAACTTATAGTCTAATTTTCTCTTCCCTCTGGCATGCTATTAGCTCTTATACTTAATCTTGAATTTTCAATCCTCCCCAAAATCCTTGTTGCCTTAGTTATCGGTAACAGCAATTTTTCTAATTGACCAGGTGTCTATATCTAATTAGTTTTATTTGTCTTTATCTCTGTGTGGTATGATGATAGATTCACAAGTACAGCAGTAAAAATGAGTTGTTGTAGGCAGGAGATACTTAGGACTGTAATACGAAGATGTAATGTCATGAAACGCAGGCTTGGTTTGACAGCACTGAGAAATGGAGACCCAGGATTCAACCCAGAACAAGGCAGGCATGGGGTGACAAGAAGAGGCACAAATCTGGCACTGAAGAACCCACAGCTATAAACAACTCAGAAACGATTAGTTAAAAAAATCCAAATCCAGAGCCAGACGAAATTAGTTTCAGGGACAACAAAAAATTGCATTTAACATACATGAAGTATACCATAAACAGTAAATTTTGATTTAATCTGCAGCTACAAATCAATGAAAAAGTATAAATCTGTGTAAGCAGTCATGTAACAGTGGCCACAAATATAAGGGGAGAGGAAGATCACAGAATCACTTGGGTTGGAAAAGATCTTTAAGAACTTCAGGACCAACCCTCAAGCTAATACTGCAAAGTTCACCACTAAACCACTGTTCCTAAGCACCACATCTACAAGTCTTTTAAATACCTCCAAGGATGGTGACTCATGCACTGTCCTGGGCAGCCTGTTCCAATGCTTGACAGCCCTCTTGGTGAAGAAATTTTTCTAACATCCAGTCTAAACCTCCTCTGGTGCAACTTGAGGCCATTTCCTCTCATCACTTGTTACTTGGGACAAGAGATCAACACCTGCCTCACTACAACTTCCTTGCAGGTAGCAGCAGAGACCGATAAGGTCTCCCCTCAGACTCATTTTCTTTTGACGAAACAACCCTGATTCCCTCAGCTTCTGGTCATAAGGCTTGTGCTCCAGACCTTTCATCAGCTTTGTTGTTCTTCTTTGGACATCACTATGAACACCACACTCCTTCCAGTGAAGAACTCCAGATGCCAAAAACTTACTGAAATCTCCATCCCAAGGGCAACACCAAAGGGAAGCCACCTATCACAGGACTCAGAGAAACAGTGGAAGGGTGACCATACCACTGGGAAAAGGAATAGAAACTACCATGTATGTGCGTTACCACTTTAATTTTAATAATAGCACTATTGAGATTTCTATATCTAAGTACTCCAACAACATTTTATTATTTTTAGAAATAATAATTAGATCTAGACTAATGCTGATTCTTGAACGACGCTGTTAAGGCTTCTATGGTACTAACAATAAATCCTTGGCTTTACTTACATAGATAAGCTGTGCTTCCTTAGCCCAGAAACAAGATCTGAGCACAGCAATTTGTAATCTGTACTCTCTTCCCCCCATTTTTCTAGTGGGGGAATAATTTGCTGCCATTTAATCTTCAATCTCTTTCCTTACATTTGCTCAAACTCACCTTTACTTCACCCTTGCAAAACTGTCATAGAAATTTATCAATAGAATGATAGAAATGTATCATTCATTTCAACGGATAGTGATACTTTACTTACAAAAGGAGACAAATAAGTTAAAATGATAAATGCAAGAAACAATGAATACCACAGGCAAGGTCAGTCAAACCTTTGCTCCACCCACCCTTAGAAACCAAGAACAAGGGACACTGAATGAAAGGCATAAAGTGGCCATTTCAGAATCACTAAGAAGCAGTAATGAACTGAGGAATGCATATCACACAGAAGTTTACCTTACATCGAGTTTGCTTCAGAAAAAAAATAACAAGTCTTATGCAGTAGAGATGTACCTTGCTGGATCAGGGCTTCTGCCGCAGGCTCCCCAGAACCTGCATTTACATACTCTTCATTAGGATGCTTTCTGTTGTAATGCCTCTTCAGGGAACCAGATATGTTGCAGGAATAGTGGCAATGTGCACAACGGAAAGGCTAGAAGCAAAAAGGAATGTTAAACCATATTTCCTGACCTATTCAACCTAAGCTTCAATGTTTTGATCCCAAGAAACCATGTTCGTTTCTGATTTAGGTATCTTCCAGGGAGACTTTCCAAAATTCAATATAAATGGATGCTGTAACTAAATGTAGTCTTACTATGTGCAAGATGCCAAGTATTCTCAACATTATAAGATTATTACCTACTTTTCACAATTCAGTAAACTGTGTGTGTTTTCATAATTGATGATCACAGGTCTGAACACAAGGAGACTTTCTACTACAAGGAAATGACTCAGCTGCCATGAGCTTTGGCCTGAAAAGAGGGGTAAAAGAGCTAAAATAACTGAAGGTACAACAACTGTACAGCCAACCTAATTTAACAGATAACTGTATCTGATAGAGTTGATCTCTTCCCTTTCCTCTCCTCTCCTCACCATGCTCCCAGGCGTTTCCCTTTCACTGTCACTTGCATTCATCTGACTATTTGGTGAGCTAAGTTTTGGAAACTAAATAAATTAATTTTTAAGAACATGTGCCTCCATTCAACTGATAGGGAGACATTTCTAAACAAAAAACTTGAGGAAAATAAGCATTTGTACCTAAAGTCAGCCTTTGAGAATAATCTCACAGTTAAAAAAAAACATGACGCAACCATTAGGGTCCTGGAAAAGAATGCAGACACTGATCAAAGTCCTTGGAGAAAAGTCAAGTATCTCAAAATGGGATGTAAAATGTTTTATTCACAGCAACCAGGCCCACCTAAAGCCAGTCAGCAGGGAAGGGTTGGTACAGAAAAGTTTATTAAGAAGCTGATTTTAAAGCAGGGAAATACCAGCATTCAGGGTCCATTGACCAGAACATTCCACTAAGCTTGTGGCTCATAACCTTTCTTCAGGCTCCAAACTGCAAAAATATGGGAAACACAGAATCATAGACTCATAGAATGGTTTCGGGCTGGAAAGGACTTCAAAGATCATCCAGCTCCAAATCCATTGGCATGGGCAGGGATGTCTTCCACTGGATCAGGTTGCTCAAAGCCTCATCCAATCTGGCTTTGAAGACCTCCAGGGATGGGGCATCCATGACTTCTCTGGACAACATGTTCCAGTGCCTTATCACCCTCACAGTTAAAAATTTCTTCCTAATATCTAATCTAAATCTACCCTCTTCCAGTTCAAAACATTACCCCTCATCCCATCACTGCACTCTGTGATAAAGAGCCCCTCCCCATATTTCCAGAAGCCCCCTTTAAGTACTGGAAGTCTGCTATAACGTCTCCCCAGAACCTTCTCTTCTCTAGGCTACACAAGCCCCACTCTCTCAGCCTGTCCTCGTATGGAAGGTGCTCCAACCCTTCAACTATCCTCAAATCTGAACACTGCTTTTCTTCCTTTACCTTACAGTTCAGAGGATACTGTAACATTCAGCTATTTGGCTTTTCAGAGAGGGAAACTCTCCTTTTCTATTGATGAATCTATCCTTTTTATCAAGAAAATAACCTAGACTAACCACTGTGTTCTTGTACCATTCTCTTCACTCTTGCATGTCCTATACGTTATCTGCTATTGGATATCAGGATTGCAAATTCGTGGATCTTGGAAATTATCATTAGATTGCATAACTACTGACATTCCTCCGAGTTTGATATTCATGCAAACAACTGTCCCAGAAGAAGATAACTAACTGATTTTGAATTCTTGACAAATACTCCTGATTTACCTATTTCAGTGTTTTGAAGTTCTCTTGATAATGCATTGAATACCCAGACTTAAATGCAGGCTGACAGAGGACTGAAAAGAGCTGCTGAGTCAGCAGTTCTAAAGCTGATCGCAAGGTCAGAACCAGCTATATTTCAAGAACTGCACTGTAAGTACATTAATCCCACTAGCCATTAAAAAGGAAAATGATGTATTTTCAGTTACAAAAAATCCTTTTTAAAAGATCAAGTCCACAGCAAAGCTGCATAGTTAAGAAAGAAAAACTATTTGTTCAAAAATATCATTTCCTTAGATGACTTGTTTCATTTTCTTGCATGTCTTGTCTTCCAAAATTTAAGCCATGAATCAAAAGACTGCGTTTATGAAGGTATGTGGCATTGGTAGTTATTAACAATGGATGAAGTGTACTCTTTATAAAGCAAAATGATTTGTTAGATATTGAAAGTTGTTGCATATGAAAATAGTATAATGTTTTCACAGTAAGAAATACGCTCATGCCAAGTTAAAAGGTGACCTTAAAACAAACACCTTCATACAAACAAAATACTGGATTTTTCTGGAAAAGAAACTAGTATCATTGCTATTTTCTGACTTTAACATTTCCCAATTCATTACATCAACACTTATTATGCCAAAAACCAATGTGAAATTTAGGAATAAAACCATAATACAGGTTATTAAAATAAACTGTATCTCTGATCTAAGCACTTCATAGAAATAATAAGACATGTTTCAGATAAATGCGGTGGCTTAAAATTAATTCTCTTCAATTTTCTTCAAGTACATGAACTCATTTATAGTACATTAGACTGGCAAATTTTCAGGGAAAATTAAGGTGGGCCATGAACAGTGATGGATGGGATTCACTTTCCTACTTCCCTAGGACATTGTAAGGTACGTATTAGATTAGATCTCTGAAGGATTGACAGTCAAAACAACCCAGTAACAGTTGTTTCATATTGCAATGTACATATATTTTCGGTAAATAAAGATACAAATTACAAATTGTTCACAAACAAAATATCCCTATCTCAAAAGACTGAATATAAAGTCAAAATTCCTGAAATATTCAAATGTTAAGATGCCACAAATGTCACCAAACAAGAAAATGTGACAGTTTTAAAACTGTTCTTTGAAGTCCAATGTATTTCTAAATGATTTATGAGTAAGCATGATTTATATGGTTTCATTACCTTGAAAGAGACATGTTGTTCCATGTGACGTAGGAGCTGTGGTTTTTGGGCAGCTGTATAGTCACACACTGTACATTTAAACTGCTTTCCTGAAATGGAAACAGAAAATGGAATAACTTTTTTTATTTTGTAGAAAACTACTGATTATATTTCCTTATTAAGATGATTTCAAAATGGTAACAATGAATAATAGCAGAAGTCAGGCACTTCCTCTGAAAAATTTTGGTTAAATAGATCTAAGAGCAGTAAGCAAGAAAAAGGGCTCAAGAGTCATCTTTAAATTATAAGAACTAAATAGTTCAGAGGCTCCTGGGATAGTCACTTGGGAAAGAAGAAAAAGAATTGTTATATTGTAGCCTAAACAGAATAGAGGAATCAATTACTTACAACTGCAGGCACATTTATTTTGCTATTTGTAAAGTAGATTTGAAAATCCTTAGAATACAGATGTTTGGTAATGTTCACATGTTTTTACCTACTTCTGTCCCAAGCACTGAGTTGTTATGATTCAAATACATTCAAATGTTCATGCTTTTTCCACTGTAAGTTTTCTTGATGTATTTCTGGCAGGGTATGACATGACCTATTATTTTTCCCCACAAGATTTGTTATGTGTTTAGCACTACTCTTCCAATAATAACTCCAACTATCATAAAAGGGTTTTCTACACTGACTTACAATGGATGCAGAGAGAAATAAAATACACTATAGATAAAAATAAAATCAGAATGGTAAATAATGCTGAGGTTCTGCATTTTGGCCTTTCACTTGTGCTTACACAATTTTAAAACAATGGGAAAAGTTGTTGCATCAATTTAAGATTGAATGAACCCCGAGTGTCTTGTTCATCACGACTCTGTGTTCTTTCTCTAAATCTCTGCAGTAACCCTAAGTCTCACATACAGCCACAAAGGCAACAGAAAGCACATTCTGGGAGTAGTTCACACTTTATATGCAGTGACTTAAAAACCAGTGTACCAAACACCAGGGATCATAGAATCACAGAATGGTTTGGGTTGGAGGGGATCTTAAAAATCACCTAGTTCCAAACCCCTTGCCATGGGCAAGGACACCTTCCACTGGATCAGGTTGCTCAAAGCCTCATCCAACCTGGTGTCATCCACGACTTCTCTGGGCAAACTGTTCCTGTGCCTCACCACCCTCACAGTCAGAAATGTCTTCCTAATATCTAATCTAAATCTCCCCTCTTTCAGTTTAAAACTGTTACCTCTTGCACCATCACTGCATTCCCTGACAAAAGAGCCCTTCCTCAGCTTTCCTGTAGGCCCCAGTTAAGTACTAGAAGGGAAAACAGATAAGTTCTGTGACCTGTTCTTGTAGAGTGCTAATTCATATTTCTTTATTTTAATTTGGCACAAATCTTCTCAATATGTAGGGAGTTAAAAGTAACTGCAGGCTTTCTACACTTTCACATCAACTACTATTTTGCATACTCTTTTGCATACTCTTACATACTCTTTTGCAATTTTTCACATAAACTTAAAATAACGAAAAACAGGTTTTATGGTTTATTTCTAATTGCAACCAATAGTAAGCCTGGAATATGAAACTGCTTCCTAAGGTGCTCCTCCTGAGAAGCCTGTCTTCTGAAGAAGAAAAGAATAGACTGAAAACTACTTCAAACACCACAGGTTAAATTGACCTCGCAGGGATGATATTTGATTAAAAGTTGCCTGGAAGACATAAGCAGCGAAACATCTTTCAAATTAACTTATTTGTAAAATAACTGAAGAACACTAGAAGTGTGCTGGTAAGAACTTTTGAAGCGCTGTCAGTACAGAAAGGGACACTGGACAAGAAGAAACTGTCAGTATTCAAGAGGCTGAAAAGTCTCTTGGCAAATCAGACACTACAACCCTGGTGAAAAACATTATCTTATTTTGACATGCATGAGGTGGACTTAGTGAGGAAAATTATGTTAGACTCCACAGATATTGAGATTTTGTTCCCATTGGAGCCAATGGCTAAACACATTTTCCAAAGGTATGAGGAATCTCCTGGAACACTTTTGGAAGTGCAAAAAGCAAGGCAAAAGATCATTAAGTACTGGATTTATTTATATCAGTAAAAAAAGGGAGGTGGATCAACAAGGAACATACAATTACCTCAATTACTAAAGAAGATGATGACAGTCTAAAGCCAGATAAAAAAGGCTCCTGGTAATAACATTGTCAGTCAAGGCTTCAGCCTGACCTAACAGTAAATGATCAGAAATATAGTTCCTTGCATGCAATTAAGTGTTTAAAACTAAAACCTCACTTTTAAACCAAATCCAGACAAGGCTCGCTACTGCATAACTACAGCCCTTTTCTTATCAGTCTCCAATCTGCAAAGCAGCCTCAGCTGAATTGCAATCATCACTCATAAACTTATATATTTTGTTCAAGAAATAGGACTAACTCACAGGTAAAAATAAATCCAATTTCTATTGCTGAATTTCACTATTTGGACATGTCAGATGTTGAAAGCAAAATAGATCCCATGCAGGGATCTACACAGTTTTAGACCAGATATTAAGAAAAAAATTTTTCCTGTGAGAGTGGTGAGGCCCTGGCACAGGTTGCCCAGAGAAGTCATGGATGCCCTACTCCTGGAGGTGTTCAGGGCCAGGTTGGATCAGGCTATGAAGGTGTCCCTGTCCATGACCGGGGGTTTGGAACTGGATGATCTTTAAAGGTCCCTTCCAACCCAAACCATTCTATGATTCCATGTCATTTTTTTTTACAGCACCATAGAAAGAGGCCTTTTTTTTTTTCTTTATAGTTCGACTGTGCTCCAAATTTCCTTTTAATTCAAATACAATTTTCTCCCAGCCAGGAATCAGCTGAGGATTGCATTTGCTAAGTAAAACCATTGATTCTTGCATACAAAGTTTTGATGTACGTGCAACATCTGCTTGTTGTTAATCAAGTTATTTAAAAATACTAGAAAGTAAAGTATTTATCAAATAATGAGTGATTTATTGACTCATGGTAACACTACAGTTACTTAAGCAATACTAGAGTAAATATATGCTTTCTGTAATATGTATCATATCAATGTAAAAAGAGATCATCTCTTTCACTAATATACATACAGATATCATACATAAAAAATATCTCTAATGCAAAAATTTTAAATATATTCTACATGTGTGTTTTCTGTGAAAGGGCAATCCTAATGAATATGCATTTTTTTAAAATAATTTAAAAGAAATGGTCAATAAACAGTGGAAGGAGACTTCACAATGTTGCATGAGTAACAAAGACGAAGCTACTACGGCATAATGAAGGTCTGTAAAAACTCCCTTGCTAACTCATTTACTTCACTTTGATAAACACAGAGGAATAATGTCTTGTTGCATCTGAAATTTTGAAATAAAATATGATATTTTTCTGGATTTGCATCTCACTTGTTTCTGTTATCGTCACAGAAATATTAAAATCATGGAGAAAAAGCATGTACTGCATGTGTGCCCACGGGGAAGATGTACTCAGGCTTGCCAATGACCAGACCTGGGAACACAGAGGTGCAGCAGCCTTGCCTCAACTGGATTACAGGATTAGGCAACTCCTAACAATATAAGAAAGAAAGTAGTAAGAGACTTAAACATGGAACTACTCGTATTTTCAAATTTCTGTTGAGATCAACAGTTCTCCGTATACAGGCTACAAGAATTTCAGAATAATCAAGTATTCCAGATATGGCCATCTTAAATTTGCAAAGTTTTTGAATTATTACACAACCTGTGTCTCCTGGGAATAAACAAAATTCCTTAGCAGCACTTAGTATTCAACTGAAAAATGCTTGTTAATAAGGTCCTATAGCACAGCCAGTATTCATGGGACTAAAATAAACATGGATCTAAGAAACACGCATGTACCATCAGCAGTATGAAGGAGTTTATGGCTCTTCAAAGTGCCTTTTGATTTAAACTTCTTCCCACACATATCACAAAGGTGTGTCTTCTCAGTGCTATGACGATTCATATGGGCTTTCAAGTTACTCTTGCTGCGAGTGGCATACTCACAAAGAGAACATTTGAAGGGTTTGACACCTAAAAAGAAAAATATACTATGAAACCAACAATTCTGTACCTTTTGTAGATAAGATGGACATCTGGTTGAAAGAAATATCAGATCATGTGAGCAAGATAGATAAAAAGGTCAAAATCTTATAATTTGGATATTTACATTTAAAAATGTAATTTATAGCTTCTGAGTAAATGATAGCGAGCTCTTGAAGGTATCATTTAACTTACTAGGAGAAAGGAGGTGTTCTTTTAAAATTAAATACTTCCTATTGAGCCAGGCACTGAGTTTAACAAAGCAAATACAATTTTTTTGGTCTTGGTATGTCCATCCTTCCCTTTAAAAGTAGAATACAGATTGCCTAAGTTCATGCCTGGCTGGTGTACACCCCAAAACTCCCTCTAAAAGTCTTCAGGTAACTATTATTTTCTATTCTCTACAATAAAGAATGAAGAAACCTGTCTAAGGGGACGGTTCATTAGGTAAGTAATATGTAAGCACAATTTAAATGTGCAAAGCTGTGTTTTACTGTTAATTAGCATCAGATTTGCTAATAGCTCACACAGTAGTACTTCCTCCCTCCTCCCCAAGTAAGATGCAAGCACTGCAAGCACTTATAATTTCCCTTTTCTCAAACTGTCCAAAGCATGTAACAGAGAGATGTCTAGTATGTTATCTAGCAGAAGGTCTACAAGTATAAAGTAAATCCTTCAAAGAAAAGTTATATAAATCTGAACTGGCAGAGTAGTTCAACAGTTTCATGAGGCTCTGGCAGTTTTAGATTGATATTCATGACCTTAAGACTAGATTTACAAGAATGAGGAATTATAGTCTACTTTAAGCAGACCTGATTACATACTTTTGATTTTGGAATAAATTTCCATTCACCTCTTCCTCCTGCTAGTTAGAGGAGATGGGTTCCAAGCACTCTTGACAGAATAAACAAACTGAATCTACAGAATACACAAGGAACTGCTCTAAGCCTACAGTTCTGCATTTCCTAAACTCCTTAATGGTGTAAAGGCTACTGGAGAGGACCTCTACTGTAGTACACAGGCAGGTAAGCTCATTGTTAAAGCATTCAAACAAATATGCAGTACCAGAATAAATGTCTGAACTACTTGCATGGGCGCAAACACTTTCAAACCAAAGTATCAGTTCCAGAGTGCCAAATCCCATTATCCTCTTTATGCAGGGATGGCTAAAGAACCCAAAATAATACTCAAATACCATAGGCAATCTGTTCCATCAATTATTAACTGACTGAAGAGCACGAGTGTTTTTCTACCTGTTATAAAAATAGACAGACTGAGTAAACATAAGGTTTTACTGGGCATAGATTTTATTTCCAAGGGATCTTTAACCTGTGTGTTGCCATACTACTGGAATTTCTCCCTAAAAAGTGATAGATTTTATCTGCATTATCTTACAGGTATTTCACCACTGTTTATGTCCATGTCAGCTAGCTGACACACTCAGCATGACTTAATTAAAACACACGCAGGCATTATATACACACATTGAAACAATTGGATTTCAATTGTTTTACTAATAGATTTCCAGAGATTTTGGACAAATGTAAAAGCAGCAGCAGTTACTCATTGGAAGCTGGAGAAAATTACTTGTATTAAGAGACCGAGCATTTATTTAACTCACTCCTCCTCACTCACATTTATTACAGACTATTGTATGGAGGTTTAGGAAAGAGTTTTGAAAAACAAATGGAATTATAAACTTATTAATGTTATTTAATATTTAAACTGTCTATTCATGTTATGCGAGTGAAGTTCCATATGTCATCCAGAATCTATGAATTATTTAACCTCTACTGCAGCCTAAAGCTTTTGATTCGGTTATAGTGATAACTTTGAATTCCTTTTTATGTCAGCTTGTGTGGAATATGAGACTGAATATATGCTCAAAAAACTTAAACCCAGGGTCTTACCTTCATGAGCCCAAATATGACGCTGAAGGTCTGATCCATTCTTCATAAAATAAAAATCACAGTAGGGACATTTCACAGCTCGTTTCCCAATAAGTCCTTTCAGCTGAACTCTTCTGCCAAGAATCTCAGAAATAGTAGTCATTGAAACCTCTGAGAGAAAAGTTAAAGGTAATAAAAACCAGAAGAATATGGGGGAATTTTTTATATGCTGTATAAGTAATATTGAAGAGTTAGATCCCGACTCACTCCAACTGTTTAGAAATTCTACTTCCCCTACTGCAACTTAGACAAGACCTGGGCAAAGAACATAAGGATTTTTTTTCCTACTGCAACTTCTAGGATGTTCTGCCCTTCCTCTCCAGATCTGTGTACTCAACATTCTCACTGTCTGGTTAAAAAAAATAGAATTGAAATACAAAAATACCCTGGACGTGCCACTGTTTTAGAAATATTTTCCAACTATGGACTTTCCCAATAAGTTAATTTGGCACTTTTTTTCTTCAATATTTTCAAAAAATTGTCTTCAAGATTTCTCTCCAAATTTGAAGATGTCAAGGATCTGAAGACAATTTACCTCTGCTATAGCTATAACAATCAAAATGCACGCTAATCAGAAATTTTAAAGTTAAAAAATATTCACAGAATCAATGCAACTGAAAGGGACTTCTGAGGTCACCTGCTCCAAGCAAGAACAACTTTGGAATTCCAACAAAGTTCTATCAAGTTGCTCAGGGTCATATCCAGTTCTGTTCTAAACATAATCAAAGACTAAGCTTCTACAGCCCCTCTTGGCCCATTCCAGTGTTTGACCACCTTTGCAGTCAAAATTATTTTCATAATTTCTAATCAGAATCTCCTTGTTTCAATTCATGTGCCCTCATACTCAGTGCTGTTGAGGACACACCTCAAATACACTTTTGTGCCCCTCACTACAAGAAAGACATTGAGGTACTGGAGCGTATCCAGAGGACAGAAAAGAAAAGAAAATGACCTCAAAAGGGAAATATAAAATCCCATGAACTAAGCAGAGATACATTCTAAAGTATTCAAAAAAGAAAAATACAGACATAATCTGAATGATCATCTGCCTTCTATGGCTTAGATCCTTCATTCATGACAGTATTAAATCAGGCAGTGGACGAAAAGGTAGATAATTTTGAGATTTTCACCCCACTACCTCCATGGGACCAGAATTCAACTCCTATTCTCTGTAAACCTAGAAGACTAAAGAACACTGGTTTATTTCATATTTTCTACTTGATAAACAGAAGAGACAAGAGAGGGATCATGCGGAATGATATTAAGAAAGGAAGGAGAGTGGAGCTCCAGAAATAGCATTTTAATGATAAATACGAAAGTCTTTCACTTTACATTAATTTTGACATGTTGCTTTAAAATTCAATTCCTTTTAAAAGTATCCGTTTCTCCTTTTATCTTTATCCTCTTCCATTTTAAAAACACTTGCACTCATTCCACTGCAGTACTTGGTAGTTTGTACCATCAGATCCCTCACATTTCTTTGGCTTGTAATTAAGTATGTTTTACAAATAAAGGATTTCCTCCTGATTACAAGGTGAATACACAGAGGAAAAAAGATTTGTGCATTAATTCTCTTCCATACATTAAAGCAGTGCTGTTGTGTAACTATTTCACAGGCATATCTTAGATGTCATATTTCTTTAGCATCATGGAGGTTTATCTAATAAATCTGGTATTTTGCTTCGAAGTTCCATTCGTCTATGATATAAGAATTACAAATGAGGACAAAAAAATAATAGGCTGAGCAGATTTTCTTTTTTAATCTTACTACTACTATAACCCAGAGTTTAAAAGAATACACTTCCCGGGATCAAAAAATTTACCCTACACTGTTAAAGGGATTCAGATGCCAAATGAATTGTTTGAAAGAATTTCAATGCATGAGTTTCACACACCAGGGTTCCAGTTAACTGAGATTTCTGGAACCCAGACACAGCATACACTAACAATTTAGCAGTCCATGGACTAGTGCAGACTGATAGCAACCTGTAAGGGCACAGTGCACAACACACTGCTAGTTCACAGCACATTATTTTAAGGAGGCCTTCTATTCTCACTCTCTGGCTGAGACAGCACAAAGTCTGTACAAGCACAGCTCTTGAGATTCAATTTCTAAGCTTACTGGGTGATGTACCGTCTAACTACAGTACAGCACAGAAGCCTTCCCTCATTTCAATTTGCTGCATCAGACATATCCCCTGATGTATGACAAGCCCTCCAATCCACTGTTGTAGAGTGGTCTGCAAATAAAGAGGTTTGGTAACTAAAGAGCTAAAGTAGGAGTCTGAAATTAAAGAGAAAAAAACTATTTAGAACATGGGTTTAGCACAATCTAGTGGTAACAGGAATGCAAGAAAACTACTGTTTTACCTGCTATGTTGTATTTCTGACACACACAAGAAAAGTTACATCATTTAAATGGGATTTTTCCTTCCCCAAACTTACTTTGAGCATGGATAGTATTTTCTTTCTTAATATCAAACTATGTCATGTGAAAAGTAAAGTTCATTAAAATACACTGGCCAATGCAGCCAGCTCTCCTTCATCCACAGTAGCAGTGGGCCTTGCTATCCAACATAATAGAGGTACTGAGGAGGAACGTGTGGACACACCAATACAGCTCTGCCAAGTTCACATCAATCAGGTTTAAATTAGTCCCTGCAGCAATCACTTGGGCATTGAGCTCCCAAGAACTGAGAAAGGATTGTTCACCCAGGCATAGCATGTTGCCTTATGGCACACATTTTATGTTGTGCTTGCACTGATAAATCAGGGCACTGGAATAAAAGATCAAACAGTTTGGATGGACTGCAGTGGTCAGTGTGGATCCAGGCAGGCTTGGCAGCTCCAGCTCAATGCTGGACACACCATAGCACAGTGGGTTCGAGGAAGAGCCCTGCTGTGGACTGCAGCTGGCCCTTGAGGTAAAATCCCAGCCACACGCCAACTGAGCATGCAGAAAGTCAGCTCAGGGACCTCTGCGTTCATTTGAGTTATCTACACGTGAGTTACCTAAAATAATGGGCAATAAATGCATTTTTGTCATTTTACATAAAGCCAATGGGAATTTTATGTCTCGTGGGTTGTCAAAAGATGTCTATATGTTCCAAACTTCCCAATGCTTAATTTGAATTGACCTAGATCCTCTTTTGGAAATGAGTTCTTTGTCAGATGAATATGGATGTTGTAGCACAATTACCTGATACACTCCTACAACACACAAGCTGAAACAATAACTTTTTCACTCTAAATTCTAACATCTGCAAACTCAATACAATTCTTACTCTAAAACAGTAAATTTAGACATAGACTTTTTCTTTGGAATGTAATCCTATTACTCTGCTCACTCTAAACTTTTATCCATTTACTGCAATAGACTGAGAAATTTTCCTTGATTTTTTCTTACCAGGGTGATTTGTCTTGATGTGCAATTTTATAAGTCGATCTTCGGAAAATGACTTCTCACACACAGGACAGGAATAACTCTTTTTATCCTAAAGCGAGAAAGGGAGAAATAAAGAGATTGCCTTATCAGTCCACTGGTGTAATCACTAGAGTCATCATTCAGTAATACTTGCTTTCAACAAAGTTATAAATGAAAGTTCAGTTTTTAAGGAACAAATGAAGATATTTATAGTGAAACTAGTGAAACAAGTGAAGCAGAAATACTGAAGTATTCTAAACACATCATTAGTCTTCATGAATGACGGGCTCCAAGATACAGTACAGGAGAATATGCACAATAAATGTAAGCATTATCTTCTAACTGACTCTTTAGAGAATCAAGAGTCAAAAGACTGAGTCATATAACAGAAGAAAATGTATGATATAAGCAGTTATATTCAATATTTTCATTTTTTTTCACAAGCCCACCCTTCCGAAACCGAAGGATCAGATCTCATTATTCTGAAGACACCAGTACTACATAATGGCCTGAAACTGAGCAGAAGAATTAACAATGACAGATGCCATTACTTGTTCAGTGTTTCTATTTCTAACTACTTTATAAATATTCAGCATTTTATGTATTACAAATAAAGTAATATTCTACTATTTTGACTTTAAAACTTACAGACTACTCTGGGTTTTATGAGTGACACTGATGTTATAAGAAGTTTAACACCATCAAACAAGTTGAACTAGAAAGTTTTGATGCAATTTCTTCCTATATGCCATTTTAGAGTAATCGAATTTTAATGTTTTTCCAAACATATTGTCATGGTTTAACTCCAGCCAGCAACTTAGCACCATGTAGCCACTCACTCCGTCCCGTAGGATATGCATATCTATACACATATGAAATATATCTCAAAATATATAATAAATGGGAAAAAAAACAAAGTATATTTAATGTACAGCTGGGTGTTTCTGGTCTTTAATACTCATTCATTGTATTAACTATATCTCGGGGTGCGCAGAACACTAGGACACCTTGCTGTTTCATGAAGTCACATTAGAAAAAAGAAAGAACATCCACTCCAGTACAAAGTGCTTTAAGTAAAATGCTGTAATTGTGACAACTTTATAGTCTTGTGATGGATGAGGCTCTGAGCAACTGGGTCTAGTAGAAAGCGTCCCTGCCCATGGCAGAGGGGTTGGAACTGTATGATCTTTAATGCACCTTCCAACTCAAACCTTTCTCTGATTCTATGATTCAATTCAGAAAGGCAAGGCTATAAGCCTATGCCTGAGAGAAAAAAAAAGCAAAATTATACATAAACACAACAAAAGCTACACAGCAACCTGACAGTATGAGCACCAAGAACATATTTTTCCACATGATGATGCCGACAAAATATTACAACCAGCTTTCTTCCAGTTGTTAGAAAGCTACCTATACAATGTTCTTCAGTAAATGATTTTCAAAAGGGGGCATCCTTTGTAGTGTAATGAACAGGTTGTGCTTCTGAGCACAGAGTCCCTTCCAAGGGTATCTGTCAAGCTGCAGTCTCACAGAAAGTATTCAGGTGAAGCCAAACCTTTCACAGTTGTCTGCGCAGCTTGGTGTCACAAACTTTTAGAGTTAATGCTATTAGTTTGGAATGTTTAAGTGTTCTTCTGTCATAGTCCTGAGAGTTTGTGACAGTGTTAGTGCTTCAGTGTAACCCCATCATTCTCAAAACCAGCCTTTAAGAAATCCTGTCACAATCCAGGTCACAATGCAAAGCCTCAAAGAAGATCCTTCCACCACAGGTTTAGCTCTTCCGAGTGCCCTTGTCACATGTGATGACAGAGACACTTTGAAGGCATTAGGCTGAGGTAGCAGTAATATCTTCATCACATTCTCAGCATGCAAGGTTTCCTCCAGTAAGAATAAAAGTTACTCATCCTATGCCTTGTCAGAGTGCCTGCCTTTTAAATAACTTTGAAGGTTTTTTTGAAAGACACAAACAGAAGCAAAGACCATGAGAGCTGGATCCACCTTTGTTAGAGAGCAGCTGCATAGTCCAATCAGCTACTTAAATTTCAAAGTCACATCCACACTTCCTGGGATTTGCTTAATCTCCCTATTAGTCAACTTCAGAAAATATAAGAAACTTAAAATAATTCCAAGATTAAGATTTTCTGGCTGAAAACACTGTTCCATTTGTTTCCACAAATGAGGAATGAATTAGGTCCATACACATTCTTAAACCTAGTGAAAAAATTAGGCTTATACTACAACAGAAGTTTCTTGTTTATGCTATTTTTTATTACAATATAAGGCCACTTACACAGGAACCAATATGCCTTCCTCTTTATATAAATGAATTAAAATGGTGCTAAGAAAGCATTAGCTATATTGCATTATCAATTTACAGCTCTCCAAAGAGAATTTTGTTTCTCTGAGGCATGTGTTTCAAGGCCTAGGTGTACTAATATACAGTCACGGAAAGAAAAGTGAAATCAACAATCCATTTCCCTCCTTTTAATAGCAGTGCTGTGATTTTATGAGCAGGATATAAACCAAAGATCTACTAAATATTGCTACTTTGAGAGCATTTCCAGCAAAAATTCCCACAATTCAATTAACTCAACATTTCATTCTATAATTTCATAGAATAATAGAGAGCCAAAGTCTGCTCATACAGTTACTCAGACCAGTAGAAATTTACTGTCTAATGCTTATGGGAACAGAATTAGGCCCCTGAGTTATACTGCTCAGGAGTGAAGATGTCCAGAAACATTCACCATAGTTGTCATGACACTCAAATCAAAATTTTCATGAAAGATTCCCGAAATCAAGCTGATGTATTATTGAAATGCAACTTAGCTAAATGGATCCGATGTACCCAGGAGGCAGCTCTGCACATGTGTGAAGAAGGATACAGAAAAATTTGCAAATGGTTAGACAGACTTTTATGAAGTCTGGCAAGTAGCAGAAATCACAGCTTATAAATGACAAGCACCTGCATACAGTACTGCTTAAGCATTCTTTCGTGAAATAACCACTAGTAAAGATGAATAGCTAGCTGACATTCATTATGGAGGCAAGGACCAAGAAAAAAAGCCATTTTCCCACTGAATGCTCAATCATTAGACCGTGGACTTTCAGTTAATTCCTTCCCTTTCCAGTACCTTGCATTCTTGACTACATAGTGGCACTGCTCCAGAGGCAAAGGTATTGCAGCCAGATCAGTAACCGTCTGAAAAAGAGCACTCGCAGGAAGGGGAAACAAGCAGTCACAGCTCAAGGACCCCCCTACCAACAGCTGTAACCAAACTATTACATGAAAGGCCAGCAGCATAATGGAATTTCTAAGCACCCTTACAAAGACAGGAATCATTTACATCCAGAAACGAATGTGCACGCTGATGTAGGAACCGAAAAGCAAGTGGCAGCTCTGGGTCTGAACTCTAGTTCTATAGAGACGATCATCTTGGAGCATCAATTATGCATACAGATTGCCAATGTATTTGAGACACAAACCTCTCTGTGATGTTTATCTGCTCAGCACATTGACTACTGTAAAATCCACTGGGGGCTGTAAACAAACTCTAGTACTTACATCAGCATTGGTTAGTTCCACAACTTGTTCCTAATTTGTATCACTAGCTCACTCTTAACTATATAGTATTCTAAAGTCATTACATACTGCCCATCCCTTTCCTAGGTACTATGACGTTGAAATAATTCACCTGTGTCATGGTTTGAACTTGTAAAGAGTCCATAAGTGCCAAGAATTGTCAGAAACCAGTGTCCAAGGTTTAGAGGTAAAAGACAAGTACCAAAAATCAGAATATACACAAAATCTTGGTTTTAAATCAAGTTGAGCCTCAATTCCCAGACTTCAAAAGAAAAAAAATCTTCCCTGTAACAATGATGAGTAGCAAATACAGAGGGAAGAGGCAGCACATACACAGTCCCCAGCATCATCTTCCAGCGAATAAACAATCCCAAATTCAGTGTAAGGCTTTGCTGGTGCAGAGAATGAGTAACACGGATGAGCAGTAAGCTGCTTTTCAATAACCACCATTTATCTTGTTAAGCAAGTAATATAGTGATCCAGTTGAAAAGCAGCCAGCAACAAGGTAAGGAAAGATATGCATTCACACAAGGATCTGAACTGATATTTTGATATCTTCTATTTCCAGGGAAGCTTTAATTTTAATATGTATTAAGACTTGCTTTTGCAAACTAAAATTAACATTAAAGTAGCTTTCCACATCTACCTGTAAATAGTTTGTTAAAATACTGTATTTTGGAATGCAATAAACAAACTAAAAGCCAATATGAGAATTGCCAAGTTTGCATACTGAGTAAATTCTAATACATGAATTTTTCAGTTCATTTAAATACTCAAACATATTTGACAGCGGGCATGAGTAAGCATACTTCTGAAAGATTTCGCTGTCACACTGGTTTTAATCATGAAATGTTTTTTCTTGGTTCTATCTAGTATGATGAAAATGAAAATGACCCTTCCTGGTGGGAGCAGTGGGACATCCATCACACTTGAAACACAGCTACTTATGTAAGGACATGTAGTTTTAGGTTCTTTTCCTTAGGTAGTCTCGGATGTAATTTACACAGATTTTTGCCATCAGATGGATGTCAGTGGAAAAGAATGTCTATTATGTGAGCTTTCTGCATATTTCATGACAAATACAGATTCCATTTAAAATACTACAGCATTGAAGGACAACAGGGGAAAAATGTTCCCTTTAGTGTCACCTGTTTTGTTGTGTTTTTTAAAGCTGTCCCACAGTTACCATAGAATAACAAGAGTAGGGGGTGAAGTATTCTGCACTGCTACTGTACAGACACCTTCAAGGTAACTTCAGCTGTTGGAAACACTGGCCAATAGCCCACCTGCTGATTGCAGAAGACAACCTGAAACCTCCCATTCAGTATGTTAACAGCTTTTTTAAGTAAGTATGCAGAACTTGTCCACATCTGGGGAAGAATTTAAATGAATCCTTAATTCAAGCATCACATTTCTCTAGTATGAGGAAGTGTGACCATAATATTTATCCCAGCATTTTAAATGAGTTGTGATGTTGCTTTCTCACACGATTGGGAGGAATGTGTCAGATGTGATGTATTCTATCACAGATCTGCAAGATTTATTTACAAGACAATTCCAGTTAAAATAATAACATTGTGTAAAGAATGAAGAAAGGCCCATCTGCGTGAATATTTCCTCTTTCCTAAAGTATAAATGAGTGAGTGTTGCTATTAAACAACTGGTGTTCTCCTCTCTTCTGCTGGAATGAGAATAAATAAAAATTCAGGAGAAGGGTAAATAGGCTTTTGGAAGGATTTTACTGCATAAATTATTAAAAAAACAAATCGCAATGGTTCATCCTCAGCACAGGAAAGAGAAGGATCTGTTAAAAGTGAGTCCAGAAGAGAGCCATAAGGATGATCAGAGGGCTGGAGCACTTCCTGTACGAAGACAGGCTGAGAGAATTGGGATTGCTCAGCCTGGAGAAGAGAAGGCTCAAAGGAGAGCTTATAGCGGCTTCCCAGTACTTAAAGGAAGGGGCTCTTTATCACAGAGTGCAGGGATAGGAGGAGGGGCAATGGTTTTAAACTGAAAAAGGGGAGATTTAGATTAGATGTTACGAAGAAATTTTTTTCCTTTGAGGGTGGTGTGGCATTGGAACAGGTTGCCCAGAGTATCTGTGGATATCCCATCCCCAGAAGTGCTCAAGGACAGGTTGGATGAAGCTCTGAGCAACCTGATCCAGTGGAAGTTGTCCCTTTCCATTGCGGGGGGGGTTGGAACTGGATGATTTTTAAGACCCCTTCCAACCCAAACCATTCTGTGATTCTTCTGCTTTTTTTTAAAAGCTTTATTTTGGCAGTGAGAGGTAGGTTTGCCTGGGGAATGTAGAGGGTTATGGGTAGGGCATCCATTGAATTGGAGTGAGATCACAAAGCAGTGTTGTGCTCAAAGAGGGCTTCCAGTCCAGTATGCAGCCCCTTGTACAGTCTCAAAGAAAACATGCAACAAGGCATGTTGAATAAGGAGACCAGATCTCTTTTTACCACAATGCCATTCAGAGATGGAAGTCTTAGCGAATGAGATAGGAGCCTTTAAAATAGGATCTCTTCATTTTTGTAACCACAACAGGAAATGGCAGATGATCAAAGAGATTGGCTGCAACTACTTGGAACTATAGGGAAATAAAAATTCTTATCAACAACTTAAACTACTTCTGTCTATAGTAATTAAGACAGGAACATACTTACATTTTTACCACAAGCATCTATTTTTGAAGGAAGGGAACTCAGCTCCAAGGAATGAGATAAAGTTACAATAGTACCAGATGTCATGTTACTGTCAAGAGCCAAAGACTCTGAGAATACTGGAAAAACTGGAAAATGGGGTACTCTACTGGAAACTGCAGTAAGAGGGATCGAATATTTAGTTAGAATAACTCCTGTATTTCCTGTAAAGAGGCAAGCAGAGAGCACTTGGCTAAGAACTCTGACCTATGTCTTGAAACACTGGCACACAATTGCCAACACTATGATGATGATGATGAATTTAGACAAGTATACAGTTTTTTTTTTTACTTACCAGATCTGTGTGAACTTTAAGGTGTGCCTGGAGCTTGTATTTATCTGGAGTAGAGTAGTCGCAATGTTCTGTGGGACATTTCAGCAAAATATTACTGTGTTTCTGAATGACGTGGCGTTTAAGGCAGTTTTTGGTGATGGAAGAGTAATTGCACTGGGAGCAGTAATATAAATGTTCTCGAGTATGAGTACGAACATGCATGTCATAATGTACTTGGTACCAAAACAACTTGCCTGAAAATAAAATTAGACATGAAGAAAGTAATTTCTAAGCAATTGGTAGTGAAAATTTCAACATATAACCAATTTTCTTTTAGGGAAAAACACACTGTTCGAATTATGTCCTTTTGCCTTTAATGAAAACTTGTCCCAAAAACCCTTCACTACTGAAAACATATTTACAAAACCCTCTTTTATCCAAAAAGATTGTGTCATATGTCCTGAAACAGCCTAGCAAGGGCAATTTTTATACATATCAATGATCCTTTCCCAGTGAGAAAGTCCTTTAAATCTACCCTCCTAAACAAAGAATCTCAATGCAACTGTACACTAAAAGAGACTGTCAAAATCCTTTTTGTTACTTCCTTTTGTGTTACTCCCTCCCAAAAGCCTTTCTGGCATAATGGCACCAAAAAACTGCACAGCAATTTATCTAATGTACAATGTTATGGCATTTCAGAAAATCTTTTTTTTTCAAACTTTGATTCCTTTCTCTTCTCAAGAATGAAGAATACAAAATAAATCTCAAAATGTTTCCTTTCCAGTTATGTAAACACATTTTCAGTTAGAATAAATGGGAATGGTGTATTATTTCCACTTTCATAAAATCAAGAAAAAAAAAGCAATTACCATCAGAACAGCCTTGATCTGATATTCTGTAATGAAAATTTTCATCTCAAAAAACCTGGTTCAAAAAAGTCACAACAATATGCCAGTATATACGTATCTATTGTACAGAACGTATATCATACATCCTCCCATACTGTATGAAAAAGACTGAATTTTCTACAAAGCTGATAATGAAACTTAAGCGTTAAAGCATGACTGACTAATGCTGATTACATACCTGAATCTGCCGTGCTTGGCCCCAGTGAAAGTTGTGAGGTGGGGAAAGGCACAAGTACAGAAATAATCTAACTCTATCGAATTTCCCATCAATAGAAAATAGTGTTGCTTTGCTATATTCTGCCAGTGTTTTTTTAAGGAGCTTTAAGTCATTTCACACTATTTATACAGCCCAAAGTAAATCCTGCCAGACTCCAGAATACATTCTGAACTACAAATTTAATACTGCTACAAAGATACACAAATATATAACAACTAAGCCAATGGAGCAGGAAAAAGATGGTCCACTATATAATATTAAAAAATAAACAACAAAAAATATAATTCTACGGCTTCTTACCACAATATTCACATTCTAAGTCTCCATAAACTTTCCTTATCCTCTCACACAATTCCATAGTCATTTGTCTCTTCTGCAAGCTGTCCAAAATCTGCATGAAGGCAACTGCTCCACTTTGACTATCCGATGTAACTGCATTAGAAGAAGCTGCCTCTGGACCAATGGCTGCATTAGCTTCTGGTGCTGGCAAAGGGTTTGTGGTTTCCACTGAATTTTGAATTAGCAGATTACTTGTTTCTGATTCACTTGAAGGAACTGATTGACTTTTCTCTTCAGAGACCAAAAGGTTATCAGCCACTGCATTGTTCTGACTCAGATTTAAACTTCTGTCTTCAGCTAGCAGATGAATCTCTTCACCCTGCTCATTCACAGAACTGCAGTGATCAACTTCTTTTCCATTTGCAGGAGAAACATTTAACTCATCAGAACCAGAAGTACCATTTTTCAGGAGAAAGCAGTCTGATGCTACACAGGATTGAATGTTTGGGTCTGCTATGTTTGTTGTCTGACATAGCGTCTCTGTTACATTCTCCACTGAAGGATTTTCAAATTCTAACAGAGGGACTGTATCAATTTTTAATTCACCATTATATTGACCGTTATGGTTGACATCTACAGCTGTTGAATCACCTTTATGTGCAGATGGTTCTGGTGTGCTAATAGCATCAGTACTCATGGTAGTCAATTCATCTGCACTTTGTGGTAGCTGCTCACCAAGGGCTTCTGCCTGGATATCACCTCCTGGCTCAAGCAGGCAGAAACTTTGATTAATGGAACTATTAAAAACAGATGTCTCCTGCAAATCTGCATGAACATCTTTGATGTGAGCACGGAGCCTTACAGAACTGACAAATTTCTTCAGGCACACGGAACACACGTAAACAAATGGGTGCTTTCGAACATGAAGCTCGAGGGCTTGGTATTTAGTGGCTCCATGACCACAGAGTTCACAAGCAAAGGGTCTTTCATCACCATGAACAAGCATGTGACGGTCTCGATCAAGCTCATTTTTGAACTTCCGTTCACAAATGTGGCAGTCATAAAGAAGTTGTCTTTTGCCCTCTCGTGTCATCAAGCGAAGCTCATCAAAAACATCTTTCACCTTTTTGTCTTGAAGGTCATGTGTCTCCTTGATGTGCTTGATCAAATTTTTCACATCTGAGTACTTCTTTTTGCAGAAGCGACAATGCTGCTTAATTTTCTTATGAACTCTTTCAATATGAACTTTGAGATGGCCTTTGCTGAGACACGTGAATGGACAGTAATCACAGCTGAACTTCTCTCCTGTATGCTTTCGCATGTGAACATTAAGGTTGGCTTTGATGGCACTGGCATAACTGCAGTGTGAACACTTGTATGGTTTTTCATTTGTATGAATTCTTAAATGTGCTTGGAGGGAGTGTTTAAATTTGAACACCTTGTTGCAGTATTCACATGTAAAAATCTTCAGCTGAGTAGGACCCAACCTAAAAAGAAGCCAAACCAGTTATATTTACAACATTGAAACTCGGTGACGTAATATGTCAAAAATTTCCCTACATATTCATAATGGACAGAAATGTTTACTGCTCAGCCTGGAAGAGACTGAGGGGGGACCTCATAGCAGTTTACTGGTTCTTCACAAGGGAAGGAGCAGGAGCAGGCGCTCATCTCTCCTCTCTGGTGACCAATGATAGGACCATAGGGAAGATGTGCTGGGGAGGTTTAGGTTGGGTACTAGGAAAAGGTTCTTCACAGAGAGGGTGGTGGAGCACTGGGAGCAGTCATGGCGCCAAGCCTGACAATACTCAAGAAGCATCTGGACAATGCTCTCAGACACACGATATGAGTGTTGGGATTGTCCTGTGCAGGGATAGGAGCTGGACTCAATGATCCTTGTGGGTCTCTTCCAACTCAGATCATTCTGTGATTTATTTTGAAAAGGTTTTCTAACACAGGCTTTTTAAATTCTACAACTTATGCACAGATTATTTTCAGCTCTTCTTTTATTTAAAAGGTTCATAAAATACTTCCGTTTCATGAAAATGAATAGGCAAGCATTTTGTTCATATTTTACATGAACACAAATATAAGTACTTCAAAATTACCGGCTTGATTTCATTGCCTGTTCATATGGTGTTTGCTGAATGGCGTATTCTTGATATCCTCTTCGTTGTGATGGGTCTTGAGCTGCTGCTTCTGGAATCGTGGGTTCACTTTCTGGGGGAGCAGCCTCAACGGGAACAATTTTTGTGGCTCCTAAAAAAAACCACAAAACCTTCATTAAAAATGCCACATTAAAAATGTGCATTGTCTATAATATACATGAGTAAATAAAACATTACATTTATTAGTTTGACCAGTTTAGTTTCTGTTGTTAAATTCATTTTCATAAAATGATGGATACATTCCAGAAGACATTAGTACATACATCACAGATCTGCCTAAATAACAATCCAGGACTGCTGGTTCTGAGGGTTATTTTAGGTGTTTGCTGCCTACTATTATGATATTCTATTACCAAATACTTCCACCTTCAAAAAACTGTAACTTTTCAAATTGACTTTTTTTTTTCTCTTTTTGCCTCATACTAGATCTTTTGAAAACTTCAGCCAAGCTGTTTAATGAGTTCCACAAATAAGGCTGGGGAAAAGACACTGTTTAGTCTATATTTAAAGGTCTGCACATTATTTTCTTAAACAGATCTTTCACTGTATATATTTTGGGGCATGCTGCTATTACCTCAGAATAAAAGAATATGCTCTGTGTGTACTCCTTAATCATCATTAGAAGCAGAAATAGAAGGGCTCCACCTAACACAGTAAGATTAGATTCTATTACTAATAGCTCCACAGTTAGTTGAGGCAAAAATAAGCATATTTTGAGATGTGACTGAGTTGAGATTATTTAGCTGGATGTTCTTTATTTTCTGAACAGTGGTAGGAAAAACTTAATGACAAGTATCCATAGTTAGCATTGAAGGTAACAAAAATCCAAATAAATATTAATTTACACTGAAAAGAAGATACTTAAACTTCATGTATATCAAACCAAACAGCCATAATTCATTGATCCTCTCCATTTGACCTTCTTTGTCTGCCTGTAATTCATATACCCACATGTTCAATGGGAATGCCATTATCTTCAAAAGCTGAAATAAGAGATAATTGTATATTTACGTATTTATTCACGCATCTGTATTGTAATTATATATACCTTTGTGAAACCTTCATATTATACTAACAGTTACCGTAGAAAAGTCTTTGAAAAAACTATTTTCACTTTGTGGTCTGATGCTGAAAAATGAATACTGCAAGAGGGACCATACACTGAATAACAAAAAAATCCCAAGACACTGAATATGTAGCAATAGACGAACACCCATTCATCCAAAGAAAAAAGTATTCCTAGAACCTGTAATCAAATATTATTCTACCACGCACCAGGAACAAGGGAGCAAGACAGGTTGTACGTGAAGATATCTTTGAATTAAATTAAAGTTAACTTCAGGTAAAACTGAAATTTGGGATATTTCCCTTTATTTTCTTTTTCTTGGATATTACATTAGTATCTGATCTCATTTCAATTCACTTGATTAGCAGCTGAGGGGAAAAAATACAACACACCTTTGTGAGAGAGGAAAGAATTTATAGTAAGAATCAAAAAAAAATCTGAGACATGAGAGCCTAGAAAGCAAAAGATAGAACCAACATACTCATATTTTTAACAGATTCTTCCTGTTATTCATATATAAGTATATATAATGAAACACTTGAACAGAAAGAAGAAAATTCAAAGAATGCTGCATGAGCAATTCCTCTAACCAAAGGATTAAATTAATTCTTGTTCCACTCAAAGAACACATTCCTGAAGATATTTACAAAATATATGCAGTATTAATATAAAGTTTCTGAAATACAGTTATAAGAAAAACAAAACCAAACCACAGAGAGTACCCAGTCAAAAAAACCCTAACTGTTTATCAAATTACTAAATCTAGTTTCCTGAAAAACTTTTAGCCTGCAGACTAGCAAAAGCATCAGGAAAAAGCAGGTAGAGTATACAGGTGTTGTGGTTTAACCCAGCTGCCATTCGCTAGCTACCCTCCCAGTGAAGTAGGGGAGAGAATTAAGGAAAAAAGTAAAACTCAAGGACTGAGATAAAGACAGTTTAATGGAACAGAAAAGGAAGGGATAATAATAATAATAAACTAGAAAAAAAATAGAGCACAATGCAATTGCTCATCACTCGCTAATCAATGCCCAGCCTGTCCCCAAGCAGCAGTCACCAACCCTGAGCCAGTTCCCCCCAGTTTTATATTCAGTATGACGTCATATCATGTAGAATATCCCTTTGACCAGTCGGGGTCAGCTGTCCTGGTTGTGTCCCCTCCCAACTTCTTGTGCACCTTCAGTCTCCTTTCTGGCAGGGCAGTGTGGAAAGCTGAAAAGTTCGTGACTGTATGTAAGCTTAGAAACAACTAAAACACCAGTGTGTTATTAGCATTATTCTCACCCTAAATCCACATCACATCACTAGATCAGCTACTAGGAAGAAAATTAACCCTACCTCAGCCAAAACCAAGACACAAGAAAAAAATCAGTAATAAGTGGGGTTTGCCCAATGACATGTTATGAAAGACTTAGGGACATTAAGCTGAGGAAAGCAGTGCTGTAGACAAGACAAGGGAGAAAGATGGAAATCCTGTGGGTCCTTCAGAGTGATTTAGAGCCCATTTGGGAGTATGTAAGGCTATGGAAGCTTTTTGTATCAGATGGGACATCAGCCAGCTCTATAAATAACCAGACTGCAATAGCTCTATTGTTGACTGAACTGGCTGGATCTGAAAATCGTTTTATTTCACTACTGTTTTTTAATAATTATTCTGTTCTGTAGTAAAGATTCTGCAGTTGATCAGAATTTACCTTCCAAGTTTTCAACCTAAATATTACCAGAACATTATAACTTCTGTTCTTCTTGTCACTCTCCCACAAATGCCAGACTGTCCACAAGGACTGCATCTCCCAAATTACACTGCAGTAGCCTAGTGAGAGGGGAGATTGTATTACAGTACAGGAAACATAGTTCAGTCACTGGGTTCAGTATAAAGATGATAAAACAGACATTAGACACCAGACTAGAGTTCTCATATTTCAGTATTTTTAAAATAGAAGCAAATTCTTCTATATTTAGACTGACTCAGTTAAAAGAAAACAGATCTTGCTCTACACGCACAGCTACCTCTTTCGGGCCTCACATTTCCTGAACTTGAGTCAAAGATCCTCATTAAATGCTCTGCATTAAACTTCCTCTGTGCCCTTCTGCCTTTCAGGATATTTATGCATTTCCTGAAAATGCTTAAATGTTGAACTGTCTAACAGACTGTTGCGTTATCAGTGTAAAATTTTAATCACCTAAATCAGGTGGACTAGGTAAGTATTAACTCACCAGTACTTTGCATATTTGGAGCAGGCAGAATGCTCCAGGTCATCCTGACACTATCACCTACATTCCCCATGGATCTAATAGAGAGGCAAATACCTCTAAAAACCTAATGGAGATGGAATTCTTTTAACATCCTAATAGAGTACTCGTTCACAGTAAGCAATCATGTCCCCTCCTGTTTGGTAGTTACTTCCTATCTGTAAAGATCCAGAAGCATAAGAAACATAATATACCTTCACCAACTTGCAATGCTGCATAACTATGGGCTACTAATGGACCAGTAGCCTCAGTAATCACTGCTACACCATAAACTAATGACTAAAACACATGCCTAGAAAGTGAGGACCTTGGTTTCTAGGCCCTACTCAACCTAGTAGGTGGTGAACTCACATGTCCTGCATCCCAACACAATATCCTGAATATTAATGTCGCAAAAACAGCCACAGGCTAGGGAAAAGTGCAAGAACAAAGTAAACGGGTACAAGGTCCAGTTTTCCATTAAAAATATGATCCGCCATTAAGGAATACAAAAGTTTTTCTAACCGTCTCCTTGGATAATCATTTCTTGAAGTCAGAGTATACAAATAATAGGAGGGGGAGAAAGATTAACTACTGACAATTCCTTTCACAAAAATCCTTCATCCAGCACTACTTTATCTCTACTTCAAATGCAGTTTTCTAGAATTTATTTCTCTCTTTTGCTTTCCTTTTTTCAGTCAGTATGATCTGTTCCAAGTAAATCTGCTTTAAGAATAGTAAGATTTCAGTTCCTCATACCATTCTCACAGCAACTTCTACAGATAAGCTTTACTCAGCGCGTCTTATCTCTGGCTCAAACTCAGTGATGGCCTCTAATCTCAGTCTGTCCCTTAGAAATGTATCTTGCCCTTCACTATAGAGCTCTCCAACACTTACTACGAATCTAAAAAGTGATAACAAGGAAGGAGTTACTAGGCATAGATCAGAAATAAAACAGGCAACATCACTGGGCACAGCAAACATGAAATGATAAGAGTTTTCTGTTCTTCAGAAGTGAGGAGAGGGGTGAGCAGAACAGCCACACTAAACTTCTGGAGGGGAGGCCTTGACCTGTTTAGGAGCCTGGTTGACAGAGTCCCTTGGGAGGCAGCTCTGAAGGGCAACCGAGTCCAGGAAGGATCGATATTCTTCAAAAAGAAGTCTTAAAGGTGTAGGAGCAGGCTGTTCCCATGTTCTGGAAGATGAGCTGGTGAGGAAGAAAACCAGAAGCTTTTGCTGGGACTCAGGGAAAAAAAGGGAATGTCTGTGACATTTGGAAGAAGGGGCGGGCAATTCAGGAGCACTACAAAGACGTTGTAACAAAATTACAACGGCCAAAGACCAAATTGAACTTAATCTGGCTTCTGCAGTAAAAGACAATAAAAAATATTTTTATAAATACGTTCACAACAAAAGGAGAGCAAAGGAGAATTTCCATCCTTTATTGGATGTGGGGGAAACAGAGTGACAAAGGATGAGGAAAAGGCAGAGGTACTTAATGCCTTCTTTGCCCCAGTCTTCAACAGTAAGACCAGTTCTTCTCCAAGTACCCGGCTCCCTGAGCAGGAAAGAGGGGTACAATGGAGCCCCCACAATTCAAGGGGAAATGGTTAGCGACCTATTACACCACTCAGATACGCACAAGTCTATGGGCCCTGATGGAATCCAACCAAAGGTACCAAGGGAGCTGGAGGAATTGCTCACTGAGCCACTTTCCATCCTTTGCCAGCATTCCTGGCTAACTTGAGAGGTCCTAGTTGACTGTAGGCTAACAAACGCGATGAAAGTCTACAAGAAGGGCCAGAAGGGGGATCGAGGAATCTTTTAATCTGACCTCGGTGCCAGGGAAGGTTATGGAGAAGATCATCTTGAATGCCATCATGCGGCATATACAGGACAATGAGGTGATCAGGTCCTGATCTCCTGACCTTCTTAGTGGATGACAGAAAGGCTGTGGATGTAGTCTACCTAGACTTTAGTAAAGCCTTTCACACCGTTTTCCACATTCTCCTGGAGAAACTGGCTGCTCATGGCTTGCACAGGTGTACTCTTTGCTGGGTAATAAACTGGCTAGATGGCCAGGCCCAAAGCGTTTTGGTGAATGGAGCTAAATCTATCTGGCAGCCAGCCACAAGTGGTGTTCCCCAAGGCCCAGTGCTGGGGCCAATCTTGTGTAATATCTTTATCAGTGATCTGGACGTGGGGATCACGTGCTCCCTCAGTAAGTTTGCAGCCACCACCAAGTTGGGCAGGAGTGGTGATCTGCTTGAAGGAAGAAAAGCTCTACTGAGGGATCTGGACAGGCTGGATCAGTGGGCTGAGGCAAGCTGTATGGGATTCAACAAGGCTAAGTGCTGGGTCCTGCATTTGGGCCACAACAACTCCATGTAACATTACAAGCTTGGGGATGAATGGCTGCCCAGTGGAAAAGGACCTGGGGTTGTTGGTCGACAGCTGGCTACGTGTTAGCCAGCAGTGCACCCAGGTGGTCAAGAAGGCCAATAACATCCTGGCTTGGATCAGAAAGGGTGTGGCCAGCAGGACTAGGGAAGTGATTGTCCCCTTATACTTCACACTGGTGAGGCTGCACCTCAAATACTGTGAGCAGTATTTGGGCCCTTCACTATGAGAAAGACTTTGAGCAAAGAAGGGTAACGGAGCTTGTGAAGGGTCTGGAGAACAAGCGTTATGAGGAGTGGCTAAGGTAACCGGGGTTGTTTAGCCAGGAGAAAAGGAGGTTACCACACAACTGCATAAAGAGGCTCTCTTCAACTACTTGAATGAGGCTGTAGCAAGGTGGGTGTTGGTCTCAAGTAACAAGTGATAGGACAAGAGGAAATGGCCTCAAGTTGCACCAGGGGAGGTTTGGACTGGATATTAGGGAGAATTTCTTCACCGAAAGGTTTGTCAAGCACTGGAACAAGTATCCCAGGAAAGTGGTTCAGTCACTACCCTTGGAGGTATTTAAAAGATGTGTAGGTGTGGTGCTTTAGGACATGTTTTAGTGGTGAAATTGGCAGTCTTAGGTTTAAGGTTGGACATAATGATCTTAAAGGTCTTTTCCAAGCTAAATGATTCTTTGATTCTATAAAATTACTAAAATCCAACTAAATTCTGTGAATCTCCTACAGCCTCAAGAAACGGAAACAAAAAAAGATCTAGAAAAACTAGAAAACAGTAATGAAGACAATCAGAAGTATTTTGTTTGGAAAATGGATACATATCTCTTTAGACCTTCAGCTTGGAACAGAGCTAAAGGAAAGAAAAACTCTAAAATTAGCAATACTGTGAAAAAAGTGTGAATAATCATGCTTTAGCTGATAAACTACGAACAAAGAGCAGTTCAAAGAAACAAGCAGTCAGCAAGCTTAAAACAAAACAGAAGAATGTATACTTTCACCCTGTGTGTAATTAAATTATGGAACAATCACTGCAGGAAGTCACAGAGACTGAAAATATAAATGTATTCAAGGAGGGATTTAGACAAAGTAATAGATACGTATTAAATATGATGATCGAGATGCAACGACCAGATCAATGGCTGTCAAAGTCGGGGATGCCTTTAGTGACAACTGATCCAACTATATCTGTATTCAAGACACAGGGCTTTTTTGCTTCTTTTTTTTTTAATTTTAAATAAAACTTTCACAATGTAGGTGAAATAATTTGTTTAGGGTATGAAGTATTTGTTTCTTACAATCTCTTTGAATGAATGCATATTCAGCTTCTACATTATCCGATGGAACGTGCTCCAAATGCATATGATCCCAAGTAAGACAGTTTTGAAAGTGAAGTCAACAAAAAGTAGCCCTTCCCATAACCCTCTATGTTCCCTATACAAACCTACTCCTCATCCTCAAAATAATGGTTTAAAAAAAAAAAGCAGAAGAAACATAGAATGGTTTGGGTTGGAAGGGATCTTAAAAATCACCCAGTTCTAACCCCCCTGCCATGGGCAGGGACACCTACCACTAGATCAGATTGCTAAAAGCCTCATCCAGTCTGGTCTTGAATACCTCCAGGGATGGAGCTTCCACAACTTCTCTGGGCAACCTATTGCAGTGCTTCACCATCCTCACAGTAAAGTTTCTTCCCAATATCTAAGCTAAATCTACCCTCTTAACATTTTAATACCTTTAATAACCATGGGTTAGCCCACCATGACGTTAAACACATTTTAACTCAGACAAGGAAATAGAAACACAGGCCTCTGTATGGTGGGATGAAGATTACTATCCCTTTCAACAGAATTGGACATTAGATGAGCTGAGCTAAATCGGTCTGTAACCCCATGGAATATAGATACCTGTTCACAGTGAGAGGGCAAAGCTTTAATTTTCCTAACCTTGTTCGATTCCACATTTGCTTTAAATCAGCATAAGGCTAGCTTGTTTTCTTTAACCCTCCACTCAACTACACATCTGTGATGCCTTGAAAGTGCCAACACAGGAGTTTAAAAAGATGATCAATCAGAGAAGCGATCTGGTTAAACACCATGTCTCTCCTTCTGCAAATACATAATTAGTTTTCTGGTGTGTTTTATTACACAACTGCATAAAGAGGCACAACATTCCAAAGGAAGGAGACATGGGGCCAGGGACTGGGGCAGGAGGACAGCACTGCCTCTGAGACAGCAGTCTGTACTTACTAGGCTTAATAACTTAAGCCACTAACACAGCTGCTTCAAGAAGTGGTAGTCCCAGTCCTTCTCCTTCCCCCCGAAAGGCTCATTTTGTCACTACTTTCACTCTTCCCACTTCTGAAACTGTGTGGCCCCAATCTGAGACAATTCAGTAAGAAAAGCTGGTGGAAAAAAGTCTTCTGATACAGAAAATGTGTGTGTGTGTATGTGCACATGCACATGTATGTGTATTTTAACATTTTTTTTTAATTAGTTTACTGCAGGTTGATACAAGCAGTAGTACTGGAGCAAGTAAGGGGAAGAGAACTGGGAAATAACTGCCAATCAGAAAAACTCCTCTGGTAGCAGCCTGAGATCAAATCAGTTCAGATGCATCACAAAACCACAACCAATAGCTCACAATTCTGTGAGCTATTAAAAAAAAAGTCATCATCAACAAAAGACTGTCATCTGTTAAACTAAGTCACTTAATCCCAAAGTATTAAGCAAAATTAAATCCTTCAACTTCTACATTTCACAAAATCTCCAAGAGAGAAGGAACCAAGTGTTCATAAGTCACAGCGCAGCGCCCAGCAGGAGGAGAAGGCAGCCAGCCTTTCATGGATACTGGTTTCTCAGCAGCAACTGGGGAGAGAAAAAACTGTGCAGCCTTGTACTGAGATTTGTAGGAAAAAAAAATCAGCTCATTTAGAAAGCAAAAAATAATCAGCATCAAGAATTTACTTTATGCTATTTTTGTATATCTTGAGCTCTACCAAAAAACCCGAAGAATTCTATCATTCACCAATTTTAAAGGAACTTAAAAAATCTGTCCTAGTAACAAGCTGTTGTTAAAATATTACAGGACTCAAATAAAATATCAATTTAAATGCTCAAAGTAGAATCGTTCCTGAATCAAACTAGTTGAACATGAATAATAAATGGGTTTCAGAAGCTTTGATAATATTACAAAATTAAACATGGGAAAAAAAAAAACAGAAGACGATATTTGGCAGAGTTTACTCATTTGTCAAAAAAAAGGCTATGGACAGAGGAATCTGCCATTCAAAACAAAGTACTTTCAGACGTGCATATAATTTTCATTATTTACTCTTAATTGCAATGCTTATGAAAAACTATACTTTTAATCTGATACAAGGCACGTGTGTTCACGCACGCTGCACTCCCTCTCTTCAAGGTCTCTGGTTACCTCCAGTTATAGAATCATACAGTAGTTTGGGTCAGAAAAAGTTCCAACACCCCTGCCATGGGCAGGAATACCTTCCATTAGGTCAGGTTGCTCAAAGCCTCATTCAACCTGGTCTTGAACACCTCCAGGGATGGGGTATCTATGACTTCTCTGGACAACCTGTGCAAGTGCCTCACCATTCTCATAGGAAAAAATTCCTTCTTAATATCTAATCTGGATCTTCCTCTTTCAGCTTAAAACTGTTCCCCCTTGCCCTATCCCTGAACTCCCTGATAAAGAGCCCCTCCCCAGCTTTCCTGTAGGCCCTCTTTAAGTACTGGAAGGCTGCTCTAAGTCTGCTTGGAGCCTCCTCTTCTCTAGGCTGAACAAACCCAACTCTCTCTGCCTTTCCTTATGGGAGAGGTGTTCCAGCCCTCTGATCATTTTTTTGTGGCCCTCCTCTGTACCCACTCCAACACGTTCTTGTCGTTATTATGCTGAGGGTTTCACAGCTGGACACAGTATTCCACACAGGGTCATCAGAGTGGAACAGAGGGGGAGAATCACCTCCCTCAATCTGCTGGTCACACTTCTGATGCAGCATGGGACACGGGTGGCTTTCTGGGCTGGGAGTGCACATTGTTGACTCACGTTGAGGTTCTCATCCAAGGTCCTTCTCAGCCAAGTCCTTTTCTTCAGAGATACTCTCAATTTATTCTTTGCCCAGCCTGTACTGATACCAGGGGTTGTCCTGACCCAGTTGCAGGACCTTGCACTTGGCCCTGCTGAACTTCACAAGGTTCGCACAGGCCCACTTCTCAAACCTGTCAAGGTAACTTAATGCCTGCACAGAGAAAAGTCTACCACTTTTATTTCAAATTTCTAAAGCTGTAAATCTACTACCTTTCAGGTGCCTCTCAAGTAAGCATTTCAGAAAATGAACACAAGGAAAAGTCAATGTTGTCCAACTGTCCTTTCTGGGAACTTACAAACCAACTGATCTGTTCATTCAAAGGGATTTTGAAAAGATCAATTTACTCATCATCTACTGAACACACGATGTAAAATAGTGTCCCAAACCTAAATAGTGTATAGAAAGATTTCAGCACACTGTTAATGTAATACTCCTAAAAGCATCTTCCATTTAAGAAGGGAGACACACAGAATATTTCCTCTTAATTGTGGATAAAATACAATTAATTCTTATAGCCTTCTCTATTTTTCAAATTGATAGAATGCTTATCTGACATTTTCAATGGCATTTTACAGCACTGGACACAAAAAGATATTTCTATGCATCTTTAATGCTAGGTAACGGATGTCTACATAATGCTAATGTTTGCACAAAGATGACAGAGTTTTGATAGTGCTTAAGCACTTTTAATCTTTATTTCAACTTAACTTTATAGATGATCCAGCACACAGAAAGCAGTGGAGAGGTGAGAAATGTCTTATGTATTTACATTCGTCAACAGTGACCTACAGCAATAACTCATCTCTTCAGCACATGATAAATCTCCAGAAAACAGAATAAAAGACTGAAAGATCTTTATAAGTAAATTCCAGACATGAAAGTATTACTGAGGAATGGGAGCAGACTAAGAACTGCTAGTGAAACTAAAACTTACTTAGAGCATGGAAATTAATGAAAAAACATAGACAGAACAGCAGCAGAGAAAAAATTAAAATGTAACTGCATTAAATTACATTATTTTTACCTTTGAATCTTCAAAGAGTTAACCACCTACATAATATCTCCTAGAATTTCCAAATTCTGAGAAGCAGGATGATAATTCATAACTTTCTTACCAGCAATTACTTTTTTATTGAATAAATTCTAGCTAGGAACTCGAACATAGTATGGTTACTAATGGTCAACCAAATAAATGAGAAGACCTTCAAACAATAGCTGTAGGTTCACATTTGATTGTAAATCCTTTAAGTGCATTAAAGCCTTCTGAATGTAACTTGTACTACGGACAAAAAAGCTCCAAAGTTGAAGTAGTTTTGATATTTTGAATCACCCAAAAAGCGTATGTGTAAAGAAAACCCAAATTTTTGTTGTCCGAAGAAAGATTTCACTAGGTAGTAATGAAGGCAACAATCTCCTCTACATTTTCATTTCCTCTCCCACATCACACTGTTACCACACCTTCTTCGCTATCTGTATCACTATAATTTTGTTTGTCTCTTAAGGCTAGTTTCCTAAGAAAATGGGTCTTTGACTGCACTGCCTCTCATGTCTTTCTTTCCCTCTTGAAAGTTGTTCTAGTCCTTGCCAGAAATGTGAAGATCTCAAAGATAAAAATCCTTACAGGTTTCATAAATTTTGGCACCTGGAGAGAGGAGACTCCAACTACAGCTTTACCCAAAAGCCTTTAGGAAAGGAGGATGTGTGTATTAAATCCACAAGCTAACACCTATACAAACCCATTACCCTCCTACAGGAGCCCCTTAACCAGCCACCACAAGTTCCCCTTCACCTAGGCAAAGGGGTAGAGGACATGTGGGGAGCCTTGTGTGTGGCAGAGAGGGGAACGGGCGTCAGGATGGGGGAGAAGCTACACAGAGGGGGAACAAGGCAAAAGAGGTGGGAGACACAGTGGGAAAATCAATATTTAGCAACAACTAGGAAAAAGCCCATCACATAAAAGAAACTGTGGTTAGTGAAATGAAACACTGTAGATCTCAAAACACCCTGAAGTCAAGTTTCCACACTTCCAGTGCTCAACCATCCTCTTCCACCTTCCCCTGTATTTACAATAATGCAAGACCAAATTCTAGCAGCTAGTGAGTCCAAAACATTGTGTGACATTTCTCAAACAATCAATGTGAAGGTGTTCTTTAATTCCCTTCTAGGCACGCAGGACATCTATAGGTGAGCTCATTCAGCTTCCTCTACTATCTGAATTGGAAATACATTTTGGCAAACACAGTTCAAGTATATCACAGATCTCAATATTAAAAGATATTAAAGAACAACACAGAAAATCCAGCTAGATTCCAATCTACAACAATAAATAAGTAAATACATTCTGGTTGTTCTGAGAGTTATAAGCAAAACAAATATTCAGAAATGTTAGCAATAATGAAAAGGAGAAAAATAAAGGCACAAGGCTGAAAAAGATGTACTAAATATTAAAAAGGGATTCTGACAGTCAGATGAGTGACTGGTTTATATAAACAGGCAAATGCAAGTCTAGTTTTAAAATAAATAGTTTAAAAGTATTCCAAAACCCTTTGATGGAAAGGCAATATAGGCAATTTAGGATGAAGAATCCTTTAATCGTTACATAGCAACTTTACTTAATTTTCAAATATGTACAAACATTCTCTGTCAAACTATTTGTATGCATAAATATTAATAACATAATTTACATTTCTCAAACTGACACATCGAGAAAGAACTGAAATAAAGATATTACGGGGAAAAATACTTTCCTTTTCCTTGGTCGTGGATTTTTCCATTTTATTCTTTAAAAACTATTTACAGACTAAACATAACTGCTTTTAATGTAGATAACTACATCCAGGTCCAGAATTTGTCATACCTATGAAGAAACATGATGGCAGTTCTAAAATGATGTAGCTGCCACATGCAGAGATTCCCTATCAAAATAACCAAATGCCACTAAATATTTTTCAGATAATAAATATCCTAAACAGTTGAGTCTTCGACCAATTACTATACGATACAGTGTCAGTATGTTCAAAAAAAGAATTCAGTTATATAATCCACGATTCTCATTACCTGGAATAGCTTCATGGGCTGTCAAAACCACACTTATAATAGGATTTTTAGCTCCTGAAACCTGTTCAGTCTCCTTAGCTGATGGATTTTTTTCTGCTTTCTGAACTCTGGGCCTCTTTGGAGTTTTTTCTCGCTCATCTTCCTTCCTGTCAAGGTCAACGTCAGAATCATTACCTAAAGAGCAAACACCAAAAAGAACGTAACTACTTACAAAAGAAACAGAGGTAACACGATCACAACATAGAAATAGGAAAAAAATCAATGCTATTGTGGAAAGAAACACGTTATCAAAACAAGACATGCTGCATTTGTCTGTAAAGCAGAACTTTTTAACAAAACAAGTATGATACTTACTTACACAAATAGATAAAATAAACAAAATGAAAAAATTTAAAAAGCGGAATCTCAGAAACACCAGTGTTTCTGAATTATCTTGATATTATTGTGGATTTTTCTGGAAATTCTAAAAATGTAGAATTTCTTAAGTTTTCATCACTAACGAACACATTATTTTCCTCCTTTCCACATGTAACTGTTCTGAAGACTTTAGGATTATTTTTCCTAGCACTAAATTCATTATCCATCTTATTTAATGGAAAGTCCTCCAACAGTCTATGGATTAGGCTTTTTTTTCCCTACTGTTACTCTGAATCAATAGCCAGAAATATACTTTTATTTTTCAATGTAGATTCAAGAAGAATTAAGGTTGAAATTAAGGTTCTTTGGTTCAATCTAACTCCTGACACGCAACTTTTCATTTTGAAGACCTGCACTTCTAACTCATACTTATTTATTGTTCAGAATTTCTTAAGGCTCTTAATTTGGTTAACTTCTGGACCTGTTAACTAGAAAGCAACACAATAGTTATATTCAAAGCACTCATCTGAAATAAGAATGCATAATCACTAATCAGCTAAATTGGTCCTTGAAGCAGTTTCTTCCATAAAGCAAATGTGGAATTCCTTGACAAAATTCTACTAAAAAAACCTTATGTATAAAGAAGTTGCAGTATAAAGAATAAAAACAGAGGGGTGCAAGTTTATACCAAGAACAATTCTTTGTATAAGAAGCGGTAGAAAACGTAGGCTGGGGAAAACATTCCTGGCAAATTAAGGCATTATGCAAACATTTCACAGATAATGAATAAGAAAAGCAAAAACTGATCAAAGAAAGAAAATGATAAATTAAACCAGTGAATTTTGGATTTTTTATTTCTGCATATAAAGCAGCTGACACAATCCTCACGGATATTCATAATGTGCTGTAGCTGCTCCACTGAGATAGGGAAACAATATATAAATATAAAACGGTAACAGGAAAGGTGTTGTGTGAGTTGTTTACAGCATGCAAATAGCAAAAGCAGTGGAAAAGATATGCCACATCGGAATGGCTATGGTTTAATTTTAGTAATAAATTCAGCTGAGATTCAAGCAAGTCTGTATCCAGGTTCTTACCTTAATGGAACATAGGGTTAAACTGTGCTGAATGTTCTTTAAGATTGAAGGGTATAAGCACAAATTAAAGTATCATAGTTAGGACTGATCATATATCTAGCATCTGCATAAACTGTAAGCTTTTTATTAGATACAAAACCAGAAGGAAACAAGGTATTAGGAATTCATTTCTATTTCTCAGGCATACTGAGGCAGAAATGTGTATAATGACAACTGTTAATCATAGAATCGTAGATTTCTAGAATGGCCTGGGTCGGAAGGGACCTTAAAGATCACTCAGTTCCAACCCTCATCATATGAGCAGGGACACTTTCCACCCAGACAGGCTGCTCAAAGCCCATCCAACTTGGCATTTAAAACCTTCAAGGACGGAGCATTCACAACTTCACTGGGCAATCTGTTCCAGTGACTTGATGTTAATCTGTAAATCTGAAATTCACATTTACAATACCTCCAATGAGCAACACCCACATTGCAAACTGAATTCAAACACAGTTGACAATGAAATCACATTAGCAATGTTTTTGGCCCAGCTTCCAGTTTCCAGATCATAAAAAATCCTGCTCCCTTGAAAGTCCCTGCTTTTTAGTGCCTGCTAATGATTTCTTTGCTTTCATGAGATAAATTCTTTGACATATCCCTATTCTCAACTAACTTTTTCCCTGTAGATTTCTACAATTTTGGGAAACATTGCTGCTTAATAAAGAGTCTCATTACATCTCCATTTCACTCCTTGATATAGTTGCAAACTATTGATTTATACTGAAACCACATAATTCTAACACCGGCATTTCTCCGCAATACCCCAAAGGGTACTTGTATAAAAGAAATATCCTCTTCAAACAGAAACTGCCTGTACTGTGTTTTCTTTTGGTGGTATGAACAAGGAGGGCATGGGAGGAAACAAACACATTTTTACTCATTTCCTTCATGAAACAGCCTCTGCTAGTTTAGGATCAACAATAAACAACTCTTCACAAATTTCACATCTGGACCAGGTCACCAAAAGAAGAAAGTCATCTCATGAAGACTCAGAATACACAAAGAATGTAAGCTGCTTATCAAATTGTGTTTCCTTGAGGTTACTTCACATACAAATAAAGAAATGAAGTGGGGTTAATCACACTGCTTTTGTTCAGTGGGCAATAAGAGTTGGTGGTATTTTTAGGGGAAAAAAAATGGATTTTATATACCTGTGGACAAAACTCTAAGTCATTTTTTGTGTATTCTAGGTTACAGAGATCCAGAACCACAGATTGGAGGGAAAGCTGTGATTAGGACAAAAGAATTCTCATTTTGCTTGGGACCATACACTGAACTCCTAGTAAGCATATGAACAGAATCCAAGCACTGTACTCTTAAATCCTATTTTCTAATCATTACAAAACAAGATTTAGTTAGATTAATAAGAAAATAAAGTGGTTGAAAACAAATGATAAAACATTTTATTGCCTTTTTATGCTTTTCATGCTAACTCTATTAACCTTTGAATACTGGAATTCACTACAAAATAGTCAAAGAAGAAAAGGATGAGCCACAGACTTGAGTTCATTAGTGATCCACACTAATGAATAACTATTTCCACAGTAACAAGCTAACAAATGTTTCATGCTGGTTTTCTTTCCTAATATACCTCTATCAGGCAGATCAGTCTGCTTCTTTCTTTTGTTAAACCAAGGGTAAAAGCTGTGTAAAAGAACAGATGTGTGTGGCTATTGACTCCCTACTTTAAAAACTGAACTCCAAAAATACTATTTAAAAATATTTTAAAATAACATACAGATTTGCAATACAAAAATATTCCTTTATGAAAATGTTGCTATTCTGTATTCATAGAAATCTTGTACAGGGATGCTAAGCTCTAAATATGAAGATCATGGTCACAGGAAAACATTTTCTTAAGAAACCCAAAGCTGGCAAGTACTTCAAACATAAGTCTGAATCTAAATCTCCACCCTCACCATATGAGCTGAGAATATCCAGCAACTAACAAGACTATGCTGGAGGACCTCCCATATAAGGACAGGCTGAGAGAGTTGGGCATTTTAGCCTAGAAAAAAGAAGGCTGCAGGGAGACCTTAGAGCAGCCTTCCAGTACTTAAAGGGTGCCTACAGGCAAGCTGGAGAGTGCAGTGACAGGATGACAGGTAATGTTTTTTAAACTGAGAGAGGTGAGAGTAAGATCAGATATGAGGAAGAAATTTTTTACTGTGAGGGGGGTAAGGGACTGGAACAGGTTGCCCAGAGAAATGGTGGATGCCCTACCCCTGGACACGTTCAAGACCAGGCTGGATGAACAACCCGATCTAATGGAAGGTGTCCTTGCCTATGGCAGAGGGTTTGGAACTGGATGATGTTCAAGGTCTCCTCCAAGACAAACTATTCTATGATTCTATTCCAGGGTTCAGTATCTGAAAAGATCTGAGGAACGTATTGAGTGCTACACAAATTCTGTTAACACAAAAAAAAAGCCAATACATATTTTAGCCAAAAATAGGCAAGCAAGAAAATTCAACTGATCTGCAGATCGCACATTGCCAACTACTGATGAATATTTGCATGGACACTCTCAAAATCGTTTTCTCTCTACATAGTGGTCAAATTCTGATATTTAAATGTTAAAATTTATTCACTAATCTGATGCATGTTGATGGTAGTAGCCCCATTTTTCCTCTTTCTCGGAGGAAAAAGCATCTCCCAGAAACAATTTGTTGATGAGGAGCTGGGGCTGCACACACTGCCAATATTTTTTGCTAGAAAACATAACTATTTCATAGTCTCTGTGTAACCTGAAAGAAACTTTAAAAACAAACAAATAAAACCAATACTCCCCAGCAAATCATCAAATCAAAAAATAAACTCTCAATGTCAGCTACTTTCTTCCTGAACTCTCTCTACACCAAAAAAAACTGAACCAGAAGATGTGCTTTAGGAGAGCAAACCAAAGCTTCAACTTCGACCACAGGGTTCAAACTGCCTTTCCATAATATGGAACCACCTCACCAGTGATTTAGTTGTCTTCCTGAAAAATTACTTAAGTGTCAGCACTGTGGATTAGAGTCAAAGTAAGTTTTTTGTCTCTCACAATTAGAACAATTCACTTGCCTAATATAACCATAGGACTATAGAATCATAGAATTACCTGAGTTGGAAGGGACCCACAAGAATCACTGAGTCCAACACCTATCTCTGCATAGGACAATTCCAACAATTCTTGTACTATAAAGAACACCCATAAGTGATTTTAAGATGATTTATGAGAAAACGGAGTATTTGCAACTCGTGGTAAGGGTCTTTTCTTGCTCCTAAACAGATATATTTAGATAAACTGCCTCATTTTGCATCTCCCTTCCTAAGCAGCCACCTTAACACTTTGTTAGCTGGCACTTCAATTCGACAGACAAATAAACTGATCTCCCCTATCTAGTGACAGGTGTTTTAAGTCCCTGCTGCTGTTTGTGCAATGAATACAATGCTGTGCCGGTGCCTCCTAAAACATTTAAGAAATGGTCATATCTGTGTTGACAAATAAATCTACTGCCAGCTCTCGATGAATCGCTGCCTTCAGAGTCCCAACAAACGAACTTGTTCGCGTGGCCCATGATTCTGTTGGAGTCGTTAATTGAAGGTACTGCTCTCTGTAGTCGTAATTGGATGTATGACATTTTGCAGGCACAGCTACATGTCCCTAACTGGCAAGTTTTTAAACTACTCCTCATTCAAATTATTATTTTTTACCCCTTAAAAGATGCTGGTACTTCATAGTAGCTTGGAAAAAAATGTAAACTGTTCATTCAAAATGAACAGATGCAATTGCTTCTCCTGCAGAGACTGACATAGTACTCACAGAAAGAATTCATTTAAATTAGAATCCAGTTGATGGCAAAAACATTTTAAACTAAGGCTGAAAGTGCCATCTTTAAGAATTATGCAGGCTGCTAATTCAGTAGGAAAGAATTGTTCTCTCTAGAGAAGAAAATCTGGGCTGTACACTGCTGTAATCCATCTTCCATTCAAATCCCGTTCCCCAGTCATCAAACATCATAGAGAATCATGGAATCATTAAGGTTGGAAAAGACCTTTAAGATCATCAAGTCCAACCGTCAGCCCAACACCACCGTGCCTTTTAAACCACGTCTCAAGTGCCACGACTACACGATTTTGAACAACTCCAGGCATGGTGACTCCACCACTTCCCTGGGCAGCCTCTTCCAATGCTTCACCATCCTTTCAATCAGTAATTTTTTCCTAATATCCAATCTAAACCCTCCCTGGTGCAACTTGAGGCCATTTCCTCTCATCGTATCACTTGTTACTTGGGAGAAGAGACAAACACCCACCTCACTACAACCTCCTTTCTGGGATTCAGGTGTGCTGCAGTGTGAGAGAGGGATGGCATTTAAAATAACTACCTGCTGGCTATCTTTTGAAACAAGCAAGTTTAGAGGCAGGTGCTGGGGAAATGATCCAATCCTGCAACAGCCAAAATCCCCAAAGCCATCCTAACATAGCAGTGGGGGCTGAAGCAGCTCCATAATCTGTCTGGGAGCATCCAGAGTGAAGGCACATGGCTGTTCGGGAAAAATCTAGTCTTGTCTTATGACAAGAACCACCCCTAGCAGTACCCCCAGCCAGCCAGATCCAAACCATCAGCCAAACCTACCAATTCGGTTTAACAAAATAAAAACAGCAGTAGGAGTATACACAGCTATGCTTAAATCACAGCAACCTTCCCAGGCAAATAAGCCTTCTATTAATAAAATATACTTACCAAGCATGTACATGGGGGATTTGTAAGCACAAAGGATATCTTTTTAACTCTGTGCATAAACTCATACTTTTTTCTTGTTGTTTAAGTGAATGGGCTCACAAGGCAAAGGCAATGGTTATGCATCAAAGGACTAAAGTAGATGTACAGAGGATGTCAGTAACCAGTAAGACTTGGTGGGTCCTGACAGTAAACTATCAATGAGACACTGCTCTCTGAGTTGTCAGTGTGGATCACTAACCATCGAAGTGGCCTACTACAGTCATCCCTTATTCCTCTGACCAATACATACTGCAGGTTCAATACAGTTTTACAGTGATTTATTCATTGCAATATTAATGTTCAATATGACAAAGATTTCAACACTTACCTTGTCACAATATAAATGACAGCAAAACATTTTATTACTTGGAAAGCTTTCCCAATATTTCAATTTCAGCTCAACAGCTATATTGTGTTTCTCTTAATAAAGAATATCACTGAGTATCAATATATACCTTTTTAATATTTATATGTTTAGCATATTTTAGCAATAGCTAAAATATTATTGTGTTATGAGTATTACTTTGGTCACAAATCTAAAATACTTCAACATAGGAGCTACAATGAAGAAAATTAACTCCATCCTAGTCAGGCCCAGTGCAAAGTGAAAACATACTTCATTATTAATCAGATGTCCACCCAGTGCTAAACTTTGCAAGAAATGAAAAACGTGAGAAAACAATAAAAAAAATACTGCAACAGAATTCTCAATCTCTCTCTAAGAATTTTAGCAACAGAGAAATCTCATCAAATTAGAAGTTTCAGTACTCCTTTTCCCATATACACCAAAGTGTGATTTCAAGACAGACAGTTTTATCTCAGAGATAGTTTACTCTATAAAATGTTAGTATCAACCACATTTGTCCAAGTAACTGTACTATTTGTTGAACATTATACACACACGAAATAAATACCAGGTGTAATACTTGCAGTACTATTGTGTCGAAATAGCTACACCACTGTCTGTGTGTAATACATTTAGATTCAACACCATCTGATGACAATTAAACTACAGAAAGATCTCCTAATAATCAGTAACTCGTGATAGAATAACCTGGAATTAAACCACATTAAGGCACCCAAGAGCTACATTTCTAAATTGCTATTACAGACAGAGCTTTAGTTAACAGTCAATGGAGGCTATGAGAAATGCAGATAACCCGATGCAGCTCCACAGTCTCCCTGAAGTACTGACTTGATCTTTACTGAGTATAATTAAAGCTTAGAAAACCCTAGTGCATAAACATACATATGCAGACAGGTGTTTGTCTGGAACAGCCTCCCCCTATGGTGACAATAAATGCAAAGCAAAACACATAAAGCAAAAAAATACTGATAAAACTACGGGCTCTGAATTGACTCTTACAACACAGGAAAGATCTGGCTGGCTGTCAGTTCCTTGAAAATAAAAGTCCTATACGCAGCAGTAGTCAGAAAAGCAAACATAATCTGAGGAATTATTAAATAAAGAGTATAACAGAAAATAAAAACAAACAATTGATTCCACGGTGTAAACCAGAGATGCTCTTTTGTCTTGAACATCACCTGCAGTTCTAGTCCTCCATCGCACAGAAGTCACAGCAGGTGATATGGGTGAAAATTCTAGTTCAGGGACTATCAACAACTTTGCCAACTAAGAATCTTGGCGCATTTGTCCAAGTATTTTTATTTTTAAATTATGAACAGGTCTTCATGAAAACCAAATAAAATGTAAATTTACAATTTCATTGTTTGCTCACCTTTTGAATGTCACACTTTTTTATTCACATTTAGAAGGTCTATCCACCATCCTCAAAACTTTCTTCATAATGAAATTTGAGTCTGATTAAAATTTGAGTTGGTAAAGCAATACATGCATGACAAACAATCATAGGCATAGACCATATTGTCCTTGTCTCCTCCTCAGTAAGTTTTGAGCTACTAAATCTAATCGTAATTTCTTAAAGGATAGCGATAATATGCGTGCTACTTTTATCCATGTATTCAGAAACTGAGAAGTTGTCCCAAAGCAATTCATACGGTAAAGACAGAAGTGGAAAGTTTTCCGTGATGGGACAGTAGAAGGTTGAAGACTGAATTTCCCAGAAGGATTACAAGGAAGAATTATCCCTTCAGGATAAAACTGTCTCCAATACTTTCACAGTTTGCAGTCAAGGTAAGCAGCTTTGGGCTGGAGACATTCTGGCTGCACTAGACACCAACAACTGGAAACCTTTGTTATTTGCTGCTCAAGAACAACTTTGATTGCTTTGCTTTTGCTAGAGAATAAATAATAAAATGTTCCATTTGCCCAAAATTGTGGCTGTTTTCTTTTTAAAGAAGGAAAAGGTTGAGCAATTTACTTTGAAAAACCTGCCAGTGTGGTTTTTAACTATAAATATTATTATAATATATAATTTTATTATATTTTAATTATTCTTTGCCACATAAGTTAAATTCTACATCTCACAGAAAGTAAAATAGTGTACTAGTTGTGTACCATAATGACAGACTGGACAAACAGGGTAACAGAAAACTGAAGAAAAATCAATGGCAAATATTGTCTACAAGTAGAATCAACAGAATAGGATGCTAAGCAATTACAGCAAAACTAAAAACCTAATTTTAACGTAAACACAAAAATCATATGAGATTACATAACTTGGACAAAACTATTACTTTATATGCATGTGGTTTTCATCTTTGAGCAATTTTAAATAGGCAGTTTGACTACATGATTGTTGCAGGTCCCTTCCAACTGTTCTGTTCTGCTCTATTCTATTCTAAATGAATACTCACTGCCGTCTTCTTAAGCAGGCTTCCCAGAGGGGTGTCAATTCCTCAAGCCTGTCAATGTTTAAGTGGCATTTGGACAATGCCCTTTAATAACACACTTTAACTTTTGGTGATCCCTCAAGAGCAGTTGGACTAGATTATCATTATAGGTCCCTTCCAACTGAAAATATTCTATTCTATTCCATTCAATCCCATTCCACTCAATTCCATAGCTTTGAGGGACTTAATATATTCAAATCAATCTTAAAACTAAATTTAAACAATGAAGTCTCAAACTCCAAAGACATTAATTCATATAAAGTTTTGTAAAACAGAAGAGGGGAGTTTAGCTGTAATACTCTTTGTGAGAAACATAACAGTTGCTTATGCAAAAGAAGCAGTTCAGGGAGTTTAAGACAATCATTAGTACAATAAGCAATTTGACCTTTTTGAAATAAAATGAAAATGCTTTGTCTAAATTTATTCTCAGTTTTGCTTCAACATGCTTTTATGTTAAAAGAAATAGACAATTCAACTCCATTCAAAATGAACACCGGGAATTATGAGTTGTTACTCATAATCAGATTAAAGTATGGAAACATAGTTTCCATAGTTTTATATATTTTTGTCATATATTTTCTTACCTTCATCCCCTTCTTCCTCTCCTTCATTTAAAACAATAATGCAGATATGTTTCCTCAACTGGCGTGTGTTGGAGAACTTCCGATTGCATTTCCTACATTCCAAGCTGCTTGGCGAGACTTCAGGTGGTTCCGGACCTTCTTCTGTCCCAGGCGGAGTTTCTTCACTTGGAATAGAATTATTTTCTGCCGCATCTTCATCTACACAAAACTTCTTAGTAGACCCTTTTGGCCTGCCCCTTTTCCTCTTCACTACAAGATCTAGAAAAGAAAGTTAAAAAGAAGCCATAGTTAAATTTCACAGCTAATTAGCTAATATCCATTTGATCCTTGAAAAATACAAATATTAAATGAAGTTCAAGAGCATCTATCCCTAAAACTCAAAAAAGGTTAGCTTTGCACAAACTTATTTTTAAACAGCAGTATTTGTTGGCACTTCTGCTGGCTGCAAAGCAGTAACATTTGTGTTATCGAGATCAGCAGATGTCAGTGACACAGTTTTACAGAAATTACTCTGCTAGTACTCTTTTCAATTGCTGTGTAACTGTATCAGCATGCATGTTCTATGCAGGTGCTCTGCTATGTTCCGACATTCTACAAAAGAACCTTTTTCATTTAAGTCATTCTCAAAGAAATTGCTTAAGCACTGAGATGTATTCAGAGGAAAACAATTCATCTTTTCAAATAATTTTTCGTTTTAATAAATTGAACAATTATTCTCTAATAAGTACTGTGGTTCTTTATTGTTGGCACTGTCAAGCCAAAAAGTTGGTATAAAAATCTGTTAGGAACTAATAAATTCCACAAGTCATGCAAAAAAAATCTCCTTAAAGAGTACTTCAAATAATTAAAAACAGAAGTCATCCATAAATCTTAATAACTACAACATAACTTTATATCTCCATATTTCTTAGAGCAAGCATTGATAAATTCAATGAGATGTAGCGAACACAGAAAAACATAACAATATAAAAAACTTCACATTCATATTCCCTGATGATTTTCCTCATTGCTGCTGCACTTATTTCCAAAGCCATCTTGCTACTATCCACTAACAGAGGTAACTGTTGAACTTTGACCAAAACAAATTAATCTTCCATCAGACTCCAGTGAAAAGTTTCATCAGCAAAAGCAGATATGCAAAGAGAAAGGGGAATTTCTGAGACAATGAGACAGTGATCAGATTCTTTTAGGAGATTCCATCCTAGCTACAAGTTACTTCCACCTAAAAGGTTCATAAAATGAAAAGAACCAGTCTCTATCTTTCTTGTTATTCTCGGGGGTTGTCTGCTTGTATTTTATTCCTTATATTATGTTTCTTGAGGAATTATCCACCTGTTATTGTATATGTTTATTTACTTTGAAGCCACTCTTCTGCAAGAAACTGCCAGTTCACAAACAGCAAAGCATGACAGCATTTAAATGATCCTTTTAAGTCTGAGCAGATATCTGGCGAAATATCAGACCTGCTCTGCATATCTGCTGAAAACCACAGATCTTGAGAGGGAAAAATCAGTGTGCAGTTAAAGAGCCTGCCTGATGATGTGTGGAGAAACAGGACAGTCAGGCTTCTTCCAGGCTTTTAGGATTCATTTTATCTAATGTTTAACATTTGATCTCTCAAATTAGTTAATAATTCTCTTCTATAGAGAAAGAACAGAGAAACTGCCCTCCAGAGCACAGTTCAGATCGCGCAAAGCCTGAATCATCTCTTGATCCCAGGGTGACCAAGATCCCAGTTTAAGAAGCTTCAGTTATGTGCAGTGAATTTCAGCTCTGACAATTAAAAGGTAGCAAAGCTTGTTATGGTCGTCATAATTGAAAAAAAACACCTAGAGTACAATGTACATTAAAATTTGCTACGTTAAACAGAACAGGTATGAAGCACCTGTCAACTATCGTCTTTGTATATCAGAGACAGATAAAGGATCAGCACGTAACAAAAAAATTAGCCAAGAACTCTAGTTTTAACGTTCAGGAAAAAAAAGAAAATTTAAATCTTGTGTATATTTCAGCAGTCAGAGCAAAGAAATCCCTTAAAGCTGTTTTTTCTTTACATCAAAATATTTCCAAATCTTGAGATGTGTAAAAATAAAAAATACTTTCACTGTTGTTTTGAGTGGTTTGGTTTGGTTAGTTGGATTTCTGCCCAGCACACATGGGAAAAGTATGAAATATGTCTTCTGGGTTATAAGACAAACACGCAGTAATTAAGCGACTGTTGCAGTTTCAAAGTATCTTGAGATTATTCAAGCTAAAAGAGACTGGCAGTACTACACATAAATTGTGTCCCTATGGAAAACTTACATTTCTCCTGTTCTTTGTTGTATCGTAGAATGGCAGGTCTTGGAAAAGGACTTAAGGATCATCTGATCCAACCTTTTTAGGCAATATATAGTTTAAATGAGGTGGCCCAGCACCCTGTCAAGCTGAGCCTTAAAAGTGCCCAGTGTAGAGGAATATAACATTTCCCTGGTGAGATTATTCCAAAGTTTAACTGTTCTCACGGTGAAAACTTTTCTTCTGGAATCCAATCGGAATCTCCCCGGGAGCAACTTAAATCCATTACCACTTGCCTTTTTCATGTGACTCCTTGTAAAAAGGGACTCTCCATCCTCTCGGTAGCTTGAAATAGTTCTCTCAGCCTTACTTCATATGGTAGGTTTTCTAGTCCTCTGATCATCTTAGGGGTCCTTCTTTGGACCTTCTCCAGCCTGTCTGCATCTTTTTTGTATAGCAGGGACCAAAACTGGAAAAGGTACTCAAGGTGTAGCCTCAGAAGCACTGAGTAGAGTGGGATAATGACGTCTTTTATCTCTGATCATGATGTCCTTCTCGACGCATCCCAGCATCCTGTTGGCCGCCTTTGCTGCTGCAGCACACTGATCACTCATGTTGAGTCTGTTGTTCACCAGTGCCTCCAGGTTCTTCTCCACAGAGCTGCTCTCCAGCTGGTGGAACCCATTCTGAGCTGCACACCACTGTTATGTATCCCCAGGTGCAAGAACTTACACTTATCTCATTGAACTTCAGAAGGTTACTGCTAGCGCACTCCTCCAGCCTGTCCAGGGCTCCCTAGAGGGTAGCTCTTCCCTCTGGAGTGTGTCAACCTCCTCACTGAATATGGTGTCCATCATAAACTTTCACCAAAGCCAGTGTATAGCATGAATAAAGATTAAGTACTGTCTAAAGCTTTTTATCAAGTATTCATCAAGGCAATAGCCTACCTTCTGCCTGACAATTGAGACTGACAATGTAAAAGTCTGACCACTCATGAAAAGAGAGCATATATATTAAAAAAAAAAAACAACTCTGAAAAAAATCTCAAGTGCATGTGCCAAAAGACCTTAATAAGTTGGTTGACTTAGAGCATATGGAAAAATAAATCACCTTAAGGAATCTTGAGGGAAGATGATACAAGAGAACAGGAGGTGGCGGCAGCATATTATGCAAAATCTGTTCAACATATCCCTCAAGTATACCAGACAAAAACCCACATATGGAGATCATAGTTAATCATGTAATTAATATCAATTGAAAAGAAAGCATTCTGTCTTTCAATTGAGTACCTGTCTGCTTAAATATAATGTAATGAGAACACTAAAAGGAAGAAAGTATAGGAAGAAAGCATAGGAAGAAAGCAAAGAACAGGAAGAAAGTAACCCTTTCACCTAACTTTCAACAAGCTTCCATCAGCATTGTTTTGAATTTCTGTGCTACTGCACTCCCGTGAAAGGGATTTTGTTCATTATCAGCCAAAAAGAGAGGGGTGGTCTCAGAGCTCTCAAAACTTCTCTTTGCTACCATTCATGTTATTTTGATATCCATCAATCACAGCAATCAGAATTTGGTGCCTTGACTTAAACAAATTAATGTGTAATTAAAACAAGCAAACCATTTATCTTCATGTGACGCTGTAAGAAGGTCACAGTTTGCCAAGGTTTGAAACATAATATGAGGAATACAGTTTTTAGTACTGCTCAGTTTACTAGAAAACAATTAAATCTCAGCATATGAAGAGCGAATGCAACCACCATACTCTCAATGCATGACATTCTTTTCACTCTTTTACAACAAAACCATCAGATTACCCAACAGAAACAAAGCATAATCAGGTAAACGAGGTATGCTGCTTCTTGAGTGTTTTAATGTAAATTTAATGAAAAATAGAAGAGCACTTTCACATTAAGACCGAAAATGAAACAAAAACTTACATGCAAGTGGAAATGTCAAAACTGCTCTTTTAGAAGTTTTGTAGTAGATCCTCTTCTAGAGCCTACAAAATTGTAGTTCTTACCACTATGAGTATTAACAGTGTAGCAAGGAAGACACCGAATGTGTAAATTTAGATCTGTTTGTAAATAAGCCTACCAGAAGGAGAATTTAAAGCAGTTCTCAAATGTTTAACAAGGTTTGGTTCTAAGTGCTGGGTACCAACCTACACAGGAACAGGAGAATTCACACAGATAACTGCTACATCAGTCATTTCACCTCCATGCTCCTTGTTTTCCTCTTTCCAGAACCAAACATATCACGAGCTACCATGAAATAGCAATGCCAGAATTAAGTTTTTAACAATGTACATGGACCATAAAATTCCAGATGTCTCTCTCTATGCAGCTTGCCCCCAGATAGCCATTCAAGCTGCATAGTACCACTCACAGTTCAAAGCATCACCTAATACTAATAATACACAGTAACTGAATAGCACTACATGGTTTTGTGCTAACAGAGGAATGACAAAGTCAATCAGAAACATCAACCCCTGCCAGAAAAAATGATATACTTAATTGTTAAAAATAAAATAGCATGTTAAATAAATAAATAATCTCATTTATTTTAAGGATGCTTAGTCAGAAGTAGGAGTTTTAAATTGCTCATTAAAAACATTTCAAAAGTAAGATCCTGTTCCCAAAGAACATCTTAGCTGTTTCGGGGGATTACATTGTCTGGTATTGGATGTACAATGGCTCTATTCTAAGAATACACTCTGTGCTATGCTGTATAATTATGTACTCAAAAACATTAGAAAGGCACTTCAAAAAGAGAGCAACTTTAAAAAGAAAGTAAGTCTATTTTTGTACTGTTCCTTCACAGGAATTATTCCAAATCAGTCCATTTAATAATCAATTGTCTCAAAAATGTTCAGAACATGAGTAGCATGAAACACTTCAATTCATGAGGCCTTCTTGTTCTCATGCAGCAGAATTAATTTAATTAATCCTTTGACGTTTAGCTAAGCAATATATATCTATACATCCATATAGATATAGATATATAGATATCTCAATCTAATTCTACCGAGGTCTGTGATAGTTCTTAGGAATTACTTGTCTGGGATAAAGCTACATAAAACAGAGGACCACAACCAGACCTTCAGAGCACTAAGTTGAATAAAAGTAAGCATAAAATTGAAATAACAATAACTTCACTGTTGAGTATTTCTCTTCATAGATTAAACCATAGACCACACAGATCCTGGCCCACCAGCACAGTAGATTCTGCCAGGTTTAAACATCCTCAGTACAGAGTTTGCTTAAAAAACAAGCTTTACCAAAACTGGTTCACTAAAGGACAACACCCTTAAAGAGCAGAATTTTCCAAAGTTACTTTATTATGTACAGGAAAATACAATAAATGGTTAAGACTACATACTCTAAGAATATCACAAAATTTTCTTCTCTAATTTTCTGTCCCTCAGCTTTAACTCAATTATCTGTATGAACTCAAGTTACACATATACAACACATCTTCAATAAATCATATTAATGCTGTAATGGGGTCAATATTTCTGACTCTCAAAGAAGAGATGTGATTCCTATAAAATGGCCCTTTTTCTCCAAACCTGTGTAGGAAAGCAGGCAACACAGTCAACATTCTCCCAGCTGCAGCATTAGCCAAACAAAAAATTCATCAGAAGTCACAAAGCACTTGCACAAGCATTCACTTGAACATCCTGACCAAATTTTAACAGCTAGATGCATTAAGCAACATAAATCCTTCCTCAACTGTCAGTATAAAAAGTTTACATGATATTTAATCAATTTCAACAGTATACGGCCATACTTAGGAACTTTTGCACAGTGTCACACAAATTTATGCAAGTAAATGTCATTCATAGCCTTATATCGTTACTGGTGCGTGCATATATCATGCCATATCACAGCACCTATGAACACCTCTTATCCCCCAGACATGAATCATGCTCCAGCTGTATCCTGTTTTCAAGTAAGGATGAGGCTGATGCATACGCCACATTTTTAAGTGGCCTAATGAGTTAAACTCCTTGGAGAAAATTATGATACCCAGATACTAACTTTATTCCAGGTTCCACAATCAAAAGATCAGGCCTGGAGGCTGTACTGCAGAGAGCATCTATCCCATAATGCAGATACAGCTTGAAACAAACCACAATCCATCAGGGAATAACATTATGAATAGATGAAAGTAGGGCCATGCATGCTGCCCCTCAAACAACTACCAATCTGACTGAGTAGAAGCAAAAAAAAGGAAAAAAGAGAGTTTTGAAGGAGATGGGGATCATTTGTGAAAAGTTATGCAAGGAATCCCCATGCAAAAGTGGAGCACGAGTGACTACAGTTAATCAGTAAATGACCGTCATTTCCCAAACAAGCATGCCTCACTGCAGTACTGGAAAAATGTGACCAAGGCATAAATTGTATAATAGCAACATCTGTTCAGTACCCTTGGTTCCATACGATAAAAAAATTCTAACATCATCCCACTAAACTTGTTAGGACAAATCAACTCTAAATATATCATAACCTAACTATGGGAAAGTGGCGTGACTAAATAAAATTCAGGAGAGAGCACTGCCAATAAAATAACATTCGAATAATGAACATATATTACTCGTCTAGCATTTTACTTGTTCACAGTACTTACAAAATCATTAATTTATTACTCAGGCAGAACACAGAGCTCCATTAACAACTCAGCATTCACAGGTCTGTATCAATTCTGGAGTAGCTACAGTGTTTACCAGTACTTCGAAGAAATACTATGCTTTCAAAGGACAAAGAGATGTTCATCTATCAACCAAGGAGTACTAAAAGGAAACTGTAATTTCTAAGACTGTCATTATCAATGAGTTCTCCTTTTAGTGACAATAATGAATTACTACAAAGAAGGGTCCACTGTGAAACTGTATACTATAAACCCTTAAAGTTTTATATGCTGTGGATTCAATAACAGAAGAGAAAAAATGGATGCCTTGAAAGAACTCCTCTTAAAATTTCTGTGTTATACTGTGAAATTCGGGGTTTTTTAAAGAAAAACCGACAAACAGAACACAGGAAATAAATGAATAGGACTTCAGAGCAGAGTAACCTCTTCTCCAATCAATCTGTGCGATAGGATAAAAGAAATATTAAAGGATGTCTATAACATGAGTGGAGATCCATGTGAAAGTAATTTACCTTGACATTCTTACTGACAGTAGATGGCAAAGAACTGGGCTACATAATCTGAAAAAGATGGCACCCTATGATCATATCAGATGACAAAAAATACTCACCAGGAATAATGAAAAAGGTAACTTACAAATATGTAACTTCATATATGAATGCTATATTTTACACAATTAGATTTGAAAAGTTATTTTCCTAAAAGCTGCATAGGTCTAATTTCTGCTGCTTCAGATCATAATTGTAATTACATACTATTCTCATAAATGTACAATACCATGCTTAACATAGAATATAGAAAGTGCAGACAGTCCCTGACACAAATGCAAAAATAAAAGGGCCTTTTTAGTAAAACAAATACAAATGTTACAAAGTACCAGTCTCACTGTGGTTAGAAATACAGTTTAGTGAAGGGCTAAAAAGAAAGAATGAATGAAGAAAGGAAGATGCATTCTGCATGCATTTCAAATGGCATTTTGAAACGATGTAGATCTGATGTTTATTCATCTTATTCTAATGCACTGTTTATTTTAGGCCTTGTATGAAATAATAATCTGGTGCAGTTTTTCCTCACCAACCATCTGAGGAGAGAATGGCTATAGTTCAATACTGTATGACCATTATTAGAATTATCTTCTGATGTTGATGAAGTTAATATAATTACTGCTGGCAAATAAATGAAGAACTATCACATAGATACGCTAATGATTTTCAGTATTATATTAAGAGTGGGTTTTATTCATAAGCACAAACTTATTAAAATGCAGAAATCATGATGATTGGACAGTCCTAGTAGCTGTGTTAACTAAGAGGTTTGCCAACAATATAAATCCATTGTTCTGTAAGGTTCTAAAAGAAAATATAGTTATGAAGTCTGAATTATTTTGAAACCATTTCCAATATTACAAAGAACTGCAATTACAATCAGTTAAAAATTGAGTGAATTAAACTTTTTCCACTGCAGCACAAAAATCATTCTACATAACAAATTCAGCCTTTGACCACCAGCTTGCTTTATTTACTAGTGCCAATATCAAGGCACAGTTATAAATTTATGAATCATGCAATTTCCTTTTTGGAACAGAACTATTAGTATTATCTGAAACACAACAGGCAACAAGTTAGACATGTGAAAGCACACCACCATTCCTAAGCCTCAAAATTTCCATCTGTGGTTTCCAGGTTGCTTTCCAGTGTTATTACACAATCTTCCCACTGCTATCACACAGCTGAAATTAAAGCTGTGAAGCAGATACTGCCACACTTGGCATTTAAAATTAATGGACCAATGTCATCATCCCCTATCACATCCTGAGTTTATTCACATGTGCCCTCTGATTTGTTCTGCACTGAATAGAATTCAGTTTAGTAGTTGTACAGTGAACATTATAAAAATAAGCCATGTAAATCATTCAATACACAATGCAGAATCATCACAAGCCAGGTCTCATTAAAAAATACATGATTTTGAAAATTACATTCATCTCAACTTATGACTGTACCTTCTCCATCTTTGTTTATGTTTGCGGGTACTGTTAGAGGTTGGAGCGGAATAATGATGTCATCCACATTGGTCCCTTCTTCTGTATGCTTCTCAGAGACATGGGACAATAGTTCGGATTGATTTGGTGAAAATAAATTACAAAGTTTACACATGAAGATGGAATTGATCCCTGAAAAGTAAGTTTTAAAAAAGGAGTTATTATTTTCATATTGAAATAGTATCACCACGAATACTGAGGTTTCGGCTAAGCTAACACAGTAACTATCAGTTAACAATACACTTAACAGACAGTAATGAGCTTAAACACAGAATGTTACACCATTAAATGAAGACAACCATAATAAATTCAAAAATTAATTAATTTTAAAAATGGTTAAACTTCTACGTACATCCTCACAGGGAAAAAAATTTCTTCTGGTTCAAATCTTCGAATTTTTCTAAGACCCAAAAGGGAGCAGGATGGATTAATTTCTTTTTTTCCCCTTCCAGTCTCAGACAATGTTAAAATTTTGTATTTTTTCAAACATATGATAAAATTATATGAGACACTGTCTAGGTTTGATGTGGATCACATTGGTATAAATGTAAAACATTTTATCATTTACAAACTATCTTTGAATGCAGAGAAGCTGGTCTGAGTGCTTTGATGTGTCACTTTTGTCTCAGCACACTACCCCAAGCATTCATCTTGAGTTCCAAATATTAAGTGCTTGGTTTCAGGGCGTGTCATCCTTAGATGTGGTTCTACCACTGATGAAAGAGTGGGAAGGAAGGTCAAAGCACCTGCAGCACTGTAGACCACAAAAATGTTGCATCATGTGACAAGTCACAGCTATACAACCACATTGTCTTACTTTCTTGTCATTCACTTTCAGGGCTGTACAAACACAAAGTTTTTTCTTCTTTTATCCCAATATTTAAAAAAAAAAAAATCTGGCCTCACCTTGACCCACCTACATGGAGAAAAATGGGCAGGAATAGAAGAGAAATTTAAGGAAGGGGAGGAAAAGGTTTGCTCTCGAAACAAAAACATGTAATATCAGCCTCAGTGGTCATATTAACACCTGACATTAACAAAACCATCCAGCATTTCATATGCTTTGACATATAAGTTCTATGAAAAATTCCTATGGATGCCAAAAACCCACAACAAACTAAAAGCCTTTAACGCATCAGCAAATTAGGAATTCTATTAAGCCTATAGTTGGTCGATGTTTTAAACAGAAATTTTACAGAACTTTTTAGACAAAACTGCATGTGTTTTTTAATTCACAGGTAGTAGGTATGTGGTATGAAAGCAAAGTCACAAGAGAGTAAATAACAATAAAGAAGGGTTGATATAAAGGTAATAATTTGGAAAAATCTACCTCAAATAAAGCTCACAAACTTTTTGGAAAGATTTAATTCAGAGGACTTTGTTTGCTTTCTAAACTGTTGTCATTTGGTTTAAGGCTTTGATTTTTCAACAGTCCCTGCTCCCTTCAGTGTCCAATGAAACTTAACAATGAGGAATCAATTTTAACAGCATGCTTGCTCTCCAACTGCATACATAAACTCCTGGCCCAGAAATTGGTTCCAACTGCTCCTCTCCCCTCTACCTCCCTAGGGAAAATTAGGGACATACACTGGCTGAAATCAAACTGCAACAACCAATGCTATTTGAGGTACAAAACTTCTGGTAAGTACAGAAATAAAGCGACATTTTGTGAATTTTTGAGTGAATTTGGGAGGAAGAGAGCAGGGAAGCTATATTTTGGGACCTGTTTTCAAAAATTCCCCAACCAAATATCAATACCTTTACTCAATATTACCCCCTTCCTTCCATGACAATGTAATTCAGTGGTTCACTCCAACTCAAAAAAAATCCATCTTTAAGGTGTTCTGAATATTAAGAATCACAAAGATGGCTCTCTTTCACACTTATTTGCAACTGAAACTACAACAAAAGCCTCCTCATCTTCAGAAATAACGTAACTACCTCAAAATTAAAAGGCAGAGTATGCCTTCACCTATTTTAAAACATCTCTGAAAAACAAGTCCAATAGTATTCTTGTTGCTTGAAATTTACCCTGTATTACACACACAAGAAGCTAGGTGAACTGTGTAACACACTCAACTTGTTCTTAGGAACTCAGCAAAGCTCCTTCTTAGGCATTCTGCCATTCGAGCACACACACACTCTGCTATTTTGATTCCAGCATGTTTATAATGGAAATATTCCTTTGAATCAGCTCCTTTGAACTAGTTCTGCTCTATTTAGTGCCAGTCTTTTATTTGTTTTTAAATTAATTCAGCCTGTTGTCCGCCCAGTGGATGAGGGCTGTTCCCTCCAAATGTAAATGCACATTTAAGATTCACACTGCGAAATCTATGAGCATTTATCCAAAGGTTCAACTAACACTTAACATTGAAATTCCATGATTTAGCTGGTATTTCTACTTTGAGGCTTTATTTGCCACTGTTTCAGCTTCCTGGTCTGCTAGTCATTTTCCCTAAAAGTTCAGGCTCACTGCTTTGTGTCTCCTATCTCCTCCTCCAACATTTTTAATCAGCACTCATGCAACAATCTCACCCTTCCCAGTGAGGGCCTGGAGAGAGGCAGAAGAGCAAGAATCACAGAATGGTCAGGGCTGGAAGTGACCTCTGGAGATCATCCAGTTCATCTCCCCTGCTAAAGCAGGGTCACCTACAGCAGGTTCCACAAGAGGAAATTTAAATATAATACATATAATTTGGATAACAAGAAAAAAAATTACTGTTGTTACTTAATGATCTTCAAGGTCCCTTCCAACCTCGACCATTCTATGATTCTATGAATGTATCCAGGTGAGTTATAAAGATCTACAGAGAAGGAGACCCCACAACCTCTCTGGGCAGCCTGTTCCAGAGCTCCATCATCCTCACAGTAAAGAAGCTTTTCCTTATGTTCAGGAGGAACTTCCTATGATCCAGTTTGTGCCCATTGCCCCTTGTCCTGTTGCTGGGCACCACTGAAAAGAGTTTGGCCCCATCCTCTTGACATCCATCCTGTAGCTGTTTATAACTATCAATAAAATCCCCACACAGTCTTCTCTGCTCCAGGCTAAATACATCAAGCTCACTCAGCTCATAAGAGAGATGCTCCAGTCCTTTAACCATCTTTGTGGCCCTCCACTAGAATCCTGTCTATTTGATTGTTTAAAGTGCCTGATTACACAAACTCTTGGAATTCTTTCCAAGAAACATTCAGGATTCACATGAAGCAATAAATCCATGGGAAACCGTCAAAGAGAAGTCAAGCTGGAATAAAATAAAACTAGAAGTGAACAAATCAGGTGGCAGAAAGGATCAGGCAAATACAAGAAGACGCATGTGCTTTGCTCAGAAGTGGGACAGAAACAAAATTGAGTAAATTTTAGAAAGAATTACTGGATAGGGAAAGCAGAGGATAAACTATGCTGATCATGGGCCTAAAAAACTACATGAGGAGTAAGCAAATGATAATTGATTAAGCAGTTGCTAATTAGGTGGTGTAGAAATAGAGCAATGAATTATAGTCAATTAAGTGTAAAAATCAAATAAGCAATAAGTTAATTAACTATGCAGGGAATCAATGATTAATTAGTGAATAATTAATTATGTAGGAAATCAACAGAGCAATTAATTAGAGAGCAATTAAATATGCAGAGAAAGAAAGGAACAGTAATCAAGTATGCAGGTAAACAAACAACAGGAATTTCAGCCAAAACCAACTTGGAACATTCTGTTCACTAAGCATGCTTTATGTTAATTTATTACCTTCAGCTTGCCCATACAAACTGTACTAAGTGTACACTGAAATAAATAATACCAGTTATTTTCTTCTTAAATGGAAAGGTGGCAAATGAAGCTGTAACACAAGTGAAGCCACTTATTTTTCTTTTTAATTCTTTCAAAGACCTTCAGGACATTTCTTAATTAGTCAAAAATTTTCTTTATATGGAGCATGTATAGAGCAAAGGGAGATTATCAAACTGATTAGGAAATACAAACAGCAAATTGCAGACTAGGAAGCAGGTTCCGTTATTCCCAATCTCTTTCACACAGCATAAAACAGTGCTCGTCCTGCTTTGCTTTAAAGGTGGAAGGGGGAGAAAGAAGCACTTATATTAGAAAAATCCTTGAAATTAACAGTTTGAAGGAAACAGGTAGTATACTACTGTCATATATTGTCATTGCATGACTATTCCTAGTCTAGAGTTAATTTGAACAAATGAAAAACTCATGTTGCATAAAAGGCAGGCTGGGGTTGGAGGTCGTTTTGCCTTATTTTTAAACAAGTTATTTTCACAAGAAACACAGAGCAAGGTAAAAAGAAAAAGGGTGGATTATGCATCTGCATATATATGCCATAACTTATTCTAATGTAGCCAAAGCTTTTCGATGCAGGCAACAGTTAAAAACTTCTGTAACAGCCTTTCAAGAACTGCAACAGTTAAAAAGAAACGAGAACTGTGCAGTTATGTGCAAAACTAAAAATTCACCAAATATCTATTGGCCTGTAGAACAACTAAGTTTATAGTACACATATTTATGCACCTGCACAACCTTCCTACAACACTCAGCAACAGAGTTCAGAATATGAATAACTACTCATTTCCTTCTAAACTTGCCACAGAGCTGAACTAAACCTTGCTGCCTCATCACCATAAATGCTCAACAAGAACCTTCTGCCTTCAAAAATCTTATGCATCATTCTTAGACTAAGACTTTGTCCTGGGGCTTTTTTCTTAATATTTCATGGTTTTTAATGACAGTTAGGTATTTGTGATTGTATTACAGGCAAGTAATGGTGAAAGTGAGAAAAAGAATAAGGTACATCAAATCTAAAACATTTCCTTCCATCTTCAGCATATGTGATATAAACATATGCATTTTTAACCTTCCCCTTTCTCTCTGTCAGACACGCCATGCTCTCTGTCAGACACTCTCTCCTCTCTCCCTGTTCCCTACTACACACTTCCAAGTTCAACCTAACTGCTCATGTTAATTGTGCTTCTATTTCCAATCTTCCTATCTATTCCAGCTATAAGAACTTTGCCTCTCTCTGTTGAGCACTGGTTGGAATCCAGCAGTACCCTCATTAACTTAAAATCTTGAGGGTATACACAGCTGCCAGGTTTCACAAGATTTAGGCAGGTTAGACCTAAAGCTTGCACCATATTGCACTATACGGCTACCAGGCACTGCCCTACTGAAACCTGCCAGCAGATTCAGCTATTCTTAACTCAGATTAATAATCATCCATATCTTTATTTCCAAGGGTAACACCCTGTTACACCACACAGAGAAACACCATGTCCTTTCTCCAGCAGTGTTCTGTTGTATAAAGACACAATTTAAGCCATTGATTTGCTGGTTTCTACCCTGGCAAAACAGCTAGAGGATCTCCATAGACTTAGCCACAGATGTAGCTCCTCACACACTTGATCCTCAACTCCCTTTGCTTCTATCTTCCCATCTACAAGTACACCCAGGTTTGCAAAGAAAGGTTTTGTGGTAGGGGTAGTCTCTACTGAACCTGCTAGAATTACTATAAACACAGGCAGATGCTTTCAGCTCAGAATCACAACCCCAGGTCTATTCTCCTTCCCCAAGTTTCACAACACTGGCTCCTTCTTGAGAGTCTGGCTGCACTTCCAAATTGTTGTAGGTCGCTTAACTCCCTGCTCCAGCAAGAGCTAACAGGGAGTGGTGAAGCTGGGAGCGCACAGGAGGTGGATACACCAACGCTACATCTGATGTGCAAGCACACAGGACTTCAACTCTAAGGTTTTCCAGCTCTGGAGCAAGTCATGCCATATCACATAACACTTGTTGAAAATTCAGAAAGATTTAGTCTGGGTTTACTAACATTCTCTGTGTGAAAACTCCTAAAAATAACAGTACGGAAGTCCTTCTGCTGTGCACCCAAGGGTACAGCCAGGAAAGAGAGTGTAGTTGAGCCAAGAATGAGATTAGAAACATCAATTCTTATTTAAGATTTTAGTCTTATCTTTTGTAAGAGTATGGGGAAAGTCAGAGTCTCCTACGCTAAGGCTATCTGAACAAGGATGTTCTCAATGCAAGGGAGGTCAATAAGTTAATGGGATAAGTGATGAACAAGAGACACAAACCTGGCAGACAAGAGACAACAGATAATTCCAAGGACCAAAAGCCTCCAATGATTAACTGATGGGACACTAAGAAACCACAGGCACAGCTCTGGAGAAGGACAAGGCCACTTGGACTTTGTAACTGGTAAGAAAAGGGAAACAAGGAACTGGAAAACCTGGCATACTTTAGGAGCACCTGTGAAACTGTGTGTATTTGGTTTACATGACAAGGTTTTGGTAACAAAAGGAAGGTGCGGGGGTCACTTCTGTGAGAAGATACCAGGAGCTGCCCCCACATCAGACAAAGCCAGATCAAGCCAGCTCCAAGATGGACCCACCACTACCCAAAGCTGAGTCCACCAGTGACATTGGTAGTGTCTCTGTGGTAATATATTTAAGAAAGGGTAAAAAATGTTCCACAGCAGATGGGAGAGAGGAAAAGAAAGAGGGAGAGGAGGTGCTCCAGGCACTGCAGCAGAGATTGACCTGTGGCCTGTGGTGAAGCCCATGATGAGGCAGACTGTCCTCCTGCAGCCCATAGAGATCCATGGTGGAGCAGATATCCACCTGCGGCCCGTGGAGGGCTCCACAATGGAACAGGTAGATGTGCCCAAAGCAGGCTGTGATCCTGTGGGAAGCCTACACTGGAGCAGGCTGCTGGCAGGGCCTGTAGACCCATGGAGAGAGGAGCTCACACTGGAGCAGGTTTGCTGGCAGGACCTGTGAACCTGTGGGGGATCCACGCTGGAGAATTTTTGGTGCGGGGGAAGAGCGTAAAGAGGAAGAAGCAGCAGAGGCAAAGTGTGATGAGCTGACCACAACCCCCATTCACTGTTCCCACCTCCAGCCACTGGCATGGGACAACTGCGTGTCCCAGGCATAGCTACTGGGGAGACTGGGGTGAGTGATATGAGTAAGGGGCTTAGCACCAGCAGCTGGAGTGGGATCATGGGTCACAAAACGTGCGCCTGGTGCCAGCTGCTGGTGGGAGGGACAAGTCTCTGCAACCTTCCCCAGATCCCATGGGTGGGTGTGGGGGTGGTATTGTATGGACAGAGAGGCCATGCTGGTACCTGGGGACCTGCAAACACACATCTGCTTGTAACCAAGAGTGCACTCTGTGTGTGCTTTCTCTCATGAGCTTCAGTCTCTGCCCGCCAAAGAGTACTTGGCTGTCCCTACTTATATTTTATGTGAGTCCTATATGTAGAAGGCAGTGCCTCCCACGTTGGTGTCTCCAGTGTGTGATGTGTTCAGACCGTGTCTCTGGAATACGCACTCAGTTTTGTCACTGGTTGAATCTTCAACGGGGAAAGCAGCAGCAACTTCCATCAGCCTGTGACAGGAACTCCCCAAGGATAACCTCACAATGCTGCCTGTGATCTTGCTCCAAATTTTACTTCCTTACTTCCCACTCTATTCAGCATTTATCAGGACACACCTGCAGTACTGCTTTCAGTTGTGGTCCCGCTATACAAAAAAGATGCAGACAGGCTGGAGAGGGTCCAGAGAAGGACCATCAAGATGATCAGATAAGTAGGAAACCTACCACATGAAGGAAGGCTGAGAGAACTGGGTTTCTTCAGCGTTGAGAAGACCTTATTACCATGTACAAGTACAAAAAGAGCGTCTAAGAAGAGGATGAAGACTCCGTTTTTACAAGGAGTCACACAGGCTGCCCAGACTCAGGACTGCAAGGAGTGTCTCAGCTTGCTTGTGGTTCCTGAGCAGCATACAAAAAACACCTCTGTGAGGTGTGAACAGATTCAAGATCTGCTCCTTATGGTTGCAAATCTTAAGGATCAGGTAGAGAGGCTGCAGAGTATTCGTGAAAGTGAAAGGGAGGTAGAATGGTGGAGTAGAACCCTCCCTCCTCCTAATATCCTCCTCAGGAGGCAGTGGAACGCCATATTCCTCATCAACAGGACAAGGGGAGTGACCTGGTTGGTGAGGAGGACTGGGAGAAGGTCTGCTCTCACGGGGGTTATAGACCTCCCTTTCAGATGCCACCTTTACAGCTGCCCATAAAAAACAGGTTTGTGGTACTGGAATTTGATGCTCAGGTGGAAGACAGTATTGCCGAGAACTCACCTGAGGAGGTTATTAACTTCACATTGCCTGTCAGACAAGTCAGGACTTCAAGTAAGAAAAAGGAGGGCCATTGTAGTGGGTGACTCCCTTCTGAAAGGGACGGAGGGACCTATATGTAGACTGGATCCAACTCACAGGGAAGGCTGCTGCCTTCCCCAAGCCCGGGTAGGCGACATCGCCAAGAGACTCCCAGACCTAATTAAACCCTGTGATCATTACCCACTTCTGGTGGTACAGGCTGGTGGTGATGAGCTAGCTGAAAGAGGGTCAAGGGCTGTCAAAAAGGAATTCCAAGAGCTGGGTCGGTCAATAGATAGGGCAGGAGCACAGGTGGTGCTCTGCTCGGTTCCTCCGGTGGCAGGGATGTATACAGATAGGAACAAGAGAATATATGCAGTTAATAAATGGATTAGGGGCTGGTGCCAGCAGAGGAATTTTGGGTTCTGTGATCATGGAGAAACCTTTACAGCACCTGGCCTGCTTGACCCAGATGGGTCTCGTCTAACTCCGAAGGGTAAGAGGATTCTACCCAGGAGCTGTCAGGGCTTGTTGAGAGGGCTTTAAACTAGACATGAAGGGGGAGGGGGGAGTAACTAGGCTCACCAAAGATGTTCCTGTGGAGGATGAGCCATCTCAAAGGGTGTCGTCAGTAACCCAACTGAAGTGCATGTACACAAACGCACACAGTATGGGGAACAAACGGGAGGAGCTGGAAGTCCTGGTTCAGTGGGAGAGCTATGACATAATTGCTATCACGGAAACGTGGTGGAACGACTCTCGTAACTGGAGTGCTGCCATGGAAGGCTACAGGCTCTTCAGGAGAGACAGGTGTGAGAGGAGGGGTGGAGGGGTGGCCCTCTATACTAAGGAAACCCTGGATGCTGTTGAAGTTGAGATCCGTGATGACCAGGTTGAGCGTCTATGGGTAAGAGTCAGAGGGGCAGTCAGGTCTGACCTCCTGGTTGGAGTATGTTAGACCACCCAACCAGGAGGAGGATTTGGATCTTCTATTGTCTAAACAGCTGGAGGCTGCCTCTAGATCGGCTGCCCTTGTTCTTTTAGGAGACTTTAATCTTCCAGATATCTGCTGGGAATTTAACACTGCTGAGAGGAGGCAGTCCGGGAGGTTCTTACAGTGTATTGAGGACTCCTTTCTGTCACATCTGGTGAGTGAGCCTACCAGGGGTGAGGCTCTCCTTGACCTGCTGTTTACAAAGAAGGGCTGGTGGGTGATGTTGTTGTCAGAGGCTGTCTGGGGTGTAGCGATCATCAGATAATTGAGTTTTCTGTAAACAATGGAACAAGAAAAGCCAGGAACAGAACATCGATGCTGGACTTTCGGTGGGCAGATTTTGGATTACTTAAGGAACTGGTCAGGAAAGTACCCTGGGAAATAGTTCTTAGTGGCAAGGGGGTCCAGGAAGGCTGGATGCATTTCAAGAATGAAGTCTTGAAGGCACAGGAGCGGGCTGTCCCCATGTGTTGTAAGAAGAGTCGTAGGGGCAGACGGCCGGCCTGGATGAGCAGGGAGCTTCTGAAGGAACTAAGTAAGAAAAAGAGGATGTATGGTCATTGGAAAGAAGGGGATGTAAGCCATGTCATGTTCAAAGATGTTGTTAAGTTGTGTAGGAAAAAAATCAGGGAAAGCAAAAGTCCAGCTGGAGCTCAAATTGGCCACTTCTGTTAAGGATAATAAGAAGAATTTTTATAAATATATCAATGGTAGAAAGAAGGGCGGCAGTGAACTCCACTCCTTGTTGGATGTGGAGGGAAATACAGTAACTAAAGATGCAGAGAAGGCTGAGGTACTTAATGCCTTCTTTGCCTCAGTTTTCTACAGCAAGGATGTCAGCTCGCTTGACAGTTGGTCCTCTGAAGTGGTTGATGGGGGCAGGGTGAAATATGGCCCTCCTGCAATCCATGAGGAGGAAGTTAGAGACCTGCTGAGCCGCTTGGACCCTCATAAGTCTATGGGGCCGGATGGGATCCATCCTAGGGTGTTGAAAGAGCTGGCAGATGAGCTTGCTAAGCCGCTCTCCATCATCTTTCAGCAGTCCTGGCTCACTGGAGAGGTCCCGGAAGACTGGAAGTTGGCCAATGTGACGCCCATCCACAAGAAGGGCCGTAAGGATGATCCAGGTAATCACAGACCTGTCAGCCTGACTTCAGTCCCAGGTAAAATCATGGAACAGATAATACTGGGTGCAATCATGCGGCACCTGCAGAACGGCCAAGAGATCAGGCCCAACCAGCATGAGTTTAGGAGGGGTAGGTCCTGCCTGACCAACCTGATCTCCTTTTGTGACCATGTGGCTCGCCTGGTGGATGAGAGGAAGGCTGTGGATGTGGTATACCTGGACTTCAGCAAGGCCTTTGGCACCGTCTCCCACAGTAGACTCCTAGGGAAGCTGGCAGCCCGTGGCTTAGACGGGAGCACTCTGTGCTGGGTTAGGAATTGGCTGGATGGCCGAGCCCAAAGAGTGGTGCTGAATGGTGTCTCATCCAGTTGGCAGCCGGTCACCAGTGGTGTCCCCCAGGGATCAGTATTGGGTCCAGTCCTGTTTAATATCTTTATTGATAATCTGGATGAGGGGATTGAGTCCATCATCAGCAAGTTTGCAGATGATACCAAGCTGGGAGGAAGGGTTGATCTGTTAGAGGGTAGGATGGCCCTACAGAGGGACCTGGACAGATTGGAGAGATGGGCTGATTCTAATGGGATGATGTTTAATAAGTCCAAATGTCGGGTACTTCATTTTGGACACAACAATCCCATGCAGAGCTACAGACTGGGGACAGAGTGGCTGGAGAGTAGTCAGGCAGAAAGGGACCTGGGAGTGCTGGTTGACAGGAAGCTCAACATGAACCAGCAGTGTGTCCAGGTGGCCAAGAAAGCCAATGGCATTCTGGCCTGCATCAGGAATAGTGTGGTGAGCAGGACCAGAGAAGTTATAGTCCCCCTGTACTCGGCACTGGTCAGGCCTCATCTTGAATATTGTGTACAGTTTTGGGCTCCCCAGTTTGGGAAAGATGTCAAGATGCTGGAGTGTGTCCAGAGGAGGGCAACGAAGATGGTGAAGGGGCTGGATCACAAGCTCTACGAGAAATGACTGAGGGAGTTGGGGCTGTTTAGTCTGAAGAAGAGGAGGCTCAGGGGAGACCTCATTGCTCTCTACAACTACCTAAAAGGAGGTTGTAGTCGGGCAGGGGTTGGTCTCTTCTCTCAGGTGGCCAGTGGCAGAACTAGAGGGCATGGACTCAAGCTTCGTCAGGGAAAGTTTAGGCTTGATGTTAGAAAAAATTCTTCACTGAAAGGGTGATCGGCCATTGGAATGGGCTGCCCAGGGAGGTGGTGGAGTCGCCGACCTTGGAGGTGTTTAAGGGGAGACTGGATGAGGCACTGAGTGCCACGGTTTAGATGATGGTGTTAGTGTTGGTGTTGGGTTATAGGTTGGACTCGATGATCTCAGAGGTCCTTTCCAACCTTATGATACTGTGATAGAAAAGACAAAGGGTAATGGATATTAGTTGCTCCTGGGGACATTCTGATTCGATTCCAGAACAAAATTTTTCAGCAAGAGTTAAACATCAGAATAATCTCCCCAGAGAAGAGGCAGATTCCTCTACACTGGACAACTTTAAGGCTCAGCTTGACAGGGTGCTGGGTCATCTCATTTAAACTATGTATTACCTAAAAAAAGTTGGACCAGATGATCCTTGAGGTCCCCTCCAACCCAGCATTCTTTGATTCTACAATAAAGACGTGCTACTTTCAAATCTCCTAGTCCATACCTACAAAACCAGCTCTGCTTGTGGAACAAGGAAAAGCAAGTCCTACAGTCCCACCTAAATATATCTCAGCACTGGATTATATTCAGAGACAACTGCCTAAAATCCAGCACTGATTTAAAAATATTCCTAAACCAGCTTAGTCTTATAAAAACTCCCAATATCCAACACCTTTACAATGTCTACAGCAAGCTAACACAACTGTTACAACGTACTCAGAAACAGGCTGTAGCGTGATCTACCAGCAATGCACAGCACTGCTTTGCTGTCCAACAAGCTTATAAAGAGGAGTTATTTATGTTCCTTAAGTACCTGACTCCTCACTGTCTCCCATTGCTCTCCTCTACACTGTTATCTTGCAATCTGCAATTATTGGATCACAGCTCTATTAGCTACCAGCTCTCTTTATTCAACTGAGCTGAAGTCTCCATTATAGTATCAAACACAGTAATAATGTTCTAACATGAGAATTACTGAGTAAATACAAGAGTTTCACTTCAAATCTCAAATGCAATAAAAATTGGCCACAATTCTTCCAATAAAACTATTGTTTTATTAAAGAACTCTGCATACACAAATGCTGAGCAGGTAAGATATTGAAGTGTCTAAGAACAATAAGTAAGACATTTCCTTGACAGCTTCTTTAGGTAGAAGTAATGAAATTGTGAGATAAGAGTTAATATGAAAGCAACATATAAAAATCCAATTATTTGTGTTTAATATAGGCAGTATTATTTCTCATTAAAAAATGGTTTGAAATGAACTTAAAAGAATTGGAACATACAGTACAATGAATTACTATATTCTATACTAAAGTCAAATACATTAAAAATACTTTTCTTAGACACCAGATCTTACTCCTCTGTGCATGTCAGAGATTTTTTAAACTTTCAATGCTATTTCAAATATATGAAATATTCAAAGGCATGTTATAATGCACTATTAAAAAGGGACACTTTTTTGTTGGTGTTTTTTTACTTAATCTCTACTTTTTAAAAAAAATAAATAAATACAAATAGTTTAAAAATACTGTGAAATGTACGATTACACATCTTTATAATACCTTCAAGTAACCCGTACTACTCCATCATTTCAGTAAAATGTAAGTTACTGTCAGCTGAATTTTTCTGTCTTGCAAAAAAAGAATCTTTCAATGAATTCAAGTTTTGATTACATACACTTTAGCCTCAGAAAGCTATATTTAGCCACAGATTAATTCCTTAAACCTTTTCTTTTGACCTTATAACATTTTAGTTAACATTTTAATGAAGACACTGGTATAAACTAATTTTATTTCTCTTCATTTGATAGATTAAAAAAAATAACAAGTCAATACTTGTTTCCTGCTATTTTCTGTATTTTGGTTAATCAAGAAATCAATACTCAGGATTATGGCATATCTCCAAATGAAATGCATTTTTATTTGTTAATATTTGTTAAGGAAAAAAGTATATAAAAACTGCCACTATTTGCTACTATTAGTAGAGGAGCATCACAAGAATCCTATGTTCAAAACTAACAAATTATCTGTAGTAAAAGCAACAGGCAAGAGATAAAACAGAAAGCTGCTCTGGGGCTTCCTCCATCTGAATCTGGACTATTCTGAATACTAAGCAACTATTTTATAACTGATCTGCAAAGGATGATGACTGAGACAAAACCCACACGACAGAATGCATTCAGTCAAGGAAAAGGAGTACCTGACCATGTCTGTTTTTACTCGTAGTTGCTAACTAAAATCAGGACAATTCAGTATCATTAGTAAAATGCCACAAACATTTTTTATTTTAACATTAAGGGAGAAAGCTATGACAGTGTTGATACAGGATGTATTCCTGAAAAAACTAAAAGATGATACAAAAATCAATACTGCTTAATACGGTTTTACGGAAAATCTAATCATATATAATCAACTTTTTTTCTAATAGGGCCAACAATGTACAAGGCAAACCAGTCATAGAAGTTCTCAGACATTACAGAGGGGTACACAGCATATACGACTAAATTACAGTTTGTGACTGTTTGATTAAGAAACAAACTGCATTTAAAAAGCTGTACAACACAAATATACTAGGACAGAGAAAACAAAAGGTGGGGAGGGAAAAGCACTAGTTAAGGTGCTTGGGCTATGAACACACAACAGTGCTGGTGAGAGCGGAACTCAGTGGAGAGCTCTGTACATACCTAAGGGAACATTGCAAGTTGAGAAAAAATACAGAGGAGTATTGGGCTTGATCCAACCCACAATTTAAGCCATTATGATAATGTTTTTAAATTGAAGACTGAAGGGTAGGTGACAAGCGCATGAAGATCAAGGTGATTCACCTTATAGTGGTGAAACCGTGAAGACTGTTTTCAAATGAAGGATGACAGAGAAGTCAGTAAAATTTTAACAGGAAACAGAAATGAACAGATGAAATAAATGGTTAGGTTTGCTTTCCATTTCTTCTTAGCTGCTTTTAAAAAGATAAATCTACATATGACTACAAACACGCAAGAAGCCTAATAAGGTGTCAAACCCAGAATGCCTCACTGCAGACAAGGATTACTGATAGATAAGCTTTCAAATGAGTTTCTGCAAACTATTGTTGTAAAGTCAGTGGGATGCTATCACCTCGAAATACTGAGAGTAGGATGCACTATTTGTAAAGCAATGCCGTCTGCTAGAGGCCGCTTTGGGTAAGATCTGATTAACAGGCTATTTTAACAAGGAACAGAATCCATGAGGACTGAAATACACACATTGTACAGCAAAGCAGAGTACTCACTACATGAGCAACAATGACCACAATGGTTAAGAGTGACTGTGCCACACTGAAGGGGATAAAAGAGGTAACAAAGACAGGAACAACAATTTGTAGTCTTCGACTTGCTCTTTTGCAGAGTGGTTAAATGTCAGGTCGGGAGAGGATGTCAAGATTAAATGTTTAGACACCATTAATGACTGCTTCACCCAGCAAGCAGTCAGGAAAACCACATGAGGAGAAATAGTTCTTGACTTTATCGGAAGTAAAACAGAGAACAGCATTTAAAGCCACTCACTCTGTAACTGTGATTAAGCACTCAACAATCCTGTAAGAGTGATAAAGAGCCAATTGTACGTGTTTAACTTCAACAATGTGAACTATATAAAGAAAAAAAGCATCTTTAACAAAACAAAAGCAAATCACAAGGACTAAAAACTTCCAAGAAAAGTTAAATCCTTGAAAGCAGCGTGAAGACTGTTTAAAAGCATCATATTTAATGCCAGCCATAAAAGATTTTAGACAGGGAAAGAAAAAAATCTACCACAGTCAAAGAGGGTCAAAGGAAGTTTTAGTAGAAAAAAACACCATTATAAAAGTCAAAGTTTTGTCAAATGAGTAAAACAGAAAAAGTTTGGCAATTGTGACAAACTAAATATAAAAACACAGCAAGGAGGGTCAATAAGGATAGTTCATTCTATCAACTTGAAAAAGCAGAATGCAGCATTTGTTAGAAATACCTCAAGAGTAGCAGACCTGCCTGAGAGCCCATGTAGTAAAAAGGTATCTATGTATGGAAAGACTCTTCAAAGAGAGTGAGCCCGTAGCAAAACAAGATTTTCAATTTGCTGTAGCTCTATAAGGCTTTCTACGAAAGATTTCTCAGTTCTGGCAAATACTTTAAAGACAGCCTCAAAACAAAGCAAATAACTATACTGCTCAAACCCAAAACCTTACACAACACAGAACTCTAAAACACAGTCCTACAACACACAGACCTAAAGAAACCAGAAAAGATTACTGCTGCAAAAGTCCATAGTGAGCTTACATCTTTGGATGTCCTCTAACTTGAAAAAACTAAAAAAAAAAATAACATACTAATAATAACAATAATGAAAAAATAATCTTTAAAGGGTACAAAGATAAGGACAATCAACAACATGGTGCAGTTCTATACAAGAAACATGTAAATAAACTAGAATTTTTTTGCCTGGGAAGGATGGAGTTGAGGCTTGGAGAAATGGCAAAAAGTAAAATGAAGAACTGGAAACAGAGGAGATGAGCGAATAATCCCACTGAAACCACTGTCTGCTCTTTCCATCTGACCCCTCCCTGCACTGGAATCATAGAATGGTTTGGGTTGGAAGGGACCTTAAAGATCATCCAGTTGCAACCCTCCTTCCATAGGCAGGAACACCTTCCACTGGATCAAGTTGCTCAAAGCCTCATTCAACCTGCCCCTGAACACCTCCACAGATGGGGCATCCATTTTTTCTCTGGGCAACCTGTTCCAGTGCCTCACCACTCCTTCCTGATAATCTAATCTACTACTCCCCTCTTTCAGCTTAGAACTATTACCCCTTGGCCTACAGCTGCACTCCCTGATACAGAGAAGAGAATGTGAAAGGAAGCAGGTTTTCATATAACTGTAAGATGGGAATCCATTCACTTGGTGTTAAAATACTTGGAAAGGAAGTTCATCAAGAACCAGAAAATAAAAGCATATGTATTCTTTTCTTTTATACGCATCAGCTTTAAAAATGTTCCTGGAACTTAAAGTTCTCAAAAAGAAGACACTGCCTACATGCACTTATTTGGCTAGTATGTACAAAATACAGAACTAGATTAAAAAGGATGTTCTAATACCTATGAAATTAAGTTACCTGCAGCCGTTTAGAATAATCAGTTTATCAAACATATAAACAAAGTATCTTTCCATCATTAAAAAAAAAAGTGCCTTAATAGATACAATTATAGTAAGGCTTTGTTTCTTTGAATGTTCTAAGATTGCCCTCATGTGGTTTAATACAACACTGCAGGAGTTACCACTAAAACATCAGACAGCACAGCCACCTAAACCACAATACCAGAGATATGGAGAACGATTGGCAACTCTGAAAGAACTCTAGGATCAGCCATCAGCATCGGGATGCCTTGGCTGAAATGCTGACTTTTGGAACCATACTTAGCAGAAATGCATTTTAGTTAGGTACAGCTCTGCAGCTACAGTGTCAAAGATATTGGACACAATAGTTCTGGGTTCAATTACCCCGTGAACATTTTTTATTAAGACAAATGTGCTTGAATAAATATGGATTTATTACCAACAGCAGCACTACTAGTAGTAAGAGAATAATATCCCATCTAAAGTTGGATCAGAGAATATAAAGCAGTCCTGGAATGCTTTCACAAGAATAGTAAAACAACATAACAACTGTTAGACATTCTGCTTTTTAGATATGTGTTCTCCTGATATTGTCATTCTTTTTGGCGTAAAAGCCTGTTCGAGTTGTAAACTAATTGTGTGTAAACACTGCACAGGACAGCTAGAATTAACCTAGGATTCTAAAAATCAGAATGTCTTCTCAAAGAATGACAACTAAAAGCCAAATCTGAGTATGCAGGGTAATTAAGTGGCAACAAATTATTGCAAACATCACTTCCCAAACTTGTAATGCAAGGAGCACACCTGGATTATAAAAGCATGTACGCAATATTGCTATGGCAGTCAACTCTGTGTAACTTCACTTACATGCAGAATCATAGAATCGTTTGGTTGGAAAAAACTTCTGAGATCATTGAGTCCAACCACATCAGTCCACTAAACCATAACCCCGAGACCTCATCTACCCACCTTTTAGATATCTCCAGGGATAGGGACTCAATCATCTCCTTGGGCAGCCTGTTCCAGTGCCTGACTACTCTTTCAGTGAACAAATTTTTTTCCTAGTATCTAATGTGAACCTCCCCTGGTACAACTTGAGGCAAATTCCTCTCATTCTATCATATAGGAGATGAGGCCAAAACCTACCTCACTACAACCTCCTTTCAGGTAGTTGTAAAGTGTGATAAGATCTCCCCTCAGCCTCTTTTTCTCCAGGCTAAAGAAGCCCAGTTCCCTCAGCTGCCTCTCATAACACTTGTGCTCCAGACCCTTCACCAGCTTTGTTGCCCTTCTCTGGATGTGCTCCAGCACTTCAATGTCCTTCTTGTAGTGAGGGGCCCAAAACTGAACACAGTACTTGAGGTTCAGCCTCACCAGTGCTGAGTACACGGGCATGAATGCCATTGGCCGCCTTCGCCACCTGGTCACGGTGCTGGCTCGTATTCAGCTGGACATCAACCCACACCCTCAGCTCCTTCCCTACCAGGCATCTCCATCAATATCAGGCCAACGTAAGGCACAGAAAGTACTGAGGTTCCAGTACAATGGGAGCACCTCACTGTAGTGTGTTACCTCCCTTCTGCAGCTGAACTCTCAGGCTCTTGGGCCAGAACAAATAGCAGGCAGCCCAGCAGCTGCTCTTTTCCAGACACTCCCAATATGCTTCTAAGCAAGGATGACAGAGGAGACATTCAGGGCTCTTCGGGCTGCCTCTGATACAACAAGTAGCTACTATTACAAAAGTTGGAATATTTTTATTTAAGCTAAAGTAAAGTTTCATCTAAGTAACTGCATTTTTTGAAAGTTAAGACAGAATGTTCCTCTGACAGCAATTTCTTTTCACGTAGTGTTTTACTAGACACTGCTCAGAGAGAAATGGTAACTTCGTGTGGTAAGTATGATATGTGCTGAACAGATGTGTCTTTCCCTATCATCACCACTGTTTGCAGTCTTTCCCAATCTCAAATACAAGGTCAGACAGAGTTGGCTCCAAAGCTCCAACTAGCAAGAGATTTGGCTGTTGTCAAGTTCATAACAACATTAAAATTAGTCTTGGAAAGTAACAGAATATGCATAAGATTTCTGGGAAAATTTATACATACATATGTAAGTGGGAAATATATTCTGTAACCAGCTCTTGTCTCATTATGCATGATTGATGGAAATCATTCTATGTGTCCAGCACTGAAATAAAGGATGCTTTGCTTTCTGAAATTCCAAAAAGGTGTCTTAAGAGAGTTTATTTGCTACCATTTTCAGCATCACTAGCATCTCACTGTAACTTGTTACCTCCCTTCTGCAGCTGAACTCTCATTCTCTTGGGCCAGAACTACTGACACGAGCTGCTAGAGGAGAGCACGAGGGTTTTAAACCAGGGTTTTAAATCAGGTGTGCATCATAGAATCATAGAACTGTTTGGGTTGGAAGGGACCTTAAAAGGCCATCCAGTTCCAATCCTCCTGCTTTTGTCAAATTAAGTCCAGCACAAACACGAAGCAGCCCCCCCCTTGACGGCAGAGGGGCCGCGGGGAAACCGACCCCTACCCCGGCACCCTCCCATACCCCTCCCTTCCCCCCTCGCCAGCCTTCCGGGAGAGGCAGACGCGCTCTGCCGCGCCGCTTTGGCGGAGCCGGAACTACTTCGCGTGCGGATGCAGCGTGACGGCAGCCGCCTGCCGGAACTACTTCCGCCCCCCACCCGCCGCGAGCGGATCCGTGCGCGCTCCCCTCCCGCCGGATCGGCCTCGCGCCGCTCACCTGCAGCCGCAGCGTCCATGGCCGCGGCGGGGAGGGGAGAGCGGGGGGAGCGGAGCGGCAGCCGAGTGGCGCGGCCGGGGTTAAAAAGTAAAAAGCAGGGGAGGGAAGGGGAGAGATAAAAATCAAAAATCACTTTCGCGCCAGCACGAGCCGCGCCGGGGCCCCGCGGGCCTCCCCTTCTGGGTAATAAGAAATATGATTTTAATCGGTGGGGGCGGCGGGCTATGGCGAATCTGCCGCGCCCGACACGGCGGCTGCTTCCGTCGCGGCGTCGCGGGCGGGGCCGGGGCGGGCCGATGGCGGAGGGGGGCGGGGCCAGAGTGAGCAGGGGGCGGGATCAGGACGGGCAGGGAGCTGGGCGCCGGGAAGGGAAATGGCCAGAGCAGGTAGGGGCGGGGCTAGAGCGGGCGGGGCGTGGCCAGAGCGGGCGGGGGTGGGGCCAGGGCAGAAAAGGGGCGGGGTGAGAATACGAGGGCGGGCAGGCTGTGGCACCGGGGAAGGCAGAAGGCGGGGCCAGAGCGAACAGGGGGCGGGGCCAGAGCGGGCAGGGGCCTGGTGCCAGGGAGGTCAGGGATGGGAGCGGAGCGGGCAGGGGACGCTGTCAAGGCAGGCGGGGTAGGGCCAGAGCGGGAAGCGGCGGGGCCAGGCCGGGCGGCGGGCGTGGCGCAACGTCCAGCAGGGGGCGGGAGCCGGCATGGGGCGGGTCCAAGGCGAGCAGCGGGCGAGAGCAGCGCGGACAGGGGCGGAGCGCCAAGGCGGTTGGTGGGCGGGGCTACGGCCGGCAGGGGGCGGGGTCAGTGTCGCAGGCGGAGGGGTCGCGAGAACGCAGGGCAGGCACGGAGCGGGGCGCCGGGGCGCCAGGGCGGGCGGGGGGCGTGGCCAGAGCCGCGGGAGCCGGCGGCGCTCGCCCCGCGTCTGGGCGGTTCCCGCGTGGCACCGCGAGCTCGGCCTGGTTCCCCGCCCTTCGCGGTGCCCTTAGGCGTTCCCGCTCGGCAGCCGCCGGCTCGGGCTGCGATGCTGGAGGTGCGGGGTTCCGACGCGGCTCCTGCCGACGCCACTCCTCCAGCGAGGGGCCCGGTTAGTGTACCGCCAGTAATTAGTAACACGTGTTTAATGAACCTGCTGCATCTGCCTGGTTAGTGTAAGAGCATCACAGAACGGTTTGGATTGGAAGGGGCCATGAGGGTCATCCAGTCCACTCCCCACTGCCGTGGACAGGGACGTCTTCAACTGCATCAGGTTCTTCAGAGCCCTGTCCAGACTGGCCTTGAATGTTTCCATTCCACCACCTCAGTGGGCAATGTCATCCAGTTTTTCACCACTCTCAGCATGAAAAATTTCTTCCTAATATCTAGCTCAACCTTCCTTTCATTTAAAATAGTTACCCATTTCCTATTGCTACAGGCTGTGCCAAAAAGTTTTTCCCCATTTTGATTATAACATACTTCCAAGTACTGAAAGGCTGCCAGGAAGGCTCCTCGGGATCTTCTCCAAGCTGAACTACCCCAACTCTCTGTGGCTCTCTTCACAGCAGAGGTGTTCTAGGCCTTTGATTGTTCTTGTGGCCCTCCTCTGGACTTGCTCAAACAGGTCCGTGTATTCCTACACTGAGAGCTCCAGAGCTGGATGCAAGACTCCAGATGGGATCAATAGAGGGGCAGAATCACCTCCCTTGAAATGCTGGCAACACTTCTTCTGATGCAGCCCAGGATATGGTTGGCTTTCACAGCTGCAAGTGCACATTGCTGGCTCATGTCCAGCTTCCCATTCACCAGCAGTTCTAGGTTCTTCTCTGCAGGGCTTCTCTCAACCTCTTCAACCCCCAGCCTGTATTGATACTGAAGGTTGCCTTGACCCAGGTGCAGGTGCAGGTGCACTTTGCTTTGCTGAACCTCATGAACTTCTAACAAGCTCACTTCTCCAGCTCGTCAAGGTCCCTCTGGATGGCATCCAGTCTCTCAAGGGTGTCAAACTCACAACTCAACTTGGTGTCATCCACAAACTTGGTAGAAACATTTAGGTTGGAAGAGACATTTAGGATCATAAATTACAACTGTAAACCAAACTAAAGCATAATTGCATAGACTTGGAGGAAAATATGATTTCCACTGTATTAGTAAGACCGTAAACAAGCACTGATGAGAGTAGGTCAGGTGGATGTTTAGAGTCCTACTTAAGACTCTGGCTGCTTTATAAGAGCATTGTTATCTGAGTGCACTTCAGAAGTTTCACATTTATCTCAGGAGGCCACATAGAAACATGTATCAACAGTCTGATGAATCACCCTAAGTTTTTTTTTAGTCGTCTCCTAAGTTACAAATTTGGATATTGAATTATTTCTTTAGGGTTTTTTCACTTAATAGAAAACTGAAAATGGGTGCTTCCATGGTGCAGCACAACTGGTGCCTCTGGAATATTAATAAACACCCACTTCTGCCTCATGTTCTTCTGTTTTCTTGGATTTCTGTTTTATTTTTACACTTAACAACAACTGCAGTTCTATCGCTTTCACCCTTAAATCACAGAATCATAGCACCATAGCATGGTTTGGGTTAGAAGGGACCTTAAAGGTCATTCCTATCCAACCGCCCTGCCATCAGCAGGGACACGTTTCACTAGATCAGTTTGCTCAAACCCTCATCCAATCTGGCCTTGAATATCTCCAGGACTTCTCTGGGCAACCTGCTCCAGTGCCTCACCACCCTCACAGTAGAAATATTCTTCCTAAAATCTAAATCTGCCCTCTTACAGCTTAAAACTGTTCCCCCTCATCCTATCACTGTACTCCGATAAAGAGCTCCTCCCCAGCTTTCTTGTAGCCCCCTTTAAATACTGGAAGGCTCCTCTAAGGTGTCCCTGGAGCCCTCACTTCTCTAGGCCAAACAACCTCAGCTCTCTGAGCCTGTCCTCATAGAGGAGGTGCCCCAGCCCTCTAATCATTCTCATGGCACTCCTCTGGACTCACTCTTAACAGATCCATGTCCTTCTGTGTTGAGGACTCCAGAATTCAATGCAATACTGTCTTTGAGGTCTCACCAGAGGAGGGTAGATGAGCAGAATCAATTCTTTTAACCTGCTGGACACACTTCTTTCGATGCACCTCAGGATATGGTTGGCAAGACCCCCAAGTCCCTCTCTTTAGGACTACTCTCAATCCATTCATTGCCAGCCTTTATTTGTGCTTGGGATTGCCCTGACCTGGGTGAACTTCATGAGGTCTGCACAGGTCCATCTCTTAAGCCTGTCAAGGTTCCTCTGGATGGCATCCCTTCCTTTTAGCATATCAACCAGGCCAAACAGCTTGGTGTCATTGTCAAACTTGCTGAGGGCATGCTCAATCCACTGTCCATGTCCATTCCCCTCAGGAATGCTAGTGGTTACTGGTCTGCGCTCGGACTTTAAGCCATTGACCACAGCTCTCTGAGTGTGACCATTCAGCCAATTCCTTACCCACCACTGTAAAAAAGTTCTATCACTTTCTTCCTTAAATCATCATAAATGCTGTATATATTCAGTATTAATGAATTTAGTGTTGAATTCCAAAATGTCTGTTACTGTAGTTACCTTCAGTACAAATGACTGTGCAGGAATCTAATTATCCCTCCCAAACATTAACAGCGATGTATTATTTTTTTGTCATACGCAGATGTACTCAATTAAGTGTAAAGAGTAAAAATTGTGAAAACAAGAATTTATTTCAGTATTACTTACAGTAATAAATTTAAATAATTTCCTGTTGTAAGAGCAATAGTGCATACAGATTAACTAGAAATAGCTTGTAAAAATATTTTTATAAAACACTATTGTGACAATTAAATTCAGCCACAGGTAGGAGGCCACAAAACCTATGTATTTCTTAGTCCAACAAAACTGTTTTTAACTTAGAAAATATGTATATGATGATCTGCATCATAAACATAGACTGCTGGGCCTCAAACCCAATTCAGTGCAGTGCTGGGACTGAGCCACCTCTGCCATCTCTTGGGCATTTTCCAAAGATTTCTACTGAATGCCGTTTTAGTGCTGTCAGTGCGCTCTTGGTGATCTCCCTACTGTGTGGCAGGGGAGCTGCCCCATCTCAAAAATCTGTGGCAGGTAGTGTTGGCAATTTCCATTTTCATTTTTATTTTCTCTGTCAAATCCTGCATTAATTAGGATCTTTAGCCATACCAGTCAGCCTCACAGTTTTACCCCATACTCTATTCTTGTAAGGGTCTTTTGCCCTGGACAGAAAGATCCAACACATATAAGGGCTCACTGAAGTAAACACCCTTAGATCAAATATAAAAAACGACTGAGAACAAACTATAGTCTTGAAGCCAAATGGAAGAAAGGTCTCTGTTATTTAACTCACCAGGACTTCAGAAATCCACTATCAAGGATCTCGCAGGGGTGGGAGGGCAGAGATTTGTAAGAGAATCTTTGAGATCAGTACAAATGGAAGAGCGAGAGTGTCAGCAGCAGAAGGAGCTGGAGAAGACATTTGCTCAGGAGGTTGTTGATACCACGGCATATCTACGCGTGGCTCCTCAAGACACCGAGCTCAGGAAAGTGGAGGACAAAGACCACCCAGAGAAGGCACAATGCAGTAAATCAGCAGTGTTGCCTGATGACTCATAGGATGGGGAAAAATAAATTTGCAAAGTATGAAAATTACTGTCTGCTTCTGAACAGCACAGAAGACCCATCTGAACACCAAACTTGCCCATTGAGAAACAACCAGGAGTCACTCTGGGGACTCAGTGGCCTGTGTCCTTCTCCTCCGTGTCATCACAGGTAATTCTGGCCAGACTACCTGAACGAATGTCCTTGGTAGTTACACATATGACAAAGTGGGTGCAAGGAAGTGAAATCATTTATGTGTGAAACAAAGTCACCTCTCCTAGGTGGCATCAGGCTCTGCTCTATCACAACACTTGCAGCATTAAGCAGCTGTACATTGAGTCTGCTACACGAGTTGATACACTGGAGATAGGAAAGGAGGGAGAAAGGTTACTGCCCAGGAAGGCTTAACCAGGGCCACACTGAATCTTGGGCCCCAGCAGAAGGACTTTGACTTTGCAGCTGTACTCTGCCGGTGTTAACTGTTGCTCAGAATGACTGTCATGAGCGAGCTCATACAGAGCCATGTTCTTCAGAATTTATGTCAAGGACCCAAACACAAGGCAGAAGAGAAGGAAGACCAGACCTTTCCAGAGGCTCTCCTGGTTGCACTCCTCTGCTAGTTTACTGAAGTTGTCTCATTTGATCTGAATGACATAGTAGATTCATGCATGGATATTCTGGCCTGATGAGGAGTAATGTTTAACTCTCCGCGTGTGTCTTTAGCTTGCTACTTTGACTCACCCTCTTCACCTCTGGACTCCTAATGCCCCTTTTTGCCCCATCCCTGCTCACTACTGTATTTACTGGCTTCTGGAGAAAATTTCCTACTAGGACTAATAAAGCTGAAAGCATGTACATGCTCAGGCACTCAGCATGAGCAGAAGGAGGGGATTGAGGTATTTTTAGGCCTTACTTTGGCATTGAAAGAATATTCTCTGGTCCTTGAGTCCCTGACCCTCACTATAGCAAATAGGATGGATTCTCCTGCTTGTTCCAAACCTTTCACATAGTCGGAACCACTGGTTGAACAGCATGTGGTTTGTTACATTTTACATACAGTTATTGCATACAGTTATGCTTTGTACAATCACAAGCCTGTGTAAAAGGCCACATTCGTGTTGTGGCTTGCTCGTTACCAAGATGAGAATTTGGAGCTGTAATCTGAATTTAGATGTCTGGCCTAGTCAAAATCTTCTGAGAGCTCTGCTGGAGGTCAGAAGAGGAAGAGAAAAGTGATCAATGCCTGGCCAGATCACAGAGCCAGATTAAAGCAATGGCTTTGCAACTCTGAGTTACAATTTCCACAGCTTAAACTAAAATACCCTCAAGTTCTTCCAGAAATTCCACCTGTGCTCTCATACTAAACCCCACAGAACTCATCACCATCATGAGTTCAGATGCACAGCAGCTGATCCAGCTAACTATAACTATAAACAGTTGTCAGTGCCCCCTCAAAGCAGACAACAACAGAAGATTCCAAGATAAAAATTGAGTTTCGTGGTTATCTTCTAAAAACAGTGGAGTAACAGTGTTTATGAATCTTGAGTCAGGCTCCTCAAGACAGTATGGTCTTCTTACACTCATTCTTCACCTCAAGAGGGACTCTAATCCCACTTTGTTTATTTTTCATCCTGTTCCAGTTTCCTTATTAACTAAATTCAAGGTCCACTCTCTATCTGTGCACTCCCTGTCTCTCCTACATATCACCATCCCTGGAGATATTTAAAAGACATGTAGATGTGGTGCTTAGGGACTTGGTTTAGTGATGGAGTTGGAAGTGTTAGGTTTATGGTAGGACTCGATGATCTTAAAGTTCTTTTCCAACCTAAATGATAATTTGATATGTCCCTGCCTGACCTCTTTTGCTGCCTTCCAGCTCCCAGTCCCAATTTTCTTTCACAGGAATATCTTTCCTGTTTTTCTCAAAGGCTCTTTTCAGGTACTTTCTGCAATTACTCTTGTGCCCCAGCTTCTGTCTAGCCACTCACAGATAAACTGCTGCACGCTCAAGTGCTCATCAAATACAGCTACCAGTTCCCTCTCTTCAGTCCACTGAGCAGTTCCTAAAGAATTCAAAGTTTATGTGTAGAGCAACTTAAGTATTGCATAAGGCTTCAGCCTGCTATTGCAGCTGGAACCCATGCAGAGAGTGCAGATGCCATTATTGAGGGCACAGCAGATACTGACTTCTCCTTGTCCCAGTTATGTGGTTTGGCTTTGTTCACAAACAATAGGACAAGCACTTTACTGAAAACGTGTTTTCACTGGTATGAAACCGAGTGCACTTGCTTAGCTGTTCAATGAGTAGTCCCACAGAAAGTAGTAAAATCAATAAAATGTTTGAATTAGTACTGCCTTGAACAGATTTCATTTCCATTTGGTTTTGCATGAGCTATTTCTGGGAATCTTTAAGATCCCAGTCATAAACTGCATTTGTGCAGAATCTCTGACTCATTTAGCATTGTTGATGGACCTGACCTAGACATGATTTGGGGCTGCATAGGACAGGTGTTTCTCTGTAAAACAAGACCCTGCCTCGTTTGTTACAGAAGCTGCAAAATACTGAGAAGTAAATGCAAAGTTCTATGAATAGAAATTAGGAATAGATTTTTCAGGAGGATAATACTTTTTTCAAAGAGTTCCTTTATGATATAGAAACAGTGTTCAGTATTTGTGCCTTCCTCCTTTTCTAGTTGCTCACCATGGCATCTTGTAGTTTTATAGCTGAAAATGTTAGCATCTGTGCTGAAATGTGATAATTGGTTTTAACCCTCCCCCACATCCTAGATATCTTAAATTGAACATATAAAGTTAGGGAGACCTTTTGCCCTAAATGTCAATGCATCACTTTCCCTTTTTCACCCAAAACATTTTGTGAGAAGCTCTTTCTGTTGAAGTAGCAAATCAATAAAAATGCCCCACAAGCACGCACAAGAAAATTAATTAAAGCCACAGGGAAGATGCAAAGCTTTATATAGGACACAAACTAAGTGCTATTTAATTGCTCAAATGAAGTAGTACTCCTGTGAGAGCAAAGAGTAAATTATGTGATCACAGACCTAAGGATATGCATCAAAAAATATCAGCAAGAGCGTAAAAACAGGCACATGCTGGCAGTCTGGACTTGGACATTTAATGAGCTTCCAATGCTTGACTTTCCAATCTTACTGATTTTTATTATCATACCAGTATTTTTAAGGAAAAAATCCTTTAGCATTTTATGAAGTGGAATGCATAAAGCATTCTGTCAGGACTGCAGAACTCATACATGTGACAAACTAAATATAGTAAGAAATATTGTAAAAAAAAAAGCCCTTCCCATCAACTTGGCATATGCTTGCTGAAGAAACCAACCCAAACAGCCTGTTAGGATTCTTTACTAATACAGGGAATTATGGTACACATGCACTTTACTGCTGTGAGTTTACTGCACTGGGGGAGATTTTTTTGGGAAGTACCAAGTTCTCACTGAACATGTAGTGCTGTTCTCTAATTTGATATTTTTTAGAAGAGCAGTTTGAGAAAAAAGCAGGTTTAGATAAACATGGGAGATATGTTCTTAATACAGATGAGATCACTTTACAAACTCCTGGGAAGATTTTCCTACTTATTTCATGACAAGGACATTGCATAATGGGACAGATGTGAACTAAATCAGATAATTTAGACAGACAGTCTTATGAACAGCACTGCTTTTACACTTTTTATCTCTGTTTGTTTAGCACATCAGGAACTAGGATTTTTTCTCTGGGATAAGAGGTATTTTATTGGATGTTATTTAAAGAATAAAACATTTATATACAAAATAGTTACGCTTTCATGTAGTTAAAAATATTTTAATTTAGTGTAACTGATCATTGATAGAACTGTCCTTTCAAGCTGATGACTTAATACTAATTAGAGTACTTATCGTTTGCATGTTCCCATTTGGAGATCCATTACTGCTGAACTTAAAAAAAAGCAACTTCCAGAATTTTAATTTCTGTCTTGAATTGTCTGTTAAATTGCTAGAGCAAAAGTTTCCTCAACACTGAATACTGGGAAACAAAAATATAAATCTTTACCAAAAAAATTCACAGAATCACAAAATGGTCGGGGTTGGAAGGGACCCCAACCAACCAAAAGCAGGGTCACCTACAGCAAGTTGCATGGGAACGCATCCAAGCAGGTTTTGAATATCTCCAGAGCAGAAGACTTCACACCCTCCTGGGCAGCCCATTCCAGTGCTCTGTCACCCTCACAGTAAAGAAGTTCTTCCTCATGTTCAGTGTTTTCTCAGTGTTTGCCAGTAGTACCATACTATAAATTTTGGTATTTTGCATTCACTGCACATCACTGCAACTCGTACTTGTAGGCTTCCCGTGGCATCATTTTGAGGACATAATACTCAGTATGGACACTACAGACATTTAGCCGGGGTTGAGTCCCTGTTACCCCAGGTCTCCTGTTTCAGGAGCTGTGCAGTGCAAGCTGCTCCTCTGTAATTTTAGTCTATTATGTGGGGTTTAAACCAATCAGTGCAATCATCAGCTTTCATTTTACCCTGTAGAGACAGACTGAGTCACCGTGACATCCAACTTGAAGACCTGGGTGAATACTATTACCTTGTAGGGAACAGGTCTCTTTTTTTAAATAAAATCACCATTGTTTTGTGAGAGCAAAGGCTGAAGTTTGTTAAGTAGTTCCTCCTGGGTTTTGTGAACTCTTTTTCCACTAAGGAAGAAGTCCAGCCATATTTACAGCTGTGCAGGTATTCAACAGTGTCCATTTAAGATAAATTCTGGGAGAGGACATGAAGAGCAGCATTCTTAAAGCATTTTAATTATATAATTTAGTATCCATAAGGTATATAATTTAAGTTTATTAAAAAAATCTGCATGAAAACATGGATTCCTCTAAAGAGGAGCTCAAAGAATTATATTAAACAAAAATGTTAGGTGCTTAAAGTGAACTTACCTTCATCTTGTCAATAGCAGTGCCCCTTATAACCTATTCAGGCATTTTGATCATCCATGTGTCAAAAGTCGGTCCACAACTACACAGGTTTAACAGGAATTTTCAAAGCTATTCAGCTCGTAACTTTTTACTTCACTTTTATTTTCCCTTTGATTTCAAGGGGAAAATAACTCAAGCTGATACTGTGTGCTTTTGGAAGACCTACTTGAAAATGCAAAGGAGATGAATAACCAGAAATTGTAGGAGGTTGTTTTGAAACTAGTTTTATGTTTAAGAAAGAAAAAATTTTTATTGCTTTAATGTAAATGCTTCATTTTTTTCCCCACAATATCTGTCTGGAGAAACTATGTCTGCTTGTTATTTTTATCTGCTATGTTTAATGTGGAGTTCTGTGTTTAGGACTGCATAATTGCTGTTTTCTTGCTACAGAACATTAACTTCATGCTTCCAGTAACAACTTTATAATGAAAATGATAATAAAAATGGAGCAGTGCAAACTACACATTTACAGATTTCTCCAGAGCTTAGTATGAGGCTTATCATCATTCTTGTCATCTCAGGATTGTATAGTCTACTAATACTGATTACATTGCACTGTTAATTTAAAAATTATCTCCTGCAGGCCAATTATAAATAACTTCAGAAAAAAATATATACGTGCAGAAAATTCTTCTAATAAAAAGATTCTAGTTTTCTCAGTGCAGCAATATAACCACTGCAGGACTTAGAAATACCCCGTATTAATCACATTGCTGCTTGCAGGTTTATACTCTTTAATCCTATTATGATTGTACCGCATGTTTTTTCCTTTGCTACGTGATGTCAGACTATCTGGAGACAGCAGCACAGCTGGAGCACTGGGCAGATTTAAATGTTGGGGTTTTTTTTTGTCTTGTTCTTTTAAGGACTTTCTGACTGGAGGTTGCTTTCTTATGCAGGGTCTTATGAGACAAGAAATTATATTTTAAAAAATGAAAGTTAGGAAGAGACAGTATTATTTGCTGTTTCTTCAGCCTAGTACAAAATGAGCACCCCACAGCTGGACTCAGACAGAAACACATGTAAGGAAGCAAACTTTGCCAAAAGCTTTTTAAAATGTAGCACTGTCAAAATAGAAGATTCTTTGTACTTGTGATGATGTACACAAAAATACAGTGCAACATCCAAACAGCTCCCTGATTTCATTGTTTTCACCCTTATTGAATTCAGGGAAAGAGGAAATATTTATGTAGCAAATAGTAAATGTAAATTCATAACACAAACAGTGAATTCTTAATAAGAGACAGGGGCAGTGAAAAGGCACAAAGACAGGTGTAGCAGACAAACATCTTTGTTATTGTATTCCTACTGGGAAAGCTGCCGCCGCTCTTGCTGAACAGCCGGCTATTTATAGGGCAGCAGAGAGGAAAAGTGGCATCAACCATGCTAGTGTTGATTTATTAACTCGACAGTAGGAATTTGACAACCACAATTTGCCCAAACTACAATGTATGCAAATCTGACAGCTCCTACATGATTTGCATGATTTTGACTTGATTTGACATTGTGTCATATGTTTGGCTTCACCAGACTATGGTGCTATTCTTAATCTTCATCAATTTTCTGCAGGATTAGCATGTCATTACGTACTTTAGACATTAAGTTCCCTCCTAGGAAAGTGAGAAACACCACTACCTACCTAAATAATTTTAGTTCCTCCAATTAAATAATACATACATATATTATGGATGAGGCTTTGAGCAGCCTGATCTAGTGGAAGGTGTCCCTTTCCATGGCAGGAGGGGTGGAACAGGATGACTTTTAAGGTCCTTTGCAATCCAAACCCTTCTATCATTCTGTGATTTTACATGCATACCCAATTATCCATGTTATATTTTCCACATGCATTTTATTTGTGCTACTGAAATGCATGTCTCAAACTTTATTTGCCACTGGTGCTTTTTTTCCCCCAAGAAAGCTTAAATAGAATATGATAGGCCTTCACCTATCCATCAAGCTCAGTGGGTGAGGCAAGCGTAAGTTTGTTCAGTACTCATTGCTGCATTACGAAAAAAGTTTTGAAATTACAAGAAAAAGTATGCATACATTACTGTATCCCTATGACTTTGACCCACAGAAGGAGAAAGGAGAAGTAATGAGGATTTCCTTATAAACAAATAAAAGTTTATCTGTTGAGAGCTCTCCTTTTCTGTTAAAACATACCTGTAAGAAAAAATGTGGTTAAAAATAACCACTTAGTTGTACTCTGACAGTTGTCTATCAAATATATGCAACTGAATGTTTTTAAATCAAAAACTAATGCTCCTTCTCATTCAGGCAGTCTGCAACTGTCGCATCCGCTCTTCATCTTCTTTTCATTATATTTTTCAGATAAGATGGTAAATAAGTTAAGAATTTCCTATTCTTGGGAACCGAGGATGGCATCTTTCAGTGTCTTCAGCTAACAGGCAACTTCCAACCCACTCTCACTAGCATCTGAAGTCAAGGTGCTGGGCTTTGAGCAGCAGTGACTGAGGCATGGGCGTACTCTCCTCTCCTGGCTCTGCAGGGATAAGAACACTAATATATGGAAAAAAAATCTTCAGCTCGATTCTTCAGAGCCTGCCTGCCTACAGCTTCTCGAGGTCTTCAGATGCATCCCGACTTTCCCACTGATTGTAGAAGGGGACTGATGAGACCACTGTGACCACCTAAAAACCACTTGAAAGGAGCATATCTCTGCTTTTGAAATAAAGCACAAACTGTATATATCTAATTTGCACCGCATTGATATCATTGATTTGTTCATTAGTCTTTGCATATTACATTGCAACTTCCAGAATTATCATAGCCCAATTATTCACTCTGACATAATAAATAGTGATGACAAAAAAAAAATCCTTAAAATGGAAAAGCTGTAAATAAGTCCTTTTTCAGAATAATATTGCTTGACTGGCAAAAAGTCTTATCACCACGTATTCCTTCTTTGCTCCTTTCAAGGAGGAAAACCCACGCAGTAGATACTGTCTGTGGGCATTTTAACCAAACACCCTCAGTCTCTCTTACAGATGAATTTTGAAGGTAATATAGAAATCATGCCACAACATATTTTAATTTCCCTAAAATCACAAATATTGCTCATTTTTTAATACTCTAGCTACTAAAATGTACTGATAAACACATCGAATTGGATGGCCTACAGGAAGTAGGCCACGTGCTGTGAATGTTGGCGTTGTCCTATGCAGGGACAGCAGTTGGACTCAGTGATCCCTGTGGGTCCTTTCCAACTCGGGTCATTCTGTGATTCTGTGTCTGTGTAAGAGAAGGTGATGTCATTTCTCTGAACTCCCTTTACTAGGGCTGACAGAGCCTCCAGTTAAACTCCTTAACTGGTATAAGCTGTTCAGCTTTGACAGGTGGAAAGACTGGGCTTGTGTAGCCTAGAGAAGAGAAGGCTCTGGCGAGGCCTTATAACAACCTTTTAGTACTTGAAGGGGGCTACTGGAAAACTGAGGAAGGGCTCTTTATCAAGGAGTGCAGTGATAGTGCGAGAGGTAATGGTTTTAAGCTGGAACGGGAGATTTGGATCAGGTATTAGGAATAAGCTTTTTCTGTGAGGGTGGTGAGGCACTGGCACAGATTACGCAGAGAAGTTGTGGAAATCCCATCCCTGGAGGTGGTCAAGGCCAGGCTGGATGAGGCTTTGATCCAGTGGAAGGCATCCCTGCCCATGGCAGGGGGTTGGAACCAGATGACTTTGAGGTCCCTTCCAACCCAAACCATTCAATGAGGCTATGATTCTCATTTCCTTTGTTATTTGTCCATCAGTTTAAGCTAGCATCTTCAGGTTTCATTCTGTAATATCTCAGAGCCAAGCAACTGTATGTTCTATCTGGGATTGTTCTCTGGGCCATGCTACCAGAGTTTTCCTGGTCCAAGAATGATTTTTTTTTTTCTCTCCTGCTCCCTGATAAACACTGGCTAAGTGTGTTTAATTTGTAACTCGAGGGCTCTAATTAGATACTTGCTCAAGTGGGAGGATGAAAGAAATTAAGTATTGTAGCTTGCACACCTGAATATTTCCCTATTTTTGTAGGGTTCTTCAGGTCCTTTTCTGGTTTATTTTAACAATGAGTGAAAAATTAAGATTCAAATGTTTAGCTATATTTCTTTCTGCTTCAATTCTCTTGCTCTGAAAAAAACAGCACAGTTGCATAATATGTGAAATTCAGTCCCTAAAAACCATCTGCTCAGTCTACTTTCATTAGTACCTCACATCAAGAGGTTTGGTTTCTTGGATTTTATTTTTGTAACACGGACACCATTACTTAATCATCTAATAAAAATACACAAGTTCAGTTTTCATGTTCATACAGGGAAGCTGTGCTCACAAATTACTCATCCCTGGCATGTCTCAGCTGTCAATTTTGCAAAACCTGTTTATGATTAAAGCCACTTATGTATTGTGCACACTTCACGTGTTTTACGTGCCTGTTTACTTTTGCTCATATTTAGTATCTCCAAATATGAAACATTACTGAAGCCTTATTATAATCTCATTCATATTAATGAATGCCAGAAGAGAATACCTGAGACATCAGTAAAGCCACCCAGATGTAATGGAATTTAACAGTCAGAACAACTACAGGTCAATTAAACGCTCTCAAGTTCTGCAATAAAAACAACCATCACAGCTAGTTAATTGATGTGAGCTCTCACTGAGAACAGGGTACTGGAACTCATTTACTCAGTGTGGCCTCACCTATTTTTCAGGGAAATGCTGAAGCTCAAACATAAATTCAAGGAAGTTCAGTACTCTGGGATTCTCCAGTATTCCATCTAGATGCACTGGAGGAAATCCATCTGAGGACCCAGCAGAACCTTCACGTACCTTGCAGTTCCCATGCTTGCAGGCCATGTCTGCAAGAGCTTCAGTGGTGCAGGTGCAGTGAGCTCTGAGGAGACAGCCCCAAGCACCCCAGGGGCAATATTTGAGGTGGCAGAGGGGAAAGAATCGCTACCTGGAGCAAGTGTATTTATCAGTATAGATGTAATCTGTACATTGGAAAGATTAAAGTCTCATCCTACATCTCATTTAGAAGAAGAATTTTTTCTATCCCTAAACTAAAAACCATTAACTCCTCCTAACTTTATTCAACAGTTCACAGATGCACAGATTGTAGTTTCCTGCTTGTGAAACAAAAAAAAATATTAATCAAAGAAAAGAGGCATGAGGTTTATTTAAAGGGGCTGTTTTAATAAGGTATTGCAGACTTCTTTGAGTAGCCCACAATTCTAATGACTGCTTTATTAGCTGAAACAGCAATAAGTTAGTGTTCTTATCAGCATAGCTCTAGAAAATCTTCTCTATGTTTTGATTTTTCTTACCTCAATTTTATATATAGTCTTTACGGTGCAATACTTTAAATTTGCAATTGAAGCTGTCAAAATAAATTGGAAAAAAAATTTAAGATGAAGATCTGCATAGAAGTTATTTCTGATTGTTCAGCATGCAATAGATATTTCAAGTCTTAAAAAATGAAGATGAAAATCTATATCCAAAATTTTTCTCTTATCATGAAACACCACCCAAGATTATTTAAATGTTTATTGTCTGCTAATAAACATGTGAAATGGCCAAAATTTCCATTTCCTGAATTCACTGATTAAAAATAGGAACTTTTAAGTGCAGTAGAAAGAAGCTCAAAAGGGTTCAGAAAGGAGCACAATATTTAGAAATCTATGCTGCACCAAAAGCCTACATAATACCAATCAATTCAGTTGATAAAGAAGCATTTAATTGTAATGTGGAGAACATACACGGGAAAGATTCTTTACAACTTAAGTTAGGCTCCCTTAATTTTTTTTAATGAGATGAAGCTAGAGACGATCAAGGATGTATATTTACTATGTCACCTAACTGTTAGAATTCCTGCAGGACAGAAAGAATACAAATAAACAAGTGAAAAAGTCCTTAGCCCGCTGTGTTTACAGTAAAGCATTACAGAGGCAACATCCATAGAAATACATGAGCCAAACTGAATGCTGCAGGCAGCAGTCTCAGAACAGCACCTATCCCTGATGAAAAACCCAACCTAATCAGATCTGACACGAAGAGAGGGTATTAACGAAGGTTTCCAAGGGTAATGAGTTCATTTTTAACAGATGTTCAGAAGGAGCGGCTCCAAAGAGCAGCTGTGCTCAGGACAGTGGCAGTAAATAGATGACATTATACAGATGGGCTGCTTGTGTATCTTGTCACATCATGATTTACTAGAAAATAAAGATTGAGTTTCCACCTGGGTATGAAGCTCTCTTTTTTTGTTGGAGGCAGAGTAAAGCATTTTTGCCATCTTTTAGTATCTTAGTTTAAAAGAAATGCACATCAAAGTCTACTACTCTGATTTTTTTTTTGAGTCTACTTGTATTTAATATTTTTCAGTAAAATTGCAGCCCATTTTTTGTTCAGAAAACATCAGCTTATAGTATGGTCAAATATTGATTCTTGGATATCTTGAAGAAATTAAATTTTGGTCCATTCTACAGTAAAGAGATATATTATTGTTCTCTTCCAGCCCATACTATGTCTAAGCATTGCTAGCCAACTGAAGTTTAATGGAAAAATATTTTCTCATGGTTAAAGCTACCAAAGGTGCAATTTAAACTATTCCTACAAAGCATTTTTTTTATTGCCTATAGGAAAGCTGGGGAGGGGCTCTTTATGAGGGTGTGTAGTGATAGGACAAAGGGTAACAGTTCTAAGCTGAAAGAGGAGAGATTTAGATATTAGGAAGAAATTTTTTTACTGTAGGGTGGTGAGGCACTGGCACAAGTTGCCCAGAGAAGTCGTGGATGCCCCATTGCTGGAGGTGTTAAAGGTCAGGTTTGTTGGGGATCTGAGCAACCTGATCCAGTGGGAGGTGTCCCTGCTTATGGCAGGAGGGTTGGAACTGGGTGATCTTTAAGGTCCCTTCCAACCCAAACCATTCTATGCTTCCATGAAAGCACTTCGCATCCTTATAAAATATTAAGGCATTCTTGTAACATTGAGAACAAATTAAAAAGCAAGTTTCCCTGCATTCCTGTATTTATCAGTAAGTTGTGTCATAGTGTAGGTCTAATGTACTTAAAACCAAGTGTGATAAAACAGTATCCAGAATACTTCTTTTTCCTCATTATTTTGATATTTTTGTGTGAACACTTGTAAGAACACCACACACTGGCAAAGATTCAATTAGCATAAAATAAAATATTCAAGTACCATGCCAACTTTGGGTTATTTCCAGGGCTACTTAAGCATCTAATCACTTCATAATCTTTGACAGAAAATCATCAGTAATGGGATATTCTGACTCACATAACTCACATTTATGACCCATTATCTCAAGAAGTTTAGATTCTTACACTCTGTGAAGTTTTCCTACTCTACGTAAAATATGAATAGCAATAGCCACATGTCCAGCACCCTCTGAGATCAGACTCTGTCCTGTGTAATCTTTGTTAAGACACTTGTCAGGGAAGGACAGTTTATTTCCAGAACATCACTCTTCATTCTTCAAATTACAGGATTTGGTGAATCCTCTTTCCCCAGACAGTACCATCTGTAAGCCTTGCCTGGTATCTTTCCGCACCTAAGAAAATGCCATCTTGTGAACGCCCTAGAAGACACCGCTGTGAAATCTTCCTAGATGCAACCAAGCCTGACAATGCAAACTCCTTAAAATACAAACCAGCACAGTATTCCCTACTCCATGTGTTTACAGCTCAGAGTGAAGAACAGGCTCTTCACTCAATAAGCAGTGAAGAACTACCCATTCCTGATCCTAGATCTAAGCAAAGGGAGCCTGAACTTACTGAGCCCCTGAAGATCAAGACAGGCTTACAGTAACTCTTGTTAGACCATAGCAACTCTTCAAAATTGCATTCCGATGGGTGCTTCTAACAAATTTAACTACCAAGCAAAAAGCCATCTCCTACAAAACAGACAAAAAAGAAGAGAGATCTTTGTGAACGTTTCTGGATCCTTGTGAATATAACCTGGTTCACTGGATAATCCCTTCTTATTCACTGTCTATAAATAAGGTTTGTGAACTCTGGAAACTCTGGAAAAAAAAAAAAAAGGTCCTTCATTCCTCTGTCTTTGTTAAACTTGAGGAATTCACTCTTGCCTTTCCTGTATTGTCAGACTGAGACCACCAAAGACACTATCTCCAATTTTCCTTTACGGGCATTTGCTTCCCTATTCTCTTTCCTTGTGAGAGAGAACTCTTCCTTTACTTCTCAAACCATAACAACTTTTGAGTAGATAAGTAGGAATGAAAGACAAGGAATTCCTTTATTGCAGTTAAAGGAACTCTCCATTTCCTTTTGCCTGAGAAGAACCACCTGGAACACTCTACAATTTTCCAAGCTTGATCTTGGAAAAAGCTCTTAACCTTAATTATGCGAGTGGATTAAAAAAAAATTGATCAAATTAAATATAAATTTGCCATAGACATAGCTTCTGTTTGCTTTAAAAGTGTCTTAAACATTGCAACCCAGGAATTCCCAAAGCATTTCTTCCTAATGCTGTAAATGCAAAGTTTTTTATTTCTAGAAAAAAAAAAAAGTTGACAGAAAACATGCATCACCACAACATCACCAAAAATTCAAAAGCTTGGTAATTCTCATTTTTGGACACTTCAGTGTATAGAGTAGGGACCACAAGCTTCAGAAAAAGAAAACAGTGAAAGTAGTGACGTGCCAGTATTTCCTGTACAGATAGATGGGCAGATCTGCATGTGCCTGTCTCTGATAACACAACTTGATACTGCAGACTTTATGGGAGTACATAAAGCTTTGTTACAGAAATAGCAGTACTAAACTTCTGCACATAAATTCACTGGACAGTAAACTCAAGCTGTGAGGAACACCATTTTGTGATTAAGACAACACTGAAATGTGTTCTTCTTGCTCCCTTTTGTTTTTTTCCTTTTCCCTTAAATTGTTAATTAGAAAATAACTATCCCTTATGGCCACAGGGGTGATCTTCAAAGAAGGGAAATCAGTGATGGTCTTGTCAAAGCAGCTCTTTGTTCTGACTATGCAGCTAGTTGGTATAATCCTGAGCACCAGCAACGCTCTGGACAGTCCATGAATATCTTGGTACAAGTGGGTGAAGCTTCTGATTTCTGTACAACTGGAGACAAACACATCACAAGCCTGGCAGGACCCTACAACACTGCTAGAACAGTTCACTACAAATAAACAAAGAATGCAAGAGCATGGATGTCAGTAGCAGCCTTTGAAAGCATATATTATAGCAGGTAGCAAGCCCACAACTACCTAGCTATTCCTGATTAACTCCACATGAGAGAACGAGGATCTGGTTTCCATTTAGCTTAAAATACTATCACTTCTTATGACATAAATGCACATGAAACTAATCTGGACCCTTTTTGGACCCACAGTTCAATATAAAGCACGATGTGTAATACAAGTACAGTAATGGAAAATGTTCTTATCACACTGCCACCTACTTGTTCCCTAGCAGCACACATTGCACTTACTGTGGTATTTAGGCACTGAGAATGGAAAAGAAAGTTTATATGGCAGAATTCAGCAAAACTAAGGACGCCTCTGCATTTAAATGTCAACCCAAGAAGTTAAGGAAAAAAAACAGAAGACCAATCATGCTCTCTCTGGAGTGTAAAATGGCTTCAACAGCTTTGTTTACATAGATAATATACCAATGTTGTAAGGATAAGTGGGATTTACAATAATTTCTTGTAGAAAACAAGATTTCTCAGTTTATTCAAAATACGGAGCAGGTATATTAACCAAAATCAAGCATCTTCCGAAGGCTCTTTGATTGTAATTACAAACAATCTCTATTATTCTTAAAAAGTTGAAGTTTATTAACATGCACCAAAATGAGCACAAAAGTATTGTCATCTCTAATGCAAACCTAGCATTTAAAGGATTTAAAATTAGAACTTCTAACTGATACGGTCTAAATACATAGGTGCAGGGACAAACAGTCCTGGATGAAACTGCTTATGCAAAGTAGGGCTTTGGTTATTAGCATAGAGCTGTCATTCAAAAACTACTCAAAGTGTTAAACAGTTGACTGAAAAATCTCAGACTGTGCAAGTTTTCTCTGAATTGAAACTGATATTGTGTATACAATCCTCTCAAAAAAACTAGTTCTGAACTTTAGCACTTCTCCTTCCCTAGATTTCTCATTTGGAAGTAACTGTTCTAAAAAACAAGTCTCTACATATTTGATTTTTTTTTTGAGGCGTTTGATTTTTTTAATCAGATTTAGCAAATAAAAATGGGAAGCAGCAGGAAATTTAAGATACGAAAGAGAATACCTCAGTTCTCTGAAAGAGAACAGGTTACTTTAGTTAAGGTAATAATTTTTGGTAAACTTTTCTTTCCCTTCTTTTTTGATTTTTCAAAGGAAACACATGAAGCATTTTTTCAGAGTTTGTAGCGATACCTGCAGCTTTCACTTCACTTAATTTGGTGTCTTGAAGCAGAAGCCAACAGATGTTTTCTTGTCTTGGCCTCTAGCACTAGCAACACACACACACACCCCAGTGCCTCTGACCTGAAAACTCAGTATTAAAGTACCTTTTTTACCCCTCTTCATGAAGATTCCTCCTTCTGTTAAGATCAAGCATGTTCCCCGTTTTCCTGCCTCTATCCCACAATTCCAGCTTTTTTATAAGACTAATTTTTGCCGGAAGGGGTGGGAGCGTTTAACAGCAGAAGAAAGATTTCATTAACACCTCTCTGAAGGTGATGGCATGAAGTTTGTGTCTGCAGCTGACAAAGCCAGACCAGCAAGACCCTTGACATGTGATCCATCCGAGAAGTGCCTACACCTGGGGAACCAGAGTAGCCACAGAAGTGGAATTACTGGATATATGTCTGTCACCATTGCAGGTAGGAGAAAGGAAGCAATCTACAGTAGCCACAGCAGACAGTTTAACAGGACAGACAGGACTTCACATGCAGCACACACAAAAAATCTTGTATTACATTAAATCACACTCAGCTGTAACTTTTCTCTTGAGTATTAATTGTAAATTGGAATTCAGGTTAAAGAGAGATTTGCTACCTTACAAATTTTTGAACTAAGCGTGAAAAGATTATTAATGTATCATGTTTTCTGCTAGTTGGTAGCTAGACCATTCAATTAGTTTATTAATATTTGGGGAAATGTGTTCATTAAAAAAAAGCCTTAAGCTATGCACACAATGTATATGTTTTCAGCATGTTTTCTGCAACCTAAATAAAAAAGAGTTCATTTCACAGAGCATCTTTCATCCCTGCCACCTCCTTTTTTTCCCTGTCAAAGATAAAGCTTGTATAAAGTTTGGAAAAACAATTTTTCACTGTATTAAAATGGCAGATTTTGAAGATAGATAAGCCATATTGTTTACAGGAAATTATTTCTGTACTGAGAAAGCGATGTTATCAGACAACAAATGATCCAGACTGACATAAACTCCATTTCCTTCTTTCTGCTTACAGGGCCTATGCATTGTTTCATGGGTTAGGTCTTTTAAAGATGCACACATTAGAGGTCTGCTATTACTTAAGGGAGAAAAAAGCCCCTACCACATTAAAGATGTCCTGAACAGACCACAGCATAGAATCACAGAATAGTTTGGGTTGGAAGGAACCTTACAGATCATCCAGTTCCAACCCCCTAGCCATGGGCAGGGACACCTTCCACTGGATTAGGTTTCTCAAAGCCTCATTCAACACTTCTAAGGATGGGGCTTCCACAACTTGTCTGGGCAACCTCTTCCAGTGCCTCACCACCAGTACTGGAAGACTACTACTCAAACTCAAGTACTACACACGGATTCAATAGTGTTTGAGAGTATTATGTGGAAGTTTTCAGCAGTTTTAGCTATGCCCTTACTTATCACAGAAATCCTACAAAACATGAACTAAGTTCGTTAGAACTGGCACAGCTGGTTAAGATGGAGTGCACTGAGTTACACAAAAAACAAACTTAGTGAACACCGTAAGAGAAGGTGGATGTCAGTGCACTTTTATCTAAATAAGCATTTTGATTTTTAGCATAACAAGAACAGGAGGCATTCAAGAGAAAAATAAATGCATGCTTTCAAAATAGTCATTAAAAAAATCACTAATGTTTTTTCAAGAGAAATTTAATTTTTGTCTAATGTTAAGTGACTTACCATTGCCACCAGATGTATGTAAAACTTTCAGACAATGTTATAAATCATGGACACTATTATTTTCCCAGCTTTTTCTGCCATTTTGTTTTAAGCTGACATTGGTGCCATGGCATTATGACTTTTATGTTCAAAAAGAACCAACACAATGGAAAAGTGAACTGTGTTTTAACACAGAGCTTCACATTCTGCAGTGTTATTCTATGCTTGGAATCTTTGAACACATCTTCTAGGTTCAAAGATTATCTTTTTGTTTTACTTTAGCACAAACTAGAATGGCAAACGTTACCCAATAAATACAAGCTGAGGATAAACAGTATGGGAATTAGGATATTTAATTCTCAAATCAAGATTTTCACAGTAAAACAAGTTTACAGCTTACACTTCTGCAACAACTGCACATGTAGCTAAGAATATGGAAGGATGCACACAGCCACAATACTCATTCTTCTATCAAATCCTCACTAAAAAAAAAAAAATCCAACAAAACCAACCCAGCAGTTTGGCTTAGCTTTAGAAATTTCATCTCATGATACTGATCCCGATACTTTTCAGTGTGTTGTTTCCCTTTGGAGGAGCCAAACTACTTGAAATTGTTTGATGACCATAACAAGATGTTGCTCACGTATGTGAATTTCAATGAAGAAAAATTCTCTTTACAATTTTGATAATGTTTATGCCTTGTAAGAAATGTTACATGTCAGAGTCTGAGACTTTCCAATATTAATTGTGCTTCATAATTTGGATGAATTCTATGTCCTTCATTCTCCAAAACTCAAAAATAAATATTTGAGTTCTTCTTGGACAGTTAGATTTGGTACTTAATATTCTCCTAATGCTGGACCCATAATTCATTTAGCATCACATCCAGCACTAACTAGTAGGAATGGGATTCCAGGAGATAACACATGATACAAGAGGAGTCACATAGAAAACAATAAAAGCTCATCTCCTTCATTGTTTTACTACCCAGATTTTCCCCATCAAAATCATAGAATCGTAACATTGGAAAAGTCCTCTGAAATCATCAAGTCCAACCGTACCGGTCCCCTTACTAAACCATGTCCCTAAGAAACTCATCCACCCGCCTTTGAAACACCTCCAGGGATGGCGACTCAACCACCTCCCTCGGCAGCTGTTCCAGTGTCTGACCCCCCTTTCAGTGAAAAGACTTTTCCTGATGTCCAGTCTAAACCTCCCCTGGTGCAACTTGCAGCCATTTCCTCTTGTCCTATCACTTGTCACTTGGGAGAAGAGACCAGCACCCACCTCGCCACAGCCTCCTTTCAGGAGTTCCCTCAGCCGCTCCTTGTAGGACTTGTTCTCCAGCCCCTTCGCCAGCCTCACTGCCCTTCTCTGGACACGCTCCCAACACCTCAGTGTCCTTCTTGTACTGAGGGGCCCAGAACTGAACACAGTACTCCAGGTGTGTCCTCACCAGTGCTGAGTACAGGGGCACGATCACCTCCCTTGTCCTGCTGGCCACGCTGTTTCTGATACAGGCCAAGATGCCATTGGCCCTCTTAGCCACCTGACTAGGAGGATATTTCTCATTTTGTTAGCTATAAAGTGCAACAGAAATGGTTAAATCTTAGTAATTTTACTAGTTTAATGATCTATTGTTTGTCTTACCCATATTGGGTATTCCTTCTTTGACGATAAGCAAGTCAGTAACAAGTAATAAATCACTACTGCAATCAAGAATGGAAGATTCAAGATAAGATTTTAGGTTGTTTATTATCAGGGTATCAGAAGTTACTTTTCAAGCAAAGATATATTGTCAGTTTATTTGCACTTAGAAAAAGATACAGATTTCAGCAGTTAAAGACTGTTTCACAATAAACATATGTCTTTATACAGCCAATATAAATATAATGAGAATTAAGTCTTTTTAGAAATACATACTACTTCCACAGAACTTAAGAGTATTTACAATACAATGAGCTTTTTGGAATACTACTGAAAAATAGTATTCATTATTGCCAAAAATGTCACTTGAACACTGAGGAAAGCTGCCTTTCCAAGTCAGCTGAAGTAAACATCCACCCCCAGCTCAAACATGTTATAGCTGGAGTGCAGGATGTTTACAAGAACTAAAATTTAGCTTAACAATACAAATACGTTGTCTTTTAAGATACTAAAAAAATGAATCTGCACAGATGTACTTCAGTATATTGTGAGCTACAATTTCCACAACTCATAAGACAGATGCAAATTTAATAAGCCTCACCGACATTATAATGGTGCAACACCTGTTTGTAATACTTAATGGTCTAAATATGAAAACACTAACACATGAACAGTCCTTGACAGAAGGAAAGAGAGACAGGTTTCTCTCAGCCCCATGGTGATCAGCATTCTGTTGCACGTACCTGCCAAGGCCCTTGATGCTCAGAGTGGACACTTTCTACCAATCTCAAACTTAAGTCATTTTCAAAATTGAAACTGAACACCAAAAAAATATATGGGAGATTAATGGGGTGGTATGAACTGGGTAACAGCCCTCTGAGATGTCCATCTCAAACTGCTCATACCTCATTACGGTGTTGAACATTTTAACAGTTTCCTTAGGGTGATAAGTTTTGCTACATTTGTACATCTTTATTTGTGTTGCATTTTCTTAAATTAATTCCTTCTCCAGAACTTTCTCACGATACTCCTATTACTTCAGTCATTTTCATTCTTATTTTCCTCCACATGGATCTAGCTAATCAGAAACAGAAGTCATTATCAGAAAGAAAGCAGGACACTGTTAGTTTAGCTTCGACATCCTATTTTAGATTTTAGAGTTAAGTTTAATTTAATGTCTACAATCTTAAACAAACAAGATCCCAGCAGTTCAAGAAAAGAATATGTCGATAAACTCAATCAGCCAAGAGGCCAAGTCTTAGCCTTCTCAAAGTTCTTCCTTGAACAGGTGCTTTGCAGATTTACTGAGGGAAAGGAACCACAAACACAGGTTATTTCATACACAGAGGAGGCAGGGGAAGCCCTCCAAATGTTTAACAGTTGTTCTCTGCATGAAGAAAAACACGAGCTTAGGCATTTCTGCTGAATGCAGCAGTGAGTACACAGCAAGAAAAGACAGCATTTCACAGAGGCCAGTCTAAAGTCAGCAAGAACTTTGATGTATTGCTTTTTAAGCAGTCATAAAAACAGCTCAGAGGTAAGCCCCAGGCAATTAATCCCGACCGCAAACAGAAGGTCTTCACAGGCATTCCACTTGCTCAGCAAGTGAGGACCTTTGCATTCCTCCCTAGCTTCCATCTCCAGAGTAATCATACGTTAACCTGCATATGCAGCATACAGCAGCCACCCAGAATTACTCGTCATGCATCAACAACTTCACTGTGGCCTCTGCACCACCAACTTGCTTTTCACTCAGGTATTCTCCTCTGCTTCAGAATCAGTGCACTGCAAAACATGAGAAGCTGATCCACAAGTCCTTACAATATAAGCAATAGTCACAGACCTTACGTTAACAAGATGGGGTAACTTGCTTGTCAATCATCAGGCTACCGTGTCAAAACTGCCTCTTCCATTCCCAAAATTGTATTTGTGACCCTGTGCTGCCTAACTCTGCAACAGTTGCTTCAACTCCTCCTCCTCCCCCCAGCAGATCTGCACGGCTCACATGCCAAATTCCCATCATTCCGCCCCATCAATCCCCGTATTGCAAGCTCACCTGGAATTACTGCATAAATACATACAGACTTTAAGAGACTCATCCAGCTTCTTCCGTTGCAAACAACAGCCATGTTTGAGACCCATTAAGATGTTCAGTACTTTGTAGTTCATGTACGTAAAAAGGATATACTTGTATTTCCAATATTTGGGAAAAAATAAACAAAAATACAGTTTTTAAAAAATTATTTATTTCTCACAGTAACAAGTCACTTCCATTTTTTTTCATGTGAAGACATACGACAGCTGTGTTTGAGGGCATGCATAAGATATCAGTACAATATAAATGTATGCAAAAGTAAAATTCCAAAGGCTGGACTGAAATTGCATATTAAGTAAGCTTATAAAAAAAACACAAACCGACGATGTTACCTGGCAAGTGGAAAGGCTAAGATAGCACTAAGCAAAATGTCTGCTACATTAATTATAACATGCTTTCTTTCATCATTCACAGAAGTTAACAGAAAACACTTCCTTTCCTCCAAGTCCAAATACTATACAGAACTAGGAAATGCTAAAAATTTACGGCAAAGAAAGCTCGGAAATCAACTACCAGCACTTTTTTTAAAAGAAGAAATCAAGATCTATAGTTACTGTTTCAAAGTAATTTTTATAAATATACCAACATGAATTATCAAGTCAAAGAGTTAATATTTAAAAAATGTCATTTTCACTGAGATTAAGCATGCAATTTGCTTTAAAAGCAAACCTTTGTAGAGGTGCTAGCAATGAACTGGATCAATAAATAAATAAGTTCAGCACCTTCTACCACTGCACATGCTTCTACGTCCCAGACAGAATACCCAGGGAACAGAAACAAAATAGTTACAGTCCTGGGAGCACTATAGAAGATCGAACCTTGGTTCAGTTTTGTTCATTTGCTGCCTGCTTAAAAGTCATTACCTTTCTAATGCTTATTAGTCCAGCCTTCCCAGGACTACAAAACCCTAATAGTTTATACTCTGCTAAATTAAACACAAAATCTTGTAGTTTTCTAAGTATTTGTATTTTTGGACATAATCTTCTTTTAAAGAATCATTACAGCAAAGTTGAACAAATAATACCTAGGTCTACTCTACTATCAAATAAACTAAGCACTTTTTCTTTTACGTGTTAGGGAATAAAAAGATAACATTTTGGGAGGGGGAAGAATGGAGTAAAACAGTGCAAGAGTATTTTCTGTTCTAGCAGCAGCAGAAATTACTGGCATGGGCCATTCCTTTAAAAACAGAAGACTAGAGAGAAACAAAAGAGAAAAGCAATTCCAGACAAGAAGCAGGGAACAGCACGTGCAGATCTCACTTAGAAAAAAAGAGGAAAGTGCTTAACCTTTTTGGCAGATAGCTGCTCTTGTCCACATGATTCCTTTAAGTCATTTTGGACACGAATCACTGAAGAGTTAATTCTGAAGATATACTCTCAAAAGCTGTTATTTACATGAAAACCAAACCTTTGTCATTGTGGGGTGGTGCTGGTGTAGCACAAAGATGACCATACCACAAACAACTGTGTATGCTATGCATTGTTAGTGCAAAAATACTTCCTCTGCCCTATTTCTTAACCTTATTTTGGCCTTGGGTTACATCCAGCTTACAAACAATAAGAGAACCACCCACTCATGGAGACTCAAAATGTGGAACTTCAGGAAAAAAAAAACAAACCAGAAAGCAATGGCCAATAAAATGCCTGCTAAGTATTTTACAGCATTTATAATAATTTTTCCTAAGTGTCATAAGTAATGAAAGCTGCTAAAACAGACAATTCACAAAGCAGGTCTGGTTTATGGATAATGGCACAGGAACTTAACCACCACTTGCCGTTACGTTCCAGCGAAGCATAGTTCCGTAGCTCACACTACACAGCAGTGAGGAACTCTGTTCCAAGTGATCCATCTGCAACAGCTTTGTATCTCCATCTCAGACTAGGTTTCAGGAAATCGTACCTATGCTATTAATAACAATCAGGGTAACTCACTTGAAGGCAATTCAGCTGTGTCTACAGAAACAGCGATAGAGAGATAAATATGCACATATATAACTCGGAGAGCTCTTCCTTCTGATGTTGTCCAAGAATAGCCAGGTGCAGCAAACATCTGACTGAAAGCTAGAACTGGTACAGCTTCCAGTCGGGGATGTTTACAGCAACAGACTACTACACATCACTGCGACTGTCTAACAGTACAGAGCAGCCAGTCACCTTTACTGGAGGGGAAATAAAAAAAGACAAGATTTAAGACATGCTTCTAGAACATTCTAACCAGTTACTCTTCAGCTAATTCTGAAGAATATTATTTCCATATTCAGTAACAAAAATACAGTTCTAGATCCTCAGCTTACATTAAATTAACAAAGTTTAAGTACAGCACATTAGAATATATGTCTCAATTTTTAATATGCATTTTAAGATGCTCCTTTAGGTTCAAATTTATTTTTATTTTATTTATATTTTATATTTATTTATAAATAAATATTTTATTCATACAATTGAAATATACACAAAAAGGATCCCTTGACTTTACTTTCCTGTACCCTCATTCCTAGAGCTCTTAAAATAAATGGATTTCCACTTTGCACATCCGATGAACTTTGCCTTTCATAATTACGTATATTTTTAAATAAGTCTATATGCAAAATTAAAGACAGTAGTAAAATAAGTTATGTTCATAATAAGGAAAACATTAGAAACATGACAATTATGAAAACATTTTGAGTGTCAGAATCCTACTTGATCAATTTAAAACTCTATCACAATGAACTAATAAAAAACCAACCCCAAACCCACCTATCTTTGGGTAAGCATTAAAGGAGAGGGACACGGTGGGAAGCAAACAGTAACAGCCTCAGGAAGCAACCATTTTACTTCCTATCTTCAATAAGATACCATCAAAACTCCCACAAGAACCATTATAATATTAAAAATTACCATTTACAATGCATAAGACTTAAAGGGGAAATAATACATTACTTTGGTTTAATTTAAATTAGGTGCATTGTACTGAATTAGTTTTGGTACATTCTCCCAATGATCCAAATCCACACTGTTGTGCACAGAGTTAATCCAAAAGTCAAAATTCAAAGGACCCCTGCAGTGCTTCTGCAATTGCAGAAGTTTCCCCTGTCTTTGCGATGTTTGTGGTGGGTCTGAAACTGCTATCAGAATCTTTCTGTTTAACCATATAACGCTGGCTTGATCATATTCATGTAATACTTGTGTCTTAATTTTACAGTTTTAGGGAAATTCCATCCTTTTATTAACCGAGTGAAAGCAGATTGCTATACTCCCATTTAGCAGTCTCTACCCCTTCAGAAAGAAAAGAATTTTGCACATGAATGGTTTTCACTGTCAGATTATACACACAATTCTGCAATTTAAGGTTGAGAAATTACAATAAGGAGTTTAAAAGTGAAGAAAAAAACTAAAATAATCAAGATTTCTGTTACAGAAACCCAATCACATCAGGTTTTCAACTAAAAGTTTCCTCCTGAAACACAAAAATTTAGTAGTAAGTGGATTTAGGTTATTGCAGCAGTATGCCAAGATTAATGAGGAAGCTGCATGCAGTCACTATGGATACCATGCTGACCTTCATTATTTTTGAGAATAAATAGTTAAAAGCCAGTGGTCATTTGCAACAAAGGCCTCTTCAGGCTGTTCCAAAACTGAAAATTCCCATTTTAGAGTGGAAAGAAATAGGCTATTTCATGCAGAGGTAGGCACATGGTATTTGACTAATTAGGCTGCTGAGCATTAAGTTGCAGTGAACCATTTCTTCTATTACTTTCCTTTAACAGTTACTTCTTAAGGAGTAATGAAGGTTACTACAATGTCACCTGCCCCAAGACAACAAATTCCGCACAACCTCCTTTGGCTTTAACATCTAAATCATGACAAAATAGCCCACACAGCCAACAAGCAAGCATCTTGCTGCTTTATCACATTCACTGTCGACTACAAATACTTACACAGCAACTTACAAAATTATTATATTTGTATAAAAGTTAGAATTTTCATTTCTAAATATGGTGCTAAACAAGGCAGAGGCACTGCAGATCACGCTGTACAATTACATGCTTGAAAGATACAACTTCTATAAAAATTCAATCAAAATTGAAGCTGTGTATTTATTAAGAAGCACCTTCAACTATTCTCCCAAACACATCCTTTTTTAAAAAAAATTAGAAGCAGACAGCATACTCCAGCTTTCATTGAAGGCACCACCCTCTCATTTTCATGAAGCTTGAATGCGCTGAAAACCAACAGCATTTATTCCAATGTCATCCCAAACTGAGCAATATTGACTGTCAGCTTCTGTTAATGCCTTAACTGCTTTTCTTAAGAGAAGCAATAAAGATATTCTTTGAAGTTCCAAATCCCCTCCTAACGCCACAGGTAAAGAACACATGGAATGCTGCAAAGCTTCAAGACTACATCAATTCCTTCCGGTATAGGAAATCTACCCATTCGTCACTGTGACTGCCACATACCATGACCTGCCTGGGAACTGTCAGTCCTCCAAAATAACAGAAAAGGTTTTACACTAAAACCAGACTCTGTTACGATACCTAAAGTTTATGTTCATTCACATTTCCAAATAAAAGCCATACAGGCCACAGAGATTTACGCCATCTTTCCCAAGCCTCAAGCATTACTTTACCAGTCACACTGAACCTTTACTGCACCTTATATGGGCACCTTGAGCTAAGGGTTCAACCAGACAACAGGAAGGAGGGGAGGAAGGAGAAAAGAAGAGGGTGAGGAGGCAAGCAGCCAAAGAGAGCTGCTTCTTCTCCTCACTCTAGAACCAGCACAATCACTACAACTCATTGAATTTGAAGCTTCAGTTGTCACACAGAGAACAGTTAAATATAAATGGAGCCAAAGGAGTCAGTTCATGCACGCCTGCTCATTTAAGTGTTTTGGAGTTGCACAAAAATGGCTCAAACTGGCAGAGAGTGACAGAGGCTCACTACTGCTATGACTTCGGTTTTAGTCATATGTATTTACCAAAATTGAGAACTAAATATTAAATCCTAAATATAAAAGGGACTCCTGAACTGTGCACAAACTTCAGAAACAGTAGGAAGAACTATGCAGTGGAAGTCAACTTCCAGCATTCACCAGTTTTCTAGTAGTTAAATATGGATTTTATAATTCCCTATATACTACATTATAGTCTGTTTAAGGACTGATGCTACGTAAACTGATATGCTCTCATTATGCTGTTTTCTCTCTCCCCTACAAACTCCTCTTAAGTATAAATCTAGGCAAAAAAAATAATATAAATACAAACATTTAACAGATTCTTCCTCTTTTTACCTCATACTAATGTAATTGTACCAAACTGTATAAATACAAACCCATTCCTCTAATACCATAGTTAAGCAGGCAAAAGAGACTTTATATTGGAAGTCTTTTTTTCCCCCCACCTTTCTTTGGTGGGGAAGGACAGTCAGGGAGGAGAGAAGAACTTCTTTCTACTGGACAGTTTATTTCTACACTAAGTGCTCAAAAAAATTTCTACAACTCTGAAATATTGATTAAATTCTCACTATTTTTCTGCATTTTTCACTAACCCTATAGTTCACAAATATTTTTATTCCACTTTTTCAGGGATCACAAAATAAAAATGAAGTTCTTTGCCCTGGGTCAAACAGTGTATCTGAATCAGCATTACATTTTAAGAACTGTAGCCTGCAGCTCCTACATAATCCAAATCACATCATCTCTAGTAAAGCTTACGTCATGCCATGATTCACACGTGTGTGACTGCCTTGAATATTGACTGCATGTTGTCATGAGCTTCCATGTTCACTGGAGCACTTGAAGTTAAGAGTGCATGATGAATTATGACGAAGTAGGAGGCGCACAAAACTAGTTTTAACACTGCATTTTCTGTATATTTTCAACAAAGCATACACTATGCTTCTTTTATCACTAATACACATGCAGTACAACCAGTAATTTTGGTACAAGATTTTTGTCCCTCTTATAGGAAGAGAATGTTTGCCTCATTCCTGGTAAAGAGCTACACTGAAAGTAGATTGCTTAATTTGGGATAGATTCTTGGAGATACTTAATTACAACTATTTTACAGCTACCTCTATACGGCATGTCTCCATGTTATCCTGAAGAGTCTTCCAACTCCCAGTTTGGGCCCACAGTCTGCCTTTTCTTCTTTCAAGGTAACCAATATCTTTTGTCCAAGATGACAAAGCCATCAGTAGAAAATGAACTCTTTCTTTTTCAAGACATCTTTAAGTATAAAATTCAAAAGATCATCCAATCCATCCAATCTGAAAAACACAAAGATCACGCTACTGAATATACAAAAACAGATCTGATCACTCTCTTTCAGAGAGTGGAAGAGAGAAATAGGAGGGCAAAAGCAACCCTAAAACTTGACAAGAAACAGAAACTAAAAATGCATTTAATAGTTTGGTGGTTTTTTTTTTTGCAGTAGCATCAGAAGATTTCCACCCATTAACAAATAACCTAAATACATATAACAGAAACAATTCAGTCTTTACTGTTTCCAGTAGCCAGTTTCCTAAAATGTTGAAGCCCTCCAAAGCTAGCTCACTCAAGTATGGCCAAGCATGATGGAAAAACTCAGTGGTATCAGTTGAGTCTGGTGCAGCAGACTCAAATCAATGCCACATTCAGCACAGTCCTTCACTTAATGACTTTTCCCTTAGATTTGCAATTGTAATTCTCTGGTGCTATCAGCTGCCAATGATAGTTTTCCATAACACTGTGATGGAAAAACTGAGAACTGCAAAGAGACAGTCGTACTGCAGAGTGTCTTTGCCTACCTTTGCTGAACAAGGACACATTTGGATGTTTCTGTCTATTAACATCAACAGTTCAACAACTAAGCCTACACCATATCACCAGATTGGTGGAGAGACTGGAAAAGGCCAAGGCACCAAGAGATCTACAAGCAATACATGATAAATGTTCCCATTTTAAGGGTAGCACTGTGTTAATGTATTCCAATCCTTGCAAACAAGTACAGCTGCAGATGTGACAAATCTTGGTATTCTCACACTTAACTTTGGTAAGCAGACTCTACAGATTGTTCCTGCAGCCTTCTAGTGGAAGTCCAGAGTCACAACAATGTATTTCCCTTGCTGTATAAAGTGAACTCAACCCTTCCACTGCAATTAAATCCTGAATGATATCAGACTGAGAAGTGGTCTGTACACCAGTATCAATCCTAACCTTGCTCTCAAAGCATTTACAATATTTTTAATTACTTCAATGAAAACAATCTCAACCCAGCAAGCATGCAACTCACACCCATCAGATAAGTGCGTGGCACTTGCGTTTTGCAAAGCATCTTTGTCCTTATGCGCAAGTTAAAAACTCAAAGTAAATTATTTGTTTTGCAACAATACCCAATAGACACATTCTTTTAAGTATCCATACATAGCGTGCTTCCACAAAGGAAACAGTCCATACAAGAACAGTGTGCAGTCATGGCATCCACTTCAAGATCAAACTGAAAAAAAGGCCACACAACACAAAAAAATACAAAACACCTTTCAACTACTCTCAGAATGACTATCTCTATTTAAAATGTAGATTTCAACAAGTTCTTTCCAGAATTCTTGACAATAATTGGAAACACACATGATGCACTAGCAAAACAATTTATTTTGAAAACATTACTCTGTAATCTCAGATCAATCTTACATAGGATCTGACAAATTTACTTAGAAAATTACTACTTTCAAAGCCTCTCTCTCAAATACCATTTCCTCTAGAATCAAGCAACCTCCTTTAATAATTTATAAACTAACCAGAATTAAAATAGACTTTCCTAGGCTGTAGATATGCCAGGAATATAGCTGACAAATTTGAGTCACGTTTCCCTACTTGGAGCAATGTGACATTTAACATTTAGTTATTGGACTACTATAAGAAAGGAAGGCACTTTTTTTCTGGAGAAGGCAGAAGTGACTTTTAGCAGGATTTTTTTTTCCTAAATCATGAAAATAATCTTTGATTTTCATACTTACTGTTAAAAATTTTGTTTACTAACTACCAAATGCATTAGTCTTCTTTTGCTATTTTCTACATGGATTTACCAGTAACATCTACAAAAAATGTCATGGCGTTCATAGAAGTTTGCTGACAAGCACAAACCCCACCATACTCGTGTCTGAGAGAAGTCAAAGAGTAGGTCAGGAAGGCACATGGAGTACGTTGATTTGGCACTAATTTTTAAAGGTGTGGAGTAAATGGTAATCAAGAACAGTTAAAAATTTATCATAGAATCATCTGGTTGGAAAAGACCTCTGGGATCATCAAGTCCAACCGTACCTGTCCTCTTGCTAAACCATGTCCCTAAGAAACTCATCCACCTGCCTTTGAAACACCTCCAGGGATGGCGACTCAACCACCTCCCCGGGCAGCTGTTCCAGTGCCTGACCACCCTTTCAGTGAAGAAATTCTTCCTGATGTCTAATCTGAACCTCCCCTGGTGCAACTTATGGCCATTTCCTCTCATTCTATCACCTGTCACTTGAGAGAAGAGATCAACACCCACCTCGCCACAACCTTGTTGCTGTAGGCAGCAGAGGTCTCCCCTCAGCCTCCTCTTCTCAAAGCTAAACAACCTCAGGTCCCTCAGCTGTTCCTCACAGGACTTGTTGTCCTGCCCCTTCACCAGACTCGCTGCCCTTCTCTGGATGTGCTCCAGCATCTCAATGTCCTCCTTGAACTGAGGAGCCCAAAACTGAACACAATACTCGAGGTGTGCCCTCAACAGTGTTGAGTACAGGGGCACAATCACTTCTCTTGTCCTGCTGGCCATGCTGTTTCTGATACAAGCCAAGATGCTATTGGCCTTCTTGGCCACCTGGGCACACTGCTGGCTCATATTCAGCCAGCTGTCAGCCAATACTTCCCCTCCAGGCAGCTCTCCAGCCATTCTTCCCCAAGCCTGTAAAGCTGCATGGGGTTGTTGTGTCCCAAGTGCAGGACTCAGCACTTGGTCTTGATGAACCTCATCCTGTTGGTCTCAGCCCATTGATCCAGCCTGTCCAGATCCCTCTGCAGAGCCTCTCTTCCTTCAAGTAGATCGGCATTTCCACCCAGCTTAGTGCCATCTGGAAACAGTATTCAAAAGCAGAATGTATCCAATCAACCTCACATGAAGAGCTGGGCAGGATGCTTTGATGCAAGATGAATAGCAAATGCAATATACTTAGAGTCTAATATGGCTTTTTAGACAGTCTCCCACCACAGTCTCACCTGAGTGCTGAGGATGCTGAAACTCAAAAGGCAGAAAGGAAGCTGAGCTGGAAAACTGGCTGGACTGCTGGCTCATGTGGCTGCAAGCAATGGCTGAATGTCCAGCTGCAAGCTGGCAACAGAGGACCCCTGGGCCAAAACAGGCCTCCAAACACACTCAACAGCAACCAGGAAGATAGCACAGACTGTACCTTCAGCAAACTAGCAGGTTATAGTGAGGCAAAGAGGGGGGGCCGAGAAGAAGGGGCTTACACAGTGAATGGCAGTGCTTCTACAAACAGAAACAGGCCATGATAAACCTGAGGATGCGGCCAAAAGAAATCTCATCGGGATCAAGAAAGAAAAGTGAAAAGCTCTGCACCCAGGGCAGAAGAACCCCATGCATCAGCACACACTGGGGAGAACTGGCTGACCAACAGCCCTGCTGGAAATGGCCCAGGTGTTGGGGCAGAAGCCAGCTGAAATGAGAGCCAACATCTCACTGCAGAGAAGGCAAACTGCAGAGAAGATTGCGGGTAAGGGATGTTGTCCCTTCTCTGCCTGTTGCTGGCAAGGTCACTCTGCAGATACCAATTGCTCTGGTGAGGACCCTCCCTTCTACAGGATGCTAAGGAACCAAGGAGCGTCCAGCCCTGGGTTACCAAGGTGATCAGGAACATCACCTACAGGGAAAGGGGTCTGTCTTCTCGGGCAAAGAGATGGTTGGGACCCTCTGCGAGCTGTCTACAACTACAAATATTCAAACCAAAAGACAGTGCAGCCAAACTCTCTCAGCACGAGCAGATAGGAGAAAATCGAGCAATGGCCACAAAAGGCTTTCCAGAAAATTCAGGTCCGATATGATGAAAACCTTTTTGTATTAGGAGGGGGGTGAAACCCAGAAACAGGCTTTCCGGAAAGGCCACAGAGTCTCTGTTCTTGGGGGTTTTCATGTCTTCACAGGACAAACCCACAGCCGATCCACATTAAGTGCTAGTTAGAGCCTTGCTTTGAACAAGTGATTGGACCAGAGACCTCCAGAATTCTCTTCTGACCACTATACTTGAAACGCCATGATCTCATTAATTCCTGTGATCTGCTTCCAACGACCACAGCCTTGTTTAAATGATTATCCTCACACGGTGAAGTCAATAAATCTTTGGAAAAAGAACTACCTATACGTGACATCAATACAGACTTTCCTATAAATACCCAGGTGTTATCAATAGACTACAGTGCTAGCAGCTCCAACAGTTCTGGAATCACAAATATTTAATGTTGAAACTATTTTAATCAGCTGGTGCCAAATACATTAAAAAAACAAACTACAGAGGTATGCAATTTGAATTTTCTAAGCCTATTGAATATATAGGCTGCCAAACACTATCCCAGGGTCACCTTTGTAGATCACTCAATGATTTTCTCCCAGAAGAAAACCCTTCAAGATTACAGTTTTTACATCAGTATCTTTAAGAACAGGTAAAATGAAAGGTATTTTCACTTAGCTTGTTTGTAGAAGCTCCATCAATCTGAAAAAGGCAGTGCAGTATTTCCCACAAGACAATTCTGAACATGAAGTTTGTAAAAAGTCACTTTTAAGTAACAGATAAGGATGCCTTACATTTAAGGATAGACTACAGATTTTAAGTCTGTCTTTTTCCACTGAAAGTCTCAGTTCTGCTTCTCCCAGTATTTAACATTGCTTTTCAAATAATAATAAACTAAATATAGAACATGGGCAGCATGATGCATCAAACTGTCCGTTTTGTCACAAATGCAGAGCTTTAGTGATAATCAGTATTAAAGCAATTACAATAAGCAAACAGTTTTGAGAAGTTTAAGAGTAGGACTGGTTTCTACAACTCACTTCTAGGACCACACAGATTAAGCAAATAATTCAATGCAACAGACAAAACAGCATGTTGGAGGGGAAATGCAGGTCATTCACCTAACATTATATTCCTGCTTTTTGGGTACTTTAGGTCCAGCAAACCTTGAATTATCTCATGCTGTCACAAAAGTTCAAAATAAGAATGAAAGCTATTCAATTTAATCAGTAAGACTAGCAGCTGAAACAAACTCTCTTCCCCGCATTGACTGGTGTTTTTCATACATTTTGGTGAACTAATCAATATATTCATCTTCAAAAAAATCTACACCCATTTTAGCAAGGGGTAGTGTACTGCAACAAGAGATTTGTAAAACAGAACAGCTTGTGCTGAAAACAACACTCAAACTACCTGTATTCCATGCAGTCTCACTTCAGAAATAGCCCTAGCCCTACTTATTGTCTAAATAGCCTTAAAACCAAATGCATTAGTCAAGCCCAGAAGCACACATCCCAATTTGCATGTTCCACAAGAACTGCAGAACAGTAACTGGAGACCATCACAACAATCATGTCAAAAGTGCATTCCTGATCCCAACTAAAAGAGGAATGTTGTTCTCTCATATGACCTTTCAACTGTTGTGCAAGTTGAATCAGTTTACTGAAATGTGTACTGAGTGCCAAAGTAAAGTAAAGGGCAGGAGAAGCACATACAGCAGGAAATCCTTTCTGAAGCTTTAAGTCATTACATAATTCAGCAATATGAATCAGAATAATATCCCAATGCAGTTGGACATTTACAGGTCCATTCTGGGGTTCACAATGTTCACAATGTCAAGAAATATCCCAACCCTGCATTGCCAAATGCTATCCAGTCAGAGCTACTTCTCCTATTTGAAGAGCCCTGCTCTGAGCAGGATTTAAAAAAAAAAAATGCAGGATCTGCTACAAATTATTCCTACATTCAGTCTTGGCAAGATGCTCTCTCAAAGAGAGACCTTCTTCCACTTTGTTTTTCATATGAAAACTGAATTTAAAGAGTAATCTATTTCTTAGGGGGAAGAAAAAACAGGATCAGCAACAAAGAATGCCATTATCCAGCCTTCAGTGATAGTTGTTCTGGAGGTAATAACACACAGTCATTCCAAAGTTAATCCTAAAGCAATTTTTATTAGCTGTATTTGGAATCACAGAACCTAAACACTTAATTTTATGCATGCCTGCAAAGTACAGAGTAATGCATGAACAGCCGATATCTTCGTCACGCCTCAAAAAACAACTGTGCAATAAGAACATCATTTAGTGCAATTTAGTATTGCTTTATAATTATCTTAATGAAGGAGGCTGTTCTGCAATGACCATTCCAAAAACATGAAGAGAACGAATACTCACACCACAGAGCCTGACTACTGCTGTACTTACAGGATAGTTTAAAGAGCACTGCTGCAGAAGAGTAGTCCTGCACTCTGTCTTCTAGCTGAGGGATTCCTGCTTCCTCCACTGTTATAAGAATTCTATAATTTCATGATGCAAGTTACTTGGACAACCTCTGTATTAGCTGCAAACTAATCCTCAGGATAAAAAAAAAAGAGTAAAGATCAGTTTTCTGCTACAGCAAACGGCCGATCTCAGTTACTGAATGGCAATGCAATCCTTAGCGCCAACAGGAGAAAGGTACTGTATATGGCAGGACTCCCTGTGTTGATGGAAATACACTCTTAAAGCAACACAGGTGAACTGTTTAACCACAACAGAAACCTTTCCCCATATTCCCCCCCACCTCAAAAAAAAAAAATATAGCCATACTTAAGACCTCTCATACCAACATTTTGAGTGGGGAACCGTAATGTGAGGCAGCTGTATATCTCAGAGACACAGTAAACAACAATGAAAAAATTAATTTAGCAAAACCACACTCTCTTAAAGGTACTATCAACTTTTATAACTATTTAGATGTAGCTTCAATACTTCCATGCCTTGCAAATGGAAACTGATGTGAAAAAAACAGCAGAGGGACACCAAGTTGCCTTTCACTCTCTGCAAAGTTCACCCCAACTACAAGTCTGAAATATGTCCTTCAGCACTTTTTGTTAACAGGACGTGTTAACATGGAGCAGATCCCACAGAGTACTGCCAAATAGAGACAGCAGACTCCACCTTCAAGGAAATCAGTACTTACCTGGGAATTACTTTCCCCAAATGCTGGAGGGAGCCACAAGTCTGTCTTATATCACCTATGCTCCACCTGCTGGTATGCAGACAGTACAGATTATTCCAGAAAGTACCGTGACCTTGGAGAAGCAAAGACAAACCAAAAGAATGGAAGAATAAACAAAAATGTTTCCAAGTAGTCAGAAGCATCTAAAACACCTAAGGCAAAACCTCTCCTGAATAATTTGACAGTATAATACGTTTCTAAATACTAATATTCATGAAAAATATTTGTAAAAAACTCTAACCAAGAATGTGGTTCAATTCTGTTTTGGTGGCTGGCTCGCTAGTAAGTACATGGACATGAGTTACTTCCTTAGGTAAAGCGTACAGCTCTGCAGAAAAGTCTGCATAAGAAATGCAAGCCAAGCCCAAAAGTTGAGCTCCCGGAGTTTTTGCATTTTTGATTTTATCAAAATTTTTAAGTGAACCGTACTAGAGCCCAAAATAAAGTCTCATTAAAGCCAGGCATCTCCTTAAAACAAATGAACAACAAAAAGCTATCTACCTCATTTTACAACTTTTACATATGAAAACTAACGTGTTTAGAATAATAAAAAATAAGCAAAGGCATGGCTTTTCATAGGGCTCCTGCCATACTGTTCATAAACCAGATAATGTTCCCTGAAAGAAGTTTGAAGAGCAAGGATTCTACAGTCCTTAAGACTTCTGTTCTTCATCTAAGTGACCAGCTGCAAATTCTCAGCCAGTTTTGCAGAACTGTTGTGTCTTGAGCAGAGGTCAGACACCATATCAACAATATTCAGTCAAGCTCTGTATGCAAATGAAATTTCACATTCAATCTTTCAAATTCTAACTTAACTACAACACTATTAAAAGGAGAACTCCTCAAACTAATTATATTCTCCAATCTAAAGCAATAGTTCAAAAGACAAGAAACACCACGTCACCCTTGCCTACAGCAAAGCTGGGGAGGGGCTCTTTACCAGGGAGTGCAGTGATGGGATGACAGGAAATGGTTTGAAGCTGAAAGAGAGGAGATTTAGAGTAGCTATTAGGAAGAATTTTCCTACTGTGAGGGTGGTGAGGCATTGGAACAGACTGCCCAGAAAAGTCATGAAAGCCCCATCCCTGGAGGTGTTCAAGGCCAGGTCAGATGAGGCTTTGACCAACTTGATCTAGTGGAAAGTGCCCCTGCTCATGGCAAGGGTGTTGGAACTAGAGGATCTTTAAGGTCCCTTCAAACACAAACCACTCTATGATTCTATGATCCCATATCAATAACCCATACAACCACAAAGTTTCAGTCTCCAATGATCTGGAAGTCCTATTTATATACAGATTTACAAAACAGCTAAAAACTTCTCGATTCTACAGGGGGTGAAGAAACGACTAAAGCAGACAGCCACACAGTGCAAATTAACAGCATAAATAAACTGTCCACGTTATTAAGGAAAATTCTGCAATAGAAGATTTGTAGCGTGCCAGTGCAGTGACAGAAAACCAATAGTCATCTTTCAATTTAAGGTAGGTGACTAGGAGAACATACCCCTTTTCACAAAGAGGAAAATAATTAATGATTAACAGGATGCCTGGTATTCTTAGGAGAAATTTAAAAGCAATACTATGCATAAAAGCAATTCAAGCTGTGTAAATAAAGGTCTCGTTTCTTCATCTAGGTATAAGCAAGAGGTCAGATATCATTAGCTACAACAACAAGGAACTTCACACTGAAATTCGTGTTGTTTAAGAAAGAACAACAAATAAACCAGTACTTCTCCCTGGTACTGGAGTATGTAACTTTATATTAACATACAGAATCACCACTTCAATCAGTTTGTTAGAACCAAGCAAAGTTTTAACTACATAGACTCCTTTTACCTTCCTGAGATTTTACTGCTTCTAGTTAATAATTGGCATAACTTGACTTTTAACTGAACCACAAATTTAACAGCGCCTGATCAACTCCCATGCTTATCAAGTCATTTAGCTGCGACATTCAAAGTGAAAAAACTCACTGTAAAATTTTGATTCGGCTTTTGAACTCAAAATAGTCAAATTGGTTGAAAACAAATGAAAAATATAAAACCAGCCAATCATGCCTAATCACATCATATCTGAGGATTTCAACTACTAAACTTGTTTTGTAATTAAAAATATTAAAAGCATTGGATCATTTTTCAAGTTACAGTAAACAAAAAAACTCAGATGAATGAAAGTCAAAATAGACAGATGTGTCTTTTAAGCAAAGCAAATATGTTTCCTCGTTAATTAATGTGCCTTATATCACAGATGATTCAAGGTTTGAACATGGCAAGCTCTGTTTATAGTTTTCTGCTATAAAGGCTAGAGATATGGCACATCGATCTTCATGAAGCTCTAGAAGACACCTGTACTTTTCCTCACTGTTCCTTGAAATATACCCTTAATATGTTCAGAACAGACAAGGTGCAGGTGGCAGAACTAGCTTCCTTGATACCAGAACATTCCCAATGTTCCAGTGACCTGGAAGTGCCTGATCATGTCAGCAGACAGCTTAGTTATCCCACTGCAAAAGACTATGTGAAAATGAGAGGGGAGAGCTAAGTTCATACCACCATCAGGAAAAACATTCTTGAAAACACTGCCTTTGTCTTACTGGGATAAAGGATACACCTGTCAAACTAATATTAAAAATTAGTTAACTTTAGTATTTCTTGTCTTAGTCTAGTTTCATGGAAAAAAATGTGTTTGTTTATCCTTCTAGAAGCTAGTGCAATATTGATTACTCTTAAAGTTTTACTGGTTAAGTTTACTGAGCAATAATTTAATATAAGCAGAACTCCAAACGAAGCAGATTGAGGGGCAATGATGAGAAAGAAGTTATTTACAAGCACGACTCCTATATAACCAGATCATTTAGCTGCAAAGTTTATCAGCAGTACTAACAACGTATCACATGCGGTCTCTATAAAAAGCTAAAGATATTCTCAGAAAACAGGTTAACAAGACGCATTACACTAAGCTAATGAGTATGTTGTAAGAATATATTAAAATAATGATGTATATCAAATATAGACCAGTCAGCTAGCACAATAAATGGGGATAAAAAGAAAAAGCAACAGCCTTTAAGCACAAAGGTGCCTATCTCCAGGAAAAGCCACAAACAACACGCAAAGCTTTCGCATCCCCAGTCAGAACACTAGTAAAGATCAGGCAAAAATTCACAGTAGTTTTAATTTTAAAAAATTAACCAAAGTTAACACTGATGAGAAACAATTGATATGAGTACTGCCTCTGCAAGTCCAACAGCTGAGACATGCCTTGGCAATGCTAGGTAACAGCAGCCAAACAGCTAGAGAGGTCACTGCTTAAACCAGAACGGAAGTTTCAGCCTGTTCTACTTTCACCCTTTTGTTTCCAATTTTTATCTTACTAAATAACCCTGCCCTCTATTTTACTATTCTGTTTGCCCGGTCCTGAGGACACAGGGAAAGGAGACAGTTTGGTGAAGGTTATAATAAGAAAAAAATGCCCTGTGCCAACAGCCCCGAGCAGTCCGTACCCCGAGATGTACGCTCAGTAAGCTCACGCAATAAGGAGTATTTTCTGCCAAGCTGGACAGGGTCAGCAGGGCATCTTTTGTTGCCAAGCATCAACTTTGGGAAACAGTACTTTCCAGAAGGTACAAATTTGAGCCTTTTCTGTAGGTCATCAGCAGAACACACGGTATCTGGTATCTCACCTCTCACCCAACTGTGGACTTGCTGTGATTTCTGCATACAAGAGTACTCACTCAGTGCACTGAACATTCCAAATGATGAACCGAGCAGTTCAAGCTAATGCAGAGAAAAGAGCTCAGTCTTCAGGAACATTTAGTAACACTTTGAATATCAGAAGAATGATGACCCTGCATTTAGCTGAACCATGCTACATCTGCAGAGAAACAATGAATTTAAGTCCTCTGAGGCTCCTTTGGCATTTTGATTTATTATACTCATGTCTGAGGCTCAAACACTCATTCTCCACACAGTTCTTACACAGCAAAAGATTTACTTTGGACTAACTTATTTTATTTCTATAATCTTAACACAAAATGTCGACGTTCTTACAAATTAAACTAATACCACTTTGATATGTAACATCGTGTTGATACAGCATGAAACATAAGAACTAAAAGCCTTTTAGTAGTTTAGCTTCCTGAATCCCACAGGACTCAACGTGCCCCTAGACATGAAACAACCTTATCTAGGGCACTTCTTATGAATATTTTTATCTTTTTTCCTTTAACTTTCTAACATTTACTTGTGCAGAAATATAGATCTAATTATTTTCTGTGCTGTTAAAACTCTTTAGTGGTGTTGGTACTGAAGCATCGTAAGAAAACAGTATATAAGGAGCAAACAGATATTGCTAAAGGGTAACTTAAGGCATAGAAAACTATCTATACTAAATAAATATTACACTGCAATGTGGTTTGTGCTGCTTCTCATTAATTGCCAGCTCAGACAAAGAAATGCCTCTTTACTGGGTAGTAGGGCATTCGCCAGTTAGACCAGATCAATTCTGTTGTAATTTGCAGAACTCCCTAAAGAAGAAAAAAACAGGAAGATTTTGAAATTAATATAAATGGCAAAGACAGAGATTGCTGTTGTATGGACAAAGTTACCAACAGGCTCCAAATATGGTCTCTTCCATCTGTACACCGTGCAATTGTTATTATAAATTGATATTATAGTCTTTTTAAACCAAGAACCAGTGAGGGAGGGGTTTTTCTGTTTCTCAATTCTTTACTTTTGTATAATCTTTAGCATTGCACTAAGAGCTACGGGATCAATCAATACAACCATCCCTTTGTTTTTCTTCATCTTCATCACTCCACAGAATCTCCAAGCAACAACCTTGAAACAATCACAGAGCCAGGCAATGAAGCTGGGCTAGTAAGCTACGAAGAAGTTTTCAAACAAACTAGATAAAATAAATTCTGTAAACAAATTATCACAAATATGACTTGCTAACTTCTAAACCTCTTCAGCAAAAAACTACTGTCATGTAGCACATCCGTATTATCCATTATAGACGCTTTCCACTACAAGATTTTTACCTCTCTCTTCCACAGATCACAACAGGAAAAACCCCTATCATGTTAACTAAACCAGAAATGCAAGCTACATGCAAAAAGCATACTCACTTGCAGAATCTATTCAGCTTGCTCTCAATCTAATTATTCACCTGTTTTGTACTGACTGCCATCTGCTCGCTCCTCCTCCCGTCTACCTCTGACACAGTCTTTGTGCCATCTCATAAGCCCTTCTTAGTTTTTAGCACCTTCCCGAACACTTATTCCAGGTCATTGATACAGACAGTGAATAAACTTCACTGCAAGATTGCTCCCAGGGCCTCCCCAGTCATTACATTGCACATTGACTCCCTGGAGAGAAGGTTTTGCCACTTAACACTTAAAATCCCTATATACTTATCTCCCATCTTTAAATAAATTTATATACATAAAATATGTGTGTGCATATAAATTATACATATAAAATATGTATATATTTACATACTTATTTAAGACAGGAAATACATTCAGGACCAAGTCAGCCATGACTCAATGCTTATTTTCCCATTTAAGCTACAGCATGAGCACCAATAACCTACAAGAGTAAGCATGCAGGTACTTTTATTTCAGGCAAACAACCCACTGCTTCATAGAACCCAACAGTTGTCTCCATTATTGCCATGGCTGTTATAGCCAAATCTTACCATGTGTTGAAAAGGACACTGGGATTAGTTATGTAGTTCCAATCTGGCCCTTTTATCACCATAAAGGATGTTCATTTCCTAAGTCATCCATGACAGTTGCTTAAAACTCCATCTGTTTTTTTTGTTTACACCAGGAATTTCCGTGCTAAGAGTTCATATTAACTGCACTGATTTTTTTCCCCCTCTCCTAAAGAAAAAAATAAAGTTTTCAACAAAACACTTAAGTACGAATAAACCAGCAAATGCTTGTTAGCGTTTAGGAAATAACAAAGAAAAGTTCCATGCTTCTTCATACAAGGAGGGTTTGTTTTAAAAAAGTGGAAAAATAAATCTGAAAGAACTTTGACTTTACTTTGTCTGCCACTGACCTTTAGACCTGACACCCACTGCATCCTGTGGGAAACTTTTTCCAAGAGCCAACTTTCTTATAAATATTTCAGCAGATTTAAGCATTTAGACTACACTTTATTCACCTACATCTACAGAATGAAAAGGCAATTGAATAATGACAACATCCATATGGATTTTCATATTCACATACATATCTGTAAAGCAATAAATACAATGCAATGGAATTTTGAATGTGCTACATGCAGGTGCTTTTGAAGTAATTTTTTTATGAGGTTTACTTCTACAGCTGCTACAAGTCTCTGCTAAAATGCATACAACTGCAATGCCGTCTCATTTTCCACATACGGTTTTAAAGCAACAGATTTGCATAGCCTCCAAAAATAACAAAAGCACTAAAATAGCCCATGTATTTCTAGATTTGTGTGATAAAAGCAATAGTGATAACTCAACTGCCTACTTTGAATGAAAATTCAAGTCCTTCTTAGATGTTTTGCCAATAAATTTCCTGAAACTCTGCAATAAGGACTCACTTACAGGAATTTATTCAGTTCTTAAGTGTCAAAGCACAGCACCTGTTCCTTTTCAGATAAGTAGTCTCTTTGTCAAGTCTTATATGCCTCTTGTTTCTCCATTACAATGGGGAATTGTTTCTTGCAGTACGGAACAGATCACTTGCGGAAAGTTACAGGATTGCTTTTGCCATCACTTCCACGGGCCTTCCACTCCAGCACCCCTCTCCGGTTGAGCTGTTCCATGTCAATCCTTCCTCCCTTCTGTATGTGGTTCCACTGCAGAGCTGTAAGTCTTGTACAGTCACATACAGAACTGCCCTACATCAGCACTCATAAGGAAATTTTCCACCTGTTCAAAATAAACCACAGAGCCAGACAAAGACAACCATGTTCACCACGACAGGTAAGCAGGAATTTAACTCCCTCACACTCTTGGGGTAGTTATAAAAGAAATCAGAGTATATTGAAGAAAACTTTTTTTTTTTTAAACTGAAACATTAGACACTGTTCAAAGAAGCACAATTTCCTTAGAATTAAACTATGAACGCTGGTATAAAATCCTGCAGTAATGCAATAAGTTTCAGCTAGATTTAACAACCCAGAAAACCAGAAGGGATTTGTTTGGTTTTGAAAGCTTATAATGGAGGTTTTGCTTCAATTTCACCCATTGAGTGACAGTATTTTCATTATGCATGACTAAATGCAACTACAAGAACAAGTTTAAAGCATCTGAAGGCAAAACTCCTCTCCAAGGCCTTGGAAGAAGTAGTGGACAGTAACAGTATACAAAAACCTGTATTTTCCAGTCCTAATATTACCAAAGCTTCTGTTGAAACTTTAGTCCTTTAGTCCTGCTTTATCACCAGCCATCAGAACTGCACTAGTCGTCTATTTATGTGTGATACATATGAACGCTTCTGTCCAGTAAAGACTCTCCATTACCTCCATAGCCACGCTACTTCACAGTGGCTACGGTTCCCATTACCAAAAGAAGCTGTGCCTCACTCCAAGTTATTCCTCTGATGTCTCCTAGGAGAACAGCATTATGCTCCTGGCACAGATCTCTACTCACAAGAAATTTGCATGTGGACATTTGAGACAACAAGCAGCCAGGAACTATTCAGCTCTCAAGCCCTACAGTAAGATAACGCCGATGAATTTTCATGCATGAGAACAGTAGGACAGGATGTACAGTGGAAGCTTACATAAGACAGAAGGCACTGCTGGGAACAGAAGTGAAAAGCATAAATGGCTCAGGAAAATGCTGATGTCACCCATATACGTCTGGGTTGCGCTGGAGAAGTTTCTCTGATGCTAAAACTGTCCCTTCTAGCTGTTTGTAAAACCTCGTAGTTTGCTCTGTTTCACCGTGACCTTGAAAAAGAACTTGTTTTCAAAACCTCATATTTCTTCCTAATATTAGCATGAGAGGTAAAAGATAAAATCCAAGACGACTCCAGATTTACTGTAGCATTTATAAGCAAGAATCTAAAGTAAAACAGAACATGTAATAGAGAGCTGGAAAAGCATGTAATTATGTGCACAAATACTTTGTCATAATACTTACTGAAAAAACAGTTCATTCAAGCGCAACTTATCTGTTTTAAAGTATGACCTCTGCAAACCCAGTAAGGTCAATGAGACTTAAGAGTAGTTACTCAGTGAGCCCTGCTTGCATAAATTAAATATGCTTAAGGGTAGCTATGAAACTGAGTATTTGATTTTTCCAGGGCACCTATATATTATGAACTAACAATGAATTGCCATTTTATCAGAGCAGCTTTCAGTTTTGTTAAGAAAAAAAAAAAACTGGAACAACCCCAACTGTGTTGTGCTTACCGCCTCCTCAACACACAAAAGCTTTCCTATTTAACGTTAAAATTGATTAGTGAAGTTTCATATTAACTTGAGTAGACAAGTGAGAAACTATAGATCAAATTACTTTCAAAAAGCCCCTAAGATACCAGTCAAACAGTGCTGCTTCCTGGTGTATTCTTGTACAATAGATTTTTACAAAGAAAAAGAGACAAGTAATCTAGTTGCACAAGTCAGTATAAAGCAAAACTGTAAAGAGGGAAAACTCAGCTCACTTGGGTCACTATTTACAGCAGGAGCATCAACTCCCAGTTCTGTGCTGGGCAGCTTTCATCCACTATTACAGTGGGTGCCCACCACTCCAGAGCAGCATGTAAACCATGACAGGTAACTCCTTTGTGTTTCTACTGTTCCTGTACTGAAGTTTTTGCCTACGGCATACTTAGAGCATTCAATTTTCTACAGAGAGCATTGTATAAGGCAGGGGAAAATACTGTTCCTAAACCCAAAGTACTCAGTTTATCTTTCATTATACACATAAGGAACTTTTTAACACGCTCTTTAGTATTTTCTTGACAATAGAGGTACCCTGAGGTAGCATCGAGTTAATGCAACTACTCAACCCTGGCAAGTACAACCAAGCACTATCACAGAAAGTTACAAACCAATGCCACAAGTAATTTCTTCATCACATCAAGTATACCAGAACACTTCTCTCAGTACCCTACAAAACCACCAGATCTAACACCAGGTAGCTCAGAGATGCCAGCTAGATAATCAGCCACATTAAAAATTCACAAGGTTTCCTTAGCAGTGGAGTAGGACACCAGCTTTGTTCTAGGCAAACAGAAGGGAGGAAAAAAACCCACAACCTACTATCCCTGTGGAATGGCAGCACTTTAAAAGCATATTAGGGCACCTTCTTCAAAAAGGTATTAAGTGTAAGATGACCACACAGCACACATTATGCAACACCACAGGTTTTTAAATATCTTTTTAAGCAAGTCTGAATACTGAAGTGTAGCTACTAGAGGAAAATTCCGCAAGCAGAACATTCACATGCCTACAGCCTCTCTGCTTCTATAGTAGAAATAACATTGCTATCTACCTGTTCTTACTATAGCAGATAAGCATTAAGTCATTAGTCTATTTATTCACAGCACGTTTTTGGAAAGTACCACTATTCCCGATTCATAAGCAAACAGAGGACTGATGCACAAAGACTAATTCAAGGTCACAGAGTAAGTCTATGGTAAAATAAGAAATTTAACATGGTTTTACCTTCATACAACTAATATTTTCTATTAATGAGTCACTGCTGCTCTTTTGAATTATTCTTTGAACATGAAGACGCAACACACTGCATGTGGCACTCAAACTCCACATTCTAATAGCAGCTTCACTCCAGGGTTTTCAAAAAACAGAAATCACGCCCAAGGGCCCTGTTCTGTGCTGTCATAGAATCCTACTTCAGCACTGGGCTGTTGGGAAGAAAGAAGGGATATGTGCACATATCATAGAAACATAGAATGCTAGGTCAGAAGGGACTTCAAGTATCATCTGGTCCAACCATTTTAGGTAATAAATAGTTTCAATGAGATGACCCAGCACCATGTCAAACTAAGCCTTAAAAGTGTCCAGTGCGGAGTAATCTACCACCTCCCTGGGGAGATTATTGCAATGTTCAACTGTTCCTCTTGTGAAAACTTTTCTTATAGAATCTAACCGGAATGTCCCAAGAAGCAACTTATACCCATTAGCCCTTGTCTCTTCCATGTGACTCCTTGTGAAAACGGATTCTCCAACTCCTTGGTAAGTACCCTTTATGTACTGGTACACAAGAGTAATAAAGTCTCCCCTAAGCCTTCTCCTCTTAACGGTGAACAAACCCAGCTTTCTCAGCCTTACTTTGCATAGTAGGTTTCCCAGTCCTCTGATCATCTTAGTGGCCCTTCACTGGATGCTCTCCAGCGCGTCTGCATCTTTTTTGGATATATATGTATATCATTAGGTTGTCTGCTCTGTTTGTGATCCATCTTGCTAGACAAAAAAAAAACAGTCCCTGAGTAGTTTTGCTCCCTCGTGCTGCAGCCCACCGGGCCAGGGCAAAGTGCAGAGAGGAACGGACAAGTTATACAAAGTGAAGGGGCAGGGGCGGGGAGCAGAAGTCCTGACAGCCCACAAGAAAACCCCAAAACCCATTCCGACTTCTATTCGCAGGTCAAGGGGGTCAAACAGCGGGAGGGGCAGAGAGGGGGGGTGGGGGAACATCTCCAAGGGCTGCGCGCTAGGAAAGGGACCCCGTGGCCTTAGGTGGGGGGAGGAGGGGAAGAGAGGGGGCAAGGGGGGAAGAGAGGGGGCAAGGGGGGAAGAGAGGGGAAAAAAGGAGAGGCGCGGCAACAAAAGGGGGGGAGGGGGAAAAAAAGGGGAGCAGGGAGATAAAAGAGGGGGAGGGGACGGAAGAAAAGAGCGTGAAGAGTAACGGGGGGAGGAAGAAGGGAGGAAGGGGGGGGCGGTGAAGGGTGCGGGGCTCCTCTCCCTCCCCGCAAGACCCACACGCCGCAAAGCGCCGGGGCGTGGGAGTCCCTCTCAGACTCCCTCCCCAAGGCTGAGGGACAGAAGGCTGCAAGATCCCCCCACACCCCGCAGCCCAAAGCGCCCCCGGGGAACCCAGGTCGCTTCCCCTCACCCCGGGCCCCCTCCCCGGCTCTGGTACCTGTGAGGGGAGACGGAGCGGGGAGACGAAGGGGGGCGCCTCGCCGGGGCCGCCACCCTTGGCTCGGGCCGAGAGGGTCCCGCGGAGCCGCTCGGGCCGATTCGGCCGCGGCCGCGTCTCCTTCCTCGCCTTCAGTTTGACCTTTCCCGTGTCCCCGCTCCCCAGCCCCGGCACACGCTGACGTCACTACCATGGCAACCGAGCCCCGCCCCCTCCCACCTCGCGCGCACGCTTCCTCCCCTTCTCCTCCTCCTTCCCTCCCGTCCGCACGCACGCACGCACGCACGCAGGCGAGCCGTCGCGCACGCGCCGCCGGGAGGGGCGGGGCCTCCTCCCTCGCGGCCAATGAGCGCGCGGCGGTGGTGGCTCCGGCCACGCCTCTTCCGCGCGCTGGCGCGCGCAGGGGTTTAGGGGTGTGGGGGGGTGTAGGGGAGGGGGTGTGAGCCTGGTGTATGGGGTACACTGAAGCATGGGGTGGATGGTGCACAGGATGCACTGAGACCGTAGTGTGTCTCGTGCACGGGGTGCACTGAGCATCGTGATACGGTGTACGTTGTTTTTAAAGTGCGTGGACTGCATAGGGTATTTGGTATATATGGTGCATGGGGTGCACTAAGCATGGTGTGTATGGTGTACGGGGTGCGTGGAGTGCATAGGGTATGTGGTGTGTATAGTGTGTATGGTGTACGGGGTGTGAAGGGTGCATGGGGTGCACTGAGCATAGTGTGTATGGTGTACGGGATGCGTGGAGTGCATAGGGTATGTGGTGTGTATAGTGTGTATGGTGTACGGGGTGTGAAGGGTGCATGAGGTGCACTGAGCATGATGTTTATAGTGCACGGTGTGTGCCGTGCACTGAGAGCATGGCGTGTGTGGTGCACAGCTTGCACTGAGCATCGTATGTCTGCTGCCCGGGGTGTGTATGGTGCATGTGATAACACTGAGCATGGTGTGTATGGTGTAAATGTATGTACAGTGCACAAGGTGCACTGAGCATGGTCTGGTGTATGGGGCGCTCAGAGTGCATGGGGTATATGATGTACAAGGTGTGTATGGTGTGAAGGGAGTGTATGGTGCACAGGGTACTTGGTGTGGGGGGGGTGTGGTGTGGATTTATATTGTTTATGGAGTGTATATGGTATACAAGCTGTATATGGTGTATGAGGTGTGTATGGGCTGGATGTGGTGTATGACGTGTGTGGTGCATGGGGTGCTCGAAGTGTGTGGGGTGCATGCAGTGTGTAGTGCGCAGGCTGCACTGAGGGTATAGTGTGTATGGTGCAGGGGATGCACTGGATGTGGTGTGTATGGTGTACAGGGTGAATGGGGTGTGAGGTGTATGGTGCACGGAGTATAGTATGTATAGTTTGTATGGGGTGTGTGTGGTGGTGGCATTTATGGTGTACAGGATGCACTGAGCATAGTGTGTATGGGGTGCACAAGGTGCGCTGAAAATGATGTCTGATGTACAAGGTGTGTGTTGTACACAGGGTACATTGAGCATGGTGCATATGGTGCATGGGCTGTAACAGGATACATGATTCACTGGGTGCATGATGTATGGTGCACAGGGTGCATGGAGTGCAAGATGTTTCTGGTGTGGTCTTTAAAGACTACACTGTGCATTGTGTGTGTGCATAGTGCACAGTGAACTGCGTATCATTCATACTGTGCCGTTCAGTTCACTGCTTTCATCTCACAAGCTTTGGAAATGTTTTGTGGCAATTTAGAGCGGGAGGATGTGTTGTGGAGCATGCTGTAGAGAAAACTAAGTTCTTGAGAAGGAGATGTTGCAGTGGGATCAGAGATAGAGGAATGTAGAACAGGACCAGGAGGAATGCTGTGCATGGCTGTGTGGAGTCAAGGGCAGAGCAGTACATTAAACTAAAGGCCAGATAATGGGGAAGGAGGGAGAACATGCGCTTTCACACTTCTTAGTGGAGTGAATCCTTCCTTCCTCTCCAGAGGGAGGAAGTAAATCTTAATACATGAGTTTAGACACTGTCTTTTCTCTGTGCACATATACACAAGCCAAGCTAATGCTGTCATAGTTGGCCTACTTCTCTCCATCTCTAGTGTTCTTTATCCCATGGTGCTTTGATATTCCCTGAGGGTAAAGCTGCTTCCCCAGGCCCACCACTCACAGCGTGTTTCCATTGCTTGAGGAGCATATGGGCAATTGCATTTACTTTCCCCAAAATATTTGGCGTAGATATCATGTATGTCGTATGTATAAGGTCCAGGAGGGTGCACATCTTGGTGCCTCAGTATGTGCATACATTTTTTTATGTGTAAATCCTTTGCTTTCAACGCTGTCAGCTGTGAAAAGATTATGCATGCACAGCATGCAGCCTTCTGTCTAAGGCTGGTACAACAGGTGGCTTTGGATTTGTACCTTGTTTCATGAAAGGTGTGTGCAGTAACAACACATTATGTATTAAAAGCTCTGAGGTGAGTATGCAGGCGTGATATTTAAATGCACAGTCAATTAGCAGTTACAGTGTCTTTCATCTACCCTATATGCGGAACAGACTGCATACTTTACATGTGCCACACATCTGTCAGAGCTCCAAAATGACAGCTTCTAATGATTTTTAAGCAGAAATATTCATTCAGAAATACAATTTAATATTCATCAGAAATATACACTGAGATATATTCACCAAACCCTTCCTGAAGGTGGATAAAAAGGCACGCACAGTTTCTCTGCCTTTGAAATAAATGATACCTTTTCCACAGAATATTAACAAACCACTGTAAAACTTATCATGGCAAGACCAGGACCCATAGTGTGAATTCATATGCGGTCTGGGTATTGCTCATTTGAAGGCAGAGATCTAAGGAAGGAATTACTTTAAAGAGAGCTTTTTTAACTGTCACTGAATTTGTAACACAGTTTATTTCTTATCAGTCCAACTAGATCTGGTGTTGTATTACTGACAGCCAGCAAAATGCTCACATTTTGGTGATATTCGGAGCAGGACTGTCTGGGTGGAAGGTGGCTCTCACACAGGTACAATGAGGTGTGCACAGGGTTAGGTTCTGACCTGCCTGGTTAAGGTAATGCCAGCCTGTCCTGGGGATCCTATGCCTGGGTCTGCTGACTTTGCACAGTGGTTCTGGTGGGTCCCAGTTCTGCCAGAGCTTGCTTTTTGATGGGTATCTTTTTTTCTTCCAGTTTCCAAACCACAAACTTGACTGTGACTGATTTGCAGAGCTGCGAAGGGAATGAGTCTGGCCAGGCAGCAGCAACCAGGTTAACCATCTCGGGGCAATGTGACTGTATCATGATGGATAGCAAGAGTGAGACACTGGAACATGGGCCTTCATATTTGTAACACTGGAAAACTGCAGAATGTATAGTAATCCCCATCCAAAATCCCTCGAGTCAGAACAAGAGGAAGACTTTGAACAGCAAATTTTTGGGAAGGGTATAAATAAATATGCCACTAGGGATATATTAATACAATACAGGCATGTCCCCAGGGAAATGGTTTACTTTCTGCATATCTCCTGTTGCCCTCCAGTTCAGCAAGGAAAACGCTTCCTTTTCTCCCAGCGGATCAAGTGGTATAATCAGCACTTGTGTGCCGTGTGTTGGCATAGGTAAATACAGTCCTCAGCATGAGTAAATTCATGACAAATCCATGCATTTGGCATTCTTATCTATGAAGTCTTAAAAATGGCAAGATAAGCCCATAATGACTGATTGGACATGAGAAAGAGAAGATAGCACAACAATATAGGTGAGGGAGGAGATGGAGAAGTTAGTCCTGAGGAATAATCTGGCACTTGCAATCACGAGAGAGCCAGAGCTCATTTGTTCAAATATAATCTCCCAGAAAAAGAGGCGGGGGAGAATAGCAAGTCTCTCCTTCTTGCACAGACAATGTTGGACTCTTGTGCCTGGTTTCTATGAGAAAGGCCACGTCTGGCATTGACCTTCTGCAGCATCATGTCCCCACCAGAGACCTCCTCCTCAATGTGAGGCTGAAAGAGGAGGCAAGGAATAAACACTGCTCCACGAAAGGGCTGGAGCTGCCAAAGTGGCTCATGGAAAGCCGATTGTGCAATGAAGGAAACCAGAGAGAGAGGATCCCTGCTCACAGACACAGTGAAATGCCTGCTGAAAATAAGTAGGAGGAAGGCTAAGAGGCATTTTGGTGCATTTAGAAAGGCTTTGAGTGAGCACTGGTTTAAAGCAAAGTTGTTTATGCAGATACTGCCACATAGGGTTGGGTTTGAATATTAGAGCATTGCATTGACATCTTCCCTTCGTATGCATAATATCAGTAAGTGCTGCTGATTGCAAATCCCAACTCACACAGTTTTTATGAGGAATTTTCATTCTTGGATCTTGGAGGGCTTCACAAAGGAGAGAGCTATAAATAAGATGAATGGGAGAGTGAGGAATAGAGAGGGGCTTTTAAAGGTCAATGGATTGTTTCTTTAAGGATTTCTGTGTATAAGAACTAGATTAGAGCTGTCATTTTACTGAATATAAAATATTTTGCAATGGCACCCTGTTCCAAATTACTTGCACACAGATATTTATGTTATTAAGGCAAAGTTTTGTCATGCTGTGTACAAATTCTTTCTAGCTAAGCTTTTGGAAAATACAAAAAGAAAAGCATTTAATGTTAGATTTTAACGTAGTGTATGCAAGTTTTAAGCACTTTTAAATTGAACAGATCAAAGCCTTTTATTCCATAAATGCCAGAAATCCAGTGATATTTGTGTAACTGTGTAATTTGACCTATCTGTTTTACATGTTCCCGAGGGCTTATTATAGGCAGCTTTCAAATTAAGTGGGCTGGAACATTTGATGGTCTCTTCCCTGGTTTTCAAAGCCTGTGCAGAGCCTATATTGTGTGACTGACACTGCTGTTAAAGTGGTAGCATTTTAGTTTTATCACAAGGTCCTCGACGTAGTGAGGGAATGGAGATTACCATGGTCCTGATTCCAGCTCTGCCACTCGAAGGCAGCCATTTCGTTTCTGCCTCCTTCATCTTTCCCTTCTGCAGAGCTGGGTACAGTATTTCCTTTTCCAAGGTGGCTGAAGGTTAAGTACCCTTGAGAAAGGGAATGGGTAAATTGCAAATGACAGAGTGGGGAAGGTCTTGGCAGTTTAAATTTCTCTGTGTCCATTCTTACCTGTGTGGGGCTGTTTTACTCCCGATGCTCTGCAGTGCCACAAACTTGTTGAGCTTGTGAGAGCCTCAGATACTTTCCTTGCGTTTGAAATAACATTACTGCTTAACCAGGAGGCAGCCGTAGGCCGATGGCTCAGTAATGTTTTATGCAGCAATCCTTTCACCCAACGATGACCTTGTAACTGAATAATAAAACCCATATTCCACTCACAATTGCACCTGTGCTGCCACTATTTACATTTCAATATCACCTAGAGGCCCCATTGTGTAAGACACATTAAACTGTCTCTGTCTGGAATAGGCTGAAACTGGGAGGGGAAGCAGTAACAGAAGCAAATGTTTGTCTCAAGGACATATATCAGAAAAGTAGCTCTGGCAAGAGAAAAACTCAGGTCTCCCAAGTCTCTGTATTATACCCTGTGAACAATGGCTTTTAAGGGGAAAAAAGGACACATTTGCTTCTAGGAATATAAATATAAAATGCTAGGAGATCACAGTGTCTGTGGCAGGATTTGCCCTTTGTTTATTCTTCTCACTGTAGAAGTACTGGTCTTTTTTTTAGATGCTTTAGGCAAATACTAAATTGCAATTAAATTGTCAATGCCTTCAGGAGAGGCATGATTTAATCTGAAGTACGTTATTATTTTTCCTAATAACAGACCCGAAGGATCGACCTTTCTCTTTTGGACTGTTCATTGTTTGAAAAGTTAATTGTTCCTGAGGTAACGCTGGTTTTGCAGTGGTCTTTTGTAGGTCATGAAGCAATGAGTCTTAAAGTCACATCATACTACTCTCTATCCAGTGTGTTTCTGTGTCACTATCAGTTCTTCTTTGGTTTGATCTAACCAGATGGTATCTCACAAGATGCTAGACATGAATATTTTATATGATTTAGAAACTGTTTTGCCTCACTCTTCAGTGGGTAAAATGTGTTTATTTAAGACTTTTCACAACTTGAGATACTTTTTGGCAGGGTGCCATAGCTCAGGCCAAAGACAGCTGAGCATTGTTGTCATCTCACAATGTGGCGAGCAAAGGATGTTTTGAACTACTGCAAAAATGGAGCTGAAAGTTTCCATTAAGAGTAAAAAAGGCATTTGTCAGGCAGTAATCTTCCAGTCTATCTGTACTTGGGTTACATTTTCTGGACAGAATATGGAAAGTTAGAGACATAGGATCTGTACAATTTCTGACCCATTGAATCAGCAGTGAAGTTCATCTTGCGTCTCTGAGTCAGTGAACACTTTGTTTTCATTCAAAGTTGATTTTATTGTAGTTTAGGCCATTTCTAACATTTTTCTTATTCACAACATCAAAGTCTTCAGCCACTGTATCCTGTGATATAAATCTATTAACAGTCACCTACCTTTACCTTTATTATTTTTCACTCAGACATTGCTTGTGCTCCTCTGAAAAAAAAAAAAAGACTGTTTTTTTTCTGTCTGCCTTGTTTTTAGTGGATAATCAATACAGAATTGCAACTGTTGCACTGGAACGCTGCAGCTGGCAGAAGCAGCTTATTTGGTTTCCTCAGCCCACGTGAAAATAAACTGTAAGCCTTCTCAGGGGTGATCTAACTCCAGATTAAGACACACACAGTTGCCCACAAGTAGAACTTCAGTGCCATTTAAGATGTCCTAGAGCACGAGTGGCAAACACAAGATCTGCGGGCTGAATCCAGCCCTCTACTTTGTTTTATCCAGCCCAGCACCTTGTTTCTACTTGGCAGCAGTGCTGAGTTCCTTGTCCCTATGCTCCTGCCAGCACTGGTCACGTGTGCAGCGTGTGTGACCTGCGTTACACTGCAGGAGCAGGCTGAAAATGAGTTTGAGATCCCTGTCCTAGAGGACTCTGCCTGACCTCCAGTTCCTGCTTCATAAAGTCACAAGCCTATTGTAGATACTTTGTAATTTCTGCTGGTCCCATAAATATATCTGAGATACTCTGGGACATCTCCAATGGTACTTGACACTTGTGTATCAATTGTTTAAATGTGTCTGCGTGTGGCCATCTGCCTCTGATGTGGGTGTCTATGTTCCCATTAGAGTCAATGGAGAGCCCATCAGTAGAAACTGGAGACCACCCTTTTGATCAGATCTTGATTGTCCACTTTAGAGTATATAATCATCACACTTCTCTGCTTGACTTTCAGATGACGCATTTTTTGGAGCAAGATGTGTTTTGCACTTTAGTGAGCATACTGACAACAAATTTAAACATTCTCTGCACATCAGACAATAGTCACATGTAGAAGAAGCCATGTAGATCTGAGACTTTCTTTCCAGCAAGAAAGCCAACACCTGAAATAGGAAGGCAAATTCTCAAGCGAAAAATCCTCAATGTGCTTCTTCTCTGTCCCCCAACACATACTTTACAGGAGTCTCTGATGGTCTATTCATAGAAATGAGCAGTTGTAGTCCCTCAAACTGCACTTATTATCAATGTATATCTGCTCTTGTTTAATTTATGTTCTCCATCATATGATACTCTCACACTTCACGGAGAATCTAGTAGGTATAGATTCCCATGTAATATCAATTTGCAGGTAAGTAATACCAAACCCTCTTCAGGAAGACATGAGAAGTGAGTGGTGGTGACGGAAGTGCTGGGAGCTGGAGTGTGTCATCCAGGATGATAGGGAAGATGAAGAAGGTGTAGCACAAGGCAGAAGAAAAGAAACAAGGAGGAAGAGTGAGATGGATGGGAGAGCATGAAGGTAAAGGAGAAAAGGAAATAACAGGTATGGTTATTGAGAGACTGTGTGAGGCAGTGCTAGAAAAAATAAAGGATAAAGCACAGAAGAAGGCGTTGGTCCTTTGGCTGGACTACAGTGTCTCCGCAGGGCACCAGGGGAACAAAGAAGGAAGAGCAGTACTAGGAGTAACAAGAAATTTGTGAAAGCAAAAGAAAACATTTAGGCTATGTTTACTAAAGCAATTTAAAGAGCAGAGTAATTTTGTGCTGATGGTAGAACAGCATGGGGAATGCGGCATCTCTGCCCTCCAACACAGCAGCCCTGTGGAGCCAGAGGCAGAACAACTCCAGGCTGACTGAGTCCCATTGTCTGCTCAAAACATGTCAAACTCTGTCAGAAAAATAATTTGGATGCCCCCCCCACTTCTGCCCACCAGGGTGCTATTGGACAGCCTTAGGATATCTCTGTTCGGCTGGTTTGGAATCTTCTGGACTGTTTTTTTCTTAACCAATTTATACCACTTGCTTTTGCACCAGAACTGCCTTTTCACTTAAATAGTTCTCCCGAGTGTTTCCCTCTCTGCTATATTTATAGAAAGCAGTCATGTTCCTTGCAGCCACTCTTCTGCCAGACTAAACAAGACTCATTATGAAACAGGACATTGTAAAATAGGTTTTCAAATCCCATGGTCCTTCAAAAAGTCCTTCCTTTCACCTAGTCCACACTGAATTCGTGTTTTCCAAACTTTGTCAATCAGATAGGATTATAGTTTTTCAGAGAGGCTGCATGGACAACAGCATTTGTTGGGATCAGGGCCTCACACCACTGGTCTCTGGGACCTGCTTTCAGCCTTGCCAGTGGTTACGCACTTACAGCATCTATAGTATCTATCACTTAGGGTCCCTTTCCAACGGGGTGTTCAACAAGGTCAAGTGCCGGGTCCTGCACTTTGGCCACAACAACCCCATGCAGCACTACAGGCTGGGGACAGAGTGGCTGGAGAGCAGTCAGGTGGAAAGGGACCTGGGAGTACTGATTGACAGGAGTCTCAACATGAACCAGCAGTGTGCCCAGGTGGCCAAGAGGGCCAATGGCATCCTGGCCTGTATCAAGAATGGTGTGGCCAGCAGGACGAGGGAAGACAGACCCCCTTCCCTGTAGGTGATGTCCCTGATCACCTTGGTAACCCAGGGCTGGACGCTCCTTGGTTTCTGAGCATCCTGTAGAAGGGAGGGTCCTCACCAGAGCAATTGGTATCTGCAGAGTGACCTTGCCAGCAACAGGCAGAGAAGGGACAACATCCCTTACCCGCAATCTTCTCTGCAGTTTGCCTTCTCTGCAGTGAGATGTTGGCTCTCATTTCAGCTGGCTTCTGCCCCAACACCTGGGCCATTTCCAGCAGGGCTGTTGGTCAGCCAGTTCTCCCCAGTGTGTGCTGATGCATGGGGTTCTTCTGCCCTGGGTGCAGAGCTTTTCACTTTTCCTTCTTGATCCCGATGAGATTTCTTTTGGCCGCATCCTCAGGTTTATCATGGCCTGTTTCTGTTGGTAGAAGCACTGCCATTCACTGTGTAAGCCCCTTCTTCTCGGCCCCCCCTCTTTGCCTCACTATAACCTGCTAGTTTGCTGAAGGTACAGTCTGTGCTGTCTTCCTGGTTGCTGTTGAGTGTGTTTGGAGGCCTGTGTTGGCCCAGGGGTCCTCTGTTGCCAGCTTGCAGTTGGACACTCAGCCATTACTTGTAGTGGCATCAGCCAGCGACTCAACCAGCTTTCCAGTTCAGCTTCCCTTCTGTTTGTTGAGCTTGAGCATCCTCAGCTTCCAGGTGAGACTGTGGTGGGACACTGTCTTGAAAGCTGTACTAAGTCAATATTGTCTGTGTGCTGTGGATTAACCTTGGCCAGCAGCCAATTCGCCCTCAGCTGCTCTCTCACTCCTGCTCCTTAACAGGCAGGAAGAGAAAAGAGGATGAAACGGTACAAGGCAAATACCGGGAAATAATTGCCATCATCACAGGCAGGCAAATTGGACTCAACTTGGGGAAAATTAATTTCATTTGTTGCCAATTTGAATAGATTCAAGTGGTGACAAAGAGAAAAAAAAGTTAAATGACACTTTTCTACCCTCACCTTTCCCAGACTCATCCTCATTCATTTAAATACCCAAAATGGTGCAGGGGCTGCAGATGTGGGTTGTAGTCATGGAGTTATAGAATATCAAGTTGGAAGGGACCCAAAAGGCTCATCGAGTCAACCCCCCTGCTCGTCGCAAAAAACTAAACCATATGACTTAGAGCATTACCCACATGCTCCTTGAACTGTGACCGGCTTGGTGTCATGATCACTTCCCTGGATATCCTGTTCCAGTGACAGACCACCCTCTCCGAGAAGACCCTTTTCCTAATGTTCAATCTGAACCTCCCCTGATGCAATATTATTCCTTTTCCTCTTGTCCTGTTGCTGGTCACCAGAGAGAAGAGACTGACACCTCCCCCTCCAGTGCCTCTCTTGAGGGAGCTGTAGACTGCAATGAACCTGGCCCATCCCAGCCCCCTCTCAGCCTCTCCTCCCTCCTCACACCTCTCCCTGCTCCAGCGTGGGCCCTTCCCCAGGCTGCAGTCCTTAGGGACAACCTGCTCCTGCCTGGGCTCTCCATAGCCACAGCTTCTGCAGGAAATATCTCCCTGCTGCTTTCTGGGTCCTTTCCCGGGCTGCAGGGTGAGTCTCGGCTCCAACAGGGTCTCTCCAGGTCTGCAGGGGATCCCTGCTCCTAGCCTGCAGGACCTCCTGCCCTCCTCCTCCTCCAGCCTCAGCTTCCTCTGCTGCTGCTCCCTCCTTGGCTTCCTCCTCCTCTGCCTGTGCCGCAATTGGCCCCTTCAGAAACCTGTTTTCCCTTTGGCTCTTCCAGCTTGGCTGAGGGGCTCAGCTGTATCTTGCGGTTGGGTCATTGGAGTAGACTGGCACTGGCTGTGTCCAGCATGGGGCAGCCCACTGCCAGCACATGCATGTGGCCAAGCACTGCCAAAAGCAACATGCTGGGCCATTCAGCTTTCATTGAAGATGCCCCCTCAGCAAGGGGCACAAGCAAGGCAAGATCTGTCCTTGAGAAGTTTTCACAAGTGGAGAGCAAATGGAGGAAAACTTACTTAGAAAGTCTTTAACACTGAAGTCTTTCACACGGAACATCCAATTTTCTCTATTTCGAAAACTGATTGTTCAAATTTGTCTTCTAATAAAAACAAACTCTTCATAGTCAACTCTCTTATTGTGGTTTGATCTCACTTCGAGGACACTTTGCAAGTGGATCTGAATTTAAGCTTTAGCTCCACTCTGGTTCCGTAACAGAGCATCAAACCTGCCATCAGTCTGTCTTGTTTCACCTCCACCTTTCTAATCCACCTGCCAGAGGGATTTTGGTGGAGAACATGATAGTCTGTGCTCACTTCTGAGTTTCACTCATGATATAGAGTCATTTGTTTCACTGAAAACTGAAAAAAAATATTCTTTCTGTTTTTAGACAGTAATTAGATTATTTTTAGTTATTACTCTTTCTGCTGTACAGATGTGCTCTTATCATCTTCTCTTTTTAATTATAAGGCTAGAAATCTTTTACTGTGATAAATATTTTGTCTTGCTGTGTTAACTTTTCTCTCTAATGTTTCCCTAGATCAGAGCAACATCTGTGTACGCCATAGAGGCCATGGTTCCTATCATTTTTTGATGAATGGACTTCTACCAACCTTCGATATTGCTCACAGAATGCCATGCACCACTATTACCTAAAAATTAATTTGAAGCATCATTGGAAACACTGCTTAATGTAGCTCCAGAGACTGATGGTGAATTAATTACTACAGCTAACTCTACGCCATCCAGATTTTCTCCTGAAAAACATCAGGTGCTGGGGACAGTTTGGATGGAGAGCAGAGGGAGTGATCCAGCCCCAACAACTGAGCTACAGTCCTCACGGGTGGTATGTGATGCTCTGTTTATCTGTGTCAGACCCCTGCTGATGAGTATATATTAAATATGCTTTTTTTTTTCATGTCAACCATTTCCCAAAGTCTCTTTCTTTTGTAAGAAGTGGATCATATTCCTTCATTTACCTACTTGGTTAATTATTTCAGATATCTGAAAATATTCTGTTGTTTCTTTCTACGGTGATCAGTGATGGAAAATCTGCAAAATAAACAACAATGAAAAAAATCTACAAAATAAACAACACTGGGGCCATTGTCTTGTTCAGGGCTGACTGCATGGTTGGCTACAGCTATGTTTTTGAAATTTTACCATCCAAAACAGGATGGTCTTGTCCAGACTGCACCAGTTCTTGCGTGTTTTGCAGGAATTGTTTCGGAAAATGTTAGCTGGCCGAGATAAAACCATCACTCTTCCTGCAGCGCAAGATGTGAAGGATTCAGTCCCAGAGCCCAGGAACTTTCCCTGCATTATACTATCCATTTGTATGGGTGTAATGTGCATGGCAGCTCTGCTGATTTATGTTAAATTATGTTCTTAAAAAATAGGGAAAGGGAGTACCCACAACAGTAAATCAAACATTGCAGCTCTGATACTTGGAAAGATACTGAAATGAGTTATTTGCTCATCCCCAAGGGGATTATAAACCTATGAGAAGCAGCCAACATGGATTTGTTAAGAATAATGCATATCACATGAATTCAGCTTAGTTCTTTGACCCAGTGGATAAAGGCAAAACAGTTGTGTCTTGGCTGTAGCAGAACCCTTGGCGTAGCCCTGTGAAGTGTTCTCACTGACAGATGAAGAAAATTGGTCTATATGAGCACTACTTAACCCACATTGACAGACAAAGTCCAGCACAGCCATACCAAACCAGATTCTGTGAGGAGGTGTGAGGAAGCCCCCACTGGCTGGAGGAACTAATGACCTACAATGTCTGAGAAGGAGGAACGTCCTCATACAGAAGAAATAGCTACGAAGCAGAGAGACAAACAGCCTGAAAAAGTCATGCTCAAAGAGAACTTACAAATTATTAACTTTCCACTAATGAGGTCATTTGTAGCTGACAGGTATGCCCCAGTTCCAGAGTGGCTGGATATTCTTGTTGTCAAGTTTCCTGGTGATATAGAGCATACTCTTACACAATTTGCAGAAGATAACATTCTGAGGAGAGATGCAAGTATTTTGGATGACATTAAAATTCAAGTAATTGTGAACTTTGAGAAATAGCCTATATTTGAGACAGAATATTAAAAATTCAATAACAGTGAGTGCAAGTGTTTCACCTTTGAAAGAAAAATTAAATGCAAAAAAACCCAAAAATGGTGAATATTGCTCTATGTATAGTAAAAAAAGAGAACAAGGCTGTATAAGACCAGAGGCATAATATAAGCAAGCAGATAAGATGCCATTGAGCAATTTTCACATGTGTCACATATAAAAGATGAAAGGCTATTATTCCACTCTACTTAGTGTGGCAAGACCTTTCCTAGGGTGTGTTTCCCATTTTGATCACACATACTTTAAGGTGCATGCATACATCTGTGTATACAGGGGGGAGCTCAGCAAGAGAGAGAGGAGTGCTAAGAGATTTAGACAGCATGACCTATCAAAAAATGGTGACCAGAGAGGGCTTTTTTAGGTTTAATAAAGAAAGCATAAAATGTGGATGTGGAAGCAAGCTTCAAATGGAGAACAGTGCTACTAATGGGATACTCACCATTTGTTCCCCAGGCCAAGGACAAGACTACAGAGGTGTTTATTATACACTAAGAGCAACGTTCCTTAGACATTAGGAAATACTTAGCAATTAGGAGGATGATTATATACTGGGACATGTTACTGGGAAGGCTATGAAAGCCCAGGGCAGCAAGCAGGCATCTTTGGAAAGTTAGGTACCTTTAATCACACCTTGAACTGAGGAAGCAGTGTGGTTTGAGTTCCCCTATGGCCCTGTGGTTCCTGAGAAAGGAGCCTATCCTTTTTTCCTGTTCTGTGTCAGCTTCCACAGGAGGGCAGGAGGCATTTCCAGTGGCTACAAATGAGAGGTGGCTTTGTTGTTTTTTGATGTCTGTTCTCTGCTCCTATCCCTTAGGATATTCTTGAGATTTCCATTGAATTTGCATAACTAAAGTTTTTAAAGAAAGAATAGGTACCTTTTTTTCACTTGGCATGATTAAAAATGATTTTTTTTTTTTGACTGAATATTTACTTCAGTCATTTCAAAGAGTTTGGATAAATAAATACTGTATGATCGAGTTTGCTCTGTGTTGCCCTTCAGTATCCCATGCTTTATATCAGTTTCCCTAACCCAAATTTGTTGTTCAGTCAGAGCTTGTCCATGCACACTCTCTGGTGTGTAAGTGATGTGTATACAAGTGCTACTGCATGAGTGCTGAGGACAGATACAGGCAGACACTGATGTATCACACCTGCACATTTCACAGATACATTTTCATTATGCCATGGACTGAGATGGCAGTCAGAATCATAGTATCTTCTGGTTGGAAAAGACTTTTGCGATCACCGAGTCCAACGACACCCGTCCGCCGCTAAACCATGTCCCTCAAAAACTCATCTACCCGTTTTTAAACACCTCCAGAGATGGTGACTCTACCACCTCCCTGGGCAGCTGTTCCAATGTCTGACCACTCTTTCAGTGAAGAAATTCTTCCTTATATCTAGTCTGAACCTCCCCTGGTACAGTTTATGGCCATCTCCTCTTGTCCTGTCACCTGTCACTTGAGAGAAGAGATCAACACTTGCTCTGCCACAGCCTCCTTTCAGGCAGCCATAGACAGCGATGAGGTCTCCCCTCAGCCTTCTCTTCCCCAAGCTAAACAGCCCCAGTTCCCTCAGCTGTTCCTTGCAGGACTTGTTCTCCAGCCCCTTCACCAGCCTCATCGCCCTTCTCCAACACCTCAATGTCCTTCTTATACTGAGGGGCCCAGAACTGAACACAGTACTCAAGGTGCGGCCTCAGCAGTGCATTGTGACCAGCAGGACAAGGGAGGTGATTGTACAGGGTGCACACTGACCATGCTGGTTTTGATACAGGCCAAGATACCATCGGCCTCTTGGCCACCTGGGCACACTGCTGGCTCATATTCAGCAGTTGTCAATCAACTCCCCCAGGTCCTTCTCTGCCATGCAGCTCTCCAGCCAGTCTTTCCCAAACCTGTAACACTGCATGGGGTTGTTGTGTCCCAAGTGCAGGACTTGGCATTTGGTCTTGTTAAACCTCATCCCATTGGTCTCAGCCCATCGATCCAGCCTGTCCAGATCCCTCTGCAGCACCTCCCTTCCTTCAAGCAGATCAACACTGCCACCCAGCTTGGTGTCATCTGCAAACTTACTAAGGGTGCACTGAATCCCTTTGTCCAGATCATTAATAAAGATATTGAGCAGGACTGGACCCAACACTGAACCATGGGGAACACCACTTGTGACCGGCCTCCAACTGGATTTAACTCTATTTAGAACCACAGTCAAGCCGAACAAGTCTCTTGATTGTTGCAATGCACCCCAGATTTGTCTCACTTAAAAAGCGTATAAAAGTTATTTTACCTGTGTTTTCTTTCCTGTACGAGATGTGGAATAACTGTATTGTATTGCACTGCACTCTTTTTTTTGAAGCCATGTTGCTTTGTACACTTTAGCTTATTAATGAATGGAGCTCTTCAGGAACAGGGAGGGAGTTTTTTACTTATCTTTGAGGCAATTATCCCAAAACTCTGTGAGATTCCTTAGGCTTTGTGTAATGCAGAAACCAAGAGGAAGCCCTGATGCATACTCCAAATTAGGAAATGTTGATTTCTGAGGGGCTGTATTATTATTTTTACAATTCAGCAGAACTATATCTTAGCAAAAAGTTCATAAACTGTCTGGGAATGCCTTCAAAGGATCATCTGGAACTGGAAGGGGTACAGAAGCTTGGACGAGTCAGGGATGCTCATGCCAGGGATGCTCATAGGAGTAATGGCTTGGAGGATTCAGAAACTGATGGTCGATGATGTTGACCACTGCCACATGAGCTTGGATGAGGTGCCCAGTTTGGTGACAGGTGGTTTTCTTCCTGAGCATTAGCTCTGTCAGCACAAACTCATTAATCAGTTTTAAACAAATGTCACTGTAAATACAGACTCTGGCTTGAATCCGGCAAAGTGCTGAGTATCTCCACCCTTTTTTCAATGAAGATGGAGTTGCAGGTGGTCTGTTCTTTTGAGAAGTTACTGCTATTCTATGAAAAAGCAGAAAGAAACTGTAAGAGACCGTCAAATGCCTATGTTTTTCCTAAGGACTATCTAGCCTCACAAAAAGAAAGTTATAGCCTCTCTTATCTTTGTTACCAGTGTTGTAAAACCAGGTATGTAAATATTATTTTCTCCCTGACAATTTGGGAGAAATACAAAAAATAAAATGGCACAGATAAAACCACACACATTTTCTAGTAACATACTTCCCATCTCTGAATACTCCCTAACAAAACCAACCGAAAGAAAACAAAGTAAGAAAACCTTACTGGCTGGTTCATTGATGTAACAGTAAAAAATCAGACCTATTGAAAAATTTCTTGTTATTTTCAGTACTGCTCTGTATGTCATTTTTGTGGAGCACTACGTTCTGGTGGTGCCCTGCTGATGTGGTAACAGTAATGATCTATCAATATTGCCTTTATAAACCTCATCTTTTTAACCTGGATTTGCAAATTTCTGTTTCTTGGTATTTGTTATAAAAATATTCCATTTTCTTTTAATGACTTGATAATTTTTTTAAAAGAGATAAGACTCTACAAATGACAACCTCTTTAATTATTTTTAGGAGTAATAGCCCTAAGTTTTATTTGTATTGCAGTAGTGCCCATGCGCTCTGCAGAATTAGGTGATGTGCAAACACTTGAATTTTCTTTAATAGGCTTTGTGCTGGCAGAAAATGTTGGACTGAAAGCCTTATGAATTCTTATTTATTATTTTTTTGTCTTTGATAGCGCCCTAGTATCTGTCTGAGATTTGGCTATTATTGTGATAATGTTGTACATGTACTCAATTATCTCTATTGTGGAAAGCACTTTAATGCATGCTTGCCTTTAAAAGGCAGCTGAAACACTCGCTGTGGAAAAGAGCATTTTTGCAGAGCAGAGAACAAGCTTCATCACATAAAGCATATAAAACACATATTTCTTGCAAAACCACACCGCAGAGAGGCAGCAGAGATATCTGACCAGCCTCCAAATGGGCTGCTGTGTTTACATGCTGTTGAAGACATGGGCTGTTGGCCAAGATGTTGGAAGCAGCATGACGATGTTAGTGAGAAACTCTTATCACACTCATCTGCAGGTACTCCACGGACCTACCCAGCTGGGGAGGACCTCCAAGCTGCTGAGCCCACATAACTGCTAAGCCTTAGATCAGTGCAGCACTGAATTAAGTTTTTCCTTGCCTCTTTCTAGAGCGAGAAGGATCTACTCTTTCAGCCTAAGGCTGAATTCCTACCTTTTGCGGTTGGGTTGGGTTGCCACACCTGTACAAAGCCCCTATGGAATTTAGAGTCTCTGTGCTGCGTAATGAAGGAAGAAGTGTCCTATTGGTAACTCCAAAAATGCAGGGGAAAACCAAGTACACTTGTCTGTCTGTTTTATGGAGACCATCATTTGGGTATTAGTACCCCACTAAGTGGCCTGCCCAGGATTACAGAGGGTTACAGGGCACAGACACATCTGGATCCCAGGATCATACATTTGTAATTCAGTGCTTTGCATGGGATTTGATTTGTGCAGAATCCCTCTTGGATGGATGGCTTAATACAGTTTAATTGTTTTTTTTCTTCCCTCAACTAAGCTTGTCAGCAGAATCAGCGGATGTAGTTGAGAATAAAAGCAAACAAAGGAATCAAGACACTTCTGATTTTAGTAATATGCAGTTTATCCCCTTCTCACTATCTATCTAGTATTGAGCACCATGCTTTCAAATTTACTTTATTTATTTCTTTATTTTTTTTAGATCAACTGTGTGTCTCAGGCTGGTTCTAATCCCATAGGTACTAACTCTTTGTTTAGATGCAGCATTCCCAGACAATAGCATATTGCACTTCTTTCATGAAGAGTCATGCACAGTGCTCATGTAGACTCACATTTAAGCCTCCCTGTCTCATGATGCATTGTGCTGCCTCTAAAGACTAAGTGAGCAGTAACTTTCATTAAAAAAAAAATCATAAATATATTTTACTACTTGGACTTAGTGCAAATGCACAACTGACTGGTTGGCTCAATAGATGTAATTGCTCTCCAGGAGCCTTTATGGTCTATTGTTTCAATTATAAGTGAATTACATAGTCCCCAAGTACTTACTCACTCTGCTTTCAAGGAGAGTGAAAAGGCCAAGTCAAAGCAGGAAATTAGACAAAAAGGACATCATTTTATTGAAAGTCCTCAGCTTCTAAGTGAGGAAGGGAAACACATCAAGCACAGACCAAGCCATTCATGAGCGATACATTAATATTTTATCTGTCTGAAACCATTACAAGCCATAAATTGTATAAATTCAGGTGCTGAGAGAGGAAGGCAAAAATCGAACGTAATATACACACAGAAAAGACAAAGTCCATGAGGGATGGGACAAGAAATAGAATGAAATAGTCTTCTTTCCTATGATAAGTGATTGGGCAGAAGGCAAAGAAACAAAATCCAGGGATCAGGGTTAGATGTCTGAGAAACAGAACGTATTTTGAAGGTCATCCTGCTGTCCTGTATCTGGCTTCTGGGATCTGCAACTTCCAGTACCACATGGTCGCTGTAAGAAGTAACGGCATTCTTCGAGAAACTATAGCAAATGCTAAACTTACATAGGAGAAACACAAGAGATGATTCTATAATTCTATAATTCTATGAAATACAACACTACTTTGTAAAATAACACCTTCAGGTAACAGTCCTCCCAAGACAAAGAACAAGATATGGCAATGCTTTAGAGGCAACTTTGGATGAATTTTTCATAATTAAGAGAATGTAAATATTTGACAATAACAGAACAATGCACAAACAATATCCAAATATATTCGGCATATTTCCTCTATGAATTCTCTGAGAAGGGTAGGTATTACAATAGTTCCAAATTTACACATAAAAATATTGCTGTTTTAAGACATATTTCATCAAGAACAGTTAATTTATAAGATAGAATGTGAATGCTTAGATAAATCCATTGGGATTTTGGATCAAAAATCTTAATTTTCTAGGAGACAATCAGCAGCTTTGTTCTAGTGCGCAAGGCCCTCTGAAAAATCCCACATTTCACTTGGATCAAGAAAATAATATCAGTGGTAACACTGTTCAAGTATAGCACAGCTGCGTGCGCAGCCACTAAGCAGAAAAAAATATACAGGGAGGTTTGTGGTGTTGATGAAAAGACATCCATAACTTCTTAGTAGGGGAGCAAAATGTTTGTTTTCTTGTTGTTCGGTGACTGGTTTGGAGCATTTGCACTTTGGTTGTGATCTGTGTTTGAGTGCTTTAATTGTGGACATGATTCTTGAGGAAGTTCCTGGTGGAGGTTTTCTCTGCCCAGAGGAAGGATTGAGAAAACTCATGGAAGATATTACAAGAAAGCCAAAATAGAAAGCACAGGGGCCAAGGCAGATTCAAGAATAAGGGAAGACCGTATGGACAACTCAGAGTTTGCAGACGCCTGCTGAAGAGAAGAACCAGGAGGACTGAGCTACTCTGTAGGACCAACTACACAAGCATAAAATTCAGTCAAAGAGACAAACGCAAGCAGGAAAGCGTGGATGGAAAAACAGACTTGGTGCCTGAGAGGTTGCAGAAGGAAAATTGAACAGTGAGGAAGCACACTGAGCCCTAGCAAAAAAGGGGAATCAACATCGTAGAATCATCCTAGAATCACCCGAGCTGGACGGGACTCAAAAGGGTCATTGAGTCCAACTCCTATCCCTACACAGGACACTCCCAACATTCACACCATGTGACTGAGGGCATTGTCCAAATGCTTCTTGAATGCTGGCAGACTCAGTGCCATGACTGCTTCCCTGAGGAGCCTGAGACATCATCAACCCTAATCAGGCACTGAGATCTTGACTGATGATGAGCAATGATGGAAACCTGAACTGACTTATCAAACCCACACACAATGCTAAAATTCAGATTCAGAGACCTGTGGTGTGCAGGACAGCTGAGTCAGCTATACTCTGTCTAACAAACTGACTCTGTGTGCAAGGTCATCTATTATCCGTACCATCTTCTGGTAAAATTAATTTAGAGAATTATTTAGTTCAGGTACAGTGTTTCCTCTAGTCAACAGAGGGAAATTTATTCCTATCTAGCTGCTCTTTAATCTGACTTCTGATTCAAGTGGCTACCTCAAAGACTTTTTTTTCATTGTTTTACATTTGTGACTGCTCTGGCAGGATTTTTTTACCTGGTTTGATCACTACATGATCTTTTTTTTTTTCCTTTCTATAATTTTCACGGACGATAGGGGTTTCCATCCCCTTCCTCCCAGCTGACATATCTGTACTCCAGCATGGGTCAGGTTTTGTGAGAAGCTGTGTCACCTATGAAAGAATGGGGTCAGTAGTCCATCCCAAGAAAAAGAACAGTCTTCCCAAATTAAGGTTTTTCTCTTTGCTTAAGGACCCAGACCTGAGGCACAGCGGTTTCCGCTGTATTTTCTGATGACTTGGCCAGATATTTGCCTTCTTTTTTTTTGTTAACATCCATGGGCTCCATTTTCAGGAGTCCAACAACCCCATTTAGATCCTTCTTCCACAAAATGGCACTGTTTGTGAGGCGCTGGAGAGCCTTTCTCTGGCCTGTGCCCCAGGAGACCCCAAATGCATCCTTTCCTCCTAATGGGATGAGACATGGACATGCAACATCCTCCCATCCCACCATCCCTCCTGCTCATGGGAGGATACTTCGCAATATCTTGCAAAAAGACCCTCAGGTTACACAGCTGAGGACCAGAGCTGCAACTGTGCTCAAAATTCCTCTCCACCGCATTCCCTGCATCAGTCTGACGGTGTTCTTGAACCTCCCTCATACAAACTGGTGACCAAGCACTGATAACAAACCACCCTTTCCTCTGAGGTGTTTCTGTAGCACAGTATAGGACACTGAGGACTAATTTGGGGGTGCTTGTGGTGTGGGGAGTGTATGTTTCTTTCACACACTATTTCCTGTGATAAGTAGGTAGACATAAACCAGTGTAGATAGATTTCTGATGACAGCTGGGATAAATGTAAATTGTAAAAGAGAATAAAAACAGATCCAAGCAAGTATGTAAGAGAATAATGAGATGCAGAATAATTCTTTCTAACAATGGAATTATGATAATAACATAATTTAGAGCATATATTGTTCTAAATAAAACTATTCTAAATACAATTTTGAATAGTAATATTGAATAATTCTACATAAAATAGCATGAGAATGACAGCTGGGCTTTAGAACCAGCATAATGGGAAGCAGATTTTCAGACTGATTTTGGATAAAGAAAAGTAATATGAATAAGGATCTCTTACTTCTACCTGACCCTAGAATAATTTTGCACCCTCACATTTCCCAGACTTTTTGGTAAAATACAACATGAAATTGTCCAGATCACTAGATCTCTAAATGGTGGGTTATTCTTTGATACACCACTGGGCTGTGCTATTACTCTATATTTTAAGATTTCACTTCTCATATGATAGCTTCCATTGTGTTCAGAAGAGTAACTATTGCCATTGGCAGATTTAAATTATATAGTATCATAAGAACCTGGTCAATAATTAACGCTACAATAGAAAGTAATAAGCTGAAGTTTAGCTCAGTCGCAATCTTTGTTTTCTTTGTGTACATATAAATGCATACAGCAAACCAATTTCTGTTGGATCAAAATAGTTTTGGGGAACATTAAAACTATCTAGTAGTGCAGATTATTTATAAGTGAATGCTGCAGTTCAAATGCCAGCTTTTTTTTTTGCAAGCAGATACTCTGTTTTCCATAGGTAAATGGAAATTTTAATTCAAATTGGAAAAAAAAAAAAGAAGGCATACATTCATTCCATATTTTTCTAAATTTTTTTTCAGTTTTCTTTCTTGCAATCGATCTCTGTCAGCGAGCATCCAGGCTCATCTCTGTATTGCATGAGACTGGTTTTTAAAGGTGTTGCTCCAGAAAAGTACACAGCAGTCAATATACTAAAATATTAATAATATTTTAACCAGAGCAAAAAAACAAGCAAGTGCAAGTAACCCACTCTTCTATGACAGCCTTCTTGGTCCTTTTGATGTTCAAGGTTCTGCTGTGTATAGCTTTTTTCTTTTTTTTTCTTTTCATTTATTTTGAGTGATTGAGAAGCAGTAAAAAGTGATAAAGATGCTCACTGAGATTTAACCTTTGTCATCCACTCAGCTTCATATTTTGTTCCAGGATAAAATCCTAGAAATTCTGTGTATGATTTACAAGAATGTATAATTTATTTGCCAATATATTTTCCCTTTCTCCTCTTTCTCAAGCTATCCACAATTTTAAAATACTTAGGAAGTCTTATTAGACCCATGTAATGCAGCAAATCAGCTTGACTGTGGCAGTATTAAATCAGAAAAAACCCTTCATATTCTTGAAATACAGCTTCGAGGAGCATAATGCCTCTGGGATTATTCTGTGTGTTTTATATTGTGACAAGGCTACTAATCATGGACTGAGATCTCATCATGCAAAATACTGTAAAACACAAACCCAGACAGTAATGGCCAAATCTTGTAATATTTAAGTAGTTTGTTGAAGCAATTTGTGCTGTGATTAGTATGTCTGCTACAGGGTATTCAGATCAAGAAATTCAATAGGTTAGGCATTATCTTGAGTGAGGTCCAAAAAGGACTCGCTGAAATATGGTCTTAAGTGCTTTTTTCAATCTGACAGCCACTCCAGTGCTGTTAAAATGTGAAAATGTCCTGGTGGTCTCTGCAGTGTGTGGTGTGATCTCAGAGCAGACCTCACCAGACACATCTTCACCCCAGCTGGCGGTGTCTCGAGAGGTCATAGACTCAATGGCCAAGGAATGACCCATCCTAAGCAGTATTTCTGCCTGATCTGATTTGAGGCATGACCGGGGAATAGTGTTTGAAAACTTGTTTTTGTGCTGACCAAACTGCTGAGGTCACGCAGCCACTTGAGGTTCCAAGACTGTCAATGTATTTTTTCTTGGGAACATCACATTTGCTGTAATATCTTGCAAATGGCTTTAATTTTAATACATAGCTTGATTTATAATTAATTAACACGTCTCTCTTGAGCCAGCTATGACAATGATTACTAGTAGCACATTTATAGAAGTGGTCACTAAGATAGATGTAGTTCCTCATCATTTCACTGCTGTCATGGAACATGTAATTATTTTATTGGATCTAAGGATATAGCTGAAAATAATTCTTTAAATATGTTATTAATAACACAGTAGCCATTAAAATAAAGTCTAAAAATAACTCACCTTTTTTTTTCATTTGGAACATTTATCCACTGTTTACATTATGCAGGGTCTAGGCAGTGGAGTATGATAATCAGAGCTTTCTTTATATATTATAATATTATATATTATAATTTTCTGGTTTTATTATAATCTGACTGCAAACTTACCTTTTAAAGGCAAACAAATAACTGTTTTCACTGTGCTTTTGACTTTTACTTTAATCATGTATTTCTAGCTATTTTTATGTAGGCTTGGTTTTGAACTTCGGTGACAAATGTGGCCTGATAGAATACTGATTTGATGTCTTTTAGAGATGCTTGTTTTGATACATCTTTGGAGACCTGGAAGAAAGGGCTTACCACTGGGAGCAGATGCAGTGCACAGTGTGTTTTTTTCCCGGGGGTAGAAGCATCCGAGTGCAGGTCAGTTTGTGAAACATTCCTCCCTGCAGGGTTAGCTCCTCGCCCTCTGAAAGAGACTTTAGCATCCTTTGCACACAGATACTCACTTTCACACTCTAACAAGATTTCTAGAGGGTTAATTGTACTCACCCGGGGGACATGACTCTTGGAAGTGCATCACCATGAGCTGCCAACGGGAAAGCGGCTTATTATCAAACTGCCTCTCTCTTCCAGAGAAGTAAAAAGTATGATTTCCTGCTTTTAATCCTTTTTCACCCTTTCCTGAAAATAAATTAGATATTTCGGAGCCACAGTGTCTGCCAGCACGGACTGATCCTGTCACTCAAAAGGACGCGAGCTGCTTTCAGCCTTTGGCTTGCCTTTTAGCCATGGTTCCCCTTCCCCTCTCTAATGGCGGCTGTGGGCACACGGCTGTCGCACACCCAGATGTGGCTTTGCCCTGCAGAAGGTATCTGTTCCCTCTGTAATGCCACTCCAAATATCTCAGTGAATCAACAGGTCCCAGATGATCTACTGATTTCCTAGGGATAAATACCATGGACAATGGTGTAGCAGAAGGTGATAAAGCAAACTTCTCCTGGATGCTGATTTCATAGATGCCCTTAAAGATATTGCAGTGAGGGGCAGTAAAAAATTTCCAGATGTGTGCCACTTAGCTTGCAACTTTTATTCCGTGAGTGCTTTTCAATGTCCTTGCCCAACAAGTGCAAGCTTCTCCTCTCTTAGCCCAATCATATTCTCATGAAAAAGTAATTCTAACTGGGAAACAAACTTGAGTAACTCAGATAAACAGAGCTTGTGTCAGTGCATTTTGTGAAGAATACACAACATGAGTCAGACAGAGCTGAAAGAGCAAGAGGACCAAGTACAGGCATAGATGTTGGATGCTTAGAAGAGGACGTCACTGTCAGAGATTCTCCACTTTAAATTGCAGTTATCATCTGGAAAGTGTAAAACTGACATCCTGGTATGCCACATTTATTCCTCCTCCGCAATTTCTATTCCAAATCCACTCAGTCTTCAAGTCAATACCATGTTTTTTTCTCTGACTGCCAGCACAGATAGCTTAGCCTGTTACCTGAGAATCAAGCTGTGTTCTCTCTGCTTATTAAAACATTGCCAACTGCAATGCTTCTGGAATCAGACATTAACTGGCAATACTATGAGAAAGGCAGGAGTGCTGAGCGCGACATGGCTAGCGCATCCCTAGCTACAGGAAAGAGAAAGAGAGAGAAAAACACCCTGCAAATGATCCTTAAACTCAGTACATATATCTCAGGTGACCCACAAAGAACAGACATTTACAGCACTGGCTATCAAGGCATTTTATGATGGAGCAGCTAAATAAGGAGCCAAAAAGCCCCTTACTCAAATCCCAGCTGTGCCAGATATCCAAAGGATTTGTTATAGATGAAATAGGCGAAAAAAACATGCAGCCAAGACTTATTCATTGTTGCCTTGCTCTCTCATCTCTAAACAGCAGCACCCGGCCAGATTGCACTTACTCCCTTTCTTAATTGAGGTGTGATTAGTTGCTGGGATAGTTTAAACAGTATCTTCACAAAGCGATTAAGATTTATGGGTAAATGGAGGAAAGGAGAAAAGGTGAATGAATAAAACGTTTAAATAGTTCAGAACTTGTGCTGGATTCTAAAGAGCATCACAAAGTCCACATGCTTCTCTGGATCTTCACTGAAGTGTATGAACTCTTAGTGTCTGCAAATTCAGGCCAAAATTTCAAGAGGTCTCTCAGGCACTGGTTCTCCTTATCCCATCTGGAAACCCTGCAGGCTTGAGTCGTCACTACCTTGCACACTGTGTAACCACTTATTTCTGTAAAGGCTGAGAGCAAAGGAGGTGCAAAATGCTAGAGGATTACAGTATTTCAGCACCTTCTTTCACACACAGGCACAGAAATGGATAATGAACTGTTCGGAGCTGCTCAGTCTGGTTCTCATCCCAGCAGCTTTACTGATGTCTAGAAAGCACCTGCTTTCCTTGGGGGCGATATGGCTACTGAAGGCAGCAGATGAGCTGCCTTAGTTAACTTTCTTGGTTCAAATCCAAAATCTACAGGACTAGTGAGCCTTTTGGGATCTTAATTTCTTCCAGATGCAGACTGCATAGCTAACAGATCCACCATCTGGAAAATTATAGTCTTATAATCTGATAACTGTAAATTATCTGCCATTTTGGTGACCTCCAAAGGAAGGTCAGAGTTTGCACACAGAGGGTGTAGTCCCTGACTACTCATTATGAGCCCACCACCATCATGTAAATTGAGTGTATCGGTCAGTTACTGGAGTGACTGTCTTTGGGCCAAAGAAAGAAGATTGATGGGGCTTAAAAAGTTACCATTTGTCAGCTGATTTTCAATACGTCTCCATGTGCCTGAATCACAGAATCACTGATTCACAGATGTTGGACAGGGCCTCTGGAGATTATCTCGTCCAACCCCCCTCAGACAGGGTTACTTGGAGCTAGTTGCCAAGGGCCGTGTCCAGATGGCTTTTAAATATCTCCAGGGATGGAGACTTCATAACATCCCTGGGCAGCCTTTGCCAGTGCTCACCATCACAGGATAAAATTGTTTTCTGATGTTCAGAAGGAACCTCCTGTGTTTTCAGTTTGTGCCCATTGCCCTGTCAATTAAAGAGATTGTATGCAATAGCCTGCAGTGTACCCAGTGGAGGGAAACTAATTCATTTATTTCATCCTGGTGTTCCAACTGAAGTGTGTAGCACAGGACACTCCTTCAGAAAATCTTTGATTTTTTTCAGAGAAAGAAAGATCTGAGTCTTGCAGTGCACACTGAACCAAGCTCAGCACTATCAACCACTTGAGGATGTAGGGTTTGACACTGGATAAGTCTTTAATTCCAAAGGTGTGAAATGTTGCCTTCAGTCAACTTGATAAGCAATTTTATTCCATGATTTAGTCTCCAGACCCACAAATCTCAGCAGCAAGTACCACACAAATTTTTAGAACTGGGTAGTGGGTAGAAATTTCTGCTTTCTAATCTTTCCTGAGGTCCTGTTCTTTAAATAGCTTCCTAATTTCCCACGACTACTTGATTTCCCACTCCAGTTTTACCAGTTACTATTTATTTATTTACTTACTTATTTTCCAATTATTTTATTGTTTCTTCTCACCTGAATGGTGGAAGATTATAACCATGTCACAATGATGCAACACTGACTCCACGCACCAGCCCTGGTTATGTCATAGTTATGTTACAGCAGGCAGCCAGAAGCTCCTAGAACTGACCCCTGGTGATCTCATGGTTGTGTCATAGCAGACAAATATTGGTGGCGACTCTCTCCTCTACCATTCAGCTAGAGAGTGTTGCAACTTTCTACAAGGATAGTGACCTAATGATAAAGAAACACGTACAGGCCCAGTCTGTGTCCTCTTACGGTCCCACAAGCTGCTGGAAGCTTCCTGTTGCTTTGAGCACAGGGAGCTTCACACTGCCCACTACCTCTACATCCCATCATGGCTCTACAGGCAGCTGTAAGATCTCCACAACTACGAACAAATGCAGATTCACACCACCCACCATACCTGTACCCTGTCATGGTTTTACAGGCAGCTAGAAGCTTCCCATAGTTGCAGAGAAAGGGAGCTCCGCACCCTCTACCATCTCCATGTGAAACATCGCAAAATAAAGCTTGAGATTAATGAACCCGTTCACCAGTTCTTCTGATTTGTGATTTTGGAGAAACCGTTTTGTGTTTTCATTTTGCAGTGATGTTGCATAAGCCTCAATAGCTTAGGAAAAGAGCCTCTATTGGCAGGTTTTTCCAAACAGACCACTTCTTTGACTGCAAAGACTCACCTTTCAATAGCTCTTGGTGCATTTTCAGTCTTTTTTCAGTTTTTGGAAACACGTTACAATTTCTAACCTTCATTCCAATTCTTTTTTTCAGGTAGATGCTTTAATTACCTGATAGCAAAACTACTTTTCCTCGCATAAAGCCAGAATTCCTGCCCTACCTTCCTTAATAAATAAAGAGTATGAAACAAAAAGGAATGGAAAAAGAGCATCACAGAAGCCCCATCTCTCCATCTCCCTCAACATGTTCCCCTTCAGCTGCAGAAGGACGACAGAACTGTGTTATTTTGCATTAAAAATGATGGAAAACAAAAGCAGATTGGCTGCTCAGTGGCCAAAGTAGCCATTTTGTGATGACAAATAGCCAGTAGCAATGAGTTATGCTTTTGAGCACACCCTGACAGCTGAGCATGGAAGGTCTGGATGTGCTATTTCATCCTGGAAAGCTGGTACATGCAGTACACCCTGTTTGCACGAATTTCTCATTACGTTAGTCTTTTCACACCTTCATAGAAAAGGCAGAGAAACAGAAGCACAGTGGTGAGACTGTTTCAGGGGGCGGCCCCTTAGGTTTGCTCAGTAGGGTTTAGAATCAGGTATGATGCAATTCAGTGCAAGAGCAACATCAGTGTGCAGTAGGCTATGGCACTCAGCAGTTTTGGTTTGCTTTGGGGCACAGCAGCCACCTGACCCTACCAATGTGCATGTAAAACTAATGACTGATCACCTGCTGCTTTCCTGGCCAGGAATACCTCAGCCTCCCCACTGATCCTCTTCTTACAGTCTCTGGGAAGTCTGCTGGGAAAATAGGAATTGGGCAGGCTGTTCTGTTCTGTTCTTCTTTCATGAATCCAGACCAAAACCTACTTTGTTACGTGAGGAAGCACTGGAGTGGAACTGGAACAAAATGTCCAGGGAACAACTGTTCCCTGCTACTGGCTTGCAGAGTTTCCAAAGGCAGCAGATTCACACTTTCCAGCACACATAGGAGGTCAAGAAGTATTTATTTGCTAAATGAGTCAGGAAAGAATATGGTGAATAGGAAAATAATTGCAGGGCTTAATAGCGGATCTGATAGGCCAAAAGCAAAGAATGGAGAAGCAAATGCAAGCAAACAGATGGAAGAGGCTCGAGACCCTACTACCCTGCTGTGGACTGCAGCAGAATTAGGCTTTTGGGGATGGCTGTAAGTGGTGTGTGGAAACTCAAGTACTGCCTGTATTTAGTGAGCATTTCTTGGGATGTAATACTGCACAAGGAGGACTATAGCTTCCAAGCAGCCCTTTCTAGAACTCATCCCTACTCCTGAAGGCTTAACAAAAAGTCTCAAAGAAAAGAACAGATAGAATAACACAGCACAGACAAAATGCTGGCACCACCGCTGGCTGCTGTTATACTTCCTTGCTGTGTAGGTGATGGAGCATGATATTAACATAGTTCTCTCCTCACAAAGCCATGTACCTGTGCATTCAGAGACCTAATCCAAATCCAGGCTTTGCCTGTATGAAACAGAGTCACTAGAAAGCAGCATGCCTTGCTGGACACCACCTTTGTAAAACAGTAAATTATGCTAAGTTTGATGATGTTGAGGACCTCAGAGGATTCTCTCCTTCCCAGCCCTGACATTTCAGGACCTTTGTGAAGAGTAAAAAAATCAGTTTAAATTCTTCAGCTTCATGGGTTGAGAAGTCCAACTTCCCTCCTAAAGAACTCTAGAGGATTATGACAGGATCAATTATGCTGAAGCTCCTTGAATCAGTGCTTATTTTAGACCCAGGTCTAGGTTCTGAATGTTGCGGGAGAAATTGTGCTGCTGAGATAGAAAGAGATGGAAACATACAATTTCTAATTTAAATAGTATTGCTCTGCTGAAGCTGAGGGTCTGGCTTAACCCCTCTCATGAAAAGAGTTATTTGGAAATCAGACACTTTCCTTTGTGATCTTTTTTTTTTTTTTTTTTATGTTCTGTCTCATGTACTCCATATATAATGGTATCTGTCTTCCTATGAAGGAAGCAAAAAGATTAATTTATTAAGTCAAATATTCATGACTCCCAGAGAAGGGAGAGTGTCAACTGAAGATCATTTATTACAGGCAGATAGCTGAGATTCCTCTGGAAAAAAAGGTATAACTGCAAATCTGCGACACAGAGGATTTCTGACAAAGGATGAGTCATCTCCTGTTCTCCCTGTCACACACCTGGAATTAAGATCACTGACAGGTAACAACCTGTCACATAATGGCTCATTTTTCATTTATTTCAGTGGCTGTCATTAAAAATTCTGGGGTCAGATTCCAGAGCATCCTTATAGTGGCTGTGTTAGGCATTGTGTAGGGTATTAAAGGACCTCACATCCTCCTGGGGAAAACCTGGCAACTATACAAAGTCAAAAGGACTGTGCTGATCAACACCAGCACAACAGCTGGCTTAAGAATGCTTTAGAGGGGGATTTTCCATTTGGCTTAAACTTGGAAGGTAAACTAATTACCTGAATGAAAGTTTCCAGCTGCAGCAATATCAACCATTTGGAGGCATTTAGCCAATGAACTATAAAGTACAGTATATCTTTAGCATCACAGGAGACAATAACTTCTCTTACATAGCAGCTAATCATTGCTACCTCAGCTCTGCCCGCTCAGTCCCTTTGAGTGGAGTTACACCCACTCATAATCAGGTCGTTCATGCTCAGTCATGCATACAGCCATCTCCAAACAGACACAGTACTACTAATCACCACCTCTACTCTCACTTAGGCTGCCATTTGGAGTATGATTCAATACTAAAATGGATCTCAGCAGCACAAGAAGCCTGTCTTGTACTCCCTTTCATTTAATGTGACAGTTCCCTACTCTAATCATTTGTCTGATGCAGAGAGGAACCCTGTCATTGCAAACACTTCTCAAGGTAATGTTAACTGTCTGCAGCTCTGTTGCGTAAGGTCAGTCCATGAGCTTTGGAAAAATAATGCAAAAAGACTGTAGATTTTTGTAGGCATTGAATTGTCTTAGGAAAGCAACTCATACCAGTAGAAACACAGCTTTCAAAGATTCAGCTTGAATTCTGAAATTCATAGGTAACACTCTGGGATGGACTGGCAGATTGGCTCTTAGTGCTGGCCCCACAAGCTGGGGCTGATGCCGCGCAAAGTCACCTGTGTGCCTGCATGCCCCAAATCTCTGAGATTCGGGCTGCTGCATGGCAATTACCTTGTACCAGTGCCTGAAACAGGTCTGCATGGTGCTTCCAGGGCAAAGAAGACCAGGTCTCTTCCAACAGCATTTCATTAATATTGTTTGTGCCTTCTGGCTGAAGAGAGAGAAAAGGTACAGAAATTTTCACCAGAGCTTTAAATAAAATTTCCTTCTTCTTTTACATATTCCAGCAGCCCTTTTCTTCCCCTCCACAGCCCATGACCAAAGCACTGTTTTTTTTCTGAGGGCTGAAAGGCATTTTCTTAACTTGTCATCTTTTATTTTAGGCTGAAAATAATGCTTTTGTGCAGGACGGGCTGTCTTGTCTCTGATGAGTAGCTGCAGCTCTGCACTGAGGATCTGTTTCTCAGTGTGTCTCCTTGGACCTTGACATTGTTACCTGCAATACCCAAAGCTTGTTGGTGACAAAGATAGTCATGTCCTGGATGTGCTAGTAAAATATTTGGATTTTTTTAGATTTACTCTTAGGAGTTTCTATTTAAGTGATCTTCACCCTTCCTTGGTCATGTCTATACGGGGGCAATCAGAAAAGCTGATTTAAATTAACTAAAGGCAAGAGTTTAAAGTGAATTTGCTAAATTGCATTAAACCTCCTGTTTCACAATTAAAGTGGCCTTAATATGACTTAGCCTTGGAAGAAAAGTAAACCAAACCAAATCAAATCAAATCAAATCAAAAACCACTTTAATTCTAACAGTTCCCACAAAGGGCTTTAGTTAACGCAGTTTAACTAATCCACTTAAAAATTCAGATCAACTTTTTTGAGTAGCTTCATGTAAACAAGCTCTTATAGCTCTGCACTGAAGTGATTTAACTTGGTTAGAAAATTTTCCTTCATAAGGTAAATCTGTGCAGGACTTACTCTGGTAGAAGTCCCACCAGAGGCTTGCACTTGGGTAACTGCCTCAATTGGAAAAGTTGCATGAATATAAATCCATGCTAGCTTGGCTCTTTGTAACGTTTGCCATCTCCAAACTACTGTGCTTTCGTACTGTTACACACATACATACATACACATAAAAAGATCACCTCATCAGTTTAGGAAAGAAAAGAAAATGATAGTACGTAGCCCCGTTTCTCCCCTTCGGTTTGTGCAGAGGTCAGCTATGTTGGTAAGCAGTTGGTATAATTTACATTGTGCCTTAGTGAGCCCTTATACTGTAGACAGTAAGGCTGGAATTTATTTTAGGTGGGATGAGAATTACACTTGCACAAAATTAATTTGTTGCAATGGGCCTTAGAATGGTATAAAATAGGACATACAGTTATTTTTGTCTTTTTCTTTCTTTTCTTTTTTATTTTTGTGCACACCCTATGTTTGGCTGGTGTCCTTTCTGGCTTGGATCACAGCAAAGGGCATAGCTTACAAACAGCAAAAATCACAGACATGTTGGCCAAGGAAAAAAAAAGACTGTTTCAGCCAAAACAGACATTTAGTCAATTTGAAGTGTATCTCATCAGTGTGCACATCAATCTGGTCCATTAAACAGTACATCCTTTAATTCCTTCTGCCTTTATGAACAATTCCCTTTGTAGCTAAAATGCTTGACAAAGTTAGTGCAGCCTCTTTTTTAGCAGAAATATGGATGTTTGACTTTCTCAGTTAGATGAAAGTCCTTCAGCAGGGGGTTCCCCGAGGCACATCGTGTTCCTTGGCTGGTGACCCTCACTCCCTGTGCTGCATTACCCTGGAAGAGATGGCAAAATACAGACTTTCCACCAAGATTTCTTCACTTTTCCCAAAATTTGCCAGTCTGCCAGCTTGAAACATCATTCCTTTTTTTTGAGGGGAATAATCTGGCTATTCCGAAGTGCCCTTCTCACTGCACAGATGTCCAGAGTAGTTTGTGCTGTGCTGTTCCTTCTCTCCATCCCTCCTGGATCATGTCTGATGGTCCCCACATGCTAATGACCCATGATGTCTTGTTTTGGAGCAGGGCAGGCACCCTGACTGCAGTTAGCAGAGCTCTCACTTTTCATCACATTTATTAGGCTGTATCTTTGTGAAAGATCTCCTTGGAAATAACTTGGGTGAATGCAATGCTCTAGCAGCACTGTACACAAATAAAATATTCCCAGTGAAAAAAATGTCAGCATCACCTCCACTGGATCAAAAGCCATGTCAGAAAAGATATCAAAGCATGAAAATCTGCTTGCATAAAAAAGCCAAAAGCCTGAAGCTATCCCAGCCACCTTCAAACAAGCTGGGAGTCTGCACACAGAGTTGCTGCACAGCGGTGATGGATCAAGAGGTAATGCAGTTTCTATCCAAACTCCTTTGGCTGTTACCATCTTCTCCCAGAGCTGATTTCAAACTATGCAAAGTTTAACATTTTTTGGGCAAAAAAAAAATTACATATTTTTTTTAAATCCTGCTTAATTCAAAGACTGCTTCTGTCAGGCATAGTTTCCTTTAGGGCAGCAGAAGCAGGAGTCATCCCGTCCCACTCAGAGATTAAATCTGTAGCAAACTCTATAATGTCCAGATTATGCAGATATGTGGAGCAGCTGCCTCCCGGGATGGGTAATGGGGTACACAAGCCTCCAGCTCACCATCATTAGCTCAGGTGCCACCCAGGCAGGAGTAACCTGCAAGTCACTCGGTCTGATGGAGCCTGTCATTTATTCACAGGAGCACCTGCCACACACAAGATGCTTTCCAAGACCTTAAAAAGCATGTTTGTTTTTTTTTTCCCCTAAAGAATTTGCAGTCTAACAGACAAGTTGCACTTTAGGCATCTTTGCAACAGGTTTCCCTTGGTACTGATTTGATTCACTACATGCGACACAGCACTGAAGGCTGTGAAGGCCCCTGCAGGGCTGCAGACAGCTCTGGCAGAGCCGTGTTATTCGCAGGTGGCAGCTTGGCCGCTGGTGCCCATGGGCTGTGTTTCACAGCTGGGAGAGAGGCGATGGGTATCTTTGCTGGGTTCACTGCTCTGCTCATCCCAGCGACGGATGTCCCCAGCACAGGGCTGGCCACATGTGAGCAGAGGTGGCCCTAGGAACTGATCATCTCCACTGCTTCTGGGCATTACTGCTCATCAATTTATTTGGCCTTGCTGCTTGCATGCTGTGACAGGGGCTGCATATTTCTGTTACATTCAGTTGCCTCTTCTGCCATTTCTCTGAAGGGGTGAGAGCTTATCCTTCTGCAGCAGCAAGACAGCCTCTCTGTGCAAGTGTGCATCAGCCTTCCTCCTGGAGGTTCTGCCCTCATGAAAGGAGACCCAGAGGGCCATGGATGAAGTGGGGACCAGCTTATAACCTGTTCCTATACTTAGTGACCAGCTTGAAAACAAACAAAAAAAGGAATTCTGCTGTTTGCATTTTTTTACAGTTGAACATTTGCATTCTGTCCTTTTCATTTTTGTTAGGATATTAAGGTAGGGGGATAATTTGAAGGAATACCTAGGGGTTTCTAATCACATACTTATTCCATATGTTTTGTGTGTAGAGTAAAACACTGTGCAGAAGGTCTTTAGCAACTGAGAAAAAACAAGCATCTTCTGCTGTCTCGTGATAAAGAAAACATTTTGTGTCTCCTTCTTGCACTATTTATCTCTTCCCAGTCAGACTGTGAGGTAGGAGCCCTTCACAAACACAAAGAGAGAAAGGAGATAACTAGCTCATATCATATATACGGGGGAGAGCATTCCACAGTCCTGCCCATCTGGTGTCCCCACTAAATCTTGTTCTTCACGCACTAAGGCATTTGAGAGTGTTTCACTCTATGAAAACGCCAGTGTTTCCAGTTCTGGAATTTAAGGGTGAAAAAGCTAAATTTAATGTTTCTATAAATCTAATTATTTGGTGCTGTTGGAAGGGAGAAACATTATTTGTCACTGATGTTGCATATGATTAGTGTTGGTACATAATTTCCTTGGGAATATAGGTACTTCCATTACTGTGTCATGCAATATTTCAGTGCTTTGCTATTGTCCTTCACAAACTTATCCAGCTGTTTTTGCAAAGGACACAGACTAAGCAGCGTATGTACTTCTGAAATGAGAATTCAGTGTGATTTTTCACAGTTAATCTCATAGCCTAAAGGATTCTGTTTCTTCACAATTGCTGTTGGTTTTCCCTGTCTTACTGTTCCTCGTTAGCTTCGGTATCTCTCTGAGTTTATCTATCTGTGCCGACAGCTGTGATCGCTTTTTGTATCAGTTTATTTCTCTCTGTGTAAACACGCTTTGTAGTCTGATTTCCTGGTATTACTTTAAGTTGCTCATCTGTTTATGCCATCTTTACAATGTGATTTGTCTGCACTATCAAGCTACTACTATTCTTAGAATACCTGAGACCCTCTGAAAACATTTTTATCTTTTTAAACTTGAGTTTAAATCAGCCATCATTTTGCAATAGTTTTTCTCTAAAAATGCAAATGAAGCTGATTGATAGCCATAAGGTCAAATTGATGTGTCTCATATAATGGAACGTGGATTTTTACACGTGCAAATAAAGGAAATGTTATGCCTCATAATCCCACTGCCAATATCCTATCTTCCGTATGGCATTACCAGTCAGCAGAAGCCAGACTGCTGAGGAGAGTCACACTATTAGAGAGCCTAATTTTGAATTTCAGACTCTGAAGTCTAAATTCTATTTAATATTATTTATGGGATCTGATTATATTGCTTACAGATACACAAATTATTGCCAGTCATTCATGAAAACCAGACCTACACATAATCTATATGAATAGCTAGCTGAATGGTGATACTTGAGTTTTGGGATATTTAATATTTGTTGCTTCTTCATATGGAGAAAGATGTCCCAAAGGTCTAATCATAGAATAAAGAATACATTAAATAGGTCTGTCATGAATAAAGCAAATATGAGTAGTTTCCAAACAGCTTTGAATTTGGGATTTTGTCCAGAACCATTTAGTAAGTTCTTTTAAAAAACAATAATAAATTAAATGTGCACATGTGAATGTGAAAGTGCGCATGTTCTGAAACATGAAAATTTCTGAACATAGTCACATTTATTAAAAAAAAATCAGTGAATGATTCTCCTAAATCTCTCCTTATGGAAGCTTATGGAGAGAAACAAAAACATTGAGTAAAATTTGTAAAGGCGTGGGGGAATCACGTTTATGCAATCAGTAATTTTGCTGTCTGTTTAAAGTGTTCAGGAACTGTGGTGAAAAATCTTGCCAGTATCTTTAAATTGATCTGATTAGGCCAGTGTAAATGTTTTCGGGATCAACTTGAAATAAATTGGGTTTATTTTATGTTCAAAATCTTTCATTTGGATTTAAACGGGTGTTTTGTTCAACCTGAAACAGACCATATTGTGTGGAGGCCTTCTTTTTTTTAAAAAAAATAAAAAAAAAAGAATGGAACCTAAATCCATAAAAGCAAGGAGGTAGGATCACCACACTGAAGGTGATCTGAGACACCTGTCTTCTGATATCTTCTCTACTTTAACAGAGAAATTTAAAACAGGCCCAAAGTGTGGTTTACAGAGGAAATGTTAAGTCAGTTTACTTTGGTAAGTGTGCTCATCTCCTGGCTTTCTTCCAGCAAGAACTGCTGTTGTGAGCTCAGACATAGAAAGCTGTGCTCAAGAAAAGCCCACAAGTGGTGTAAGGCAGGCCTTTAGGAGCAGGAAAACATGAACGCAGAGCCCTGTTTTGACTGAGATACAGAGATCAGCCAAAGGAAGGGAGAGCGCTCCCAAAGCAATTTCCATTTATTTTGCATTATAGTGGCCAACATTTCAATGTACAGAGAAAGATCAGTGACAAGTGGTGCTTCTAAGGGTCATCTGAGTCAGAGCAATCCCTAATATCAATACAGGCTGGGGGATGAATCATCTGAGTGCAGCCCTGCCAAGAAGGACTTGGGAGTACAGGTGGATGGAAAGCTGTACACGAGCCATCAGTGTGCGCTCCCAGACCAGAAGGCCAACCATGTCTTAAACTGCATCAAAAGCAGTGTGGTCTTCAGATGATCAGATAATTCTGACCCTCTACTCTGATCTAGTGAGACCCCACCTGGAGTACTGTGTCCAGCTCAGGAACCCTCACCACAGGAATACATGGACCTGTTGGAACGAGTTCAGAGGAGGCCACAAAAATGATCCGAGGGATGGAACAGCTCTCCTATGAGGAAAGACTGAGAGTATTGAGGTTGTTTAGGCTGGAGACGACATGACTTTAGGGAGACCTTATTGTGGTCTCTCAGTACCTAAAGAGGGCTTACAAGAAAGATGAGGACAAACTTTCTAGCAGGGCCTGTTGCAGTAGGACAAGGGGTAATGGTTTTAAACTAAAAGAAGGTAGATTTAGACTGTATATAAGGATGAAATTTTTTACAGTGGGGGTAGTGAAACTCTGGAACAAGTTGCCCAGAGAGGTCGTAGATGCCTCATCCCTAGAAACATTCAAGGCCATGTTGGTCGGGCCTTTGAGCAATCGGATGTAGTTGAAGTTGTCCCTGGTCATTGTAAAGGGCTTGGACTACATGACCTATAAAGGATCCTTCCAACCCAAAACACTCTATGATTCTATGAATCAGTTGGGGGAGAGTCAAAATACTTGGGAAATCTGAAATAAAATGTGATGACTCCAAGTGAAACTAGCTCAGCTTTTCACTTGTTCTGACTTACTGTATTCAATTCAAATTTCTAAATGCTTTTATATCAAATTGCAACTATTTCTGAAAACACATATCCAGCAACAAACTTGTCTTTTCCACTCCTGATCTCTCTCATTGCATTATGTGGTTATGTTTGGCTGTTTCCATTTTCTGTTACACTGACCTATTGGTATTTTTTTCAGCAGTCTCTAAAGAAAAGAAGATAAAGATGAAACCCTGTTGAGACACTCTCTCTAATCCATCTCCAAAGAAGGGCTCTTTGTGTGTAGCTTAGCCAAATGGCTCCATTGCTATTTTTTTGTGAGCCTCAACCAGACCACATCCTTCCCTTGCAATTGGGATGATGCAAACCCAAAGCCTTGGATGCTGCTCTTGCTTATGACTAATGCACAAGTAGATGGGGGAGAAAGTATAATATACCCTTCCAGTTCTCCAAGCCATCAGGCAGATGGGAGCCAGGAAGCTGAGCCTTGCACTTGGGCGTACAAGAGCCACAAGCATGCTGGAACTCAATGGCACAACAGCTGGGGGCTGGCAGCTGCTCTGCAGGCAGCATCTGCTGTGCTTCAGAAAAGGAGGTGGGAGAATCAGCACAAACCATCTGGAAGGGCTGTGCCTCTTTCTTCTTCCCCTGGTCCCATTCAAACATTGTCCCTATGTACCTTGGCCTTGACTACTCTAAAGGAAGAGCCCTTCATCTTCCTAGTGGGTGATCAGCCACTGTCTCTTTCTGCATCTGTTTGCACGTGACAACAAATGATGGGAGGGAGCCGCACTGTGCCTCAACTTGACTCTCTGCAGACCAGCAGGGTGGATGTTAAATTCCATGAGGAGTTTTGATTTTGTTTCCCTTCAGCTCCCTCAGATCAGGAGAACTCTGAATAATGAATGCAGCATTTACAAAGTGGCTGAATTAAGCAACATTCAGCATAATTAGGAGGGTGGTTATTCAGGGAGAAAATCAATGTATATATCAGGTATGTAGTCCAAAGTGTGGTGTGGGAGAAGCTGAGAGCAGACCTGCATGAAGACAGCAAGGCAAGTATTCATGTGCCCTCTTTGGGCAAGATAACATGCCTACAACCCACAAGTAGATCGTGAACAGATCTCTGAAGTGCCTTTTTACAGCACCATTTGTTAGCATTCAGTACCTTCCCACTTGGTCTCAAGTTAAGATTTATTATTTATATTGCAATGTCACTTAAGCAACCTGCATTGACTTGAGCATAAAGATGATCCCAAAGTAAACTTAAAAGGTTAGGCTGAGCTGATCTCTTTCTAGTGTACATGAAGAAAATGAGACTGAGGTGTTTGCTATCTTCCCGCTGAGCAGTTGTGACCTTCGAGGTGTTTCAAGTTGACAGGAACGGGAAATTTCCATTTCTACTTGACCATGAATACCAAGTAAACCCCCAAAATCTTATTGCCAAATATATCTATATTTTTCACTATTTATCGCAGTAGATTAGAGTGTCTCATTTCCTAGTGTATGAATGTGTGATAAGGCTCTAGGTAAGTTATTGCTCTTTCCTACACTTTACTTTCCCTAACAGTAGATTGCAGATAGTGATTGAATTTGTAGGGTGTTTAAGTAGCTGCAGGTAACTGGAAATGTTAAGTGTGGAAATCTCAAGTGTGGAAATCTCAGGTGTAAGTTTTTTGGGAGGCAGAGACTCAGCCTCTGTGTAGCATCAGTACAATAGGATCCTAAAGCAGGATTAATCGCTGGGGTATTTGAAATTAAGGTGATATTCACAGCCTTCAACTTTCCTTTTTGTTCCCAGGATTTGACTTTTTCTCAACATTGTAAGTTCTCTTTTCCTTCTGAAGCTCCTGTGCCTTTTAATTTTAATTAATGTTTTTGTATTAGCTTTCAACTTGCTGCTGAATCTGTTGTTTGTAGCCTTGGAGGTCTCTGGCACCTACTTATAGTTTCAAAGACATTGGAGAATCTAAAGCTTATGATAGCACCCACGATGACACTGGTAGAAACATTCAAGTGCCCAAGTAAGGCATAAATTTGAGAGCCTTGTTGAATAGATTTAAATCTGGAATAATGCTACGGAAGTGGGAAAAGCTCTCTAGATTTATACTGGGTGTTTGGAAGCAGAGTCAGGATTTAATCTTAATTTATTTTACTGGAAGAACCTATAACACCTTAATAGATAGGTGTTCTATTGTATAAATGAAGTTAATGAGGATGATTTGAGGCTTCCTGTATACTGTAGTTTTGAAGGTTTACTGTAAGATATTACAGTTGTAGCAGAAATTGCAGAAAGCACCATATCCCCACGGTACATTATGTGCAGCACTTCCCAGTGGCAGTAAATGTTCTGGCTTAATCAAAAAGATCACATTTCTTTCTATTACTACCTGCCTAGAGAAGATAGAATAACTTTGGACCAAGGAATACATTAGTTTAAATCTTAAATTTCAAAACTGAATTACACAAGGACTTGCAGATGTGATTCATATGTCCCCCATTACTTCCAATCTCTTTCTTTTTCTCCTACTAACTTAAATTTGTGTGAGAATTGTACTGCTGCCAGAAGAAATTGCAGTAGTCGGAGGCACGACATGGGCAGACACGGCAGGCAGGCATCCCTGGTGTGTTCGGACTTTGCTCCTCAGCCTTAACACAGCCCAGCCACCTCGTGTGTTGCCTCCTCCCGTTGGAGGTTGTTTGTCTGAACTGTTCCTTCTGAATTGTCTGCTTAGCTGGAATCATTCGTACTTCTTGCAAATTATCCTCAAGCAGGCATAGCTTTGGATTTAAACCACTAAGATATTTGCAAGGTTCATGGAGAGATTTCTATGGGCATTTGTTGACCTTCGGGTTCTTCCTAACTCAATGGCTGCAGGCGCATCTTTCAGTGGAATGTTTCTACCTACTGTGATGTGTGAGTGTTCCAGTTTGTTAAAGTAGCGATAATGGTGGTTCCCACCCACTGCACGCACTTGTCATGAAGATTTATGAAGTGATATTTTCAAAGTGTAAAGCATTATTTATGGCAGGTGCTGTGATCTATCAATAACAAATGATATAAACAGTGGGTAGTTAAATATTTAAAGTACAGTCTTTGGAATTGGGACATCTGTGGCCTTTTCCAGCTCTGCTAATGGCTTTCTGTCTGTCCCTGGACTAGACACTTCCTCGTTCCTGTCGCTCCTCTACCCCCCAACCTTTTATATAATACATCTGTTTAGCTGTGAACCCTTCTGGTGATCAATACTCGAAGTGTTGGCTGACAGGCAGATTCAGTGGGTCACGGATGCTTATGTGGCCCTCAAGGCTTTGGATGGAAGGTTTCAGCCCCTTCTGAATCTAGGGATGGAAATGAAGAGCAGCTTTTCTACCAGCCACCTTCAGTTATATTTCAACTTTGAACTTTTCTCTGTTCCCAGTATTACATACACTGTGTGGCTTGGCCAGAGCTGGTTTAGGGTGTCACTGTGTCACAGCTCTAGGTAATATCAAGCTCAAGACAGTGATAGCTGTGTGAAGTGCAGTGATCTGAGACAGAGCAGATGGCTGGGAATAGACTATTTAAACATCCCTTCTTCTCTTAAGCCCTGATTTGGTGAATAGAAAAAAAATATGCTTTCCTATAGTTTTGACAATAAGAATTTTCACCTTTTCTTCCTTGTTGGTGCATTTCTCCTAACTCCAGAGCTCAGGAATACAGATATCTAGTGAGCTCCCTGCCCCTTTTGTGTCATATCAAAAGAGTGTTAGAAAAAATTGTTGCAGACAAATCTCAGAATGGTGTGTCATATAGAGTAGTGGACGTGGATCCAGTCAAATCGACTTATTAGCCCCAACTCCAGCTATGAGAGATTGCTCACTGACTCTCATGGTTTGTATGATGCTTAACTATAGGTACTGAGAATGAACACATCTCTAGCAAAATCTCCTATTTCTCTACGTGATATGTCCTCATTCAGTCATTTACTCATGCAAGTACATCCCTTCCCCTGAAAATACATCTTAGTCTGGTGCCCGCTTACTTGATTGTGATCTAGTGGAATAGTCAGCAGAGAGGTCTTTTATAAATCACATTCTAGGCATTTTCAATGTCATATTCCTTGAAGAACCACAACACAGAGTACGCTTTGTCCCTGGATTGTTGGTACCAGCTTCTGACTCAGCTGCAATGTGCGTATTTTGTGATGGAGGATGTTTTTCTGCAGTACTTAATGTTCAGAGAGAGTTTAATCAAGAAACATGAGTAATTGGCATTAACATTCACTTCTGAGCAAGAGAACAGCTTTGATAGCATCTATACTCATTAGACTTTTCGCTCCAAACAGTGTTCATTACAGTGAGCGCTCTTTGTATTGGCTTTTACTTTGTAAATATAGCACAGATTCTGCTCGGCACAGAAATATGCCTTGAAAAAAACACTCCGTGGCTACACGAAAGTGAAAAGTTTTAACTGTCAAAAAGAAACAAGTGGAGCACTGCAGGAGCTTTGAGAAAATTTCTAAACACTCTGCAACATAACGTAAAAACCTGCAATGACAGGACACAAGATTTGTTTACTGGCTGCCTGATTGGAATGAGTAGGATTGATTTTGCTCATGTACTGAAAGGAATCCTTGGAAAAGCTCAGGCTTCACCTTAAGAGGAATGATGAAAATTTGTTGGGGTGCATTTATGGAACCAGGACCATTTTATGCAGTGCAGGAACATGAACCATACCAGCAGTGAGAAGGGAGCAAGTTAGGCAGGTCTTCTTGCACTTCTGCCTGCTTATGTAAAAGTGCTGAACAGCAAATGGCTACTGATCCTTAAAGTGACTATATCAGCACGTCACACCACACTCCCTGTCGTCTGACCACTTGCATTAGTACAGATGAAAGACATTTAAGCCCCTTATAGTCTCTGTTTATTTTTTTGAGTGCATCTTAACAGATTCATATGAGTGTATGAATAAACACATCCTCTCTTCACTGTAAAAAGGAGCACACAGACTAACACTGATTTTCAGCTAGTTTGTAAAATAACAATAAGAATATTGTTTTACTGTAGTATCTGTAATGGCCCTAGGGCAGGAGATAGGAAGTGTTTTCTGTGTCAATTCACCCCTTCACTCCCTGATTAAATTTAAACACAAATCAAGTAGTTCAAAGTCTCAATTTGTTTAATGAGTCTACTTGACAAATAGATAATTTTCTCTTTTAGCAATTACCCTGAAAATGTGAGTCGGCAGGAGGCCTGGTTTTCATATCTATCAATACATACATAGTTGGGATCTTGTTCTACTGTGCAGTGATACTTAACATTTTCACAATTTTAAAGCATTTCTCATGTAATGTGCCATTTATTATTTCAAGGAATGCTAACTATGCTCATGTTGAGTTGAGTACAGAAGTGCCAGTTGCTTTATGCCAGTGTTTGATGATAACATGCCAATGCAAGTACTCTTGGATCCCAATTGCCTGCTGTGACCATCTGACCTGAGATTTTACTCATTGCTATTCCCCATAAGGTGATCTGCAGTAGCCAAATATTTTCAAAGACCTTCAGCCTCTTTACTTGGTCCATGGTTTCCTGAGTATGGTATAGCCAAGAGCCAGAAAATCCTAGGGACTACTGTTTAGGAACCTCTGTTAGAGAAATGCTGCCTTAGGAGCTCCTTTCTAGTGCCAGTATCCTATGAGATTTGCTTGGTTAAGATCTTCATTCTGCACATAAAAATGCAGTCCAAAGAGTAGAACTTTGCTTGGTTTTGGTCAAAGTCTGCTCTCACTTAGCTGAATGTGAAATATGCCATGGTGAATAATAGAGTGAGTAGATGAGTGCCCTGGGCCAGCAGTTTCCCAGCCAGCTCTCCCCAAATACAATGGTTTTGGTCTTTCCAACCTTATATTCTTCAAGCCTGTAGCCCAGGAAAAAGGCTTATGTGAAATCAAACCATCTTTCTCCTTTACTGGGTTTGAGGCTGATCTGACAGACGGGCTCAGCACAAAAGAGCCTTGTCCTCTGCTACATACAAGTGAAAGTGCTGCAGATTCTCACCTCTGACTTTTATTCCTGATATCCTGCTCTCTCCCATCACAACAGGAATTTGTGGGGTAGAACTTGCAATAAGTCTATGCTAGGGCAGACCATCTTGCCACCATTGCCCAGCAGCAACAGCATAGAAGGGGTCTATAGCCCACTGGAGGGACACTTACCACATTTTGTTAGCCATGGTGTCCTTACCTTCCCTGTGGCAAACATCACTTTTCTTCTTAAAAAACAATAACTGCATAGTACTATCAGTTCTGTTGCTATTGCTTCGCAGTAACAGCAACAAAACATGGATTTTTCCAGCCACATAATTTGCATTTGTCATTGCCTCTTTCCTGTTTTTTTTTTCTTTTCTACTTTTAAGTTTTGTTCTCTTTTTTTCTGAGACATCCAGTGGGATATCTTGCTGGAGTAACAACTCCACACACCACGTCACACCTGTTGGGAGGTGGGAGGATGAATGTGACCTGTTGTCACAGTGTGGCTGTTGTGCTGTGATACTTTACTTAAATATAACTCAGCAAAACTGGCTTGTGGGACTGCACTCCAAGGTTGTTGCTTTGGTTCTGGCAGAAAGTGGAGGAAGAAGTCTGTAGCAGTGATAGAAAGTGAGGGAGTCAGGGTAAAAACAGACAGGTGACACAGCCCTGATGGACCAGAAGAAACAATGAGTTCAAGTGTGAGGGCAGAAGAAGAGGGGAAGAATAAACATAAGAGGATAAATACAGACAGGAAGGAGCTTAAGGACAGAACAAGAGATATGATGAAAAAGGTTAAGGACTGTCAGCAAATAGATACACAGCCTGAATGGTAATGGTTAAGAGGCTTTAGCTGTGTTGCTGTAAACGTTAAGGAGAGGAGGAAAATAGGCAGCAGAGAGTTTGCAGTAATCTAGTTAGCCAGAAGGGACCTTTGCACAACTCTTCAGGTCCCAGAAGTTCACTGGAAAAAGGTGGGATATCTATGAGAACAGGATTTCTTGGGGGATTCTCAAGGCTTTCCGTATGGAAAGATCATAGAAAGACCTTTGCACAGCAGAGTTTTGTCGTTGCTGACTTCCCTCCTAGGTGGGAATGGAAGACAAAACAAAAATAGATATTTCTTTTCCTCCAGCAACCTTCAATCATTGAAATATTGAGTGAGTTTAGTTTAATAAATGCTACTCCAGTCAGACTTGTCACTTATAAAAAAAAAAAAGAATGTATGCTGGAAGAGAAAACAAGACCAGAAAAAATAAACACTATTGACAATGATCTTTGAGCAAAAGTGTTTTTTTTTTCTGTTGCCCTCATATATTTTAAACCTCCTGGATCAAAGTTCACAGTAACAGTCAGAGCTAAGTTCAAAGTCCTTAGTTCACAATAAGGAGCTTAAATAAATGACCTAATTTTTCAGGAATTCAGAGCACTGACTTCCCATGAAAGCAGTGGAAATATCAAGTGCTCTCTTCCAAAACAACATTTTAATTATCATAGTTGTGACACTTTTTCTCATATCAGGATCTTTGACATGTCTCCTGGGATATCTTACAACTTTCAGCTTGGTTTCTTAGTAGAGGAACAATAAGTGAATCGAAATCTCATTCCAAGTGTTTTGTCACAGAATATGGAAAAAAAGTGGCCCAAAGCCATGCAGAATTTTCTTTTTTTTTTTTTTTTCTGTGCTGAGGAGAATAAACTTAAGAAATAAAGAAACCCTTGGTTTGCTCATGGAGCTTGTTCTAAACAGAAAAAACAGTGAAGGATATCTGGTGTAGCTGAAACTAAGTATAATACTGCAGATGTTCCCAAGGCTAAACACTGTCTCATACTAAAAAAGATAATCTTGAAGATCATATGAAACCGTACTGTCCACTGATACCTTCCTTGAGGGTGTCACAGTACATATTTAACTCTGGATGTCTGATTCTGAAAAAGGGTACATAGTTTTTTTAGGTTGATTTGCTCCGTTTTGGCTAAAAGAACCAAATTCACTAAGGAGCAGATGGAGAAATATTGCATACCAGCATGATAACCTTATGTGACAGCATAGTCATGATAAATACGCTATACATCTCTGAGTCCAGCCTGATACATAGTCTGGACCAAAGGGTTCTCTTGCAATGTGATGATCTATTGTATTGCCCAGCCAACTGGAGTGGCATTAAAATGAATTATACCAGGCTCCTGGTTTGGAAATTGTCTAGTCCATTATTTTTTAAGTACAGATTTCTTAAAGGGCAGAAGGAACCTTGGAGAGAGAAAATGAATTGGAAACAAATTTTAACCGTGACATTTTGCCCTCTTTTCTCTCCTCACCAGTTTTGGCAATTAGGGCATTATTTCCTCCTTCCTGTCAAGGACCGTTAGGGTTTGAAAAAGGTTTTTCATTCTTCTGCCTTTGTTCTGATTCAAAGAAAGGGAAGAAAAGAGTTGTTTATCCTTCCATGCCTGCACAGCTATCTCTCTGCTTCTTTTTTCCTGTTACATGTCCTTTTCTTGTTTTCTGATGCAGTTCCTTAAACCAAATGTAAGAGATGGGCAAATGGGCTGCTCAGGCTAAATCCTTAGTATTTTACTACTCTTTCATGCTGCCACAGACCACGATGTGCTCTTATGTTCAACCAGTCTCTATGTTCACACATTTCTGTGTTGTATAATAAACACATTTCTGTATGTTCTTGTCCTTCCAGATGACTCATGTGTGAGAAGGTCGCCAAGTTGTCCAATCCATTCTCAGGTTATAGGCAAGATTGTGTTATTTTATTTTAATTTATTTTACTTTATTTTATTTTATTTTATTTTAGTTTAGTTTAGTTTAGTTTAGTTTAGTTTAGTTTTTAATTTATCCTAATTCTAAATATCCTACTGTTTATGTTGTAGACTTCCAATTGTGTACCTGCCACAGTTTTTGTATTTCTGCTATAGCTAGAAAATTTTTCAGCACCACCACAAAACTGCAATGTATTCTCTGGTAATAGCTTGTATTTTCATGATATCAGATAGAGTGATCCCCAGAAAGATGTACTGATTTTGGCTGATCCAAGATATACAGTTAGACAATGTAATTTTGATCCAATGCAGCCTATCTAACTCTGCAAACCCAATCTTTGCTACACAAAGCATACATACGAGTGCTGAGTGATATTGTGCAAGTTAAGCAATTCACAGCGGTATTTGATTGCCGTTGGTTTCCTCACCTCCCTTCCACCTCCTTTTGGAAATGGAGCTCTTACAGGCGTTCACTTTGCATTTTGATTTCTCTGGTTTTCAGTTAAGTGTGCAAATTAGTATGATACCCAGATAGGTCAGGTGTTAATTGTGGGTGAATCACCCTTAATCTTGGATGTGCAAAATTGTTTATCAGTGTGTTGATTCTAAAGGTGGAGGACACTCGCATATGGTTCATCTGAATTCATATACATCTGGCTTTGTATGTGATAATCAGATATCCAGGAAAGTTGTTCAGATCAACATGGATTTGATTTTGCATAAAGTCCTTACAATCGAAGTCCTAATTTTGGACTGTGATACAAACAATAAGATTTTATATGATCATAGGTTGGTTGCTTATTTTGACGAATGCTAATATTTTGACAGACGCTAAAAATATTGATACAAACGCCCTTTTCTGATAATTCCTATTTCTGTATGCACCATTGGCTCTATTTCTCGAATGGCTTTTCAGTGTGCAGTCCCTATGGAGTGATGATCAATTTGTGTAATTCAATAATTACAAATATTTACATACTTTGGATTTTCCAGTGTCACGAGCAGCTGCTGATGGATCTACAGACACAGAGTCTCTGTCCATGCCCTCTCAAGGCTCTCTTGGAACTGCTCAGTGATTTCGAAGTACGTAAACAGCAGGGACTTTCTGGGAACAGTCCAGCTTTCTCTGGTAATAAGAACCATTTAGCAAATGGTGATAACTAATTTAATTAAGATCAGATGCTAATGCCATTTGTAAAGATGATGCTGTAGAGACACAGACCTACTGTTCTTTGGCTCTGAATCATCTGTCTGATTTTTGGAGTGCCATGACATACATGGACTAACACACTGACAGCAATGCACAATAAATGGTTGGAGTATTCAGATATTTGTCATTAAGCCAAGGTATTTTATCTGCTTAGCTGTCAGATGTCGTCAAGACCAGCGGTTTTATCACTCTTGAAAGAATTCATTCCTCAAATGACTGACTCAAAATGACCAATGTTCTGAAATTCTTGACAGTTAACGTGTAATTTACACGTTGGATCTAATTTACGGTGTGGATTCTCAAAAGATTGATTTGCACTGATAGTATAGGTCTACTTTTTGTCAGTCAATAGAAAGGTTCTGAATAATTGTTGCTGCATTTCTGCTGTCTTGGATTATGTCTACATGTCCTACAGAGTATGACTTCCATGTTTTGTCAGCTCAGAAAAAAATATCCTTACTCATTAAGTTACTTTATTGGTCAACAAAATCCTGTTTGTATTTCCTACATCCAACGATCTGGATGATTTCCAGCTAAACTGTGGATCTCATTGCCATGGGGTAGCATGGATACTAAAAGTTTCCATGTTTTTTAGAAGCCATCAGATAGATTCATGGGACATAATGTAATACCTCTTTCTGTCTAGCAATGCTATTGATGAGAAAGGCCTGGTATACATTATTGTATTCATTTTTGTCAGTCATGACTGAAAACAATTTGGATCACGGAGAAGATTCAAAGTATGCCCATACTTTTACCATTTCTATCCATCATGGCTTGTGTCAAAGCATCAGTTGAAACAGTAGCTCTTATGATTACTGGCTATGGCTCATATTTTACCACAATCAAAACTGACCATTCTGTCTGATGATTTAGAGACAGAAGTAAAAGAAACATCACTAACATTTCTAGGTAGACACCTGAAATTTCCTGTCAGTAGTGGATGCTGCAATGAGAAGAGGACCAGCCTTAAAAATAACCCTACTATTTTGCTCAAGTTTTTCTTCTGGTCAGATTCATCCTTGGGGTCCTGGTGGTAGCTGTTGTTTATCCCTTTTTGTTTCACTTGTAGACTTAGCACCTGGCAGTTGCAGTAATCACAGAGCTGGGTGTTGATTTCTTGTTTGACAGCTGAGGGCCCTTCAACATTTGCAGGTATTATTATCAGTGCTTGTCCTGATAAGAGGCCTTTTATAAATAACTGACAGATGTGCATCTAGGTACATCTTTAGTTGTGATATTAGTTATTTAGCAGGATTTGTGGATTCATAGTCAGATAGAGATGACAATGTAAGCATTTCTGCTGGGGTCCTATTATATATGAATGTCTATGAAAAACATTCAGTTTTCATTTTCTATTCTCTGCATGACTGCTTACAGGTAACTCCAGAGTGAGAAAAGGGGCAGAGTTATAAATTTGCCTTATGTCTGCATCAGAAAGCTTTAAAATACTCTTGCTGGTATACTGTAAATTTGAAATCACGTGAAGTCTTTTCTTTGTGATAAAGGGAGAATTCATATAATCTAGACATAATACCAAAAAATAGATCTGACTCCTGCAAACAGATTTTTAACAAAGAATTCCTTCTTATTTCATCAGACAACAGAGACTATATCTATTGTTTGACTGAGTCAATGCCCCCTTACAACAAATTTGTAAATACCCCACTCTGGTGCCACAAGGAGTTCTCTAACATAGTTATGAGAGACAAATTCATGAGTTCTACTTCCACAACAAGGTTTTTCTTGTCTTTTCCTCATCAAGAAGCAAGAGAAGAGAAAAAAAATACATTTAATATACTGGTCTCTCAAACATTCCCCCACAGTTCTGTGAATACAGAAGGAGAGCTCCATGAAGGGTTCAGAGTTATGGTTTAGTAGTGGACAGATACGGTCGGACTCGATGATGTCTAAGGCCTTTTCCAACCAAGTGATTCTATGATTCTATGAATCTCTAGAGGTGTACAGGTTGAAGCCATGCATGATACTTCTCTGGACAAATGCTTTCTTGATTGCTATGTACACACACAGAGAGAAGTTATAGTCTCTAACTCTTGGTCAGAGACTCCTCAATATTTTGTTGCTAAGTTTCTTTAGAGGCAGGAACAACTGGCTGCTGAAGGACTGATGATGGCTGGTGGCATGTGGCTTCAGCTCCAGTGCTGAGGTTTTGCTAGATGAATCTTACACTCAGAACAAGAACCTTCCTTCTCTCTCATTTAAGTGTTTAGTTGAAAAAAGTTTGCTATTATAAAAGTAGGAAAGATTTTTTTACAACCACGGCAGTGAAATGCTGGAGCAGGTTCCTCAGAGAAATGGTAGATTTGCCATCCCTGGAAACATTCAGGGTCAGGTTGGATGATGCTCTGGTTGAATGTGATCCTGCTCATTGCTGAGGTGTTGGACTAACTGACCTTTAAAAGTCCCTTCCAACAAAAAATATCCTGTGATTCTATTCCAAAAATGGTAGATAAGGAAGTATGCTAAGGTTCAAGAAAGCAAGCAACTTAAATAACCACTATTAATGAGCAAAATATAGAAATTCACAAAATATGTAAATACTGTGAGAGCATAATGTGGCTGAGAAGGATTGATGAGAAACTAAGGCAATACAGTATCAGATAAGAGTAGGAGTCTACATAAGCTATTCCTTGAAATCCCATGTCCCAGTTTCTAGAACAATTCTCCTTTTTCCAATCAGAGTTTGAAGGTTTGCAAATTTTCAAAGGGTGTGATTTAACAACAGAGCACAATGTGGTGGGTTTTTTCTTTTGCATGCAACCTTTTTTAAAATAAAAGCAGTGCTTAGCCCCAATCAGAGACCAAAGCTCTCACTGTGTGGCAAGTTGTTCAAATCTACAAGAAGACAATGAACCCCTGCAATAAGCAGCAGGGACACAACAGCTCTATATTGAAGAAGGGAGAGTGGTTGGTTGGAGAGTAGGAACAAACAATGTAAAGATAACAATGGGATGCTTTAATTTTTAAAATATCTGGAATTGACTCTTTTCAGCAGAATAGCACTACATCAGTAAAGTGAAACACAGAACTGCACTGCTCAACCCTGGAAGATAATGGATGTATAAACCAAATCCCTAATGTTTACAGCAAGCAAGAAATGGCAGTACATTTCTAGCTATGAGTCTAGGAAGTTATTGTCAAAACCTCTGATGACATTTGATTCTACAAATGAGACTGGAAGGTAAACTCAGAGTCAGCATTTCCCCTGGGGCTTCTGACAAGTAGATGTAAACTGATGGTCATCAGGATCCTCTGCCAGTGGAAGAACATGTCTTAGGACATGTTGAAATTAAATTATCATTGGATAAATTGAGTTGTAAGAAATTAGCATTCCTGCATGCAGTCCTTTGAACTGAAAGAGCAGACACCCTGTAAAGAGAAAGGGATGAAAATCTATGGATGAGTTTCTGGGTAGGCAAGAGCTCTTTGTTTGGGAACCGAGACCTGAAATTTTCCTTACAAAGCTGAAGAGCTTAGTGTTAGAAAACAAAATGTGATCTAGTGACTATGGAGAGACATGAATATGCAAGAAGATTTCTGAGTGTTATGAAGACAAGCCATAGGAAGGAACTGCCTCAATTTGCCTAAATATTTCTTCCTGCTCCAAAAGAGTTTCTGTAAGACCTGTTCATTAGAATAATAAGCAGCTGTGGCACTTCTTTTACAGAGCATGTGCTCAAAGTTCTCCAGACTCCTAACTGTCACAATCTCATTTCTGGTTCACAAAAAGCATATTTAATCTTTGTTTTTATGAAGCCTTCAGATATTGTTTCAGAGCTTTGTTAAACTGGGATTTATTCATGATGCAGCATAAGGAAACTTGCAAAGCTCCTTTATTTTTCTTAAAGTTGTTTATAGGCAAAAATTTGCAGTACAAGTATAATTGTTTTTTTGCCCCTCTCTGTATGTAAGCCAGAAATTTTAAATCAGAGTTTTATGCTTGTGTGATATATACTCGTATTTATATTTTTATACATTTATTCATCTTAGATTTATATTTATACCAAGTGAAGACCTCTTCCTATACCTGGTGAATGTTTTATTTACAAAAACGAATTTAGAACAGAATGAAAAAAATATGACCTCTATTTTCCTCTTTGATCTCATTCAGAGGATCACAACTGATTTCAGTTGGAGTTGCTGCTGAGCAGAACTAGTGAGTGTAACAGAACAGCCTTTACAAGTAGGGGGTATAGAATAGCAAGCTAAAATCACCCAAATACATTTACTACTCAAGTTAGGATTTAAAAGTCTTCTGAACCTTATTTATGTAGTTTTTATTTTCCTTTAACCCCGTGGCAATAACTGGTAGGACTCCTGCCATAAGCACTAATGAATTTTGCATTGAATTCTGACTCGTGGCATTTAGGGCTTAATAAAATCTTCTTTTCCTTTATCTGGAAGATTCCTTTTCTACTAATTGGTGTCAACATCAATCAAGATCAGAGGTGTAGCAACACTAGTTTAAAGGCCTTTTGCTCATCTGCTTCATACCCCAAGTAATATGGAGCTGTAAGCAGCTTACACATAAAAGTGGCAATTCACTCTAAAATGCACAAAAATCTTGGAAACTTTGAAAAATTATACTGTTGCAATAAATTAGAAGTTGCCTCCAGAAGTCTGTCAGTTACACAAGTGGCATTTTGAATGTGTGTGGCTACGCTAAATAATTTTCACAGCTGTAGAAGAGCTTCCTCCAGACCTTCAAAACTCTGGGTAATACTGGTGAGATCTTCTGTAGAGGAAGCTGCCCTGGAAGATGAGGGCTAGGTGACAGCTCCATGTATTTACATGTCTACAATCATATGTGATATGTGTATTCAGGGTAATTTACATAGCTTGTGCAAGTTCAACAGATCGTTAAAACCTGTGCTAGTTTGGGGGCAAGAGTAGGAATTGGAAGTATGGTTCTAGATGCAGCTGACAGGCAGCACCTTGTTTCCAAGTGAGGTCAATGCCTGTTGCTCTGTACAAGGCTGGACATCTTGCTTGGGTCCTTCTGAATCTGGAGTTTGCCTAGGCTGTAAGCAATGTCCAGACAACCAGCAGCTCCAGGTGAATCCCTGCAGAGTTGCTTGATTCTTCACCAAGAATCACAGTATCACAGTATCACAAGGTTGGAAAGGACCTCTGAGATCATCAAGTCCAACCTATAACCCAACACTAACACTGACACTAACACCAACCATCATCTAAACCATGGCACTCAGTGCCTCATCCAGTCTCCCCTTAAACACCTCTAGGGTCGGCGACTCCACCACCTCCCTGGGCAGCCCATTCCAATGGCCAATCACCCTTTCAGTGAAGAACTTCTTCCTCACATCAAGCCTAAACCTTCCCTGACGAAGCTTGAGTCCATGCCCTCTAGTTCTGCCACTGGTCACTTGAGAGAAGAGACCAATCCCTGCCCGACTACAACCTCCTTTTAGGTAGTTGTAGAGAGCAATGAGGTCTCCCCTGAGCCTCCTCTTCTCTAGACTAAACAGCCCCAACTCCCTGAGTCGCTCCTCATAGGGCTTGTGCTCCAGCCCCCTCACCATCTTCGTTGCCCTCCTCCGAACACATTCCAGTATCCTGACATCTTTCCCAAACTGGGGGGCCCAGAACTGGACACAATATTCAAGTTGAGGCCTGACCAGTGCCGAGTACAGGGGGACAATAACGTCTCTGGTCCTGCTCACTACACTATTCCTGATGCAGGCCAGAATGCCATTGGCTTTCTTGACCACCTGGGCACACTGCTGGCTCATGTTGAGCTTCCTGTCCACCAGCACTCCCAGGTCATTTTCTGCCTGACTACTCTCTAGCCACTCTGTCCCCAGTCTGTAGCTCTGCATGGGATTGTTGTGTCCAAAATGAAGTACCCGACGTTTGGATTTATTAAACATCATCCCATTAGAATCAGCCCATCTCTCCAATCTGTCCAGGTCCCTCTGTAGGGCCATCCTACCCTCTAACAGATCAACCCTTCCTCCCAGCTTGGTATCATCTGCAAACTTGCTGATGATGGACTCAATCTCCTCATCCAGATCATCAATAAAGATATTAAACAGGACTGGACCCAACACGGATCCCTGGGGGACACCACTGGTGACTGGCCGCCAACTGGATGAGACACCATTCACCACCACTCTCTGGGCTCGGCCATCCAGCCAATTCCTAACCCAGCACAGAGTGCTCCCATCTAAGCCACGGGCTGCCAGTTTCCCTAGGAGTCTACTGTGGGAGACAGTGTCAAAGGCCTTGCTAAAGTCCAGGTATACCACATCCACAGCCTTCCTCTCATCCACCAGGCGAGTCACATGGTCATAAAAGGAGATCAGGTTGGTCAGGCAGGACCTACCCCTCCTAAACCCATGCTGGTTGGGCCTGATCTCTTGGCCGTTCTGCAAGTGCCGCATGATTGCACCCAGGATTATCTGCTCCATGATTTTACCTGGGACCGAGGTCAGGCTGACAGGTCTGTAATTGCCTGGATCATCCTTACGGCCCTTCTTATGGATGGGCGTCACATTGGCCAACTTCCAGTCTTTCGGGACCTCTCCAGTGAGCCAGGACTGTTGAATGATGATGGAGAGCGGCTTAGCAAGCTCATCCGCCAGCTCTCTCAACACCCTAGGATGGATTCCATCTGGTCCCATAGACTTATGAGAGTCCAAGTGGCTCAGCAGGTCTCTAACTTACTCCTCATGGATTGCAGGAGGGCCATATTTCACCCTGCCCCCATCAACCACTCAATCAATCATATGTATTGTTGAGATAATGGCTCCTGAGCCAGCCAACTCCCCCAAGTCTGCAGGAACTTGGAGAAAGGAGCAACAGCCCATCAAAATCGGTTGCAGGATTGCAACAACTGCTTCTACATCCTGGTGGGCTTTCAGAATACTGTTTTGTGTCTAGATAACCCATGAAAGGATGGTGTCAAATATCAAAATGGCACACCACAAGGCTGCCTATTACATATGGACTCTGCCCAAGCACTGATCACCTCCTACCTGTCCTGCAAGAAGAAACACGAAAGTGTAATCATTGCTGTGGGAAAAGGACTGTAGCCCCTACCCTTTACAGTAATGAGGGGTAGATATGTGTGCACACAAAGACCAAGTCAAGAACTGGAGCAGTAAACTGGGAAAGGTGTTTTGTAATGAATGGCTTTTATTAATGACTAAAAATTGTGCCTGCCCAAAGGCTCATGGGAAGTGACTGATAATGGTATGCCTGTGCCCAGGTCACCTTCAGCCCCAGCAGCCCCAATTGCAGAGTCATCACAGCAAAGTAGCAAAGCATAAAGAAATTATGCCCCTGAATCTCAGAGATCACCTTGTTCACCAGAGCTGCACATGTCTGCCTACTATTTTCATGGGTAGACAGAAAATTTAATTGTATGAATCTTACTGACCCCTCATTGTCTGATATACCTTCTTTATCCAAAAGACTTCCTCACCACTACAAGAGCAGCCAGCACTTTAAAGGATGTGGCAACCCCAGCTAGAGAATACCCATCTTCACCTTTCTCAGTGCAGAAACCTGTGGTGCAGAGTTGAGATGGTATTTGGAGAACCTAATGCCTCACTAGGACCATGAGGAACATTCACCTAAGATTGATGAGTCTGGCTCTGCCCCTGGCATGGTCAATGTATTGCTTAGTACAATGTAAATGGAGAAAAAGATCTCTCTTCTATACACCAAATAAAAGCCACAGGAATAAAAATCACACAGTAAAAAGCAGACCTATTTGGATCAAGTAATTTTTTTTTGGTCAAAACAAGGATAAATGACACATAGGATCTTCCCTTCCTTTCCCATGGCTGAGTTGGAGAAAAACCTTTTCGTTCACAGAAGCACTAAGAGAATAAAGCCAATGCTGATGGAGGACCAGGGACAACAAACAGCAAATTTCTAGTCCTCCCATGATACCTTGTGTATCACACTGCTGCACAGCTCATTGAGCTGTAGCATTAGGGTAGCTTGATCTTGCTGCCCAGTGAAGCTTAAAATGAAAGAGTGGGAAGTTTCATGGTGCTTTCTTTCTTAGGCACAACAGTATCCATAATAGAAGAATATGCAAGGAAAGGACAAACACATACACAGAATCACAGAATAATAGAATCTTTTAGGTTGGATGACACCCTTAAGACCAAGCCCAATTATAAACCTAATATTGCCAAGATCATCACTAAATCATTTCCTTAAGTACCACATGTACATGTTTTTTTAAATACCTCCAGGGATGGTGACTTTACTGTTTCCCTTGGAAGCCTATTCCAATGCTTGACAGGCTTTTGGTGAAGAAATTTTTCCTAATATTCAGTCTAAACCTCCCTGGTGCAACTTGAGGTTATTTCCTCTCTCTCTATAATTTGTTACTTGGAAAAAGACAGTGACATCCACCTTGCTACAACCTCCTTTCAGGCAGTTGTAGAGAGTGATAAGATCTCCCCTCAGTCTCCTTTTATCCAGACTAAAGAACTCCAGTTACCTCAGCTGCTCCTCATGAGACTTGTTCATCACCTAGGAATGATCACTTCCCTGGTCCTGCTGGCCAAATTATTTCTTATACAAGTCAGGATGCTGTTGGCCTTCTTGGCCACCTGGACACAGTGCTGGCTCATGTTCAGCCAGCTGACAACAAACACTCCCAGATCTTTTTCTGCTGGGTGCTTTCCAGCCACTCATCCCAAAGTCAAGTCCAGGAGAATGTTGTGGGAAGTGGTATCAAATGCTCTACTAAAGTCTGGGTAAAAAATGTCCACAGACTTTACCTCATCCACTAAGTAGGCCAGGAGATGAGGCTAGTTAAGCAGAAATTGCCTTTCATAAACTCACAATGACTGGGCCTGATCACCTGGTTGTCCTATATGGTCCACATAACGGCACTCAAGATAATCTACTCTATAACCTTCTCTGACACTGAAGTCAGACTGTCAGGCCTGTGGTCCCCAGATCCTGCTTCTGGCCTTTCTTGTAGATGGATGTCACATCTGTTCACCTCCAGTCAATTGGGACCTTCCAGGTTAACCAGGACTGCTGATAAATTATAGGAAGTGGCTTCGTTGAGCACTTTTGCCATCTCCCTCAGTACCTTTGCGTGGATTCCATCAGACTCCACAGACTTGCATGTGTCTAATTGGGATAGCATGTCATTAACCATTTCCTCTTAGATTATGGGGGATTCATTCCGCTCCCCATCCCGGTCTTCCCTTTCAGCACCATTATCAATCTCTGGACAATCAAAACCACTCCTAACACACAGGGTTACTTAGTCGTCTCTCCTTCCTTGCCTATCCTTTCTGAAGAGCTTATATCCATCCGTTGCATCATTCCAGTTTTGTGAGTCATCCCTTCATGTTTCTGTGGTATATCATAGTTTTTCAGCTGCACAAAATCTTCCAACTCTTCCTGTCTGTTGTCCATTCTACGTGCAATGTTGTAGATTCACTTCAGCTGCACTATTGATCCTGCCACTTTTACTGGGGAGAGGCTCTAATTCCTGTAACACTGCTTGCCAGTGCTTCAGTCATTTCTAACACATTGACAACCCTTACGTCTCTGCTGCCATGTGGATCTCCATCTCCTGCCTCCACTGAGGTAGCTACGGTGCTGCATGTGTTTTACAGTGACATTTCAAATGTGCTCTGGTGTACCCAGCACATTATGGAGCAGACTGAAGGACAGGTAAAAGCATGGAGAAGATAATCCTGGGTGAAATCATGCACCACCTGCAGAACGGTCAAGAAATCAGGCCCAGCCAGCATGGATTTAGGAGGGGTAGGTCCTGCCTGACCAACCTGATCTCCTTTTATGACCATGTGACTCGCCTGGTGGATGAGAGGAAGGCTGTGGATGTGGTATACCTGGACTTTAGCAAGGCCTTTGACACTGTCTCCCACAGTAGACTCCTAGGGAAGCTGGCAGCCCGTGGCCTAGATGGGAGCACTTTGTGCTGGGTTGGGAATTGGCTGGATGGCCGAGCCCAAAGAGTGATGGTGAATGGTGTTCCATCCAGTTGGCGGCCGGTCACCAGTGGTGTCCCCCAGGGATTGGTATTGGGTCCCGTCCTGTTTAATATCTTTATTGACGATTTGGATGAGGGGATTGAGTCCATCATCAGCAAATTTGCAGATGATACCAAGCTGGGAGGAAGGGTTGATCTGTTAGAGGGTAGGATAGCCCTACAGAGGGACCTGGACAGATTGGAGAGCTGGGCCGATTCTAATGGTATGATGTTTAATAAATCCAAATGTCGGGTACTTCATTTTGGACACAACAATCCCATGCAGAGCTACAGACTGGGGACAGAGTGGCTGGAGAGTAGTCAGGCAGAAAATGACCTGGGAGTGCTGGTGGACAGGAAGCTCAACATGAGACAGCAGTGTGCCCAGGTGGCCAAGAAGGCCAATGGCATCCTGGCCTGCATCAGGAATAGTGTAGTAAGCAGGACCAGAGACGTTATTGTCCCCCTGTACTCGGCACTGGTCAGGCCTCATCTTGAATATTGTGTCCAGTTCTGGGCCCCCCAGTTTGGGAAAGATGTTAGGATACTGGAATGTGTTCAGAGGAGGGCAACGAAGATGGTGAGGGGGCTGGAGCACAAGCCCTATGAGGAGCGACTGAGGGAATTGGGGCTGTTTAGCCTGGAGAAGAGGAGGCTCAGGGGAGACCTCATTGCTCTCTACAACTACCTAAAAGGAGGTTGTAGTCGGGCAGGGGTTGGTCTCTTCTCTCAGGTGACCAGTGGCAGAACTAGAGGGCATGGACTTAAGCTTCGTCAGGGAAAGTTTAGACTTGATATGAGGAAAAAATTCTTCACTGAAAGGGTGATTGGCCATTGGAATGGGCTGCCCAGGGAGGTGGTAGAGTCACCGACCCTGGAGGTGTTTAAAGGGAGACTGGATGAGGCACTGAGTGCCATGGTTTAGATGATGGTTGGTGTTAGTGTTGGTGTTAGTGTTAGGTTATAGGTTGGACTTGATGATCTCAGAGGTCCTTTCCAACCTTGTAATACTGTGATACTGTGATACTGTGACTTCACTAGCCCAGGGTCCCTCAAGCACTGGCATATATTGCCCCCAGGCTTATCTCTAGTGAGTCTGGTTTTATTTCTTTCCCCCTTCAAATCTGGTTAAAAGCTGCTTCAATTTGCCCTCCTAACTCCTGCACAAAGATCCTTTTCTGACTTTGAGACAGATGTACCTTGTCTGTCACCAGCAGGCCTGGTGTTGTGCAGACTGACCCATGATCAAAAAAAACAAAATTCTGCCAGTGACACCAGTCATGGAATCAGGTATTGATCCTTTGTGTCTTCTTATTTCTTTCCTCATCATTCCCTGTAACTGTACGGAAAGAGACTACTACCTATGCTCCTGATCCCTTACCTAGTTGTCCTAAGACCCTGAAGTCTTACTTGATTGCTCTTGGACTTCTTGTAGCTTCATTTCTGCCTACATGAAAAAGGAAAATGGGTAATAACATGAGGGCTGTACCGGGGTAGGAAGTTTTCTCATTGCAACTGTAACCTTGGCCCCAGAGGGACAGCAAGCAGGCCTTTCCAAGAAGTGAGTCCATTAGCCCTTTTGTTACCCTCAGAAGAGAGTTTCCTATGAAAGCATCCCTTCTTTTTTTTCTTCATGGAAGTGGTTGTGACTCAGAATGTAGGCTGACTTAACCTTGGTATCTCCTCCAACCTAGACGAACCATCATCCTCAGCATTGCTCAGTTCCACTTGCAAAACCTCATACCTGTTATGCAAGGGCACCTGTGAAGGTAGAGAAGTCAAGGAGGAGACATGTTTGTTGTGCTGGGCAGGAACTTGTCACTGTTCCCCCTACACCTTAAGTCACCTCATTCTGCCAGAGTGAGAAAGGGTATGGAATCTTCCCTAACATATGTTCTGTCTACCTGACAGGCCTGTCCCAGGGGTGGTAAGGTACAGTTCCAGTAGCCTGTCTCACTCTCTGACTCCCTGATACTTTTCAAACAACTTGCCTCCTCCCAGAGCTTTGCCATTAAGCAGAGGAACTCCTGTCTGGGTGCTCCTCCCACAGATGTGCTCACTGCTGCTGCGTGGTACTGGTGTAAGAGCAGGGCACACCTCGCCACCTGAAAACTGGGTAGCAGTACGTTCCCATTGGAAATCTGTCTGAGAACCAACATCAGTCACAACAAGTGCAGAATTTAGAGAGTATATCTTCTTCGACCGAGTAGATACTATTGCTCCCTGACTGAGCTGACAAAATTACAGAACACTTTCATGCAAACTGCCATGCTGTGCTCTGTTTGACCACCCTGTTTGTTAAGTCTCCCCAGGCTTCCACATGTGTAGGGGCTTGGCTACTGTTGCTTCTGGCTCTGCCCAGGTGACCTCAGCTGCTGTCCCATGAGCTGCCAGTTCCTGGCAGGGGTCTCCAGTCTGAGTTTCCTGCGGATCAGGAAATGCCCCTGTGCACCACACTAGATCTCTTCACTGCCAATCATGCCAGCAGTGGAGATACTCATCTCAGCAACTCAAGACTCTAGATGTCTGGTAAGAAATTAATTTTTGCCTTCCACATTCAGCTCAGAGTTAATAGCCATATGAGTTAAATCTAGCATTAGATTAATAGAAATACACAGCCTGAGACAACTACCATGTTCAGGTCACTCTGAGAGAGTATGAAGATTTCACTGATGATCTTACTAATGTCCTCAAATGGATCAATTTTATCAAGCTGAACAGGGACTCAGTCTTTCCTTGATGGGGATTTGGGGAAACATTTCAGAAATACAGGATTCACAGTAACAACCACCAAATCTCTAGCAACTCCTTCTTTCTGTTGATGTAGACACGATCAGGATGCTGTTTGCCTTGGGCGTTGAAGAGAGGTCTTATCAATGTATTATGTTATTCTCAGTTGCAATCCTCTAACAAAATGGAGATGTGGGGAATTAGTCCTTCTTGACTATGATGAGGTGCTACACCGAATGCTTCTGCCACAGTGTCTTCGGAGTCGACAATACCCCAGTTTGCTCTCTTCTTCCTGGAGTCATTGCAGCACAGGACAATGTCAAAAACAGCCTAACTGCTTTGGAGGATTTTATCCTCATGGGCTGCCAACGTGGTAACTTTCTCTAGAAAAATGTCTTTGATGCTACTTCATTACACGCTGCAGTACAAGGCTGCCCTTGGTCAATAGACCAATGGCAAATCTTTTGGTGTCCCATAGGCCATTGTGCATTTTGAGTAATTGCTGCCTGGAGAGCAAGTTAATGCCAGAAACAGGCATTGTTTGCTGTAACTCACATGAATAGCTATGAACAGAAAGGCTGAATGTTGTGATGACAACACATCAATAAGCAAAGCCACTTTCTTCACCTTTTGACATGAATTACCTGTCTTGAATACAACGCTATAAGCAGCACTTGCATCACCAGGAGGAAAATAAAGGCCAGTTTGACCTTCTGGAGCAACAAGATCTCTTTTCCTGGGCTGATGAGAGAGTCATTAGTCTGAAAAGTTAGTTGGACTGTCAGTAACCTCCTCACTATGATGCACTGCCTTGGCGGAGCCATACCTCTGTATTAAATTTATAGCTTTTGCATAGGGAGAGTTCTTTAGGGACTATTAACATAAATGCATCTGCAAGCATGATAACTGAGCAGCCTGCAGGATGAATCTGTACAATGACAACATATGAACTCTGTGCTGATTCAAAAGTGAGCCCTCTGGGGTGAGTCTGTGGGTTACAGAGGGAGAGAATTGGGAGGAATAGGTTTGCTGGGATTGCCAATATCCCTCTTGACCAATCTGGCTGGCTATGTCTCGTATGGGGGCTGCTGAATTGCCGCAAGGAAGCAGTTACAACAGCAATGGGACTGCTTCTGCATTAGAGGGGCACTCAGATCACTAGGCAAGACAAAACAGGCTGTTTTCTCTCCCGTTCACTTTCTAGGCAGATCAGTGCAGCCCTTAATGCTGGCCTTAGCTATTTCCCTCTTCATTTCACACATATTTCAAACAAACAGGGATGACAAAAGTATGCAATTTATTGCAACACACAATGCTGGTAATTTTGCAGGATCTGAGGCCAGCCGAGCAATGTACTGCTGACCTTAAATTGCACATTCCCCTTTGCTGTTAAGTAGAAGAATAAATCAATAGGTAATTCCTTTCTTTCACCATACCTCCCCTCCCTCCTCCTTTTTTTTAAAGCTAGACATCAGTCCTTTTTATTTAGTCATGACAATGCAACTAGCACAAAGAAATCTTGGTACTATACCAATATGTTTAGTTTCTTTTATAGTGTTAATTAGGTGTCAAAGGTATGCCTAGTGCTTTTCTGAGAGAAGCATGATGCTAACCAAGGAAGCTCAGATAATCCTATTGTCAAATTTATTTGTTTATTAAAGTAGGTTGGTTTTTTTCTGCAGAGGACTTATCCTCTCCTTCAAAAAAAAAAACCAACCAGGGATTGCTGGGTACCATGGTACATCTTGGTCCAATAATTTCAGAGTTACCTGCTGCTATATCTTTTCTGAGCAACGTGTGCAGATACAGCATAGCATTGATACTTAAGGAGCTGGGAAAGATGTAAAACCATTTTAAACCTTTGTAGTTCTTGGTTGAAGTTCTTGACTAGCAGGATATTAGAACAAAATGGGAAAGACGTTTTTAGCACATGCAAAATATGAACAAGGTACTCCTGTTGCTGTTGAATGTGTTCTTCAGTAGGTGCAGCTTAATTTACATTTGGAAATAGCTCAGAGGAACTAGTTCTTTCTTTCATTTATACACAGATAGTATCCAAATAGGCCCACTTGGATTGCAGTGCACCTTGAGTGCTTCAAAGAAGTGAAATGGTAGAAAGGGAAAGGATAATGGCAAAAAGCCACACTATAAATATCTGAAGTCTCCTAAGAGCTAATGAGTGTAATGGTATATGTATGCATGTATAGACATTTATGTTTTATTATTGCACTGTGATCACATTTTTTGCTAGGAGTATGTCTAGTAGCAGCTCTAAAGTGGGACACCTGAATTGTGCTTCCTTACCTCTCAGCACCTTGTCTAAGGTGTGCAGTGGCAGCAGGCTGTCCCGCCTGGCTTGCTGTGCACAGGACAAAATGCATGCAGGCAGGCAGGTACTCTATCTGAGCTATCCATCTGGGAGCAGAAATAGGATTTCTTACCAGAACAGAAAACAGTTCTAATACTGAGAAATAACTCACAGGGAATTAAATTATAAATGTATATGCTGCCCTGAGGGTATGTCAGTTTGTATCACAGAGTATCCATAACCATTCACTTCTGTGCTGTTGGGCAGAGGAGGCCAGTTAAGCTGCTCTGTGGCAGATGAACTGTTAATATCCGAGGCATCCTTTAATAGAAAGAGGAATGAGGGCACTGTATCAATTTATTTTAATGCAGTGAAATATGAACCGCAGCAAAAACAGAAAAAAAAATCTGTTTCAGTGAACAATCACATTTTGGAATATTTTTTCCTGGTAGTGGAAATTTAATAAAACAACTGGATATCATCAGGAAATAATAAATTATTTTATGACTAAGGAAGAAGGGCTTTGGCCCATCTCTGTTTCAGATGAGCCATGTCGTAGAGGCCAGCCACAATTTGATTTCTCAGCAGGCTGATTCTTTTTCTCAGACTTTCTTTTGCATATGATAAGGGCTTCAGGGACAGTTAGGCCTTTAATTTCACTGGATATGGCAATACTTATGGTCTTCTGAGCTTGTTGTTCTAAAAGATGGACAATAAACAACAAAAATGAAATTATATGTGCCAGGAGACAGGTCTTAGTAAAACACAGAGCTACTTTGGTCTTTGGAATGCAGAAGTAGCTCGCTAGTGAAATACCACTGCCAGTTAATTGAAAGCATTGCCAGTGATATTATTTTCTGTTACTTTATCATTTTACATAGTCTTTTGCAGTAACTAATTTTATAGAACCAACATCCAGCATTTTATTTGTTTTAAATTTATTTGCCATGAATCCCAATGAAGTTCCCCCTCACTTTCCTGTTTTTTCCCTTCTGTTACTAAGACAAAGTGAGTAACAAGAAACCATTCAGTTTTCAGTGGTTTAAGACTTGTCAGCCTGTGCTTTATGACTTATAATAGGTCTTGCTAGGAAAAGAAGCCACCAGGAATAGAGACTTACTTTCTGTTCCGACTGACAGTCGGATAGACAGGTGTCATTTCATGATGACATTTAAAGGTGGACGAGCCCCATGAGTGAGGGAGTTTAGTCTGATGTAATCAGTGTCAGCTTTGATGAAGATTATTTTTGTCAACTTTATTTATTCCTTTGAGAGATCACTTTATAATAACAGTAAGGCGGTAATTTAAAGGGTTTTGGAGGGTGACTGGCTGAATTATTCATTCTTTATAGAAGGCAAACACTCCATCAAAACCCAAAGTGGCTGACATACTGTATCCTCTCTCTTCCATTCCCACCATTAGTGCCCTAAAACACAAAAGCAGTATTCTGGCTCCTTCACTTAATCTGCAGGGATGGAAAATTAGCATCTTCCACTTTTATTTAAGACAGATGCTTTACCCTTGAGACTTTTCCAGAAGCTTTAATTTGTCATCTTTCAGAGCTTTGGTTTTAATAAGAAACAGTGAGAAGCATTTTGTAGCCAGCCTAAGCAAAAAGATGCTAAAGTTTATTGTAGCAAAAGCATGGATCTCAAAAACACTGATATGAAGACTTATGTAGGTGATTTGCTATAGCTTCTGCTATTTAAATGCAAATGGCTATACAGAGCTTTGTTCTAGATAGAGTCATTTAGTATGCCTTGACTTTTGTCTCTGCTTTCAGATATCTGAATTTCCTTGTGAGATGCGTTGTCATGGTTTAAAAATCAACAACAACAAAAAATCCAAAACCTCTTGCCTGGAAATCTAAAGTCAAGATCATCTGCAGAACTCAGCATCTGTAAAAATGTGTTTCATCCAGGCTGGTCCCTTATCTTTTCCATATAACCCTGAGGCCATTGGCTGCTGCTGAGGCAGAGAAGTGTATATAGAGGAATATCCTGGCCATGACATACTAAATTCAGTTTCCACAGCAGAAACTATTTTTTCCCCTCTCTCTTCCTCTCATAATCTTGAATGTGTTTAAATATTAAAACTGGACACATCTCAGTGTATCCCCTGTAGAGTCTTTCTGTTGAAAATATCCAAAATCCAATAAAATTAGCTGGTCCTTTTGATGTTTGTAAAGTGTCTGCTTACTGAGGCAGCTGGTCTGCAAGTTCAATATCAGAATCCTATAAAGACATCTACAGAGCATTTCCAATAGTGCTGATATCTGTAATCTCTTTGCTATGTATCCCATTCTGCTCATTAGCATATCCTTTACTTAAAAAAAAAAGATATTTAGGAGGGTTTGTTTGCTTTATTCATGTTTCAGTGTAGCATTTACCATGTGTCTTTGAGAATTCCCTAAAATAAAAACATACTTTGCACTTAGAGAAATCTTCACTTTATAGGCAAAAATGTTGATAGTGCTCTCTAAAAAAGGGTTCATTTCAGCTTTATTGAGGAGAGAAAGTGATTTCTGTGTGAACAGGGTGAAAACTCAGAAATTCTAGTATTTAGGGTTTTTGTCTTAATTTTGACACTTTGCTCCCATCTCCCTACAAAACACAGGTGGAGAAGAACAACAGACTCTTCAGATACTTTTCATGGCTGTAGTCCCAAGCACAATAGAGAAGAGCAGCAAACTCAGAGCCCTTTAGGATTAAGTTAATAAGCAAAATAAGCTTATGTGCTTTGCTTTACACAGCACACTGTTTCTGTGCTCTGGAATCGGGGCTGGTAAAATACCAGGACAAACCCTCAGCTCCAGCAAAAATGTCTATACTTCCATTTAATTTTCACATCAGGCACAAATGCTGTTCATGAAGTTTAAAAATAGGAGTCAAAAGACAACAAAGGTTCTCAGCCAAATTAGTATTGTCTGTCAGAAAGAACAGACGCTTTCAGCAGCCGCCACATTAACCATTGCCCTAAGTCAGTTTCCCATTCAGCAGAAGGCACTTTTCCAATTTTCTAATACATAATATGGCCTTGGCAAAGAGTAAATGGGATCTGGTGCCAGGACACTTGTATCTAGAGCATACTTTGACTCCTTGCTGTATTTGCAGAAATTCCAGGTACACATCATTAATCAAAAACCCTGTCGTATTCTTGAATTATTTAATACAATACTGGAACAGTTCTGAATTATTTAAAGCAATATGCAAAAAAAGGTTTTCTGTGATATACATGCAGAGATTATTAAGAACATTACAAAACACATTTAAATTGCCAGAGCCTAGTATCAGTTCTTCAAGTTCCACAGCCCTAACTCAACGAGGGAAAGAAAAAGCCTATTCCTGTCCAGTAGCCTCTTGATTTACCTTAAAATTTACTGCAACTGTTATAAATAACTGAAATGATTTTAAACTATCTCATCAGAAACTGCTTAAAACATGACAGGAAAAAAGAGAAGGCCCAATGAATTGTAAGTTGCTACTAGGGGAGAATGGAAAATCTGGAAGGTTTACCTGATTCTCCTTAACCCATGAACCAGGAATAGAAGGAACATGGAAACAGATGGTCTTCCAAAGTGCTTTATTTTTTTTTTCCTGGAGGGATCAGGAATGAAACATTAACTTTTAAAATTCATCTATGGTCATTCCTCCAGAGCCATTAGTGGTGGAAAACATTTCTAGGGACTACCAGAGAAGTTCGTTCAGCTCTATAGGCACACCCAGAACAGCTAGGCCACTGCTGGGGTGCTCTTCCATGGCAATGTGCTCCCCAGCTGCAAAGTTCAGCTCTGTGAAAAATCGCTACATAGCTGCTACTTCTGCTGCGCATACAGGTTCTTTCAGAGGCTTTCTGATAGACTCTCTGCAGCAGCTGGTTTCTGAAACGAAGTGCATGATTGGACTGTCCATGAATCCATATAATAGATGAAGCTGGAGAGGTAGCCCAGACTACCTTGTCTGCCTCAAATCAGTCAAATGGTTGGACGGGTAAGTGATGGTATTTAACCACATAGCAGATTTCTCCCCGAACGTACTGTAACACTTAGGCTGCATCTGTGATTTCCCACCCAAAACCATCAGTTGGATCATCAGGAGATCAATGCCAAAAGGGCTCCAGGAACCAAATAACAAAGTTGAGTAGCAAAATGCAGCTTGAATGTAGTTTCATATGTAAACCTACTCCTAAGTATTGGGTTAGATCAAGGCTTTGCAACTGTGACTTGATTTTTGGGTGATGGCTATGTTTTCCCACTGAAGTGGTCCTACTCTTCACCACAAAGTTGGACTGGGAGTGACTTATTTTGTCTTACAGAATGGAGAAGTGGCAGCTGAGAAAGTCTCAGCATTAAGGGAATCATCAGTTCCTGCATCATTCCTCCTTCTCTTGCTCCTCTTCTGTTCCACAATCATTTGCTAGGAAAGATGGGGACTAGCTCTTTAAAAGCCCTTGAGGACCACTGCCTATAGAATTAGCACTGTTATAGAAATAAATACGCCAGATCACCCTAATCAGATCTGCTCAGTTTAGCTGAGACAAACATGCAGGTTATTGTCTTGAAACATTTCTTTCTAGGCAGAGAAGTGGACTGAATTTGCTACTGAATTTTTCTCTTCAACTTGAGAGAGAAAAGCTGACGTTCTCCAGTCAGAGCATTGCAGGAGCTGCAGCTTTATGTATAAGTGTATCTACCCATTCTTTAACCTGTCCCTATAGGGACATCTACATTAAGGAGTCATTTTCATCATGAAAATAATTTTCAATATGAAAATTATTTTATCTCTGTTTCTAAGTAATTTATCTCTGAAAAAAAGACTGGTCAGTTTTCTCTGACCAGTACATAGCATTTCCCCCATTGTTAACCTTAAAATATTGCAATTAAATGGTAAAAAGGGCAGAAGAGGGATTACTAGCATGTATTTTTTTAGCCAAGTAATCACAATGGAAGCATTCACCTTTCCACTCATTTCAAAATGGCCATGAACTTATTATATAGCCAACTCTAACACACCAGGATAATACATGATGGTGAATCATCTTAGATTATCCTTTCAGCTTGCCCTAAGAGTTTACAAGGTCTTAAGGTCTATTTGCTTTTCAACAGCAAATTTCACCTCATTTAGCCTTGATTTAAAGCTACCACAGCAAATACGTGGATGCTACACTTCAATGTCTCTCTATACGGAGTAATGCATGTTGTACATTGTTGCTGATGTTTCTGCTTCAGTATGTGTACGGGGACATTACTCCGTGTGTAAGGGACTAAGGCAAGCACACAGCTCTGTCTCTCAGCAGAAGGCAGACACAAAACCTTTGGGATTTTGTTCCCCTTATGTCCAGCAGTTTGGTTATTGGAGAAATCAATGTCAGTCAGTCCCACTGTACCTCCACCCTGACTTCTTCTGGGACTGTGCACTGCATAAGGAAGCCCTGCCTTGGCAGGAACTTGAATTTCTACACCTAGAAATCTTATGGAATTGTTCTGGGATGTATAACAGCATCTGGGGCACAGTTCTGCCTAGTGCTTCATGATTCCACTGGTTTGGAGCAAGCTCATTTTTCATGATTTCTTTTATAATGCCAAATATTATAGAATACCATGGTCTGCTTCCTTGTTTTTTTTTCTTGCCCTAAGCCTTGCTGGCAATGAACGATGTAGATTTTGCCCTGTACACTTTCCAGTCATTCATTCACTACCATGTGTTCTTTACTTCTTGCACATCCAAAATTACATCATAAAAGTCAACCAAGCAGTGCCTTCTTTATACTGAAGACAATGTAATCACACCACAGGTACAGATGTCTTGTATTTTTCTTTTCTTTTCTTTTCTTTTCTTTTCTTTTCTTTTCTTTTCTTTTCTTTTCTTTTCTTTTCTTTTCTTTTCTTTTCTTTTCTTTTCTTTTCTTTTCTTTTCTTTTCTTTTCTTTTCTTTTCTTTTCTTTTCTTTTCTTTTCTTTTCTTTTCTTTTCTTTTCTTTTCTTTTCTTTTCTTTTCTTTTCTTTTCTTTTCTTTCTCTCGCTTTCCCTCTTTCCCTCTTTTTCTCTTTCCCTCTTTTTCTCTCTCTTTATCTCTTTCTCTCTCTCTTTCTTTCTTGTTTTTCTTATAATCTTTAATTTAAACAACTTTAATACAATTTAAAAACCAACTCAAAACCAATTTAAAAAGTTCAGTGGTTGTCACTTTATGTCTTGACTGTTGAAAAAGTACTTTATGAATATATTCTTTTCGCTTCATGGACATCTGGTCTCATCACTTTACTCTTTTGAAATCAGTTTTGTATTTGTAGAACTTAAGAGCTGTGTCCTTAATCTTAACATCCTTACAAAGATTTTCAATCAGTCACTTATGTTAACCCAGAGACCACAATAGACAGCATAAAATTGTTTTAAGGGCTATGTAGACTTTCAAAGGCAAACATACAGCAAACTATTTTTTACTCATTTTTTTCTCAACTTCTGGATAATTTTAATTATCTGCTTTTTTGAAAGAAATGTGTTTGGCTTTTTAAGCAACATTATCTTTCCTGCAGAGCAGTCTTTGAGGTGCAGAAAAACAATAAAACAGAGATAGGCATCTTCTTCTGCCATTATCATGGTACTTCAAGACTTCTTTGAATTAGTTGTGGTGCTGTAAGGATTAGAAGGCTCTCAGTTTGTACAGCAAGGTCTTTCATTTAATTCAGATACAGCTACTGCTCTTTATTAAATGCTTTCAATAAGATGACACCATCACAAAGAAGCAAAAGTCTGCCTGATTCTTACTGTTCCTGCAAATTTTGTGTCCTACTGCAGCTCAGGGTCTGTTGCCTTTTGCAGAATTGCTTTCTTTGCGAAGTGAAATATTTAGGGTAAAATTCTGACACCTTATTCACATCTTGCAATAACTTCTTCTTTCACTGAAATCAATAATATTACTCAAAAGATGAAGAGTTACATAGTATGTTGGAGGTAGCCAGAATCCAATCCCTCAGAATTTATCTACGTTTTATTCCTTTTATTCTGCATGACAAAGCTTTACTACAACACCCAGTACTCCACTCCAGCCCACATGAAAATGCTACCGTTACCAGGAGAGCAGGATTCAAAACAAAACCATAGCCCCTCTGAAGTAAAATATAGAGAAACAGAAAGGGAAACAATTGCAAAAGAGCCACTAATTTAGTTATCAACAATCTGCAAAATCCATATGAAGCAATTATTTTGTTGAAAAGCCAGGAAGGAACCTGCTCTACAGTCATTTCCACAGAGTCATTCAAAATGGAAAAATTTGCTAGGGTGGGAAGCTTGACAAAGTTATAGCAACCTGCATCTTTTATTTGATTCTGTATTAGTAACAAAAGAATCTTAGGATAATTATTCTGACTGACACATTTGCCTGTCTAAGCTGAGAAGCTGCTATTATGGTTTTGTCCAAAACAAATACGCAGAGAGAAGAGACCAGACACTGAACCTGTATGTACTGGCACCACTGATGTCCCTCAAGGATCCTTCTTTGACTTTTACAACTTTTTTCTCTCCTCTCATGGCTGTGATTTTCTTCAATAAATAGCAGTATTTCCTCTACAAGATGTTGTATCCCTGCATCCAGCCGGCCTTGCAGATCCCATGTCCTGAGAACCAGAAATTCATAGCAGAACTCCAAACTTCCCATGTGCCATTCTCGGTGTACGTGTTGACAGGCAGTTGTAGGGATTTTTACCCTTCTGCCCTTTTCTCAGATGAGCTGGAAGGTTGAACATAGTGATTCAGAGACCTGACTAGAGAGGAGATAAGACATTCCAGTCTAGAGAGCCATGAGATCCTGTTCATTTGAAGGTATTCTGAAAAAAATGAGACATGGCTGTTTTCTTATCTATTTATTTATTTATTTATTTATCTATCTTTTCTTTGTTATTATTTTAATGGGCATGTGTCACATTATTAATGCAGTGGGAGATAAAACTTGGGTACAGGGCTACATGGTACTGTACTCTGTTTTTGAATATGGATGTGACAGATGGAAGAGCTACTGCAGACCTTGTTTGTACTCCTTCAGTAGAGTGAACAGGAGTGTTTTAAATTCTCAGAACCATATAACATTTAACCATCTCCTCTAACCTTTATCAGGCTATGTTTAGTCTACAGGAGGGGACTAGAGGACCCCTGGTCCCTTCTGACCAGTCTGATTGCTCTGATAAACTCACATGTTCCACTTCACTGCCTGTTCTCCGCAGTGATCTCAAATCTTAACTCTTGGATTTAGAGGTTTGTTTTGTGCTAGTAAAGCCTCTGATACAGCTGTGGTTGATGACTGCATCTGCTATGCCTGGTTACAATACCAATAAATAATTGTGAGCAATGAGGGTGTGGCTGAAGCCAAGAAATCTGATGAAATAAGGATTTTATGTTTAGGCATTCGCGTGAGAAGGTTAGGGATGTGCACCCAGTTGCTGCTGTAGACTTCTGAAACAGAGTTTGGGTTCCATGTGGTAAGATCCTGAGGTTTGTAATTAAGATCAATGACTAATTATTTTAATTAATATGACTCCAAATTGCACTGGGAAATTTTGCATGTTGTGTCTCAGTGCTTCAGTTTCCTTTAGAGAGACCAGAAAGGGTAAAACTTCATTTTTCCAATTCTTTGTTTCTTCTTCTCCAGAAAGTGTGTCAGGGCAGGACTGTGTGTATTCAGCACCTACAATAGTAGTGATCTGGACTCAGATACAGTGTTTACATGAAGTTGTAATGAGAGTCATGAAAACAGATTTGCTTTTTAGCTTCTGATTATGTATTGCTATAAACTTACTACAAGCAAGCTATGTTACAGAAGTGGGACTTTTGGTTTCTGGTTTTGATCAGAATCCAGAAATGCAGAGTCATGATGTAATAATTAATAACAAAAACCAGGTTCACTGAACTCTCGTACTGTTTTGGTACTCTGGTACTGTCACTTGCTCAAGTTCCGAGCAATGATTTTGTCAGTACTTTTTTTTTACCTGGTTTAATTCATCCATCCCTTTCTGGAAAGCTTATTGTATTGTGTCATCAGCATCAGAGCATAGCAGTGTTTCTCATGATCTATATAATAATCAGTGTTTTTAACAGTTTATCTTGTATTTCACATAGCAAAGATGTTCATTCCTGAGGTACCAGATGTTTACACCCCCATGTAGGTGAAATGTAGTAAAAAAGGATGTCATTTTGATGTCTTTCTTTATAGCATATTCCTACCAGTGCTCATTCGAGCATCTGGGATGACAATAGTAAATAATGCTTAGTACTCCTATAGCACAGTATATGTTCAAAATTAAATTTTATTAGTTATAGTTTTAAAGTTCTCTGAAAAAGTGAACATGTACCAAAAGGAGAAAGTTAACCCTTGACTGTGATAAAACTATGGAAAGCCAAGAAATTTTCTCTGCGGGATGATTCTTTCTCATTTAGAAAAATAATAGAAATTGCTTCTGTGAGCAGGTAAAGTTAGACATCTATATGAATACTACGGAAATCATTGCTGGGGAAAAAGTGATTGTCTAATTCCTCACTACAAATCAAACTTAACATCTGATTTGAGTAAATATCAAATTCAAGAGAGACCTCAGTAAAAATTATTTTGTTTATCTGTGACAATTAAGGTACTTGCAATCCAACTTGTATTACGGTGCCATTGAGATAATATGGAACAGTGGAAGGCTTCACAGTTTTCTCTTCGTGATTTTTCAGAACAGATTGATATTTCAGATTGGAGATACCTCAGTCTGAAGACCATGCTCATAAGATGAGCTCTAACTTGTAGTTTTGAGGACATACAGATAGCTTTTGAGTACATATTGTTGTATGCCACCTAATAGATACAAATAAAAAAGCCATACTATCAGTATTTTGGTTGTTCGAATATGTTAATATACTGCCAGAGCAAAGACCATTCACTTGTGTTCCCTAACCCCCCTCCTCCTGGTACAGATGTGGGTTGCCAGACTAAGCTCTTTTTCCCTGTGTTTTGAAATACAAAACTCTTGTCTCATAACTACCTTCTCAAAGAAAAAGGAGTTGTAAACTAGTGGAATTAAACACAACATGTTAAATACACATTTTGGAACATAAGGGATGAAAAGATAAATCTTAAAAGTCATCCTAATAATAGCAATGTATAATATATCAGATGATTCCCAGAGTATTTTTAGAAAGCAATGCATTGCTGCAGTGTGTTACTGAAATATCACCCAGTGAGACTCCAGCATAATTAAGCAATGATTAATCAATACTTAACTAAAGAAATTAAGCTCAGGAGAAACAATTAATTGAAGTTAAGTGAACTTTGACAGCTCATATTAAACTAAGGCTCTAATTAACGAAAGCATTGTGCATCCTCTAAACAGAGGGATGTGCATTCTTCAGCTGCTAAGGATGGGATGAGTGTTATTCTGCAGATTTCTCGATGCTGAGGAGTCACTGATGGAGAGCTTCATTTCAAGCCTTTGAAAAGAGAAGTTGTTTTTTCTTCAGGTATCTAGGATGTTATTTATTGGCTCAAATCTAGGATCTGGCACTCAAGGTAACTATCTGGAGAAATAAGCACAGTGCCTCCTGATGGGGTTTGCAGCTTCACCCCATGTACTTGAAGCTTGTATAATGTAGGGTCAACCTGCTGGACAAGGTAGAGGGAAACACCTTAAGACCATGCCATTGCCAAGCTCCACGGTGCTGAGGTGACGACATCTTGCACCACTGAAAGTCTTCAAGCTTCTTAGTCCAATTTCCCCTTGGCATCTCTGAGCCCTTGCCCAGTCTGCTGGAGTAGCATTTCCTACAGCCCTTGTCATTATCACACTGTTGTTTCTCTGCTTTTGCACTCATGGCCTTATCTTACAAAGCCCCACTGGGGATTTAGTAGTGGTTTCATGGAAGATGATTCCCTCCAGTGTGAGATTCATCACTTCCCCGCGTCTCCCCATTTCTCGCCTTGTGGTTGCATCTCCTGGTTCATGTTCAGAGATCCAGTGTCCCACTTGCAGCACTGAGCTGAGCATGCATCAGTCAGCACAAACAGCTTCCAATGCAGGAACAGCCAAAGGGACATGTGTGGCGTGCTCCGCCATGAGGGCAGGAGGTGTTGTAGGCCCGGAGTAGGGATCCCCTGCAGTTCTGGAGAGACCCTGCTGGAGCAGAGACCCACCTTGTAGCCCTGGAAGGGACCCAGGGTGCAGTGGGAAGATAATTCCTGCAGGATCTGTGGTCGTGGAGAACCCAGGCAGAAGCAGATTGCCCCTAAAGGACTGCAGCTTGAGGAAGGGCCCATGCTGGAGCAGGGAGAGGTGTGAGAAGAAGTCAAGAAGGGCTGTGATGAACTGTGTATAAGCGTTTCCTTTTTCTCCAATACAATTTTAGGGTTGGTGAATGCCATAAGATAATAAACCTTTGTGCATGTGAACTTGTCTCAATATCTTTTGTGCAAACTTTTATCAGGAAAACACAAGTTGGAGTAGCTGATTTAACCTTTATGAAATGATGGATTTATTATCTGGGAGGAAGATGTGGTGGTGGGGAAGACAAGAATACAAGGAGGAGAAGAGTTCTAAGCTATGAATGTCGTCTCTTGGCGTTCAGAAATTGAATTGGCACTGTTTCTGTTTAAAGTAGCCAAGACACATCCATTGAGCCCAGACTGATGATGAGTTCTGGGCTCTGGACATAACTCCATCAGTCCAAACAGTAGGACTTTTTCTAACTCACTTCATTGCTAATGAAGCATTCCGGGGAGCGATCACATAAACAGTTTATCAGGCAGGAGAGGTGCGTGGAAGATGAGGCTGAGTTGCAGACTGTTGTCTCTTCAACCTTCCCAGCCTCCAGAACACATGTATCTACAACCTTGAAGACTACCCCTCACACCAAAGATCATGATGCCCAGTAAGAGGAGCAGCACAGAACATTGTATATCTGCACTCCTCAGGGTAACATGCGACACAGGGATGCACTGTTGGAGTCTTGTAAGGGGCAGGAGCAGGGCTTAGAGCCCAAACTCAGCCTGGCTTACCTAAGGAGATTTTCCATCTAGAGATCGAGATTTTCCTTTCTGGTTTTGATGGCACTGGATAACGTCACAAAGTTTGAGAACATGAAAAAGAAAAAGACAAAGAAGATGAGCTAAGGGGTTAATTGCTGTTAATTGCTTTGCCTCTATCGTTCCCATCCCTGAAGAGAAAGGCCCTGAGTGTTATCCCAGCCTCAGTGATGAGCAATTATCTCCCAGGCAGTGACTGCCAAATGTGGATGTCACAAGCTAGCTCTATTCAAAATGATGGATGAGCATGAAACTGAGTTTTATCTCTGAATTAGCACTCAAATTAGGAGTGGACATACCCCAATCTATGTGGAATGGGCCTGACTTTGTAGATCAGTGTCAAGGCCTACACCAAAGGTACAAGTCCTGAGCTAAAGTGCACTGCTAGATGCCATCTGAAAGTCCTCGTTGGGCATTTAAAGGTCTGATTTTCCTCTTGTTGAGATTACTGTGGCAACGGAAGTATTCTCGGTGCCCTGTGTGAAGGTGGCAGCCTTTCTGCAGTCTCGTTGACCAAACTTGGGCTAATCTGATCCGATGATCCTATGCTCCAGTGGGATGGAGGAGCACTTGGAGTCAAATTACACAATGCTAGTGGAGGGTTCCAGAATTCCCATTTTTGGGGGTATCTGCACTGTGGGAGAAGGAAGAGTTTTACCCACAGGAAATTCCAAATCCTAAGGAAATGGAGGAGAAAGCAAAGCAAAACAAAACACAAACCTGCCCAAAAGTGCAAGGGGTGAAGTGTCTTGCCTATAGATGCACAGTAAGGCAGTAATCGGATGAAGAAGCACACCCTGTGCTGTTCTCATTAAAGCACATCATTGCCTCTCCATTAAGAGTGCCTGACCAGATGCATGATGTGTGAAGTGCATGTGGGTGAGTTTTCCCAAACAGCTATATAAATTTGCATTACTGCTATGCTCCTGCCTGCCATATTTCCTCTTCTTTATTCACCAAGTGGTGGGAGTTGTCTCTGGCTCATCAATTAAACCTAAGAGTAATGATTTCCAGAGGTATTGCTACTTAGTGAAAGAAATTCATCCTTAGGCTAAAGGACAAAGCATGAGGCCCTAAGTGTTATTTAAATGGCTCATAAAGCATGTGCTAGCTCTCTAGCCAGAGTGAAAATCACCCTTTGCTAACACAGGAAACATCTTGCTTTCCTCTGCCTTCCCCAGTCTTTTCATGAAGATGAATCTTTTTCCTCTTGCTCCCCTTTATTTCAGTAAATGAGAATATGCTGTAACATTGCTGAGGTTGGGCTAATTAAATCAACTCTTTCTTATCTCATTGATCTGCATTTTAAAGCTGAGCTGATTAAGGATAGGAGACTATATTTGATTAGAAATATGTTTTTGCCGGTTAGTTACATCAAAGGGTAGATTACAGGGAGCAGAGGAGCTGAACTCACATGGCTACTGTTCTTCCTAGCTGTTAAAAGCAAAGAAAAATAACAAGAAATAAAAGCCAAACCCCCAGATGCATTTCTTATTCATATTTTCTAAAAAGTAAATGACAATAACTTTATTTTTTCTTCTGAAAAATTTAATAAAATATACATGAAACTATGAGAATACATTTCCATAGGCTGTGCAATGCTATGGACAGTGCCTTAACAAACATCAGGCAGAGAGCACATTAAAACAGCAATCGCTTCCTGATATTATAGGTGGTAGTAGAGTCATTCAACATGCAGTTCAACCCTTACCTGAACTGGCAGCCAGACTAAAGGCTCACAGCGGGCTCTCAGCTGGTCCCCTGTGTGGGCAACTCAAGTATTGTGCAGTCTTTGTGGCATTTCCAACCGGCATGTCTGCATATATTATTAAAGAAAACATTATGACTGGTGTGATACACAGTTGGCAGCAGCTGTGACTACCTGACAAAGTCCTTTGCCAAGGTTCTTCATTAGGCAAATTGCTTTGATATCACCAAGAGTGCCCCGTCCTCAGGTCAGAGAGGGCTTTCTTGGGTGAGGGGGAGATAAGGGAAAAGAACAGCAGGGAGAGGTTACCAGTTTCATTTCTTTTCCTCTTTGAATTTTCCAGGAAGACTCAGAACCATATCTCACCCCACAAATTTGAAGATGGCAAGGAAACGAGCTCTCATGTGACCTCCTGTATTGTGCTACCATGCAATCATCAGAATAGCTCTTAATTTCCTCTTGATAGGGTTGGAACTGAATCTCTGACTTTGAACCAGTGACTTAGAGAATAAAGATACTGTGGAACCAGGAGAAGGTGCAGAATCTCTTAGGACTTCCTCTTCCAGATCACTCCAGAGGCTGTGGTGCATTTCTCAGAGTGACTGTAGGGAGATTCTTCCTCTCTACCTCCTTTGTAGCCATACACACTGCTCAGTTACTCCTCTTCACTGTTGAATCTCAGGCATCTCTCACAGTCCCGACCTGAACTAAAATAGTAAATAGTAGAAGCAGTTTGTTGCATTCATTCCCTGCAGCCGGCATCCTGATGATGGTCTAGTGACTCATTTTGTCAGTGGCCTAAACAGCTTCTTTGGAAGAGCTTGTTCTAAGTGGCTGTCAGGATACTTACATTCAGTCCTTGGCTCTGAGGTCAAGCAATCAGAACAGGAGTTACAGGCAGTAGAGAGAATCTCATAGATCTGGCATGCTCATTTGGAAAGGCAACATAGCTGTGACAAAATATGGGATAGGAGAAGAGAGAAATGAGTTTTAGTTCTGGTCTAATGCTATGCAGTATTACGATTTTTGTAATGAAATATGATAAATAGGGAGGCAGAAGACTAAATAAATTTTTAATTTCAGCTTCCTGAAGAAAGAGATCATGATCATAAGACAAAGACAACAACACTAACCATTGTCCCTGGAAGATCAGCCCAGTGTGCTTTTCTGAATACCAAAATCAACTGCAGGAATGAATTTCTCTCTCTAGCCATGCCCCTCATTCCTCTATCTTACTTGAAATGTTCATGTGAGTAGAGAGCAAATAAGCAAGTTTGTAGGAACTCTAGGAATTTTCATGCTTTCTACTGAAGGGCAGTACAGATGTGGATGAAAGGCCAATTAAAGGAAGACATTTTTGACATCTGTTTGCTGTCAGTGATTGCTTAATATAGAAGGGACTGAAATTGAGTGGTTCTTCAAAGAGGTGGGTTTCACATGGTTTGTTTTGTTTTCTCATGTCAGGCAACTGCAGTTACCAAAAAGTGGTCATGATGCGGGTTTCAGAATTTACCTTCAGATGTGAATTTACTTTCTTTATATAAAGCAAACAAGGCTTTACATTTTTGGATGTCTAAGTAGCCATCCACCACTAGAGATGCATCAATTAAAATATTTATTAAAATGCCAATGCATCTCTGAGGCCAATATCTAATCTCCTAGCTGAGCTTTCCTTATTAGGTGCCCATTCCACTTGAAATTTATTTTATAAGTAAACAATTATTCACTTTTACTAATTATATGACAGCAGAATTGATCCCTTTTCAAATCTCTTTAAGTTTCTCTCTAATAAATAAATGCAGCAACCTACAATGATGGCCCCAAATTAAAGTCTCCTTTTAACATTCAGTTCCTACATTTTTCCAAACAGGAGGTTAACTTCTAGCCCAGAGCTGTCCAATGATGCCCCCTGAGCTAGCTCTAAACTAATGTTTCATTTAAAAGATCTATTTCAAGAACATTCCTCCTTTGATTCATTAGTTTCATTGGTGAAGCAATGGTGACAAAAATAGTGCCTAGGAAATAGAATCATGTCATAGAATCATAGAATGCTTTGGGTTGGAAGGGACTTTAAAAAGTCATCTAGTACAAATCCCTGTAATAACCAGGGACATTCTTAACTAGATCAAGTTGCTCCGAATCCCATCCAACCTGACCTTGAATGTGTCTGGGGATGGGGCCTCCTCTACCTCCCTGGGCAACCTGTTCCAGTGTTTCACCACCCTCATTGTAAAAAAAAAATGTCTTCTTTATATCCAGTCTAAATCTATCCTCCCTTAGTTTAAAGCCATTACTCCTTGTCGTGTCAAAACAGGTCTTGCCAAAAAATCTGTCTCCATCTTTCTTAAAAGCCCCCTTTAAGTACTGAAAACCTGCAGTAAGGTCTCCTTAGAGTATTCTCTTCTCCAGGCTAAACAACAATACCTCTCAGCCTGTCTTCATAGGTGAGGTGCTCCAGCCCTTGGATCATTTTTGTGACCTCCTCTGGACCTGCTCTAACAGATCCATGTCCTTCCAGTACTGAAAACTCCATAGCTGGACACAGTGCTCTCTGTGAGGTCTCACCAGAGCAGAGTAGAGGGGAAGAATCACCTCCCTCGACCTTCTGGGAATGCTTCTTCTGATGCAGTCCAGGACATGTCTGGCCTTCTGGGCTACGAGCACACATTGTTGGCTCATATTGAGCTTCTCATCCATCAATATCCCTAAGTCCTTCCCTGCAGGGCTGCTCTCAATGTTATCATTCCCTAGTCTGTATTGCAAACAAAGATTGCATCTGACCCAGGTGCAGGACCTTGCACTTGTCCTTGTTGAACCTCATGAGGTCCACGGTGGAGTTGCCAGTGTGTATTGAAGAAGCATTTGACTAGATTTGTATTGCCCAGTTTGCAGGGTTTTTTTCATTGCAGTGATTAATGGAAATAGCTATTCTTCTGAATGCAACATTGTTATTTTGCCTAAGTTTATAAAATCCATTAAACGGGAACTGCATATTACATGTTTGCGTATAAGTGAGGAGGCCACTAGCTCATTCCTTTCCTTAAATGTGATTACACAGTGTGACATTTCTAAGGAATGTTTTTCCTGAAGAACAGTTTGGCCAAGAGTTCTTTGAAAAAAAAGATCCTCTTAGAGCTATTGTCTATGATTTCTGGACGTGTGGATATTCTTTGCTGATGGTTCAGGGACTGAATCCGAGCCAGAGTTAATGAAGTAAGAGTTTCTTGACTAATGAGTGCTGGGTACTCACTCAAATTTCACTTAAAGCAAAGAACAGGAGAGAAATAAATTTCCTTTCCCCCTTTTTTTTCTTTTATCCTCGGGGGCTAAAGAAATAATAAATAGTCCAGTCTGAGGAACTGAGCTTTGAGCTGGACTAAATAGAACCAAGAAGTCCCTTCCAACCTATGTATTTCTATGATGTTTACTCTATTTTGAGAAAGAATTTTTTTTCATGAGAAGTACAAGTAATTCTGGAATAACCTGTCTTAATTTGGCGAGGGCTTTTTTGGATGGAAGAAGCTGAGACAAAAGTGAAGAACTTAATGAGTTTCAGAGATTAAAACTCTTGCCTTCTCCCTCAAAAACACATCCCTCCTGTTTTGCCACAAAATGCTCCCAAATTGACAAATGAAGACTTCCAAATAAGAAAAAAATATTGAAATAAATCATTTTGAAAAAATAATCTTATAAAAGTCTGTTACAGTGATGCTCTCTGCAATATTCTTTGCCTATCACATCTATACAAAATGTCAAAAATATATTCCTTTTTTTTTTTTGTTTCAACAAAGTATCTATTGTCTTAAAAGTCTCCAACAGCTGCAGCAGAGGGGCCAAGCCTGTGTGTCTTTGCACGTTTATATGAGATTCCTGTCCCAAGTCTCCTTTCCATGTAGTTGACACTCAGACACAGCCTGGGAAACTCTATTTATTGAGCTCTATTCAGTTCCAAACCATGTACAGAATAAATCCCAGCAGCAACAACTTGTGTATTTGAAAGCAGGTGACTTGCAGAAGCACAGGACTGAGCAGAGAAGAATTTTCTCTATCAGATCCCTTCCCGTGCAATTAAGAGGGGTAACTGTGTCTTTAACAAGCCCCATGCACAGAGAAGTACCCCACAGAGAAGCTGAGACTTCATACCATCCAGAGCTGCTGCAACGACATATACATGTGCCTACCCATCTGTGTCTTCTGCAAATGCTGCTTAGACAGATGAACTCATTTCCATGAATGAGTTGTCAATCAAAAACTTAGGAAATGGAGGAGATTCTGTACTGGTTCAAGAAGTCTCTCTGATCAATGTAAAAGGGAACTACCTTGGAAGTGACTGTAATCAATAGGGCATTATCACACAAAGATTCTATGTTCTTCTATCTTTGGCTGGGTCACTGTCATAGTGAATAAACCACGAACATCAGTGCCTGCCACACTGTGACTGGAGAGAACCTGAGGTCACAACAACTGCTTTCATGATCAAAGTTACTACCTGGACTGCCAAGACTGAAGGTTTCATACCTCACTGGAAAACACAGCATTGCAATGCATGGCAGCCCCTTCCCTATAGTCACTGCAGACTGGATTCCACTTTGTCACCATCCCTACGCATGCACTGTAGTCTACCTTTGCCTTTAATAAGCCTCTTGTTAGGACAGCTTTTTCTGTTTGAGTGAGCTGATTGAGCCAATCTGAAATACAAAAAGCAAACCGATTTTTTTCTCAGCAGCCCCTTTCAAGTTTGCAGGATATGATGCGGTAGCAATCAAAGAAGAAACTATTGTGCATATTCCCCTAATCTCAAATCCCTAATGACTGTCTGTCTCAGGCTAATATCTGAAAGGAGCAGCTAGTCATGGCCAATGGTTATGAGAAACCGGAACTCACGGTTTGGTCCTTCAGCATATATAATTCTTAAATTGATTGCAGAGAGAACAAATACCTAAGATGTCTCATTGAATGCTGAGATGGTGCTTTTAGTTTACTGAATCTACTGTATGAAAATTAAAAGTTAATACTACTCTTTTTAAATGCTTAGCCTCATTACTACCAATCCTACCGTAAGTGAAATATCACACATTTTACATTTGCTGGGATAACATATAACTCAGCCATTTGTGGCTCCTTTAACAACCTAAGAAATTCAAATTGCAAAGATCAGCAGCTAATGCCACACACCAGATAAAATAAGAAGCAAATTCAGAGTGAAAAATATTTATAATGACAGGCAAAGCATACTTAAAAAACTATTTTTGGAATTGAAAAAGATCTTTGAACTCCTGTGAGCAATAATGAGGTTTAAAATCTTAATGCTGATACCTTGGCTACAAGGACAACAGCCCTTGAAAACACAGGCCATCTTTCCACTTGTCTAACATAGAGTGTCCAGCTAATTCTTGTCCTTTATTTCCCCGATGTTCTAAAGCTGATGAGAGACAGCAGCTGATTGAAGACTGTAGCGCCTGGTTTTTCAAAGACCAAGTGTTATTTAATGTTCAGCTGGAAAACTGTGTGTGGATTTAAGCCTTGGCTGGTACTCCAATAATTGCTCTGGTTGTTATGTTTGCTCAGAAAGAGGTCAATCCAAGGGCTGTGTTAGACTCGGGAGTCAATTAGAATAGCATAAGAGCAGATTTTGTTTATCTTTCTAGCTATAAAAAGGATTTTTTTGTTGTTTTTTTCCCACCCTATTGGGCAATCTAAAGTGTGACAAGGGATGTTACTTAACAACTGCAGGAGGCCTTTGAGGGAACAAAGGCTGACTGATCAGGTTTAACTTGTCATTTTCTGATGAATTTTTTTGAACAAAAAGTAATTCAGGCATGTGGTTAATGATAGTTTTGAAGGACGCAATGGGAAAATATGGTAAAAGTTAGAATTTTATTAGGGTTATAGATCCAAAAATAGGAACTTAAAAAACAGCTGGAAGGGTGAGTAGAGGATGTTTTAAAATAATACAAATTTTATAAAATAAGTCACTGGTACTTTGCTTTTTATAAGGCGTCTTCATATGTACAGTAATGAAAAATCTTGCTTCAACTTGTTCGGCAAGCAGTAAAATATCAGGTGTGAAATGGATTTTGTGTTCCATGAAAATCTGACGTTCCAACAATTAACCTTCACTAAGACAAAAAAATGTTCAAAATTTCACACCAAAAATACAGAGGAAAATACAGACAAAACTAGGATTTCCCTTCGAAATAGAAAGCTTAGATTAAAATTATCAGCTTTGTCTTTAGAAGTACTGGGACTATCCAGATCAGAGCAAGTTCTTCTACTATGTTCTTCAAGGAAACTTGATTGTTGCCATCACAGGCTTTTGCTTTTGACTAATTAGAATTTTCCAATGAAATACAGGTTGTTTTTTGCCTGTGTTGAGTCTGAGCAGGTTGACAGGGTATGTGAGTAATGGTGACACGATGTCACCACAGTAGCCCTCATGAGGATACTACCAGGGTATCATACAAATTAACGTCCACTGATCACACAGAAGTAGCAGGTACGATCAGTCCAAATCAGGATTAAAATATCATACAGGGAAACTGAGACAATCTAATAAGTGCTAGAGAAGCAGTAATGGGATGAAATTCAACAGTTCAAAATGCAAAATCACATGCTCTAGGGGATCATCAAAGTCCTGGAACATCTGTCCTATGAAGTGAGGCTGAGGGAGCTGGGGTTATTCAACTTGGAGAAGCGAAGACTCTGAGGAGATCTCATTGCATCCTTTCAGTACTTGAAGGAGGCTTATAATAAAGATAGGTAAAATATTTTATCAGGCCTTGTAGCAATAACATGAGGGGTAACAGTTTTAAACTAAAAGAAGAGAACGTTAGACAAGATATTAGGCAGCAATTTTTCATGCTGAGGGTGGAGAAACACTGGATCAGGTTGCCCAGAGTGGTGTTAGGTGCCACATTCCTGGAAACACTTGTGCCTAGGTTGGATTGGGGCTTTGAGCAATTGGATTTGATTGAAGATGTCCCTGCTCACTGCAGGGGAGGTTGTACTAGATGACCTGTAAAATGCCCTTCCAACCGAAACCATTCTAAGATTCTACGATTCTATGATTCTGTGATTCTATCATAAGTTCTGCAGTGGCTGGGGACATTTGCAGAAGACAGAGGTAGATACAGCGAGTGGTCACGGGAAAACTATGAGCCAAAATTAAAGCCTGTAGTTGTATCAAGGAAAATATTTTCATTGGGGAAGACTGAAAAATTTAATAGCCCCATGCTAGACCCTGTGAAACAGAACTGGAATACCGACTGCCAAGCCAGTCGTACTTCTACAAGAAACATTCACTCAAACTGAATTAGATTCAGTGAAAAAATACTAGCTATGATAATAAAAGCCCTAAAGAACCAGACTAAAGGCATATGCAGTGCTGTAGCCTGTCTCCGGTGGTGACCAAGAATAAAAGTTTAACAAAGAGTGTAAGGTAATATAAGTAGTATAAGTGTGTTTATTAGTTCCCTAAAACACTGTCAGTCTTCAGCAAATTTAAATTTAAAGGCTTCCTGAGCAAAAGGCGTTACCTTTGCATTTACTGTCTTCAGACAATATTCTCCTCTACTGGATTTCCTCCTATACTTTCTTTTGTTCACTTTGCTTGCAGTTTGATTTCTGAACAATTGTAAACTCTCAGCATCTGTGTGACAGAAGGGAATTCTATAGTCCCTAGCAACTTCCCACAAGATGTGGGAAAAACATTCCTTTTGCTCCTTTAGAAATTGATCCTTATTATTTTATATAATGTCACTAATACTTGTTTCTTAAGAAGACAATGAACAATCATTCCCTGTTCATTATTTTCTCCCTAGAAGTGCTCTTGGAAATGATAGTCCCTGTCTTACAACAAGACAGCTCTGCTTTTTAATTTGAACACAATCAAGGATGAGAGATCATGACTAAAATCTATAGACGGTCACTGGGCTACATACAAGTGAAGAGCTGGAGTGGTTTCAGCTAAAGAAAAATTTTGTCCAGAGAACAGAAGAATGTTGAGAAAGAATAAATTTAAGTTGAAAAGTAGAACAAATTTCTTAACCATAAGGATAATGAGACTCTGGGATAATCTTCTGATCATGCGTTAGCTTTGACCGGCCTATAATTGTACAAATAGATTTATTACTTTTGAAGAAAACAACCTCACTGTTTTTTCTTCTAGGAACCTAGGTAAGCAATTGCATCAGGAGTGTTAAATTTGCACAAATATAAATTGCTTGGCTGGTAACTCTTCAGGTGGCCTCGGAGTCTCTTGTCTGAATAGTTGTGACCCATTTATAGGAAGATCAAGCATGTTCTTCTGTTCATGTCTGCAGAAGTACGTGAATGACTGACCCAGATGCATTAATCACTCAGACATCCCCTTCCTGGGGAGTTGGAGGGAATCCTGAATGATTTAAAGATAGAGCATACAATTAATTAATGAAAAAGTCATATAGAATGATGGTAGAGGACCCTACTTGATGACTCAGGAGGGCTTTTCCCATTCCCTATCCTATTCTGAGGAATGTAAAAGTAGTTTTAAGTGCCCACTCAATTTTTGTCACTGCAGGACTGTAACACTATATCTCCCACCACAATGTTTTATCCTTCTAAAACCTCCTCTGATGGAGTTTTGTTCCAACACTTCCCCCAGAGGACTCTGCTCTCCTATCTAATAAATTTCACAGTTAGGAAGCTTTCTTTGATGCTTTGTCACTCACAGTCACATAAGAATGGATACGAAGTAAGCTTCAGACGTCAAAAATGAAGGGTACTTATACACATGGGAACGGTCCCAAAAGGAGTGAGATGAAAGACTACTGCAAATATCATCAGCATGGTTACCTTTACTCACCTTATATAGCAGGGATCTAGCAAGAAATGTGAAGGTGTGAATTTCTACACTTATGAAGATGCCAGATTTATAGCCTTAAATAGCGAAGTTGTCTGCCTCTCCACAAAACAAATATAGAATGCCCACTGTGAGAGTTTTCTCACAAGTAGATGTCATCCCAAAAAATGGTGAATAGGCACCCAAAATGAAGAAGTGGCCTCTCATCTCTGACCTACAGAAATTGAAGCAGGGTCACCAGTTTATTGCACTATTGACTTTTGACATGGATCAAATTAAAACACTTGGTTGTTATTGATACGGTTCATTTTAACATGGCAATGGAAGATTTCCTTTACAATTACCAGTCACCAAAATCACTCTGTCACCTGTCAGTGATTTTAAAAACAATGTCATGGAAGGTGATTTGGGCTAAGATGTCATCTATAAAATATTTATTATGAGATATATGGGTTTCAGCCACTCGGTACATCTTGCAGTAGCTGCTAGATGTGTTAAAGACCAAATTACTCAATCCTAATAGCATTCATAGTTCTTGCCCAGTGTTTTTATTGCTAATTACTCAGTGGCATTATATTCACATAAAATCAGACCAATATGCACATGGCTTTTTTTGGTAACCAGTTTGGACCTCTTCTGTCTAGCTCTTTACCTTGTCAGTAGAGGTGAATCACTAGTTGAAGCAAGATCCAAACTGAAGCTGGTGTGTTTAATTACCCTTGAAAAAACCTGAAAGGTCAAAATAGGACAGGACTGAAAAAGCTGACTCAGCCTCTGGACAGAGTCCAGCCTTCAGTCCTATCTGTTGTCTTGTGACTTCTTTTTGAAGAGTCTACCCTTAAGTGCAGTTGTAAGAAGACACTCACAATGCACATTTCTGTAGTTCTTTCTTTTTTCTCCTTCTTTCCTTTCTGCTCTCCTTGTTTCCCTGTTCTTCTATTCCCTTTTTATTTCTCCCTCTCCTCTTGCTTTCTCTCTCTTCTCCTCTCTCTCGATGTATTTTCTTCCGTGTGAGATCTTTGAAATTCTTCCTTCCCTGCCATGCCCTGTCCTGCTCCTTCTGGCCCTCCCTTCCCCTCCCCTAACCTCCCCTCCCCTATTCCTACTCTATTCCTTTCTTATCCATTTTTATATTTCTACTATTTTCCTGACTGCTCCCTTGTGAAACTCCAGAGTGGGTTGGCTGCTTTTTTTGGAGCTGGGTGCCATAGGAAATCTCACAGGGCAGCAGGGAAGGACCTCACAGCTAGGGCTCATCCCATCACTGTCCCTCAGACCACAGCAGGGCAGGCCTGGGGAACAGGCAGGGAAAGCCCCAGACCTGAGCTTCAAGCACCTTCCTGGGACTGAGAACAGGCCAAGTCCATGCTGGGATGTCAGCCTGTGGGTAAGGAGATCAGGACCAGGCACAGTGAGGGGATGCCAGGTGAGACACAGCCTGAGACGGCCAGGGAGCACCATTGACTGGCAGTGGTCTGTCTCTCAAACCCAGCAGTCAGACCCCCAGTGTAGGGGGCTCTTATACACCTCCCACATTACCATCACATAGATATTATATATGGGCACACAAATATGAACAATGTATACATCACAACACTTTTCATATGCACATCTGGTGCATAAATACAGACACAAAGGTACATTGGTAGACTCAGTTGAAAGCTCTCTCTGCAGCACTCAAGTTTTGCTGATCGTTAATCACCGATGTCTGATATCTTTTTATCTCAAGTCAAAGATTCTCAGTCTTTTTTATAGCAATCAATACACTGGGATCGTCTCACAAAGTCCATGGATTTTTATTCCAAAGATCTGACAGGACAATAACCGTGTGACTCCGACCCATGGGGTAATGCATGTGTAAGATTGCTTGTAGTATATCTATAATTCATTTGCAGCTCAATCTCTAGGGAGAGCGGGGGGACTCAAGGCAGCTGTTTAACAACTCATAGTTACAACAGAAAGTAAAGGGAGCTACAATTCAGCCCAAACATCATGTAAAAATTGTGCTCCCTGGGGCAGGAAATCCAGACTACCATTCCTATTTGTGTGAGAAGTGTTGGGGGATTTTAAATGACTGTAAGATCCTTGACTTTACAGCTGACTCAGAAATACAATAGCTATAATAACATATTGTAGTGATAATATTCTTACAACTACAAAGTTTTAAGGATTTACAAAAGGAAAACTTAATGTAGGGATGTAATACCATTTATTAGACCAACAGAGACACCTGAAAAAAAGCAGAAAGGCTTTCGTGCACAAAGGCCTGTTTGTAACTCTCAAACAGAGAAAATATATGTGAAGCTAAGTAGGGCAAGTGTAATTGCTCTGAATTTGACATTATCACGTTAGCTGTTAGGTAGAAAAGGTGGCTGATGAAAGTGAGTTCCTATGGGATAGAGAGGGATGGGTTATTACTGTCCCAGCCAAAATAAGGGCAGCAGAATGTGGGATAAATACAAAATGACAGTGCTGAACCATGCAAGAAAGTAAATACAAAGTGTAGCTTGAGCTAAGAGATTTCTGCAACACATTATCCCGACTGCTCTTTCCTAACTCTGCATCCCCTAATTCCCACAGAAACAACCCTTTCAGGGTACAGGCTAGTTTTGTTTTTGTTTTAAATACTGTTTATTTCAGCCTTCCAGTTCATGAGAAGAGAGCAGAAAAGTCCAGCTTTAAATTGCAAGATATTGTGAAACTTCTACACGGAGCGAGTATTGCTGCATCAAATAATTCAATTTTTATCTAGTCAGCAACATTGGAACCCACTCGAGGGAGTTGGGAAATCAATTGTATTGAGGCTCAACTCCTTCAAATAAAACTGAATAAAAAAAAAAGAAAGATTGTAAGGATAAACTTAGAAGGACTATTTGAAGATTATTTGCCCTCTCCCCTTAATCAAGACTGGCAAACAGTTCTTAAAAATGGCACGTTTTTGAGTGATAAATACTTATAATGGACCGAAAAAGCTGGAGGGACTTTTTTCTTAGCATTCTGTCGTGCTAAAAAAATGAAAATTCATTGGAAAGTGTTGGAAAAAGCCAGAAAAGATTTAATAAAAGTGAAAGGCCTGAGAAACTGACTTTTCAGCATTTTTTTCTTCATACAACTAAGTTAGTCAAACTTAGGGTACATTTGTGGATCTATAATCATAGAAAATTGCTATTATCCAATAGGTCCCCTTTTCCTTTTACGTTTATTCCTTACTTAAAAACACCCCCCCCCCCCAAACTGCAAAATTTTTTGAAGAGGAGATGGAAACAAAACCATCAAAACTTCATGCATTAGACTTCATATGAAATATATATGGCCCTTTGAGTGGTGTGTGAGTAGTAGATGTGCCATTTTTTTGATACACATGGGTAGACAGTGGTTGGACATATATTTGCATGCTCCTGCCTGAGACTCAGGGAATTGCAGGATGGGGGGTGTGTGTGTGTGGCAAGAATATGCTACTCCTTCCAGAGCTATCCATACAGAATAGTACATGCAGAAAATGACTGCAGGTGTGGTGAAAGATGAGTTCGATGTGAATCAGCAACGTGTCCTTGCAGCAAAAGTCAACTGCGCAGACAGCAAAAACCTAGCCCGTAGGTTTTTCTGTTTGACACTTGTGAGACAGCACTGGGAGTCCAGTATTGGCACTGGCACAGGAACAACATAGTCATTGGCATACTGGGGTGAGCCTAGAAGGGGCGGGGGGGTGTCAGTGTCTGGAGACGTGGCAAGATATGCCGAAAGAAGGAGGTTTGTTCAGCTTGGGGAAGGGAAGGATATCTAATGCAAGAGAGTCTAGAGAAGGCTCAACCAGACTCTTCCAAAATTAATTTTTCTGCAATTCTGTAATACAGCCCTCTCCCAAGTACTCACTAACACTCTGAAGATCCAGCTGAGTACTTCTTCCTAAATGCAATTTTGCCTGGATATCAATGTTTTTGTCATAAGTAGGAGAAGTAAGAATGGTGGACATAGGTCAGGACGCATTTCCACGTATAAGTCTCATACCTGCAGCTTGCTCTCTTGTGCATGCCTAGGGAGAGCTGGTGAAAGTTGGTGGTTAGGAGAGAGTCATAGCATGGAGCTGGTGGAACCATGTTTTTTTTTAGTTCAGAGCTGGAATCCTGGTGAGGCTTTCTGAATACCTGAAACTGAAAGTAGTCGAAGGATTACCACAGTGAGGGCTAAGATAACCCCAGCCAAAACCAGACCTGTTAAGTGGACCCCCTCAAATAGTTTTGTGTTACAATGATTCAGTAAGTAACTGCAGGTCAGCTGAATGGGTATAGATGACCCTGCTCTGACTGCAAGGTAAACTGCTTTGACATTTATGGTGATTTAGACTTGTTTAACCTTTTTGTTGGTCTAAGTCAGCAAGTGGTCATTTGCAGGAATTTAGCTGACACACAGAGTCCATTAAAGTCCTTTAAAGTAGATCGTATGTTTCTATACAAAGAGGGAGAAAACGGAACACATTTTCTCTGTACTACTCAGTACTCTACAGCAGTGCTGAAAAGCTGTGGGGAAGAACAGGCAGTGACACAGAGCGTGTTTCTAAGCATCTGCATAAATACCACAAGCTCCCGGATCTTGGATGCTGTAAGTGATTTTTATCCTCATAGAGGAAACAAATACAACTAGAAAATACAATACATATGAACTAAGTAATGAAATATCTTCCACAGGAGAAGTGACAACCTAGACTATCAGTCACCAGCTTGGAAAAGAGATGGTTGCAGGAGCATTGCAAGACAGAAGGCGAATGAGGCTAGATGGGCTAGATGGACCTCCTGTCTTAGGCAGTAGAGCTATTTGTATGGCTTTATTGAACACACTGAACATTGCTCTTCTCCAGATGTCTTCTGGTTCACAGGCATGAAACTGAGAGCAGAATCAAATGATCTTTGCTTTACAGTACTTGTCTGAGCACCCTAGAAATTTTCCTCCTGCTTTTGCTTGATCCCAGGGAAACCAATGGCTCTCTGCCAACCTCTGTCAACGAGCCTGTGCACGAACATTTGCAAGACAAAATCACCACTGTAAGAATTCTGCGGAAAGAAGAAGATGGTGCTTTATTAAAAGGTTTGTTGTGCATCTAAGAGGTTAATAAATATTCACTGAGATTCATCAATGTCAAAGACTAAAACTAAACAGGAAAATGGCAATCTCTTTCTCTTTTGTAAAGGAACTTGTTGAAATAACTGCCTAAGTCTGCCCTCTGTTTACTAAAATGGCTTCGGAAATCTCTAAATCCATTTATCCTGAGGATTATCATCATCTGGTTTCCAGACAACATTCTCATTTCCTCCAGTGAGGTTTTTTGATACCTTAGGCCATTAGCTGTGGTATTGATCTTTCCTTAATAAGTGAGATTTCCTACAGCAAAGACAGCTCTGCATCTAAAAAAAACCCCAGCCAAATGTGTTTTATCTGAATAGCCAGAACACCATTTTGTTAGAGACAAAATTTAACATTCTTTGGCTTTTGTTTGAAATAAATGTATCACGGCAGGCTCTGAATACATCCTCTGTGGAATAGACTGAGCCTGTTATCAGTCACTTGGGGAAATTTTGTTACAGAGACAAAAGCTTCTGGCATACCAGTCCTTCAGCTGCTAGTGCTGTGGCTCAACCCTGTGGAAAGAAGTAATGAGCAGCAGTTGGGAATGCAGCCTCCAAAATTTTACCTGGTCCTTCCTACACAGAAGTCCACCCTCCTGATAAATCCTATGGAACATTCCATGCAAAATTATTAAATTAATCACCCCACATTACCTGACAGGGCTTGTCAGGATGGTGCCTCTCTAACAGAAATGGAAAGAAAACACCTTGAACAAAGATCTGATAAAAGAATCATCACAGTTTTGCTCCTTATTTTCTGCTTTACAGTCCTGTTTCTCCTTTTGTCTTTCACTTACTTGGCAATGCTAAAAGCCCACAGTGACTACTCCATTTAAGGAAGACAATCCAGTAAATTTGGGAAGATGGAGATGGAAGACCAGGGGAAAGGAGGCCAGACAATTTTGACCACTAGTAGCTGAGGCAGATGTGAGTCTATTGCCTCTTCTTCTGAACTAATCTCAGTTTACTGAAAAGCTTTGGTTTCCAAGAGGATGTTTTCCCTGTAGCTGTAATCCCGGGGGCAGAGAACAAGTAGTTAATTTAATTAGCCTCAAGATCTGGAATGAACATATTTTCCTTTTAGTTCAGCTAGAATCTGTATAGAAACCAGACTTTTGTCCCTCCCTTCCCCACTATCATTTTGAGCAAGTCTCTCTCTGTGCTAAACCTAAGATCATCTACCCCCCATATTGAGTTAATGGGAGGAGGGAGGATCCTCCAAATATCGGAAAAAAAAAGATTGACAAAAATTGCCTGTCATGGAATAGTAAAAAAAAAATTGCTAGGATTTACTTCCTGCTGCTTTGGACTTCTTTTGGTGCTGGAAACATAATGTTCAGCAGGCACAGAAAAGTATGATTTAAACTCTCTATACAAACATCAGAAAATCCATTCAATGTATGAAAGTCTTCATTAACATGAAGGAGAAATCATTACGGCCAAAAATTTCAAATTCAGGTGCCTTAAGAAAGAATAAGTATATACTTTTATTAATTTTTCAGTATGTCTGAGCACCTGTAGATAACATATAAGACTAGTTCATTACAGGAACCTAAATATGGATTAAAGGATTAGTTTTAGACTTCAAATTGTGAAAATTTTAGCTTACATAACTTACCAGGGCCACATGGCAAGTTGTTGGATTTCTCTGCATATATAGAATCACAAATCTTCTTAAACAGGAGGTAGGATACAGCAGAGGTTCCAGGTTTTTCCTTCCTTGCTTGTCACAAACTGCTTCTTTCAGAAACCCAATAGGGAATGAAAAAAAATAGGATTTTTAGTTTTTCTTTCTTAAGTTTCTTCCTCAATTGCATTAACAATTAGGAGTGATCCTGCTGTATAACAAAAAAACACCAACCCCCCCCGCCAAACTCCAAGCAAACCAGTAGTTTAAGCAATAGACATTAGGTCATACTCAATGTGCAGACACCTCCACCAGCTGATGACGGGTTCAGCTGCTGTTTTGCCCTCTGAATTCGTAACTCTCTTTGTCTTTTCCCTTTCTACAAATTCTTCAGCTCTGCCAGCAAAATGAGTCCTATGAACACTCCCTAAACCAAGAGAGTGAAAATAGGTGATTAGAGTTGTTTCAGCTAGTTTTATTTAAAGGGGATATAACAGTACAGAAATGGGGTTGGAGAGTAAGTAATTTTTGTCTAGGAACAGTAACAGCTTCAATACACCTTTGGAAGAGGACACTAGTTTTATGAGACAAATATTCTGAGTTCAACCTCATCGCCTCAAACTAATTACCTGTAGATAATGCAAGAGGATTTTAACATTTCTTTAAATAGTGAAGATAATCCAGTAGTGATTTAACAGTAAATGTCATGGCAAACAGATTCAGTACTGGAGCTCAGTAAAATAAGCAATGTCTTTTCACATACATTTTCACGTGGCGAATCACAAATAAACAAATGCCTATGCTTTTCTTAATTAAAATTTTCTGGCTTCCTCTCCTCCCAAATTATGCCAGCAGAAAGAACATTTTTAGAACTATATCTAATTATATGCAATATCAGTCAGGGTCAAAGATCTTCCTTTGCTGTTATTTTGAGCCCACTTGCAAAACTGAAGCTGCACAAAATGTCAGCTGGCTTGTGGCCTGTGAAGGCTGTACTTGAGCAGCACTTCAAAGAGGCAGCTTGAGGGAGTTTCATTCTCAGCTGACTGTGGGGGCTTATGTGATTCACAGAGCCCCCGTTGGCGCTGGCGACAGCGACATGGCCAGAGCTGTGCATGTCTCTGTATGGGAAATAAAGCTTTAAGATCACACAGAAATTAAAGCTTCCTACTTCAGGCAAAGTTTAGACACCTGTTACAAAATCAAAGCAGCTTGTATCCCCTTTCTTATGCAAATAATATAATAAGGAGGCTAGAGTCAGTGTTCAATAAGACATTCCCCATCATAGTTACCTGCTTCTGCCATTCAGTGATCCGTGAAAATGTTACAGCAAAACACAACAAAGTTCTTCTTATTATAGCCTAGAACAAACATCTTTATAATTGGTACAGTGAAAATTAGAAGACATGGGGTAGAATCATGTTCCTTTGAAATATATGATTCCATTAAGACAAAATAAAATATTTATAGAAATCAGATTATCTAATGAGAATTTTGGTTTGGAGAAAACTCATAAAATGCCAATGACATTAGGGCACAATTTCATCTCTTTTTTTAAAGCAAAATTTCCAAAAGGAAATATTTTTCAAAGAAAAATAGTGAATTAAAATAATTTATGACACATAAGAAAGATGTTGAAATAAAAACATTTCTATTTTCTGGCTCACCCCAAAGCAATCTCTTTTTTGGGGAAGAGGAAAATCTGCTTTTAGTAAGAATACCTACTTTTTTAATTTCATCCATCATAATGCATCAATCTGAAATAAATTGCATTATCAAAATTCCTCGCAGACAAGAAATATTTCCTTAACACATGTTACATGGGCATGGGTAGCAGTACTGTGATGGCTGCAAAAGAAGGGTTGCTTCTGGTGAATGAATTCAGTAGTTTCTTTGGTGTTCCTCTGTGATTAGGGACTGGAGTGATGAGTGGAGACGACTTATTTTGAAAAGCTGATAAGCTATCACTGCCAGCTCGCTGCCCCTTTCCTCCTCCCCGCACCGCCTCCCCCCCCCGCCCTACTTTATCCTCATCCAACTCATCAATACTTAAACTACGTTTCAAACAGCTTCAGGACTACAGGGCAGAATTTTAAGAAAAGTGAGGTTGGCAATGAGTTTCCATAAAATATAATGCTGATGGCTACAGTGATGAGGAAGCCTAATGGATGCGCAGCTCAGATGTCTTGCTGTGAAGGGCAGAGGGGGCTGCCAGAGGCAGGACTTTGTCTATTGGCACCTTAATTGCCAGATTTCAGAACTGCACATAAAAATGCAAACCCTGATGCTGCCCCTGGCTGCTTCTTGGAATTGGTCTGATTCACACCTACAACACACTGAAGAAAAGCTTTGAAGAGCTTTTCTTCAAAGGGTGAAGGGGTGATGGTTTTGTAGGGAACCAGGTAGAATTTAGGAAAAAGATCTATAAATTACTTGTGAATTTCCATAGCTACGGTAGAAAAGAAGAGGTAATAAAAGTGAATTGTAGGTAAGGACTTAACTGTGGTTCCCATATAGCATACGTCCACTCCATTAGGAGCAGACTAGGATTGAAATCTGTTTAGAAAGCCAGAGAGAAAAGTAGATAATGGCACTGAGGGCAGTGAATGGCAATTCCCATCTTTCTTAGTAGCTTTACACTGCCTACATCCAAGTCACAAACTTCTCTATGCACTGGTTTTCTCCACTCTGGAATATGCCAAGTTTGGCTGCAGAATTATGGCAGGACATCTGAGACAGGACCTCACACACATCAGGGAGTGTGGGTTGTACAGGATTTCTAATAGCACGGCTTTTGGATATCCGACATTGGAAGACAATGCCAGTGTAGACTGCAATGTGCTTGAAGTCCTCAAGTAGAAAATATTACTTGAAAAAGATATAGATTTTTTGTAGTTTGTGGGCACTGCAAAAATATTGAATTTCTTTGCCAACCAGATGCAAGGCTGGGTGAGTTTTTGGAATCAGACATTGTCCAGACAAGGTGTGCATTCTCCATCCTTGGAGGTTTTAAGGTTTGGCTCAATAAATCTCTGAGCAACCTCATCTGATCCTGTACTTGACTGTGCTTTGAACAGGCAGTTTGGTTACAGAACTACTGAGGTCTTTTCTAGGCTGAATTATCTTATGATTTTATTTTTATTTTCCAGTACCAATTAAAGAAAAAATGTAACAAATTATGAGCAAGAGAATTTATGCAATTACTTACTGGTCCCTTAGTATTACTAACGAGTGCAGAAACCTGAAAGATCCCCCATCCTCTTGAGGATCCAGGAGACAGGTTTACGGAGAGCGTGCCTTATATGTGGAACATGATTCTTAAGGGGCTTACTGTGTATCAGATCCCACTTAATGCACCAGTAAAAGACACAAGGCTTTCTGCTGTACTTGTCACATCTTCCCTACACACTCTCTTCTGCCATTTGTAACTTGCTGTGCAATGCAGCAAAGTCTTCAGTTCACCTCCTTGTCAATATTTACTGTGCATGTTTAATTGGAATGTTTTAAGATAATGAAATATAATTCTTGTCTGTGTTCATCAAATCCAATATGCCTACAGCATACAAATTGAATACAGAATGATGTAAAACTACCATAGGAGACAGTGAAATAGATGAACCTTTATATAATTGAATGAAAAAGTTCTCAGTCATAGCAGTGATGCCACTGGTCAAAAGGGATTGTGGCCTCCCAGGTCTCTCAACAAAACCCTTTCCTGGCAATTACACAGCTTCAAAGTTGGTAAATGCCAAAGACTCATCAGTAAATGATCTTTGTTTTCATACCACTACGTAAAACATGGAAGACACTCGTGGAAGATGTAATTTTAAGGAATGTGTCCATTTAAAGAAGCAGCTCTTACAAGTGAAGATAGTTTTGTGTTTTAAGATTACAAATGGTCTGCTACGCTAGAACTGCAAGTAGTGACTAACAGGTACTGTCTGGAAAATGTAGTTCACCTGAAAATTATCATCCTAAGATTGCTTAAGTATGGCTGCCTAATGTGAACAGGGTGTTGATTAAGGCAATTTTAGGAGAAGCATTGCAGGGTATAGATATTTAAAGGAAAACAGTGTTTTCCCAGAGCTGTTCACATATTTTTCATAATCAGCCAGACCCTCCTTCTCTCCCTCCACATTATTTTGATATTGATGAATTCATTTACATAAATTATTACATACTGAGTGGGGAGACAGTGAGGGGAAGAAAGGGAAAGCAGTGTTTCAGTCAGAGGGGGAGGCTAGAAGAAGGGAGTTGAGAATTGGGAAGGTTTAAATTTGTCATTGTTAAATGAGAAAGTAGAACAATACCCTAGACACACAGTGAAATGTGAAAGAGAAGAAATCTCTGGATAATTGTACAGTTACAAAGATGTTCCTGGGCCTGCATTAGCAGAAATTTTTCAAGTCCATAGCAGCTCAAAGCACATAGTGGATTCAAGGGGGAAGAGAAATGAAGGTTAAAGCTTTGTTGTTATTATTCTTATGTATTAACCAAACAAGATATCTTACCTCCCACAGATAAAAATAAATGAACTTCTGTGGGGATGAAGTGAACCATTTTAAACAACTCAATTTGACTGCAGATGTTGACATCCCCAGTGGATTTGTAGTCTTGGGGCTGAAGTCTTACTCATGCTCTACAGAAATGGGAGAGAAGCCAAATACATCAGTGTCACATTGAAACCAGGACCCTGGGGATGAAATACCTCCCTAGAAACTCTCACTGGATGCTGTTATCACGAATCAAGTATGGTTTATACTTGTGCTCTGATTACAATTAGTTGGGAATTATTTTTAACTTTCCATTCAGAAATGAAAATTTATCAGAAATGCCTTCTTCTCCCCCTGCTGTGGAGCGGATGCTCAGACAATGTTTCTAAGCAAAATTAAAGAAATAGAGAACCATCCAGAATAACAAAGAAAGTAATGATATCAGGTGGAAACTAAGTGTAAAGGTACATCACAGTGCAGTGCGGCAAGCAGTCAAGTGACAAACTGAACCAAGAACACTTCTACACCCAGTTTGGTCTATTGGTTATTCTGGTTAATGCAGTGTTGTGTTTTTAGAGTCAGCATGGACAACTTACTGCTGTTGATCAGTAGAAAAAGGCTCTGAAAGGGTCTTAGTTTTGTGGCCTGTTGCTTTTCTGGAGAGTGTCTCCTAGCCAGTTCTGAGCTGGAATCTCTTTATTTGCTTATATCTATTTTAACTGGGGGTTTGCCCTGCCACCTGCCACCTGCCCCCACTCCCCACCCATAAAAAAGGGAGGATAGACTGGGGGTGCTCTATGTAAACCCCCTCTGGCAATTCCTTCCCAGACATCCAAGAGGACATGAAAACTACTAAGTGCTTAATGTCCTTTCTTTGTATTTAGAATCTCTCTAACAGGCTTTACAATAGAAGTGGAATATTTTGATTTTTTTTAAACCTTTTCTGTTTGTTGCCTGATTGCAGTTGTAAAAGAGAAGACTGAGGGTTTGTGTTTGGTTTCTTGCTTCACCTCTGCTGTGTGTAATCAGTGACGGTTTTCAGGCAGAAGGAACACGGGTAAAGACTCATGTTTGCCTTTTGTTCCACATGAAAAGACATCACACATCCTGTTGTTCATCAGTCAAGGTTATTCCTCTTGGCTGCCTGCCTGCTTCTCCTGTAACTTGTACCTTAAATTCTGCCTTATCCTTTTCTAATGTGCTCCTGGATATCCTGCTTGCCGCAGGGCTTGCCAAGGTGGCAATGGATAGAGTTAGCGGTGGGCATGGTGCTTTCTAGTTATCCATACTTCTCATCCCAGTTGTCTTAGCGGTTTTTGATGTAACAGAAATGTCTCATCTATATGTACATGCCCTCATATTAGACCATGAAATACTTATGGATTTTACAAGAATTAAAATTAACATTCTGACACAGAAGGTGAGATGAAGACATAAATGTGGAGTCAGCAACTGCGCTCTTGGCAGTGCTATCTTCCTGAACCAACACTCGTTTGGCACTTCAGGGGGAAACCACAAGAACTCTGTTCCAGGAAGAGATATGTTTTTGAAATACAGTTTTGTTCCAAGTCAGAATGAAACCCAACAAAATTATTGATAGTCTTCATGAATAAAAATTTAAGAGACAAATTAAATACTTTTTGAGAACACAACAGCTTTCTTCAGACTTCTCTTTTTTAATACACTCCATTTTTTTTTCCTCTGGTCAGAACTAAGTTCAGAATGAAAAATGAGAATCTCTTTTTCAAATGTCGGAAATGGGACAGACTGACACTGCTGTCACACATCGCCCCTTCTACTCCTCCTCACCCCTTCCCCGTTCTTCCACATGAAATTTTGGCAAAAATAGATGAGATTTTCCATATGTGAAGTAAGTGACAGAAGCACCCACGCCAGGTTCTCATGAAATCTACTGTCATCCCAATCTGACATGACATTGACAAGCAAGGTGATTGATCTGTAGGGTCTATCTTACAGTGACAAATACAAAGTTGTGAGATTTGGTTACCAACCTGAAAATGTACTGACAGACTTAAAGCAATGTTTCAGCAAGTCCTAAAGTTCTACTTAGACCTGTTATCTACTGCATATCATTTGTGCTTTGCTTCACAGGGATAGTGGTGAGACACCTTGGAGTTTAGGGGGATGCCCTTGTCTCAGGGTACGCTTATGCTGAAGTTTGATGCTGAGAAGTTGCATGGGAATCATCAACAGCATTGCAATTTCTTGAGGAATGAGTTGCTATTCCACAGTCAAGCATCAACCATGAAAACTCTCGTAGTTCTGCACTGCAGAGATCTCAGTTTAAACACATGAAGGCCTGAAGACTTTATTTTCCGTTGCTTCATAAGTCCACAAGCACTTTTAATGAAAAGCATTATCAGGCAGTGTTATAGTCCTGTGTACTTGAGGTTAGTCTCCACAGAGTTGCCACTTTTCCTATTAGGGTTTCTCAGAGAGAAATGAGCATACACAGGTTGCGTAGTGCGTGTGCAGACATCCCATCTGTTGCATCCTAGTAGTGTTGGCCTTGTAGTGTGAGAGCCCAAGCAGACCAAAGGCTGACATACTTATTCTTGGATTTTCATGGGTGGAAATCTGTGAAAACACAATGGATGACCCGCAAACACATATGGAGCGAAAACTAGCACGTCTAGGAAGCATTAGTCATGCTGGGCACACACTGTAAGGATGTTCTGCATGTATACTGTGATCATACTCAATATCTGCCCTGTTACTCCACAGCCTGCAGCACCCAACCTGATAGAATGAGTGGATAAAAAGCATTGCAAATATCTTCTCAGTTAGCTCCTGGTCATCTGGGCTACTGAGATTACTTCCATCAGCCAAGGTGAAGGAAAGACTCTAATGAATAGGAATGATGTGAGAAGCTGTGCAGAGAGACAGGAGTGCAGGAAGGCTCAAGGAGGTATCATGAGATATAGTACAACAAATCAATGAGTTCTCTCCATGCTTATACTAAACTCCCTGTTCATTCTTGTCAAGTTCCCCTCTGAGATACCCAGTATTTCATCTTTGTCATTATCTCCTTCTCCTGTGATGGCTGCCCGCACCCTGTGATTGCTGCCCACACATTTTTCCTCTTGCTTATCCCATCCCCTTCCCCTAGATTGTTTCTGCCTCCTGCTTTACTGTTCCTGTATGTGTACATTTGCTTCTCCCTTACTACATCACCTGCCCTTGTTGTTCCTTTCTCTCCTGAGCTGGAAACCAGACAGAACATCTGATTTCTCCTGGATAACTCCATCTAGAACAGCTTTAGGCACTCTAGATCCTGGGGTGTGTTGTAAAACCACTGGATCTTCCTGAAGTCTGTGCTGACCCCTTAGAGTTTCCTGTCTTGAGGCCAGTACCTCACTGAGCCTTGTCTCAATAAGGAGATGCGCCTTGATGATTAAGAAATGCTGGTCTGTAATGATATGTTTGAGTCAGATTGTCTGTGAGGAAAAATCCGTGTCCCTCTATTTTGAGGGAATCACTTTGGGAATGGGCTTGCACCCTGTCTAATGCAAGCTAATCTTGCTATCCCAGACTCCATATTGAGGTTAGCAGCTGTTTGGCAGTGTGAGCAATAAAGAGTAACAGTTACTTTTTGAACATTTTGGGAGCTTGTGGTTGGAAAACCACTACTGGCCTGTTCCACTAGACATTTGTGGATGTTCGGGAAGATGGACATCTGCAAATGGAGGAAGTCTCATAGGTATTATACAATCATAGGATGGCTTATGTTGGAAGGGACTTTTAAAGATCATCTCCTCCAGCCTCCATGCGGTAAGCAATGACATTTCTAACCAGAATAGGATGCTCAGAGCACTGCGCAACCTGACCTTGAATGTTCCTAGGGATGGGGTTTCTAGCACCTCTTTGGGCAACCTGTTCCAGTGTTTCACCACTATCACTGTAAATAATTTCTTTTGCATATTTAGGCCAAATCTACCCTTTTTTTTTGTTTAAAATCATTACCCCTTGTCCTATCACTACAGGCCCTGCTAAAAAGTTTGTCCCTGTCTTTCTTATAAGCTCCCTTTAAGTACCGAAAGGCTACAATAAGGTCTCCCCAGAGAATTCTCTCTTCTCTTCTGCCAGATCTCTCAGCTTGTCTTCATAGGAGGTGTTCCATCCCTTTGATCATTTTTTGTGGCCCTCCTCTGGACTCACTCCAACAGGTTCATGTCTTTCCTGTGATGAGGTCTCCAGAGCTGGTGAGGTCTCAAAAAAAAAATTATCTTAGACTAACCTGTTCTCAAAGAGTTTCAGAAGCAGGTATTCCCATTGAGTGGGAATGATGTATCACAGCATCACAGTATCACAGTATCGCAAGGTTGGGAAAGACCTCTGAGATCATCTAGTCCAACCTATGACCCAACACCAACACCTACTTGTCGTTTAAACCATGGCACTAAGCGCCTCATCTAATCTGTTTTTAAACACCTCCAGGGTCGATGACTCCACCACCTCCCTGGGCATGTCCTCTTGTTCTGTCACTGGTCGCCTGAGAGAAGAGACCAACCCCTGCCTGCCTACAACCTCCTTTTAGGTAGTTATAGAGAGCGATAAGGTCTCCCTTGAGCCTCCTCTTCTCCAGGCTAAACAACCCCAACTCCCTCAGTCACTCTTTATAGGGCTTGTGCTCCAGCCCCTTCACCATCTTCATTGTTCTCCTCTGGACACACTCCAGCATCTCAACATCTCTCTTAAACTGAGGGGCGCAGAAGTGGACACAGTACTTAAGGTGCGGCCTGACCAGTGCCGAGTATAAGGGGATGATAACTTCTCTAGTCCTGCTGGCCACACCATTCCTGATGCAGGCCAAGATACCATTGGCCTTCTTGGCCATCTGGACACACTGCTGGCTCATGTTGAGTTTCCTGTCTACGACTCTTCTTGTGAATGGGCATCACATTAGCCAACTTCCAGTCATCCAGGACCTCTCCAGTGAGCCAGGACTGTTGATAAACGATGGTAAACATCTTAGCAAGCTCATCTGCCAGCTCTCTCATCATCATGGGATGGATCCCATCTGGCCCCATTGACTTATGAGTATCCAAGTGGCTCAGCAGGTCTCTAACTTCTTCTTCCTGGATTAGAGGGGAGTTATATTCCAGCCTGACCCCATCCACCCCACTGAGGTACAAATCTGTCACTAAACACTAACACCACCTTGTTCAGGACTGTACTATCAATCCATGGAGTTTCTCCACACTTGTGCCTGTGTAAAACTTGCTTTTCTCCCTTGCTGTTATAGCTGCAGTGGTTGATGTGCACACACTTCTTCAAATCATCTATTTCAAGAAGCATTACTTGACAATTACAGGAGCATCTGTTTTCCAGAATAAATAGCAGAACTGCTTTAAGTGTTTGTTGTGACCTTTTAGCTTCTGACAAATCTGTCAGTCATCTGTCTTGAGGGTAAATTGATTCAGCACCTTTTTAATCTTTAGTTAAAAAGCAACACTTTTACTCAAATCATTACTTCATTGTCTGTTTCTGATATTTTACATCCTCAGTGCCAGATGATGGAATTCCAGAACTTCCTCTATTACTTCCTTAATAGGATTAGAAAGTTTTCAATATGGAAAATATGACTTTTTAAACTTTGTGAAAGATGTGATTTCACAGCTCCTGAAAGGCAAAGCTCAATTTCTAAAATCAGACAAATAAGGATAGATCAACTTACTAACAGACAGCGTGATCTTGGGGAAGAAAGAAAATGCATACAAAGGGCCATGCAACCAAACCATAATAGAGCCAGGAATGTGTACATGGTACAATTTTGCTAGAAGTTGGTCACATGTTGGAGCACAGGAGAAGAATATTTGGATTCTGGAACTCTTTGCCAGAAAATCACAGTGAGATGCCATGAGAAAAATTTCAAGCCAATTGGAAAAAAGGCTGTTTCTCATACAGTTTTTTTTCTTTTTTGCCATGTTTTTCTTCAGAGCAACTGTTACTGTGATGTGCTAACATGATTGCCGCATTCAGTGTGACTACAGCTTCAGCAGCTTCTCATGTGAGTACGCATGAGTAGGAGCAATGTTTAATTTCTCTGTGACCATACAACACTTAACAACCTTCTAGCACAGCGAGCAGGAAGAGCCAGCTTTACCCAGCATTCTGAGATGTTTCAGTGTAGGCTGCTGTGCTACAGAGGGTAGATTTATGATGTGCACCATTTCTAAGAAGATGTTATTATTTACCAGTTTTTAAAAACTATCCCTTAGAAATTGCATGCAGGCACTGTAATGTCATACTCTCATCGTTTCTAGTACCTGTCATTGTTAATCAAATGGTAAAAGGTATTTTGAGAGTCCTACCAGCCACTGGAGTCCGTTCCTCCTTCCCCATCCCTACCATTCACCCCATAATATTTTACTTCGTTTACAGTGCAAAGAAAGAAGTGTTTGGTAACAGGTATGAAAGTAGGGTGGAACTGGCAGCTCTCAGCAGTGAAGTACCTCCATCAATGGGGATTACGAGAGAGTGGGACAGCAGAAAAGGGAAAGATGACGTGATCCTATTTACAAATGTATTCCCCCACTCCTTGTCTGTACCATGCAGATATCTCAGCAGCGCAGATGGATCTGCATACTGATGAAGACATGGCATCTATGAAATATACTGCATCTGGCTGAGCTCCCTACAGGCATAGGGTCTGCTTTCTCTTCTATTAGAGAGCCTAATGCACTTATATTTTTCAAAGCTTGGATATGCTTGCCAGGTTTTGGTGCTGCAGTTGTGACTGTGCTTCTGCCTAAGAGCAAAGCCTGGTTTTTGCTTCAGCAATCAGACTAAAGAGTGCAAAGCGACTGAACAGAAGACTGAATCTACAAGTAAGAGGTACCTTTGAATCAGCTCATCAGTAGGCAATACAGATAGGGAAAAATTAGTATCACTACAAAAAGGCCGTGTAGGATTACCAGTCAGAATGCCTGGAGAAAGCCAGCTATGTCAAATGCATGACATCAGCTTGCTGAGGTGCCTGGAGGATTGTAGAGAAAAATCTGGGCAGTTTCTCAAAGCCTAGGCATTGTGCTACACCAACAGTGTAAGAAACAGAGCAGGGTTACTGTAGCTTTTTTCACAGTGTGCACATCTGACAGCACCATATGAATACTGGCAAAGCGGTGCAAAACCCTGTGGAGGTAGGGATGAGAAATCACATCTTTTGTTGTAGACATCAAAGAGTCAAGATAATCAAGGTTCTTTGGTTCCAATATCCTGAACAGATGATGTTTCCTCTGGAGGCAGTGGGAGATGTGGGTGTCCAGTATGTCCCAAAACAAGGCCCTCAGTAACTGGCCTGAGATCACACCACAAACCAGTGGCAGATCTGGTCAGAGCTCAGGACTTGTGACTCTCTGGCCACCTGCTCTTCTTCTAAGATAATCCTACCCTATAGTCTCATGCCAAAGTATCTAGAGAAGGAAAGTTACTGAAAGGGTAAGCTCTGTGTTCATCATCTATGGATTTCCTTCAGTAAAGATCAAAGGATGCCACTTGAAGACTGGGGGAACTGAGATAAAAAGTATAAATGTCTGAAAAAATGGTAACTCCCAAAGGTTTCTCTTTAATATGCTAGCACAGATGGAGTGATCTCCTGGAAGCCAGAGGAACTGTGGTCCTTTGTGAGCTTCTTGCATATATAAGCTTCCCTTAATTGTCTTGTTATCCATGACGGCCTTAGTACCCTTTCCAAAATAGGCCTTATGCCATTCCCTGATGATCAAATTTCTGTGCTGCTAGAAACGTCACAGCAGTGAGCCAGACAGAAGCTAAAGACCTGGAGAATCAGAAAACTCTCAGGGAATCTTCCTGGAAAGGAAAAAAAGTTACATGACAGTACACCCAAGTAGAAAGGTTGGGTCTGCCTAGCTCATCTGCTGACCCAGCAGTTAGAGCTTCAAGCTGCTTTCAGCTCCACACATGAGGAAGAGCACCTGCTAGAGCAGGTGAGCACCACGCACCCGAGGCCAATACTTTCCATTCTTGGCTTTGGTTTACTTTGAGCCACTCTCTCAGGGCAAGCACATGGCTAACACAGCAACATTCCTGGCTTGAGTGGCTCCCAAGAGCCACAAGAGCAAATCCACCTTTGTAAAGCGAGCCACTTTAAATACTGTCTGAGGAGATCTTGAGAAAGGCTTTGATCTTTCCTCCCAAGAGTGGACCAAACTTTGCTGCCAGCACAGGCTGTTCAGCCCAATCAGCATGATAGATACTCTTGCAAGGAACAAATTTTAGCTAGTTTAGTACATATCTGCCATCACCATCTGCTATTTGTTGGCATGAATGTGTACTGTAAGAAAACTAGTTCAAGGGGAAAAAAAAGGCCTCATCAACCTTTTAGTTTATTCTCAAGTTTATTCTAGGGTTTGGATTTTGTTTTGAACATCAGATATTCTCACACAAAGCACAGTACGTCTTCTGCGCTTACGTTCTCATGTTCTTTTTGTTTTGCGCACATCATTGTTATTTCTAGAGATATCAAAACAAGGACATTATCCTTGCAGTAACCACTAGAATCAGTTAACTTGAAAGGATAGTCTGTACAAGCTGTAGAAGACTTTCTCAACTTGGGCAGGAGAATTTTCAGATGATGTGCTTGAAAGACTGTCACTGTATTCTTGACTAGGACTTTAAGCTTTCTCCTCTCACTGGGATTTTCTATCCCAGCTAATCTGAGATGAGTAAAGAGAGGCCTGAACAGAAAACCATCCACAGGAGTATGAGAGACATCAAATAACCTCATAACTCCTTGAAAATAATAAAGAAGTTTTGTGTGCAGTATTAGTGAGAAGTATTTGTACAGTCCTTTGAAGTTACGCAGCACTATAAAAATGCTAAGTATTATTAACTACATGAATCAATCATCTTCAGAGAAATCTAACACTGTTAAGGATGGGAGAGTAATCTCTTCTTTTTTTAATGATAACCAACCCCCAAAGTTATTCATAAAAAATACTTTTAAAAATAGATCAAATGATTTCCCCATCCTGTGATAATCCTTCTGATTGCCCCCATGTTTTAGTTCACCAAATCATCTGAGAGATCAAAGGATTTGTCTGAAGGTGGCAAACGAATCCCACAAAGAAGAAAACCTTCTACTGTAGATAAACAAAATACAATTTCCAGATAACATCATGGTGCTGATCAAAACAGCTGCTTTTCCAATTAGATTTCAAAGAATTCTTAATTGTTATTGATTTAATCTGAGATGTGCAGATTTTTCCAGTCAGGAACCTGTTTCAGAGCGAGCTTATTACCCCAGGGATTTCACTTACAGACAGGTTTTAGTAAGCAGCAACAGCCTGGCTGTCAGGCAGGTGACAATAAAAAGGGAATCTGTCCAGATACAGGAGACAGTGCTATTTGTGTTTCTGTTTCCTGCAATAATTTAGAGCACTTAGTCTTATCTATTCTGAAATGGCAGTAGATCTCATTTCTGAATAAAGGCACTTGCCTTTAAATTGTACTAAGCAGAATAGTTTTTACTTAAAAAAAACCCCTATCTTATCTACCTACCTAGTTATCACTTTATCCTTTCCTTCTCTTTTTATATTTATTAATTAAAGCCATGGAAGTTTGCCCTGAAACTACTCGTCACTATTCCCAAATCACATGTTTAGCATATATACATAATAATATATTAAAAAATATATAAATATAGATATAGTTTGCTGTGCAAAAAGGAAAAATAGGGGATTCCATAACATCTGCTGAGCTGCCATTTGAAAGTCAGGTACAACAGCAGGGTGTGGGAACAAGGGAGGGAAATGGGGACTGATGCACCACAGACAGGTGACATTTTGTAGAACAACAGGAGATGGTTTCTTGTCAAGCAGCAATAAGAGGAGGAAGGATGAAAAAGAGACCCCTGAAAAAAATTTTTCTGTCCCAGGCAAATATGATTGAAGAATTTCTAACCATTTGGTAAAGTGACAGTGGGGGATTTAATGCTGCCAGGTAGGTGTCACAGTGTCAGCAAGAGTGACTCAGGAAAGGTGAGTCAGAGCCAGATGCCATTGGAAAAATAAATGAGTGACCCATAAGCAAGATCTGTGGCTTGGTGCCTGCTTGCGAAGTAATTGTATGTGCACACTACATCCTGCATGGACCTGGGCGGGACAGTCTTCCAGGAGAGTAATTCACTATGAAGAGGAACGGAGAGGGCCTGGGTGAGAGTCACCAGTAGCACCAGCAAAAATTATTAACGCTGATGCCAGTAGGGGAAAAATCTAAGGTCTTCAAGAATCATGGAAAGCAATGAATGATGTGGAAAATGATGGGAAATGCACCTCTCTGTACATTTTAAAGCACTGCACTTGCCTCTGGACACCTGTTTTCCTCTCCATCTGTGTTTTCTGCCTCCAGGCACCATCGAAACAAAGAGAAGATCAGTTAATTCTAAAAAAAAATAAAAAAGATGGATGGCTGTATAAACCATCTACAAAATAAACTAGTATGAAAGGTGAATTTTATGTATGAGATGATATGAAAAGCATTGCAGTAGGGGAAAGCCACAATTGCTAAGAGGCTGAAAGCACTAGAAACCCATGGGAGATCCTTTCCATTTTGGATTTCCATTTCCACTTTTTTCAGAGACTCTGAGAAGCACCAGAACTTTCAGATCACTGTGAGAAAGAGCTGTTCCTTTCAACACTGTACATTTAGACTGAACTTGTCCAGAAATAAAGATGAATATGAACTAATTCTCAACTCTGTCTCCCAAGCCACTTCATCTAACCATAACATGCTTTTTTCTCCAAAACCAAGATTTCTAAACAATATTATTAAACAGCAGCTCTCTATTTGATGGTATGGAAAATAACTGGCTTGGTAGGCAACCAAGCCAAACCCACATCTGCTAAAATCAAGCTTACATTTAGCTTAAGTCTAACCTAATCTTAAGAGCAATCAGTTTTCTCCATCATCCTATCAGTTAGTTGAACAGCTGTGTTTATATGGGGTTGTTTGTAAAATTTATGCTTGAGTTTGTTTTAACTTACTTTATTGCTACTGGAGAAACAATAGATCTTCTCCATTACAGGTCATGGAGTGCCACATTAATATCCAGCAGGAGGGTTTAAACTTCCCATGCCCTTTGACTCCACAAATCTTTGATTATATATATTTTTTCTAAAGAAAAAAAAAGCCCTGCATGGTTTGAGATGGTTCTCAGTGAGATGCCAGAACTGTATTGCATCCATCCAGGTTCTTATTTTGCTTTTTTCCTATGACTGCATGCCTAAGCTTTTCACAAGAGAATTGGTGACCCTTTTCTCAGTCCCATGGCCAGGTCAGGTGTATCATGACTCAGTTGTAGCAGGCAAAACAAAATCCCCACAGTCGTGTAGAGTGGGCACCTCGAGTCTTCCCTTGTATCTCGTCAGTGTCTAGGTGTATCGACCATTTGGGTTGGAAGGGACCTTAAAGATCATCCAGTTCCACCCCTCCTGCCATGGTCAGGGACACCTCCCACTATACCAGGCTGCTCAAGGACCCATCCAACCCATCCCTGAACACTTCCATGGAGGGTGCATTCACAGCTTTCCTGCGCAGCCTCTGCCAATGTCTCACCAGCTGCACTGTGAAGAATTTCTTCCTAATGTCTAATCCAAAACTTCCCCCTTCCAATTTAAAGCACTTAATCAAAAATCATTACTTTAAGGACCTCCTCCTTCTTCTCGGCTGTGTCTTAGCCCAATATATACCCCTGTTTATGACTTCTGCTTTCCGGGTTCCTGCAATGGAACATCGCCTCCTCACCTGCATTTTGTTTTTCTGCCCCACTTTTGAGTCCACTGCAGAAAATTTTGAAGTTTAGGAAGAGTGTGTTGTGTGGCCTTTCCCCTGTCTGTTCTGGAGGCCTAAACTCATTCCCTTCTAAGAATGATCTGGGTTCCAACTCTTCCAAATCCTCCCAGTAACCTGAGCTTTTTATTTCTTGGTCGTCTTATTCCTGCCAGAGACATCTTCTGTTGCAGCAACCAGGTTGCTGAGAATGGTACTGTGGGAGTGTTTCCCCATCCTTCACATGCAGCTCAGTGCTCTGACTGAGCTCGTCCTGACCCTGGATCACTAACATCGACCATCATGGCTGTATCTCTGCATCCCCAGCATTACCTTCTGTGGTATACATAGTTTTCATGTTGCGGTTTTCCATGTGCATCCTGCCTGAGAGTCAGAAGTCCTAGCAGAATTCAAATGCCCTGGCCTGCTGTCAGCGGCTTCGCTGTTACTACACATCACCTTGGATCAATGCCCTCCTGAAAAATATAGCCATTGTTGGCATTGTGTCTTTCAGGCTGGATGCCAGGCTGTAATGCTCTCAGTCTTGCCACTATGTCATCCTTGGTTCACTCTGGCCCTGTCCTGCATCTCCAGAAAATTGTTATCTTCATGGATGTGCTCTGTGTACCCCTTTTTATTTTTTTCATCTCTTTCATTTCCTTCTCTTTAAAACCATCAAAACCCAAGATTCCTCTGTTCCACTCATCTCCCTGATGCTCTTTGAGCCACTTAACAGATTTCTGAGGATGAAGATGGGGAGAAAAAAAGCCCATGGAAACTGACTGTTTTCCCTTGCCTCGTGGTATGATGACATTGTATACATGATGCCTTGCTTGTCAATTTGCGGACAATATCAGGAATTTCCATTTACAGAGAAATTGACGCTGAAAAGCAGGCTTGATTTTTCAAAGACAAAAGCAGATGTAGAAATAGGAGTAATTCTCCAAATAGCTTGGCTAGCCCATGCACACTCCATCCTGGAGCTGGCCACTTTGGTAGCTGTGTAGATCTTCAGCACCTAATGACAAATATTTCCTCACATAGCCTATTTCTCCCAAAATAGGTGAAAGAGTCAGACATCAGAGCTGAGTTTTAAATATCATTTTTAGTAAAGCTGCCAGCCCAAGACCAGCTGCAGTTATGCTAAAGTTGCCTCAAGCCTCCAGATGTGAGAGTAGCAGCAAAGGGCTGAGAAAGAACTATCCTTTCCCTCCTCAGCACTGTCTACTGCAGCAGCTGTTCAGTGCTGCAGGAAGGACACCAGGCATGATGAACTGAAGCTGGAAGCCTTTGCAGCAAATTCTGTGTCCTAAATGCTTCCTCAGCTCATTGCATCTCTGCAACCACGGCAGGTGCATTGATCTAGCTGACAGACTAAAGTCCTATAGCTCGGTTTTATATAGATGAACTGTAATTTTAGTAATAGGATGTTTAAATAATATTGTGTCACTTTTACATCACACATCCCTTTCTTTTGAGTGAAAGTGCCTGTCTCCTTTTGACAGGTGGAGATTTTTTTTTCTTCTCCTTTTCCCCTCAAAGACTTTGCCTGAAGGACGTTAGGAGTCATAATAATGGTTGACACTTTCATGAGATCCTTACAGATTACAGCTAAATGGAACAGTGCTGTAATGTGATTACCTCCCCACTCTTATTCCTGCTGTGCCATGTAATGGCACGGTGGGGCTCTCCACTGGGATTAAAGCCAGTCAGACTGAAAATTGACTTGTCTTGGGGGATATCAAGCAAATTTAAATGGCTACTTCAAGATTCTGCCTGTGAGTGAGCCATTTCTTCAACAGATTAGCAAAATGAATGAAATATGAAGACGGGAAGGCAGTAAAAACCGTGCCATTAGGCATAAACACTCTCTCTCTTCCCTTCTTTCTGATTTTGTTCTAAACACTAATTCTAGTTTATTGTCATTTCTCTCTGCATAGTGCTCTGTGCCAGAAATGGGAAGGGAGCTCAGCACAGAAGAGAAAAAACTCTGGGCTTTGGGTGAGCTGGGGGAACAGAGAGGAGGGGAAGAGGACCTGCTCTTCTCTTTCATGCATTTCACCTGGGGACAAAAGCTCCTCTAGATAAGATTCAGAATGTATAAACTTGTTTTCTCCTCAGAGTCGCCCTCAGCTGTGATTCCTCCTGCAAAACTAAAGCTAAGTTGTGGGTGAGAAGGAATGACTGTCCCCTATAGCTCTTCTGATCAGACTCTTCTTGCTACCATGCCCAGAAGGAACATCTGCTCCCTCCCTCTTTTGCTTACACTGCACTGGGATGGGCACTCGATTCCCTTTGCTCTGTAATCTCCTGGCTATCACAAGACTATAGAAGCCTCAAACGTATGGCCCCATTCTGGGTAAAAACAGTGCTCTGGCTCTACAAGTATCCACTTGAGGTGAAAACTTGTCATAGCAGACTCTCAGTTGTCTTATACCAGGAATATTTGTGTCTGAGGAGGATTAACATCTACTCCCTTGTCATACAGTGCTCTTTGGCAGATCCAGCTCTACTTAAACTCCTTGTTTTTCAAATAATGTGAATGAAATTTAAGCACATTCACGTACTGACATGAATAGAAATAGTTTCCTATCTCAGATTCCAGGAATGCTGAGACGGGACTAGAGTGTTCTTAGCTTGTTTACAGAAAGACATTCATAAGATGTGACTTTTAATACCTCAGTTACACTACAACTTTCTTTGGCAACTCAGCCTAGGGTTTTTTTCAGCTCTTTTCTTAATATTCAGTCTAAAAATTTCCCTGATGCAGCTGAAGTTTAATTACGTCTTTTTCTATCATTGCTGACTAATGATAATAATTACTTCCCGTCCTCCGGTGCAACATTCTTTTCTTTATATGCAGACAGTTATTGTGTCTCCCCTTGGTGTTACTTTGTCTGCTTCGAAATTGCCCAGAAGCACAATTCCATTTCTAGTCTAGCTGCTAAATAAATCCCAGAAATATAGCAGTGAGTGTGAGACCTGGGCAGTGATGGGGAACAGATAGGTGGGACAACCCAGGAAACCAACACTGGCAGGGAGTTTTGCTCTGCTGTAGGTCTCTTTGACAGCTCTTTGACAACTTACTTACACAAAAGGAACTGATGGTTTCAGCTCAGGTACAAATGAACTAAATTCTACATTACAGGTATTAGTAGCTACTGTCTTTACAGGTAGGTTTGTAACAGAAGTTTGGGTCTGAGTGGCTATGGGGATTGACACAACATTTTTCCTTTAGAAAGGCTCTTTCCGAAGATGGAAAGAAACAGATGCTGTTCCATTTTTAGAGATGCAAAGTCAGAAAGATGCAATCACTTGCCTGAGGTCACAGAGTCAGGAGGAAGAAATACATCTAACTCTGAAGTCCCAGGCAGAATCCCTAAATCATGTTGTTTAAGTATTCACTATTTCCTTCAGCGTAATAGAATTCTAATTATCTTCAGAGGTGTAGGATGAGGACTCCAAGGCTTAGACAAGACTATTCACATGATTAAAGCTCCAAATGTGATTTTAAGTATTTTGCTGGCTTGGGGTCTTCTTATTTTTCGGGTAGATCTGCAGTCAAAATCAGCATCCACAGAGAAACTCAGCCACTGTGTTATACTTCTGTCACTGATTAGGCCTAAGCATGTTCTATTTTTTTGCAATTCATTTTTGTGAACCAACTTTTTCTCTAATGAAAATTCTTTTTTTCTGCTTCAGGGAGGAAAAAAAATAAAAGATTTACAGCTCCATGGGAAGAAAGAGATAACTTTTAGTATCTGCTAATAGCGTTCATGGGATTTCTTCAAAATATCTGTAAATAAGTCTTCAGTTATCTAGCAAGGCTGGCTACAAATAAAACTCCTCAAAGATTCTTTCAAACATAGCGTCTTTTTTTTTTTTTTTTTTTTTATCAAGGAGTGCACCTGAAATTCAAATGTCTCTGAAGCAGAGCTCTCCATTCTGGTGACTTAGATAGAAATATCTTCCAAATCATATCTCCAGACACCAAAGACCTTTGGGAAAGAAACATGAAATCTGGCATCTTTTAGGAAAGGTGGAGCTTACCTCATTGTTCAAAGTAGAGGTAGCATGGTTCACTGGCTAAGCACTGAACTGAGACTGAGGAGTTTCTGCTGGTTGACTTGCTGTGCTCACCTTTCCCCTGTTGTGTACTTAGATTAAAATTGCATTGAGGCATTGAGTTTTCCTTAGTAAGCATTTCTGTATCACCTAATAGAACATTGTTCCCTTCTGTATGCATTAAAAATAAAATGAAATAAAACAAAGAAATAAAACACAGAAAGCCATGTATCTTTTAACTATTTATAATGTTTCTGCCACTGTCAGCTCTTTGTACTGTGAACGTTGTCTGTAGATAAATATCTGACAAAGACAGACCTTGTCCAAAACAGCTGAGATACTACTTTAAGATGAGAAATGATAGAAAGTGAAAAATCAGAAAGAAAACCTGGTAGATGTAATGTGTCTGGCTGGAATGGAGTTACCTTTCTTCGTAGCAGCATGTATGGTGTTGTATTTTGGATTTGTGACTAAAACCGTGCTGATAACACAGGGATGTTTTTGTTGTTGCTGAGCAGAACTTGCACAGAGTCAGGGGCTTTTCTGCCTCTCATCCCACCCCACCATTAAGTATCTTGGTGGTGCACAAGGAGCTGGGAAAGGACACAGCTGAGACAGCTGACCCCAACTGATGAAAAAGATATTCCACACCATATGATAAAAACTGGGAGAAAAAAAGGATGAAGAAGGGAATGGTTCGTGGCTATGGTGTTTGTCTTCTGAAGTAAGCATTATATGGAAAGAAGTCTTGTTTTATGATGTGTTGAACATCTACTAGTTGAGGTGTAATATTACCTGTTTTACTTTGACTGTGCACAGCTTTTTCTCATTTAAAAAACTTTCTGCATCTCAGCCCATAAGTTTTCAGCGTTTGCTCCTCAGATTCTCTCCCCCAGGCCCAGCTAGAATGGAAGTGAGTGAGTAACTTAGTAGGTGCTTGGCTGCTGACTAGGGCCAACTCAGCACAGTAGTAAACGTCAGACACCCAACTAGTTGAGAGAAGTCAAAAGTTTTAAAGACCTCATGGCGAATGATTTCCACCACTCAATGATCAGCCCTGTCTCCTGTGAGATGTATACTTTGACTGAAGATAATACGGCTCCTGTGGATGTTTACCAGGCTAGAAACAGAAAGTAATAAGTGTAACAGGGCTAAGAACGTGTTTTGGTACACTAACCATGGTGGGCAACTCACTGGCGAACCAGAGTGCAGTTTTGTCTGCGGAGGATAGCGTAGGGGAAAAGAACAGGCAAAAGAAAATCAACTTCTTCTCAATGCACAAATCCAAGTAGTTTTCTTACCTAACAGCAGGTAGGTAAGTTGCAACTCATTATTGCTATGAGGATAGAAGTGGTTGCACGAATTAATGGAATGAGAAAGAAATAGCTTACTTAGGCTAAAGTTATGAAGTCACTGCCTTTGGGAAGAGAAAGTCTCTCTAGCAGGTGTCCTTGCCTGCATTGTGGATAAAATGAAAAAAACTCCAAGCAGCTCACCACTGTCATGGCTATGGCCTGACCCGGACAATTTTGGCAGCTAAAACTGAGCAGTTGGGCTCCAAATTACCTTCCCTCTGATCCTTCCACCCAGAAAAATGGGAAAGGGAAATGTGACGAAAAAGACATATGGGTTGGAAACTAAAACTATAGCTTTAATAAAATAGCAATAATCCTAATAAAAATTAAAATAATAATATATAAAAAAATATATAAATATCCGGCACTGCATCCCTACCCCTCCCCTCGATGATCACGAGCCACCATCAACGCTGCAGAGCAGACAGACAAGGTCCTCACTGGACGTCAGCCATCGAAACAGAAAGTGAGACCCTTGTGCTGTCTCAAGTTGATACCGAGTATGACCTATACAGGATGGAATACTCTGTTGGTCAGTTTGGCATCACCTGTACTCTCTGCCCCTCCCTGCAGGTGTGGCCTTTTTTCACCTTTTTGACTTATGGCAGTCCACCAGCTCCAGGATGGCCTGGTTTATTATAAGAATAAATAGAAGCAATGGCCTTTTTACACAATAGTGCCCCAAGTTATCACTTCCAGAGAGAAGCAGTGTCTGAAAAACATGCAGTTAACTTTCAGAAAATGAAGTTACTTGAATGAGACTTAGCTGAAGTTAGAAAAATGGTTCTACTTTAAGCCAACCACCAACAAATACAAAAGAGGTTTTTTTTGTGTGAGCATTGGCAATACAATTCACCTGAGCCTAATTAACTTCCATTTTTTTGTATCATGTAAAAATAATACATTTTTCTTTTTCTTCTCAGTTTTATCCTTCATCTCCAGTTTGGATGTTTATCTCGTCTGCTTCTATAAACGCAAACCAAAGGATCAACATCCTCAAGTGGCTGGAGATGGTGACCTTGAAAATACTGAAATGGCTTGCCTAAGCACCTAAATGCAATGAGGCAGCACTAATTCTTTTCCAGGTGCCTGGGAGTGAAAGAACAATATAACTCAACATAACTAAGTCACAGGAGGTGGAGTAGTGGGGAGGAAAGAGAACACCACTACTTCCACAGCACTATCTTGTCCTTCTGTATGTCTGGGTTGTCTGTGACCTGTCTCTTAACATGTCAGCAGTGGCCAAATGCAATTTTAGTTCACCTAGCTTTTGTGTTCATAAAAATTTTAGAGATAAGGCAATTTTAAAAACCACACAAACAAATTTCCTCCCAGGAAGTGAGATCCACTGCTTTAACTAGCCTCTTAGTAGACATTCTGGATTTCCAGCGTTTCAGGTTGTGTTATTTTATGCTGCTGTTGTTAAAACAATCCAATATAAATATCTGACCAGACCATCTGAGGCTGTACCTATGTACTACTCCTTTTGATTATAACTGTATGAACTCCAGTGAGGTTCTGATTGAAGACTGTCTCATTTCAATGTAGCATACACCTGTTACTGGATGATTTATCCTAAACAAATATAGTTATAAACAAATGTAGTTACAGGACAAGGTGTAATTTTTTAAACTAGAAGAAAGATAGTAAGGAAGACATTTTTAACAATGAGAGTGGTGAAACACTGGAAAAGGTTGCCCAGAGAAGTGGTAGGTGCCTCACCCCTGGAAACATTCAAGGTCATGTTGGATGGTGCTCCAAGCAATCTGATCTGTTTGAAAATGCAATTTTGCATTTGGTTGGACTGGATGAGCTTTAAAAGTCCCTTCCAACTCAAACTGTTCTATGATTCCCTGAGAATCAACGCTTTCTTAAGGTACAGAAAGACTATTCATTATTTTATAATTAACTTCACTAAAGATAATATCTCAAACTTAAAATGGTTATGATGTTTTGGAAGAAAAAATCAGTAAGTTTAAATTTAAACCACTTCTGAAATTTAAGCCAGGTCCAAAGCTAACTGTTAAATTTTGTTTTCAACATGCCTTCTTCTGTCCTGTTGCTGTCTTCACGTGCTTGACTTTATACGAAAGTTCTTTTCCCTACACTTGCTCAGAGTCCAGCAAAGGAATAGATGCAATTTCATCTGTTATTGAGATTAAAAGAGAAAGGCTTGTTACTCCGACTGCTCCCTCATTCATCCTCTTTCTTTTTTCTGCTCCTGGATGAGATTGATATTCAGAGGATGGAAGAACCATGGAAATTTGTTTAGGACCAAATCACAATAATATTGTAGAAGATCGTCTATCACTCTGTACATACTGTATTCTTATCTCTTAAAATCACTGTTTTCTGTCAGCATTGCATGAAACATGAAACTTTTGATGACATGCATCCACAAAAGTGATGCTCATATTTAACTTCCATTGCTTGGTGATACTGAGGTAAAGTAAAATGAAAATCTGTTTTTACTTGACACACTATTTTTGTTTACACAATAATATTAGGTTATAGCCTTTGCTCCTGTGGCACTTGATAGACAGCTTTGGATGCCTTTCCCAAACTAAACTCAGAAAAGGAATGCCAAGGAAAGGTACTTCACAGTCTACAGCTGGCCAGGAGGAGCTTCTGCATCATCTCTGCATGTCAAACACAAGCATGTCAGCACTGAGCCCGCAACAGCCTGTGACCTCAGTAGCTGAGTGAAGGGGAGGTGAGTGTCCATCTTGCGTGGTGAAGGAGGCTGTTGTAATCCAGAGCAAGAGGCATCTGAGAGGTCAAATACTGGGCAAATTAATTCACAGAATACACCCCTAGGCTTCCGGTGCCCAGGTTGGTTTTTCCTTTACTGAAAAGAATATTTATTTAGGTGTGGAAAAAAATAATTAAGCTGATCATGGAGTGATACATTCTCCCACTTGGCCATTTGATAAGTATTTCATACTAAAATGGTGGCCTTGCAATGAGATGCACAGAGAGCCATTGACATATCACTAATAACACTTGAAACGTGAGAGTTCTCATTTTTTGACAGTGTCATGTGCTGAGACAAATTATTCCTTGGAAGTTTCCTGGTAAAGGTTTCCCTGACTTAGATGATCACTCAGAATAAGATGCAAGACGAAAGGGGCAAGTCGGTAGTAATGACACTGGAGGAGAATTAACAAAATGAATCTTGATGACGGTGAGTTAAATAGGTAAAATATGCTGGGGTGTTTGCAAATGAGCTGTTAGGATGGAGTGTTGCAATTAGGACCTATTAAAAGAAGCAGCTTCCAATTCATAGCATAGAGTTAACATAGTTGAATGCACTGAATCCCTCCACCACTGTCAGTCTGTAAAACATCCTCCCTTTAGAGAAACTTGAATTACTTTCCAAATGGTTTGCCCAATTTCAGATGAAAATTGTGTTTCAGACAATAGCACAACAGTGTCTCCAGGATGAGAGTTGTTCTCGTGTATATAGAAAATTAATGGCTTGTTTTCTTCAAACACTCTCTGTCTTCTCCCCATGCTGTTAATCTATTATGAGTTCTATTTTATGGTAAAAAACCCGCAGAAGCTGAAGCCAGACTTAAGGGGAACTATCTTCCCATTTAGAAAATAGAACATCAGTTTTTCAATTGAGATACAAAATGAGAGACTGACCAGTTGTGGTTGCTGAAGACTGGTTTGCAGAGATACCTCTGAAAAACTCCCTGTGCCTTTGCATAGCATCTGGGAGGATCTGTTGGATGATCTTCCCAGGCACAAAGGTGAGGCTGATAGGTCAGTAGTTCTCAGGGTCCTCCTTTCTACCTTTTTTTTTTAAAATGGGAGCAATGTTTCCCTTTTTCCAATCACCAGGGAATTCAACTGACTGCCCTGACTTTTCAAATCTCATTGAGAGTATCTTGACAACTGCATCAGCTAATTTGGTCAGGACTCTGGGGAGTCAGGTCCCATAAATGTGTGTATGTTCAGGTTTCTCAAGTCATCACAAACCTGATCATATCTCAACACGGGAAGGACTTTGCTCCCTGAGTCCCTGCCTGGTGGTCCATCCAATCATGAGGTGTGGGAAGAAAGATTACTAGTGAAGACTGAGGCAAAAGAGTCATTAAGTACCTCAGCCCTCTCCTTGTCTGTTGCTGTCAGTTTGCCAACTAGTAGGACTGTCTATTACCTGGTCTAAGAAGTTATACTCAGTGTAATCCCGTAGTCTGTTGAATTGCCTGCAGCTCACTGCTTTACTTTTCCACCAGGTGTCAGGCTGGTTAAAGTAGTCCAGCAGGACGAGAGCCTGGAATCATGATGACTCCTGTAGTTGGAGTAAGAAGGCTTTGTCAATAGGCTCCCCTTGACTGTGTAGCCTGTAGTAGACACCAGTCACAAGGTTCCCTTTGTTTCCTTGGTCTCATAGGAGCCCCACTCTCTTACGAGCAAAGACCCTCTTCCCTCTTTGAGACTGTTAATCCCATCTGATGTCAGTGAGCCTGGTGCTGCGTAGGTCACCCCATTATCAAATAAAGCAAAACTGTGACAACCAAACCATGTCTGTCTGTTTCTTCTAATGTCACTGCCCACAACTGGAAGGACAGAGGAAATGTTAACCTGTGCTCCAGATTTCCTCAGTAGCAATACCAAGGCCCTAAAATTGATCACCCTTGGACTATATGTTGCAGCTTCATCACCACCCCCATGGAAGAACAGTTATGGACTGTTATCCACCATTGCCTGACCTTCCATACCCAGAGCCTCACACTCGTTGTAAAAAGGCACCTGGGAAAGTGAGGCAGGCAAGGAAGTGGTTTACCTGGCACTCTAGTGTGGGCTTGCCTCCATTTACTCCTTTCCTTTGAGCTGCTGCCTTCAGTGTGGCAGAGGGAGGATACAGGATTCTCTTGGTGGCTATTCCTGTTTCTGTTTCAAGGAGGTCAGACCATGGTTCCATCTCTTTCTCAGGCTCTCTGATGCTCCTTAACCTTTCTACTTCCCCTCATAGATTTACCATCAGTCTGAGCAGGTTGTCCACCTGGTCGCATCTCACTCAGCTGCCCCCACTGCTGCCTTCTCTACCAGTGAAAGGCTCTGGCACTCGCTGCAGCCTGAAACTCAGATGGCTGCATATTTTCATGGGAACTTGTCTGGGTTGCCACATCCATTCCGGCGAGCACAAAGGACATAGCTTTCTACCAGGTTGATAGCATAGCTCACTTCCTTCTGAGAGGGTGATGACCACCAACTGAACTCAGGTCCTGAGCTGGTAGGGCGGCTAAGCCCTTCCACAAAAACAGTCACACAAACTACCCCACCACAGTCTCTCTGCCCTCTCTGTTCACAGCACACTTTCTTTGCCTCTTTTCCTGAGCATTTTTGTATTTTTTGTGGACTTGTTAAAACAACTGCTGTCTGCTGCAAAGGCATTTTGATTGTGAATGCGGATCAGCCTAGAGTGAGAAAATGTAGAAAGGCAGTGGCATCAGAAAGGGACTACTGTGTAATTTTTTTATGCTATGTCAGAAATATTGTTTGGTACCAAAATGAGGGAGACAGGGAAATTGTTCAAGGGAAAATATGGGTCTTCAGGAGAGGACTTTAGGACTTTTTTCCTTGTTTCAGATGAAAACTAAGTTTACTAATTTTGGTAATATACATATTATTACCCAGACCATTTAGAAAGCTGAAGAAGGCAAGACTTGTTGCTTGGACTTTTGATGTATCCCATCTTCAAAAAAAAGCCTATCGAAACCAGATTTCCAAAGGAGCTCCTTTTTAGCTATTTTAATCAGTGGGGAGATTTCCAGGAGAACTGCAGCTTCCTAAGAGCTGAACACCACTGAACGTGCATGCCAAGCAGCTTTGAAAACTAGTCCCAAATACAAACTATGTCTCTTTAAAAGACTATATTACTGGAACAGACAAGTAACTGAATACAGAGCTCAAGGGTTTTTAATTCTCCTTGTGTACCTGGCTTTCAATTCCTCCTCGAGGAAAGGGAGGGACTGTGAACTCAACTGTCTATGAGGTACTTGAGATAATTGTGGTACAACTGGTTTGATTTGGAAATGGAGTTGGAGTGTTCTTTTTTTTCTCTTCTAATTAATCAGGGTTTAATGTCTGTATTCACAACTGCTTCAATTAGTTGTCTACGGATTGACCCTCACTCAATCTATTAAATTCTAGGATTTGTGTTTTGAGCAAAAGTTCTCTATATATGCAAAGCTCTCAGCTAAATTACTTGTCTCAAAATTACATTTCAGGAATTGAAGAAAACAAACCACAGAAGTTGACAGAGTTTGATAATTGTAGTTCAATTGTTCCCTTCTTCCCTTCAAATGAAACCATCCAAACCATACAATATTTGTGGTGTTTCTGTTTGACGTTCAAGTTCTGTTCCTCCTCCCCTGCCCTAGCCTCTGCAATAAGAAAGACCAAAGGGAATCTTTGGTTTTAAGTAACCAAATCCTGATGAAAGTAAGATTAGAAAGAGCCAACAACTCCCTAAAAAAACCTAAACAAAAAAACCCAGAAACTTTTCCTAGCTGTTCAAGAAGTAAAATATGCAATTCTGAGAGTGGAAACTAAATGTAAGCAAAACCCAATCAAGTTCAAAAGAAGTCTGTAGAAAAAAGCAGGAAGCAAAGCAGAGACAGTGGAGAAAGTGTCCTTGGTAAGGTGGTGGGGACTTAAACATGTTCAGTCCGGTCACAGCTATGGAAACACAGGTAAATTCAGAGAAGCTCCTGTCTCTACCTGCCCTTTTACACTAGCAACTTTTACTCCATGCAGTTCAGGTCTTGATGACCAGCCTCCCCACTGCTCACAGAGCGTAACAGGTTGACACACTCACATGCTTTTTAGCAGCAATGTTGTTCTCAAAGTCCATACTTTCTCCTTCCTTTGCTCTTTAGCAGGTAAGTGAAGAATTTGAAACTGATTACATATCTGACAATTCAGACTCCCTAGCTATGAAGCTTGGACTGGGACAACAGGGGCAAGTTAACCAGTTGTTAAAGCTCATTTCAAACAGTATTTTCCAGTATATGACTATTGTCTAAAGTGCCTAGGAGCATTTATCCTTTTCTGTATATGCTTAGTACTACCAGAAGGGGAGATATTTATAGGAGTGGACAAGTTGTTCCTGTCTGCAGGTAATATTTCACAGTAGCGAACTTGGAACAAAAGTTTACAAAGTGAGTAGTAAGCTAGTTCTGACTCACAGCCCTCACTTTCAGGTTCAGGAAGCCACTTCTTATGGCTCAAGTTTTAAAGTAGTTTCATTAGGACATCTTTTTCTCATGCTTTCAGAAAGTTTTTGGAAATGTTAGAGCAGGGGTGTCAAACTCACGGCCTGGGGGTCAAATCCAGCCCTCAACCTTGTTTTATCTGGCCCAGCACCTTGTTTCTACCCAGCAGCAGCACTAAGCCCCTTGCCCCTACGCTCCTGCCAGCACTGGTCACATGTGGAGCATGTGTGACGCCCGTTACACTGCAGAAGTAGGGGATCAGCAGAAGCCATGAGTTTGACATCTCTGAGTTAGAGCGATTTGAATACAAAGGGATGTATTTTCGTAAAACCTCAGAGTTCAGAAAGAATGGAGTTTGACCAAGTGAGAGGGTGCTGGAGATTCCACCTTTTTAACACATCCTACTTGCTGAAATCCATGTTCCCTATACGTCTGAGTGCTGTATTTTCCTGAGGATCATGACACAGAAACTTGTTCTAGAACTGGAACATCAAGCAAATTGCAAGGATTGTGCAGGGCTGAGGGAAGATTTCTCCTTGTCATTGCACATATGATAATGCTTCTCATTTGATACAACTCAAAATGAGTGGCCTTGGGTGACTATATACTACACCCTTTCCTACCGGATAAGTAGAAAAATTCATCAAATGCCCATATACCTGAAACCGTTTGTTGCAGGAACTCCCACATCTCTGAGGAATCCCATGCTGGCCCTGTCTTGAGTTCCACAGTTTTGGTATGGGTTCCTGAAGGCATAAGAGAAGAAGAGAGACAGGAAAATGGAAGCACTTCTTTTCCCATCCCTGAAAGCTCTTCTGCAATGGCAAAATACACAAACTGCCCCACACAAGCAGTTATGTCTTAACACAGGCACTTTGCTGTCATCATTCACTTCAGACTTCTAGTTGCTTTGAGGTGTAGTTTTCTAAGTTGAGTTACCATGGAAGATTCTACAAACTGGGGAGCAAGCTTGACAGCTTCCTGGGATTTTTATTTTAGTGTGTTTATTTTTCAAGAAGTTGTTCTTGGTTATCAGCAGGAAATAGATTGCACAAACAGCTTTTCATTAAGTGAGCTTGACCATAGCCCTGAGCCACAATGGATGTTCAAAGAATTGAATGAGTTTCCTAGTGCATCTGTGAGCTGTAAGGGAGGCATATGTAGACTTTCATGCTGAAGCCTCTGATTAAAGCAAACTCTACGCAAAAGGAAAATGCAGCCTCCTTTTGTGAAGAGCAATTCCTTGCACTGTTAGGTAAATTGCTAGGTGTGCACTTACCATGGGCACAGAGATGGCAAGGGAAGGGGCAGATAAGCATTGTGGCAGAAGTGAAGAATCTTCTTGAAGGTTAGCAGTGAATAAAAGACGTCATAAATGTCAGATGCATTTGTGAAATTCCTTTGGGTCATCGGGAGCCTGAATCATGGTGTTGTTATCTCGTCTGTGTTCCTGCCACTCTTTGCCATATTTAGAGAGCAGAAGTGAGGTGAAGAGAAATGATGCACCACAATCCATAGCAAGGGGAAACCCAGCAGGACATAATCATAAGTATGAGCCTTCCAAGGCTGTTGTTTTCATGTCCAAATCAGGAAGACAGGCTAGAATACAAACAACCTTTGCTCTCACGTCTGATCTATCTGACAGGTCTCAGTGAGGTGTACAAACAATTTAAATGCTCTTCTCTGATGCTGCAAGAACCGCTCTGCCCCTCTTAAGGAGCTAGAAATGTTCAATAAATGCCTGGATGTCTTTCCAGGAGAAATTTCCACCTTTTTCCAACTTCAAATGAGAGAAAGAAGATGACAAATGTAAGCCTGCTTGTGATAGAATACAGAGAGAAAGACAGACGGAGATGAATGAGGTCTTAGATATTTTTGTTACTTTACCTAAGGACAGTTACACCCCTGGAGGTGATCAAGGTCAGGCAGCCTGGTCTAGTGGGAGGTGTCCCTGCCCATGGCAAAAGGGTTGGAAGTAGGTGATATTTAAGCTTTATTCCAACACAAATCATTCTATGATTCCAGCACCCGGCCTCAGAAGAGAAAGTCATTCCGGCCAGGATGGTGGTTCAGGAGGTGCCAGGATAAGGTAATGGCTGCAGAGACACCAGTCTGGGGGAAGTACAAGGCTTCCAAGTTAAACGTGAAAATAAGTGTGAGAAGGACAAGAATCATTGGGTTGGTTTGATCCCCTAATACTTCAGCAACCTGTGAAGAGGAACCCTTATTACTACATGAAATCTCTGTGATATACAGTGAGAGTAAAGGGCATAAAACTCACCCAGGGCTTTGCCTCTCCATAAGTCTAGAGGGAACTGGTTGACACTAAGGGTGGTGTCTGAGCCTTTTTTTGATCATGTAGATTACTACTTCAAGTCCTAGAATATTATAGCATTACTACTGCTTAGCTAATTGGCTGTAGGGTAGTGAAAAAAGGTTTATGGTGAAACCAAATGGCCCACAAAGTTAGCATGAATAAAAAAGTGCTTTTATAAATGCCTTTCCTCCATCAGTTTCACAGCATTTGTTGCAGGGATCTTGTGCATTTTATTTGTACTATATATGCCTGGTACATGCCCTCCTCTCTCCCTAAATGCACCAGGGCTTTGAGCTGCACGCTGAGAAACAATTTCTCCACCAAGAAATTTTGAAGTACATTTTCCCTTGCTGAATCGACAGCAAGAAGCAGGACTGGTGCTAATTGGAAAATAAGTTTTGCTGCCTTATTTCTTCATTTGCACACATCTAACCACCGCTGTCTTAAATAAGACCTGTGTGATTCTGCTCCTTTGAGCAGCTGTTCAGGAAGAGGTCTTCCTTTCTGATTGCTGACCAGTTTTCCTTTGAGGCTGGCACAGTGGACCTGGAGAAAGTTTATGATCACCAAATGAAGGCAGAAGCTGTAATGAAGGAATAGAGATGAGGAGAAAACAACAATTTTAGGTTTTGCCTTATGAGCAGCCTGAGAATGGCCTTTAAGTTGTGGTTCAGTCTCCTCTCTCTCAAAGTATTGTGGCAGCACAAAGACACCATGGTCCTCAGCATGTGAGAAAATTCCTGCCCTACAGCCTTAACTTGATGCATATGTCTGAGAGATTTAATGTTCCAGATTTGGTGCCTTTTTCCCTGCTCTTTTCCCCAAGGAGTGTTATCTTGGTGACATTATAAACAAGCAGACTCTACATGTGTACTAAGCAGGGAAGACAGAAAAACAGAATGTTAAAAAGAATTACGTTGTAATGAGACTTTTCTGCTTTACAATGATATTAACAGTGTGTTCTTCACTCTAAGTAGAGAAGGAGTGCTTTTTCTTGGAGTGGTGCATACTGTTTTCAATGGCTGTATGGTATTTTTGCTCTTTGAAATTTCTGAATTTTCTCTATCTGTGAATAAATCACGTGAATGGGATGAATAACTTGCTCTTTCTGAAAACTCTTTAATGGTGATTTACGAAGTTATCTGTTTTGACCAGTGATTACATGGACAGATATTTTATCTCTTCTTTTTTCCTCCAGAAACCTAATTAAAAATCAAGTCACTGAGAAGGAACCAGATAATCCCTAATGGGATTAAATAAAAATTAGGCAATTGTTTTTACAGCTTTTATATAGTTCAGAAAATACTTTCAATCATGAAATACCATTATTTTCTCTAAGGACCTTTCTAGAATTCACTTTGCCACAAATGGAGACAAATATGGGAAAGAATACTCCAGATTAAAGTCTTTGTTTCCCCAAGATTTGGGTGGACCCTGTGCAGGAAGTTTTCATTGTGCAGTGTACGCAAACAAGCAGATGGGAGCTAGTTCTAGCAGAGTTTCAAAAATCTTGGGCTCAAGGTCACTGTAGGATGGAGGCTGTGTAGTTGTGCTAGTAGTGAAAGACAGTTTTCCTCGGTACAGCACTGTAATACCAGAGTTTCTGGACCAGAGCTGACTTGTAGAAGGTTGATTTGTACCACAGATGATGCTTATTTATACAAACAGCTTGTATACTGGAAAAGACAAGCCCTTTGGGCTGAGGTAAGGAGATCAAGTGGCAATGTGGCTGCCTCAAGTTCCCACCCAACAGGTAGGAAGGCAACAGTTCTGATATGTTTACCAGATGCCTGCTGGTGTGTTTATGCGTTTATTTCAGCCCACATTGAATCTGGAAAACGAGATCTATTCAGAACAGAATTTGTTTCATGTTTCTGAGAAGTATCTTTCTTAAGTATAGACCAGCTCCAGAGACGCAGAATTTCCACCCTATGTCTAGCCTATGCGATTCAACCAGCTTCTGAAGCTACAGTATCCAGAGGACTCATGTCTGAAATATGCTGGTACATGAACCCCACTACTGAATGTCGTTGAAGGGTACAAGTCACAGATAAATTTGTTAGACCCATCTTGCTGATGGGGTTATTCAAAAGGGGGATATTTACAACCTGGCTCTGGAGAACCTTAACTTGGGCTTGTTTTCAAGTTTCCGTGGGATTTCACAATGGCTCCAGATTGCAACACAGTCCTTCACATACTGTTAGGAAAAAGGGTTTCAGTAGATTTTTCCTCATCCACAATCACTGGAGAAAGTAAAAATGAGACCTACTATAACTTTCACACTAAGTCCGGAAGCTGTTGTGTCAGACTCTGGAATAATTGCGCTTTGTGGCACATGCACTTACTGGAGAATTTTTTTTTCAGACATATGAATTGATCAGAGTTAATTTATGGACTGCAAAGATGTTTTTTTGTCTTCCCTGCATGGTACAGTCTTTTATTTCTGATACCATTCCTTCTTGAACCTCTGAGTTACGCTAGATTTCTCCTTCAAGGAAGGAGAACAGGGAAAATGCTCTTTCACAATTCTTAGGCCAATAAGCTAGAGAACTGTGGTATAGAATAGAGATACTCAGAGAATATAGACAGAGAACTTCTGTCTTACATGAGAGGTATTTTGATGCCAGGGTTCGCATCACATGCTGCTATTTCATTGCCCTTACAGTCTTTCACAGGAACCATCAACATTTTCAGGCTTTGGTCTGTTCTTCATCAGGATGCCCACTGTAATTCTTATATAAACCTGTCACTCCAAGCCCTCATCCCACGTTAGCTGTTGCTTCCTTCTTTTCTATAGGCATTGCCAGACTCAGAGGTTCATCAAACACTTTTCCAAACTTCCACCCACTTCTAAGCCTCACGCCAGCAACCCTACAGCTCATTTCTCTTTCCTGCTTGTCTTTGCTACTGCTTGCAACCAGGTGTGTTCTCTAGGAAAATGGGGAAAAGGAGCAGGCTGAGATTATGTGGAAAACCTTGCTTTCTCTTGCTATTTGGGAGCATCTTTCTCTAACCTGAGCCCTGGCAGCAAGAGCAGGACACCTTGGTGCAGTCATCTATTTTGGTTATGCCTTGAATCAAACTTGGTTTAATACAACTCTATGTCTTGAACTTTGATTTCAGAAGTAATTGGAAGGGTAAGCTCACTGTGCCACACACCGGAGGACATAGCTGACTGTGTCATTTTACTGTTTGGAGTTTAGGTGCAATCCAGCAACACTAAGAACACCACTGTCTTCCCTTGGAATTGAAGTAACATCCCTCCTATGCAGAAGAAACTGCTTCTCATCTTTCCTAGAGCCTGGAGCTGGAGGCATGGAATCACAGGCACTACTGTATTGAATTTGCATATCCCCTGGGATCTGCACCACCATATCAAACACTGAAGACTGAGATCAAAGCCTGAACTTTATATCATAACATCATTGACTTCATTTGCCTGCTCAGGCTGGGCCTTGTGCTGGTTTGATGAAGTCCACCTTGCCACGAATGGGCTACAGCCATGTGTGCTGGAGGGGCTGCCACTCTAACAGCTAGATGCTAGATCTCATTTTTATGCAATATATGCACAGCAGTCTCTTTCATCTTCACCCTTAACTTCTGTTTGCTCAATAAAAGCAGCACGTAGGCAAATAACATTTTGCATTTTAAAAGAGTTTTAATTTGTAGCTGTTTTCAAAGTACACAACAAGGCTAATGAATAGTCACTCCATTCTATATGATACAGAGGAACAACTGACTAAAATTAACATTAATTAGCTGAATTAGAGTAACACAAAGAGGCTTCAACTGAGCTCAGCATCTTGCTGCAATAAGTTTAGGATGATCACGCTGTGCGAAACTGGTGCAAGTTGGTATAGTTACCATTAAAACTTAAGGGAGAGGTGATCAAGGAATGAATTCCTTCTTGAGCTGCTACAGTTGAAGTTGCAGACCCAGTAAAGAGCTGTAGTAAGCAGTGGATCCTCATTTCTCTTGAGATTGCTTCCTGTTTGAACATTATTCCCATGTCATTTATTCATTTGCTCTCACTCTTTTCACTGCTCTCACCTAGAGCGTGGTCCCATGAAATCTTGCACCAGCTGACCTGAGGAGCCAGAACACCACAGTGGAGAAGAGCAAGGCAGGAAGCAATTAAGAGGTCATGGAAACCTCTCTGTTAGGACAAGTATTTAAATACTATCCCTTTCTTAACAAGAGCAACCTACTGTGTCCCCAGGGGCAGGAGTGGTTTGACAACCACTAGACAAGTCAAGGGATAGAAGGGATGAAGCATCCTGCTTCAGGGCAGCTTCATCTCTGAAAGCAGAAGGTAGTTCAAATCCCCTGTATGCTACCCTCCAACATTATGGCAGCTACCTGATGAGCTCCCACCTGAAATGTATCAGAAATGCAGTTTTGAAGTCCGATTTTCTCTTCTCCTTGAGCTGTAGTTCACAGAGACCATCCTCCCTGCAAGCTTGTGCTTCAAACCCACGACACAGAAGAGGGGGGAAAAAGACCCATTTAGTTTTTCACAGTTTTTCTTCTGACCTGTTAGGTATGCCTTTTCCTCAGGGAGACTTTTTGCTGGGTTTGATGATTGTTTTTGTGCCTCAGCACTAGTCTACTTAAAATTTGATAGAGAAAATCAATTAATTTCACTCATGACCTCTCACTACTGATGGATGATTATTAAAATGGTGACAATGTCAGGCTGGGATTATGCTACATAAACCACATTGTGTTTTGGCTTAGTCTAACGATGCAGGAATATTAAATATTGCTTCTTTCCAACTTCCTTCTGTTTACTGTGCTTCCCTAAATGAAACAATGATCTCTTTGACCTGTGACAGATCCATTGGCAACCTTGCAAAATCAAATTAAAGAGTAGGCTAACCAGAGTTACAAAAGCAGATTCAAAGCTACAAGTATAGATCACGCACAAAATCACAAATATTAAAATACATACTAAGTACTAATTCATGATAGTTGGAAGTCTAGACCAGTTAAAATAAATATTTGTTTCAAGAAGTCTTATCTTCCCCAGCCTCCAATGCTGTCTCTAGAAGGTACATTGCTGTCTCTGTGGGACACTATTCCATTAGTCAGGGCCATCTCTTATATCATGTTACAGACAAATGCCAGGACACTCTGCCTGTGCTGGGACGTCAGCCAATTGTGTGATTCCAATAGCAGAACACTGGCTCTGAGTCAATGCATCCAGTATTCCCAAAGTTTCTGGCCTCTCAGGAAAGCAGAATGAGCTTATTTTGCCATTACACAGCTTTTACATGGGAACTGACTCATCTTTTCCATGCATCTGCCCACAATATATCACACAGACAAGTTCTGACATCTTAGAGGCATCTCAGTGTCCCACACTTTCAGAGCAACCACACTGTAAATTTAATCTCTTCTGCACTCTGTCTGTAAAAAGTAGGAAGGAGTAGGTGTATCCAACCTAATTCTCCTCTCCTAGGCCATAAGGATTTCTCAAGGTTTTCTTCTGAAAGAGCAGGTCTCACTGTCTCTCTTGCCTCCTTCCTTGCAATGAATGGAGGGTTTCAATCATTTGTCTTTCCCCCAAGGAAAGAGGCTCATTTCTCCTCATATTCCCCATAAAAGGCAATGACAAGGAATGACCGCTTTTACTCCTTTGCCTCTTCTGTCTCTGTTCACCAGTGCTCCTTGGGAAGGTCTGGCACGTGGGCCTTTGATGTGCTGTATCTGACAGCAGAGTCTGCCCAAGTTCTGCTCAGAGCCTCAGCAATCCTTCTCACTCATGGTGCTGCAACATGACCTGCAAGACACAGGAACACATGGATTGAGATAAATGAAATAATATATGAATATATGCAGAGGTGCTAGATTTTAGTCCTTTAAGTGGCTTAAATCTGCAGGGCTGCTTTAGATTGAAGTTATATTTCTTCAATCTGCTCCAAACCCTGCAAGGAGGATTTTGCAGGAAAGGGCTACTTTGGACATATTAAAGGTGTAAACAGCAGAAAGCGGGGAGGAGTGGGGTACTTTTCTTCTGCTTTAGAAATGTTTTTGCTGCTGACTTGCATTCTTTGTCGGGATTCAGGCAAATGTTGGTGGTGTCTTACTCATTTTATGGAACCAGACAGGAATTTGTATGATGCAGCACTCGGTATTTGATCTATCCTATGCTCCATTATACCTGAAATGGACTTTCTTAATGTTTCCTGCATTAGGAGTACTTTTATGGCAGTCAGCAGAGAGAATAAAACTGTGATTGCATTGAAAGCCTCTAGCAATAGTATTGCTTTGCTAAGCGTAGGAAGAGGTGTCCTCTTTTTTCCTTAGGTGAACATTTCTTTTTTGGAAAGATTAAACACCTGACTACTCAGCTAGCAGAAATGTCCAGCTGCAGATCAGAACATTATGATATGTTTGTTGTCTAAAACACCTTGCGGTCTGCCAGAAAGTGCTACCTTTCTCTGAGGCCTGAGGTCAGCTAATTCATAATGATCATATAGTAATGACTTGCTCAGGGCTTGTCATTTCATATTATATAGAAATAAAGATAAAAAAGTGGATGGTATTCAGGAAGCCAGTGAGTAACATTAATTTCATAACCACTTAAAACCACACTGTCGCGGATGCATACTCTTCTGAGATTAAGATATTCAAGCAGGAAATTAAGAGAGCTTAATGTTAGCTTGCTGGTCAATATTTTCGCAAGACAAGAGAGTGTGTTCATGTGTGGTTTGTTTGTTTTGAAATATTTCCATATAAGGAGGAGGAAAAGTTTGATCTCTTCTCCTGGGATGATCTTCATCTATCTGACAGATCTCAGATGGAAGATTTATAATCTTTAAGAATATCACCCTTAGCTTATAAAGTCAATTTATCTGCAATCCCTAATTACATATAAGATGTGCTCAGTTTACAAGTTAAAATCTAGTTGTGGTGTTTTTATTTTCACTCTTCTTTTTAAGACACTAGCTTTGAAAACTCTTCCTGGAACAGGAAAATAAACAGTGTTTTCTGCTTCCAGTCCTACTTCTAACTACATCAGTTTCTCAGAGAAGAAGATTATTCCATTGGCAAAATGAGAAGCAGGATAAACTCCTTTTTACAAAAAGACTGTTTAGTGGTGGAAGGTTTGCAGACTCATTGGAGAAAAAGCTACACTATAGGGCAGAACCTATGAAGGTTGAAATAACTATAATTTATGTCAGTTGCCCAGAGACTCTTGCTGTTATCCCTTTATACTAACAAGCATTAAAATCCTGAAATACTTTAGTCTAAAATAATACCAGGATGTGTAGCGATAGTAGAAGGGGTAAGGGTTTTAAGCAGAAAAAGGGTACATTTAGATTAGATATTAGGAAGAAATTATTTGCAGTCACTTTAGTGAAGCACTGGAATAGGTTGTCCAGGGAAGGTGTGGATGCCCCATCCCCAGAGGTGTTCAAGCCCAGGTTTGATGGGACTTTGAGCAACCTAATTTAGTGGAAGGTGTCCCTGCTCATGGCAGGCGGTTAGTATCTAGATGATCATTAAGGTCCCTTCCAACCCAAACCGTTCTCTGATTCTGTGATTCTATAATTCTATGAACGCCACATATTTCAGCAAAAATCTTATTTTGCTGCAGCTGAGTATCTGGACCTGTGAGCTGATTTCATGTTTCCAGTTGAAATAATTATTTCTTTGGCTGTGAGAAGATAAATCCCATGTTTATGGTCAAATCAGGAATGTATTTTCTCCACTATTTTCAGCATCTTAGCTGAGGAATCTGGAGAAAACACTACCAAGATATATGAATATTCAGAAATTCACATCTGGGCATGGACATCCCAGATTAACTTCAATAAATGGTATGGAACATTGGCTGATCAGTGAGTTGTGACAAGTTCAACTGTTTTCCTCACCTTTCTGAAAGCTGGCTTCAGTCAACATCCTCATTCTGCCAACTGCGAAGAGAAGAGAAAAAAATAATTCCTATTGAGGCTTGATTCTGACATCAGTGGACATACAAAATACCTGTTTCTCTCTCAAGGCTTATTTGTCACCAGATATGGGTCAAGAATGAAAGAGTCACAGAGACCTTTACAGGACCTGAAGTTGCCCTATTGTTTGCCTGGAATTAAAGGAATTGTGTATGTCCTTTACAAATACAATGTTGTGTTTAGGAGTTCCGTTTCCTCAGGTGAAGTTCATAGTGCAGTCAACCTGATCCAGATGGTCCATTTGAAGTTTAGATCTTGAGGAGGGGAAGGGGACATCAGGTACACAGCGCATTTTTAAACGTTTTCACTGGCCTCCTCTTTTCATATCTATAAAAAGGAAAATACCACCTTTCTTGCATTTATGGCTGTTTGATGGCTGCTTTATAAACTGAATGGATACTCCTGCTGAAAGCCTGACACAGAGGGTTCAATGCATGGCTCCTGCATTGCTCTTCTATCCTAGGCATGTTGTTTTTTTAAAAAGGCATGTCCTTCTTTTAAGAAGCTATGTATCATCTTTAAACCAATGACTTGCAAACACATGAGGTCAGGTGTACTGGTATAGGATGGTATAAAATTAAATTTCTCCATAACAGTTAGTATGGTGCTCTGTTTTTGGATTTTTCCTGAAAACAGTGTTGATAACACAGGGATATTTCAGTTATTGCTCAGCAGGTCTTACGCGGACTCAAGGGCTATTTTGCATTTCACCCCATGCCACCAGCGAGTAGGCTGGGGGTGCACAAGGAGTTGTGAGGGGACACAGCAGGACAGCTGTTGTTAACTGACCAAAAGGATATTTCACATCGTATGACATCATGCTCAGCATATTAAGCTGGGAAAGAAGAAGAAAGAAGATGGAACATTCAGAGTGATGGTGATGTCTTCCCATGTCACAATTACACATGACTGAGCCATGCTTTACTGAAGATGGCTTAACATGAAATGGGAAGTAGAGAATGAATTCCTTTTTATACATTGCTTGTGTGCATGGCTTTTGCTTTATTTATTAAACTGTCTTTATCTCAACCCATGAGTTTTCTCACTTTCACCTTTCTGATTCTCTTCCCCAACCCACCATAGCAAGTGAGAGAGCAGCTGTGTGGGGCTGAGCTGCCTAGTGGGATTAAACCACAAAACCAAGTTTCTTGTGTAGTCATATCCAGACCTGTTTACAAGCAATAGGCAAGAGCAACAGCTTCCCAAATGTCTGTAATTTCGTCCATGATTCATTTGTAAAATGACTAAAAGGTATGGCAGAGGAGTAGAAAGAGTCAAACACTGCGCCTTGCTTGATTTATGGCCATGAAGCCAGTGCCCTCTGCAGCAGAAAGTGGGTGGTTGAAGGTCTATAACCACCTGTGTTATCACCCAAGGAATGGAGAGAGGTGGCTCACATTTTACTCTAGCTGTCACACACACAGAAAAATGTCTCCTCCCTCGCCTCCTCCCTTGTGTTACATTTTGATACTACAGTGATTGCAGTGATAGACCGAAGAATGGAAATGATGAAGTCTGGTGGTAACCAGAGACCCCAACTCCCCTAAGGTAGCAGTTTCTGCATGATGTAGGAGCCACAATTTAAAAAATGTTGTAGTGCATGCCATTACAAGAAATAATAACATATATAAAGGAAGAACTCAGCGTGTTCTGAATGTTGTCACAGCAATCACGATCTGCCTCATACCTGGGGAATTAGTGTCAGACATCCCTTGGTTTCTGTGATAGCAGAATAGATCAATTTTACCTTAGGGTGAGAATTTGCAGCAAAGTTTGAGATTTCTGTATCTTTATTTTTGTTTCAGTTTTCCAACTGATGGTATTTAGGGGTTTTGAAACCCAAAGAAGGTGATTTCTGAGGAAATGAATGTATCTCCTTTTCTATGAGGCAAATGTTGTTATTCGAGGAAAAACCTCGTGAACTGTAAAGTTTACAATTCAGCTTTTTTAACTTTTACAGCTATCAATATTTATATGAAATCTGTGAAACCTCAGAAATGCTGAGGCTTTAGTCACAGTGAAAACACAATGGCTATCTACAACCTAGATTGCCCCACTCAGGGCTCATCATGGAACTGAGGGCTGCAGAAATAGCTCAGAAGTGACCAGCCAGAGCTCGAGCAGGGAACTCATCCGCTAGGATAAATCTGTAATTGCTCAGTGACTATCAGGTTGGGCTGTCCAAACACAGAAAGGTTGCTAAGAAACACCATGAAAGCAAAGAAATATTTGCAGTCTTTCTCTTTACAAATCCATTCGGAAGACAGACAAAAGCCTGTATGCAATGTCAGATGATGGAAAGGAAATTGTGTACATGTGTATGAGGAGCATGTGTAGGGGATCAGTGCTGGCTACTCTTAGGAGGAGTCTGTTGCAGGAGTCCTCCAAATTTGGGACTTTCTCAAGCAGTCTGTTTGCCACTTGCAGCAAACACCACTACTGTTTTCCTACCTATAACGGAGCTGCATGGGACATTGTGGCTCAGGCTGCTTGGTTGCATGTGGGACCATGGGGTGACAGCTCCCATAATACTGCTTTCTAAATGAGTGTGATGCTGTCCTTATGAGTGGGCTGTGGATAAGGAGCCATTTTGACAGTAAGTTCAGTAGTGGCAGCATCTGATACAATGAGCTTTATAAAATCTGCACAGTTAATTCTTCCTTGAGACCAAAAACAGTCATGTTTTTTTTTTTTTAGGGAGTGAGAGTAAAGCCAGGGGGGAAAGTATTTGCTTGGTTTTAATGGAGTAGTTTTTCAATCACTTATATCTCAGCAGGCTGTAAAAAAGAAAAACAATAGTATTAAGGCACTACACGGATCTGCTATATTACATTGACCTAAATTCTATATCTTTATAAAACTGCAACAAATGGGAGATCCAAGAAGGAGTACATCTCCCCATGTCTGTAATATTTTTCAAGTTTTTTTTTTCCATCTGTGTCTGTAAGTGTGGCTCATTCAGCAGCCAATGAGGTAGTTATTATTAATGTGGAAGAGAGCTGAAGTCATTTGCTGGAAAGCTTGTGTCATAGCAAATGCAAAGCAAAGGTTTAGGTGAATCAATTTGCTGTTATTATTGTGTCCTTACATGTTCTCCAGCAGAGAGCTCTATTGAATTTACAGCCACATTTTGTATCACTTTGAAGTATTAACTACTTAATTCTACTGGTTCTGCTGCTGATGATAAACCAGATGTTTTATCATGAGCTGCGGTGTGGATTCTTACAGGTACTTATGTGCCAGTTCTCATTCATTTCCATAGGAGCTGGGTTTATCTGCTCAGCTGTACATGGAGCACTTTGATCACAAACTACTGCCAAGTTTTTTTTTCATTTTAACCTGCCTCTTGCATTAGGGGATGTTTTTCCTTCAAGATTTACACCTTAGACTCCTGGGATTATTAAAAAACCACAAGAAACCCTCTTTCATTTCTCCCCTCACTGTTTCTTCTTCTTGTTATCATTATTATTATTAATTTAAATAATAAGTGGAAATGTTAGAACTACCTTTATGAAATCATCATTGTTGCTTTGATCCATAGACTTCCATGGAACACTAAATGAGCTGAGGATGCTGAGGATACATTAATAGCTAAGACTATATTTTAGGCCAACCCCTCACTGCAAGTCTTGTTTTGATTTATTTTTAATCTCATTAATAGATATTATTAATTAGAAACTAATGTTTTTAACTTAAAACATTGATTTTGAACACTTTTTAATGTTCGTTCTTCAATGAAGACTTTCCATTTAAAAATCACAAAAAACCTAAAAATTAAACTTTCTATATTTTCCCTTTTGAAAATACTTGTTACATAAACCATTACTGTTGTATGTAGTAATGTTTTACGTAGTTCTCCAGAAGCCTTTCAGCTATGTTTTAGTAGATTTATTTTCAAATATGATAGCGAATGTGAAACATGGTGCCTTAGCTCAAGTTATTTTCAGCAAAGAACTGGGAGAACTTATTGGGACTGGCCTGGGGAGAAGGGAATTTTTTTTAATGTGTCTTATCGTAAAATGTATATAAATGCAGGGCTGGGATACAGAGTGCTTTTTTCTGTTTTCCTTGCTCAGAATTAATATTCCCATAAGCCATACGTAGGCAGGAGGTCAAAAAGAAGTATGTCAAAAGGAGAAAAAACATGGGATTTTGTAGATTTGTAAGCGGTTGATACTCATGTGAACGGCAACCCCTCTGATTGAAGAAAGTGCTGGACGTTGGATGCTCAAGATGGTTTTCTGGTCAAATCTTGCTTTGAAACTGGCCCTGCTTTGTGCAAGAGGTTAGAGTAGATGAATTCTAGATGTCCCTTTACACCTAAATTGTTCCTGTGGTTCTACAGTTTTGCACAAAAGACAGTAAGGCAGCCCTCTTCCAATAGGAAGAGACTAAGTAGAACTTACTAAGTACTTCTGAGAGTTAAAAAGTTGGAGAGAAGTAAAATGTTAGATTAAAATCAACTTTTTCCCCATCTCTTGCCTCCAAAAGCGCTGACAGTTTTGATTTTAGGGCTTAAATTATATCGCAGTGGCTGCTGAAATCTGCAGCCTGAAATGTCTGTGTTGCTGGAATACAACAGCAGTGCACCAGTAAATATCTCCAGGTTTAACTCTGGCGTATTCTTTGTTATTTAGTATTCCATCAATAACTTTGTTGTACATGCTTTCACACAGATAGTTCCTTTCTTTCAAGGTGGTTTAACTGCCTAGCAACCTCATAAAAATAAACTTCAATGTGCTGTAGTAACGGCTGAAAACCGTGTAGCTTACATTAATGTGACTGCAGCGTTTTGAGAGGTAATGGCTAAATTCCCTGACCCTTTTTTCTTTCTGTTCAGAATTAATTCTAAGAAGAGGCAATGTTTTTAAGGACTTAATTAGACTGATTGATAAAAAAATCAAGTAAAATATGGCTATTAAGTAAATCAGCCTACTTGAAGATGACTTTCAAAGACGTCAGTAAGAGCTGGGTATCTGCACAGTCTTCATGCCTTTGAAAATGTTGTTTTCTTCCCAGGAGAGGTAGTAAATTGAAGCCTTCTGGAAAGAAAAAAATGCATAAACTGCTATACATTCATCTTACTCTACCCCTGGAGATGCAGATGGCTGTTCTAGTGTGAATGACATATCCAGTCTTACGAAGATTTGAGTGTGAAACTGGAAACACTTATTACCAATTTCAGGGCTTACTACTCTGTGTAGTTCCACCCAGTAGCATTGTATTTATTATTTCCAAGTAGAAAAAATGTGCCAAGCAGTTTCTAGAAAATCATGTTTGGGTGAAAATATTGCCTTTCAGAAGTAACTTTAGACTATATAGGAGGATGACTCCTGAATGAGAGAATCACTGAGGTGTTTGGTCATTTGTAAGAATGGAAAGAAGTCAAACGAACTTAAATTTAAACACAATATTCAGAATTTTATTTTGGATCTTGTGATACTGAAGGCTACCAAAGTGAAATCATTACCTCTAAGTGGCAACTGTCATTTACAATATCTTACTCTTTCTCTCTTAATCTTGCAGAAACAAACCTCACAACCATGACCTGTAAAAGTGAACGAGGAGTCAAGAAAAAAACTGAGCTCTGTAATTGGAGCCACCTTTCGTTTTAGAGAATAGTTGGCTTACAGATGAGACTTTCAGCCTATATCTAAGAGACTGAAGTATGCACACTTCTCTTGCACTGATTGAATATTTTTGTAGTAATAATTTAATAGGAGATTTCATGGTCAGGGGGAAGTATCACCCTTTTTGGCAGCTGCTTCTTCCCACTGGAGCTGCAGCCTCTTTTACCTATGACAGTTGCCAGGCAGTCAATGAGTTAGACTGTGGAAGAGAGCAGCTCCATCCTTACAATCCTGAGGTGCTGTCATAGAAAAAGCTGTACATCAAACCTAAATGCTTATTTTCAGAAAAAATGTCAGTAAGTGTCAGTAAGGGGTCTATAGGCCCCTGCTAGCATTGCTGGTTCATCACGCATTTGCAATCACAAAGTCAGAAAGCAGTTATGCACATTTTCCTAATTGATGATCTTGCAATCCCGAACCTCCCTCTCAGAGCATTGTTTATGAAATTTCCTTGCATTAAAAAAATAACTGACTCTGTCAATGCCTTAGGGTACTTTTGGTTTTGTTTGTATAAAGCACCAAAAGAAAGACTTACTAGTCCAGGGTAATAATAAAGCCCTACCTTACAGTCTTACCATCTCTGACTAATTGGCTAACCTCTGCTAAAGCTAAAAAATATTTTTCAAAAAGGCTATTTTTACATTACCAGTAGAAAGAAACAACTGGTCAGTTTAATAATTATGTAGCAATAATCAAAAGGCAAAGGAGAAGCCATCAATGAAGTATTCATCACAAATTTTGCTTTTTGTAGTGTGCATGATCAATCAGGCTTATTCATGTCTTACCATTAAGAGTGTTTTACACGAGAAAATTATACCAAGAACCACAGAGTTTGACCACAACTTGAAACAATAACTCTTGAAATTTAGCTCAAAAATTCTAGAAATGACCACTTTTAATTGGATCTGAATATGAAATTTTGAAGCAATTCTTCCAATTTGAAGCAAGTCCCCATTTAATCCCCTGCGTTTTGAATCCTGGAACTGTCCTCAAGTGTGCAAACCAGATTAATTTTGGGGTGAAACCAAACCAGAAAACAGTCTCTGGAAGATGTTCTTCTGCACTCCTTCCATTACTGAGCTTTCAGCCCTAGGGACCAGACTGCAGCTGGACCCTTCCCCTTGCAGAAGTGCTGTACAGAATTGAGAGCTCAACCTCCAGCATAGATTGAGCACAGCACCCTAAACTAGACATAGGATCCAGCTCCCACCAGTGAAGGCGCACAGTGAAACCTGACTTTCCTTGAAGTGTGACATCCAGCTTGAAGCCTTGTTGTTCAGCATTTCTAATATAAATCAGGTCACTTCCTGAGACATCCAGTTCCAAAATTTGGACTGAGATACATACTTGACTCACACAAAAATCCACCCTGACTTTTGGACATGGACCAAAATGTTTCACTGAAGTTTATAGGTGGTCTTGCTTCAGGAGAATGCCGTTGGTAGATAACTACGTATGTGTGCACAAGCTTCTATACATCCAGAACTAAGAATTTCAGACTACCTCTGTGCTACCAAATTAGACAGAGTCAGGAAATGTCCCTTGGCACTGAATCTCAATTATCTACCTTGTTGAATTGCTGGAATTTTTGCTGGTATTATTTTAGCCAACCAGCACTCTCCCAAGCTATTCCTCATCACAGCTCAGTAATCAGCACAGACAGGTGACCATTTCCAAAAAGTAGATTCCATGCAGCTACACTTCCATGGATGGTGAGAGAGAGGTGGTTTGGATACTTTGGAGTAGCCCTTTCAATGCTCAGTTTCCTTAGTGCCAGAGAATGGTCCTAAGTGCATTTAATTTGTTAGTATAAAACTAGTTTATGTATCTCCATTCCCAGATGTTTACCCTAAGCAAAATATCATCTGAATATTTGATTCTAAGCTTGAAATCCAACAAACATCTGAAGAAAAATAGAGGTATCTAAGAATGGAAGATGAGATAATGAGATAAATGATGAGATTAACCGTGATTTTCGAAACAGGAGCTTTGCCTGCATAAATAAGTGCAGACTCATGACTGGAAAGTACATACTAGTGACATAGTGACCATTCTTTCATCAATGCAGCTTTACTTTCCCTAGTTTTAAATTACTTTTTGAATTATTCCAAAAGGAAGATGATGCTCATTCCAGAGTTTTGGCTTGGTATTAGCAGCTGATGACCATTGACTCACTAAACTGCACTACTCCAAAATGTTAATAAGACACAATAGATTGAGTCACAGCAGCCGAAATGATGTGAGCTTTGCTGCTTCCTGCAATGGGAGCAGTTGTAAACATTGTACAACTCGTAGCTGTGCCCGTCTGTGCTAGTGGTTTGTATTGGGGCAGCTGTGCCAGCCATGATAACATAGGAAAACCATCAGTATAATGGAACCTCAAATATGTCATTCTTATTGGTTTAGACAGACTGCAGACAGATGTTATTCTTTCTGTCCTGGTGCACTGGCTCAGACCTGATATTTGTCACTCATTCATAATGATGTGAGTACACTATGCAAATGTGAAGCAGGTCAGTGAGAACTAGGAAAATGAACTGTTACACTCATACTAGTCCAGGCATCAATGGGATTTGAAGGAATGGGATCCTTTGGAATCCCTTACATTTCAGAGGACGTTTTCACTAGGTGGTACTTAAAGTTATGCTTTCAAGGCAAATAAATAGGGCTTTTTTCCTTTTCTTCAATTATTCACAAATCCTGAAGTACTGTTTCTAAGCTGAAAAACATCCAGTTCAGCTGAAAGCCTCTCTGTTCCTTCCATCTCTTCTTCAGCATTATGTATTTCATCCTTTGCAGGGCTTATCTGCTGTCCCAGCACTTCTGTCTCCTAGTAAGTCTTTTCTCAGATGTCTGACAACCATAGAAGTGTTTGTAGCCATTAATCTCAGAGAGTGGATTTCCTTTATGTGTGGACTAATCAGAAACTGCAGATCTGCTTGAATTAGCTTAGCTGGTGACAGATTTCACTGTTTCCTTTCTCCACCTGCTCCCTCTATGTGCAGTAAGTCTAGACTCACAGACTTGCTTGGAACAATTCCTGCTTAAATGCCAACGATAATAATAAATCAGAAGGAAAACGCTACAGAAATAGGCCAGAATAAAGCTGGTTTTGCAAGCTGTCAGCCTACCTGAGGAAGGCCTGGAAGTTGTCCTTACAAAAAAGTATTAATTTTATCTTATAATAATTTCACAAGCTTACATATTAAGAAAAGAGATTATAAAAGTATTCACATACCAAAAGACTTTTTAAAACTTTTTCTATCAGAACACACTTTGATTTGAATTGTTTTACAGATCAGGTTTTTCAGATTCCTTTCTAGGAATTCTCTTTTAGAAGAAAACCCAGGAAGAAAATTCTGACCTTTTGAAATTTTCAGAATCAAATATTTAAATTTTTCATTTTGCTATGAAGATTCCATTCAGTATTTTCAATTGTTATTCAAAGTGTTATTATGTAATGTCTGTTGTGGTAAAAAAATCTGCTTTTAAAAATGTTCAAATATAACAAAACATTTAAGAAGTATCTTGAACACTTTGGTTTCTTACAATTGATGCATCATTCTGATGCATGGCATGCTGTCAACAGAGTGGGTGCTGTGATGCCAACCTTAATCATAGCAATAATGTCATTGCACCTCCTGACCATGGAGACTCTGTAAAGGAAAATCTACAAAACAAACATTGTGCTTCTTGCAGCAGGTGAAGGATAAGTCACACCTCTTTGGTGATTAGCTAAGTTCAGTGTACATGGATTTTCCTTTCATTACTGCAGAGATCTTACATCAGGTCACTCAGTGACCCACAGAAATGTCAGCTAAGTGACTACACAATCCTCCATGTTTCCTGTACCAGTTAAAAGACACAACCCTTTTATCTCTTTTACCTTATATTTCCGGTGGATTAATGAACATTAGGAAGTTCTCAGATAAAGGCCTCTGGAAATTCAGGCTGGAAGCCTCCTAGTTAGATGGTTCATCTGACCTAAAATTAGGTGTCTACCACTTGCCTAGACTTTTGTTATAGTTAATAGTGACCTAGCTAATATAGCCCATGGAGATTAGTGTATGATTCATCTGGCCAAATGCAGCTCTCTTCTTTAGGCTGAGATGAATCATGTCATCAACTACTACTTTAATTGTACTGACTAGCTCTCGGCTGGCTGCAAAGGTATTCCAGAGTGATTTGCTTAGATGTAAACTTTTTAAACAGTCACATTTAGTTGAATAGATCCCACTTTACATCTCTTAAGGGCTCTCATCAGTTCTGAAATAACTTTGACACTTGCATTTGAATACCTGAATTAAGAAAATCCGTTTGAGTAAGGATACTTGAGCATTCTGCTAAAATTAAGGGGTCCCTGCTGATGCTAATCCACTCCACAGAAAAACAGAAGTCGTGGCTCCTCCTGACACAGCAGTGAAATGTGTTGCAATACTTTTTTAGGAGTGTGGGCGATTTTTTTTCTTCTTAAGGAAGCAGCAAAATATTACAGCCAAATAAATAGCTCTACCTCCTCTCTGATCTACTGTAAGCACCTGGGAGTAAACCCTTGCTTGGATGGTATGACATTGTTCATGGATGGGAACAAAGAAGAGGCAACATCAGCTTGCCTCTTGCTGCACTGTTCTGTGGGAATGACACCTTGTCTCTGACAAATTCAGGGAGCGAGTCCTGCCTTTGACTTCAAGGGAGCCCAGATTTCATCCAGAAGGGTAAAGCTGAAAAATTACACAGCATTGAGCCAAGGGATTACAAAATCCATAACATTAGCAGCTGGAGTATGCAGCTGGGATTTAAATTTTGGGATCAAATTAAACTACATATAATAGATGCTCTGCTAAAACCAAAAGAGGAATAACCTGTCCAGCTATGTGATAGTAAGTAGACTTTTTTTCCCCTACATTGTCCCTCTTATAACCTGTGATAAGGAGACTCAATACAGTTGTCCACAGAGCTAATCATCCCCTGGGCATCATATCAGTATAAGACTCTTGATGGAAAAAAGATTTACTAAGGCTAAATATTTATTTAAAGTATAAGGTGGCTATTAAGACTTATCAGGACATTATCAATAAAGGAATAACTAGAGTTTAAAAAAAATAAAATTAAAATAAATAAAATTAAAAATAAAAAAAAATAAAATTAAAAAAAATAAAAAAATGTCGTGGTTATGAAAGAGTCTGTAAATTTTTTAATAACGCTTCAGAATAAGGAAAACCATTACCCTTGGATGCTTTCTGGATGTGGCCTCCAAATGTCACTACAAGCAACACACTAAGACGTTTTCAGGAAGCTCCTATATCAGAATTCGAAAGAGTACACTGGAGATATTGATTATATTGTATGTGTGCTATGTATTCTTTCTGATTAATTTAAAAGAAACATCTGCAATACCCCTCCTGGCACTGCAGATTTAGTGCCAACACAGTACTATTGAATCATATGCGATAGCAGGTGTTTAGAAGACTATTTAGGACATTAGCAGAGAATAAGACCTGGGCCGTTGTCTAGGGGAATGAACAATGCGGTGTGAGAAATTGTTCAGCGGTTTCCAGCAATGATATGAATACCTTGATACCCTCCACACATGCACATAATGCTGAGAGAATATAATGAGATATTCTGTGCTGGGAGGGCACATCTGGGAATTCCTGAAGAAATCTGCAAGTGTTTCTTTTGCCTTTGTAATGTCCTGTCCTCCCACAGTGACTTAGAAATAGACTTCTAGGACATATGAATCTCCACTTTCATTGCTGCCTCACCTTTTTTTTTCCTTTTTTGGAAAGTAACCTATATAAAATAACATATAATAATATTTCAGAAATGTTGCATGGAAAATTAATCCTAATTATACATTTCAATCTTTTTCTTGGAATAAACCAGAAGCTTTATAAACATTTCATTATACAGCTATGAAGAAAGGAAGAATATAAACTATTTTTAACCCATAGGATAGATTGCCTAGGAAAAGGAAAATGCAAGTAATGTGTGGGAAAACCGTGTTCATGTATCTGCCAGAGCACGTCCGTCACAGATATCAGCAAGGACAAACAGCAGTCCAAATTCCTCACTTCTAACAGAAAGAGGCTGAACTTTTTCATCCCTTGCATTAATTATTATCTTTGGAAATAAGACTAGATGTTTGTTTTCTGCTTTTTACAGTGTGTATTTCATCTAGATGGAATCGTCTGTAGAGGTATTATCTGCCCATGGAGAAAGAAAAAGCCCTTTATTTCTGTGTAGACTTCTCCTATAGGGTGAATTTTCTGCTGCAAATGCTGAGAAGACTCAATTAGATTATTATAATTAGGTGAGGTGAGCCTTATTCACAGTTCTTTGCTGGTGAATATATGTCATTAATTTCTACAGCATAGGATGGGATATCTTCTGTAAAGCATGAAAAATTAAGTTGTTCCACTGAGAGAAGCAAAAAGATTCTTTGTCTGATTAGCCTAAAGCCAGCTGACCAGAGCTGGAGAAATTAGTTAAAATTGTTGGTCTAACTGTGTTAGAAAGTGGGTTTGCATTTAGGTTTAGTTTCAGTACAACTCAAAGACTATTTTGCAGGTAATAAAATGTTTACAAAAACAGAAGTAAATTTTGGGTTCCTCAGAAAGGTCTCTTATTAAGCCAACTATCAAGAAAATTGTGCAGGGAGTGGAGATCAGTTTTAATATGTGAGCAAAACTGCTTTTCTAGAGCAGCATACGCCTGACATGGCCTGGTGTAAGTCGAGGGAGGTGATTCTTCCCCTCTATTCTGTTCTTGTGAGACTCCACCTGGGGTACTGTGTCATGTTCTGGAATCCCCAACTTAGGAAGGATATGGAGCTATTGGAACGGGTGCAGAGGAGGGCTACGAAGATGATCAAAGGGCTGGAACACCTCTGTTATAAGGACAGGCTGACAGATTCGGAAAAGAGAAGGCTCAGGGGGAACCTCATAGCGACCTTTCAGAACCTGAAGGGACTACAGGAAAGCTGGGGAGGGACTTTTTACAAGACCTTGTAGTGATAGGATGAGGGGTAATACCTTTAAACTGGAAGGTGGAAGGTTTAGATTAGACATTAAGAGGAAATTCTTCACAATGAGGGTGGTAAGACACTGGCACAGGTTGCCTAGGGAACCTGTGGATGCCCCCTCCCTGGAGGTGTTCGAGGCTAGGTTAGATGGGGTCTTGAGTAGCCTGGTGTAGTGGGAGGTGTCCCTGCTCATGGCAGGGGGGTTGGAACTTGATGATCTTTAAGGTCCCTTCCAACCCAAACCATTTTATGATTTTATAATTCTAAGCCTCCCCAGTTTGTTTACTGTCTTGAAAGGTAAGGGACCACTGTACTATGACTGGATGTTGTCCTCAAGGAATAACTGAGATTTCTTGAAGAGGGTCTTCATTTTCCCAGAGTTTCTCCCAACCTGGTTTCCTTCTCCCTCCCTCTGGAAAATGTTCCCAGAGATGCTTATCGGCTTCATTTCAGAAAACCATCTCCCCATTCCTTTAGACAATATGTAGACTGCACTCCTTTAAAATCAAGAATCCCTGATTTTATTACCCTCGGGCCTTGCAAGGTAGGCTTTTTCCCTTACCAAAAACTAAAGCAGCACTTTTTCTTTTTTTACTCATCCAGAAGTTTTGAAACACTATCTTCTCACAATAGAAAATACATGTTATGAATTAAAGGAACAGTGGATTTCCCTCAGTTCTACCTGGGGCTTTCTTTCTGGGGAGCACTGGCAGAGCTGTGGAGGAAAAGCTTATGCAGCTCCAGTCCAGCCTTTGTCTGACGGATAACTGCACCTGCGCTGTGATTTATAGACTTACTATGGCTGTTCTTAGCAGTCCCAGAATTTGGATGAGACATATTGCTGCATCTGAATGATGCATGATGCATGATGTTGCATTAAAGCTGTTAGGCAACTGAATCTTGAACTTGGTGGGGTATCTATAGACACATGTAGCTGGTTACTAAACGTATATGAGTCATTAACATGCAAAAATATTTCTTTAGAGTATGTTTGCTCCTGAACACAATATGGAGTGTGGAACCTTTGGATGAACTCCAAATTGTCAGTAGTAGAGTTGAGTGAATGACTCAGTGCAAGTAATGTGACTGATGAATTTTTCTTTCTGCTTATAAAGTGTCATCAGACACATCAACATTTTCTGAGACTGATTTGTCTCCAAAGAGTTTGTGGGAAAGGAATAAAAAAATCAAAACCACAAAACCAAACAAACCTTAATTCTATAGAACAATCTTGAGAAATTTGCTTTAGAATACCCACTGATCAACCCCCGTGGTCTAGTGCAAAAGGAGACTATATTGTAATTGAGGGAACCACAGAATAAGTGTTTCCTCTGTTCAGGAAGCTGCTGTTGGGAGAATTTATGGTGTGGCAGACGAAATTCTAGTAAGATGCCTTTATTTGTTAAGAGATGCTGGGTTAAAATCTGGGAAGGAAAGTGATGTGAGTACCACTGCTGAAAAACAACATGGAGATGTTCTTCTTCTGTCTACAGCAATGGGGAAGTTATCATTCTGAAGTGGTTTTCTGAGACAGGTGGAAGAAACAGATTTTGTGGATGTCCACATGCAAGGACTTCTAAGTATTTGGATCTATTGATCTGTGTAATACTAGGTCAGGAAGACAAAATCAAGAAGTTCTGTAAATGATACTCTCAGATGGTTGAGTTTCCTTTCATGTTTTGCCTGCAATTCGTCTAGAAAATCACAGGTGTTTAGAGGAAGATCTCAAGCTTCAGTTTGTATTTCTTAATGAGAAGTTTGATCTGGAAGTTTTCTCACAATTTATGACTATAATAGCTGTGGTGAGAACTAATCCACACACATAGATTGCTGTACTGCATTCAGGACTTTCTTGAAAATGATATTTTGCTGCAAAAAGGCATAGTAAATCTCCTTGACAATGGTAGACTTTGCTGTCTACCGATGCTCTCTGGATCTACCTCTTCTCTGTTCTTCCTTGTCTCACACCTTGTCAGTTCAGAGTACAAGCTGGCTGAAGGAGGGCTCTGCTCTCTGCATGCAGGTTTCCCCTTGCAATTAATATTCTGGCCTTGGAGAAGGTCTCCAAGTGTCCGCACTCCAGCAGTAACACAGCTGTAAAGCCTTCTGAGCTTTCTCCACACAACTATCCATGGATTTCATAGAATCATAGAATCTTCCAGTTGGAAAAGACCTTTGAGATCATCGAGTCCAACCGTACCCATCTTCTGCTAAACCATGTCCTTCAAAAACTAATCTACCTGTTTTTTAAGCACCTCCAGGGACTGTGACTCAACCAGCTCCCTGGGCAACCTGTTCCAGTGCCTGACCACCCTTTTGGTAAAGAAATTCTTCCTAACATCTAGTCTGAACCTCCCCTGGCACAGTTTATGGCCATTTCCTCTTGTCCTATCACCTGTCACTTGTGAGAAGAGATTGACACTCGCTCTGCCACAGCCTCCTTTCAGGCAGCTGTAGACAGCGATGAGGTCTCCCCTCAGCCTCCTCTTCTCCAAACTAAACAACCCCAGTTCCATCAGCCATTCCTCGCAAGACTTGTTCACCAGCCCCTTCACCAGCCTCGTTGCCCTGCTCTGGATGCACTCCAACACCTCAATGTCCTTCTTGTACTGAGGGACCCAGAACTGAACACAGTACTCAAGGTGTGGCCTCACCAGTGCCAAGTACAGGGGCACAATCATTTCTCTTGTCCTTCTGGCCATGCTGTTTCTGATACAGGCCAAGATGTCATTGGTCTTCTTGGCCACTCGGACACACTGCTGGCTCATATTCAGCCGGCTGTCAACCTACAGCCCCAGGTCCTTCTCTGACAGACAGCTCTCCAGCCATTCTTCCCCAAGTCTGTAACGCTGCTTGGGGTTGTTTTCTTCGAGAAGACTCTTTCATGTATCAGCTCAAAAGTAGAGTGAATACTTTGGGTAGACAATTAATCTTTCGAGGTTTAGGAAATCCCTTTTCTTTAAAAGACCAATAAGAAAATGGCTGTGGAAACACAAAATGGATTTTTCTTTAATGGTAGAAACATCAATGTCAGTATGATGAAGGAGGATCTTGCTTTTTACTAAGCTGTTTTTTCCCATCTATTACTGTTTAGTTAGTAGTGTTTAAACTGCATCATTATAATCTTTCCCTCTAATAAATGATTCAGCCTTTCTAGTAAAGCAAAATGGTTTATGGATGTGTAAAGCCAATCTGCAGTGCCTTGTGGCAGTGTTTGTAGAGGATGTAGTAAGAGTTTAGTGCCGTCTCTGGGGAATTGGACCACTATTATTTACAGTGAAGTGAATGTAACTCCTTGCATATAATTTCTGAAATGTCACCCTGATACAGTATATCTCTAAGTGCAAAAGGTTTTTGCCATCAAATTTTGGCGTGGACTTGGAATTTGAAAAGCAGAAACTGGTCCCGCTAAATAAAATGAACCTTGTGGAATCACGCCAATTGCTTCCTGCTAGTATGACCTTTTCTTCCATGTTTCTCTTTCCCTGTCTTGCTGATGGATAGGATGATTTTAAGAGACTTTAGTACACGATATAGCTGCCAGGTTTGGATTCACATCCAATTATTTCCAAAGGTCAGAGGCACTTGCACTGGGCATTCTCGTTTGTGTTCCTTCTCTTAATTTCCAGGAAAAATTGTGACAAAAATAAGACAAGGGATAACTCTTACTGAATAGATAGTTTCTTGGCTAGATATCACCAATATCTGTCTTATTATAACATATATTAAAAAAGAAGGCAATTTATTCCATAGCTACCTGCTCTAGGGCTATTTGTACCTTCCTATTCTAGCACTGGGCTTCCCTGGAGACAGAACTGATTTAGAGAGATTACTGGACTGATTCAGTCTGGCAGTTCCTGTGTTAACATTGGTCTTAACTTCTGGAGTTGTCAAACAATAAATAAATGAATGCCAAAACAAAACATGCTAGACTTCTTATTTTTGACATGGCAGAGGAGAGAAAAATCTGCAACACGTGCCCTCTGCAGTTCACTACAGTTCACTAGTCTAAATATCAGGGATACTTACACCTTCTTGGCCAAAATGGTAAGTTCACAATTCTTCTAAGGAAACATGAGTCGCTAAACACAAGACATAATGCTTAGGTCTCCTACTCTGCTCTATCTGTCCTGTGAAGGAAAGTTATCCATTTAAACCTTTCCAGATCAATGCCCATGAAAACCTTTCGACTAAATGAATCAAAATAAGAAAATAATAGACTAGAGCCATATTCTGGTTATCTAGATATTAAAACTCAAATTTATACTATCAGTCGCTATTTTTTTTTTTTTGAGCTCTACATGTTGATTTCAAATTTAAAGATTCTTTATCTTCTCTGAATTGTTTTTACATTTTATGTTTTTGTGGATCCAGATATTTGCTTTTTGGTTAGAGGGAAAAAAAATTCCTGAGGATAACGTTTCAGAATCTGTGCAAGCTTTAAAGTTCCTCTGAAACTACTTTCATTAGTTTTGCAAAAATTGCAGCCTTAAGGCTTTAAAAAGTGCTAAGCAATCAGCAGTCAGTCATTTGGGAACCTAATTATGGATTTAGGAAACAAATATGTCTTGGTCTATCACTTGCCTTGTATAATATATATAATGGGATTTAACCCTGCATCTGCTTGTACAGATGTGTAAATACTTGTGACTGCTGGGTACCAACACAGAGACATCTCTTTACGAGTATGTCTCTAAAAGATGTGGGAAAGCATGAGGTTTCTCCAACCCATCCACAGAAATCTCCCAGAGGCTGAAATAGGTATTTTATGATTTCAAATTACATCTAAGGTATTTTAAGTATCCCTGAGGAGACAATGATGACCTCTGGGATATGACTTGATATACATTCCCACATAGCTATTCAACATTATGTAGGAAAACTGTAAACATTCTCCTTTCAGATGTGAAACAAAGAGAATTAAGCAAGGGAACAAAGTTCTCTGAATTGTTTCCTGTTTAGGGACATTTCTTATGTTATGCCTAACAAACTCACCTCAGTTTCTGTGACATTTTAATTATTTCTCCTATCTTTCATTGCCAATAGCAACAGACACTTCAGCTTTTGAACGTAAAGCAAAATTACACTGAATGGATTGGTGCTGATAGTCTGACAGAGGGTTTGGAAGAACTAAGCCCACTTGGACGAATGAGAAAAGCCATGACCTTGAACTCATTTGTTCTCACCTCGTATTCTCACAACGATTAGACTTATTCGTCCCTCAGATCCTAATTTTCCTATTTTTCATAGACTGGGGTGATGCTTGCTGACTTGTTTGAGACTATAAGGCTTTTGGAGGAAGGTAAACCAAATATTTTCAGCTTCTAGATATAGGATGTGTAACATTGTGATGGATTACCATGGCTAAGGGTCAAACTCCCACCTGGGTGCTCTTTCACTACCTCTACTCAACAGACTGACATAATAAAGTAAGGATGGAAAAGGTCATGGATCAAGATAAGGACTGCTAACCAGTTACCATCACAAGCACTACTGACTTGAATTGGGGAAAAGCAATTTAATCTATTGTCAGTTAAAATAGATTCAAGTAGGGACAAACAACGACAAAAATGAAAACAACTCTTCCCCTTTACCCCTTGCTCTTTTATTACTCCTGACTCCTCTGTTCCTGAGGGGTGCAGGGTGCGGATGGGGGTGGAGGTCACTTTCCTTCCTCACTCCTCTTTCTGCTCCAGCACGGGCCCTTCCCCAGGCTGCAGTCCTTCAGGGATAACCTCCTCCTGTGTGGGCTCTCCATGGCAGCAGCTCCTGCAGGAAATATACCCCCATTGTGGTCTGGGTCCCTCCCCGGTTTGTAGGGTGGGTTTCTGCTCCATCAGGGTCTCTCCAGGAGAGGGGTTGTTTGATCTGTCTGGGACAGGCTGCGTCCAGCACTGGGCAAGCCCCAGGCTCTCCTTCCAGAGAACACACTGCCAGCACCTTGACAGCACCTGGGCACAGACACCCAGTACACCAAAACAAAGCCAAGGAGTTTCTATCAACCAAGTAAAGTGAAAGTTTATTATATTTTTGCTGTCAAAGTCAACACTTCCAAAGAGGTGATGACTTGGCCATAGTCAGTAGCCTTCCTTTCCAGGTGAGGTTTTCTCACTGATGCCCATGCCATGCCATTGCTCCTCAGGCATGCTCAGAGGATCTGTGCCTGCCGCCAGGCCTTCTGCCTTCACACTGATGGATATCTGCTTCTCTCCAGGACAGTTATCACTGTACCTAAATGACTTCTACTTTCATATTCGTTTTGGATACTGGGTTTAATTTTGCTTTCGTGCCCCGTAACTCCTTCTACTGTGAAAAGAAAATACATTTCTCGTGCCACAGAGTCTGCTCTTATGTGTTTCTGTTGTAATATGTTTCCTCTTAATAGGGCTAAAAAGCAGGCTGTGAATGCCATATTTCATTAAAATGGTGAAACGTTTTCTGAAATACTTAAGCAGAGGGATTCCTCTGAGGCTGTCAAATGCCCCTCTCTGAGTTCTTGCTAAGAATTGCTAACAAGGGACATAGGCTAAGGTTGTGAGTTTAGGTAAACTCCCCATTACAGCAGTGGACCAAATGGTACTGGTCCCCACTGTACATGATTCAGAAACTGGGAGGAAAGGCACCCTAATAAAATCTGCAGGTGATATTAAACAAGGAGGTGTCACGGATGTCAGCAAGTATAGGAAAATAATACAAGGATCTTGAAGCGAAATGAACATGGGAAAGGAAACAATGAAATGATATTGAGGGAAATTAAAACTCTCATCTGTGTGTGTTGAAGCAAAACTCATCTCAAACATCCTCCAATTAATAAAAAAGAAAAATCTGAGAAAGAAGTAGGCTAAACCTACAGAATCTACAAAATTCTACAAGCAGGGAGACTTTCCTCATACTCCTAACTACACTAATTCTGGAAATTTGATAGACAGGGAATGGGTTTGCCTGAGAGGTGGTGAGGAAGGATGTGTTAATGGAGAATGCTCCTGCCCACGTTATCTACTGGTGGTGTGTGCACACACTCTTTTATCACTCTATGCAATTTCATCTATATTGCTGTCACGCCTCCCCATCACACAGGAGTTGCTTTTCCCCTAGAGGATCTCTCTCAGGTGATTCCCTGTTAAATTTCCTGTATTTTTAGGGCCAGGAAACAATTAGAGACATATCAGGAGAGGCACAGAATTAGAGAAACAGCAAGAAGAAAAGATCCTTCTGGCAATGAAATTTTGAAGAGTAGCTCAAAGATGAAGAAGACAAAAAGATATCAAAACAGGAAACTAAATTTCAAAGAGAGGAGTTAGAACTGTTAATGCTGGTTTTGGAACAGAATACTTTACAGAACTGATTCTGCACTGCACACAACTGAGATTTGTAATTAGAGCTGGTCAGAAGGTAAGGCAACTTAACTTTTTTTTAAAAATTAAAGTACTGCAAAGAATTGATCTGAAATTGTATTCAGGGTCAGAACTATCACCCTTCTTCCCTGCTGCTTTATATCTGGGACTGCTAGTCCTCCAGGCATGAAGGAAGAAAACCACCTCAGCCAGAATCCAATGAAGTAGTCAGTTTTAGTCCTGTTATCTGATATGAACTAACATTCCCACTACAAACTGCCACTTTAAATCATCAATTGCCAATGATTAAATTAGCCTATGTCTAGTTAGCTATCTAAAGGTTCATTCCCTTTTGGCATTTTATTTATGATCTGTCTGATTGGGGAGGTGGAAAATGTCCTACATCATCTTGTGGTGGTGAGAAAAACTAGATATTTGTGAAAAACTAAAAGTTTTTCACTATGCAGAGATTAAATAAAAATATGTGTTGAGAAGAGGCTGCTTTTATTTTTATTTCACAGTATCACAGTATCACAGTATTACAAGGTTGGAAAGGACCTCTGAGATCATCAAGTCCAACCTATAACCCTACACTAACACCAACACTAACACCAACCCATCATCTAAACCATGGCACTCAGTGCCTCATCCAGTCTCCCCTTAAACACCTCCAGGGTCGGCGACTCCACCACCTCCCTGGGCAGCCCATTCCAATGGCCAATCACCCTTTCAGTGAAGAACTTTTTCCTCACATCAAGCCTAAACTTCCCTTACAAAGCTTAAGTCCATGCCCTCTAGTTCTGCCACTGGTCACCTGAGAGAAGAGACCAACCCCTGCCCAACTACAACCTCCTTTTAGGTGGTTGTAGAGAGCAATGGGGTCTCCCCTGAGCCTCCTCTTCTCCAGGCTAAACAGCCCCAACTCCCTCAGTCGCTCCTCACAGGGCTTGTGCTCCAGCCCCTTCACCATCTTCGTTGCCCTCCTCCGAACACATTCCAGTATCCTAACATCTTTCCCAAACTGGGGTGCCCAGAACTGGACACAATATTCAAGATGAGGCCTGACCAGTGCCGAGTACAGGGGGACAATAACGTCTCTGGTCCTGCTCACTACACTATTCCTGATGCAGGCCAGAATGCCATTGGCCTTCTTGACCACCTGGGCACACTGCTGGCTCATGTTCAGCTTCCTGTCCACCAGCACTCCCAGGTCCCTTTCTGCCTGACTACTCTCTAGCCACTCTGTCCCCAGTCTGTAGCTCTGCATGGGATTGTTGTGTCCAAAATGAAGTACCTGACATTTGGACTTATTAAACATCATCCCATTAGAATCAGCCCATCTCTCTCTATTTGAGAGAGTATGTTGAAATAAAGCCCAAATGAATCTAAACATCAACAGGGCTAGAATATTCTGAAAAACCTGAAAGGCCATTTTTTTTATTAACAAGCAATGTGAGTGAAAAATGTTAACCAGTTCTATTTATAACTGGGGATGGGCAAAGATGATGCATTTAAATGTGGATGTAGGAAGCATTCATGTTTCTATAGTTTGTGAAGATTCTAGCTGATTTCTCTGAGATGTAAACTAAGCAAGCATATAGGGTCTAATTCTTTACTACCATAATAAATTCAACAACTCTGAAGTCATCAAAGATATGACAATTTATGTTAATTAAGATTTTCTTCGTAATACTCTGGATACTTCACTTTTTTGGATTCAAACTTCAAAATGGAATCCATTCCCTAATAGGTGGTACAATATCCACACTAACAAACTGTTGATGACTTCTGCCGCAAGACACAGTAGTGAATGCCACTCCATATGGCCTTATTTTTGGTGTGACATCATGTGATATTTCTTTATCTCCTCTGTTAACAAGACCTACATCAGGTACTAAGCTCTTGTGTTTTATTTGTAATCCATCATTCACTGCATGGCACAGCTTTTACTGACAAGTAATTCATTACTTTATTGGATCAGTCACTACTCTGCCTGACAACATTTGGGGCAGATTCATAACTTGAAGTAACTAAACACAGCCAAAGCTGCTTCCAACTTGCTTTTGACTTAACCTTTCCCCTTACTGAGTCTGCCTTCCCCAGCTGCATGATTTTCAGAGCACCCACAGCTGTAACTGAAGTGAGTAAATGAAATCCTGGCTTCCAGCTGCAAAGATCTTACTGACCTCAGTTATAAAAAGGGGATTTTACTTACTGGCAGTCACTTAACACCTTTGAAAATCAGGGATTTAACAACTAGCCAAAGGTCAAAGTAGAGATCAATGCTAGAAAGAGGACGAGACCTCTTTAGGTTCTAAGTCACAGCGAAGTCCTGGAAGCACAAGATGCTTTCTTCCCAGGTGCCATGTCACAGATTTTTCTGCCATCTCTGAACCTTTTTTCCTAGTACTTGCTGGACTGGGGAAGAAGTGTGATAGTAAACTGATAAAGTTGCAAACATGCATCAGCTACTTTACCTTGCTGTGTGAGGGAATTTTAACATTCTGGGAAGAAAAATGTCTCCAGGCAGGAGGAAAAAAACCCACAAAGTAAGTTTTCAAAAACTCAAACTGTAAAAGAAGAGTGAAAAACACAAGCTGTTAAGAGTATGAAAGGTTCAAGAGGGTAGGAGCTCTGATGCCTTGAGATTTTAAGAAGGTCTATGTTGGCTTAAAAAGAACTTACCCTATCTTTTTTCCTACTTTGAGAACAGGGGAATATTACCCACTAAAAGAAAGAAGAGAAGACACCTGAGTGCTTTGAAGGCTGTCAAGTGTGCTCACCTACTGGGGGAAAAGAGAGAAGGGAGAGCCAGCTTGTGAGAGTCCACTGTGTCAGAAAATGAGCTGCTGTTAGCTCTGCGAGGACAGAATGATTTTCTTGATGTAGTTTAACAAGTCAGCTTGCTAATCCAAAGGTTATATCCTTGCTTTTTGGGCAAATATTAGGCTGCAGAAACTGTTCCTTGGGACCTGGGGCAAGATTGTTACTACAGAGCACAGAGAACAGATCTTTGATTAGCAGAGTGAAAAAGATTGAAAGCTGTAGAGAAAACATGTCTAATCCAGATCCTGCTCATACCAGTGTAAACATTGTTTAGTTTCAGATTAACACTGGCATGAAGGAGACCAGCTTCAGTCTTGATATTCTCACTGCCTTTTGCCCACTAAGTGTTTGTGTTCTCTCCCTTAAGTACACAAACAAAAATGCAGTTCATACTTGTATTTGTGTGGTCAAACATACATTTGGAAGATGAGAGGCTTCGGATTCTTGCATTTTTGTTGCTTTAAATAAGAAAGTTTTTTTCTCAGTTTGAGTACAGAACATCCAAACCCAAGCTGAAGCATTGTAGGTGCTTATAGGACTTTTTCACAGAAACCAAGGAACCAATAATATAGTGACTAATGAAGTTCCTTATTATCTTCTGGGGAGAAAGTGTACTGTAAGAATGTAGTAGGTTAGTATCCAAGGTGCTTCAACATAAGGATTGCAGGAAGGTTGGGTTTATCATCCATTCTTTATCACTTCACACTCTACAGTAGTGAAGCATGATGTAAACCGAGCTCCTATAAACTTTATGCTTTGATCTCATGTCCTCTTAGATAAACATTATGATCTGCATCTGTGAAGGAACTTGTGCTGTGGATACTCTATTCATACTCTGGGTGATGCAACAATACCATGGACATCTGAGGTACATACAGAATCAGAAAATGTTATTGTGGTTAGGACTTGAGCTATCAGCACTATATAGCTATGAACTGGACCATCAAAGAGACAGACTGGTGCTACCTTAGTAAAATTGGGAAATAATGAATTCTACAGAATTCTACTTATAAATCTGCAAGTACCACAACAGAAACCAGGTTTTGTTCTCTCCTGACAAGCTGGATAGGTGCAGGTTACCTCTGCTTTGTGCCCATAGTTAATCATTTAACTGTGATTTAACTCATGCATGGTGAGAAGGAATTTTTGTCATTTGCTTTGAAAGCTGGCAAGCTGGCAAGTAACTGTAGGATTCACTGAGTTTGGAAGAGGCTCTGGGCTGATCTGCCACAAGTAAATGATGTTGTTTTCCTTGATCAGTCCACCAGAGATGGTATCTTGAGTGGCCTTCATCTAAATTTCTTGCATGCTGGAATCTGACAAATACAACAATGATGTTTTTCCCTCATTTGCAATAGCACTTTTCTTTCAATTGTATTGAAATACCCCTCAAATGCCAAACTTCTTTGGGAAAATATTCACGTGTTAGTTTTAGTAATACAAAACTATTATTACTGCCTAACTCCCAGGGGTTTTGTGAAGCTTGTTTAATTGAGGTTTGAATTGTCATTATTTGTGAGATGAGATTATATATCATTCATGAGCTTTCAAATGAATACTGGTTTGTCTGGAAGAAAAAATGCTGGCAAATCCTAAAAGTTTCATGATTTTCAACGCAAAAAATTATTCCTCCAAATATTTGTTCTGTATAGTTTTTTATTTGTTACTTTCCATTCACTATCTGCAGTTTGTCATTTGTTATATTCCTGTCTAGAAAATTCAGTCATCCAGTCAGGTACCAGAAGTAATAAAATGTGACTTTTATGATCGTTCACCCAGCATAAGTAACACATAGAAGAACTTGCACAATCAAAGCAAACAGTGCATGAATAGTATGTAGAAAAAAATTGTTTACATGAGCTATTCCATGAATATTTATAAACTAGAAACATATTTGTAGAAATTAGGATCAGAGTGCAGGGCCAAATTTGCTGTGATTCAAGTTCTACCCATAATTTATTACAGCTTTGGATTTACAGATGGGTGAACTCCAACTTCAAGTTCAGATGAGTTACAAAAAGTTGTACAGCAACTTGATGAGACCAGAAGGGAAATGGTAATGTGACAATGCTTTGACCCTGCACAGCAATGCTATCACTGCCTCCCATCCCATGCAGCTGTGTCGTGATCCCTCCTAGATCTCACTGTGGAAATGCAGCCATCATTAGCATATAATTAAATTCATCTGTGCTCTATACTTGCAATTTCCTCAGTTTCCCATCATGGGAAATTTCCTCAGTTTCCCATCATAGGATGGGAGATGCTCTTCATGAACCAAAGGCAGGAGAAACTGTTGGAGAAAACCATTGTACAGGCTGGAGGTGTTTTAAAGCTGCCTTAAGCTTAAGAAAGCATTGTGACTCAAATGCCTTCTGTGCTTCCAACTAGCAGAGATCCAATCTGTTGTAAAAACCCAACATGACTATAATAATCATAGAATCATAAAATGATTTGTGTTGGAAGGGACCTTAAAGTTTGTCCAGTTTCAACCCCCCTGCCATGGGCAGGGATGCCTTCCACCACATCAGGTTGCTCAAAGCCTCATCTAACCCAGCCCTGAACACCTCCATGGATGGGGCTTCTATGACTTCTCTGTGCAAGCTGTTCCAATGCCTCACCACCCTCACAGTAACAAATTTCTTCCTAACGTCTAACCTAAATCTGCCCTCTTTTTTACCCCTTGTCCTATCCCTGCAGCCCCTGATAAAAAGCTCCTCTCCAGCTTTGCTGTAGATTCCCTTTAAGTACTTGAAGGCTTCTGTAGGGTCTTCCTTGAGTCTTCTCTTCTTTAGGCTGAACAAGACCAACTCTCTCATCCTGTCCTCTTTTGGAAGGTGCTCCAGCCCTCTGAATATCTTCATGGCCCTCCTCTGGCCTTCCTGTGCTGAGGGCTCCAGCATCAAACACAGTACTCCAGGTGAGGTCTCACGAGACCAGAGTAGAGGGGCAGAATCACGTCCCTTGCCCTGTTGGTCATTTCTTTTGATGCAGCCCGGGACATTGTTGGCCTGGGCTGCAAGAGCACTTTTGCTTTGCTAAGCCTTTCATCCATCAGTATCCCCAGATTTCCCAGAGCAATCAGACAGATGGACATGGAAGTGAAGTTTTCTTCTTTGACAACATTTTTTTTTTTGCATTGTAGATTTCTCTTTTTGAACATATATAAAACAGAGCTCTTGCATTTGCAGATTTCCCATGCATTTTTACATAGCCAGAGGATCACAGGGCACAAAGCCGCTATGCATTATCTCCTGTTAAAAAAACATATCTTCTTAGCCACAAAATAAAGCAGGGACTTAGATTAAAAGAAGCAGAGAGCCTGAGAGCATAAGCAATGTATTAAAATCCCCTTTGGTCTTCCATCTGGCAATAAAATCCTGCCTCATATTTAAAACAACAAATGTTACATATTTAAACAAAGACTGCATGTGTTACACCGACCAGCTGCATAAATCCTAGTAGTGGCCCTGGAAAATTTGTTTTAAGTGAGGCTGAAGTTACTCATGTTATTTCACTCTATCAATAGCAAGTACATTAACATTACCTAGTGTCTGCAAACACACTATCAATTTAGCTTGTACTGTCCCAATAGAGGGAAAAGAATTGTTTAAGGCAATGAGGCGTATCCACTTCCACTCCTTGGAACTCCTTACTTCCAAATAATCAATATTAATGTGGTGAAGGGAGGGCAGGGAGGAAAAGGATCCTCTGACTGGTTTATCAACTAAAGCCACATCATAGAACGATTCTGATGACTCCTTACCAGACTGAACAGAGACTAAATGGTTTACCAGGGGTGGAGGCACTGTCACAGTATCCACCCAAAGTCAGGATTAATATGACATGTGGCAGCCAGGACGTTGACAGATATTACTTTCCCTTTCTAAAATGATACTTTCTTGATCATAGAAAAAGATCAAATGTGTTCTTGAAAATACCAGCTCACTTCAGTATTCTCTTTTTTTTCCATTGGGAAAAATGTTTTTTACAGGAAAGTAAGGTTTTTTTCTCTGATGAAAACTACTTTTTGCCTACAGGTCAGATGAACAGCACAACAGACAGTTCTTAACAATATCCCAGGCAACTTTGGCAAAGCATGATTGGCAGGAAGTGAAAAACTGAAATATTAGGGGGGGTCATTTTTAAGAAACATGACCTGAATCTTCTTCTTTAAACCACAGGAAAAGTAATTGCCATGGAATGGTCTTTTGTCCTTTTGACCTTCAGCAAGGAAAAGTTACTTTCAAAATTACATTATGGTAGCAAATGCTGTAATCTTTACATAGACTGAAGTTGGAGAGGGATGGCAAGCACACTGCAGCAATACTAAAACATTTGTTTCTGGCTATCCACAATAACATATTTCCGCTTCAAGATATAGATAACATTCACAAAAAAAGCTCATCTGGGGGGGAAAAAGAGATGACAAACAGTGTCAGGAAAATCAGGTTATTTTTCATGTGTGTAACAAAAGTAGGATACAGTTCTGTGTAGTTATCTTGCTACTGTAAGACATGAAACACAGGTGCTTTATTTTACTCTTTCTTTCACTAGTTATTATATCAAATTAAACTGTAATGCCTAAACTCATGCCTCTACACATAGATTAATTATATGTGAAAGCACTACTTAGTGCTTGTCAGGCCAGTGATTTGGGCTTTATAGAGAAGTATATCCCAAATGTAGAACAGGCAAGTTGTTCATATTGTCCCTTAAACATTGTGACTCCAGGGGATACTTCAGTGCCCATGGGTGGGTGGCTTTCAGGCTGGAATTAGAGCATTCAGCACCTTGTAGGATCATGACACAACTATGCAATGATAAGGGTGATGATCCAGACTATAAAGTGGCGGCAATGAGGAGGGATTGTTGACCTTTTCCATGTAGTCTTCTTTTCTCAATGCTGGAGGAGACCCAACCATTGAGACATCTGCCATTTTGTAGGATGGTTTGTCACAATGATCCAAGGTGGAATATAGCTCACATAACTTTATGTATCTATCATCTGCAGTGTAGACTTCAATGCAAGCTAACCAGAGAAGACCTTCTTTATACACAGCAGAGAGGAGTGGGCACTTTTGGGATGTAACATCAACTTCCTTCAGATATGTATGATGGAGTCCGATTAACCGCACCCTGAGCTCCATCTGTAATCAAATGCAGTCTGATAAGTTTTATTCTCTCCTCAAAGTGAGGACGCTCTCCACTGAAAAGTGTGTGCTGTACGTTTTGTGTGTTGGATAACATAACGTGAATCTGCTTGTAAATGTGTGGCAGGTTTATACAGCCAAATTGTGAGAATTTAAAAAAGTGAATCAAGGGTCCATAACTAAGAGTAATGGAGTGATATTGAGACAAGTAGTATAGTGAAGTGTCAAGGAACGCACCTGGAACTGCACGGGCTTGGATTTTGGAAGATGATCCTGGGGGTTGAACACTACATAAAGTGTGTTTAACTATGTCTAAAAGGCACAACATTGGACTCGCTGGTTCCCAGACTAGATAATTTCAGGGTTTTTTACTACCCTTTATTCCCGGTACTAGGCTCTAAATCATTGTTTAAAACCTATATGACCTAATTCTTCTCTGGGGTAACTTACCTGAAGCTCTCAAGGGTAAAAATGAGTCCTCACAAGTAGGAGAGAACACTGCAACAGCTAGAGGCAACACTAAGAAACAATTGAGATTTTAGTAAGAGATAAATTCAGCTTAGCGTGAGGTAAGAAATAATACCATTTTCCCCCAGTTTTACAGAAATTACACCCTAGAAGACCTCCCCTAAAGGATATCCAGTTTGAAATACTATGTTAACAGAAAAAAAATATCATTAGCTGAGGGCATATATCAAACTTTTCTCATCTTATTCTGAAGATAAAGAAAACAGGAAAGACAAAATATCTCAGTGAATGCATCATACAATAAGTACCTATTTAAAATATATGATTTCAAAATGCTTGTTTGAAGAATATCTGCCTGCAACAGCTGCTTGAAACATATTTCTTTACGTATTTCTATCACATCTAATTGTTTCAGTTCTTAGAAATAGTGATTAATATATCCTCCTACCTTGATAAGCCTTGCCCTCATTCTGAGGAGAAATTTATATTTTTATCCTCATCCTTAATTGTCAAATATTGTTTTAGACACTGATGAATGCACTGAGTCTAGATTTGAGATTTCATGTCTTCAGCATTAACCAGGTTAGTGGAGGTGAAGGGTCAATGTTCCTTGGAAACAAATAGGAAAAGACATAACAATTAGGTAAAGAGACGTGACTCAGTAAAAGTTAGAATGATTTATTAGAAGGTATAAATATTCAGGTTTTTTTAACCTTGCTTTCTGGGAAGATCTGAAGAAAACATCAACAAATATGGAATTGCTTTTATTTTCATATCCCTGTTTAGAAACACCAAAACAAGACAAGAACAGCAATCAAATTGTTAATTCTCCATCCTGAGAGGAAGTTCAAATCTTCTGAAATAAATATCTAAAGGGTGGATGTCAAGAGGATGGGGCCAGACTCTTTTCAGTGGTGCCGAGTGATAGTACAAGTGGCAACAGGCACAAACTGGGGCACCTTAATGTGAGGAAAAACTTCTTTATGGCGAGGGTGATGGAGCACTGGAACAGGTTACATAGGGAGGTTGTGGAGTCAGTCTTCTTCTCTGGACATATTCAAACCCTGCCTGGTTGTAGGTGAACTTGCTTTATGCGGGGTTGGTCTAGATGATCTCCAGAAGTCCCTTCCAACCTTGACTATTCTGTGATTCTTTAAATACTTTGAGAAAATCCCAGGAGATTTCCTGAGGAATTTTATATCTTTGGAACATTCAGGGATTTCAAAGCTCTGCCTAAAATATATGCACTGAGATGAAGAAATATGAAGGTAACTGTAGGCACAGGTCCTTCAGCTCTTCAAAACTCAATAACAGAAGGATCAAGCCCTAGCTGACTAGAAACAATTTCTCATTAGTCATTGTGAGTCTTAACTGGACAGTACTAAGAAGAATAATATTCTCTTACCCTTGCACAAACAGTAATTTGAGATATATTGGAATGTACTTAGCACAAATGTGGAAGATAGGACAAAAGACAGGCAGTTTGTGGTTGCCCTGCTTGAAGGAAACATCCAAACACTGCCTTCTGGCTAATGTGAGATGTGTACCCTGGGCCTAGTCTTATGGAAGGACAGCAATACAGTGTTTGCCAATGTGTTTTACAATGGCCAGCATAGGGAAACGTTCAGGCAACCACACTACACTCCCCACCTGAACATGAAATGAAGCACTCCCACATAGAGCTAGTGCTGTGACAGCATCTCCAGTACATGCTGTGACTATGCTCTTCCAGGTTCTGCACCTGCAGATTTTGTCATTGCTTTTTCTCAAAAAAGGGCTGACAACCAGGTTGACAACTGGCCTCAGTGTGACATAGAGAGCAGGAGAGACTCCTCCAGCAGCAATACTAGAAAGAGCAGATCTCATAATCTTCCCGTTCCCTCCCTGCATTTATGTGCAAAGCCAAAAGAGCAAGTAGCAAGTAACCTCCTGCTCCTAGTTCAGCACCCGCTGCCTCACTAGCTCCAGCATGCTCCAACCCTCTTCTTTAAGTGAAAATTTGCACCGTCATCATCCTCTCAGCTTATCTCCTGTTCACATTTATTATCGATATCACCTATCAATAAAGCTTTCCATTACTTCAAGAGTTTGACCTGTCTGCCAGATCCTGACTTTAAAATATCTTTTCCTTATCCTCATTATATTTTTAATGTTATATGCTTTTTTCTTTTCACTCCTCTCCTTGTCCCCTTCCCCACAAAGAGCGGGAGAGAAAGGAATTTGTTGAGAAAAGTAACAACGTTGGTGTTTTAAGCAGTTGCTCCCACCCTGTCCTGCGGGCTGCTATCCAGTTTACCAGCATCTGGTCTCCTGGAAGGACAGCAGAAACACTTGATTGATGCCCTACTCAAACATAGGTACTTTCTCAAAACTACCACATGAGAGAAGGAAACCTACTTATTTCCTACGGTTTTGCTGCAAATAGCTGTGTTTGGTCTTTGAAAAGATAGCCCTCTTCAGCAGTTTTCTCAGCTTTATAATTTGCAGTTCTCAGTCCATTTTACCTTCTGTTTGTTTTCCAAATCAGCTCATGTTTTTTTCTTTTATAATGGCTAAGATAACATCCTGTTACTCAGAAGGCACAGCATCATTAGAATAGTTTTATCTGAGAACAGAATTACATCTACCCAGAGACAGCCTGAGCACTGAACAGAAGCAGGATTAGTAAATTATTCTAATATTTGATTTGACAATTTTGTATAATTCAGGAACCTGAACACAAAGCATTTGACAATGATACCAGCATAATTGAAGCATACATATTTTGAGACCATAGTGGAAGTTTCTTTCCCCTTTATCTTTTAAACAACTCTCTCCTGATTGCAGTCTAACACAGGATTCTGTTTCTTGCTGCCATTTCCTCTCTCTGTTTGCTCTGTGAGTCTGTTTGGGTCAAAAGCCAGAATGTTTCCAGAAACCTAATCAACCAATTATGTCATTTCCCATTATTACAGTTAGTTAATTGTGTAAGAATAACAAGAGAAGAAAAGCAACAGCCAAGCAAGATTCAGCTTTCATCTTGGGTGGAGTGATTCTAATACACTGCTTCTGCCCATCTTTGCCTATTCAGAGACTTAGTGAGACTGTTAAACCTTTCAAGCTTTGCCAGACTGAAGTCCATAGCAGGTAAAATTACTACGGTCACAAGCAGTCACTGATCCTCTGAGCTCTACATGCCACATCGTGATGCTATTCACAATGCGAATTTCAGTGAATGTATGGAAGGGCTGTAATGTGATTTTTTGTGACTGCAAGAATTAATTATAAGGTGCAGAAGTAAGAAGAAAAAGAGAGTATTGTTGAAGATTTTGTAAGTATCTGAACAGAGAAGACAGCAAGTCAAGTGCTCTTATGCTGTCTGAAAGACATGCACACATAATACAATTAAGCAAACATCTTCCAGCTTGGAAACAGTGCACTTAATCTGCTGACTGAGTATCAGCAATATGTGCATCTTTCCACCGTGCATCAAATAGCAGCACTAACCATGATCTGAGATACACAGGATGCTCAGGTACAGTTGAGCTGTCTGTGAAGTGCATCTTGTTGACAGTCCCTTTAGCACAGTCTATACCTGAATACAGAAAATAAGATGGTGAATACCTTAGTGCACACAATTTTTTTGCCTGTTGTAGTTCAAAATGTTGGCTTTGCACACTGTCTACATCCTGACCTACCACCAGAAGAATTTCTAAGGCAGGAAAATGTGTCCATTTTGCTGCAACAGAACAGCAATGTGCCCAAATGTGTCCATTTTACTGCAGATAATAATTTACTATCTGGTCTTAGCTATCATAATTCTGTGGTTTCAGGACAGAAAGTAATCCTGATCTCTTACTTGCATGAGTAAAGCGAGGCATGAGTGTGACTTTATTTGGTGCCTCTGGGTGTATTATAGAATTTATAGATATGGGAACACAAATACAAGGATTTTTGTCTTATCAGATTGATGTCCTCTATGCTCATACTGTTGGAAGAGCTGTGATAATTGAGATAATCCCCATCCCTTAGAGCAGCTTTTTAAGCTGTGATGATTTTGGCAGCACAGCTCAAGTTTTATCACTCACAGTAATGCAGAGGAGGAAAAGGACAAACCATTTCTTCTTTTTGTTCAGTTTTAATCCAAATAAGCCCAGCCCACTGACAACAAGAAATTTCTGCCTCGACATAGCCCTCTCCAGGCTATTCTACTCTCCAGGCATTCACACTTTCTAGAAAGCACTTCTCAAACTGTTTTATCACTTTTCTAAGCTTTGAATATGCTCACAAACAAAAAGATTTCTAAAATGTACAGTCTTCTGCTGTGCAGAGGCAGCTATCTGTAACTGTAAAACGTAAGTCCCAAGCATCAGGAGAACATGGGAACTTCAAAACCAAATCCAGGAGTTTGGTAAGTCTGTCTTCAGGAGAAGAAATTTGTCCCTAGCCTTTTTCTTAGATAAATCATAAGTCAGGTTCATCTTCCTATATTGAGTGACCATGCTAACTCACAGGGTACATGAGATCTAAGACTTGCTACTTTCTTTGGATTTCCTATTTGCTGTTTTAAAATCTCTGCTATCTCTGTTTACTTCTTTTGAGATGTATTCTCTGCCCTGACAATGTGTGGGAAGTCTGAGAGTCTAACTCAAAGCTGCAAATTTACTTAGGCATACATATGTCAGGTCTTCCCGACTCCAGCCTCAAACTCTGCTCCTGTCATCATTAAAATAAACACATCACCTTCAATTCTCCCTACTATGTGAGTAACATTGAAACATACAGTGCATTACTGAAGTATCAGTGTGGCACACAAATGAGCTTAAGGATTAAATTGAGAAGTTTTGCCACTATAATACCCAGGCATGTTAGAGAATTTACAGACCTAATGACAAAGCTAGCACACAGTGAGTTCAATATAAGCTCACAATTCACAAAAATCAATGATCAAGGCCAGGATGCAACTTAAATTTTGCCTTTTTTCTTGTAGGTGCTGAACTGTGGAGTATAGAAGTCTTTGAAAAAATGCAAATCAATCTGCAGGCTGTCCTATAGCTTGCCCCTTCTTGGAAGGTATTCCAGTTTATACAAAAACCTTATTTCTGTCTTGGTCAACAGTGTGAAGTCTTCTTGTAGCTGAAGCACATAGCTAAAAGCTGCATCCCAGAGCTTGCCTCACTAGCTATTTTCCGGGGCTTCTTGTTAGAAACGTATTATACACAGAAGTCCCTTCCAGGCATGTGAGGAACAAGGTGATTGGTAACACAGAGTCTGGATAAATAATAGGTAATAAATCAGAATAAATTTTGCTTTAGCAGTCTGATAGCTTTCCATGACAAAACGGCAGTCTCTGTGGACAGGGTAAGGTTGAGGATTAAATAATTTACATGGTTTTCAAGAAAGCTTGTATTGCATCACCTAGACTTTAACATGGTTTCTTTAGTATCCTGCAGCCATAACGAGGATATATGGCTCAAAAGTAGTGGCCAACACCTCAAAGTTTACCTGGAAGCAATTATGAAAAGTATTTCTTGGTGACTAATAAAGTGGTTGGTAAATTGTCATGGAATGACCTGATTAATATAAGCACATCTATGAGCCAAGTTTACAAGTGACACCAAACTGGAGGATTATTTGTTACAACTCACTAGCCCTTTTGGATCAGTTTTTTTTTTTGGGAAGATCGGGTACACATTTCTGAGACCAAAACAGAGGCAGAGGTAAGGCAAGAGGTAATATAACCTAACAGAGATCCATTAGACCAGGAGTAATGGGCTAACAGGAACCTCATGCACCTCAAAAAATTTCAAATGAAAACCTCATACAGGAATAATCCCGTAATGAAGTACAGGCCCAAGCATGTCTATCTAGGGAGCTGCTCAGCATAAAATGTGTTTGGAGAAGCCTCTGGACAACAGGCTGGATTGTATGCTGGACATCTTTAGTAAAAGTATAACTTGTAGATCAAGAGAAGTAATTATTCCTGTCTGTGCGGCAGATGTAAGGCTATATATCTGAAAACTGTGTCCAGTCTGGAGTCTGCCAGTACAGGAGGAACGTAGATAAACAAGTCTTAGTGGAGGACCGCTAACATGGTTGTGATGCTGGATTTCATAATAAACAAAGAGTAGCTTAGTAAACAGGGTTTCTTTAGCCTGAAGAAGAGAAATCTAAGGTGAAAGCTATTTGCTGTGTTCAGCAATCAGGGCGACAGAACAAGACTTTTCTCTGAGGTGCACAACAAGAAAAAAGAAAGAATAGTCACAGTTGCCACAAGGGAAATTCCAGTTAGTTACAAGGAAAAATTATTCACACACACACACAAATTCTTCACAGATTACCCACAGAGATCATGAACTCTCCATCCCTGAAGACTGTCACAGCTCATCTGTACAAGGACTTGGTCTAACAGGCAGCTGGAGGTAACTCTAAAGCCAGTCTTGCTTTGACAGAGGGATTGACAAGATTACCTGCAGAGAACCCTTCCACTCTAAAAAAAAAGAAAAAAATAAACAAAACAAAACAAAAGCCTGGAGCAGCTTGTCTACTCTCTTCCCAACATAGTGCTATCCATAGACGCTTGTTTCTCTTTATTATGCCGAAGATAAACAGTATGTTGTTGGCTAGTGAGATATGATGGGAGGTTCTGCACTAAGCCTCTTTGGCTTAAGACAACAAGCAAGCAAATAATAGAAACCAGAATCACTGTCATATTTTAAGACTGCAACTGTGTGGGCATCTATAAGAGAAGTCTTAATTTGTATTTTCACCTCTCTATCCTGTTGACTTTTTTTTTAATATGTGAGCTTTTTCTTCCATTGTTTCTATCTAATAGTTGGGCTTTGTTGTTGAGGTTTTTTTCCCATCACCATATCTTATCATTCCACCACTCAGCTTGCCACATGAATTATTAATACTGTTTTTATGCTAAATGTCCCTGCCTCACACATAATTTGACCTTACTTACTGAATGAGTAACTGTGCTAACCCCTCAGGACATATTACCAACACTCTCTCTATGAAACATATTTCTTCCTTGTGCTTGTCTTAGCCAAAATTCAAAACACTGAGCATAGTCACAGGGCTTTCCTTTCGATTAGCTCTTTTTCATTAGGGAATAGGAAAGCAAAAATATAACAGTAACCTTTCTGAAAGCTAATTACATTTTTGGTTGCCAGTGATTGTCCCTATATTTTCTTATTATCATCTATCTTTGAACATGCTGAAAGAGTGAAGAAATTAAAACTTGCCTTCTGCTACATTTAAAAAACAACTCTATCATCAAGAAATATTCAGTGTAGCCTTCCAATGAGGTTTAGGAAAGAGCTGTAGTTTGTATTCACTTCTGGATAATTAGAAAATGTCTCAGTTTATCATATTAGTGTTCTATTCAGCAAAATCCATTCTTGTAACTCTCTCAACCCAGTAAAATTTTAATCCTGCACTATTCTCAGCAGGAACAATTTTAAACATCTGCTGTCTCAATCATAATAGCCACCATCTTTCCCATGGGGAGTTTAGATTCATTTCCATGGAAAAATTGAAAGGTAATTCCAAAGCCTTTACTGAAAAGTTATATCTTTACCAATGATCTTGTTCACTTCCAGCGAGAACAGTAGGTGATGTCAGACATTTTGAAAGGCAAATGTTTGCTAACAATAATCTGGGAGAGAATAAATTGTTATCAAGCAACATAAAATATTAATCGAGCTAATCATTAGCAATAGGATTATTTTGATGATCCTTGAAATATCCTTTTTCTTTTCTGAACCCTGTTGTACTCTTACTTCAATAGCATTCTATGGCAAGAAGCTTCATAGTCTGATTAAGAATGCATTTTCTTTTTTGAATAATATTATTTCTTCCAATTTCACTTCTCCTGTCTGTTCCTGAACTATTTGTTGTGTCTTACTTGTCTCCTTGCCAAAATAATCAATCCCAGCCTTTTACAGTTTTCATGACTTGAGATATTCCTTCCTTATTACAATGATTCCCATGGATATCTGGATCCTCACAGAACTGTTTTTGTGAAAGTGAGCAGCACTGCAGATAGATAGGAATGAGAGTATCACTTCAAGTGAGTTTACAGCCACCAGTGTTTAGTTCATCTTTCAATCATTTTTGATTAAAGAGTGTGCACATAGCTCACTTTCAATAATTTCAATTCATTGTGGTTTCAGAAGAGAAATAGTAGACAGACTACATCTCAGTACTTTCTGTCTGAATCTAAGTTTGGAGGTCCTTCCCTTTGAAATCTGTCCTATCATGGGTAGGGGAACTCTGCCAATCCGTGTGGTCATCAGAATTTTGTTGTTTTTTTTTTTTTTCACTTGAGAAACCTCTGCCTAGAAACATGTGATTCTTGCCTTATCTCATTCAATTCCGCTGAAAAAGAGCCTCAGCCATCTGCAACCCACCAAATACACAACTGTGTACGTGTTTATGGATATTGTATGAGCACTTAAAGAAGGGAATCATTGTATCCTCTATGTGGTTTGCATTTTGCCAATGATATGCTTAATTTCAACATAACAAAGTAGTCACGTTATCACAGTCATGTCCTTAGGTGAAAAACTTAGTCTTAGTTGTGAAATTACAGACAGGGGGAAGATTTATACTTACTAGATTACCCAAATTATAAATATTAAGTAATTATCATTAGGAATAATTGTTAATTTTTTATAATTTATAACCACTCAGAATATAATTTATGTGCTACTATTTTGAAGAAATTAAATTTCCCTCTTCTTATCCATTCGAAAAATCTGCTGGTTAGAATTTAATTGTACCCATACTGATTTTTAGGTTTTCCCTGGTAATCAAAGTTTGTTTAGACTCTCTTATCTGGCTTAGACACTTGTTTTGCATTTCTTTCACTTGATTGCTACAGACTGCAGTCTTATCAGAATACATTCATTGCAAGAATATAATAGACTTTTTTCAAATAGACATCTTCAGTGTGTAAATTACTTTTGAATGTCTTAAAACTTGGCAAATTATATCTTCCATTTCTAACTTTGCACATGCAAAATCAGAAGGAAAAAGATAGTATAAGACAAATGATTGCCATCACAACTTTTACAGTACATGCTTCAAAAAGAATAAAGGAAATTAATTTAAATGCCAGTGTCAACTTATTATCAGGTGTTCTTAAGAAATTTATTTTATTTTTCCCTTCAAATGTCAGTTTTGAAACAAAATTGGTATAAAATATTAAATTATGTATCTGAATCTTCATTACAAGATAAACCTTTGGCTACGAGGTGCTTCAACACTGCTTTAACAAATAAACACATATTTGAAAGCATTTCCTTCCTCTTATACTGGCATTTGTTGCATACAGGTCGGCACTGTAAATCTGTCCAGGTTGAAAACCAATTGGGCATGAGTTTTGCGTGTCTAGATTGTCAATATGTGTTGGAGATGAGCCAAATGTCTGTAATTTCTTTTTCTTTCTACTTGTCTTTCTCCAAGGAAAAGGAGATAATAACAGGATACAAACCAGCTACTTTGAAAAAGGAAAAAATATAACTTTACTCAAGACAGAGTACTTTTCAGCATATTGAATTGAAATGGGCAAATCTATGCCATCCATAATTCATCGACATTGGTAGAGCTGCATCCACTGACATAAGGACTGGGTTTTAGATTTAAGGACTAGATGTTACTGTTATTCCAAGTAGTGGCAGGAGTATTATTACTGCTATTATACTGCATTTATATAAAATATTGCTGATACGTGAGTGCCAGTTCCCTATAGATGTAGAGTTCTTTGGTAATTTGTGATTAATAGATGTGACAGAAAAGATCTCCACTATAATGTTAGTTTTTTGCTCTATTTATCTAAAGATTCTTTTGGCTTGCTTCTTTCCAAATTACTGAACTGCTGTTGTTCTTATACTTTCACAATCATCACAGTTAATATATTTTGGTATTATCATTCCTACATTTAGTAATTTTCCCAGTAAATTAATATACTACTGTGCTGCTAAGTTTATTTAATTTAGAGTCTAAATTCTGCTATTAACTTTAAAAATCTTAGCAGACAAGATTCTGCAGGGGAAGCTGGCAAGGCACTATGTGGATCCCTATGTTTGTTTGACTCCAGCAAGTTCCAGCAAGCCACTTCTCCATCTCTCACCCGGCACCTGCCCATCTTGTGTAGTCGGCTAGAAAATTCTTCGCCTGCCATGACCAGTGCCAGCAGTGCAGTGTTGTAGCTGGCAATTATTGAAAGACTGAATTAGTCCTTAGAACTGTGCTAAGACTTTGCTATAAAAACACGCAGGTTAGCAATGATAGAAAAACAAGTATGTGGAAGAAGAAGGCAATGCTGGATGTTCTCTTTCTTATCAGAATACTACCACTCCCCTAGAATCTGAATGAGCCAGATAATGGTCAATATCACAGGATGTTTAAAGATGAAGTTTCCCTTTCAGAGGACTGCCCTGTAAACAGATATGAACCCTGCTCACATAGTTTAGATTCACATTACTAAAACTCAAAAAGAACATCCCCTAAAATTAGACAAACATACGGCATCTGGTCAGTACCTGTGAATCATCTTTGTTTCACCATTTTTTCGTAACTGAAACATTCATCATTGCTGTTGCTGTTGGTTTTGTCTTTCAATGATGCAGTTTCAATTTGCACATCTGTATTTCAGACAGTCAGGGAGACAGAGAAGGAGGCAGGAGATTTTACTCTGTGAACATAAATGCTCTAAACACCTCAGTACAATGTCTGTGTTGCTGAAAAATGTATTATTTAAACTGCGATTTGATAGCGATCACTGTCAGTTACCCAAATCCAACATAATTCATTTTTGCTCTTTTTTCCTTTGATTTTTTTTCCTTCTTCTCTTTTTAACATCCAAGACATATTAGAAGTGAAATACTAACTGGAACCTTGTGCCAGAAAAGATCAATTCAAGAAAGTGTGCTGAATAATCCAGTTTTAATTTCCCCAGTTTCTGACGTGTCAAATGATTCTAGGTAAATCAACGATGTTCAACCCAGTGATCAGCTTTTCATTAACAAGGAAATTTAAATTACTTCTTTAATCTTAAGAGAAGAAATCATTTGCCTGATTTCACTGTCAAATGGCAAGTTTGTCAGTGTGCAGTGGACAAAGGAAAATATGATTTCTAAATTCCCAGTGAAATAAGATTTTCACACAAGCTTTAGGTAAGTTGTTGATGTGGTAAAAAGCTTTGGTCTTTTATCTCATCACAGTCTACAGCTAAGTCTTATCCTCGGTGTGTCCAAGTTTATTGTGGTGTTGACATCCAGAGAGGATGTTTGCCCTATCACAATGAACTTAGACAATCCAATTACAAATTGGTTTCTGACAGTACAGGTGCAGGACTGAAGTCTAAATTTTTGTGAAAAATTCTATTATACTAAATTATGATGGGCTAAACTAAACCTTGAGACTACTTTATACCTACAGATAATACTGATTTTCTGTACTTGATAAACATTCTCCATTCAGATTGTGAAAACAGAAAAGGACACACATCTAATGTATAGTTAGAAATAACTGATTCTTACTTAATACAATTTAAAAATATCATCAGCTTTGGTGGTAGTAGATCAGTGACTTATTTGTCACTGTACTCTGGAAAGACAAGCTAGCATGGAGGCCTGACATACAATTCTTGAATCTTCCATCTTTCTAACAAAAGTACTTACTTATGTGTTTCTTAATTGTGGCTATAGGCCAACTCTGTTCTGCAAAATAGAGTGGTCTGTTATAACATGTCCTAAAAGTGACACGAGTCCTCAGGAGAGAACAGAACAATTACATAGGAAAGAATGGCAGTGGAATATTATACTTACTTCCATGTTGTACAGATATCACCCACCTACTTTTCACCTACTTTTCACCTACTTCAAAGGATAGTGTACTGGGTTTGTCTGGGATGAATATATGGAGTGGAGCTCCTTCATAATAGCCTGTATGGTGCTCTGCTTTGCGCTGATAGCTAAACCAGCATACATTATATAACAGTGTTTAGACTATTGCTAGAAGCGCTTGCACAGTGTCAAGATTATCCTTCTCTTCCCCCATCCTCCCAAGCAAGTAGTTGGACAAATTTTGGGAGGAAATGTATCCAGGACAGCTGACCAAAACTGACCAAAGATTTATTGCATACCATATGGCACTACTGTCAACAGTAAAGTCATGTAAAGCGGAGGAAGCAGGAATTTCAGAGTTACAGCATTTGTCTTTCCAAGCAATTGTTATGCATGCTGAGACAGATCTTCTCAGGAAATGACTGGATATCTGCCTGCTAATGGGAAGTAGTGACTGAATTCCTAGTTTTGCTTTGCTTGCACACACAGCTTTTGATTTTCTTATTAAACTGCCTTTATGTCAATACACAAGTCTTTCCACCTTCCTTTGATTTTTTTCCCTCTCATCCCTTCAGAGAGGGGAGTGAGTGACAGACAGGGTCAATATTTTGCTACTGGCTGGGGTCAGTCCACCATAAATAGTCTTACAGAATAGAAAAGCTGTTATTGCTCTAGAGGTAGAAAACACTGGGCAAGAATGGAAAACCTTGCGTGTTCTCTTTTATCTAGCATATTTTATATGATGTTCCCAATATTAATCCTCTTTTCAAACAGTGTGTGGCATTAGTACCCAATTTAAGAAAATTGCATTTGAAGGTGTGCTTCTTAGTTTCATCTGGGTTGTTATCGTAATCGATGGTGATTTATGGGCCCTCGTCCATCACCTAAACATGGGCATCCATTGACATCTGAGATGCAGTGAGGTATCTTGCCTGGTTTGTAACCACTGGTCCAGAGAACCTGGGTGTCTCATAGGTCCTGCGTTGTATTTGCCAGCCCCATATACCTATGCTATCTCAAATGCCATCATATCTACCTGAGAATGTCTGAATATTGCCACTACCAAATGTAAGCAGGGGGAGAGATCATATTAACCAACCCTAAAGCAGTTTGGTTGGTCAGCTGAATGGCTCTCTAGGCTCCGTTGACTGTTCTGACCAGATGAGCCATGAAAGGGGATGCTGATAGTTAAGTATCTGGTGGTATCTGAGACACTCAAAGGTATTCAAGACTGTCTAAGAACCTATGACGTAGAAATTCTGGGAGCTGTGTGACCCTTGGGAGTGACAGCTGGAGAAAAAGCAGGGAGCACTAGTTAGCTTGTGCCATTGGAGACGACACTCAAGCAACTGAACTGAAACATTTAAATCTTGACTGGTTAAAAAGGGATCTCAGTCACTGAAAGCAGAGGTAAACATGTATTTGCAGCCCCTTACAACTAGGAGTCTTAATATTAAATGGAATTTCTCCTGGTAAGGGCAGGATAAAGGTATCCAGCATGGATAGATTGCCAATGATGTTTCATGCTCAATTCTCTTCAATTTCCAGCTGCTGCTGCAGGCAGGCACTGCCATCCCACAGGTTCCGTGTGGTAGCTGCCAGCTCCATAAAGATGTCTCAGCTGTCTGTGGGCATTGCAAATAACACTTGACACCTCTGAATAGACAACTGACTCAAACCTCAAGAGTTTTTCAAACAGTCTATCAAACAAAAGAGATTTCAACACGCTGATGTGTTATGAAATGCTATGCTTAGAATCTGCATAATTGCAAGTAAGAGAGCTAAAGTGTCATTTGCCTATCTTTGCTGTGGTTACCTACAATGACATTATCAGATGATCATAAACAACTGAAGGAAAATTTACTATGTATATATCTGCACTATTACTTATGCTATAAGTAATTCTGAAAGAGCCTTGGTATAATTTAACAAGAACAAAAATTGTCTTTATTAAAAGCAAAGAAAATAAGCAAACAAAAAACACCAAAAGCCCACCCAAACCTACGTGATCTTCATAAACAATACAATAACCAAACAGAGCCCATGAAGGGGATCAACTATATGTGCAATGAAGAGGAGTTAATTTGATGATGTGGAAAAACAGATGAGCGTCTCCCTTGCTGCATATCTGAACCTTTCCACTAAGAAGACTTCTGAGTCCAGGCTTTGCTTTCAAGAGCTTGCCCAGCCTTCATTAAACATGTAACGTTGGTAGTATTAGGTGGATTCCATTGAAATATTTTTTTAAGAATGCTTTCTCTATGGAATTTTTTACTCTGATCACAAGGGTTTTATTCAGTGCAAATGGATAATAAACTCTTTTTTCAGAGCAAGGTACACTGATCAGCTACACCTCCCAGCTGCATTTCCTCCTTGTGTTATTGAAAGATTGGTTACATCTTCACATTTGCACTTGTATGAAGCATAATTGTTGTCCTTTTTTATGTGTTTTATTCACTGTGTAAACATAACCAATATGCCTTTCCTAAATGTGTGGTCAACACTTCTTTTTTCCCTTCAAACATTTGTAATAGTTTCTGGAGTTGATGACCCTCAAACAATTGTTACTTCCTCTCAGCTATCACATAGAAATGGTCACGTGAACTCTCCAAGTGAAACAGGCTAATAGAAATCAGTTTTTCCAGTTTAAGCCACCTCTGCAAAGGAGAAAATGGATCTATATCGTATATTCAGTTGCTATGTCTTGGAGGGCACAGTAATAAAGAGCGGAGCAGTGCTAGCAAGCTACTGCAATTACTGTGGGTGTCTGCGATTATGTGACTTCATTTTAGACTCTCTTTAAAAATTAAAATATTTCCTGAAGTAATTTGATTTGGTTTTTTTACTGATTGTACATGATAACTGGAAAAAGATAAAAATAATGATTTATACTATTATAATATCTTGATAAAAAGTGCAAATGCAGATCTTCAAAAGGTAAGTCGGCAGATTTTATCAGTATCCGTGGAGTTACACTAACTTACATCAGTGGACGATCTGCGTGACAGACTATAACCTTTCACCACTGCTAAATGAAAATAGTGCTTAATACAACAAAAAAAACCCAGATCAGTTACCTCATATTTAAAGAGACTTTAAAAAGACTGTTTAAGCTGAAACTGTAATTATTACCTTGTGTTCTTCTCCTTTGCAAATCAATCTGCTGTTTCTTGCCTTATAACCCAATGGGAAATCTTACTGGGAAGGGCTGGCATATTTCTAGTCATATTTCAAGACAAAATAAAACGATTTAGTGATTGGCTAGTATTAATTCCACAACTATAGATTGCACCTAATTTAGAGGGAAGACTAAATAATACAGAAGTCAAAAAGAGAAGAGCACATAAACAGAAAACTTTCACTAAACCTAGAATCTATTTGTAGTTTTCAAACAAAATGGGAGAACAGCAAGAAAAAAAACTGTGACTGGTAGAGTCTGAAAGCGAGAAGACTCATTTCCCTCTTGCAACTGGGATGTTAGGTCTCAGTCCAAGAGGCTTTAAAAATAGCTGTGATAATAAATGACTAAAGCCTGTGTCTATAAAAGAAAACCTCAGAGAACATAAGAACCTAGTATCAATACACAGTATATTTTCAGAAAGCTGATTCTTTAGGAAATACAAAGACATCTCCTTATTTAAATGGTGATTATGGAAAGAATTCATGTTTCCATAAAGGAGCTTGGCCTCAGAAAGATGCATCTAATTGAGCTGAAAGCAGGAATAAAACACAAGAAGCAAAGTGTTCGTCACGTGAGCACATCGCAATGGAGACTGATAGCACACAATGATTATGTTTATCATTTGTGCTCTTAACCTTGGAAACTCAGTTAAGAATGGAAGGCAAGACATAGTTAACCCACAATCTGATTGAAAAGACAGCAGCAGATAACTATTACGATTTTTTCCTTTGTTGCTTTCCAGACAGGAAGTTTATTACTATGACACTGAATCCCTATATAAATATTGCTTACAATGCATTCAAGGTTAACTTCTTCACTTTGGGACTATGTGAACACTCAAACAACTACCTCTACAAGGAGATCCACATTCCATAAGCTGCTTTATATTTGACTTCCTTGTTGGCACTCTTCAGATGTCTGAAAATAAGGCTCTTTCCCTAAAGAAATAGTAATGAATATATAAACCTATGAGATTTTCCTTGGTAGATTGTGAAATTTTGATGAAAAATTGAAAATATTTTGACTCTGAAATGTCACTTTGTTCATTCCTGGTTCACCAAGTAAACACATCTTATGAAGTAGAAAGGGGACCTGAAATACAGAAAGCATAAGCTAATGTCATAACCAACCAGATATGCTGAAAACCCAAAACCAGTTTGAGTCTCAGTTTCCACTAAAGACCCTGAGCACGTCATTGAACGTTCATTTTATTTGTCTGAAATATATCAGGAGAATTTACATTTTTTTCATTCACATTGGTGTAATTGTAAACCAGAGAAGCTGCAGATGTAAACACTCATCCACCACAGACCAGCTGGTCTTTTCACAATGGAACTGCTCCTTTGGATGTGAAGGGTATTTCCTTCCACTAATCCTCTAAATCTTTCAGTTTGTTACTTTAAAATAGAACTCAGTTTCTACTTTCTGTTGCTGAATTGTATTTGAAGCTATTGATGTAAAACCTCACTAGTTTTCTTACCTTCCTCTTTTTTTAGCTTTCAGAGATATCAAACACTAAGGAACACCAGCTTAGCACTGAAAATACTAATATGGTGCAATTACATTGACATTTATTTGGCTACAATTTCCCTTAAGAACTTCCTATTCCCCTCTACTTGTTTCTGCTTCTTCACCTCTACTGAGAAGAAAATGCTGATGGTACTGTGTAGTAAAGCAAAACTTCAAGCTAACCGGTAGCAACACTTTAATTTAAGCCCAGTTTGGTGTTTATCAGTACAAATGAGATAAAGTCAGTATTGAACTGCAGTGGGGACTGCAATTAAGTGAAAGAGGATGAAGAAGGCAGGAGCTTAAAATGGTTTGGCAAACAAAGACCATGTTATGTGAACTTTAGCACCTTGAATTTGAAGGGGGTTGTTTTTTCCTCATACTTTGTACTCTGCAAAAGTGCTAGGCTTGCCCTGAATGACAGCAGAGTTACAGTGGTGGGAGAAAGAGAGTCAAACTGACTTTGTATACTTTTCTTCATTCAGTTGCAGCCTCACTGTCTCAGAGCCCGGAGGTTATGGCTGGATGTTTTAAGCAAAGATTTCCTTCTGACTTGGGCTCCCCGGGACATATTTTCCAGAAGGTATGGTGTTCCTTGGAAAGCAAGAAAAGATGGAACAGTAAGAACTTCAGCACTGAGACTACAGAGTCAAAGAGAGCAAATCACATCATAGGTATGATCCTGCTCTGAAAAATAATGGCAAAAATAACATCTACTTCCTAAAATTATTTCCTGTAAAGTCTGAGCCTTTAGACAAAGGGACTTTCTTCTATCCTGCATGCTTGTGTTGCTACTTGGGATGGTACAGCACTCATGTTCGATTAGACTAGCATCTCAGGAGAATAAAAAACATATTAAGGCACCACCTCTTGCTTCCTAAATGCACGCATATGCAGAGTTTTGGGAAGGAGAAGTTTGGATTTCCTTACATAGTAGCAAACAGGGAAACTAACAGCTGATTTTCTGTATGCGTGTAGTGCTCCACTGGATATCACACCATAGCATCCAAGTAGTGTGAAGCTTTAACACATAGAATCATCCATCTGCCACCAAGATGCCCCCTTCTTGAAAGTGTTCAAGGCCAGATTGGATGGGCTTTGAACCGTCTGATCCAGTGGAAGCTGTCCCCACCTGTGAGTAGGGGGTTGGACCTAGATGATCTTTAAGGATCCTTCTAACTCAAAGCATTCCATGATTCTCTGATTCTGTATTTCTAAGATGACATGCAAAGTTAGCAAGTTACATGAAATGAGACCAGCTTCCCTTACTTGGAGATGTCACTCTTCTCTCGAGAGCGAAGATGACTGATTTAGGATAAACACATAACTTGCACATTGTTAGAGTCTAATGAAATGAGTCACAGCCCAAGTGCTTAGGAGTGGGACTGTTTTACTTGCTGAGACCATGTAAGCTAGAACGCAGAAAACAACACAACAGAGCATCTCAGCAAGCCACTATTTCAGACACTTGCAGAATGATGCTAATTCTTAATTTTGTTCCTTCAGTATTTTGGGGGAGATTATTTTTCTAATCTATCAGCATTTTTTAAGTGCTACAGTTCTGAGTCCTAAGCAACTTAATTTCCTGCAGAATATCTAAGCTGAAGTGAAGATTGCTCTTGGTGTATAAAAATGCTCACAGGCATTATCATGTTATCAGAAAGAGCTCAAAGAAATTAGCAGGACAGAGTTTTGAAAGCAAGGTAGAGAACATTAGTATTTTGCTCACAAACACTTTAGGATTTAAAAGAATCTCTGCCTTAATAGCTTGGAAATAAATTTCCAATTAATCAAGAAAGAAAAAGAAGATGAACCAGATAAGGATTCTCAATTTATAATCCTGAAAACTGAAATTAAATCTCAGTCATTAAACTCATGTAATGTCTCTGCACCTAATTATGATTTCCCTAGAATTCCTCTTAAATTTATATCTCACATTATCTGAACTTAATGGCCCTCTTATAATTGGAGAAGTTGTAAACATAGCCTTAACTGCATGCATTGGACAACTACTCAGTGAGGAAACTACTACTCCTTGTGTAATGTGAGTAATAAAGTGAAACTGTGCTGAATAGAGAGGGAGAGACTATCACTATCTGAAAAGTCACTAAAACTATAGCTGGACATCCTTTTTTTACTTCCTTTCATATAACTGTTACTGATGATGTCTACTAATATCCTATAAAGAAAAAGGAAACAACAACAGAACACCATCACTACCACCACCAAAACTTTCAACTACAGTTATTTTATAATTAAAAGAATATTGGTTCTCCCTGGAACCAGAGTCTTGTTTTAATATTTTTCTCTAACCTTCCCTGATTAGTTAATTTAAGTGCATATAATATTGTTGAAAACCAACCCAGAAGGAACCTCTTGTGGGTAGCGAGTTGGACCCTGAAGTTCTAACATGTGCAAAGCTCATGTGCAGAAGTGTCAAAGCTTTATCACCTGACCAGCAGAGCTTTTGGATAACACAAATTTCTGGTTTACAGGGGGAAGAAAACCAGCTGTTACAGGCAGCACATAGCAATAATTTCATCTCCCATCTGCAAAATACACTCAGAACTCCATTTATTCCCCAGCTCCTCAACATACCTGGTAGGCATTTCATGGATATCAGCCTCACTAACATTTCGTTTAATTCTTAAACTCATTTTTAAAAATTTATGTCTAACATTCTTCTGGATGTAATGACTTAATAATGGAGATTCCACAGTAAACCTAGGAAAGTGTTAGGGCTGTAGCAGTCCGAAAAAATTATTCCTGTGAATTAGGTTGTTGCAGGCCCATGTTAATGCCTTATGTTTATATGCAGGTGGGTGTCAGGGCTCCATGAAAAGGGTGAGGGGGAAGGGATTGAGAGGAAAAATTGCAATATCTAAAGGCAACAAAAATGCAGATGTGGAATCACAAAGGCTTTTGTTTGTCTATTGAGAGAGTCCAGCAGGATTTGTGCTCCAAAACAAGGCAGGTGCCTGTAGTATTAATGACCCCAGAGAGACTGCTGTTTCAGGTGAGAAGAAAAAGCAGCAGCAAGATAACAATGACAAAACATGCACCATAGAAATTACGGGAAAGTTGCACCCAGGCTAAGACTTATGAAGAAGCAAAGTAAAGCAAGAGCTTAATACCTGTTTTGTTCTGATGGTGGTTTAGTGTCTTTGTGCTTGGACATGAAAGCCCTTAAAAGAGATGTGGAAAAAGAGATTCTCATCTTATTATCACCTCCACAAGAGCCAGGAAGAGCTTAGTCAAGGGGCAGCAGGAAGCAGTGTCTCCAGGGTTCTACTGATCTGTCATTGTTGGTGGAGGTTTGAGACTTCAAATCCTAATGTCATCTGCTTTGAGGCATTTCCTCTCTTCCTATCACTTGTTGCTTGGGAGACGAGACTGACACCCACTTCACTACAACCTCCTTTCACATAGCTGTAGAGAGCAATAAGATTTCCCTTTAGCCTCCTCTTCTCCAGGCTAAACAAGCCCAGTTTCCCCGGCCAACATGTGATCCAGACCCTCTACTAGGTTTGTTGCCCTTCTTTGGATGCACTTTCTGGAAAATTAATGAAAGAAAAATGTCATGTAAATGTCATGTAAAGTATGTCATGTAAAATATACTGATGGAATAAATCACCATATACAATTGTGTTAGGGGTGGTAAGGTGGAACGGAGTTAGTAATGAGAACACTTTGCCCTGTCTATATTTCTGCGTCTAAACTTTTTTCTGCTTGTCCATTTCACCTGGCTGCTGACTAAAGCTAAAGAAAGAATTGGTATTAGTGATAGCAAAGAAATTGAAATGCAGTTTCTGTCTCAACTCAGTGTGTTATCTGAGGAAAATGTCAAGCAATTTCAAAACATTATTCTGGATTCTGTCTATGATTTTCAAGTGAGAAACAGTATTTTATGCTTGACAATAGCTGATGTTGCCAAAAGATTTGGGAGGTCTCTAATATAATCTTTTATCTGTTGATAGAAGGATTTCACTATTCAGTATCATTATCATGTTTTATACAATTCCATGCCCTTGCTTACATCCAGACTAAGCTGCGTCTGCATTGCTACTTCTACATTTACTACCTAGAAACACATAAAGTTGCCTTTCAATGAATTCTCCATGGGTATTCTCACAAGCAGCAGGTTTCATTCCATACTTTTTAAAATACAGCAAATAAATCCAGGATAAGTTTCTACTGTGCTCAGCGAGTTGTAACGTGTTTGATGAAAAAAAAGAAATTATGTTCCTCTGACTGAGGCACAGGTTTGGAGTGACATTAGTCGCCCATGATTTTCTTGCACAAATCAAGAAGGAGCTGGAAAGACTCATAAATTTGTGATGGAGGACTTTGTAAGATGTCAAAAGCTTGTAAATCCATGGACAGAGCTTAAAGAAACACAGTGATGGATGGTTTCCAAGTGTTGAATGTGTGACCTATTTAACAGAGCAAGATCCTTCCATAGTGCTCAATTACAGTATCACAGTATCACAGTATCATAAGTTTGGAAAGGACCTCTGAGATCATCAAATCCAACCTATAACCCAACACTAACACCAACACCAACACTAACACCAACCATCATCTAAACCATGGCACTCAATTAGATAAGCTGAATATGCAGTTTGGGTTCATTATAGACTTAAAAGGCTTAGTTGCAGCATAAGCCTTGCTTTGTAGCCATCAGGCTCCATTCATGTCTTTTTCATGAACGCCATGATCAAGGAAGAAAATAGGGTGAGAGCATATATTGAAGGGAAATACAGCTATGTATTGTTAAATACCCACTAGAATCTTCAGTCCCACCCGGAACAAAACCACGATCTCCTGGTTAGGGTCTTTGTCCTGATTCAAGCATATTTTGTATTTTTTTATGTTCATGCATTTTATGGTTAAATAGAGGCTTCTTTTGTGCTCTGGGAGCAGAAAGGTTTTGTGAGATGCCTGGGCTGGATCTGTAACTTTCAGCAGATCTTTCACAGAGTGTAGAGGGACAGCAGTCCTAGTAAAGGTGCTGGAGTTAAGCCCCCAAAATTAGGTAGGATGAATTAGAGTTACAGTAGATTTGTTATATCTCACAGCAAGTCTTGCATTAGACTCCCGGTTGCCTGCCAGAAAGGTTTGCTGATGAAAACAGAGGTCAGAGATTCACAGACCAATACCAGTGAGGATCAATACTTCTTCTGTCAAGCACATATCTTTAAATACAAACAGATTTTTTTCAGTGTCTCAAGGATCAGCATAGCTACTGTCTATGTAATCACAGGTACCATGAACAGTATTTCTCATCTTTTTTTTTTTCCTCATATTTTTAGAATTCCTGTAGCATAGCAGAATATTTATCCTAAAGCAATTGTAAGCTGTTTACTTCTAGATGTGGATTTCTGCAGTTTCTGGCTGCATTTTTATTTGTAATCCATTTCTAATTACATGCTTGCTGAGGAATTTCTTGATGAGCAATTTCTTTCTGTTTTGTTCAATATAACCCTGCATATTTACAGATTGTGAAACAGAAGATAGCTGTCTATAGTTTTCTACAACTACACTCAAGAAAAAACTGTCAGCAAAACAAAAGTATCTTTTCTTGTCTTGTTTTTTAGCTGTTGTGCTACAGAGATCTTTTTTCATAACTTTGAAACCTAGAGCACCAATTTTGTGGTGTGGTGAAGTAATTGGACAGGGAGAAGGAAAAAAAAAAAGGTAGATTTGAACACATTGTGGAGAATATGTGAGTGTCAGATAAAAACCAAAAAATTCCACTTGTATTGCACAACGTGAATCTCTCAGCCAAGTTCACTGACTGATTGCTCGCACTAACAGCATCCATTGACACAAATTAGTGTTTTGTACATGGAGACTGGCTCATTGTCTTGAAGGAAGGAAATGCCTAAAAAAATCACGAAGGCTCATCTTAAAAGCACTCAACATGTAACAGAAGTCAGAGCTTTGTCTTTTTAACATCTCTGTGATTTCGAGACCAACTTGATATCGGCACCTACTTTAAAAAGAAAACCTACTTTCATTTTAACTTTCCTCTCCCTACCCACAAAGGATATAATAGTTTCAGCTAGAGTCAGAGGAAAACTGTGTTCCCTTTCTTTTCCTAAAATATTTCAAGGGAGAAATCTGAGTTCCAGGCTATAGGTGAGCAATGGCAGAGAAGCAGTTAACTCTGCCTGCAATAGCCAGTTGGATCTGCAAATACGTACCAATACGTGTGCTACATACAGCAGAAGAAGAGGCTTTGTTTTGTTTTGTCTGTCCCCCTTCCTTTTTTTTTTTTTTTTCCCAGTGGTAGCATGGTTTTGACTCATGAATTTTGCTTGGTAAAATTGTTTTCATAATTTAAACTTGCCAAAAGTGGCTGCACCTCTTAGTAGTTTTTCATTATAAAAAATCCTCTGTGTCACTCCTAGATAGTCTCAAGCCAATAAAAAGGAATTCATTATTAAGTTTTTTGTCAACCGGAAGAAAATAATACCCGATGTGCTATAATAATAACGGCAATAATAAAAGGTACTTATGATAGTTAGAGATCAGCTGAATGAGCCCATTGACTACACTGTTTTGTTTGGGGGATTTTGATACCCCTTCTTGATGACACTGTTGAAGTGCAACGTATTCTGCCTTTCAGATGACACAGTACTTTTAACTTTTGTATACAAAATAAATGAATAACTTCCCAAGACTTTTCAATTGGAAGTTGTTCTTTGGTAAACTGACAGTGATATGAGCACTGTTGCAAGATATTACTTTTGGGAAAATGGAGAGAGAGATTTGGAAATTCTAAGATGAGTGACAAATTCTAAGTGCCAATCATTGTAAATTGCCAGTGCTGCAATAAATAGAATTCAATAAGTAATGTTCTACTCCATGTGTGAAAAGAATATGACCCATCATTAACGCCTTCAGGCAAATAAGGGATGAATTAGGGAACTTAACATAAGTTCATTTGTCTCTTTGGCTTTTGAAAATGGGGACAGGAATTGTAATTATAATAGTGGGGAATTTGACATTGAAGTTGCTTGTTGGAGTGTTTTATACTATACTGTTACACTTAAGATATACCTTGAAGTTAAATCAAGGGCATCCAGAGTGTGCAGATAAGCAGTATCTGTCATGTCCTAATATTAAAAAATTAACCACAGAAACATGCCATTAGTTAGAACAGGTGTTTTAATTTTACCTTTATAAACTTAGAGAGCCACCAAAATTAATAAATTTCAATAAAGAATACCAGTGAGATTGTGAAACTCAGCATAAAATACAAAAAAAGTACTCTCATATTACAATAACAGATTTCTAGCTGTGTGTGGGCCAATTAACATCCTTCCCTTCTTCTACTACAAATGAACCCTAATATCCAAAAAGGAGGAATGACAGCTCCAAACATTTTGTCATATTGTTTTTTTTCCAGGTGGCTTACTTGCTTTGTAATATTTTATTCAGGGTCTCTAGAGGCACTAAGTAACCAAGGGAAGCAAAAGCTTGGCAGATATGAATATATTGATTTAAAAAGAAGATTACGTTCTTTTTTTCTTCACATTACAGTTTCACGAATAGAACTATCAGCCTATCTGAGCTCTGCAGGGACAGTAAGATCTTTAGCCTGACATGAAAAGATAGATTTGTGAACAACCAATGAACTCAGTTTAGGACATTTTGGTGTCATAGGCATCCAGAAACTTCACATCTAACAAAATCAAGGTTCCAGGTCAATATTTTGACTAGATAAAGCTCTTCATGTTCCTTCCAGTCTCTAAAGAGGGAACATCCTTGCCAGCCAGGTGTCTTCATGTATTTGGGAGGTTTTCCAATAACACTCTATTTCACACATGCTTTTAAATTCTGCTGCATTGATCACAAGCACTAAACATATCCTGTCAATACTTCTGAATGAGTTTCTCCATTTCAGCTCTTCCATTTCATACCCATAAATTACATCTCACATTATCCTGTTTTTCTCCTACAAGAGCATGCACAGAAAATGTACCAAACCGTTAGGTGATTTTCCAAGGTACATTAATCATCTTACCAGGGTGTAGGCATGGGCTCACAAGTGTCAGTATTCAAAGCTGAGTGGTGTGCTTGGAGGTGTCCCAGTGCTCTTGAGGAAGGTCAAACAACATACAGTAATGTAAATGAGAATGCTTTTTGCTAAACAATTATTTCCCATAATGTTCCATAAAAGGAATACAGAAATAGATACACTGGTTCTAAAGATGATTTTTTAAATCAGAATGTCAGAAGGATACATATCAATCTCTCCAGCAAATACAAATGAAGTCCCTTTAGATTTGCCATTCAAAAACTGGCATTTATAATAAATGGATGTGCAATCAAACTCAAGTAGGTGTTTAGGCTCTCTTCAGATTCAGGAAAAGAAAGCTTAATCACTTTGCATTAAATTCACAGTATGAAAATTCTGGTGCTCGCAGTAGTGGGACACTTAAAATTTGTAGACAAATTCTTCTATTCTAAAACTGAAGCCATATTCCTCCTCCAGGATTTGAACTGCTCCAATCTAACGTCAGGAGACAGCACTCGTTGAGCCTGACATGTCTGTGGATGCGTAAAAACCTAATGTGTAAACCCCAGTGATTATTAATGCGTAAAAAGCTAATGTGTAAACCCCAGTGATTATTAATCAGGCAAGTAGGCATGCAGCATGCACTGGGGTGCTTATGCACCACCTGCATCAAGGTATCACTCAGCACTGGAAGAATGCACTTCCTGAGGAAGCTTCTTTGGAGTGGGATGCAGATAGGAACCCGAAGCCATTTTTTTCCTTATTCCCTTCCTAGGTGGAAGAAGACTTCAGACTCTCTGTGTCACTGCATACACAGAAAAGTTCCCACTGTCTGTGTTTAAAATAAGGTGGGTTTTAATTCCGAGTCTCTGTCTGAAGCCACAGATCTGACAGTTCTGTGCATAGGAAGGCAAATTCATCCCTAAGCCTGGCATATCTCTGAAGCTCTCTTCTGGCCAGAGTTTTCTCTAACCTAGGACCTAGTACAAGTTCTACAAAAAGAAACAACTCTTCACTTATTTGCCTTCAGGCGTATTACTACCTCATCCATCAAAACACAGACAATCATAGATGTGTCTATCTTGGCAAGTCTATCTGATTGTTACAAAATGGGAGTGGGGGATGATAACAGCTCTGTATTGCAGAGAAAGGAATAGGAATGTGATTCTTCACTTTTACCTGCTATTGCAAATGGTAGGAATATTGTAATGTCTTCATTCCCAGAACAATATAAATTCCATAAAGCCTCAAATTTCAAAGAATTACTTTTGAATCCAGATATCATTCCCTCTCACTGTACAAAGGATATTAATGCTGGAATCAAACTACCGAATGACATCGGCCAAATTAATTTTCTCCCCTTCCATCTCCTGTATCTTGTCTATAGTATGAACCAAAATTAATTTCCTAAGGAGGGGGAAAGGCTGTGAGAAATATTGAAGCAATTAATTACTGTTGATTTTATTCTTCTTGTCAAAGATATTCTATTTTCTTAGCACTTAATCGAAACAGTTTTTAAAGTAAGAGGATAAGGAGAAACTGAAGTGATATTATATGCAATTACATTACACTCCCCTTCCTCCTGCACATCATCTGGAATATATTGTTCACATTTTGAAAAGGAATTTCACAAATTTAAAAACTTATAGATCATAACATCTAAATTCTCTAGAAACAGGTGCTGATTGTGCTCAGTCACCATTGAAAGATGGAGTATACCATAAACACCAAATGCACATTAAAAATGTAATAAATAATCATTTAAATCTATGGTTAACTTTAAAATAGTAGTCAAGAGCCTTTATATCTTCAAAGGGTCCTCACGTACTCTGCTTTGTTACCATTGAACACTGAAATTTAAGTGCAAGATTTCGATATGACCTTCCTAGAGCTGCCAGCACATCCAAATAAACTTGCCTTATGTCATTTTCTTTCACAGCTGATTTCTTCTTTTATTGTGTGACCATCAGAACTACAGTGTGCATGTACATGCTTGTATTTGTGTATGTCTGGTTTCTTCATGCTAGAAAGAATAGTAACATTTCTGTTCTTACCCAAGCATTATAAAACACTGTCATAAGCAGCTCCCCACAGCTAGCAGTGTTTCAGTCCTTTGTTTAATAACTGAATGATCCTTCATGCCTAGTGAAGCAGAAATCTGTAGTCAAACTTGTCCAAACATGAGGGTCAGCATATATTTTAACTGTCTCACTTCATAGGACAGCATGGTATTTCTATAAAGGGATACTAGGATGCACAAACTCTTTCAGTGTCTTCTTTATTCCTAGCAAGAGATACTTGGTTTAGAGTAGCTGATTACTAGCTGACTACAATCTCTACACCTGTACATTTTGAGGACAATCTGGGAAAACCTCTGCAGGAAGCATAGCAAGACCAGCCCTACCTGTATCTAGCAACACTGGTTTGAAAACCAGAATGAAAACCAGAACTATGGGTATTAACATCTTGTGGTCCCATGATAATCAATTCTGAGTCCACGGAACTGCTCCAGCACTGGTGGGATAATGCTGGCTATGATAATATCTCAGTGTTATGAACAACCAAGTTTCTGGGCAACTCATACTTTTTGAGTTGCTTTCCAATCTTTTTCATCCCTGATTTTGCTAGCAAAAACTTCTCAGCATTTCTACTGCAAGATACAGGTTGTAGCAAGATGCACAATATTGATAAGTATCGTTCAAAAGTAAATTAATACTACTACTCATGGTAGACAGACAGAAAGCTCAATACCAATTGAGTAAAGATACATTTCAAAAAGTTTCATATATTTTGGACACCCTGCTCAATACGCTAAAGTCCCCAAACCATATTTGGAATTAGCATCACATATGAGTGATTGGCGTATGTGAAAAACAGGCATCCAATGATAGGCATGAAAAAGTAGAAGTTTGTTTCAAAATATCTATGCAGTAAGGTAAAGTTTAGAGATAAGATAAGAAGTGCTTGGAAGAGTTAAAATGCAAGAGTGATACGAGTGCTCATTGCCATGGTTAATGCAACAGAGAGTTCTATTTCCAGAGGCAGTGTTTCCCTTTTAGACAAGAAATACCGAAAGAAACATTCCAATCTGACAGACAAAATTTAATTAGACTATGAAATTCTGCTGAAGTCAAAAGCAGACTGAGTGTTTATAATAAAAACATACTGAGTTAATTCTAACAATAGCAGCATATTTCAATATTGGAAGGCAGCAAAAAGAATATCCAATAAACAGTTAATGATTTAGATGAAACTTTATTGTTTGGTTTATATACTATGTTTTTTCCTTATCTAAATCATCTATATTAGCTATTATCCATCTAAACCATCATATACACACCTTATTATAGATATCTAGTACTTTATCCACATATTGTGCAGCTTGTGTTCAGTTTCTGCCTGTATATTTTCAAGACCCAGATTGCCCTTTGAAATTTGGAGATAAAAACCAATTCCAGTCTAAACTTCTAAGTGTCAGTTAAACTGATGTTAAATTAATAATTTTTGTTTTGAATATTTGTAAGATAAACTTTTCTTACCAGCTCCATAAACAATCTTCCCTGAGGTCTCTGTACTTGCACTGTTGTTAAAATGTCTCTTGTCCTGATTTTGTCATACTTAGGGTTTGATCTCATTGACTGACAAAAGAGATGTACTCCAGTAATATATAAACATCCACATGAGATTGACAGGTCCGACACATGACCTCTGGGAGATATTTTGGAGCACGAGCTAGAAGTTTGTTCAAATGACGCTTGACTACCATGTTCAGGCAATAAAATTTCATTCTTCATTCTGTAAGTTGGACAGAATAAACAACCTGGAGTTTTCAATTCTCAGTTCTTCCTTTTGGTTAAAACATGGGCTGCATAAGTTCTACCCAGGAACTGCTAGTAAGTCAGTGAAAGTAAGTCACCACCACAATTTCTTAGTATTGATGATCTGATTCATTAAAAATGAGAAATTTTGTTTTGAAGGCTCGTTTTCTCTGTATCTGCACTTATTTACCAGATACAAGGTTATATAGGAGCACAACAATTTATACCAGAGCATATAACTGCTTCAATCACCTCATTAAGCCATTCTTGTATTCTGATGAAAATAGCTTTTGCAAAATCACTGACAGAAGCCCCTTTATCAGAATCATGGATAGTCCTAGGAATATTCAATAATAGCTGGCAGGAATTTGTTTTATACCCGGGTGCAGTTGGCCATTCTAGTCATGCTGCAAAATTCATAGAATCTTAGAATCTTAGAGTTACCCGAGTTGGAAGTGACCCAAAAGGATCATTGAGTCTAACTCCTATTCCTACATAGAACATTCCCAACATTCACACTATGAATTACTCTACTTCAAGAAGGTTCACAAGGTATTTGTGATGGTGCACAGTACCCTGTTTGCCTCCAAATCTAAAAATGAAAGAGATGAAAAAACAAACCTGTCACACAGGAACTTTCCTGAAATCTCTGCTCAGTCAGGCCCCCACCAGAGATTGCTTATTGTTATTTATAGTATTTAAATAAAGTAGTGTCAGCATGTCAAAGATATTAATATTGAGGAATCTGCATTTGCCAAGGAAATGCATGGAAACAGCGTGAATGTTGAGTCCCAAAAAGAAGTCCCTACAATTTCAATGAAAGAGAAAGAAGACCAGCAGCTCTCAGCAGTTCAAGTCGATGTGACCAGCACTGCCTAGTTGTTTGTTTGGTGCTGCTGTTATAAAAAATGCATTCACCCCATTCTTATTGGCATTTTTTTATATTTTTAAGGGAAGCTTTGGTTTAATTTCCTTATTTGGTATATATGGAAATGCTGCCTAAAGCACTGGGCAGGAACTTTTGACATTTCTATAAAAACCTAAGTGCAATCAATAGCTAGATCTTGAGGTCAGGAAAGTAGTTACTGAGAAAACTCAGTTAGTTATTGTAGTTTACAGAATGAAACCACTTTTCATTTAAACTTTAAGACTTATGGTAGATGGTAGTGAAGGGCTATGGGAATGACATTATGTCAAAATGAAAATCATCAGTATAAATCCAGGGAGACATCATCAAAATATCAGCTTGAAACAAAATGACACCAATGCAAATTTTATAAGAAACAACTTTAAGATGTCAAGACAGTGGTAAATTGATGTCAGTTCAGGTCTGCAGGGAGACTGTTATGATTAAAAAAGAAAAAAATAAACAAACTCAATAACATTCCCAAAGTGACAGCTATAATAAGAGGTTCTAATTTTGTCAGTTGCAGTAGAAGTTATAGTAAGGCAACTTAAAGATAACATGATTACGATGTCACCCCTTCCAAACCCAACAAAAATAAATCCCAAAAGAAATACTGATGCCAATATTATAGACACTTGATAAATATTAAATTGTTTGTACAGATAGATACTGGCAGATTAGATTGCTTCTATATCTATAACCATAATCTCTGATGCTAGCTCAGTTAACTAATAAGAAATCTGGAAGCTTCTTCATACTATACAAATCTCCAGTAGCTTCTTACTCATGAAAAATACAACAGAATTTAAAGTGAGTGGAACAGATCAGACAGCAGGAGCCGAGCCTTATTCTTTTAAAATCTCTCATTATCAGCCTTTGCTGAATCTGCTTGTCCTTGATTCTCATGTCTTGTAATTTAGTATCTTGGTAAACGTGAGCTTATTCCCAGTATTGACCAAGAAGATCTGGAAACATGAACAGATATCTTTTGAAAGCCTTACAGAGTTCTCTAGAAGGGTTTTAAAGCATCATTTTTAAGCAGTGGGATGCTGGGGGCAGTTGTGAGAACACCTAATGCCTGATGCCTCATGAAGTCATTTACGTTTAGGCAAAAGTGGGAGGAAATTCTGCCATATGAAAAATACATTTGCAAGTGTGTAAAATAACTGCACAGCACTTGAAGCAGTCAGCAGCCAGGGCTCTTGCCTGGTATTGTGATTCTGCCATGTGCAGCATTAACCTTTAGCATGTTCCACTTTTCTTGCATGTGATAACAGAAGATCCTTGTCAGGGGGTGGCTACACAAGACTGTACATATGCTTCTAGGAACTCAGTCCTTAATCAAAAATACATGATATGTAACACTGATCTATACACATTCTCCATTCTAATCAATTTGAAACACTTTAGGGCATCTCTGAAGATTTTTGACACAAATCCTGCATTATTTGCTATAGGTATTTTAAAACATAAACCACTATGAGATTAGGGCCAAAGTGGACCAGGTTTTTACTGCCTGGAGATCTGGTAAGACACAGGTTCTCTATCACTAGTGTCAGCTTAATTGAAATTAAGTAAGATTTGCAACCCGTCTTTGGATGTATGTTTAGTTGTACAAACCTAAAGATATAACAATCACAAGGTACTAATAATAATTGCACCTTTGAAATCATTCATTCCTGAGTTTGTATTTGGAAGCTGACTGAAAATATCACAGGGCCAGATTTCGACACCTTCTGTACTGGAGCCTATCTGAAGTGAAATCATTGACGTCAGTGGAACGATTCCAGATTTATAGCTGCCAAGTTATGCACATCTCCGTATGTGTCATTTTATGCTAGTTATTTAATGCACTGATTTGCATACATAAGCAATTTGCATAGAAACAAAATTTGCATAGAACAGCATGGAGCCACACAAACATGCCCAAAGAGATGAGGTGGGTAAGTCATCTGGAATTCTGGGGTGAAGGTGTTAGTGACTGTGTGCAGGTGGAAGAGGAGGCTCTGTGACTGATTTGGGTGCTGGTGGTTTGAATATGGCAATGCACCTGTTATACTGTGTATTTCACCTACTATCTCCATGCACAGAAGTTATACTTAATGGTGTTGCCGTAACAATCACTTGCATTCCCTATGAAGAAGACTGCTAGTGGGAATGAGGAATATAGGTTGACAGAGAGAGAGAGAGGACTAAGGAAGCAGGAGGGATGCTGGCCACATTTTCTTGTGTCTAAGAGAGCATCTCTTGGTAGGTGACAGTTGCAGTACCAAGATAAATTTGCAGCCAGATGAGAGCAGGCTAGTAAATACATGTGTGAAAGATGTCACGAAAAAACATGAACTTGCTAAGCTCACAGATGTACTCTAGGGTAAATGGAATGAGAATTCAGTTAAGATTGATATGATCACTGATACAAAGAAAGTTCTTGTTAAGAAGCCCTGGGATCATCAACAAAGTCCTATTATTCCCTGCTCACAGCACACAAATTGATTACTGATCTCTTAGAAGAGTTGACCAATTTTTGAAAATCACAAATCTAATCTTGATGAACTACAACAATTTTACTTGGAAAGATCATCCAAGAATTCATTTTGTAACATTTATGTCCTTGATTTTTGTGTTGATTTTGGGTGGGATAGAGTTAATTCACCTCATCGTAGCTAGTATGGTGCTCTGTTTTAGATTTGTGCTGGAAACAGTATTGATAATATAGGGATATTTTAGTCACTGATGAGCAGTACTCACACAAAATCAAGACCTTTTCTTCTTCTCACACCATGCTTCAGTGAGCAGGTTGGAGATTCACAAGAATCTGGGAGGAGACACAGCTGGTATAGCTGATCTCAACTGATCAAATGAATAACCTGCACCATGTGATGACATGCTCTGCAATAAAATCAAGGAGGAGATTGACTGGGGACTGTAGATTGAGAATGGGATGAGCATTGATCAACTGGTGATGAGCAATTGCTTTCATTTGCATCACATCTTTATTGGGGTTTATTTCTTATTCTCTATTTTTTTACTTTTCCGTATGTATTTTTTTCGCAATTATTAAACTGTTTTTATCTCAGCCCACAAGTTTTCTCACTTTTTCTCTTCTGATTCTCTTCCCCCGTCCAACAGGAGGCATGGAGAGTGAGTGAGAAGCTGTGTGGTGCTTAGTTTCTGGATGGGGTTAAGACACAAAAATCTTCCAAGATAGAAGTAATGTTTCCCTACTCAGAAATCTCTCTGAGATTAATTGTCAGCTGGCAGCTTCTGTACATACACATCTACTCACCACAAGATCAGTGTATGAAGGGTAAACTGGGGAAAAGTGCTTCTCCCTTAGGTCTGCATGGGTTCCTGGGTTCCTACTGCCTGTTAATCATTGCAATTTTAACAAGGAAGTCCTGCATCTATACGACTCTAAACTGATGTTTCTTAGCAGCTTGGCTTCTCCAGAGCTTCCTCAGACCCATCAAGGTAGATAAACTTATCTTTAAATATCCTTAGTGGATTTGAGGACACTTGTAAAGGATGCAGGAATAAAGGCTGCAGCCATACTCATTTCAAACCCCAGGCAAGGTAGCTGATCCCTTGTGAGAAGTGGAAGAGTAGCCCTGGAAACATGGTTCAACTCTAACAGATTCAACCCCAGACAACTTCCCTCAAAGTTTTTGCGTTGATTTCTTTGCTGACACCCAGGAGTTTTCTTTTCCAGACATCCTAATGTCAGGACTTAATTGGAATGGAGAGACGTTGCCCACTTCAGGGGCTTAGTAACATGATCATTTCTGTTAGCAAAGGGAGTTAGGTTTGTGATACTGTAGGATTCCAGCTCACTTGGGATATACATTGGATGAAGGAAAAGGTGGTATATGTCTTTAAACTCCACTTCCCTTGTGGACAAAGATATGTTCTTCATTCATATTAGGTAGCAGAAATTAGAATAGAATGATTTGGTTGAAAAAGACCTTTGAGATCATCGACTCCATCCCTACTTGTTCACTATTAAACCATATCTCTCAGCATCCAGGGCTACTGACTCAACCATTTCCATGGGCAGCCTGTTCCAGTGTCTGATAACCTTTTCAGGAAAAAAAATTCCTAATATCTTATCTGAACCTTCCCTGGCACAACTTCAGGCCATTTCTTATCATTCTATTACTTGTTACTTGGGAGAAGAGAACAGCATCCACCTCCCTACAACCTCCTTTCAGGTAGTTTTAGGCAGTGATAAGGTCTCCCCTCAGCCTCCTGTTCTTCAGACTAAACAATCCCAGGTCTCAACCATCTCTCATGAGACTTCTTCTCCAGCCGTGATAAGCTTTGTCAGCCTTCTCCGGACATGCTCCAGTGCCTCAACGTCCTTCTTGTAGTGAGTGGCCTAAAACTGAACACAGTATTCAAGGTGCAGCCTCACCAATGCTGAATACAGGAAAAGGATGACTTCCGTGGTCCTGCTGACCAAGGAAATTAGATCATTTGCAGTAAAAACAAGGCAGATATCAGTGCTTTTTACAGTTTTAACAAAGGTTGGGTGTCAGTTTACTAACAACCCTAAGTGGCAGAGGCACAGTCACAGCTATATGCCTTAAAGTCCTCCACTGAGTTCAGAGCTGTCTGCCACTGATTTAATGGGGTGAACTAAATTCAGTAGGCTCTAGATTTTAATTAGAATTGCTAGTCTTTATTAGCAAAATTTACTGCCTTCTCTTAATTTCTCTTTTTTGCCTCCTTTTAGATAACCTTCATTAAAAAAAAACCCAAAACCATGTTATTTTTCTGGCTTAAGTCAGGGCCTTTCAGGGCAAACCCATTCCAGCAAAGGTTAAAGGAGAAAATCTAGTTCTTAAAAACTCTGTCTTAGCTACTGCAGCAATAAAGGCTTATTTATTATTATTATTCATGATGAATTAACTGAGGTTATTTAGCTTTATCAACAAAAGTGGGACTCAGTTGTGGGTTTTGGTAGCTGTCATTAGTGAATTGTTACAATGATGGACAAATTTCAGAGTCACCTCTTTTTCTCTCATGGAAATCTAGATCAGATAGTCAGATTGTTACCGATAATCATTCCTAAGCAAACAAATAAATCTCAAACAAAGCAGAAAGCCCACACACAGTTTTTGCACTCAAAGGTATATTTGACTCTAAATGGGTGGTTGGCTGCAGTTTCTGCTCTTTTTTTAGTGTTCTGCTTCTCTGTGTTTGTCTCCATCTATCATATGCTGTCACATTCATTAAAACTCTCTTCTTATGATAATATTTTCTAATCACAAAATATCTGCTTATACGTTATCAAGTTAAACAAAAGCCACTCACAATACTCCAGGTAGCATAATGGCAATAGTTCTCATAAAACTCTCCCTTTTCATTTTTGGCCACAGTTCTGCTCCAGGGCACCTGAAATACCATTTCAATACTTCTAAAGGTAAATAGAGTTCTGTCAATAAAGTGAAAATTGCTGACCTTGTCTTGTTCATCAATTTAGGCTTCAAGAAAATTCTGCCTCCTGGGATTAGCAGTGCCTTTTTATCTGAAGTGAAAAATGTTAAGCCTGCCATATTTAATGACAGGCCCGGGAGGGTTAATGAAAGAATTTAAATGGCATTTCACCTTGACTTGCAGCTGCCCTATAACATTGCCTAAGGGTTCAGCTAAGTGTTAGCTCCTTCTGAGATGTACAGGCAGGAGCAAAGACCTGTAGAGAATTCTTACAGTATATCCTTGTTTGCCCTGGTCATTGCCCTAGTTGCCTTTTTTGTGTGTGTGTGAAATCAGTAACCAAGGAAGCCTCAGAGATTTTGTCTTTATTGGTTAAAAAACTCTGGAAGCACTGAAAAACTGAGCAGGAAATAAATGGACAGCGAATGACTAAATGATCTTTCAGCTTATTCCTGGCCTCTACCAACATTTCAGATTTTACTTTCTTTATTGATAGTTTCATTTTTATAAGCTAAACATTGATGATTAGTCTAGACTGCTAATTAGAAGCTATCCTTTTACATGGAGGCTTGGATTAAAAGCTTTTGTGATTTCATGGACTCTGGCTTGTGTGAATGTCAATTTGATCCTTTTAGTGTATTTATGCTAAGTATCAATAGGCTCCTGGGATTCGTGGAAGTGCAGTGCTAAACCTCTGAGATGCTAAGCAACAGCTGGGGTGCTGCTTCCATTTGAAAGGCTTTTTTCTCTCCTCGCTAATGGAGGATCAAAAGTCATCCCTTCAATTAAAAACTAAACTTCTGGCTAAAAATAAAGAAAGAATCCTTTTCTTTAGTATTTTAAGTCTAATTAAGGATTTTAGTCGGAAATGTACAGCAGAGCCCACTGATTAATTTATCAAACAAAAAAAATCCTCCTTTCCTCTGCCAGTCCAATTAGCCGGGCATTTTATATGACTGAGAGATTGAAACACTGCTACTACACAGAAACCAGAGGCTCTTTGCATTTGAAATTGCATGGTAAAGAGACTGGAAAATTTCTCATCTAATATTGCGCATATTTAGGGCCTGATCCTGTGAATTATTGAAAATCCTTGATAAATAATGTATGGTCTACTGAAGATCCATTCTAGTATGGTATTCAATACCCTGAACACAAAGGAACCTTAGGAAAAAGCAGAGGATGTTGAACACCTTGGAAAATAGATCATTTACTCTATAAAATGCCCAAAGGGAAGTATAACTACTGCTTGGAAAATCTCAAGCACTGTATAGTATTATTCACATGTAAGCTGCTGCAGTTTTACCTTATGCTGAGATCTTTCCAGATTTCACAAATTGGGATTGATCTCTCTTGCCACAAGCAACCTGTCAGAAGCAATGTGGAAATATGTTAGTAATCATTTGTCAATCCCTTTGAACACAAGAATCGTGAATAGTACTTCTCTTTGTCAGTTCATGTCCCTTGATTCTACACCAGAAGAAGTTATTATCACCTTGCTTTACCTCTGCTAACAGTGGACATGCTAACCCCAGCATCCAGACCATGAGTGTCTCCCAGAAGCACACTAAGAAACTTATGTAGTATCTTTCATATGCTCTTTATTTGCTTCTCCTCTCTCTCAAGCTGGTTGGTGGATGTTTTTGTTTGGTGATATATTCTCGTTTCGGATTTTTGTTATGTTTTTCTCATTAGTTCTGATACTTGGTAATTTGTTGGTGGTGATTTTGCTGGCTCTTCTTATTTATTTTGAAGAAATATATTATGGTAATTTTGTTATAGACAGAAAGATTAAGGGAACATGTTCAATGTTTTAATTGGATTTGAACAGCTTTGGAGCATGGTGATACTCAAAAGTCCTAGCCTTGACCAAAGAAACAGTGGGGAAATTTACAGCTCTGATCAGACTAGCTGGGAGATGCTGTGACCACGCACAGATGGATGGATGAGGTCATATCCAAAGAGCCTGGAACGTAAGCATTAGCATGTTCACACTGAGTGCAGGCTCTTAAAGCAAAGCACCTCATTCTTGCCACTTATTGTCCTTTAGTTCGCATTGTGCAGCAGTCTCAGAGGGCATGAGTTGGGTTCCTTCCAAATGAAACTAAAATGGAAGATGTGTGCCCTGGCCCTGCTGCCACTCACAGGACATACTGACCTTCACCAGCCTCACCAAGTGCCTCTCACATGCCGGCATACCAGCACAGAGGCCCCGTTTCAGTCCATCCTGAGGGTGTCAGTCTGTGCCCCATGGTCCGCCCAGGCAATCCCAGGCCATGTCTGACCTTATTTCTCCTTGCCATGCCTAATCTTGACCCCCTGTGGTGGTTAATCTGCTTCTCCCTCTTCACACTTCTCTCTGCTCCAGTATGGACCCTTTCCCACACTGCAGTCCTTCAGGAACAACCTGCTCCGCCTGGGTTCTCCGTGGCAGCAGCTCCTGCAGAAAATATTACTCTCCAAGCTTCAGGGTGGGTTTCTGCTCCAGTGGGGTCTCTCCAGGGCTGTAGGGGGTTCCTGCTCTGGGCTGCGGCACCTCCTGTCCTGCTCTATGGCTGGGCGTGGTAGGACAGGTCCTGGCTGCTAGGCCCTGCCCTGCCAGCTGTGGAGAGGATCACCCAGTTCCCTGGAGCACCATCACCCAGTACCACACTGTGGCAATGGGCTCCGAAGGTTAACTCAGAGGGTTCCAGCCACTGAGGAATGATGACATCCATGGGATTACAACAGAATTTGTCTAAAGACACACACACATATCCCATGAGAGTGCACAGTGAGGCAGCCTTGGTTCTATCCCCTAATGTACCAAAGAGAAAAAGGAAAAAAACCCAAAAAATCCTAGCCTGGATTTAATGCTGTTAGACTGTCCTACCTGATACAGCAGCCTCAGCCTGCTTTCTGACCAACTGGGTATGAACCACCCAAGTGGAAAGCATGCATCCCCAGGACTGCACTGTGGTCCCAAGTAGTGATAAGGTCTTGTGGCAGGTCTCTAGGTTGGAAGGCAGGTGAGTTAAATAGTCTATAAATTCATTAGTGACTGGAGAAGATAAATAAGGAATGATGTTCACTGCTTCTTTCAGTATGTGCTGCAGGAAGCATCAAATGAAACCAGCAGATTAAAGATAGAAATCAAAGTAAACCTCTTATTCCCATAGCATGGGAGCTCCTCAACTGTGGTGTGGAATGTAGAAGTTAATACTGCTTCAGCAAAGAGCTTGACAAATTAACAGGAGAAAATAAACTATCAAGGACTAGGAAATGCTGGCTCAGGCAGTTTGGAGCTGCAAAGAGCTAGAGATTGTAGAGATATTCTGGGCAGTACTGTGACATGCTGTCCCTGCCTGTCCCTGTGTTCCTTTGCCACTGTTAGATAGAGAACATTAGACTAGACAGACCTTTGGTCTGACCTGATGTAGCTGTTCCTGCATTTTCATGACACCCTCACACTTACAAATACAAAAGAGGAACCTCAACCATGGATCTCGCAGTGTTAAAGGCACATGTGCTGTCCCCTTCAGAGGTACTGCCATTGCCTCATCGTTTGCTGCTGGAGTTTCTGTACCACCCAGTGTACAGATTGAGCTCTGGATGGACTGCAGGATACCCATGGAGACATTTATTTGTTAGTTATCTAATCTAGTCAACTATATATTTTGCACGAGAAAAGTATGCTAACATGGTTAATTAGGAGGGGTTGGATATTTTTCTAAAGACCCTTTGATTCAGAAAGAAATAATAAAAACAAAAGGCAAACTTTCTCCCTACACAAATAAAATAAAAAGGAGAGTATTTTAGGTATTTTGGAGAATTTACTGACAGGGGCTAAAAGAAGTAAACAGGGGAGATTAGACGGAAGAGGTTATTGTGTTTCTAGAGGAGGTCATTGACAAGCAAGAAGGGTGAAGCCTTATGAGGAGCGAGAAACAGATTCTACATCTACATTTTCAATTTTCTGAACTTCACTACTTGCCCAGCCAGTTATAACTAGATAACCATATTGGGCAAAACTGGAAGCCATGTTGACATTGTTCTTCCCCCTGCCCCTCAAACAGTTTGTATTTTATCAACTATCACTAAAGGAATAGTTTGGGGAGCTATATGTCTGGGGTTTTTTGTAAGTCATTCCTCTGTCCCATATTTTACATTCTCATGAATAGATGGTTGTAGTGCGTATATCCATACATGAACTCCAAGAAAAATTGGAGAATAAAAGAGTCAGGCACATTAAGTCTCAATCCATCCAAAAGTAAGATAAGTTAAGGAAGACTTCTCATCTCCATAGCACTGTGATAACTTGTATGTAGAAATATTCAAGTTGATATTTTGGACTTATTTAATTATATTTCATCTCTGTCTGATGGAATTTAAACTTAAATTTCTGGGGGCCATGGAAGGGAGTAGTGTAAGAATACATCAGCATTTGGAGACTCAGTGTATGTGTAATCTGCTTCCACAGAAACAGGAAAGAATTGTCAATAAGCATCACTGTCAAAAGTACTTTACAAATATACTGCCTGGACATGTAACAGATGAGAAAAGACGATCTGTCATCCTGTGCATGGCAAATCTCATCTCTTCATTTTCTATTCTGGTCTACACCATTTTTGTACATCCTGATGTGCAGGTGAGCTGCTTTGGTTAATGTTTTCAGCGCAGAAATAGCTTTCTATTTTCTTGGTCTGGGGAAACCACTGAAGGGTACTCTTTGTTGCCTCTGTACATGTAACAAACATGTCTCATTTTCAATGAAAATCATACCTGAAACATGAAGAAAAGCTTCATGTTAATAGCTCTCACAGATCAATTTCTTTATACAGTAAGAAAATGATCATGAAGGGTAGACATAAATATCCACACATAAAAGGAGAAATTTTACATCCAAGAAATATTCCACTTTGACAACTAGAGAGCAAGACCAGTTCATCTGGAGTTTTTACGCCCTCCACATTCTTCAAAACTGTCAACAGTTCTGCAGATTTTGCAGTGAGAGTGCCTGAAACTGAATATTTTCAGGAAACATTGAGTGTTACAAAGAACATACATGCTTCCTTACTTCCAAAGGCTAAACAAGCATCACTGCAAACCCTGTCCAGCAAAAAAGGTGAAGAGCCACTATGAATGAGACACTAATTCATGATGGAGTATATTCTGACATCTATGAGGCAGTCTGGTATTTTTGCAATGTGAAGAAAAGATAAGTATATTGACATTGCTTCTTTTGAAGTATCCATCCTCTGTCATGGCCTCCTCCTTTCTGCTTGATTCCTATTGATTATCTTTGCGCTAAAGTTCAGCTGAGCATTTATACTTCATTTGAGAAGGAGGGGGAACTATACATTTAAAACAACTTGAGCACCTTTTGTTAGAGCCAATGCTTGAATGTCATTGGTAGTTTTCAAGACCCAGGCAATGAAATTCCTGAAAGTGGTTCATACCAATTGAATTTGTCAGTATTTAAAGCAGGAACTTGAAGGTCTGATATTCCAGTCCAGGGGATGTGAGCACACCCAGAAGAGTGTGTGTCTGTATGCTAAAACCTAAAAAAAAGGTGCATGATAACAGAGCTATCTGTACAATTTTAAATGAATGTATTGCATGATAAATTGGGGTTGCACAGAAAGTGGCTACAGAAGTAACCCCCTTCTGTGAGAACTCTATCTGTTTTTTCACTCCCTCTATTACTCCCTCTTGGTACAGCAATGCTGTGCATATGGGTGTAGAATGGTTGGTGAATCATGTGTAAAGGTATATATGCTCTTTCACATTCACGTTTCTGAGTATGACCTATGCTATGCTTGTGTGTGTATTTTAGACTTTAAGATGTTTTCAATAGAATCTGCAGTCAGCTTCTGCAGGGTTATGTTATCCTGTTTTCTTATTCTTTAGGAATGCTGGAAGATCTATGTAGACAAGAGGGGAAATCAAATTACCAGCGGACAGTACAGGGCACTGACTATTCACCATTATTCAGTTCTTCCCTCTCTCCTGTTGCCTGCTTTATCTTTCCAGACCACATATCTGCTGCACTTTGTGCTGTACCTGTGCTAAATCTAGGGTAGCATTTAATTTTTTTCCTCTTTTGTTCAGTACCTTAAATAATAGATCAATGACCCAAGATACCCTCACAGTGCAAACACATGGTGAAGTGTCATTAAAAGCACAAGGCAAACAAGATAACAGGAAAGATATTTTACTTTTGTGTCTCCTTGTGTAAGGTCAGATTTTAGGTGATGAACGTAAGAGTTTTGAAAAATCTTTAAAAAAAGTCACTCAACTTTTCGTCAGTGCAGAAGACTTAGTTCCATACTCTTATGAACTAATGTCTAGGTTTCATGAGATTTATCACTAGACTGTGTCTGCAGGCAATTTTAAATGTCTGATCTGAGAAACCTGATGGTTTGATGGACTAATCCTAAGTAGCATTCAAGAAAGGTGACTAAGAGAAGTCAACCCATAGTTTAAAGTCACTCTGAAGGATCTACCTTTTCTCCAGTGGAAAGTATAGCTGTTTTCTGAAATAGAAAAAAAAAATTTGAAAAATTATCAATTAGGAAAACCAAAAAGCTAAACTGGAAACTGACATTATAGACTGTGCCCAGTCAAAACATACGAACTGAACCCTGTATACTGTTTACTCAAATGAAGGTAAGCAAGTGTGGATTATACAAATGTGAAAAATATTATTTCATCTCCTTCGAATTTTAATACTTGTTTATCTATGAGAATCTTATATGTCATTTAATGTAATGTGCTCCTCTGTGGTACCTTCTTAATAAAAGATTTAATACGCTGCTCCCCATACAGCTTATTCAAATAGCTGATTAATAAAGCTGAACAAAAAAGTAGGAACAGATTTCCTTTTACTGTGGTAGGATGACTCTATTAGTGTAGAACATTTATGCAGATTCCACTTCTCTTTCCATACACTACTCTCTTTTTAATGATTTATTTAAAATGCTCAAATTAAAAATAAATTTAACCAAAAATACTCATACAGCTTGGATCCTTCTACAGCTACGGAGCTTATTCTACAGCAATTTCACTGGGCAATTTCATTAAAGGGCAATTTTATTATCTGCTTCTGGCTGATTTTTCAGAATATGATAGGTGGTATTTTTTGAAAAAAGGTATTTTGAAATCATGCTAGACAGAGTTCTGGAAAGTATGGACCATGAGGAGGGAGTTAATGAACTGGTACTATTTTGTCTGTATAGGACTGAGGGGAAGCATAATAATGATGTTAGAAACTGGAAAGAGAAAGGATGGGATTAAAAATACTGGGCTTTGAGTGCAGGAAGAAAAAATATGTTAGATATAAGGAAAAATACAATGCTCAAAGGGTACGGAATTAATATAAAATAAATATTTGCTATATAAGTATAAAAAGTGTATAAATATTAAAATTCAATTTCGATTTAACACATGTTCAGTAACTTCCTCTGTCATTATCTTTAGGGGGAATGAGGCATAATAAACAAAAAAAAAAAGACAGAATTTAAGCTCTCAAATATGTAAAGCACATCTTTATTCGCTATGGAAGGACAAAGGAGTAAAAGCAGTAACTTATAAAAATGGAGTTCAGGCTTCAGGGAAAAGAATTCCAGAGTTTTAGTGCCTGATTCTGAGAAATAATAAGACGAAATGTAATTTCTGATTGAGTTCTTGCAACCTGGATGCTTAAATAGGGCTTTGCCTCTCAATTTATTTTTCTTTGAAGTTCACTGTTAGAAATTCCAGAACTGGATGTTGCTAAGAATCTCTGCCACAGAGATCAATAATGGTAGAAAATAGATATTCCCATATATTACATCTAGTTATTTTTTACTTGCTGTCATGAATATTATAACATCTTCTCCTTGTACTGCAATAATTAAGATGGGGATGACATTTCCATTAAAAAGATCATATAACTCAGTGAGGAAAAAAGTAAATGTTCCAGCTGGGCTGAAGTTCAGCTTTAGATGTATTTGCCTGGAAGAGAATATTTCCATCAGATTCAGATTTTAAATTGAGATTTGTCTAAATAAACATTGTAGAAATATGTTTTTAGACACTAAAATACCTTTCAAATGTTGTCAAGAGAAAAATATTCTTGGGGAGTTTATTTGTCCAGTATAGCTCTTGGCATGGGAATTACACAGTAAAGGACATACTTTTCAGACTTCAATAAAATTATTCTCCTGAAGCGGATGAACAAATAGGAATGACATATTTTAATTGGTGTAGTGACTCAGTTTTTAATACAGTTGAGCCTTTGATGTCTGACAAAGTGCAGATGATCCTGAACAGTTTCTCCAGATATGCCCTGAAGTTTCCAAATTTGCCTTTCTCCTCCTTACTTCAGATGCAAGCTAGACCTTGTCTTCCTCAAAGAGGCTATAGCAGTTTTTTCTCTTCTATTGTTTAGCCTATTTCTCTCTCTTTCTGGCTTTTTCTCCCTCGGTATCTCTCTGCTAGAAGGTCAAAGAGGCTTACATAGGAAAAGACTCTTTTTAAGGAGTGGAGTGACTCAGGTACTCAAGAGCAGGGAGCAGAGTTATCCTGCAGCCATTCCAGACCCCCACAGCTGAATCATCCAGTGTATGTGCTGAGGAGAGTCTGAGCCCCAAATCTCTAGTAGGTTTTCTGCTACAGTCATCTCCTAATAGGTTTACTGGGAGTGGAAAACTAAAATGTAATCAGAATAGATCCTGACACATTCATGAAAGAGACTAAATGATATGGTAGTTGGGATAATGTCATGTCCCAGTGAACCCATCATGCCCTTCCTTAAGAAGGATGTAACTTGCTTTTGTGCTAAGGTTTGGCCTGGGTAGATCTGTGTGTGCATGTGATCTGTGGCATATGGATTAAGACTAACCTGCACATCCCTTGGTATGAGGCTAAAACAATGACTCATCATCTTCCTGAGTGTTCTCACAACAGCACAATGTCTCCTAGTATCCTGGATCTTCATCTTCTAGCTGAGTCCTTGTTATACATTATTTACTTGAAGAGTAAAGCAGCCAGAAAGTTTCTTTAATAAGCACAATAGATTCTGATCTCTGCTCACTCCTCATTTGTCTCAAATCCATTTTCCAAAACCTGTGGTAAGTGCAAGTAGGGGACAAAAAGAAGGTGGCATAAGGGTTAGCTAAAAGAAACCAAACCACAAAGATAACAGAGGCCAGTAACACGTAAGACAAATTCAGACAAAGGAAAACAAGATTAGAAATGACGTGAGAGGATCTAATGTAGGCAAATTATGGCAATCCAGAACAATGGCTGGTGCTTTAATTCTCATTGTGTACAGGTCTGAGGGGATATCAGTCTGCCTATTCATTAAGCACTCTGTACTGTACACTGGAACTGCTTTAGTGTAGCCTTAGCCTGGTTGTGATGGCAGGTACCAATACATGTAACATGTAAATCTAAAATACTTCACAAATATAACTCAGACAAGATTCGAAGACACCTTGTCTGGATTTTTTGTGTGATTTTGTCCTGTTAGAATTTACAACATTTATATAGAAATAGACTATTTACACCATGACTTAAGTCATTATCAGTGCAACTGCAAGACAACTTTTCTTCATGACACAGAAACTCTGCTGTTCCCTTGCAGCTGTGCTGCAGTCTAAAAGTTTCCTTCCCAGCTCAGTGTAAAAGTAGCCCTAATGGATATCTGATTTGGGTCACAATTGTTTGGTTGTTGGAGTTGTTTGGCTTTTTTTTTGACATCTTTCATTGCACTTCGCCTCTCCAATAATTCTCCCTGAATCATTACCCATCATGATACATTGTCAAGCTTCTCAGTTAAAAGTGCAGAAGTAGAGATTAAACATCACTTGTTCTGTTTGCACACTGTGGTTTTCCACAAAGTGCATCGTGGTAGGACCTAAGTGGTTTCTGCCTGAAATACAGGCAGATGTACTGAATGAGATCACTAGGAGAAACTGTTAGGAAGGGGTTTGTGGCAGATTGAACCAGCTTGATCTCCCCTGCAGCAGCAGGGACCTCCATAGAACCATGGGACATGGCCCTTTGCAGCACATAATGAAAAGAGGGATGTCCTCTTTACACTGCTATCATCAGAGACAGAAACCTTTCTTGCTTTTTTTTGAATAGTAGGAAAATACCTTTGGTGTTATGGTGTTAACATGATAACTAAGCTGGGGAAATGCAGAGCATCTCCTAGTGATGATTATGGGCCTGGATCTTCTCCTGCAGTTTTTCCTGCTCCTCAAAAGTTAACAGGACTTTAGGGAACTCCAGCTGAAATAAGGCCCAGATTTTAAACCAGTTGCTATGAAATAGTGAGCATGCTGGCAACCTGGGGAAGAGATATGCATGCTTCTGCCTCCCTCGCCCGCGATAGTGTTTGTTATTTCATAGACACTCATCACATCTTTTATCTCCAGTTAGAGCTCTCATTAATCACCACCTGGGAACACCATACACAGAGCAGGAGTACGTGATCTTCTGTGAGAAAAAGTGGAGGGAAGGACGACTGTGTGTTGTGTGGGGGTGTGAGTGATGATTTCGGGGTGCAGAGTGAGAGACTGAAGTGAGGAAGAAGTAAAGCATGTGGGAAGGAGGAAAAGAACACCAAAAAAGCTGTTTGGAGAGATGGAAAGAATGAGAAAACACAGAGGGGAAAAAAAGATAGCTATATTTCAAACAAATTGAGCAAAGAGGAAGAGCACACCACTAAAAGTAGCTCGTTTTGACTATTTTTGTGCCACAATTACTGTCAAATTCTCAAGGCCAAAATTGCAATTAGGTCAAACCCATTTGCCTGTTGCAAAGTTGAGGGCAGGAAGAACCCCCCCCCCCCCAAGGTTCTGGCATATTTCTTCCCTCCCTGCAAAGACTTTCATCTAGAGCTCATTATGAACAATTTCTTTTTGGTCTTAATTTGTGCTAAGAATGGCACAGAAAGTATCCCAGGGCAGGCATCTCTCCCATTTCCTGCAAGGTTTTACTCTGATCTCTGATAATTGGACTGCTAAAAAGGTTATTTTTATTTATTACGTTTATTATAGTCATGCCTAACAACCAATGAATGTTGCAGCTCTTTTATGTTAAGCATTTTGCAAACATACAGTGTTAGAAGGTGCTTGCCCCAAAGAACTTGCAGTCCAAACAGAGACAAAGGTAAGACTAAGAGTTGAATGCACAGAGAGTGAAGGGAGGACTGGCAGCTTACAGCATACAGCAGTGCTTAGGGGCACAGTTTAGTGGTGCACTTAGCAGTATTAGGATTACAGCTGGACTTGATGGTCTTAAACAATTCTGTGATTTTATCTCATTAACATGAAGAGAGAAATAACTGCAGAAAACAAGTCTTGACATAGAGAAAGAAAAAAACAATATGTATGATGCGATATCAAAAAGCTCTAAAAGTACAAGACAGGCCCATTGAGAGTTACTCGTGCATCTCTCGAATTCAGTAGTCCCCTGGCTTGGAGGGTTCTGCACCCCATTACTCAGTGTCCTTTAATGGTACTTCTCTACAGAGTATTTTCCTTTATTCTCCTCCTGGAGTGTATGGCAGAGCAAAAGAGAGTAAAAGACTCTACTATTTGGTAAATTAAGAGATGGAAAGTTCAACATCAGTTGCTCACAGGACAGAAGACATAGTCCAGCACTATATTAGATGGCCAACTTCTGCACTGCAGAGGAAAATTTATGCTCTGGAAAAGCCATTTCTCAGTGCTCAGTCACTTTCCAGAGCGTTCCAGGGTGTATATAAAAATATCACTGGAGAAATGCATAAAGAATGGAAAATTCTCTAGTTCTTTACTGATCGGCAGACATAGCATATTTTATTCTTGAAATGTAAGGAATTTTTTTCCCTCTAACTTAAAAACTCTGGGAGCAAATTATATTCTTAAATCAGACACATTGTCGTCCTCTACATTACAACTTCCATAAATGCCAGTAAGGTTCACCTTAAGGGGCTCAGGAAGAGTCCCTGACCGATGCCATTCCTAAAACAAGTTGGGAAAGATTGCTAACTGGCAGAGGAGAATTTCGACTTTAAAAAGGGTGGATGAGAATGGACCAGCTTTTTTTCCATGCTTTGGTCACTTATATGCTATAGTATAGATAGAACTGAAAGAACTCACGGTGAAAACCTGTTATAAGGTAGTCAAGCAACCTTTTTTTCAGTGTAGTGCTTTGATTTCGGATCCTTTTTGGTGACTATGCCTTGACAGTATTTTTTTTTCAAGGTGATGAATTTATCACCTATTTTAGATTCTAATCTTTGAGACATTTGTCTGAACCAGAGTATGCAAAATGAGTGTCCTTTGCTGAGAATAGTGCTTCCAAAATCTGGAGTTGGAACACTTTGATCCTAGATCATTTGCCTTTTTCTAATTTTAATCCAGTTGACAAAATCAGTCTAAACCATTTTTGTGCTTACAGCTATTCAGATGCTTGCTGGATCAGTATGCAAGTCATATTCTTTGACAACAGGGAATGTCAGACTAGTGTGACATGTTGTGTTTCCTTTTAGGTAAAGCTGGCAATATCTAGTGGTTTGGTGATTGTGGCAGTTTGCATCTGATTCGTTCAGCAGATGGCTTCGATCTGCTGGAGCTTAGTCCCTTGCTTTGAAATACATAATCCTTGGCTAATTTTATAATGCAGAGAGATACTGCATTACATACCTTTTATCACAAGAGGCATTACACATTTGGTGGTATAGTGCCAATTATGAATTTCAGGATGTCTTCAAAAAATTGGTACTTGACAAACTTTGTATTTGAAGCGAAAACTTAAAGATAAATTATAACTCTCTTACTTTCAGATATAGTTCTATGTTGAATGTTCCATACCACTTGAGTAATGAGATTTCTGCATGTATATAATAATATTCTTTTGAGCTTCATTGTCTAATTTCATTGCTCATTAAGATTACTTATACTGAGCAGTGCATTTTTATAATCAATGATCATCTTTAGCTAATCGGTGTGGTATATTAAAAGTAGTATATTTTCTTATGTTTTTCACCATTCTAGCATCTACATGGTTTGTAGGTAAGGCCACTTTTCAGATTTTTACTCTCTATTTTCAGAAATTAAATGTTGCCATTCTCTTGTCTTCTGAAGCGGAAGAGGAGATACGAATTCTGCAAAGTAGATTTACAATTTGGCTTTCTGTACATACCGTGCCTAACGCACACATTGACCAGCATCTTTATTAATGTGTTAAGATGGCAAAGAAAGTTATACAGGGAAGATACAATTTTGGTTTGTGCTGCTGAATAATTCTGCTCTTAACTTAGGAGGAAGATGTAGATTTGGAAATGAAAGAGAGAAGAAAACAATGTAGGAGATACAGAAAAATCAGTCGTGACTAGGAACTACAAGCCAATTATTGCCTTGTAATTTGGAAAACACAGTAGGACTGTTCTGTACAATGCTTATTTCTAGACTGACAAGAAAAATGCACAATTGCCTTTAACACAAAATTTTGAGGTACATGTGAATCACTTGTAATAAGATTGTAATTGTTTAATGAAATTGTAATTGTTTAATGCTTATGAATGTAACAAGCCCATAATTAAAAGCCAGGAGGGAGAGTGCCAGTGAGATGTTTATTAGGGAAATGCTTGAAAAGAAAGATCTTAAAGATCTTTGCATTTTTTCAATTTGGATCATTATTTCATCTTTTATTGTAAATGCCTATAAGAATCTCATAACAACAGAAATCCTGTTGGTAGTCCCTGCTTTTATTTGTGTGAATTTTTTGTGTTATAACAACATTTAGACTTCTGGGCAGAACCCCACTAAGGCAGATGCTCTCTTTCAGGGAGTGGATGTTTCTGCTCTGAACAGCATATTGTCTGATGAGATAAAATCGACTTGAAGGAGTGGTACAGAAGTTAGATAACTTCAAAATAAAGAAAGCACAACCGCAAGGAGAAAGTAACAAAATAACCCCTCATGGTGGTTTTTGTAGTAGAGCCCAAAAGAAGGCTTCCAGTATGAAACACAGAAAAAAAAAGCAAGTACCTGACTCTCATGTATTGCCTTCACCTGGTATATTGCAAGTAGGACATCCAGCTGCAACTGGAGATGGATTTTTCTAGCAATGATAAATATGGGAAGATTATGGTAAGAATATTGGAGGAAAAATAATGCTTAAAAGAGAAGAGACATTGTAATGTTTGTGTCCCAAAATAAGAATATATAGGGAGAGCATTTGCCATTTAGATATAAACATTAATCTTTGATAATATTTTATTTTAGTATCCCTTTGTGAGCAAATAATCTTATAGTGGCAGAATGAGAAATATTCATCCACTACTAAATCAAATAAAATAATATTAGATTTTCTCCCACCTCTTTATAGGCAAACTTGTTAAAATTTAGTGCAAGCTTTGTGTAAGTGAGAGCTTCAGAATTTAGCTTGTTTCAGAGACAAATACATTTAGTAACATGTTCTTTTGGGCTTTCATCCTTTAACCAGATAATTTGCTCTTCTACATATGAAATATATCAAATTAACTGGATTTTTCCATGCATTGTGTGGGAGCATGGTACTAACATTTCAAAATTCTGTATTTCGTTACTTGCCACCGCTAACTTTCGCTTTATAGCTTATTTAGATATGTGCAGGGCTATGATGGGATCTCAAGTAAGTCAGAGCTTTAGTTACACTGAGAGCCACACTGCAAACACCAAACATCTCCATTATCATGGATGTGCTTATGAAAACACAAGAAAGAAATACCTTTGAAAGTGGAATTTTATAAAGTGGAATTTTATAATGAGCTTTATAATTAAAGATCTGTTGGGTAAAATAGAGTAGTAATAAAAGAGTTTGCAGTCAGATTCCCCCCTATGTTTTCAGGTTCAATTCTTTCTTAATATAATAGGCTTAGTTCCACAGTTTTCAGTACTTTCCTGGGTTGTGAAAAATGCTGTATGAGTAGGATGCATTGGGTCCCTGGAAAAGTCTGGTTTTACATATTCTCTAGAAGATTATTGCTCTCTGTCTTTGCTACAGGTTTGGTGCTGCCCTGCTTCTGCTCTGTTTTCCAACAGCTTCACTAAGGTTTATTTCAGGAAGGGCAGAAATTCCCCTGAACCAAAAGTGTACCTATCATGCAAGGAATAGCTGTCAGGTACGGAAGACAAGCAGCTTTCCTTCCTGCAGCCCTTTTCAGAACATGTAGTAAAACAGTGCAGACTGCAAGCAAAGAGATTAAACAGCTATATAATCCATCATCACAATCTTCTCTAATGCTGTCTCTTTCTTCAGACCTCTTTGAATTCCCTGCTGCTGTTTCTTATATTCATTGGTTTGGTTTGCTAGAAACAAGATTTTGAATTCTTCTGAGATCAGACTTCATTTTCTTTAGAGTCTGAACAACTCCTCACCTAATGGAGTCCAATTTTCTTTCACCCTCTTGGCCACTATCAGAATACAGAATATAAACTATAATGTTAATATTCCTAGGTGGAACACTTTTGTTCCTTTAATAGTTCTTCCTTCCCACTCCTGCTTTGTGTTTCAGAGAGGTGCTTGGTCACAGCTTAAAGCAGTTTGTGCTGCGTTTATGTTGAGTGGTAACAGAGGGGAGACAAAAGAATTCTTGCTGAAAAAAGTGGCTGCTGTGCTCATGGGTCAAAGTGCAATATTCATTTTCTGTAATTTCAATTTCCAGTAAGCTGTCCAATACCTCTCTGTTTCAGTGCCTATTATATCTGTGTCATCATCTACCCTCAAACTAAACAGAGTAATTTCATTAGTCTGGACATTTGAAAAACTTTTGTCTGAAATTAATAACTCCCAGAGATTAATCAAAGGTAATTATATCAGGAGAAGTTATGTCTTCTTGTATCCTGAGTCGTAAAATGAAATTCTCATTAAAATTGTATTAAATTCATTACCCATGTATACCCAGATTCCCAGAGATATACATTACATAAGAATCTCCATTTCAATATTGCTTGCAAAACTCATTTTTATTCAGGCCTGCGTTTCAGGACAAAAATTTTCAGTCTGAGAAAACCATGCAATTCATACATGTGCAACTTAAATTGCTCTGCTGTGAGTACAATAGGCTGCATTCAGCTTAGCAAAGGCCTTAATGTTCACTTCGTCTGCATGTAAACTCCAAATGATTTCTGACCACAACTACTCATCCCTGTTTCAGGAGAATTAAGTTGCCATTGCACCTCTCCCTTTTAGATGATAACCTAAAATCACTGACTTTTCAGTTATATGGGGTTTTTTGTGTTATGAAACAGTATGACAAGTTGTGCAGAACAATAAGTAAAAAATCACGTGATGAGTGGTGCCTTTTTGCCTTTGTCTAGGATGGGCTCCTACTCTGCCCTCTAACTTTTATCATTCCTTTTTATCAAGCTTTGAGTAGCAACATGTTCCTTCCATGAATCTATAAAGTGCCTAACACAATGCAACCCTGACCTTGATTGGGACACTGCAGTACCAGTACTGTGAACAAAAAAATTAATTAACTGTTGTGTTCCAGCCAAAATATTTGCCCTTCAAAGATGCATAAGGATTTTGTTCTTCGTGTTGGTTGCAATAAGGACTGCTAACTATGTACTTTTGTGGTGAAAAGCACTGGAGAAGTACAAGTGTTAGCTTTTTTGAAGGCCAGATAATTATTAACAAGGTTGCTCTGAGTAAGAGACAAGGTTGCCTAATCTTTTTTTTTGAGACCAATAATACATCAATTACTTGGACAAAGAAAGCAGTCTCAAGGATGGGTATTCCTCTTTTAATTTTGCTCACCAACATGAAGTCACTTAATAATGGACTTTACTACCTTATCTAAGAAAACTCCATAGCTGTCATTTTCTTTTGACTCTCCTGTGCTCCTGCAAATCGCCTCTGAAGTCCATTTTGCTATTCAAAATACCATAATAAAGCCTACAGTCCATGGGAATTGTCTGAATGAAGGATGGTATGGAAATAATTAGTTAAAATGAAGCTGGGGTTTGGAAAAACCCATCTGTTTCTTAAAATCATTCTGCTCTTTTTTTGAGGAGTTTCATTATCCCACTGCACTGTTGCCTTTCTGCCACCAGCTCCAATAAAAAGTAAATCAAAGAATCAAATTGTTGTGTATGTTGCTAACCTGAAAAATACCAGATTAAAAAGAGCCAAAAAAACACAAGCCCAAGCTATGTTTTTGAAAGCACCATAATGTGCTATTAAATGGGATCTGTATTGCTTTATGGAAAATCAGACTGTTCTTTATATCTCCATTCCTTCCTTTTTGTCCAGATTTACTGCTTGGATCATATCTGGATGCAATCTCCATCCTTCAAAAGGGGAAGCTCTGGCTCTGGAGCTCTAATTTTGGTGTGTTAAATTAGAATATTCTCTTGGGGTACCAGCCATAGGATTCACCAGGGCAAAAGACCAGTCAGAAATGCTTCTTACACAATAAAGCAGATGTGATTGAAAATGTTTTACTATACCAGCACAAAGGTATATCTTGAATAGCAACCTAAAGGAAGACAAAGCAAAACCAAAAAAGAAGAAGCCAATCTGTTCTTATGCTACCAAAAGTAAGGTAGTCATTTTCTTGTAATGATTTTTGGTGACGTTTACTTGCAGATGCAGTAAAACATGTAGGTAAAGCTAACTCCGATCTAGGAGGCAGAGAATGGAAGACAAGGCCACACTGGGTACTTGACTGCACCATGACCATGCCAGCAACAGTTCTTAAACATCCAAGGTGAGGTAACAGAAGTTCTATTGGTGGGATGTAGTTGAAGTTAATTGTATGTATGCTTCTAATTGGACAAGATGTGACCCATTTTTGTGAAATGTAATGAGGGAATATATTTGTGCTTTCAAATTGCCACCATACCAGGATGTAGGGCCCTACACACCAATGAAAGAACATGAGAAATAAAACATAGTATCATAGAATCATAGAATAGTTTATGTTGAAAAAATCTTGAAGATCATCAGGTCTAACCCTTACATAACACTGCCAAGTTCACCAATAAACCACGACCCTAAGCATCTCGTCTATGTGTTTTTTTAATACCTCTAGGCAAGCAATTTAACAACTTCTCTGGGCAACTTGATCCAATGCTTTACAACCCTTTTGATGGATATTTTTTTCCTAATATCCAGTTTAAACCTCCCCTGGCACAACTTGAGGACATTTCCTCTCGTTCTAGCGCTTATCTGGGAGAAGACACCAACACCCACCTTACTACAACCTCCTTCCAGATAGTTGTAAAAAGCAATAAGGTCTCCCCTCAGCATCCTTTTCTCCAAACTAAATAGCCTAAACTCCTTGAGCCACTCTTCGTAAGACTTGTGCACAGTTACTGTACCACTAATTTCTTTCTTGGCAGGTTACTGCATGCATTAACTTTTAGAGAAAAGAGATCTGTGAATGACAGCTGTTTTTGTGTTCCCAGACATAGTATGGTCAATGGGATCCTGTCATCGTAGGGGTTTTCAAATTCAGTAGAAAAGTTTCTTTTAACTACTCATCATGGCACGGAACACTTGCAAAAATGTGCCTGACAAGAACACTGGGTAAGAACAATCTTATAAGGATTTTCTGAGTAGCAGAAGTGGCAATGAATCCGTGACCAACCTGTCAGCTATAATATACCCTGTAGGGAAACTTTTCATGATGCCTCTCATAATGACAGGCACAAATTGTATGAAATATCCAAACCTGCAACCTGCAGCCACAAACAGCCTGGGTTGCAAAGGCAGAGATTGTGTCAACAGCAGTAAGTGTAAGGACATGAGTCAGTCACACAGACAAGTGTGTATTCCTGTACTGGCCACTCAGGTTGTGAGATATTCAATAGAGTCATGTGAGGGGCAGGGTTTTGCTCTTCTGTTACAGCATGAGACATGTTGATGATGAGTCTGGTTACACTTCTCTCATTTACACCCTCCTTCACTGTGCTGACCTTGAGACGTTTTCTTTCAGCTCCTCATGTGTTGGAACACGTCCCAAGCAAATCCTCCAGAATTTGGCAAAAGTAGCTCATGTAAATTACGACTTGATGTCAACTGAGCTTATTTTTATTCATAGGGAAGCTTGGAAAAGGTGTCAAAAAAGAGGTGGACAGATAGATCATTTCTACAGATCTGAGAAACTAAAATTGTGATGGAACTAAATTAAAAGGGAGATGACAAAATTGGGCAGAAGTCAGCATTGTATCCAGCAGCCCTCTGTGAAACACTAGATGGCAACCACAACAAATCCAGGGATAATGAAATGAGCATCTTCCTCCTTTATAAAGTTCCTTCAGTGTATCAGGGCCTTGTGGGAACTACCACTGTTATACTTCTTATTGGTTCCTCAAAATATAATAGGATCTCAAGAAGGGTTAGATTTGTTTTTTAATTTCTTTAATTCACTTCCTCCAGCTGCGAATGGCTTAATCCTACTTAAAAGAGTAACTTCAGCTGTGCAACACAGAAGGTGAGACTTGTCCAGGTTCACACCTACTGTGAAAACTATGGGTGCTTTAATGTATACATATATTATCTTATTCTGTCTAATTTTATTCAATAATTGTGCTTAATGAAAGCAGGAAAGTATCCCATAACTTTCCCTTAAAGGAGGGTACTATTTCTTCTCAGATAGGTTGATATTTTTATGATTTAGCTCAAGACCCACAGAGCAAATTTTAGACAACATGACCCTGATAAGGCCCAGTTAAATTTTCAACCACCTGATCATTTTGCACTAAAGAAAACAATCACCATCTGACATATCTGAGTCTGTGATCTTTCACTTCTTTTCCCAAACTTAGTTCTAGAATATATTTCTGAAAATTACTTTAACCAATTTTAAAGCTCACAAACTCATGATTTTTTTTGCAATATAGTTTGGCGGTGATTGTTCTAAGGAAGTGTTTGAAAGCATCAAAGAAGTAAGTAAAATTTGTAATTAAGAAAGGACTCTTACAGGAATTTTATGTGCTGGATAAAATAATTTTGCAGTAATAAAAGCTTTATTTGCTATTCGTAGCACGATTTAATCATAACTTACTAAAAGGACTATGTGATCCAAACAGCCTTATGTTCACTCTCAAGTGTCTTGTCTGTAACACTAAGAATATTTCAGGCGTTGCAACCTTATAAACAAATGCATGTTATTACATATGTGTTAGTCATCGCTGAGTCTTTTTATAGCCTAATCATCAGTTTGGTATATAAATTCCTATTTCATTGGATCACAGGCAAATATATTTTTTTCTAAAACTTTTAATTTTCAGAAACCTTGCCCTGTTGATAATGCCATGCTTCTGCCTAAATCAGAATAATTTTCTCTGATAGAGCACTAAGATAATTATTAAGAGTAGCAGTAACTGTTAACTGCAACAATAATTATTATTTTCTCACTTAATTGCCAGGAAACCAGAAATCTCTAAAATGAGCAATCTACCCAAACACAACTTTGTATTAGTGGCAGAATACATTCAAGAACAACGTCATTAAAAAAGATATCTCGTTATTGAATTAAATACATGGGTTTGTATATTCCCATCTGAAAACATTTTGACATTTTATAAATCAAACATTGTCCTTATCTTCATTTTTTTATCACCTTTTAATTATGTTGAAATGATTTTTTATGTTAACCAAAAATTTATTTGCTAGTTTTCCTGGTATTCTGAAAAGCTCTGATGGGTAATTCATGCACTTCAGAATAGTAGAGTGCACAGTACAGTAGTATACCAAGCCCTCAGACCTCCACTGGATGGTGATTCCCTACCATAAGTGGCTCCAGTAGCACATTAAGTGATCTGATCTGGTCCCGACAGGCCCAGTTTGCTCTTTCATGCTCTCCCCAACAGTGAATGAAAAGCCTCATTTGAGAGGCCCTTATTCATTTGTTTCAATATATGTGTTTGCGTGTGTATGTTAGTTAAGGCATTGCAACCCTAGGAAAAGCTGGTGACGTATGTGATGGTCCTTCCTCAAGATCATTTTCTCTAGGCAGTCAATTAGACATGAAACTAATCCCATGGAACTATCTGAGTACTGAGTATATTGTCTTTAATACTGTGCCAAGTTGTGAGGTGACAGAGCAGTTGTGCTCAACCTGCCTGGTGTAGTGGAATATGAGCTTGATCAAGTGCCTCCAGACATGTTTCCAACCTCACAACCCAGTTGGCATCCTTCTTGGCGTTAGCCAACCGGGCCGGCAAATGTCAACAACAGTGGGGCTGGATGTGAGCCTGAGCAGTGTGTCAACATTACAACACAGGTTAAATTCTGTGAAACTACTGCTCAAAACCCAAATGTGATTTGGTTTAGTAAGTTGGTAGTGTAGCGAGAGAAGGGTAGCTTTGATATTGTTGGTGGGGAAAGGGTTAAACTGATATTTCTTATAGTACCAAGCATCCGAGCCTCAATGGCACAGGCCATCTTGAGCACTTTGCCTTTTGTGAGGCCACGGATGATTTGTTTCCCCCCCTTTTCATATCGATCGGCATCGATATGATGCTATCCCATCTGTTTCTATTCCATGCCTAGGCAATTGCTCTGGCTACTATAAAAGTGTTAACGTGTCTATTGTGTGGGATCTCAGCTATCCGTTTATTTTCCATTTTAATTTTCAACAGCAATAGAGAGTTCTCTGTCACGCTGTACGAGAGTAATGCTCTTGCTTGATTTTAATTTGTTACTTTTTTGTTGTTGCATTTTTCCTTTGTTCTAGTGATGAGGTTATTTAGAAAAAATCATTAGTTGCATCAGGACTGATTTCAGATCTTTATGTGGGATTGAGAACAGTTTGTGTCTTGGAAAAACAAAATGCAAGAATTAATTAAGTAATTTCCCACAAGGCAAAATGTGTGAAGTTTATAGTAATGATATGATTTCCTCTGCTTAAGCAGTAGTGGCTGCTTGTTGCAAATACCCATGTAGTTAAAATAGTTTTGCCCATTGTGTTCTCATGTATTTCAGGACCTTCGATCTGTGTAGTAGTGTAAGATTTGAGGATCCAGCCCTCAGTCTTGCTTAACAGGGTTGACTAGCTACATTCTTCAGTGAGCTGCATCCGATCAATCTTGATATCCAGGGACTCAAATTAGAACCTGAGATTTCACATGCTGGGTGAACCAGGCTGCTTCCAGGTCTACACCATTTACTCACAAAGTGATGTCTTGTTCTTTCACATGCCAGCAGCAGACAATTGAAGAAATAGGACCAAAAAATGTGACATTGTATCCTTTTCCATATGTACAGCTTTGATGAAGTCAGTGGCACAACTCATGTGGCTAAAGAACAGTAAGGAAAAGGTTAATAAAAGCAAAATCTAGATCATAGGCCATTATAATGGCTCCAGTCATCTAGCTAAGATACACAACTGCCAAAATGGACAAATCCATTTTATATGCCAGCCACGTGATTTTATGATTCAAACACCCACAGTGCAGGGAACTATCATGAGGGTCTTGTGGATGAGCGTCTGGTTTGGAAATGACTGTAAATAAATAGGTGTCTTAATTCTTTCTACCTGTAAATTTTAAAAGAGGTCAGAGCTGCAGTGACAATTTATGGGACAACACGGAAAATACTTGAAGTTAATAAGAGTGGGAGTCCATTTTCTTAAGCTGTGGAGGAAAAAGTCGTAGAAACTTAGCAGTCAATATATTCTTTCACTGTGCTGAGTAAACAGTAAAAAGAAAATGTAATTTGCTCACAGGCTATTTCATTGTAGAGAAAATTGTGGAAAGGGTATATTTTTATTAACTTATAAATATATGTGCATATATAGGGCAATTTAAAGACTGGATTTCAAATACTGATGAATGTGCAAATGCCATATATATATTACAATGAAATTAATACACTTTGGAGAGGATGAAAATCTATCTTACACATTTCCAACAGTTGCAGTCCAACTTTTAATACAAATACAGTACTAATAAGAAAATACATTAGATAGTTGCCAATGCTGAGGATGTCAACGTGCAGGTGTTAGAGGTACCATCTTTATGGAGAGAAATGCCTTTCACCCAGGCCCATATTCATGCCTTGTGCTGACATTTCTGCAAAGTGCTGGAGATAAAATACAGTTAGAAGAGCTGGTCTCCAGACATCACTGGAAAGAAATGTCCTTTCAAGCTATCTTTTGTTTTATGTTGCTATTGCTGATTCATGGAAAGTTTTTAAAAAGCTCTGTAGTGTCTTGAGTCATCAGTATTCCTTGTCTCTTGAAATTCATGTGCACTAGGCTTCACAAGGTAATGATGAACATTAAGCTGTGTTCACAATATTCTTGCACAGATATTTCACCGTAGGGTAGAAATAAAAGTGTAATATAGTGCATGGGCTGAACAAGTCAGACATGGGGGTTTCCTTAAGTAAAATAAAGTCTAACAGTAAAGAAAGCAATTCTGACTCATCTAGTGGAATTGACTGAAAAGACCAAAAGGGATGGCCAGAATTAGTGGGCAGGTCCTTTTTAGTAGTGCTGTAGCTTCCAATTACCAGCTGTAAACACACTACACAAAGCTTTTGTGCCTCCACTAGTGGGCTCCTTCTATGAAATCTCAGAGCTGCTGAATGCTGAGTTTCATCTCTAAGTGTAGGACAGTGAAGCAAGCAGGAAAGTCATATCTTTTGCAGCAAAGTATTGCAGTACCTGACTTTCAGGGGTCTGGCGAGCAGTGGGAAAAGTCAGCATCCAGGTGAAGAAACACACATTGCCTGGGAAGACTCAGACCACCTTAATGGAAGATAAGGGGAGAAAGAGACGCATTGCCTTCCACTTTCCTAACCAGGAACTCAATGGCTGGGGCAGTCATTTAGCTAAAGGGAGATTTGACTGCCTGAAGGGCCATGTAGCCCATTCTTCATTGTACGAGGTAGTCAGCTACACAGGTCAATTAAGTTGTATGTGCAACACGAAATATGGTGACTTTAGAGCAGGGCTGGGCAGGATCAGAACTTGAGAAAAGAATGGCATTCCTATGGAAGGATAAATATTATTGTCTTCCTCCCTACCTATTGCTGAAAAAATCTTAACTTTTTTACTTGAGGGCATGATCTGAGTACAGTGAATCTAGACATCCCCTCTTTTTTCTGCCTTTCAAAAACGCTGCCCCAGTTTCCACCCCCATAAATATGAATAATGTAGTTAGGAAAGATGGCAAGGATGAGGAGAGCAGCTTATTATCCTCTTCCTCACCAGCGATTCTTGATACCAGCTGCCATTGTGACATTGACACAGTGGGATCAAATATGCTTAACCACAAGGTGCCACTTTAACTGTCACTTCAGATTCCTGGAGTCCTCATATATTTTGTCATGTTTATTTATAAGATGTATTTCCTATTTCTATATTGGCACTGATTTTAAACCGCCTGCAAGTAAGCACTGCCTGTCAGAATATGTCTGTTTTCCTAAGTATGTATCATGGTGAATAGCATATTCATAATGCAGAAATTGATTCTTTCCTGTCTATGGAACCAAACATCTATTGTAGTCTCATTTAGTCTCTAGCTGAATCAACAGCCCTGTTTTTTTTCCTTTTCAACATAGCAGATATTCTTTCATGTCGTGGTGAACTAATTTCCAGATTTTTTTGAGTGATTTTCAAATCACATGACCATTTATTTCAAATTTATACATCCCCCCCCAAGAAGCAGTCAACACAAATACATAAATACATTGTAAATGATGTTCAGAGCCAGCCCTTGAATCTGTGGTTGATATTAACTGCACCATATATAGAGCTGTAATTGACTTAAAAACCTGTAACAATTTTACTATCTGGAAGAAAAACTCAGTGTTGAAAAAACGTAGAAGAGGGCAACAAATAAATCAATGACTGAAGCAGACTCACAGACAGAGTAAGTCCAGAGGGATCAATTAATAGTAGGTCATTCAGAATGGGTGAGAATGGTAATTATGACACTCCAGCTAGAGCTGTGTCACATGGAGGATGACAAACAATAAAATGATTTCCATCTTCAATAAGCAGAAGATCAGTTCAAAAGAAGGAACAAACTTTAACCTGTGATGTTTGTGAGTAAGTCAGCTTCTGTTAGGTGTGTTATATATAAATTGGGATTTGTGTTGAGCCGCCTAAACCAGATAATTTTATGTCCCTTTCAGAAATTCCTGTCAAGGACACTGTAGTTCTAGGACATTGAGGTCTTCAGTGATCAACAGTTGCTATTTTCTAATTAATATTGAGTTTTTTACACAAAGGGCACAAGTTCAGCTTGGTTTTAAATGAACAAGTCTTAAAAGAACAAAAGTCAGAATAAATACTTCTTTTGCCATAAAAGTGCAAAGAATGGATTGATTTGACCACAGGAAATACAAGAAAAAGATAGAAACTTTTCACTGCAGGAGAAAGTACTGTAAGAATATTTGCTCTGTTGTCTCAACAGACCTCTGTGAAGAGAATGAAGTCACCAGTCTCCACAGCAGTTAAAATGGGACTTTGAATAGAACCTAAAATTTACTTGATACAGCTAAAAGAGAACATCAGACCTATGTGAGGCTATTTTTAAGTGTCCCTTGGCTCCAGAGCAAGCTTATCTAATGAGTATTCAGACAAAAGCGACACAATTTCAAAACCATTTATTGTTTTCCATGAAGCCTGAGCTCACACAAAACTGTTTGTGTGCAGGACTGATAAATAAGAATTGCACTTTTGGATCCAGGGGAATCCAGAAGTGCCAAGTCAGCAGAGAAATACCTGCTGAGTATGTCTGCTCTGTATCCACCATTAAGAAAATACAGTTGCACGAAATGCCAATCCTAACCATAAATGGCTTCCTCTAACAGCTTAGATGATGCTTTTAAGATGAACTGAAGTTCGCCTTTTAATGAAATGTTTTTGATGAGTCTTGATTTTCAGCTTTTGATGTTTTTGCTAGAAAACATGTCTGTCTTTATTCTACTCTAATATTTCATGTTTTTCTTTTTTCCATGTTCCAGTAACATGCCACAAATTTTCTCTTTAGATTTTCTGCTTCTCTCTCTTTGTCCACTTCAGGGTGTGGTATCCTTGCCATGTTGACTGGTAGGACCAGTGCCCCGTCTGATACAAATCTTTCTATAGCCTGCATACCACACATTTGGTTTGTCAGCACCATGGCAAGTGTTCCAACAGGCACAGAATCTGTAAGGAAAAACAGGAGCAGAGCACCCTTCTGCATGGGAATGGGATTAAAAGAACTGGTACCTCTTCTTAGCACTATCACATCCTAAAGTGTAAATGTGTACTATGATCCTTACCCCTCTGCAAGTCCACAGAAAACTCCCATGTGTTTTAAAAGGTACTTAAAGTTCTGTGTTAAGAAGTTACCTTAAGGTCTTACAAAGTATTGTTTAGCCAGTGCATTCACAGAGACATTTTAATCGTCTTCATATTTATCTGCGTTCCATGCTATTTGCTACCAGTATATCAGCTAGTATCTTTTACACATGACAAACCTCCTTACAGTGCTAGAGGAGGGTTTAGTTTAACTCCTAAAGATGGTTACTATTAATTAGGTAGTGTAGATATTAAATTCATATTACTCTGCGTACTAACTCCTGGAAGGTGCAAGTATGTTTTTCCCTGGATCTTTAATATGCGTTCTTCAACCCAATGTACTGGAATTGTATCAAAATTATTCCTATAAATAGCACATCAAGACACAAGAAAAACACGTTAAAATTTCACCAGTAAATGAAATGAGATATTTTAATACTAATTTAATTTGATATTCAGCTTCAGTTCACTGACACTATTTATGGATTTAAATGAAACACATTGGGTTCCCCTGCCTTAACATGTCTTTAACATCTCATTTTCTCTTCAAAGCTATGTCAGGTCCCTTCAGCACTCACCTACTGCTCCCTGGCAAGAATTAAGATTTGCTGAAGTTGATTCCCAAGAATACACATGCTAATTGTCTATGTTAAACACAAACACTTGTTGTGTTCTAATTCAGTGTGTGATGTTAACTGAACCTTCTCTCTTTTACGGATATACTGATCTTCAAAAAGAATGCATGATCATGCAAGAACTGGAATATCTTTATAACTTGAGTCCTTTGTCAAGGAAGTTTGGAATTGACTGCTAGATTCAGAAGTTATTGCTAGTAGAGAAGTGGGAACCATCTGACAGACAGATGGACAGACAGACAGACAGAAAAAACTCTGATCCTTGGGCAAGTGACAATTTTACATGAGTTTTATTTTTTATAAACATCTCTTTAGCAAGAATTACATGTCTTGATGCTTTCCACTTGTTCATAATGACACCAGCCAGCAAGACATTACGAGGTTTCATGGATGGATGGACATCTCAATACACTCTGCATGGGTTGAATGAAGCAGAACAGAAATCGGCAAAAATAAGGTTATCATCTTTGTTATTTAATATTCATAACAAAGTGATGCTCAGAGATGCTAAGCAAGTTTGTACCAAATTAGTTTTTCAAATTTAGCTCTTTTCAGCAAGTTTAAGCTCTGCAGTCATGATCTAAACAAGGCTCTGAAAAGCCTCTGATTTAAACAAAGTTTAAAGCATGAAATTAAGATTAAATCAAGTACACAGCTTTCAGCCAGTTTCAGTTTCAGTTTGAGGCTTTCCAGGTGTGAGGTCACAGGCAAATCATCAAATTAACATTATTCTGACATTGGTGGGAGGCCATTGACAGTAAGTTTGAAACTAGTCTTCCAAGAATCTTAAAAAGGAGCAGATGGAGAAAAATACATTGGAAATACTTTTTTTTTGAATTCTCCAGTTCTCTAAAGCAAGAGCAAGAGGTAAGGTGACACATAGTGGGAGTTGGTTATGTGCCAGAGGAAAATGATTCTGTTCTGTAGGACATCAAGTATCTGCTTTGGGTAGCTGCATCTCAGCCCTGGATGTATCTACGTCTGGGATGCCAAGTTAGTTTTAACAGTTGAAACTACTTTAAATATCCCATAAAAGGGGCAATGCCACATAAGCTGGGCATGTAAGGAGTGTAACTTGAGTTAATTTATTATCTAGGAGCTTAAATAGAGGGAAACAGAAGCTTTTGTATGTCGCCAAAGAGCGAGTCCAAGCCAAGAATCTTTGTTCCTTTTTCTCTGATACCATTTCTTGAAGACCTCTTCTAAGCCAATAAAAATCATAGGCCTTAGAGTATGGATTTTTAAGGTATTTTTACATTAGATATCTTCCTAATTACAGCTGATCGACTATATTGACGCTTCTTGAAAAAAAGATATGTGAATCTTAGAAGTAGTATATACTTCACCCTGGGATATTTCTGTCCAGAAAAAAAAAAAAAAAGTTGGAGATTTGAGTTACAGTTTAGGGGAGAAACAGTCTTCAGTAAAAAAGCCCAAAACTTTCAAAACAATTATTTGTTTATATGCAGTGCTTTCCTCATGAGATTGACTTGTACTCATTTAACTTTCATTTCTTGCAGACTCAGTTTCAAAGAACAATGACAGCTTCATATTTCGAGTGAATTCAAGAGGGTGGTGGAAGCATGGGGAAAAGACCAGGGCTGAGGAGAAATGTTCTGCTTTCCTGTTTTTTTAGTTCAGAAAGCTGGAAAACTTACATTGTTTTTGTCATCTTTCCAATGAAACTGGGCTGTTGAGTTTATGTATCAGTGAAGGACTAAAAAACACTGCATTCATGCTTGAAAAAGTTTCTACTGTACTGTGAATCGCTTCTTGCTTTTTATTTTTCCATAGGAGAGTAGATAAAATACTGTTTTGAAAGTTTGCCATTCCATTTTGACATTTTGTAACACTTTAAGCACATACAGACCTTTCTTTCTAGACTATACTCTTTTCTACACAGTAGACTCCACAGTCTCAGTTTTTGAACTCTCTGCAAGAGCAGCTTCATATGAGAAGTTGTTTTGGGAAATGCTTAGGGACACACCCAGCTGCCATTTTCTCATCTTAATTCTATTGTTTTATAGATTTTTTCCATGAGTTTAGACATCTTTCTTGCACTCATGTTCTCTTCATAAGATTTCACAGCCAGGTTATACTGATGTCAGAATATCATTTCTAAGATTAATGTATCTACTAACAACCTGAATCAGAAAATACAAGAAATTATTTTCAGATGTTCTGACTTTCTGTAGGTTTTGTTAATTTTGTTCTTTCGTGTGAAATTTAACTTGAGGTGTAAGCACACTTCTGGCTACTCAGCCAAGTACATATGGTTTTCCTAACACTGTTTCCTGTCCTTGAGATGGAATATACCTTCAATATGGATGAAGGAGTTTCCCTCAGTTACAGTGTTTGAGGAGTTCCAGAACCCTCTGTGAAGAATATCCATTCATTTCCATGAGCACATCTTCTATCACAGTAAGGCCAAATGAGCTGTTGTCTCCAATATCCATTAAAGGAGTGGTTCTTTTGACCACTATTTTTTAATCACAGTATCACAGTATCACAAGGTTGGAAAGGACCTCTGAGATCATCAAGTCCAACCTATAACCTAACACTAACACCAACACCAACACCAACAATCATCTAAACCATGGCACTCAGTGCCTCATCCAGTCTCCCTTTAAACACCTCCAGGGTCGGTGACTCCACCACCTCCCTGGGCAGCCCATTCCAATGGCCAATCACCCTTTCAGTGAAGAATTTTTTCCTCATATCAAGTCTAAACTTTCCCTGACGAAGCTTAAGTCCATGCCCTCTGGTTCTGCCACTGGTCACCTGAGAGAAGAGACCAACCCCTGCCCGACTACAACCTCCTTTTAGGTAGTTGTAGAGAGCAATGAGGTCTCCCCTGAGCCTCCTCTTCTCCAGGCTAAACAGCCCCAATTCCCTCAGTCGCTCCTCATAGGGCTTGTGCTCCAGCCCCCTCACCATCTTCGTTGCCCTCCTCTGAACACATTCCAGTATCCTAACATCTTTCCCAAACTGGGGGGCCCAGAACTGGACACAATATTCAAGGTGAGGCCTGACCAGTGCCGAGTACAGGGGGATGATAACTTCTCTGGTCCTGCTTACTACACTATTCCTGATGCAGGCCAGGATTCCATTGGCCTTCTTGGCCACCTGGGCACACTGCTGGCTCGTGTTGAGCTTCCTGTCCACCAGCACTCCCAGGTCCTTTTCTGCCTGACTACTCTCTAGCCACTCTGTCCCCAGTCTGTAGCTCTGCATGGGATTGTTGTGTCCAAAATGAAATACCCAACATTTGGACTTATTAAACATCATCCCATTAGAATTGGCCCAGCTCTCCAATCTGTCCAGGTCCCTCTGTAGGGACATCCTACCCTCTAACAGATCAACCCTTCCTCCCAGCTTGGTATCATCTGCAAATTTGCTGATGATGGACTCAATCCCCTCATCCAAATCGTCAATAAAGATATTAAACAGGATGGGACCCAATACCGATCCTTGGGGGACACCACTGGTGACCGGCCGCCAACTGGATGAAACACCATTTACCATCACTCTTTGGGCTCGGCCATCCAGCCAATTCCTAACCCAGCACAAAGTGCTCCCATCTAGGCCATGGGCTGCCAGCTTCCCTAGGAGTCTACTGTGGGAGAGAGTGTCAAAGGCCTTACTGAAGTCCAGGTATACCACATCCACAGCCTTCCTCTCATCCACCAGGCAAGTCACATGGTCGTAAAAGGAGATCAGGTTGGTCAGGCAGGACCTACCCCTCCTAAATCCATGCTGGCTGGGCCTGATTTCTTGACCGTTCTGCAGGTGGTGCATGATTTCACCCAGGATTATCTTCTCCATGATTTTACCTGGGACCGAGGTAAGGCTGACAGGTCTGTAATTACCTGGATCATCATTACGGCCCTTCTTATGGATGGGCGTCACATTGGCCAACTTCCAGTCTTCCGGGACTGGAATAGGCAGTTCTAAAACCTTTACAAGTCTGGCTACAAGAAATTGGATACCAAGAAAAATACTATCAGAAATTAAAACCAGAAATTAGGTTTTTTAAGACCCAATTTCATGCCCAGTTTTTGTTTTATGACAAGAATATTCTGCCTTTTTATTTCATCTATGAAACTAGTTTTGATAGAATGTCAACTTTTGGTACTTGAAGTTATACTAAAATAGTTTAATTCATTCTAAAATAGGAACTTTTAAATTAAAAATTTGTTTTAGAATAAAAAAAATTATTTCCTTCAGAAAGAAGGCAATATTTATCCTTAGATAGTGTATAAGGGAAAAACAAGCCATTAACTACTCTTAAATACATATCCTCTGGATTGCAAATATCCGAGTTTTTATTTCCGTATTTATCAGCTTTCAGTTGTAACTATCCAATGTTCATAATAAAGACCAACATGCCAGTATTAGTTGGACCGCATATTTAAAAATTGCAATATGTAGCTCACCAAACTTAAATCACCCCCTAAATTGAAGAGGGATTTAAAGAACAAGGAAAAGGATGTGCATGGGGTCAAATAACTTACCCTCAGGCACACAAGAAGTCTGTGTCACAGCTCTCAGTTGAGCCTGGTTCTGCATGCCAATCATGTTCTTCACTCATAGCACTTTGAGTCTGCATTTATACCAGCATTTCACATTCAAATAAATTCAGTGTGAAGTCCCATATATATATTTGAACCTCACATTGCATATTCAGAGAAACACACGTTTATTATTAATGTTGATAATGAGATATTAAGCTGTCACAGGGGATTTTGATGAGCTGCACCAAGGCAAGTCTATTGCTAACATCCACAGTGGAATTTCTGTCAGGGAAATGTAATAAGGAAGATTGGGGTGGGGGGAAGAAAAGAAGCAACAGCACATGGTTGTGTGAGGGGTGTGTGGGCTGAGAACACTATCTTGGGAGATCAACAGTTCTGCTTGTAGAGATGCGAAGTTTAGACTGTCATTTATTATTTTTTTGGTAGATTTCCTTTTGAAATGAAGATCATGCTCATTATAGGTGCCAAACTGACGGCCTTTAATATTGAAATTCCCTCTTGCAAAATCAGGGGTAGCAAGCAGCAGCAACAGAAGCTTTTTCACACATGTCTGTCAATAAGTCCACACTTTGGTCAGACAAGGACAAAAAAATTGTTAAAATTCATCTTTACTCTCTGTGCTTTGCTTGGTAGCAAAGGGACTTTACTGACACTTGTGTGTTTTCTACATTGATTTTGGAAATTGAGATCAACATATTCATCTCGGATCACTAACAAGTCTTAAAGAGGAGTAACACTTGATTGCCTTTATATCACCTTCTAATTGATAAGTGACCCCATCTTTACCCCTAGCCATGTGCCACCATCATTTACCAAGTAGTAATTAAGTTCCTGTGGGTCTTAAATGCCTCCTAAAATAGAATCTTACAGAAAAAGCAGAATGAAACAGACTTGTTGTAGGTCCAAATACATTCCAGTGAATATACAACAGTCCATGTGGTTTTGTTTTCCTATCCCTAATGCTCTTTGTTTCTATGGATTCTTCCTAAAATATTGACTTCTAGTCCTTAAATTCCATGAAAGCTGTCTGCTAAACTCCTGCTGTTTTGCCATGCTGTGTAGTAGCTTCTTTTCTGATGTAGTTTGTTCAATTTATAATAGAAAACAAGACAAGAGGAAACCTCCAGAACTCAGCTATTTCTTACCTCTGCTCTGTGGAAGCATCAATTCTATGCAGTCTATTCCTGACTGATATTTCTCTAAGATATTTTCAGAAGTTTCCAAAGCATGAAGTGTCTTTATTGCAAGAATGACCTTCCATGATACACTCTGCCATCTCATATAGCCAGTGGTCTAGGCAAAACAGGAAACCTTGATGGTGTGAGTGCTATCAAATAGTTTCCAAACTAACCTATGCCATATTAGTTAAAAGTTACTTCTGCTTTACTGAAACTGGGATTGTCAGTCTTCTAAGAAAATTAAGTCTCAACTTTCAGTTGTGTTTCATTGGGCCTTTATCTACATGAGTACCTATACCCCAATTTAAAACTTTACTCCTCCCACAAAGATATGAAGATGTAGCAGCATGTGAAGAGAGAGGCTGGGACTAGACACTGGCTAGACCCAGGAGACAAGCAGGAGTGAGGATAGTGATGATCTTTTAAGTTCTCTACCTAACACTTGCAAAATGCGAATGTGTTGTTGATTTCATCATCTTCGCCTCATTCATCAAGCGTGTGCTGTCCTACTGAAAAACCTAGATGAAGCCAGCTGGCATTGAAAGGCACATTTGACCACAGCGGGACTCAAAGCTAAGGATGTGATTACCCTGCTTCATAGGACCTGGAGGTCAATAATGGCCATATTTAAACTCAGTCAATTAGTCCAGCTGAAATGTGCCTTTCTTTGTCTTGTAGGTTACTGTTCTTTATTCTGTGCCAGTGATGCTTCATTTCTGTAGTCTTCTAGCAGAGAAACCCCAAATGGAGGAAGCACACAGGCTCTCACTGACCACAAACCTCTTCCAAACCACAATCTCTTCCACTGCTTCAAAAAAATCACAGCAGAAGCCAATTTTGCCTATTCTCCTTTAGAAACCAACACTGGCAGAAATTGGGTCGTTAGCAAATCCATGGAACGTGAGTCTGGAGAACAGGAACATTCCTGTAAGGGATCCAAACCACAGAATAATCAAATGCCAAAAATCAGAGCTAGCTGTCTCAGTATAAAATTAATTTCTTCCTACAGATTTTACCACAACATAGATGAAGTCAGTGAAAACCTCTTGATAGCCACCCAAGAGAACCTGTGTGGACATATGGATGATGGCAAGGGAGGATCAGAACGTCGAGGAGCTCTGTGGGCAGTGTTAAATATTCCTTCTGATAATGACATTGTAAATGTGGCCAGAGTAGAAATGTGGTGGTTTTAGAACAGGTACTTGACAATCATTCTGCCTTTCAGTTCTTTATGCTTTTTTTTTTTTGTCAGTGAAAATGCTAATTTTATGTTTTGAGAGATGTACACAGAGATTTCTCTGGAATAAATATCTTGGACTTGTATGCTATGTTTTCAAGTAAAAGGAAAAAGAAGTAAAATACAAATTTGTCAACACCAAAACCCTTCCTAAACTCTCATTGTGATGTATTGCCCTGGGAAAGCCTGCCAGACTGTTTAACACCTTTATTGCTTGATCCTGGGAGCTCGATTTGTTATTTACAGATCCTTCTCCTGTCACTGGTCATGACTACATATGCTTATATCATTCCTAGCAGGTTCTCTAGCACATATTGCTTCAAAAATCCATCACTTCCTAGATGCATCATCTGTGTTCTGCTTTTGGGCTATACATCTCAAGTGCTAATCTGCTGGTGGTGGTCTAATGCTGATTTGCCACATGAGGAAATGATGTTTTGCTTCATGTTTTTTCAGTCAACGCACTTTAATACATAGATAGGATGGATGGATACATAAATATATATATATCTCCACCATTAGAGCAGTTCCCTGTTGTACATTTACTTATGTTCTCAACTTTTTCACGTGGTTTCACCATTCCTCTGGGAAGATAGCTCATCAGGATTTGTTTGAATCACCCTCATTTTGGATTACTTTGAACTTAATTTCACTTTATTGCTTATACTCTTAGGTGGTATTCCAAATAATTCTCATGTTATTAATTCTTATTCCCCTCTATATCGTGTATTTAACCATGATATAAATTCTTAGTTTTATTAACATTTCTTCCTGTTCATTTTTTCCTCAAAATTTTTAACATATGCTTTTGGGTAACTCGATAATATTTTTTCCACACTTAAATGTGAAGTCACATTCCCAGAAGTATAGAGAACAATGTTTGCTTAAGCAATGGCCTAATTTTTTTGCCATATCTCATTGCAAGCTCCTGTACTGTTTCTTATCATATTTCTTAGAACTGTACTTCCCAAGCTCTTCTTTCATGTAGTATGAGTACTTGTCTTCCCGATTTTACTAATTTGTATTTCCTCTTTTGTTCTATTTTCCTATCCATGTTCTCAAAATCTTTTAATTCAGGTAATTTTGATCCATTTTCCCATTTTCTCTGCTGTTTACAGGTTATTTACTGCTTTGTCAGGCTAGCATTGTGTTAAGATATTGGTAAGTTTTGTAAACACAAAGGAAAGGAAGCTCTTACCTTAAAGGAGGTGTATTGTAGACTCATAAAAAAAAAAATCAGAAAGATAAGGAAAAGAGAAGTTAGCAGCGAAGACAGATGAGTGTAGGTCATATATACTGTTATTTAGACGTATTCCTTATTTCACATCCTTATATGGGAGATGCAGCTGAGGCTTTTTACTAGGTACTGTTTAAAGACTAAAAGGTTGATGAGTTAAGATTATAAGGTTGGCTGTGCGCTATTTTAGATACTCTAAAGGAATACACAGTTTTCAAGAGAAGAAATATTAATTTTTATGCTGTCTCATTGAGTGTTCTCTGATGTGATCAAAAACACAGCACAGGCAACAACCATAAGATCTTACCCTGGCATGGAGAAAGGGGTAAAGGGAGGCACTTCAGGTAAGAGCTACATTCAAGGCAGTAGAAGGGCAGAAGGGAAAGAGAAATCTCTCCTAGTCTGAAACAACACTCTAAGACTGTTTAGATTAATTCGAATCTCTCTAACTTTCATATAAAGCCAGATTAGGAAATCTCAGATGAAATAATAATCTTTTCTGCTCACTCTACAGTGTTAGGAACATCTTTTAGGACTTGCAGAACCAGTAACTAATATCTTGAGAATATATGGTTTCATTCCTTTTTAAGAAATGCATATATTTGAATATCCTAATCTCAACAAAAAGCCTGGTATTTTTCTTCCAAAGATGCAGTCTATGCCAAACCAATTCTTCCAACAAAACAAAATTTTCCTTAACTGACCTCTACTGGAGCTGTTTTGGTTTTTTTTATCCTAAAAGAGACTCTATTGAGGACATCGCAGTTCCAGATTTCATCTGTGATCCTTGTTCATTCCATGGCTCTCAACTGGCCATCCATTATTTATTGCAGCACAATGTGTACCTAGATGACCCTGAACAGCAGACAGCACCTACAAAACAAAGCAGGATCTCTACTCAGAAGATTTTTGCAGTCTGAGTGCACTACATTGGAAAATTATGGAAAACAACAGAGATTTCACCACCATCACTGTACTTAGCCCTCACCTTTGGGTAAGGCATATTTTCCGGAGCTGCTGCACTACCAGAACAGATTTTCTGGCTAGTGAGACACACTATACAGGAAAGCAGCTTCTGTAGTATTTACCACGCTTGTATCAAACAATTGGTGAGGTTGGAAGGGACCTCTGGACATCATCCAACCCACCTGCTCTGCTCAAAGCAGAGTCATCTACAACAGTATCTCCAGTGACTGAGACTCAATAACCTCTCTGGGCACAATGTTGCAGTTCTGGTCATCCTCACAGTGAAAATGTTTTTTCTTATGTTTGAACGGAATTTCCTGTGTCTCAATTTGATCCCATTACTTCTTGTTCTTTAAACAAATACCTCTGAGAGGAATCTGTCTCCCTTTTTACAACTCCTACACTCACCAATTAGGTATTACCAATTAGGTAAGATCACATCTGAGCCTTTTCTTCTCTGGCTGAAAAGTCCCTTCTTGTACAACCTCTTCTTGTATGTCAGATGCTCCAGTCCCTCCGCCATCTTTGAGGCATTTCATTGGACTTGCTCCAGTACATCCAAGTCTCTCTTGTTCTGGCAATCGCAGTTCTGCACACAGCACTCCAATAAGTGGCATCAGTACTGAGCAGAGTGGAAGGATCCTACAGCCATCCCCTAAATCTGTGTTTTGGGAAAAAGAATTGTTTCAGAGCAAACAAAAGATCATGTATCACTAAGAACATCATGCCCTCGTATGTTGTTTATACCTGATCTAGATCAGTTTTGGTGAACTCTGTATGTGCTTGAAATTGAGTGCTCAGAGAATATTTTTCCCAGAGAGGTTTCTAAGATTCTTAAGTGCAGTATTGGGGTGTGCCCTGGTGTGAAATGAAGTAATGAACTTTTGTTAATTTTGAAACACAGGTCTTATGAAAAATTAAAGAGGAAATGCTTTCTTTTTGTTCACTGCCAGTTCATCTAGTTTGTAGCTGGAGAAAAGAGAGATGATTATTTTGGGGTACTTTAATGTGTGGGAGCTTTTAAGTAGACATAGATTTGTTCTGTTTGTTGTCAAGGTGCCAGAAGTTCTTGAAGCCTGATAATGCTCTCTCCATGTTTTATTCAGGTTGTCATCAGTAATGAAATATAATTAATTTTACTTTCCTATTATACTTTTCTCATCTCACTATCAAAAAAAATGTGCAGAATATTTTTTATCAATGCTTACAAACAAGGGAGATTTTAAAACAAATGTATGCAAAGAATTAATCTTTTTGTAGAAAAGCTTTAATTTATTATTTAGCTTTGTTTCTCCGGTTATAGCAAGAATATTTTTTTTATGAACATCACAGTACCCTTAATTCTCAGAGACAATTTACACATTAAAAATAAATTGTAAAATCCCAGTAGGATTCAGCATGTTAACACATTTTAGATTAAGGATGGTAATGTTAGTGACAACTTTTAAATAAGTAAGTTAGATGGAAAAAAGTGATTAGTGAGAGCTGTGTTAAAAAAAAGGCAGGAAAAAAAAAACTTCCTTGAGACAGTTAGGCTTTTCTTTCCAGGATGGAATCTCAACACTTTTTCCTTTGCGTTATTGCTAAAAGTCTCAAAAAAAAAAAAAAGGGCTTCTTAAGATGTCAGGCCACAATCTGGAGAGAGACTGCAAATACATTTTCTTAGAGATTCACAAGGTCTGGATATTTGTCGCTGCTGTCACTGCCCCCATTTCTGTGGGAGCTACTTAGTCTTTCATTGTCTAGTCTACCATTGTTTTTACTGTTTATTTGAATATTTCTGTCAGTGTCCAGCCATCAAGGCAGCTGCCTGGTAAAGGAGAAACTGCTGCACTTGTTCCTTATCATCAGAACTGGTAAAATAACCAAACAGGATTTCCTTAAACCAATGGAGGAAGCCTGTCTTCCTCATTAGGAGCACTGATCCCCTTCAGGCACTTCACCTCTAGCCCCACTGTGGGAGATCATTGTTTTGTTCCTCCTCCTCACCCAAGTGTGTCATCACAGAGACTAATTTTGTGCTCTGACTGCTCCTGCATCATCATTCCGTATAATTCTGACACCCATTTCCTAAAAAAAATCTTCATCCTTTGCAATCACCCGCATTCATTTCCCCTTAACTTCCTCATCTTGCTCCCATAACTCCTCTTCCTGCTCCAAAATTCCATCTTCTTGAAACAGATTGTAAAGAGAACCAGCCCTTTGGCTATCAGGTACCTTTTCTGTCCTTTTCCAGGTTTTTATTTAAATCCTATTTCTTTTGCATTCCTTCATTAGGCTGCTGTCAAACCTCTGTGCATTTCTGCCTAAGGTTAGTGGACTACATATGCATAATACATAGTTTGGTTGTCAATAGTTTTTATTACAGTATAGGGTAGTGGTTCTGCTTAATTTCATGCTATCCACAAACTAGACAGACAATAAATTGTTGGCTCTGGCGGGAAAGTTACACTACAGGCTAAATTTTATCATGAGTTAAATTCAAACATCTTTCTAACAGTCAGAATATTGCCTATAATGCATTTGGGAGTGAAACACGGAAGTTCTGGTCTCCTTATCAGACCTGATATACAATCCTGTTACATTACAGATGCAACTCTCTGATTTAAAGCAAATGAAAAATCCTGAGTTCATGGTGAATTTAGATGGTTAATATTATCTGATAATATACAAGTGAATGAACAGAACCTTGAGGGAAGGTTGGATCGGTGAGGGAGACAAAGCATCCAGGGAAGCATTACTGCTTGCTTAGCAGAAGGGCAAAAGCAAAGACAAATGTACATCAGTGGAAAAGCCAGGAACAAAAGTAAAATACTGAGAAAATTCCAGAAGAAATAAGACAAAATGACCTGTGACAGGGCTCATTCCTCATCACATCTCATAATACAGTCAAAGCAGATGTAAAAAAAAGAAATCAGTGCAGCTACATCAGACCTTTCCCCCTCTTTCAGCAGTGAGTGAGAAATAAAATAGCATTTTTGCAAACCCACCTCTTCATACTTACTAGCCCACAAACTTCTGAAAAAGGTCTCCACTTGGGAAAATCACTATTAATTCTTTCCCATCCACCTAAGAACAAAATCCACCAAGACACTGATCTGATCTCACTGTGTGAGTAGAAATGCCATGCACACTACTCATAGAAGAATGGCATGTGTCTCACCTGACTTTCCAGTTTTGACGACTGTCTCCTAGACTCCAGATGTAAGGAGGGATCTAGCACAGCTTGTGTGACTCCATACGCTGCCTCTTCCCTTACATTTACAACATGGTGACTGAATACAGGGCAGTTGTGCTTTTGACATGTGCAATAATTAAAACGAAGTGTTGAGTGTGAACAGATGCGAAAGAATTAGGAACAGGCTCAAAATTAGAAGATTCTGAAAAAAAAAGGAAAAAAAATCTGGCAGAATTCTTTTGTCTCTCTCCCTCCCATATTGCTTCCTGTGATTTAATTTCTAATAGTTTGTTCCATGCAAGCAAAAATATGTCAGATACGTGATCACTGGGACGTATTCAGGGCTGATTCATCTACAGATAAGAGATCCTATCCACAATGATGCATCTTTTCTCTACAGGGTAGTCTTTGTGATAACAGAAAATTGGAAGAAATCACTCACACCAAAACAAAACCACCTTAGATATAAATCATTAAACTAACAGGAACCTGATCTACTTCACTACCTCCTTCCATCACTTCATTTGCTTTTATGCTGCTTTAAAGGAAGACCTTTGGCTTGCAGAGAAAACACATTGCTACCATTGTATTTTATGACTTATAATGATAGCAGGAGTGTTAATTTTTTTTCTTTCTATTCCTAATTTTTTTCCCTTACATGACCATGATGTGAGTATGTCTCTCTGTAGATCTTCCATAATGAGAACTCCGAACATATATAGAGACCATGCTCTATTCAACCGTCATTAAGCATCACTTGCAATCTTGTACTTTACCATCAGTGTACTGCCCATTCAGTAAGTTTTCATGCTCAAAATACCCATGCTGACCCTTGAGATGTGTCAGCCAGTTTGTGTAACAAACTAGTTCTGATAACACGCTTTTTATTGCTACTGTCTTCAGTGGCTCAGCTCTCATTCACATGCATTGTACAATACAAAAATCTTGCATCTCTGACCTTATTCCCCATGACCTAGTTGTAATACTTTAGATTTAACGGTCTTATTATTGAGCTGTCCTTACACTTTTCCCACGGAAGTCTACTTGAGATATGGTATCTTATCACAGCATTTTCAATTAGAAGAACTCTAGTGGAGCCTAAATCTCAAGCCATCTCACTAAATATGGCTTCTAAATTTAGGAGAAGTTCAATTGTGCCTTTCAAGAAAGAGAGTTTATTTAGGAAATGAGAATAAATTACAGAAGATCAGGCAACAGACCCTTACCTCTGCTTCACTAGTCCATTCTCTTTCAGTAGATATGTCCAGAAAAGCCTGTAGGCTGACTGGTGCAGTAAACACACTCTAGTTAAGTCATTGCCAGGTGATGACAAAATTTGAAATGTAGAACGGAAATTACACAGCTGATTATATTCTTATTGTTTGTAAAGTGAATTAGAGACAATTTTCTCATAGGTAATACTGAAATACGACTCAATGGAGGAACAAATTACCCAGAACAGAAGTCTTGGAATTTAACTGTCATAGACTTGAAGAAAGATGGGCACAATTATGAGTGCAATTACACTTATGATGAGTGCATTAAGTGTGCAAGTGAAATATCCAACTACATCTTACAAAGGATGCTACCAAAGAGGAGACAAGAACTGATTATGTGTAGACTTTTGGCTTCTGGATACTTCAATCCCATGGAAAGCTATTTAGTCAGAAAGATGCAGCTCTGTCCCATTGGCTGCAATGTCTCTATCAAAGGAAACTTGAATTGTTATTGTCAGTGATTAACAAAAGAGGCAGAGCCTAGAGAAAAAGTTAGCACACAATTCCTTTAGCTCAATATAAGTTCCTTCTCGTAACTAGCACAGACCTCATTTATCTTTATCAGAAAGCTAAACAACTCAAATGATATCACCCCATACCTAGACTTAGAAAACTTATCTAGAATGTAGCCAATTTGTCAATCGCAAGGGCCAAAATCAACTCTTCTTGAAATCCCTTTGGGAAGGACTCTTTCACCCAACTTTGTTTGCAATGTAGATACCTCTGTCTGAGCTAGCTCCAAGTACAGTCAATGAAGACAAATAAGCATACTCATATTTTTAATCATTCCCATATCTGTTTTAGGTTTCTTCTTTATGAGAGGAATCATCGCTTGCCTGCTTGTTTTTGACTACAAAGGAGGTCTCGATTACTTATTTAGCTGCAGATGATAGCCTCATAGATGTTACTGTTGGAACAGATGTGCGTCATCCCTTAGAAATTTTTGGCATTTTGTATGATTGAATGAAGAACTAAAACTGTGCTCATTTTTTGAAAGCAAAGAGTATTAACTGGGTAATGACAAGAGATGGCTACAATGACAGCTGGTGAAAGAATAGGTTAGTCCATCCTCAGTTCCTTACAGGTGCCAAAAAGGTAAAGAAAGAATTTCTTCATGGCTGGCAGAATTGATGGCCCATATTGTGTCATCTAACATTCCTGGGTGGGAAGGCAGAAGTAGGGTGAGGGAGGTTGTAGCATGCACCACACTCTGTATTCTGACTTCTCAAAACTGTTGCTGCTAATTATGCAGAGTTTCCTAGACATTTGGGCCTTTTGAAGTAGCAGAATGAACCACCCAACCCCAAATCAGGGACTTTTTACCAGCTTGGATAAGGTGACCTCTCTAAATCCTGTCTGTGGTGGGGAAAAGAGTTTATTGAAGAAGAAATTTTAGTCAATAAGATCAACTGAGAATATGAAGCTGAGTGATGAAAGGACAGACATAAAAGATCTTGTGTTCTTGTGGGGGAGATGACCAAGAGCATTTGTAATAGCAGGCAGGCAGTGGTAGTAAAAGTAAGCAAAAGAAGGAAAACAAAGGATATTTAACAGCTATATAAAAATACAGGAAGATTTGTCAGGGAAAAAGCCTGGGTTTAATATTCTCAGGAAAGAAATAGAGGTCTAAATATGAAATACAGACTGATGGAATATTTACTGCATGTAATTATACTTGTAAGTGAGACATATATACTGGAAGTATGAACAAACTGTCCTCTGGGTCTCCTACCTCTTTCTTCATGGTTGTCTTTACATGAGGGCTACCAGCTCTCTGAGAAAGCAAATATTGTCCATGTGTTTGTCTGAATCTAATTCCATGGGACATAGGCTGTCAGATGCAAGCTCGAAACCAGTGTTGAAAAGAGAAAGAAGACTGACCCACACATGAACCTCTTTATCTTTTCTTATTTATTTATTTCCTTCCTTTTTTTACAAATCTGAAGAAGCCACAGATTCTAGAAGGAGCTCAGTATAATTGAGCTTCTCACTCAGAATAAATGGAATGCTTGGCACATCCTGGTCAAAAAAAATCTATGCAAAATCTATTCACCATATGAACAATCTTGGGCATCAAAAAGAACCATCTCTCCACAGTCTGAAGGGAATACAAGCACTGAGACAAAAAAAAGAGAAAATGACTAATGGTAAAAATATCATGCACAAGTAAGGAAGTCTCTTTTAAAAAAAAAGAGGCGTAATCTGGAAATATCATTAATGAAAATGTAGGAAGAAATTCTTCACAATAAGGATGGTGGGACAGTGGAACAGATTGCCCATGGAGGTTGTGGATGCCTCAGCCCTGGAAATATTCAAGGCAGGTTAAATGGGGTCCTGAGCAACCTGGTCCAGTGGGAGGTGTACCTGCCCATGGCAGGGGTGTTGGAACTGGAAGGGTTTTAAGGTCCCTTGCAACCCAAAGGATTCTATGATTCTATGATTCTATGATTCTATGATTCTATGATTCTATGATTCTAAGATTCTAATCTGCAAAGAGATGATTAGTCATTTCGAAAGATTTCCCAAATGCCTACCAGCTATACACAGCACCAAGGAAATGTAGCTCCTGTCTGAGGAATATCCCCTAAATATATTAGGCACTCCATGGAAGAGTAAGAAGAGTGATAATTTGACCAAAGACACATTGGAAAGACTACTGTGCCTGAAAAACATTATTTTATGGAGACCTGCCATTACTCTATTATCTCATCTACAGAACAACAGTTGATAAATTTCACAGTCCTACTACTACTTCATCTACTTTGAAGTGTGGAAGAGGCAAATCAAGACACAGATACATGATGCCTTGATCACAGGCAGTGCAAAGTCACCAGGTGTGTACATACTATTTAATATCTTCGTAAACAACCTGGATGCAGGACTCGAGAGTTTACTAACTAAGTTTGCCAATGACATGAAACTGTGGGGAGTGATTGACACTCTGGAGGGCAGGGAGGCCCTGCAGAGGGATCTGGACAGATTGGAGAGCTGGATAATTGCCAATTGTATGAGGTTTAACAAAGGCAAGTGCTGGGTTCTGCACATGGGACACTGCAACCCTGGATACACGTACAGACCGGGGAGCGAGAGCCTGGAGAGCAGCCCTGCGGACAGGAACCTGGGGGTTCTGGTTGACGGCAAGTTGAACATGAGCCAATAGTGTGCCCTGGCAGCCAAGAGGGCCAACCGTGTCCTGGGGTGCATCAAGCACAACATTACCAGCCAGTCAAGGGGTGATTGTCCCACTCTGCTCTGCACTGGTATGGCCCCACCTCGAGTACTGTGTGCAGTTTCCGGTGCCACAATATAAAAAGGACAAAAAAACCTACTGGAGAGTGTCCAGAGGAGGCCACAAGGCTGGTGAAGGTTCTAGAGGAGAAATCATATGAGGAGTGGCTAAAGTCACTTGGTCTGTTCAGCCTGGAGGAGACTGAGGGGCATACCTTGTAGCCGTTTACTGCTTCCTCACAAGGGAAGAAGGAGGAGTAGGATCTGATCTCTTGTCTCTGGTGACCAATGATAGGACTCGAGGTAATGGCAGGAAGATGCGTCAGGGGAGGTTTCAGTTGGATATTAGAAAAAGGTTCTTCACCCAGCGGATGGTAGAGCACTGGAACAGATCCCCAGGGAAGCAGTCACGGTGCCAAGCCTGACAAAATTCAAGAAGTATTTGGACAACGCCCTCAGAATCGTGGTATGAATGTTGGGGTTGTCCTATGCAGGGAGAGGAGCTGGACTTGATGATCCTTGTGGGTCTCCTCCAACTCAGGTCATTCTATGATTCTATGACCTCCTAAACTCCCAGTAAAGGCAAGGTAAGAGAAATTTAAGGTAACACATATTTCTTCACCTGTGGCTTGATCAAAAATGTAAACTGACTTTTTTGTTAATCAGTTATCAGGTTTTTGTTTTCAGAAAAGTTCTTTTCTTGAGCATCAATAAAAGTGAAGTGGTTAAAGTGATTAGACTTTTGAGAGTGGTTTATCTCCAAATCCAGGTCTTTTTTTTTTCTTGGTCTGATTTAAAGAATACAAGAGCAGACGTTGCCTGTGGGTGCTGCTAAGATTCAAAACTGTCTGAGGGCTTTTTAGATAATTAAATCACCTAGTTCAAGAAGAAAGAAGTCACCTTCAGTAAAATAAATATATATGCAAATTTTATAACGTTGACAAGAACGTTTGCCTCCTGCCCCCACCCCAACTCCTGTTTTACCTACCTCTGAAGATACAGCACAAAGGAAATACTGTTAAAAAGATCAATGACCTTTGAACGCACAAGCCTCTGAGAACAAAGTTGTTCTGTATTCTTGTCAGTAAATTTAGTATTCCTTTTATGAAAGATAATTTAGTCAACCTATTAAAATGCAACCATAGATCTCGTTAATGAAAAGCTGCTGATTTAGATTTTCTTCAATTATACCATATGATTTGGTGCAGAAAAAAAACCCCACACACCAAAATCAACTTCAGATTTCTACAGCATTTCCATTTTCTGTAGCAAAAACAAAAAAAAAAAAAAAGAAAAAAAAAGAGTTTTCATCAGGCAAGAAAACATGAAAAAATTATCTTCTTCTTCCCTTTTTAAATTCCCTTTCCCTTTCTAATTCCCCGTCTCCCTCTATGGAGGGATTACTAACAGAAATAATAAAATTTATTCCCTAACAATAAAGGATGAATAAACCTTACTTATGGTGTTCATAACCCTTCCCTCTAATCCCTCTAATTTAAATATGTATGACTTGAGTCAAAGTTTTCCTGGACCTGTTCTTCAACAGAACAACTCCACTGGGCTTTTTTTTTCTACTGCATTGTGTTTTGCACAGTGATTTATACCTGAAAAAAAGTGAGTGCTAGATGTCACAAACCTGCTTTGGGACAACTCTTGATGCACCTTGTAGAGAAGGAGATGACTAGCTGAAAGACATAAAGCAGTAGAGATCTGGGCCCTTTGCCATTTATAGGTTTGCTTCTGACACAGTTGTTCCTAAATCAGGCTATTTTGCAGAGACCATTCAGATGAAAGGTAAAAGAATACCCTATGAAAAAAAGACAATATACATATGAGCTGTTCTCCTTTCTCCTATTCTATCTTATCCTATTATTTTTACCTCAAAATAGCCAGACAAAAGCTGGCAACAACCTTGGAGCTGTATAGCTGTGATGCTGTTTTAATCTGCCCAAGCCAATATGTTTCTGCTTTGTGAGTACAAAGCCTCTCAGCAGGACATGGCGGTTGGCCGTAGTGCCACGCTAGAGTGGCTGACTGGCTTCTGAAACTACTGAGCTTCTGGTCATCTCAGTGTATGTGTTGAGGAGATTGGGAATATGTTTGAACTCACTCCTGCTAGATTAGGCAAATGGTTTACACTTGAAATGGAAGACAACTGATCTTCTTTATGGTCCTTATTTGCTCTGGGAATCCATTTACAAGTAGAGAGTAATTCCCAACTAAAGACTTTTTACTATTCCTGAATTTCTTGCCAAAACAAATCCTGTCTACCCCTGCTTTCACACCAGAGCATTAATTGGTGTTTCTCACTTTATCCATTGTACTCTTCAAAGCAGTCAGGAAGACACTGCACTTTGCTTGCTGTTAGCTGGGTATGTATGGTCAGGGAAAGATAGGTTTGCAGCACCCAGGAGGTGTCTATAGCGGGTCGTATCGCCTAGGATTTCCCAAGCTTCACAGCCTTCCTGCCACATTGTCCAGCTGAACAGTGACAAAGATACGAATAACCCTGACCAGTTTGTCACTAGAATATGAAGAATCTAAGCTGGATACTGTTGTCATATACATTGGAGAGTATCTTCAGCAATACCAGCACTTAGACAGTTCCTAACCATAGCAAATTCTCATAACACTCATTCCAACGTATCTATTCCTCTTCAGATCACAGTTTAATTCTAATCTAATAAGGAATGGAGCCTCAATTTGGAACATTACCTTACAGTACATGTAAACATGAGAAGGCTGTCAAGTCCGTCAGCATAAATACCCCAGATTGCTGTTTCCTTGCATTGAGAAAAGTTCCTTAGAAAGGAGAGGATGACTCTGCTTCCTGAAAAAAGTAACCAAAGGATCCATTTAGTGTTTTCTAGAAAACTATTTCTGAAGACAGAGATGTGAATTCTGCATATAAGTAACCTAAGACTGCTCAATGTTGCATGTATCACACAGTCAGGAGTCAGGAGGGAGAGCACAAGGTACATCAGCACTAGTGAGACCGCAGGTTTTAGAAAAAAATGATTCACTGTGGGCATACTCAGAGACCTATTAACCTAGTCACTGGTGTCTTGAAATTCAACACAACACCAGTTCCTCAACCACTGTAGAACTGAAAATTTCATGTGTTAATTCTCACAAACATTCTACATTGTAGCTGAAGATTTTGTCCATTACTCAGGGAAGGAGCCTGCAGAGTAGTGTCTGAGGTCTTTGGCAGAAAAATAAATCAAATGGCCTAAGACAATGCCAATTCAGCTTTTTCCTTATTTCAGAGATTTCCACCCCTCCTAAAGTAAGTGAGATGCAACCGGCCTTATTAAGCAAAGGGATTTCCTCACTGCCTAATCAATTCTTCCCAAATTCTTCCCATGACCAAACAGATGCCCCGATCACCTCTCCCTCCACCTCCTGGACCTCTTTAGCATTAGATGGTGAAAGTCAACAATGGAATCCCGAGCAAGCCATCGTTAACTTTTGTGGAATTTCCTACTCACTGGAGTGGGTTGTAGCTTTTTTGGTCCAACTGTAGAGACAAAATGTCAATAAAGTGAAACACCCCAAGCAGTTGTAGAATCCCTGGAGCAGTGTTTAATTTTAAAATAACTTTGGATTCTTTGTCATATAAGCAATATGAGGGATGTTTCAGGGCCAGGTTCACAAAATCTTTAAATATTCCAAATGTCTAGTAAAGGAAAAAATATCTATAATGAAAGGGTAGTAAACTTGCCTGATAACTCCTAGGGTATTTATTCCTGATAATATGTGAAATATATGTGAACCTAAATCTTAGAAGATTTTTCCTTCTAATTTTAAATGCTTGGGCATCCTTGTTCATACATTCTCTAGACTGATGGCATTTAACATAAATAACAAAATAGAATGGAGGAAACGTTGACCTTGTCTTCTCTGCCATACTGGCAATGCAATACCTCATTACATTAAAATGCACCATTGACAAGTTATACATAGTATAAAAATAGAAATTGTGTTTATGAGCACTTTGCTTTAATGTAAATATATAGCATGAGCAGTGAAGCGTGTGCTGCTTGCTTCCTTCATAGTCCCTAACCCTCTTACTCATTCTTATGCTAAGGTGGTAGCACAGAAAAAGTAAAACCCATAGTCAACAAGCAGAATAATTACAGGAGGTATTGTGATAAAAAGCCAATTCATTTGTCAAACAAAGTGTCCATACTTACCCAAGACAAGGAAGGAAATGAAAGTGGAAATGCAACACACAAAGGAAAATTGTCACTGTGAAAAGTCCCAGAAGATGAGACAGCACTTGCAAAGTAGTATTTTGACAGTTTTGATAGGGATGAATTGCAGGAGAAAAGTTTAAAGTTTCTCTTTTGGCCAGAAGTTGCCGATATGAATGAATACTCTTGCTTTTTGAGGAGTTATTCACACCAGCAGGGAAGCCTAAATCAGTTGACATGTTGTGATAAATAGGTCAGTTAGCAGCATCATAGCCAAGGCTAGTTGGGATTGAAGAACTGAACTTTGTGAAAATAATCAACTTTAGATACTTGTCTTTCTTCTCATGATGATGACTTTTCAGAATTTATTGGTAAAATTATATACTAAGAAAATTACCTGAGTTCACTATAAGTTGGTCCAGAGGGCACTAACAGGAATAAATGGCCCTGATGTGGTTTTAAGAATACAAAGCAAGAATAGTGGCTTAAATGCCTTCTCTGCATGACTTCAGTTTGATCTTGCAGAGGACAGTTCATCTCCAAGCTATGATATCTGCCAGACAGTCAGGCAGTCTCCTGGTTAGAGCTGTCTAGCATCATATAAATATGAAACCACAAAGGGGTTAATCATGTTTGCTGGAGAATGTAATATTTTCCCTCCAGATAAATGTTCCTGATTTGAAACAAGCTCAGACCTGCTTTAAGGGATTTTTTTCACCAGCTGTCTTTGTTGGCTTGGGTCACTGTTTAACTTTGACCAGAAATTGCATCCTCTATCTGTTCATGCTTCCTGATTGTTACAGCCTATTATAGCTCTGAGAATGAAGACTCAATTTCCACAGTGAGAATGATGGTTGAATCAGACGATGACAAACACATGGAATATTTATTGAGTTAGGCCATCCTTTATTACATAAAACTATGTTCCAGCTATTATTGATAATCTTATTATCAGTGTTTGTTATACACAAACAGTATCCCACCTAATGTGTATAGCACAACAACAGGCACAATCATTCAAACATAAGCCCTGCCAGCACACTTGCACACCAGCTGTGCTGTGATGACAGAACCACCACTGTCCATTAGCCACTCAGTGTAGCAACATCAATGAATTCATGTTCCCAGTATCTACGGAGGTTATCCATGCTGATGATGGTGAGCAACTGCCAACAATGGGTTATTCTGACTGGATATGACAGCATATGTGCTCCTCTGCCCTACACATGCAGCAAAGACAGGATCCTCTTCTCTCTGACTGGCAGTAAGTTGTCTTGGTAGATCTCCTCAGAGTCTTGTCCTATTTTATTTTTTTATCCAGAAAAAGCTATCATCTACCATGTTTCATGTTTGTATCAGTGATTTCCTGTCTAGGTGTCACACAGTTATCCATTTGTTATCTATCTCAGCTAAGCTATTCATTTTTTTTCTGTTAGATTCAGCTAAGCACCATAAAGCTTCAGGTAGTTTCCATTTTGTAGACCAGCCACCCTGCAGCCACAGTTTACATTTTACTCCATCTGACAGATTTCTAGCATCAAGGGAAGTCTTTGCATTCTTCTCCAATTTGGTGTACTTAGACACTTTTGACCAAAAATAAAAAGAAGAAAAGATACTTCCAGAAAGAAAACAAAACAAAAAAAAACTGACAAAAACAATTGCTTCATTGAAATATTCCCTGTAAGCATTTTTTGGGCGACACTACTATCACAATCAGAAGTTGAGGCTCTTCATAATTTTTGGATAATATTTATTCCAAACTAGGCTCAGAACCAAATCAATCACATCTGATTTTAGGAGCAAGACAGATATTGCACTATCCAGGTTTCATGTAGTAGTTTCCTTTTTATTTAGTTACGGTCAGTGTTAGACAAAGCCAACTAAGACTAAGAGCAAGCAGCGTAACTTTCCTAGTGCCACCACCAACTGGCAGAGCCTGAAAGCTCAGTCTTTGACCACCATTAATCCAGTTATCCTCCTGCTTCCAATTGGGTACAGCCTGACTGAATCAACAGACTAAAGTAAAAGGCAGACTAGCAATGATTTAAAATCAGTGCAAAACAGGGCAGTAATCTCAGGTAGCTGTAACAAGGCCCAGATGTGTGGACAACTGGGCTTCCCTGACAGAAACCAAAGTTTTGCAAGCCCACAGTTAGCATCCTGCTTAAATCTCTTGGAAGGGGCAGAGACAGAATTGATTACACCCTCATTAGCTCAGAATGAGTAACGACTCTATCATTTGTCTTGCTCATTTTATCCCTCCTCCGCTGTGTTGTCTTCATCTTCATTTCTTACTTCCTAAAAAACTTCTCACATACCTGCTGTTACATCATTTAAGCAAAGCATTCATGATAATTTCCCCTCATGTCTGGTCTGGCCAATCTTCGGATAAGATTCAAAAATTTATGAATGAATAGCATGGATTCAGTGTGGAGATATTGTTCCTCTTATAGCAGAAGAGAACCATCTGTGGACATAACAGGTGCATTTTGGACTTTTGTAGTACTGTTAAGTGCAGCTAATTTCAGAAAAGACTGATCAGTTCGCTCCTTAAAAATGCCACTCCCTAGGAATATTTAGGAACATTTATGGAAAATTTTTATACCACCTAGCTATTTTCAATATTATTCATCAAATAAAAGATAGATGTGTTCTTACGAATCAGTAGCATACAACTAAACTTATAATCAATGTAATTAATTTAATACTAAAATACATACCTACACTATACATAGAAATTTCAGAAGGTGAACAGTTAGCTCCAATGTAGATATCCACACTATAGAAGACTGAACTTTAGTGTGATAAACTCCAGCCTTTTTGCTTACCTTTTTATTTCTCCAGTCATATATAACATAATGACCGGTCTCACCTTCCCATCCAGGGTGCTCATGTGGCAAACAATTGTTTGGATTGTTCAGTTTGGATGCAAGAGTTGAAAGCAAAAATTGAGGCAGGGGCTTTTAGTCTAATGGACTTAATTCTAACCAAGATGTTAAGGACTATCTGGTTTTGGAGCAGAGACATATAAGTGCCATCTCTCTATCTCCAGCTATTTTCTAACACATCAGTTCTTCTCCGGCACTATATCACATTACTGTAGCCTTTATAAGCAGGTCAGCTCTTAGCTCCCAGAATCCATCTACATTGCTGTGAGATTTCAGCATACAGAATTAAGATACCTTTGAAAATGAAGACAGGTGTGTACAAAGAGTGAGGCTCCATGAATGAGGCATAAAAAAGAATTACAAGAACTTACATTAGAGAATTTTTTTTAAAATCAAATCATCCAAATTCTTAAGCACAGGAGTTGTGCCCACAACATATTCTCTGACTTCTTCACATGAGCTATGTCGTGTATTTCCCCTCTAATAGGATTTAGAAATTCCTTGTTATCAGATCCTTTTCCACTACGAAATCAAATTAAATCACCATATGAAAATGTGCAGACTAGTTAATTCCTTAGCAGGTTGTAAAATGCCAACAGGATGTTGTGCAATATATGGAGCTCCTGTGGAGCTGGATTGTGATTTCTGTTGGCTGTTATAGGAGCTTTTGATAGAAGTATCTCTGGTACCTTTCTTTGTTCAGACAATTTGCTTTGTTAGGCAGCTGGGTTTACTTTTCCTTCTTTCTTTTCCTCCCCTTTTTTAATTAATGCAAAGCCTACTGCAACAAGAAAAGAAAATTGATCCATTTTTCCTTTCCAGCTGACAGAAATCTAACAGATTCATTCCTTCCGATCTCCTCCTCCCTACTATGTTTTATTAACAATTTTACTGGTTCTCATTCCTTAATAGGCCCAGTTCTGTGTGTTTCTATTTGATCATAATATGATGAGACTTACAAAATTCAATATCCGTTTCCTTTTGCTTCTTCATCGTTATCCTTTATCAGCTAAGACATCCCATACTATGTCGCTCCCACCTCCATTTTTTTCTTTCCATTCTGTTTTTTCCTTTGTAACAACGTGTTGATTTGGACCTGATGAGTGTTAATGGTGAGACTGCTAGGCTGCTGAGTGACTCATAACTATGGTTCTGGAATATTTCCCAGCTTGCTCCTGCATGTCCTTTCTATAAGGAAATGAAATTATTCTTTAATCATGACCAGTATTTCACAATATGAGGCACCAAACATCCTTTCTCTCTATTTCCAGTATTCCAAAGTAGAAGTCAGTGTTATGATAGCGGGGTCCTGAATGTACTGTGACAGACTTGAACCTAAGAGAAGTTAATGTACTGTACCAATATATAGAGCCTGTGGGGAAGCATCACAAACTGTAACATTTGGATGGAAGAATGGGGGAGTAGATGAAGCTCTGAGAACTACTGCTGTTGTTGGTCTTTATTCTGTTTACCTTGACTGTATCAAAGCTTTTGATGCTGTTTTGTGTAATGTCCTCATAGCCAAATTGCTGAAGTAAGGACTAGATAACAATGGACTGAAAATTGGCTGATCTGCTGGGTCTAAAGCGATGTGACCAGTGGCACAAAGTCAAACTGGAGGCCAGTCACTACTGAGGTACACCTTGAGTCAATACAGGGGCCAGGACAGTTTAATAGCTTCATTAATTACCTGTATTATGGGACAGAGCACACCCTCAGCAAATTTGGAGATGATAAAAAAAAAAGGAGGGTTGTGCTGTCACTGAGGGACCTAGTCAGGCTGGAGAAACAGGCATCCGGGAATCTCATACAGTTCAATAAAGGGAAATGCAAAGTTCTGCACATGAGGAGGAATCACCCTATGCACCAGTACATATTGGTGGCTGACCAGCTGGAAATCAGTTTTGTAGAGAAAAGCTTGTTGTAGGACACCAAGCTGAACACAATTCAGCCTAATTCAACACACTGTATTAGATACAACTCTGCCAGCAAGTCAAGGGAGGTGATCCTTTCCCTGTATTCAGCTCCAGTGAGGTATGTCAGGAGTGCTATGTCCAGTGTTGGGATGCCCTGTACAGGACAGACATAGAAATACTGGAGCAAAGCCATGAAGATGGTTAAGGGGCTGGAGCATGTGACATACAAGGAGAGGCTGAGAGATCTGGGACTGCTCAATGAGGAGAAGAGAAGGTTCAGGGTGGATCTTATCCCTGTTCACAAATAAGTGAGAGCAGGGAGAATAAGATCAAACCAGACTCTCTTCAGTGCTGCCCAGTGACAGTGGACACCAAATGAAATGAAATAGAGGAAATCTCATTTGAACATAGGAAAAAAAGTATTTTTCACTTTGAGGATGATCAAGCACTGCAACAGGTTGCCTAGAGAGGCTGTGAAGTCTACATCCTTTGAGAGATTTGATACACAACTGAACATATGCCCAAGCAGCCTCATTTTGCTCACCTTGTATTGAGAAAGGTGGGGCTGGACTTCACAAACTTCACAGTTTGTGAGCCTTAGTGATACTGTGAAAGTTCTCTCTCCTACCCCTAAATCTGGACAAAGTGGATTTTTCAGGTACATGAAGAATTTAGGATTTCTATAAAACCTTGCAAAGTCCTTGTCTCTGTAATTAAAAAAAAAACAAAAACAATAAAAGTCTGACTAGCTTCAGGCACCCTTAAGTAGTTTTTTAACCTACTGACAGAAGGAAGCATTTAGATGTATGCTGTTCCCTTGGTGAAGGGGAAGAAAGAGAAAAATATATACTGACATATTCCTTAGTGGAGAACGCTTTCTTTAGGCTGTTGTTTTCTGACTTGAAAGAAAATTAAGCTTTGTTGATTTCCTCATTCCTGGATTTTGTTGCTCTGGTGCTTTTTTATGGGCCAAATTAAGGCTTGGTTAAGCAGCTTTCACTGGAATTGCTGTGACTTTCAATGTTCTAAGTCGACACGAAGATGAAAGATTGCCTCCCTGCCTGTCTTACAGATGGATTTTGTATAAAAGCCACATCTTGGGTTGTAGACAAGACAATCAACAAAGAAGACACTGAAGGGGAACTTCCAAGAACCCCAGAGCAGATGTTTATCTCCTTTCTGAAGTTCCTTTCTTATGGTCTTTATAGACACCTTCAATTTGCCTTCCTATTGGAAAGATCCATCAGTCTTCTGTGCTCCATTCCTGAACTTCTTGGCTGACCATTGGTCCATCCAGCTCCATGTATTGTATTCTAATACGATACACAAAAATAATGGAAACAGAAAAAAGGTCATTTCTAGTTAAAAACTTTCATCTTCAGTGCACAGAAAAAAAATGCTACATCTGATCTAATAAAACAGAATTGTCAGGAAGGAGCTGGAGCATGAAAGTATGTGTAAACATGAAGAAACATTTGCTGGAGGAGGGAAAACAGTGATAAAAAGAAATACAAAGGCACAAAAAACTTTTTTAATGCTTTCAGCTGATTAATATAACAACTTGGAAATTATCAGTATGTTGTTCTGGCCACTAACAAAACTTGTAATTCCAGTACTGTAATATCAAACATAGTGCCAAGGAATGTGGTTTTGTGCCAAACTTTCTATAACACCTGGTGTTAGGAAAATATGTCTTCTATTTTTCTTCTCTTTTATTAAAAGAAGACTTTACAGGTCCCTTTATTCTGGGAGTTTGTTCATGTATATATTTTTATCAGCTCAATCATAACTTAGATTTATTCAAGCATAAGCACTATTTTCAGATTATTTAAATTCCAGCTTTTATACAAGTTAGGTTTTTTTTATTTTGTTCAAAGTTAAATAATTTTTATTGTCATTGTTTATTATATGATGAATCAAATAATCTACAGAACACACCATAACAGGGCTGTGGTGATTCTTTAGGTTTTAAATATTTAAATATTTCAGGAAGTTTTACAATGATTATTGCAGTAATTCAAATTAAAATAAAATGAAATGGTAGACATGACTTGTAACCTGTTAACTATTATAAGCTTAATGTGAAATTATTTCTTGTGTTCAAAATCAGTTAACTCTAAATCAATTTTTTGTAAAGAAAGAGGAAATATTACCCTATGATGTAATGCCTCTCAATTAAATCCTATAAAGGTATACGATAGACTTCAACAGATGGTATTACATTTTCATCCAGCTGCTCAACATACTTCAGTTTGAACACAGAAAAAATGTTAATCATGACACCTGAAAGAATGATACAGAACACATCTGAAATTATTATTGATCCATCAGAAAAAATAATCACTTTAATTTTTTGCAGATTTACAGCGACGCTAGGAAGAGGAACATTGGCTTTGTAACAGGTAGGTCCTCCGTGTACCTGGTGCTTGCTTCTGAATTACACTTTTGAGTATTGGTTCTATTTGCGTGGATCTACAAAACTACAAAAACATTTTCTTCCCTCATGTGTGATTTTTGCAACAGGGCTGAGCATTAACACAAATCAACGACCAGTGCTGGAGTTCCAAGGCCTGAGCAGGGTTTGTCAAACTGATTTTGCCGTGATGTGAAACGGAAATATTCGTGGCCTACAGGGGAAAGAATAGAAAAGATATCTGAAAAGAATCATATAATGGTTTGCGTTGCAAGGGACCTTAATGATAATTCAGTTCCAACCCCCCTCCCATGGGCAGGGACACCTCCCAGTAGACCAGGCTTCTCAAGGCTCCATCCAACCTGGCCTTCAACTCCTCCGGTATTCAAGTGTGCAATCATATGCTGCCATTTTTCCTCTTTATGTCCATGTTTATTTGTTTAACCAAAGGAATGTTCTGATGGTCTGTCTGTATTTGTCTTGTAGCATGTTTGTTTACATGCACGTACATTAATACACAAATAATATATAAACATTTGCCATCTGCGTTCAATCTGAAGGAAACTGCCCATAAAGAATTTGAAGGTAAAAGGAGCATTAGAAAGGATGTTCAGTTCTGCTTAGCTTTCCATACCATATGTATGTTTCTGGGGCTGTGAGGGGGGCTGGTCACCTTCTGTCCTATGTAAATCTACCTCAAAGGTGGGGGTTTGGTTCTGTTCTAGGAGCCAGTTTAAAGTTTTCATAGTGAAATGCTGTTCCCTTCCTGAATCTTCAGCAGGCTTATCCAAGACTCATTGACTTATAACATTTGAGTTGGTTTGGGTTTGTTTTTTTTTTTTCCCTCAGATGGTGGTTATTGGTTTACACAATACTCTCCTGTGGAAAAATGTTCTCGTTCATCAAAAGACAGTAATTGTTACTAACACGTGGGTGAACCACCAAGATATTTGTGTGCCAAGCCCTACCCTTTGCCAATGTGTCTGACATTTTTTTTTCATTTATGGAGCTGTCGTTTTAGTTCAGGTATTAAATCACAGAAAGATAGTACTGTCCCTCTGCTGTACGACTGAGTATATGCTGTACTGAAGATCAGTGCAATGTATCATACTCAAATGAAATGTTGATAGCTTTAATTACCAAATACAATGGAAAATTGACTGGTTTCTGAAGATATGGGGAAGAATCTTAAGTGGTGGGGGAGCATCAGGGCATGCGAGGAGGGGGACACTGGGGAGAAGCCGATGGGAGGTGCGGGAGTACTGAGGCAGCACCGAGGACTCTCCGAGGCAAAGGACCCCAAGAATCTGAACATGAATGGCACGATAACTGTGCTAATGATGCTAATCTGGGAGACCTTCCATTCTATAGGGATGTAGCCCATGGATCCCTGGGTGAGGCTGCAGGTAGGTGACTGCTGCAACTGGGGAAGCAGCTCCATGGAGCAAGAAAGCAGCAACTCCATGGTGTGGGGCTGGAGAAGCCCCTTTGATCTCAAAAGGAGCAGCCATCTGGAGCTGGAAGGAAATAGGTCCATGGATGCAGGCAGGAGCGTCCCTGCTGCTACAGGCTCGGGTACCCCAGCAGAGATGGGAACCCCAGGACACATGAGCACCCCATCCGAGATGCGTCGCCAGCAGCCAGTGTCCACAAGCAAGGCGAGTGGCCAAGAAGACCCAGAGCTCTGCATGGTAGGCCGCTACTTCCAGAAGGGCTGCAAGAAGCTCAGAAGCTGCCTGAAGTGTTTCTCCAGATGCAGCTCTGTCCCGCCAGGCTCCCAGGACTCTGTGGAAACTTCCCAGACATCTCTATCAGGGAACAGCTCATCTTCCCTGGTACACCACAAACCCTTCCCAAAGCTCAGTACTGTCAGGAAGGTGGTGCTGGTAGTGACCATCTACATGCAATGCACCATTCCCAAGACTTTCTAGGGGGTACTGGTTAAGCCAGGGCCTGCCCTTGGCAAGCAACTCCCTCTAGAGCTGCAATCAGGACATGGATAAACGTAATAAATCTATCCGGGTTTGTGCTGTTAGCTATGGTTACCCATACATTTTTCTTTGTTTCTGAAACCACCCAGAGAATGGCTGTGTTCACACTGGAAATTAAGACGATCGCCAAGGTCTGACCCATCATGCAGGAACGCATTTTGGGCCAGTATCTGTTAAAACACAAACATATCCTCTACCAGTCATTTTTAACTCCACTGCACCCTTCCATTCTCCAGTTTGCACTATGTTGTACTTTAACTCTGAATTCTCAAATCCCGATTGTACTGATACTTGATGCACTATAATAGGCGGTGATACTCGATTTTCCGTGAGCCGTAAATAGTTTAACACACACAGTACTTTTGCAAGTCGTTCTGTGGGAGCCTTCCCTGCAGTTCCCCCATTTTGTTTTTGCAAAAGGGATTTCACCTTGGCACGAGCACGTTCAACAATGGCTTGACCAGCCGGAGAATGGGGAACTCCAGTGAGCTGACGAATGCCCCATGTTTGACAAAAACGTGCAGACATTTGAGATACATACACTGGATCATTATCCATTTTTACCTCTCATGGGACACCTAAAGCAGCCATTGCTGCTTAATAACGTGCTTGGCTGCTTCTCCAGTCTGCGCAGATGCTCATATTGCATGAGAAGAAGTATCTATAGATACATGTACATATGTCAAGCGTCCAAATTCTGGGATATGAGTAACATCCATTTGCCATAGTTGTAAGGCTTGTCATCCACATGGGTTAACTCCAATGGTCGCACTGCTGCTCCAACTGCTGCAGCCATAACAGTGGCTTGATTAGCAAAAAGCATGCATTCTGCTGCTTCCAAGAGCACAGCGGTTCCGGAGCCTCAAGGAAGTGTGCTAAGAACCTACTTAGTTTTGTTATTAGCATTATCAAAAGCTAACATATCTAACATTTTGGCTTTCATATCTTCATGTAAATCACGATATGCCATTATGGCAGCATGTAATCTATCTAAAAATTTTGAAAAAGATTCATTCGGTCCTTGCCTAATTGTAGTAAAACCCGGGCAAATCTGATCATCAGAAACATTCATTATAGCTTTAAATGCCGCGTCTTGACTAGCTTGCAATACTTCAGTAGTAAACTGCACTTGCAAAATCAGCCCTTGCAAAATGAACCAAACACATTAACGTTTCCGATTGCACACCATAAAGAGGCTCCCCCGTTTTCAAGGAGTGGCCGCTAATTGTTCGCAAGATAATTGCCAATGGTGAAAAGATTATAACTGCTGTGAAGGAGACAATAACATTTGTACAATCATAGGACAATCATGAGGTACCAAAAGATTACTCGAAAAACATGTTGCAAAATTGACTGAGTATATGGAGATTTTAACCCATGTTGAGACACTGCTGATTTTGCTTCCTTCAAAATTTTCAAGTCTGAAGAGTCCCAAGTATTCTGGCCCCCATCAATTATAGCAGGAAAAGCTGAAGGTATCATTGTTCCATCTAATATTGCATCTTTTACAATTCCTCCGCATTTAACTCCTACACCACCCTCCATCCCCCTAAATCCCGAATATGATGGTGCAGGTGTTTCTGGAAAAGAGATAAAAGGTATAATGGGGGGGGGGGGGGGGGGGGAGGGGTGGAATAACAGGAATAGGGACGGGGAAAGAACTTAGAGGTGGCCCTGCATGTTGTTCTGGGACTCGTACTCGTGTCACCAAATCTTCTAGTTTTTTCAACAGTTCTCGTAGCTGAACATCTCCTAGCCCTAAAGATTTCTGCTGTTGTACACACACACTTGAAGGAGAAGGCAGTGTAGCTGGGGGAGGCGGAGGGTGCAACCGCTTTGCTTGTCGGAGGGCGACAATTTGGGCGAATCTGATAGAGGCTTCTCTTGTTTCTGTGTGGTGACAAATGAATTTTTGGGAGAAGAAATAGGGGCTGTGCATGTTGTCTGTTTTTCGGAGTGTTGAGTAGAACTAGCTCCCCTCCTTGCCAAAGGGATGGTGGGTCCGAAAAACAACCGAGCAGTAGTCAACCGCGCTTCTTCAACAGGCGACAAAGCAGCAAATGCAGAGGCTGTCACTGTACATTCTGCCTTCATATTTTTTGAAGTCTCATGATTCAATCTCCACACAGTGGGAAAATTGCTCGCCTCCTTGAATCCCTTGCTAATTTCATCCCACAATGGCTTGCCTATTCAATCCCACGCTGGGATTTCAAAAGCAGCATTTATAGTGGGGATCAAGTTCCTCCTTTGCACCCACAGTAGCAAAGCCTTCAAGGAGCTCAAGTCATATGAGAGTCCTCTCTTAGAGAGAAAAGTTTGGAGGAGCTTAACCACTGCCTCTTCTTCTTTTGAGAGTGTGGACCCCATCTCCTCCCCGGCCACTAGCCTGATCAGGGGAGGATTTCCCACCTATTTATATGTGCATTAACGTCTTCCCAAGTGCCGGGGCAGCACTCACCTTCAGCCGGCTTCCACCCCTTTGTCACTGGTAATCACTGGTCTGGCTGATCCATCCAATGCCGATCTGAGGGTCCCTGTTCAGGCACCACTTGTAGACACGGAAGTCACAAACTCGTCACACGATCAATAGTATCAGACAGAAGTCGAGTTTATTGCTTTACTGCTAATGGTTATATACTCTATCTTATCTGCTTTCACGCATAACAATAAAAACAATTGGTTAACATGTGCTGTTCACTCGAATAATGCTTCTTTACAATAGGTCAGTCTCTACTATCCATCCGTTTCTGTTGTAAGTTTCAGATCCTGTTCAAGGTCTTAGTTTCAATCACGTGTGCATCGCCCTCTTTCTTGTTTTTCGCTTGCTAGGCTGTTTATCTTGCCAAATTCCTCCTGAGGTGTCCTAGCAACGACATTCCTGCACAGCCATCTGATGTCTCTATGCCTTAGCCAGACTAAGGCGCTGATTCTCTGCATTGCCCAGAACATGTCCTTGGTCTTATGAAAAACACACACCCTGACAGTGTCCCAGGACTCTGCGGAAACCTCCCAGACATGTCTGTCAGGGAACAGCTCATCTTCCCTGGAACGCCACAAGACCTTCCCAAAGCTCAGTACTGGTGGTGACCATCTACATGCAACGCACCATTCCCAAGACTTTCTAGGGGGTGCTGGCTAAGCCAGGGCCTGCCCTTGGCAAGCAACTCCCTCTAGAACAGCTGTCAGAAGCCAAGGAGAGCCGATCTCTGTGGATGTCTGGGACAGGGCACAGAGCCCTGTAGACATGAAGATGCCCCCCAGCAGCCACACACACAAGGCGGACATGCACAAGGCTGTAGTTGAGGTGATTTGCTGGAGATGGGGACATGGGGCTTGGGGAATGCAGGGAGGATGCTTGGGTATTGGGGAATGCTGGGGGAGGAAACACCAGTCTAGAGCTCCGGGGAAGCTTGGAGGGGGAAATGCTGGGGGGCAGGATGCTGGGGAAATGCTTGGAAGCAGGCGCATGCTGGGGAGGGCAGGAGGAAGCTGAGAGGACAGGGCTGGAGATACAGACGGGGAAACATCTCGGTCTCAGGTGATGCTGTGGGAGGGATACTGTGGGAGACCATGGCCAGCTCGGGGCATGCTTAAGGAGGGAGACTGCTGGGGCATAGCTACTCTGGGGTTCTGTGGGTGCAGGGGGAGCATCTCAGGATCAGGGCATGTGGGCTGTCCTTTGTTGAAGACTTCCTTATGATGTCATCAATATACTGGATATGTTCTGGGGCCTTGCCCTTCTTTACTGTAGCCTGAATCAGTCCATGAGAGATGGTTGGACTGTGCTTCCACCCCTGGGGCAGTTGATTCCAGGTGTACTGAATGTCCCTCAAGGTGAAAGCAAACTGTGGCCTGCACTCTGCTGCTAAGGGAATGGAGTAAAACGCATTGGCAATGTAAATGGTGGCATTTTGCTTCGTTGTCCTGGACTCCAGCTCGTACTGGAGCTCCAACATATCTGGTACTGCAGCACTCAAGGGTGGTGTGACTTCATTTAAGCCACGATAGTCCACAGCCAGACTCCATTTTCCATCAGACTTGTGTACTGACCATACAGGCGTATTGAAGGGTGAATGGGTTCTGCTGACTGCCCCTTGGCTCTCCAGCTTCCGAATCATCTCATGGATGGGGATCACAGCATCTCAATTCATCCGATACCATCACTGGTGTACAGTTGTTGTGGCTATCGGTACTTTTTGATCTTTAACTCACAGTAATCCCACTACGGAGTCTTCTGAGAGGCCAGAAAGGACAGACAATCGCTTGGACACTTCTTCAATCACGGTGGTTACACCAAAAGCCCACCAGTACCCCTTCATGTCCTTGAAGTATCTTCTTCCTAGGGAGCCCATACCTAGAATGCAAGGGGCTTCTGGCCCCATCACAATGGAATGCTTTTCCCTTTGGTCACCTGTCAGGCTTATGTCGGCCTCTAGCACTGACAATTTCTGAGGCCCTCCTGTCACCCCAGAAATAGAAACAGTCTCTCTACTCTTATGCTCCAATGGCATTGAAGTACACTGGGCACCAGTATCTATCAAAGCTCGGTATCTCAGAGGATCTGATGTGCCAGGCCATCCAAACCACACAGCCCAGTAAACCCAATTGTCCTCTTGGTCCCTCTCTTTCTCCTGGCAGAAGGCAGGGTCCCTCTATTGGTCTTGATCAGAGCAATCATTGTCGGACTTTGACTTTGGTTTCTTGGAGGCTTTTTTGTCATTGTGGAGGTGGATCTCTACCTTCTTGTGTTTCGGCAATTGCAGTTTCTTGTCTAAAAACCTATATCTCCCACGTAGACAACTTTCTTGTCAGTGTCCTCTATTTCAACTCCCTCACTCTAGCTTCGAGCTTAGAAGTGGATTCGCCACTACACTTCCTCGTGTTCTCTCACTTGCTCCATAGGTATACCTATAGTTGGCTACGTGACTGACGCTTAGGGTTTTCTTTCCCTCGATGTGGGAATGATGAAGATCGTGACCTAGACCAAGGTCTAGGTCATGGTCATCTTGGTCTATCCCACCATGATCATTCCATTGAACTTTCTCTGTAATCTCTATAACATCAGTCATCTCTGTCTCTAGGATAGTCCTCATATCCGGAGTATTCATAATCTCTCTCCCTTCTTTCCCTGTCGTAGGTAGATCGGTATAGGGAATTGGAGGAGTCTTCCAGACTTTCCGCTGTGCATCTTATCCAAATACACACGGCTTCCATGCTTGGTTCACCCGGCCTTGGACCATATGCAGTTAACAAGCAGTAGGTATATGGTTTAGGGTCACCTTTAATTACCTTTTTCCACATGGGCTGTGTGCAGGGGACACTCTGGAGCTAGGATGCCATGATAGTCTGGATAAGAATAGAAGACTTTCAACATGGCTAATTCCCATAGGTATTGGATGCCTTCTTCCACAGTGTTCCACGGTCTTGGAGAGCTCACCAGACATTCCTTAAATGGGTATTTTGCCCTCACAATGCGGAGTATTTGGATCCAAAGGCTGCCTGCCACTTCTTGTTCTATTACAGGATCTCAGGCAAGAGATCCCAATTGTCGTGCTTCATGACCTTCAATTGCGTGACTAATGGCCCCCTTGTCCCAGCATCGCAGCAGCCAGGTGAGGATTTGTTCACCAGGCAAGCGACTGTAATCTCTTCGTAAATCCTGAAGATCTCTTGGGGTCACTGATTGTGTAATTTCACTTTCTCGCATTATTTCTTGTCCATCTCTCTCGCATAGAATACTTTCCATTTCCCTTTGTACTCTTCTGCTCTTATGTGGAACCGCTCCCACCTCCTCTCTGTATCTTTTATGAGAAGGTGGAGACCGAGCGTGCTGTGGAAATAGACTTCTACGTAATTCGCGCCATGGAGATGGACTGCTACGTCGTTCATCGTACCCAGCGGGTAGAGGTAGCGAGTAGTCTTTCAGGTGCTGAGACAAAGGCCTCAACTAATCATCAGGTAAAAATAATTGTCTCTCAGGTTGAGGAGAACGCTTTTGCCCCTTCTTTGCATCTTCTGAAATACTGAATGTATAGTCAGGATATAAATCATCTAGTGACAGTATACCATGGATTGTGTGTACTGTTGCCTTCTTTTCTCTTGATACTGCTCTACTTTCCTTTGCACATGCCCCTAGTTCTTTTGGGCACACTCCTTCTCTTGCAACAGTTTCTTCCTCTCTGGCAGTTGCTCCTTCCTCTGTTACAGACACTTCTTCCTCGTTGACAGAGTCCGCTAATGCCTGTGTGGATGGGACTGGTCTTTCTGCTCCTTCTTCTTCTTTTTCTTCTTCTTCTTTTTCTTCTTCTTCTTCTTCTTCTTCTTTGGGTTTCTGTCTCAACTTTAACCTTCTGAGGGTGATCATCACTGGTTTCAGGTGGCATGGTTTGGATTTCTGTCTCGACCTTAACCTTCTGAGAGTGATCTATGGCAGCTCGATAAGCATTAACCAAGCCCCAGTACAAAGCAAAGAATTGCATGTTTGAGTCGTCATATGAAAGACACCTTTCCCTTAAACAATGTGTCATCTCATCAGGATCGAACACCTGTTCTGGCATAAAGTCCCAAGTAATAGGAGGTGTCACACATCCTACCAGTTTACTAAAATCCAGCCATGATCCTGCCATCCAAAGACTGGCCTGTCTAAGCTCCTTCTCAAAGCTCCAGTAATTCCTTTTGAGGTTCAGCCTTTCTTACAACAGGGGAACCAAAGCAGCACCAGCTTTCCAGTTTTAAGAAGTATTTTTGCTGCCTTCACCACTATTATCTAAATTGTCGCTAAACAATTTAGGTATGGATTGGAGCTGATCTTAGGAGTCTTTGCTACCAAACCTTGAATGGCAACATTACAGAGACTGTATATTAGGCCATCAATGTCGATATTAAGGAATGGAAGCCATTCCTTCCATCCATCTGAACGGTTGTGGTCCTCAACAGGATATCCTGGGACAGGCAAAAAACCAGCTAGAACCATAAAAGGAATTAGTAAAAAGGCCAGTGTTATTACTATTCTTCCTTTGTTCCATTCGTTCCATCCATCTGAACTAAAATGATCCTTGACAGAATATCCTGGGAAATGCAACAAAAGCAGCAGTTAGAATCGTGAAAAAAAATAGCAAAAATGCCATTGTTATTTTTTTTCTTCAGATTGTTCCTAAACAAACTCTTACGTATATATATAAAAAATATTTTCTTGGCTGCTTTCCTGGTAGATGTTTTGTAAACAAAGACTGCGCTTGGTAGTCTTCCTGGACTCTGGCGGTGTTCCCAGACACTGTTCTCAAAACAATAGATTAGTTTAAAAAATAAAACCAACTTGGCTGTCTTCCTGGACGATGTTTTTAAAAACAAACCAAGATCAACCATCCTCTGCTACCAAAACCTGAGCTGGTTTGAGCTAGCTTTCCCAAGCTCTCTAATGCTCAGTTTAAGCACCTTTTCCAAAACTTCCCCCTTTTCAAAGAAAAAAAACTATAGAAAAAACAAAATCACACTAAATAAATGTATTTCTAAATATAAACAACTACATACAACAAGGATATCGTGCAAAACTCCCAAGAAAGGGAAGAGGGGAAGGGAAAATGGGAAAAATGTCAAAAAAAAAGAACTAAACCAAAAGAGGCATGCACAATTGTAACACCCGGTAACTAACAAAATAAAGAACTCGCAAAATCTCACCACTTCCCTTGAGGAAAGCAGGACAGCTGAATCCGACCCAGGACTCTCCCCCATGCATGGGAAGACAACAGCAGACACCCCAGGCCTCAGCTCCAGACAGGACCAGCAGCAATGGAGCTCCTGCTCTTCAGCCTTCCAGAAGAAGAAGAGAGCGTACTCTCTTATCTACACCTTATTTACACATTGTGTTATGTTAAAGGAAGATCTGGAGGACTTCCGTGGATCCTGATCTCCATTGTTAAGGAAGACCTCTAAAAGCCATTTTTAAGGAAGATCTGAAAAATCCAGAAGCCAACCCACTACACATATATGTTTTGCAGTTGAGAACTGCTATCTTTTCTTATACACTTTCATCGTCTCCTCTTGATTAAGGTCTATTAATTGCAAAGGTCTGTGGTGATTTTCTTGTGGGAGATATAACCCCAACAAACATCTTAGTTTTTCCTTTAAACTAAGACAGCACTGCATGGGACAGGTTGCAGCCTCAGTCTCTCCTACAGCAGCAGTACTGGAATCCCATCACGGACGAAGCAGAGCTCTGTGGCCTGTGTTTGTATGCCACCTTCGTTCAACTGGGCCGATGCATTGCAGCAGTTGCTCTGTGGTGCTTCAGTCCATGAGATGTTTCTGCTGGGCTGCATGGGAATGCATGGTAGTGTCCTATGACAGGGAGGACTATGGAGGACTACGACAGGAGGACCATGGTGGAATGAGAGTGGTGCCAACAGACCTTGGTGACCTGGACCTCACCCCAGTCACCCAGAGAACCACAGACAAGTAGGAAGACAGGGCCATGGTAGCGGAAAGAAGCAGCTCCATGGAGGCAGAAAAGAGCAGCTGCGTGGTGTCCGGCCACTGCAGCCGTGTGTGAAGGGCAAGTGGCTAGGCGACCACAGGACTGGGCAGGGCAAGAGGGATCTGGCACTGCCTGACCGGCTACTGGAGACTGATGCAGCACTTCCAGAATATCTTCGTGTTTCCTACTTGCTCAAATGCCAGTTGTTTCTGCAGTGTTTCTCTCATTTCAATAGAAGATTCAGGGACTTCTGCTGGTGAAGCTTCCAAGGAATTCATCCTAATGAATATATTTGTCCCTTCATGTCGTCTAAACAGACTCAGTGGGATTTCTGCATTGATTATGCCTGTGGTTCTTGTGGGAAAGAAATCTTTCCTGAGCTGTACCCGTAGGATTATTGTTGTTTTGCCATAGAACCACAGAATGGTTTAGGTCGGAAGGGACCTTCAAGATCATCTTGTACCAACGCCCCTGCCATGGGCAGGGACACTTCCCACCAGACCAGGCTGCTCAAGGTCCCATCCCACCTGCCTTTCAACACCTCCAGGGAGGGGGCAGTAACAGCTTCCCTGGGCAACCTGGGCCAGGGTCTCACCACCCTCAGCATGGACAATTTATTCCTAACGTCCAATTTAAATCTGTTCTGCCTTGTCCCTTCACTCCAGGCCCCTGGAAAATCTCTCCCCAGCTTTCCCGTAGGCCCTTCAGGTACTCAAAGGCTGCTCTGAGGTCCCCTTTCATCTACAATGAGACCAAAATGTTGATCTGGTCTCTTCCTCTCCAGTTCTGCCTTTTATCTCCCATGAGACTGTAATTCAATTATTTTTACTCTTTGCCCATTTTTTCACTACTTGGAAATATGACATCAAGTGAGTCCTTCCTGCTGAGTTTTATTAATTAGCGATGAAAGAGATAAAATGATGTCTGCCTTTGTAATGTCTAAAGCTTAATGAAAGTTAAATATTTTAGAAACAAATATAATTCGAGTACAAATGCACCAAAGTCCTATTAAAGCAGTTGATATAATTCATTTACATCAATATTTAGAGTCGCTTGGTGTGTTTCACTTTATACGTGTTTTGAGAGATGGAAATATTTCCATTCCAAGCATTGTGTTCAAATCTGGAATCCACATCATGACAAGGAGATGGAACAGTTGGAACAGGTCCAGAGGAGGCCACAGAGATGATCCAAGGGCTGGAGTACCTGTGCTCTAAGGACAGGCTGAGAGAGTTGGGCTTGTTCAGCCTAGAGAAGAGAAGGCTCCGAGGAGACCTCATAGCAGACTTCTATAAGTCTATAGGCTTTGCACTGGGCAGATTTCTACCTTAATGTCTGTGAAGTGAACAGTCTGTCTGAGGGCAGCCTCCTGACTGAACTCCGGCTCACATGTACAGGGTTTTCTCCTCTCCAGAGGCACCTGGAGACCTAACTTTCAAGCTTACTGTCAAAGGGGGCAGCAGACATAATGTAGACTGCAGCTTCAAAGGCTAGTGAGGATAAACCAATAAATAAATGCTAAGTTATTCTTTGTGGTGTCAGTGACTCTTACTGGTCCCTTATCTGATGGCTGTGATCTCTCCTGTACTCACCCAACCTCAGCTCAAATGCCCAACAGCAAACATCATGCTCTGCCCACAGAGAAATCCAAACTTAAACCCTTCCTAAACCTATTCTGAAATGCAGAATAATTGATTCTCAGTCTCTTACCTGTCTTTCCCCTAAAAAGCACAACAGGCAAAATGTAATGTAAATTGTGTAGCATAATGATCTGTTTATTGTCCTTACATTTAGCTCACAGCAATGCAAAAGGTGTTCATAAGAAACTGAACTTCCCAGTGGCACACCACACAGAGAGGTCACCATACATGATTGTGATGCAAACTACATTATGTACCAGACAATCTTTTTTTGAGATTTCCGTTCTGTTGATGAAGTAATACAAACTGTGTGAATTGCAAGTGTTGCTGCTAATTTGCATTTCTGTTTTGGTGATATTAACAAAATAAAAAAAGCATGTGATGGAACAATATTGCTTTGTTTCTTACTGATGTTCCCAAATGCACATTAGCAAAACTAATACAAGCAGAGCTAACTCATTTGGTTAGACACTTTAAAACCCCATTTCTCCATAAAAAATCCTTTTCTTGCTGAAGAGTTATTGGAAAAGGAATAGAAACATTTAATTTCAAAGATCCATGAACATAAGTCTTTCTAAATTGGAAGGTGACTTATCTAAAAATTTGCCTGTTGTTCTCACAGTCAAGTTTTGTATATCTTTTAAAATAAGCTAAGCTAATATGTTTAACTATGAATAGCCATAAGGTATCTTATTAATTTTATTAAATTAAGTCTGTCTGCCTAGTAGTGGAAACTGCAGAATACATCTTTGGTAATCAATTTAGTCCAAACAAGAACTAGAGATACTATTATGCTTTCATCATAACTATACAGACATTTTCATCCCTCTTTTTCACAACACTGTTTTCTTTTCAATTTTATCTTATTTTTACATTGTCCAGATTTAACACACTTGTTTGTAAAATCCCTGTAACAGTAATATCTTTAAATACACGTGGAGGGAAATTTCTCTTCCAAAATCCACAATAAAAAACACAAACCAGTTTGATCATTTTTTTGCCAGAAGACAAACATTCAAATTGGAACTATATCTTCTATGCCATTTCAAAAATAATATCAACTCTGAGGTCAATCATTTGATACTGCAAGAGACACTATCATACTCTTAAAGAGCAATATTAAAGAAAAACAAATAAACCCAAATCAGTAGATTGCAGTGAAGGAATAAAAATCTTGCTGGAAATGTTTGATAATTGTTTCATGCCCTAACTACTGGTTTTTTTCTTTGCAAATGCAGGTGCTTCGTTATCAGTTAGTTGGTTTATGGCTGAAAAGCTGTAATTTACCCCATTAGGCATGGATAAAAACTGCTACCAATTGACAAGCAGGCCTCAGCTCAGATTTAAGGCTTCTACACAGTCATCTGCAGTGGGTGCCTAAGCTGCAGGCATCAGAAAAGGAAAATCTGATCAATACCAGATGGAAGTTATTATAACCTGGTTTGAGAAATGTGTACTCCTAAGGCAGCCCTCATTTTAGTGAATGAAAAGTTTCTTTTTGACTTTAAATGAAGCTGAACCATATCTCTTGTTCTGTTTATAAACAGACACACAGACCCTTGACTTTGAAAACATCTTTTGAATGCATTGACAGACCTATAACATAGAGACTGGGGTGATAAGAACTTATGCTTACATGCTTTAAAAGAAAATATAGAGTCTGTCCTAATTTGAGATACTGTTTCTGCAAAGTAATGGCAGCCAAAACAAATTTACACTGCTGTGAGAAAAGTGAGTAGTCCCTCTCCTCCCATTTTTTTGTTAGGGAGTAATGCTGGGGAACCATAGCCAACCTGAGAAGAGTCAAATATTTGCTTTTGCAGAATATATAGGATATGTTTAACCTTTCTTCTTCATCCCTCCCCAATATGCTGCAAAAAGAGCATGAGCTGCACCAGCTTTCATTTAGTAATCCTTTTACTCATTACCCCTGGAGTAGATAAATGGCCCGGATGATGATTGGGGCATGGAGAAAAAAATGTTTCTCTTGATGTTTAACATATTAAATCATTACTTTTCAGCCTTAAAATGTTTTCTCTCCCTACTGATCCCTCCTAATTTTCCAGTTACTCAAGGCAAACAAGTAAAACAAAAATAAATTTTAAAAAAGTAGTTTCTCTGCTGCACCAGGAAATTTAAAACCCATCTTAATTCTGGAGCTCCGGTTTGTGTCCAAAGTTCTTTGTTAATAAAGTCTATAAACAAGGGAATTGCTTAATTCTGTTCAGTTTGCTCATCCCTGTTCACACTCATAATAATTTCCTGCATAAATTAAATGATAATTAATTTTGTGACATTTCTGACCACGTGTTACGGATTTTAAAGTTAATAATTCCTGATGGAATCCAATCCATGCATTTAGTTTCTCCTTGTTTACTGTAACAGTTTCCCAAGTTTTTTCACACTGAAGTGCTTGCAATGTAGTTTCATGCATAATAATCAGATCAGGGTAAGGTTACATAACAAGAAAGAACTTCACTTTCATCCTCTCTAGGTAATAGATGAGCAAGTCAGACAGGAAATCAGTTTGCTTTCAAACAGGGTATATTTAAAAATTTATGATGCAATGACATCTTATATTCCCCAGGTTTAAAGGAAAAAGCATGGTTTGATTAAGAGGCATCCTATACCCAAAACAAAATGGTAACACAATTGCCAGTGTACAGCATGAAACCAAATCACTGACAATATCAATCCCATTATTAATCATTCTGTTGAGAGTGGTTATTTATCAATGAATGACTATCCCAACAGCTATGGCTTACATGACTTGAACTTAAAGAGCCCTGAGTGATCCTTGAAGGACAAAGGAAATGTTAAATTTTTCATATGAGTCACATGAGTCTTTGTTTTCCTAGGTCAGGAGAAAAATATGGAACTACCTTTAAGGCCATAATGGTTAGGCTTGCACACGTTGCAATTATCAGAGGATGAGCAACAGGAGAATAAAGCGAAAGGGTTCCTCTCAGCTTCCCACTCAAAACCTGCCTAAACATCAGCCTCCAGAGGAGGAGGCAGCACAATGCCTTTTCTTGGAGAAGAGGATCTAGTTGTGGTCCTTCCAACAATGGCGGTGTCCCTCTGCATTCAGATGCATTCCTGGAAGAGCTGTTGAAGGACAGAGGAGAGCTCCCAGGCAGTTTCTCTCTCTTTAGGTGGTCAAGGAGACGGATTAATAAGCTTGGAGCCTAACCTGTCTTCTCAGGACCTGCTCCAAATTTCCTACAAACCAGAAGCAAAGGAGGAGCATTATAGAAGAGGTGTTGGCTGAGATAACTTTACTGGCAGAGGTGCTATCAGGAAGTCAGTACCAGTCCTATACAGTGGATATTACTGAGAAGAGGACTCGTGTGGGTAGTAGAGTGGGCACTGTTTTCCACTGAGGAGGGCCACTGCGAAAATACTTTTGATGCCAGCACATCCATTTACACATCAGGTATTCAGGAGACTCTGAACTGGTTTTAATAGAGGAAAGAAGGTACACTGTGCAGGGAGGGAAATTTGCCCTGCTAGTATTATAACTCCATCTGTTCTGCAGGCAAAGTGAAAACTTTTGTGTCAGGAGCAGTGACATCAACATTAAATGTACTTTTTTTCTTCTTTTTCAGGAAAAAAAAACCCCAAAAACGGAAGAATCAGAAAGAAATGGATAAAAGTGCATAACTTTCCACAGGCACTTCTCCTCTGAAGAGAGAAAACAGTCTGGGTGGATGCTGAGTTGAAAGAATTCAGAAGTGAATATGTCAGTTTACAGTGATTTCGCTTGAATGATACCTTCCCAGAGGAAAGAGATAACTTATAAAACTTTCCTTCTGGAAGTTCTCAGATTCCAGCTAATTAATTGCAGTGAGGTATCTCGTAATCTAGAAGTGTGCCGGTTCCTTCTGAAACAGTTACTGTTGCCAAGTCTTGCTGTTGTTATTTTACATACCAGCTTCAACATATATGAATACAAAAATCCTTGATAATAGAAAGATAATGAAGAAATACAGCAATTTTTTGTTAATAAAAATGATATCTTAATGAAGACAAGAAGGGCAGGGAGCACAGGAAAAATGATCTTGCTATGATGCTCTGCTGAATCTGGCTGAGATGGAGTTGATCTCCCCCATAGTAGACCTCATAGTGCTGTGCTTTGTATTGGTAGCTAGAAAGGTGTTGATAAAACATCAGTGTTTTGACTACTACTGAGTAGTGCATCAATGCTGCCTCTCCAAAATTCTCCTCTCATCAGTAGGCTGGGAGTGGGCAAAATCTTGGGATGGGACATAGCCAGGACTGCTGACCCAAACTGATGAAAGATATGTCCCACATCATACAGTATGTGCTTAGCAATAAAAGCTAAGGGAAAGAAGGGGAGAGTGTGGGAGGGATTGAGGGCAGGTGGGCATTTGTTATTATGATATTTGTCTTCCAGAGCAACCGTTGCATGTAATGATATTGCCTGCTATGGGAAGCAGAGGATTAATCTTGTGTTTTCCTTTGCTTTCACATGTAGGCTTTGCTTTTGCTTTATTAAATTGCCATTATCTTGATCCATTAGTTTTTTTTCCAACTTATTTGCTCCCCCCACATCCTGCTGAGGAGGGGAGTGTTAAAGCAGCTTGGTGGGCAGTTTGTATCCAGCCAGATCAGCCTTCCACAGAAGCTTTTGAATTTGAATGCCTTAGAGTAAAAGCTGTGTGCCCTGAAGGCTCAAAGCCTGGTGAACAATACAGCTGTTGTGCCATCTGAGCAGCTAGGATGACCATATCAACTCCCCTGCTTTAAATATATCACTGTACGGGTTTTCAGGGCCTTGCAGTGGCCATACTTCCCTGACTCTGAGAGCACTGATTCCTCCTGTTTTTTCTCCATTTGTCTGGGATTTGTTTTCTACTAGATGCTCCTGCTTTTATTGTGAACAACTGGAGGTTTTGTAGTGCATCCTGTGCATTCTGGTCTATTGACTGTGCAGGAGGTAAGTTCATAGGCTCAAAGAGTTGTACTGAGGCTGTGGAGTGCTACAAGGAGAGCCAAAATCATCTGAGTTTCTTTCCAAGCAAAATGTAAACTGATGTGTTTGACTTTGCTCTCTCTCATGGCAACTCCCCCAAAAGGAGCAAGCTGGCTTATGCTCATTACTTGCTTGTGAAACCATGTAAATAAAAAACTTCTTCTCCATAACCTTCAGCTTCATTCCTGATGACAAAGCTGGTATAGGTGGGTTACATCCACATGGTTATACGTAAACGAATAAATAAAGACAGACTTCTCATAACAGCTTATTAACTCCAGTTAAGGAAGCTGTATAGACAAGGACATTTGCTTCTAACTAGCAGTAACAGCTCATGGTAAAACCCTTACAGAACATCCTGCCAAATCAAACAGAATCCGGTATTGCTGTTTGTTTCTTTTCGTTTTTCACTGTTATTTTAACCTGAGATAAGACCAAAGCTTTCCTCATGCTGGGTAGATTGACCTAGATTAACCCTTACCAGGTTTCTGGATCATATGGAAGATGTTTAAATACCAGGGTGATAGTTAACCTTGATAGAAAAACCTTGATACATAACTTGTAATTCATGTGCAATACAGCATGAAAGATGGAAGTCAGTGGCAAATAGTTTTTTTTTGAATCTGTATCCACCACAAGAAAAGAAAACTAAAAAAAGTGTGAGATGACCTAAATAAGCTGTATTTTATCATGCTTAAAAATGAAAAGCAAAGTGAAACCTCCATGCTTATAGCCCTGAGCTCCACAGAGCCAGAGATGGAGGTTGCCACTTTGAATTTTTGAATTAACATTGTTTCTTAAAAAGTGCAGAGGAATAATAGGTAGCAGAAAACTTGTTCAACTATTAATGGTGTCATTCTGTTAGAAAGATGTAGGAAAAAGAGATCATAATAATTATTACAAAGTGGGAGAATAAGGTAGAAAAATAAACTATAATTTCAAAGCCATAAAAGCACTTGGGAGGCAGTTTTTCATCCAACTTTTTCTACGACTGGCTTTTGCAGATCAGAGCAGAAAGGTCTCAATAGAAAGGCAGTGTGAATAGATTGATGAGAGCTAACAAGACCAGAGTTTTCTTTTGCAAGTGACTGTGCATTTTGATTTAATATTCAGGCTTATTAGATGCAAAACTATAGAACTCACAGTTCTGATTCAAGACAGAGCCCAGGAAAATGATACTGTAAGGAGTCTAACTGAGAGTTTTTACAGCCAGGAGTGGCCCTGGTCGGTCTCACCATCACCTTCCATGCCCACATTTCTTCCTGAAGTAACTGCCTTCTTGGGGTACAACTATACAAGCTGCCCCAGTTGCTTTACTTCCGGATTTCACAAGCTAAAACTGGTCTTTACAGTCTGCCTAGCAGAGCTGTCATCACAAATTTTGAAAACTTCTAACATATAAGCAATATCAGTAGCAAAATCTCTTAGGGATTTTGTGGAGTCTTCTGGATGAAAGCCCTAGACTAGGGTCAGAAGGAGAGATGACTTCTGATCTTTCTTCAAATTCCTGGTAGGATCAGAAATACAAAGGCACGGTCATCTATCTGAAAAACTTTCTGAGATTCATTCTCTGCATACACCTGACCAGCAACTGTCTCTTAATTTGTAAAGCTGAGTACAGTCAGTCTCACTCTACCAAGCTTTGGTCTTGAGCCGTGATCATCTACATGATTCCAGTGAAGTTCAATCTCTGTTACAGAGTTGTGTGGCTTGAAGGCTGATGCAAGTAGAGTGGGAGTCCTTGACTGGCTCAAAAGTGACATCTATGTAGTTAAGCTTGCACCTAGAAAGGACTGAAAATAGTAACGAACTTACTCTTGAGAATGATTTTCTCATGGATACCTAAACCACAGGAAGACAAACAGTTGCATTCTTATACCAATGAAAAATGGTCCTCATATTCTTTTCCCAGTCAGTGAGGGCAACCTAGCTTGTTGGTGACAAACACATGGATTATGGCTGCCAGCAGTCTCCTTGTCCCTTTCAGATCCATGTGCCTGAAACGCTTGGCTTCATATACTGTCACCATTCTATTATGTATGAAAGCAGATGTGGGGTTTACAGTGCTAGGGAGTATTAGCTCCACACCTCATCTGTTAAAACAGGAAAAAATGCAATGTAACATCTCAGTCCCCCAGTAGCTTTGAGACATAGCATTGCAGTGTTTTACAAGCATCTCTTGTACACCACAGCAATTTTCTCATGATTTTCTCACTTGAGTTCCAAGCTTATTGTAACAGCTGAGTTACAAGGGGGATGAATTCACCCTGAGGTCTCTCGTGACCACTCCTTACACTGCACTTCTGCTCCCTCCCTTTGGGAAGGGAGTTACACTGGCTGCAGCTTTTATTTTCATTCCTATTCAGTTTTTAGCAGTTCCCTTTTGATGCTTCCTGCCATCTCTCTCTTTCTTGCTGTGCTTTGACGGCTTGCTACTGTAGGCACAAGTAAAATCATGCTGTGATGAGCTTCCTCAAAGCAATGTCTTGCTGGTAACAGGTATCTCTGCAGTGGAAGCTGGCAGTGTACTGCTCTAGGGAGAATATGCTCCTCTCTGTCTATTCAGATTCATCCCCTCTCGGGACTCACAAGGGCACCCCTCTTGACCAGAAATGTCAAACCATAGTTTGAAGCTGGCAGCAAATAAACTCTGACAGGGTTCAAATCTGCAAGCCCTGAGAGCAGTAACTTGCACTGATGTGCTTCCTAAAGGTCTGGATCTGCATCAGGAGTGCTGCTGATCTTTCCCCTTAAAGGATTAGCATTTAAAAGTGTATCAAGGTGAAATACAGAGAGGGGGCATTATCCTATTTCTGAGTTTCTGAAACTCTTAAAACAGAGCCTAAATGGGATTCTTAAATCTCCTGGGAAGTCAGATACTAAAAAAAAAAAAAACAAACCACAAACAGTTCTAAATGTACATTCAGGAAAACAAAATAATTGAGAGAAAGGATGGATATTACTTTTAAAAAATGAGTGAAGAGCTGAGATGGTTGTAAGTAGAAGAGGTAATTGGGTCTTATGTTGAACAGAAAAAAACAACACTCAAAGCACACTAGACTGGAGGAAAATGCCTTCTGTTTACTCTCAGGAAAATGTTCCAGGCTTAAGTTCAGCAAACATTGTGAGCTGAAAAAGGGTGAAACGTTATTCTGCTCTCTAGAGCTGAACAATGTCAGGATAGGAAGGTTACAGGGACAACAAATAGCTAGGAAAGGTATTATTGCTCAGAGGGATAAGTGCCAGCTAATGTAATTGAGGGCAGCTCCCATTCTTAGCCTAGGGATGAGGAGAAAAAAAATAATTACATTGTTCTTTCATAGTATATAAAATAAACCAGATACAGTCAAAGATCCCCCTCTTCTCCATGTATCAGGCTTTACTAATCAAAAAACAATGAAAGACCAGTCCAATAAATGAAATCCTAGCAACACTGTGTAACAATTGGGTATTTGACAGTCTTTACATATACATAAAGCTGGAATGGCAACTGGTTTTGATGCTGGGCTTGAAATCCTGGGGAGGTTTCTAAGCAGTCTGAATCATAAGAAAAATCTTGGAGTTTGTGTTGATGGTTAAGTTTAGGTCAGGAACCTGCACAATCTTTCAAGGAAGATGTGGGAGCTCCTTCCCAGTTTTGAAGATTTTTATTCCATTAAGAGAATGGGAAGCAGGAGGAAGGGGAAAGACAGGAGTAGACTTGGATCAAGTGAAAATCCATCCATATTTATTATTCTGAAACATCCTCTGTGGGTACAAATGCCATCTTGGCAACTTTAATTGTGAAGATGCCTACATGAGTGACCCCTTAAGAGGCAGTGTCTGACCTTCAGTAACTCATAATACGAAATCCAACGGGAAAACTGAACACAACATAGAATTCTGCTTCCACGTAGAAAACCAGAGGAATTGTGTGTGAAGTATTTACCTGACATTATTATTAAAGGGAGCTGTACAAAGGGACATTTAAGGGAATGTAAACACCTGAAAAAAAATCCAGACAACTAAACCACAACAAAAAAAATGTTCAGACAACTAATATGTTTTTAATTTTTTTGGCTGCTTTTTGTTAAAGTATGCCTACATACATATGATCTGGGATATAAAAATAAAAATGTTCTGCTCTGACACCTACCAACACTCCCACTGTTAGAAATCAGTTCAAGATATTGGCATCCATACGGTTGCGGGGAGGAGTGGAGGAGAGTGCTTCACTTCAGGTCAGCCTATCACTGTGGGTTCCCTTCAAAACACTTTCCTGAAGAGCAAAGTGAGTAGCTAGTTAAGACCAAACCATACCACTGTTAAGATGATACATGCATTGTACTTAGGTATCCTTGGAGACAAGATTGTTTTTAAACGTGATTTTTTTTTAACGTGGGAACTGTTTGATGTCCTTGAACATTTCTGCAAAAGGTCCTTTGCAAGAGAGTATTTTAAATGTAAGTGGAGGGATCCATCCAAAGACAGTAACTGTTCACGCAGCAACAACCTATTGTTGCTGCAGATACAGATGTTTTTCCTTTGCACTCTGAATGATCACAATTTTGCTGTAACTATTCAAGCTCTTTACAAAGGACTTAAATTTCACATGAAAACAAACAAATTACTGATGAAGCTAGTGCAGAATCTTTGTGCTTCCTTTCAACATCTTTCTTTTCTTTTAGCTATCTTTTGCTTCCAATTTTTAAATCTAGTTGAAGAATAGGCAGTTGTGCAATAAAAGTGTTTCATTTCTTTCTACAGATTATGGGAAGCATGATGCACTGTTTCATGTAAATGTTACAGAATAAGCTGTTCTTAATATTTATAAGAATTTTTTACCTGATTCTAATATAACACTGTTTTCCTTAAAGATATAACAAAGCACAATCCTCAAGGCAAAAACTATGATATAAATATTTTTTGATATAGCAGTTTTCTTCACTTTGCATAAATTTAACACTGTGATCTCTGTATAATATGTGATCTTTTTCCTAACTTCCCATAATCATAAATAGCTCTAGTGAGATGTCATGAAAGTAACAGAAGCTTTGGAAAACACCACGCATTAAGGATGCTGAATTTAATTTTCTGCTTTTGTTTTGGATGGCCTACTTAAGTTTCAAAAGCCTTGCCATGTCTTGATGCACAGTGCGGATGAAGGAACTATATTTAGCAACATATTAAACCTTAGCTGTAAAACACACAACAAAAAATATTCGTGGAAACCTTGTGGTGTCTGTAAACAAAAATAATGGCATGGTGCAACCACCTTCATTCAGAAGACGAGTTTTGTATCGTACTTCATGGTCTACCAGTGGTCCTACCTACAGGTGCTGGACTAAGATTGCAGTTTTACAGGTTAATAAGTATGGAGGGAATGCATGCCTGCAGAGGTTTGCCTGGAATAGCTGTTCTACAGAAGTCACCTCTTGGAGATGCTCAGACTTCTTATCTGAAACATTCCTTAATTTTTTAATGACATTAGCTACTTCTAATGTAATATTCCTTCATAGCTTGGGCATGTGATAAGTCACTCAGATGGCAATGCAAAGTATACAGGAAGAGTAATACTGGAGAAAAGAAAAAAATTAAACATCATTTGCAAAATTTATTAAAGTCCAGACTGTCCATGTGTGTCACCAACATCTTGATATTTAACCTCCCTCTTCTCCACTTTCCATCTCTGATTGTTATTCTGCCACAGACTCACAGAGTTGTTGAGAATTTACCACATGTAGTCCAGCAGCTTCTCACATTTCCTTGGATCATCCCCTTAGCTAGTCAACTCATGACCTAACCATAGTCTGAAGCTCCTTTGAACTTGCAGGCTGAGCTTAAGCATTGCAACCATTTAGAGGAACTCTGTGTCCTCACTAAACCACTTCCAATACCTCCACACAGAGAGGTGCCTTGTACAGAACTCCAGGTTTCAGCTTCTTTGATAACTGGTAGGTTTATTTGGAAACTGAAGACACATGAACTATTTCTTGGCCTCTCCAATGCTGGGCTCAATGTAATTCATGTTCAGGTCAATCTGAAGGAGAAGAGCAACTTGCTATTGTATTTTTTAATCCATGATCTCTCCTTGATTGACTCATCCATGTTTTTTCAGCCCTTTCCCTACTTTCCCGTCATTCTCTTTCCCTTGGTAAGAAATTCCTTGGGCAGCAATCTCTATTGCTCCACCAACAGTAGTCTCCCCCGTTCCTAACTAACACTGAATCATCAATGGTTTGCAATATTTTATATGGGCTAGAGAAGAAACATTAATATCCTCATCAATTATTAAACTAAAGAAACTAAGGAAATATACCCTAAGGGATGGAGGCTGTAACAGTGAACACACAGCAGCACGCCAATGTGTTCTTCTTTCCATTACGCTTTGTGTCTTACATTACTAAAGGCCTGAAGACTTATTGTAATGTTCTTTTAGACAAACATTCAGAGAATGCTTCTGTGACAAGTTATCTCTTCCAGGTCTAAGTATCCCTGCACCAAACAATAAAGAATTTGTACAGGTGCAAGACTCCAGGACAGCAAGCACATAAAAATGATCAGAGGCTGAACTCTTGACTTGTAGGTGAGAGGAGTTGTACGAAGTGGCATGTGTTGAGTCACTGTCTCTACTGCCAACTGACCCACTAAGCTGGTGTATGATTACATGGTCTTAGTTTATAACTGGTGTCATTTTGATAAAATGAAATATGTTATTATTTAATATCATTAATACATTTCTACTGATCTGGAACCTGATGCTTACGTCTGTACTTTGCCAAAGGTTTGGCATTCAGATTTCAGTGCCTTGACTTCAGCTGTCACTTCACTGTTCACTGTGAAGCAGGTCCAACTCTCATTTTCTAGTATTGCCCTGGGTATGATATTCAACATACAGAAATGCAGGAAAGGAGAGAGAAATGTTTCAGTTAGTGAGAACTGTTGTAACACAGACATTCTAATTTTAGTAGCATTTCTTAATTACGAAGCTCATAATATAATAACATAAACCCATTCCAAAATGTGTAATCAACATACACTTGATTAATTATTTCATTATTTGACTCAGGTTTATCATCAAAAAATTTTCTCACTTCACAGACAAAGTAGAGATGATTCATCTTATTTGTATGGAAGAAAACAATGAATTTGGGCTTCTAGAACAAATCTTCCTGGTTTGATTCCTCTCAAAAATAACGTGGGAGTAACCGAAATTCTCAAGAAAAATTCTGAAGGTAATGGGTTCATCCAGGGTTACAGTATTTCACTGCAAAAGTATCTGAAGACATCTTTTAAAACATTACCTGGGTGAATTAAGAAAAAAATCCAATAATTCCGAAATTTACTATTGAAATGTGACATGAAACCACATGACACGCTAAACATGGAACTGCACAGACTTAAACAACATTAGATTAGATACTAATGAGCAAAACCAGTAGTATTAGTCTGCAGTGAATGAAATAATTGCCACTAGTAGAAGAAATAAAACTTTTGAAATTTTACTTAAGGAAGTCCATACATTAAATAAATATTTTTTTTATCTTGGTACATCTATTTTTTTTAAAAAAAGTTATTATAAAGTATTTGTATTTTTTTTTAATTCTCTGTCTATTTTATTTTGCTAAAGCAAATTATACTGCAAGTTCACAAATAAGTATTCTTAAAATCCATTTTTTTACTGATTTATGAATTAATAACATGGAGCTTAAACGGTAGGTATGGAATTAGATGAAGTACATCTTAGTTATTTATGGTTAGACATTGAATTTAATAATTGTAAAAAGCAGTTTCAGACAAAATGAAAAAGAAATGTGATTATCTTGGGTCTTGGAAAAACAAAAATTATATCTAAAATATTTTTCTTTTAATCTAAAATTTTCAAAATATACACCACTTCTTATATTCTCCAAAATGTTGTGGGTTTTTTTCTGATATATTAGTTGGTATAACAAAAGATTTATTTCTTATGAAATTTTATTGCCTATCTCCTTAAAACATTATTGCTAGAAAAAGTATGGATGGAAAATAAAACTTTGCATTTTACAAAGTAAAATACGCTTTTTAAAAAATTATGCAAAATTCAACAAGCTTATGTGAATTATTATATCTCTCCCTCACCAAAATTTGTGTTTCCCAGTATCTGTCAGAAAATTGCTGGTTCTATTCTAAGCGTTCATCAGCATTAAAATCTGAAGAGCTGCAAATCTTCATGTTTCAGAGAGATGTACTGCTGGCTGTGCTTAAGGAGAATTTCCCCTTCGTGCAACAGCACAGCACAGCGATGGGCATTGTCAGAATTTTATCTCCCTCCCACTCTCTCCTGTGCTAGCTGCTTTCCCAGCTAGACTGCATGAAACCACATTGCAGTCCTTATCATTTCAGGCAGATTATAATTATAGCTTAAGTAAACTGACTTTACAAGAGATGACAACATTTAATTCAGTCCATTAATCCACCCCTAACTCTTTCTCAGCTCTACAGAAACATGCAGAGATGTCTCTAATATTAGTTTACAGCGTGATCTATTAGAAGGTGACTACATCAAGTTCCTGAGAGAAACTTCTCAAAATCCTTGATATTAGAGAGGTGCAGATAGACTCTCATTCTCACATGGGCCTGTGCAAGCAACAGTAATATCTGTCTGCTCAGCTCTTCACACATCAGTAAGATTTTCAGCATTAAAAAGATTCTGAGAAACTCTTGCCAAAGACTCAAAATTATCCAGTTACACTAAAACCAGACAGTCACCACAAGGTGGATAAATCCCGCATGACCCACCTTTGTGGACCAGAGAATTCCTTCAAATTAGCCCAATCAAATAAATGTATTTTATATGCATATTTCATGCACACATGACAGAACATGGTGACAGAAAGGGCCACATTGAGATATATGAGGGTCCACTGTAAACTCCACAGATGATTGTTTGTAGCTGTCACTATGACACATGACCAAAAAATGCCACACTGCATTCTGTAATTCCTAATTCTTTTCCCATGGGTGCATTTCCCACTAAGAAAAGGAGAATTTTTATTTTTAGCAAGCGAGGACAGCAGAGAAAGATTTTGGGAAAGAATAACTAAGGTCAAATAACAGCATGTGTATTGAAAGGTTAAAAATATTTCTTCATGCAATGTCACATAGAGCAGCTACTTGTCCCCAATTTGTTAGTACTATGTAAACGTTCAGTGAGCAAATATCCTTTTTATGTTCTGCTCTTTGCTCTCTATCTCCTCACAATGCTCCTTTTGGAGTTTAATGACCCCATTTCCAAAGTGACTTCAGCCCTCTGGATATCCCATGGAAAGGGAACTCCTTCTGCCTCTCAGCCTTAGTGCAACCTCTGCCTCTTTCCTTTCCTTGCACTCCCACTTTCCAATGTGCCTCTGGGTCTTGGGCTATTCTAAACGGTTGCGACAGTCCCAGGGTCCTGGTTAGGGACATATCGTCCTCCCTGTCACCCTGTAGGCAACTATGGCCTCTGAGGAGTTATATTCCTATCTGGACTGTAGAGTTTCTCGGTACCGCTCCATGTAGCGTGGCTGCTTACCCATCTGCACACAGAGCCTGTCCTTCTGGTGTGACCACTGCCCCACTCAGCCTGGTGTCATCCATAAACTTGCTGAGGGTGCACTCGATCCCGCTGTCAATATGATTAATGAAAAGAATCAAACAGCACTGGTCCCAGTACAGGCCCCTGAGGCACAGTGTTTGTTGCGGGTCTGCATCTGGACATGGAGTCATTGATCATTATTCTGGATGTGAACATCCAACCAATTCCTTATCCACTGAACAGTCCTCTCATCAAATCTACATCTCTCCAATTTAAGAGAAGGATGTTGTGGAGGACAGTGTCAAAACCTTTACAGAAGTCCAGATAGATTACATCCATTTATTTTCCCATGTCCACTGATGCAGTGGTCACTCCATCATAGAAAACCTCTAGGTTGGTCAGACAGGACTTGTCCTTGGAGAATTTATATTGGCTGTCTCGAACCACCTCCTTGTCCTCCATGTGCTTTAGCATAGCTTCTGGGAGACCATGTTCTCCAAGGCGATCTGTTCCATGATCTTCCTGGGTACAGAGGTGAGGCTGAAGGGTGGTAGTTCCCAGGGTCCTCCTTTGTACCCTTTTTAAAAATGGGCACAATGTTGCCCTTTCTCCAGTCACCAGGGACTTCCCCTGATTGCCATGACCTTTCAGATACTATGGAGAGTGGTTTGGCTATCCTCAGGAGTCTGGTACGCACCTCATGAGGTCCCATAGACTTGGATATGTTTAGGTTCCTCAGGTGGTCATGCCTTGCTTCTGATTTTTTTCTCTTAGCATAGTGTATATAAAATAAGATTATTTGGAATATCCCAGCATACAGCACTGCAGAACATGGCTGCAGTTCCTCTACAGTGCTCTGCAGCTCTGTCACAGCCGGTATTTCTGTGAACAAAGCAATAACAGCTGCTAAGTGTATTCTGAAGCAAGCAGCATATTGGATGTATGGCATCCCTGGGTCACTGTGGAGGTAATTTGCCCTTTGGAAAAATCAAAATGGAAAATCCCCATGGACATAAAATTCCTGACAATTAAAGTAATTTTTCTCTCAAAAATACTAAGTTGTCTGCTTGATTGTGTAGATCTAGGGACAAGAGATCAAAGTATAAAGTTTAAAATGTTAAATTTTAGATGTTAATTTTTTTCATGCCATGTTACTCATCTTTCAGTCAAGCTGCTGTTCTGAGTCTGCTTAGAAGAAAATGAAGATACATGAAAGGATGAATCTAGCCTTTCAATTTTTTTTTCTGTATGTGTGTTTGTGTGTATGTGTATATGTTTCAGTGCACATAGCTGTCTTTTAGCAGTGGACTAAAAGCAAGGTTTTTCTCTATGCAAACCTCATGAAGTTCAACAAGGCCAAGTGCAAGGTCCTGCACCTGGATCAGAGCAATCCCAAGTTCAGATAAAGACCGAGTGGAGAATGGATTGACAGCATTGAGGAGGATTTGAGGTGCTGGAGGAGGAGAAGCTCAACGTGAGTTGGCAATGTACACTTGCAGCTCAGAAAGCCAGCCATATCCTGGGCTGTGTCAAAAGGAGTGTGAGCAGCAGGTTGAGAGAGGTGATTCTGCCCCTCTGCTCCTCTCTCCTGAGACCCCAGCTCGCGTACTCTGCTCAGTTCTGGAATCCTCAGCGCAGGAAGGACATGGATCTGTTAGAATGAGTCCAGAGGAGAAAAGAGTCTTCTCTTTTTGGAACTGAACAACCCCAGCTCTCTCATACTTTCCTCATAGCAGAGGCATTCCATCCCTCTGATCATTTTTGTGGCCCTCCTTTGGACCCGCTCCAACAGGTCTGTATCTTTCTTGTGCTGAGGACACCAGAGCTGGACACTTTACACCAGGTGGGGCTCACCAGAGAAGAGTAGAGGTACTGAATCACCTCCCTTGACTGGCTGGCCGTGCTTATTTTGATGCAGCCCAGGATATGATAGGTTTTGTGGCCCACATGCACACATTCTGGGTTCATGTCCAGGTTTCATGCACCGTTACCCCCAAGGTCTTGTCGTCAGGGCTGTTTTGAATCCCTTCATCTCCAGTTTGTACAAATAGCGGGGCTGCCTCGATCCAGATGCAGGACTTGTACTTTGTCTTGTTAAATCTCATGAGGTTCACATGGGTCCACTTCTCAAGTTTGTCCAGTGCAGTTTATAGCAGAGCAGTGATGACCAATATATGGTCCTTAAATGAGTTAAATAAAAACGTGTCTTTAAGTAACAGACCTCCATAGGGCTTACTAGTGAAAGCTTGCAGTCATATTTCTAGCAGGGCAAGACAGATAAAGTGGATTTTTACTGGACCAACAATTACTGTGAAAGGCATTAAAGGTCAAAATGGATAAATATCAAGTCATACAAAGCCCATCTTTAGCTAACAGTGATTGGGAAGATTGTGCTGTTTTAATAACAACCTATGTACAAAAAGCTTTAAGTACAAAAGCTGCTGGAAACGCATCACAGAGTTCCTGTAGAAATCATATGTTGAAGTTGTGCCTTCCTAGCTATTATTAATACTGCAACAAGCATCCTCCAGTATCATATCAGTGATTTTTAACTCCTCTTCATAAATATTTCTGGAGATGGTTGTATTAGACTTCTAATGATTTCTCCATTAAATGTGGTCTGATCAATTTTTACGGCATCGCCTGAGGAATGAAATCAAACGAAAGTCATACAGCACTTTCGGTTCTTCTATAGATTTTTTTTAAGCATTCTTTAAAAAATATGTTTCTATTTGACAGCAGGGACATCAATTTGACAACTCACTTTACAAAATTAGAGTAACTTTCAAGTAAGGTAGTTATGCTGGATGGTTTGCGTACTGCTTCACTATTATTTGAGGTTTCAGCTCACATCCCAGTCACATGGGGCAATTTGTCATTATCTCTGCTAATGACTATGTGAATCTGGATCAAACTGAGTAGCTGATAAATAAACATGTTGATTTCAGGCAAACTACTGACAAAGAACATGATTTTATCATTTGTCATTAAAAAAATGACACAGCATCCAAAATGCTATAACATGGCACTGTGGAATATGAGACATCTCACTTATCAAAAGCATCATTTTAAACTTAATTTATGAGCAGGGGACATGTGAACTACTAGTGAGTTAGGCTAAAGACCCTCCAGTGTAATATCATGTTTCTTTTCCTGGTGAGTAGCTGTGGCCCAGAGAAAGGCCACAGCCACTGCTGAAGTTGATTTGGATAGATAATTTTATATGTTCATCTATTAAATGAGATATCAAGGGTCATTCTAGTTGAAAAATGAAGGGATTTTCTAAGCTATATTGTAAAAAAGTTCAGGAAATATAGGGCTGAGATGAAGAGGAAAACATTACGCCCAGTTAAAAGCACCTCATTAAAGCCCCATTTCATTAGCACAGCTTGTTAAACCAGTAACCTAAGGCTTAATGAAGGTCTACCCACTGCAGCAGCTGTGGTCCTGCAGGGTTCTAGGTAGGCCATCAATTGAATTATCCTGACAAAGAGCAGATATATGTCTAACGGCTTCTTCATTGAGGTAATAGATACTTTCACTGGTATGTACTGAAAAGAGAGCAGATTGTGCAGGCAACCTTTTTCAAGTCTTGCAAAACTACTGAAAATGGCTGGGTTTCAATATACCTGAACAATAGCTCTGATTAATCATCTGTGCTGAAATAAAAATAATTGGTTAACTACCTTGTAATGGGAGCCTGTGGTGAACTTGCGGAAGACTTGTCCTTTCCTCTTTTGGATTGGCTTTCCTTGTACTTAATAAGAGATACCAAATGGCCCTTTTGATTTCACATTATAGTTGCGAGGAAGACCTTAAATTATATCAGTTTTCTGTAGGTTCAGGGAATAGTAATTTAGAGGAGATATTTGTAACCTTCTAACCTTGTCCCACCTAAGGTCTTGCACTAATTCCTTAACTTTCTGCTATACCACAGAATCATAGAATCATCTGGTTGACTTGGTGATCATCAAGTCCAACCATACCTGTCCCCTTACTAAACCATGTCCCTAAGGTTCCTGGTTCCTGGACGAAGGGATCGAGTGCACCCTTAGCAAGTTTACAGACGACACTAACCTGGGTGGAAGTGTGAATCTGCTTGAAGGAAGGGAGGCTCTGCAAAGAGATCTGGACAGTTTGGATCGATGAACTGAGACCAACGGGATGAGGTTTAACAAGACCAAATGCTGAGTCCTGCACCTGGGGCACAACAACCCCATGCAGCCTTACAGGCTTGGGGAAGAATGGCTAGAAAGCTGCCTGGAGGAGAAGGACCGGGGGTGTTGGCTGACAGCCGCTGAATATGAGCAAACAGTGTGCCCAGGTGGCCAAGAAGGCCAGTGGCATCTTGGCCTGTATCAAAAACAATGTGGTCAGCAGGACAAGGGAGGTTATTGTGTCCCTGTACTTGGCAGTGCTGAGGCCACACCCCGAGTGCTGTGTTCAGTTCTGGGCCCCTCAGTACAAGAAGGACATTGAGGTGTTGGGGTGCATCCAGAGAAGAGCAACAAGACTGGTGAAGGGGCTGGAGAACAAGTCCTATGAGGAACAGCTGAGGGAACTGGGGTTGTTTAGTTTGGAGAAGCGAAGGATGAGGAGACACCTCATCGCTGTCTACGGCTGCCTGAAAGGGGGCTGTGGGAGAGCGAGTGTTGATCTCTTCTCTCAAGTGACAGGTGATAAGACACGGGGAAATGGCCATAAGTTGCGCCAGGGGAGGTTCAGACTGGATATTACGAAGAATTTCTTTACCAAAAGGGTGGTCAGGTACTGGAACAGGCTGCCCAGGGAGGTGGTTGACTCTCCATCCCTGAAGGTATTTAAAAGAAGGATAGATGAGTTTTTAAGGGACATGGTTTAGCGGACGATGGGTGTAGTTGGACTCAATGATCTCATAAGTCTTTTCCAACCAGAAGATTCTATGATTCTAAGGAAGTAATCTACCTGCATTTTAAACACCTCCAGGGACAGCAATTCAATCACCTCCCCAGGCAGCCTGTTGCAGTGCCTGACCAACCCCTCCAGTGAAGAAATTTTTCCTGATGTCTAATCCGAACCTCCCCTGGCACAACTTGCAGCCATTCCTCTCATCCTGTCATCTGTCATTTGCGAGAAGAGACCAGCACCCACCTTGCCACAACCTCCTTTCAGGAAGCTGTAGACAGCGATGAGGTCTTCCCTCAGCCTCCTCTTCTCTAGGCTAAACAACCCCTATTCCCTCAGCCGCTCCTCATAGGACTTGTTCTCCAGCCCCTTCACCACTCTTGCTGCTCTTCTCTGGACGCGCTCCAACACCTCAATGTCCTTCTTGTACTGAGGAGCCCAAAACTGAACACAGCACTTGAGGTGTGGCCTCAGCACTGCCGAGTACAGGGGCAAAATCACTTCCCTTGTCCTGCTGGCCACGCTGTTTCTGAAACAGGCCAAGATGCCATTGGTACTCTTGGCCACCTGGGCACACTGCTGGCTCATATTCAGATGGTCAACCAACACACCCAGGTCCTTCTCCCCCAGGCAACTCCCCAGCCATTCTTCCCCAAGCCTGTAATGCTGCATGGGGTTATTGTGCCCCAAGTGCAAGACTTTGCACTTGGTCCTGTTAAACCTCATCCCATTAGTCTCAGCCCATCGATCCAGCCTGTCCAGATCCCTCTGCAGAACCTCCCTTCCTTCAAGCAGATTGACACTTCCACCCAGGTTAAGTGCCATCTGCAAACTTACTAAAGGTGCATTCAATCTCTTCATCCAGATCATTAATAAAGATATTGAACAGGACTGGACCCAACACTGAAGCCTGGGGAACACCACTCATGACCGGTTTCCAACTGGATTTAACTCCATTTACCGTCACCTTTTGAGCCCGGCCATCCAGTCAGTTTTTTACCCAGCAGAGGGTGTGGCCGTCGAGGCCAATGGCAGCCAGGTTCTCAATCACAATACTGTGAGAAACGGTGTCAAAGGCTTTCGTGAAGTCCAAGTACAGCACATCCACAGCCTTTCCCTTGTCCTTTAAATGGATAGCCTTGTCATATTGTTTAAGAATTATTTACGTTTTTTTTTAAAGGTATGGAGTAAACTGGAAGAAGAAAAATCAGTGGTGGCAACTGTAGGGATTGTGTCAAGTATCTGAATGACACTTGACAACTTTTTAACACTGAAAGGAAAAATTAATCATCAATTGGCCATTGAAGTACATGGAATTGCATCTATTTGCAAAGTCTAAAAGCGTAATGTTTTATGATGACTAGTTTTAAAACGCATATCATTGTATGACTTCAGTGACTGTGAACCATTTGACATAGAAATAATAAAAACTTGTACAATGTAAGGCTTCAGAAAATATGTCCATAGTGAGACAGCTTTAGCATGGTATCACAGGTAACAGAGTTGGTGGTAAAATAATGTCTTGATTGAGAATTTAAACAAAGAACAATAGTGAGATAGACACTGGTTATTCACAATGTTTGATTCTGGGCAACATAACTATCAAAAAATGAGATTCTCAGGTCCTTCAGAATTTGGTTAGCAACTGAGGAGCTACTTAGCCTAAATTCTATGACTACAATAATACAAGACTCAGGTACCTAGCTCCCTCAATGGATTAAGATCTACAATAATAAAAATAAAAACACCCCCTACCTTTATTTAAGGCTTCTCACTCATTTGAATGCTTCTGAGATTTTATCCTGAAAGTTGAGTATAGTGGGTCTTGATCTCAGATGATCACATAGAAACAGATCCAAACTTCTTTTCTGCTTAAGGACTTCCTCTATTGCTAAAAGGCATGACTAAACTTCAGCATCAGCCTAGATTTGTTCCAAGATCTGCCTTCTCCCATATTTTACTGTTCTCCATGTAAATCCTGTTTCTCATAAACATACACACCCTGGCCTCCATTGTACCTTGTTACAGACCTAAACTGGAGTTAACTATGACGACTGGCATTGCCATAGGTTAAAAAAACCCCACAAAATCAAACAACAAACCAGTTCCAGCAGTGGTGTGAAGAGTTAAAGTATTTAACAGAATTTTTAGTCAACCCGAAAAGTCTGTATTCCAAATCTCTAGCAGCCTTTTACACACTTCATAGCCAGACTGGCTCTCCATATGTTCAGAATAATACAACTCATGGTGAGACTAATCTCCTGAAAACTAACTCATTAAATTAATGTCAGTGTTTTTATATGCCTGACTTGGGAAAAAGACTCATGGGGAAATGACATCACCTACGTGCACTAGAGCTGTGACATCCCTGCCATTGAACTGGCCCCTATACATAATTTGAACTCCAATGTGGAATTCGGCAACTTAATTTCAGATATATTGCATTCAAAGTACAATATGCATGCATCTGCCCTGTCAGGGCAGCTTTTGTTGACGTTTATTGGCAAAGGATGCCTTCAGAAGAGAAATCTTTTGGCTAGGCTTCTATTTCCACAGTATTCAGCAGTCAAATAGATCATCCCTCAAATGAGTGATTGCAACAGCAGTACCACACAGAAGTATTTGGAGGTTAGAAAGGATGTGATATTGAACACAAACCAATACTGCAATGCTGTCACAAAAACGCAAAACCTGCACTAGTCTGAATTCATGTAAGTGCAATATATTAAAAATGTTTATCATCTTTTTCACTGTGCTCGGCTTGGGTTAGGTCTCGGTGGGAATGATTTATTGCTTTTGGTTCTGGTGTTACTGACCAAGTTCATTGCTGGTGTCATGACACTTATTTACTATTTCTACTGCTTTAGAAATAGGTGCAACTCTCATGAAACACGGCATTCTTGGTCCAAGTTCTTTACCACCATGGGACAGAAATATGGTTTGTGCTCAAAATCTTCCAGTGGAAAGCAAGAGATGAAGACAGATGGGAGAGCAGAAGGAGCCAATGCATTGACACCAGTTTATAGAAACTGGTTGGTCCTGGTCTCAGCACAACTGCAGCCCAGCAGTGTCAAGCTTGTAATATGCACCAAAGGAATTTTAAGGTGGGATTTGCAGGAGGGGAATTAAATATCTTTGGGAATTTTGAGAAGGAGACACTCCTAAGTAAACAGCAGGCCTGGACAGTTCATGTCTGGCATGGGTAGAAAGGAGCAGCCATCCTGATAGAGCATAAGCAAGGTCTGGGTTGTGAAGGAACTTGAAAATGGAGACCGAATTGATGGTTAATGCAATGGAGAGGGGGAAACTCAGAAAGAGAACCTGGGAAGAAAATGGCATGGTCAAAAATGCCGCAACAGAAAAATAATTCTTACAGCAGTATTTTGAATTGGTACAGGAGTATGTGAATAAATAACAATATAAATATGACTGAAATTGATAAGGGAATGCAGTGTAAGGGGATGAATGCATGGATGAGCTTGTTCCAGGCAAAAGAGAAAGGAAAACTGCGGTAGTTACTGGGCTATGGTATCTCTGGTTTTTTTCAGTTCTGGCTGTCATAGGAGTCTTGTGCAGCTTTGGATAAAACAATCTGCCTGTGCCTCAGCTCCTTCTCTGTAAAAGATGCAGAATAACATTGTTGTTTGTTGTTGTTGTTGTTAGGAAATATTCCTTTTTGGAAGAGATTGTTCTGACCATGGTTAATTCCTCACTTAGTACAAGTTTGACCTTTTAACAAAATAAGATTTAACCTACAGCACTAAATAATTATAATTTTAAAGCAATACTGACAAATCTAAAGCCGTTTGTGAAAAAGCAGAAGATACTAAATGGGGAAAATAGGAAAGATCCACTTTGAGATCTAAATTTTGTCACCAGTTTTGTATGACTCCTGCAAGGAAGCCACTGGCACAAACGTCGTTCTAGGACCACATCAGGCTAATGCATTCCTTCATTCATAACGTGGATGTCCTGGAAGTGAAGTACAGCCACTCAGTGGATGCCATCTGCCATGAATGCTGCAATGCCTGAGAGCCTTCTCTAATGTTTTGTTGGTTTATCAGTTTATTATTTGGTTTATTACAGGGGATTCAGGAAGAAAGGGTTTATTGACTTCCATCCTGGCTGGATAACACAGAGAAATGTATATTAACCACAAGCTAAAAGTGCTGGTGTGGGAAAATTCAAACTGGACTTGTTTATAGATAACGAACAAATTATTCAGATTCTTGATCTCTTCCTTCTCTCTGCCTCATTAACTTATTTTGTTTAGTTAAGAAAAAAATAGTTTCTGCTCATCTGAACTTGAACACAAAGATCCATTCTGTCTCCAGCAGATTGCAGAGTTTTTCCTGCTTGATTCCTTTTAAGGATTGCATTTGGGTTATTGAAAAGTTGTGTTTTGGTTTTTTATAATATTTCCTTTGCAAAATGCATAGTATCTAGGCAAATTTGACTTAAATTGCTAGCCTGTACCCTTTAGCAGAGTACAGCTCTGGCCTTTTTTGGGGAAGTGAAATATTGAGCTTGGTTCACACAGATATACAATCTATGTTAAAAAACCAAGAATGTCTACATACCTAGAAGTACTCTAATAGCGTGTCCATACTTCAGGGTTGAAAAAAAAATAATTAGAAAAAGGCATTCCCTTTCCTCTTCCTCTTCCTTGAAAGCACCATTATAATAAAGGAAGAGAGGATAGATTTGTACTATGAAAACTGATGTCTCATGTAACAAAAAAATCAATATCTCTGCAAAAGTGCTTCTAAAACCTACATACAAGGAGACACTATAACAACAAAGGAAAGAAAAAAAGAAATCAATCTGGAAAAAAACTTGGGTTTGTTATTGGGATTAAGACATGATTTATGTTGAGAAATTAAATTCCTGTGAAGAGTTCACATTACAGCTTCCCATTCATGTTTGAGCACTGAGAAAGTATAGCCAAGTCACGAGAGAGTAAGCTTCAAGAAAAAGTGCCGAGGGAGACATTAATATAATAGCTGTTAGAAAAGAATGATGAATATTTGTATATGTTTCAGCTGTAAAAGTATCCCATTGCTGTCTCAGAGGAAATCTTCACAAACCAAATTACCACAGCAAAGGCTGTGGTTAAAGTTTGTATAGTACAACCCCAAATTTTTTGAAAGCATGTGATTAATTTGCTCCATATCATAAATCTGATCAGCTAGTAGAATGATTAATCGGACATGCTAGTCTCCTCTCTTAGGTCATTCCTTGTTTATCGATTATAGCACGGCTTTTTCTTCCCTACAGTTAAAACTCACTAGTTTTCACTTAAAATGATCAGATTAGACCTGAAATGTTTACTGTGTGTAAGCTAATTCTAGTCACTTGAAACTTCATGTAGCATATATACTAGCTAAATCTGATTAGAATGGACAATTGACTTCTGATTTACACTCACTTCAAGGGACAGAGTAGAAGCCCCCAATGTGTAATTAGACGAAGCACATGGAGTCCCCAGTGCAGGAAGAGGCGGGAGCTCCCAGCCTGTCTGCCACTTACCATTACACAAACCAACAGAGGATGCCACTGACACAAGAGCTGAAGTCAAAAGGCAGAGACTGAAAGTGCCTAGTCTCTGCTATAAATGACCTTGAGATATCTCCTGTGAATGTCAGGGAGTCTGGCTGTATTGTCAGGCAAGAGCTCATTGTGATGCTTTTCTCAGTCATGAAATACTATTTTTGAAATACGGTTCTTATAGTATAAGACACCACAGGATAAATAAAATTTGTGGTAGGCAGATCTATTTGTATTTACAGGAGGTGTTGAGCTCTTTCTGGTTTATGGACCATTATTGCTTGTCTGTGTTTCCTTCTCTCTGTTCTGCTGTTCAAGGTCTTCAGAGAGCTTTTAGTCACAACAAAACTCAAGTGTCCATTTTCTTCTCATCTGCCTTGACCCCTCACACATTTCATGCAGTCAGGCACATTCCTCCTTACAAACAACGCTTTTTCTGGGTGTCTTTAAATAGGCAGCCTGTAACTCCAGGTTCCTCTTTTCTGCTCAAGTTTTTACTCCTTACATTTTTTACATTTTACTATTTTACTATGCTACCTTCTCACTTCTGTGGAGTCCTCAGGAGCTCAGCCTCTGCACTGGCCCTGAATTTATTCAGCCTACTCTGACTACTGTCCTTAAGCATGCTTTCCAGTCCTCAGCATGTCTCTTCCACTGTGGTACTTCTTCCCTCACTAGCAACTAAATGTACCTGAAGCAAAATCGGTTGCTTTGGCCTCTTACTCAAGCCATCCTTTCCATGTGCATTACAGAAAGGATGCTAGTCTAAGTTTCTTTCCGGGCCTCTGGATGGCTACCCTACTCCTAAATCTGATCTCTGATGTGCTGTTAGCATTTTACAGGCACTACACCTATTTTCTTGAGTCTTTTCACAATCCTTTCTGTGAGTCACTGACATCAAATGGAGGTTACCTCTACATCTTTACCTGTACAAAAATAGTTGCACTTGGCCTTGTACGTTTTCATGACCTTCTTCCCAGGTCTCTGCTGTTCACATCAATCTCTTGCAGAATGCCTTACATGCTTTTCAACAAGAGTCTTTATAGCTAACCTACAAATCAGGAATAAACTCTACAGTTCAACCCTCTTCCAAGCCCCTCTTCAAAGTCTCTTCAAGAATGCCCGCCATTTCCACTCCCTATAACAAATTACCAGGACCAAAAAAGATAAAAATCTTCAGATATTTGTGTCTCTTATTCCATACCTTTGGCATTAACGTACTAAATTCTGAATAGATAAGTGTAAAGGTGACCCGTCTGAATATAACAGTTTTCTCCCTGCCCTGTTGTTCTTTCTTAGCTGCACCTTTCTACTGACAGTCACACTTGTTGCATTTTTCATAAATAAGCCATAGCTAACGAGGAAAATGTACTGCACCTTACATTGAGGAATGATCATGAATGGAAGGTTGCATGTCATTGACAAATGACAAAAAAATAGATGGAATGTGGATTAAATTTCTTAAAAAAATCTGTGGTTTTGACACATTGTTATAGATGTGAACTCTGAGAAGAGCTGACTTTCACACTACATAGATAACTTAGGATCCAATAGAACTATCTCACAATGCAGCAGGATTGGACCAAAAAATTGATACAATTGGGCAAAAAGAAGGAGGAAGTGACCACTTTGATCAATGTAAGGAAATTAACTGACCTTGCAGTTTCCCAAAGAAGAGATTATTTTTATTATTTATTTATGTGATGGTACTGAATTCCTTTTTTTATTACATACTGCTGATTTATCAGCCAGTAGGAATACAATGTGTCCTTCCACAAGAGTACTGAAGTCTATTTTCTAGTCTCAGAATAACAGCAAATCTTGCAAGTGCTTTAAAAACGGGCTAGTACACAAAGGCAAGAATAGATGTAAATTTTAATGTAAGGCAGCATTTTTTGTGTTATATTATTACACCATTTCAGAGTAATTTTGGTGTTTTATGTCATGCTTAAAGTACAACAGCTGTACCTTCTAAAGAAAAAAGGAACCAATAAAAGCCACAGCAATTCTTTGCCTTATCTTCAGTTGTGAATTTTCTTAAGCTGGTTATTAGATGTCCAAGAAAAAAATAAGATCATGGGGGTAAATTTAATAAAAATAATTGGAAAACAAAAGTGAGAAAACTAGCCGAGACAATAAAGAGAAAATGATGTTTCTTAACTGCAGTATGAAACTTCGTATCAAGGTGTCTCTCTTCTAGCTTGTAAAGGTAATAACTGGAGCATGTTAAAATACCATAGTCATTTTGTTGTGATAATTTTCTTTGTACTGGGCAGTCAACAGCAAGTTTGAAGTTCAGAAGAACAGATGTCTGTCAGAGGGCACAACATATTGATTTTGCCCCTTCCCTCATCCACTTCACAAAGAATGAAGACCTGCAGGTCCCAGGCACAAAGATGATTCATCCATGTTCCTAACACAGTGGGTGACCATCTCTTCACGTATTTTCAAACACTGAGGAGCGTACTAGGTAGTATTTTAATTTGTAAGATCTGGCATGAGATCACCAGCTTTACCAGTCTTTTATAGATTAGCTATACATGGTCCAACTGAACAAGTCATCTAACAAAAAGCTGTGGAAAGTCCCACCAGATTAATATGTGTGCTGGAGACAATTGCCCTATTGGACACTCTTCAAGAAGACTATGCTGAAAAACAAAAGTACTAGTTCCCTTAAAACCATATGGCCATCGATTGCCTCATTCACAGGCAAGGAGGGATTCACACAATTTCCCTAGATATGCCCATAAGAACAAGATACCATGTGCTCCCATACAAGCCAAAGAAATTTAGAATGTAGTTCACTGCTTTTTAAAATTGATGTTGGCATTTGTTCTAGCGAATCATGCTCTAAATGCCGTGAACTATCAACTAGATCTCCACTGAACAAGCAACAAGCTTCAATGTGGATGTCAAGATCATTGTCAGCTGAACTCAGCTGAGGTGGATCCCACCACAGGAATGGAATTCTACTGCCAAAACAAAGGTGCCAATAGCACTTCTTTGAGATACAGCAGAACATCTTAGACATCACTCTGAGAGAAGAGGTATGGGATAGGACTTTTGAGGGACTCAGATCCTTATGGAACTTCAGACAGACATCAGGCATGATGCCTTAGGGCACTGTACCTGGAAATCCTTATTAACTGGGGTCCAACTACTTATGGATCATATTTTGTGACCTGGTATTGCCTCCACAGAACTGCATTTGTGAGGAGAGACAGCACTTCTAGGAACTGTAGAGCAGAAATATAAAATAGAAGAAGAGTTTAACAATAGCCATTTTTACAAGTGTAAAAGAGCTTGAAGAATTCTAAGCTGACAGGTTGTTCCGGGTAAAAAAGCAATAAAATAGAGATACCCTATGCATAAAGGCTAGCATATGGATGTAACTCAAGAGAGAGGTGACAAAGAAGCAGCAAGTTTAGAGGAAGGTGTTAATATTTTGTAGCAATTCTTCTATTTTGTTTTGTGTACTATTGACCTCTGGTGAATTTTTGCTGCTTTGAGACTTTGATCCGTAGCTTGAACTTCTCGTTTTATGGTTCGTTATGGATTAAATCTGTTTTTTTTTTTTTTGCTTATATGCAAAAGCCCCTGCTTTAAAAAGCAATATTTTTTTTTTTTGCTTATATATAGAATACATTTTCTTAGGAAAATTTTCCTGCAAGTCAATGGCTTTTATATCGGAGGGAAAATAACAGTGTTTCAACCAAAATTGTGTATTATGATGCTATAAGTCAGAGGAAACAGAGAGATTATAAAGCTTGCAATAAACATAGTATATGATTTGTGGTTTATAATGAATAGTTTTATCTCATTTCTGTCTTTGTTGCCATGGTATTTTTCGTGACTTTATTTATAAGTGCTTTATGTAGAATTCATAGTCAGAAGATTTTTATCAGGTTGTTTTGTTTTTCCCCACTAGCCTTTATGTATTGCCAAAGCCTCCTCCTGTACCCAAAATTCAAGTTCAGGCATCATTGAGAATACTCACATTGGAGATTTTCCAAACTATCTATAGTAGATAACACCTCAGATTATATGAAAAATCATTGTCTTCAGCACAGATCTCTATGCTGTTGAACTCTGTCTTTCAAAATCACATGAACGAAAAAGCACTGGCCTCTTTGTCTCCCACAAAGTCAGTGAAAGAGAAAAGAAATCCTCAACAAGAAGTTACCCAAGTTCTCTAGATAATACCCATGAATTTTCTTCCTCTATTTTTGTTTGCTAAAACCAACAGCATTTTCATGGCCCAGAAAATAAGAAAGCTCAGATCTATACAGAAATAATCAGAACACTTAACTGCATTATAAAAATATTCCTTCCTAGGAGTGTGGAAAGGCACCAAAACAAAAGAGAAGAAATTGTTACCAAGGTATACAGTAGCCTTGTGGATGGCTCCTTGCCTGGAGTGTGAGTTGCAAGATCTCTGTAGAATAAAAGACTAAATCCATGCCTCCCACATCACAAACAAATGCCATGACCACACTAGAAAGTAGACACTGGCTAGGTGTTTCTTCTAGCTGTGCTCAGAAGAAAAAGCCTTTGAAAATCCTACTTCAGGGCTTCCTCCCGAGCAGCATGTGAATGACAACAGGCAGAAATCAGATGCCTTGGGGATTATACAAGAGATAAATGTGGTCCTGAATGCTTAAAAAGACAGGTTTGTGTTTTAAGACCACCTAGGCTTCAGTGGTTTACAAGGCTAGCATAGTTTAGACAAACTGGATAAGAAAGAAATCAGTATGCAAGGGATTGATGAGATTAACATTGGCTCCAGCCAAAATTGTTACCCTGGAGGAGATAGTCATTCATAGGGAGTAGCAGGCTGAAAACAAAGAGAGGATTCTCCTTGGATTCTTTAAACGAGTCAGGGCAATAGATTTGCCTGCCATCACTCTAGATGCACAGAGACCTCCAAGGATCTACTCTTTCTCAGCTACAAGGGAACATGAAATTGCAGAAACATAGAGGATCTCTCTCCCCAGGGTGGTTTGTTCAGGGCTTAGCAGAAGATAGGCTGAAAAGTGAAAGTTTGAAGCTGGAGATTATTCTGACCAGTTGTGATTGAATCCCAGTGTAAAGGACAGTCATCCAGATTTCAGCAATGACCACCGTAGCCTGCAGACAGTCTGTCAACAAGATTGAAGCAAGATCTTTTACACATTGCAGTCGTAACTGTTATTCATGATTTGAGGGTTTGGTGTAGTGATTGCAACTATCACTTTTCTAGTCATCCCCACTGTCTCCATCCTGCAGCACACGAATCCTAGAGCAGCCCTTTGCTGTTTGAATGCCTGTTTATGCAGTCATTGCAAGGTTTGAATTGTGAGTCTACTTTCCTTCCTGCACAGCCTGTGATGCTAAATTTGTGATGTCTTTTTCTGGGATGCTGCAGGAACTCTCTGCCTGTCTCATACTGTTCCTGTTGTATTTTGATCCTTTCTTCATGTCCTAGAAATTTTTCACAGCCAAACCACACATAACAAAGGTGCTCTCAAGCATTATTTTTCTCTGCATGGTAAAGAAAGGACTCACAGCAGGTTCTGAGTGTTACTTTCAGATGTTCACAAGGGACGTGATAAAATCTTTGCTAGCTGGCTTAACTGCTCCTGTGATCTTGTCTGATTGTTGTCATACCACTTGCTTTTCTCTGAAGTACTTCATACTGATGCTAAAATTCATCATGTCTTCTTGCAGGCTGAGAACTACATCTGCAGCAGGTCCTTTTTATCTCTGGTGTTTCTGTTGAGACAACTGTTAATTTATCTATTTTTATTTATGACTGTTTTTCAAGCCTTTGTTAAACAGATGTGATAATTGTACTGACAGTGCAGAGACAGGATTACACAAGTTTGATTAGTACATAATGAAAATTGCCTGTAACATAAGTATTTTGCAATTATGTAAAAAGCACAATACCATCTGAGTCCTGCTCATGTTTCTTTCTTTTTTTTCTTCTTTAATAAATGACAACTAGAAATAAAATAAAATTTCACTCTGTAATAAAATGTGAAATAACGGAACTAGAATTTATAAAAAACATTTTGTGTTTTCTCTGAGCATTTCAAGTCTTAGAAATCAGTCCAGCAAATGTTTAGCCTACTGAGTAGACTTTATTAACGGAAAGAGGCATTGACTTGAATAGTGTGACCTATCTGATTAAAGGTTATTTGCAAGAACCAAATGTTTCCAGGTCTGGTAGGGAATGGGGAGGGATTGATTCAGGTTCCTGCAGGGTAATCAGTTCCTATCTTTCCTTCATTTGCCTCATCTGTGAATGTATGGTAAATTGTAATGCTTCAGACAACAACGTATCACATCACTTCTATTACTTTGGTTACTTAGGGCATGTGCACACCAAGGATTCCTGAGCAGTACTTCCCACAGTGGGCACAAGCTGGGAACATGGCATCTTCTCAACTCCATCTCTTTGACCTCACAGTAACAAGCTTAAGATCAGTGAATATGAGTTCTTGATTTCCCACATTAGACACTCAGAAAAAAACGAAGGTAACCAGCCTGTCAAAGACCCTTGAAAATGCTGATGTAAATGACCTGATGAGAATCCAGTATAAGCCATTGAGGGAACTGGGATTACCAGTCAGGGTTAACTGGATCTCAAACTTTTGTTATATTCTCTGTAAGAAAGAGACGTTCATCCAACTCCTTGTTAAAACAGTGGGGGGTGAGAGATGTAAGGTAATTATCCTTCTATAAATGTTGAAAATTAGATAAGAATTTCTTATACAAGGGTCGGCTAGATTTGGGCTTTTATCTCTGCAGAACGGTATTCCTTAGGCACCAAAATACATAGTTAGAAAAGTTCTTGCAAGATTCATGTATCCATGCATGTATAATGAATTCAAACAAGAATTATATAAGCCTCAACTAACTACTTTTATCTAAGTCTGAGAAGTCCTCTGTGCTTTTGCTGTCAAAACACTGTTTGTGATTACTTTGACTGGATGTAAAGAATGGCCTGTTTACGTAAAGAAAAATAGCACAGAGTTCCTCTACAGCTACAGAGAGAGCTGCAAAGAAGAACTGCTACTCCCAGTGAGCATGAGATAAAGCATTTCTCCAAGCTGTTTGTTGCCCCCTGGGAATACAGTGTCTTCATTTTCCATTGGAAGATGACACTGAACATAGAGCTAAAGGAGGTTATGGAAAAGGAAAGCCCAATCTCTGAGGTGGAAAGAAGTCAGGCAGGCAGGCTGGATTGCCCTCTTCCCTAGACTCCAGGAGGTCTGTCAAATGAAGATGTGCTAAACAACAGAGTTGACAGTCAGTATACCAGGAAAACAGTTCTTCTAAGAAGGTTGGAAAAGAGTAATCAATGGAATAAGTTACATTTCAAAGCTTGGCTTCATTATTATGATAGGTTTAAAAAAAATTTAAGGAATGTTAGTTACCTGAGGTAAACAGAAAATGAGATAAAATGCTAAATAGTTTATCAAGGGTACATAATGTTTGAATAATCAGATATCTTCCTTTGATAGCGTAACTAATGACCCAGACAAATGAAAGGCAGTAGATGAAATCTGTCTGAATTTAACTAGGGCATTATACATGGCGATACGCTAGTGAGGTAGAAAAATAGACAATCTATAAAACATCTGTAAAGTGGGAAGAGATTTAGCTAAAGGGAGCAGATAACCAACTGCATTCCAGCAGGGAGGTGTCAGGCTGAAGAGAAGCTATTAAGGAAGTTTTCCAGAGTTCCTCAGACTTCGCATGAATATTTTAATTACTGAACACATTGTAAAAAAAAGGTCATTGAAATTCTTCATTGATCTAAAATTGAGATAAACAGAGATGAGGACTGCGTGCGTCAGGAGGAGAGATCCTCTGTCTCAGTCCTGTCACATTAGAAATGGGTTGATTTTCACTTGTTCTGAATGCAGGGTCATGTACTCTTGACAAGTAACAAAAAATTCTATGAATTGGGAGTAAAGTTAGAATCAGCTGGAAACCCTGGGAAGATACAAAAGAAAACATTTTTTCATCTGTTTCACTCTTCAGTTCCTCTTGGAGAAGTGCTTTCAGGGGAGCAATGCAAGGAGGAATAGGAAGGCATGTAGGTGGTTCCTACTGAGGATTTTGCAAATGAGAGAAGAGCTGGAAGTCAGAGGAAGGGAACGAAGGTCATCTTAAACTGTCATTGTTGCTCTCACCAACTACATCTCGGCAGATAAGAGAAACGGATTTTGCAAATATGGGCAACAGTAATCAGTAGAAAACTACTCAAGCCTTCAAAGTTCCCTTTTCCCTGTGGGTGGGTGATGTTTTTGCCAGCATTTGCTCTGAGCTGGAAGACCACTGCAGCATTTCCAGCTGTCAGTGACTGCCTATGATTTTTCTCACTTAGTGAGGATCTCTGATTTCATGTCTGAGTTACACCCTCTCTGCCACCCTCTCAACTACAGTAAGTAAAGGCAAAACAATTGTTTGCATTAAGCTCTGTACATCAAAATGATATTCAGACTGTCTGAAAGCCTTTCTGCTGATATAATGAAATCTTTCATTTAAATACTTGCAAGAACAGTTGTGTTTACGAAAAATTCAGTCACACAAAGTGACGCCAAAAGCAGTGCCAGCCATTTCCAAAATAAATTGCAAAAGTTACAAAACCCTTATGTTTCTGTATTTTTCTTTAATTTCAGAGGAATTTTAGTAATAATCAAGATTTTCAACCCGCTTGTCTTAATTAATCTAAATCAACTAAACAAATGATATAATTCTGGGACTATTTCCAGTTTGCAAATTGTTTAAGTCCATACTAGTTTATGATAATTCTCGTGTATGAAATGTATTAATCCTGTGGAAAACCCAGTGCTAGCATTTGTTTTATGAAATCATTATCACTAAACACTTATCATCTGTTTAATGAAATTGAGAAACTCACAGATGGTAGTTCTCATATACAGCAAATGCATGTTAAGTAGAAAGAATGTTTAGAAATAAATATAGCAATAAGCATTATAAATCTCAAAACATTTTTTCAAACATAGATATGGACTATCAGCCCAGAGTAAGATTATTTATGTGTGCTGAAGAGTCCTCTTTAACATTAAAATAGGAAATAATCCGCTTTTTGAAATAATGGATTAAAACAAACAAAAAAAAAAGTAGAACACTATCCTGATCCAGAAACTAGCAACTACCCAGACTTCACAAATCTCCAGCCACTGTGTATGTAATAAACTTTGGTGAAGTTTGTAATTATAGTTAGGAATTATCCAGGATTACAATGGTAATAATTGTTATCTCTTACCTAAAACTGATATAAGTTTAGCCAGCCTTCATCATGAATAAATTTCATTTGTTATGCAGAATGTACAGCTTTGCAATTTTCTTTCTTCTGTAGATTTGGCTTGCCTGTAGGCATTTACCCCTCACTGCCTGATTTTGTTCTGCTCTGCTTTAGATGTTTTCAGTTATTTAACTGTTCCCATATGAAATTCTGGGTCTGCCTGAAGTCATGTCATGTTGAACTGAAGCTGAGATGTTAAAGCATGTGATTTAGCCATACAGCATAGCCTCACTCCTCTCCCACATCTGCAGAAGTTCTGGGGATAGAGCCTGACAAAGTGTCTACAAAATCAAATTGCTTCTCAACATTTTGTCCTTGTATTTGTTCTTCCCATATACAAGGACAGCAAGCAGGAGAATAACTAATACAGGAGAGGAAGCTGGAAGGGAGCATTTACTTACAGAGATTAAAATGATACAGCATAGTGACTTTGCAATCTGCACTTTGAAATACCAGATGTCCCATTACAGTAATCCCCTTAATTTAAAGGAATACACGTACGTTTTCTTTTTGTCCTGCTTTGCTCTTGCGAATAAATTCTGCATTTCTGTCCTGCTGGAAAGGCCAAACTTTTCTGTCTATTTTCAGTTTGCTAACAATCTCAGCGTGAAAACATACTGAATTCAAGTACGGCTTTATTCAAGAAATGCATGTCAGGCGAAAGCGATTGTTTTATTGTAACTTAGCAAGAACTGGCGGCATTAGACACAGAATTCCTTACACTGAGTGAAATTTTAATTCATTAAGTATCAATTGCGTTTTTTTCCATTTCACCTCTTTGTGGAACTGGGAGAAGAGCTGTATGTCAGAATACTTTTTCCAAACAGGCTAAGTGTGAATTATTTCATAAATACATTTCATACCTACAGGCTGAGAATTGGCCAGTCTCCAGCGATAACATCCCCGAAGGTCTCACAACTTTCTCAGTCAGGTGAAAGAACAGATTTCCAGGTTTCTATCACTGATGTTTCTGCTGGTCCATGGTTCAAGGCTATAGTAAAATCCGCTCTCAGTTCAAGGCAAGGCCAATGGGATGAAAAAGGAAATCTGAGCAGAGAGGAAGAAATGGAATAAGTTATGTAAAGGAGCCATCAACCTTCTGACCTGGGGAAAAGGGAGCATACAAATAGTCCAGCCACATTTTCTGTTGCTTCTCTATGGTTACTTTCTATAGCTGGAAAATTCCTTTTGGAGGCAGCATAATTCTAGCTAAAGAACTGCCAAAGAGCAGGCAGCAGAAGCAAGGAATCCTGGCATCCAGCGACAAATCTGACTGTGAATAGCTTTTCTGCCTGCAGAGGTGCTGAGGAAATTGGGGCAGGGACATGGACCTCTTCCCCTTCCACTCTACAGGACAGACCTAATGGCTGAAGAGAAATAAAAAAGTAATGGAAGCAATCAGAAATATTGTGATCAGTTGAAAAAATATGATCCCTTTGGATTTCCCTTCCTGAGGAATTTCTGCAGGACCAGTCCAAGCCAAGGCAGTATAACGGTATTTTCCCTCTCTGGTTAAGGGCAGTATAAGTATGGAAACCAAGATGATAGTGGTTGGCACACTAGTATCACTGATATTTTGCAATAAATTTCACAACAGTGACACTAGAGAATTTAGCCCTATAAAAAGTCCCTGTAGAATGACAAAGCCTAAGTAATTACTGTGCATTTTCCTTCCAAGGAAGGAAACACTTTGTGTTACTCAGACTTGTGTTACTGAAAAGAAAAAAAACTGAAGGGCATATTCTCTCCTTTACTGCATGGTTAAATCTTTGAAAGATTTCTATTTTCATCTAGTACGGATCCTTCTCAGATTTATCCCTGCCCACCATCCAAGCAACAGAAAATCCAGATTATGTGTTAAAAACATGAAGCATCCCGTGCATATGCACATTATATTTAAAAGATTTTCTTTCCTGATGTCTCCCATTGAATCCTGTCTTTTTTCTTCCCTCCCAGGAAATTAGACTATACTTTGTTCCCTTCTTTATACTTTCTAAAGGCTCCCAAGCTATTTTTTTAGCATTGCCATGCATTTAATTTAGTTAGGCATATTTAGTTTAAATCAGTTTGTTTGCTGTTCCTGCCAATGTGCTGAGCCTACTATTAGTTCACAGACTGCAGGAATAGCAGTGAGGATTTAATCTGGATGTACTGACAACAGAGGAATTTACAGCACTGGCAGACCCTTGTGTTTGTGCTGAACTGTGAGCCATCAATCATTCCCAAAGGTTTTTGCCAAGAAGGTGAATGGCCAGATGTCTTATTTTGGTAAGTTTATAATTCTTTCAAAAAAGAGGAATAATCTTTCTCCAGCAGACATGAATCTTCTCCAGGAAGCATCACCTCTAACTATGAAGCCCTACATAAGACAGTTCATTGGCTGTCAAAATACTGACTGAGTTCAAGTGTCTCGCCTCCAGTTCACTGAAACAGTAAGATTTAGTCTATGAGTACATTTATTACGAGCTGAAGTTTACTCCAGGAGTTTTGATTCACGTCAAAAATCCAAATATTTGCTTTGTAGAAATGTCTGCATTTTGGAGTAGGTTTACATCATCAACCAGAGTATCTTTAACTTACAAAGCACCTATTGGTAATGGGAGATAGGAGACACTTCTTCTGGACAATGTATTTTACTCTGAGGTTATGGAACCACTGAAGACTGAGAACACTCCCCACTACCACCCAGGAAAACAGCATAGGCAGCTGCAGCAATGCTACTGACATAAATGTTTTCTTTTCTCACCTATTTTAAAATAATATTGAAATAACAAAATAAATCCCACAAAATAATAAAAGACAAAATTCCAAATCCAATTTGAAAAGTAGATTTTCCCAAAAATCCATATCACCAATGAGTTTTCCCCATGACATTTGTTTTCTTAGAAATGGATACAATTTCAGAAAAGCTGCTCCAACCTACTTTGCAACAACCACAAGGAAAAAGAGAACTTTTTCCAGTCGCCATACTCTGCAACTAAGTATTCACTAAGCTTCCTCACTGGTCTTATTACAGCCCTGTGAGTGAATGGAACCATTTGATGCAGACACGTGTTCTAGCAGAAGAAAGAGACGTCTTCACTGCCCCATAAATCTTGTAATCTTAATACCAATTTTATTCTTACATGCATTCACAAGCAGCTACTATTGTCAGCAAGCAGAGCAATTTGTTCAGCACAGAGTGGAGTCTAGCCTTTAGCCTAACTTGAATTTTCTCTCACACCTCTGAATTGAAAAGCGATGCAAAGACATCTGCTGTAACTGGGAGCAAGATGATGTAGCAAACAGAGTAAATATTTTTCTGCACTTTGTGGCTAAAGTGCTGACATAATATAAATGTCAGGATATAAAAATGGCAGTCAAGAGGAGAGAGAATAATATAAAAAAAAGAGATCCACTGAAAGCATAGTCTTAAAATTGTGGTCAGATTTGATGAATAAATAAGAGCTAATTTTTCTCACATATTTTTCTCATTCTATGAAAAACAACAAGCTAGCAACAAATAACACAATATTGGCATCATTGATGAGTGATCTGATCACTGATGAGTGTGACAATGAAGACTGGAACTCACTGCTTGAGCTCTTGTATAAATTTACTGAAAAATAGAGCAATAACAGCAAAAAAAGGTAATAGAAGGGGAGAATAAATGGTTTATTATTGTACATTGTTGCAGTGGAGTTTAGGTGGAGAGAAATGAAAGGGCTTAAAGATTTTTGATAGGCTCTACTAAAGAACCAAGAATGCGATACAGAACTTCCAAATTTCCATCCGTATCACAGTTACTGGCTCACAGCATTTTTTATAACACTTAAAAAATATATGTTAAAAAAAAGGTTTTGTGTTTTTTGCATAGTGTACTCTAAACAGTAGCTTGAAAGTAAGATGAATCATTGGCAATCAGTTGACAACTTTGTCTCCTGTTTATTGAAGTGCTTAGCTGGAAAGAAAAAATAATGAATTTAAGCTGGATGAGTTATAAAATCAGTACGGTATTTTAATACAGAAGCAGTAAAACATCTAGAGGGTAAATTTTTGACAAAGCCTGGTTTTTTTGGACAACTGTCAGTATGAATTAAACCCAAATGACTGACTGAGGTGACTGAGCCAGACTCATTGGGCACTGGAGAAGCTTCTGGACACAGAGGTCCAGCACAGCTGATTCATTTTCTTGTACGCAAAACCTACTAATAATCTGTCAGTCATTTCAAACAGAAACAAAAACCTACAGTGTAATGCCACATGTTCAGTGATTGGTTCATCTGTTTGTACATGTGTGCCTTCCTATAAACTCGTATTTACTACACATTTAATTATATCTCTGTCCAGGTTTACACAATTTTCTTGGTTTGTTACAGCCTTCTTTATCAAAGAAAGCCTTACATTTAGTTACTGATTGTGTTGTTGGATCACACCAAAATCTTCCTTTCTTGCTTTTTTAATAGATGAATTGAACTGTGCCACAATGACCACGGGAGAAGAGTGCTGTATTGCCATGAAAATCTTTACCTATGCTTATTTTTTGAGCATCTTTCCTATGTTTTTCCTTTTCAGTTCCTCGAGCATAACACTCCAAATGCAATCTAAGACATGATAGGATTTGTTCTTAGGTACAATTTGCCTAATATGGTGAGATTTTTTCCTGGATTCTTGTTATAGGAATTAGGGAGCCTTTGTGTAGTATAAAAGTCACAAGAAGGGAGGACTGTGAAAATAACAAAGAGCTTTTACCTGCAAGCTGAAAATAGAAACCATAGCACTTGACAATCTTTTGAGCAGAAGGGCTTTTTTTTTTTTAAAAAAAGAGCAGTTTGTAAAAGGAGAAACAGAGGAGGTCAAGCAACAAAGAACAAGTCTGTGTTACAGGGAAAGTAACTGAAAAGTGAAGGTACTGCACTGCAAAGTAAACAGTAAAGGAATCTGCTGACTTTACAAATCCTTCACTAGGGACCCTGCAGAGAAGTTACACATTTTTGCTTTTCTCTTTGTTTTTTTGGGAAAGAGAAGCATATACATTTCAGAGCATTCGAGTATGCTGGTAGGCATATTCCACTATTTTAAATTATCCTTTATGTCCCTGACTTATTTTTCTTATCCTGATTCAGCAGGGTGCTTAAATATACTGCAGGTCTTTTTGCAATCAACTGAATGACATGCTTAAATTTTGGCAACTATTAAAATACCTAAGTGAAATGAAGCCTTAAGTGAGGTTTTATATGTGACCAAAATAGGCCTTACATAGATGGGCAAAAATGATGTGCAATTGTCCTATCAGTTTCTCACATATTAATATACCTCCATGGATTTCAAAGAAGTCACATTGATTTATACTGCTAAAGACTTGTCTCACAGTACATATCATCTAGATTAACTGTAATTTTTTCTGTTAAATAAAGATCACTTTTGAGATGGACGAAACTACATCAGACAGTATAAATTAGAATCATAGAATTATCTGGGTTGGAAGGGACTTTAAAGATCACTCAGTTCCAAGCCCCCTGGCATGGGCAAGGATCAGGTTGCTTAAAGACCCATCCAACCTGGCCTTGAACACCTCCAGGGATGGGGCATCCATGACTTCTCTGAGCAGTCTGTTCCAGTGCCTCACCACCCTCACACAAAAAGGATTTCTTCCTAATATTCACAATTCTCCTTAATTGTTACAACAGGAACAGCTCATAGTCGACAAACGCAAAATTCCATCAAGGTGCAAAAGAAGTCAAGTAAGTGTCAAGAAATAAAGAAGACAATTGAAGCAACTGTCTTCAATGCCAAATTTCTGTTGTCTCTGTTTAGCAAAGGCCCATTCCTGACTGATATTATTGTGAAAATTTGTGACAAATAATGACTTAGACTCCTGGAATAACTCAGATTAGTTAGGACCTTGGGATGGCTTCAGCTCAGCCTCCTGCAGCATCTCCTATAAGGTCATCCACATTGCTCAGGGTCATGAAAACCTCCAAGGATGGAGACAGAATAACCTTGCTAACTGGTCAAGTGCTCCAGCCTGGCCATCTCAGTGGCCCTCCACTGAACTCCTTCCAATTTTCTGATGTCTTTTTTGCATGAGAGGGCACAAGATTGGACCCTAACTCACTCTCCTAAACTTTTCCCAGGCACCTCTGTTTCCTCACTTATAAAAGCTGAATTTTACTTTTCTTCTTTCTTCACTATATGGTTGGATGCTGTGAGGGTAAGCAGCTCCCTGAGGGCTGGAAGCATGGGCTCCCCACAGGTGTGGGCAGGGCCTCACTGGCCAGAGACTTGCACCACAACCCTTGGCCATGAAGCAGGGCAGACCAGTGGACAGTCAGGTATAGCCCCAGGCGAGAGCTTCAGGCATCTCTGTGGGGACAGGGATGGACAAGGTTAGGCCAGGACATCTGCCCATGGTTTGGGTTGGGGCCTGTCGCATCAGGATCCATGGTCAATCATATGGAGGGTGGCATCCAGTGGAGCTGTGGCTCGGACAGGGACAGAAGACCAGAGTTTCAGTGTAAAGCAGCTTCCCTGGGTCAGAAATCAGCCCTAGACATAGCTTTTCCCTAGTGCTCCACAGCAGGTTCTCCCCATGGTCATCCAAGGGAAGGGGCCACCCTCAGCTGTGTTGGCACTGAGCTGGCCCCCAGCTTTGACACTCAGACCTCCTGAGAGTGCATACCAAATCCACCTCTTTACTGACTCTTAGGCTCAGTTTTGTTAAAAGCCCAGTAAATTTATTGCTCAGAAGATGTCAAAAGTACATAAAACAAGGTATCAATTTCTTTCTGTTTTCCATCACAACTAGAAATCCTGAGATAAGACAGCTGGGGTCCCTTGGGAAGCTGAAACAGACTCCTACTCAGTCCATTCTCCAAACTGGTGGAAAGTTTTTGCACACAGAAAATGTAATTGCAGTCTTATGAAACCTGGGGCAGCCTGCTTTATTATAGAAGCTGTACTGTTTACCACTTGTGAAGTTTGGAGCACACGCCATTGCTATTTTGGTTAGTTTTCCAGCAGAACATGAATATAAGCTTTGTTCACTCTGGAAGTGGAACATCTGTCCGTATCAACAATCTACTGCATACCCACAGTATTCTCCACATAAGGATGTTGTATAACAGTTGATGACACTCCACAGTGTACCTCTTGACACCGGTTGTTATGCTAGATTGTGACACCGGTTGATTGTGACACCGGTTGAAATGCTAGAATTTTAGAAAATCAAGTGTAGAAGAAACAATGTCATTCATCCTGGGAAGTACACAACAGTAGGTTTGGCTTCTATCAGTCATAAGATGGCTGAAGATGAAACAAAGAGTAACTTCACTTCCTTTATGGAAAAATACAATGCATTGGATAAAAGTTGTCAGGGATTATCTCAAGGGAAATTCCGCCTTACTAATCAAGTCGCAGTTTTATGGGGATTCAGTAAAGTGTGGCTAATGGAGATGCAGCATACATTTTACATTTGGATTTTTTAAAAGTGTTTTGAAAAGATTCCATAAGACTTTATGAGAAATCATGTTGCCAAGAGAACGTTTATCCAAGAATTTGGATTGAAGATGGTGCAATTGTAGGAAGTCACATTTCTCAGGAGCCAGCAGTAGGGGGTCCCTTGGACAGTTAACGCAGTAATTCTTAAAAATAAGCAGATTTTTTTTGGGGGAAAATAGGCCAGAATGATGCAGTGAGTGTAATCTCTAAACCTGTGAAATAATATTGATACTTGAGTATTTAGAAGACACTTCCTTGCTTCCTTCCCAGGCATTAGAAATTATCATGCTTCTTACAGCTGTGAAGAGCTGGTGAGTTAACTTACAACTGCTCTCTTTTATATCTCCTCAGAGTTGGCTGTTCAGGCTTGGAAAATGTATTTTGGACATATCTCTCTGTTTATCTTCAGGGAATTGCAATTCAAGTACTCTCCTATGTCTCTCATCTCTGGTCATAAATGTACGCTACATTGAGCTCCTTCAATTTGGCCAGTGTCAACACTCAAGTAATCTGAGGTCCTTCCCACTGCATCAGCTAATATCCTCCTCACTAGCTCACCTTTACAGAGAAAAATCAATATTATAAAGAATCACATTGATGTCTTGCCCACAAGTAAGCCCTTTGAGCAGAAATATGCTTGTTTCTAACTATTGTGAAATCCCTTATTCCAGCAGTACAGGCAGCTGTTCCAAGTTACTCATTTCCTGCCTAGATACGACATGATTCCTTTACCATTTCCTCAGTGGACTGCAATAACAGCTTCTTTATTATTACTTAACATAAATATCTGAAAACCTGACAGACATAACAGGCAAACAGTGTCCAGCTCAATAAGTTCTTTTTGGCCCCCAAAGATTTCTTCCTACTTGGGTCACTGGTCTATCTGAATTTCTCATAAGCCTTTTTATTCAGCCACAAATTACCTCTTCACTCTCTGAAGATTTAAAATCCACACCTTTCCCCTCATGTCTTCAGGTAAATTCTAAGGGAGTATACAATATACATAACACAGTCAGCATGTACAGCTATTACAAACAAATATGAAACAGTCATACTTAAGTCAACAGAATTAAAAAATCAAATGAAACTGTATTACCACAATCAGTAATGCATTTAGATGAGAATTTATGTTAAGTACAAGTTGAAATATGGGTATCATAATAGCTGACATATCTTAGATGTATTTCAGATTGATACATAATAACATACTATTCAGAGACAAAGATTCATACCTTTCATTCATCCTGAAAATGCAAGCACAGATTTATTTTTTTTCAGTGTCTCATACATTTTCCTTTGTAGACAATATTATTCCTGTAAGTTCTCTCTAATAGTCATTTAAACTGTGCTTCTTCTCTTCAAAGTGACTATGGACCTGTATGAGCATTGCATGACAGCGACTTTTATCTCAAATAAACTCAGCTTAAAATTTGAGGAGTTTTTCCTTCACTGCTTCCAGCTCTACAAAGTCAAGTCTGTGCCTGTACTGTGATATCCAGAGCAAAGGTTTTCCACTGCATGTACCCACCAATGATCTGGAGGCTGAGTTTCAGGATCATGCTTGCTCTAGCATGTATTTATGACCCCAGAGTTTCTGACCCTTAGAGTCACCTCTCGTGTATCTGGACCCACTGAATACGCATGGCTGACATATTTTTTTCTTCTTCTATATCACTACTGGAAATAAAGGTGATGTCACATTTTTATCCATTCTGCCTTCAGATTGTGTTCCACTGTCTCCACATTATGCTAATCTCCATCTCTACACAGACATTTTCTGCAGAATAGTTTTGTCTTGGTGTGACTTTGGGGACAAGTAAATGGCAATAGGGTTATGGAGTACAAAGCTCTTTTGCTAGTAAAGTGAACACATTTGACTCAAAGCCCCTGAAACACGGTGTGTTTAGAATGATACATTACAGCGTTTACAGTTGCTAATCAGAGAAACATGATTTTCTTCTGCAGACAATTTTAGTCCTCTAAGTTCTCTCTGATAGTCATTTAAACAGTGTTTCTGCTCTTCCTTTAATGCAGACATCTGGATGATATAAGCTAACTGTACCCAGAAAATCTTACACAAACTGAAATTCTGATCCAAAGTTTTGCAATAACTATACATACCTACAGTAATAGCTCGAGTTCCCTAATCTTCATTGCATGTGTACTGCACCACTGTAGTAGAATAGTATATACTACAGTCATTTGTTTTTCAGCACTGCAAATTTAAACAATGTTAACCTCTCTTGAGATTTGATGCAAATTTAACTTGCTTATAGAGTAAACTCTGACCTTTCCCTAGACAAATTCTACATTCCTTTTCTGTCTTGACCTTTGAAAATCTTCCCTGTGACTACCAATCAAAACACTCCATACATCAGAAATCCTTTCAGGCCTTGGTAGAAAATTAATCATTCCATATTCCAAAATATTCAATTGAGGGTCTTTAGTTAGTTAATTTCCCTGAATCACATTCAAATAGCGTCTGAGCAATAAAAATTGGAAGAAATTATTAGGGATAATGTCCTATATCTGCCATTGAAAAGGACATAAATACTTACACAAAGATACTCATTGCCTTAAGTGTGCTTTTTGCTTCCTAAGATAGATCCAATAAGCAATTCCCATGCCCAGAAGCCAATATATGACATTTAGAGGTCTGAGTCCCCCTAAGGCAGAATACAGAACTCTTTGCTGAGTGTCTGGACTCTGGGTATGAGACACAGAGAGCATCAAACTGCAAAATGAAACTTGGGACAGCTGCTGTGATGAGCAGAAAACTGACAACAGTATTTATGCTCAGAGTGCACCCACCTAGATGTTGTCAATAAAAAAAATCATTATTGGGATAACTCTGGACACAGCTTTAAAACAGTTTAAAACACGTCTGCTCTGGCTTCTTACATGATCTAGTTTCTTTTCAGGGATACTAAGAATCCAAATCAAATCCAAATATAAGAGCAGACAGGTTTAAGAAAGGGCTGTCAAGCTATATCCACTGACTCTCCCAGAGTACAATGACAGTTAGCACATTCTCCAAACAAAATGCCAGATTCAAGCCTTGCCATGCCCAACAATATGGGATGAAGGTGCATGTTTGTAGAGAAGGTGTGTGTTTGTAGAGAGTGTTCATGCTGATCTCAACTCACTCCTCCTTTGTTGTTTGATGGAAGGTAGAAAGGTAATTGCATAAGAAATAATCAAAAATAGGGCTTCAGGATTTGCGGCTCTAATGTGATGCACCCACTCACACACAGGTACACAGTTCCTGTGGTCGCTATTCCCCCAAGTTCAGTTTCTCCTTTCTGTTGCATTGGAAACATACATGCTCAAGGGATGACACTGAATCTAAGCAGAGAAAGCCAGGTGTTTAACAGCAGGGAACATAGGTGCTCATGCCTTAATCTCTGCACTTTACCCAAGAAAGTTCTTTTATTTTTAATTCCCCTATAAATGATTTGCCATATAATTATGCTTATAATAATTTCTCCTTAGAAAATATCAGCAAGCTTGTTCGAGATGAAAGAAACTTTAGAAACACATCAGTTCTCATTGTGATATCAAGATTAATCACTTACAAAGTGTACAAATAACAGTCTTAGTAGCTTTTCCTAACTTTACGTTTGTACTCCCACTAATTGGTATCTCTCTTGGGATTCTTCACCACCAGATGGGTGACCATATGGATAGGGACACTTGTTTATAAACCCTGTTATTTATGCACATACAAGGTTACCTAAAGAAAACAAACTTCCCCTAGATTTTATTAGGGAGACAGTCATTAAATTATTGTCATTCCAGAGTGCTAGGAATTACATTTTTCTTGTACCTTTTCAAGAGGAACTAGACAAAAGCTTAGGTTTTGGATGTGAAGTTTTTTCAGTAACTTCTTAGAAAAGTGAGGACTTAAATCTGTAGCAAGGTAAAATGGTCTGAATTTTGATCTATTACATTACTAAATGTTCAGAAAATATTTAGTAGCTCTAAGTCAACACTAATCTGCATTCACACCAGAGTAACGGAGATCAGACTCTGGCCTGGAAACTGTGGTAAAACTAATAATATTAGAATAACATTTTAGGCTAATGATAATTTACATTACTTAAATTGCCATTTACCTAAAGCCGTTTAATCCACCAGAAAAATTAATTCACTGTTAAAAGACCTTTTATACCCCATTGACTTGAATGGACATTGAATAAACCTTCACAGCAATGTTCAAAAAATGAAGATAAATAGTAGCTAGTTTAAATATCGGTCAATTGAGACAGTGCAAGTAAGGAATACTGTGAAGCAATTTATACCAAATCATTTATACCTGCTTCCTCTAAGTCAGCAAAAGGTTTTTTTCTCATATCAGGTTAATAAATGTATTATCAACTCATACAACAAACATGTTGCACAGGGTCTTGCATTAAAAATAATTCCAAAACCTTTTGCATTCTGTGTGTGATATCAATTCTGTACTGATACATCAGGTGAGTAAAATCTGCAAAACCATCAGCCCCTACAATAACACATATTTTCATATTTCAATATTCATATTTTTCTCTAAGTATTAAACATAGTCTGATGCCATCTTGAGACTGAAGGAATGAAACATGGCCAAGCAGTATAAGAAAAGATGGAGTTATCTCAGTTCCTAGCAGGGCTGTTATGTTTATCCTAGGCATTATTGTCCAGCCTCCAAGGCCTCATCCAGATTTTCCTAGCCCCTGATCTTCCAGGCTGGAAACGTTACTGAGCCCTAGTGGGATCCTCTTTGCCTTGCTGGTTAGTGGATGAAGGGAAGAAAGAGAGGATATCTAGGTCTCACAAGAACACAAAAATAAAAGTCAGCAGGGCCTGAAAGTCAATACAGGAGCTGGAAAACACAACAGATATTATTGGGGGGGAGGGGTGGGAGGGGGTTGGGGTTTGTTTTGATTTCTGTTTTTTGTTTTCAAATATAAGTCAAGAAACTTCTTGATTTATGTTTAGCCTCTTAAAAGACAGGTTATAACAAAGCACATCTTACACTGTCAAACTGTTGATTTCAGAAACACAGCACTGCAGGGAGTTTTAACAAAGCAGCTCACCTTCAAAGCCCAGTGTGCAGGAATAGCTTATTTTCCTTTTGAAGTCCAGTGAGAGAAATAACAAGACTGCGTGAAACAGGAGAATTCTTCCTCTGTGATGCTGTTCTCCACTTAATTTGTCTGAAATTCTGTCTTGTTTTGATATGAATAGAGTTAACTCAGCTGTGAGGTTAAATTTAGGTAGGAGGTTTACATTGGCTCTTGTCCCCCTTCCCTATAATCCCCCAGTAAAGCTCAGAGCAAACATAGCAGTCGGCTGGCTACCCAAGTACTGATTTCTCACAACTGCTTGAAAGTTCCATACTTTCAATGACAGAGTAGCACAGAAAGTTTTTCAAAGGTTTTTTCCCACCTACCTAACAACCACATAAATGTAGCTTTCACATTGCATTTAAGTCTGTGTCTATACAGTATATTAAACAGTGCCAGGGAATGTTCCCAGATATGGGTATTCAATTCTCTGTCTACACTGCTAAATCATTCAGATGGTCCCTAGTGCTGTTTCGGCCCATGCCAACCCACACGTTCCCAGACAATGTCTAAGAATGGTTTGGGAGTTAGCACAGGCCAGGGATCACTCCTAAGAGGACATTTGGATGTAGCTGCTCTGTTTTTGAAAGCTAGAAATCATCAACTGTGTGGACATCAGCCTTTAGCCTCAGGGTGAAACAATGGTCTTGGTTACTTTTTACTTGTTAGAATAATAGTAGTCTATGATTTTCTTACATGAAAATGTGCATGCCAAGGAAGAGATGCTTACAAAAGAGTATAGCCATAATAGATCATAAAAATCACATTTCCATTGTAGTATCCAGCAGTGCATGTTTTTAAGGCTGCTTACGAAAATAGTGCATATAGGAGATGAAGACAATTCCAGATAACATGGATTCAACAGGTATAACGCACTGTGAGGGTGACCAAGCAATAAAGCAGGTTGCTCAGTCAGGTTATGCAGTTTCCATCCTTGCAGTTATTCAAAAGCCATCCGTACTTGGTCCTATGCAACTGGATCTAGGTGGCTCGGCTTGACCTCCTTCCAATCTCAACCTGTCTGTGATTCTGTGCTTCTAATAAATAAAAATAATTTTAAATTATTCTGTTTTAATTGTGTCAAACTCACCTCCTCTGGACTGTTTTATAACAGAATTTAATGTCTTGCATAAGGCTTAGGCAGCAGGGAGCTTCACCCACGAAGATACACTGTTCCTGGGTGTGCTCCTTTTCTTTAGTGTGGAGAAAAGTGAGATAGATATTGGTGTACAGTTAAGATAAGAGAATTGAACAAAGAAGAAAAAATAAGTTTTCCAGCTTTCCTTTATAGTGATAAAATATCAAACCCTAGCACTGACTAACACAAGCTGGAATGCAACTTTTTCCTTTAAAACCAGAAAGTGTTTCTCACAAGAGGTGATGAATCGTCGAGCTTCTGAGCAGTATAGGAAAAGAACAGGGAATAAAAAAAACAACTTCTTTGTCATGGATTGACAAGCATGCTAAGGATATGTATTCTGCAAATATTCCTCCAGAACAAATAAGCTGTCATCCTGCCACCTGAAATAACTGCAGAGGCCAACAATAAGGGTTATTAAGTGGACATATGAACACTAGGAACATGGTTGAGATCACTGCACTCACTTTTGACCACGAGCTGCAGGATAAAAGGTCCCATAACCCATAATTCATCAGGCTTATCAAGCCAGAAATATGGTCACATCTGTGGTCCTATACTGAATATGCTTGAGTGTTAAAGCACCAATAAATCAACTTGCAGGTAAAATCTGCAAGGGAAACATCTCAGGTGTGTCTTTAATATTTCACGGCTTGAAGAAGGTTATTGCCAACTTACCTCACACTTCTCAGAGGGCTGAAATTCGAAAGGCATGTCTATCCAACTCCTTCTCATACGAACTGTACTACATGTTATTCTCTCTAAATTACTTATATTCTGGATTAGATTAATCAAAAACTTCTTGATAACTAAGTAAAAAGATTTTGATCCTATTAGTAAAATATCTATTTCATAACTTTCAGGAAATCTATATTTTTGCCCTTGGACACTGGAGCAATTGATGTCACTACAATTGATGTTCACACATTTCTTGTAGGGCAGTTTTCTTCTGGCATGAAGGAGCGAACAAAGAGAGAGGAGCGGGGAGAAAACTATACCTCTGTCTGAGATTAGATTTTTTTCATGAAGCCTCACCCTCACAGTGCACATTGTTAACTTACTTTCTTTGCTTAAGTCTTCCCGTACACCAGACAGAAAGTTAAACCTCTGAGACCTGGGTACAACACTAGGCATCAGGGAATTCCACTCATAGGTACTTAAGTCTTGTGTTGGGACTCAAAAGACTACTATTAAAAAAATCTCAAAGCCCAGTAATCATAAGTCAAACCACACTCAATAGACCTGAGGTCTGTTTTATGTTTCTAATGATCCTCTGGCTGAGTTAAACTTCCATCTTCATTGTTCAAAGACTGTAGGTAATATGGAGAAAGCAAAATGTAATGGCATGTGTAAAACACTACAGGAATCCCCCAAGAAATTTAATTTTGTTGTATAAGTGAAAACTATTTGCACCATAACTTCAAAAATCAGACCTTGTGTAAATCTGTAATAAACAAACTAGTGTTTGACCGCATGCGAACAGATATTAAAGTGGATAATTTAACACTTTAGTAACTCAGTATTTATTATTTTTATTCCTGTTATAAATAACATTTGCACCATTATTAAACCAGGATCTTATTTCCTTTTGTGTTATTATGATTAAGTCAGACTTGAGTTCCACTTTTTAAAATATATATTAAATGATGGTAATTCCTGAAGAACAAGCCATAAGAGGTGAGTATCTGAGCCCTTACAAGTACACTGAATAACCGAAAAGATAGGAGAGCTGAATAAGATAAGGAAGCAGCCACTAAAAGTGGAAGAGAGTGTTTTGGAAACAACATATTATTTCAGCATGAGTCATCAATATGCATCATTTAGAGTTAATCAGTTGCGGTAATTACAATTCCTTACTGACCTGGCCATTATCAGATGGTAACATTATACAAATATTCATGCCATGTGAATGGATTATTATTATTATTCACAGCTATATTAATTTTTACAGTGACATAATGGTCAAAAATACTTTCACCATGTGTGACATATTAAAATTTTAATTTTGTAGAAAGGGATCAGCTCCATCCATCTTAGCACATTTTGGCTGCTGAAGAATTAATTAACCCTCAAGAAATCTTCCTGCTAAACTTCTATTTCCTCTCTTCTAGTCAAAATCTACATATCACAACATCAGGACAAATGCTGGGAGGTGTTAAACATTTATAACTTGACTACAGTGCAAGTTACAGATGTTTGATACTTTTCAGGTCATGAACCACTGTCTGGATCTCTAGCTACTGAAACACTGATGCTGTCCACTGTAATTTGAGTTCACTTTCAAATCATGGGTTTGACCATCAGTTGCTGGAGTAAACGGTAGTCTTGCCATCCATCTACATAGGCAAAAGGAAGCTATGCAGAAAGGACAATAAAGTTTTATTTCTTATTATTGCATTGACTATTTCGTGAGGGAACTAATAGTAAAGCTGCATTTACAGAACATATTTTATACACAAGTCATAAAATTCCTTTAAAAATAGCATAGGGCTACGTTTCATGTCCAGTTGTCTCAGTGCTTCAGAAAAAACTCTTGTCGTAAGATTTGGTTAGTCTTTGCTCCAAGTTCAAGGCTCCTGGTAATCAACTAGGTATTTGTTTATCAACACACCAAAAGAAAACAATTCTGGAAATAATTACTTACCTAGTAAAGCTAACCATACAAACATTGTGTGAGCCAAATACAGGCAAAGAGCAAGACCAGCCGCAAAATCACATATAATATAAAAAAAAAAAAAAGAATATTGTTTCCATTATCTCAAAATCCAGGACAACATCGCATAACAGCACCCAGGCAGAGGCAATGCCGGCACTGTGGAGCTTGGTCCTTGCTAGCTCATGTGTCTGTGTCTAAACTGCTGCTTTGTCTGTATTTATCAGGGAAAGGTGGACCTCTGAGTCTTTCCAGGGTTGGAATTTCAAGCATGTTGTACAGTCCCGAGTTTCACGTTTGGTGTTATCTGAACATAGAGGTTCTACTTGTTAAGCACACAAGACTAAACAACAATTAGTATGATATATGTGTTTTTCTTCACTCCAGCTGCAAGTCACTTGAGTGTTTATAACCCTCATTGCCAATTGTGCATTGTATTTCCATAAACATCAGACTTGAGGGTTTTTTTTCTACTTAAGTGATCAAATGTCAATAAGTATTTGCATACAAATAAGATGAAAATCTGAAAAGAGATAAAGACATCATTCATATGTTGACATATGACCATGTATTTCTGTGAAAGATTTGATGAGGCTTTTGGAGAGTGTCATATAGAATCATAGATTCATTTGGTTAGAAAAGGCCTCTGAGATCATTGAGTCCAGCCATCCTGTCCACTACTAAGCCGTATCCCTGAACACCTTGTCCACTCATCTTTTAAATATCTCTAGGGATGGTGACTCAGCCACACTCCTGGGCAGCTGTTCCAGTGCCTGATAACCCTTTCGGTGAAGAAATATTTCCTAATATCTAATATGAACCTCCCCTGGCACAACTTGAGTCCATTTCTTCTCGTCCTCTTGAACACTTAAAATATTTATCTCTGGGGTAAATAGTATTTCTGGTAAGCATTTTCTAGGCAGACATACAGAGTTGTATTGAGGTTCATGCAAGGCTAAGACCTGTTGCACAGGTGTTGTCCAGCTGATCTATGTTTGCACAACAATTATTAAATTTGTGGGCAGACCATCCAAGGAGTGGAAGCTGTGAGCCCTTGTGTGTCTGATGGGACACTGAACACATTGCCATTGCACAGAATTTAACAAAATCTTCTAACTTCACTCAAACTAAACTTTCAGGTATGAAAAAGATGTCACTGAGAAAATGTCGACATATGGTGGACATAAACCCCTGGGTTCTGCAAAGCAGAGATACGAAGTAGAAGAAGAAAGTGAAATTAAATGTCTTGCAAGATGTTGCAAATTAAAAATAATTCCCTTAAAAGCTGAGCATTAAAGAAATCTCACCAGTAGAGTGACAATGACAGTGTACCACTGTCGAGATCTCCACAAGTTCACAGCTCGCTATTTATTGTATTTTTTGAAGGATTTTGATCTTGAGAGTTCTTCATCGCTTATAAATGAACCAGTCATTAGTAGTCTTTTATGTATCTCCAGAGAACTATCACAGCTCTCTGGAGAGAGAGTTAACTGCTACATCTAAACAACTGAACTCCTGTGTTCCATATTTTCAAGTTTCAATCTTTACCTATTACCATGTATATGCATATATATATATACTCATATAAGCAGAAAAACAAAACCCCCCAAAAAATATATATAAGCAGAATAAAGCCTGAATAAATGAGAGTAAACCACAAGTCCTCAGTTAGTGCCTAGGATATATACAAGACATATTGAACTTAATATTTCAGTCTCAAATATTTTTTGAAGACAATGAAGAGAAAGTAAAGGACTGTTGTAAAATATTTTTTGTGAATTGACCAAACAGTTTTTCCAAACAATTGTTGGAAATCTAATTCATAGCATTTGTTTGTTAGCTATGAATATGACCATTTAGGTCAGAAAAAAAAACATTTAATAAGAAGGTTTTTACACAAAACTAACTTGGACAATTATTGAATCCTATCAAGAAAAGCAGCTCTGTTGCTTGTTCTTTTTTTGCCGCAGCTTTCCAGATGAAAAAAAAAAAAATAAACACAGAAATGAGTTTTCACCTAATTCACAGCTTCCACCCCGCCCTTTGCATGGTTCTTTTTCTAAGACTGTGTAAAAATACCGTATGCACTTAATCAATGAAATAACTTTGTTTCTCTCAGACCTACTACTATCATTTATTTTAGCTAGATATGTAAAACATATCCCTATAGAATTAGAGAAAAGGTCCTTTTTCCTGAATCCTGTCTGTGATAGTGGCCAGTATCTGCTGTTTATACAACTGTATAAAATCAGTCCACAGATCCAATGGTATTTTCCTTCATCCACTCTACCAGCTTCCAGCAAAAATATAATGGGTTGCTTTGTACTCATCTTTTTACCCAATTTCTTCCCTTCCTGCTCACTTGAAGGATTTTATGAAGCACTGTAACTACACAATCACTATCCTCTTTTATAGGCACAGACAACATTTCCCCCCCCATTTATAGTCTTTGCCTGCCAAGATACTTTTATGGTGGTGAGAATGATTGCCTCACTCTTGATAAAGTCTGGAGCATCCCTCGGTGCTCCCTATAACTTGTCACAATATTCTTAACAACAGCTCGTCCTGTATTCCTGAGCCACTGACGCTTGCTACCAACTCCCTTGGTGTGCTTTCTGACACTGTTAAAATATATTCTTCCTCACGGCATCTCCCACACAGCACTGTGCACTAGTGCTTTCCAACTCCTGCACTCATTTTTTTCACTTGTTCTAACTCCTAGGCTTTTGCCTTTGGAGACAATGAAAATTTATACATTTGCTTTGTATAGTAACTACACAAGCAATCTGAAGTAAAACATGTCTTTTGCTGCATTTCTGTTGAGAGTTCTATGTATGCTCTTGCAAGCGGTATATCCCAAACTCTTTTTAATGTAACTGGAAATCAGGCATGTTTACCTCAAAAGTGTCTTGTGGAAAGCAGCTTGCATGGTTACAAACTCTTGGCTTCCCATTCAGCTCAGCCATGTTACCCAGTTCATCTCCATTTCCAGCTCACAGAAGATTGCATACGTACTTTCTGTACTGAATTATGTGACCTAAAGGGAATAAAAGACCAAGCAATAGTATAGATTTGGTTCTTCTTCAGAGACCTAAGTGGGAAAGAATTATTGAAGATAGTGTTAAAGCCTCTTGCTGAATCATCAAACTATTTTGCAGTGGTAATTGAGACACCATATAAATACTGCATAGATATCTCTTCAGGCCCTCTTCATAGAGCAGTTATATTCCATTAAAGCGCGTTTCCTGTACAGGTTAATCTCTCAGAATAAAAGTGGAAAATACAGCAACAAAACAAGATGATATTTTCACTACTCAATAAACCTCTCTTCACTGTCTGTAAACAAATGATTCCCAGAGGCATCCCCTCCAGGGTTGCTGAGGACTCAAAAGGGCAAGGAAAGGAATTAAAAAATATTGCAGCTGGCTCTGACACATTCATAGTATTTATTAAAAACAAGCAAACAGAACAACTTGTCAAATGCTGTCCTGCATTATACTTCATGGAGCCTCACTGATTTATATGGTATGCAACTTAAATCAGATTTGAATCCAATCTGACTGTAGGAATACAAGCCTTCTACACCCATTGATTGAGGTAAAGGTGAAAACAACCTCCCAGCTGATATCAAGCAGAAAAACTGGGTTTTTTTTTTAAATGAGAATGGCAAATCAGGCTTGATGATCAAGAAAAATCCAAAGTGTGAAAGGAGGGGTAGAACAAGCTGCAATAGCACCACTTGCAATTTCTTATACATCCTTCACTTTCTTTTTCCCTTGTCCTACGATTTTTTTTTTTAGTACCAGGGCTATATCTACGGCAACAGAGCAGCACCTGATATATTTTGGATGTTATGATAGTGTAACTACCAGTGATAAAATTACATTCTTGTTACAGCAGCACACAGAGGAAAGTATTTCACTGCTCAGTGCTGGATTGATTTCACTTTATGAGTCAAAACATACAAATGCTTCTCCCAAGGGAAGTGTAGTCCTGAAGTACAATGGCTAGATTCTAGTTCCAGGATACTTAGTTTGCAATTTTTTTATGAAGTACCTAATTATATACTATCTGTCATTCTGTTTTGACACCTTTGTCCTTTTCTTCCTGTCCCAATCTGATGTATAATGGTACTGCATATTTTGACAGATAATTGTGTCTTACCCAAGCAGTAGCCCTGTTTTCTTCACGGGTCTTGTACTTCCTCTCAAAAAGGGTGTTTAAAGTAGTTCATAAAATACTTTGGGATCTTTGAGGGATGAAAGGCACTATATAAATCTCAGTTATTACTATTAAAAGTGCACTGAGTGAGTTGTCTAGCGGCAACTCCTGTATGTGGTTTGGTTCTTCACTGATAAATCATGGAAACCACCATTACTGGTCTGTTTTGCTGTATATGAAAGAAGTGTTGGATGACACCTTGTGTTTCAACAGCTGCTTTCCTGCAATTTTTCAAAGAAAGTAGCACAATATATGGCCCACCTGCTGTGAGAACATCTGAAATACCACAGACAGTAAAAAGCTTTTGAGTAAAGTTCTTCCAGAGTCTTTTGTTGATGCGCTCTATAGACCTTACTCAATTTTCAGACAGATATAGACTATGCCTATATCATGGCTCTTTCCTTTATATGAATGAGAATTTGATGAGAAGATTTTTTTTTTACAAAGTGTTCTTCTTCCTTTTTTTTTAGGCTTCTGTTTTTTTTTTAAATTTTCAATTAGGTCTGCACAGAGGATCAATAAGCTCATTATTACCTCATTGCTACCAAGTACAAATTCAGCTCACACAAGAGTCCTTAGAAAGGACTATGTAGGTAAACTGCCTAATTTTAGTGGGACTCATTGCAAGAGCATTGCTTTCTGCTTTCTTCAGGACTTCAAGGCCTGACTGAATCATGGTCAATATGCAACACTGTCTTCCAATACCATCTTTATTCTAGATGTTGACTTAAAAAGCACTGTCTTCTTTGAAGAGCATGAAAGAACTTAATAAGCATTAATTCTTGCAGTAAGAGCCATCATATAGGCAGATAAACTGAGCTACAGCAAGGCTAGGTGGTTCATCCAACACACCACCATCAGTGAGCAAGACACATTTTTCATAACCCACATAATTGTCATCATTAAATTCCACTCGATTACCTACCAGCAATCTGTGCCTTTGATTTAGATTCATTTCCTCTAGACCCACAAAGCAGCCACTAATTGTACTCTACATACATAACCAAATGGGACCTGAAGGGATAGGTTTTAGTAACTCTGATGACACCTTTCTAGTTAGTGCGGTGTAGCAGTATCCTATTTAAGATTGCTTTGTTTAATTATTTAAGAGCCATAATGGTAACTGGATATACTCAACTGTAATTTATTAACTCGTACACTTGAATTATCCAAGTCACTTCACAGAATTACAAGGGAGCTAGAATAAGGTAATGGTATCAAAATGCTATGGAATATTCCCTCTGCTGAGAAGTACAGAAAGTCTCTCGCCTCCCATAGCAAAGAGGTTCACAAGTTTTTCAAACTATGAACCAAACCCACTAGAATTTTATACTAGCAACAGTTGTTCATATACGCAGTATTAAACCATATGCATATTTTATACATAAGTATACGTAGATGCAGGTACAAGTAAATAGTTCATTGTATACATGCATTCATAGATTGTCTTCAATGTAATCCTACAATTTGCTTCCCTTTTTTTTTGTGTAAAAAATGATACTGCATCCACCTGTCCTTTTTCTTTATTCTCTCTTTATTCTCTTTCTCTTTTTCTCTCTCTTTATTCTTTTATTCACCAACCTCTTTCTTTGTTCCTCTGAATACGCTTCATCACACCCTAATTCTTGTCTTTTTTCCTACTTTTGTTCTTTCTTATTTTCTACTTGTCTTGTCTAATCTAGGTCGCCATGTTAAGTGGTTCCTTTCTCACTGGAAACACTGCCCATTCCCCTGAAAACTTCTTCACCATCATCCTCTGCATACACTGCTTTTTTACCTCCCAGCTGCCTGCATGGGGTATCTTTTTGCTCTGGAAAATGACAGAGAAGCACCTTGAGAGTTACTCTTCCTTGCTCAGATATAATGTTTGTTCTTACCATCAGCAGCTAGATTCTCTTCTTGCCATTCAGGCAGTTTTACACATCTCAGAGCTGTCATTTGCGAAAAGAATAAAGATACATGGTGTAGCAGCTGAAGAAAAAAAAATATCAAGACTAAATCACGTGAGCAACCAACTCCCTGAAAGCCATAGCAAGCACTCACAGACCATCTCAGGGTCATAAATTCATTTGGAACTGCTTAGAAAGGAAAACTTTTAGCACTCGAGATTCTTACTTACCACAGTGTCTTCAACAGAATATTGCTTTAGTTGCAGCATGTATCTTTCTTAACCCAAGACGCTTACCAGAACTCTGCTCCGCTTCAGACAATATGTCATAAACATTATGAATGCGCAGAGCCATTATAGGTGCCAGATTCTGGGCTGCAGCATCCCTGCTGTTCAAATATACTGGCACAGGACAGAAAACTGATAACAGCAATTCTACAAAGCTTTTGAGCCAGGAGGAAAAGAGGGTTGCGAGCAAAAACTGCCTTGGAGGCACAGATGTTCTAGAGCAAAAAGGGGGAAAATTAATAATTTACCTGGACTGATCACTCTAGCAAAAAAAAAGTAATTTGCTCTAAACTAAGAGCTTACCAAAACCTAAGAGTAAGGCAGGCATGAAAGATTATTAGAAAATACAGAATGCTTTCCTGCACAAACAGAATTGTGGAAATCACTAATGTACAACATACTTTTTACACTTAACCTTTATTTGCTACCAAAGAACAGTGTCAAGATTGTCCTTCCAGCACGTCTGTATCTGAAAGCTTTTAATACCCTCCTTCTGCCACCCTCAGAGCCAACTTATCAGGAACACAAAAGATTCAACCACTTCTTAAACAGCACTATTTTGTTCAGGCAATACGTTCTTTTCTTCAGGGCATCAGTGAATTGAATGTCCAAGAGAGGCAAAGTGTCTAACAAAGAAAAAGTTGCTACGTGACCGCGATTGCCTCTCCTCTCCCAAGGAATTCAGTCTGCAAAGAAGCCTCCTCATGGAGTACAAAGTAAAGCAGTCCTCTAAGACAACAGGAAGTCACACAAAGTCAGATGCAGAGAGAGACTGGTGGATATGAATTTTGTAGATTCTTCAATAATAATAAGAAATCTTGGACCCTAATTGCTTTGATTACCTGGCTCATGGTGAACCTGTCTCTTCCTTCCTCTTTTTCTTCAAAGTGGAGTTGGAAAAAACAGTTCCCACTGTTGTGTTTTACACCACCACTTCACAAACATGACACATAACAAGCCAAGTACAGGAAGCAGCTGAGAATGAGGCCTTGTGGCAGACACTTATAAGAACATGAAATAAATAATCATAGAATCATAGAATTAACTGAGTTGGGAGGGACCCAAAAGGATCATCGAGTCCAACTCCTATCCGTACATAGGACACTCCCAACATTCACACCATGTGACTGAGTGCATTGTCCAAATTCTTCTTGATTGCTGGCAGACTCGGTGCCGTGACTGCTTCCCTGGGGATCTGTTCCAGTGTTCCACCACCTGTTGGGTGAAGAACTTCTTCATTATGTAACTATGGGATTTGAACAGTGTGGGAAAGCTGTCATTAGGGACTACTCCAGTAAAAAGAAATGCAAAATGGCAATGTTAACACATCTTTGCTGCACAGTATAGATGCATGCATATATACTGACATAGAGAGGTCAGAAAGAGCCTATGTCCAGCTTTACTATGCCACAGCTTCAGCATATTGACACCTACACTGTTTCTGGAGACAGGAACAGTGCAAACACTTCAGGGCTTCCACACTATGCTAGTAACTCTCGTCTTCCACTGAAACTGCTGCTGCTACATTTTTACAATAAGTCACATTTGTTTCCTGGATTTAATGTTTTGTCGAAATCCATAATTATTGCTTGATATATAGTCGTGAGTCATATATACAAAACCACCAGCACTTCTGGGCTCTTCAATGTCTGAAACCAAAAATTACAAATGCCAACCAACCTACATCATCTCCATTTGCTGCTGTTAATTGGAGGACACAAGGGGACACAAGGGCTTGGCCATTTTCCTCTTTTTATTTTTTTTTTTAATTTGGACAGAATTCCACCCATAAAAAGAAGATGCAGCCAGAAATATATGGATGTATGGCAGCCTCGAGTTTTAGGCTTCCATACTTAGTCGTTACTTAAAAATAGTAACAACTTTTAAAAAATAGGTTATAACTTTTACAGAGCCTGGAGTGCTGAGTGAAGATGCTATTCTGTGGCCAGATGAGATCCTAAGATGAGTCCTAAGGTGAGAAAGAAAAGAGCAAACAAAAAGCATCCCCCAAAACTACACCCCCAAATTGAAATATATTGTGATTTCAACAGAAAACTAAAATATTAATATAAAAATTCAAAATTAACTATACAGTCATAATGTTTAATTCACACAGTTAATTTAGTTTTCTTGTTTATTTCACTTTTTTTAAAAAATGAATTGTTTTACAATTCAATAAAACAGATATTTAATTTGGCTTTGTAATTCACATCTAATTTAATAGAACACATGGAAAAAAGCACATCCATTTCAACTCATTTTGTACCATTGTTTGAATTAAATGAAACATTGAAACCAAGGATATTTGAAAATTGTTTCATATTCAACCATTTGAGATCCTTCCCTCCTTCCCACACTTAGTATGAAGGGGAATAGCTAGCAGAGGCTTCTGCATTTCCCTTTATAAAGCTTTGAGGTTCTCATCCCGCATGTGTGCTGGGTAAAGCTGATTGATAGCCTCTGAAACAAGCTCCTGGAAATGATCTGGAATATCAGTGTCAGTTTTAAAATTCAATACTTCACTCTCAGGGGTTTAAAAAGAAAGTTCCCCTATATGCTATCTGTGTCCTGTGCATAAGTCCCATCTTGCTATATGCACTTACACATGTCACATAGGTCTATAACTTGATCACATTTTAAGATTTTCAGCTATTTACTACATGAAGTGTTAAAAAAGAAGCTGGCTATGGATGTGGCAGAGGGAGCTGCTGGCAGAGTGAGTGCCCAAAGTTTTAGAAATGCTGATCATTCTTTTAGCAGTGAAAAGATAGACTTCTTTCCAAAGTCTGAGCAATTCTGTCTTTGTGCAGACAGGTCAAGCGGACCTGTGCGTTCGTGGAAAACCATAAGAAACACAAAAAGCTAAAGCATATAATTAAGTTGAAAGATACTGACTCATTCAAGCACGAATGAAGCCTACAGTCTGCAAAATGATAGTTGCTACAAATCTGATTGCTTAATATGCTGCAAAAGAAATTACTTTGGACTCAAATTTGACTTAAGGAATATAACACTTTGTGAATCTTCCTAAATAATCTTACCAAGTCAGAACAACAAGAAAATAATGTTTTGAGGTTTTTCAGTCCAGTAGTCAAATAATCATATGAAAAAGTCAGAAAAAAACATCCTGCAAATGCTTGTATGGGTGTAGCAATGTCTTATTCTACATATATAAAAAAAGGAGTATACTTCTGTGCATTTAGCATTCAAAATACAAAAGGAACAACATGATATATCATTTTAGCCAAGAATGAACGAGAGAGGAAGCCACCGGGAGGCACTATTGTCCCTTAGCAAGTTCATGATCAAAGTCTGTCTGGCTGCAACAGCCATTTCCCCCTAAGCCTGCAAAGCACTGTGTAACAGCGTTGTTTGCAGGTATACTTCCAAACAAGAACTTCAAAGTACAGAAAATATAGCACAGATAGATGTTTCATGGCTGATGCATTTGTACCTGCCTTGAATTGTACTGAATGTATTTGCAATAAATGTGATGTGCCAGTTTTGCTTGTTACCCAATATTAAAGTGGTTCTGTTTTATTTGGGTTTTTTATTATTATTTTTTTCCCTAGTTTTTGTATTGTTTCGTTTGTTTGTTTGTTTTTTTATAACACCATCTATCTTTATCCTGAATGACAGCAGTATAACAAGAAAGGAAGCTATAATGAACAACCCAAAATTTTATGTGCTTATGAAAAAGCATCTTTGTACATAAGAAACTAAGGACTATCTACAGAATGAATACTTATCTTTCAAAACTGCAAATTGCTATGCAAAAGAAGAAACTGAAAGTGGTGATTTAATATGACTGACTCTCTTCTCAGTTGAAAAAAACCCTTAAATTTGTGTTTTATTAATTTTCCACTATAACAGCCCCTGTGACTATAACCTCACAAGAAGAAACAAAGCCATGTGCAGCACAGATGAAAATCAGAAACCACAGAAACCTGAGACATCCTGTTCTTATACTGTCTCATCAGAATAAACGTCCAAGTGTTTTCTTCCAGATGGACCCAAGTAAAATATTTTTTTCATGTAATTAACAATTCTTTTGCAACTTGCAGAATATTTTAAATAGTTTTCACCCCTGCATTCCATGAATCTATAGGAACTACATAAAGAAAAAAGCCCCTTACTTACATAATATCCCAAAGAAGGCTTTACTTAATATTATTCCTGCACTTATTATATTTTTAAAAGCTGACACAAAAATGGAAAAATACAATATTATTTAGGTTTTCTGTTCTTTACAATGAAAATGACATATGAAATCGTTATTTCAAATAATGCTTTATGATCTCTATTGGTGTATGCATACAAGAGTTTAATTACTGAACCTGATCATGCGTATATCATTTTTCTTCTCTGCTGTTACGTATAATATTTCATAGACAGAATATTTGTCCTTTTTCACATGAAAATAGAAACATATACACCTCTAAGTATTGATAAAAGTGCTATCATCTCCCTTGACTGCCCAACAACAATTAAACCTGAAAGATTTACTGATAGCATGAAGTATAGAAACACTTATAAAGAATTGAAAGTGGACAATTTTAAGGTGCACTGTATTGTGAATTATTTAGCTCATTACACAGAATACATTGGGAGAAGCACAGTACACATCTCTATTGAAACTCCTCTTTAGTGAAGATGTTTTAATGTTAAAGTGAGTCTAGTAGCTTTCTCTGTGGGAATACTAGATGTTTTGTGGTGTTATCTGTGTGCTGGGAGTGTGTGTTCAGGTAGGTGGAAAGATCTGGCTTTAATTTTGCTTCCACTCAAAGCTAGCAAAATGCAAATCAGCCCCAGGTTTGATATCTATGCTCCTGTGGGAATCTGCGACCCAAGAGGATGGATACAAGCAGAAACCTGAGCCAAAGACACTAAGCAGTTCTGCTTTTACACCTGGCTTGCGCTCTGCTCCAATGCAGGCAGAATTAGCCCAGATTAGATCATGAAGATATAATGGGACACCAGACAAAAATGGTTTGCTTTATGGGGTACTAGCTGAAATCTAATCTGCTGCTCTGTCATAGCTTATCTTTCCACAATTTTCTGTGCTTGGGATCTACAAAAAATTAATTCTCTAATTATCACAGTATTGTAGAGATAAAACAGTTTATGACTGTCACGCACTTTGATATTTTTGTAATGAAGCTAATACAAAATACTTCAGCGAGGTCCTTATGGCTATCTTTTATGAAATGGAGTAAAGCTGAGCATGCAACTCTTGAATGTCTCAGGATGACCAGCAGCTTCAGGAAGAGGGCAAAAACCTGTTCATTGTATGTATGTATGTATTTATGTATGTATGTATGTATTTATTTATTTATTTATAGTTGCAGAACAAAGGTAACAAAGACCAATCATTTAGTTCTACTCCAGAAGGAGAGAGAAAAAGACGTTCAACCAATATTCTGGCTGTTTACTTTTACCTTTATTAAAAATTATTGTGAAATTATCAAGCCAAGATAAATGTGGGATTCAGATCCTCTTGTGATCCACACAGTCAGTGGCTACAAAGCAGCTCTGCCCCCATACTGCTTACTGCCTAGAAGACAAGAAGTGCTGGAAGTCCCAAAGGGTCTGCTCAGGAACCTGCAATGACATGGGTGTGCATTTTCATTCCTGGGTCAATGAGCATTAATGAGGTTTGTACAGTACCGAGTATTCTTGGTTCTATATTTTTTCGGCCCTAAAGAGCAACATCGTTTCTACAAGGCAGTGGGAGTGGAAATCTGTGAAAAACTCTTGATTGGTTGCAAATTACAATCCTCTTGTACAGAGTAATAATCATAATTAATAACTTAGTAATAATCTGTAGAACGTCAAGACCTGGTAAAAAGTCTTTTATCTCTAATTAATTCTGCTCCTCATTTTGGATAGATTTGTTTTTTTTTTTTGTAAACAGGAATGACAGTATTTGTCCTGATCTCTTTAACTACTAACATCAGTCTAATTTTATTCTCAGTGAAATTTTGTTTCTGATTTGCAGCAATGAAAACAAAATCAGATGCATAATTCATGAAAATCACCTTAAAACTAACTAAATCTTTGCTTGGTTTTTACTAAGGTACAGAAATAGAATTTTTTCCATAGGAAAAAAAGAGAAAATATGCACTTACATTTACTGTCTGGAAGTTGCTGTCCATTTATTCTGGTTTTATAATGTAGTAGCTGTAGAACTAAAAGATTGGAGGAATTTGTTTTAAAACTTGGTCTTTGGAGAATTCTTAGATTTTTATTGTTTTTTTAATGGAAAAGAGGAAATCGAAAACTATGTTAAAACAACAATGTACAAATAGACCATCTACCTAGTTATGTACTATAAATCAGGCAGATAGGTATTTTTAACTGGGGAAAGGCAACACAAGATCAATGAAGAAATGTAGCTGTTTCTAAACCGTAATATGATGATTTTCTGTTAGTCTAGAGACACTAGAAATGTACACATGCACAGAGAAAGCTTATGGAGGTTTGCTTACTTCTCAAAGGGAATTGATAAATGGCGGAAAGCATCCCAAGGGCTTCCCTTATTTTAACAGAAAACAAAAGTGCTTTTCAGTACATCACTTTTTCTTCACATCTTCCCCGAAATAAAATGAATTACGTACACAGATTGTTTATTGTCAGTTTGTGTGCTGTGGAATTTCTGTTGTAATAACCAGGGCTCTGAGGACTTCTCTGTAAATGCTTTTCCTGTTTATTTACGTGTTTTTTAATAAACAAATACTTATCTCAACCCAAATATTTCACCATCACCACCCCAAAAAAAAGAAACATTATTAATTTGGAGATGCTGAGATATATTCTAAGTTCCTGTCACTGCATCTTTCTATCTGCAAAGCAAATGGAGTAGGAAAGTTTACATTCCTGCAGGATCAATTGTGTGATTTTTTTGCATTCCTTTTATACTTAGAAAATGGATTTGCCATGTGGTTATAAAAATTAATTGTAAGATTTAGGAAAAGTCATGCACAATCAAAAAGGAAAGTGTATATGAAAAAAACCAACCTGAAGATATTTTTATGGTAACTCCATTCTGTACACAAGAATGGCAATTTCTTTATTGCCATCTTCCCCTGCTAGCCCAAAGCACAAGCTGTGTCAGTGTCCAGAAAATACATAGAGCAATGCCTAGTGCTCAAGACACCTGATCTGGAAGATGAGAATGGTGAGGACACATATTAAAAGGAGAAACACTGCCAAACTGCATTTGTAGTTTTGTTCTTTATAAACCTCCAGCTGCAGCAGTAGCTGTCTCCCTGATAAAGGAATCCCTCCCCAGCTCTCCTCTAGGTCCACTTTAAGTACTGGAAGGCTGCTCTAAAATCTCCCTGGAGCCTTCTCCAGGCTGAAAAACCCCAACTCTCTCAGCCTATTCTCATAGGAGAGGTGTTCCAGCCCTTTGATCATCTTCTTGGCCTCCTCTGAACTTCCTCTAACAGTTCCATGTCCTTCCTGTGCTGAGGACTCCAGAACTGAACGCAGTACTCCAAGTGAGATCTTCTTTCAGATTAGGCATTTTTCCTCATGAGCCGGTTTTGACTCTGGCCTCTGGGGAGTTTGTGTAGCATCTCCTTTGCAGAACTGACTGTGGTGCCTAAATTGCTGAGAGGAAACAAAAATTGGACTTCTCCTGTGCTCAGGATTTTCCACTGGTTGCTGCTGAGGTACTAGCAATGCCTTAGTGCATCTGAGGACCTTTGGATCATCTCCCCAAGGGAACTACTTCTTCCCACAGCATTGCAGAGAAAGTACATGACAGGGTTTGGCATGAATTTCATGGGACCAGCCACCTAAAAAATAACCACTGCAAAAAAATCCCTCCAGTTCTTTATTCATCTGTTTTAAGTGGTAATATGAGACCATCTTACTCTAAGTTGCCAGTACTGAAGAAATCCTGCTTTACTGAAGCAGTGCCACAGCAAACAGCTAAGTAGAAAAGCTATTTTTGGAAGATATCTTTGCCCATAGAAGCAGATTATAGAACTCCGCAGACTTATATGATCTTGAAAAACTGAGAAGATGCAGAAGGGTCATTTCGGCTAAGGTTTCTGTGGCTCCCTGTCCTCATTATAGATGTGCTCATTAGAGGCCATCATATGAGGCCTGCACACATGTTTGAAGTTAAACACCTGCACAACCTATGGCACAATGGGGTCATAGTTATTACACTGGTGCTTATTTTTATGTGCTCTCATGCTAGCTTGTTTTCTATATTTTAAAGAGGTTACCAAAGCACCATAATGCCATTAAATATAGTCAGGACATTAAAAGCTATGGGAAGAACTTCAATTCCTATAAAAAAACCAAACCAAAACAAAACATAAAAGAAACAAACAAGCTAACAAATTAATAAAGCCACATAGGACCAAGCATTTACATTCTCTAAACATTTTTCATAATCACTACAGAGCAGACTTGGTCTATGAAAACAAATCAGCCAATGACAGATTTCATTGGAGTTAACACCAAAGAAACAGAATGTTGCCATTGGATACACCTCAGTAATTTATTAAAGAATAAACACTGCCCTAAGTCATCAGACTTGTTTTTGTAATTGGGATCAGAAATCTCAGTCATTCCAACCATTTTTGTCTGTCAAAGAAGTGACTTATGAAAACAAAATTCTCCAGGAACAGGAAGGGCTAAATTCCATTGCCTACACGTAAGCATCCGGTGTTTCTTCAGATTCCCTAAGGCGTCATTTATACAGGGAGAGGTGGAATGACACAAGATCTATGGTGATCCACGTTAATCTGCAACAGCAGCTGGAGCTCAGGTGTGCTACTCTAGGCTGGTCATGCTGCATTAGACACGACGTGTTTGGTACCTGCTTCTCATTCAAGTGAGAACTCTATCACCTTTATGCTCAAAGAGAACATCGTCCTTGGTGTGCACTCTGCTGACTCACAGGTGTTGGCCTTCCTGTCCATTAGTGGTGGACAGTAATTAAACCAGAGGAGCCACAACTACAGTTACAGTTGTCAGCAATTCTAAATCATCCTTCATTCTCTCTCCTCTACCTCTAAAATTTGTGTCAAGATCTCATTAAGATTTAATTCTTTATTGTATACAAACATTACGCTATACATTTTTATTGCTTAGACACAGCTAATACAAAATCTAGTTTAGAAATCAACTTTTTGTTTTAAATATCACACAGTATCACAGTATCACAGTATCATAAGGTTGGAAAGGACCTCTGAGATCATCAAGTCCAACCTATAACCCAACACCAACACCAACACTAACACCAACCCATCATCTAAACCATGGCACTCAGTACCTCATCCAGTCTCCCCTTAAACACCTCTAGGGTCGGTGACTCCACTACCTCCCTGGGTTGTGCATTCCAATGGCCAATAACCCTTTCAGTGAAGAACTTTTTCCTAACATCAAGCCTAAACTTTCCCTGACGAAGCTTGAGTCCATGCCCTCTAGTTCTGTCACTGGTCACCCGAGAGAAGAGACCAACCTCTGCCCGACTACAACCTCCTTTTAGGTAGTTGTAGAGAGCAATGAGGTCTCCCCTGAGCCTCCTCTTCTTCAGACTAAATAGCCCCAACTCCCTCAGTTGCTCCTCATAAGGCTTGTGCTCCAGCCCCTTCACCATCTTTGTTGCCCTCCTCTGAACACATTCCAGTATCCTAACATCTTTCCCAAACTGGGCGGCCCAGAACTGTACACAATATTCAAGATGAGGCCTGACCAGTGCCGAGTACAGGGGGACGATAACTTCTCTGGTCCTGCTCACCACACTATTCCTGATGCAGGCCAGAATGCCATTGGCCTTCTTGGCCACCTGGGCACACTGCTGGCTCATGCTGAGCTTCCTGTCAACCAGCACTCACAGGTCCCTTTCTGCTGACTACTCTCCAGCCACTCTGTCCCCAGTCTATAGCTCTGCATGGGATTGTTGTGTCCAAAATGAAGTACCCAACATTTGGACTTATTAAACATCATCCCATTAGAATCAGCCCAGCTCTCCAATCTGTCCAGGTCCCTCTGTAGGGCCATCCTACCCTCTAGCAGATTAACCCTTCCTCCCAGCTTGGTGTCATCTGCAAACTTGCTGATGATGGACTCAATCCCCTCATCCAGATCATCAATAAAGATATTAAACAGGACAGGACCCAATACCGATCCCTGGGGGACACCACTGGTGACCGGCCGCCAACTGGATGAGACACCATTCACCATCACTCTTTGGGCTCGGCCATCCAGCCAATTCCTAACCCAGCACAGAGTGCTCCCGTCTAAGCTACGGGCTGCCAGCTTCTCTAGGAGTCTACTGTGGGAGACGGTGCCAAAGGCCCTGCTAAAGTCCAGGTATACCACATCCACAGCCTTCCTCTCATCCACCAGGCGAGTCACATGGTCATAAAAGGAGATCAGGTTGGTCAGGCAGGACCTACCCTCCTAAACCCATGCTGGCTGGGCCTGATCTCTTGGCCGTTCTGCAGGTGTCGCATGATTGCACCCAGGATTATCTGCTCCACGATTTATCCATCGCAGCTTCAGAATGCCAGAAAAAATATTGACTGAGGATTTCTAAAAGATACCCCATAGTTCTGGTGACTCTCTTTTGAAAATGTAAGAGATTGTTGTTTCAGAAACTAAATAGTAAGTGTCATTTTCCAAGAAATGCAGTTTCAAAGAGCTAAAAATATTCTCCAGAAGTAGAGCAACACCTCCCTACATGATCACTACACCACCAGCAATGCAGGGAACTCTGACTTCTACAGTGTATTAAAGCTATTAATTTCATAGTACAGATAATAGAGGGATATAAGCAAAAGCTATATCATCCCCTTGTCTGAATATTGAAATAATGTAATAAAAAGGATTACTACTAAAAAAACCCAATCTGTCGTAACAGGTTTCAACAGATGATTTATTATGTGTTGCTCACAGACCCTACTATGAAGCAAATAATGAAACTCAAAGAAAATTTTTCTACATTACGCTCATAAAAAACACTTGGCTTCTTTACTGAAAGAAATAAAACACAAGCTCTAAGAACACCAGATAACCAAGACCAAATGTATCACAAAGAAGGTTATGGACCCTAATACTCTCCTGCTAGTGCCATGTTGTCTTTAAGATACGGGGTCATCAAATACTATCAGCTCTTTATCCGCTTCTCCCAGTGTGTTAATAAGGTTTAGCTACCAAAATAACCACTTACAGCAGAACTACATTTCCCAGACTGTTTTGCAAGGCAGTTATTTTTCAACAGTATCAAGACCCTTATACTGGAAACATCCTTCTTGAACCTTTGTCAGGGCCACATCACCAGCTACAACTGGTATTGTAGAGTTGTTCTCCACTCAGGGTTTGCAGGTATTTGTAAACAAAGTAAAAAATTAATTTCTTTATGGTGACCTCTTGTCTCAGCTTACTCTACTGTTGCACCTGTACAATGTTGTATATTATAACTAATTTCCTTATAACAAAATTTGAAAAGGAAACAAAATTTTCCAAGAATTTCCCCACACAGGAAATATTAAAGGACTCGTTGCATAGGCAACACCTAGGGCTACAATGACAGCTTTGATTTAGAGACTTAAAAAGCCATAAAGGATTTGTTAGTAGGGTATAATATGTTTTTTTTCATAATTTTAATGCATGTAAATTTTATTTGTTTCAAAATTTCTAATATTAGAGCAAATCCCCTTTTTGGCGGGTTAATTCTAAGGCTATGGAGGATCAGAAATGTATTCAGAATTCCAAGGCTGTTTCTTTTTCAATTTGGATAAAGAAACATGTCATAAATACCACTAGGTGTGTGTGAATTTTGTGTTTTGTAAGGATGGAGGTTGATGGCTTTTTTAAAATAAAGTTAGAAATTATTCCAGTGAAGGCTCCTGCTGCATCAGCAGATCTGGATGAAAGTAATCACTATAAAACCCATGTATTCATTTCTTTTCTTTAATTGAAAAAAAAAAAACAAAACAAAACAAAAAACCCACAACAAACCAAGCAAGCAGGCAAAACAAAATTCCCTCCAAAAAAAACAAAAAAAAAGCAAAATGAAAAAAACTGAAAGAAAACAGAAGTTGAGCTCAGTGTAAGTAAGAAAATGCTAGCTTCAATAAAGCTATGAACATTAAATTAGCTTATAATTTTTTTTTCTTCCTGAGCCTCATATGCTTTTGAAACTACATACTCAGTGTAATTTTATGTCTTTGAAATCAGTATGTGAGCTCAATTTTCTTATTTTTACTAACAACTTATATATTTGAATATTTTTCTTCTCCTGAAGGACACAAATATTAGTCCGCTCAATCTCAAGACAGTCACAGAAATGAAATTCCCTAAGTTCAGATCTTTTAAGCTCCTGATATGGATGAACTATCCTGTAAGATTAGAGTCACAAATAGTCAACAGACTTTGATTTCATTCTTTAAGAAGAAAACAGCTTACCTGTTTCTCAAATTACAGTGTTTGCTTTTCCCATCTGATATCAAATTCCTGCAAGTTTTTGTAAGTTTAAAATAGAAAAGAAGAATGAGACAAGCACACCTCTCTTGACTACCCTTCAATTACTTCTATTAAGATCTTTTCTTATCACTACTGCCAGCAATAATACCCTCTACATTTATTTCCTGAGTTCTTCCCATTTGAAGCAATTTTGAGATTGAATATTGTTTTCTGAACTTCACACATCCCTAATGGCAGTGCATAGCAATCTAACTAAGACGACTGACTGAAGCATTAACATTTTAATTATGAAGATTTTAGTCAGAATTTATTCTTCAAAAGCCCATACTTTTATGTTAACATTTCACAAGTGCCTTCCTCTGGCCTTTACATTTAGTGAGACACAGAAGGCCATTACTCTGCAGCAATTTTATTGCAGTAGGCATTAGATAAAAAATAGACTAACCATTAACCTTGAGAGCAGTGTAAGATGTGGACTCCCGCACGTGCGATTTGCTCATTCCACATGTAAACAGATACAGTGGTGTCAATTCAGCACCTTCTGTGAGCCCTGAATTAACTTGAAAAAGAATTCATTCCATGGCAAAGAGTATAGTGGGGGGTAAAGCATGGTTTTCACTTTATGTGTAATATACTAAAGCATAACCAGGCACTTGTTTAGAGATATAGACATTAAAAGTGTGACATAATTATTCATATCTTTAAGGTGGGTGAATATTAACAAACAAGATGCAGGATGTGTAAGAGTGACCTGCATAACCTGAATAAATGGGATAAACATTGTATATGTTGTCTTGTAGCTTCAGCGCAAAAGCTCAAGTCCTACAGTGACCTCTGTCCTGGTGCCCTTACATCCCATAACACTTTATATCACAGAAGATGACTGTAAGGATAAGAAAAGGCCATCACCAGGGGCATTGTACCCAATTTCCTGGCATGGCAGTTCAGCAGATATTAGTGTCCCCTGGACTCTTTCCTTGGGCAAACTGTTGGATTAGATGATCTTGTGGGCTCTGATCCGCTCTGTCTTTCTTCAGTTCCATATCATGCAGCTCCCTGTAAGACTATGTTGTCAGGCAAGAAAATTCATGTTGTTTTTCTTCGCTGCATATAGAGGACAATAGCATTGGACAAAGAAATTTTTTATATTATAAAGCTGCTCTTGACCACTGGTGCAATGTGTTAAGGAAATCTGAATATTCATATGTTCTTCCATATGAAAAAACAGCAAGACTTTAGCACTGCTGTAGCTAAATACCATAAATCTCAAAATGAAAGCATATGTTTCTTTCACACATTCCCACTATTATGTTTCAATTTGTCCCAGCCTACCTGAAGTGTTTCTACTCAAATTAGATCTGTTACTAGTATAAAATTATAGCTGTTCTATTTATGTGATACTAAAAAAAAAAAAGAAATAAAAATGTATCTGAGTATACTTAGGATTGGATATTTTTAGGATTGCTTCCTAATCTGCTGTGGAAATCTAATGCAATATAGAACATAAGAGATTACTTTATTATCCTTATAGCTATAATACAGGTCATCATGAAGAAAAAAAAAGAAAAGGATGTGATAATGAATATTAAAAATCTAATTATTTCTGCCATTTAAAAGATTGTATTTGTTTTATAATACAATGAAGAATATGGCATATTTGTGTAACATATTCTGTTTATTGAAAAACAAATACAAAATGAGATAATTTTAACTGCATGTTGTAACATGTGAACAAAAGATCTGCAGCAAAACACCAGAAAAAAAATCATAGTAACGAATGAAAAAATCAGTATCTGAGAAACTTCCAGTTAGTGACCCTGTTCTTTAAGATTGTTATGCTAATTTTTGGGACTTGCTGCAGCAGGGAAGTCGAGGTTTAGGTTGAATACATCAATTACTAACTACAACTGCTATAAAGATAACCTTAGCTTCTCAAGGTAATTTAAAAGACTGATTCATATCCTGCCTTTCAAGCACTGCACTTTTGCTTGAATTCTAGAAGAAATAAACTCTTCAAATGTCAATAAAACTTAAATGTTTCCTTAAGAAAACAGAAGTGGTTTCCTTGGGAAGTATTATGTTCTAATCCTCGGTTCATTTGAAATAATAAAACCAAATTTACCTAGAGGGTTGTGAATAAGACCAAGAACTGAGGTATTAACCCACTGATGTATTATTTTAACGGAAATGTGTGCTTGGATACATTTTATGCCTTACTAAGCATTCTTACCCAAGCTTGCATTCACGGCTGTTCATTGCCAAAACAAGACAATGCATCAATAAAATTCAAGCTACTGATTTTTAGTAACTTGTTTTTGAATAAAATATATTGCTCAGTTTAAATCACAGAACTGCATTAAGTCAATATGACAAATTATTAAGGAAATGATTGGGGAAAACTATATCTTTTTTAAGAAAAGCGGAGGCATATTCTTGTCTTAACATTTTACTTTATACACTCACCTATGCTGAAATAGTCCTGCTTCTTACTTTCCCTCATTTTGCTAAAACTTAACAAGTGGACAGAAGTGCTGTGATATTTGTGAACGTATAGTCAGGACTACTGTTTCCCAATTGAGTTCTAAATTAAAAATCTGAAATCAAGTCATTCCTGATTTCCCACTGAATTCTCACACATACCTTGCAGAAACAGGTTATTTTATTTCCCCAATGACTTCTCTTTCTCTTCTCACAGCTACATTTCCTTTTATCATTCCCAAAATCAACAGTGTTCTCAACTCTTCTTACATTGCTCCACTCTATGCGTTCTATCTTCCTTCCACAACACATTTAGGACTCAAAATAAGTTTCAAAGGCCAATCTCCTAACGTCTAATGGCCAGACTGCATTCCCAGAGCACTTTCCCTTCGGATTTATTGCTGCTTAGATAGCTTGTTTAAAATGTAAATAGATTTGATACTTTTGTAGATGGTTTTGCCACAGCATAATAATTCCAATACAATCTTTGCAACTATAACCTGTTCTTCTCTATTTTTTTTTTTCTGACAGGGCAGGTAGAACTGATATTCATCTCTTAAGCTGAAATTTTGAAGTTACCTAGCCTCTTCAAGCACTTATAGACCTACATGCAATAAAGAAGGCTGACAACAAGATACCACCTTGCGAATGTAAAATTAACATGAGGGGATGCAGTAATTGTAATAACTCTCTCTCCTCTTATCTCCATATACTGCTACCTGATAATGTAATCACTGAACATTTAAACAATGCATGATACAGATATTGCTTTCTGCCTACAACAACAGAATTAATGGGAGGATTAATTTTGATAAACAGTTTTAATTGACAGTTCCACACACACCATATATCTCAAATAAAGAAATAAATATATGACTATATATTTCATATAATTATCATAAAACATATAACGATTATTAAGAACTCAAAATTGCTGTTCTAGGGCAATATCATACTGCAGAACAAGCACTTTAAATTTTGGGTTATGTCTGATGTAAAAGAAAACCTAAAAATGCAATCAGACTATAACTGAATGGAAATTACCTGGTCTATTTACTGTCTAAAGCAAGAAATGCTAAACTTATAGAGATGATACTTAGTTTGCTTATGGAAAAAAATAGAGAAAGTGAAGTTTCAGTAAGGAACTGTTTGAATTCAAAATATAAGACTTGGCCAAAAATATTGGAAGTTCCATTAGAACTGAATTTAAACTTATCATGTGATGTATTAAAAGACCAATTTTCTTGCCAGACAAAATTCTTAAAGATAGTATCTGACACAATTCTACATTGCCACCACAGCTGAAATCTTCTTCAAAACAATTACTTTGCATATACTGGGTAACAGCTTTACAATATTACAAAATTAAGTAATGAAATACATACATAACACTCACATCAATGTTTCAGTGTGCAGCTGGTATTGATAGGTGGCTTGAAAGCATTTGGCCTTAGAAAACAGAGCTACTTTGTGTTAAAAGACATTATTTGAGCGAGATATATAAACCCTCCTGCCTTTAAAACAATTGCTAATCAGCTGAGCAAATCCCTGATGGCAACTGTTTGATGATGCTGTTTCTGTTCCTTATCTCTCTGCATCACAAATGGTACCAAGAACACAGGATACTGAGAATATTTTGGACAGCTTGATCCTTCCATTGTAGGACATAGGACTGGCAGAGTGGGAGCACTTAAAAAAATCAATGTTTAACCTACTGATTTGCCTGTATACTTTGGGCAGGAGCTGAGTTTTGCTGTCTTTCATGCCAAGCTCATCCTCTTTCATTTGTTGCCTCCAGAAGGTGCAGAAGGAGCATGTTCCTATTCCTAAACAGGAGATGAGCGGGTTAGAGTGCTTTACAGTTCCTTTGGGATTCTCCAACAACTGCTACTTCATAATCTCACTTCAGATAGCAGACTCTTGAAGATCACTTAAAATCATCATTATTTTTGCATATAATTTGGTCTCATCACAGTCTGCAAAGTGTTCTTGAAGTATGTTCTGGCTCATTCTCGTAGATGTAGCTGGTGCAGGTGTGCACCTGGACTAAAATCACTCATCTTCCAGGATTTTAAACATTTCTTCTTTCAAAAGGAAAAACAGACATTTTTCTGTTATCCCTCCTCCCCCTTAACATAAGCATAAGAAATGCTTTTTAGAAGACTACTTCATGGTTGTTATGTGTTAACTCTGTTTAAAAGCAAATGCAATAAACTACCATCACCAAATAGCCTCCATTACATAATAACTTTAGCTTACTCCAGCTCTCTGAGGATCTGAGCAGTCTGAACAATATTTTCTCAAATATTACCAGGAGAAAAGAAACTACAGTTTTCGTGCAGAATAATGAAAGAAATGGGCCATGGATAGATCAGAAAAATAACTATTGCAGAAAATACTGGAATACAGAAGATATTAATGCAGCAGGCTTCTTTCAGGTTTGGAGTAAATAATATTTTTCACTCTGAATAGCCACTTGTTTCACAAAGCAAAAAGGAAAAAGGCAAGGGGGTATTTTCAAAGATCAGGCATCCAGTAAACTCACACAAGCAGGAAAATAGATTACCATTCTGAATTGAGATCTGTTTCTTTTTAACAAAAACTTCACCATGCAAAGATAAATATTGTGAGAAAAATCAAGGTCTTAATAAGATACCTGATAAGTTATGGCTGGTGAGGCCTTGAGAGTTAGGAAAGACAGCCCATGAGAGACAGGCTTTTAACGGGATTGAACACAAGAGAAAAAATTAGTGACAAACCATTTCATCATGGATACATCTGTCCTAAGAACAAACCAGAACATTCATTTGCACACAATACAATGTGCTGAAAGAGGTGCAACCAGGGAGAAGACAGGTATAACAAAGATAAGGGTGTACTGGATTTGGCATTAACCACGTTCAGAGCAATAAAAGAGGTGCATGGGATGAACAAAATCATCAAGGTTTGTAATACATGTTGATTGTCCACACTCAAGTAGATGGTCACAAAGTACACAAAGCAAACAGGGAAGTGAAAAACACAAGATTTTGCAAAAGCTCCTAGCAGAGAAAATTAGCAATAGTACAACATTCCTTTATAGCTACACTACAGAATCAAGAAAAAAAAGAATTTATATCCAAATATGACATGAGAAAAGAATATACAAAAAAATTCTTTTTACCATGGAAATATTGATAACATTTGCATCACTAGAACTATATGAAGTGAGTATTAGCAAGTTCTGGAATCTTCAACATAAGAAGGATATGGAACTGTTGGAATGGGTGCAAGAGGAGGGTCACGAATATCATCAGAGGGCTGGAGCGCCTCTGCTATGAGGACAGGCTGAGAGAGTTGGGGTAGTTCAGCCTGGAGAAGAGAAGGCTCGGGGGAGACCTTAATAGAGGCCTTCCAGTACCTGGAGAGGGGCTACAGGAAAGCTGGGGAGGGTTTTTTTATAAGGGCTAGAAGTGATAGGATGAAGGGGAATGGCTTTAACTTGGAAGGGGAAAGATTTAAATTAGACATTAGGAAGAAGCTGTGGATGCCCCCTCCCTCTTCAAGGCCAGGTTGGATGGGCCTTGAGCAGCCTGGTGTAGTGGGAGGTGTCCCTGCCCATGGCAGGGGGGTTGGAACTGGATGATCTTTAAGGTCCCTTCCAAACCAAAACATTCTATGATTCTGCGATTCTAAGTAAATAATGAAAAAGTTAAAATCTAGATTTTTAATAAATACAAGTTAAAGCAAATACTGGGACAGAGAGCTGTAAAATCATTGCACCCTATTTAAAACAAAATTAGAAAGGACTCTTTTACAAAGCACTTCGGAGCTCAGAAAATAAAGTTCATCATGATGCCTGCAGGCACATTATATGATCAAGATACACGTGCATGCAGTTCCAGGACTATGTGCACAGTTACAACTGCCATTAATGCCTAAAGGAAAGGAAAAAGTCCTTTAGATCATGGCATACATGAATGTAATGAAAAAGGTGGTGAACTCACTGTAATGTATTGCCTCAATTACCACACTAGAAAACAGAGAGACTGTTCTGATATAGTGCATTAGCTTCTAAGACTCAAAAAGACCAATAATGTGGGATGCTAAAATTTACCTGCTACAGATGATGTAACCTTTTTGCTCTCCAAGTCTCGTACATTCTACATACTCTATGTTCTACCTGGATACAAGGAGTCCAGGCCAGGCAAAGTGTAGCAATTCACTTTTCAGCTCTCTTGAAAACGGCAGTTCAAGAAAATGCTTTTATTCATGACTGTTGCACATGAGATTTTTTAAGGAAAGTGTAATTATATATTATAAGGGCTGTTTGGAACTAGCCATTATCAATATTATACTGAAATAATAATAACAACTGATTATGGCAAAATCCTAATGTCACAGGCAAAAAATACAAGGCGACGCAACCTAAAATTCAACTATACTTGATGGAAAAATAGCGTTAAACATTTTGGTTATGTCTAGGAAGATGTACCTGATTTTCCAGTTGGTTCTTAAAGCAAGTAAAAATATTTTCTTCTTACAAGAGCTGAGAAACATAACGAAGATGATGACTAAGACTGGCAGAAATCTAGAGTGATTGGTGAGGGAAGGATGAAAATGGTATTGGGATCACAGTCTCAATGATTTCACAGATGATGTTTTCCAAAACACGAAAGATTTAGTCATTTACTTGTTCTACTGTAGTATCTCAGCTCATTCAAGGAAACAGACTTTTGGCTGATACATGACAAGGAGTTAAGAGTAGCCCTTCTTTGATGTAAAAATATAATTATCAGAATAGTAGTTATTTGTGTATACCATACACATAATTTTTTTCATCACAGATATGGGTACACAGGAATAGTGAAAACTAAACATAATCAGTTCAGATTAATTTTGAAAAACTCTTGGCTCTTTCAGTGCTGTCTTTATAACACTATACAAAATACCACATTTACAACTTGAATGAGGCATATTATTCTTAAAAAAACCCTTTTTTTTGCATATGTTTTGTATAATACAGAATCTGGCTCAATCTTCCTGTTCCAGCAGGGACACCTGAAGACATTTGCCCAAGACCATGTCCAGATGGCTTTTGAACATCTCCAAAGAGGGAGACTCTACAATCTCCCTGGGCAACCTGTACCACTGCTCAGTCACAGTAAAAGTGATTCTTGATATTCAGAGGAAATCTCCTGCATTTCAGTTTGTCCCCATTGCCTCTTGTCCTGTCACTGAGCCCAGCTCCGTTTTCCTCACGATCTCCTTTTGGGCATTTACATACGTTAATGAGATCCTCCTGCAAACTTTGTTTCTCTTAGAAATAAATGTAGTAAAACAGTGAATAAAATATGTAAACAATAAAAGATTTTTTTTAAATAAACAATCTTAATGTAGCTCATAATGAATTAAGTCTCCTTAGGGGCAAAATAGCCTAACCTTTGAACTATGGGGCAAAAGGTATAAAAGAGAAAGCCATGAATTTTTAGAAGAAAGTATACGAAATTTAGAAACAGTTCATGATGGATGTCTTGATATGATAGTATATTCTTATCTATTTTTTTCATACTTTAACCTACATGCAAGTATATAAAAAAAAAGAAATGGCCTCAGGAATATCTGAGAAAGGAATGCAGTGGTAATTTCCATGTGCCTAATAGAAATTGGCAAGTGATATATTGGAATACTAAGGAAGCCAGCACCTACTTAGCAACATGCTAATCAGAACTGTGGTGAGTCACATCAAGGACATATTCACTAGATGTGGTATTTGTGACAAACTATTTCCCAAAATAGACTCTGCTTCTATAGGCCTTCAGCTGTGTGCATTTTAATGAGCTGAAGTCTCAAATAAGTAATGATTCTGTAACAGTCTGTTGTGGTCTGAGGTCTAAATCAGGAACTCAGAGGTAAATCAGAGGTGAGACCTACATTAGAGCCATCTAAAACCTACATCGGTCCGTGGCAGCTTGGTAAGATCATTGAATAAATGGTATAACACTAGTCAAACAGAATACAAATATGACTGTACAGTGTTTTAAGCAACATTACAAATATTTTGGAGTACTTACAATAAAAGGAACAGGGACTTTTGGGTGAAAATACTGCTTCTTATGCTGACCTACCAAATATGAAAAATGTAACTGTAAAAAGTTGTACAGAACCTACATCCTATTGGCTGCATCAAAAGGTTCAAGTAAGAAAGTGAATCTCAGCATTGAGAACAAAGGCACTAACATGTTCTAATACTTCTGTTATGTATGAATATTAATTTTGGCATCTATAGTTTTTGTTTATAAATAGGGAGGCACACGGTTGGGTTAGACAACTGGGGTTTTAAAAGAAGTAAGCGACTTGAGCCTGACACTGATTCCTGACTGATGTACACCTACCAAAATAACTTCGTTAGCCTACCACACACATACAGACAGCAGAATGGACATATGTAAAACTCTGTTCAGTTTGGTGTTGGAAAGTAGGGATGCAAAATTTAAATGGTGAGTTTTAAAAGTCTGGACTCATGATTTTTAAACATTTGTAAATGTTAAAGTTAATAATGAGTAGTTCCTTGATCAAGTTGCTTTTCAAGATTTGTATGGATTTCAGTGGAATAAAGCAAACAATCCTGAAAAAGCTGGTGTTTCCTGCTTTTCCTGGACAGTAGGAACTACACTTAACAGGTTTTTCTCAGCTAACCACATCTGAGGCTGTATGGCCTGAGGTTCATAATTCCCCATCTTTTCTGTCCTCCTCTTTCTTTTTTATATCCTAGTTAAGTTCACTGAAAAAAAATACACCATATTTGTTATTGTGAAGGTTTCAGTTTGAACAATAGGGTAAAATACGGATAGTTTTATAATTCCCATATTATTACAGACCTGGTGAGAAACAAGAATTCAGACATCCAGTAAGTCTTTCTCTATTGCGAGCCAGAGGGAATTGGTATAATTTGGGAAGAAATACTGTGGTTTCTTGAAACACCAAATGTTTATTTAATCAGTTACCAGGGAGAGTATGACTCCTTCCAAGAAAGGTACATTGTGTTTTACACCATTTGTAATAATAAAGCTACCTTTCTGTCTGAGGTTCTGTACACTGCAGAGGGACTTTAAACATATTTTTGGCTTTACTGGTAAAGATAGGGATTATTTTGCTCCAGGTCATTTAATAAAGATTACACTCCTACATATTGTTCTGTGTCAAAATTGTATGCGTCTGCTTGTTTCACAACAGATGGCTGCATTTCAGTAGTTTTATATGGGAGATGTATATGGAAAGTTGAAATAAAATATTCATTGTAATCCAACTTCTTCCAGTTGCTTTAGTTGTACCAATCAAACCTGATGTCATGCTGCAGAACTTTCAAAATATAAATTTATAACTGTGCTTCTCTTAATCCTGGGTCAAGATTTATGTGGAACAGTTGTAGAGAGAATGTAAATCAAGTGTATTTCATATTGTAGCACCCTACCAGTCATTGTTCTAGGAGACACTCCAATCTGCAAAATACAAGAAATAAGATACCTTGATATATGGTCCTTCTGTTTTAAGGGTGAAAGAGCATATGTAATTCTGAGGACAGAACTTTAACCTCTGCTTCTAAGCTTTAAGTGAGCGATTTCTCATGGCAGCCATTTTTTTGGAGCTTTTTTTTCTCCCCATTTTGCAAGAGTATCACCAAGATAAATTGCAAACCTTTTTTTTAAAAAAACAAAATATGAAAGTAAATATGTGATTATTTGGTTCACAGAGACAAGACTATTTTCACTGTTCTAATTATAGCTTAGTGAAAAGTTTATTGTTTTTTCATGTAAACGTAGGTTTAAACCCAACAGAGAGGAGAGGAAAATGTTACTTTAGCACTATGATTTTGGCTTCAGTGATTTAGTATTTTTCTTGTTACAGAGGAGAAGAGCTGGTCTCTCCTCCTTTGGGCTTTTGTCACCAAAGATTCATTCATGAAACACCTAATGTCTAATGAGGAAGCAATGCAAAGCCTCAAAGCTAAAGATCAAAGTGAATAATGATCTAATATACCAGGTGAGCCCACTGAAAAAAAATAGGAAAACGAGCTTGAGCAAGGGCTCTTAAAGTCCGCTTCTCTTTCCTGCAAAGCAGGCTGCTACTGAATCACAAGCCCACATGCAGCTGCTGTAATTCAGTGGAAACAGGATTTTCTGGCTAGTTTTACGAAGTGGTTTGTATTATTCGAGGACGAAGTAAGAGATGCTGGGGAGAAATCGCTGTTTTGAGGAGAAAAAGAAGTTAAACCCTCGGGCTTACTCCTTCTTTAAAAGCAAACCCTGCCTTTCTTCATTCCCACTCCCCTCGAGACGTGGAAGGCAGGGTGAGGACGCTCTCCTGGCTCCCCTGAGCCCCCTTCACACCCCTGTCTGCCTCCATGACGGGGCCCGCCGCAGCACGCCCCCTCTCGAGAAGCCCCGCCTCCCGCCCCGCTTCCTGCGCGGAGCCGCTCCGAGTGCACTCAGCGCCGCGCCCACCCGGCACTAGCCCCACCCCCTACAGGAGCAACCACCAAATCAGAAGCCGCAACTCGTGCCTGACTGACAGGTGACGTCGACCAATAGAAGTCCTCACTGGAGGAGGCGGAGCGCCTGCAAGTGGGGGCCCTGCTAACACCGCCCATTGGGTGGAGCCGAGGGGCGGGGCACCGGCCTGGGGCGAGGCTCGGCGGTTAGGGGCGTGGCCACCGCACGCTGGGGGCGTGGCCTCGGTGGAGATATTTAAACCCGGCGCGGAGGGGCTCGGCCGTTCAGTCGGCGCAACGCCGCGGGAGGGGCGCCCGTCGGTTGCGGGCAGCGCTCGGCGCCGTCTGTTTAATTCTGCGCCCGTGTGCCGGGGGGGACTCGTCCCGCCTGGGTCAGCAGCTCCCAGGGCGGGACTTCAGCCCCGTGCGCGTCTGCAGAGGGATTTCTGCGTGCCCGTTGTGGGGGAGCCGCTCCTCTCCCCGCTCCCGGCCGGGTGGCTGCGGCGCTTCCCTCTGGATGCGTCCCCGCAGCCCCGGGCGGGAGGCGGCCAGGGGGAAGCGCTGCCTCAGAGGATTTACTGCCGCCTGGGACTCGGACCTGCGCCTCCTTGTTCCCCGCGGGGGGACCCGGCGCCGCTGAGATGGACGAGAAGTACCTGCCCGAGCTGATGGCCGAGAAGGACTCGCTGGACCCGTCCTTTACCCACGCCCTGCGCTTGGTCAACCAAGGTGAGGGCACGGCGGTGGGGACGAGCCGGAGTTGGTGGCGGCGGCCGCCGAGGATGCTCACTGTTGAGGGGTTTCCTCTTGGGTTTGCTCGGTGGGTTCCAAGCTGCTGTTCTCTGGCTCCCACCCTATTCCATCCCTTGGTGAGGAGCGGGGCTCCCCTGCACCCCGGGAGGCTCCCCGTGTTCCCCCCGGGCAGGCGCGTCCTCTCCCCGAGCCAGCAGCTCCTGCCTTCCCGAGTTCCATAGGTGCGCTCTACAATAGCGAAGGCATCATCGCTGGCCGCTGGAGTTATAAATTATTCCACGTTGCATTGTTGTGCGGAACAGCTCAGGTTTTCTGCGCTCTGCTTGGGCTTCAAGTCCATTAGTATCCCAGGTTTTCCTATTTCACCCTGCTAAAACACTTCTGAAAAATGAATCACTTATTGTGTATACGCGAGCCTTTTTAAAAAGGAGCCTTCAGCTGATGTCCTTTCCAAGGAACTTTTGGCTCTGTAACTATAATATTAAGGCACCAACCATACATTTGGCAAATCTTTTAAAAACCCAAAAGCATGTTTTCTTTTGCAATTATGTAATGCCAGATAAGTGATGCCTACCCCTTCGTACCTGATGTGTTAGAGATGCTTTACAGTGCTAGCGCTTTGTTTCAGTGATACTGTATCAAATTCAGACGTCACTCTGTGTAATTTACCATATGATTTAGTGGGAATTTGGAAGTATTGTGTAATTGGTAAGCGACTTTTGAATATAGCTCTGGAGAGACAAACACTTGATATAGTGCTTGAGATGGACAAGTGGAATGAGTTACAAACTGATGTTCTAATGTAACTTAATGACAGCTGAAATGATTTTGTAGAGCTGAGCTAGTGTACTTTACTGCCTATAACAGGGATAGGTCTAAATCAATGTGGCTTCTTTTAATGCATTGTTCTAGTTTTTGTTGTGTAATGGAGTGCAAGTGCTCATCTCTGAAACAGCAGGAGAATCAGCTGAAATATTCTTGAGTTAGGGATAGCTGTCAATTTCAGCTATGGGATGTGTATGTAATTTGTAGTTGCATTGCCTCAGATAGTTGGTAGTTTGCATATTTTTCCTAACTTTGGAAAAATACCACTGTTCATAGTGGGAGAAGGAGAATCTTGTTAATAAATAGAAAAATAATAAAAAACTTGTTAAAATTTAGCTTGATGGCTTGGAATTTAAAGCTTCAAACTAATCAAGTTTCAGCTAAGGAAGAATCTTTTTACATTTTTTTAGACAGTCACAGGACTTTATGCTTACTGCTTTACAAACAGTGTTTATGGAAGTAGATACAACTGTATGGCTTTTGTGGTGTTTTGGGACTATGATAGCTTTGTGAGATTCTCATTGAAAGGAGTAATTAGAGGACAGACAAACTTCTGCCTGGTGTTATCATGTAATAATTGGTATCTGTGTGCATACTTTCAACACCAAAAATAAATGATGCTGTCAGTGAAAAAATCAATATAGACATGGATCTCATGTCTTCACTCTAGTATTTCTCTAGATTTTTTGTTTACTTTGACAGTCAAGTTTTGCGTTAAAACTGGAGCACTTACCACAGATGGGTAAGAAACTGGGTATGACTATCAATCGGTTAACTGTAGTTTAAAATGCTAATTTATATAGTATCTGTGTGAAGGATATTTTAGGCAACTGTAGACTCACCAAAACCAAATAAGGTGAAGTGACTGTATAATACAAGAGGGAACTCTAAGAGGAGATATCCTGTCATGACGCTAACAGTGGCTGTTTTTTCTTCTCAGTTGTGATTCTGTGCAGTTAAATGAAGGCAAATATTAGTGGAAATGTTTATCTAATAGTTCTGGCTTGTATTTCATATGTCAGGCCCACTGAGTTCTTTCAATGATAGTTTAGTGAGCAGGCAAATGAAATGACTTGTCTAGTGTTTTAAACTGGATTTGTTTAACTTTTCAGTTTAGAATGAAACATGGTTCTCAGTTTGGCTTCTTCCAGGTGTGTATTAGAATGTATTAGCAAAGGCTTTAAGCGCTTAAAATAGCCAGCTTAAAATTGAGATATCCTTTTGATGTTTTAACAGTATTACCTTTACTATCTGAATTTAGTTAAGCTGAAATACTTCAGATCAAGACAGCTTCCTTCAGAAACTCAAGACTGATTTATAAAAATTATATAGTTGAACTAGTAAATCCTTCCAAGGAGCTGGAAGGATTGAAGTGTGTATACTGCATAGACACCAGAGTCAAATCACTCAAAAATTTCAAACGGTGTTGAAAATTGATTTCTAGAGAAGGTATGTGTCTAGACTTAGGAAATTTGTTAATTATAGTTCACAAATTGAAGTGGACACATTTGCATATTATGCTTATAATTACAAATTATAATTTGGTTACACACAAATTACATAACTTTAAATTATATGAGGAAAAAAGCAGAACTTGATGTGCTTTTAGAGTTCCAGGTTGTCCTTCCAGTTGAAAAACAGTGAGGCAATCACTAGGATGCTGCATCTCCTCTTGCCCTAACAAAACCTTATTTTAAGCATTTTGAAAGTATTAAAATCAAGGATCAGTATACTTTATTGCTCCTACATAGTACATGGAAGTGCTGACTTCTCTTTTTGAAAACTCTGCTCAAGTATTTGTCTTGTTTCTTTGGCATGCAGGGGTAAGACTGGATGCTTAAATTTTGCTTTAGACATTAATTGAAACAATCATGCACTGCTTAAAGTAGGAAACTTTTGCAGGAGACTAGACTAATCCTTTGCTCTAATTAAGATGATTTACTTGTGTACTTGAATGGTAAGCCTTCCTAAAAGGGATATTTTTACCTGTAAACCTTTGAACATATTATAGATTGGAAGTAGACTTATTTTGCATATGTAGTAAGGTGACCATGCTAATAGGATTAATTAGCAGCTGGTACTAGACAAGGGGAACTAGAGCCTTATGTCCAATTATCTTGTTATAAGTTCTGTAATTGAAGAACCTCTGAAAAGATAAGCTTCTGTGAAGAAGTAAGAGTTTAGTACATGCGTATTTGTATTTTTCCTATCTTTATGCAGAATCTGAAAAATTTTTTATGTGAAAGCGATGTTCTGAAAACAGGCAGGTTCTTTGCCATTGGAAGGCACTTAGTAGTGTTACTTTTTAACCTCTTCAGACTTTTATTTTGAAGGCTGACTTTGCATTTGGGGTTATATGTACATGTTGGTAAGCATGAGTAATGTTCAGGAGTGATGCTGTAGAAAGTGAAAGATCTATAAGGGAAGAGTTACTTTATCTTCATTGCCATATTTCACGTCTTATGCATAGTGTTGATTTATGACAAGTATTTTAAGAATGTTGGGGAAAGTATATGAAATTGGAGATGGAAAGAGCTAACTAAATCAAAACATGTTGATACCGGAAGTGTTTTGTAACAGAGGAGACATTAAAATGGGTGCCTGGCACTTGTTCGATTTGTGTTATGTTGCATGTGTAGGTGGAGAGGACTCTAAAGAAAGTTAGGGCAGCTGAAATCCTAATGAGTCCTAATGCCACTACTGAAAGAGAATGTACACTTCTCTGTATGGCTATATGTGTGGAATTCTTCCTTGCAAGCTCATTTTCACTACTTTGAGATATGAGGTAATATAAGGAATAAGAAGCCTTCCTATCAGTAGGTGGCTGTATATGCTAGCTGTACAGCAGATGACTTGACTGAAATGTGTGGCTAGTAGTGATCACTCACGTCAGATTTTGAGTAGTTCAGTCATCACAAATCAGTACCTGTCTAAATATTGGGGAGACTGGAGAGTGAGGGAAAGTAGTTTCTGTATTGTGGAGAAATATTAAGACTGGGTTTTTTAGTCTATAAGGGGAGGGGATAGCTTTGTAGAAGTGGTTGAAGTGGGAACCTAGAAATTAAGGTTCCCTAGAAGTTGCGTATTGGGAATAAATGTGCCTTGGTGTGCAAGGGCTCTGTTTAATTTTTCACCAAAAATTTTTGTAATAAGATGCACTTGGTTTTATTTAGTGAAGTCACATACATAGCTTAAAATCAGTTTGCTACTGAATCATGTGCTTCCCTCTAAAGGGTGTTTCATGGCATGGAACAGACATGGACTGGGAATAACCAGCACATGGTGTTACATGTACTCTGTTGTGTGTAACCTCAAATTCTCCTTTATTTCTCATTGTAGTCTCAATCATAGGAGCAATGCCTGTTTCATGTGTCCTGCTTTTAGAGGCTGGCAAAATGCTTTATGAAGGTTATAGGTGTTTTGTAAAGCAAATATAGCTGAAGAAAGCTACTGGGGTTTTAAGACTGCTTGAAGTATGCTGTTTTTTGTAATGATTGTTTCATTGCTTTTAGTGTAGTGAAGCTTCATGGGGGAAGTGATTCCAGTCTTGGTCTCTTAAAAGGCTGGTGAAGTGATTTATCAGGTATTCCAGTCATGTTAAGAGAGCTGCTGTTAAATGCAGCTGAAGATCGTCACAGACACTTCACCCTGGGCTCCTCTGTTCTGAGGCATGACTCCAGCCTGCAGACACTCAATGATCACGTTTGGTCTGAAGCTGACTTCTAATTCACTTGCACACGTACTTTGGCACTCAATGAGAGAGATCGAATTTAAAGGTTTCACATTTAAACTGACATGGTTTGTCACTTCCAATTCTTTTCGACACCAGCCATGCAAATTAAAACTGTAACCTTCTGAGTACTTATTTACTAAAGAAATCAGAAAGAAGGTCACCGCACTGAATGGCTGCTCTTTGGGCCATGGCTTGTTTGACTTACATAGATTTTAAACACATGCAAGTTACATAGCCTTTCTGCCCTCTGAATTCCTCCCCTCCCTTGACTTCAACTTCAGTTAGAATTAAAGGAATGGGAGAATTTAGGATATGCTTTGATTTTAAACAATTGGGTATCCAAGTTAAAATTGAGCAGCCTCTAAAGTATTTGGTGTAGTACTCTGTGGCTTTTTAATTGGTATTTAGCAGTTCCTATAAAAGCGTGTTTAAAGGGATTAACTGGTAACTGACACACCTAATATTTTACAACGAATTAACTAAGTGTTCTTAAAGGAACTCTGCAGGAATTTTGCAAGCTCTGTTTACATTATTCATACTGTTTTTCAAATAGAAATATAAAGGATAAGACACTTATACTGGAGAGGTGAAGTGTCTTGATGAAGTGGGGTTATGTGCAAAGATGGATACCAGAGACCTGGGAACATGAGTGTCAATTGCGTGATGGGAGCAGTTCTGGGAATCACTTTAGTGACCCTCTAAACTGATGATGGAATGTCTGGATGAAAAAGTCCAGGTGAAAAAAAATCACAGTGCCTTAGCAATGGATGATTTACTCAAATCAAATATAAGAACTGGTAGGTTTTGTATCTCGACATCCAATTCAAAATGAGATACATTGCTGGACATTTGATCCTTATTAAATTGTTAGGCTCTTTACTGAACTGACAATAACTTTAGACATAGAGTGGATGTGGGCTGGCTGTTCATGATGAGGAGCAAATTAGAGTTGCGACTGGAGAGGTGGAATGAAGAAACATTAAGCTGACAGCTGTTATTTTTGAGTGTCTCAACAGCTGAGCAGTGCATGTTTTATTATTTTTGTTTACCCTATCTTAAAATATTCTTTTGCTAAATTTCCACTTTGCCATATTTATCACTTATTGTTTTTTTGTGTTGTCATCTTTAATTTTCTTATTGTCAAGGTAAAATTAATAAGAAACTAAAGCTAAATGGATTTCCTTCTGTTCTCCATTTCCAGTTGCTGTTTGCTGGCTGCCTTCCATTTCTTATTTTGATATGTTTATCAGACTTTTGGCTGCAACTAGCACTAGCTCAATGGGAACAAAGTTGCAAGGCAGCAAACAAATGTCAGTTTAATGCATGTAGTTGGTAAATCTTTCACATTTTTGCCCTACATAGGTATTCTTTTGTAGGTCTGTCTTTTCTAGGAAGAATTTCTTAGCAAAATAATTCGAAGCCTGAAAGATTAGAAATCTTTTCAGTAAACCTATTGTTCTTGCACTTAATCCAAAAGAAAATTAGTTATAAAAACTGCTGCTGTGCTTATCTTGGTATAATGTAGTGACAGTGAAAATATGAATTTGCAAATCCTTCGAGGATTTACTGATTTTCTAAACTTTATTAATCCATCTGGATTGCACAGAAGGAATAATCAGTAGGGGAAGATACCTTTTTGTGGACAAGACAAAGAATCTAGGTAGAAGTCAAAATTGCTGTCACTCTGGCACTGAATACTTGCTATGTTTACTGAATGCTTAGAGAGCTAATATCTGTAGTGTCTCACAGCCTGTGGTTATCCTGTAACAGTACTCTGGAAAGCAGATATGTTTGAAAGCATGAAGCTTGACAAGTGTTCAGCCAGTTCTTCCTGTTGCTTGGGGATAATAGTTTAAAAGATGTAGAAGAGGAAGGACTGCTTCTAATGCAGTCATTCTTCCTTTCATATGCCTCAAAGTTTTCATTGCCAGTTCCTTTTAGTCTGTCCTAATTAACTAAAGGTGGCTGTGAAGCACCAGTCCTGATGCATCTCTGGTCAGCAGCCCTGTTTTTGATCCTTAAGCTCCTTAACAGTCTCAGGATTGTATGTTTGTTTCTTCTGCTGCCAGGCAGGGATGATGTGTCCTGTTGTGTGTAGACTTGAGGGACGTAGCTCTATGGTGTAAACAAGCAAAGTGAAGAAATCACCCTTTTCTCTTCTGCCTACATCCAACATTAAATGATGAATTTCACTTTTGCAAAGTGAAAAACACTAAAGTCCATGTCTGTTTGATTCATTCATAGCTCTTTGTTATGCTTAACTGTCATAGAATTGTAGAATGCTTTTGGTTGGAAGTGCCTTTACAGGTCATTTAGCCCAACCTCCCTTCAGAAGCAGGGTTGTCTTTAACTAGATCATATTGCTCAGAGCCCTATCCAGCTGTTGAATATTTCCAGGGATGGGGACTCTAGTACCTCCCTGGGCAACCTGTTGAAGTGTCTCACCATATACCCTTTCCTGAGTTAAAGAAACCAGATTTTTCTTGTTTAAACCTACCTCCACGCAGTTTGAATAAAATAATATGCTCCATTTGTACCATCACAGAAGTTCAGAAACCTAGAATGATACTTCACTTTACTAATCTGTTTCATGACTGTATTCAGCCTGCTGCTTCTAGGATCAAGAAGTTCTAATTTCAAGGAAGGTCATGCTTTACAGGAGTTCCTCAAAACCTTTGTGGTAGGTGGAGTTCCTCAAAGTAAAGCAGTTCAGACTAATGGTTTGGCTCAGTTTCTCCATTTAAATCCTGATGTGTATGGATGAGCTAATCTGCTTCACTTTCTGCTTCACAGCAGGGAGGTTGCGGTGATACCATTAACTCTAGTTAACACTTGCTCTTTTTCTAAAGAGATACTGATGATATCCCTGGCTGAAATGTGGCACCTTAGTACTCAGTCTCAAGACTGAACAGGACTACTGTGCTGCAATTTGTGTGGTGTAACACAACTGGTCTTAAAGATTCTTTTCACTTACGCCTTGACCTTTTCATTATACCATGCATCCATGGTCTGGAAAAATGAGTATTTTCTTGGCCTGTTGTATGAAAGCATACAACAGAAGATTTATCATGTGTTTAAAGCTTACTGTGTCTGTTGGAGACACTTGCTCTGCAGATACTTGAAGTCATCACAGAAACCTGTTGATACCATGTGAACCAAATGTTGCAGTGATGTAAGTGTAGTCACATAAAATTGAGGTGATTAATGGTGGAATCAGATATGTTTGGGTTGGAAGAGACCTTAAAGATCATTTTGTACCAGCCCCTATGGGCATGGATAACTTCCACTAGATCACGTTGCTCAAAGCCTCAGCCAACCTGGCCTTGAACACCTCCAAGGATGGGGATGTTCATGACTTTTCTGCATAATCTCTTCCACTGCCTCTCACCCTCACAGTAAAGAAGTTCTTCCTAATATCTATTTGAAATCTACCTTCTTCCAGCTTAAAACTATTCCCTCTCATCCTATTGCTGCACTCCCTGATAAAGAGCCCCTTCCCAGCTTTCCTGTAGGCTCCCTTTAAGTACTGGAAGGCTGCTTTAAGGTCTCCTTGGAGCCTTCTCTTCTCCAGGTGGAACAATCCCAACTGTCTCAGCCTGACTCCAGAATGCAGTACTCTAGGTGAGATCTCATGAGAGCAGAGTATAGGGGAAGAATCACCTCCCTTGTCAATTGCTGATCATACTTCTAATGACCTTTTAAGACTTCTTCCAACCTTATTTTTTCTGTGAATTTGGAAATCCCTGGAAATATGAAGGGTTAGTATGAGCACACTTTGGGCAAAGTGCTCCACAATGTATTTTCATGTAGGATACCTATAGAACATTTTAAATAGAATCATAAACCATTTGGTTGGAAAAGACCTTTGAGATCATCAAGCCCAACTGTACCTGTCCACTCCTAAACCATATCCCTGAGCACCTCATCTACCAGTAAATACCTCCAGGGATGATGACTCAACTGCCTCCCTGGGCAGCCTCTTCCAGTGTGTCGTAATCCTTTTGGTGAAGAAGTTTTCTGTGATATCCAATCTGAATCTCCACTGGTGCAACTTGAGGATGTTTGTTCTGGTCCTATCACCTGTCACTTGTGATATATATAGTGATGCAGAAATTTGTTGAGGATGGAACTTATTCAGGAACGTTTTTGGATGCTATCATTGTGTTAGCGATAGGTCATTATGCGGTTTGTGATTTTTGCGTGGAGCCTTTTCTGAAGGGCTTTGCCAAGAGTCTTTTGGATTTTGGAATGCAGCGCCGTTCCCGCCGGCCGGTACCGTCCTGAGCAGCAGCGCTGGTGCGGAGCCGCCAGGGGGAGCCGGCGCGCAGCCCAGCGGGCGCTGCCGTGCTCGGGCGGGAGCGGGAGCTGCTCGGGGGTGCGGGGCGCCCGCGGGGTTCCGTTCTCGCAGTAGCTTGTGCAGCCAGATGTCTTCTGTGTGCTGCTCCTGAAATCTAATGTTGGGTTAACTGAGACTGTGGTACTTGGAGAATAATTTTCTGTGCTGTTTCTCACCTGTCTTCACTGTGTGAACACAAAGAAGTTGATGCTCAAGGCTTAATTGGTGACTGACCTGTTTGAGTTGGCCATTGGTTGCATCCTTCTGCTCGCCCCTGTTGTAGGTATGTCTTTGCTGCTCATACCCTGACCCCAGGCCTCGGCTCAAATGCAGCCTGGAGGCAGCTGGCATAGAAATGCTTTAGCTCTGCACAGAGGGCTTCCAGGTATAACAATCATTATAGAATCATTTGGTTTGAAAAGACCTTTGAGTTCAAGTCCAACCATAGCTATCCCCTACTAAACCATGACCCTGAGCACCTCATCTACCCATAAAGATAAGTGAACACCTGCAGGGATGGTGACTGAACCACCTCCCTGGGCAGGCTGTGCCAGTGCCTGATAACCCTTTTGGTGAACAATTTTTTCACTATATCTAATCTGAACCTTTCCTGGTGCAAGTTGAGACCATTTCTTCTCATCCTATCACATCTTACTTGGGAGAAGAAACAAACACCCACATCACTACAACCTCCTTCCTGGTAGTTGTAGACAGTGGTAAGGTCTCCGCGCAGCCTCCTTTTCTCTAGGGCAAACTTAAATGTGTGTGTGGGAGCTGAAATAGCTTTGGCCTATGCTGTTCCCTTGTGTGCTTTAACTAGCAAGTCTGCTGTCAGTCAATTCAATTTAATACTCCATTCAAAATAAATACTTTGTCAGACTGTCAAACTAAGCTCTTAGAATATACATTTATTATCAGCTGATTAAATGGAGAGTGCATAACTATCATAATGCTATTTATAAATCATTTGATCATAGATGAACTTATGGAATTTACAGATCTCCAGAAATAATAGCCTTTGTTTGGAACACCAAGTAGTAGTTCACATAGTTCAATATAAGGTTAATTAAAAATGGTGACGTGTGTTTCATTATCATATAAGTAGCAAGTAGAGGGCTGTGAGATCAGCTCTATGAACTCTAGACAAATTATCCTTTTTAAATTAATGTTCCTGATAGAAGATAATGGATTTGATTTGCTTTCTTAACCAATAGATTGTAGTTTCTTTAGACTTCAATGGTATGTTGAGCACTGTGCTAAAGTGATGTATTCTGCCCCTGAGTGACTTGTCGGTCCTCAAGGCATTGATCGCTTATTTTTGTCAGTATGCTCAAAGTGATGACCAAAGCTTCCTTTGGCTGGTTGTCTGGGCTAGAAGTCTACTTCTCATACATTACTTGCATGAAGATGATGCTGAGTAGTTAACTGTTATCCAGTTTGCTCGATAACCTGCTTGGTCTTTCTGCTGGGGAAAACAGTGACATGGATAAATTAAGAAGTAATTCTCTTTACTGTTAGGATGAAGTAGGATATAACTATAGGTTTCACCTCTACAGTCCTTTCAGAATGGTTTGCTTAACTTGATGTTATTGTATTGAAGTAATACCTGGCTAGAACTCAAACCTATAGTTTGAAGTCAGTCAATTTTTCAGGGTAACTATTAATTATTCCTAAGTCTGCAAATGGTGCTAATTGTGTAGGTGTGTCTTGTCAGCATTATTACAAGGTATTTTTGGGCACCTCATTTGAAAGATTTTTGGTGCTTTGATAAAAGCAGAGATATGAAGCTTTTCTGCAGAGTCATCTGAAAAGGGCTGAGTGCAGGGAATACAGAAAGCAAATATAGTTCTTTTGTAGAGATTTGGCACCTCAAAACATTGCTGTGAGCACTTGTCAAGCTGTGTTGTAATAAAAAGCATTATTTTCCCTTCATTTTATTGATGACTAATTAGCTATTTGAGCTGTATCATTTACAGTCAATAAGCTTTTGGTAATAGCCCCTCTTCACCTTACAGTATTTCATCCTGAAGATGACTATACTGACACAGGAGAATTTTTTATGTATAACTAATTGAAATCTGAGCAGAATAATGAATGCAATTTCAAGCTAGGTCATGAAATGAAGAAATAAGAGCAGATGGCCCCTTCAGAAAAACAGATCAAAGAGAATCCATGCTCCTGGGCAGCTACAGAGTTAGTCCCTAGCTTCTTGTCGAGAGGTACTGTCAATAGATACTTATTATGAAAAGGTAAAATAAAAGTTGTTTGAATTTAATGAAAATGTTTTTGTCATTCACAGCTTTCTGATCATTTAATGTTATGTTGATATTAAGATGAGCGAGTAGATTGGAATCGTAACCTGTTGAATTAGTTGTGTGTTGCTTCAGGAAGGGGTACTACAAAAGACAATCCTGGGACTGTAGTTCCATTTACATTCAGCAAAGATTTACTCTAGCGTTTCTGGTGTTTTCTTACTCTGTGAAACACTGATGATTGTGTCTTTAAACCTTCCTGTCAAATATGGTGGAGGTATGTGTGCCTTTATTGCTCCTGATGTCTTGAAGAGTTTAACTTCTCCCTTCTTAAATATTCTTTCCAGGTTTATTAGTGAATAGTTGGATCTCTTTCAGTTCAGTTAAGCGCTTTTATTTCTTGGGTTTATGCAAAGTAGCACATTTGTGCATTTTAGGAGGTTATTCTCTTTGTAACTAGGTAAGTCATTCTTACAATGAATCAAGAAGGCAAAGTAGGATTTGGAAGTTAATGTACACCGACCATTCTTCAGGAAGACTTAAACATGGGACCATAAGTATCCATTATGACTGTTTTGATCTTTTGTTCTTCCTAAACTCTTATTCTTTGCTTCTCTCTACTAGTGAGGAGTGATAGAACAATCTACCATATTAAGTGGTTACTGCTGTCTCAGCTGACCTTTGGGCACCTAGAGCCTGAATTTCTTATACAGCTGCATTTTTTGAAATGCATCATTTTTGTCCTCTGCTGCATCTAGAAGGTAGCATGATTCTGTACTTTTGGTAACTGGTGCATCAAAATTTCCTTTCCTACATAGAAGCAATTTAAACATCACTGAACCAAGAACTAATGGCACCCCAGGTTCTTGGCGTTTGCACTTTTCTTATTGTTTTTTGGCAGACAAAAGTGATGAAGGAGCAGAAACCTGAATATATGTGATTCTGAAGGCAAGATGAGGACAGACACGGCAGGCGTCTCTGGTTAGCTGCTTCTGCATTTTTCCAGTGTTACTTGTATCTGAATGACCAGTTCAGCTTTGATTTTATTGTCTCAGCTGGAATGTGGATTACTTCCCTGGCTGTGGGTTGTCCCACTGCACTCAAATATCAGCTGCCTTTTGCCTGTAGCACTTCCCTGTACTTGATTATTTCATTTAAAAGAATGTACTGAAATTTGCTTTTAACTATATAGGAATTACTACCACAAGAAAATTCATAATGGACATGTTCCTCAGTGGAAAAAGTTGTAATGTTCCGTGAAAGCTGGGACTTTGAAATCGGCTTGGTTTAAAGTAAAACAGTAATGGTTCTAAAATTCATCACTTATAACTACACAAGATAATGTAGCTTCTGAAACTGCTGTAAAACTGAGGTATCGTGTTTTCTGCTTCCACATAAGCACTTGATTTTAAACTGTCTTCAGAACAAATTTGTAAGACAACTGAATTTGCAATATCTTGACTCCTGATTAATTGCACAGAGCATCATGCAGGTGCTCTGCTTTTTGCAGCTGTAACATAACCATGTCTATAGGACAAACGACCTTGGGTTTTTAAAAATACTTCTTAGTGAAGATGCTTTCTTACAAACAACTTTACTAATATGAAATATTATTCAGAAGGAATAACCTAAAACTAAACATGAAGACACTTTCTTCAGATAAAGTATATTTTTGGAACTTTTTCCTATGGCAAGTAGAACCATACCATAAATACTACTAAAAACTGTAGTTTATTTTAACTTTCTTTGCAAGGTATGTTTCAGTGAAAACTTGGTGTTGTAAGTAGGTAGGTATTTGAGATTTATGCAGGTATAAATTATAGAAGTGTTTAATTTTTTCTTAAATATAGAAAATTGAGTAATGTTCTATTGTGAATGTTGGAAATACTAGTGTAAGGGGAAAAACTTCCTCTGACAGATGCCATAAAACTTTTAAGATTACTTTCATCAGTAAAAGTGCCACATGGATGAATACCTGGTCCTGTGGAGAATAGGCTTAGAATTCACTTCTTTCCTGGAGAAACTGATCTGTTGGCAGATGCTAGTTCCTTCCCTTGTGAGTTGCAGCTGTAATGAATTCATGAGTTGAGCTTTCAAGGTTTATCACACTTCTAGGGAAGTCTGATCTTGGTCTAAAATTTCATGAAGAGATTCAGCTGATTGAGAGTAAGTTTAATGGAACAATATTTAGTGACAATTGAATGTGGAAGCAATGTGCTTAATTGCGTAGTATGTATCTTCATGTACAGGAAGGATATTTGGATTCACCTGCTATTGGACACGTGGAAGGGATAGTAATAAGTATTTATCCCTCTGCTAGTTAAAAATTGAGGATGGTAAGAGTTTAACATTCAATTTATGTTGAAGTTCATATGTAAAACTTCCAAATGAAATTTCAGCTGCACTTTCCCATAGGGCAGTAGATGTATAAGCTACCTTTGTTTTTACTGCCAACCTGTCACCACTGCAGCCAAGGACTGTAATGGATGACAAATGCGAAGATAAAAGTTCTGCCTATGATAATTGTATCAAAAGCTGTGTATTGTCTTTTGTCTGCTGGCAGCAGTAATGGCCTTCTGAAAGATCAGTGTTAAAGTTAATCCAGAGGAATATGTTGGAATGAGTCCCCTTTCTTCTACCTGCACCAGCTAACCTCCATAGGTTTGTCATACAACTGTGGATCGGAATTGTAGAATGTTTGGAGTTGGAAGGCCCTATAGGGATCATCTCACTCCAACTGTGCTGCCATGGGCAGGGACACCTTCCATTAGATCAGATTGCTCAAAGGCTCATCCAGCCTGGCCTTGAATACCTTCCAGGATGGGGAATATACTGCTTTCAGTAGCTAATGTTACTTTCACAGGCATTGAAGTAGTGGTAGCATTCGCTTTTCTAGTTCACTTGACCGGTGCATTATTGTTACAGATGTTTTTCTCAATTTCTGTAGTAAGAATGAAATTACATTTGTTAATAGGGTTATGTTGGATCCAGTGGGTATGAGTTTTCTATGTCCTAACAGTGTTTGGTGCTGAGTTTCACTGAATTCAGTGTAAGAATTCGGATACATTACGAGTACTTGTGATAGCTGCATCTGTATGCCTTTCCCCACCACTGAAATATGAACAATAAGTTTTTATTGGACAGAAATGTATTTTAGCATGATCTGGGAAGCAGCGGTAAGAGGGTGTAACTTTGGAAGAACATGTACGCTTTCAACCACACAGAAGAGTATGGCAGGGCTATGTAGAGGAGGAACAATGAACTACTGTGCACCTGACCTGTCCAAATCTGTTCCTCTGGACTGATTAAACACATGGAATCTTGTGATGGATTTCTAGCATGTTTTCAGGAAGCAAATCATGGCTTTCTGAGCTAAAGTATTTAATAAGTGTCGGGGAAAAAAATTCACAAGAACTAGCGTTCTTTAAAAGTACCAGAGGTGAAAAAAAATCTTTAAAAAAAACCCAAACACCCTTCAAAACTCTTCTGTAAAACAGCAGATATCAAAAGTATCTTGCTAGAACTTTCTCCAGTGCTGTGCAGAAAGGATCACCACCTTCAATGTGCTGGCAGTGCTATTCTACTGCAGCCCAGGGTTATGGTGGCCTTCGCAAGCATACATTTCTGACTAGTGTTCAGCTTGTTAGAACTCACATGTCTCTTCTTGGAAGGCTGCTTTCTAGCTGTTTGTTTGCCAGTCCATTATGGTGCATGGGTTTATTCCTCTACAGATACACGGCTTTGTGTTTCCCTTGGAACTAAATGAGATTCCTTTCTGCCTACTTCTCTAGGTCATCAAGGTCATCACAACCCTCTGGTGTTTACATTTATTTGTGTATCTATCCATTATACAAAACATGAGAATAGAAGATACCTACACTACCAAAACACATCTTATTAGGATATTTTACAATATTAAATATGGTTTGTTTGAATTTGTCAGCAGATTCTTAGACTGCACTGTCTTTGCCAGTGCCCTAAAAAGCTTTAAGTGTGGTCTTTTAATAGTGTTTAATCAAGTATGTGTGGTTTAGAGTTTGATAACTGGATGCGCTATGGCTAGTGTTTCCACTTGGCAGTAGTTTAAAAAGTGATATATGCGTGTTAAGAGTTGCAGGTTGTGTCAGTTTCAAATGAGATCTGAATTATACTTTCCTTCTTGTAAAAACTGTTAAAGGAATTGCAGAAAACTTATTTAGTGCTATGTACATAGTAAGAAAGGATACAGACCCTTCTTGATGACTCACAAAGATGACAAGTTAAGTCTTGTTTAAGGGCTACTTGATCATGTTCATGCGTATACATGGAAAAGATGGAATGGCTTTTTGTAAGGGCTCTTGATACAAAATATTAACTTCATTTTTTTTCTAAGTCTTATGTCCAAAGTACTGTAACATGATCTGTATGTTGAATACCTTCCTGAAATGATGGGTTAGATGATGGGTTGGTGTTAGTGTTGGTGTTAGTGTAGGGTTATAGGTTGGACTTGATGATCTCAGAGGTCCTTCCCAACCTTGTAATACTGTGATACTGTGAAATAAGAAATGACTTTTCCATTAAGCCTGCATCCAAAGTAGCTTTACTTTTTTTTTGCCAATTTTCGTGTCTGCACATTGCTGCTTTTGTGAGGGAACTATTTTAGATCAGTGTTTAAAACTCTAAGAAATGTCCTTCTAATCATCAGGATGACTTAATATTGAATGGACTTCTCCGTTTTGTTCCTGCTGTACCATGTAAGTAGTTTTGAGGGTTTTCAGGGATTTGCCTTTGGGACTTGGGGGAGGGGGTTAATTATCATGTCACATGGAAGTACAAAAAAGTATTTTCAGAAAGAATATTACCTATAGGTTATTGCTCAGTAGAAACAACAGGTAAATACAGGAGAGAGTGAGTCCCTTCTTGGGCATTTTCTCCTTATAGGAAGAACCATAGGATTCCTGAGGCCTTAAACTTCTGAAGGGTCTGGTATCTTGCTCAAAACCAGACAAAAGTCAATGTTATTTCTGGTAGTTAGGTGTTCCTGGAGCAGGGAAGTCAAATGTTTTCATCCTGATAGAATGCAGCATTCAAGTTTGAATTATTTGACTTCAAGACATTGGGTACTGTTTTTCCATACATATGTTGCTTTGGAAATTTTTGTGTTTTTAAGTTATGGAGCAAATGAGTTGACAGTTTTACAGTTGGATTCTTGACTGTGTTAATGTATTGACATTTATGTTTAAAGGAAGTCATCAACAATTACCTATGTAAATTTTAGCACTTTGTAATAAATTCAGAAGCTCTTTTTGCAATGTGAATTAGTAATTTTCAGTGGAGTAGGGTGTGTATATGTGACTGAAGCCATTGTTTACATCTTTTTTTGAGCCTGAGCAAGACTGACTGAACATCTGGTAATCTTAGATGTTACTTTTGACAGCTTCTACTGTAGTACTTTCTACATTATTGCTAATATTAATCTGTCTTCAACAGATTTTAGCAGAGTAATTTTTGATGTGAAAGTAATAGGTATTCAATTAGCTTTGAATTACTTAAATATAAAGGCCTATTCAAAATATTTGTCATTGGTGACTGAAATATATTTTCAGATGAGTGCAGACAGTGGTACTTAGACTGTAAAATAGAAATTAAAATACTGCTGAATGCAATTTAAATAGATTGGTGTAAGTTCTTCAACAGCGATATTATTATTAGAGTATACAGAATGTTGTAGTCATCATTCTAGCATGAACCACTCATTTTATTGTAAATTCAAATTAGATTCATTGTCAGTTGCTTCTACAAAATTAAGGTGGCATATAAAGACAGTTATTCTGAATTCAGATATTGTAATAATGTGTATTTGTTGAAACAAATTCTTATCTATCTTATGCATGGCTCATGCTTTTAATGTGTTACTACTTATGCCAGTTCAGAATTAGGACCGTCTAGTGAAGGCTAAATTTGTGATTTAATAATACTTTTTTGAGTATCAAAATGTTTGAGGCAGACAGGTGAAGCTTTCTGAAGCTCATAAAGAAGTGAGGATGGGTACAGCAATAGATCAACTGCATTAAAAATTGTAGACTTTATTGCATTTTTAGTTTGAGTATTTTAGACCTGTTCAGGATGTGTGTAGATGTAGCCATTCCACGTAGATTCAACTCCTTTATTTTAAAATTTTTGATGTTATTTATTTGCTTGAATATTGAGTTCTCTAATTTGCCTTTTTCATGACGATGTTTTGGAAAATCTTGTGGGTGGAAAAAAAGGATAGTTGTCCAAGCATTTGCTTACATAAAATGTTTAATTGCTGCTGTCTTAATTGTGCTTTTTTTCTGGGGCACTGGGATGCTACATACAACTCAAACTGAGGAGTTCTGCATCTCTTGTGAATATGTCCACAGAGAAACTGCTTTAATGCTAGCTAGGCTATGCTAGACATCTTCTAAGATACTCAAAAACATATGGCTAAGTTTACCTCTTCTGTTTAGTGCAAATATTGGGAGGGTCATCCAGCTTCATACTAGTTGAGAGGGCAGGGAGAGTGAGTAGCAGATCTCTTGGAGACTGCCTTCAGGAGGTCTGTGGAGTGTATTTCAGAAAACCTTTTGAAATATATTAAGGCCTTAGTGCAATTATAGTTCATGTTGTGCAGTACTATTTTCAGCCGAAAATACAAGAAATACTTAAGTACTGTTTCAGATAATTCCCTCAGTGAGGAGAGGAATAAAGGACTCCACTATAGTAGTTATAATCTGAAGGAGAGTTGAGAGCAGTTTACTATGACAATGAGTTTAAGCTCTCGACATCATCAAAATAAGAATTATTTTGGGTTCATTGGTCTACATTATTATCAAACTTTGGTTTTATCGGAACTAGTCATGGAAGGACTCTGAGCATTAATCCAACATCTGGCATAACAGACTTCCTGTGACGTAACTTCAGTGCAGAAGGTCTGACTGCCAGTATTTTCAGAATCAATAGGCTTAAAATGTGACTCTTCTGATATGAGTATGGATTTTGGCACAATGAAAACTTTATATAGCATTCTATACTGTTTATTTATGTAGAGTGTGACAAGTACTTACTGATACTCTGCAATGGAAGGATTGTAGAAAACTTGAAGGCGAACAGGTATAATGTCTGTGTGTTTTTCTCAAAGATAAACTGGTTTTGTTTTGAAATTCTGTTAAAACTGACTTGGAGTCCCCCTCCTTCTCTGGAAGTTTCTTACTGAGGTTTGGATGTTCCAAAAAGGCAATCTTCATAAAATGCAAGCTGATCAGCCGAGGTGTTTTTTTTGTACTACAACTTTTTTCTAATGTGAAACTGTAAGGAATTGCATTGTCTGACCAGGTGTTTATCCAGCTCAGTGTCATATTTCCATCAATGGTCAATAGCAGATCTTGTTTTTCAAGAAGTAGAAGGAAACTGAAAGCATATAAAGGTGCTGCCATAGCCTTCAATTTGACTTAAGAGCTCTCTTAACTGGAGATGGTGTGTTTGAGTCAGCTATGAAGCCTTGAAAAATCACTTAGAAATACTATTGTTGGGGCATGATTCAGTAGCAGTATAACTGACTTGTTTGGTTGTTAGTCTAAATTTTAATGTTTCTCTCTTAGCTACAAACTAATAAAATTGCAATTGTCTGAAAGTAGCAAAATACAATGTTATTGTTGTATAGTGTTAGTAATTTTCCAAATCTCTTCAGTGAATTTCATTATTTAGGAGTAATTATAAAGGACAATGTTAACTGTACATATTTTCATTTTCAAAGTTAATATGGAAACTATCTTAGAACTCTTCCAACTTTAATGATTCTGTGTAGGCATGGTGATGTTGGCCTGGTGGTTGGACTCAATGATCTTAGAGGTTTTTTCCCAACTGTAATGATTCTGTAATTCTATTTCTACTGAGATTGCAGTACTATTGACTCCCTATGTTTTCTGAAGCCATTGTGAATGTCCTAGAATTTGAGCCTTCTCTTATTCTTCCATCTGAAGTAGTGAAAACTTGTATGAAGTAATTTGCTTGTAATAAGGTGTCTGTTAGTTCTGAATCTCAGGAAAACTAATAGAATTTTTCTTGATGATTTGGAGATAAATTTAACTGGTTCCTATTTCTTGTGTTCTGGAAACGCATTAAGGACAAATGCAGTAAATATTTGTTTACTTTGGGTTTGATATTTGATATTGCATTGGTTGTCTGTTTACTATACACACTCGGAGCATCATTTTATTCTGCATTGAACGCAAGTGTTTATATTGGCTTAGAGGGAACTGGAGTCCTGGCTTGTAGTTCTGCCACAGGAAGATTAATTCTACCTGCAGATTAACACAACAATTCTACTTTGTCATTATCTGATGTATCTAGCAACATTATTCAGTGAATTAACTGAGGAGTAATCATTGCTTAGATCTCTCTGCTGTGATTAAATGTAAAGAAAAAAATCCATGCAGTTATTACTTCATCCAGTTAAATCCCTGGACTGTTGCATTAGCTGCATCCTTGGTCTGTGAACATGGGATTTTAATCTCTGGCATTATGGGAAGCTTTAATCACACATTTATTTACTATTTGTGAGCTAGGAAATGGCATTGCTTCATATAGCTAGGCAGTACGGAATGTAATCTAAGGATTAGGAAAAGGCAAATCTTCTTATACATTTGACCTTGAAAATCTGATTGGATTTCCTGTGTGATCTGGCATGACTTTTGCCTAATTATCTACACTTGATGTATGTAAAAGATATTGAATGAGCTGTGCGGATATGAGAAATTCTAATGCTTAATTTTATTTTGTATTCATCTTAGATCTGAGTGCAGTGAAATGGCAAAAAACCCAGAAGAATCTGAGATAAAATATGGTCTTGATGTAACAAATTTTCAATAATTCAATGTCCTTGACATTGTTCAAAAGGGAAGTGGTAGCAGTGAATGCACGTAAAGTTTTAAATCGGTTTGATTAGCTTTGGACCGTAATGGGGAAAAATCTTATGTTGTAGTACTGTGGCTGTTGATTAGAAGAAGAGCAAGTAATTTAACTTTAAGACACATGGTGAAAATCGTGATCCATTTTGCTAAGAGCCTCTTATGGGTTTCAGTAGCTTCTTCAAGCAAACGGGAAGTTGATTAAATAGTACAAGTTAGGATAAATGAAGAAATGGTTGTTTGTGAAATGGTTGATGAAGTGTGTAGCTATTTGGGGTAGGAAAAACTGTTCTTCAGAGTAGTGAATAAATTTCTTTTAGTATTTATGAGACACTTAAAGTTGAGTGATTACTATAGTAAGAAGGGATGTTCTTTTGGTGACCTTTATTTTTTTCTATTGAGTCAATCAAAATACTATAGAATGAGTGTCTAGTGTTCATTGAGTTGTTGCAGTGAAGTCCTTCAAATAACTTATGTAAGCTAAAATATTTAGGAAACACAAATAACAGCATATTTATCTTTTAAGCAATTTATGCAACTGACTCATCTGAGGAATGTTGCTGAGGTATGGTTAGAATTCTGCTTGTAAGTCTTCAAATACATTTTAACCTTGACAAGTCTGAGACATCTGATTGTTCCTGAAACAACGCTCACTTAGGGGTAATATTTTCAGCAATTTCCAAGATCCCTAAACCACTGTTCAATCAAACTTATGGTTCTAATTTAAATTTTCATGTTACCTCTAGAAATGCAGTTTTTACGAAATTAAATTAAAGGGGGATTAAATTAAGAGGATTGCAGTGTATGCTGTGCTATGCTGTTGTGTATGATTGTATGTGATTGAACTGTAGAAAACAAACTTGTACTTTTATCAGTGCATAAAATCATGATAGCATTTAATGTTAAAGGTGCTCTTATTTTCTAAGTTTAAGGTACTTCATTCAAGTCCTTAACTCTAACCATAGTTATAGCTACTGGAAAATTCTTAAGGTCTTGCATGACTCTAACTTTGTGCTAATCTGTTCCAAAATATTAGTGCGGTGTGTGAATTTTTAATTTTGAATGGACTCAAACTATACCTTTCTGATTTCCTGAACAAACTCTAGTCCTAACATTTAAAGTCAGTACTAAATGAAGTTATATTATATTTTGTAACTGCATTTGCATCAGTCATAACAAAGTGGATGTGTTTCTATTTCAGTTTTAATATTTGGTGTTTCTTGGTGTAAGATACTTTTGAAGAACAACATGCTCTTGATCAATTTTGAGCTCTGAGTATTTACTGTTGACAGTGAATACCAGCTGGAGCATTAAGAATCAGTGTTGTGTTTCTGCTTTCCACTTGTAAAACATACAAACATCTGACTACCTAGTCTTGTTTTCCAAGAAGTCAGATTTTTATGGTAACTTCCTGTATACCAGAAAGCAAGCGTATCCAAAATAGTTTATTTGTATAAGCATTGTGATAGTCCTAGATTCATGTCTGAATGCGATATTCAGAGACAATGACTTGTAAAAGATGTCGCCTACTTTCTGTGTAGAAGATCTTGCCCTATAGAATTTTTAATTTCATATGGAAATTGATTTCAGTGTAACTTTCCATCTATTTAATTGCCTATAAATCTCTTATCCGTAAGGTGGTGTTTACAAAGAATATGTAAATTCCATTTGTACTGAGATTCAGCAGTTAGGATGTGTTCTTCAGTTGTTGTCAGCCTATAACCTGAGGGGTTTTGAATGTTTTTTTCATATTGGCCTTTTAATACTGAAACTTAAAGGACACTTGAGTGGAAGGTTCCTTTCATAGGTCTCCTCCAGAATGTTTACATTGATTCATATGGATTCTAGTAAACTTCCTAGGGAGTAACCAAGGTTTGAAAGTATAGCTGGGAAGGCATTGCTTTCAAGAAGCCTTCAAGTAGTCTTAGGGCAGTTTGGCTTTCTCAGTACTTCAGTCACTGGACATCAACTTGAATAAATGCGATTGTATTTATTTCCTTTTCTGCACTAGTGAGATGAAAACTTGGAAGGAAGACTGCAGTTTCGGTTACTGGGAAAGATGTTAGCATCTTAGTTTCTGTTGTGATAAATGGGAATAAACTGGTATTCATTAAAAAAGCTACTAATCATGCATGGATCTTTTCACTAATAAGAAATGTGTTGATTTACTACTCCTGATTTGCACTGGGCATAATTTCAAACTGAATTATCTCCTAAAGTGTTTCTGAAGGCTGCTTTCTCCTGTGTTTTTGATTTTCTGTTCTATCAAACTTTTATTGCTGTCTTCTGTTGATACAAGTTCCCACTGCCAATATATCTTCAAGTTCTTCATAGATGTCACTTCTGCTAGTCGAGTAGAAGGATGTTTCTTTTTGTGAAAACCTAACAAGATATTTGAAGATGATTGTGTAGGACAAATGCTAGACATCCCTAGAACAGCTTTCATTTTCCTTCTAATTGATTTGGTTTATGTCTGTCCTGTGCTAACATGTTTAATGCAACATGCTGGTCTCTAATCCAGTAAAGAGTTCAAGCAATGTTTCATGTTGGTCTCTGTTTGGGCTCATGTTGCCCTACAAATGGAACAAAATCTGAGATTTTTTAGCACACTAGAGACTCAATATTTAGAGAGTTATAATCAACAATCAGTTTTTTATGGATATTTGGAATGAGCAGAGTCATTGGCTTTGAACTATTAAATTTCACTCCTAATCCTGTTGGCATTGGTGTAACTAATATCAGATTTTTTGGGTATGATGTATGTGCCTCATTATTGAAATTCTGAAAGACTGAATTAAATTTTCCTCATAAATTCACTGTAGACAAATGTTAAAAATGTGCTTTGTTTATAGTATAGAGGAATGAAATAGTTGAATTATTAAACTGTGCTGTATGTTTTAGAATTTTAAAATAAGTAAATGTATCTAGTTTTGCATGCTTGAGCCATGTATAATAACATGTAAATGTATGCTATATCTTAAGCTAAAAGTTAATATTAAATACATGCAATGCTAACTCAAGTTACTGATGTGAACATGAGTATTAAAGCCTGAAAAAATACAACATATATATTAATTACTTTATGCTATATGTATAAAACCATACAGTATTAGTTTCAAGACTTTTAATTTACACTGACTTTGAAGATTCTCAGCCTTTAGACTGCTATTTTGAACTGAGAAAATAACTACCTTTTGTCCTTTAACAGAAATTGAAAAGTTCCAGAAAGGGGATGGAAAGGAAGAAGAGAAGTATATTGATGTAGTCGTCAATAAAAATATGAAGTTGGGACAAAAAGTTTTGATTCCAGTAAAGCAGTTCCCTAAGGTAAGCCAAATTTTAGTGTTAAATCTAAGAGGTTATAAAAGGTATTCTGCTTGTCTTAACTAGTTTTTACTGTTACATTTAAAACAGCTTTAACGATATCTGCTGTTGCTCATCTGCAGTCTCTTCTACAGAGGATGTAAGGCAGGAATGACTCTTATCAGAAAGAAGGCACAGGAAAGCCATGCTGGTCACACAAAAAAAGGATGTTGAGAACAAGTAACGAATCACATTTTCAGAGTAGTGGGATCCTTCTCTTGAGAATAATTAAAGGAATGAAATATATTTAAGTTGACTTTGATCCCAGGCTTTGAGACTGTTTTATTGTAGGTAGAAGTGCAGGTAAAAATATACTATTAAAGAAACTTGGTGTGTAACTTTTTCTTTTCAGTTTCTTAAGTTTCAGCCATTGTTAATCTTGAATTATTGAAATCTACACTACTAAACTATACAATCTATTCGGGGGGGCAGAAACTGGTTATTATCTTTGGCCACCATGAATTTTTACACTTTACTGCCAAATATTATCTGCATTAAAATCACACTGCTTGGAATCATTTATTCAACATTCAGCAGGCTATGGAATGTTATTCTTTTGGTCCCTTTTTTGAATTTTAAGGTTAATGTTCTGAAAATCAGATTAACATTTTTCACTTTTTACAGTGGGTTTTTCCTACTACTAGAAAATTTCAAGACTGTTTCTGCTCATGTAGGAAAGGAATTTCTTCATTCCTTTCTCCATTTCTTTAGAAGGACTTTCTAAATACTTCTGCTTTATCAGTGTTTTCTTCACAAGTGTACTGGATAACTTGCAGGGATTTCTTTACTGCTGTTCAAAGCAGTGGAAGTACTGCCTCAGTGAATTCAGGATTGTATGCCATTTATATGGGGTCCTGCTCTGGAACTATGACTTAAGTTATCTTTATGACTGGGAAGTGCTATAATACAAACATACAGAATCATAAAGATGGGAAGGTAAAAGACAGGGGAAACTTACATGGTCTGTTTCTTATTGGGAGTTTTCTTTATAGATCATAGAATCATAGAATTATCTGGGTTGGAAGAGACCTCCTAATCATCAAGTCCAACCCTTAATCCAACACTATCATGATTACTAGATCATGACACTAAGTGCCACATCCAGTCTTATTTTAAAAACCTCCAGGGATGGTGAATCCACCACTTCTCTGGGCAGGCCATTCCAATGCCTGATAGATACTTGAGCTCAAAAGGAAGGAAGGCAAAATGGTTATTAAAAAGGGGAATGGCGCTTTTTGAAAGGTGCTTCTGCTTCTTTACATGAACTGACCAAGTGACCTCGGCCATTCCTCATATGATATCCCCTCTAAACCCTTCAGCAGCCTTGTGGCCTCCTCTGGACACTCTACAGTAGTTTGTCCTTTTTATACTGCACACGGTATTCAAGATGGGGCTGCACCAGTGGAGAGTAGAGTGGGACAGTCGACAGATGCTTTACATAGGTGCTTTATGCCTTTATGCTGTTCTCTTCTGGGGATGTATGCAGTTTGCTAGACCTTTTTGCCTACGAGAGATGTTAGTATTAGTGTGAATGTGACATCTGTAGAATGTGCTAAGTGATAATTCCTGAGAAAAATGGTTAAAAGCTTTGATTCTAATCTATGAGTAATTTTCTCCTTTGTACTGATCACGATTGGTGATGAATGCTTCAGAAGAATAAGACCAAAACTTTAAATATGTATGAAATCTGTGCAAAAAATTCTTCTGCATGTGAATGTTGTATTTAGAGCATGTCTAGCTAGCTGGATATGTTCCTGTATGTCTGTTCACAATGAAGCTGTTAGCTACTGTGCAAGATCCAGAACAAAAAGATACCTCCAGTCTTTCAGGAGATGTAGTCTTTTTGGTGTTTGGTGTTAGTGTACTGATCATCTGCTGTTTGAAGTTGACAGTGTCACTATGCTAATTAATAAATCTGTCAGAGTAGCATTGGGATGCCAGTTTGGGTTGGATCTTACACATGTGGGTATCCAGAAAGTGGTGAGAAAAAGCTGTTTGTTTCAATTTTATGAATAGAATAGTGATTCCTTCAATAAATATTACTACTATACAGGATCAAAAAAGTTATTAAATCCTTAACAGGATTTAAAAGCTAAAAAAAACCTTACTGCTAAGGTTAGTGATTTTTGTAGCAGACACTATTCTGTTGTTTTTGTTGGTGATGACTCCAGCAAGCAAAGATGCCTGACACAAGGTTAACTAAGTTTCTTTTAAGTATTTCATTGCCTTTTCCCTCTATAAAACTTCTGACTCCTTGACTAAATCATAAAAGGCCTCAACATGGGTCAGGCATTCCTAGCTCTGATCTGATCAGCTGGGCATTGTAATGCCTGCTCACATTACCTCTCCTGTCATATGTTCTCATGGGCTCATAGCTGGGTCCTGTGCAAATGCAGCCTCATTAACTCTGACAGCTCTGGAAGGTGAAAGGTTAATTGCAGCAGAAAGCTATTCAAGTGAAGTTCAGCACAGCTGGATTTCTTTTGGAAGAGATTCTGTTAGTCTTCTGAATCAGAAGTAGGAATTGACTTTATTTGGCATCTTTGCCCTCACTGAGTTTCTGGGCTTCCACTGAGCGTGCAAACAGCAGAGCCTGTGTTGATGTACTTAACTTGCATCCTACATAAGAGCTCTTGATTGCTTCAGTGGTGCTATATACTTATATTCTTTAGTTGGGACCAATTTTCTTGCTCGGAACTTGGCACTGAACAGGCCTAATAGTCCAATTAGCTCTAGTATGAGCATTTTTTGTCTGGACGTTGATAAAAGGTGAAAGAATAACCAAGACAGCATGAATTGTCTGCTTTATGAAATAATTATTTGTCAAGGTAGTTGCAAGAGTTATGCTCCCTTTGAAGCTGGTTGTATATTTGAACTAATTCATTTGTGTTCTTTAGACTTCTGTACACATTAACCCCCTGAATTTGTGTGCTGATATGGTAACTGATCATCTACTTGAGAAGACAGAATTTTGTGGAAACTCTTCCATAGTTTGCAGGTCCAGTCAAGTCTTTTCAAAATCTGATTGTATACAATCTCATAAGAGATTTTTCAGGTTCCTCCAGCTTTATAGATTCCTCTGAAGTCTGAATTGCTGTGATAGAGAAATTAATCAGATTTATCTAGATGAGATTTGAGCATGCTTTGGTAGTTGCTGCTAGATCCTTTTGTAGCTGGGATGTGCTACAAGCAAGGGTTAGAGATTAGTGCTTTACCTTGTAGTGAAAGGACCAGCTTCCTGAGTTAGGACTCCATGTGGATGCTGAATGTCTAAAGTGCAGTTAGTGGAATGAGATCATGTTAGCTTAGACAATGGAGTTCAGAGTGGTTTAATATACCTTGCTATTTGATCAGTTGGATACCTTAACTGACTCTAGGTCAGGTGTGAATGTGACCCTTAAATCTGTACTTCTGTTGCATTTCATGCTTGAAAATAATCTTCAGGGTTAAAGATAAAGGCAGAAGTGAGCTGGCTATGAAATGTCACGATGCGGGTATCTTAGTGAAGGGACTCTCTGGATCTGTTGGAAAACTACTATGAAATGCTGGTGTAAAAGTTGCTTTGTTGCTTAGATGTGAAATGATGCAAGAGAGTCTTATCCCTCTCACACATTTAATGAATATACATTGTGAAGTAGTTTAGGCTCAGAAATCTGATTTTGCTTTGACAATTTAATGAACTCAAGTGTTCTGAATTTGGAGGAGAAATAGCTTCCATGGCTGATAAACGGAATGATGGTCTTCCATGAGATGGATGGGAACAATTATTTCTGGTTTTTGACAGGCTGCTGTTGTAAAAATTGGTCATAGACCTACCCTTAAATACTGGGTAAATCACAGAAGCTGGTAAGAAATGGTCTGTTGGGTTCCCTGTAATGATATTCAAATATTCTCAAATTAATGATTTATGGAACTGGCATCCACTTAAACCTTTTAGCTCCACATTTAAAGTGGAAGTATCTTTTGAAATCAGTCCCATACAATATACCTTCAGTTGTCACATAAAGTCATGGAGATTAATGTTTTAATCACAAGATTAGTTATAAAACGTTTTTTCATAATACCTTTACTAATGATTTCTTAGAGTAGGAAGAGAAAATGTGATTGTATGACCATAAGTGACACAGAGGAACAAGTATCAAAGGTAATTCCAGGGATAACTTCTGACAAACCTTTGTCGTGAATGTTAGAAGACTGTTACTGTGCTGTGTGAAGCTCAAAGGTCTCTTCCAACCTTAAGATTCTATGATTCTATTTACATTGCTGTACAAATCCTAATTTCTTGGAATGAAAAATTCTTGAAGATTTCCTGGTTTCAGATCATTGCAAGGAAGTGTTCTGAATCTTAAATATTTTTATTTTTTTAATGACTCTATCACAGAAGATCTAATGCAGGAGACTAATATGCCATGAAAGCTTTCTATGACTATGACAATGGCTTGCTTAGAGCTTTACAGGAAAGCATTTGGTCAAGCATTTATATTTTCGCTAAGTATTTTAAGCTGGATGAACTATTCTTGACAGACTTGTTTTGATGGGGATAGATGAGGATTACTTTCTCTGTTATATCCCTGTTTCTGTAATATATACATTTAAAAACTTTATAGCATTGGCATTAATTGCTTATTTTTGAAAATCATATAGTAGATGAAATGCTTATGAAGAGAATGTCTTTTGTATGCTTTGTAGCTATGTTTTCTCCACAATTTTTTGGGGAATATTTTCAACCAGTGATCTGATAAGAAAATCTCTAGATAACTGTTACTTCTGTTTTGCTTTGGGGATTCTGAAGAAATGGATGCTAAGCAGTGTCATCCATAATCTCCACTGTACTGTATCTCTGTATCTGCAGAAGTGCTTCTTAATGTGAAGATTTCTAAATATCTAGAGAGGAAACAATTTTAAACCAAATACTTCTTTATTTTTACTATTACAAATATATTTTAAATAGGAGATTTTCTAGTTATACAGCAGTTTAAGATAACTTTAACCACAAAGTAAACTAGAAGTGTAGATATGGGAGGATATGCTTTCAGTGATTGGTTGTTTTAGGAACACTCCTTGAATCTTGTATCCTTTGCTCAAACTAATGTATATCTGGTGATACTTTGTAATAGTATAAGACTATACAAGGTACAGTTTATCCTAACTGGAGTGTTATTTGGCTTGAACTGTAGCTGGGGTAAATTTTCCCATCTTCTCTAGTTGTCTCCTCCTAGGTCTGTTACTCTGAATCTTGATACTGTTTTTGCAAAAATACCTTAAATGTTTTGCTGTAATTTTGTTTGTGGTAGTAGATCAGCTCCAAATTATATTCCAAATCTAGAAACAAGCTTGCATTAGAGACTCTATCTTGTTTTGTATGCCATCATCCATAAGATGCTGATTGTTACTTAAGACATCAGAAGCTTTCTTAACATACAGAAGATCCTTGATTTAACACAGATTCATCCAGTGTTGAGTAACATTCATGGCTGTCTCAAAGTTCAGCTGTCCTGTTGAACTGAATATGGCAGTAGCATCCAGGCTAGCTTGCACTGGAAAGCAGTGTAACTTCTTTAATTGTTAAGCTGGAGCTAGTGAATTTGAGGACATTTTTGGGGGATTTATGGCTTTACTAGGGGGAAGGATGAGTGAAGAGGAGAGCTTGCTGTATCTGATTCTGAGCTGGAGTTAGTGAATATGACTGACTTATGGAGCTGCTCAGATGTTTGTTACTGTCCAGTGTCTCTAATTCTGATAGCTTACAAGATTGAGTTCAATAGTAGACCTGAATTTGGCTTTTGTTCTTGTGCTATTGGGCAAATAAACTCCAGGAATGTGAGATGTGGGAAGTGCCAATGAAACTTGGATATGAGCTACCTTGGGTGAAGAGCTGGCCTGGATCTGTCACTTACTTGCTTCTGGTTCACCAGTAGACAGACTTGATTTGTTAATTTTGCAATGAAATCTTGAGTCTTACTATGTGGCGGTTCTGTACCTTTAGGTTTGTCTTCCTACTCCTTGATTACTAGGGATAAAGTAATTTATGAATAATGATCGTAACTTAGTGGTTGATATCTTTGAGCATTTCTATGTACAAAATATTTCAAAATAAACTTTTGATGGTTGGATGTTTCAAATTTGATGTGAAAGGGAAATAAACCAATAGTTTGAACAAAATCTGTATCTCTTAAAAGTATATCTTCTTTCCTACTCAAAAGATTAGTTTGATATTATAAAAGGATTTTACTTATAGAATAATCAACTGAAATGTTCCAAAGCTTTCTTTTATGTGGGAGTAAAGACTTCAGGACATTGTAAGCTATTTTTTAGTAACCTTTGGTGTTTGTGCCTTTAAAGTGTATCTAAAGGTATGAGCTTTCAAATCAGCAGAATTTCAGACTTGCAGCGCAAGTTTCTCATGTATTAGACTTGTCAAATCTAATATAGAGAGCTTCAGTGCACAGGAAAGAATAGTTCACTGGATCTCAGGATACAGCTAATACACTTTCATGTTCATTAAATGTGTTGTCTAGAACATGTCATTGGTGCAGCTACTTGTATAGCTACCAGACTGTCTAGCTTGGCTACCAGAGTGTCTAGCTTCAGTACTAGAGACTCAGTTTTAAGATGACAGCTTTGGGTGGTATTACAAGTTTTGTAGGTCAAGCTTTTTAAATGCACAGATCATACTAAACTATGAGTTTAAAATAAACAGCGCAACTGGAATTGTGTGCTTTGAAACACCCAAGTCTTCTTTAAACTCAGAAGCCTTCTAGTTACTTTGTTTACATCCAAAATGAATTTAGCTTTCACTACATTTCCATTTGTTGATTATTATTTGTAGTTTATCTTAATTTTCAAGTGTTTTTCTTCCATTTAAGAATTGATACAGCTATGCATTCTGTAGTTAAATATATACTTGTCTATTCCTAAATTGCAATCAAAAGCTGATTAAGATTTCATCTGAATATTTTAAGATTACTGTTAGAAACTCAGTCTGTATCAGGCTGTGGGTTTTGAATGTTCTGAAATAATTTCAGTATGCTTTACTGTAAATGGAAGATCTCTCATTTCAAATGTATGCAGTGTTTATTTTTGTTCCTAATGACTTACAAGGCTATTTTAAAGTAAACATAAGTAATCCTAAGTAATGCTTGAAAAATTGATGTGGTATTCCACTATATGAAAGCTCTTCTTTGAGCTTAACTATGAAATCCCTGTTCATAAGTAAACCTTTATTTAAAGAGACTGTTGACAAGGTGTTTTTGACTTCTGGAAGTTCAGACTTGTTATGAATTGTTTCAGTTTGCTTTCCTTGAAGTTGTATCTCCAGTAATAACAATCAGTAGTCCAGGCTGAAAGGGACCTCTGGTCTACCTGTCTGTTGAAATCATGACTGTAAATTAGATTACACAGGGCCCCATCAGTGACCCTCACTGATGAATATTCCCAGCAAGGGGAACTTTACCGTTTTCCTGGGCAGCTTATTTTTGATGAATGTTTTCCTTGACTGGATCTTGGGACCTGTAAGAAAAAAAGGAATATACAAAATAATTTCTGAAGATTTCCTGAGATTTGGTTTGATAATTTCAGAAAATACTATTTCATACATAGATTTTGGACTATGGTCAAAGCAGTGTGCTGAATTGTATCTTGGTTTTAACTCAGGGATACATTGGGAATTGAACTTGCAAGTACTAAGGGGAATAAAGTTATTTTTTTAACTTAGTAGGCTTTTAAATCTTATGCTATTTTATTTAAAGGTGAAGTAGGTGTACTGGAGCTATAGGTGTTGTACAGTGTAGGGTGACTGCAGATGGGCCTCTTTTCCATTAGTACTTCCAGTGTAGCAACAGAGGGCTTGAGCTACTGTTAGCCCACTCTCAAGTGTTTTCAATTTTTCTCCAGAGGAATAAGCAGATCAAAGTAGTCCGACTTGGTTCTTTAGTGACACAGTAGTAGAGGAATAGTTAAAGAACTTATTGTTGCATAAATTTGAGATCAGAAAGAATTAGTTTAAGCTTGTTTGCTCTTTAATATCACTATATCTTTACTTAAGCAAACTATCTTTTCATTATCATGATTGTGTTACCTTCAACTCCAGCAGTGTGAATATCCTGGGCTTACAAAGTTTTGTTTGGGATAGTAAATATTCCTGAACAGTAGTTTGTTGTTAAGTAATCTCTACTGTGATATTATGATGACTGGAATTGTGATGAGTTGACCTTTACTGGCTACCAGATGCCCACCAAGCTTCTTTACCACTCATACTCAACAGAATAGGGGCAGAAATGAAATAGAAAGCTTGTGGGTAAAGATAATGACAGAGAGATGATTCAGCAATTACTCATGGGAAAAACACTCTACTTGGAAGATTAATTCATTACCAATTAATTGTAGCAGTAGGATAGTGGCAGACAAATTCTACTTCTCAGGCTCAACTTTATTCCTAACCCTAACTCTTCTGTCTCCTTCTCTGAATAACACAGCAATATGGAGAATGGGACTTTTCAACTTGTGACACTTCATATCTGCTACTCTTTCTTTCTCATGAGCTTTCCCTGCTGCAGTGTAGGGTACTTCCCATGGGATACAGCCCTTCAGGAGCTACTACAGTGTGGGCCCTTCCCATCGGCTACAGTTCAAGAGCGTATTCTACTCTTTTGTTTTCCTTTAAGATTGGATTTTTGATAACTTTTCTGTAGCCTACTTTCCTTCTGAAGCACCTTCTGGGCTGAAAGAGTACCAGCTGTGTTTTGATGTCTTCTGTGTGGGAATGGTTGGGTTTTCCTTGTCTTCCTTTATTTTTGTGGCTCACCACTTCTCCCTTGTTTAACATATTAATGGTGTAATGCCATGGTTATGAACTCCAAGTGGTTTTGGTAAACTTCAGTGATGATAATGAGTTGAGTGAAAGTTTAGAAGATCTTAAATATTGATTCTTGTTTAGAATTGGATTTATGTTCTTATATTCTCTGGTTTTAATTCCTTATTTCCGTGTTTTAGTGTAGGGTCTAATGTATCGGTTAATTCATAATCTTCAAGGGAAGATAAGACAATTAAGATTACTTTCCTTCAGAGCTTTGGTGGGTATTGTATCTCTGAGATTGCTGGCTTTGTTTTTATGGTTATGTACCTGGTGATTGAAAACCTGAATTGCAGATTGAGCATGCAGTTTTGAATGGAATAAACAAAGTTCTCTTTATACTATTTGAGTTCTTTGAGTTCAGATACTCCTGTGTTGGCACCTGGCATGCTGTTAACTATCTTGTGCAGTTGCACTTAGTTGTGTAATTTATGATCTGGTAATTGCACCTAGAGCAAGTCGATTAGCAAAATACTCAATTTTGCTTGTTCAGTTACGCTTAAAAATCCAGTGAGCTTATTGGCTTTTTGTTTTCTTACAGTTCAACTTTGTGGGAAAACTTTTGGGTCCACGTGGCAATTCTCTAAAGCGTTTGCAGGAGGAAACACTAACAAAAATGTCTATTTTGGGAAAAGGTTCTATGAGGGACAAGACAAAGGTAAGACCTCAATATGTTAGTAGTCGTTACCTAAATTTCATAACTTTCCTAAAATTTTGGAGGTGAACAAACCCCATGACAAAAAATGGAGCAACAAAGAGTATAGGATAGGGTCTGATGGAGTCTATTTTCTGAGTCTATTCTCACTGACTATTTTGAGGCTACCATGAGTTGTACTTGGACCCCCCCAAACTACAGTCCTTGAGGGCGTAAGAGGGCGTTACCACTGCTCTATATTGGTCTTGTACAGCTAATGAGTAATACCCAAGTGAACATGGCACTACTCTCGCTTTTGAGGGAACCTGATTTCTAGATAGATCTAAACAAACACTTTAACATAGAGTAACACTTAGCATTTCTTGACAGAGAAAAACAGATGATGAAAGAGGAGAAAATACAACCAGAACAAAAATTCACTCTTCTGAGCTTGTGTAGCTTAAGCGGCCTAGAAACTGCAGCAGTTCCTGTGGGAAGTATTTGGTTATAGTAGGTGTATCCGTTGCAAGAGCCAAAGTAGACATCTGAAGAGAAACCTTGAGTTTGGTTGATGCTTGTATGAATTGGTTTCACTCTTCGCTAAAATAAATCTCTGGCGAAATTTGTGGCATGTAAGTGTACATCAGTGAGAGGTTGCCACCTAAGCTACTGTTTTTTGCTTGGAGCATTTTTAATAATACAAATTAAACATTGAACATATTTCTTACCGGTATTATACTGTGTTTTATAGGCCTCCAGTGAAGTCTTTCTGTGGTTATGTACTCTGGAACTTAAAAATACTGTATGCTGTAAAGACTCATGATGGCATGCATATGGAGGAGAGACTTAGAGGGCTGGCTAGTGCATTTCCTAAACAGTATATTTTAAGACATTTCTCCATCAGCAAATATAAATGCCTATGTGATTATTACAGAGTATTTTTCAGGAACTTGATCAGAGCCCTTAAATTTATTGTTTGTGCAACTTAAGACATAACTCTTTTGAATTCATTCTTGAAAATATTTTTATTAACTTAGATAATTTGTTTATACAAATACATTCTCCTATAAAATTATGGAAAATAAGGTTTTCTTTGAATGGGAGCTGTTATGTAATATGTAACAAACTCCAAGTTTTAAGTGTTACAGCTTCTGAAAAACCTACATTACTATTAAATTTAAGAGGAAGTACAACAGTTTATGTTCTTCTTTGGTTCAACTAAGCTTGCTCTCAGTTAGGATGACTAAATATTTGAATTGTTTTAAATAACACTTGGTGAACTTCCTCAGTTCTTGTGGAAAGTGTCAAACTGACATTTTCTGTTGCTGCATTATGGTTTGATGTCAAAAATACCATTTGTCATGGAGCAGGGTAAACAGTGCTATTTGCATGTAATCCAGGTGCCAAAACAAGCAAGTTTATTGCTGCCTTGGCAATGCTGAAAGCACTGGTATGGAAAAGATAAAGGTGAACCAAGGTGATGAGCCAGCTTAGACACATGTAGGAGACAGACTGCCTTTCCATTACACCTGAGACTCAAAACATTAGTTGTCTAACACGTAGTCTCTCTAGCATGGTTGCTTCTCCCTGTTATTATGTGCTATCTGACAAAACAAAACATCCACAAGCTTATAGGCTTCTATTTTACACCTTATAAGACAGGAGGAATTGACTAATAAGTATAATTGCTATTATATAGTATTTTTTCCATATCCTCTTGACTTTTTGATTTGTCTAAGGGTCATATGAAAGTGAAATCTCCTGAACAATACTGTTAACAGGAAACTGGAGCAAAGCTTGTTCTCAGTAGTGCATTGGTGATGTAGGGTAACATTCAATGGCAGGAACTCTAGCTTGAAAAAAAACAAAATAATTTTCTGGGAAACTCCCTATCTTCAGTTTTGAAGCACTATTGTGGTTAAAATATGTTATAGGTGGGAATCTTTGGAATTACATTATTATGTTAAAAAAGCTTCAGCTGATGTAAATTAGGTCTTACACTAAAGCCAAATCTGCACCACAAAACAGCTGATCTGCTCATGATAACAAGTTCATAGCAACATCTTTGCTGTTACTAGAAGTGAAATGACGTATGCTGTGAAACTTAATAATGGTCATTACCTTTTTCCTGAGAAAAGTGGCAATGAGCTTCATAGGTCTCTCTAGCTAAGCTAAATTTCTAAATTATATTTCCTTGTTTTTCTTCAGGAGAATTTCAAAGGCGTGTGGAAGAAAGTTAATTGGTGTGAAAGGTTGAGAAGATGTAGCAAAGATAACTGCTACCTTTTGCAAGTTCTCTAGGGAAAGATTTAGATTAAGATAATAGGTGTAGATAAAGTATTCTGACTCTAAATTCATCTTGAGTACTTCACCAGCTTTGACTTAACTGTCTTCTTAGAATGTCCAATTTCCTTTAGTCCTTACACTGAGTTCTAGTATCAGTCTAGGTTTCTATTTCCATCTCCTTTGTCAACATCTGGAGGACCATTTTGGCTATCTACTTATGGTATATAATATCTAAAGTCATTAATTCTTCCCTTTGAATGTGTCTTTTCAAGCTATGTTGTCACTTCATCCCTGACTTTTCGCTTGTCAGTACAGATACACCTTCTGCTAAACCACTCAGGCTTTCATGTGTCTATGGGAGAGTGAAAAACTAAATGGATCCATTTCACAATTCTTGTTCCGTGACTGTATTGCTTTTTTACCACAGTTCTTTTTTTTACAGATTTTTTACTACAGAACTTCAGATCTGAAGAAATAAGTTAAAACTTTTCACCCCAGGTGGTTATTCATGTCTTGCCAATAATTTGTGACTTGTACAGGTCTCAAACTTTGGAATTCTGAGTGGTTTGTGAAAGATGAAAGAAGCCAAATTTAAGGTACAATTAAAAATAGATACCAGGTAGTACCTAAAGAAACTTAAAATCTAGATCAAAGGAGGTGTAATGAAGGTGAAAATGGACAGTACTATGAATGTATTTTGATAAATAGTACTACTCAACTTCTGATTTAAATCACTAGACTTCTATGTCTATCAGGTTCTTGATAGCTTAATAAGTAGTTTGAAAAACAAAAGGTTCTATGGGTACAACAGAATACAGGGCAAAATACATTACCTGTCTTTAGTAGGTATGTTGCCACTTGCCTTATGCTACTGTGAATCATAATCTGTACTGATACTCTGCTTTGTTCTGGCCTAAGACATGAGCATAAGGTACAAAGCAAAGAGGGTAAGCATTCTCATAAGAATCCTTGAGTGCAGTACTGTTGGTGTGTCTTTACTGAAAACGTGAAGTTAAGTCAGATTGTCCAAACCATGATAGATTATGTGACAAGATGGAGACTTAAAGGACAGGGATTCTTTTAAATAAAATGGCAACCTGGCTGTTTCCTTAGCTCCCTTGTTCCACATTTGGTTTGCCTTCATCATTTCAGAAGCTCTCAAATCTCAGTTGTAGTAGAGGAAAAGAATTCTGTTTTGGCCAGCATGTTGGACAAGCCTAGCCAATGTGCACACTGTCAAGTAATGGAAGGCAGAGAATTCTGTGGGATCTCAAGAAATTTTTGGTGAAAGATGCTGGAATGGGAACAAGCTGTAGTTTTTGTTAGTCATCATGGGGAATAAAAAGAAACCTGAAATGCTTAATGTGTGCCCAAAGTTGGGAGGCATAGACCAGTCAGTGAGCTCCTTCTCATCTATGTGCTGTTAAGAGCTGTGGTGAGTCATGTGGTGCCAAGTCATGCTGCAGAATTGAAAAAAATTAATCAGAACTTTCCAAGTGAAGCAAGAAAAAAGGATAATTATTTTAAAAGCTTGCTTATGGGAATTATTTTAGAACAACTTGCACTGAAATTTCTTGTGTTCTGTTAAAATTGTTGGTATCTTTTTCACAAAGTACTGCACGTGATATTGTGACTTTTCTACTGCTTGTTGCTGTTACCAGGCAAGTTGATTGATAATCACAGAAATGAATTTTCTACTTCTCAGTTTTCTGCACATCTAACTGCGCAGAGATTTTCTCTTCAAATAAAAAGCACAGGAGATGTTAGATAATATGTATATAATAAACCCAAAGTGTACAGGGTGCTCCACTGATGAAAACGTCTAGCTTCCAGTGCTACATGAGAGGTTCATATGTCTTGAATAACTCTGCTTATGTATTTGAAAAAGTTCCTATTAAAACTGAGCTGGAATAGTTAATTTTAGTTTACTTCCTATTTAAGATCTGATTTTTGTATTTACAAGATAATGTTCTTACTGATGAAGTCCTAATTTTGCTGACTCTGGCCTCTTAGTATTCTTGCTTTGGTTGCTCTAACTGCTAACTAGAGTTTTTTAAAAACATCTTCAGTCAAGCACAAAGTATGATGGCAATGTTATGAGAAGCAGAAATGATTGTCGCTTATAAACCTCAACCCTTAATTAAGGGGTTTAAGTGGGGGAATCTCAACTATCTCTGAAACCGTACTTTTAGTAATCTAAAGAATGAAGTACTTTGTTCTTACTAAATACAAGAAGCAGCAGGGAGGCATTCTTAGGGGTTTGGTTTTTTAGATAGCAAAGCTGCTAAGAATTTGGTATGATACCTGGTAATGCAGTGAAATTATTTTTAATGGTGTATTTGTCTCTTGGATTGCACCAGAAACACACACATGGGGAGAACCTATCTGAGATTAACAAATTATGTCCTTTGGGCTGAGCAGTTTCTGTGTGCATGCGAGTATGAGAACAACATTCTTTTCCACCCCATGGAAATAAGTTTCAGTTGCTAGTGTTGGGTGAAGCAGAATAAAAGAAATAATCTGTTCTGGAATAGCTAGTGAATTGTCTCTCTAGTGTACTCTTCCCATGTCTCATACCTTGTTAGTTTTGTGTCCAAGCAGCACACTTCTATGAAGGATGTACTCAGGGGTAGAAATCTCAGTATGAACATAAAATAAGAAACCTCAGTGAGACCAGAAAATAAATCTCAGCTGTGTGATAATACTAAAACTGAAATATTGTTGGCCAAATAATTTTGCTCCTGTGGAATGGGAGATCAAATCTGTTTCTAAATACTTCTGACAAAAGAGGCTTCAAGTTCTTTCTATATTTTCAGTATCTTCTGTGTGAAAATGATGTGCTCCTGGGACTATTCTCCCTTGTGCTACTGTTTCTGTATGTGAGCGTAAGCTGATGGGTCCTATTTTATTTGTTTCTAGTCACAACATTAGTGTTGATAAGCAAATGCAGTATTCTGATATTTCAGCAATGTTATATGATTAGAGGGTATCAGAAAAGTATATAATTTTATGTATTTTTATTTGTTGACTTTTGAAAATGAATAAACAGTATGGACAAATACTTCTGAACCAACTCTAATACTTGCATTATAATATGATTAAATTAAGGTGGAGAAACCCCAACCTTTTTCTTCTCTCCCAGGAAGAAGAGTTGAGGAAAAGTGGAGAGGCAAAGTACTTCCACCTGAATGATGACCTTCATGTTTTAATTGAAGTATTTGCTCCACCGGCAGAAGCATATGCCAGGATGGGACATGCATTGGAAGAGATAAAGAAGTTCCTCATCCCTGTTAGTATTATTGTATAAAAAAAATTCTTGTAGTCTTAAATAATTTTGTTTACAAAATTACCTTACTATATGGTATTGGTCAGGTCATGTTGCTTAATTTCCTTCACTTGTGAAAAGTGATACTTATCATTCTGATATAGCCAGTTATTGGGGGAATATATAATTGTGTACATACATGCTTATCTCATGATAAGACCTGTAGTAAAAAAACAACTTCATCTTGCTTAACTCATTATGTGTAAAGTATTTGTGTTTAAAAATTTTTGAAAAAATAATCAATCTGAAATACAGAAAAATAACTTCCTTTGCTTGAAGGATGGCTTTTGTGTTCTTTGTTCACCTGAAGCATCGGTATAGGGTTCTGTTTCAATAAGAATAAATTTGAAGTTTTAATATTGCCCCTACCCATAATTCTGATTGTGATTAGTGAGAATCAATACAAATTTATCTAATACCTTTAGTTTTCTCAAAGCTGGTGATATATGGGTTATGCTAGTCTTCTGGTGCATACTTGTGATGTATGGAGTTTATAAACAAGATGTAATTTCCAGTCTAAGTTCATACTTAAAGTTTGGGATGCATAAACACTGATGTTTCAGAGTTTCCACTGCCTTTTTACAGAAGATTCCTTTATTCTCGTACAAAGCCCAGCCTCATTTGTTTTGCAATATTAAAGTGCTTGGAACAACCCACACTATTAAGCTGGGGAATTTGAGTTGGTCTTACCATTTGTAAAGTTCCCAAACGTATTAGCTCTTCAGTGAGTGTTATTCTATTTTTATTGGTTATCAAATGAATGAGTATAGAAAGCAAAGAATGCTTAAGACGTATTGACTTCATTTTGTTTTCATTGCTGAAAGTGTTATCCAAGTGTTATTCTTGATTAGTGTCAGATCTTGGAAATGTAGGAGACCTAGCTAAAGAACTTTACCAAGGTGTGTATCTGAATGACAGCACCACATAAATGTTTGAGTATAGTTGGTGTAGGTGTATTCAGAGACAATTTGGGATGCGTGTTGTATTCCCACCATGGCCTGTTCCAGAATCACAGAATCATTTAGGTTGGAAAACCTTTATGATAGAGTCCAACTGTAAACTCTGAGACAGAACTGCCAGCTGTTCTCTAGAGTGATGTGGCTGGTGCTGATGACCCAGCAGTGCTACTGTAGGCATTTTAGTTTGTACTACGCCTAGTCTAGATCCATGAAACCAAGTCCCTGCACCACTGGAGTTGATCATGTGCTTCTTATTTTTGACTGAATGGAAGTTACTTCATATGTCCTGATACTACTCCATGACATGAACTGGAGCATGATAAGTAGCGATCATCGGGAGGTTAGTTTAGGAGTACATGCTGATGTGAAATAATGCATTAATGTGAATACATTATTCTGTAAGCACAGAGTGAGTCTGGAGCACAAATGTTGAGGAGTGGCTGAGGCAATGGGGGGTTGTAGCCTAGAGAAGCGGCTGAAGGGAGACCTTATTGCCTTCTACAACTACCTGGAAGGAGGTTGCAATGAGGTGTGTGTCAGTCTCCCAAGACAAAAGTGATAGGATGAGAACAAATGGTCTCAAGTTGTGCCAGGGGAGATTTAGATTGGATATTGAGAATTTCTTTACTGAAAGAGTGCAAAAAGTGTAAATGTGGCAGTTTGAGACAGTTTAGTAGGTGTGGTGGTTGGGCTGATGGTTGGACTGGATGATCTTACATGTGTTTTTGAACCTTAAGGTTTGCAGATAGTTAACCTCCATCCACAAATGTCCTGAGCATTATTTTCTATTATAAAGAAGCAAGTACTTTGTGCAGGTTCCAAATGACTTTTGTCTTGATGTATATGAAGAGGTAAGTAAACATACTTCTGTCCAAACATGCAAACTTTTTCTGTGGAATATCTCCTACCTAATACTTGTAGGAATGCTGGGCTGGCGTAATGTCGATGGTTACTGTGTTTACATGGTTCATGATTTGATTGTGTGGAGAGGTAAGGCAGAACTAAGCTTTTGGCTATTCTAGTGAGAAAGCAGCTGGTTTTAGATGAAACTATGCTTGATTTAATAAGTGCTTTTTGCATGCATAGGATAAAAGGATATATGATGTCCCTGCCCCCTTCATCACAGAACTTATTTTTTTTCTTTGAGCTTGATTTGCCTAATGTCATAATAAATTAATTGAGCTTATTGAAGCCTAGCCTTTACTCTACTGCAGTTAAACCAGTAGAATTACAGACTGATAATGAACAGTTCCATTTCATTGGTTGTATACTTTTCTGTTTGAATTTTTGATCATTGCATCTTTGCATTGCTGTACTGATGCTACAATAAATCTCTTCTGAACTATGGGGTCAAGCCAACATTGTCTTAATTTCCCTTCGGCTTTTCAAATGCAGTGTCATCGGAAGGATTCTAGATACCTTAATCTCTTCTGTCTTCCCATTCCTTGCAGCATCCATGCCAGGAAGCAGTAAGAATCATTCTGTCCTTTCTAGGACTACCATTTGGTTAACTGCTGACAAATGCAACTTGATTTTTACTTTCCATAATGTCTGGTTTGGCTTTCTTGGCAAATTACCAGTTTTATTGCAAGTACTGCTGTCGGTATCTGTGATTGTTTTTAATTTGTTTTCTTACTATGTAAGCTAACTATACTTTCCAAATTGTTTAAATGCTGTTTTTGGTTTATGAATATGGTCATTGTTCACTTTATTTTATCAGGCTTGGATATACAAACAATTGGTGCTAGAATGTAGGGTAAAAAGAATCCTCGTAGTAACTGACTGTAGCAAAAATGCCTTAACCACTCTTCTCAAATCTTTGACCTTTGCATTGAAGTTCACCTCAAGCATCTGCTGCAGTGTTCTTTCCTTTAAAATGTGGCTATAACTCAGTCAAACCTTTTTGCTTGAATTTTTCTGGCTGTGCTTCTGTTACCTTGATGCTCACCTGTCTTCTGCAGGTGGAATTGTAGCTTCTGACTTCAAATATACTTTCATGTCCTCCTTTAAGCCAGTTATTTGTTCTGACGAGACGCTCTGGTTAGCAGTCTGACTGTTAAATTAATATCAAGCACTGCAAACACCAGTTTATCTCAGAAGTACTTGTCAGTTAAGACAAAGCCAGATACTTTCACTCTAACCTCCATCCGTGTCCTATATTGTGCCATGGTTACTACAGTTTTGGCCAATAGGACTTTTCTTAATCTATTTTTCTTATTTTTTGAGTAACAATAGTCATTATTCTTTTGACAGCTACAGCATTATTATGCTTTGTATTAACAGTTACTTGTTTTCCTTTTCTTTTAAGCAAAGATAGAAGTATCTTTTGAGAACAATCTGTAGCAATCAGTTTATAATGTGAGCAGAATTCAAATTTTTCCTGTAGTTTGCCCTGTCTCCTGCATGTTCAGTTTGTAATATGTGGTGATGAGTGTTTAATCATTTGGAAGAGCTGGTGGGCTGTGGAAACTGGCACACTTCTTTAAACAAGCTGGTGAAATAACTGTAAGGTGTGTGTATAAAGGTGGCTGAAACCTGATAACTATTTATTGCTCAGTGCCAAGATAGAGATCTGCTTGGGAGCTTTGCAAAATCTCAGGTTTACAGGAATCTGTTCTACATTAAATTTTTACTAGTAGCTTGGTAAATTAGAATAAGTTTTAAAGTTACAGATAACAGCAGGGAGAGCTGCTGCTGGTGTGTTGATCTAACCTGGGTTAAAATAGCAAATAAGATATAGCAGAATATTGCTTAGTTGGGTCGTGTAAGTAATTACATGTAGGGAGAATTTTTTGCATGTCTTCATGATGTAGTCATTGTTACAGAAGGAAAACGTCCTCCAGATTCAGAGAAGATAGGCAGTATTCATAAAATGACTACATGTTCACTTGAAATTAATCAGCGGCATTTGCTTGAAATTTGCATCTTGTCTCTGCCTAAACTGTACTGGGGAGGAGTGCAATCTAAAGAGTTTCTGTGTTCATGTTCTGAGTGAGAAAGATTGTCTCCTTAATTCAACTTGAAGCATGCTGGTTTCCAGCAGTGGGTTTTCATAAATTGACCATCTGTTACTGTTAATTGAAGAATCCATTTCAGTGTCTAATGGATTAACAATGCTGCTTATTATGGCTACTTGTATTGTTACTTCCTTGTACTGCCTCTTCACTCTGTCCTCCTGCCTCTGGCTTATGTGATAAGAGCCATATTTTTCTGTTCTGTGCCTTTGTGAAGTGGAGTCCTTGTCTATGACTAAGGCTGCTGCCATGTCTAGTAGTGTGCTACAGGACAATGAAGGGACCCTTTAGAAGAAAAAAGACTCAATGTTCAGTGGTAGCCTAAGCTTGTCTCTAAGAAATTTAATGAAATTAATATCAAATGATCAAAGGTATTTTTGTTAGAGCCCAGTACTGAGAAAGATATCTTGTAGGAACAGTTAGAGTGCCTTTGATATATGTCATGATAGAACTTAGATCTCAAGGTATTGTGGTTGTGGTACAGTTTTAACAATTCTTTAGCATTTTATTTCAAGATTGAAGTTTTTTCTATATGCTACATAGAATTCTGCATTTATAGCCAGTGCTGCTTGAGCAACAAAGTACAAATATGAAGTGAGCTTCTGTACAGTAGTTAGCCAGAATAGTGGTCAATTGACTGTTGGTTCTATTTTCTATGGTGGCTTGACTGTGTATTGGTTCCAAGCTGTTTTATAATTGATTCTGTTTCTTAGAAGCTTAAATTACACAGTCAAAATAGTTGATTCCAGACTTTTTTCTTCATGTCACTTGCTGGTTGGTTTCTACTGCTAAATAGAGGATGATCTCAAATGGACAGTTGAGCTAAGTTTCAGAGCCTGTTTAAGACCGTTTGGACAAAATGGCTTTGTAGTGCCACTTCAACATTATTAGAATGGTGTAAAAATAATTACTATCAACCTTAAAGCAGTATATCACAGCTTAGAATAAAATTCATTAATTGAAATGAGAACAGTTACAATCTATGTATTTTTGTAAACAAGTCTACTACGGTAGCATAGAATTCTGGAATCCTCAACTCATGAATTCTTCGAAAGTGTTTTGAGCAGCTGCTTGGTAATGGAAAACCTTTTCTTGCAGAAAATTGTCAAGATGCTTGAAAATATAGTAATCAGTGGGAGAGAGGTCTGATAAGTAACCTGGATGAGGTAATTTGCAGCTTCTGCAGTCATATGCAAAACATGCATATGGAGAACTGGTCTTTTTTGATTGACCAATGTTGGATGTAAACAGGTGGGTGTTGCATTGTGTCTATTTCTTGGCAATACTTATCTACTGTGATGGTTTCACCCAGGATTGAAGTTGTTATAAAGGATGATTCCACTTGCTGACCACCAAACAATGACCCTAACCTTCTTCAGATGCAGCTTTGGTTTGGGGAAGTGTTTCAGTGCTGCACCTCAGTCCGATCACCGCACAGTCTTCGGTTGTACAGAAGTCATTTTTTTGTTACATGCTACATTGTGATCAAGAAATTTACTGGTTTTGTTAAACAAAAGTAGCACAGAGTGGACTTCATGATAATGATTTTTTGTTTTCGTTTAGCTCATCTGGTACCGCTTTGAGCTTTTTTGGTTTTCCATTTTGAACGACTGTAAGGGTCAATGTTTAGTTCTATAGCCTCAAGTTTTGTGTGCATCTCTTTCAATAATGGCCCTCGGTTGTCATCTGTCACAGAAGGATGTCCAGCAACCCTCATCTTCAAGAGTCTCATTTCCTTTATGAAATTTTTTAAATCAAATGTTTGATCTGCTAGCTAAATGCCTGATTGATGTTGCTAGCAGTTTCCACTTCTTTGCCCCCTTTCCAGCTCCTGCAGCAAAAACATTGGAATTTGCTTTTTTCCATCCTTAATTTGACAGCATAATATAAAAAAAGATAAACAATGAAAACAAAACTATTAGCATAAATAAGTAGAGTGAATTTTGTGCTTTAAAATGTCATACTGCATGAACACAGTTAATCTGAAATAAACATTGCAATTTGTAATGAAAAAAGGCCCTTCAAAGGAGAAATCTTATTTCTATTTGTCGAAGCCTAGGGGAAGGCAGAATGTTTCAAGGATGCTTGAGATCTGAGTTCATAGATGTTCAGATATCCTTTCAATGTGGAGCTCTGTTTCAGTGAGTTACCTGATGCAACACTGTCTTTTAGTCTTTTGGTACCTGTTTAGTGTATAATATTACCAGATTTCCAATAAGAGATGCAGAACATCTGTTTTGTAATTGAAATGTAAAAGGCAGTATTTGGACAAACCTGCTTTCTTTGAAATGGGGGAATTTGCAGAAAATAGCTGTTATATCAGAAGTATCACTGCATTCTTAGACAACCTATTAATATTTTGATACTTAGTGTGTATGTATATAGGGAATAAAGTATTTTCTGATTCACCTTTACAGATGCATTCTGTGACTCACTTTAAGTGGAGCAAAAATGGCAGAAATATGTACAACTGAAGACTTCATTGTATCTGTTTTATTCCTGTGTGATGCGGTAGTTTCAGAGATCAACTCAAGGTCCCTTGTGTATTTAAGTATCGTGTTAATTCCATGTAAATAACTTCAGCTTTCTTTTAGGTAGACCTTGAGAGAGGATTTGTGCAGAATAAGAAACAAGCCGTGTGTCAAAAATGTATAGTATTGCATGTTCTAGAATTGAAATTTTTTGAGCTCTTATTAGGCTAGTGTTGAATGATTTTCATTGTTTATTTTCTTTAACACTTGACTTAAAGTCTAGCTGTCTAGTCTGTTCCTTAGTTGTCAGTGACTCCTCTCTACAATGTGTTTATTCTGTATTTCTTTGCAACACCAGGCAATGTAATTTTTCCTACTTCACACACAATATAGTTCTCCAGCTGGAACTACAAACAAGATCTCGGCTCGGAAATGGGGCCATGATTTTTCTTGTTTCCCCTATCTACAGCGTTTTAACAGTACTTGGTGATATATGGAGGTAATATAGAGAGAATGAGAAACATGCCTGACCAAAACTTGCAGTTAATATATAGAATTCTTTTAGAAATTTTTGATTAAATATGCCTGTAACATTCGGTGTTAAACTCTTTCAATGGAACATTCAACTTCAAGGAGCAATGTTTTCTGTTAGTACTTCGGTGTGGTGGTTGAAGAGTTTTTTGTATTCTGCCCTCTTAGGACTATAATGATGAAATCAGACAGGCACAGCTTCAAGAATTAACATACTTGAATGGTGGTTCAGAAAACGCAGAAGTTCCAGTAGTTCGTGGAAAAACATCTATTCGAGCAAGAGGAGTTCCAGTTCCTGCTTTGTCCAGGTAAGTATCATAGTTTCAGTGGAGTGTAGTTTGTGTGTCTCTTAAGCTTCTCCCATCAAACACAAAGAAAACCCCTAGAGCACAATAGTGAAATATGTGAAGGACTCCAAACTAAGAGCAAAATATAATGGAAGCAAATACTGATTTGCTGAAGACAGTGTAATTAGCTTCAACTTAATTAACAGTGATGGTGAAATTTGAATTATGAAACTTGAATGATACCAAGTTAAGTTAAAGATACGTTCAGTCTTACTGTGAGCAGCATAGTAAGGCTTTTGTGTTGCTTCACTTGTACTTTCAGTTGTTCCTTAGGTGCACGTAGGGTCTGCCTATCAGTGCTGTGGAACTCATGGCTTTGAAAATCTGGTAAATCATGCCTTGACACAAATTTTGGATTAATTTCTCTAGTTCAAGAAAAATATATATTTCTTTTACTGTATTAGAAAGCTTTTATAGTCCTGATAAATGAATGTTATGGAAGGGTTTTGGAGGCAGGATTTATATTTAGTCTCATCAATGTTGTGCTTCATTAAAAAGTTGCTTATTGATTCAGGTAGCCTGTTGCTTCTTTTGCTTTATTTCCTTTGACATAGGAGATGTTTTTTTTACTCTAGCATCCCCTGTCTTCCTAGCAGTACTGAGATGACAGCTTCAACTCCTTTGAGTCCCAAAGTCTGAAAAGAAAAATTGAAGTGCATAACTTTTTTTCTGTTACAGTACAGCAAGATTGTGGCTGGAGCAGCTAAGTAAAATTTTCTCTGGTGAAGTTTTCCTTCAGTTGTACCTATGGTGTTTATTAATGCAAGCTCAAAGCTTATATTTCAGCATTAAGAATGACATCAAAATTACTTTCGGAAGTATTTTAAGTCAGATTAAGCATGTTAGAGGAAAAAGTGCTGAGGAATTATTCTGTTTATACAGATCTGCTTACGGTTACTTATATCCTGTAATAATGGTCGGAAACAATGCAGAATGCATCTTAATTTAGAAGATTTTCACTTACTGTTGGGTTTATCCTATAAGAATAAAATTTTCTCTAAATCAAAAAATTTTTGTTCTTATTTTCTTAAATATTGTGTAATGTATCCATTCCACTTTTCTTGATTTTAATGTTTTCCAGAGTAGTGGTAATTATATACCAATGTTTACTTTAGCACTGTAATCAGCCATACAAAAGTGCTTCCAAGTTAGGCATCTGATGTGATTTTTGGGGTTGGGTTTTTTGATAACTTAAAAACATATCTAAGAACTGAAGTTAACTTTTCTGTAGATGCCTGTAACATGTCTGCTACAGGTGCTCAATACTGAGACACAGTTGTAGCTCATGTTTTACTGATTTTTTTGTAAGTCCTTAAGCTGCAGAATTTACTATTTGGTGGGATATGACACTAAAGTTTGATACCTAATTTCCAGGACTACTATCAAGCACATGTACGCATCACTATCTTTTCATAGTACTTTGTCTAACATTGCTAGCTCCATCCTTTGGATTTTTTGGTAAATTATTTTTTCAAACCAGTGTTTTCTGCAAGACATACATGCTTTTAGGTAACTCACAAGATCCTCTGTAGTTCATCCTGTTGACCTTACAACTGTTGAATCGTCTTCAAGGTAAATTTAAGTGTTCTAGGTAATTGGTATTGAGATGATAGCTAAAAATTGTCATCTCCTTTTATACACATATTCTGTAGAATGGAAAGGTTTTTAGTATTGCTTTCCTTACTTCAAGGCTTGCTTTAAATACCAAGCCTCTTTCCCTTCAAATTTAAAGTATCTGTTAGCATAAAAGACTTTGAGAATTGAAGAGGTTGAAGCACAGCTTAAAGACTTGTGAAGTCTAGAACCTTGTTCCTAGCCTCTCTTTATAATCTGTAGAATATTTAAGATATCAACCCTAATACATGAAACATCCTATGAGGACACAATAACTGAGTGTTCATGTTCACAATTTTTAAGCATTTCTCTGAATAGCTTCACTTAAAACCTGAAGTACTAACTTATGCCTTTTTTTACTCCTTATCAGACATGTTGAGGCTGGAGGTAATGCATCTTATCAAGTGCCTTCTTTTAAGAAGACTTGTTACATATGTATTTAGTTATGTACCAAAATTTTACTTTGTAGAAAACACTACATTTGTTGTGCTTGCATACAAAATTCTAGCTTGTGCACAGGTATTCCTACATGTGGTAAGTAATTTCCTACTGGTTGTGGTTTGGTAGTTTTTATTCTTCCATTTATGGCTTGTTCCAGATGATCTTGACTTAATTTTTGACTCTCGAGTCAAATAAGAATTTGTGGATGAGCAGATAGAATTTACTATAGAAGGCATTTGTGGATTTAGCTTTATTTTTAGTAGTGTGCTTTTTCGAGAGTAGAGCTGATTCCTTCTGCTCTCTTACCTCCCTTCTTTTTTCCTTCATCCTAATACTATTAGCTTATGACCTTCAGTTGTAATCATAGCATTTCTGTTATCTGTTGAGTTTATGCTGAGCATCTAACCTCTATAGGTAGTACCTGCTTCTATGTAGAAGGGACATGACATTCTTTCCCTAGTGAGAGTCTGTGTTGAGTTCCTTTGTTTTTTATTGTAAATGGACATGGTTCTTCTAGTTGCCTCCAAGAAAACACATTTATGAAATGGAATCATAGAATGGTTTGGGTTGGAAGATCAGCTAGTTCCAAACGCTTTGCCATGGGCAGGGATGCCTTCCACTAGACCAAGTTGCTCCAAGCCCCTTCCAACCTGGCCTTGAACACTTGCAATGATGAGGCAGTGTGTTCCAGTGCCTCACCACCCTCACAATAAAGGATTTCTTCCTTGTTTCCAGTCTAAATCTACTCTTTCAGTTTAATGCTATTATCCCTTGTTCTCTCACTACAGGGCTTGGTAAAATGTATCTCCTTGTCTTTTTTTATGAGCCCCCTCAAGTATTGAAAGGCCACAATGGGGGAAAGCTGGTTGGCTGGTTGGATTCACTTCCCAGACAGAGAGGAATTGTGTTTGAAAGCAGGTATTTTGGTTTCTCTAAAATGGGGGGAAGGAAGTAGTTTAGTCAAGCAAAAGATATTTAAGGTTTTTTCATGCTTTTTAAAAGCATTTGACTTTGACCAGTTTTACAATAAATAGCGTGTGTTAAGTATCCAGAATGGAGATCTTCCACATCTTTCTGGGCTGATCTTGGCATTCTATGCAGCACAGTTTTGTACTGTTGTCTTAATGAACTGTAGATGAGTACACTTGCTGTTGTAAACAAACATATGTTACACTTGATGTTTGGCCATAGAACTACATTTGTCAGAATGTTGTGGCTACTTTCTCCAAATGAAATTAGTCCAGTTTGCAAATGATAGCATTCTTCAGAGAAGCTTCATTTCTTCTCCTAAGACAGACTGTTACCCTGCACTGGTGTCCTTTGAGGAACAGGGCAGATTTTCCATCAGAGTTGTCCATTAAAGTAATTTATCATCGAGTCAATATGTAGGAATCGTCTTAACTAAAGTAATAGCAAAATTCTGGTTTATGCTTGCATGATTTTTTTACATTTATTTTTTTATCACTCTTTTCTGTATATGCAGGGCTGGGATCCTATTGGTTGCATTTGTATTGCTCTGGAGACAAACTGTTACAGAACTTGTAGTTTGGAATTTGCTGTCCTATATGTCAGAAGCAATATGAGGATGCAGATTGCTGCTGTGATATGCTCACAACCTCCACTTGTTTTTTGTTAGTCATCAGATCAATCTTAAGTCATTCCTGTCATAGTCTGGAACAAGCTGATTTCTTTTTTGATGAATAACTTCTTGTTGAGAACATGTAGGACTGTAGAAGATTGTGTAGCACAAAAGTGGGAAAACCAGTTCAGGATCTGAGGCAGAGACAGGTATTATACTCTGTTTTTTTTCCTTCGGTCTTATGATAAACCTCCCACTTTCGCAAAACAAATGTGAAGATACCTATTACTGTTTTCAAGTCAAAATATGTAAATAAAATTTGCATAAGTATTAACTTCAGTGTTGACTCACACTAAAAAAAACACATGAAAAGGCAGTTGTACTGGTGTCTGAATATCACTGTTGAATATTTTGGTGCTGAAATTTTAAAGTAACAGGTCTGTTATTTTTCAGATGTCTAATGTAAAACCTGAACAAAAATTTTTGTTTGAGGTACAGTGATTCTGCTCAAAGGAAGAAAATATCTTGACACCGGTAACAATTTGTTATACCCATTTATTGAACACTTAGAGCACTGCAGGTATATGGAACTATGCATGCCAAATTATGAATTCAAAGTGCTTCCTCATTGAATAATATAGTATTAAGGATCTTATTTTAAAGCCATTCTTTAAATTCTCTCCTCCCTTCTGGAGGAGAGAAGATATATTGCATAAAATCATTTAACTTTTTTCTTTTGCTAAAACAAAATGAAAGCAAGCTGTGAACTGAAATTTACCTGTAACTTAATAGTTGTTTTACTAACTTAGTCAATCAGTAAAAGGAGGAATTTGAAATAAAAATCATAGAATCATTTGATTTTAAGACATTTGAGATTGTAGTCCAACTGTACTTGTCCACTACTAAACCATATCCCTGAGCGCCTAATCTACCAGTATTTTAAATACCTCCAGAGATGGTGACTCAACCACTTCCCTGAGCAGCCCATTCCAGTGCCTGAGAACCCTTTCAGTGAAGAAATCAATAAATTTCTAGATAAGTAGTCAATATATAATACTAGAGATAGAAAGTGATAAATGAAAAGGTAAAATATAGAGCTATTCCTGAGGGAAGCTGGAAGGGAGTATTGGTTGGATGCTGTGCCTGCTGTGTCAAGGGCAGAACTTTGCTGGAAACAAATCATAGAAACACTATAGAACTACTATAATGTAGATATGTGGAAAAAAATATTGCTAATAAAGTCCAAAATTTGAGTAGTTTTCTGTGGAAGTACTTCAGTTGTATGTATTGCTAAAATACCATTTTAGGGGCAATCAAGATTAGATTAGTACCTGTGAATTACTTAAACATTCACAAATGCTCTGAGTCTGACATACTATAATACAGCTCTGATTGGTACTAGGTTTTCTTAGGAATGTTTTTCCACACATTAAATTCTTTATTCAAACAGATTGATTAGTTACAACATGTGGTTTGTAAGTAGTATTTTAACTGTACATAATAAGGGAAATGTTTCAATTTTTTATACATTAAGATTTTGTTCTATAATTATTATACTGTATTTCCAGATTATTCTAGCACATTCTAATACTTCCGTGTAAGACTTCCATTCTGTAACTCATTTATGATAGCATCTTAGAAATTTAGTGCTTTGCTTTTTATTCTCCTCATACTAGATAGTGAAATAATGTTATGGGAGGAAGATTAAGGTTCCAACAAAAGTAGTTTTCATGACACTGTCCTCAAGGATACTGTGACGCATGAGTTCTGTTAGATTATTTCTCCCCACTATTCTAGTATATTGTTCAATGTGTAGTGAAAACAAAGTATTAAGTGCTGCTCCATGGTACTCAGATTGAAAAAGACCTTTTCACTACAGAGCCTGTAAGATGATTGCATGGAGTTGTAATAGCTATAACTCTTAATGTAATTGCCTAAATTATGCAAAGTTTGAAGATGTGTGGAGTTCAGTGCCCATTTGTTTACACCATTAGTGTGGATATATTGACAGTCTTAATGCTGTAAAATATGTTCTCATGGGTACTAGGGTTAAGTGAATGTTCAAAAGACTTCTGAAAAGCAATGAAATGACAGCATGGTAGTGAAGAAAGAATATAAACGTAAAAAGACCCTTATATTTCAGAATACAAGCAGTTAGGCAAGGCTGGCATGGGATGAGAAGTGAATTTTGATAATGAACAACTTTAACAGTTTGGGGATAATGCTTTGTGACCTTTGGAAGTGGAAATAAAGATTTTTTTCTTCTGTAAAAAAGAGTGGAAAGATTAAGGAGTAACAGGCATTGAAATGTATTGGGAGACTGATCAAATCTTAGATGCAGAAGCATTCTGATTGAGAGTTAATAAAGCAGTCTTTATCACAGAATCATAGGATAGCTTGTGTTGGAAGAGACCCTTTAAAAGTAATCTGTTCTTACTCCTCTGCAATGAGCAGGGACATCTGACTAGATCAGGTTCTGAAGAGCCCCATCTGACCTTACCTTGATGGTTTCTAGGGTTGGGGCATCTACCACCTCTCTGGGCAATCGTACCAGTATTTCACCACCTTCATTACAGAATATTTTATATCAAGTCTGAATCTACTTAGTTTAAAACTACTACTCCTTGTCCCATTGCTACAGGCCCTGTTAATGACTGTAACCATCTTTCATGTGGGCCCCCTTTATGTATTTCAAGGCTGCAATAAGTTCTTCCTAAATAGAGCCTTTTCTTCCCCAACTGCTTGAGACCTTGTACTTGGCCTTGTTGAATGTCATAATGTTTATGTGGGCCCACTTCAGAGAATCACAGGATGATCAGAGTTGGAAGGGACCTCTGTTGATCATCCACTCCAACCCCATCCTGAAGTAGGTTCACCCTAGAGCGGGTTGCACAGGAACCCATCCAGGTGGGTTCTGAATATCTAGAGAAAGAGATCCCTGTTGCAGCGCTCTGTCACCTTCACAGTGAAGTTTTTCCTTGTGTTGAGTTGGAACCTCCAGTGTTCCAGTTTGTGCCTGTTGTCAAGTTCCTCCAGATGAGATGCCATCCCTAGTCAGTCAGCCACACTGCTCAGTTTGATGTCATCTGCAAACTTGCACTCCATCCCATTGTGTCATTGATGAAGATCTTGAATTGTACTGGTCCTAGTCCAGACCCCTGAGGGACACCACTCATCATTGATCTCAATCTGGACATTGAGTTGTTGACTTCTACCCCCCGGATGCAACTATCCAACCAATTCCTTATAAACTAAACAGTCCAGCCATCGAATCCATATTTCTTCAATTTAGACAGAAGGATGTTGTGGGACATGATGCCAAGGGTGTTATAGAAGTCCAGACAGGCAGTGTCTCTTGCTCTTCGATATACTCACACCATCATAGAAGGTCACAAGGTTGGTCAAGTAGGGCTTGCCCTTGGTGGAGCCATGCTGACTGTCTGAAGTCACCTCCCCGTCCCTGATATGCTTTAGCATAGCTTCTAGGAGAATCTCTTCCTTGATCTTCACAGGTAAAGAGGTGAGGCTGACAGGTCAGTAGTTCTCAGGGTCCTCCTTTCTACCCTTGTTAAAAACAGATGCAATGTTTCTCTTTTTCCAGTTGCCAATGAGTTCATCTGACTGTCCTGGCTTTTCAAAATTCATGGAGTGTCTTGGCAACTACATCAAACATTTCTCTTAGGATTCTGGGGTGTACCTCATCAGGTCCCAGAGACTTATCTAAGTTCAGGTTGCTCAGGTAGTCACAAACCTAATTCTGTTACACTGAGAGGGACTTTATTGACCTTATCTCCATTTTGCGGTTTATCTGCTTGAGAGGTGTTAGAGGTTGCCAGCGAAGACCGAGGCATGAGAGTTAAATCCATTGTCTGTTACTGACATGCCAGTTTTGCTTATTATAGTGGGTATGCTTTCTTTGACCTTCTGTTTCTGACACAACTGTAGAAGCCCTTCTTATTGTTCTTTGCGTTCCTTGCCAAGTTCAGATCCAATTGTGCTTTGGCTATCCGGCTGACCCCATCCCTACAGAACCAGGAAGTATCCCTGTACTCTTCCCAGGTTAAAGAAATTTATTTCCAGTAGTTGTGCTTGTAGTGAAACTATGAATTTTGTATGCAAACCAAAGTTGTGAACCAGAATTCTTTCATAGTTATTTGAGCAAATTCACCCTAATTTTAATTAGATAACAAATTTCCCTTTGTTTTAATCACTGACAGTACAGCAAGTTTTAAAATCTACTTTTCCAGACTTCAATTAAAATGAAGGAATATCTAATTTCGGGAGAGGAGCCCTTCATTGTCTTAAAGTTTTGATGTCACCTGAAATCTCCATGCCAAATAATTTTTAATGTGATTTGAAAAGAAAGCTATTTTAAGTGATTTTATAAAGAAAAAAGTAAAATAGTCTGTAGACTGTTTACAAAGATGAGAAAATGTTGGTGATGACAGCTGAAATTTGGCCTGCAGGATGGTATCCTTGGTCAAAGGAGCAAGCAGTGAAAGACTTGGAAGGACTAGGAACCATGATGAACTTTATTTTGATGTGAATGTGATAGAACAGAGCTGAGATGTCTTGATTTGGTTGAAATAATAACTAACCTGAATGTTAGCAGATGCACCAAGGTTTTTGAATTTATAGGTAAGACAGTTGAAGAGGGGATAGGGAAAAGATCTGTGCAATTTCTTCAGAGGGCTAGGAAGCAGATGGATACCTGTCAGAAGTAGTTGATTCCAGAAGGAAAACTATCATCAAATCAGAAATGGTAAAAGCAAGATGGAATATGTGAAGAAAATGTCCAGAAGGAAAAATATCAAATAAAAACTGGTAAATGTGGATAATCTCTGTAACGAGTCTATCTGAAAAGTCATTAGATACCTACTGGGAGTACTTTCTAATATGCTGTGCATATTTGCACACCACTGAATTTCCTGGGAAGAGAAGACTAACACATTCAGCAAACTTAACTGTAGTGCTGGGTTACGTTCAAGTATGAATGAAGTGTTTACTTAAAGTAAAATAACCACTTCAACCTTAAACACCTGTAGAAATATATGAATTGCAAAAGAGTGAAATGGAAAGCAAGAGTAGGCAAGATGGTTCATAGTTGAGAGCTGCTGAAGAATTAGGTGAAGCTGGTGTCTCATCCAGTTGGCGGCCGGTCACTAGTGGTGTCCCCCAGGGATTGGTATTGGGTCCTGTCCTGTTTAATATCTTTATTGATGATCTGGATGAGGGGATTGAGTCCATCATCAGCAAGTTTGCAGATGATACCAAGCTGGGAGGAAGGGTTGATCTGTTAGAGGGTAGGATGGCCCTACAGAGGGACCTGGACAGATTGGAGAGCTGGGCTGATTCTAATGGGATGATGTTTAATAAGTCCAAATGTCGGGTACTTCATTTTGGACACAACAATCCCATGCAGAGCTATAGACTGGGGACAGAGTAGTCAGGCAGAAAGGGACCTGGGAGTGCTGGTTGACAGGAAGCTCAACATGAGCCAGCAGTGTGCCCAGGTGGCCAAGAAGGCCAATGGCATTGTGGCCTACATCAGGAATAGTGTAGTGAGCAGGACCAAACAAGTTATCGTCCCCCTGTACTCGGCACTGGTCAGGCCTCATCTTGAATATTGTGTCCAGTTCTGGGCCCCCCAATTTGGGAAAGATGTTAGGATACTGGAATGTGTTCAGAGGAGGGCAACGAAGATGGTGAGGGGGCTGGAGCACAAGCCCTATGAGGAGCGACTGAGGGAGTTGGGGCTGTTTAGTCTAAAGAAGAGGAGGCTCATAGGAGACCTCACTGCTTTCTACAACTACCTAAAAGGAGGTTGTAGTTGGGCAGGGGTTGGTCTCTTGGGTGACCAGTGGCAGAACTGGAGGGCATGGACTCAAGCTTCATCAGGGAAAGTTTAGGCTTGATGTTAGGAAAAAGTTCTTCACTGAAAGGGTGATTGGCCATTGGAATGCGCTGCCCAGGGAGGTGGTGGAGTCGTCGACCCTGGAGGTGTTTAAGGGGAGACTGCATGAGGCACTGAGGTGCCATGGTTTAGATGGTGGTTGGTGTTGGTGTTAGTGTTGGGTTATAGGTTGGACTTTGATGATCTCAGAGGTCCTTTCCAACCTTGTGATACTGTGTGATACTGTGATAGAAGGAAGATGAGAGCTGTGAGATGCTTGCAGCTTAAACTGCCACAGGGCCATCAGTTGTGCTCTAATGGATAGACATGTGTAGATGTGAGTAGAAGTGACTTAAAGGAGTCATCAGTTATGTAGTGAGATGTCAAAATCAACACAGAGGTCCTCTATGAATATTTAAGTAGGAGAAGGAAGACTAAGGAAAATGTGAGCCTGCTACTGAGGAGACCAGGCCAAGGTATCTAATGACTCTTTGGCTCAGTGTTTACTACTATGAGGGCTTTCTGAAATCCAAGTCACAAAAATGAGGGGAAGACCAATCTTGGTGGAAGGGGATCAGGGTAGATAATAGCAGAGCAAGCTAGATTTAAGTCCATGGGCTCCAATGGGATATACCCACAATTGCTGAGGGAGCTGCTGGATGCCGTTGTGGAGCTACTCTCAGTCTTTGAACAGTCCTGGAGTTTAGGAGAGGTGTCTGAGGAGTGGAGGAAAGTAAATGTCACTCCTGCCTTCACAAATGGCAAGGAGAACCAGATGAACTATGTGATTATCAACCTTACCTCAAAGGTGATGGAGCAACTAATCCTGGAAACCATTTGCAGACACATAAACGACAAGGTCATCAGGAGTAGTAAACACGGATTCACAAAGGGGAAGTAATGCTTGAGCAACATGAGAGCTTTCTATGATGAAGTGACTGGCCTGGTAGGTAAGTGGGTGTTGTCTGCTGTGATTTCAAGAAGGCTGTTTCTCATAAGATCCTTGTAGGGAAACTATTGGTGTGTTGCCTGGGTGAGGAGACAAGTAGATTGAAAATTGTCTGAATGGCTACGCCTGGAGGGTTGGGATCACTGATATGAAGTCCAGCTGGAGGCAAGTGACAAGCAGTGTATGCTCATGTCAGTACTAGGTCCAGTCCTGTTTAATATCTCTGCATGATAGGGCACAGTGTACCCTCAGAAAATTAGCAGGCAATGTTGACCTGGGAGTAGTGGGTGATGTGCTGGAGTGTCATGATAAAGGATGTTTGTGGGGATTTTTTGGCTTTCTACAAATTATTTAAATTCTCTGACCTGCTTTTCTGACTATTTTACATTAGCTTTATTAGCATTTGTCCTTTAGGGCTAGAGATGAGTTCAGCTTTTGAAGTGATACCACTTCTAATACCTCTCTTTACCTTCCTGTTCTGATGGTACTGAGCTCCTTTTGCCATTCCTCAAGCTTTTTTTGACTTCTGTTGTGTATTTGCTCTGGCTTCCTATGGGATTTCTCTAAATGCCTTCCTGTATTGTGTATATGCACTTTACTCTTTTAAATCTTTTTTTAAATGGAACTTATATGGCTGCCCTTTTTTTTGCATTAAGCAATACCAGAATTGATCTGTTTTTTGCAAAGGTAGGCAAAGGTTTCTGTTCAAGCGGTTCCTCAATATTTTCAGTGTTTCTGTTCATTGTTTGTATCAAACTTGTTTTGTTCCCTTAATGAAATAACAATTTACAGTTTCTAAAATTTGATATGACTGAAGTCTGCATGGTGGTAAATGAATTCTCCTGTTACTGGCTTTCCTATCTCTGCACCTTTCTAGTCTCCAGCCTGGTGCAGTAACCATCCAAGTGATGTAATACAGGGCTATACATCTCCGATTGTTTATTCTTCCTCCAGTAATTCTAAAAATAAAAGCATATAAATGGTTTCCTAATATAGGAGAAATTTAATTTCCCACTCATCCGCACTCCAATCCTATTAACTGTTTTTGAAATGCAGAAAAGACCTTCTCATCACGTGGCTCTGGTGTTCTAATTACTCTCCTAGAATAAATCTGTGCTGGCTCTAAAATCTGTATTTTTTTCCTTCATATTTTGCAATGTTTTTCAGCATATCCCACTTCCTGCTGCTTTCACTTGCACCCTGGCTGAAGGATGCCATGAAGGTTATGGCTAGTGATCCCTGAGTCTTTTTATTGACTTTTTTCACTTGGTATTGACTATTGTCTATGCCAATAGGTTCATTTCCCTTTCTTTGGCTTCATTTGGAAAGTGTCACATTTGCTATCTCTTTATATTACTTCAGCAGGCTGTGTCTGGGAACTTCACTGCTCACCCCTGCCCCCACTACAATGAAGTCAAATAAGCAGCTGGTACCCTGTCCTGAGGAGGCATTCTACAGATTAGCCAAAACCAAGTAATAAGCACAGTTTTAAATCACTTACTCTCTAGGCTTGTTTAAAGTACTTTGTGACTGTTTTGATCAGTAATTAGAATTAATAAAATCTATCCTGACTGTATCAAGTATTTACATTTTTTGCATTCTTCATTTAGTGATGCAGTTTTTCAAATACTAATTATGATAAAATGATTGTGTATTTTCTGATAAGTTTAGCGGTGATAAATAATTACTTATTTGAAATGGAATAGGAAATCTTAAAACCAAAACTAGTTCTGATGTTCTAATATTGTTTAAGTTGGAGATTTCTACTGAAATCAGGGCAGAGTATTTTCACTCAGTTACTACTCTTGAGTTTAACTATGATATCTTGATTGGTAGACAGGTAGTGTAGAGCTTGTTTGGTTTTCTATGTATCAGTTACAGTATACAGTAAGTGTATTACTACTTTGGAGCAAGTCTGTGTACAGAGCAGTCATCTCAACTCAGTTGTAGTCCATGGAGTGAAATAATCTCTCAAAAGAAAGTATCTATTAGCAAGATTTTAGGAATCCTGTTTGAAATGATAAATGGTGCAAATTTGTCACAGATTATACCTTTGAGTGTCTCCCTTTACTATAGGGAGGCCGGGGAACATCACCTCTAAATTGATCAAATAGTTTTGAAAACTGTTCTGGTTTAGGTCTCATATTTTCATCCATATGTTCAATGTCCAAAGTAATGGAATGCAAGTTCATACTTATTCTTTCAGAACTTTTAAAACATATATTCTCTTATTTTTTGTTTTTAAATACATCTAGAACATCAGGTTATATCCTATGATCACCCTACACATTAATTATGTATTTGAATGTTTTCTGCCACAGATGGGAATTTTTTCTTTAATATGAGAATGTAATTTTTCTGACCCACTCAATCTCTTACATGGAGTGTGATCACTGGATTGCATTTAGAGGCTTATACAGGACCAGAAGGGAACTGCAACTGATTCCCCCTGTGCAGGGTTTGAGTATGATATAGCCTGACAGCTTCAAAGTAACTTGTTATTCTGTGATTTCACATACTACCAGTCAAATTCTGGTAAAGCTGATATCAGCAAATTGCTTTGCGTGTTGTGTGTATTCAAGGATAGCTCAAGATAGCGATAAATTCATCACTGAATCACATGTCTAGTTTGTATCATCTGCATTTATTGCATAATGTGTGTAATTGGATTAAAGCATACAGAAAAAATGACAAACTGTAAACCTCTTAGACTTTTTCTGGCTATAGCAAAGCAAAATTTGCATTATGTGGGGGAGGGAGTTGTTGAAAAGGCAGCCAAGGTTTTAGTATTTAATGGTAAGTGATCTGTATGTTCACAGGGGCCGGGGAGGGGTGCCTCCACCACCAGCAGGAGTACCACGAGGGGCACCAGCACCTAGAGGAGTGCCTCCCAGTAGAGGACCAGTCAGTCGTAGCCGTGGACTTCTAGCGCCCCGAGCAAGAGGAGTACCTCCACCTGCAGGCTATCGGCCCCTGCCACCACCTCCGGCACAGGAGACATATGGTGAATACGTAAGTCACACTGTTGACATACCGTGCATGAAGTATGTAATTTTTGGAAGGATGATCCTGTTACTTTAGAACTCGGCAGAATCTCCTTAATTAGTACTCAGTTGAGTCTTGAACCCAGAATGTGCAGCAAATGTGGTCCTCTCATCACCTTTTTGGACTTGAACTGTTTCATATTGATGAAACTTGAAAGTTATATATGTGACCATAGACGTTTGCAGTGCATTTGCCAAAATAGTTTTGTACCTCTTAAACATATTAAGCTTTTGTTTTAGAAAAATATGCAAATTCATTGTCAGTAGATTTTTAATTCTCAACCAAAACAGAGAATAATATTCTCATGTTCTTCCTAAACCTATCTTTGTGGTCATAACTGTTCAACAATTAGGCAACTTACATATATTTGTGGAAGCTTCAGAATTGATCCTATAACTTTAACAAAGTACAGTGTATCAAAATAAGCCAATATTTATCTTGGGTTTATTGTATTTAAAAATTAAAAATCATATCAAAATGCTTTCTATGATACATAATGTGAAATTAAGGATTGTTAATTGTTAAAGTGAGTTTAATTTAAACTGAACTTACAGAGCAGTGAGAAAGAAAAGCTTTTTAAATGAAATCTATTGTCATAAAAATAGATGTAGTCTTATAGAAAAATTTTTCAAGGACAACACTTTTAATTTTTTCTGTATCTTAAAGCTTTTAGTGTGCCCTGTTTACAGCCATGTCTGTCTGGATTCTGTCTGTTGTTCAGAGTAGCAGAAAAGGAATTCCTGAGTTCCAGAAGATTGTTTTGCTATTGAGCCATTTCTTGCTTTTGTCTCAACCTTTCTTCCACCTACCTGTTCTCTCTCTCCTTTCACCTTCCACCTAAAAAAAAATCTAAATCAACTCTCAACTATTGTCTTTTTGATCAAAATTCTCTAAATTCTTCCTGCTTAAATCTATGTTGTTAGTACAATCACTACATGTACCGGAAAAAATCAGAAGATATTAATGTAGTTTCCTAATGTTACGAGAGCTAGTACTTCAGCTTATTTAAATGTCCCCTGGCTATACCTGACTTTATTAGTCAGGGTGAATACTGCAAATAAAGGGTTATTTCACAATGCTTTCAAAGGAATTAGCCCTCACTAAACAGCATGTTTCCAGGGCATACACTATACAACACATTGTGATGTGGTAGAAAATAAACCTCTGAGTAACTTCGTATTTTTATGTCTCTGCTGTTTATAGCATGTATATAATAGAAGTGGCATGGAGATAACAGCTGTTTGAATCAGTATCTGATACATGCTTTACTTCTGAGAAAATAATTAAATAGTATTATAAAGAAGAAAGTGCTGTACTAAATGTCTAAAGTTCTCTAGAACTGGATCACTTAGCTTCCAAAGAAGTTACCTTAACTTCTTTGATAGATAGATATATTAAAAGCTGTAATTGATAAAGCAATGCTAGGAATTCTATTTTAAAAATACTGTATTTTCTGTCTCCCTTGTTAAAACTGAGATTCACTAGGATAAGATTTTGCCTGACAGGAGCCACTAGTGTATTCTATGTTAAATGTTAAAGTAAATGCATGTTATTTTTTTACATGTCCATTTGTAGTATGCTATGAAAATGCCTTAACTGTATCTTTTACAGTTAAGGTAACATGTTAGGAGTTATTACTAGTATTTCTGTCCTTTTCTGACTACTTTCCATATCTAGGATTAAGTACTGGTTTGCTAACCCAAATATCTGACAGGGTGAGGAGTCGCTCTTTGAAGTGCCTGTAGAATCGGAACATCACTGAGATTGTGGGTCTCACAAGAACTCGATTTAAGCAGCGTGTAGTTTTGGAGCCTCAGACAGGAATATCCAGAGAGGTTACAGAGCAGCCTTTGGAACTTTGCTATTGAGGGCTGGAAAGTCTGCAAGGATTCATGAAGCTTTTCCTTCCCTTAGGCTTACAAGCATCTGCTTTGTACTCTTTAAGATAATGTTAAACTATGCAAGCTCAAAAAGAAGCAAACTATATTCTGGATGGAAGCCTTCAACTGCTTGCCCTCTAACTCTTTAAATATCTCAGAGATGGTCCAGGGCTTTCACTACACAAAGTCCTTGCCCTTTTCCTCTGTGTGGTACTGTTAAGTATGCCTTGTGACAGAAAGTGAGGCTGTCATTGAGTCACAAGCAGCATCCATTTTCCTTCACTTTGCTAACTTTTTTCTGCAGTCCTTGAGACCAGTGAATCAGTAACCTTTGACAAACAAGATCAATAAAACTAGATGATCGCTGCTGTCCTGTACTTAGAGCCCATAGAGATGTTGTCCAGATCTTACCTGTTACAGAAAGCTCTGTACAGAGGCAAATGGCCTCTGCCATCTGTCAACCTTCTGGGATGCTTTTAGTGTTGACTCTTCTGGATGCTTCAGGTGTCCTTGTCTGCTGAAGTCATGCAACATATTGGACTAGCAGCAATATCTGCACTCTTTTCCAGTTCAATGTTCAATATAACTAGGTTTTCCCTCTCCACTGCTGCTAGTCTCACTTATGTGTATCTCTTAGCCTCAGGACCCCATTTCTCCTGGGACCTCACCATATTGTTAGTACCATGACGAAGGTTTTGAAGCCACTAAATGACTGTTCCTTATCATTTTCTATGAACACTGTCTTTTTAATAGTTGTAGCATCAGCTTTTATATGATAACAAAAATTCAGGCCTCCATGAGGAGCCAACTTTTTAATCACAGTTCTCACTTTACTGCTGTTTGTGATAAACTTTCTCTGAAGGCTAACGTACCTCCCATTTTTAGGTCCTCAGATGCTCAGGTCAGGAGGAAGCCTAGTATGATGTGTAAAACATGTCCAGGATTATTAGTTTTAATTTTAGGTAAGGGAAATTATACTACTACAGTTACTGAATCAATTGCAGTTAGTTTCAGGGACATCACTATGTTAATTCTATAAGGACTTTTCCCTACTCATTGAACAAAACTATGCAATACATAAAAATATTTTCCTGGGTTTTTAAGTTGACAGTTTATTCCATTAAGGTAAGAAATATAAATTGTGCTTACCTACTAGTTGATGATATTAAGCTTTTTGCTAGTTTTAACTATATAGGAAATTAGTAACAGTATGCTAGCATTTCACTGCTTTGTGTCAATTCCTTAGCCAATGTTCAAACATAAGTTAGAACATAACTGTTCAGTCTGTTACTGTCTATTAACAGGTATTGCTCTCTTGTCCTCTTACCAGTTTCATCTGAGTCTTTTTCCAAATGAATAACATAGGAATTTAGCTGGAGCTTTTTTGTGGTTGGGTTTTTATTTACTGGTATTTTCATTTTGCAAAGGTAAATATTTTGCAAATAATCTGTAAGATATTTCAGTTCTATATTTTAATATGTTTATGATGAAGCCATAGAATCATCAAATGGTTTGGATTGGAAGGGGCCGCTAAGGTCATGTAGTCCAATCCCCTTGCAGTGAGCAGGGACATCTTCAACCAGATTGGGTTGCTCGGAGCCCCATCCAACCTGGTCCTGAGTGTTTCCAGGGATGGGGCATCCACCACCTCTCTGGACAACCAGTTGCAGTGTTTCGCTGTGCTCAGCCAAAAATTTCATAGAATCATAATCTTCTGGTTGGAAAAGACCTTTGAGATCGAGTCCAACCGCACCTATCATATGCTAAACCATGTCCCTCAAACTCATCTACCTGGTCTTTAAACACCTCCAGAGATGGTGACTCAACCACCTCCCTGGGCAGATGTTCCAGTGCCTGACCACCTTTTTGGTAAAGATTCTTCCTAATATCTAGTCTAAACCTCTCCTCTTTTAGTTTGAAACCATTACCCCTTGTCCTATTGCTACAGACCCTACTAAAAAGTTTTTACCCATCTTTCTTATGCTTTTCAATACTTGAAGGCTGGAATAAGGTCTCCTCAGTCTTCTCCAAGCTGAACAATACCAACTCACTCAGACTCTCTTCGCAGGGAAGGTGTTCAAGGCCTTTGATCATTTTAGTGGCCTTCTCTGGACTTGCTCCTGTGCTGAGGGCTCCATAGCTGGATGCAGTGTTCCAGGTGTGGTCTCACCACAGCAGAGTAGAGGGGCAGAATCACCTCCCTCAACCTGCTGGTGTCACTTCTTTGGGTGCAGCCCAGGGTATGGTTGGCCTTCTGGGCTGCAAGCGCACATTGCTGGCTCGTGTCCAGTTTCTCATCCACCAGGACCCTCAGGTCCTTCTCCGCAAGGCTGCTCTCAATCTCTTCATCCCCCCAGCCTTTTTGAATTTGAAAGTTCACCTATAATGTGCGTATGAAATACTTTTCTTATGTTATTTAAGAGTTTAATTTGCTAATCCAAGCTGACTGTTTTCTGTCTTGATGTTATTGAATGAGCATGAGTCATTCTGATTCTGACACTGCTCCCTGCTGTTGCATATGGAAAAAATACAATTGTCCTTGTAAGTAACTTGGTTTAAATGTTACTGCCTATATTCTTCAGCAACTGTTCTTTTTTTTTGGAGGTACATGAAAAACAATCCACATGTCTCATTCCAGGAATACCTTATTTGTTCTGGTTGAATATGCAGTAGGCTCCTTCTAGCTTAAAACAGATGAAAATCTGCAAAATAAAAGCTTACAGTCTGTGCATGTTTGCTGCTAATGTCCTTAATGTTAACCGTCAGACTTTAGATGGTAGCAGTTGCACAGATTTGTTCTGATTGCCCGAACTTCCCTGTTGATTAAATGAGGGGAGATGTTGTTTTCATGTAACAAAATGGCTCTTCCTTCCCTTTGCAATTCTAATTTACCTAAAATTCTTCATTGCACTGCACTGATGTTTTCTCTTGTTCTTTCTCCTTAAAGTTAGCCTCTGCACACATTTTTTGAATGTAATTTTTATCTAAAAGGAAGACATTACTCCAGTATTCTGTGATAAAGTACTGGTATAACTATTAATTTCAGAGAATGATGAGGAAAAGAAACAACCTTTTAGTTTTATTATAACAACCTTAGTCTTATTTTTTCTTGGATGGATTTCTTTAGTTGAGGAGAGCTGGAAAATGGATTTCTTATTGATCTCCTGATTTTTTTTCCCAGCACTTTTTTGTTAAAATGAACTTTTTACCCTCTTCTTTCTTCCTCTTTCACTGTCTTGTTCTCTTTGAAACATTGTTAATTTCCCCTAAAGAGGACCCAAACACTAGTTTGTCATTGTCACTGGCAGCAGATTATAATTTAAAGCCATGATTTCCTGTTCCCCATGAACACAGGTACATTTATAGCACTTCAGTAGAAAGGAACATTAATGAACAAGGCTTAGATGATTTATGATATTTTGGGCAGTGCTGAGGTTTTGGTAAAGATTGCTTTCATTGCTTTTATCATCTTTTGACCTGTGATAATAACTTACTATTTAATATATTTGAAGGGTGCATATTTACATGTTGCCTTTGGATCTGTTAATGAAAAATTTCCACACTTTGCACTGATCAATTGCTGTTACCAGTGCTGCTCTTAGGATTTATATCATCTGTGGGCACTGAGACAACTGCAGGCAGAAGGAAATATAATGTAATGCTGGCTTAATAAAGGAGTTGTTAATCAGGTTTGAGATTTTACAAAGCAATTTCTTTTTCTCCTCAGATCTTTTATGAAATTCTAGCTGTTCTGGTATTTTGGGGGAACATTAAGACTGAAATTAACAGAAGGCACGACAATCATTCTTTAATTTCCTGGTTGATATTTTTCAAATATTGTGTGGAAAACACCTGTAAGTTAAGAGGACTTTAGTATTTTCAGCTTACTTTTCTTCCTTTTTGTGGTAAGCATAAACTGTACAGCACACTTGCCGTCTTTTGATCAGACTAAATGTGATGAGACAAAGTTGAGATTATCCTGAAAACTATTTCAAAAACCAAACAATGCTCTCTTACATGGAATTAAACTATTATTTTGTCGGGGCTTTTTGTTTTTTAGAGTGGGAGAATCATAGAATGGTTTGGGTTGAAAGGACCTTAAAGATCAACCAGTTCCAACGCTCCTGCCATGAGCAGGAACACATTCTACTAGATGCATATTGCCTCATCCAACCTGACCTTGAACATCTCCAAGGATGGGGCATCCAGCACTTCTCTAAGCAACCTATTCCAGTGCCTTGCCACCCTCACAGTAACAAATTTCCTTCTAATATCTAATCTAAATTGGCTTCACCTTTAAACTTTCTGATTACCAAGTACCTTTAGGTAAAGATATGTACAGACTTACATAATTGGAGTAGAGAGAAGGTCCATTGTATTGCACATGTGTGAAGAATAGTGGCTTTAAATATAAAAATGAATGCTTATATAAAATACTTGAAACATGTCAAACAATCAGCAGGAAGACTGCAATTAAAATACTCTTATGAAGGTGTAATTATTCCTGTATTATACGGAAACTGTATAGCAATGCTTATCAGTGAATCTGATGTACTTTAGTCCAGCTATCTGGGCGTAGTTCTACCTTGTCCATTTTCATTATGAATGTAAAAATGATGTTTATTTTCATTCAAATTAGCATGAAGTTTTATCATACTGAAATATGCCAGATGGCCAAGGATATTTCACCTGGATACTAAATAAATTTAAACAAAACATTTGTTGAAACTGCAGAAGGTCAGTGTTTCGGAAGAAATTCTCAATTAGTGTGGATTTAGTCTAAACTGTGAAACTTTCTGCCTTGGCCAACCTTATTTACAACCTCCTGAAAGAGAAAGTTCTCAAATACTTTATGATTAAGAGAAAATACTGTCAGATTTAATTCGGGGTAACCTCTGAAACAAGCTTTAGTTGCCCCTGCCGAATTGCTACTTTAAGGAAATAGTGCACAATAAAGAAATGGTTTTGGAATTTGAAACTTTTACCTCTTAACAGAACAAGCCATTGAGAGCAGCTCTTTAAATCTGTTCTATTTTTGCAGCATATTGCACGTAGTTTATCTTGGTTTTAATGCAAATTTTTGGTTTTACAAATGTAAGTACAGCAATAAAAAGGAAGAATTGATCTATTTAAGCAGATTATATTAATTGCAACAGCAGAGTTTGATCTTATTAATGCTAAGTAATGAGAGTACCACATACAAAGTATAAATCAAGTATCTTTCCATTCAAAGTTACCTTCAACAATGCAATAATGCAAGATGCAATTTCTGCAGTAGTCAATTTATTAAGACAAAATGGGGAATGGTAGTGAGTTCTGGGCAACATTTCTCTGCAAGACACATACAAATACTAGAGATGCTTAAGCCTAATATATAATTTTCCTTCTGTTAAGCTTGACATATTGTCAAAGGTCTTTCTATTTCAAATTTTCTTGATTCCTTTGTCTTTAATAATCATAGAAACATCATAACTTCAGCGTAGTCCATTTTCCCCTTTCTTTCAGAATCAATTTTTTAGTAAAATAGTTAATATAAGTGGGAATAATAGGACTGAGTGCTTAAGACTTCTCCAATGACTTCTTAGTGGCAAAGGTTTCCTAACATGTTAAAAGATTAGTTTTGGTTTTCTGCATTCATTTGTTGTTACTGCTTGGTGTACACAGTTTGAAGTTTGTGAGCCCTTCCTAGGGATGGCTACTTCACAGTTAAGAGATTCCCTGTGAGGCGACCACATGTCATATGAATGTTCTGGAACAACGCAACTAAGTTCGCTCGGACAGCTTCTGCTGTTGATCAATGTCTGTATTGTTAACAGATGTCTGTGTATTGCATCAATAAGTAATAAAGTGCTTGTTCATAACAGTTGCCAGGAGGCAATGGTTTTATGGGTTTAGTGTGTGGCTGATCAGGAAAAATCCATATCGGATGGGGAAAGAAAACTCTAAAACTGTTTTAATTTTCAGTTTCAGGAGAGTGCATTACTCAAGAAGAAAAAAAAAAAGCATTTCCTCTTCAAGTGGCACTATTTCTCCATGGATAAATACTCTTCTCAACAGACAATTGGAAGAGTCCTTGTTTCTTCTTCCAGACCTATGAATAGGCTGTCAATCATTTGTGCCCTGAAATTATTCCTAGTTATTCTTCTGCTAATTACTTCTGGGAAACAATGTTCACTGATCTAGTGTTGGTGAAGCAGTATTGATGTGCAGATTGCTTGGTTTTCCATATAAACAATTCAGATGACTGGAAAAATGCTAAAAACCTCTTAGTAAATTCAGTTTCCTATCAATCGTTTTGAGTATATCATTTGCTTCTGCTATAGAAAACTTTCCTTATAGTGTCTAGAAAACTGCCAATCATTGGAGATGTTTTCTGCTCGAGTAGGATGTTCCATCATTTGTCATCCCTACTTAATTGATACTGCTATTCAGTTTTGGTTTATATAATCATTGAAAGATTCTTCTCTTTACAAGGAAAGAGTCTATTCTTCGATGAGATTTCATCCTTAATATTGCCAGGTTTTGATACACACTTATTCAGAAAACTGTATATAAGAAGACACTGGATTTTCATTTGTGGGCCCCTATGTCTTCAAATTGTCTTCTGTTTAGGTCATCTGGCAAAACTGGACAAGACACTCCTAGATGTCGATTGAGGTCTTTGGCATATTTGAATAGGATTGGATATTGGGATTTCGTAAGAAAATTAGTACAAAGGCAGTGCTGTTTCTGCTTCTCATGTGCTTAGCTCAGTTAGTTTTACTATTGGATGAAACAAATTGAGTCTGGATTTCTGTAGTTCATTCTTCTCTGGGAAAACACAGCATCTTTGTCACTTGTTCTTTCATTTTTGTGTGCCTTGTAACTGGACTTCGTGGTTTGTTCAATTTGATATTTAAATCCAGTGCTATTTTGGGAAGAGTGTTACTACAGTGTATATTTATAGCATATATTATTTAAGTAATGTGGGAAGAGTAAAAAATCCTTGCGTTTATTTTCCTAATGGATGCTATACTCCCGCCAGCTGTAGAGTATACAGAGAGTATTTGAAGAAGTAAAACTAGTATTCTTAATAGTTTTATCTCTAGGGAGTTCTCTTATCCCTAGTCTGCATAGAATATTAAATTTATTGTCCAGAAATAAGTCAGGTAGCTAAGTCAGTTGCGCAATATTTATTCACATGTTCTGATTCCCAAGATACTTCGCCGAGCTTTCTTGAAGACTCATCTCAAATTCACGTACGTGGAGGCATGAAGCGTTTGTACTGTCCCTGCACAAGTCAATGTTAAAGAAAAATCTTTCAAGCGCATTGCCAATAGTTCAAAATAACTTAAAATAATTGTAATATTTTTTATGGCCTCCTAAATGGAAGTAGTCTCTATTAATATCATTAAGATTTTGCTGCTTTGTAGTGTATGTGCATCATAAATGCATTTCAGGAGATTTTCTTACGTATTTAGAACTAAGCAGCTATTTTTTTCTGGAGTGTGCTTACAGTTAATATTGCCTTTTTATCATTTCAGGAGTATGATGATGGTTATGGAACTGCTTATGACGAACAAAGTTATGATTCCTATGATAACAGCTATAGCACTCAAGCACAAAGGTAAGTTTCCACACCTGCTGTAAGTACATTTAAAATATTCTACAGTTGAAAATTTAGTTCAACTTAAAGATTTTTTTTTCAATATCATCTTAAAGAGCAAAAATGTTCTAAGAGGATTATTAGGAATAAGCCCCAGTTTTGTCACTAATATTACATAAGTATAAAAGTCAAGCTACTATGTAATTGAAAAGAAACAGAAATGAGAATTTCAAATAGAAATTGTGATGCCAAATCATAAACTATAGGTCCCCTTTAAGTACTGGAAGGGTGCTATAAGATCTTCCTGGAGCCTTCTCTTCTGCAGGGATATTTATCGCTTTCGTTTTGGTAGGGGAGCAGGGAGGGGGCAAGCGTATGAAAAAACTTTATAAAAGGTATGAAATAGTCTTAAATGCGGAGCTGATTACATTTTCTTCTTGCACCTGGTTACATTCAAGTAATATAACTTTAACTGGCTGTGAAAAAGTACCCCCCCTTAGTTTTACCCCTTTGTGGAATTGTCTTTGACAAATTTGAAACTCTTGCCATTTGTATTCCTTCCACCGTTTCATTCCCAACAGTATTTTTAAGCACTTATGTTTTATTTTCTTAAAGTTTTGCTTTCTTAAAGGAGTTGCTATTTGAGAAATCCATGAATTAAGAGGTATACTAATGCGTCACAATGATGGGAAAAATGCTATGAAATACAAACTACTTTTATTAAGTAGAAGTTTGAAGTAAATGGCAAATGATCACACGATGTGATATTTAGTGGCTTGGCTGGTCGTCCCCACTACTGGGTGCTAGCAGTATGCACATCTGGAAAGGGACCTTATATGCACCTTTCCCTGAGTTTTAGTTTATTCTCACTTTCTTTTAGACCAAGGATTCACTGTTTGATCAGCAGTAAATTTTGCTGTGTCATTGAGGATTTCATGAAACTTTTGACAAACTTAAAATGATTGAAACAAAAACATTTATAAAATGGTAAAATGAATTCACATGCTCTAGTTTTGCATAACTGCTTTGGTAGTTTGGAGTGATTAGAGCTTCAAACCATGCCCTCCGGAAAGAAGATCACACAGGAAAGGGAAATACTGGTGGATATTGTGATGGTCATACACAGATACTGATTAGACTGTTTTACCTTTTGCTAAATATTTAAGACGTCTTTCACAATGTCCCCTTATCTGAAATAGTACAAAATTGTTTCCAGCAAAGTTGAGAACAAAGCTTATTATACTCAACATCTACTTTGCTGTAGTGTTGACGTGCCCAACTTAATATTTGTTCTATAAATGGATATTCTCCTGTGCCCAACATGTTTAAAAAAGCTTACTGGAAAGTTCAAGTGTCATTATTGTTGAAAACTAACAAAATGAAAATACCTTTGCATCTCATACTTATCTCTTTATAGTCTTTTAAGCTACTAAAAGCTGATGATAAAAATATGACTTAAGAAACCAGCAGTCTAGGACCTTCAAAATACAAATCTGTTACATTTAGAGAACAGCTGCTGGTAATAGACTTTTTTCTAAAAAGAAAATTACCAGAATAGTCCTCAACTTTTACGTTGGTAATTCTGTTCTGGTTTAATACTGCTTCTGGTGTTGGTAGATGGTTTTATTGTGCTCGAACATTTGGACTTCATTACAAAGTAATTTGCTTGAGTCAAAACTAAACATTACTTGGATTTGATATTTTTTTCCATATTAAGAATGTTTATACTAAGATTTTTCTACTTCGAACTAAAATTAGCAAAAAGCAAATCTCCCAAGAACTTAAATTGCCTTTGTAAAGAACTAATACATAAAAATATACGCAGTGCTCTTTGTGCACATACATAGCCTGGAATGGAGGGGATACTTCATAAAATGATTGGTCTTTGTACTTTACCTGTAGTTTCACAATACATACTGTTATTTTTTTAATTCATTATCTTCTGAATGATTACTTCATTTCTCAACCTCCCCTTAATTTTAAGTGCTGTATGGTAAAAAGAAACATGATTCACTTATACATTTCTCATGGGATATCACTCATTTTCTGGCTTGGCAAAAAGTTTTTAGGACTGTATTGGCAGGCAGGACATAACTATAACCAGCCATCTGAGCTACCTAGAAAAGCATTCCTATCTTTAGTCTGAATGACCATATTGCAAAATGTCATTTTGTAACTAGGAAGAGATACTTACCGTATTTAGGTGCGTTACAATGTCCATACTGTGAAGGAAATTAGGGAAAAGTGTATTTTCCCTAGTTTGACCTTATCATTCTTGATATTTTGCCCTCTGAAAGCATGGAAAGAAAATACATTTGTGCATAGAGGGTGTTCCTGTGTTAAAAACTCATCATTTATGAGCATGTTTAAATAACTTTTCTTTCTTTTTGTAAACTAGAAGTAATATTCATAGTGTTATTTCTAGTATGTCTTCTGATATTAATTTTTCTAGGCCATTGTGATATTAAGGATTCTGTGTGTAACAAAGAAATGTGAAATAGCTATTGAACTGAAAAGATAAGTTTGCTCATTAAATTGTTTGCAGTAGCTTTTCAGTATAGGAACCCTCTTTCTCCACCTCATCAAACTTAGTAACAGGTATGCATTACATACTGTGTGATGCAGTGGAAACAGTTAAAATACTCTTCTTAAAGTTTTTGCTTATTTCAGTTGTTCCTCTGTTTAAGGTATAAATTTTCCAAATTTGACCATTGAGTACAACACATGACTATTGCTTTAATTTTTTTTCTAGTGTATTACTCAAGTGATGCAGTCTGAGATGGACTAGGATGGGTGATTTGTTAAGGAGTGAATGATATACTGTATATTTGTTTGCATAAAATTAGATTTTGCATGTGTCTGCAGACAATCACAGAATAGTTTGGATTGTAATGGACCTTTAAAGATCATCTAGTCTAACCCCCTGCAATGAGCAGGGACATCTTCAACCAAATAACCTTGCTTAGAGCCCTGTTCAACATGACCTTGAGTGTTTCCAGGGACTGGGCTTCTACCACCTCTTTGAGAAACCTGTCCGTGTTTTTTCGTTTCTGTAGCTTAACTGCTTGCTGCTACCAAATCATGTCTTTTAAAAGTTTAATGGCATTTTATTTGACATTGTGTGAGACTGTATCCTTGATTGTGCTTGACAATCTGACACTTTAGCTAAAACCTGTCACAGAATTAATAGGGAGAGAAACATCAAAGTTTTCTCCAAGTTCTCATCTATCTGTAACGCTCTAAAAATAGTTTTACTTTAAAATGTTTTCTTATCTACAGTTGCTTGTTCAACAAAGTCCAAAACAGTGCTTCAGAATGTCTCTTAACCGAATTACTTATGATCTGAAAAACTCAATAAATATCCCTTGGAGCTATACTGAGTCTGACTAGATAACTAATTTTTAGAAGAGATGAGTAAATTTCTTTTTTAGAGTATTGTTCGATGATATTTTTACCAGTATAAACTAGGATGGTTAATCGACTGGGTGGTTCAGTATTGTTACAGAAAAACCAAAAGTCTGAAATTATTTTAACAAAATATTTCTATTTCATGATATCAAAGGCCAGCAAATACTTAAGGCAGCTGAGACTGTTTTACCTTATTAGGGCATAAGGATTTCTGTGTTTGATGCTCAATGCCTAGTTAAGGAGAGCAGCAAGACTATGCTGAATGTTACTGTCATGCAGGGCAGGTTTCATATTGTGCAGACAGTAATTCCTTCATAAGCATTCTTCTATATATACATAGCCTGTTAACTACCATCTGTAGTTATATTCTAAAAAATCCTCAAATGTGAGTTAGAAGTGTGAACCACCATGCTCATGCTGGTGCTAATATTTTCTTATGTTGGATGCGTGTAGATTTGTTAGCTCTCCTCACCAGTGCACACTCAGCCTACCTGCCTATTAAAGGAATTCCTTGAATCTGTCTACCACCGTAGTCCTTTACTTGGATTTATTGCATAAATAGGGGATGTTCCAGTGGCTTAATATTAATACAAGACCAATTTTATTATGAAAATTCACAAGATTACTGTGGAGGAAGCAGGAGCATTTAGTTTTGGTCTTCATTTAAATTTGTAGATTGGTTAAGTCATTTTCAGCATGAGGAAAAATTCTATTTATTTTAAATCTCTGAAATATGTTACAAATTGAACAAAAGTGTTTTTGTCCCTTAGTGGCTCCGTACACGGTCTGCACAAGTGTTTGTGAAGACAGTAATAGAGCAAAGGGAAATAGATGCTAATAAATCAATTGCCGCTGTCAGTTCACTGTTTAATGTTCTCTAGAATACGTAAGATTTATCATGGAGGAATTGTAGAATAATGGTAGTGTATGGAAACAAAGTCCACCAGGGAGATGTACTACATCATTTGGATTTAGCGCTGCCATCTGCTTAATAGCATTGAGATGACTACAGAGGTACTTATGATCAACCATTCATAGCAGTGACAGATGCTGCAGAGAGTTAACATGCCAGAGAATGAGGTTTGTTACTAAAATTCAGATTATATGACAAGGTTGCTGAGAAAGGGGGCTGGGTTTGTTACCTCTCCAACAGAATTAAAGGCTTACTGTGTGCTTTTAAGTTTACTGTTCAGAGAGAATGGCTAACACAGTTACTACAGTAACTGGAAGCGTTCAAGGTCAGGTTGGTTGGGGCTCTGAGCAACCTGATCTCTTGAAGATGTTCCTGTTCTTTGAAGGTGGCTTGGACTTGGTGAGCTTTAGGGTCCCTTTAAGTTCCCTTCCCACCCAAACTACTCTGTGATTCTACAAAAAAAGCGGTGAACATGGTCTGCTTCATGGCAATCGAAGCTTCAAATAACTTGTCTGCTAATTTGTAAAACTTGATACTTATTATCCTGAAAGAAAAAACATCTGCTTTTATCTAACTTTATAGATTTACCTACATCAGAGATCAGCAGCCTAAACTATAAATGAAATAATTTGTATATCTAAATAACTGTGTCTGAGGGGCAAAACCAAGTCATTGATGTAAAAATGTAGTAATTTTGTGTTTAATTAGGATTTATAATTTAAAAGTCGGTGTAGGGCTTCAGTCTTAGTGATCTCATCTTTACTCTGTTGCAGGAGAAATTAATCTAAACACTGCTAAAACGGGAAATACTAGGTTGTAAGGCAGTTGCTGGCATTGTCTAGTTTTCTGTAATGTTTTCTGGTTTCTGCACTTAATGCTCTAAATTTCTCTTGGCAACAGCCATTATGCCATTGGCTTAAATGTAGTCTTTCTTAGTAGTACTTATGTATATCTAACAATAATTGCTACTATGTCCAATTACACCATGATGTGATACACTCAAATAGCTGTAAGCGGCCTGTAAACCTTAGAGCCATCCAGTCACGCTCATCTGAATTGAGGGAATTGGCAAATTCTTTTTAGTCTATTTTATGCCTCTAGTTCACTCTGTATATTGGGTAATGTGTTGGGAAGTGAGAAGTGCGTGCTACGTCCACTTTAAATCATTTTTCTAAAAGCATAAAAGAAACTGTCCATGTGGTAATTCCTGAGCATGTTAGAAAACATCATTGAGTGCTGTGCAATGAGTCCTTATTCTTCACTGTTCATTTCAACGACTTATTCAAGTTATAAAATTTCTTTAAAGTAGGGAAGACAAAGCACAAATACCCTGTGGTCGGAAAGGTTCGAAGAGTTTGTTTCATAGCTTGTGGTAGTAAAGAACTAAGTGACTAGATATCGGGTTGAAGAGGACTACAAAGAACACCTTGAAATGCAGCAGTGGTCATTGTTTGATTGGTACCTAAACACAACAAAATTGTTTTGCTGAAATCCTTCAAATCTCTAGGTCCCTGGTTTTCTGCCACTCCAGAGTCTTAGTTTTGAAGGAAGCTGATTCTTGGTATGTAGTTCTTGGAAAGCTCATCCCTATTTTCCTCTAGGAACTAAAATTTTCAGGTGTATTCTGAAACTGTGCTTAGTAGTCATACAAAAAAGATAACGCTGTTTATAAAAGGAGTATTTTCATAAAGAGCTGAGTGGATGCATTTGAAATTGGCTTATGAAGGTGTTGCTGTTGGTTCTTGAAAGTTAATTGCTAACATTGTTTGTGATGTTCAATGTTTTAAATTTACATTGTTACGTTTGTCAGCAATCATGCATTTCCAGGGTGTATAAATATGCTTTATATGCAAAACAGTGCCTGTAACTGTAGCTTTTCAAGATGTAATTCTCTGGATTTTAATGCTAGTAGCTATTTCTATTTCATGCTGAGTTATAAATCAATTCAATCCATAGCAGTTTGATTTCTGGGGATTGGAGCAAATGGCTAGTATTTTGCAATTGCTGTTGCTTATGACCACCTGGTATGGACAGGCTTAATAGAAGTCATATTCTGCACAAATAAAGCCTCAAAAGCATTAGCATAAACAAGCTAATGTGTCTGTTCAGTGGAAATCCCCGCCATGTGGTTTCCTGCTAAATTTTTATGGTCTTATTTTTGAAAGAGGTTTTCTGCAGTTTTGCAGATCTAATTTTTCATATTTAGATGGTTTTCCTTTTTTACCTGCTAAAGTGTGACAAGATAAAATATTCAGAAGTCCTTCAACAGCACAGATAGCTTTATTTGTGAGTCTAGCATATATACTTATTTTTCTAAAATAAAAATTGTTTTACAGAAGTCTGGTCCAAAACATCAGTAAACAGGATTAAGACTAAGGCAATTCAAGTGTAATAATGGAAAAAATTTCTTGCTACAAGCTGTAATCATAAAATTTGAGATGTTTAGAATCCTTGTCATGTTGACATTAGTCATATTACTGCATTATTTAAGAAATGTTAAGTTTATTTTTAATTTGTAGTAATTATACTTAGTAAAATGCTTTTCAGATAAAAAATGTTGATTTTCTTCATGGCTTTGCTATTAAACTGAACTATGACTCAATATTTAGAAAACAAGTGAAAATGCATTTTAAAAATAAGAGACCTATTGGAGAAAACTTAGAGGTGTTATAGTAGTACGAAAAGTAGTAACATAGTTTTAAATATTTAAGGAATCAAAAAAATGAATTATTTCTTAGATTATTTTTTGTGATTGGTTTAATTTTACTTAGGTGATTCCACAGCATATAATTATAAAAGGATGAATATTTGGTAGGATTTAAGATTTTTTTAGACTCATTGCACAGGTGAAAACATGAGAAAGATAGGTCAAATAAGATCTTTTAATTCCTTAATAGAAAATAAGTCCGTAATGGTGAACGTTTTTGAAATATTAAATGCTATATTGTAGTTATTAATGGTAACTTCTGGAATTAGTCACAGTTTAAGAATCTTAATTATATATGGGCTTCAATTTAGTTACTGTATGTAACTATTGAATTTAGTTACAGTATGTTTTCATTAAAAAAGGTTGTTGAAGCTTGAATGGTGTAGGTAACAAAGAGGAAGGAGCATATCCTGTTGCTAGGCCCCAGCATGATGCTGTCACAGTGCTGCTAAATATATTTGTAGACAATTTGGATAACCAGGTTTCCAAATCATACAGATTGAAGGTAGTATTCATTTAGGAACAACCTTTCAAACATTAAATTTTCTACTGGTTTCACTAGAGATGGTTTCACTACGGTAAGGAAATGAGATTTACATAGTCTCTCTGACTAAAGAAAGGATGTCATAGAATGACCTGAGTTGGGAGGGACCCACAAGGATCACCTAGTCCCTGCATAGGACAACCCCAGCATTCACACCGTGTGACTGAGGGCATTGTCCAACTGCTTCTTGAATATTGTCAGGCTTGGTGCCATGACTGCTCCCCTGGGGACCTGGTCCAGTGCTCCACCACCCTCAGGGTGAAGAACCTTCTAATATCTAACTGAACTCTCCCTGTCACATCTTCCTGCTATTCCCTTGAGTCCTATCATTGCTCTCAAGAGAGGAGAGATCAGTGCCTGCTTCTCTTTCCCTTGTGAGGAGACTCTAAACTTCTTTGAGGTCCCCCCTCAGTCTCTTCTTCTCTAGGCTGAACAGACCAAGTGGCTTCAGCCACTCCTCATATGATTTCTCTAGATGCTTCACCAGCTTTGTGGCCTCCTCTGGGCAGTCTCCAGTAGCTTGATATCCTTTTTATACTGTAGTGCTCAAAACTGCACACAGTACTTGAGGCTTCACCAGTGCAGAGTAGAGTGGGACAATCACCTCCCTTGCCCAGCTGGCAATGCTGTGCCAGGACACGGTTGGCCCTCTTGGCTGCCAGGGCACACTGTTGGCTCATGTTCAAATTGCCGTCAAATAGAACCCCCAGATCCCTTTCTGCAGGTCTGCTCTCCAGGCTCTCACTTCCCAGTCTGGACATGTATCCAGGGTTGCTGTGTCTGAGGTGCTGTGTCCTAGCTTGATATCCTTTTTACTGTTGTGGCACCCAAAGCTGCTCACAGTACTCGAGGTGGGCACAGAGAAGAACATATTCAAGGAAGATTTATTTTCCCCAGCATGAATTGGAGAAGGAATGTCACTGTAAACTCACACTTTCTTGGAAGCCAATGTCTATTAGTTGAGTGTGAGAGGCAGGGAAAATCAGGCATCATTGGTTTGGAACATATTTCTGTCACAGAACACATTTTGGTAGATGAAAATTTGACTATTTGTTGGTACAGAGTCAACATGCTATGTTTACTAGCAGTAAGAGAGATTGCGGTTTTTCTCTTAGACTATTCTGTAGTATTTGGTTTGCTTTCAAGGGAAGACTAATCTTGCCTCTTTGCTTTGTTGAGGAAGTACCTGTTTATTTGGCCAACTTTAGAAAAGAGAAGTAGTTGCAGAAAAACTTTAAATTGGTCTTATTTGCTTCTCCTACCTATATTTTATTTTAGAAGTGCTGTAAGCCCTAAATTGTGCTTTTAAGCACAATTTTGGCATCATTCAATTGACAGATGAAAAATACAGTTCAGTAATGATTAGAACTGGAGGTTTATTGTGGTGTAATTGTCAGGTGCAATGTGCTTGGAATGTACATGTTGATAAAAGTAGTAGAGTCCACATAAGCCCAGCAAATAAGTGTTGGCAATTAAACAGATTGAGTTATCTTTTAACACAAAAAGGGAGGCCTCCCTTACTGTACCTAGAGAGACAAGGCTTGGACCTTGTCCCTATAAAGGGCATTGAAGCAGCACTGGGAAAATCTCAAACATGGTAATACAGCCAGATACTTGTGTTTATGCAGACCTGAAAACAAATAGAATCTCTAACCAAATGCATTGCTTTAAGGTTTTTTTATTATTGATTATAAAATTGGCATGGAATGATTTTTCTCTCAAATGCTCTTTAATTTCAACTGAGGGTATCAAATTTACAGGAAACTGATGAAATTTGTACTATTCCTTTAATAAATTAGAAATGATATGATTCATATCTTATTGAGTAGTATTTCTAATGACAGAATGGTGCATTTTTTATGAATGTTGATGTATTAGAGGCAGTGTTGTGCTCCCTTCTGTGACAAGTGACATCATAGTCATAGGTTGTTTTGGGTTGTGATGGACCTCAGATCATCCAGTTCCACCTGCCCCTGCCATGGGCAAGGAACACCTTCCAGTAGATCAAGTTGCTCAAACCCCATCTAGCCTGGTATTGAACATTTCCAGGGTTTGGGCAGTCTTTTCCAGTGCCTCACCACCCTCATAGTAAACTATTTTTTCCCTTTATCTAAGCTGAATCTTCACTTGCTATCATTCATACCCTACTACGTACCTTTGTGAATAGTCCTTCAGGTTTCTTGTAGACTCGCTTTAAGTACTGGAAGGCCAGAATAAGGTCTCCATGGAGTGTTCTGTTCTCCAGGCTGAACAACCCCAATTGTCTCAGCTTGCATTCATAGGAGAGGTGCTTCAGCCCTCTTACTGTCTTCATAGCCCTCTTCTGGATTCGCTGCAACATGTTAGTGTCTGTCAGCTGCGGGTTCCAGAGCTGGACACAGTACTCCAGAGGAGAATCTCAGAGAGGGTAGAGCTCTGCTAGAAATACATAGGTAGGTGTAGTTCTGTGCCTGATAGGTAGCACCAGAATGCAGATTCCTACGAGAGCATTTTACTGTTCTACAGAAGTGAAATTTATTAGAATTTCTACCATAGAAGTAATTTATAAATAATAGTTAAGGGAATCCTTGAGGGGACACTGGTCATCTTTTAGGGTTAAAGGCAGTAGATGTACAAATTGTTATCCGTATGAGAGTACAGTGGGATATAATTGAAGAAAGATTACATAATTTTTCTGTATCTTATAAAACTTTCACATGCGGATCTCAGTTTCTGAGATAATGATCTCAGTAAAAGAAATAATTATTTGAGATGCAGGAATGAGAATATCTGCCAAAAATTCTGCTAAGAAGTGGTGGAACTAGGCATTAAATAAAAATGTGTGCAAGATGCAAGAAGAGATGTGGATATCCTCTTGATATCCTGAGCATTAGTGTTGAAACTCTACCATTCTGTTGATATCTGTCCTGAGAGAATACACTAATGTCTCTAGACAGAATAAGCTAATAGGTAATACAGTATGAAAGGTTCCCTAAGACATCACCATCATGTCAAGAACAGTTTCTGCTATTTTTTCAGATATTTGTTCTATTATGGTTCATCAAGATAATTTCAGAAAAAAATCAGCTTAGCAGTAAAGCCTGAGAAATAAATTCAGATTATATTCCGTAAGACCTTTGAAGTATTATATTGAATACCTCTAAATTAAAGTGTTTTGACACTTCTTACAGCAAAGTGGTTCTGGAAAGATGGTATGAAGCTTCCAATTCCTCTGTTTTATTAGATAACAAAACTCTTCTAAGGCTTTACTTCATCAGTGAAGCAGTGCCAAAATCTGAGGTTGCTCTTCTCTATCTCAGGCTGCTTCTTGAACAGGGAAAATGGGCGCTTCCTCCCCTTCCCCCCGCCCCCATCCCGCCTTGTTTAAACTATTTAAGCCTCACTTCACACTTCCTCTGAGCATTAGAACTGACATACTTGGGTCCATACCATTGGGTGGTTCTAAGTTTTACGTTTGCATGGAAGATCAAAGCATTTTTTCTTTGCCATCTCTGTTTCTTTGTCAGCCCAAAGACATTGTGCTGGAATGTGAATATACAAAAGAAGTTAAATAGGAGCTGATGTAAGCAAGAGTCTTAGTCGTACAAAACATCTGATTCACAGCTGTTATGCCAGTGTTGATTGCACTTGAACACACCTCTAGTATTATGTTCAGTTTTGGGTCCTGCACTACAGAAAGGACACAGAGGTGCTGGAGCATGTCCAGAGAAGGGCAATGAGGCTGGTAAGGGGCTGGAGAACACATCTTATGAGAAGTGACTGAGGGATCTAGGGCTGTTTAAGTTAGAGAAGAGGATGCTGAGGGTAGACTTCATCACTGTCTACAACTCCCTGAAAGGAGATTGTAGTGAGGTGAGTGCTGGTCTCTTCTCGCAAGTGACAAGTAATAGGACAAGAGGAAATGGCTGCAAGTTGGGCCAGAGGAGGTTCAGACTAGACATTAGGAGAAATTTCTTCACTGAAAGGATAGTCAGGCACTGGAACAGGCTGCCCAGGGAAATGGTTGAGTTGCCATCCCTGGAGGTATTTAAAAGCCAGGTAGATGAGTTTCTCAGGGACATGAATTAGTAAGTGGACAGGTATGGTTGGATTCGATTATCTTGGAGGTCTTTTCCAGCCAGATGATTCTGTCATTCTACTGTTTACTGGATAGTTATGAAAAAACACAAGTCTGCCTGACTACGTCATGTAATGCAGTTATCCATCAACAAAGTAGACACCACATAATTTTTAAGTACTGCCCCCATCTGATGCTATGGACAAACTGCTTGGAGACAACTGGAGAATTCTAAGAAAATTTAAGAAAATAACCTAACAAAAATATTTCCCACTTGAAAACATATAAATTTGAAGCAGACTCCAAGTTTGTTCTTCCTTGGCTAAAAAGGAAGTAATCAATTGTATGGTTGTGAAAGGAGGGGGAGGTGCATGAGGTAAAGAACAAACTAGTTTTGTGGTTTTGTTCTTCAAGAGAGGGAATAAAAGGAATAGGAAGAAAAGTTTCCCTTCCAGAATAAATACATCAAAGGGAAATAGTTTTAGTAGTCTTCAGTCAGAATGCTAAGGTACAAGAGAACATGTATTAAAAAAAATAGAAATGTCAAGTATGCCTTTAAAACAAAAATTCACTTCACACCTTCTGTCCAGAGGAGGAACTATAAAAATAAGCTTCTGTAACTCCATGTACAACACTAGATCTTTGTAATTCCTCCCAAGAAACCTTGTATCTTGATTTTTGTCTGTGAACCGTGTGGCCTATGCAGACTGTTACTGGTGAAACAGTCTTTTTAATGTTTCCTTTTTACCCAGAACTCCTTGTAGCTGTCTATGTACCCTTTTCTTGGATCATAGTCTAAGTTGTATAAAGTTTTGCCTTTGTCTAACATACAGTTAAATTGAGATAGTGTTGGTGTTATTCACAGAGCACAAATGAAAATGGTCGGAGTAGACAGTACTGAACTGCATGAGGCAGTTGTTTCACATGATAACTTTTTAGAATATTTCTTTTGAAAGGTTTGTCCGTTAATAAGGATGGGTCATTGCATACTTTCAGTAGAAGATTTTTCTTTTCTGGTGTTTGTTTTGCATTTTACATGCTATAAAATGAGTCACTTTTGGGTTATTAGATGTTTTAGGTATGAAATGAAAGCTTGCAGAAGTCATTCTGACAGGGCTGACAGATATGGGGATAGGGCTTCAGCTGCTATAGGCTTCTAAACTTGATGACAGCCTTTAATATTCTACTACTGTGTGGAAGGCTAGCGAATGTCAGTTTTAAATTTTTTGTCAGAATAAGGACTGTTTTATCATTGGCTGCTTCAGGGGAAACTTGTTAGTTCTTTTGCTTCAAACTTTGCCCTTGGTTGTTCTGGGATGGTTGGAGGCAAGTGGAGAATGGACTCACATGCACTGACAAACCAGAAATGCTGTTTAGGTTGCATACAGATACTTTTCTGTGGGTCTTCATAGTGCCTTCTGGTTAAGTTTTTGTTTAGGAAGCCTTATACTAGCAATAACAAGCACTCATCCACACCTTTTAGATATGCATTTGCATACACCAGTACTGGATTGTTTCTGGTGTGGGTTATTTTGTGGGATTTAAAACTATTCAGTTATTTTTAAAAAAAATTGCCCCACACTTGAACTAAAACACAACAAATGATCTTTGTCTTCTCTCAGTTTAGAAGTGATTGTGATGTTTTATGTAACTGTTTTGCCTGCTAACTCATGTTCAGGCTGTAAAATGATTTTTCTCCCTTTTTTTTGTTAGCAATCAATCTAACATCAGAAACATTTTGTGAATACTAGTAACTACTTGCTAGTAATCATTTATTAGATGTTTTCTCCTCATTCAGAAGATAAATCCTTGGTACCATCAGTTTTTAGAGCATTTTCCAAATATTGTCAGCCCTGGGTCTGGCTGTGTTTGGAAAGAAACAATTAAGAGACTTGCTTTTGATGTCCTGCAAACATGTCTAATAGTTGTTCTGTAAACTACATAAAAGAGTATACATTGCTATACTTGCATGAAATCTGAAAGCATAATGAAGTAGTATGTAATAAGGCTTGTTCTTCAGTTTCAATTTAGTGGTCTTAAAACAAATAGAAATGCTGTTATGAAATAGAAGGCTTCTAGGCCATGGTTATGGTGTTCATACATACTTTTGAATCCTAACAGCTGCAAATTTCTGCTTTTAACTTCCTATTGCTGTTTCTTGTTTGCCTCTTGAAATGACAATGCATGTGTCTTGTTTTGAAGATGCTGGAACTTATACATGTATAGCATCTATATAACCCTCTGATTAGCAAGTTGCTTCTTTATTAAGGAATTCAAGGATGCAAAGGCTTGAATCATAGAATCATAGAATCTTCCGGTTGGAAAAGACCTTTGTGATCGAGTCCAACCGCACCCATCCTCAGCTAAACCCTGTCCCTCAAAAACTCGTCTACCTGTTTTTTAAACATCTCCAGGTGTTTAAAATACTAAGTACTAGGCAACAGCATGTAGTGAAAAGACACAATGAATTGTTTCAGTATATACACATCCTGTTCTTTCATTGACACTTAAGATCTTAAACCTTCCCAATTAAAAGCATAATTTTAAATACCCAATTCCCACATCTGCATTTACTGTGGACCAGGGACTCAGTGATTTAAAAAAATCCTAAATTAAAGTAAATATAGTTTAGTTTCTTATCTAATTAATGAACAAACAGGACCTGAGCTGTCATTGTGTCACCATAGATGCTTATGTTTCTTACCTTAGGACGTGCCTATATCCTTCATGCTTTCTTATTTTCAAAGGTAGAATGTGTAATGATAAGCATTGCTTCTTAAAATGTAACTGCTTTATTTTTCTTTTTTTCTACTTCCCACCTCCCGTTCAGTGGAGCAGATTACTATGACTATGGCCACGGACTGAATGAAGAAACATATGACTCTTACGGTGAGTAGCTTTTGTGTGCTGAATGATTACAGTAGTAGACTCTTGACAAAATAACGTAAGAAGAATTTCCATAAGGCAATCTTCAGTTCTGCAGCAGATAACAGCTGCTTAGCGGTTTCTACGCTGTCTCAGAGCTCCTCATGTCATTGTTGAGAAAAACGCAGACGGAGTTTTCTGTGGTCTGTTAGCCAAGAGTCATGTGAAACAAATGAAGTAATTAAAGATACTAAAAAATGTAAAATATGCTTAAAATATCCTTTTCACATCGTGTTCAGTGAAATTTGAGGGGAAAAATGGGGGTGTAGGACCTTTTTTCAGGAGCTGTTTGCAGCTGGAAGCAAATGCTTCTAGTGTGACTCAACTGGCATTGAAATTTGGTACAAGGTAAGAACATGCTGAAATTCTCAGCTGAATGAGGGCCAAGTTGAGTGCATTTTAGAATTGCATGGTCTTTTTGTATTAGTTCACTTTCATGCATCATTCTTGTGAAATCAAGCAGGGAGTCATTACGTAAAGGTTATGAAAGTACTTTAGGTTGCTAATAGACATGAGGGCAATGGGTTAGTCATATGGAGACAAAATAATGCATAATGAAGCAAAAATATGCCAGTGGTAAAGATTGCATTTTTTTTAAGCGAAAAGTATGTTAGTGACAGGTTTAGTTAAATTTGTTATGGATTAGAAGTATGAAGCATGTTAAGATGCAACTTTGCTTAAGGGATAAATAAATCTCTGACTACAGATCAGAGAAATACAATGTAGATCACTCATATCTCAAGCACTTGAGGATTGTTGGTAACTAGTGTAAGAGAGTTGTAATTCTGGGTAATGGATGCTTCAGTGGTTTTTAGAGCCGTACTTATAATTTTCCATGCTGTATTTCTTGAATTCCTTTTGGAAGTGCTTCCTGCTGAAAACTAAAATGACTACAAGTTGTGATAAATTCACCTAATACAGATTGTCTGCTTGAACTAATTATTTTGCTTAAGGGGAAAGTCAATTTATCAAAAGAGGTCACTTGAAATTCCTCTGTCCCCCAATTGGTCTTTTGAGAGATATATAGCTTAAATCTTTAATTCAGCATTAAAATAAACTGTTTACCGTTATGAGCCTGGTTTTTCTAAGACTGTTTCATGAATGCAGAATTTATGGGAGTAAAATGTATGAAACTCCTTAATGTAGGTGGATTTGAATGATGGGGAAAAATGTGTATTTCAGTATTTAAGGTTGAAAATATGGATTTTTTTTCATTACTTTTGCATTTAAAATTGTTTTTCTGTTTCTCGAAGCATAACCACTCAGAATATTAAGTGATGCATTTACTCAAGTTGAGAGAAAGACTATAAATACCTTGAAGAGTAATTATGGGTTACAGACACAGAAGGTTTTACACATACAAATAAGTAGTTATATGCTTTATATCTTGAGTGGCTGACCCTTAAGTACAGACTTAAATGCAGTTAGTTACTAATAATCATCCCTATAGTATATGAAGAACTTTGAATGCCTTGGACTACAACTCCTAACGCTGTATGATGAGCAAATAGCTTCCTAGGGGTGTCCGGGAGACAACACGGTTTCCCAGGAAGTAGCTGATCTTTTCCTCTGAGAAGCTCAGATGCTAATCCAGAAGTTAGAGGAAGAATATCAGTGGTTTTAGGCTTCAGAGCCCTGAATGGCAACAGAATGAAAACTGATAAAAAGGTGACTCTTTACTCCACTGGCCAATTTGTTGAAAAGGAGCAAGTATCCCCTTACTATAACCACACCTGTTCTTTACTTTTTAAACAGGTATTTGCAGTGGTGCTTAAAAGTGAGGATATTCTTTAATTCTTAACCCCTCAGCCAGCTGCCTTTACTGTTAGGCTATGGTTCTTTTCCTTAACATAAGCCTTGCTGTCTGTGTGATGACCAAGCACAAGAAGTCACATCAAGGTTATTCTATTACCTGATTGCTGTGGAATTTGCTGAGATTCAAGTTGAATTCTCAGCTTTACACCGAATTTGAGCTTGTTCCTTTTACCGCATAGGCAAAGTTTTTAAAAATAAAGTAGCTAGGATGAGACTTCTGTGAAGAGCTTATGAAATTGGACCCTTGACTTACAGGATTCTTGTAAGCTATTTTCAAATATGTACTGCCTGAAGAAGTTAACTTACCATTCAAAATACAGGGGCTCTGATTTCAAATTCCTTTTTACTTGACTAGAAAGGGAAAGTGATTAATAAACTTTAGATTACTATACCAAGTCATTTGGATTCCACCTTTACTTTCTCAGTTGCATTGGGTTCACTTGTACATCTGTCTGCTTAGGGCAGGACAATTCATCGCAAGCAGATCTGGAAGAATGTAGGCTATTTTTCAGGTGTTTGCTATTGGGATTTTTGTTTTTCTTGGGGGCAGTACTCTAAATGTTTATTTGATTAAAGAGTACTATTTCATTATACTCTGTATTTGGTCCTGGGTTGTCTTTTTTGTTGTGTGTGGCTTGGTAGGTCTGATTCTCATTAAGACAATACTTTGCTACTTTTTATTAATATTACCACTAAAATGTGGTAGGACTATGAAATGTTAAATATAGCACAAGCTTCTCACAAACTTACTTTGTATGTTTGAACTTTGATAACAATCTCCCTTGTATTCTTAGATTTTTTTTTGGAAGCTGCCTTCCTGTCTCTTGTATTTTAGAAATGCATGTTTATTGCCCCTAATATTGGATTGCATATTTGAATTAAACCTGAATTGGTACTGATGCCAAGTAGCTTATTTCTGAGGGTGGCTTATTTGCTTATACATAATTCATGTCCTCCATTTATTTAATCGTAGCATAACTATAGCTGCCATTTTTGTATATTTGTAACAGGCAGGCCCAGTTAAATACCTGAGCCCTAAGTATTTTTGCTATTGTCTTGTCACACTCCTTGCTGTTACGTGCTGGAAAAACATTGTGGAATAGCTGATATAGATCTGCTGTACCCAGATTTTTTTTTTAGTTCAAGTGTTAGACTTCTCTTTGTACACCTTGCTTTCAATAAAAAAAAAAATCAGTATTTAATTCACAATTAAATAAGGAAAAAATTAAGTATATCATCTAAAATCATTAGAAGGAGTCTAACTATATTTTCCCTTCTTTTAGGGCAAGAAGAATGGACCAACTCAAGGCACAAGGCACCTTCTGCAAGGACAACAAAAGGAGTCTACAGAGACCAGCCATATGCCAGATACTGATTGTACTGTCTGATGTTGTGAAATATCCAATCTCCACCAGTCCTGTATACTGTTCAAAGTAATTTTTTCTATGAACAATCCCTTTTTATTAAATGAAAGCGCTTAAAAATCTGAATGGATGGACTGAACTTAAAATATTTTGTTGAAAGAACAACCTGGACAGAAAGATATGTAAAACAAGGAACTTTGTTATTTCCAACCTGTATTTGAAAAAATAGGTGATCAAAAAAATAACCTTTGATTAACTAGTGTTAAACAAAAAATAGGTTTACTAAATATTAGTCCATTCTTTTAACATAAGCGTAACCTTTTATTTTAAAGGTTTTCAAGAATTTAGCTTTTAGTTTTTATTTTCAGCCATTTGCTAGTTTTTCTCTTTGCAAACATGCGTAAAAAGGGAAGCAAATTACAAATGCAAATAATGTGGTATTTTGTAACTCAAGTCTTGAAATGTTCTGTAGTGTTAAGCAAAGTTTTACCCTTGCTTGATACTAAATAAACTTTTGAAAGAAAATCAGTGTCTGTGAGATTAATTTTATGCTTCATCTTATAATAAAATTTCATAAATAGTAGTAAACAGGGAGAAACACGTTTAGCAGTGATCAGCATAAAAGGCTCATATTAAACATTGTGCAACCTTTTTTAAAAATATGGTATAAATATAAATGTATATATATACACATATACTCACAGTAGATATAAATGTTGTTTAAAGTATCCAAATGGTATGGATCTGCTTGAGTGCCACATTAAATCAAAATATTTGTTAAAACATGGTTTAAAATAGCTAATGAATTTTCTGTAAAAGATGTGACTAGTTTTCATCTTGTTGAGCATTTTTTCACTAGTGCAACTTTGGAATTTTTATGAGAATTTTGGTACGTTAATGACCACCTCGCTCCGTGCTGGAAGCAATAAACACAAAGCTTTTAAAGACTTTGACTTGACTAATTGAGGTCGCTTTCGTCAGAGGCAGAGGATGTGTAACCCTTAAAACGGTCTTCATTTGCAAAGGTAAATAAATCAAACAAGATTTTAATCTCACTTAATTTATCTTAATATAACCAATAAAAGCAGGGAGGCTGCAACTTAGTTTCATTTTAGAATGTAGGAAGGACTTTAAGGACACCTAAATTCTCATTTTAAAACGTTCAGTTTGTGTTAGTAATCTAAAAAGCCTTAGCTTAGCTAGTTAAATTTGGACAAATTATTCCCTATTAAACAATTGTAAAACCTCATAACCAGTAGTTTGTAATATATTTTTTCCATAAATTCGAGTAACTTAAACATTACAAATGTTATCTAAAGCTTTTTGTTTATCATTGAGTTTCTATTAATTATAGTTGTTTGATTTACATTGTTTTTTTTAGTTTTTATTTGAAAGTCTTTGGAGCTTAGTAAAAGTATCTTTTTGTCTCTTGTTAGGAAACCCACCTCCCTGGACAGCCATGAGAACGAAAAACCTTACTCTTATGATGCTTTGGTAGGTATCTTTATTCACCTGTGCAATTATCAGAGAGTGTAGCTTTTGATCATGTCCTTAATTGTTTTTACATGAGGCTTTAATTTATTTAATGATTACAAGTTCTGAGCTGGAGTCCAGCAAAAGTCATTGGCTGTGTTCAACTCCGGTGGGAAAAGTCATAGTTTTAAGCTATCATTAAACAGGGCATTAAACTGTCCCAGGGTGTGGACAACTGTCCTCTGACTGGTTGTTTATTGAAAGGTATATATAGCTTTGACAACATTTCAACTAATTAAGTATTTTATTGGGGAAAGAAAATGAATGTAATTTTATGATAGTAGTGCTCAAATGGGCACTTGAAACTTTAATCTGATAAGCAAATACATCTAAAGTGGGTTTCCAAAGCTGAAGAAAGCATTTTCTGGCATTATGTTTAAGTCATGCATTTCTGCACAGTGAGCAGACTGATTTTTGGCACAAATGTAGGAGAACAAGTCCACTGAGAAACAGTAGCTGAAGCGTAGCTAGCTGTTTCTTGTGAATTCAACATGTAAAGTAAGAAATAATTTAACTGTATTTATTCTCAGATGGTGAGAACAGCTTAATAGAACTGGTTCTTTAATAGAACACCTTTTTTATTTCTTGCCTCGGATGGTAATACTTCCTGCTGACCTCATGATCTCAGTGTCTTTAGTTGAAGTGACTTAGAGCTCTGTACTCAAATACTGCACATGTTGTTTAGCGTGTGTATACCACAGTAAATTTAAGGCACTCCTGTCACAGGTTAAAGAAACTTCTCGTACTTACAAAATAGATTCAAAACAATTTTGGGAGCATTTTAAAGATGTAAAGGAAAAGACCATTTGAAGGCTAGGACATGTAAAGATTTGTGCCTTCTGAGGGTCAAAGGGCAAAGATTTGTTACCAGCTGCTAGAACTGCTGTGGCAAATATGAGCATAGAAATAAGTTTTAAAAATATCTGTATGCAAATTGGCCCATTCTCTGTTTCTGTTCACATTGCAACTCATCATATTATGTGATTTAAGTCATATGAGTTTTCATTTGCAAATACGAAGTTTTTTCTTAACCTCATGAGGAAACGTGATGGGTTGAAACTAAAATATCTAGTAGCAGGGAAGGCTGGTAGACGAATAGGTAAATCAGAAGTTAATTCAACCTTCTGTAATACTTATCCAAGCCTTTTATTATGGTGTCTCGCCTTAGTACCTCCTATGTGGAGGATGAATGTGCCTATGTGGATTTGTGCCATCTTATTTCAAAGAGAATGTTTTCATACCTCTTAAAATAAGTGGTATCAATTCTCATGTCCTATACATGTGTGTAAAAGAAGCTACATCCATTCAAACAGCTGGTGTTAGATATTCTTAGAAACTACATGTTTGCAGTACAAAACTCCTCTAGACAGTTCCTGAAAACATGGACTAGTATTGTGTTCTGCTATTACATTTATGGTTTGGGTTTTTCTTTAGAGTAGTCTCTGAAATGAAATCCATTCAATCTTGCAGAGAGGGAAAAATAGTCAGAAAGTCTCTAAATATAAAAAAAATACATAAAGGCAGAAGGTAGCATTTCTTTTATTCTGACAAACTAACCTAGAATTGTTTATCCATTCTAGTAGGGGTTTGTATTTTGATACCAGTTAGCTGTTGTATGTTACTGGTCAAACAAGTAATGTTGATGATTATAATTAATCATATTAACTTGCCTTTATTGAACCATTTTATCACATTTGCACTGAATTTCAATGATAGCAGTTTCTGCAATAGTTTCCATAAATCTACATATATTTATTATATGCATAATTGCCTAATCCCACTGCTTTATAATCTGACAGTCTTCAGAGAGTTCATAGTTGCTAGTCTCAGGATGTATACATATAAATTATATTTTGCTCTTTTTCAGGAATTTCTGCCATGTTAATTATGGACTGCTCAGAGCATTGTACTTATCTGTGTGCCTACACAGCAATGAGACAGGCTACAGAGTATGAAAACCCTGTTCTGTATTTCTTGTATTAAAGCCTTAAAATGTATAATATTATGAAATTTTTAAAATAATTGTATATTTAAACAATTCTATATTTAAACAATTGTTTAATGATGCAACAATGTTTTATTTGGAGTTCAATAAAGTATTCATCTAAGTTCCTGTTACAAAGCAATAATGCAACCTCATGTTCCTTTAGTGATTCTATTTAGCCTTATGCAGCAAGTGTAAGAGTGGGAAATCTTGTGACTAGAATTTAAATGCTTTTGGATGCAGCTTGTCTAATGTATGAACGACATGGATAAGTTAAAATGAAGATTGTTTTATGCTGAAGCTTTTCTTAGTAGCTAATTGTCATCAGACCTACTCAAAACAAGACACTTCGGTAGAAACTATACTCCATCTTCCATTTACTTCAGAAACTTGTATAACATGAAGGTGTTTTAATCCCTGTCAATTATACTATGCTGCTTATTCTCTTTCACTTTGTGTTTGATGCATAGAAGTGTTTTCTCTGATATACAGTCACAGGTTTTCTAGTAGTAGTCTTAGATGAGGCTTTTACACCTTGATAAATCTTGTATCCAACAGTGACGTTTCCTGCGTGCTTTCTGTTTTGTATAAATTGTGATTGTGATAATTTGTAACAGAAATAAAATTCTAAAAATTTAATTTCTTCTGGTTTTATTCCTAAGTACTGCTTGCAAAGTACAAGTGTCTCATTCCTCATTTATGTTTCAATTAGATGCATTTTTCTTCACTGGATTTCAAATTCATCCCGAGAAAAGCATAATTTGGGTCTGTCTCATTTTTAAAGAAGACAATATCACTTAATAGCTTCATACTGAATTCCTCCTCTGCATATATGCATAACTTCTAATACCATATACTGACTACTGAAGAATGTCTTTAAAATTTATGGGGATTTGGAGAAAATTAAGACTTCCTGTTAATCCTGGCACTGATCAAAGTGTCTTGAGTAAGGTATAATTTTTAATGGATAAGAAAAAACTTCAACAGTCTAAAGAAAGTTTGTATTTTTAGCCTTCAGATATTTAAGGGGATTTTATCAATCTGAATCTGGAAAGACTTTCTCTCCCATCATATGTCACTGTACAAAAATTGCATTTGTTATGTTTTCCACAACAAGTAATACCAATTATTTAAGGAGGAAAAGCAAAATCCAGAAAACCTTTGAATGTGCATAAGATGTATAATAATGGTTCCCTTGAGACTGACAGGCAGGAGCCTCTGGTGTGGAACAGCACCTAAATTTTAAATGCCAGTCAAGTATAAAAATTCCATATGGATAATATGGGGAGAATTTAGATAAGCAGAATGCAATTTCACTTGCTGTAATTTGAGCTGGACACCAAGATAACCAACACATTCTCATTTGAAAAGTGCTATGAACTACTTAGTAAATGGAGTATCAAGTCTTCCACTCTGGAGTCATGAACAACAGAGCTGCTTAATGTTAGTACTAAAATACTTCACTAGTATGACTTTGAGTCGTACTATCAAAGCTATCTATCAAAAGCAGTAATTTTTCTGAGATCTTGTCAGTAATCAGACATGGAAACTATTTGGATGCAGTCAAAGTCAATTTCCTGCAGACTTTACAGCTGTTTGTCTTGCAAGTACAATGCTTCAGCTTAAGGACTGACTGTTTCTGTGCTTTGAAGCCTGGAGTAAATTTCTGCTGGTTTATAATAATACTATGAAGAAATTTACTTGTGATTGTGCTTTGAATGAAATCTGGGTCTAATTGAAGCAGTTTTGACATTCACTTCAAGAAACCACATACCCATGTATCCTGCCTACACTGTGGGACAGTCCTAATGCTCTGTTCTGTGATACCAGTTCTTGACACTGTGTTAGTTATTTGAGCATGGATGTGAGCCTGTGGCTTCAAATGAGTTGTTCAGTCTGCATCACAGCCTCTCCAATAGTTTTTCATCTTATTGTGGGAATATCACCATTTTTAGGTATGTAATAACTGCATGGAATAATATTCTGTGACTTTTGTTAGAACAAACCATGGTGATATGACTTTCTGAATGATACTGCAGAGTATACTTTTCAAGTTGGAACTTCATCCTTCTGGGCAAAGGAACTGAAAATTTAAAGATAAAATTGTGAAGTTAAATATATGATTGGCAATGAACAGAAACAAATCAGCACATGAGTAGTTATGCTTGTTTGTCACATGGAGCTTTGCAGGTATCTTTTTTAACCATTTTATCATTATATTTGAATTTGTGTAGCAGGTTTACAATTGTGTGCTAAAAGTCCCAACTTGCAGTAGAATTTCTGGGTTACCAATGCTGAACCTCAGTACTGTTGCAGCTGAGTAAATGCACGCCAAGAATCAGAATATCTTTTATGTTTATGAAGAAGATTAATTGGATGAAAGGGCTGAGAATTATTTTCAAAAGCTCAGCAATTTTGTCCAAGACAACTTCATTTGTTTAATGGACAGAAAAGCCCCTTTGGTAATGGAAATTATTAAACGTGCTTAGTGTTAAAGTGTATATTGCTAAGAAGATAAATGTTTGTGCAGCCTCAGATATTTCAATATAGTTGCTGTGCTTGCCCCTTGTCTTCAGGCAGACTTTCTCTGCACTTGCAAATCAAGAGAACATCTCTGGTGATCTTGGATTTTAAAAGTGCTTAGAAACTGTAGCCAGGGGCTTTGCTCTGTAGTGCTTTTTTAGGATCCTCATTGAGAAAATATTAAGAAAGTATGAAATGTTGACATTCTTAAAAATTGTAAAATGGGGACAAGCTTTTAATGGAAACTTGGACTTTTCAGTCAAAGATGCACTTCAAAATTATGAAATTAAAATAATTTGGATTTAGTAAAGATTTATGACATATTCTCAGAAATATTTAAATTCAGTAATCAAAATAACATTCTTTCAAGATGTAAAGCTACTGATCTAGAATTCCTGACTAAACAAGGTTCTGCTTGTATTACCCTGAGAGAAATCAAATGTAAATCAGTCCTTGAAGTTTAGTTTCTGCTTTTGCAAAGCTAAAAACTTATCCAGTTTCTAGAACTATTTATTATAATACAGCTTAAATGATCTTATCTATATATTCTTAGTGAAATTTAGAATCAAGAAATCTTTTTACCTGGAGTGAAATGGTGACCCCTTTGTGAAGATAAAAGAAAGTTGTGCTTTTACTGATGTCTATAAATTGATTTTTTTTTTCCCTCTTATGCAAAACATAATGAATTGCTCCAAATGCTTAGTCGGGCCGCCAACCATGAAATCAATTTTTTCTATTCTGTGGCAAGAGAGTAAGTGGTAACACATCCTAATGTTCGTGAAAGATTCTGATGCACTAAACATATGAAGATGAGATGCTCGCTCTTCATTTCATAAATTACCTTGTTTCATTATTCTGTTAAGAGCTAGGCTTTCTTAATGTGGAGGTAGCTATTTCTTGTGCATTTCTTGCTAACATAAAATATGCAGACTCCATCTCACAGAATTCACTACTCTTAATATGTATATATGAATAAAGAAGGAAAATGTTTGTCTCTGAACTTGTTTTTCTGATAATGCAATTACCAGCTTAGAGATACATGGATGAACATGTTCTTGCTTCAGACAGTAACAGATTGCTGCAGAATTACACTATTAAACATACATTGAGGGACACTGGGTTTTTACTAAATAATTTTGCAATGTTCATATCAGCATAGAAATACTGTTTTAACAATTCAGTAGGCTCTTGAGGATAGTTAATTACAGGCTTGAAAGCAAATGAAAAGACCAAGTATAAACTATGGTGAATGCTGCCTACATGCATGTTAGAAGTCATCTGAATAATGATGATCAGATTTATCCACATCTGAAAAGTAACCTTATTAAAGTTTCACTTTTTTATAGCACTTGAGACTCTAACTCAAAATGGCTTGAAAAGAAAATTCCCTTAGATGTATAAAATATTCCAGTAATGATTTTCTCATACAGCTTATTAATAAGGAAAGTTTATGTGTGGCGGTGTTCATTATTCACTTGAAGATTATATTATTGTTACATCAGAAACAGAGTTCCTATAAGACTGACAGAATTAAGGAATTACAAATCAAGGAGATGATCCTCAGGCAGTTGCTTCTCTTGAAAGACCTGTGGGATGAATGCTTAAGGAATTGTGGTAAAATTCTGTTGAATGTTTTACAGTGGTGATCATAAGTCACACTTAGTCTTTTCTTACACTCACAGATTTGAAGAAATGAAAATGGAAAAAATAAGCATATGACACAAAAGTAAACTGGATGGGGCATAGGGAAGTTTTTTTTTATTAATCTATCTAAATACTAAAAGCCATTTTAGTTGCAAATTCTAGAATGGAGGGGGAAAGCCTTCATATTCCGGAACATATCTTTTCCTGAGCTAGCTTGAAAAGCAATGCAATAGCTACGTTAAAGTGTCATTTTTGGCATAGACTATTCCAACAATTATTCTCTGGAACTCACTCTTGATATGAAGAAGTTGAAGTGATGCACCCAAGATTAGAGGGGTAACAGGAATGTAGGTCACAGGCATGGTCTATGATACCTTCAAATTTTTTTTCATTACCTGTATCTAGCTAGTCTGGCATTTGAATCCTTCACACAGTAGAAATAACTTCATTAATTTTTGGTAATATCCTTCGAAGGTGTAATCAGATAATTTTTATAAATGCCACAATCAGTACACCTTTGAAATGTCGCATTGTGTTCTGAATAATATTTATTTCCATGTGTACATAATTCAATGTATTTGGTAAGGGCTCTTCAGAAGAATAATTCAAATGACAGAAGATGATATCTTACTGTGAGAGACTTAAAAGCTTGATTATGGTTTATAATTGCTTGCACAGGGAGAAAATAACAAGCACTAAATGACTCTAATCTAGTAGTGGAAAAAAGTTAAGAACTAATGCTGAGTGCAAAAACCCTGCAGGTTTAAATGACAAATTAGACTCAAGTGAGTGATTAACCACAGCAGCAAGCTACATGTAGAAGAAGGGGCTTTTACTGGTTTTCCTACATAGCAGACTAAATTGAATGATCTAATAACTGTGTCTGAACTTCAAAGTTGTGGATCCATGATTGTTGAGCAATAGTTAATCTCAAGAAAGTATTCTCTTCTTGATTTGCAAGCTAATAGAGTAATCTGCAAGGATTAAGATGATCAACATACCTTTTATTAACATGAATTCCTCATTTTTGTATATGTATTATATAAATGCCATGCATTTTTTACTGCCTTTATAAACAGTGACAGCAATGGTAAGTCAATATTTACTGATACAAATACAATTCCAGTTCCTCATGTAAGCAGCACTTAAAAAATCTTGTATATTGCTGTAGTTACTTGTGAATCATGCTTTTTGAAAAAGAGCATCATCTTCTTAAGTTTCTAAATTTTACTTTAAAAAAAAAAAAAAGGCTGGATTTATATATCTACAACTCAGATAACAAACTCTTCATTGGTTGCCCAGGCTCCCTTTTTAGTTAACTAAGGGAAACAAGCTCATAGGACAACTCATCTTTTCGTACACTGAGATCAGATGGCTTAGGCTCTGAACGTCTGACTCTTCCACCTTGGCTCATATGGGTGATTAAGCTTTTATTTAAACCTTAGATATCTGAAGTGAAGTAGGGTGAATCCTGCTTGTGTTTGTGTTCCAAATCTGGCTTTGTTGATGCCTTGGAAAAAGCAGCAAATTATGGGGTCTGGAAATAAACAGATACTTGGAGAAAATCACTGAAGACAGCTCTGATAGCAATTCGTGTGGAAGATGTGGTTTGCAATTGCAAATAGGTAAGAGTAGGTGAGAGGATGTGTATGTAACCATGTTTGTTACCTACTGTCTGTCCTCTCTCTTCTTCCTTCAGCAAAATTCTCTGCTCTGCTTGTTTTAAGCAGAAAAGAAAGGTGAACTGTCCTTTGGCTTCTGCTCCAGATGTTTCTGTGACATAGACTTCTTAGTCTCTGTATTTATCAGGACATTTTCATACTCAGTGTTTGTTTCCAGAGCCTTCTGTTAAACAGGGCTACATGTTTTTGTTTGTTTGTAAGCATCTTAAATCTAAGGATTAACTAGAATATTGGCTGAGAGGACTTGTACAAGAGGGAATTTATGGTTACGTTGTAAATATTAGTTGCTGCTTAAAGTAAAGGTTTGAAGGGGATTGTCTGAGGGGAAGTCTAAAGACGAGAAAATGCAGTTGAATTTCTATGCATAAAAACTTAGAATAGGAAAGGATTTCCTATTTCAGTCTAATGTCTAAAATATTAGTATCCAGTCATCTCTAATAACTATTAGATGGAAAATAAAAGCCTCGAGTGTACTTATCCAGTTATCCAGAGCTGTTTAAATAAGATTAGCTCTCCTTTGGAATATCTGTAGGAAATCTTCAAACAAGGAAACAAAATATGCAGTGCCTCTGCTAATGGAAAACCAAGACTTCATACTTGTGTGCTTCTTAACATTTAAGGAATTCACTAACTTCCAAACACTGTTGTGTTAAGGAAGAGGTGATGATGCATGTAGATCATTTTTCACTATACATAAGAGCCAAAACAAGCCTGAAATTTAATTGGTGCAATATTTCTCAGAAACTCAAATTTCCTCATAAACACACTGGCTTGTAAGAGAACATATACTGGGAACTGAGTTACTATTCCATTTTAAATCAGTTATTTCAAATCTTTTTTTTTTAAAAAAAAAGTGTATTTTTTAAAAAAAAAAAAAAGTGTATTTTTAAAGGTTGGCTTTCTTTTGGGCGTGCCTAGTGTTGTTAGGCCAGTAAAAAGACATGAAAAAAAATCAATTGGAGGGGAAAACAACAAAAAGTAGAAACAGTAACAGCAGGATGATGGCATAGAACTCAAACTGTAGTTCACTGTATTAACATACTTCTGGGCAACCTGCTCTAGGTGGGTCTGCTTAGCAGGGTGGTGGGGGATAAGATGTCCTCAAGAGACTCCTGCAACCTCAACCATTCTGTGATTCTGTGCATAGTAAAGCTGCTGTGATGGAAGTCTACCTGAATAGAAAACCTGTCTGCAATGTGTTAACTCTGTCCCAGTCTCTCTTCCTCTCTCACACCCTCAAAGGGTTTCTACAGGTGTACATATGGTGCACTCAATCCTATTGTTCAGAATTGGCTCCAGTGTGAACCGTAAGGCTTAGTGCCAGCAACTGGCTGCCACCAGATCTTCAAATCAGTGACCAGCTGTGTTTTCAGTATAGCCTGATTTTCCAGTCACTGCGGAGTCCATCCAATCACTCTTTATATCACCAGACTGACTGCAAATGTACCACACTTGTCAAAGTACATGACATTGACCCCTCTCTCCAGGTCTACTATGCAACTCACCACAGAAGGCAACTAAATTTGGTCAAAATATGATTTGTCCTTGTTAAATTCATCTTGGCTGTTCCTAGTTACCTTCTTGTTCTTCATGTGAGTGGAAATGTGCTTCTGGATGGATTTGCTCCAAAGTTAGGCCAGCCAGCCTGTAGTTCCCCACATCCTCATTCTTGATGTTGGATGTGACATCCAGACATCAAGAATATCATTCTTTTACTTTACATTTCATTTCATGTATTTTATGTCATGGGGAAAGAGGGGAATTGGGAAGAATCTTCCCCCAAATCTTTCTATATTCATTATTTAGTACATGGGACTAGTTACTCAGAATTTACCCAGCTGAAGGTAGTTCAACCTATAGAGGTCCTTCCTCCATTACCTTCTGTAAAAATGCATGAAAATGAGGTTAAAAATATACTACGTGCTTTCGTGTTCCTTTTCCTTTTCAAGTTAGTCATAGTGGAAGAAATACGTTTACACATCTTTTGTTCTCCCTCAGCCAGGAGGACTTGGAACCATTACAAGATTTTTGTTCAGTGCAGTCCTGAAAGTGGGCTTTCAAAGGTACTTACAGCATCAGGGAGCTTAAACCTCTACTGTATATTGTGGCCTCACGTTTCAGGTGTTTAAGACCCACATAATGTGCTCTTAAGTTTGGGCTGTTGTTCTTCTAGGTTCCTTTATAGAAAGCTATGATAGAAAGTCATGAAAAAAGGGGAGAGACAAGTGCGCCAGGTACGATTTGGCTGGCCTGAGGAACCTGACAGCATTCTTCTATGCTGACAGCCTCATTTGGTTGCCTAAGGTTAGCTGACACCTCCTCACTGACCCACAGGAACTGCTTTTGAAATAATTGCAGCTGTTAATATAGTCATAGAATTGATTTAGTCATGAATAAACACACTTAAGATGAAGTCTATACTCTCTCCTCTTGTCTTCCCTCTTGTCCAAACACAGACTGTGAGCTGATTATAAATAAATTCCTGATGATCAGCATATGTTAGCAGGAAAGAGATGAATTTCTTATGATACTCCACCACTAGACGCATCATTGTCATTCACCGATGATATTCTGTTCTGCTCACAATTCAAGTAGAGGATTGTGTAAAGAGGAATGGTGTTAATCACATAGTGTTGGAGAAATACTGCAACTTATTAATCATCTCTGAGGATCCTTTGTTCTACTACAGCTACATCTAGAGAAGAGGCAACATTTCCAATTATATGCAAGCATTTATTTTTCAAAGAGCTTCTTAGTATTAAAAAGAAAAAAACATGCCAAAAATGTAGCAAACTATAATTTATCATTTATTTTCTTTTGAGCACCTGCGGAACTTCGCATCTAGTGGTCAGGAGACAGCACTGCATTAGTTCTGTGAATGTATAGTTCCTATGAGCTCTGTGTAAGAGGTTTTAAAATTTTAAAAGCCTTAGTTATATTCTAGGACAGGCCTCCTGATCCATCCATAGATCTGAAAAGCACAATAGTCACAACTCTAAGTACCTGGCCATAGTATAATATACTTCGATTAGAGCAGAACAAGCCTGAAAAAGTTTTCAGCTTTGATTTAGACAGCCACTTACCCAAATACAAGTTGCCACATTTGAAGCAAACAGAGTTCAAAAATTTGCCATTAGAGTTATATCTGCAAACCAGGGCTGCTGTATTTATCAAAAAATAGTAGATCTCTTAAGCTCATGGGTTGAGATAAAGATGTACTGTGGAGTACTGTGGTGGGTTGGCCTTGGCTGGTCACCAGGTACTCACCAAGCTGCTCTATCACTCCCCCTCTTCAACTGGACAGGGGAGCAGATATGACAAAAGGCTTGTGGGTCAAGATGAGGACAAGGAGATCACTTGACAATTACTGTCACAAGCAAACCAGACTTGACTTGGGGAAATTAATTTAGTTTATTGAGAATCAAAATCAGAGTAAGATAACCTAAAATAACCTTTACCTCACCCCTCCATTCTTTCTGGGCTCAACTTCACTCCCAGCTTCTTTGCTTCCTCTGCCTGAGTGGCGGAGGGGGATGGGGTTTCAGCTGATTCATCACATGTCTCTGCTGCTACTTTCTCCTCACTCTCTTCCTCTGCTCCCGTGTGGGGTCTCACTGATGGGAGATGGTCCTCCACTGAAGGAAGCAGTGACCTCATGAGCATCCATTTGCTCTGGCATGGGGTCCTCCATGGGCTGCAGGAGGATCTCTGTTCTCCATCATGAACCTCCTTTGCCTGCGGGGAAATAACCTGTGCCACCATGGGCTGCAGGGGAATCTCTGCTCCAGTGCCTGAAGCAACTCCTCCCCCTCTTTCTCCTTCACTGATCTGCATGTATACAGGGCTGTTTCTCTCATATTCTCACTCTTCTCTCCATGCTGATGCACAGCAGGTTTTTTTCCCTTAAATATGTTGTTACAGAGGCAATGCCAACATTGCTGATGGGCTCAGCCTCAGACAGTGGCAAATCCATCTTGGCACTGGCTCTCTTACACATGGAGGAATCTTCTAGCATCTTCTCACAAAAGCCACCTCTACCAAAACCTGGCCACATAAACACGCTGCAAGCAAAACAGATTTGACTTGAGGAAAATTTAAATTAATTGCCAAAAAAAATAGATTCATGTAGTGAGAAACAAACATTAAAACACCTTTCAAACACAACCTTTTACCCTTCCCAGCTTCACTCCTTCACTCCTGAGCGCTGCAAGGTTGGGGATAAGAGTATGGGTCAGTACATCACAGCTCCTTTCAGCTCCTCCACGCACCTCTCCCTGCTCCAGTAGGGTCTCTTCCCTGGGCCTGTAGTGATTCAGGGAAAATCTGCTCCCCCCTGGGCTCTCCACGGCTGCAGTTCCTGCAGTAACTATCCCCCTCTATGGTCTGGGTCCCTCCCCAGGCTGCAGGGTGGGTCTGTGCTTCAGTGGGGTCTCTCCAGGGCTGCAGCACCTCCTGCCCTTCTCCTCCTCCAGCCTCAGCTCCCTCTGCTGCTGCTGCCTGTTTGGCTTCCTCCTCATCTGCCTGCATTGCCTTTGGTCCTTTCAGAAACCTATTATCCCCTAGTTCTCACAGCTTAGCTGAGGGGTCCTGCAGAGGGGCTGTTGGAGCTGGCTGGGACAGGTTGTGCGCAGCATAGGGCAGCCCCAGCCTGGGCATGGACATTCAATACATGCTCTTAAGCATATTCATAGTAGTCTCAATCTTTTGTTTTCATATTTTTAGTGGTTCTCATTTTGTAGCCTACTGTGGATAAGATCTGCCCATTTCTAACACAGCAGAAAGCATCAGGTGTGGAAGTCCCACTACCTTCAGTGTAACTGTCTCTTGCGGGTCCTGTGAGTTGCCCTGCCTGAGGGGGCATATATTATTTCTCAGTCCTCTGCAATAACTCTTGGAAATTATTTCTAATCGTGAGTTCTTTTTATTTACCAGCATGCTGAGCTCAAGGATCAATACTGTATTGTTATGGTACTGCTGTGGTCATGCATAATTCTAAGCTGCAATATCATCCTGGGGATTAAATAAACTGAATAAAAATGAAAAGGGTATTGTCCTCTAGATGAGGCTTGTTTGTGTAAGTAAATTCCTTGCTCCTCTCATGTACTGATGTCTAATTAAGGTATCTGAGCATTAACTAACATACAAAGCTACAGACTTCGGGTGGCCAGACCTCAAGTCTATATACAGTGGGCGAGAGGAGCAGGTCTGACTCCTGCATTGCTACAGGTGATCTTCTTGTTTATATAGATCAGGCCTCCAGTGGAACTCAGAAGAGTCTTTTTAACTCTGTTCAAATCCTGCACATAAGCCTGAATTTTGCACATGCTGGCTACCTCCTGTTCTCCTGAAGACATCCATGGGTTAGTGGCAGGGTAGCATACTCCTACCATCCAAGCAGGTCAGCATCATACTTTGAGATTCCTTCTTTGGATTTCTTTTACATTTACCAATGCTTTAATTAGGTGCAGCAAAATTCCTTTCTGGGCAAACCCACCACCATCTCCTAAGCCTCTAGCAAAGTTGGTTATTTGTCTCTTAGTGTTCCGGCAACAGCATTATTTTTTCTTCCTGCACTTTACCCTTTCAGAAGCAAGTGAACCAGATTTCTAAGCCTTCTAACTTTCATCCAGAGCCACGTATTTATTATCTCATTTCAGTCCTCATTGACTCTGTGGGCTGCACAGCTTTTGATTCATATTTGTATTTCTGCCTTTCCTGTTCTCTTTTTTTTTTTTCTATTTTGTTTTTTGATTCCACTTTTTGGAAGCAGCCCAAGTTATTAGCACCAACAAACTCAGTCTGTAACCAAATGTTGCTCCTCAATGAAAATGTATCTGCAATTATGACTCCAGAACAACATTCGTGGTGGCATTCATAGAGCAAAGGGCCCTAAAAGGTGGTGGTTGCCAGGCTTCAAATAAGGTATTGAACTTCAAGCTTTGCCATACAGGAGTGTTTAAAGGCCCTGTGGTACAGGAAGCCGAATTCCTATCTCTGTCCCAATAATCTGAATGGGTAATGACTGCACGCTTTGTCTAGCTAAATTCCTGATGCCACTGTTCTTTCACGTGTGATTTTTCCCTTCCTGTCAAGTTCCTGTGTGGCATCACTATGTGGTGTTACACAGCTGCTTCTCTCTACCCCAGAGATAGTCACATTTCAGCAGAAGACAAAGGAATTGCTGTTCTTCAAGCATGTGAAATTCCCTGGGAGTAAAAACTCCTAATCTTCTGCCTTATTTGACTTTAAAATCTTATTCAGACATCTGCAGATTTAAGAGCCATGACTTGGGTATTGGTAAAGATGCATTCTTAAGTTATTATATCCCTGCAGAGGACTAATTCTTTTCACCTCCCCCCACCCAGCAAAATAATTTAGTGATCTCTTGGAGAAGAGACAGACTTTCAGGCTTGCTAAATCAGACAAAACATTTGCAATTAAATTTCAGTGTACTGGAGGTCATTTGTATTTGAATTTTAAAAAAAATAGCCTTAAGACTCTACCAGATGTGCTCCTTTTGTGTGTTCTTGGGATGAGTTATATTTAAGTTGAGTTTATATTTATTCCTGCCGTAGTTTTTCAGCTGACTCCCACAGTTTATACCAGAAGAAGATCCAACCTGATTATTTTGGTAAAATTGGATAATAAGCAAGCAATCTATAATGCAAATGAGATGTTAAAAAAAACACTCAAAACCTAATCAAACACCAAATATCTGTTTTGTCAAGAAGGAAGTTGCACCATCATGACAATTTCACATCACACAGAATGAGGACAATGAAGAAGTGAACTTGATGCCGATAAATCATTCCAGGTTAACCATGTGTGTGACACAAGGTTGCTCCTTTCTGTTGCAGACAAAAATCCAGTCATGAGCTGTTTCTGTTTTTCAGTATTAGCCAAGCCACCTTAGGAAATTCTCAGAATTTCTAAGAAATGTAAGGATGCTAATTTCTCAGACCCTGGAGATGTGTGCATGCAACTGACCAAGAAAAACTCTTCACACAAAGGCTCTCTGTGCATACTGGATTCTCTTTCCTGTTCTATAATCCATAACCACTTTTATTTTTTAAAGTAAGGACTGCTGCAAGCAGGGTTTGGAAGTATTTCCACTATGTGAAATAGGTATCTGGCATTTGAGAAAGGTTCTGTCTTACAAAGGTTCTGTCTTACGAACAGGACAAGAGATGGTTGTCATTGTCTTTAGAGGATGAGGTGGAGTGCGTCGCTAAATGGTGGATGCCAAATAATGAATCCAAATTAAGCAAAAACAATTAAATACGTTAATTTAAATAGGTTAATAAAAAGTAATTGTTTTATATAAGATCTTGTGATTCAGAGTTAAATAGGCCATTAGCAGAGGTGAAAGGAAGCATGAGTTTCTCATGTGTAGGTGCCTAACAAATTATCTTTTAGTTCTGGTTTGCGATGGTTGTTTCCACAGACTTCAGTTTTGTATCTGGAAATTGACCACTAAAACTCAATGACTTGAACGGTGCCTGGTTTGGACGCTGAGCTGGACTAAGGATTATAGTATTTTAGAAAAGAATATTTAATAGATCTTCCAGCGACAACCAAAGCCAATTCCTTTTTATCCCTCAGCTCACTTCTGTTCTGTTTCCCACGTATCGGATAAGTATGTTCCTATGGGACTTGCTATTTAATGTGTTTTTCTTCAGTGTATTCACCTATGTGTAGAGAGGTAAGTCCTGAGTTTTTCTTTGTTCTAGAAAGTTTAAATGGTCTTTCTAACTCTCATTTGAACGAACTCTAATTACAGCTCATTACTAGCTGTAAAAGCAAACACTAGAGACAAGGATCACATCAAGTGGAATAGTTCTGTGGACACCAAACCAGTGGAGCACAGTAGAAGATCTAAATCTGATTCTTCTTTTCTTCATTTTTTTATATATGTAGTTGAGAAAAATAGAGAACTTCTGACCTTTACAGGCGATAATCTGACATGTTAAATTCTACCACAAAGAATTATTTACCATTAGCTAAATTGCTGTGTTATGAATTTGTTGAGGGCAGCACAAGAAATCCCATTCCTGCTACTAGTGCCCATATGTGGGCTCATATGTGCTCCTCTCCTCAAAGAATGCAAATCCAACAGTACTTTCCAAATCTGGATAAACGGATCTCAAACATTGTTTCAAAGGACACAGGAGACAGTGCCTGTCCTCCCTTTCCATCTCTAAGATTTGTGTCAACCCTTAGAAATGCTATTTCTAGGAAATCATCACTGATTTTTAAGGTTGAATTTTGAAGTTTACAACTTTCAGCTCTTGTTATACCCTTGTTAATAATGTAAAAATAAAGTTTAGGGTATTTGCATGTACGTCTGTGGAATGAACTAGCCCAGATCTGTTACTGAATGTTTTTCATTTTACACTAGAAAAAGATAGGTGATTAAAATATTATGTTCCATTTAACTAGAATCTGGAAGGTGGCACAGTGATATCATTCCTAAAATTGCATAGCATACCACTGAACAAATGCCAGAACTGACACAGCAGAGAAAGCATTTCAAACTGAGTAAAGCTAGCAGAATCTGGCCCTAGTAGCACAAACACTATGGGAAGAATAGCTGTTACGGAAATAAACTGTTGTGATAATATGAAATCTTCAAGGCGGAGGAAAACCCACAACCCCCCAAAAATTCAACAAAATAAAACATCAAATAAAAAGGTAATTCAGATAAAAAGATGTACAGGTATTTAAAATTCCCTGCACTGGTCTTTAGCTAGCGTGTTCACAGAGCTGTCTGGGCAGACAAATGGATAAACTGTGCTCCATCACAGAGAACAGCACATGGGAAGAGGAAGCACCTTCACTAGTCTAGTGGGACTGAGAGCTGTGCTTAGCAAAGACAGTTCTTTTGGTCCTTTTAATAAAATGACAGCAATTTGACAGTAATAAACATTAGGCTGTCACTGTAATGCAGCAGTTTTCAAATAATGTTGACATTATCTTATGCTTCATGTCAGAATGGGGGTCTGCTTTATCAGCCGATTAATAGGGAAATTGGATGAAATTCTTTAAATCTGACAAAAAGGAGCTTGGATTGCACTGAGAATGAATTAGTTTTGTTTTCCTGTGTTCACTTTAAGCCCTCATGGTGCTTTTTCATCTCCTTTTTGTTGTTTGTTTGGGGTTTTTTTTTCTCATTTTTAGCATTTTTGCAAAGCTGTGACAAGTTAAACATAAATGGCAGTGTTGTCTAACGTACTGGAAGTGCCATTTAAAGCAGCCCCAGATGTTGGTTTTTTTTAGACTAAACAGTTCTGAAACATTGAAAGTTTGGGATTTTAGTGTAGGCTTATTTTTGGTAGTTTTCAGTTTTGTCTTTTTTCTGAAAAAGTCCCTTCATCATTTACTTCTGCCTGCCTACAGATTATGGTCATTCCTACATACTAGAGGTCTAATAAAAATAATGATTAGCCTTCCAGAATTCCTATTAGGAGTGAGGGAATTATGAACACAGAAATTTGCCAATACCATACCAGGGGTTTCCTCTGTCTTTGCAGCCTATCTTTGTGAGACAGGAAGTCTGTCACACCAGAACCCTTTCAACCACATTCTTTCAAATATTATAATTTTCTTTCTTACAGGTTTTCCTAGAAATGCATCTGACTCTAGCTAACAGGCACTGGGAAAATTTGGACTTGCATACTTTTTTTATCTATGATGCAAATACATTTCAAGCCATTGAAGATGACAATCAGAAGCAGTCTATTGAACATGTATGTAAATGCCAAACAAAATTATCAGCTGGCTTCTTTTCCGAATGGGAAGTATCTCTGCCTAGTGTCCCCCTTCAGAGATGTTTGAAGAAGCTGCTGAAATACATCTGACTCATAGTGATTTCTCCGTTTGTGCTGGATATGGAGGAGGACAGATCTTCCCATCTGTTGGTTTTCCCAGATGGTTCACACAAAGAGAGTATCCAAACCAAAATACCCATTTCATAGTGTGGTCAGGTCTTAAGGTCAATGAAATCCTAGTAGATCTCCGTTTTAATCATTTTTGTTAAATTAAGTAAGCTATGGGACCTTGTAATATTGCTCAGAGACTTATCCATTTGGGTCTTGAAGAACATAGAGTGTACCTGGACAAACTGTTCCACTTTCTGGCTGTCCTCATGGGGAAAAAATGTTTCTCCTTATACCCAGTCTGAGACTCCAAGCTTGCTGTCTCTTATCCTCCTACTATGCACCACTGTGAAAAGCCTGGCTCCCTCTTCTTGATGACCTTCCCATGAGTACTGGGGGCTGCTGTAAGGTCCCCAAAATGCCACCTCTTCTCCAGGCTGAACAATTCTCATCCCTCAGCCTCTTCTCAGGGCATTCCAACCCTAGTCATCTCAGTGGTCTCTACTGAACCCATTCTAATATGTTGATATATTTTCTGTATTTAGCTATTCAGCTCATATTTAAGTAAGCTGAAATATAGTATCAGCTCACCACTTAAAACCCTGTGGACCTGGGACCAAGTGCTCAGACTAGTTCTGTGAGTAATACTAATTTGCCCTTTCCATCTCTGAATCCCATGGGCAAGAGGACAGGTTTATCTTGCTTTCTAGATGAGAGATGTACCCAGATTATTCAACTTAGACACAAGTGGTATAGTCGTTCAGTGGCAGAGTCATGTTATTACCCAAGTCATTAGTCCTTTTCCAGTTTTGCTGCACTGGACTGCAAAAATCTATTTGATTTTCCGTGGTATGGGGTGGCAACTATGACAGTATGGTGAATGAATATCAGTAAGCTTCTAAGGGGCACTTGACACCCTCTACAGGAAAATCAGCAGCCAATATTAAAAATCAATTAGCATTTCCATAGCACAACCTTTGCCATACAAAGTACAATGACCTTTACAGGCCGAGCAGAGTGAGTTTAATGTACTATATAATCCAGATAGTAATGTCTTTCCTCACTAAGGTGGCTTGTGATTAAACTCAATTTTCTCAGCCATCAATTGACCTTTATCCATCTCCCGCAATTTAGTGAATGGAAGTTGGTAAAAGCTAACAGGGTATATACATCATGTTGTGACAACTTCTTCTTATAACAAGATATAAGTAGGCAATGAGGCAAATCTGAGATGCTGTCATTTCAAGCAAATTTTGTACTTGTTCAGATAAAGGACAACTTGTTGAGATGTGACCGAATTACTTATGTATTCAACATGTCCTACATGTACATTTTCCATTCAGTGAGAACGTGGTTATAACTCATCTTCTTTTCACTGTTGGGTTATGTTGGAGGTGTTCAGTAAATAATTCCCATTTAACAAAAGTAGAATGAGATGTTTGCCATACCCCAGCTGGTGTCCCAGTAAACATGGAAAGAGTTGACCCTCCCTTTCCACCTTTGGACATCAGTCTTTATTCAAAGGACATCAAGTAATTGATTCTGTACAAAGTCATAGTGCGAGAAATGACCTTTGTACTAATTGTTTACCTCTTTGTTGATACAGTGGCTTCCTATGATCCAGACATTTGCTGGCAGATATGGATCCAAGGTCAGTAGTAGAAAAATTTGTCACAGGACAGTCTCCTTCTTCCAGGATCCAGAATACAGGCTACCCCAAATAGCAGTGACAAATAGATTACTTCAACTTATTTACCCCATTTTTAAATCCATGCCGGGGAGAGAACTCGTTGGAGTTTCTTTCTGGAACACATACATTTATGTTTGTTCAACAATTCAGTTCAACCTGAAGAGGGATTTATCATGTACAATTGCTGTTTCATTGGGAAACTTCGAATTTTACAGATTCCCAGAATTATGTGGTACATTTGCCTTTTCTGGTAAGACTTCCTAACAAAGTGTTTCTGACTCTTATAAACATTCCTCACAACAACTATGTCTGGGACACAATCTCAGGATACAAGATCTTGAAATGTGGTTGAAATGAAAGCTGATTTGAGTTCTCCATATGGAACAGGTTGTGGTTAGCTTTGTGGTCCAGTAATGTGAAAAGAACCTTCAAAGGGTATTTTTTAAATGAAACAGCACATCTTTTCAAGTAATTGAATATTTTTCTTCTTCAGCTTTTCGCTGTATTTCCCTTCTATTGAAGCAGTCTCAAAGGAAGTAAGGGAAGTGTTGTTTTATCATGCTCCGTTCCTATGGGCTTGCCTTTTCTTCCCTTACACATCTTCACTCTTCTTGCAATGTTATGAGTGCTGCCTGAAATTTCTTCCCTATTGCAACTGTCTTTTAGAGCTTTCCTTTGGCAGAGGTCTCCTTAAGATGGTTTTATTTTCTCTCCAAAGCTAAAAACATGCCAGCATATGGCAACGGAGCACCACTACTGAATTACTGTCTCTTTTAATGGTAATTGGGTTAGAGTTTTGGACTACATCTATCCTAGCTAGTTGAATGGATCCAGGGAATGTTTCTGGGATGAGATCTTGATGTCCTGTCTTGCGAAATGGTTGCTGTTATGATTTAAGCCCCAGCCAGCTGGCAGTCTCCCGGATGCATCCTGGACACTGTTTGGGAATCAACACAGACCAGGAATAATTCTCAGTTAGCAGTCCAGATATGCCCAACCTGTTTCATAGACTGGGAGAGTTAAGAGTACAGACATAGACAAGTCTGTGCCAGAGAATTATCCCATACACATATAGCATAACTAACGATATTGTAACCCAACCAGTTTCTCCTACTTCCTCTGTACCTAAAAAGAACTCTGGTGACTGCTGTTAGTTCTTTAAAAAACTACTTTTTTTTTTTTTTTTATATGTGGTACACACAGCTTGGGAATAATTAGGACCATAATTTTCTGAGACAGCTGAATTAATGTTGTTAATAAATATATATTACCTTCCAGCCATTGATTATGGAAATGCATGCACATATTACATGTGTATGTTGGACCTGCTCCACAGAATGAATTAGGACTGTGTACTGGAAGCGCTCTGCTGCATAGACAACTTGCTTGTTGCAGCAGTAAGAAGGTATATGATGAATAAGAAAGAGAACAGGAGGATGAAAGGGAGGATTTCTTGCCTGTCATGGTTGAATACCAAACTGAAGAACTGGATACTATCCCTCCACCCAATGTGGAGCTCCCAAGAGGTGCTCCACAAAAGACTCAGAGCCAGTAGGTTAGTCTAAGGTGGAAACTTTTAATGAGTTATTATGACAACTCAGAATATTCCCCAATGTCTGTATCCGCAGATTGCAGGCAAATTCAGGATGGGCTACAGAGAGACAGCCATGACTCATTCTCTTCTTAATAGAAAGTTGTGGAGGAGAAAGAGACAGAAATTATGTTGTTATAAAAAGAATCACATATGGCTTTATCTAGACTAGTTTTCCAGGTATTCGAGTAGACTGAGTCCTGTGGGACTTTCTGTCTAATCAGTTGGCAGACGTTCTCGTGAAGAGACCTTTACTTATCTTAGAAGGCCTAGAGAGGCAATCCTTTTCCCATGCTGACAGCTCCACATATGGCTTTTCTAGGTGACCACATATTCACCCTTGAATAGTGATTGCCTGCAGTGAAAGCCTGCCTGTAGCATGTTTCAACCATACTTTAATACAGCTCTTGTGGCCTTAATACCAAATAGAGATGCTGGTTTAAAATGATCTTAAACTATTGCGAACTATCTTCATTTCAGTGCACTGGCAGGAAATTTTCAGCAATACCAGTTTAAAATTGGGAAGATTCTGCAAATAATTCAATTTTCACATTTCTGAATTAAAAGTTCTTTTACATCAAATGATGAACAATTTTTATATTATTAAAAATGGAACAAAATTTTGTTTTTCATTTCAACCAATTTAGCAATTTCAATTGCTAAAACAAGCCTGCGCTCCACAGATATACAATTAAACATCCCCTGAATGTAGCATCAAGGATAGCAAGTATTTTTGATTAATTTCATTATACAAGTTACAGTATTCACTTTAGAGATTCACTCAATACTAGTTATCAAAATATATGCAGAGGACGAGTGAAGGTTATGAAACTGTCTGGAGAACACAGCTGACAAAGTAAACTCTCAGCTATGAGTTCTGTGCATGACTTATTACTTCTAATAATGTAAATATGTGCATTTTCGAGGCCCTATTGATCATCAGTAGCTGCATTTCAAGTCAGAATTAACAAAGGTAATAAGACAAACACAGAAAATATTAGGCCATTAATCTAAGTAACAGAAGTGCACTGCAAAGCATAGCACCCATTTGAAAGTCAGTAGTAGAAGAGTTTTATTCTACCCATGCAGCAGGAGGAGGAAAAGCAGCATCTTTCTCATATATCTGATGTTGGTACCAAAATGGGTACTACTGCAAACCCACTTTTTTTTTAATGCTATTATTATTTTTCTTAGTGTCCTTCCACTACAAGCAGTTTACTGAATTTAAAGACAAATATAAGGATTCTCTCTCAGACACAAAGATTCTCTAAAACAACAGGCAATTTGATTAACCCTTCTCTTCTTCTGTTTTTCCTTTTATCACCTTTCCTTTGCATTGGAAACATTTATTTGAAATGGCTTCTTACCTTATCTTGTTCCAACTGATCTTCCCGCTACAGCTGCAAGTTCTAATTGTCTTATTATAATAAGCTCGTACACACCAGGAAAGAGTTTAAGATGACCTTCCATTTAGGTGAAAAACAGCCTCCTCCCTTAACAACAAACAAATAAGCAAACAACAAAAACGTTCTGTCCCCCTAGTACCTAGCATTAGTAAATAATTTTTAATGTTTCTTATTTATGAATCTGCACAGAAAATTCAGACTATCTGGAAACTAAAATGTTTCTTTATGCATGATAACTTTAGTCTAAACTATACAAATTTCTCTGAATCTACATTTTTCTTTGCAGTTATTTGAAATGTCTGAGGCGGTGAGGGAGGTGAACCAAGTAACTCACGTGATGAATGCGGTTCAGGTCACTCAAGTTTCCTCCTGCCAGCTGAAAGGAGAATCCTCTCCATTCCACAGATGAATATGATCAGCCAGCCACCTGCAATTGTGGTCTGTTAACACCCACCCAATCACATCAACTTGCACTGGCCATGAAGAATTAGCATTCCTTTCTTTAATGCTGAAAAGAAAAGGTACATAAATGTGGCATATAAAATGGAAATTAGTACACTGAGCTCTGTCACTGTGGTGACCATCTGTGTCTGGCAGGCTAGCAGATTCATTTAGCTGGTGGAAACACATGATGCACAAAATTACAAGAGGGGAGAAGATGGAAACTTGAACCCACCTGAGCCCTGTAAAATTACTTTTCTTCATGATGTGGCAGCTTTGTCATCTTTTACAGCGACTTACATGTGATAACCAACACCCTCTACATGGAGGCTACTCTAACTCTCCTATTGATTTTTCCCAGTCCCAGGTGCTTGTTTAATAAGAAAAATGTTGTTCAAAACTGAGTCTGATAATTTTAAAGATGTTATTTACTTTTTGAAAGGTGATCTGGATTATGATTAATACGGTGAATAGCTAAACCCTAATAGAGTCAATGCTTCTTTATATCTCACAGTGGTCCAGTCCTAGCGCAGAGAAGAAAGTAACAGTCGAGCCTGAATTAAACACTCTCTGCTTTCATGTTTGTGAAAGAGATCTTGATTTATTTATTTATGTCATCCTACTGCAGAGAATGAGCATGAGCAACTCGGCTACCTGCAAGTACAACCTCCTTCTCCATTTCCCCTGCTCCTTTCCAGGGTCAATGTCAGCATTGCTCTCCTCAGGTACTCCTCCCTTTTGATGATCGGTTGAGAAACATGGTACCTGTTTCCCTCTGAGTTCATTGGAGACAGGGCAGTGTAGTGAACGCATGACAGTTCCTTCATCTCTGTTTGCACTGGAAGGCTGTGACAGGCAGAGACCTCATGGCAACAGCTCAGCCTGAGTGAACCTTGCCACCCTGTACCTATCCCTCTCTCCTCTCCTTTCTTTCTTCCTTCCCTTCTTAACTAAATCACATCCCACCAGTGCATCAAGGCTCTCAGCAACTACCCAAGAGTCACCTTAGGATGTGACTAGCCACTTGCCAAATATCTCTTCCCTTCCTTCACTGGAAATGGGGGATTGTTTTACACAAGCCTGCAGAAGATTATACAGGTTTTCCTTGGCAAGTGAAGCAAGATGAATCCCAATCTGTAAGTTCTGCACTTCTGTACTGGCTCTCAGAAGGGCCTCCAAGTTCCGCTATCAGCCATGAACCTGTTGTAAGATATCTGTGTGGAGTCTTCCCTGAAGAAGATACAGGAACAGGAGGTCTTACTATTGATTAACAACAGCTCAATATAAAAATATTTTAAGTAGAAGAGTTTTACTGGAACTGCAGTTGTTCTTAGTGCTGCTGGCTCTCAAAGACAGAACACCATTCATTGCACACTTCCAGAGCTCATCTTCCTTTCACTTGAGATCACAATGCACATTTGTCATGTTGTGCAGGAGCCTAGAAACACCAGTTCTCGCTTTGATTTTCCTCTTGGCATCCCAGCTGGGCAGTGATATGTTGCCTTGTCATGCTGAACTATCACTTTGTTTTGATATTTTTACACAGTGACACAATATTTCCCAATCTCTTACCTTGAAAGTCAAGCTAGGCCTAAATAAATGGAAAAAATATTGTTAAAACTTTCTTGTAAAAACAGAAAAATTAATAAGAATTAAAAAATGACTAAACCTTTATGTAATCATAAGGGAATTTGTCTACAATGTGGTTTGGTTTTAATTCATAAATTTAAACTGACGGTAGCCTTTTATACTGTCAAAATGTACTGCCTTTTATGCTGTCAAACTGTTCGGTACTTACCAAAATTATTTTAATAAGCCACCTACTCATCATAGTAAAATTTCTACCTTATTCCAAATAGAATTAGAAAGAAATTCAGTCTAAAAGACCATTCAATATTATTTTTTCTTATTGATGGTGAGAGGAGTTTGTGTTTAGTGCATTCTCACCAGAGGTATTTGGCTCTTCAGTAAGAACTCATTCTCCTGAAGGAAGTGAGCAGATTCAAGTTAGTAACATACCAGTGACACTGTGATGCAGTCATGAAGTACAATGAAAACCCCAAATAATTTATGATCACTGCTTATCTCTCTGAGAACTATGATTAAAAAATTGATTGTTGGGTGGTTTAATTTGTTTGTTTCTTTTATCTCTGTCTTTTGCTTTAACAAGAATAAGCACATATCAGAAAGGTACCAATACAAAAATGAAACTGAAGGATATTTTAAGTACGCAAGTCTACTATTTTAGTAAGTGCTGCTGTGAGCACTGAAACATGCATAGAGGAGCCTGCACTGTTGTGGACCCTTGTGTCAAGATTATTGTTCTCGTAAAGCGTGTTTCTTTTGATGGAGAATTCATAACGTTATCCTCCCATGTGGATTATATGGTTTTCGAATTATAGTTGAGATTTGGGTTCCTCATTCCTTACAGCAGACAACAATTTGGGTCTTCCTTCTTTATGTATTTCCACAAAACATGAAGAAATTTCGTAGTTTAAATTCAGGTTCTTTCCCCAATGTTAGGAGCAGAATAATTTTGTCAACTTCCCTTCCCTACTCGCTCTCTTCTTGCCTCAGTAATTTGCCTATCTTCCAAGAATTTCCCTTTGAACTATCTGCTCCTTTATCTCATGTATCTTCAAAGAAAAAAGAAAAAGGAATGCAAGAGACAAAAAAGCCCCAAAAAATAATTGCCCTTTCAGCTTCTGCCCCATATCCCTCTCCTGCTCTTACTAAAGGCACTGTATACAATCATCTGAAATAGCTTGCTACAGATATTCCCACTACTCTGTTGGTCTTAGAGATCGCAGTTATGTCCGAATTTAGGTTCTTATCTTCCCTTTCATAAATTAAAGTTTTTTAATGTCTTTCTAACACTGCTGCGCAGGTTTTGGTCAGATCTTGTTCTGATAAACAAGATACTTCTCTGTCACCCCACTGTATAGAACTTGCATTCCTCATAGCTGTGTAAATCACTGCTGTAAAGATTGCTCTCCCAGACTGCTACTTTGACCAAATTAGCCCTCTCACGGCATCTTTTTACACTTCCCTCAGGATACTCTTTTCTTATTACAAGAAAACCAAAACAAAGCACCTGTTTTCTTTAACTGGACTAACTGCACTTAAATGAACTTTCCACCCAGCCTCTTTCAATCAGTATCACAATGTCAACTCCTGCCTCTGCTCCACCCACAGTGTGCCAGCTTCCATTTGTTGCCCTCTCCCTTACTGCTGTGCATTTCCCATAAAAAATGGCAAAATTCATAGTCTCATGTCCCCAAAGTATCCTGTAAGTCCATCCTTGCCAAGAACCCTATGAAGAATGTAGAAAAACATTACGCAGCCAACACTTCTGCGGTCTTGATTTACCCACCTCTTCCCAGGTATTCAGTTTCAACGCTACTGTGAGTAGTTTTTGGGTCAGAAGATGCCATTTCTCTATCTGTTTGTGCAGAATGTTAAACAACAGGAATCCTGCCTATCACCTGGATGAGGGTTTCGAAGGAGTAACAAAGATAGCAATGAAGAAAAGACAATATCTGAGAAAAATAGGTACTCCTGAAAAACAAGTAGAAAAAATGCTTTGAACTTTATTCATCATTTCACCTGGAGTCATTGACTTCTTGCATACTTTGAGGCCAGAAAGGATTATTTTCAAAAGCCATGTGGTGTATTTTGAGCTGAAAATAAAAAATCTGCATTATACCTTTAATAAAAAATTCACATTTTGACTGGAAATTGATAAAATATGCTAATGTTCCGCTAGATCTTACAAATTTGGCACTTCGCAATTTGCATTTTTTTCTGTGTCTTTTTTCTGCTAGGGGAGAAAGACCATCCCTGATGTGTATACTACCTCCTGACATTCAACTCTTGAGTTGTGGTTCCTACTCCTGCTGTTGACATCTGAATTTCAAAAACTTGACTAAAGAGCAGAATTAAATTCTACACAGATATGGGTCATGATTTGTGTACTGGTTTTTTTTTTCTTTGATTAGGTTAATTTTCTTAATGGTAGATTATATGATGCTGTGTTTTGGATTTTCTGATGAAAAATGTGTTGATAACACACTGATGTTTTCATTATTACTGAGCAGCACTTACACAGTGTCAAGGTCTTTTCTGCTCCTCACCCCACCCTGGCAGTGAACAGGCTGGGGTGCACAGGGACTTTGGAGAGGGCACAGCTAGGACAGCTAGGACAGCTGACTCCAGCGTATCAAACGAATATTCCATGCCATATGATGTCATGCTCAGCAATAAAACTCTGTATGAATGTGTTAAGTTTAACGGGGCTTTTCTAACTTTTGCTCTTCTGATTCTCTTCCCTATCCTGCTGGCAATGTTAGGGAGTGGCTGTGCAGTGCCTGTTTGGTTAACCCACAACAAATTGTCCCTGAGGTAGAAAGACAGCTGTCTTAGCCTGCACGGGATACTTTTACCCTTTCTTCTTCTGCCAAGGTGGATGACGAATGACTGGTTCACTGGTGATCAATGTGAGACTTTGCCTTGTGAGAAATCATCCATGAGTCTTCTATTTGTTTCCCCGAGCCAGAAATGAGAACATCATTTCCAGTAACCAAATGATCCAGGAGCTAGGAATATGCCAGCAGTTAGGTCTACAATTATTAGGGTTAGAGACACAGTGTTCCTGGAGGGCATTGAGCTTTATCAGACCATCAATTATAACGGACAGCCCTGTATCTGGTATCTGACAAGGCATCATGATTGATATCTTGAATACGTTTTCACATAGATTATAAATAAAAACTGTAGTGTCCAATTAACCCAGTTCATTGCATTAAATTTATGTTAAGTGAAGGGGATCAAGTTTACAAGAATAAATTTTGTTATTTTTTTTTTAATTGAGCTTCACAGAATATCTGAGGGCATTAAATATAAAAAGAAATGAGGATTCAACTGGGTTCAAACATGAACTGAAACACCCACATTGGCTACTTTTTTGGAAAGCAGTCTGACTTCTCCCCGTATGAGAATTTTTTTCCTCAAGTGTACCAAGTCTATCTTGGCATGGTTTTTTGTTTTATATTCTAAGGTGTTTGGTTGCATGATTTTAGTCTAAAACACTCAGCTTGAGACTGGATAGATTATAACAACCCACCATCACCCAAAAGAATGTTTTAGGTTACTAAGAACAGAAGATAGCCCACGCGTGTTTCTGTTGAATTGCTCTTAAAGCTTACTGATGCTTTCCCTACCATAACTCCCACATGTGAGAGAAACTGCCGTGTCAAGATTCACGAGCCTTTTTCTTTTGACTTTTATTCTTTATGTTTTCAGATCCATTCAGCCAGTGTCTGTTCTTCTTTCCCCCCCTGCCTCTGGCTGTCTGAATGGCTCATTTGTTGTATCTCTTCTGGCACTTAACTTCTGAGTTGTCTGGGCAGGGACTATGTTGTGATTTAACTTTATAGAATCTGGTCCTAAGGGACTCTGATCCCCAGTGATGGTCTTTCAGCATTCCTGCTTTCCTAGTGATTTTATCTCATATAACAGGCAGATCAAGAAGTACCTGAAAATATTTTAAGCATGTAACAGGATGAAGTATCCCAAGACGATATGATTTAAACTCAAATCTTTGTTTTTACTCTACACTTCCTTGTTGAACAGTTCAAGTTGAGGACAAAGTGTCATCCTTAATTTACCATCTTTGGTTGTCTTAAGTTTACTTAGACATGCAAAAAATAAAGGTCGTATCTTTCTACTTAGAAGAAGTTTTATTACTTTATTTTTAGGAGTAACCTTATTGTTAGTGAAAAGACAGATATACAGGCAGCTTAGGAGTCTGCAATATTTTATTCCAGAGTTTATCAAACACAGTGTGCATGCCGTTGATAGGGCACAAGCAGATACAAAAGGAACAAGGCAGCTGCTCCTAGTAGCTTCTTCAAAGAGATATATCTGAGACAAGGGGTAAGAACACATGCATGTCTGTTTAAATACCTGCCTGACCATTAACAGGAGGAACAACTGGCAAGGAAGAATGAGGCAGGAAACATTGAATTGGTTATGTGAGTGCAGATGAGGAAAGTATTGGGATGGAAGTGTGCATGTTTATGAGGACATAGCTCTGGGTCCTAGATGGCAGGAGGCTTGGACACAGCTATGGAATTTGCTCTAAGGAAAGCGTGTGGGGATATACTAATATTTTGGTGAAGATATGGAGGGCTGACTCCTCTTACACAAGTAAATTGTCCAGAATAGGGCTCAGAATGGACTTACAGCTATGGTGGTATCCAGACAAGCCAGGTATGAGAGGCTTTTGTTTATGTGCAATCTCCTTCCAGGTCAAGCCACAATCTAACTGGAGGTCGGCTTGTGGCATCACCTGGAAGAAGATTGCACTGGAGATTAAGATGATTTATCCCCACTCTCTGTGTTCTGTCTTTATGGGGGTCTCTGTCTCTGCCTTGCACAAGTGTTGATGCTGTTACACAAGAATTTAGGAGATGGTGGCTAATCTGCACCTCTACCTTAAGGTTGACATTATTTCAGAAATGTAAACAGAGGGTAGCTGTCCCTGGAAAAATATAAATCAATCTGAAAATTACATCTCCTGCAGATGGTTCTGCAGAAGGGACAGGAGGCCTATAATAAGAGTCATATTTCAGAATATCTGAAATATTTAACACTACATAACTTTTAAAACTAAAAACAGAGAAGAGTGTATGAATAGAAATGTCATGAAGACACACAAAAATACTGCTAAGTACATTCAGGGGTAAGTGAAATACAGGAAGTTTTATATAATGGGATTATTTAGTGTCAAAACCAAAGAGGAATGAAATAAATATGTAACATCAGAATTGGAAAGAAAAGTACCTGTCCAACAATGCCTTCCTCAATCCTGGGTTTTCTTTTGCTTTGAAAGCCTTTTTCAAACAGCAGTTTTGAGACCACATTCCTTCCTCCATCTAAACCACTTTGAAAAGTAAAACACTTTAAGGTTTGTTCTGCAGTTGTTCAGTTCATCTTCAACACTGTATCTGTGTATCCTGTAATGACTGTGATGTTATTTAATATGTGAAGTACATTAAAAATGAAGTAACCTGTAAGTCAAAGGCTTGGTTAGAATAATCTGCACCAAGATTTTCCCTGTCCCACAAGTCACCATCTGTATGCTTGGTGACCATTGCTACAATTGCACCAGAACACATCACTTGCTATTCAGTGCCTCTTTAAACTTAGGGATTAGCTGTGATAGTGGTATTTCTAGAAAAGGATGAATCTTCACAAAAGGAAGTAAGGAGTTTTTAGTCAGGTTATTACTTTCATGAATGGAAGATAGAAGTACTAACAAACTCACACAGTAAGACAATATTGAACTATACAAGATGTGGATCCTTTAAAAAAGGATCCTATGGTTATCCAACAGAATAGATTCACTATGGAAGGAAAGAAAAAAACCAATTATTTTTCAAAAATACTTTTGGAGTCAAGTGACATAACCTGTTGAACTGAAGCCTGAAAAAGTCAGCTTAGTATAAAAAGTGACACAATCCATACAGATAAGTGTAACAATAAAATTTCTCTGCACTGTATGTAGACACATTCACATATGTTCAACAAGATACAGGACAGGAGGTCTTGCAAAGCAGAACTTCTTTGCAATTTCCATGGCATTGAACCCAGTAGAGTGATGATTTAAACAAGTTACCTGGATTTCCAAGTAGATATGTAATCAGAATGGAAATTTTTTTATTCATGCTACACTTGATTTATCTCACCATAAAGACACTTTGCAATGTCCTTTTCTGAGGATCAGTGCTGAAATGTCATTCTAGCTAATGCTTTGCATAAGAAAAGGCATATTCTATGAAACATGAAGTTGGGTCTCCTACCAGTTAAAAGAATCAGCCCCGATGGAGGATAAAATGATAACGAATACAAAACTACATATTCTTTTCTTGGAAATGTCAGTTGTGTCTTTTGCTTTGTGGGCGTGAAGAGGGGTGATAGAAGGTTTTTTAAAAATTATCTAATTAACAAAAGGAAAATGGATGTGCTGGTAGCAGCTGTGAGGAAAGGATGTTATATATGGACATTGCCCGCTAACCTTAGCTCTTGCCTGTATACATCTTGAGAAATGTTGCATGATAATGGTTAAGAAGATTGAAGGTTGTAATTGCTGCTTCTAATTGCAGAAATATTGCAGCCACAATATATTTGTGCTAAAATAACAAAAACAACAATTATATTGGTGTGGTTTTTTGCCCTATCTTACCCTTACCTGCCTGCTTATCCTACGTGTAGATTTTTTTTTAAGTGAGGTGATGTCATTCAACGAAAGTACTGCAAATTCCCACCTGGACACTCCCAAATCAGTTTAAATCAAACTTATTTCACATTAAGGCAGTTAGGAATAGCATCTAGTGAATTGCTAACACAGCTGGTTTTCAGTACAGGAGAGAAGTCAAAGCAACTACACATAGGTTGAGCACGATCAGTTTATAGGTGGTGTCAGATCTCTACGTGGGCTCACAACTGAGTAGTGTAAGACAGTAGTGCCTTCTGGCTAACAGTTGCTGCCCCTTTACCTATGTTATTCATCCCATGAAACCTTCATGAATGTTACAGCACAGAATAAACAAACAAACAAACAAATATATACAGAATAATATAAGAATTTATTGTTTCTCCACTCTACAGTTTAGTCCAGTCTGCTTCCTACTGCATGGAAATGGACCTGATAGGATAGCAGCTGAAAAACGAGAAATGGCCACATCTGAGACCACACGGTGACACTTGTTTGGCTACATCTTGAACAAAATTATATCACTTTACCCATTAAGCAAACCTAGTCCAGCCTGCTCCTAGGTTTTGGATTAAGGATTCTGGGCAGGGATCTCTTTCACGTAAGATGTGATATTTTAGATTTTTTTTCTACTGCTTGTCCAAGGAAAAATAGCATTTGAATGTCATCTGCGAAAGCGGATTGAACCCTGAATCTGGAGGTGATAAACAGGAGCAGTGGAAACCCTGGAGACCCTGGGAGAATGATGGTCTGTTAGTCAGCAGGCAACAAGTTTTAATTCCTAAAGATCCATGAAGCCTCTCTGTGCTCTGATCTTGCTCCATCCAGAACGTGAGCTCCCGAGAAACTGGGAAGCATCAGAAACTTTGGTGACTTGGTGGATGAACAAGTAGACTGAAAGGTTTGAAACAGAAGAACTGGTGGGGTACATATGAGAGGGTTGTAAAACTAATCATCTCCTCGAAATTGCACAATTCAGACTAATTAACAAGTTCTGATAAGAAAGAAAACTTCAGGCTTACTCTAGTTCCATTGGTTTGGGTCTATAACTCTACAGAAGCAAGAAAAAAGAATTCTCATTTTGTCCAGACATTGTCAAAAAACCCTATTAAATAATATTATTGCTCATACTAGTGTCATTGATTTTAATGGAATAAAGCATTCATCGGCTTTAACGGTAGTAAGTTCAGGCTCATGCGCAGTTTTTTAAATTTCTATTCACTGCTTATATCACCCACAGGAATTGCTAAAGTATTGCTAAGAGGTTAGATTAGCAGAAGGGAAATGGAGACAAAGGAGATGAGTTTCCATATGGGTGAACTTGACTCACCAGAATATGTAATTAAGTGTTTATCTGATTTTGATGGCTACAGAGCTATTCTTCAATCTTTAAGGTGTTCACCTAAGACTTGATTAATCAAAGTAATCAACCAAAATAAGTCAATTAATCCATCAGATTTTCATTAATGATGATATTAATAGAAAAAAGCTACTTATGGCACAAGTCTCTCTGATATAATCTTAATTTGGTCAGAGACATGTTTCAGACAGTATCCTAGCCCTGAGAAGTTGCAAGAAATCCCACCACTTCTTATTACATACAAAATTTCAAGAGAGGGCATTTGTCCTTTCTCTTAGATAGAATTCTGGCTTTTTATTGACCATGAAATTTTATGGCCTTTGTGCTTTCATTCCCTCTTGCTTTTGCATACAGATTGCAACCAACTCTCAAGGGCATGGTGCCAGATCAAATGCAGGCAATAGAATTTATTTTCCTTCAATGGTAATAAGACAATATTTACGTATATGGTAATGTAATGAAGAATATCAGAGAGCTCAATTCTGCATACCTGGTTCTGAACAATGTAGTGTTGTTACAATCTTATGGGTGCAATCTACAGGCAGCTCCACCTCAGCTGTTAGCTGTTTTCAATTTTGATACTTCTCTATGTTCTCCATGTACAAGGTTATTAGTTATTCCACAGAAGATTCCTATTCTCTTTAATTTGGTAATACATCTGTCAATGCATACTTTCTCTGAAATCCTCTGCATCTGTGAAGTGTCCATTTCCAAGTAAACTTTGTAACTGTGGATCATCTATTACCTTATATTTTACTTCAGATTCAGATTAAGACCTGGGAGGTCCTGGAGAGCATCCAGAGAGGCTGGTGAGGGGATAGGAGAACAAGTCCTGTGAGGAGCGGCTGAGGGAACCCGGGTTGTTTAGCCTACAGAGGAGGAGGCTGAGGGGAGACCTTGTCACTAGCTACAGATACCTGAAATGTTGTGTTGAGGTGGGTGCTGGTCTCTTCTCGCATGTGACAAGTGATAGGATCAGAGGAAATGGCCATAAATTGCACCAGGGGAGGTTTAGACTGGATATCAGGAAAAATTTCTTCACTGAAAGGGTGGTCAGGCACTGGAACAGCTGCCCAGGGAGGTGGTTGAGTCGCCATCCCTGGAGGTGTTTAAAAAATGGGTGGATGAGTTTCTCAGGGACATGGTTTAGTAAGTGGACAGGTATGGTTGGACTTGATGATCTCAGAGGTCTTTTCCAACCTTATGATTCTATGATTCTATCTTCCTTTTCTTATTTTTCCCCAAGTGTGGTTCAGGATAGGCTAAACATATATGTTCAAGTTTTGAAGATTTCTCAACATCCCTAGAAATCCAATTTACTCAGTCTTAGTAAAAGGATATATTTGTATGTATGTATATTTGTATGTGTGTAACACATCTATAATTGCTTAGCATTAATATATATAATTACATCAATGTTGTTGGTATTTATCAAATTTGTTTAATGAAATTTGTTCACTTTTCTTTCTGCTTCAATGTCGCACAAGCAAAGATGATCTCTTTACCCTTGTTTTTTTTTAATCTGGAGAAAAGCTCTCTGGTAGAATTTGTTGTCTTGTCTTACCTCCCCACACCCAGAGCAGAGGCTGAGGTGGATGAGGGGCTGCTGACAGAGCCTCTGCAAAGTGGTACCCAGGCTCCCATCTGCTCAAAGTTGTTGCTAAGGAACGTCTGCTGCAAATAACAGTGGCTTCTTCCCCCACCTGCTCCCACGCTGGCTCCAAGGGCTGTGCTCCCTCTCCTTGACTCTACAGACAGGGAAGCACCAGCTGCTGCTGCTGCAAGATTGTGTGGAATTTTATCTCTCGCATTTTTTTTGTTCCAAATCACTCTTTAAATCTTTCAGAATTTAAGCACCTGCTGCCACCTCAAAAGCAACATTTTAGCATGCTCCCTTTCCCACCATGTTAATGTCAGTTGTTGCAAACCTTTTTCCTTGGCCTCACTTCTCCTGCTTTTCCTTGCTACAGTGCACTACATCATAATTCAGGTCTTCAGACCCAAATGGTTTGTGCGTGGATTTACAGTCAAAGAGTACTAATTCATGTAGCAAGTTCCCTTCCACCCTCTCTCCCTACACAAATGCACGAACTAGTCTTTTACAAGAACTGTGATTTGGATCTCGTAATTCATGTATGCTTGGAGAGAAATGAAAAAGCATGTTTGAGACTATCCTCATACTTTAATGATTACTCTGTTTGAATTAATTATTACCCTTTTGGTATTTCTTGAAAGGTCTGTGGCTGATGGTGTGAGATTTGATTTCATAAGAACAGAAAAGCTGACCACTCATGATTATGAAATGATATAAAGTTGAGTGAAGATTCTTTATCTCTACTGAGAGCTAACGAAAAATTCATAGGCAGAGCACTCTAGTATGAATAATCTTATTTCTAATGCCACCCAGTCATGCAGAGTTAAAGATAAGTACAGATGAACTAAGAGAGGCTGAACTTATTAAATGTAATGGAAATGGACTTTAAATTTGGTGAATCAAAATTTCGAATTAACTTTTTTCTTTAATACACTTAAATTGCCACCACAGCAGTTCCATTTTCCTCATCAAATTACTTAAGTGGGAGATGATGTGATGCAGGTTCTGATCTATCAAGGAATCACAGCCTCCAAGATGAAATAAGTGAAATATGGAAATAGTTTCAAAGACAAGCCTGGTGCTGGGGGTAAATGAACTAGGTGGTACCTCCAGCAAATACAGTGTTATTCATCATATTCTGACACTTCTTTCTGCTTCAGGTTCTCCAGGCAATTTTATTCCCTACATTGGGAAGCACAAAAATGAACTTGAGGCATCCATCAGCTGGGAGAGGAAAAGGTTTGGAGGAAACATGATCTGTGTCAGAGCTGTTGCAGGAAACTTCCTCTAGGTGCTGATGGTTAATGCAGCTCATTCCATGACTGGTGCTGCTATCCTGGAGGGAGCAGGAAGGCTGGGAAGATGCCTCTGAAAATTTCTGGGAAAATAATGGCACAGCAAAGAGCTTGGGAACAGAGACTGCCTGGTTTTTACTTGCCTGCCTGGCCAACGCTGGAAAGACTGCAACCCTCTCTTGAAGTTAGAGGTCTCTGTAGACGTGACCATGTTCAGAGACCCAAAGCTCATAAGCAGCACAACATGGAGTGAGGGAAATCCATAGTTAAGAGGGATAACTATTCTTTCCTGATTTCACACCTATATGTGTGACATACACACTTATGAAAACCTTTTTACAGTTTTCAGTACCTTAGCAGCAACAAACCAAACTGAAACAGACAAAACAATCTGAGGCAGCATGTTGAATACTGTGTTCAGTTCTGGGCCTCTCACTACAAGGAAGGACGTTGAGATGTTGGAGCACGATAGAAGGTCGATGAGGCTGGTGAAGGGGCTGGAGAACAAGTCCTAAGAGGAACGGCTGATGGAACTGGGGTTGTTTAGCTTAGAGAAGAGGAGGCTAAGAGACCTCATCACTGGCTACGGCTGCCTGAAAGGAGGTTGTATGGAGTTGGGTGCTGGTCTCTTCTCCCAAGTGACAGATGATAGGACAAGAGGAAATGGCCGCAAGTTGTGCCAGGGGAGGTTCAGATTAGACATGAAAAAAATTTCTTCACTGAAAGCGTGGTCAGGCATTGGAACAGCTGCCCAGGGAGGTTGTTGAGTCGCCATCCCTGGAGGTGTTTAAAAAGCAGGTAGATGAGTTTCTTAAAGACATTGTTTAGTAAGGGGACAGGTACAGCTGAACTTGATGATTTCAGAGATCTTTTCCAACCAGATGATTCCATGATTCCAACCAGACATGCACTGATAATTTGCCTCTTGCAAGACTTCAAAATAAAATCATGATCTTCATAGGAGAGACTACACCAGAATAATTTATAAGGTTGGGTTTTTCCTTCATTCCCATTGAATTTCCACTTCATTTTGAAAGCACACATTTTGATATTTGCCCAAATCTTTACTTTTTTTTTTTTTAGCAATTCCTCTGTTGTAGATCTCCCCAATTAGTAAGGCCGTGCAAATTTAAAATCTTGTTGAGATCAGTAAAATTATCTAAAATTTTGGCCTTTGATAAAAATGCTTCTTTATTTAAAATCAATTTGGTCTCATCTATGCTGTCCAGAGTTGTGATTCCATGAATAATGAAGTGTGTGAATAACTTGCCTCTGGTTACTGTCCTCAAAAGTCAGATGTATGAAGTCTCTCTTCTGCCACTAAAAAAGATAAGCAACTCAAACTGAAATATCTCTGCCAAACAGTGTGCCACAGGAACACCTTGGCTGGCCCCAAAAGGCTGAAACACAGATCTAAGGCTTTGTGTAGAGGTTTCTAGGCTGGTTCATATGGATCACACTATCACAGTGTCATAAGGTTGGAAAGGACCTCCGAGATCATCGAGTCCAACCTATAACCCAATACTAACACCAACACTAATACCATCACCTAAACCATGGCACTCAGTGCCTCATCCAGTCTCCCCATAAACACCTCCAGGGTCAGCGACTTCACCCCCTCCCTGGGCAGCGCATTCCAATGGCCAATCACCCTTTCAGTGAAGAACTTTTTCCTAACATCAAGTCTAAATGTTTGAGTTCTTTTTAATTTGTTCTTTATTTGCCTTCTTTTTTTTTCTTTAGGATTTGTTAATTATCGATACAGCAAAAAGACTTATCAATTTATTCCATATGTTCATTATTTAAATTTCCAGGTGCCCAGAGACATTTGTCTCTCAGAAAAAATGGAGTCCTGACAACTTGCACAGGCAAATGTAAAAAACTACAGCTAAAGTATCGGTCTAGGTGGATGGTGAGGAATATTTTACGGTTCCAGCTAATGTCCCAGGGCTGTGGCTTTTGTCTCCAGATTGTCTGGTCCCTCTTCCAGTGTTGCAAAGATACAAAGCAAAACAGCTGTGTATTAAGGCTGTCAACTCTTATTCCCCATTCCTAACTAAATCCCCCTAATATTCGTGTTAAGGAACTGGTTATAGGGTGTGCTGTTGGTTGTTGTTTTTTCTTCTTATTTTACCATCTGTCTGCTGTGAATACATCTGAAATCCCTGGCTTCACCAGCTAAAATGTACTCAACAACTCATTTTTTTTCCTCTTCTAATTATCCTTTTAATTTGCTTCTGCTCAGCTCCCACACCTCCTCCTCCTTACCAGATTGTTTATACTTTTCTAAAGAGCTTCTGAGAATTGCTTATCCTGTTCTTTGCACCCTTTCCCTGCTCCTTATTCCAGAAATTGCTGTCTCTTGCCCCATCCCTTGCTGAGATCTTGCAGGTCTGAATGTGGATCACAACAATCCCAACTGTTTCTTACAAATTACCCCACAGAGAAATAATATATTATAGTGAGTATTTTCCTGTTACTCTGTTCTCCCTGTTCTACATTAACAAGTGGGGTAGATTCCAGTGACTACAAAAAGGTTTGGTACAAATCGATGGTGCTTTGTTTCTGGAGATAGATATTTCACCCAATGATGTCACAAAACTACATGAGCAGATCCTAACTGAGATTTGACTCAAAACATGGATGTTAAGTTATATTTGAGTGGCTGAAAAGAGCAGCCCAGAAAGAAATAATGGAACTGATCCTGGGAACAGTGTATCAGTGAAAGAGTTAGGAATAAAACCATCAGTCACTTTCCCAGCCTGAGGCCTTGATCCAGGCATAGAAGCAGACAGATAGCATAAGGTATGAGACTGATGTGTCTAGCTCCAGAATTGTATTCCCACAACTATTTTTCAAGGGTGGTGACATTTGAACTCGCCTGCCTCTTCAAATTTCCTTGGGCTCAGAACAGCCCCCTCTGAGCCCCTACCTCCTGTCTAAATGTAATCAGGAATGAAGCAGCGCAAGGCTGATATCTCCTGAGGAGCTCCATACAGTGCTTGAGATCTTACCTAACATACAGTGACAGAACTGGGTTCCTCAAGAAGCTGTTGCTGGTAGTTTTATGTAATAGCCAACTTCATAAACACCTTTATAAATACCTACTAAAAGAACTTTTTGTAGCGTCTGTGTATAAATTACTGTGAATTTCATGTAACATACATCATAAGCATATAAAAATACATGTGAGTCATTCATAACAAATTGTAAATAATCAATATTCTGTGTAATTGTATAGAAACTACTTATATAATATAATAAAAGATGTGTTATCCGTATAAAACCTACACGCCCCCGCCACACGATAGGAAGATCCATCAGTGAACCAGATCCTAGCCTTCGGTTTAAGTATCCTGTCTCTGTCTCCAGGTGTGATCTGTCCTCTCTGTGTCGAAAGGGCAGAGAAGAAAATATGGTAGTGACAGATCATAGTTCCCTATTGAAGCTGGACTGAGATGCTCAGGGATATGGTTTAGTAGTGAACAGGTACAGTTGGACTCAGTAAGGTCTTTTCCAACCAAATAATTCTATGATTCTATGGTTAACTATACAGACTTCAAGAATAATTTTACCAGACAGAAAACATGCAAGTGGAGAACACCTTTGTCATGAAAGGAGTAGAGACATCACTAGTAGGAAAATCGAGAGGGGGAGGAATGTAGTCTAATTTGCAGCTTTTCTTTTATGGTAAAATTTTACTGTATACATATGAAAGCATCCTCTGCTGTAAGTTCTTGCTTCCAGGTTTTTCTTCTTGGGAAGTAAGACCCCACAACACCTTGAACCTCCTTCAACCTGAATCAACCACATCAAGAGGATTTCTTTTCCTCTTTTGCAAATACTACTGCATTATGTCTGCAAGAATAACAATGAAATAACCGTATGTGTTCTAACTACCATTTTATATTGGCATATGGGTAGCAATGCTGACAAACAGCAAAACTTCATGATAAAGCACTAACTTAAAAATGAGTTGGCTGCAGGTATATAGAGAGTTTGAAGTCTGTGGAGAAAAAAGAGTAATGACAACACTAGGATAAGACATAATGGCGTAACAGAGTGATGGCTCTAATAGTTTATATACATGTCAAAAAATAAACCTGGAAATAATATCCTTGATGATATAAAGCAAAACAAAAAAACAGAGACAGTCCAAAATGCATTGTATAGCTCTGGCAAATAGATCAAAACGGGTTTAAATAAGCCCTGCAGCTGGAATAAAACTGAAAATAATGGAATGACGTGTTTTGAGCTCTTTCCGCTCAAGAATACGTCCTAAAGCTGTCAGATTTTGAATGTTATGATGTCTAGTCCCAGTTTTACTTTGACATCTTCTAGTAAACAGAAATTATAGCTCTTCAAGGAGAATTTTTTATGTAGTAATTAGAATAGAATAGAATAGAATAGAATAGAATAGAATAGAATAGAATAGAATAGAATAGAATAGAATAGAATAGAATAGAATAGAATAGAATAGGAGAGGGATTAGATTTTGCTTTGATGGTCACTGGAACTGTAGTGGTCCTTGAGGAAAGCCACTAGTAACTGGTTGCCAGTTGAGCTTTGTACCACTGATCATCACTGTTTAAGGTGAAGGTTCTGACATTTTTCTGCTTACCTCACCATCCACTTATCCTGCCCATAACTTATCCATTTGGCTAGAAGAATACTATGGGGAGACCATGTTAACGACATTGCTAAGGTAAAGATACACAACATCATTATGTGTTGACCTTGGACTATGGCCCAAAACCCACCCAACTGGGCATCATTCACTCCTTTCTCCTTAACAGGACAGGGGTGAAAGCAGGATGGAAAACAAGGGGATCACATGCCTCTTAACATCATGGGCAAGATAATCTTAGCTTTTGAAAATCGATCTTATATATAGCCAATTAAAATAGATCCAGGAGTAAAAAAAGAGACGAATTAAAGCAACAGCTCCCTCCCACTCCCTTTTCCCCATTCCCAACCTCACCCCTCCACTAATAAATTAATTTATTGCCAAAAAAAATAGAGTCAGGTAGTAAGAAACAGACAAACATTAACACACCTTCTGGCCACCACCTTATACCCTGCCCATCTTCACTACTTCACTCATGACTCCTCTCCCCACTAGGGGCACAGGGGTGGGGATGGGGGCTAGCATCAGTGCATCACAGCCCCTCTTGGCTGCCTCTCCCTCCTTGTACATTTTCTGCTCCTGCGTGGGCACTTTCCTGGACTGTAGTCCTTCAGGGATGACCTGGTCCCAGCCTGGGTCCCTCTTTGGTCTGCAGAGTGGGTCTCTGCTCCAGTGGGTTCTCTCCAGGGCTGCAGGGGATCTCTGCTCCAGGTCTGCAGTGCATTCTGCCCTCTTCTTCCTCCAGTCTGTGGCTCCCTCCTTGACTTCCTCCTGCATCGCCTTGGGCCCTTTTGGAAACCTGTGTCCCCTCCTAGCACCCCCAGCTTGGCTGAGAGGCTCAGCTGTGTCCTGTGGTGGCAACATTGGAGCTATTTGGGACTGACTGGGACCACAGATGCCACCCTACACCCCCCTGCCAGCAGCTGGGCATGGGCACTCCATACAAACATCCACTTTCCTATGTCCCACAGCCAGTCTCATTGTGTAAGGGAACCTACCCTGATTTGCTTTTGGTAAATCCATGCTGACTGTTTCCAATTATTTTCTTGTCCTTCATGTGGCTAGAAACATTTTTCAGGAGAACTTATTTCATGACCTTCCAGGGACTGTAGTTAGAATAACCATCCTGTATTTCTCTTCAATCCTTTTTCTTGCCTTTCCTTGAAGATAGAGCAGTATCCGTATTCTTCTAGGCATCAGGAACATCCCCAACATACACTGCCTTTCAAAGACAACAACAAGCATTCTGCCAATGACATCAGCCAGCTCTCAGCATCCTTATCTATGTACCCTGTGACCACATGGACTTCAACGCATTTGGATGTCCTAAGCATTCTCTAACCACATCTTCCTCTGGAGAGGTCAGTATTGCTTTCCCAAACAATCTGCTAGTAGGACCAGGGAGCTAGGAGGCCAGAGAACAGACCTTCGAGTGAGCAATGCAGAGTAGAAATGGAGCACTGCCTTTCAAGTCCAGCCACCTCATGTCATTGAAATATTTCCATTTTATCAAGCTGATTCAAATTATTACAGTTCAGAAATATTTGGCATTGAATGATGGCTGTCTAAGCTGTCATAGTGGCTCATGGGAAGAGTAGTCCTGAGGTTTTCTTTCTTCCTCAGGCTGGTGTCCTCATCTATATTTCTTTTCCCATGGGGCACTGTTGTTTCCTTGATTGTTGAATTGTCCCAATGATTAATTTGTCAGGATTTTTTTTGAACACGAATGTTTTCTGATTCAAATATGAAAATGTCTTTGGTTTAAAATTCTAAAATAACAAAAATAAATGCAGAAAGGACAGGACATTTTCTGACAGTTGTCTTTCACCAAAAATCCCCAAACAAATAAAGAAATGCAGAATTTTCATCAATTCCCAGTAGTAATATTGCCATTATTATGTTCAAGCTCAGGGCTTTTCTCTGAGGTTGGATTCATACCTGTGTAAGTGGAGCTGTGCAGCAGAGACCTTGTTCTTAGCTAACCAACTGGATACAAATACCACAGGAATTCTTGCAACTGACAGTGCGACAGACTGGCCTGAGCAAAGAGATGGAGGATGGACAAAAGACCCCAGACATGAATCTCTTACATGAACAATGAAAGGCAGCTGAGGCAGAGAGATAGGAAAGATGCCAGCTGTACAGTGGTGTGGATTTTACTATAATACAGCTACTGACCCTGAATATTCCTGCCAGAGAGGGATGCTGTAGTATTGGCTGTGTAGTCAAGTTTTCAGCAGAGCAGGACCCTGACAGCACAGTTGATCAAATGTGCCATCAATCAAGTGATTCACATTGTGTTCTTAAACGTCCTGCTCAAGGTCAGGTTATTATTCATACAGCTGACGAACTCCCAAAACAGATGTGCTAAACTTAAGAACTGCAAAAGGAGGTAAAGCAGCTGAAAAATAAAATCTTCATCAGAACTCCTTCTCCTGATGTCCTCCAAACAGGCATCTCATAAAATCATTGCAATGAGGTTTTTTAGCTCACTGAGATTTATCCTTTTATTGCAATGCAAGGAGGAACATTAAAAGATTGCTGGAGTAGGAAATTGCTGACCATGCAAAGAGTGGGCAGTGAATATGGCTTTGAAAAAGAGATAGGACAAGCCAAGTTTGAAAGACAGGCATTGTTTCCTTGTGTGACTCTCTGCACCATGGAGGTGGCTGGATGCAAGCTGGAGTTTGATTTGGTTTCCTACAAACATTTTTCTAGTGCCACTTGAGATGGCACAAGGAAATCTGAAATGAGACTGTAGTTTCATAGACTGACAGTCAGTGACTAGCAAAGATGGGAAGCTTTTAATGCAACACTACTGTTGTGCAAGAGAATTTTCTGCTACCTCGCCTTAAATAAATTTAGTTTAATGCAAGAGGTAAGGAACTTAAATTAGTGCTGTAATTTACATTCTAGAGTGTAATTCATGTCTGTGGCACAGGCTTTGTGTGTTAGTCAGTGCAGTGTTTCTGTGTTCACCTCAACTGCACAAAAAAGGGCATAACTGCCTTTTCCCTACTTCATGAAAGCGACCTGAGGTAGGATGTATCAAAGAACAGGAGGAGCTCCGATACCCAAATGGAAGGTACTGCCATACAGATGGGACTGATGTGCAGTAATAGTACAGTCTACTGTGTGAGTCTTACATGGGATCCAGATATTGTGAATAACTGTATAGCTAATAGGCAGACAGTTCCCTCATGCTGCATTCAGTAGGAACAAGGGAATAATGACCTGTTGAAAACTTCTTCTTTTCTTTCTTAAAAGAAAGAAAACCTAATTTTTTTTTGTCCAGAGATCCCTATTTTCCAAGTTGCAAATCTTATTTTGTTGGAGCTGATGTGCTAGAGAACCTTGACAAATATGAACAGACTGTATTAAGACCTCTGCAAAGGTGTCAGGAGCTATTTGTTTGCAGCTCTTTAGTGAGACACCTTGATGCAGATCAGTCTAGTGGAAAAAAGTGCAAGAATCTGGTTTTCACATCACTAAGAGTGAGCATGAAGGGAGAATTAGATATTGGGATGCTGGTTTTAAACGTTATATATTTTAAATTAAATTTACAAAAGTTGCTTATCTGCTGGCATCTTTGCCATGGTTGGTATAGAATTGTAAAGTCGAAGTGTAACGCAGACGTAAAATGAAAATTAAAGTGTGTCCTGACCTGGTTGACTAAGATCATAAAATGTCTTTTGGGCAAGACTTACAAGGAGAATCTGAGGTTCTTCAGTTTGTTCAGCTTGGAGAAGAGAAGGCTGAGGGGTGGCCTCATTGCAGTCTACAACTTCGTCAAGCAGGGGGCAGTGGAGGGTGAGGTGCTGATCTCCTTTCTCTGGTGACCAGAAATAGGACATGAGGAAAGGGAATGAAACTGTGTCAGGGGAAGTTTGGATTCGACTTCAGGTAAAGGTTGTTCACTGAGAGGGTTGTTGGTCACTGGAACAGGCTCCCCAGAGAACTGGTCACATCACCAAGGCTGTCAGAGTCCAAGGAGCACAAGGGCAGTGCTCATAGTCCCAGAGTTTAGTTTTAGGTAGTCCTGTGAAGAACAGTGATCGTGACTCTATGACCTTTATGAGTGCCTTTCGATTTGAAATGTTCCACAATTCTAAGAAATCTTCACTGTTTTATTAGATAGAAGAAATTGTCTGTAGTTGTAGTATACATCTAATTTCTTAAAAATTTCTTCCTTCTTTCCTGTCCTTCTGCTGTGACTCCAAATTCATGGAATGAAGTTTTGTGCTGTCCAAATCTTATCAAGGTCCCTCTTTGTGTCCTTCTAAAGCTGAAACTATTCTGAAAGCTGATGGAACAGAGATTTGTAACTGGAACATTGTTCAAAATTTTATCTGCTACTTGGGGACTACTCCTGCAACATAGTCCATGGATTTCCAGAGATCCTTTTGTCTACAGAAGTCTCCTTTCCTCATACAAATCCTTTCTGCTACAGTGGTCATGAAGGGGAAGTCTTGGGATGGCAAAGGACTGAGTGTCCTTGGAGATCCCATGCCTCAACTTTGGTCCCTGAAGGATGTCTTGAAGGTCTTTGTTCTGGATCTCTGTTCAGTCACAGACTTTCTTTTTTGTCTTTGGGTAGATGGCATCATCTCACTTAAATATGAAATTTTCATTTATAAAATGAGGCCATGTGGGGAGTAAAAAAAATTTCCATGGCCAAATGTCAGAAGGTATTTTTCTTTCTGAAAATGAGCTTTAAACGTGGCAATGGAAACTTGTCCAGCATGAGATGATACTGCCTCTCAGCAGGGTCTGTGATTTCTCTCTGTTAGGAGTTCTCACATCTTATGTCCCAGGAGGACACCAGGCTATGAGGATCAGGAGCTAGAAGACACTGTGCTTTATAGATGGTTCCTACTTTATCTGTCCTGAGCCCCTGCTACTGTGCGACACTCCTATTTTCTTATGTGACCTCAGAGACATTCTTTTCAGCCGTACTGGAGTACCTAATGCCTGTATTCCTATGGTGGCACTGGGGAAAGGCATTAATAAATATATAGGAAAGAGAGAAAAAAATAGTTGCTCCCTTTGGGCACTTTTACCCAAGGGAAGACAAAATGAAAGTTTCAGTGGTTCATGTAGCATCATATTCTTCTCCTATACAAGGTAGATATAACACATCAGGACTAAAATTATAGCAGCTACCAATTCCAAATTAAAGTTTACTTCTTGGTGCTGGTAGTCTTATCGAATCCTATCACTATGTCAACACTGGCTTGCCAACTGTCAGGAAATCTTGAAAGCTAGTAAAAAACAGAACCTATCAAAATTGGCTGTCAGTAAAATCATTGAAGGAAATAAAATGTATGTCAGTAAAGACTTTAAGATAATTTAAGAAAAAGAAAAAGAATTTTTTTCCCTAAGTCTGGTTTAAGATCCTGGGCTAAATGCATATTTTAATATGCAACTTGGATTTATGGGCTTTTTAATAGTTTGTATGATAGATTCAGCACAAACCAGTCACTGAGTGTATAATTGTAAACACAGGTGAGAATCCAAAATTTCTTTAAAAACATTTTGTGAGATGGAGGAGTATTTTTAATGTGTTATCTTTATTTATTGTGCTTTTATTGTCTGAAATTTTATAAGGAAAAAAAGATTGGAGAAACAATGAAAAATAAAATGCAAATTTCACCCCTTGTAAAAGGATTTTGTTGTTGACTTTTGATTCTCGACGCCGGGATCTTTTCTGCTGCTTCTGTAAGTAGATCAACAAAACTCAATGGAGAGGCACACATGTAAAGTCAGTGAAAATCTTTTTGTACTATTTTATGTGCTGATCCTCCCTCCCACTATTCTTTCTTTCCCCAAGAATTTAAATAAAAATCTGAATGCTGTACAGCAATAATTATATTTTGCTTTTGCATACTGCTTTCCTTTAAAGTTCTTTCTGTGACAGTCTCCATTTTATGATGGGATAAATCTCATAGAGAGATCAAGGGTTTTTTTCAGACATGCCTAGAGGATCTGAGAGCAAAATTTGTATGGAAAGTGCACTAGACACTCATTTCTTGTGCTATTAAGAATTACAAGCCATTTTTGAAGAGGGTTTTGTCTCCCAGATGCAAGTGGTAAGAAATCCTTATTTTACTTCACAGGGAAATCTTTATAGCTGTCAAAATTAGGCAGCAGCATTCCTAGAATGGAGCACATAACAACTCCTTTAAGGACACATTTAGAAATTTATGCAGGTGAAATATGGAAGGCTACATCTCTACTAGCACTCTGGCCTTGGGGAGAGATTGTACATTGAAGCTTATGTATATGTGGCTCAACTCCTCTCTCCAAAACACAGGTTCACATCTAAACTACTTCCTGAGAACAGTTCTTGGTCTATACTGTTCCCTGAACCAGCCTGACCATTGTCTACAATAGTGCAAGGCAGCATGCATATAAATAAAATTTTGTGCATTTACGGAAATTCTGGGGTTCTGGCCCCATGTGGTTCTGGTCCTGTTTATTTCATTAATCAGGATATAACCAAAGAGACAGATTGGGAAGTAGAAGCAAAAATAGGAGTCAATAGATTTTAATTTTATCTGCCCCTCTAAAATGCCAAGAAACATATTAAGTACTGACCAGGAACCTCGCGTATAAATAGACATTGAAAAACTAGGAATATTTTCTGCTAATGGTGAAATTGTATACTAACTTCCAAGGAAAGACCCTGCTGGAAGATCAAGATAAATTGACAGAAAAAGAAAAGTTCAGTGCTTGTGTGTGGCTGAAACCTCTGAATTGTGCGAAACATTGCAGTATGTAAGAAAAACGGAACAGTGTTAGGCTTAGAGCAACTGTAGGTCCTAGGTTGAAGATATCTCAGATCAAAGCAGGACCTGCTGTGAATCCTTGGAGTGAGAATATGTCTATTGTTCACACAGCAAAACAGGAAACTACAGAATAGGCTCAGAGAGAGAAAAGAACTTATTTGAGGTATGAAGCCAAGTCACTAGCAGAATAAGGAAAACAATTCTGGTCTCCTGCTTCCAGATGACCATGCCACTTGCCATCTCTGTGCTCAGCAATAGCATGCTGTTAGAGGGAGATCAAATCTCAGTATGAAACAAAAGCTTTTGAAAGACCTGTTTTTCTTTCCTTGTTCTGGCAGGGGCCAAGAGGATAAAATTTGGAAAGAAAAAGCTTAAAAAATTCTTAAAGATGCATTTTCAGAAATTTCAATATTTCACCTGTGCCACATAGAGGATACACACGTGTCTCCTGGGGGAAACTGAAATTTGGCTTATAGTTACCCAATGTGTCTATTTATGTCTGCATTGTGCCGTTCTGGGTCAGTTTTACTCATTTTTAGTACATATATTGTGTTGGTTTACATCTAAATTGTGGGAGCCTCACTTAGCTCTTCTTAATGCTTTTGAATAGTCTCTTTATCTTTTACCCTTATCCCATCTGGTGTGTAACTATGGGTTTATTGTGTATGTGCTGTCTTAGTTTTCAAAAAGCATTGACTCTTTTGCGCTGATGGTGAAGCCAACTCAGAAGGTAAGCACAGTGATAGTCTCAGGTGGGATATTCTTGAGTCCTCTTGTATACACACCTAAAAAGTCTTTTCAGACTTGATCTGCTTTGCTGTCAGTTGCAGCATTTTCCCCTATCCCAAATTCCCAACCTCAGTGTCCTAATTTCTTCCCTGACTGATTGCATGAGTCCTTTTTCCTTCTGCTGCTGTTGCTGCTGTCATTGTTACCCTTGTTATTTGGGGAAGAGTTCTGCAGCTCTGTTAAGCATCCTGAAGCCAAAGAAAAACCTCTTAGAAAGTCACAACAACTGGGAGGGATTCAGTGGGGGCATCTGACAGTCCTGCTAGGTCAGCAGCCCATGGTGCTAATAATCTAATTGTCCTAGAATTTAGAATCTATATTACTGGCAAGTTGACAACTTCTACCACTAAAACTCCTAGGATCACTCATCATAGCAAGTGGATGCATGACTCCTGATCAGCCAGGGTAAAAAGCTGAATCTGGGATGTATTGAGTACCTTGAAAACAATAAGCCTGCAGATGGACTGGGCCTGGATTTTTCTTATGAGACCACATCTGTAGAGCCATGTCCAGTGCTGGATTCTCTGCTGTGAGAAAGACATTGCAAAATGCAGGGAGTTCAGCAGAGGGCTTCGCTTAATCTAGGGAAAATCTAATAGAAATCCTGGCCACTGACATATTTTATGCTTTTGTACAAAGGTAAAAAAGAAAAAAAGCTTTGGAACAAGTAAATGGCTAAAGTTAGTGGCAGTTATAAAAGCTATTAACAAACAAAGGAAAGGAAAATATATCAATCTTAAGCAAAAATACAAAGATTTTAGCTCTTTTGAAAGAACAAAAGACTTCCAGGAAACTGAAAATAGCTTATGTTGGTGAAGAAATAAGTTCATTGAAAACTTTTGTTTTCAAAATCATTAAAGTGAGATTAATTGACTTTTAAAATGTTAAAATATGAACTGTGACTTACAATTTTTCAGTCTTTGGAGAGAAACTATTTCAGTCCCATTCTTCCATACACCTCTAATCCATGATGGCAGAAATAATCTGTAAATACTATGAAGTAGGAGAAAAATATCTTTTTTGCACATTACTTGGCTAGAAAGTGTTTACAGGAATCTCTGAAGCAGGCAGCACCAACAACTTTTAGGGTTATACTAGGTGAACCAGTAGAGCAAGAGAAGTGTATGTTTATCCAGTAGGGCTGTGCCCTTTTCTGTTGCCAAAAGGTGAAGTTCCCTCTTTGTTCCATGATCGATTGTAGCCATTTGTTATCTTCTGAATCTCTAGCCTTGGAGTGAAATTTGTCAGGTTCATCGTCTGCCAGAAAGTCACTTTCAAAGCAAGTTCAACTGTTTTTGTGTACAAAATGCACATTAGCAAAAACACTGCATCCCTTTTAACCATCCTCTCTTCCTTCTGCCATGATTTATTCTTGTCCAAACTTTTTGATTTGATCTGCATTTGTGGACAATTGAATAACACTTACATTGAAGCTGGACACTTTTTGTTTACATTTTATTGTCCTTCCTCCGTTAAGCTAAGGACAGTCTGATTCTATTTATGCTGCCTCTGAGTTTTCCTTCTCAGTTCTTACTGAAATATACTTCTGATCCCTGCATGGCAGTTTGGGTAGTTTAGATTTCAGAATGGACTGCTCCCAGCAGAGTCCTAAAACAACCTCAGGCCCAGCTATTTGTAACATTTATCTGTTGTTTGTGAGGTGGCTTATGCAGGACCTCTAGATAATCCATGGGACAGATCACTTTGATATGGCTGAACAAAATCTGCAGATGGGTCTGCCTTTATTATCAGATGCAAATGGGATCACTTTTACAGTTTGAAATAAAATTTCTGTAGCAGAAGATCATGGCACCTACTATTTTTGGTATGATTGTAATGACTGTATCCCCTTCCTGCGCAGCTATGTCAGGATCTCATTATGGCTGCTTCTGGAAGTACTGTAAGACCCCATACCAACTGTTCCATCTGAAGGGACAGGGCAAAAAAAAATCCAGTTAAGAAGCATGTCGGGACTATAAGGGGCACGTCAGACTGTAGAGACCTTCATTGGACTGGGAATTCTTCACAAAAACCTTCTGCCTTTGTAGACTTCAGAGCATCTTTGGTGTCAGTCCAAGTTCTCGCCCTAAGAGCCAGTCAGGTCACAAGAGTGCCTTGCTACCAGAACTTCATTAAAAAAAAAGGTCAAGGAAAGCCTTCCCACATGGAATTCATGAAATCATGAAAAGGAAGAAGGACGTACCTTCCTCAGACTGCACCGGCTGAGGATCTGCTGAAAAGCTGCATGAAGTGTGGATTAAGGCTGCAGGAACTGTCTGTTTTGCGTTACTTCTTTGGATGAACAAAGGGTGCCCAGTCACCCACGCAGCTGTCTGTAAGCATAACTCATCTTTATGAGTGTGTGTGTATGTGTACATGTATGTAGAGAAAGGCAGAAGCAGAATTTATGCTGGAATAGCTGAAATGCTGGTAGAAATCAGAAAGGTAGTGCATATAATGGGTATTAGCTACACTGTCACTGGGATCGAAAGCTGTCTCTGACCAAAAGGTCAGTACTGTTTCTAAAGATGTTAAGTACCTTCTAGCATGAGTGGCTGCTTCTGCATATGCTCCTTATTTCCTATCTTTGCTGAAAAGGAAAATGATGCGGTAAAGAATGATTCTTTCCTACAGTAAGAGAAACAACTCTGCTGAAGAAAATAAGGCCATGGTTTCAGTTAGACTGCCTAATGACGTAAGATAATGTTCAAATTCAAATCAATGATCCTTGGTCCTCAGGCAGAAAAAGGCATTTATCCTCGATGTCTCACACTGTATAAATGAGGAGTCAAATAATTTATGTAATTTATGTGGAGTTGAGATAACAGAGGGTCTCAGAGCTGTTTTTAAGCATGTCTGCTGTGAACTGCCACTTTTCAGTGGTGACACTTGCCTAGTGGTTTGTTGACTGTGAGAGATTGTCACTGTGTCCCCATCTACTGATCCAAAGCTCTGACCTCTATGTAGTGTAACACGGATGGCACCAACACCTGGTTTTTGGTGAACAGTTTTATATAAAATGCTTAACCCTGTATTTATCTGGAGCATATGAAGTGACTGTTACTGCCTTTAATATACAGCTTCAGGTAAGCATGGTAAAGAAAACCACTTCAAACTGGAATTCTGCTAAGGAATGATAGTGCAGTCCCTTCCCTTACCTGGGTTCACTGCAGAACTTCCTATGAGGCACTCTAATTCTTGATTTCACTTTAAAGGATTTCTTGGAAACACAGGCATTTCAGCATTTCCTTTTTGTCCTCCTTCTATATTAGTAACCGAAAAATCCATGTAGGAAATCAATGTGAATTAAGTCTGTTAACTCCCAGATATTACACAGAGAATAAAGGGAATACAGTGAGCTGGGTAGCTTAATTGTGTATCTTTCAGAGTGTTTGAAAAATATGGGCTTACTTGCTGTACTTATTTCCTTTATTATCATCCAGTAAAGTTTTTAAACAGAAATATGGGAGAGTCAATTAAGGTTTTGAAGAAAAGTTTTCTTTTCTTTTCCAAACCAAAGTATCATACATCATGCAATATCAACTCCAGTGTTATACAACCAGAAATTTACTGCACCATGTCCCTGCAGTGAAAATTTGCAGCTAGATTAATGTTCCTTTAGCTGACGTTAAATCAATTTCATACATATGCTCATATTTTCACCAGAGTGACATTCTGCAATAGCTGATGTTTTGTAGGAGCAGTAAAAAAAAAAACCTCAGCAGGTTTTTTCTGCATTTCACATGTATGTATACGTGCATATATATATATCTACAAGTGAGCGACACACTTCCTGTTTTATTTGCTATTAAAAAGTCTTGAGGTTTCAAAGTTGGTCAGTCTGCTTTGCGGTTTTCATGGCATAGATACTGTTTATTGTCAGTGCACCTTCACACAGTTGAGAAATATCTAGAGTTACACATAGTTAATCTGGATAGAGATTAATTTTTCTTTTCTTTATTTTTCACAGTGTATTGAAATTGTTACTGTTATGCAACTTACACTTCAGCAATTGACATATGGGGATAAAACTGTCATATGTCTTCCTACTAATACTCACCGCACTGTAGCTGAATTCATCTTGATGGGTTCTCAGTAGATCAATGAGGTAACAACAGTCTCCATGACAAGACATGTAAACTGCCCAAGGATATTCTGCCTGTCTGTGGGAGTTTGTCCCCTTGGCTCGGAAGATGAGACTGGCAAGGGCAAAGCAGTCTCCTGGGCAGGTCATTTTTCCTGAATGTTGCTTTTGGAGCCCACCAAGCTGCTCCATCAGGCCTCCTTCTCAACTGGACAGGGGAAAGAAAATATAACAAATGGCTTGTGGGTTGAGATAAAGACAGGGAGAGATCACTCACTATTTACTGCCACAGGGAAAACAGAATTGACTTGGGGAAATGAGTTTATTTTATTACCAATTAAATCAGAGTAAGATAATGAGAAATAAAAACAAATCTTAAAAATAACTTCCTCCCACCTCTCCCTTTTTCTTGGGCATTACTTCACTGGCTGGCACTTTTGTACCTTCACTGGCCTCTTCTGTACCTTGCGGAATCTTTCAGCAGCTTCTCACCAAAGTCACCCTGTAGACCCTCTGCTACCAAAGCCTGGTCATGCAAACCCAACACAAAAACTGACTTCAAAATCCCCCAAAATCTGATAGCTTTGGAAGGCAGTTGATTTTTAAATGTCTGGCAGCAGTGTTCATGAACAACCAGTGCGTTGGCACATATACCTCTACCAGCTTTGTTGTTCTTAGGAAGGATTTTCATTGTTTCCACGTAGCAGACTGTGTCTCTAAACCTAAAGATAAGCTGCACAACAATTTTATTTCATAAATTTTTATTTTAGAATACGTGCAATGTGTTGTATCTATTGCTTCTTTAGCTTTGTTGTGCTGTGAAGTTTTATGATGTAAGAGGATAGAAAAATAAAATCTAAGTATTTTATTAGTTTTAGGCTTTGTGTTCTTCAAGTATTTTTTTTTTATTTTCTATGCTACTTGTTTGGCTTTTTAAATATACATGCACACATATGCATACCTGTACACATGCTTCCTTTAGCATATCAATTGCCCTTCCTTTGTTTTTTATAAATATCTTTAAAAAATTTCTGACTATTCTCTGTGTCATATTTGATTTAATCCAATATTTATAACCAAAATCAAATGAACAATTAACCAGTTCTTTTCTATGCATGGTTTGAAGCATCTTTCATAAATAAGGATTTAATAAAAACAGGTTTCATTTCTTACACTCTAATTAAAAATTAAGAGGAAAAAAATAAAAGAAAAGCAATAAAAATGGGCCAGAAATTTCTCTCAATTGTACTCACTAACCTGATTAGATTCACCGGGTTTACTCTAATTTAAAATATGTGTAAGGGGGAGAAGCAGAACTTTTAGTAACCATTTATGAAACAGTGAGATAGCAGCAATAACGGTGTCGTAACTAAAGAGTGCCTCTAGCACTTTCTTTCAAAGGAGCCCATGTGCCTATGCTTGCTCTCTGAGAGTGTTACCTGAAAAGTCATTAAACACAAAGTTTAAAGTCTATCCAAACTCCGAGCAGAGACCAGGGAAATATTTTCCACCACTGAATGGCCACAACTCAGTTGGCCAATAGTAGTGGGTTGAGGCATCTTGGCTGTTATAACCACCCACCCCTTGCTGCACCATTGGAGTCCTCATTACGCACTTTACCATTGTGCGACCCATAGTGGCAGCTGGGGAAATTTGATCCATCACGGACTTCTCATGCACAAGGAGCTCATTCTCACCCTCTGAAGACGTGTGACATGGTGCAGACTGGGCATTTTCCACTGTCAAAGCTCAGATTCTACTTGTTAGTCAGCAACTTGTCATAAGCAAAGTGAAAAATGCACAAGGAACTTCAGCAGCTGGAGTGGGGAAATCCCAATCCTCTTTACAGGAAAGGTTCTGAAAAGGGCCACTGAGCCATCCTCACATTTTCTTGTTAAGTGTCTCTTGCCTTAGATAACATGGAAAGCTAGATAGAGCACAGAAATCACCATGTGCTTCCCACAAGTATATTTTGAACCCTAACTGGGTCATTTCAGTAATTTTTTTTTTCTTTCACAAAACATGAACTAAAAAGAATTCCTTTCCTCTGGAATAGAATTTTCAGAGCAGAAGCTGTCCTTATGCTATTCAAATATGAAGTTCCAGCTGACTTCTCTGGAACCAGGTTTCACCTCTGAGTCTCCAAAAAACATTCTGTCAGGATGCACAGGGTTGAAAACATGGTCCTTTGCATCAACTTTTCCTTATTCTCTTGAGTACACTAGGGGAGACACTGTGCTGCTCTCACAGCCACTGACAGTATCATGAAAACCTGTAGGCTGTATGAAGACCTTACTTTTTGGTTTTAAAATTTCAGCCCACTTGGTGTAGCAGGATACTTAATTCTAAATGAGAACATGGAGAAGTATGAGGGGTTTTGGTACATATGGCAGCAAAAGTGAGTGGTACATCAGAGCTAGTTTATTATTGCAGTGTAGCATGAGGGATAACAGCAGTTGTACTCCATGACACAGCCAGTACAGTTGGAGTGGAGGTGCCATTTTGATGCCATTAAATGAGTTTAAGTTGGTAGAGATTTGGGTTGCAACATTCCTAGTGTATTTTTCCAGCACACCATTGCATGATGACTTTTTCTTCTTGGTCAATTAGTGTCTCTGATAACTGAAAATAACAGTGGGCATGTGAGGGTTTGAGAAGGCAGATGCTTCTCCAGATACCAAATCTGCTTTCTGCTCTATTAGTATGGGGCAATCAAGTGTAAAAATGGTTAATAACAGCTGAGAGGTGCTCAAGGTTGCTTAGAAATATGAAATCCTTTTCTATTTCAGGAGAAAAAACCAAAAGTATAACAAAAAAAACCCAACTCCCTCAAAATTTGCCTAGCGCTGAGTGATTTGGGGTGAATCTGAGCAAACCAAGGTCTACTGCTTCTGTGGAAGAAACAGGTGAATTTAAAATGTCATTTAAATCGAATCTCTGTACTATGGACTGTGCAATAGGAAACATCTTACAAGTGTGTGGCTTATTTGAATGTAAAAGGGTTACTTTGATGTCTGGAATTGCCATTTGTCCAGTTCTGAGAAAATATTTTCCCAGTGGAAGTAAAACTCCACAATTATCAGAGTGGAGGAAAATATATAACAGTGAGGGGCCATCTCACATTTTTAAAAGCCCAGTATTACTTATGGGACAGCACATCACATAACGAAGTGAAACACTTCTGATCCACTAAATGCTTAAAAGTGAAAGTCATTGTCCTAAGGGAGAGAAGAAAATCTCTTATAAATTAAAAGGTTCTCATTTGGATTATTAAAGAGTTTCTTAGTGGGAAAAGAATAAAAATAGAAGCAGTAATTTTAGAATGGGGGTTTCATGGAACTGCTTTCTTTTCGGAAAAAATTAAAAAGGCTTGCCATGTTTTTTTACTAGTTCTTGTGAAATCATTCATTCTCAGTCTTCAAAGGGCTTTGCAAATATTACCTAGGTGTTGAAATGCTGTGTGTGAGGGGGTCAGGCAATATTCAGACTGATGGAACGGAGTATCAGAGAGGGAGCCTGCGGCCTGCGTTGGCTCAAAGTGACTGGCAGCTTGGAAGTTGTGTGTTAGCTCTCACACCATTAAGGCTGTGAGGCTAAACCACTTCTGAGAATAACATTCAAGCCACTTAAACTTCTAATGCTTTTGCAAAAAGTGCTCATACATTCGCAAGAGGGATTTTCCTGGATAAGAACTGGAGACAGCCAGAGACTGGATGCAACACAAAGTTTTTTTTCTCAGTTAATTATTGTTAGAATGGAAGTTTGTAATAAGGAAGCCAGAATATAACCCTCCAAAGAGAATTATTTTTTTATGCTTTATATACCTACATATACTGAGATTTACTATTTTCTTTTGCAAGCAACTAATAATAATCCTGTCTGGCATAAAGTGTACAGATTTGCAAATATGTCTGTATCAAAATATAGCAATATACTGTCAACTAACATTTGTTTGCATCTAGCTGTATTTCTGCAGGGCGAATCTCATTTACTATCTAATATAAAAGAGTCAGATTGCCTGCTATGCTAAGAGATGCTTTATATTTCCACTTGTGCATAGTTAAAACACAGTTTGTAAGCAGCTCTTTAAGTCTAACTCATTCACCTGTGTGTGCATATGTCTGTCTCTTTCTTTTTTTTTTAGATTAACCGATATTGTATTGGGAACTCCCCAAGAAAATTTGGGCACTAAGCATCAGAGCTCTTTCATCACTAAACTGTTTCCTTTCAGATGTACACAGACATTGAGGAGTTAAGTTATAAATTTTCTTCTTTGTTATAGCCTCAGTGCAGTACACCATATATAGACACTGAAAAAGTTTTTAGTAAAGCCTTGTGGGATTAGGAAAAGGGGCTAAAACCGTAGTCTGATTGTATCAGAATCGATTAAATGTGCTGTAATCCTCATTGTCTGATGACTTTTAAAAGAAATGAGTAACCCTAGCCTACAGTTTAAAATATAGTTTGAGGGATTTTAGTAGATAAAGCTACAGGATTGCAGCCTTTCTCTGACTCTTAAACAACATGAAAAAATATGATATAAAAAAAAAAGTACATATTATCAAAATATTTTTTTTTGGCACTTTTATCAGAGTATAAACAATTGTTCAGGTTTCTGAATATTCACTGTTCTATATTTCTCTCCCTATTTCGCATTTGTTGATTTAGGTCAGCCTTTCAAAACAAAGTTAGTCATTCTTCTCAGAGGCAGACACTATTAAACTTGCCTTTTCACAAACAGCTCAAGGTGTTTCATTGTTGTCTGGAATGTGAGAGTACAACCCTCCTTTAAGGAGAAATAAATTTTCTTCTAGAAGAAACCTCAATTTCTAAAGATCTAACTATAAAATAAAAAAAAAAAAGGCAAAGATTCAAACCTCAATTAGCAGAGACAGGCAGCTTTCCTGTCTATAAAGTATATGCCAGTGAAGAAAGTTTAAAACCTATGCAAGACTCTTCTCCTCCTTCTCAATTTAAAATTTATGTAAAAAGAAACCTCCTATATGTATCAGTATATTATATTCTGCAGAGGTGAGGTGGCAGCAAATATCTCAGAGTGCAGATGCAGCCAATTTCATCCGAAAAGGAGAAACATGGTGGACGATTAATAGTTAATTTCTTTCACCTGTAAATCAATCTCTCTTTTGCTTATTAAATGATTTTAATACTCACCAAATTCTAATCCTCCTGAAGCCCATGGAATTTTTTCCATTAATGGAATGAAGATCTAGTGTTGCCAAAAGAATAGTGAAAATAAAACTGTTTTTTTGGTGTTTTTGTTTTTCCTTCTTCTTGTTTTGTATGAAGTGGATTGGATTTGCCCTCAATAACAGAGTAGCAAATATGAGCCACAGGAGAGTAGATCTCTGTAAGATAGTGGCCCTTCTTCATTATAAAGATAAGCATTATAAAGAGAAAGATAAAATGGATGATTATTTGTCATTTATTGATTTATTTGGTCCAATAAATGGTCTTGAGCCCATAGGGTACAGCCCAAGCATCCCTGTGTTCATCCTGTGACAAGAAAATGCTAGGACACAAAGAACTGTGTTGTTTTTCTCTCCATGGAGCGCTCTGCCTTATTACTGCTAAATCTGGAAGACTTCAGCTCAGACAACAGCAGGTGAAAACTGTTGTTCCTTGCATGATGTATCTTCCCCATAATCACGTGTGCGTGTGTATTTCCTATTAACTGTAATACAGGCTGTGTATTGAGAGCAGATGCTATTTAACCAATAACTGTCTCACAGTATTACATCAGGATACGCTTACATGCTGTTTTCTCCCTGTAACATGTGAGTATTAGAGTGCAGATTTCCAGAACAAACCATTGAGAAAACGCTTGGTGCTGCTGATCATCATAGTGCAAGGATATGTTTCAGATCCACAAGGCTGACTTTTTTATGAAGCTGTCTTCACCAGTGTCAAAGAAAGCTCTGAGCTGCAAAAGATGAGTGTTCCACTTACAATGTATCTCCAGTTCAAACTCATCTGGTATATGAGAAAGTGTGACTCAATGTTTCATGTGCAGTTCAGCTGCCTTGTTCATGGGTGGTTTTCTGACTGGAGTTAATAAAAAAGGCAGAGGTTGAAGAAAGGAAAAAAAAATCTACAGTAACTTTACTTTTGGAGTGAAAGTGTTATTTGCTCAGAACTGGGTTCTCTTGCCTCTCTGTTAGTGATCAGTGTCCTGAAGTATAGCAAAGCTCACTTTCCAGCTCAGGTCAGTCAGGGCAATAGGTTAGAATAACCTCTGTGAGAATTCAGGGAAAAGTAATGACAAATGCTGTATGCCATAAAATAGGCAAAGAAAGAAAGAAAGAGTCAGAGAAGGGAGAGTGTGGGAGAAGAAAATGAATACAAAGACATTTACTGTGCAAGAGTAGCTAGGCACAGCGAGCTGAATTGAGTCAGGAGAAGGTAGGGATTTTCTTATCAAACACATTTTTGTTTGTTTTGTGCTCATCTCTCTGTACAAAAAAAAAGGCAAATGGATAAGCTCTTTCGACATTGTACAGGATTTCACATTTCTCCTTGAGAATCTGGAAACTCAGGACTGTCCTAGGATGTCTCTTTTGGAGATTTATGCCTTCTCTTCTTGAGACTGTGGACCTACTTCTTGATCTGTTGCAGGCATAAGGAGCTACATCTTTTTACAAGCTACTTCTAAATAGTTAAATCCCCTCCTATGCAACATTAAGTCTTATAATTAGAACAGTCTTCTGGTCACATTTAGCCCAGGGTATGTAATGTCCTCAAACTCACTTTGCAAAATGCCCTCGTGGCTGGCTCTCCACTCTCTGGTCAGGAAGTTTCATGTAATGTCAACTAATGAAGAATGGAAAGCTGCCTTTACTTTCTTGAGTTCTGGGATTTCTCCCTATTCCAGGGGGCAAATGGATAGCCAAAGGTAAATTCTGCAACCTTCAAAATGCCTCATTTTTTGTATTTCCCTGAATATACAAAATTCTGACTTGCTCACTAGAAAGAAAACCTAGGCACTGAACTCTAATGGCTAAACTTCCTAATTAGAAGGCAGTCAGAAATCAAGGACCTCGTTTCCACAGAGGTAACAGCACAATTGTATTTGCATGCAACTTGGAAGAACCTCTGTGCTGTGTGGGTGGAGTGGCAGTCCTTAGAGGACTCCTTGGGACAGCACAATTAGGCCTTCCTATCATTTACGCAATGCATAAGAGTCAAACATGATCCTCCTGTTTCATAGCCATATTCTTTCTTCTCTCTAAGGCAACCAGGAGCCAGCTTTGAGGGGGAGCTTAGTCTATATGAATCTTTAAGAAAACACCTTAACACATGTTCTCAGCCTCAGGCTTTATAACAATTCAAGTTAATTCAGTTGCAGTTGACAGTAGAATTTCATATTTATCCATGCAGTTATTTAAAGAGGATGCAAATGTGTGGCTGAGTTAGATCTATACATTTTCAAGCAGCTAGTTTTAATCACATGGCTGACTGATTTTTTGCATAAAACACTTCTTTTCCTAATATATATAATGTGCTGTAGAGGGTAAGCACATGTCAGTGGTTAAATCTACTGAACAGAGGAACAAAAGAAATGACCTTACTGGCTGGATTTTTAAGTGAGTGAGGAAATGTTGTTCTGATGTTTCTGTCTGGAGTTTCAGCCTCAGAGGTCCATTTTTGTGAAGCACAGATGTGTGACCAACCGTCCAAAGGCCGAAGCGAGCAATTCCACAGGGGAAGCAAGTCAGGCATTCAAGAGGTAAAAAGTTGTTGAATTCACAATACTTCTGTCTTCTTTTCTAACCCAAATCCAGACTTAACAGATGGGTCCTGAGATCTGTTTCATGACCTCCCGTGCTGTCATTGAGATTGGAAATCTGCACTGCAATTACTAGCAAGTTCCTTTGTCCTCATTTGTTAGGATTGTTGACTATCTGGGGATAATATGGTAGCCAAGAAACTGAGTAAGACTGACATTGTGGCACTGAGCTAAAATTTTAGACCCAAAATGTTATTTGTTTTTTTAGGGGGTGGAAAATTTATCGTTTTATTATTATTTAGGCAATTAGCTCAGTAAAAGTATGCTTAAAGGCTAAAAATATACTGCTTGTTGAAAGGTTGATTATAACAAAAAAAAAAAAAGAGGTAAATCTTCTTTTAAATCTTCTTCTCTATGAATCTATTAGTAAATTGCAAAAATGTAGAATGCTGTAAGCCCTGGAAAGATTCCAGCAACAGCCCCTGATCTACAGCTGAGTGGATCTATCTCCACTTCTGCAACTGCATTTTTTGCTTTGGTTACATTATTCTTTCTAAACCTGACTATGTTTTTCTATTTTTCCCCTGTCTATTTTCTGAAGAGGCAGTTGTTGTGAATGGTGGAGAAGATTGACTGCCTAACTGAAATAAAGGAAAATTAGTTTTTAAGGAGAGTAAATTGGTTGGAATAGGACCCGTAAGGATAACAAGCCGACGATAATACAGTATAGTCTTCCTGTTCTGCTCCTGTTTATTAAATATTCTTATTGATTTCTGGTTCTCAGTACTCTGTGTTCTGTAGTGTACTAAATTACAGTAACTGAATATTCTGTCTACATATGCTGACTGGTCATTTGAGAGATGAGTGTACTTAAGACAGAAATGCTTTCCTTTAGTCCTTGAATCTTTGAAATGCTTATTATAAAATGTACATCTGTGAGAAGGCACTTCTCCCCGCCAAATGAGATTTAATGCTGGAAAAGATACAGAGCTAAACAAAACAATAAACTTTAAGGAGGAACCTCCTTTATGACTCAAGAGTTCTCTTTCCTACCTATGAGTAGGAGTCAGTGCCTCTGTACCCTCCCTCCTATTAAATAAGTCCTGCCACATAAGTGTTCCAGAAGTCTTAGCTTCTGCTTGTTTTGACATAATGATGTGATGTTCTTTCTCAGGCTTTATAAATTTTGTTCTGGGTTGCTTGGGGAATAAGACATTGAATGTCAGCCTCTTTGGGTAGAGAAAACTATTCTGGGCTAAGGAATGCTCTCAAGCAGAAGATTTATCCATAATGTTTAACTTTTTATTTTTCTCTCTAGAACACTTTTGATGGGTGCATCTAAAAGTTGTTTGGACCATGCCTAGATGTGGCATCAAGAATGGCATAAGCCAGTGGCTATTCTCAGTAGAAAATGCAAATGAGTCCATCCTATTCCTGACTGATAAGTCTAGCTCCATGTATATACACCATGATTTTTATATCAAGTTAACAGATCTTGGCTGAATTCTTTACTACTACAGAATAGTTCCAACTTTCTCCCGATTTGAGAAGAACAGGAGAGGGGGAAATGCCACTTCTCCCTTCCTTAACTATTGGACTGCACAATCTTATTCCTATTAAAGCTCTTCTCTTGTCTGAAAAAAACCTTTAAAATTGTAGTTTAGTTTTTGCTTTAACAGTGGCAGAATTGCATTGCCTCCTGTTCCTGGGAGACAGGGCATTTGCCAGCGAGATATAGCTTTGAGACTCCTCCTCCTAATGAAAGAACGGAAGCTAAATTTCTCAATGGCCAGGCAACTACATGACCATTAGAAGATTTTACAACAGTGTGGTATTTCCTCAAGCTGAAATTTTTTTAAGTGTCGTTCTTATCTGGTATGTTCGTTATGCTCTGAGAACACTTTGCAAGAAGCTCCCAGAGGAGAAAAATTAGGGTAGAAATACGTAATTCCAAATCCTAGTGAAGTTTGTTTCTCAATCAGATGTTGAACTGCTCAAAAAATCATGCAGCAAAGAAGAAGGCGTTTTTCCATTTCCTCAGAGACGGAACTTGCCAGCTCGTGAGATAGTCTTAACTGAAAATAGCCACACTTCTAAAGTTTAGATGCCTCCAAATACACGCAGAAGTAGTACATTGGTTTAGGAAAGCATTTAAAATTATAAAGTATAAATATCAATTCTATCCTTTGATGCCCTCATGTGATAGTGCTACCTTTATTTCCTGTATTAGTGATTGAAATTTGTCCTTGCTTCTCCTCAAGACCCTTCCTTGTCTTCCATTTGCTGAACTAAATAGAAGTGCTCTATCTTGCTATCTCCATAGTGGAGATTAAACCTGCATCCAAAAGTAATTCAACATCTGCAAATTCTACGTGCATTGGGTAATTTGGAGGCACACAGCTGTTCAGAAAATATTCAGCTTGCCGCAAATAATCTCTCTCTTCCATTTGGAGTACCAGTCCTTTAAACAATATACCACACTCTCCCATTCAATTGGGCTCCAGGATAACACAGCTTTCACACAACCCAGGACAATTTATATGGCCTTAGAAAATCATAGACCATATATCCTCTTGGGGAGGAAGGTATTTTTTTCCTATAGGAGGTAGATAGTTTGTTATCTGTTTTCAGCTACTTCTTAGAAAATTGTATACAAGTACAATATCAGTATATCTACTTAATTACTGTAAGATGCTGTGTCTAGTCAAGTTTCTGAGCTCTGGCATCTCAACTCAGAGAAATGCCTGGGAGTAGAAAAAGTGATTCTGTTTCTCTCTATACATATAAGTTTTAGATTTTATACCCCTGGGATTCTTTAAAACAATTAAGGCCGTGTAAGTGTTTTGCTTTATTTTTCCCATGTGCAAACATGTTTAATTTCCGTGGTATATTTAAGGCAACAGGCTTATAATTTTTCTAAGCCTTTCCAGTTTAAGGTGTCCCTCAGCTCCATGCGGTAGTCTTCAGAAAAGCAGTAGATACTATTTCCCCTGTTTGCATGAAAAGAATCATTGCGAATTACAAAACAAGTCTGTTAGGCTCAGGTTTTTCTCAGGGTGGAATTCATACTGTGTAATTAAGGTGTCTATTTTATCACTCTGTCATGGGAGAAAAAAGGAAATTAAGAGAATAGAAGTGACCTGTGTGACAACAATAATTTAATCACAGTGGATTTCTTCCCTGGGTTTTTTCAAGATGCAGGATTTTGAGACTAGTTGTCACTTGTTTCCTTCTTGTGAGTCATAGGGTCTAGACCTAGACGAGTTCTTCTTAGTCATTTTCTCTTATCTGCTCTTGCAGAAAACTTTACTATCTGACCTCTAATTTTGTAAACTTGCAGAGAACTCAAAGATATGTAGACAACTTGTAAATATCCAACTATCCTGAAAGAAAAATCTAAAGAATATGGGTTCTGATAACATAGTTGGCCTTTGTGTAAGTTGGACTAGATGACCTCCATAGCTCACTTTCCTGATTTATTCTATATTCCTATTATATCAGCATAAATGGGCACCAACTGGGGCCTGCAGACTACCCATGAATGCACAAGTGACACCAGTAAGGCATTCTATGGAGTTTTCATACCTCATAATAATTCTGGAGAGAATTAAAAATTTTATATCCCCTGGTCACTGTTATTTTGTAATACAATTTACATTTCACTGAGGTGCTTATGCCCAAAAATGCTTCAAAGCAGAAGTTCTAAAGAGATGCTAGCATTTGGAACAAAAAAAGGTAAGTAATACTAAAAATCTGTTCAGCAAGAGAAGTGTACGCTGAAGCAAAAATAATACTTATTTCCTTTAGTATTACCACAATTTTGCTTTGTCTTACGTTCATTGCTAAAGTTGAAAACTCCAGATCAGTAGCACAGGGAATAAGTGGAAAAACTTCCATAAGCTTCAATATATTCTTGACTTGAGCACACTCTGGATCTATGCAGGAGGAAGCAAGCACATATACTGGCAGAAATGCATCCCATAGCTAAATCTGCTAATGGTTTTTAAGTGTCAAACTGCGTAGGCCAGTTGACCTCTGCACCTCCTTGTCCCCTCTGGCAAGGCAGAGGCCATGCCAAACAACGCATAACAAAGGCACAGAAGGTTAAATACTTGTCTATAGCATGTAGGCTCTGAGATACCCCACGGCCAAAGGGTAGAGTGTACTGAACTATAATTGACTTATGATCATGTCTCCAGTGTCAGCAGAATGCCTGACTAGGGCCTCTAAGCTTCGGCTCTTTTTCCTATGCCTCTTCTCTATCTATCTCCCAGCGAGAAAGGCAGATTGATCTTACTATTGTGGTCCAAGTCATGTTTTTGAACCTTTCTATATGTTGCCAGCAGAAAGTAGAGCAAAGGGCTAAGATTAGTTTTTTTATGGGACCCAGTCAGCTCTTCTATTTGTGCTAGAAAGAGACAGAATAACTGTTATGGGACTTTTCAGCAGGGCTTACTAGCTTAGGCTTGGCCACTCAGAGCAAGCATTTTGGAGCATGTGGACTTGGATTTCTAGGAAATAAAGCTTTACCTGACAACTGCCTTCTGTGTTTCCTTGACTTAAGACTGTGCAGCTATTTATTTAACCAAGATGTAATAAGTGAAATAGTTCTCATGGGAAGATATGGGTGGAAAATATCTCCTGAATTTCTTCTTCTTCAGCATTTCTGTGAAAGCAAGTAACACGAAGGATTATATTTCAATGTCATTATTAATATAGTGATAAAAATGTAATCACTGAAGCGATTAACGGATCCTGTGCACCAAAGAACGATTCTTCTTAATCAGATTATAGTCTGTTAGAGCAGTAACCTGTTCCTGACAGCTGCTAAAGGAAAGAAGATAAGAAAAAAGCAAGGGTAACATGTCTCCTGACATAGCTTCCTAGATCCCAGGAAGCAGCATTTTGTGTGCTTCTCTATCTAAGCACTGGATGTGTATATTTTTACATTTAATAGCTGATGATGGGCTTGGGTTTTCAAGAATCTGTCAAATCACATTTTGGCATTTCTGAAATTGTGTTTCAAGGAGTTTCACTGTGTCCTTGGGCACTATATGAAAATATAAATCCTTTTGATTTTTGTCGAATACCTGCCTCGTAATTTTACTTGTGTCCCTATTCCCTTTTATAATTAGGATTTGAGAAATAATACATGATCATTGCCTCTTTGCTTTCTCCAGGATTTAAAAAACTTATATATTCTACTATTGTATCTCCCCCGTTCTCTCTTTTCCAGATAAATGCATCTTCCATTTAATATCTGTCCATATAGAAGATCATCCATCTCTTTAGTAATTTTTCCCCCTTTTTGTATTTATTCTAGTTCTAGCATAACGTTTTTTGTGATGCAGGGCTGAGAATTGCATGTAGTATATAAGATGAGGGAGTACTAAAGGTTTATGGATTAGCATGACAATGCTTTCTGGTTTGTTCTCTTTGGCTTTTCCTGTGACTCCTCCTGTTTCACTTTCTTTTCTGCCTGCTCTTGAACTCTGAAAAGGCATTTTCAAGAAGGGCAGTAAGAGTCTTTGTTATGAGGAATCTGTGTTCAGCCTGATTTCATCAAAACACACTAAAATCTGTAGTCTACGTGCAGAAATAAAAGATCCTATAAGATTTTTGCATAAAACCATAGATAGGAGTAGACAGTGGTAACAGAATATAGATCCAAGCCTGAGTTATGAAGTCTTACTAGATAGACACCGGGCTTGAGAAGAGGTTTCTGGTTGAGAGGGCTGAGAGTCCTCACTGAGTGGGGGCCCATAGTGAAACTTACGTTCCTCAGATGTAGGTATCTTAAAGAAAACCTGAACTTTGAGAAACATATAGAATGGCTAAGAGAGAACCTCCCACAAAACTCTTTGACATATGGTTGCTGCAGCAAGATACAGCATTGTTATCTCAGTTGTGCATGGTAAGCCAAAAAGAGTTTAAAGAATAAATAAATGAAACTAAAAAATAAGAAAGAAAGAAAACCTAGGATTTTTCTTTCAAAGTGGTTGTGTTTCAGAACATTGTTTGTCTGCAGGTTATGGTTAATCTTGGAGTGGAGCTCATGGCACTTGTTCAAGACACCAGGACAGAGGGTGTTGTTCAGAGGGAGACGAAGCTGTCCTTTATCAATAACTGCAGCACATTCAGTGTAAACAAGCTTCCTCCATCTGTGCAGTATCCTGTCATTGCCTGAACAATGCTGAAAGGAAAATCCTACGCCCCACTTACTTCCTGCTCTTGACATATGAAACTCCAAGAGACTGAAGGCAACACATGGTTGAAAATAAAGAAATGAGGTAATAGCCAAGTACAGCACAACTCTTCCATCTTGCTGACTCCTCAAGATATATTAGTGTGGTGAATTCTAGGTATTGTGTTTTTTTTCTGGTTATATTACCAGGGAGAAAAAATGGCAGGTGGAGGTCTTTTGTTTCCCAGTCCCAGAACCCGACATGGTTGATAAAAGAATCATACCCATTTTACAAATAGTGGATCTGAGATGACAAGGTGAGGAATGCCATCTTTGTGCTTGCTGTGAATGTGTCAGCTGAGAAATCCAACTTGTAATGAGAAAGGGAAAGACAGATAACTCGTATTTGTGGACTTGAATGAACTGGTCATAAATTAGTAACTGCAATAGAAGAAAACTGCGTTACAAAATGAGGAGCAGCCCTGCCTTATTCCTGTTACAACTACTGAAAATTATCTCAGTGGCTACCTTGACCCTCACTCTTACTGAAAATAAGCTATTATAAAGATACTGTTACTGCTTTTCCTCTTGCACTCTGAAGCACTTATTTTCTGAAGTTCTGGCAAGACTGAGGTAAAGCCTGATATCCCCAACCTCTTATAGTGACACCATTAGATACTATGATGAAACACTGATACATTTTTCACAAAATCAAACAACACCCAAAACAATCAAACAAAGAAACTGCTCTAAAACCAACCATTTGGATGCATACCCTCATAGGTAGGGCCCCTCTCAAACTACCAGGAGCAGACAGGCATCTCTGACCCACATATTTCACGCAATCACTCTTTCTTTTGCAGAAAATCAACAACAAAAAAGATCCATTTCTGTAGATCTATGAGAGGGTTTTCTTCATGCAAGTGAAGCGGCACACTCCCACCTCCAAATAACCTTCAACTCCCACAGCCTCACTGGTGAACAGAGGTTGTCCAGCCCCTCATACTACCGAAGGCAATGTACCTAATGGATGCAGTGAGGCTTGGCACAGAAGAGTGATGTCTCCAGGTGAATGGCAGTAAACTCACCAGCTTTTTGTACTTCCATGCTTGCTGACAAGATAAACAGTTTGCTGCATTCCTAATCGGAAGCATCAGCAGCACTACACCGTTTTGGCCAGTTCTCTAGCCTAAGGATGATTGAAGCCTAAAATCAACTAAGGTCCAGGAAAGAGGGAGGCTTAACAGACCTTTTCTCATAAACTCCTACATCAGTTGGAAGGGCAGCTTTCTGTAATCAATTTTTAGTTTCTTCCCAGTTATTGTACAGGTAGCTCAGGAGTTTAATTCAGGGTGACAACCTAGCTGAGAGCCTACTAAGACTTAGATGTTGAGAAGCTGCCCTTCTTGCCTTCCTTTGAAGGCCTTTTAGAGTCTTTCTCTAGTTCAGGGCTATTGCAACTGATGATCTTTGATTTTTTATGTCTGCACCACCTCCTGAAACACAGTATTCTCATTTTACAGGTAAAGTATTGATGACTAGAACCTCTAAAGACTGAGGAGCTGAGTGGTCTGGCAAATGCATCTCATGAAAGGAAATAACTAGCCAATAGTTCCCTTCTTTTCCCTGCTCCCCTTGGTATTCCATCTTAATAGTCGAGGGCAGTGACCTCTTCTGTTAAACATGAGGAAACCTTTGCATGGCAGAAAGCTAAATTCTTGTCTCTTCAACCAATTTATGATTTTTATGTAGTTGATTATCTACATGTTTCCATCAGTATATCTTCAAGGTATTGAGCTATATGTGGGTAATGTGTTCACAAGTGATTGAAGTCAGGCCCACAGTTTTTAAACCTTCCAAATGGATGAACAAGATTAGCAACAACAAAATCCTAATTTTTTTTTTTTTGTGTAGCCTCATAGTAAAAGTAACATCTGTTACAAGTGTCAGTTCTGATTGAGGAATTTTGGGTCTCACATGGTATCACGTAATACCTTTTGAAAAAATCAGATCTATTGCCAACAAAATGTACAATATAAGAGGAATATGGTTAATAGTAATATTAACATGAATAGTAACAACAAAAATATTAATAGCATCTTCAATTTTTGCAAGGCCCAAACAAACCTCAAGTTGATACAGATTTTAGGGTGAAGGAAGTTATACCCTACATATTGTTGATGGTAGTTTACCACTGTTGGAGTGCTAAGGCTGGATTTAAAGTGTCTGAAAATATAGAAAAGAACATGCGTTAGAATTTGCCCTTGTTAAAAATCCTATTACTTCTCTGACTTCAGCAAAAGCAGAATATTGGTTTCCAAAAGCAGATTTTAACCTCATAGATGACTCTGATCATATACATAAACAGTGCTATAAATTACTAATAGGCTTGTGGGTTCTGTGATGCAGGAAGGAATAGGTAGGAAAAGTGCTGTTCTCAAAAGAGCTTTAGCAAGAGGAGAGAAGGGGATATATTCAGGATTTTTGCAGAAATCACAGGCTGGGAGCAGAACTTTGGAGATGATCAGAACAGAAAGAAAAGTTAGAAGGGTTAGATGGGGTGATGGGCAGAGGAGGGGTTAAAATGATGGTGGAAAGTAAATGGATGTCACAAAACCTTAATTTTTTATGGCAGGGACTTCAGGTATCTCTTGCTTTATGTCTAAAACACTTTGTCTGTGATCTTCTTCATCTTGCTTAGCTGGGACCATCTTTGTATTTGTACAAACTTCAGCACAATAGGGACCTGCTCTCTGTTCTTTTCTATCTCCAGGCATCATTATCACACAACTAATTAACAGCAGTAATAAATGATACAGGATTGCCTCTTAACCCTCTGCATTTGTTTTTTTCTCTGGGTTGCATAAAAAGGAACAAAAAAATTACAGTATAAAGATTAATAATCCTCAGTCAGAGTGAAACTCCGGAGAGTTGACACCATCTGGATGATTAGTAATTGTTTCATTTGCACGTTGAACTTGGTACTCTTCCGGCGCTAATTATTGCATACCCTTTCCTTATACCATGACTTCTGGGGATGTGTGTGTGATATAAATAGTAGACTAATGACATGCTGCATGTTGCTCAGGAGACCTCATGTTAGTTTACAGCATTTCTCTGTTTATTACTTTTTTAATAGAGAGAAGATAAAATACTGATCTCACAAGCAAGACATGAGAGTCTTAATTTGTTCACATTTTTCTAAGAGCCAGTGCATGATGAAATATTTATATGTTCCTCTCTGACTGCAGCACTTTGAATGTGCTGGGTTGTTTATGGTCATATTTAAGAACTGATGGGGAAAGAAGTGCTGGAGTATTCAGAAGCAGGATGTCCATGTCAAATGTGAAAATAAAACAGGTATCACTAAAACAAACATAACTACATATGATTCTAAGGGCCTGACCTATACCATTCAGGTAGAGAATTTAAGAATTTGTCAATTAGTGTAATTTTTATAGGGGAAGCTGCAGAGTCAAATAGTGTTCCTAATGTCTGAAAGGCATGGCAAACAAAGTCATTAAAATGACATGTAATGTCAACTAAAATAATGAGGTTTGTCATCTTATGGGGGTGTAACACAAACTAGTTGGAATGGTCAAGAGAGGAAGCAAAGCCACAGATTGGCACAGAGCTTTTGGAGAGAGAGATGCCTTCTGAAATATGGACACTGTTGATAAACTGCCCATCCTTGGTTAATATAAATGTGACCTGGTGACACATTATCCTCCTAATGTTTCACACTGACATGTTCCTTTCTAGTTGTAAATTTACAATGTGCAAAAAACAGTAACTGATAATAAGCACAGTGAGGCTTGGTATGATATTTCCACTGTCGTGATGATATTTTGATAGGTTAACTCATCCCCCTAGGGGTGAGTTAATATGTGTTGATTGTTATTCCATTCTTGTTTGTATTAGAACTATCAAAGATTTCTTTCTCCCTGTACGAAGTAAGGGCTTAGTAAAGTTTTAAAGGACAGTGTCATGGCATGTAAACAAGTTCATATTCTAGTTTTAACACCAGACTGATGATCAAAAGAAGACGGAAGATTAAGTATGCTGATCGTCTTCAGTTGCTTGGCTGTTGTCTGCCCAAATCAGCTATCACTCTCTACTCAGTTTCCAGCTCAGTACTACTCTGCTGTATGTCTGCAACTTTACACAAACATACATTTGAACCATGGAGTTCTTCAGCAACAGTCTGGAAAATCTCTGTTCTTGACCTGCAGCCAGAAATGACCAGTCCCTCCTTGCTTTGCTGTTGCTCAGAAATAGTGGGACAACCTCACTAGGAGAATATGAAGATTGTTAGCAGAAATCTGCAGAAGTATCTGAAATACACCTTAACATTGTACTCAGGAGGCATAGACAGCACTGAATAAATGCTAGGGAATAAAAGAAAGAAACAGCTTACAGATTTTGAACTACTAAATATTAGAGAAGAATTTTAGCTGTCAGTCTTCCCTGGTTGATGAGTCTTCAAATTATTCAAACTCTATCCTGAAAATTTAAGCCTATTGAAAGACAGATGAATTTTCTTAGCTATCTTTTTTTGATCACAGACCCTCAGAAGGCTGCAGTCCAGTTTGAAATATAGTATTGAACATACACCATGGCAGAAATTCTAGGTTTGACTTAAAGTCTACAGAAACTGAAACTACTTTTTTAGAGCATTAAAATTAAGGTGATACATTCCTCTTTCCCATGCACTGTGATGTCTCCGCATTGACTGTCCTCTTCGAGATAATCTAGAAAATGAAGGAATTGTTACCCTTTTTTTACCATCTTTGGGGTTTCCAGTTTTTTATCTCACCTCAAGCTTTCACATCCAAGAAGTCCAAGGACCAAAACTAAAGCAAGGAGAGAGAAGGCTCTTTATAACCTTCTCTTACCTTCTTGTGCACCCATGCAGCGCTAGCTGCAATCGTGGCCCTCTGTGATTCATAAACTATCTAATTCTCTTTCTAAACTCTCTCTTAAATCAATGAATTTTGTTTCATTACCTCCTGCTGCATGAAGGTCAAAGCCTAGTGGTGCATACTTCAGTGATTCTTAATATCAGTGCTCTCTTCAAGATTGGTTTCATTCACGATGTGTTGATGGTTTCCACTCTTGTCTTCAAATAATTAGAGGAAGGTGACATGAACAACCCCTCTTCACCTGCGTGAACGTCGGAAATTATCTCTGAACGTCTAAAGGTAACTAATATTTGAGCTTGCTGTTCATGTAAAATACATTCTCCGGAGCGGGGGGGCTGGGTAGTTTTTTTTGGTAAAGGTCTCGTGGTTTAGATTTTAGAGCCAGGCATGCGAAAAGCAGTGCATTAAAAATGTTGAATATATCAGATACAATAAATATGAGAATAAATGTTTCCATTTCTTTTTCACAAATTAGTTTATCTTGTTACAAAAGAAAAAACAAAGAATCAAAACAACAAAGAACAGCTAATCTTAGAATGAAACTGAAATAGGTCTTCTAAAACAAGAAAAATCGTATGACCTAATACCTTTACATAGCACTCAGGGGGAAAATGCAAGTAATTATAATATTATCTCTCTATTCAGAACATAGGATTTTATGGATTTCACAATGCATGTAAAAAGCCACATGTTCAATTGTATTTATAATACTCCACTTTTATTGCATACAGTGAAAAAATATGATGCAAAATGAAATGGCAGGTTCTGTAGTTCAGTTTTATTTGACTTGCAATGATTTGGTATTGTAAGTAGCCAAAAATGTCACAAGAGATATTTCTAAAAGTAAATGAGTGGGCACTCTGTGAAAAAACCTACAATTTTCATCTTGTGGAAGTGACATATCAAAATATAAAGGACTGTAAGTGTTTAACACTAAGAAGAGTGATCATGCTGACTGACCAAAAATATTCAGGTTTGACCTAGCATTAGCAAATTCTAAGGCCATAGGTAAACATGTTCTGGTTTAAATATACTTTTCACATACCTACAGTTCCAGCTATCTCATTGAGCAATACAGCTAAGCTGGTGGTCAGAATAATAACGTAACTGCCTAGATAATGATGCAGAGCATGTTATATACATGGTCAAGTGCAGACAAATCCTGCCCAAGACCTCAATGGGAAAAGCCTGTATGAGAAATCTAATAGTACAGTGCTATGTTTTCTTCTCTCAACAGCTCAAAGGGCAATATTATTGGTTCTGGTTGAAGAGAATCCTGACATGATCTAGTAATGTGTGTTTGGAGCCCAGAAAGAGAGTCTTGTCTTGGCCTACATCAAAAGAAGCATGACCAATAGGCTGAAGGAAGTGGTTCTCCTGCTCTTCTCGCATGAGACCCGCACCTGGAGTACTGTTTCCAGCTCTTAGGACCCCAACATAAGACGGACACAGACCTGTTGAAACAAGTCCGGAGGAGAACCACAAAGGTGATCAGAGGGGTGGAGTATCTATCCTACGAAGGTGGGCTGGGAGAGTTGGGGCTGTTCAGCCTGGAGAAGAGAAGGCTCTGGGGACACCTTACAGCAGGTTTCCAGTACTTAAGAGGAGGCCTACTAGAAAGTTGGAGAGGGACTTTTTACGAGGGCATACAGTGATGGGGCAACTTTAAACTGAAAGAGGGTAGATTTAGATTGGACATAAAGGATAACTTTTTTTTGCTTTGAGGGTGGTGAGGCACTGGAACAGGTTGCCCAGAGAGGTTGTGGATACTCCATCCCTGGAGACGTTCAGTGCCAGGCTGGATGGGGCTTTGAACAGCCTGGTCTAGTAGAAGGTGTCCCTGTCCATGGCAAAGAGGTTGAAACTGAATGATCTACATGGTCCCTTTCGACCCTAACCATTCAATGATTCTATGATTCTATGAACCTTGATATGGGGCTCTTGAACCGCATATAGATGGCTTGTGTCTGACAATTTTGAAGTACAGACATCCATGCCAATATTTGCGCTCAAAGCACAAGTGACATTAGGTGCTTTCCTATAAGGTCAAGAACCTTGGTCTTCCATCAGCTAGTTGCTTCTACTCCTGTATATATATTTACATACAATTTCATACCAGTTTTCTGTGATTTTGTTCACAGGCTGCAAACACCCTGATGAAGAATTGGTTTGTACACAGAAAAAGACCTTCACTGACATTAAGGTGGAGTAACACTACTTGGTGAAGGTGTGGATAGAATAAGTGTTTCGTCTATTCTGGGATCAATTTCATCTTGCTTGAAGATATGGAAAAACTTACATTGATTTAGATGTGTCAAAATGAAGGCCTCGTAGAAAAAGATACCCTGCTCTTATTTGTAGGTTTCTGTCTGTGCTTATATTTCAAATAATATACAAATCCAGGTGCTATGCATACTGTAATAAATATAATACATTATAATGCATAGTCTACATCACAATTACATACATTGATAATCATATAACACATATGATACAACACATTAAAATGTATGTAAAGGATTATAATGCATCACAATATTGTTACAAATGTAACACAATCCCACAGCAGATTTCAAAATTTCAAAATATCTCTTTTCTAATTGCCATCAAGTCAATGGATGACCAGGAGTTGATGGGAATGTAGGATGAGAGCTGAAAGATGATGTTGTTTTTCCTAAAATGTATTAAATTTTGGCAGGAGAAAAATCAGATATCGTGGCCAAATATCAAGAAAGCACCCCCATGTATCATTGGAGGAACACAAAACAGGAAATGTCCCTTTTTTCCTGACTTGGTAATACCATCTGCCTGAATGTCTTTGGCAGGAGAAAATACTCTGAAGGAAAGTACTGGAACAATTAAGACTACACTGGACAAAATCCAAGGAACAATTCTGTAGTGAGAAAGTGATGTACCAGGACATTTAAAAGGCTTTTTCATTTTCTATTTAGTGGCTTTGGATCTGCTTGGAGAGCTTAATATTTAATACTGAAATATTTTGAAAAGTGTCATAGAAACAGTATTGCCTTTATATCTTACTGCTCAAAACAGGACAGGAAATCATAGCTCAGCACGCTGATGCTTTTGCAGTCTCTTTCTATCGCTTTACACTAAGTAGGATCCCTGACGCTGAGCAGGGAGGAGGAGTAACCCAGCTTGTATTTCAAGCACAGCCTGGTCCAGGTAGATGTTTTTGACCCCATGATGCTCCTGACTGACTATTGGCATTTCCTAATGATGACAGAATCTTGGATGGGAGTGGAAAATTACAGAAGAAGAAGATGGGGAGGGAGTGTGAGAAAATGAAGAAAAATATGGCAGAAAATTTAAATAAATAAGAACATAAAAATTCACATCATATGCAAAGTGGGGCATTGCATTTTATGTAGATTGTCTTTAGCTTTCTCATCTTACTGCCTTGACAGCTGTGAGAGGGAAAGGAGGAGCATGGCCAGTCAAGTGTATTAGGTGATGTGCACATCCAATCTTAGACAGGATCTGCTTGTACACACAAGACTTGGCTCCAGACAGTGCTGTCACCCTTCAGTCTTGTCATGTTTTTGTTAATCGTGCAAACAGCAAATATTAAGATACCCCGCTTCCTTGCCCTCCAATATTTTATACCTAGGCTTCTTGAGCACACTGTAAAGCAGGAAAAAAGAACAGAAACTTTTGGAATCATTGCAGCAAGTATATTTTCTTTCTGAAGGAGCAGGAAAATAATTTTCTAAATATTATGCATGTTAACTACACATGGTTACCAATCTTGATATTTTCTTAAACAATGTGAAATATTAAATATGCAGCAAGAATCTGTTCCAGAGGGCGGTTTGCTCATTTCTATCTGCAAGAACAAGGCAGCACAGGGAAGGTCCCCCTTCAATTTTCAGCCATGATTGTGTCATCCATTCCAAGGGACAGGAGCAGAGAACAGGCTTGTGAGTGGCAGGATTTTCTCTTAAACTAAGTGGTCCGCAATTGATTGGTGCCAGTGATCAGTGCAGTAGGTGCTCACTCACTCACAGCAACTTACACACTCATATAACAGCAACAAAACTGCAGTACAATGCACAATACTTTCTAAAAAAAAATAACACTGATTTGGAAACATTTCCTTTATTGCTTGTTTTTTTATTTTCTTCTTCCAAGCTATTTAAATCCATTCACTATTCACAGAAAATGCTGTTTGTGAAAATTCTAATTAATTCCTTCTTTATTTACTGAAGATATTCTTATTATTTAATCCAGTGATAAGCTTTCTTGAACAGTGTGTAAGAGGTGAGAAAGGTTTAGTGGCTTTTGGGTACCTCATATCTTTACATCAGGGCTGAGACTGTTAACAGCGATAGGATCCAGGAAAACCAGCAACAGGATTTCTCTGACTTAGGTAAGAATTTTGAAGACCAAATTTCTCCAGTCAGTTGAGCGAATTTGCTACTGACTTCAGTGGGAGCTGGGCTGCAAAGCACCATGGTAACTCTCACTCGCAGGGCAATCAAGCTCTCACTCAATCTGACATGAAAGACTCTGTTGGGAGTAGCCAGAAAGAGCCCACACGCACCATATCCAGCAACTCATTCCACATAAGCTCAGTAAACAACCCTCAGGTGGTAACAGATGCTCTTTTAGTCTCTTGAGGTGGTATTTTAAGATACTCTGTCCTGATGCTCCTTTAAGATGTTTTCTCTTAATCAATAGTACCTGCCTGTTCTACCAATCGGGGTTTCTTTTGGAATAGGAGATAGTTCTGTTTTCACCGTAAAAAAAAAAATGTACAATAGCATGGTGAGCTGCTTACATCCCAGGTAAATGCTGAGAACACAATGAGATCTAAGGATCCAGTAGCAAGCAGAGAAAGCCTAATTGAAATTGAGTCCAGAGGAAGCCCTTACTCAAGCAACATAAAAAGAAAACTGACATTAAAAGGTGCTAAGAGGATAAGTGTCCATGCTGATCATTTCTGGTGAATATAGCTATCCTAATTTCATTGCCTTCTGAATTATTTTCAGAGCATTGCATTTCTCTCCGCCGTTCTCTCCATTGTCCCTTCTTCCTGCTGCTTTCATCTTTTTGATGTGTGCGTGATTGGCAAAAGAAGGAGGAGGGTTGAGAACAGCTAATGCTGAGCAGCAGAAAATATCTGGGAGGGAAAAAGAATGCTAGAAAACTACACCAGTACAGGAGTTGCAGTCTTTCTTCAAAACACTTAGGAATATTTTTTTTTTATTTCACAGTATCACAGTATCACAAGGTTGGAAAGGACCTCTGAGATCATCGAGTCCAACCTATAACCTAACACTAACACCAACACTAACACCAACCATCATCTAAACCATGGCACTCAGTGCCTCATCCAGTCTCCCCTTAAACACCTCCAGGGTAGGTGACTCCACCACCTCCCTGGGCAGCCCATTCCAATGGCCAATCACCCTTTCCGTGAAGAACTTTTTCCTCATATCAAGTCTAAACTTTCCCTGACGAAGCTTAAGTCCATGCCCTCTAGTTCTGCCACTGGTCACCTGAGAGAAGAGACCAATCCCTGCCCGACTACAACCTCCTTTCAGGTAGTTGTAGAGAGCAATGAGGTCTCCCCTGAGCCTCCTCTTCTCCAGACTAAACAGCCCCAACTCCCTCAGTCGCTCCTCACAGGGCTTGTGCTCCAGCCCCTTCACCATCTTCGTTGCCCTCCTCTGAACACATTCCAGTATCCTAACAAACTGGGGGGCCCAGAACTGTACACAGAATTCAAGGTGAGGCCTGACCAGTGCCGAGTACAGGGGGACGATAACTTCTCTGGTCCTGCTTACTACACTATTCCTAATGCAGGCCAGGATGCCATTGGCCTTCTTCACCACCTGGGCACACTGCTGGCTCATGTTGAGCTTCCTGTCCACCAGCACTCCCAGGTCCCTTTCTGCCTGACTACTCTCCAGCCACTCTGTCCCCAGTCTATAGCTCTGCATGGGATTGTTGTGTCCAAACTGAAGTACCCGACATTTGGACTTATTAAACATCATCCCATTAGAATCAGCCCAGCTCTCCAATCTGTCCAGGTCCCTCTGTAGGGCCATCCTACCCTCTAACAGATCAACTCTTCCTCCCAGCTTGGTATCATCTGCAAACTTGCTGATGATGGACTCAATCCCCTCATCCAGATCATCAATAAAGATATTAAACAGGACGGGACCCAATACCGATCGCCAACTGGATGAGACACCATTGACCCCCACTCTTTGGGCTCGGCCATCCAGCCAATTCCTAACCCAGCACAGAGTGCTCCCATCTAAGCCACGGGCTGCCAGCTTCCCTAGGAGTCTACTGTGGGAGACAGTGTCAAAGGCCTTGCTGAAGTCCAGGCACACCACATCCACAGCCTACACTGACGTGTAGAATTTTGCCTGGAAAACTGAAGCATCTGACAGTTTAACACATATGGCAGGCCACAGCTCAAAACTCTAAAAAGAAAACAATTTTTTTTTTCCAGATAAATACTCACCAGTCATTGGTGATTTTTACTTTGTATTAGAGAAAGGAAAAGAGTTTCTCAAAAGAAGAGATAGGCAAAATTCTACACGTCAATTATTTTGACATTTTATTTTCCCAACACTTTTGGGTTGGAGGTGCTTGCTCACCTCTGAATGTTACTGCCTGATCTAACTTCTTCACAAGAATAACTGATAATAGAAGAGGCTTAGTAGGAAACATAAAAAGAGAAGAATCCGAACCCCCAAAAAAACCTTGACATCCAACCACTGAACAACAGATCGAGCTAATCATTTAAAGAGACTAATTTTAAAGAAGCTGCATATTAAAGAGAAATAAAAGGGTTCATTATGTATCAGTAAGGAATATTAAGCATACATGACCCAGGAGAAGAAAAAGAGAGATTGAATTTGACATCTGAGTGAAAACCCTTGGAATGAAAACAATTAGGGCACTAATGTAAAAGGATTCAGCATTTTTCAATGTAATTGACCTTTGTAGCCCTATGAATCTTCTTTTACTCTTTTTTTTTTTTAAGATTTCAAAGCATCTCTCAGAGCCCTTTTGGGAACATGACAATTTAGAAAATGGAAAATGCATTCCTTAGACTGAGTTTACTGTGGTTGCATCTTCCCAACATTACCCAAGAGATAACACTTCAGTGCTCCTGTTTCTCTGTTTCTCAAACTCAGTTACATCCCTAGATACGTCTAGGAACACAGGCTATTTGTGCATCATTATGATTCTGTCTGCTTCACTCCTTCCCACCACCAAATTGGATTAGGTCCATCATCTTTAAAAGCAAGGGCTAGAACATGAATCATCCGTTGTACTAACTTTGAGGAAACTGTTAAGTGCTGTAGAATTTCAGAAGCATATTTTGATATACCCAGCAGATCATTCTCAGATGCAGCCTGATGTAATGTTTTCCATGGACAGTAAGTGTGGTGTGGTAATGAAACCATAAACAATGAGTAACAAGATCCTAACGAGATGTTACAGTAACAGAGGTTTTGGGTGGGAGGGTGTCAATTCTATTGACACCTATTTATAATGCTTAACTGATGGAAATGCAGTAAAACCTAAGGTGGGATGCAAGTGCTTGATGCCTTCTCTGGAAGTTTCTTTATTGCACTTTAATGTTAGAGTATAACTTTCAATTTCTTGTGCGACTTACTGAGACAAAATATTTTCAGCTCAAGTCGTTATCCCAAGATGTGAGCAATATTTCTTCTCTAGAAAGTAGTCAATCTATGGCTGGAAAATGAATAGGACTTCACTGTAGTGGATAGGGACTGCAAAGTCAGAAGGGCGAATTATTACTTGAAAAATACCATGAGAGACAGCTATTGCCAAGGGATCCCAATGGCAATCAAGGACTCATTTCTCTTCTTTTGTTGATGAGTATCCGCTGGAGGGGCAGAGCAGCCTCCAATTTTTCCCCTTGAGTGTTCCTATTCAAAGACTTGTAATTATGCAGATTTGATTCAAGCTAATTACAAATATAAGATCCTAATGTCCTTATCAAAATTTTCTTTTAGTCCACCATCCATACTATTTTTTCTCACCCATCTTTCAACTTCATCCTTTCTTTTAAGGACACAGAACCAAATGTCCATCTTACTATTATTCTAGGTATATCTACTCTGCACTGTACAACGTACTGTACAGGACAGACAGCCAAACTAGCTTTACATGAGCTTATTTGAATGTTTTTGACAGTATAGTATAAAGCACTGCATAAAGCACATGAAGCCCTATCCATCTTTCACAATCTTACTTGCCATATATGTATTTTCATCAATTAAATCTCCAATTAATTTAAATAGGTTTTCACCATCCTCGTATCTCTCTTTCCAGACAGTAATCTTCTCACATCATCTGGTCATGTACAATAGGCCAAATTTTGTCTTTGGCACTGTTTCAAATTTATATAACAAGGTTGGAGTCGGTAGGGCTTAGTGAGAAGTTAGCCTGAGCAGCAATGACCGGCAGGATGGGATGCAGCAGTAGTGAATTAAGGTGTTGTGAAGAATTAAGGTTTAGCAGGCACCCACAGGTCTGTGAGAGACTTTGGATAGCCTGTGAGGACATCTAGGGGAACAGTCAAAGAACTGATGCCTGTTTTGGACTAAAAGGCTTGTCTGGAAGATTATATTACACACCTAGTCCAAGCTAAGAACTCTTAGTAAGACTGTTGACTACCTAGGTCAGCTAGCTTCTTCTCTGAGGAGTGAAGGTGTTAAAGATCTTTACTCTGAAGGAGAAAATAATTGCCAGCCATTCTTTAAATTTTTCAGTGAGCCAAAGGATAATGAATTGACACATATAGATGGGCTACCAGGAAGAGGAAGTACTGTGGTTGCTCCACAATATCTTTAAGATTAGTATAATGTTATATGCATGATGGCAGTTTATCAATATTTAGGAAATATTGCTATGCACAAATGCAATGCATTAGACTGCAGCAGGGTCTCCTGGAAGAATTACTGAAAACATCGTACTTTGAGACCACAACTTATAAACCACACTAGATATAACCCTTGATAATATATTGAAAAGACAGATGTAGTAATGAGGGAGAAGAAAATATTGTTCAGTGAGATCTTTTTTACCTTAAATTCTAATCAATATAAATGAGAACTTTGTTCTAGTGCAAAAACTAAAAGAACAGAAACTGGATCAGATCATGAGTCATTGTTTCCCCCTTAAAAAAAAAAAAAAGATGAAAGAAATAAAGAAAAAAAGATGATTAATTTCCTTCCAATGACAAATTGTTTCAGCACAATCGATATGAATAATTCACAGATAACCTTATTCACATAAGAGAGAGGATTCATATTGTGCGGTTCTATTCATACAAACAGTGGAGTCAGTTTAATCAAAAGTAATTAACTAAAGGTGCTTCGCAAGTCTATATCAGTACCAAAGAATAAATCTGAATCACTTGAATCCTGATCTAGTACCTTGAGTTCAGAAAATTTATTTCTTCTTTGTTTGAAACTGATTCCTCTTTTACAGCAGTGGTTAAAGATAACATTTTTTTTTCCCAAGAAAAAAAAAGAAAACATTTAACAATGGTAGAAATTCCCAAATCCGTTTTCCATACCTGATGAATATAAATGTTTTTATGACACTGAAATCTCTTATGATTAACTGTATTTCCAAAGATTTTTTAGGTTCTCGGGGAGAGCTTTTTCTTCCATCCACATAGCAGAAAATAAATTTTAGAAGGATAAATTAGAAACTCAAAGACAGTGCATAAATGTTCTAGTATCTTAAAACCCTATGGAAAAATATTCCGAAGGATCTCGCGTTCTTTCTGAGTCTCAGTGTTCCTTCTCTTTCCACATCTTTGGGTTCGCACATGATAGATTGTCGGGAAAAAAGGAAAAAAAAAAAAAAACAAAACAAAAATAAACCAAGAAAAACAAATCAACAAAACCTCCCAGAAATCTGGGAATGAAAGAAATGAGACCTTGAAGACTGTGAAATACTAATTGTACGCTGATTCACAAGATTCAAAACAGGCTTATGGGGAAAGTAATAGAGAATGTATTTTGTGTTTTATTATACAATTTTTAAACAAGAATTATCTAAAGAATTATGCTGTCACACTTAACAATTCAAATAAACTCAGTGGATAAAACAGAAAATGTTACATTAATGAAAAGGACTATTACTTACACATAATTCTTCCATATTTCTTGATCTGATTTTAATTACTGTAAATATTATATCTAAAAAGAGAGATAATCTAATTGCCAGAGAAAAAAAGATTTGATTTTCCATATTGTGTATAGATAGGTGAAATCCCACACATCTTCTACCCGTTTGCTGCTATGTGAATTATCTCTGTGATCCAGACAACTTACATAACTTTTTCAAACTGCAACAATGATATTATTCATAATGACAAAGAAGGGAACTGACCCAGTTTACCTGAAATGAGATTCCCCTCCTTCCCCCCAGCAATAGCTGACACCAGCAAGTTTCACTTCAAATTGGGATTAAAGTAGTTCTTTAAAACAGAAGAACAAACTTACAGAAATAACCATTGCAAATGGGAAACAGGCTCTGGTAAGTAAATGACAAGCTTGCTTTTTAAAGCTGATGTTCTAAAGCTGGTTGCACTCTTCAGTTATTTATATCTAAATGCCTCCGCTCTTTAATAGTGCCCATTTATATTTCAAGTGGCCTAGATACACAGTACTGATGTTACATGGATGCTTTACATGTATCATAATTGAATTACTGGAAAAAAGTACAGGCAGGAGTTGTGACTTCTGATGTTATATAGTTATTGCAGCCTAATAAGGTCAACGAGGACTCATTGTGAAATCAGGACCTGTTCCATTCGAGAAGGAATATACCTCAGGTGATAAGCATGAAACACTGTCCTGTATGACTCTTCAAAGATGTGTCTGGCTTATCCTCATATGTTCCTCATTTTATTCAAGGGGAACTAAAGTAAAGGCTGATGCTGGCCTGCAGGCACAGGAACTGGAAATGGCAATTTCCCAGTCTCTTTTGCTGACTTGCAAACTGGAAGATCTTACCAGGAAACAGTTCAGCATTTTGGGTAGAAGCCATATGCTCTTTTACCTCATGCTGGAAAAACTACGTTTGGAAATCCTTCGTATGTAGCTCTGGGGAGGAAGGAACTAGGAGCTTGTGATATGGTTTGCTCTTGGTTAAAATGTTCACTGGTAATAGGGAAATTGTTAGAGTGGGACAAAGAAACAAGGTTTTCTTCAACTGCAGAGATCACAGAGGGCTTAATCGTTAGCATATCGAATACTATAAAGTAGGTTTTCTCTCAGTGGGAATTTTACCCTGAACACAAAGAATCTTTTGTGATTAAAATTCAGTTGACACATTTTGTCATGAAGTGCTTTGGTTAAGATAGAGTAGCATATTCTAAGGAGAACAATTTCATTAAAAAGACTTAGCCAGATTTCTACATCTCAGACAATAATCAGAGTTGTAATCTTGCAACCTCAACAAAAAATAGCTTCAAAACAGGCAGATGTGGGATCATCTGTTTCCTCCATCCCCTGCTGTGTCTTCTTTCTAAAAAGTTACAGTTTGGGATATAGTACAGTAATCCCCCACTGCGAGTCTTACATTCAGGGCATTATTAAATTTGAACTACTTACAGCATTTGAATTTGTGTCCACATTATAGAAAACAAAAGGCGTGCTTTTGTGACCTCCTCTAAAGTAGTTCCAAAGAAGAATACTTGGTGTATCCACAGTTCTCCACACAGCTGCATTTCTGTGCCCAGTCTCGTTTTTCCAATTTACAAGTCTCTTTCACTCCCACAGGTTTTGCTTGATCAGTTTGTTTTCCTGTTATTTCAACTCAGAAATATATATGTGTTTCTTAAGTAACATAAATTCCTTTAATGATCATCTTGTTTGAGAACAAATATCAGCTTATGACTTACTCAGAGGTAGCTGACTTGTGAATTTACTTTATTTATTTTTTTTAATTAGGGTGGTAGGAGGTTGTTTCACTGGCAACTGCAACTTTTCTACACTGATTATCTCGATGGCCATATGTGTGGCTCTAAAGTGTGCATGGTATATATCCATTCTAATAAATTACTAAACATTACAGCCTGAAACTGGGCATCTCGCAATCTGAATGGCATTCTGATGGCAAACAGCAAAATGAAATGAACCTTATCGATAATTTCTTATTTTAAAATGTGTTCTATTTGGTTGATGTCACATTTGTAAATCAGTAAAATTTCTACTGTGGGATATGTAAAAAGCTAGTAATGCATGTTTGTGCTCTTCTCTGTAGGAAATTTTGTGAAAGCTTAACAGAGGGTGTTCGCATGACAACTTGTTGGGTATAAAAGGTTGCAGAAGCTGAGGGCTAAAAGATAAGGCCATGTTTCTATAACTTGTGAGTGCAACTGACATACCTTTCTGTTGGCAGGTCTGGGAGTCCCTGAGCTCTATAATGAATAATGTGTGACATGAATTTCCACTAAGATACAGCGGAAAAGTGCTGAGACCACAACATGATGGAGTCTCCTGCTGGTGCAGCTCACCCTCAAGCTAACCTTGGGGAAATGCTTTGAAATGGTAGCTAAATAACAAGGAAGCCAGGTTTTTGTATGTCAGTGATGTTTCAGACACTGACTTAGCAACATTTAGAGTTGTTTCTTTACTCAAACTTTTTATATTGTGCTAATAGAGGAAAACAGCACCTTCAAAAGGCCATTGTCCTTTTTCAACTTTGTTTCTCCAAGGAGAAAGCAATCACTATTTTTTCCTGAACCCCAGGTTTTAAAAACATCACTTTTTTGTAATGACCTAGAAAAAAAATTACTTGTTCACATGAATTGCTGGTTCATTGTTGTTAAAGGCTCAAAAATCAGTTGTGGAAAGATATTGACAAAAGGTGAAAAAAAAGCATGATAGGAGAAAAAAGAAGATGAGCTTCATTGTCTTTCAGAATATTTTATGTTTACCATTACATATATGTTATAATTTTCAGCCTAAACATCTGAGGAAAATATCAGGCAATATAAAATACTTACACAGATCTTTTAGGTTAAGTTTTATAAGTAACACTATAAATTCTGACAACTCATATCCAAGAAGAGAAGAGTAAACTCTATGAATTTAAACTGTTTTAATAATGTCATGAAATGAACTTTTTTTCATATATTTTACATGCTTAAGATGCCTATAAGGAAACTTTCCATTTCAGGGAAACATACGTCCAGGTTTCTACCTTTATCAAGGGATGGTTGAAGTCAACTCAAAGAGTATAGGAGGAATTGAATATGAATGTTGTTGCTTTATCTTGCTGTATTACTATGTAAATTGCAAAGTATGGTTCTTTAAACATCTACGGTTATCCCAGTTCATTCAAGCTTGTAAACTTAACAAGGGAATAGAATATACATTAAGAGGGCTGATAGACATACCACAAAAGTAAAGGTAAGCAGACAAGGATCCTACTTCTCAACTTTCCTTTGTCTCTCTCATTATTAAAAAAGACAATTTTATTTAAAAGATTTGTATGGAGAAAAAGGCATGGGGAATCGATGCAAGAACATTTTTGAAGAAATACATAAACCCAATAAAATCTAACTTCCATATTTAAGCTGTTCTATGGTCTGTGAACTTTTATGAAGTCAAGTCTGACTAATTTTTTTTGACTATGTGTTACATTGCAACAGGGTTTTTTGTACTGTGATTCCCTCTCTCTCAGCAAAAACATGTACTTTTTATGTTTATATACACACTTTGTCCCCTTTTGCTTATGCAATGGATTACTGACAGGATATACCTTTGATGATTGGGTTGCATGCCAGGCTTTCTCCATCCATTCTGCCTCCAAACACCCATGTAAACCAATTGAGACTCTGTGTACAACCTGTATTTATGGACACCATTGCAACTCAAGATAAGAAATAAGGAAGAGGTTAGGCAATCATGACACCTCCCTTCATCTTCTTGAATTCTTTGTCCACCCTTTTGTTCATCTTCCCCATCTCTCTTGCCCCTGTGACACATCTCGATCTTGTTGCTTGGTAACCTTCCAGCACTGCTATGCATGCTAGCATCAACTGCTCCCTTCTCCCCCCTCCACTTGCTCAAAACGCCGAGACAGTCTAAAATTGGATGAGATTTTCTTCCTTACACTTCTGACAGACAAATCAGATTCAAAGTAAACATTGGAAGCTCTGTTAGAGGGTAAATTCTCAATTAGGAAAAAGCAACAGAGGAAGATACACATTTAGAAACAGTTGATTAGCAACATGGGACTTCTATATGTCAATTATTCCAGATAGTCGATGAAAATCCTGCTACTGTGAAGAAAAAAAAAAGGTAAATAAGGATGGAGAGAGAAAGAAATTATTATTTGCATGACACCAGTGGCTATAGAACCAGCTGGATATGAAGCCCTAATAAGTTAGCTATTACACAACAAAAACAGAGCAAATTTTATCCTGGACAGTTAGCAGTCTAAAAATATTGGCAGAATGTTTTAAGCATCAGGATGTCATCTTGTCACAAAACATTACATGTCCCCTTCCTGTTTTTGAAATAAATCGGCGGTTTTTGATGCATTTCATGCTTGTTGTTTGTATTCATATTATCACAGAAAATTATAGATGGGTATATTTCTTTCAGAACAGCTTTTAAATTGCATATTTAAGAGGAAAATAGCAGAATTGAGACACCTGCAGGTGGACGCGAGATTTTAAGACTCTGAGGAGCATGAGTGTTGAAATTGGACAATCTAGTAGAACAGGTGCTTCCAGATACCACTCAGATCCAGGCTCGAGGGAAAGCATACGTTTAGACTGATCTATGTCCTGCAGTGGGTATGCTGGAGCTGGTTGGAACCAGCATAGGGCAGTACATGGCCTCTTCTCACACAGACCAGCACCTGGGCATGGACACTGGAGACACTGACCTGTCGAAGGTCAATGCCTAAAGGCAGAAGAGGTTGCACAAGAATGTTTCACACAGCACGAGACATCTATATTTCAGCAGTTAAATTATATCTCTATAATTGATTCTATTTTCTGAGTAAGATAACTAGTGCTGGTGTAGACAATCCTGCATACTCTATCTAGGACTGCTTACTCCCATAATAGTCAATAGAGGCCAGGCAATAAACACTTCTTTTAGATCAGCGAGATTACAGTCCGAGCTCTGCTGACTGTATTGACTACAGACTTGATTCAGTAGCCCAGGTATGTGGCTAGGAGCATCTCATGAGCTTTAAATTATCCTCTCTCACCACCAGCTGTGTTTATAAAAAGGTCTGGCTATCTTGCACACAGTTTGCCACAGTGGAAAACTGTAGGGATATAACTTAATCTAAAGCTTATAGCACCACATATGCATATTTGAACCTAGATTGCCACCATGTCTAATGGGAACCTGGACATTTAGCACAGAAGCAGATATTGTATACAGAAGCCTAAGTTTAGCTGAATCAATCCAGAACAGAATTGCACTCTCACTTTAGTCTTTTTTTTAGGGAGATTTTTTTCCTCAGAATCATCTGCTTCCTGTGATTACATTTCTATAGTGAAATTGTAGGGACACTTGAAATTACATGTCCAATTTAGAGAGTAAGAAGGCACACTGCAGGATTTCTGGGGTGTAAATCTGGTAGAATTCAGTAGTAATTTAGTAGTAAAGGAGGGGGAGAGTGATTGATGTCCCATTACTGAGAATGAAATCTCTGTAGTGAGGTGTTTCTGGATATATGTATCACATACCTTCCTTTAAGTGAAAACCAAACCCAAACTTATACTTCTGTTATATTCAGCAGATCTCACAGTTTGCTGCCAGGAAGTCTATGCTGCTGCTCAGCCGTCACCAATGTAAGATTCAGAGAAGCTGCTGAGAGCTCTGGGTTGACTATCAGTGAGTGAAAGACCAAGTCATTTCATTCCCTTCCTCTGTCATTCAGGAGTTTTGTATTCATTGCCCTCATAATCTTCTTACACTTCATAGAATGTTTTTAGCATAATTTACTACTTTTCCACTGCCTTCTTTCTTCTTTTATTTTGTGAAAACACTTATGCAAACACAAAAGGTGGATGTGACTTTTATTTTTCTTAAAATAATAATAAAATAATACACAAGTGAGACAGGAAAGAAAAAGGACAAACAGTTCTTTCTGTAATCTTTTGATTAAAAGCATCAACAGCAATTTCACCTAAGGAAAGTTGTATTTTGTAGACCGCCTATCTAAACATCACATAATTATAGACTTTCTCCTTCTAAGTTTCTGCATTTTTCTAAAAGAGAAGCTTTATTTTTTTCAAAATGCTCCTGTATTTCATGACACTAATTCCAGATGGCACCGTGTGAATGTCATTAAAGATGAGGAAAGACCAAAAGATCTAAGAGCATAAAATGAATCCCCTTTCTTTCAGAAAAAATAAGTAATTCTTGTCTCATGGATTATTCCTCTGTGGGATTTTGGGCCTCAGTATAAAAGACCTCCTTTTGGAGCATAGGGATGAGTCAAACTGCAACAGAAAGCAAGCACGTCTCAGTAATTTAGTTTCAATTGCTCATTTATATCAATAAATACATAGTGTAAACAATGCAGTTGTTTTTAGCAGTGTACCAGAATAGCTGTAGATGTCTGCATGAATATACAATGGGATCTGTCTGATACATCCCATTTATGTTTTTATGATTTTGCAAGTAACAGTGTAAGTCTTATCAGCTTCTTCTGCATTAACTTAATGGGGAAAAATAAAATCCCAACATCTTCCTTCCCCAAAAGAGTCTGATGTGTAAGGAAAAAGTCACTCTGACTGAAGACTGCAATGGAATAAAAATAAATTACAGCTCATATCACCGTCCTAAATTTCCTGCCTTATTTAACAAGTTTATACTGAGAAAAAACAACATTAACATGGACTGACAAGCTGATGGGAAAGAAATTGTATAGCTGCAAATGACATCATGAGTATCTCTGTTCTCTGCAAGTTGGAAAAAAAAATTGTATCTGAAGACTTTTCCTATTTTCTGTATAAGAAAACATATTCTACTTAACTGAACTAGTTCTACAATAAAATCCTAAATAATAAAATTAAATATTTCTCTTTGTCTACAGACAGTTTACTTGGCTGCAAAATGGAAGGAAGATATAAACTTGTGATATTTCTGGAAGATATTTGAAAACCAAGGGGCAGTTAATTTTTTGAAGTATGTTGAGAATAGCATTAATTAATTAATTATTTTTTAAAGACCTAACCTGTTCCTTTTAACTCAGTGGAAAATATCCCCAAAGACATAAAAAGTGGCTTTACTGGTTCCGTAAACTATCCAAGTAATTGTCCATTTTGTTTTCAATCACTACTGAAAATGAATGTGTAGGATCAAGTATGAATATACTAAACAGTTACGGTACTTCCATCCTATGCCTCCATTTGGCCTACTTAGTAATCCTTAATGGATCCTTCCTCTATATTTGCAGTCTCCCTTTAAACCAGTGAAACTCTTTTGCATCCATTGAGGTCCTTTCTCAAGAAGTTTCACAGATCTACAACCTATTGCGTGAAGAACAAAATCTTCTTTTTCTCCTTTTGAACTGGGCTTTTCTAATGTCATTTGATTACCTCTGTCTGTTTGTTTCATGCCACTCATGACTTTCTAGACCTCTGTCATATCTGCTTTAAATGACCTCTCTTCTAAGCAAAATAATTTTCAGGCTACTAGAGGAATTATTATGCTATCATTTCTCATGAGAAAACTCTTTCATGTCTTTGGTCATACTTATTGTTGCCCCTGATTCTTTTCCTCTTCTAATATACCTTTAGAATGAGTGGAACAGAAACTGCACACTGTATCTGAACTGTGGATTAACCATGGATCTGCCAAAGGAGCACTCTGAGTGCCATGATGGACTCATTCATAGTATGAGGTGTGTTGAATGGGATATTAAGGTCTACAGTTTTCCAAACTGTTCACTAATGTGTGAACTCTGGTTTAGTGATGAGAGTTTTCTTGTTGACTTTAATGGGGTTTGCCTCTGCCTCCTTAATTTTATTTGGTTTGGGAGCTATATCTGTGTATGTATCAATGGATGGGAAGGGTGGTGTTGGTTAATGAGGATACATTGGATAGTGAGACCTGAGCATGATATAAATGGTGTGGAAAAAGGGATGGAAATTGTACTGATCTTGGCTGGGATAATTATTTTTCTTCATAGTAGCTTCTATGGTGCTCTGGTTTGGATTTGTAACAAAATCAGTGTTGGTAATACCAGGATGTTTCTGTTATTGCTGAGCAGTATCTACACAGGGTCAAGACTTTCTCACTCTTCCCCACCCTTGAGTAGACAGGAGGACCACAAGAATTTTGTATGGGACACACCTGGGACATCTGGCCCCAACTTACTAAAGGGATATCCCATACTGTATGATATCATGTTCAGCAATAAAACTGGGAGAAAGAAGGATGAAATAGACATATTCAGAGTTGCAGTGTTTGTCTTCCCAAGTAACCATCATGATAATGAAGCCCTGCTGTCCTGGAGATGGCTGAATATGTGTCTGCTGGTGGGAAGTGGTGAATCAATTCCTTGTTTTGCTTTGCTTGCACATGGCTTTTTCTTTACCTTCATCTTAGCCCACAAGTTTCCTCACTTTTACCTTTCCAATTCTCTTCCCCATCCCACACGGGGGAGTGAGCAAGCAATTCTGTAGTGTTTAGTTGCTGACTGGGGTTAAACCACAGCAACCATGAAGTTATTTGTTCCACTTTGTGGTCCACTGCAATAGTTGTCCTTTTATTACACCAAAGCTTTCCAGTTATTCCTGACCATTTCTTTCTCCTTTGAATTGTGGGGCTTTGCAGCTGCCTAGAATTAAACCACAATAATCACTCAAGACTATACAATACAAGAAATGTCCTTCTGTTAGACAACATGGTGGCAACTTCACAGAGCAGGCTACTGGTTTGCTTCTGTCTAAATAATCTCTATAGTCAGAGGTATAAGCATAGGCAGCCTATACTATGTATTTTTTTGAAGTCTGTGGGGGGTTTGCACTGTTTTAGAGGATATGTTAAACCAAAAACCCTACCGTGGGATAACCCACCTAGTCTTCCCCTCATGCAAACTTACTCCCCTTCAGTCAGTTTTCACTTTCTGAGGGGAAGTTCTAAAATGTTGACAAAACTGGTTTGACAATTTTTTAATCTTCCTTCAATCTGGGGATTCCCAGATGTGTGTACATTAAGGATGTGTTGATGAGAGCATCTGAGTTCTTAGCAGTCATATGTCAATATAAAACAAGCCTAATCTTTATTTCCCTGAACAAAGAGGCTATTAAGCTCAGAAAAAGAATGTTATCACCTCTGTCCACTTTTTCTTTTTTTTTTTTTTTATTCTTGAGTTCATGCACTGAATTTTACAAGTGTCCGATTTTGATACAGGCTGTAAGTTTAAGATTATATCCTTCAAGCATTCACTATCATCTTCTGAACCAGTAAATACGTGAAACTGCTCTAAGTCCTTTCAATTCATTTATCTCAAAATATTCATGCTTCCTTATGAATATCCTCTGCAGTAAAAACAAGGCTATTTAAGTGAGTTTGTTATAATTCATTATTGCTTTAACTTGTATTTTTTTCTCCTCTTGTAAAGTGTACTCCATGACTCTTGTGTGATTGTCTATTTATCTGTCTTTACGAAGGAAAACAACTGGAAAACAGAAGTCAGAGTCTTTAGGTCTGAGATAGGGGCATGGAGTTATGTTATAGAGAAGAATAGAATCATAGGGACATATGTTCCACTACCCTCTGGGATGAATTCACAGTGGTGGGATACTTTCTAGCATAATTCTTGAGAAAAAAATAGGTAAATGCACACTTCTACTCATTAATTAGAAAAAAAACCCCAATATAATACTGTTAAAGTTTGGCCTGCTCCTAAGAAATAAAAATTAATACCCCAGAAAGCTATTTTCTGTGTTTCTTAGTTACAAAATTATTTCTATTTCCTGAATCTCTTTCCTCTGACCACCACCATGGCATTGTGATAAATGCTGTTCTTCACAAAGTCATTCTCTTCTCTCTTCATCAAAGGCCAATTTTGAGATTTTCCAGGTAATGCAGGTGTTACGTTGTACACTTTGATCACCCTAAGGGAAGGCAGCATTTGCGAATAGTTGTCACAAGATGGTAGATAAAATATTGAAATCTTTTTCTATATTTGGAAGAGGAAATTGGGTATTTCCAGTCAAGTAAGGGTAATGCACTCTTTTTTAGTGTCACTGCTGCATTAATAATACCAGGATTCTAAAAGTGGGCTTTATATCCACACAACTAAATCCTCACCTGACAGTAGTCAGCAGAACTTTACTACCTCTGGAACAATAAAATATACTGGATAAGAATTTGATTCTTAATATTTTTTCCCTTTAATTGGATTTTATTCTCCTTTCATGTTCCAATTTCTCCTTCCTTTCCACCGACATATGCTTCCGCTATATTGAAAAACAAACCCTCAAATATTCTAGCCACATTTCCAGTGTTCAGCTGATTGTAAAGTTAAGCAAAGCATGTTCTGTTGGCCTTCTTTGCAGACACTACTTCCTCCTCCCTTCAAAGAAATGACTTTCTATTTCAACAACTCATTCCAGACTACAAAACCAGATGGATTGCTCTCTACTACATGAGTGAACATATTCTTGATCAGAAAGTAGCAATCATTGCATACATCATGTACAATGACACCAGGGAGGGAACTGTTTTTCATTGTGCCCAGTGAAGCATATTGATATACCTGTTTCCTATCTTGAAAATGTTTACAACAACTGGCGAAGAGGTTAGTGCTGAAACAGCATCATTAAGTCAAGTTATTCTTCTTGGCCACTTGTTGAAGAAAAAAGCTGCTGAAACAATTCCAGACTTCAGCTGGTCCTAGGGATGTTGCCCCTCTCTCTTCCTATGGGGCAATTCCTTACCAATGAAAAAGTCTGCTATGTGAGGGAAAGGAAAACATGAAGGGAAATGTTCTAGTTTATCGAAGTTCTTTGTTACGGTAAAGAATCTCCTTTTCTGGATAAGGGTCAAAGAAAATAACAGAAGTGAATATTGGGTACTGGTGAATTTGAAGAGAATAATGTAAGCTCTATTTTTTACAAGTGAAAATCATACATTTTGAGCCTGAGATAGAGTCAGAAATGAGATTCAGAAAGCTTTCTCAATATGCATTTGCACACATTGGATTTTCTTGCCTATGTTAAGCAGCTGTCCATTATTTAGCTCAAATGCAGACGTGTTCATTTAATCAGATGAGTCCCACACTCCATACTGACCAAATGAGGAACACATGGTATATAGAGTGTACAAGAAAACTCACACTGAAAGCTCTCTATTAAAGTGAGAAGAGGTTGTTACCTCTGCCATTTTAATGTCTTTTCCTACCAAATGGATGAAAAAGAAAGTTTTATGATACTTGGCCTTGGAGAATTCCAATATCTCCATTTTTTTATGAAAATAATTCTCAAACCTAGTTAAATGCAGGACCCTACTACATTTTTTTTCTTTTTTTGAGCTCTTTATATACAAAGGGAATAAATCAACTAATTAATTCTCTAGCTAGAGAATACTCTGTCTTAAACAGTGATCTCTGGACTTTCAGGCATAGGAGTGTTGATTTTTGTAGTGAAAATAGCTAAATTCTGTTCTAAATTTTGTGGAGTTCAAGCTTCAATTACTACTAGCAGGTGATAATATTTCATGGCCACTACTATGTAAAGACATAAACCAGGCGTTTTTAAAAATCATTTGCACAATTCGGTATACTAAGAATTTCCTGGCAAATTTTAAATGTATTTTCATACTGTTTATGGTACTGAGTATGGAATGGAGTAAAAGATACATCATGCCAAATATAATAGTGTTCAGGGGCCAAACTCCTCTCTCTTCATTCTTCCTTTTATTATATCAGCAAGGACAGAAGCGTAGTGGATGAGATTTCTGTCAACAGTAAAACCAGAAATGAACTGAAATGGCTGAAATCTGCAGCTTCCAATAATATGGACATTTCTGATTTGTTCTTTTGTCACTTATAAGGCAGAGTCGTGAACACTTATGCTAGGCATGTCTATTGAGCAATCCTTGTTATTGTCTATTGGCAGTCAATGGTCATGGATGTATGAGCTCTCAGAAATGCTGAGCATGGTATTGACTGGCAACTTCTGCTGTTGAACTGGAACCTTAGCCTTTAGTGTCAGCCATTTCATTAACCAAAATTAGTCTAGTTCCACCAAATTTCTTTTTAAAATAGAAGAGTTGCTTCATTTCAAACTGTGAAAGACAGCACACAGGAAACTGAAGACTTTGTTATGTGATGAAGGAGGAGTTAGTTCAAATCACTGACAATTTTCACAGATACTAGGTCCTCTGCCCTTCACATTTCAGAAAAAGATTGATGAAAATGTACTCACAGGAAAAAAAAAGGAGCTGAAAATTTGAATCTCTCAAGTGGAAGAAAGTTAGTGCTGGATTGATTTAAATCTGGAATACTGAACAAGAAAAGTGAAAAAAAAAGGAGCATCTCTCTGACTCACATTAAGCAGTTAAGTCAGTAGATACTCACACTGGACTCATTTTACATCATCTTCAAGTAGCTGCTGAGAATCTGTGATGCAAAGTGGGTTTCATTGTCCCGAAAAGAATTGAAATGCAAATATTATCTGGAATTAATGATTGTTATTTGATAATTCTCATTGCAGAGGTCTTAATACACACTCCTTAATGGTTTGCTCTAAACATTTTTTTTTCTCTTGAAATAAAGACAGAAACTTCTAAAAAATACTTCTTGGTATCACCATGCATATGTAGACTGTGGTGCACAGCTTAAAGAATTGTAAAGCAACAGGGTGTGATAAGACAGTGCTAGAGATGCTGCACACACATGGGAATTTTATTCTGTCATGGCTATTGCCTCTCACCAAACACATGAACAACTAATACAGATCATCATTCCAAAGATTAGGTCAGAACAGGGATGCTGTATCATCTCAAAAAGATCATCATGTAAATAAATATTTGGTGAACATCAGAACTTAACAGTTTATCATTACAAGATTATGCTACTTAAATAGGTTTATCATCACTACAATAGAGCTGTAACGAGAGCTAAAACTACGTTTGCAATATAACCAGCTTCTTGTTATGATTGTCCTGAATTTGTGCCAATCCCCTGGAGCTCCTCATACTACTGGGGGACCATAATTATTTAGAAAGATTTGAAAGTAAGTCAAAACTATCATTATTTTTCAAAACACATGTACATATCCACACCTGCAGTTGGCAGAAGTGTCACTGCTGGATGGTGCGTGAAACTGGGAGATGACCCTCGATGGCTATTGGAGTGCAATTAGAGCACTTGCAATTATAACAATAAAATTTATGCTTTTGAAAACCAATAACATTTTGGTTATGGACATGGTATTTTATTTATGTATCATTACCCCTGATCTGTAAATATCAAGTTGTCGGAGGATTTCAGATACTTTTTATTTGAAAAATTGGAGACTCGGTGACACAAAATTTATTCACAGGTACTTGAATCCAGAATATTTTGTTGAGGATGAGTGTGTAGTGTTATTGCTTCTATGTGAAGTTTGTATAACTGTAACTTTGGAATCAGTGAAGCACTTTCTAACATTGGGTAAGGTTTTCAGCTGGTAGCATATTAGATTTGTTTGTTTCACCTACAATCAACTCAGCTTTAGTCAATACAGTCTAGAGTGGGAGAAGACTAATGGAATCATCGAATATCACAAGTTGAAAGAGACTCATTAGGCTCATCGAGTTCCACTCCCTGGTCCTTGCCGGATTACCTGAAATTAAACCATATGACTAAGAGCATCATGCAGATGCTCCTTGAACTCTGACAAGCTTGGTGCCGTGACCAGCTCTCTGGGGAATCTATTCCAGTGACAGATCACCCTCTCAGTGAAAAATCTTTCCAAACACCCAGTCTGAACTTCCTTTGGTGCAGCTTTATTCCATTTCCTCGTGTCCTACTATTGGTCACGAGAGCAAGGAAATTGGCACCTCCTCTTCCACTGCCCCCCTTGAGGAAACTGTAGACTGCAATGAGGTCATCCTTCAGCCTTTTCTTCTCCAAGCTGAGCAAAATGAATTACCTCAGCTGCCCACCGTAAGTCTTGCCCTCGATGCTTTTCACCGTCTTGGTCACCCTTCTCTGGACACACTCTAATAGTTTGATGTCCTTTTATATCGAGGTGTCCAAAACTGCACACAGCACTCGAGATCAGGCTGCATCAGTGCAAGATGGCTTGGGTCACCCGATAGCAGCCTTGTAAGTTTTAACTCTGCTGCCCAAACAGCGCTGTTGGTGTCGTTTGGGAACCCTAACATTTGTATGACCCTTTCATAGGTCTGGCAGATATAATACAAAACCTGTAGGAGGCCTGTGTCCTTCTGAAGGAACAGACAGACACCTGACTGCAGTGATGTGGTTCCAACACTGGTTTCCTAAGAGAAAAAAATACATAAGTGTATACGCTAGTATGTGTCATAGAATAAACAAATAACATGAGCAGTTCCTGGTGGACTGAAATTATCCGACTCCCCTAAACATGGCGAAAATAATTTGCTCAATTTTCAGTGAAAACAACCCCAAACTACCTTTTCCATCTCTTCCAGATTTCCTACTATATAAGCTTGCTTGCTCACTCACTCACTCACTCACTCACTCACTCACTCACTCACTCACTCACCGCAGATGCCTGTGCTGATATGCAGACAGGTTGATTTTCAAAAACAGAATACCATGCCAGTCACAGCTCAAATCCAAGGCAAATTGTGTTTTTGTTTGCAAAAGATCACTTAAAATTGCTACAGTATGATCTCAGAAAACTGTGTATATTTGTGAAATGCTTTCAAGGTCTCTTCACAGTAACTGTTCACAAGTGAATACAGAGTGTATTCACTCACTAAAATTGAAACAATTTCTTTTATTCTCATAAAATGAACACAGTTTGAATAAGAAATCAGAATTCTGCGTTCTAACCAACTAAAGCTCACAAAAAAGTAACATTAAATTTAGCAGTGCACAAACCATTGTGACTGGTGCATCTACGTAAGATGTGTAATTATTAAGGCCTAGCTTATTAAGCACATTTGGAAATTGGCTGAATTGCTTGATTTGGTAAAAAATTACATGCTACATTTAATCAGCCCTCCTTTAAGGAACAAATGTCATTAAACACCACTTAATTAGCTGTTCCTACATCCCCACTGTGTGAAAAATTGTATCCTTGATGACTACAAAACATTTTTAAGGTCAAATGTGGTGAATAAAAAACTCATTGAATGCCCTCTGGTAATAGTCTACATAAAAGTGCAGTTCATTTGCATTAATTGAAAAGATTACTTCTGTATCACAGTTAATCAGAATCTGATGTCTGTACTGTACAGATGAAGAAGACCTTCCCTAGCTAAGCTTACATTTTTATTATTTTTATTTTTACAAGTCTGTTAACTTGTCATCGTGGATAGATATGAAAATACCTTCTTGCTCTGTTAATTTAAGATTCCTGCTTTTTAGCACACCAGCATGCCATGATTGGAGAGAGGAGAAATGGACAACAAGAGACAGAAATTGACAATTTTGAAAAAAATAATTGTTTTTCTCTTTTTTTTTTCTCTCTGTAACTAACACGATATGTCCTTCTGTGTCTGCATGAGATCTGAAATCCATCTCACTATCATTCACTCAGTAAAGCCTTTACTGGCTGTTTACTGCCTTCTTGCTTCTCCCTGCCTCTTTGTAATGTATAATGCTGTGTGCCTGAGACATCATCCTGGTTATTTCACCAAGACTTCTGAGTGTTACTCCTTTTTGGAACAGGCATGTCAAGAGCCAGATTTTCGGCAAGCTCCAGCAAACCAGTCAAAGAATCTGAATCACTGGTGACATCCCCTGATGTATAAAACAAAAAGAGAAGAAAAAGTGCAATATGAAGATCAGATTTTATTTTTAGATAGGGAGCTATGGAAGGTATTGTGGCTTGTGATGAAGATTTCATCTGCTCTCTAAGCAAACTGTGGGAGGGATGTCATCATGCTCCCTGGCCAGAACTGAAACATAGACCCTAGCAGGCTTACTAAGAGTCAGATTTCCTTAGCTAGTAAGAATCAGTTCAGTATTACTCGAAAAATGTACTGATCCAAGGTTTTTCCATGATACTTGATTTCAAAGGATGCACACACAAGACCACTTTTCTTCTGGATATATTCCTAGAGACATAACCCCTAGGACAGTGAGCTTGCCAAGGATATTTAATGGAAGAGTTCTTGCTCATGGGAGATAATCAGTGGATTTATTTCTTTCTTGAGCTCTGAGTGGATGAAAATGTGGGAAGAATGATTTTATTCCTCTGGTATTTTTTGATTCTACAATGACTTTCCTAAATTTTGGTATAAAATAAACCAACAAAGCAAACAAAACCCAATATACACTAGTCCTACCTTTACTTTGCAATGCCCTTGGAATTCAGAATGCTTGAGATTACGTTGGTAGGTAAGATTTTAGTAATAGTTCTGTAGGTTGGAGCAGAGCTTGTAACAGGTTGCCTCCATGTCAAAGAGGCTCATGACACACAACTTTAATTAAAGCTTTCTGCCTGTTCCCTTTCCATTTCTTCCTCTACCCAATCAAGAAAAAACCCTTGTTTTTCTTCTCTTTAATTGACTGAAAATATGTTTGTTACTGAACAAATATTTCTGAGGTGATGATGTGGAGAGACTTTCTTATTTTCAGGGTTTTTTTTTGATTTTTCTTTAAAGTTGTGACAACAGAGTTATTCTATGTGTCTGTTATTGTTTTATTATGGTACACAAGTGTTATATGCCTCTCATGGGATCTTCAAAAAGTGGTTTTGTCATACAGTTTCCTTTCTCATGTTGTGTTTTTTTTTAACTTTTCTTTTAGCCAAGTTAAAGGATACAGAAGAAGTACTTAGAATACTCAGTTTTAGAATCCCTTCAAATAGTGGAACAGAGAGGTGATTAGTGCCTGACAGCATATAAGAGGCATTTGGGCAATGCCCTTAATAACATGCTTTAACTTGGTCACAACAATGCCCTAAATTCGTCAGATAGCTGGACTAGATGATCATTGTACATACCTTCTAGCTGAAATAGTCTATTTCTATTCCATTCCATTCCATTCCTCCTATCCTATCCCATCCTATTCTATCATCTTCTAACATGTTAATTTAATTGCAATCTCTGGAAGAAGAAGGAGGATAACCAAAACAAAGAACAGCCAGAAAACCCTCATGCAAATTCAGAAGTCAGAATTAAAACAAACAAACTAAAAAACCCTCTCAATAAGATCAAAGCTTTTGTAAATTAAATAACACCCAATGCAAATATGTTACTTTTCAGTTTCTTGCCACTGCATGATTTTCTTACAAATATTTATGACAAAAATAAACTGCACAGGATTTCTTTTCAAAGGCAGCACTTTACTGCTTGTAGTTCTGTTGAGAGCTAAAAAGTGGCATTCTCTTTAGATCTAGAAGTAATGTCTTATGCTTACAACGGTAAAACACAAATGTATTCCTGAGATAGAGTTGAAGGATAGGAGAGGCATATTGTGAGGACATTGTTTATATGTAAATGTTATATTCTAATAAATATTATAGAGATAGATATAAATATTTTTCAACAAATTTGAAGAATACATTTTAAGGAAACATGAAACATTAATAACTGTATGAGCAGAGGCCACAGTCTCCTTTTCTTTACTGATGAAGCAGTGTCTCAGTAACATGTTTGCCAAGGAGGCAAGGTGATCTCAAATGTTCTTCAGTTTCTTACACGAAAAAGGTCTGTCCCCTGAGTCTTTGTTATCTGTTGAGCTCTTCTGAACTTAGCAAATTCCTTTAAGATCTTTGGCTCTGCTCCAGCATAATTCTCTGCAAATTCTAATAGGAGTGTTTCTAAATAGTCTCTTGAAAAATAACTAAGAACAAACTCTAACATAACAAATTTCTCTTTCAGTACTCAAGTGTCTTCAAACTGTCCCCTTGGTCTCATGATGATAAACCTCTGAATGTCATAAAATAACACTTAAGGCCAAGATATATTGAGTTTTAATAGTGAATTTACTTGCAATAGGAACTGTTCTTTGGCTCTCTGCTTTTCTTTAATGTTTCTTCTCTCCTTTCTAATAGCATCTCTTTTTTTCCTTGCATGCATAGGATAGGATACTGCAAGGTAACGTAAACTTCATACAGTAAGTTCTTCTCTCAGATTTTTATAAGCTTGCAGTAGGCTGCATTTAAGGGTTATTTTTAGTATTATAAAAATGTTTAAAGTCAGAAATTACCTCAGTAAAGCTCTGCTCCATTGTAGTTGGTGAGCCCATTGTTTTGTTGCATGTTATCAAAAAACTGCAGAAGCATTGTTTTTATGCAGTATATGCATAAAATAGATAATATGGTACAATTGCTAATGATTTTATGCACATACACATGCATGTATGCAAATAATATTGGATATTATCTATTTGGTAGTTTTCCTCTAAAAAATTTAAAGTTTTTATTTTATTATTAAAATATTTTTTTCTAAATATTTTCCTAATATTTTGGTGATTTACTCTCAAAAGAAATTTTCTCTAGAAGTATTTGAATTTAGTATTTACAGCTTCTTTAATCAAATAAGAATATTCTGTAAACTTTATCTTCACTATTTAGTCTCTTTTTAAACCTATTAGTTTTCTTTCCTACTGCATTACATTATTTAACGAAATGGCGTTTAGTTAAAAGAAATGTTTCCTCATATCCAGTGTGAATCTTCCTCATTGGCCTGTCTCCAGTCTCCCATCATTATCTGTCAGATTCTCGTTTATTAAGAGAACAGACAAGGAAGACAGTCTTGCAGGTACTTTATGAAGACAGATGAAAAAAGTTCTACAAAGGCAGGTACCAATTTACCAGTATCTTATCTGTGACTGTCAGCAGTGTAGAAAGTGGATATGCATCAAGTATTTTCCATTCTCATGAACTTTCATCCCTCTTTGTGATAATTAAGGCATATTATCATAATATTAGGGAAGATTTGCACTGTTAGTGTTACTTCGGTACATGAATTACAGTACAGTCTTTGCTACAAAATGAGTAGCTTTTATTCACTTTCTAGTGATCCGTCCTTCTCCTTCCAGTAAGGTTAACCTTATGCATTTATTTTTTTAAATAAGATGGGGCAGAACATGCAATTGATTCAAGCTTCTCACAATCCTCTGTTGTCTGTGTGTGTATCTGTCTGTGTGTCATCATGATCTGGAGCCAGGAGCCAGACCTTCTAGTAGTATAGCTGGATCTGGTTGTTGAAAATCACAGGCATCTGATGTGATTTTAATTAAGCATTAGATGTTCACTGATCACTTAAATTACACAGGTAAGTCTGATTGGACTATGCCTGGCAAAGAACAAACCAGAAAAAAATGTCGTGTATTTGGCCACCAGCTGTAACAGACTCTATATATGTAAATAACTAAGGTGGAGGCTCACAGTCTGTATCTGGAAGAGGTGTCTGGGAAGATTGCAAGCTGTCCCTGGCAGCCCAATGTCCAAATTCAACAACAAACACAGCAAGAATATAGAATAACTATTCTGACTCTTTGGGATCATGAACTGTAGGTACCAAGATAGGATTTAATTTAGTTACACAAGCATTTCAAAAACAACGTTTCTGAAACATTATTATTCCTGATGCATGACTGGGGCAAAGAAGGAAAACTCCATAAAATCATTTTGTAGTAGATTCCTGGTCCTCCCATGCAGAAATGGGAATACTATGAACATGAGAAGGGCATGAGGGAGAACTATATGATCTTTAAGGTCCCCTCCAACCCAAACTATTCCATGAAATTTTGAAAAAAAAGAAAACCAAACACATTCATATTCATCTCTTGTGTGGCTGCTGAATCCATCATGTCACCCAGGCTATGTGCTGGTGAATGACTATAATGTCTAATATTTAACAGCTTTCTTGATTTTAATCCCTTCCTGAGCAATGCTATTTCTTGGCAGAGCCTGCACATTCATCTGAGTCAGAGAAGAAGATATTTTTGATCTGGTTTTGACTTTAAGACCACTGGAAGCCTTTTAGTCTGATTGAGGAATGATAGCACTGAAAAGGACTTTGAGACCTCAGAAACTAATGTTTTGTCACATTAGCTCTAGGGCATTTTGTTTTGGAAAAAAAGATCTAAAACAAAAGCAAATCCCTTTTCCCCACCCATGTGAAGAAATGCGACTTTCTATCATTTTGTTCCAGGGAACAAATTTCAGGAAAACTTGTGTCATTGGTTTGTCTTGTGATAATCAAACTGACCCTCCCTTCCAATGTTGTTCCTGAGCTTTTTTTGGGGGGGATAGTCACTGTGTACTCATTCTGTGAAAGATATTTTTTACAGTGGCAAACAGCTGATTTATCTTCCTTTTCTTTTAAAGGCTGCAGTAGATTTGAAGGTTGATTTATTTTGTCTGTATTATTATGGGCAACATCACTTGGTCTAATGATTAATTATTCATGTCTGGATATAAATTACCTTCTTTGCTCTAGATAATAACAGATTATTTTTCACCCCTGCTATATGTGAATTATGAAAGATAGTTATTTCTTTAATCTCCAGCATATCTTGCTATGAAAGGGTTTATGCATTTAATTCTCTCGGTTCAGCGAAGAAGTGATCTTTTAAGACAAACTAGGATGAATGTATAGCTGCTGTCAGAAATATTTTTCCTTTTTAAACATACTTTAGAAGACAGAGAAAAATGACACAAAGACAGATTTCTTTTGCCTTATTTTCTTAAAAGTTCAATTCAAGTGGATATGCAATAGTATTCGGAAGCCATTGAAAACATTAGAACATCTATTTTGTTCTGCTGTGTTTTGTATCCAACCCTTCAGCAAGCAGACGAACCTTCCCTCCCCTGGGCTGTCTGGTGAGCTAGCTTTTTTGATGGACTCTGAATTAGATTTCAGAAAGATGGGAGTTCAAATCTGTGTTGAATTATGTGAAAACTCTGCAGCTTTGAATACTCTTGTACTCTCTGTAGCTGGTTCTCATATGCAGAAATTAGAGTAACAACTCTATCCTGTCATGTGGAGAATCTTTCAACTGCTCCTTAAGATGAGGAGAATTGCACCCAGCAACTAAGCTGACTTGATCTCTTTTGATCGTAACGGAAACCCGAAGTGGCTCCAGAACAGCTATTTCTGCCATAGGCAAGTATGTTTAATCAGGTGAACTTTACCCACAGTTAAGGTTTGGACGGATGGCTGCATGCTGTCAGACAGTTCAATATATTGCTTTTAGAAACTGATTTTCTTCAGTAACAGCTGATGAAATCTGCTCCTTCTGCTTTGATTCTCTTTATAATGTGTCTCCTCACATAGACAGGAAGAAGTACCAGTCTTTTGGTTATCTGAGAAATTGCACATGTTCAGTCACACCATTTATACAACCTATCCATTCCATTGTAGTATGTGCTATTGCATACCGATGTATTTACCTTTGCAATGTATGTTTGGTCAAGTATCTTCCCCCATCTTATTGCTACTTCTGGTGAGAAAGATGACATCATCCACATGTTTATATGTTAAAAGTAAAATAGAGTATCAGAGATCTTTGTTTAGACAACAACAGCCACCTAAAATTCATTGCTTTCTCTTCATATAATTAGAATTTTTTTCCATTGGGCACCATGATGTAACTAATCTTAATATGTCCTACTTGTTCTCAAGTTGAAAAAAGGTCATTATGGAGTGCAAATGCTGTTGGTAACATACTGCTATATTAAACTTCCAGATGTCAGCTTTGGCAGAGGAAGCCATCAACAATTCATGACATTGTAAAAACATTTCTTGACGATCCATTTACGATGAAGTATTACCCTGCCCTCTTGACAGGAAATGCAATATTATGTTAAGTATAAATAAATCAAAAATACAGTTGCACTTGCTTGAATTATGATGGTCACTAACTGCATTTTGGGAAGAAAAAGCAAATTTGATGTCTGAGTAATGTCTCTGGTCACTCACGCCCAGCATTTCTGAGGTTCTCTGAAATCCACAGTAGCAGAATAGGGCTTCAACGGAACACGTTTGTGCTTCTGTGGTAACCCAACAGGAGACACCCTTCTACGCACTCATTCCTCCATTTTAAGAAGCCCCAATGGGAACTCTGGTACAGCAAGACCCTTGACCCATCTCCGACAGTGAAATTCAGTGTTAGTCCAAGCTGGGAGGGGAGTGGACCAGCTCTGATTCTGAAGGTACAGCAGCCCACCCACCCAAACTCAGCTTGGTCCCCTAGCACAATAACCTCTCCTAGGCAAATGTTAGTGGTGAAGCTGCACAAAAACTTATCAGCCACAATTTGTTCCAAATTGATTTTTTTCTGCCAGTGAAAAGGAGAGTATGTGCTAGATAAACAGATCTATCTTCAAGCAAATGTAACCCTCTAAGAGGAACTTGTTAACAGACAACTAGCATTCTTCTGATGTTATTTGCTTTTAGATGGATACTCATAAGAAGATCTTTTTAGGGGCTAATCCATTCCATAAGACATGAAAAAGTATAGTGAAAAATTATAAATATTTGTTGGGAACAGGCTAAAAAGGGGTTTCAGCTGTAATATTTATTCATGATAGCATGATTCATGATAGCAGAATACTTAAACTGCATAAAATATACTCATCTTTTGAACTTGTTTTGCTAGCATCTCAAATGATGGATTCAAACAGTTTCATAATCAACTAGTTTACTGTAATCTCTTCTCAGTGTTTTGGAAGTATTATTAACTCACTGGCTTATTTATTATTATGTGTAATGTATGAAAAAGAGAGTGTTCTGTTGACTTTAATATCTGAAAAAGTAATATATGAGAGTGAAAAAGCAGTAGTTGCAATTAATTATAGATGTAGATATGATGACAGACTCCCTGTTAGTGTATATTGGCCTAGTCCTATTGAAGTCAATAGAGTAAGACCAATTTACAGCAGTAGAGGAGCTGATTTAACAGGCGTTGGAAGAAGATGTGCTGGGATTTTCACAAATTTGAAGAGAGAGACAGAGTAGTGAAAACAGCAGACAGCTTGTTATTGTATCTGTATGTATGCTATTAACCTTCACACCTGTTTGTGTAAGCACTGCAAAACCAACTTTTTTAACATGTGCAGGAAAGGTGTAAATTGCAAGGGTATCAGCTGAGGGACTTTGCATGAACACAAAGATTGTTGAAACCCAATCTTGGTGTCACCTAAAATGGTAAAGCTCTTCTTTTTGAACATCAAAGAAGTACATCAAAGTGTACCTCCTGATGCTTTGGAAGCTAGTTAAACAGATTCAACAGTTATCTTGTAATAAGCTTTGAAAAAATATCTATGCGTAAATGAGATAGAATATTTTGAACTATGAGACCCTTTCTAAAATTATGTGGAGTGAACAAATAGTAGGTATAGTTATAACCTCCCTTTCATTTTACTTAGATGTATTTTAACCGACTTTGATGGCAATGTGCAGGATTTACATCATGTAAGGATAACTCAAAACAGGCATTGAAATAGCAAAGTGATAGAGAGATTAGTTTTGATAAATTGCAGGAGAAAAGTAGGGAATAATCGGATAACGTCTTTCAAATATTAGTGGAAAAATAAGACTGATTTTGATTCCACTCTGTGAGTCAGAGTGCCTTTTCCTTATGCTTTACAATCTGACTACAAGGAAACCTACTTAGCATGAAGGTTTTGGTGAGGGGGCTATTTTTATAATGCAATGATTCATACCTCCTGTTTCATATAAAATGTTATTTTGTGCTAAGCAAGGGGCTCAGTGTGGCAGTCTGGGTGCCAAAACTACCCATACAAAATAGAGGCCTCCTCTCTAGCACTGGAAGAACTTGTCCTACAGCCAAACTCCAGACTCTTTTACTGGAAAGAAAAAACTTTGAAACATGCTGTGCACTAAAAATCAACTTTCAAAATTTGGTCATTGGAATTGGTCATTGGAATGCGCTGCCCAGGGAGGTGGTGGAGTCGCTGACCCTGGAGATGTTTAAGGGGAGACTGGATGAGGCACTGAGTGCCATGGTTTAGATGATGGTTGGTGTTAGTGTTGGTGTTGGTGTTAGTGTTGGGTTATAGGTTGGACTTGATGATCTCAGAGGTCCTTTCCAACCTTATGATACTGTGATACTGTGATACTGTGAAAATCAGCCATTCTTATTTATTTTATTTTTATTTTTCTTCAAACGAGAATGATGCTGTCATAACTCCAAAGAGTTAATTTGAAATTAGAGGAATTTCTGTATTCTCTTTCCTCCTGCAGCCATGAGAACACAGAACTGCAGATGAGGCCTGGATGTCTTCTGATGTTCCAGACAGTTGCAGAGAGACACCTGAGCTGTTTCAAAACTCAAGGTTCAATAGGATATAGCTTTGTTAATGGTGAAGATGGTGCTGTGTCTGTCCTGGGACAAGGAGCAGCTGAGAGAAGAGTGTGAGTAGACTGAGGTGTAGCAACAACAAGGGAAGTCCACAAAGGGAGAATGATGGATAAGTGAGGTCTCTGTACCAGAGAGAGACAGGCCCTCCTATTCCATTCCTCTGGATGCAACAAACCAGACCTGACATGCAAGAAAGAAGTGAACAACCTAAATCTGATTGTGCATCCATATGGCTTCCTCCTTGACAGCATGTAAAAGACACATATCCCTCTTGCAAAAGGCTCCACCAATCCAAAATCCATAGTGCTTAGCTGTGCAACTGTCAGAGGACTTTGCTCCCTTATCTTATTAGAGTCCTTATCATGCATTGCCAAAGAAGACAGTATGATCCCACAAAAAGAGTTCTGTATTCTGTTAGGGAGAACATAGACTCTTGAATAATTGTCATAAAGAATGTAACACACAAAGGGGACTGAAAAGGGAAAGAGTACAAAAATTAATGTCTCTATACAGATGCATACAGATGTTCATATAAAGGTAATTCATTAATCTTGATAAAATCAGCTGAGATTCTCAGAATTTCATCTGAAGATGTGGCATTGTTAGTTTACATTTGTAAGGGTGACATTATGTACTTTCTGCCTTTCTGACATTTTGCATTTCTCTGATATACTACAGCAATACATCATCAATATACCATTCCTCTTATAATGTATTGCTGTGTTATGCTGTTAAAGTGACTTTTCTTGATGACACACTAAAGTAATACATCTTTAGACAGATGAAGTGTAAGAGCAGTGGACTCTCTGTCTGTCACATGTAAGGGAGCATGGGGAAATAAAAGATGTGGTGGCAGGGCCCAGGGAGAAACATGAGGCTGAGCATGTGCCAGGCTTTGTGGAACACAAAACACACTTATCAGGAAATACATAGGAAGTCACTTAAAGGACAGATTAAATGGGCTTGTCATGGGCCTCAGAAAGCATGTGGATACTGCATATGTCTGGTACAGTAGACTTAGAAAAGTCAACAGCAAGAAGTACCATGAGAAAATTCAGAGTATGTTAAAATGATGGCTGTGAAGAATATTCCATGGAGATTCAAAACATTGGATTCTTTTAAGACTAAACTAATGCATTCAAGATACAGCTCAGGAGGCCCAGCTTCACATCTGGCTCAGATGAAATGAGTTTGGCACTGCAGACCTGTTCCTCCAGTGAGTTTGTCTTCATTCAGCTGTTCTGCGGCGCAGTAGTTCAAGGCAATTAGAAAGTTGTGCTCAGAATCAAAGGGACTCCCTGCTGCTGAGTTTCTAAGTGTTAGCAGGGATGTGCTGGAGAAACTTAGTGATCTTCAAGTCAGGAGTCTCCTGCAGAAGAATGTGCATAAAAGATGCTGCAGTAAGACACAGCAAGACACATTGAGATTCTCCCTTTACTGAAAGTAAACAAAACAAAATTCAGGGAGAGGAGGCATGCAATTGAATTCAAAGGCATATCCTTTTCTAAAAATTTCTCAAAGAGAAATGTCTTTCATTGAAAACTGGATAACTCACTATTGTAATTCATTGCTACAGGAAGGTGATGTGTCAATATCACTGGGTAGCTTTGAGATTTAAGAATAGAGCTGAATCGTGCCATAAACACAGATAACAATGGTCCTAAAACAGCAAGAGTACAACTATGAGAGCTATCCAATCCTATTTTTAAGGAATAGTGTGACCCACTGAGGTCAGACAAAATTGTCCTGTAACGTGTCACACTACACAATCAGATTCACTATAATTTCGTGCTCTTTTATGAAGCAGTTATGCTGACAACTGTTAGAGATGGAGACTTGTTCCAGCTAGTCCATTGGTCTGTTCCTAGGTGACAACTTCTTTGTGCCTACAGATAAATCCAGGGAAGCTGTAAAAGCTGCCTAAAGTGCAAACTGAGCAACGCTGAGCTTAAAGAATTAGCCTTTCACAATCTGTTTTCTCTCCATGTATAATAAACTGAGGCAACATGACTAATAAATTATAAATTAATAATTTAGGTCTTATGTAGCACCTCTTATCAGAGCAGCTCTGAACATACTGAAGAGAATACAGAAACTAATTCGTGTAGTATGCCATCGGGACAGGTATGTTTGTACACATTTCACAGCTTGCTAAAATATTTTATGCTTTTCCAATTAGTGTAGTCCATAGTGTCCACAATCACAGAGCAGTCCCCTGTAGAACTAGATGCCTTGCAAGCTCTGTGGTCCCTGCAAACTGAGAGTACAATCTGAGTATAAGGCAAAGAGAGGAATTATGCACAGGCAGCTGGGAAGAACAACAACCAAATGGGGAGCGGGCAGAGATTTCTGTGCTTGCATTCCCCAGCTAATTTCAAGTTTTCTGTAGACATGCACAACTTACGTCTATGGTTTTAATCAACACTCAACAATGTAGTTATGGATAAGGAAAGTCAAGAGTATTTTTATTTTCATTTATTTTCTCCCACAAAATCCTGGAGTAGCAGAATGACTTCTATTCAAAAGCAAGTTGCAGAAACTCATGGAGAAGATAGCTCATTTCTTGCACTTTTACTTTTGATAGGCCATGACCTTATGTGAAGTTTATTTGCCATTATGTATCACAGCTAGCAAACTCCTGCTCTACAACTTTCCATCTTCAAAAACAAGAACAAGATAAAAAATTGGGGCTGCAGGGTATGTAACTTATCTAGTGATCTCTCCAGCAGACACTAATGAGACCACGGGGAACGTGTAAAACTCCACAAAGAACTACATTTTTGTTGCAAATTTTCTCTTCAACTCAAACCTTTCAATAACTCCCAAATTTATTTTCAAGTAATTTTCTTAAGGTTTTTCCTGAACATACAGATTTCCATCATGCACATAGAAATGAGTTACTTGTGAATCACACCCTTTTGCTTTTTTTGAAAGTATGTGAAACTGTAGTGGAATGCAGGGAGCTGAGCACTTGAAAATCTAGCCACAACTATTTTGCTTTAGGTCAGATAACTAAGACTCTGTCACTCGCTGTAACTTTGAGACAAAAAGTAAATGAATAGAGACAGTTCATTGCTTATGTTTCATAAAGCTGGGACAGAGCAAATATCACAGCATGACAGGACACATTTGGAGAGACAAAGAACAGGGGATATTTATTTCTAAATCTTCAGTTATTATTCTAATGTCATATAGAAAATGTAAATGAGAATTTCAGTGAGTTCAGTGAAGCAAATTAAAAATATTCTTTACAAATATTTTCTATATCTATGGGTAGTAAAAAGACAGAGACTAGAAAGCTTTTCAATTTTAAGGCCCCGTCCCTAGTGACACTCCCCCATTTCAGGTTAATAAACAGCCTGCAGTCTTGCAAATGTATTTTAGTGGGCTTTTTTCCTTCTGCTGGAATTTATTAATTATTTGCTTTGTTCCAGGCTGAGAGGTTTTTTTTTTCCATTTTTCACATGAGGTAGTTTCCAAGATGGTCATAAACTAAAATTATTTTTGCTAATGAATTATTTCTAAACCAGAAATAACTATGGAAAAGTAAACACCAATGACGATGAGTTTAAAACCATTTCAATAGCCCAGAAACCAAGACAATGTATAACCATTGGTTAATCTTTTTTCAGGAAAGAATTTAAATGGATACATAATTTTTCTCATCTGTCTAAATGATTTTTTACTGAATCAGACAAAGGTCACCCAGAGAGGGTTAAACTGCTATTTACACAGTGTAAAATCAAGCAGTTTTTACTTAAGTCGAACTCTCACAGCATAGTGTTCAGTAATTCTCTGTTCTTCTCATGTAAAGTGGGTATAATTAAGGATGTAAGTAAAGTCTCCATTTCTTCATCCATTTGCACATGAAAGGTAAATACATCTGAAATAAAACTGTATTTAATAAAATAAATAAATCCATTATTATAGTATCGAATCTAAGATGTATACTGCATTCTTATTTGCTGTCTTATAAAAGATAAGATTACTGTATACTTGTATTTTTATTAATTTACAATGTGGCAGTTAGAGTGGTATTGTCTTCCATACTATTGACACATTGAATAATTTGCACGCACACGAATACCTATTATTATTTGAGATGTTCTGAGTTACCTTCCTTTTCCTGTTCAGGAAAGTAAATGTCTCCCATTGGTCATGCAGGCTACCTCTAGCCTCCTGTTGTTCTCTCCTGTACCCCAAGGTATTTGACAAGATGCTTGATGTCAACACTCTTAAAAGTCAATGAGATAAGCAACATTCAAAAAAAAACCCCACTTACGTTGTCTCTGCAGTCAGAGATAAAAGTCAGCTCTTCTGAAAGATGATTTAAATCACTCTGGAGGCCCATTTTAGGACACAACGAATTGCCTTCTGGAAGCATTCGTCTTTGATCACAGAAGGCTATTTGAGACATTAAGAATGTTTGTTCACTCTTTCATTATGGAAATAGTTTTCTTCCCTTAAGAGTAGTTCTAAAGGAAAACTGTCTGGTTTTAACTGTGAACTTCACAACCTTAGCACGTTAACAATCTCTGTTATGTTCAGATTCTCACATCACACCCTCATTGTTGCACTACCTATATCCTTTCTGGTAACTACATGGCATCTTTATATCTAGGGTGGGTGTTTCATCTTTCATAAAAATTTGTAGAGCACCAAAGAGGTGGGAGAGAAAATCAGATTTTATCTAACTCACCACATTTAAGGTTTTACATTCCTATCTGACTATCTTGTCCAAGTAAATCTGATGGCAAATGGCTACTATAAAAGTGCTACCTCCTGTCTATCTATCTCTTCACCTCAAGAGCTCCTTAGAAAGGGAATTCAACAAAGAAGGGATGCTCTGTGAACAGCTGGTGGAGAAAAGGGTAGATAAATAGAAAAGAGTAGTGGACATGCTCAAAACATGATTTTTTACATTATTTCTTTTCACAAATAATTCATTACAAAAAGCTAGTTACATTATAAATCAGAGAAGATTTGTTATTATAATACAGTATGGTATTGCAAGCCAATGATCTCTGTCGAATGCATTCAGGAGGAACAGAAATGTTACTATGAACTTGAAGAATTTTTTCCAGCACAGAAGACAAAAATCACAGAAAGAAAAAGGAAACTAGAAAACTTTTTTACTAAGGAAAAAAATAAAAACCACTGGTGCTTTTTATATGATATTTTCTGCAGTATGAGAGATATAGAAGAATTTTATAACCAAATGCAATAGATCACCTGTGCTTCGTTTTGAGCACTGTAGAAAAAATACTGTGTAAAGCTGTTAAGTTCGCTAAAACACCTACTAGAGAAGGGAGCAGCTAGAGGAAAGTACTGATACAAAACTACAGTTACTTGAGACAACCAAGCGAGGCACAGCTACTACAGTCAAACATCAAAAAGTCAGTTCAGTTTCAGTTTGGCTCTTGTGACCAACAAGACTTTAATGTTTAAAAAGCTGCGTGGAAACTACTGCAGAAAAAAGAAAGTAGCTTGTCAGTCTAGCAGATTACTATCAGTATAATTTTACTTTAAGAGTTAGTTGTATCAACAGGATGTCTGCTTGTTTATCTATCCTTGTTATCTTTTCTTCTCCTTAAATAAAAAAGAAAAAAAAATACTGGCCACTTGATTCACATTTGGTGAAAAGAGAAAAATATGCTCAATTGGGAATTGGAAGGTTTAGTATAATAGTGCCAGGATCCTGTTTGGTTGGATATTGATTTAATCTGTTTGGGGGGTTTGTTGGTTTTTTTGTGGTTGTTGTTTATTTTTTGTTACTTTTTAATTGTTTGCTTGCTTGGGTTTTTTAATAGCAACCTCTTTAAATTTCACTTTTAATTAAGTCCTGGTAGAACACTTCTAGTTGTCGTATAATGTTTCTGAAGGCTACTGAGGAGCATCCTTTGCTTTTTCAGTGGGATGGGCAGACCTAGTGGTTTAGTGCTGAGGTGTTTTTTTACACAGAACTGCTCTGGAATTTTGAAACTGAGGGAGCAGAAAGAACAGAACCAACCATATCGTCTATAACACTGTATATGAATATGTATTTATATACATATGCCCTGGTGCAGTATTTTCTCATCTAATCTTTTTACGGTATTCCTTATTCTTCCTTTAGGTTCTTTTTTGGCTTTAATAGCTCTAGAATTATCTTTTCAGATGTAGCCCATTAATTCTTCTGTAGGAATTCATGCACAGTCAGCTCTGCCTTGCTAATGACTACAGAGGAATAATGGCTAATGCCCACTGAGAAGGATATGCAATATTTTTGCTTGTTCTTGATTTATTGAAATATTTCTGTACATTTCTGCATTTTCATTTTTTTATGGACTCTGAGAAAAGAAAGCACTTCAGAGTCATCCAAGATAATGGTCTATTTCTGGTCAGTGTGAAAACATGGACCTTCCTGGAAGGGGGTAATCAGAGGCTGAGAAAGGAAAAAAATAATAATACAATACTTATCTACTGCATTTCTAACTCTGGGACAAGGAATATCCAAAGAAATTGTCAGTAAACACATGAAAAAATAGAAAAAAAAAAGAGATTCTTTTTCTTACACCACATGATTTAATGGTAGAACTTACCAGGTCTATGTATTGTGGTTTGTGAAAGAACGTAAATTATCAAAACTAACCAAATTTAAAAAGGTCATAAATATATCTAAGGCTATAAAAGACTGAACAACTTTCCAGTTCAAGAAATTCCTAAGCTACTGCTCACTAGAAACAGTGTGGGTCATAGCTAAATCTTTCCCTTGTCCTTATACTCACTATTAAATATTAACTAACATTTGTCATCAGACTAAGTGGGTCCTTGGTCTCATTCAGTTATTCTCTTGTGTTGCTGCTTACTTAGCAGGTCAAAGAAACAATATCTGCAGAGTACTGACCATGAAATAAAACTGGTCAATGGGTAAACAAGAACAGGACAATATAAGTATATATATATATAAAAGAAATTATTAAATTAAGAAATTAATAAGAAAGTATATTTAAAAAATAAGAAATTATTAAAAAGTCTTCCTCATATTTCACTGCCATTAGGCATGGGGTTTCTATGGTTCTGGTTCAAATTCTGTTCCTTATGCAATATTGAAACCCTATTTTTCATATTCATTCTTCCATTGCGGAATAGTTGCTATCTATTTCTAAAAGATTCCAGGTTATACACATAAACTGTGCCACAGACACTCTGGGAAGGAAATACATTCTATCTCTTATATAGATTGCAAAGTGTGTTAAAATCCTTGTGTTAAAATAATGAATGCAGAGGCTGTCATTATATATTGATGCTTCATCTTTTTGAGATTCTGAACTCGACTATCGTATTTATAAATAAATGTCACAAATGACGATTTTAGAACAGAATGTAAAGGCTGGTAATTAATAAGAGCTTCCTGAAAAGCCAAACAACACACAAACTACAGAAAAGCAAGCACCTTTCTTTTTTTTTTCCTCTATATCAAAAATCATTCAGCATTCCCAATGCTGGCAAATATTTGCTTTGTGAAAGCCATGAAATTACTAGACCACTGGAGGAGGCTGCTGACAAAAAAAAAGCCCAGTTGCCTTTGTGAGTGACATAACAGGTTATTTTCCCTTTGAAAAATATGGATTCAGATCTGACATTGTTTGCTTTTATCAATTTGGCCATCACAGTCACTTTTAGTTGAATCAGGAAACATAACTGCACAACATATCAGTGTAACTTTTAAGAAGCAGATCCATAGAGCGCTGTAGTGGCAACTTCACTGATGTCAAAACTCTCCTCAGCATATAATTATTTCAGGTTGTCATGAATTTAAGAGGATTCTCTGTTCATCATTTCCACATCCCTGGACCTCTGTCGCTGTCAGGAGCTAAGCTTTCTGCATGACACAGATTTTGGGTGGATATGCTTTTAGCCAAAAGAGTCCATTTAAAGTAAAAGAATACATGGCAGAAATCTATCTTCAGTAATGTTGGATATAAGCAGAATAAACTACAGGACTGTTTTGCTTTGTGTGGGTGATTTTTTATTTTTGGTACTAATTCAATCTACAGATCAGTCTAATCTTTAAGCTGATTAAAAAAGAAATCACTAAGAAAAATATTTTAAAATGCACATGGCAAGATTTTTTTCTTCAGGGAATATTTCTTGCATCAAGAAAGCAAAGAAATCTTATTTACAGTTCAGACCAGCTAAATATGAGATAAATCCTGCTGTTCTCAAAATTATTATCTCTTCTTTCACCAATGCAGCCAACTGAATTTCTTTTTATGAGCCACCGAAAGAGAAACAAACCAGAACCAAAGTTAACTTTTTGCTGACTACGAGACATAAACTGCTATTGAAGCTTTTCTGTATTTCCCCTGCCACAATATATGAAGTTGTGAAGAATCCCCAAAACTCAAATCAACCAATGAACCAGAAAAAAAAAAAAAAAAAAAGAATGTAGGAGAGCTTTTTATTAATAAGGACCTTTTCTGAATAGCCTAAATGACTCATGATTTAGAAGATGTTCTTTGAGACAAAAATTTTTAAAAAAGGATGAACACAAAAGAAAAGCTCCATTCTACCAGAGTGTGTGAGATTCTCTACAGTGTTTCTGTTTCTCTGGCAAGGTTTACAAATGCCCATTTATATTGTGTTGGAAAAGCATCTTCTGTGTCCTGTAGTCTAGCAAAAGGAGCACTCCAGAGAAAGGAAAACCGAATCTCCTCTTCCAGGTTCAACCACTAACTTGTCACTGATCATAAATAGCTCCTTTACATCTAGCTCAGACATGGACAACTACATAGAGGTGTTTGAGCAAGGAGGTGAAGTGCCTCTCCTCAAATTCAAGTCAGTTGAATCCCAGCTCAGAAATATCTGCTTATCAGTGTAAATAACCTCCTTCAATTATTTAAGTATACTTGATTTCCACTTCATTCAGAACAAGTATGTATAATATACAACATTTTAGGGTGTGACTCAGATGCTTTAATGTAGTTGTCTCATCTTAGGCATTTAATGCAGTTTCAACTGTTTTAGGATATTTTACTTGATGTCTGGTCTGGAAGGATGTGAGTCTCTTGTAGGTCCTGCATCCTGAGCCGTTACTAACATTGGGCTGGCAAAGTGTGGAGATGATGAATTGCATCCCAAAAGTATTACTGCTTTACTCAGTTTAATGTTAAAAACAAACAAAAAAAATACTCTCCCAAAACAAACAAAATAAGCCAAACAACCAAAACACCCATCTGAAAACCCAAAACCAAAAGGGTGTTACCTAAGAAGTATACAACTGGAGTGGACCCAATACATAAAGGACTTAAAAGCTATCCCGTCTGGGAGCATCAGTCAGACTGTTTTTAGTTAACGTGACTGTTCTGAAACACTCTAATTCACGAAGAAAACAGCTTTTCAACTGCATCAACCCATACATAAATGTCTTCACTTGAAAAGTCAGGTTTTGGCTCTTGCTATACTGGGAGATGTTCAAAGCAGCAGGGAAGCAGATGAGTTTTAAGCACTGTATTCTGATTAGGAGCTTGCTTGGCTAAAATCTATGGTAGAGTAAATCTTTCTGTTTTTTCACCACTTTTTACTTTCCTGATCTGTAGATATGTAGCGCTGAACTTTGACCAGAATCCACACTACTCCTGACGCTGGCAGCACAAGTCTGGTGGAAAATCTTTAGCTCTATAATAAACTGCAAGCCACAGGGTCATCCTTAGCAAGTCTTTTTCTTTTTAATGTCTCCATTACATTTCACAGAGGTGATGGAGTTAAGTATACCTTGGTGAAATTGCAAATCAATCCTATACCCAAATTAGAAATGGGGGAACAGATAATTATTTATCAAAAGGAAAATTAGGTCCAGGAAGAACACACTGTATCATCTTAATGACAAAGCAAGTAATGCTGCTTTAACTATTTTAATTTATAAAGAAGATGACTTTGAGAATATTTGATAAAATAATATAACTTCATGAAATTTCAAGTGTGTTAATTGGGTCTCTTAATTACAGGTCGAGAGGAACACAAACTGTCTATGTCTGTGTTTAACTAGAATCCAACACTATAAGCAATCAAAAATGAATGCTTCAGGAAAATATTATGTATTCATATGGATTTTTTCATTTGTACTTCTCTGTCACATACGTTATCTGTAGTAGAATGCTATGATGTGAGTTGATTTTCTCCTGTACTGCTTTTACTGAAGTACTGGGTATATTGGCATATGGATACATAAACTACTTTAAATCTACTTTTATTTAAACCAAAATAAAAAAAAATAAACCACTAGTGAGGAGGCTGAAAATTTGAAAATTCTCAAATTTTGATGTATTAACAGCTACCACTTAATAGAAAACACGCTTTAGGAAAATTCAGATTTGGAGGCTGAATACAGGGTTAATGAAGAGAGTTCTTTGACTTGTAATGGAATCCTTCTGGCTCTAAATACTAAGGATTAAAAATTCACCAATACTTGAAAGAACCTCTGCAGAGCTGGATATGCAGGTGTTTAGTGCTAAGAAGCTGATTCGCTTTTTAAAGACCTTTTCTCTAAATGCATAGCCTGAGTTTATTAGAATGTTTAGCTTGACTTTAATCTGCTCAGTTCTTTTTTAATACCTCAAAAGGACAAAGGCCACCTGAGAAGGTTGCTAAAATTTCAGATGTTGACATCTTTTGAAAATTGTATGCACAAAATCTTTGGATACAGAAGATTTCAATTTTGAAACTGGAGAAGTGACTTACAACAAAGAGAAATGAAATAACACAACTTGCTCCTTAAAATTAGATTGCAAGACTGTGACATGGATATTGACATGGTTATTTATATCCCAAGGAAGCTTGCTCTATTCAAACTCTTCTAATAAAAAAAGAAAAACAATAAAAAAGAAAGGAGTTATGAAAAGATTTTGGCATTTGCATACAACAGCATTGAAATATGTGGACAAAGAGGGCGCTGGAGCTTTGAGGACCACAAGAAGCAAGCATAGAATCAGAATCATAGAATTTCTTGAGTTGGAAGGGACCCATAAGCATCATTGAGTTGAAATCCCTGCTCCTCAAAGCGCTACCTAAAACTAAATCATATGACTAGTAGCATCCTCCAGAAAGTGTTGCTTTCCCTTTCTGATGTGGTTTAGAACATGTTCCAGTATTCAGACAAAGTGGAGGGCAGTAAATGTCTGTATCAAAGCTGACACTCCAGGAAATCTGGGGCTGGGGAGGGGAGAGGGAAGGGACATTGACTACATCTTCATTTACAATATTTAGGATTCATCTTCAAGAAGGTTGGGAGTAGACAGAGAAGTGTTGACTATATTTCTGATCATCTTTCTGCTTTCAGTAATTCACAACTACAGGTGCAAGTCTATAAGAGGGGAGAGTACAAAAAACCCCTGGAGGTGTTTAAGGTGAGACTGGATGAGGCACTGAGTACCATGGTTTAGATGATGGTGTTAGTGTTGGTGTTAGTGTTGGGTTATAGGTTGGACTCGATGATCTTGGAGGTCCTTTCCAACCTTATGATACTGTGATACTGTAAAAAAAGAGAATGAAACTAATAAAATTGGTTGAGGAAAAAGGCAAATACATTGAGATACATGCAGATAAAAAAAACAAGGAAAAAACATTGAAGCAGATATGTAAGTTAAAGAAATCAGGTTAGAGAAAGTCTAATATGTGCAAGCTAAGGAAAGAAAGCCAATGTGATTACCCAAAAGAAGGAAAGTGGAAAAAGCATGCTATCAGTCAGGAAGGCATAAAAATGGGCTAGATTGACCCACCTGCAGAGGCAACCATGCACACCTCGCTGAGAGGGTACATCTCTTACTTGCAGGCAGAGATTAAAAGTGCCTCACAGGTATGAGAAGAAAAGTTCCCTGCTTCTTTCTATCACAGAAAAACTGGGGAAAAAAAAAAGACCTGAAGAATGCTAATAAGATGATGGTGACTGAGATTCAGAAATACAGCCAGGCTTAGAAAACATGTTTATATCATTTGACGTTAATATCAGGAAAATGTCTGTGAAAGTGATAGAGAATACATGCACTACCCCATAAAATGCCTGCTTCATGCTACTCACTGTCCCAGTTGGTGTATTTTTATCTAATTCCAGAACTGGTTGTGGTGAGTACAGCTTCATATTTCTAATATACATTATACTGCCGGGAAATAAAGCAGCCATTGCTAAGATGCATAGCTGCAGATGGCACAAGTTTCAGTGCCATCCTTTAAACTGCTGTAAAAACATGGGGAACTAGCTGTTGTACAAATAAATGCTAGCATAGAACGTCTCCTGGGGCTCTGGGAATCAGTAGCAGCCTTTTAACCTCTACGTAACAGTTCAATAACAGCTCAAGTGAGTAAATAGCAAAGATATCTCCCTTCTGAAAGTTCTGTGGCCTGCACAACCTAAATTGGTGGTTTCAACCCACGTCCCTGTAGATATGTTGCCACAGTTAGGAAATATCAACGTTACAGCTCAGCTGTCAGAGAAACATGTTACCCATGTGCTTTGGGAATAAAAACCTCAGAGATTTATGAAAGGGGTTGTGGCAGTTGTGGCTGAGACCTCAGGGCCAGATGCCAAAACATCTGTAATTTAAATTCCAGACACTGAAAAGGCATCAACCACTCATGTAACTGAGGTCACAAATCACATGCAAAAGAGTCATTAGTTCCTCCCTGAGGGGAGAATTCTTCACATTGTACTTTATTACTATCCTAATGAAACCAGTCCTGTTGCTACTAACTGGAAGTGAAAGATGCATTATAATATTAGCAGAAATTAAAGGACTTGTTTTTTTTTTTTCTTGTTAATTTCTATAATTTGCAGTCTGATTGTAGTGTTCTTACATTTGTTCAAGTGGTTGAATGGATTGTAACTCAAAGCATTGAAGACATATTGCTGTTATTTATTTGGTACCAGAGGCACGTCACTTCTACTCCTGATATTTTTACCCCAAGGAGATTTTACTTTAAATAAGAAATAACATGCCAGGAGATACTTAGAGCAGTGTTGTCTGATGGAGTATTGTGAAGATTCATAATGAACAGAGGAAATGTGACTCTTTTGCAGTCTGTGTTTTTCGTACACCTTTACTGTGATTTGACAGATACTGGATTTCATTTTTTCCATTTTGTCTTTATTCTCTTCGCTTAACCCTGAAAGTTAAGGTAAGAACATGTAAACAATCTCTATTGAGCAGAGTACTGGAAGAAACCAAGATTTATAACAGCTCTTTAAGAAGAGGATAAATTTGATCAGTGTGTAAGAACAAGTTAATTTGTAAAATAGGGGTAGAGGAAGAAAATATTGAGAGACTGGCGTTGACATATTGTCTTGTGTCCATATAAGTAAAATTAACACTTTTGATTAGCTGTATAGTTCAGTCTGAATTCTGTGGTTTTGATGGTTCCTGTTAAAAAAAAAGACAAGGACAGTTCTGTCCCCAGATTCTGCCTGTATGACTGCTTGAGTAAAGAGGCAAATCTGCAATGGTTTTGTGCATATATTTACTACATCTCCTCTGTTAACATTCTTCATCTGAATGATTTAGTGGATTTAGTGTAATCACAGTATGTAACAAGCAGAAAAGGGACTTAATAATGTTTTATTTGCACTGCAGAGCTGGCCCTAAAGAGCTTGGCTGTGATCTTGAATGACTGAGGTGGTAAAATTTAATAGAACAAAAGGAGGAACATGTAGAAGTAATTTGTCTCATAGACATTGAATCTTGAGACAAAGGAGAAATTCCTATATGAAGTAACATATCAGCAAAAAAGATCAGTCAGTAAACAAAAAGGAATTTTTTTTTAATAAGAGCAGACTTCTGTAATAAACATAAACAGGAGGGATTTATGACTGATGGAGAGAGGATTTCTGTGTCTTGCTGCCCCATATCCTTCTGGGAATATGTTATGCTCTTATTTCCTCTTTCATCAGAGATCCTGAGCAACTTAATTTGTTACTAAAGCTATTGGTGGGATTCTTATCACTCTTTAGAAATTGAATGTTTCTTTCTACTGGAAATTAATACAAAATATGCATATGTTCTATTATTGTGCATAAAAGGACCTAAAGGTCACAATTTGGTGTTTGAGTTTTAACTTTAAACTTCCTCTCATAGCCCTGAAGTGCATGATAACAGAATAAATTGTACACTTTCATTATATCTATCTATCTAATTGGTTAGTCACTCTGCTTCCTCCTTGAAACCAAATCTAAAGCTACTACTTGCCAGTTTCCCATCCATTTCTTCCTAGGAGATTACAAAAACATGGAGTAAAACGGTAATCCTGTGCTTTTTCTATTTCTTGTAAGGGTGTGAGGTTAGCAAAGATGTCTTTCTCTGAACAATCAACAGCTTTTCTTTCTGTGTTTGGAGCATGGGGAATGGCTCCTGAAATTATCTAACTTTGTTTTCTTCTTAGATGGGCAAAGAGAATGAACCAAGCCAAGACAATCATTAAAAATTCAACTTAAAGAATGAAATATTGTCTTTTTATTGTTGTTCTTAACATGAAGCTCTTCAATCTTTGAGTGTTTATTTCTACACTGTAGAAATTAATCAAGATAATCTGTTCATTTCTTTCTACATCTTTCACAATCCTCCAACAAAGTATTTTTACCCATTCAGCTTTTCACTTTTCAAACCAGTTCTGTATGTGTGGGCTGTCAGACAATTAGTGACAGGTGCAAGGCAATGATTACTAGAAAAATGAACAGTGTTGCTTTTTTGGTCTTTCTCATAGGTCTAGCAATACTGTCACCATTAAACGCAGTACAAGTAAATATTTTATCTAGAATGTTCTGCACTCCACCTAACATTAAACAAAACTCATCAATGTTCAGCAGTTTACAAATGCTACGTGGAAACAACAAAAAAAGTTACATCATTCTCATTTTTGATGGCCTTACTATACCTTTTCACTCAGACATGCTAAAATTTTAAAAGCCAAAAGATCAAAACAGATATTTCAGTGAGAGTTTAAGCAACAAAGAATAACTCAGTCCCACAGTCCCATTTGTGCACTGATCTTGCAATAAGACATAATTTTCCTATCCAGATTTTTAAGAGACGCATCCTGTTTCAAAAAAAAAAGAAAAAAAAAGATGCTGTTTCACGTTTAAATCCTCTCCTGAGAGAGCCTTGTGAGGGAGAAAAAAAATAAATGGGGAAAAAAGGGAAGAGATACATAAAAGAACCTGGGCACTTTTTATTCATATTAGGAAAAAGAAAATTAGAAAGAGGAAGGAAGAGAAGGATGAGAAAAAAAAGGAGAAGATAAAGGGGGAGAAGGAGGAGAAAGAGAGTGAAGCAAAAAAAGAAACGAAAAAGAAAAAGAGAGAAAGGAAAAGAAAAAGTAAAATGGGTTTGGAGAATGTTGGAACTTGTGTGAAAAGTATGTGGAAGAAGATATTTCTCATAGCTTGGTTCCTCTTCTCTGACTGATCCAATCTTGTTAGCATATGACCTGCAAAACTCTTTAAAGAGAAAAATATAAATAGGAAGAAACACACTGCAGCAAGGAAAAATTAAATAGAGAGAAAAAAAACCCTACTCAAATCACTATTCCTCTGAAAGGAAGCCAAGAAGCTTTTTAAAATGCTATTTTACATTAGAATTCATGCAGTCAGCCTATGTGAAAATGGGAGTGCTGAGAATAAAAGCTTTCTCCAAATTGACAAAAAGCTTCAATCATTTGTTTAAAAGCCAGCCTCGGTTTCTGAGTGGCATTTACCTTGTACTGTAGATATTCCTCTACAATTCAATACACACAGATCACTGCTGCAAAGATAGTAACCTGGCATGTCAGCATTCCCATGTCAGAAAAAAATACAAAGACGTGGCACATGGTTGTGCTACAACAGACTAATGTAGTAGGTAATCTTGGGAAGGAGAAGAAATAAATAGGGATGTGTTAGTACGATTATTGTCATTAAGTGAACACCTGCTTGGTTTGTCCTTTGCATTGACGGTTATATAAAAGTGCTTCTGCTTTCCTTTGAAACGTCTGAGTGCTTTTATCACATGGCTTCTTACATGCCCTTCAAAAATCTTAGACCTCCTTTCTTGCAAAATATCATGCTTAAATTCAGTAGGGCTATTTGTGTGCAGGAACTGGTACACAGTTGTGTATTAGCAGCATCAGAGCCTTAGGTGGTAAATTTGGGTACATTCGTTGCAAGTGCTGACTCTCTGTAAGTGTGTAAACGCAGCATAATGGAAGCCTGATTTGGTTCTAAGGTCAAGGAGAAAATGCAGGCACTTCAGTATCTCTCCATTTGAAGTGACAATGCAAGAAGCAGTTCTGGATGTTTTGTGCAGCAGTTTACAATCTGATTGCTCATGCTTTGAAATAAATGGTCTCTGAAAAAGATTCAAACTTACCCTGAGATTTTCTCCTCGATGGGGTGCAAATGCTTTCATTAATTCTTTTTGCTTCTTGACCTCCTGTTCAGATATGACTGACAACACTACTCTCCCAAATCTATCAAAAAAAAGTATAGTGGTAGAAATCTGTCTATTTTCATAATTTATTCAACCCTTGTAATTCAGTACATTTTCTGCCGTCTTGCTTGACCTGAAGTGTGTGATGAAGTTGTCAGCACAGAAGTGCCATTTGAGATGTTTATGTTGTCCTGCATGGCTTTCAGCTGTTGATCTTGCACCATAATGGTCTCATGCATGTAATAGGTTATGTCCACTGTCACACACAGAAGTCTGAGCTACTCTAGGACATCTTCTATGAATGACATGATATGCTTAGGGAGGTGACTCATGACCATTTTCCATCTACATTGCTCAGACCCCTGTGTTTGCCTTGGAGGAGGGTCAGGAAGAATCTGTGTAATACAATATGCATTTCTCACTGTTTTATTGGTTCACGCTGAGAAAGATTTGGAGATGTTAGTTTTAAGAAGTCATCAAGGCATTATGAAAAATTCCCCATTTCACTCCAGATACAAATTTAATGAAAACAATCTACAGACATAATGTTTTTTGATTCTTAAGCTGAAATAAAAATGTTCTGTTTTGTTTTTTTTTTCCAAATGAAAATACAGTAATTTTTTTTGATGGCAATGCAGAGATATTGGACTACTTCCTGGCTTCTCTTTGCAATTTGTAGTATTTGGAAAGTCTTAATGGAAAGTTGACGGTGACAAATAGATAATTCTAAAATGTCAAGCAATTCTAAACATGAATTTTCATTTATTTATAGAGTTACTCTGTTATCTCAAATGTTACAGAGCTTCTGTAGACAGTATTTAGCTTTCTATTTAGAATTCTAAAAGACGCAAATGTATTGACATCTTGTATGAAGATAACGGTCCAGTGACACATTTCACAAATAAATTGTATAAAATTAATGGTTAGCAAATTTTCTGAGCACATTTTTCACATCTGAAAACATTTTCTAGAGGAACTGTTTCCTACAAAAATGTTGCCCCTTCTCTAAATAATTCTGAAATCCCACACTATCACATAAGGATTAATTGATAACACTACTGAAACAAATATATTCCCTGTAATGTTAGCTGAATGATCACTAAATAAATATGTTTCTGTAGTTTAAATTAAAAATGAGGAAATGAAAACCTTTCAACGCTTTGTCAGATAATGCAAACCCTGAAACCCTGGGTCATCAGGAGTAATTTTTCTTCTTTTTCGGTGAGGCTCCAAGGTAACAAAACCTGAATGAAACTGCTTGTCCTAAGTGTACACTTTTCAAGCATAGTACAAAAGGCAAGGTCACTGTCCTAATGGCTTTCAGCATTACAACTAATGAGTAAATGCACTAAGTTGTTTACAAATGTCAGATGGAAGAAAGAAGGATAAAAGTGAAAGAAAACGTCTCTATATATATTATTCCTCCTCTATGCTGAATCAGAAAATTTCTAGAAATTTGGCTTCATGATTTTAAAAATAGAAAAATAAATGGTTTGTACAGGTTGGGATAGGGAAACCCACAGGACATATTTGTAGAAGTTCATATATAAGAAGCTTGTACTGTTAACCATAGCAAAGTTCTTCAAAATTCTTCAGAGCATCTTCTTCCAAAAGTTATTCAACAATTATTTTCAACGTGTAACTTTGGCTACTAAAGACTCTGGGTGTTTTCCTGTTTCGTTCCTGTTATTCAGGTTTCTTCTAAGGAGACCAAAGAACCTACACTCTGCAGTGCTGGGAGATATATCCTACTTTCACAACTTTTTTTCACCTATCAGCCATGAAGGCATTGACAGCAGCAATGTAGTTATCTTTGTAAATCCATGTGATGGATAACATGTTCCTTTAAGTCCTTCCCTTTTTCCCAGGTGGACACAGTAAGTCTTGACTGTGCAGGGTAAATCACAGGAGTGATTTCTCATGGACAGCTACTGAAAAATTATGTTCTGTTTCTTTAGAGGAAGAAACAGGGTGGCAGGAATATAGACCTTATGGTGCTGCCTACTTGATTTCACAAATGCTATGAGTTATCTAAAAAGAGCATTTTCTTCTGCACACTATCTTAATTGGCTATATCATAGAATCATAGAATTCCCTGAGTTGGAAGGGACCCAAAAGGTTCATCGAGTCCAACTCCTATTCCTACACTGGACTCTCCCAACATTCACACCATGTGACTGAGGGCTGACTAGGTGCCATGACGACTTAGTCTTACCAGTGGACACTGCTCCTTTCAGACATCCTACTAGCCTTTTTTGGGACTGTTACTTCTCCACTAGCACAAGCCCCGAGCCTATCAGAATATCAAGTTTGTCTATTTCTGTTAATTTATTGATATCAGTTTCATTCACCTTACTTGAGGAATTATTTTATCTTAATGCATTATGTTCACCCAAATTCAAATTCATCCCTAGTGTAGCTAAATTTATGTCATGGGACATTAGATTTTGTATTGTAGCTCTAGGCACGTTCATCTAGACTGTCAGGGCTACTTTGTAAAGGGATTTTTTACAGAGTTGCCTTATAAAAGATAAATTTTCCTAAGTATCTTAATGTGTTTTATCTTTTCAATGATCCTACCTGTCCTGGATTTCTTCAAATCTTTATTAAATGCAGAAATATTGGGACAAATCTTAATAATTTTTAACTTTTATCTCTCTTTTTTTACTTATAAAATATCCTGGTTTACATTTTGATTTCCAGTTTCTAACCCATTTCAACTCTAAATGCATAATTAACATTATTGACTGATAAATCTCTACCACTGCAAAGTATTTACTAACTGTATTTGTGTTCATATAATTTGTTCTTGTGTTAGCTTGAATCCTTGACTTAAATTGTGAACATTAAATAACTTTTAAAACTGAGACTTATGCTGAGGTTGAATAAAAATCAATATTCACTCAGTACAGAAAAGTCCTGTTTATGGTAAGGTAAACAGAGATTGTGTCAACAGCTTCCCCGGAACAGATCTGAGTATGCTTCCATCTGCATTAAGCTACCTGCAGCACTGAAGAGCAGATATAAAGAAGACATAAGCACCAGTTAAAAACTAAGAGTGAAGAAGGGAAAATAAAAAACAAATAAGAATTCCTCACTGAAAGGTAAAAATCAGAAAGATATTCAAATTTCTGTCATATGCATATACATGAGCAAGAATTTTGCAGCATTTGGAATTTACTTCAATGCAACTGCAGCATGTTAAATGTCAAAATCAGAAATTGAGAAACAATAGGCACATTTTCCAACATGAGAATTGTTTAATTTTAAAATCAGTTATGAAAAAACCTAACCAGAAAAAGGAAAAAACTTGACTACTTACACCTAGCTAAAGTAATATCACATAGCCATTCAGTGGCTATTGCCCTATCAAGAGGAATGTAAAGCTAAAAAAAAACCCAAACACCATTTATTTTCTTCAGAAATACTGGGAAGTATTGGTGCAAAATCTATCTGAGATTAACATAGAGATGATCTCCAGCAAATGAAAAGGGTACCTTTGGAATACCACCAGATCAGAAGTTACTCTGCCAGAAGCGGGTTGATTGCTTCATTCAGTTGTTGAAATGTTGCACCTCTAGGCTCTGTTAACACCATCCATTTGATGTTCACCTATTGGCACATGCAATTTCAAACTCTATTTTTACTGGCATTTAAGCTTTTCTGGAAGAACTAATTCAAAATGATAATGCAACAGAAAACAGAGTTTTCTCTAAAGCAGAGATGGCCAAAGAATATTAGTAAAATTATGATGTGTTAGAGGAAAAACTATATAGAATCAGGATAGAATACATACATGTTAAAAGATATTTGGAGCTGTGATGGCTTCGTATAGTTACAAAGCCTGAAGCTGAAAATGATGATAAGAAAGAAATGTTAAGCTTTATATTGGTTTAGTAAAGAAATAAAAATTGGAGTGTTGACCTTAATGATGCATTTGAATACTTTTCAGCATTTATAGAAAAGGTTACCAAAACTGCAATTTTCCTTTCTTGGATGATTTGTTTTATATATTAAAGCAGTACATAAATGCCAGAAGTGAGATCACAAGTTCGCAGTGTCAGGTGTCGTAAGACAAAAAAAAGTTATAAAAGACAAGACAACTCTCCTCATAGAGACCTTTGAAGACATAGTGAAAATAGTCTAGAAAAGTTTTCATAAATGAGCATTTTTCTTGAACCAAAAGCTACAGCAAATTTTCTAATACAACTCAGTGATAAGGTAAGGATCCACCGCAGCCTCTTCTCTTCTTCTCTCCTCTCTTCTCTCTTCTATTGCTCTACAATTTGTATTTGACAGATGATTAAGTATACAACGCCCTGACAGTTATTTCAGAGCAGATTTGAGAATCTTGAAAGTTTCCTGGAAAAAATGTTGCAAACAGCAAGATAACATCGAGACAACGTGCCAGCCCACAACACTGTCTGCAAAGCAGCTTTTAGTTAACAACATCACTGTGCTTCAGTACCCCACCCCCTTTACCACACTTGCTTCTCTGCAATTTGTATGTTTTCCTGAAAGTCAAGTCGGTGCTCAAAGTAACCCACTTTTGTCAGTAGAAGATCTAAAAGAAAATGATGGAGATCCTCAACAGCCTTTCAGAAAATGATCTATGGAATTGATTTGAGCATTGGCAACATTGTATGCAGCTGTATGTGAGCTCAGCAGGGAACTATTTTGAAAGTGATCCGAGTTTATTTTCTTAATTTATTAAATACAAATAGTTGCAGTCACAGTCTTGGTTTTTTTTTTGTGTCAGACCTCGCATATGCACTTCCCTTACCTGAGACAATCAGACTAATCATGCAAAGGACACATGTAAAGATCAGCTGGTCATGCTTAACTGAATATATATGACCAAAGTAGATGCTTGAATTTAGCACCTGTGTTTACCTACAAAAATTTGACCTCTGGGGTTTGTATTGAATCCCCAGGTGCAGCTTGCTAATCTCACAACAACAGTATCAAAGAAGATCTTTTTGTAAGGATAACAAATTTAGTTGTTATATTCTGTTCTCTTGTGCCCTTTGGGACTATAGCAACGCAGAGAACAGCATGTTAAGCTACATCCTAAAGGTGACTCAGAACACAATCTGGCAATAAATGAAAAAGCATCATTGCAAACAAGAAGAGAAAGCTGAAACTGGAGGTTAGATTAAATAAGAGGGGCCCCGAGGAATTGTTTGCAGTCTTTCTTTTTAGCCAGTATTTCAGGAAATGACACATTAAAATTTGAAATTTCCGTGAAATGTAGGTATGGTCTGCACTTCATTTTATTGTGGTTGGATATTTCTTTTTGGCTTGCTGATCAGGAGCAGCTGTTGGTTTTAATTTGAATTCCATATTTTATTTCTGGCAAGGATTCCTACAGCTCTGGATGGATTTTTTTTCAAGATTTTGATGTATTTATTATAAATAGAGAACAGTAATAGCGTTAATAATAGTGAACTACAAAGATACAGTAGGCCAGGTGGCTTCCTGTGACTCAGTGACCTTTCAGTATCAGAAACCACCCACTATCATTAGTTAAATTAAACCTTTGCAGCTGGGTTGCAACAATAACATAAATATTTGCTAGACCCTGATCCTGCCATTTTACAGCTACCAATAAGCCTCTTTAGGCTAGCGGAGGGAGATCATTCAATGTCTTTCAAAACAACATCCCACTTGGATCAGGTCTGCTGTGGTGGAAAACACGATTTTCTGCATAGGGGATTGGCTTTATTAAGACACTCCAGTGGTTTTGCTGCTTAGTGAATCAAGTTGTTCCTACAATTGGCCCTTTCATTTGCTTTATTTCTTTTTTTTTCCTCTTAAAACCAGTATGCTTTCACAATTCTGGGTCCCAAAATGTGCTTGTAATCAAATGTAAGTAAAATAATTCTTACTAAAGAACAAGCAGAAACTCTTGGCAGTGTATGCTTTTAAAGGAGTCTGGTATAAGAAAGGAAAACAAATACAAAACAAAATATCCTTAGCATAGTTGAATATTGAAAGTTTCTAGCTGAAAACAAACACTAACATATTTTTTATCTCTTGAAAGGTGACCCAAGGGTGCTGAGTTACAGTTAAGATTTCAGCAGTCTGACGTGGAAACGATGTGAACAGTGTTTGTCATAGGTGTTAGTACCATTTTCTGCACACTGAGCTTAAGACAGCCTTAGGAGGAAATGTTGTCCTGTATATAGAGATGCAATGTCTGAAAGTTTCCCTTTAACAGAGTAACATTATGGAAGAGATGAAAATGTTGTTTTTTCTGAGAATCCAGAATTCTACCCTTCAGTGCCTGTGGTATTTATGACACAACATGGGGAAATTTCCATTCATGATGTCAAACCTAAAATGTTACGAACATGATTAAGTACAAATGAGTCTTACATCAGGACAAATAACTCTGAATTTGCAAATTAAAATTTGTGGCTTATTCTTCTAATAGTAGTTTCTAGAAGGTAGTACTTCTGGTAGTTCTAGTTCAAGAAACTACTATCAACACAGCTACTTGTGCCCTACTTCAGTTTGTGTCCCACTTACACAGTTGAAGTACCAGTGTCTTTCTTGCATTCTGATATTGAATGGCTAGCATGGCAACAAGGTACTCTTTTACTCTATGATTCTCGGCATTTGTGTGTGAAACATGCCATATGGGAGGTGTTCCTATAGTTTCTGTCTGATTTTGAAGAGGCTGGGATGGCAGTTACCAAGTTCAATAACAATTTACTGCAGCTGGTATAACATAAGCAACTAGAAACTGCAAGGTTACACGATTCAGGTCCAAGTCAGAATCAAGACCTCCTCTGCCTGAAGTACATGTTTAACTAATGGACTGAATGGGTAGGATTTAGCTTTCAATTTTAGCCCCTCAGTCATGAGGTTGGATACTGCCACTGTTTCTTTTCATATTGCATCCACTTCTTCATGAATCAAAAGCAATTTATAGGGTAATCAAAGGTAAGAATTTTTTATTTCTATTTTAACTGGCAGAATTCCTCTTACAACTTTTGGGTTTATGCAAGCAATCCAATATGGTCCTTTTGGTAGCCAGGTGTGAGCCACCAGCAATGAGAAAAAGAAACTGGCAATCCAGCACAATCAAGCACTTTGTGATGCTCTGCAACCTGTGTTGCATCATTATCCTCCCATTAATTTCAAATTAATAGTGCTTACTTTGGATAATGGCGACTGGGGGAGAAAGAAACATAATACAGAAAAAAAGAAAAGATAAAAAAACTTCCCAACCCTTCTCAATAACTTTTCATTCTAAATGCTTGGAGAGAATCAGTGAGTGACAATGGCTAAAGGGAGACTAAGAGAAAACAATCAGCATTTTCTGAATGTTTAACTAGTGATTTTTAACTAGCAGACAGTAAGTCAAAGTGCTTTGGCTCTTGGGTTAATTTCAAGCATTGGACCTGTTCCTGTTTTCGTAAAATATAGCTGTGCTTTCATAATCTTGCCTCTGTAATAACACCAGTTAAATCTGATGACCTCAAAGCATGCTAGAAACATTAAAGCTTCATAAATTTCTCCAAGGAGTTATTACTTGAGAAGAGGGAATAAGGAGCTTGATCTCAATTGCACAGTGTAAATTTACACTTTTTAAGGGTATCAGACTCAAGACTTCCTTCCAGAGCAGGGTTACTTCAGGCAAGGTTAGGATGTCCCTGAAAGTACACAATGTCTGGCACCAGAGAACAGTGTAACCTGTGCTGTCTCTATGTATGGAAGACAGGAAGAACCTGGAACATACTCTTATCTTGAGACGGACCTCTTACAGCTACAAACCCATGAAGCCTCCCCTTTTATTCCCATACAGCCCTGAAGTAGAAGCCACCTGGGCATATAATATCTTGCCTCATTCCATTCTTTATCCAAATTACTGGACTCTGAGCTTGTGTTCTGGTAACACTTCAGGCATACTTGTTCATGAAGAATACATGGAATACGCCTAGGATTCCCTGACTCTCTGGCTGTGAAAATCTGTTTTAGACTATATTGCCTGATACTGCTAAACTTTGTAGTCTTCCAAACAGTGGCAACAAATTGTGTATTGAAATCAGTCTTCAACTTGTTCTAACTTCAGTACTGTGACTGGATGCCATCTGGGAGGACGCATGCTGCCACAGACAGAAAATATCCTAGGGACTGTTGGCTAGAATTTAATAATCATTAAAACCTATCCCTTCTTATGAGATTTGGATAACACTGAATATTGCTTTCAGACGTGAAGGTTGTTAGGACTCAGAAGATAGAAAGTCCAAAAAGATAATGCATAAGCCTTTTTTCCTTAGGAAATAAAGCTAATTAAATATTTCATAGACTGTATAATATTCCTGAAATACTTTTCCACTAAGCAAAGCTAGAGTTGCCCCAATGTTCGCATGACAAACAAGTAAAGCAATATAAAATGTAAAATATAGAGAGCCGATTAAAGAAATTGAACTCCCCAAATGCTAATTACAACAAAAATTAGAAGTTTAACAAGAGTGCAATAAAAGAAGGAATTTAAAATATTCTAAATGTATTCAGATATAACACTTAATTGGCACTAAGCAAGTTTAAACTGGGCAGCTAACAAGATAAACACTTTTGATGACAGAAAATTAATGTAGTGTCACAGCAAAAGCCTATTTTATTTGATATTTTATATGTGTTATACGACAATTTAATTAAACATTGAAGCAATCCAGGCAAATAATTTCCTAGTGAAATAAACCAAGAATGATCAACTTCTTTTTCTTTAAAGGATCAATACAGGATGACATCTAATTTATGCTTGATGACTCTACAGTCTTAAATCTTATGTCAAAATTAATGAGATAAAATAGATTTCTAAGGGCTTTTTTTTCACTATCACACTCATGGTAAGTTAATTCATTCTTGCTGGAAATAAGCTTAAACAGAGAAACAACTCGAGTGGTTGTGGGATTGTGATCTTCTAATTTTTATAAAAGCATGTTGCTAAATCTCAGTTTAAGAGGGAAAAAGAAAGGCTTTCTGTCCAGGTGTGTTTATTAGAAGTTCTTGAACATTCTGACTGATGCTCTAAGCATGCTATGTAATCTGTTGCCTTTAGTTGAAGCTAAAAGGAAAGACTCTCAGGATGTGTCAGGTGATTCTGAAAAAGTTTTTTTGAATCAATTCAATATAAACTTTTTTTTTTTCTGCTGAGCTCTATTAGAATATTAAAAGGTATGATTCTAGCAACTCTACTAATTTATGTTTGCTATTTTTAAAATTTCAGTTATGTGAAATATGATTTCTCTTGCAAACTAGACATTATTTCAGAATTGAGCTCATTAGCTTCACTTCAGGCAGACAGAACATGTGCACAAATTGTAAATACATTTTGCTTACTCTATAGGTCTGCACATGAGTAGCTGTGGTCTGAAAGAATTCATGAAAGACTTCAGTTGCTGTCTTGACTGAGTTACATCAGGCATCACATGAAGAGTGTCCCTGTGTGTTTACAGTGTATTTTCCCTCAGGTAAAGCTGACCAAGGTTGAGGAAAGGCAAACAGGGAGACTGACCTTCCCAGCCTCAGAATAGGTCAATGACAAAAGTCATTATGGATGTCTGGTTGGATGAGATGAGTACCTCAAGCAGGCACCTGAGGGAAGCAGTTAATTTGCAAGACTAAAAAAAATATTGCAAATATTGGAAGGGTTATTCTACAACTGTAGACATGTCTGGTTTTATATCACCAACGTTTTCTCCTGATGGCACGTATTTCTATTTTATTTTTTTAATGTGAAACATATGCAAATTTTCAAGTGAGAGAAACCTGCACTTCCTCGTTCTAGCAAGAATGTGGTCCTAAATTCTTTTATAAGGTATTACCAACATTATTCTCCTTTTATATCTTTGAGGAAAAAAAGTATTTTTATCCCAATAAAACGCACCTATAATTAAAAATGCTTAAATAATATTAAAAGTGCTTAAAGACCAAAGTATTTCTCCTTCAAAGGTTAATGAAAATATTTGTTTACATGATTCAAGGGCAGAGATCCTTATTAAACAGCACAGACAGTTACACAAGATTGACAGTAACAAGTGAATTTACAGTGTAGAATACATATTTGTATGAATTAGTTTATATACAACGCTTCACTTTGCATTGTCTTAACAGCTTCCTATGAGTTTTTTTTTGGCTTATTTATCTTCACATTATAAGTTAACAGCCTCCTATGACTTTTTTTTTTCTTATTTCTTTTCACATTATAAGTCCTTCAAAAGCTTCATAAAATGTGCTGATGATGATAAGGATCTTTTTCTTAATCAAATATAAAACATACTTTCACTCTGTGGTCAGTCGATCTTTGTTCTCTACCAAAAAGCCACCCAGCTGCTCCCCCTATCTCCCTCCTCATCAGGATAGAGGTAGAAAATAGGACACAAAAATTAGCAGGTTGTGAAAAAGACAGCGAGACCACTGACCAATTACTGTCATGGGCAAAGCAGGATTACATAGGGAAAAATCAATTTATTGCTAATTCCAATAAAAAAAAATAATTTGAGCAGTGGAAAACGAAAGACAAATATTACAAGAACATATTTATTTCCTTCTTTCCATTCCCAGCTTCACCCCTCCATTCTCCGACTCTTCTCTCTGCAGGGATGGGGTTGGAGTCAGTCCATCACAGCCCGTCTCATTCCTCCCTCTTCACACCTAGCCCTGCTTCACACCTAACCCCCAGCACGGGCCCTTCGCCAGGCTGCAGTCCTTAGGGACACCCTGCTGCCTGGGCTCTCCACGGCCGCAGCTCCTGCAGGAAATGTCCCCTGGTTGTGGTCTGGGTCCCTCCGCGGGCTGCAGGGTGGGGTTGCTCCAGCCGAGTCTCTCCAGGGATTCCCTGCTCCGGGCCCGCAGCACCTCCTGCCCTCCTCTGTCAGCCTTGGGCTCCCTCTGCTGCTGCTCCCTCCTGGGCTGCCTCGTTCTTTGCCTGTGCTGCCTTTGATCCTTTCACAAACCTATTCTCCCAGTTTGTCTGAGGGGCTCAGCTGGTGGGGCTGCTGGAGCTGGCTGGGACCGGCTGTGTCCAGCACGGGGCAGTCGTGGCCTCTCCTCAGAAGGCACCTGGTAACCCAGGTACCAGCGCCTGGGCAGCCCCTGCATCCCCCTGTACACGTGAAATATAGTCAGAGATATCCATGAGCGTTTTCTGTAACCTTCCTTCTCCGTACAAACCGGGACTTCCGTCTAAGTATTCAGCGATGAGGCACTCTGTGTCAGTAACATCTTCATAGTGAATACCTGTTGCTTAAAGCTGAACAAAATGCAGGTCTCTGTGACCTGAAACAGACATACTCTGGTTGGGAGAACTAAACAGTCAACTTAATCTTTCCATTATTTAATTTCTCTTGTATATTTCAAATAAGATCTAAGTATAACATTTTCAGATTAGAACCAGAATATAGAAAACGATTCATCTGTCAAGTGGTAGGAGAAGAAAAAAGGAAAAAAAAAAAAGAGAGGAAAAGAGAGCAACCAATCTCTAGATTATGTTTTTAAAATTTTACTTTAATACTTTGCCATCTTAAAGAAATCCGATAGAGATTAAGTGATAGAGAAGGAGATCTTGAAGTCTTACACATGACAGAATTTCTATAGAATATAGTCTTTGAAGAACAATCCATCTAAAGCAAGCTGTGTATCAAGGTACTAAATATTTTAATTTTTAAAAGCCTTTATTTTGGAGGCAGGGTGTAACTAATGTGTGGTTGCATCTGAAAATTATCTAAAAGCCTGAAGAGATGAATACAGGATTACAATAAATTGTTTTCCTGAAAGAAATATCCCAGTAGTTTGCAAGAGAGATGTCCAATAGTAGAGATATTGTAACTCAGAGAGAATAATAGATAGCAGAATTTAAGTGAAGAATAAAATCCTGGAGAAAATGTATCTGATAGAGTCCTTTTTACTCCACAATTATTTTTTCCCACAAAACACTAGGCAGATAGAGCAGGATTTGTGAATGTTTCTGACAAATGTGTCACTGATAAGTCAATAAAGAATGATCGAACAGTAAAGCTCGTTGGCTGAAGGATGCACTTGAAATCTAGAAGTACATATGAAGACACATTCAGTCAGGTATTGATGTAAAACACTCAAGGGTACAAAGCAATGATGTTAAGATAGTTGAGAGCCGCAAAAAGACAATGATTTCATCTGGTGGCACTGAGAGAAGACAGAAAAACATGAAGGAAAAAGGAAATTGCATATGTCAGTTAACCTTTCCTCTTTCTTTGCTGCCTCTCTCATTTGAAATATGGTGATCATACCAGATCAACTTTGTATGTTTTACTTTATGTAGGATGCCAAGAGAATAGACAGCTACAGATTTAAATACTGAAGTAACTAAGCAGTGACTCATACAAAGTCTAGTAAACAAAACAAATGGGTACAGCAAAGAATGTAAACTTTAAAAGTCATAGGATTCTTTCTGAAGAGTAAGGATTAAAAATAGAACTTAGGAAATAATTTGTAACAAATAATTTCTGAATAATATTTTCCTTTTTTCTACTGTCCAAAAAGCAATTGACAAATTTTCTACATCTCTGGTTAGTGTTCTAGCAAGAATATTGCCCTTAGTTCGTCGATAGCTGGTGAATAATTAGCTGCTAGAGCTCTCTGGTTGTGCTACCTTTGCTGGTGAATAATTAGCTGCTAGAGCTCTCTGGTTGTGCTACCTTTGCTGGTGAAACTGCCTGATGTTGTTGGATGCTACTTTCAGCATTTCCTGTTTTGATTCCAGGTCAATGGGAAATGACCCTCTTTTAAAATAATCTAATTTCCCCACAGCTATTGTATCTGAATATGTGTAGCTTACTTTTTTGTCTTAGTCAAGAGTTTGGTAGGATTTAGGCCACTTTGCTAGGACTGCTTGAACCTGAACTTTAATTAGTTTCTCTGCTTTGGAAGACAAATTTTCATCCACACGTGAGAGTTGGTTCTGAAGTTCTCCAGTGTGAGTGGTCAGGCAACCTGTCGATGCCAAAGATTGTGAAGGCCTATAGCTTTCTCTATCAGTAGTGTGCAAGTCAAGCAGCAGGCATATTCCATCTGGAAATGGAGTCAGAGGAGGAGGTGACAACCTGTTGTCTACATGATATCAGCATGACGTTCAGAAATCAAGAGATCTGAGTGGAGATTTTCTGCCCTTCTAACCACTAAAGCATAGATTTATCAGTACAGCAGAAGGATGAGGCATAGATTTTGAAATCCTGCAGCCAAAAATAACTATTGCATAAGAAGATAAAGAAACCATATAGCTGACTGAGACAAGGAGGCAGGGCATTTTAAACTCAGTTGCTGTACAATGTGAAGTGGCACAAGTAACTGTACTCAGGATCCAGCATGCAACAAGAGCCCTTTGCATTATCTTAAATATAGAAGGGAATGGTACAGGGACTGAAACCTGGTTTTTCATTTCTTGCACCATTTCCTTAACCAACAGGCACCATGTCTCTGCAAATTCTAAGGCTTTTATTCAGTAGTGCCCTCCTGACTCTCGTCAATAGACTGTGTTTCTCTGAAAAAATAAAGCAATAAGAAATGAGTTTGAAAAGGAGAAGCCTATTTTGTCCATCCTTTGAAGATGAAATTCATACCTCCTTAACTTAATGGACAGGTAAAGCTGTACTTCTTGGTGTCAATGTCCATTGTTTTCCTCAAGAATTTAATTTTTTATTACTTTTGTTGAAAACAGGTGCTTGATGATCCGATTATATTAGCTCATCTCCTAACAAAGTTTAAACATTGACTTATAGCTCTCAGCAGACCACACCAAACACCAAGCTGTCTTAGTCCAATGGTTTTATCAATTAATGGGAATTTTGCTGCAGGCTTCAAAGGTAATATTTTGGAGCCTTCTTTCTTCACGTTGTAATCATTCCCTCTAACTTTGGGGTCTTAAGTTGTACAAAGATATAAAAAGGGAATAAAACATATTTCAAAATTTCACTTTTTTTCCTTTAGAATGTTCTAAACTGTTACATTCAATTGCACTACTTCACTTAGGTATACATTATCTATGATTTTCTGTCAAATCTTAAAACATCATTAGATTTCTCATTCCAAAGAGTTTTACTTCTCTTTTTTTCTTTTCATTTACATCTCTGCTGATATATAAAAGTTCTGTCCAATCACTGAAAACATAATCGGGTATGAGCTATGTTTTCAGTTTTCTGATGCCACTGATCAACAGAAGGATTCAATTACAGCGATAAGATTTTCTTGACTTTACAGATAAGTTCTATTTCCTTTTCTCACAAAATAGTTGTGAAAATAATATTTTTATAAATTTGCATGGCAGGAAATATATAAAGTCCAGTGATTATGGCCTTTTCTCAGTTTTTCTCCTTCAGTGAGCACTAATATATTAATCAAAAGAATCACGTAAGGGATAATTTCTATTTCTTGAAAATATAAGAAAATAGAATCAGTTTTAATCATAGTATATAATTTAATGTATTTTAATTTTTGAAATATAAAGCTGCAATCTGACTCCACTAACGATTTAAAAAAACAATTCAACCAGATTGAATGAACTATTTTGGTGGACTAAACAGAAGTTGTTTTTATCTTCTTCCATTACAAGATTATCTTTTTCACCGTTTTTTTTTTATAGTAAATGATCTGATCTGAAAGAGTTTGGGTTTTGTTTGGTTTTTTTTGTTTTTTGCTTTTGTTTTTTCTCTTTCTTGGCTTGAAGTCCTATTTCTTTCCAGGTGGAATGTAGAAACAACTTTAAAGAAACACAATCTGAATGAAAATAGCTGCTCCAGATGGATTAAACAAGAGAGAGGTAACGTTCGTCTACGGTAGACTTCACCAGGGTAAATCAAGTTGCTTAAAACCAGGCATTTAGGATCATTAGAGGTACTCTAGGTGTACTGAAGACATCTGCACTGAGGTGGAAAATTCTACACGGAATTTGAGACAGTCTCAGATGGAGGTTACCCCACAGTGCTCAAAATGGCACCAAACACTTATATAGAGACAATCTTACATTCTTGAGCATTACAAATATATACTTTGATCTACTTGTTTATAATCCTTTCTTGGTCTCTACAGGAAAACAAATTGTAAAAGACACTTTTAAGAAAGAGGCACATTTTCCCCTAAAGCAGAGGTTTAAAATGGGTCAGATATCTTGCCAGTGAGAACATTCATCTCTCTCCACTAAGCTTAACAGTGTTCTAGTACAACTTAAGTCCTGCTGATGTAATACATACAGCGAAATAAATAACACCTGCTGTGCTGGTCACCAAATTATGTAAAATTTTTAAGAGTTTTTTTTGTTTTGATTTTTTTTGTTTGTGTCTTTCTTGGAAATATCTAATTAAAAGTTCTTCACTGAGTTACGTGAAATAATACTTTGTTCTAGTGCAGATACTTTGCAGGCTCATATTTTGACTGCGTGAAGTTTAGGATCCCATATGTTGCATACTGTTCTCAAAGCCACATAGATCCATTTATGTGTCAAGAGTAATACTGCAGATCATCAGCTTCATAGTAATGATACTTATTCACTACATCCTAAAAGTACACAATATTTTCCTCTGTGAGAGAGTTAAGCATGATGTTTCCATAAGCCATACCTTGCAGCTAAGTGTTACTTTTGAGAAATGCATCTATCTAGGTGGTTTATGGCACTCTGTTTTAAGAATGGCATATACCTTCACAGTGTCTTTTACAGAAAGAGAAATATTAATTTGAGAATATTTGATATGAAACAATTGGTGACTTACTAGAGATCACATAGAAAGTCTAAAACAGATCTGAAGTGTAAGTTGGGGCTTCAGTTCTAGGTTAAGACAGGTGAATAAACGTGTTTTCAGAAGCAAGCACTACCTAGTTTCCTATTTCAATCAATAAAATTTCGCATACCTTGGGACTAGGGAGAAAATTATTTTAATTTTACACTTATTGGCAAATCAGCTGAATTAGCCTCTGAACTCCTGTATTTCTGATCAAAAAATTCAGTTGCCCACATGCAGATATCTATTGCCACTTATAGTGTTTTAGGATATCCACAATATTCGGGATATCCACTATATATATATATAGAATCATAGAATCATCTGGTTGGAAAAAACCTCTGAGATCATCAAGTCCGACTGTACCTGTCCCCTTGTTAACCATGTCCCTAAGAAACTCATCTACCCACCTTTTAAACACCTCCAGGGATGATGACTCAACGACCTCCCTGGGCAGCTGTTCCAGTGTCTGACCACCCTTTCAGTGAAAATATTTTTCCTAATGTCTGGTCTAAACCTCCCCTGGTGCAGCTTACAGCCATTTCTTCTCGTCCTATCACCTGTCACTTGCGAGAAGAGATCAACACCCACCTCACCACAACCTCCTTTCAGGGAGTTGTAGACACTGATGAAGTCTCCCCTCAGCCTCCTCTTCTCTAGGCTAAACAACCCCAGATCCCTTAGACGTTCCTCATAGGACTTGTTCTCCATCCCCTTCACCATGCTTGTCACTCTTCTCTGGACATTTCCAACACCTCAATGCCCTTCTTGTACTGAGGGACACAAACCTGTACTCGAGGTGTGGCCTCACCAGTGCTGAATACAGGTGCACAGTCACTTCCCTGGTTCTCCTGGCCACGCTGTTTCTGATACAGACCAAGATGCCATTGGCTCTCTTGGCCACCTGGGCACACTGCTGGCTCATATTCAGCCAACATCTCCAGGTCCTTCTCTGACAGAAAGCTCTCCAGCCAGTCTTCCCCAAGCCCAATGGGGTTGTTATGTCCCAAGTGCAGACATGACTCTGGAAGATATGACGCAGGAGGTCTATTAAGTGCCTGCATTTCTGGAGTGGATGCACCAGAAATCCTGCCACGTAAACTACAGGAATCATGTGAAAAGCATACAAACTAGGTTAGAGTAGTGAAAAGGAGAACGTGGAGACCTCCCTAAGCTGTAAGAAAAATTATTGATTGGTAAGTGTTTTGGTAACAGGAGCTTTATTTCAAGGTGTGGGTGAATTGGAAGTGAAAGTTGGAGGCACTTGCACCAGTGTATAGCTGTGGGAAAAAGTTTTGAATGACGATCTGGTGACAGTTTCTGCTATGCTTTCTCCTACCCTGCAGTCTGCCTTTTCACTGAACTTTTCAGAGGTTGATATATCTCTACTGTGTTGTGCAGAAATTTTTCAGCCCAAGAAACATTTTCTAACATGAGTTGCATCAATACTTTAATCTTGTAAACTGTCTTCCATTGCAATAAACCCAGGATTTCAAAGTAGCAAAAAAAATGTTTCATTAAATCATTCTCAAGCATTCTAGTTAGAACTTGCCTTTGAAATGGCATTATCTATACACTGTGAGAAAATATTGAATTCATGGTGTGAGGAAATATTCTGAGGTGTAGTAATCTTCAAAACCACTTAATACTTTCAGAAACAAAGCCATAGCAAAAATCCTTGTGACATGTGCTGGAGATTCAAGTGCTCTTGCAAAGTGGTTTTCAGGCTTTTTGTGCCTCGAGAAATAAGAGAAACTGAATTAAAAAAAAAGAAGGAAAGCAAAAAGTTTTGGAAGAGTCTCATGAATTCAGGGACTTCACTTATAGTGATTGTGAGTTTGGCATTTACTAGCCAGTGCTTGTTCTTCTTTTTTTCTCCCTGACCCATATTTTTATCCAATGCAGGAAACATTAATGGCAATTTTCTTCCTTTATTATCATAACTAAGTGGTGCAGCAAGCAGAATACATGGGTGGAGGGATATTTATGGAGGCATGGTTGTGATCCTTCTCCCTTGGGAAGTGGGTGGGCAAAGGAGAAATATTTTGTATCTAAGGCAGTTGGGGAAAAGGTGGAGAAACAAATAAGTGAGGTGGCAAAGGCAAAAGGAATTATTTGTGCCATCTAGGGTGCTCACCTGATGCAAGTGCAGGACCAGCATAAGTATTACAAACTGTCGGAAAGGGATGATTCTAAAAGGCAGCTTGAAACAGATTGTTTGAGGGTGGCATTGTAGCGAGAGAGGACACATGTTGAAACAAAGGATTGAGTCATGTCACTGCATTGTCCAGATTCAAAAACTGCTTGTTGGCATGGGCCTCGAGGACTGGGATGGAGACAGGCAATGACCCTATATCAGGCGATGAAAAGGACCAGTGTCCACTAAAAATGCAAGCGGGCCAACCTGTCATGGTGAAACTGCCTTCTACATGTATCATACCTACAATGCTAGCAAAACCTAGGGGTTCATACCCTTGGGAGCCTCTGAATAAAAATGGAAAACCCCGCTACATTAGTGTCTGGTCAATCATCCCAGACTTCTAAACCAAAAAGTCCAGTTCTGAGGGACTGAGGCCCATCTTTGTGCAGTCTTAGAGGAAAACAGAGAGATGGACAATCCTATTGTTCTTGCTGGCAGCAATAGTGGACAACATAAATGACTCAGGCATAGATATCAACGTAGTTTTAAGATGATAGTTGGATTCTCTCTGATGATGAACATTAGTGGTCTGTTTACCCACCTCTAGCTCCACAACGGATCCTTTGCCAATTTTGTACAGGATGTTGACATATCACTAGCTCTTGAGTTAATAGAGGCTTAGTATAGCAATGACAGCTGGGGATTTTGGGGGAACAAGGAGGATATAAAACTAGACCTATGTTGTTTGTTTTGGGCCACCAGGCACAATAACTGTCATCTCAGTAAGGGATGCTGAGTGTAATTACATCCTCCACTCAATTTACAAGGCCACAGACTGGAGCCCCAATGACAATACACTCTGCCCCGAAGTCACATGGGGAACCACTGAATATTTCTCTCTATGGGGCGATGATGATCACTCCCTAGTATACATCAAGCCAGTATAGCCTCTTGGTGTATCAAGCATTCTTACAGAGGTAATAACGAATATCCCAGCATGTGTAACAGGAATTCATTTTACTGTTCACTAAATAGCACATTGCCTAGGTCCATCTATGCATGTAGCTGATACAATGGGGAAGATAAAGTATGCCCAATGGGGGGATCTCCACTCTTGAGCTGCCAAATGGAAATCAATTGCAGAGATGTAGATAAAATGTCCCTGCTGTGGCTATACTCAACAGCCCAAGAGGGCTCAATGCAAGGCTGCCTATGCAGAAAAATACTCATGACCCTCTGTCCTAAATTGCCATAAAAAAGATTATTTTCACCCTCTCACCACTATTCCAGGTTTATGCTGAATATTTTTTGTCTCCACATCCACTAATTTAGTAGGAGCGTGCTGTGATGAACACCTACACTACCAACTGTACCTGACTATCTAAAAACTGGCCTGCATATTGACTGTGCTTTCCCTTTTTCCTATCTACTGGGAAGGACTCATATTGCAGAATTGGTGGGATTGCATGCCAAGGGAGGTACGGATGTTAGTGCAAAAGGCTTCAACCAGGACTGAGTGACCTTCCCTTAAAACTGGCCCATGCAATTGACATTTTCCTCCCACACCCTGTAACCATGTTTGATGCCTCAGTACAACTCTGGGATGGTACCCACTTGTTGGTTATTGTTACTTGCTTCCTAGTTTCTATTGTTGATTGAATGGTGATCTTTTAATAACCAAAAGATGTTTGAAGAGTGATGAGCCATAGTGGTGTTGTAGCTCACTAAGTTTGCGTCCCCTTTTAATGTTGATACAAGAGGTGTCTGCACCACCACTCCAAAGGAACCAGTTAGGTTGTGACTGTGGTCATGGGGTAAAGTGTAACAGTAGCTCTCCAACCCCTTCTGACAGAGGCCAAGGCTTTTGATGCAGAAGCCGCCTTTCCGTGCACCTTTATTTCACACTTGTCTTTGTCTGTCCTCTCCTGGAAGACAAAAATGAGGAAGACAGGACCCCTCAGTCAACAGACAAGAACCCCATCCAGTGGGGTGCCTTGGCCAAGAGGAGCCTCTAGACCACAATTCATATCTATCCAGGCTATAAAATGGGAACTCTACCAGAGACCCCCTTGATGTGATTCTCCTTAGAGCAGCGGGCTTGTGCTGGGAAACCTTCCCCTTAGGGCTGGGATACAAACCAAAAAAATTTCCATTGTGTGACTTTGGCAAGAAAAAGATGAGTAAAAATAAGAAAAAAAATTCAACTGCCAAGTTGACTTAGCAGAAATGTCTCTAAAAGCACACAAGGAGAAAAACTATACAGAAAGGTGTTATTTTCCCCAGTGTTCTTCATTTTTGAGTTACACACTGTTTGCAAAGTGTTTTTTTATGCTTGGATGATCAGCACTAAATAAACTGAAGTGAAAATGTGCTGGATAAGTGTTATTAGTAAAAGTATGGATCGCTAGCTAAAGTGATGTTTCATGATATAACACACAAAATAAGGTAAACCAAAACTCTTGAGGCAGAAACTGTTTTGCATTGAAAAGTCAATGAATATTGATTTTCGTATAAACTATAGTTGTTTTATATTGCTAGCTTTATAAAAGATTTTGATAGTTTCAAAAGAATAATGTGACAGATTTGTAGAGGATTTGACTAAGTATAAAATGTAATAAAGCAGTCACAGAGCTTTCAAAGATACAAGACTTTTCATCTGTTAAAACATGCAGATCAAAATGTTGGTTCTGCTTATACTGTCATTTAATTGAAAATTAAAATACATGTAAGAGATGATTAAGAAATAAGATTAAGCAGGTGGAATATCTGTATCAATTAATATGACTGATTTTTCAGCCCCCCTGTAAAAACATTTGCAGAAATCAGGAAAAGTAGAACCTGCCAATCAAGGCCTGGAGTTTGGGAGCATCTCTCTGGCTTGGTTGGTAATGGAAAATTCTTTTTCTTTGTGACTAAAATGGACATGATTGCTATTTCTCTACCTCACAGCTCTTTGTGACACTAAAAAGGGACAAATTAGCATATGATCAAAGCAGTGTGAGAATGTCATTAAATGGGCATGTATGCTTAATGGGTGTGTATAAGCATGTTAAAAATCTTTTAGTGTCTTCTGTATGCCATATGTCCTGGTGTGGTTCTGGCTATATAGACAATGCTCTTTTCTCAGCACAGTGGATCAATATTGTGTAAGTCCCTGAATAAACATAAATGCACATTTACACAGAGTTGTCCATGCAATTCAGAAAGTAGCAATTGCTACTATGGAAATATAAGCTTTGCTGTTTATCCTGTTTAAAATGCACTTGATTTAAAACCCATCTTGGGGAATTGTACATTTGTAAGTAAAAGTAGATTAGCATAATTTAATCAGCCTATATCTGCAGAACACTCTTGTTATCTCCTCAAAGACTTAATAGTACGCTTCTCTTGGATGACCTTTGCCCACTCTGACAATAATCTCTGAGAATATTCCATATGCATTTCTATATAAGACTTGTTATGAATCAAGCAACTTTTAAATACTGGAAACAGGAAAAATTAATTTGGAAATCTTTCGTGCTCAAGTGAGGAAGTGTCCTTTGTTTTGCATTTTACTTCATAATCATTAGTACTAACTGGCAATAGGTCTTAAAAAGAAAGGTTAAACTAGGAGAGATTTCGTAGTTCAAGAGGATGTTAATATTAATAGGATCCATTGCAATACTCACTGATAACCACAGAATTATTTTTGTTATGATGCATATAGAGGAGATACTCCATGTTACTGATAAGAAAAAAACTATTTTTTTTCTTTTCCCCATAATCAATGGTTCTGGGTTTCATTAAAAGCTCATTTTGCCTCATATTGAGTAAGAGGCATTGACCACTAGTGAGTGGTGTAAAAAAAAGTTTCAAAAATAGGACAAGAATGTTCCACTAATTTCTGGCATATTTTCCCAGCACCATGATTGAGGATTCAGAGGTTTCCTGCACTGGAAGTATTTACTTCATAATTTATAGCCTGTGATGGATATTTATCTTATTAACTTGTCCAATCCCTGTCAAGAAGTTCCTTACCTTAGAAATCTATTAATACTGAACTTTGACTTCCCCAGCTTTTGATTTTTCCCTATTCATCTTCTCCATGTCATACTGACTTTACAGACCTCTAGTTGATTTTTTTCTTCACCCCTTCTCCTACTTCTTCCAGCTGTTGTTTTCCAAGCAAAAGACTGCTGGTCTTATAATATGTTGCTTGTGCAGAGCTGATATGATCATTCTTCCTCCACAATTAAGTGGTCCAAATTTTGCTTTAATTTTTCTGTTCATAGTATTACTCTTTCTGATAGAAATATGGCCATATTCTTCTGTAGATACACCCACAAAATTCCTATTGATAAGAAGTGTAGGAATTTTCTGTAAAAAAAGCCCTGAGAGCTGTAAGGCCTAACTATAAACAGTCTATGACAATTAAGAGAGTTTGTCATAGCTGTACTTCTTTTACAACCCAGTTTAAGTTAGTTACTTTTCTGGAACAAAAAATTGTCAAAATGAGCAAAACCTTTTAGTTATAGATTTGTAAATACTCATTACTTTCTCAAGTAATGTAAACAGAGTTCTTGTTGACTAGTTACAGGACACTGATACCAGTGTAATACCTCTGCAGGTTATGTTCTGCTGCAGACAAGTAATTTCTTTTCCCACATTAAAAATATATAAAGCTTATTGATAAATTAAGGTTTCTTCTGGATCTTATAATCTATGCTTCTGCCTCATTGAAAATAATCCAAATATACACAGATAATTTTCTTCATGAATGACCTATTCTTATTTTCTTAATGTATGTGTATTCAGAAAACTGTTAGATTAATTAAATAAGCATTCATTCTTACACTTGTTCTGATATATGAATGAGAAGTAATTGCTCTTTACAGACTAATGGAGCCTGTTAGTTTTGCGGGTACTTTTAGTCACATTTAGAGATGGTCAGCACAACATTTTGCCCATCTTTCTGGTAAGTGGTTTTACAATGTTAGGTTGTTATGGATGCTGCTGAGATCCATTTGTATAGGTCTGCAGTCTGCATCCAGGAGTTAATGAAGAAGGCAACAGCTTACTTGCTAAGAATTATGGCTCAGCATGAGAACCTTGTCTGAAGTTGTTGAGTACAGAAACAGAGGGATTCTGATAACCCCTCTCACGCTTCTCCCTCCTCACACCTTTCCCTACTCCAGCACGGGCCCTTCCCTAAACTGCCGTCCTTCAGGGTCAACCTGCTCCCACCTGGGCTCTCCGTGGCTGCAGCTCCTGCAGTGAATATTCCCCCATTGCAGTCTGGGTCCCTCACAGGGCCGCAGGGTGGGTCTCTGCTCCAGCAGGGTCTCTCCAGGGCTGCAGGAGATCCCTGCTCTGGGCCAGAAACACCTCCTTCCCTCCTCCTCTTCCAATCTCAGCTCCCTCTTCTGCTGCTCCCTCCTTGGCTTTCTCCTTCTTTGCCTGTGCTGCCTTTGGACCTTTTGGAAACATGTTTTTCCCCAGTACCTCCAGCTTTGCTAGCAGGAATGTTCTCTAATTTAGGGTCCCATGAAAAGTACTTTATGAGAGATATCACTCAGTATATAAGAACCAGTAGAGTCTTATACAAACTTTTAAAGATCTTTACATTCTTTTCCTAATCTAAAGATTTATGGCTCAAGAAAGTTACAGAACTGTGTTCGATTTCACAGTGAAGTTAGAGAGACATTTTGGTTAGAGATTTGTCATGCGTCTTCAGCCCTCCTATAAATTGCTGTGGTTCTATTCATGGGTGCCACACACAAGCCCTGAAGAAAAATGGCTGAAAAAAAGGTTTTGACAATAAGAATGTATCTTTATTAGTAAGATCCTTTGGAAATTTTAACAATTTTCCTGGACTTCTCATTTCCTTTCTCTTATATTAATTAATTTTCTGATCATCACTGATGGGTATATTTCAAGTAAGCCATAGAATGGCAAGCTGATTTATAAAATAAAATGTTTTTATTATTCCTGTATTATTCTTCAGTTAATATTGTAAAGAGTGTGCTATTTGTATATTCAAAGAGGAAATTTGTCAGGACGATTGCTGTTACTTCTTCCTCCCTTAGCAATAGTAGTTCGTGTGGTAAAATTCTGGTATATATATATATAAGGGCACATATAGTCCTAGGCTCGTACCCATAGCTTCCATATTTGTAGATGGAACTGAATTTTAATTTATATTTTAGTCTACTCTTAAAATAATCTGTATTAAGTGTACATAGAGCTTTGGGTTTATATTATCCTTCTTTTAATCCATGAATCAATCAACAATACAGAAACGTTCAATTGGTTTGAAAGCAAAGACCCCACCCCTTTTAGATTTGAACACAAGTTCATATCCCTGAAATGAAAGATCAGTCTCATTAAATCAATACACCCAGGAGGTTAAAAAAAAGGACAAAGAAGGAGCCACTCTTTCTTAATTGTGATAAAGGTACTACACATTTTCTAAAGCTGACCTGAAAAGAACACAACTCCAGGTTATTGACTGGGATATACCTCAAGCTGCTCAAGATTAAAAACAAGATAACTAGTGAAAAAAATAGGAATACATTTTGAACATCCTATCAAAAATAGTATTTGAATTATATGTCTGTCCACAACTTCTACAATGCATGATGAGTTTAGTACTCATAATTTCAGCTTTTGAATGGAAAAAAAACCAAATAGTGAAAACTGAAAGCTAACTGAACTGATACACATCATCTCCCCAATTAAATTACTCTGATTTACAGGGACTAAAAATTTTGATAATTGAGATAAGAAATGTGGAACTTCTCTTGGGAGTTATTACTCTGTCTATCCTTGTCTCTGAGGAAAGGTTGCTACTATGCGAGCAGGCCTGATAGAACAGATAAAGCATGAAGTTCTAAATTCCTATGTTCACATATTAGTTGATTAAGGTTAGATAATATTACAGGTGTTTTAAGAGGGTCAGGTGCAATATGAATTATAACAGAATCAACAAAGTAAAACTTATTAAAATGAATGAATTATTTGGCACTGGCAAAGAATAGACATTGATGTCAGTCAAATATTCAGCTTAAGGTTGTTACACTATATTGAGTCTATTATCTTTTGGTGGGTGGCAGCAAGTACTATTAGGAGGTTGACTGAACATCAGGGAACAAAGAATTGGACTGAAACATCTGTTTTTCAGATATCCAATTAATATTAATGGTCATTAGCAGTGCAGTTCTCAAAAAGATAAAGCAAAAATTCAGAATTTTTCTTCATATATCTCATTGCCATACACAAAGTCAATGAAATAGACCTCGTGATTTTTCACTTAGGAACAACCAGGACTTTATGATTCACGGAGTCTGGCTAATGGGACATGGAGACTTCACACTAAGTCATTGGTTTAATTTAGCTTAAGTCTGCAGTTCAAACAAAGTGGTTACCTGTTAGTGTCTAGTGTAAAAGGAAATGATGATTTCAAGTGAACATGGATCCCCAAAGTTATTTTTATCTTCACAACTAGTGGCAGATTTGCAAGTAAGTTTTCTTATTTTACTACAATTTATGCAGGAGCATGATCGAGTGACATCTCTACTTGTGTCAGTGTGTAGAACACTTGAAGATTAGAGGAGGAAAAAAAGTATATAGGTTGCCAAGGTTCTCTGAATCCAGTGTGGTACGTCAGCAAGAATTAATTAGACATTGAAACGTCAGAGGTCAGTCCTGTTGGAGAACTTATAACCAAAATTAAAAATGTAAGGCTATCTCTAATATCGAAGTGTCTAATTAAGATTTTAACTATCCCACAGCTAGATTCTTTTACCTAGCAGTGAAGGAATTCAAATAAAATTTAATAGTTTGAAGAGAGAATTGGAAAACAGAATTATGACTTGTTCTTGATTAGAGAAATAAACCTCGTCCTGTTTTCTTTTCATAGCAAATATACAGTAAGAAAGCAGAGACAAGAGAAGAAGAACCCACTAACCTCTACAATCCCAATGTGTTTGAAGACATGTAGATAGCATTTTTTAGTGCTTGTTTTGTTAATGATTGTAGAAGATTCTTAGCTATTCATAAAATTGTTGACAAACATGTGGTAATACCTCCTCTCAGGGAGAATCTCAATTTCTTCACTTCCACTCCAGGACGAATTAAGGTAATCCAGTGTAAAAAAAGTTTAAAAATATATTAAGACTCTAAAAAGCCTTGAATCTATTTAAAGCATAACCTAGCGAGATATTAGTTCTCATTCCAATGAAAATTTACTGGAAATATATTATTAGGTATGCCCTTAATTTTAGTAGCAGAATAACTTGAGCATCCAAAGAGTTAGTTTCTTTTTCCTCTTCTTGCTCTAGATATATCTCTTAGTAGAAAGGACATGCTACTTTCATAGGTAGGTACAGAGTGAAAGAAAAAGCAGCACACAAGAAAACATAGAAAGGACTCTATTTCTTGTGTTGAGGCCACTGATCTTTACCGGAAATTCTGAGTTTTGGATCCTGTTCCTTCAGAATTACACAATACACATTAAAGAGTACTTGGGCCAGAAAGTAGATGTCACATTTGGATCCAAGACCAAAACCCAGGCTGAGTGTCCCAGCTATTAAGTCTAGAAAGCTGAGTGCTTTATCATGATGCCTCTTTGTACCACGTCTCAACATAAACTTCAGGAGGAGATTACAGAATCCTTTAACAATTTGCCTATGTACCATGGTTCCCGTGGGACTGACGGAAGAAAGGTGTATCTAACCATTAACAAAACATCTCCAGGTTTGTTCAAAGACACACTATCCACACACATAAGAAAATTTCAAGCTAAGCAAGAAGACACTTTGACAATTAATTTTAGATCACTAAATTTTTTTCAGATTGTTAAATTTTTTTTAGATCACATTTGCAATCTAGCATAAATGCTACTTTTATATGACAAATGTAAGCATATATCATGATAATAGGAATGTTTTCTGTCTCCAGGAATTTTGTGTCCTGACTAATATTCCAGCTCTATAGCAAAATGATCCGTGAATGCCGGCCATTTACCTTCTTTCCCCTATTCACTCTTTTATGAAATGGTTTTCATACTAGCAAGCAGGGACATAGGGGATGTCCTGCAGGTCTCCCAGACAAGATAACGAGGACATTTGGATTACTGAGATATTATATATATGTACCTGTCACATATAACAATTACACTATGAGTTTATGTGAGAAGCCATACTTTTTGTAGATGTACAAGTATATTCATTTTTCTGTTGGATCAATCCCACAAATGGTACAAACAAGTATCCTTCAATCATTCTCTGTCTCAGCATTGCTGACCATTTTTAATTTCTTTCAGACAAATCACATAATTCTAAGGCTGAATTTTTGAGATGCTGGCATCTTCATTTCATACTCACGTGGAACATTGGCAAGTGACAAAAATGGGAGAAACTTGTATTGCTCATTGCTGTATTTACTCTGTCACTTGTTACTCTAGGACATTTTCTGTAAATTGAATTAGGGAGAAGTAAAAAATGCAGTCAAGATATCATCAATCCCTCAGATTATAAAGAGCAATGTTTGTCCTTAAAATAGATGATAAAACCCCCCTCATTTCTCTTCCCATTATCTATGTGTAGGTGGTCCTATCATTTAGCAGGTGAGAACAAGATAAACAATAAAATCCAATTTCAAGAAACTCTCTAACTACTGAAATGAAACAAAGACTAGTTATATTCTGTGCAATGTTTCCTCACAGTGCTGAACTCTTAACAGACACTACATGGAAGAGCCTTGTAAAAATGGTCTCTCATATTAAAGTGTGATACCTACTGTTCTATTTATTCATGGTATGTGATGACAAGAAGCATATAGGTGACAATGATTGACCTGTAAGGAAAAAATAAATCTGGAGAACAAGCAAAGACAAATAGTTGGGCCAAGTATAATGAACAACTTGACTTTTTAGCCTGATCCTGAAATGATTGATTTGGCTTCGTCTGGTTAATAATTTCCTCTATGTTTTTCCCAATCTAACAGATAACTCAATGCATGATGGACCCTGTACTTCCCAGAATTAGGAAATATGGTCCAGATCCAGGATAGAACTCATGTCTAAGCTGATTTTGTGACCTAGGAGGGAAGTACCATCAAATCTCTATCTGTTTAAGCATGCACTGTTACTCCACAAAACTCAAAAAGAACTTGACCACATGGAAATAGACCTGGAACCTATACAAATTAAGCGTATGCTCACTTATTTTGCGGTATTAAAGACTGGTGAGCAGAAAAAGCCCTGTGGATCTCTTTCCTCCAAAAAACTCTGCCACAAGTGCAATAGAGTCAGTGCTGTTGTAGGTGCTGATGAAAGTTAGCCCTATAGTCCCTAGCCTGTCAATAATACCACAGAAGTTTATCTCAGCCCAAAAAGATAATCTCATGGTTGGCTTTTTCTTTATGGCAAGGAGCACAGTGATTTGAATCTCTTTCCTCTCATGATCTTCTGGAATGGTCTTGTCCAATAATCATATTAAAGGTTGTGATACTCCATAGTGTTGGTCTACATATGGATTACAAATAAATATTGCGTGGACCATCACAAAATGTAGTCTGTATGAGGTTTCTGTCAGGACACTGAGGACACTCACAGGTTGCACTGTGAGTCTCCCCCATCTCTGCCAATGGCTCTGGAGCCTTTTTCAGTCCCTCTGGGCTGTGATTCCCTGCCTCAGTGACACTGCAGGTTGTTTGTTACCAGCTATGCCACAATCCTGCCCTGTCTGGCTGTTGGGCCCACCAGACCAATCCCATCAATAGGCCAATGTTCTTTCCTGGCCTCAGCCTGTTCCCAGGAAAGTGCCAGTCTCCAGGGTTGGTGCTATCCTGGTGCCCTCTGTTCCTGACTGGGGTGTTAGTACTGGCCCTGCCACCCTGGAAGAGTCTGCATGATCCCTATTTAGGTGCCACTTATGAAACACTACGGTTCACTTAAGGAACTGTATTTAAGATCTTTGCCAAAGGTATTTTTGGTTGAACATGGAAAACTGTGTTCAAGACTAAACATAAACAAGTATGCACAAAAGCTGTGTAAGTGCACAAGCAACACTTCTTTAAGAAACAAGATGAAACAAATGCGAAAGGCTCTCATCTTGGAAACATCAGGAGGACTCAAAGTAGTAATGCTAGTTTTCTTCTTTCTGTTTTAGTAGTTTGCTTCATTTCTTTGCCAAAAAGAACGTGAATACTTCTGCAGATTTGCAGGAACACAGCCTTTTGCAAAGCATCAAATTCTATGACCCTTTGAAAAGCAGGATGTGGCTGTAATACAAGCAAAATGCAGGGAGGAGTGTCAGAAGTCATACAGTGGCCAGCAGCAGTCAAAACCACAGATCAGAGCTGCTGATTCCATGATTGTCACTTCAAAGCTGCCGGTTCAGTCTCTCAGGAAAGTACTTTAAATATCTGCTAGTTCCAAAAAAAATTATGCAAGCTTGGTAGACCCTTCTGTGAAAGATTTTTAAAAATGTAATTGGATTCTTTTAAAAGTGATACACAGATTTTATGATTTCCTGAAAGTGTGTTGAAATGACAAACTAGAGAAAACATGTGAATGAATAAATAAATACAAAACGAAATACTATTTTCTTTTTTGCTTACCTGGTTTGTTTCACAATAGCAGAATCTGGAGATTTGGGGACAGAATGGCTGGAGAGTAGTCAAGTGAAAATAAACTTGGGAGTGATGGTGGACAGGAAAATCAACATGAGCCAGCAGTGTGCCCGAGTGGCCAAGAGGGCAAATGGTATCCCGGCCTGCATCAGGAATGATGTGGTCAGCAGGACCAGAGAAGGTATCATCCCCTTATAATCGACACTGGTCAGGCCGCACCTTGAGTACTGTGTCCACTTCTGGGCCCCTCAGTTTAAGAGAGATGTTGAGATGCTGGAATGTGTCCAGAGGAGAGCAATGAAGATGGTAAAGGGGCTGGATCACAAGCCTTATGAAGAGCGACTGAAGGAGCTGGGGCTGTTTAGCCTGGAGAAGAGGAGGTTCAGGGGAGACCTTATTAATCTTTATAACTACCTAAAAGGAAGTTGTAGGCTGGCAGGTGTTGGTCTCTTCTCTCAGGAGATCAGTGACAAAATGAGAGGACATGGTCTCAGGCCTCATCAGGGGAGGTTAAGGCTTGATATTAGGAAAAAAATTTTCACTGAAAGGGAGGTTCACCGATGGAATGCACTGCCCAGGGAGGTGATGCAGTCATCGTCCCTGGAGGTGTTTAAAAACAGATTGGATGAGGCACTTAGTGCCATGGTTTAAATGATGAGTGGGTGCTAGTGTTGGGTCATAGGTTGGACTCGATGATCTCAGAGGTCTTTTCCAACTTTGCCATACTGTGATACTGTGTGATACTGTGATACTGTGATTTTATATCAAATGGCAGACAAGTTTTTGTTACTTTGGGGGATGATGGACCAATCAACTAAATCTAATGGTGCATATGTGGGACTACTGTAAGTTTCTGTTTTCTTTTGTGGGGTGAATGGGAGTGACTCACAATCAAATGACAGTAAAGATGGATTCTTAGGTAAGTTATTGATTATCTGAATCTAGTACTTCTCATATTCCTGTTCTCAAAGTGCATTTTTTAATTTAAAACCCTGACAAGAACAGTGGCTGTTGATAGTTGGAAATTTCCAGCTGCTCCAAGGAATAAATTCTCCTGATGACATTTTACATCAGCGGCTAAGTCAGTGCTTTGGTGGCATGTAACTGTGAGCCCTTGAGCTAATATCCCTTGGAAATGATACTTCTAAGAACAGTATTTTTCTCACTTTCATCTCCTCAGACTGCCTGCAGCAATGGCTGACTCAGTTATCGATTAGCAAGCTGAACTCTAATGAAGCTGAAGTAAGGGACATTCAGCTGAACCTGTTTGCATGTCAGTGCTGAATTTCACTTGTTATGTAGTGAAAGCATATTATCTTACTGTATTCTTTGCTCTGATGCAGTGGTTTAGAGCTGATTGGGTACTGACACCTTCTGGAAGGAATCCAATTCTAATTTTATCTACTATAGATAAAATTACTGTCCAACAATACAGTGATAAATCTTCATTTAATATGCAGTAAAGCATGTAGTTTTCATGTCAAAGGATAATTAGGGATAGGTTCTCAGTTTCACTGTGATAAGTATAAAAATACTTTTGTTTCAAACTGGATTGCATTGCATCAGGTATAATCATTAAAAACAACGTTTCTGATAAACATTGACAGGAGCTTTGTAGCTTAAGAGACTGGATTAGAGAAATACCTTTTGTTCCCCACAGATCTTCAAAATTTATTTTTTGTGTTATAAGGAGGTATGCTGTTTAGAAGACTACTAGAAAAGGCATAATATAAGTACATAACCCAGGTGAGGAAAAGAAGGGCAAGTTAGTTATCTGCTACAGAGTTTAGGCAGTGTCTTGCATTTTACTCTGGTAGCATTTCAAAGGCAAAGATGTTTATCCAGCAAAGCACATATCAATGTATTTAAGTCTTAACATAAACACGTGAGAAACTACAATTGATTTGGATATTAAATCACTTCTGAATTCTCTCCTCTGTGTGGGAAAGTACGTGTCCTTTTCTAATTTTCTCTCCACCGAAGGAATGCAATTTTTTTGATTTCTTGTGCCTTCAGTTTGCATATGATAAATCAAAGATATTTGTGGAGCTCTGTCTTCATAGCTGTAGATTTCTAATAATAAAGTCTTCAATCCTGGTAACATAGCTGCTGCTATGACGATTTCCATGTCATCATACTACTCCCTGAACATTCCTACTGTTCTTCAAGTTATCATCAATGCATTAGAATTCACTCAGTTATGACTTACTGAAGTGAGTGAAGTGCTTATTCACCACTTTCCTCTTGATATACATTTTGAGTTTCGTACTGCCTGGAAGCATTTTGTGGAATTAGGTCCCCATTGGAGTAGGTACGATAAAAATTTTGAACGTAGAAGATCTTCTCTGGTGAGGAAATCTCACAAGCTAAATGCAAGTCTTGCCTATACAGACAGAATGAAGAGCCCAAGAAAGCCAGGATTAGTTCTTGGCATGCTGAGCAGTGATCTCAGTAAAACAGCAAATTGTTATTTATTTATCTGTTTTCTGTAAGAACAAAAGGGAATTTTAAGAATAACATGAAGTAAAATGCTTAGTTTTCCACAAAGACACATCTGAAGGGTGGAGTTTTAAGCAATGTAAGAGGAACCATCATAAGATTTACGTTTACCTAGCATATTAGTATCCCCATCCTTTCTTAAGGATAAACTGTCCTTTGGACTGTTTTACGCTTTTTGAGCTGCCACTTATAAATACTTGATTTGTCAGAAACTTCTAAATTGTTAAGTGGATCATTGTGAGACTGAGCAGTGTTTGTGCTCTGATTGTCCATACATATTCCCATGCGTATACATTGGAAAAGGTGGAGAAAATGGCTACAAGATTGATCAGAGGAAAGAAGCTCTATTTCCATTTACTGCTGAACATAGGATTTGTTTTATTCCTATCAGTGCTTCGACTCTTATGAGTTCTACACAATGAACAAAAATATAAGAATATAGGGGAAACAAATTACAACAATATGTATGACTGCAAATAATACCTAGTGACTTCCACAGAAGCTCTCTTCCATTCATTTTACTGTAGAAATGTCTAAATTATTGTGTCTATTTGAGTGGTTTGTTTAATCAAAAATGTTTTTCGCTTATTCTGCTTTACTGTGTATTTGTCTACACTCTTCCTTGGCTTATGAAACTCATGGATGTTTCTTCTGAATTATGAATCACATAAAGTGCTAAAAAAGGCTTTCTTATTTTAATATCCCTTGAGTCCTAAAAGAAATTCTTATACCCAGACTGACACAGTGATAGATCTTATTTTACTCATGCGTTTGATAGAACATATGATCATTTGCTATTTTGTTTCTTTTCAGCTTGGGTGTGTATGTGTTTGTGGAGGAAGACTGGCTTAAAAAGAAAGTGAAAAATAATGTTTTCATTACGTGTTTGGACAAGGCATACATTTTAAGTGCTCAGTTTCAAAATCAGACAAAACACTTCTGAAGCTTAAATGACTTCTTAATAGCACTAGGCAATTTAGATGCACTTAGAAGTGACACAGCTTCCATTGCTGGCCAATTGTTGGAGGAAGTATCATTTGTCAAAATGGTCTCCAAAATGCTCAGTTTTTTAAATGTCTTACATACCTACATATCAAAGTCAATTTCACACATATTTCTAAATGTTTAAGAGTTATTAAATTTTGCTGCTGTATATTCTGTTTGCGCCTCAGAAAAAATTTGCAAACTCATACTCACAGTGATAGAGTTTTAATTCTGACCTTCCACTTTCAAGAGAACCAGCTATTACCTTCTGAATTGCAACAGTTTTCAAAATCTGTTGAGCTGCAGACTTTGTAAACAATCTAATCCATCAGTAGATATCAGTACTATATTCGAAAAAGGAAGAATAATTTGATGGGTATGGGTAGGAAAACAATGAATATGTTAAATTAATAGGAGATATTACTTGGGAAAAAGTGATCCCTATCAGAAAAGTTATTTAAAATCTAATATTTTTTCTCCATTACCTCTAAATCTTATGCTTTGCCAGTGATTATAGCATTCATATGGTTCCCATTACTTTTTCCTGTGCAAAAAGCCTATGCTCAGGTTAATGTCTTCATTTTCATCTTAGGTTGTACATAAATGTGGGAAAAGAGCTTATTTTTATAGTTTTTGACCCTTTCTTTCAATTATATTGAAATTCTCTACCCAGAAAGGGTGTAAGTGGAATAATGAAATTATTTAACTATCCTGTTTTCCACAGAACTGAGGAGCAGTAACAGATGGGTTTGAGTACAATCTGAGAGAGTATTTTATTCAAGCATCAGTATAGGTCAAGCTTATTAGTTTCTTTGCCCACCTCCCTAAGCTATCTGTAACAATGCAAGGAAAATATCAACACAGCAATAATAGTAATAGTATTACTATTCTGCTAACTTTTAAATTCACAACTGTGGGGAGCTGATTGTGTTGAGATGACTCAAACACGTAAGAAAAATGCTTACAATGTACAGATAGGCTTTAGTCAGACTAGAAAGGACAGCATGTTTGTAACAGGGACCATCAGTTCGTTACCAACAAGCCAGTAAACATCATTCATGTCTGGGCTCTGGGCCTAATCCTAATGGATTAGAATTCCCCATATAGCTTCGTATAAATCGCAGCAATCCTCCAAAAACAGATGTTGAAAATCAGCACAATAAATTTAAGACCCTTGCCTGGGTGTGAAAAGAGTTCTTTTCTGAGCTTTGCCATTGTCTTGTTTTGTGACCTTTCTGTGTGGCTTTGTGTTTGCTTTATCCAAGCTGTTATAATTTTTGAATCTGAAAACTCCCTTGCTGTTAATCAGTGGACTCCTGCCTACAAAATTATTCCCTATAATAAAAATAGCTAACCTGTACCTAGAACTACAGACCTGCACATGTTATTACCTCTGCCATCTAGCTAAAATTCCTTCCTCACCAATCTTCAAAGACACCAAGAAAAAAGGAATGAAGAAATATGAAATATATTTCCACATATACTTATTATTAAAGCAAAGAAAAAAGGAGATGCATTCTAATTCAAGGTTTGCAAGTTCTGCTGGGATTTACACTGTCAGTGCAATTTTGCTATTAATGCTTACCAAAATAAAGATGGTACAAGTTAGAAACATGAACACTTAAATTGCCATAATTCAGTAGCCTCTTTCCTTTCTTTAAAGGCTCCCATGTTCCATAATTAATTTTGGGTATTTTTCTTTTTTTGTTACAGTAGATCATGTATTCCCTCCTATAAAATCTCACTCATAACATTTTATATTTTAAAAAAAATATTTGGAAATGTATGTTTATTTGTACACATGTGTAATTAAGCTTATACAAAAATTTTGAGCAAATGTAAAAGTTCAAAAAAATCATCAAAGTAATGATTATTATATGGACAAGGGAAACTCAGTCTGAAAGATACTGACTAGAATGCATCATATGAAAACTATAATAGGGAGAAAAAAAGGAGAGCTGTTTATTTTGCCTAGATGAAGCAGGTTCATGGGATTAAATTCATGGATTTGGATTCCAGAAAAAAATTCTCTCAGGGAAACAATAGTTTATTCCAAAGAAGAAGCTTTTTGACTGTTTCCTATTTATCTAGAACTTTGGAAAGAAATTACCAGATTATCTCAACTGGTATAAAATGACAGTACTTTGTTATTCTGTTGGGCTGCAACATTCCCATGGAGGTACCTGATGCTCTGTGCTGGGTGCTGCCCCTGAATTCCTCCCATGCCTCCCCTTAGTCTCCTAAGGATCTCCTGAAGATACTGGCTCCCCTGGAGTCACCAACCCTTGCAGCATCTTGACAGTTTGGCGGATACTCCTAGAAGTGTTTTGCAGTGTATTATGGTTCATAAATTTACACCAGAAAACATTGTTCTTGTTGTATTAGTAGCTTTAAGAACCACTTAGGCTAATAAACTGGCAAGTAAAGAACTGTGGAAAAGCTGGTACTTTTATAAAAGCACCTTACACCTAATGTCATGACAAGATCAAGTGAGCAGAGGAAGTTATGAAGACCACAACAAATAGGAGTGTGGCGTGAGGTTTGTGACAGACATACAACCCTTCCACCCCAACCATATAAAACGAATTAGTTCTGGGGAGTACACGAGAGTGGAAAAATAGGGTTAGAAGACAGAGGGAAACAAACAATGTGAAGTGAGATCCAAAAAATTATTAAGGAGCAGCATTGGGACTTCAGAACAAACATGGGAGCCTAGCTTTCCCTAAAGCAATCAAATCTCCTTCAATTGCATTTTTTTCTAAATTACAGTAAACATATTTTGATGTAGGGTATAACTGTTGATTATAAAATTATTATCCCTTAGGGGCTGTAGTGTGTCCTTCTGTTTGTGCTTTGAAGAAAGCCATAGCATGTATTTATCCTCACAGCAAGGATTCCTTTGCCACTTGATTGAAAAAACAGTTTGTGAGTGGGCTGTCAACCTCAGCTGGTTGACCTGACCTGCGAAAGGCAGTAGCCCTCCGCTGAAGTGCAATAATTCCAGTGAACAAGCAGTATTTTGGTGGATATTGTACAACCAGAAATGTCATACTACCTTAAGACCACCTTGGGACTTGAGCAAAGATCACCAGCAAAGTATACTGCAGAGGATCATCTCAAGATTATCTTCCTCTGTTAAAATATATAACAGCCTAATAAGTTAAGAAAATGCCAATCCTCTCCAGAAAAACAAAAGGAGACAAAAAGATAACTGAACTATACAAAGCCCTCAGGGATCTTGCTTGAACTGAGGAGTAGACCTGAGAAAATAATTAACTGTTGCTTTTGTGTTAGCTCTAGAAAAATTGCTTTGAACCAGCTATGTTGGTTTTCCCAAAAGTAGGGATTTTTTTTTTAATCATTGCATAAAAATGCATTTTTTTTTCAAATTTATAAAAGAAAAAAGGCATTTTTTTGTCTCAACTTCCTTTTACAAGTGCGTTTGCAAAAATATTTTCAGACAAAAATGTTATTGTTTTAAAAATCTGGAAGTAAAAAGCATTATTTTATGTTACTTTTAGATGTCTTGTATGATTGACATGATTCTGTATTTTTCAGTGGAAATATTTAGTTCGTAAAACACTTCACCCATCTCTACTTGAGAGAGTATAGATCGTACAGCTGAACACAGCTCAGAATAGTCAGCTTCTATTGCAAGTTTCTTTTTTTTGCTTTTGTATTTATAATAACTCGCTCTGTTTTGCTAACACTTTTTAATTTTAACTAATTCCCTGAAGTTATTATACTTGTAGGATAACTAAGTGCATGTAAGAACTAAATGTGATGCATGAATCGGTTTTACTGAAAGGGGCAAAGGAAAAAGGAATAGAGCCATGTCAGAAATGCAGAAGAAGAAGCACTTTTGTTAAGGGCTTGTTCTTCTGTAAAGCAATTAAGAATTTAGATAGAATATTGCATATAAGAACAGAGCTTTCTTTCCAAAGCTGAGAGGTAATTTATTTTTTTCTCATGTTTGACATTTAGAGTCACATAAACATCAGTTTCTGAACCCAACATAACGTATTGACATATTATGGAGAAACTCGACATAGCACATCTGGATTTTTTTTTCTCCCTTTTTTTTAAGAGCTTTTCTTTTAAATACCTGTTGTACATTTAAATAGCCAGGAGGTGTTTCAAAAATAATTGCAGTGGGTAGAAGGAAAGCTAATAAGTGCAGATTCGCTGTGAAACAGCAGATGCAGAAGTTTTCAGGCTACCTGAATTATTTATGGTTAATTCGGTACATCTCTAGTAATGTCTGAAGCTTTTATAGGTCTCTGAAGCACAACCGAGAAAAATGCACCCATATTCATGCACCTGCATACTTTTAATTATAAACTGTATGGATTGTGTGATCGAGTCATTTTGAAATTTTGGCTGAATCATGCAGACAGTAATTTGACATACTTTGTGCTGTGGTTTGCAAAATCTTCACATTTTTTTGCAGGCATATTCATTTCAATTCAATGACTTTCAAACGTGATGTGATTCAATAGTACAGAAACAACAGGAATCACCATACCATCACGGATCAATGTTCCCTGTACTCTGACTTTGGCTACAATTCTGCAACTGGATCCAGTAACAAAAAAATCCTACCAAAATCAATGAGACTCTGCAATGACACAGAATACTCAATAACTGAGATGTGTGGTGGGCATGGTCCTTCAATAATATTCAGTAAAAGATTTCTCAGATAGAAAGGGAGCACTTCAGTAATTTTCATGCACCCTAGTTGCTAATGTTACTTACTTATTTTTTTCTTTAAGAATGCTTTTTCCTCTTTGTGTATATGCATATGCATCACTATGAATTTTGTAGGTGTTAATATTAGCTAAAAACATAATTATGCATGTAGAAATATTAAAATCTGTGCAATCAAAACAAAATATTTTGTATGTCAAAATAACAACCAGAACCTTGCAGTAAGTGGATGTTCAAATATGCAACAAGATAATTAAATGTTTTAGGCTAGAATACAAAATATGTGTAAGAGGAAACAGTTAAAATACAGGATTTAGATTTGGGAATCTGGATGAAACCTTCAGGATGAAAAAAAAACGAAAAATGAGCACAGTAATCTTATTCTTTCTCACTGTTTAATTATAATTTCTTTTTCACAGAAACATTTCCTGGATAGCATGAACGAGGGATTTAGTCAGCCCACAAATTTCCTGTGTTCATGTGCATTTTTTATTTAATAACAAATACTTCTGTCTCATTTCTACAGCTTCTATGTTGTTCAGAAGGTCCTTTTATTACAACAGTTTTAATATCAAGAAAGCTGAGTCACTAAGAGTAGGACTTAATTGTGTTTGTTCCATACAAATGCAGAATAAACAGTTCCTTTTTCAAAGACCTGGAGTATGATTAGTGTTTGTAGCGATGCTACTCAGGACAAGATCAGATGTCAGCTATCTAGTACCTAAGGCCAAGGAGAGCCAGGAATCTCTTCCAATTCAGATAGCTTTCAAGAAAGAGAATGACTGTAAGTTATGCAGATCATTTTTTACTGTCTTTTTTAACTGGATTTTTTGTTTGTTTGGTTTCATGGGGTTTCGGATGGGTTGATTTGGTTTTAATGTTGATCCTTTGACTTTCTGTACTTTAACTCTTTGTCCTTAAAATTTATAGCATTTCCCTAACCCACAGTGAAGTCATCAAGTAGACATTAAGTATTTTGAAGTGCTCAGACTGCTGTCTGCAAAGGCATTTTACTTGGACTTTTTTTTGGCATACATAATTCCCTGCTTTACTCAGCAATTAACTCAATGACTCAAAGGATTAGAAGTGTCATAATCTGAGGCTGAAGATCTCTAGCCCTAATTTTGTCAGTATTTGCAATGCAAAAATAGATCCAGTATTTCACAGTGCTGTAAGTCTGCAAACCTCACTAAAAAGAAAAGGATGTATCTTCAAAGTTACACCTATGAAATTGTCTGTTACTTTACTTGAAAAAAAAAAACAAAAAACAAAAACAGTGTCCCTACATTGAAGCTAATACAGTTTGCTTTTACATGTACTCTGGCCTTCCTGAGAGTCTGTTTAAACACGTCTTCCTCAACTATCAAGACTTAGATTCTAAGATCCTCATGGGTCCCTTTCAACTCAGGTCATTCTGTGATTCTATGTAACAATTAAAAAAATTGCCCTTAGAGGCAATAAGTTCTGAGTTGTTTCCATTTATTGAAAAGTAACTATGAGGCTTTTAAAAACTCAGGAAAAAATTCTGTAAGAAGGAGAAAAAAAATTAATTAAATATGGAGGTTTGTAATGAATTCAAACAAAGTCAAAGTGCACAAAACAGAATACTGGTTGTCTCTCAGAAGATATTTTTTTGAAAGGGACTGGAAACATATTTACCAAAATGCACAAAACCTTTGTTCAGTTACTGGTTATTGGATTCAAAACACTGTATTCCAGTGCACATTGCAGTTGTTATTATGGCATTATTATAAATAAATGGGCATTTAGGTTTATATTGCCTAAACAGTGTTCTGTATGAACTCAGTGCTTTTGGAGTCTGACTGATCACTGAAGGTGGTCAATTCATTTTATTTTCTGTACAGAGGACCCCAACACTATCGATTTAGCAGAGAGTGTGTTAAGAAACAGCCAGGAGAAAACCCCACAAACCTGTGTCCTTCCACAGTTCAGTTCTCCAAAACTCATTCTGAGTGTAAATCATTTATGCAGGAGACCTTTTACAAGAGGTCTTCTAGCAGAAGGAGAAAAAGTAATGGAGGTAGTAACTGGATAAAAGAGAAACATAGAATCATAGGGAACCAGCATGATTGTGTAAGAAACTGTAACTTATTTCAGCTGCAATGTGGATAGAGATAGAAAGAGATCAGTTTAGTGACTGGCATCTGTGGTCATTTGAGACCCCCCAAGGGTGTTTTCCATAATGTGAACATCTAAGGTTCTTTAAAAACTTTATAAAAACCTAATCAGCAAGAATCAAAATATTCCCTGAGAAAATATGAGGTTTGCAGGCAATATTGTGGTACAATATTTTATTGTATTGTATTGTATGGTATTGTATTATATGGTATTGTACTGTATTATATTGTATTGTACTGTATTGTATTATATTGTATTGTATATCGTACTATATTGCATTGTACTGTATTATAATGTACTGTATTGTGTTATTATGTTATGTTATGTTATTTATGCTATGCTATGCTATATTATAATATACATGAGGTATGTAACTTGATGTCCAAAAAAGGCGAAGGTGTCTATCAGTTTTTGTGTTATACTCAACAGCTCTCTGAATATTTTGGATATTCTTGACCTTCTTAATCAGCACTGGATGATTTTTTCTCAGGCAACACAACTGATCATCAGTTTTCTGTAGGAGAGAAAGTTATGGAGGCTATCTGTTGTTTTAATAGTTCTGATATTTGAATACTTTATTCATGCTAACAGAATAAATGAGGCTTTGGGTTTAAGAAGGTTGGCTGGTGACTATGCATTCTTAGCTGTTAAGTTGATCTGCTTTTTTGGGTTGCAAGTTCTCTTGACAACCAGAACGTAAATGTCATAACTGAAAAATGTGAGGAGCTAATAAGCAATGTTTAGCAAGAATTAAAATAGTCTCTGCAAAAAATCCCATTTTACAGGTGATTTTTATTTTATTTTATTTTATTTTATTTTATTTTATTTTATTTTATTTTATTTTATTTTATTTTATTTTATTTTATTTTATTTTATTTTATTTCTTTTGTAATGGGAAAGTCAATATATGTGTTCTATCCTATGCAGTATGTCCAAAATAAAATATTTTATTTTATCAAATTGATTTTAAAACTTTTTTATGAATCAGTTAAAAATAAAACTTTTTTTCTGCACATTTGCTGTTAGAGAAGTGGAGAACGTGTCAGAGCTGTCTCTTTTAGTCTAAGCAGTTAAAGATGTGGTTTACTTAGTGTGTGTCTGATTTCTCTTCCACTTTAGCTTCATAAAGTTACATGATTTTATGGTGTGAACAACCTTCAGATTCTTATACATTTAGCTTTATCATTCAGCAATGCAGTGCTTTGTCTAAGAATTCTTTTTGCTTCCTCTGCTTCCTAATGCATTGGTTAGACAATACCTTAAATCTCTTCAATTTCATGCAGAAAATATTTTTCCCATTCACCACGAGGAGAGAACATTAAGGTAAGAAAATGAGAACTGAAGGTAATGAACTGAGAAGAAAAAATTGCATACACATTTACAATTGCTTATGAACGTGCATAGTAGCGACTTTAAACATATAATTAGCTCTTATAGACTACAGAAACGTACAGCTTGGAAGAAGTATATGGATACAAATTCCTTACAATCCTATGTACATACAATTTCATTGCCTTTTGTGTAATGCTGAAAATTTCCTATGGTTGTTTTAGATTCAAGCCATAAAGTTGTAATAGTAGCTCAATACTTTTATAAATATCTCTTAGAATTGTAGAAACTTTGAGTTGAAAGGGATGTTTAAAGGTCATTTAATTCAACCCTCCTGCAATGAGCCCCATCCAACCTAACCTTGAATGTTCCAGGGATGGGTCATTTACCACCTCTCTGGGAAATCTGTTCCAGTCTTTCATCACCCTCATTGTAAAACACTTCATTTTTATACCTAGTCTAAATCTACCCTTTTTTAGTTTAAAACCATTACTCCTTGTCCTGTCACAACAGACCCTCCTAAAAAGTTTATCCCCATCTTTCTTATAAGCTCCCTTAAAGTACTGAAAGGCCTCAATAAAGTCTCCCTTGAGCGTTCTCTTCTCCAGGCTGAACAGCCCCAGCTTTCTCATGTGTTTTTTCATAGGAGAGATGTTCCAGCACTCTAGTCATGTTTGTGGGATACAAGATCCCCTTTAACTTTTTTTTCCCTTTCTGGTGGCTGTTTCTTCTGTCTCATGGAGAGCAGAGCATGGTTCCATATCTTTCTCAGATTTCCTGATGCTCCCTAACCTTTCTAATTCCTGATGTAGCTCTGCTACCATGCAGAACAGATTGTCTACTTGGTCACACCTCACTCAGCTGCCCTCGCTGCTACCAGTGAAAGGCTCTGGCACTCCCTGCAGTCTGAGACCCGGATGGCTGCATATTTTCATGGGAGCTCTGTCTGGGTTGCCACATCCGTTCCGGCGAGTGCAGAGGACATAGCTTTCTGCCAGGTTGATAGCATAGCTGACCTCCTTCTGAGAGGGTGATGATGCCCAATTTGACCTTGCCTCAAGCTGGTTGTGTGACTATTCCCTCTATCATGGTAAGATCATAGAACAGATCCTCCTGGAAGACATGCAAAACCATATGGAAGATAGGGAGGTGATTGGAGAGAGCCAGCATGACTTCACAAAGGACAGATTATGGCTTACTAATCTAATGGCTTTCTATGGTGGAACGACTGCGTCAGTGGACAAGGGAAAAGTTATTGTTGTGGTCTGCCTGGAAATCTGTATGGTCTTTGATATTCTCCCCCCCCCCCTCCCCCCTCCCCGACCCCCCTCCTCCCCGACCCCAGTTTCTGCTAAATTAGAGAGATACCAGTCTGACAGACAGACTGTTAGATGGATAAGAAATTGTTTAGATAGTCACATCCAAAGAGCTGCAGTCAATACTAGTGATGAGTGGTGTCCCTCTGGGGTGAATATTAGGACCAGTATTTTTTTAATATTTTTATCTATGACACAGGCAGTGGGATTGTGTGCACCCTCAGCAACTTTGCTGATAACACCAGTCTGCATGGTTCATCTGCTTGGGAAGGGGTGTCATCCAATGGCACCTTGACAGACTGAGGAATGGAATTATGTGAACCTCATAAAGTTCAAAAGGGCCAAGTGCAAGTTCCTGCACCTGGCTCAGGGCAGTCACTGTTATCAGTTCATCAGTGAATGAACTGAGAAGCTCTACAGAGAAAGACTTGGGGATACTGGTAGGGAAAAAATTGGACATGAGCTGGCAATGTTCGTTTGAAGTTCAGAAGACCAACCGTATCCTCATGTGTATAAAAGGAAGCATGGCCAGCCACTTAAAGGAGGTGATTCTACTCCGCTATTCCATTCTCATGAGACCCCTAATTTAAGTACTGTGTCCATATCAAGGAATACCTTAATCTGCTTGAGCAGATCTAAAGCAGATCCACAAAAAGTGTCAGAGGGATGGGACTTCTCTTTGATGAAGAAAAGCTGGGGCTTTTTTTTTTTTGGCTGGTGAAAAGAAGGGTCTGAGAACTCCTCTCAGTGTCTAAAGGGGACTTACAAGAAAATGGAGACTTCTTACCAGGGTCTGTAGTGATAGGACAAGGAGTGATGGTTTTAAACTGAAAGATGTTAGATTTATAATGGACATAAGGAACAGATTCTGTATGAGGGTGGTGAGGCACTGGAACAGGTTGCCCAGAGAAGCTGTGGATGCACCATCACTGGAAATATTCATGATCAAACTGTATGGGGCTCTGAGCAAACTGATCAAGAGGAAAATATTTCTGCCCATGGTAGTAGGGGGTTTAAACTAGTTGATCTTTAATGGTCCCTTTCAACACAAACTGCTCTATGACTGTGTGTTTATTTTTTCAGTGACCAGCCAAGAAACCTCAGGTTATTAGGTGTGCTCCACAGGTAAGTACCACAATCTGTCACAGGCAGGGTTAAGACTCAGTAAATAACTCCAAAACTTTTATTTCTCCTTCTAGAAATCCAGCTAGCAGTAACTGACTCTTACTGTCATCTACCTTTTTCCATTTTCATCTGATCCATCTGATTCTATTTATAAAATGGTTTCTTTCTCCTTTCACTCTTGGGAGTGCAATTTTTATCCTACGACCATAATGAGAATAGAATTTATTCATGAGCTTTTTTTTTTCTGGAAAAGGAATATGAAAATTTTGAGATCCTGTAGTTCCTTTCCTGAACCTATACAGGAACTGACAAAGAACTATACACAATGAGTTTTTTTAAAAAAAAAAAATGTTAAAAAAAAAAAAAAAGAATTGGTTAAAACAATTATTTTTTCATTTTATTACTAACATTAGAAGTAAGATGGTCTTCTAGACTTAAATTAACAGTAAAGCTGTGATGTACCTGTTGGAGATATGCCTTTTTTACTTTGGGGAAAAATCAATGGAAAGCAATTTTTCATTACTTTTTCCTTGTCAGATAAAATGCTATTCTGTTGGTCTTACATTTTACGTATAAAACACAGAAAGTCATTATCATGGGTGAGTGCTTATCTGATACTGTTACTCCCAGACACTTTCCTTTCAGCTGCCAAGTGGCAGACTGCTGTCATTACTCTGGCAAAGGAAAAGTGCTAGACTTATATTATTTCTGTTAATGAGGTGCAGATAATTAGATAGATCAAAAGATAACCAACGTAAGTCCAAGATACTTAGTTCCTAATTCAGCAGAGCCTACAACTAATGAAGCATGATTAGAAATATTGTGTGTCCCACTTCAGGGGATGACCTTTAGCATTTATAATGGAATATTGAATGTTTTCTGTTAAGGTAGAAACAAATACTTCCTTTGTGATGCTGGCAAACTCTGTACGGAGTTTGAATAGTCTTGTTTTATCTAGTGATTAAAATTTAGCTTAAGATGTTATTAAGGTCTTGTTTTTCTTGTTTTTTTTGAGGAAGGTTGTGTGTTTTTATCCCCAGCTACAATCCTTCAGGAAAAAAAGCAGCAAATGAACACTGTTAATTGCACACTTTCCCACTCTGCTTTGCAGCAGAAATCTCATGAGAATAACTACTCCCTCCTGCCTCGCCCTGATTTCTGATACTTCCAAATGAAAGATAAAAAGAATACAGGCACCTTCTTATGATACCATTGGCTTTTTGTTCTAGTTCACTGGTTGACTCTCTAGACACTAACAGTTCTTTAATTCTACCAGTTCATGAAATGATTCCCCTGGGTCTATGATCAATGCTGCAGGTTATTGGTGGAGGACATAGAAGATGATTTTCCCAGTAAACGACTGATGTTTTTCAGATTTAATGAAAAGTCTGCCTTTTATCCTTCACAGGGATAAAAGCAAAATTCTTAATATATTATATGGAAGAGTAAAGAGTGATTTTTCATTCCAGGAAGGATCTCTACTTTTAATATGAGTCACCCCTGTGTTTCTGAGTCAGAAAAAGGTTTGACTACAATTCTCCTATATTAATTAATTATTAATTTCCTTACATATTGGCTATCACTTAAAACAAGAGAATTACACACATGCTCTATCTCCCACAAATGAACACACCACCTGATTATATCCCTGATATATTTTATGGAAAGATTTTTGTTATAAAGAGCTAGAATTTTATGTTTATTTTTGCTTATGGTTAGAGCTTCTGAGAAGATACCTTTTTCTCTGAGTGCCGCTCTACCATGCTCAAGAATATTTACTTGTGGTGAAGTATTAACTCTGTTTATGTCAGTTTGTTGATCTGATCAAGAAGACACTATACCTATGCTGAACCTGAATTCTACTATTTACATTTCAGACATGAAGATCTGAACTCAGAAGTATCATCTCTCATTTTCCCCATGATCTATAGCAGTAAGTTGAAAAGAATAAAAAGGAAGTATTATTTTCCATACAAATTTTGCTTAATGGATTTAGTCACAGATTGAAACCCTGTTGGTTACCCTTTGTTTGATTTGTTAGATCTTGCGTATTGTACACAGGTAATTATACGAATAAAAAAATTAAGGTCTTTAAAATAAGACTGCTTAAAATTATGTTTTACAAGAGCTTTTCCTATTTTTTCTAAACAGCCTTTCCTGAAGGTTTCAGAATTCAGGTTGGTTTCAAATGAATGCTAAAGAGGATCTGTGACTGTAGTACCAATTCTTTTTATTAGTCAAACATGCTTGTCCATCCATGGTAAAAGATTTATTTTCTTGGGATAAAAACATGTGTCATCTCATCAATATGGTATCAGTCTCCTGTCAAAGGGAATGTAGAAGTGACTCTGCAAAAACATTACAGCAGTGAATAGAAGAAGGAAACCTCATAAGCTTTGGGAATGTTTTGAAGATTTCTATAATTAAAAAAAAAAATATATAACCTTCTGGAAACACTGATGAAAAAGTTTTTCACAAACAGGAGGGAAATTAATATTTCTGTAGAAGCTTCATCTTATAAAGAGTGTCCCCCTAAGATTTCTTTATTTGAGATTTGTTACATAAATATTCCCATGCTAAACTGCAAGTGGAACATGCAAAAGGAGAAAGTGCTATGTATATGCAGTGTTGTTTATGCAATGTTTAATTAGAATGTACTGCAGATGTGCGATAGAACTTTGATAGTGTAGTGGTTGCTTATGGCAGATAACCTAGATAAATCTCCTGCAGTTTTAATACAGGAGTACTGTCATTGTTCCAGATTCAGTCAAATGAAATTATATGTACTTATGGCTTTGCTCACATAATCTATCTTTTCCTATTTCCTCTTTCATTTACCACTTCATTTTTATTTTCAATGAATCTGAACTCTTCTTCAGAAGGCTTGTTAAGGAAAAATAATGAAATCTTTCATTGGGAGAGGAAAATGAAAGATAGTGAAGCAAAGACTGATTTTGTTTACACAGGGGAAATCTGCTTTAAATGTGAGACTTACTTAAGAAAGATATCCTCCATTTAACTGGGATACTAAGAATGTTACGCTTTTATTTGCAAGACTTCAACACTATCAAGTGTGAGAGAAGACTGATGCAAGAGCAAGTGATTTTGACATTCTTATTTTCAGTCTATTCCCTATGTTTCACTTAGAAATCTCATGAGATTTTCTCCAGTGCCAAATCGAGAAAAATAACCTTTAAACTTCATACACGCATGCCTCATGACTTCAGCTTCTACTTGGGCTCATCAGAAACTTTGCAGAGATCTGATGAAGAGCTCTTAAAATATTTCTCTGTCAAAGCAGATCTTACAGTCAGTCTGTGTACATAAATCTCTTGTAAAAATAAGGACAAGTTAGTGCAAGAAAACAAACTGTATTTAGGGATATCACCTTGGATTTACTGCTAGCTCAGCTAATCACCTAATTGGCCAATTGATCTGAAAATTAATAAATCCAGCCATACTTAGAAGAATAAATGCTGCAGAGGAATCACTTTTATTAACTTTCTTAAGAATTCAAATTGGTCTCATGATTTAAAATGAAACAAGAATTCCTCCATTAAATAGTGATGCCACGGTGTTGGCTTATATTAGTGGAAAACCTGACCCTGGGTCTCCAAAAGGTCATTTGTGTCCTTTTTATGAAGTCCTTTTTAACTCCATGCTTGTGGTCGGACTATTGCTCCTTGTAGCCTAGTGTAATTTTTCTGAAAGTAGTCTAAGAGAAAAGGAGAAGAATGATTTTGCTAGGAGATGCTTGATGAGCAGAGCTTTTGATGTCTATGTGGTCATGTCTGGCCTGGAAAAGATAAATAAGAACTGATAGTTCATTAAATCTTCCATTTCAAATAGATGATCTATTAAAATTGATGCTGCTGAAACCAAAAGCTCGCATGTGTCAAAAAAATAAGTGGAAAAATAAAAAAAGGAAATAAAAGCTTACTATCAAAACTATTGAAAACAAAACCATCATCTCTGGCTTAGGAAGACTCAGGGTCAAAATATTCCTAGTAATTTAAAATGTTCTACAGCAATTTAAATTCACCAAATGTGTTCATTAATGGATTTTCCCAAATACGTTTGAAAATTCAGTATTCGGGCAGTATTACCAAAAGACATTTAATAATGTCCCTCATGAGGAGTTTTAAAAAATTCTTTAGTAAACAACAAAAGCAAGTATCTAAACAAACTCAACACCTCATGGAAAAGGTATTGTTATGGGGACTTCATTTTTTTCTTTCTTTTTTTTCCAAGGACAAAAAACAAATCTGTAAGAAGCTCTCAGGTCTAGCTGCTATCCGAAAACCTCCCATGCTATCCTAAGGAACAGGGTTAGCAGGTTTCTTTGTCAGCCATTTAATTTGAGCTCACAGGCTTAACCAACTTCTTGTCTTCTCCCAGATTTCACAAAGTCAGTCTGGCTGCCGCCAACCAGGAGGCATTTAGTTGCTCTCAGGCTTACAATTCAAGCAGAGATTGAAATGATTAAGGCATGGAGAGATGGCTGGAGTAGCACCTGAGACTGATAAGTCTGTCTGCAAAAGCTGAGACTTGGAAAATGCTAGTAAAGGGTGACTGTTTTCATATTTTAGAGGTCATCTTATGTAGCTGCTTGTAATATAGGTGGTTCAATTACAATAAAATCATGTACAAGATAACGCTGTGTCCTTGCGCTATTACAAATACTTCCCATGTAAAAATAACTCTGTCTTTTCATTGTGGGAATAAGTTCCATGTATTTCTAATTAAGAAGTGTATTTTTCTTCTCCTCTTAATACTTGTTTCTCTAACTTGCATTATAAATAGATGAAAGCATTATCACACCGTCGTATAGACCTTTATAAAACTTTCTAATCCTTCTGAAAATCCAGAAATTCACTCATAAATCCCCCCAAACTGGCTTATTGCAGTGTTGTTTTTTTCCCTTCTCAATGCATTTGGATGTTATTCCATTACCTCTGAACACTCACGGAGAAGCTTTTAGTCCAATAGCACCCATTCCATGCTAAAAAGTATTATTAAAGTATTGAAACACCCTTGAGGGGTTCCTTTTATGAAATGATTTTAGCATGAAAGCAAGAAAATCTCTACCTCATTTTTTATAGAAGATTTCATCAGTCTCTCTGAGGTCTGTATGCAGCTTTGTGAGAGAAAGGACCCTGGATCAAGCCCTCAGTAAATGTAGTCATCTTCTATTTCATTTGAGCCATGGCTCTACTAAAAGCAATCTGGTGGAGTTACGTGGGATTACTAGTAAACTCTGCTGTTTTGTTTTATATTGCTTCCCTCTCCAGTTGTCCTTCTTCTGCTTTTCTTGTGGGCTTATTCCTGGGTTTAGAAGCCTTTATGCCTTTCCCAAATCCCATCTGACTTTTTATGAGGAAAGGCCAGTAGTAATCCCTGTCACCTTCTCACATAATGACCCTTCCGCCTCTGACATGGTTCATTGCCCTTGGATATAGATAATACTATTTTTGATCATAATGGAACAAATTTCTAATAGCAGAGGATCTACTGAGTATTTACTGATAAATAAATATCACACCAGTGCAATCCCACATCTGGAACCAGCTGATCCTCCAAACTGCATAAATATTAATTCACTTCTGACTTTTGTTTTGGAATGAGTCAACTCAACAAAACAAAAACTAGCTGCATAACAGGAATCCTCCCAAGAGCTGGAATGAGTGAATTCCTTGTCCTACACAACCCTCCAACACTCTCATGCAGGCAGTGTAATCTCAAACTACATTTTCTTTGTGACACTGTGGATATCTCTGTCTAAAAGAGCAGATCATATAGGAAAGGGCTTTGAAGGCATGTGACATACCTACATTCATATTAATACATTTAATTCTCTGTCAATTCAGAAAAGTGTAGCCTCATCCATGCAGCCCATTAAGAAAAATTGCAAACATACCTGAGCTTTGCCTGAGAGAACAATACTTGGCCTGGGCAAAACCCATGCCAGGGACAGTGACAGTAATTAAACTGCAGCGTCAATCTCAGTAGAGTGTTCAGACTTATGCACTGTCTCTGATTTTTCTGTTAAGACAAAGCTGAAGAGTCTGCATAGAATTTGAGGGAAAGCTTGGTAGTATGTGCTTTTGAAGCCTTGACAGACATCAGTGCTTAGGAATGAGCAAATATAATTTCCAGAATAAGCAGATGCAATAGTTTGCATTTTTGCTGAAAGTCATGATTATTAAATTCATAGCCAGGGCACAGAGCAAGCATTAGATGCCCAGGAGCAAGAATTGTACTTTGGAAGATGCCACCTATGTCTGAAGAAGACCAACTTAGTAACTGGTAGTTCCAGTTATTCTGGAAGAGGAGGAAATATAAAAGGAGAGCAAGCACTATGAAGGTGATACGTCTGGGGGAATGAGGGCTATATGTTCTGTCATAACACAACACAGGGATTGCATTCACATTTGTAGAGGTCTATGTGCTGTTTAGACACTTGTGCCAGACTGCAGCTTATATATTGCAAGACACTGTGGCTTGTTGATCCTCCACACTTGAATAAATGACTAGCATGATCTTTAAGGGCATAAGAAAGGCCAAAGATGCAGGCGGATATCTTAGACATTTTAAACTGTCTTTCTTGACTAACTTCTCCAGAAAGACCATACATCATTTAAATATTAACCCTCTATCATAGCACACCATCAATTTATTTTTTTTTTTGCAAAAAGTGCAACCGGTAAGTGTTCTCTTCATCCTAAAAACGCAAACTTGAACCTGCATATCTTTCCACAGAATTTTATCTCATCAGGTATATCTTTCAACTTTGTTTCCTTAAAGAAGGCAAGAAGTAATTCTCAGAGGGTCATGAACTTCATAATAGATATTGTAGCTTTTAAATGCCTTGGATTAGATTGAATTACATCTGGGAACATCGTGATATCATCTTGTAAAACACTTTTTTTATTTTGTTCTTCTTGTTTTCCCATCAGGAATATAGCAAAATATTTCAAGTTTCTCATGAAAAGACATGGGAAAAGACTAGAATAAATACCCTCACAGTAAGCACAGGCTTAGTGCTTCAAGCACTAATCCAAAATGTGAGGAAATCCTGAGGTCGAGAAGACACCTGCACCCTGGTAAACAATTTATCTGTCAAATTGATTACAGTACTCTGGGAGTGTTCTTTATTTCCAAGTTTTTCAATCACTAGCAGTTCCAAGAGGGTTACAAGGATTTCTGCTAGATGATGATGTTGTCAAGGGGAGGAAATTCTGATTTCAGTGATCCATGCTGTGATAAAATAGGTTTCGCTGGGCATTTTTAATCAAAATACACTCAGTCCTCAAGCACTTCAGGAGGATCAAATGAAATTTGGGAAAGTGTGTATCCTGATCTCATAGATCTTCTCTGACAATTTGCCAGCTGTTTGTTGTCTTAATCACTTCCTATTTTCTTAATGTGTCTTTTCTTTTAAATTCTTTGGAAGCACTTCTTTCTACATGACTAGTCTGAGCCTGAGACAGATGGAAACACTGTGGGTGCTGAGCAGGGAGTCTCTATAGAGAAGCCATCAGTGTGTGGATGTTGGGAAAGTAACTTCATCTGCTGCTATTTAACAATTACAATAATACACCTGAGAGACTTAGTTACTTAATGGTACTTAGCAGCAAAAAGAAAGCAAAACAGGCTGTCAAGGCATTAATCTAAAGAAACCTTACTTGCTTGGTTGTTTGTAAAAATTTTGCAATTATGTTGTAATAGAAGAAAAGCAGTGTTAGAGAAAGGGCTATATTTTTCTCCTTTATGATATTAGAATTGTTCAATCACAAGTGCTTTTAGGAGCAGGCTCAATCTAGAAAGAAAAACAAAGGGACAAAAGTTGAAATGGATGAAAATTATATTTTTTAAATGAGCAGTTTTGATCTTATTAACGTTAGAATTATTTTTACTTTGAAATATATGTTGATCTATAAATAAATGCACTCATTAAAAAGAATAAAAATCAAATTAAACATGTTAAGCAATTCTAATGCATTCTATCAACCCCTGAAAGTTTTACAGATTTCAGTGCATACATGTTTCAAGATTCTCATGTTAACATCAACTTTGAAATGGATGTTTTTAAAAAATCTTAGTTATCAGTAAGTTATCAAAATTAAGAAAAAGCGAAAATATTTCATACAAGTTTTATTAGTGTTAATTATATATATTTTATGTCTTCAGTTCCATGCTAACACTTGACATATATCATGTACAATAGCCTGGTTCTCAACTGTTTAAGACAGTTTTATTTGATTGGATTAAGATAATCAATGCCTATTTGCATCAGTTGAAGTTGTGATCTAGAAATTGTTATAGAAATGAAGAAGTACACAACTGAAAAAATTCACTTATTACACAGATAGGTGACCAAATAGAAGGACTCTGTGAATTGCTTGCTGTTCTCAACAGTACGATCCATGAAATGTACTGTCAAATACGAAAAAGTGTCAGAGTAGGTACAATATTGCATTGTAGTAAAATATAAATTTGTGGCATTATTTGGTAGTCTTGGATAAATGTCCCACATTATTCTTACCAAAGCAGACATGAACCGGGGCAATATAATCTTGAGAGGGCTTCTGGAGTTTTAGATCAAAGGAAAGAGAAGGCTGTTTCAGGAGTTTCGTCTTTGGCTTATCTTGAGCTGATGGCATACCAGCAGCGACCTGAAGTTTCAAGGATGCTGGGAAGTAGCACTTAGCACACCACCAGCTCTTGGGTCATGACATCGTTCTAGTCGATCAACACAGCTCAGCAAGTAGAGAGGAATCCAGACTATGTTGCAGCCTCTTATTCCTGTTGGTCACCACTCTGGGAAATAAGTATATAGAAGAATTGGTACAGAAGGTTCTACATTCTGAAGCAAATTATTTTCCTCTTACATCCTATTTAGTAAATTTTCCTGGGTTATTATACGGATAATAGAGGACTAGAGGACCTGTGAGGACACAGCTGTATTAAGACGAGCTTGTTGCTGTGGTGTTCCCAGGATAACCATGGGAATATATCACTGCTAGGCCGCGTTCCTCTACCCTTTTTCACTAATTTGGATCTGAATAAAATAAATGCATTAAGTGACTCACTCCAGACTTCAGTTGGTGAGCTATGCAGCATTTGGCTTCTTGTGTGAGAAAAAATACTCCCATCTGTAATTGTTACCATCTGTTTAGTATGCATCATGTAAAAATGAAATGGAGATGAAGTCATAATTCATATTCTTTTCTCCATTTGGAGGTAGAAATGAAGCTGTAACAGCCTGCAAATGCATCTGCTGGTGATAGGATAGTACAGCTGGAAATGGGTCATCAGACTCTATACAGTTCAGAAAGCTTGTATGTAGAAGCTGTTATACTGCAGTGTGTGCTGGTATTCTGTGATCCCATGAGGTGATTGATGCACCACAGAAATAGGGTGACGTAAATGTATTTTTGCTGGTGGGAATGGAAAGTGCAAAATGTCAAAAATGCCCTAAAAATAACCATTCAAATTTATGTAAATTGCTTAATTAATTGACCTAATTTGCGCTTACAGATTTTCTTTGCATTTTCCTCTGTGAATTAGTTAGTTTTCATTGTACACTGATACAATATTCCAAGGCCAATTACCTTTGAAAGCTATAGGTTAATATCTAATTCTTATGTAAACACATTTATAAACATTAATCCGATCTAAATTACTCATTTAAAAATATTGCTTTATTCATTTGTAGCTAATAGTTGTACTACCTGCATTTATTCTACTTTGGGGTCAAGGAGTTCACGTTAGTGTGTAAATGTTCTCTTTAAATAATATCGTGCTGCTTACTGATACATGTATTTCCAAGTGCCTCTACTGTATTACGATTTCACGGATGTTATTGGATAAGAGTTTGTTTGGAGTATAGAGATCAAACTCTTGAGACCCTCTGAGCATTGAATTCTGTTGATTATGGTGGTTGATATAAAGATGGTCTAGGGAGAAAGACTATGTGAGAAGCAGGTTAAGTTGATCCTCTGATAAAGAGGTAGGGCAAGATGAGCACATTACCATGCAGCGATATGTATCTTGAAATTTCAGTGAATTAGCTGCTCTCGGGAAACTGAACTTTTACCCTTGTGAAAAGTAAAGTAAATCAGCTTTCAGTGAAAGAGAATGGAACAGTCTTTGATGCATGAAGTTTAATATCCTCTCCATAACCTTCTTGATAGCGTCAAGATTCTAACACCACATATATAATATTTTTTTCACAAATATACTATGCCCCTTGGAATTTTATTCATTTCTTGACAAACACTCACAAATACATGGGAAAGAAGCAAATATGTTTTAGTAGGCAAAATCCTTTTTCTGTTCTTTATGTGAATGAATAGTGAAGAAATATTGCTTCACAAACTTAATACTACATGGAGAATATGGAGAAAAACTGCAGATATTCATTCATGGAACATATAGTGGCATCTTCAATCATATAATAATCCACATTTTTGCGAGAGCAGCTGTAAGTAAATTTTAACTTTTTACATTGGTGCCATGGTTTTGTTCTCCATTCTGTGGACAAGAGTTGACACAGGCTGTGGTCCAGTTCTTCTCCTGGTGTGCTAGGAGCTGTACAAACACTGAATGGGAATGTTTCCTGTTATGAAGAACTTCGAGCTTGCATTCATTAAATGACTGACAGTTGGAGAAAAAGGAGAGATACTAAAACCTTAAGAGGCCTGGCCCACGATTACACCTAAAATGTGCTGCAAGGCTAAGATTAATGCTCAGGTGTTATACCCAGTGTGATACCATTTTTTTTCTCATGCTGCAGCAGGTTATTGCCTTGTACTTTTCTAACATGGACACAAGTTAATTATTTGGTGTTACCCTATATATCTGCTGAGTATACCTTTCTACTAGAACTTCTTCTCCACCAGTGCTTGCAGCATCCCTTGCCAGAAATACCTTCTACATGCTGCTCCTTTTGTTGAGTCACTGCTAGGGGGGCTGATGAGACTCAGCCAGCTGTTGATCCCTGTGCTGTGCCTCTAAAAGCAATCAACTTTGACTATTACGATTTGTTTTTCTATAAACTCACAGGGTATATTAGTCATAGATCTTGCACACTCTATGTGGTTGGTTTTCTTGTTTGTCTTTTTTTTTTTCTTGAAACACTTTTTATTGTGTAGGTGGCTTGGAAATTAACTTACAGAGCAGTAATTACCAGGGTCAAACGCTGGAAGATTGATACCATGTCTAAATCTCTGGAACTTCTCCATAACATTTTTAAATAGCCGTCAGTATTTCTGCACATTTATTGGCTAATTCAACTGAAGTCTCTGAATGCATTATTGTCTCAGCTGCTGATACGGATTTATTAAAAATTTGGAATTTTCCCTTATGTTTGTTTGCTTTTATTCCAAATCCATCACCTTTTTTATTGTTAAAGATAGACTGAAGTCTTCAAAAAATGTACCTCTTTCCTCCCTTCTCCCATCCCCTTTCTCTCCATATATATACATATCTATATATATTTAAATACACATATATGTAAACACATATTTTGAAGAAAGAAGGGCTGAAATTTTATTACAACTAGTGGGCTATTTGAGACTTGTTTACAGTCTTACTTCCTAGACAGCTGTGTCCAGATAGCTAAGTAAAGCACTTACAAAAATCGAGGGAGACATGTCAGGCAATGGGACAATTTTATTACATTTGGAGTTTTTTCCTCCATTTCATAGCTAACTGCACTTGTCTCAGGGGATAGTCTTGAATTTGTGGGCTTAAATTTGTTTACTGTGAAAAGGCAAGCAAAAGCAAAAATTTACTTGTAATAGTCCTTCAAAAAATATATACCTAATTAAACACAAGCAAAGAAAATACAGCTCAGGCTATATGAAAGAGAGGATTTCTGCACCAGTGTTTTTTAATGACACTTTACTATTATTTTTGGTTTACATTCAATAAGTTCATATTCAAGAGTCTTGGATCTGAGCTCCATTCCAAAAGAGCTCAAAAATTTCTCGCAACTGAAAATACTGATTTTGGCCTTGCGAAGTCTTTGTAACCACAAAATCAACTGGCTGGTGTGACTTCCAGGTGACATTGAAAAACCCTTCCTGGCACAGCCATTTCTAGACAAGTTTCAGCCAAAATCTGACATAGGAATTCACACAGAATATGGACTCAGGTTGACTGAAAACCAGCCAGAAGTTGGCCCAAGATTGCTGAAAGCTTTGCAAATTATTTCTGGTTTGTTAGGAAAATGTTACCCAGCTGTAGGCATTACAGATGCATTGAAACAATTATTGCACCAAGTGAAAGAGTATCCTGGGAGCGTGGAAAGATGGAGGGTATGTTTTTTCATCTTGTATACAACAACAGGATGAGAATCCAAATTCCATTTAGCAGAGTTCTAATTAAAGGGACTTATTGTTTTCTCAGCCAGAAGAGAGTGGCCCAAAGAAGCCTTTTTGCTGGTTCAACAGCTGGTGCCCTGAGATATTTTCTGCAGATGGGTTGCATTTGTATCCAATGTAACAAAATCACTCACGTGCAAGTATTTCTTAGAGGGTAAGGAGCCTTATGAAAAAAATGTTGTTTTTAAAGGAAATAATGATGCTTTTTTGAGAATTAAAATTTGAATCATTTAAATTTCCTATTTGCACCCTCAATTGTATATTTTTTTTATCAAATTCTCATTAAGTATCATTGCAAAGTAGGATGAAGACTTTTTGTGTGTGTGTGTCTTGTGGTTAAAATGTTGAAGGGAGTTTTTCATCAGATATGAAAGTAATCCCTCTATACTTTATGAAATTTTATTATAATTATGTATTTTTTGTATGGTATTTTTCATGGTATACTAAAGTGGAATCACAACAATGTTGGTTGCAAGTACCACTGGAGCCATCCAGTCCAACTATCTGCTTAGAGCAGGACAATTGCCAACATCAGGATCTGTGGATCAGGCCAGCTGGGCTTGACATGCCAGGTTGTGAAAGCCTCCATGGACAGAAGGTCTATAGCTCTGCTGTCATCTATTCTTGTGTTGAACTGCCCTCCTAATGATGTGGTTTATCTTCATGTCCAGTCTGAATCTCCCATGTGTTTTATTTCATCTCTTGCCACTCTGGAGGACAGTTTAGCTCCATCATTTCTATAGTTTTTCTTAAGGTAGCTGAAAGCAGAGTTTAGATTGTCCCTTAGCCACCTTTTCACGAGATTAAGCAATCTGAGCTCCCTGAACCTCACTCTCTCGAGTCCCAAGTATCCTGGTCAACGTCTGCTGGAGCCTCTCTAGTTTTTTAAACTTTGTAATCCTACTGTATCCTATTACTATTCGTAGCATTCTGATTCCATCTTTTTAGTAAGGCTTCCCTACACTGCACTCTGTTTGTCCTTTGGATTTTATTTATGGGTGAGTGGAGAAAAATGGAAAATGTAAGAAAATTTTTAAGATACCCTGTGGGAATTTCCTTTCATGTCCAAGATGACTGAATTTTGAATACTCAAAAAAACCTCTAACACCTCCCCCAAAAGAACCACCACCACCAAAAAAACCCTCCAAATTTTCCCTGTTACTTTTCATCTTTGATTTGCAGCCGAAATTCCTAAATTGATCTCATTGTGTGTCTTGAAATGTCTATGTTTTTTGAGCAGGGTTTTTTTGTGTGTTTTAAGAGTGATCCAAATAACTGCAACATTAAATTCAGCATACTGAGGCTAAGGACACGGAAAAGTTTCCCAGTAGTGAATATTACTTAGCGCTGCTTATTTCGTTTGGGTCACCTAAAGTTAGACTACACAAAGATATGAATTAAGTTTTCTGTTTCTATACAGAGCAAAGCTAAATGGCTTAAAAGATTACTTACAGCATGGACTACTTTGGGGAATATACAATACATATCAATTAATACATACCAAGAGGTTTTTTCTGCGATTGTTTATCATCTTGCAAAGGTGACGTTTCTCTCACCCGCACTGGTGCATGAAGAAATCTATATTTTCATGTCAACATCCCTGAAAATGCACTAAGGTAGATATTCCTTCAAGTGATCATATCCTGAGAGGAGCTTGTGTCAAAGTACTTCTGGCAACCTCATGACATAAGAGCCATATGTTAACAACTTTTCCTGTTCCCAGTCAGAAGACTATTATTTCCCTCTGGACTTAACACTACTCCAAGGAAGACAAAGAATATATACACAATTTTGATTGGACTTTTTCTGATAGAAGGAAATCAGGCAGACAAAAAAAGCAGAGAACTTCCTGGTTTGGATTTTCAAGTGCTATTTATTGATGTACCTGTAGTACAGTTCTGTACCTGTGCCAGCTGCTTCTCTGTTTGTATGATTTCCCGTGAAAGGTAACAGTTTGAAGTCCTTGTGGGAGCCTCTTTCTGTTTACATGAGGGGATAATGGGTGCTGAGTCAAAACTAGGGAAAACTGGAGAAAAAGATAACCAAAAATTATCACTGCAGGAGAAAGGAAGCAATGCCAGTACAAGAATGATAATAGAGCCCTTGTGAACAATTAACAAGGTTAATTCTAAAAGAAAAGGAAAATGCATTACCTTGCTTTGAAGTTGACTTTGCACAGAACTTCTAATTTGTATGGAAACACAAGCCAGTGAAAAAGAATCCAAGGAATGAACAGAAAAGTTCCAACCTAAAAATTCTAAATTCATAGGAATTTATGATGTTTTATGGTTTGTTTTCATTCTAAGTTAGAGTGAAACCTAATATCTTTAAATTTCATGAATAATGTGGCAAAAAATGTTTTTGAAAATCTAAAATGTATGCATGGATTTATTTTTAGTTTCTGTATTTTAATGATATTCACATGTGTGCATGGCATGTGATCTAATGCCGTTCTATATACGTCAGTGTAGTGGACTGAATGTAGCTGACTTCTGTAAGTGACTATCTGGTTGTTGAAATAACTGTATCACCTATTCTCCAAATAATAAAGAGCAACTGCTATTAGTAAAGATTGAAATATCTTCTTTCCTTGATGAATCAGTGTCCTTATATGTGTTTTTTAAATCAAAATATTCAACATTTTGATAGAAATTATTTAATTATACTGTAAGTAGTAGACTCTTTAATTTGGATGTTCAAACATTTCGCTACAGGAAGCAGGAAAGAAGTTGATTATCAGATAAGCAGTTTTAGTCACTACTAACTAGTAGATGCCCTTAAATATTTTTATTGAGCTAAGCTCCAGTGCTTCAAATATTTTATGTTGCATTGTATTATGCTAGCAATGATAACAGACACTCTTTGTAATACAATGAAATAAGGTAAAAAATAAAACTGAAGTATCTGCTATCATTATTCAGGCAGTTGTGATGTTTCATTTTCCCCAAAACTACAAAAAAAACAAAATAAGTATGTGAATTATTCTTTCTGAACATTAATCTTCTTCAATATATAGTGTACCAAGTCTTCCAAATTTTAATTAATATTGCTGCTCATTTCTAAACACTTTCATCTAAAAAAATGATTGGACATTTATGATTTTTATATCCGTATTTTTGATCAGCCTGTAAAGACTTGTTTGTGATACTCAGATACTAAATTGTTTACTCTCCTTACATATTCTTTATGAAGAGCTGATTTGTACTCAAAGAAAGCATCTGCAGCTGCAGTTTTTCGTAATGATTTTTACTTATGGTGGCTGTCCCATACTAAAAATTTATATTATATTTCACCCCAAACTACACTAGAAGAACAAAGTGAGAATGCAAAGCTATCTTTAGACCACATGCAGGACATTTTTTTATCCAGAACATAGAGGATAACAAAAATAAGAAGGGGTCAAATGAAGATTAATAATTATCTCTGCTGCTCAGGAAATACGGATGATACTTTTAATTTTAAATTGGCAGATAGATGGAGTTGGTCAATAGAAAAGCACCAAAGTGCTTCAAAGTCATGAAGTAACCTTTGGGTGTGTCACTGTAGAACTACTCATCAGAACACAATCTTCTCATCTTCAGCTTGTAGGACTTGGGACTTCAGTAGGGGCGACAAGAAGGTTTACATTGTGCCTTCTGTATGCTTTTTTTCCGTTTTAATTTGCTATATGAAATTCAGTTCCCTTTGTTATTCTTGTGGCCTGCTGGTTGCAAGAAGAAAATAAATCATGGCAATAAAGTGCAGCTGTAAATTCATAAGTTGGTAAATAATGCAAGCAACAAGCAGCTAGTGATCATCAAGTCCAACCACCAGCCCAATACCACTACGCCTACAAAGACATGTCCCAAAATGTGATATCTACATCCTTTCTGAACACCTCCAGGGATGGTGACTCAACTACTTCACTGGGCAGATTGTTCCAGTGCTTCACCACACTTCCAGTAAAGAAATTTTTCCTAATGTCCAAGCTAAACATTCCCTGGTGCTATTCGAGACCATTTCTTCTCATCCTATTATTTGTTACTTGGGAGAAGAGACCAGCATCCACTTTGCTACAAACTCCTTTCAGGCAGTTGTAGAGAGAAATAAGGTCCCCCTCAACCTCCTCTTCTCCAGGCTAAACAACCCCAGTTTCCTCAGCCGCTCCTGATAAGACTTGTACTTCAGACCTTTCACCAGCTCTTTTGCCCTTTTTTGCACACATTTCAGCACCTCAGTGTCCCTCTTGTAGTGAGGGGTCCAGAACTGAACACAACATTCAAGGTACGACCTCACCAATGCTGAGTACAATCACTCCTTGCTCCTAGTCACACCACTAGTGATACAAGGCAGGATGCTGCTGGCATTCTTGGCCACCTGGGCACACGGCTGGCTGATGTTCAGCTGGCTGTTGACCAGCACTCCCAAGTCCTTTTCTGCCAGTCAGCTTTATAACAGTTCCAGTGCTTGTGGATAGATTAGGACATTCTGGCCTTTTCAAAACAACCTGCCCACAAATGTTGTCACAAATATTATCATTACTGACATTATGAATAGGTATTTCTGTATTCTATTGTATTTCACAGATGAAAGATTTGATTCCCAAAGAATGACCAAGGGAGAACAATTTCTGTTTTAAATCAATAAGTTTTCTGTTGCTAATCAGAACACCAGATTGGCATTTTTTTTTTGCCTCTTCCCCTGAAGGATAAATGCTGAAGGATAAATGTAATTCATGTCAACATGCTGTCACGTGGGCTGACCGCGTGATAGGGGGGCGGTCCCAGAAGAAGCCGCGGGGCATTTAAATGTCTCCCTGGAGCACCAGCAACCAGAGTGCAGTGAACAGGGTCGCAGTAGAGGCAGTCTGAACGCCAGTTTGTGCAGGCAGGGCAAGCAGGCACTCTCTGGCAGGTGGTTGGCTTTTCCCACTCCCTGCAGCAATGGTGACCAGGCGTGGCAAAACTTCTGCTACCATGACTGTAGCTATCCAAACCGTCCCTCTATTAAGGGATGCGGCCACCCAGACCTAGGACTGTAAGGAATGTCTCAGCCTGCTTGTGGTGCTCGGGGACCATCCAAAAAACACCTGTGTGAGGTGTGAACAGGTCCAAGATCTGCTCCTTATGATTGCAGATCTTAAGGATCAGGTAGAGAGACTGCGGAGTATCCATGAGAGTGAAAGGGAGATAGACTGGTGGAGTAGAACCCTCTCTCCTCCCAGTAATCCTCCCCAGGAGGCAGAGGAACACCATATTCCTCACCAACAAGATAAGGGGAGTGATGTGGTTGGTGAGGAGGACTGGGAGCAGGTCTGTACTTGTGGGGGTTATAGACCTCCCTCTCAGATGCCACCTTTCTAGCTGCCCATACAGAACAAGTTTGGGGTACTGGAATTTCACACGCAGGTGGAGGTCAGTATTGGAGAGAACTCACCTCAGGAGGTTATTAACCTCGCATTGCCTGTCAGACAAGTCAGAACATTGAGTAAAAAAAAAGAAAAGGAGGGTAGTTGTAGTGGGTGACTCCCTTCTGAAAGGGACAGAGGGACCTATAGGTAGACCAGATCCAACTCATAAGGAAGTCTGCTGCCTTCCCCAAGCCCGGGTAGGGGATATTGCTAAGAGACTCCTGGACCTAATTAAACCATCAGATTATTACCCGCTTCTGGTGGTCCAGGCTGACGATGATGAGCTAGCTAAAAGAGGGTCAAGGGTCATTAAAAAGGAATTCCAGGAGCTGGGTCGGTCAATGGATAGGGCAGGAGCACAGGTGGTGTTCTGCTCAGTTCCTCAGGTGGCAGAGATGTATACAGAAAGGAACAAGAGAATCCACGCTCTTAATGAATGGCTTAGGGGCTGGTGTTGGCAAAGGAATTTTGGGTTCTTTGATCATGGAGAAACCTTTACAGCACCTGGCCTGCTTGACCCAGATGGGTCTCGTCTAACTCCAAAGGGTAAGAGGATTCTAGTCCAGGAGCTGGCAGGGCTTGTAGAGAGGGCTTTAAACTAGGCATGAAGGGAGAGGGTGGAGTAATTAGGCTCACCAAAGATGTTGCTGTGGAGGATGAGCCATCTCAAAGGGTGTCGTCAGTAACCCAACTGAAGTGCATGTACACAAAAGCACACAGTATGGGGAACAAACAGGAGGAGCTGGAAGTCCTGGTTCAGTGGGAAAGCTATGACATAGTTGCTATCACGGAAACGTGGTGGAATGACTCTCATAACTGGAGTGCTGCCATGGAAGGCTACAGGCTCTTCAGGAGAGACAGGCGTGAGAGGAGGGGTGGAGGGGTGGCCCTCTACACTAGGGAAACCCTGGATGCCGTTGAAGTCGAGATCGGTGATGACCAGATTGAGTGCCCATGGGTAAGGGGCAGAGGGGCAGTCAAGTCTGACCTCCTGGTTGGAGTACGTTACAGACTGCCCGACCAGGAGGAGGAGGAGGAGGTGTATCTTCTGTTGTTTAAAAAGCCGGAGGCTGCCTCTAGATCGGCTGCCCTTGTTCTTTTTGGAGACTTTAATCTTCCGGATATCTGCTGGGAACTTAACACTGCTGAGAGGAGGCAGTCCAGGAGGTTCTTAGAGTGTATTGAGGACTGTTTTCTGTCACAGCTGGTGAGTGAGCCTACCAGGGGTGAGGCTCTCCTGGACCTGCTGTTTACAAACAAAGAAGGGCTGGTGGGTGATGTTGTTGTCAGAGGCTGTCTGGGGTGTAGTGATCATCAGATAATTGAGTTTTCTGTAAAAAATGGAACAAGAAAAGCCAGGAACAGGACTTCGATGCTGGACTTTCAGTGGGCAGATTTTGGATTATTTAAGGAACTGGTCAGGAAAGTACCCTGGGAAATAGCTCTTAGTGGCAAGGGCATCCAGGAAGGCTGGATGCACTTCAAGAATGAAATCTTGAAGGCGCAGGAGCGGGATGTCCCCATGTGTTGTAAGAAGAGTCGTAGGGGCAGACGGGTTGCCTGGATGAGCAGGGAGCTTCTGAAGGAACTAAGTAAGAAAAAGAGGATGTATCGTCATTGGAAAGAAGGGGACGTAAGCCATGTGATGTTCATAGATGCTGTTAAGTTGTGTAGGAAAAAAATCAGGGAATCAAAAGCCCAGCTGGAGCTCAAATTGGCCACTTCTGTTAAGGATAATAAGAAGAGCTTCTATAAATATGTCAATGATAAAAAGAAGGGTGGCAGCAACCTCCACTCCTTGTTGTATGTGGAGGGAAATATAGTAACCAAAGATGCAGAGAAGGCTGAGGTACATAATGCCTTCTTTGCCTCAGTTTTCAACAGTAAGGATGTCTGTTCGCTTGACAGTTGGTCCTCTGAAGTGGTTGATGGGGGGCAGGGTGAAATATGGCCCTCCTGCAATCCATGAGGAGGAGGTTAGAGACCTGCTGAGCCGCTTGGACCCTCATAAGTCTATGGGGCCGGATGGGATCCATCCTAGGGTGCTGAGAGAGCTGGCGGATGAGCTTGCTAAGCCGCTTTCCATCATCTTTCAACAGTCCTGGCTCACCGGAGAGGTCCCGGAAGACTGGAAGTTGGCTAATGTGACGCCCATCCACAAGAAGGGCCGTAAGGATGATCCAGGTAATTACAGACCTGTCAGCCTGACCTCGGTCCCAGGTAAAATCATGGAGCAGATAATCCTGGGTAAAATCATGCACCTGCAGAACGGCCAAGAGATCAGGCTCAGCCAGCATGGGTTTAGAAGGGGTAGGTCCTGCCTGACCAACCCGATCTCCTTTTATGACCATGTGACTCGCCTGGTGGATGAGAAGAAGGCTGTAGGTGTGGTATACCTGGATTTCAGCAAGGCTTTTGACACTGTCTCCCACAGTAGACTCCTAGAGAAGCTGGCAGCCTGTGGCTTAGACGGGAGCACTCTGTGCTGGGTTAGGAATTGGCTGGATGGCCGAGCCCAAAGAGTGGTGGTGAATGGTGTCTCATCCAGTCGGCAGCCAGTCACCAGTGGTGTCCCCCAGGGATCAGTGTTGGGTCCTGTCCTGTTTAATATCTTTATTGATGATCTGGATGAGGGGATTGAGTCCATCATCAGCAAGTTTGCAGATGATACCAAGCTGGGAGGAAGGGTTGATCTGTTAGAGGGTAGGATGGTCCTACAGAGGGACCTGGACAGACTGGAGAGATGCGCAGATTCTAATGGGAAGATGTTTAATAAGTCCAAATGTTGGGTACTTCATTTTGGACACAACAATCCCATGCAGAGCTATAGACTGGGGACAGAGTGGCTAGAGAGTAGTCAGGCATAAAGGGACCTGGGAGTGCTGGTTGACAGGAAGCTCAACATGAGCCAGCAGTGTGCCCAGGTGGCCAAGAAGGCCAATGGCATTCTGGTCTACATCAGGAATAGTGTAGTGAGCAGGACCAGAGAAGTTATCATCCCCCTGTACTCGGCACTGGTCAGGCCTCATCTTGAATATTGTGTCCAGTTCTGGGCCCCTCAGTTTGGGAAAGATGTCAGGATGCTTGAGTGTGTCCTGAGGAGGGCAATGAAGATGGTGAAGGGGCTGGAGCACAAGCCCTACGAGGAGCGACTGAGGGAGCTGGGGCTGTTTAGTCTAAAGAAGAGGAGGCTCAGGGGAGACCTCATTGCTCTCTACAACTACCTAAAAGGAGGTTGTAGTCGGGCAGGGGTTGGTCTCTTCTCTCAGGTGACTAGTGACAGAACTAGAGGTCATGGACTCAAGCTTCATCAGGGAAAGTTTAGGCTTGATGTGAGGAAAAAGTTCTTCACCCGAAAGGGTGATTGGCCATTGGAATGGGCTGCCCAGGGAGGTGGTGGAGTCTCAGACCCTGGAGGTGTTTAAAGGGAGACTGGATGAGGCACTGAGTGCCATGGTTTAGATGATGGGTTGGTGTTAGTGTTAGGTTATAGGTTGGACTTGATGATCTCAGAGGTCCTTTCCAACCTTGTGATACTGTGATACTGTGATATATTTTTCACTAGTTCTTTGTTCCTTTCCACTTGTCCACTCCTTATACTTTGTATCAGGGCACGAAAAAATCCCAACCTCTGAATGTTCAGGCAGAATATAATTGTGTTATAATAGTGAATAAAAAACTCTTTTAAAAAGGATATAGATATTTTTATATCTCCATAAATGATGGGAGATCTGGTGATAAATTTCAGAATTTTTCCCTTTACCACTTTTTAGAAGATAATACTGGACAAATGACTCTCTTTCATCCTCCTTGGGGAAGGACGTTGAGCCAGATAACCTCCAGAAGCCCCTTCCAGCCTCAACCATTCTGTAATTCTATGAATATATTTACGTTAAAAATTTTTTTATCTAGGAAAAACTATTTCAGTAAAAAATAAAAAATAAAAACCAAAACAGTTTAGTATGTCCTAACCAGCCCAGCTTTAGAGTGAGACACAAGCCCTAGTGATGTTTTAATGCAGACTTTCCTTATGTGTCTCATACTGTTTTATTCCAGATCAAATAAAAAGTTTTTACAGCAGCTCAAGGTTTTAAAATATTTTTAGAAGAAATTAATAATCTCTGAATCGTTGTCATTCCACTCCTTCATCCTGTCCTTGTCCCTCCTTCTACCCCAATCTTTTTTTCCTGCAGAAAAAAATACAATTAGTTAGAGTAATAATTTCTTGTAGGCATCAATTAAAATCAGGATGACATGAATTGTGCTTTGCGTGCTTACGTAGTAGTTGCTATAGCTGAAAATTAAATTGCAGCAAATGGAACTCCAGGGAATAGAAGTAACATAAATGTCATCTGTAAGTTTAGTTTGTTTGTTTTTCTCAGGGTTTTTGGTTTGGGGAGGTTTTTGGTTTGTTTGCCCATTTTAATGAAAAACAAATGGTTCCTTTTAGCAACAATTGATTCCTTTATTTCTTACTCCTTAGAATTAGCAAATCAAGGAGACAAATTATCCATGGTTTTTCATTTCTCCTGACCTCTAGTCTGACTGTAGAACAGGTTTTGGGGAAAACATAAAAAGGAATACCTAATTATTCTGTTGTAATCATTGTTGGATTAATTCTATGTTGAAATGACAGGGAGTTCATTCAATGCGTTTTAAGGGCTTTGATAAAAGGACTTATCTACCTACTAAGAGTAAGATTATAAAGAAATTTTTAAAATATAGTATTTCAGCTTATATTTCAGAGAGTGAAGGAGTTTATTTTGATTTCTTTTTCTAGTCAGGAAAAGATAAAATTCAAAGATTTCAAACAGTAAAATTCAGTGTTTAGTCATTTACCATGAATAGTTACAACAATTTTAAAATTAACCAGATAATTGTTGGGCACTTCCATTTTGGGGTGACCAAGGTATTTGTGCGGAGGTTTCTCAGTGAAAATTAGTTTCAGTAAATGTTTTTTAAGAAAACAAGGTTGTAAACAATAAGCATAATTTTTCTTAGAAGTCCTGGATTGAACTCAAGACACGTCTTGCTGAAAATTCTAATCAGTGGGTTTGTTCTTTTCAGAAAAAACTTTCTGAGATGCACTTTCACTTGTGTTGGATCTAGTTCTGTTCAATATCTCTATTGATCATCTGGATGAGAGCATTTAGTGTACCCTTAGTAAGTCTGCAGACGTGTTGATTTGTTTGAGCGTAGGGAGGCTCTACAGAGGGATCTGGACAGGCTGGGCTGAGGGGCTGTGACCAACAGGATGAGGTTCAACAAGGCCTCATCCTGTACTTGAGACAAAATAACAACCCTATGTAGTGTTATAGGCTTGGTGAAGAATGGCTGGAGAGCTTTCTGGAGAAGAATGACCTGGGGGCATTGGTTGACAGTGGCTGAATATGAGCCAGGAGTGTACCCAAGTGGCCAAAAAGGCCAATGGCATCTTGGCTTGTTTCAGAAACAGCACGACCAGCAGGACCAGGGAAGTTTTTGTGTCCCTGGACTTGGCATTGATGAGACTGCACCTCGAGTATTGGGTTCAGTTTTGGGCCTCTCGCTACAGGAAGGACATTGAGATACTGGAGCGCTTCCAAAGAAGAACAATGGTGAAGGGGCTGGAGAACCAGCTTTGTGAGAGAAGTCTGAGGGAACTGGGGTTGTTTTGCCCAGAGAAGAGGAGGCTGAGTGGAGACCTCATCACTGTCTAAAACTACCTGAAAAGAGGTTGTAGTGAGGTGAGTGTTGGTATCTTCTCCCAAGTAACAAGTGACAGGACAAGAGGATATGGCCTCAAGTTGCACCAGGGGAGGTTCAGATTAGATACCAGGAGAAATTTCTTCGCCAAAAGGGTTATCAGGCACTGGAACAGCTGCCCAGGGAGGTGGCTGAGTCACCATCCCTGGTGATATTTAAAAGATGGGTAGGTGAAGTACTGAGGGATATGAATTTTTAGTGGACAGGACTCAATGATCTCAAAGGTTTTTTCCAATCAAGAGATTCTATAATTCTAATGACTCAGTTGTAGCTGTCAGCTCAGTTCTGCTTCTGAAAAAGAAATAGTCATCCTGCTTTCCCCTGTACACGGATATAGCACATTATTAAATCAGTTTACTAACACTATGCATTTTATCTCTTGAGAAACTTGTGGCTCTCTTAGTTAAGATCAGGTCATAGGTCTCAACACATTAGTTGAAATAGATAAGAAATATTGCAAAACATGTTAAAGAAAGAAATGTCAGAATGGCTTTGAATTGGTATGGCATTAGCTCTTTAACAAAGTCACAACTAGATAGAGGCAAACCAAAAATTTTATGATAATTAAATTATAATAATTACTACCTCCCAAAAGTCATGACATTGCCCCTAAAATATTTCACAAATGCTGAGATGGGGAACATAAATTTGATCCCGATTCCTCTCTTAGCTGTTAGTTTTAATGGACATTTAAAGTATTGTAATCCTTAGAAAAAAAAGATTTTTTAATAAAATACAGGCAGTAGTTGAAAAGAAAGAGTATTCTAATAAATTGTAATTAACTGCGTATTTAATGTTTTTTTGCTACGATTTTCAAGTAATGATTTAAAAATAATGATATTAAAATATATAGGATTTATAGTTTATTTTAAGAAGCTGGAAGCAAGAATTTTCTCCCCTCCCTTGTAATATAATTTATTTGGTCCTGATTCTTTTACCTTACATAATCTCTTTTTCATATTTGTATTTTGCATCCTTGCAAAACAAGTCATGCTAGTGTACCAGTGCTTTATATTACTGATGATAATAACTTTCATCTATCAACCATATTTGACAAAGTGACATACTGATCTTTTTTTTTGTCAGAAATTCATACTTGCAAAACATAGCTGAAACAAAAAATATTTTAATTTCTAAGTAACTTTATGAGACAGGATAGTAAGTGTAACATCAACTTAGACATTTATTATGACATGGCAATCCTATGCCTTATGTGCCCTTATTCAGTTTCCATCCATGGTGTGTGAAGAGAAATGGGACAGAGAGAAATAAGATGAGTTGGGCATGGAAAATTATTGAAGAGCATTCATGAAAATTTATTGAGATAAATATTTCGGTCTAGAATAGTTGATCAAAAAGAATCTAATATACAATAAAACTGTAAAATAAAATTTTAATAATAAGAAAAATATTTTTATAAGAATTACAAAATAGATTCAATGTAAGGTTGCCATCAAAGTTTATATGCTGCTCTGTTATGCACTGGTATATAAGGATTACTGGGTTTAGTGTGTTCATCTTGCACTGAAGTTATGCTCTCCAACCCATCCACAGGCTCATGGTTTTTCCAGTGTCTACTAGGCCACAGATGTATTAAGTTCACTTGCTGATCAGTTCACATCTTCAGCTCAACAGGCTAAGTAGCTGAAAGTAGTAGAGGCAAGACCAGCAGCTCTTGTCCACCACTGGTTTACCCTATTTGCATTCATTTTGCCCTTTCAGAGGGCTGAAATTCAACCCAGCTGCTATCCTGCACATCTTCATATTCATCTATGACCGCCTTTGTAAGCATCATACCTGGCTTGAATCATCTGAACGATTTACTTCATAACATTTCAAAGTGCTATGTCCAAACCCAGTGCGCCTCAGATCACCAGCATTCACAGTAGGTGAGCAGCTTGTCTGTATACATTTGCTGAGATGTGGGGTCGGGATTTTGGTCCTGGCCCATTCCATCAGACTTCAGAAGGAACAGCAGTCCTGGAGGAAAAAACTTTGCATTATCTGTACTGAAACTTCTGTGTAGTCCATGAAACTAATAGAAATCGCACAACTTCTGGAACAGTAGTTTAGCAAAATATGCCAAATATTAGCTTTCACAATAAACGCTATTTCAGAGTATCAACTCAATTATTCTTCTGAATCTATCTGCCTGATTCTCTTACCAATTGATGAAAAATTGGTGAAGAGAGAAGTCTACAGCAAGCAGCACCAAAACAGAGGTAAATGGCAGAGACAGTGTCTGTCATGGTAACAACACTGGAGGAATCTTTCTCAACTATCCTGTGACCTGAAATTTCATTTATGTGATTATGTATTGCCTGTTCAAATGGATTTATAAGTATTTGAATTTTAAATGCTGGCACTCTGTCACACCCTTTGATGGACTATAATGGGTATTAATATAAGTTATGTTGACTATGTGGATGCTGGACAAGTCCCCAGATGTCCTCATCCACCCTGAGTAATGTTGACATCTTCCTTCCCTCTCTAGACAGGAACACTCACAGTGTCAGGAGACCAAAATTTCATAGCTTTATCAGAAATCCTTTTTTGCTCTAAGTCATGTGTCCTACCTGGAAAACACTGTCTCACACTCTCCAGCTGGGTTTTTCATGGAAAAAAATTAAAATAATCACTTGCTCAGCAGTGTTCCAAATACCATATGCATTGTCACAGTCTGCTGCTTGTCACAGAGCATTTGCTAGCCCAGCAGGAGCCATACCATCAAAATTGGTGGACAGGGCACTTTGGGACAACATTGTCCAATGCAATACTGTTCCAGCTCCCATGAGGGAAATGCAGGCTTTAATATACTTATTCCTGCTTCATAAGGAGCCGACGTAAACTGTGAACAAAAGTCAGAAGTATTTGGGTTACACTGTGTTTTCTCTCATGATGCACTCTAAAATAAACTGCTCACCTTCCTCCCCATCTTCACAGTTCCTGGGCTAATTAGAAACTCAGTAGTTGAGCAAAGAATTTTTTTATATCAGGGTCAATCAGCAAATTTTCCCTACAAAGCTCAAACTCTTCTGAAGTATGAAGGTTCTCTAGTGATGATCCGTCTTCCTTGCGCTTTCTACCTATCAGGCTGTCTCTTTTCTCTTTCTTTATATTACTTCCTTTATTCTTGCTTCTGTTTACTGATATAATTACCTTGTCATTGATCCCTGTTTATCTTCATGGCAGCATCCCAGAAGAAATTTGCAAGTTTACATTTGGTACAATTTATCTTATTTGCGTTGGGAGATGTTAGAGACATTCTATTTAGCTCTTGTTCTTTGCTGGTCTCCAAAAGTCTCATTCTCCTCCGCTCCTCTCTTCTGCAGCAAGATTATTCCTCATATAACTACCAGAGGATGACTTCTATGAGCACTAGCAATACCCAAGGTGTCATGTGTAGGTATCCCCACCAAAGATGTCTTTCATGGCAATTTTCCCCTTCTGCCTAGTCCGCAGCTTCTGGTAGCTCTTGGTGGTTTTCTGCTTCTTGAGTAATCTCATCTTTTTTTGGAGGCCAAGCATCTCCTACTTTAAAAGTCTTTTGTGGCTTTTCATTGATCTCAATAATACCGTCCAAACCATCCAAACCAGGGAAGCAGGAATTCAGGTCTACCTGTGGGGACGTATTTGTGTTTAATGGCTCAGCATCATGTGGGGAGGCATAAAAGAGTCAAAACTTTGTCTGAACACAACATGTTGCAGGATGATGTGCCAGCTGTGTCTTCCTAACTGCTAACTGTGCATGTCAAGCTATTGCCAACATCCAGTTTACGCCCATGTTTCCCTGTCAAGAAGACAGGGTTTACTTGACCACAATTAAGACAGGCCATGAGCAAATATCAGCAGTGTGGGTGACCATGGGTAGCCTGGGTTGGAGTGCAGAATAAGTCGAGCATCTCAACGACGAGGACAGCCTTTGGGATATAGTTTAGACCTGTCATAAACCAGATGAGCCTTTAATGAAAATAGTGCCCAGGCCACCTGTGATGGATTAGATACCTTCCTGGCTAACTCTTACAGACTAGGTCTCTGCTGATGGTTTAGAGACAGCAGGGATGGTCTTGGTGTGACAGTGCTTATGATGAGGATAGGCACAGATGAGTGGTGAGAAGGGAAAGCAAAGACATAAATTTGGATGTTGAGAGTATGTTGCTGTTTAAATAAACAATATGACACACTGAAGAAGGGGTTCGAGGACTGGTGGCTATAACACTGAGCGGTTGACGAACTGCAGAAGAAGTCTACCACAACTCTGGCTGTGGTGGGTGTTTGGGTGACTTGTACTGGCCTGAAAACCTGCAGCTGCCAGGCACAGATACATTCCTCCTGCTGCTGTTTCCTTTGGTCTGCTAGTTGGGGTTGTGGGGCTTCCATTTGTGGTATTCTTTTTCTTCTTTCTCCAAGCTATATGGAAGCTTATCAGATAAAAGAACTTGATGGAGTGACAAAGATTGATTAACAGTGAGGCGGAAAGGGATTTTTTTTTTCTGCCTCCATAAACACCTGAGTGACAGCTGTGTGTAACTGTGGTCTTACCAATAACAGTTTATGTGACATGGGCTTGAACTAAAACATTTTGTATTTAAACTTCCATTTGGAGGCTTGTATCTTAGCAATATTAGGTAAAGGAATCAAACACTGTACTATTTCTGCATCAGGGAACAGATGAAATAAACAGGCAATATTTTAGAGAGAGATGACAAAAGCTCTGCAACAAGATTTGAAGATATTCCAAGGGATAATTCCCTGGAAATTAAGGTAAGTACGTGAGATTTTGACTAAGATATTAAAGAAGATGATACAACGCATATTTCAAACCTGATCTTTTTCTCATGCATCCATCTGTAATGGAGGATTGAGTGTTTTGTGATGAAATCACATGTACTTTTAAAACCTGAACAAGAAAATGCCTCTGTGGGGCTTTGGGGAGAGCTCTGCCATTTGCAACCAAGGCTCTTTTTTTTTTTTTTAATGCAACAGATTGTCTAGTATTATTAAAGAATAATAAACTGAGCCTTCATTGGGATCCAAATCATGGTTTTCAGTCAAAGGCTTAGGTAAAAGTAGGCTGAAGATTTTGCGGTTTGGGCTAAATAGGACCTCTGAAGGATAAGAGTCTGTCACATTTCATTAATATGGGCAATACATAGGGATGAAGCGAGGCACAAGAGACCATCTAGATGAATGCCTGGTCTTCTGAAGACCTTTTAAGACTTTCGGCCACCAGGGCTTATCAAAGACAATACTCTCCTTCCACTTCTGCCAGCAGAAGTCTCTTGCTCTTGATGCTCGACGTTGCTCACAGATCTAACTGAGAAGCAAGGACCTGTTTACAGTGGAATTGCCATCTCAGATCAGACTGAAGGAAAACTTATGGTCTATAGCAGCAAGTAGGAATTGGCCCACATCTCGTCTGTGCTGAATAACAAGGGAAGGACAAAATATATGTTCAGGTACCCATGTGGGTACTTGCACCAGAAGAAAAACACCTCTTCTGATAGTTCCCTACTTTGAAACCAAAAGCTTATTTTGACTCTTCTTTTTATGCTATAAATAAATAAATAAAACTAATGTTTTCTTCTTCTGAGCTCTGTCTTAATGACCTGTTCACTCTGAACTTCCTCTAATCCCAGTGTTTCTTATTTGCTTTTTTTTTCATCACTTCAACCTGTTATTGCCACATTGAAAAAACAAAGAAAAGCATTCCAGATTTCACATTCCTCAATTATTTTCCTACAGACAGTTTACCAGCTCCTTCAGCAGTATACATTTTTGACCATGAGGTCACTCAGTGCTCCCTGACAGAAACGTCATTGCAATCCTTTGTCAGTTTAGGATTAGCTGCAGGATCACAGCTGAGATGGTTCTTAATGGAATCTGCTTGTGCTATTAGCCTCTCACATTGGTGCTTAATGGTGTAAAAGACAGCTAAGATAAGTCATGAATCTTAAGAGGAGTGTGAGAGCTATGATGAAGAGGAAGGACTAGTATGTGAGGAAAACAAAAGATTGGGTATAAAAAGGGAGAATATTAAGGACAAATCCTGAAATATAGAGGGCAAAGAAAGACAAACATGTTGTAACAATATTTGCTGAACAGTCTTTTAACATTGTCAAAACCAGATTGTCTTCTGATGATCCCATTCAGTAGTTTAGTTGATACACTAACAGGGAAATCAGTCACCCAATTTTTTTATAGAAACCCATGTTGTCATACCTTGGATAATACTTTCTCTCTTATAAGGTTAATGTCTGTTCAGCACAAAGATATATATCCTACAGGTGTTTGCTTTACTTGTTTTGTCTTTTCCTACTCTTATTTACTTGATTGCTTTAGATTCTTTACATGGCTTTACATTTCCATGGCCATTGCATTGCAGATAAAGCAGAATATGATACTACTTCAGTGCTGAATAGTTCATTAAAATAGATATGTTTGATTTATATATGCGTGTACATATTTCACTAGTTTTTTACAAAGCAATGGTCATTTCTTGGCTCTGCTTGTAGTGTGACCTTGGGATAGTTCATGAGCTTATTTCTTCATAAATTGGGAACAGTGCTTCCTTCCTCAAACTGGCTTTCTCATATTTATGTTTACCAAGGATGATATTAGAACCTTTTAAATGTTTTTCTATAACACTAAGCCCTATGGAGCCCACACTCTTAGCTGAGACCTGTTGGTGTCATCATAGAAGAAATATTGCTAGTGTTGCACTGCAACTAGACTGTAGAGTGTCTAGGGATGAAATTGCTTTGAGAAAGAAGTCTCTATCTTTCTCACATACATATTCTCATAAGGAAATTGTAGTAATTTTTTTTTCAGGTTCTAATTTGTGGATTTTTTAAAATACTAGCTGTTCTTTATCCACATCTTAAGAACTGCTTTGGACCTTCAGCTTTCCAAGTGAAATAATCAAGATAGCTTGCTTTATGGCTTTCAGAAGCTGTGCTGAGATAATTTTGTTTCTAATGCAGATGCAAATAAATATCATTTATCTATTTATTTATTTTTACTTCAGACTGTATGTAATCAAAGACATTTTAAGGGGACAACTTCGGCACCGCTTCAAGAAATGTGAAGCTACTAATCTAACCTGTGTAGATATTCAACCAGACTAACTGGTTTGAAAAGTAATTGATAGACATTTTAGTACCCCGTTTGCTGACTAAAATTTAGCTGTAGGTTAGTAGAATAAAAATCTCTGATATAAAAGAGAAGTAAAAGATATAGTATTCTTATTTGTGCTGCATACATTGAAATAATTTTTACAGATTTGTAGATGCTTGTCAGCCTTGGTGAGTTTGAAGAAGACTTTTCCAATGATTTGGTTAGAAATGCTTAAATATATTTGAATAGAACTGTGAATTAACCATCCTCTCATAACTAAAAGAAACTACTTGGAAATGAGTTGAGACATTCTAGGGAGAAGAATTCTTGTACACACATTCATTATGTAGAAGTTCTATATGGAAACAAATTACCAGGAGCATCCTCATTCAAGTTTTAATGCACAGTAGTTTCTAAGAATCTTGGCTTCAAACGCAAACTTAACTATTGCACTAGCAAAGATAACAGAAAAAAATGCTAGGAAGAATTGAACCAGTGCACAAAAAACCAGTTTGTTTGATATACTGAACACACGTGGAGGACAGAAGAGTTCAAATTACGCTGCCAGTGAGAGAGAACATTAACATGAGACTGGGAGAAGGTGAAAAATTCTTCTGCAAGATAGCTGTGCAGAGGGTAGTAATTTAAATGAAAATGAGTAAAGTCTAGCCTTTAAGACAGTGTACAAATATTGTGGACCTTGTTAAAGCTTGCTGAAATCAACAGATTTTCCTAGACAAAGGAAAGGAATGCAAATTTAAATTCTTACAACAGATAATAAATAAAGTTTGTTCTGCTTTCATTGACACACAGAAGTGTAAGGCACATTGGGACTATTAAACAGATTTTGCCCTTACTAATCTTATTGTTATAGATAGAAAAATTAAGAAAATTGTCTTAGTTTTCTTAATTTTAAACTCAAAGTCCTACAAGACAATCGGAGATGCTCTGAAATCTGTTCCTTAATTTCACTGTCTTTCAGCCCTGTGTTCATAACCATAAGAGCATCTAAAATAGTTATAATTCTGTATAAGTAGACTTCCTGAAATCAACAATTTATCCAGTTGAACAGTACATCACTGAGCAAATAGGATGAAGGAGAGTGGGAATAAAGAAGGGCTGAAATGTTTCCCTTTGTGTTTCTAATATTTCCTGCATGCTTTAAAATCACAAAATCTTAGTTCAGCTACTTCTTTTTGTTCTGCACATGTAGAAATGGAAAATTTTATATTTACTTTTGTCATTCTGGCTGTCCGAAGAACTTGTCTGGACAAAAAGATTTATACTACCTGTAAGCAATTTGGGGGAGGGGGGCAGGGAGGAAGACAATGCAGGAAGTTCTAGAGCCACACAAAATGCTAAATGCAATAGTCCTGCTGCATATCAATTAAGTGGAAGAACTGCACAGTTATACTAAATAACAAAAGACTGCATATTCCTTGGGCTGATAAGGGATGAAATGATTCACAGTAATTCATGAATCCACTATGAGTCTTTTGATTTTTAATGGACTTGCTATGCTTATTTCCTATGGCATAGTAAAGCTAGCATAGTAACGGAAGCAGTCTGTTGGCCTTTGCACAACCGATCATAAAGATTGAACTTTGGTTTATGAGTTTAGCTTTGAAAGTACCTTAGAGATTGTGACAGGAACTCATAACAATCTCACACGAAGAAGAGTATAAAAGAGCAGGTGAAATCTGAAGAGTTCTGCTTTGTGATTCCAACTCTCTGTTAACAGCAATTTCTGGATGTTCTGGTTTTGCTTTTCTGGTCATGCTGTTTTCAGCATACTATTGCATGGTAGATATATATGCAGAAATTTTACTGAAATCGTAACTTTACACTTCTGCATTCAGAAAAGGCTTCTCTCTCTTGAGTTATCCTAGGTACATCTGTATCTGTTAGACAGTCAACTGTAATGTGTTTAGAGGGAAATACAAAATATTTGGGCTTGCTCATGCATGTGGGCTATACTGTAGTAATTTCTTCTAAGAAGAATACTCTTGACTTCTCAGTTTCAAGTAAATATAAATGGTGAAGTACCTGTTTAATCTTATGTAATGGTTTCAAGCAGGCATACATAGAGCCTGGTAATACAGTGAAATTACTTATCAATACAGTGCGGTTCAGAATGTTGGTTAGTATCACTTGATTTCGTGTTTACATCTCGGTAAAAGAGCAGGCTCAGAACAAACATAGTCTTTCTGTAAAACTCAGGTAAAAATCATTGTGTTCAGTTTAATCTATCTTTTTCAAACAGCTGATTTTTAAAAACAAAACAACTGCAATATGATTCTTGAATACCAAGAGTCAGAACAAAATAGACACTTTCAGTAAACTTCTTGGATGTCAGGGTAATTTAGGGGATTGTTAAGCAGTTCAAGACAAATGAACTCAGAAAATGTGATGGAAAATGAAAAAAAAAATTCTGATGGAAAATTTTTGTTTGGAATTCAATTTTTTGTTTTGGAAAATTTACATGATTATGTTTTTAAAAATAACCTCAAGATTCAAAGCATGCTTAAAGTGAAAGAAAAGTTAGTGTAATTCGCTAAACAAAAATGTTCCTCTTTTATAAAGAAAAATATTTTTGAACAGGGAAGGTAAATTTAAACTTTCTTATTATTTCACTTCCCTGTTCATGGTGTTCTGGAAATTACCTAGCAAAAGAAGAGAGGAAGGAAAAGAGGTGTAACATAGAAATGGTTTGGAATTAAGAATTTAATAGAAGTATTTTCTGGCCACCATGCAGAAGGTGAATGCCTGATGTTGAATTCTTTTGCTATAAATTAAATGAACCAAAATGATCTAAAACAGCCCCTCCTGTATTTTTACTGTTTTTTTCTGTTGTTATTTTACACTATGTTTTCTCACCCAAAATTCAAATAAAAGAAAAGATTCCAATGTTGTATGTGAGGATAGAGGAATTATTCAACTCATTTTGCTAATCAGATTGTAGTAAAATTTTCCATTAAATAACTTATTTCTGAATTGGTGACTTCCTATTCACAGCTGAAATCTATCTGTGTGCAAAAGGTCTCACAGAAGCTTTATGTGTCACTTCCATCTCAGTTAAAATACTTTTTGAGGACTCATGTGGGAGTAGCATGATGAATAGACCGTGTTCTGGTGTGCAGGGGTGAGTTTTATCCTTTCTGACCAACTGAAAAGATACAAACCTTAAATAAAGGGCATATTGACATTGTAAGACATTATTAAGGTCCACAGTGTACCATGGTGATTAACCATGACCAAAGTACTCCCAGGGTTGTAATAATTCATTACTGAAATAACTTCATTCTAATGACTAAGGCTGATTGTGTCAAACAGCTTGGGCTCCATCGCCAGGGCTTGTTATATAGCATTAAAAAATCTCACTTTCCATTACTTTACCTGTTATGTCAAAGTTGGTGAGTCATAGCTGACATGAAGATCTGGACAGGTGTCTTTTAAGGATCTCCCTCTGATTATTGGATGAATTTATTATGGGGCAAGATTGGGCCAGGGCCTAGGTATGATAGGTACACATGGGTAGTACTAGGAAGTATTTTCCCATTTGCATGAGCTGTTTAACCAATCTTCCTGCAACTTTTTCTTTGAATTCTTATTTTTATTTTTATTTTGGAGATGAGTAAACTCTGTTGTTCTTTCAGGTAAACATCCCAGCTACCAGGAAATAGACTCATGCTTCCTCAGTATATTTGAAATCCATTGATCAAGCTCTGCCAGGAAGCAGCATGGTAAGAACTGGAGGGTTCATCGTCTCTCAGGCACCACCATTGAGTTTTTCTTGGAGACAAGGAGGGTGGGAATTAATCCCATTTAACTAAGGAGAAAATGGAAAGGCTGATGTCTCCTATCCAAGGTCAGTGCTCTACCACCTGTATTACAGACAAAAACACTTCATAGAGCACTCAAACTGCTCTTCTAAATGGAAATTGACAGTTAACACCTTATGAATAACACAAGTTTTTCAGTGTATTTGATACACTCTGAAAATACTCTATTTTAGAAGCACTGGAAGTTTTCTCAGAACATTGGTCTTGAGAGAATCAGAACTTCCATCACCAGCTTTGGTTGTCTCCCAGTAACAGCTCTTTTCTGTAAATAACTCTTATGACATCATTACAGTCATTGGCAGAAATGAACTGAATTGAAATTATTGTGTATCTGTCAAATGTAAATCTCCTTGATTAAGCTTCGCCTTTGAAACGAACAAGCGAAAAACTATCAAAGTTCTTAAATGTTTGCTTGCATTTATCAGAATGGCATAATCTTCATGTAGAGAATTAGATAGCTCACAGAAACCCGTGCATGAAAATAAATAACCCTTTCTCCATCAGTATATAGAAATCATAATGCCCAGTTATCACTGAATTTTTCCTGTTATCTTAAAATAGATCTTAAATTAGACTTGAATTGACAAAGAGTATTTAGTCTTTTATAAACTTCATTTAATGTGGCATAAGATTATTTTTCTTAATTAATAAATAATGAGAAATAATTTAGATTTGCAAAATACCTCTACAAGATTTGTTACATAACATTTTAAAACAGATAAGAATGTGTGACACCATACTAAAGCAAAGAACTGGATAAAAGAGTAGGAAAAATATTATTGAATAATAATTTTTCAATACAGCAAGAAGTAAGCAACGAACTTCCCCGTGTTTTTCAGAGGTTAATCTATTTATTAATTATCATCACAGGTGAAGAGTGACCATCTAGAAAAAGGTGAAGGTAGTAGGAAGGTGAAAGAAGAAGAAAAAAAGTATGTTGAATACTCAAAAAGAACAATTATTTTGCCTAAAATATTTCTGGTATTTTTGAGAATTACTGTGCTAAATGTAGACTACATCAATCTGGAAAAAAATTCTAAGGAATTGACTATCAAGCAGTTGGTAAATATTCTTTCTTATAGTCCAATAGTTAGGACATGACATAAGGAAATGAAATACTCTATTTCCTTTACAGACCGTGCAATAGTGTGAACACTGTAACTGTCAGGCTTAAAGTGTATCTCAGCAAAAAGTTGAACTCTGGGAAAGTGAAGGTAAAATCTCCCTTGACACTGCCCCATCCTATGTCAGGAAGCACATTCCGATGTCTAAATTTCAGCTACCAGAGTGCAACACATTTAAATTTTCATCCTGGTAGATTAAAACTAAATAATAATAAAAAAAGAATAGTAGAATAACATCCACAAGAGAATTTAAATCTGTGCACAAGCTTGTCTTGGTCTGCCTTATAACCCAATGGTTAGAGGCATTTCAGTCTGGAGAAACAAAGGCCCCTTCTCCACATCTAAGCTGGGCCTGAAATATGTAGAGCTACTGGAAAGTAATGAGGCTGTTACCTCTCCCAAGAGTTTTGAGTAGCTAATGCTCAATTGCTTTGACTCTTCATACTATGTCAACCCCAAAGTATTTCATTTGTGTTTCAGTGAGAGTCATCAAGTACAGTAACTTGTTCACTCTAAGTTCTCATTTTTGGAAGAAAAAAAGTGAAACATTTATCTACTTGTTTAAATGCTAATCAGCTTTTTGTTTGCAGACAGATCAAAATATTAATTATTCTTACAGCTTTAGTCCAGGACAAAGAGCTTGCTGATGAGCTTCAGAGTGACTTCATCTTACATAAATGGGTTATTTAATAGCATATGAAATTGTATGCTGGAAAAAAAAACAAATAATAAGTGCAAGGAACTCTTAAATGACTTTTCAAACTTCGTAGCATTCAAGACTAACACCAGTAGATGAAGAAAGGGACAAAGGCACATCTGAAGACCTCTGCTTCAAGCCTAGCTGCAGTAAAAATGGAAACATAATATTAGAATTCATGAAGAATGAGATTGAGATATTTCAGATCATATTACAGTGTCTTTCTGTATTCTGTATAGTGCCTAAACCTGTGTGACCTCATCTAAAGTACTATGTGGCATTGGTGGAATTTTCTCCAGAAGGACAATTGAAAACAAGAAGGGAATTTAAAATATCAACAGGATAAATGAAGGACGTAGAAATCACTTTGAGTGAAAAAAAAAGGAAAAAAACCTTATGAGGGTGTCAACAAAAGCAGCAAGAGTTCAAATTGTTAAAATAACAAGTACAATGAATTTGGATTTGGAGTGAATTTTTTTTGCCCTGACCCATTTTACAAAGCAAAAAGAACAACACATGAATCTACAAGTCACCTTTACTCATTTTTCCAGATCTAGTAAAAAGAAAAATATTTTTTTTTAATCAGTCAATTAAATGTGGGGTTTTTTTTCCATAGAAATGTTTTTTAAGGTATGTAGTTAATATTCTTAAAGAAACTTAGACATTTAAATGGCAACTCAGACTATTTGGATACCATCTACAATAGCTTAGTTTTTTGGAAGAAAGAGAATGAGTGAGAAAGAGTACTTGGAGGGACATATTTGTTCATAACTATGCACTGCAAGTTTTCAAGATTTTCTTATGTGTACATCCAAAAATTTGATGTAAGTCTGCAACAAAGCACTCCTAGATTTTACTTCCCTGGTCTTGCTCAGATAGATTTTTCTCTCATATTCTCTCTTCCAAACTGTGGTGACTTTAATTCTCTGAGAGTATAATCTAATTACACCTCTTGCAGAATATCTCAGTGATGTATTGTGAAAATAATTAACTACGATCTCAACTTTTCCTTATTCAGTCTTTAAGAAAACCAGCTATGGCTCATTATGTTCCTTTTCCTCCCTTATCTTCTCTGGAAATCTGAAGAAACTATTATTTTCACTGTTATCCACCGAACCGTTGGTACATTGCAAATAAGCAGAAGACAGTCACCATATATGAAGTGAAGAGCTAATTTTCATAAAGACCTTGGTATACATAATATTCATTAGACCATGCATAAATTGCACATTTAACTATCCAGAAGAGAAGAACTTCCTTATTTATAAAACAGTGAACAGACCTGAAATATAAATAATGATATGGAATGTGAACGTCTGGAAACATTTAGTAACCATTAAGTTATCTTTTCCTCCTGTCATCAGAGATATAAGAATATTATAGCATCACCTTGTTCAACCTCTGTCATAAAATTAATTACCTTTGGATAGACCCCATTTAATTGCTCATAAAATTGATCCGACTTTCCAGGTTTTATAGCAACCTGTTTGTCATCAACAAAAGTGCTTAGAATACATAAGACTTTTTTCAGTCTCTCTGATACGATCACAAAAATAAAACTAAATGGTTTTTCCAACTGCATCTTGGCACAACCAATGGATATGTCCAGAATGCACCAGAAAAGTGTACATGCACAAGCTCTTTAATATTTTACTGGTAGGGAGGACTTATAAAGAAATAGTTATTTAATATTCTGACTCTGTTGAGTATCTAAGATGCCACTCCCTAAAGGTCAGTGTTCTAAAATAAATAATTTTTGAAGAGTTTGGTAAACATTTATATATTAACTGTCACATAGAAATGGACATTTTTATCAATTTCACAGAATCATTCATGGTGACGAGGGAAGGGAAGGGAAGGGAAGGGAAGGGAAGGGAAGGGAAGGGAAGGGAAGGGAAGGGAAGGGAAGGGAAGGGAAGGGAAGGGAAGGGAAGGGAAGGGAAGGGAAGGGAAGGGAAGGGAAGGGAAGGGAAGGGAAGGGAAGGGAAGGGAAGGGAAGGGAAGGGAAGGGAAGGGAAGGGAAGGGAAGGGAAGGGAAGGGAAGGGAAGGGAAGGGAAGGGAATTTCAGTTGGGAGGAACCTACAACAACCAGCTGGCATGGCTTACTGACCACTTCAGGCCTGACCAAAAGGTAAAGCACGCTATAAAGGGTGTTGTCCAAATGCCTCCTAAATACTGACAGGCTTGGGACATTAACCCCCTTCTAGGAAACCTGTTCCAGTATAGGATTAGTCTTTGACCTACATATTTACGTAGTTCATGTTTCTGATTTATTACCCTGGTTTTAAAGTAATTATGACAAAACTAGGGGCATAATTTAATCCAAATAACTCCTTGATAAGAAATGTTGTACAAGTATTTTGGCTAAAATCACATGTATTTAAAAGCATCATTCTGATGCTTTTGATTCAACTACTTTTGCATTCTATAATTTGTCATATCGACATGGAGTTGTATGACTGAATGCTATTAAATGCTTTATTTAAGGCAGTACATGAGAGTGCTTTATTGGAGATTAAGAGTGGTTAGCAGATGTATCTGGTGTGTGGTTTGCAATGAATGACAAACTTTCACTGAGGAAAAGACAAAAAAATATTTTCCCAAAATGCTCCTGCTCTGTAAAACTCATTAATTATAATGAATAACAAAGAGAGACTTTACAGTCAAACCTTAGGTTAATTTTTTTTTTTTTGTATTCATTATAAGGTGTCAGTGGTGCTTGGTAACTGAAAACAAAGAAACCAGCAAAAAATAAAAGTAGGGGTCGCAACAAATTTTGGACTTGAGGCTAGATTTTTGCTGTTCTGTATAAATATTATTTGTAGTAGTTCCCTTTCTCTATCTACAATGTTGCAGGTTTTGGAGAATGGTCATAGAGAAATGAAAACCTAACTAGTATACCAAAGGGCAAGTCAATCCTGGTCCTGTCTGTGGTCTTCAGTTCATTCATGAAGGAAGATGAAGAACTTCTGACTCATCATGCTGCCTTGTTTTTTAAAAGTCAGGCACAGGCAGAACATTCTGCTTGGTCTTTTACTAGAATAGTCATGTTGCCTCAAATCTACAGCAATCCTACGTACAGCTCTAGTATTTAAGCATGTGTGACCACAGCCAATGTTACTCACCTCCAAAGACACAACAGACCACTTCTCGCACCCACATTGCTTTGGTTTTGAGAAACCAGATTTCACGTCTAGGTTACACCAGGTTTGACGTTGCTGATCAAGGAATTAGACCTGAGTTAGATCTAAGTATGCCTGGAGACCAACCAAGCTGTCTCATGAAGAACAGCAGTGAAATAATTCCCTGGAAATCAGCATTGTCATTGTGCCTGCAGCCTTTGTGAGCCCTGGAAGTTAGTGCACATGGCTGTTCCTGGTGCCAGCTGAGGTCCAGCCTTCTCTCCTTACAAAGAGTAGGAAGCCACATCATTTGGAAGCAGTTGCTAACCATTACACACAAACACAAGGAAAGCAGTGGCATTCTTTATACACAAAGTGTAAGGACTCCACTGATGTGTCCTGTCCATCTCAGCCCTAGCCTGCTCCTTCCCACTGGAAATTTGCAGGCACAGGGCCCCAAAATAACTCATAGAGAACTCAGCATATGTCAAAGATGCATCTTGGAGAAGGATTCGTTGTCCTAGTATGGCTCAGTCTGACCCAAAACAGAGAGAGAAAGCAGAGTTTCCTACTCCCTCCTATCTGCCTGCCCAGACACAGGCATACACATGTAAACTTTCTCCAGTCATGACCTATCCACTTCTCCATGACAGGATATCACTGCCCAGATCTTGTCATATTTCTCTAGAAACCAGACTGACTTTTGTCTGACTCAGTTTACTTGAAGTTTTCCCAAGAAACAAGATTGGCACATGGTAAAGTGCTTGGGACATTGCTGGAAATCTTATCATAGTGCTAACACAGGTGTCAGGATGAATCATCTCCTACAGAAGGTTTTGTAAAACCCACACCACAGCTCAGGTGGTGAGCCATGATCCTTGTCGTTCACTCAGAGTTAACACCTCAGCACATGCTTACGGTAATTGCAGGGGTGGAAAGAAGAGAAAACAGAGCTCTGAGAATATTGGTTAACTGTGACGCAGCTTTTTCTGGCCCTGACAACCACTACTCTGAGGTTGCACTTCACCTTTGCTTTTCATCTTAGGAAGGCAGCTAAGACATTCCTAGGATCAGTCCTTCGACTTGACTTAGGCTCCTCATTCTTTGCACTGCTGTGCTGGAGAGGGAGAGAATCTTCTGCCTGTGCCTCACGGAGTCTGACTGCCAGATAAAAAGCTTCAACAGGGGAGTAGGGAATAAGTCATGAGAATGTGAAGTTAGGTCCCTTCTGTGCAGCATCTGAGTTTCTGAAGAGATCATTTATTACAGTAGAAATCTTGATGACATTCACTGAGTACTCATTGCAAGGCAGAGATGGAATACTTAATATTGAGGAATATTCAATATTAAGGAACCCACATGAGTTCCATCAGTACTAATAAATCAAATGTGCCTGGCTAAACTCCAAATGTGATTTAGTTTCCTTAAACTCACACTCCAATTACTTCCTTCTCTTTAGTCACATGTGTAAAAAAACAAGTTCCAAATGTTTTCTTTTATGCAATTTATACTTATGGTATTTTTTCCAGCTTCTTTTTACACAGGAAAAAAAAAAAATGAAGTGTTGTTTGGCTCTGTTCTCTGCAGCTTAATGCATCACATTTTCATTCTCTTTGTTCCTCATGAATAATCTTGCTATGTTTAATTATATCTTTTTCTTTAAATTATCTTTTATTACACATCTTTGCACATCTTTTGTTTGGAGGATTAGATGGCTACACTGCATTCAAGGTGAGGATGTCTTATTGACTTCTGCAGTGACCAGACACTTTTTATATCTACACCTTACTGTGAACTAACTCCAGGAAAAAGGAAAAAAAAAAGAAAAACAAAACAAACAAAAAAAAAAGATAAAGAGACACAGAGAGAAAGGAGGCTTGCTTTATTTCAGAAGGTTAAATATTAGCTGTTGTCAAGTCACTTCAGCTGGACAAGCAAGGAGGCATGGGGCGGATTTTGAGAAATCGCCCAGATTACACTACTGAGAATCTGTCCCCCTCTTTGTGACCTCTAATTATTTCACAGCACATAAGAAACATCACAACATGATTTGTAATTGGAGTTGTACTTGGCGTTTTAGCACGATCACTACATTTTCCTTCTTTTTTTTCTCTCCAATGGTTTTTCATCTCTCAGACATACAGTAAAGCAGAGGCAGGGGGGCAGGGACAGAGACAGAAAAAGGAAAAAGGACCTATTTAATTCTGCTTCTGTATGGGGCCACAGAAATCGCTCAGGCTAAACAGAACATAGACTGAAAAAGAAGTGGGAAGAGATTATCAGGAGCCTGGCAAGAGCGGAGTGCAGTTGGTCGTCAGGTGAAGCCTGCTTTGGAGGATAAGCAATTTATGTGTTATCAGCACAGTAACTCCCTACACTGAAAGGAGATTAAAAAGCAACAAAAGCCTTTTCTGTACACCACAGGCCAATCTGTTAACTGTATGAAAAGCTGAGAAGCTGCTTAGAGTCGATGTTTGTTTAATTCTCACCTGCACCCACTTGAACTGTGTAAATGACATGGTGCTTTTCAGAACATATGCATATGTTTCCATGTGGTATTATTTTGTGAAAGAGCTTGTGTCTAGTTAATCTAGCAGTGCTATAAGATTTACTCAGTATAAAAGACAACATCCCCCTCTCAACCTGAGTAGCCTTGTAAGGAAAAATATTTTGTTTCCTTTTCTTATTTTCATTTTGGAATCAATCCTAATAGAGAACTGATGGTAATCGTAGGTGTGCAACGCTGCTGATTCTGCTGGGATAGAGTTAATTTTCTTCATAGCAGCTAGTATGAGGCTATGTTTTGGATTCCTGCTGGAAACTGTGTTGATAACACAGGGATGTTTTAGTTATTGCAGTGCAGTTCTTACACAGAGTCAAGATATTTTCCGCTCCTTACCCCTCCAGTGAGTAGACTGGGGCTGCACAAAAAGTTGTGAGGGGACATGGCTGGGATATCTGACCTCAACTGACCAACGGGATAGTCCCTATCACATGAAGTCATAAGGTTGGGAGAAGAAGAATGTAATGGACATTTGGTGTCACGGCCTTTTGTCTTCCCAAGTTACTGTCACATATGATGGAGCCCAGCTTTCCTGGAGTGGATGAACACCTGGCTGCCACTGGAAAGCAGTGAATGAATTATTTTTGCCTTGCTTGAGTGTGCAGCTTTTGCTTTACCTATTAAGCTGTCTTTATATCAACTCCTGAGTTTTCTCACTTTTACCCTTTTAATTCTCTCCCCTACCCACCCGAGGGGGAGTGAGTGAGTGGCTGTGTGGACTTTAGTTGCCGGCTGGGGTTAAACCCCAACAGTAATACAAAATAAGATTTGGCTGACTTGCCAAGGCCAATTTTGCAAGAAGGGAAAAACACTGCAGTCACTGTGACTTTTCAAAAGGGAGCAGTTAAACTTGAACAACAAACAACTTGTAGGAAAGATGGATTGGCTTCTGGTTTAACACTCAAATCAGCTAAGTGACACTTGCAGTGAGGTGGAGCCCTCATAGCCTGAGGTTTCTTCAGTTAACAAAAAGACCTTCCAAAAACATATACTGAGCTCACCTCCCTGAGGATGTGGTGAACTGGCTGAGTCCTACTTTGGAGCATAAAACAGACCTTTCCAAGAGCAAATCAAAATCTAATAATTGATGTAGTCCCACTGGCACCTGAAAGCCCTTTCTTTGGGGAGGAAAATTGAACACCTTTCCTGACAGACAGGTTGACAGGCGCTGGCACCTCTCTTCCCCCGCTAAGAAGAGATGCCTTTTTGTTAACAGTTGCACACTTCTGGCTTTTTTACAAGTTTCCCCAGGAAGATAACTACTAACTAGAGCATTCATTTTATATATATATATTTATGATCATTGTTAACTGGTTGTAATCATCTATTGCTAATGCAGCAAGTGAATTTAACAACAATCCCAAAATTATTTTTACCTGTCACTTAATAAATTACCTAATGTTTCAGTGACAGCCCTGTGAGAGGCTCTGGTAGACATTGCAGAACTGTCTAAACTGCTCTGGTGACAGTTCATTTTGCTCACTGGCAGCATGTATTAACTCTGTGGATGACAGCCTCTGAGCAGACTCACAGGTAGCACTACCCTGGTTTATGACTAACTCATGTACGTATTTCCATTTAATCCTCTAATCATGAACCCTTGTGCAAGACTGGGTGTAGAGCCAGATCCAGTAACTTAGAAGGCAAGGGGGTGCATCCTGAACCTTGTGACTCAACAGGAGGGCATCCCTTATCTACCTCTCAGAACCTTGCCTATTTACGTGACAAAAGGCCAAAACAAAAGTGGCATTCTTTGGTGGAACAAGATTTCAGTTAGGGAACACAAGCATTGGCTCAGTTCAGACCCAGAATAATTAATATTCTTGATTAATCAGTACATCACTTGCACTGTTTTTGAAGAAAGAGTCATGCAGGAGAAGAACAGTCAGACTGTCAAAACGTTCAAACAAGAGTTAGGAGACACAATTATTTTTGCTGCTACTGACTTTCAATGTGTTCTTGAGTCAACCATTTATCCCTTTTTCCTTTGCCTTTACCTCTAGGACATTAGATACATTTTACACAGTTCCAATTCCTTGCAGGCAGAGACAGATTTCCAGCAACATCCCTGGCTGCTCCAAAAGTAATATTAAAAGACAGTTTCTCAAAGACCTTAGCACACTGAGTATTGGAAAGTCAGGCTTTGTAAGGAAGAGTGTAGATGGGAGCTGAGCTTCTTTGGAACATGCTCTTTACAAGAGTCTTATCAGGGCTGCGATTCAATTACCTCTAGATACATACAGCCACTGCCATAAAGACAATAAGATGCGTTATTTGGCAAACTTTTCTTATCTGACACTATATATCCTGGCACTAGCTAGACTGTTGTAAGACATCCACAATAAATTAATCCCTTTGTCCACATCTTTGTGATTATCTTTCTACCTTCTTTTTGCATAATGTTCCACTACCAGAGTAGAAGTCACCAGACTGTATTTGTAGATTCAGGAAATCAGTACAAATATCTGCCTCACTGGTTTAAAAAAAACAGGTGAAATTAAGTTGTAATTCAAGACGCAGACTTGCTCTTGAATTGCTCTCTATAACTACCTAAAAGGAGGTTGTAGTCGGGCAGGGGTTGGTCTCTTCTCTCAGGTGACCAGTGGCAGAACCAGAGGGCATGGACTTAAGCTTCGTCAGGGAAAGTTTAGACTTGATATGAGGAAAAAATTCTTCACTGAAAGGGTGATTGGCCATTGGAATGGGCTGCCCAGGGAGGTGGTGGAGTCACCGACCCTGGAGGTGTTTAAAGGGAGACTGGATGAGGCACTGAGTGCCATGGTTTAGATGATGGTTGGTGTTAGTGTTGGTGTTAGTGTTAGGTTATAGGTTGGACTTGATGATCTCAGAGGTCCTTTCCAACCTTGTGATACTGTGATACTGTGATACAACTAAAGCAGTTACACTGAATTTCCCTTTTACATAGCTGGAGGTATGGAGAATTATACCCTGTGTCTTCTGCTGAATCCAGTCTTAGTAAACCCATTGACCAGAATAGAAAGATAAGACTCATGACCTTTGTCTCACTTCTAGTAGCTCCTGAAATTTTGGACATGTTTTTGACACTTCTTTACTCTGTTTACCATCTTTTTTAAGGAAGGGATCATAATATTTAGGGCTTCACTGCATATAATCATGAAAAAAAGAAGTTATTATAGAACATCTTCATGTATGTTCTTTAATTTGCTAACTTCATCTGAAGATTGACATATTGGAATAAAATAGCATCTTTAAATCAGCTTCGTCTTTCTTTCTTGGTTGAAGAGTTCCTGGTATATAGTGTAGAGGAGAAAAAAAATATAGTTCCTGTACTTAGTTGTGATCTGTCAATAAAGAAATGCAAGGGCTTGCTCTGCTCTTGGTTGTTTAGAATCTAACACTTACTCCTCCTTTACTGTGGTGTAAGATCAGACTAATTTCAAACATATTTTTATATAAAGAATTTTAATGCCTCTGGATTGAAAGTTACTAAATATATATTATTGGTATTGTGTAGAGATTATGGTTTTCTGTTATTCCACTTGCAAGTCAGCTTTAAAACCTGGCTGGGTAGACTATGTCTGCACTCCCAGAAGGTCTTTTTTTGCTTAACAATGGCACAGGAAAGACCCAGGAAACCTTGGTGCTGCTATCTTTGAAGAATTGCAACATTTCTCGAAGTGCAGGCTTGTAAGATGTAAACCATCTTATATTAATTTCTCATAATTTTGTTATTGCACACTTTCTGGCTGAATTATTGATTTCTCTTTCCAGCTCTTCTGCCCATATTTCGTAGTACGATTACTGTTCATAGGCTGCTCGCTGATTTCTCTAATGGATATGGATATTGCATGATGGCTTGAGTTCTGTTCGTTTTTTTCTTTCTATTTTTGTGTGGTTTTGTTTTCACAGCATTTTTGAATCAAATGAATTTTAAGGATTGCATGGTGAAACATTTGCATGAATCACTGTTTAACCACTGATAACATTATCATCCATTAACACAGGACCCAGGATTCAGTCGCACATGACATTCACAAATTCCCCTCTGTCATTATATCTTGGTGCAGCTGTGAAGAAGAAATATATCCATTGTCACTCACACACATGCAAACATACAATCTCCCTCCTTTTAAAACAGAAAGACATTTTTCTTTATGATCAATCTAATATACAAGTTCTTTTCAAAGAAATTAACTGAACAAATATTAGAAATATCTTCAGTTATATTTTTTAACTCTTTTTTTCAACAATGTCTTGGTAAGGAAAATATAGGGGGGAAGTTTTTTGTTTTTAAGTATTAAATCTAGTAATGCTTTCTCTACGCTTTATGGAAGTTAAACATCTGATATCTTATACATCCTGTTCCTCTCTGTGGGCCAAGTTCCATGACAAACCATTTAGCCCATGATATTCTTATGCATTCTTACATCTAATCTGTCATCATCTATTACATTATCATCTCTATATTATGGGTACGTTACTCAAACAGGAAATCTATTCCATTGACAAAAAGAGCTGGAATCTAATGAATGATTCTCTCATGATTATACTTAAAGCATTTCTAAATGGAAAATTTCTGATTTTCTGGCACAATATTTTCTTTTTCAATTTTCAATTGCTCCAGATTTTCAGGAAAAAAAAATGGAAGTTTTAGTCATAAAGATATATTTTTACATCCCCCCGAAACATTATCTATTAAAAAAAGTATGGGGAAATAGAAGATTTTAATTTAACAATACAGTATTAAAACTATGGCTTGTTCAAGTCAATGGCAAATTCGCTTTTATTCTTAAGGGGCTAAAAAACTGCTCACTCATTTATATTGTTATACTTTCTTATGAAGGAAAAACAGAGAACGTGAACTTCATCCTACTGACTTACCACTACCCTAATCTTCAGAAACATTACATTGAAATGTCTCTGTTGGAATTGCTCAGATCTTGTGTCTGAAAAGTCAGCAATGGTGCTCATAGAGAATCTATCATCAGAGATGTTTGAATCAAAACAGAAACACTCTGACATCAATCCACTTTCTTTCAGAAGAGTCTACACATATCAACCGACTACAACAAGCCATTGAAGTTTACCTTTTTAAAACTAAGAAATCTGGGAGGAAGCTCTTGCCATAGCACTACTGCTGCAACAGTGCAAACCAGGGTTAATAAAATAACAGTACAAAACACAAAATGGAGCTCTAACACAAATACATTTGTCATAGTTTACTTGCAATCTCTCCGTAGTGTTGAAGCTGAGTTAGGAGTGATCACATTAGCATTCCATCAAGGTCAAGAATCCTGAATGAGTTGCTATGGGAAACAAATTTATTGAGGTATCAGCTGGAGCTGAAGTTTGAGATATAAGGGAACTTTACCATTATATGCTTGAAAGATTTCTGGATGAACACAGGCTGGAAAAGATCATATTGGTAATAAGAAGAACAAGAAAGCAGATGTTTCATTGACCTTTGATCTATGCATTTGGACTACCCATTTGCCAGTACGCCTGAGTGAGCCAGAAAGGAATAGCAAATAAGATGTGTTCTCCTGAGGCACAAGTAAATAAATAAATAAATCGGAAAAAAACAGATATTAAGTGGGGTTTTTTTAGGAAGATATGTAAAAGAAACTCAAAAGCATATGAAACCACTTGAGAGTCATACACCATTATTAAAGATGAGGGGAGATCGTTCTGATGTTATTATAGCATTAATTTCAGTGGAAAGAATTGAAAGCCAGTGAGGGGACAAGCCCATCTGCCACTGAGGTAGAACCCCCCCAAAATCCAGTTTCATTCACTCTGTTCCCTTAGTAAACAGTCACTAAGAATGTGATCTTGTCTGGAATTATCCACGGATAGAGAATTAGGAAGAGCAGACCTAACCAATACTGACATTCCTCTTCATCAAGGCAGTCTGCTATTCTTGTATCTGAAAGTTCAGTAATGCTGCTCATAGAGAACCCATCAGCGATGTCTGAATCAAAGAAGCTTACTCCAAATGTGTAGAAGCTGGAGTATTTTCAGTTTCAGACAAAAGAAAGAATTTATGGTTAATTACACACAGACTTGTTCTGAAAAATTTAGACTAAATCCATCTGTTAGGATCTGTTAGGAAGGAACAGCCAGTGAAAATCTTCTCATTTCTACAATAAAGCATTATTCCTCTCCCAATATTTCTCTTTTTTTTTCCTGTGCTTTTTGTTGGATATTACATTTTAACAAGGCAGCAAAAAGTTCTGAATTCTTGGATTTTTCTTCCCCCCTTTTGATCAAATTTTTATTGCACTTAAGGACTGTGCAGGAATAATGGAAGGTAATATCACTGGCAGAACTGTGCTAGCAGGAAGATCTGTAAACCAAACCAGAATTTACACACCACCTGATAGATCTTCTGGAAACATATACTGTGACCACTAATTTAAAAAAAGTGATAGTAGGGAAATTTCAGCTCAAATGTGAGTGGCTTCCCCATTCTTACACAGCCTGCATTGAAGCTTCACTATTGAGAACAAGATTTACAAATGGAGGATGCAGCCTAGGCCTGCAGTAGAAGTTCTTGCTGGTGGGTTTTCTTTCAAGCCTTCTCTAGTTGGTGTTATGGAACAAGTAAAGGTAGTTCTAGGAATGCTCTGTAGAAGAACGTGAAAACAATCTCCATCTATTTCAACTCCTGCCCTTAGAGCTAAAGAGCAGATGCTTCTCCATTAAGGATCTCTATGCAGCTGGAGATTGCTTTGCCAATCACTTAAATGGAAACATCTGGTGGAAGTGGAACAAGTGTTCAGTTATGCATTGCAGCTGGAGTAAAAGTAGAAAAGTACCTTAACAGGAGAACTCAAAGAAATAACAGGAAAGCAGAGAAGCTAAATAAGAGCAAAAGTTCATTGTTTAGGTGAAGGTACATTAGAAGTCACCAGTCAATTAAGGTAAAAGAACAAAGGTAAGATACTTTTAAGAGCTGGAATAGTAAGTGAAAATACACTGAATGTAGAGTAGCTAACTAGCTTTAATATGAAATTTTAAACTGGGCTGGTGACATTGCAAGAAATCTTTGAACTATTATCAAAATTACTTTTCCTGAATGATTGTATCTGTTGTTAGAAAGCTAGTAATAGTTCACAGCCTTTCTCCTTATAAAGGCAGGAAACTGCTTGACTTATTAAGTCATGTTTAATACTCATTTAACACAGGATCTGCTGAACCATGTGTTCCTGTAGACTCTACTTATGTCCCAAACTGAGACAATCTGTGTTTTATAGTGATGATTTTCAACTATAAATTGCCAGAAAAATTGTGCTCTTGCTTGTGCTGCCCCAGAAATGGATGAAAGTGGTTCCTTGGAATGTAGGAGATGAATCAATAACCTAGGATCCCTCTCCAGTTTTCTCTTATTCTCTTTTTTTCAGATTTTTTTTTTAGAAAAAAAGGGTAAACAAAAAGGGATGTACTGTTTGTTTATGTATAGCTACGCTGCTTTTCTTTTCATCCTCTCCTGCTAACATAGATCCATATATGCATCATCATGTATTTGTTGGAAGAGTAGCAGGGAACATTGCTCCTGATGCAGTAAAAGAACCTGGAACTGTGAAGAATATGGACCTATCTCATGTTTAGTACAGAAAAATTTGGCTTTACTTTCCCAACATTACTACTACCAAAAGCATCATGCTCACCTGTATTCAGATTTGGGGCCCACTGAGTCATCGTCACTAAAATGACTCATAGTCAGTTGTAATTCTTTGTTTGTGCTCAGATTGAATGCTGGGGAAGGAAAGAGGATAGGGTTGAGATGAAGAAAGCAAAATTGTGATGAGGTCAATCGTCCGCATTTGCAGTTGTTGTTAGTGAGAGCCATTATCTGATCATTTAAGATGTTATATAAATAATTTGTGGAATTGATACTTCATTGATCTACTAGAACATTCAAACAATGTTGCTGATTCAGTTTATAGTGACATTTAAAGTACTTTAATGCAGTCTTGGCCAAACATTTTATTGTTTAGGGAGATGAAAGCCAGGTTTTTAATGCATAAAGTACAGAAATATATACTATAAAGAAAAAGCCTGTCATGAGTCGTCTCCAGTCTCAATGAATGATAATGAATAAAAGACATGAGGAATACAAGAGTATATTCTAAAATCCATGTAAATTCTTGATTACTCTTGTGGAAATTGGTTTCAAAATTAGTTAAAGTCCTCTAAGCTTGGGAGAGGTTGTTTTCCCTTTTCCTTCTGTTTTTTTGCAGTGCTGCATTTTATAAATTTGTCATGAAATATTTTGTATGGAAGGAAAAATGTTTAAAATAATTACTTGTCCAAGTGAAAGTAGTAAATGGTATCCAGTGCTAGATGTTATGTTGAATTGGTGTCATTCAAAAGTCCACGTAAGGCCCACAATGTAGTAAAAAATCTTGGACAAAAATAAAAAAGGATAATAAGATCCTAAGTAAAAGGCAGGAATGATTATCTTAGTAAAGCAAGTGTATCAGGCAGGGAGGGCAGGTATAAATGAGAAAATTAAATATACGAAAATTAAATATACTACTATTCAATAGTTAAGGCAAAAGACCCTGGAAGCTCAGAATGACCAAGGAGGTAGGGGGATACTTCAGCAGAAGTTTGAGGTAATTTTTCTCTTATAAATATACTTCACAAATAGTAGAGTGTTTATGGGAAGTTATCTCCCCTACTGGGAAGTGTGATCGTACACTGCTGCAGTAAGGACAAGTGGTTTCAGCCCTCTGTCCTGTGGCTAATGACAGGAGTATCTGATGACCACATTGAATTCTCAATAATGCTGTCATTGAAGATAGCAATTTAAACGCTATGATCACTTTTAAAAACAGGACTACCATGGTGCTATTAATATTTTAGGCAATATTATTGTATTTAACAACTGGAAGAAGTGTATTCATATTTATAAAGGAAGGAGATTTTGGTGAATTAGTGGCAGGAGTTGTTAATGCTTTCAAATGTTTATTTTTTTTAATTGTACTCTACAAAATTCAACTGGAACTGGTGAAGACCGCTAATGCGTTTAAAAATCTTGGAACATTAATGGCTCTGTTAGAAACAGCTGCTGAGAATGATTTGGAGAGTAAGATTCTGATTTCATATGGGATCATCTGTCCTTTAATCACTGGAAGAATACTGCAGAAATTTTGGTGACATCAGTATAGAAATATGTTACTATTGTTACTATTACTCAGAATGAAGATAATATTAGTAATTATTTTCATCAAATTTTATGCAAGGTTATTTAAAAAAAGCACAACACAAGCTTAATTAGTACTCTTATGCAGAGACCCATCTTTTTTTTTCCAAGAGGTGATATGAATAACCTTGTTCTCTAATCCTTGCCGCCTTCCTGCAATACAATAAACGATTACAATTTTTTACTCGAAAAAAGATAATAGATTCAAGTAAGTAAACAAACTCATTTTTTTGGTAAAAAAAACAGTAAGTGGCAATTTCTTCCTTGTATTCTTGCTAGTCATTATTCAAATCATACTCTGAAACCTAACTCTTAATGTTGTCACTAAATCCTTTTATTACAGTACCCTCTTCTATAAGGAAATTATTTAATTTTTTACATCTCTATTTCCTTACAACCAAGCAGGACTTCTTATATCTACCTGCCCAAACTAAGTGTTTTTTTCTTTGTAGCTGATAAACGCAGCCATTTTAAGTGTAGGTAAATTCTATTTTAAAATCATGGCCTTCATTTCAGTGTATACAGAAAGGGTGAAATGTAATAGTGTCGTGACTTACAAACAGTACTATTAATTTCCTTAAATACCCCTTGAAATTCAAATATATTTAAAAAGTAAAACTGCAGTAATAAGAAGAAATGTTAATCAGGAAACTGGACACCTTTAATAAAAGGAAAGTGTATGTACTTACCAGTTATAGTTTGTAAATTGAATGATCATGGAACAGTTGAGAACTATTTACTAATATTGCCTGGAGTACTGAGAGGTTTTTCTTACTCTTGAAGCTTCCTCTCAGTAACTGAAGTGAAAGTTTAGTCTGATTATAAATATAACGTATATTTATAATATAAATATATTTTCTTAGAATGGAAGTACTGTTTTTAGCTTTTATTAAAGGATATTTTTTTACTGAAAAAAATGAAGTCCATTTGTGGAACACTCATTGCAGATACAGTAAGTGTTGGGCTTCTTTTGTACTGAATTATCAGAGTAAAGAAAGTACAAAATCACTTTCTTACCTCTAAGTAACAGTTTTTAAATATCAGGAATAAGTGAGGACCGGCAGCAGCACTGCTTTATACACACACACAATGTTCTGAGTATAGCTCTTAAATTAAATTTACTTTGAAATCTTTATTTGATATCTTGAGCTGACATCTGTATTTGATGTCTTGAGCCGACATTATTTTTAGATCTACAGACATGGAAAAAATATTACCTTCCATTATTATTATCATCATCATCATCATGCACTTTGGTATGAAGGCAAACCTTCTCCTCGTGTTCTTATTTCTGCAGAGAGGAAGGAAGCTGGGGAGAAGATAGGGGGATGCAATGAAATGGTGCCAAAAACGGGTGGTTTAGTGGTTTGGATGGCTCTTAAAGATGACATGGGGGAATACCTTTCCTTTGGCTGACAGCCTGTGCTTTGCACTGTTTGGAGATGAAGAGGTGTATAAAAATTACTTAAATGGATCAGCATTTAGGCTCTTACAGCACTGAGTAAGAATGTTAAAGATACAGCTGTAGATAACTGGATCAATCATTTTCTATATTCTTTGATTTTCAGCACAAGTTCAAACACCTATTTAGTGAACATAACAGAAAAATTGTTTTGTTTTGTTTTTTTCACATGAGCCTTTCATATATTCTTTAAAGCCTGTCTTATGGCTCCAAGGAGTTTGTACATTCTTACTGAGCTGGAAAATAACCAGCCCAAAGAGGGAAAAGTTCCACTACAGAAACTATGGTAACTGAGGTTTCTTCTAATTTTTACTTTTCTTAACCCTTCTTCCTCCAGCATAAGTTGGCAGTTCCAAGCACATCCTCTCCCAAAGTTTAACGCCAGCTGTCTGTTTTCCTCTTTGGCTAGGATGATATGATTCTTGTGGCCAAGACCACATATGAATCAGTTAGGCAATTGATCCCTATTTACTCCAAGAAAAGCAGTATTAAGGACCAATTTCTACTATAATAATAGACTGCATAAGATCCCATCAGGTGAATGGAATAATGTGGCCAGTGTTTCCTGCCAGTGCAGAGCTGTCTCACAACACGGTCTTTCAGATGATGCTAAATTGAGATAAAGATGAAGTTTCCATCTAAAATGCTACCACGTTGCTATCATCCTTTTGAATATAAAGATCCCTGAATTTCTAGTCATCATAACTCTAGTGGGATTTGGGTTCTTAAACATTTTTATTACTCCAGCTTCAGTAATGAGTTTCAAAGAAAGGACTAGAGGTTTAGTGACATGATCCAACTTCTGCTGAAATCTCTAGAGCCTACAAAAGTCAGCAGATGTATCACTAGTAACTTGGACCATGAGGTTTCCTTTTCATTATTTCTGTGCAGCCTGAGAGTTCTACAAAAGCAACATTGGAACTACTTCTTCAAATCTCAGCTGGCATCAGAAAGAGCGGAGAAAAGAAGACAGGTTCTAAAAGACATGTTTCTGTACCTAAAATCATTTTGTTGAAATTCTAAGCAAGCAGAAAGGGAACACCTAGAACAGCTCATAGTCAATGTATTTCCTTAACTTGAATGATTGCACACTCTCTTGGTAAACTGCTCCTATTTTAGAAAAATTGAAGCTGCTTTGGTTTCTTGGGTGTTGAACTCCCATAGTTCAACAGGCACTCAAACACCATGCTCTTTATGATCTAACACAGCATCCAGGATGAAGGTACTTTCAGTGACGTTTTTACCACTTGCTCATAAGTTTTCATGCTCTTTCACATATGTCCTCAAAGTTTCTAAAACATGGACCTCAAACTGCTGCTAACATCTCCAGTCAATTCACTCTGATCATGTAATCAAACAAGCCTGCAGAGAAACTTCCAGGCAATTTTTCTGTGAAGTGTTTGATCCTTGCAGGCATATTTCCAGTGCCAAAAATCATTACAGAATTGAAAACCTCTTAGTCAGGTACAATCAAGTGTGAATCTTGGTCTCTGGGTATATAAATTTCTAAGTTTAGGGCATGTTAGTGTTAACAACTTGACAGGTTGTCTGAAGCAATTAATTTTTTAACCCAAAGGATCTCTCCTGTCATAACTTTTTACCATTATCGTAGAACTGTTTGAATCCAGTCTGGCAGCAAGACCTCCATTTCTACTTTAAATTAAATGACATTATTATTGTTTTTATTATTATCCTTGTGAAACAGGCATCAAAAATTGTGACTACTTTCTGTGTGATTTACACTTAATTTTATTAGTAGTATGTTTAAAAAATTTTATTCTACACCTCAGTCCTTTCTTGTTGGAAAAAGATCCTGCTGATAATTTTTATGTGTACAATCAACGTGCACCTTACTTTTTTCAAAATTTTAACAAATAAACGACAGTTTTCTAGCATGAATTTGTACTGTCTTGTAAAAAAATTTCTCATCATTTCCTACTTAAAAATTAGTGATAATAAATTAATCAATCTGAGAGCTATTATCATGTGGCCATTTGCAACCTTCTTTACTTTCTCAAAGAAATAAGACTGATGCTTTGAGTCCATATCAACTAGCTAAGTAACTGTTTGGATCTGAAAGGGGACTGATGGAAATATATATATTAAGTCCCTTTCTATGTACTAAGATACATGTAGTTTTGCTTTATTGTAGAGGTTTTTTTCTATAGGAATATTGAATATGGTCTGAAATCAACAGATTTCTTTGTTTGTATTAATTTCCAATCCATGTTAGGTAAGTTCACAACAATTCAGGTTTATAAAGCCTGAGATTTTTCTAAATTTATCCAGTACATTGGAGGTTTGCTATAACACCACTGCACCCTTTAGCCTGGGATGTTGGCCTGGCTGAGTTTTGACATGATGCATTTTTAGCATGAACAATTTAACAAAAAATGAGACTGAGCCCAACAAATATCTCCTGATGAAAACCTTGCTTCAGCTAAAAACAAATTTACTGTCAATAAACACTGAATTAATTTTACAGTTTCAGATTTGAAGAAGTATTTATTCCAAATGATAAAGTTAGCATATAGTTTAAGAAAGACTAAATACCTAAAAGGAAAACGTGTGAGTTAAGTTAACTAAATCTGGACAGTGTTTATATTCTTCAGCTTTTGGATAAAGCTGTTTCTCATCCTCTTTTACTCGTGACATCTTATTTGCAATGCAGATTTACTGAACAAGGCATTATACGCCTGAATTTGGGTATCATTGGACATTGTATAAGACTACACACCACTAAAACTGGACAAAAGTGACACTGACTTAATAAATCCAAAGTGGATGGAGAACACATACGTTGATGCTGTGTCTTCCTGCACCACTGCCCCTATCCACAGCTGTTTTCTGTAAACACCTTTGTAGTCTTTGCTGTAAAGCCCATTCAGTTCACTGACCTCAATATCAATGCACCCTGTGTTGCACCTCATAAGGCCCATTTCTGACTGTTCCAGTTCTCCAGTCTTCCTTTCATATGTGTACTGACAGTCCTTTTTGGGAACCCTCTTAACTCCTTCAAATTCTATTTCAAGGGGAGGGAGCTGTTGGTACTGCTGAAGTACTCGCATCCCTATCTTTATCTGGATAAATTTTCAGTCACATCACTCTATTGAGATCTGCAAACTTCAGGTGTGTCAAACACAAAACTCTTCTTAGGATGCCCTCTATGCAGGGTTAGGTATTTAGTTACAGGCATTGTGGTTAATATTTCCTTTCATGAGTGATTAAGTAGAAGTCATGAAGGGTTTTGGTGACTAATGCAAGCTAGGAACAGCTCTCTGGGTGTTGTCTCCTCTATCATTCTGTCTCTCTTGCTGACGACATTATTGGTTCAGGATGATTTCAGTGGCCTTGAGATTGGCAATATTTATCTCAGACAGCATTGAGATGTAAATTATTATTAGTGATGTTGAGGCAGACTGTGCCTTTGCAGAGGGTGGAGAGTTTCAGTCTTACAGCACCATTACAATTAGAGTGTTGTCAGACAATACGATTTCTGCTGCATCCTGAGTTCTCTAATTGTTTATGATATTAACCTTGGGTGATCTTGCAATCTCCTGTCTGCAACATTAATCAGCTGACATCATCCTATGCTCTGAAAGGACATTATCAAATCAAAAGACCAGGATACATTTCCACTGAGAAGGGCAGTGGGGCTTGGTGACCTGAGAAAGGGGATTGAGAAGACCTTTACTTATAATCTTTGCCACATAACCTCAGATGAGTCACTTCCATCTTTGCATCTTCTGGTCTTTTATCTGTTCGAGACTTGTCTGAGCTAGACTGCAAGTTGCTTGGTGTGCAAGCTGTGGATGCCTCCATACTTTATACTGCTAAAATAAGGAGCTCATTCAGATTCGATCTGTTCCAAGTTATCATCAGAAGGTACCCTACCATCCTGCTTACAGGCTGAGCCTAGGCCTGCACTCAAATTACAATACAGATGTAGACATCATACCAGGCATCTCAGTGTATTTTAAGAAATATTTTCAAAAGCTATTCCTAAAAAATCTCCCATGGAAAGCATTTGCAAAAAAAAGAGTGGATCAAGGGTTTTCATTTTATTTTGTATGGTTGGGTTTCTGTTTTTTTTTTGTTGCTAGGGTGCTTTTGTTTGCTTGTTTGTTTTTCACTGTGCTGAAAATGATCATATTTGTAATGTGAGGTCAAACTTGATGGGAAGAAAGTTTGAAGTTCAGTGAAGTCTGGCTAATAGAATGTTTTTGCCAGGAAACTAGACTGCAGCATAACAAATATATAATAATAACACAGCACTGGAAGGACAAAAGCATTATACTTATGCAAATTATTTATTTAATATTTAAAGGAATATTTCCTAATCTCCACTTGATTAATGAGCTTGTTTTATTGTAGGGTGAACTTCACAAAGGTTGAAACAGATGTAATCTTCACAGAGATGATTTTTTCTATTTCAGCTTCAAATACAATATCTTTTGTAAATGGTTTAAGTTTACCGGATCTGTGCGATAAACTGATGGATGTTTATTTTGTGTATCAGTAACATAATCCTTTCCAGACAATGATGGATAAGATTAAATGGTCTAGGGCTCTATTGGAACCAGGCAGAAAATAACCCTCCAAGTTTTCATTATGGAATGTAGCAGTGTGGCTCAAATTATTTGACGCAGCTGCAGCCAGCAGCATGGACAGAAAGAAATATCTCTTAGGACTTGAGATTAGAAGAAAAAAAAATCCTAAAAAGAACCCCTAAAATCATACCACATTTGCTGAGTTCATAAAGTAAATGTAAAAGTCTCCTTATATTGGCTTAGAAATTAGCAATTTGTGTGACACTGGGTTTAATTTGGGGTACCTTAACTATGTGACAGAAGCTACTGTACTCTGGGCCTGAGATCAGCACCAAGCACAGAGAGGAGGCTCGCAGTTCAGTTTTTGTGCAGCAGTAAGCTACCCTGTGCCTGGAGTACAACAGGACTCATGCCGTCAGCACTTACTAAGCAGGTTGCTTTTCAAACTGAGCTGTTTGCTAGGAAGGACCTTCAGTCCTTCAAAAATACAAACACCTACCCTCTGCCCATAAGGGGAAAAAAAAAAAGAAAAAAGAAAGGAGAGAATGAAGGTTGACAAAGACCATCAATGCACACCTTGATGGAAATCTTTAACTTTTTATTTCTTTTTCAATTAATAAACCCTTAACTACTGCTACAAGTCCGTAGCTCTATTCAGGCAGAATTAGGCTGGCAAGGTATTCATAAAGTAACAGTTAGTTAGAAAAAATCTATTAGAAAACTATTCAGCTGTGTGGAAGTTGGGAATGGAATAGTTTCATTCCTTTAGCATGCATTCAACAAAGAGAAGTTAATTAGTTTCAAGAACTTCTGATATTTGAGTAAAACTTTAGACTAATTTTCAGTTGAATTTTTGCCTTCTGGGGATCCTGTCAGTATTTTCAATTAACGGATTTCCCTTCACAAGTTCTTCAAAGAAATGGTGTTAAAAATAGAGGAGAGCAAGAACTGCATTTTTCTTTTTCATAGGAAATGCAAAATTCCTTTCCTGTTATAAAAAAGTAGCAAAAAAGAAAAATCAATTTTATGTATAAAGTTTGATAATTCCGAATCAAGTTATACAAATAAATTCACTGTAATAGTTAAATATATTGGAACTGAAATGGAAAATCATTGCAAATACCCTGTTTTACCGTATTACTAAACTACATTCAAATTCATCTGTCCCACTTGCTTGTCTATCAAGCAATAAGTTCTTTGTAACTCTTGAAATACTGCAAGAATTATGAATGTTTCTTGATAAATCCAGGATTCTTTATTGATTTTACCTACTTGTAAGGGTTTATGCTACATTCAGGATTTGCTTTAGTATAAATTAAACAGTTTTTTTTTTAAAATCTTGAAGACTTTATAGTAATATGTGCAAGAATTACCTACTGTTCACAGTGAAAAGAAATGTAGTTTTTCTGTCATTACAGAGGAATTTGATACAATTTTTTTAAGTGGTATGTAAGCATGGATTCTTTCTTTACATTTCAGCATTATGCATTTATTTACAGTAAATAGGTAATTAGTTCTATTATATTCAACAGCACAGAAATGCTTCAAAGAAATTGATCTTTTGTCAGCCAAGTGCTTGGTGACAAGCAAGGTGTAAGGGGTCGTTGGGTGATCCCTGTATCTGATACATAGCACATCTTTATGCAGCCAAAAAATATATAAGTATTCAGGTTGTATTTCTTCATCTTTACAGTTAGCTAACAGGACTCAAAGGCTGTAGCTTTACTGGCTTATTTCTGCATTGGTTCATCTGACCTCCAACATCAGATCATCTCTTGAGAAGAACCGCCTGTTCTTCAGATATGTCTATCATTGAATTCTGATCATTCAGACATAGCAATCTTGATTAGTTCAATAGAAACACTTTTTATTCATTTCCTCTCTCTCAATGACCTTAAGCTTTCCCTGGCTCTAAGAACTGCCAAATCTTGCCTCTTTTTCTTTCACCTTTGATTCTCTCTTCTCCAGACAACTAACTTGACCTTCTCTCTTCTTGCCATAAGGGCTTAAATCCAGTAAAAGCTTCCTTCCTTTCGACTGAGCATTTGTAGCAATGATTGAACCAATCATAAGTCACACCTTTCTATGTTCTAAAATTAGTATGTTGAGGCTTATAGATTTTTTTTGCTTCCTCGGTGTTTCGAAACAGTCAAAAATGCTCTGCTCATAATTCTGAGCAGTTCCCCTACATTTCTTCCTCCACATACTCTCTAAATTACACATCCATCATTGCTGTTTTTTTCTCTGATTATGTTTTTGTCTGAAAGAAAACACGTTTGTAAAGATTTTTACCTAAGATGATGTCTAAGTTCAGGTTATGCAAACTAAAGAACAGATAAGGAAAGTCTACAGCTTGCATTTGAGACCAAAGCTTCCTGGATTTCAATCAAAAACTAATTATTGGACATCTGGAAGAGCCTTTGGACACCTCTCAACTCTGTTTCAGCCTCCTTTCTCTTGGTTCTTTAGCAAATCTGACGCAAGCAAGTACTAGCTTGAAAGAAAATATATGGACTTTCTTTACATGAAAACATGGGCAGCTTTTAGCATGAGTCCAAGATTAAAACAGATTAACTTTTTTGCATCAGCCTTATGTTTTTAGGTAATTTTCTAAACACCACATGCTAATATCATCTCAATGAATGGAACTAATAGAGTGTATTTATTTCATGTGGATTAATGTTTGAAGTTGTAGTGGGTTGTTTGTATTTTTCATAATTGATCTAAAAGCCTCAATCAACTGTTATGGTAAACAGCTTTAGATTGTCAATTTGCTTATATTTTATATTTTGATCTGTCTGCCTACAAAGACACCTTTTCCATGAGGCTGTCAGAGAGTGAAACACACATAACATCTTCCTTCCTTCACCCAGAGAAGAAGCATTGCTGCATTATATGAGACATATTCAACCTGGAAAAAGAAGGAAGTATAAGGCACCCGCTGGACTAAACATGATGTACCTTTAATTCATTTTTAAATCAAATAGATCATAACTAAAAAAAAAAAGTTTCAAATTATCTCTATTTTTTTAAAAATATTTCCAACTAAAATTTTTTTAAAAAAGGTTTTGTATCCTATAATGGATCTTGTTATCAAACAAACCAACAAACAAATGAAGAAAACAATCCACAAGCGGTTTTGCGCTAATCCTGAAAAACTTTTAGTTGGTCTAATGAGAAAGATTTGCTTGTCTGCAAGTGTATTTTGTTAATGTTTTATGGATTATGTGTCTAATATTTTAAACATTCATACTTAGATATGTAAGGTTTAGTCTTTCAAGTCTGAAACGTTTGGCATATTAAGGATTTTGCAGTCACAAATGAAGATGACAATTCAAAATACACATCAACCCCGCAAACTGAGCAGCTTGTTTCTCCCATAACGGTTTGCCACCTGGAATACAAGAAAAGAAAGCCAGGTTGTTTGTTTTATTAATCTGGCATGTTTACTACTGGATATCGTTGTAAGCAATTATGAGATATATAACGACACATATTGGTCAAACTAACAAATATGTTGTTGGCTGTCTGCACAGAAGGCATGAACATATTGGGACCATTACAGAGACAGGCAAGCCCTGAACTTCTTCGTTGCTTTGTTTCAGGCTTTTTCTGATGTCATAACACTTTAAGAACTACAAGCAAACAAGATATCTGAATACTATCGGATTTTACCTCCGCAGGGGTACCATGATGGAATGAAACAAGTTCTTGAGTGACTATTTCTTTACATCAAAACAGAATACTTTGGATATCAAGAGAAATAGAGTAACAGTTTTAATACACACACTGTGTAATTGTATAGGGTGAGGAACATGCAAAAAGGATTTATTTTGGGGTGAAGGTAACTTCAGAAAACTCAACCACCAGTGTTTAGGAAGAAAAAGTATTATGTGATTCAGTTTTATTTTCCTGTAAGAAGTTTTTCAATCACTACAGATGATCTTTGCATCCACTAGTAGAGGGAAGCTAAGGGTTACTGTTTGCAAACAAGTTCAGCTCCAGAAGAACTATTACCATGATCGTGTGGTGTTATGCCCATACTACCGCTGTAGTAAGAGGATCTGCGTACAAGCTGATACTGACACACTGCAGTGAGCTGTGCTCTACTGTTATAGATGTAATGAGTTGGTATGCATTACTAAAGGCAGCTCTGTGCCCTTCTTCCCATGTGTCTTGATCCTTTATCCTTTTCTAATTGGGAAGCATGTGAAACCTTTCAAACCACCACTGCCTTCTGTGTGTGTGATGGAGAGAAAGAAAGTGAAGTTCTATTAATCCCAAAACATCAGGTATTATTATACAGGTTTCTCTCAGGCCATGCTGAGTCGCATCTCTTCACTAGTAATCTTTCAGAAATGTTTTATGGTGTGATTTTGGCCCAGTGCAGCTGCACTTTCCAAATAGTTCCTGGATAAAATTTAGGAATTAAACCATTCTAGGAATCCCAGTAGGCAGTTTCCAAGCAGTTGAGCTCTTCTGGTGACAATTTACTAGCATAGACGCAGTTCATTCCTTGCCAGCTTATCTCAGTGTCTGGGAATGCTTCAGGGTACACATAGTTTATTGACATAGATGTAGGTACAGAGTACAGGGAGACTTCCCCCTGGATTTTAGATGTTTTCCCATCAATAATTTTAGTGAAATATCTGTGTTTCTGTTGAAAAGAACAATAATCAATTAAAAAACAAAATACAGTGCTTTAATTATCAAATTGCAGTCATAAGAGCTGAACTCAATGATCCTTGTGGGTCCCCTCCATCACAGGTCATTCTATGATTGTATGAAATATTTTTCAATTGTGTTAAAATCATTAAACATAACCTTTTGGGATATTAAAGAGAACCGCTAATAAAATAGGTAAAATTACCTTTTTTGCATCTTGCAGACTTGTGATTAAAGTAAATATTAGAAAGTTATGGTGCTCTTAAACACTGTAAAGACTGCAGCCAGTTAAATATCTTCAGTACATCAAAAAATCAGTGAACTTTTGACTGTCTTTGTGAAATGAGGTAATTCTTCTCTGTTACTCAAATTTCTTCACATTTTTCTTTTTAGTCTAAAATTTCAGGTACATGAGGTAATGAGACCTTTTCTATGTTGTGTTGTTCAAAGGACTGTTCTGCATGACATGGCTGCATTATAGAGGCCCAGAAGTATCAAATGTGATTTTGGATTATGGGAAACACTGTCTACGAAGGAGTTTCCAGATTTTCAGATGCTTTCTCTGCAATATTACTGACCTTAGTGCAAATAGTGAGAACTGGTCAAGAACAGGAAGTATCTGTTTTCCCTCCTAGCTTTCCAGCAAATCTGAGACCTTCTTTACAGCTCCCATTAAGAGACTTCCATTTATAGCTATTATTTCACATATTCTGGTTTGCTTTCTCTTCTTGCTGCTTAAGCTTATTGGCACCCCTCTGGGTTGGCTAAATCACCAGCTTAGTGCTGACAATGTATGGAAACAGAAGAGATATAATTTATTTTACTTTTTACTTCTCATCTTCAAACAAATAATTGTGAAAAATGCATTGGGAACATAAGTTCATGGATGAAAATAACCCCAAATTGGCAACAGTTGTTATTTTACTTGATCTTTGCTTATGCTTCTCTACTGAGGATAGACTAAATGACTGATGCTATGAGCAAAGTAGATAATAATTCTAAAACAAAGCACAGAATAACTGTAATAAGCTATTATTCCTCATGTGAAAAAAAACAGGATTTCTGGGCATAGAACCATTGTTCATTATATTAGGTGTTATACAAAGACCTATGTGCCAGTCCCGATTTGAGAATTTCCTGTTCTTACAAGTGCATTCATCTTTATTTTCATATGTTTAAATTGAAAGCTAACATGACAAGTGGCTTTGTCAATACAAAGGAAATAAGTTAAATTAGGAACATATAACTCCTTGTGTTGAATTGGTGGAGGCAGAAGCCATGTGATAATCCCTTATGCTCCAAATTTTCTTTCCTGCCCCTCAGGACCCTTATCACGATCAGTGAGTGGTAGGACATCATGATTTAGGGATACATCAATCTGCCCAGAAGTATTTGAGGGATCCCTACATTATGCTTTATTGTGTTCTGCAGATACCTTTATGCCACTGTAAACTTCAATAATGCCTTTAGCATTAGTGTAATGGACCCCTACAGTGTTTAGTAAAGTCACTATATAGTCCTGTAACAAATTAAGAAATTTGTTAATTGGCACCTGTTCTGATAAAGTAAATAACATGCATAATGTGTCCCAAAATATCACTACTGAATAGGGGAAAGTCAATAATCTTAGATATCTTATACAGTGGCTAAGGAAAACTTGGGTATTTATTCTATGGTTTGTGAGGTAGTAATTAATTTTTGGCAGTGTGTTTGTTGCTAGGTAGTTTTTATTGCCTTCTTACACGCTACTTCTTCAGCCCATCCTATATCTCTACATGCACCACAGCAGATGCTTCATTGCAGTCCCATGCCACCAAAGGGTCCTTCTGTGTTCAGAAGTTTTGTCCCATGTCTGCCACAGATTCATCTGGATGCTGTGATAAACTGTGTTGAGGCAAAGCTGGGTTTGTTCTTCTTGAATCTCCTCTATTTTGTCCTGCTGTCAAGGGCTTTGACCTTCTTTCTGCCCTTGCTTTCCTTCTTTGTGAGGCTGTGAATCTGCCACATTTAGAAACCTCACTCTACAACAAACTCCTTGCAAGGCTGAGGAAGCTGAAGTGAGACAAAGGAAACATTCTTACAGAATCATAGAATCATAGAATTATCTGAGCTGGAAAAGATCCAAAGGATCATCGAGTCCAACTCTTATCCCTACACAGGACACTCCCAGCATTCACCCCACGTGTCTGAGGGCATTGTCCAAATGCTTCTTGAATGCTGGCAGACTTAGTGCTGTGACTGCTTCACTGGGGAGCTCTTCTAGTGCTCCACCACCTGCTGGGTGAAGAATCTCTTCCTAATATCCAATCTAAACTTCCCCTGACACATCTTCCTGACATTGCCTTCCCTGCTGTCATAGGCTGACTTGTGAGAAGACAGTAAACAGCTGTGAGGTCCCCTCTCAGTCTTCTGTTCTCCAGGCTGAACAGACCAAGGGACTTCAGCCATTTCTCATACGACTTCCCCTCTAAACGCTTCATGAGCCTTGTGGCCTCCTCTGGACACTATCCCATAGTTCAATGTCCTTTTTCTACTGTGGCACGCAAAACTGCACACAGTACTAGAGGTGGGGCTGCATCACTGCAGAGTAAAGCGAGGCAATCCCTTCCCTCAACTGACTGGCAACGCTGTGCTTGGTGCATCCCAGGAATGGGTGGCCCTCTTGGTTGCCAGGGCACACTGTTGACTCATGTTCAACTTGCCGTCAACCAGAACCTCCAGGTCCCTCTCCACAGGGCTGTTCTCCAGGCTCTCACTCCCCAGTCTGTACGTGTATCCAGGGTTGCCATGTCCCAGGTGCAGAACCTGGCATTTGCACATTCTTTTATTTGGAGCAAAACAAGAGAATGGTTGAGGCTGTAAAGGGCATCTGGAGTTCATCTTGTCTAATCTCTCATAGTTCAAAATAACTGTGTCCTTACTTTTACATAAACTTTTACAAATAGCCTTTATTCTAATGCAAAACATACAGACATGTATATAAGAGTTACGGAAGACCTAGCAGAAAACAGTACTGTGCTGCATGTAGGAAGGGTCAAGTCCTCAAGTGCTAAGATAATGTGTCTGGGGAAGTATGGATAAAAATAGTTACTTATGTTTCCAAGACAAGACACAGTGCCTGGAGGCATGTCTGGACTTAGAGCGCAAAGAAGGAAGGAAAATGGAATGAGAAAAATACCATAGTTTAGCCATCAGGCTTTCTTTAATCTGTTCCTTTTTTAAAAGTTCTGATTATGTCTTTTCCTCTGAAGCAAGAGGTCCCTTGGTTTCTGTATAGGTGAGCCTCACTTGAGCCTAGTGACAGTGTTTCTCATTCAGTGGGTTTGCTCTTACAACCTTTCTTTTTTTTGTCCTGGCTCTGTACTGTGGCTGATATTCCATTAACATTTTAATAACTGAGACTAAATTTGTAATATGACTTCTTTTCTCAGAGAGCTCTCAGATCTTCCCAGTGTAGCCCATCCAAATAATTTGGGCTGGCTGCCCTCAAGTACCAGGAGCTGAGAACAGGACCTCATCGAGAAATGAAAGCGTAGTCTTTCTAACAGCAAGTTTCGTATCATCAAACCTCAGTTAAAATCTCAGTCTTACTAGTAACAAAGCTGAGCAGCTTATGATCAAGATTGTCTTTGGAGACAGAATATCACTGCATTATTCTTCTGAGATATGTAGTGTCCATAATCGTATTTTTTAAAAAATAGATGTATTTTCTTATAGCTTTATTGCTACTCCTCTTGTTCAGAGACTCGCTTCACAGAGTAAGAGTCTGGTCCTTCAGAAGACCTTTTTCTTCAGATGCTGAATTTCTTGCTGTCATGGCCTGAAGAACAGCTTTCTTTTTAGCATTTACACAAGGTAGTTTTAAGTGTCAGCCCCAAGCAGAGAAAAAACAACAACAGCAAGAAAAGAACAGTGAACTATTCAAGTTAATGCTCTTCTGAGCACAGGAATATTGCACTGTGCTGTCAAATTGAGTAATAAAGACCTCGGCTTAGATTTTCTGTGCATCAGACAATGACCATTGCTTCTTAATTTTAATGGTTACCTTCTACATCTCTGGGCTAACTCAAGAATAACAAGTTGAATAGTATCAAGAAATATTCCGCAAGGACACTCCCTCTCCTGCGTAAAAAAATGGCTGGATGAGTGGGCCCAAAGAATGGTGGTAAATGGAGTCAAATCCAGTTGGAGTCCAGTTCCAAGTGGTGTTCCCTAGGGCTCAGTTCTGTGTGCAGTCCTGTTCAATATCTTTATCAGTGATCTGGATGAGGGGATTGAGTGTACCCTTAGCAGCTTTGCAGATGACATTAAACTGGGTGGAATTGTTAATCTGAGGGTAGGGAGGCTCTGCAGAAGAATCTGGATAGACTGGCTCAACAGGCTCAGACCAATAAGATAAGTTTCCTGAAGTCTGATTGTTGGGTCCTGCACCTGGGGCACAACCCCATGCAACGCTACAGACTTGGAGAAGAAAAGATGGAAAGCTGCCTGTCGGAGAAGGACCTGGGAGTGCTGACAACCGGCTGGATATGAGCCAGCAGTGTGCCCAAGTGGCTAACCAGGTCAATGGCATCTTGGCCTGTATCAGAAACAACAAGGCCAGCAGGACAAGGGAGGTGATTGTGGCCCTGTACTCGACACTGCTGAGGCTGCACCTCGAGTTCTGGGCCTCTAAGTACAAGAAGGACATTGAGGTGTTGGAGCGCGTCCAGAGCAGGGCAACGAGGCTAGTGAGGGGGCTGGAGAACAAGTCCTGCAAGTTGCAGCTGAGGGAACTGGGGTTGTTTAGCTTGGAGAAGAAGAGGGGGTTGAGCTGAGACCTCTTCACTGTCTACAACTACCTGAAAAGAGTTTGGAGTGAGGTGAGTGTTGTTGGTCTTTTCTCTCGTGACAGGAGACAGGACAAGAGGTAATGGCCACAACTTGCACCAGAGGAGATTCAGACTAGAATTTAGGAAAAATTTTTCACTGAAAGGGTGGTCAGGCATTGGAACAGCTTTGCAGGGAGGTGGTTGCCATCCTTTGAGGCATTTAAAAGATGGGTAGACAAGTTTCTCAGGGATATGATTTAGTAAGTAGACATTTATGGTTGGACTCGATGTTCTCAAAGGTCTTTTCCAACCAGGTGATGCTATGATTCTGTGAATTGTTAACATGTTCCTTGATATGGTTTTAGATTTGGACAACTGATGTTTATGAGCGTAGTTTAGTAGCTTTCATGGATCTGAAAACAATTTTAAACATGTTTGGATTTAGCTATGCGGTTTAACTGTGTGGACATATAAAGTTCAGTGATAGATGGTCTCAGTATCAGAGAATCATCCTGGAAATGTTTAATTTATTAATAACAATATTGCTTTAAGGAACTATTGTTGTGGCCTCATCCAGTTCCCTCAGCAGAAGTGAATAATTGCATTTTGTTATAGTTTGTATGTGTTTAAACATAATGTGCAAAATTCTAAAAACTGACTATTATATTAGGCTTTTGAGAATATTGAATCAATTGCAAGGTAAACTAGTATCCCAAAGCATTCTATCTTGACAATTAAGAACATAAATGTGTGAAAAAAATAGTGGAAATGGATCAACGAGTACAGTGGTTTGAGAGAATGAGAGACAGGAATATTAAAAAGGTGCCATCTAATTTATTAAGCTTCAGTCACAAAGACATCTAAATGTGCACTTAATGCAAGACAGGTGAGCAGTTTCTTTGAAATCAGAATGATGTTTACATTGCAGGAATGAATTTTATTTGGCCCTCTTAGAATACATGGGTCCCAGAAAATAAATAATAGTATAATCCCTCCTTTGATTTTAAAAAGGAGGTGCTAAACCCTCATAGTACGGTGCTTGTCGTTTGGTTTTGTATTGTTTTCCCAGACATGAACTATGGAGTTGGTGCTAGGATTATAAATTGGGGATTGAGATAAACAGATTCTATTTCTTGTTTCACTGTAGATTTTTCTTCTTCACCATGAGCATTAGTTACTGACCTGTACAGAAAGAAACGTCAGTAGGTACTTGGCCAAAACAGATAAATCAGTCTAAGGGAGAAGTTAAGGTGTATTAACGTCTCCAAATAAGTGGTTAAAAAAGGATCCAGAAATCTGTCTCTAAACAGAGGATACTGGGGGAGCTGAGGGGAGCTGTTGACACTCTTGAGGGCAAAAAGGCCCTGCAGAGGGATCTGAACAAATTGAAGAGCTGGGCAAACACCAGTCACATGAAGTTCAATGAGGGTAAATGCCAGGTTTTGGACCTGGGACACAGCAACTCTGGATGCACGTACAGACTGGGGAGTGAGAGGCTGGAGAGCAGTCCTGAGGAGAGGGACCTGGAGGTTCTGTTTGATGGCAAGTTGAACATGAGCCAACATTGTGCCCCGGCAGCCAAGAGGGCCAACCATGTCCTGGGGTGAATCAACCACAGTATGGATCACCAGCTTGAGTGAGGTGATTGTCCTGCTGTTCTCTGCACTGGTGCAGCTCCACCTCGAGCACTCTGTGCAATTTTGCGTGCCACAGTATAAAAAGGATATCAAACTATGGGACAGTGTTCAGAGGAGTGCCACAAAATTGATGAAGGTTTTAGAATGGAAGTCTTATTGAGGAACAGCTGAAGTCCCTTGGTCTGTTTAGCCTGGAGAAGTGGAGACTGAGAGGAACACCTCATCATAGTTTACTGCTTCCTCACAAGTGAAAGAGGACAAGCAGGCACTGATCTCTTCTCTCTGGTGACCAATAGTAAGATCGGAGGGAATGGCAGGAAGATGTGCCAGGGGAGGATTAGGTTGGATAGTAGGAAACGGTTCTTCACCTAGAGGGTGGTGGAGTGCTAGAACAGGCTCGCCAGGAAGTAGTCATGCCACCAAGCCTGACAATATTCAAGAAATATTTGGACAATGCCTTCAGACACATGGTGTGAATACTGGGGTAGTTTTATACACGGACAGGAGCTGGACTAAAAGATCCTCTTGGGTCTCTTCTAATTCAGGTCATTCTATGATTCTACGATACATCTAGAATCGTGCAGAAAAGCAATAAGAGAGATGAGTATACTTCCTTTTGTGGAGCTTACATATCCAAACTAGGTTTGCATAGTGGGGGCTTCTGCCTACTTGGAATTCAGAAAAAAATTCTCCTAAAAATAGTTTGCTTCATCATCTAGCCTAGAGAGTATGTTGAGAATTGAGAAACACAAATAAGGATTCACCAGGCTGATCAGAGGAAGCACTTGGAGAACAGTGTGCTATGGAAAACCATAATGTTCATCGGTATCCAAACACTTCTGAAGTCCCAGTTTAGGTAGATTTTGGGGTACCAGGAATGCTTGCCTTCTCTGTGTAAAATGAGGATAATAGACTTTCATAAGCAGATTATGTGATATCCGCCTCTCAAGGTTTTCTAAATAGATACAGGACACATAAAAACCTGAGTTGAATATAATTCTAGGTGATAATGCTAAGAACAAGTTTGTCCTCTATTTTTTATATCTGACAATTGTGTCCATCTTGCTTTCTGGATTTACTTTCACTGCTCCTTTCATTGTGTCAGTCCCTGATGTGTTACACACACTTCCTCCAGTTTTACACCAAACTTTTTGGTTTGCCTTTTGGTTGACTTCAACTGTACTTCTTTTGCAGTAATGCAACTTGCCTATCTTAGAGATATTGTCCTCAGAAATTCAGGCAATTAATTGACGAATCAACCTGTGAGAAGATTTCATTTTGAAGATATGTTTTCCTTCAGATAAATAGTTCACAATACTCCTGGATCACACTGTGCCAGAATTTGGCTAGAAATCCTTCTCTGTTGGCCTGGAGACATTATCTGCTGAAACACCACATTTTGCGTGAAATGCAAAGCCAAACCAAGATCCAAGTCTGCAGTTGTCTTTACAGAACTTTGCACTCCCAGTAAAAAATACAGCCAGAACTTCAACATTATGGCCAGAATCCAAGACTTACTAATACATTGTGACAAAGCAAATTATTCTTCAGATTCCATTGTCTACCAGATTTTCATATAGCATTATTAAGAATTACTAAGTGGAGATAGGTGAAATGACTCAAGTTTTGGTATACCTAAATAGATTCTAAGTATATATTATGCACAAAGTATGATTTTAATTATTACATGAAATGAACCTTGAAGTATTTGTATAGAACAAAGATTGAAAGAAAAATCATGAAGGAAAATAGAGCTGTTCTCATTGTAAAACAAAGATGTGTCACTTAAGATTTGCTGAAGACCAAAAGAATTCCTGTAAACTAGCAAAGCTGTTGCAAAGGAACCCAAATCTTTGATCTATGTTTTCACGGACATTATTTGAATTAAATGAGGATAGGATTGGTCTCTTCTTTAGTAATTTGTGCTCAGATTTGTCTAGCTTGGCTGTGGAGACTAACAGTGCCACTAATGAAATGTAGAAAGAAGGTGATGGTGAAGAACTTGAGGGATCCCTGTTTCTATTGCAGTGTATTTTGTGTCAGAATGCATGAGGACATATATTTCAAGTAGCAAATTAAGAGATAGAATAGTGTCCTTCTGGAAGAAAAATAATAGAAATAACAGATTGTGAGACTCTGATCCTGCAACACAAGAAATGGCTTCGGGAAGATCCTCCTGGCATAATACAAGAAATAGCCTTCCTTCTTCATCTTTCTCTACTTTTTACATCAATAGTAGGATCAAAAGCACCATCAAGGCTTTATAATTTAATGGGTAGGAATATGAAAAATAGTCAATTTAACAGTCTTGTAACCACCAGCTGATATTTTGATTCCAGTGAGAGCAAAGAGAATTGATTACACAGTCTTCTTATCACTGTCAGGGTTGCCTCTGTGGGAAAGCAATTTGGTCTACTCTTTTTTGTTTTTTTTTCTATTTTGAGTGTAAAATCTTTTTGTGTGGTTCAACCTATTATTGATTCATCTATTTAAGAAACAAATATGTTGGTTTCATATCTAACTTCCCTTGAAAAGTCATCAGCTCCCTGGGAGTTCATTTGATGACATTTAGACATGAAGACGGTTCTATCTGCGCAGTATCCTCAGCTTGAATATAATCGAGTTAAGCACAAATATAATTCAAGTTAAGCACAAACAAAAAGAAATCTGTATAAACTTTGGCATAAAAATAAAAAAAAAAAAAAGCCAAAATATTTCACCCAACATTGCAATGCAGAAAGTAGAAAAAAAAAAAAAACGACAAAAAAAAAGTAATTAACAGGACCACTTCCTTCATTGGAAAATAAAATGTGCCATATCCAGCTCACCAAGCATGTGGATTGTATATCAAATGTTACAGCCTGACAACTTTGGTTGCTCTGGTTGATGAGAGCATACGTTTGAACAGAAAGGTCATGCCCAGTTATGCCAATGGTTTAGTTGATAATGCAAGTCAACATTTTTTCCCTCTTCCTTCTCTCTTTGTTTGGGTTGTAGGACACATGCAATACTGAGGATCAGGATATTACCTTGATTTAAAATCCACAGCTGCAGAATCTTAAATTTTATTTAGCTTCTGTTTCATAGCAAGACGTTTCATAGCAAGACTTTTCCTAGCAATGTGTAATTTTATAGTATTCCTTATCAGGAGCATCAGTTTGTCAGTAATAACTTTGCTGTTGTAATTCCACACCCAATGAATATCTGTGATAAGGGGCAGAAGGTATTTCATCTGTATCTACACATCTGGTTTTGAAGCATCCATATCTACATCCATTTGTATTACTTATGCAAATAGAGGAGCTGAAAATCAAGGACAGTGGAAGGTGAACAATACTTCCTGCCAATGATGGTAGGTAATAAGTGAGACAGTCATTTTTCACCTCCATACTAAATATTTCTGTTCCTTTTCAAAATATATGAAAACAGAGCACTACTAGTAATATAATCCTTGTGGTAATACAGCTTTTTTTTCTCTAGAAGTAGGAAAAATGATTAGATCTGACATTTGAACACTGTTTTCAAATTGAGAGATCGTTTGATTTCTGATGGAGCAGAAATTCCATTTTCTGCAATAACAAGTGCTAGATCCAATGAATTATTGTGACTTTAAGCATTTCCAGTTCTGTCACTGATGCTTGAGTATTCTATGTCTTTATTTCCCCTCCTGTGCTTTAATCATCTATTCTACTCAAAAGGTGGATCTGGACCGGCCTGTGTTACGTGTTTGTAAAATGCTTAGTATAATTAAGTTCTTATAACTCCTAGAATCAAAATTCCACCTAAAATTTGAATGATAACAACTCTGACCATTTCTAGATGTTGGCATTCAGGGTGTAACAATGCAGAGTAGAGGAGGACCTTTGGTCTTGCTGATTGTGATCAGAGCTTAAATTAGAATTCAAATCTTCTTGGAAGTTGCCAATTTCATTAATTTATTAAGATGTGTTTCCATGGGAAAGTTATTAGCAAACTTATACCAGCCTCAGACCTGTTTGGGTTATAAAGTCTTCTCTGTATCTCCTAGCAATTACTATCTCTCACCTTGAAGTTTTCCCTAGAAAAACAGGAAAATGAGATTTATTATTCAGATGGCAGAGTACTGTGTTGTGTTCTGTGCATTCAGGGACTACAGTTTTCCAAATACTTGAAAAACTTGACTCTCACTGAAGGATTATTATCCTACCCAAGACTTCAGTAAACAGAAAGGAAAAAAAACAGTCTATTATGTTGAATGCTACCCATGGACTTTTCAAGTTTGGTTTTAGTTTTCAGAAGGAATAGGCATAAAACAGATGTGCTCTTAGGGAGGTAAAAAGAAATAAAATTACTTAGGCAAAATTTGACACAAAAACCTTTTATTATTAGTCAATTAAATTATAAGGCACCTCAAAAACAGGATTAGATTTTTTTTGAGGTATTTACATGGCATACCTAGTTATTTGAGTTAAGATAAATATTGTAAATCTTGACCCTTATTAGGTAATATAGAACAGTGAGCTGTGGTTAATCAGCCCTTATTTCCATCCTTTTTTTTCTGTAGGAAGCACTCATAACCACATATTACTATTAGAAGTCAAGATAAAAAAATAATAAAAAATGGACATATATTTTCATTACGATAAAAGCAGAAAAAAAAAAAAGAGTAAAGATATTTGGCAAAACTAACTTACTGTCCCTGATATATTTTTGTGCATCCTTTAGTTGGTAAAGTTAAATTTTAAAGCAGATCCAATTACCGGTATAATATTTGTGTATCAAGAAAGGCCATGTAACAAGCCCACACTTGTCAACAAAAAGGTGAATATTTGTCTAGTTCTGAAGAAAACAGATTTTCCAAAGAAAAATAATAACTCTTCAGTCTGCAGTTACTAGATTTATATTGTCTTTGATCAGGTCAAAAGCCAAGAAAGGGGACTTATCAATGGCAGAATATGGTGGGTTTTGAAACTTATCACTAGAATCCATAGCTCTCGTTAAAAGAATAAAAGAAAAGAAATCACTGACAGGAAAACATAAAATTTAAGACTTTCTGAGTATTTAATTAAGTTATGAAAACATCTAATTTTAAATAAAAGAAGCAAAAAATTTAAATCCTTAATTTCTATCTACACCTATTATGGGCCACATTGTCTTATTCATTTGATTTTTATCAACATTATCTTATTCAGATTAGTACTTAAATTCAGTGGGACTATACTGCAAACCACTTCCCTGTCTGAGTAAGGGTGATGTGTTTTGTCCCATGGACTAATTTGCAGAATAGGGTACTGTTTAGCAGAATTTACCATATAGATGAAAGAATGACTGAGCTAAAAAATCTCAGTAAAAGCAGAGCTATCAGCTAAACTTTGATACATTGATACAGACGCGGCTTAAGAGGGGCTTTGGAAACAGTCAGCAGTATGTAAAAAGTGGAACAGCTTTATGTGTACCTTCAGCCTAGAGCCTAAGACACCAACTTAATCAAATCATGTGCTAAAATAAATCTTCATTTGATTAATTGTTCTCATCTAGAGTCCTTAAATAGTTTCTGGTGAAGAACAAGTCTCAGCATGCACATACTCTACGTGACTGCAGAAAATTTCTTATATTGAATTTTTGACACATGCCTCAGAACTGAGATGATTCACAAATTGGACAATGAACTCAAATAGGAATTCAAGCTTTACAGGAACACTTCTCCATGTCTGTCAATTTGACTGCTCTTCATATCCGTGTTGCTAGAGGCTATGTCTGTCACACATAGTGAGGCATGCTTTCTCCATTAAGGTGAACTGCGGTCATTCTAGTATGTATTCTGTATATTTTGCTTCAGATATAGCTAAATCATTCAGATTGTTGATCTTATAATTACAGACATGTTTTCTTACTAATATTAGGTGTGAAAGGATCTTCTTTTTCAGCATACTGGCCTGCCACATATTCAGTGTAAAATCTTCCATTGCCTTCGGTCAACACCAAGTAAATGCAGTGCCTGGAAATATAAGTGTTCTTCAATAAAAAGGATTTAAGCTGTCATTCTTCACATAATTAAGTAAGATATGAAAGGCAAATCAGGAAAAAAATTAGTTCACACTATGCTTTATGAATATTCAGATGATGTCATGTTACAGATAAAGGTATGTGAGTTGATATTATAGTCAATCGACAGAAATATGTTCCTTCAGATAATTGAGTCATCCTACCTAAGGTATATAAGAGTTGTTTTCTGAAAGTGTCTGTTTCTCTTTGATGACTAAATAGGGAAACTAGCAGAGTAGCAGAGTTCCAGTTACTGAGGTGAATCCTACAGTGGTACTGAAAGTGTTGTTTCCAGGGCTAGATGGGGAGTCACACAGGCTAACTTATTCAAAGATATGTTGCCTTTAACATGAGGTAAAATAACAAAATATTTAATAAAAATGTACTCAGAACACATCGTCAAACTAGGAAGGTAAAAAAAGTGCTGTACTTTTGATGGCTTTGGTAACTGAACTTTCCAATATCCATCATCTCTTGGAGTGATTGCAGAGGGAATGAACAAGTATCAGATGACTTAATTTCTCCAGCTTTAGAAAAGAAGAAATGGGAAGAAAGTAGATTCATATTTTTATTTAGTCAAGAAGTAAAATCTGATTTCCCTGGGAACTTTTAGTGCGATTATTCATTCATTTGCTGAATGATAGCAATTTCACACAACACAATATGTTCTTTATATGTTCCCTGTTTTTGAACAAAATAAACCACAGAACTGATAGTATATATAGAAGAAGGGAACTACCATCTGTTTCCTTGCTTTAATTAACCCCTGTTGTAGAACACAATGTTTCATAATAAAGTCAAAAGTTTCTGTGAGGGAAAAAAGGAGAAAAAAAAAAGTGGAAAGAAAAGAAACCGTTAAGCAAGCAACCTCCGTTGACAGAGAAAGAACAGTCTGACACAAAAGAAAAAAAAACAAACCCTGGCACTACCTTTTTCTTAGTCAGTCTCCCTACTTATCTCTGGTTTTTGAAAGATTATTTTTATTACATACCTCAGTTAGTCTAAGATAACACAAGCAGTTTCATTCATCCCACATATTATCCATTCATCTAGTCTAAATTTTCCTCTCGCTGTATCTTGCAAAGCATGCAGAGTAAATGGATTCTTGGTCATATGATCTAATAAATAGTGTATACAAGAATATTGTGAACAGTTTATTTTTCAATTAAATTATCTTTTCATGAGAAGTATATCTGTTGAATATTTTTCACCTTGGCTTTAATGTACTCCATTTATTTAGTTAATGAAGATATGGATGACAATGCATTCATTCTAAATTTTAGCTTTCGTAATGGAGTGGCCTTTTCCAACCTTAGTAGAACCCATAATTTCCTGTACTGAGAGCTGTACAAACATACAAAGAGGAGATTGCTCTTTCTCTGATTGATTTATTATCTAACAGATAAGCCAGATGTAGGAGCAAAAGGAATTTTTCACTGCCTGTGCTCCACGTTAACAAGAAGCCTTGTGAATACAAATAATATGAAATTTAGTATAAGGTTTCCTACAGCATTTGCTCAGGAGTATAGATCAAGTGACCACTAGTGTTTCAGAAGAGTATTATATAGGTATTTCCAAAGAAAGGAAAATAAAAATATGAAGAGAGCAATACAATTTTTGGAGATGTCTGGATGGACAAGATAAAAGATAGGAGCAACAGTTTCTTGAGGAAGAACTGAGAAACTGCAAATTCAACTACAATGCTTAGTCTAAGGCAGAATTGGTGTGCCTGAACCTACTAGAGCTAATCCTGGCTGAGATTCATTTAACTCTTGGAGTGAGAATTTAACTGTCTAATAATTAGCTTTATTAACTCAGCTACTCATTTGAATACTCTCTAGAGTGAATGAAGAAAAGCAAGCACTCCCAGAGAAGTTTTGTGTCCAGTCACCAGACACATAAATTATGATGGAACAAATCATCTTTGGGCAATGTTTTTCTCTCCCCACTGACTTCTGAAAAAAAAAAAAAAAAAAGCATTTCTTGGTTTTTACAGAAATGTTTCCCCTTGATTTTGAAGTGTTTGATGTTTCTTTGAATTTACAAAGTCTCTATTCTGACCTATAACTGATCACTCAGGTGCTACAGGACAATATTCTTCTTCAAAAAACTTAATTTTCTATTTTTTTTCCTATTTTCTGCTGCTCTGCTCTGTAGATTCCCAGTCATCAAATTCATCCCTAAGAAAAAAATTTTAAAAAAAAATAATATTGAGAAAAATAAAAGTGATTACAAATCTATTTTACACTCACCCTCACTCCAAGCTGAAATTATCTGGTTCACTGAGGCACAGGTGGTCATTTTCCTAACTTGATTTGGCCATTAAAAATCCTCTAGCTTCTTCAATACTTTCTCCCCGAGGCCCCTATCAGCACTCTCTTCTCCAGTGATTAGAACAGAGCCGTTTGGCCTTCTGAACTTATTACAACGCTTTTTCTAATGATCTCATAATGACTGCAAACCTGAGCCCAGCAACCTGACAGATAATGATGTCAATTATGCAAAACAGAAATGAAGGCTTTGAATCTAATATACTGTATTTGGAAGGGGAGAGGGGGAGGGGAATCGCAGGGGGAGAGAGGTTTATTTGTAATTTCACTGTCATATTTCAAAGTGCCAGTAAAAGTTAATAAAAGTGAGGTTGGGGAACACACACAAAAAGATGCTGTTTACAGGTGGCTTAATGAATTTTAAAAAGAGACTTGGTTCTTCCTTCCTGTCTTCCCTAAAAAGCTCTGATAGCTTTTAAGTCTTGTGCTACTCCAGTGAAATTTTACAAGTTTAGTCACTTCTTTTTTGTTTCCAGTGGAATTACTATGGGAAATCCCAAGGTTTGCAGGCATATCTACTGCTAGTATCAGTGATCTTGCTTTTAAAGACCGCTTATTAATAAAATCTGTCTATAGTCATTGAGCTCTGAGGAATTTTCAAAATATATATATTTATTATTTAAAAATTTATTATTATTATTATTTTATTGTTATTCAATGGCATAGGGAAGTTCCAAATTCCTCTTAACTCTGTGGCAAGTTTCTTTATCTTATCACCAGTTACGTGCTAAAATATGAGCAAACATTCAAGGCAAAACTAAGAGAGACATAGCTTTCAGACTTGAATAAAGCAAAATTTGTTTAGTTTTCTTGGAAACCTCTTGTAACCTCTCATGAGAGTGATGCTTTTGTCAGGTGTGCCATGATGAACCTCAGCTTGAATTAGGATGTCACGCAGCCAGCAACAAGCAAGAATCTGCGTACCAGTCCAGTTTTCTCTTTACTTCTCTGCATTGTCCAAGTCCCAGTTATACCCAGTCAGCAGCATACTTGTGGGTGTTGGTGTTAGTGTTGGGTTGGACTTGATGATCTCAGAGGTCCTTTCCAACCTTATGACACTGTGATACTGTGATACTTCCTAGTTCTTAATTATTGTGTTATTTTGACAACTTTGATGAGCTGTTTTTTTAGACCTCAAAGATTATGTTCCACAGTTTAAAGTATTTTATGAGAATAAGAATATATGCCAAAGCAGCTAAAGAAATTTTAGGCTCAGGACAATTTCTTTGATTGCTCAGTGTGATAAAATAAAGCCTGAGCCCTGCACAAAAGAAACTACAGTCTTAGAGGTGCAAAGAAGTCAATGATATAGAGAGGGAAAATTGTGTGATGGGAATTATGGCATTACAGAGAGGGGAATGTGCTTTGGAGTAGTGTTTCAGTAAAAGTCTAGAGATGGAAAATGTAGAAATTATCCCTGTTTATTCCTGAGTGTGACCAGAAGGCGACAATCTTTCAAACTGATATGCAACATAGCCCTTTCTAAAAACCATTCATACTACTGCAACTGTTTCCAGCAGTGGGAGCAAAAAGCAGCTGTAATCAATGCAAATAAATGCATAATATTTTGAAGTTCTGATACAATTCATAAAGCAATTGGCAGAAAAGCTCCTATTGATTTCTGTAACTTTAGATCAAGCCTCAGGTGGCAGAGTTGTATCCCAAAAGAGGATCAAATTTTGTTATTTTCCCCCACATGATGAAATAATAAATGCACTGTTTTTTTCAAAATCAGATGCTTTCACCAGGCTTTAGGATCCAAAAATTTGTAGTGAATCATAATCTTTATATAATTTATTAAAAGACATGTTTGTAGATGAATATTTAAATGGTGTTATTTATAGTATCATAGGAAATGTACTTGTAATGATCTCAGTATTTTCCAGTAGAGAGAGGTGGTGAGAAATCCTACGCACTGTAAACTCAGAAATCAGAACGGAAAAAATTATTGAACCATACAACTGTAATATCATCTCACCATAAATGTCAGATTTTTCTTTACAGTGGCGCTACTGTGTCATCCAAGTTTCAGCACATAAAGTGACAATTTCCATCAGTGATACACAACACTTTCATAAGTTACTACCTACCCTGGACAGAAGTCTCTCTCTTTACTATCACTCAGCGTATTTTCCCTCCTTGCTAGCCCCACCTTGTGACGCTCAGCAGAATGTCCAAGTTGCGTGACTTCTTAGGAAATTTAGCACAATATAAAAATCCTCAAAAGCCAGAGGAAACCAAATCAAACCACATCAAACAGAGAAGGAAGAGGTTAAAGATGTGAACAAGGAACTTTTAAATGATATTTCTGTGATTGTTTTGCTGCCTGACCACCAGTCATGGCTATGTCTTTATTGCACTGTCAATAAAATGGAAGCCTAACATTGCTTTCACTCTGTATCTTTCCTAGAGACAAATAGGCACTGTAAATCTTTAGATAATTTCACTGAACTCATGGATTTTTGCATATGTTGCCCAACTTGCCCATTAATAAAACAAACAAGTCAAACACAATTCATTCTTCTGTTGAACAGGTCAGATATAGATAAAGGTAGTAACAAGGCATTTTTATCTAAAAATATTTTCCTTGCTATTAGATCTTTTTAGACTAAATGCATCCTTATTCTTTACTGTATTTCTGTATTTACCCCATGCTCCATGTATTGATGCCTCCACCAAGACCTTGTTATTTGTAGAATGTCCTGGGATCAAGGAAGAAAATTTACGACTTATTGGTGGCAGAAGAAAGACAGATGACTATTACTGAAGAACTTATTTTCAGGGATGAGTATTTATAGAGGAATTAACTGAATAGGAGGTTGTAAATTTCCTGTTTACCTGCTTTTTTGTCCATTTTTCCAAATATAAAAATGTTTTTTTATATGAATTTAACTTTTTTGGGTACTTGGAGTTGGAGATAATTTTCTAACCTTATCTGAGTCAGCAACAACTAACTTATTGCTCATACTTTTGTGCCTGCAGCCCAGCACAATACTACTGAATGCTTTGTGGTCTTGTAGCCCACGGTCATGTCTAATTTGCTCTTCACTACCTCTTCTTAATGTTTCACTACAGTAAACACACTGACTCAGAAGATGCTTGTTTCGGCTGCAGTGCTTTGGATTTTACAAAAGCTTTAATTTGGTGAGGCAAACTACTATTTTGTGGAGTGGTCCCACTTTAAAATACTTTCTTTTGAACACTGCAGTACAATGATGAGGTATGGCACATGCAATAGCTCTTGTAGCACTCCAAGACCAAAGATATTTAATTTTAATCTTACATTTAATTGATTGTTTAATATTAGCACTTGTTGCTGAGGAGTATGCTCAAAGCAGAATTGACATTGAAGGAAATAAGTGCAACCAAAGATATATCTGTATTACCAATGCTTTTGTTCTCTCTACATCAGTTACATCTTGTGTGATGGACAGGAAAATTACTCTTTCTGTCCAGAGAAAAAGCTATATAGCAATAGTTATTAAAGAGCAACAGGGAAAATAGATATCACCTACTGAATGTGTCTGATACACTCATATTGTTGTGAAAGAGAGGCAAAATCTTAGGTATCAGGTGTAACTAATGCTCCAGTTCAGCTGCTGTGCCCACTTCACCTAATATTTTATTTCCAACTGTAATAGCTTTTTTCTTTTGAAAATTACAAAAAGTTATTATTTTTCCTATAAGCCATAAATTCTATCAAGTTCAGAAACATGCTTATACGTCTCTGCAATGTGACTAACCCAGGCACTGGTTTTCTCACTGCTTAAAAATAGTAGTTGATTACTATCTATTATTCTCTATATGTCAAGTAATACAAGTCTAGGAGTTCTAAAGTAAAAGCCTACTGTACTTGGAACGTCAGACATACATGTCAAAAGAAATTCAGCCTGAAAAGTTTGCAATACAATGATAAAACATAACACAGCAGGTAAATGTGACAGACAGATGGTAGGAACACAAGGTACCAAGAGGACAATCATTATTGGTGTCATAAGCAGCAGTCATGACCCACCAGCTGCCTACCCGCTGTCAGGAGTTTCAGAGAACAGAAGAAGAAAGAGTGAGGTGGCTTTTCACTAGAAGTATGACAAAAAGGCTTCATTGAGAGTTTTGGGTTGCTATCACATCTCAAGGCTTGGCAAAGCCCTTGGGGACTGGGGTAAGTAGGATTGTGCGTTCACCTTTCCTAAAGTCATCCTTGGACTGACTGACTTTTTATGTTTTGTTGTTTTTCTTGTCTCCCAACAACAAGACAGCATTATTTATAAGGGACGTGGGCATTACAAAGGTATCTTGCTGATGTTTCTTATTTAACACTCATAAGAAAGACTTTCGAAGCATGAGAAACTGTAACCAGCAGTAGACACAACCATGAAACTCGAGGAGGCAAAGTATGCTACATTCATTGCTGTTTAATCACATTGTGGTCTTATTTATCCCTCCATCTATGACAAATCCAGACCTGCTCTTGTGTAAAAAAAAAATCATCTGAGAGTTCATATATGTCAATATACTTCAGGACATGCACGTTTGTATTGCTGCTTACACAGTGCCAGTATAGCCTTGGTCCTGGCTGGACAGTCTCAATGACACTCCAACACTCAGTTCATTGTGCAGTCCTCCAGGTTGACCTTCAAAACTTGAAGAATGAGTGTAGGACTTGAAACAATTTGTGGCTGAGAGTGTCTCCTTCCATTTGCCCATAAGGGCAATGAATTTCCTTCTCACGTGCTTGCCAGCGGTTAATTATTTCCTCATTCCTTCAGTCCACAGTGAGCAATATCTTAAGCCACAAAACCTAACAGTTTATTAATATAAAAGGAAAGCTGGTGACCATAACATGTTGTTGTGTGGCTTTGCTAGAGGGATGATATCTTTTCGAGACAAATTGCCCTGTAAGGATTGGTCCTCATGACAGTTGATTACTTGTTGTTGTAATAGGGGTAAAAAAATGAATCAAAACATGCTCTTGAAAACTCTTGGTGTTTGGTCATGCAACTCCCTCACACAGCCTGAGGTTATCAAGGAAACTGTCACTTGCAAAACTCCCCTGTTAGGAGCCATCCTTGCAATATGGAACAAATATTTGGGAAACATATTTCCAGAAGCATGAAAAAGAAGTGAAAAAAGACATGGAGAATGCTATCCTGCCACTGCCCTTTTCTAAATTCAAAGACCAGATTGCCTAATGGTAGATTTACCATGGAAAGATTTCATTGAATGTCTTAATATTATTTCTTATCTAAAAAAAAAAACATGAAAAAAATCTCACTATTTAAAGGTCACCTAAAAAACACCCATCTTTGGCTCAAGACTTCCTTGATCCACAATAAAGAAGTGAAATGAAGGAAAAAATACCAGGAAATGGTTGGGAGGCATCGCTGGAGTATGTGGACCTTCAGTATCACCTAATGTGACTGTTCAGACATTCTCACGTTGTATTCTTATTTTTTTTCAATTATGTTTTCCGTCGATAACAATGAATCCTAATACAAATCTTTATATTTTTTTTAGCTTAAAAATATTAAACTTGAATTGTTCCTTTAATAGAACCTGTGTTGGGTCCTTTAGTAGAATCTATGGTAAGCTTTTGGTAGTGGAAGGGCTACAAGGTTGATTTCACAGTATCACAGTATCATAAGGTTGGAAAGGACCTCTGAGATCATTAAATCCAACCTATAACCCAACACTAACTAACACCAACACTAACACCAACCCATCATCTAAACCATGGCACTCAGTGCCTCATCCAATCTTCCCTTAAACACTTCCAGGTTCTGAGACTCCACCACCTCCCTGGGCAGTGCATTCCAATGGTCAATCACCCTTTCAGTGAAGAACTTTTTCCTAACATTTCTGTGAGAAGATGCCAGAAGCTCATGTCTGACAGAGCCAGTTGCAAGATGAACTCACTGCTGGCCAAAGCTGAGCCAATCAGCAACATCTTTGAGATAACAGATTTAAGATGGGGAGGAAAAAACTACTGTGGAACTGTTGCAGGGAGTGAGAAAATCTAAGAGAAAACAGCTATGCAGACACAAATTTCAGTGAAGATGGAGTGGTCCTGGCATTGGAGCAGAGATTCCACTGCAGCCTGTGGAGAAAACCATGACAGCATAGGCCATGCCCCTGCAGCCCATAGAGGTCCACAATGGAGTGAATATCCACCTGCAGCCCATAGAGGACCCCACACAAGAGCAGGCAGACACGCCTTGAAGGAAGTCACAGCCCATGGAAGCCCAAGCCAGAGCAGATTCTTTGTGGGATTTGTAGCCTATGGAGAGGATCCCATGCAGCAATAGGCTTTCTCTGGCAGAATCTGTGGGCCTTTGGGGGACCCACACTAGAGCAGTTTGTTCCTGAAGTACTACGCCCTCTGAAAAGTACCCATGCTGGAGCAGTTCATGAAGAACAGCAGCCCACGGAACGACACATATTGGAACAGTTTGTGAAGGACTGTATTCCATAGGAAGAACCCCATCAGGTCAAGAGTCTGAGGAATAAGGTGAGAGAGATGATGGACTACGAACTGACTGCAGCTATATTCCCAACACCTCTGTGTTATTAAGGGGGCAGAGGTAGAAAAGTTGGAAGTAAAGTTGAGCCTTGGAAGAAGGAAGAGATGGAGGCAAGGTGTTCTTAAATTTATTCCTGTTTCTCAGTATCCTAGGCTGATTTTGAATGGCTATAAATTAAACCAGACTCCCTTTAATTCAGTCGGTTCTGCCCATGATGGTAGCGAGACAGTAATTTCCCTGTTCTTATCTCGACCCACAAGATTTCATCGTATTTTCTCCACATGTCCTGTTGATATAAGAGAAGTGATAAAGTAGATTGGTGGATATCTGGTGGCCATCTAAAGTTAACCCATAACAGAACTAAGTGCAGATCACTACTTCAAGTGTTTATCTCAATTTTTTTAGTCACTGTATTATACATTTTTGCAAAATATTAATTTTTTCAAAGGAAAACCTAAATGATTCCAATAACAACAGGTAAAAAATGAAACAAAGAAAGCCACTCCTAACAATAATAAGTCAATTGTTTTCTATACACTACATATTTGGCAATGGTAGTAGGATAAATGGGTACTTCAGTTAAATGAAATAATACATGGTTTACTGCATCTGTGAAATAGCTGCATAAAGATTACTGAGGAAGGTGAATGTTGAATAAAACTGGATGATGTACATTAGAGAACCACTTTCATCTGTTAGCAAATAGTTTTTATATTAAGGTGCCCATTAAATGTTTATCTCAAGCTAGCACTTGGAATGAATAGCTGCAGATCCTAATTTGATAGCTGATATAGATATGCTGGAAGCAATGGAAATATGTTGAGTTGGGCTACTTAGCAAAGGATAACTGAGGCCTTAAAACAGAACATTATTCTGTAAATGCTGATCATCTGTGTTTTCACTGTCACTGCCACAACTGAGCTGTGATTTTCTTAATATCATTCACAAAATGTATTGAAATTGGGAAATTAGACCTTCTATGTGCTCCAGGTTTCTAAATCTCAACTTTAGAAATCTACAGCTTTTTAGATAGTTAAGGCCATGACACAATCTGTGTCATGACCTGAGCCAGGATCTCAGCAAAAAGCTTTATCCAAATTAAATGAGCTTTGGGGGAATGCCTTTACGAAATAAACTCATACATCATAAATGAAACTCACCTTAAGTGACATCATTGTCCTACACCTTCCAAAAAATTGTTTGTTATTAATAGAATTTTTTCATTCATGGTTTCACTCTGAGTCACAACATGGCCATTCCTGTCACAACCGTGCTCATAGATACCTTTTTTTTTTTTTTCATTATAAAGCACTATTTTCCTACAGCCATTTTTGGTCCTAAGTACAACTGACTTGAATTGCTAAGATAGAGTGAAAAGATGGGAATGAAGAGCTGGAAATCATTAAATATTACATTAAATTCAAAGCTGAACATACTCATTTTATGGTCACAGGAGACAGGCCATATACAAGCATATACATAGCCTTAACTTTAGATTAACTCCACTGCAAGGCAGTGTGGAACCTGCCTCCATTTTCTTAATGACCTCCTCACAGTTTCTTGGGAGGTTACTGTTAGGTACTCCGAAGCTGTCCCTTCTTCAAGCTGAACAAGATCCAGGCCCTCAGCCTCTCCTCACTGGGTGATTGCTCTGACCCTGAGCTTTTCAGTGCTTCCCACTGAACTTCTTCCAGTTTGTAGATGACTTTCATATATCAGGGTAGACAAAACTAGAAACAGTATTCTAGATGCAGCCTAAAATGTAGACTGATTCAATGCATTTTATTCCTCAAAAATGTGATCTGAGCCTAAAACTTGTCAATAGAGGGTGTGTGAGTTTCTTTCCTAGCTCACTGGGAAAAGATGCAAACAGGCAAATACAGATCCCCTTATTGGGTGCCTTTGTTAATGACTTCACTCCTCTCTAACTGTAGAGAGCAATGGAGAGTGTAAAGTCTGAGTGTAAAGAGTGTAAAGGTTTAGTTTAGTATGTATGGTAAAATATGCAATGGATAAAGACATGAAAGATGAATATCATACTTGCAGACTGCTCTGTCCAGTCAGAATTGATTCCTCAAGCACAAAGTTGAGGCAACATCTGAAGGCTCGTAATGACACATTTTGTGCTTGGCATGTTACAAGAATACCTAGAGGCCATTAGTTTGCAGGGCTGTCAAGACATGAATCTTTCACTAAAATGAAGCTGCCTTGGAAATAAAATGGGCATTTTCTCTTTTTTCTCCAGCAAAGAGACTTTGACTTTCAGTTCATGATCCACAGAGGACTTCTTGTCTCCAAAGACAGAGATGAATGGAAGGAAAACTCAGATTAACAAAATATAATTTATGAAATCTTTTTCATATTTGAGACTATAGATCCTCTTAATAAAACACAAACAAAATGGGAGAGAGAAAATGAAACTCAGGAGTTCATAATGTGAGAGACATCTTTGCAGAAAGTGGACATTATGTGCAGGTAACCTGAAGGTGTGGGGTATCCCCATCTAAATCCCTCACACTATCTCTTGCTAAAACACTTTTTTTTTCCATTCTATGCTTTTTCATTTTCCTGCTCCTGTCCAAAATTGCACATTCATTCATCTCCCATGTATGGTTGCCGCCAACTCATAAAGCTCAGAGAACACTGTCAGCCATCAAAACACCATATAATTCTTGGTAATTGCAAGGTTTCACGAATCACATGGGGACCACTCACCACAGCTTCATGAACTGCTAACACCACTTGGATTACATTTAAGTAATCAGTAGCTTATGTCATGGCACCTTCCACTGTATTTGGCTTAGGTTCACCAAATATTTCAAAAAAAGTTTAATTTGTTTACAGTTTATTTGACTTCAGTGGATTTTAGGATTGGTTTTAAGGTGGAGTGATTTGCTTAATAATGGTCCTGGTTTTGTGATGTGTTGTTTTGTGTTTTTTTAAGATTGACTCCGCATTTTGCATTTCACTACAATTTTGTTGTTGAAAGTAATTCTTCCAGGCTCTGTAATTAGAAGATATAAAGAATAAACTGCTGTGTACAAAGCTGGTAGAGACTTAATTCTGCAGTCCACAGGAGAAAAATTTTCAAACTTGTGGTAAAAGAACACATTTTTTATTAGAAGTATGAAGATCAAATCTGAGCCTATGGAGAACTCTAAATATTCAGTGACTTTATGGAACAAAGGACCTAAAAATCTTTTAAAATACACTCCTCCCCTTCCGTTTCATGTTTTAAAACAGGAACTCAGCTGTGGTGTCGCTTGGGTGTGGTTTGGAAATACATATTCTTCTGTTCGTCAAAATAATATGATCTATAATCTCTGCTCAGGATATCTTTCTTCTCATCTATAGTTGACTATACAAAATCTTTTCTGTTGTTGTAGTTCATGCATCACTGCTTTACTAAAAACTCCATTGTTCCTAGACTTGTTCCACCTTCACTGTTCCTTTCCTTCCAAACAAGAAAAAAATCAGCCAGCTATACTTGGGGTTCTAGCTGAACAGTTCCTGAAGCTGGATTTGTTCACTTTCAAGACACACTCACTCATCTTTAAAAAATCATCAGTTAGAAGTACTGTGTTAATTATTTTTGTTGTTTGTTGGAGGCTATTAAATTAATAAATTAAGCTTGACCTTTTTTTTTTTTTCCTGGAAATGCTGTAGTGCTGATTAAATGCTTGTTAAAATAAGGAACAGATACAAAGCTTTTCCATATAATTAATCTTTTCTGTTCCTCATTTCTTGCTTATTTGTTGACTAAGATGTGCTTTCAGAAAGCAGGACTTATGCCCATGAGCAGTAATGGCACAAAATTTCGAAATCTACTAAGAACTTGCCTATAAAAGTGCTACATGTACATCTGCCTGACAAGCTGTACTGAGAGATTTGGACAACACAGAATTAATGCTTAATTCTCGAGAAGGATTTGTGGGTTGGTGTGAGATGTTCACCCTAACAGTATAGAAGCCAAACAGTTTTGGATAAAGTTGGATCTCCACCTGCACAAACCACTTTCATTGTAGCTGCACGGCATTCAGCATATCTAAGCATATTTTGCTTGAAGTTCAGCCAAGCAAAACCCAGGACATTAATCTCAGCTATACTCCTAACTCAGAAAGCAGGCAACCCTGTTCGCACAAAGTCTTGATACTAGCAATTAATAATTCTAATTATTCTTTGAAATAAACAAAAACTTTGAGATTTTCCTAACTCTGCTTTAATCTTTGGGAAAAGTTTGTTTCCAGCATGAAGTCATGCCTTGATTTCCAGTCTTGCCAGGTTCTTGCTGGATTTGTCAGAAAAAAAGCAGCAACAGAATACTTAGTGGAAAGCTTTGCTACCAGCTAATAGTAGCCTGGTTATGGCCTAGTGATTCACACTGATATATTGAGAGGTTTCAGATCCTCTGTTAAGCTTCATTTACAGTGAAAATGAACCCATGACTCTTGTCTATTTTCCTTCGAAGTCTATGAGAGCAACTTCTCCTGACCATGTTTCCTATCCCTGGGGAAGGGCACAGTTATGCTGATAATCACAGTCTAACATGCGATTTCTCTTCTTCTCCAAATCAAACAAGTCCTTTTTTAAACATACTTCTTCCAAAACATGGTTAAATACTAGGTCGTGTCCCCCCCCCAGAGACAGACATTACTTAGCTGATCCCAGCATTCATGAATACTCAGTTGAACTAATCAAAGCAAAACAAAGACAAAAAACCTTCTGTAAGACAGTAGCATAAGTTTATCATTTCATTGTGGTGTCCCCTCTAATTTCTATCTCTTTGCCTTTGTTTGGAAATTGCTTGTTTGAAACAGAAACTCCTTATGGCAAGAGTGACTCACTTTGTGCAAGTCTATAAAGCACCTGGACAGCTGAAGTGATAAAAATAATAGCTAAATAATAACAACTAATGAGCACTGCTAGTGTGGGAGTTTTATTATTGTGCTAACTTTAATAAATAGAAACAGTTGAAAACTGTTCTGCACAAATGATTTTGATAGAAAATTGTTTCCTTGACAGAAGGGACATTTTGATGAAATGGGACTACTTTATTTGAGGGAGAAAAATACAAAATACAAGCAGAACCTGTTTAGTTCCTGAAGAACTGAAGCCCAAAAAGCTATCTCTGAAATCTTTACATTTAAATCAAAATTTTACACACAGAGAAATACATATATATCTGCACATGCACATGCACACAATTCATTCATTCATTCATTCATTCATTCTGTCCTTTTAGAGGAATGAGAGGTAGAGCAAATAAATTTTGGGATCCTGAGTCCTCTTTGATTTTTAAACACTTGACTACAAAAATTTTTAATGTTCTGTTATACTGAGATACTAAACATTTTTCATGTCCTTGTCTACTCCAATCAACAATATATGCATATATACATTTATGTATGTGTATTTGTATTTATATTTGTACATGCTTAAGATACAGTAAAGGCAAATTTTGCTGGTTTTCGTCTAACACAGTTTTAAAGTCATACATGGACAGTTAAAATACCAACTCATATCTCATATCCATTCTGTCGTAGTTATCTGTATTGGACTAGAAAGGAAGGAAGTTTTCAACTTGTAAGAGTTGGATATTGCCCCATAGCTTGTTCAAAAGAGATGGTGCTAACCTCTTCTATCTGTTCTGAACTGCTTAAATTCTCATTCTGCAAGCAAAATATTTGTTAATTCTGAAGTCCCAAAGGAAAACTTTGTTGACACCACAGAGATGTTGTTTAGATTTTGAGCTAAAACCCTGGAAAATAATTCATGAGTATACAATCACCTTTGCATTAATTCAAACTTGCATCATGTTTGATTATGAGTTTGCAAAGGTCCATTCATATGAAAGGTGAACCCACTTTTAATATGTTTTAAACAGAAAATCTGGAAGAATATTGACATCAAATGGTTGGCTTAACTGTAAAAAGACTTACCTGGTTGCAGACCTGTCCATTCCTCTTTTTCCTTTATTTGCAATTGCTGGAGCCCATATACATGAACAACACTGTTATACTTTTCATATTCCTGCTTTTCTGCACCGAACATCAGCTGTGTCAAGGGGGATTTCTGTCTAAGTTGTTTACAAAGCACATATCAAAACCTAATTTCTACCTCCACTTTGTAGAAAAGCTATTTTATGGAGATGACAGTTTATTTCAAGGCTTCAAGGTATTATGGGGGATACATAGAGCTTTGAAGCCCAGACCCTGAAGGAGAGATTTATAAATGGTTTGTAACCAAAAGTTTTGCTCACAGTTCAGACCATTTAACAGCTCAGGATGAGAACGACCATGTACTAAGACCAGGGATAATTTGCTGCGGAGGCCCAAGATTAAAATTTTGATTTATTAAATGTGCCTTTTCTCCAGTTTCTCCTACAGGACTGCTCACTATTGTAAATGTGGCTTTCTGGATTAATTTGTAATTATTAAAATGTTGTGTCCCACTGAAAGTAAGTGTTTAAAACTGAATATGAAATGATGTACTTAGAATGTTCACTATGAAAATGCAATGATAATCACACTTTACAGCATAAAACTACAGGGCACGATTAAGTTTGACATTAGCAAAATCTCCAACAAGACATTATGAAGAAAAATAACACGCTTGAATCAGGCGACCTGGCTCTTCCCACATTAAGGAAATAATAAGCTCCTAATATCTCTACTGCAAGACATAGCAGAAATAGAAAAGCATCTTTCCTGTCAAATATTTTAACAGAAAATCTAAACAGAAAAAAAAAAAAGAGAAGAAATGTAACTTAAGCAAAGGTAAAGCAATAGTAGCCGGAGGCTGACCTACATTTGAAAAATAAAAGAACAGCAGTGCTCACTTCAACTCTAAGAATGCAATTTCAAGTATTTGCTATGGTTTCCTATGAAATGGCCATGATCCAGTCTGAATCAGTGCAGCATCTGTTGCAATGATCTATAGGAATTATCAGTAATAAGTCTCAGGTGAGGTTGAAAATGTGCACTGTGAACAGCTGAATCCTTCTCACCTCCTGCTGGACAGCAGTTCCTTTCTATTTTAATCCACGCACAAGACGTCCCAGAGGGCAATGGAGTTACCTTGTTATTTTCCTACTCTGTGAGCAGTATTACTTTATAATGAACCTCAATCAGAGTTCATGATTTTTTTAAGTCTATTAGTCAGAGAACCTGCTTCATCTTGCCCCCTTGTAATGGGATTTGCAAAGCAATTATATATCCCCGTCTCGGTTGATGTGCCTCGGACTAAAACCTTACACATGACTGCATTAGTTTATCACAGTAACACATACACTCTATAACACACCTCTGCTACCTATCACAACAGTCAAAGAAATTAAAGAAAAAAGAAAACTGGGAAGTTTCTAACTGTGGTTGGTGTAGTTGTTTTCCCAGTCAGTCTCAATTGATTTCCTTTAAGGCTTTAAGATGTTGATTCTTCTTTTTTACAGAATAACTGAAGAGAAATAAATTATTTTCTACATGAACAAAGGAATTCTGTGTTCTTCTGGATAAACATCTGGGACAACTCAGTGCATAGTAATGGGCCACACCTGCAACATGATGGAGATATGGGTCAAAGATAATCTGTAGGGCCAGGATTTCAGTCAGAGTAACATTGCACACTAAAGAAGTCAAGAAAGACAGCTTTGTTGAGCAGTTAGTAGATAGAGACTCTAGGCAGTTTAAAATGCAAGTGGAAAGGGTGAAAATAAGTTGTATAAATGTACATGAAAATAGTCACACAGGATGCAAGAGTAGATGAATGATTTCTCTCTAACTCATTATCTTTTCAGTCAGGAAAAAAAAAGATGGTTTGTCAAAAAATGAAATTCATTTTATGCTTTTATCCAGTTTGATGTAATATTTGCAGAACAGGTTGCTGAGGTCCAGAGTGATCAGAGAAAAGAAATACCATAGAGAATATATCTATGAAGGATAGACAGAGCAGGGACGTTGAGTCACAGCTAGTAGTCTCTGAAGTAGGGATGAGCCAATCCACATAGGGAATTGATCCTTATTTTATTATACTCAGAGGCTCTAAATATCTAACCTGGAGTATAATGTTTTTCTAATTATGCTTTGTTTTCTTTCTTTCTTTTCTCCGTTTTTGGGTGGAGAGGATGGAAATAACTGTGATTTTGTAATGTTAAAAGGTCCAGAATTGACAACTTCCTAGCCTATGTATTTTTTTCCAGTACTGAGCTCTGCTCTCTCCCTGTTGATCTCTTCTATATGCTACAGTACATCTGTTCTCCTTGGTTATTTTCACTGCAAGCTGGCAAGATTTGTTTCTCTTCCAACACACTGAGCTAAAAAATAAAGAATCTTGCATTGTGTATAAAAAGCATTCCCACGAGATCAACCCTCTCCTAATGAAGTCAGTTGTTTTATTTTTTTCATATACTAGATCATTTACTCTGAGATTATATTAATTTACAATTGGAATCACAATTGACACCTGGCAATGCACTAAACAATATGGGGCTTCCAATCCACATCATTAGTTGCTCATGCTTTGCTGAATCTCTGCTCATTAACTCCGATCCTGTCTCCAGTGAAGTCTCAGCAACTTGTTGGTCACAGGGGAGTTCCTTCTGAAATAAAGATGTAGGGAGACTCTACAAGCGCTACAAAAAATGAGGGCTGGAGCAGCTGTCCAGATGCCTGTGCCTCTAGCTTCATCTATTCTGGCAGAAAAAGCTGGATGATATGCATGATGGTGGATCAATCATTTATACTTTCCTCTTCCCTTATTTGCACCATCCCTGATGCATTTTGGCAGACTCAGGCTTTAAAGATGAGCTGGAGATACCTTTTGCAAACATAGCCTCCTCCAAAATCAGCAGAGGTACGTTAGCTGTGGTGCAGCAACAGCTATCACTTCCCACAGAGATAAGCACCAAACGGAGATACTTCCAAAGCTATAAAAACTGAGTAATTTGACGATGAGCCATAGAAATATGGTTCTGGAATCAAGCAGCTGCAGAAATCTGCTTTCCTGCCTTACTGCTTTACAGATTGACTGTGGATAGTATGTCTACAACTCAGATCTCAAACATGGGACAAATCTTGGGGACATTCAAAGAGACTGATACTGTTTTGGGACAAGTTTTATGGCTGTGGAAAGAAATAGCTATTTAATTTGAATGTACCGCTCCCTGCCAGATAGGCCTAGTTAGCTTTGTGATCTAGTATTGGTCACCGGAGATTGTTTCTAAGAGCACACCTTGCAGGAACATTGAATCATTTTTTTCCCAGCTGAGACAAGCTATTGACTTACTCAAGAGGTAAAATTGCCTTGACTCATCCAATAAAGTTTTTGACTGTGAACACAGTGTTGCTAGACTGGGTCTTACATGAGGCCATATGAAAGAACTACTTCTACAAGAAGATCCTTTCTAATTCAAGCTCTTTTTGGTGTTTTGTACCAGTGGATAGATACAGTATAAGTGATAACAGAAGCAAAAATATGTACAATTTATTTAATGTGCTGAAGTAATTCATGTCCACAATAGAAGAGGTAGTTGTAAATATAAAATTAGAAAACCAAGAAGAATGTATTAAATACTGATTGATAAAGTGAAGTAGGTTTTGGAATGCAGACTGAGGAAGTTTTGAAAGTGCTTTCAGAAACAATTGAGTTACTTGAGGATTAGAGGACAGTTGCAGGTCTTACACTGGTCACATTCAGCCTGACCTTTGCAGCAGGGAAACAACTAGTAGGAGACAGTTCTTGGAAGTAGGGAGAATGCTACTTTGGCTAGATTTAGCAAAGAAATTATGAAGTGTACGAAGTGAGTTATTTTATTTAATTGTTTGTGTACTTATTTACTTCAGAACTATTACAGATTGTGAGGAATTTTCTTACCTTGTAGCATTTAATAATGACATTAAAAATAAAAAAATCAACATTACTTGTACTTATATAGACTGAACTCTCATGGGTCTTCAGTGCTAGAAGAGTAGTGAAAGTACTAACACTAAATTAGTTTATAGTGAACAGAAAGAAAACAAATAAAGATAGAAGAATATCTGCAAAGCTAGTCATTCTTGGTATATTGAGTGATGCTGAATAATTTTCAACCAGTGCTCGGCAAGTTCCTTGAGAATATATAAAATAGTTCTATTGGGCCCTTGAATGGTAAGAAAATCTAGATCTGCATTTATGTAAATTTTTTAGGAATCCGTCTACTGAGAACGTGTGAAAGAAATTGGCAAGTTAACTTGGACATATTGGCTGCAGAAAAAAATAAAATTCTTTGTCACACCTTCTGTTTATTGGTTTTAGATTTGCCAGAATATTTGGAAAGAATGAGAAATGAAGCATGTTCTCTGATTGTCAACTAAGCAATACAAATTTTGGTTTGTGTTAAGAATTCCAGAAGTTGTTTCTTAAGATTAATTTCATTCTTTACCTATATGAGACACATGTATTATTGCTCCTCATAGAAACAGGCTAATTTTCTGTAGTATGTGAATGCAGATATGATGTTGGACATGGGACATGGGAAAGGTGTCCACTGACATGTCCTATCAATGTGTTTGTTCACACATGCTCAAGATCTTCCATTTTATCCTTGCTATGAAAACAACTTAAGATCTTTGTTCAATGAAGTTTACATGTAATGAGTTGAATGGGACTGGTTTACTTTGGGAGAGAATGAGGACATCGAAAGTAAGAGCTGCCTGAGAAAATCTAACAGGGAAGTTTTTATTGGTGAATCTTATTGTTATAAATAAGTGGATAATAAATAAGGCAACCAATGTAAGTTGTACTGATTTTGGCTGGCACAGTGTTAATTTCCTTCACAGCAGATTTTATGATGCTGTGTTTTGGTTTTGTGCCTGAAACAGTGCGACTGAACTGCCTGCTGGGTTTAAATGACAACAGTAATTAAGTAAAATACTAAAGAAAACAGTGGAGTATAACTGCTACCAGGTCTAGGTAAAGATGCTTTACTTATATGGTTTCCCTTTGGTGATCATTTGCTTCCATCAGTTTTCCGTTTAGTATTTTCCATTCACCTTTCTGGAGTACTTGGAGCTGTGGCTGGCAATTGGTTCCAGCTCAGCTCTTGATAAATTGTACAGCCATTTGAAATACTTGTTACACACAAAGTGACAAAGATTATAGTTTTCAAAATCCATGGTGGCAACTTATGTATTCGCTCACAGCCATTTCTCTTGTTGCTGTCAATAAAATAGGCTCCTATAGTGACATTTCTTTCCCTTTTTCCATCAATTTCTGTCTTAAAAATGAGAGAGTCATTACATATCACAGTTTCTACTGTGCAGTTAACCTCCTATAGGTGCCGAGATTCAAGTGCCTCCTGGGACTATGTCAGACTTCCTAACAACACAAATTTCTGGAGAGAGGCTTTCTTCAAACTCCTGTATAGTTATGCATGACTCTTACTTTATACTTTGGACCTGCTTTGAAAAGATGACCAGCCATTGTGAAGTCTTTATAATCATAAAAAAAAGTAGTACACAAGGGTTCAATTGGCTCTTGTTTTCTGTAGAAAACATCTGCTTTGAAATCCATACCTTGAGAAAGACTTTTTAATGTGTGATCATGAATAGATGCAAATTTTCAACAGACCTTAGTTTTACATTCCTGTGATGTGCGAATACAAGTAACCCAGTAAGAACAGCAACACCACACTCCCCAGACTCACTATTTCTGAAATAATGGCATAAATAAAAAGCCCAGACAGAACTCTGTTTGCTAATTTCTGCCTGACTGTCATAGCCTGAATGATAGTATCATGCTGAAGAAAAAGAAATTGATATTTTGACTTTTTGGAAGCTTTCAAGGACACATAATATATTTTTTTTCCCATAAAGTAGCATGTGTGGTGGGACCTTATCTTGTGTATAATAGATCTAGTTACTATTTAAATATGAATAAACAAAACTCATATTTCAGTAAAAAATCTTAGCTTTTTAGTGGAGGATAACTTTCATATGATTGATTTCTTTCTAGGTGTTCTTGAATTTAAAGTGTGATTCACCTTGTTTTGATCACCCAATCTTATTGTTTTAATGTTCTGGTCATGAGCTGAGCATGTCCATTTGACATTGTAAGGCCAGTCCTAAACAGCATCCACACACATACTAAAGAGTTTTAACTATGCCTTTTAAGAGACCTTGTATCCAGGATCCAGTATAATTCATAGAATCATAGGATGATTTGAGTTGGAAGGGACCTTAAATAAATAAATTTCCCTTTAACAAAAGCATAATGGGAAAGGACTAATTCTTCAGAAGATTCTTTGCTGCTTTCTGTTTAGTTTTGTTAATGCTGCCTCTAACCCTTAGATCTCATCCAAATTCTAGAGAAGTCAATAGATTTGCTTTTTATTACTTCTTTCCTGAGTTACTAATTGGTAATTTCAGGACTTATTTTAGACCTTCATGTTCCTCTATGTGGTGATAATATCTGAGTGTAACCATTTAAAATTTATATCAATAACAAAGTCTCTGTTGACTACAGGGTATGGGCAGTAGGAAACTACTTTAGTAAAGGGAATTGCAGTCTGAGTTCTAATCTCCTGAAGGACACACAGGACAACTTTCTGCACATAAATTTTGTATCAGAGACATAGAGAAACAGTCAGTCCAAGTCAGTTAATGCAGGCTATATTTGAGTGGAACTGGGCTCAGAGATGTGGTTATCCGATTGTCAGGACATAGTCACAGTTTTTTGGGTAAAGGTGAATACGGGTCACAACACAGAGCTTAATAACAGCAGCACTAAAATATCTAGACTATACAAACCAGCCACAAGCAGGATGGTCCTCATGTAATCAGAACCACAAACCAACCCTTTAGGATTTCTGTTGACAAAAGCATATAAGAGAGGCAGTAGCATTCTCTGCTGAGATTCCAGGGTGCATGTGTGTCAGGCCATATTATTACTATCTGTCATTTTTTTTTTTATAATTAGAATTTTTTCTACTATGCCTGAGAAAGACCCTTACTTTCTATTAACACTTTTGAAGCATAAAAGGGAAAAAAGTAGGTGAAGATCATTAAAGAACACATTCATGAGGAATGAATAGTGTAGGTCACTAAAGCACCTGGCTCTTTCATTATGTAGTTTTGAAAACTGTTGCAGATAGCAGTTTGTATTTGAAAAAGAGTGGATTGTAAAGAAGATGTTTCAGTAGAAAGCAAAAAAACTCATCAAATTTCTTCACTTTGGAACATTTTCGGTCCAATATTTTGTCACTCTCTTGTTGTGCTGCAGGTAACTGTCTCTGCCATTCAAACTCCAGAAAATGTTTTTATATCTTTAAGCACAAAAATGAAAATAATATGAAAATATAACAAAACATATGTTAAACATTGCCTGACTATAATTCTGCCACCAGTCTTGGTGGCTTGGGCTCTATAGTCTCCCCTCTGTTAAAAGTATTTGTTGTGATTTTTGTTACCTCTGCCTTGCCCTGTGTGCAGTTACACAAAGTCCTTTTGCAGCTCTGCCATGGAGCATGGGCTCAATAGCAAAGGAGTGAGGTTTTGTCATTTATGTGCCAATATGACAAATACTACAGCATGCCTGTTTCTATACTGTTAGATGTAAAGCCTTCCTCAGCCTGCAAGTTGCTGTTTTGCATCAGCACACGTGATTTATTCATATACCTTTTACTGTACCCCCGATCTAGTACTTCAGGAACCCTCTTAGGAATAAGGAAAGTCTTACCCCATAACTCTTCTTTTAGGACTTATCTTTGTCTGCACTAATACGCCTCAGTATGCATTCTTGTTCATCTTATCTTACCTTCAAATGAAATTTTGTTCTAGTTTTTATATTTCATTACTTCTTTATAATCACAACTTAGCCAGTATAAACTGGGGTGCAGTAATTTGACACCCTGAAAAATATTAACTTGATTTTTGAGTTGGGTGACTAGAACTATTTCCTTTTTCTATTTGTTTCGTCTCTTGACATCACAGCATCTCGTAATTGGAACATAAGAATCTTCAATGGTGATAGCAAGAATAAAGGAGAAACAGAGGTGTTTGTTCTGGTCAATTAGCTTTCTGATGTTCTTGTTTCTTTCAATGAAAGTACCTAAGTCCCAAAATGAGTGCAAAGCTCTGTGTGTTTTTCCTTGCACAGATACACAAATCCTAAACTGTTTTTCTGTTTTTATCTGGTTGGTTGTTGCAGTGTTGTGGGGTCTGTGTTTACTTTCTGTTTATTTTGGTTTGGGATTTTTTAGGGTTGGGGGAATTGAAACAGCTAAGTAAATAAGTAAGGAAACAGCAGTAAGTGACACAGAAAGCTTTGCATTTCGAACAAAATGTGGTCCTAAGGCTGCTAGGGCCCAAAGGCCTCTTTTATCTCTTTCATAGGTCCGTTAATGAAGAGATGAATTTGTGGACCATGGAAATAAAACAGCAGCTTTTTTTCCTTACTGTTTCCTTACATTTTCTCTTTCCATTGTGCAGTCAAAATAGCTTCTGCCTTCCACAAATCCTTGGCTATGTGACAAAAGGTGTCCCCTTCTTTAAAACTTTCCTTAAATGGACAACTCTAATCCTTGTTTCACAGCATGCTTATAGGTCAGGAATCAAGAAATCACTTTAATTGTGGAATTAAATTATCAGTATTTGATTCAGTCTCTACATAGTCAATGGGACATAACTACGCACTTCAAGTTAAGGACATACTCAAAATCTTTGCTGAATCAGGGACACAGTTAATGATGTTATTTCACCTCCCTCATTTTAAACCCAACCGTTTTTGATAAATTGTGTGATTAGACAGTGCCAGTATTCCTTTTTACAATAACTGGAAAACCAAGGGCAATTTCTTTCCTTCTTTTTTTTCTCTCATTGCCCACTTGTTTTACATATAGAACACTCTCTTTGTAACTGAAGAGATGGATTATCATGTAGACATTGATCCTGCTTAATTTCTCTTCAGGTTCAACATAACACTTTGTTCCTTAAACAAATATCTCCTTTGAACAGACAAATGACATGGTCATTGATATTATACTATCAATTCTCTTGCAGTCACTGCAGTGTTTTTCAGGTCCTTGGCCTTGAGATATCCCTGTGGATAATACGTTGTGTTATTGTTTTAACATTTGAGATACTTACCCTGTAAGAAGCTATCTCTGTTGTACGCTTATACAGGAGCAGGGAATATTCTTGCAGTTCATAAACAATTATATGTGTTTCAGGCTAAACATATGCCCAAGAATTATCACTTTAGGGTATTTGAATACCTATTTTTTAATTATTATGATTGTTGTTTTCTTTTCAGAAAGAAAACTGCCATACTTAAAATGCATAATTACAAAATAATAATACTGCAACTCTTCTGCCGTAACTTGACTGGCAACAAGAGCTACGTTTTAATATGAAGAAAACATTATTAACTCACCTCATTAAAACCTCCACACAGGAACATGAGAAAACTAAAATAAGATTTCTGATGCTCAGTGACCTAGTTTTCCCCAGTCTCAAAGATTAATTAGCTTAAGAAACAATTTTTGTGTTAAATGGAGAAAACAAACTACCAACAAGACAGTTAAGCAAGGCAATATGCAATACCTAATTCATAAAATCTAACTGCAAGATTTTCTAGTCTTTCTCTCTGGGGAAGCAACTACTAGGCAATTTTGCAGCTTTCTGTTTTTCCACTACATTGGAAGTCTATAGAGGTCTTCTTGGAAGAATCTCATGGGATACGATTATGGATGAAAGAAGGGTCCAGGAGAATTGATTGATCGTTAAGGATCACTTCCTTCAAGCTCAAGAATAATACATTGTGATTTACTAGAAGGTAAGCAAAAGCAGCAGGAGTCATGTGTGGATGAAGAAGAAGGTCATGAAAACATGTTTAACATAAAAAAAGAACAATACAAGAGGTGCAATTGGATACAGGTCATCCAGGAGGAATGCAAGAGGTGTTGGCTGATCATGCAGTGTTGGGCTTAGGAGAGCCGCATGGGGAGGGGGGGTGGGGTGTGACAAAAGTTTTCTACGGGTGAATCATCAGGAAAAAAAAAAAAAAAGATGTAGACTTGATGCTAATGGGGCAGAATACCAAATGACAAAGGACGTGGAAAAGGTCATGGAATTTTGTGACTTCTCTGCCCCGTCCTTTACTGGTAAGATAGATGTTGAGGAATCCCACACTACTGAGAGCAAAAGGAAAATCTGGTCTAAAACGAACCTACCTATAGTGGAGGAAGACCAGGTCAGGGAACACTTAAAGAAACTGGACATGCAATGGTCCACACAGGACACACCCATAGATGTTGAAGCAGCTCATTGACACCATTGAGTTGCCACAGTTGACCGTATTTGAAAGACCGTGTCAGGTAGGAAAGATTTATGGAAGAAAGACAATGTCAATCCTATATTCAAAAAGGACAAAAAGAAGGATCTAAGTATTTTGAGAGTTGTCAGTCTCACTTCAATTCCTGGGAAGATAATAGAGTGAGTAATTCTGGAGACCATTTCCAAACATAGGAAGGATATGAAGATGACTGGGAGTCATCAGCAAGGACATATGATCATGCTGATACTGGGGACAATACCATTTAACCTCTTCATTAATGACTTAGATGAAGTGATAGAATGTACTTCCAATGGATTTGCAGATAGTAGAAAGCCAACAGGAGCAGATGATGCGCTTGGTACTTGTACCTTGATAGGCTAAAGAAATTGGCTGATGGGAACTTTATGAAGTCCAATAACAGGAAATGCAGAGTTCTGCAGCTCGGATCATGTACACAGGTATCTTCATGTCACTGGTAGATTATCATGTGGTATAGAGTGTTCTTGGGGACTATGTATTTTTGTAAGGGGCTCGGATTTCTTTTGCATTAAGAAGGGACACTAAGACTTCAGATGCTAGAGTAGGTTCTTTCAAACACCTGTGTCCTATCTGTGAACTTGCAGCTTTTAGATAGGATTACAAATGAGAGAAAGAGAGATGGATTTGCTGCTTCAGGGCTTTATGTAACAGGATTCTCCACAGTGGTTGATTTGTACTGTATCTTGTAGCTTTATCATTGACTTTAAATCAGCCAGCTGTTGTTTCCTGCTGAACACTACCAGAAAGTGGCTGATTGCTTAGTAAATCCAGATTTTCTCTGAATAGATTTTAAGAGATGGAGACATTCATTTGCAAAGTTGGCTGTATATTGTGGAACTAGTTAGTAGAACTTATTAATTGAGCAATGATATTTTTCCTGTGTGAAGATGAACTTTTTATTTGTATTTGTCTGTATGTCTTATCTATCTTGATGCAAAATTGTGTGTGTTCTTGGAGTTTTAAGCAGTTTGGCAGCAGCAGAGGAGAGAGAGGGAGGTGCAGGAGGATGCACTGTCTTTCCCTTCACCACAACCTGAGCTTGGCCTCTGAGGATCTTTGGACCATCCATGCTGGACCTGGTGGTGACTCCTTAAATCAGTACATGATGCAAAATCAAGATTGGTTAAGAGCTACTGTGGTGGGAGGACCTTCAGCAGGTCTAGATCTCACCTGGGGAGAAATTCCCAGGGGCTGATAAATTATGGTAGGTGTGTGGATACAAAAACATGTAAGGAATGTCACAGATTACAGTCCAGAGGTACAAAGCAAGATAAAAAGTAGTTCACCTTGGGACAAAATTTTGATGAGGCAAGCTTCATCGAGTCAGTTATGTAATAAGGGTCTGTGAAAAGACGTTATCTGAAATTTAATGGATGGCCTTCCCCTAGCCAATTTGCATTTGTTGGTAAAAATGTGGAGGCCACCAGACAAGGGCCCTCCTGAAACAGAAAATACATTTCCAGCCCCTGTACTCCTTTAACTTTGCTTAGCCTTCTTAATTTGTAGGCACACATTTGTTTATCTATAAATTATATAGCAGAATGCTCAGTTAGACTATGATATCATAAAAGCTATAATATCATTAATATCATAGAAACTGGTGGCAGAATTTCCATTGGTTTCTGTGTTACCATAATGTCATTCACAGACAGGAAAAAGAAAATGCACAAATTTCTCATTTGCTTCTAAGGTCCAATATGCAAACGGACATGTAAAGGCATGAAAGATTAATTAGCTTTTTCTTTCCTCTTGGCATTTCACAAGACAAGATGGATCCCTTCCCTCCCTAAACACATTGAATTGATTTGTTCTAGTCTTAATAAATTTTAAACTAGTAGAGATTAGCGTATGAGTGTAAGAGGCCTTGGGCTACATCCAATAAAAGATATAGGTATGATAAAAAAGGCTTAGTTACAATTTCGACACCTACTTCCAAAACTGTGAACTAAAAATTCATAGGCATATCTGGTTGGTTTCGTTTTTCTTTTTTTTTTTCTTGTCTTCCACACTTCTCTTGTTCAGGTCTTACTTTGGTTTTCATGATTTTAAATTATAAATTCCCAAAGTGATTTTCTGAGCTACAGTGTGGAGCTGTCATGCGAAGTTAGTTGCTCAGCTAGCTGTCCAGTCTCCCTCCTGAAGTAAATTTGTTCCAAATCAAGACAGTCATCATTGAACTAATTGTTTTCTGGACGGTTTATTTTCCTGTTCGTTGTTGGTTTTGTTGGGATTTGTATTTATTTATTGTTTTTTTAAATGGTCTTGACCAGCATAGTAGCTGAGACTTAAAAACAGCAGAGATGAAAAACAATCTGGATGTTCAAGTATATTGGTAAATATAATCCATGTCAACAGTTCACATAGTGAATTTCTAGTGATGTTCTGAAAACTTTAAAAAGTATTTTTTTTTAAAAAAAAAAGCAAATTATATTTCATGTTTAGAAATATTTTTCTGTCTTTTCCATATGGAAGCATCATCAGTACAAGTCGCTGTTTCCCTGTCCTAAACTGAAATATGTTTTATCTGGCTACAACATGGTTGTGTCTCGTGTCCCCCCACCATTCCCTAAAAGAAATTCATTGGAAGATACGGTTAATCCACCTCTCTCTTACTGAGTATAGATTATGCTGTTCCCTTCTTTACTCTCCCTATAGATTTTTCTGCATCTAACCATATCACAAACACTGCTGTGTTTATATGCTTATATTAGTACTTTATGGATTAACTTCTTTCCCAAACAATTTCTTTCTTTCTGAAAGTAGAAGTAGATTTCTGATGGCTGCTGATTTCTGGCTCTGTGTTTCACAGCTGTGTTATGCTGTGTCTAATAAAGTATGCATTCTAGCTGATGATTTTCCAGTACCTTTGGCTGGTACAGACTTTTTGGTGTATTTTAATTTCGTTGTTGATCAAAAATTCGGAACACTTCTACAGTGGAATTGCTATTTTACATCCCTCTCTTATTCATAAGCTGTTTTAATGAAGCCTCTTTGTCCTTAATAGCTTTGAGAATTTTTCCCTCTCTCACAGATGGTTGAAAATGAAAATTAAGTTTTAAAGATATTTGGAGGAAGGACAAAGGAATGACAGATGTAATACACAGGCTGACCACATAGGTTTCATTTTCCTAGGTCAAAAAATATAACCATTCTTAAAATGAAAACAAAACCCACAACATCACAATATTTTCAATAAACTTGAAATAATATTTTCAATAGAGCCAAAAAATGAGCATAAACCAGTATCTGATATTTCACTGGGAAAATCAAGAGATTTTATATTACACAGTTATTTTATATATATTGTTATTTTTTTTTTTAATTTCCTTTTTCTTCTTCATTCAACTCATCCTAAAGTTTACATCTAAAATGGGTTGGATACATTGCATTCTAGAAGTGGCCATAACACCAGACATAAGTGACTGGATTTGGTTGTTGAAACATAGGTGTCATTTGTCATTCCGTATCATTATGGGCATCCAAAAAATGTGTGTAGGCATGACAAATATGCACAGAACTCATTACAGAATCACTTGTGTCTTTCTTGTGCACTGTATGGAAACCATGAATATTCAAGGGGACTCTTGGTGCCTGTATTCTGTCATTGAAATTCTGCTGCAAAGGTGAGATTCAGCTGAGACACAGATATCTAAATGTGTCTTCAATTCAAGTGTCTGCATGGAAGCCAATTGTATAAACTCCTGTTATATTCAACTGAGATTTGACTGGTACAATCAGTGAAACCTCTTAGAGATATATTTAGCTATACTTGAGATATCTCAGCTCAGACATTTTAATTTTCATGCCTAAGTTCTGTCCCAAAGGTCGTTGTTTGCAAGACAGATGCCTAAATTGTGATCAGATAAATGTTCATCATGTGCCACCAAAACTATTGTTATATGCTTATCAAGGTCAAGGTGAAATCATACTTATTCTGTGTCTATGCAAAGGAAGTAATTTCAAAGGTTGTTTTTCACCCAACACAGCCAACAAGGTCTCCTAACTTTTGGGAAGTGTTTCTGTCTTCAGACAATACCCAATAGCCCTTCCTAGCTTCCTTAGTAAGGACATGATCTGCTACTGTTTTTCTACTATCCTGAAAACAGACATTCTCCATGTTGTTTTAAAATCATGGCAGTGAGTTAAAGTCCCTGGTGACTGGGAAAAGGGAAACATCGTGCCCGTTTTTAAACAGGGTAGAAAGGAGGACCCTGGGAACTACCAACCTGTCAGCCTCACCTTTGTGCCTGGGAAGATCATGGAATAGATCCTCCTAGAAGCTATGCTAAGGCACAGGGAGGACTGCAATTGTATTCAAGAGAGGTGACATGGGTTCACCAAGGGAAAGTACTGTCTGACCAATCTAGCAGCCTTCAACAATGCAGTGACTGCATCAATGGACATGCAAAGAGCTATGGGCATTGTCTATATGTACTTCTGTGAGGCCTTTAGCATGATCCCCCACAACATTCATCTCTCAAAATTGGAAAGAAGAGAATGCTCCGGAAGACCTTGTTGTGGCTTTTCAGTACTTAAAGGGGGACTACAAAGATGATGGAGATAAACATTTTAGCAGGGATTATTGAGACAAGACAGGGGGTAATGTTTTTAAACTAAAAGAGAGTAGATTTGGACTAAATTCAAGGAAGAAATCTTTTACAGTGAGGGTGGTGAAACACAGGACCAAGTTGCCCAGAGAGGCTGTACATGCCCCATCCCTCAAAACATTCAAAGTCAGATTGGATGGGCTTTGAACAATCTGATCTAGTTGAAGATGTCACTGCTTACTGCAGAGGGGTGGACTAGATGACCTTGAAACGTCCCTTACAACTCAAACCATTCTGTGGTTCTATTATTCTGTGAAAATCAGGTGTCATAATCACAGTTTTTTTTCTGAAGGATGTATTCCTTAGGCAGCAGCCCTCTTTCTTCCTTTTTCTTAGTTCACACATATCACAATGAACACAATGCAACTGACTTCACGTTCAAACAGGAGGGCATTATCTGCGAACGCTTCCCAAGTCAATGTATTTTGAATATTGAAATGCCTTGTGCTAGATGCCTACAACATAACTGTCAAGGACTATGAGTCTATTATGTAGAGACTAGATGATAAGGCAATGAATGCTCTTGCACTATTTTTTGGTGTTCTTCTCTCTGTTGGAAACTGTTGCTTATTTTGTGTCTTAGATATCAAACTTCTCGGGGCAAGTCTACCTCCTTTTCCTGCATTGGCAGGACACAGAATGCATTCATGGCTTAGCAGTGGGGACCATATAAATAAAATTGAATAATCTTGTTAAAGACATGGTTTAAATAAAACATGTTTTTATCATCAGAAATGTTCATTAGAAAATACAGGAATAAAGTTAAGCTGTGTAGTGGTAGTAAGAGTAAATTATTGCACCTTACAGATGTAGAATAAAAAGAAGAATGCATGTATAGAAAAGGCAGCAACACTGGTAAATCCAGTAATTAAAATATATTTAATGAGAATTAATGCATACTGTAAGTTGTTTTTTCCCAGAGGAGTCTACAGACATCTCATGGTACCTATGGTTACAATTCATTGTCTGTTGATCTTTCTATTTTTGACACTCTCTAGTTTCACATTTCCTTCTAAGGATGTGTAGCAATTCCTATGGCTGGCTGCTGGCTTTGATGTGTAATACATTTGTTAAGCGGCTTTCATATTTTTCTCCTCTGTAACATAATAGGTTACTTTGGTATGGGATGTTTTTAGCTTTCCACCTTTATGAGATCTCTGGCTTGGCTGACAAACAGCAATCAATGACTTCATTATACACCATTTAATCTGGTATGTGCCTTTTCATTTGGGCATCCTGACATCCAGCTAGGCTGGGGCTTTTTTGGCCTCATTACTCTACTTGGGAGTCTTTCCTCCCTCTTTCAGCATTCTCACTGTAATTTAATAGTCATATTCATTATTATGTGTCTGTCTAACAGAGGCTTTTGTTGTACTTCAGGAGATGATGCTGATTTTAGCACAGCATTTATCTGGTAGCTTGTCTAAAGACAGATTTTAGGTGTTTTCTCCTTACTGAAGGTTATTCTACTTTTGCAGAAGCTGGATGAGGAGGTGAAAGGACTTCTTTCTTGCAGTGTTCTTCTCTGTCACAGAATTCTGGGTTTTTTTGCGCTGACTGGATTTTTTACAGTACTTTTGTTTGTTCTATGGTTTACAAATAAGTGATGCTTTCTTGAGTATGGATGGCTTTTGCCAAGGCTGAATTTTACTCTTAAGTGAATTAAAACACTTTATCAAAGCTGCTTTGAAAGCAATAATGTTACTTGAAAAGTGAGAAAAGCATACCTAAAATATATATTCCACATTAATGTCTATGTAGAACAGATAGTCAAGGTTGCATGTCCTTCCCTTCCCTTCCCTTCCCTTCCCTTCCCTTCCCTTCCCTTCCCTTCCCTTCCCTTCCCTTCCCTTCCCTTCCCTTCCCTTCCCTTCCCTTCCCTTCCCTTCCCTTCCCTTCCCTTCCCTTCCCTTCCCTTCCCTTCCCTTCCCTTCCCTTCCCTTCCCTTCCCTTCCCTTCCCTTCCCTTCCCTTCCCTTCCCTTCCCTTCCCTTCCCTTCCCTTCCCTTCCCTTCCCTTCCCTTCCCTTCCCTTCCCTTCCCCCTTTAATTGCAAAGAAGGGGGGGGATATGACATGCACCCTGTGAATGTCATATACTGTATTTTATTCTATTCGAGACAGAAAATAAATATTTTCTGAATAAACATAATAGCTGTGTTAAAGCAAGTTACACTGAAAGGGATAAGACTTCTGTAATAATGGAGAGCATCTGGTTGGGTCGAAGCCCATATATTGCTCTAGTACAGAGTGCTTCTCAGGTCAACATGGAAATTAAATCCACTGTGCCTCTGTGGACAACCAATACAGCAGACAAGAAAGTACTTGTTTAGGCAAAGATGTTCAGATGCTGGCACTTCAGGAAGGATGGATAAGATGTTATGCGATGTTGCAATCACTTTTTGTCTGGTTACTAGAGAGAGTCCATGTACCCCTGAATAGCTGGCAACTGTCCTGCAAGATCTGGAAAGACAAATCAATTTAAAAACTGCCAAGGGAAACTGAAAGACGGGAAGAGTTTGTGGCACATAAATAATAAAAAAGCCACATAAAGAGGGCCAAGATCCCAGAAGTTTTTGACGTTTCTGACCCATGTTTGTCAAGACTACTCTTAAAAATCTCAAATAATGCGGTTGCACAGGAGTATTCCAGTGTTTCACCATCCCCACCCATCATCAGTTGTCCAACATCTAATGTTTGTCCTCCTAACCAGAGCAGACATAGCTGATAATTTTGTCCTTTATAGCACACTTTATTTCAAGTGTGTTTATGTCTAGTGTCAATCTTCATTATTCTAAAAATCTTGAATTGTTTTGCACAAACTAGGACACATATATGAAGATTTATAAGGTGAACATTATTTTAAAGATAGATGTGATTATCAAAGCCCCATACAAACCAGCAGCGCTAAGTTCAGTTACCAAGCACACAGATGTCTAGAACCAGGTTGAGCAGTCTAACTTGGTCATCAAGGGATCAGATCTTGTCAAATAGAAACTTCCAGAACTACCCTCAGAGCAAATCTTTGTTTCATGCAAATTAACATAGTGCCATTAAAACAGTTTTGCATTTGAAGAACTTCCCAGAACTTCTCAAAACTTTTTGACATTATTAATCTTTAGAATTGTTTGGGAAATGTAGATAGAACACTTGAACTAAGACTGAGAAGAAAGAAATTTGGAAGCATTTTACAAAATGACAAGTATCCTACCTTTACTATTGCAGTGTCCATAGAACCACTCAAAGACAGGCTGCATGTCAGCAATTCTCTTATGAACTGCAATTTCTAGGTTTAGTACCATGACTATTTCAAATTGCCTGTGTTTGAAACCTGAAATATACATCCATATGAGATTTTCTTTAAATTAAAAAATGTTTTAAATCAGTCTTTGAAGAGGACAAGGCCTTTTTTACTTTGTTTGCTTAAGGTGAGTTTAAGATTTTCTTCTTGTCATATCCCAGATCAATAATAGACTTCCACTGTTACGTAAACTATAGAGTCCTTAAACTGTTTCAGGTCTTTCCATTCTCTTTCAGTTAGTGACCCTGCAAGAAAAATAAAGGGCAATACTGTGTTTGACAGAGTTCGGAGGGTTAATAACTACTGCAAACCCTACTGCACTTTTACAACATCTGAGCAGCACAGTCTTTAAAATCTTCAGATGCAGAACCCTTGGGGATTGGAGATCTTCAAGACTGTACAGAGTTTTCCAGGGAGCTCCTCATCATGTACCAGCAATTTGAAGACATTTTTGACACATGTACATCCCACCTAAGACATACAAGGCTAGATTTCTATAACATTGGAAGCATGGTCATTGCACCAAGCAATGTAGACTGACATATGCCTAAACATCTTGAATATCCCTACGGAGAAAACTAAGTAGTTCACACTAGTTTAACTATCAGGCACGGAGTAGGTGATAAGTAGAGCAGATTCACTAGGTGAAACGGGTTCCTTTTGGGATAAATTTCTTTCTGTTGTGCAGACAGTTGTTACCCTACCATAGTTGGCAGAAGCTATGTAGTGTTATACAAGATAAATAGCTACCTCTAAACATTGCCATTTGCTAATATTTATTATTTATGACTATTTGTATATCTTATTTATCTCTGTAGCCAAGTGTTTCCTGTGCTATTTCCCAGAGAAAGCTACAGTGGTTGATCACTGCCCCAAGGAATTTGCAAACTGATCTGTAATTACTAAGAAATGGCTAAGTCTGATGATTACTAATTTTGTGCAAGAGACACTGTCAAGTCCCCAAAGAGCTTTACAAAGAGAGACAATACAGACTGGAGAATACCTAATCCTAAACCATCAAGTATTTCACGCCTTAAGTGAAGTTGTGTATGTGTGTGTGTGTGTTGCAAAATGTTAAATTGATTTGTCTATGCATTTTACAATTAACTGTCCTACAGGGTTTTTATCTTTTTTTTTTAGTTTGTTTGTTTGTTTTCCAGCTAAAGCATATCTTGCCAATCATTTGAAAAGCTAAGCACGTTGTGGTTGCCAGCATACTCATCAGCAATACACAATCCCCCTTATTTTACGCTTCAGACTACGAAGTGGAGCAGAGAAGTGCTTGGTCCCGGACACTTCTCTGTGATTCTCTAGCTGAAGAATGACGCATCTGTGCTCTTACACAATGGCAACAGAGTAAAATCCATGACAGAGTTAGGCTTGCAAAGATGACTTTGAGATACCCATAGCATTTCCCAAACGATATTACAGGGGAGAAATGCAGTACTTGGCTTTTTAAAATCAGAGCAGTCTTTTAAAAAAGGCCCCAGCTAAAGGGATTCAGAATCTGCGGTCGCTACTAACTTTCATTAAGTCACCTGTTTGTGATAGAATTAAACATATATGGGGTTAAAACCATGTACTTTTGCAACAAAGGGAAAATTCGTGTTCCTAATCTATGGGTTAAGCCTTCAAATAAATGCAGAAATATACTAGAATATGAGAGTAAAGCCATTACCTATAGACCAGAAGAAATGGTCCAAATTATTTTATGGCAAAGGATAATGCGATAATTTATAGAGATTAGGATCTCATTGTATTTCCACTGTTCAAATTTATAAATATAAAAGGCTACTCATTGCCACAAAAGACTAAGAAAACAATATTTTATTTGGACCTGATCGAGAACAAAGGAATATTATCCTGTGTAAGGAAACTCTGTTTGGTTTAAATAATAGGATTGCACTCTTCCTTGTCTCTCTTTTTCTCTTTTTTTTGATTTTTTTCTCACTCCTCACATATGAATACAAAGACATGCAAATTGAGCCAAAGCCTTAATTATCATGGGTGGAATATTGTAAACAAAGACGTGGGACAGTATAAAAAAAAAGGGCCCGAATGATATTGTGACACAAAAAACAGTTATCACAGATGGAGAATTTTTCAAATAAAATGTTAAAAGCTGACAGAAATCAAATTCACTTGGATTCCTCCATGACAAGGACATTTAAATATAGTCAAATAGGTGTTAGTAATACTGCAATTTGGGTAGAGAAAACACAGCATGAAGCTGAACACAAGCAAGGTGGAAACCGATGACTAGAAAAACATAATGCAGATTACAGGAATCTCCCTTGTTTTATAACAGGAAGCCTGGCCAGTGAAAACACAATTTACTCATTCCCTATGCAATGTATATTGATTTGTTACTTTGATTTATTTAACTTGACAATAAATTAATGTATCTCAAATAACTGCATCAGTCTAGGATCTTACTTATTACCACTGCTTGTTCATTTAAAATTGCTGGCTTAACAGATGGATGAAGTTTTATCTCCGTTTTATAAATAAGGATCTTGGGCACAGAAAGCTGAAATATGAGCTTATACCACTGCCAAAGGCCAAACAGAAGCTTAAGTAGTTACATTTAACCTATTTTTGGTCTAGCAGAATCCAAACTACTTTTGTTGTGTTTACATAGCTTTTTATGGCAGTGTAAACCAATCTTTTGTGATTTACAGCAGAAGTTGCCCATAAAGCTTCAATAATCTAAAAATCAGAGATTTATCACAAGCTTATTGTCAATGAAGAGGGTGATTAGCATATCTCAAGTGCTAATAAGTTCAATCTAAACCACTGTAAGGTTGCACTTCTGCAACAGAGTCACCTAATCTTTGCATGCCCTAAATTAGTTGTCTCCTCTCCTCTGTGAATTTAATTTATTTTTTTCAAGTACTTTCCTGAGAAAGCATTCTTTGTTTCTGGTGGCAAGCTTTCCAACACTCTGTCATTCTTCATATCCGTTACATATATTTCAGGATTGAATGAAATCTAGGGGAGGAGAATTGTTCTACAGTGGTGCTGTGGCTTTCCTATTGCATTAACACAACACGTACCAAGTGCCCCTAGCAAAACTATTGGTTCCAGTCCTTTCCCCATTAAAATGGCCCATGGCTTCCAGCAAAGTGAAGCAAAGACAGTTTCACATGGTGTACAGTGTGAGTTAAATAATCTAATATACAGAAATTCCTGCCCTTTGACCTCTCTGTCTTCAGTCCCTTGATGACATTGCATGAATTTTAAATGTAAAAAAATCGTTCCCAGTTCATAGTCTTCTCAGATGCTAAGTACAAGCAAATATTCTAATCAATCACTTTGATCTGACACTACATTTGCAAAATATCACAAACTGAACCATTACTTACCTCAGCAGTTCTATTTCTGTTGCTTATTTACATGAACGGTCTTTTCTAGCCAGGGATAGTCACACTCTATTTTGACTATTATGGGAGTCTAGAAAACTAGTTGGAATTTGGATACCTGCTTGTACATGAAATAAATTGCATCTTATGGCTTGATTCAGTTGTCAGAAGGCATCCCTATTGCCCTGGACTACAAGGGATACCAGTGACAGTGCCGGCAAATGTTACACCTGGTATCATCCGGGGAATTCCCAAGGGAGCCTGAAATGTTTGTGTTGGCACATGTACAGGAACTTCTGGAATGGCGGCTGGAGATGAGGAAGGGCATTCAGAACTTTCATGTCTTTATCTGGGCAATCCTAATCCTCGTGCTCAACAAACTGAAAGCGTGATTCTGCTAACAAAATATTACTATCTACTTTAAGTTAGGATGAGCTATACCACAAACAACACTGTCTTTATCGACCAGCTCTCCTCTGAATGCAAAGGAAGTCAAGAGGGACTTGCAGACAACTACACAGTAGGTGCTCTCATTTAGTCAATCAAATGAATCCCATCTTAGCAATTTATACATCAGACTTTCAGATATGAGAAAGAATACTCTTTAGTCAAGAAGCCAGAGCACAAAACAGAAACCTTGTGGTCAAAAAAGGGAGGAATATGCCTGTGAGTGTGGTGTTCTGAAGGCATAGTTCATTGTATATTTTTATTTCTCAATCTCATTTCCTTCAAAGTTAGTTGAATTTCACTGACTTTCAAATATGTCTAGGCATCTACTTTCCTACACAAGCACATAATTCTCTGTTAGTATTGTGAGTAAAGAAAACTGACTGTAGAGTGTTGGAGCCTAAATGATGTTCAATCCAACAATTTGTGATGGCCTGTCCTTTACAGAGGCTATACCTTTCCTTGAAAATATTAATTCCCCTCTTCTTTGCAGTTTCCCAGTGAAAGACAAAGAACATGGATAAAAGCAAGATTAATGGAATCATTTCAGTGGACGTCAACAGTAGCTTCATAAGGTATGGCTAAAGGATAGATACAAAACATTTCCCGACCACAGTTTGATTGGAGACTTCAACATGCACTTCTGTGAATTACTGCTTGATTAAAGATTGATCTCTTTCTTTCAGAAAATAAAGTGCAGTGGTAAAATATTTACAATGCCCTAAGGAAGGCACAGAGGTATCGTATGTTTATGTCCTGTTTCTGCAGGAATTCGCATACAGGTGGACAGGAATCTTACTGTGCATGAGTAGCAAACATCCAGCTTGCAACCCAGAGCAGTCAGACAGATATTAACACAGGGTAGCCAGAATCTCTGGGATGTATGGGTAAGAGTGGAGCACTGCAGCCATAAAAGCCCCAAAATAGAGGTCACTGAATGTGGAAACCAGACATATCTTCTATATTTAAGAGTTAGAATATTTATACTCAAAAAAATAAATTTATTATATTCATTAGTATGTTTGTGACACAGTTACCACAGGGAGAGAGAGGTACTATGTCAACACGTTACGTGCACGTCTATACACATATAGAAAATGTGTCCACATAAATAGATACAATGTGATCATTTTTGTTGAATATCTGTTTTCACACAACAGAATTAAGCTCCTGGTTAGTAATCTGACAACATTTCCTCCTACATATACTTTCTAGAGGTTGTCTTTAACCAAGATTGCATTTTAAATAACGAACAGTAACTTTCCCCTCTGCTAGCTAAAGCACATTAATTTTTATATAATCCATTTTAAGCAAGCAAGCAAGCATATGTAATTCACACTTCTAATAGCTTAGATTTTTCTCTAAAAAATGTTATGCAAAGATTCCTCTGTAACAGATCATTGGTGTTTATGGTATAAATTAATGTTAGTGTTATATTATCTATTGTAATTATGCACCTTTGAAAAATAAAATTGTGAAAATAAAATTGGTCATATTATAAGATATAGGTTTTAACGTATTATCCAGTTGTATATTTATAAACCTCCAACTTTTAGGTTTTTTTTTAAATAAAGAAGTTTTTGGAATAGAAAGTAGGGACTGGGGGTGTTGTTAAAAGCTGCATCTGCAGTTAAAAATATTTTAAGGTACTTATCTGTAATTGCACAGACCTCATATATTTTCTATCATGTGACAAATGAAACTGCTGCTGAGAGAGGAATTTTTATTATGTTGATTAACTTTTTCAATACTCTATGTCCATGTGCCATTAGTCTGAATTGTAATTTATGCTGAGAGTAAATTTGTTGATTTTGTTGTGACTATTCAAAACCGAAAGTAATATACTTTGTGAGTTACACTCTGCCATTAGTTGATTATTTAGCTGTTAATATAATCTGAGAGTATGATTTTTGCTCCAGGCTGGGTATATAGCAGCTTAAAGTCATAAATGGCTATTGAACATTTGGAGGAGTTTCTTGCACTTCCAGGATATGATTCAAAAGGGAAAGAAAAAGACAAGATATGAAGGCAGATGAACACAGCAATGATCTCATTTACCATGAGAGTTTTTTGCATTCTTTATCTTAAGGAAAAAGTTCAAAACTTCTTTTTGCTCTATTTTTTGGCAAGAATAACCAGACAATAAATTATGCTTTGGGTTTCCTCATGCTTTTGTTCTCACTGCTGACCAGACCTGCAGCAGAAACAACTTTGGGGACGCAATCAATTCTAGAAACTCATGAGGGAGGCTGTCATTTTACCAATACCTGAGTGTTTGGCTTAGTCTCAGCAACAGCACTTACAAGCTGATGCAATAATGAGTGAGATGGGTTTTGAGCAAGTTTCTGTTGATTACTGGCCAAGCTTCATTTAAGTCTTCAAGAGAAGAAAAATGCTGTTGAAACTCAAATAGGCCCTCCAAATATTTTTGCTTTTTTTCACACACTAAACCCTGTCTTTCTTTAAAACTCTCTTCCTTCCACTCTCCCTCACTCAGAGCTATAATTATGTATTTTCCCTATGATATTTTCTGTTAGAAAAAATCCATTTTTAGCCATAAATATTATTTTCTGTTTTTACGAAAGACTGTAACAATTGGATTTCTATAGGTTTAAAAAATTTGCATTATCCTCTGCAGATATTTTCTTTACATCTATCAGACTGTACCTATGCTATCTTTAAAGTGCCTGTTGGCAGAAAGGTGTATACATTTTGATAAGTTATTATTTTGTAAGAATAGCAATGAAGGTGCTAAATGTACCACAAAAACAAGGAAAAGGAACACACTACGGTGCCAATGTAATTAATCAGCACAGCATATTTTAATGCTTTTTTAGGAAAGTGTTAGTGAGCTGAATCCATTCTATATAAAGAATTAACAAGAGGTATATTACATGAACTATGTTGCTCACTTTTACATGAGTTACTGTGGCTTGGAATTGTTATACAACATATTCTATGCATTTCAAATCATTACAAGATATTCTAGAAATTATTAGCAAGATTAGGTCACAACACAAAGCTTTAGAGCATGTCTACAAAATGCCCTGTTTCCAAAACATTTGTTCGTTGTACATAATGACTTGAAAAATTTGCTTTTCTTTAAACGTATTTTAATTAGTACTCAGCACCTTTGTCACAGAACATCCTAATAGATCTGAAAAAAATGTAGACCATAATATTTTGTAACTACTAACAGCTGAAGGAATTTTTATCTAAGATCAAAACTTCAAATCCTGATTCCACTGAAGGTAGTGTCAAAATCCATATTAGCATACGGAAAGCTGGAATTTTGACCTATATTTTGATACCTATTTCTTATACTTCTGTATATTTTAGGTATAATCATTCAGAGTTCTGGAAGATTGGGTTTGACTATTTTTTCTTTGTTGGCAGTAATGGGTTTCGAATATATGAGTTACATTCAACACATTGTATAAGAAATTTTGATGGGCTCAAGAGTATGTTCTTTAGACACAGACCCATTGGTTTCCCCCAGAAGTGCATTTTAGACTAATTTTAGAGTGGGCAAGTTAAGCTGAAGGCAAGAAGAATATCAAGAGTACCCTAAAATTTAGAGCATGTTCAAGTATACATTTCCCTAAATAGGGCTTGTAGTACTGTGGGTGACTAATCTAACATGTTCCACTTGCTGTTGTACTCATGTTACAGAGGAAAAATAATGAAATGCAAACTCCAACACCATTGTATGAATCTATTCCATGATACTAAACAAGAACCAAAGAACAGTGGCCTAATGTAAGCCCGCAAATCAAACATAACTTTGTGTTATGATAAAACTAAAATACTTTACCTTATAATATGGAATATTCCAGATCTTAGCAAAATTTAATTACATTTTCTTAAGTATCAGTTTTCATTAAAAGCAAAAAAAAAAAAGTGTTCCTACAGTTGTGCTGAGTATAACCAATGCAAAAACATCTACTGAAGATGTAGCAAAAAAGACTATTGCTCATAGCTATGTGAAGTCCTCTAATTACTCTTAATAGTAATTAGAGGTACCACCCAAGAGGTACTACCCTGGTAGTACCTGGTGATTTTCTCTGGTGATTAAGAAAATCTGCCATTGTGAAAGAAACATTTTCCTGAGGGTAGATCAAGGGTAAATTGTCTTCTCTCTCGGATATTTCCCAGCTGAATTAGCAATGGCAAGGGAAAAAAAAAACAGCAGATAGGAAATTCATAGATACATGCTACATGAACGTGAACGATATCATAGAAAAAGCTCATGGCTGAAGCTGGTACACACTCTGGTTTGTGCCTTTACTTAAAGAGCTTAATCTTGTATCAATGAAATATTATTGTCAATTATCTGTTAGGATTATTTTGCACAGTAACATTAGAAATCCCTTATCAAATCCAGTACGTATTTTCACTGAAGGGAAAGGTGACCCTTTTGCAAAACAGCTCAAAAATTTTATTCTTGTTTTCTGGGATATCATGTAAAAATGCAGATTTACGGAAGACCTATAATGCTCCTAAGAAATTATTTTTTAATAACCATACATTTCATTTTTTATATTGCCACTGATCAGCACATACCATTTTGTAGTACACATGATCAATAATCTATGTTCAAAACACATCCTAACAGATTAATAGCTGATCACTCTTAATTAGATATTGCTCATTAACTCATAGTCATTAACTGAATTGTTTAAACTATGTATTTTCCCTGTTCTTGAATAATCACTGCTTTACTGCTTTCACTAAGTGACTGTGATGAACTGTACTGGTACTGACTACAACTTTTTCTATTTGTGTTTTGACAGCTGCAGTTAGGAATGATGTTGGAGAGTGAGGGAGGTGAACAGTAAAATACAGTGATGCAAACTGGAGAAAATAGAGGTGAGAAAGCTGGTAAGTGAGATCAGATTTGAGGATGAGGTAAAAAATACTGGGATGTGTTCATCTTGTTTCTGGGAACTATCCAGATATTTTTATTTCCTACTGAGAACAATTAAGCTGAAAAAAGATGGTTCACTTTGCAGAGCTGGCATTACTTAAAGAAGATAATGTGCTACTGGGAGGCTTTGCTTGAGCTTTTTTCCCCCTTAAGCTTTGCAAAATGTCAGAAGACTAACAGATAAGCTTTTCCTGCAAGTCACAAGATGTCCTGTACTGCTTGTATAAGATAGCATGTGAACAGGAATACTAAAATGTCTAAGGCACCATCCCCTCTGCTGGATGATGACATATTCCTAAAAAAAGAAAGATGCAATAAAAAAACCACAACAAACCAAACAACAAAAAAACAACCAAACAGCCAATGAAATGTGAAAATTAAAATAATCTGCTAGATGTGACAGGTCATACTATTACCTGGTAATCTCAGGTAGCACTGAGATGAGAGAAAAACTGGGGAGAGGAAAGAAAAATGTCCTCTGTCTTGAGAAAACAATTCACTTCAGGAATTCCCTAACTGGCTTTGAATTAAAAAAGTAACTTCTCTCTGTGACTGTCTTGCAAAAAAGTTGCCTGAATTTTTGTGACAAAGCCCGAATTGTTGGTGAACTTCTGGTGGACATATAAATAACACATGAGATGAAACTGTCCTCAGGTGGTCTGACTTCATGTCATCCAGTATGTTTTCAATTGTCTTTTTCAGTGTAGGTACTTCAGTGACCAGTCTTTTTAAGACTGTATGTGGGACTGGTATTTGCGTGTTTGGACAAAGCTCTAGTGCCATGAACTACAGGAAAGTTCAATTTTAACCCTGTGTTTTTCTTATCTTAAATCCTGAATAAAATCTTTATGAATGTCTGCAAAGAATGATGTCATTTGCATAGTTTTTTATTTAACATTATGAATAAATGAGAGTACGCTCTTCCTTCATTTTCAGGTCTTATTTCAGAATATTTTATGACTCATAAGGAAATACTGAGTAATGGAATAGAAGGTAATACATAACGATGATAAAGATTAGATACCTCAGTTTAAAGTTAAGAAAAATAAAATACTTGATGTTTACCAGTGAAAAGTTATTTGGGCCTTTACAAACAAATATGTATAAATACATTTTTAAATATATTATGTAAAAAAAAACTTACAAAGATGAAAAAAATGTAAACATTTGCTTTAAAAATATAGATTTTATTTAAATTTTGAAGGTGGAGATTTCAATAAATATAATTTGAAAATAAGAGAACAAATATATTTGTTAAAAACATTTTTATGAAAGAAAAAAAGAGTAGTAGTTTTTGTTTAGAAGGTAGATTATGTAGAGAGGTTCATTTAGGAAGCCAATATGTCAAACTCCAAAACATCTGGGCTGTGATTTAAGTGGAAATGAAATAAAAGGAGAAAAGAAGAAGAGAATTTCAAGAAGACAGAAGCAGATCAGTGGTTATTGTGTTTTAATGCGTATTTGCTACATCCTCAGAAAAATTATTCTCTGAAAAAATAATATTTTAGATAAATAACCTTGAGAGTTCAAGGGTATGGAAAATGTATTCTGTGGGTAGGGATCAGAAGCGTTTATAATATAAAAATCAACCTCCCAAAAATATCTTGGCTTTCAATTAGAGCCTACATATTACTGAGGGCAAGAGTAGTCTTATGCTTATAGTACAGGTTTAGGCAGCAGAAGATACAGTTATAGTGTTCGAATCTGCAATGCCTTAGCAGTATCTCATCTTTCTTTCCTTTGTGCTTGTAAGATGCCCATCGCTCTGGTGCACCAGCTGTCACGCGCAGATAGTCTGATGTTTTTCTGTATTAATAGGAGCTAAACGCTAAATGCCATGATTCCATATTTGCTATTGTATCTATCTCACAGACCTAAACACCACAAATAATGTAGTCCTTGAATGTGAGTTTTAGAAACCAAAGTCATTAATGAAACCTAAATTTTAAGGGGATTTTTTCTTGTTTTATTCCCAGTAAGAGGCTGTTGAAGTGGAGAATATTTGCTTCGAGAGAAATCCTACCACAGCAAAATTACAGTACTGCTCACTTTTAAATTTCACAGCAAAGTAGCTCTTAAGGCTTATTGCAGTGCATTAGATTTAAAACCAATTAAGTACAATGCTAAATCAGTGTAAACCATATTTCTGAATTTATCTACAACATAATGAATAACATCTGCATCTGCAAAGAAAAGATTTATACTGAGCAGCAAAGCAAAATGTGTTGACGATTTGAGCAGTTTTCATTCCCTTATGTTATATGTCTTCATCATTTGTTAAAGCTGTACTATAATCCTTCATTGTTAGAACAGTAGAAGGGGAAAAAACACACACATTGCAGCACATTTAGGTAGATTCTTCCTCAGTTCATTTCCTCTTCTCAGCAAAGGTACATCTTGTTTACCTCAGGAGTTTTCCAGTTTGAAACCTTTTCAGGATCACATTTGTCTGGCATGCTGAAGGATCAAGGACTACATTCTGACCTCTGATGGACATTTCTAGTACTGACATCTTCAGAAAACTGATTTTCAGTACCTAGATGACAACAAGCAGAAAGTATGATAAAGGGAACAAAAATGCTCCAAATGCTTTTTAAGGCCTAAATACCACCTCCGACAGAGCTGAGTTTCCTTACTAAGTCCATCTGAAGTTTCGTTTGTGACCTTTAACAAATAATTTACACACTGATCCAGACACAGTTTCACAAACGTGTTTCACAGGGTTGACTCTTAAAACACAATTTCTTACAATTCCCCACTCTTAAAAGAAAAGAAGAATAACATACTATTTTACACTCTTAGCCTGTAAAGCTATAACCTGTATGGGGCTTCTTCTTATTAGGGATATATATATATATATATATCACTTGGATCAGGGTGTGGATCAGGGTGTCCAAACACTGTGATGCAGAAGTAATCATTTCATGTTTATGACTGTTTTATGAATGCCCAATGACAATGTTTCAGACATTTCTTTTTTATTGATAACATACATATTATAATACTCATAAAACCAGCAAAAGCATCTACTTCTGCTACCTTGCAGCTCTCTGGTAGGCTTGTATTTATTTGGGTGAAAAACAACCTTAACTCTCATTCAGTTTTCAGTGCCTTTTATGATGAGTACCATAGAAGGGGAGCTGTTCTTAATGGTGATAATTTCTGTGAGATAAAACTGTTGTCCACAGAGATGTTACTAGTAAGAAAACATTTGTAAGAATACCTCCGTATTTTAAGGATTAGCCTTTAGTGTTTACACAACAAAGTCATGAATCTCATGAATCTCAAAAAAGTTTTTGTTTAATATCATCTTATTTATTTTCCAAGCTGGGTCCTGCTTGTGTTATAACGGGCCTATAATCATCTCATGCTTCTAGAAAATGTAGTGGTGACTGATGAGGTTCAACAAGGCCAAATGCCAAGTTCTACATTTTTGTCACAACAACCCCGTACAACACTACAGGTTTGGGGACAAATTGCTGGAAAGTTGCCTGGCTGAAAATGATCCGGGGGTGCTGGTCAAGAGCCATCTGAACATGAACCAGCAATGTGCCCAGATGGTCAAGAAGACCAAGAGCATCCTGGCTTATATCAGCCATGGCATGGCCAGCAGGAGTAGTGAAGAGGTCGTCCCCCTGTACTTAGTGCTGGTGGGGTTGCACTTTGAATACTGTGTTCAGTTTTGGGTCCCTTAGTACAAGAATGATGTTGAGGTGCTGAAACACATCCAGAGGAGGGAACCAAGATGGTGAAGGGCCTGGAGAACAAGTCTTATGAGGAGTAGCTGAGGGCACTCACACTTGTTTAGTCTGGAGAAAAGGAGACTGAGGGGAGATCTTATGATTCTCTACAACTACCTGAAAGGAGCCTGTAGGGGGGAGGCTGCTGGTCTCTTCTCTCAATTAACAAGTGATAGGATGAGAGGAAATGGCCTCAGGTTGTGACAAGGGAGGCTTAGTTTGGATATTAGGAAAAATTTCTTTACTGTAAGAGTGGTCAGGCATTGGAACAGTCTGCCCAGGGAAGTGGTTGAGTCACCATCCTTAGAGGTCTTAAAAAAATGTGTAAACGTGGTACTTTGGGACATGGTTTAGTAGATGAGGTGGTATTGGGCTGATGGTTGGACAGTATGATCTTAAAGATCTTTCCCAACCTTAATGATTCTATGATTCTATGATCCTATGAAATATGGACATTAGCAACTACAATCAGTTTATAGCCCGACTTATGCCAGAGTATACAAAACGTCTGCCAGGGACCACTAGCTGTTATAACAGATCTCTAAGATATTTGTGCCTTTCTAGAGCTTCAGCTAGGCTGTCTGAAATGGCACTGAATGTCCATATTTTGGCAAGAGGATTTTGTCTGCAGTACCTTGATTGGTCGTTTTGACTGAGATAACCCTCAGAGGAAATGAAGAAGAGGAGGCAAATGAAACTCAGCAAGCTAATCAGTAAAATTTATCAGTAAAACTTTTGAGTAGATTTCCTTACAGAACTCCGCCATGGGAAGAAAAGCAGTCTCCCTTTCGAAAAGACTTATAAGTGTATATCCTGCCTTACTGGTTTGTGTTTTTTTCCTGTGAAATCTTGTTTGCAAAGCACCTGAGGGGTTTAATGGCTGTCATGAAAAGACTTACAATTTGTGTTTATTCTCTGCAAATGTGTAGTCAGGCCATTGGCCAAAAGAACCCTTTTTCTTCTGCACTGAAAGGGTCTCCTGTGGCCTGTGAACAGGTCTGACACTCTCTGCTAATACATTCTAAGCTTTACTAACAACATCATTGATTCTTTCTTAGGTTTGAATGGGGGACAGAAATTTACTTTTCCTAGTGACTTTTTCTGAATTGCAATGTGTTTTATACCACTGGGGTTTAGGAATAGCTTCATTTACCGATACCAAGTAATTGCTACTGCAGCAATTAGGTAGCATAGAACTGAGCAGATGGAAGATATTGATGTCTTGATAAAAGGTTGTTATTTTTTTTTTAATTTTCCCTCTCTCCTTTTCATTTTTGGCCAGAAAAACATGGTATCATATGCCATTGTTAATGGGCATGTTACCTGAAGGTGTTACAAAAGTCCATGCCAAGTTTATCCCAGTGAATTGAACAGTAATATAGTTTTAATTTTAACTCCAATTATATCCAGGAAGATTAATCGTTAGGGGAAAATCCTTGCATAGGGCCAAAAGAGAGTTATAAATCATTCAGTTAGATGATCAGATAATTTTCAAGCTCCTATGGGTTTCAGAAAATGGACAAGAACATCTTAAACCTGTCTCTTTCACGAAGAACCTGTAGCTTGCAATAAATTAGAATCTGTCTTTTTCCTGTCTCCAGCGATTTCCCTGAATGTGGGTGAAGTGTCCACTAGTGTTAATTTAATTGTAAGTGGAACACTCTACTGCCTGCAAATAATTCCCATTTTTCAATAGCAGGTAATGGCACTAGTGAAAGTGTCTCCTTGCTATCAGGTCATTTTATTTTTAAGTCAATGACAATGGAACTATTATGTACCAACTGATGAGAGTTTAATTTGTTTAAGTACAGAAGAGAATTTATTAGCAGTAATAAGTTAGTATTACTATGGCCTTGTACTCAATAACTCCTACATATGCATTAGTCAATTTTCCCTAATCTAAGCAAATCTAAACTAATCTAGGTGGAATCATAAGTATGGACTTCATTTTCCTTTCACTGAGACAAGTGTTAATTAGAAGACACTTACTGGAACTAAAGCAGAGTAATTTAGCAGAGAATCAGGTCTCAAATCTTTTTTCTAATCTGAATATTGCATGAATATCATCATGATTCCAGGCATGATTAGGGTCATGGAATATGACTAATTGCTTCCATGAAAGAGAGCTGTGCCCCTTAGCAAGACGTGCATCTGTGTCAGCTACTGTACAGCAGCCCTGCTTCAGACCGGGCTGAGGGGCTCAACTGTGTCCTGTGGTAGGGTCATTGGAGCTGGTGGGAACATGAAGGAACCCACTGTATCCAGCACCTGGAACACTCTGAATATTCTTGCAGAGCTGAAAAACTGTTGCCTCTTCTTATTCATACAATAAGTATTATGAAGAGGACTCCTTTTTTTCCCTGCCCTAAACTTTTTTTGACTGGGACTACAGGTTCCTCTAATCTTCCCTGAGGTTTTTTAATTAAAAATGTAATGAATGAGTTGGAAAATGGAGACTTGGGAGCGCAGACATCTCTTGAAAATGTTCCCAACTTCTGAATCACCAGAACCAGAGACTTGAAAAATGTACTGGAACATGTAAGCAATTTTAAACAAGTCATAGAAGACTGAAAAAGTGCTGATTTCTTCAGAGGGGAGTAGATCAACAGGTTTTGGTAGTTTTTACTTCTGGGTCTTGTTCAGTTCCAGTTGTTTGAAAATTGATGGACTTCTCTGGACAGAAAGAAGATTCAACATGATGTTGAGAATTTAATTTTCTATTTTGCTTTCAATCCTCTGTTTAGAAAGTCTGAACCTTTATTATAATGATTAAAGGATATAGATATACTCATATATACATTTATATATTCATTTTCAACCAGTCTTAACCAACTGTGCACAAGCATACCATTTCAGTTGTGAATATTTCATCATATGTCTTTCACCAAAGTATGAAGGTTTATTTCAAGTATTAAATATCTGCTTCTATTGGAAGTGTTTTTCTTGAAAACAAGCTCAAGAAAGTCTACTAAAAAATCCCTATGACTGGTTTGTGTGTTAATGATAGATGACAGATACAGAATTGGGAGCCAAATTCTGATGTAATTTACTCTGCAGTTACTCTGGCAAAAATAAGGTCAGAATCTATATCCAAATCTCCTTGACAATGAATATTGTAGCCTTTTAGAAGAGGCTTTTGAAGTTATACTGTTGCATCTATTCAGTAAACAAAAGGAGTTCTTTGTTCTGTGTTGTCATTCCTGTATTTCACATAATAGTCGTTTAAAAGCGAGAAATGAGGACAAATAGCACCATCTTGCCAAGTTGCATTCCTGATGTTTTCTTTTTTGATTATTGTTTTACTACAGAGTAAAAACCACAGAGTGCAATCAACATAAAAGGCCTAAGCTCTCAAATATTATGTGAAATCAAATTTTACTTAACTTATTATAACAAGAGAAGTAACAAATGGTTACTAGTGATTAACAACAAGTTAACAATAACAGCGTTAAAGACAATGTGTCTAACCATTACACAAGAGAATAAGTATAGTAACTAAGAAAGATATATCACCAGTTGTCCTATTATCATTATTCAGATCAGCAGTTGCTGGGGAGCCCCTATTGCAGGGAGGGTTTTGGAGAGCCTGTCCCAGAAAATTAGGGGTTCTACGCAGTATTTCACTCATAGGTGAGGTCTCCAAAGTCACTGCAAGATGGTCTAACTTCTATATTGTGAAATAAACAACTCATCATTCTAAAAACGTGGAATTTCTGGTCTCAGCTGATTCACTGCCCCTTCCCTCCACCTCGCCCCGTGTTGATCAGGCCCTGTCGCTTCAGTTATGCAATGGATTTTAAATAGCAGTGTACTTATTCTTACGTCAAAACAAAGCAAAATTACTAAGTGATGTTTCTAGATATTCAAATTATTGGATTTTGGAATATTTACACAAGATACATAAAAATCAGGCAATGATTTTTACAGAAGTTATCCATTTCAAAAATAAGTTGTCTTATGCAGTGTTGTAAGGTTCTAGGTTTTATTTGTATTTAAAATGTTCAAAGGAGAAAATAATACATTTTAACACAAAACAGATCTTATTATTTAATCTCAGAGGATAATTTATTTGCCAGTTAAGCACAGGTAATTCTAAACAAGTAGACTCTCTTGCTCCAAAGCATCTTTATACACTCAATTGTCTTCCCAGCTATAGACAGATATATGTGCATAACAGCATGGGGACACCAACTTGATACTTTTTAATTAATGATCAATATTCCAATCTCATTTGATAGCCAGTTTTTCATTTTCTTCTTGCCTTTGCTAGAATTTCCTTTTGTTCATTCACCTAATCGTTGAAGTATATAATTTCAAGCAGAGAGATATAAAATTTACACCTTTTGGGGATAAATGTAACCCAAAGATACCTACTCAAGCAATCAAATAGAATTTTGGAAACTGGGCTTTATATTCACACCTAAAGCCCTGTATTGAGAAGGTGTCCCTTTCCCTTAAATACTAATACTTTTTTTATTCCTTAAATACTAAGCATTTTTGGTATAAATACGTGGACTTGTGACTTCTATTTCACCCCACAGTCATGAAGAGCAGTTCTCCCTTCTTTCTGAAAGGAATCAAATGGAAATTATTTCCAAATGCCAATTGATCTCTTGTCTATAATGAGAAGTTATTGAACAGAGAAAAGTAAGTGCATAGACAATAAAGACAAGTTGTTTAGAGGATTTCAGAGTTTTTCTTCATCACGGAATCCAACAAGAGCAAGAATAATTGCTTACTCGTACCTTTCCTAAAGCAGACTGGCCAGAGGTAAACAATAGCTTTGATATATCAAGGAATAATATTATTCCCTAAAGGATGGTAACAGTTGTAGCTCTTGAGACAATCTGAGTCTGTGATCTGAGTCCAAGTTCATTTTCCTTTTATTTTGTTATGTTGATATTCTAAGATAGATCATAATTTCTCAAATGCCTTTTTGTCTTTTATTTTCAATTAAAGCCAACATATAAAATGATATATGTTGCATATAGCTGCACATTGGTTTCCAAGTGTCTATTGTATTCTAAAGAACTTTGAAAAAAATAAAAATAAAGGGTTTCATTCTGATCTTTTAAATGTCCCAGATTACACAATAGATGTGTCACAGTTGATACAAAGGATTGGTCTGAATTCTTATTTTGTGTGTGTAACATCATATCAGTTGGACAGTATTTGCTTAGTCTTAACTCCACTGCTCTTCTCCCTGTCTCAACTATTTCAGGTTCAATCTTGGGTCAAGGTTGGTTATTTTTTGAAGAACGAGTTGCAAATAAGTGCAACTGGGAGAAATCATTATCTCCTCCTAGTGATCTGCAGCCCAGGAATCCCAGCATGATGAAGCCCATAGAGGCAGATTAAAAAAAAATCAGAAATCCTTGTTTGGGACAGCATTCTTTGGATTGATTTATATATTCATAATCCTCTTTGGAGCTGGATGAAGTGTGGCATATGTCTAATAGAGGAAGATAGAAAGTGAAAGCTTTTTTAAAAGGATTAAAATGATATGCAAAAATGCCAGGAATTGCCACAAATCTAACTCATATTTGCAAGCATTATGATTTTACACACAAGTCCATACTTCATTGTGAGTGAAGGCCATCAGCCCTGATCTTGCTTAGTAAGCTCTGATACACATTTAGGGCATCATCCTTCTGAGTCATAACAGGCCAGAAATGGTTCATAAACAATATGGTGTGAAAGACCAGACTTTCGAAAGCAGAGAGCCACTATATGAACATTCTTGGATAATAAAAAGACATCCTCCTTAGAGTTCTACTGATTCATTGCTTCAAACATGCATTCTTTCAAAGTTGTATTAATGTTTGTAATAATTTGATCCTGGTGAGATGTACATCAAGATGAGCGTTAAATATTGGAAGGATATTTCATTTTCTTTTGAAAATATACTGCTGAAATCTTTCTTCCTGGGCAGCTTTAAATGCTTCAATAATGGTGTTTATATAATTTTCTTTGGAAAACCAGCGAATGAACAGAACAGACCTTTTTTTAAAGCTTTCACCCCGTTCTTCATCCTGAATTAAATAATACTGTTTTCTCATTAGTAAGATGATACTTTTAGGCTATCCTCTTACCAGTGCTTCTTAGACTTAATTTATCCTCTTTCGGAACAATTAATCCTACAATTAAAAAATATACCATTAAATTAATGGACATCATAGGAAATCTGTACTTTTAAAAAATCTGTCTCTTCTGCATGATAGAGTGTGTTGTATATCATGTGATTGCAAACAGGCAGATTCTAATTATTATACTCCTGGCTTCAATTTAGTTTTTCTTTTTAATTCCATTCCACAAAGCTCCATATATGGTACTGATTTAATGACTTCTTTTCTTCCTAAACTCCTTCCAGTTTGTCAATTATATTTTTTTCCTCTCAGAAAGGAAAAAAAGAACAAGTACTGAGGCAGGACTGTGCACGAGCCACTTCCAAGGTTCCCCTTCATATAGCTCATATATATTTCCTGAAGACTACAATAAAATATTAGTGACAGTTCTGTGTGTAGACTGAGAAGTTTAAACAGATTAAAAAATACCTGACAGAGCCTAGACCTAAACAGCAAGCTTGGATTTGATCTATTGCAATGAGTAAGTGGAGTTCATTATCACATATGCCAACAGTAGAGTTGGGCAGGATGTCTGTGAACAATTTCTCTGTGGAAGGTCTATATCTTGCATTCCTCCCCATTAAGGAAGAATTTTTGTTCTTTCTGGTCTATGCTGATCTAACATCACCATTCATCTAAAATCAGTGGTAAAATTCAAAGTCTTTGCTGTTCCTGATGATTAATTTAAAAAAATAACAATTTCAGCCTTGAGAAATGAGGATCTGTTCACATCTTCAAAATAAAGTATTAGTAAGTTTTGAAATTTAAATTTAAATAACCTTATTGCAGGAAGTATTTTGTTTGCATATTTTACTTATAAAGATAAGGCCAGGAAAGGAACTACATAGTTTGTCGGGTTCCTTCTTTTTCCCTAGGACAGGATGAACTGTAGAAGTGCTATTCCTGACAGATGTTGTCTAACTTATTCTGTAAGACATCTAAGGAGAACGCCACAACATCCTCAGGGAATTTGTTTCAACATTTTACACTTCCTCTTAAAAGCATTCCTGATTTCTGTTCCTGAACAATTTCTCATTCAATTTAACCTCACTGCTTCCTTTCTTATTCATCATAGGCACAAAAATCTGGATTTTTCTTTCTTTTGTAGCAACAGACATTTTGATTCCATTTACATAACCTCCATCCAGTCTTCTTTCCGTTAAGACAAGCAGCTCCAGCCATTTCTGTCTTTTCTGATAGTGAATGATTAAAACTTCCCTGGAAACTCCTGTCTTCCTGCAAACCAATTCATGCCTAATGTGAAGAGTGAGGACCAAACTGGAAAACTTACTTCAGCTGAGAGCTAAGAACATACCAGCAGTGGGATACGTCACTCTCTCGCAGGCTATGTTCTCGTTTGTGTGATTTAGTATTCACTTCATGGACTGTTCAGGGGTCAGAGCCAGAGTTATGGGTGTTTATCAGGTTGTAAAATCATTTAACAGTGGGCTTTTTTTTTGTTTATTTTTTTTTTAATTAAATAATAGTTACGCGGAATTCCAGTAAAGAGGACTGGTTTTATTGGAACCAAAGACTTTTGTAAATAGATCCATTGAAGTCCATGTTTCTGAGAGATCCTGTATTTCGGAGATTCTGACTACAAAGATCTGAAATATAAGAGGTCACAGCACTTCTGAATGTCAGTGTCTACCCTTTGCAAACACTACATTTTTCATTCTTTACATCAGTCACCGTGACCTCAATTAAATGTTTGACTTTCTGTAGTTTTGCATTCACTCAGTGGAGCTATAGTTATAAACTCATGTGCCTACATGTCATGCCTTGCCTTGCAATAACCTGTAATAATGATTAAGGAGTTACATATATTTTATCCTTATATTCTTACTATGCACTCACCTCACAAAGTTCTGGGGAAATCCTTTCAATTTTAAGATACTAGTTCCTCATTTGTAATGTTGCTAAAACAGAGCTCCAAATGCTCTCCTGTCATATAAATAACTGTGGAAAAGTTTCCATTCTTCCTTCGCTGTCCTACCCATGCAGAAAAAGTTGTATGGCATCCATCTTAACTTTTTTAATAATTGTATTTTAAATTATGGTTATTTGTCAAATAATCTCAAACCTGTAGCTGCAGATCTATAAGTACCATGACCTGTCTCAACTGGAAAGGGTTGATTTAATTAGAAAAAGTCCTATATCAATCACTGTGATAATGGGTGTTCTCTCTCTCTTCCTCTCTCTGTTTCTCATCATCAATTACCCTGACCATTTTAGACAAAGTATCAGAGAGACCTACCTTATTTTATCTACAGTGCAGCCAGTGGAATTTTCAGTCTTCTGTTGGATGAAAAGTTCCTAGCGAGACTGTTTTGAAACAGCAAGTTAAGGAAAGTCTAATTGATGCAATCTCTCAATTTAATAAATGTGCTAAAAGTTGTCATGCTTGGTATGGAGAGATTTTTCTGGAATTAGCTATCTGAATTAAGAGTGTTTCCTTTCAAGAGGCACTGTGACATATTAAACATGCATTTAAATGCAAATATAAGGTTTAAATAGATATTATAATTACTATTACCATTACTTCTAAAAATGCTTCTAAAAATATTGCAAACACCTGACCTAGAAAGGTACTGAATACTATTGACACATGTCCTACTGTCAGTAGTTACCAGAAATTATCCTTCAACTAACATCTATTATAAATTGGTCATTAGAAGCTGATTCAACAAAACACGACAGTATAATAAAAACACCTTCAGACAGAATTATGGTCTCCCATGTGTTCTAATAGAAGAGGCTGTTATTTTGTCCCTTTCTCTCTGAATTCAAACAGTGCCAGTGGTCAGGCATTTACAGGCAAAAAAAACCCAAAACGGTTGATTATTTTTCACTCTTCTCACCCATACTTACTTATTCCATAGGAATGTCCTTAGGATTTGTATTGCTTCTGGGAAGATTTTCACACAATGATACTAATAAAAATAAAGTTACAAAGAAACACTTTTTTTCACATAGATTTTCCTTTTGCAGAGACCAGGCAAATAAATAAATGATTCCCTACCTTTTCTGGCTTGACTTATCAGCTCTTCAACAACGACAAGATGTCAACTGAAACGGTGAGCAAAACCAATCCTTTGACAATGATATAGGTAAGTTGGTTCTTCACAGTCTAAGGAGTACAAGTGTCCTACATCTACATCATTTTTCAAGAGTGATTTACATATTGGTAAAGCACTACTTGATTGTTATTTTTCTTATCTTTTGAAAATATTATGCATTGGTAGTCTTTCCAAGTATGCAGACAAATGCAAAAGATGATAATAAAATGCTTGCAGAAGAAGGCTTCTGAAACTCATAATTTAAACCTTTACCAGGCGAATGCTGCTTAGCTCTTCCTGATAATGAGCACGTTTGTTATCAAACTTCACAAAGGCCACCTTATAAAATGCACTGTAGAGGTGTCAGAAATTTGCTTGGCTTGGCTTATTGACCTTTTCCCATTTGATATTTTAAACATTTTCTCCAAATTTAATGCTACTGTTGGTGAATGGGTTAATATGATGCTTTTTCTTATTTTGTTACTGCTAAATGTTAACTTCATTCGTAAGGCAAATAATTACTTCCGAACATAATTCTAAGCTGATAAAGAATTGGAAATCTCTTTTTGCCTCACTTCAGATTATGTGTATATGTGTGTTTTTATACGTCTGCATGTGTTTCTGCAGTATCTGCTGCCATTTAAGAGGTTATAAATACTCCGGCTTATTGTAATGAACAGAAATAAACCATGGGGAAACATGTGGTGATCTCAATCTAGTTCATACTAATATTTCTCATTGAAAAACATATTAATGACAGCTTCTCAAGGTCACAGCACATCTGAAGTTTTGATTCATTTAGCAATGAATCTGAATTTCACAGCTAGTCTTCATCTTATATACAATGGCAGTGGAAAATATTGATTTGAACATCCCCTGGCAGAATTCGTTGGCTTTCAGACTGCTGTGCCTTTAAACTTGAAGGTAGAAGACATTTGCCTGGTAAATTTATTCACTGCTTACTGGAAAAGTGCATTTCAGGTAAATTCCAGCCTGACTTTTTGTTCACTCTCTGCACAAAAATTGTTCTCACCTGAATTTTTATAATGGTTCATTAATGCACTCTGACGATGGGTATTGGAGTGGTTTAAAGTTTCTTGATCTCAGTGATGCTTTTGCCACTTTTGATTACAATAGCATCCCACTTGATCATGTGCAATGTTCTCTAGGCTTAGATGACTCTCCCTTTTGAGTCGTTTCAATCTTATTTGTTAAACATATCAGGTTTCTTTCTGGTTTTGATTTTTTTTTCCATCAGGAGAGTACCTTTGGCTTCCTTTTCTCATAAGCTATTTATGGGATGGTTCTTTCATCAATTCATTTCCTAACACTTTATTTCTACGCAAAACCTAACACCAAAAGCAAAGTTGACAGGGAAGGCTGGTGGTTTCCAAAGAAGTGGCATGTAATTTCGTCTTGACATCTCACTTTGAGTCCACTGATTTTAACAACCACGTCTTTACTTTGCATAGTAATATGATGCCTTAGCATAGTTCTTATTCTAATTTCTATGTCCTGACTGCTTAGCTATATTTTTCTGAAATGTAATAGTGTCAGACAACAGAGCACATTAAGGGCATAAAGATTCCCCGGTCATTTCTAAGGGAAAGAAATCTACCATCACAAAAGCTACTAATCCCCGGTAGATTAGAGAGGACTGAAAAAAAGAAAGGAATCTTGACAAGACTGAGGATTATTTTGAGTGAAGTGTAGGAAACCATAGTTTCATAAAGCAAGAAGGTGTCAAGTACATAGAGGCAAAGGTTATCCTAACAGTTATATGACAGCTTTGTCTTCCAGTCAGGAGCAATAAACAGTACTTATGCCTTGACTTAGGCTCAAAAGATAAAAACGAAAACTGGAATGTCTCCCCTACTAAGCAAATAGATGGCTTATTGCAGTCGAGAACCCTGTCGAATGTGTTACAGTGTTCTCTCCTGACCATCTATATCATATGAGTTTCTCCTAAAGAGATATGGGGAAGACAAGGAGAAACAAATGAATGGTTTCTAAAGGGGCAGGAAAGTAAGCTATACTTTGTTTTCAATAAAAAAAAAAAAAAAGAAGAAAAAGAATATTTTATTAGAAGGACCACAAAATTAATCAAATTCCATATAGTGGAAAATGAAACTTGTGGTCTTTAAATGTGAATATAATCAAAAAGTTATCAAGTCACATTAAAAGCTATCCTATGAAATAACTTTGTCTTCAGGAAAATATATCAATAGATGGAAGAAAGGCAAGAAAATTCAAAGTCAAGACAGCCAAACTGTACCTTGCCTTGTGAATCATACTACATCAGCAAGGTAGGATCAGATGCTAGCAAACTGCACTTCCAAAAGGGATTATATCAATGTGATGTAGTCAGTTTTGTGAACTTATTTAAGTACTCCTGCCTTCTGTTAAAACATCACAGGAATAATTAATCCATTTTTTAATGAATTTATCATTGCTGTGTTCCGGTTTTGATTCTCCTTACCATGCTAAAGAGTAGGGTGGGACAAGGTTTTTTGTCTCCTGAAAAGGGAAGTACCACACTATATCTCCAAACAAGTCCATGCAAAGTTGTGAGGAGAGGTGACAGTGGAAAGCAGGAGGAGATAAAAATTAGTCACTACGTGGGACAGAGAGTTGATTGTTTTTGGCAGCCCATATGGGTTCATACACAAGCAGTGCACATCAGAAATATTGTGTAACTAAGGATCTGAATAGGATTGATGCATTTTTATTAAGAAAAGGAGTCTTTCCCCAGGCAAGTCAGTGCAAAGAGGTGACAGAGTATTTCCAAGAGCATCTAATTCCTTTGGAAACTAGTCTGTCTTTGTTTCCTCAGGCTGCGTAGTGAAACCTGCTTCACCAGAGCGGTCACGCAAGAGTCTTTCCATAGATCACTCTTGTGACTGTTTCTCACTTCAGGTTTTCTGCTTCAAAAAAGAACTGAAATTACAACATCAACATAGAGTCAATTTGCCTTTTGGTTTGAAAACAGGATTAATAGACTACAGAAGAATTAATCCTACCCTTAAACACGTCTGATCTCCACTGTTCTCTTCAGTTTTTAGGTGGCCCAGAAAACAACTATCATGGCTTAAGCTGCCTCTTGCTGAATGAGAAAGGCTTTTGGCACCACAACAGCTGATTAATTTCCCATAGTATTTTCAGAAACAGAACACAAAGACAAGCTGGATATTCACTTATAGGGTTCAAGTTTTCACCAAATAAGTAACTTATTAGAAACTGCAGTTTCATTGAGGTCCTGGAATCATATTGGCTTTTGGTAAATGAAAACACTTGTAGTGCTTTTATAATCTGGACCAGACATTTGTTAAATAGTAGTACTAAGTGTATCTCATATCAGATGAAATTGTCAAGTACCTGAATTACTACTGGACTATAAGGATGTGTTCCTCCTCCTTTCCTTCCTTTCCCAGAAACAAGAAAATTTGGCAGAATTTTTAAAGTATCTTGTTGTTGTGTGTTCACTCCAGGTGCCCATAAAAGCCGCTCCATCCCTCCTCTTTCCCAGATGGATAAGAGAGAAAATATAATGAAAGGGTCCTGGGCTGAGATAAGGGACAGAAATTACTTACTATAATTAAACAAGCAAAAACACACAAGGAAAGAGTGCAGCAGATGAGCTTTCTCCTTATCTCTGTGATTACAAAATTTGCAAAGGCACTTAAGTGACTCCTTATTAAAAATGTAGTATTGGAAATTCAATTATTTAAAATATCGATTTAAAAATTTCAATTTTTATTATCTCTTGAAATATTAAATGGGAAACTGTTTAATTTGGAACCTGCACGGTCAAGAGACACCATTACAGACATTTAAAATCTCGTGTTCAGAGAACATTTTTCTCATTATCCATATTTCTCAGTCATGTATCATCAAGAGCTAGGATGAGATTCTCTCTGAAATGACTATGGAACTTGGACATCATCTCCAGTATTTCCCTGTAAGTCCCATGTCCAATGTGGACTGGACAGAGGACACAATTAAATTGTGGTCCAAACACAACAGATCTGTCTCAAAAGTGTAGATCACCTAGGCAAGATTGCTAACTTAAATTGCATCCAAAAGTCTCAAGCAAAACCAGATTAAACAATGGCATAACACCAAGCAACTGAAAATTAGAAGAGACAGAATATCATCCCCATTTTAAAGTCTGAAGAAATTAAATTCTTTGTTGTGAAATGAGGGTAAAGAGGACACCTTTGGCAAAGGTAGAAATACAATCACAGAACACTTTCTTAACCATTAGATTAGTGTTTCCTCCTGGCTTTTGCTTAAACCCATTTGACAGGAACTGACTCGATTATTCCTTGTGATTAATTTTCTGGACATGTAACATTCTTTTCATTTATTTTCTTGGTTTTGTACTGTTTTCAGACATACCCCAGTGCCTAAAAATGCAATTTTATTAATATTACATGAATATATTTTTTTAATTATGCTAATGATATCTTATTATAAGCTAATTAACAAAAGCTGTGAAGTATCAAGTCCACATGAGATACAGTGTTGCATTCCTACTGGAAAAATCTGTTTTGAATTGTTAAAACTAAATGAAAGGCAAAAAATAAGTATTTTCTGAATCCTTTGTTTCACACACATCTTTAGATCTGCGAGTATGTAAATAAAGATCACTGTCTATTCACCAAACACATAATAACACATCTTTACTGTGCCAGCCCCTTAAAACATGTGGCTAGCAGATTCTTACTTAGACAAGGTCATATTGCAGAGCTGTACAGCATAGAAACTGACGGTTGTGACCAGAAGTGGAACAAATAGTTTGCACTAGCGCAAATATTAATTTAGGCTTGATGGGATCAAGTTTCTCATAACAACCTGCAACAATACTTTATTCTCTTTGAGTATCTTCGAAAAATACAAAATACAAGACAGGTTTTGGGGGCTCAGCAGCAGTAGCAGTACCCCCAACCAGTTATGTAAAGCACTGTTCTGCAATGTAAATCAATTTACTTCGCAGTCTTCTGCAAAAGATGTGGAGGAATTTCCATCTACGATGGAAGAAAGAGAAAGACTCTAGGGAGAACAAAGAAGTCTTATGATGACTTTGTTCATCAACGGGTCTACATGAAACATCTAAACTGCAAAACTCACTGTTCGAGCTAGCAGAGAACAAATATCTTCCAAGCTTACCAGGAAGACATATCGAAGCACAGATCAAAACATATGTATAAACTGTAGAGGTTCATTAGACAAGAGTAAGACCCTAAGGCATAGCCATTGAATACATTGTGATCCAAAGAATAATGTCTGAAATACCAGAATGGATAAGTTAAGATGGCTTTTGAATGAATCGCAAAGAATTTTGAAAGAAATTTGTAAAATAAAGTAGTTTCAAAAAAATATCAAGAACATAGTTTTAAGAAATATCAAATATATATATATGTATAATATATATAAATCATAACATAGATTATATAATAATAACATATATAATTTAAATAAATAATTTATATATTTTATATATATTTATATTTTTACTTCAGGGATCAAGTGTGCGTAAAGCAGACAAATCCATTAGAAAACATAAAAATACTTTGGAAGTGTATGATCACTGCCGAATATCTCTGTGTTTGTACTATTTTGGGCTATATAATGGAAGACTCACTCCAGGTGTATATATCATCCTCAAACATTTTAATTTTAACTCTCAAAAAATGAAATGCGTTTTAGGACCAGTAGCTGAAAAAACCTGCTTCGCAATAGATGGAAACAGAAAAAAAAAAGTCCTTAGAATTTTTTTTTTTTGTACTTTATTAAATTCCTTATGTAACTCTTTAGGAGGAAAAAAATATCTTCATTACATACAATAAACTACTGGTGAAGCTACTGAGGACAAAAACATTTCATTGCTTACAGCAATTGGAATATAAAAAAGGCTTAATTTTAGAAGTAATTATATATGGGTATAGACCTAGCTCTACTTGTGCACAGGAAAATATTAAGGGGTAAATTTTTACTGTTTCTCTGTTTAATGTATTTCCCACAACAGCTAACATCTCCAGAAACAAAACTTACTTTTTAAATAATTATGGATCTTTATATGAAATAACCAAAAAACAATTCAGGCCTTTCTAATTCAGAACACTGAAGCTGTCTTGAAAGAATACTGTCTCCTATGGGGAAAAAGCTGATAATGAAATCAAATTATTAGCGTAAAGATTAATATGATTTCAAGAAGATATCCTTGGCCATCAGTTTAATATAAAGACATAAGACTAGAAACCAATCATCTGACTCCAGAAATAGCCACTGGCTTTGTCAGAAGCCACAACATGTCAGCCATGGAATTTAATGACAAACTCTTGGAGAAGGCTAACTGTACAAACAAAAAAACCTACGTGTTTTGTAGTGTGGCTGCTGATGGCTCACCATGACCAGACGTGATATACATGACAATAATCTGATACAGAAAAAGCAGTTTGAAGAGATTTGTAAAATAAGTTTCCTTCAGGTTACCTGATGAGTCGGTGTTTCGTGTTTGTACACAGGCCAGGACCTTTCCTGGGGAAATGTTGTCCATGGACCTTCTAGAGTGCTAACCATGTGATTACTTGGATTTTAGCAGTTATGTCTGAGGAATGTTTTAGCAGTTATATTTCAGAAGCTTTCAAGAAAGTTTATGCTACGCGAGAAAACTTCATTATTGCTTTACCTCTTACGTAGTTGCCAATGTTGTATTTACAGAAAATTGAGCTCTCTAATACCATATAATCAGGAGAATTAATTTACTTTCTGATCATCTTTGAACATCCCTGAAACATTTTAAAGATTGTTTTGTTTTCTTCCTTTTAATTTTATTTTGTATAAAAAGAAACATGAAAATCACGGCTCTGCATTCAAAGGAAGTATTTTTTTTTATCATTGCTTCTCTGCATATTGCAAAACTATAGCATTATGTACAGTAACTTACTTTATTTATGACTTGCTGTTAATTCAAACAGCAGAAATGCTGGCAAATAAGGAAATCAGATGTCTGCCTTCCTTATTGGACTTATTAGCCTTATTTAAGCCAATTGAGCTCAAAGTAGGGCATTGTTTCTACAGACACTTGCTCTATTCAAAGTGAAGACATAGAAGGTAAAATTCTTGAAGTAACCAGCTTGTGGATTTGAAATGTATGGCACTCATGAACTTTATGGGAAAAGGCACAGCTACAATATAAATTTTTTTGGAAGGTGTAAGTAGAAACTTGTGCATGTGATAAGATAGTGTTAGAGGAGCCGTCATATTAGATTTTTGTCTGGGCTTTTGAAGTCAGATGCAGTCGGATCTTTTCCTCTAGGTTAGATTTATATTTATCTCTTACACACATTTTTTTCCTGCTGTTTATCAAATATCTTCACTAGCTTTTAACTCATCCAAGAGGTGTGTGTGTATGAATGAGACAAGCTTTAGTCAGATGTACAAAGACTCTTACTTCCAGAGGAAAAAAAAAAAGTTGTTTCATTTTGTCTGGCTGATTTTCTGTTTGTTCCCTTGAGCAGGTTAACACTGGTTCTCTTGAAACAGATTCAGCAATTCCCTTGGACTGTCTTCTCACCAAGCAATATTTGTAAGAGAAGAAAACTGGAAGAGTCACACTGGAAAGAAGAGGAACACACAAAAGAAGTTTTAAAAAAGCCCAACCAAAACTCTGCTTAGTATACAGTATTTTCATCTTGAGAAGGCGGTCAGGTATTTCACATAATTGTCTAACAAAGTGTCTTCATACCTGTTCTGCATAGCAGGGTTGAGCTGTTAGTGCTGTGGGTGTCTTAAGTAAGAATTTCATTGCTTTAGTCCATTTGAATTGGTGCTTCGATGCTATTAGAGTCTAGTTTCTTGTATGTTATAAACAAGTATTAGATCTGTTAAAAACTCAGCCTTCACAGCATTTATAGAAATGTGTTTGCTTTTATTATTTGTGAATTCTCTGCTTCCCCAGATTTGCTTTCTGTCTGATATCTCAATTAAGCTAAAAGTGATAAGATAATCATTGCAGTAGGTGGGAGAAAAAAACCCTTCCATCTTCTTAGGGGTTAACAAAGTATTGAAGACTATAAATATAGAAATTATAGGCATCAGAGGGGACTTTAGCTTCAGCTAAAGGAAATGACATGGCCACTACGAACTTGTAGATACCTTTATCAATATTTATGGGCATCCAAAAGGGAAAGATGTTATCACATTTCCCAGGGTATTAGGTCCATTTGGAAATTTTAGGTAGAGACTGGGTGGAGATTTTCTTTTTCAGGAAGTGTGGTTTTGTTGGTCGAATCTGTGTCCTTCAAAAATTCCAACTTTTCATCAAAACACAGCCATATCCTCTAACCAGAAAGAATTTGTGGGAAATAAAAAAAAAAAATTTCTAGGAGGAAAAGGAAAGGCTGACAGATAAAGAAATATTAGCCTCAGAAGATTAAATTAAAAAAAAATATGATCTCTCCTTTTTGACTTGCCTTTTGATTACATATTGGAGTATAACTCCAGGCTGGATAGTTTCTCATTGTCTTTCCATATCCCTGGATCTCACTCATATGCAGTGGTGCCCTGCAGATGACCTCGAATCTGGTACTTCTGCATCCAGTGAAAAGTCTGGTAAATTGGCCTAATCTGTGTCTGCTCAGACTCACCTGGTTCTGAGAGAATTAAACTCATAGTAAGACAAAAAGATTGTGGGTTTATATCACAGTTAAAATCTCAGGTATTTACAAGCCAATTTTTTCAAAGAATCGTACTAGAAAGTACACTCTTCAGGTTCTGTCTAGAAAGGTGTCTTTGACAAAGCCCTTCATATTCCCATCACCTGCTGGATAGGATATCATCCAATGAGAGAGCATAAATTTGGGAGGTATGGGGAGACTAGATACATTAATGCTTTATGACACCTTTTTTCTTATCTAGATCTGAAGAGAAGAGAGACCATGATATCCTTTGAAGTAATGCTGTCAAGATTCAGGGAAAGATATTTTTAAAAAAGCTAAGTTTGTTGGAGTAGGGACCATCTGTTTGATGTATGTTTACAAAGCACCTACTATGATGAACTGTCTGTTTGCTGCTTAATAGCCTACATTCTTGTGATTTTAATAGACATTAATTGTAATAATTTGTACCTTATCTGAAAAGTGAGATGCTTGGGGAATTCAGTTACGGGAAAAATCTAAAACAAATTAAAACTATAACAACAGCAGCAACAAACAGGAGGAAAAATTGAGAAGCTTATTTCATCAGAAACTCTCCCTTGAGCAGCACAGTTACTTTTTTCTTTAAATTAAAAGACAGATGCAAAACCACAATGGAATGGGCATAAAAAATAAGTGATGTCAGAGAAAACTATCTTTCCAGTTGCATTACAATAAAGCAAAGGAAATCAGCTGACCTTAATTGACAAAAAGTTCATTATCTCATTTTTTCAAATAACACATTTTTCCAGCACAAATATCCAGAATTTACGTACATACACAAGTGCGTCCTACCTAGACAGATAGATAGGTATTTTACTAATTGTTTAAGTAAAAAAATTGCATTGTGTTGGGAAAAATCTTTTAACTGCCTAAAGTCCTTTATCTTTACTGTGGTCACATCTCCACAGCCTTCAGTAATGTTTGAAAATAAAGGGTCTTATCCACAGCTGCCTAAAATCAATGAGAACCATCTTCAATTACAGTAAAAATTACCTTCACAGGCCACTTGCTGTTTAAAACATAGGGTTTTTTTAATAACAAAGCTGAGACAAAATCTTTATCTCACAAAATGGTTTGCGAGAAAGAAGCAAGGAGAATAAAAAGGTATTTCTGGGTTGGATTTTAAATTTTCCTCAGAAAACATAATAATAAAAAAAAAGTGAAAAGAAAACTATGAAACTGTTAAAATTTCCACTGGAAATGCAAATCATGCTATTTTATCATGCCTAGTGCCATTGATTTAAATGTTTATTTGTGCATCATTATTTATTTTGAAGTAATTGAATCGAAAGTGTGAAGTATCCAACTGAGACTACAAATCTGGTCCAAACTCTAGACACACCAACAAATTTAAATGAGAATGTTGCCGATCTCTTTGTGAGAGAAAAGCTGGCACTTTCACATATATTTACAGTGTGTGTAAAAATAGAAAATATTTACTTTGCTTTTTTTTTGCATTGCCTTGAGCGAGTTATTTATTTTTTTCATTTCTGATTAGAATAACAGTTTCTGCATTTCCCAGTTTTAGAATTGTTGAGGGCATTTAACTGAACTGGTAAGGTTTCCAATTGAATAGAATTCTGCTTCCATTTGAACTGTAATGAGAACAGTCTTAATCCAATTCCTATTTGAATCCAACTAAAGTTCACAGCAATAGTTCATTTTTAATTCCAATATAAGAAAAATGCAGTTTGTTGGTGTGAACTTTTTCTGACTCTGTGGCTTTGAGGCACAGTGTATGAAAGACGGTGAAACTGAGGGACTGGGGCAAAAGCGAGACCTCATGAATTCAAAAAATAACAAAATAGTTGTTCCCCCTTATCAGTGCCAATACAGGAGAACATATGAATTCAAAGACAGATCCTACAGCAGCAATATGTAAGACTTGAACTACACTTATCAAGATGTACATTGTATGAGGAATGCAGCAGAAAAACTCTGTGTAGACCACCTCAACTGAAGTAGAGCTTAAACTGCAATTTGCCTTCTCCCAAACATGACTAGCAGGTGAAGTACATTCCTGAAGACACCACAATGAACACAGACAACAAAACGTCATGTAAAAGCCAATCCTCCTTTCTCTCTTTGTCCTATTTCAAAAGAAATGGGTTCATATACAAAGAACATTTTTCCATGCGAAGAAAAGCCATTCACTTGGCCTGTGATTTATGAGTTGCTTGTCCTAGGGAAGAGGATGCTGAGAGGAGATCTCATCACTGTCTACAACCACCTGAAAGGAGGTTGTAGCGAGGTGGGTGTTGGTCAGTTCTCTGGAGTGACATGTGACAGGATGAGAAGTAATGGCCACAACTTGCACCAGGGGAGGTTCAGAGTAGACATTAGGAAAAATTTCTCCACTGAAAGAGTGATCAGGCACTGGAACAGGCTGCCCAGGGAGATGGTTGAGTCATCATCCCTGGAGGTGTTTAAAAAAGGGGAGACGAGTTTCTCAGAACATGTTTTAATATTGGACAGGAATATTCGGACTCAATGGTCTCAAAGGTCTTTTCCAACCAGATGATTCTAGGATTCTATGATTCTTACAAGCATTTCATTTTTTTCCTTTAAAAATAAAAGCATATGTTTACAAAGGTGTCAAAAAGAAGAGAGTTAATACAAGCAGAAATAATGTACTCGTTTTGTACAATCACGCCCCTAAGGCTTGAGTGATGAAGGCAACCATCTCATTTCAGTTCTGAGAAAATCTTGAACAAGAGCAACCACAGAAGGATGCTGTTTTCTATGGTCTGAACTGCAGTTTTCAGAAGCTACAACTCTGTGAGACATCTAAGCCTGATTTCACATGCTTTTTAAGCATTAAAATTTCCTTTGCTTGCTTATTATTCAAAATGTTCTTTTCAAGACTAAAGTTAAAGAATATTACAATGTCTAGACAGTGGGTGTGTGGCCCAGTGGAATGCTTCTGGAAGACAAATTATTTATCCTTGCTTTTGGCTGTCTAAAGAGTTTGGTTATTTCTGGAGGAAAACTCTTTGGTTTTACATGATGATGAAAGAGTCATTTAAAGAGATTTGTTTTACTTTTTTCTGATATGTAGCATGTTATACCTTTGGCAAGTGGAGATGTCAATGCCTGTAAAGAGAAAACAAGTCTGATAGGTCACTGAAACATCTTGCAAGCTGTAAGGCTGTCTGACATGGAATTCCACAAATCAAATTTTGAAAACCACTATGCTAGGTCTGGATAATAAAAAGAAGAAAATAAACCAGTGGGTGCATGTGTTTAAAGCACAGTGATTGAATCACTTATTTAGAAAGTAGAAGAATTGAGTTACAAAGCATTGATAGGGTCTCACTCTTACCACCGAGGTAAGAAAGGCCAAAGTCTTGAAATAATCTTCTTTAAGTACAAGTAACAGTATAAGACTGAGCTGGTTTGAACTAGCTTTCCCAAATTCCTGAACCGCTCAGTCTGCCTCTCTCCCAAACCTTACCCCCTTTCAAAGAAAAAAAAAACTATGGAAGAAACCAAAATCACACTATATATATGTATTTCTGTATTTTTCTAAATACAAAGAACTACACCGCAAGGATATGCAAAGGAGCAAGGGAAGAGGGGAAGGGAAATGGGAAAATGGACAAACAGGATCTATATAACACCCGACATAAAACTGTAACACCCAGTAACTAACAAAGTAAGGAATTAATGAAATCTTACCATGCCACCTCCCCCGTGGAGAGCCAGACGGCCAAATCTGACCCGTTAAAAAATTTTCCGCAGGCTCGGCAGCAGACAGGACCAACGCAGGGACCTTCTGCTCCCCAGCCTTGCCAGAAGAAAAAGAGAGTGTACTCTCTTATCTACCCCCTATTTATATGTTGGGTTACGTTAAAGGAAGGTATAGAATACTTCCGAGGATCAAAAGTTAATCCATTACAAAGACTGATAGAGAGAAAAAGTAAAAAGAAGCTTAAACTTGAAGCTCACAATGGAAGACTTCATGGTTTGGACATTAGTAGATGACTAGTTTGCTGTTTTGATGAATAACAAAACTGCTCTTCAGAAGAACCACACACAAAGAAATGGGATCTTTCTGAAGCAGATGAAGTAGTCAGCTGCCTTGCAAAAACAAAAGCTACATAAAGAACTGTCCTTGAAGACCAATTGTCTTCCAGGAGAGGAAATATTACTACAGAAGAAACAGGCAACAATAAAACCGTGATATTCTCTTCGCACTGCTGGGACAGAAGTAAATCTCTAGCTGCTGTGTTCTAGGAGCTGTAGAAAATGACAGTGATCTTGTGTGGTAGAATGGAATACAACTATATGATTTCCTCCTCTAAAAATAATGAAGATGAAGGTGGATAGTATGTATACAGACTAGATATGGGACAATATGGTGCCTCCGTGTGTGTGACCGGAGGTAGTCACTGAGGCAACAAGAACAGACCTCTTCACAAGAAAGCCCAGAAGAGCCGGTTGCAACCTTTCTTACCTAAGTGAGTCGGCCTAGAATAAATGTGATTTATAAGAGTTATGGACAAATAAAATAGTTTCCATATTGCAGAGCTAGCTTAGGTATATCTTTGCAGCTCAGCACTGTGCCATATAACTGCCAATACCAACACAGGTAAAGAGGAAACAGGTTGTGCTCTGACATGCAGCCCCAAATGAGTAAATTTGATGTTTCCTGTTCTTTACTTACAAAATTTTTTAAGAGCTCCAGAAAAAACCTTTTCTGAATTTATTCCATACTCCTACCACTGTTGTACTTGGATGCCGTGCATACAAGTATATCTTGTTTTTTTAAAAGCCAGAGCATAAGCTACAGTTCATATACAGGGCAACCAAGGAACTGCTCAAACGAACATGTTCGGGCAGGTGTTCCAAATCCAGAGGTGCACATCTATTGCTAAGGAAGCCAAATCTGGTGGACATTAAGAACCACAGGATTCTGATTGGACCTTTGAGTGATTTTCTCAATAGTCCAGGTAAGTTAATCTTGGCTGGCTACCAGGCTCAATCATTCCTTGTCCTGAGTAGGACAAGAAGAGAATCAAGATCAAAAAACTTGTGGCTCATGATAAGGACAGGGAAATCATTCATGCATTATGCTCATGGCTGAAACAGACTCGACTTAGGGAAGTTGTTGCCATTAATAACTGAGTAGGATTATGGTAGGAAAAAAAAAGAAGGAAAAAAACAAAAGTAAGAACAAAACAAAACCCTCAAACCCACAAAACCAAGTAATAATAAAACCCAAACCCAAAACCAAAACATCAGCATAATGTTCTCCCTGCTCTTGCTTCTTCCTAGGCTCAACTTCAGCCAAGACTGTTCTGCTTCTTTCCCCTCAAAGAAGTGTAAGTTGATGGGGAAAGGTGGTTGTGGTTAGTTCGCAACACCCCATTTCTACCACTCCTTTTTCCTCACACTCTTCCCCTGCTCCAGCATGGGGTCCATCCCATGGTATACAGTTGCTCATGAACTTCCACAATGTGACTCCTTCTCAAATGCTGCAGTTCAAGAGCTGTTCCATTGTGTGTGTTTGTTGCACAGTATAGTCCTTCAGGAGCAGATTGCTCCATCATGAGTCTCCCATGAACTGCTTTTCCTGACAGAAAACCTGCTCCTGCTTGGGCTTCATTCCACAGACTGCAGCTTCCTTCAAGGTACATCCATCTGCTCTGGCATAGGGTCCTCTACAGACTGTAGGGTGGATATCTATGGTTCCACTATGGTCCTCCATGGGCTATAGGGGGACAATCCACATTACCATGGTCTTTATCACAGGCTGCAGGGGAATGTCTGCTCTAGTATCTACCTGGCGCACCTCCTCCTCTCCTTCTCCACTGACCTTGGTGTCTGCACAGCTCTTTCGCATTTTCTGACTCCTATTTCACAGCTACTCTGCAGTGTATTTCACCTTTTCTTAAATGTTTAGTCACAGAGGTGCCACCAGCATTGCTGATGGATCTGCAGCAGGTCCATGTTGGAGCCAGATGGAGCTGGCTCTGTCTGATACTGGGCAGCTCCTGGTGTCTTCTCACAGAATTCACCCCTGCAGCCTCACACTACAAAATCCTGACCACATAAACCCAGTATAGACCTGCCTGTTATTTTTTCACTGAGAGAAGTCTGGCTCTGAATCATGGTTTTTTGGTAGATCATGCTAATCCTTGTCCTGGTGGAGGTTCCTCATTCCCACACTGCAGGGCTATTTCTCTTCTCTTTTTGTTTATTCTGCCTTCCCTTGCTTTAATCAAGAAGTGAGATAAGCTCTTCTTCACTCCAGTTCTTCCAGGACTGATTATATCTCTAAAAGATTGTTCAGTTATCTTTGGTAGTCCAATTGCAAGCTCTCGGGTTTGATTCAGAAAGTGAACCAAAATTTTAACAATCAAAATTTTACCCAGGGTAAATTTTTTTCACCTGTATTATAATAGTCAGACTCGATGATCACAATAGGATTTTTAAAACTCTGAATCTATGATTCTCTTTTTCTCTCTTTGCCTTATAACCTCTCTCTCCCTGCCACAGAAATCCTCCTCTCCTGATGAATCCTGACTCAGCACAGACTTATTTGGCTGTAATTCTTGTCTCTAGTGTTTTAAATTAGTATAGCGGGGTCAGCTTTCCCCATTCATCTCGTTAGGAGCCTGGAGAGACACAATGCAACTGTACTGTGAGAGGGAGGTATAGAGAGGGGCAGTATGACAAAACTCACAAAATTTATTATTTTAGTTTGACTAATCATCAAAGCAATTTGTAAAAGCAGAACTGTGATATACGTCATACTAGTTTTGTCTGCTTTGTGTTACTGATGAGGCATTTGATTCATTCTGTTTCTTTTCTCTCCCTTTCTCTAACCTCCTGTTGTGTGAGCACCAGCTCATCAGAGCCAGGGCCGCTTATGTTTCTCTGGTAATAATGGAGATCAGATTCCAGAGTCTGGAAATTAATCATCTATATACGCTACTCTTCCAAGGCTTTTTGTGTTTATCAAGCTCATGGTGCCACAAGACTCTTTAGAACTTTAGGGGTATTTCAACAGGTAGGTTTGCTGACCTTCATGAGAAATATCAAGACTGGAGAGTTCAGGAAGAAGAATCCTTTCTTTTGTAGTCTGAGTGGATGGAAAAGTCTCCTCGCCTACTGGCAAAATTAGGCAGATGAAGAAATCATCCTACATGAACCAGTTTGCAGCACAGATGTTCTTGGGGCCTTTTCAGAACTTATTGGTGTCAATGTAAATCTTCCTGATTTTTTTTTTTCCTCTGTGCATAACCAGATTAATAACTGCTTAGGTAATGAGTGATAAACCCATTAAGATAGGCCCTGTTATGCCGTTGAGAAGCACACAAGGAAAATTTCTGTGGTTAAAACACCTCATGGACCTTCTTGATCATTTGAAACATTTTCTAATAGAAAATTGAATTTTCAAAGATGAAATAACAATTTTGGGGAGATTTCTTCCCTGCCCCTCCCTCTCCTTTCCTTTAAGAAAGAATTCAACATACAAGGATCTTCTTTATCTTTTCCTATATCTAGGTTACATTCCCGATCCAAGAGCTGAGATCCTATATCATAAACACAGAACAATTTCAATCACTGAAGTGTTCTTGTGATTCAAAAAAATAATGGGTAATATCAATTTGAGGAAAAAACCTTGGGTGGTGGGAGTTTTCCTCACATTTCTGTGAGTTTTGAACTCATCTGTTCCAAGTTCTCTCCAGAACTCAATCCATGATAGCCCACATTAGGGCCTTTCCCAGGATCACCTTATTGTCAAGCATTCCTGCTGTAAGCCTCTTTTCATTTTTAAAACAACAACAATGCATCTGCTTTTTGAAGTGTGTATGCAATTATGCAATCCCCACTTAAAGAACAAACACTGTGGTGAGCAGAAGTTAATGCTCTTGCAAGTTCCTCAGTCAGATATTATTAACACTCTTGGTAGTTCCTCAGTCAGTTTTCGTCCATGAAACTCAGTATTTATCCTGTGTGTGATACTGAATATTTATTAACAACTAATTTATGATGACTATTACTTTATAAAATGGCCAAGTTTCATGGACCAGTTCTTAAGACATAGAGCTTCCCAAATCAGATCCTCCAGATTTGCTGTTCATAGTGTCAGAAGAACAAAATACAATAAGTGGCATTTTTATTCGATTATTCAAAATAGCAAGTAGCTGTTAAGAATAAAGAAAATTTAAATTCACACAATGGTAGAAATTTGTGATAGAATCACACTATCAAACACACACTCATAAACATACTAATTTGCATACATATGCACAGAAAACCTCATGTGCAAACAAGAGTTCTAAAACATCTGTCTATCTTTATCTCTCCAAGAAACAAATTTCTTATGAGCCAATCTTGCATTCAGCAGTGAAGGCCTTGGGACAAAGACCACCAAAAAAAGGTAGCAGGAAGTGGTAGCAGGAAGTCAGATGTCTAGATAACCACTTGCCAAATTTGCTAATCTCAAAGCGAGCAACTTATGTTAGAAGAAAGAGATGATAATTTGTGAGTTAAAAGTGTGATTTCATTTATAATGAATGTGTAGCATTAATTTCTATTAATAAAGATCTGGATACAAAACATAATCTTTTAAATCTCAAAAAAATTCTTTTTTATGAAGAAATGTGTTTTATAAATAATATCAATGATAATACTGTATTTTCTTCATCTGCAAGGAAGGCGTTTAATTCCAGAGTCTTGACTTTTCTGTCCTTATTCTCATGAAATATCAATATCTTCAAGCGGTCTTCTTGCCTTCATTGGGCATTTCACAGGGAATATTGGCAAACACTTATTCATGACAGAAGGCTCATTCTTTTTGGTAGATATGTGTATGAACCTAGCTAGCTCAGGTAGGCTAACTTCTATTCCAACTAAAAGGTCCGTATTCCTAAGAGCACTACAGTTAGAGTAAACTTCTATGCAACAACAGTAGCAGAGGCGGGAAACAGTTTATACATTGGAATAAGTAAATGTAAGATAAATATGAGAGGTTGCTCTGTGAAAATAAGTATCTAAAATTACATGCTGTTTGAGGGTAGATGGAATAGCTATAAACAATTCAACTGAAAAGCTTTGATGGAAATTATACTTCAAGTGTTGCTTCTAGCACTATGTTAGAAGCTGTCTGCCTCGTAAAACACTTATGAAAGGTAATTAGTATTTCAATTAATGGTCTATCGTTGTTCTATAACACTCACACAAATGATCACTTTTCTCTGTTTCATAATTGCTCAATTATAGATCTTCAAAAGTTGTAACATTTGAAATGGATTAGAATCTGCGTAAAATATGTTCAGTAACCACCTCGTTTTTATTTCTCAATTATTGTTTTGGTTCTTTACATTCAATTTTGTTTTATTGATTCAGCAGCTTCGTTGAATTCCTGGGCTTAAACTTTTAAGGGAACCGGCCTAAGAATCAAATATATCAACAGTGTTAAATTTGTGTAGCAGGTTTACTGCAAGCATGTTGTGAGTAAATGCTGTGTGAGCTTGGTAGCCATCCTGCCAGAATCAGAGTTGAATGTTAAGCTCTTTCTAAGATCCATCATACAATTTACTCCACTAAAGGAAGGGTGATATTGGCTTAAAGGAAGTAGATGGTCTCATTGTTCTCTTGTGAAGCTGAATATGCCATTAATACAACCTTTATCTGGATAATCTCCTCCTTTTTACCCAGAAGGCCTCATGCTGTTACTGTCAACTGGTCATGACACCTTGTCCCTGTCAGAAGTGCTTTCTCAACATGGGCTTGTTCAGGCAACAGTGCCACTTCTGGCTGCTGAGGATTTCATAACTTTGCAAACAGAAACATCCATGTCTGAGTAGTACGTTGGAAGTGACCTAGAGAGCAGCATACGTACATACAGACCTCTCACATTCAGGCACTGCCAGCAGTTGCAGCATGGGGGTTACTTTCGGACTGAGGTTTTCTTAGGTAGCACTTCCGTTATGGGCTTATGGACTTAGAGTCTGAGAAACCACCATAGAAATCAACAGCTAAACCATGTTTAGCTGATGTGCTGCAGACATGCTGTCAGATTTAAATGGTTTTCTGCAACAGAGCCAAAAATGCTTGGATTAGGAGTTTTTGGTAGAGATAATTCCCTGTGGTTTTGGATATCTATTGAGGCATATATTGGCTGTCAGGTTGTGAAAAGGTTGAGTTTGCTGTGGCAAAGAAGAATTCTCCCCATTCCCTAGTGCACAAGCATTTAGAAGGATTGAACAAGACATAAAGACTATTCGTAAAACAGAATTTTCCATGTTATCAAAATGATAAAAGAAATTCAGTATTTCTGCACCGTGACCTTCGTAAGAGACCTCCAAAATATTACAGGTATAATTGTTTGCTATACAAGGTACTGAATAATAAGTAATACTAGGATAATGTGACTACCTAAACATGGGTGTCGAAGGACATCACCAAATGACCTGAAATAGTACAGGCAGTTGCTTTGCTTCATATTCTTCTGAAACTTCAATTCGCAAAAGATTTGCTCCTAAGTGGAGACAGATTTTACACAATTTATCATATTTGAGAGAAATTTTGCTTTGCCTGAACAAAAAAAAAAACCAAAACCTGGTGGTCAAAAAAAAAAGGAAAAAGAAGCACCCAAAGCAAAGAAAATGCAACTCTACCTCCAAACAATGTTTTGAAATTCATTATTTTCTTCCTTCTCTACATTTTTAACTTCAGAGAAAGATTGTTTTTCCTATAGTTCTTGAATTAATTTCTTATTCCTTGTACTGTAGTTTATATTATGTATTTTAGCAGTTTGTCTTTGCTAAAAATAAGTGTTATAATAGTGAATATAATTAGGTTTGTTCCACAGAATTGCATATAAATATAATTCCAAGGTGTTTTTAGAACTCCTCCATTTCTTATTTATGGATTAGAACCAAGGTCTGTTTAGAATTGTTGCATTTCTCTGAGGTGATCCTATTCATGAATCCCAGTCCTATTTCTCCCTTATTTTTGCTACAGTTTCTGCTCAGCATTTGCTAAAACTGGGAGCATTTGCAAGTGGCTGCCTTGGCAACTGATAGCAAATCAACTTTTGGTTGGCCTGCAAGGCGTATTTATTTCGGGGCTCTCAACTTTAAATTAAAGCATGGATCATCCGAAATGTGTTTCTTGGAAATGCAAGAATGAACAGCTGTTTCATGCTCCTTCTTTAAATCTCAGAGTTGGAATCCTAGTTCTAGGCAGCTTTAAATAACATTTAAGGATGGAGCAAATAGCCTGCTAGTCTACTGTGATTCACTTGCAGAGCTGATCTAAGATGTCGGAGATTTAAATGAGCTGGCAGACTTTTAACTCACTGGTGTGAATTTTGAATTTGATTTCTTTCATATAAATGATATAAGAAAGATTGTCCTTGGTTCTATTTCTTCTTTTCTGCCTTCCTTTTCCATAGCATCATATGTGATTTGTTATAAATGAAACTTTGAAAAGGATGACAGCTGATGTTTTTTGTTATAAAAAACAAAATTTTAACTTCTAAAAATTAAAGATATGTCTCTGGAAAAGAAAATCTTGTGTGCGTAGAGAATGAGTTGTGGACTTAACGAGTGATGGTATGACGGATATTAATCCAAGGAGCCTGAAAAATTAAATACCGTGGTAGCTTTGGATTTACAACTGATCCCTAAATGTGGTCCCACCTATCCAGCAAAACTTTGTTACCATAGCCTTCTCTAAATGTCCTGCCACAGAAAAACATCCAAGGCAAAGCACAGAAAGCAGTCCCCACAGTACAATGAAAACTAAATGTCTCAGACCCCTTAGGCTTGTTACGGCTTGTGCTTGTGGGACTCTTATTGAATATTGTGCCTCTTGTCCTGGAATAAAAAGATATCTGCCCTGCCTCATGACCTCCAGCTTCAGAGATATCTTAACCCCTTCAGCAATTTTCAGAGTGGTATTTTAAGACAAACTGAGACCAGTATTTCTCCCAAGCCTCTTGTTCAAGATGGACCATAACAAAGCCACATTCATGAGAAATTTAATAGTTTTAAAGGTAGAACTCTGAAGCATTGTTTGTACAAAACTCACCTAAGAGCAGGGAAGATTGGTCTCTTGTTCTTGTCCAGTTAATATTTAACAGGTTGATAAATTAGTTATAAATATATTGGAAACCTATGTGGTCCATTCATACACTATTTAGACTTCCTAACTTGAAGAAGCTCCTGATTACCTCTTCATTATTCATATCCTTAGCAGCTTTTTTTTTTTTTTATTTGTATCTCTTTAGTAGCCCAGCTCTGGTAAGTCTGGGAAGCACTTTCACCAGTAAGGCATTTTGTTCAGTTTTTTTCTGATGAGTTGAGGTGTGAAATCAGTGTGATTCTGCTCTAAATCCTGAATATTTTGCCCTCTGAAAATTAAAAAGATATAGTTATTTAATTGTATTTTAATAGAAATAATCTACATAAGTGATTATGGTAGCAAATAAATTGGATTTTTCAAGACTTCTTGTTTCAGGTTATCCTGTTTTGGAGTTTCTGAAGTCTATAAAGTGCCTCTGTGTTAGCTCAGCAAAGATGGAGAGAAAAGAGCTTTAGAGTTGGATCCTAAGGAAGATTCTGTCTGAAGTATTAAGAGAATGTTTCAGATAAATATTACAAGTTAGAATCACTTTTTTTTTTTTTACCACTTTTCTTTTTTCCAGACAAAGTGTCCTGCTGAATGGTATTTCGGCCTCTTAGCATTAATTTGCTCTAGCCCTTACTTCTTTGAAAGACTGGAAATACAGACAGAGTATGGTGTTACCTGCTGGAGTGTTTTTGAAGGCAGAATTTGAGGGCAGATGCAAAGAATAGATGATTTGACTATGTCTTCCTCACAAGTCAGACAATTCTAGTGCATGCCATGCAGTATAATAATGTTGAATAAATGTCTGTGTATAGCTTCATGAGAGAGTGCAATTATCCTCTATTTGACATTCTTACCACATTCATTCATGCAGTCTGCAAGCACTGCACAAAAAAGTCAAATGGTTTGTCTTCTCCTTTCTCTTCCTTATCTTAACTGTATTTTTCAGTCAATGGGGCAAAAATATCTGACCACTAATAGAAAAATACTGTTAGTTAGCAATAATTAAACTTCTACACAATTGCTACTGAATATCAGTGGCCCTTTTCCTTTCAAAAAGAAATTAATTATTCTTTTCTGAGAAGTTAATATTCAATAAAATCCAAACTATATAAGCATTCCCCTTTATAACATTGAATGAAAGAAGTAAAATATTTTATGTTGAATTCTTGTTATATTAGCATATACAATACGGAATATACTTTCATTATTATCAATATGTTGTTCTTTATTTATTTGTGATTTTATATTGCAGTATAAAATAGCATGCTCAAAACATAATTCTTCAGCTATGTAAATGTGCAACAAGATCAGAAATTAAATTCTGAATTTCTGTCTCCATTTGGGATCAAACCCAATATAACAATTGTAAAAAGTAGCAATTTTCCAAATAATCACAGTATCACAGTATCACAAGTTTGGAAAAGACCTTTGAGATCATCGAGTCCAACCTAATAACATTTTTTAAGTTAAGATTTTTAAGCAAGTTAGCAAAAAGACCTCTGTTATTTTATATCTCATGCTGGCATGATAGGTGGTGCAAGTTATTATGTTGTTCATCTGATTTTGTATTGTATTCCATCTGGAAGAAGTCTCATGGGTGCATCTTTACCTTGGTCCTCGTTGGGCACTTAAACCACCTCAATATCTGTTTGTAAGCAATAAAGAAGAGCACTATAAATCTAGAAATTTTCCTGGAGTGTATTGATGAAAATTTCTTGACACAGCTGGCTGAGGAGCTGATGAGGAGACACTTTGCTGGACACCATACTTGTAAACAGTGACCATTCAATGGTTGAGTTTTGGATCTGGAGAGGAGGAAGGTGTCCCTGGACTTCAGGAAAGAAGACTTTGGCTGCTGTAGAGATATGCTTGGAGGAATCCCATTAGAAACAGCCCTGAAGAGAAGCAGACCCAGGAGCACTGACTGATTTTCAAGGATTGTGAGCTCCAAGATCAAAACTGAACCATCCTGACAAAATAAAATCAAGAAAAGGTGACAAGAGTCCTGCATGGATGAACAACTTGCTCCCAGCAATACTCAAACACAAAATAGAAGCATATAAGAGGTAAAATAGGCTACTTCTCAAGAGCAAACTCTACCACAGATTGTGCAAAGAGGATGTGGAGTCTTTATCCATGGATATGTTAAAAACCCAAGTAGATGTGGGTCTGAGTAACTTGTACTAGCAGACCCTGCTTTGAGCATAGGAGTTAGAATAAATGATGTCAGAGGTGCCTTCCAATCTCAACCATTCTGTGATTCTGTGCAATAAAGAGAAAGGGAAGACTTTTTTTGATAGTGATTCCAATCGCAGAGCTGTTATAGTTCATGTTTCTCTTTAAACTTATTACTTGTCTGGATTTCTAGTACAGAACTTAGTTCCAGTTGTGAAATTCTCCCTACCAAGAAACCCTTTTGTCACTCTGGAGAGCTTGAACTTAATACATAGCAATCATTCAAGGAAACATCAGATTCAGGTGTTAATTTAATATGAATAATTATTCATTAGCTTTCAACCTGTATTCCAGCTCTAGGGTATTTTCTGTTTGTTTTTTTTTTTTTGTTTAAAGGAATTATTTTATCCTTCTCACTCATTTTAATTTTTTTTCTTGTTTTAGTGCATTTCTTGTAAGAAGTAAGGGAAATAATAACCTGGCAAATCAGTTGGCTGATTTTAAGGGAATGTCAAAATGTCACAAGTTTCACAATATGGACCAATTCCAGGTCAAATAACACCTCTTGCAATAGGTTTTCACCAAACTGAGAACAATATTTTCCATTCTAATAATGGTAATCATATTCTAATACTAAAAGTAGTAAAGGTTCAGATTTACCAACATTCATCACTGCATTTATGAATAAATACAGGCAAACATGTTAAGCAACATAGTAAAAGCAGTATTGTTCATGTTGCATCCTTCAAGTACCTCAGAAAAGTTCTAAAGGAAAAAGCAAAATACCTTTGGGAATTGGAAGTGTTTTAGAACTACCTTAATATCACAGTTTTAAAGCTATCACAAAAGCGTCCTGCTGGAATGTCATGTACCAACAGTCTTATCCAAGATTTACTGTTGTATGAGGTATGTAATTTTTGAGTAAGTTCTTTCATGTGAAGCATTCTTCTCCTGAGACGCAGCATCTCGTGTATTTCTTGCCAGTAGGATGTGTATCTGACTATCAAATAAAATTATTCTTTTTGGTTTTGATTCATCGAAAAAGGGAAAGGGGAACAAGAACAGGAAAGGCAAAATAAAACAGGAAAAGGGAAAGGGAGGTAAAAGGGAAAGGAAAAGGGAAAAGGGGAAGGGGAAAGGGAAAGGGAAAGGGAAAGGGAAAGGGAAAGGGAAAGGGAAAGGGAAAGGGAAAGGGAAAGGGAAAGGGAAAGGGAAAGGGAAAGGGAAAGGGAAAGGGAAAGGGAAAGGGAAAGGGAAAGGGAAAGGGAAAGGGAAAGGGAAAGGGAAGGAAGGGGAGGCGCTAAAAGAAAAAGCTGAAGCAAAATATTGTCTTGATTCACTTGCTTCCCGTTTCTCATCCTGAATCTACTTTTTATCTGGATTCACGGGAAATTGAAAAGTGCCTGTTTACTATTGTATGATTTCAGTAAATCTTTCTGTTGATTTTGTTCTTAATCTGCATGTCCTCTTTTATCATGCATTGTCATAAACATAGTAATTAGTAAACACTTTCTAATTTCAATAACTGTATTACATCTTGTTTTCTTTCTCATGACAGGTATAAGAATGATCTCCAAACACAAAATCTATATAATTCTCTTTCAGTGTTTTATCAGGAATATATTTTATTTTGCAGAGTCCAAATAAGCAAATAACTGGTCTGTAAGTACATTATAATTACAGATTACAGCCTAATTAGAGAGTTATTTATGCCTGAAGATTACGTACTAATTATACAAGAAGTTATTATGGAAAAGCTGGCAAGTGCAATAGAAGCAATTGCTATAAAATTATAAGTAGATGCCATTTTATTTTATGATTATTTGCACCATATGAAGTAACAAGTTGCCAAATATCAGACCAGGATGGTTAGTCACATCTGATAGCTTTGACTTTTTCACAATATTAAGTCTCCAAGTGTGCCAAGAAACATTTTACTATTGCTTTGCAATGGCACAAACATCCGAGCACCTTCTTGCACTACAATTAAGTGCCACAACAAACATCTGCTATGTGGAGTTTGTACAACTCTAATCTTATCCAAGAGGAAAAAACATTTATGTAGTCTCTTGCTTCAGTCATGTTTCTTTTTTTCCTTTCTTTTTTTTTCTCCCCCCTCAGCTGTTTTTCCAGGTGCTCTCCAGTCTATGTGCTTGTCAAAGACAGCAAGTTGTGTTATTTCCACTAAGAACTGAAGTAGTGATGCTTGTGACAGGCCCAGGATCTTGCTGAAGTTCATCTCACAGCCTAAGAACCAGCCAAGCAAAGTAATGTCTCCTCCACAAATGTCTGAAAGTGTCCTTTTGCCTGAGGAGAGTCAGAGCCAGCTATGATTTCAATCTCAAATTTTAGCCAAACCTTCATCTGTTGAAACATCTTGAATAGTTAAACGTCATAAAAAGACCCAATACATTAAAATATATTTAATAAAATTTTTTGTTTAGATTAACTTCCTCCTTAATTTGAAAAGGCTAATTACAATGGGATATTGAATAAATTACTCTGCTCATTTCAGATGAGTCAAATAACCAAATAAACAGAAATGTTCAGGCTGTTCAAAACTAAAGTGCATCTATATATACACAAAAGTGTTTTCCTACCAAATCTGTAATATTTGAATGAGGAAAAATATTTTGAAAGTGGAGTAGTTCACAGTCGAACATTTGTAGTGAAAATCTGGGGAAGGAAAAGTTGACTCTATGATGTGCTAATGGTGTTTCATTATGTTCTTCTTAAGACACTTTTTAAAGAAAGTGAAATCCAGTTATCCACTCATTTGTTCTGGGAGAAAAGTCAACCTTGTGATCTTGTTGTAGAAGATTCTGACTCAATTACAATTTAAATATTTCATAGCAAATGGGACAGAGTCATTAGAAGACAGTGAGGGACACTAAGATTCTTCAGAAAGTTTTATGAAGACAGAGGAAAACTTGTTTAAAACACTTCTGTAGGTTCAAACAGAGGACTTGGATAGTGCTGCCTCCAGTAGAACCGAAACCCACAAACTGGATACGTTTAAAGAAGGTGTCTCTCAGTCTTTCCTATCAGAGGTCTTCTGCATTACATATTTATTTTAGTGTTTACTCTATAGCGTATGTTGGTGGTCATGACACAATCCTGAGGGACAAACTGCCTTGATCCCACCCCCTTTTTCATTTAGTATTTCATGCGAAGTAGCACATTTTCAAGAAGTACTGGAAATAGAAACAAAAGCAGAGTGATTGGTGCACTGTCCTTTGGTGTAACAGGGGAAGAGTTCCAAACTATGTCTGGAAAACTAGGACTGGTCCCTCACAGTCTGGCCAGCACTCGTTCAAGCACCAGATAAAAGAAAAACAATCTCTCCTCTAGTTCTTTTGTGAATTCACCTGGGAACAGTGGTTTGTTCTCTCCCTACCTCTGGTTGAAATTATTCGGAGAATTAAGGTCAAATTATCAAAGCAGTTTTAAGATGTCTACAATGCCATTGTTAGTGAAAAATTTATGCTCTGAAAAAAAAGGTGTTCAGGTCTATATGTAAGAGACCTTAGATTATAATTTCTTTAAAACTTCCTCTTTCCCTAATTCAAAGGAGACAGGAGAAATAGTGCTACTTCACTGTAACGGGCAGCTTTCTCTTCATTATTCTTTTTGTCACATTTAAGATGGCTAAAATATGCCAATATGTTATTCATTCTATGGGCAAACTAATCACTTTGTTTTGTATTACATAGTAATCATTTCTGGAGTTTGTCACTGAATCAAATGGGTCAAGTTTTCAAACGAATTCACTATTTTCCATTTTTCCTGCATTTTAGCGTTCAATATCAAGCTATTTAAAAAGCTTTATTGTTTGGAGCAGCAACCAACCACAGAACCTGCTAGAGTCGGTGAGAACGGTGGCAAGCTAACCAGTGTTAGTAGGTAGTCTTAAAAATATCAACTATATGGGCCAAATAATTAGCTAGCGTAAATAATTTCAAAGGATTTGTTTCAGTCTAGATCAGTTTCATGGAGTATTTTATCCTAAATAAAATCTTTGAGTAGCTTTTGCCCTTTTGAATTATTTCCCTCTTATGTCTTTGGTGATACAATGTCTTTTTTAAAAGAAGATAACACATTAATAGCAGCAAAGCTATTTTATGAAATCACAGTATTTTTTCTTGACATTATTATTACAGGAAAATTGCTTCTAACATAAGGCCATGTTTATAGAGGTAGAGGTGCTTAATATTATTTCCACAAGTAATTTATAAGGTTCAGGGAGAGCCTCATGGGAACTAGTTATTTTTATTGTGCTTGGCGCATGTAGTAGCATTTCCTTTTCTAGTATTTTAGACTTCTCACTGTGACCCAGAGGTGGTGTTCAGTATTATAAAAGAAAAAAAAAGAAAGCAGAGACTGTATTTACCTTGTTTGAGCTCTGTATGCAATTCCCCCTACATGTTGGTACAGAGGAAATCATGTGTACTAGAGTCCTGATACTTTGACAGAGGGGAATTACAGTGGCCATTTCCTCCAACTTCAGTGGTCATTAATGTTTTATGAAGGGAAAAGGAACTTTTTGACATTTGGTAAGGACAGTTTCTAATTAAGGTTTGGATTCAACAAGGCACTTATATTCTAATGGGACTTAGACACATGCCTGCCTTGTCCCAAATATTCCCTCTAACCACTAAACCACAGAATCAGGTGTTTTTCTTATTCACTCTTCTCCTGTCCCCAGCACACCACCCACCCACCAAGCTTTTCTCACAGCAGCCTATCTTGTGAGACAGGCACAGAGGCTATTGCTATTCACTGTGTGTTTTTAGGCTATGTTATACACAATGTACACTACAGGCATCCAGCACAGCTAGAAACAGCATAGAAAACAGGAGGTACTGGACTAAGTGGTAGGACTAAATTGCTCACTGAAGGCATACCTTCTACTTATTGGGGAAATATATCAACATCTAAGCTGTAGGCTCCGCTTTGCAGACAGTATGAATGCACATATGTTTTTTTACTGACAATGCTAAAAACAGATAGGGTGTTTTGAGTTACAACATATTGAGATACAAAGTGAAATTAAACATTTAAATTGATTGCACTAATTAGATTATTCCAACACAGTTAGAATAAATAAGATGTAGGAACTTATTAGAAAAAAAAAAAAAACAAACACACCACCAGGCTGTCTGTAAATAAGCTGTCTTGTATAGCTGTGTGGGTTTCCCTGCTGAGAATAATGCTGAGCAGACATTTTTGGAGCTCAACTTGGAAGGTAAATAATGTTTTAGGATGTCTTTAGGTAACCTAAGTTGCAAGTGTGAAATATGGCATATTGTAGTTGTATGGAATGAGAATCAAATTTCATTGTCTTTGGATGCTGGAAGATGGATTGCCCTGTTTACTATTGAGGTTGCTTTATGATAACCTTTTCTCCATGTGCTATTCTGAAAGTTAAGAAAAAAGAAATACTGTAGTGAATCCTCTAAATGTGGTAAGACTTGCTTACCTAGGTCTATGGAATTAGGGAAGACAGATCTTGACAGGAAAAGCCAAGATAAACTATGACTTAAGATTGAACAATGGAACTGCTGTTTGCTGATGGGTTTTAGGGAGAAGAGTATAACTTTCTGAGACTTTTGGAGAAGTTGTTGCTGATATATACCTCTGGGGTTTGTGCTGCAGATCGAAGAGTAAGTTTTTCTTCCAGATGTGGAAGTTCCAGAAAGTTTATGCTTTCAGACCCTGTTGTTTGATTGTATTTCCCATTGACAGGCATGATTTATCTCCTCCCTCAGAATAAAGATATTTCTGAAAAGACACTCAGAGGTATTTTCCTTTCCCCTACATAAATGCCAGAAGTTCTTCAGAAAGCTCTGAATTGTGGTCTAGGAGCCTGCTGTCTGAAACCTAGTCCCTATGGTTGACAATTTTTATATATATTTTTTAGTATTTTTGAGCTGTTGTATACTTGCTAATTAAAATCTTTTTCCTTCATTCTCAGTTCTAATGTGATTATATTTAATGTTGTTTTATTATTTTGCAATTTCAGAAATATTAATGAGACATAGATGTGTTTATGGTGTGATCATTTGCATGGACAAATGACATACCTTTTTTATAGCAGTTTTAAACTGTAGAATAAAATACCCTCAGCTGTAATGTTTTGATTTGTGCAAATTAATAAAAAAGGAATATGAAGAGGACATTTCACAAAGAGTACTTTCAAACTCTAGAACATTATAATGATCTCAGATTGTGTTATTTTCAGGCCATATGAATGGAAAAATATCATCTGAAATTTAATGCTCATCAGTGTCAAAGACCTCATTTATTTTGTGGAAAGAGACATTCTAGAGTGTTATATTTACTATGATTTAAGCCTTATTTTACGAAATGTGAGGGAGGTTACTGATTCATTTTTATGTAATGGAAGCTCACAAAAAAAAAATACAGTCTTTCGATGTTCATAATATCACAATTAAAAGCTAGCCCCATTGTAGATAAACTAACTAGTATAAGACATTGCACTATCCCAAATTACCTGAGAATCTTATGTTAGAAACATGTCATGTTTCCAGAGATGTGAGGATCTGCACTTCAAAAGCATCTAGTAACTTGAGTAAGAAGCAAAAGAAGTTAAAAAAGAGCTCACAGAATGCACTATATCTTCAGGAATTATTAAGCATAAGATTTCTAAAATTCGTTCCCCTTAAAGAATCTCGTACTACGTCCTCAAAGCAGAAAGTAATGAAGAGTCTCTGAAAACAACATTTGCCTTCTGTTGTTTCAGTTGAAAGGGCCTTTACGTCCCTTTCACAGTATCACACACAGTATCACAGTATCACAAGGTTGGAAAAGTCCTCTGAGATCATCAAGTCCAACCTATGATCCAACATTAGCACCCACTCATCATCTAAACCATGGCACTACGCACCTCATCCAATCTGTTTTTAAAAACCTCCAGGGACGATGACTCCACCACCTCCCTGGGCAGTGCATTCCAATGGCCAATCATCCTTCCAGTGAAATTTTTTTCCTAATATCAAGCCTAAACCTCCCTTGATGAAGCTTGATACCATGTCCTCTTGTTCTGTCACTGATCACCTGGGAGAAGAGACCAACCCCTGCTTGCCTACAGCCTCCTTTTAAGTAGTTATAGAGAGCAATAAGGTCTCCCCTGAGCTTCCTCTTCTCCAGGCTAAACAATCCCAACTCCTTCAGTTTCTCTCCATAGAGCTTGTGCTCCAGCCCCTTCAGCATCTTCGTTGTTCTCCTCTGGACACAGTCCAGCATCTCGACATCTCTCTTAAACTGAGGGGCCCAGAAGTGGACACAGTACTCAAGGTGCGGCCTGACCAGTGCCGAGTATAACGGGATGAAAACTTCTCTAGTTCTGCTGAGAAAACCATTCCTGATGCAGACCAGGATACCATTGGCCCTCTTGGCCACTTGGGCACACTGCTAGCTCATGTTGAGTTTCCTGTCTACCATTACTCCCAAGACTCTTTCCACTTGACTACTCTCCAGCCAGTCTGTCACAAGCCTATAGTTCTGCAAGGGTTTGTTGTGCCCAAAGTGTAGAAACCAGCACTTGGACTTGTTAAACTTCATCAGCCCATCTCTCCAGACTATCAAGGTCCTTCTGTAAGGCCCTCCTACCCTCCAGTAGATCGACACTTCCTCTCAGCTTGGTATCGTCTACGAACATGCTAATGATGGACTCAATCCCCTCATCCAGATCATCAACAAAGATGTTAAACAGGACCGGGCCCAACACTGACCCCTGGGGAAAACCACTAGTGACCAGCCAGCAACTGGATGAGACATCGTTCACTATCACTCTCTGGGCTCGGTCAACCAATCAATTCCTAACCCAGCACAGAGCACTGTCCAAGCCATGGGCTGCCAGCTTCTCCAGGAGTCTACTGTGAGGAATGGTGTAAAAGGCCTTGCTGAAGTCCAGGTATACCACATCCACAGCCTTCCTCTCGTCCACCAGCTGAGTCACATGGTCATAAAAGGAGATCAGATTGGTCAGGCAGGATCTGCCCCTCCTAAATTTATGCTGACTGGGCTTTATCTCTCGGTCATTCTGCAGGTGCTATATGATTGCACCCAGGATTATCTGCTCCATAATTTTACCTGGAACCGAGGTCAGACTGACAGGTCTGTAATTATCTGGATCATCCCTACAGCCCTTCTTGTGGATGGGCGTCACATTAGCCAACTTCCAGTCATCCAGGACCTCTCCAGTGAGTCAGAACTGTTGATAAATGATGGAAAGCGGCTTAGCAAGCTCGTCTGCCAGCTCTCTCATTACCTTAGGATGGATCCCATCCGGCTCCATAGACTTATGAGGATCCAAGTGGCTCAGCAGGTCTCTAACTTCTTCTTTCTGGATTACAGGGGAGATATATTCCATCCTGACCCCATCCACCACTTCAGAAGGCCAGTTGTCCAGTGGACAATCTATCTTAGTGTTTAAAATGGAGATAAAGAAGGCATTAAGAACTTCAGCTTTTTCGTCATCTTTAGTTACTATATTTCCCTCGACATCCAATAAGGAGTGGAGGTCATTTCTGCCCTTCTTTCTGCAATTAATATATTTGTAAAAACACTTCTTGTTGTCCTTAACAGAAGTGGCTGATTTGAGCTCCAGCTGGGCTTTTGCCTCCCTAATTTTCCTCCTACATGACTTAATGATATCTTTCAACATAACCTGATTATCAGCCCTTCTTTCCAAAGGCAATACATCCTCTTTTTCTCGTTTAGCTCCTTCAGAAGCTTCTTACTCATCCAGGCTGGCTGTCTGCCCCTATGGCTTGTCTTACGGCACATTGGGACAGCCTGCTCCTGTGCTTTCAAGATTTCATTCTTGAAGTAACTCCAGCCTTCCTGGACCCTCTTGTTTTTAAGGGCTATAACTCGATTATCTCATGGTTACTGTATCCCAGACAGCCTCCGACCACAACATCACCCATCAGCCCTTCTCTATTTGTAAACAGCAGGTCAAGGAGAGCCTCATCCCTGATAGGCTCACTCACCAGCTGTGACAGAAAATAATCCTCAATACATTCCAAGAACCTTCTGGACTGCTTCCTCTCGGCTGTGTTAAGTTCCCAGCAGATATCTGGGAGATTGAAGTCTCCTAAAAGAACAAGGGCAGCCGATATAGAGGCAACTTCCACCTACTTAAACAACAATAGATCCACCTCTTCCTCCTGATCGGGCGGTCTGTAACATACGCCAACCAGGATGTCAGTCTTGATTGCCCCTCTGACTCTTACCCATAGGCACTCAATTTGGTCATCACTAATCTCAACTTCAACGGCATCAAGAGTTTCCTTTATATAAAGGGCCACCCCTCCACCCCTTCTCTCCAGCCTGTCTTTCCTGAAGAGTTTGTAGCCTTCCATGACAGCACTCCAGTTATGAGAGTCATTCCACCACGTTTCCGTGATAGCAACTATATCATAGCTCTCCTGTCAGACCAGGACTTCCAGCTCCTCATGTTTATTACCCATACTGCGTGCATTAGTGTACATGCACTTAAGTTGGGTTACTGGCTTCACCCTTGATGATGACTCACTCTCTACAGTCATATCACTGGTGAGCCTGGTTACATCCCCTTCCCACTTCAGGCCTAGTTTAAAGCCCTCTTAATGAGCCCTGCCAACTCCTGAGCTAGAATCCTTTTGCCCCTTTTGCTTAGGTGGGACCCATCTGGATCTAGCAGCCAAGGTGCAGTAAAAATTTCCCCATGATCATAGAAACCAAAATTTTTCTTCCAGCACCACCCTTTAAGCCATTTGTTAACAGCGTGGACTTTCTTGTTCCTTTCACTATACACCTCTGACACTGGAGGAACTGAGCAGAACACCAACTGCACTCCTGCCCCACTGATTAATTGGCTTAGCTCCTTAAACTCCTTTTTAATCACTCTGGATCCCCTCTTTTCCAGTTCATCACTGCCAACTTGTACAACCAACAGGGGACAATAATCTGAGGAGCAGCAGACCTCCCTGTGGGATGGGTCCGTCCTACATATAGGACCCTCTGATCCTTTTAAAAGGGAGTCACTTATTACAACTACCCTCCTTTTCTTTTTAGTACTAGAGGTTCTGACTCGCCTTACAGATGGAGCAAAATCGAGAGGTTCCCCAGTCAAATTACCTTCTTCAATATCATTATCCCGAGCGTCAAATTCTAGAACCCCAAATTTGTTTAGTAAGGGCAACAGGAAAGGCGATATCTTGAAGGGAGTTGGTGGATGGGAGGAAAATCTATTACTCCCATGTGAGCAGACCTGCTCCCATTCCTCCTCAACAACTAGGTCCCTCCCCTCATCCTGTCAGCTCTTCTGTCTCCTGGGAAGTATTACTGGGGGCAGAAAGGGTGCAACTCCACCAGTCTATCTCCCTTTTGCTATCACGAATGCTTCTCAGCCTCTCTACCTGATCCTTAAGATCTGCAACCATAAGCAGCATATCACTGATCTGTTCACACCTTATGCAGGTGTTATTTAGGTTGTCCTTGGGTACCACGAGCAGGCTAAGGCATTCCCCGCAGTCCACAGTTTGGACACTTGCATCCCTCAATGGAGACACTATTTGAATAGACACACTCCTGGTAGCAATGGTTTTGGTTCGCCTGGTCACCATTGCTGGTCAGGGGAGCAGGAAAAAAAAAGAAGTAGAAAAAAAACAAAACCAAGCCACCTAAAAAACACCCCTAACAGAAGAGCACCTGCTTACCCTGCCTGCGTGAACTGCCACACAAACTGCCTCTCTGCGACCCTGTTTGCCTGCTCCTGTTCGCAGCGTTCAGGTTCGTTACCTTATTAAACTGCAGAGCCACGCTCTTCTGATGAGCCGTGCTCCGGTCACTTGCGCTCCCAAGGAGACATTCAGTTACATAAGAGTATGATTTTCATTAAATAGGGAGATGTAGTATTTGAAATATTAATTCAATCCAGTCTTATACTCTAAGGACTATTAGGTGCTTTGAATGCATACCACAATGTCAAGATGTAGCCTTATCTTTTTTAAATCTAAAAGTGGTAAATAAAATTAAAATTATTTTTCCTTCATGCAGGATAAAAAGTGAAGTATCTGGGTATCTCTGTTAAGAAAAAAAAGTTTGTATTTCCTAAGTGTAACCTTAGTGTTATAATTTACTGTTTTACTTGAAGATGTTTATGCCTGCCTGCAGCTCTTCAGCTATAATTAAAAGAGTTTCAGGTCACTCGGTCAGCATTTTTAATCCTTACTGCTCCAGGGTGCTCATCATATGGGAATATTTTCTCATGAGGAAGAGGGTTCAGCACTTTGCTTTTGACTTTTAATACCTACACAATAAAAAAGGGGGAGTTTTGTTCATTTATTTATTTTGTTTTTGTGCTGAAGAGAGAAACTAATGATTCCAGCAGTAAAGTCATTAACACAATGAACATGTACTGATTTTCTTGGGGGAAGAAAACAAAAAAAAGTTTTCAAAGGTAGGCACAGGGAATTATTCTCTGTGGAATGAAGTGCCTTCTTTCCACCATTACAGCTAATAAGAGCTTAAGGGGAACATTCTTCAGTTTGAGGCCTCTAACACCATAAAACACAGTAGCAGCCTCAAGTAGGTGGGGAACTCCCACACTGATAAATCATCTGTGAAGGACTGAGGAAGTGCATCTTGCAAGGTAGTGCAGAATAATCCTGTTTTGTGTCTTAGTTTTGATCATCACCTGAGCAAGGAAGTAGGATAAGGCAGAAAATGTAGGAATGTCAAAAGAAACAAAACAAAGACCTTAAGAATTGGTAAGAATTTTCATTGAAAATTTCCAATTCCATTTCCTTCATTTCCTTGCCCAAAAACTCCTTGATGTTTTATTTGCCCTGAACAACGCATATCAACATTTGCACTTCATGTATGTTTGGGAGCTCTCCCAAACAGTAGCCTAGATCTTGGTGGGAGTCATATGATTACCTTTGAAAGTTCATAGTGTAGGTACTACCATGAGGAAAAAATGTTACAATAATCAGAGTGAAAGTAAGAGTGAATAAAGTCCTGGCCAGCAGAGATAGTGAAACTGAGTATCCTCCTGAAAGATATCTTTTTGATCCAGGTAATCTCATTCTGTGTTGCAACTACTGTACAGACTGAATTTCTTGATCTCCCTTGAACATGATGAAAGTAAAGAAGGCAAAGAGACTCATAAAAGGGAAGGTGATGGAACTTGTGTCTCCACAGTGGCACCTATTGACACTTTTGTGTTTTAGAGATATCTCATGTGACCACAAGCTGCTGTCCCAGAGCAATGTGGATCTGCTCTAAATCCAGTTCTGCTTTGGCCAGGACCATGCAGACATCTTGGTTTTCCTAAGTAAGCTCACTATATTTCAATGCTTAGGCAAATTCTCTTAATTTATTGAGGATGAGTTTGATGTCTTATGCCAAAAAACATGTCTACACCTCCCCAAGCTCTTTGTATCTTGTAGGTATGTAAAATTATGTTTCTGGAAGACATAACACCACTTCACATTTCACTAACCCCCTTTTTCCAATTGAATCTACTGTGGCTTTTTTATTATTATTATTTGTTTCATTTAAACAAAAGCAAAGGTAAAAATGAAACATAACAAAAAAAAAACAACAAAAAAAAATACCTCTGGAACCAAAAAAAAAAAAACAATCAAAAAACCCAGAGAAATACCTTTACTATGAGCACAGATACTCTAACATTGCTGTGTGACATTAAAAAGAGTCTTATCTGCCCTGAAGGAACAGATTTTAAGAAGAAAAAAAGACAAAAATAACCTCTTGTTTATAACCATCTAAAAAATAAATGTACCATTTCTTTCTGCTTAATAGGACACATCAGAAAAGCCAAACATTAAGATCTAAGCCAACTGTGGTAGTTGCTGGAGCTGCAAAATTCAATTTCTTGACTGATGGAAGGCCGTAGTTAAATCCAGAACAGGAAAACCGAGCTTGAAGAAGAATTCAATGTGGTGTAGAGGAGGAAGGTGAAGAGACAGAGGTAGACAGGCTGTCTATAAAGAGAGCTCTAAACAATACAGAGGGGAAAAAAAAACAAACAAGCAAAAACCTCTCTAAAAACCTAAGCAAACACAGAGGATAAATAGAAAAGGAAGAAATAGCCAGATGGCCACTGTAAGTTGGATCACCATAGTCCTTGAGAGCACTGGAGGTAAATGTGTCAATGTAATTCATCAGTTGAGAATATTGTTAGAAAGCCAGCCCTTGAAGGATCCATAAAAGGGTTTTTCTCCAAATTATTTCCCTGATTGAATGCTCATTCACAGTGAAAAATGTGACAGCAAAATCAAACAGCATCATTGTCTATAAATTTGCTGTAATTTCAAAGATCCTAGTTACAATAAGAGCTGCAGCATGTGGCTGTATATGTATGTTTTTATGACTTTGGAAACATAGAAATGTTAACCAATACTCAAAAACCCACTGAGTTCTGAGTAATTACTGGCATTCCTCCTTTCCCATGGGAAATGAGGAGAAGAGAGGTCACAAGATTTTTGTGAAATTACACAGGGAAATCTGGAGACAAGTGAGGGAACAGTAAGCACAGAGGTTAAGACAGGGAGCCAGGATTGCTGCAGGCCCTTGAAGGGATTTAGGTGGTCTTCACTTATCATTTTTGAGCTTTGAATCTGGCCAATGGTATATTTTTTTGAGGAGAGGGGGGCAGGCGGGTGGCAATTCCTATGGCCTAAAAATAACAGCTTTTAAATTGACACTGAGGAGGTGGAAAGATATGGCAATCGACTACAAGTGAATACTCTGTAAGAAACTGGAAACTGAAATGGAGAGATATGACCTGACATACAGAATCAACACAACTGGTGTATGATTTATTGATTATGGCCTGTCATATGAGAGGGCCTCAGCTAGCTGGAATGCACAAAGAAAAGCAGTATTTTTCTCTCTATAGAATTTGGCATTTGGAAATTGCATACACTTTGCCTTTACAGTGATTACTCACTCCACACAAAGGAATATGTAGCTTTTGAAGGCAAGCATGGTGCAAACAGTGTGATTTTTTTAGCTGTCAACACAAAAAGCTGTGGATTGTGCTATTGATTTGCACAGAAATCTTGGAGGGCCAGAAAAGTAACTGATGGGAAGCAGATAAGTGCAAAGTCTGTATGCATTTGTGACTATGGAACAAGATACTGAAGAACACAAAGACCACTACCATGAACAAAAATATCCTTTCATCTCCTTTGAATGCACTGGTTTTGTCTTTTTTAATTCTACCTTCTTTTATGATTTGGACAGTAACGTGTACAACCTGTACTCCTAACCTTGAAAAATAACTTCAGGGTTATCTGTAGAAAAATAGCCCAAAAGAAAATATTCACAGAGCAAGTGATCCAACTGCAGCCCTTTTGATCTCAATGGAAATTTGACTTCCAGAATCTTTGAACTAAAATCAATAAACTGCCAGAAGTTCAGCAGAGGCCACCAAGGTGCTTCGGGCCCGAACACTTAGCTTGTGAGCAGAGGCTGAGGACCAAAGGCTTGTTCAGCCTGAAGACGTTACACTGGGTACCCTAGCAACAGCCCCCAGTACACTATGGGGAGATCACCAAGAAAATGGAGCCAGGCTTTTCACAGCAGTGTGTGGTGGAAAGGTGAGAAACAGTAGCTGCAAGTTAAAAAAAAATCAGGCTGGATACAAGCAAAAAAATTTTCCCTTCAGAACAGACAGATGGCAGAGTAGGTGGTCTAGAGAGGTTGTGTTATCTCCATCCTTGAAGGTTTTCAATACCTGATGGGACAGTGCCCAGAGTAATCTGATCTGACCCTTTAACTGATGCTCTTTTAGAAGGAGTTTGGGCTCGGGGCCTCCTGAGGTACCTTCATAGCTGATCTTCATATCTAAGTGCTTCAAGAACTCACGTTAGCTGAAAGATATATTAGTGGTATGAATACTTACCAGAAGATGGAATATAGACATAACGTTAAAAATAATAGAGAAAGCTTTTTGTTTTCTTTTGTTTTTCTTAAGGTTCAACCTGGAGAAGAGGAGACTGTGGGGAGACCTCATCATAGTTTATTACTTCCTCACATGGGAAGAAGGAGATGGTACTGATTTCTTCTCTCTGGTGACTAATGATAGCATCCGAGGAGATGGCAGGAAGATGTGTCAGGAGAGGTTGAGGTTGGATATTAGGAAATCTTTTTCACCCAGAGGGTGGTGGAGCACTCTTCCCTCCTCAGGGAAGAAGTAAAGACACCAAACCTGTCAATATTCAAGAAGCATTTGGACAATGTTCTCAGACAGATAGTGTGAATGTCGCAGTTGTCCTATGCAGAGACAGGAGTTGGATTTGATGATCCTTGTGAGTCCCTTCCAACTCAGGTCATTCTATGATTCTATGATCAAATTTCAGTATTGGAATATTTTATTAAAGTATGCTTGATTTATAAGAAGAAGGATAATTATCCTGATGGATAATCAAGCTTTTCACAGAAAAAAAATCAAACTGGTATGTGTTGGTGCTTGGACATTTACGTGTACGTGAGCTTGAAAGAAAACTGCTCTCTCTCATTCATGGTAATAAAGCTTTCACATTATAGCTGGTATCCTAGAAACTATTGCAAATTGACATTTATGCATCACATATGAGGAAGATATAATGTTCCTTACAGTTACCTTTTAAAAAAAACAGAGAAAAATCCAATTTTTTAAATAGGACATTTAAAGTAATTTCAATTACATATTTCTTGGAGTCTAGTAGACAGTGCACACTGAAAATCCAGGAATGCTGCAAAATCAGAACCTATAGTTTTAATAAGTAATTCTGAACTTCCAGGATATTATGGATCTCCTTGTAAGCTGCTGAGGGGCCTAACTATTAATATTCAAATTGTCTGTTTAGAATAAGAAAGTGTATCTCACTATCTCACAGTGCTATGCACTGCAATTTTAGGCAAAGAGGTCTGTTGGGATCCTGAGTATACCTCTACAGGCTTCAGAACATTCTTCTTTGCCTCAACAATGGTTTTAACTGAACAAACATACAAAAACCCTAAATATCATCTATTTAAAGTAATAAGTTTATTTTACTCTCTTAGGGACTCAAACATGAATTTAATGGGGTTTAATTAAGACTAAAATAAAATCAGCATGTAAATATTTCATAGAATGTTTATGCTATAACATATTTGCATTATTTTCTTTTCAGTTTAAACATCATTTCTACTTACATTTCCATACAGGGTTTATTTTCTTTATATCCATTTGAATGATGTAGACCTGCTTTCGATAGCTACAATGTCTAGAGGACCTCTGTTCTGCTGAGTGATTTAATGGCCAGATCATCTAGAGCTGAACTCTATCTCATAGAGCTGACGAATCTTAAAATCTAGTTTTTGAAATTTAGTGTCTATTTTTTAGCCAGATCTGCAGACATCTATGAAAATTATTTCTTTGGAATAGTTCTAAAGGATAACCCTTGGCTCCAGAAAGCTATTTCAAGGTGATGCAATTGTGCGCCACTGAGTCTTGACAGAGAAAAGTTAATGAAAAGCCATGCGAAAGTGATAATATTTTTTCAGATTTTGTTAGGAAAGCAATATGCAGTATAACAATAATCATAGATTCAGTACTGATTGATCATTTTTGCTAAGTAATTAATCAAATTATCAGAGAAACCCATTAATTGCTATGTCCTTAGCATTTTGAACCATTAAGTGACATGTCTTCTGGACAAGCAGAAGGAAACTACACACGGGCTAGGAAATCACACAGCACACCAGAATTTATGCTTGGTATGAAAAATCACCCAGTGTTATTATCTTCCATCTCTTCCTTTATTTTTTCCTATGTGTTAACCTGTATGTGTAGTTTAGAGGACATTCTCCTCTTTTTCCATCATCTGTCAGTTTAAGGGTTAGAATAGAGCCAAATGGAGTCCTGTAAATCACACAGTTTTTATTACTTGAGTTTGTAGTTTGCTGTTCTGTATTTGTTTTTTATTAAATTTCAGAACTGGCCAGGGATTACTTGGTTTCTAAGGTGGGAAGCATTTGGCACAGCATGATTTAGACTGGTTAGCTGATGCCTCTGCCTGTTTCAGCTTCAATTTTTTGTAATGACTACTTAGCTCTTACTAGAGTCTGTAAACTAGTAGAAATGCTCTGCAACAAGAATAATAAAAGCATTGATGCAGATTCTGAGCAAACCAAGGATCACAAGGTGCAATCTGAAAGTACTATTAAAATTGATAAATTAGCACCATGGTTAACAGACAGCCAACAGAGACTTCTATTAGCCAAAAAAAAAAAACCAGAAGGATGGCTTAGTTACAGAAGTAGCATGAAGGCAGAAGATAAAGAGTAATAATTCCTTATACTCTCTTTCCTTGCAGGGTTTTAAGATTATAAATATTTGGTTTAAAAAAATTGCAAAAGAGAAAAGTAATTGGAATTTTGCCACTTTGGACCCTCATATGTAATTGTGGGCCAAAATAGATACATGGCTTTAGAATTTCAATTTGAAAAGAAAAATACAAAATATCTCAAGAATCTTCACCTCAATGTAAAAACAACAAGCAAAGAGATACATTTCACAATAAAAAAAAATACAGATCTCTGGTCTGGGTAAAACTGTGTAAGGTCCACTCATTAAACCGACAGAACTGGTGGGTCAGTGGCTGCTCTGAGAATGATATATATGTTCTCTGTATGTATCTTCTCTGTGACTCTCTTTTCCCTTCAAAATATTCTTGGAATCCACAACCAAAATGAAATCAGATTTATTAAACTTGCAAAATCTTTGGAAATATTATGGAAGGTGTTTTGAATATGCCATTGGGAAAAGCCTTTATTACAGCAACAAGACTCAGAGTTTGAATGTCTCAAACAGTCAGTCAGACATCTTTATAAATGACAGTGAGTGCAACTAGAGTACAAAAAGTCATGGGAAACCAGAGCTCTGTTTTTTCCAGTGCTTCCACTTTGGAAAGGAAATGAAATCTTTATGCCATACAACCGAGAGGATACAGTCATACATTTTGATAATATTTTATTACAGAAGCTTTAGAGGAGCTGAGAAGCCATTCAATTAGGTACTGTATAAATATATAATCCAAGAAGTTCTATTCTTGAAAGTGCCTGAAAAATAATAAAAAAAAAGAGAGAAAGGGCAATGTAAAATAGAAGCAAGATGGAGGAGAGGGTGAGAAATGGAGAGGAGCACAGATACATTTATTAAACCATAAATGATATTTGTTTTGTAGTGAAAAAAAAAGAGTGGTGTAAAATATAACCGTTACAACTAATTAACAAGGGAGGAACTGAATCACATAAAGACAGTAAAAAAAACTGGAGAAGAAATCTGTACAGAATTAGTATCTCCCCTCCAAGTACCCAACTCTGGTTTTAAAAATAGATTTGTTAGCAAATGTATGTGTTTTCATTAAAGATGCATGGTTTCTCTCAGTGCTCAGAATCTGTATGAGTATACAAGTTAGTTAAACCTACATGTTTATTCAGATTAAGCTTTCAGAATTCATTATACTTCTGCCACAATCACTAAATTCACTATAAAAATACTTTAAAATGGCTTAGAAAGATATGCCTGCCTAACTGAAGAGCCGAAGAGTAAAGTCTTCAGAAAGATCCAAGACCTCAGCCTAATTTCTTTGTTGTCCTAGGTTGCATAGCCAAATACAGAAGATCATTTCTAGAAACATAAAGACACTTTAAGATTTTCCCTCCCTAGCAGTTCTCTCCTCCTTTTTTCAGTAGATATCAAAATTCTACTGTAAGGCACAGTAACACAGTGTTTTCCTCAACTGCAGCAAATTTTATCTCTATAATTCTGGATCAGTTAAAGTAGTTGACTTTAAATTGCATCAAGGCTAATTCACAGATTGATTTCACTTCACAGATCTCTCCTGAGACCCTAATCACAGCTGTATATGATTTATGGTCAGTCTTTTGCAGAAGTCTTGGTCTCATGTGATTTTAAAAGGCAATGAGCAGATCTTAAAAAGCTGTCCAGCAAACATTTAACAATTTGTCCCAGATTCTCAAGCGGTATAAATTGAGATGGTGCCATGGATATGAAGGAATAAATTTACATCCACTGAGAGCATGGTCAGGATAATTTCTTCTTTGGTCCCATTCCCTAGTGTTTAAAAGTTTTCCAAGGTGCACAATTTACAGATTTCTCTCTAGTTATAGAATGACCAACCAAAGGTCAGAAAATGCCATCTCCACCCCACCCTTCTGAAATATTATTCACTTCCTGTTCATGCAGCGAAGAGTTTATACAGAGCTATAAAAATATATGCATATATTTAATGAAAACTTATAGAAGGATATTCTAAAAATATAACCTTTAACAGTTGAAAAATGTCTTTATGAAATTAATTTCCTAAACCCAAGATGGAGCGTGATTAGACTATAAAAAATGCACTTTATACCTGGAAATGTATGGATGATTTAAATGAGATAAGAATTGAAGCTGTGAGAAATTGAAACTATCAACATTTAATACACTTTATTTCACCGAATCGAAGTGAGCTTGAGTCAATTTGAAGTCCATTCACCAAAAACTATCCTAGATCGGCTGTGATGGAAACACTTTTATCACAAGATATAATGCAGTGACACTGTAGGATTAAGAGAAATAAGGTGAAGGAGAAAATTTGACACACACTGGCATACATTCCAAGGGAAAACAGTTTTCAACAAAGCTTTTAGTGAATTTATAGCAATAGACATAAAACACGGACTCTCCTTTTGGAATTAAGGCTTTGCTGTGATAGATAATATGCACAAATATTTCTAAAAGATGGTCAGTACCCTAGAAAGTTTACAAGTCTAATTAATGATAAAAACAACATTTGGATAAAACAAACAAATCTAACGAGTGCAATCTGTTTCATTTATCAAAAAAAAGCTAACTGAGAAGGAACTTGATTACAGTTCAGAAATACCTCTAGAGGGAGGAAATAGAAGGTAATTTTGTAGTTCTTAGTGTAACAAAGAAAGGCATAACAAGGAGCATTTGTTGGAAGTGAAATCCAAACAAATGCAAATGAGAAATGTGTGAGGAAATCATAGTAAAGACGATTAGCCCAAGAAACAAAGCATTAAGGGGAATAATGTTCTCCGTCTTTTCAAGTTTTTCAGCTAAATCTAAAAGGCTATAACAAGACAAGCTTTGGTTATACAATGCTTAGGTCATTGCCACACAGATTTTTGCAAACAGATGTGAGTTTGTGGTATTCTCCAAGGCAGTTATAAGCAGCACACCTGTACTGAAAGCCATTTGCCCAATTTGACACAGCACAACTCTCAAACTGTGACTGCTGTGAGCTCCTGTCTGTTTGCAAAGTGACTGGTACAAGTGTGATGAGGTGAGATTTCACTGTGGGCAGTAAACTGTAGGCCAGACCACATGGCAGCTGAAAGGAAAAATCTAGAAGGTAGCAGTCAGATTAGTAGGAGTAAAAAGGATTATCAGTTACCCATCTGCAACTAACACGAAAAAGCTGGAAAGACGTTTCAGCTATTTCAGTCCTTGTGAGTACCTATATTTTTTTGAAGATAAACCTTCAGAAGGATACCTATGAGCTTGTAAACTGGCTTACATCTCAGTCTTTGGTAAATTTTAGTTTTCTCCCAAAGTCACAAGATGAAGCACGTTGTATGATTTCAAGAACAAAACTTAACCACAGCCATGTCCTTTTTTCCCCTGTTTTGACAGTGGTATATCATAATTGATATATAACATGAGATGTCCAAAGTGTCCATCAAAATACCACTGGTACTCTCTCAATTTCACAATTTTTCCTCTCCTGTTGCTAGAAACACTTGTTTAGTTGTGCTGCTCAGAAGTACAGTATAGGACAAAACCACACTTAACAGTTTCTAGAAGAATGCGAGGACATTTCTTCCATGAGGTTTTCCTTCTCTGACAACCTGAAAAATTCACACATTTTAGTTTTCTTTTTTTTTTTCAGTGTAGAATTTTCCTTTAGGGTTTCCTTTTGTTGATTTTTTCCTTTGTGTTCCTCATCTATCTTTGAGGTGGCTTATAGTCTTTTTGGATTGATTTCAAAAAACTTACACAAGAACTTGAAATCGACTTTTGGAATTACAAGTGTATTTTCACAAAGAAAAAAGCCAAAACCAAACCAAACCAAAAAAAAAAAACCAACCCAAAAATATCCCCCCCTCACACTGTTTACTTAAAATGCTACAGGTTTTAGAACTTGAGCTTTACTGAAAAGACACAGGAAATCTACGTAGAACATTATTCCATATAAGGCTAGATGGACCTCCCAAAGATTTTAATTTGGAAATTACAGAAAAAAACAGAGATCTCTATTTGAAAATGGTCTTTTAAAAACAAACAAAAAAGCAAAAAACACTCCTACCATTTCTTGTTCTGTGTTAAGTTTTTTAATGACGAAAAGATTAAAACCACACCTGAAAAACATTTTTCTTCTTTTTGTAAAAAAAAAATAGATGAAAAAAATTGACTACATTGTATTTGGATTCTTTTTCACACTGAATCACCTGATGTGGACTTTGGAGTATCAACTGTGTCCAAAGGTGTGTGGGTCACAGCTGCATCATCTTCAAGGTGCAACACTTGGCATGATATGAAAGAGTTAGGGCTTTTGAAAAAGGCAGAAATTAGGGTAACTTGTGGGATGTAAATTTCAGGGCTGATTTCCTCCAAATCCCATTACCTAGATTCCCTTCTCTTACCAATGCAGTTTCATGGGAAGCTTTGTTGCTAAGGTAAAACCTTCATCTCACACCCTTGAGAGTAAAGATGTAGAAAGGAATTATAGCTTTTAGTGGTGTTGGCAATTTTGATGTATGTCTATACTAGGAAATTAAATTGTGCCAGTTTCCATTCCCACTAGGCAATTTGCCAAAAAAACAACGTATTTTACTGATATGGACATAGGCCATGCATTCATAGGTCCTGTGCTTGCCTGAGTTACTTATGGGTATAGCCAGTACCTCTAAACCTAATTCTCTAAGGGGAAGGAAGTCTACAAGCCTTTAATAGAGAGAAGAAAAAGAATATGCTTTTTCATTTAAATTATTTGCTCTTTTGACTCTTTCCTTCACCCCCCTACCATGGGTCCTCCAACAAAGAATTATAGTGACTGTGTAGTTAGATCCCAGAAAAAAAATACAATAGAAGGACAATAACACATTAGAGTAGTAGATATAAGACTCTATTTCCAACACATTGTACAGAAAACAGTTTGATAAATTCCTTAACATGTTTTTCAAATGGCTTTGATGGCTAACATTTGATTTGCATCAATGATTTAATCATAATCAATCAAAGAGAATAGTACTGAATGTAGACTGAGCGTGAGGACTGAAAGGCAATTGTAATAAAATGTAGCGACAAACACATAAAGCTTGTGCTTCTTTCAGTTGTCCAGACGGAAGTCAGAAGCAACTCCACTCTGATGAACATAGTCATACTGGATTAAAGCTGATGTAAACGATAGTAGGCTCCTGCTGCATAAGCTGAAGTAATTTCAGACTTAGCACTAAATTCTGATAAACATGCTACAATGCAGCTGTATGTTAAATAACTTATTTAGAACAAAACCAAGCCACTAATGCCTACATTTTTCTTCAGAATAATAGGTGGCTGAAACACAGTATTTCCGAAATAAGTGACAAGGAACGTTAGCTTTTGAAACATGTTTTATTCGGTTGACTATAATAACAGTAGAAAATGAAGAAAAAATTGCCTCAGATTCACAGAAAAGAATGTGCTTTTATGCAAAAGAGACATCAGACTCTGATACATAGAGTGAATTTAAAATATCTGTTCTGAGATCTATGAAGGTGTTTAGATACCTAGTTCCTGTCTTACAACATCTGAAGATCTATTTGGAGAAGAGAAAGTAGGAAGCTATCACAATGTTGGAGTAGGATATCCATATCCTGAGCTGTAGTTCTGTTTTACATGAGGACACAAAACAGAAGCCAAGGAGCAGTGGAAATTATATTCAATCTGTGCCTTTGGGGCAAAAACACCATAATAGCCAAAACACTGTGTGGAGAGGCCTTGACTCTCTTTCTAACAAGACCATTTGAAGAGCACAAAGCAAGCTTTCAGTCTCGGAAGTTCCATTTTATCGAAAACCAAGATAGATAGAAAATAAATTCAATCTTCCCTCATCAGACATTAAAAAGGGAAAGAATCATACACAAAAAAATCTCATTCCTGCTACATATCTTTGGGAGATCGGTTTTTTTTTGAGTCTTGGTCTCAAGTTAATACTTCCAAGGACTGACTGAACTGCAGCAAATTGTGCATAGTCTTCTATGAAAACATCTGTTACTTCTGAGTTGTAGCTATGATTACACACTGGGAAGGCACAACATTCCTCCATTCTTGTCTCCACCCCTGCCTCCTGCACGGACATTGAACCTACTCAGGAGGTAGCTTGCCTCCTGGGTAGGCCACCCATGCAAGCCTTGTGACTAATCTCCAGTCCTGCCTTTACCCCTGTGTCTTAGAAGGATCCCTTGGGCCTATATCGCAGCCTTGTCTCCATTCCTGTCTCCAGCTCCATCTCCTTTAGCCCTTTGCTGGCCTCCCAGGGTGTGTCCGAGACTTGGATCATCACTTGCTGTGTCTCCCACTGCTTCTGGACCCTCTAAGCAGTACCTGGCAGGATGCATTCCATGGGTGAGGGCATTGCATGTGGGTGGGTCGCCTTTGGGTCCCAACTCCATATCCCTAAGGGAACAGCTGGACTTTGCTGTTTGACCGAAGCTGAGTACACTGTCATATCCCATTCTGAATGTGGCAGGATGTGTGAGCTGGGATCTGAACAAGACCAGCAAAAGCGGCCCTTAGGTGATATAAGCATTTCAGTTTCTGGATGGCCTTAGGCAAATGTCTAGATGCTCAGCTACACCTAAAATGTGGTGACTTAGTAGCAGGGAATTACGAATCCAAGGAAGATAAACTCTAAAAATAAAAAAGCCAGAGTAGTCCAACCTCAGCAATCTTTAGAGTACACTGACACACACATCTTATCTCTGTTGTATTTAAAGAATCTTCATTTTATTTTGCCTTTTTTTTGGTGTTTATCTACCACATGGATCATAGCTTTCCAGTGACTTTCCAGTGTTTTTTTGTGACAATCTCCTATGAATTAGATTATAAACTCTTTCATGGAGGAATTCATGTTATAGATGTGTCCATTGTTTACCATAACAAAGGCTCTCTTTCAGCTTGAGGTCTCTAAGCACTACTTTAAGAGAATATAATCATGCCAGCAACAGTGAGGATGTCTGTGTAATTGTTAGTTTCAAACTGACTAATGATTTTGCAAGGACCTTTTAGTTTTCTGTGCCTCATACTTCCATACTAGCAATATCATATTTATGAGTGCCACAAGATAACACAAGATGATAAATCTTTCTGAGCATCAACTACCAAATAAGCAATACCTTCAGAAAGAATATATTCTTAGCAATGAAATCGTTCAAATTACTTGTGGTTTTAGAATTTTGACGGAGAAAGGGGGAGTTGCATTTGCTGCATTTGTATAGGTATTCAGATTCACATATGAATCTCCACCTATATGACTGGAATTCTCAGTTTGAAGGGCAAGAGTAGTCTAGTACAAGTGACAGAATATGATCTTATCTCTTTTTCTAACAGCTGCTGGAAGCATTTGTAATGAAAAAAAGCCACAGGGTGAAGTAGGTTGATATATTTGGGGTTCAGCATTTTGTTTAAAACCTGCTCCCAGAACTCCCATAATGATATGGGTGAATGTTGATTTCTATTAAATACATTGCAAATATGTACAACATGTTCTGTTCCTGGGAAGATGCAACTATACAGAGATATCACAGCTGAATTGCCAGAGAATTCAAGTGTGATGGGAAGGGGGAGGAGGAAGGAAGGAAGGCACAAAGAACAAAATGTCCCCACAGCCACCCACGAGGACACGCTCCTAGTGAGATATGAATCAGCAACAGTCAAGGAAGCCCTGATGCCTAAAGATTATGTAAGAATCTGAAGTAAGTGGTGTCACTAGCGCCTTTGGGTATTTCTCAGGCATTTAACTGTGTCATTTACCCTGAGAATAGATACCCTGAGCTCTCCTCTAGTTTATGAAGAAGACCAAGCAGCTGTTGAGGGTGATAACTTTCATAAGGAGGCTAGAGTAGACAGGCTTAGAAATTAGGCATCTCAGGTAAATGCTCTTTGGCTGTGCTGAATGTGAGCCTTAAGATTAAATCTGCTGTTGTGAACCACTCTTTACTATCCACTCTCATAGATCATGGTCTCCTTGGGAAGGTAAAACATACTCCCTATTCCAGTATTCTATTGCAAAGGATAGAAGTCAAAGGAATACAGATAAGGCATCATTAACATAACGATAAGACATTGTAAGAATAATCATAAAACAACAGACTGTAACCTATGTGCTAAAAACATATACCTCTGCGTTTTTGCTGACCTTTAGAAACAGGGATTTCTGTAGAGCCTTTAGACACAAGAATCAGTAATTTTTATTGCTGTCTTCTGCTCAGTGAAGTCAGAAGGGTTCAAAATATGTTCTTACAAATTGGTGTTTCTTAAGTCAGATATTTAACTAGCTCTCCTTGGCTTAGGAGTACGACCCTTTGTAGACCTTATCTTCCTGCACTGGAGGGGTCTAGAGTGATTTCATTATTGATATTAAGTACATGCAATACTGATCAAAACTAATAAATCACAATTTTTAACATATATTGCTGAGAAAGTAATCACAATTTTGATATTTAGCTGCTAATTTTGAAGTCACATTTGGCCTAAAGATGGTACTAGGTTGTGTATGACTTGGCTGTCAGTACCATAGGAGAACAGGAGGAGCAACTTTCTGTAAATCGGTTTAAAGTCACTTAGTTTTAGTGATATTTAGCATTTCATTTGAAGGACATCAGACAATAGCCCCTAGGCTCTACAGATGTCCAGACACACTGTAATTCCAGTTCACTTGTTTGCTTCTAGGAACAGCTGTCTTATACCCTTCTGAACTTCTCCTTGACTGTGGCAGTATAACAAGAGCAGGAAGACAGGGGAACAGAAATTAAAAGAAGTGTCAGATCAGCATTACTAGAAGCTGTGAGCTCAAATATGGCACAGTCATGGAATGAAATTAGATTTTTTTTTATAAGTCTTTACTTTTTCAGTGTCCATATGAACATTTTAGTAGTTGTCTTACTGTAGGTTTAGTAAGTTTTTTGGTAAAAGCCATGTTTCCAGTTTTAATTTTATTCAATGTCTAATCTGAAAATAGTGTTAAGGCAAGTAAAACCATCCAAAATAAGAAAAGATTTGTTGAAGTCGTTAGGCTGAAAGCACCAAAATTTGTACAGATCCCTGGAAGCACTAGTTCTCTGATCAGTTCTCCATCTAATTCCTTGCATATGACAGGTCAGACTGCAACCTTTTTCAGATTCTTGAAATCAAAGTGCTATCTATTTACAGAGAGCATTTTTTTCCATTTTCTTTGTTAGCTGTATGTTCTTGGATCAACACCAAAGTTTGTTTGAAAAGGAAAGTTCAAAGCTACTTGGAAGATTGGACACTGATTCTATTTTAGTTTTTAAATATATGATCAACAATTCATCATGGTTTCAGAAATCCACTGTAAAACTCGCTCCTACACCATCCACTCTTCATTTCTTGCAGTTTGCTTAGATCTGGTGTGTAAAGCTTTCAAAAGCTGTGGAACAGCCTATTTTGAGAGAACTTGTAAGCAGGAACACATTAATGGGTATCAGGTGCAGCTATGAATTTAATGAATGGTTTGTTGGAAATCACATTAAATAGCAACATCCATCTGCAGATGAGCTCTGCAATGTCCTTATTTCAAGACCAGGCAGATGGAGTATTTGCAACGCACTTACTGTTTTCTGGTTCATGCAGCATTGCTTGCTTGTAAATACATTCCCAATCAAGCTTGAAAAGATTTGAAGGTTGACTGTCCAGCCTTTTATTTTTGCAGCTTCCTCTTCAAAGTAATAAGTGTAGGAAGACTGTAACAAGGTTCATCATGAGAATTAAACAGGTTTAGGGTCTTGTCCTTCTCAAAAATGCCCACAAGCTTGTTTTTTTTTTCCTCTCATACAGCTTTAGCCTGAAGAATGGGGGGTAAAAAAGAAACTATAAGGGTTTTATTTTCAAATTGTCATTACTTTCTGATGTTAAAGTAAATTTAGAAGTTTCATATTTAACAGTCAAACAGCAGAAATACCTCATCAGGTGTCGGGACCAGTGGCTTGTTAGCAACTCACACTCTTTCAGAGCAACACTGTAGATCCATTTTTAATGATGATGCTCAAAAATATCACAATTTATTTTTATTTTGAGCCATTTACAGTCCAAATGTCTCCTACAATATTTATATATGGCTGTCTACTGGGGAAAGAAGAGGTGAAAACACTTTCCTAGGAAATTGTTTGTATGGTACATAAGTGGATAAACCAGACTGGTAGATACTACTTTCTTCCCTTAGTCTTTACGAAGGATATGGGAGGAGCTTACCCTCATATACTGTGTGAGTTTTAAGCTTTTTTTTCCTATGATTCAAATAAAAAGGATAACAGAGGAAAAGGAAGAGCGTATTGAATATTGATTTTTGATTCACAAATAAGGAAGTCCATTTGGGAAAGGGGCATAACACCCCCCCCCCTTTATTAATTATATCCTGATCCTAAATGACTGCTGAAAGTTGCTGATCAGTAAGTTTAGCCTCTTACCTACAACTGTTCCCTCTCTTGCTCTAGATAGCAGATAATTTAAATAGTTTTCAAAGGACCATGTTACTAAGTTGGTGAGACAAGGTTTCACAGAGACAGACAAAGGCAGTAGAAAGGTGTGAAAATGTTAATTGATCAGATTATGCTGCTTTAAAGACAGAAGGTAAAATATCTTTCTATAAAATTCAGTTCCTGAAAGAAAAATATGTCCTATTCCCACTTTCACTTCTACCATGTTAATATAGCTTCATTGACTTCAGGACTACATCCAGAGGACAAACAACATAAATACATAACACTGTTGAACTCAATAGGCCTCTGACGACTCATGTCAGTTGAAGTTGCAGTTTAGCTTGTTGTTCGCAGAAATTTCTAAACTTGGAAATTCTTTCTCACATTTCTAGAAAAGTCAAAATACATCTTTGTGAAATAACCCCATCAAAGAGTAAATGATGTATGAAATGGAATATCTCATCCATCCCAAACATGAAGAATATGCAGAGGAAGTTTTGTTGTTTTCATCATGCAGTTTCAAACATGTCCCTGATGCAGAACTATCATTTGTGAGGAGTAATGGGAGGAAGTGGTTGATACAGTCAGGTATAGCACTTCCATAGAGAGAGATTCAGATTGTATCCCTTCCTCATTTTATGTAATAAATACTGTCCTACATTCTCTCAAGTAACCTCCATTGAGTCCAATGGGTGCTGAGCCTGCAGTCCTGGTGATCTATTCAGGCCTATACAGATATTTTACGTTATGTTAAATTTTTATATATAAGTGATCCAATCTCTTAAGACATGTCTAGAATACATGATGAAATGACGTGTTAAAGATCCCTAAGCTTTCCATGAATTAACTGGCATATCTAGTGTGTTCACTTACAAGTGTATTGGCTCAGGTCACAAAAACAGTACTGAGTTAGTGGTTTGGTGATGTGTCTAAGTTAATATTGCTGGGAAGATATTGCTTATTCAGCACCAACTCTGCAATATTTTGCATTCATTTACCTCAGAAGTTCCACATTTCACCTAAATTCCACTATTTTGAAGTTAGATAACTGGCTTATGTGACTTGTTTGTTTTTATCACTACACAGGTCCAAATGACAGTTCATCTTACTGAATGTAAACATTCCTCTTAATAGCTTTTATGAGCTTAATCAGAGTAGAAATTGCCTAGAGGACTGATTTAAATCATATTGGTCTAGTGAGTTTAGGTGTGGTGAACCCCACCTGAATAATCATTTTAAATTTTCTGCTGTGTACAACCACGAATAGTACAAATGCTAAAAATGTTCATTTTGATTCTGCACCAGGAGAAAAATTAGTTCCAATAAGTTTTGGAACTTATAAAAGAAGCTGCACTAAGGCTGAGGAAGCTTCAGTAAAGGAGCATTTGTTTCCTGTCTCATTGGAATTCCAAAACTTTTCACATTTTTAGTGGCATGAAGATTTCATGTTATAATGTGATGGACAAATAAGCTTCACAAGTATGTTTATGATTTTGAAAACCTGAATCTGCAGGTGTTTTTGGCTTTTTTTTGTCGTGATTTCTGCTTTGACAACCATATCTGACCCCCAAAGGTCATAAGTTTAACCAGGATTGTACAACCATTCCCTGCCTGTCTCAGGAAGTTTTTTGCACCATAATATTACAGATGGGCATATATTGGATTCTGTGTGGTGACTATGTGGGGACTGGTCTCCCATAGCTCTCAGTCAACAAAGCAACTCATTTTCAGAATACAGGTGTTTAAATGTCTCTAAAATTCACACTGTTTTGACACGCATCTCTAAACTCATAGCTACCTCTACTATTCATTTGACTGTGAAGGTCTGCTTAACAGAGATGTGGTAGGAAATTTAGCCATCAGGCTTGGGGTGCTTCTGAGTTTCCATGCACTCTTCCTGAAGTTTTGTCAGAAATAGTTTACTTGTCTCTGAAAGCAGGATGATTTGATCCCTTTTGGCAGTCACTGTTTCCCCCACGTATTTAGTTTCGTTCCAAGAATGCCAAGAAAATGTTCTTTCTCTTAGAAAATAGTCTTCTCCCTGCCGAACTCAAATATCCTCAGAGGGCTTTGCTGTCACCTTCTGTAGTTTAAAACAACAGGATATCTCCTCTTCCTCCCACTAACGTTGAAGAACCTTGCACTGGGTTGCCTTTTAAAGCTTTTGAACAACAGTCTGCTATCTACATGCAGTCAGTGTCATACCGAAGAACAGCATTTGAGACCCTGAAAACTTCATTTGCTTTTTAGTAGAAGAAAATCAACATGCAGAGTTGTTATTAGATACCTTCAGCCTGCCTCTACCACTCCATAGGATATGGGCTGTGGCAGCTACTGCGGTGATTTCTGTTCAGTGTGGACACATCCAAGCTAACAAGAAAATATCTCGCTAAGGCAGAAGCAACCATTTAGCCTATCAGTTCCCAAATGTCACTTGATTTCTGTGCTATTTGGTCCAGTCTGGTCAGGTTCAAGCCACCTCATTCTTAAATGTATTTTTGCTAGTTTTTATGTATAGTGGTGCAGCTAAGAGAAATGGGACTGGGTAAGAAATAGAACATTTCCATATCTCACATTGCTTATCTACTTCAAGAATAAATATTTATCTACTTCCAAAAACGATGAAGGAGTTGACAAGTTAATGCTGAAGTGAACATAGTGTCAGCTGGCCAGAACCAGAGCTCCACAGAGGAGGTAACATGTAATTTAGGAGTTCAGATGAAAGTGAGGGAAAAGCACATGACACAGCATGAGCAAAGGAAGCATGCAGTTCTCTATCCCCAGAGCAGGGCATTGCAAAAAAGAAACCTCTTTCCTCTCCTTGCATTTGAAAGTTTGCGGGGCCTTTGTTAAAAAACAAATTTATCATGTGTTGATCATGTACCAGCTGAAGTTTTGTAAATGATAGTGGTGACCAGGATGTGTTTTGACTTCATTTAAGCCTTTTTTACTGCTTTCTAAAAGATATGAAATCATGTCTGCCAACTTCGGTTTTGAGTGAAGATCCATCTTACAACATTTGGAGAGAAGTTTCACTTAGAAATCTCTCATCTACTTTAGTAAAAAACAGACCATGAGATGTGATCATTATGAGCAGAAAACAGATCACCCCTGTCCTCCCATTCCTCTGTGGTAAGGAAGCCAGAGGATCACTTTCCCAAACAGATCATTTTGTGCCCTGGAAGACATATATATGGACACTGGTGCCAGTTCAACAGTGTCCTTGAAGTTCTTATGCTTAGTAAATACCTAATACCTGCTCAAACATTTACCAAAAAAGACAGGAAAATAAGGGCAAGATTCCTTCTAATAGCAACTACACAACAATAGTGCATTATATTATCCATGCCATCCCACACAATAGGAGAAAGAACACCTCTAAAAGATGTGGTGAAAACAGACAGCAGGAGATTTTGTTTTGAATTGCCGTTTTCAGAGAAATTGCCCCTATAGTCAATGCATTGTTCAAATTTGCCAATTTTCCAATGCTACACAGGAGGAAGTCAGAGTAAGAGCAATCAAAAATTCTGGTTTGATTTTTTTTAAAAAAGGCAAGTTGAAAAAAACTAGACTGACTATTAAGGAAGATGGAACAAACAAATACACTTTAAAAAGAGAACTATGTTGAAATCCTAAGAGAAATGGTGGAAACCACAAAGCATTTATTGTAGATTTTTTTCTAGACTGAGCAGAAAATACATTTTGGAGAACAATTCTTCATTGTCAGGGGAATTAACTGTATTTCCTACTATATTTTTCCTATCTCAGGTTTCTATGAATATGTGAGATAAGCCAATGGGCGAAAGTTGTTAGCTTCAGCGCTCTGCAGCAGAAGAGTAATGTTGATGCAATTCTATCAATAAAGGCGGAAGATTTTCTTTATTATTTTTTCCTCAAGATGATGAAAAAATTCTAGGTGACAAGAGCCTGGGTGAAAAAAAATCATAGATTTTTTTTTCTCTATGAAAGCATAGAGAAATATAGCTATACTATTTTTGTCAACTGGTGTTGCCAATCTCAGCTCGAAGCATCAAGTTTCTGTGAGTATAGCTAGGAGAATATCTGCAATTACCTTACGAAATGTGCCCGCTTTTGCTAAGCGGCGGCGAAGATCCACGTTTCTTTGCAGCTTCTCTGTGAATTTTAATCTTCCTGTTCATGTATGTCTCGTGTAATACCTTCAAGTCTTTCCTCTTCTGCTACCTATAACTCCATTCCTATTAAATCTGGCATTTCACCGTTGTTTCAAAAAGATTGACTATAGAATCTCTTATACAAAGCTTAAACTTTTGATGCTTGCATCCAAATGAGTGAAAGAAATATTACTATTTAGTTACAGAAATATCCTGTATAACAAACAACCTATAAGAAACAAAGGCTTGAACCAAAGTAATTTGTTCTCTGAATATGAATTTTGCTTTTAATACTACATTTTTCTTATTTACTTAGATGATTTACAATCATATTTCAGGAGAAATGATAGTTCAGAGGAACTGGTCACTTTTGACAGTAAAAGGACATTTTATATAGTCCTCCATAGACATCTTTACTTTCCACTCTGTCCCAAAGAAATGTAACTAAATCATACAGGTCGAGCCACAGGAATTTCTGTTCATCAGAAAATTTGGACGTAAAGTAATAGCTTATCAATTGGCAACAGCATAAAAAAGACATAAAAATTACAATGTATTATTCAGGCAGCTGTACTGAGTGAATAAATGAAATATCAATAGTTCACATGCTTTTTGTTGTGGTACATTGACACCTTGGACCAAAGGGAGGGAAAATATCCTTCTGCTAGAATTAAATAGTGATTTCTCAGTCAGACAGCTGCACTAGGTTCTTATGGAGGTTAGCAATCAAGGAGAGATCAAGCCCTACATTTTCCTAGAGTGTGCCATACAATCACTTCCACAGTGCAAAATAAATCTAAGGAAGCAATTACATGACTAATTTATTTTATGTACATGATCATAGGCTTTCATTTTGAAACAGTAGTTCTGTGGAGTTATTGGTGTGGTTTTACTAGGAGAAATACTGTTGTATTTGAGATTTTGCACTAGAGAACCATAGAATTCATTTTGTGTTGCCTTTTTATAAGTTTCATTTTACTGTAATATATGTTTATCGAAGTGGAGTAGGGGTTTGAGCAGCACACCTTTTCAGTGGCTTAGGATCAGATCATTCAAGGCACTTTAAACGTTTTCTTGTTTTAGTTTTACAAGGGAAGGTACTGATATTGTAAAAACAGAGTATAAACAGGCTAAATTGCAATTCTCTAAACAGCAGGGAGTACTCCCACATATGCCCTCTCCCCTTTGCCAGCAGCGCACCTTCAGGGCTACAGCAAACAGGAATATTGCTCTAGTCAGGGAGGTGCCCTGAGGAGACACTCAATCTTTTGGGTCAGAGCTGATGACACTTCACAGCTGAAGCAGTCCACGAGCATCTGCTTGAAAACCCCTGTTGATTCTCATAGGCTAAACCTAGGTATGGATCTGGGAGCCCCTTCAAACTCTGGGGCATCTACTGCTGCCCAAGGGTTGTTATGACTCTTGTGACAGACTGTACCAATAATCCCCACCCCTTGTTTTAAGCTAACAGGTGTCAAGTTTGGATACACAGGAGACAAGTACTCTGGACCATTCATGTTCCTTCACAACCCCCAAAAACAGATGTTAATATAGGCAAAGCCTTGCTTTATAAAAATGCTCTATAAAAAGCCCAACAGAGTATCAATATATTTGCACCTAAGTATGACATACTATATAATTTTCAAGCATACTGCTGTAATTATCTGCCAGTCACATCTATCCATTACTAATATTGGTTTTGGGTACGGAACAAAACTCTCTGCAGCAATGTATAAAGACACTGTATAAAAGAAACCTCTGTGACTCTAACTTCTCTGACTGTGTTTGCAGATCTGAGATTTTTTTACATTTCTGTACGTAGTGATTCATTCCTCTGTAATGACTTCCCTTTTGTGGAGTGTCAATATATACTTAGAGGTGTTTGTTTTATGTCACAGTGTTAGTCTTGCTATAGAAGATGAAGATTCAAATCCACTCCTGTAAATCAGTAAATCTTTATTAAAATCAACAGAGCTGCAGTGATCGGATCGTCTTGTGCACCTTAAATTCATGATTTTCTTCCTTTCAGGTAAACCAAATTACTATTTCTTACTCAGATTACTTGTTTCTTTTAAATTTACCCACCAGAATGGTAGGGTTTTATAGAAATTAATAATTACAGAGAATAGCTATAGTTAACAATAAGATTAAACATAGTTTTTTATACCATAGTGAAAAAAAAACACAACTGATGTGACATCCTGCTCTAATTAAAGTATGTTAATCATGGGAACAGATTCATTCAAATTATACTTGGCATGTGTAATTACAATATATTACAGATTTTTAAATATTTCTGCAAACACAGAAGACAGCAAAATATTTCACCTTAAGTTTCAGTTAGAGTAAATCAATTCCCTCTTTCTGATGCCATATACTAAATATAAGGTTACAAAAAAAAAAGCTAAGTGAAAAAAGCTTTTTTACTGATTTTAGTCTAGAAGGATGATTTTAATACTCTGAAACCAACAGGAACAATGGAGGTTTGTATCACTGCCTTTTTTCTGGTTTGGGAGATTTCCAAAGAAACTCTGAACTGGAAGAAAGCTTCAGTTATTTGTATTCCCTTGGGCACCATTTAAAATTAAAGGCACTTCTATGTGTATGTTCTGGGTGATGTGGTCAGGAAAATGTGTAGGATTAGTATCAAGACAGATAACTTTAGAGCCTTATCCCACTGTTACAAAGTGCCTGAAGAAGTCCTTCCATAGATATAAATGGACTCAAAAGCCCTCAGGTCTCAATTCAGTTGCTTAAATCCAGGTAGGGCCTTTGGAAATATGCTTGAGTATCTGAAACGTACAACTACTACTAGTCAATAGGAACTCGTGTCTGTCAGGAGTGACAGCTGAATCAAGACTTGTAGGATCCCCTCAGGTACAGCAAATGGCACTAAGTGCCTGTGTGTGGGCAATTGAATCGAGCCCACAGGGCTGAATTCATTTTCCCTAACTAGACTTACACAGTGCACATTTCTACATCTGAGTTGGTCTCCCTGTGGGTCCTTTACAGACAGGAATATCTACAAAGATTATTTCAGATCCCTACACTGAGATGATGTGTTTTGTCCCAAGTTCGCTTCACTGGCTATTAAAAGATTTCAGAAAACTCAGTTGTTGATGTTGATGCGGTTCTCTAAATAAAAATAGTAAAGGTCACCTGCTATCCTGCTTGTATCTGAGTTGCCTGGTACCTCATGGTAGTTCCCATTCCCCAACATTTCAACTGATTACCTTGCAGAGTATCCTTGAGTGCTGTGGATCTCCTTGCTTGCATGATTAGCATTGTATAAGCTTTACAAATCTAATTAAACAAAAAGGAAGTTTATGGCAAATTCATACCTTTGACTGAATCATTTTGAACACTATCTAGCTTGCTTACATGCTTTTCCTCTGATAATTAGTCAGTCCACCACAGGAGGAAGGTCTTTATCATTCCATTATTTCAAATCTTCCTACCTCTGGCTGGTAAGAAGAAAGGAGTACTGGTACCATAAGACATTAATTTAAAGTAGCAAGATGGTAACCAGAAGCTTTCCGCTAATTTTAATCAAGTTTGGACTGAAATCATAAAGACAAAGTCTCAACAAACACCTTCACTGAGAAAGTAGCTTGCTGAAATAAGTCATACAAGGCTGGTCAATGGTTTCACACTGTTCACATGACCTTTATGCCTTCACGTTTCTCAACACGACGTAATTTCTTTGCACTATCCTATGGCTACGGGGAATTTGACTGTGTTTTGATTTCCATTTGAATTATGAATCTACGTATTGTTGAAATATAGGTCTGCTGTGGGTTGGCTTTGGCCAGCAGCCATGTACAGCCACTTGTTCACTCCCCTCTCCCTCCCACCACCCCACAGGATGGGGGAGAGATTAAGAACAAAAGTGAGAAAACCCGTGGGACGAAATAATCACGGTTTAATAATGAAGGAAAGCTAAAAAAAAAAAAAAAACAAAAGAGAAAGAAAGGAAAAAGAAGAAAATGTAAAGAAAAAAAAGGTGATGCAAAAGCAATCACTCACAAACACCCATCAGCAGACACATGACCTGAGCAGCAGCTACCTTGAAAATGAAGTGCCCACCACCTTCATCCTCCATCCCCAGTTTTTATTGCTGAACATGACATTATATGCTATGGAACAGATCTTTGAGCAGTTCAAGTCAGCTGTCAAAGTTATGCCCCCTTCCCAGTTTCTTGCCCACACCCAGCACTGTTCAGAAATAGCCACAACACAGGTGTACCACAAACAACGCGTTAGCCACAAATCCAAAACACAGCACCACATGGACTGCTAGAAAGAAAATGAATTCCATCCCAGCCAGGCCCAGTACAAGTTCTAATGTCATTGCATTCTTGGGGGCTAGGTAAATTCAGAAGAACAGAATGGTTTATTGATATGCTACTACCTATTGCAAGTTGGACGCAACAAAGAGCCGAAGGGATCAGAAGATTGGAGCAGTTCCAGAATCAGAGTGAACATCTCATCTATTTGTAGCTCTCAAAGCAACTCAACTGTTGTTATTGAGAGCTAATTGTTGATTTGCTGCATGGATGGTCTAAAATGGAAAATCAGTCAGATACTACTCCTTGTCACTTCAGAACAGATTCCCAAGGGCAGGATGAAGGTGGTATTGGATATTTTTATATTGTTTAGTTTTATTTGTCCTACTTAAGCAGCAGTATGGGTTTCACTTTAAAGGGAATACAGAAATAAATGTATAGATACGTATATTAAAATGAACAAATATTTCAATGTGCAGGCTAAGCTTTTTTTAAAGCAACCAGAATTTTTCTAGTTGTTTTATATCTGTCAGATCCCTCTACACTTTGATTGCACATTCAAAATAGATAGAGGTCATCACTGCATTGTGCTGAACATTTGCCAAGAGAAAGTGCTGGGTTTTATGGGAGGTGTTGGAAATATCTCAAAATATATGTTGCATAGCAGAACAGTCAGGATTTTTTTCCCCTGAAAAGTGTCATATTGGCACACAAAATACTTTTCTGTAGCTGTGGGGAACAGACATCCAATTAGTAAAATGCTGGTGCTCAGTCTATCAATAGTTGAAGTGTTTGGGAGCTCTGGTCTTATCTTTTGGATTGTTTTTGTTTTGGCTTTTTCTTTTTTTTTTTTTTCAGTTGAAGAAGCTACTATTATCACACCATGCAAGCAATGGTAGTGCCAACTGACCCATATATTGTTTTGCTTGAAGCCTCACTAGCACTTATTTAATTATTCTCTCATTTCATTTAAACTACATACTGAAAGAACATTTTAGTACTTTAAGCCAAAGAGAACACCTGAGAACAGTTTTATCACTTATAAACAGATACTCAGAAAAAGGATAGGGGCACATGCATGCATTTCTCATTTAATATATAGTTAATTACATTACCTAATAAGAAAGATTGTGTAAGAAAGTGCTGGCTGCAGCCTGGAGATTTTTATATAATAAGCAGTTTTTCAAAATACATTGGTTGCATACTGATATTCTTGCTTTTCTTTTTGCATTGGTGATATTACTGGAATTGTATATTGCTTTCTACAAGATTTAACTTCATCATTGCTTGCATAATGACAGTAAGTCAGACAGTGTAACTGGAATCTGGTGCAAACAAGTCTGACTAGTGTTTCTCTATTATTCTATAGACTGAGCCAAAATGATGCATTCAAGCATTTTCGTTTTTATTTTGGTACATTTAAAATCACCATTGCTGTGCATGTTTCAACATGTCCCTCATTTTTAGGGATATTTGTAAGCTCAGTGGAGGAAAAAAATAACAATTGTATTTGTGGACATGTAACTGTTCATCTCAAATGATTAAAAATAATTTTCTGTAACATCTTATGTTTGGTGACGACTTCAAGACAACCACAGTTCCCCCTACCTGTCTCCAGACAGTATCTATGATGACAGAAGAACTCCACATTGACTTTGAGTGGGTGACCATGCCCACACAGCACCACTCAATACTAGGAGGAGGTGTTAAGTCATTCGCTTAGAACGTTTTGAGTATATAAATAGGAGATGTTTACACTTCCTCTTAAGGCAGTGTCAATGTGAGTACCATACTAACATGAAAAGGTTTCACTACATTTTCTGAAGCAAAATCCCTGTCACACTTCTGAGTCCTAGAACATCTCCCTTTTTCAAGCATCTCGTTGTATTTTGGAAAAAAAGTTTCTATTTTGCCTTTCTTTTCCTTCCAAGTCAGTTGTCCATGCATTTGTCACAACAGTTGCCCTATAGGCTGAAGTACAATTACAGAGCAGAAGCACAACACATTCAGCTGAAATATATAAAGTGCTCTTTCCCTCCCTGATGAAAAAAAAGCAGATGAAAAATAAAAATATAAATAAAATAAATTAAAAAAAGAAAAATCTATATCTTTTAGTAATGAGAAAATAAAGGATTAACAGATGACAATTTCATCCTTAGAAAATGTTGAAGTTTCACCAGGAATACACTTGGCCCAGAAGCAGTAACAAAGAGCGATCCTCAATGTGTAAGAACTATTATTAACTTCACCTGAAGTACTGATGAAGTGTGACTCAGAAACAAAAGGAAAATATAAATAAATGTTTTCATCTTAAGAAATAAAACTACGTTTGGTAAGATCACTTATTAAACTGCATTCAGTTTCCCTTATGTATATGCTTACTTCTCTTCTAGATTTTTTCTTGTCTGCATTAACAACACAAATGAAGGAACGCTCTTCTGTGTAAGCATGCTTCCCTTGGTAAATTCACACCAGTGTTTTTCTGTAGTCTGTCTGGTTTTCCCTTCCAGTTTATTTTATGTATGGGACTTATCTCTGTAAACAGAGCTCAGTGGTCACTTGAATTTTCATATATTTATTTTCACTCATTTATTAGAATGTGAGCACAAATTTTGACATCATTTAGACAAATAAGGTCATTCCCAAGCCTTGTGTCTACTAATGGAGTTCTGCAGTGCTCCAGAGAGACATAATTCTGGTGTAAGTTTTCTGAAATTTCATTAGTGAAGCCTTGTAACAGTTTTCAAGGCACTCCAAGAAAAATATCCCAAATGACAAAGTTGTCATATGATAACTAGCTTAAGATTAAGAAAAAAGTATACAGGCTGTAGAAGGAATGACAATTGCACATTATAAAGCACATCAATAATTCCAGAAAGAACTTACAAGGACCCTGGAAAAAACAGAGACTGAAGTGAAATGTGTGAATGCTTTCAGAGGGCAGTGGATGTGCCACACAAAATAGAATTGAAATGACCTCACAGCCTAAGCCATTTTAACATATGAACGACAAAGGTTTTTTTCACATGTGTTTGTGACAGCCATCAGCACAATTAGTGTGTGTCTCCTCATCATGCTGTGCTGCCTCTCCCTACAGGACTGTGCTCCTGAATGGTGTTTAAAATAAGGCTAAGGTACTCTTTGTTGATCCTGTGAGGAGCCTGAATTCAAACACGAGATTATTCCTTCTTGGCTACTAGAGATTAAAAGCATGCAAGAAAAGATTCCTGAGATGTTTCTAAATCAGTGACAGAGGCAAAAGGAATTGTGCCCAGCTTTTTCCCAGAATTATCTTCTCCTTTAATGTGAAATTATACTAACTTTTGCCCATTTTTAAAGAGATTCAGAAAGAGGAGTCCGGGAACTACTGACCAGTCAGCCTCACCTCTGTGCCTTGTAAGATCATGGAACAGACTCTCCTGGAAGATACGTCAAGGCACATGGAAACATGGAGTACAGAGAGGTGATTAGAGATGGTCAACATGGATTCACCAAGGGCAAATCCTACCTGATAAAGCGGTCTTCCATGATAAAGTGATTGCATTGGTGGATAAGGGAAAAAAAAATTCTCTTGACTTATGTAAGGCCCTTGACACAATCCCATACATTTTTACCTCAAAATTGGAGACATATGGGTGGGCTGTGAGATAGGTAAGATATTGGCTGGATGGCTGTATCCAAAGAGTTACAGTCAGCAGCTCAGTGTCTGGATGGACATAAGTGACAAGTGGCATCCCCCAGGGGTGACAAGTGGTATCCCTCAGGGGTCCATATTGGGGCCAGTATTCTTTATTATCTTCATCAATGCTAAAGAAAGTGGTATTGAGTGCACTCACAGCAGCTTTGCTGATAACACCAAGGTGATTGGTGCAGCGTGTCTGCTTGGGAAGGGAAGTCAGGGAGAGTCACCTTGATAGGCTTAAGGAGAGAACCCATGTGAATATCATGAAGTTCAAAAAGGACAAGTGCAAGGTGCTGCACCTGTGTTGGTGTAATCATTAATATCAGTGCAGGCTGAGTGATGAATTGATTGTGATCAATCCTGCAGAGAAAGACTTGGGGATACCGGTAAATGAAAAACTGGACATGTGCTGGCCCAGAAAGCCAATCATAACCTAGGCTGCATGAAAAGAATCGTGGCCAGCAGGTTTACGGAGGTTATTTTCTCCCTCTACTTTGCTCTCATGAGACCCCAGCTTGAGTACTATATCTAGCCCTGGGTCCCCCAAGACATGAAAGATATGGACCTGTTAGAATGAGTCCACAGTAGGCCAGAAAAATGATCAAAGGTCTGGAACATCATTTCTATGAAGAAAGCCAAGAGAGCTGGGGTTGTTGAAGCTGGAGAAGAGAAGGCTCTGGGGAAAATTTATTGAATTTCAATACCTAAATGGGGCTTACAAGAAAACTGGAGAGAGACTTTTCCTAAGGCCCCTAGTCATAGGACAAGGGGCACAGTTTTAAACTGAAAGAGTATAGATTTAGAGTGGACATAAGGAAGAAATATTTTTTACAATGAGGGTAGTGAGACACTAAAACAGTTTTCCCAGAGAAGTTGTGGATGACCCATCATTGGAAGTGTTCAAAGCCAGGTTGGATTGAATTTTGAGCAACATAGAGTAAAATATGTCCCTGTCTATGTCAGGGGAGTTGAGTTAGATGTCTTTAAAGGTCCCTTCTAACTCAAACGATTCTATGACCATGCAGTTTACTGCTTTCGGTGCCTGACTTCCCATGCACAGATTTAAGGAGATATATATATATATATATATATATATATATATATATATGAAACCTCCCTTAGGGTACCATCTCTTTGTTCTAATATAAACACTGAGGACTGTGTCAGGAGGGATGCCTCAGAAAGGAGTTGGCAAGTGATTCAATAACCTGTCTGCACAATGCTGTATACAGTCAACTTGACTTTGAATCACTGAGCTTACAAATAAGAGTTCATATCACAACACTGATTTAACTCATTTTCAGGGCATCTCTTCAATACAAAAAGATCCTCAGCTGACACAACTGTTCCAGTTCTGGCTGTTCTTACTAGGACAGTTGGTCCTATTTATAAAATAGTAATTTAGCTTAATTTATGAGTCCCAGATTAAATTTCTTGCACCTCTGCTGAATTTCTTTATGATATTGGACGAATATTTTAGAAAAAGATGTTTGGTGCTTTTGAACATTTCCAACTGTAAAGATGTGAGTAGTGATTAAAATGGGACATAAACACCTTTGAAAATATCACAGAATATCAAATACCTTATTTTAAAGTCTTTGTTTCAGTCTTTTCATTGCTCAGTTTCTTATCAGTAGATAGGAAATAAAAGCACTTTCCATCTCATGCAATAAAAATCCATCTGGATTGTTGTTTTTTTTTCTATATCCATATGAGAAAAATTATATTGGAAAGTTTTAATGCAGGTGTTAAGTGGACAGAGGTATACATCATAAAGTGAAAACTCAGATTGCTGTAGTACTTATTTTACCATAGCAGAACAGCTTTGAAAACTGTACTTTTACGAGATAATATAATTTATAAAAAGAGCCTTCCTGCTACTCTAAAAACACTATTAATGGCAAGAGTTCTCAAAAACACATGTATTCACATAGGTATACATATATACTAAATGGCACAGTATAAAATCATGTTTACTTAACAGAAAATTACAGTTAAAATTATATCAGGAAGTAGTAGTGGCATTTAGTAGCACAGATCTAAGAACAAAACAACCAAACATAGATACAGTAATCTGTTTCTACAAAAAAGTTTATTTGCCTGATCAAATGTTTCTGTCTGTAGCCCTTTCCTTTGGTTTGCAGTATGCTGAAACAACAGACCAATATTTTCTTCTGCTGAAGCCTATAAATCCTTATGACACTGAAATCCTTATGCAAGGATGAATACGAATATGTTTTTTTATGATCATAAATATGGTTTTGCCTAATTGGTTCTTATGTGGCCTTTGCAACTGCAGTGTGCTTTTGTAATCTTTGTATTTTCAAAAGCAGAACTGAGCAACACGTGGAAAGTTTAGTGAAAGGGCTGTTTTGTAGGATTGAAGGTAATGCCCTTTGATGCAGAAAGAGTCATCTGTCTAAGTCTGTCATAATCATAACATCTCCACCCTTTTCATCTGCACTAAGTGCCCAGCAGAAAGCATCTCTTCCACACTGTAGCTCTTTATCCAATTGTTTTTGCTCTGTAATCAGTTGTTTCACTACTTAAGTAGCAGCTTAATGTGTATTTCTTGTCTAGCATTTCTGTATGTTTGTGCCTACGTGTTGTGTCATTTAGTGAAATTAAGTGAACCACCCTACAGACTGATGGGTCATGCTGCAAGGCAGGGGTGTCAAACTCATGGCTCCCCCCGTTCTCCTGCTCCTGCAGCATATCGCGCATCACACACGCTGCACATGTGACCAGTGCTGGCAGGAGCATAGGGGCAAGGAGTTCAGTGCTGTCCCCAGGTAGAAACAAGGTGCCAGGCTGGATAAAATAAGGTGGAGGGCTGGATTTGACTCACAGGCCGTGAGTTTTACACCCCTGTTATAAGGCAAGGGGCATTCACAATAGCCTCTCTTTCTGCCTCCATACAGTTTCCCGGCAGAACATGACCTGATGTTATTCATTGATAAAGAATATAAGAACAAGAAGGCTTCAGGAGACAGTTCAGTTATTAAATCTGCCTATCTTAGATTATTAAATGAGTTGGCAAATTTTGCTGATCTGATTGAAAACTAACCCAGAAAAGAGACCCAACAAAAAACTTAGTTTTCTCTTGGATCAGTTAGTCATCAGTGATCTCACAAGAGTATTACAACTGGAGCTACATAAAAGACACGGCTTGAATGCTTATATAAGGAAGAGAGAGATCACTAATAGCCATTTTGGAGTTATTTCCTGTTATAGATTGATTCAGCTGGCTGTAAAGCCACAGAATTATATAAGATTTCACCAAATAAACACAATTCTGTTCTCTCTTTAGAGTATGCAGCAAAAGGACTAGGATTATTATTTATTAAAATGTACTTATACATTTTTTACATACAATAATTTTAATAATTTTTATCTTTAGAACTTGTTGGTATTCAGTTATTATTATAATGCTTCATAAGCTGTTCCCCATGGTTGCATTTTTGAACGGGGCCACTGGAGATTAAAGGAAAAGCTTTCAAAAGGGAAGACATCCTACATGATGGGTAGACTGTTCTGATATTAGAACACATGGTTTGACTTGGACAGACACTGATGCATTGTGATTTTACAAATTGCTTTCCCATTCTTACATCTTAGCTTTGACAGCTGTAAAGCAGAAATAATTACATAGGCCTCCTCTAAAAGTGCATTCAGATGTCCTCTTGGAGAGATGTGTATTGCTAACCATAATTAAGCGTTGCTGAGGTTAATGGAAGGAAGAAGACCTAGGGATAAACTGGAGCTGAATCTCTTTTTTTTTGTGTGTGCATCACTTCATTGTACTTATTATTGATGAAATCTGGAAGAAAGGCATCATTTAGGAAACTGAAGTGCTTAATCCCATGCCCGACTCAGAGATATAAGAGATTCTATTACCATTATTTTATCGCCTGCCTGGTAAGGTTTGTCATATGTGTCAGCCAGGACTGATGATGAGTTGATAATAAAACCTTGCCTTTCAAATGAGTGGGAAATCTGTTTTGAATGGTCAGAATGTGGTCAACAACCCTCTGCTCTGAATTGTGTTTTTAAAAGGTCAGCCTTAAAATGCCTTCTTATAACTTCTCAGATCCTATTACTGACTACCATTGGACAAGTTGCAGATTCAGCAAGAAACACAGCAAAGTTGAATAACAAAAAATAAAACTAACAGTACATAAAACAATTTGAGGCAGTAATAAAGCTGCCAGGATTTGATGTAAATGACACCAAGTTTGTAGCAACTGCTATGAAAGTCTTCTTACATCAGATGTGTTGGATATCTATCAAATGCACAAGAACCTTTTCAGACATCTATGTCAATTCATATCAGAACAAAAGAACAATAAAGCAATGGATTCTGTAAAAGCTGAAGATTATGAAATAAAATTCCAGTGGATTTGATCTGTTGACTGTTTTATTGTGTATTTTTTAAGATTAAATTCAGACTTTCTGATGAATTCTGACATGTTTATTTCTTCCTTCCCCAGCACAACTAGAATAAACAATAAACACAGGAAACTGTCCTGTAAAGATTGTGTTATTATTTTACTTCTAGGTTTTGAGTCCCTGGCTTTTGGATGCACAATTCATTATTTATTTTATGGGCAGTGGTAAGAATAAGTAAGTAAGTAAGTAACTAAGCAGATATGTGTCCCCTTACCCCCCCACATCAACAGAGCTGCAAGCACGGGTTTATTTGAAAAAGTGTTTACAGCTTTTATAGGACACTTTCGGGTAAACTTTACAATGGTCATTGAAAGGATCTTGAAAAAATGTTACGTTCCTGCAACATTATTTTGACGTTCCCACATTTCAATGACTGGAGTTTTAGGTGAATACTTATTTGGCTTTGCAGTAGAGCATTTTATCTAGAGTACAATCATCCTAGCAAATTAAAAAGATATGTATACAATGGCTAATTCATTTTTCCCACTACAATGACTGTATTTATAGGGTGACAACTTATATAAGGTCTAAGAAGAATCAAACAATTTGCCTCCACTTTACCCACATAAGATCATATTTGCTGTACTGCTTCCCGCTCTAGTCTGTACTGATGCCACCCGGTGTCAAGTACTGTGTGCAGTTTTGGGCACCACAGTATAAAAAGGACATAAAACTACTGGAGAGTAATCAGAGGAGGCCACAAGGCTGGTGCAGGGTTTAGAGAGGAAGTCGTATGAGGAATGGCTGAGGTCACTTGGTCTGTTAAGCCCGGAGAAGAGGAGACTGAGAGGGGATCTCATAGCTGTTTACTGCCTTCTCAGAAGGGAGGGAGGTGAAACAGGTGCTGATCTCTTCTCTCTTGCAACCTATGACAGGACGAGAGGTAATGGCAGGAAAATGGGCCAGGAGAGGTTTAGATTAGATATTAGGAAGAGGTTCTTCACCCAGCGGGTGGTGAAGCATTGGAACAGCTCTCCAGGGAAGCAGTCACAGAACCGAGTCTGCCAGCATTCAAGAAGCATTTGGACAATGCCCTCAGTAACATGGTGTGAATGTTGTGAGTGTCGTTTGTAGGGATAAGAGCTGGGCTCGATGATCCTTTCAGGTCCCTTCCAAGTCAGGTAATTCTATGATTCTGCGAAGAGCTCCTGCATTGTTTTTTTAGTATACTTCATAAACTCTACTACATGGAGAAGACTAATGGTAAGCAGACTAGATTGCAATGCAGAGTGGAATGATTTGATCCAAAATTTTTTTGTATAATAGGACGAGGAAGATTATGATCCACAAAGAAGTGAGTTAAGGGTGGACTGTGTTGGCAAGCGAAGTGTGCAGGGTGATATGGAATACGGATGCGTTGAAAACAATAATAGTGCTGAAGGAGCCCTACTCCAAAAATATGCATACTGATAATGAACTGCCTACTGGAGATCAATGTGAGGGAAGCTCTCATACCTCTTCTGGGAAATCTCCATAACTGGGAGAACATCTGAAGTACCTATAAAGTAACTCACACAGGAAGGAAGATGGTTGATACAATGGCATGGCCACTCTTTTTTATCTTTAAAGGTCATTATGATCAGGAAAGGCTTCTGAGGACTTCAAGGAAACAAATATCACTCCTGTCTTGAAAAACAGCAAAAGGAAGGAGCTGGAGAAATCTGAAGTGGTCAGCCTTATCTCAGTCTCTGGGAAGATGATGGAGCAAAGCGTGCCGGAAACTGTCTCCAAATATTTGAAGGAGAAAAAGGTGATTAGGAGTAGTGAACATGGATTTATGAAGGTAAAATAATGATTGACCAAACAGATAGATTTTTTGAGGTATCTGTCTTAGTAGGCAAGGGGAGAGAAGTAGATGCTGTTTATCTTGAATTCAGTCTTTTTTTGCAGTCACTCATGAAATAAAGACAAGATAAATGGACAGGAAGGTGGACTGTCATCAGCTGCACAAAGTTAAACTGGAGGCCAGTTACTAGTGAGGTACCTCAGGGACCTGTACTGGAGCCAATACTATTCAAGATCTTGATTAGAGTGCACCCTCACCAAGTTTGCAGATGTTATAAAACTGGAAGGAGTGGCACCAGAGGGTCGTGTTGTCATCCAGAGAAACCTGAACAGGCTGGAGAAATGAACTGCAAGGAACCTCATGAAGCTCTGCAAAAATAAGTGTAAAGTGTGCCCTGGAGAGAAATAACTCTGTGCAGCAGTACAAGTCGATAGCTACCCAGCTTTAAAGTAGCTTTGCATTAAGGAACCTGAAGGTCCTTTAATTCAACAATGTCCCCTTACAGCAATGAAGACCAACTACATCTGAGGCTGCATTAGGAAGACCATTGCAAGTAAGCTTTGGAATCATAAAATGGATTGGGTTAGAAGGACCTTTAAATATCATCTAGTCCCGCCCCGCTGTGGACACAGATTTTTTTCACTAGATGAAGTTTCTCAAAGCCCTGTCCAACCTGACACCTCCAAAGACTGGGCATCCACAACTTCTCATGTTAACCTATTCCAGTATCTTACCACTCTCATCATAAAAAAATTCTCCTTTATGTCTATTCTAAATCTACTCTATTTCAGTTTACAACTGCACTCAACCCCTCTGTCTATGCCGTGGATTAATATATTAAATTGTTTTCATCCCAGAATAGATCCTTGAGGGAAACAATTTATTACTGATTTCCACTTGGACATTGAGCTGTAAGTCTTTGGATGCAGGCATCCATCCAATACATCTTCCATTTACAAGACCATCCATCAAACCCTTATCTCTCCAATTTAGTGACCACATCAAGAGCCTTACAGGAGTCCAAGTAGATGACATCTGTGCCTCTTCCCTTGTCCACTGATGCAGTCATTTAATTGGTGTTGTCTACTATATTAGTTGGCCATTGGTGAAGTTTGATGGAAATGATATTGTCCCCTACTTTAATGAGACATATCTAGTGTCCAGTGTTGGTAGTTGGACAGATGACCTTTAAAGGCCCCTTACAACTTCAAATCTTCTGTAAATCCATGATTCTTTAATGGGACAGTTTATTGAAAATCAGCTTATATAAACATAATTTCATGTGGAAAACTATCCATAGGAGCCATGAAAACTGCATCATGATTGATTTCAACATAAAAAGAACGTGATTAGAAGATTACTGAAATACCAGAGTTCTTTTGTAGAAAATTAGTGATTATGCAAAGATGATACTGCAGGAATTTACGAAAACTGCAACTAAAAGAGATCTTGGAAAAGAGAGATATAAAAACCCCAAACACCTCACCAAGGAGATGTAAGAAAGCAAAGGAAATAATATTGCGTTTACCTTGGGAAAATGCAAATTAATGAACTTCTGTTAAAAAAAGGAGAAAAAACACAATGAAATAATAATGTTTAAAAATTTGGTGTTGATAGTGGATAAAAGTTTAAATAGCTATCATTGGTGTAGGAAGTAATACTGCAACTAAACAGCAGAGAATAATGTGATTTTCTGCTGCTTACGATGCAACCTTGCATCACAAAAGAAAGACTCCTGGTGAGATAACATCTGGTATGCTTACAGATACATGGATTTTGAGGTAATTTTTTTTCATTTAGTCTAATATCACTCAGCAAGAAGCTTTTGAGTTCTGATATCCAATATCCTGAAGTTCAGGATTTGTCTGGAAACATCTTCAAAGTTCAAGTTTTAGTATTATCCTGAATTTGTTGAGACACGAGAAATAACCATGAGTTAGGAAGCTGATCCTGAGTTGTGTTTCTATTCTTAGACTCTTTAGGCTCAGAAAGTAAGGTGCTTAAAATCTGGAAAGAAGAGGTGTTGCCAACAAAGTCTGTTCTTGAAGAGAAGGGAGGAAAAAAAAGATAGGGTTCATGAAAGAAGAAGGCGAAGGCCCTGATTGGAGGAAATATCCTGGAAATGGGAGGAGTTCTGGAAAATGGAGGAGATGCATGGAGATGAATCCCTGAGGACACCCAGGGACTTTAGCCAGTGGCATCCCTGACTGCTGACAAGCAGAAGCACAGCTTGGACCAGCAAGAGTTTCTGCCTGAGCATCATGGGCCAGTAGTGACCTCCTCACAGTGGAAGGGAGTTAAGACCTAATGAACATAGCACTGCATGCTAAAGTGAGTGAGTTAGATAATCAAGTAGGGAGAGAATCCTACATCCTGGCTTCTTAAATAAACCCCAGTATCCAGATACACTACAAGTTGTCATCTACTCTCTCTTGTCCATGACATGGTACAGACAGAGAAAAAGAGAAACGGAGCCTTTATACATGCTGAAGGGTTTTTAGGCCAGATGTAAAAAAACATGCAGCTCTTTGCTCAAGGCACGAAACTGTTAGAGTCCTTGTTAGCTTAACATGTGGAAAATACCTCCCTACTTTCAAATATTTCGTTATCATTGTTATGATAATTATATTTATCTACAGATAAATGAATAAGTCAAGTATTTGAAGGAAATTTTCTGACTTATTATAGGATACATGGCTGGAAAGAAAGATTAATTCCTTGGATTGGGATTCATCTTAATCAGCTTTAGAATAGGACAGTGCAGATGACACATTTGAGTTAATTGTTTGGACTCCCAGAGAAGAAATCGAGAAGTGGTAGGCTTGCAGTTAATTTCATTTACGTTAGAGGTTTCCTTTAGAATGAATCACAAACTATTTATTTATAGCCATTACAATGAAAGGAACCTAGAAGAGCAGGTTTATATAAAATGTTTGCCTTGGGATCATAACAATATTAGCTTTATGTTGTAGTAGGATAAAGTTTTTAAGTAAATAATAAAATATGAGTCCTTTCAGTGCAGAGTACAAAGAGTGATTTCAGTGTGTATCAGGGGCTTACAAAGTTTCAGTTAACTGAGGACAGCCTGGAGGTAAAAATTCCTATCAGTGTACCTGACTGTGCAGTATACATCAACATACTTAAATCTCTCCTAGAACCAGTCCCTCCAACTTCAAGGTACTTCTTTGTAAACTGTTACAGTGTTTGATTACTTTAATTGCTTGGAAACTAAGTTTTGTAGTTTCTTTTTTTACATCTCAGGGATGTAAAACCTTAACTGGTCTCACTGTTCACTGAATACTGTTATGAATTTTTCTCTACACTTACCTCATTACCAGATGCAGTGCCAAACCTAATTTCTTTAATAAGTTGAATAGCCTAAGCTTCTAAAGCTTTTCAAAGCAAAATATAATCCATAGAGCATTTTTGCTGTCTTCCCACCATCTTCCTTCTTGTATAAATATTTTTCTGCATCCTTTACAAGTGAGAAGCACAGAAGTGCTGAGGATCTTGACAGCACTGTATACAGAAACAAGACAATTTCCTTATTTTCATTTGACAACCTTACTTTCTACACTTCTGAATATTACTTTAGTCCTTTCTGTTTACAACACTCCACCAATGGCACGTGGAGATGATATTCTATTCTTGAACAAAAGTGGTGCTTTTTCTGTAACTTACTACTTTCCACTGTAAGGTCCCTTATTAAATAAGTCAAGCATGAATTTCCTGCTCTTGCACATGTTACTGAGATGTAGACTATAGAGGAAAAAAAATAAGATATTTAGAACATCCTGCTGAAAAAGCATATATTCTTCATTATTTATCTCATTTTCTTTTTATCTTCAAGATTGATCTGTAAATGTTTGATAACATTTTTTATATCTTTACTATAAGCATTGTAAATTGCTGAGTTCATAGATTACTCCCCTTTAACAGCTGCTACAATAAGTGACTCGTTCATTTGATGTTTTATTTGTTCCACAGAAAGTAAAATATTGTGTAATACTTTCTCAAATGCCCTGTAGAAATTCAACTGCACTATATCAATATGTTTATCTTGATCAGATGGATGAATAATAGCAGCATAGAATAGGAAGAGACATCCATGACATTGGATACAGGTTTTTCTTATCACAAGTTTGATATTATGTAATATATTTTATAGACTGCTCCATGGAAAAACAAGTGTGTTTTCCTGACTTTAGCCAGGTATACCACAGCTTCATTACTGTTAAGATTAAAAGCCTTCTTCTGAATTCTAGCCTGAGTTTATTAATGCTTTCTTGTCCCCAAATTGTGCTTTATCTTAAACAGTTCTTATGTCATCTTGATATTCCAATTCAGATATATTGATATCCACTTCCAGATGTATTTCTAAACGGATTACTTTTTTAAAGAATTTTGCTAGGTTAAACAAATCCAATTCTCTTAATCTTTTATAGCAAAACAATCTCATTGTTCTTGGATTTTCATATAAATTATTTTCAACATATACACTATCATCAGGAAAATGACAGGTTAATTTCATGATCCTCATGGACAGCCATTAATTTTCGTCCTTTGTGTATTGAATAACCATTTTATCATTACATTGTTTTCTCTGGGACTGTAGTCAGGCTAAGTAGCCTTCAGCTTTTGCAAGATCTATCCGTCCTACTTAAAAATATAAACTAAACTGGTGGTCTTTTCAATAAAGAAGTCTCACAATTTCTATTTATTTGTTTGGTTATTTATTTATTTATTTATTTGTGCTTATTTAATAGAGTTTATTGTTTAGAAAATCTCCTCAAAATAGATCTTATAAGAAGTTTCTTGATTTTCAAATTTGAATTCTATCAAACCTTACTTACTACCATCTTTATCAGAAATGTTACGCTTTCTGTTTTATTTATAGCATCATGCAAAGCAAAAATATATACTGAATATTTTTCCTTGCTTGCATCTTTACCTCTTACATTTCCGTTCTAATGTAGCAGTGGATGCATGCATAACTTAGAAGCTCACCTTCATTATAATATGCCTACTTACTGGATCATGACCCATGATTCTTACCAGACCATTTAAACTTCATTTTGCTTTCTTTATCAGCTGCCTGCATTAAGTTTTCTGTTTAAATTCATTATGTTCAAGTGGTTCTTTTTCCATGTCATATACCATATTAAACTAGAATAGTCATTTTCACCTCTTCTTTTAATCAAGAGCTTTTTTTTTTGTGTGTAATGAAACATTCTCTGTGTTTATAAAATCATGATTTCTTGTGAATCCAATAAAATGTCCTTGAAGAATTTACAATGTCCATTAACAGTTCCTTCTTTAAATTTATCACTTCATATAAAACATCATTACCTATTGGGATTAAATTCATTACTTAATATAAAACATCATTAGTATTAGGATGTTAATATTAATATAATATCCTAAATTCAGAGAAAGACTTGCCAGTGCCTGGTTTAAGTGATTATAATTGATGAGCAAATTTTAACAGCTCCATGGTTTAATTATGTCCAAAAGTCCTGATGATTTGTTGTAGAAGCAGACATCTTCTGTTCTTCCTCAATGTACCAAAGCTGATATATCTGACTAATCTCACTAGTCCCCCCAAGCAACAGGACCCTGTTTGGATACTGTTGTTATTTCAGTCAGCTCTCTAATCTGTCTTTTTCCTGTGTTTCAGTTTATGTCCATTGTCTCTTGTCCTGTCACTGGGCACCATCAAAAGGAGCCTGGCTCTGTTCTCTTTGCACTCTCCCTTCAAATATTTGTACACATGAATAAGATCTTCCCTGATCTACTCTCCTTTAGGCTCAATGGTCTCAGCTCTCTCAGCCATCCCTCATAGGAGAGATCTCCAGTCTCTTCATCACCTTTGTGCATTCACTGGATTCTCTCCAGTATATCCACATCTGTCTTGTACTCTGGAGACTGAAACTGGTCTCAGAGCGCTTGATAGGTCTTACCCACACTCCTCCTTACAGACATGCTTGAAGCAAAAAAAATGTAACAGCAGTGCACAAAGTCAGACAATCAGGCAGATGATAACTGAATAGTAGTATTTGCTGACAACTATGTCAGAGCATCATGACTGATAAGAATGGTCTGTTCTGGTGTCAAACCCCACTAAAATCATAGAACATTCTCTGTTGATTTCAACCAGATACTTTGTTAGAAGTAAAAAATCATCCTCTGAAAGGTAATACCTATGTATTACCTTACATAATACTTTTTTTCTAACTGACAAGAGTGCAAATAACTCATTTTAATTACAGTAATACCTTGTCCCTAGTGATTACATGCTAAATCTACCACAGGGGAGTAGTACACAGAAGTTCATATCATTTCAAGAGTGTCTGATAGTCTACATGAAATAAACCCGTGAATTAGCTCCACTACCTATATTGCATTCATAGCCATGCTGTTTTTCCAAGGAAAATTTGAATATAGCATTGTTAGGACTCATTCTTCCCTTATCTGTACCCAAATCTTTCACCATACTGTCATGGAAGCATGTAAGCAACAACATACTCTATGCCTAACCTGAGATAGTTCTTAAGAATCACTATATTAATTCATTAAACAGCAAAAATAATATGCATATTTAAAGACAAAGAGTGAGAGGAGACAGAAGGTTGTCAGTACTGTGTCCATTCATCCCGTGGCAGTACTTGGAGATGTTTTTCACATTGGTTGCTGTACCCAGTTAATCCTGTTAACTGTAAATGATGAGTTAAGTTGACAGTTTGGTCCCTATTTATGCCTGTATTTTCTTTATGTTCAAAGTTTAAATAAATGTAATTTGATGGGGATGAATAAACCCCTCAGGCTTTTTACTGAAAAAGCTCAGGAAGAGGCTATTTTAAATGGAAATAAAAGAATGCAAACCCAGAATTACCTGAGAGCAAAATAGCAGAGCTGTTCTAAAATCCAGTATACCCTATCTACCAAACAAATATTGAAAATGCAAAAGAACCTTATAAATAATGAATCTTCTGTTTAATAACTACAGCTTTGTCAGCCTCACAAACTACATGGACAGGAAAATATGGATATTTCTTTAATAGCGCGTAATATTTGTTAAAGATGAAGCAACATTGGAAAATATCCTTAACAGGCAGCCTGAACGTGAGATATCAGCAAATTTACTTTCCACTACTGGCTGATCAGCTACTCTTATCATTAGTGTAATATGCCTTAACTCATCAGTTTATGCTCAAGATATGATTGAAACATTGATGACAGCTTTCCTCCTCCCCTTTCCTTCTCCCTCTCCTCCCCAAGGTGATTTCAGCAGACCAGTGCTGCAGCTCTTTTTATGCATTTTGTAATTTTTACAGAAAAAGGAAGAAAAGGATTGGCTTTGCACACAACTCCTCTCAGTCATGAAAGGCTACTCAGGTGAAAGCAGAGATATCATAGGTCATCCAGCAGTGGGTAGGAAGTTGGTGTCCCAGGGTATGGCAACCAGAATATGAACTATAAATGAAGACTTAAGTGTAGAGTTCAGCTTCTCTAAGTCTTGTTTGCTATTTACATTCTTGGCTGAAGTACCAGCTGAGTTGCCGGTTCTGAGTGACCTGTGTTGGGATGATTTCAAAAGCTGCATCTGGTACAAGACCCAGGTCTCTGCCCTGCCTATGCCTATAGCTCCCAGAAGCCAGTAAGAGGAGTCTGGGCTTGCACTGAGCCCCTGCACTGGGCTTTGAACTTCTTCCCTGGCACTGATCTGAAACACGATCTGTGTGCATGTCTGTGTACGAGGAATGTGGCTCGAGGAAAGTCAGAGTAGTCCCTTGCCTTTACTGACAGCACAGACACAAATGCCTTGGGCTGACTTCTTCAAAGTGGAATCTGGGAATACATTGGAGAGGAGAGAGAGAAAAGGGCTGGGGAGCACTGAAAATTGAGGAGATGATCTTTCATTCTGTCAGAAAAGTTACAGAGATCTCCATGACTCCAGGTGGAGTTAGTTCTTTCCAAGTGTACAGTATCTGATATATTGCTGTAGAGACACCAGTGCAGACCAGGGAGGTTTCTGTTAGCTCAGAGTGATAACATTCTTATCAGACTGATGTTAATTCTCCCTTCCTTCCCTTTCTCCTACCTGAGAGCCAGAACTCAGCAGAAAGTGGAAAACCTGGGGGTAAAAAGGAGGAAGAGAAAGACAAAAGGAAAGGATTAGAGGAAGAGAGAAAGGAAGAAAGGAAGAGAGGAAGAGAGGAAGAGAGAAAGAGAGAAAGAGAGAAAGAGAGAAAGAAAGAAAGAAAGAAAGAAAGAAAGAAAGAAAGAAAGAAAGAAAGAAAGAAAGAAAGAAAGAAAGAAAGAAAGAAAGAAAGAAAGAAAGAAAGAAAGAAAGAAAGAAAGAAAGAAAGAAAGCTTTCACAGAATCATTCTGTTCAGATATTAACATCTTAAGGGCATTGGTAGAGGTTCATGTATTAATAAAAGTTCCAGCTGAAAGGTAGATGACACCCTGTCTAATAAACACTGGTCTCTAAACAGACATTCATTGATTTTAATCTTGTTAATCATGTTCTAGTTTCTCAAAGCCAGAAATAAGGAAAGAAATCCAAACCACAACTCAACAATAAACAAATTTCTCAGGAGATGAAAACACAGTGTTACTGACTTCTCAGGATAGAGAACAGAAGTCTAAAAGAATTTGAAGGATAAGTAATGAAAACTGTTGTGTTTTACAATGTGGTTACATAATAGCAATAAGCAGTTGCAGAGAGAGACTTTTAAAGGCAAAATGTGGAGAAGGCCTTGAAACATGAGTAAGAAAAGATATTCCAGTGAGATAAAAATTCTCATTAAATTCATTTGCTGTGTTTACTTTGGAATATGTTTATGAGTTGCTTTGAAAGGCTGAAATTGCCATTTATACTCCAACCACTAGGTCTTCAGTCAAAAAGTGGTTTTGGCAGTTTTCAGAAAGAACAACATGGACCAGAAAGACTGTGCAGTCCAAAAGCAGAAATCAGTCTTAGCTCTGAGCTTCAGCTCCTGTGCCAAACAGCAGATCTAAAACAGGTGTTGGATTTATTTTCCCTTTCTTTTACTGAATTGCAAGTCTTCTCAGATTACACAGAAAGTGTACTTGCTCTGTGGCAGTCACTTACAGGAGGAGGGAGGGTCTGGACTGGAGTTCAGAGCTTGGCAGAGCAAGTCAGGTTGCATCCTTCTCTCAGTCTTGCCAATGACTTAAGGCATAGTTCAGGGCAAACATATTTACTGTTTCCCTAATCTGTAGAATCACAGCATCATAAATGTGTCTAGGACTTTAAGCCATCTAACATGACATCATTTCTGTCATGGAAAGATAGCAGAGAAATATCACTGCAACAAAGACCACTTACTATCTTTGCATTGGTTGGAGTGAAACTTTACATACTAATGCTTATACAATGTTTCAAGATTCTCCAATTAAAGCCAGCAGAACTGTAAATCATTAGCTTTGTAATTGATAGCAGAGTGCACTCTGGATGGCAGAATAACAATAAAATCATTGGGTCAAACTCTTTAAACTCAGAAGAATTTTCACATGTTCCTCACAGCATTTCTCTCCAAAGAGCATGCCTTTCTAGCAGCTCTAATCCTGATGATAAGTAGTACTGACTTTAGAAGAACATCAGCACATCGTAAGGTCTCCTTTTGATCCTGAGTTGGTGGGACAGCATTTTACTGAACTTATTTGCTGAGAAATTACCCTGTTACTTATATGTCTCTCCACCTCCCTGGCAGTGTTCACAGATGTTTCAACACAGGCAGTTGTTAACGCTGCTTTCTTCTCCTGGAGCCAATTAGTCAGCTCTCGGTTATTACAAAGAAAATGTCTCCTGCAGAACATGGCTTTTATGTAAAAATACCGAGAAATTTAGATCCCTGTTTCTCTCAATAATTTGACTGTCAATATATTTAGGACAGGTCTGCTGACCTTTTACTGCTTTTATCCATTTAGCATATGCTGTGCTGGAAGTAATCTTCTGGAAAAATCACCTTCAGACAACTGGCCAAGACTTTGCTCAACTGATCTGTACATCCCAGTCTTATCTAGTATGACAGTGTCAGGTGCATATAGCATGACTACACCCTGAATTAAATGCCGTGTAATTTAACCCTAGGGTATGGCCCAAAGAATGCACCTTCTACCATAAGGTTTGGAGTCTTCATTTAGCTAGGGCAAATATAAATAGAAAGCCCTGTGCAGAGAGAATTTTTCCTTGTACTGACAGTGGATTACTGTGGAATGCACGTGTCTTAAAAAGATGCTGTATATTGTTGTAAGATTATAGAATGTGAAGTCATGGCATTTCTCTAGTCCACTGAGCATTTTCCTCCACAGTCCACCAGATAACCAGGTATTTACAAGGTTATCTTGTATAGTTTATCAAGGTCTTGTTTAGGTCATAGAAAAGTTCATCAACAGTGAAAAAGCAAAACAAAACCAGATTACTAGCCCACAAACATGGATATTCCAAAGTGTCCTTTTAACCTTGCAAACCCAGAAAGCGAAGTTACAGCATATAACCGTGAAGAAAAAAATTTGGCTGCCATAGGTGAATGTCACCCCAGTCAGTCCTGTGTTTGAAATAAGAGACCTTGTCTTGTTAGGTTGAGTAGAGAAACGCCCCTCTATTTGGCTCTTTCACAAGAGAGTCAGTAGCTTGTGTCCTTTCAAAGATCTACTGAGACTCATCTGAGGTGTGTCATAACTTGTTTTGACAGTTTGTAGCTGCCTTATTATTCCCAAATCCTTGTTCCCTGCATTTCTTTTTGTTTGTGCTTACTCTGAGAATACAGATTGTCTAAGAGAATACACTTCAGTGATCTAAGTAGAAATCATCTGTCAGTGAAAGGTGATAATCATTCACCAATAAAGTAAACATCCAATCCTTTTCTTCCCCCTCCTTCCTTCCATTTTCCTCTCAAGTGAGCAGCTCCATCACTCCCAGAGCACAGTTATAGAAGGAATGAAGGATAGAAATTACATCTGCATTTACGGGGGGCAGATTTTCACCTGGGTAAGACATAGCATGAGCACTTGCACTTGTGTAATGGGCATTCAATTTGATTTGTAAATGCACAAATAGCTGCCATTTCAGTGCAGAATCATCAAAGAAAAGACTTACCCCAATCCTGACTGTTTCTCTTGTCACTGCTGAAAGTGAAATTACTGCCTTCTTTTACCTCGAGTTGTCAGGAGGCAGGTAAAATTGTCTAAGATTTTCAAACAGAGAAAGTAATGCTATCTGCCGCACACATCCGACTGCATTTATATAGATAAATTCTACATTAAAATTGTTGTGTCTGATTTTGTCACTTGGTCAAATGGTTATTTCACTAATACAGATTTTTATTAAACAAAGGTAGTCGGAGGGCCTTTTAAAATAGGACAGACTAGACTAGACTAGAACAAAATAGTATCATTCAGTTGGAAGTGAACCACGTTTCCTGTGTCCAAGGTCTGCTATTCTCCTTCCTACGCTTCACCATGTCTCTTTTCATGACCACTCTCAAGCAGTGACAATGGCAGTGTCCTATCTGTTCTTCAGGATAAGGTTTTGACTTTGAGATATTTCCTTCCCTCCTGTGAGTATGTGCGGAGCAATGGCAAAGCATAAGGTGTCACCACAAGTCACAAGTTCAGTTTTAGAAAAACCATCACAAGATCACTGCTTGGTATTTTAACACTTTTTAACCCGAATCCTACTGGCACGTTTATGCTCACCACGTAGCAATAGGAAAATAAGGAAGGGTACACAGATATGGAAGGATCCTAAATAATTGTGTGTCCTTACTATATATAATCACTTTCATAAGTATTTTCTGCAAATACATTGATATAAGCTGCAGTAGGAGGTAGTGGCAACATTAGATGGTTTCCAGAGCCTTTAGTGGGCAAGTCATTTATCCTTAGTTTTGGAGAGCAGTGAAACAGGATGCTTTACGCGGGGAGAGATGCTGTGAGCTGGAGGTGACAGCCAGGCAGGCAAGGCTGTTTCCTTGTAGACAAGGGGTAAAGTCCCACAGTACACAAACCAGAAGAGGAGAACAGGTCTGGTAGCAGTAACCAGTGACGGCACAGAGCAATGATCACCACATTAGGCCTAATGGTGACTCAGGCCTGAGTTCAAGCCACCATATCAGGAGCTGCAAGGTGCAGGACCAAGCATGGACATACTTGCAATGTAGCTGAGGTAAAGACCAAGCGCAAGGGCTGGAGCTCAAGTACAGCTTCTGAAGAGCGCAGAGGGTGCAAATACGTGTGAAGGCCCTGGATGAGGTTTCCCACAGGGCTTTCTGTCAGCTTAGCGTTTTCACCAAGGTTTTCTCTAGGGTTAGACAGCTGCATCAAATGAAGGCTGACCCTGAACACAAGCAGCTAAATCCCTAGACTGGAAGGGAAGAGAAAGTGTTTGTGGAGGAGAATTTCAGAAGGTGTTTTCAGAATGGCCAGAGCAATCGAAGACTTCTGGTTCTCTCAAGGCCATGACACTCAGTGTTCCACCTGTGGCCTCTGAAAACCAATGTTAACACTATCCTCAAGTTATCAGACCATGAATCTTTCCTAGAGCATTAAAAAACAGGCTATAAGGCAAGTAACATTAAGATACATCTTACCATAGCCATTAGGGGTTGAGACAACCACTACACTGAATAGCTGAGACATCTGCAGGAACTCGCAGGTGTGACAAAGGGCTTGCAGAAAACCTGCAGCAGGAGGCCAAGCATGGTGCAATGAGACATTTAAAGAGATGCTAGAGACTCAAGTTTAGGCAACTGAATCACGCAGTTTATCAGGATCATCAGGACTATTTTACCTTTGTTTAATTAGATGTTAACTTTTGCTTGCATGGGAAGTGTCTGCAGATTGGCACGCATAAGGCTCCCTGTGAAGTGGAAAGGCATGTCTTTTGAAAATGTGCTGTGTTAAGCAAGCTGTTAGGAATAATTGTAAATGGTAATGTCTCTGACACTTATATGACCCATTAGCTTATCTAGCAGAATAAAACCCTGATGGTAAATTGTGCATGTGCTATTAAGAAAGCATTTTTTCCACGGTCCTTGGACTCAACACCCCATAGTGAAAAAGAATAATAAATTAGTATCTACAACTGGTAATGCACATAAGCACTGTGAGTTTTGAGATGAAGAACTATCTATCTATCAGTGGTGTTATTCCCCTTTATTACAACAGTCCTACTGATTTTGATACCTAGAACCCCAGTGACAAATTCTGTTACTTTTTTAATAACTGAGACTGACAGAGGATCAGATGAAACAAACAGTAATGAAGAGATCTAAACGAAATTCCTCTGGATGAGCATGAAACATGTTTCCAATGAATGCCAGAATGATTAATGTAAAGTTGTTTTAGTTGAAGGAGAGGCTGAAATGCCAATTTGCAGAGGAAAAAACATGGCCTATTCCTCAACACTGCAACATATCTGTAACAAAAATCCTGTAAATATCCTCCTCCACCTTCTTTTTTTTCTGCACACATTTATACATGAGCAATGAAGTCTGAACATTTTCATGGAGGAAACTTAAACGTAGTCCTCATTTCCTTTAACTTGCACATCAGTGTTTGGTGGGTATATGTCTCATTAAGTTTCTCTGAAAGTGCATCAGTGCATCATGGAACAACTCTTCCTGCTCATTATACTCCTATAGTGAACAGCCTATGCGTCTGCCAGGAAGAGTTTGTGTGTTTGTCACATCTTGTGAACATGAATGTAAATAGCTATAGTTTTTGCTTAAACTTGAATCACTGTATAGAGAGACAGTAAGGTGATATTTGAATCAGTACACAACAACAAATTTTATCTTAGTAGACAGTATAAGAAAAAAGCAATTGGAAAAAAAAGTTTAAAGAATTGAGTAGAAATTTGTCGCTTCCTCTTTTTCCTTTCACTATCCCTGCTTTCCTTCTTACACATACAATCATTATCACAGCCTTTAAACAAGATGCATTTTTAAGGGAATCAAAGCACATAAACCAGAAGAAGACTGAATTAATGCCTTGGAAATCAACATGTTTTTGAATGGCAGAAATTTGGCATGCTTACATATGTTAAACAAATCATATAAACCAGAGAAAGGTCTATACAGTCATCAACTAGCCTATGACATTTGCTAACATTGGAGGCTGTCAAATACAGTATTTTGGATAGAGTTATATATATATGTTAATGGCATGTATTGCAATGAACCTAAAGATGTAGTTAGGGGATCATTTGTTGTAGCAGCCAAAATCACTTCTATTTACCTCACATATCTCCATTTGACCTGCTAATTGGCAACTCAGTCACTTCAGTATACCCCAATGCAGGCTGTGTGAACCTAGTTGGGAGAGTCATTCAAGTCTTTTTTTTAAAAACAAACTTATGTATCTGCAAAGTTGTTTGTCTAGGTTTATTTTAGATTCTGATCAAAATGTAGACCCATACAAAGAACAGAGAGAAGTGCTAAAGAGTAGAACTAGTTATGTAGCATCATGACTGCCAAAAATAACTCTTCTTGAATGACTTCTTAATAGAAAAGTAGTCAGAAATTTCACTCCAGTTGCTTAAATTATTATTCTTAATTTATTTAAGGTCAATGGGTTTCACACAGACAACAATGTTTCTAAGTTTAGTGCATGTCTCACTTCCTTACTTCAATGTTTTTAAACTGACACTGAGGAGGGCTAGAGAGTTAAATATTATTTAAGCACCTATGATCTCACATTCTCTGATTAGGCAGTGGAAGCAGCTTAAGAAGTTACTACCCCTTAGTTGCTTTTTATTGCCTCCCTGCTATGCATTATTACACGAATATCAGAGCTGGCATATTCTGACATGAACTTATACTGTAGCTATTTCATTTCACAGAATGGTTTCTATATTCTATGTAAAAGCATCCTGAGCTTCTCTGAAAAACTACTTACTAAATTCCATCCCTCCATTTGACCATCTAATTCCTGCATTCACAGCAGGAGGAAAAAAATCACTCTGTATCTATTAAACATCCAAAGCTTTTAAATTATAGAATGTTATTTAGTGTTCTTTATGGCAAAGTTCAAAATAGAAGTTCTTATCAAAAAAAAACCCAAAACTATCTGTCTCCCTCCTGCAGTATTATTTACTTTTCTAAATATAAAAAGTGAGTCTTGTAGGGGTGAGAAGAACCCCTCTGGTGCCTGCACTCTTGGAGATATATGTGCTGTTTATTAGACCTCCAGAGGAAGGCAGTACGCACCATCTCCTAAATTATCTGCTCTGGAAAGACAGAGAGGAGTAAATGAGGCAGGATAGCTCCCTTTGTACAGACTCTCAAAGGAAGCTGGTGTTGCACTCCAAGTATTTTTAGCCTCATCTCTGCCTAGGAAAACCAGCCAATGATGCTTCAAACTGCTTGTAGCCCACAGGTCTCTCACTTTTTTCATTAAGATGAGGACAATGATGTGATAAAGCAGGTGCCAGTGCTGGGGTAGAAACTGATGAGAAGGGGCCTGGCTGCTGCTTTTTTTGACTCATCCAGATCTCTTAATCCTCTCTGGCATTCTCACTCAACAGAGGTGTGATGGTGGTCAGCAGGATATAATTCTTGATGATTTTCTCTGAATAACCTTTCCACAGGTCAGCCTTAGCAGAGATAAGATTGCCTCTCAAGAGAGAGAATCACTGACATATCTGGGTATTTAGCAAATGTGCTGTCTGAAGCTGTCTGTCACTGATAGCAGTGGAACAACACTGGTGCAGAGCTGCTCAAATTATCTCAGGTTCAGAATGATTTTTCAGTGCTATCCACTTTGCTGTTTTTTCTCAAGTGGCTTTTCAAATGTCATACCATCCTTACTCTTTAGCAGAAAAGTCTTTATGTTAAAACTAGCTATAAAAATCAGCAAGCTTTACCAGAGAATACAGCCTGTGCATATTTCACAAGGGGGCAATATAAAATGAGAAGTAGTCAGTTAAACTCTTGTTGTGGCAGCAGTGAGAGATTATTATTTAATTTTAAGAAAAGAGGCAAACCACATGACAAAAATATCTTTAAGGTGAAAAAAATGTTTACATCTCTGCTGGCTATTTAAATGAAAACAATCTGTAATATGGATAAGGAGTGAAGGTAGAAAGTCATACAGAGGTTGGCTAGAACAGCACAACCTAAGGAACTAAATCTTAAGGCTAACTGCAATAAAGAAACAAACATCACAGAAGATAGGACTCACATAGCTTAAGTTAATTTTGGCATCTGGACTTGCCTGGAGAGCATTGGGACAGTCATCTTGGGTCTTTGTGTGGGGAGATTTTATGGACCCAAAATGACAACTCAGTCAGGCCCTGACAAGGGAGCAACTTGGAGCAAGACAATGGGAAACATTGACGTTACAGATTATTTTAAACGCATACTATTCTCTCCCAAAATCACACAACTCATTCAGTTCAAAACTGATATTTCAAACTGAAGCAAAGCTAGCACAGTATGGTCTCTGTGAGGGCCAATGCCTCCTTCTGCTTTTCCAGAATAAGAGAAGGCTTCATCCTGCTGTAGAAGACTGTCTTGATTTCATCAGTCATTTGGGATGTGTGGGGCAATGAGATTCAGCACCATTTCTAGTCTTAAAGTGTCTCAAACCTTCCACTACATATCCCTAGAGAATGCCTTAACCACCAAGCAATTTGTACCCTGTTCCTGTCACTGAAGCTGAACAGAAAACACTTGAGAGTACCATATTATTTGAACAACAAAAAATAATATAGGGCCCACTGGGACTGAGTTACTAGCTAATAAGTGAAATGTAAAGAAAAAAGATCATATGGAAGTTTCAACCTGCTCACATCAGTATTTACTGCTCTGTGAAGCTGTCCTATAATTCACAGAGTTCCTGTCTTTTGATGATTGTGATGAGATATCTCACTGCTACATCCAATGCCTCCTCAGGAAGACAGAACCAATCACTGCAGACAAAGCCAAACTCATTCACTGACCTGATCTCTGTGCTATTGGGGATAAACAGGTCATGTTCTGTAAGGCCACTGATCCTGTAAAACGCTTAAAGAGCCATTCCTGTAATGTTCTCTGCTGAACACCTTTTGAAACCAAAGGAGAATGAGATATCTATTTTTGCCCATGGACTATGGTACAACTTTATACACCAAAGCAGTAGGTAGTTCTTAGCATAAGGGTTCTCTGGTAAAAGAATAAAACAAAGTCTTTGGCTTTGAGTCTTTGGTGTTTGTTTGGCATCATTGGTGTTCGAATGTAAAACTGGCATTTTTTATTTCAATAAAAATATTGCCCAAATTCCAACCACTGTTAGTAAGGACAGTGCTTCTTCTATGCGGAATTATTCCACTGATTTGCATTAGAGTTTTCCTAAGGTTTATGCTGAATTGTATATTTGCTACTCAATAAACACATTTATATCTTTTTCTTCAAAGCCAGAATTTAATCAAAAGGGAAAACAAAACCTTTTGCCATGGTAATTTCTTTTAAGAAAAGTTGTCTTCCTGGGCCTACTCAAATGATCACAGAGTAAGAGATTGTCTGGTGGAATACAAAATCACATAAATTGTTATGCTTCAGCAGAGACTCTTTTCTTTACTACAGGATGAAAAAGAAAGAACCAAGGCCTCAACATGAACTGAAGAAAAGTATCTTTTCCTTTCAATATACACATCCTCAAGTGTTCTTTCTCTCTATTGATGAGCATGTCACAAGAATAACATAAGATGATTTGATAGGATATGATTGGACACATTTACATTATAAAATATGCCCATGAAAACATAGATCTGTGTTTATTAGTAAGCATGATTTCACTTGGCTGCATCTTTTGTATGATGGGTAAATGTACTGCACTTGGATATGACATTCCTAGATGGATTCCAGTTCTTCTAAGTTAGGCAAATGCACCTTCTTTTCTGTATTTGTTTACATTCAGGAAGATGCCTCAATGAGTTTTTTTATACCAAATGTTGAAATTCTGCAGTTCTTCACAGCTAACAAGGCAGATTGTAAGGATGTATGTGAATCAGCTGGGAGTAAAATAATCCCTCTCTTGCTCATTTAAAAAATACGTTTTCCCCTAATGTGGTTCCATCAGCTTCTACCATGAATAAATTATCACTTGCCAAAATGCAATCTTCTCCTGTTCTTTTTATTCCTAATTGGTCATTAATATAGAAACAATTTCTGTATGGAACAGGTTTTGGTATTTTTATTGTAAAGCAGAAGAGATGATAAAAATTATGAGGTGCTCCTGATTTCCTACCAAGGGTTCTGAAATTTGTACCGTGCTCTCTCCCAAATCCCTGGTCTTTAGAGGATAAAGTATTGTGTGACACCATCTCCCTCCAAGACCAACAGAAGTTGAAGACATGCAACATTTCATATGGTTGAGGTCTTAGAACCCAAATGAACAAACAAAAAAATGAAAGAAAAGATCCTTGCATGTGTACATTGTGTTCTGTTCACACTTAGGTGACAAGCAATGAAAGATTATTTGGCACTTGTCAGAAAGGTAGATACATTGTAGTTGTCTTTCAAGGAGAATGGACCATGAGAATGTATCAGCTGAATAAAATAGTGGTGACACCACCATTATTTTAAAGACTTAATATCAAATATTGTAATGGATGTTTCCATATATCTTTATACCTTCCAGCTCTGGAAGAATCAGCTTTATGGTGGTAAGAGTCTATTTCAACTCTTCTTCCTTTAGAGAATAACCACAGTAGTATGGATTATGAAATGATTATGGGCAGCGGGGAAAAATGGTACCTAATATTTCTGTGCCAACTGACCTCAACATACGCACAGAAGACTGAAAATGACAGTTTAATAGCTAGGCTGATACTGATCCACAAAGAAGGGGGCTAGAAAGTCCAACAGGAATAAAATCTCATCTGTTTCATTAAAATAGTGCAGTACTGACTTCCCCCAACCAAAATGGGCAAGAGAAGTCAGTATCACTTTACAGTATATTTTCTATAAGAACAGATATGTCTATGTTCTAGCATACAGCCCCTTCAGAAAGATTCTTTTCCTTAACATTTTCTTAATACAAAAATTAACCACCACCTCATTAGAGAAGTGTGAATAAATATTAGTAAGACATGTTATCTCTCCTTCTAATAATAAGAAATAAGTTTCAGGTTGCCCTGTGCTAGGAGATAAGTCCTCTGAATTTTGTTCTGGCAGTTATTGGAAGAAATCTGTAATTTTTTACACACATATAACATTTTAATCTCTGGGTTTTTTTTTTTTTTTTGTGGTGTGGTTTTGTTTCATTTCCATCCTGAACAAAACTCCTTTGCTTCAGATATTAGAGAAATGCAGGGTGTATTTAAACAAGTTCACCTCCAATTTAAAAGAATCCCAAAATAGTGTACACTACAAGAGATCAGATATTCCAGCTTCATCTTGAAACAGGTCTTCCAGCCTCTCATTTCCTTCTCCTATCACTGCATTTCTGAGAAGAGTCCCATTATATTTTCTCTACGTCTTACCATTACCACTTAGATGAAGATAAAACACAACTCCTCACTTACCTTTCAGTTTCCAAAGAGAAAGTATCAATTCCCACTCTTTTCAGCCTCTCTTCAGGCCACTTATATTTCTTTTCTAGGCTGATGTTCATTGACAGTTCATGCATATTACTGTACATCCAAACTTTGACGTGGAGTAAAATAAGTTTTCATTTTCAATTATAGCTCCATGCGTGAGGCATGAAATTCACTAGGCCTCTTTGAATGGGCATCTTCTAACATAAGATTCAACTATTTCTTTTTCCTCAAAGAACCGGGGAATTTGACTATTTCAACACTTCCTTAAAAAAGTGTTATTTTGAGTTGACTAAATTAATTTGAAAACCAAAATGCATGCATTAGCTATTACATGGCATTTAACTATAATTTAAAACTTTTTTGGTGAAAGACAGTGTTAACTTGGAGGAAGGGTTGATCTGCTAGAGGGTAGGATGGCCCTGCAGAGGGATCTGGACAGATTGGAGAGATGGGCTGATTCTAATGGGATGATGTTTAATAAGTCCAAATGTCGGGTACTTCATTTTGGACACAACAATCCCATGCAGAGCTACAGACTGGGGACAGAGTGGCTGGAGAGTAATCAGGCAGGAAGGGACCTGGGAGTGATGGTTGACAGGAAGTTCAACATGAGCCAGCAGTGTGCCCAGGTGGCCAAGAAGGCCAATGGTATTCTGGCCTGCATCAAGAATAGTGTAGTAAGCAGGACCAGAGAAGTTATTGTCCCCCTGTACTCGGCACTTATCAGACTTCATCTTGAATATTGTGGCCAGTTCTGGGCCCCCCAGTTTGGGAAAGATGTTAGGATACTGGAATGTGTTCAGAGGAGGGCAACGAAGATGGTGAAGGGGCGGGAGCACAAGCCCTACGAGAAGCGACTGAGGGAGCTGGGGCTGTTTAGTCTGTAGAAGAGGAGGCTCAGGGGAGACCTCATTGCTCTCTACAACTACCTAAAAGGAGGTTGCAGTCAGGCAGGGGTTGGTCTCTTCTCTCGGGTGACCAGTGACAGAACTAGAGGGCATGGACTCAAGCTTCGTCAGGGAGAGTTTAGGCTTGATGTAAGGAAAAAGTTCTTCACTGAAAGGGTGATTGGCCATTGGAATGGGCTGCCCAGGGAGGTGGTGGAGTCCCCGACTCTGGAGGTGTTTAAGGGGAGACTGGATGACGCACTGAGTGCCATTGTTTAGATGATGGTTGGTGTTAGTGTGGGTGTTGGTGTTAGTGTTGGGTTATAGTTTGGACTTGATGATCTCAGAGGTCCTTTCCAACCTTATGACACCGTGATACTGTGATACTGTAACATTTGAAATAATCTGATAACATATTTGTGACATAAATATTATAACATTTTGGAAAACTTAATTCAAAGATCTCTGGTACAAAAAACACAATCATTCAATTAAGATCATGCTGATTTGTTTCTCTAGACTATTCTCTGTCATCATCAGATCAGTTACAAGAAATTATTCTTTAAACAAAACTGCCAAAGAAAATATTCAGTGGACCACTATGTGAGTATATTTCTAAGAGAAAAGGTGGGCGAAAAAATCCATGGTTTAGAATTGTTTTCTAATGACTAAATCAAAACATTTCCCAACTTGTCATCGTTTGGGGAAGTGACTATGAATAATAGTTGAAAAGTTATTTCCATTCCTGTTGTTTAAAATATGTATTTTCTCCCAATATTCTCTGCTTTGTGATATCTGCCATTACTATTTAAAATGTACTAAGCTGGTATTTCTGTATATGAAGTTCAAGCATCCCACTAGCCAATTTAATCTTCTTAGTATTGAATTTCACAGCTGCTGCAAGCTAAGTCCTGCACCCCCTTTAATAGTCTCTGTTGCTACAACTTTGTGTTGGGGACTGGTAAAATTATCTGAATTCCTTTTCACCTCACTTTCTAGCCTGTACACTTAACATGAAAGCATCTCAGAACCCCTTTCTGCCACAGACATGTTCTATTTTCTTCTCAGTTACAGAAACAACTGAGCTACAAACTGCTGGAAGCCAAGTTGCACTCCTGCAAAGTGAGTGACTTTATTGTTTTTCTGATATCACCTTTGTTCTCCAAGCTTTTGTTTTGGGCCACTGCCTGCAATGGCATATAGTATTAAATCGTCTGACACAATACAGCTGCTCTCATTTTATAATCCCAAATCACTGCCTACAGCAATGCAGTTTAGATTAGACTCCTAGTTTAAAAGCTGTTGAGAAAAGAATTGTGAAGAAAACAATAGGAATCTTCTATTTATACTGCCAATGAAAACCATTATATAATTACATAAAATTATCATTCATTATCAGTTTCTTGGCAGAAGTACACAAACCCAGCATTATCCTAGATTACTTTGCATTTACTGGGAGGAAAATTATATCTTCATGTCACTAATTTGGTTTGTAGGCATCTTTAAGTTTTCATACTGCCTAAATAGATTATTTTAAAAAAGCTAGCTGTATATTTATTCATTCATTTACTTATTTAAAATAGAGCCTGCTTTCATCATTTGATTTCTTGTAGATGAAGAATACTGCTATATCAAAAACTACTTTAGGACCTATTTAATACTTGGAACAATTAATCACATGAACTAATATTGTCTTGAGGAAGGCAAGCGACTTTGTTCAAAAGGTTTTTGACATTCAGCCTGTGTTAGAGAGAATGCACAGGGCTTTAGTGATAATGACAGGTCTGCTGCAAAAGCCATAAATTATCAAGATGAGAGTCTGCTCTCAGATGAATGGTGAGTGATTAACATTTTATTGACCTTTTGTCAACTTCAATTATGTTTTTTGAAAATTATGTTTAGAAAGCAAAGCTCGAAACGGTGATTTTAGAGATGTTATTCAGGTATTTAAGTCCAATATAAACAGATCTCCATACATCAAACAGCTTTATCATTTCAAATACCAATTTCAGAAATATTCAGATATTATTAGTCTTCTACAACAGAAATTAATTCTTCCAGTAAATAAGTTCACAGCAAAAGATGCTGTAATGATGTATGTGCTGAGACTAGTTAGAAACTCTGTAGCAATGAGCCATTATTATTTACCACTTAAGATTTTAAGAACAAGCTTTTCAAAGCTACTTAGGGGCCAAGTATGCCCAATTCTCATTAATTTTATAGGTGATTGGGTATCAAAATCCCTTTGAAAAGCAGAATAGCTATTTTTCTGAAAGTCCAAAAAGCATCTATGTCTGGATACTTCCTTTTGGGACCATAATTTGTACATGCCCTAGACACTTGAAGAATGATTTTTCCCATTAATTTTTGATGCAAAAATTCAGGTCTTGACACTCATTCAATACGAATATGGAGATAAAATGGAAACTTTGACCTAACAGCTGATGATGTGGACAAAGATAGAAAGCGAGCAAGGAAAAGACAGGAAAAGACAGGAAAATATTTTCCTTTCTGGAATATATATTACTTCAGGGCAGAGAATCTGCTATTACAAGGCAAAATCACCCTTGGTCAATAATACAAAAGCCATAAAATTACTAGTAAACACTAACTTTTTTGTTTGTTTTTCTCTCAGAACTCCACACTAAATGCTCAAAGTCTTAAAAAATTCATACAAAATGTTCTTAAGACAAGGTTTTCTATCTCAGAAGGGGGAATTTACTCACTTGCTTTTATCAATCTCAGAAGGGAGAATTTACTCACTTGCTTTTATCAGTATCAGGAGATATTATGGTATGAGTGAAAACTAAGAGTGGTAATGCTAAGAAAAAATCCTAGCAGATCTGATGTACTGCTAGCAGTGACAGCAGTAGGCTAGATTGCAGACAGTACTTTATATAAAAATAATGATTCCTTAGTATTAGAATTTTTTGCTGGAACTTCTGTGCTTTTAATGGCTGTGGATTTGGAATAAAGCAATGCTTAACTTCATTGGAACAGCTGATTAATGAGATGTGAGTGAATAGTAATCAGAAGTAGAGGTTCAATTATTGGCTGTTATATGCTGTTAAAGGCAGTCTTCTTAAATATTTATGGACATTCTTGGAAGGTGTTGTTTGTTTTGTTTTTTTTCTCAGTTATCTGGAATATTTTTGTTTGTTTATTTTTTTCCCTAAATCTCACTCAGTTATTTGTTCATAGTACTTAGTGCTTCCAGTAAATGCTTGTGCAGTGACATGGTAGGAGCTGTCAGTGTCCTGGCTATAGCCTAAGTCCTACCCACAAACTGCCATTTGGCCTGCAAAGAATTAGCCATAATACATTACATAACTTAATAATGGAACAATTGCCTTGATCCGTTAAGTACCAACCAACTTGTCTTTCTCCCTGTTCAAACTTGTTTCCCTGCAGGCATCTGTTCTCTAAGACCGCTCTCATGGGATTTCCAGTTTGACAGCCTGCCTAAGCCCCCAGTGACAAACCTCTGTTTTTACCATCACATTCAGTTCATCCACACTAGATACTATATTTACCTGCAGAAAAAAATAGATTAATTTCTGAATGAATTTAGTATCATGCCTGTAGTTCCTGCTGCCTGAAGAGTGACTACTGGAAAATGGAACAAATATAAAGAAGAGAAAAGATGATATTTTTCTTTTTCTCTTTTTCCTTTTTTTTTCTCCCCATCTCTACTGAGCATTCAGGTTCTGCACAATTCTTTGCTTAGAGCAGGGTATAAAGTGCTACTTTAACCCGTTGTGTGCTGTGGCTTCATATCTCCCACACAGCACATCAGCTTGCACAAATTTCTAATTAACATCTAATTTTGGATTAACTTCTGATTCCCTCCTCTGGGCTTTTGTAATGAGATCATGAGTTATATTAGTAGAAGGTTTATACTTCAAATGCATATAAATGATAGAACCTCCTAGGTAGTTAACTGACAACAGGATTAAAAAAAATATCCAAAACAAACAGAAAAGCCCCCAAAACTTTCCTATTTCTTAGACATCTAGAGTCTTATTTTTTAATTTCATCAGCTATAATCAGGGAAAGAATCTAAATACTTTCAGCTCCCAGTAGGTTTTTTTTTTCCTTGCCTCTCTTTCCATGTACTAAGAAGCTGGGTGTTAATATTATGCTTTTCTTAATTTCCATCAGTATTAAGAGCATTACACTGACATAGGAAAGTGGACAATTTTACTAAATAAAATGCCTGCAATTGAAAATCTACAGTCTTAAGTAATTGCTTCTAAATTATTTGGTAAAAACTAAAACTTTTGGGGTAAGTACATACTTTAAATATAGAATGAATGTAAAAGTTAGCTATTAGATGAACGGTTTCTCATTTTCCCAGCCATGTGCAGGAATACACCACTAGAAGTGTGTGGCAGTAGACGTCATATTCTTAACACATCTTGGTACAGATTTCTTCAACAGGCTAAAATTCTGAAAGGTACCGAGTTACCTTTTCCACATACATACATTTTTTTATAAAGAGATAGAGGGCTAATGTACGCTGATAATATCCTGCCAAAACGAATAAATAAACATCTTAAGCGCTTCATCAGGAAAAGGATTTTCATGGATGAAGGAACATAATCATGCAACTCAGGCACCCAAATCAACAATCTGGCTTATAATCAAACAAAGATCATATCATAAACTTCAAGGTCCATCCTTAAGATCATCCTTTCATCACATTCCCCTTGAACCTATACCTACTAGAAACACATGATGGTAAATAACCTAAACTTTTTCCCAGTTACTGAGAGATTCCTTCAGAAAGCATTGCTGAACTTTTCTTGACTGAATCATACCATAGAGATACTTACTGATTGCAGTGTAAACCTGAAGTGTGACTAGATTCCTGTACACTTGCCAGAGGGAAGTGTTCAATGTTGCCTACCTTTAGAATCTCAGTTTTTCTTCAGTAAAGCCCTGTGACTACTTGTTTCAGAGTCTAGAGTATCAGTCTGAGATACCAGAGACTTGCAGATCTGTGGTTTGCTGAAGCAAACATTGTAGGTCAGCTGAAATACAAAAGGCACACAATGACATTGACATTGGAACTTTCCATTGTCACACGCCCTGTATGCATTTAAGGCATCTGAATGTTGCCTAAATTTTTTTTTATGCTGGTACTGAATATGTATGGTATTCTGATTCCTCAACACAGATGAAAGTCGTTTCAGACACTGAAGGTTTAGAGATATAGGAGACACAACACAAGATATGTGGGTGTACAGCAGAGGAACCATCTCCAGGAACAGCACCTGAAGACCAGGTAAGATACCCATCTTTTTCTGAAGAAAGCTGGCTAACAGAATCCTGTCCTCCATCTCCTTTGCCCTGATGTGAGATCTTCAACATTTAGCTCATGCAAAGACACTTACACTTTTGTAGCTTATCATCAAATTGATTACCACCTCACACATTTATATATCTGCTTCTTTCCGAGTTTGCTAGAAGCTGCTGAATCCAGTATCCCAATAGAGGCAAGACTGCTACGGCTCTATGCCCTGAGGTCCAAACAATAAAAGGACTGAACCTGCGTTCCCAGTAGGCACTCACACACAGAACATGCATATACACAACCTACATATACATGCATACATATATATACAGCCAGCAAAAGAGATAATAAAATCAGACATACTCAGCACTCATGCAAACACAAACAGCACCCAGGGCCTCATCTTGTTCTTCTCACGCTCTGACCGGGATAAAGGTACATTTGTGAGAGTGTAGAAATATAAATGTACAACGCGAGTTCCTACAACAGTTGGTCTCATACACTCTGCCCAGTAGCTTCCCCTTCATCCCAGTCTTGCCATTTACGGGCACCTGGGCATTTGAGCCTCAGCCAGTGATGTAGATCCCCCTTGTGCACAGCAAAACACAAACACACACAAAGTGGGTCCTTTCAGTAATAGGACTTACACAAACAATCTGTTAGGTGGTTCTGGATCATCATTGTCCCTCAGTGTCTCCTGCACAGACTCACACACAGACACAAAAGGATCTTTCAGTCCTCCCCCTAAAAGGAACAATTTCTCTAGGAGCTGTCTTGGACCCCTGCATTCACCCCAGGTGCTGAGCCATGGACACACAGGTGACCAGGTGTTGGCAGCCTTTGTGGGAACAGGCGGGGCCGCCCCGTGCTGAGCACAGCCCGTCCCAGCTGGTACCCAACAGCCCCACCGCAAGCCACAGCTGAGACCCACGGCCAAGCTGCGGGTGCTGGGGGGTAAACAGATTTCTGAAAGGGCCAAATGCGGCACAGGCAGAGGAGGAGGAAGCCAAGGAGGGAGCAACAGCAGAGGGAGCCCCGGGCTGGAGGAGGAGGAGGGCAGGAGGTGCTGCAGCCCGGAGCAGGGATCCCCTGCAGCCCTGGAGAGACCCTGCTGGAGCACAGAGCTACCGGGCAGCCCGGGGAGGGACCCAGACTGCGATGGGGGGAGATTTCCTGCAGGAGCTGCGGCCACGAAGAGCCCAGGCGGGAGCAGGTTGTCCCTGAAGGACGGCAGTTTAGAGAAGGGCTCGTGCTGGAGCAGGGAAAGGTGTGAGGAGGAAGGAGAGGCTGAGAGGAGCTGGGGTGGACTCGACACAAACCCCCATCCCCACCCCTGCGCCTCTCGGGGGAGAGGAGTCAGGACTAAAGGAATGAAAGTAGGAAAGGCCGAGGGGGAGAGTTTTCTTAGTTTTGTTTTTGTTTCTCACCAGCCAAATCTGTTTTGATTGGCAGTAATTGCAATTAATTTCCCCAAGTCTAGTCTGTTTTGCCCATGTAACTGGTAAGTGATCTCCCTATCTTTATGCCGACCCTTGAGATTTCTTATCCTGCTTTCTTCTCTTGTCCTGTAAAGAAATGGAGTGAAGTTGCAGGTAGGTGGAGAGAATCTGGCGGCCAGCCAAGGTCAACCTGTCACACCCATAAACACACATGCACAGAGAAGAGAGAAATCCAGGAAATCACTAGGAAGAAATTTAATAAGATGATAAATCTTCCAAACATTTTAAGAAAAATGTACTGACAAGTAACTTGTTTACATGTGATACATGTCCCTGTTTTACCATGCTTCTCAGATCATCTAGGCCTATCCATTTCCATGCCTTTGGTTTCTCCCCTAAACCTGCAGAATAAGTCATGCATAAACCCAGGATGTTCTTCCTCTGCAACCCATTGTGTCCCTTGACCTTGGGAAGTAAATCCACTTACTAAGCAAGGTTACCCAAAATGCTGCTTCTGTTGCCCTATTTCAGTGGGTGTCACCCCTAGCCCATGGGACTGAGACTCTCCTGGGACAGCACTGGCACGGATCAGGGCAGGGACCTGTCTCTCTGGCTCTGGTAATGAGACTCTTCTATTTTCCTTATGCTTCTTAGCTTCTCTCTATGTGTAGAGACAAGCTTCATATCACATAACCTGACAATGTTAAGCAGCTTGGCTTCTTTCTCTCTCCAAACCTCTAAGGTATTTACAGCTCAGACATTCCTCTGTCTTGCCCACAGACCTTAATCTCATAGTCATTTTCAGGGAATTTTTAGGAGTTTAGGCTCTGTGAAACGCACAGGGACAGTAAGCGCCTTTGTAAGTACCTCCGAGAGCACCTTGTCCTTGTGGAATAGGGGAAAGAGACAGCAGCCAGAACTTGGAAGCATGAAGAAATTGGCACCCAAACATCCCAGGAGAGTGTTTAAACAGCCTGAATATATATGAGACTGGAAGCTGGGGAATCCTATTGCCTCCTCTTCGAGCTCTTCTATTTAAATAAGTCTTTTACGGAAAATAAAATCTGTGGGAAGCAATTAATAGAACTTAGCATATGTGTCCCATGGTAGAGTTAAAGGGCATTTGACTTCTGAAGCCACAGTCTTCTGCTGTGTTCTGAAAGAATCAAACAAATACTATCATTTTTGAAAGAGGTTCATCAGAGACTAGGCCCGATTAGTCAGTTTATGATAGAAGACCCAAAAGCAGAAAGATACATCTGAATTCCATAGACAGAATACATAGAAAAATGTATATTTATTCTTTGCAGTTCCATAATGATAGATGGCCGGCTTAAGCACATTTTCTTTTTCCTTAGGATCTAAAGACAATGCACACAAATAGAAGTCTTTGCTTCTATGTAATTTAGGAAGGACTATGCAATTAACAGAGACACTTCTCCTAAGCTCTTAAGTATCTACAGTCCTCTGTGTAGATCTTCTGTACTTTCTAAATGCTATTAAATTCCACAGTACAACTCCAGAATGTGGGTATATTTCCATAGGTATTGTATATTTATTGAATCTAAAAGCAACCTTATCTTCCTGGTAGATCTAGTGACACAGTCACAAAGGCATGAAATGAAATGCCACACAGTAACCAGGACCATAAATGAGCTAACTAGAGCTGAGGTGTTTGGTATCATTGGTGAAGGTCTAGTTACAAGTTCATTATGTCCTCAATATATGCTTTTAAACTGCACCTTTGATCCCGTATCAACTACTGTCTGCCTTTGTTTTTTTTTGTTTTGTTTTGTGTTTCCCGAATACCTCAAATTCTTTGGTTTTTTTTTTCTTACCACTGTCAAACAATTGTGAATTCTGAATGAATACATATTGCAGGGATGGGTCATAGTGGAAGCAGAGGAACTATCTGCCATACCTTGATATTTGGAAAGACATGTTTACTATAGATACAAAACTTCCTTGCAACTTTAACAGAAGAACATTTAGAAGGAAAGCTAGAGAGATTAATTATTACATGGTAGACAGTTAAATATTAAATACAGGGGATGCATACTGTAGTGAGCCAAATAATGTGCACATGAATTGAGTTTATTATTGTTATGGCAATAACTGCATCCTCAAACTGAGCTAGGCAGCTTGCAAGTATTTAAGATGCTTGTTCCCAAGAGAGTCTAAAGCTTTACATAAGATATTAAAGCACAGGCAAATCCATTTAAATAGTAGATTAAACAGTTTTTGAAGAAAGAACCACTTCTTCCTTCATGGAGCATGTTTGGGCCCCTCAGGCTCATATCAGAACATATAATCAGAGCATTTTGTTGCATAAATGTATAAGATGAAACAATAAAATTCTCTGGAATGACCTCAGATTTATAGATAAGGAAGGACATGAACATCTTTTTCTCAGTGGCAGAAAAATTTTCAAAAAATATATTTTGACTTCTACTTCATCATCCCAAAAACCTGGAAATACTTTTTAGGTCTTTATAATCCAAAGAAGCAAGATTCACAGATTACTGAGTTCTAAAAGCCACTGATGTGAAAGAAGGACTGGCTTAATAGCACTGCACATTTATCTTCCCCTTCTTTAACTCCTGTTAAACCTTTCCCAGAGATACTAGCTACTGTCTGTAACTTTTCGAGAGGGACTGAGGAATAGTCTAGATACGGCTCCATATGTTGTGCAAGTAATGGATATGGTCTTTCCTCAAGCTCTCTATCAGTTGACATAATTATCTCAGCCCAGAGTTTTCATCTTGAATTTATTCTTGGATTTGAGAATCGCTGTTCGTTCTTGTGAACTTAAAAAGATTTTGTGAAATCCCTGTGTTCTTCAAAGACTGCGTGCCCTTACTGTGTGGAATGATATAATTAAAAATAGCACTACTTTCTACAAATTTTGCCTTTATTATATCTTGTGCACCACCAATACAACTACAGTTAATGGTAAAACTAATGAACGCAAGAGGGAGAAAAGATATGATATAGTGGCCATAAAATAAACTAAATTTGTCTTTTAAAATGCTGCCAGTGAATGTGCAATGGCAACAAGGAAACCTCGAAGGAATGGCACATCTCAGACAGATACAAATCTCAGCAAGAATATCTTTCCACCTCAAGTGTAAAGGAAACATTTTGCAGTAAAAGGGTTATCAGAGAAAATGAGGGCTAGGAATAAACATAGCCATCTAGTGCCACTTGGGTTGTCTGAAAGTATCTAAGGTTTCCACACATGACTGGCAAAATGACAGTGACTGTGAATCCTTCTCATTTTGAATTATGAGACTCCAGTGAAGGATTGTTTATGAGAAATAGAGAAGTATTTAAGACTGGAAAAGAGATGGGAATAACTGTGGGTAAAAGGAAGAAAGTGAAACAACTGAGGTAGAGATAAAATTGAGGTAGTAGATGCTGTCAATGCTGTTGACAATTGGAATTGTTCAGTGATTTATTTGGAATTCCAAGTGCTTAACCTTTTCCAGCTACCGAAAAAAAAAAGTATGTGCTTTGGTAATTAAGAATAAATGCATTGTTACTCTTATGTGGTAGTTTAAGTAGTCTTTTCATTAAAAAAATATATATATATGAAAACAAAAGAAAATAGAAAAAAAGAGAAGTGTATCTTTTAAAACATAAAGTCATCTTCATTTTGATTCAAAGACTTTTTCAGGGAAAAAAAAAGTTTTAAAAGGTATTTCATGTATTAAGAGTGTTTCTGTACTCCAGGAGGCTTTCCTTTGGGTGCTGTAAGATGGTTTATTATCCATTATCTGTAAAACAAAGATAATGAAAGTGGTTCTATTGTACTGTATATGAAACCCACAGGAATACCAGGATTTGACAGTCATGATATATCTCAGTCAGTTTCTAATGTGTAAAACGATCACAAATCATAGAGAAGACAGTCTGTTGGTTAAATAAGTCTACAAAGTGAGATAATAGAGTTCTTAATTTATCTTCATTGAAATAACTTTGCTGTGTAGTTGATAAAATAAATCTAGTCCTATTCAGAATCTCTCCTCTCTGCCCATTGTAAGCAAGCAGTTTCTATGCGACTGTATTAATGCTTATGCAGCTCTCATTACCCATAAGATGGGACTATCTTCCATTAGCACATTAAATAAAGCGACTAATGTGTTGACTCTAGCTTTTTTTCTTGCTCAACCTCTCCTAGGGGAGAGAATTGTGTATGCAGCAAAGTGTTTTGAATGGAAGGTGGAGGGGGATTCTGTTTTCTTTTTTCTTTATGATTATCTGCTTTTAGGGAAACTCATTGTACTACTGAAGAATAATCTCATGAAATTCCATGAATTTCACCGTTATATAGAAAGTTCACTGGTACCAGTGGACCAGAGATGTTGACCACAGTCTCAAAGCCTCTGTTTTCTAAAAGTCCCTACTCCTCTCCAAGTGACTATAAGGACACTTGAAGAACATGCACACATATACAATTAAAATTTTAAGGTTAGACAAGGTAAGTACTCCCTCCCCTGGGGAGGATAAATAAAGTTCAAGATTCTGAATTTGACTTGGTGTTTGATGATAAGCAGTCATAAAACCAGACAATTATATTTGTTATGTCTCCTGGACACACCAGATCCAATGCAGACAGTGTCTGAAATTAATGATTTAATTCTAAGCTGTATTTCATAGCTTTAACCCAGGCACAAAGTGAGAAAGTCATGAATGTCACAGTCATTGCTAGGTTAGTGTTAAGTCTCCTTTGGCAACTGACGACAAATAGAAGACATCACTCAGAAGTGTGGGTCAGTAAGAGTCTAAAATCAGCAAGGAATGCAGAAAGAGTAATAAAGTATAGACCATGTTGCCCAAAGATAGATACAAATTCTTCAGCCAACAGCTGAGTCTTAGCAGCAATTTTTTTAAAGTACTTTTCTTTGCTCATCAACATCATCACTGACCTTTTCGGCTTTAATTTCAAGAAACTGTTTTTTATTTCAGACCTGGACCTGCTTTCCAAGTGTTGTGCCATGTGTACTGAAGTGGTGTAGACATATATGTCGTGAAAGGTTGCTGATATATATATATATATCATTTCATGACTGTATTTAAATGCAATATAGGACCAGAGTGATGGCTATTCTTTGGTACCATTTTCTATCATGTTCTTTGGATGTACCTCAATATTAAAAAATTCCTTGGAAATATGACAGAAATGTCAAATGACTCAGGGAGATATAAGAATGCCTCTCTGTTAATCATCCCTGGTGGTAGCAAACCATCTATCATGCTGCCAAGACTTTTCATGTACTGGTCTGAAACTGGATTATATCAAATCTAGGACATTAGATATAATTTTGCAAGATTGAGATTGACTTTGGACTCATTTTTATGTGAAATTCCAATTTAAAAAAAAAAAAAGAGAAACTTGATTTTCGCAGAGAAAGCCTGACCTGAGTAGAGTTTTTCTTCAATACAGTTATTCATGTCCTAATCACTTGTTTTTGGGGAGACTTTGAACAGCATTTTATAAAGACAATACAGTATTTAAAAACGCACACACAGAATAACCCCAAAACCAAATAACAAAACCAATGATAACTTCTTAGGGAAGAGAGAGGGAAAGACAAAAAAGAATGCTGTAAGAGTGAGATTGTGAGTTGTGATAAACCAGCTGTTTATAGTCAAAGTACTTTATTGATTTCCCCTCCCACCTTTAGTATCATTGTGATTTTTTAGCGTGTCAGTGCAGAAGATACATTAATGACATAAGTTTCAATAACAAGGATAAAAAAAAGCATTTATTCCTGAAATGGAAATTACAGTCAGTAGTCAGATTTCCATTTAGACTCGTGCAGTAGCAGTGTAAAAACATTTCTCAACCCTCCTGGCCCAGTCTAGCAGAGTCCTGGTACAAAACAAAAATCTACTGACTATATAGCAATAAAATAGGAAGGATTTAGAAAAGTTTGCTGAGATAACAGACATGAATGTTTTCTTAGGAGTAACTGGGCAACAGACTCCTTAGGAATTCTTTTCCAGGCTATATTTTTCCTCTCATAAATTAGCATGACCCCTTTTCTGTTATTTTTTATAATCAGAAATAAGTTGTGTGGTCCTAAAAGTTGGCATATTCATTTAAAAATTAGCACAGGAACACTTTTCAGCTCTGGGGCGTCCCCAGTGATTCCATTTTGCTGAGACTCGTGTAATGATGATGGCGATGGTACAATGACAAAATATATGAAATAATTTATTTTTTGTCTTTTTTTTTCTTTGAGGAAAGAAAGTAACTGCAGTTCCTAAAACCTCTTGTCAGGCTAGATTGGTTCTGACCTTAACCCATGAGTTCTCATCAAGGTAGCAGAGAGACCTTGGTGTCCCTGCTGTGGTCATGTGTAAGGCTAGAAACTAGATGGTACCATGAAAACCAGAAAGAGGTCATGAAGTTCTGTGGGGAAAGGAATTTCTAACAAGTACCTACTATGCAGCTGCATCGTATTTTGAAAAGAAATTAGGTAGAAAACAAGAATAAGTTGCGTTTATAGATGGGCAAAGAGGTAAAACAATTAAATTTTTCTTCATTTTTTCATCTCTGATGCCTGTGATGCAAGTCTGCCAGACTTTAACAGCCAGATAAAGGTGGATTAAATTCAGGAATGTTTGATAGAAGGGGAGAAAGGACCAGCACGTGGCTGCTAATGTTGCTGGTTAAACTGGTGTCACTTGACTGAACATTTAAGAAATGTGCTGTAGCAGAGAATAAGAATCACATGTGATTCTTAGGTCTCTTATAAAAATAAAATCCCAAGGACTGAGGTTGACCTGGTTGCATTGTCAGTGCTCCTTTTACTGGGGACTGATAAATAATATTCTGTTTCAAAGTGGAGCTGAGAAATAAAGAAATTACAATACAGCACAACAGTTTCATTGAGGAGCAATGAATGCCATTTGCATAGACCTGAGTAAAAGATACACTGTGACTTTAAAATAATCTGTGGCAAAACTGTGAGAAAAGTAGGAAATATGTTGCTACTAACAAACAAGAAATACTCTTAAATTAACTTTCACACTGCATGTGAGCTATAGTGGAACTCACTACGTTAAAAGGCATTGAAATGATATACTTACAAGCGAATATAAACTGTAAAATATTTTCTCTTATTCATCAGTTTATTATGTTAAAACCAGAATGCACTATAAGCATAAAACGGAAAAATGCTTCACCCAGGATATCAAAGACCATTGGATGAACATTTACTGCAGTGTTTTTTGTCTCTGCCTCTAGGGGACTGGTTTCCATTTTTCCACTATTTATCTGTGATCAAGAGATAAAAAAGACCTTAAATTTTATGTTTTCATCTTTTGTGATGTCTCAAAATATCTTTCCTTTGTTAGTCTTGGCAGTGGAAAGACTAATAGGTTTAGGAAAAGTTCATAGTTTTTCTGGAGAGAAGAAAGCCCCCAAAATAAACAAAATTATATGAAACCCCAACCCTCCTATGCTTTTCTAAGGTGTTGGGGGAATAAAAGATGAAATGGAAGAGATGGAAAAGATTGTTTTCTTAGGGACTACTTCACACCTATTCAGCTGACATGGAACATTTTTGAAATTTCTTGGCAAAATCTGGCAGCAAATTTGGTCTAATGAAACTCAGCACGTATGGTATGAAGTAGGCCCCTGAGAACACCCTTACATACCAGCTCTGGTGCTTTTCTTAAGAGTTTCCGTCTCTGTAGATATTAGGAGGCAGCTGTCAGAACTAATTTGGATGGAGCTGACCCTGTGGGTGGATGAAGTTTTGAGATCCAGCCCAGAACCTGGAAGCAGCAAGAGATAGATGCTCCATGACGCAGGATGGTCAGGAAGATGGAGTGACCACAGCACAGACAATGCCCTTACTAAGCATGGCTACACTGAATGAAATTTCTAGTTAACATTAAATTTTTGAGTTAACATTTCTATAAAGGTCCGATCCAGCAGCCAGAGTATCTGTGGGACGAGTCTCTGCCTGTATCCTATGCCCCATTGGAAGGATGTTTCCTGCAGGAGCTGTGGCCCTGGAGAGCCCAGGTGGGAGAAGGACTGCAGCCTGGGAAAGGGCCTGTGCTGGGTGAGAGAGAGATGTGAAGAGAAAGAAGCCACCGAGAAGGCCTGGGATGGATTGACTGCAACCCCCTTCTGCATGCCTGCACCCCTCTTGGGGAGAGGCATCTGGAGTGAAAGGGTGAAGCTGGACCTGAGACAAGGGTGTGGGGCAGGTGGTTTCTTTAATGTTTGTTTGTTTATTTGTCAATAAATGAAAATAATTTCATTTCAAAAAGGATAGAATTATTGGGGTTTTGCATAGGAGGACACAACCAATATGATTTTTTTCCTGACATGTTTACTTACTCTTAGCTTTTCCTTAGTTGTCAATACTTTATAATATTTCTTTTAGAAGGAGACTCACTAGCTATTTATCTTTTTAGAAGAGCTTATCACAAGAGACTCTGCTCATAATATTTGTATCCAAGCATGTGTTCAGCTTTTTCATGGGATCTATCTTCAGAAGATATTAACTAGTTCTGACTGCCCCTTCCAGTCTTGCTGGGTTTCACTACTAAGGGGATCAAGGAGCTTTGGGTCTCCAGGTATGCAACAGACCAGGATAAACTTCTGGAACCATAGCTAGTTCTGCCTTGGTCAGTTTCTCTTCTCATCTGGTTCCAAATTCAGACAGACTTATGAATGGACACATACCGTATTTATTCATTGTACTACCAAGCAAATATATGCCTTGTAAAGTAGACCAGAAAGGGTTTTCTAGAGGCCAGCTGGTTTACAGTTTAAATTCAGAAGATCTGGTTTATGATTCACCTTTACAAACATTCCTTTCTAGTACCTCATTCCATACATTCTCCTATTAGTTATAATCTTATGTCATAAATCAAACATGTCTCTTCTAATTGTCAATTTTTTCCTGCACAATGATCTTATATATTACTTTAAGTCATTTGCAGCACTCTCTGTTCATTCCATATTGTGTATTTTGAAATGCTATATTTAGCTATTTCCTGGGTTTCATGTTCTCTTCCAGAATGTACCAGAGGTGTCTTATGTAGATCTTCATTAGTCCTTTGATGAATTGCAATCATCCTACTCATCAGTCTAGTACCAGCTGCTCATTACTTAAACTGCTGAGTTTTGCTGATGTTGACATTAGCATCTGAAATTCTTTTAAATCAACAGTTGCTCTGGAAGTCATTCCCAAAGAAATGTATTTTAAAGTTAGGCATAGAGCGTAAGCCTGACTTCTTCTATAACTGAAATGGGTACCCCATGGGAGCCATTTGATGTAAGATGAATGCAAATTTTGAAAGAGGACCACCTTTCAGACTCTGTGGACTATAGAAGGATTCTAGATGATTAGCTTAGATTTGAATTTACATGGCTTAAGTTAGGTAATAGAAATCCCAACCTGCATGCCTGGAGTTTATTGGTATTTAATCAAAAGATCTTATTTTCATGCAGCTTTCTAATTTTAAACAAATGTAATCTAGTTAATGAAAATAAGCTGAGACAACAAAAGGAAATTTTACAGTTGTAGTGCTGGCTCTAATGAAATCGACGGAAATTTTCACTAACTTCTCTACCTATAAGTAAGACTTTGCCTTCAGTTCCAGCCCCTGATGTGGAAGTATTGATTGAATATATGAGGACTGGACTTTTCTTATAGGCATCACTAAATACTATGTTATTAAAATATTTAAATACTTTTAAGGGCTGGAATTTACTTATTATCCAAATTCAACAGTCACACAATGAAGAAAAAAGTATTTTCTTGTCTTGAAATACGTAAGATAAAACTGTTAGAGACTATAATAAGAGAAAGGGGTATGTATACCTAAAAAAAACCAACCAAAACACCAGTAACAAAAAATAAAGTATGCAACAAAAACGATCTCTCAAATGCATTGATTTGAGCTGCTGACAGCTCCTAGAATATTGCTATCTACCATAACTTTTTGTTTGGTCATTTTGTTCACTATATTACATGAGATTTACAACCAAATAAAATAAACTGTGTCGTTAACCACTTTTCTCTGTGTAGATAAGCCATCAGTTTTTTTAGCTGGAAACTAAACTGTAAGAAGTTAAGGTTATTGAAGAATGCGCTAAAATAATTAAGCAGAAAAGTCTACTAAGACTTTAAATCAACACATTTAAGCACAAAAATTGGACTAAATACAGCCTGAACTCCATGGGGATTTTCTGAAATCCCCACCTTTAGAGCTCCTGAAACAGATGCTTTGTTATAAAGAGGGTTAGGAGGTCAGTCAATCACCTTGTCTCAGGTTAGTCATCTTAAACCAGTCCATGTTCTCATGCATACTGAGAAGACTGTAAGGAGCAGACAAGGAAGACAAGTTGAGAAGTTACTGGGGTACCCTAGGGATTAATGAAGTAAGTGCACTGAGTGTGCGCACAAATTACCCTATAATTAAAACTATAAGGAAAATTAAAGATTCGTACTTTTAACTAAAATTCCATAGCTCTTGCCACACTAATATTTTGGTGGTTTGTATTTCAAGCTGGAAGAAAGGGACTCCAGATGTCTTTTTGCTTTATTGGTAGTCCATAGTATGTATTCATATATAATTTATTATTCAAAGTTAGTAGAAAGATTTTTTTTTGAGTAAGTATCTTGTCAAGCTTATATGAAAAACTTATTGACATGGGTTAAGACTTTTATGTGCAAACTGATTAGTTAGGAAAGTGACCCTCAGTTTTAATTTATTAATTTTTTTTAAAAAAAAGTTCAAAAAAGTGAAATATGGACAGTCATTTATCTCCCTTTTAATTAACTTTCTGGAACAAATTATTTTTTTTTTCTACCTTGGCCTCTTACCAGCAGTGCTACATTCTGCACAATATGCTTTTAGTGCCCAATTGAATACTAATAGGGTCCCATACTCATTGCCTACTGCTGGAACAAGTTTACTGTATTATCGGTCATTAAAACATTCTAAAGTTCAGTATCAGCTTTCAGGTATAATGGACTCTGTTTAAGACCAAACTAAACCAACTATTTTTGTTAGCTAAGCATATATTGTATTGAAGAGATGCAGAAATTAATAAACAGAACATGGCAGTTACATGCAATGTAAACCGGGGCTTGTTTTATTGATGTCAGTAGAGCTAAGTGAGTAGCAAATGAAAAAGGAAGCCAAAAGAAGGGGGAGCATCTTCCAAACAGTGAAAACAACTATCCGTATCTTTATCTGAAAATTTAGAATAAGAACAAGTGCTCAAACTTAATGAGAAACATGGGAATACCCAAGACCAAGATTTCTCTCTTTCCATTACAGCAGATATTTGGTTCAAACTTGCTCTTCTTGAAATCAGTAGAAGCACACTCAACATTTGCTGCTTAGTTTTTATAGAGAGATCTTCTGACTGCCACTCAAAAGAACACTAAATAGAATGACTAAGTTGAGATCCACTCATAAAGAGTATGTCCACGTGTGCTGTGTGTTGACCCTGGCTGGATATGAGGTGCCCATCAAGCCACTCCATCACTCTTCTCCTCAGTTAATCAGTGGGAAAAGATTACAACAAAGGACTCATGGGTTAAGACAAGGACTGGGAGACATCATTTCCCAGTTAATATCCTGGGCAAAATAGACTTGACTTGGGGAAAATTAGTCTATTACCAATCAAATCAGAATAGGGCAATGAGAAATAAACCCCAAATGTTAAAAAAACCTTTCCTCCACCCCTCCCTTCTTCCTGGGCCCAACTTCGCCCCACGTTTCTCTTCATCCTCCCCCCAGCAGCACAGGGGGATGGGAAATGGAGGTTAGGGTCCGCTCATCACATGCTGTGCCTGCTGCTCCTTCCTCCTCACTCTCTTCCTGTGCTCCAACGTGGTGTCTCACCCGGAGGAGGCAGTCATCCACGATCTTCAATGTAGGCGATTCCCACTGGATGCAGTATTGCACAAACTGCTTAAGCATGGGGCATTTCCGCAGAGTTGAACAGAATTCTCCAGTGTGAGTCCCCGACAAGGCTTTAAGTCCTGCCAGAACACCTGCTCCAGCATGGGCTCCTCTCTCCATAAAGCTACAGGTCCTGCCAGAGGTCTACTCCAGTGTAGGTTTTCCATGAGCTCACAGTCTTCTGTGGGCATCTACCTGCTCTGACGTGGGCTGCAGGTGGATATCTGCTCCACCTTTAACTTCCACGTGCTGCAAGGGAATCTCTGCTCTGGGTCCTGGAGCACATCTTCCCTCTCCTTCTTCACTGACCTTGATGCCAACAGAGTTGTTTCTCACACATATTCTTACTCCTCTTTTCCAGCTGCTGTTGTGCAGCATTTTTCCTCCCTTCTTAAACATGTTATCACAGAGGCGCTACCGCAGTTGCTGATTGACTCAGTTTTGTCCAGTGGCTGGTCCATCTTGTAGCTGGTTGGCACCGGCTCTATCAGACACAGGGAGAAGCTTCTAGCAGTTTCTCACAGAGTCCAGTTCTGTTGAATGGCCACTATCAAAACCTTGACACACAAACTGAATACAGTTTGTTTCTATTCTAAATGCTTATTTGGTTGATTTAAATCTTCTATAAATATTCTTAAACATATTATTGAATAAGTGATCTGCTAACCTTTAATCTAAGACTATGCTAGATCACGCAAGCCAGACCTAAGTAAATCAATGTATTCCATTACTAATAGCCCATTGGAAGACTCACAGGGTATAGGCTCATAAACACTCACTTTAGCTTCTGCGCTTGAAATGCTACGAACCAGAATTCATGAAGAATAAGAAGCAAATTGCCCAGAACTAAGAGAAAACTTTTAGTGCCATGGTTATATTTTTTTATCTCTCTGACTTTTATAGATGAAAGAGTGAAGAGAGATTAATACAATTGTTGTTTTTTTTCCAGGTGGTAGGCCTTTCCCCCAAAGCAACTGGCTTCTATGATAAACATATTTTGTTCAAAGTATTTCTGACTTATTTGGTGAAATGTCAGGACAATAAAGACTTTTTCTCTGGAAGCTCACTGGAAATTATCAAAAATTACTGAGAACCATTGGCTCTTCATCTGTAACCAAACTACTCCACCTTGAAATTGTTGTTTCAAGAACATAGCACTCCTACGAGGAGAAGCTGAAGGAACTGGGGCGGTTTAACCCAGAGAAGAGGAGGCTGAGGGGAGACCTCATCACTGTCTACAACTCCCTGAAAGGAGGTTGTAGTGAGGTGGGTGCTGGTCTCTTCTCGCAAGTGACGGGTCATAGGATGAGAGGAAAAGAGCCCAAAGAGTGATGGTGAATGGTGTCTCATCCAGTTGGCAGCCGGTCACCAGTGGTGTCCCCCAGGGATCGGTGTTGGGTCCCGTCCTGTTTAATATCTTTATTGATGATCTGGATGAGGGGATTGTCCATCATCAGCAAGTTTGCAGATGATACCAAGCTGGGAGGAAGGGCTGATCTGCTAGAGGGTAGGATGGCCCTACAGAGGGACCTGGACAGATTGGAGAGATGGGCTGATTCTAATGGGATGGTGTTTAATAAGTCCAAATGTCGGGTACTTCATTTTGGACACAACAATCCCATGCAGAGCTACAGACTGGGGACAGAGTGGCTGGAGAGTAGTCAGGCAGAAAAGGACCTGGGAGTGCTGGTGGACAGGAAGCTCAACATGAGCCAGCAGTGTGCCCAGCTGGCCAAGAAGGCCGATGGCATCCTGGCCTGCATCAGGAGTAGTGTAGTAAGCAGAACCAGAGAAGTTATGTCCCCCTGTACTCGGCACTGGTCAGGCCTCATCTTGAATATTGTGGCCAGTTCTGGGCCCCCCAGTTTGGGAAGGATGTTAGGATACTGGAATGTGTTCAGAGGAGGGCAACGGAGATGGTGAAGGGGCTGGAGCACAAGCCCTATGAGGAGCGACTGAGGGAGCTGGGGCTGTTTAGTCTGAAGAAGAGGAGGCTCAGGGGAGACCTCATTGCTCTCTACAACTACCTAAAAGGAGGTTGTAGTCGGGCAGGGATTGGTCTCTTCTCTCAGGTGACCAGTGACAGAACTAGAGGGCATGGACTTAAGCTTCGTCAGGGAAAGTTTAGGCTTGATGTGAGGAAAAAGTTCTTCACTGAAAGGGTGATTGCCATTGGAATGGGCTGCCCAGGGAGGTGATGGAGTCACCGGCCCTGGAGGTGTTTAAGGTGAGACTGGATGAGGCACTGAGTGCCATGGTTTAGATGATGGTTGGTGTTAGTGTCGGTGTTAGTGTTGGGTTATAGGTTGGACTTGATGATCTCAGAGGTCCTTTCCAACCTTGTGATACTGTGATACTGTGAAACAGCTGTAAGTTGCACCAGGGAAGGTTCAGATTAGACATCAGGAAAAATTTCTTCACTGAAAGGGTGGTCAGGCATTGGAACAGCTGCCCAGGGAGGCTGCTGAGTCACCATCCCTGGAGGTGTTTAAAAGCCGGTAGATGAGTTTCTTAGGGACATGGTTTCGTAAGGAGACCGGTACTGTTGGACTTGGTGATCTAGGGGTCTTTTCCAACCAGATGATTCTACGATTCGATGATTCTAGTTTTTGTCTGGAAACCTGGTATTTTCTGAGTCACTAATTTTAATTGATGCTGCCAAAGCTACAAGGCTTATTAACACAAGGTGAGACTGAATTGCAGGCAACACAAAACTGGGAGTAGTGGGGTTTTTTTGCTAGCTCATTACCAATTTGTCTACTAGGACTTCCTTTCCGCCCAACTTTCCAGCTTGTTCAGGTCTCACTGAATGGCAGCACTGCCTTCTGGCATATCAGAGGCTCCTCCCAGTTTTGTAGCATCAGCAAACTTGCTTGGCTACACTCTGTCCCCTCATCCAGGTCACGGATAAGTATGTTTAACAAAACTGGGCCCAGTAGTGACCTCTGGGGGACAACACTGGCCAAAGGCTTTCAAATAGACTGCACTGCTGAGACTCATGGTCTCTGAAATCTATGCATCATTACACAAATACATATTTTCCCTGTGATAAATCCACAAATTAATTGCAAACTTATATTTTGGAATTTATTTATTTCTTGTGGATATATAACATAAAACATTTAAATAAACATGCCAAGATTCATTGAGAAAACAATTTGAAGGAAAAAAACCTGCAGTCTAAAGGCACAGTATGTTCTGGTTCACCTTGTGTTGGCGATCATGCTTGCATAGGATCAGAATTCCCAGGTCCTTAGCTTTCCTTTATTGATGCCTTGGTTTCTGATGGACATAAACTCAGCACAAGCCAGGAGAAGGCCATTACCTTCCTTGGATAAGCAATCCACACATACGTCAAAGAAGCGACAAAAAAATTAGCACCTCAGAAGATTAAGTCACTTAGCCACACTGCTTACTGTAGAGTTGGAGATTTCACTGGTTTTGAATTTAAGCTCATCCGGGGTCACATGGATATCAAGGATTGCCGCTTCCAGATCCTCAGTACTTGTTCTTCATTTCAGTTAGCCTAATTTTCATATAAAAATTGTTGGTGTTCTTTTTTTGCCTTCTCTACTGTCTCCTGTTTGTATTTACTGAACTCTGTAATGAGAGGGAAGTTTGATGAGTCCAGAATATTTAGAAGGTTAAAGTCTCTGTAAGTCCATTAGGAGTTTATAGGTTTTAAACAGATTGTACTGTCCATTAAAATTCTGATGCTCTAACCTTGCAAAGATTGTAATAAGAACAGAAATGAACATTAAATGGAATCCATTCTAAAGATGATTGCAAAAGATACAAGCCTAACTCTTTCTCATTATAGCTTTGTGTTGTTATAATTTTGAGTGGTTCTCAGGTACCTGAAATACTTGGAGAGAATTTTATTGTGATTGTATTAAGGAGATACTTAATTTGATTTAAAATTGGAACTGTAGTTGCCTACTTTTGCTGTTCTGCAAATGGCATAGGAGCAGCTGAAACTGATTTTGTGTTGGTGTGCAGGAATATTTTCCTCTTGCTTAAGCCCAGCTACTGACATTCGAGACATCTATATATCGTTTTGGCTCAATTTGTTGATCATCCACAAAACTGACACATCAGCTATTCCAGTCTTCTAGTTTAGGGTAAAACCAAACTGGAAAAAAACCTACAATTTTAGGTCGTATGAAAACATGTCCTTACTTTTGTGGGGACAATCGTAAGGACACTGCTTTGGTACTTTCTTGTAGGTAGGGCTGGCTTTCTTTTTTCCTTCTTGTGATGAGAAATTTTAGTTATTACTTTCACAGTCATCCTAGAAGGATTTCAGTGTGGCCTGCATAGGATTCTAGAAAGCCTGAATTAAAGCTAACAGATCAGGCTAATGTGAAAGCAGGGACTCTTTCAGGAGTGTTCAGACATCTCCTAGAGCCTATGAGTTTAAACAAAAGAGTGGAGACAGTCTACAACTGTTTGGAAGAGGAAAGTACACTTATTCCTGAGAACTCTAAAAGCAAGGAAGCCATGCCATACAGGGTACCATTTGCTAAATCACCAGTGGAAATTCATGGAAATTTGGCCTACAGCTGCTGAAGTACAGTATATTTGCTTCTGTATTTACTGACTTTCTCGGAGAAAAGTCCTTAGTTACTCTGCCTAAAAAAATAATTTATACATATCTTTTGCACTAATCATCTGTTACCAAAAACCTGCCAAAATATTCAAGTGGATTGTTTTTTTTTTCATTTTCACGAAAATATTATAAGCAGTAGGCAAATGTGGAAGAATCAAATCTGACAAGCAGTTGAGAAAAAAAAAGTTTTAACTTACAGCATCATATTTGTCATATGTCCTTATCAAATGATAAAACTTACTTAATCAACCAAAGTCATACAAGGAAGAATATTTACAAGTTTCAGATGGTACTCCCTAGTCACAATCTTGATAATTTCCATAATACTGACAGAGATGGCTGGGGAAAAAAAAATAAAAAAAAAAGAAGACATTATTGTCGAAGGCAGAATCTTTGCTTCTGTAGCAAAGGAAACCACCTCTCATGGAGAGCAATTACAATTAAGTTTAAAAATATACATAGAATCTTCCCATTGGGTCCCAGAAACCAGAGGAGACATGGATGTAATTTAAATGTCATGGCACCCTTTCATGTCACCGGCTAAAATTAATTAGGGAAACTTATTTATTGCTTCTCAAGAAAACATACTGCCACTGTATATTGGTGTATATGTGCATACATATCATGTATAAACACTGCTGGATGCAGACAGAAAATCTGCCTTATTATGCACTCTGAGAAGAAAGAAAAAAGATGATTGTGGATTGTAACAGTAATCTGAGGCCCATATATATTTTTTAATTGATTAAGAATCAATATTTCATCGGATAGAATTGGTACCAAATCTAAGAGAAAGATATCCCAGCCAAGAAACCATCGATCTGTTTTGTGAAATATGTGACATTTATGCAATTCTGTGTATGTATTTTCATGTTTTTATGTATCTTTTTGTGTAAACACACATTTCTGTTTATTACTTCCCAAGAAATCAATATAATGGTATGTTTTTGCTCAAACTTCTGTTCTGCGATATGGGTTCCTAGAAAGGGAGATTCATGGCCTGCTAATGTAGTACAAATTGTCTTACACGGTTCTTAGTAGTGGTCAATATGTTTACTGTTTTAGAGAATAAAGCATTACCCTTGAGAGATATGGCTCATATCCTGAAGAACAAAGAAATATTTAGTGAATAGAAAGCATGGAATACAAATAGCTCACACATTGAACAAATCAATTTTAAATGATGTGGCCACATTCTTCAGCACTTGCTCATAGCGTTTTTTCCTTGACGCAGTGCTTCTGTTTTATGTCATGTCATAATTGGAGTATCTGTGCTGACATTTAGTTATGCTTCATTGGAAAGCAATGAAAATAATTCTAAAGGCATGCATTTTTTAACAGCATAAGCAGTTTGAGATATCTATACTCATTCAAACAAAGGCACTTTAGACTTGCAGGGGAGAAAATAGAAATACAGAAAAAAAATTGTTTCTTCTTGTTGAACTTCCCTGAATTTTTACTACTTCTGTCACATTTTTTTTCTCTCTAACATCTAGGCAAAGTGAGTGCAGTTAGGGTTTTTTGGACTGCTATATACTGTTTTATCATTATTTGTAAAGGTTTCATATTGACTTGATCTTGCAAGGCTGCATGGCTTGTCTGGACTTCCTTAGCCTGTGCTGATATTATCTTCTTTTGGTTGTGACAACAGTTATCTGCCATCATGTAAATGTTAACTAAGTTTCTTAAAGATTTAGTTTAGCTTTGTGAAATTATATGGTGTACTACCTATTGTTCATAGATAGGTAATAGAACAAGTACTCTGTGCAGGGTGAACCGTCTTACCCTAGAACACAAATGTAGTGGTTAGGTGAGGGCAGGCACAAGCTGACACAAGTACTTCAACTACACACAAATCGGAATGGCCAGATACTGGTGACTAAAGATATAAACAAACAAATAAACAAATGAATGTGAGTTAAGTTAAAGAGTTTTCAGGGACAGTAATAGAAAAATAAGTACGCTGTGGTACTGGAAACCATTGAAGTACTGTGTGAGTCACTGCAAGAATGAAAGACAATATCCTTCTTGAGGAGGACTGAAGTTTTTGACCTTGAGACATGTAAACATTGGACAGGTGAGTGTAACACTACAGAAAAAATGTATAGATCCTAGAAAGTTTTTGTTTCAGTCTTAACTGTGTTATTAACTAGAAGTTAATAAAATCATCGTAACTGGATATTAATAACTGTTGTGTTTGGTTGTATTACCTCAGTTTTGACTTCAGTAGCTGTAAATCCTGTAAGTAGGATCTGTATTTAAGGTAAATTTCCTTTGACCTGGAAGAAGAATTTAAGTATAATGTTTTATACATGTAAATGACTCAGATACTTCCTGTTGAAGCCTATTTTTTTCCAAACTTACCTGTTATGCTGGGCCATGCCAGAAATATGACCAAGGCCCTCCCTCTCTGGATGCTGATAGTGGCTGGTTAGAAAAGAATATAGAACACAGGAAAACAAGGAACAGCTCCTATCCCTGAATGCCATTCCACTAATTTAGGGAATTCCTCGGCCAATTATATTTAATATCTTCTAAAGAACTAGTCGTCTATGAATTTGTCTGAGCCCTTTCTGAAATAATACAGTCTCTCTTCTACATAGGTACCACAATTAAATTATGCACTTGCTTCAAAAGATAAACAAAATAAAACAACCCACTACTTCCTTTTTGGAATGCATAGAGTTCTTCCTTCTTTATGTCAGCATATATTTTTAGTCATCTTCTAGAGCTAACTGACTAATGTCAGTTATTATTATTCATATCACTAAGAATTAATGAATGATATGGGAGTGGAGTGATATTAATTCACACTGCTTAGGAATAAAAAACCCAAAAATGCATAGAAATGCTTATGTTGAAAAGCCATTGTTCTGTTTTATTACTGCCAGCTGAATCCATCTGCTTCTTTCTTGAGACTTAACGGAGTTCAGGCTCCAACTTAAACGTAAGAACAGGACGACCTGACTTCTACATAACATGCTACTAATTTGTAACCTGTTCAATAAATATGAGATGATATCCAGATTGAAACAATCTCTTTGCACAATTTACACTCAAAATTCTATGGTAAATCATCTCTCTTCATTATTAAGAAATAAAATAGAAACTACAAATTAATTCTTTAAATTCACACTTAGAACATTTTTCCAAACAGGTCCCTCTATCAAAATATTGCATACTAAAAAAGAAATTATTTTTTTATTGTGAGTGTGTTTTGGAGTCCGAACAACATTATTTTGGCAGAATGACAAAGACATGTCTAATAGCTTTGGTTTTATAACTGACATTCATCCCAGGTGAACACAATTGGTATCAAAGGATTTATACAGGTCTAATAAACAGGTCTTGGCATTTCCAAATTACTTTCCTTGACCTACTATTACTACATAATCACAGTCTTGGGTCTTCTTGCAAGAAAGTTTCCTCATTCCCAGTAGTACTGAATCAAATATTAGCAAAGTTTAAGCTGTCATTTACACTGGAGAAAATTTTACGTTAATTTGTTTGGCGTCCTTCTCTAGGGCACATGTCATCCCTGAATATTTGTTTATATTTATGTCTATGACAAAGGGTTATAACAACTATTGCGCTATCACTATTTTCAGAATAGTTCAGGTTTCTTACAATTTGGGGATTTCTTACTTTTTAAATCAGTATATGAGTGATTGCCTTCTACTGCATTGTAATGGATCTAGTATATATTAATTATTTTCCTGCTCGTAGAGATTTGCTGGCTAGTTTGACATGGCAAGCAGAAGCTTATTGTTAAAGAACATCAGGTCTCACAAATACCTTCTGCAGCAGTGTGCAGCTGACTGGCATCCCCAGTACAGATACATACATGGCCACAGATCATCATAATTGACTGTCTCTGCTCTGTTGGTTTAACTACCAGGAAGAGTTTGCTTTTAAAACAAGTAGTCGGGTTTTATATAGTGTTAACTTTGTTACATTAAAGTGTCAGTGTTGTGTAACTCCACTTAATGCCTTGTCTGTCTTTTGTGACCTCTCTGACTTTCTTCCACTCCTCCTTCCATAATTTATTAATTTTATCAACAATGAGGGCAGAAGATTGTGCAACCACGGTTGGCCAAAGGTGACAGCAGAGAGTTATGAACAGTCTGGAAATACAACATGAGAAATGGAAGACTGGCTGAGACAGTAGATGTTGCAAATTTGAAGATCTTTTAAGGACAGAAGATGCTCAGAGAAGACTTGAGCAATGTTAGTCTGTCATAAGCCACAGGATGATACTGTTAAAAATAATTTACACCTGCATGTGAACACATCCATGTGGAGTAAAGAAGCATAATGCATAGAACTTTGACTCAGTGGAAATCTGGGAATGTCCATGTGACTCTGCACAGCGTTTATGATTTTACCCTGTTGAACTCAGAAGAAACTTAGCTGTGCTTGTTGTGAATGTGTCCTACCTTGTAACTCCTCTCTGTTGGCTGAGATGCAATATGACCCAAATACAGCAAAGAACATCTTTGTACTGCTTTTCATTTCCCTGCCATTCTATTTCAACTAAGTAGGCAGAATTAACTGTTCATTGTACAAAAACAATGCTTTACAAGGCAGAGCATCAGAAGACTGCAATACTTAGCACAATACTTCTTCAAGAATTTGCCCTTTTATTCCTATCCCAATCTGTGGTCAAAGATAGGTGATTTTAAAACTACTCCCGTTTTACTTGGCCTTACTCTTACTAAAAGCTTATGAAAACAACATTCTTGCTGTGAACATGAGCTTCATGTCCTGTCCAGAGCCTTGTAAAGCTTCACAGTGCCTCAGCCCCTCATGCTACTTTTCACTATTAATAGGCATGCCCAGCTGCCCTGTTATGAACAGGAGCTATAATTTAATCAACGTAGCTTTTAAGAAAAAATTGTGTATCAGATATTACATCATGAATCATTATCATTTACCTGTGATATACTGTGACATATATTCTAGGCCCTTACTGGTTGGTAGAAATGTCTGGAATTCCTCAGATAGTTTATAACAAGAAAGTACTGCCACATGCAGTGTCCAAACACTACCAATACATGTCAGAATTATCTATTGAGCTAGGCTGAGTCATTCCCTGAAAAGAAAGAAAACCCCTGAAATTAACATGATCAGAGTGGATTGCTTGAATCATCCTATACAACTGAGTTCAGTTATATAAGAAGAAGATCCCAACAAACTACTTTGAGACTACAAATATAAACAGTGATAATTGATTTTTTTCAGATAATAAACATTTGGTAAAAGTCTCCTGTGTTGGTCTCAGTGTTCCCTGTGTATAAATGTGGAACAACTTACTTGAATGCCTTGGACTTTCTTGTAAGATCCACTGACTTAAATCAGTCAAAATAGAGCTAAAATTCATCTTTACTGAGGATGTCTTGTTGCCTCTGGTAACTTACATACTTGATACTGTTTAGCTATACATAATCACTTATATAGATGTCAAAGGAAATAATTGTTCCAAGATAAAAAGTGAGGCTGAATTTATAAAAATTTTTACCAAGGATGTTTTGCAATCCTTAGATGACAACCACCATATTGTGGGAAAGTGTATACATGCATCTCTCAATACTGAAAAACAAATATTTTAATAAACTTGACCATTTGGAAACTTGAAGTGTCACACAGAAATATTCTAGTCAGATGCCAGTAAAAATTATTGTCTGCCTTTAATTATTAATTATATAGAATAGGATTTCACCTAACAGATACCCTGATAATAAGATAGAAAGTAGGCTGAGATACTTTATGGAACATCCTACTCATTAGCCACAACTGTATACTCAGTGAGAAGTAGTATTATAGTACCTCATAACAAGGGATCAGATCTTAAGTCTGACAGTCTCGAGTCTTGCCTAAAACACTGGACAATATCAGGTAACTGATGACAATTACAGAAAGTCAGTCTCATATTTAACTAGGTTTGTTACTTTACAGGTCACTAGCATTAAATCAGAAAGAAAGGCAAAAAGTCCAGCCCATACAGAAACAATAGACTGACCACAGCATCACATGGACACACTCCTTGTCAACACAATCTCCTCACTGTAAGAGTCAATGTCTTCCACAGGTATCACCTGTTGACTAAAGTAACAATTAAGAATCTGTCGCATCACATGCATTTGGCAGTAATTTCTCTTAGCACTGTATTGTCAGGATCTCAGGTAATTATTCATGAGGCTAATAATGGTTCAAAATATAACTACAGTTCAGCAATAATATACCATTTAAAACTTGTATGTAAAAATGGAAATGCAGTGTAAAAGTCATGGGAAACTAATTCAGCTGCATTTTGGTATCAGGGACTTATTCTGAGAAAAACAGAAATGATTTAAGGTGGTGATACTTTTTAGCTTTGAAAAGAAACAAATGCAGAGGGAGATGTTCCTCTAATAGGAAAAGTAAAATAATAGTGTTGATCAGACATCTCCTTCGTGAAAAAAGTAAAGAAGAAAACAGGTATATATGACGAAAGATGCTTGGGAGTGCAGTTTGTAGAGCTTATTTTGGTAGGAGAAGCTTCATTTTCAGCAGTCTTCGAGATCAGTTTAGGACAGCATGTCAAAAGATATGTCAAGTGTGGTTAGCCCAAGTAAAAGTAAGGAACTCTATTAAATAAGTTCTTAAACCAAATATCATCTTTTCTTTTTCAGTGTTTTAGGCCTTTTCCAAACTTTGCTATCCACAGCTGCCTCCTGATTCCTGTTTAAATTCCCCAAGTTGTTCAAGTCTGTCTCCAGAATATAATTCAAATAGAATAAAATGTAGATTTTCAAAGTCTGATTTTCCTGCATTGTAACTCCACACAGATATTTTTAAAAAAAAAATTTTGGAAGGAGATCAAGTGTGTACCTTCAAGAATATTTATGTATCACACTCTGATTGCCATTGTCATCTGTGCTGTGTTTCCCACAACACAATAATGGTGAATTAAATGGCTTGCTGGTCCACAGATACTTCCAGAACACAAGCCTGAAGAGAGTTTGCCAATCTGAGCTCCAGAATCCTTTAGGTTGTTCTTTGCCACAAAAATGTTTGATTTGTTGAGTAGGAGAAGCTTACCTGAATAATGCAGGTTATGAGAAAACAAAAGGAAAACCAAAAAACTCCACAACTGTCTTTATCATTTGAGGGTGCTTTCTTTATGATTTCCTACACCAATATACATGAAACATTCAATTTAATACATCTGCTACGAAGTATAAGACAAATGTTGAGACTTTTTGTCATCCAATTGAGTATCTACACTATTATCAAAAAAAATCTTTCTTAAAATAAAGTTGATCCTTAGGACCTCCCCAGCAAAATACCTTTAAATTTTGTTATGTGATACCTGTTATCAGTACCATTAAGCAAAAACATATTCATTTAATTCTATGTCCTTCTTCTTTGGCTAGCTGCAGGGGTACTCAATGTGCTGGTGTTGTGGTTAAACCCTAGCAAGCAACTAAGCACTACACAGACATTCACTCCCCCTCAGCAGGAAAGGGAGAGAACTGAGAGAGTAAAAGCAAGAAAACTCATGAGTTGAGGTAAAGACAGTTTAAATAGGCAAAGCAAAAGCTATTTATGCGAGCAAAGCAAAACAAGAATTTAATTCACAACTTCCCATCACCAGGCAGGTGTTCAGCAATCCCCAGGAAGGCAGGACTCCATCACACATAACAACTACTTAAGAAGACAAACACCATCTCTCCAAATGTTTCCCCACCCCTTTTCTTCTTCTTCTTCCCCCAGCTTTATATGCTCAGCATGATATCACATGGTTTAGAATATCTCTTTAGTTGCTTGAGAGCCACTGTCCCAGCTGTGTCCTCTTCCAAATCCTTGTGCACCCTCATCCTGCTCACCAGTGAGGTGGTGTGAGGAGCACTGTGTGAGCACTGTTCTACAGTAACTAAAGCATCTCTGTATTGTCAATGCTATTTTCATCATAAATACAAAACATAGCCTCATACCAGCTTTTATGAAAAACATTAACTCTATCTCAGCCAACACCAGCACAGCTGGTTTTTATGGTATTGAAATGTAATATTTTCAATCACAACTACTAAGCGATTTTGTAGTGTGATTTCACAATGTGAATGAAAATGGTACCACATAACAGTGTACTTTGCTTCCAACTGGACGAGACTCTGCACAGAATTGTAAAGTACTTTTGTCTGAAGCCTGTCAGAATCAGACTTGGACCTTCCGAAGGTCCATTATCATTCCTTTTGTTAGTCCCTCCTAGAGTTTCAGTTCTCATGAAAGCTCTAGCCTGCACTAAAGAGATAATGAGCACTAAATTTCTTGATAGGTCCATTTGGCATTTTCATGTTCCCTTCTTCCCTCTGCAAAGAAAATCAGTAAGATTTTTAATCTACTAAAGACCTGTCTATAAATGTTTACTAAGAAAAGTTTTACAGCAAATTGTTTTCTTGCTGCTGTTTCCTCCCACCCCCCAATTCATCAGAAAATGCTGATTCATCCCAAGAAAAATGTTACAGGGAATATATTGTCTTGGTTGCATTTGGGAATTTCCTGAGGCTGAAGGTGGAAATCTGGGTGGGAGAAAATTGCTGAATAGCCCAAATCACTATGGAATATACACAACCCAAGTCCTTTGTTCCTCCTTTACCTCACTGAAGACTTGTTCAACAAAGGTGGAATATAAATTTCTTTATCCAAATTTCAGTTGAATAAGTGGAAAATTATTCTATTTTTTCCTATCTTTTTTCCCTCTATAGTGCATCTCACTGGCAAGTTGTTTTTTTTTTGTTTGTTTCATGTTAACAGTAAGGGACTGAGCTGCATTCTGAATCCCATGGAAACAAGTGCTTAAACTTAAGTCAGTAAATATGCTGAATAAGAACATGGATATGCTGTTACTTGCTCTTACCGATTTGGAAGTTCATAGATCTTGTGGGTTTTTTGCTGAATTGCTCACAGTTGGGAGATGGGGGTGGGCAATATGTTAAGGAACAAAGATTTAAATAAATGGTAAGGATAGAAACTTCCAGTGTTCTTTTATCAAGACACACCTGAAAGAAATTCATCTGACTGCAAGGAAATTAAGGAAACACCTGCATCTCTTCATGGTATAGCTGGCAAGAAGGAGTACTGAAACCTCAAAAGCCTCAGTTATTAAGTTGAGATAAATCTCCTAAGGGCTATGGAACATTCTGCCTTGAGTTATGTCTGACTGACTTCACTGTGTTTGAATGAAGGTACTTATACCTTTCAGAGTTATAAGATGCTCACATGGGCTTTATGTCCCACAGATTGCACTCTATTCCTTTAGTCTTGCTGGCAACACTAAGACTATAACATAGAGGGACTGAAATAGTAATAGTTTGATGTTCTGTTTTATTTTTTCCGTCAATAAGCACAAACAGGACTCTTGGCTAGTAGAAAAGGAATATCTGATCTATGTACTTCATTGTTCAATTAGCTCAAATAATATAATTCCTGCTTCTCCCACTTGTGTATTAGTAATTCAGGAGAAAGAGAAGAACAGAGTAGGCCTGAAACTCTACAACAGTCTGAAAACAAAGGGTATTAGAAGGAAAATACTGAACCATTAGAACTTTAAAATATTTCTAGTTCGTATCTGGTACCAAAATTGACATACATTTGTGTAAGAAGGGAGAAAATTCTGCTTCATTTTTATCCACTTTGCTTATGCTATTTAAATCTCATCATTTCTCTTCTTCATATTATGTTGCCATCCATGTGGGAAACTTTGGAATATATGAGTATCTGCTACACTACATTTACAAATTAAACTAATCTTTAGTGATAATAGTGCTTATCAAGAAGAATCTGATGGATTTCAAATATTTACCTACTCTTCAACCCTCTCTTTTTGTATTAGCATAGTAATCTGCCTTTCCAGTTCAAATGCAGCCTTTGTAGTCCTATTTTGTGGTATGTTTCTGATGTCTTCTGCCCTTGTCTGTGTAATTCATATTTGAAATGCAACAAAAGATTCTGGAGAACAAGAGAACTACATAAATCCTTCCTTAAATCCTTCAGTCTTTAGATTAAAAAAAATCCCTGCATTAATGTTTGTAAACCCAATAATGGGACCAGGTCCAATCATTTATGGCTACATTTGCAATTCAGTTCTCTGATAACATGAAGATTAAAGAAAGGATTAATTTCCAATCCAAAGAGCCACTGTTTATCTACATAAGCTGTCAGTAGCCAAAGTGTGCTTTGATCATTGAACGTGCCAAAATGTAAAAGTACAGGAAAGATCAAAATGGTCAGTTCTGTTATCTCTTCTTTGAAATAAAGATTAAGACCATTTAAAATGCCCCCATATGTTTGTTCTGTGGATATTTAATAGGTAAGCTGCCTTGGCATTCTCTATGGCCCCACAGGACTTGCCAAGGTACTCACCCCCTGTCATCTTGAAGTTAAAAAATACAAAGACACCAGCTTTGGCGTCTTTATGCTGAGGGTAATTTGACAGTGTTACTGGAGGTGAGCTGCTTCTTTTATGTGCTGACCCAGGGTAGCCAAATGGCAGTCTGATCTGGCAGATAAACAAGTCTGTGACAAATAGCACTGACATCCTTGTCAAAAGAAAAGACATGACTCAGACCCAATATCTATACACAGACCAGTGCTGGCTTTCAGTGACAAATGGTTTTCGTCTGACAGCGTGTTTCACTGCTTGAACTTTCATCTATCAAAACAAGACACAAAAGCACAGGGACACGAGACAAGAAAAGAGAGCATGAGAGAAAGCTGCAGACACAGACAGGCAGCCTAGCCTGCCGTCTTATAACAGCACTTACATCTTATCACAGTATTTTAGTACCTTTATCATTCTCTAGTGAATATTTTCTCTCCTATCTTTTTTTTTTCTTTTTGAAGTGAGAAAAATTAAACATTTTTAGTTTTATCTGTCTCCTAAGTTTTATTCGCCCATGGACAGAGTCCACAGTTGGTATCAGACCAATGAAAAAATTATGTGCGGCTAAAGAGTAACTTACAGATAGTTATCTACTCTTGCTTTGAAGACATCAGCAAGTAGGGAATAAACACCAGGCAGTTTGTTCCAGCAGTTAATCACCTTTCTATGTTAACAGTTAAGATCTGGATTGCTGTTTTCAAATTGTGTGCCTACAACTTCCAGTCATTAATTCATTTAATTTTTTTCTATGCTAGATAAAAATAAATAATTAATTAATTAATTAAAATAATAAATTAAAAAATCAATGAACTATTGCCCTGGATGTCTGTGCCCAGGTGCTGGCAATGGGGAGATGCATGGGGCTGCCCTGTGCTGGTCACAGTCAATCCCAGCCAGCTCCAATGGCCCTATGGCAGGACACAGCTGAGCCCCTCAGCCAAGCTGGGGCACCCAGGGAGTGGAAACAGGTTTATGAAAGGGCCAAAGACGGCACAGGCAGAGGAGGATGAAGCCGGGGGAAGCAGCAGCAAAGAGAGCCCCAGGCTGGAGGAGGAGGAGGGCAGGAGGTGTTTCAGCCTGGTGCAGGGTTCCCCTGAAGCCCTGGACAGACCCTGCTGAAAGGGGACGGACCTGCAGCCTGGGGAGAGACCCAGAGTGCAGCGGGGAGATATGTCTCCATGCAGCTCTGAAGAGAGTAATAATATCTTTATCGATAATCTGGACAAGCGAATCATATGCACCCTCAGTAAGTTTGCAGATGACACCAAGTTGGGCATGAAAATTGATCTACTTGAGGTTAGGAAGGCTCTACAGAAAGATCTGGACAGGCTGGATTGATGGGCCAAGGCCAACTGTGTAAGGTTTAGCAAGGCTCATTGTCAGGTCCTGCACTTGGGTCACAACAATCACATGCAACACTACAGGCTTGGGGAAGAGTGGATGGAAAGATGCCTAGCAGAAAAGCACTTGGCGCTTTTGGTTGACAGCTGGCTGAATATGAACCAACAGCGTGCCCAGGTAGCCAAGAAGGCCAACAGTGTCCTGGACTGTATCAGAAATAGTGTGGCCAGCAAGGCTAGGAAAGTGACTTTTCCCCTTGTACTTGGTGCAGGTAAAACCACACCTCAAATCCTGTGTTCAATTTTGGGCCCCTCAGTACAGGAAAGACTTTAGGTGTTGGTCTCTACTACCAAGTAACAAGTGATAGGACAAGAGGAAATGGCATCAATTTGCACCAGGTGAAGTTTATCTGCATGTTTGGAATAATTTCTTCAGCAAAAGGGTTCTCAAACATTGGAAAAGGATGCACTATCCCTGGAGGTATTTAAAAGACATGTAAATGTGGTGCATGGCGTCATGGTTTAGTGGTAGGATTGACAGTGTTAGGTTTATGGTGGGAGATGGTTTTAAAGGTGTTTTCCAACTTAAAAAATTATTTGATACTGATTCTATACAGTTCTTAGATTATTTTCTTTTACAGAAAAATAAATAAAAGCTGTTCAGAGACGAAGATTTAGTTTTCTTATTCCTATGGCCAATACCGTAACAGCCTTTTGCTTCAACATCACTGCAACCTCCACCACCAACTTACTGTGGAGAATCTCCCTTTGCAAACTCCCAGGTGTGCTTATCAGGTACATCGGCCTTATGAGTGAGAGAGGGATTTTATTTCTCTTCCAATTCTGGTGAATCTTCTGTGAAAATACACTTGAGGAAGAGTAAAACACCAACACAGCCACAGTGAGGAGTAAGGAGAAAATGTGTGAGAAACAATCCTGCAAACACAAAGATGAGAGGAACAGGAGGGCAGGAGGTGCTGTAGACCTGGAGCAGGGTTCCCCTGCAGACCTGGAGAGATCTATGCTCTGCCCTTGAGCAGAGTGCTCATGACCTCACCTTATTCTTCTCATCCTCTGACCAAGATGATGGCCTTTTAGTGAGAACATAAATATACACGTGTAGAATGCGAATCCCTACAACAGCCAGTCTCAGACACTTCTTCCTAATAGCTGTTTATTTGTCTCAGTCTTGCCAGTTGGCAGTACCTGGGCATTCAAGCCCCACAGACTGCAGCCTCCCTCCGCTTGCCACTGTAATTCCCTCTTGTGGGTGCACACGCACACACGGTGAGTCCTTCCAGTAACTGGGCTTACACAACCACCCCGTCCACAGACACGGATGAGTCTCTGGATGAGGGGATTGAGTCCATCATCAGCAAGTTTGCAGATGTTACCAAGCTGGGAGGAAGGGTTGATCTGCTAGAGGGTAGGATGGCCCTACAGAGGGACCTGGACAGATTGGAGAGATGGGCCGATTCTAATGGGATGATGTTTAATAAGTCCAAATGTCGGGTACTTCATTTTGGACACAACAATCCCATGCAGAGCTACAGACTGGGGACAGAGTGGCTGGAGAGTAGTCAGGCAGAAAGGGACCTGGGAGTGCTGGTTGACAGGAAGCTCAACATGAGCCAGCAGTGTGCCCAGGTGGCCAAGAAGGCCAGTGGCATTCTGGCCTGCATCAGGAATAGTGTGGCGAGTAGGACCAGAGAAGTTATCATCCCCCTGTACTCGGCACTGGTCAGGCCTCACCTTGAATACGGTGTACAGTTCTGGGCCCCCCAGTTTGGGAAAGATGCTGGAGTGTGTCCAGAGGAGGGCAATGAAGATGGTGAAGGGGCTGGAGCACAAGCCCTACAATGAGCGACTGAGGGAGTTGGGGCTGTTTAGTCTAAAGAAGAGGAGGCTCAGGGGAGACCTCATTGCTCTCTACAACTACCTAAAAGGAGGTTGTAGTCAGTCATGGGTTTGTCTCTTCTCTCAGGTGACCAGTGACAGAACTAGAGGGCATGGACTTAAGCTTCGTCAGGGAGAGTTTAGGCTTGATGTGAGGAAAAAGTTCTTCACTGAAAGGGTGATTGGCCATTGGAATGCGCTGCCCAGGGAGGTGGTGGAGTCGCTGACCCTGGAGGTGTTTAAGGGGAGACTGGATGAGGCACCGAGTGCCATAGTTTAGATGATGGGTTGGTGTTGGTGTTAGTGTTGGGTTATAGGTTGGACTCGATTTCTCTGAGGTCCTTTCCAACCTTGTGATACTGTGATACTGTGAGTCACATCTTCACTCACTTCAGGTGCTGTGCCATGGACACACTGGTTCTGTGAGAGCAAAATGGATACAGATACTGAAACAGTATATGGGGTGTGTGTGCCAGGTGTTGGCAACAGGAGATCTCTTTGGGGAAAAGTCTCTACGAGTAGAGGCACACAGCTGGCCCCAGATGGCTGCAATGGCTGGGAGCCATTATCTGTATCAGCCAGTTAATCTCAGTAGTTTTTTTTCATAAGCCTATGTTCCAGAAGGTTGTTTTTACCAACATTAATTTAATTTCTCTGTTAATTGTCCATAACCTGAGACTTGAGTGATAGCTTTACTTACTTTAACAGGCTTGCAGTGAAGAAGTCAGCCCACACATTTTTATTTTTTTTTTAATGCTGGGCAACAGTTTATGTTCTCCAAGACTTTGTAATGTTCTATTATTATATCCCATAATAAATATCTAACTCTATATCCTGAGGTCTGCTCTATAAACTCCCTGAGTCACTTGGGCGTGATTTGGAAGGCTTCTTGTTTTAATGAAGACATATAGTGACTTCTTCTTCTAGTAAGTCAAAAGTATCTACTAGGTGCAATAACAAGTTCTTCTGGGTTTTCTTAAGCCTTATGTATAATATCGCCTGTAACTAGTAAACTTATCCTCAGAACTTGCTTTTCATGTGCATAGTCTTTTTCATTGTTTATTTGAGCCATTAATTTTCCTTTATGTATTCGGCTCTTATTGTATTTTGCTCTTAATAACTTGTAATATTTATTGATTATTATCTGTGTCCCTTTTCTTCCTTTTGATATATACTGATTTTTATTTTCAAATATTGCCTTCATTTTTCCACTAGGACAAGTTAAGTGGTAGATGAAAACTGTCTTCTTTACAAATATGGAATCATCACTTCTCAAGTAAATATCAAAATTATTTCAAGAGTTTTTTTCCTTAAAGTTCCATTTTTCACAGACAGCGTTGTTTCCTTTTTAATTTTTTGTCTGCCATTTCTCATTTAATTCTCCTTAGGTTGGAAACTGAGCTTGTCTGAAATGCCATATATAATTCATACAGACAAAGTAATCACCAGCCTGGTGGTTTCCTAGGAAGTGGTGGTCAGGACTATCTCACAGTCAATGAAACAAAATAAAAGTGGTTTGGACTACCTTTTATCTGCTTATATTAAATATAAGCGGGTTGTAATCACCAGTCTCTAAGCAACAGCTAGATACTAAGCCAGCAATTAATTCATCTTTATCCATATAATGAGATCCAAAATAGAGCTACCTTGTGTTAAGTGTGACACCTCTATTGTGAGGGAAAAATGAAAAAAACAAAACACTCACATATGCATGTATTCAAAAGCTCTAATGACTGACTACTGCCTGTGTCAGATGTTTAATATGTCTCCAAAACTGAAATCCTTCTTAGTAAAACAATTTTTCTCTCTCTTACATACAGATATTAAAAAGTTAACATCCTGTTCTCTACTTTAATTTAGGAATCTTGAATAGACTCTCCATTCTTTGTTATTTAGCCCTTTGTTCCATTAACATTGAGGTCCCTGAACCTACCAACCCTGAAACTGGTACTGACATTGCTTCCACCATTTCTTCTCCTCTTCACATTTACTTTTCACTTGTTCAAACCTCTACGTGCTTGCTGAATACCTTAAAAGTTAAGCTGGCAATTCCAGTCATGTGAATTAGCCAAATATCAATGTTGCAGTGTCTCCAGGTATACCTCTCTTTTCTCTGAAGTGAGATGGTCAAGTTTTGTACTACAGATACACAAGTATCTGTATGTGCTGGAACTATTTAGTCAGTATTGTACAGATCTTCATTTTTTATGTAATTTCAATCTAAATTACACGTTTACTCTTGACTCTTCCAGCTGTGATTATAAAATTTCTTAATAGTATATAGCCTAGTATATACTATATATATACTTTTTATTAGTAGTAAGTTATTTCTTAATGGTACAACTGAAACTAAGATAAGAATGCACTAAGATGATATCGATATTGTCTGCAAATTTTACTTACTTTGTTAAGTTGCTGAGAGTATTCAAGTGGAAGATAGCTGCCCTTTTCTGGCTATAACTGTGGCCTAAGAAAAAGCTGTAAACCTTGTGTGCTCTTGTGCTCTTACTGCTTAACTAGTCAAGATTATATCCCTCCAAAATCTACATACTAGTTTATTTAAGAGTTCGCTAATTCATTTTAGGTAAAATTACTGTTTTTGTTGAGACTAACAAATTATTATGTTTAGCGTAGGTCATTTTGCCTGAGTTTAATCAGATAATGCTCATGAAGCATTTCATAGATCACTTCAGCTAGACTTTAAACCTATCTTGCAAACTCATTAGGACAGAGTGATGGCAAATGTTCAAAAACAATATCAGGGATGTCTCTCAAATGTTCTGGTTTTCATCTCGTTACATATGGTATTGAATCACTGGTTTCAACATGTGCTGTCACCATTAAAGAGTCTATAGTTTTGCTTTAGAGACACATTGCCAGTTTTCTCTGTGTACTCTTCTGGATATTCTAGGTAATTTAATGGGTTTTACTGTTTTAGATCTATAGAAATTCAGAAAGAAGTGAGAAGATTCGTCACATACTGATTCAGAGTATAACAACAATTTTGCCCTATCATTACAAATCCTAAGTGATTTGGGCAGTTAAATCTTATTGTCAAAAGTAGGAATTTAATGGGTCTTAAATCCCACAAATAGGAATTTTTAAAATAGTCTTAGGCAACTGAGAAATAGGTGTCTAACTGAACTGCCTCTGCAGTTAATGAAGATACACCTCCAGAGGGCAAGTAATTAAATTTGTCTTATACATTTAGTCTAGAATGGAGTCATCCTATAGAAGTATCCACCTCCAGTGATTTAAAAGAAATCCTAGGTGTCGGTGTTAGATACATCACCTTTAGATAGATACAGTGAACTTAAAGTTTCCTCAAAGGTCATCTGAGATAGTCCACACGGACAAACCTGCTGGCACGATCCCTGCTTAGGTGAGATTCTGCTCTGGAAGATGAAAACATATAGCAGGTAAGTTTGACATTGACAGAAACCTCTTGGCTCTCATCAGCAATCAAAACATACACCTACAAGAAAAAATAAAAATAAATAAATAAAATTTAGTCTACTATCTTTCTTGTTGGTGGGTTAATGCAGCTTTATTTAAAAATTGTTAGAAATGCAATTCAATGTCAGCCACACCAGCGAGATTTTTCTTCAATAATTTTTTTTTTAAATTCTATTTGTCAGAGAATGTAGCCAGCAGAAATAAACACAAGGATGTGGTATGCAGTTCTAATAAAATATATCCTCATACGGAACTGCTTTACATGCCTCTTTAGAATATTGAACTACTTCTATTTTTTGTGTGCTATTTAAACTGACATGAAGATTTGTGGCTATTCAAAGCCTAGGGAATAAAAAGGGACATTCATAGAGATGTAGGATAGAAGGAATTAGTTTGTTTTGTTTATTTGTTTGTTTGCATTTTCAATTTAAAAAATGTATCTGAGCTAACTTGACCTCCGTCATTTACTAGGTACATGAATTGCTTATCTATGCTTGAAAATACTCCAATTCCATCCTAGTCACTTCACTTATGTGCAGAGGTTTAACACTACTTTCAGTAGTTACTTCTTTTGTCACATTCTGATTTACAATATACTTAGGTTTCTGTAAGTGCCAGTTCCTTGTGTGTAATTGAATGAACTCTAAGGTCTTTTAGAAATCTGTCTTAAATTACTAGATTCTAAGGATTTTTTTTAAATAAAAGTTTATGTAATTTTCATATGTTACACTTTCATTTAAATGTAGACAAATTGTATATTTTAGTGTGTTCGATCAAAATTCCAGACTCTTTGTAAACACTAAAAATTACTGACTAGTTATTCCATATAAAGAACTAACCAATATAACTTAGTATGTAGTTGAATCAGGTATCTTTTCCTGAAATAAAGCATGAGATATATATTTTCTAGCCTGTAAATGCCAATTCTCAAAATGTCAGTTATTAACTTAATGCTGCTTTTGTTTATTGAATACAAATGAACTGTTCAAAGTGTTCCTATACATAAAAAAGCTTTTAAACGTATTGTGGTTCCGTTAGAGAGTAGGTACACCATGGCTCAAATGTTCTAAACAGTATTTAGAAAAGTCTTCACTTTCTTTGTGTTTTGAAATAGGTAGCAACATAACTGACCATCAGTTCAGATTCTTTTGAAAGTCAGGGAAGCATTTCAATCTTCATGTGAATCCACAATTTCACCAGTAGGTGCTTCTACACATGTGGCTACTAGGAGACTGTAATGTGATGCTACAACAAAGCAGAGATTAGGCTTTTGTGAAACTTCAGCAGTATGGCTTGATAATAGAAAATTTTCTGATTTAGTGTTTGAATCAGATCTGAAAATCACAATCATTGATTATCAATTAATAACTCCAGAACTATGAAGACTTACAGATAGGACTTATCTGATCAATATGGACATTTGTAATGTAGGCATCTGAACTTGTGACTCAGCTACTACGCCTGAATCTATCTCCACTAGACAGAAGAGAAAAATGGAATTTTTAAGTTGCAAGCCAACTAATTGTTCATTATACAATGAAAAAGAACAAATGTTTGAAGTGCCAGTTTTCGTCTTTGACTATATTATGTATTTACATGGTAAATTTAGATCCACATTTTTTCAGTGTCCAACAAAGAAAAGTACGGTGTTCTGCACCTCGGGAGGACTGACCTCCTGCACCAGTACAGGGTAGGGTCTGACCTGCTGGAAAGAAGCTCTGTGGAGTCCTGGTAGATAACAAGTTGAAGATGAGCCAGCAATGTGTCCTGGGGTGCATCAAGAGAACTGTAGCAAGCAGGTTGAGGGATGTTATCCTTCCCCTCCACTCTGCCATGGTGAGGCTCCTTCTGGATTATTGTATCTAGTTCTGTGCTCCCCAGTTCCAGAAAGACAAGGAACTACTGGAGACGGTCCAGCAGAGGCCCAAAAATATGATCAGAGGACTAGAGGATCTCTCTTACAAGGAAAGGTTGAGTCATCATTGTTTAACATGGGAAAGGGAGGACTTAGAGGAGACCTTATGAATGCGTATAAATATCTAAGAGGCAAAGGTCAAGAGGATGGGGCCACATTCTTCTCAATGGTGCCCTGTAACAGGCCAAGGTGCAATGGGCACACACTGGAACACAGGACTTTCCACCTAAACATGAAGAAAAACTTTACTGTGAGGGTGATGGAGCACTGGAAGAGGCTGCCCAGAGAGGCTGTGGAATCTCCTTCTCTGGAGATATTTCAAATCCACCTGGACATATTCCTGTGCAACCTGCTGTATATGAACCTGCTTTAGCAGGGGATTTAGCCTAGGTGATCTCCAGAGGTCTCTTCCAATCCCAACAATTCTGTGATTCTGTTAAATCTTGCAGCTGATACCCTCTTAGTGAGCGGGATTTATGCCATTGGTTTCATGCTCTTATTTTTAGTCACAATTTGACAGAACTTTGCTCTGTTCTTTCTCAGCAGAAAGGGTTAAATGTATGGATTTTCCTCGGATCTTAATATTTTGCCTATTTAAATCTACAGAGAATGATCCCATGCCTAGTGCTGAATTCAAAATTTTGCAGGTCTAGCCAACTTTTATATCTAAACCCTGAGTTTGAACCAGAAATGTAAAGAAAACTGGAAGGAGGTAGATACAAGCAAAGAAAACATCATACTGAATTATAAGCATTCACTTTGGGCTTCATTAAAATAGTCGTCTGATGTAAATTGGGATTAGCAGAACTTTACAGAAATCGGCAGTTACGTCAGTTTGCATTGTCAGTGTTGTATCATAGAGAAGATTCAAAATAGTCAAATATATTATTGGGAATTTAAAATTAATTGTATGTCCGAATTTTTCCCTCTGTCACAAAGCCTGTGAATATTTTTATTATAATGATCAGTCTCCGACAATTATCTCCTATTTATTGTAGTTAACTGTCCCTTGGGTTATATCTTTTGTGTCTCTTCCTGGAAGGATCCTATTCAAGACATGTAAATGAGTTTTATAGGCTTGGAGTTTCATGCTCTTCTTTGCTAGTTAATAGAGATGCAGCTCCAGAAGCAGAGAATATAAAAGTTAATTTAATTTTTGAAAGATCCTTTCTCTAAAATGTCAGGAAAACAATGACACCAACTAAGATTCTACCTTTTGTTTTTCAGTCAACTGCCTCCCGTTCAGAGGGACTAAACTCTGCTTATGTTTCTGGCACAGTAGCAGTTCCAGTTTGGAGGTTCAACATACCTCTGTTGTGGTATAACTATCTTAAAAACACAAAACAGGATGGATCTGTCCTGTTCACAGGCAGTTCACATGAACTATCACCTTTGAAACATATTTTTTCATCTGATGTTGCTCTGTTTTAAAATTAAGATTGGTAGGCTTGTTTCAGTCATGCAGAGCTTCATTTCCTTCTGACTTCTTTTGGAGTTGAATGCACTCTCATCATACAGTTAGACACAGCCACTAAAACAAAAATGGAATAGCTGGGCTCAAAAATCTGGAAGTTTATTTTCCATTGACTCAGTTTGCCCTTCTTATTAGAAGAACTGAATGGTATTATATTTCTTCTTCAAATAAATAAATGCTTGAATTCAGTAATCCTTGCAGTTGTGCTTAGAGGCCATCTGGTGGAAGATGTTTCTTAGAGAAGAACAAAATATTTCATAGTTTATATTTTTTTTCTTCTATGCTGTGAATAATATATATATCATGCAGAGATTTAAGTGCTAGCCAGTGAAAGTCAAAATATTCTTTCATCCGATTCCCATGGAAGTGAGATGAATTCCCTTTAAGGGAGGATAAAGGGAGAAAAGCACTATGAAGCAGTCACCCATTGTATCGTTTATTTTGTAAATAAATGTAAAAAATAAATTATCATTAACATGTAAGCAGAAAGTAGTCACAGGGTGATTAATTACCATTATGAATCTCAGACTTTTATTCAATTAGTCACAGTTCATTATAACAAAATTATGCACTGTTCCACTATAACTCCTTAACCACGCATATTCAACAAAATTGCTAAGATTGGTAAAAGTAATGAAGAACATAGCATTACAATTACTGAAATGATATGTGAGCATCAGAACAGGATAAGAAACAATAACGCCAGTGGTTCCTATACCACAGAAACACAGAAACAATAACTGTTGAATCTGAAGAAGTCATCAATCTGCTCTGCTGAAGGAAGAGCAACACATCTTTTGTAGACTTTTTGTCTGATTTTGTCTTAGCAGCTCTTATTATTGAACTTTTGTTCCAGGGACTTTGCCTGCACTTGATAGTAGAAAAAATTATTTTCTTTGCCTAAGTAAGTATCCCTCATCTTTAAGGACACAACTGGTTTCACCTGGATGGGTGTTTCTTTTTTTCAGTTTCCTCAGAATAAAGATTTAAATCAATTATACTCTTGCCAAAATAAAAAATTTCTTCATGTTGGAAAATGTCCACATTATCTCTGTTTAGTCATTTACTTTGTATATTTAATAAACTCAGTCTTTTCAACCCCTTTTTAATGGTATTCATTGTTATGCTAAAGGAAGTACTTCAGAAGTTATCACCGTGTAATTATTTGTCCTTCTAAGGTTGTTATCATGTGGACATGTGAAAGTGTGGAAGGAGTTGTTATTTTCAGCCTAATCCAGTTTCTTAGCAAAGGAAAAGAAACAGAAGTACAAAATGGAGCAACCATTATAAGAGAGAAACGTTTTCATCACAAGAGAGAAACATTCTTTTTTTAAAAATACACAGATGTTTTTACTTGCTTTACAGGGAAATAAGCCTACGAGACCTCACTTAAGGAAAATAAGCTACACAGTATCTATATACACTGACCTCACCACAGACAATGACAATCTGAGAGGTTTGAACTTGCCTCTGTTAGTGACTTTGCCTCTTATAGACCCTCTACATAGTTCCCACCAATGGTACCACAAACATCATGGGTCTCTATCACTCTAAGAAGTTGTCTTGGTCAGAATTTATTTCCTGAGCAGGAAAACCATTTTCATTTGAGGAAAAGAATTTGAGCCATGAGTGGAACCTTGCTAAGCCATATTTCTTTCACATCACAATCACGTTGTCATTGTGTATTTATCTTTTTTTTTAATGAGTGAATAAATAAACAACCTTAGACAACAGTGATGCTCTTCTTATTTATTCATTTACTTGTTTTTTTGAGTTTCTTTTATGCAGACATACACAGGAGGAAGGAGATCCAAGTTCAGATTCAGTATGAGAAAATTATCCGCACAAGATCACACCATAGCACCCAGACATAAAGGTGACTTGAGGGTGAGATAAGGGTCCTGAAAATGACAAAGTTGCTCACTGTGCAAAAAGGAAGTGCAGATTCTTTGGGTATGAGGGACTGTGTCATTTGGAACATCAATTCTCTACCTTCCAGCTGGACACTCATATTTCCCTGAACTTTTTATAAATTTTGCCCAGTTACAGTTTAATAGATATCTTGGTACTCTGATTTGGATGAGTGCAGTAATACTTGTGGTTTTATTTTGGGTTATATTTTTGTTTCATCCTATAAAAAGGAGTAGAGTTTGCATTACCATCAGCTTCCGCTCTGTGTATGTATAAACAGAGAAACCCTGGCTGGACATATCCTAATTAAAATGCATTCTTACAACCCTTTCAAATGTCATATGCTACAAACAAATGGAGTAAAATTTTAAATCTCTTAATGACATGCCCAATACAGCACTGCAAAGTTTTAGATACCGTCAGGTAACATATCCTGCTGTCAGCTTGTGGGTATGCTGTGATGTTTTCCTACTGTGAATCATATATTGTTTTAAACCTTATTTGCCAGGACTTAATTTTGCAGTACACTGCTAAATAGACAAGGTTTTGAGTCCTTCTGTAAGGAAAAGGGGTTATGCAGTTTAACTGTGTAAACTCTAAATTCTTGGTTCTTTACTTATGCTAATAACAGGGGTTTCACTAACTTCACTGGATATGAAATTAAGCCTTCACTGCCCTAGAGTAATTAAATCAATGTTTCCTTCATCATGAACATGTCTGATTGAATTAATTAGAAATAGTTTACTTTGGGGTTTGATCTGGGATTCTCTTTCATGTTTTTAATTAATTATTTGTGATCTGATCCGCTTTTTCTGGTTTTAGGGATACTTTTTTCATTGATTTGTATTTAAGTAACGTCCATCAAAGTGCGAACTTAATTTTGTTGCATTATATGGGTCTTTCCTATGAGCTATTGCTGTGGTTTGAGTTAAATTAGAGTTTCCTGACTGTAACTCAGTCTTCGTCTAACTTCATTTTCCAAAAGTTAACTGCATGTTTCTCAGAGAGTTTCTCTCTAGAAGTGATAATGGGACACTGGTATGCAGAAGGGCCAGTGTTTATTCCTCCTGTAACCAAGGCCATCCTCGGGCTGGTGAAAAAGGCTGCACTTGCAGGGAAGGATGGACAGGACAGGTGACCCCAAACTGACCAAAAGAGTATTCTATCGTATACACATCATACTTGGTATAAAGCTGGGAGATCATGAGAGTCTCACTCTCTTTTGCCATTATCAAAATCCAGTGAGGACCTTGTTTGCCTGGTTGTTCCTGATCCCAAATCCATGCATTCCTGAACCTGGTTCCTGAGCTCTGCTCCCTTCTAGGCATGGACACATTCCCTCATGTCTGCTCTACAGTATTTATGGTGACGTATAGCTATTGAAGGGTGGGGCTTGATCTCATATATTTGTTGCTGTTATTGTTGTTGTTATTATTATTATTTCATTAAAGCTGTGGTTCTAGTTTCCAACCCAAAAGTCTTTTTCCTCTCATTTTCCTTTCCCTCTTCCCTTGGGAGCTGGGGGAAGTGAACTGGGAGCCCAACTGCATGGTTTTAGCTGCTGAAATTAGCTGGGCTGGGTCTGAACTATGGCAACTGTTTTAAATATTCTCTTTTTTCTGAGAATTTACTTTGATTTATTTTTCATTGCATAGCTTTGTATTTACTGTTTATACTCTTTAAACTCCAGATTATTTTCAAAATTTTTGCTGTATCTGACCATTTTACAAATTCAAGATGTACTTTTTAAGAGATGAGATTGATTAAGGGAATATGTAAATTTGTTTCACTGGCTGTTTTCTGTCTGTCTCCTGATGGGATGAATAAAAATTACTGAGAGAATAAGTATCAACTGTTGAAAAACTCACTTTCTGTTATGACATTTTAGATGAATAATCACTCACTTTAAAATTCTGCAATATTTCTGAACCTCCTGAAACTTCAACTGAGTACTCAGAAGGTGCTAGGGCGACAAGGTCAGTTTGGGATTTTTTTAACCCCATTCTATATTTAAAGCAGCTATTTCTTTTTTTGTGCAAATCACCTTGTAAAACTCTTAATTGCTCTAGTGAAGTTAACACAAAAAATGATTGATTTTCTGTGACATGCTAATAATTAAATTACATCAGCTGCAGTGAAGTAGGAGGTTCTAATTTTGTGGTATTAGAGCACAAAGATTTTACCTCTACAATCATGAAGCTGCTAGGTAACATGGTGTGGGGCACTACAGAAAAAGCACTATCAGACACATTACAACTCATGAAATAATAAAGAATGGGAAAAAGGACAAGGCTGAAATAGTATCCATTACCCTAGAAATATATTCTAAAAATACTGATTGCCAGACAGAGTCTAATATACTATGAAAGGCTCTAATGACCAATGAGTACATAAGTCTAAGTGAATCAGGAAGCCCATCTAAATCAAATAAATCTCCTAACTTAGTATTCAGAGATTATTTTTGAAACTTAGTTTGAAGGATAGTAGAGACTGCTCAAGGAAGATTTTATCTTTGTTACTCCATGGCCATAGGTGACTTACGTCTCTCTGTAATAATCAGACAGATTTTCCTTGGATTTCTAATAACTACTTTGCAGTTTGCCTTCATTTATAATTTGAATCATATGCAATAAGAATACAGTGATGGGACAATTACATCACAGTGATTAACACAGGATGTGAATTTCAGTGTTTAGTTAGAAATTACTTGCAGTTAGTAGAATTATTTGCAAACATCCTTCAAAGAATAAAACATATGCTATAGAATCATAGAATGGTTTGAGTTGGAAGGGACCCTAAAGATCATCCAGTTCTAACCCCTATGCCATTGCTCAAAGCATCACCCAACCTGGCCTTGAACACCACCAGGGATGGGTCTTCCATGACTTCTCTGTGCAACCTATTCCAGCGCCTCACACCCTCATCATGAAAAATTTCTTCCTTATATCTAATCTACCTTCTTTTAGTCTAAAACCATTAACTTTTGCTCTATCACTACCTGCCTTTGTAAAACGCCCCTCTCCAAATTTCTTATAGGCCCCTTTAAATACTGGAGAGGTGACATAAGGTCTCTCTGGCGCCTTATCTTCTGCAGGTTGAAGAATTCAACTCTATCAGCCTGTCTTCATAGGAGAGGTGCTCCAGCCCTCTGATCATCTTCATGGTCCTCCTCTGGACTCGCTGCAACAGGTTGATGTCCTTCTTATGTTAAAATATTTTCATTTGGATGAAGACTTATGCCATTTAAAATCAGCTGAGAATTTACTGGCAAGTCAGGTTTCCATTCATATTGAAGTTTCAGTTTGGCAGAAGCTCTGATCATGATCTCCAATGAAGACTAGTTTTGCAACTGTGCTCTCGCTGTTAAGACTGTGGTCTCTCCTATTAAAGAAGAATAACACAAGCATGTATATGCACACATCTGCACACAGAGAGAAGTCCTTAATTGATAAGGTAACATATGGTCTTTTTTTCTTATTTGACGTGGGTGTGTTTTACCATGAAAGAGACATAACATTGGGTATTCTTCTGTTGCCACTTCCAGCAATGCCTTCAGTTGGATAACTGGTGCCTTGAAATAGTATAAGAAACCATTAGTGACAGATGCCGTTGTCATCTGAATTGTATTTCCAGATTTTGCCTTTCCTGTCTCTGATATATTACATTCTGAATGTCACCTATCCTTCATTTCCAGCATTGTGTTTCTATTTCTTCTTTGCTTGAAAGACTGAAATTCTCATTATCTGCTATAAATTGGCTTCAAAGGAGTTATCTCAATTTATACCAGCTGGACCAAAGCAGCGAATGGCTATAAAATGCTGTTCTATTTTATGATAGAGGATAGTTTGGATTTAACCTATTATTTTTATTTCACTGGCACATTTTCTTTCTGACTATCACCTTACAGTAGAAGTATCACAGTATCACAGTGTCATAAGGTTGGAAAGGACCTCCGAGATCATTGAGTCCAACCTATAACCCAACACTAACACCATCACTAACACCATCATCTAAACCATGGCACTCAGTGCCTCATCCAGTCTCCCCTTAAACACCTCCAGGGTCGGCGACTCCACCACTTCCCTAGGCAGCGCATTTAGTATTTAGTAAATAAACATATTAAGTTGTAATAGTTATCCTTAACTTAAAACCCCATATATTTATTGTATAAAGTTCATATCAGCCAGACTGAGTAAAGTTTATTTGAAGAGCTACTGAAGCAAAGAATGTGCGATGCTAAGTTCTGTGATAAAAGCTCATATTCAAATCCACTAAGAAGCTCAGAGAAAGCAGAAGGGGATGAGCAATGAATATCTGCTTGCAGCTACTCCCAGGCCGAGCCAAGAAGACATCAGCCCACCAGAGGCCAATCTGCAGAGGCCCAGAGGAGCACTGGAGCACAGTGGCACAGTGGCATGGGGTGACCCAAGTTACAGACTCATAGGAAGGGACAATCCTTCTGGGCTTCTCCCAGGACTGCCCCAGGAGACACTCAGCCTTGTTACCCAGAAGAGAAACCCATCACAATGAGTTAATGCTGGAGCATCCATTGAACTGAGAGGGTTTGCTTCTTGGGGGTATGGAGCACATTTTGGGATGCAGAGAAGATAGTTTTGGCATTGTAGAGGACTTATTGGTTATTTAGGGGTCAAGGACAACGAAAGGGGCAACCACAACCTGTGACATAGCATTGCAGCCTAGTTCAGTTATGCTTAGGCCACTAATCTGCCTCTCAGTTCTAGAACTTGTTAACTATTGATGTAGTTCTTTTCTTAAGGTATTTGGGCTTTACTTCCATGAGCAACTTGTTCATAATCCTAAAAAAGATCATAAATTTTCTTAAAATTGCTTTGGATGTATTAAAAAATATAAAAGTCCTCTTGGGTCACTTTCAGTTTTCAGGTAAATTTGACTCAGGTTGGTTTCTATTTCGTCTACGTGGGTTTACCTATTTCTACCTGTTCGCTTTTGTTTTAAAAACTCCAAACCCGCTTTGATGAAGGAAATGCCTGTCAGTTTGAATCAGGATAATAAAGTTTTCTCCTTAAAAAAGAACAGATCTGTCAGTGAAGAACAGTGGGGAATAACATTTTCTAGCATTTCAGTTTAGATTTTCCCCACAGTGCTAAGCCACATCTCTCAATAATTTAGTTGCATTTAACTAAAATATTGTTAGCTGATAGAAGTAATTACAGTGCTTTCTTAATATCACAAATATCTAGAGAGCAGTATAGAGAGTCACTGAATGGTATAAAGTAATCAAAGAACTTTAACTCAAATTGCTGAGTTCATTTAAATATTGAATTGAAATAAGTATATATGTATATAAATCATAACGATCTACTTTCCAAATTTAGTCAAGAAATGGGACTGCAGTTTATCCAGATGTATACAAATATAAAGGAGAATACACATGATTGATTAGTTTATACACCACAGAACATCACTACTGCATCATGATGATTTATACCCTCCAGAAATATATAACTATAAAAGACCAGTGTGATAACTATAGAATGAAGACCTGTTGTTTGTTCCAGAAATATTCTTATAACTTATACAATCTGCAGCACTGCTCTAGTGGACATGTCTGTACTAACACCTAACTAAACATGATCTTACATGGAATAAGATTCCCTCTTTCAGTGTTATGGGGTTCAATAGCATCAGAAAAATAAAAAATAAGCATTTAGAGGTTTCATTAAAAATATTTTGCATATTGGTGTTGCATTTTGGAAATCTGCATAGTCTGTTTATCAAGTATTCTCTTGCAATTCTCTTTTTTCCTCAAAACATTCCAAGAATAATATTTCCCTAACTAGCCTTAATGCTAAAATCTAAGGAAGACCTGATTTTTAATTCTTAAATAATTGTATGGGTTTCTGTGTAAGCAGTGATAGGGAATTTTTATTCTGATCACTTTTTCATTTAAAAATGTATCAAATATTTAATTAGCTTATCAGTTTATAACTATGACATTAAAAAATTGGCTAATTTAGAGAGGTTTCTTGAGTTAAACTTTTATACCATGTTCAGTTTAGCTTTAAAAAAGGGTGCACATGATAATACCAAAAGAAAAAAACATATTTTTTCTGTCAGAGTATTTCCCTCCATGAACTTAAGTGAACAGATTGTTTTAAAAAATGTTGCATTTCCAACTACGTTCAAAAGAAATACTTATAAATATAAATATATAATATGTTTCTATATACAGAGAGAGAAGCATGTACATATATTTAAAATTAAAGTGGATTCAGGAAAAAAAAAATGACGTCTTTGATTAATATTTTATCCTAGCCTGTTGCTTACTGAGGAGGAATGGTAGAAGGTTAAATCAAGATGGCTGCTGGTAAAAGGAAAGAACTGTAACAATATTTTTGAATGAAAAATGCTGCAACCAACACTTTAAATAGAAGAGGACAATAATAAAGATATAATTTGAAGCTTTGACCTCTAGGCTGTCATTAAGTTTTACAGCATTTTTTGCCATACAAACAAAACTTGTGTATATTCATACATAGATAGGTGTGCATATAAGCTCCATCATAAATCCTGTAGAAATGAAGTATAGGATTCCCTAAGAAATAATTTTTATCTACCCCATTACTATTTTACGTTGGCATCCAGAATGGCTGAATATTTTTTCTCATCAAAAATAAAGATAGTAAATAGGAATTTTAAGAAAAATACTGGAAATCGCAAATCTATTTCACATTAGTCCCAAATAATTTGTTTCTAATTATAAACCCAAATGCAATGTGTACGTCAGCTAATAGAGAACATAAGGTTTTTTTACTATTTTTCTTCTGTGCAGTCTTTTAAACTTTGAAAAGAAAAGGCAGCGATGATGGCTGAAACTAATTACAATTACAATAATGATTTCTCTTTCTGTCTCTTTTTTTTATTCTTCTTTCTCGTTCTCATTGTCATTCTTTCTCTCATTCTCATTCTCGTTCTTGTTACCATTCTTCCCTCTCTTTCTCCCTTCTTCCCTTCCTCTATTTTTTCCTTTACTTCTTTGTGAAATGCATAAAAAAGAGGAGGTAAAAAAAAGGAGGGGAGGCAGAACAGAACAGAATAATATTGTTAGATACATTTTATTTCCATAACAATCTCAAAATTTTCACTTCTTGCCTTTGTTTGGGATGAAAAATAAAACCCTCAAACACCAAAATTTCATGTGAACATGTAATCTTACTTTCAGTCATCTTTATTTATTGACAAAACTATTGTCATGAGTGTAGCTATGCCATATTTGATCTGGTGGTTTTGTTACCTTTTTAATTCTACTCTTGAAACTTCGTTTGTTGGATTTTTTTAACTATAGGGAATCTGACTATTGGGATTTCATAAATCAAATTGTTCTAATAATTTATCTGGATAGGAAGGTGTTTGAATAGATACTACTGTGGTCAAAATGTTGAATTTTGGCCTAGGAGGTTCATTAGATGTTCAATGACTGCAACTTTTTTCTCTTCTTCTGCTTCATAAAAGTTAAACTTAAAAAAAAAAAAAACAAACAAAAACTTTACACACATCCACAACTAATGAAAAGATTCATTTATCCCCTATTCTCACAGGGCAAAAATCTGAATTTATTTATCCACCTTATTGATGTTGACATATAATCCAAATTATATTTGTAGTTTTAAGTAAATCCATTAAGCATAAAACTTAATAGAACACAATTTTAACCAGATTTCAGAGTATGTTGTTGGACATAGTCGAAAGAGTCCAGTGCAGTGCCACGAAGATTGTGAAGGACCTGGAGGAAAGGATGAGAAGCCTGGTAAGACTGTTGGAGAGGAGAGGAGAGGAGAGAAAAGATTTTATTAATGTAAAAAAATATCTGAAGGGATAGTGTGAGGAGGACGGAGCCAGGTTTTTTTTTGACAGTGGTGCCCAGTGACAGGACCAGAAGAGCACAAACTGAAACACAGGAGTTTTCTTCTGAACATCAGAAAACACTTTTTTACTGTGAGGGTCACTGAGCACTGGTACAGGTTGCCCAGAGAAGCTGCAGTATCTCCATCCTTGGGGATATTAAAAAATTGACTAGACACAGACCAGAGCAATCAGGTTTAGGTATCTCTGCTTGAGTGGGGGAGGTAGATCCACAGGTGCCTTCCAACCTCAACAATTCGGTGATTCTTATGAGCAAAAATTCTTCTTTTTTCCAAAACTGGGTAGTCTTGTTTCTATATCTTCATGTACTGTATTTATTAAGCAAAATGGGAGAAATCTATGAGAATTATAATTCTCCAGGTGGAAGTAGTTTCACCTGGAATAGTAAACAAAACCCTGTAGAGAATGAATGAAAAGTAAAATATATCAGCAAAAGTAGTTTCTGAGATCAGCTAAATTCAGGTTTTCAAAAATTATTATAGAAGATGACTAAATGATCTGAAAATAAACACCAATTTCTGAGTGGGCCCTAAAAAATCCTGTCTGCAATCTGATGAATTATGATAATTAGGATTTCTCCTTCCCACAAAATATGTCTTTTGAGGGTTTTCCCAAATTTATTTTCTTCCAACTTCATTTACACATTTTTCTGAGTTAGTAGTCCAACATTCCTTTAGTCTCAAAGATTACACCAGGCTGCTGAAAAAATAAAAAAGCTTTTATTGTTCTTAATTATTTTTTGGTGGTCAGGGTTTTTTTTACTGTTATTTGTTTGGAGCCGGGGGGAGGCGCTGTTCATTTGTGTGTGTTATGATCTTAAATAGTTGATGATGATCACAGTGGAATCCAGAGGATTTTTTAATTATTATTTTAATTTTAAAAATGATCTCACCATCATTCTCCATGACTTTCTATTTAATAAGAGTATACCCTGTCTTTTCAAAAACTTTAATATAAAATGGAAATCCACAAAAACATTGTAGTCAGTAGAAATCGTGGTTTTTAAAAATTATTGTCCTTTTTATATGATTAAGGAAGTTTTACAGAAAGATCAGTTTTAAATGGCGTTTTCAAAATAAGTATCTATCCATAACAAGAAAACACACTACTTTCAAAATGTCAGAATGGTGACAAATGTCACTATATTTATATACTACTGCCAGCAAGACTAAGATCTGGATTAATATTGGTGACTGACTTATGCATGCACAGTTAATGTCAGTTCATGAAGAAGGGGATTCAGATGATTCACAGAAAGGGTAAGGTTGCTGGAAACAGAAATGCCATAGACATACAGGCTCCCTGTAAGGGAGTTTGTCTTGACAATGAGCTCAAAAGCTGGAGCATTGCCTTGTAGTCATCTTGGACTCTGAGCACTCAGGAGCCCCTACTGGGCAGCAGAGCAGAACTGGTGGATGGACCAAAGGCTGAGCTGAGGTGCCCCATGCACCTCACAGAATTTGTGATGGTGCAGAGATACATAAGGAATCAGTTCATGATGCATCTTTGAAGAGTCCTTGTGGAAGTGCTTGTGGTAGTAAGACTCTGCCCAATGTTTGTTTGTGTGGGTATTTTAATTTTTAAGAAAAAATTTTGTTTTAATTCACCTCAAGGCATAACATAAAATTTCTCTAGCAACCTAGAGATAACTGTTTTAATATTGTAACTCATACTTCTTTTCTATGCTCACTTTTCTTTAAACACAAAAGGGAAAGTAGCAAACCAAAAAGTTCTGCTGTTTTCCCAGAAGTTCTGCTGTTTTCCCATTTAACACATGCTACAAAACAGAAATACAGAACAGAATGAAATACAGAACAGAATGAAATACAGTGCTTTAGTACTCCTACGGATCCTCTCAAATGTTGTCCTGAAGGCAGACTGCAGGGATTTGATGCTTGTCATCTTTGCTCGACACTTCCTGAGTAAGCTGGACACACACAGCATGAGTTTGCATTTACCTTTTGGCATTTGTTCTTCTTGAAAGAAATTGGGCAACGATTTGAGATGAAGAAACCTTATGCTCATGTGCAGATACCCCATGCACAGTGCTTGGTGTTAAGTCTTGGAAATACAGGCACGAGTAAGCGTTTTTGCACAAGTTATGTCTGGATAGCTGGGTTTCACTCTGTTTCTGTTATGTAAAAGCAAGACTGACCAGTACAGAGCAGCATATTATGGCATTGCTTACTTTTCTGATTATACAGCTATCTATGACATCAGTTACTGTCAAATGCAGCTAATACAAATATTTTGCTTAATATTCAGTTCACGAGAAAGTTAATCTGCCGTTCTACAGAGTCTATTAATCTACACAATGATATTATAATGCTGTGGTGAGATTCGATTAATGCAGGAAAGTGCAGGGCAGAGAGGGTGGATACCAGAGGGGACTCGATTTCTTAAGGAGTTTAAAGTGTGAGAATGGTGTATCTGCGATGACTTAAACAAATAATTATTTGCACTCACACAGTGGAGATAAAGTTGTGTAAACCAATAACCGGCAAGGAATGTAAGTTGTTATTAAACACTACCAGGTGCTGCAGTCCTAGCTGATTTTACAAAGTTTCTTACAGCATTGCAGGTGTGCTTGCTGTTACTGTTACACACACCAGTTAGCTTGGCACAGTGGTACAGTCTCACCTTCAAAATGGTGTATAAAATCAGCAGGTTCACTTTACCTGATTTAAGCATCCAGAAACTGGCAGCTAGTCCTAGACTTGCTGCCTTAGCTTCCTTCTATAGTCAGCATAGAACAGGAAGTGTTTCCTGAAAAAGACATTTTAGGTAGATGTCATGAATCACTTTCTGAAGGACGCTCTCGCAGTGTCTACTGATTCTGTGTAGAAACTAGATTAATAGCTTTGACACCTAATTTGGAAATGGCTAAAAAGAGATAAGATGGATTCCATGCTTTTGAACTATATTGTTCCTAGATAATTAACCTTGAATTAGAAAAGGGTAGAAGTGGACTTCAGTATGTCAGCTCACAGCAGCTCTTTGCATATCCCTTATGCTATCCCTGTACTAGGGGTTAGAAGAATCCACGAGAGGTAGCTTGTTTAGGAATAGGTTACACTATCCTGTGGCAGATGAGTACATGAGCTGACTGTTTTATTGGTATTGTAGAGTGATCTTTGTCTGGAGGTCCAAAATAACAAAAAGTTTGGGGTGGGCTACCTTTGTGTTTTAAAATTTTATCATTAGAATATGATTCATGAACATATTGGGTAAATCATTCTCTTTTGCTTTCAGTAAACCATTAAAAAGAAATAAATACACAGGGAACTGCTTATTTGGGTCTGAAAACAAGTTTGTATTACATATTGTGCTCTGTGCTGAGTGCCAAACACCTTTTCACATATTGGCTCATTGTTTAATGGTCTGAACATCTGGCCCAAAATCTAGCCAGACCTTTCTCTGGGGATTGTAATGAAAAGGAACGATAACCTTCCAATCTTCTGCCTCTCATTTCCATACCTCTTATTTCCTTCCTGTTAAGAAATCATCATTTTTTTCCTTCTTTGTCCTCTTAGTTTGAACTATATAAACACTAAACAAAAAATAAAAGCTTATGATAATTCATCTCTGTATAATGGCTTGATCCTCATTGCTTGCCTCCCATGGAATTTTTTTTAGGAAAATATGTCAGCCGTGGATTAATCATTTGCTTTTAACCTTTCCATTTCTGTGCCATGTGGCTGCTAGATATTTTGATGTATGGCAAATCTGAGACCATCTGAGACCAGATACTCTTCAAAAATATGTGCAAAGTTAGAATGAAAGGTGAAGACTCTGACGTATCACAGTATCACAGTATCACAGTATCACAAGGTTGGAAAGGACCTCTGAGATCATCAAGTCCAACCTATAACCCAACACTAACACCAACACTAACACCAACCATCATCTAAACCATAGCACTCAGTGCCTCATCCAGTCTCCCCTTAAACACCTCCAGGGTCGACGACTCCACCCCCTCCCTGGGCAGCCCATTCAAATGGCCAATCACCCTTTCAGTGAAGAACTTCTTCCTCACATCAAGCCTAAACCTTCCCTGACGAAGCTTGAGTCCATGCCCTCTAATTCTGTCACTGGTCACCTGAGAGAAGAGACCAATCCCTGCCCAACTGAGTGGGTAAAAAATATCAAAATCCTTGATCTCAATAAACTGCAATATCAAAAGATTTAGTCCAACCTTTTCTACTTCTATGGAGATTTTCACAGATAAAGAGAACAACACTGTGACCATCATCAGATTGGAAGGGAGAAACAGAGGTGTGTAATTAGACTTCATATTGCAATTTCTTCAGATTTTGCTTTCTATCTTAAGTAGTTTCCATTCTTTATCCACCTAGATTTTGCAAACCTACACCTTTTTTCAGATTTCAATCACTTTCTCCTTTCTGACGTAACATTGATTTAAATTATTGACACCTTAGCATTCTAGTTCAACAGCTGCAGTATCTATCTCATCTGTTTCTAAACCCTGAAGAGGTTCAACCTGTAAAAGTTATAACCAGGCAAAAGTTATAATTCAAACACTGATTTATCATAAAAAAGTCTGTCAGTGCAAACACACTTTGACACATTGCTTTTCTCTTTCTTTTGCCATGTGAATCCCTATCTTGTCCAAAACCTGAAGAGTGTAGTATAACATAGCACAAATACTCCACCTAAGGGCAGTAGGCAGTAGCAGGTACTCGGAAAAAGATGTAAGAACAGGGCAAGCAAACAGTGGTGTTTTCTCACCATTTTATCTCCAAGTTACAGCACTCTTTGCTTTAATGGCTTCCTCAGATAAAGAATTTATACAAATCTTTCTGTTCTGCTTTATATCCCAGGAACCATAGACTGAGAATCAGAAAGAAGAAACGATGATGCTAATAATGTTTAGGAAAGATGAGGAAAGGTAACAAATAAATAAATGAAAAAAATCCAAACACTAGCAGTCCATTCATGAACTGCATCAAGATGAAAATTCTATATATCCTCACAGTGTATTGGGTTTATGTGGCAAGGTTTTGGTAGTGGTAGGTGGAAAAGGAGGGCTGCCTGGCTTCTGTGAGAAGTCACCAGGAGCTGGTGTCATGTCTGACAGAGCCAGATTAAGCCAGCTTCAAAACTGAGCTTGTCAGCAAAGATGTTTATACCTCTGTGATAACATATTAAAAAAAAAAAAAAAAAAAGAGTAAAAAATCCTGCACAGTAGCTTTGAGAAAGGAGTGAGAATATGCAAGAGAAAGAGGCTTCCAGACACCAAGGTCAATTAAGAATGAGGAAGCAAAAGTGCTCTGAGTGCCAGAGCAGAGATTCCCTGTAGCCTGTGATGAAGTTCAAAGAAACTACAGCCTGTGGAAAGCCCATGATGGAGCCAGCTCTTGGAAGGAGCTATGTCTCCTGGATACGACTCTGGATACGAGCAAGTCTTCTGGCAGGATCTCAAGCTCCACTGGGTGGCCCAAATTGAAGCACTCTTCAGTTCCTGAAGAACTGTACCCCATGGAAAGGACCCATGCTGGAGCAACGCTTAAAGAAGTACAGTCTTTGTGAAGTACCCACACTAGGGTAGTTCATAAAGGATAGTATCCCATGTGAGGAATTCCATGCTGGATCAGGGGAAGAGCGTAAGGAGGAAGTAGTGGCAGAGATGAAGTGTTATGAGCTGACTAAATCCTTCATTCTCTTTCTCCCTATGCTGCCCTTAGGAGAAGAAAGTAGAAGAGTTGAGAACGAAGCTGAGTGTGCAAAGGGAGTGTGGGGGAAGGATGCTTTTAGTTTTGTTTTTATTTCTCACCAACCTACTGTGTTATTAACTGACAATAAATTAAATTAATCTTCCCAAGTCAAGTCTGGTTGGTTCATGACAGTAATTGGAAAGTGATCTCTCTGCCCTTATCTTAACCCATGAGCTTTTTCAATGTATTTTTATCTCTGTTCTGCTAGAATGTGGGCACCTGGCTTGCTGGGAACCTGGCAGCCAACTCATATCAACTCAGCACTCAGAATTATTACCAGTTCCGTTTGGCAAGTCCAGATTCAACTTTCTTTGCTGAAAAGTCCTGTGAAAGGGAGTTAAGGAAATTAGTAAATATCTCCATTTATAAATGTGTTGTTTCCCAGAGAATCCCTTCCCTTTTTCTTTCTACTACTTTTTAGTAATTTTGGACAGAGTTTGGGAAAGTTTTTTTGGACTTTGCGAAAAGGGAAGAAAAAGACAAACAAAAACAAAAAGCAAGTAAAACCTTAAATAGGAACATCAATGGAGGTGTTCATTTCAGACTGAAAAACTCAAGACTTTAGTGTACCGGTCCTGTTTTTTATTTCCTAGAATGCAATTCTCTTTCTTTCTTTCTCAGTTTACAAAGAAATTTCATATCTTACAAAGCCATAATCATCCACTTTAAACAATAAAAATAGAAAGAAAACCTGTCTTATGAATATAAAAGTGAAAGGCACTGAATTGCCAGATCAGTGAATTTTCTAATTGAGTATGTACATCTCTCAAGGTACTCTCTCTCACAGAGGAATTAATTCACTCCTTGTTCACTCTTTGGATAATCTATCGGTCTATGCAGTTGACTGCACTGCAAGGTAAAAGTAGTTGATAACATCCTGCAAACACTAAAAGACATGGTCTTGCGTTCCTCTTCCGTGTGTAGGATCAAGTTTTAAACACTTGACTTCTTTGAAGATTTCCTCTTCATAAAGCAACATGCTTCCAAAGCAGAAGTATGATTTTTTTCTAAGCATATAATCTCTGTGCCATGACTTGTACAATCTCTTGGATGTCAGAATAAACTTAACCATAGCAACAGTGAGTTTCTTTTCATCAGCAGGAACAACCATAGGTCAATGCTGTGCATTTGTTAAAAACAAAAAAATCTTGAACATCTTTTAGAGGCCTTCTTCAATATATATAGTATATGCATATTTCCAGCTCTGGCATAATTTTCTCTCTTAGATAGTTTTTCTCTCATATATTTCTATCTGAATTGAAAATAATAATAATAATAACAAAATATTCCAGAAAAATATTACTCACATGGCAAAAAATATCAAAGCCAAATGTTTCTTTTCCCTATTGCCCTACAATATGTCTATTTGTTCATTCACTTCCAAATTCTCCTGTACTCTCAAAGGGAAAGGATTATATTTTCAATTTATTAGGGTTTTCCAAGTCGTTTCCTTTTCCTTTTTCTTTTTGTAGCTGACGTGCTGTCACAGGAACACTTCCTGAGGCAATGAACATCTGCCAGGTTGTATTTGGCAAGTGGAAGAGGGGAGTTCACACAATAGTACAGATCCTAAGCAGAAATTTCCTCTGCATTTCATCAAAAAGAAACAGTCTCTAAACAAGTCAAATCAACATATTTGAGCCTCTAGATCAGATCTTTAGCTGAAGGGTGCATGCAGTCGAGATGTCTAAATCACCATCACAGAGGTTAATCAATGACACAGACAAGATAACACAGTTTTAGTGAACTCAATGGGATGGATCATCAAGTTGCTCTTCCTGATTTAGATGTATCAACATAAATAAATTATATCTAGTATTTTCACAATCCATTTGTTGTACAAATCCATTTGTTGACAGGCATTGCCAGGGTTAAATTATTCCAGGCAACATTGATATGACTAAAACTGCGAGGAATATCTCCTTAGTTTGCCTAATCCTGATTATTGCGGGTTTAGGGGTGAAAGACAGAGATAAAATGAGCAACCAAATGAAAACACAACCAACAGGCAAGGAAATAAAGATGAACTTCAATTCTGCATTCTAGCTTCAAATTGCAACTCTGCTATGCTAGAACTTTTAAATCACATCCCTAAACTGAAATTTTCCCAGATTTTGAGAATTTGCACACAGGTGCAAAGGATCATTTCCATTTCGGCAAAACTGTATGCCACTAGACTAGTAAGGCTCCAGAAACTAGGTTTCTAATTTGAAAATCTTTGAGGCATTCAGTAATTTAGAAATATTTTGATAATTTCTGAAACTCTGAAAGGACAGATTGCATAAAGAGTGTCATCTGTTCTCTTTTTCAATTTTTGCTCTCTATGAATGCAGCCAAATCACCCACATATTTTTTCAAGCACCTGAATGGTTACAGCACTGTTTTATTTCCAGCCTCATCTGAAAAGGTTCCAGATTTTAAATTCTTTATTGCCAAGAATGTATCCTAACCATCCTATAAGTTTCCAAAGAAAAAACATACTTCAGCCCTTCAGTTGCTGCTATGTTATTCCACAGAAGTAGTTTGGACATGGTGGCAAGAAGACAGAAATAAAGAAAATTTCTCTGTCTCTAAGTGTTTGAAATAGTCATGCAAATACGGAAATTCTGTGGGCTTAATCCACATATCCAGAATTCACTTTAACCTGCTCTTTTTTTTTGTTTGTTTAAAATCTTCACGTTCATTTCTAAAGTAACAAAGATTAGAACTATCTGTCAATTTTAAGCTCTGTTAACATCAACCAAATCATACTTTGAATGAAAAATAACATCTGAGTAAAGGGAAAAGACAAAAATTCATGTGTCCTTTGAAAAAAATGACAGAATTAGATTTCTTTGTGTCCTCTTTGTTACACAGTAAGCACTTGTTGGCTAAAGAACCGATGAATGTACGCACAGCTTTGAAACAGTTCTACAAGGAGTGCTGCTTCTTGCCTTACAGGGTAAAAGAGGATGCAGGAGGGAAGTTAAGGGTACTATGTAATTTAGAGTACATCCTAATTGCTAAAATACCAATCTATAAACAGAAGGCAGAAGCCCTTTGAAAAACAGACCTGATGCGTTTAGGTGATTTACCAAATAATTATTTACATACTATCAAGTGAATGAATAATATAAACTAGAGAAGATGTTGCAGAAGGGAAGTTAGTGTTTTTTCCTCTGCTTGGAAACAGCCACCTGAACACAGAGTCAAGGCATATTCCATTTCTCAATGTCTCATTCAATTGTTTTCCATACAACAGCATAAATTAAACAGCACGGTGATAAAACCTAGTTCTTCCTTAGATCCCACAGCAGATATTTAGCAAGAATATGCTTCGGGAAGGTAATGATACCATTTTGAATCTCTGAAGTGAAAGGAATAAAACGTTGATCAACTTCATCTGAAGACAGTGTTCTAAGTACCGGTCTGTTGCATGAAAAGAAAATTGCTTTTTTTAGTAGTCTTTGCTATATTTTGGATGGATTACAACACAGTAGTTTTGCTCTGAAGGCATTTGGATGAGACACAAAGGGAGTGACTCATTCTCAGTCTCTCAGTTTGTGTGTCTGTAGAGGCACTGAGTGTATTTAAACTCCATTTTAGTTCATGGAAATCATGTCAGTACAGTGAAGGTTGAAAATCCAGTCAGATATTGAGCTACCATGGCTTCAGTTCTGTTATCTGAAGATAAGCATCTGGTGGAATTTAACATGCTCTCAGAAATCTTCAGCATCTGCATAGGTCTCAGTGATCCAACACAGGAAATTCAAGAGACCCACATACTTTCCAATCACACTTTGGAGAAGAGATAAGATGCATATGGTATCTCAAATGGCATTAAATAGGTTTAGTGTATGAATCATGTCCTGCATCTCTACCTTTGGGTGATTTAAATAGCTCTCTAACCTCTACTGATGGTAGCAAATAATATAATAGTAATCTTTGCAGACATAGACATAGACAGGTAGGTCAGCCATTCAGCTACTTAAAGATCTGCATGCAGTACCTTATAAGATACCATATATTTATCCTGGCTGGTCTCCAGCTGCTGTTGCAAACGGACGTAATTCTTCTGCAAACATCGAACATTATCTTCCAAATCAATGTAGATGTCTTAAATACCTAAAGGTATTCTTAGCAACGCGTGAATCCTACGTTTAGGCAATTGAACTGAGAATCCACACTGAAATTGAGTCATCTCTTGTACAGGACCTTGAGGGGACTAAAACCAGAAAATCCTAGATTTGTCTTAGAAACAGAATGTTCTGCACGAATCTTGAAATGAAAGTACAAACAAAGAAACAAACAGGCAATGAAATAACTCCAGTATTAGATGAGGATTAAAACAACTTTAAGGGTTGTGTATTTTTATGAAAAGTACAGTTTTAAGGATCATAATTTTATACTTAGCTATCTAATTCTTCAATTGCAAACTCTCTGAAGCAGGCTGTTACTGTGCCTGAATATTAACTCACATAGTGCTGCTTTCAGATTAAAGTTCTGTGTTTTGTCATAATAGAAACAATGAATAACAGTAACAAATGTACAAACTACTAGAGAACATAACCCGCTTCCTAAGAATTAACTTGTATACATATAAATTCCACATGGTTTCAATGTCAAAAGCTCATATATCACAGTTGAGAAATATTGTGCCAACAAATTCCCAAACTTGAGATCATTCTCTTTGAAGAGGTATCTTTCTGGGTTAGAATTCAGGACACATGTCTGTACACATTTCAGTGTCCAAGTTTAGGTATAGTCTCTGTTGGGAAGACAGTCCCACCTCTTCAATGTGCACAAATCTATTGTTTTGGAGATGTACCTTGTCACAACGCTAGTCATGGACTGATCATAAATATTTATGCTTTCAGCAAACGGAACAGTTGTGCCAATAAGCATTAGGGGTTTGTCTTATTTTTCAATATTTCATGAGTAGTATGCAAAAGCTGGACTGTACTGTGACAGGTAATGCAATCCTCTTCAGCAACACTGACTGGGAATTCAAACCCATGGAAAGCTCAAAAAAAAAAAATCACAATCATGTTTATTTAATGTTTTTCATAATCATTCACCCATGTCATCAGGCTTGCAAGAGGAGATGCACTGACTGGCTTTTTCCGTGACTTACAGGCAATGAAGACAGCTCATTTTTCCAGAAACAGGAAACAACAAAGCATTCTAAGGTTGAAAATACTTTGAGTTTGGGCTTTTTTTTTTTTTTTAGGTTGTTTCTAATAATCAGTTAGGACAGAATGGAAGCCCTTTCAAGTTATTTGAACATGTATCTCTCAAATATATTCCTTTATAGTTAAAACTAACAGAGTTTATGCTGCTTTTATCATTCTACACTTTAGAAGTAGAGTTTTCAGGAAAATATTATGATCACACAGCTAAAGGAAGACCTCTGTGTTTATATATACAAGCATCCATGCCTAAAATTGTTTCCAGACTCTTCTATGTGTTCAAAGACACAGTGTCATAATACAACATTTTCATAACATTATAAAGGATTCAGTAACCTAGTCATTCCTTGAAGTATCAAGGAGATTTTCAGGCTTATGGTGATAGACAAGTATAGCACCATAAAGCTCGGGCAGCAAAACTCTGAAGTTTATTTTATTTTAAAGCAATCCTCTTATGTTTCCCATAGGGTTCATTTCAAATGCTGTTGGGATCAAAGTTGTGCTTCTATAGCCTTCTGTGAATCAAGATTGAGAGGAAAGTTTGATTACTAGTAATATTTCAATAAGAGAAGTACAAGACTTTAAAATCACTTGTATTCATAGTTATATCATTAATGGACCAGAGATCATGGGCAGCACATGAAAGAGTTCATTAATGAAGAATGAGAGTTTTATTCTGAAGAAAGGTGTGAAAGCCAGCTAAGAACACAGATACATTGATACCACTCATTCACTCAAAATACTTCCAAGTTCTCATTTCTTAGAGTGCTGTACTATTTTGTCTTCACTACAGTGAAGAAAAGCTGTAATATATTATTACAAGATCAAACTGAGCTAGGAAATTATCTGATCTCTAACTCTTTTTCAAAGTATTAAAAGCAAAATTGATGTTTGCAATGATATTTAGAATTTATGTGGAAGGTTGTCTGAACTACACCAAGATACCTGCATTGTCTGGCATATCTGTATTATTTTGAAGCTGCAAGCAGCCCTTTATGTTGATATTTTTTTATGTACCAAACATATAAGGTTAGTCCAAAGTTCTTGTGCAGTAAGGAAGCGGAGCCACCCTAAAAAAAATGTGTCTGTGGACTATTTCTGTCTCCATGTAATCCTATATATGAGAGCAAACATAGGGCTGCAGAAAAATTTCTGGTATTAATAGACTTTGCACAGCGGCTGGCAGAATTACCAGTCTCAAAACAAGGAACATGACAGTAATTCCCAAACACCTTGCAGATGGACTTATTAGTGCCAGTCAAATTGGAAAGCAATCTGATATCAATCTTATGCAGAACTCCTGGGCTCTGAGCAGCTGCTCAAAGTCAAGCTATGTCTTGCAACATAGCTAGTCAATGGGCATGACCTGAAGCATGATGTAAAAGTCAAGCCTAACAGTAATATATATATATATATACAATTACACCTATCTTTACACAAATCTTGAAAGAAAAGAACTTTAAGTTTGACTTATTTTCTATAAATAATGTAATTACATTCTTAATGAAAAGTGATGTTTATTTATTTTAAGTAATAACAAAGAAGAAATGGTTACAATATGAATAGAGGTCAGGGAGAGAATATTACTTGTTAATATATTTATACACATATGCACATATAAACGTATACAAAGAGCCTAGTTTTATCCTGTATCATATTGTGTCCATAATTTGGGTGTGCACATTGAAATAAAAACTTTTGTTTGATGATTTATTACCTCTGTGTTATGCATTTATCTTTGACAAATTGCTTTTTTGTTCCTGTATTACTCCATTGCCTGCAGAGTAAAGATACAAGCAGCTCGGCTTAGATGGTTGACTTTAATATAGTTCATTGTTTAAAATTAATTAGCCTCTTTGAACTTATGTGCTGAAGACAGTAAGAATATTATGAAGGCATGGACAGTTGCAATGGGCTGCATTGTCCAATGCAGGTCTGCAATGGACACTAGCACATTGATAATGTGCTGCTTGATCTGCCTGACCAGATGTTGTCCCATAGGTCAAAGAAAATTATGTTCTTCCTTGGTCCCTTGATTGTGAAAACACTTTTGACACATTTGGCATAGGTTAAGAAAAGTGTTTGACTTAATATCTGACATTAAAATGCCACTTAACCACCTGTGAAATTCATGACATTATCTGTACCTTTTGTCAGTTTCTCACACAGTTATTTGTCACAGTCTGTAATTTTACATGTTGAATCCAGTGCTTTCCCACATCCTGCTTTATTACTGCAACCTCAGGTCAGGATCTTCTTAGCAGCCTGATCATTTGCCCACAGCCCAAAAGAAGAAGTAATCAAATCTAAGGCTACAGGTTTTGACCATCCTCAGAATGGATATCCTTTACGCATGAGAGACATAAATGAGGTAAAAGTATTTAGCTTTTCCTAAAGAGGTAGATGAATGGAGCTCAGTATTTATCATATCCGTACTATGGTATGTGTGAACATAAAACCCACTGCAGAGCTTTAATACATTTGCGAACACCAGCAGTTACTACAGGTGCCTTATAACTTGTAGATGAGTCACATGTTTGCAAATTGCTAGAATTGTAGGAATGTACTTAATTCAACACTCATCTCATAAATATTATGTATACGCCTGAGTTGGAACATTCTGTCTTTAGCTGTTATCGCATAGATTTTGCTTGCAAAATCTTAGGAAGCAATGTACAATTTGTGCAGATACTAGCAAAAAAAATCCTCTAACACATAGGATTATTCTACTGAGTATCTTTCTTTGGATCATACAGCTTCTGAAACATTTGTCTTTGGTTATTAAAGTATATTGTTTGTTTCTAAGAAATTCACAGGTTATTTGTGTTGTACTCAGAATCTAAGGCTTGGAAGGACAACTTACAGTTCACTTTTTGTATTACAAAGAATAAAAATAGATTGTTTTGATTAAAGTTAAGATTTTAAAGCGTAATACATCCTTGATTTAGAAATAGGAAACATTTGCAAGATAGTTCTGGACAGTGAATATTATCTTTTCTTTCATTCTGTTTTTACTTTTTTTTTGTCTCGACTTCCTTGAAGGTCATATTTGCATAACAGTTTAGACTGCCATTCATCCGTTAAAGACAGAATTCAGTTAGGCTGGAGATACACATACTGATACCAGATATCACACATATCTTAAGAGAAGTATTAGCCAGACAGATTTATTTCTTCACTTTTAAAATTTCACTGATATTTTTACTGTGTGTAATGAATGAATTATATGGTTGATTGTTTCCAGATATTAGTGCAATATGAATACACTAGTAGTCACTTTCTTACTGCGATGAAGAACAAAAATAAATGATATAAAACAGATTGAATGGTGCAATATGTATTTACAACATCATATACATTGACACCCAGCAAGTATGGAAAATGTAAATTAGTATGTAATGCTTCTTAACCTTGTTTCAACAATTATGAAGGGCAGTTCGCTTTTCAGTGACTGAGAAAGTACATAAGGAAAGCTTACAGGCAGTTTTGTTTCTGTGCTTCTAAAATGCCTTGTATTGATAGTTTAGGAACTTTAAGTTGTATCCTTGCTCTGTTCACCTCTCATTTTGTCAATTTATTTTTGAAATTAAACAGTCTAGATTAGATAGAAGAGGAAAAAAGGAAGTGCTAAAGAATTGCATGTTACAGTGGAAAGAAGATCCCTTACCAAGACTCTGAAAGTGTGAAATGTAGGAGGTTCACAATCACTTTTTGCGAGCTGTTAGATTCTGAATAGAGATGGAAAAACTAGGAGCATTAGTTGATCTCTAACTTGGTCTCTTGCCACCAATGGGACCACCACTATAATGAATCAGGCACAAGAATCATTGTGTTTCAATGATCTTGTCTTTAAGTATGATGTGATCTACCATTTTTAGGAAGAAATTTATACTTATTTTTTCAGAAGAGGAATATGGATTAATCTATCCCTGTAAAATCCAGGTCAAAGCATTTCGCACACCTCTTACCATGAAAAAGTTGTTCCTTTTTTTCAAAATAAATTTTTAACTACCGTTTTGTAACACTATCAAGTATCATAGAATCATAGAATGCTTTTGGAATGAATTTTACAGGTCATTTAGTCCAACCTACCTGGAGGGTTAGGGACATTTTCTACTAGATTAGGTTGCTCAGAACCCCATCCTACCTGAAAAAGATGAATGATTGTTCCACATGCAAACAATGAAACTAAAACTGGAAAAAGTATGTGCGACTGAGATTTGAATCAGCTGCCTAAGGAAGACAGTATCTTTGTCCTTCCTAAAACCAGCCTCAGTTAACCTGATTTGCTCTTAGTGTTTCAAAAAGGAATTAATTGGCACTTCCTATTATTTTCTGTTCTTCTTGAGCTCTCCACTTTTGATTGTATCTGAGACTCACAGCCTTGTCAGACCCCCTTACACACCAGAGCTCTGTTAATATTATACTAATTAAGGGAATTTATTATTTTTTTAGTAGCAGTCTAGGAAGAAAGCGGGTTTCTTTTGAGGCTGGCCTGTGACATCAGCCTGCCACATTGTCCCAGTCTGTCTGTATCTACAACACAGCTCTCAGGCTTCAGAACTAATAGACTCTCCTGTCACTCTACTTATGAGTCCGTTTCTCATACCAGTTAATCATTTAATGTAGAAAAACATGGTAACAACTGTTGGAATAAAACTATTAAGTGATGTAAGACATGCGATTGCGTCCTGACCTGGATCCCTGCTGCCCATTCGCTGGAGCACAGCTTGGTGCCCAGGACCCAGAGTCCAGGCTGAGGGATCTGACTGTCACTTTCTCAGTCATAGCTTCAAGAAGTAGTGAAATGGAGCATGTGTCCCAGAGGCAAACACACAGAGAAACACGGCCACAGCCACAGAGGTCAGTGACATAGATGACCACACAGATTGCTGCAGACAAGGTGCTGCCTTCAACAGCACCTACACACAGGATTCACATACGGCATAAACACAGTCAGCCAGGTCCCCTCCTCCTCTTCAGCTGGCAGAGACAGAAGGTCACTAGAGGCGGCGCAACCCACCACTCTCTAGGTTCACTCATATCTGCAGGTCTTTCACAGTATCACAGTATCACAGTATCACAAGGTTGGAAAGGACCTCTGAGATCATCAAGTCCAACCTATAACCTAACACTAACACCAACCATCATCTAGACCATGGCACTCAGTGCCTCATCCAGTCTCCCTTTAAACACCTCCAGGGTAGGTGACTCCACCACCTCCCTGGGCAGCCCATTCCAATGGCCAATCACCCTTTCAGTGAAGAATTTTTTCCTCACATCAAGTCTAAACTTTCCCTGACGAAACTTAAGTCCATGCCCTCTGGTTCTGCCACTGGTCACATGAGAGAAGAGACCAACCCCTGCCTGACTACAACCTCCTTTTAGGTAGTTGTAGAGAGCAATGAGGTCTCCCCTGAGCCTCCTCTTCTCCAGGCTAAACAGCCCCAATTCCCTCAGTCGCTCCTCATAGGGCTTGTGCTCCAGCCCCCTCACCATCTTCGTTGCCCTCCTCTGAACACATTCCAGTATCCTAACAGCTTTCCCATACTGAGGGGCCCAGAACTGGACACAATATTCAAGGTGAGGCCTGACCAGTGCCGAGTACAGGGGGACAAAATAACTTCTCTGGTCCTGCTTACTACACTATTCCTGATGCAGGCCAGGATTCCATTGGCCTTCTTGGCCACCTGGGCACACTGCTGGCTCATGTTGAACTTCCTGTCCACCAGCACTCCCAGGTCCTTTTCTACCTGACTACTCTCTAGCCACTCTGTCCCCAGTTTGTAGCTCTGCATGGGATTGTTGTGTCCAAAATGAAGTACCCGACATTTGGACTTATTAAACATCATCCCATTAGAATCAGCCCAGCTCTCCAATCTGTCCAGGTCCCTCTGTAGGGCCATCCTACCCTCTAGCAGATCAACTCTTCCTCCCAGCTTGGTATCATCTGCAAATTTGCTGATGATGGACTCAATCCCCTCATCCAAATCGTCAATAAAGATATTAAACAGGACTGGACCCAATACCGATCCCTGGGGGACACCACTGGTGACCGGCCGCCAACTGGATGAAACACCATTTGCCATCACTCTTTGGGCTCGGCCATCCAGCCAATTCCTAACCCAGCACAAAGTGCTCCCATCTAGGCCACGAGCTGCCAGGTTCCCTAGGAGTCTACTGTGGGGGACCGTGTCAAAGGCCTTACTGAAGTCCAAGTATACCACATCCACAGCCTTCCTCTCATCCACCAGGCAAGTCACATGGTCGTAAAAGGAGATCAGGTTGGTCAGGCAGGACCTACCCCTCCTAAATCCATGCTGGCTGGGCCTGATTTCTTGACCGTTCTGCAGGTGGTGCATGATTTCACCCAGGATTATCTTCTCCATGATTTTACCTGGGACCGAGGTCAGGCTGACAGGTCTGTAATTACCTGGATCATCCTTACGGCCCTTCTTGTGGATGGGCGTCACATTGGCCAACTTCCAGTCTTCCGGGACCTCTCCAGAGAGCCAGGACCGCTGAAAGATGATGGAGAGCGGCTTAGCAAGCTCATCCGCCAGCTTTCAAGCAATGGCACTCCCCCTCTGTCCTGGTATCCTTGCCCAGATCCCCTCACCCATCCCACGGGTCCTATACTTGCCTGCTGGTCCTTCTTGATACTGCAAACACAAACGCACAGCTCTCCCTCATGCACTACACACTTGCAGGCCCTCCTGTGTGAACCAGCACAGATCTCGCACCTGCCCGATACTTTGTACCAGACCTGAGGTCTCTCTGCTTGTGAGCTGGGCTGATTTGAGGTTACTTGGTGAATACGCAAGCATTGCCCACACAGACCAGATCTGGGGGGGTATGAGATGGACACTCACCCTGCCCCAGAAGCTGGCAGTTGGGTACCTCTCTGGACACTGTTCTTCTGCGTACTCTTACAATCACCTTTAGCAGTTTAACAGTGGTTTTGCACCTATATCAAACTACCAAATGGGGGATTAACAATCTCTTGTGCTAGGGACCATTAACACCCATAATGAAATTATTTTTCCAGCTTTCATGATTTTACAGTTTTATATTGTAAGAAGACCACAAAATAGAGAACTCCAGAGAATGGATCAGAGTGATCCAAGGTAATAATAAAGTTCTTGAATTTGCTACAATATACAGTGATCATAGTCCATCAGCTATAATGAATATGCATCAGTATCAGGGAACGTCAAAGAATAATTTATATCTCTGCCCTTCCTATATAAGGCTTATTTAAGAGTGGAACTACACAGAAGAACAAGAGTCATGTTTTTTGAAATAAAGGAATATTTTGAACTCAATTGGTTTATATGTTTGTAGCTTTATGTATGTTAGTAACACCTCAAATCAGTTTCCAGTTTTATTGCAACCCAAAGAATATTGTCTTCCCTCAAAATCTGTGACAGAATGTTCTAAAGTCTTACAATTTAATTGCTTGATTATATTGCTATTTACATCACAGACCTACTGTGCATCTTATATTCGGACTTTGTATATCTAAAAATTCACTGATAATAATCTGTGGTCCAAGTTAGATGTCTAAGGTTTTTCTAAATACACATCAGAAGATTTTCTTCACCCTAAGGAGCTGACAATATAAACACACTTTGACGTGAAATACAGAATTTCATTGTCATCTACAGCTGTAATAAACACTGAAGAGAATTTTGAATGATTAGCTTCCCAAAAAAGAAAGTAAGGCAAGTTACTTAATTGCCTTGTATTTTCATCCTGGATTATTTCAGAAAACCTCTGTAAGATAGTCCACTACATTAATGTAGGCCTAAGTTAAATTGTATAATGTAAGAAGAGCAACAGCCATAATTTTCAATTATCAGGAACATGTATAAGCTGTGACAGTGACAGACATTAAAGTCATTGCAGTAGAGAGCCATTGGCAGTGGTTGATTAACTCTTTAAAAAGCTGCTTAAATAATTAATTGGTTTCTGTTCTCCATATAATTAGTTGGTGTATTGTCAGTATCCAGATGCATATCAAATGATACACTCATCTCTCATTAAGAAGGTTTAAAGATCATTCCTTTCCCAGCAAAAGGGAGACCCCTCTCTCCAAATATCAATCAACAGCCAAACTTAAAAAAATAGTTTATGAAATTCAAAACACATCTTAACGTCTCACTCTCCAGTACTACTTACATTTACTCACATTTTGTCTTTCACCTTTCTTTGTCTTTCCTCTTTAATCCATTCTTCTCTGAAGTTAATGGCAAAGAATCCATTCAACTCTTGAATCCAAGGATGTCAATGGTGCTGATGTCCCAAACCAAACATGACTAGGCAACTTGCTACACAAACATAGAAACTGATACTAGTTCTACTTAAGCCATGTTTTGAAAATGCATAAAACCGCTGCAAGGGAAGGAAATTTTCATTCACCCTTTTTTTGTAATCTCTTCCCTCACGTTGTTTCATAAAAGTCTCTGAATGATATAATTCAGCTACATATTCAATTGGTGAAATTCAAGATGTTTATCAGAAATAATGTATTTATTTTGCCTAACTTAAAACACCTGCTGTCAAGGCATCTACATCAGAATTGGTGAATATAGGTTCCCTTTACAGTAAAGAGGCATTTTTTAAGTTAAAATCAACTTATTTCAAACATATCCTTAAAAATAAGTAGACTTTTATTTCAGATTTCTCTATATCTAATTTTCTTTTTCAGATAACAGTGTAAATAACTCAACTGAAGAAGTACACAAGAATGGTTTAAAAATATTTATGAATGTTGCAATATCTTAAGATCCACACTTACATTTTAATGTGTGTAATTAAAAATGAAAATACATGCAGTAATTTACAAATTTATGCACAGGTATTTTCCATATGGTATAAAAAAATTCTACTGCAGCATTAAAAAAAAGGTTGGCATAGAATTTGGGATTTAATGTTCGAGAAGTTTAGCTGCTATCAAGTAGGATATATTGTGCAAATTTTAAAGTGCAGTATAGCTATTTATATGGTGATATGACCGATCCAGTTCTGGTCAGGTCTTCTTTAACTATCACCACTTCTTCAACTTCATTTTGTGTTTTAGAAAAACAGAAAATATTCTGTTGCTTTGAGTTCCGTTCATAACACATGCAAGCAAAATCAGAATTGGCTTCACTAGATGAGTAATCAAACAGGTGGCATCCAAACCAGTTTTTGATGTGTGCCAAGAGAACACATGATGCAGCTGGCAGAATATTTTGCATGCCAAGTAAGCCTGATAAACAATGCCAATCCTTTCAAAACTAAACAAAAAACCCAAACAGATGATTAAAAAAAAAAAAAAAAAAAAGAAGCAAGAAGCAGTTTTTGAAAACAGAGGAGTTTTTTTTATTGGAGATTACAAGAAGTCTGGCCCTCTTGGCTAAGCTTTTTGAAAATTGCTCATGAGAAGGAGCCTAGTTCCTGTCTCGGCAAGTTTGTCTCTCTGAACTTTGAGGAACTGTATGATTTTAGAGCTTAGAGCACTCTCTGAGGCCTTTTAAGCATCATTGTGTCTGTCTGAATTTCCAGAGTAACTCAGTCAACAGTAAAGAATAGAGAAATATTGGATACAATCTTAACAGATAGATACAAATAGGGAGAACAGAACAATTCTTTACACAAGCGGAAGATTTGGAGTCAAATATATTTGGAAGGAAAACAGTCCATCTCTGATTTATTTCAAGGACAATCGCAATCCCTCAAAAAGGTATGATAATAACTTCTGTCTTTTTATAAATTTTCTATATACAGTGGAGATCAAAGTGACATCATCATATGGAGGAAAATTTGTGTCCCATTCTGACTATTCTCTCTAATGTTATATATAAAAAAAGGAATGTGTTATTATGAGATCAATCTTCCTCCACAATCTATTACTGCAAGAAAAGTCATCCCAGAAGTGTCATGAAGACTGAAAAAATTCATGCCTTGTTTGAGATCTCTGAGGATTTGGTTAGAATTGAAATGCAAATATCTTCACAATGAGCAAATTGAAAATAACATTAAAATGACATCTCTTCTGATGTCTATCTTGCTTTCAAAATTTCAGAATAACATGGCTAAAAAATTCAAATAATAAAAAAAATAAACTGCATAGTTTAATTCAATAGCTTAACTTTAGATATCTAAGTTGTAAATGACTACATGACATAAAATGAAAATGAAGTGAATCCCATCATAAAACCAGTAAGAGAGAGACAGGTTCCAGCCCTTCCCTGTAACTGACTGTCTGCATATTTTTAGTCATTTCAGAGAAAATGAAAATGGCCTTACATAAGTAACCGGCTTTGCTTTGTCCTGTGGGTCACTGAGATGTTTAGAAAAAGCTTTGAGATGGTTAAGAAAACTTCTACCATGATAGAACAGAGTACATGATAGCTACAGAAAATGTGCCTAATAAGTCAACTGTGGATTAAGACTTTTTTTTTAATTAAGTATCCTGTAAATGTCCCAGAATCAGATCAAAATTTCCAGTGTGACTATTTACTTCCAGAATCCTCTATGAAACTGATGATCTTCCTTTCTTGTCTATAAGAAAACAACGTTTTCTGTAGTATGTTATTTCAATTTCAGTCTTTTCCAGTACCTTCGCCTTTCCGTATCCTTTCTGATTTAAACAGTAGAGCTTTCGTTAGGAGCAGAAGAAGCTTAGTTATTTGGCACCACATTCAGAGAACAGGTATACATATTTAAATTCAATTTAAACCACCAATATCACCAGGGTAACTCTGAGGGTAACCTGATGTCACTGTGATGTGTACTAGTGCTCTACACCTAATTACAAGAATGTACTTTGACTTGTTGGATTGCAATTCAATGGGGGAATAAATATATCTCTTACTTAAGCAGAGTAATAAAAATAAAATTATTAGAACTGTGTCAAGTTATTATGACAACCTGATTTTTTGTACCTGAAAAATGTGTCTGGTTTCACTTGAGTATTAATAAAATCTTTCCAACTGAGGAATCCTGTTTAAATTCTTGGTAGATTAAGCCTGTGGAGAGTAGCTGGTGTTGTCAAAATAAGTAGCAGTCAACTTCTGCGTTGTCTGAATGATATATGAGGCTGCAGTTCTGCTGGAGGTAGGCTGTTCAAATGAGCTATTAATATCTGGTAGTCCTTTCTCCCTAAAGTCCAGCCTTCCTCTTACCTGGCAAGTTTCAGGGAAAGTTACTGCTGTCCCTCACCTGCATGCTTCCTTATCCATGCTCAACACTTTACTGCCCAAGTCCAAACATCAGAAGGGTCTGGAAGTTCTAGTAATCCTACCAATTAGAAAGAAGAGGTTAAGAGACAATCCTTTTTATTTCTTCTCCTTGTCCATGCTCACATCTTGTGCCATGTCTTCAAAATTGTAACTAAAATACAAATTCTATATCATCTCTCTAGTTGTAGTTGGAATACTTTTTTTTTTCCCTGCAGTGTAATATACCAAGATGAACAAGTATTCAGAGAGCATGAGGTCCCATATTTGTCTCCATTCTTTTATTTAAAAAAAATGTCTTAATTAAGATCTGATGTTTAAATTGAAAAAAATATTAGAGCAGCAAGCATCTTCTTTTACACAAAACTTTTCTCTTTGGCTTAAAATTCAGTATTAAATCATCTAGTTATATTAAATGCTTTGCGGTTTGCATCATTTTTTTCTGCATATTATGAAGCAAAACAAAATAAACCAAAGTGGGAAAAAAATACTTTCTATTCTTTAACAAAATATTTAGGCTTTAACACTTTGAAACAACATGCTACTTCAAAATTTCCATTGGTTGATATTGCAGACAAAGCTGAAAATCAGATTTTTTTCTAAATTATTCTATTTAAAAAGCATTTTAAAATATTATTCATCTACTTATATTCATAACACTTAATCATTAGATTTTACTCAAATAACTCAAAATAAAACTGTTCTTTCTGCCTTAAGGTGTTTTAAAATTTTACTGACTGAACTAATAGTGAAAGTCTCAGCTTTTTAACATAATTTCTGTTATTTGAAACTGAGGTCACTTCTGCACAGGAATATAAACCCCCAAATCCTGGGCTGAACAAAATGGTTTCCACACAAATGTTTACAGAAATGTAATTTTTTTTTTTTCCTTGAAGGGACTATTATCCATTATCCTCTTTCTGGTTTGCTTGTCTGAAATTTTCCTCAGAACACTAAAATTTCACATCTGTTCAGGATGACTACAGTGATACGTTTTTAACAAGCCATCCTAATGCAAGGCCTATAGTTACAATCCATGCCTGGTCAAGTTAGAACTCCAACAGCAAACTCAAGCCATGTTCAAAATGATAGGTTTGTATAATGCATTTTGAACATATGGCACGGAACGACTGTATATTACAAGTGAATAAGATTGTACAGAAACACATTCTTCCTAACTACTGCACCTGTGGAGTCCAGGAGAGACTGTGAGTAATTTATGGTGCTTCCACTCAGTTCAGTACAATAATTTGTTTCATCATGTTTTTCCTCATTTCCCATATTAATCATCAAAGGTCTTTGTTAATCCCCAAATTATGTTCTGATGGGGCTTTTCTTATTTACCAGGATAGAGATGCTATCAGCTATGGTTGCTATTTTCTTCTGTTATTTATAGAACGAGCAATGGCTACATTTCTACATACAGATAGATGTCTGTGTGTATGTATACATATACATATGTGTATAAGTCATTATAAGAGTAAACGTATTTATTTTATGGGGAGAACACAACAGATTTTTATTTAAGGATATATGGAGATATTTATTTTTATGCATATGGTATATGTATATTTTATGTGCAAGTATTTCTATTTATAATATAGTATACACTATAGATTTAATATATATATATGTCGATCGTCTTTCCTGTGTGTTTCTGTATATGTCTTTTTATTTATTATTTTCTCTTCATACAGATACAAATTCAGTAATGAAATAATATAGCAACAGAAATAGAGCTTACTATATAAAGAAATTCTAAAACAATCAGCAAAAAAAAGAGCACATACTTTGCCCTTAATCTTTTTTTTTTTCCTTTTTTTCTTCTGTTCCATTGGCTCCCATCTCTCTTTTTTAATAAATTTCAACTTTTACCTTTTGTCCTTTGAATCACACTACATCATGTTGCTAAAACACTGTAGGCAGTGCCAATGCCTGATTTTGGATCTATTGCTGGTCCAGAGGTGTAGCTGTACTACAGATCTACATCTTCTTGCAAAGAAAGCCTATGTCTATTAGAACTAGCAAAACACTGGAAACTTTAATATTTATATATATCTTGGGGTAATTTTCCTCCTCCTAGCAAGGTTCGTGATCCTAAATTGGTTGGTGCAACAATCTCACAAGCTAGAAATTTATAGCTGTTCAATGTAAGATCCCAATCCAACATAATTCTGAAGTGAAACAGTATTTCTTTGAAGCCTTTCTATTAGCAGTTTCTTTGAAGCCTTTCTATTAGCAGCTTCTAGTCCTTGTATGAGCTGTTCAGAATGGCAGCTCAGCCACTGACACCCGTGGCTTCCCAGGCTGCATATGCTCTGTGGTGTATTTGTCTGAAGCAGATACCTGATGAGGGAGGCAGCAAGCTTCCCCAGATGTGGATCACCAAGAAATAACAGAACCTGGAGTTGTCACCCAATAATTGTAATGTCTAAAGGAATCTGTCTAGAAACTGGGTAATCCTCTTTTAAGTCATTGCCCATGTTATGTGCAAACCTGATCTGTTTGAGATCTTCATCGTTTCAGATACAAAAACATGTCTCTCTTTTTTATTCTTTGTTTTTGGTGAACAGAGGTGAACACATTGTAACAGACAAAACAATAGTAATTTTACACTGTAACAATGTGCAACTTTAACCTTGAGATGTTACAAGATTAAGAGTAGGAAATGAATAATCATATTTTCTTGGAAGTAATTCCTTCATTTACAGCTGTAGACAGAGATTAACTAAGATGATGATTCAGCTGGCAGGATGGAACGTGATGAGAAAAGATAATAAAACGGCTGTAGGCCAAACCCACAAAAAAACAAGACAGAAATCTTCTTCAGAATCATATTCCCAAGACAGACATATGCATAATACTTCAGACTACATGTAAACATTTATTGCTATTGGTATCATGTAACTGATAATTGTCAATTGATAATTCTCTTTTAGGGCAGAGATATACAAATTACCACTATTTTCTTTTTTTTTTCACAGAGCAGTTAGAAAATAAACGTTTTGCCTCAATGACAAATTGGAAACTTTCTCAAGATCTGTTCATAAACAGGAAAAAAAAAGGACCATTTAGTGACTTCTGATTTTACTGCATTGGACATTAACAGAAGAGTTAATGAACACAGGAAGACTGTTGTTGAACTCGGAGTTTTCTCTTCTTCTTGCCCTATTTTCCATCTGCTACTTGGGCTCATAAACTCTGTTACTGTAACACAGAACACATCCGCAGACCAATGTCACAATTTACCCAAGAGACTTGTGTTTGGGAATTTTAACTTTTAGTAGATGAACCTTAAATGGTTTTCCAGGAGGTGTTACAAGGCGAAATAGAAGATCTTGTGATGGAGTGGAATGAATAATGGATGTCACGGATCTTGTCTATTTTTATTGTCAGTATTGAGTGAGAAGAGATAAAAATCTGTTTGTGCGTTTCATTCTCACCTTATGGTTACTGCTGTCTAACACCTGTAAGAGGACTGTCTCGATGTTTTTACATAATAGGCAAAGTACCTCAGCATGGACTGCAGCTGCTTCAACACTGGATCATTCACAGTATCCATTTAATCTACAATCATTACTACAGATGCTGCTACTTATCCTTCAATGAGATGTGTTCTATTACAATTGTTGTGGAATATGCTAGCGCAGCTGTGATTTTCTTTAATTTTCTCCAAATATTCCTCAAAAAAAAGCTGAAACACATTCGGAACACTCACATTCATATAAATGCACAAAAATGCATGCATAAAAGCACAAAGAGTCACTAACATCAATTTTTTCAGTTACTTACAAGTAACATCCCTCTTACTTACTTACAATCCTCTGACTCTATAGAGGTTTCATGAATGAGGAAAATCCGTTTGATTTGCTGTTCATCAAATGGATAGGTGAAGTAGAAGATTTTATAAATACCTTAAGGATACATAATTATACAAGGCAACTCTAAATCTTCATTTCTTGTGTAGACCAAACCCCCAGGAAGTCTGTTACAAGTATCATTTAGGCCAAAATAGCAAAAGAATATACTTGAAAAAAACAAAGAAAACCAAACCAAGAAAAGCACCTAAACCCTGATAATCATCATCATCATCAAACCAAGATAACACAAAATTCTTTTCTTTCATTTTTAATTTTGAATATAAACAGCATGGTTAGCATGTCAGGGAAGAAACAAATGCCTGGAGGGGAGAAGGCAATATACAAGGGAAAATGGACATAAGTTGCACCAGGGGAGGTTCAGAGTGGATATTAGGAAGAATTCTTTACTGAAAGGGTGGTCAAGCATTGGAACAGCTGCCTAGGGAGGTGGTTGAGCCACCATCACTGGAGGTGTTTAAAAAATGGGTAGATGAGTTTTTGAGGGATATGGTTTAGTGGATGATGGGTGCAGTTGGACTCAATGATCTCAAAGGTCTCTTCCAACTGGAAGATTCTATGATTCTATGATTTTATTTTTCACAGTAATTTAAGATTCTGCTAAGGGTTGAAACACACTAGTCTGATTAGAATTTGAAGAATTCTATGTCCAAGGGAGGAAGAAATTAAAAATAACAGAAACTGAAACACGTTAGAACTATTTGTCTGAAATGTATTTTCAATACTGTGGATTATTAATACTTAGATCAAATCACAAAAAGCCTGACACATTTTCTAACTTTTAGTGTCTTTTCTACTGTCCTTTTGTTGTGAAAAAATTCTAAATTGAGGCTTATAACTAGGTTGTCGCTTTAATATGAACAGACTTGTTATCATTTAAGCGAGTAAGAAAATGTCGAGACAGAAGATCTCTATACCGCAGCTGATTCTAGTAACTAATTTTAAGTGAATAAGTTATATTTTTTTAAAGGAACAGCTACCATAACAATAACTCTTAATGAGAGATGATGAGGAGCTGGTTTCATCTCAGGTGATTCTGGCCATCTGAAAATTAGATTTTTATTTAAGCTCTTGTCACAGCAGACTACAGTGGGCAAATTACCCTATTCTAAAATGTGTGTCTAATATTGGTTGGCTTTCTGAAGTTGTATGTTACTCTTTTTAGGCAACACAGGGAGTCCATATATTAGAAATCCATGTCTCAGGCGAAAAAAAATCAGTGAGTTTTAGCCCAGGCTAAAAGACTTTTCTGAATGAAATCTTAAAGTCCAGTTTCTTCAATTTCATATTTCTAGAGGCAGTAGAGATTAGATGACCTATCATTCTTATATCCATAAAATCTGTAAATCTCCAAAAAGTATAAAACCTTACCGTGCAATGGCAGATTCCCAGGACTTTTAGGAGCACAAGGATGTCATGGTTGCTTATAAGGAGTGCATGTATAAAGGCAGATATAGTATTTCCCCTAAAAATAATTTTTCAGTATCACTAACTATGGGCAGAAAATTCAGCAGACTGAAGATCATATGGACAGAACATGGATAGACTGAGTTTGTCAGAGAATGAGCTGTGAATGATTATTAGTTTGTCAGGGGAAAACTGTATTTACACTTCTTTAAGCAATCACACATTTATTTTTTTTTTCCTCTCTCATTTTTGTTTGCTTTCCTTTTTGTCTGTTCTTTTTTTACTGTAGCAAGTGAAAAATTCCCTGCTGCTTTCATTACAAATGCACACAAGGACTATAAAAGAGAGAAAGCCAGAAAGCAGAGCTGCTGAAAGATGTTTCTGAGTTTTGTTTTCTTTAATGATGTGAAGCAGCAATGAAAATAATGTCACCCACTCCACACTCATTGGAAGCCAAGCTGAAATAGTGTGAATGTTTAAAAGTCATAAAGGACAGTATTTAGTTTGAAATAATAGTGTATATATCCATAAATTAAAAACACTATGTACTTTTCAACACTTATTTCTCAACTTTCTGTTGTGCACAGAGACAGGTTGTGTTATTTCACAGAACAATAACAGTATAATCTTTCTGTTAGGTTGGCAAAGGAATAGAAAAAACACGCTGTCTGTAATCAGCCTTTTTTTAGGTTTACATATACTTATTAGTACGTTCTCCAAAATAGAGTTCTAAAGTTGTCTCATCCAGGCAAAAATGAAGAGAAGAAAGGCATTTTGTTTGGTTTTGGGGGCATTTTGTGTGGATTGGTTGGTTGCTTTGGGCTTCATTGGGGAGGCCTTTTTTTTTTCTGTTTGTTTTGTTGGGTTATTTTTAACATTACTGCAAGTACTGTCATATTGTTTAGAATGAACTTAGAGGAAACAGTGAGCAGGGAAATATAAGGGTCACTGGAAAGAGAGATGGCAGCAGCAAAAATGGAGAAAGATTTTAGTCCTTCCTATCAGTGTGCCAAGGATACTACAGAGAATTAGTAACTGAGATTATATCCCCAGGTAATGAGATTTTAGCATGTTAGTGATAACTGAAAATGCTATAAATTTATAAAGATATCAGTAAAGTTGGTTCTTCATTTATTCATTGATTTTCAAAAGCAAATTTCTGGATTTGTGCTAGTTGATGGAAGTTCCCATTTCCCTTTCAAGTGATTTACTGGGCAACCTGTTCCAACGCTTGACAATCAAAGGCAAGAGTAGTTTTCACTTATCTGTTCATTTCCTTTTCTATTATGTAGTTATGATGATTGTTAGCCTTGTGAATTTTGCCATCCAATGCACCCTTTAGACATATCTGTATGGTAGCAGAGAATACCATGATGTAGTCCCCCGAACAGGCCTTAGCAGAGTTACTCTGTCCCCAAGACCCAACAAACTAACTGGCAGCACAAGGGTCACAGAAGAAAGGTTCATAAAACTCTTCAGAGGCACTTTATCTTCCCCAAAAGGCTTGTTATGTACACATCAACACAACTATGATGTTTCTACTCCTAGATTTTTGTTTAGCAAGAGTAGAGAGATCTCAGGCCATACTGGAAGAAATCCCTATTATACTAGGCAAAGTGCACAACAGACCTGCTCTCCAGCACTCAGTGATAGATCCTTTGAGGCTTTATGAGGCAAATTGATTTCCTAAGGGTATGCCTTGGGTGACAGATTTTGCCTCTACAAAAGGATATTTCCTTGCAGTGCTCTTTAGCCTAGTGGGACTGCATGCTGAATAAAGCATTTTGCATCGTAAGAATAACAGCAAAATCTAACCATTAATTTTTGCCACATTGGTTCTACACATAAGTGTCAACCAGAACACAAGAAATTTTCTGTGAAAGTCAGGTTGATGGCTTATTTGGCTGAGAATAAAGAAAATAAATCTTCCGTTTCTAGATAAAATGCTGTGTCTGTGGTTGGACTTTTTCTCCTCCTCCTCCATCTCTTGAGGTATGTTGGCAGCTAGGAAGATAATGTGTGTCACTGCAATGTCTGCAACATTATCAGAGAGAACAAGGGAATGGTCACATCTGCGTCACAGTAATAATATGAATATTTTCCTAAGGCACCAGCATCTTCACCCCGTCTCTGCCTGAATGACAGCTCAGAGTCCACAAAGACATCACAAGCTATCCTGGTACACTATGAGCAGTCAAGGAGGTTGACAGCTGTTTCTAAAAATCAGCACAGCTATCTGCTTATTCCAAACCAGTTTTCAATCATTTTTATATCTATGTATGAGTGTATATATATCTATGTGGTAGCCTCATGTACACTGTACAAATCAAGGATGATTTCCATCTATGACTTTTTGTGATATCTTTTTTGTTCTTTCTCTTTTGTTAATAGAAAGTCCATCTGTCAAAGACGAGGTCCCGCTGTGCTAGCTACCATGTAAATGTTCACTAAGACAATGACAAAGTCACACTAAGGAGAGAAACTAAAAGGTAGGGAAAATGTTACTGTACCTAAGGGGATGAAGTAGAAAATTATTAGATGAATATTGTAGGACTGAGGAGATCAAAATAAAGTACAAAGTCTATGACAGGGCTCAGGAAATTCTGACTTTCTTTTGTGCTTCCATATCTTAGGCCAAGGTTTAAAAGACACATTTAAACATATGCGATTTAAGCATATGATAGTTTTCTTTGTACCCTTTTACTGAAATTTTAGTGGGTCAGTCTTTTGTTGTTGAAGATTATGACTGCTCAGGGTCCTGATATTCTGATATTATTTTAAACATTAGTTGTTTATATCAGATAGAAGTATCAGACAAGGCTCAAGGGTGACTCCAAAGACATAAACCAAGGAATATTAAAGGTCAAAATTGAAGCTAATTTCCAAAAGTATTGAGAGAATCATCGTTTGTTTAACTTTTAGAAGGCTACAGACAGCTATCTACAAGTCTTTTTTTTTAAGTCTTAGTGGTTAAGTAAGCCAGTGTGAGAGAAGTGATCTGTACTGAAGATGAGTTTTCACACAGCTGAGATGTTTGGGTGTATAACCAGTAAAACGCCTTAGATAATCCCAGTTTTGTTCTTTGGACAAATGTATATATACATTGCCAGTACTGAGTTTCCTGTCCTAGGTTACTGAGTGTAGTCATAACTTCCATATGCAACTCATGCAGTAAGTGACAATGAAAAATAAATGCATCCCACTTGTGGCTATAGATTAGGATTGGTTTGAGAAACTCCCGTCATTTTCTTCTTTAAGGGAATATGAACCTACTGGTTTGGCTTTTCTCAAAACAAACCACCACCAAAATGTAAGGCTTTCTGAACTCCTCTTTTTCTTTACCTCCTTGTTGAAACTGTTCTGCTTTCCCTGACACTCAACAGAGACAAGCTTTAAAATAATTCCTTATACTTCTCTAGGACTATCAAAGCAAAATACAGCAGTCCTGCTCAGAGGAAGAGGAGAATATAATTCTCAAATACACTGTGCCTGCATGAGATATTTTACAAAGACCATGGTGCAGCAAATAATCAAAAGAAGCATATAAAATTCTTTTCGTATATCAGCTGAAGGTTTCAAACAATGGGCAATTAAATATAGTGGGATATCTCCTAAGGAAACACTTGGTAAGACAGTTAATTTTAAAAATAAAAATCTTGATTATGTATGTAAAGTGAAAAAATTGGGATTTCCATGAAAGAAGAAAATATTCATCATGTGCGTTATATACAGAATGCCCTCAAGACTGGGATATGTGGACTTTACTCTGTGGCTAGAAAACACAGATTTAGGCAAGAGGAAAACAAATCAGTGTGGCTTTTGTAAAGGGAAATTATGCCTCACTATTCTGTTGGAGTTCTATGACACTGTCTATCAAGAGGACCCAATACATTCTAAAATGGGATTTTCAGAAATCCTTTGAACAGTGAAATTTTAAAATTGTAGATAAATGCTTTCCTAGTAGTCAAATCCTGTGTCCTCAGATTTCACACAGCCAAGTAGGCAATATACTAGCAGATAAGCTTCATAAAGCTAGAAGTCTGGTAGTACATGGAGGGAAGGTATTCCCATAACAGCTGTTTACATAAGTATGTGTTACAGGGTCAGAGTCTTTCTTTCAGGTCAACTCCAGTTAATCAAGTAGCCTGTTCCTTTCTGAAATGCAGGAGAGCATAAAATGCCTGTCTTCTTGTGGTGCACGGTCTAGCAGTTCACTCTGGCCTGTTGTCATCAAAAGTGTCGATAAGGAGTTCAGCACCGTTTTAGTTGACTATTTTAACATCTGTGCTTTTCTATAAGTTTATTTTCTTAAATATTGTACCGTGACCAGGTACTGGCCATGGGGCTTCAGGGTGGTCTCTATGGAGAAAGGCTGGGGATGTCTCATGCCAACATAGCCAGAACCAGTTGACTCTAATGGTCCCACGACAGGACACAATGGAGCCCCTCAACCAAGCTGGGGAAACCAGTATCCCAAAGGTGGCACAGGCAGAGGAGGAGGGAGCTGAGGAGGGAGCAAGAGCAGAGGGTACCTCAGACTGGAGGAGGAAAAGGGCAGGAAGTGTGGAAGGCCCAGAGCAGTGATTCCCTGGAGCACTGGAGAGACCCCGCTGGAGCACAGACCTGCAGACCAGAGGGGGATATATCCTGTAGGAACCACGGATGCGGAGAGCCCAGGTGGGAGTAGGTTGTCCCAGCAGGACTGCAGCCCGAAGAGGTGTGTGGTCTGTAGCAGAAAGAAATGTGAGGAGGGAGGAGGAGCCAAGAGGGGCTGTGATAGACACACCCTGACTCCCATCTCCAGTCCTGCGCCCCTTGGAGGCGGAGGAGTCAGGAGTAGAGGAGTGAAGCTGGGACAGGGAAAGAGGGCAAGAAAGGAAATGTTTTAATGTTTGCCTTCTTGATTTCCATTACTCAAAGTATGTATGAATGCATTTATTTATGGGAGTGAAGAGTTAAGTTGAACTTGGACAAAAAACGGGTGGCAAACAAAGTGTTGTCTTAGTATTCTGTTTCTTTTCTTGTTTCTTAGTTTCTCACTACCAACACGTGTTTTAATTGACAGTGAATTAAATTACTTTCCACCAATTTGGGTCTCTTTTGTATATTTCAGTAAGTATTAAGCTACTTGTGTTTTTCTCAACCGATGAGCTTTTCCCTCTTCTTTTCTTCCTCTGTACTGCTGAGGAGAGGAGGGAGTGGCTGGGCGGGCATTTGGGAGCTCGTCAAGGCTAACCCACTGCAAATATCTACTACTGTAGGAAAACGCAGTTTGAGAGCCCCTAGTGACAGTTTGAGAAGATACCATTCATTTTAATAAGTGTTTATTTCCTTCCCTTTTTTAAGATAATAATTACTGTTGTGGTATGAAAGCTGCATGTTATCTAGTCACTGGGCTTTCCTGCATAGAATTGAATCAGATATTTTTTTTTTCCCTTTCCCAAGCACATTAACTTTTCCCAGCTTACACTGACATGGAAACACTGTCTATTAATTGGTTTCTACAGCACTGTCTAGCTATGCTGAAGACCGGCGATAAAGACTCATAGTTTTCTACCCCTAAGCCTGAATTTAGAATCTCTTTTGTGCTGGATGAAGTTTTACATTGAACAGAATATCACTGAAGAAAATTGATCCTATTAAATTTACCTGTTTCATGTGTGAAGCATTTTATAGCCAGGCAGTAGTTCTTGAGAGATAGGCTGTTAATAACAGGTAGGATTAAGCTCTTGTTTACTTTACTGTACATACAATCTTCTGCAGTGGCAAAGTATCAGAAATATTTGCAAACGTTGTGGGCTATTGTAGATGAGACAGATGGCAAATACTTTGCTTTTGCAGGGTTTTGCACATAAGTAAACAGAAATACACACAGACACAAATGTTCATATACATCCAGGGTTTTGCAGGGTTTTGCACATAAGCAAACAGAAATACACACAGACACAAATGTTCATATACATACAGAAACACTCGGGAAAAAAACCTGACACGCTCAAGTGATTAAAAACCTTAATTTTATGATACTAATTGCTGTTATTAGAATGCAGAGCATCATGGAAGGCAATAAGTAGCATTTATTATACTGTATCTTTTTTTAGGGAGTGGTGTGTTTTGTTTTAATGATTATGTCACAAGATGAAGAAATGTTTCACTGTGTAGTTTCCCAGGGTACTGAATTTATTACTGACTTTGGTATGAATAAAAGAAAAAAAACTTAAGATAGTTCAATGCATAAATCACAGGAACAGGGCTCAGAATATTCTATGTTGTTTTAACATAACACTGATTTGCTTCGCAAATTGAGTTGCCTCACACTCCTTGTCTGCTAATACTGGAATTCTGCCTGAATTCATCCAATGAGTATTGGAGCTTGGTGGCTAAATCCACTGCCATACAAATAATTAGTAAACAGAAAGTAAACACATTTTCAATTTGTTGTTTGTTTTAAAGCAAGAAATCACAAAACAATGGTTACTCTTTTGCTCTTAGGACAACATCTGAAAATATTTGGAAATGGGCAGCTTGAATGATGGGGGTTTGTGTTTTCAAAGTTTAACCACAATAATCATATGGTTCGTAATCCAATCCACTGTATTCACTCAGTGATTGGTTCACTCTGTATATTAAGATTTTGAAAAGAGAGTCTGGAACTACTTATGCCAGTAGAGGGAAATGAATGCTCTCTCTCTTTATTCTTTCCTCATTATGGTATTGTCCTCAGTGCTAATTGATTATTTGAACCAAATTAAGAAACAGGATACAAATCTGTCTTGTAGAATGGAAATCATCTGTACTTAGCTGGGATAGAGTTAATTTTCTTCTTACGTGCTTGGAACCAAAACAGTGTTGATAACACAGGGATATTTTAATTATTGCAAAGTAATACTGTTCATTGATGAAATATATCCCAGCAGTTCAATAGTAGAACTTTAACCACTAGGCTATAAAATTATCATCTTTAAGATCAAGTCATACTTCATATCCTATCCCAAATCAAACAGCTTCAAAAGGTGAGACTGTGAGATTTATTCCACATCAGTCCAAGGTGGTCTTGGCATTCTTAATACAGATAAGATGCCTGGGATCTATCGCAAATAATACGTATCTGAATACATGAATTTCAAGTGAAGGAAAACCCTTGCCCTGAAAAATTGTTATCCCATTGTTATGGCCACTTCCATAGCAGGTGAACACTATATAGCAGACAAAGAGAAGATCTTTTATGGTTCATTCTGTGACAGTACCGGGCTGCGTCTTAGGATGGTAATTAACGTCTCTTCAGTTGCTGTGTGAAATAAGATATGGTCAGCTATGATTTTTGTGCATCCATTACAGACATTCTGAAGTGAACAGCTTCATGTATTTCTTTGGAAGCAAAACATTTCATGCAGTCTGATAATGAAACGAAAATTACATGAGAGAAAGAGAAACAGACTGGTAAAAGCTATGAAATGCCTCAGAAAGATCAATTTATTAATTTTTATTTTTGGCTTTGTTACCAAATCATTTATTCAACTTGACACTCTGTTGTCAGGGTGCTGAGAAGGCTCCACCTCCTTAGAGTTTAGATAGTTGAGTTAAGGATTTCAATTGGCTGAGGCCAAGGATCCTGTCCTGAGAAGACCAATTGTGAGGTAAGCTACAGTAAGGGCTGGTCAAAGCTAATTTTAAGCCGACCCCTTAACTAACCAGAGGTTCCTGAGTGTGCTGCATTTATGTCTGTGCCTGGTTTTCTGCCTCCCCAGCCCTGATCTGGACCTCTTTTCTGGGCCTTAGGGTTTGGTCTGACCGGTATTGTACCTACAGATTTGCTGGGTAATTCCTGTTCTGTGTGTGACCCTGACCACTGCCTTCAGATCTAATCCTGACCTTGACTTGCTGCCCCACGCCCTGGGTCCGTGTAAGTGAAGTCCATGTTCTCACCCACGTTGCTATTATAATTGTCTCCTGGTTCCCCATCCCTTGTGGAGAAGCCAGACAAGAAAATATGTAATCTTATATTTGATGCTCTGTAATGAGGGATGATCTTCACAGTCTTGACTGAGAATTGAAAACTTTACATTCACTTCATCTCATGAGACATGTTCTCCTATTGACTGTTCGTTTTATTTTCTGACACGTAGGTTGGTTTCAGTGAGTTGGTTTTGGGTTTGCTTTTTTTTTTTCCAGTTGAAGCACTGATGATAGCCTTACCAAAAGTTGGTACCACGCCTCTTCTAATTCTTCTATGTATCTTAAGTTCCATGACAAGAGAATATCTCCTTTCATAAATACAGGGCAGATACAGTAGAATATTGAAAATTCCTGGCTGGAAAAGAGTTGGTTAAATATCTACCTCTCCCAGCTGGTACAAATCATCTCATGGTAGCCTGTTTGACACTTTTTTAAGAGATGTGTTAATTGACTATACAAAGTATCATTAGGACTAAACTAATTTAAAACGCTCATTGTAAAAGTGAAGAAGATGAGTGCTGAGTCAAAAAGTATAATTACACTTAACATCTTCTGACATTTTTATGTGGGTCCTGGTTTACCCACACTTCAGAGCAAGCTGCCAGACACCAGACTGTTCCTTGTAATGAAAACATGTTGGGTTGATCAAGTGAATCTGTTCAGGGACTTCTTCTATGAAATGATACAGGACATGAAAAGGGAGTTTATGATGATGATGGTCAGGCAGGGTTGACTTATGAATATCTGTGCAGCTCTCTGAGAGCCTGATAATGGCAAAGCTAGAAAAGTTGAGATTAAGTGAAGATACTGCAAAGACTGTTGTTGGGAAATATGCTCACTTCTAAAAGTGTGTTTCGAAGTTATTTCAAAATATTTAGAGATTCACAGACTGAAAATGTTGAAAATGCTGTCCAAATGCAGAGGTGAGAATGGGGACTAGATTTCTTCCTTTTCAGCCTCTTAAACCATGATCTGTTCATTGAATCCTTCCTCAGTTCCCTACCTCCACTTGAGAGGGTTTGCAAATCTGGGGATAAAGAAAGGTCTAAGTGGGTGAGTCCTTTACTAACTCCCTTTCCTCTCCTACTAAATTTTTTCCAGGGTAGATGTAAAATACACTTGGTTTTCCCATTTTACTCCAAGTAGAAATGCAAATGTGACCTAGATTTACCACATTATAGTCCTTTTTTTTTCCAGTTTCAAAGCAGAAAAGTGATGGACACCTGATGTCTAGGGGTGGTGTCTCCTGGAAAAAAAAAATAATCATAGCAGAAACACTGTCAGGGTTCAAAAGCTTTTTGTTGTCTCTTTTTCAACAGGAAGATTACAATTCTGGCAAATTACATGGAATAGCAATTTCAACTAACATATAATTTTGCCCCCACTGAAGGGAAATAGACAAGAAAAAACTAACACCTCTAGAAAATTATCCCGAATTACCAGCTCAAGTAAAAAAAAAGTCCTCTTGCTGAAGGTTATATATTTCATGCATTCAATTTCTCCAAGGTAGACTTTGAGACCAAATCAAGTAATTCCTCTAGTTTTAACTTCTTTGGAAAGATATAAGAAGTTTATGTTTTCGTAAGTGATCAATGAATTTCAGTAATCATTTTGACGGACTAAATTTTCCAAACGTGACGGTGAGCACCTTCTGGAAAGCCAAAGTGTGCTAAAAGCAATCAGTCAAAAACAAAACTACCTCGAAATGACTGCTCATGTTAAAATTTAGACCATTGGAATTATAAAATTATTAATAAAAAAGTAACAATTCTACTTTGATGATCCTCTGCACAGTCTAGGAATTTACACCAATGTGGTGTAATTAACAGCTAATGATGAACCAAATTAATTTTGATTCAGAACGATTAACACTGGTTTAAATGTCCTAAAATGCCCTTGTTCAGGGTGATGGAAACAGAGGAGGAAACAGAGGAGGAAACAGAGGAGGAGAAATGTTGGATTTTGTACCTACAAAACTGTTTCTTATCCTACGCTTTGTCATAGCTACACTTTTGCTTTCTCCTGTGTGTTGATTTTGCAGCAGATTTAATGGGAAAGAGAAGCCATGCTGACTCTTATCAGGTCTCATTTTTTGTTTCACTTTGCATCTGAAAACCAAGAAACTTTCTGAGCCAGACAAGATTTTGTCAAAAACATGCATTTAGGTTCTAGCTCATTATATCTCAGCCTGAATCATATAAGCAAGGTCTTGGAGTCAAACGTTTCAGTCCCATCTAGGTACCTGATCACTCTACCTGCTTCAGCCTTTACTTACTATATGTATCTTTCTCCCACATATTGCACACAAAGGGCTATGTATGTACCTGTGTGTTAGAATCTCTCTATATATATTTAATACATATAATTAGGTATATTTTTGACCCTCATAGCTTTGTGGAAACAGAAACTACAGCAGCAAATCAGTAACAGGATTTCTTTTTTTCTTTATTTAAAATGACATTTTGCAATTTTGGGAGTTCATAATACCAGCAAGTTTTGTTCTCAGGTGATTCCTCACATCCACATAAACTCAGCTACAGATAATATCAGTGCCAAGTAAAAGACCATGCCATATCCTAATGGATGATGGTTTTTCATGTTTTCCTCACCTCTCAGTCGTTCCATGGCAATTTGGCCTGCCAGAGCACAAGAACTACAATACTTTAAAGATTCTAAATGGGATATGCTACCACAGCCATACAGGCAACTCTTTGCTGTACAGTGGCTAATGTTAGAAAATGAATGAAATTCAAGGCCTTACATGTTCTCTTCAAAGTATCCCAGTACTTGGCTTACAATACTTAAGAAAAAAAATGACCTGGATCTGTAAGATGAAGAATGCTGTTGATGATTTCAGTCCCTTGGCACAAGGGAACTCTCTACAGGTACAGGAGAGCAAATGAGAGAAAAATGGGATATTATCAGGGGGCAGTCCAAGGCTGCACAGTAGTTCACTTCAGAAAGCTGGAACTGTCATAAGTGTCACCACTTCTCACTCTGAGTGCTTTTTTACAATACTTAGCAACACACTTCTGAACAAAAAGGAAAACGCAAAGCAAAATAAAGCACATCATTTCAGGTACTTCTCTCTCAGGGGGTGGTTGAGAGAAAAATCAACAGCTGAGGGTTGTTAGTCATATCATTTAAAACATTGTGGAAAAGGTTCGGATACTATAAAGTTTGTATAAAGTAGAATAGAACAAGAATAAGAGGAATAAGAATAAAACTAGGAACAAGAATATTAATGTGAATAATAAGCGTAAGAATAAGAATAAGCATAAGAATAAGTAGGCTAGAAATCTCCTATCTGAAATAAATATGGATTTCTTTCTTATGTGCCACCAATACTGTCTTTGCCTGCTAATAACTACAAGAATCATGGGCTTGTTTCCCACATACTTCTTCAGTGCTTGCTTCAGAGCATTTTTTCATATTTTCTCTGAGACCAATGAGCCACCCTTCTCCAATGCTGTTGCCAGAGTGCATTTCTAGCTTGTTTTCTTCACTTTAAACACAAAATTACTCATGGTAGTGAGAACTAGTTTTTAAAATCTGTCTCAATTTCATTGTATATGGACACAAATTTTTCAGCTTCCAGCTCCTGCTAACAGCTCTGAAAGGGTTAGCAATGCAATCTACCAAGAGGAAAAGAGAAGGAGGGAGAATTTTTAGAGGCACTTAGCCTGCTGCTTGACTTTTGATTATCTGATGCTTTTTTGCTGTGCCAGGTAGTGTCAAATTCAAGAAAACTAAACATACCTCAGAGTGAAAAGGATTTTCATGAACATTTTTTTGGTTTGTCCTCAACCCCTCAACACTACTGCTCTCACAGTCTAAAAATAAAGGAAGAAAGAAAATTCCTTATCAAATTCCAAACGTTTAACACAATAAATTCATTTAATGGAGAGAAGCTGAGAAAATGAATAAAACGTTGAGAATGGGCATTTTGCTTTCTGTGTTCTCGCTGACCTTCTACATTTGTAAGGTAAGCTCTGCTGCTGGAACACAACAGTAGCATAGAAAGGATATTAAGAACCACACTTTGCCAGCTCCTGTACCCAGTCCTCCCTACAACTAATACAATGGCAAAGCACAAAAAGAAAATCAGAACGGATTGTAGTGAAGAAAGCTTGAATAAGGTAGAGGAATACAACTCTAATGGAAGACAAGTTGGTACTGAAACTAGTGATGTGGTAGAGAGGAGACAATAGAGAACAAATTACAGAAGTACTTTGTGTAAGATAAAGCAATATGCTTGTCATGCTTTTATTATTATAACTTTTGTTTTCCTGTGTTTGCATGAAGAATGTTTTGCTTTCTGTACTTTACTGAGAACAAATTGTACTGAAAAAGAACACAGTAGTGTCCTAAGCAATTTATTAAGTTTAAGTGATAATGGAAATCCTAGCTACATAACAACTGCTGCAGTTGCTGCCTTTTTCCAATTGTTTTTAGCTCTCAAATAGTTGTGTTTGTGCTTTGGAAAGATGTAGATTGGTACAAATGTATCTGGTAAAAGGACACGTTGTAAATCATTTACCATTGTGCACGTTCACTTTTTTAGTAGGAGATATATGTTAAGTATTCTCTGATATATAAATACACTTGCCATAAGTTATCATGTGTAATGTTCAGCTGTCTGTAAATCAGACATTACAAACCTCCCTCTCCAATCCATACTCTGAGGAAATGTAAAAACAACCTGAAAATTTCTTACCACTAGACATTATCATAGAGCCTACTTCAAAGCTGCTGTGACACTGCTGTCTTGCTGGGAAGATAACTTGTTGGGAGTGACCCAGGAGAGAAGACACTTTTCAGAAACCTTATGTCCTTGTGTTTCCTCTCCAGGTCTCAAAATTTACTGGGCTGTTACTAACACTATTTCACACTGAAAGAAAGAAAAAAAAAATAAAACCATAACACATTCTTAAACTATTAGTCATAAAAAAGAGTCTGCATGGGACAAAAAAATAACATAAGAAAAAACATTGTGAAGGCTTATTCAACAATCAGCTAACTCCTCATAATGAAATCAGATTTATTTGCACCATTTCTTATTCCTTCCAGGAAAAAAAATAAGTTACTCTCATCAAGGACACATCAGCAAATTTGGGCAAGTATTGTGTTCAGCTGATTCACAAAATATTCCTGGAAAGCTCTGAAGACCCCCATATTTGCAACCAATAAAGAAACAGACACCCACTCAGAGACTAATGATCTGGGATGAGTTTTGTCTCACAAAGCTACCTATTATAAAAGTAGATTCAAGAGAGTGAAGCAGGAAGTGTGAAAGATAACAAACGTCAGTCTGATATTTTTTTCACTCTCCAAGTAAATTAAAAATATGTGTTTATAATTTCTAGGTTCTGTTTAAGATGAACAGTTTCAACATTCTCTCTGCAAAGGAAGTGGTTTTAGCTCTGTGTGTCTGCTTCTCTATAATCCTCTGAAACAGTTGGAAAGTTTTATTATGAGTGACAACACAAAGAAAATAGATTTTTTTAAAATTATTAATACACCTAGAAATTGTCTTTCTTTTAATTGTGCAATGGGTAATAATAATGATAATAATAATAGATTTTTTTTGGAAAGGACCTTTAGAGATCACCAGATCCAACTCCTTTGCCAGGGCAGGGACATTTTTCCCTAGATGACATTGCTCAAAGCACTGTTGAGCCCAATCTTGAGCACTTGCAATGATGGGACATCCACAGCTTCTCTGGGCAACTTTTTCCCATGTCTCGCCACCTTCATCATAAAAAATGTCTTCCTTACATCCAATCGAAATCTATCCTCTTTCAGTTCAAAACCATTGCCCTATGTGTTGTATCACAGAGGCACTCACAAAACTAGCACCAAAATGAAGGTTTATTCAAACCAAAATTTACTTAGCATGCTAATAAATAAATAAAGTGAACGACAAATTTGAATGTCCATTGGGAAAATTACTACACAACTGCCTTAACAATTCCTATGTTTCATGAACAATCCTCTAGAAGTATGATCCAAAATGTGCACAGTCATTCACTCGCAAAATGACATCTTTCTCTCAGAGGTACACAAACGATAGATTCACTCACTCAAAGGGTTGAGGACTCACCTAAGGATACCTCCAGAAGAAATAATCAATCACTAAAAGGAGGACACTCAATCCCAGGAAGTTTCATTGGGTGGCATCCCAATCCCAGTGGTAGAGTCCTCATGCAGGTCTTCAAATTTTCCTTCCAGTGGGACCCCATTTTATACCATAGTCATAAAATCATAGAATCATAGAATCATAGAATTATCTGGGTTGGAAGAGACGTCCAAGATCATTAAGTCCAAACCAGTTTTGTTGCTCTTCTCTGGACCAACTCCAGCACTTCAATACCTTTCTTGAACTGAGGGGCCCAGAACTGAACACAATACTCAAGGTGTGGCCTCACCAATGCCGAGTACAGGGGAAGGACCACTTCCCTCGTCCTGCTGGCCACACTATTCTTGATACAGGCCAGGGTGGCATTAGCCTTCTTGGCTACCTGGGCACACTGCTGGCTCATGTTTAGCCTCCTGTCAATCAGTACCCCCAGGTCCCTTTCCACCTGACTGCTCTCCAATCACTATGTCCCCAGCCTGTAGCACTGCATGGGGTTGTTGTGGCCAAAGTGCAGGACCCGGCACTTGTCCTTGTTGAACTTCATCCCATTGGAGACTCAGTCCATCTCTCCAGCCTATCAAGGTCCCTCTGCAGAGCCCTCCTGCCTTCCGGCAGGTCAACACTCCCTCCCATCTTGGTGTCATCTACAAATTTACTTATGATGGACTCAATCCCCTCATCTAAATCATTGATGAAGGTGTTAAACAGAACTGTACCCAACACTGATCCCTGAGGGACACCACTGGTGACCAACTGCCAGCTGGACGCAGCCCCGTTCACCAGCACTCTCTGGGCCCGGCCATCCAGCCAGTTCTTAACCCGGATCCAGCCAGTTCTTAACCCAGAGCCAGTTCTTAACCCAGATCATGTCTGATCTGCAGTGTTCTAATTGGCTGGGGTCTTCTGAGACTGTATGCTTGACAACAAGTCTGTAGCTCTGCTGGGGACATGGGCGGGAAGTATATAGGAGAATGATGTTTTCAATGATTGGAAAGACCCAGTCTTTGTGTCTTTGACAAGACTGGTATTTCTCAGGTGCTTGGTCAGTCATAATCTTTTTCAGATCCTTAGCTCACTTAATCTTCCTCAAGGTCGTTGTCAGGGTGGTGGAATCTGCTGCATCCTGTCATTACAGTATTTGCAAAAAGTCTCTCTTTTTTTCTTATAAGCCCCCATTAGATATTGAAAGTATGAAATGAAATCTGCCCAGACCTTCTCTCATTCAGGCTGAACAACCCTAACTCTTTTAACCATTCTTCTTTCCATATCTTTCTTGTACAGAGGACTCTTTAATAAGTCCAAATGTCGGGTACTTCATTTTGGACACAACAATCCCATGCAGAGCTACAGACTGGGGACAGAGTGGCTGGAGAGTAGTCAGGTAGAAAAGGACCTGGGAGTGCTGGTGGACAGGAAGCTCAACATGAGCCAGCAGTGTGCCCAGGTGGCCAAGAAGGCCAATGGCATCCTGGCCTGCATCAGGAATAGTGTAGTAAGCAAGACCAGAGAAGTTATCGTCCCCCTGTACTCGGCACTGGTCAGGCCTCACCTTGAATACTGTGTCCAGTTCTGGGCCCCCCAATTTGGGAAGGATGTTAGGATACTGGAAAGAGGAGGGCAACGGAGATGGTGAAGGGGCTGGAGCACAAGCCCTATGAGGAGCGACTGAGGGAGTTGGGGCTGTTTAGTCTAGAGAAGAGGAGGCTCAGGGGAGACCTCATTGCTCTCTACAACTACCTAAAAGGAGGTTGTAGTCGGGCAGGGATTGGCCTCTTCTCTCAGGTGACCAGTGGCAGAACCAGAGGGCATGGACTTAAGTTTCGTCAGGGAAAGTTTAGACTTGATGTGAGGAAAAAATTCTTCACTGAAAGGGTGATTGGCCATTGGAATGGACTGCCCAGGGAGGTGGTGGAGTCATCAACCCTGGAAGTGTTTAAAGGGAAACTGGATGAGGCACTGAGTGCCATGGTTTAGATGATGGTTGGTGTTAGTGTTGGTGTTAGTGTTGGGTTATAGGTTGGACTTGATGATCTCAGAGGTCCTTTCCAACCTTATGATACTGTGATACTGTGACTCCAGAAATGAAAAAGTCATCGGTTCTAAATTTTATATCTAAAAGTCAGCGCTACAGGAGATGATCAAGAATAATTCTGTAACCCATGGGTGAATGATAACTGTTAAAAAGTTAATGTTGTGTGCTAGAAACACAAAGATGTTTAACATCTTTGCAGAATAAAAGTTTGGTACATATAATTTGAACACAGTAAACATGAACTCTTCTCACTGGAAGATCTCATTTTGAGCACAGGAAAGAATTGGTTTTGTCAGGCAGTTTGATACCAAAGAAAGTAATTGTTTGCACAACTTGGTTACCTCCAGAGTATTTCCTTAGAGGAATGGTATAACTTGCACTACTTTTATCAGCAAAGATGTTTTAAGAGTATTCCTCCTGCACACAGCTGTTAATTTATCAACTGGTCCCTGCAGTTTGCTTCCTTTCAGTAATGTTCTAACAAATATTGATTATAAACCAAATAAGTAAAAAGGTTTGGAAGTCTTTTGAAGTAGAGGGCAGAAAAGATTATTTTTAATGCAGAATGATGCACAAAAGAAGTTTGGATCATATCCTCACTCATATTGGTACAGGCGGGGAGTGAGTACCTTCAGGAAACAGCAATGAAAGACATTGAAAATTTCAAATTCATCTTCTGGCGTAAGACCACCATTTTTTAAAACTGTAGTCTTGACTGAAGTATGAATTTCTGTTGTAGATTTATATTCTGTTGCCTTTTGTGTTTCTAAAAAAAAGGAACAGATAAATATAGAGATCATGGTGTTCAAGTTTGTTGTAGAGGAGGAAAGTGTAGCTATTGAAGTCTTTTACACAAAGTTGTAAAATGTACTAGAAATGAGCACAAGGAATGCAGGTGTTTGTTCAAGAGAAAATGAAAAGAAGGCTGGAGACCTCTGTGTGATCTTCAGGATCGATTTCAATATGGGAAAACTGCATATAAAAGAACAGCACCTATATAAAAGAACACTACGGACAAAGGAAAGGTGGCAGAAAAGAAGAAAGAAATAAAATGTACAAGAACATCTGCAGAGCAAACAGTATACACAATGAAATTATTATAACTAATCCAACTAAGAAAATTAATTAAATCAGTGGTATATAAGTGAAATATTTGTTCACAAAAGAAACGTTGAGTGTCTCAGTGACAGAATATCAACTGCTGATATAGCACATAAAAACTGTTATGATGAGACAACAGAACATGGTACACTAGGAAGTATGACTGTAAATCAAGTTGTGATGGGTTTTCTGTTATCCTTAAAAACACATATCAGAGAGGTAGTCATAACAGGCAGCTTTATTTCTTGATGTTGTGACATTTTGAGAAAAGAAAAAGGATTCTGTAAATTAAAGGGAACTTGGACAATATTTTTTTGGAAGTCTTGTACTGGAGTTTCTGCTGGCAATGAATCAGGTATTGGTAGATGTCTGCTGCAGAACTCATTAGATTAGATTTTTGTATGGAAAGAATTTTTGGGAATATCTTAAATGTTTCCCTAGCACTGAAATTGATACCAGTATTGCTTAGCAATTTATGAGGTAGTCTGGTCGTACAAGCCTATGATGAAATGTCAGCAAACAGAAGGGTTAGAATGTCTTACTTTAGGGACAGAAACAAAAAATGCAAAACGAAATCTGGTCATATAAATTGTGAAGTCAAGCTATTCAAGAACAACCAAAATATTTTTTGCTACCATTTTTTACAATTAGAAAGGAAAAATACTAAGAAACTTGGAGCAATCAATTTTTACAGATGAATAAAAAAGGACTGTGTCATCAGCTGAATTATGTAGCAGACCTACCATTCTGTTAGACAGGGATGAAAGTTCATTTAGAATACTGTGTATTGTTAAGATCTTTATTTGCAAAAAAAATTGAATTGAAAGAGGATCTCATGGAGATAAAGATTACTAGAGTAAGTACAATGAGAACCAAGTACTTGCTTATCTGTATTACACATAAAAATAATTGTTTGGTTCTGTCAAGAGAGGCTAATGATATTATCCATGAATATAATGGGAAGGAAAGCACTGGAAGAAGGAAAAGAAGCCTTTATATTAGAAGATACTGTTATCAAAGGAGACAAATTGATAGAACTTGTTTTTGAATCCTACAATGGTTGTTATCCCCAGTCAAATTATAGCAATGAATTAATAAACCTTGATGAATGTAAGAAGAAAATAGATGTTGCTTTTCATGTTACATTTTGAAAGTTAATGCCATCGGGATACAGAAATGATGTCTCATTACTTTGTAGTGTGTGCTAGTTCCAGAGCCATTTCATGGAAGGAGAGGTAGATTTGCAGACAAAAACATCCACAAAAATCCTCTCTGTACTTGGAGCATGACTGGGCTTTTGCTTTTTGGACAAAATATTTCAGAGATCTCCATTTTTCAGTTGCGCTTGCCTGAGCGTGTTACCGTGGTGATTAGGAGAGTCTGGGAATTAACTTTGTTTTATGATTATTGTGGGATATTCATATGCGAATTGATGAGCTGTATTTCAGAACCAGACCTTGAAGAGATGATAAGACATTGGGGAATAGCAGGTTTTTCACTGCAAAAAAAAATAAGAGCAACTTAGATTAAAGAAGGTCTGGTCTGTAATTTGTGGATTGAGTCATTAGTGATTTCACTGAATTCACACCTATTTAAATTGACAGAAATCCAACTCGATATGTCGTTAATTTCCCTCCAAAAAGCAATGGGATATGTAAACACTACAAAACTGAAACAGCAAAGCCACTGAAACAAAATAGCTGCCAAATTGTACAGTTCTGCCAACGACAATCATCCTGCAACACCCTCATCTGTTAATGAAAATATTCCCTTTTCTGTTTCAAAGATACAAATGTTATTTCACTCTTTCAAGTGTGGATAACCGTGACAACAACCATAGCATTCTCTGATTATATCTAGAGAAGAAAGATTCCTCCTTACTTGAAGTAATGGAGACCACTTTTTTCGAAGTAAAATAGCAGAAGTTTAGTATATGCTATCCAGATGGATGTACACTCTTATTATAATTAAACATTTTTCTGTTCTTTATAGATTTATTACTCTATTAACAGCTGAAAGAATCTCTAACAGTGCCCTTGTAAGTGGAGGAGACGATTGATATCAAAGCCTAATTAGTGAAAAGGTAGAAAATCTGATGTGAGAGATAAGACATCATGAGTGGTTTTTGACCTTGACTGGCTGACAGATGCCTACCCAGCTTCTCTGTCACTCCTCCTACTCGACAGGACGGGGATCAGAAATGCAGGGGTCAGGATAAGAACAGGGACATCACTCAACAGTTACTGTCACAGGCAGTACAGACTTGACTTGAGGAAGATTATTTTAATTTATTGTCAATTAAAAATAGAGGATAATGAGAAAAAAGAAAAACCAAAACTAGCCAACCAACCAAAAGCCAACTTATGCCCGTGACCTCCCCCCTTCCTCCTTCTCCCATCATCCCCTCTTCACAGACTCCAGTTCACTCCTTCATTCCTGACGGGTGCAGGGCAGGGGAAGGGGATGGGTAATATATTTTCTGGTCAGTTCACAACACTTACTCTCTGCCAATCCTCTCTCCTCATGCTGTTCTCCTGCTTCAGTGCAGGCCCTCTCCACAGGATACAGTCCTTCAGGAACAGACTGCTCCAGTTTGGGTCCCCCCCAAGTTACAGGTCCTGTCAGGAGCCTGGTTGTTCCTGGGCTCCTCTCCAGATACCACAGCTCCTGACAGGAGGGTACTCCAGCATGGAGTCTCCACAGCTCGCAGTTTCCATCAATGGTGCTCTGGCATGGGATCCTCTACGGACTGCAGGTTAGATATCCGATTTATCATGGACTTCCATGGGCTGCAGAGGGCAGCATGCTTCATAATGATCTTCTCCAAGGGCTGCAGGAAAATCTCTGCTCTGCAGTCTGAAGCACCTCCTCCCACTCCTTAAGTGATCTTGCTGCCTGCACAGCTCTTTTTGTGGCATTTTCTCACTACTGTTTCACAGCTGCTACACTGTATTTTTTCACCCTTTCTTAAATACGCGATGACAGAGACATTACATTGCAGTGGAAGGTCTGATGGAGCTGACTGGACCTGGCTTTGTCTGACACGGGGGCAGCTCCTGATCTCTTCTCATGAAAGCCACCTCTGGGGCCCCTGGTACCAAAGCCTTACAATACAAACCAAATACTTTGTGAGATGCTCCAGACCCTCAATCCACTTAGTGGTAAGTAAGTCCGTATCTTTCTTGTATGTGGAGCCCAGAAGTGGACACAGCACTACAGGTGTGGCCTAAGCAATGTTGAACAGGGGGGAATGATCATGTCCCTCAACACTTCCTAATGTAGCCCAGGATACTGTTAGCCTCACAAGGCAAGTTCTTCTTTTTTAGGTACAGGGCTTTGCATTTGTATTGTTGATTTTCATTAGGATATTGTTGACACATTTCTCCAACCTGTGAGCTTTATCCTTGATAAATTCATGCTAATTGTTAGAAATTGCATTCTTTTTTTTTATGTGCCCAGAAATGCGGTTCAAAAGGATTTACTCTATGATTTTCTCCAGAACTTAGGTGACTGGCTTTTAGTTTTCTGGATTGTCATCTTTTGAACGTGATTGTGACAGATGTTTTTCTCCAGTCATCATGGATATTCCCCAGTCTCACAGTCTGTTGAAGATGACAGGGAGTGGCTTTCAAGGACATTGGCTAGGTCTCTCAGCATCCTTGGATTCAGCTTTTTGGGTTCCTCAGCTTTATAGAGTTTGAGTTGTCTCTAGAAATCCCTGACTCTACTCTCAGCCATTGCTAGTAATTCTTCTTGAGTCCTGTCTGTAACCACAGATGTCTGAGCAAAGAGGGTACTGATTATCTCATGTCTCTCCCATGTATGTCCTAATGGTCTGTATGGAAACTAATGTATTCATGCTTTGTAGTCATTCATTGTACCAATAACCAACGCAAACTTGAAAAGACATAAATTTAAAAAATAAAAATAAAATGCAGTACAAGACAGAGTATCTACTCTTAAAATGTTACAGATTTTATTTATGTTCAGCAATGAGGCTGGTGAAGGGGTTGGAGAACAAGTCCCATGAGGAGTGACTGAGGGAACTGGGGTTGTTTAGCCCAGAGAAGAGGAGGCTGATGGGAGACCTCATCACTGTCTACAACTGCCTGAAAAGAGGTTGGAGTGAGGTGGGTGCTGGTCTCTTCTCGCAAATGACAGATGATAGTACGAGAGGAAATGGCCACAAGTTGCACCAGGGGAGGTTCAGTCTGGATACCAGGAAAAGTTTCTTCACTGAAAAGTTGGTCAGGTATTGGAACAGCTGCCCAGGGAAGTGGTTGGGTCGCCATCCCCGGTGCAACTCATGTAGGTGCATGAGTTTCTTAGGGATATGGTTTAGTAAGGGTTGAAGTACGGTTGGACTTGATGATTTCAGAGGTCTTTTCCAACCAGATGATTTTCTGATTCTGTGGATTTTTTGCCCTTGTTTTTTTTCCTCATTCTGCTTAATTTCTCCCCCCACCCACACACCCCGATTTATGTTTGATACTGAAAGGAACACAGTATATCTTAAAAGTATGCTGAAACTGATGGAAAAATGCATAATTATTCCTTCGACATACTGCAGCAAGAAAAATTAGTTTAAATTAATTGTAATCTGATGCTTATTTGAATATTCTTTTTCAATAATCAGGATACTTGAACTCTGAAGTATATGCACTGCTCTGTTTTGAAGTACACTTGAGAAGAAAAGAATTCAGATCTTGGTTTTTCAAGGCTGAACACATCTCACAGAAGCCAAAGGGTTCCATTTTCACAAATCTCAGCTACAACTGAGAATCTTACTGATTTTTTAAATACAATATGAATTTTTTTTGATGACATGTCTAGGACCAAGCTTTCAAGTAATTAGTGAAGCTGTAGAAAGCAATTTATGTGTTATTAGGAAAGAATCTGATGATGAAGTTGATGCTAGTTGTGCTTGACCATAAGCAGAGTTCAGAGGAGAGTAGCAAGAATATTTCTTGATCTGTAAAACACTCCTTTAAGTAAGGGAATAAAGAAGCACAAGCATAAGATCATCAGAGCAAAATGTAAGAAGCAAAAATTACCTTGGAAGGTTAAGGTAGAAGACAAATTTCCAGATGGTGTATTATAGAGGGTAGTCTTAATTGCTATAATGCTGGGATCTCTGATTCACAGCAGTGAAAATTAGGGTTTGTGCTTCAGGTAAAATCAAGGTTTACTGTGGGATGAAAGGCAAAATTATTCAGACAAGAAAGTTTAGGAACTGACTAGGGACTAATACATTTGTATATGCTGTGATCTAAGCCCAGCTGGCAACTAAGCACTGCACAGCCACTTCTTTACTCTCCCTGGTGGGATGTGAGAGAATCAAAAGGGGAAAATGCATGGGTTGAGATAAAGACATTAATAGGTAAAGAAAAGCCTTGCCTTAAGTAAAGCGAAAAAAATAATCTCTTGACTATTTCCCATGGTCAGGCAGGTGTTCAGCCATCTCCAGGAAAGCAGGGCTCCATCACACATGATGGTTACTTGGGAATGCAAATGCCATAACTCCAAACTTCCTCTCTTCCTTCTTCTTGCCCCAAATATATGTGCTGAGTGTAATGTCATATAATATGGAATATCCCTTTAGTCAGTTGGGATCAGCTGTCCCAGCTGTGTCCCCTCTCAACTTCCTTTGTATCCTACTCGCCAGTAGGGTGCTTTGAGGAGGAAAACAGAAAAGATAAATTGCAGAGTCATGTAATACTCCTCATATAAAACTCACAATGGAATAAGATTGAATTATGAGGGAAAATCTAGAAATAAATTCTGCATACTATAAATGTTGGTAATAAAACATATTAATTTAATATTCCTAGTCAAAAACATTCCATATCATGTTATTTATTAAATCAAAATACTGCCTTCTCTTCCCTCATTTTTCTGTTTGATTTGATTTGAAAGATGTAAGAGACCTTATTATTGAAAAAGTAAGAGGTTTCAAATACTCGAAAACTACATTCTTGAATAATGAATTTAATGTAATGGCATAGAAAAAGTCAAATATGTTTTCTTTTTAATACAGAAGTCAATAAAATTTAGAGGAAGAGAAGATCAACAAGAGCAATTATAAAAGGATGACATTCATAGAAAACATTGATATACAAACTAACAGAAGGAGTCTGACTTCCCTCAGAGCCTATCTCCCTTGTGTCTTCCAAGGAAGTTTTTAATCACTTCTGCAATTTGTAGTATCTGCAGAGGAAAAGAAGTCATCATATCAGTCAAATTCTTTGTGGTCCTTCATTCCAGGTCATCCTCCTACCCTTTTTCTACTCTTCTGGAGGATTTGTCAGGCACCTACTGAAAACCGTTATTTAGGTGCACCGTTAGTGCAGCTTCTTTGATTTTCTTTTTTAACTCCCTGTAGTTTCATGACCATATGTTCTTTGACATTATTTTTAATTAGTGGCAGATGGAAGAAAGAATTTTAGAACCTAGACTGAGTTTCTTGCTGTTGTGAACTTCTTTTTTAAATTAGACTATTCATACACTATCCGTTTTTAAAATACTTTGAATTCTCTTTGGTATTGGCTCCTCTCCCTGCTCTATCAGTCTCTCTGGGGTGTTTCCACAAATATAACAAAAATAACAAAAACAACAAAAAATATTCCTCATTTGAACTGTGCAATATTTTATCCTATCTTCAGTGACTGATGATGTTCCTGTAGGTCTGGTTTGCTTCTCATTCTGTTTTGTGTTGTCAGGATATCTGAAAGAAAAGTCTAGCATTCAACTAAGAGAATTCCAAAACAGTTATATAGTGTTTGATACTCAATTTTAAAAGTGTGTTCATTAGACAAAACATCGTAAAACATCACCAACAGAAATTAAAGTGAAGATAATGGCAATCTCTCTCCTATAGTAAGACAACCTTCATTTCATGCTTCTCTTTACTTCAGGCTTACACAAGTGCTCCTTATATGTCTGGTATTTATACACCTTAAGTTTTCTTGGTTCATACCTTTGTTTTGGTAAATTTTCCCACCTCTCTCCTTCTCCACTGCTACAACTAATAGAGTCCTTTAAACACCAAAGGTCCTTATAAATTTGTAATAATCCCTCTTTCTTTTGCTTATTAAATAGTTCCTTACTTCCTATGAATCTGGTCCTGTGAGTGTTGTAACTTTATAGGCCTTTTAAACACATCATCTCTGCCTTCTGCCAAATAAAGAATAAATAAATAATAATAAAAACCACTTAGCATTTTATTTGATCTACTAATCTTCTAAAATTTATGTTTGACAGAGAAAACAAACCAAACCAAAAAAAGATGACCCATTTTTGTATTTGAGAATATGATTAGTAATGACAAGTAAACAGGGTGGAAATTTGAATCTTTGACAAAAAAAAAGTAAGTGCTAATTGTGAAAGGCTTTATTGGATAGATATATCTTTGAGTAATAACTTTGAGATTTGTCTACCCAACAATACTCTCTATAAATACTCAAACCTATGTAGACCTCCAAATTTAAGCTTTTCAAAAGCAAATGTTTTAGTATGACAGGATGGTGACTAGTATAAATTTTAATGAACATCTTTTCCTAGGTCTCAACTAGGCTGTCATGTTACTGGCCAGCAACACACCCAAAATTGCTCGATGTGACAAAGTTGATATATTGTGTTGTATATTATTTGGATAAAACTAACCATTAGCATCTCTTTGCCCTGAACAGAGAACAGATAATGTTTTCTTTCATTGGCTGACCAGAAGAAATGGTAACAGAAGATAAATTTCACCATCACAGTCCTTGGAGGATTAATCTATTAGTACAGGAATCCATCTGTTTCTATATTCTATTAAACTATCTTTTGATTTATGTATTTACTTTCTTTATTCATGTTTACTATTTTTATGCATTGTTATCATTCTTTATGATGATGAAGGTACGCTTTAAATATTGCCTCAGTTTCCTCTGTCAGAACCCCTACTAGCAGAAAAGTAATATCATTTAAAAGAAAACATTTATCCAGCAGAACACACAAAGACTGGCAATACTTATCATGTCACCAAGGTTGCTTAACTTACTGCGCTTCTTCCCTGAGTAAAAAAAAGCAAAGATTGGAGAGAATAATGTATTTTACATTACTAAAAGCTTTTCAAATTAGTTCCTTGAGCATTTACAAAGGAAAGAAGAAAGTTTTTGTTGCTGAGCTGTTTCGGAAGAACAGATCAGAGGCCTAAAGCACACTAGCAAACTGCTGCACCTGTAACTGTTAGACAATTATGAACAGCTGGTGATGATTAGCACAGCAACAAGCAATCTACCCAACATATTTCACTCAGATAAAGAAAAGAGCAAGATGCAAAAAAAAGCACCACAGTCTACAATCCTCTCTTTTCACACTGAACTTAGATGGGTAGCCTTATAACAAAGGGATTTCAAGAACAGAAATAGTATGTTTACTACCCTGTTTTTAATTAGGGCAATGCTAAAAGAAAAGGTAAAAAGGAAGCTGACATTGCTATCAAATTGTGGAAGTGTGAAAGTATCATTTTAATGTGGAGTTCAAAGATGGAAAATATCTTTCACATGGCATACCTTTGCCACCCTGACAAAAATTGTTGACTGCCCTCTGCGTGAGTTTTTCTGTGTCTGACTTCATATTAGTGTATCAAAGCAATAAAAAAAAATAATAACTGATGTCATATAACATTTAGATTAAGAATCATCCAATTTACTTAAGGAGTTGCAAAGTAAAACTTCAGGTCTGAGTTAAGTTTCTCGTCTTAGTTTCAAGATCATCCCTTGAAAGCTGTTCAGCACAAGCCACGATGGACATGTCAGCTATAGCAGATGAACCACTCTCTGGCAATAAACTGGTAACACAGCATGACTACAGTGATCTCCCTGTTTTTACATCAACATAAAAACTTTTCCATTCTTTTTGTCTCTTTGTCCTGTTAAGGAGTGAGAGAGCGGCTGGACAAGTGTCTGTCAGCGGGCCAAGGTCAACCCATGGTAGGGAGTTACCGCTGTTCCTGTGGTTGCAACAAACGCTCACCAGTTATTAGTTCAAATAATATTGTCCATATAGGATGGAGTTGGGAAAATAAGCAATCCCAGATTTTGAACAACTTAACCCTTCGGTTTTAGAGTCCCTTCTGATTCAAAACCTACAGTGTTTAGATAAGGTCTGGTTCTTCAGCTAGGTGGTTTGGTGGCTCAGATCTCTGTACATGAAAATATAGCCACAATGTCTGCAGTAAAGACAGGATCTTTAGGGTTCCTGCAGAACTACTTCTCAGGTAAACTCATTATATTTGTAAATCTAGATGATAGTTTTCTGAATAAATAGTGTTTGCCGCCATAGTGATCACAAAAGCAAGATAATATAATCCTGGGCCAGGATGGAGGAAGGTAAGTCAAGTTTACCAGAGAATCATAACTTATCAGCAGGTACCTTTGTTTAGTGTTTTTGGATCAAATGACAGTGCTGATACTAAATGGACTCAGAAAACATTTAATTACATATACACACAATTTTATAAATTATACTAATTCCCTGTTCTGTGGCAGAGATGACACAACCCAGAAGAGAACTCAGGTGGGTACGTTTGTGTGGCCGTGCTCTGTGTAGTCCTAGTAGCACTTGTGGTAAAAGCAAGGGCTTAGGGTCCCATGAGATTCCTCCCCACATAACTATGGATATAGTCAGATATAGAAATGGATAGAAAATACCCAGTTCTTATTCAGCTCATTCAAATTCACTTGGCATCTAAAATGAACCGTCACCATTGCTGATGCTCAGAATTTGCTTGTCCTTTGCAACTTTCACAGTTTATGCTTAAGGATCTCCTCTATTCTTATAATAAACATGATTCCCCTTCCTGTAGGGTTAGCTAAAGTTTGCATATTAACACTCATGTCAAGTTGGCTGAATTTCTGCTAACTGTTGATGTTTGTTAATTCCTACTTCCTAATACAAATAGGAGTCATAGATGTCAGCCTTTGGACCAGGCTTCAACTCAGTTGTCAAAAGACTGATAATTTGACCATTTTGAGTTGTCTTCTTGGCCTTTGCACTCAGCAGAGATTGGATGGGTAGGTTTTACATCTTTTTATATTAGTAAAAAATAAATAATATAAAACAATTTATGAAGTCTCCATTTCACAGCACAAGCAAAGCTCTTGGCCAGAGTCATGTGAATAATTATTTTTTGAGTTCACATTTAAACCACATAATTTTATTTCTAATAAATCAAAATCTTTGAATTTCCTGCTTTTAAATTGACGGTAAGACTCAAATTATGATGAAATCTGGGATTTTTTTCCCAACACCATTTTTATCTCTGAGAAGGAGCTTTAATCACTTTCACTTTTTCTGCTCTAGAAAATTCAACAAGCAAGAAAAAAAACTAATGAAAGTGTTTATGTAAAGCACAAAAATGGAAGTAGTTGCTAGAATAGTGTTTTTTAAAATATAGCTTAATGTGTTTATGAAAATGCATTGATTTACTGACAAAATAATAGCATAATAGACAAAATGTTTACATACAAGATGTTGTAAAGAAATGTGTGAAGTGCTGCAGTCTTCTTAGTGAAGGACCTTGAGGTGGAATTTAGATGAAGCTGTCAGACCTAGAGAGTTTTTTAATCCTGAAGACAAAGGCATCATAATTTCCTCTTGCCAGCAGCTGAACTCAGCTACATTCAGATAAGAAATTAGATGTCAGACCATATGCTAATTGTAACCTGAAAAAGTTGTCAAGACAAATAACCATGGAAGACATTAGCCAAAGACATAACTCACTCTTTGTGCCTGAAATCTGTGGACTTCAATGGTGCTCTTCAGAAAGTTTTGAAGTCAAGTCTAAAGTGTATTGAACTATAACTTACAGGAAATCAAATAATCAACATCTAGATGAAATTTTAAGATAAAAACCAAACACAGAATCACACAATCACAGAACAGCTGAAATGTGAAGGCACATCTGCAGATCATCTAGTACCATTGCCTCCTTAAGGCAAGGCTAAGCTAAAGCAGATTGCCCAGTTCAATATGTAGTTGGATTCTGAATATTCCTAAAGATGGATATTCCATACCATTTGTGGGCAGCATGTTTTAGTGTCTTACCCAACCAATGGTTAAAAATTGTTCTTTCTTCTGCTTAAATGGAATTTCCTGTGTTTCTGTTTGTGCCCATTGCCTCTTGTCATTTCACTGAACGTGTCTCGGAAGACACTTTCCTTCTTTTATGTTACGTCAGTACTTTGAAGTACAAGGAAACCAGGTTTGGAATCTTTTGTCTGAATGAACACACACATCAGCGAGCAAAGAGGAGCGGTTTCTGGACAGATATTTTTGCAGCTGTATTTTAATTCATGAAAATTGTTGAAGTCATTAATATCACTTAGTATTACAGTCTCATCTAGAGGTGCCAACTATGAACAGTTCTGTAAACAAAGGAAGAAAGAGATCTTGTTATTAAGGTGTAATAAACGATATATAAGAAAAAATAATAAGAAAAATTTCCTTCATTTGCATCTTAGACAGCTGTCAGAAGAAGAAGCAAATCCTGCTGCTTTTCATTCAAGCCAGACTGCAATTTTTTGCTAGAAGCATTTACACTGTTTAAATTTCACGCTGTACAATTCCATGCTCCTCACTAATTTGTCAATTATTTTCTGGTGTATATGTAGACTCTTATATGAAATAAGATCCAAATATGTTTTTATTTTAGGATTTATTTATTTAATTTTAAAGTAAGATAATTAGTGTGCTTTCAGACTATTATGTTTCATATGTGTGAACAAGTTAATAAAGCCTCATGGACTTGTGACCCTTTTATAATTATTTATACTCATTAAATGTGATTTATATTTAAAATAAAGATCAAAGTACTACTGCACTGTTACTTCAGTGATTTATGGGAAAGTAAATCTGCAGTAACTACATTTATCTTATTACATGCACTCCTTAGATATCATACTTTTATTTCAAGTACTTAGAGTTAACATAATGAAAACTTCTCATATACTTCATATAAAGACCTTTTAAATTATCATAGCAGAAATGTATAGATCTTCTTTTACCCATATCACATTTTTACTTATATCTTAAAGATAGACGGTGGAATCCTGGCTCCAGCAGTGTCAAGAGACATTTTGATTGACCTATTAGGATGCATGGCTGAGCTCTGGTTGCTGGTTCACCCCTCTACACAGTAACAGTGACAATCAAAAGTACTTTTGCAAGCTATTGTGGCAGGTGCAACCACCCTGACAAAGACCCAATAAAGACCAAGGCTTGACAAAAACCTTGGAAATATCAGGGCTTGCCAAAGAACCAGCAAAGACTTGGACCATTTCACTATTGAAACCTGATCACTAACTGTTGCCAGGCACACAGCACAGGAAGATGAGTCCCCAGCCAATTAAAATTGACCACAGATCAGACTCGACTGTGGTATAGTATGGGGTCCTGACACAGACGATTTGAGTCAGTTTGTGCTCAGAATAACATGTCTGTGGTTAGGGATCTTCCTCATGGATAGGGATGTCACCCAAAGTAACATCCATGGGTTGAGTGACCTTATCTTATAGATAAGTTATTGCGCACTTTTTGGCTCATCCTTCCAGAGAATTATTCACAAAACTTAAATCAGTTGCTTAGTAATATTCCTGCCTGATATCTGAACTTGTGGTTTATTTTGTTTTGTTGGAGTACTAAGTAAATCGTCATTTTGAGTGGTTAGTTTACTAGTGCCTCTATGATAGCTCTTACCCATAAAATTACATCATACTAGCTACAAATATCTATGTCAATAGAGATCAATATTTACGTGCTATGAAAAAGTGATAAGAATTTTTGGAGAACATTAGCACATCTTTTTTCATTGTGGAAATGAGAGAAAAGAAAACTTCATTCTTAGAACCTGTGTGTTCAAATCCCAAATTTGTAACACTGGAGTTGTCTTGAATTGCATTACAAAATTCAGCAAAAAAATTATATTTTTAAAATGGAATTATTTATTATTATTTAGTTTAATGTTTAGATGTGCTTCTGATGCATAAAGCAACTTCCCATTTTCACTAGCAATATTCTGCTATATCCTTTTGTTTCAAGGCATCCTGCAAAAGTAGTGGATATGACTTCATTTTACAGAACCAGCTAATTAAAAGAAAAGTGATAACTGAAAAATATCAACACATTCATTGACTACATTCTGTGGAAAAAAAAGCCTTAATATTTTTGAATTAAATTTATGGTTATTATCGATATCATCACACATGGAAATAAGCAACCAGGAAACAGCAGAAAATTGAGTTTTTTCACATGATAGGACACACAGAAAAGTCTGATTCATATTAAAATCTCCAGAAAAATAGAAACAAATGAATGGATCGAGAGGAACACTTAAGCTTCCAAGAGTACAATGTTTCTATTTACAGGGGTTTGGCACTAAACAGTTCATTTTTCTTACACAAATTTTAAATTGTTGCTGGCCTCATCCATTGTGTGACAGGAATTATTTTTCCATTAATTTTTAACAAATGCTATTTCATAATTCTCTCTGGGTCCCTAATCACTTTGCTTCTCAGTTTCTATGATGCATGAAACACGTAACTTTTATTACCTCACTGAAAGATTTTGTATACAAGTTCACGTTTTATGTACTTGGCTTTGATCACTGCCACAGGCTGCTTTTATATAGGACAGAAATACAAACTATAAAACATCTGCCCAAGGAACTTTGACCAGGAGCTTTCAACATTGGCAATACTCTGCCACTGATAGGTCACCAATTACAGAGCACTTACTCCCTTTGTCTTGTAGCTTCCACTTTAAACTCTACTTCATAAAAATTTGTGTTCTTAATATGTGAAATACAGGAAGGAGGGAAAGGGAAGGGGAAGGGGAAGGGAAGATTTCTTGTTTTCTCGAAATCTTTCTATCAGTATTCCTTATATGCTGATGCACTTACTAAAGACAATAACACACGTAAGTTTCATTTAGTAGTTCTTTTCAATCCTAAGGATTTTTAAATGGTCATCCTTCTTTACCTATTAAACAAGTCAGGGTGATAACTATAAAATTCTCTTATCAAAACTTTCACAAAATGGTCAAATGAACCGTCTGATTTCCAAGGTAGCCATAATTCATTGTAATCACTTTTAAATGGTTGTTCTCATAGTGTGTCACCTTGCTTCCAGTGTTTACACAAAGCCTGTCTTTTTCTTTAAAGTCAAAATGTGACTTAAGATGAATTTTTACCTCCTTTGACCTTCCTCTCCCTTTCCCTTTGTCTTGCAATGCATTAAGCTTCAACATTTTTTAAATTACGAATCAAGTAAATCCTTGCAAGTTTTCCTTGTACATCTTAGTTTCTTTAAGAAAGGTAGGAGGGTTGCAAATGAGTTTTCTCACGTGTTGCTTGCACTTCTAATCCTCTCCATTTTTTTCTTTGACAGAAGCAATACCTCTGACAAGCTGTGCCTTCATGGTCTAATCCTGATTATGCTTTTTACACGTAACTCTTCTGGAAGTCAGTGAAGGCTCCATTGGCACAGAAAAAATCAATTCTGTCATAGAAGATAAAATAAATACTTTTCAGCTCTGTATCGTGCGGAGTAATATGTATCTTGGCTCAGCTGACTTCATTTGATTGATTTGAATTTTAAAGATTTCAAGAAGTAGCTGCCATATTGCAGTTCATTCTTAAGTGTCCCAAAGTTCTAAGCACATTCTAGCAGCAATATATTCTCCTAATCTATCGTTCTGAAAATCCAAGTCATTCAAAGGCTACTTTATATGTGATGAGTATATCCTCTACTTGAAATCAAAACTTTCTAGAGTCAGAAATTTGTATGTTGACAATTTCTAGATAATCCATTTGTGTGCATCATTCTTCATTTGAATCTATAGTCTAGCTTGAAGACAGAAATTCCTACAGTCTTCCACAACACAAAGTGAAAAGTATATTACATAGCCAATGGAATTCAGATAGTGCTGTCGGCCCCCATACAGCTTGGGCAGAGTGTTACCAAGAAAGGAACTGAGAAAACACTGACCTCACCACAGAATGTGTTATTTTTTATTTAACCTAACTCAGTGGTAACATAAATTAGATTGTCACAGTTTGGGAATCACAAGTGAAAGGAAATATGAAGTGAGAATCAACCTTCCATGATGCATGTGATAAAGCATCTTGATGAAAGAAACTGGCTCTGCATAGCACCTATAATATTGTAAAAATTGCCTTATGGGTTTAGAAGGCAAAGAAGAAAACAAAAGAAAGATAATCCTGAAGCAAGAATATCAGGAATCATCATAGTACTGGAGTAGAACAAGGTCCTGAGAAATCACACAAGGATCCAAACCACCCTAAAGTGACAATTAAGATCTCATTAATCTTGCTTCAACGAAACTTTGTGGCTTGTTGGCTTGTTTGGTTTTTTTTTTTGTGGTAGATGTTGAGTACATTATCTGCAGTTTTCAATAACAAAGTCACACGTTGGATCTAAATGCACTTGTTCTTTGAAGCCTCAGGATAAAACCAAACACTTAGGTGCCTTCCCTGTGGACATTCACTTGTTCAATCTCTTTAAGGGCCAGCTACTGAGCAAACTGACGTATTCTTTCAGTCTGCTGGTTTGATCCGTATGTGGCAGCAGCCTTTGGGGCATAACAAATGCAGAAACACTGTGTAATCATTTTCTATTTAGTCTAATAAGCCCTTTATTCGCATGAGATTTGTTTCAGTTTAAAGCCTTTCCGGGAAGATGATGCTTGCCATATACACTGGTGTGCAGTCAGGAGAGTGTTTCCTTTGCAAATGAGGTATGCTGTAGTATGTAGTGAATTAGGAGTAGTAGCCTTTGCACAGCTGCTCCCACATCACTGCTGTGTGAGTATAGCTTTGTCAGATGTCCATAGTATAATAGCAACATTAATAACTTCAGGATGTGCCAATCAGTTTGCAGAGATCTGTGTTTATTCTACCCCAAAGCAAGAGATAAATGGAAAGCAGATGATACACTTTTTTGCCACAATCACAGTTTAAATTTGACCTATGAACAGCTTAACAACGACTCTAGGCTGCATCACTCAGGATGTTTGGATACAAAGATTGTCCAAGGTGAGGTTAGTTAACACAAATACAGCAGAAATTAAAGGAGAGATTTTGAATGACATATTAGTAAACTAAATGAAGTACTAGAAACTGGAGTGAGACTTCATATACATAGTAGGTGGATCTATGAGGGCCTGCACAGGAATTCTGCATTTTGCACTTTGAACTGTACAGAATTGGGGTTCTGGGAGAAGTAAACTTTCTGTCCAATACAATGTGATCATATAACCATAAAATTAGGTATGTTTTGGATGACTTCTGGAATTTTAATTCATTCCCTGCTCAAAATAAGATCATCTCTGAGATGAAATCAACTTTCCACAGTGCCTTAACAAATAGAGTGTTGAGGATCACAAAGTATACTCAAAATATTCTCCCTGCCTCTCTGGGCAACCTGTTCCTATGCTTAAACATCTTTATCCAAGCACACTCTGACTGCCCCTCATCTGTAACACCTCATTAGCTAGTAGCCCCCGAGCCTTCTTTTCTACAGCCTAAACATGTCATTTTAGTTAAATCCATCCTGGGAATTCCCTGGCACCTTATCCTTCATGTCTCTGGACAGGTTTTCTAGCAAGATTTGCTCCATACTCTTTCCAGGGATTGAGGCTGAGTTCACCAGCCTTTAGTTCACCACAGTCTTCTCGCTGCTCTTGAAGGTGACTCTCATTTCTTTTGCCAGTCAATAAGAACTTCCTCTGACTGTTATGGACTTTTAAAGATAACACAGAGTGGTCTTCCAGCAACAATATCCCTGGTATACTAGGCTGTACTTCCATGTCATCTCTTCCTATGGCTTTCTGCAAGTATAGTTTGTTGGAATCATGCCTTGTTAGGTTTTAGCTTTTCATGAATAGTTCTTCACTCCATGCTGTTGCTACTTGTTGTCTAGTCCTATCTGAATTTTGCATAGATTTCACATGAGTGCTTAAAGTAGAAAATTAATGCATGGAAACCAGCTAAAAATAAAATTTAATGGGAATACAGGCTCATTAAAGGCATCGTAAGGCACAAGACTCAGCCAGACAAAAGTACTGACCAGCAACCTGCTCACACACAACTACTTTTCTCTTTTTACCTTCTTTCTTTCACATGCTTACCCCTCCTTGAGCCACATTATAAACCCTCCTTTTACTTGTCTTTTGTCCTTTGCTGAAAATGTCTGCAGTACATTTCACATCACCCCAGAATTCCCTAAAACCTACAATAATAATTTTTACACAGTCCCCAAACTGGGTCTATATTCTGTAGCAAGTCCTATGACCTTCTAGGCAAATAACCATTTTAGTTTGCCTGGCATTTGTGCGAAAGGATTTCTTTTGTTCATTGATTCTGATGGGTTTCGTGCTGGTGTCTATGATGTAATCTTTATTCTTTCTTCTAAGACTATTGTCTTAGAAGCCACTCGAATTTCCATTGATTACCGTTTGAATAAGTTACAGGGGTTTCTCTGTTTAGTACTGCTCCCCCTATCGTTTCCGGGTTTATGTTGAATTGGCTGAGCCTGTGCCCAGACAACTAAGCAGGAACAATTTACAGTCTCAGGTATCCATCACCATTAGGTCTCAAGCTCTGTTATTACGTGGCTGATATTATTCTAGAAGCTGTTCTTGTCGTTCACAATTTCCACTATTTAAACTGCTGCTGAGCTGGTTTTCTAACTTTAAACCTGGATGTTTGGGCAATGTCTCTGTGCCCCTCATGAGTAGTATTTGCATTCACACTAACTCAGGAGCTACCTTCTCAGCCAGTCTGGATTTCACCATGCCAGTTCAACTTAGCTGCACACTGGAAAGGATAGAACTTGTGTTTTGAGGGAGGTCTCCTTAAACATTAGTGAGTTCTACTGAGCTTTTTGTCCTTCAGAGGAGTCTCACAATGCATCCAGCCTACCAGTTTCCTGAACAAGCCTGTTTTTTGAAGTCCTGGGTGATTTTACTGCTACCTTGTTACTTCATTTTTGTTAGAATCTTAAACTCCATCACCTCATGGTCACTGTAGACAATCCTGCTACTGATCATTCACCATTTCTTCCTCATTCATGAGTGACAGATCAAGTAGGATGCGACCCCTGGGCTATGCCTCCAGCACCTGCAGCTAAAAATTCTCCATGGTCTCCAGAAATCTCCTGTATCGTTTATGCCCTGACATGATACTGTTACAGCAGATCCTAATTTAACCATCTAGTGTTCTTAATGAATTAGTGCCATGTTTGTGAGTGAGAAATGGTGTTTTGCTTTTAAATGTAAATGTAACAAAATGTTCCTAAAGAGAATAAACATAATGACATTTTTTATATTATGCTTTTTAATTTAAAGAAAATATTGACAATAAGCTTATTTTATACATTATTTTGGTTACAGACCTAGCAAGTCCCTTCTCTATCAGCTGTTACATGAGCTTCTGTCTCAGCAGCCTACTTTTAAAATGCAAATGATTTTTTATAACATTTTTATTTCAAAATCAACCTAGCTAAAGAGTAACACTTAAAAGACAAGGAAAAGCAGTCCCAAAGGGCTAACGTGAGTAATGTGCTAATTATTTTCTGTGCTACAATTATATTTTCTGCCCTGAGAGAATGCAACAAAATATTACTGCATTAAAAACGTAAAAAAAAAGAAAGAAAAAAAAAGAAAAATATCTGTGCAAAAGAAATATAACTAAAAATATTAACCATTCCATTCCCCTAGCAAGTGAATTACAGATCACTAACATTTCTAATTAACATTGTCGTTACAAGTTCATCCAAATAATTATATTTCTAAACATTAACATGGCCAATATCTTCACCCACAAGTTTCCATACGTCTATGGAAACTTCAGCATCTGAAAGGTCAATATCTGAAATATCTGAAAGGTCCTAATACTACAAGAAGTTACATTGTAAAATTCTTTTCTAAAACTTATCAAATGATACGTGAAATAAAAATATTAACTTCCTTTATGTTATATATTGCATAAAACTTCAGAGTCAAGATGTTCTAGAAGTTCCTCTGAGTTCCAATTTAAGCATGGTCAGAAATTTTATTCTGATACAACAGATGCTTATTTTCCTCTGTCATGTTTACTTTCCTTTTTTTGTATTTGCAGAAAACGCCAATATTTTGTCTCTACTAGTGATATCAGAGGACTTCATATTCAATGTTTCTTTCAGTACAACTCACTCCGTGCTATGCTACTTCTTTATGCATCAGTTATTGTCTGCACTCCACCTTCTAGATCTTGATTAATATTTGCTTCTATGGCCCTGTAACAAACCTTCTGTTTCTTTGTCCAGGAAATCATGAGCTTTCTAAGGACAAGAGCTGCTCATCTGGTACCGTTTACCTTTGTTAAAAGAATCTTCTTGTACTCTCTGATGTGGTCAAACCAGTTGCTTTACGGATGACCTGATAACCTTCTGTTTTATACATTTTTATATATACAGGCATATATATAAGCAGTCTCTCTGGATAAGGAATTGAAATTACCACCACTATGTTAGAAAAATGATAAATATTCATATATGTTCGTCTGGGAGGTGAATTGTTAACTGTATCCCAAGGGTGTCCCATTCCAGTGTTTCAGGATCTTACACTGAAAGTGTTTCTAAAAATGAATGAAGTCCTTCAGATCCTTTCCACTTTCATTAACTTTACGTTGTTCAGTCGGTGATCCAGGAAATCTTAAACTCATTAATTATCAGCTACATGTTCCTTGAACTGAGAACGGACAAAGATATTTGAAGACATGACCCAATCCTGAATAAAGTCAGAGAAAGGAAGTGGGGAACAAAAATGTGTAAGGAATTTGATCATTACCTGCTTTTGCTTAAAGTGTGGGGAGCCATAGAATCATCAGAGTCAGACAGACCCACACAGGGAAAGCTTGCTTGTGCCTCCACAGAAGATTTGACCTTTCTTGATATTAAGCAATTTGAACAACTTTAAGCAGGCAAATTTTTCAATGGATTTAAGCTGTCGTTTAAAAGTTTTACTTATATGGATTATCTGTGTGTTTCATGTTAGTAGTATGAATACTAAGCTGGAAAGAGAGAAGTGGACAGGGGACCTATTAAGTAATTCTAGGAATATTAAGTGGAATTAGAGTCCTAAGAACTGGTAAAGCTCCAGACAAAAACATATATTGAAATAAATTATGGCGCATTATTTGAATAATAACTTTGACTTTTCTTTTCTTTCTTTCTATGATATAATGTTATGACTTTTTCCATGGAAAACCTCACTGTTAACAAAACTTTGATAAACAATCCAGCAGAAACGAAAATCAAAGCTTTCCTGTGTTTCGAAGGAACAACTTATAGAAAATAATGGACAGTTAGCTCATTAATTAGTTCTGTTAGAATCTCTGACTAATTTTCTAAAATCAATTAGGCAAAAATGTGCATTAGAATTTGAGGAAAAGATATTTGAAAATCAGTGTAAGTCTGTCAGAAATTTAGATTAGTTAGTTTTCTTTTTCCAGTCTATTTAGAGAATTACTGTAATTCTGAATGCAGCAATGGAGAGAAAAGTGATTAGAAATTCTTTATGCTAGCAGTGAGGTGATATATATTAGAGTAGTCATTCAAAAAATTATTACACCTGTTTAAATTTCGTTTGACTGATGTGATAATACAGGTAAAATAGCTTGAGGCAATTCTTACAAATGAAAACTGAAAATTTCATACAGATTTCACTAGATTTTCCAAATTAAACACAAATGAAGGCAATGTAAATATATCCCTTCTCAGAAAAAGTGAGCTTGCAACTAAAAGTGGTGTGAAAACTCATGCTGTTTTTCATAGAGCAGTAACATCTTTCTTTATGGACCATGGTAGGAAGAGAATCCTCTACCCCAGGCAAAACAGCATAAACTAGTTCACTTCCATGCTGTTCAGAGTTAGTCTTCTCTGGGGCTGATTTGTGAGCCTACAACACTTAGCATTTAGCCCTAGTGTCCTCTGGGAAGCCCGTGGTGCTCCTGTTCAATCTGTGTGCGTGTGTGCATGTGCTGTGTGCATTTGTTTTTCTGCATAAGGAGATGTCTATGCTGCAGCTTAAGAAAGCGTTACTTTTAAAGCATATAGTTAAATCTGTGTATTACTTACCCTTGTAAATCACACTGGTAGTTCAGTGGTGGCATTGCTCTTTGTATATGGACAAAAAGCCTATTATCTCAGTATTGCAGGATACACACTGCAGGAGTCAGCCTGCATTCATCTGAAGAGCAGCTGTAGTGAAGCATCCTATCATCAGTGATGCAGCGTTTTCTTTGAGACAACCACTTTACTTTCAGATTCAACTAGGGAGAGAGCTAATGTGCATGAAGTATTTATAATGAGTTGACCACAGAGTGAAATGCATAGCAAACCACAGTGGTAGTGTCTACATGTCTTCTTTGAAACCTAGTAGGGCTTTGTGTAGGAGTCAAGATAGGATCAAGATAAAGTGCCATTGAAGAATACCATGTAGGGTTAGGATGCCCTTCATCCTGGCAGAAGAAGTTCCACCAGAAGCTACTTCAGTCGCTGGTGCTTGTGGCCAGGGATGAGATATTATAATGTTCCGCTCTTACATTAAGGATCACTTTAGTGGAATAAAGTGTGGTGTTATTGGATACTGTAGGACTCCTGATACAGTTCTAATAGAGTAACCTGGAGGAAGTGGAAGATGAAAGAGGCAGGGCTAATACAAAGATTCCAGGATACAGTTAATTTACACCTTATTGGCTGCAACAGAGCTTTTGAACTCATCCAGAAAGAGGCAGTGATGATGTGCCACGGTAAGAGAAGGCTGTTCTCCTTGAACAACTGCATAATTCTCTTGGGCAGGAGAGGTGGGTAAGACAAAGCAGCAGCTTAAGGACTGAGTTTCACAGTGAACTGTGAACTAAATAATGGTTATCAAGAATAAAGGCCTGCACAGTCATCTAAATGCATGCTATACTTAACACAATTCAGTTTGCTATCACAGTAATGTAATCATAAAGCACTGAAAACGATGACACCTATACAAGTATTTTGGCCATGACAGTCTGTGGGAATGCTAATTAAAATAAAAAAATCCCTCTAAAAAAAGCAAAAAAGACTCCAACCACCACCACCAAACTGTGGCTTTTTTAAACACTAAAATTAATAAGGAATGCATTTGTATATTTGATTTTTAAATCCAAGAAAAGTGCTAATCCAGGAAGAAATGAAGGTTTTGCCATGGAAGATCATCTGCTCTGCCATTTGGGACTAGATCAATAAACCATTAGATCAGTTCCCTTTTCTCATCTACGCAAAAAGTACAGTGATTTGAAAGACCAGTTTGCATGCAAATAGGAATATAGATCTACTCCTTGTACAGAATTAGGGCAACAAGAGCCCTAGGCCTCTCAGGTTGACCAAAACTGGTTTGGAAACAGATGATTAATTGTGGCAGGTTTTATGTACTTGTCTCTTCAAATAAGGATGAGAGTATAGGTCAACTTTCTTCCACTTTGTGATATTTATGTTACATTCCAGCAGGGATTCACATCATTCCAAAACTCCCTCCTTATTCAAGAGAGAAGACAAGAGAAATGACCCCCAACTGTCCTAACCCATTCCAAATGTCAGGAGAGACAGATCAGTAACTATGCTTGCAATGGTGTCAGAGTCTGAGCCAGCTCAGCTCAGTTATGCCTGTCTGCAGCCCTGTGTTTTGAGCTACAGGCTACTAAAAAAGAGAGGAAGCACAGTTTTGGCAGCATTTAAAAAAACGGAACAGGACCTTTTTTGTCCCAAAGATGGAGGAGGGCTTCAGCTAACTTAATTCTATACTTGGCATCTAGAGCTAAGCTAATCACCCTATTTTCTCATTCTAGCCAGGAGAGAGATGAAGTTTTTCAGGGAGTGATTTTTCTGCCTTATTTTTAAACATTTACTTTACTCTAAGCTGTATTGCTCCAAGAAGGAACTGTTTCTCTCCACTGACTATAAAAGGAGCTGAGCATTTAATATGGCTATATACATTGTACAAGATGAACCACGCTCTAAATCCTCAGTTCATTTTTCTACAGTAGCAGTACTAACAGCTTAAAATAAGAAATTAACATCTGGCCACAAAGACACCATAAATCCAGGCTGATGGATTACATTTAGAGAGCTGTGGAAATAAAAATTATGAAGCTGGCTCGAGAAAGACAACAAATTTGTCACTATTGACAATGAAGTGACTATTTGGAAGAGGTAGCCTCCTTCCTAAGTTATATCCTAATGGACTGGTCAACACAAAGGGAAGGACATCAGATGGGGTGCTTACACAAATATACTTTAAACAATAGTTGGAGTCATTAGTTAATGAAGACCTCATACAAATTATTGTTCGCAATTCAGTAGTGTTCCCAGTAATAAACCTTCCGTCACTGGGCTGATACAAGTCATTAAAAATGATTGCATTCAGAACTCACAAGGAAATAATCCAGCAACATTTTGATCTCTGGTCTTATTTCAAAGATGTCAGCCTTCCTCTGGGTCTCAGTGTCATACAAATCTCTGACTTAGATGCCACTCTGTGACACAATGACTAATTGGTTTTGACTGCTTTTAAAAGGCTGTGACATTGTTTCTATTGGAAATGTACATAGTTCATGTTTTTGCCTTTATAAAAGCGATCTATTCCAAACCTGAAATCATTAGGACTCACTTTGTGTATTTCGCCTTAGTAGAGCCATTTTGGATTCACCACTGCCTTAAGTTGTGGTCATTATTTCAGTATTGCTGGGATATGCAGATTGATCATGCAAAGATATTGTGTTGATCATGTCACTGTTAAGATGGTGACAGTTATAGAAGATAAGATGGATTCAAATACAGACACTGAATCTTGCTGAGTTATGTGAGACCTTTAAATATTTGTTACTTCTATTAAAGTTACAGAAAAGACAATGCATGTGTTTGAAGGAGAGAAAAAAAATAAAGTTTTGAAACATGCAATGAATTGAGCAAGAATTTAATTTTAACAATGCCCTTCATTCATTTTTGTTTAGCTGGAGAGTGATATTGTAAGGAAAAAAGTAAAAGAAAATACAGTAATATTTATCATTTCTGGGAAGAAGTCATCTTCTCATTTACTCATTGTTTTTACTTACTGGAACTTTTTTTTTCCATTCTTTCCCCTCAGTGCATCTGACAGTTCTACAGAGCACATTAAGTGCCTTATTTATTACTCATAAATTAGCTGAGAATGTCTAAAGGTTTTGATACTTTTGTTATTAAAGTCTAATGATATTTTCTTGAAGACAAAACAGGAAGAACACATGAAGGCAGGGAAGAAGGGGAACAGTGGAGAAGCAGTCACTGGGGAGGATAAATAGACATACATATCATTTTATTATGTACTAAAAACCTAACAAACTTCTGCTACCATCAGGATATATAAAAAGATTTCAGCTGGGTTGGCAGGATTTTTGGTTTATGTTATTTTTTCCTTCTTTCTTTCTAATTTTCCCTCATCATGGTTTCATAGCAAAATTGTAAATGAAACAGTCATAGTGGTCTACATCTTTTAAATAAAAATGTCAGAAAAGAACTAGAACAAGGAGGGAAAAGGTCATTAAAAAAAAGAGGATCAAGGCAGGGGCAAGATTTCTCCATCTCTGACAGTGTCAGAATTTAGCCAGAAGAAAGAGAGAGATCACTTATACAGATCAGTGACAGATGATGCGAATAAAGGCTCATCTCTGCAGGCACAGAGAAGCCCAGAGACACAAAGGTAGGTTGTGGATCCGTGGCTCAGTTTCTTCCTGTACTGTCTCAGGAAATCCTCAGACCCATGGGCTGTGGGAAACACCCACCCAGTGAGACAATGGAACAGCTCTCCGGATCACTCAACGGACCAAGGGAGATCGCTGCTTGGGATTTGGGACCATTATGAGATGCAAGAGAACAGCAGAAGTGGCAATGGTCTGAGAGGGGTACGAGAGAGGCCACTGCCTTCAAGTTGACTACTGGAGTGGTCAAGAATTCCAAGGGGTCCACCTTTTATACATATATGTGTATTTTCTATTAAAGGATTTTCATCCTGGTTAGTTGGAGAGGATTTTAGCCTACAGAAGAGAAGGTTTTGGGGAAACCTTCCAGTACTTAAAGAGGGCCTACAGGAAAGTTGGAGAGGGACATTTTATCAGGGAATGTAGTGATAGGATGAGGGGTAATGATTTTAAGATGAAGGAGGGGAGATTTATATTAGAGATTAGGAAGAAATCTTTTACTGTGAGCGTAGTGAGGTACTGGCACAGATTGCTCAAAGAAGTCACAGGTGCTCCATCCTTGGAGGTGTGAAATGCCAGGTTGGATGAGGCTTTGAGCAATCAGATCTAGCAGAAGCTGTCCCTCTCCGTGGCAGGGAGGGGTTGTAATTAGATGGTCATTAATGTCCCTTCCAACACAAACCACTCTATAAATCTATGATTCTATAACAGGACGAGGTCTTTGGTGCTGTTTAGGTTCATGTGTTTTCTGAACGTTTCTGTCTGTGTTGATCTGTGAGGCTACCTGCACACATATGTGTATGTGTATGATTTATGTCTGTTTGTGCACATGCCTATTAGTAACACACAATCAGCCTTACTGCTGGTTGGACTTGGGGCACGGAGCTGTAACTACATCTCCTCTCTTAGTCTACCAGATTTGACAATTCCCTAGCGACTGGGATAACTGGAACTAGTTCGGAAACACTTCTCTGCAACTGCTGGGACCTGGTAGAAAGCTAACAAAATTGTATATTGCCATGGTTCAAAAATATTCAGGATGGTAGAAGTCTCAGCTGCACTAAGAGGCATCCTAAAAATGCAACCATCCTTCTGTTTTGCAGCTTTTTAGGGATTTAGAGAAATTCTGGCCCAAGGTGTGGAGTAAATCTGGGAACCAAAGCCTGATGGGGAGGTGAGCTGCCACTAAATTGCCATTCTGTGCATGAGTTGACAGCTTTTCCTAAAGTCTGATTTCTACAAAACAAGACTATTAATAATTAAGGAGTGAGTAAAAGCCTGTGTCACTCCTCTTCTATTTGGTATTGGCATTTGATGACAGCCACATTTTTAAATGTGGCTTAGATGCTGGGCTTTCCATAAAGAAAAATAAAATACGTGTGTCTAACTGAATTTAAACAGTAATCTACTTTCCAGTGTTCCTGATCATTTCCCATGAAATATTTCCTCCCAAGACAGCCTTCTTATCTATTCCCACATTTTTAATCTCATATGGGTGATGTGTCAAGTTTGATGTCAATGATGACTTTCTCTTGCATGTTCTATTATTCTATTAATTTATAGCTAATTATTTTGTTAACCGGTTGATCCTAGATCCTAGGTTTTTACATGTATAATCTGGCCCACTGCAGCCACTCCAGATTCTTGAAGTTTCCCCAATATGATCTATAAAGATTTTCAAGGTATGTCAGTAGGAGACTAATTGAACTGTTCGCCTCCCAGAGTTTTCTTTCTGAACATCTCTATGCAAAAGTTTACTTAGGCATCAGTTTTCCAAAGTAAAACTTCGTGTCTCTGTTGCTTGAAAAACACATGCAAAAAATAAGAAAGAGTCCAACAAGCGACATCTATGATTTACTTCTCACTGAGTATGAGACCTGAAAGTATAATAGAAATCACAGGGAGCAAAGAATGCAATTCCTTGCTTCTGGAATCAAGGTCAAGACATGAAGATTCATTTCTAATGAAAATTATGAGAGCAGCCGTAGGAACCCACACTACTCTTCTCCCAGAGGATTACCCAGGCAGAAATTCTTTCTCAATTTTTCTCGCTGTTCTCTGACCTGATCAATCCTGAGTTTTTTTCTATAAAGTGAAGTAATTTCACCAGGAATTTAACCTCCCATTTTATTGTAATAGGCTCCTTGTAAGGGAATATGTTGCAATGAGGACAAACAGTGTGTTTGAATCTATTCAGGCATAAGGGTTTGTTCTATGTGCATCTGCTAAAAAGAAGTTGATCTGCTTACACTTTAAAATAAACAGCAAATGTTGTATTGCAACTGAACAAGACTTTATTTACACTTTCTCTGAAAGCCACTAGGTTAAACTGCTTACATGTGATGTATCCTGCTTCCAGCTCCCGTTTAAGCTTATGTAGTAGAATCTAAGATGTTTCTGGGCTGGTCAAACATAACCTCTCAATTAACAATCTGTACAGCCAGAGGGAACATATAAACAGCAAGTCAGGGTATGACACCAAGCTGGGGGAAGCCATTGTTACCACGGAGGGCAGGGACATTATTCGAAGGACTCATGAGAGGCTACAAAGATGGGCTGACAGAAATCTCATGGAGGTTAACAAGACCAAATGCAGGATCTTGTGCTTGGGAAATGTAGGGCAGGTTCTGATTTAACTGTTCCCACTAGAAAGGACATGTCAACAAACTGGAGCAAGTGCAGCAAGGAGCTTTTATAATACAGCTAAGGTTTGGAACAAAAAGGTACCAGGAGAGTTTGAGTTGGTTTAGGCTGGAGAAGGAAAGGCTCTGAAGGCATCTAATGATTCGCTTCAACAACCTAATAAAGCTAGACTCTGCTCAAAACTATACAATGAAAAGACAAATTACAACTGCCAAAGAAGTAAAAGGGAAATTTCTGAGAGTTGTAAGAAAAAAACTCTTACGATGAGAGTGGCTATCTGCAGATCAGGCTGTCCAGAGAGGCTGTGAAGAATCTTTTTGGAGACATTCAAAACTTACTTTTTCACAGACTGGAACAACCTGATCTATACATGAACAGAGCACATAGCACCTCCAGAGGGTCTTTCCAACCTAAGCTTTTTCAGATTTCTGTATGTATACACAAAACTTGCACCACTCTGGAAACCTGAACTTCCTTGGATTCCAGATAACAGTTGAATAGGAACTTTGTGGATCATACTGTTGTTATTTGACTACTTTAGACCTACCTTAAGCCCTGATCTTATGCCTCACAGACCACTGTTCCTCCTCTGGTTCTAAGAACTGCATGATACATCATCAAACACATTAGAGAAAAATCTAAAAGGAATGGATACTCATGCTCCTATATATTGTGTTCTGTGTGTTTGCTTTCTGGTAGAGCAGGCTGAGCTGTCTGCTTCTTTGTATCAGAAGACTAATAATCAGTTTAGAATCTCAGACGTTTACAATTTTGCTTTCTCTCTCAAATATAACTTTGCCTCATGAAATTTCAATCTGTTTTTAACAGCAAGAAAAAACTTAGCAGCAATAAAACCTGAGGGCTTATATCAGGTCTTGACAGGTAAGTGAATGAAGAAGAAAGATATGAAATAATTTTCAAGTGTAATTCGGTTCCAGAATTTGATTTGGGATCAAAGTCTATTGTCTGAGGTAAGTATTTATTCCTTAAGGTATTTCAATTCTCTGCTGAAGTAAATGTAAGGAAATGGAACAACTGTCAAAGTACCTTAGCTTTAAGGCCTACATTGCTAACCATGACACCCATGCCCCAAGGCTTTGAACCTGTAAGTTCTTGTTCAACAAGGACAGCAGGTAGGAGGGGAAGCTGTACATGGACACAAGTAAGATTAAGAGCCAGTTTTATTTCTCCTTACAAAGTGTAAGTGAAATGTCAGTTTTCCACAAAACTGCTTTCTAATTTACAAGAACAGAAAAGAAGAAAGGGCTATTATTTGCCAAAGAATGTTGGATCTGACAAATTAGTGTGCCACATCCACAGAAAATTTATTTGATTTACATTCACCAAGGGCTTAACCTGTGCACTGAAATACAAAACTCAGCTTCAGTAACAAGATATTTACTCATCTGATCCTGCTAGGCCCGTTACAGCTATTCAGGAATCAATCGGTGCCGCATAGCTCAGGTTACTTTCTGCCCTCTGTTCTACATTTTTAGCTTATGCTTTCATGTGAAAAACTGGCAGCTGCCCAGATTGAAGGACCAGCTCCCTAAATTAATTGTGTGTGCTTTTTCCACTTGCCAAAAGAAAAGCTACCTGATCTTCCAGATTGATCAGGGTATTCAGAGGTTCATTTGCTAAACAAAAGCAAAGCAAAAAAAATACAAGAGCTATCTGGCTACTGTCTTAGGGAACATTCTTATTGATTCGGAAAATGTAGCTCTGTTTTTTTATGTATTTTTTCATCTTTTCATTGCACAGAGGTACATGTACTGTTCCCTTGTAACTCCATGAGCAAATCTGGTGGTCAGTGAGCAACTTTGACAGCTGTTGCTTGGGTTTATTTGGCTTCTTCCACATCAGTAAAATTTAGAGGTAACATAACTACATCCAACTTTAATTAAGCCGTTAACTATAAATGATTTAGTGATAGGCAACAAAGCACGTTTACCATGTTTCCTGGTAGGGCCAGATTTTGAGAGAGATTCATGTACTTCAATTTAGTGCCCAAAGAAACACTGTGTGTCAATATTATCCTCAGAAAGATGTTTTCAGTGATGCCGCACATGACTTGAGCACTTAGTCTGCTCTTGGCGCTATACATCCCATAGTATCTATACCTCACAAATTCTTCTTCAGGTAAAAAAATTATTCATAGCATTAGTACTAAGAAATACATAAGCTGAGTTTTTGTGAAGATTCATACTTATAACTGGTACCTAAAATAAGCAGGTTTTAAAATGTTTACCAAAGCAAAGTTGCATGAAAAAAAAATCAGAAAAGAAGATTTAGAATAATTTTATATATCTTTTATGTCAAGAAGAAGAGACAAATCTTGAGACTGGATATGAGGACAATTTTTCAGTTAATTAACCATGGAAAGCATATAATTTATTTATAATGTAACCATTTTATGGAATTTGCAGGTTTGCCTCAAAACCTATTGAAACAAAAGTCCAGGAAAATGAAATTTACTAAGATTATAAATTAACCTGAGGTCCTTCCAGATCAAACTCCCTGAAGTGAATTAATATCAAAATTGGGACTTTTAAAGATCACTTTTAATACACAATGGTGCTTCAGTGGAATGGAGAAAATAACTGAAGGCTCTCATTTGATTGTGATTTGTCAATAGAGGCTCCAATTTTTCACCTCCTGTTGAAGTTTTTTCAGTGCTGATGGAAAATCAATGCACTTCCTGAAAGGTGGGATTTTATTTCACAACTTTGAAAACAAAACAAGATAAAAAAGCATATTTATATAAGAAGATTTTTAAAACCAAAAGCATTCAATTATTTCCTATAGCTGGATTTTCCCTCTACAAATTAATTTTATTTCACTTCCTAAGATAAGGGTGCATCTTTATCTCTTCCCAGATATGGAGTGTTTTCGAGTGTTACTCTGCCCTTTTCTCCCATGTAGGAAACACCAGTGGAGCAAGAAGGCATGGAATAATGTATGGAGGGGAGGAGGAAGTGGAAGGAAAGGAGGGAGTGATGGTAAGGGTGAAGGGAAAGAAGTAAGAAGGAATGAAAAAAGGAAGTAAACCTTGGTGGCTTCTCAGTTCAGTTGCTTCCTTTTTTTTCTCCAGTATGTGGAAGGAGATTTTAGCAGTGCATCTCAGCCTATATCGTGGGTGCTACAGTCAATCCCTGTCACCCAGGGCTTTATTACATCTCAGGGGCTGCCCCTAGCAGAAAAGGTCCAAAGAGGTGAGACAGTTCTGGAAAGTTCAGGACTTTTTTCACTTTTTGGCAATATCATAGAGCAATGACAAAGCCTGTATGCTCCCTCTGTGCCCTTGCAGGAGGGTGATTTACACCCCACGGGCTAGCACAGGGTTTATTTTAAAAGAAATAACTTTCTTTGCGTTCTTTCCCTCATGCATCATTTAAAAAAAAAACATTAACAAACCTAAAACAAGATTTGTCTTTCCACTCAATAAATTAATTTTGACTTCTTGAATTTTTTATAATGTTTTAAAATTTTGTGTCCCTGTATGTTCTTAAAAGGACTTTTCTTTAGTATTACAAGGACAAATCCTTCCCCTGGGGAACTGATTGAAGTTTGGGTTCCTCATTTATCTCAAAGAATTTGTGTAAGTAAATTCTTCAAGAAGGAATAGCAAGTATTTTTATGTCTTTGGGATATGGAGATGAGATCTTCAGCAATGATTCTCTGATTTGGGGAACACTATGGTTTTATATCCCCTACATCCTGAGGCAGAGAGAAAGAATGAATTGGGAAATGTGACTTTTTGTCCTATGCAATCTTCTGTGTCTCTAGTGTAAAAACATCTAGAAAAATGACAGTACCATTTCACCACCAGTGAAAAAGCACAGTGTATATGGGTTTGGTGACGTGCTTCAGTGCAGTGAGAAATAAAAATGAGACCTTTTTCTATATAACTTTTCTTTCAGGATAATGAGAAAAAAAGACGCACATGATGATTGCCCATAGTGAATAAGGATTCTTGCAGAAAATCAAGAAAAGTGCTGAAAGTCCTCTGTTTGTCATATGAGAGTCCTGAAATTTCAGATATTCAGCACTTTGGGGCTGCTTTTTTTCTTTTTTCTGTCTATTCCTTTTAAAAATTAGCCCTTGGTCTTAAGAACATTTCATTTGGGGTGTTGTATACCCACATAATGTTCTCTTTTGGTCAAAAAAAAGACAGAAGAAGAAAAAAAAGTTTTAGCAAAATGTATGCAATAAGCTCTGCTCCTGAGGGTGCATCCATTTTGAGTCACTGCTTAATACTAATTAATTTCCACTTGATATTTTTACAAAACCGTAATACCAAATATTTCCTTACTGCCACTGTTAATCCTACAACTAAATGCTGTATTTTAGAGTGCTGACCACAGTAATAAGATATTGTTATCACCATTCATTTTAGTAAACAACAATAGAAAAGGAGGTAAGTTACAAAATATAGGGGGTTATCTTCTGTTTATAGAGGACTGTTGTCAATTTTTCTTGCTGATACTAAACAGTCTGTTGCGCTAATTTTTTTATGAATAATATGTCTAGGCTTCTTGACTCCATCTCTAAATTTAAAAGCTAAGAATAAAGGCTCTAGACCGTATAACATTGTTTCGGAGTTCCAGTAACTCACCTGACAAGTTATTTCAAATTGCTGCTCTTATCACTCTACTTAGAAAAGAATAATGCTTAGCTAAAACACGATTTTCAGAATGGTATCCAAGCTCATTCAGAAAATCCATGAAATGGGTGGTGTCAGTGACCTTAATTTAAGTACCTAGTTATTGCTTGAGCTTGAAACCACTACTTAACTCTTCCTCCTAAATAAAGGATGTAATTCAGTTTTAGAGATGCAGATTCTTGACACCATCTAAGATGCCTCAGGTCATCCAAAGTGCCTGCATGTGAATGGAGGATAAGAAGAAGGACTCATGGAGTGACAATAAGAGGCCAGCAGGGTATTCCCTCATACCTACACAGTCTTTAAACACCTCAGCATCTCTCAAGAGGGAAAGATGAGATGATACCTTTAGACAACAGGCGAAGACCCTTCCCAAACTTAGGAAGACTTAAGTTCCCATAGAATTCTTCACTCTCTTGTTCTTCACTGCATCTATCAGAAATAGAAACACATACTTTAGGATGCCAGGTCCACCAGAAGCATAAATTTTGTATATATGTATAAGAAGGCTAAATGAATAGTGTTGGACTCTTCTGAGAAATAAATAATTACCTTAACAGTGTACTGAAAATACGATTCACATTCACTATTAAGAAAAATATATATATGTATAATTTGAATTCTCCTTCTGTCATTATCTAGCAGTTAGTCCTCATTAAAGCTTCAACATCTAGACTGAGGAACCCTTTCTTGGTATTTTTGTTTGTGACACACATTATTCAAGTTCTCAAATATCTCTTAGATAAATTAAACAGCCTACGCTTTTAAGTGGTCCTTTTTCTTAAGGCATTATCTCCAATCCTTTAATATTTTGATTGGGCACTTTTGTGTTTCTTCAGACTCTTCAAGATCCTTTACAAATTGCACATTCAACCACTGGACATGTTATTTTTTTGGGCAGTGGATTAGGAGGTGCTTATATCCCTCTAGGGATCAGGAATAGGACACTAGGAAATATAATGAAGTTGCACCACAGAAAATTCAGACTGGACATTGGAAAAAGGCTTTTCATTGAGAGAATTTCTTAAGGATATGGTTTAATAAGGGGAGAGGTACCATTGGACTTGATGATCTCAGAGGTCTTTTCCAACCAGACGATTCTATGATTCTATGATTCTGTCTGTCACTGGAAAGCAAGCTCCCCAGGCAGACCATGGCCATGGCACCAAGCCTGTCAGAGTTCAAGGAGCATCTGAACAACACTTTTCATCATATGGTTTAGGTTTAGGTAGCCCTACAGGGAGCAGGGGGTTGGACTCGATAATCCTTATGGACTTCTTTAAACTTGAGATATTCTATAATTCTGTCCTTCTATACATAACAATAACTGCTTGGTTCATTTGCATATCTATTTTTACTTTCAAAGTTTTTTTCTACCTCTTTTTCCAGTGTTATTGCAAGGAAGATTGATGTTGAGCTTTTGTTTTAAGAGTTATTGCTTTCAAGGGAAGAAACTTATTCTTCTTTCTTTAAGGTTGCATGACACAGCTTTTTTCCCAAGACATCTAATTTTTCATTAGGCTCTATAAAATAGTTCAGACTAGCCTTGTAGCTTTGTATGACTGCCTCTTTTTACCTTTATTGTATATTTTTGAGTTATTAAATAATTTTACATTCACTTCAGGTCTTTAATTCTGATGTTGAATAACCTAGTATCCAAATTTTCATCTTCAGACAGTCCTGCTAACATAAAATCCAGAATGACCTGGATGTTGACTTATCAAAATTTCAGACGGATAGTCTTAATCCTTTTATTACATACATTATAATTTCTGTGCTGGTATTTTCAGTTGAAATATCATGTTACCTTAAGTGAAATTTCTATGCATATTGGATTAAAGCAGATACCTTTACCAGTAAGGCTTGCTATCCGAGTGACACTTGGAGGAAGGAGAGATAAAGAATTTGTTTACTTGCATTTGTGGCTATGGTAAGGCTAAAATACCTGAGAATTCAGAAAACCAGCTTGTACTGTTTCTTGACTGCAAACTTACAGTTTCATCAGTATCTTTATTAAATTTTCCTGCAGAACTTCCAATTATCATTGATGTTCTTCATTATAAATTTAGCGTTCCTCTTAGTTATGCGCCCAAGTTTACTTCCTTGGAGTCAAATATCCCTTTTGTAATTTTGCATCATTTTTTTGTTCAGAACATATTCTAAATGTGAGATCTTGATCACTGATTTCTAGTTAGCTATCAGCTTCCAGTTTAGTGGATTCATCTTTATCAATGATGATGATATATTAAAAAAAAAAACAAACCACATTAACATTATTTTAGTTACACAGAGGAGGAAGAGTGAAATTAAATGACTCACTAAAAACTATTCAGAAACTATTTGTCAGAGACAGTATAGTACAGATCTTCTCAATCTACTGCTGCCTTCAATTAAATATCATCACATATAGTGTTGGTCCCACATCTGTCCGAGGCATTTTCACACATGAGCAAAAATAGAACTTTTCATGTGAAATGCTATTCCCCAGGTGCTATGTCTTCAAAATAATATATTTTAAAATATCATAATAATTGGAAGGTGATGTTAAAGTGCACCAAACACTCACAATGTAAACACCACTATGAGATGCATTTTTTTAAATCTAGTCACTAGAAATATTATCATAAAATAGTATGAGAAATTTTAATTACTTAGTGGAATGACAGAGCAAACATTTAGTTACTCAGTAATATTTTACTTAATACAAATTCATGAAAAACCTAAAGTGCAGTTAAATTAAGTTCACATGATAATATTCACAGTGATCTAGATTGTTATAACATATTAGTAAACAGATATTTCTGTAAATGTCATAAATATTTGAAGAGCTGCACGAAGATGGCAGGATCCAAAGCTACTACCACCTCTTCTTTATGCAGATGAAACTATCCAATGTATTTCAGCACTTTGATTATTGTATGAGAAGAATAAGGGTTTACTGGGAGCTTTGCTGAAGACAATGTATTTAAGGATTGAATTACTTTGAGGAAATTCTAACAGCCATGGTGGGTCTTGTGCTGAGGCTTGTGATACCCACATATCAACTGGAGTGACCACAGTGTAACACTAGACCTAAATACAGAGAAGAACATGCTGGAAGGCTCTAGGTCTGAACTCTTCCTTGATATAGCTCCTAGACACATGTAGATATGCCACATGGTGGGCATGTCAAAACAGATGTAAATTCTTTTCATTATGCTAGATATAAGGAACCATGGTAGTGAGTGGGTGTTAAACGTCTCCATAGATTGAGATCTGTGCACCATGCTACTACAGTTATTTGGGATCTGTCTGATGTTGTGTGTGAATGGGGTTGCCAACATCTGAAGGAATATAGATTTATTTGCTATCTGTATTTATCTTATTGTGTTGTTGTCATTACTCTTGTTATTACGGAGCTTTTAATACATCATTTTCTGCTGTGCCTTTCTTATTGAGATCCCTGCACCCTCCTAATGCAGAATGGGGCTAAGGAGAAACAGTAAGACTTTCATAACCTCCATAAATTGAAATTCACATTTCTCCTGCTTTACATTTTGTAAGAAATGGAAGAGTTTTGCAAAAATAGACCATCTCAGGATGTGTTTCTGACTTCTAGCCCACAGGTAACTTCTTAGTTCACCAGAAACAGGCCAGTGCTGCAGGCTTATTTTATCTTAGTTCTTTAACTCTGCTATTCTATGTACACACAAAAGTGTTATTTCAGTTATGAGCCATGTTTCCTAGCAGATCTCCAACACACAACAAAACTGACTACAGCGCAAGGAACAGCTGTAGTGTAAATATTCCAGCTACCATATTGGCTGTCAAACTAGAACTTTGAAACATCAGACAAGGCAGCATAGTCTTGTACAAAGTGGAAAGAAAACTGATTTAGCTGATACAAGTGTATTTTCTGTGGTGATCACATAAGTCAGTTTTAGAACAGTTTACTTGAGGTATGTTACCCTGGAAAGCATTTAACTTTTTTTTTACTTTTATGAAAGAGAAAATGATGTTATTGTTTAATAAGTCTAAAGTCTAGCATGACAAATTAGCATCTAACTTAGGCATGGATAAACCCCATATGGAGTGTTACATATGCGTGTGGTAGAGAGAGAAGGAAGGGTGGTGTTCAGAACAGAAGAAATTGCTTGGAAATTGAACAGTCCCCCAAAATGAAATATTTTAAACCTGTAACTAGTCAGTAGAGAGCAATAAAGGGTTGCTGACAGTCTTCTTAGCATCTTCTGGTTTGACTAAATTAGGTCCCTAGACTAAAAAGACTTCTGAAAGTATTTGGAGGTTTACCATTCTGAAGAAGATTTGAGCAAACTCAAGCCATTGTCATAGTAAGAACAAATTGCATCGTCAGCAGGCCGAGATGTGGAAATGTCTGTAAAATAATAGAAGTAAAAAATAGAATACAGAGGGGAGAGTGAGGGAAGAAAAGGAGAGAATACAATGAAATACTTCACAAGAATATGCACATCAATCAACAAAATGTCTATTTTGAACCCCCAGGCACACAGGGACTGATGTCTGTGGCATTTTGTTCACTATAGACATTGCAGAGATTTAGTGTTTTATAAAAATATATATTATACAGACATTTTTTCCTAGTCTGTTTCTACTGTAATTTATTTGTATTTTGACTGCATTAATCGTATACACATAAAATATATGTCTGTAAGTTTCTATACGGGGAACTCACCTAGGTTCAATTTAATGGAGTATTCTGCACTGAAAAATCACTAAGTAAAATCCTATTAGGGACTAAAGCATTAGACTAGTTATTCATCTCCACACTTGCTTTCACTTCCTGTCAGAATACAGAAATGACTGTAAATTAAAATTAAAGAAGTAATAGAATAAAATTAAATGCATTAAAATAGAAAATTAAAATAAACTTGTAGTTTGGATTAGCAAAACAACTTCTGTGATGTGTTCTCCTGACCTGGATCTGAGCATAACATTAAAGATCTCTGGTTTTCCATCTGTGTTAGAAAGTGTTCTAAATTCTGTGTTCTGTAGAGAGATAGGAGGCACTTTCTCCTGTCTTCTCTTTATAATACATTCTTTCTCTATTGGTTGTAGAAAACTTGTCTAGTGCCTGGTGTTTAAGACTTGTGAAGTGCTTAATGGTGACATCCTTTTTAAAATGCTCCTGCAAACGCAGACAAATATTTAGTTGTGGCTTCATATCTTGGCATACGGATCCTCCAGCCTATCAAGATGAGGCAGTTCTGGCCACATGCCACAGCTTAGAGTAAGACACAGGCCAGGGACAGACCCACCTATATGATTACAACAGTGTGGTACAATAGAGCACATCAATTCAGCCAGCACCAGTGGAAACAAAAAATACCTCCTCTCCCTAACGATTTAATGTCTACAAGCTGGAATTTTATGCCATCCATGTTGAGTCATGGGGCGGGGAGTCTGGATTATGTTTGGGAGGTCATTTCAGATGGCAGTTTGGAACTATGGAATCATGTAAAGGACCTCAGGAAGTTTGTAGTCAAAAATCCTGCTCAAAAGCAAGGGAAGCTATGGAGTCAGACTGAGATGTTTAGGACTTTATCAGGCTCAGTCTTTAAAGTATTACAGTAAATGCTTGCTGCCTTTATTTCTTTTCCTTTACTTTCCTTTTCCTTTTTGTTTTTCACTCATTTTGATTTTTATTTTTATTTTTATGTTCGAATTGCTTTCTTTGATTCAGCAACCATAACATGTGGGGTTGCATACAGAAAACAGTGTAGTCAGACATATGTCCATTACGTCCAGGCTCTGAGCCAGCTAGATGTGAAGGATCCTAACACTACGCAATTGTATTAGCTCCAGGCTGTCTCGCTAAGTACTTTTAACCTCTCTGCAATCTCTTCTCTGCCAACAACATCCAGTGTTGCTGTTCCCTAAATAACATTAAGATCAAGTGAGCTGTTGCATAGAAGCTCCCTGCATACAAGCTGCTTTCATGCAGAAAATAACCAGGAAAGCATACAGGACCAATTCGGAGCAGGGCATCAGTGTTTGAGGTTGGAGTTGCCCTATTTTATTTTGGTTTACATTTGTTACTTGGAGAATCTTAAATCAAATCCTGGATTTCCCACCACATCAGGAAATATCAACAGTTTTTAGTGTTATTTAAAAGTTAGAATCATGCTTATTGGTTTCTGAGAGTCAGAAATAACATGTACTGTGTAGATGTCCAACTTGGTTGGTTCAAAGACCGAGTATACAGTCCAATTTCAAGAAGCAGGATATCTCCTGCGTTTGTCTTATTCCAGATCATGTACAGCCAAGCCTCCTGTTCACGACTGGTTGGATGTTCACTTCCTCTGTCACTTATGGTGGGTCAAAGATGATATCAGACACTCCAGCTCATCTTTTTGGTTTAGAAATGGCAAATAAAGGCAAAGAAGAAAGGAAAGCTACAAACATTTTATATATTTAATAAGATGTGGTATATTAGCTGAACAGACATGGCAAGAAAACAGAAAGATGCATTTAACAATGCAGTACATAGTTAAAAAAAAACCTGTAAATACTGTTACATATCTTAGTTGATTTTAAAAAAGTAACTTGAACTATTGGTCATGGTTTCTGTGATTTAATTGATTATATTAAATAAACAAAATGTTTGTAATAATTCCTTTCTTTTTTACTCCAGCATTTGTGTTTATTTTTTTCCCCACTGCATTGAATTTATCTAAGACAGCTGTACCTTTAAATACATAATTACTTTCCTTTGCCTACTGCTGCAAAGCTTTCCTTGGGGAAAAGGTATCAGAAGAACAGTTATCCACACCTCGGATGAAGTGGAAAATGTAGTTGTAAGTGGCATTTACTGCTCTCTTCGGTAGCAATAATCCAACCATTGAAATGTTACTAAGATTGCTTCTTTTGACCCTTTTTAAGAAGATCACAGCTTTCAGCATTTCAAGTACCCTTATCAAGCAGACCCAGCAGTGGCTTCAGGAAAGGCATTACCTGATGTGGGAAGCTTTAAGGTGTCAGAGAGAGTCAATCAGCCTCAGTACTAAGCAATTCTTAAAAAAATTCCTTTGCTCTTTACTTTGCACAGTTGTTCCTGTCCTTGTTGATGTGAGGGTTGTAAGGTTGGTTGAAGAAAGAACTTTGTGAGTAATGTACAGGCTCTTTCTCTAGGCAAGTGACTTTCACGAAACATCAACTTACTATGGCAGCTAATGCAGTCCAAGCATTGGAGGTGATGTGAGTGAAAAATCCTCAGAGAAGTCTACAAAACACTAGGCAACCTTTAAGGTGGTCAGAGTAGAAATCAGAAGGTCCCCTCGGCATGGTGCATGCAGGATTTAGAGTATGCACTAAGGTCATGGAAAACTTCCTCTTTTCTCATCTTTTCTATTGCAGTACATCTCTATGTTCAGAGGAAAGATAACTTGATACCGTGACCTACAGAAGCAGATGAAGGTACTCCATGATTGAAGAAAACCTTTGTTAACATCAAAACTTATGTGTTGGTGAAGAAGGAGATGTTAAGCATGATTAGCTCTTTGGGACAATTGGGTAACATTTTCAAAGTTCAAAATCACAGGGGGTTTGAGGCTAGTGATAAATAGAAAGAGAGATGTTGAGATTCTGGAGTGTGTCCAGAGGACAGCAACGAAGACAGCGAAGGGGCTGGAGCACAAACCCTATGAAGAGCGACTGAGGGAGATGGGGTTGTTTAGCCTGGAGAAGAGGAGGCTCAGAGGAGACCTTATTGCTCTCTATAACTACCTAAAAGGAGGTTGTAGGCAGGCAGGGGTTGGTCTCTTCTCTCAGGTGACCAGTGACCCCGTTCTCGGGTGACCAGTGACAGAATTAGAGGGCATGGACTCCAGCTTCGTCAGGGAAAGTTTAGCCTTGATGTTAGGAAAAAATTCTTCACTGAAAAGGTGATTGGCCATTGTAATGCACTGCCCAGGGAGGTGGTGGAGTCGCCGACCCTGGAGGTGTTTAAGGGGAGACTGGATGAGGCACTGAGTGCCATGGTTTAGATGATGGTTGGTGCAGTGTTGGTGTTGGTGTTAGTGTTGGGTTATAGGTTGGACTTGATGATCTCAGAGGTCCTTTCCAACCTTATGATACTGTGATACTGAGTGATCCTGTGATACTGTGATACTGTGATACTGTGACAGAACAAGAGGACATGGTCTCAAGCTTCTTCAGGGGAGGTTTAGGCTTGATATTAGGAAAAAATTTTTCACTGAAAGGGTGATTGGCCATTGGAATGCACTGTCCAGGGCCGTGGTGGAGTCATCATCCCTGGAGGTGTTTAAAAGCAGATTGGATGAGGTGCTTAGTGCCATGGTTTAAATGACAAGTAGGTGTTGGTTTTGGGACATAGGTTGGACTAGATGATCTCAGAGGTCTTTCCCAACCTTGTGATACTGTGATACTGTGACTTAGAAAAATGTAACATGAATTTTCTGTGCTATGAAGAGATCAAAGGAATTGCTCACTCTTTCTTGGTATATTGGGAAAAGAAATGAAGCAGAAGTAGTTAGGGTCATCTGTATCTATTTTTTCTGTTACCACAGTGTTTGCTTTCTGTGTTGTATATCTTGAAACTTCTACATGGATTAAATAATTTTAGACTCTGTCACAAATTATTTCAAGACCCATTGCCAAAAAGGTTGGAGAAATTAAATATCCTTATCATACTAACATGATAATTATTGATCATTAAATTGTTAATTATTTAGAAATGTACATTCATCTATTATTATTATTGGAGAGTTTTAAAAAATTTAAACAATAATAAGCAAATTCACATCTAACTGAAGTATTCTTGCATCATACACATAATCCGCTTGTATTTCTTTATGAGTAAGTTTCATAGCATGAAAAAGTATTAATATTGAAGCAAAATGTTGACCAACAATGTGCCCTTGACACAGAGAATTGTGTTTTGTAAGGTCAATCTGGTATTGCAGAATACTGTATATGGTATATGCTACCTAATATGTGGCAGAATCCTACATTAATTTCTGTTTTTCTGGATCTATCTATAATGTTTGTAAGTGCTCAACACAGAAACATTCAAAGGATTTGGATACACATTCAGTAAAGATCAATATCTTTTCAATATGCCTAAAATAGTCTAATGAGTGTCCTGAAACCCCTATGCAAGATAAAACATTGATTGGATTGATTCTTGTTTCAAACTCATTGATTTTTGCTGGATGTCAACTTTGCAAAATGCTTCTTAGAAGTTTTCAACTCTGAAACATCTACAGTGAAACTAAAACTCGCCTGAGTCAATAAAAATCTTTGATGTCCTTCTAGTGTTGACAAATTTCAGCAAGTGTGCAAGTTTTGTAAAAGATAGAACACATTAATGTCCATTGGTCCCTTCCTTCGAAGAGTGTGCTTCCTTTTGAATATTAGATGAATTCATAGCACCATTCAAAGGAGAAAAGAGAAAAGGAGAGGGAGAGGGAGAGGGAGAGGGAAAGAGAAAGAAGAAAGAAAAGGGAAAAGATAAAAGATTAAAGGGAGAAGATAAAAGGGAAAAGGAAAAGGAAAAGGAAAAGGAAAAGGAAAAGGAAAAGGAAAAGGAAAAGGAAAAGGAAAAGGAAAAGGAAAAGGAAAAGGAAAAGGAAAAGGAAAAGGAAAAGGAAAAGGAAAAGGGACATTTGAAGTTCCACTTGCAGTAGGGATTAAAGCATTTTCTTGGGAAGAGGAATTAGTAATCTCTGTTGAGGCTCTACCATACAGTGCCATAGGAAATGTGTGATTCCCAACTTGTGCTTTTGAGAAGACAAAAATTTATTAATGCTTTCTGAGAGAAGCAAGCTTTTAACTTCCAAATAGCTGAATCATCTTAGGATTCATAAACTGATCCTTCTCCTGAAACTAAATAGCAAAACTCTTTTCTAAAATAGGAAAGAAAGGAGAAAGATAGAAGTTTTCTGCAGAAGATAGCTAGATGAGAAAATAAATCTCTGCCTTTCAGTCAAGTAGTTAAAATGGTTTTCTAGAAATGGAAGCGTTTAAGTTCTTTCTTTCTAAGCTGTATCAAACATAGCTTTCTTCAGTAAATGCAGTAACAAAGTATAAGGCATTGAGCGTATAGTTTGCCTCCTATTGAAAACACTACACTTCATAAAAATGTATGGACAAATAAATGAATAAATAATAATCTGCAGCTGCTTACAAGTCTAAGAACAGAGAGACAATATTCCACCCTAAATGATTGCAGTTATGGTTTCCTAAAGTCTCAGCTGATGAATATTTATTAATTTGCAAAAAACTGAAACGGCTTCACCAAAAATTAGAAGGAAGTCCTAATATCTGGTCTCAAGGGACTCATCATAGGCTATTTGAGTGCAAATGCCTTAAGACAAAGGTCAGGACTCTATTTCCTGACTACTGTCTTTCCTTTAGGAGTTTCACTGTCATTAAATTAGAGACTCAGTCTCCTTTTGTTTTGCATGCAACCCACTTTATGTTTGACTCTTTAAATGTGGCTGGACATTATGAAAGTAATATCTGATCGTATCCTCTGATTAAACGATCTATGTGTTCGGCTGAGATGCTGGAAACTGGGATGCAAAATCCCTGCTTTAAATCAGAGGGTAGAGTTGATTCAGAGTTTCTTATATTCCAGATGAGCATTTTTAATTACTGGCTACTGGATGAAAAAGAAAGACTCACACCATTGATGAAGAAGTGGCCTGATTGAATTATCTGCCTCACAAGATGGTAAATTTTAAGGGGAAAGATGCACCAAAATTATTAAGAATCATCATCCTGCTGACAGTATCTGCAATTAACCATCTTACTTGATTTCACCTGTCATTGTTATGCCTTTTATAGATTATACTCTTAAAAGTTTAGATAGGTCATAACACCAGAGTGTAGATCCTTTCTCCTCACAAAGTTAGCTCAGAGGTCCCACCATAGATATGGAATCTCTCTCTTCCATAATTATTCATTTTATATCTAGTACAATGGCACAGAACAAGTCAAGGTCAGGATGAAGTTCAATTAAGAAAAAAGACAGTTACTATGATAATAACTAGGTTAAGGCACATATATACATGCCTACCAAACTTCTCAACATTTTTTTCTTCCCAGAAACAGAAGGAGGCCTGACACCAAAAACTGGTTTGAATGGAATGAAAGGTTTTCGCATATACATATGATGGTTCCAAAGTGAGTTATTCTGATTTATATATAAAGTAAGCCTGCCATAAGAAGGATCTATATAGATACGTAAGCATGAGCTGCTTGTGTACATCTGGGCTATATATAGAGATATTATACTACTATTTTGGTCATTGTCCTCACATCTTACTCACTGCCTTAACCCTTTAAAACATGAAGTCTTAGATTCAGCTTCTTTCTTTTCATCATTACTGTATTCAGTGAATAAGAAAGGTTAGAAGTACTTTTAGATAAACAAGATTTTAGAAAAAGCTCAAAGACTGTGTATGTCTTTCTGTGTGAATTATAGGATATTCCAGAATACATAATAAAACCAAAAGAAAAACATAAAACACAAACTAACAAAAAAAAAGCTTTTTGAAAAAACAGGAAATTTTCATTATTTTATATTTGAGATGCTAGTTTCATTGCGACTTATAAAGGCTAGAATCAATCATTTTTATATGGCGGTCTATTACAAAGAATATAGAAATTGTTGTGTATTTAGCCTTATTTGTGTCTGCTGAATAGAGAAGAAACTGAAGGATTAAACTGAAAAATAAATAAATGCTGTAAGCTGATCAAAATGTATGCCACAGGTCTTCAACTGCAGGCAATCAACTCCAAGTGATTATTTTCCTTACCTAGTATACATTAACAACTATCTTCATTTTCCTACCACTACTAATAGAATTTTTCAAATTTCATCTATATTTCTCTCTCACAACCTGTTGCAGCATTTCCTTGAAATGCAAAAACATGAGGTCATATTCCCCACACTCTAGTTCCCAACTGGATGTCCTTTGAGCACATCAGCTCTGTAAATATGATTAGCAATGCATGGCTAGTCTGTGCACCAGTACTTACCCAGAAAAAAAAGAAAATACAGTCTTCCTCATTGTTGGTTGGGAGTATTCAAGCACAGTTGATTCATTTGTTTTCCATCTGCATCACTCATTTAATTTTTGAGTAAAGGAAACATTTCAAATTTGGTACAAGATGTGTAGTTTCAGTTGTGGATGTGTTGATCTTTGATTCACCTGTCCCTAGTCTGTTTTGAAAGAAACAGCTGTTGTGTGATTCCTTCACTGAAAAGGAGAAAAAACTGTAAGAGAAAAGGAAAACATATAATCCCACTCAAGTCAAATGTGAACGGTGATTACTGGTCAATGAGCAAAAAAGAGGAGTGTTTTTTTCAGGGGCAAGCTCTTCCTCCCCTAAATAATAAGTATATAATAAGTAAATCCAAATCCATTTACTCTATAGAAAAAAAAAATATATGTATTAGGAGTGTATTTAACAGAGGCAACACATGAGGTACTTTTGTTTCTTTACTGACAGCACTAATCAAGTACTTTATTTAAACTGTAAGTCGGTGTGGGTTTGACAGTAGGGAAACCCATGACTGCATCTCCCCATCCTCATTGTAATGAGTTAAGCATCAGATGGATTAAAAGCAAAAAATAAAACGAAACCAAAAACAACATATCAATCTAAATTTGAATTGTATCTGTTATCAGCCAGTATCCCTTCAGTTAAGATAACTTGCCAGTTCAAATCAGACAGTGCCTTGTTTAATGAACGTAAAGCATCATCACCTCGGTACACAGCTGAGTTCAGGCTTTTTGCACTTGCGTTTACTTTTCCTAAAGGGCCAAACGTGGCACAGGCAGAGGATGAGGAAATCAAGGAGGGAGCAGCAGCAGAGGGAGCCCTAGTCCGGAGGAGGGCAGGAGGTGCTGCAGCCCGGAGCAGGGATCCCTTTGCAGCCCTGAAGAGACCCCGCTGGAGCACAGAGCCACCGGGCAGCCCGGGGAGGGACCCAGACTGCAATGGGGGGAGATTTCCTGCAGGAGCTGCGGCCACGGAGAGCCCGTGTGGGAGCAGGTTGTCCCTAAAGGACTGCAGCCTGGGTAAGGGCCCGTGCTGGAGCAGGGAAAGGTGTGAGGAGGAAGGAGCAGCTGAAAGCAGCTGTGATGGTCTGACTCCAACTCGCATTCCCTTCTTGTGGTCCTCGAGGGGATGTAAGTCATGATTAAAGGACTGACTTGGGCCTCAGAAAGTTGAAGGTGGAAATTTTTTTGTCTTTGTTTCTCAGTATCTGAATCTATTTTAATTGACAAAAAATTAAATTAATTTTTCTGGTGACAAGTGGCGAGTGATCACCCTACCCTTATGTTCATCCATAAGATTTTCCATCCTGTTTTCTCCCTATGTCTTGTTTAGGAAAAGGAGAGAGAAAGTAGCTGGCAGTCAGTCAAGGTCTACCCACCTCTATGTTACAGAGAGGAGCTAACTGAAAGTAGTAAGCTTGAAGGTATAAATAAAAGTTTTACCATAGTAAATCCTGAAGTTGTACGTGGCTGATGATGAGAAAATGTTCAAGGGTGGATGGATGCTGGTCTCTTACAGTTTTACCCAAAATATTTGATGCTGTCAGAGATCAGTACCAACAAAATCTAATGCAGAACTGTTGCTTTTTGACCATCTGATGCTACATGGAAATATAGAAATATTATTGGTGTCCATATAACTTTAGGACAAAGTCAAAGGTCTAAAAATATACCATCTCCTCAGAGCAGCATCAATCTATCATTTTTCCAGACCAAAAATGTCACTTAATATGTCACTGTCATCCATAAAGTTGTCCTCACAGTAAAGCTGGGGAGAATTTAGGATTCCTTCTATTGTGCTGAGCAAGAGTGAGAAAGTGACTGGGTTGGATTTTGGCCTTCAGACAAGTCTAACACACCAGATCAAGGATAATCTTATATCTGCTTTGGAGCTCCACACTCAGATCCTAAAGTTGATCAATTCTGACTGTAGTTTTGCTGGAGGTATAAATAGCAGTGACTACTGTATTCATCTAGAAAAGTGAGAAAGGGATTTGGGAGTGTCTTGGATTATATGACGGGCAAAGCTTCAGTAACGGTTCTGCTAAATTACACAGCCAGAAGAGTGTTTATCTTTCACCTGAAACATAAAGCCAAAGATGCCTGGAGTATGCTGATTGCCAGTAGCCTAGAGGAGCATTAATTCTGAACTAACATAGATAGATACATGGTCCACTCTTTACAGTATACAGAGACGGTGTTTATAGACCGAAATGCTGCCTCGTACTCATCTTTATTAGAATTTATTGTGAGTTCATAGCAAGTTCTGGTTAGAAATAACAGGAACTATGTCATGATAACTAATTCACACAAGGTCATTTGAAACAAGGCTCAGTCAGTTTGCCTGAGACACAGAATGGCTTTTCAGTTTCTTGTTGGATTTTAATGTGTGTATTGTCTCCATCTACTTCTAGCTCAATCATGGGTTGTTTCCATGTTATTTTGTTCTGTTTCCACATTTTCACACTTTCTTGACTTTCATGCAGTTCAGGGCTTAGAATCAGTGGAAAAGAACATCCAAGAGTTGGTCTAGGTCCAGGACAAACCAGGGATGTTCTCTGAAAGGAATGACATTATTAAAATATGGCAATGTTTCCAAATTAAACGCTATGGAGAAGTTCCCCATCAAGATTAACCATGATCAGACATAGTATTATGAAACTCCAGGCCTTATTTTGTTACTAATTGTATACCAGCCTACATTAACCTTAAGATTTAAAAAAATATGTCAAGTAAACTTCCAGCTTAATGTATGATCTAAGGGCAGCATCTTTCCAAAGTAAGTATTTTCCCCAGGCAAATACTTCAGCACAATAAAGAAATAAATGAAACTAAATTTGACATTGAGACAATCCCAAAGCACCTGAACAGTGTCAAGAGAAGGAAAAAAGTCATCCCACAGCTTCTGTCTAAAATCTAATTGATCAAAGTAACCTATTCTGATCTGTCTTGATTGTACTGCTTAGAGGACTTCAAATGAAAGCAGGAAAAAAAAGGAAACATGACACCAAGGGAGAAGTAAAACAAAACAAAGGAAAAACTGTCGATATTCACTCTGTGTGTCACTTTGAAGGAATTATTTATATATTTTAGTAAGTTATTCTACTTACTAGAATAAAAAGGTTTAATATGAACAAAAATGTTCAAAAGGGTAAATTAACTTGAAGATAGACCTTCAGCAGGTGTAAATTAGTGTAATTTGATGGAATTCATAGCCTGACCTCAAGCTTCCCCAGATGAGCATCTGTTCTATTGAGTGTTGTGTGTTTTAGCAGGCTAGGAATTAAAACTAAGCCATTCTAATAAGCTTCATTTTTCTGTGATTTTTCTGTTCTCAAGTCATGGCTGGTAACTTGTTAATAGCCCCAGCAACTTCAATTAATTTGTTACAAAGTCTCTTCTTATATTGCACTAGACCAAACTCCTTTAACCTTTTTCTATGACACATCTCAAAGGATATTATTTTTTCTGCTCTGCTTCTTACTAGCTCAAGGGCAATTATGTTCTTGCTGAGATATTGCAACAAAAGCTGCAGAAAGTGCTCTGGGTGAAGTATAACAAGTACCTTTCACAGCAATATACCACCTCCTAAGAATTATATTGCCCTCCCAAAGCACACTAAGATGTATTTTCTTTATTTTCTCTTTGGGAACCATATATTTCAGGGCACATTCAAAGGACTTTTTCGACATTCCCCCCATTCTTTCTTTTTTTTTCTTTGTGTTTGTATTTGGCCTCTTAAGCAATTTCAACTCAGAAGACTTTTTCATACCTGCTTGCATGGTTCAGCCTTTTCTTCATTATTTTTTTTATATAATTTTACTATGATTGTTTGCACTTGTAGCATTCAGAAGGTCAATAGCTAAGTGCTATTATTTTTTGCATATCAACAGGCAGTCCGTATTTCAAAAAGATTACTGCCAAATGAGGGAAGAGAATTAGTGAAGAAATTCAAGCCTCTCTGAACTCGCAATAAAGATCACTGCACAACAGTCAAATTGAAGTCTAACAAAGACACATTAAATCACTGATCCCATATTCCACAGCAAGTGTGCCTTACCTGGTGACTGCTGAGTGTACAGATCAATACTTATTTTTCATCATAAAAATAAAATAAATAAAAAATAAAAACACCTTTCCGTCTAATAAACACTGATAACCCCCTAAAGGATTGCATTGTTAATCACAAATATCCCATTTGTCAATCAAGTCAATCAATAGTACTTGTCAAAATATTCTTCTTAGTAATATCTGAAATGGCATCTATCAGGAAAAAGAAGCAGTTTCTCATTTCATATTCCAATATCTCTGTTTTTAATAGTTTAATTAGGTGACACATTCCAGAGGCTTTTTTACAGGTATGGCTAGAATATGTGATTCTCCTTCTAATCCAGTAATCCATGTTTCAGTAACTTAAAAAAAAAATACATTTTTCCCTTAAGGGCTTTTGGTCATTCCATGACTTGTCATTTTAACACTCTTGAAGGATTTTACCTTTCTGACAGCTGTAAAAGTGACTAACCATAATTTCTATTATGTATGCGTTTTGGAGTTCCTAAGGGGGTCTTCTCTGGAAATAATTTCTTCATTTCTGCAAAGTTCCATTCTTCACCCCTCTCCTTATTTATGTCAGCTGATGGTAATTATTTGATATGTTTGGTTTTCCCTTTGTCCTGCATCTCTACTTCTCTACAATCATTCTTAAGAATATTCATCTTTCATTTCACTATTTTCTACTTTCCCTAGCATGAAATCACATTATTTGTTCTGCATCCTCTTATTCAAAGATCATTGTATTTTCCCTCTCAGAATAATTTCTTTTTTATTTTCACTTCCTCCCAGAGCAAGACCCATCCACAAATTATTAGATTCTGAGTAACTTTTAAATGCTTTTGATCAATCTTTTATATTCTTGTTTACATCTTGGTCTAATCACATCAGTTTATGCCTCATGCTGCCTTTATGGCAATTAGGACAGTATTTATGAAACAAACGGATTATTTACATGATAATAACTTGTTACTAATATGTGTTTGGTTTGTAATTTGTTAGGTTTCACAATTTATCAAAACCCTTCCTTGACAACTGTCTCCTCTACAGGATGGAGAAAATGAGTGCTTAACATACACCATGATTATTTCCTTTCAGTATGCATTACAAACTAATGAAGCTACACCATAATGACCAGTGCATAATTATATGAAATAGGGATAGGTTAGACATAAAAAGTTTTATAAAAGGCCAAGTTATTTGGTCATAAGAATGATTCCTTATCTGCTAATGTAGTGAATTTAGCCACCTCATTGTTCTTTCTGCGTTACTGCAATGAAGATAAATATTGATTCTTTTCCAAGGAGCTTTCAGATCTAAGGGTAAAAAATATGATATGACAAGAATTTAAGCAAGATTGTTGGAGAAAAGGTATTATGGGAGTGTTCTCATCTTAGGTAAATTAACTCAAGGCTGTTCGAATATCTACTTGTGATAAGAAAAATAATTATCTATGCACTCAAATAAGCTTTGCCTGAAGCATCCTGTAAAGATAACCACTATTTCTGTCATGGGATTATTCTGACCATAAGCTATTAATGGCAAGCACAAATAAGCACAAGCCTGTCTTTTTCTTTTTTTTTCAATGTAACATCCTGGAAGACTGCAATGAGACGGGCTCTCAGACATCCCATATTGCTCTACCTTTTGCCTACACAGAATGGTTGAGAATGTAATCATTTCAAGATCTAACCATAGCAGGAAGAGTTTTTCTGTCCATCCTTCATTATCACAACCGTTCCTGGAAAGCAATCTCACCCTTATCACCTTTATTGGTGGTTCACTGGAAGCTGAGGGACCTCGTGGGGATGCAGGTCATCAAAATGCCATTATCAGTGTATCATTGCCAGATTTTGTTACTATTACTGGCATGGATGTAACTGGCAAGTTTTTCTAATTGATCCTTTGTTATCTTTCACTACCATCAAAATAGGTAGGTGTTGGCTTCCAATTTTTCTCCTGCATCTCATTTCCAGTTCATTCTTTCAAAATCTAACATTAAATGCCTTCCTTTTGTCTGAGGTTCTTAAAACTCATTGTATTGTTGCAATGCACCATCACTATGTGGAAGACAGATAGATTGGTGCTCCTGGCTCCTTTCTCATGCTAATTTACCTTTTCTATTCTCTATCTCTCTTAGTAAAGTTAAGCATTCATGGAAACTCTTAATCTCACCTAGTCTAAACTGGCATTTACTAGCTTCCTCAGACTCAAAAGTGCAATCGTGACTGAGTATATGTTCCTCCTGGAAGTGATACCGTTACTCACATCTGCGTTTCTAAGTACATTAACTTTTAATCTTGTTAAATATAATAAATATATGGATGGCAACTGTAAGATTTGATTATAATGTTGGTGTCTATACTGGCTTTGGCAGGGATGGAGTTAATTTTCTTCACAACAGCCCATATGGTTCTATACTTGGGATTTATCACCAAAACAGTGTTGACAACATGGAAATGTTTTAGTTGTTGTAGAGCAGTGCTTACACAGAGTCAAGGCCTTTTCTGCCTCTCACTGTCATGCCAAGCAGGCTGAGGGTACACAAAATGTTGGGAGGGAACACAGTTGGGACAGCTGACCCCAACTGACAACAGTGATAATCCATATGATATGATATTATGTTAAGTATTAAAAGCTGGGGGAAGAAGGAGGAAGGGGAGACATTCAGGGTCGTGATCTCTATCTTCCTAAGTAACCATCTTGCATGATGAAGCCCTGCTTTCTTAGAAATGAGAAGTAGTGAATTAATTCCTTATTTTTCTTTGGTTGCAAGCATAATTTTGCTTTACCTATTAAAGAATCTTTATCTTAGCCCACAGTTTTTCCCTCTTTTACCCTTCCAATTCTCTCTCCTGTCCCACTGGGTAAGAGTGAGCCAGCAGCTGTGTGGAGCTGAGATGCTCACTGGGCTTAACTGACAGCAGTCTCCCCTACCATACCACTGGCATAGCTCCATTTATTTTCATATACAGTGCAAAACAGGGAGGGATGTGGCCTTTGAATATGGCACATGGGTGTTGTGACAGTGCAGGAGGTGACAGAGCATGACAAGATGTCTTTGGAGTGCTGGGCAAACAGAATGAATCCAGAGGAAAGGTAAGAGAAGTCCTTATTGCATACAGGGATTTAACATCAAAATGTTCTGTCCAGATACAGGTTTGTTAGGTGTGGATCATTTGGGTTGAAAAAGCAGCAAAACTTTTAACTTTTTCCTAATTATGTTTCCAGCTACGTTGAAATACCTGAGTCTGCTGCAACCAAACCAAAACTGATATGATAATGTGCGAACAGACTTCTTCAGCTTACTGCTGTAGTAGTGATAGGGTTAAAGGCAATCAAATAGCTTGTCTAACCTGCTGTCCCAAAAGGTCTGAGAAGACCAGCACAAAGGCACTTCATGTCATTTCTGCAGAACATACCTGTATCTATATGCAACCATTCTTGTGCAAGCCTGTCTATTTAGGAGTGAATATGGTGATCATGTATATATCAGCCTACTGAAACGTGTCCAGAGAAGGCCCAAGAAGATGATGTAGGGATTGCAGCATTTCTTATGTAAGGACAGGGTCTGAAATATCTGGGACAGTTCAGCCTGGAAAAGATGGCTCAGGGGAATCTTACCAATGTGATTAAATATCTTGCACTAGGGAATAAAGCAGTGACAGATGGACTCCTCTCAGAGGTATCCAGTGACAGATCAAGAGATAATGGGCACAAGCTGAAAAACAAAAGATCTGAATATAATAAAACAAATTTTTTACTGTGAGGGTGCTCAAACACTGGAACAGGTTTCCCAGATGGATATAACATTTCCATGCTTAGACATATTGAAAATTTGACTGGACATAATCCTGGGCAAACTGTGGGAGATGACACTTCTTGAGCAGGACGTTAGACTGGATTGATCTGTTGAAGGTCCCATCCAACTTCAAAGGTTCTGTGATTGTGTAATTTTGTGATTCTTTAATATTTGAGTTTTTTAACAGAAATATCAATTTAGTATTTTAACTGTTACAATTCAGTGATAAATATTCTATAGAACAGTAATTACAATGTATGTACACTATCCTATGTGCCTTCTCTCCTCAGTAAGGGCAGGTAGATCTTTACCTCCCCTTCTGCCTTCCTTTTTGTAGCATGGAGAAGTTCCTTCTCAGAGAAATTCTTGGATGTTACAGATCAGCTGAAACTCCAAATACTTTAACTTCCAGATTTTTTTTTTAAGGAAAAAAAAAATCAGCTCTGCAAGCCAAATTAAATACATCAAAAGCCTATTTTTTACTTTAAAATCCTATTTTCCTGGAAAATGCTCAGCCTGTTCTATTTATCAGCACTAGCCACTAGAGGGGGAATTACTGTGAACATCTTGCAATAAATTATAAACAAGTGGCTAGCTAATAATTTAAAACATGAAGTGTCTGATGTCACTGTTTATTTTTCTTTTTTTGCTTTGGAGCTTTTACTAATATATTGAAACTATGGACTCTTTATAAAACAGTATAAACTCCTCCGAACAATGGCATCATTATTTCAAGGTGTTCTAGGAAGAAAATTTCATGTTTTATTGGTATCACAGTTTTAACATTTTACTCTTCTCTCCTTTTTCTATTCGTTTTATTCCCGTACATCTGATGTCAAAATATCTTGAGCTCTTAATTGAAAAAAAAATTGAAATGAATGAACATGAGTTTTGTTGCTACTTGAAAACCACAGAGTTCACAAAAAAAGAATAGGATAAACTGAAAATAACAGAATTGAGAATAATCATCTTAGATTTTTTAATTAAAAGTTTTTTATGAATAGAATTGTAATTCAAAAAGGAAAAATGACGAAAGAAGAAACCCACAGAATGCAATCTAACTTCCTTTTATGCAAAGATAAATAAGTAAAACTGCAGGAAAACTAAGAAGTGGAAGGATCCCCTGCCAAATGGCTTTTATGCACATGAGTGTACCTATATATACATATAATATAAACAAAAAGTTAAAATTAGCGCTCCAGAAATCAGTAACATTTTTGTTGGAGAATTTATACTCTGACTTTAATAATGTGAAGTAAGAGGTCTTCTGTAATCAAAAAGCAGTAAATGTATGGCTCAAGTAGCAGAACTCCTAACGTCAGTGGTGCCCTCTATTGAACAACAGAATCTTGTACAATCTGCTTTTTTAATATAGGGGAGAAAAAACAGGGTAGCATAGGCTGCAACACTATTTGTTCTTTGCAACTGTGCTTATTACAGAATGAACTATTCCAGCACTATGTGATAAAAATAAATAAATAAACAAACTCAAATTACATCGGCACAGAATCTGTATGTAATACAAACTTCATTCTTCATGATCATAAGCATTAACACCTCAACGGATCTGTACAAACTTTTAAATACAACAACAGTACTAGTGCTAACCACACACTCTCTTTTGTTTCTAGGTTTCTAGGCCTCTGCTTCATTTTGAAGGCACCTGCTTTCCACCTGCCCTTACTCACCCCACATATAATGGGCAGGAGATTCTATAGCCATGCAATAAGGTACCTTTTGAGAGCTACTACTACTAAGACATTGTCTTTTGGCAATGTTTTTATATTTGCACCTTAAGCGGAGCAATTTTCCAAACCATTGTTCAAAAACATGATAGAGTTAAGTGTTCTTTCTTATGGTCTAATGATGTTCCCTGTGCTATCATTGTATCAAAGAGCCTTTTTTTCACCCGGAGAAGAAAGCAGCAGCTGGGTGTGAATGAGCTCTTTCTGTGTGAATCCAAAATGCTGAGCATCATATGGTTGTAATCAGCTAGCGGCTGACAGCTGCTGGGTGACATCACATATAGCCTTGGTCAACATCATGTAGTGAGCTAGGATCCATCATGATGCCAACCAACCCATTTTGACTGGAAGTCTTGTTCAGTCAAGAGAAACATAATTGCTCATTATCTTCCAGAAAGAACATGCTTAAAAATATGGGTTTTACTGGCTGAGGAGCAGGTCTTACTTAAGTCTGAAGGTGAAAAATAGTCTCTCAACTGGATTTTCTGATCACAAATTTTGCAAAATTGCCGATGCAAATAGTTCTGACCAGCTGCAAATTTTCTTTCCTAAATTTTTCCTTCAGTTCTCTTTGGTTATGGAAATGCCATAAGACCATATCCCTGATCAGCTGATGTGTACAAAGACTGTTTGATTTGCCAGTCAGATCCCAAGTTTGGATTCTGGCTCTGGTGCTCAAAGTCTGAATACAGGTGGGCCAAATGAGACTGACCTACTCTTGACCACCTACATTCCCTTCCTGTTACGAACATGGTGATCTGCAGGGATGCTTTGGTGGCCACTTTTCTCATTTGCCTTGCAATGATTAAGACTCAGACTTTACTAACAAAAAGCTTTAATTTATGGAACAGACTTCTGCAGGAGTTCATGGCAACGTGTATAGTTATGCCTTCATTGCCAAATGGAAGAGTGATCTGATCTTCATATAATTTCACTGATTCCTCACAATTGCTCACGGCAATGCACCTACTGTCAGTCAAAGGCTTCTTAAAATCCAGTTGGAGGCCAGTCACGAGTGGTGTTCCCAAGGGTTCAGTGCTGGTTCCAGTCCTGTTCAATATCTTTATTAGTGATCTAGACAAAAGGATTGAGAGCACCCTTAGCAAGTTTGCAGATGACACCAAGCTGGGTGGCAGTGTTGATCTGCTTGAAGGAAGGGAGGCACTGCAAAGAGGTCTGGATAGGCTGGATTAATGGGCTGAGACCAACGGGATGAGATTTAACAACACCAAATGCCAAGTCCTGCACGTGGGACACAACAACCCCATGCAGCGTTACAGGCTTGGGAAAGACTGGAGAGCTGCCTGGCGGTGAAGGACCTGGGGGTGTCAATTGACATCTGGCTGAATACGAGCCAGCAGTGTGCCCAGGTGTCCAAGAGTGCCAATGGCATCTTGGCCTGTATCAAAGACAGTGTGGCCAGCAGGACCAGGGAAGTGTTTGTGCCCCTGCACTCAGCATTGATGAGGCCACACCTTGAGTACTGTGTTCAGTTCTGGGCCCCTCAGTACATAAAGGACATTGAGTTTTTCGAGTGCATCCAGAGCAGAGTGATGAGGCTGATGAAGGGGCTGGAGAACAAGTCCTGCAAGGAACGGCTGAGGGAACTGGGGTTGTTTAGCTTGGAGAAGAGGAGAGCGAGGGAAGACCTCATCGCTGTCTACGAGTGCCTGAAAGGGGGTTATAGGAGAACCAGTGTTGACCTCTTCTCTCAAGTGACAGGTCATAGAACAAGAGGAAATGGCCGTAAGTTGCACCAGGGGAGGTTCAGACTGGATATTAGGAAGAATTTCTTTACGAAAAGGATGATCAGGCACTGGAACAGGCTGTCCAGGGAGGTGGTTGAGTCATCATCCCTTGAGGTGTTTAAAAAACAGGTAGGTGATTTTTTGAAGGACATGGTTTAGCATGGTTTAGCCTGATGGATGCAGGCTCGATGATCTCAAAGGTCTTTTCCACCTGGAAGATTCTATGATAAGGAGAAAATAACTATTCAATAGAATGAGATACATGCAAGGGATGTCTCCCAAGTAACAAGTGATGGGATGAGAGGAAATGGTCTCAAGTTGTGCCAGGGGAGTTTTAGCTTGGATATGAGAAAAAAAAATGTTTACTGAAAGAGTGGTGAAGAATTGGAACAAGCTCCCCAGGGAAGTGATGGAGTCCCCTTCCTGTTCAAAATTTCTGTAGATGTGGCACTTTAGGACATGGTTTAGTAGGCATGGTGATATTGGGCTAACGGTTGGACTTGATGATCTTAGAGGACTTTTCCATCCTTAATGATTCTATCATTCTATGACAAAGTAATCTGTTTTGCAGAATCAGTGTAATGACTCCTCCAATCCAATACTTAGACATCTGATATATGATAAACACCTTAATTGTCTGAACGGAGAAAAGTCACTCAAACTATGTCAGAAAAAATCCTCTCCATAGCAAGTGTAGGAAAAGATAAAGCTGAGCTGTGTCATTCAATCAGAAGTAACTCAGTCTTCTCCAGAAAACTGTAAAAAAAAAAAAGATTCCCCATTTTCTACTTTAAGAAAACTCAGTAGATATCTACCTGAAAGTCTCTATGAAGGAATGACTTTACTTATCCTTATTATTTAAGGTTAGGTTTGGCACTGAGCAAGAAGTTTAGGAATTGGTAAGGGGTTCATATATACTAACCATGGGTAGGATTCAGCACCAGATTAAGACTTTAAATTCTGGTGTGACTATATTGCCATTGACATATCAAGGTGTTCATTCCTTCATTATAGACCAAGAATTCTCCTCTGTTGTCATTCACAAGAAGTGATGCTTAATTGAAGTTCTCTGTGGCATCAATTTTTTTTGTTGGGTTATTAGATACACACATTCTGTTCTCAAATGAGAGCTAGAGACCAGGCAGGCTGCAGTGAAGCTAAAGTGACACTAGACACCTGTGTTTGAAGAGCTGAATCCAGTCTCATACATCCAGCAAAACTCAAAGCTATCAATCACCAGTAATAATAGATGAATCCACAGGAAAATAATAGCTTAAAGCATTGTGATCTCCAACTTTCATTTCAGCAGAAGTTGTTAGCTCCTTTGATATAAGGTGATCCAGGGATACCTAAAAAAACCCAAAACACATAAAAGCTGTGATCTTTCCAGTGTCCACAATTCCAGATCAGGAGCATCCCAGTCACAGTTAAATATGCTCTGAACATCATATTATGTTAATGTATTAATGACATGTAAATGTTTTCAGAATAAACTATACTCATGCAAATTTGTTGCCTCTGAGCTTATTTTATTCTGACAGAGAGGTGTATTTGATCTGGGCACAAAGCAAATTAACATTTTCAGAACTTATTAGTATGTGTGAACATCAGGCAAACGTGACAAATCAGTTTAGTAGACTTCCATTATTTTAGGCCAAAAAGCCAGTCATTTGGGATATTTGGGATGCCTGATCCTGAGAACACTACTGTTTGTGAGAGTTCTACCAGTAACTAAAAAAAGGAATTTAGGCCAGACCCTTGGACATGGTGATTAATGTAGTGAGAAAACATAGAATGAAGTTTATATTTGGACTCTTAATAGATACGTGGAATTATCAGCTGGAATAATCTCAACGGTGTTAGGCCATTTAATTGTCCCTTTGTGTAACACTCACTGTAGGACCGTTCCCTTCAGTATTACAAGTCTTTAGTGCTTTATTTTAATTGTTCAGTAAATTTAGGAGATGCAGTAATTAACATGGTCTATTAAATATAATCAACTCCTTATTTCTTCGAAAAAAAACACTATAGTCAACTCCATCATTAGCCAGTGTTTATTACTAGCCCGCTATTTGCTAAAGTTTCTGGACTTTTCACAAATATTTGGCCTATGCTGACAAATCTTGGTTTCTTCATGATTTTAGGATGATATGTATTTAAAGAAGCGATGTAATGAAAGAATCACATAGCTCTTCCTGACATTAGTTAAGCTATATAAGACATCAGACCAAGTAGTCCTGGACACTAAGAGAGACAGTTTCTTTGGGACGTACTGTTCTGAGTCCAGCCATCCTTCAGACACAGAGTCAAGCCAGATGTCCTTGTATCATCCTCCACCACAAGACACCAATATTTGTAGAGTCACGGAATCTTACTGTGGTGCTGCTCCTCTTACCTGTTTTTTTTTTCCTGTCTTCCTGATGTGGTCATTTGCACAATAATGTATGTAATCCATACTTCGTTCCAAATGAATGAGTAATGCTATTAATTGCAACAGGACTTTAGGCATATTTTTAACATCTAGGACCAAAATTATTCTTTTTTTTCTTACATTCTGTTTTCAGATAAATTGCAAGCTGTTTTGGGCATGTGCCTTCTTTCATCAAGATGGATGTCCCACAAGGCAAAATGCTTGTGCAAGCATGTCTTCCAACAATTACGTGACTACTGAAAATAAGAGAAGAATAATGACAGGAATCATATTTCTATCTCCCCTTCCCCCTTCAGCTCTTTCATCTCTTTAAAATATCTAAGTTATGTTTTTAAATGAAAGGATTTTTGGCAAGGAAGATGAGGCCAATGAAACCTTACTTTAGCTATCCAAGGACGTCTTGGCTGAACAGAACAAGATCCTTATCGGTATTTTTTATTACCTAGACATTTGTTTGGAGAACAACACAGCAGTGCACGAGTCGCCCATCAGGTTCCTGGAATGCATTGAGGACTTCTTCCTGCTACAGATGCTGAACGATGCTGACTTAGAAGAGTTCATTGCTGGATTTACTGTGTACAAAGATGACTCACTTGACAACATTAAAACCATTGGCAGCCTTGGATACAGTCACAACAACATTGTGGGGAGTTTAAGATCTCGCTGAGCATGATGGCGATGAGTAGTGGGAAAAAGACCATGAATTTTAGAAGAACCAGCTTCAGTACGCCCAGAGCACAGCTGCAAGGGATTCCATGGGAAGTATGATTGGATGGCAAAGGAGCTTGTGGGTGCTCCTTGTGAGGTAGTTATTAAAGAACAACCTCCTGGAAGCACAGGAACAGTCCATTCCCTACCAAGGGAAAGGAAGAAGGCAGGACGAGAGACCACCCAGATCTAACAAAGAGCTTTTGGGTGTTCTGAAAAGATAAACATGAGCATAACGGCTAAATAGCCATCAATGACTACCAGAACCTTGCTAGCACATGTAGAGATGAAGACAGGAAAGCTAAGGCTCAGGGAGACCTGAAACTGGACAAAGATGTCAAGAATAACAACAAAGGGTTTTTCCAATATATGAACAGCAATTAGAAGCACAGAGAAGATAGGCTCATTGCTCAACAGGGTAGGAGAACCTGTTACTAACAATGTTGCAAGGCAGAGGTTCTCAATGCCTTCTTTGCCTCTGTCTTTACACCCTAACCTCATATCACAGGACCAAGTAGCTACAAAAAGGCACAGGTCAAACCACCAGCAGAGGAGAAAAGGCTGGCCTACAGCCTCTTGCAAGGGCTCAACCTACATAAATCTGTGGGCCGGGGCAGAATCCATCTCAGGGTGTTCAGAGAAGTAGCTGATATTGTAGTAAGACCGCTGTCTTATAATCATTCAATATTATCTCCCATAGCTTCTTCATGGAGAGATGAACAAGATATAGATTAAATGTATGATCCGTGAGATGAATAGGATCACCACTCAGAGGGTGATGATCAATGTTTTTTCTCAGGCTGGCAGCTTGTCCCAAGTGTGGTCCCCAATCCGTACTGTGTCTCACACTGTCCAACATCTTCATATATGATCTGGATGATGAGATTGACAGTACCTTCACCAAGCTTGTGGATGACACTAAACTGGGTGGTGAGGAGGACACATCAGATGTAAGAATCATCTTACAGGGAGACCTGAACAGGCTGGAACAGCAGGAAAGCACTAACAGTAGGAAGTTTAATAAAGACAAAATAACGAAAAAGCCCAGTACAGCCTAAGATCTGTGTGGGGAGGAGTTTTTCTGAAAGGGACCTCAGAATCCTGGTGGACAACCAGCTGAACATGAACCAGCAGTGATCTTCCCCAGCATGATGGCAAATTGGAACCTCATTTGTATCTGCAACGTAGGACAGAGACCTGATCATCCCACTGTCTTATGTGCTTGTCAGTACTGTGCCCACTTCTGGTCCTCAGCATTCAAAAAAGGCATGGAGAGACTAGAGAATGTCCAAAGGAGGGTCATGGAGATCATCACAGGGCTGGAGAACCTGCCCTGTGAGGAACAGCTGAAGGAATTGGGTCTTTTCTCCTTGGGGAAGAGAAAACTCAGAGATGACCTCATCACAGTACTGTAGTTCTTAAAGGGTGGCTACGAAGAGGATAGAAGCTCTCTCTTCACAGAGAGCCACATTGAGAAGACAAAGAGCACTGCATAGAAATTCCACTAGGAGAGTTGTCACATTGATATAATAAAGAACTTTTACAGTAAGAATAATCACTGTAACAACCTCCACGGGGGATGTGGTAGAATTCACATCACTATAGGTTTTCAAGATGCGATTGTACAAGGTGCTTAGATAATCTCATCTCTGCTCTGTTTCCCAAAAAATGCTGGAACAGATGACCTATCAAAGTCCCTTCCAACCTGGGCTTCTATGTCTCATGCTTCCCCTAACCAATGTCATTTTATGGCATGTCTTTAAAAGGCGGGAAGGGAAAGAAGAAGTAAAATCCATAGACTAACATTATGAATTTTAGTCATTGAAAGAAATTCCACAGCATGATTTGAAAGCCTGTCCTTCTTAATAAAGAGGAAGAACATGGGGAATGGCTGGTTCTTTACAGTCTTGTGATATTATCTCATATAAAGGAAGATAAATACTAGCAGTATTCATAACAATTTTAAGTACCAAATTCACAATTTCTAGATAACATTCCTTCACCTCTAATTCTAGCAGATTTTCTTTCAGTATGTTTATTTACATATACTTACAGTTTAGTAATTAAAGTCAAGTAATAGAGGTATGGCATTCATAATTTTATATCTGCGATTACATCAATGTTTCCACTAAAACCTTGTTAAGAAAATGCTGCAGAACTATCTTTAGCTTGTCCTAAACATGAACACATTTTAAATGTTTGAAATATTTTTCAATCATATTACTTTATGACATGAATACGGTCTTTTGCACCCATAAAATGTAAAAGGACACTTCCATCTTCTGTGTTACTAAGATGGTATTTTGTTTTTCTGCCTTGGGTTATGATGTCATCAGCTTTAACAACTCAAAAAGACATCCTTCTTGCTTAGTCAGTGAAATTCTCATTTTGCTAGCATTTGATTTCAGATCAAGAATACTATTTTTAGTTGGTGTAAGAGGATGTTGTTTGTATATGTACATTTGTTCTGATTTGGACAAAAGCAGAACATTCTCTCTGACTTTTCAGCCTGATAGTTACCACCAAGGTAACGAACCACTGTTGTGTAGAGAAGCCACTGCTCATACTCATTCCTATATAAATTAAGGCCATTCCAGAGTTGATCGTGAAAGCAGTCACACCTACTCAGTGGTCTGGACAGGACAGGTGGCTCAGGATTGACCAGTGCCATACATATTATACTCAGTATAAAAGCTTAGAAATCACAAGGACAGCCCTCTTCTTCGATGACTGATGTTCAGGGAGAATTTCTCCTGTCTGTCTGCCTACCCCAAAACCCATCCACATATTCCTGAGTCCAGCTTCCACTTGCTACTGAGCCCAGTCCGGGATCTTCCCCGCAGCTTCCCTGCAGTGTCAGCAGTAATGTGATGTCATCTGGGAGTTCGAAATTTTTTTGTATATTTGTATTTATTTTATTATTTTCTTACTAATGTTATTATCTTCTTTTTATTGTCATTGTTACATTAAAGCTGTTTTAATGTTGATTTCCAAACCACAATTCTGTCTCTTATTAACCTTTTTTCTTACCTGTGGGTGCAGGGATTGAAACTAAAAGCTGCCCAGTTTTAGGAATAGACCAGACCAGGGAGGAGGGTGCTAAACCAGAACAACACGAAAGGTGGTGTTTAGATAGAAGTGAAATGTAAGATCTGCTTCAGGGAAGTTCTCAAGCCACAGAAATGTACTCAGTCTGTGAATTAATATCAAGGCAAATTTAAATGAAAACCTTGAAAAATAGGTTGTGTGAACCTCAAACTACAGAAACTTTTTCACTTTTCAGACTTCCCTCTGCTGCACCACACTACTTGTTTAGCATGGTTCAGGGTGCAGATCAGCCTGCATCAGCCCTTGTACAAAGCACAGAATATACAAAAGATTCTTATCTCACATTCTTTTCCTATTGAAAGTCAATGGGAATCCTGCCATTTCTTATCATGCTGTCTGATTTTATCAGTTCTAGGGATACTGTAAGGATATGCTGAGCTCTCTAAAGAGCAAATAGTAAAGACTTTATCTTATTAGATCGATACATATAAGAGACCAGATACTATTTCGTTTAATTCAATAAACAGTTTACCATTGATTTTCATGTATACAAAACATGGTTTCAACATTGGAATATTGTTGTTTTCTCATTTAAATTTTAATGAATAATTAAAAATAGAGAAACTAAACTGAAGGAAAACCAAATGAAAATACAGTACCCTGTTTCATGTAAAGAATCAATTGAAGTGAGTCAAAAAGAATCCAGATAATCTGAACATAAAGCATGTATCAGTATCTATCTTTGTTAGAAACTGACAATGAGATTTAGCCGTTTGTTGGAAGAATGAAAACAGAACCAGCAGAAGTCTGCATAAACGCTTCCTTTAGGAAAGTACTTAACAAACGTATGTATTTTAAGCCCACAATCCATTCGAGTTCAGTGACTTAAATCTTTCAGTAAGGAACAAATTCTGAATTAGGGTCTAATTTTCTTAATTCAAAGCCCATGACAGACAATGGAACTGTTTTCCAGTAGAATCAGCACTTTTTGGACAAGGTAGGCAGAACAAATTTATGTGTGTATATTATTTAGGGGTGTTTCACTACTCTAAACAGAGAAACGTAAGAGGGAAGCAGATATATTGCAACTAGAATGTCAAAAGTACACAGACGATTGAAATAGATAACTCATACGGAATGCATATGTCACCCATCAGAATAAAAATACTGTGTCTGGAATGTGTTGATGCATTTATTGCAAGAAAATGGAGGGTAAAGGGAAAATGAATAACCTAGTGAATTGCTCATATTGCCTGTTATACTAAATCCACTGCCTTTTTTGCCAACTGTAAAACACAGTACGTTCAGTGGCCAAGCACACTGGCTGAAATGTAAAACATTTGAATTGTAGCCATTAAAAGACATATACGAATGTCAGGAGTTTGTAGTATAATTGCTATCATTCATCTATTCTTTTCAGTCTTGGCTTGCTCTTGGAATTGTTTCCTTGTTGTCTGGTTTGTGTTTTGGGATATATTCAGATATACTTTATTTTTCAAGAGTAAAACCAAGAGTTTTGAAGAAATATTTACAAATTTTAGCACATAAGAGGGAATTTATGGAGGATGCTGTATTTGAAAACATCAAATTAGAAAGCCAAGTGACTTACATTAGTATGTTATATATCCACGCCTATAGCAGTCCAACTAGTTATAAACACTATCCTACAGAGTTGCAGAGAAGTGACTGAACCTGCTATAGAACGCAGGAAGGAAAATTTTCTGCTTGTACTGTTCAGTGGTTCCAATCCTCATGAGCTGTTAAGGCTTAATCAAGTAGGTCCTGCTCAGTTTGCTGGTGATAGGTCTGATGTGCTATTGAAGACGTATCCCAAACCCTCTAGCTCTGCACATGGAAGTAATAACTTAAAGAGGTTTCTTTTTAAACTACTGTCTAGCAATGTTTAGTGTGATGTTGCTGCAGAATCCATGTACATCTATCCAAAGAAAAATTCTATATATTGCCTCGGGGTAAATATTTCAGCTCTTGACCTACACTTTTATTCAGCTAAGTTCATAATAGTACTTTAGTGGTTTGTTGAGTTATGCTATGTACTGTCAGGACTATTCTAAGTATATCATTATCTCATAGAAGATCCTAATTTTTACTAACAGAGTGTATTTTTTACAAAATGAGAATTACTCAGATGCTGTGTTATATGGAAAAGATTTCTACTAGACTGTTCAAAAAATCCTGTAGACTTTATGCAGTTTTCTATTATTCTATTGAAAAATGAAGGATGTTTTTCTTCCATACACTTCTGTAAAACCCTGTCAAAATCATCTTTGCACAATTCTGCAACACATTTACTTGGGGACGAGTTTTCACCTATTTCAAAAGGACCTGAGGTAAATTGCTTGCACTTCAAATCATGGAAGAATAAAGGAGAGGGAAGTGTTGTAATAAACAGAGAAATTCAAGCAAGTATTTTGAAAATTCATTCTGCTTTCCACTGAAATAAGTGTTAAACACTGGAAACATCCAATAACGAATGCATGAAGAAGAAACTTTAGTACAGCACATCAGGTGAAAAAGTTGTCAGCGCAAATTTTCTGCTACACAGTAACAGATGTAAAAAAGTAAACAAAACCCAAAATCAAGCAAAAAAATAAACAAACACCACCCATCCCTAACTCCTAGTAATTAGAAAAAAAAGTTGAGAGAAAGAAGAAAAAGATAAGAAGAAGAAAAGAAAAAAATGAAATATGAATCAATTTAATGTGAGCAGGAGAGGGGGTGGTAGCAGCTGAAGTAATGCCTTAGTGACAGAGAGATATGTGTTGGAGCTGTTTTATGCTTCTGAGGCCACCTTGCAAGATAATAAATGTTCCCACACTAAACATTTCATCAAAAGGAACAACAGATGGTGTCTTTCTTGCCCTGTTCAGAATACTGTAATTTGCTTGGTGAAAGGATGACTGAAGACATATTACTACCTGGTTCCTGTAGGTTGCTTCTGCAACAGCTGTTGCTGTTTTCCTAAGAGAAGAAAATGGACCTGCTGGTGGGTTGTCAATCATCTTGGGTTACAAGGTCACAAAGATAGAATCAGGATTATATATTTTGGTCCTCAGCAACAGCATCAGTTTTTTGCTCTGTTCCCATTTGGATGCACTGATCCAACTTGGGGCAGATTTGTCAGGTATGCTGTTTGCCAGGTCCTTTTCATCCATATATGACTCCCTGTGCTTCACACATGAATTGATATATGATGTGCTACCCCTGGATGATGATAGATTCAAATAGAAGTGCCAAAATATTTTTCTTCCTTCTTCTGAGGGCAGGATTCTACCTCTGTAATTAGTATTAATCAGAGGGAACATGACTATGGAAACTACCTTGAGCTCTTAAACTCAACGTACAATTCAGATGGGGAGAAATAAAAAACTGAACAGATAACTTTGTCTGCCCTGATAGGTACACAGTAACATGTAGCATCAGTCTTCCGAAGTTTTTTAATGTTTCATGTGTGTATCCAGGGCTGGACTTACCATCAAATGCCCAGTATGGAATTAGAGCCTTCTCTCCCAATATTTTCTTAAAATTCAATGTAGTAATTTCTACATACAGCCAAGATCTTCTTCTGTAGACAAAAAAAAAAAAAAAATTTAGGCTTTGGGAGACTATAGGATAAGAGAACGATTCATAGACAGGTAGAGCTGGTGAGGAATGCTGTTTATTATGAAGAATTTGAGCAGGTTTATTGTGGGTTTTTTTTAATTATTACTTTAAAAGCATATCTTTTCGATAACGTCTTAGATCCCATTTTCTATCCTGTAAGCGCTGTATTTAAGAAATTAACTCTAGAAAATTAACTGAAAAATGAAGATTTCTTTTTTTTTCTCTTTTCACTTACTTAGGTATAATTAGAAGAAATAAAACAAAACAAAGAAACCAAACCCCATACACTTTATTAACTAAAGCACATTCAGGAAAACAAGCAAACAATAATGAAATTTCTACATAACAATCAAGTTTGAAGTAGCTTAGAGTGGGAGCTGGTCTCCTGACCATGCTGAGATGCGCAGCTCAAATGCTGGTGTATAAGTATTACATATCTAATTGTGATGAATCCCATTGTGAGTACTTGGTAGCAAAAGCTCTTTTAATGAGCGCCTGGCTTTTGGAGAATTATCTGCTTGATTTCCTAAGTTGAAAGAATATGAAGCCAATTTTGATAAACAGGGAGAAATAAAACCTAGGAACAGTTTTTCTGGTGTTTTTCTAGTGATACACAGAGGACTGGAGCTCATTGCAACAACTTTTGAAGATATTTTCACACATTATTTTTCATTTACCAAGTACTGTGGACTGAAGGAGGCAACCTTCATTAGCGTATATAATCAGTGTTAATCCTATGTGTCAGGCATTTTTGGGGGGACATAGTAATCTTAACATTAAGTCAGTAATAGAGGAAGGTGGAATAAATTCCACCTCTGAAAGCAACAACGATCTCAGCAATCTTCCGGACAATTATTTCTGTTATTTACTGAATAGGCAAGTTGAAGTGACTGACCTTCTAATTTAGATATGTATACCATGTCTAAGTTACACAGATTAATCTTGGGAACAGATACAAAGACACTGTGAGCATCCCCCTTGCCTGTATCTGCATTTAAAGACAAGGAGGAAGGTTTCATAATATTGCCTTCCTGACCTTATTCCTCCGTAAAGGAAGGGCTGGAATACAGTCCCCAAAGACTGTGGCCACTTAAGATGTCCTATCTGTTCAACCTTCAGTGTTTCCAGGAGATACTCTTGACAAAAGTTTTTCAGGAATGTTAGTGAAAGTCCATCCATCTAACTCTACTCTCTATTCTCAATTGGCATTAGGAAGACAAAGGTAAGACATTTCATGAAAAATATTTCTAGGAAGACAGTTATAAAGTTTAAAGCTACTCAAACCTTGCCTCACTGTAAGTTACGACTAATTGAGAGATTTACAGGATCCAAGAGTCATTGAGCTTGAAAGGGTCCTCTTCAGATCAACAATCCTAACACCCTGCTGAAGCAGAGCCAGGTAAAGCAGATTGTGCAGGACAGTTTCTAGCTGGTTTTAAATATCTCCAATGATAGAAACTCTACAGTATCTCTGTGTGACCCATGACACTGCTGTCACCCTTACAGTCAAAAAAAAATTGTTTTCTTACACTTAGATGGAATTTGATGTGGTTTTTTCTACGTATTTTTAAAATTAATTCCTTCTTGTTGTGTCAGTTGATCTCTCTAGGAAAAGTCTGTCTCCCTCATCTTCATTTCCTCAAATCAGGTATTTACATAGAGGGATAAAACCCTCCTGAGCCTTATTTTCTCCATGTTGAGCAGTTACAGCTCTCTCAAGTTTTCCTCATGTGAAAGGTACTCCAGTCCCTTAATCATCTCAGCTCTGGGGGATTTTGTTATTGGTTTGGGGCTTTGTTTGTTTGTTTGTTTTCTTTCCAAAGACACACAATCAATCACGAAACTCTATTAGCGGGAAATGATGGTTCGCTCTAGATTTAGGTAAGACATGCAACATTTATGTCTGTTGGTGGTTTCTTTGCTATATGATACCCTTAAGAATTTAGACTTGGAGTTGGGGTGAAAAAAAAAACAAATTAGCTATTGTTTTCCCATTTGAATCCAAAGGACCATTTTAGGGGGGGGGGGGAAGTTTTTTTCTTTAATTATTTAATTATGGAAGTTTGACTGGTATAGTTTAACTATGTCTCTGCTCACCTCTTTTCTGACCTTCCCAGTTTTCTGGTAGTTTGCCAGACAAAAGGTGTAGTTACCTAGACAAAAGGTGTAGTTAGATGTACTTAAATGAACTGTCAATTTTCAAGACACTTGATTTACTTCAGTGTCAGTCCTGGTAACTGACTGACTGTGCAAGTCTCAATGAAAACGGTCAACCAGAATGACCTGTCAGCTGAGGAGTGGGAATCTCCCCTGAGAGGAGAAAAACTCTGAACGTGTCTTCAGTTGTTTGTGATTGTGTAAACGTGCGCACAGTTCTTCATAGAGATGTGGGTTTTTTCAGCTGGATTGCTGGATGACCTTTATCTACTGATTCCCTGAGTAAGTAACATTTGTCTGTGGAATAGAATTTCCATTTCTACCCCCACTAGAACATTCACAGGAAGTGCTCTATGAATAGATTCTGAGTGAAAACCAAACATGTTTAGGAAAATGGCATCTCCACTCATGAAACACATTGAACTACTTGTGATTATTTTAGACAAGAATCTTAATTCAGAAAATAATCTTGGCTTTGAATTTCCACATACCTGTAATTCTCATAGTTCTAATTATTTACAGACTTGATAATATACTTATGCGCCTTTATGGATAAATGTTTCTTGTCAGAAGTAAAGAGCCGTTGTAATATTTTATGCATGAATGCTCAAAGAATTGGATGCATATGCTACGGAAAACTCAAATTAAGTAACTTATTTAATTAAATTAGTTAATTTAATGAGTAAATATTAATTATCATTAATTCATTTACTCTGAGAATAACAGTATCTATGCAAAACCACCTTAAAAGAAAACTAATTCTTTGGAGAAAAAAAGTAAATTATGCTTTTACTAATAGACTTTGCCATATTGTCTCAAGCTAGGCTAAATTGCAGCAAGAGAGTAAGCCCCAGAGTAAATATGATTTGTGGTTTATTTTATTAGTATTCAAAGATTATCCTGTTAGGTAGAGACTATTTGCTAGGGGAAATTGATCCTGTTAATTTATCTTTGTTTATAAAACATTAGAGATGATGTTTAGATCATATATTAACATATCATCCATAATATGGAAGAACCAGATGCTCATGTTATGCTTTTAACTATGATTGCTTGCTATTAAAAAATCTTCTTATGCATTTTTACTTTTATGGAAGGTGACAATTAAACTTCAATTCTAAATTCATTCTGAATTGTCTTTATTATCTTTGTTTTAAACTAAATGCACTTTTTTCCCTTATAAAAAAATGTATGTTGTTTTCTTAATTGGCTGTGCTGTCTGTGTCACTGTATGCTGCTTTTGTTATTGACTTTGGTCATTTGGCAAATCTCATCACATCAGTCACTGAGCATAGAGGTTCAAAGGACATTTGCAGAAATGGGTATAAATACAGGCAAGTTTAGATGCATCAGAATACCTGTTCCAAAATCATAATGGCATGGCTGTGGGAAACTGAGGAAAATATTTAAAATTTTCTAGTTCAGTAGAACACACCATGTGGTTTCATTTCACTTTTCATCAGCACTGTAAATGAAAACATAGAACCATGCACTTACATTGACAGACCAGCACCTCTGACTGTTGGACATTACAATAATTTGTGAAATGACTGAGCTTGAACTTAGCAGAATTTAGTCCTTCAGATTTTATTCTAGGAGAAGCAGCGTTACTCTTGACAGGTAAGCACAGCTGGAGATTGGTTGGAAAAATAAAATAAAAATCTAAGAAAAAAAGTATTAATACTGTATATGGGAATATACTTGGTGAGGAGAAACAATAAACAAAGTCAAGTGGTCTCGCAGCTGAGATGTAGACAAACACATAAATCATGCTATTCATTGTTTAGTCTTGTGTGCGTAACAAGTAGAACTCTTTGTGTTTAGGTAACACAGGCCTGTGATAACTCCAGTAACCCAGGGCCATCCTAGAAAACATGTTTGAAGTTCCAGCCGTGCTGTGAGAAAGATCAAAACACAGGGGAGAACTACTTTGTAACACATACAGGCAAAGTGGCAGGCTACACACATGCTTTCTAGCAAGGTCCCAGCTCTATGTTACCTGTGCTCCTGCTTGCATTTCCTCTGCCTGACTGCTGGTTTCAGAGTTGGCCAGAATTGTGAGCAAAGCCCATGCTCTGTGGTGTCTGCATTCCTCTTTGTGTTTCCTCTGCCCAGGTGCTGGTTTGGAGTTGCAGGTCATGAGGCAGTGGAAATCAATTTACTATTTTAATATTATCCGTGACTTTGTGATTGCTTCTGCATTCTACCTGCATTTGGCACAGAGTGTGTTAGTTCTGTCAAACACTGGTGCAGCTCAAGAGGTTCCTTATCTCCCAGGTTTTGCAAATGCTGTGTCATCTGGTTTGTGTGGTAAATATCAATATAGGGTTCAAAACTTCTAATGAGGGTGAAAGAAAGAGTGTCTGGGACAAAGGGAATGCAAAGATCTTCAGTGTATCAGAAGAAGGTAATCTGATTAACTCCCCCACGTCCCTTCATTAAAATAGTTTTAGTTAAGAGTAGAAGTACATTGAAGACTGGACAACTCTGTAAGTCAACTCAAGATAGGGTTTTAGCCGTGTTACTATTAAAGGGGCAGATTATCTCTTATAGTAAAACCTACATGTTAGAGGTAATAGCAAAATATTGTTCAATCTGTCATCTGCAAATAGCTGTATCAAATAAACAGAACACTGATTTGACTTCCTGCCATTGCCTTGGCTCCTTTTAAACATACCACAATTGAAAATGATTGTGAAAGTCCATCCCAGCCCTGAAACTCCTCTTGACATACTGCAGAGGCAGGGAATTTGTCCTTGGACACGTTACACCCTGAATCTAAGTGCTCGCACCACTGCAAGTTACATTGATGAGGCTGGGAAAAGAGGGAGAAAATTTAAGCTCATATAGATGTGGAAATAAAATTGAACAAATTAACTTTTTTACATATTTTTTTCTGGCTATAAGCGCAATTTTTATCTCAAGGGAAAAAAAATCAGTTTATCTTAGATAAACTTTTAGCTGTTCAGAGTTTTCAGAGAGATTACTTTAAAAGCCCTGTGTTGTCCATCTTGAGTTGCTTTTAATTAAAAAAAAACATCTTTAATAACTGATTTATACTGCTGAATAAAAATCAGGGATTTTTTTTTTCAAGTAGAATATTCATGTGTTAAACTTAGTGTTTTACTAAAATGAGTATAACAAGCCTGGAACTACTTTTGCACAATCCTCCAAGACCTTTTAGGGACATATCTTCTGATTGCTGAAGTTTCTAAACCCATTCAGTTTTAAGAAAACATTAATGGGAAATTCACAGAATGGAGAGTTCAGCCAGTTACTCATCTATGTAATACACAGCAATTTTCTTGGACATGAATGTGTTATATGCATTGCAGCAATAACATATATCATAATATTTGGGCACTAAGACTCTCAAGGCTGAATATGGGCACTTATTCGAAATCTCTACTTTTATTTATTTTATGCAGAAGAAAAATTAGTGGCATGATGAATTTATTCGGAGAAAGATTTGCCCAGTAACTAAGGTAACGATCCAGAGAAACAAAAGTGCTAACAGAGTGCAAGAAGAGAGGCAGTCCTGTGAGAAAGACTGAACTCCTGCTCTTCTTCTTTTACCCCTCAGAATCTCATTACTTCCCACCTTCATCACCTTCATTCCAGCATGCTACTCTCAGCCCAATTCGTACCTTCATGCTGCTTCCATCTCCAGAACAGATGTGTTCCCCTTGGCAGCATTGCAGGTTTGCAGGGTTCAGAGTAGAACTGAAACAGAGTCTCATCAGCTTTCCAGTGTGGCTGAAAGAATCAGGTTGACTGAACTTGATGCTCTTTGTGTAGAGAGTGGTAATGGAGGGGTGAGGTAGAAGATGGAAATAAGAGACCGCTTTATTTTGAAATAAATTACACACATCAACTTAATATGTAGGGGACTTTATTATTTCTTAGAGACCTTAGTGCAAGTAGAAATCTGGTGTTTCTTATAGTATGTTTTATTGTGTAGAAGTTTAGTTGACCACAACTGATAGTTTTGAAACATGAACTCTTTCCAAGTCCTAATAACAATTTCTTCTTTCCCTAAAGAGCAGAGAGGAAGATGTGCATTTTGGGGCTTCACATTTGATCAGACTGAAGATTTATCCCACCATGCCTAAGAGAATGTAACATCTTGAATCTTGAGATTTGCAGCTATTAATAGAATATATGAAATCACCACGAAGGTAAGTTGATGCTCAAATCTGGTAAGGCAGGTCTTTTGTTTACTAAACCTTAGCCAAGACCTAGTACAGTCCAAAATATAATCTCTAAAGTAATAAAGCGTATAAAACATGATAGTGGTCTCCTTGGCTTCTGAGACCAGCAAACCCAGTTGCTATTGCTAGGCAATTTTAAGAATTGTTGCATGATTTCCACATTCATGTTCCAGAAGTAGAGGAGAAAGTATGATATCATAAACCATAAAAGAGCAAACTTTTTCACTTATTTGAGTTGATGCCATTTTCTTCAGCACTGTTACTTAAAATCTCGTATATGAAATTATATTCCTCTGATTTAACAGAAAATTTCTCCCAAGTTCTTTTTTGGTGAATTAATCTATTGGATAGGAAGACAGTTTACTCCCTTCATAATCAGTGCAGCAATAAATAAGTGTGTTGGTGATGTACTTAATCAGGGTCTGATTTTTGGGATAAGTTTATAAAGATAAAATAATTCTTATGATGTCAACATGGAGACTCCAGATTCCCAGGTAATTAACTTAAGGCTATGTGAGTGATGTTGGAGGAATAGTGACTGACAATACTCTTGAAATAAATCAGCTGAGCTTTCAATATGCTGAGCCTTAATCAAAGTTAATGAATTTCAAGGTTTGTATTACCCTAAAAATCTTAATCATTGAGATTTTTTTCACTTTCCTTTTTTCAAAAAGGATTTTGTTTCGACTAGGCTATATTACCACATAGCATTTCCAAATCAGATTTTTCCTTGAGTTCCTTTGTCCTTTAGTTCAGTATCACAGCAGAGAGCTGTTGTTTTTCTTCTGTTCTCAAAAACAACAAAAAAAAATATAGCTCTTCATGGCTGAGTGTTGATTTCTGAAGCTTCGGCCAGAAGATGTTTAATAATACTGTCGCTCCCAGAGAACCCATGCCATGGCAATTTCTGACAAGGTGCAAAATATGGGACAGGTGTGAATTTACCATCTGCACTGCCCCTACAACACTTGAGCCAGTGTTGCTAGGAATTAAACTAAAGGAAAGACCTTGAGAGAGAAAGTCACAACATACCTTGTTCTGCAAGCTGTTTCCATACTGGGAAGAAAAACAGTTGTAGAGCATTGGTAGAAGACTTTATCTTTATAAAAAATACACCCTCTCTTTATACCCTTTCTTTATGAAACCAGCGTACCTGGATAAGGAATGAAAGCTTAAGGTTTGTTTGTAGACATACAGTGAATACATTTGATAATACATATCCACAGTATCCTAGAATACAGCAGATGAACTCTCTAATTTTAGCATTGTCAGCTTCCAGCATAGTGTAAGTTAAACATGAACCAATAATGTTGTGGTGGGAAGGAACTTTTGAAAATTAATCTATTATTGCCTAAGGCAATTTGTAGCTAGAAAAACGGTCTGAGAGTCTAAATATATATGTTTCCATCTGAGCTAAAGTCAAATTCCTTGAGCTGCTTTATTTTAGGGCTATTCTTTAAAAAAATTGCTTGGCTTCAGGAATATAATACCGAGTACCTGATCTAGGCACATACAGCCAAGACCAATACACTTAATGCCAAATATTTATCATTCTAACCTATAATAGATAATTTTGAACAGTGAATTTAGGGAAACGAATAATTTCATATCATTGAGAGTGTTACTTTGTGACAGGTGAGAGGAAAGAATTGGCAGACAAAAAAGCATCTGACCAAACAATTAATTCAGGAGAGCTATGTGTCTGTTCACTGGGAATTGAGAGCTCCATGTCTTCCCTTGGCAGGCAGTACTTTCCAACAGAGGTAAATATAACACTCTTTTACACTGCAGTAGTAAATCAGTGGCCCAGGAAAAGGGAAGCAAGTCCTGAAAAACAAAACACTTCTGAACGTCAAGAGAGTAGCGTTGTAAAACTCTTCTAAGTTGCCGTATATTTTTCCTGGCCATACAATAGTTTAAAAGAGGAGAAGGTGGGAAAGGGTGAGCACTTTCCATTTTTAGTGCTGAAGTTCACTATTGCCTAGAACCTAAGGTTTAACTTAACTTTTATAAAATCCTTAACTTTTATGAGTGAGTCACTGCTCTGGAAATAAAATACCATCACAGAATAATCTAAGTTGAAGGGGCCTTCAGGATATCATCTGGTACAACCTTCCATTCAGTACAGATAAATTCCATATTGGATCTGGTTGCCCAGGTCCTTTTCCAATAGTGTTTGAAAAGTCTGTAGAGATGGGTACTCTAGAGCAACTCTTCCTCTTCCCATGTTTGACCAGTGGCAGTAACCACATGAATTAGAATGGTACATGGACTAATGCTACATAAGTCTTCGAAGGATTTTCTATGGGAAAGTGTCACCTTCAAAAGTTAATGATCATGATGTTTTTCAAAAGAACAGATTTATGCCAAGAGACAGTAAAGTAAGCCAGATTTAGGAGGAGAAAAATCCCAACAACAAAAACCAAACCAAATCTGGAAAAAAATCCAAATAAACTTCCCCAAAAAAGCTATCAGGTGAGATTATAGTGATCTTTTTTCGTGTAGCCCTTTGTAGTAATTTTTCCAGTGTGTGGTCAGTTGTCCTCTCATTTTCTGTCAGGGTAGAGGCAGTGAGTCCTTTCCAGATTTTAGATTTCTTTTAAATGTATCAGATTTCTGTAAAACCTCAGTTTTAAGTTACTTTTTCCTGTTGCATTTACTTATAAGGTCTGTATGATAAAAAAGGAAATGCTAAACCATTTGCACACAGATAACCAACCAGTAAATGAGGTTTCAAATTCACGCTGCATCAGTGAAAGAGAAGAACCTGACCTCAACTTTGCTCTGCACACTGGCAATTTTTAAAGAATTTGTCCTGTTTGTGGTTCACATGAGAAGCTTTCCATGACAGTGAATCACAGTGCCACACATGGATACCTGAATGAAAACTATGTAAGAAACTGAAGTCTAGTACAACAGAGCAGAACTTTATGACTTTCAAAGGAAGACATTCATGAAAGACATTTATTCCCCAGGAGTTCCTCAATGCCAGTGACATTAAAAATAGCTGTTAACAATCATGTGAAAACTGTAGTTTCCCATAGTTTCCATTTCTACAAAAATAATATTTGTCTCCAAAGCTCCCCTGTATTCTGTCTTTTGTACAGCTTTTTGTCATTTTATATCACAGGAGAATTCCACTATATCAAATATTAGAAGGGATCCAGCGGCTTCACATTAAGGTTGCAGAAAGTTTTCAACCTATATGTGGACCAATTATTTTATTTTTCTCTTTGATGCTCAATTCTAACAACCCAGCTCTGCACAGGCCAGTTTGGCAACAATTTAACCTTAGGACTGTAAAACTAAAGAAATACAAACATAAATGCATTATAATTTGCTGGTTTATTTCAGAAAAATGCTGACTAAATCTCTTTTTTTTTTTCAGTGAAAATGTTGAAAACAACAGTTCCAAGAAAATCTCAAGTCATATCTCCTTGACCTACATTTGATGGAAAAAAATATGTAAGATTTAATGTCTTTTCCAGGCCATGCTTGTTTATTATTTTCTTAAAACATATATATATACATGACAGTATTTTCTTCCACAATGGCTGCATAGAGAAAAAGGGCTTTAATTTTAACAGTAGCATGGGAAGTGACAGAATATACATTAACTGAGCCAATGTGTGAAAAGTATTTGATCTTTTTAATGTGATATATATGTCTCCACAGATTTCTGGTCAGAAATTAAGGGATTGATGGGGAATTTACTACTTTTCTAGTTGAACTAGTTTGATGATTATTTGACTGAAGTGATCTGGCTGAATTTCACTGATTTTAATTCCTATTATCTTGTAACTGTGAAAATATGAACTATATTTAGTATCACACTAAGGCTGCATATAAATGTCATTGCAAGTCTCTTTATCTGCATTTTTCTTCTATTTATACTTAATGCAAACAGAAAAAAAGAAAACAAAACAAATAATCTGATATTCAGGTATGCTTGTTGCTTAACTCCTTAAGCACATAGTGTGGCAGAATTTTTTTTGACACCAGGTATAAACAATCCTTGTCTTTGAATTTCTATAATAAGTCATGGAGGAGCTGGAATTGTGCACAGTATGGTGATATCATTGAAGCTTACAAAGTTACCAGGCTGATCAATGTGATGACAGACACTGAGGAGAGGCTTCTAGAGAAGCTCTACAAGGTTTATGTGTCTCAGATATTGAAAAAACCTGGTACAGTACTGGACTGAAAGAGAAACTATAAATCAAAACTCATGGGGTGGAGCCTGCATCACCCAGCCTTAGCCAGTCAAATGCTAAGCAACTAGTTTAAGATACTTATCCAGGCTGCTTTGATGCACATCAGTTCTTGCCAGAAGCCACTAATCAAAACCTATGATATCCAAACAAATTAGGACAAATTACTCTCTAGAGGAATGTGTTTCTCTGCACAAGCATTATAGAGAGTGTACAGACTAATTTAGATTAGATGTTTAAGTTTTAGAAATATTACCGTATGTCAGATGAATCCTGCTGTAAATCTAAAATGTATTAGTCACATGACTATTCCTAAAACAATTTCTTTGATTTTAGGCTAAGTTAATAAAAAGGGTACTTTTTCAGAAACAATATAATATACTGTCCAAATAACATTACTACAATGAAAGAATAGTACAAATAACAAACTAACTTCAGTCATTCCTCACCAGAAAGACTGTCTGGTTTTAAAGGGGAACCGTGTACATCAATTTAGAAAAACAAAGAATATATAGGTACTGTAAATAAGGATTATTAACACTTCAGGAAGGTGTATTCCTTTGTATCTTCTAAAGATGAAGACGTGTTCTGGACACATAAAATAGATGTTGACTCAATTAGTAATTCTTTCTAGATATTTTTATTATGAAGTGCTGGGCAGAGAGTGGCACCCTACCCCCCAAAAAAACAATCCAAGCCAAACAACAAAAAAAACCCTCAAAGAGATTTACAAAGTCTTTGTCTGACCTCTCAGGACCATTTTTAAAGCATATAATGAGTTAAATAATTGGGCATTCTTTCCTATCCTACAGCAAAATGCCTCTTGATGCAATTAAACAACTCAAGATTCAGAAACCCAGACCTACCAGTCTCTTCAGCTTGTGACAGCTAGTCATGTGTGAGAAAGGTCAGTCATGTAAAAGAAATTAAATGAGTTCTGCAAGGACTTAACTGGAATTGATGCAAAGCTCTCCAAACAGCAAAGGTGATGAAAAGTTCAATCAAAGTCAGCTGCAAGGAAAGATGCTCATTAATATCCACATCACTGGGTCACAGACACCCTCCTCATCTGTATGGCAGGATTGTGTACTTAATGATGTGATCAAAAGTGATATTCATGAGAGAACAATGTACTCCATCCCACCTCAGCACTATATTTTGCATATACTGCCTGTACTCCTAAAAAGAATATGAAAATCTTCATATCTGCATGAGGATTTTATAAAAGAAATATTTTTATATAAAATCAAATAAAAAGTGTGTTACACATTGAATTAAATGTGGTTATTATTCTTTCAGTGTTCAAAATAAAACAAAACTTGAGAATCTTTCAGAAATTTTTGAAAATCAAAGTAAACTTATTGCGTGAGGAAGGTGTTTTAATATTAAGGATATTAACAATCATTCACTGATATGAAAATGCATTTCAATAACATCGTATTCTTGTATAAGAAAGGTAGGTACTGAGAAGAATAAAGGCTCTCACTTTAAGTACTCAGAATGGCAGAGTAATTACAAAGGAGACCTCTTAGCGATTTTTTACAAACTTAGAAGTAAAAACCCTAGGGTGCTTCCTATGCTGCTTTAATAATTTTGTCTAAGATTTATTTTTTTTCTTAATGACTTATTAAATAGGCTTATTTATGTTTATTATTATCTTGTCAGAATATTTCCACTTTGTAACCATAGTTAGTTGAATAGAACACACGGAGGAGCAACTTTTCATAACCCAAGAAGGCAGTTAATATTGACAGATACATAACTTCTTAGTGTTAAGTGTTTAATTTGAACCTCACTAGTTATGATTCCTATGTAACTCTGGTAGTTGAAGAATGGGCACCGCTACTAACATCTCAGATGACACTGCTCAAAGCACTAAAAATTTGAGTAGTTAATTCCTCACTTCCTAGTGCAGCTAAAAAGGTGTGCAGAGCTTCTCCAGAGCTGCAAGAGGAAAGGGAACCTTGCCAGTGAGCCATGCTGCACCCCAGGCTGCTGAACTGTGATGCAGGCATCACATTGCTAGAGACACATAATCAGTTCCTACTGATCAAGTCCCTCAGCTTTAGAAATGTTGGGTTACCCAGTGAAGGATCGAATCATTATTATGACCAGTACAAGAATAACCCGAACCCAAACCAATAGAAAATTCTTATCTCAATTTTGGCATTCTATTAAATCCAATAGAGTTTTACTGCATCATGCTGTTTTTTAAGAAAGATAAATGACTTTCCAAAGACTGATGTATCTAAGATGATATAAATATTCCTGCTGTGTGATGCTTAATGCAACGCTTTGCAAGTTGTAAGTTATCTCCTTTCTCCCTTTTTTATTCCTTCTTCCACCTGTGCAGAGAAGGCTTCATGAAATATTTTCACCATCTGTGGGAAATACTGACACAAAAGAAGCAGCTTCTGAAGAACCAGATGAAGAATCATTCCAAAGAAATGGGTCGTTTACACAGAGGTCAGGAATAGCTTCACATATCCCACTGACAGTGACATTAAGTTGAGTGCAGAAGTTATCTCAGAAGGGCTTCACTTGTTTATATGGTGCTGAAGTAAGTGAAAAAGCGGCAATTTCAAAATATTTATTTCTTCTGCATTTGTTTCATTATTGTTACTTTCTTTAAGGTTTTGCTTGATTTCCTCTCAACACCTCTACCTACAGCTTGATTGGAGAACATGTAATTGTTTGATCACTTTTCAACTGATTAAAAGAAAAAGGAAGTGTTTGCTTGGGTCAAAGTTTATTACAATGCATAATTAAGTGTCCAATAGCATCTTAATCAACAACTTTCCATTTTCAGCCTTTTTGCATTTATCAAGAGAAAGGTTGCGTTAAATAGAGGTATTTAATCAACTATGCATGAATTGCCAGAAATGGATTTCTGTAAGGGAGCCTTCAGCCAGTTATTAGGAAAGGTGCTGAAGTGAAACAACCTTCCTCTAAGAGCGGTGGATTACACTGGTTTGCAGGGAATGAATTTAAGTATTATGAACTAAATATTTCAGTCACATGTTTCATCTCCATCTGCTTAATGAATTGAAGTGTCAGGAAAATTTGAAGAGGCAGCCCAGAAAAGCAGAAATGTAATGTAATGCAACATGAATCATTTGCTGGCCAAATCCACAGTATTGATGAGATTCCTGACAAAACATTTAGATTCTCGCTATTGTTATAGGAAAAGGTATTTAATTAGACCAACCATTCATACCTTTAAAGGCAGATTATTTAAAAAATCACAAGAAACTAATTTTGTTACAGTCTTCTAGAATTGGTAAAGCAGTAAATCTAAATTATTTTTTAGAAATGTAACTTTAAGGTATCTCTGCATCTTTGATGTAGTCAGAAAAACATATCCTGCATAACTTTCCCCTAAATCACATAAAATCTCAGGCTCTCTGATAGAGATACACAAGTTGATTTAGCTATTTAATCAATTCCTATTATTTGTCTCATTGCTTTGAGTTCTGTAGTTCTGAATGCAGTAACTCAATTTACTGAATCTGGAATGTCCCAAGACACCACTACGTGGACACCCACTTTCCTTGATTTCTCTGATGCAAATAATATGTTATATGCAGCATATACTAGGTGGCTAAAGATATGGCTTCTCTCTCTTTTTCTTTTTACCTCTCTTCATAGCACAATTTAATATCCAAGTGTTAATTTATTATCTTTTACCTGTGCATCTAATGAATCTTGCCCCACTCTCAGTACAGTGTTGTGCCGCAGGAATGCAGAAGGAAAAAAACATGTCTCTCAAAGAAAATCTGATGGAGATGAGTTACATATGTGATCACCCAGTATGTCCCCTGGCACAACTTTAGCCTGTGACAACAAACCTTCTCCCACAACGCCCAGCCCAACATATGATGTCAGATCAAGCCATCATATTCTCAGTTCTTGCAGTGCTGACTGTACCTATTTCACAAAGCAGCACCAAAATCACTTCAAGGGGATAACAAGGCAAGCTTTAGTTTGAAAGCAAAACCAAATGGATAAAGCAAACTAGACAACAGAAGAATGAACCAAAACAACACTCTGATAATATTTCACAAATTAAAGGTGCAGTATACCAGTCGAGGATGCTATTACTGCATGATATCACACAGGAGTGATGACCAAAATTGTGCAAGTACATTTACTAAAGGAAGTGAGGTACATTTACTACCAGAAGGTAGAGTCACTGATCCAAAAGGGTAAGGGCTCACTCAAGTATATATCCAGAAGATATAATCACTCCCTGAAAGGAGGATGAGGGCACTCAGTCCCTGGAAGTTTCCTTGAGTGGTTTCCCAGTCCCAAGGGGAGAGTTTCCTATCACAGGCCCACTGCTCTAAGGAAAATCACTCCAAGTGTGTTTCCAATGTGGGCCCTGTGTTATAGCCTAGTTGGATCTAAGCTGTGGTCATCTATCAATGGTGATCCAGAGGCTACTCTGGGTTGAGATGCCACATTGGTTCAGGAACCTATCTGTTAACTGAGGGTTCCTGTTCCTCATTCTTGCCACTGGAGGGGATGGGGAGTGGTAGGCAATAAGGGCAGGAGAAAAGGGCACAAAAAAGCTTGTGGCTGCTGTGTTAAAAGCCCTGGCTTCTGTCAAGGAGGGTTAGAGTACTCCTGTCACATAACATACAAATCTAGATTTTCATCATTATGAAGCACCAGTAAGATAAACATTAGCAGCATGTCTTCCTGAAGTGAAATATTTGTTCCCATTCCTGTAAATTCTACTAAAATTCAGGGAGACAACATATGATACCTGTGGTGAGGAAAAGTGGAACAAGAAAGACTTCAGACTTTTGAGTTAAAGGTCCAAGTTCAGGAAAAATCCATAAGTCTTAGAAAGGTTGAGAGGCCTTAGAAGTCAAAAACCAGGGCAAAACAAATAGTAGATGAAAATAAAAAGATGAAGATAAGAAGATATACACACAGACCCGTAAGACAAAGAATCCTTCTGGGGAAACTTTGAAAATTTTCGAAGTAGCTTCTAGACCACTGAAAAGCTTCTGGTTGCTCCTCAAATCACTTCTTCAGGTAATTTTTTTGTGTGCATTCTTGTCTAGACTTTTGACAGAACAGTGATACTCAGTGCATAGTGAGCCAGACTAGGTGATGTCTGAACTTAATCACGTTCTACCTTGATCTCTTACTTTGAATTAAGACACCAGTTAAGTATCATTTGCATGAATTTCTAGTGCAGTCAGAACATATGCAACTGAATTAACAGTAATAGCATTTAATAACGTGCTTAAAATGATAAACATGCTTCAGTGCTGCTAAAGCTGAAGCTAGTCTGGAGCTAGGACCTTAGCTTCTGTCTCTGCTATTCAGTCTATCTGCATTAGTTTGTCATTTATAAGAGAACCTTTGCCTATATGCCAGACAGGCTTATTTAATTGATATTTTAAGCCACTAGGGGATTCTTTGACGAAAATCATTATAATGTAAAAATATAAAAATTCTTTTTATGTGATTCTTTGGTTTTCAAATGAACTCTGAAAGAAAATCCCATGTTCAGATAAAAGGTGAATTAGCATAATTGTAGAAGGCCAAAAAAACCCAGTATTACAGTACAATTTCCTTAGCATGATAATACCTAACAAAGCTTCTGGAATCTTTGAATTAACTCTTTCCCACAGAGAATACCTGAAGCTCTACATAATGAGTAACATTATGATTCTGTGATTAATATAATTTACATTTCAATAGTTATTTCCTGTTCATATATCTGGGAAAAGATTCATGGGAGGTTTGGGTATTTGTTTGTTTGCTTATGACAAAATCTATCTGATTTTTCAGGGTTCAAAAATTCCAAACACACCCCACCCCTTCCCCAATGCAAATCATGATTTTGTTTAAAAGTTTTCTGCTGAATATAAAAAAAAAACCCTGTATATAAAAAGAATACTAGTGGATTTAAACAATAAGAATTACAAATCCTTTATAGATCCTGTTAAATCTATTATCTTATTGAACCGGCAGTTGCAACATCGGGATATGTTTGCAGGTAGAAGTTGTTTCAAATTTGGTAATTTACTGGTGTAGTCAAATGGACAAGTCTTACATTTACCTCTATTTTATCCTTGAACATAACTCTGAGAAAATCATCTTTCCTTACCTTTCTGGAGAAAGAAATTAATCTCTCAGTGCCAAATACCATATTCTCTGTTATATATCTTTCCTTACTTAGAGAATTGAAGGGCTCTTAACTAATATTCATTCTTATATATGAAATCAATACAATTTCCCAGTGGTATGCAATAACTGAAAGAAGCTTATGGATGTTTACATAAACTTCAGCAGGATGGAATTTTTTTTCTCTAATGCTATTTCATTTAATTCTTTAACATTCAATGGTTCTGTAAAAATTCTCACCTGAAATCTGTACCTTGTTGTAGGTGTCCATTTTTTACGCTGAGTGCCAAACAAAAAAAAGACATAGAAAACAACCTAAACCTTTCTTTTCAGTGAAATGTTGCAGTATCACTATGCACACTGTGTGAAGAAAAAAAGATTCCATTCAAAATCTACGTTGACAGTTGTAAGTACTTATGCCTCGAGCTTGTACATTTTAATTTTGAATATGTCACACCTCTAATCAAGACAATTTAATCCTAAGACCTTACTAGAGGATAAGTTTTGATTTAACTAAATACATGTAACAATATTAGCAATGGCTGCAAAAAGGGACTCATCTACCCTGCCCTTAGTGAGGGTTACACGCTCATTTGAAGAAATAAACTGAGGATATAAGATATCTCTTCCTTATTTTGTTTTCCCACCTGTTTGATTTTTGGCAAGCAATTTCATATAAGCAAAGTCTGGCAGACAGCTGAGACAGTGTTTAAGGCAGGAATCTTATTGAACATGAACATCTTAATGCCTAAGTGGAATTCACAGTCACATATACTTCATGCTGTTTTTAAGGAATTAGACAAAATAATAAGTATATACACAAGGTCTCAAATAAGAAAGCTTGGAAAACACTGACATTCACTGAATTCCTATTTTTTTCATAAGTCAGTGGGAAAGCTTTCTGCTTTGTTTCGCTTTGTTTTTCTTTTTTTTTTTTTTAAGCAAATAAAGAATCTGCTTAAAAATTTAAGGATAGCACTCTATGGGATATAGTCTTTTGGAGCATGCAAGGTAGAAGAAATAGGCTTCGTTTTTCCTAATTAGGAAACACTTAGCACTTCCACATACTTGACAATTGCTACTTAATAGGAGTGTTAGCACAAAGCTACTTCATCCTTACTCCATGTGATAGATTTTTAAAATAATTAATAATACTTCAAAGTGACCCTTTATCCACAAGAAGGTAATCTAGCACAGTGCACTGTAGTGTAGTTGTAGATGTATAAACTGCATTGTAGATTTGTTCTGATGTCTGCTATTACTTGCAACAGAGCATGTTCTTCCTTCATAGACCATTTTATAAATATTGGTACAATTACAAAATAGCGATGTTTATTATGTCAGTTAAATATTTGTTCCATGTACATGAACATCTGTTCTTAATGCTATGATGTCATGGAGATATAAAAATTTAATCTGGCTGAGGTCTTAGTATACGATCCTATGTTTTTCAAATTAGCCAATGAGTATGAATGGTATTTGGCTTCCTTTAAAGCCGAAGAAGAGAAAGAAGCATCTCAAGGCCACAATTCATCTGATTTATTATGGATGTCTACTTTAGCATGAGATTAACTTCTCTAATTGTACCTGTTTCTCTTAAATGGTTATAAAGGACAGCACTCAGTTGGGTCTAGTTATCTATAAAGTTTGTACATATCTTTGGTCAATCGAATACCACATCAATGTTCTATGAGAAAAAAAGGAGGATTTTTCTTTTCTTCTTCCCACTACCAGAGATGAATACTTCTGAAGTGACATGTGCAGTTAATTCAAGTATATCTGCATTGTCAGTTAATTAGGAAAACTTCAAACTAATTTAAAACATTGTAAACATATCTATAGTCATCAGCTAATCAATGAATGGCATAAATGTTTTGTAATTTATAGCATTTTCTTTCTCTGACTTCTGTTAGAAATGAACTTATTTTCTTTATTTTCTTTTAGAATAAATGGAGAAAATAAAACATTTTATTAAGCACATAACATTTCCCAATGACAAGAAGTTGTTTCTTGCCTGTGTTATCTATTTGCTCTGTTTTTTGCTATGTAACTACTAAAATCTTTGTACCTTACTGAATATCTCCAGTCACACTTACAGAACAATTGGCATAAATAGAGAGTGAAACTAGTGTTTAGTAGGGCTAGTAGCCAAACTTCTGTGATTTGCCTGCCTTCCATCTTTTGTAGGAACTTATTGGACCACACCACTAAAACTAGCACTCAGATTCAAACAGGAAGGTATCTGGCAAAGACTGCATCAAATGATCATATAATCATGGAATTGTTAATGTTGTAAAAGCCCTCTAAGATCATCCAGTCCAACCACCAGGCCAACACCACTATGCCTACTAAACTATGGCTCAAAGTTCCAAGTCTACATGCTTTTTGAACGCTTCCAGGGATGGTGAATTAATTACTTCCTTTGGCGGCCTGTTCTAATGCTTCAACACTCTTTCAGTAAAGAATTTTTTTCCTAATATACAGTCTAAACTTCCCCTGATGCAACTGGAGGCCATTTCCTTTCGTCCTCTCAATTGATACTTGGGAGAACAGATGAATACCCACCTTGTTATAACCTGCTTTCAGGTAGTTGTAGAAGGCGATAAGGTCTACCCTCAGCCTCCTCTTCTCCAGAGTAAATAGCCCCAGTTCCCTCGGCTGCTCCTCATAAGACTTGTGCTCCAGATCCTGTGACCAGAGACATGAGCTTGAGCTTTATAGACACTGTGGATACTTACATAGGATTGAAAATATTGACTCCTCTACCTGGGAAAAGGGCTAAGCACTGATTTTGCTGGCATCCAAAATCCTAAGTGCCTGCTACCTCGTGGATGATGTGGTGGGCTCGGTAGCTGCTGAACACCAGGAATATAGCAGCCCACGTTTCACAGTCCATACCCGGTCCCAGAGTAGTTTCAGTTTCAGCCCTATATATCAAAGTGTTGCCATCAAGAATTAGCTGAAGGGAGAAGTTTTGCCTCTGATGCATGTTATCAGAGGGATGTATACAGGTAGTGAAGCATTTTTACTGAAAAAGAACCTGTCTAACTATTCTGCCTCTTTCACAAGGTCTCATGAAGAGGATGCTGAAATGGTGAAGGACATAGCAGTATGCTGCCAGCCTGAGCCACAGACTTGGTGGGTGTTGTGGTGACCACTGACCATTTGCACAGCCTCCTGAAGGTCTGTAATGGTTTAGATCATAAAAGTCGCTTATAGGAAGGTACATTGAAAATTACTCGAGGGAAAAGTCTCTCCTATCTGAATAAGTTGCTGAGGTTTCAACTATTTCATTTGCTTATATTAGGATAAACTGAGAACCTCTTAAACAAACAAACAAGCAAAAAAGTAGTGAGTAGTTCCAAAATGGGCTAATAGTATTAGATCTGAGTAAATCATAATTTATGCCTCTACCTTTTTTTTGTTCGTGTTTAAATGGGCTGCTGAATTTAAAGAATTGCCAGGTAATGTCTTAATTCATTATAGACTATAAGATGAAAAGCTTATTTGATACATAAATCAGAGTAACCTTTTAATTAAAGGGATATAAAAAGGGAAGAGTTGGACTGGAAAACCTGTAACCGACATGGAATCTGGCCTTTCTTGTTTTTCTTGTCTTCATGACTATTAAACTCTGTCTTGAAAAGAAAAACATTTAGAGATCAAAAACTGTATTTATGAAGAGCTTTTGGTAAAAAAGGGAGACAAAGAGGACAGAATGTGTAAATGAACCATGTCCATGCATATTATTCGTAATATAGGAATGATTATTTAAGTACAGCAGTGATTGTTTAACTAGCTATGGTTCTTGAGCTGTTATAAATACAAAGAAGAAATAAGAATTGCCTCAGACCAAGTAGAAATGTAATCTGAATCGAGGAATAATGATTTAATCTAACATTAACACTAATTTTGGAATTCCACACAACTATTATTCCATGATGTCAAATAAAACAGAAAATTACCCTGCTTTAGAAAAAAAGCACTTTGCCCTGAAAGAAATAGAGGTGAGGGGAGAATTTAAAGAGTCCTTTGCTAAATTAATAAAGTCATTTACTTTTCTCAGCTACCAAAGTGTGAGTGCTTGTTCCCATTTTGAAGTTTCAATTGTCAGTGTCTTGATTTTGCTACTGTCTGCTTCACACTTTTGAGTTGTAGGACACTGTGGATGAGAGACAGATGCCTGAACGTAGATATCTAGCATTTAGGGTTTTCAAGGTGACTTCTACCTGCAGCTCCAAACCAGCTCATATCACCTACAGGCCCGATGTCATATCTGCCACAAGATTATCTCCGATATTACAAGGTTTAGGCAACAGAAACAAACGATTCATTAGGCAGCTGAAGACCATTCTGTTCCTCAGAACCTGCCTGTACATTCAACTATATAACACCTCAGTGTTTATATTTAAAGCTTACTTTTCACCAAGCATGACCATGAACTGCCGTTCAGCAATAGATGAGCTCATAACTCTTGAAGTCATTGTGTTTTCCTACAAGAAAATTTCTTCTCCAAACCATAATGACAACCTCATTGTAAACAGAGTAGAAGAAATCTAATTTCCATTTCAACAAAGGGAGGAATTAAAGCAGTCCTTATTTCACATACAAATTATGAAAACTAGATGTTCAACAGACTCCAGATCAAAAAGATCAATTTTACCTTTGTGGAAGTGATGATATGAGAAAGTGGCATATGATGTGGGCTTAATCCATACCAATAGATTAAACAGTGCTTGGTTGCTCATGCTACTTTATTGTTCAGACTTTCTGTGGCATGACTTTAGTGTCTGCAAGCTATAGCTGCCTCACACAGCTTACAGATATGGTTTTGAAGGGCCAATGACCAACCTCAATAGGCTACCTAGTTATAGTAAAACAACCCCTTTCTTTCCCATGGGCTTCAATGTCTGAGACTGATTTACTATCACAATCTTTGAGACTCAGAGTTCTGTATAACTCATATGGGCTTCTGAAGGAAAGAAATTGCTGGGGGATCATTCCAGAGCCGACACTGACACTGAAATATGCTGTGTCCTTCATTGCTTTAGTACTGAGTCCCTGTCATTGAGATGATGAAATTAGAGGAGAGCAGATGCAGAGGATGTCTGTGAGATGAGGGGAGATCAAGACCGTACCCAATAAAAGGGGATCAAGCCCTATGATACTAAGTAAATGTTACAAAATCAAGGTTGGTGAATGGCAATGATCATCGGGGAGGGAACATTGCTACCTAAACTGAAAGATAATGTGCACAAAGCCAAATGGCCAAATGACTTTTGATACTATGCAGAAAAATTAGAATGTGTGTTGTTTGTTTGTTTCTTAATATTTTCACAATGAAATATTAGAACAGCATTAAAGTTGCCAAAGGAACTGAATCTCAAAACATGGGAAAGTTCTTGCCATTAGTTCTTGTGGAACCACCTTTTTGATAACTGTTTAATTGTTTGGTGGTGAGTTAGGGAGGGTTGAGGATGTTGTTTTCAGCAAAGCTAAAGCAAAGTCTCCTTCTATGAGCATATCACCTCTTAGCAGGGAAACATTGTTCCTGTGTAAAGACAAATTGAGACTTTTCTGTGAGCAAGGAATCAGAATGTAGCAATTTACATTTTCAAGAACAAGGAAGTGTTTCATCCTTTAACTTATGCCACATTGCTATATTATAAATAAAGGAGCTTGTTGTAAATAGATAGCATTAGGCTATGATACTGCTTAAATGAGAAATCTTATCCATCCTGTTTTTAAATTGCAAAGCCATTCAGATTCCTGACAAATACAGTGTAATTTAATTTAGCTGTTGCTCACTTTATAAGAATAAAGAGATGGTGAATAGCCATAAGATGAATATCCTTCGATTATTTTTTATTATTTCTGAGAAAGTTTTATTTTGCTTTTTACATATGGAATATGATTGGAAGAATTAACGAGGGGAAACAAAGTATGATTATTATTGGTTAATATTGTTATTATTTGTATTACAACAACACATAAAGGAATGAAATGATTTGGATTTCATTTTGCTGAGATAGCTGTAATGGTCTTACAGTCTAAGTACTCCAAATGAACTCACAGTGGCAGAATTTGAATAGAAGACAAGATACTGAGGCACAGAACTGAACACCTAAATGAGGACTGGAGATCTCATATTTACAAGATTAAATCACCTTTTCTCTATCAAAAGAAAAAAAAAAATGTTCTGAACTTCATTTAATGAGAGCTATGTGAGCTCTCAGTACTGAGCACAGTTCATACTCCAATTATTACTCTGTCAGCCAGCAATATCTTAGATCTTAATTTGTGTTTCTTCACTAATAATTGGCTATGTGTAATGTCTTAATAGATTGATCCCTTCTGTCTACTGATTCTTTTTAATATTTCTTAAGGCCAGACCTAAGCTATAGTAACCCTAAACACAGGATGCAAACAACACCAAAACCCATGCTGTATTTAATGCATAAATGCATAAAAGCAGGAATCCTAACATGGCCCTGTTGTACCTACATGATTTTTTTCTATACACATAGGCAATGACAGAGGGAAGAGACTTGCAGAGATGGGAAATGACACAGAGTGCATATGGAATCAGTGTCAAAGCTAAACAGTGTCAAAGCTCAGATCTTTTAGCTACCGGTCAAGTGCTTTAATCTTATGTCCTACTTATGTAGCTGGTCTTATATATTTGGCAAAAGATGCAGCGTGTCAGCTGTAATAATCTTAAATACTCACTTCAGTCATGATTAACACTGCCCACATGCTTCATAGCCTTTGGCTTATGATGTGATTTAGCCTAGGATTTGTCAACTTTTTTTCAGCAGTACAGAGTATGACCGAATCACAAATGCTTTTTCACTCATGTTTATTTCTTCTGAACTTAGGAATATCCCTGGCTGTAGAGCACCCTGCTTTGGACACATCTAACACCTTCAACCTACTTGTACTAAAGAATCTTACCATCCTTAATGGCTTTGTTCTTTCTGCTTTTGTGAAGACAGGGATCTGTTGGTTTTGACTTATAGATGGTGAACTGAAGTACAGAAAATGAGAGAGGCAAATATCTAAATTTATTCGTGCTCTTCAGTCCCCACTGATTTCAATGGGTGTCCAGGTGTTATTTTATGTGTACCCCTATCTTTTGGCACATGACAGGGCATATGTTTTAACTAAGTTTATCATCCAAGAATGAGCCAGTAGACAGAGAGAGAAATACTCTTCAGATTATATTTTTAACCATTCTAAGACTGATGATTTATTCAGAACTGGTTTCTAGACATGCTTCTGTCTTTCTATTGATTGTAGACATATTTGCATGGCCAGCATGTTAAATAGCATAGTCAATTTTAAATGGTCAAATGAGGTTCAGATGAATCCTACTCTTAGCCACTATCTGAAAACGTTTTCAAAAAATTTGCAAAAGCTCTGGGAGAGAACTGAATATAGATATTTCAGATCCTGATCACTTGTTCAAAACACTAAACTGGTTCTATTTTTCAGGAAAGTCTTGAGGATACTAATTCTTGTGCTTAAAGCCAATATGCTTATATATCTCACTGGAATAATGCTTTTATGAATCACGAAAACGTGATGCAGTATTGTCTTGAAAGAAGCAAAGATATTATGAATGTACTCATGAAACACTAGTGCTTTGGGAGTGAAACTGGGGATGTAAATAAATAAATAGTACACTCTTTCCTACTACTAAATTACATTTGATATTTTATCCCTAAATTTGTGTTGATGAAGATTGAGTTTACAGGATCATATTTTTGCAGTTTTGTCTTTTTTGTTGCTTTGTTGACTCAGAAGGAAGTGCAATGGTAGAACACATAACAACAGGAGAGAGGGGAAGGGAAGAATTTTGAGGACTAAGTGAAATGACAAATTATTCACGATTTGTAAAAAGAAATGTAAGTAACTAATTATTATCTGACCGTGGAAGTGGCACAGGTTTTATTATCCTACATATTTTGAGACTGTTAACATTCATAACAACATCATTTAGCAGTAACCAGGAGTATCTTTTCTCTTTTTTTCCATGTGTTTATTATATTGATCAATATTAAGCACACAATGTTGTTAGTTATGTCTAATCTATATGAAGGAAAAATTGATAATTGTTGGTAGAAAGTCATGGACTTTAAACTGGTTTTAAAAGTCCAAAAATTATAATCCAGATGGTATTTTATTTTCCCTTGCTACCATTCTTCCCTCAAGAATGTCAAAAGACCTGTTTATATACTTGGTATTTTATTTTTTTTAAAAAAAGGTTGATATTTATTGATTATTAACAACTTCTTCCCTCTACCTTGCCAACACCAGCAACTGATTTTCTTAACTTAATCAAGACCAGAATGTTCCTTATCATTATAATTCATGCATTGCTGAGTGGGAACAGAATGGAGTGAGAAGCTACCCTTACCCTTCATTCCATCAGATTCAGCAGGGAACACAGTGGATTTCCCAAAGGAAAAGGCATTGGGGGAGTTCTAATTCACTCTGTTGATACAGGAAGATTGTGACACATCTTCCCTGCATAAAGAAAATTACTCTTACTTTTTACACATGTTTATGTATTTTCTTCCTTTGCTTCCTATACCATTGTGGGGTCTAGATGCTTATCACAAGAAAGATATTAAATTATATTACTGATGAGAGCTCTATATAAGGACAGTGTCCTCAGATCTAATGGAAAACCATTGTAGAATTTTTTGCTTTAGAATAGAATTTTCCTGCCCTAACTTTAGCTATCTAAAAGTAAATGTCTAATTCAGACTAATAATTCATCTACAGTTTGAGGAGAGAAATCACTTCTGAGGGATGAATCATCTTGTTTTAGGACAGATAAATTCATTTGTAGATGTGCTGCTTTTCCTCCATAATTGGTTATAATGAGAACCTAGAAATATGTATTAAATAATATCTTTAACTCACATATAATAAAAATTAAGGCATAAGAGACTAATTCTGTTATGGTATGCCTTAAACCATTTTTTTGCCATTTAGCTGCAGAAAGAAGCAGGTCATGTGTAGGTAAGTCAGTGCCTCTATCTTTGCCTGCTAATAGGCAGCACAGCTCTGCTTTGCCTGCCGAGAAATGTCATATCGTGGTCCCACTGGCAGAGAAAGCAAGATCATCAAAGACCCCTGAAGACCTCAAACTCATTTGCAGAACCCCCAGAACTTTCCAGAAGGGGCACTGCACAAGTGCACTAAAGCTCCTCCCCTGAAGGACCTTCTTCTATGAACAAAACTCGAGAGAGAGGGCAGGTGCGTAACCACTGTTTTAGAAGACAACGCTGGAAACTGGGGTGGTAATATCCTACTCTTTCCTCTTTCTTTCCTTTTCTCCCCTCTTTTCTTTCCCTTTCTTTTCTGCAGATTTAACAAGTCAAAGCCTATTTATTTCTAAGGCCTTGCCTGTGTAAATTAATTGATTTTCAGTCAATTGTTAGGTGATGTTTCATATTAATAGAGTCAAAAGGGAAATCCACAAATTCTAGGTGGGTTCCAGGGTCCCCTTCCCCAGCAACTTCTAGACAATCCAGTTTGGGGAGCAATATTTAAAAGGAAAAATAATCCTACATGTGTTCAGACAAGGCTAAAAGATTCTAAGCTATCTGTAGGGTAGGACAATGCCTTCATCTTTCACTTCATTGAAAATGCAAGAATTTAATCTCCAAATACCAACTCATTATAGCTGAACTGTGAGGAACTTTGGAGCTACTATGGATTTGAAAGCTGGGCAGTTTCTTTGGTACCTTCTCTGTTTAAATAACCTCTAGTTGCTCCAGTCCTTTGATATGATAAACATACTTTTCACCTGCAGCAACAACAGCAAGAAGAGCTCATGCTAAAAAGATTTTTAAAGAATTACTTGATCTTCATCGAATTGGGCAGTTTGTGAGCCAGTATGAAAATTTTCTTCTTAGAGTAATAGCTTTAAAGTTTACGCTTTTTATATCCCTCCTAAATGATAGGTAGTTGTCTGAGTAATAGCCTGTTACTTTCACTAAACTTCATGCTAAATTTCCTGAGATTATTGGAGTCATGATTAGCCCTAAAGAAAGAAGTGAGATCAAGTTTATATGAAGAAAAAAGGTTTGTTACTTCATATTTCTCAGTTGTATAATATGGTTTAGTAAAAGACATATCACCTCGTTGATAGAATACAAACTAATAGTAATTTCTTCTGAGAGTAGCACTTAAAGCCCACTGGAACCAATTGAAGGACTTCCAGAAGTTACAAGAGTAACCTTTACATTTAGCATACTGCTTGTGTGCTGAAAGAGATTTTCACTTAAAATAACTTGTCAGAAAATCCTCTAATATTTTGCATGTTTGAATCCTGGATTTAATGCAATGAAGTCCACACTCATGTTATATATCCAGTCACAACACAAGGAAGTAACATACCTAAAGAGATTACTCTTTTCAGGAGAAAGCTAACCTAAAGCAAAATGTAAAAGACAGAGCCAGAGTAAAATATTTAATATTGTGTAGCACAAGATCTGCTTCATCTTCTGATACAAGTTGTCACCTGAAAAAAACCAAAAACCTGATTAAGAACTGCAGCAAAAGCTATTGAATGTATATAGAATCATAGAATCATCTGGTTGGAATAGACTTCTGAGCTCATCAAGTCCAACCGTACCTGACCCCTTACTAAACCATGTCCCTAAGAAACTCATCTACCCACTTTTTAAACACCTCCAGGGATGGTGACTAAACCACCTCCCGGGATGGTGACTCAACCACTTCCCTGGGCAGCCTGTTCCAGTGCCTGACCACCCTTTCAGCAAAGAAATTTTTTTCTGATGTCTAGTCTGAACCTCTCCTTGTGCAACTTACAGCTGTTTCCTTTCATCCATGGTTGCGGGTGCAGGGGTGCAGAAGCTTTCCTACGAGTTGGATTGCACCTTCTCCTTGTGCACATAAACAATTTTTCTGTGTGTTTAGAGTGCCTAATAGTAATTTAATAGTTGCTGCCCCTCCATTTGGAGCTACAAAAAGATTTAGCTGTACCCAGAACTCTTACTTGCAGAGTGGTTTCTTGGGTATGCTCACAGTCCAAGTAAGCAAGTGGACCTTATCTCCACTAGTAAGATGGACAGACTGTTTGATGTCTGAATTCAGAAAATCTTGGGCTCAGAACAGGTCCTTAGCAGGAGTGTTTAGTTTTGTGCAAGAGAGTTTTGTGCAAGGTTATTAGATTTTCCTTGCTGTTTTCACTTGGAGGTAAAATATATAAGAAGGAACCATTCTGAGGGCACATAGCTGAGAAGTTAGTTTAGGCACATAGACAGTCATGTGAGATGATTTTGAGCATATGCTTTTCCCATTATTTTTCATTATCAGTCAATAACTATTTCATCCGAGGCAATCATAGCACCTCGCATCCATTCCTCCATACACTTCTACTAATAAGGACTAGTAGTAATCAGGCAAGGATGACTATTCTCAGTTTATAGAAGGAGACATGGAGATCTGCCTGACTTTTCAGGGATTCCCCAGAAACTGCAGTCGACATAATTTCCCATTACTCACCACTTCTGAACCCTTACTCTTGGCATAAGTGGCATGACATGCTGTGAAAAGATAACTTGATTAAATAATTTATTATAAATTATTAATGTGTGAGTTTCACTGTGAAGACAGAAAGATGCTCTAAAAGTCATATGTTTTCTGTAATACTTTGCCTAGTTTAAACATTAAGATTTGCATTTGTAATGCTTTTAAATGCAACTGTAATTCACTACCACGGTCTTTCAGGCTCCTGGAAGCCACTGATGAACTCTGAGATTTAATTTTTTATGTTTCTCCTTGTAGCTTCATTTTACCTTATTTGAGAAATTTCTTTTAGCTCCATACTTGTTTGTCTAAGACTCCAGAGATGTTCTGCCCTCTGGGTAGGTTGAGGGAAGGTTAGACTGAGGCTGTTTGAGGATAGAGGGTGCATAAATCTGAACAGAATGACTTGGAACTGCCTGAGGTACCTGTCAGTGTGTTCTTGCAAGGGAGGGTCTAATTATTGATGTCAGTTGGTCTCCAAAATGTTTTGTATGTGGTCCATGAAGCGAGGAGGAAGGAGTTGAACCTAGACCAAACACAGCAGATGATGGCTTTTATGCTTTCATATGGCAGGGCTTGGCAGCACTGTTAAAACAGGGGCTCTGTTGGTAGTTCCATTATAAAAGCCCAATTGCTTAGGGATTTATCATGATAAGTCTTTTAATTTGCATAAGACTAGAATCTGGCACTTGATAGTCTCCCTCCTTTTTTCTTTTCCCCTCCTGAGGTGATTTTTCTATTTTAATTTAAATCTACTTGACTACTTTATAAAGGAGACTATTATATTATCATGCTAGGAGTTGACACAGTGATGTTGTGTTGCAATGAGTCTCCATTCTCAAGTGCTTGTAACATTCTTAAATTCACAACTCCATGATGTGAAAGACCAGCTTTTGCATCAAAGTGAGTTTTGTCTCCTCCACAATCCAGCTCCTTTTTTCTCACCTTGTGCTGAACTAACTGCTGCAGGAGATGCCACAAAATGCATCATCAAAATAATATATGTTGTGGAAAAGGAAAAACTATTTGGGAAGTATTTGAGTTCAGTAAAGTAGTATAATTCACCAGATAAGGTAAACAGTTGTATCACATCATTATATTGAAGAGCTGGACAGTTCAGAAAGAAGAACCTGCAAACAGGAGGTGTCTTAAACCAGCTCCATTGCTGAAGAAAATTTATGTTGATCTTCTCCCTCCTCAAGCATTCTATGTTCGGGGAAGTTTTAAGGAACAGTCCTGTGTCTGTTGTTAATGTCTGCTTCAGGACATTTATTCATGTGCTACAGATCAAATCACTGACAGATATTTCAAGACAAATGTTCAAATGTTTAATCAATTAATTAAAAACAGCACCTCAGGCTGAGAAATCGATTTTCTGGGGGAAAGGGGAAGAAAAGAATGTTGTTTCTATTAAAAATAAGAGATGAAAATGTGAAGTTAGATACACAAACCTGGAAAAATGAATGGAAAAAAATAGTTTATTATAATTAATTTAGAAAAAAAACAACAAACGTAAGTAGTCTTATGCGGCGCTCTGATTTTAATTGCATGGATTAACCTGTAAGAAAATATATGAAACTTCATAACGTCTAACGGTCTGTATTAAATCTGTGGAAACCAGAGTAATCCTCCACATGACTCAGAGAACATACCTAAGACACTGCCTTCTACCAATGCACCAATGGCCATCCTAAACATTCAAGACACTTTGCACTAATACCAATGCCACTTGTAGACATCCTAAAGTGAATTAAGGACAAGGTAGCAAGTTTAAGTTGAAATTAATTTGCTTTTGTCAGTTCACATCATATCCTTGATGTCATCTTCACAGAAATTTCATGTTAATTTCATATTAATAATCTCTGTAGTCTCATGTTAATGTATTCGGTGAGCTTCTTTGATAATTTAAGATCATTTCAGATATATAAAAAAGGTTTATTTCTCTATGTAAGTATAAGGTTTATTGAAGATATCATTAGAACTCTATGTGGGCTCATCATCCCTGTATTATTGGTGTTTACATTTCGTTAGGGGAAGGAACTGCAGTTAGAGTAGGAACTGCACTTGTTAAAGAATGAGATCGCTTCTGATTTCCTGATGTTTAGGATGATCAGTTAGAAAATTGCAAGACGGTGTTCCTCTTTACATTGATTACAATTCTACTATAAGCAGTATAGTTTGGATTGGAATTAGGAGGTCCTACTCTTTGTGCTGTTGTATTTTTTTTTTTTGGTTTGTCAGGTAAGACATTTTTAACATATATGGAGTAATTAGCTTAATGTAGCACATTACTCTAACTGTTATTGTCTGTCAGTTGTGGCTTAGAACCCACATATTAATTTCCTATTAGTAAGTCTTTGTCGCAAAGAACTGGTACTGTTTTAAACTACTTTCGTTTTTTTTGACTGTAGTCTGCCCAAAGAATTAGTGCGTGAACAGAGACTTCTAAGGCCTTTATATACTGTAACCTCTGGAAAACCAGCCAAGCACATACACATACTTACATGTATGAGTGTGCAGTATATGTTCATACTCGTCATCTATGTGCAAGCAAATGTACATAAACAAATTTAACTATAAGGACGGCATTGCTTTAGAAACAATTTAAAGGGAAATTTACACATGGTAAATTCTACAATTAGCACCCATTAATATCAATGTTTAATAAATTTTCCAGTCAATATTACATGAATATTTTTTTATTCTTAAGGATGGAATTAAAATCCATTTTAATACCTCAAGAGAAACTGGCATTCTTGATGGTCATATTGTAGAGCATTTACTGTGACATGGCATTATATTCTTTTTCTTAGTATCTTGTTCTTTTTACCTCCCAATATGCAAAAACTTCCTCATATGTTGCTTTTAATTATTCTGAGCTTTAGTGAGTCCCAGAGGGGGCAAACTGAGTTGGAAAGTGGTTGATACAAGAGAAACATAGGTTATAATGTAAATAGGGAAATAATGGAATGACATGAACATAATGTGTCTCAACTGGGTACTTCACACCTATTGCAAGTTACTCTGTTTTGCTGACTGGAGAAATAAAAAAACACAGCCAATGAACTTGCTTATCTCTAGGTTGCCCAGTTCCCCAGTAAGATGGGCTTTGAATTATTTTTGCAGCTGGTTTCTGTTGCTGCAATGAAGAATCTTATCCTTGTTGTGTTTCTTCCAACAGGGATTACACCTGAGGGACACCAGCATTTTCCCATATAACAGAATCACTTAATCTGATGTGTTTTTAATTAAACATGTCCAGTGATAAATTTGAAAAAGGCAAGGTCAGAGAAGCTCCCATCCGTTTTGCAGCTCTGTCTACAGTACAGTATCTCAGTCAGGTAAATACATTTTTTCCTCGTACTGTCAGCCCCTTTTTGTGTTACTTTTTTGATCATGTGGCAAATCTGAGGGGGCTGCTGACCTCTGCTCCCTTGGGACTGAGAAAAGGATTTTGACTAGTCATAGCAGGTGAATTGACCCATCAGGACTACCTACAAGGTATGGTGACAAGGTAAAGGAGCATGTCTGGTCCTTTTTGGTGGCACATACGAAGATGCTGATAACAGTAAGGAGATGGCAGCCTAGATTTCAACACTCTTTATCTGCCTAAGCACATGCTTAATCTGGGCTCAGTATCCTGTTGTTATGAAGTCATGTTACAATGACAACCAAACTACCTCATCTCACTGCAGAAATGTCTGCATATCCAGTTACTTGACTAATCTGCATTGTGAACCTTATTTAATGGGAATCTGGGTCCTACTGGGAGTTTTAATGACAGGTATCAAAGTCCATGTAAGGAAATAAGAAGAATTCCTAAATCACATTATTAGATGATTGTTAGAGGTGGGGCTTTTTTGTAAATTGTCCATGTTTACAGCATCCTAGACTCTCAACACTGCATAAACTCTGATGCGAATATATCGGGAGTGAGTTGGAGGATACTTGAAGCATGGTCATGGGATTTTCCACAATAGGGGCGCAGGCATCAACATCAAAACTATTGTAGTGTGCAGGTCCTGATACTGCATGTTGTGTTGTTATAACTAGTCCTTTGCTAGACTGGCACCACATAGGAGAAACAGATCTATCAATCTCAAATAAGCTTTGGAAAATGGAGTAAAAAATATAGTCTATGGTTGGGGTGGATTTTTATGGGGATTCTATGAGGAACATCACTATGATGAGAAGAAGTTCAACTTAATAGTATTGCTGATTTCAGTTATGGCCTTCCAGATGTCTGTGAGTACACAGGAGGAATCTAGGTGAATCTAGGAATCTATAATGATCAATTTTAAAGAGATTTGTGTGAAACCTCTGTCTCATATAAAGAATAGCAGAAGACTATGAAAGATGATTTATAGAATCATAGAATGGTTTGAGTTTGGAAGGACCTTAACAGTTCCAAACCCCTGCCACAGGGAGGGACACCTTCCACTAGAACAAGTTACTCTCACAAGTATGATTTTCACCTCCCAAAATGACACGTGCTGCTTGATCAAAAGCATGTGCAGGAACTAAGGGAATGACTGGCTGAAATATTGCTTTTATTTGCCAAGATTTTAGAAAATTCCACAGCATAAAGGCTCCCTTAAACTACATTTGGTCTATGGCACCACACTTTTCAGCTGCATGCATGAGTCATAAGGCACACCTTAGCTGGAAATCCTGCTCACTTAGTTCATCCTGTCCTTCAGACATGAAATCAGGCATCACTGGCAAAAAGACAAGAAGCTATGCACAAAGCTACTCAGCTGACAGAAGAATTAGGGGTTTTTTTTACTGGTCCTAAACCCTCTACAGGGACATCATTCCTACTCTATTTCAGGAAACATTCACAACTGGATCTGAACCAGCCCACTTATTAATCCTTTATTTGAATTCATATCATCCAAAGACTATTTATATTAAGACAGTACTAGCAAAAATATTTAGGTCAAACAAAGGAGATACAAGTAATGATTATGAGAGTTGGGAGAACATATTTTGTTTCATTTCAAATGTACATATAGAGTTTGACTATAAGTCAAACACAAAAGTGCTCATGTTACACTCAAAAAAGGGGCTGTTAAAAGGAGCAGACAGTAAATAGCCAGAGGGAAAGAAAAGATGGGGAGATCAACCAGAATGTCAAACACCTACAGAGAAAGGTCATGCAAGGTGCATAGAAAAATAAGGAACAAGATAACTCAAGCAGAAAAAAAGAAAATATAGAAGAATGTACAGAGATACAAACTGGTGAAAAATAAGTATACACATACACATAAAGCCTACCATGTCTTAGATAAAAATACAATTGCTAGAAATATATATCCAGATTAATCTTTCATAACAATCCTAACAAATAGTCAACCAAAGATGAAAATAAAATGTAGTGAATACAAATGATTCATCAGTTTTTGGAGGAGCGTGCATCAAGGATTTATTTCATGGGCTGTTGAATAGCCTTCCTGCCAAGTCAAGGAACCACATCAGATATTCATACTCATAAATTCTTCAAACTCCATATAAAATTAATTTGGTCCTTCCTTTCCCATAACAACCATGGAAATCCTATTCCAAATCTCCTCTTTTCAGACTGTTGTAACTTATCTCTAATTTCTAGTCTAAAATATTTTATGGCCAGCTTGTGACAATTCGCACGTAATAACACACTTCATATGGCATTATTTGCACTATTGTAGTTCTCTACCAATCAGTTAAAAAAGAAATCAACTCTGTTTAGTATTTAATTAAAGCAATACATTCTTCCATTGGCAATACTATGTTATATCAAGCTGGTACTATGCCATCTTCTCTTAATTGTTGGGTGTATTTTTGATCTCCAGATGTCATTTTTAACAGTGATATTCACAATCATGGAGATTTGAAACAGGAGCTCAAATGTACTTCTTGGATTTGTCTTTTGTTTGATTCTAACTCTCCTTTGATGAAAGACAGCATCTAGGTAATGTAAATAAAATATATGTATTTGAGAAGACATGTATTCGTCATGGAGGGTCAATGGAGGGAAGGTACTGGTCAATGGAGGAAGGTACATGGTCTTTCGGTCTGTGGCTCTTTTAGATTTGGTTTAAGTTTCTCTCATCAGCTTGAAACATTCTGCCTCCTGTTTTAAAAGAATCTGTCCATTAAAATAGGCAGATTGCACAGAACATACTGTGAGCAAGATGTAAATGTAGTAAAGATATATTCAAGAAAAAATGGTGCATCATTCCCATATTAAAGACTGAAACTTTGAACTCTAATTATTTGTGATCACTGTGCTACAGCTATAAAATATATGTCATTCTCTTTGCTTGTGCTGGAACAAAAGTAGTATCTAGGATTTTTTTCCCATCTTAGATTTTACTTGATGTCAAATGTCTCAACCGTCTTGATTAGAATGCGATTTCTACATTTGGAAAGGGGTAAGTGAAAAGCAGTAAATGTGCACTCGACTTTTTCAGATGGACCTAATACAGCCAGCAATGCAAAGGCAGCAGTAAGGGTGAGTGAACCAAAGGGAAAAAGATAAGCAGATAGTCAGGTTATATTTAGTGAATATCTGTTGTATATTGACTATTCTTTGGATTACCTCTTAGAAGACTAGCAGAAGTGAGAGATAAATTATTGCTGTTTAATTTAGTCTGTTTTCAGTGTCAAAACCTAAATAAGTTTTGACATGGAAAAGTGATTAAATTCAGCAAGTATATTCTTAGTGGTCTTCTTGTGTTTATCTGGAAAAACAAGAACTTTAAAACCAGCACTGAATTTTGACCATTGCTAAGAAGTTCTGGAAGTTTTTGCATCATTTGAAGAGTGGTACTTTCAAACTAAGGCTTCCGTCTAACGTGAGATGAACTGGTCCCCTAGTTTTGCACCTGCCATTCAGAGATATAGGGTCACCTTGAAAAATCAAGGCCAAGTTTGTTTTTTAAAGAAAAAATCTTCTAAAGGGCATGATTTAGCAATACTCCCTAGTGACTTCAAATTAAGCACATATTTAAACTCCTTGCCTATTTGGTGAGCTCTGAAATATGCCCACTAGAATTTATTGAACTAGAAGTTCAATAAATTGAACTAGGTTCAATTTATTCAACTTTTTCAAGTCCATAAAACAATAACAAGATGAGTCAAATATAGAGAAAGTTAACTTAAACAAACCAATCTTTCAATTTTACAATCATCTTAACTGTTGTCTATCTTTATGTTGAAGAGAATTGAACACAGCATAAATATGAAGCAAAGAAGGTAATTTAATACATGAACGTTTTTATTAAACAAAAAGACTTTCTAATGCATTTAAATCAAGTCTCAGTCTTCTCTTACGTAACATATAGAACTTAGAGGCTTAAACAAATGTTTGCTTATGTAGACTCCCTCTCCCCCACCACAAATCAAGCACTAAGCTCATCTTGCCCTTTATATCTGGTGTGTGCAGGACTGTGAGCACTAACACTACCCTCAGAATTTTCCCTGTTTTTCATACTCCAGCCTCATGCAGTTTTCAAGTCCAGTAACAAAAGCATGTTCCAGTTGATTGGTTCATCTCAGCAGAAGGCACCATCGCTGCCAAGAGTCAGTTAAGGCTATTGTAGATGATTTCATGGGACCTGGGGATAATTCATTCTGCCTAAAAAGACACAAGCTAATTTTGAAAGAAATCCTCTTGCTGTCATCCACTAGAACACATTCAATTTAGATAAATCCTTGAACTGGGATTCCTTATGCATAATATATGCTGTAAGACAAATAGAAGCACAGCCACGATGTTAAGAGTGTCCAAATGATTGCTTAGGTTTAGCACCCTGGCTGTCCAATTTCTTATCTAAACTATTACAAACAAAGGCAGAATCCGAAGATTAAAAATTTTCAAGTGACTGCTGAAGTTCAAAGAGTGCTTGTATTTTAATAACAAGTACCGTACATGTTTCATGGAAGTGTTAGCCAGCTGATCTATATGTTAATTAGACTGCTATTTGAAAAGAAAAATGATTCAAGTGCTTTCATCTCATTTCCAACACAAGCAGCCATGCTGAGTACATTACGAAGCATCATTCCTGCACATTCTGGAGTCAGTTAAGCCCATTTTTAGGCATTAGAGGAGAAAGAAAGAAACAGAGCAGATAGAAAGTCAATTTTATGGCAGAACGATTTTCAAACAGAGAGCAATCTATTCAGAAAAAAAAAATCTCAATTCTCCTGAGGGGAAAAAAAGAATTGAAAAAAAATCCTTTGGATTTTCAGTTGAAAAATTGTGATTATGCATTCCATTTCTATTATCTACCTGGGAGGAAAATAAATAAAGGAATAAAGAAATCAGGATTGCCAGAGACCCTTTTTGTGAGGAATTAGGGAACTGGAAGTAGGCCTAGTACAGGTGGTAGTACCGAAAACTGAAGAGGAAGAGAAAGCAGGTGACCAGCATCTGGCTCTGGCTCCCCGCCTGGAAGATTCTCATCCGAGTTACTTTCTACCTTCTGGCAGAAAATGCAATTGACAAGAGGTCAGGAGGTGAAATTGACAGGGGTGTTCATTTGGCAGGAAGTTGACAAACTACAAAAGCTTCAATTTTCCTTGTCCGGAAAGAATTTCTTTAACGCTTTAAGTTTGGGGATACGGGGAGAGAAAGAAACCTCAAATCATTTTAATTTCTTTTTCCAAATACTGATTCTTTCTGAGAACATAAAATCATTTTTCAGGTCAGATTTGAACTGAAGTGCTCAAGCTTCAGTACTGCTGCAGTGTCAGCCTGGAAAAGAATTATAAAAAATGGAGGGGAGGACAGGAGCTCAGAAAAGAATATAAGTGCAGCTGAATATTGCCCCATCCCCTTCCCTCTTTGTCTGCACATCCAAATAAAGAAACAGGCAATGGGAGAATTCTGTTAAAAAATGCGTTTAACTAAAAGTGTCCCACAAAGCAACAGCATGTTGCATTTCATAGGTACTGTACGGCTTCTGTAAATTGTATCCAAGCTGGAGTCATGCACCATGTAGCTGGGATCTGAAGTCTTGAAGAGTTCTGTGTTATAATCCAAAATGAAATGCACTGGATTTTGTCCTATAACATGACTTTTTTTTTTTCAAGAAGATGGGGTGAATAAAAATCCTGTCTTTTCTTGCTTCATCACATACAAGAACACCTTGGAGAAGCTTTAAATCTTACCAAACGAAACACTTTGAAATATTATTTAAAAAAAGAGGGGCTTGTATTGCAATAAATCAGCAACCAAAAGAAGAATGCTAGCAGCACTCTGTATGGAAGTCATAACATGTATTCACTTCTATCTACGCTGAATGTTTCCAAAGCTGGAAATGAAGCCATGTGCAACTGAATATTTCAAAATATTAGATACACATTGTCATTTTCCTCACTCTGTTAAGTTCTGACTGACAAAATATTTGACACAATTTCTCACTTTGAATTCTGGTTTTTATCTAGTTGCTGACTGAACTTTTCAAAACATTTCTATATTGATATATTGAAATGTGTCTTAATCAGCAATTTAGTTAAGAAGAGTTATAGTAGGAGTGTATGATGTACTGATGACAGGCTTTCTGTGAAAATAAACCTCCAACTGATGTCCCCCTTTATAATACACACAAATAGTCTTACAGAAATCAATGAAGCTGAGATAATCTACATCAGGTAATGATGTAGTACCCTGAGGTTACATTTACATTGTTTTGTGCATATTTATATATAAAGAAGAGGAAAGAGAGAGAAATTCTCATCTGCAACTTCTCTGTGTTTTATTTGAACATATTCCCTAATCTGTTTTTTGCCCAGTGTTCAGTTTTCTCTAATTAATTTATTTTCCTTAAATTCATTGCCATTGAGTTTAAGCATTGTCTCTCAAACACCAGTTACATCATCATGTTACTTTAAGTAACATGATACTTTAAGTATCTATGACCTCCCAAAAATTAAGATGCTCTTTCTCACAGTCCAGTTAGGAATGCAATTGAAGACAAAAATGTTACAGGATCTATCAGCTTATGTCTCCAATTTCATATATGTCCAGTCTGCTTTCTTTACAAATGAAATATCTGATTTTGCTTAGATTTCAGATTGTTTTGACACAGAAAAAAAAATGCAAACCCACACTGAGGAATCCTGCAGTAAATGTTCAAAGCCATTCTTCCTGCTTTCCTGGGAGCATAAAGTAATTTTCTACTGTATCACAGTCAGAACACAACTTCTCTGTGGGCTGAATTTCACACTGTTCTCAGAGGGTTGTATTTTTATACTGTTACATTCAAAGAAAATCAGGAAAAGGACAATTCCCTGAAAATTACAGAATGGGAAATTAGATGCATATGAGACACCAGAGAGGTAGAGGGGATTCGACCCCATAAACACCAGTCAGACAAAAGTAAAAATACTCTTTCCCCTGGTCAAATCAAAATCATACTCTGTTTATAAGACAAGGCTCTGATATGGAAAAGACAAGAGAATTATCTTTTCATTTATTTGAGTATTGAACTAGAAAGTCCCTTCCAACCCAAATATTTCTATGATTCTGTGTTTAACCTTTGATTCTGTGTCTGGTCTTCTTTTCGGCTTTAGAAACTGTCCCCAAAAATGTTAACCCTAGGCATCAGAATGCATTAGCATCCATTTGATGCTAAACAGTGAAGACAAAATCCAGTACCATGTTTACACTTGCAAAAGCAGCTTTTTATAGCATTATTCTGTGCAACAGGACTACCTCACCGGTTTGCCTTGTGAAACCGCTGTAGACATAAAATCTGTCACTGTTGTGTGCTCCAGTGTACCAAACATGACAAAAAAATATTTGATCTAAACTAACTACTAGAATATTCCTGACCTTTAACAAATAAAGTGTGAGAAAGAACATTTACATTTGGAGTCATGCCAATTCCACTGGGCATTCATTCAACTAAGTTTTTGATGAATGTTCTCTAATTTTGAATTTCTCTATTTGTCCCTTATATCACTTTAAAAACAATTACATAAGGCCAGTGACTGTGATGTTAGACACTTCAAAACCAAATAAAATAAAAGGGGTTGCTTACATATACCTCTTGTATTATTTCTTAGGAAGATGCCTCCTTGATTCTTGAAAAATCTTAGAAATAACTAGAAAAATCTTTGTTTTCATATTTGGATTTTGTAATTTACATTATGGGCTCCTAATGTTAAGTTCAGTCGTTGATCCAAGATCCAAAATTGCTTATTTTCTGGGTCTAGTGTCATGCTGAAAACTCCTGGGCAAACCTGTTAATGTCTCTTGAAAGTTCAGCGATAAACAGGCAGATAAGCAATAGCTGCAGAATCCCTGAAAGGTCTGCCAGCAGATTTTAGCCCTCCATTGGGAAGTAATTATTCTGTCATCATTGGAAGAGAATGACCTATCAGCTTCTGGCAGGCATTTCAGTTCCAGGCATGAAGTCTGGTTCTGAACCTGCTGTACACCCCCTGTGTCATGGATGCCCTGGTAAGCAGTGCCGTTACTGCACTGAGCTATCACATACCTGCCAAGAATCAATCTTTAAACAAGGGATCCAGGATGAAAAATGCCTTTGTCTGTTCTAATTAGGATCAACACTTCTGCTTTCTTCATCAGAATCTACTTGTTTCATTGTCTGGGACTGACACCACCATGCGTGCTGAAAGGAAGAACTATTTATGAAAGTTTCTTTATAACATGATCCTTCCCTCTTCACGTGCATCACTTGAAAAAAAGAAAACAACAAATAAACTCACTCAATGTCATCTTGATCAAGTGAGCTAATGCCTTTCATGTCGAAGCAAAGCTTTCTATGACTTTCAAGCAGGTTAAATAGCTTGGACTATCGTTTTTACCATCTGGACATATTTTTCTGAACTCTGCTTCCTGATCAAGGGGGGACACCAATAAATTGTAAATAAAATCATACCAATTTTCAGCAATGAGAAGCCATCCATTTGGCTTATTTGGAGAAGGGATGAGGTGAAGATGACAGCAGAGACAATAAACAGTCTTAAACTTTTTGAATGGAGCTATTATTCTGATATAATTTGTGATGAACAAGAGAACCACGCTTTTGGTGGTCAATATGGTTAATGTGAACTGGGAAACTGATGTAAATCCAACATAGATTGCCTATTAAGGACCACTTCCCTGGTCTCTGGGAATGGCTCTAGGACGTGGGGGGAGGTCCTTAGTCCTACCTTGAGAACATAGGGGACCTATTTGGAAACCTCTGACTTTTCCCTTGACAACTGCCTGAATTTCACTCAGGTAGAACAAGCCTGCCAGTGGAAAGGCAGGGGTGACTGCAGCTGGAGGTGGAATTAATTCTGTGTTCTCTGTGACTGGTGCACAAATCATCTCACCCAGACATTGTGAGACAAAAAATTTTAACCTCCATTGCTTGTCAATAACTGTGACTAACAACATATATGTTTGGAGCAACTTCTCCCTTCTCCTTAGTTTGTTGCTCACAACTAGTAACAAAAGTAAGAAAATACATTCTTGGGGGAAAAAAGGAAAGAGTAATGAGAAGAATTAAAGCACTTATGATTTTCAGACTACAAGTCATTTTTAATCTTAATTATTTTGTTTGCTATTTTTTTAAAACATGCTTTTTATTTCTTTGGTGGTTTAAACAAGATCTAGTAAGGAGTAGATGAGATGATTTTACCTGCTTGGATTCAAGTGCTAATGATTCTTTCATGATTAGAAACAAAGACAGATGGACAAAGGCATTTGTTTCACAAACACAGACAATTCCTTTCCTAACAAGGTGGTTGACAGAAAGGGTATAACTTGATCCTCCGTAATAGAAATATACTGAAGCATAGAGAGCAATTTGCTTCTGTGCAACGACATTCTTTTCTTAATGGCCACCTTGGTGTTTCTGGTTTCAAAAGGGAGTTTCCCACAGCAATGGAAAGGATATTTTCTTAGGTTTATGACTCAGAGCAAATTCTGTACTTTATCACCTTAGTACACTTGATATGAAAATATTCATAAAATTTTAATTGTGCTTTTTATTGCAGTCTGTATGGGCACACAGCTATTTTTGCATGTGCAGACTCCTCCAGACAGAAATCTTGGTGCTAAACTCTAAGATATATTTGACATATGTGCACTTATGTGTGCCTGTACGTACATATTTTTGCTTGTACACACAGATATTTGTACAGTGCTTGTGGCACTAAATATCTGTATTCATGCAAATATATAGAAATGTAGGGAAGACTCTGTTTAAATAAGCCATGCATCAGTGTAATTAAGGAAGGTTCAGGGAACTTCTTATTTATGTTAGTATAAATGAGAGAAAAAAATGGGATTTTTTCAGCCATTAGAAGACTGAAACAGATCCCAAAGACATATCAACCATTCACTCAATTTCTCAGTTCAACAGTACTACAGTTCTGTGGCTGTTGGTTAACTATACACCATCAGTGCTACACTCTTTGATGAACATTTCAAATAATGTGGTTCTTTAGTGATTAACAACAATAGGAACAGCACAGTATCTGGACTCGATGATCTCAGAGGTATTTTCCAACTGGAAGATTCTATGAGTCTATGATTTAGAGAGGAACTCTGCGTCACATTAATGATGACATAATATAGTGCAGAATTTGATTTTAATGAAACCATTCAGAGTTTTAAAAACCTCAAAACCCACAGCAAGACACTTTCCTCTTTATAAAATTCTGAGCATCTCATGTTTATTTGCCTTATAGAATTCCATTTCAAGATTCAATAACACCATCACAGCTACGAAACACTAAGTAACAGATAGCAGGATAACAACCTTTTCTCCTCAGTCTCCTTTTCTTGCCTTTCTGTAGTGGTTGCTTGCACAAACAACACCTGTGCTCCTTTCTTCCACTTCATCAGACTTTTCCGATGCCTCTTGATGGCAATTGATCAAGAGGAATATTTTAGTATAGCCAATCATGCAAGATGATTGTTCTGCCTGGCCTTTTCAAAACATGGTAGATACTAATTGACTGTATAATTGGTAATTACTCTGTTTATAGAGATGATACATAAAATACATTTAGACTGGCAATGAAATAAGGAAACATGAAGAAGAAAACTGGAAGCAATTTGTTGAGCAGGCCTCCGGCAGAGGTTGAAGGTGTGTCTACCCCTGTTTAAATGAAGGATAGTCCAGCTTCTATCATTCAATATAATATATTCACACTAAATAAAATTGAAGGGAAATAAAAAGGTCATTTTATTTCCCTAATTCGGGGTAATATAGTACCTCATGCTTTTAAATGCTTCTTTGAATCCGAATCTAATTTATTAAGCTGTAAGGTCCTGGAATATCTGTCTGTTGTGATCAACAGAGACAAGATGGCAAACTAATCTTCAACTGAAAATTCCTAAATTTCAGAGATTCTATGATGTAGCTTCCTAGACTGATTGATGTGAGAGATAAGTGACAGTCTTAGAGGTTTTCAGTAAAAGCTTGAGAATGTCTTCCCATCCTATAACTTTAGATTGTACATTGCCCCACTCCACGTTGTCTATGTTGTCTTTGCACTTAAAATGTATGTAGTTTTGAAGTATTTGGGGTTTTTTTCCAGCTATCTGTTCATTCAATAAATAATATTTATATAAAATTTGCAAAAAAAATGTCGCCTTCTGTGAACATAACCAAATAATCACATGGAATCAAATCCTCTGTTTTAAGAGTTGATGGGAAATTGCAGTACTTATCATTTGACTCAAGATAATGCACTAGCATAAGACACCTTTTATAATTTGAAGTTACGTAGGACTAAGTATTTGAATAAAAATACTAATAAAAATTAGAATATTTATTGTGTCAAAGATGGAATTCACATTCTTAAAATTCATATTCATCAGGCTCTGCTGAATATAAAGCAGTGTCACAAACCTGACGCAGTAGGCATGTCAACTTGTACAGGCCAGGTGTGTCAGTCAGAATTATAACATGCGATGGTTAAGTATCTGTCTTGCCTACTGCATGAATGCTGTTGCTTGTACTGACAATGCTTCATCTCTTAGCTGGGTTCATATTACTGTCACTGACAAATTTCCCCTAACCTTGTTTTCAGTGGGTGGACCTGACATTATTAAAGCCAGACTTCAGTTAGTCATTGCCTTCTCAATAAGATCCAGCTGCAAGAGTAAGCTGACCAAGATCCTGGGGTAATTTGTCAAAAATTAACATGGTGACAGTAATTCCAGACAGCTTGTCCTAAATGCTATTAACAAAGACAAAGTCATATTCTGAAAACAACTCCTATTGGAGTGATTAATTAGTGCTGACAAGGCAGCTTCTCTTGTTAGACTGAAAGTACTGTTTGGTATCTCCAGTAGGACCATAAAAAATGGTTTACACTTAGAAAGGAAAGTGATGTTTCAAGACATAACAGAGATACAGAAAATGTCTACTAGATATGAGATAAGGAGGAATATTCTTCCTGGGCAGATATGCAGCTGGTAGTTATCATTACTGCACTGACATAAGTATACTTCTTGGGAATTTTTTTTATTTGAACTTACTTTTTCAGAGTGTTTCCTCCCAATAAGCTTGCTTTTTATCCTTATTTATTTGCCCTGTATTTACACAAATCTAAAAGAAAATAAAGGAGAATGAAGAGGAGGAAAATTCCAAACAATTTGTCCAGAACAAAGAGCAGGAAATATTGTAGTCAAAGATATGGCCAAAATATATAACCAAGTATGCAGCTGAAGAACCAGCAATGCCTTCACAAATTCAAACTCATTTTCACCAGCAAAGAGGGCAGTGAGGAAACCAATAGCTCTTCCTCTCTCTCCCATTCCAATAACTGCAGCATAGAGTGATGCTGGTGTTGGGTAACACAACTTTATGTTGGTGTGTAGTTCTTGTTCTTGCTGATAGGATTGGAGTACTATGCTAGTTCTGTAATGGATGTTCTCTTGTTCTGGGGCTGGTTGACATGTAATGTCTCTAACTCATGCTATAAATGATCTTATTCTCCAAAACCACATGATCACATGCAAGTTGGGCTCAGGGAGTGATGTTTGGCTCATCTTAACTCCTAAACCATACCCAAAAGTTTTAGGAAGACTGCTAACTGACACAGTTCAATTTTACCTGCACTAGTGTGGCACATCAGTGTCTACAGTCAGTAGCACAAAACACTATTTCCGTAGTGAATTATTTTTATTTGAGTATTAATAGAAGTGTGGCCATCAAACTTGTTTTTATTGAGATAAATGTTTTTCTTTCTGTTTTTCTTGAGAATTCAGACTTCTTTTGATGCAAATAGTGTGGACCACGAACTTGCTTGTAGTTATAAAGAAAAAAGAGGCAGTGTGAGAAAGAACTGCAGAATCTGCAAGGCCCATTGTCAATGAGAAAAAAGCAATTACTTTCTTATAGTCCTTATTGAAATCTTAGCAGTAGTGAAATATTTGGAATAGGAAATGAATTTATCTATGCAATATAAAGAATGAAAAATTTCATGATACTGCAGTGCACATCACCTCAAACAACATGACAAGAGTAAAAACATATATAGCATTGCTGTCATTAACACGTCTCCTATAGCAAATTTGACAATTCTCATTTAAGTAGATCCTTTCTTCTAATGGTTTTACATTCCTTTCACTGAAGTTTCTTTAATTTTCAGTGGCATAGCGAAGATAGATAGTATTTGGCAATAAGTTATAACTGTTCTACAAACTTGAAAATACAGCAAGAAAATTACCACCTAGAGTTGGTAACTGTGCTGTCATATACAAACCAATATCTGTATCTGTAGTAAATGAAAAAGTGTCAGGGTACATTCCTGTGCGTGGCAAGAAGGTTGCCCAGTACACTTTGACTCAGTCCAAACTGCATTCTTAGGATACAGTTCTGGGAGGATGTACAGGCCAGGTACTATTCCTACGAGGCAGCTTGCATGTGAGCACTCTGTTTTGAAGTTGAAAACTTTAAGATAATTGAAACAGGGTGTTCTGTGCTGACAGATTTCAGAGGCAGTGTAGTGTTTGAATCTTTTTAGTTAATTCTTATAGATATAACCTGCACAAGATAGCAAAAGTGTGGGGAATATTCCATAGACATATTATCTAGAAAGAGCAATCCATCACGTAGAGGGAGGATTTATTCTTAATTTACTGCAAATAAACACTTTTGCAGTGCTTGTGATGATCTCATGTTTATCCTGAATGTGGGCACCGTATCAGGATGCTATAATTAACACTGGCACAGTTAACTAACAATACAGTAGAAGACAATAAGTCTAGCACAAGATAATTGTTCTAGTTCCACCAGGCTATCAATTAGCTAAGCAGAACAGTAGCATTTTTTAGCATGACTTTGGAATTAGAACTGAACTCTTGTGTGGCATATAGTATTTTATCATTTTGCCACTGATACAGACACAGGGGACACATTCTTCAGATCACGAAAAAAGAAGGTAATCTCTTCTTCAAAATATTTACAGACAAAAAAAAGGAAGGTAAAAAATACCCATAATAAAAAAAAATCTGTTGGACTAGATATAACTATAAACCAAAGAGACAAGATTTTTTACAGTACTAATGGAAATTCAGCACATAATAGATGGATAGCTCTTTAAGATAGTGCTGTAACTATGTACGACAGCATATATAAAGTCAGTGACTGAAGGACTCAGGTAGGACACAAGGAGTTTCAGCTAGGACACAAGGAGTTTCAGCTAGGTGTCTGGGAGATGAAGGAATGTGTAACTGTTAATATAACTTTTCGCACTGTTGGTTGTGAGCTGTCCAGAAAAGCAAGAAATATGAAAAATAAGAACACTTTGATTCTACAAGTGCTCTGTTGGACTCTTCTCTCTAGTTGCCTATGCAAACCCATGTGTATCTCATGAAATCAGCTCATCCCTCTCAAAAGCAATGTGTCCATAGAGCTTTGCCAGAACAATTTAGAAAGTGATCCTGGCAAGGGGTGTTTAGGGGGACTTGACAGACCTAAGCACATTGCAATTGTTCATATTTGTATCGGCTTTGGATGTAGCAACTACTTAGCTGTGAGAGGAGTATGATGGAGAGATTTATGCAGATAAAGCACTGCACAGTACAGTGAAGACAGGAGATTTACACACTGGAACACTAGATAAGCTTAAGCCATAGGGACTGAGTCACTAGTGGCATTTTTCCACGGACTTAGAAAGATTTGAGCATGGATATTTTTATCCCACTTACAGGTTATTAAAGAAAAGCCATATAAAATAACTAGGACAGACTAGAAACAAACAGAGTATCATGGTTTACACATTTGCAGGGATTGACACACACCTCACCACAATGAGTTATTTGTAGCCCTCAGTTAGGAAAACAAATATAAGACCATGCATGAATATATTTGGGAGTAACCGTGAGCAAAATCAGAATATAGTTGGAAACTTTCTGAGAGCTTGGCTTTGAAGCTATCTGGGCACCGATTATGCATTTTACATTACTCTTAGTTCTCCAATACAATAAGCTATTTCTGCTAATCCATTGATGGAAGCTATGTGGACTGTGAAAGCTGTCCACCTTTTCCTTTTGTTACAGACCTGAAGTTAATCCAATATTCAAAATCTCTGTGGTAAACTTGGATAACGTTCCAAATAAACACAGGCTTTCTTTGTTTATGAACTATGTGGATGTCAGATAATTCATAACATGTACCTCTGAAAACAGGCAAAAATTTGTGTTCAGAGTCTGTTTCTGTCTTATTTTTACTAGTATTATATTTCAGATCTACAACACTGGAACAGAGAACAAGCTGACAGAGGATTTTAAAGTTCTGTGTCCACTGGTGATGAGTTTTTTTAATGAACGCCAAGCAATATGGGGTTTCATTGACCCTTGGTTTTCTGAGAACTGTCATCCATATTTTCTATGATAGAAATGTTAAGCGAAGAGCATTTTAAATGGCTTACACAAATATACTGCTGAACTAAAAATGGAATTCAGTTTTATTGAACCGGTGTCATGATCAGATAGTTCTTATTTATTTTTTTGAAGGACAATGTATATATTTTCTTTTCATCATCGTCAACAAAATCTAAATGCTGGTTAATAGTTATCCACGTATATGGTTCACCATTTAAATGACTAAACATAAACCATAATTTATCTTTCATTACAGAATTTTAGTCAAAATGCCTTTTTAAAGCATGACAATAAAACATTTCCACATGCTATTTGGTCATTTAATAAGCAACATAACCAATTGCACTGAAATAGGTTGTTTTGGTTAGTGCAGTAATGGTTTCCTTAGAACATGTGATTATCATGTAGCTTGTAAATTTCCCTTTGGAAATTTGACCATGACCTGGAAATTTTGGACTGGAAAAAAAAGGTTTTGTACTAAATGCAGAGAATATTTGTTTGGCATTTAAAACCAGCCAATATTCTGAAACACGATACCGGATTGTTGAATTTGTGTACTTGCACACACACATTATATTGATAATTGCAATCATTATCCAGTGTCACCAACTTCTCTGGTCTATTCCTGTGTTTTAGAAGACAGATACAAGACAAGAAAATACTGAGAGACCCGGAAGTCTCATCAATCAATTTTCATCAAAGAGAATTTCTCACATGATTCGGCTGAGTAATTTCGTCCTCACTAATAAGTAATAACTGCCTGCCATTTTTTTTTTGCTATGAATTAACAAATGAAATAAATTATGTACATAACATATTTAAAGACAACTATTGTGATTTTTTAACAGATTTTCCTGTCAATTTAACAATGTAGACTAGGTTCTTCATCACAATTTTAATAAATATATTTCAAAGTAGTTGCCATCAATTATCCAATTTCATAATGTGGGATGGTGAGGCAAAGAATGACTAAAGGATTTGTCCAGGAAGCCAGGGACAGAGCCAAGAAGGGAACCAGGTCTTAATTTATCCAAGGACAGCTAGTCACTAATGGTTCTATGTATAAAATATAGGCCATATCGATGATTACTGAAAGCATTTAACTTCAGTAGCATTACAATGAACGTCTTCCTTATGATTAGCCAGTAAATGTCAAAACAATTTTCAAGCATTAACACATTATTTTATTTCATTTTTAGGAATCTAATTAAAAACTGACTGAACTTGCTACAAAACTGTGCTGATTCCAAAGTGATTTTGATTTACCACCAGTTTTTATTGATAGCTTTTAAGTTTTACTTTGTCTTCTCCCTACTTGCAAATCTCTCAGGTGTCATGATCTATATGAGGGTGATCTGAAGCTTTGGATAAACTGTTGTTTGTCATCAACACAGCAGGGAAACTCTCTGGGGTGTTCTTATGTGGTGATTAAGGAGAATTTTGATTTACATGCAGGAACAACAAGGAGTCTTTAACATAACAAACAAGTTAATAAACATCAAAAGAAAGAGTCCATGAGGGAGAAAGCTGTCTGGGCTCCTTTCACATGCCACCTTCTCATCACCTGTTTTTAACACACAGGTTTTAGTGCAAATTCCTTAAAAAGAAAGTCATTCTCACATCATAACTATCCTCTCGTTGCAAACCACCTTCTGCTATCTACACTGTAATAAGGGAGTAATAAACATACTTGAAAAATGATCTCCTCATCCATCATCGATTTTTGAGCAATGTCACTTTTGGGGAAATGCAGAAGTTCTGCTTCAGAATACAGCAGATATGTACACAGTGCTGAGCTGATACTTGGTGTGAACGTTATAACCTGCTTTTGAGTCTCTGGTTAGGCAGGTGACTGTGATTGCACAAAGAACATGAAGGAGGATATTCATTTTGACAACAGAGGAAGAGGTGGTTCCGACTTTGCCTTTTGCTTTCTTAAACTAGGATGGAACATGCTGCAAACTGGGCCATGTGGGCCATGATTTTATCTGCTGATACAAAGATACTGAGTGCAGGTCCTTGCAACATCAGTAAGATATATTCTATATCCCATCGACACTGTTGCCAGTCCTCCCTTTAGTAATTCTGTAAATATGCAAATATTTTCTTTAATATGAAACATTTTTCAAAGGACAGTTTCATTGTAGGAAAAAAAGGATAATGTGCGAAAATGGTTTAATGGATTAGTAATGCTTCAATTGCAACAAAGGTTAGATGCCAGGTGAAGGAAATGGAATAGGTTAAAACTGTTTTTGTGAAGAGATTCAAGATGAAAACTTGGGAGGATCTTAATTGTCTGAAATCTTGGTAAAGATTTTTTTTAAAACTAAATGTAAAATTAAAAATAAAACCACAAAATAAAAAGGCTACAAAAATAAGAATGATTTAAATTCATCTAAGGAATGAACTTGTGGAGTGACTTTCTATTAATTGTTTGAATGAAAAAAAGTTTGACCATCTAAAAATTAAGTAATTAGTCTATGATAATCTTTTAAGGACCTCTAGTTATTTCAATCTCTATTTAAATTATTTAGCCAGTGAGGAGAACAAGAACATTTAGAGTGTTTCAGCTTGTTCTGCCTTAGAATAGTATTTTGGCAACTTATAGTTATATAGCAGGAAGTTTTTAAGTTTAAATAAGAATGTAATATAGTGTTAGCGGAGGTGCATGATTTGGATGTATATGTTTTTGATGGCAGGGTAATAATCTCATTGACCTAAGAGGTCCTTTCCTGTCCTACGATCCATTCTTTCTTTCAAACTGCTATATAAGTAAAATTTTCTTCTTTATTCATCAGAACCAGAAACATTCACTGATATACAGCATTCACTAAAGAAAGATGAATGCTGATAAAATATATTTAAGAGGAACCAACATTTACACAGAGGTATTTTGATGTCTGACTTCCATTGTTAATATTAATTCCTTGGCGAGCCTTGAAAATTATAACCTCATTTTGTTTGTGTTAGATCTTCGTCAGTATCACTGATGCCCAAGAACAGCTTTGATTATTCTGTAGATCAATCTAGTGATGGGATCAATAAACTCCCATAGAGTCTCCACTCCTGCTTTCTTTCTGTTTTTCAGGAAAAAAAACCCATAATTCTAATAATTCAACAGGAAATTTACGCCAAGGCCCAACAACATTCTCTGAAAGTTAGCAATCATAATCATTATAGCTTTAGTTAATAGGGGTAGCTCTGATTCTGGCTTGGCTTAGTGTAAAGTAACTTCATTTTGTGGAATATAACTGCATATTTTTTTTTTCTGACTGTTTATCTCTAGAAGTTATAACATGGAACATTGGTCTACAGAAAGGTCAATATTTATACTTATTCTTCTAGTAACCAAAGCTATCCTCGAGGCAGTGAAAAAGACCATTCCTTCAGGGTGGGGTGGACAGGACAGGTGACCCCAAACTGACCAACAGCATATTCCATCACACATGCATCATACTTGCTATGAAGGTGAGAGATCACGAGGGTCTTGCTTTTTTCTGCGATGACCGACATCCAGTGAGGACCTTGCTTATCTGATTGTTCCTGACGCCGGATCTGTGCATCCCTGAATCCAGTTCCTGTGTTCAACCCCTTCCTAGCTGTCTACCCATTCCATCATGTCTACACTACAGCTTTTGTGGTGACATAGGGTCATCGAGGGGTAGGGGTGCAAACTCAGATATTTGTACATATTTCATTACTTTCTGGTACTAGATTCCTATCCACAAGCCTTTTCCTCTCATCTTCCTCTCCCTTTCCCCTGGGTAGGGTGGGGTTGGTTGTGGAATTTAGAAGCCCAACTGCACAGTTCTTAGCTGACAGATTTAGGTGGGTCAAGGCTAAACCATGACAATTGTTAAGTTGCAAAATATTTTGGTTGATAGAAACTGTGGTAACAGAGGAATTAGTTCCAGCTTTCCAGAAAGTCTAAGTTTGGTCATTCCTTGACTGAGAAGCAGAAGTGTAGTCGCCACTTTCCTTGCATGTCCCACATGTTAAGGCAAAGTTAAGGTTGGAGCTGTTATATAAGGCAGAAAGAGCAGAAGATGCTGACAAGTTTAAAGGTGTTCCACGTGTTGTTAAGTCACTCATGTCTTGAAGGAGAGAAAGACATGGAAATATGTTAAACAGCTTGCCTTTCTGTCAAAGATACAACAGGTTATCACACAGTTCTAATAGTTCAGTGTTATTGACATTACTGGAGTTACACTGGCTGAAGGTTTGGCCATTAATACTAAGGCTAATCGTCCCACTTGGCAGTAGCTTGTCTTGGGTTTAGCACAGAGTTCTCCAAAGAACTTTCAGGAGGAATGAAGACAGAGTACTCACCTAATGTCTGGATCCAGAGGTGTAACAAGACAAAGAAGATTAACTGCTGGGACACACTGGAGGACAGAGAAACAAGATAGCTGTAGTCCAGAGCTGCAGATGGGAGAGCAGTCTCTGGCCTCATCAATGAACCAATGAGCACAGAAATTAAGCTACTCTGATGGACAAAAGATCAAGAACTCCTTAAAGGGCAGAGATTGAAATATTTTGAGATTTGAAAGGAACTGTAAAAATCCAATCAGAAAAAAAGGATACAAACCTCTCCAAAGAAATAGAAGACAAAAAAACAAATAAAATAAAAAAAAAAAACCACCAACCAAAAGTGGGCTGAACATTTTCTTTCTCAGGATCTTAGGCCATAAAGCATCTGGGGCAAACTCATACTTCTTACAATTCTCTATCTATAAAAATTCTAAAGTACCTAAGGGAACCCAATTTAAAGTGAAATACCTAGTTTTGAAATAATTTCTAAGAATTCAGCACTAAAATGGCTCCTATTAACTGCTTTGGGAAATTTCTGGCTTATATTTCAGGGTCTTTGTATGTATGTGAGGAAATATTTATAGGGTCAGGGAAAAAAATCGAGGAGAGGAATATCACTTACTGATGAGATCACGTTTCCCTGTGGCTTTTGGAAAATGTCATGGTGTGTTATCCTTCATGTTATCAGAAAACTATAATGCTCTGAAAAGCAGAGCAAGAACATGGGAGATGTCAGGCTTTTGCTACTGTGATTTCCCATGGAAATAATAGTGCCTGGCTGCTATAAGCACGAGTGACACAACATGCAAAATTACAGGCTTTGTGTACTGACAACCTTGCACTAAATAAAATTAACAGAGATTGACTGAGTCAACACTCTTGATGTACCACCACTGAAGAGCAAAGGTTTAAGTAACACTAGTGTTACCAGAGCACCGGTGATCCACACACATTTATGACTGAGAAGAGGGACCATCCATGACAAGCTGGGTAGCATACACTAGTTTAGAGACATTGGTCAACTTGTAAACAAACTTGTCAGCTTGTAAGTCATTTGAGGAAAAGATTTCAGTGGCTGTAGGTGATGAAGAAATAGTAGTCTGACATCTAATATTATTAGAAAGCCAGTCTGCATCTACTCTGCTAATAGAACATGCTTCCTTCTTGCTAAACCAATGTCTGAGTGTCACCTCAGTGCCAACTGCTTGTCGTAAGGCAGCATTTTTCCATTAAACGTCCTCAAAATAAGAGATGCTGCTGGCATTGTTTGGGTATTCAGCCCCTCTGTAAGTTAGGAATGGTTCACCAAACTCGAAAGATGAGAACTCATGTTCAGTAATTTCTTTTAATTAAAGAGAATCACACTTGTAATTCTTGTCCTTTATAACACCTTAATCAGAAAAGGAGTTACAGGATTCTTTATATGAAAAGATGGAAACCATATTGTCTCCAGGAGAAATTAGGTGTCAGCAAATAAAAAAAAGTAGGAATCATTAGGGTGAAGTGCCCTTGTCTACATCTGATCTATATATCTAGGTTCCCATTCAAATTGGAAAAAAAATGTGGTAAGTAAAGTCAAAATCTCATTGCCCTTCTGAATGAAAGCAGAAAAATGTTCTGATCATTGTGGTTCTTTGATGCTCCCTTATAAATTGTGAACTTCTGATCTCATGACATTTTCTGCAGTGTCCTTCCTTTAGTAAAGTGATTAAAGGGTTTCTTCTGTCCTCTAGAGAGGACCAGGACCTAACCTGATATTTAGTTCACTGTCAAGAATATATATATACATGTTTGAGGCAGACAGAAAAAGAAATCAAACTTAAATCTCGTGTGTTCTCATTAAGAGTTCAATTATAAGGTGCCTACAAAAAAAAAAATGACACATTATTTTGGAGGTTTGATGTAAAAGGTTTGGAGCCTATTCATATGGATCCATCAGGATTTAAAAAATACGAAGCTGCATAATAACCTTGATTAAGACAAAAAATACCAGATAGCTGAGAACAGTCAATTCATGGCTGCAAGATATGTTCTTTCCTGTTCATTGTGAAGTATTTTAGGTCAGTCTTCAGAGGCTATGGGTCTTTTTTGAGAGATATTTAAGTGGACTTTGGTGTTGCAACCCTACATAGGGCATTCTTGTCCTCCAAAATAACAGAGTCCATAGGCACAGAGAGTTGTGTGATGAACACATCATACACAAGGGAGAAGGACTTTGATGACATTCTGCTTCTAAGAAGTCACCTTTCCCATGCATACCCAGCATGCATCACTTCTGCATTGCCTCTCACCACTTTGGAAATACCTGAGACATGTTCTCAGCAGAGTATTACTGAGATTCATGCCTATTGTCTAGCCATGAGTGTCTGAAGAAGGAAGGAAACCATTGAATTGCATAGGGAAATTGAGTTACAAGGCCTGTTGTAAGACGTCCAATACTTAACATAGAACCTATGATCTACTCCAGTTATGCTAAATGCCAAATCCTTCTGCCAACAAGAACTTTATTTTTAAAACTGGAAAGATTTTAAGATAAAGACATCTAAGCAGCTGATCAGGACCTTGTCTCAAATTGTAAAAGGGAGAGACCTGGATGTTGTGCAGCTGCTGTCTACTGTTTGCATATAAAAACATTATAGACTATGAATTATAGAGATGACATTGAATTTGATTCTAAGCTGCAGAGATAAAAGGTTAAATTAAAAATATTCCTTATTCAAGTTAAAATAATATTAAAATTATACTTTCTAGTGTATCTGGGGCAAAGTTTGCTTTAAAAAATTATTTATTTTTTATAATGTACTGGACGTATGCATAGATCTTTCAACATGCTTATTTTAAACAGTAAAATAACATTTATAAATATAAATGGACAGGAGAAAAAAATAAATATAATTAGACAAGGCCTCTCTTTTTCTGACATATTTGGAGTAAATATCTTTTTGCCAGACTCCATTTTTATATGAGATTTAATATAAAATAGTGACTTATACTTTCTGTCTAGCTCTTTCCCATAGCACTTTTTCCATCAAATATATTTTACCAGGGGAATATTTTGAGAAATATATCTGACAATGACTAATTGACTTTTACATAACAGCTAGGTACTGGGAGAGTTTAAATTGAAAGTATTATCTGGGTTTACTGCCCTTGTAATTTTTATCCTATTTTCAGACTAAGTTTTATTTATGAAATAGAATTAATTCAATGAGGGATCAATTTGGTGCGTACTAGCTCCCCACAGTGATTTTATTCAATTAATATTTTAGTTAAAGGTCATACTTGTGCGTGTATGAAATAGTGGTTTTTCCTCTGCACCGTGCAATCTACTACAACAAGTGGAGGCTTAACAGATTAAGGCCAAAACTGCAGATTACTTTTACTGAATGGCATGGCAAACTGAAAACTGAACTATCAGAGTATTTAGGATCTTTGCAGGACTGGTTTAGTAATAAGAGAGAATAGGATACCTACATATGGAGTTTTTCTATGAGAAAAAGATATTCTGGGTTAATAAACATAAAAATGAGGTTTATTTTATGTATAATGAAGTAAATATTTCAAATACAAACACATTTATAAAAAGCTCTTTGATATGTGTAGTCTCGCATAGCTTTCCTAATCCTCTTAAAATATCATAGACATCTGTTTTCTAGCTCTTTGTTTTAGCTACAGATTCTTTGACAGAACCACTTTGTAGCTCATGCTAATGCCCTGTAACTTCTTCCCTCATGTAGTTGGGACAATCTGGGTTTGCTCTTACTGCTTAAAATAAAGTGCTTCTGGAAAGGATTACCTCTGCATGTGAAGAGTCTTCACATGAATGCCCCTTATCTCGGGTTTTTAAAATCTCTGAGGTGGTTATTTAAACAAACACATACATAAAATCTCATCCTTTAGAAAGGGGTTAATAAAGAAAGCAAGCTTATTCTTCTGGGATTAATAAAAACTTCTCAGCTTTTATATGTCACACATTATTTTAGGGAAAGTCCTAGGTATTTCTGGGTTAGAGACTGGAATACCTTCAGAATGTATAGCATCTCAAGGACTTTTCTTCCAATTCAAGTGAGAAGTCACATTTTTCAAAGTCTGTTATAGGAAGAAGTTGTGAAGAAGGGTGCAAAGTCCATACTGAAAAAAAACCCCAGTAAGGCAGCCGTTAGATTCAAATGCAAAGGATGGGGAATTAAAGGTGTAATCACTCTCTTTCTTGCCACAAAACCAGAGAAAACAGAGATCTGACAGATTATATTGATGAAGTCATCCTTTTTGTATGGAAGATTGCTTTGGAAAACTTTCAAGTGGCAGAATCAGGATTCAAATCACTGCTCAGCACTAGGCAGAGGGAAGAAATTAATTTATCTCCCATCCTAGGGAGGAAGCTGTAATACTCTACTATTTGCATGCCTTCTTTCTCAATTTTGTCTACAAATAAGTAACGTTAGCTCCTAATAAACTGTCCTGATCATTTTTTACAATGTTAAATAAGCAACTATTTGCAAATGAAAACACACACAAGAGTTCCCCATCACTTTGTCTTAGTTAAGAACCATTACAAAGTACACAGGACATTCCATTGAGATGTTCCTGACTCGGATTCTTGGCACCACTAATTCAGATCCTGACAGGCTGAATTACAATAATATCAAGGGATTTTCGACAGTGTTTTGGTTTTTTTATATGGTAATCTTCATTTTGTCAGCACGTCTTCTTGATTAAGTAAAACCATTCTAATCATTCTTGATGCTTTTCTCTTTCCCAGTGATTTTAGATAAAGGGAATTCTGGCATGTTGTGTTATGGTCTACTACCACATCGTATCCAGGTAAAGAGTAGCTCAGTTTATATATGTATAAGTACATGTAAAATTTTCTTCTTGTCTTCTATTTTCCTCTGACGAAATGGACTTCAGGGATGTAATTTTTCTGTGCATCTATTATTCTAGATTTCCCTAATTTGCTTAATACTTAGTCAAGTGAGATTTTAAGCTTGTGTACAAAGAAGCTTTCAATAAGATTAGTCTGAATTAAACTTGTTATTTGAAAACCGATTGCTTAAACATATGAAATTACTATGGGGTTACTATGAATGGAATGGAATCAAATTTAACTGAATTTCCCTTCTTCACTTCCAAAGAGAATAAAACCCAAAATGTATCAAACTAAGGTATAGTTTCATAAGGGACTTAAACCAGGCTGACTTCTTAAAAGACACATATATGCCATAACCTGCCCAGGTCTACAGGATTCAAAGAAAGGAAAACATGCATAGAAGAAACAGCAGAATTTCAGGAAAGAGGAAAAAAGACTGAAGAAGGCCAAACAGCTCTCATCACTGCTCATGCACATTTAATAATATTTCTCTGTATGTGAGTTAAAATTCTTATATATGTTCAGTAAGAGGGTACCAGTAGACATGACGGTAACATCTTGAACCAAAGATATTTTCTCTGCTCCCATAGAAGTGAGAAGCTTTATGAGCGGTAAAAATGTCTTTTCTGAAGTTGCTAATAGGTGAATTACCAATCTGAATGGAAGCTAGATGTCAATCATCAGGTTTGCCATCCAGCACTGGTGTTAAGTGCATCTCCATTCTCATAGGCATACCACACAAGAATGCTTGTGCCATTGGACTGAAAGTCAGTATTGACTTTGAAATAGCTAGGATTTTTTAAATAATTTCTAGCAGTAGACACATACAAGACATCGCAGAGAAGGCAAAAAAATATTTTTAAGCTATTCATTAAACAAATTCGTAAAGAAGTATGATGTTGTACATCCTCTGTTATGTGTAAAGAAGAAATCAAGGGGCCCCAAATCTGGCCCCAAGCTGTATGGATAACTGTGCAGTGTTACTGGAATGGACAGTGAGCTCTACAGAGTGTTGCAAGACAAACACAACACTGTGTGTAAGAACAAAAAAACAAAGCCTAAATGCTAGCTTCAGAAGGATGTGTGCATGGACATAATAAGGAAAAGGCTCAAAAGGATTCCCAAAACAGGCTGTGTTAACTGGATTAACCAGTCAATGGGTCTGTGAATTTCAAATATATTTCGAGATAAAATTTACACAGGTGAATGATGGAGGCTTGCTAAACATTTTCACTTACCCTGAGGACAATGACCTTATGGAAGGTTTCAAAAATCTCTGTCTGTCTGTCAAAAGAAGTAGAAGATGGTCATGTGGCATGATATGCTCATGTATTTGAAAAAGACAAAATAAGCAGGAGGAACATAGGAAGGACAGCATCATGCAAGGAAAAAAATGGAAAAATTCTGTTTAAGCCTGGCCAGTAACCACTGTACCATACACCCTTTACCATTGGAATGCGCTGCCCAGGGAGATGGTGGAGTCATCGTCCCTGGACATGTTTAAAAACAGATTGGATGAGGCACTTAGTGTCATGGTTTAGACGATGAGTAGGTGTCGGTGTTGGGTCATAGGTTGGACTTGATGATCTCAAAGGTCTTTTCCAACCTTGTGGTACTGTGATACTGTTAATAAATCTTCTCTACACATAAATTAATTTTATGTCTCAGTATTTTATTTCCTACATGTGTGTGCTTAGCAGCATGTCAGTAGACCTGACTATACCATCACATCTATTAAAACACATTGACTATGCTCTTGGGGAGGTGGGGAGCTCTGGAGATACAAATCCCCTCTTTGAAGCAATTAAAAAGCAAATTCCTAATTTCAATAGAAGCCAAATGGAAACTTGGCTTGGGAGATGAGACACTGAGTTTACAAAAAGGTGGCAAGAAAGTGCTTTAAGAGAAATTAGGAGTAACATAAAAGACTGAATTCTTCACCTTAGTAAATACTGATGGGTTTTGTGGGTTTATGACTTTTAATATTTTCTTTAAATGTGAAGAATCTTTTCTATTGGTTTTTTTCACATTCTGATAGTTACATAAAAATGCCAGTGTTTACACGGTTAGAAATTTTCAGAAGTATCTTTATCTTGTCATAAGATGGAAATGTAGGATTTATTTAAAGTGATTTTGATGATGAAGCCCAGGGACTCAAGCAAGTTTTTTGTTTTTTGCTCGAACTGGTATAAACTGTTCTTTACTGTCATACTGTTGACTTTAGGAGATGTACACCACACATGAATAAAGTCAGACTGTTCAGCACTTTGAATTGCCTACAAGATATTCCAATTGATATATAACTTTTCATTAAGTGGTCTGGGTTTTTTTCAGTTATTAGAATTTTGTGTCCTATAATAACCTGATTTATAAGATTCTATTAATATGTAACAATTCTGTAAAATAGAATTCTTTTATTGGTCGAGTAGATAGCTCTTCTTGAGATTTTTTATATGCTGTAAGGATACAACAGATGTACTAGGGAAATGCAAACTCGTACAGAACACAATTTAATTTTCTTACAGTACTTAAAGGAGGCCTTCAGGAAAGCTGAAGAGAGTTTCTTTTTATCAGGGAATGCAGTGATAGGGCAAGGAGTAATGCTTTGAAGCTGAAAAAAGGGAAATTTAGATTAGATTCTAGGAAGATATTTTTTACTGTGAGGGTGGTGAAGCACTGGAAGATCTTGCCCAGAGAACTCATGGTTACCCCATCCTTGGAAGTGTTCAAGACCAGATTGGATGGGGCTTCCAGCAATCTGATCCAGTGGAAGGTGTCCCTGCCCATGGCAGGAGAGTTGGAACTAGATGTTTTTAAGTTTTCTTCCAACCCAAAGCATTCTATGTTTCTAATTATTTATTTATTTTACTTATTTTACCTTCATGTAAAACACTCTTTTTGAACTGAATGTCATGCAAGGGTGGCTGTGGAAGACAGAAGTGTTAACCATTAAAGAGCCTGAAGGTGTTGCTCTTCAGCAACTTAGACTGCTTTTAATGTTTTAAAATTTTACATTTTCATCAGCAGATTTTTATGATTATTCTAATGGTTCTGAAATAATGTTCCAAATTATCTTTTTTGTCTGATAATAAAGCAGTTGAATAGTCTCTTTTCTTACAATTACAAAACTTCTTTCTTCACCTACTCCTAGCAGAATGTAAAACTGAAGATACAAACACAGTATATATTATTAAGTTCTATTTCAATGTTTGATGTTGTACTAGACATGGTCTGTGATGTAGTCATGTGCAGAAAGCAAGGTTTTCTTGTTAGTATGAGCTCATTAAAAACGTCTGTCTGATTCTTGTACAGATCCGTTTTCTTTTGAATAATGTAACTTTTTCATAAAAGGGATTTGTGGAACTGAACTTCATCTAGCACTGATCATTATGCTGCTAATCTCAGGAGAGATTCAGTTGCCTCTCTCAATCAAACCTGTTTCCTCCCTCCAGCATGCATGTTATGGCTCTGAATAGATGTTGATACAGATACATGTGGACAGAAAACCCGTAAGAGTGTGCCTTGTGAAGGCTGCACCCAGGCTAGAGGCAGAGGCCAGGCAAGGCCTATAAAGGGTGGACTGGGTGGGATTGGCATTTTACTCCTATCCCTGGGAGGGCTACAGGCACTGCTTGTGGCCATATGCCCATGCTGCTGACCTCCTGATTTCCCTTATTGTCTCTCTCCTCTTGAGAAGGGGGGAGGGTGAGAATAGCTGAAGGAGGGAGAGAGTGAGGAGGGAAGGAGGCAAAGGCTAACTCACTAGACAGGATTAGGTAGCAGTAGACGATTAATCTGGCTCACTGTCTGGTGAGGCTAAAATACTCACTGAAAGCTCCCACCGTTGAGGCATAAGGAGGGACATCACTTCAACCATGTCTCTACTGCACCGCTACTTCTAAATTAGCTCAGGTTTCTAGGATATCTACACCCTCAGGCTGCACTGTGACAGTTTGCATAAAGGACATAGTGATTTAGTGTCTCCTAGCCACACTGCTTTTCCCTTTCCCTCCTGTGGCCCGGTTCATTTTTTTTTTTTCCTTTGTGAAAGCACTTGCATCAGTGTGATCCCTGTGGTCATGAAACCCTCAGGTGACCCATAAAATAAGTACAGTAGAAAGAAGTACAGCTTTCTCTGAATTGCCTCTCTTAGAAATCAAATAAGCCCCAGTACTGGTGTGAAACTGAAGTTATTCAGGGGCCCGAAGAGAAAGACGATGAGACCACCCTGTGGTAGAGACAAGCTGTGAGATCACTTTAACTGTTACATAGAACTGCAACTTAAATGTTCACAGAGAAAACACCCAAACTGGTAAATAAAGCAGAATAAAGTACATTCTCTGACACTCAGATCATTTAGCACAGCAGGGTTCATATCCACACTATAAAACAGCCCTGTTACTCAAAATAGTGAGATCCTGTCCAAAGTGCTCAGTTGCAGTAGTCCATGATCTTAACTAACTCTTGGCTGTCCTCAGGCATTACTCAATAAAGTGCTACTTGACCCAAGCCATTGACCTAGCCATTTTTAATTTATTAGTATGGACACAGTTCATATCTGTTCACTGCAATGATTTTTCAGTCTCTCCTTCAAGACAGACTCCCTGGTTAACAGTCCCTGAGGGTAGAATTCAGCGTCAGATCAAAACACCTATTGCCCAACCATATAAACATAGGCTTAAATATTAGTATGCAAAGCCATGTGAAATAGTGCATATTTTTTGAGCGCTAAGGAGCTAGGGAGATATGTCATAAGACTTGTGCAGTCCTGCAGTGACATCTGAGTTGAGGGCAAATAAATCAGAGCAAGCCAGATCACAATGACTTTATATGTTTATTGTGTAAGCCAAATTGTATATTTCCATTATAGTTAGTTAAGTTAATGAATTTTCACCAGAGTTGAAATTAAGTTTTCTATACAAAGGGGTCTAGCACCATCCTAAAGGTCTAAAGCTGTCAGAAACCTTCACATGGGACTGTCATACACAATAGAGGATTTATGCCCTTCTCTAACTCAAGGTATTCTAAAGCATCTCAAATTACAGTAGATATCCCAGGGTGGACTACTAAATCAGGTTAATAGTCCCTCAAGGTGTGGTAAAATTCACCAGTACTAAAAGTTTTTGAATAAACAGGCAGAGAGCCATCAGAAAATGATTTTAAATAAATTTGATCAGAATTTTCCACTGGCTCTAAATTTGAGTGACACAGAATGGCCTCTATATGTCCTATTAAACACTGTTAGCCTCCAAATCAGAGCAGCTACATCCAAACGCCCTATTGGGAATGATCTCAAACTTCTACTAAGGCCTAAAATGTGCAGGCTAAGCCAGGTTAAAATCACACCAGAGTTAATCACAATTTCACTTTAGGTGGAACGAAGCTTCAGAATACATGAATCTTCTTTCAAGCTATTTAATTAACTAGAATAGACATAGTGAAAGGGTTTATAATAAAGATGAATAAATGGCTTACTGTACCTGAAAGAGGTAGTTTTGCTCACACTATGTTGATGACTGTCATCGGTGGCACAGTTGGCCTAAGACTGGGATTTCTTTCTCTCGTGAGAGTATGAAAACAGTGAGATTTCAGAATCTCCATGGTGCCCACTTCTAGCTTTAGGAACGTTAATAAAGTTGGAAATTGTGCCTAAGTGCATACTTTCAGGAGTTAGGCTCCCATGTTCTTGAAACGTTTCTCCCAACCCCTTTCTTCTTTTTGACAGCAACATAGGTTATTCCCCACCTCACTTTCCACCCTAACAAAAGTGTTGGAGTAAAAAAGTGCTCCTTTTTCTTGCTACGAAAAGCTCCTGCTCAGACATAAGGCCTATTTAATCTCAGACCAGAGCTGTAACACAAAGATTTTTCTTCCTTCAAGCAGAGGTTGCAAACCATATTGTTTAATAGATGTCTATCAGGAAAGCCTGCAATTCCTCATGTGTGAAAGAAGCTATTAAACCCCAAACCTCATTACACAAATAATGTCCATTTTGATATTTCAAAGTACTTTTAGTAAGGTGCTCACAAGAATGTTGTAAATGATCCATAAACAGTGGAACACTATGGGGACAAATTGTAGATTGGGCAATTTATTTTCACAGAAGTTTGCTGCCAAAGGAGAAAACAATCATCAGGGCCACTTGAGGGCCTGATCCGACAAATGCTCTGTATTCCTTGCTCATGTTGTGATACTGTAGATCTTGAAGATTACTACTGCGAGTAAGTTATTCTTAGGTGAGTAAGGGTTTGAGGTACTGCATTCACTGAAATCATGAGGAACTAAGACTAAAATAAGGAACTAAGTCTGAAAAAACAAACTAAGGAAGAATTACATATGATAATTGAATAGGACTGGTCTTTGGAAATGAAAAATAAAAAAAATTAAATGTCACTTTTTGAAAGTGTGGATTTCTTCAGTATTCCTGAGTTCCAGGAAAACGGAGATGTTGAGGAAAAAAGCGCCTGTTTTCACTCAAGTATATCATGTGCAATGATTTCAGTTTATCCCAAACAAACAAATAAAGCCTGAATTTCAGTGCTACTATTTTTTAATATTAACTTCTTTTTACTATATATCAAAAAGAAATTAAATCCTGTTTATCAGCATTTCCTGTATTTAAACTATGAAGGCATTATCCATAAGCTAGGGATGATTGCCTTTAAAATCAGACTAGCTGGAACCTGCTGAAGTGACAGAACTAGTGATGAAGAACTCAAAGAGACTGTGGTTTCATGACATTTTTGTCATACTAATTTTGAGGTCAGTAAGGGACTTATTCTGAAAACAATCAGCAGGAACAGCTTCATATTAATCTATGCCAACCGTCCACTGTCTGTTCTTGAAGGTTATTTCACCCTGGCTGCCAGATACCCACTTAGTCTCTCTCTCTACTCCTCAACAGGATAGAATGAGAAAAAAACATGAAAAAGTAGGATTGATTCTCTCACATTTTTTTCTCAAAATTTTCTACAAAGGTGCTACACAGTGGTTTTTACTCTTTTTTCAAATATGTATCACAGAAGCACCACCGACTTTGTCAATGGACAACCATAGGTGGGTCCATTTTGGAGCCACCTGGACTCATGTGGGCAGCCCCTGATCTCTTCTCACAGAAGATTCCCTCCCCCTCCCGCCAAAAGAAAAATAAGAAAAAAACCAAGGATTCACCCTCATATCCTGTTAATCTGATATCAGCTTTTTCACAATCTAACCTGCATTTTGTTAACTACTAATCTGCATCAGAGCCTACAAAAGGAGAGGTAACATTCTACTCTTGTATTAGCTCAAAACACAGTGTGCTTCATACTAGGTTTATTGACAAGTGTACCTGTGGCACAGTTGGAAACTGGTTATAAGGATAATGAAAGCAGCTGAAGTCTTGCAGTTGGTCTCCAATAATTCTTGGGCCGCCTACATGTGCATTTCTCGTTAGGAATGTGAATAACACAAAGCGTTTTTGTTTAGAGACACCTTAGACATCATTATCTTATCCTTAAGCTTTGAACGTTAAGAATGATATGAAAGCCAAATTCAATAGAGGAAGGATCACTCAGAACTCCAGCAAACATTCTGTGCTCTTGCTCATAAGCTGTTGTTTAGAATTTCGAATTTCTGATACAAGACTTTTCTTTTACTGAGTATAAATCAGAAACATGTTCCAGAAACAAATCTGGAAATTCAAAACCATTGGGTTATAAATGGTTTTAGATCTTGCAAAAGCAATGCCCTTGCAATCGGTTGTCCACATCCTTTAGTGAAGGCCAATTGGAAACCAAACCAAAAAGGATTTATAGAAATGAGTCTTAAAACTGGAATTTGGCCTGAAGAGAGTTACAGGTCTTTGACAGATGCGAGGAACATCTGAAGTTCTGATATTTGGATGTCTGGGAATAAATCTTTGATATTAGATGAGCATTAATGTGTATATTGAACCATAAGACAACCATAAATTCCTTCCAGCCAAAGTTATTCTAAGGCTCTATAACATTGTGTTCATCTAATCCCTGATAAATTGATAAAAATTACTGTTTAACTGAAACAATAGCTATGAAAACACAGAGTTATCTGCCAGCAAAGGGCAAAGCTAATTCATCTGTTGCTGAACACTATTTTCAGATGTAATCACGATGTTTCCTGCTTAGAATTATTGGAATTGAGCTTGTAGATGTATCCCCTAAGGGAGGAAAAACACTGTAAATAACTTGCTTTTAAAGAGGGAGGTTTATTGGATTTTCACACCACACAACATGAGCTCTGGTTAAACAGTGAATGATATTTATGTCCCTGTGCATCCAGCCATAGATCAGCCTCATTTTTATTTTTTTTTTTTAATTTCAGTCTTAATGAGTATAGCAGTCATTGACATTCAGTTCCTAAGTCTTTCTAGTTTTCAATAAATAGACATGTTAAAGGAGGGTGAACAGAGTTAAAAAAAAATAGTATCTTCCAATTTCTTTTACTACCTCATGAATTAAGGAGAAAAAGGGGCAAGGGGAGAAGAAAGGAGAGATGAAAACAGAGATTAAATTATTCTTCTGGTATACATATCCAATAAGACCACGTGGCCTGAAGGGAATATGATGTTTTTTCAATATGATCAGCTGAACTCTGAGTTGTTACCAAGTTATCAGACAGTGCAATATGCACAAACCTCAAGGGGTATTGAGTATGGATCAACGAAGTGTCATGGGAGCTAAATTATAATTAAGCAAATATGGCTTAAATCTGCCACACTGTGTGGCACAAGATGCTGAAATATTTGAGCTAAGGGTTTGACACTCTGCTTGTAAGAAGTGATGTGCTACTTCAGATCCTTGGATCAGCCCATCTCAGAGCTCCCTGCATTATATAATTATTTAGCAATATTTTCAGCCTTTTTATGAAATCGGCATAGATACTGTAATGCAAGTTAGCCTGTAGGAAGTGATGCTGGTGTGATTTTCTAAAGGTGACTGCATACGTGTGGTAAAACACTTAAAAATGGTTTAGCCCTACTCCAAGGCTGGAAAATTCCCCCTGGAGAAGTCACAACAAAATGAGTTACCTCTTTGAGAGTGGCCTGACTTCAGGTTTTCATATGGCCAGTCTGTTTTTTTGTAGATAGCTACATAGTAAAATTTCTCCTAATTTACGTCTCGTGTCATCTCTTATTCCATCACACTGTAGAGAAAATAAATTAAAGTCATCTTTCTTTGTCTTTACAAGATGAAAGGAGAACAGGCATTTGGAGATCTGTTCAATCCTATCAGGCTGGGTTAGGTACATTTTTGGACCATTTGGGAACAATTATATTCCAAAGAATATGAATTGCATCTCCTGCTCTGACAATCTAGCCCTTTAATTAGAATTCACTCCTTAAAACATCATTTTAATATCATTATAATATTAGAAACACCTCCACGCTTAAGGCTACCTGCCTCCACCTCTGAGGTAAACCCCTCCCAAAACCACTCCTACTATGCCTGCACAATTTTTTGGCAAGTGAGAACTTCTTCTCCACCAATCAGTAAGGCTTGATGTAATGACTTCAGTCACTCAAACTCCACCTAAACCTCTGCCACAAAGGTGCAATCTGTTTTAAAAAAATGCAACAAAATGATGGGTGAGCAGGAAAATGTCACCAAAAATTTTGATATCAGCCAATGGGTTGAACCCCATCTCCCCTCCCACCAAATATTGGTACATCGTTGTGGTAGAGTCTTTGTGTTATGTGTGCTAAGTATATATCTTAACATCAGGCTGATTAAAAGTATTACTCCACATTTTGAACTTAACTACATGATCCTTTCCTGTATATTGTTCCTTCTATCCTCAGGTCCTTGACTTTCAATGCATTGTCACAAAAAGTATCTTTTTCCCAGCCACCACTGATCCCTTATTTAGCTATAAGTTGTTATAATCTTAATAAAATCGACTTGCTTATACATATACAAGTTTCAGCAACCTTACTGACTGTTAAAGAGTGCTTCTAAAAGGAGTTTCTGATTCAAACTCTGCAAGCTTGATGAGGTTGACTGTCTGCAAGATTGCAAAGAATAATCTGAGAAAGAAAAGGATTTAGAGCCATCTGGATAAAATAATATGATATTATCTTTGTTTTATTGCTTAATTTTACTGTATACTGATGGGCTGGGTGATTACGTTTGTCCTTGTGAAATCATCAGATAAAAAGGAGGTTCAGGCCCAAGAAATGTGGTGAGGAGCAAGCTGAATTGCCCAGTGTTTTGCTGTGGTGGATTTTCATAGAAAAAGAGTTAAGTGGATTACTAACTCTCTTAAACTCTATTACCTCTCCCTTCTGAAATCTCTCATCTTTTTAAATCTATTTCGCTATTAAATGACAATCCCTTACAACAGGATTCATCTGACTAATTGTGGGTGCTGACGTGCATGTCAGTAAGTCACTTTCAGGTCTCTCTGCTGTCAGGGAAATCTAGTAGTATAGACAATGGAATTTCAGGTGTCATTCATTTAATCCTAAACAGATGTCTACGTATGTCCAGAGGAATTGCATCCTAAACTTCATTAAGTGATTGATCAGATCTGTATTGATGATAACAGGAGCACAGATGACCAGTTCAAATGTAGGTGCCTGCAGTGGAAGTGAGGTGAGATTGATGAGTCCTACACTTCATTTCTGCAATCTGCTCAGACTAAGGTTTATGCCACGCACATAGCTGCTCCATCCTATTAAAATGGAAGTCCTTCTGTGGAGGGTCTCTTTCTTATGGGTCACGGAAGTCTCAGCAGCCTGGTGCAGCAATGAAATTCCTGTACCTTCAAGCTCTAGCAGGAAATGAATAAGAAACTGCTAAGTAGCGGAAAGTTGCACCTGAATTTCACCACTACCAATCTGAGAGGTTTAAGTCTATTTTTTTTTTTTTATTTGATCCAAAATGTCCCTTTTGTGAAGCAAATAGAAGGATGCCAGCTCCTTCATCAATGATCTGATCTTCCTAATGTAAGAAAGGCCAGTACGCAAGTCAGAACAAAGTTTTATTTAGATCACTACACAGTCCCCTGCAAAAACTCTAGAAAGCAAGTAAGTAATTATATGTAATAACTGGACAAGTATATGTGATGATCCCCTAAATTCCCTCCCAGACCCCAGAAGCAAGTCTGGTAGCGAACAAAACTTTTCGTGTTTATTTTTTTTGTGCTTGCTATTCAATTTCCTTTCTCCACTTTTTTCCAGTTTAAAAATGTTTTGACTAATACATGAGTAGTGTATTATAGTGACCTGTGTAATCCTTAGTGGATGAAAGTTTTTTTCATAGACGTTTTTGTTATTATTAACATACTTGAGATTATATTTCTGGTATACATTTCATCTCATCTGATGATGAAAGAGAAACACAGTCTCATTCAGAATAAATTACTATATATATGCATATGATGAACTTGGGAATCCACGTTCTTTCCAAGTATTGGATTATTTAATCTCCAAATAACTCTTCGGAATAGAATACCATAGAGGAAGCATTAAGTCTGTTGTTGATTAATTATGTTTTCTTGACTTGAGTTCAATTTAAACAATTAATTTCAGTGAAATTAATACATTAGTAATTAACTTTACCTTCACCAAACAAGAGGAAAGTGTTCAGACCAGGTTACTACACATATATGAAAGCAATGCTGGTAGTCTTGGATCTATTTTACAAGCACTGGACACTACATTTATATCCAAGTAATGTCCCATCAATCTGACAGCACAGTCAAAGAGAACTTATATAAAAGTGAAATGTACAACTTTTTTGATTACCTGCATATGTGCAGAAGATATTCCCTAATTTTTAAAAGTGGAACGTCAATAAGGAAACCAGATCAGACAGACGTCTTTCTCGATATTGACTTGTTTTAACTACTTCACTTATTTCCCTGAACAGCCTTTCTTCTCTACTGAATATTGTTTCATATATTTTTTTATTTCCTCGAACTATAAGAATGGGGTTTTTTACAATTCTATTCATATTTAGCATCTATGTCTAGACAATTATGTTAAGGGCCCAGTTTAATTATTTGACCCTTTATAGCCTAATTTTAAGATGTGCTAAGTAGACATTTTTTCAGTGTTTGTATGTTTTCTCTGTAGCAGCACTAGGGTATGTGTGAGTTCTGCATTTTGGATGTTTCCATTTTCAAGAATGACATATGAATGCCATTAGAAAAGGTTTGCATGCATGACTGCTATTTCTGTTCTGTTTCTAAGAGAAGCAGATGGAGATTAGGTAATTCTGTAACACTATAAGTCGTAAACAAGTTGGTATAAACACCACCGCCAAAAATTTTATGCTGAGCATGCTTCATTTGAACTTCTGCCTCACTACAACTTTTCTTAAGATTGGTAGCATATGCCACGTATATTGGGTTGGTTATTCTCTCCATCCTAATCGATATTCAAATTCACATCTACTGATTTGGTCTTCTAAACTTCACTAATCTTTAGACTAGGATTGGCTTCCATCTTGGGAAGTGCATGCTGGTTCACAGTAAAGCCTAGCTTTTTATCTTCCTTATTTGCTTTGATGACCAAGATATGGGAACTATCATTACCTGAACACTTGGCTATTGCCTGTGAAAACTAGGATAGTTCATACTTCCTAATTGTGGTTTCTCACTCTTTGCAGCACTAAGAAAGTATTTTGCATCATTTGCATGCAGGACATATTCTGCTTTCAGCTACAAGAAGCAACACATAAACCAAGAATTTTAGAGATCTTCAGATAAACCACAACAACAGTAAAAAGAAAAAAAGAAAACACAGACTAATACTTTGAGGGACTTTTCAAAACTTGTGAAGAAGTCTCAGTCAGGATCCATGACAGTTTATCAATTAGAAACATTAACATCCTGCTGCTTAACTTCAAAGAGAAATGAGAGCTGAGACTCTGAAAAACTCACCCTCTCTTATTGTTAATTGAACAACAGGAAAAATGTGGAAAATCCACAATGGCATGTAGCACCTTCTTGTAAAGACCAAAGCCCACTCTAGCTCGGAAAGCAATCTCTCAATATACCGGTTTTCAATAGCCGTTAGGAGGTCCTTGTCCTCTGCCCACCAAATGTCCCAGAACCGCTATTCATTCCCACTGGATCCTCTCATTTGCTCCTTCCCCACTACTGCCACTGGACTTGTTTATGATGTGCGTTATTCACGCTCCTTTTTCCCCATGACACTCATGTTCGACCCAGGATCAGATACGTTTCACATGGCAGCCCAGAAATTGGTTGTAGCAGAAGTTGGTGACACATCAGACAAACAGAAATGGGGAAAGGCAGGAAGGAGAGGGAGACATTCATAATCTGTTTTTGCTACTAGAATCACTTTATGAAAATAAAATTATTTTAGTTGCAATCATTTCATTAAATTGTAGTACACTTCAAAAAGACCATTTCATGTACAAACTTCAGGGCGAGTTTAGATTAAATCAAGATGTCAATACAACTTATAAACAGGGATTCTTTCTATATGATCATTTTTATATAGTTTAAGACATTTAAAGTTAATAGTTTCCTTTTCTTTAAGTGAGGTGAAAGTGAGTACAGAATCTGTCCACTAGAAAACACTGGAAAATAAATTATTTTTGGAATAATAACTGACAGACTCAGAGAGTGTGAAGGGAGCAGGCTGGGAATATGGATAATTTGGATTGGAAAAGAAATTGAGTGTAAGAAGGTGTCAACAGAAAAAAAAAATGGAGAAAAACAACAATTCCCAATACCAGAAATAAAATCTACTATTCACAGATGGAGATAAGAAAGTCATGTGTTTGTATAGACAAGACTGCAATAATGTAAACTGTTAAGTTAAAAATTTCAACATGAGAACATTGTTGTGGCAATAAACATTTAATTACTTAATCAACAGGAAATCTTATAGCATAATTCTTTTTATTTTCTTTAAGAAAACCCTGGAAAAAGTAAAGGAAAGAACTCAATGTTGATAAAGAAAAAATACATTTGAGTGCAAATAGCGATGTCTTCTAAAGCAAAAGGATATATAGATAATTATTTTTTTTAATCTTCTGCTTAATGTAATATTCAACACTTACAATACATGATGTGAGCAATAAAAAACTGTACCATAATAATGGGAAAAAAAACCCCATCTATCTTCATGCAAGAAAGATCATTATAGATAATAACAATTATGTAATTCGATGAATGATCAATGCTGTATCAGACGTTTTGTATTTTCTAAAAATATTATTATATTACTTTGAAGAATGTGGTGTTTGAGAAGGTGTACATTGACCAAAACCAAACAAAGACTCAAAACCCCAAACCCGTATAAAATTTTCAACCTAGATACTGCAGAAAATGTGATCAACTACAGAAAACAGACCCATTTAAAAGTCAGTGGAGCAGAAAGGTTTTCAGAATATTCCCATTATTAATGAAATTGGTTTCTCATGGCTCAGTCAACTTCAGTGATTTTTCTTGTGCTTTGAGTCTTCATTTGTGCTGAATGGCATTACAGAGGAAGCAATAACAAACTGAATGCAGGACTCCTGAGTTGTGTGTCTCGCACATTATGAATGGGAAGATGGCCGGATGAGAGAGGTCTCTGCAAAGAGATGATTCAGCCTTCATATCTAAAGACAAATGGAGGATTCCTTTCCTGCTCTGTGTTGACTCTACTAGCAGTCTACATGAGGAATTATACTCAGCTTTCAGCTGAGCAGAGCAGTGCTAAGGCACTGTTTCTTAAGTTATGCCAGTATTTGCCCACTGCTTAAATTTTCATCTCACTCCTCATTCTCCGAAATATACGTAAGAAAACAAAGAAGCCACTTTGGCGAAATTAAGATTGACACATTTATATGAAAACCATAATCAAGAAGTTTCTTTTCTAACTTTTCTCTCCTTTTCTGTCCATGGACTATTCTGCCTCATTGTAGGGTAAAATATCATAATATGAGTTACTGGAAAAGACTTTCATAAAATTATTTCAAAAACATGATCTCACTATGGGAGATGATGTAAAATAATAAAAAAATAGTTAACTTTTGTTTCTTTTCTTTATTTTGTAAAATGAATTAATAATCACACAGTATCACAGTATCACAGTATCATAAGGTTGGAAAGGACCTCTGAGATCATCAAGTCCAACCTATAACCTAACACTAACACCAACCATCATCTAGACCATGGCACTCAGTGCCTCATGGCACTCAGTGCCTCAATAATCACAGTTTACCATGAAAAAGAGATGGATTCAACCTGATCAGAGCCAAGAATGATATAGCAAAATCTGGAATTGCGCCAAGTCACACATAGATTCAAAGTTATTCAAGGGAACTTTGTCTCAGTCTTTTTTTCATCCTTGGTTTTAACGTTCCCCCCTGCCTCCGGTAAAGGATAGAGATTCTCTTTGGTTTTATTTTCGTTCATAATACATTTGTAAACCCACTTTTTATCTCTTACAACAGTGTTCAGACTGAGTTCTAATTTTTGGCTTTCTAATTTTCTCCCTCCATGTCCTAAAAAAATTCCTGTACTCTTCTTGAGTTGTCTGTCCCTTCTTCCAAAAGTAGTAAACTCTTTTTTTCCTGAGTCCCAGAGAAATCTCCCTTTCAGCCAGGCAAATCTTCTTCCCAACCAGGTCTTCTTAGAGCACATTGGGACAGCCTACTCCTGCACCTGTAAGACGTCCTTCTTGAAGAAGGTCCAGCCTTCCTGGACACCTTTGCCCTCCAGGACTGCGTCCCAACGTTCTCTCTCAGGCATTGTCCTGAACAGGCCTAAGCCTTCCCTCCAGAAGTCCATGGCACTGGTTTTGCTGATGGCTTTCCTTACTTTACCAAGGATGAAGAACTCTATTATTACATGGTGGCTGAGCCAAAGACACCTTCTGACCACCAGATCTCTTGGAAGTCCATCTCTGTTTATAAACATGAGGTCAAGAAGGGCACCTCCCCTGTTCAGTCTGAAGAAGAGACATCTCAAGGAAACATAATTACAGCCTTTCAATATATAAAACACACTTAAAAGAAAGACAGAGAAAGTTCAAGGACTCTAGAGACAGGACAAGGGGCAATTGATATAAATTCAAAGAGGGTATGTTTAGACTGGACATAAAGAAGAAACTCTTTATGGCATGGGTGGTGAGCTACTGGGACAAGTCTCCCAGAGAATCTGTGTGAATCCCCAGAAGTGTTCAGAGTCATATTGGATGGGGCTCTCAGCAACCTGATCCAGTGGAAGATCTCCCTGTGCATGGTGGGATTGCTGGAATTAAATGGTGTTTAAAGGTCCCTTCTGACTCAATCATTCTCTGATTCTACAGTTCTATGAAAAAATGCACAAAGAGACTGTTGAGTGACACAAAAATTAAGGCTGTAAATATGTATCCATGATTTCAGTACTGGAGGCCTAATGCATTAATTCAAACAGGATGTTATGCATCAAAAAGAAAAACCTAGCTATATAGATATGCAATTTCCTTGGCTTTACAGAGCTTTTGAAAGTGATAGGACAAGGAGTAATTGTTTTACAGATTCAGATTAGGTATAAGGAAGAAATTTTTTACAATGAGGATGGTGAAACATTAGAACAGATTACTCAGAGAGGAGGTAGATGCCCCATTCCTGGAAACATTCAAGGTTAAGTTGGATGGGGCTCTGAGAAACCTGCTTTGCTTGAAGATGTTCCTGCTCACTGCAGGGAGGATTGACTAGCTGACCTTTAAAGGTCCCTTCCAACCCAAACTATTCTGTGATTCTGTGATTCTACGAGTTTATGAAAGTGGAAAGGATCTTCATTAAGAGCAGTACTGAAGTTCAGATAAATATTGAAAGTCAGAACAATGAACTTGTGTCTTTAGAATGTCAGTCTTGAGAAGCTCTTTTATCTTACAACCTGTAAAAACCTTTTAATGATGATATTCCTTAGACAATGACAGAGCAGACAAAGAGATGAGCACAGCAGTGGTACACTTTCAGGAAATACTTCAGGAGTACTGCCGGTGTTGGCAGGCTCAAGAGAGTGAGTGATGGAAGTAGGAATGAGATCATGCATCTACTGTGCGTTGGAGAAACATTTCTGAAAATCTACTAAAAGGCAGGAAAAAGTTATATTTTTTGACTGCAGCAGAGACAGAATTCAGGCAACTCAAGCATCTGATGTGTGTACTGGATTCATGTCCAAATAGTAATTCTCAGAATTTGAATCTAGCATTACAATTTTGTTCGTGATTGATGATTGTTGGCTTGAGCTAACATTTCATAACAAGTGCTGTTATGATTGTATATTTATAACATTCTTTTGGACTTCAGAATATACTGCTCATGCCATAGTAGAGGATGCACAATGGACAATGTGAACCCAACATTAATCACTGGTCTATGAAATCTCAGCTGCACTACTGAATACATCAATAGATCACTTTTCAGATATCCAGAGCCCTCGTAAGACTGTCTGTGATATGGTCATGAATAAATCATCTGATGTGATTCAAGTTACAATAAATCTCCTTTTCAAAACACATATAACATCTTTTAAAAACAGAAGGAAATGAGTAATTATTTTTTTTCAGACAAATAGGACTTCCATTCCCATGCTCTTATTTAACTTTTAATTTCTATTGGCTTAGTTCCTCAATGGGATGAAAATGAATTAAATATTAGCGATTTCCCAAGATGTGATGATTGCAACTAATAAATGAAGGGTGTTTAATACAAAAACAAAGGACTTGGGTATACATTTACAAGTATTAAAAAAAAAATTTCCAGCTTTCCTAAGACACTTAGAAATTTGAGTCTTGTATTGGGTCATCTACAATTTTTAGCTGTGCTCTGAAAATAGGATGTGAACCAGAACAAATTACAAAAAGATTTAACCTCAGGGTGCAGAAGGATCAGAGCCTATTAGGTAGGCTAATACCGCACTGAGATAAGAACACTATTTTCAACTTGAAGACAACTCATTATATCAGCCAGTAATACACATGGAGTTCAATCATATTAGAAGTTATGTCCCAGAAAGTCACACTTTCACTTATTTTGCACACGACGGTAAACCTTCAACCTCTATGATGACTTTAGCACATAATCTACCACATAGAACACTTCTGGTATCTTCATAGCCTTAATGTACCAAAATAAGAGTTGATATTCAACATTATGCCTGGATTTATTTCATCCAACATTAGCATTTTAAGGAGCTGTCTTTGTTCCTTATCTTAGACCTCACATACAGGAAATGTAGAGAGATGCATACTTTGAAAATAATTTAGATCTTAGATTTCTCTGGAGCCAGACTTCTCTCTCTGATGACACATGGCACAATTTTTCTATTTGTAGAAGGACTTGGATTCCTAATTTTCACTTACTTGTATGTGCAAGACTCCCAAAGCCTTCAGACTACCCTATGACTAATGAAATGTTCTAAATCCTCTTAAGTTAAATCCCTCAAAGTTTCTTAACTCCTTTCTGAAGTAAGGCAAAGAACACCTTTCACACTAGTTTAATTTTAGCCTTCTATCTACTCACCAGTCCTTGGTAATTATGTGGGGCTTGATAGGGAGAGTAAATGCCATGCCAATGAAAAAAAATTTGAAATTTTCTACTTAGCTCCTGATCAGCAATGAAAAATACTACAAAGTTCAGGTCCCTCTAACATGGTTGCAATTGCGTTTGAACTGTTTTAGAGACAGTTCCTGTGTGCAACTGACTTATCTCAAGGTGAATCCAAGTCTATGTCTTGCTTCTGTCTAACATACTGTGGATTACATCATCTAAAGTTGCAGGCCAATAATTTACTGTAAGGTACATGAAAAGATCAAGTTCCTGACCACCTAAAGGAACCTAATCACATATGTCTATGGGACCTGATCAGATGCATCCCAGAGTCCTGAGAGGATGATGTAGTTGCCAAGACACTCTCCATGACACCCAAAAAGTCAGGGCAGTCAGGTGAGGTCCCTGGTGACTGGAACACATGACACACTGGGAAATATCACATCCATTTAAAAAACGTGTAAAAAAGACAACTCTGGGAACTACTTACCTGCCTAACCTCTATGCCTGGGAAGATTATGGGACAGATCCTCCTGGAAGCTATGCTAGGGCACGTAAAGGGCAAGGAGGTGATTTGAAAAAGGTGGCATGGCTTTACCAGGGGCAAGTCCAGAGGTTTTCCAGCTTAGGAAGTGGGTCCATGTGAGCTCGTGAGGTTCAATAAGGCCAAGTGCAAAGTCCCACACTTGGGTTGGGGTAACCCCCAGTATCAGTACAGATTAGGGGATGAAGAGCCCTCAGGATGAACAGCCCTCAGGAGAGTAACTTGGGTGTACTGGTACATGAGAAGCTGGACATAAGTGGAAAATATGTGCTTGCAGCTCAAAAAAGCCAGTCATATCCTGGACTCCATCAAAAAAAGTGTGGCCAGCAGGTTGAGGGAGATGATTCCACCCCTATTCTCCACTCTGTTGAGACTCAGTCTGGAGTACTGCATCCAGCTCTGGAGTCCTTGGCATTAGAAAGGCTTTTAGAGCAGGCCTAGAGGAGGGCCACAAAAAATGTCAGAGGGATGGAAGACCTCTCCTGTAAAGAAAGGCTGAGAGATTTGAGCTTGAAGAGAAGACTCCAGGGGACCTTATTACAGCCTTTTAGTACTTAATGAGAACTTATAAGAAAGATGGGAACAAACATTTTTAGCAGGGCCTTTTGTGATAGGACAAGCCATAATTGTTTTAAACTGAAAGAAAGTGGATTCAGACTAGATATAAGGGAGATTTTTTTTTTTTTTTAAGTGAAGGTGGTGAAATATTGGAACATATTTCCAAGAGAGGTGGTAAATGTCCCAGAAACTTTCAGGGACAGTTTGGACAGGGCTCTGAGCAACATCATCTAGTTGAAGATGTCCCTGTTCATTGCAGGAGGGTTGGACTAGGTGACCTTTAAGAGTCCCTTCCAACCCAAAACATTCTATGATTTTATGCTTCTTGATTTCAAAGACGGAATTTATTATCAAATCAAAACAAACAAACAAAAACCCAAAAATATAGCCTTAGGAATTTGTAGCATGATGAAGTGCAAGAATCAGACACAATATGAGTTTTTCAGATCTCAACAAATCTACAATGATTTTTTCAATACTTTTTTAACTTTTTTCTGAAGGTCTTGATTTCATTTTACTATGGACAGAAAACAAATTCTATATATTCAACACTTCATACAAGAAGGAGGTTGTAGTCGGGCAGGGGTTGGTCTCTTCTCTCAGGTGACCAGTGGCAGAACCAGAGGGCATGGACTTAAGCTTCGTCACGGAAAGTTTAGACTTGATATGAGGAAGAAATTCTTCACTGAAAGGGTGATTGGCCATTGTAATGGGCTGCCCAGGGAGGTGGTGGAGTCACCGACCCTGGAGGTGTTTAAAGGGAGACTGGATGAGACACTGAGTGCCATGGTTTAGATGATGGTTGGTGTTAGTGTTGGTGTTAGTGTTAGGTTATAGGTTGGACTTGATGATCTCAGAGGTCCTTTCCAACCTTGTGATACTGTGATACTGTGATACTGTGAAAGCTTATTATTCATCTGACACTTATCATCATACATATCTAATAAAAAATCAGAGTTTTTCAATTTGCAAACAGTTTTGATATTATTATGATGAAGGTATGAAACGTGTTAAGTTCAGCTAGTTCCTCTATCAGACCTGCACTTGTTGTGTTAAAGTTATTGTTATGGGCAAAAGAGGAAACACATCTTAGACATGTAACCAAAATCTTAAGAACCTAACTGTTATTAGTCTAAATCTAAGTTACAGAAAAGGAGGATCAATTATGCAGCTTAAAATTTTCTTACACATACCATTTACTTTCTATCAGTATTTCTGGGGTTATAAACAAGCTCCTGCTGCTCCTCTGGATCCTGAGGTCAGCAGTTTTATTTTGGTGAAGTTATGTGCTATGGCTAGTCGACAGCACCCAGAGTCATTCTCTGGGAGTAATACGATGATGAAGGCTTCTTTTCACTCAAGGATCCACCTGGGGTGATTTTTATATGTTTTGTAGCACCCTCTTATACTTTTGCTCTCTCCATTGATCTACAGCTTCATATTGCACCTAGATTTACTATACATGGTGTCTTTAATGTACCATAGACACTACTTTGCTATTCTCTTTGTTATTCTTAAAAACAGTTTTGTCAAGCTTCATTTCTGCATTTCTTTAACTGAAAATTAGTGAATTGTTTATAGCTGTGAGGTGTCCAGTGCCAAGTCTTTAACCATCCCTTACTACCTCATGCCTTCCCTCCTCTCTACTGTGACTTTTGTTCTCAAGTCCTCTGCTGTTTTACAAGACCTGCATTTCTCTACAAAGCATCATTGTGTTAGTTTTAACTAATGCATTCTACATAGAATAACTGCTCATTATTCTTACCTATACAAACCTCTGTGTTTTGTCTCATGATAAACAGAACTAAAGAAAGCTAATTATAGATACCTGGTTAATTAGAGAAATTTTTGTCACAGATAAACCAAGTAAAGCAAAGCTGATCAGGAAAAGTTCAGACAAAGCAAGGCTAATAAACCTTAGTCCTGAGTCTGTGCAAACTCAGTACAGAGCTTGTGACCTATTACTGCCATAGTAATACTACATCACAGGATTGCACAGTTAAAACATAGTAAATGGGGAGTCTTCTGGGAATATTTCTTAGCAAGGTACAACTTGAGTATTTTGTGTTGCCCTCCAGCGAAGCCTGTGAAGCTTATTTTTTCTACAGAGCAATTTAATTGCTTAATGTTTAACACTGGAAATTTAGGCACTTAACCTAAGCAATCTTCCCTGAAGATTTAAATGAAGCTCAAAATTTAGCTAGCAGCTTGACTCCAAGCCCTCTGCTATTATTTTAGCTTTCTATCGTGTCTTTTGTCTTAGATGTGATTGTTGTGTTGCCATTTTATCTATAACATGGCTCAACTGTTAGGGTTTTGACAATGCCTTTAACTCTCTTAGCAGAATTTCTCAGTTTTCTCTGCTTTTGAACAGTACCAAATGCTTCATTACTCCTGGTCACAGTGGTCTTTCTGCCAATAGGTTTCAGAATTATGACAACACATCTGCAAACACCCAGCCTTCTTTTTCTTCAATTATTATCATTAGACCATCCATATGGGCTTTGTGTGCAGCTGCTTTATAGCTGTGGCCACAACTCAAGGAAATGTGGTCAATACATTGGATATTTCCATATTTCTTTCCACTAGAATTAAATCCCTCAGCAAAAATATTTGCAAAGACAGTATTTTTTTACAAGTTCTTTGTCTCAGTGGTGGTACATTCTCAAAGCCATCTGTCAACATCAAGTTTTGAAGCTGAGATACAGAAAATTTACATAATTCTCATCTGAAAAAAAATTTCTAGTATGAACATTCTGTGTTAGTCTGTACATTATTTTCACTTTTTTTTAAGTTCACTGTAAACTCAGGCATGTAATAATTAATTATTGTTTAAAAATTATGTAACAACAATTGAATCATGGTAACTATCTAAATGAATATCCTTAGCCTTAGAGAAAGACTGAGTCTAGCAAAGAAAGACCATTTTGCTGTGCTGTATTCCATTCCTTACCTTGACCTGTTTTGCTGCCTAATGACCAGCAGATGGAAAGTTTTCAAAACTCAGGTATTGTGAGATAACAGTGATTAGTGAGATAATGGTGATTAGTGAGATAACTTGATCCTTTGGTATGAATTCCAGGAACTTTTTGCTTCAAATGGTCTCACCATCTCTCAGATTTGGAAGCCAAATAGAATATTGTCCTTTAGCAAAATGATGCTGGACACTTAGGCATAGGCAAGAGAAATGGAATGGTCACTCTAAACTTCACAGAATCACAGAATCACAGAATGGTAGGTGTTTGAAGGGACCTCTGGAGATCATCTGGACCAATGCCCCTGCAAAAGCACGATCACTAGTACAGGTTGCACAGGAATGTGTTCAGGTGGGTTTTGAATAACACCGGAGAAGGAGACTCCACAACCTCTCTGGGCAGCCTGTTCCATTTCTCCATCATCCTCACAGTAAAGATGTATTTCCTCATGTTCGAATGGGAATTTCTGTGCTCCAATTGGTATCCATTACCCCTTGTTCTGTTGCTGGGTACCATTGAGAAGAGTCTGGCCCTATTCTCTTGACAGCTGCCCCTTAGATATTTATAAGCATTGGTAAGGTTCCCTCTCAGTCTTCTCTTCTCCAGGCTAAACAGACTGAGCTCACTCAGCCTCTCCCCACAGGAGAAATGCTCATGTCTGTGCAATCTGTGGAGTCTAGATAGATATTTAGCTGATGAAAGTTAGATGTCTACTTTGAGATAAACTGTTTGTCTAAGATCGACTGATCAAAATATTTTGGAGCTCTACTAACTACAAGGAAAGCATAAACACTCATTAGACTGTCCTAGAAAACACAGTGCCTTCAGACAGTAACATGTAGAAATCTAAATTTATGTGATGTCGTCTCAAGCTGCAATCCATTCTTACTCTCTTAAGTTGCAGAAATGTTGTTGAAGAGTATTTTTGCACTTTTGGATATTTATGTTGAAAAATAAGTTTTCCCCCCAATTCTATAGTGATAGTCATTATCATTAAAATAGTAAGTTATTCAAAAAGTTGGATAGTTGCTAGAAAATTAGCTACTACTTTTTAATTGCTCTTCTGTTACTGAAGCTGTAACCATAGGAAAAGAGGGAGTGACCAAAATATCATTATAATTTGATTATTTCCATCAACTGAAGCAGACACAGACAGTGCATGCCAAATGCAATATTAAAGTTCAGTCTAGCTCTTTTGCTTCTTTAAGTATTAAACACCTAGAAAGAGGAATCTAAGTGTTCTTAAATGGCAATTCAAACTTATTCAAAGGTTATTGACACTTATCTTGTACAAAACAAAACTTGTCTTGCACAAAGACAACATTGGCAGTACTCAATTTCCATCTCAATATTAACCAACAGACAACATGCCCCCATCGTATCTGTGCTCATTTTAGTAAAAGACTAAAAAGAATCATATTAGAAGGCAAGAGAAAAAGTACCTTGTGTTTCTGTCCTGAAGTTGTTAGAATATGCAAAAAATTCAGCTACATATAAACAAAAAAAAACCCTAATACACCGCCATAGCTGTATTTTATAGCTGACATTTCAAAAAACCTTGACCTTAGTAATAATGGCACAGAGAATTTTCTGACTGGTCTACCACAGCCATCAGACAAAGATTTCTACAGAAATCACAAAAGAAATGGACAATTACTTAGCTGATTTTAAAGTGGGAAGCGTTTTACATCTATTTACTTTAGCACTTGAGGCACTTCAAACCATCTTCATAAATCTTTTTCCAGCATCACAGTGGTCAATAAAACTGAATGTGACCTTGTGCAAAATGTGCTATATTTTAATTACAAGAGGGTTGTGTGTTGGATTAAGGATAAATGTATTATCCTGTCACCCAATATGTCAAAGCTGGCAAACATAGCAATGCTTGGCCTGCAGCTGTGGGTTTTTTACTTTGTAATGCATATCATTGGCCTACAGCCTGATGCCTGAGGCTTTTTCATTTTAATGCACTTTTTTGTCTTCTTGGATGTGAATGAGCTGAGTACCATAATATTTTGTTATTTGTCAGAAAGTGTTTGTGTCTGTGTTTGTGTACATGCACTAACTGTAATACCTACCAAATAACCTATACTGATTGTAATTCTATTTCAGATTAAAAATTCATAGGTAAATCTTTATTTTTAAGACTTATGTATGTGCATATACATAAGTATACCATATACCTTTCTAGATATATGTGCACATGTTCATACATTGATAAAGCCAGAATATATATATTTGTCAAGCTACACAACATTACAAGCTAATTGTTACTTTTTACTGGGTAAAATGCTGTAGCTGGCTTTTGCTTCATGAAAGCTAAAATGTTTCACAGCCATGATAACTTTGCAGCCTGTTTTATAAAACTGTGAAGGACTTTTTTACTGGGGAATTCTGAAGAATGAAGAACACAAAAGGAAGATCGATGAGGAGGAATTTTCTAATGAACTATTAAAAAAAAATGGACATGAAAGTCTTGTGATTACCTAGTAGGAATTAAAGTGACCTGAAATGAAAATCCTCTCTCCAGAACAGACTAGGTGGGATTGTCTAGTAAATTTCAAACACCATTAGATGCTTAAGTTTAGGCAACTCAGATCGCATCTGCCTGGCTCTTCTCCAGAGTTTTTTCCCAAGCTGATTTAACCATATGACCCTTAACACCCCAGAGATGGGTTTAGTGGCTGTTCCAGCTCAATCTTTTCAGTGCATGCAGCCGTATGCCAGAACCTCTCTTTTCCTTCCTGTCACTTTACACTGCCCAGAGACCCTCATGACAGGCCTATAATTCTCTGTGGCGTAAGGGAGCTCTCAGCTGGTATCAAGCAGCATAACAAATTCTCCCACCAGCTGCTTTTCTGCACTTTGTTGAGGGAGAAAAGAGACGAAATGGAACCTGTGCTCTGTCAGTGCACAGAGACTTGCTGATACCTTGGAGTCTGGGGATGTGTGGATGCAGCTTACAGAGGTTCAATAGCAGAGCAGGAGGACATTCCCAGCCGGACTTTAAGCTCATTAATGTTGGCAGAGTTGTTTTGACAATGTGGCTCAGGCTAGCTGCTCAGATGTTTCCCCAAGATCCCAGAGAGAGTAAGCTCTGAGCTCTCTGCACATCACTGCCTGGACTGGCTAATTTTTAGATAGTTCATGTATGACTTCCAGGTGAGACCTGGTGATTTCTAAGACATATACAACCACATCTACCCATTGCCTCTGGATTTCTTGACCTCTTGCCAGGCACTGGTACGGTCCTGCATCTTCCTTCCTGGGTAACGTGTAGTTCTATAAACTGAGGGTAGCCTCTTGCCTCCCCCTTGCTCTGGTTCTGTAGCTCTAGTCAAGATTTTAAATGTAGCAAACATCAATTTCAGAGCCATCCTTGAGCTACCATGTTTATGTTGCTAGTCTTTCTGCTGCATTAACATTACAGAACTGAAATCTCTGTGAGGCTTTCTGCAACCCTACTGAATCCATTTCAGCATTGGACCATTAAATCATCAGGGGTTCTTTCATAATTTTGTCATGCGAAGCACAGAGTTCTGTAGGTAACAATGAATCTGTACTTGCGCTCCAGTAAGCAAGAAGTATTTAAAAGCCCCAACACTGCAGAAAGGACAGTAAAATCTGCAGCCATAATGGAAGAAGGAAGTTCTATCCACCCACACATTTTTGGATGCTGTGAAAAACTATAGGTCTATAAATCCGTATCTACAAGATAAGATCTGTCTCTGTATTTTGAAGTAGTAGCTTTTAAATACAAGCATGAATGTACAGAATCTTTTTTCAGTGATATGGCCACCTTCAAAATAAGCCAAAACCAAAACAACTCTAGATAAGAGTGTTAAAATAGAAGTGAGAGTTGAGCAAGTCTCACTGAGAAACAAAATGCTAATGTAAAAAATGTATCCAAGAAATTTATAGAAATGATATTTTCTTGAAAGTCTTATCCATACATTAGCTAATGAGAAAAATATCCTGTGTCAACATGGGAAACAGTCTGGATGGTTACAGGGAACTGTTTAGTTCACACCACTGTTTAGTTCACACCAACATATCACTTCAAGAGCCACAATCAGACTGTTTTACCAAAGACTAATATAATGATGATAATACTATAAACATTGCAAATCAACACCAGTTGTGAGTTGAGAGTCTTCTTCCTTCACTGTAAAGACCAAAAAGCAGGGGTTTACACTACACCGCTTGCTTGAAATCCTTTCATCTCTTATACACAGAAATAAAAAGTTCTTGAAAGCAGTTTATTTGGTCTAAAAATAGGTGTGTGATGTAGGTGGTATGTAACTTTTATATGGAAAGATTTCCTCTCAGGTGTTGGCTAGAGAGGGGACCTTGTCAGCTAACTCGGATTATAAAACAACTTGTTACAGCTGGTTGGTTATTATCATACTCATGAACTTGAACTGGAGGTTATTTACATACCAAATACAACAATTCATGTTATCATTACAAACATACATATTTATAAATACACAACAATGCCTAGAAACCTGATGTGGAACTGCAATACAAAAAGCTATAAAACCCAGTCCAAGAAGTGTTCCCCACCCTCACAAACTTACAATATAATAAAAAGTGAAAACCAAAGGTGGACAGTAAGAGAAATAAATAGAAGAGCTGATCTGATGAAAGCAGTAGAGTAGCAGAGCCATACACAAAACTGATGTCCACTGAATCTCATCACAGTCTTCTAGCTTTTCATTTTATTGATTATTTTAACACATGGATTAACAACAGACCTCTAGCTTTTTCCTCCAGGACAGGCCTTCCACAATATCCTCTGCCTGGTTTTCCATGGTGATATCTACTTGAGATAATCAAACAAAGCATGGGTCAGGTAGAGACTGACAACAGCCTGTATAAGTTGTAATGGGTGGATGTGGTGTTGTAGCTGAAAAACTCAGGCACCATATATTGGAGCACTGCAAATAATGGAGTAGTACGGCATTTTGATGTTTCCTCAAGTGCATTTGGTATCACATAGTCCTCTTCTGTTAGAATTCTTAATCAAAACATTCACAGACTTACATTCAGCATATTCTGACATGCATACGCATTGTTGCAGCTGTCAAAATCTTTAAAATGTCATGATTTTATCTTAATATGCAAGATTTTTTCAAAATTTTTTCTGAGTGCCCTTTAAATCATCAAAGTTAACTGAAAAAATCATTCGGTCTGGACTATATGAAAATCTGATTCTTTATAGAAAATAGAAGGATGTTATTATTTTTCTAGTTGCTGGTGGTAAATATCTTGATTGTGTGCTGTAGCTCCCTTATGCTTACTGTGTGCAACTTCAGAGAAGGAAAAAGAGAAGGAAAAAAACAACTAAAAAAATACCAAAACAGAACCAAAACCAAACCAAAAAAACCCTCTGTTCTTAAAATCTTGTATTCCAAGTGTAACAACATCCGTACTTGCAGAAAACTACCCTTAACTCTTTTTAGCGGAGTTCAAAGGTTACATTTAAATAATTGCCACTGGAAATAGAAAATACACTCTTATTCTCAGTTCAAGAGAGGTTCAGTCTCCATGGCAGTCATGACTGGCAAAACCCTGTGAAACTGTTCACAGGGATGGCAGAATTCCAGAAGTACATCCATGGAGAACATTTTCTTAATCACATTCTCGTCGGTAATCAGGAGTCCAAACACAACTGAAGAAATGCAGTTACATCTCCTAGGATTTGTCAAAATCGTGAAGGGCAGGCTAAGGAAAATACATTTTCTGAGGGCTGATTTTCTCCATTTTCTCTCTGATTTTCTGCCCTGAGCAGAAGATAGACAAAGGCTAAGAGAATACTATGGGCAAGTGTGCATGCCCTGATCTTTCTCATATTGGGGTCTGCTTACACCTAGATAAAAACAGGAGCTTGATCTAAAAGGACTTTTGCAGTGAAGCAGCACTTTTACCTTTTTAAGGTATAGCTTATGACAAGAAATTCGGTAAGCTGCTCTTGAGCTGTTGACCAGAAAGTCTTAGAGTAATTATGGAAAAGTAGCAAAGCAACTCAAAGCAAAAAATAATGGCATAAAAATGCAGCATTACTGTTATTGATTTCTTAACATTCAGTCTCTTGTATGTGTAGGGGATATACTCCCCCCACCTCTTCAAGTCAACAATGACAATCTATACAGCTATGTATGTAATAGCAACACAATCTTTATTTGAAATATTTCTGCTAAGAGACAAAGCTTCTGAAGGGAGACTGAAAGCTTTGTCTTGGGTATTGGAAAGATATAGCTTTCTCGTACTCAGTGATTTACTATGAAAGAAATGGGAACTATTATTTGCAAAGCCATCAGAAGATTATAATTAAAGGTGACAGGCTTGAAAGAGAATTTCACATTTCTTTCTACAGCTCATGCTGTCAAGTGAAGAGCCTACAGTACTTTCCTGCAGAACCAAAGCTGCTCCCAGGCACACTCTCACACAACACTCAGTGATTTAAAAGCTCACATCCACACCTTTCCCTCTTGCATCGTAAATTGACTGATGATAAGTGAATAAGATTAGCACCTCATGGGGACAACATTTTGCTTAAATAAATAATAAAATGTTTATTCTCCTCTACTTCTTTCACCTTCTCGCAGGACAGTATATGAAATTACTTGAAATCCAGATGGCCAAAATAATAATCGAAGCTTCAAGTTGGAAGCTGACAGATCCTAAAGACATTTATTTTTGTACTTTGAACTTACCTTATTTGTTCCCAAAGCCAAAGAGGCATTTTGCATTTCATATACTAAAAAAAAGTGCAGAATTTATCTCACTCATTCAGTTCTAGATAAGTAATTTTTTACATTTTTTTCAGGGATTTTTTCTTTCCATGCAGTCATCATACAAAAAGTAAGCAATTTCTACTCAAGTTTGTGGTGTGTTTTGTTCCAAAATTTAACTACCTCACATGATAAAAGCACCAGTTGTGCCTAAATCTGGAAATTAAGCTGCAACCAAAAGAGCTCTTAATAATGAATCTTAATTTTCTTTCATATTCCAAGGCTGAGTAAAAGAGTAAAATTATGATCTTTAATGTAAGCTTTGTTTCGACATGGCTTCAGTAAATGGTAGACACTAAGTCCATAGACTGGAGAAATAAAAGATTCTGTTTGATGTGCTCTAAAGCATTTGTAGATCTGGCATTACGTCTCCAATGAATAAAAAAAAACCAAAACAAGCAGAACAACAAAACCAACGAGTTTATATCTATAATGTTTAAAGGGAGGGAGAGAAATGGTAGGCTAGGTCCTGGCCATGGAACCAGCTACCTTTAGAAAGCTGACATCCACACAGATGAATGGACCCAGTCAGTCTTGACAAAGAATTGAGTGGGTTTTAGGCACTGAATTCCCAAATTAGGTAGCCAGGTGTTCTCACAAAAGTTTAAGCATTTATCAGTGAAAAACACATGGAGTACAATGGCAAAAAAAAGAATACTTGTCTTTTGTATTGCAAGTTTAGTAGTGTGCAATTATGTCATCAAAGGCTGTTTAGTCATAAATATAAGCAGAGGTAGAGAATAGAACTGTGGATATTTTACAGTAACAAACTAGTTATATCAGAAAACAAGTGGAAGACTGAGGAAAAAAGAAGTATTTAAGAAGCTACTTCAGTTCACTAAACTCTAGGAAATAGCGGACTCCAACGCCATTGGGGACAATAAGTCTTAATGGTCTCATCTTTATTAGGTCACTGAGGACATGAAGTTGCTTCAGGACACTACAAAGAAAGAAGTCACAGCCTAGGGAGTTAAGATAATTTGGTGCCAAGTTTTGAAAGTCATAATTTTGCCAAATTTTAAAAAGTCTTCCTAATATCTAACATTGAATTTTGTAAGAAATACAATAGCTAAAGTTTTTAGCAATAAAAAGAACAGAAAAAGAACATATATTAATTCGTTCTTATTTGTTAACAAATTTATACTTTGGTAAATGAACAGGACTGAGGTGAGGTAAGTGGGTAGATGAGATAGTAAAGTGAAAGGAAGGATAGAAAAATATATACATACACACACACCATGACTGTAGAAACAGAGGGGTAGGGTCCAAAAAGTATGGGAAGGACAACAGCAAGGGCAGAAGAAGAAACATGCTGTAGAGAAGGCAAACACTGTAAGTGCTAAAGACCAATTTACAGTTCTGTGGGAATCCTAAATAGCTGTGATATTATGAGCCTTGCACATCCAGTTTTCTTTGTTTTCTGGAAGAGATCTGTTATCCTCATCCATAACTGTGTAGTTACATCTTGTCTCTGTATCAAAATTTATGGACTTTAAATTACAGTTCTGATAATAATGGGGAAATTCAAATTGCAACTCTGGTTTTGAGCACAAAAGTTACACCTGTAGCTGGATACCACTGCTGAGATTGTGCTGAGCATTTGTTAATTCCTGCAGTGGTCTATGAACTCCTAAATGAGTCATCTGTATAGACTGCAATGTACTGATTTGAGACAGTAGACGCATCTGAGTCAAGACAATGGAACGAACTCTTACAACTTCACTGCAAGGTATTTGACTCACTGCAAAAGGACCAGCGACCCAGACGAGTCCTAGACCTTCTGATTGACATTACTTGTGTGCTTTACTGTGTTGATTAACACCACGGATGGGCCATCAGCCGCCCAGAGATTCTTCAAGGAGATTTCTGCTCCAAAAGTGATCAAACTCAACTCAGATAAGAGGCTTGTAAATAGTCAGTAGTACCTATTCCTTCAGAGTCAAGGGTGGCCACACAGAACAGTTGTTTGTAACGACGTATACTGGTTTTGACTGTGATAGGGTTAATTTTCTTCATAGTGTCTTCTGTTTTGGATTTGTGACAATGTTGATAACACAGGGACATTTTAGTTGCTGCTGAATAGTGTCAGGTGGCCCACCAATGAGTAGACTGGGTTGCACAAGCAATGAATGAATTCCTTACTCTATCTTGCTTACATGTACAGCTTCTGCTTTACTTATTGAGCTGTCTTTATCTCAGTCCATGGGATTTCTTACTTTTCTGATTCTCTCTCCTGTCCCACCACAAAGGAAGGAGTGGGCTGTGGTGTAGAACAATTGCCGGCCAGAGTTTACTTACAAAACCAGCTAAAACAGTTTTGCTATGCTTTGAAAAAAGTTCAAGATATGCAATAACACAGGATCACATATGTGCTACAGTAGTCTCATAGGACCACAGTACCTGATACAAGAATTCAGTTTAGGATTCCCATCAGACCTAGCTGAAGTTGAATCCACTTCTCTTGTGGATTAATGCCTGATATTTGTCTCCTCAAGGTCTCAATTTCAGCTTGAGGCATTAACGAATAGACCTGTTGAAGTGCTGAACATGCTCCATTGTATGGAATTTCAACAGGAATTTTGATATTGACACATACAGCAGATGTTCCGAAAATTCAAGCAATAATATTTTTTAGGGTTTTCTAAGACACAGAAGACAGATACATTGATAGTGTTCAGGTGTATCATAGCATGTAAAATATAATTAGTGATCAATCATAACAATTGCTCTGTTCTAATAGGAAGACAAGTTTCTGCTAAGTAGCTCCTGAGGATTAGGTTCTGTATTTGACATTGAAAAGAAAACATGTGATCCTGAATTGAAAATTGTCTCATACCTTTATGAGCTTGAATGGGATTACACAAACAATGTTAAAGGATGCATTTCTTACCTTTGTTGGTCTTCAGTTTGTTCCCTTGACATTCTTTTACAGAAGAGCTGTTTTTGTTTGGGTTTGGCTAAAGTTTTAGTAATTGAAAAGAAACACATGCGCAATTTTGCCTCAAACTTATCCAGTGTCTCCTAGGCACCCCAATTATTTTTTTTGCTGACAGGCACATCTTGAAATGGTCTGGATTTATTCAAGAACCTGTCCTGATCTATGCATTATTTCCTGCTTCATTTCCTTTGTACATTCTCAAGTCTTAATCTGTGAGTGAGCTCCTAGAAGAAAAGTGATGTCCTATTTTCCACAGTGATTTCCTTTTACAAGACTCCAAATTTGTTAAAACTATGAGGAAGAGGGTTTTTTGGGTTTTTTCCCACATTTTTCCGAGTCTGCGCTTACATTTATCTCCTGGGAGCACTATGGAGACCTGCAAATTCATTTTTTAAAAAAAGATTCAAACAACAATAATGATATCATAATATCCTAATTACAGTTGATCATTACAGTATTATTTCCATCTAGGGTTTAATTTGCGTTGGTGACTGAGAGAAGTGTCCTTTGCTCATTTTTGTCCTTGTCCTTGAAATGTGATACCCATGATAGACAGCATTGGAGAAACATTGACATGCTGTGGCTGATAGTTCTGTTCTTCATTTATGTATGCATCTTGTGTATGACTCTGTTCCTATCTTTAAAAGGACTTGTTCTGCAATTTAAGTAAAGGCACTGTTTTTTCATAAAATATGGTTGGTACTCTTTTCCAAGAACTGACAGTGTCCTATTATCCTGTACTAATTTATGTTAGATTTATGCAGAAAAATACTTTTGTATACTTCTTGAATAATTGCATATACAATTATTAAGCTTCTGGCTTTTACAGCCTTTATAAAAGATTGATTTTTGGACCTTCCTGCTTCAGCTGTGTTTAGCCTCAGCCATGATGTAAACAGTCTGTGATCTGGCAGAATCTTAATCTATACACTGGAATACTCCCTTGGGCTGAATAATATTTTCAGTCTTGAGAACAAAACAAACCTCCAATGTTTTGTTTAGTAAATCACTTAACAGGAGGTCACAGTGAATGTGTGACCAGGTTAAATGATATTTATTATTAAGTAAGTATAGACAAGCCCTCCTGTACACATTCCTAATTTGGGTGAAGAACACTTGCCATCGGGAGTCACTGCATGCATAATGGGAATCTTCCACATGAAGTGATTTCCTTTCTTTAAATGCAGGGTTTTGCAAAGACTGGTAGGCTTTTAGGACACGATACACTGTACAGATGGATTTGCATAGCTCTGTGTAAACTGAGGACAGAGAGTGGATTCATCCTCAGCTAATTTCAAAAAATTAAAATAATCATTTTTGTTCACAGAGCGTGTAGCTCTGAACACTTCTATATTTACAAAAATATTTTAAACCAAGATAATTTTGCTTGATTTTATTCATTTTGCTATCAGAGCACTAAACACAGAGGTTAATTAATAAATGGCAGTACCTTGTTTTCAGCCACTAGGCTCCCTTAACAGTAAGTACTTAAGTATTCATCAATTTATCCTTAGAGAAAAGGAAACACTGTCTCCCTTTTAAAGTTGGAGATACAGGCACAAGACAAGAGCGTCAATCATGATGTAAAGGGTCCATAGAGCCACCAGTGTATGAAACCAAGTCTTCCTGCTCCTGATCTAAAACCTCAAATATGATATCATAAACTACCATCAAAAAAACTCAGAAAGATCTGCCTCCCTTGACAGCTATTTGGATTTCCTTCTGCTTTCAGGATTATCATTTCTTCATCTATTTCTAGTATTTTCCTTTCATTTTTCTTTTTTTCTTGCATGTTTTATTTTTATTATCTATCAAAATCCAAGGAAGGGAATTCAGATTCCCATGAACGGGAGAATAATTAATAGTCTCATCTGTCAGGGTTTGAAGTGAAGAGCATATTAAACAGCAGCATAACTCAGGCAGCATTAATAGGAAAGTTAATTGGATTAGTTTGCTAGTAAAATACCTGTAAAAGTTTTGGTTAATATTTCTTGAACAAATCCAAACCCATGCATTAACAGGTTAGAATTAAGTAGTAAATTTAAAAAAAAAAAACAACCCAAAAACCCAAACCAAACTCCCCAAAAAACCTCAAACAATAACAAACCCCCAGTACTGCAATTTGTGATGGCTTTCTAGGTAACTGTTGCTGATGTCTTTTTGGCAACAGTAAATTCAAGGAGAGACATTGCCTGTTTTTTCTATCAGGCTTGGTTAAGGTACAGCAAAACAGCTTGTCACAAAGTAAGCCATTTTTTCTCCAGATATGATAGATTTTGTTCCAATTCTTGTCATGAAATGATAAAATTTGGAGAAACATGATCAAGTGTGTCAGCTGCTCTGTTCAGCTTCTTCCTCAGTGCATCGTAATAACAGCTCAGCCACTGCCTGAATGTTGTTTCTTCCCTTATATCTCCAGTGACACCTTCAGGGTTTCACCTCCACGGCTGTTAACATAAAGAAGTGAGGAATGACCTCAGAAGCAATGCAAAGAGGCAGCAGAAATAACCCTGTGCAGTCCTCTGGGTGCTCGGTAGCTAGGCAGCTGGTGTGAGCCTGCATTTTTCCTGTCTTTTCCATTCCAAATAGCTCCATTATCTTGTGTTAATTTTTTCTTCCTCTTTTCCAGTAAGTTCTCTTTCTCTTTCCTAAGACCTTGATCCACGACATTTGTATTTACTCAGTTTTTAAGCACTCAACTCCCCATAACTTATGCTAAGAATATGTTGTCATGTTTATCTTTGAAATGAGGCATCTTTCTCTCAATTTTCCCTTATTTTATCTTTTATTACTATTTTTCTAATTTTTCTTTTTTTAATTCCTATTTTTTCTCCCATACACAAGTACTGGACATACTCCTTTTCCTTCATGATCTTTTCGGACATACCGTGCAGTACTGAGTTTTATCCTGAAATTGTTTATGTGATCGTACTACATAACCATATCTTTTAACCTAGCTTCCCTGATCAGGTTGCAGTTTGTGCAGAGTTCAGAAAAGAAAGAAGTTCATGGTTTGATTTACAGATCAGTCCTGCGTCTTCATGAAGAAGCATGTTTATTACTCATGTTTTCCTGACTTTTCTACACAAGATTTACTCTCCTGTAAACCAGTCTCTGCACCTCAAGGCTGAAGTTGTAGTATTTGGAATATAGCTTTACTAAACACACATGGAGACATTTTACTAAAATTTCCTTTTAAAACAGGTTTTCACTTTTATTTTAATTTTTGTATTTTTCCTATTAAAACCTACATAAGTATCATAATTATAGCAATAAATAAATAAACAAAAAAATCAGAAGTTTTATTTAGTTTCCTATTCAGCTTGAGTTTTTTTAATCAGCCTTTCTATTCAAAATTTAAAAGAGTAGAGGATGTTTTCTGTATTTGGGGTTTGATACCTGGGGTCTGTGTCTGTGAACTAGAGTGTAGGAAGCATGCCTTAGATTGGGTTTTTTAGAGGGAAAAAAAACCCCAAACATATATATATTGGCTTTGGACAGGCACCTCCTATTCCTTTCTGTAATGGTGATTTGATTATATGCGTGAATGGCAATTGCTGAAAATTCTCATAGTGCTTCTTGATATTTATAAATTTAAATACAAGATGGAAAGGGCAAAGATTATCAAAAGAAATATTTTAGTTCCAGGAGAATGCCCCAGAGTAACAGGAGCATTATAATCTTTGCTTCTGTGAAATTACTCATCCCATCCCAGAATAATCTTTCTTATGGAACCGTAATTTTGTTCTTGTACTTCAATCCTCCTTGTCCAAATATCTCATTATTGTGACTTCTGCCTAGCTTTTTTTGGTTTTCCTGTCAATATTTTTCAAGTTAAAATTCTGAGTTTTGGCTGGGAAAAACTAATTGTCTTCCTAGTAGCTGTTATAGTGCTATGTTTCAGATTTATTATAAGAACAATATTGATAATACGCTGATGTTTTTGCTTGTTATTAGTAGTGTTTATACTAATTCAAGGATTTTGCAGGTTCCCAAGTCAGTGGGGAAATGCACAAGAAGCTGGGAGGGAGCATAGCCAGGACAGCTGATTCAAGCTGACCAAATGTATGTTCCATGCCATATAATGTCATGCTTTATATAAACCAGGAAGTTGGCTGGGGATGATTATTGTTTCTCAAGGATTGGATGGGCATCAGTTGTTGGATGATGTACAATTCTATTGCACATCACTTGTTTTGTATATTCAGTTATTATTATCATCCTCATCAATATTTCTCCCTTTTGCTTTCCTATTAAACTGTCTTTATCTCAACCCACATGCTTTACATTTGTTTCCCATTTTCTCACCAATGCACTCTGCAGTGGGGAGAAGGGAATGAGCAGATGCCTAGTTCTTAGTTACTGGCTGGGCTTAGACTACAACAGCTACATACAAAGTGTGCTGAGGTGGGTTAGTGAGCTGTGCAGAAAATGATAGGTGCAAACTCATAGGATGGTATGAGCCAATTTCTGCTTTTGAAGATTGATTTCTGCTTGTCAATTGTGATTCCTTTTGGCTGGATATCGACCTTCAGAGGAACCTGACAACACAAAATATCACATACTTGTGTAATGTTAGGCAATAGAATTTTGGGACACATCTAGAACATGAACTAGGATATGTAGAACTTCTAAAATGTGGGTTTCTTTTCTGATGCACATATTTTGAGAATTGCATACTAAGTAAATAATAAGTAGTCATATTATTTTCAAAAGGAATCCACTATGTTACCTGCCTTCAGCAGCATCAGTCAATATCAAATGCATCAGATATTCATAAAGGAGCAGACCTTGCCTGAAGGATCATAAACCAGTCAAGCTTATGTAGGCAATGCCAGTCATATAGAATTGTTCGTAAGGTTTACCTTCTAAGACACCATTGCTAAGATAAGAACATGTAAATATTTTCATAAATTATATAGTTTGCTTTTATCAGTTACTTGAGGGTATCTCCAAAAGGCTTCAGGCATGTAGAAAACTTTCTAGACTGTCAAAATACATTTCCTCTCTTAAAAAACCAACCCAAACAGAAAAACAAAATATACTGATTTACAGAGGCTTAAAAAATCTTGCTGGCAAACGCTACACTGAGCCATAAACTCTTTGTTCTGAAGTACCAACTGATCACTTAACAACAACAGCTGGAAGAGCAAAGAGAGCGATTTTTCATATTTTTTGTATTTTCTAACATTTTTAAATCGAAGTAGTTATTAAAGTAGCCCTTTTCACAATAATAATAGCTGCCTTATCATTGTTCTCTGTGGCTGGTCTCAAAGAAAAACGTCTACTTATCCACTGTATGTGGAAACCCAAATTATTATGTAATTAAATGCAGGTATTTAGTGCCACATAATTTTTAGTCCCTCATGAAAACACAACTGTCTTCTCCTCTGAGTAATACCTGTGTTTCATTGATATTGTTGCTCAAATGTTTTAAGCAAGGTTTCTGCCAATGGAAGTTTCACAGAGATGGTGCAGAAACCCCTTTTAACCTCAGGTTAGTGAATTCCTCAGATGTTCTTATTTCTGTATTCTGCAGAGTCTTGATGAGAAGCAGAGATTCAGAGTGAGAAAAGAGATGTGGACCCTTGTGAGAAGGCGTGGTGCTGACCACAGACCTTTCTGTACTGCTTTGTATAACCTTTTTGAAGCACTAGGAAGAACATTTTTACTCCCTTCCTTGGTCTGTTATCTGATCCAATGGAAAAAAGCCTTCATAGGAAGAATTCTCATTGTATAGAAGCAATCATCCAAGGTGCCAAGGAAACCTCTCAGCCTGCCTGAAACTGCTATAATTGGGAAAGAATCTCCCTTATTATCTGAAGAAGGAGACTGATAACCAATCATCTTGATCAGGCACACTGGGGAAAGGATACCCATTGTCACAACACAGAGGTCCAGAGCACTAGCGCATTCCCTCAGTACTTTTGGGGTCCTGTGTGTCTGGGAAGAGACCCCATCATTGCCTCATAAAGAGATTGACTATCAGTCATGCCTCCTGGGACACTTGATATCTGGATCATTGCTCATGTGACACAGTCTGATGGAAATTTCTACTAGTATTACATCTTCCAAGTTCATCCAAAGTGACTATTAAAACATTAAAATTAATATTGAAACATCTGACTAAAGTCAATTTTCTTAAACCCCTTTAAGTATGTAATTATATAGAAGTCCCTTTGAGTTCTTCTGGATTAGAGCAGGCTGTGACAAGTAATCTCCATTGGAGCTGGGACTCCTCTCAGGTGTAACACGTGATCTGATTTGCTAACACAGCAAATGAAAGACCTTAAGCAAAGTAATCCCCTTTTGAAAGCTGTTGGGGATGCTGGTGCATTCAATGTGAGTATTCTCATCAATCTCGAGGGAAATTTTCAGGCTAGTCTCGCTCTATCTGTGATGACCTGTACTTCTCCTGTGCTTAAATATTAATATATCTGTGTACACATATATCTCTATGCTTGCATATATACTTCTCACACTCTCTAGCAAATAGGAGTGAATCTTGGTTTTTCAAATCTGATTAAGTCACTGATTAATTTGATTATAACATGTATATATTTAATCAGTTTGAATTACATAGTTAATAAATTGATAATTAAATATTAATAGCAAATTTGTAATTGTTCCTTAATAAATTCTGAATTGCCAATCAAACAGAGTTTTGTAAATTCGTGTCTGTGACAGAAGGTCATGACTAATGTATTGCTCTAGAAATTCGTCAAATCTTTGTGTATGTGTAGGGACCTAAGAGTGCATACTCCTTGTCAAATAGGATGAACTTAGAACTGCTTCCCATCAAACTGCTGGAAACTGCTTAAATTAACTGAAGACTTTGGACAATCATTTTTTTTTTAGTAAGTAGCTAACCAGCCAAACCAGGGGTAGGGTAATATCAGTTCAGTAATAACTACATCTATGAATTGCAATATAACCCCATATTTGTCCCTAATTCTAAGTTGTAGAGATAAGGATATTTATGCTGGATTTCAGAACTTTACAATAAGAGTTGTGGTCATTGTTCTTACTTTAATTTTTACATATTTTCATCTCTCTCCTATGTTCTCTGACTAATTCTTCCACCAAGAAGACTATTTGCTTTAATCTATGTAATCTGAACCTGGTAGGTTTGTATCCTTTTTAAAAAAAAAAAAACAAAACCAAAGGAAAAAACAGACTAAGTATAATCAGACCAGAAGATGTAGCATAAACACATTGATTTTTCTTTATTCTTGTTTCTCTGAATATCTTGCCAACAACTTTATGAGACTTTGCATATATCAGAAGGAATATAATAGAATATTACAGACTGGTTTCCCAGCCACTGCCAAAAGGTTAAGTGTCATGGGCTGAGCTACATTTATCCTAAGTGATGCAAAGGAGTCTTCCTGACCTCTAATCTGAATGATAACCTGCTTTACAATACAATATTATTAGATTTTACAAAATTGTCTTATTGTTTACCCTAAGATGGAGAAAAGTGTCTGTATAGAAGCAAAGTCTTCACATGAATCACATTAAACCCAGTCAGACAGAGCAGTCAAGATGATCCAGGTAAAGGTTAAAGGTAAGGAGCAGAGATGCCTCCAGTGAGGGAGACCAGGCACAGCACAGAAGAACACCAAGGCTACATTGTAACCTCAAGAGAGGAGTCCTTGTGACTCTCTGGACAGCACAGAGATCCTACCCAGCCCCCAGGTGGCCCAGTGGAGATTCCTCCTTAGATCCACCCGTAGACTACTGAACCTAACAGGGGGCAGGAGTACAACAGAGAAAAAAAAGAATGGCATCCCTTTGAGAGGGAACATCTTTATATGCACATATCCATGTATGTTCATACATAAAACTCTGTATACTGCATCTCAAGGAGGCAGTGTACATACAGTACATGGAAATCCTTGTGTTATTTTTTCAGTTCTGCAATGCCTCCACCGTCCTTATCAGCTTTTGTCAGAGGGAATTAAAAGTTGTGTTATAGAAGTTTTGAAGCTGCATTCAGAGCTTGTATTCCTCACCCTGCAACAAATACCATCTGTTTGCAAAGTGCCTCACTAATTTGTCTGTAATTTAAATTAGAATTGTACCAAAAATGCTGGTTTTCTTAAAGCCTGTAATTTTTATCTGAGAAAAGGGAAAATCATTATTGGATTCTAAATGCCCTATATTGTTAATGACCTTTGTAGTCTTTGAAACAAGGAAACAAAGGGCAAGCCCTATCTCCAAGCAGAGGAACAAAGGATGCCTTTTCTAAGACAGGTACAAAATCTCTGTACAAAATGAGATTTACTAGATCACTTTTGCCTATTGAAAAAGACAATGACTTTGTACTTTTAATAGCACAGGAGATGAAGGTCATCCAATGCACATGCTACACATAACATGTGAGGTCTTATTGTTAATAATCAGGTATCTTTTCTGGAGGCCTTTTATTATGCCCAAGTTAAAAAAACAAGAGAAAATGGCATTTAATTTCAGTAGCTGGCATGAGTTTGCATTCACTGCCCACTCCTTGATCTCTTGTATTGTTTATGTAGTTATCTGTCATCCTACAACTCTCAGAAATCTCATATGTTGCTGATGTGGATGGAAATTTCTGTAGTATGTGAATATTTAATGTTTAGCTACTGATGTGACAATCAACAATTGTAGTGGATAACAGAAACAAACAAATTCAACCAAAATCAACCAAGAGAAAACTCAAAAATTCACCATATTTTTTTCTTTTTTATTTCACTTCAGTGGAATGCAGAAGCTGAAGATCCTCAGGTGATGCAGACGAATGGTGTCCCACCAAACTCTACTTGTTCACACCAACTAGTTACAGCAAACAAGTTTGAAGAGGTAAACAGCCTTGAATGACTCGGACTGAATTCCATTGTTCAACTCGAGCATTTTACTGCTGTCAAAGGATGTCTCAGAGTACTCAAAGCTAGCAGGCAGTATGAGACCTAATAGAAGAAAGTCTCTGCTGTACTTCCTAATAATACAAGCACTATCTTGATGCTGATTCAAAAGTAGGCTGCAGTCATGCTGCATGTCAAAACAATCACTCCAAGTTAAAAGGAACAGCAGACAATGCTGGCTTATCAGATGTTAATAAAAACTGACCAAGCAGGGAAATTTTGTGTAGTCCCCAGAAGTTTAGGATGATTTGTTATGCACCCCAAATTACTAGTCTCATGAGAAATTGTGTCCATGTGCTCCAGTGAACGGTGCTAGGTCCCTTGGGGAAATTAAGTTAAAGCGCAGTAAAATATACATGCACATAAACAGAGAAAATATCATGAAAAAAGATAACGTTTCACTACACAAGAAGTCTGTAGCAAGCCACAAATGTGTTAAGAAAAAAAAATGGAAAGAAAAGACATTAAATAAAAATATTGCCTTTCACTTTGATTTTCTGATATATTATTCAGTATCTGTGCATTTGAAAGATGTACTGGAATGGGTTCTCTAGGCATTGTTAGCCCACCAGTACCTAGTTTTGTGCAGAAAACTGTTGAAAACACCCTGTGTGTAAAAGCACTGTCAAAAATAGATGTCCTCAGGTGGGGCTGAAGGTGCAGCTGAATGACATGGCTGGTGAATTTTAGTAATCCACATCCTTTTGTGGATCAGACCGTTGTTCCTCTCTGTCCATGCAATACATTATTATCTCTTCAGGCCTGAATTCTGCTATTAGCACATTATTTATGCAGCTCATTTTAAAATACATTTAAAGTACTTTTTTTTTTAATCTAAGGTTTATCATCCACGGATAATTGATTACAGATGACTAGAAAGACTTACTGATTTAGCTGAAGAACAGCAAATGAGTAGTTTTGATTTCTGAGACTTCAAACTCAAGGACACAATGCCACACAGTGTTGCAATTGTTGTATGAGGACAAGCACCTGAAATACAACTTAATTCACATAAACTGCAGGTCCACCACTTCCTGGTCTTGGAAGATTATGTTTTGCAATGACCACAATTCACCCAGAGGTGTGGGGAGCTCTAGATTTTAAATGGGAAATTCAAATATTCTTGTCAGCCAAGAAAGTTTCATCCAACTCAGTCAGATGGCCTGCACCTTTTTATGTACTGACTACTTAAGAGCTGGCAGGCTAGGGACCTCAGACTGCATGAGTGATGGAGAAATGAGAACTGTTTTAATCATAATATTAGATTAATAATGAAATAGAGTGGAATTCAATTTTGTATGAGTACTGTAAGATCAAGAATTAGAAGCATAAGCTCCAAGCCTACATCAATTTTGGTGCCTGAGGCATTTTTCTAAACTTGATGCTCTGCAGAACTGATCTTGACTGGAAATAGAAATCTTTTGAAACAATATTTTTCACAGCAAATAAAAATGTATCTTTATCTCCATATGTCCCCTCCAGACTTGAGGTTTGTTGTTTCACATGTCTCTATGTCTAACAATTATTTTTTCGCTTACACCAGGGTACCAATACGGGAAACTGTTATCACTTCCAAAACAGAACCTGAACTTGCTAAGCTATCTTAGAAGAAAATTAAAATTCTCACCCTTTTTATTTTCTGCATATGATTTTTTTATATATATTTTTTCTTTAAAAAAAACCTTAAACCTAGTGAGTAGAATTGAAAAAGTGATTAATTCTATTTTCGGTATTTCATTCTCATGGATACAAAGAAGGTTAAATTTTAGCAGTACCTATAGTATTACAGTTTAATCACCAGTTTTATTTAGTGAGAATGACAACACTTTGCGAGGATGATGCAGAGGCAGGAAGGATAGAGAGGAAATGGGAAATTCAGGGTTTCTAACTCATAAGTACACATTCAGAATATTCTCAAGTTAAGGTTGAAATAATAATTTTCATAAATAACCTCTTCTCTCCCTTTATTTTCCCCTCACTGTTACAAATGTCTTCGGCACCCAGAACAAGTAAGTCGTATTCAAAATAGAAACCGCAGCCATATGTTTGAAATTACATAGTTTCTGAACATCTTGATGTTTATCCATTTCATAAGCGAGTCATTAAAGGGAGATAATTTTCATGAAATGAAGCACAGTTCTGTCTAACTAAGGTGTATGGGAAAAATGGGTTAGATTAAGTTTTGCAATGGATACTTCAAAATATTTTCTCCTTATAACTAATGCATTCTGATTCCTGAAATAGAACAAAGACTTGTTCCTATATTAAACTTTAGGTATTTTATTTTTATTTTCTTTTAATAATTGGCTCACAGATTGTGTCAAAATTGTGTATGACCTTTAATACTGGTATACTGGCAGCTCTAGTTTAATTTGTATATTATCTGATAATAATGGAAAAAATAAAAATATGACTTGGTTAATTTCTTAGTTCTAGAACCAGTTCAGATTCTGTGATGCACGGTAGTTGGAATGGTGTTTTATTAAAAAAGTTGTTGAGCCCTGAGGATCCTGACAGTAGCAAAGAAGTGAATAAAGAGGTCATGAATTTTTTGTAGAGATGAAATCATCCTGTAGTGTTCATGAATAATTCACTGAATTTTGAAAGGGAAACCTTGGGAAACATCTCATCAAAGCACCCTTAAGATGAACTGTCATGAACACTTACGTACTAGCCTTGAAAAACTAGCATGATCTTGTTTCGAACATATGTATGGGATCTTTTGTACCATAATGCCCGAGTCTTGGGTTGTTAGATACGTCTTACCTTCAAGTTTCACCTTAGGATTCACTTCTGCTATGAATTCTACCAAATACTTGAGAGTGGAAAGACAGATTAAATTATTTGGGATTTTTATGATGCTTGGGTTTAATTCAGTTCTGGTTTAGACAGTTTCAGTTTCCTAAGCTATCCTCATTCTCAATCAGCTAAAACATGAGATGACTTACACCCAAAGAAATAGATGGGGTCACATAGGTTATGCTAGTTTATCTGAAATACAGAAGTACATTTAGGTAAGAAATGAAGTATAGTCTAACTAACCAAAATTACCTGGAAAGCAATCCAGAGCAGAGGCCTGCACCTGTTCAGCTGTGTAGCTCTCCGGAGCTTAAATGTTTATTATACTACTAAGTGCTGCTAGATTATCATCTTCTTCAATTATATCCAACAGTTTCTATATCTCACTCTGTAAGGTCTGAATCATAGAAACACAGAATCATCGAATCTTTCAGTTGGAAAAGACCTTTGAGATCATTGAGTCCAACCAAACCCACCTTCTGCTAAACCATGTCCTTCAAAAACTCATCTACCTGTTTTTTAAATACCTCCAGGGATGGCGACTCAACCACCTCCTTGAGTAGCTATTCCAGTGCCTGACCACCCTTCTGGTAAAGAAATTCTTCCTAATATTCAGTCTGAACCTCCCCATGCACAACTTATGGCCATTTCCTCTTGTCCTAGCACCTGTGACTTGTGAGAAGAGATCAACACTCGCTCTGCCACAACCTCCTTTCAGGCAGCCATAGACAGAGTTGAGGTCTCCCCTCAACCTCCTCTTCTCCAAACTAAACAACCCCAGTTCCCTCAGCCGCTCTTTGTAGGACTTGTTCTCCAGCCCCTTAACCAGCCTTGTTGCCCTTCTCTGGACACCTCAATGAATGAATTTAACTGAATCTTGCCTACAAGTTCTCAGCTACAAAACAGAGCCACTTTGTACCTTAGGACCTCTTAGTAGAAAAATAAGACAGAAAGCCACCTCCACAGGCTGAAAGAACTAACGTAATCACTTTCTCCTGTTGTTTCTTGTTCTCTCGATGACTACTGAAGAAGCCTAAAATTTTGCATGAATGTGCATAAGCAGCATGCATCCAAGCCTCAAATCTTTTTGGAAGTTCTTTCTATATATAACTCTTTTCTCATAGTGGGCCTTTGATTCATGGTTGAGCTGTTCTTATCCTGGGTCATTAACAGAAGCAATAAGCACTCTGATCTTTATAGTCTAATTTGGGATGACTCCTGGGGACAATGAGGTCTACCCCCATCAGAGCCTCATTAATACGCTTTCTTTGCACTCTGGCTTAATAATCACATGTGGCAAGTTTCCAAAACTGAATTTAGCTTTTTTATTTTCACTAAAGATTTAACGTGCTATGGCGTTCTGAAATGCAAGTGGTAGCACCTCTGTGCCTGGGTGGTGCTCAGGTTAGCCTGTATATGAGCTGATTGAGACCCAAAGAACTGTGTTTTTTCAGCTATCTGAGCAATACAATACACAGGAAGTATCTGAAAATTAACAAAAGTTGTCAATGGTGATTTTTCTGGTTAGTCCTAAACTCCCCCGTGTCAAATAAATCTCTACCAGTTGGGCTAAATGTGAAAAGGGAAACATAGGAGGAAACTACAATGTTCCAGAAGTCTGAGGGTCCTGTGATTCTGTTCAGGAAGCTTTTGATAAATATTTCCCATACAACTGTGTACTTCAGTGGTAGTTGGGGTTTTTTTTGTCCAATATGTTTTGTATGACGTTATTCTCTTAAATGTTACATTTTATAAGTGTATGCATATAAGATTTTCTTCAGAGACTCTAACAGCAAAAAAAGCATTAAAACTGTTGCTGGTCTAAGGCATTGCACATGAATCATATTTGAATGTATTTAAATCCACCATATGGTGGATTATGACACCTTTAGTGCTATGGGTATTGATCGTAAACATTGAAATGCAATAAAAGATCAAAAAATTACAAACAAATCACAGTAATCGCAGTTTGGGGGTTCTTTTACAAAAAAAAAAAAAAAAAAAAAGGAAGAAATGAGAGGGCAGAGAAAGGGAAGGGTAGAGCTGGGGAATTCTGTGTTCTCCCCTACTGTGTTACTCCACAGACTTGCAATAAGTGGGACCAGGTTAAAGTCCCTATATCTTCAGCTACCACTAAACTCTCCATTTCCTGACAAATTTTTGACTACATTGTCAAGCTTTCCAGAATTACAGTAGCTTCTCATATGCCTTACAGAACTGCAAGACAGGAAGTTTTCATATGTTTTTCAAGGAAAAATAGTTGTCTTTTCCAGGTTGAAGACAGCTTGGAGAATCTAGGCTGCTTGAGTCACCCATTCTGTGGGATGATGGAGGACAGTGGTGTACCTGATGTTAATGGTGCCAGCATTATGGTAACTCACTTGCACTCACCACAAAATCGAGGTGAGGCTGAGGATGATGCTGGGAAGGATCATTGTCTTTCCCCAATCCCAGCTGTCTGAGGTATGTGTGTTGCATCTCACAGCGATGTGACAATTTTGAAATATGATTGGAGCTTACTCCCAAATCATTACGTGCTCAGGTGAAAGTTCTATGGTGTTCAATATTTCTTTAATAAATAGTGAACAAAAACAGAAGAAAAAAAATATAAAGGATTATATATCCTGTCATTTACCTCAGTAAAAATTTGATTCTAATTGTAGCATTTTTTTTAAGCTGCGCTGAACTATGAAGAAATATACGTTCAAAATGAGGCTTAAAGTTCTGTGTTACCCACACCTACAGAAAGGAACAAGATTGCTTTTGAGTCTTAAAAATTCTTTGCTGCATCTGCCTGTTAAAAATAAAATAAAGTCAGAAACTCACTTTTTATTTAGACACATATATGACCTGATTTCATAGCAATTTCACCAGCAGCAGTCAGAAAGTTCAGAATGAGGATAAAAATAAAATTACACACTAAATTTATTTCTACTGCCAAAGACTAAAGGGCAACATGTTTCCTGTTCAGCTGCAGCATGTCAAAAAAAAAGGACTGCATTAAAATAAGCATATTTTTTACTAGTTTCTGCGTACATACTAGTTGTTAGACAGCTGGAAAGGATGGCCAAATAAAAGAAAGGATGATATAAGCAAGAGATTAGGTTCCCATTGAAACAGAAATGAAGATATTTTCATTTTTTCAGTAAATCCATGCATTAGCCGCACTCTCTGACCAAGTTCAAGAGTAAACTGCTATATAGGTTCCTAAAAAAAAAAAACAGGTTATAGCCAGAATGTCTCAATTTCCCTATCTTTCTTTTTTTCACCAGTGAAAAATGTTTCGCTGCTCTGTGTTATTTTTTCAGTGTTGTCCAATCATAGGTCATTCATTTGTTCTTTGAGCGTCATCAGATTACCAAGCCACTTGTTCTGCTGGTCTTGCAGGTTGATGTGATGTCCTAATAAAGCTGTTTTTTTATTTTTGTTACATCCATTCCTAATAAAGTCTTAAATGCCTAAGCCATTCAAAGGGATACTGCCAAGGCATGAAAGCCAATAAGTGCTCAAAATAAACTTTACAGTGAAAGGAACGGTTGATAGTACCCATTCCCAATCACCAACCTCAAGACCATGTAGTCTGTAGGTGCTCAACAGGGGATAAATTTAATGTACCTAAATTCTCTCTATATCACTGAAACATTGAACAAATCCTGTCCTGCTCCAACAAACATCCCCAAGGAAAAAAGCATCGTAGGCAGAGTGCTTCTGTTTTAAGTGGTTTAGCCCTTGGGACACTTAAATAATCTGCTAGTGTGTTGCTTTGAGGAATCATAATTTCTCCAGTATTTTGTCCAAGTCTCTAGAGGGTGATATGTCACAGGAAACAGCCGGTAAGCAACAGGAAAAGCTGAGCTCTGTGATATATGCTGTCCTTCCTTTCCATTGATAACTCCTCATCTCACCTGTGCCTGCATTTTGATATCCCCACTTCCATTTTCGATCAAGTTGCTTCACTGCCTCCAGAGACCTGTTGGTGACAAAGGGCCGTCTCCATGGATAAATTGTGAATCCACGGGAATGAAAATATGAAAAAAAAAAATTGCTATTACCCACTTATTTCTGTCTAGGTCCTCATTTTATCCATTTGGTCCAGGAAGCAATATAGCCAGGTAGGAGCAGTTGTAGAAGAATCAAAGCTATTCGCGTTGGAAGGTGGTTGGGATAGTTCAACACAGAGAAGTACAAAGTCCTTCACCTGGGGAAGAACAACCTCACATACTGACATATGCTGCGTGTTGTCCAGCCGGAAAGCAGCTTGGTAAAAAAGCACCTGGGGGTCCTGGTGGACACCAGGTTGAACATAACCCAACATGTGCCCTTGTTGTACAGGCTAATGGTATCCTGGACTGCATTAAGAGGAGTTTTGCTCATAGGTTGAATCAGCTGATCCTTCACCTTTGCTCAGCACTGGTGAGGCCATATATGGAGTGCTATGTCCTGTTCTGGGTTCCCCAGCACAAGAGAGACTTGGACATACTGGGAAGAGTCCAGTAAAGGGCTACAAAGGTGATTAAGGGTCTAGATCATCTGCCCTGTGAAGAAAGGCAGAGGGATCTGAGATTGACTTCCCAACCAGCCTTCCTTCTTTGGCTTATATAGCAGCAGCGGACATGACCATCTTCCCTGGCTCATCCGCCAACTATTTTGCATATAACTGCAAGGCCAGGGCCAGTCAGCACCAGATTGGTTATAAGTTTACTTTTCTTCTTGATTTTGAAACACAAAATCTTAGCTGTTTAGTAATAAACCACAATATAGCAAGAATGAGATACCCAGTTGGTTCTTTTCTTTGAAAAATACATAAAACTCAGAACTAAGTCAACAACAAAAATCTAAAAATTAAAAAAAAATCAAAATTGACTTAGCCTAAAACAAACAAATGTACAAAATAACAATATGAAAAACAACAAAACAGGAAGAATTTTTCCATATTGTTCAAAGAGCTACCTTCAGTTGCAGTAAAATAAAACTTTGAAACTGTTTTCTTAAAAACTATGGTATCTATTTTAGAAATTATCTAAATTTAGAAGAAACAAGTTTAAGCAAAAAGGTTAAATAATCTCAAAATGCTAGGAATCCTTTTGCTTATGGTAAAGTGAATGCCAAATAAGATAACAATTTTGCTTATATTTTGCCCCCAAAACCATAGCTATTTCACTTTCATTTTGACACAAAAGAATTTTTTATGACATTTCCACTTCTCCCCAAACTAAAAAAAAACACCACATAGTCTGCAAAACTGTAAAGTCAACTAAAGCCAGTCACCAGGAGATCACAGATTTACATTTTTAACACTGCAGCCTAATTATGATTCATGTCGAAGCTTTGCTACAAAAAAATAATGAAGTACTTTTAAGGTATTCTATCTTTTCCTTAACCTCTTCAGCTGTTTTCTCGCAAATGCTGCACATGTTCATATTTCTATATAAACTGAATATTGAACGTTTTTTAGGAAAGAAAGCGTAACTTTTCTGGAACAGGGAAGAGAAGGGAAATTAAAATCTGAATCCACACTCTAATATGAAGAAAAGTCATATGTTGTCCTCCCATAAGGCTCCACCTTATACAGTTTCCACCACTGAAAAATGACTATGCCATAAAAAAATGAGCACTTATATGAACATTGCAGCTGTCCTCATTTTTACAGAGAAATGACCACAAATACAATGATACATAATATGCTAAAGTAAGGGAAGATGAATACAATTTTATACCTGTTGTTAAAATAATAAGAAATATGTTGAATTTATTACGTTGTGTAACGTACAGAATACTTTCATAATGTGAACAGCTCTTCCTGTTTTTTTTTTCCACAAGAGATGGATGAGGCAGAAGCTGTAAATTTTGTCAGAAGCTGTGCAGTGTTTTATCACACAGTTTGTGTCCTTTACTCTTGTATCAGCAAATGGTGGTTCAAATTCATCACTAAGGTAACTCCTGTACAGCAGTTTTAAAAAAGTAAGAACAACAAAAAAAAAACCTGTCAGGGAAAGAAGCTTATTTTTGTAGATTATTGGCTATATTTCTGTTTGAATGAAGTAAAATATTTATATTGCTTTTGAATCTGAATGTATAGTGACAAGGATTAACTTGTGTTTTTTTTATCTGTTCACTGTCTTGAGGGACAAGATGCCTTGTAGAGGGATCATTGGACTATGATTATTGGGATGAATTTTAACAGGTCTGGACTGGAAGGAATATGAAGAGCAGCTAAGGACTCTGGCCTTGTCTAATTTTGAGAAAAGGCTCCTTAAGGGTGACCTTATTGCTTTCTACAGGATGTGGTATACCTGGACTTTAGCAAGGCCTTTGACACTGTCTCCCACAGTGGACTCCTAGGGAAGCTGGCAGCCCGTGGCTTAGATGGGAGCACTCTGTGCTGGATTAGGAACTGGCTGGATGGCCGAGCCCAGAGAGTGGTGCTGAATGGTGTCTCATCCAGTTGGCGGCCGGTCGCCAGTGGTGTCCCCCAGGTATTGCGTCCAGTCCTGTTTAATATCTTGATTGATGATCTGGATGAGGGGATTGAGTCCATCATCAGCAAGTTTGCAGATGATACCAAGCTGGGAGGAAGGGTTGATCTGCTAGAGGGTAGGACGGTCCTACAGAGGGACCTGGACAGATTGGAGAGATGGGCTGATTCTAATGGGATGATATTTAATAAGTCCAAATATTGGGTACTTCATTTTGGACACGACAATCCCATGCAGAACTACAGACTGGGGACAGAGTGGCTGCATAGTAGTCAGGCAGAAAGGGACCTGGGAGTGCTGGTTGAAAGGAAGCTCAACATGAGCCAGTAGTGTGCTCAGGTGGCCAAGAAGGCCAATGGCATTCTGGCCTGCATCAGGAATAGTGTAGTGAGCAGGACCAGAGAAGTTATCGTCCCCCTGTACTCGGCACTGGTCAGGCCTCATCTTGAATACTGTGTACAGTTCTGGGCCCCTCAGTGTGGGAAAGATGTTAGGATACTGGAATGTGTTCAGAGGAGGGCAACGAAGATGGTGAAGGGGCTGGAGCACAAACCCTACGCGGAGCAACTAAAGTTGGGGCTCTTTAGTCTAAAGAAGAGGAGGCTCAGGGGAGATCTCATTGGTCTCTACAACTACCTAAAAGGAGGTTGTAGTCGGGCAGGGGTTGGTCTCTTCTCTCAGGTGACCAGTGACAGAACTAGAGGGTATGGACTCAAGATTTGTCAGTTTGTCAGCATTTGTTTACCAAGAAGGTGGTCAAACACTGCAACAGACTTCGTAAAGATGTGGTCGATGCCCCAAGCCTGCCATTTGGACAATGTCTTTAATAACAAGTTTTGACTTGGACAGCCCTGAATTAGTTAGGCAGTTGGACTACAACAGAGAATGAGAGTCATAGAATAGTTTACATTGAAAGGAACATTTAAAGGCCATCTAGTCCAGCACCTGCAGTGAGTAGGGACATCTTCAACTAGACCAGGTTGCTCAGAGCCCCATCCAACATGACCTTTAAGGTTTCCAGGGTTGGGGCACCTGTTATCTCGAAGGGAAACTGTTCCAGAGTTTCACTTTCTCATTGCAAAAATATCTTCCTTATACCTAGTCTGAATCTCCCCTCATTTAGTTTAAAACCATAACCTCTTGCATTATTGCAACAGGCCTTTACTAAAAACTTGGTTCTTCATTTATCTTATAAGCACCCTTAAAGTACTGAAAGACTGCAATAAGATCTCTTTAGAGCCCTCTATTCTCCAGGTTGAACAACCCCAATTCTCTTAGCTTTTCTTCATAGGAAATGTATTCCACCCCCGATCATTTTTGTGATAATTGTTGTCCATCCCTTCCAACTCCTGTTCTATTCTATTCTATTCTATTCTATTCTATTCTATTCTATTCTATTCTATTCTATTCTATTCTATTCTATTCTATTCTATTCTATTCTAAAGACTGAGTAAAATTTGACTTTACCTTTCTAATGCACAGAGCATCTCAGCATCTTCCAGAAATAACAGGGATACAATATAGCCCTGATCCTTTTTGCGTCATTTCTGGGCCAAAAGAAATACCAAGTTTGCCACTTTTACTAAGGTCCCCTAGTTTTAGACCAGGACAGGAACTTTTCATCATTTGTTCAGGGTTGATTGTAATAGCATAAAAGAACCTACAGCATGTTTGTTTGTTTGTTTCTTTGTTTTTAATCTATACTGTGAGTTTACATCATGAGTCTTTAAATTGCAAACCAGTTTCTAAGGTTCATATTTCATTGTGTATTCTGTTAATAGCAGCATACTCGTTAGGGAGGGTCAAGGTCAGGAATGCCAGTCCTCCACTACAAATGAGACTCAGTGGTGATTTTGGTGATATTGTTAGTTTACCTTGCTGAGGTACAATCTGTCCCACTGAAGTACAGTTAATAATTCCATGCATCTCCAAGTACTGATGGCAGCAGCAGTTCATCTAGTATTTGCATGACAGGTGTTTATTTGGTTTTCCCATTCTCAGCACACTTCATCAGATTGCTCATCTAATGATTGAAACTCATAGTTGTCACAACAGCAAATATAATTTTTTGTTGTTATTGCTGCTCCAAATTAAACACTGACAAATGTTTTTAGGCCCTAGAGGAATAGTGTTTGGGGCCGGCATTAAGTTGTCTCCTGCTTCTTTAAGGCTTGTTTGTAAAGGACTGAAAGTCTGCAATCACTCGAGGGGCAAACAGAGAATTATTCTTCATCCACAGCAGGTGATGAATTTGTATAAGGAAAGAGCTGTGCTAAGACAGTTGCTTATTTGCAAAGCACACAAGCCTCCAAATCACATCTGCAGGTAGGCACAAGAATACACAGAGTCATAAAATATCTGAGTTTAGAAAGTACCTCCAGTGATCATGTGGTCCTATGTTCCTGTCTAAAGCAGGGTGAGCTACAGCAGGCTGTCTGGGACATTGTCCAGTCATATTTTGTATATTTTGAGTATTCAAAGATTTCCAATGTCAAATCAGTTTTTTAATATTTCTGATGATGGAGAGTATACAGCCTCTCTGCATAATATCTTTCAGTGCTTGTACACCCTCACAGTATGAAAAAGGTTTCAGTTTGTGTCTCTGAGAACATGGGACCATACAAATACATTGATAATACCTAAATCTTATTTTAACATCCAGAGAACACTCATTGGCATTTCTTAGGGGAAGTGTAGCCATGGGATGCAGCTGAGCTTAGAAGAGCAGATATATATTTTTACCCTGTCTTCAAACAGAGTCAAATTCCTGTCATAGTTTTGGAACACTTTTAATTACTTATAAATGTATATCTACAATAGTATCAACAGGAGAAACTGAACTAACAAGCAGAATGTAATCTGTTGCTTAGAGGTAAATTGAAATGGGAGAAATTTTCTCAGGCATTACTCCCACTTGCAGTGAGAGTGTGGTGCCTAAGGCAGCAGAAAGAAATGTGAGATTTCTTCCCTCAAATTAATGAATCAAACCATAGAAATTTTCTCTCTCTAGAATCCCTAACACAGCTCTGCAAGACTAGAATTTTACTTTCTGGCAAATATACTATATATAGAGAGGTCTTTTTTTTTTTACTTCTGCCACTGAACCAAAACTTTTTTGCCTTCTTTTCTCTTCACTTTCTATTTTTAGCACTGTATTTGCTATTATTTAGACACATGACACAACTGTTCCTATCGGAGGTTTACTTTAAGTGTTTGCTTCTGTCTCATTTTTTTATTTACCCACATCTATTTGAGTCTGGGCAGCTTTTACAAATAAATTTATTTTATAAATAAATATTTTTTTTTGTTGTTATTTCCTTTGTTTCTGCATGCAGCTTTTGGTTTTCCTTTATTAAACAGTCTGTATCTTGACCCTTAAGTTTTTCCCATCTTATTTTCTTTCCCCATCTACCCGTCCTGATGAGGAGTGGAATGACAGAACAGCTTGGTGGACCTCTGGTGTTCAGCCGAACTCAACCCACCATACCCTGCATTAGTGGTATTTATACGTTGTCACTAAAGCTTGCCCCAGAGTACCTTTTCTGCACAAATATTATTCCCTGAAAATTACTTATTTTACTGCTCAGCCAGACATCGGTAGCTCAGAAGATTTCCACCACTGGTATTCCCAACATCAGGCACTGACTTTATGTTGCTCCCCCATTATATTAATGTGATTTTTTGACTCCCTCATCATACAGTCTTGGGAAATCAATAAAGTCTGTAAATACATATCTAGGTTAGCTGCTCAGGAGCATGCTCAATCATGAAAGTTTCAGATGACTTCTCATATTTCAGTATTTCTCTCTCACTAGACATACGTCTTCCAACTTCCTGTCTTAATGCCTTTTTAGAATATACTTTTCCGCTTGTTTAATCATTTCTTCATTTATACAGTCACCTGCTAAGGTGAAGTGTAAGTCCTATTTAAAATAGAGAAACAAGAATGAAAATCACGTTTTTGCTATCAATTCTAGCTAGAGTTGTAACTTATCTTAGCTGAAAATTTTTTTTAAAAGGTGTACTTTTTTCTTTAATGGAATGTTTTGTAAATGTGAGTGAATCACAGTAAAGTAAAATGTATAACAAAATCTGAGGGAATCAAAACATACTGTTTTCTGTGTTTTGCAAAAATAGGTCTTGATCTTTATGTTTTAAATAGATCTTTTATTTTATTAGTAACAGGAAATATATATCTGTCCAAAAGTGCAACAAGAGTGAGGAAGTAATTTATGAGCTGAGATGGACTCACAGTTCTGACTGTATTCACCATTATTTCATATAAAGAAAAGGAAATTATGCTTGTCAGCTTCATTCAAACACAGCAAGAAATCTGGGCAGGGTAATGTGTACTTTTTGTTATTTTAATTCCAACAAATAATAATTGAAAACCAGAAACATTCTTCTAATCACATTAAAACTGACTCATAAATGGTCTGGTTTAAAGTCAGTATTTAAAGAGAATTGCATTTAGTCTGAAGAAGGACAGAAATAATAGTTAATAAACACAAAGATATTTCATTTTCATATCTTGAAATTGTTTTGAAATATTTAAACAATATAAACTGATTCCCATTTATCATTTAAGTAGCTTAATAATTGCTGTGATGTAGCTATTTTGAGCTCCTTGTAAATGAAGACATTTATTTTAAGTCGTGGGAAACTAATAAAATTTGAACCTAATTCAACTTGGTGAAGTAGTTCATGCTTTCTCATTAGAGATTTCATCGGGACCAATTTTATCAACTGACTTACAGTTCAAGCTGGAACCAAGACTCCAGTAAGATGAGACAGCTCTTTTTAAGCTCTTACTATGATTTTAGGCACAGAAAGCTTAAGATGAGTCTTTTTTATATTACGAATAACTTGAGTGAGTCTCAGCCAACAGAATTTGAGCTTTGTTACTCTAAACTGTGCAACAGGTACTATCTAAATGTGTTTTTTGACACTTAGAGGCCAATAGAGGCCACTATACTGACCATGTTCTTCCAATGAGGTCAAAGAGCTTACGTGGCTCCAGGACACTTCTCGGAGGCATCAGCTCCCGGATCTTCAAAGGAAGTTGATTTAGCTTTGTGTGATACAACCTATTCTTCTGTTTTCCTATACAGAGAAATGGGCAAAACAGACTCAAAATGCAACTAAAACCTCAGTGAGGGAAGAGAAAAGGATATACCACTGTAACAGTACAACATCACACAAGGAAATGTGCAATCAGGTGTAACAAGGATTGTGTCACTTGCATTTTTGTTCCTCCAGAAAACATGAAGTCATCCGCAGTAAGCATGATGCAGTTCCCTGTTTCCTTGACATTCAGTATTTAGGCATGAGACAAAAACAGGGACTGTTCTTTTCACAGTCCTTCAGCCCTAAATAAGTCCATTATTTTAAAGTATGAGGTGACATAATTATGAAACACAGACTATGACATATTCCTAATATGAAACCCTACCCATTTTCTACCATCAATGTAAAGTTGACATGCTGAGTCTAAGACTGGTCTTTTGCACTGCCATGTCCAGAAAGACAGATATTTTCAGTAAAACAAGAATGTAAATTAAGTAGTAATTCAAATAACACTTTTTCCTTTAAAATTATTAACTTCTACAGCCAAAATTAGATTTATTTGAAGCTTGCACTAACTACATTTAGGTCAGAGGTATGAAGTCATTAAAATCAGTTTTCTGTCACTATAAACCTGTAATTTCTCTCTTTTAATTTCACATTCTAAATTAATCTACTGTTAATATTAGATTATGCTCTAGGGTACTGAGAAGTAGATCATGTGCTAAACTAGATAGATGGGCAGTTCACCACAGCTAAAGATCTGTCAGCAATTGGTTTGTAAGTGACAGAATAAAAGACTAGCCCTTCCCTATCTTTTCTCTGTTGTTTCCATTTCACGTAAGTGAAATAAAAATAAGCTAACCTTTATATAAACCCAACTCCAAGGATGACTTTATTGCTGATATGAAAGATATGTTTACCCTGCCAGACAGTTTAACTCGCAGTTCTCACCCTCCAGGTTGCACTAATGTTAGTATATTCTCAAGCCATATTTTGGAGTGAATTGTTCAATTCCATCTAAAATAAAATCTGGTTCTTGCAGATAGTTTACTTCTGGAGCTGTCCTGATATAGAGTACATGAAAGATAATTTTGGCTCCCTTTATCCTCAACAGTCCTCCGTGTGATTTCATCAGCATTTATATCCCCAAGCACGTTCCCATACCTTCTTCCTGTATCCGCAGCTCAAAACTCGCATCTTCAAGTTTCTGGTATAAACCAACAACATTTTGCAAAGCTGCAACACAGCTCTCCCATTGTTGTTGCATTTTGAACCAAAACAATGAAAAATGACATACATATGCACGCATACAACTGTAAAACACACATAAGCATGTGTTAGGGCTTCTGGGACACTGCATGGAGTACAGAGGAGACATAATGTGAAGCGCTATGTGATGTAACTGTGACCAATCACCTTCAGAGTGGTCTACTGCCAGGAAATGTGGGTACAACTTCTTCATACTTTTTTGGGGGGTTTGAGGGCAGGGATCAAAAAATGCAGGTGATGTAATTAGCAATGCAGAATACATTGCATAACCTCTGTTAAAAGGGCATCACTTCCAGTAAGTAAGAATGGGCACCCGCTAATGCAAGCATGATACTGAGCTGTCACTCTGCAGCACTGCTCCTACACTGTTTCAGATCAGTGAACTCTCCTCTGAAGTGAAAAAATGTGATGAAAAACATCAGTGACAACAAAACCAACCCAATTCAGTGTTAGGCTGCATGAGGCTTGAAGGTCTGACAGAAGGTATTTGTCCTGTGAGTAGCAGAACTCTGGGGGAGGGCTGAGGGGAGAAATGTGACGTTCCTGCTCAGGCAGGATCTACAGTTTTAGAGCTTCTGAATGTTAGCTGTGTAAGAACATTAACAACCATATCTCCATTCCATGACATAATGTTTGTTTTTCTTCAGTTTTCTTCTAGGTCCCAGCTGCTGATGTATTGTAAACTTTTCTAGACATTTAAGTCATGGGAAAAGGAAGTGAGAAGTCAGCTCTATCTCAAAACTGAGAAGACAATCAGGAAAGTAATGTTAGGAAAAACAACAAACGGCTACTGGCCTTGAAGCTGGTCCCAAGGTGCAACTCTGACTCTTGTTTTTCCAAAACATTACCAATATGGCATAAGGATGGAGCTCTTAAAATTCATGAATGGCCTCATGTAAGTTAGGATGCTGTTTGTGTGTTTTAAATCATTCATTTCATTAAGATGAAGCTCTGCAAGTTCTGTGCTATGAATATTAGATCTACTGCACTTCCCAGGCTTTCTCTAATTTTCATCATTGTGCTACCAAAAACTGAAGGCAAAGACCAAGCCTCCTCCTTTCTCTCTTGGTCCCATGTTGCTTTGTATTTTTATTCTATGCCAAATTTTCTCTCATGGAGACATCCAGCTCATTAGAAATCCAGCACGCTAACTATGATGCTGATAATGCAATACTGTTAACTTTTTTCAGTTCACTGAAGGGCTGGAAGAAAATAGAAAGATAATCATCAGGGGAAATTTGGTCACCAACTACTCATTCCTGTTTCCTCTACTGACACAGGAAGTACATAATTTATACCAGCAAGCCTTCTTCAGGCAACTTTTTCAGTTGCTAGGAAATTAGGTCAATATATTTTCATTTACTCTGAATTAACTACGTATTTATTTCCTTCTAGTGTGGTACAAATATTTTTCTTTTAACAATTCCTGGCAGTTATATTAACATTCTGTGATGGCTAATGGCTGAACAATTATTTTTCCTGGAATCCAAATTGAAAGGTTAACCTTAGTATTTATTTTTAAACACTTTAAATTGTTTTCCATTGCAGGAGTATTTATGGTACAGCAGCAGTTTAGAATAGAAAATAAATTAATAAATGAATTATAGTTTCATCAACTCTATAGACAAAATTAAAATTAAACTACAACGGTGAGAAAATTAACGTAGTCACACAGTATTATTGCTCTTTGGCTTGTGACTCAGAAAACCTCAGGCCTTTTCATAGTGTAAATTTTTGCTTAGACTACATAGAAATTTTTGGTTTTAAATAATATGAGCAAATGCATCCTGTCAAATAGTATGGATTGATTTTTCTTTAAGTTCATCTTAATGTGTTTACACTAATGAAAGAATCTGAATCTGTGGAGAAATCTCTTTAACTTAGGATCTGCAGTATCAACAGAATAATTTTCTCAATTCTCTTCAATAGGAGAAGTCCCTAAGAAGCCAAGAACATGTATAAATCTGAATAAGACTGTAAATGCATGATTAGATAAGAGGTACATACAAAAAAAGCAGCAAAGAGATTATTTGTGTGAGCTAGTAACTCCTGTGAAATTTGGTACTACCTATTAAGAGTAGTTCCTGAATCTTTCTGCCACTGAAAATCCTGGTTATTTTAGGAGAAACAGTGCATTTAAAACTTTTAATTTCAAAAGAGAATTAGCAGATCAAGCATCTCAGATTTTTTTCTTACGGATCTTGTGGTTTAAAGTCCCTGTATTGCTTGAGAACAAATTGAATTGTCTTAAATCAGTTACAAGTAAGCCCTAATGGCAAAGCAGTGTAGACCTTTATTCTTTCTCAGTAACTATTTGCAGGCCAATGTTGACATTTATTTGTGTAATTGCCAAACAGTGTGTATGAACAACATCAGCTTAGGGAATGTTCATGAAATGTTTTTCTTCAGGGATGTATTTCAGTATCTACAATTTATTACGTTTTCTTCTCTGTTATGTGGTTGCTTGCCTAGATCTTTTTATCATTTCCGTAGGTAAGGCTAAATAAATAATAAATCACTCATAAAGAAAAATCTTTTTTTACCACATGACAATTCATGAAAATAAGGCAGGAGTTTCAGTAATGAGCTGCTTTCAAATAAAATTAGACTTTTCATTTGTGAAAAGGCATTATAAGATTTCACTAATAAACATTAAAGGACAATGTTATGTTTATGTTAATATTGTGCTCCTATAATATTACAGACATCATATATTCTAACTAATTAATTACATAATTATAAATATAACATATAATATGTAATACATTGGATAAAATATATAATATGTATTATGAAATATTTATTACATTTTATATTATGTGTTATGTGTTATATGACATGATATGATAGTATTTATTATATATTATACAGTATACATTAAAGGATATAAATATATAATGCATTATATGTAATATATAATGTAAAATATATGATGTGAAATATATACTATGGAAATTAGTATTAGTAGTATTATTTTGAGAATATGACTCATATACAAGAACTGAAGTGAGTTAAATGTTCCTAAAACCATAAGAAGCAGAGGGAAACCAGTCTATAAAACAAAAAAATGGGGACAGAGAAACAATCAAAGAATGACCACAAACCGAAGCAGTAGCTGTGTATGTTTTGATGCATAGTGCATCTCTCAGTTTTGAAGAGGCTGCCTATTACGAATTTTGTATTGACTTTTTTCATACACAGTTCATTTTCAAATATACCATATTTACGGATTTGACATTATGGATCAGCCAATTTCTCATACTTTTGAAATTAGAACCGAATCAACAGAGTAATATCACTATAGCTTTTAAGCATCGGGTTTCAACAAAACTGTGAATTTAAATACTTATTACATTCTAAATTGAAACTGATAAAACCGGATATCTAGAAGAGTAAAAATTTATTAAACGGTATGAAAAAAAAACCCTTAAATGTGAAGTTCTTTAATTATTTCAATTATTTTAATTATTTTAATTATTCAAAATTGCCTCTGAGTTATCAAACACTGACTTTGAATAAAATTTGGAGTAGTCTGTGGTTTTGTAATAAACTTTTTGTCACCTTGGAAACAATTAGTTATAGAACCCCTCAGAAGGTTTAGTTCTATAAAAATTCAGTGTAAACCAAGCTTGTTAGTTAGCAAAGTGCAAGGGTGTTATGTACTGTGGTTCATCTGCTCTAACAGCTCACTCCCACCTACTGGAGAATCATTCCTCTGCTGTGTCATTGCCTGCTCCTCTGGTGTACTTCTGACACCACAATTCTACCTGCTCCTTTGCACTGGCTCTGACCACCAACTGACTGACCATGCAGCAAAGAAAGAAAATCACTGTCTTAATCCTACAGAAATCTCACTGGGAGGGATGAAAGGGGAACTGTTCCAATGTTAGAAAGTGGAATCTGTCTAATTTGAGAAACTGGGTGAAACCACAGGGTTGGGAGCTAGGGTTGAGAGCTCAGCAAGATGGGAAGGAGTATGGCTGTGTTTCAGGGGGATGGCAGTTTCTTTAAGTGGGCCCTAATGCATTATTTATGTCTACAACGTGCAATTGAAACACTACTGAGACCGTGATCTTGGTATGTCAACAAGGAAGTACAGGAAGATGTGAAATTGTGTGATTTAAAGACATAAACATAGAATCCTTTGCTTCCATCAGCCTTGCTAACAAGTCCTAATTTGAACTTTCCCAGTTTTAGTTTCTACAGGTTAGTTCTTGTTATGTCTTACTACTTCTTTAAAACAAAAAAGCCAATCAGATACTAATTACTTCAAAAGTGTGAGTCAACTTTGACAAGTCTATTTAATAAACTAAACAGCTTGAACTCTTAATATTTTTTACCATTAAAATTTTTCCCCCATCGTCAGATACTTTGTAGTTTTTCACCTTTTCCAGATTTAGAAGATTCCATTTTTTGTTAATGTGAACAAAAGAAGGACACATTTTCTCTATTCTCAACCACATTCTATTTGATTATGTGCCCTCTTCTGTATTATAGTTCCTTATTTATACATCCAGGAATGCATTAGCAGTTTATAATTGTACTGGGAAGAGAGAGTTGATGGTCCGCTGCGACGCTCAGCCCTTTTTCAGAGCCACTACCTTCCATTTAGTGTTCACAACCTGCTTTCCCTCTTTCAAGTGGAACTTCATATAATGTTATAGTCAAAGTTCTGTCTCCACATGCCCAGCTAAAAAGGTGATATATGTACCTCATTATGTATCAGGCCATTAGTTGTCCCAGTCTATCTTTAACATACTTTGAGGTTTTGTTAAGCAGGTAATACTGTTTAATGTTATCACGAGATGTTTGAGATACAATGCAATAAAATAAAAAAGCACCTGTTTTCTCACACAACTCAAAATGCATTTACAGAGAAAAGAGTACGTAGAAAAGTTATATGAAATTCACTTATATTAGAGATGCTGAGAATTACTGGAGACATGAGAATCTGCACTAACTGGCAAACCTTTTTTCCATGTTTTTTACGATATAACAAAGCATATACAGTAAGGCTATGGAAAACATGCATAAACTCCCATAAGAGTACTGAATTAATCTTTTCTTTGTTGTTCAAAAAGGTAGCAAAGATCTTTTGTTTAGAAATAAAATAACTTTGAGAAAATTAGCAAGAGAATAAGGTCTCAATTCAACAAAAAACTTAACTCTTTTTAATATGTTTTTTCTCAGCCCTCTTCAGTAAAGTGCTTAACTTTAAATGAATAGCTGAGTTGTACTGTGTACACAAAGACATAGATGATGACTTGTGGTCTTGAAAGACTGGAGATGGTAGAAGAGATTTGCGTCACATAGACCTAGACATTTGACCAATGTCTTTGGGCTCCTTATGTACAGTAAAGAGGATGAAAAAAATTACATAGTCTGCTGCAAATTACAAACAGGCTGAAATACCTCTGCTGTGCACTGATTATACAGAAATGATATCCTAAGTTAGGTACCTGAATGAAGAACTTTCTTAGAGTTGAGTAGAATTAGCTGATCGTTTTTACAGAATGTAGAACATCTTCTGGTTTCCCTAAGAATAAAGAGAACTTTTTCTTTTGCATATGTGAAGTTATGGAAACTAGCCCTGAGAAATGCTGAGCATTTACAAGTTGTCTTAGACTCTATTTTGAAGTTACTCACAGCTTCAAAGTGTAAGGCATTTATTGTGTTCACATCTGTTTTCTTCATCTGCCCAGTGAATAAACTTATGAAGGAGAATTCTAGTTATGAGTAATTATGAAAATCAGGAATATATGCTTTGGAATACATGTCCAGAGAAGAGCAATGGGGTTGGTGGAGGCAGGGCTGGAGAGCAAGTCCTACGAGGAGTGGTAAGTGGAACTGGGGTTGTTTAGCTTGGAGAATAGGAGGCTGAGGGGAGACCTCATCAGTGTTTACAACTCCCTGAAAGGAGGTTGTGGAGAGGTGGGTGCTGGTCTCTTCTTTCAAGTGACAGGTGACAGGATGAGAGGAAATGGCCACAAGTTGTGCCAGGGGAGGTTCAGACTAGACATCAGGAAAAATCTTTTCTCTGAAGGGGTAGTCCATTGGAACAGCTGCCCAGGGAGGCGTTTGAGTCTCCATCGCTGGAGGTGTTTAGAAGATGGATAGATGGGCTTCTCGGGGACATAGTTTAGTAAGAGGACAGGTACAGTTGAACTCGATGATCTCAGAGGTCTTTTCCAAGCAGATGATTCTATGATCTATGGTAAGACTGTACTTTGAACACACAGAAAGGTGTAGACGACCAACTAGTGGGACATGTGTAAATGACCTTCTAGTGGGAGGTGTCCCTGCCTGTGGCAGGGGATTTGGAGGTAGATGATCTTTAAGGTCCCTTCCAACCTGAACCATTCTATGATTCTATAACTCTATGTGCAAAAAGGCTTTATATTGGAATTATTCTCACAAGACCTGCAAAGTCTTGCAGGGCAAAATCAAAACAGTAAGACAGGAATTAGTAAGAGGGAGGAAATATAAAATGTAGAGAAAGAGTGAGCAATAGTCACACATAAGATAGCTGGAGCTCATCAGGGTGTCACAAATGAGTTTAATAGAAAAAATCGTATTTAAATAAAAGTGAAAATTAGTAGACTTCAATGATAAAGTCACATTGTTCCTTACTTCAAGGAGAAAATATATAGGGGGAATTGGGTTATAGGTGAGGTAAAGTGTTTTGCACGGGGACTAGGGATGCAGAAACATAAGGGACACTCCTGCATTGAGTCAAGAGGTTCAAATAAGACCCTTTTGCTTTCTAAACTCCTTCTCAAAGAGAAGCCTGGATGAGTCTGGGTCCAAGGCTAGTACCAGACTTGGTATTATGATTTGAACTCAAACCATAACACTAGCTCAATAGCTCATGGTTAGGAGATACAGAGGATAATGGCAGAGGGTAAAGGAGACCTTCATGTTGAGTCATGAGGTTCAAGATGGACACTCTTGCTTTCCAAACTCTCCTTTCAGAGAAGAGTCTAGGTGCAGTTTGATCCAATCCTAGCCGCAGACTTGATTGACATTTTATGGCTAAGAGATACAGTGGGTTAGCACAGAACATAAAGGAGGATTGCAGGTGTTGCTACTTGAAGGATTCCATGTTCAGACTATTCTCTGTATCAATGAGCTAAGATTTCAAAGTGCCAGCTTGCATCTCTACCATATTCATCTCCCATGTGGGCATTCTGCTGACTGCTGTCAGATATCCCTTCATTCTGAAGTAGAGATTTGAGGGCTTGCAAAGCAGAATGTCAGGCATCAGATTTCATTAAATAAATAAATTAATGGAGGGATACAGCACCATAATTGACTCCACAGACAGGGGCTGACATGAATCAAGAAACCTCTGGGCAATTTATACCCTTACAGATTTCTTACCTGCTCCCCTCCCCTGATGATTCAGTCCAGTAGTAATTTTTGGTCTGGGGTTTTCTCATTTCTCATTGGATTCCTTTGCTGACTTTCAGACTGGTCATTATCTTGTCTTAGTGCATCTGTTATTAATGATTTGTACCCTTGAAGACTCTGTATTTTCCTGTTTTCATTGACTCTAGAGGCCACGTTCTGACTAGGCAAGTTGTATGTGCTGGGAAAGTTTTCAAAAGGAAATTCCCAGCTTGTGACATAGTGTTTCAGAGCAAGTCTTGTTACTCATTCTAAGAAAGCTAAGAAAACAAAATACTAAATTACATAATATCATAACTCTAAATGTTTTATTCTATTTAAAGTGTTAGTTATATAGGCTAAATTGCTATTTTTTTAAAGGGGGAAGTGGCAATCCAGCGTGTAATCCAGCTGTCATCCAAGGAGGATTCAAATAGGGCTCATCAGAAATCTGTTGCTGGCAAAAGTTCTCATTGCTTTAAGCAGCACCCTTGAGAGTCGTCCAAGCATGAAAGGGAGATTATCGCCATGCAGCCACACTGCCCAGCGGAGAGAGGGGAAAGAAGTCTCAATTAGGCTCTCATACATAGAGTATAAAAGTGGTTGACTCTCTCGAAATTACATATGAGGTTCCTTATCAGTGTTCACTGTGTCAGCCTGCTTCTTATGAGTTTCTTAGTGGAGTTCTTGACCCAGCTGCTGTCAAGGCTTTACCTCCTCAGGAGACTGAACCAAACTGCTCCTGATTTGGTTAGAGGAAGGGTGTGGAATACATCGATTACATATGGCCACAGACATGGACAGAGCAAGAACATTTGACTAAGTGGAGCCTCCTGGTCTTTATCTGTGTGAACTGTCCATGCTGTGGAGTGAAGTAGGGGGATTAAATTTACCTGTAAAATCCATTAAAAACATAGTTTTACGTAAGATGCTTGAGGCATTATGGAAACTTAATGAATTGGATTCCCCAGAAATAAATTATAGTTTGATGAGTCAGATGTGGATTTGACTATAAAATTTCTGAAAGGTCTTTGAGTATTTAGTGGTTTTCTGTGAGTGTTTGCAGACAAAAGACTCAAAATATAAGACCACAACTCCACTCACTCAGACACTTAAAAGGTAACCAAAATATGTGGAAATTAAATCTAATATACAGATAAACTATCCATCCCAAGTTTATCTTCCAGACAGTATGGAAAGGATTTCTTTTAAATATACTCTTCCATGCATGAAAGATGACTGATACATTTCTGACTCATAGGTTTAGGAAAGTTTTTGTTTGTTAGCCAAGATTTGAAATGTAAACTTTTATATTCAGGGCCACCATATCATCAATCTAATTTTGATATATATTATGCTAGTAAAATTCTTAAGTTATTATAATGAATAGCAACTCTGTTCTAAAATCGTATTTAACCTAGCTGCTGCAATTTTATGAGGTGTGAGTTTCAAACACAGAGAGCAAATACTGGCAGGGGAAGACTGTGACTGTGCTCAGAAGTTTGCTGAATGTTCTCAACTTTCAACTTTTTAATTCCATATTCCAATTAAACTGTGTGAAATAGTTTGATATAATTCATTGGGATTTTGTACATATTACATGCTCCTAAGGCCTTCTTTTGTTTGAAAGCACTCTTCAAGCTTAAGAAAAATTGTTGACAGCTAATTTCTTCAGGAACTTAGGCAGGTGGTAAATTAATAGCTTGGGGAGGGGGGCTGCCATGAAGCATGAAAAGTTATGACTGGTGTCAGTCCAAATTACTGTCTTTAACTGCACAGAAGGCAGTGAAAAACACATTAGCTATGCAGTAAACATGGGTTTAGCCAGCAAAAAGGGATTTCATAAGGTTTCCTCAAGCAATCTCCAAAAGGTCATTCCATGCATATGCTCCAATGGTTGGTAGTATTTTATAGCCATTTGTTGTTGTTCTAAATCTATAGCTGTAACAATGATATCATTAGCTAAATCAATGGATGAGGATCATGTTGCAAACATTTTTTTCAGTGGAGTTCACAGGAAAAAAAATGCAGATATTGCAAAAGCAAGCTAAAATACAAGTGTAAATAATGAGTACAATAATACTAACATTTTTCACATATGAGAAGATTCCTGGTATAGGCTGGCTTTCAAGAAAGGAAATGCGTTCTATTTGTAGTCTCACTCAAGCTGATCTTGTTTGTAGAAGATCTAGGACCTAGAAACAGAAAAAACTAGCTCATAAACAATGTGTACTTGAAATGATCCTCTAGAGCTGGCATGAAGATGCTCACACAAATACTAATAATTTCACATACTTTTGAAACAGGGTGATATGCAAGGTCTCAGCAAGAATGTCTTTTGAGCCTGAGCTAGTTCTTGAACTGTGCACAATTATTTGTGAGTACTAAATGTTGCACTATGGCAATTAAACAGTACGGACAGTGGAGTTCCACTGCTTGGGGGCAGACACTGACACTAATCTATTAGTATAGATATTTCCACAGGGCACAGACATACAGCTATCTAAGCAATTTCCAGCTGGTGAGGGACTTCTTGAAGCTGCCCTGTTGTCAGCATTGCAGTAGTTGTATCACCCTCCTAGCACATTGCTTTCACCCGCTGCTCCGCAACGGTATCCTTTGGTTAGTTATATTTTCTTTATCTCTTCCAGCTAGCATCTTAGCTAGAGCATTTAACACACTCATGATTCTTGAACACTCATTTTCTGGACAGTCTCACTCAGCTGAATCAAAATGAAGCAAACTTGCTTCTTTCCAGACTTTTTCCTTCTGGTTTCCATAGTTTGAGTGTTGCTACTTATCAGGGGTTAACAACTAGGTAAATATACTGGATAGAAAATCAGTGTCCAGTTACACAATAGAATCCTGTCTGTAGAATTGGCCCTTTCTGAAGATGCCATTTTTACACATGCTATCCCTTTATGTCTGGGCAGCTTCAGAGAAAATCTATCTGTGCACACCTTGCAGTATTCAAAGATCTAATTCTCTAAATGGATGGTTGTGAGGAAAGCAGCATAGCTTCACAAAGGTGCCTGAGTGTGATTAGCTGATCTTAACATCAGAAAGGAAATAAAAAAGCACATCTGTGTGTGATTTTTGTGGAACTGGAACAAACATCAGACTCGCTGTGCATATGTGTTGGCTCCCTGGGAGTGCTTGAATCTTACAGGAGTGTGACTTAAAAGATCAACAAACTTTAAAGGAAAGGAACAAATGCTGAAAGGTTTTTATAAGCTGAATGTGTAAAATCGGAAAGATTTAAAGTGAATACATGAGTCTGGCTGGACATCCTTCTAATGCCTACTGCATTTTACAAATGTGTGATGTCTATTCTAATAAAGAATGAGAGAAATCTAGTATAATATTAGTATGTTAGTGATGCTGAAGACAGTCTGATAAAAATAAACAGTCTGGTGTCTTGGATAATCTGCTGAAAAACTTTTTGTACTCTAACTTCAGATAAAGGCTGCTTAGCACTAAACCCAGTAACCTACTAAGCCTGCAAACTGCTCCTCATATATATATCCAGAATAGAAAAAACCTTGACTCAAACAGGAATCTGCTAAAGTAAAACCAGGGTTGAAGGGATAAGGATTGGGATATGGTGGTCAGGAAACCAAGGTGTTACTGCAGTGTTGTATTATTTTAAATTTGATTTTGTTGAGTCTCATCTCTTTTCTTTCTTTATGACCCAATATTTTTAAATGGTGTTTGTCTCTCTCATGTTGAAAAAATATCATGAGATTAACAATTCCATTTGTAAGATGGAGTATAAGAGGGGTAGTGATTGAATGATTATTTTCTGAGGACAATAAGGAAGGGCTAGAAAAATAAGATTTATTAAAAAAAATTAAAAAAAAAATATATGTGGACAAGAGGAAAGCTTTCTAACAATCTAAGTGTGACAGATGTAACTGCCTTGACAATGATCTGGCAAACATCAGAGCTTGAAAAGACCCAACAAAGCTCAGGGTTTGCCAAGGACCCAGCAAATACTGAGGCTTTCTGTCTATTGAAACTTTATTATTTTTTTCATGAATAAGGGAGCTGTGGGGGAATGTGTTCTTTCACTGCAGAGAACACTAAGGTCAGTGATGAAATGACCAAAATACCATTCCCCATTCATGTGCTGCTGTGGGGAGAGAGGTAGGGAGTTGTTGCCATGCACACAGTCTTGGAAAATGTGTCCCCAGCCAGTTGAAATTGACTACAGATGAGACTCAACTATGGTATAAAATGGAGTCTCTCAAAGAGCTGATTTGAGTTGACTCTTCCTCCAAGCAGCAGGTCTGCAGCTGGGACTTTCACCTTGAATCAGAAGGTCAGCCAAGTTAGATTCCCAGGGAGTAAGAGTCTTTGTCTTACAGGTGAATGATTGCGCTTATGTGTGGTCATCCTTCTAGTGGATTGTTCATGAAACTTAGAAATCCTTAAGGCAGCTTTGTAGTCCTATTCTTGCCTGCCATTCAAATTTGTGGCTTATTTATTGGAATGCTAAGTAATTTTGATTGGAATCAATCTTCATTTTGAGTGGCTGATTGTGTTTTTTGTGGGTTCCTCCATGGAGTTAGGTCACCAAATACTTGCAGGAATTTACCTAAGAGCTCAACAAACCAGGAGTTAACATTCATAATGCAAATTTATTGGAAAAAAAAAAAACAGCACCCCTAAATAAAACATCTCAGGCTAGTGGTTAATCACTTACTACTGTATATAGACAGTAAAATAAGTAATCACAAGCAGGGTCCAGCAAAATAATATATACGTCAAGAGGTTGGTCTCCCTATTGTCCTTTGGATCATAACACAATAATATGATCCTCATCCTACATATTCTTTGGGCATTCATAAGTGGTGAATAACAGAAATAAAATCAAGCCTTTTAATGGGTTATTTGTTTCTCAAATACATATCAGATAGGAGCGTGGCTATTCCTACTGTTGTTCCCAATCATGGTGCAAAAGATTCCTTGTGTGTCTTTTTTCTTAGCTACTCAAAATAGTAAATCATTCAGACTTCTTCCAAGTTTAGAATTTTCTTACTTCTCAACGTTCTTTGGATTTAAGCGCATTATTCTCACCCTATTTTTGCTCTTGGGTATATAGCACGTAGAACATCACCTATGCTAATTTCACTTCAGCCTTCTATATGTGCATTAAAAGGTGAAAGAGCGGTTTTATAGGACAGTTCTTCTCCACTCTTCACAGGTGTTACCATCTGGGGTCTCAGGAGATGTTGTTAGGTGTGAACAACCCACCTGAAGATACTGTGAAATTTTTATCTTTGTTTTTTTTTTTTCTTTGAAACTGAGAGGAGGAAATGGCTGTCAGAATTGTAGACATACTTGTGAATTAGTGAACTGGATGGAAATAGATGATTACTTAATGTTGCCTTCAGGTCTGGATGCTTTGATGTGTGAATATGGGTTAGTAATGCAACTACTAAGTAGCAACCAAATTATATTTGTGTAAACATATCTATACTGACTTTCCAGGCACAAGTGCAGGATTTCTAAAAACCTACTTTATTTTTTTTTGCAGGAAAAGTAGAGGGAGAGGACAATGAATTTAGCTGTAACTCAGAGGAGAGGAGTGTCAAGTCAAATTCATACAGAAAGTTATAGACATCTAAGTAGTGCTACTGATGGATTATGCACTGGTTCCAGCCTCCCAAGGGATGGAATGCATCTGATTAAATGTGCTTATCTATAAATGCAAGTGCCTATGCCAACAAGTGACCCTAGACTTACCTTGTGGTCAGTGGGGAGATAATCAAGATACTCAATGGAGATTAGAACACAATTCATTTCATCTGAAAGCAGCTATTTACATTTGGTAAAACCATATCAGATCATATTAACTAATTTGCTTAAATCTCCTTTGCATGTACTGAGTGCTCTAATAACTACCTGAACCATAAACACTTGTATGACAAACATCACAGGTTGAATGAAAAGTTCTACCCTGGAAAATGAAGGAAAGGGAGATTTTGAATGGTTGGTGAACATTTCTTTCCTCATTTTACTCCTATATAATTCCCCCTAAAGCTCACATGTGTTCAGACGATGTGAGACATGGAGAAATGCTGAACTGCCTGCTCTCCCAAGCAACCTGCTACCTTACATGATTGTAGTGCTGCACCAAACTGTTCTGTGGTACAAATCACTGCATTCAGGAAAGGAGGTAAACTTACTTTGTCTTTAAAGCTTTGAGAAGAACAGATGTAAATCAGTAAAAATATCAGGAAAAAAGTATATTCAGTTGACTCAGGACCCAAAGGTTCATTTTACACTCAATGCAGTCTTAATTTTAATGTATAAAGGCAGAGTAGCACAAGTCATGAAAAAAACTACCCCATAAAAAGATAGTAGTCTCATTTGGTGAGAAAGGCAAGAAATATTTTGATGCTACTTAATTATGCATATCACCTCTATGAAGTTACTAACTGTTAAGAGAAATCTTATTTTAACAACTGACTGCAAAATTTATCTCTTTCCTATTACTGTGAGAATCTTCGAAATTCCCCTAAAACTAAACACAGGTAGCTCTGTAAAATTGTCTCTTCTTGCATGGGAAAATAGGAGAGTATAAGCAAATCCATCTATAAAGGCAAACAGGGCAAAGTCCTGGCAATGATGTGGCATGTTAACTGTTCACTGTTTCTGGTGCCCTTCAAGTGTCTGAGGGTAGACTGAATAGAGTATAGATGGAGATGCAAACTCACACATTATGGTGAATTGTGGAATGGGGTTGAGTACATTACTGAAAGAAGGTGGTCTCTGCTTTCTTGAATGCCATGGATCTTATTTCCATCAAAGTCTTTCTACTAATGTCATTGATTTAGTCTGTTTCCCAATTACAACATTAATTTTCCCTCTTCTGTATCTTCTCTAAGATTTTCCTTCGTTCATCTCATCCACAGTTAAAATATTGCAGCAAATTAGCTTTGACTCTTCTTATTCACTCTTCTTATTCACTTATTCACTTATTCACATTCAGGCATTTGCCTCAATTTCTCAAAGCTGTGATTGACGTCCTAGGTGTGGTAAAACCGACAAAAGACAATTTCACTGAAGAGAAAAAAGAAAATTGTAGACTATAGCATGGGTAGCATGGCCGCTTTTATCTTCTTGTTTCACCTTTAATCAAAATTCTTTATTCAAGAGCTTCTGATGTTACTGTCAACCACAATTTCATATTACCTTTTATAAAGATATTTACAGAATGGACTTTAGTCTAAGTGGACCTGTCAGGAGGGTAAGGGCAGAAAGTTGATTTGTTGGTTATATTTCAAACAGTGTCCTGAAATCAATTACATGAGTCAGAAGACTCAATGTAAGTCATGGGGTCCACACTATAAGTAATAGGATAGAACAGGACAGCTTCTTCCACCTGCAGCACAGGATGACAACAGGGCAGAAATAGAGCAGATTACAACGCTAAACAGTAACTTGCTCATGTAATCCCTGTAAGTTTAGGTTTTATTTGATCTCATGCTGTCTGGAATACGTTAAAGCCAGATTTTCCTTGAAAATGCTTTGATTGGTTGACCTTGTCTGAGAGCCAGATGCCCACCAAAACATCTCTATCACTCTGGAGAGGTCCCGGAAGACTGGAAGTTGGCCAATGTGACGCCCATCCACAAGAAGGGCCGTAAGGATGATCCAAGTAATTACAGACCTGTCAGCCTGACCTCGGTCCCAGGTAAAATCATGGAGAAGATAATCCTGGGTGAAATCATGCACCACCTGCAGAACGGTCAAGAAATCAGGCCCAGCCAGCATGGATTTAGGAGGGGTAGGTCCTGCCTGACCAACCTGATCTCCTTTTACAACCATGTGACTCGCCTGGTGGATGAGAGGAAGGCTGTGGATGTGGTATACTTGGACTTCAGTAAGGCCTTTGACACGGTCCCCCACAGTAGACTCCTAGGGAAGCTGGCAGCTCGTGGCCTAGATGGGAACACTCTGTGCTGGGTTAGGAATTGGCTGAATGGCCGAGCCCAAAGAGTGATGGTAAATGGTGTTTCATCCAGTTGGCGGCCGGTCACCAGTGGTGTCCCCCAGGGATCGGTATTGGGTCCCGTCCTGTTTAATATCTTTATTGACGATTTGGATGAGGGGATTGAGTCCATCATCAGCAAATTTGCAGATGATACCAAGCTGGGAGGAAGAGTTGATCTGCTAGAGGGTAGGATGGCCCTACAGAGGGATCTGGACAGATTGGAGAGCTGGGCCGATTCTAATGGGATGATGTTTAATAAGTCCAAATGTCGGGTACTTCATTTTGGACACAACAATCCCATGCAGAGCTATAGACTGGGGACAGAGTGGCTAGAGAGTAGTCAGGTAGAAAAGGACCTGGGAGTGCTGGTGGACAGGAAGCTCAACATGAGCCAGCAGTGTGCCCAGGTGGCCAAGAAGGCCAATGGAATCCTGGCCTGCATCAGGAATAGTGTAGTAAGCAGGACCAGAGAAGTTATTGTCCCCCTGTACTCGGCACTGGTCAGGCCTCACCTTGAATATTGTGTCCAGTTCTGGGCCCCTCAGTATGGGAAAGATGTTAGGATACTGGAATGTGTTCAGAGGAGGGCAACGAAGATGGTGAGGGGGCTGGAGCACAAGCCCTATGAGGAGCGACTGAGGGAATTGGGGCTGTTTAGCCTGGAGAAGAGGAGGCTCAGGGGAGACCTCATTGCTCTCTACAACTACCTAAAAGGAGGTTGTAGTCGGGCAGGGGTTGGTCTCTTCTCTCAGGTGACCAGTGGCAGAACCAGAGGGCATGGACTTAAGCTTCGTCAGGGAAAGTTTAGACTTGATGTGAGGAAAAAATTCTTCACTGAAAGGGTGATTGGCCATTGGAATGGGCTGCCCAGGGAGGTGGTGGAGTCACCTACCCTGGAGGTGTTTAAAGGGAGACTGGATGAGGCACTGAGTGCCATGGTCTAGATGATGGTTGGTGTTAGTGTTAGGTTATAGGTTGGACTTGATGATCTCAGAGGTCCTTTCCAACCTTGTGATACTGTGATACTGTGATACTCCCCTCCTCAGCGTAAAAATGGTGAGAAAATACAACAAAATGCTCATGGGTTGAGCAGTCCTTCAGGAATGGACTGCTTCAGCATGGATCCCACTACAGGGTCACAAGTCCGGCCAGCAAAAATGTTCCAGTGTATGGTCCTCTCTTCAGGGGTCCACAGGTCCTGCCAGGAGCCTTCTGCACTGTAGGATCTCCACACCGTCACAGCCTCCTTCAGGCACATCCACCCGTTGTGGTGTGGGGTCCTCCACAGGCTGCAGGTAGATATCTGCCTGGACAACCTGCCTTACTGGTCTTTACTACAGGCTGCAGGAAAATCTTTGCTCTGGCGTCTGGAGTACCTCCTCCTCTTCACTGACCTTGGTGTCTGCGTTTATCTAATTTGATATCTAATGTTATCTAATTTGAACTTTTTGTGTCCATATTGCTTCAGGTCTAGCTACCAGGCTAATAGTTAATTTCTTACTTATTTAGAAAGCTACAGTTGTCAAATACATTCACACAAATCCACTCACAAAACTAATAGCATTTGTTTTTAGATGCAAAGTGCTCAGAACTTAATTTATGAAAAAGATGTACATATTTATGTAAGTATACTCATACTATAGTAGTCTCAATCCTCACTAAGCAAAGTGGTTTTAAAGCTCCTGCCTCTCATTTCTGTAGTAATCCTCCATGTTTCTAGTTCTTTCCCATTTCCCAGTGCCTGAAGGTAGGAAGAGGAGTTTGTAATGAAAATATAAAATAAAATGTAAAATGTCCCTTGTCTCTGATTAGAATTATCAAGAATATTGGATCTACCCTTTTGACCTGGCTAAGCAGAAACTCACCTAAATATAAGCCTGATTATAGACAGTTTGTCCGCTCTGATCATCTGTACTTGAGTTCTACTACAAATCTTTCTAGTATTAGGTGCAGAAAGATTATGGCTTTGATGTCATCTCTATATTTTCATAATAATAACGTACCAGAAATAGACCAAGAGAATAAACAAGGTTTATTCTTAGACGTCTTTTCCAATCTTAATGATTCTATGATTCGGACTAAAAGTTGTTCGTTCAGGAAGCCATTCTTTGTCTATACATGTATCCTGCCACAACAGAGGTTAAAGAAGTTCTAATCAAACGACCAACAATATCAAAGTGGGGTCAGACTGGACCTTGTAGACTTCAAGCAAGAAAAGTTCTTTATTACCTTGTCATACTAGAGATCTAAGAAAGATATAAGTTTTTGAATGGAAATAAGTGGTTCTGGTAATTTAACAATGAGCTTAGCTTTCTGAATTATACCTGTTTATACGCACTTGTAGGACAAATTCATATTATCTCATCTACACTGATGACATGTCTTGGAAAAATCAGTTCCATTGTAATACAAAATGACTTTGCTTGGCAGATTTTCACTGCCACAGAAGCAATAAAGATGCGCTAAACATGATAATTCTCTTCTCCTTCAAACTTGGAATCAAGATTTGGTGAAACTCTCTTCTTGCCCAAATGGAAATGAATACAGTCCTTACTTCTCTTTGATGACACAAAGTTACAGGGACAACCTTTTTTTAAAAATAACACTAATAATAAACAAGAATTTAGATAGTAAGAATAAGATTTACATTTGTCTATAGTATTAAAATAAATACAAGACTCCCACTTCGAAGTAAATAATTTAAGATATTTTTCTCATGATGGACTAGCATTCTTCAAACTGCTTGCTGCTGAGATACCTGTGTCAGAAGTGAGGTATGTTTTATAATGGAGGATGATTCTGGATGCCTAGTAAGTGAAAAGTTGGCAGTGCTTGCAGCAGCATATAGCCAAGGTACTGCTCATTTGTTTGAGTGTCCTAGACTATACGTTAGGAGTCTTGGAGTCATGCCAAACTACCTAGCAATAATTGTAGTAGTCATCTGCGAATAGTTATATCTGGCAGCATATTAGTGGTTCATTTAATTTATTGTCTTCCCACATTATTAGCAGTACATCACAAGGCTAGAAAACTTTCTAAGCTCATATTTCAAAAGCAGAGACCTTAAAGCTGCACCTTAAAACTAGAAATTTGGCTTATGCAATTTTCTCCAGTCATGTCAATATAAACTCCAGACGTTATTGTGTTCCAGAGCTCTCATTCAGGCAATGACATCTCTGTCTCCTCAATGGCAAAGCTGGCTGTTAAAGTGATTCACTGCAATCAGCCTCAAAGGTTTCCAAGACAGACCCCAAGGTAACTTAGAAAGTTGTAGGGAAGTTTGACAGGTTGCTTTATTTTGTTTTGTTTGGAAATAATGTTTTGAAATCGCAGTGAGCAGTGATGGCAAGAAAGAAAATTCAGCTTCAGACAGATTGCTTTGTTTCCTTGTATAAACAACCACAAAGATGTAACTACCAGGCACATCAGGCGCACACAAAAAACTCACATAGGCTTCTATACACACAACAGGAAGGATATGATTTGCTGTATATTCCATGTATCGTACTCTTTTCATTAACCTTCAAATATCTGAAGTATTAAAATGGGAGAGTTAGTGCCCTCAGTCTTGTTCTTTGACAATACCGTCTATAACTCATGTATTTACATATGTATCTTCAAGAATGTAAAACTAAGTTTCTTGTAGTCCTGAGATATTTTCCTCCTAAGCTCAGTGATCAAAGATTTAACTCAATCACAAACAGATTCATCTTGTGAATTGCTTTATAAATACTAAGTCACCCCATTGATTATCTTTTATATGTTGTATGGCTCATTACCAGGATAAAAGTTGGAGGTACTTTAGGGAAGAGCACACATTGTTCTCTACTGGCCATAAATATCATTAGCTGCTGTTCTTTAAATGATACAGTTTCCCATCCTGAGTTCAAATTGTAAACATTTTGCTATATCTTGCAAAATCGATAATAAAAAAGAACAACTTATGTTCTTTCGTGTTACCTTATTATAAGAATAGGAGATCTATTGTACTAACATTTTCAAAGCAGTCAGTCACATTCTTTCAAACTACTGACATAGGATGAATAGATGATTTAGAATACATCATATTTCTTAAATCAGAAAAGGATGTATATTCTCCAATAGGAACAGGTTTTCAAGATGTTTTATTGACTGTGATGTTTATTGACCTAAGTCTTCAAAGATACAGATAGAGAAGCACTAAAGTTGGATGCATACCTTTCACTGTGGACAAGAATTCAACGCTTAGCTAGTGTTTGGTGTACAAATTATTTGGAAGTTTGGGTTTTTTATAATATGAAAGCAGAGTCTCATTACAGTTGTGGGGTTTCTTTTTGTCTTCAAAATTTTCATAAATTTAAATTGGAGTTCCCACTATTAAAAGCATGTAGATCTCCTTCTTGAAGGATGTCAGATGCATAAAGGAAGCAGAATAAAGGAAGTCAGAGGGCTGTCCATGATCTTATGAAATTACACAAAGACACAGACACACATACACACATAATCCATACCAAACCCCAACAAACCACTCAAAGTCAGCAAAAAAACCCCACTACATGTGTATTGCGGTAACCAAAACAGCCAACGTTTTTGAGACTTATGATGGATTGTTTAACTGAGTTCTTCAAGTCGCCTGCTAGCCTGAAAATTGAACTAACAGCCTGCTCTCAGAAGAGAAAAGTTCAGTGACTGGTCTTGAAACAGGAAATAATTCCTGATGATATTAGTGGAAGGATGAGAGAACGCTTTGTCCTTTGTAAACAGAATGCAAATGTACTGCTCAAAAAAGTCTTCTGAGGCACAAGATAACATTGTCAGGACTCACAGCATCCTTAAGGTTGAGGGAGTAATTATAGAATTTAAGTTATAAATTAAAATATGGATCAAATTCAATTTTCTATTATAATTGTTATATAAATGTGCATCAGGGCCATATTGGTGTAAATATAAGTCATAAGATCCCAAGACTGGTCTGGAAACTCCCTAGCTGGTGATCTTTGTGGATAATAAAATGGACCTACCTGAAACAAGGTTCTGGACTGAACTCTTAGATTGCTTGAAAAAAACTCAGTTAACTTGTTGCTAGAGGAACTCTCCAGGGTGTGAGTTTTGGACAGTCCCACAGATTTTCCCTGACCAGTTACTTGTGTTCTACAGCATGCTGATAAACGTCCTCCATGAGCAATCTGGCTGTTCCAGAGACTTTGTTGGGAGGTTCTTGCTGCGGAGTCCAACAAACTGAACACAGATGAAATGCTTGTGAATGATCAATAGGGGTTACTCCTGCAGAGGCTGAGACAGTCAAGTAGAACAGTCTTCTGCAAACGGTTCAAGTTGTTAAGCTATGTTTTGTACAAAATTTAAGACAGTAAATAGTGGTAGGTCATGTGTATGCTGGATTGGTCACATCAGATCACAGGTCAACTGGGTAAAGGAATTCACCTATTCTCGTTTAGAGATGCCTATCTTCCCTCTTTCTCCCCATCACAAATGTTTTCCACATACAGAACCTTTGGTGGTGCAGATAAAAATTAGGTCTGCAAAGAATTACTTTCTGAATGACAGCCAAGGAGTTTCATTTGGGCAGTCAAGATTTTGTTTCAAATCAGTTAAAAAAAAACCCCTGTATGAGATGCCATTCACACAGTCAATCACAAAGTCTTCTTTCCTGCTTGAGATACTGGGAAATGTAAGTACAGCCACTTAGCCAATTTATGCATCTAGCGGCAATACCTATCTTCCCTTGTCAGCCTTCCACTACAGTACAGGCAGCCCTGGATATGAATGACACAGATGGGACAGCATCTGTAATGGCTGGTTTTTTTTTCTGTAAATGCTACTATTTATACTCAGAGAGAAGCAATTTCTACTTGGAAGTGCAGAAACTTGGAAATAATACCTGTTGTATTTTTTTCCCATAGACATTTCTTTGCAGCTTTTTAAGCAAACAAGGGGGAAAAAGTAAATTAAGAAAATCTGATTGTTCATACAAAATAAAGTGTCGCTTATCCATGCTAATGATTACCATGAATACCCAAACCATAAATGCATCTTGTGAGTGAGAGAACAGATATATTGAGTGAGAGAGCAGATATATTGGCTGCCTGCTACTAATTGTATGCGATGTAAGCCTTCTAGCCTTCATTGAGTCCCATCTAATTAAACCATGTCTCCCTTTCACATAGATTTATTTTCTTGTAGCTAGTTTCCTTCGCTAATCCACATAAGAATGAAAAGATATTGCTGCTGTTATTACTCATGTCTATAAGGAAAAATACTCCTGAAGAAATAAAGGATGCTTTTTACAAGCAGGAATCTCCGGCTTGCATTTGAGGTTCAAATCTGAATCTGAAGTTCATCAGATGTTAGATGGAGTCTTGGGCCAATAAGCTAATTAAAGGACAAGTTCCATTTCTGTCCCTGAGGCTGAGGGATATAGTACAACCAGCAGCCTTAAGGGCAGCTCTGTTTCTCCCCAGGCAGGGTGACAGTGTTCATACCATGAGGGATCACACTCTCCTATAAACTCTGCTCAGCAGAACACTATGTCTTGGCACAGGCCATAACTGTGCTAGAAATCATGCTATCAAATACTAACGATAGTCATAGAATATACTAAAACCCATACTGTAGTATTACTAGCTCACAAATAAAGATGTAAGCTCCATGTGATCTACAGAATGTAATTTAATCTCTCACTCTCACATCATTCTAATATAAATACTACTCCCTGTCTCCCAGCCTTTCCTGTCTTCTTTGCCTGAAATAATAATCAAGTCTTCCTGTTTCAACAGATCAACTAAGTTTATCTTTGCTAGAACTCTTAGGCATTAGGAACAGCAAAAAATAAGATGTCTCTCTCAGGACCATCACTTGGGAAGAATATCACATGCCACGAGATTTTCTGTGGAATGTTCAAAACAGTTGTAACACTTAAGATTAATATTGTCATATCTTTTACCTGTTTGTACACATCTCCAGTTCCTGGAGTTTCTTTCTGCTTGTCAAGAGTGGAAATGCTGACTGAACTGACGGTTAAATAAAGTATCTTGTGTAGTTAATGTTATACATGCAGATAATTTCTGCAATTTCTGTCAAAAAAGGCATCCTCCTTCTGACAAGAATGTTAGGTGCACTTTGTGCTGTTTATTTTTGTGGGTTTTTTTTTTTTTAGAGATTATCATAACAGCAACAAACCACAATGAGAAAGTCAATCTGTGTTCTCTGATTTCCCAGTGGAGTCTGCGCATGATAATCAGAAAACAAACAAAACTATTGACAGAGAAAAAACACCACGCTTGTGAGCTAATGAGCAGCATAGAGATGGACAAGACATGCAGATATGCATTCCAGCCAGAAAACAAGTATAGGATAATAGGAGGGTGGGATATGGAGGAACCTGTCCTCTGTTATATCACACTAGTGTACCCCAGAGTCACTTCCAAGAACAGATGTTATAACTTTCCAGGAGCATGTACTTGTACTTAAGGGAGAGCTGTGGGCAGCAGGAATCCTTTCTGTTCACACCTTTTAACACCTTCCCTTTTTTTTTTTTTTTTCCAAAACCTAGACTGTCACAGCCTGAAATCTGCCCTACAGGTAGAGCTAGTTTATGTGCAGCTGCACTTTGAGTGGTTATGCAGTTGCCCTGGCATGTAAATATCTGAATATTTATTCAGATATTAATGCATGAATATTCTGGTCTCAGGAAACTAATAACACAGATAAACCCTAAACATACACAAAGAAGATTATGTTTGACTTGGGGAAATTCCATTTGCTAGTACAGGAAGGTAAAAAAAAGAAAGAAGTCTTGTTTGGTGCTGCTCAATACAATTCTGGTATAAGTGAAGTCTGTCTATACAAACCCTTATTTCTCCTCTGAGCAAAGAAGGCAGAACCTGAGAAGACAGTGAAAGGAGCACTGATGTTGTCCTAGTATGAGTCTGAGTAGCTATCAAACCTTTTTTATTGATGTTCATGCAATGGAATAGCTGGGCTTTGAGCCTATAATTCATAACAGTCAAGGGACTCAGCTCTCAGAGACTGTAAATACAATGGGTCAGTTAGCACCTGTGGAATCTCTGCTGCGCAGAGCGAAGACAATTATCTACATTTTACAGCATGTGGTTTAAATTTGAAACTAATCTTGTTGTTGGGGAGTTTCTTTTTTTGTTTTTGTTTGTTTGGGTGTTGAATTTTTTTTCTGTTTGCGTGGTTGTTTTGTTTCGCTTTAATTCAATTTCCACTTCTCTTTATAGAGAAAATACTAAACTGGGCACCCACTAAATGACCGCTAAAAAGCCTGGACACCACAGTGAACACATATCCATCCCTGGCATTTGCAGAAAAGCCATATGTTCACTGTCTGACTATTTAACTGTGCCATGGGTGTCACATTTCTTTCCAAGAGGTGGTTGGGTCTTGCTGTATGTCTTACTGTTTCTGGAACACAGGAAGCACAGATGAGAAGCTGTTGGGCATCACCATCCAGTGCTCAGCTGCAGCTGCATGGCAAGGGGGACTCAGAGGGATAGGAGTGTCTGCAGCTGTCTGCAGATCACCCATGCTTTCAGTGAGTTATGGACGAAGAGGATTAAAAGGGGCAGAGACAGTCAGTAAGGTAACTATATAATTTCTTCCCAGCAGAGATGAATACTGGGAGCCTGAGAAAGAATTGATGAAAACTGCTTCTTTAGTCTACTAGTATTTAAAACAAAAGAGAGAGAAAAAAATCTTTTTTTGTGGGGACAGTGGAATTACTGTCCAGTTATCTAATCCTGTGTGTAGGCCTGTGGCAAAGAGTAAGACTAAATATTCCTGTCAGATCTTAATAACCTATGGGTTTTGGAGGACCGTGTTTCCTCGTGTCCTTTGATCACTCGACCGTAGGATGGAAGTGTCTGGTTTCCTGCTGACATCTCCCTGAGACAGGTCTCCTTGGATTTCAGCTCATGAAGGCAGGGAAAAGGCTGGTGACAGTTAACTCAACAGCATCATGCATGTCAGAAAAGAGAGAAAGAAGGTCTCAGTTTTCAGAGCAGAAGGACTTTGAACTGGAAGGTTTCCCTCTGAGAACCTGCAATTCTTATGTGGGTAGATTTTTCAGACAATAACCAATGACTGTAATAAAAACTGGCAGTTATTTTAACAGTAAGTTTATGTGCATTGTAATGAAGGACTACAACTAACACATGGAGAACATTTCTTTATAGTCTTATTTCCTTATGGAAGAAACAGCATCATAATGATAATGGTTTACTAATCTGGGGCTCTTTCTAGTGCAGAAGAGCTGTTTTAAAAAGAAGGTATGTATGTGTGACTGTCTCTGTGTGTGCATGCGTGTGCGTATATTCCTATGTATGACAGTACCAATATTATGTGTTACAGTCGATGGCTAAGACTTTCATCTTAGAAGGTTCTGTACTGAAACTGAGCCAAACGGAGCTTGTTTGAAAGATGTGTTTTGTATAGAAACCTTGAATGCCTCAGTTTTGAGGTAGAATATAGAATCTGTCTTCAAATAAACACAAAAAAAAAAGCCTTTGTCAGATAATCCAGGCTAGGAAGATAGAAAAACTTTGAAACTGCTCAGAAGAATAACCTGATTCTGGATGTTAGCATGGATTTCTAAGAGAAAAAGTCATTTTTTTAATAATTGAAAGGGATGAAACCAACCATTCTTATTTCTTTCCTAGAATTACACACTTATGATAACTTGAATCTGTGGGAATAGTCTGTCTCCAGAATCCCTGAAAATGTTCTTAATCTTTGAGCTTTCAAGCTAGGATGGCTTCTGGGATGTTACTCACCTGTAGGTAACAACTGGCCTAAAACCTCACCACAATTTTTTTCAAAGCTGGCTTTCCCAGCTGAGACATAGATTCTATGTCTAAAACTAGTAAATCCCTTTTGGAACTTCTCCAGGCACTGACAGCAACTGACATGGAAAAGCCCACATCTGTGCTGTTGGACCATCTCAGCTGCTAAAACCAAGCCACTACTCTCAAACTGTTTATTGGGAATGGTTCCTGACCAAGCTAACATCTGATCTGTGACCAGGACTTGTATGGGAGAATGCCGCTTTTACAAGCAAGAGACCATTCTAACTACTTAGCAGCACATTAGAAAAACCAAAATATATCTAACAATCATATTATGGTGTCACAGCATAATCTCATGTGCTATTTCATTTATTAGTATAGATGTAATTGGAGAGGATACAGACAGCTCTTAATGCACATACTACATACCAGGAACACATTGGCAGAGAAAGTCAGTTTCAGATACCTGAAAATGATATTAATATTCCCTGACTGTCTTCGCAGATATTCTCGGGAGGAGCCAAACATGACAGCAACTTATCAGGTTGATGAGAAACTATCTTCATAAGTATAGAGTCATAAGTATCATCTCTACAGAGAATTTCCTGACCAAAAAAGAGGGAAGATGTAGTAATCTTCTAATTTATATTCTTTATCCATGCATTTTTTTTATTTAGCCAACAATGAATACATAATATGTACACTTTATTGTGTCAAGTATCAGGGTTCCCTGGTGGGTAAGATAAAATCTCTAATTTCCCATGGTTACCTGTACTACTGAGCCAATTTAGTACTGTACATTGTTATTATTCGATTGCAAACCTGACCCAAGTCCTACTTTTATTAAAATTTGTATTAATTTGGCTAATTATAGACAAATGTGCAGTCTCCAAAACAGAGAAATGTATATGTTGATCAAAAGCTTCTGAATACGACATTCTCAATAATTTGATATTTCCGGGAGATTTGATCTAAACCTTAAACATGACTTTTGCTGAAATCTACAGGAGCTTTTCCTTTTATTTCTGTAGAGGTTATTCCCACACCCCTCTCACTGGACTTTGTGCACCTGACTGAAATGTGTAAGATAAGAATGCAGTCAGTCTCAGCTTCCTCCATACTCTATAGAAAAAGAGATTGATGCTACTCACCTGAAATCTAAACGACCTCTGGAATGTCCTGTATTTCTCCATTGATTTCCCATCTCTCTCCATTTATTTTAATGAGTGCAGGGCAGTTATAACCCTAAATTAGCTTGTTCAGTTTTGTGCCAAAAGTTACATGGCCCTTGTGCTTAACCTTGCTTGAATAAACATGCATTATCTGAACAAGTAGTTTGATTCCCCTGAGTAACAAGACCTTGTCCCTTTTTGAGCAAACACCTGTTCTTTCAAATCCAGTGTTTTTGTGGAGAAAAAAATTAAAAATCAAAAATTATTTTGGTTATAAACTGGTTTACATGTTCATCTAAAAATGCTCTGAATATTGCAGAGATAATTCAAGAATGGTGTTGGTTAAGTAAGTGCTCTTTCAACATTTCTCAAGAAGATTTACAAGCAGATTTACAACCTGATACTCAATCTTCTGGTTTGTATACCTAATGACAACATTAAACCAGTAAAAATACAAAGACAGTTCTTTTCTAACACAAAATGTGGAATTAGAATTCATCAGAAAAAAATGTTTACGTGGAGTAAATTGGCAAATCATTATGCTGAGACAACTAATGTAATGAAGAAATGCTGACCAGTTATGGTAAACGTGGTTTTCCTTCTCTATCTCATTACTGCATGTTCTCAAACTGCCTGCTCCAGGCAGATTAAAAGGACTTCAATGACTTGAATGAATGGCATCAGGAGTCAGCAGAGCTCACAAATTCTTCAGTGAGATTGTTGCTTCCCATTTTACTTTTCTTAACAAAATCAGATATGAGTTGTCTGTGTGTCCCCAAAAGGATTGTTTCTTTTATACATGGCTTCTCAGAATATAAAAGCAAGAAAATGTTTTTTCAAGATTTGTTTCATAAGTGATAAATTCCACAAATTTCATTAGACTATGAACAACTGAATAATTCACCAAAAGGATAATGATGTGCGCCTCAATTAAAAATGTTTGGTATAATTACAATTTTGTTCACTAGCTGTGTAGCTCATGCTCACTGATGGTATTTTCGTGCATATTTTCCCCACTTATTTTGATTTTTCCTATACTATGCATTCTGCACTTTGCTGCCCACCATTACAATTGAGAAGTTCATGTGAAAACTCCAGTTCTGATTTGATAGAGTCCTCTATAAAATCAGAATGATTTAGAATAAATTGTTTTTCTCATATATAGATTTATTTTTATTATTTTCCTAGAGAAGTAGAGCTCTCAACATCCTCAACGAGATGCTCACTGAGCAGAAGTTAGAGTTATCACCCCAGATACCATTGTATAGTATAGCTGTTACACACTATTGTATAGTGTAGCTGTTACAAGAGTGTAGTGAATTATTTACTTTTGGAGTAGCAACCATGCTTCCATAAATGATGTTGAAGTCCACACTGGAGTTAAATACATTTGGACAAAAACACTGTTCTGTTGTTAGTCAATAGCTAAAGTGCATCCTACTTCCTATTATGCAGTTGATTACTGCATAAGAGTACCTGTATGGCACCTAGAAATCCCACACATGGACTCTCCATATTAGAGCAGCAACAAGCTGAGAACTTAAGGAGTTTGTCCGACTTTAAAGAACTTAAAGAACTCTGTCTTTTGCCTCTCTCAAATCAAAATCCTAAGCAAGACATTTGTTCATAGAACACTGGTAAATAACAAGACAGCACCACTGGCAGTTAAGTATAGCAAAGGCCTGTTTGATGTAATTGACTACAAGAGAATAAAGGAGCTTTGGAAAACAGTAGTAGTGGTAGTGCCTGATTTGCCTTGGTTAGAGCTCATGGTTTGAATTTATGGGGTGGTTTGACTACTCTTTGTTGCATTTTCCACAAACTAAAAATGCCCATGGGAAATATTGATAGTACTTCTGTTCTATTCAGATTGTGAATGCAGCAGAGTGTGAGCACAATGTCCAACAGGGTGATCCAGGCTTCCTATTCTTCAGCACAGATCAGATATCTAATACTTAATAGCTATGTTTACGCTAATAAAAATATGGTGCCAGAGAACAGACTTGGTCTGTCTGATGACGCTTAAACTAGCTTCAGGTACATATGAGAGGTTATTTTCAAAAAGCTGGTAGATACTACCTCACTCTTCTACAGGCTAAGAGATTTTAACAGGACTGACACAAGCCATACCATACTGCTTGGCCTCAGGATTAGAAAATAGACAATTATATCATCTTACTGATACAACTGTGGCTATTAGATCCCTGCCTGCTCTACATGAAAGTTCTTCTACACCTAGAGAAGGAAATCCTACGTCTTCAGGAGACACCTAGTTTGAGAAAAAAAGTTGTCTTTACCAGATTAAAAGACGAAGTAATTAATCTGCTCTTGCATCTCCAGAGAGAACTAATCTGTATTTTAAGTGTATTAGAGAGTGTAAGACCTCACAAAAGAGATTTTGTGGAAGCTCAGACAGTTGAGCTGAAGGATTTATGGAGAAATGTCTTCACAATAGTCAAACCGCTAGGGTAAGAGAAAGGAAAAGTTTGTTTCACACCCAGCTTGAATATGGAGGAGTTATAACTCGAGGCATTTATGCTGCTTATGCACTTTATATTAGTAACAAAAACAAAACCAAGAAGTCCCATCATTATTAGTTTAGTGTGTAAGTATCTGAGAGCTCTAGGTTCCTGAACTAATCTTACTTTTTCTTGGAAACTTTATTCTGATTATTTCATATTCTTAACTGAACAGGGAATCCATCTGTCAAGACAAATTAAATCCTGTATCTTTTATTTTCCCTTGTTACACTATATGACCTTCACCTTTACGTGAAGTTATACTTATGATCAGTGTGCTCTCTGAGGTGTTCATTGAAGTCCCTAAGCAGAGCAAGGTCACACTTGTGTGCTCTAGTCAGAAGGCTGTTCTGAAAAGTAAGTACTGACTATCCCTCTGTCCATTTTTTTAGTTCGCTCATTTCTATCAATACTTAATCAGGGCTGATGTCCTGGCACAGGTTCCTCTGCTTGAGTTTGAATTGCAACAGAGCATTAATGACCAATTTGAGTGTTTCTGAATGTGGCCACATACAAGTGAAGACACACAACGAACTGACGCTGGGCTTCAAGGTAACTCTGAATCAGTGATGAAATGTTTCTTTCGCTGAGGTTGCTGTTTTGCAATTTGGGTCCATTTATACTTTAAGATGCTCACAGATGTAGATCTACACTAGACAAAGAAGTGCCAGTATAATACAGACAGCAATTAATAATAAAACATAGTCGGGTTCCATGTTGCTTGATTTTTGAAAGGTCATTGCAGTGACCACAACACAGGTAGTCACTGCAACACAAGCATGGTCAACTTATGTCTCTGATGGTATTAGGTATATGTAAATTATCTAAAGACATGATTAATAGGTTTGTATTGATTCCATATGAAAACATCTTGTACCATTGTGGTTTACCATTATTACCGAATAACAAGTGATGGACAGGAAATAGCCTCAAGTTGTGACAGAGGAGGTTTAAATTGGATGTTAGGAAAAATTTCTTTACTGAAAGAGTGGTCAAGCATTGGAACAGAGTACCCAGGGAAGTGATGGAGTCACCAGCCCTGGAGGTGTTCAAAAATCATGTAGATGTGGCACTTTAGGACACGGTTTAATAGGCATAGTTGTGATGTGCTGACAGATGGAATAAATGATCTTACAGGTCTTTTCCAACCTTAATGATTCTATGATCCTATAATTTAAGTTAACCATCTCAGTAATGCCTTGCAAAAAATCCTCTTGTGAATTAAAGAGGGAGGACAATAAGTATTTCCAACCATTATCAACATTTGCTATTACTAATTTAAAGAAAGAGAGAGAGAGGCTGTTACAGAGAGAAATAAAGAATGACTGAGAGAAAGAAAGGTGGAAAAAATCTGATCTGTTTTCAAGAGGCACTTTGCATGAGAAGGCTCTCACGTACAACAGTTAACATACTGTAAAATAACATTATTTATATAAACTTTATCAGAAATTTCATCTTTCAAATTTTATTTCTGGATTAGTCTTGAAATATCCCTAAGGTATTGTATTACTTGCAAAATGTTATTTCAATTAGTTGAATATCATTCTTTAGAGGATTCAGGTCAAACAAGGGGCAAAACTAAATCCAAACCAAACAATATGTGTCTGCAATAAATTTCTGTTCCTGAATTATTCATACATAATGGCATAGGTGACACTTCAAGAATTTTGAATTAACTAGAATTGATTTTTCACTTTTTTATGCCTAGTTGTACAAGGTTTTTTGTACTTTTACTTCTCCTTAACAAATAAAGTATTGATTCAACTCCAGTGAACATGTTTTATTTAAACTTTGCCCTTTGTCAGCAACTTAGTCCTCTACCCAGAATTCTCCACTTTGACTTTCCATTGTCTCTTGATGTAAAAGGTGAAATACACTGGATAGACACCTTGATGTGACAGAAATTAAAAAAAAAATATCCAAATTTGATGGAAACAATTACAATACAAAGTACACCCCATGCTTTTTAAAGCCTGTGCAAGGTTACTTAGTACTCATCTTCTTGATTAAACTCTCGGATTGCTCCCTAAGAAATTTAACAGTTTCAAAGTCAAAGGAAGAGACATACAAATTCCAGCCATTTTGCCCCCTTTTTCCCCAACCCCCCTTTTTTTTTTCCCTTTGACTCGTTGATTCTTGCTTCAATATAAAACTGATATCACATACTGATCTCCAATCATAGAATGACCTGAGTTAGAAGGGATTCACAAGGATCATCAAGTCCAACTCCTATCCTTGTATAGGACAACCCCAACATTAACACTGTGTGTCTGAGGGCATTGTCCAAATGCTTCTTGAATATTGAATATTGGCTTGGTGTCATGACTGCTTCCCTGAGGAGTGGTTTCAGTGCTCCGCTACCCTCTGGGTGAAGAACCTCTCCCTAATACCCAACCTAAACCTGCCCTGACACATCCTCCTGCCATTCCCTTGGGTCATATCATAGTTTGCCAGACAGAAGAGATCAGTGCCTGGTCCTCCTCCTTCCCTTGTGAGGAAACAGTAAACAGCTATGAGGTCCCCCCTCAGCCTCCTCTTCTGCAGGCTGAACAGACCAAGTGACTTCAGCTGCTCCTCATATAATTTCTCCTCTAGAACCTTTACCAGCTTTGTGGCCTCCTCTGGACACTCTCCAGTAGTTTTTTTGTCCTTTTATGCTGTGGCACCCAAAACTGCACACAGTACTTGAGGTGGGGTTGCACCAGTGCAGAGTAGAATGGGACAATCACCTCTCTTGCCCAGCTGGCAATGCTGTGCTTGATGCACCCCAGGATATGGTTGGCCCTCTTGGCTGCCAAGGCAAATTCATGTTCATGCTAATGTTCAACTTGCTATCAACCAGAACCCCCAGGTCCCTTTCTGCAGGGCTGTTCTCCAGGCTCTCGCTCCCCAGTCTGTATGTGCATTCAGGGTTGTCGTGTCCCAGGTGCAAAACCCAGCACTTGCTCTTATTAAACTTCATACTGTTGGTGATTGCCCAGTTCTCCAATCTGTCCAGATCCTCTGCAGTGCCTCCCTGCCCTCCAGAGTGTCAACTGCTCCCCCCAGTTTTGTGTCATTGGCAAACTTGCTTAGTAAACTTCCGAATCCTGCATCCAGGTAAGTTATGCAGATATTAAATAGTCCTGGATCCAATATGGATCCTTACAGAAGCATTTAATTGATACTGCAGTCTAAATCTTTCAATTTATTAAGATTTTCCTTCTTTTTCTGCTAGAAATAAGATCAACGTATTTCCCAATTATATTTTTGCAAATGTCATAAAATACAGCAGTTCATAAACTGTAGGTGTAGATTATAACACCAGTATTGAACATAGGGGACAACATAATTATTATGGTAGCTATCAGTGCAGCATTTATAAACTAAAGATTATTATTATCAAGCCACAGCAAAAAATTATGGATTACATTTGCTCAGATAAAGATATTTGTTACATAACATATCCAAAATATCAGCTTTATTCCATACATAAACTTTTAACCTTCATCTCATTAAACATGTCCATAAGTATGTTTTGTCTGCAAAAATTACCTAATTGTAGACCTAAAGATAATCAAGGAAACAGCAAAATACCATATTGACAGTACACAAAGTACCTGTTCCTCACATGCAAGCTCTTCTCCTTATAACAACACAGCCGTAGAGCGTTAACTCTAAACAACCCTCAGTAATGTCTGATATCCTACTGTATTTTTACATCACTTAGTCAAAGAAGAGTCAGTCTTTAGCCAGTGATGGCAGATACTTATTCCTTGAATATCTGCAAGACAATCAACTTGAAATAGCTAGTCTTTTCTGATTCACATGATTAAATTTATAGCAAATAAAGTCATATAAAAAGATCTGATCATATGAAGTGGGACTTCATTTTAATTGATATAATACAGTGTAGATATAGATAACTTCAGTGTATATAAATAAAATATAAGAGAATCATATGAGTAATCATTATTCAGTATGAAGAAAAAATGGTACCTTTATTTTATCATTTCTTTCAGAAAGGCAGAGGTATCACAATCCAGTAGATCTGCTGTTGGCCTCAGTGGTTTATGAATCAGGCTCAAAACTGGTTTAAAGTGATTGTTTTTTATGCTCTGAGTTTCAGATTTATGCATTATGTAAAAATTTAAATAAAGCAAAAATGGAATTGAGTAATTTTTTTTCCTATTTTTCCTAATTAAACATATAGCATCTGATCTATTGCTGACTAGTTTAACCATAGTGACTGCCACAAATCTGTATGAGTACTTCCATCAAGTTTTAGTGAAGGTCTAGGAACTTTTCAATCAAGCTTCTTTTCAGCAATAGGTGGTATAGTTTTGCCAAAATTCTGAAGGAATTTAGTGCATTCTGAATTTTCAGTACACAAGATCTTTGTTCAGTTGTTTAAAGTGAAACAGAAACCACAAAACGTATGGTTTTGGTACCTGACACAGTATTTGGAAGAAAATTGGTTAGGTGCTCTAAAAAATGAAAGAGCTGCTTTGATGGAGTGGCTAATCCTGGAAACCATTTTCTGGTACATCAAGGATGAGAAAATTGTGAGGAGTTGCCAACATGGCTTCACTAAAGGGAAGTCATGCTCGACCAATTGATACACTTCTACAATGAACTGACCTGTCTGGTAGATGAGAGGAGAGCAGTAGATATTACCTACGTGGACCTCAGGAAGACATTGGACACAGTCTCCTGCAAGATCCCCATGCAGAAGCTGTTGATGTACGGACTGGATTAGCAGAGAGTGATGTTGACTGAAAACTGTTTGAAAGATCAGGCCCAGAGGGTCAGCAAAGTCTAGTAAGAGACCAATGACTACCGGTATGCACTAGGAAGCAAAACTGGGTCCAGTCCTGCTGAACTTTTTCATTACTGATCTGAATCATGGATCAAAGCACATCCCTAGCAAGTTTTCACACTACCAAACAAGGAAGAGTGGATAGTATGTCAGAGGGTAATGTTGCCATCCAAAGGTACATCAATAGACTGATACAACAGGAACCTCGTGAAGTTCAAATACAGATCTACACAGTCCTACACCTAGGGATGAGCAACATCATGTACCTTATTCAGGGATCCGCCAAGCAGGAAACCATCTTGGCAGGAAAGGAGCTTGGAGTCCTGGTGGACTCCAGGATGAACATGAGACAGCAATGTCCTTTTGCTGCAAAGATGATGAATAGCGTTCAGGGACGCATTAGGAAAAATGTGTTCAGAAAGTCAAGAGAGAAGATGATTTCATTTCTTAATCAAGAGTTGATTCTGCACCCCTCAGTAGCAAAGAGACATGGACATAGTGCAGAGAGTCCAGCAAAGAGTCATGAAGATGATTAAGGGACTGCAGCACCACAGAACAAGGAAAAGTTGAAAGAGCTGGGACTGTGGGTATTGGCCTCTTCTCCCAAGTAACAAGCAATAGGATGAAACAAAATTGCCTGATGTTGCAGCTTTAGATTGGATGTTAGGTAAAATTTCTTCATCAAAAGTGTTGTCAAACACTGGAATAGGCTCCCCAGGAAGTGGTTGAGTCACTATCCATTTAAGTATTTAAAAGACATATAGGTGTGGTCAGGGATATAATTTAGTGGTGGATTTGGCAGTGTTAAGAGTTGTACTTGATGGTCTTAAAGGTCTTTTCCAATCTAAACAATTCTATGATTCTAAGACTGCTCAGCCTAGAGAGGAGAAAGGGGCCAAATATATTAGTGTGTATAAATACCTGAAAAGAGGGTGAAAAGAAGGCAGAGACAGACTCTTCTCCGTGGTACCCTGTAATAGGCAATGGGCACAAACCACAAAAGATTCCCTTGAGCAACAGGAAACTTTTTCACAATGAGGGTGACTGGCATAGGTTGCTCAGAGAGATTATGGAGTCTTCTTTTGGAGACATTCAAAAAGCATTCAGACACAATCCTGGGTAACCAGTTCTAAGTGGCTCTGCTGGAGCAGAGGCATCAGACAATATGACTGGCAGGATCCCTTCAAACTTTAACAATTTTTGATTCTGTGTTTCTGTGATGAACATTTTTTCTGTAATTTTAGTTCATCTAGTCCACTAGATTATAGGATTCAGATATACATTAACATAATTTACATATGTTAAAATTTGCTTGAGGTGTTAATACCAGCTTTATTGTTTCCTATGAAACCTGTGATGTACTTACATTTGTGCTATCAGCTGTAGGACAAAATCCAGCACATACCACCACAACTGCCAGAGGAGATCCTGGAAATTCCTGAAGTTTATGAGGGAAAGCACAGTAATTCTCAATTTTTCTTGAAAGGTAGAAATGTATGTGACTTTTGAAGCTGTCATATCTTGCGGCTTTCTGAAGTTACTAATCACCTCACAAAGTTTTTTCTTCATAATCTCACCAATTCAATTTTAAAACTAGATTGGCTTCTGGTCTCTATACACATTGTGGAAAGCTATTTAAGATATCACTTAGATTACTAGAATCCTTCTTCTATTTCCTAGCTTAAATGCACACCATTTCTTCTCATGTCAACATTGACAGTTAACTTAAGTAGTTCTTTTCCCTCCTTAATGCTTAGCCCTCTTGAGTGTGATCCAGTCACCATCTAATCTTCATTTAGCTAAGCTAAAAGACAGTTTTCTAGCACTCCCTTTCTATAACAGAGTTTTGTATTCTTTTGGTCTCCCTACTAGTGTTTTTCTGAACTTGTTTCTGTCTGATTGTATTACTTTTGAATGCAGCTGACCAGAACAGCAGATGTGGTTCCTCTGGGCTCTTCCTTAATGATCTGAACCTGGAGTACTCAATCTGAGTCTTGATTACATTTACGTTTTTTCTTGGCAAGAAATATTCATGGCAAGAAATATTCATTGAATTTTTGCAATTCAATGATTGTAGTGGTTTAATGCCAGCCAGCAACTAAGCACCATACAGCCGCCCACTCTCACCTCTCTATTGGGTTGGGGGAGAGAATTGGTGGAGTAAAAATGTGAATATTCATAGGATGTGATAAAGAGAGTTTAACAGGTAAATCAAAAGCCATGTACACAAGCAAAGACAAAGAAGGAGTTCATTGACTACTTGTCATTGTCCAACAGATGTTCTGCCCATCTCCAGGAAAGCAGAGATGCATCACGCATAGTGGTTACTTGGTGAGGCAAAACAGCATAACTTTAAACGTGTTCCCCTCTGCTCCACTTCTTCCTGCAGATTTATATGCTGAGCATGACATCATATGGTATGGAATATCCCTTTGGTCAGTTGACATCAGCTGTCCCATTTGTCTCTCCTCTCAACTTCTTTTGCACCCCTGGCCTACTTGCTAGTGGGATAGCGTGAGAAACAGAAAAGAACTTGACTCTGCAATCACTGCTCAGCAATAACTAGAACATCCTTGTGTTATCAGCACTGTTTTCAGTGAGAATCCAAAACAGAACAATGCTAACTTCTGTGAAGAAAATTAACTCCAACAGCACAGTGATAAAGAAAGTACTGAAAAGGCTGCCCACTTTTATAACACCCTGCATCTGTGTTTCCTTGGGGAGTGAGAACATTCTTCCTTCTGGTTTCTTTCCAAGGTGGTCCACACCATGAGTCCAGTCTGGATGACTTTAGTGAAAGCCCAGCTAGACCATAGGGGAAGTATGAGACCTGAGTCTACATTACCATGAAGACAAAGTCACTTGACACTACCTCAGAGCTGGCCAGGGCAGCTCTCCTCTGTAACAATACAGGCTTGACTTTCCTCTTGCAAAGGCAGCTCCTGACTGGGACTTGTGTGCATAATGATCTCCCTATAGTCCTTTTTAATTTTGTTGTTGGTTTTTTTTTCAAGTCACCTGGTGATTTTCAGGAAGAAAATAATCCTGAAGCAGAAAACCACACGTCTGAAGAAAGCATTGCTGAGACTGACCAAGCACAGACTTATGTGCTTCAGAATGGTAATACTGATACTCAAGGTGGGTTTCTTTATGCTTCAGTCAAAGACAAGAAAGGAGAGAAGGACAAAAGTTGTGTGAGCAGTTAAGGGGTCCCATACAGAGACTTTGGAAAGTAGCACAATGCAATACTAGGAGGTAGAGAGAGAAAGTACAAATGTGGTACTTATCTCTTTTTCCTTCCTGTTGTATTCTCTGATGGTTTGATATTACTGAAGTACAAAAGAAGTGTTGTTAAAAGCTATCAACAGTGTACTGAGAAAATACAATAGAAAACAGCAAGTAGTGCGTAATGTACAAAGTTGCTAACTAATCAAGTTGAACCACGTAAAAAAAACCACTTTACAGTGAATTTGCAGAGACTTCTGTGATTAAATTAGCCCCTTAGGAGAATTTTTTTCATTTTTGATGATAGTAAGGTGCAGTAAGAGGGTCTTCACCATATCCACCTGATTAACTTGTCCTCTGTTGGACAGTATAACTGCATTTCTTTCACAAGTCTTAAGCAATAAATGTGAACACGTTAGGTGTTGCATTAAAGGCTTGATTTCAGAGCTGGAAGAAAACAACGGATATTTTCCTGTTCTCTTCATTTGGCTCTGGAGCAGTGTTTCAAAATAATTGCATCTCCTAGCAAAGATTTAATTCTTCTAATCAGCCTTTGCAATTATTTCTTGTTCAGCACTTCAGTTCACAGGATGTACAATGAAAGGTTGATATTTACCATAGTTAGCTGGCAATTAGTTTTTATAATATGTTTTCTTCAATAGAAAACACCGATTTATCAGAATCCACACTTCTGAAGGCAAAAACATACTTTGACTAATATCTTCAGTCAAATTTTGAAAAATTAAGTTCTGAATTCTAGAATATGTTTCTAGGGACTTTTTTCCCACAATTTTTAAAAAAATTATTTTGAATTTCTGATTATTTTTTATTTTCATGCATAACATTTTGATGGGACATCCTTTCAAATTTTAAAAATGAAATGTTTTGACTTACCCATCCATATTTCTTCTCTCTCAGGCTTCAATATTTTAACATTTGTATATAATGAACATTTTGAGTTTTTTATCAAATAATGATAAAAACATTGTTGTATTTTTTATTTTAAAAATTTTTAGTGTGCTAATAAACTTGGTTTACAAAATGCAGCTCCAACTGTTACTTTACCTTTGAAGTTGTTACAGTGTATTGGCCTAGGCTGGCATATGTGCCCTCCAAGCTGTTTTATCATGTCCTCCTGCATCAACAGGACAGGGGAAGAAATACTATGGGCCAAGATAAGAACATGGAGATCACGTACCAATTACAATCATGGGCAAAACAGTCCAACCAGGGGCAATTAATTTAATTTATTACAAATTAAACAGAGTAGGAATGTGAGAAGTAAAAACTAAACTAATAACACATTCCTCCCACATCTCCCTTCTTTCCAGGCTCAGTTTCACTCTCAATTCTTCTGCCTCCTCCTCACTTGCCCTGAGCAGTGCAGGATTATTGGGAAAGGGGGTTCCAGTCAGTTCCTAATGTTTTGTCCCTGCTACTCCTTTTTCCTCACATTGTTCCCCTGTTCTAGTGTGGTGTCCCTCCCACAGTTTCACAGTTTCACAGTGTCATAAGGTTGGAAAGGACCTCCAAGATCATTGAGTCCAACCTGTAACCCAACACTAACACCAACACCGACACTAACACCAACCATCATGTAAACCATGGCACTCAGTGCCTCATCCAGTCTCCCCTTAAACACTTCCAGAGTCTGAGACTCCACCACCTCCCTGAGCAGTGCATTCCAGTGGCCAATCACCCTTTCAGTAAAGAACTTTTTCCTAACATCAAGTCTAAACTTTCACTGACGAAGCTTGAGTCCATGCCCTCTAGTTCTGTCACTGGTCACCTGAGAGAAGAGACCAACCCCTGCCTGACTACAACCTCCTTTTAGGTAGTTGTAGAGAGCAATGAAATCTCCCCTGAGCCTCCTCTTCTTCAGACTAAACAGCCTCAACTCCTTCAGTCACTCTTCATAGGGCTTGTGCTCCAGCCCCTTCACCATCTTCGTTGCCCTCCTCTGGACACACTCCAGCATCCTGACATCTTTCCCAAACTGGAGGGCCCAGAACTGTAAACAGTATTCAAGGTGAGGCCTGACCAGTGCCGAGTACTCCCAGGTCCCTTTCTGCCTGACTACTCTCCAGCCACTCTGTCCCCAGTCTATAGCTATGCATGGGATTGTTGTGTCCAAAATTAAGTACCCGACATTTGGACTTATTAAACATCATCCCATTAGAATCGGCCCAGCTCTCCAGTCTGTCCAGGTCCCTCTGTAGGGCCATCCTACCCTCTAGCAGATCAACCCTTCCTCCCAGCTTGGTATCATCTGCAAACTTGCAGATGATGGACTCAATCCCCTCATCCAGACCATCAATAAAGATACTAAACAGGACGGGACCCAATACCGATCCCTGGGGGACACCACTGGTGACCGGTCACCAACTGGATGAGACACCATTCACCACCACTCTCTGGGCTCAGCCATCCAGCCAATTCTTAACCCAACTCTAACCCAGTGCTCCCATCTAAGCCACAGGCTGCCAGCTTCTCTTGGAGTCTACTGTGGGAAACAGTGTCAAAGGTCTTGCTAAAGTCCAGGTATACCACATGCACAGCCTTCCTCTCATCCACCAGGCGAGTCACATGGTCATAAAAGGAGATCAGGTTGGTCAGGCAGGACCTACCCCTGCTAAACCCATGCTGGCTGGGCCTGATCTCTTGGCCGTTCTGCAGGTGCCGCTTGATTGCACCCAGTATTATCTGCTCCATAATTTTACCTGGGACCGAGGTCAGGCTGACAGGTCTGTAATTACCTGGATCATCCTTACGTCCCTTCTTGTGGATACAGTCCACAGGATACAGTCCTTCACGAACTGCTGCATTTCAGGTCTTTACCACGAGTTGCAGGTTTTCAAGGATTGCTTCAGCATGAGTCTTTTCCATGGCATACAATCTTTCTGGAATGGATTGCTCCAGTGTGGACTACTCTGCACAGGCCATAGTTCCTGCCAGACCCCTGCTCCTGGATAGACTCTTCACAGCTTGCTCCTGCATGGGTTCTCAGTTAGCAGCTTCCTGAAGCTTCCATCAGGGCAAATTCACCTCTTCTGGCATGGGGTGTCCACAGGCTGCAGTGTGGATATATGCTGTGGTCCTCCATGGGCTGTTGGGGGGACAACTTGTCACCATGGTCTTCATCATGCGCTGCAGGGGAATCTCTGCTGCAGTACCTGGAGCAACTGCTTCCTCACTGACCTTGGTGTCTACAGGGATGCTTCTCTCACATTTTCTCACTCCTTTCTCTCTGTTTCTGTGGTGTATCATCAACACGGTTGATTGGGTCAACTTTGGCCAGCAGTGGGTTTATCTTGGAGCTGGCAGGAACTGGCTCTGTGGGACATGGGGGCAGCTTCTGGTGTCTTCTGACAGTAGCCACCCCTGCAGCACACTGTATGCCAAAATCTTTCCATGTAAACCCAGTACAGTTGTTTTGAGAGTCATAAGTGAAGAAGTCTGAGTAAGAGTTATGCCTTTAACTGGACACTGTGTAGAAAATGGGAGTCACACCAGACACCTCCAATTATGTCTAGCAAATACAGCTGGGTATAATTGTCTTATACACTGCATAGCATGTCTAAAACTGCAAAGCACTCCTTGCTACAATTCCTGATGTGGAAACTAGCAGCAGCATGGAGAGGCTCACATCCATACTAGTCACCTACATCTCTAGACAAAGTGGCCTTGCCTGTGTTATTTACTGGGAGTGTTAACATCTAAATTATGCCCAGGAATTGTCTGGGAGTAAAGCCAGAATTTTACCAGGGGATTTTTCATGAATTTAACGATATGGATGATTGAATTCCAGTGCTTGGAATTGCTCCTGAACCCTGCTCAGTTACCAGCTAACAAGTTGCTTTGGAGTGTTGTCTGGTCTTCCACCATCTTTTAACTAACATGCCTTTATTGTCTTAGTGCATGGAAATGAATGCTTTAGAGCAAGAAATTAATATATCACATGTAAAAGTAATATGACAACTTTAATGGATAAGAATTTTTTCCATCAAAAGCCTGAAAGATGTGAAATTAGGGGAATTAGTTGTCTTACAGAGTGGTTTCTAAGCTGATTGCAGAAGGAACCTGGATGACTGATTTGGTGTAGATGACTATGCTGGTCTGTACTAGGCAATGCTGCCATAAACAGTGTGCTACTGGCTGCATTCACATGGCCTTTAGCATCTATGTATTATGTTGTGGCAACATCCTAGATACCACATAGTTCTTCAGTCAGATCTTGCACCTCAGTACTATCACTGGACAAATATGATCACAACACCTAATTTTGGCAGCCACAGAAAGGATTCCGGTTCTATTCTCTTCTTTGTACCAGTACCACACAGAGACAAGGCTTTGTTAAAGGGGCTTGTGTAATCATTGCCTGATGCAGAAAATGTGTGGTTCCCCCATGTCTCCTGCCCCCAAATCCCACTCCTGCTACTACTGCTCCCAGGTTCACATTCATACCTCCCTGTTAGCAATGGTTGTTAGTTCTTTGGCTCTTCTGTTATTTGTTTTAAACCGTTAAACATGCAGTAAAATAACTTTCTAAAACCAGAATGATGTTCTGTAAGTCTTTTTTTGCCAGAGGCCAAGAAGCCAGATAGATGCTCAAGTCACCTCAAAGTATAAATGGAGTGCACAGCGAAGAGCACAGAGTGACGTGAGACTTCTCCTTTGAGCATCAACGATCACTTATATCATCCCTTGTCTTTTCTGACCACATCACCTACTTTTGACTGTCTGATAATCAAAGATCTTAACACAGTTCTTTTCACTCCTTTTTGTGGTTACAAGCCTTTATAAAGCAAACAGTAATCACTTCAAGAATTTTGCAATTACTTTTCCAGAAAATTCACTTTTCTAGTCCCTTAACTCTCCATTTTCAGGGTTCTGTACATGGTTAGGTGGGAGCTATTCAGAGAAGAGCTTCATCTAGCTTCCTATTTTGCATGTTCAGCTGCTATCTTGAAATTACCTCCCTGCTAACATTTCTCACCTGTCTCACCTCTCTCAGAGGTGTTATGTGGTGTAATTAGTTTTATTATTACTCTACCATGAAACCAAGCTGACAAAATGAAACTGCTTCCCCAGGCTTTTTCTATAATTTTTCACTGAACTTCAAGATTATTTTAGCAGATAGAACTTTCTTCTGTGCTAGTTACCTAGTCTCAGTACTTCTTCCTTATTCCTTTTGTTTCATTTGGTTATTGTGTTGATAAAGGATACTGATATATTCTGTTATATCATTTTCTACACCTGTCTTGAAAACAGAAGTTACTAACAAAGTGCTGTTACTAGTGGGAGCATTCCCCCATTGTAAGTGAAAAGGGAACAAATAAACTTCCTATTTTTCCACCCACACCCCCCCACACCGCCCCCACAGAGAAAATATGCATAATGTACACATGTGTTTTAAACACTGCCGAAGTCTGGAGAATATAAATGCATGATTTACGTAATGCTTTGATTGAAGTGTCCCATGAAACAGATTTTAGATGTTGCCAAACTGAGAGGTTTGGTGCTTAACAATGGCAGGTTTTCCTCCAGGATACAAATTCAGAGTCCTCAGTTGCACAGGTTAGCTATGCTGAAAATGAACGCGAGTGGGTGTTTCCCACAGGAGTGCCAAAAGGCAACATGCTGAGCCACATCTTTAAGGATGATAAAGGCTCAAATCCACATTTCTTGCAACCCAAAAGAGTGGCATCCCTAACTCAGGCTCCTTACAATAATCTGTTTATTTATTTACAGCTAGACCTTGGTTTCTTTAAGTTGTCAAAGGAAAAAGGAGGAAGAAGGAGATTTTGGAGGAGTGATGTTTACAGTTGCAGTCAGGTAGTTGCTAGCAATATCCTGGTAAAAAAAATGTAAAGCAAAATCAAAATCCTCAAAAATTATACTGGAAACAAAGAGTTTGAAAATGCCAATTATTTTAAAATTTTACATATCCATAGAAAAATCTCACTTGAGCCTGGAATTTTCTATTAGTTCAAATCTTTCAAGAGATTTTATATATATTCCTGTTGAATAACTCTTCATTTATGCTATTATCTACTAAAAAAGTGTTTGAAATATTTTCAAATATCATTTGGACATTATTGATTTGTTATTTTTAATTTTAAATTATATTTTGAATAAATTATTTCCATTCATCATAAATCAAAGTATATTATAAGGCAAACCTTTTTTATTTACCATCTTGGAAGTTTCATGTACAGAATATGATTGATCCATTACATAAATTGTTCTTTCTAGTAATCTGCACTCTATTCAGGTATACTAGGGTTTAGGCCAGAATTTAACTATCGAGGGTTTTTTTTTTGGCTTTTCCTTTGTTACTTTGTTATGTTGGTTTGCATTTTTTTAAAGTCTTCCAAAATCCTACTTTCTTTAATATTTACATTATTTCTTTATATTCATGCTAGTGCCTCCAGGGCACCTAGGTGATAAATACATAATTCTGCTTGCTTGTTTGAGACAAAAGCAACCTTACCCTGATTTATTTTGAGATAGAGAAATAGTTTTGTTATTTGCCTAATAAAATATTTCATATTCCATGTAATACAATATTTCATTTTCCAGGGAATATATTTATAGTTAAATGCATAACACTCTGTCTGAATTTTTCTTTCTTTCTTTCTTTCTTTCTTTCTTTCTTTCTTTCTTTCTTTCTTTCTTTCTTTCTTTCTTTCTTTCTTTCTTTCTTTCTTTCTTTCTTTCTTTCTTTCTTTCTTTCTTTTCTTTCTTTCTTTCTTTTTTAAAATCAGATCATCAGGGAATGTGTGTGCAAGGGAGCCTCTCCTCATTTATATATAAATCTTGATTAATGTTTATTTTACTTGTCCTATCTATCTATTGTCCTGCTGGAAAATGAAACTTTAGAACCTTAGTGTCTTTATTCCAGGTTCTAAAAGACACAATTCGAATGGAAAAAATGGGAGCATGGCATAATATCATATGCAGGTAGCAGGTTATCCTGTGCTGGAATGGAATATGGATAGAGCAGACTGTATGCAGGTTTGGAAGGGGAAACTAATGCTTTTCCTTTAGTCCTATTCTTTTACACTCTTTTGCCTTACTGGTTGATAATTGTATTTTCAAAAATGTACATAAATTAATTCTATTTATGCTTCTATTGTGTGGTCTGCAAGATGCAAACTTAAAATCTGCACATGAATAATCATTTGAATAAAAAATGAAAATTTATGGAATAAACCTTAAGATTTATTTCCCTTCTTGGCCTCCATCACATCTACACAGGTCTGGTTCTGGAAAAGTTCTGTGTAGGTAGTGGAAATGTTAGTGTTGCCTGGATTAAAATCTGAGGAAACTATAGAAAGACAGAACAGAATCACTCCCCGTGTTTCAGGGTATATTGATAAATGGTCTGTCATTAGTAGGCATGTTAATGACATTTTTGCCTGTTTTGCAGTAGGACTGTAGAATAATACTATTGTGTACCAATATAGAAACTAATGTGTTTATCATGTCTCCTAATGCCTGCATGTATACTAGCAAATTAAGCAAGGCTAAGGAATCGACTCAAACTCTGACACATAGTCATCTACACCTTTTAAGACTCATAACTTCCTTGGCACAACTTTGGCTTGTGACACTAGACATTCTCACAGACAATGCCCATCCATAATCTGGAGGTCACCATGGTCCAAGGAAAGCTCCCAAAAGGCAGAGTGAATGAAGTCATTATGTTTTGGTGATGCAGCTAGCTGCAGTTGAAACCAAGGTGGAGAAAATAATTTGAACAGGGTTGTTTGGGGGTGCTTGTCAAGCAAGTGATTAAAAGAGCTAAGAGTGAGGCAATAATCTTATCACAGCTCCAACCATGTATGCTCTGCCATACTCCTCATTTCAGGGGAAGCTGGGTACTTTCTTTGTTGCTGATAACGGAGAGCCTAGAGGGAAAGAACGTATGTTTACCAGCCCAAGGCTCCTTTATTTCTCTTCTTCGTGTGACATGTGTTAGTCACTGTAGTCCATCTTCTACTCATATAAGTCAAGGACTAAAGTAAAAGCATAATTGCTTTAGGGTCTCTCAGAACTCACAGAAAGACAAACACCTTCCAGGTAAAAGACACCTCCTGTGGCCTGAGCTCACTGATGATGCAGAGAGACTAGGAAAGCTTTCCTGACATCAGTGCTTTAGCTCAGTGACCAAGGCTAGATATGATAAGTTAAGGACTCTTGTCTCCATGTCTGTAGTGGTTTTCGCATGTGAAAGTAAAAAGGCCTTAATTGAAGTTTATGTGAAATTTAAACACTACTTTGAGGAAAATCAAATAACATTATTACTACCTCTCATTTCTTTAGATTTTGCTAACAGAGGTGAGAACACTGTAGGTGTCAACTACTGAGTTTCTATTGTAACTACTGAGAGATTTATTTTTGCAGGTGCAGCTGTGCCAGTGAAGAGCCTTTCACCACAGCCTACTGTAACTTCATGTCATTGTGTCCCTGCCACCATATCCCTTTGATCTCTGTTTCACGTGCTTGAAATGTAGCTACCAAAATTACTTCAGTCTCCATGAGCCTAGTTAACAAAGATACACTATTTTTAAATTCACCTGTCCCAGTTTCACTGAACTGGGTTAAATCAGGATCAAGGAACAGCTCAGCTAGATGGTCAAAAGGGCTGCAACCTTTCTGAGAGGAGCAGGGTTGATGTGAATAGCAATGTCTACAAAATGGAATTATATGTCTAGAATAGGAGAGCAAAAGAGTCTGAAATATTCTGTTTGTGAGTGTACCATGAACAGTATCAGTCCTAGCCTTTGTATAGAAGCATATATGTGACATTTTTGTATGCAGGAATCTTTCTTTTCCTTTATTCACCTTTCAACCAAGATAAGAGGTATTGTGCCAGAGGGATCACAAGGACTTCAGTTTCTGAGAGCCTTTAGAAATGCAAATCATTGCTGTAGGTGGAAAAGAGATCCCACAGCTTAATTGCTTCTGGGACCCTGGGAATCCCAGCATATTACAGAATCACAGAATCACAGAATGTTTGCAGTTGGATGGGACCCTGGAGGTCATCTTGTCTGACCTCTCTACTCAAGCAGGGAGACTTAGATCTAGCAGCCCAGGATTGTGTCTGGACAGCTTTTGAATAACTCCAAGGAGAAGAACTCCATAAGCTCTCTGAGAAAACTGTGCCACTGTTCAATCACCCTCTCAGTAAAAAAAAAGTCCTTCCTGATGTTCAGAACAAACCTCCTGTTTTTCAGTTTGCACCTGTTGTTTCTGGTTCTGTCACTGGGTACCACTGAAAAGAGTTTTTCTCCCTCTCTCCCTCTCTTCTGATAATTATATAAATTAATAAGATCACTCTGAACCTTTTCTTCTCTGGGTTGAATAGTCTCAGATTTCTCAGCTTTTCCTCACATGTAGTTGCTCCAGACCCTTAATCACCTTGTGGTGCTTCACTGGACTCCCTCCTCTATGTCCATGTACCTTTTGTACTGGGGAGTTCAGCGTCAGACACGGCACTTCAGCTGTGACATCACCAGTGCTGAGTAGAGGGGAAGGATCACCTTCCTCAACCTGCTCTCAAATATTGTCGTGTAAACCAAGTAACATCCTAGATAAAACAATGGTTTCTTATGTATTGACATGCAAGTTGCACGTTTTCAAGTGTTTGTAAGGCACAAAGCAACACTATTCTATAGTAGACAGTAATCATTATCAATGGACCAAATTTCCATGCTGCTGCAAGAGTGTTAGCTAAACACTTCTGTACCTTAGCAGTATAATTTATAACAAAATAATATCTTACCATAATTTGGTTTGAACTTAGTCACTGAAGGAAATAATTTTCAGGTTCAGGCTTTCTGACACGATCATACATGTCTATCTATAGACTACCCAAGCACAGATACTGTCTTTTCCACAAATTACAACCGAAAGTAGCTCCCCTGTTCTGAAGATTCTAATTGAAAAAAATATAATTTACACAATGGCTTAAGATTCCTTCTGCTTCAAATGTAAGTGAAGATTTTGATTTGTCTTATCACTAGTTGACATGGACAAGGAGAAAGGCTACACAAAAATAAAGAACTTTCAGTAGTTGGTATATCTGGTACAATTTTGTTCAGTCTCTATGATTTTTTTTTCCTCTTCATCTGCCAGGAGATTTGGCATATCGGCAGCTAAAGTTTACCTATACACATAGTCAATTTGGAATAAACATTCTAGACAATATCATATGTGAATGCTGTTATTCTGAAATAATTGTAACTTTAAATGTATATCTTTTTGTTAACATTAAGTTTCATGGATAAATTGATGGTGATGCAGCAATATTTTTTTTACAGTAAAAATTTGGAAAAACCTTGTCTTTATACCGGATGAAATTTAAATACATTCTAAGGAATGCATTAGAATAAAAACCTACTGAATAACCAAACCTATTGAAACATTAGGTGAGAGCTTTTCCTTAATCCAACTACAAACCAAACTACAGTAACAGAACTAACAGCAGGGTAAGTTATAAGAATACTGATTTTGTATGAGGAAAAGGGAGGGAAGAGAAAAACATAACCCTTTTTGCCTCAAGACTGATAATAGACTTTACTTCTTCAGGGACTTTAAAAGAGTGGCAGAGAGAGAATAAACCACTTCCACAATGTCCTCCAGTGCTTCTCCTTCAAGGCGTTTCTCCCTGAGTACTAGGTTTACCCCATCATCAGTGGTTTAGGAGCTCTGATAGGATCCATAGCCTTGCTTGGCAACCACAGCATTCTGGGTGCTTTGCTACTTCTTGCTGATAACATGCAATCATCTTCTATAATTGTGTGCCACTTGTCCTAGAGTTCAGTAATGGTTAAAAAGTGTATTTCAGAGTATAGCACATGCTTGAAATCTCAATATTTAGCTTGTCATAGTGCATCCCTCCCACAGTTGCACAGAGTCACAAAGCATGCTGCATATATTCTCTAACACAGTGATTTATAAAGGCATGCAGTTTCCACAGAGGCACACATGCCTTTATAGTGACAGAATTAGATCATCTAAAGACCACCCTAAAAGGGATGGGTTGCAGAAGAGGGCAAATTATTAATGTAGAACGTAATGAATAAAAATTTTTTTTCTTAGGTAAACACTCAGATTTCTGTAATTAAATTAGAAAAACAAAAGTTGCTTCTAATGAACATAGAGATTCTGAGTAATTTGAGAATACCATTACGGACCTTTTCCCACATGCCCCCTTATGGAACTTACGTCTGGGTGTTCTTCTTTACAGTAAACACAAAAGAATACAAGAATAAAAGAATATAAAAGAATACAAGAATAAACAAAGAATAAATTATATTACAAGTGCTATAAGGCAAGAAACAAGATATCTTAAAATATATATTTTTAAGTCTTTTATTCCTTTACTATCCCTGAAGCGGGTAGGTTATTAGTAATAAAGGATATGCTGCAATTGTAAACAGACTACATTTTGACATTGTGATAGAGAAGATATTTCCTGAAAATTTTCCCCTAAGGACATGGGTACTTTGCTGTGCCTGGAAAATATTCTGTGTAAGCATTAGGTGTGAGAAATTTGTTTCCAGCACTCCATGCTATAATGTTAACCTTCTACTGAAGGTTTCCTTCCTAAAGAGCACCTCAGAAGAGCAATCTCATAAAAGAGGATTTCCTGTACTTATCTGCGAAAACTGATATTCCAGCATCTTCTCTCTGTATGGTGAAATATGAGTCTTAGTCCGTAATCTTGAGAATTGGCAAGGGAACTGAAGAGAGCATGTAGTGTCTCAAATAAATAGTTCTGTCTCTTGGGTGAGTTACTCCAAGAATTTCTCTCTACTGCTAGAACCCTTGTGGTCTTAATTCACAAGGAAAAATAATGCAGTGATAAAGACTTTAGGCTTGAATACCAAGGTTTAGTTCCTTGCTAATGCTGAGCACATAAATAGGCTGTTGTTAAGGTACTTGCATGTGACTATAAATCTCAGCTTTTACTTTTTTCAGAAATGAGTCATGGATTATTACAGCAGTTCCAAGCAAAGTACATTAGCCTACAGTGAGAACTAGTGTGAAATTTCCTTGGTATTTCAGTGCTGTGTGTAGAAATATCCAAAGAATACAGATACATTTTTGGAAGATTGCTCACTATCTTAGGATGACATACACCATGCCTTCACTTTGTGAAGATCTGTATATAAGTTCTCTTTTATGGTCAATGTAAATAAATCAGCATTTCTATTCTAGGATTCCTTTCATCTTACAGGAGATGCAGAATAGGGAAGATGAACTGTACCCGTTTCTCTCCATTTGCTATAAAAAGAGCTCTTGTGAACAACCTAGCTTGAGAGAGGTTCATTATAGGTGTATAAGTTAGGTGATATAAATTCCACGGTTAGTGAGATCTTCTCCTATCTGTAAAACAGGGATGACATATTCCTAGCAGATACTGATGGGGTAGTTATATAATATTTTTTTTGGTAACATTTGAGTATTACCAATACAGGTAAGTGCATACTCTATGTGCAAGAAAGAGAGAAAAAGGTGGAATGAATCAGCTGCTGATAAGTTAATGACATAAAATCAAGGTGAGACGTAATAAAATTTGACTTCTACTACAAGGTCTGAGGTGAGAGTCTGAATGACTGATTTCACATCAATTCTGAGTTCTTTAAGCACTCTCAGATCTGCTTGGTGACATTGACAGTACAGATTTACATTGCATACGGCATAGTGGTTTTCCTATCCTGAGGGCTTTGTCACTCTCTTTGTAATTTTAAACAGTCTTTACTTACAATATCTATTAATTTTTACTTTGATTTTAAATGAGTATGTCCATAACCACTATTTTTTTCCCAAGGAAGAGAAGTAGAAATAAAAATGTTGACTTAAATATAAACTAAGTGCTCAAAATTTGGAAAGATGAGCGCACACACAAGAAGTTCTGAAATGTAATGAAATAGAATGATCTTTGGGTGATTTTATTAGTTTTCTTTGTATCTATGTTTTTAACAATACTACACAGAAACGCTTAGGATCCTACCAATGTGAAAATATTGAACTGCAAGCTCTGTCAGAGAGGTGTAAAACACTGTGAACTAATAGTCTCCTACACGATCACAAATTTTAAAAAGAATACAAACAACAAAAAATCACCCCTACTTAGAGTTATAGTCCTTATTCAGAACTAACCTCCTCTTTCTTTTGATATAGATATATTCCTTTTTGATCTAATCCATGGGAATATACAGAAGACTTCACTGAACTAGGTACCACTCTTCTTAAAATTAAGTGAATTCTAAGTCGGAGGCTGTAAAATTGGCGGCTCTCATTATATCACATCGAGTGAGACATGAACTAGATACCAGCTTGTTAAAGAAAAAAACAATAAAGGCAAAATTATCCACTGTTTAGTTAAAAGGAACAACAACTTACATAATCTTTCCCCTACATGCAGTGTACACTAGCGGGAGAAGATCAATATTTGGACAAATACATGCAAACTCTGCGGGGTACTTAGAGACCAAGAATGACCCTACAGGCTACGTGGACTGGGGACACAGAGAGAAAAAAAAAGTGATGGACTGGCAATCCAATGTGGCACCTTAATAAACAAGTCCATAAAAAGGATCAAAATATCAAACTTAAAAAAATTAACAATAAAATAAATCCTGGGCAACTGTAATCCTCTGAAGGAGTTCCTGTGAGATGTTTGTGTCTTCCTAATCAGTACATAAAGGTTGCACTGAGTCACGGTACCACATTATAGAAAAATGTCATCTGCTTTGGTGGTGAGGCTGTGTCAGAAGGTTTTGTAGGAGAACCCTGCTACCTTTAAAGGAGACAAATTTTATGCTTGATTTTCTGTAAGGAGTGATAGGACAGTTTGTGATCTGCAGTCTGTTTCCACAGTAAATAAAAATGGCAGGTGAGGCAAGATGTGAAGGATAGTCATAGGTGCTGCTGCTGCTAAAGAACCACCTTGGAAAAAAATCTCTTGGGTTATTCCTGTGCTATACCTCTGAACATTCCTACTACCAATCAGAAGAGCTCCCTGTAAAGTTCAGGTTTCAGTTTGATAATCGGTTCCCAATCAATAATTCCCAACCAATATTTCATGACTGGAAGTTTCCTTAATATTTCTTCTTCCTATATAGAATAGAATCTTTTAGGTTGCAAAAGACCTTTAAAATCATTGAGCCCAACTGTAAATGAAACACTGTCACGTCCACCACTAACCATGTCCACAACTTTATGTCCTTTAAATACCTCTAGGGATGGTGACTCCTCCAGTTTCCTGGGCAGCCTGTTCCAATTCTTGGCAATGATTTCAGTGGTGATTTTTTTCCTAATATCCAGTCTAAACCTCCTCTGGCACAACTTGAGGCCATTTCCTCTCGTCTTAGCACTTGCTGCTTGGGGGGAGAAACCAACACCTTCCTCATTACAATCTCCTTTTAGGTAGTCGTAGAGAACGATAAGGTCTCCCCTTAGCCTCCTTTTCTCCAGACTAAAGAACCCCAGATTTCTCAGCCACTCCTCACAAGACTTGTTCTCCAGACTCTTCAGCAGCTTTGTTGCCTTTCTTTGCATATGCTCCAGCACCTAAACGTATTTCTTGTACTGAGGAGCCCAAAATTGAATGTAACATTTGAGGTGTGGCCTCACCAGTGCTGAGTACAGAGGGACAAAGATTTCCTAGTCTTGCTAGCCGCATTAGTTCTGATAAAAGCCATGTTACTAGTAGCACGCTGGTGGCCTTCTTGACCACCTGGCGCACTGTTGACTGATGCTCAGTGAGCTATTGACCAGCATCCCAGGGTCCTTTTCTGTTAGGCAGCTTTCCAGTCACTTGTCCCTAAGTCTGCGGCACTGCATGGGGTTGATGTGGCCCACGTTCAGGCCCAGGCACTTGGCCTTGTTGAATCACATGCAGCATTGGCCCATAAACACAACATGTCCAGAACCCTCTGTAGAGTCTTTCTACCCTTAAGCAGATCAAATGAAAGGTTTAAAATAGAAAAACATAAAATGAACTAAAAAAACCCTCCCAAGTATCAAAGGAAATCTGTCATGTTAAACAGGAAAGCAGAATACACTCTTCGAAGGAAAAATGTTTTTTTTTCTCAATATTAACTGAAGAGTCTGTTGAATAGTATGCATGTTATTTAGTGAAAATTCAAGCTTAATTACAGGGTTAAAATTCAACATTTGTCTCTTTTCTCAAGTTCTTTTTTGCACTGGAGACTTTAATGGAAATTTTTAATCATACTATTATTTATTAATGTTTTGCATGTTATTTATTTAACCACCTTGACTAATAATATTCTCTAGATATATCTATAATTAACATTCTATATCAAGGGACATTGTCAAATTCAGTTTGACCTCTCCTTTCAAAACAAAACAAACATTAAAAAAAGTCCAAAGCTTTTGTAAATTTCAGCCCAGTAAGTTTTCTGTTGAAATAAAGATGTCATCTGAAATCTGATATTCCTAGCAATATTCATGCAGTTTTCAACATCTTTATTTTTGGTATTGCAGATTAAAAGCTTAAAATCCATAAAAGAAATGCAGACAGAAAACAATAAGGAATGAAAACAAATAAAGCAATTAAATATCTAGTCCATTTAGATTTTCAAAAGAAATATTTAACTGTTTTGTCACATACTCTCACTTTAAGAAACCGCAATCCATGAAAGACAAGCCATCACAATCCCTTCCTTCCTTCCTTCCTTCTCCCAAAGATACTTCAACACACTTGTCTCCACTTGTAATTTATTTCCAGGCTATAATCTTGATAGGAACTAACTCATATCTTTCTCTTTGGGAAGACATAGCTTTAGGCATTGAAATTTGATATGGGTAAAACACAATGATTTCTTAGACCCAATGTGAGATACGTAGCTTAATCTGGGTAATACTTTTTTGAAATTCAAATCAAATGATTGCTCCCATCATGCTTCATCTCTCTACCATCTCCCATATCCAACATCCTTGTTGCTTATAAGGATGGGGTGTTGGTGAAATATTAGCATAAAACTATGCTTTTCTCCAATACAGAGTAGGGAAACAAGCAGGATTGATTAGAAGATAATTTAATTTTCTGTTTGTAGCCTCACTGAAAAAATAGAGGTTCTCTGTATGTCCTTTTATCTTGCATTTAATGTCAATGCAACAGAACTAAAATTCCCATCTACTTCTGGAGCAGACCAATTTGGAATCATCCTAGACTTTCTTTAAGTAAGACCTTAAAATATAACAGTAATGATTTTTAGAAATATACATATTAAGAAGTCTTATTGAAAGCCCCACATTTCTTTGTAATCGGTTCCCAACGGATGATCATGAAGGGTGTATAAATATTTGAATGTGTTCACATCAATCAATATTTCCATTTTCTCCTTCATTCTTCAATACTTTCAATCTGTTCTGTTATCCAACTTGACTAAATGTTTATGGACTCATGGCTCAAGCTTTACTGCACTGGTACTGTTTCCATGAAGGCAGAGTACTGAGGAGAGGTGAAAATTTCCCACTGATGAAAAACCTAAGAACATCATTACCAAATATCAGATACTCCACACAGGCGTGGGGAGGGGTAAAGAGAGGGGAGAACATGAGTAATCAAGCTTCATTAATTCAATCAGTTTATTTTCTCATTTTTTCCCTTCTCAGTTCTTATGATCTCAGCACAACGAGTCTTCTTCAGAAATCACAGTTTCCCAGACTAAATAGGATTTGTTTTTTACTATTGTAAAATGATATATTTTTTCTCTTTATAAAGGAAGAAGACTTTTAAAATGCTTTCAAGTGCTCTCTATTCATCTGGTCAGGTGGGGATACTCACAGTAGCAGGCTTATTGCGATAAACTGGTCACATTTTAAAATCCTTTTTCATTAAAAATATTACTAAGAGATGTGAAAAAAAACACAGACCAACAATGTGTCAGTTAAAAAAACTTCCCTCTTAAATTCTAACAGAGACGTGAAAAATCTTTTCCATGGACACATGCCTCATGTCAACAGAATGTGAACCTGCAGCTCAATGTGATGTAGCATCAAGAATAGCTAATGCGTTGCTCTTCCTTACATCACTCTGTGTGCTGGGGGACTGTCTTCCCCACACCACTGTTCTAAGACTTTTATAGTTTTACAATAAGCACCATCAGCTTCCTGATGGTGCTTGTGGCCAAGCTGTATGTTTCAACTTTGTACATCAGAGTTGAGGAGGTACAATAGGACTAAAAGGCCAAATAAAGATCATGGGGATTAAGAAATTCCTGAGAGGAGGCTGGAAGCCTTGTTAATGGCAACATTAAAACTTCCTTAAACACCCTAAGCATTATCTCCTCAATAAATGTGTACGTCATAATATTCTCTGATATTCACTTGTCTTTGGTGTATAGGCTCTCACATGCAGAAGTTATTTTAGGGAAAGATAAGCTGTAATCTCGATTCACATAACCAACTTTTTCTGAAGATGTAGGCAGTATTGATTAGATTTTACTATCTACTTTCACCTTTTCTTTCAGCCCTATAAGGTAGATCTTGTTTCTTATTGCTGTAAGGTGCCTGAATGAGAGGGCCTGACAGAGCAAGAGAGAAATGGAGAGGCTGGGAGGGGAGAAAGGCCTTAACAGCAAGGCAGAAAAGTCAAAAGTGTGTGTTTATTATTGACAGGATGTCAGGCACTATCTGTGGAGCATTTTCACTTCAGATCATTGACAGTAAAAACTCATGCAGAGCAGCATGTGACAAATTGATTTACTTTGCAACTTTCAGCTGACCTTTGAATACATAATAAGTCAGGGCCACAATAAAAGGTCCCTTGCCTCCTTTAATTCTCCCCTTTTTCTCAATACACTGCCTCTGAAATGTCTGCTCAGTACTGTGTCCTTTTGGTTTGATCGATTCTTTAAAAAAAACCTATCCTGAGTAACTGCAAGTAGGATTTCTTAGTATGAACCCTAATTTCTACAAGAAACTTACCCCTCTATTCCACTTCTTTGTTATAAATCATTGAAGAATAATATGTTTCAAGATGATGAAATCAAAATCATCTTTATTTCCTTAGTCATGAAAATTTTTACTGAGTACATTTAATCCTTTTTTTTTGCAAGAGAAATGCAACACTAGAATATTTCACTGCTCATAGGACTTATGCATTTCAATAAAAGGTACTTAAATTATATAAGCTAGTTTTGGTTGGTTTAATAATTGGTCTTCTGTGTTTTTAAAATGTATCTTGTATTTAACTTTCTACAGTTTCTTTTTCTTCTAGTATAGTAAGAAAATTGTCTTTTAGGGTCATTAAACAATGTCCTGAATGGAGAAATGCGTAGCCTAAAAAACCTGCAGACTATGTAAATTTTCCTTCCAAAGACGTTACAGAGAGTCTATTAAGATACTTGGACACTGACAATTATTCAGCAGCTCCTCTGTTCCACTCTGCACAAATATGCAATATTAATGCTAGGGAGAATTTTTATGAGCAAATATCTGAGATGGAAACCACAGTTACTTACAACCTTGAGGGCATAGCGTGAAGAAGCCAGGCACATGACTTGACTTTGTTTGAGGAAATTCAAGAACTGTTTAAAAAGTTGTGGTTTTGTTTTGTGTTTTGGTTTGAGTTGCTTGTTTTATTTGGGATTGTTTCCTTGCTTTTGCCTTGGTTTGTTTTTTTTTTTTGTTTAAAAATTAAAGCCAAATAGACCAATTAGACTATTTCCATTGTGTTCAGCTAATAAAAAAAATTGAAATTCTTTATGTTTTTAGGAAAATAATCAATTTTGTGGACTAGATTTCTGGTTTTGATGTTTCCAATAGAGGGAGGGATGAAAGATGAACAAAGATATTCGTTATTGAAAATGTTTCTTTATTTAAAATAGTAACGATTAAAAGAAAGAAAATAGGCACTTTTGATACTGAAATCCACTCAGCTCTTGCAGTTTACACTGCAATTACCTAAATGCTACTACACACCCAAAAGAGTTTAAAAATCTTTGCTGAATTTTCTGGACTATTATTTCTAATAGATATAATAGAAGATACCTGTGACTTTACTTCACAATAATTTCTATCAGTCTGTCTGTCTATCTATCTTTGTATCCATCCTAAAAGTTTTCCGTGACATTTTCAAACTGCTTTTAATTCTGTCAGTGTGTTTACATATTACACCTACCTCACCCCAGAGACATTTGGAACGTAATGAAGACTAACAGAAAGTTTTGCTCACATTTTATATAAAGTACAAAAACTTGCAAAATATGACAGCCCATTCCTCAGAACATCATGGAAAGATTTTATAGTAGGAAAGATCTGTGTAAGACATCTGGAAAACTTTGTGAGAGGTAGTAATTAAAAATACTGTGCAATGTGATGACAATAATGATAACAAAGAAGGAAGAATTTTACAGTATTAGGAGGCAGCAATTTAAAAAACAAAAATAAAATTTATCACCTCCCTCGGTAGGCTTAAATGCATCAGAAAAATAAATGAGTAAATATTTGTACTCATTTTAATGCTTGCTATTTGTTAATACCTGAAATCTTTATGTCAATATTTTCCATCTGAGGAATGATAGCTACTAAAATAGAGTGTATGTACACTTCAGAAACTTAGGGATCCAGATGTCTAAGCACAGACAAACAGTGTCATTTTGATTTGATAATATGCTCTTTCTAGCTTCTATTTGCCGTTCCTGGGAGCCTGTAACTCCTGCTAGGTGTGTTAGCCCCACACAGGAGTTTCAGATACCTTTGGCAAATCTAAAATGTCAGTAGTCATTCACATCTTGACAGAGAACACTAGCTGTATCATTGCCTTGAAGGATGCAGTGATAGGCACTTGCAAACTTTCAGAGCTTTGTTTTCTGTTTAAATAGAGTTTGTTTCACAGAAATAATTACTGTACTTTCTTTTTCCCCAGAAAGCAAGTTTCTGCTTTTATTTCACTTCACATGCATTAGTAAGTATATATATATATATATAAAGGTGTACTCAGAAACAAGTATCTAAGATCTTTAACAAAATACCAGTTCACAAGTTCAAGTGAAGAAAACATAATTAGACCTTATCTTGGTAACTAGATTTGGGTACGACTCATCCATTTATTCACGGTATCTACCCCTCCTTTTGAAGGTAGAATGCCACTCCTCCAGTAGTGGATGCAGACAATGAGAGCTGATACCTTGCGCAGCCAATACCATTTGATAACCTGCTGAAATACAATTCTCTTTTTCTGACAAATTATTGTTTTAACCTGTTTCTTGTATTAGGATGCCCAACAGGCACCAGGGCAAACATGAGAGCATAGGCTGGGAAAAAGAGATAGATAAAAGAAGGCAGGGAGGAAAAATAGACTGTTCAATGATGTGTTTATCCTATCTGCTCTAATTCCATCTTGATACACAAGAGTTTTTACACTTCAGTAACTTTTCAACAATTCAAAATTCTCACTTGCAGTGGAAAATCTGAAATCCCAAGAAAAGTAAGTGTCTTTATTCATAAGGAATGGGAGAAGGTGTAAGAAAGTTATAAAAAACAGTAGTAAATAACACTTATGCAAATAACAGCTCTGACAATAACCTGACACTAACAGAGACCTTTTATATCCTGGAGCTGCTCCAAGCATTTCAAACAAACATATTGACAAAAATTACTTTTTTATAAGGTAGTGTCTTAAACTAAAGCATCTTTGCTGAATCATTTTTTTCCCATCAGGCCCCTTTTTCTCTTGAAGTAAGAAGTTCTGTTTCTGGTCAGAAGAAGATGCCTTCTCACTTTTTCATTTTATGATGAGAAATCTCCTGTTCACTTCCCTGCTTCAGGTAACGACTCCAGTCTCTAAGGCTGTCTGCAAAGTGTTTGGAACAGCTCAGAAAAAAAAAAGCTGATCAATCTCTAGACCATCCCAAGCTGCAACAGCTCAGCGACCTGGAGAAATAACAATGGCTCTTTCAAGGCAAGCACAGAGCAGATTGTGTCTGTGTTTAACGGACAAATTGAGAGAGCAGTGATTTCTGTGTGGCAGGAAGCTTGAACTTCTTGGCTTCCTGGGTTTCAGTGCTTTGCTAGGCACAGGCAAAGCCTCCTTACTAGGGAGATAAGGAAAGCCTTGATGTAAGGAATCCCTCTGAAGATTCACTCCCTGCACTCTGTTATAAATTGATTTAGTTCCAATCTTAACAAACCAAACTTCTTTCAAATTCTATGAAGCAAGCCCTGTGAAGTTCAAATAACTCCTCTAAGGTGCAGTCCTTGCACTTTGCTTTCAGAAGGATGCTCTGAAAACCTGGGTTTTCGGACATGAAAGATTCTCTGCAAATACCCAGGATTAGCTGATAGTTAGTAATTAGGTTTATCTTATATTTTACCAGTCCTGGCTCACCAAGTAATGGAAATGTCGAGGAAAAAAACCATGAGAGCCTTGTCCTTGCTTAGCAGTATAGAAAATAAAACATCAGCTTCTTAACTGTTGCAGGGGGGTTATGTGGCAAGGATTTAAACTAGGGGTACGACAGGGGTGGCTTGTATCAGAAGAGGCCAGAAGCTGCCCCCATGTCAGACAGCACCAGCTCCAGCCATGTCCAATGTGGACCTATCACAGCCCAAAGCTGAGCCCATCAGTGATGTTAGTAGCACTTCTGTAATATCATATTTTAGAAAGGGTGAAAAAACTTACACAGGAGCTGTAAAAAAAGAAGGACTGCAAATACCAAAGTCAGTGAAGAAGGAGAGAAGGAAGCCCTTTAGGTGGTGGAGCAGAGTCCCCTGCAGCCTGTGGTAAACAACATGGTGATAAAAGTCAACGCTTTGCAGCCCATAAACCACAATGATGGAACAGATATCCACCTGCAACCCGTGGAGGACCCCATGCCAGAGCAGATGGATGTACCCTGAAGGAAAATGCAAGCCACTGATAGTCCTTGCAGAAGCAGGCTTCTGCCAGAACCTGTAGCTTGTGAAGAAGAGCCCTTGCAGAAGCAGTTTCTCTGGCAGAACCTGTGGCTGTGGAGAGAAGCCCACACTGGAGCAGTTTATTCCCAAAAGACTGTACCTCAAGGAGAGGACCTATGCTGAAGCAGTTTTTGAGGAACTGAAGCCCATGGGAATGACCCACATTGCAGAAGTTCGTGAAGGGACCTCATGCTGAAGCAGGAGAACCTCATGAGGAGATGACCCGTAAAGGTCCCTTCTGCCCCAGAGCATTCTATGATTCTGTGACAATATGATTAGGAATGAACTGCATTCCGTATTTTCCATCCCCGCTGCATCGCTTCGGGCAAGTGGGGAAGAGGTGGAAGTGTTAAGAGCAAAGCTGACTCTGGGAAGAAGGGAGGGGCTGGGGAAGATGTTTTTAGTTTAGTTTTTATTTCTCACTTTCTTGCTCTGTTTAAGTGGCAACAAATGAAATTAATTTCCTCCAAATCAAGTCTGTTTTGTCTCTGACAGTAATTGGTGAGTGACCTTGCTGTCTTTGTCTTCATCCACAAGCTTTTCTATCCTGTTTCCTCCTTATGCCTCTTTGAGGAGTAGCAAGAAGAGAGAGGCTGGGTGGGTGTCTGGCAGCCATCCAAGGTCAAACCAACACAACTGTGTTACAGAGAGGAGCTCACTGTAAGAACGAAGATGCAGGTATTATTTCTAACATAGAAGTTCCTGAAGCTGTAGATAACTGGATCAAGAGAAAGTATGCAAGGGTGGATGGATTCTGGTCTCTTACAGCTTTTCCCAAAATATTTGATACAGCCAGAGACTATTATCTATGAGATCTAATCCAGCACTGTTGCTCTTATAATCTGATTTTGTAATATAGCCATATTATTGGTGTTGAAGTATATTTACCATATCCTCAAATCATCACATATCAATCTATCATGTTTTTGGACTGAAAACATTAATAAATATGCCACCATCATGACTAAATTTGTCCTCACAGCAAAGCTGTGGAGCATTAATGTTTTCACAGATGGGTGAATAGGTTGTCTGCCAAGATCAAAGGGGCAATCTGGCAATGCAGTGGTCCAGAAGAGCTTTGGCTCTGATTTCAATGTATTGCAATCTAGACTACTAAAGGTGATAACCAGGGTTGTTTTGTAAGAACTAGAGAACAATCCCTCATCCGTTGTTTGACTATTGTAAATTAAATACCCATTTTTAATTTTTGTACATATTAATTTGAGATATTCAGTCCACCTAACTCACATTAGCAGATGATAATGACATAAACATTCCCACAGATGTGATAGGACCTAAGGAAACAACAGGAAGACTCAAAGTTCTAACAGTTGATCAATATAGACAAAACAACTAAATGAACTTTTTAAAAGTTCCTAAATCCAAAGCAATGAGATTCCTCTGTCTAGGATAATGGCTTGAGTGACAAACCAATACCTTGTTTGGAAAAAAAAAACAAAACATAAAACTCGATATTTATCTCAATTTATAGCTTCTAACTCAGCAGGTGTAACTTAGGTTAGGGTAGTATGTATAATGTAAGTGCAGTAGCTAGTCTAAGAAAAATTACTTTATTGGACATACCACTGGACTATTTTACTCAGATTGTGTATAATTGCAGTTCAGTGTTGAAATTAATGTTCAAATTGATGAACTGAAAAAGAAGAAAATCCGAAGTCTGAATATTAAATGCACTTAAGACAGAAATTCAACAAGCTGGAAGTAATGAACAAGTTTCTGAAAAACATAATATTGGTTTTGTAGCAACCGTCATTCCCTTAGTAACTACAACACAATCCAAACAAGTAAACCTGGGAAATAAGAAAAGGAAAGAAAAAACAGGAGAGGAGAGGAGAGGAGAGGAGAGGAGAGGAGAGGAGAGGAGAGGAGAGGAGAGGAGAGGAGAGGAGAGGAGAGGAGAGGAGAGGAGAGGAGAGGAGAGGAGAGGAGAGGAGAGGAGAGGAGAGGAGAGGAGAGGAGAGGAGAGGAGAGGAGAGGAGAGGAGAGGAGAGGAGAGGAGAGGAGAGGAGAGGAGAGGAGAGGAGAGGAGAGGAGAGGAGAGGAGAGGGAAAAGGAAACACACCAGTCCTTGAATCGATTCAGTTAAGTAGCAAAGGAATTATTTAGAAAGTCTTGAGAAAGGTCAAGTCAGATGAATCGATGGTCAGGTACCGCTTATATATTATAATGACCATTTATTATTAAGAAGATTCCAATGCATGACAAAATTAAACAATATTTTTTCTCCTTGCAATTTTTAGGAACTTTTAAGGTTGGACTTTTTTCCAGCTTCTGATCTGTGCTGAAATTTGAGCTGAAAAACATTGGAATGGTTGATTTATATTCTTCTCCTCAGGCAAGCAATCCTCCCAATATGCCAATGTGGGTTAGAACAATGATAAGATACTCCCTATCAGTAGTCATGCTAGACTCCTGAAAAGTGTGACGGAGGGTACTTCCAGATTCAACCCATCCTGACATGCATGGTTAAGACAGAGAACAGCAACAGTAGTAGTTGGGAGAAAGACGTAAAAGTGGGGATCCCACCTCTGAGGAAGAGTCCATTAGTTTTTGGGACATCACACATGTTAGGGGCATAGGGTCACATCTGACTGCTTAAAAAAATGGAGGTTGCAGCAGCTCCGTGCCCCCAGGTCTAGCCAGCAGCCATGCTGAAAACGCATTCCCTGTAGGCACTTGTATATAGAACACACCTCTACACCACATACATACATCTGTATATGGCTGGACACACAGATCACAGACAGACACATAGTGCAGTCACACAAACACAGATAGCACCAAATCCCTCATCCTGCCTCCCTCTCCGGTCGAGCAGGGCAGATGTCCTTTCTGGAAAATACACAAACATACATCTGTACAAGGGGAATCTCTCCAGCAGCTGGGCTCCGACATTCAGTCTGCCTAGCAGCTGCCCCTGCATCTCAGTATCCCCAGTTGCTGGCATTTTATATCCAGTCTAACTCTACCCTCCCTTAGGTAATCTACCCTCCCTTAGAAATCTTTCTTACATCCAGCCTAAACCTACTCTTCCTTAGCTTAAAATCCTTACCCTGGTTCCTCTCACTACCCTTCCTGATAAAGAGCCCATCCCCAGTTTATTTTATTCGTAACATTCCATAAATGGTGTTAAAGAAGTACACTTGGCAAACATAAATCCGCTGGTCTAATTTGCTCTACTGCTAGCTCTCTGTTTAAATAAAAATATGCAAATATTTGTGTAAAGACTGATATGGCTTTTAGTAGATGTTTCTAACTATTTCAACAGGTTAATTGCAATGTAATTTTCACCTGAAATAATTAATTTCTTACAAATAACAACTCATGACTTATGATGACTTAGCTCTATTTCATTAACATTTGCTAAAGGTCTTTCAGATCCCCAGGTGGAAAATACTAGGGTTTTTTTTTATAAAAGGTACATTACAACACTGTTTTTCTCATTTTGAACTCTCATGTAAAAAATTATACTCACCTCCTTCTGGTATTTATATTTTTTCCAAGGTGAGCATATATTAAAATGACATGAACGCTAGGATTACATTTTTTTAATAAACACTTGATAAAGCTGCAAATATGCACTCTTTGGCTTCAGAGCACCTTTCCTTGCCAATATCATACTGGTTTATACTGCACTATCACTAAGTTCTATATATTTCTGGCAGGGGGCAGCCCCTGGCCTTTTTCCACAGTGCCACCTCTCCAGCCTCCTGCCAGTACCTGGGCATAGTGACACAATACAATCAACATTTTAAGACCAGGTTGTCAGTGTAAATCACTGGGGAAAACCTGATTTATATCAGTGAAGTATTTGTCATGATCTATATAGATGTATTTATTTCTGTTTATTAAAGACCTGGTTTTGTGCTCAGTTGTATTTACGGGAGAAATTCCCATTATTTTCAAAATCCTTTCTATTGGCTATGAAAGAGCAGGCTGTGTTCTATTTTCTTTCACCACAATTGCTTTCAGTCATATTGCTCTTCTTTCTTAAAGGAAGATGCCCTTTAAGAAAATTCCCATATGGGTCAAAAAACCTGATCTGTTTATACTGCATGCCAAGTCATATAACTTGACAAACAAAAGTATGTGTGGAAAAAACACTGCTTCACTGCCTATACTTTAGAGATATATAGTACTTACTGGGTTGTGACAATGCATATACAACCCTTGTAAAACACACTTTTCTGTCATGAAGCACAAGGAGCTTTGAATGTCACATCATTTATCTGATACGCAATACGCACTATCTCAGTGTTCCTCTGTTGCACCAAGGGCCTCTTTTGTCTGTTTCAGATCTTCTCCAAATGGATTCATCTGAAGTTATGTCTGTCACTCTGATTGTAAAAACAGCCCTCCAAGCAGAAAATGGTCTCCCCTTCCTGCAGGATATTCTCCTACAGACTTCACCTGAGGTCACACCCATGCAGGCATCTGCTTGGAAGCAGAAGTTCCTCACTCCTATGCAAGCATCTGACAGTTGTCTACCAGTTGGCATGCAGGGCAAAAAAGAAGAGGTGGTTATTCTGCCTAACATGTATGCGGTGCATAGATATTTGGCTCATGGTGACACAGGGCTGCTGCTCCTTCAACTCGCCCCCAGCCAGCAGCTGTCTCTCCGACACCACTGCCTTTAGATGTTCTGAACCATCTGACTCCAACTGAGACTGGCAATAAGAGTCTCAGCAGAAAAAAACCCTCTGCTAGAAGACAACAAAGTATATGTTTGAAGTAGGAAACATGATAAATGAGAATTGAACACTTGCAACTTCTTGCCTGTCCTATTGGTGATGGAGAGAGGTTTCCATTGTTGCCAGCACCCACTCAGGTACCCTGCTGAGTGGAAGGGCTCATCAGGAAAGCCTGAATATCTTATTTGTTCCCAGCATTTCTTGAAATGGCAAAAGTCCTTGATGTAAAACAAAAATTAAGGATTTTTGCATTTGTAGAAACATGTTAAGTACAAACTAAAGTCATGCTATTAAAACTTGGGGGATGTAGATTTTCAACAAAATTCTGTGACAAGTTCACTAGAAAACATGTGGTGTATGAATGCCTCAGAGATGATCTAGGCAGACATTTCAGCACAGTTGCAAATAGTGTAGACCTTCTCATTGTCACTAATACTTTTACTGTCTTTATAATTGTTTGTATTCAGTGAAGTGCAGCATTAGTGTACATCCCTACTTTTCCAATTAATAAAGTCTAAAAACTTACATAAGTGTGCATATTCATTAAGATATTTCTTGTTAATTAAAACTTGAAAGTGAAAGTTGGGTTTGCTTGCTCGTTCTCATTTCTTTTTTTTAGCAAAAAGGGCAAAAAGGGAACCCATAATGTTTTTTCCTTTTTTTTGTTTTACATTGAATATTCTAATGCTTGTTTTTCAAACATATTTGTTATTTCCCTTTCTCTTGCATCCGTTTTTCCTTTAGTCTTTTTTATTTCTTTTTTTAGATACGAAAAAGAAAAAGGAAAAATACAGGAGAAAGTGAGAAACTAACATAGAAATTAATAGAAACATTCAAAATAGTACAGATAAAACAGGTTTTTGGGAAATATAAAGACATACACATTTCAAAATTGAGTTCTTCGTTCTGAATGCACAAAAGCATTCTGTACAGAATGCATCTAGTACTGAAGTGAGGATGCATACAGTGGTCACGTTAGCTTCTAAAAGAGCATTTTTAGATTGTTTCATAAATGTCTCAATATGCAGCACAATTAAAATCAACAAATAAGCTCTAATTAGGGTTCATAGACAACCAGGTGTGCTAGTGGTTGTGTTAATATTGAAGATAGTTTTCCTGCCCTATGTATATGCTTGGTTTCAAAACAACAGGAGCAAGTGTTCAAGGCGTGAATGAATGTTATTTCAAATGCATGACTTTTTGTCTACAACCTATCATGCCTATTTAATAAATAAAGTGGGAGGATCCTTTGTGTTAAGATTTTGTGAAGGAAAAGAACTCTTTCAGTATTTCATTCACACCAAACACTGTTAAGTGCATCTACACATTTTGTTGCAAGATGTTCTCCAAGCCGTTATTATGTGTAACCTCTACTACACACCACTGAAGTGCTGTTCTTTATTACAGCATTCCAACTCCATGAAAGAGCATTTTTGGGGTGGAAGGGCGTAGCTTTCAAACATGAGCAGAGTGGCAAACAGAGCTGCAGGAATTCCATATACATAACTGAAGTATCATGCTCATAAACTAACCTCCCTATGCCCTATTCACCTCCATAGCTGCAAGAACATGAGGGATAGGTTAGAAGAGAGAAAAAAAGGTGTGAAAATGCTGTTACTACTTTCATACTCCCAAATAACTCTGTAAATGCTTCCCTGGATCTTCCTGCTACCGATATACACTGCAATTCTCCCCCACAGGATCAGATCTGCTGTATATTGCCTCCTTCATTCTGGGAACTCAAAGTGCTTTAAGAGACATCAGTTTCAAGGCCCATTAAAATCAGTGTGCATCTTTTCCTCTAATGTCAAGAGGCTTTTAATCAGACTTTAAATTACTCCCCAGCTTCAACTGAATTTTGAGTTGTTTCTTTCCCACAAATACAGTTTCTCTGCTTGAATCTCATTTCCTGCCTCTCTTTCTAATCTCCTTTTTAGATCCCTTCTGTTGTTTGTCTCTCCTTGCATTGTATTTTGCAACACTTCCCACCCTAATATCATCTGCAAGGTGAATTAACATGCTCCATCTTCCAGATTATTAACAAAGGCACTAAATATATTCCCAGGTGAAAACTGTCCGTGATACACCACAACCCCAGTGCAAGAATTGAGATGCAATCCCCTGTTCCCTACAGGATTATACATGATCCTAAAATCAGTCTCAGCTCATCAAGGAAATCTCGTCAAGCTCATTCAATTCATTTTTTTTGTCTCTAATAAAATAACCTAACACATACAGACAAACACAGAGATAGATGCATCTATTTCTTCTTCCAGAGCGGAGAAAGAGAATGAGAAAAAGTAAAGAAATGGTGGATGGCAGTGTTACATAAAATTCATTTTTTTATACTCATATAAAAATGTATTTAATAGCACTGGCGTGCCACAGAAGGCTGACAAGTTTTTGATTGAATCCAGCCCTCGCTTTATATTTCAGTTCCATCTGTTAAAGATGCCACATTCACAATAATTCATGGAAAATAAAATATTTATTACACCCTAACTACTACAGGTAGAGAATTGTCTTTCTCTGTCTGGTATTTATATTCTCTATATTCAGCTTTAGTCAGATAACAAATCACATTATTATTATTTGTTACATTCCTCAGATAAGCTTTCTATGGTACAAATAAATCATACATTTTCTTAATTACTTACTTGAGGGGGAGAAATCTGTTATTTTGCTGAGCCCTATAAATGGAAGTGACCCTTCGCATTCTAATATCATGGAGTTTTTGGCACAAGAGAGGTCTGGGAGAAGAGAAAAGGCATTATGGAGGAAACATTCGTGCATGGATACACGGGTACAAGAGGGGGCCCCTACTCCTCTCGCAGCAGACAGAGGAGCTCTCAGCTTTACTGCTGGCAGTACTAGCAGCCTGCTGTGAGCAACTGCCTTGTTCATCTTCTGACTGTCTGCGTCCACCACTGGGCTGAAAAAAATGTCTCACCACTAACTCTTTTCTCTTTATTCAGTCAGTCTTGTGAGAACTTTCTGCATCCCATCAGAAAGGGTAAAATTCGATTTAATCTCCACTATCCGCTTCATTCATTTCTAATTTAGTTATGTGGTTATTACATGGGTTGTGTAAGTAAATGGCAGAAAAGCATTTGTGCCATGTAATTATATTTTAAAATTAAAGTAGTAGCAGTTGCTTTTAATAGCAATAACAATTATCATCCCTTCTAGTGTAGTCTCAAATAAGAAATTCCTTGTAATGATTTTATAATGACAATCTTACGTCCATGTCATATTGACATGAATAATAAATTTAATGTCAAAAGAAAAATGATTAAATGATTCTTCATTGAAGGATCATGAATTTCTATATATCCAGATGCTTACATCCAGAGATTTTGTCTTAGTAACTGGAAAATATATTAAAAACTATGATGATTAACAAATTCCAGGGTTTTATTTCTTTAAACTATAGAAATCCAGAAGAGGACTGAAAAAAAACCAAAACAAAAAAACGTAGAGACCTTGACTTAACTCCGAGAAAACTAGTATCTCTAGACAGTTCAGTCTAGACTTATGAAAGGATACTGGGATCCCCAAAGCAGCAGAAATGTGTCACTGAGTACTTTCTGGCATATTGTGAGCCGTGACTCTCTGTGTGCCTAATAAACCCTTATGCAACTTTGGCTACACAGGTTCTGGTGGCAGAACCCGCTTCTTCAGCATCACTTTGGGAACTCCAGGGGCTTAGCCTTCCTGCCCCTCCCAGCCCTATCCTCACCATCAGAGCTGATAGATGTGTCGCACAGCAATGTTTGCAGAGAGTTTGTCACTCAATAAGGTAGAATCTGGTCCTGGCACAAGGAGTGCAAGGAGTGACCAAGCTCAGCTCTCTCAAAGAGATCCTGCAGAACTATAAGGAACTCAATTGAGTCGTTTCCTGGAGGCATTTGGGTGCCTGCTCACTCATGAACTGAGACATCAAAATACCTCTGAATGTCTGCATCTGTATCTCTTAAGTGATCCTTTTGTTTGCAAGGGAGGAATATGTAAAATTTTTTTACATCAGACTCTGAAAATTAGAATAATCAGAGATCTGAGGCATATTCATGCATAAAAGTGATTCTGGCAATCTTAGTTTGGGACTTTTCTTGGGTAAACAAGAACAAAAGAATTTGTGTCCATATTTTTAAATTTTCTTAACTTTAAAAACAGAGTGGTGACACTAAAACTCCCTGCTGGAAATGATTTATGCCATATGTTAATTTGTGAACTCTTCAGAAATTGCTAGGAAGAGTCATATTGGTTTCATGTAAAATCAATTACAGTGCCTGACTTCCAGTCCTTAGGTGCACTCACCAGGATTGTTTAGCTTCATAATGTAGCTGTAGCCTACAATATCATAGATAACACACTTTTTTCTTTACTTACTTGGGTTTACTATTTGGAATTTAATTTGGACTTTCTCCACTTAGTTTTCTTTCTGTTAGATCTATCAGGCTATAAGCATATTTTCACAAAGAGAGAAGAAAATCCAGACATAGTAAAATATACCGAGAAACAAATTATTTTTCCACCTGATAATAGAAATGTTAATGAGAACTAAAAGTTAGTTGGACATTAAAGAAAGGAGCCATGAACTTTCATTTAGATGTAAATTCACCACAGTGCATTCAATCCGACTATATTCACAAAATGCAGCCAAACTACACATGCAATTTCATACGCTAATAAACAAGGGTTATTAGCTGCTCTCCATCCACTGAACAATGATTAATCCCACTTCAAAGATAGAAAACATGGGGAAAGGCAATTAGATATTGAAGTACAAATGTCTAGTTTCAGTACATACCCCCAGCTGTCTCGGGTATCTGTAGAGGGCATGAAATTAATCTAAAAGGCTTATCAGAGGCCCTCACCTTTGTGATAGGAAAGTTGCATGCCAGACCAGTTACTCCAGGAGTCTGACGCAGCATTACAGTTGCCTGAGTAGTTCCCTGAAGGAGGGGCATCACTAGAAGTCACATGGACAGTCTTCCTAAAGAGCAAAAGCAGAGGTCATGATGTCATAAGCCAGTTTGGTGTTTGATGACTAAATATTAGATTTATACTTTTGGAAAACAAAATTGAAGTTAGTCATTCTTTTATTTCAGCTCAAGAACAAATACTTATCAAATATTTGTGTGCCCCTGTTCTCCTTTCCCAATGAGTCACTTGATGCTCACTCTACTAACATTGCCCTTGACACTGCTTTTAAACCATTGTTCAATTTTTTGTGGGTTTGTGCCATTTAGACTGTGTCAAATCATGCCTTTGGAGCTGTCATTATCATTCATGACAGCTAGCAATATTTCTCTGTGTTTTAACAACACGAGAATGATTTGTCCCAACTCCAGGCTACTGTTTCATTAAGTAACTTATCCAAACCCTAAGGAAATACTATTCATCAGTTGACTTTTATATTCTTTTGTTGCTATTCTTTGGCACGTATTGTGCACATGCAAAGACCTAGAGCTCTGAAATGCCAAGAACTTTGGCTCTCTGTGACGAATTCCACTGGATAATATCAAAATTACAACCAAAAGAGATGCCTGTTTTCCTCTGGGACTTCAATGCAGAGAAAACCTCACAAGGTTTGAGTCTGCCCTAGAATATACAATCTAATACTGTATACAACAAAGCAAAATACAGTACAGACTTTCTTAAACAGCACACAAATGCTGAAAATTTAAATATTTAAAGAAAGCTAAATGCTGCAATTATCACTATTTTTTTTTCAATAAAATATTCTTATTTAAATTCTGAGATGCATCCTTAAACCTTCTGAGCAGTATTTCAGGAAGAATTTTATTTTATGGAGGAAAGGTTGATCTGTTAGAGGGTAGGATGGCCCTACAGAGGGACCTGGACAGACTGGAGAGATGGGCTGATTCTAATGGGATGATGTTTAATAAATCCAAATGTCAGGTACTTCATTTTGGACACAATAATCCCATGCAGAGCTACAGACTGGGGACAGAGTGGCTGGAGAGTAATCAGGCAGGAAGGGACCTGGGAGTGCTGGTTGACAGGAAGCTCAACATGAGCCAGCAGTGTACCCAGGTGGCTAAGACAGCCAATCGCATCCTGGCCTGCATCAGGAATAGTGTAGTGAGCAGGACCAGAGAAGTTATCGTCCCCCTGTACTCGGCACTGGTCAGGCCACATCTTGAATATTGTGTACAGTTCTGGGCCCCCCAGTTTGGGAAAGATGTCAGGATGCTGGAGTGTGTTCAGAGGAGGGCAACAAAGATGGTGAGGGGGCTGGAGCACAAGCCCTACGAGGAGCGACTGAGGGAGTTGAGGCTCTTTAGTCTGAAGAGAGGAGGCTCAGGGGAAACCTCATTGCTCTCTACAACTACCTAAAAGGAGGTTGTAGTCAGGCAGGAGTTGGTCTCTACTCTCAGGTGATCAGTGACAGAACTAGAGGGCATGGACTCAAGCTTCATCAGGGAAAGTTTAGGCTTGAGGTTAGGAAAAAGTTCTTCACTGAAAGGGTGATTTGCCATTGGAATGCTCTGCCCAGGGAGGTGGTGGAGTTGCAGACCCTGGAAGTGTTTAAGGGGAGATTGGATGAGGTACTGATTGCCATGGTTTAGATGATGGTTGGTGTTAGTGTTGGTTTTGGTGTTAGTGTCGTGTTATAGGTTGGACTTGATGATCTCAGACGTCCTTTCCAACCTTATGATACTGTGATAATGTGATTTATGGGAATATTTTACTATCATTGTCTCCCTGTGTATACATGATTTCATCATTATTATTGTTCTCGTAGTAGTGGTATTTGAATAAACTATGTGATAGAATCACTTTTTTTATTAGAACTACATATACACTAAGTGCATTTACTTTCACACTGGCATGGCACAGGGACTAAGATTACTCTACTTACATATTGCTCAATGTTGAAACATATTCCCATACATCACTTCTTTATTGTATTTAAGGTACAGCGTTAGACTTACTTACAGAAAGGAGTGTAAAATGCCTGTATAGGATACATCATGATGTTGTTGTATTCAGTTTTATTAATACTTCAATAATAAAACTTCGTGTGTGATTAACATTTTTGAGGTTAATGTTTTTTATTTATTTTTACTGCATCTGAAGTAAATGCTGAAATCCCCTCCAGCAAATCTTCTGCTGCAATCTGTGCCATACGTTTTTGAAACTCTCCCTAATGTTTTTGCTTAGCCAGTCAGCTCCCAGTGTCAGTGGAAGTTTACATGACTGTGTGGTGAGAAAGAAAGTAGGAAAACCTTCAAGATCTGGCCTCAGGTTATTGGCAGTGAAGTCTCTGTAGTACTTTTGTGCCTCTGAACTCTAATTGTCCTGAAGCTAAGAAAAGTTCACATTCCGGTAGTGGAGCTGAGCCAAGTCTAGTAGTCCTAACCTTAGCAAAAATCTCACTGAGGCATGGTATTTTCATCTGATTAAAAATTTCTGGATCTGGCCTGCTCTCTTTTAACTTTGTATGTGTTCACTTGCCTACACTTAGGAAGTGGAGGGCTGTAAGATCTCAATCCCTTCACTGAGCTGTTGTTGAAATAAATGTGAACAGGTCCTGTGGCTTGAAATATAGGGCACAATTTGTGAAATGTTTTTGAAATATTTTTTGTATTAAAATATCACAAAACTGCAAAGACATGGAAGTCTTAGAAAAAAAAGCTGCTTTCAAATAAGATAGTTTCTTCCCTCAGTGTTTTAGTTTAGATCTGAATGCTCATTTTTGAAAATCTAATGAGGTTAATTATGTCCAGATGGTAGAATCACATCCTTCTAGAAAAGACAAATCAGTTGGTGACAAAGTCTTTTTCCTAGGGATGAGTGTTACAATACACTTTACATGATACAGCACTAGCAAGGCTGTTAAATGAAAATGTGGAAAACAGCTTTATTGTTCTCATGGAAAAATGGAGACACCAATACAAAAATGCAGAATAACTTCAAACCTTTCAAATTTTGAAGAAATGGGACCTGTGTTTGCATTACTTTGAGAGGAACTCTTTGTCTTAGGTTTACTTTGAGGTTTTCTAAAACAAAAAAAAAGTCATGAAGCATAAATTACATGTCTTTCCAACAGGCACAATACTCTCACAATATTCATAACTCTGCACGTATTTTGAAATTATCTGTTTAGAACCTTGTGCTATGCCCATTCACTTTTCAATATTTCCACATCCAAGGATATGTATTTAAAACTTCCTACAGTCCAGATGTGCAACAAAGCTGGTGATGAGTCTGGAGTATAAGCAGCTGAGAGAACTGGGGTTGTTTAGTCTGGAGAAAAGGAGGCTGAGGGGAGACCTTATCACTGTCTACAGCTATCTGAAAGGAGGTTGTAACAAGGTGGGTGCTGGTCTCTTCTCCAAAGCAACAAGTGATTGAATAAGAGGAAATGGGTTCAAGTTGTGCCAGGGGAGGTTTAGATTGGATAACAGAGAAAATTTCTTTACTGAAAGGGTGGTCAAGCATTGGAACAGGCTTTCCAGGGAAGGGAATGAATAATCATCCCTGGAGGTGTTTAAAAACCGTGTAGCTGTGACACTTCAGACATGGTTTAGGAGGCAGTGTGGTGCTGGGCTGATAGCTGGACTTGGGGATCTTTGAGGTCTTTCCCCACCTTAATGATTCTATTATTCCGTGATTCACAGGATGCTACCATCTCCCTGTTTTCATACATCATCTTCAAGGTTCAGAGGTAAATGCACTTTCCTGTTAAGTAGACTTTAACTGAATACTTCCACCTCTTTTTTGACTTCTGTCTGTCAGTAGTATAACTGTCATCATTATCTGTGAATGTTGTCATCTAGGGGTTTCTGTTGCTCAGATGATATTTTAGGCTTTTGTTGGCTCTATTTTATTCTTATTTGAAATATTTTCTTGGTTAATGGCATGAATTCTTCTGACAGTTTCAAAGGAATTGTTTTGCTGACCTCAGCATATCATAGTTTCTTGCATGAATGCTGGTATTTTTTCTATCCTCGCGATCCTTTTCAAGTCCTTTCTATGAGTTATCCTCACTATGTTGCTCTTCCATTTATTATTTGGTCAAACAACTTTTTGAAATTTTGCCCAACTTTTCCCTCAGAACTGGAGAATAAGTGACTTAGAGCTCTTCAGGCACTGAGAAAGATCATTTGCAGAGTAGCAAGAAACTCCATTTTTTCTCATTCCTGTAACTGCAAAATAAAGCACAGGTTATTTTTCCTTTTGTGCTAAAAAGCAAAATCATAATGATCAGTGTCATTTTTAAGCTCACACTATGGCAAACAGCAGAGGACGTGGCTGTATATCTACAGCCTATTTAAATACCGGTGTAAAAATGACAGAACTGTACAAATGCTATCCTTGTCTTCTCTACCTCCAAATGTATAATACACTTAAATTTTTACATACTCCTCAAAACATCAGGCAAAATTGTGTGATTTATATGAAAAGCCATTGTCATAAATCAGCACAAGATGATGCACATCAAGTCAAAACCGTTCTTGGTAACAAGATAGGTAAAATCAGTCACGTTGTTGAAATTAATGATATTATTGCAACCAAGAATGTTCAGTCTGGAATGTGCTTATTTCCATATTTAAAGGGATGAGGCTCAAAACCTTCAGAATTCCAGAACTTCTCCTTCTTCCCCAAAGAAAGTTAATAGTTGTTATAATGTTGACACTCACAAAAAAGCAAAAATATCAGGCTGTCTTCTATGTTGTTTTCAGTGTTCTATCCGACATGGTATTCTTCACTCTTTGGAGAGGCCTGATGGATCTGGATTGTAAAAATGATGACGACCAGATTATATATTGCCTATTTACAAATATTAACTGTTATTATCAAGAAATAAATATTCTCAAAATTACATAACAAAAGTAAATTAAAAAATTGACAAGAAAAATAATAAACCGACCTCAAACCAAATGTGCATCTGGTCCACTTTTTCACATTAATCCTCATTCATATTATTTATATTAGATACCATGAAATTTTATATGCAATTTAATGAGTTGTGTACATGGCACACTCACAGATATTTTCTGATGAGATGCGATTTTCAAGAGCATGTTAGTTTCCTGACTGCAATCATTAACCACAACCTGATTTATGATTCAGCTGAAATAACCCATCTGTTTCTGAGAACAAAACAAAAGAAATGCAAAAGAAAATAAGGGGTTTTTTTCATAGCAGAACTCTTTCAGCAGTTTTATTAAAGAAATATTTTACTTTTTGTTGGGTGTATTCTGGAGGTAGTGAAAGAATATTTGCACCTTTGCAAAAATTAAACCAAATATAGGCATGTTATCCTGAAGTCTCTCTTTGCATATGCTTAAATTCGATGTTTGTCTCTTAAATGCATTAAATTTTTAATTGATTAAGAGGCTGGTGCAAATCTAAACTGCAGGAAACAAGCAAAGCCGTATCTACTATTATCACCCTTATCTAGGAGGAGTTAGAGGGGTGCTGGGAAAAGGGAAGTTATATTCATACAATATGACAAATATGGATGAAGAAGAGTCAGGAAGGATAGGAAGACTGAGAGCAGAGATTAGATTTTGTTGAAAGAGTGGAATTCTTTTCCAAACCAACATATCTGCATACGCAATCTGCCATCTGTCTAAGTTCCAACTGCAGTCAATGAGCATTCAGTTCAGCTGATCACATATCACAGTTTGTGGCCATTAGCGATACCTGAAGACATCCATACTAAGCTGTCAGACAATTACCTAGTACCTATAGTAAATCTGCATCCTTGTGGCGCAGCAGTGAGGGATATCCTAAAGGCCCTCAAATGGCCTAGGTGAAAAATTTTGTTTCTGCAGCTAAACCATGATTTAGCAATCTGTCCTTATTTACTACTGGAGTATTGAGAACTGCTCAGCTGATTAGGCAAAAGAGTTTTAATTTAGTTGTTTAAATTTAGGCATATAACACCATTTGAATGTCATAGGTTACCCCAAGATCACGACTGGGATATCCATACGAGGCTCACAGATATGACAGAGGAACATCCTATCAGAGCCCCGTAAGGGGTAAGGAAGGTAAGGAGGAATACTGTAATGTGTCTGAAATGGGTATTCCTGTTTTATTAAATAAGTGAACAGTATCCTCTGCATCTGCTCTCAAATCAATTATATTCATCACGAGGTTTCACTAACTAAATCCATACTGGCTATAACAATACCTTTCTTGCTCACGGATGGACACCAACAAATGCACACTGAAAGTCAGATACCTTACTTTTTGCAGGACTCTCACCACAGGAAATCTGTGTCGTTGTTGACCTTAGTGCCATTTCAGAAACCCTAATATGTCCATGCGGCTGCCAAGGGCAGGTATATGAACACTGGGCCTACTTTCTCACCAGTGTGTGCATTAGAGGATTGTGGGGAAAGGCAGAGACACAAATAAAGCAGAGCAGAAGGAACTGCATCTGCAAAAGAGATGTTTTTAAACAAGGGACGTGCCTTTCCAGAAGAGGAGGTGTTGCTTGCAACCCGCACATCCTGACAACAGATAGGTGTACAGTTCCACGTGTGTGCGCTTGCATGACTATGTCTAGGAATACAACCTCTTGAATAAGATATTGAATGGTGTTTAGAATACATAGTTTTATTAACAGCTTACAAGTCTCTACTATTGTGATTCATCTGTTATATTACTCTTTTTATCCTTAATGCCTTGTTCACTTCTTTGGGGTTAATTTGATATCATTAAGAAATCAAAACTTCTTTAAACCTGATTCTGTTGCAGAATTAAGTTAAATGAAATACAAGATTTTTTCCTGATACACCAACTCATAGAGGGGGATGTAACTGATCTAAAGAGCAAAACATTCCTCTGGTGTGGATATTTTATTTAGGATAGAACAGATGCTCAGATTTATGTTGTTTTCCTGTATTAGTTATCCCTCTGCAGTAGAAGAACATGAAGATATAAAAATCAAGATCTCAAGCTATGGGAAACACTTAAAAAAGGATTTTCAATTTTTTTATTTCAGTCCCCTTTTAGCCATTTCTCAGTATAATAGTAGAGTTTTCATTACTCTCAAGATTGTTTGGAATAGAAAGCAGTAAAATTCTATTTGTTTCTCAAAAGTGTGCCTCTTCCTAAGAAAATCTGAACTGATATGTCTAAAGATCTCATAACCTGGTCTGTGAACAGGCAGTGTAAACATCTCAGTGACATGAGTGGCAAGTCAAAGTGTAAATCCAGACAGCATCAATACAATCTTTTTGGAAGGAAATCAGTTCCTTATCTGATAAAAAAAACCTCAGGTAGATCGCTGCATTCACATAGTGCATTGAAGAGCCATTAATGCACCCAGCTGGTTTTTTTGAGAAAGCACACATCCTTGTCTTTTCATTTTGAATTCCCATAATGTTCTTTGTCCTTATTTTATCTCGCGGTGACGCTCTTATCAGGGAACAGAGGATTAGAAGCTGAACGTATGTAATTTTATTTTAATAGCTGAGATTTCTTTAAGCAAAGCTGGTGTATATGACTTTGTGTCTCCCTTTACCTTTGCTTCATATAGTGCAAAAATATCCAGGGTAACCACAGAGCTTTTCTGTGTGTAAGAACTCCGTGTTCTGTCAAAATAAGTACAGAGGAATTGTGTAAGCTTCTGAAGGATGAATTGGAGTTCTTCTGAGATCTGTTTTGTTTCTAACCCCTTGATAATTCCCTTAGTGGTTACCAAAGTCCGTAAATGAATGAGAGCTATATTGAGATGTGTCAGTATTAGCTGCAGAAAGCATAGATTTAATCCAGGAATAAGTGGCAATAACCTATTTAGGATTTAGAGGTTCTGTAAAGGACGCTAGCTAATCTATGAATAACTCCACAGGAACCACATTCTAGATAGCCACCAGGGAATCAACTGAATTGGCTCTCATTCCATTCAAACTGAAATTCTGGCAGAGCTATGTGAATCGTAGAGGCAGAAAGGATTTTCAAAAAAAAAAAAGAGTAAAAAGAAGAACAGGTAAGCTACTTAATGCATACATTTCCAGCCTTCTGTCATGTAGCTGTGCCCTTCCACTGGGAGGGAAAAAAAGGAAGGAAAGAGAGGGCAGGAAAGCTCTCTAGAACAGATGCCAAAATTTCATTAGACTTCATGAGATGTCTTGACTCCCCAGTGGACTCTGATAGTAGTTTTGGAGAAGACTATGTCATCAACCTTCTGTTATTGTGTTGAATAGAGTGACTTTGAAAATCTTTGAACAAGATGCTGCGTTTCTGAACTTGAGAGATTAAAGGTTTCTATGAGAAAAGACAATCCTTTAAATTTTCAGATTTAGGAATCCTGAGGATATACAATGAGACTTAGATAATATCCCTGCTTCTCTCAATGGTTGCTAGCGCTAAGGTGATCTATTTGTTATGTGAAATATGAATTTTAAAAGGAGATATGCATGAAGAAATCTTATGTCTTATTTTCTTCCTTTTTTTTCCCCAAGATGTCAATGCAAAATCAGAAGATTGTAAAGCTGCTTGAATTGTCAATAGAGCTTTCTCGGTTTATATTATTTACTCTCTGTCTGTGAGAAACAACATTGGTGGTTTGGTTTTGTTTGTTTTTCCTTTTTTTTCTTCACTTTCTACACAATATTTTGTTGATGAAAATTTCAAAGCATGTTGTACTGCAGAAGACTTGGCATAAACATACTACTGAATGCTGAGACTACCTCATCTAAGGATATCAATTTCTAAAAAGGAAGACTTTGAATCTGTAGTCAATCAAGTAAATGAACAAGTGCATTTAACAAGCAGTAGGAGGATGTTTAATCTACAGTGAAGAAGTATAATTTTCAGTCATTTAAAACCACACATCTGTTCTGTTCTGCTGTAAAGAACTGATTGCCTTCTTATTTAATATAAAACAAGTCACGAATATAAAGGCTGAAGTCTGTTGACACATACCAGTGTACAGTTAGAATTAAGGGAAGAATATTCGGGATCCCTTACTTGGGCCACAAATCCTCCCCAGATATGTCCTGTTCATTTTTAAAATGAACAGTTTATAGTCAATTTAGAACTACAGATACATTTACAATACAGCAGATGCTTAATGATAAAAATCTATTTCTCAAGAATTTCTCCGAAACAGTGCACTGAGTGCAGGATTGTTGGTGATAATGATTTCAATGGTAGTTGGACCAGTTCACATTATGACTTCTATGCTCTTTTTCTTGGAAAGGAGGGGTAGTTATTATCTGAGGCCAGAGGAAGAAGACTTGAGACAGCAACATTTACTGAAGCGGATGTTGAAGAAGTAACTTTATTTTCCTAATAGAAGAAAAAAGGATATTTGAAATAAAAGATTGTACTGCCGATGTCCGACCATGTGCTTTGCCTTGGTTCATTAAAAGAAAGATTTTTCTCATCTTTTAACACAGAAAAAAACGTATTCTGACTTCAAAGATACAAATGGTATGTGATATTCATGTTTTTGTGTTCCATTATAGGAAAATTTAATACTTGGTTATGCAGGTAACAGAAAGGACAAAGTCGGTTTATTGCATGACAGATTAGAGTGGGAAACTTCCACAGTAAAATCATAGGTGCTATATGTGCTGGTTTGCAAAATCATAGAAAATTGTTACAACAACGATTTCTAACAACTGGCATGGCACGGTACTCCCTTAGCAGGTGACAGCTGGGAGGATGTAAGAAATTCAGTGTCAGAGTGCAAGCAGTTTTCTTTGCATTGAAATAGAAGTATTAAAACCAAACTGTATTTGTAATATGGACTGCAAAATATGAGTGTGTCATTGTCTCTGTTGGCATCACAAATGAAAATGTGGGCATGCTGCTCTATTATGTTGATTTCTTTTTCTGTCAATGAAATCACTGTCAAGAATGAAACCGTTTTAGTAATCCTAATCTTCTCTATTTAACTCAATCACGGACCCTCATCTCTGGAGGTATCTCTCTGAAATCTTCCCAGATTCTTTTACCTTATAAACTCTACACTTCTCTGTTTAAGATGATGTCAACCTTCTGGCATTTGTTATTGTAGCAATTCTATATTCCACATGGTGAAATTCTTTTCCATGGTTCAATTTTAAAGAAATAACCTCCCAGAATGTAAAAAAGTATTTTGCTTCCTTTTAGATTACATTTGCTAGTGTTGTAACCAAAACCAGATAACAACAGTAACCATCAACAGTTTTTTCACACGAATTAGATATAGTCTTACTACACCTTAATCAAAACCCATTCTGATGATTCCTGTTGATTTTCTTTGCACTTTAAGTGGATTGCAGCACTGCTCCTTTCCCATCCCTCTTCTAGGGTGTGGTTCCATGATGATAAACTGTTATAATACGCAGTCCCTATGCTTGAACAGGTATAATTGTCATCTAAGATAATTTGGTAAACTGTACCTGAGGTTTCTAGAAAGAGTTTCCCTAGCTTTAAGAAAATTACTGAAATGTCAAGCTACCAGTACAAAGATTAAAAGTCCTTTTATTTTTTCCCATGTGTGTGTGAAATGCAAATTATTTTCAATATAACAAATGTTTTTGAGCAAAAGTTCACTTCTTTATAAAACCCTCAACTTAAAATTTCTGGAAATGAAATAATCAACTCATGCTGTTCCTCGTCATGGCTACTAGTCTAGATCTCATGGTAAGTCTTAGATTCAATTGACTTTACTAAAAAAAAGTCCTGAAGTTATGAGCATAGGCTGAACATTAAACACTGCAACTTTAATGAAGGTCTACAATTGTCCACACATATGCACTTAATGCAATCTTATATGCCTAAGGCATCACAACTTTAGCATCTGTTGCTGTTCAAGAAGCATGTAGGGACTGTGTTGTATCTATCTGAATGCTTCAGCTAGTTTTGGGCATCACAGAAAAGAGTAAATTTTTTATTCAGGAAATTGAATTACCCCTTGATATCTGCCATGTAAATTGCCTTCATTTGAGTCAATTATGGAGGCTGGCATTGTAGTTAGTGTAGATTTCATCAACAGTCATTGAAGTTCAGATACAATTCCCCTAAACAATTCCAAACTTTAGGGCAAGAATTGCACATCAGATACCAATGGTTGAAAGAATTAACTCTCTGCTACCTATGAAGAAAGCCAGAACTGGTCAGCCTGACCTCAGTCCCAGGTAAAATCATGGAGCAGACAATCCTGGGTGCAATCATGCGGTATCTGCAGAACGGCCAAGAGATCAGGCCCAGCCAGCATGGCTTTAACAGGGGTAAGTCCTGCCTGACCAACCTGATCTCCTTTTATGACCATGTGACTCACCCGGTGGATGAGAGGAAGGCTGTGGATGTGGTATACCTGGGCTTCAGTAAGGCCTTTGATACTGTCTCCCACAGTAGACTCCAAGAGAAGCTGGCAGCCTGTGGCTTAGATGGGAGCACTCTGTGCTGGGTTAGGAATTGGCTGGATGGTCGAGCCCAGAGAGTGGTGGTGAATGGTGTCTCATCCAGTTGGCGGCCGGTCACCAGTGGTGTCCCTCAGGGATTGGTATTGGGTCCCGTCCTGTTTAGTATCTTTATTGATGATCTGGATGAGGGGATTGAGTCCATCATCAGCAAATTTGCAGATGATACCAAGCTGGGAGGAAGGGTTGATCTGTTAGAGGTTAGGATGGCCCTACAGAAGGACCTTGACAGACTGGAGAGACAGGGTGATTCCAATGGGATGAAGTTTAACAAGTCCAAGGGCTGGGTTCTACACTTTGGACACAACAACCCCATGCAGAACTATAGGCTGGGGACAGAATGGCTGGAGAGTAGTCAAGTGGAAAGAAACTTGGGAGTAATGGTGGACAAGAAACTCAACATGAGCCAGCAGTGTGCCCAAGTGGCCAAGAGGGCCAATGGTATCCTGGCTTGCATCAGGAATGGTGTGACCAGCAGGACTAGAGAAATTATCATCCCCTTATACTCAACACTGGTCAGGCCACACCTTGAGTACTGTGTCCACTTCTGGGCCCCTCAGTTCAAGAGACATGTTGAGATGCTGGAATGTGTCCAGAGGAGAGCAACGAAGATGGTAAAGGGGCTGGAGCACAAGCCCAATGAAAAGCGACTGAGGGAGCTGGGGTTGTTTAGCCTGGAGAAGAGGAGGCTCAGGGGAGACCTTATTGCTCTCTATAACTACCTAAAAAGAGGTTGTAGGCAGGCAGAGGCTGGTCTCTTCTCTCAGGCGACCAGTGACAGAACAAGAGGACATGGTGTCAAGCTTCATGAGGGGAGGTTTAGTCTTGATATTAGGAAAAAATTTTTCACTGAAAGAGTGATTCGCCTATGAAATGCACTGCCCAGGGAGGTGGTGGAGTCATCGTCCCTGGAGGTGTTTAAAAACAGATTGAATGAGGTGCTTAGTGCCATGGTTTAAGCAACAAGTAGGTCTAGGTGTTGGGTCATAGGTTAGACTGGATGATCTCAGAGGTCTTTTCCAACCTTGTGATACTGTGATACTGTGATCTTTAGCCAGAGGAGTTTCCTACATTTTTTTTAAGCCAAATTCACTGAAGAGTCACAGGCATTTGTAGAACAGTGTTCGGACTCCAGTTTCCATTCTAAGGTATCTATTTCTTTTGGCTGAGTATAAAGAGAGCTAGGTGGTTTGATTCCAGTACATACACATGGCCTTCTGAAACCATCAAAGATGGTTTATGATATCTGAAGTACCTGCAGAAATGCAACTGGTTTAACAGAGAACCTATGAAAGATCTGACCTCTTTGCTGGTTGTCAGGTAAAGTATACCAAGGCACTTCAAACATTACCAAATACTTGCATACTGGCCAGATTACCTGAGCTACACATCCTGTGAAAATGTTTAGAATTAAGTGTGATGGACTGTCCCAAGAACTGCAGACAGAACTTTCTCAGTGTAACAGCAAAACCCAAGGCAAATCTCTTGTCTTACAGCAAATGCTATTAAGTGCTGTTTGTTTTCAGGTGATATAATTCCTTTTAGCAATGTGTACAGGCAGACATGTATTGTAATATGGTTGCTTTTGATAATAGGATCATAACACCTTGGTAGAGTTTTCTTTCGATAATTTCAGCACTTTAACTTTCTGTGTCCTTAACTGAGCTGAGTTGTCAGTAAAAAAGATTGCTTTTTGCAAGACAATCAGCTAGTAGTCATAGTTTTTCTCCAGCAGAAAAACTTAGTTGTTTTTGTTTTTTGAGAATCACATAGTGTGTCTCAGTGTTAGAGTTACTTTTACATATATTACTTCCCTCTGGTTAACTAAAATTTTCATTGGCCTCTGTTGTAACTGTTCAGTCAACTATTTTGTTTATATCTCCCAGGAGATTTTTTTCAGTCTTGTATAAAATTAACCTAAGTAACTTTAGAATCAAGATATATGCTAGCAATATTCATGTGTTGCATTTCATAATGAAGCAAAGTACAAGCCTGAGTATATCTAGATTTGTACAACAAACAAATGCAAAAATGCATCCAGCCTTATGCGCACAAAGTGCATTAGAAGATTATTAATTCAGTTTTAAATCCCCTTTTATGAGGGTTTTTACTCAACTTTTCATCTCAGGATTTATGTAAATGTAATAGTGAATAGAGGTTTTATGGATTTGATGAAGTCTGCTATCAACTGAGCAGAATTAACTGTATAATCACTGGTCATAAGTACTATCTCAGATTAAATTGAACAATTTTATCTCTGTTTTTCTTTTAAAACGTCGAATTTTCATTTTTTGTTTTGTCCACTGTATGTGAAAAAATACTTTTAATCGCTATATCAGTTACCAATTAAGTTGTTTAATTAAACTGGATTTATATGTTTGATTCCTTACTAGGCAATAATAAAAAAAAAAAAGATTATGGGTTAAGGCATTCTACATTCAATGAGGAACATGCATTATATGTAAATATGTGGTATTAATATATATTGAACATATTCTAATAGTAACTATGTTGATGTTTGAAACTGAAAAAAAGAAGGCAAAAAAAACCCAAGGAAAAACTGAAATATTGAAAAGAAAGGGGGCTTGGGTCAGGTTCTGAACATTTTGTGCATATAATTATATAATTGCCAGATAGAAAAAAGGTTCAAGATAGACCAATATATCCCTTCCTGGCTATCACTGGCCTAATGAGAAGGTAGAAGGAAGAAAGGACAGAAGGGCAGGATGTTGTAGAGAAGGACCTGGACAAGCTGGAGAAGTAGGCTTGTGTGAAACTCATGAAGTTCAACAAGCCCAAGTGCAAGGTCCTACACCTGGGTGGGGTAACCCTGGTATCAGTACAAGATGGGGGACAACATGACTGACAGCAGTCCTGAGGACATGGACTTGGGGGTGCTGATTGATGAGAAGCTCAACATGAACAAGCATCATGCGCTCGCAGCCCAGAAGGCCAACTGTGTCCTGGGCTGCATCAAAAGAATCATTACCAGCAGGGCGAAGGAGGTGATTCTCCCCCTCTGGTCTGCTTTCATGAGAACCCACCTGGAGTATGGTGCCCAGTTCTGAAATTTCCACCATCAGAAGGATATGGAACTCTTGGAATGTGTCCAGAGGAGGGCTACAAAGATGATCAATGGGCTGAAGCACCTCTGCTATGAGGACAGGCTGTGTTCAGCCCAGAGAAGAGAAGGCTCTGGGAAGACCTTATAGCAGCCTTTCAGTACCTGAAGGAGGTGTACAAGAAAGCTGGAGAGGGATTTTTTTATAAGGGCAAGTAGTGATAGGACAAGGGGGAATGGCTTTAAATTACAAGGGGAGAGATTTAAATCAGACATTAGGAAGAAATTCTTCACAATGTGGATGCCCCCTTCCTGGAAGTATTCAGGGTCAGGCTGGATGGGGTCTTGAGCAGCCTAGTTTACTGGACACTTCAGATGCAGTACATCTACTCATTTGGCACTAAGCTTCTGTAAGTAGGCAATTGAACTGATTCTCCTGAATTTCCAAGAAACTTGTATTTTCTATAGCTTACGAGTTTTTCTGACATTCATGATCACCCGTCAAGGGTGCAGTTGGATGAGACAGATAAACTTTGATATTTCCATCTAAAGGCTTCATCCAAACCAATGGCTTAGGTCAACTGGTATTAATATTAATTTAAAGGAAAATATACAGGAATAGATTGATCCTCATTAGCTCAGTTCTCAGGTCAGTAACTTCTCAGAAGATAAAAGATCTGTAATGGATTCTGAGCACTAAAATGTATCTGGTCAGTAGTAACTGTTACCACCAGCAAGACACTTGTTCTCTTCACAGGCAAGCTACATGTACAACTCAACTTCCTCACTAGCACTATTAAACACTGCTTCCTGCTCGCTTTTCTGTGCATTTCACTGTTTACTGCTGATTGGCACACTTCACTCCATAATTATTCCATTCAGCTTCAGGACCTACTTACTTATTTCCTCTTTGTTGATACCTAGCCACACAGGCAGTATTCACTTTCCCCTGAAAGGGATTTTACTTCCTCCCAGTCACTCAGCCAACAGGTTAAGTTCCTCTGACCTTGAAAGTTTCAGTTCTTCAATTTCAAGAGCTTATCTGGTCCACCATTTTCTCTGAAAATTGCCTAACCACAACAGCAGTAGTCATACTGTCTTCTCATCAGAATAGTTTGGATTGACAATGAACATCATTAAGGAAAGAAAATGAGATGTGTGTATTTTTATATATATATCAGCATATAAATTGTGTTTGTATAAGTTTATAGACACATAGATTTACATTTTTATATGTGAAAATATATATTGCTATCATATAGAGTATACTATACAACTTACGTTTTTGTAGTATACATTATATAATATTATGTAGTGGAAATCAGAGTGGAATGGCTAAGCTAAATACTTTTCATCCTTGGCATTTCCATTGCTCATTATGAGACAGAACATTTTGCTATTATAACCCTTGAGAGGTTTTGCGTTTATTAGAATTGAATGCAATAGCCCCATTCTGTGGAAAGTCATTTAACTGTTTATTCTCAGCTTTACGTTTGTCTGCAGTACAGATCTAATCTATCATTACTCAATGGATTCTTTCCATTTATGTTTCCTTAACTGAAGTACTCTAGTGGACAACTCTTTTAGATTTCAATTTACAGTGATTATTTGAAAGGATTGCTTTTTAAAATATTTTTATCATTTCTATTTAAAAAAAAAAAGAAAAAATAGATAGATATAAATATAAAAAATAAAAACCTGAAAACCAATTCAGATCAACCAAATTTGACTGCTTCTTTTGTGTTAAACTTAAATACTCCCCTAGAGCAATAAACTAAACTGGTTGTGGGACATAATTGAGTTATTTGAATATTTTCTTTACTGAAAAAAAGGCAGTCCTCCAGAAACACACTATAGGCCTGCTGCTCACTGTTTGGTTTTGCACCACTGAATGATGGAACCTCAGCATGGTGTTCTCTTTGCACATTCAAAAGGGAATGCAATGATAATTTGCGTTTGGTGATATGCTTTACTCTACTGCTTAACTGCTCCCCTCTGCTTCCTGTACTGGTCTTCCAAGACAGGCTATTCTGACTCTACTTGTACTGTAGGAAAACAACAGAGAGGCCAGACTATTGTATTGGATGATTCAAGGAGATATGTAATCTGAGTAAGTAATGCAATGAGAAGATCATAACTCCTCCTAAATCTGAACTGAGTGTTGTGTTAAGCCCTAATCTCAGTGGCAGCATTTAAATCTTATTAGAAAACAAACTGTTGTTTAAACTGGTTCAAGCCTATATTAATCTCCTTGACTTTATTATAGTAAGGTCTGATTTCTATCGACATAGCTAGGAATAGAACTTAGTTTAAATTGATAGTGCCCTCTGTATTTTTCATTGCAAAAACAAGGTCCTTATTGCTTCTTTCTCTTAATTTTAGTAAGGAATTTAGATTAAAGGCAAAATAGAAAGTTAGGTCTAAATAGTCTTCAGATTTTCAGAAAGACCAAATTCTTATATCTCACAGTGATTAAGTTTAACTGTAAAGAACCAGTTGTTAATGAAGTGCGTTTCATCTACTGTTGTTAATGTTTAAAATATTCTGTAATTGCTGGACTATAACCACCAACATGAAGTGAGAAATGCATGAAAAATAAGCAACTCCAGCTTCATATATTGGTTGGGGTTTCTTTTTTCTGATATCTTGTCAGAGGTAAGAGACTAAAATGTACTTGGTATGTGCTTTACTGAGTATATTAAAAAGCAGAGAAGCAGTTTCTATACAGCTGTATGCTTAAAGTATTCACCGAAGTCTTTGAGGATGGTTATTCATAATTAGCTCTTAAATAAACTTTTCATGAGATGTGAGTATAAAAATATATTTCACTTGAATAAATTTTCCTTTCCATATATAGTATTTTGACTGTAATTTTTAAGGGTGGAGAAGAGAAAGCTCAGGAAGATCTTCAGCATGCAAAAATACTTAATGAGGGGAGTAAAATAAAGATGTCACTTTTCTCAGTGACAACCAGTAAGAGAACAAGAGATGATAGACACAACATAGTATACAGGAAATTGTATTTAAACACAGGAAAAAAACATTACTGTATCCGTGGTCAAACAGTCGAACAAGTTTTCAAGGGAAGCCAGGGAGTTTCCGTCTCTGGAGTTATTCAAACCCACTTGGATGTTCTCCTGAGCAACTTGTGCTTGTAGCACCTGTTTTGAGCTGGGGTTAGACTGGATGACCTACAAGTAGTGCTTTGCAAGATAAAAGTCTTGAAAAAAAAATCTAGTTTGTTAAGACAAAATTGGCAAGGTTTGAATGGAATTTTCCTTTGTCTCTTCAAATTTCAATGATACTAGCAAAGTCATGGTTAAGACAAATGTCCTTTAATAACATTGCTTCAAAATTGTTATCTGGAAGAGAAACTCATGTCTGAAAACACATAAAAAGTAATTATCTTCTGACCACTCCTGTTTCATTTTTTTCTTTCTTTTAAATAGCTCATCAAGATACTGTATACACCCCCACTCCCATAGAGAGACAAAGTCTGACCTTGTTCATTTAATTAAATGTCATTTTAAATGAAGCAAACAGTGAGAGAGTTCAGAGAGAGAGGGAAATCTTGTCTAGTAAGTAAACTTGCATTTTAAAATGATTATTTGGGAACATATGGGGATCCTAGCTTATAAGGGCTAGAAAATATGCCTGGACATGCTGAGAAACATGGGCAAGCATATTTAATAGTGACAAATTTTAAGTGGCTTTGTCTCTTCCATTCAGAGTGCTTTCCTCCTGTTTTCATTCTTTTCCTTTCTATTCTCCAAGGGTGCAACAACAACAGTGATATTCTCAAACATACAGCACTGTTCTCCCTTTCCCAGGGGCCCAATAAATATGTCACTGAAGTCAGTAATACAGTACCTCCTCCAATAAAGTCTGGGAACATCTGGTACAAGCCCATATGCCACCCTGGAACCTATTTTAAAACCGCAGTATTGAGGGGTTTTTTTGATTTAGAAGCCCTCAGCTGTTTCAGTCATGGAAAGAAAAACAACTAATGGAGACATAACTGTGGATGTCTCTGCTACAAATGACCTAAGACACTGATAGCATTACAGACAGTGCATTTCCAAACTTAACATGAATTTTAAAAGGAAAAATAAAAATAGAAGCTAACTACATGAGTAACTCTGAAGAATGAAGACAGATAGGTGAGAAATTCTCACAAGAGCAAAAGTTGTGCCTTTTGATGGAGGCACGGACATGTCTGCAGAGACCAAGACCACGGGATAACGACAGTGCAATATGTGATCTGTCCAACTCTGATGCTCATTATCTGAGATGACTATTGTGGATCAATACTTCCTACAGCTGCTGATTATAAGTTTTATTTTGTTTTGGCAGTTTTCAGTTCTCAGCACCAGCTCATGGTAGGAGAACTTGTCCTCTTCTCAGTGTTTAACTTTGATATCTTGATTCACATCTGCCACCAAGGCATTGAATTCCACCCAAAGTGTTGAATATTGTTCACGGACTACATGGAAAGACAAAATTAAGATTAAAACTGAACTACCCACAGGGGAAAAAGACTCTAGTTGTTAAGCATGATTTATAACTATCAAGATGAATTTATTGAGGATTCATAATAAACTACCTCATCCCTGCAAGAATGCAGATCATTTTGAGCTGCTGATGTAAGTCATAGATAGTTCCTTGGAACAGATTGAGGTCAAAGCCTTGACACAGGTTTTTACTGGTTCTGCTATCACAGCTCTTGCCACTGCAACTGTGCTGCTGCTCCACGTAACACAATGCCACCCACAGCAGCAAATAGACACAGTAGCAACAGTGATGTGGGAGCAAGGAAACACTACTTTCCTAGGCCTAGCTGCATAGGAGGTGAGATTACATGGAGTAAATAAATTCTGTGAGGCCTGAGAGGAAGTGAATTTAGGAGGGTACAAAATTGCAGCAATTTGTTCAGTGAATCCACAAGAATTATTTCTTGTTACACCATGACACGCTTGCATAATTTGTGATTGAGCATAAGCTGACAGCGATTTTTATTATATTTTTGAAAGGTAGAAAATATCTTCACAGTAGGACTGATGCAATAGGATTGTAGACACAGGCATGCTGTCTTTGATATAAAGTACTCAATAAAATATGAATATGGAAAAGTTGAGGTACTGTTTATGCATATAAATGAAGGAAGTGATAGAGAATGACACAAAGAAGCATATTTTTGTCCACAGCCAATTCAATGGTAACTTCACTGTTGTTTTCAATGCCAGAAGAAATCACCAGACCCTTTAAGAGAAGTGTTTCTCCTATTTGTCTGGATTTTCATGGACTTTGTTCCAGATTTTCACAGAATTTATTCCAGATTTTCACGGAAATATAGAGATATAGGTAATAGTATTAACTTCATATAGAAATGAGGACTGCAGAAGAGTAACTTGGGTACACAGTACATGGCATTCCCTTCAGAGAACAACAGTAACAGTGACAAAAGTGCTGTTCTGATTTTCTAATTTGCTTTGCTTTTTCTAATACCATCTTGGACTGTTCCTAGTGCATGAAGTAGTAGTACAGGTGTTCTAGATATGGTGACCCACAAAATAATACACATTTGTGATTTAAAATTTGGTAGTTGTTGCAGATGGCCCAATGTACATCAGTGGCCTCAGGGGAAGTTCCAATGTCATCAGTGTAACCAGGCTTTGAAGCAGGACTTTGAAGATAATAGTGGCTTTATAAATTTTACCTAGAAGATCTTATGCAAAGTAAAGGGAAAAGCAGAAATAAGATAATATTTTTGTTATCTTTTTGAAAGTGTCTAAAGCACAGGGAAAAATGACGTCCCTCTCTAGACTAAGACATTCCTAACAGTGGGATTTCTTTCATGTCCCTGAAGTTGTTGTTCTGAAAACTGGTAAATCTTGTTAATTTTTCACAGTGTTCAGCCAAGTTGTGCCTTTATTTAATTTCCCCTTAATTTCTCAACAAAAGGTTGATATCACATGAAAAACCTTGAAGCCTAGATATTTGTAGTCACAATAATTGCATCTATTCTCTACACTCAGCCAGACTACCATTCTCCCTGTGCACTAATGGCCTTTTAACAGGCAAATGGGGATTTGGAAACGGAATTTGAGGTATGTGCACTTGACAGTGTGGGTGGATTTTAGCTGAGGGTGCTGACAGGACATTAACAGGACAACACTACATATTAAGTAACCACAGGTTACTAGCATAGAAAAGAATTGTTCATAAATGGTAAAATTAGCCTAGGAAAAAGGAATATCTTATTTTTAAATCTCAGGTTTTCAATTTCTTTCTTTTCCACTTCGGTTGTTTTGATTTAATTATGTTTCCATTAGTCAAGCAACATGGTAGCTGTGAAACAAAAATAATGTTCAGTGATACAAAAGTTATACGCAATCTTTCAAATAAAGTTCAAGCTCTCTGTCAGGTATCTGAGTGGTTTTGTCCCACGCTGCTAATTCTAGTGTTACCATTCCCTCTCACTTCTTTCTTACTACTGACTGCTCTGTTTAGGCTTTCTGCCTTCCTTTTTATTTTCCTTACATATTTCATGATAACCTTTCTGCTTCTAATTCTGTTTTTGCTTAAGCCCTAGGTGATCTTTTCTAACTGTACTAATCCAGTCCAGTCTTCCACTTTGTCTCTTTTGTGCTGTGTATATTCTCTACAAAACATTGGCAAGACTGTTCCTCTGGAACTTAGGCCAGCTTGAATAGAACAGTCTGTGTATACAATATCATAGGACATTAAATTTTAATAGTAAACAATATTAAAGTCAATCTCACAGTAGGGCCATAGTCAAAGTAAATAAATACCTGAAAAGAGCCCTGGTCTGTTCTATAGTCACTAACTACATTTTGAAAAGAGATTTAAGAGACTGTTAGTTGGCAAGGATCAACACCATACAAAGGTCATTAAATGATGTGTCTGATCAAGGCCTAGGGTTTAGCTGAATTCCTTTAACTAGTTTAATTTACTAACATTGGTGAAGTCTAAGATCCTCCTCAAAATTTTCAAAATATGTTACTGGATATTTATTTTTGTTAAATTTAATGAATCAGATGGTTCAAAATAATCTAGACAATTGTCAAATGTTTTCTATGCTGAGAGAGTACATAATGAAAACCAATCTTTTTCTTTTTAATTATTTCTTTTCTTTAAGCAATAAAATGTATCTCTCTAAAAGTGGTAGGATTAAATCTTCTCTTCATTTTAATTTCTCCCTACTTAACAGTAACCTTCCTTTTCCTTATTTTTAAGAAAATATTTATTTTCCTTAAAGTACTATGGTAGTATAAAAACATGAATATATTGAACATGGGTTCCTCCCCTTTCTTTCCCATCTTACAAACTCTTAGACATTAGTTAGAAGGAAATGGAGGACGATACATTGCATTTTAGTTCTTGCTGGCTATCACAATGCACTGTTGGATGCTTAACTGCAGCATTAAAAAAGTAGCAATGCACATCAGGTACAATAACAGCAGAAAAGAAGCTGCACAGATTAGTTTAAAGTGAACCTGTGCAGGACTGAGCTTCTCCCTTTCAAATCATAGAAGCTCTGCCATTGATTTCAAGCTTCCAACTGCCTTGTGAACTGCTGTTCCTTTTTAACAATATGTCATCATTAACAATATGTCTGCTTTCTTTTTCAAGCAATATGCCATCATTAATTCTGGGCTGCTGTATTCCTCAAGACACTCAGCTCATATCCAAGCTTAATGAGGTTGAGACACATAAAGTTAGATAATTGTGCATGATGAAAATGAAAATGGAGGAAAAAAAAAAGAAAACAAAGGATGGAACAGTACAGTTTTGTTAATGTGCTTAAGGATTAAATTTAGTCCAAAGAAATTCTGGTCCCTCTCCATTTGCCGTTATCATTAATGCAATCAAAACTGAGCTTGAATGTTCCCCTCTTATCTTGCTGAGATTCATTTGATTTTATGACGCTGCTGACGAAGTATTCCACCTTCTCAAGGAATCCTTCCCAGAGAATTGATTTGTAACGGACAGTTTGCACTAGGTTAAACAATTACATGGTTTGCATGTACCTTCCATAAATGCTAGTAAAAGGAAAGTAGTGATATTTTAAACTATAATATTTTAAACATTCTTTATTTTTGACAGTGGGAAATCCTTATTTATATTGAAGCATCTACTGGATTCCTAATATGCAAATAATTCTTTAAGTTTTTTTTAAGCAGGATTATTCCTGCACATTTTTGAATCAATTTGTGTTTTCAACATTAGTTGTTAACTAACGGAATACAAATATTTATCCATCTGCAGGGAGTTTAATATTTTTTTCAGAAGGAGGGAAAAGATAACGTTACAACACCTTTCTCTGGTCTCACTTTATTTTGCCGATAGTTTTTACCTTCCACAATGTCTCTATTAAAAGAACCTTAAACTTACTGTTCATTGCTTTAGGCTAATTTGACGAGAAAAGGAAATATTCCTCTGTCATCTTTAAAGCAAGGGTGGCATGCATCCCTCACTGTGCTGCTACATCAGAGCAAACTGCTTTAAGGTAGTGCATCTATGCTTGTGCTGTCCTTACATTTCTTCTCAACCTAAGTCAAAGACAAATATCACCTTGGCAGTGGTAATTTCTTTTTTGTACTTTTCCTAAATTCAACATATTTCTTTATTGCAGGACAACAAAGTCTGATAAAGATAAGGAAGAATGTATTCATGCAAAATTACTGATTATTAAAATTAAGTGTCATTCTAAAGAAATTTATTTGTGTAAGAACAATAATAAATTCATTTTGTTTAATTTAATCTGTCAAAATGAGGTGCTTAGCTAAAGAAGAACCCTGTATGTTGCTAATAAAAACTTCTAGTAATATAACAGCTCTGTAGCATTTTAATCAAGTGAGTTGATTTTACCCTTCACACAGAGATATGTCTTGGTGTGCATGAAACAAGTGAGTTGTATTTAACCATTTTAGGTGACTTGCAAAATGTAAGAAGGATGAATGTAGCCCTTCCTTTTTAATTTTGGAGGAGTTCTTGTATGCCTGTTTTGCTATTATTTCCTAGTATACTTCTCCATTCCTCTTGTGGAAACCTGTCAGTGTCTCTCATTTTGGTCTTGACATAGAATTTATTCCATCCTTTTTTTGATTACAGCACTTCTACTGATAAACTGATAAAAGTAAGAAATATGAATTTTTTTGGAAAACAATAATGTGGAAACTATGCCCATGGTAAGACTTATTCACAACATGAATACAGTAGAAAGGGAAGGGCCAATCCCTCTGTTCACTGCAGAGTCATTTGCCTTGAGTTTTCTGCACCTCACTGAGCACAGCGTGTATGCATCAAATTTTCCTCAGATAAATCCGTTACATATTATATTGAGTGATTCACGCTTAGGACATGAAGGCCTTGCACATTAAGATTATTGTTTGAATGTAATTTTTAAGTCTCAATTTTTTTTTGGTTTTGAGTTCTCATCTTTTCAGAAGTATAATATTCAATTAGAAGAACATCAACATCTTGTAATACTTCAGGCAGGTGAGTTTCCATGTTCTTGGATGCTTAATGGAAGTTAGTAAACCTCTTGGAGTTTTGCAGTAAAAAATTAAAAAATCCAGTTAGAAACAAGAGGTATACAATTTTAGTATTTGCTGTAAAGTTGAATGTGTCTTACTGCTTTTAATAATGACTTAATAATGAATATATTTTTCTGCAGTTCTATGAGCTTAGGAAAACTTTTGCTGCATTTTACCTAAAGAAGTAAATTGAGAAAAGAGCTTCTTGTAAAGGGGATGCCCAGCTTGCAGTGAAATATCTGGAGGTGCTTCTTCCTGTTCCATGTAAAAAATCTAGGAATGATGAAACTTTATGTACCTTTTTGCTTACATTTTGACTGATAGGTCTTATTAACTTCTGTCTTGTCTTATTAATACTTTATCATTTAATTTCCACACTGGCTCTCCATCTCTAAACTTTGATAAGAATAGAAGAGGTAGGATGGAGAAACAGAAGCTTCATGCTAGTCTAAAGACAGAACATGAGTAAAAATTAAGTTAGTTCAAAATTTTCAGGGTGAATATTTACCTTCAGAGTTTCTTTTTATCAGTCTGAAGCTGAATCTCCATTCCAGTCATTCAGTGTTTGCTCATCTTCAATGAATTATAGAATAAATACAGTTCTGACTGTGGAATAAGCCTATAGTGAAAAACATATTTTTAAAGATAACCATACTTGCAATATTTTGATGAAGTTTTGGGTTGCCTAAATTGAAGAAGTTTTACATTATACATCTGGTGTCAGAACGTAATGATGCTTGCCTCTAAGGCCGAGAATTTGACTTTCAAAAAGAATGCTCAGGGATGAAAAAAAAGACAAAGCAGAAGCCAAGGCTTTTTTACATGTCACCTACAACACCTGCAGGAATTGACCTTATGTAGTCTAGATATTTCCTTTATAAAAAATGCAAATTTTGCTAAGCAGGATTTATACAAGAACTCAAGAGGAAAGATTATCCTGCACAGAGAAAGAGAAACTCACAAAGTCCTCATTATAAATTGTGTTTTCTATTAAAAAAAAAAAGACAAACTACCCTATGCTTTTTTCCTGAGTCTAAGTTATGTCATTGTTTCAAGGGATGATGCTTTATGGAAATATGAAGTAGACAGCTTTTTTTCTCCTATTATAATGATTTTAATTTTCTCACTTATCCTAATTTTTAAGTTTGTCATTCATTCATATGACAGCAAATTTTTATCCCATGCAGGCTTCTCACCATGAATGTGAAAGGTGAAAGATTAGTTAAGTTACAGTAAATATTTTAATACGGTTAGTGAATGAGCACTGGAAAATATGCTAAACATTCACCATTGTTAATGAATAGGTAAAAAATTCTCTTTATCTCAGCATGGATAAAGAAAGAAGCAGGAAAAGAGGTGATTTTTTTTTCTGTATCAGAGGTGTACTCTTTTAACTCTTGTAAATATTTTGTAAGTTAATAGGTTTTCCAATCCTCACTGGAATTTTTTAAGGGCTCTGAAATGAATGAAACCATTTTGTAAACTTTATGATGTTGCAGATCTTGTTTAGGATCCTCTAGAACAGGAACAGAGAGTCTGTGCTATGAATGATGACTTAAGTAAAATCAAAACTGTTTACCCTGCACGAAATATGTCTTATATTCAAAAGTATGCCCGTAAACTCAGACCTGACCTTCAGCATGTTGCGATGGAGAGTTGTGTCATGGTCCACTCCTCAACCCACTCTAGACATTGAGGGTAGAATAAAGCTCCTCTAAATTTAGTTAGCTGCAGTTAACTGCATCTGAACTAGATATCTAGATACCCTCTCTGACAGGTAACAGGGAAGTTTTAAAACTTGTGCAAGCTGATCTCATTCAGAGGCAGACACCTCCAACAGACTGAGTGAAGCATCTACTATACTTACCTATTTCTCTTCACTGAAAAAGGAATCTAGGGAGTCTTGACACCTTGATCAGATATAACAGCCAATGCAGAACCCAGCAACAATACCAGTAAGAGGAACTCTAAACTCATTCCATATCAGTTTCCATAGGAAGTAGAAGTTAATTTAAAAAAATGGGTGAGAGCATTGGTCCAATACCAAGAATCTAAATAGTCAACAAGTCTGCTATAGAATAATTATTTCTGATAATTTTTGCATCTAAAATTTCTGAAAATATTTTTTCAGCAGCTTGTAAACTGACATAGAAAAGCAATGAACTAAGCCCAAAAATTCTTGTAAAATATCCTAAAATTACTACATACACATTAATTGTTTTTATTATTGTAGCATATATGCCTGTTGCAACTTTGTTCAGTTTGCTGTAACTGTGTTGAGTTATGCCAAAGGTTAGCTACGGTCTGAGCCCAAGTTCTGCTTGAAATCAGTAGCTCCTCATAAAACATCTACAAGGTATTCCTAGACATTCCCTGTTATCTGAAGGTTCACTTAATTTGTGGCAGCTGCAGAACAGTGAAGATCACACCAGCAAAGATCCATGTCCTAGTCCTATAACCCCCCTGTTTTACCAGTTAGTCCTGTTATCTGTAGTGCCCAGAATTTTGCTTGATTTACTGTTTTTGCACTGTATTTGCCTTCCTTTGAAAAATCTGACTTCCTTCCTGTGATGTTAGCCTCTATGTATTTGAATCTATAACTTGAACCATAGAATCATAGAATCATAGAATCATAGAATCATAGAATCATAGAATCATAGAATCATCTCATTGGAAAAGACCTCTGAGACCATCAAGTTCAACTGAACCTGTCCCTTGACTAAACCCCCTTACTATCCTTAAGAAACTCATCCACCGACCTTTTAAACACCTCCAGGGATGGTGACTCAACCACCTCCTTTCGCAGTCTGTTCCAGTGCCTGGCCACCCTTTCAGTGAATAAATTTTTCCTAATGTCTAATCTGAACCTCCTCTGGCACAACTTAACGCCATTTTTTCTCGTCCTATCATCTGTCACTTGGGAGAAGAGACCACCCACTTCTCCACAACCTTCTTTCAGGTAGTTGTAGACAGTGATGAGGTCTCCCCTCAGCCTCCTCTTCTCTAGGCCAAACAGCTCCAGTTCCCTCAGCCACTCCTGACAGGACTTGTTCTGCAGCCCCTTCACCAGCCTTGTCGCCCTTCTCTGGACACGCTCCAACACCTCAATGTCCTTCTTGTACTGAGGGGCCCAGAACTGAACAAAGAACCTGAGGTGTGGCCTCCCCAGTGCTGAGTACAGGGTCACAATCACTTCCCTGGTCCTTCTGGCCACACTGTTTTTGATACAGGCCTCCTGGACACACTGCCAGCTCATATTCAGCTGATTGTCAGCCAGCATTCCCAGGGCCTTCTCCTCCAGGCAGCTTTCCAGACATTCTTCCCCAAGCCTGTAACACTTCATGGAGGTCCTGGGTCCCAGGTGCAGGACTTGGCATTTGTTCTTGTTAAACCTCACCCAATTGGTCTCAGTCCATTGATCCAGCCTGTCCAGATCCCTCTGCATAGCCTCCCTTCCTCCAAACAGATCAACACTGCCACCCAGCTTGGTGTCATCCATAAACTTACTAAGGGTGCACTCAATCCCTTCCTCCAGATCATTGATAAATACATTGAACAGGACTGGACCCAGCACTGAACCCTGGGTAACACCACTCATTACTGCTTTCCAACTGAATTTAACTCTGTTTACCACAACCGTTTGGGCTCAGCCATCCAGCCAGTTTTTCACTGGTGTGCCCATCCAGGTCAATGGCAGCCAGTTTCTCCATCAGAATACTGTAAGAAACAATGTCAAAGGCTTTAGTGAAATCCAAGTAGAGCACATCCACAGCCTTTCCCTTGTCCATTAACCGGGTAAACTTATCACAGAAGGAGATCAGGTTGGTCTGGTGGGATCTGCCTTTCATAAAACGTGTTGGCTGGGTCTGATCACCTGATTATCCTGTGCATGCTGTGTGATAGCACTCAATATGATCTTCTCCATGACCTTCCCTGGCACCAAGGTCAAGCTGCCAGGCCTGTAGTTCCCTGGATCGTCCCTCTGACCCTTCCTGTAAATGGGAGTTACATTTGCCAGTCTCCAGTCAAGTGGCACTTCCCCAGTCAGCCAGGACCGTTGATAGATCAGGGAAAGGGGTTTGGCAAGGACCTCCGTCAGATCCCTTAATATCCTTCGGTGTATCCCACCCTGCCCCATAGACTTGTGGACGTCTAATTGGCCAAGCAATTAGATCCAGTCAAATCCTTCTGGATCATTGGAGCGTCATTCTCACCATCTTCTGGCTCAGGAAGCTGAGTATCCCGAGAGTATCTCACCTTACTACTAAAGACCGAGGCAAAGAAGGTATTAAGTACCTCTGCTTTGTCCTCATCACTCATCACTACTGTACCTCCTGCATCCAGTAAAGGAGGGAGATTTTCCTTGGTCATTCTGTTGTTGTTAGTATACTTGTAGAAATATTTCTTATTGTCTTTCACTGAACTGGTCAGTTGAAGTTCCAGTTGGGCTTTAGCGCTTCTAATTTTCTCTCTACATGATCTCACCTCACCCTTGTAGTCCTCCTGGGACGCCTGTCCCCCTTTCCAAAGCTCATGAAGTTTCCTCTTCTTCTTGAGAGCAATACAAAGCTCTCTATGCAACCAAACTGATTTTCTTCCGTGCTGACTCATTTTACGGCACATGGGGATGTCCTGCTCTTGCTCTTGAGCTTCGTCTTCTTTCATATGACCTTACAATAATAAAGTTATGGGTTAAAGTGTAGTTGCCTGCAGTACAGGTGCTGAGTTTACATCACTGCTGGAGCACTAGTGAACTACCCAGTCTAGAGAGGATGGAAATGAGAGAACTACAAAACCTAAAATTTCACACAAAACTAAGACATTTCAGTATTTCTTGAAAGACCACTCCTAATACTCCTTGTAACTGCAGACGGAAAGGAACAGTTCTCAGAGGGCCATCCCATGTGTCATCTTCCTGGACATCTCTCAGGTAATGGATAGGTAAATAAAACTGTGAGAAAGTGAGGGATTTTGACCTTGTATCTAATAGATGTGAAGACTGAACTCACAAGTACAAACAACCTGAATAAGTTGGCATCTGGGATATGATCCTTGAAGTTTTGCATTTTAAAGCCAAAATATCTGTCAGTGCAACAACTATCAGCACAATTTCTTCTGCTTGATCTACAGTTTTTAGATCTGTACGTGTCTCTTGTGTTTATCTCCGGGATTCATATTTTAAAACATTTTCTTATTTCCACAAAGGCTTGTCAGAGGCCCATTAAAGAGAATGAGTTTTTTTCGCCTCAAAACAGATTACAAAGTGCTGGGAATAAACATACAAAAATGAAAATAAGGGCATTAAATTAGAGAAGAAACTGAAGTTTATTTAACACGCAAGGGGGGAAACCAGCATTTGTTATGAGGCATTTTTTGAGCATATGTTTACAAAGTATGTATTTTAGTGTCAAAAAGAGTGATACCTAATCTGAATCTTGTTGGTATTCCCCTACAGAAATCTAGTTGTGGTATTTTTCTTTATTCTATTGGGTTGTTCATATTAGGGTGAGTCATCTATAAAGACTCATATATAATTCATGAAATGACTTAGTGCACTGTGAATTTGCCCTGCTTCAGTAAAATCATATAATTATAATTTGACTTTTGATACACAGTGCTTTTTTAAAAAAAAATAATTAGAGTCATAATTATATCTAGTATCACAATATTCATTACAAATAGTAAAGCTGGACAAAACCAGTTAGATCAGGATGTCTTTATACAGATGACTTTATTTCCTCCCCCTAAACCCTAAGTTAAATTAAAAGAGTATATGAAGAAAAAGACATATATCCTGTTTTAAAGATTTAATAAAATAAAATTGAATTAAAATGAAAGAAGTTGCAGATATTAATGGGATTTTCTTGAAATGCAGTGTATTTTTATGATCACCCTTGCATTCTAGGGAAATTGATAAATAGCTGTACTGAAACTATTGCTACTATAATGTTATACATTGGAAGTCTGAGATAAAACAGATTCACTGGATCTTTAAAAGCTGTGGGGAAGGATCTTCCCTACTGCCAGAAACAAGACTTGATAAGATTCTAACATTAATTCTGAGCTAGTTGATATCATAGTTGAAGTTAAGAGATATTTGTAATTATCTTTCCCATAACAATAGCAGAATAGCACAACAGGAATTTATTATCTGAGTTTCTTATTACATGAAAGGTGATGTTAAAGCTAATAAAATACATGCAGGAATATTCTAGATTTTGTCATCCAAGAATAGAAAATAGAAAAAATTCTTTATTCAGGTTTCAAAGCCCAGAACTGCTTTGGTGGTAGCCAGCTGAGTTTCTAAGTATTCAGACCATCCTTCTCCTTGTGAGAGTATTCAAATTAAACTTTTCTGAAAGAGCATCTTAATCAACACATTCAAGGCTATCCAAAGGCATTTTGTTCTGCATTTAGATTAAAGAATGCTTACTTAACATTAATCAGCTGTTGACTAAAATATATTAACAATGTTTGAAAAATTGACACAGCAAGCTCCATGTGATTAGCAGTTTGACCACTGGGCTATTAACTTATATCTGTGGATAAGGCTTTGCACTGAATACAGAAGGTATGGAAGAATGCCAGACAAAGTAGAGCAACTTGTAGGAAAAAGAGTCTGTCTTCCTCAGCAGGATAACTTACAGCTTGATGGCGACAGTATTTCTTCTTGCAGATGATAGTTTCAGATGTGAGTTTTCCACACCAACTGGAGAGTCAATGAGAGGTGAAACTCCTATGCTCAGGACAACTAGTTTCAAGAATACAGCTACTGAATGAGAGTGAATGTTGTTCCTGTCTGCCAGCAACCTGGAAGAAATAGGTGATACTCTATTTATGACAGAGACAAAATCCATCGGTGTTCCCAACACACTTCAATTTGATCAAGAATGAAATAGGCGTCAGGATGACTGTCTTGGGATATGGTGCTACTGATTAATAAGAAGGCACGCTATGTAATGAGCTAGAGTAAATGCTCTGTAGATCAGTATAGTAACTTCTGAGAGTGGAATGTAATATACAGCCAGAGATTGAATACAGGAAAATATCAAGAGAAAAAAAAATTACAATACTCATCTCCAGACATGTGACATTATTTTAACAGAGGGTTTTCTGGAGCCAGAGCACTTATTCATTATTTTGGTCTTAATATCCCTATATGGACTTTCCCTTCATGAAACTGGTTAATCACTTCTTGAATTTAATTATATTTTTGGCCTCTGCAGAGCCTTACAATAAATTCTGCAGTTTAATTATCTTCTCATTGCAAAAAAAGATTTTTCTGTCATGTTCACAGTTCAGCTTGGTACCCTTATAGTCACATTACACTGTATATACTTTTTTCTTGGCATTCCCAGGTTTCATTTGCCTCTTCCAAACTGTTTAGATAACTCATTGGATGGTAGCTATTCTGTATAGTTAAGCGTATTTTTTAATATTTTTTTTCACTCTTTGTAATTTTTCTTTTTACATTACCCGTTCTGAAATACAAGACTAACAGAGTTATGTGATATGAATGTGTATACTAATAGTAATAGTAATAGTATTGGCAATAGTAATATATTTCTTCCGCACTGCTTTCTAAAATGTTCCTGCATCATATTTGTCAGTTTTAACCAACATTGGCAAGACTAGAAATCTTGAAGTCCTCACGAAATTTAAGCTGGTATTCCTGTGCTTATACTTTATAATTTAACAAGACATTCCAACCTGAATGGTCTAAATCCCAGCATCATTTTCTTTGCTGGGTCTTCGTCATCAGTTAAGAAAACAGAGACCTTTACCATTAAAGTAAAATGTCCAAGCCTTCTGCTATATAAATGCAAGCCTACACTTTAAGGTTCTTTTAAGTCTGAAAAGTCTATTCTGAGTACAGAAAAACTTTTATATGAATAGTAAAGGGTGTCCAAACTTACTTGAAATAGAATTTCGTTCCTGTTAAAAGTCAATGAAGCCTAAGTTGTATCTCAGAAAATTGACTGAATAGAAGACTAACTGAAAATCCACACTTCATTGAGAATATTTCACTGCAAAGACAGTGCAAGAACAAGCTAAGGAGAATTAGTGCTATAGCATTTGTCAGTGTAGATCACTCTACAGGGAATGAAAGTATTAACAAGGCAGCCTATTTCAGTTTTCAGCTAATGAAAGGTTGACAATGAGAGAATTATAAACCTTAGGAAGTATCTTGCTCTGTGCCCTCTTCCTCAGTATTATACAACTCCTTAAAGTTATTTTCTAGAGCAAGGCAATCCAAGAAGAAGTGGGTCCCAGTTCATATGGAAGCATCATGCGAATTTAAATATATCTTGTTTAGATTTGGTTATAAAGATCTGACAAAAGATTTTGTTAATGCTTTCTTGCAATGATTACATTGGTATGTTGAAATGTTATTGCTGTTTCAAACAGTAAGTTTGCCCTGCTAATCAGAAAATAGCTAACATTCTGGGAGAAGAGGCATAAGCTAAAATTGGTCTACAAAAAGAAATAATTATATTTAACATTATACTTAACATACTTGATATTCATTAATTTGCTTGCTGTATGAACATTAAATTGATTTTTTTTCTTTTCTGGTAATTTTACTGTGGTTTTTAGAAAACCAGGTAAGGTCTAGTCATAATGATTCATTTATCAAATAAATAGACTTATTCAGGGAGTACCAGATTAGACTACCCTTATATAAAACTAATTGACATCTGCAAATTTCTTTCTAGTTATTCATGACACATTAAATTACCGACCATGACAAAAACTGGAAATAAGGTACATATCGCACTCTAGCATGTTTCACCTCTTGGGAGAGAAATCTTCACTAAAATTTCTCCTGAGAGACTCCTGAGGCTTTAAAATGACTCTGTCAAAACTTGTTGTTGGATTGTTCTCTTTTGCCCCTTTTTTTTTTTTAACTTCTCTTCAGACAAAAGTAACATCATTGCTTAAAATGAAACCTCAGTCCTTTTAGCTATTATTAATTGCATTCCCTTAGTTATGACAGAAAACATTTATGATTAAAACATTGGTGTTCATAACCAGCACTAAGACATGAACTTATTGAGATACTTTTTTTGCAGTTTCCTGAGAACTGGACTGCTGAACAGTGTAGGAGCAATAGACAGGATTCTGGGAGTTAACGGGGGTTTCAGTTCTCAAAATGACTTACGAGGAGAACATGGTTGGCACATTTTAATTCAAGGCAACAGTTTATGATTCATTGGAAAAGAACATGTTTCTCTTCTGTTGTGCTAACAAATCTTAAAGTCAAACCTTTCTGTCTTAGACACAGAAAATCTTTAGTAAGTCAGAATTACTTGAAAATCATAATTATGAGGAGTCAAACATTGGAGATAAATCTCATAATTGAATTTTATCAAAGCAGAAATCAAGCACAAGTTATAAAGTTTGCCTAAGAAATTTTCTCTGTGGAAATCAAGGAGCGTTCCTACTCTTTTTAAAGACTATAACACTACCAATTCCTTTACAGATATGATTTCCTAACTCTCTCCAACAAATGCACAGAAGACAGATCCTTGCAAGATACGTGAGTCACACAGAAGGTCTTCAGGAGCATAGAAAGGGGAGAACCTGCCTCAGAAACATATGTCTGGCTCCCCACCAACTCCATATTCTTACTGTAGGTGAAATAGGACACTCAAAACAATAAAGCAATTCAGAAAATCTGTCTTATTCTACCTTTTCTTTTAAAAAAAATTACTATTCTCTTGCATTCAATACTTCTTGAGAGTCCTCATTGCTTATCCCATTCAGAAAATGAGAATCACCTTGAAGATGCTCTTAGTTCAGGGTTAAGTCTGCAGGCTGTCAGTAATTTTGCAAATTTACCAGTCCTTCCTTTTCTAAGGACCATGTAGCCCTGCTGCTGCCTCATTCTGATAATGATCCTTTACAGTCATCACAGTCTGAGTTAAATTACTTGACTTAGAACAAATATGAGTCAGGGAAATAATGTGAAATGATTTTCTAGAACAAAAGAAGAAAGATTCATATTTCCTACATCTCCCTGACTCTAGACATCAGTATCTGAGGAACTTAATGGACTCCTCTATTACAGTCGGTATAAAAATAGCCATTTGCAGGATGAGATTCCCATCTGTTAAGGAAATGGTTCCTAACACAGGTTATGTGAATAGCTATCTGCAAATGGCTATTTTTGTTCATTAACTACTAAAACTCAATAAACAAACAAAAAATTTTGGCAGCTAGGTCATGGTCCAGAGTCGGACAAAGTAAGTCTTATCAAGAAATCTGCCTATGACATACTTTATGACAAAACTCTGTTTGGAGGCCACTATTGAGAAGATAGGTCTTTTCAGAACATATTTAGTATGTTAATGACAACATGCACTGTTGAAATACGGTATAATTAATTCTATAGACTCTATCAAAAAGTGGAATTCAAACTGTTTGCAGATGTTATTTATGGAACATATTTCTGTGAAGCTACAATAATTTTAAAATATTCCAAAACAGAAAAATAAAAATTAGAATACATTTTAAGAAACAAAAACACTTCTTAGTTTAGGTGCTGTGTTACATTTGCCTGTTGCTTGTAATTAGATTTTTCGTGAATAAGGCAAGTGATTTATTATGAACAAGTCCACAGATTTTAAAAGCTTAATGTATTTTAGCACGTACTATTGCACAGTGCTAAAAATGTGCAACTAGTACACATTATCTGCTATGTACTTATTTGTTATTATTCTCTTTCATAAATTTCAGTTATGTAGTCAAAAAGCAGAAAAAGATATCATGTAACTGACAACTAAAACCAAAAGTAAGAAGAGTAAGTACTTTGATGTGCAAATTAGGATGAAAATGATCTACCTAAATTATTTTTGTATTCTTATCACTTACTGAATGGAAATAAGACAAGTTCACTTACAATTTGTATCTTACAAGATACAAGGAAAGAAATTACAGATAATATTAATAATGAGTAGTTCAATTAATATTAATACAAATACTTCTCAAATAGTGAAGTCAAAAAGTTAAACTGTACTGCAGAACTTTATTATACACACATATTACTGATTAAATAGTAACTGTGAACAAGACAAAAATCTTTGTGTGCAAGGCTCTATAAGAAAACACTTTTATAAACATCTGGACGTGTTCAAGACCAGTTTAGATGAGGCTTTGAGCAGTCTGGATTTAAGGTCACTTCCAACCTAAACCATTCTATGATTCTGTGATTATTATGTGCCATAGGAAAAATGGAGGCAATCTTCACAATAATAAATACTGATTTCCATGATATTTTTCATTAGTGGTGTACTTTCAGGTAATGTCATTAAGTAGCAGTTGCTTTCTTCCTACAGTGATCTCTTAGGCTAAGAAATAAAAAATTTACTTGAGAGTTTAGACTAAACATAACCATGTTTTTCTTGCAACAATAGTTAACTCCTTGCCAGTGAAAATCACATCCTGGCAAAGATAACACTAAAAATACATATTTTGAATCTATTGAATGAGACTTAAGAGAGAAATGTACATTATTTTATTTGAATTCATTTGTACCTAGAGGATTTTTTTTCTGTTCAAAGCTAAAAATAATGTCAATGAAGTGGAACCAGGTTCTAAAACCTCAGAAAATCTGGAGCATTTTATTAAAAATCAATGAATTAATGTACTCATATGCATATAAGAAAAGAAAATATCTATTGAATGGTTGTTCTTTATAGCATGAAGGTTACTTGAGTAAAGAATGGTAATAATACAGATTTACAGTCACAAGCCACCAAGATCAAAAAGATAAGAAAATAAGAGTTGATTTACAGTCTGTTTACTTGTAAAATAAAATACTTTGGTAATTTGGAATCCTAAGAAGAGGTCTTTTTTATTTAAAACATTCTCCCTCCTTTCCTCTCCAAAATACTTCAGTTAACATTGACAGTATCTGAAAAATTATACTATGTTTAGATTTATTCAATGAAAAATACATTTTTTAAAAAAATGAAAGTGTTGATGATTTTCTATATTTTTTATATCATACAGTGGTTGCCCAGACAGATGTACATGAAGGCTATTTACTCCTTAAACTGAAACATTTTAGGGCTCATTTCTTTGCAGAATTTGCAAAACAGTGTGTCAAATAAATTCCACATCTTTCATTTCTTTGATGAAGCCTGTATCTGCCTTCCAACCATATAAGGGAGGAATTTGAACATACTCAAGAAGCAGTTTTTCTGATAAGGGACTCTTGAACAGCAAGTGACCCCTAAAACCCTCAGACTCAAATCTAGAACCTTCCAGGAGGAATTTCTACATGTATTCCTCTTAGAGAACTTTGCAAGCAGGGATAACGTGCACGCACATTGAGACCCCCTCCTCTATGCTCCATGTACATTAATAAAGAACTGAATTTGCCTATGAATAACATGCCAAAATACACCTGGGCACATCTGCTGCCCTGTGAGCCACGTTTTCTGCTAAAATCTTCTCTGGATTCATTTTCATGGTGAATTATTTTTCTGTTACTTTTCCCTTTTGCTGTTATTTCTCTTTTTTTTTTTTTTTTATCACTCTCTGTTCTTATTCTCTCTTTAAAAATTTACCTCAGTTCTCAGCACGTTCGGCTGTCAGTGACTGTATTTGGGCTGCTGTTATTTGTAGAAATCAGTCTTTTGCCAAGTTGCATTGTGTATAGTTTTGAGCTGTTGCTCTTTTGTTAGAAACTGGACTTTTGCAAGGTTCTCATTGTAAATTTTTATGATTTTGACTGAGCTTAAAGTAAAGATGGGAATTTTGAGTAAATCCCTTAAGTGATGGTGTCACTTTCCTGCTTTCACAAACCCTCAAAAGATCCTAACCTCACCCGCTGCTGAGCAAGACCAGGGTACAACACTCACCTCTGCAGTTCTGAAGGTATTATATGTACACTTTTTAACCTAAACTTGTTCTTTTTATTTTTATTTTCATCTTGTGCCTTGTAATCTTTTGCAACAGGAACATCGTTGAATATGCAGTTTCAGCAAATGTCCCAGAACAAAGATGGCACAGAAAATGATGAAGCAGGCTCTTCAAAAGGATGAATGTTGATAAACAATTTGTTCACATACATCTTTGTCTAGCTTCTTAACTTGATTTTAAGGTGGGAGATTGACCTAATTTTCTCTTCATTTGTATGCCTCTAGTGTACTGCTTCATGCATTATAGAATTTAAATTATGTTCCTTCGTACTGAGAACTAAAATGCAGTCTTATTTGAAAATCTATTATTTTTTAACATGCTCATTTATCACGTATATTGATTTATTTCTAATAGGTAAGCCTAACAAAAGTGGATATAATGAACTCATGGCTTGCTATTTTAAAGAAATTAATTGAAGCATTGTTCTGACAGCAAAAGCTATATATATATTTGTCCCCATGTTTCAAAACTTGGTGAAAACTGGGACATGGCGGAAACTTCCTTAGACAGATACAAGCTTTTCATGAGTTGTTGAGAGGCTCATAAAGCTGTGAAGGCAACTGGGGAGATTGCTGATAAATGTAAAGCTCATGTATGTTACTGATGATCTTCCTTACCAGCAAAGAAAAACAACATGGAAAAAGAAAGAGACGTCATTTGCATATAATCTTATAAAGGTACAACTTTGTATTCAAGGAGTTCATGAAGCACAGACTTCAGGAAGTTGGAGGGTTGTTTCACATGATTTCAGTGACAACACCTTTTTCTTCTTCACAAAACCTCTCCTTTTTTGTTAGTATTGGAGATGTGATTGATTCTAGATAGACGGACCTTTGTTCTGGGCATGTATGACCACTATTCTGTACAATGAACAAGGAAACTGAATTTATAAGGCGTTTCACACACATTGTTTTTCTTTGTATTGCTAAGGAGAGATGTACAAAAAACTCAAGAACTTGTAAGCTCAGAGTGAATATTTAAACTGAAGTCATGAGGGGACAAGATAGCGAAAATTACGTCTTTCTCTTCTTTATAAGTTAGCATTGTATATAAAAGCTTCACACTTCAAGATTCCCACATTTCTAGCTGTTCTAATTTGTCACAAATCAATTTGAAGTCTTCAATGTTGTAAACCCCAGAAAGATAAACCCAGCCAAACAAGGTCTTCTTCATCAGTTTCCTGTGTCTTGTTTTTGGTGTGTTAACTTTGCCTTGTGGAACATCTGTAAATTAATGTACCATCCTTGGATACAGAAAGAAGTGTTTTATTGTGTGCATCTAGTTCAATGGGCTAGAGAATAAATGACTAGATCCCTGCTTGTTATTTAGGTTATAAATCAGCCAAAATACTCAAGGACTAAAAATATCAAAAAGATCAAAGCTACCCCTAATTTGAGAGAAGGATTACTTCAGATTTGATTCAAAATTAATCTGAGAGTTCAAGTTAGCTCTTACCCAAATTTCAACAGGCCATCTACCCTCAAAAAACATTACAAAAATAGGGATAAAAAGAAATTTCTTACATCTTCAGCTGATCAACTAAACTAAGGCAAGAAGGCAAAGAAGGAAATGAGTAGAAAGACCATACGAAGCCAGATACGTGAATATAAACATAAGAATAAACTCTTTTTTTGTTTATAGACATTTTCCCAGGGCTGATTCAGTGCAGAAATTCCAAAATTCCATAACGTTCATTTACATGAGTTTCTCTATAGTGCATTAAATTGTTTTATCAGCAATATAAGACTAGAGTTTAGGCATAAAAAAACAGAAAGGCATACAGAAGAGAAAAAACAAATGTTTTTTCTGGTTTTTTTTTTTTATAATTTTTATTTATTTATTTATTGAAAGTAAATTTGAAGTATGTGACAATGAAAAAAAGGGAAGAAAACGCACATTAAAATTTTGACCTAAACAGGTTAACGCCATATCTCACCTCTGTTAACTGATGCAAAACCTCTGTTAAATACATAAAAGGAAAGAACAGAGAGCTGCAGAAATTCTGTTCTGCTGGGCAAGGAAATATCTGTAAAAGAAAATAGTAATTGATTACAACTTTTATACGAGAATTTACCCTCATTTTCTCCAGCCAAACAGAAGAATAAGCAAAAACTGACTACGCTGATCAGTCCTGCTTCATTCAAAACATCTGATCTGGTTTGGTTCAAAGCACAGAGCCTCTGCAAGAAAACAGCCAGGGAGAAGATGTAATTTTCAAACAACAGATTTCTGCTCGCACACCCTGCAGTTGATTATCTTCTTGCAGCTGAAAGGGCATTGGGTTTCTTCAGTTACCTGGCTGTGTTAGTCTCTTAGTATCAGCTTTGTCCTCTAAGAAAGGTTTTTGCTCAGTCCTTGAGAATGGTAAATGATGGAACAACAAGCTGTCATATCTTTGTTCTCTACATAAATACCTAACAAAACTTTGACTCTTGTATTCGCTCTGTACCTCCTGGCATATGAAATTTGAGCAATGTACTTTTGTCATCTTTATTTTTTCAAGATGCCACTATTGCTAAAGGCAATCAGCTTTAACTAAAATATCTTCAAAAAGAGAAAAAAGATATATCAGAAGGAAAGGGGAAAAAAAATCCATGTTGCAGGATAACAATGTCTGGGAGTAAGATGTCAGGAAAAAATAAAATTTAACTGCACATATCCCTGTAGAAAACATTTATTTAGACAGTCATTAGGATTTATTCCAAAGGGTCTCTAATTCATCTTTCAGAAAGCAGCAAGGTTAAGCCCAGAAAAAGAATAATATAAAAAAAAATCATACTGTAATGGACAGACAAATGATCTTATTTACAAATTGTACAGGATCTTCCTACCTATAAAAATATAGTGATACATTATGGAAGGGGAAAACAGAAAAAAAGAAAGAAAGATAAGGGCTATTTGGCTATGTGTTTATGTATTGCTTTGTATTCATTTCATCAGTAAATGAAAAAGCGGAAAAAATATTACGGAAGGTCATGTCTTCTTGACTTTTCTGGAACTATTCTTTTAAAGTGATCCCTTAAACATGCCTCTGAACTAGCAAATAGTGTCAACAGAAGCTGGTGGTGGAAGAAATATGATGAGATCTGATTTAGCTAACCATAGCTAGACAAAGATGAGAAAACCTGAGTTGAGTTTTTACTGAAAAATTCTGATTTTTCCAAGTGGAAATTTTATGAAAAACAGCCAACACTGGAAAGGACTGGGAATTTTCTCAGCGTCACGATAGAAGTCATCAAAGCAAAGAAGACCTGTGATTAGTTAACTGTCCAAGAGCCAGTGTATTCAGACACGAGAGACCTCATTTCAAGTTTCTACTTAAGATCAAAGTCCTCTGTATTCTAGCTGAATGCTGCAAATTCCGTATTATAAAATTATTCTCTCTTTACCTAAGTGATTTTTTAATTATTCCATAAAGAGGAAGAGAAAAAAAAGAGAATTGAAGTTATAAAATATCAAAGTGCTTAAAACTTTCATCAAAAACACCCCCAAATACAAGACCTATTTTTTCAACAGACACTTCACCCTGGGTTTCCCAGTCTGCTTTAATACCCTGTCTATCAGATATCTTGTCCAAAGAAGAAGTATTTCCCAAAATAAAAGATAAAGGCTTTGGTTTTATCCTGACATAGATTTGCCTTTTTTTTTTTTTTTTTTTTTTGATGGATGGGAGGTGATTTTACCATCCTGTTATAGTTTTAGGGTTTTCCTGAAAACACTAAATAAAACTGTGCTCATTGTTGAAAACCAGTTATTTGTATCTTGAGGTAACTTTTTAAATACTTTTTTTCTCTGGGCTCTCTAAGTTTACTTCAATTCAACTACTAAATTCCAATAGTTTCTCTACTCCTGAATTGTGTTTAGCCCCCAATATCTATGCATTTTCCAAAATATTTTCTGAAATAAAGGATTGGAAAATTTCTGTCAATCCAAATACATAGTTAAATCAAAACAAATTTTTCTACTTCTCCTTTTTTCCCAGCTTCCCCTACATTATTTCCGTTAATGAGATTTAGTAAGGAGGACGTGCAAGCAGTAACCCATCTTCTTATCTACAGGCAGTTCTAACTATACCTTTACTTAGGCATTCGAGCTACATGGCAGGTCTCAGGTGCTTATTGATTTTACTCCATTAAAATAGATGGTTTTGTTTAGCATTGAAAAAGTGAACAATTTTCCTGACACCAACCACTTGTTTAACAGTCTTGGAATAATCTATATTTCATTAAAACGATGACTTATCACACACCAAGACTCTCCTGTCTTCTTAACTATTGATTTAAGGCAGTTTAACAGTTGTATAGCATATAATAAATTGGTCAGGACTGACAGCAGTTTGTTATAAAGTCATTCTTAACTATATAGACTCTGAATTATATTATATTAGAGGTGCTCCTTAGATTAGTTTCTGGGAAAGGATCTTTCCCACCAAAATAAAGTCATTGTTTTTTTTTTAAAATGTTCATAAAACTTTTAGATAAGTAGAAGGTACTACAATCAATATCCGCAGCATGATTTATAGAAGAAAGAACCTTTCCACTAAATCCTAACTGTAAACCCTGTACTGTAAAGTATTTAGTACAGTAATACATCTCATGGATATTTTAAACTGGGCATTAATGGTGCTGAAAAGTCGAGTGGCAGTGAATCACCTATTTTAGAGACAAGTAGTTAGAAACTTTATTAGGGGAAATGATTCAAACATACCTAAGCCCTTTAGCTCTTTATTCTCCATTTTTTCTTATTTTTTCTTATTTTTTTGCTGATTACTTCTTTAGCTGCTGACATCACTAAAGCCTTGCTTTGCCATGGTGGAATAGTTGTCATCCCTGTGCATTCTAGAAGCTAAACAACAGACAGAAATAGGTTTCAAACATAATCTGGTTTATGAGTTGCCATCAGATACTCCCCTGCTATTGCTATTCCATTTCAATTCACCTGAAGAAATTGAAACAGATTCCATTAAGAGTTTTAAATTATTTTTATAGAAGATTTCTGTGAACACTCAAAAGAAGAATGGACAGAAGCCCACTGGAGATATTTTTGTTCCCACATTTACAACAGGATGATCATATCCCAAGTGCAATGGTTTCTTCCTGTGAAGTGCAGTGTTTAAAGGCAATGGCAGGATTTAGTCATATTAAAAAGGCAGTTTCAAACCTGTTGCTCTCTCATAGGACACTAATATTACAAAAGGAAAAAAAACCCTGCAATGGAGCCAATATTTTCTACACAGACATTTTGACCACCTCTCAAGTACATACAGTCATTTCCTCCCATTGCCCATCTAGAAAGAGAAACAAGAGGAAGAAAATATCTCATTTTAAGTAGAAAGATATGATGGTTGAAGTAGAGAAATGCTCAGGAAGAGTCAGCTAAGTTTTGGAGCCTTTTTCCTTCTAAATTGGATTCCAAGATGATGATGACAGCCCTGAGAGATAGTAGAGTGATACTGCTATCTTGGTTGTTGAGAGAAGAACTTCAGAATATAGAGGCCTAAAGTCAATCAATAGTCACTTACTATTTGAGAAAACTGTAGACAGAAATTGTTATTGTTTTCTAATGACCCAAGAAAAGTTCTCAGCTTTTCTGGGCAAAAAACCATACACCTTTCCTCCAGTGCAAGGGAGAAGCTTAATATCCTCAATTTGTTTTCCACATGACCTTACACTTACATGTGTGCGGTGGGTGTAATGTTATCCTACTACACAAGATTTAACCTGATAAGTACTGTTCATACAATGTAGTTTGGACAATCCCAAGAAGAATTAACTCTGTTGCATATAAACCAAGGAAATACAGAAAAAATACAGCCAAACGGTCACAACGAGCATGATTCAAGAAACTCACTTTCACCTACCTTTTTTGTATCAGTCAACAGGTGATAACAGAGGAGGCCACAACAGGTCTGAATTGCCCCAGTGGGTTTTCTGCAATTCATAGACATTACGATGATGATCCTAAAACAATTTAGGGAAATTATTCAATATTACTTCTCCAACTAGCCATAGTGACACCAGATTTCATCCATATGCTTTCCACTTGCTGTAAAAAAAAAAGCATATGAGCTATACATTACTGAATTTAACTCTTTAAATGACGTATATATTAACTACAGGAAAATAATACTTCATGGTGCGTGCACTGCTGAAACAGATGTTAGGTAATTCAAGTACACATTGGGTAAAAGTATGTTGTAAAATGCAGGCAAATAACACAATACAACTGTGTGCGAAGTGTGCACCACACCTCATGAAATGTTTTCCAAAAAATACTAATGTAGACATAAAAGAATACTCTGAGATCAGTTTATGGTTCACTTCTTTCTTTTTACTGTTTGGTGGTGGCAATTTTGTCTCTGTACTCTCAGGCTCTTTCTTCATCATATTTACTAGTATTTTCTCGTCCTCCCTGTATAATCTGCTACACTACATGTAACATGGTCTGTAGGTGTATAGGCACCTGGTCCCCACTGTCAGGCAAATCAAACACTTCTTGTCCCTCAGAAGACTTCCTTTCTTGTTCTATGAGCCCAAGATGTTTTTGGTGAAAATATAAGGTGTAAGGATAACATGGAGCAAAGCTGTATCTAAACCTTGGGTTGTTATAGAAGAGAAGAGATAAGACTGATTTCTACCTAAAGGTTCTTATATGTAGGTGTCTGCATGAGGATGCTGACATGTGCAAGGAATCTCAGTTTCCATTACAGGCAGTGGGCAGCCAGTGTTTATTTCGGTTGCCTAAACATCCATCTGGGACTGGTAGGTTCGACTAAGGATTTACAGCAGATTGGCATGACTCTGAAGCAGCATCTGTCGGGCACATGGGTTATATGCATGGAGCTCAAATGGCACCACATGACTATTTTTAAGTAACTGAATAGCCCACCTAATTAGTGGAGCCTAGAGTACAATTCAAGCGTCTCTAAAATAAACAACTACACTTATGTAAATTATTCTCCAAACTTCACTGATTAGAGCTCCTTTGAGTATAGTGGGAACTTACACATCTGGTGCATAAGTAGACAACTCACCTTAGATGTCTTAATGTCTCACTGAATCTACTGAATCTGCTTTTCTAGACCTGGAAACCTGAGGGTTTAGTAGACGAAGCATAGCCTATATTCTTACTGTCCAAAATCTGATCTCCATGACACAGTGTAGTGACCTGAATGAAAGCACATATCAGCTCTGAATAAACTCCTCTGGGGACAAGTAGCAGGATAACCGTAACTGTATTGTACTCTTCCAGGATTTGTATGTCAAAGTTTCTCATTCAGAGCATGTTCAGGTACTTCTCAACATTGCACTGTACCTTTGCGATATATCCTAAATGCCTTTCAGTAGTGTGGTAAGTGATGTAGCTAACATCTGTCACATGTAATTTGTGCTCCCTTTTCCACTTCCCAAGGGAGGAATTATGCAAGCAGTGTAGTGTTTTGTTTTAGTTAAGAATTCGTATTTGCTGTTTACACATAAAAGATGTTGCAACAGACTAGCTCTAAGATGAAGGTCTCCTGACATGAATTCAGAACTCTGAGTTTTTGCCCTATTTTGAACCTTCATGAAATGCTTGCCTTATTTTTAGCCATTTGTAAATTACTTCCCATGTAGGATAGCCAAAAGGGAAAAGTACTTTGCTGTTCCTAAGATTTTCTTTTGTTTGTGTGACTGAGAACACTAACATGCTGTTAATTAACAGTTTGCTGGAGGTTGTAAGACCTTTTGATCTCTTGATTCATTCCTGATGGTTGCTGTGCATACAGCGGAAAGACAAGAACAAAAGTGTGTGCTTTGTGAAAGGAAGAGAAAACAACAAGCTTTACAATAATCCTCATTTTCTGTCCCACTTTTTTCCATGTTATCATACTGGTCTTGAAGACATCTCTGCAAAAATGTATATTTGAAGTAAGATATCTGTCCCTACTTTATTTCTGCTATCAATAGGTGAAGTACTAGAAGATATTATCAAGGCTAGATGCAGAATTTAAGAAAAAACTGCCATAACCTAAGCTATACTTGCATGAAGGCATTATAAATATGGTAAGTATTAAGAGAGAGAAAGCTTAGTCTTCTGTGCTCACCGAGTCAATTTAGAGATTCTCTTGCTTTACAGGAACATCTGAATATTATGTGAAATGAAGTTCTGATCCATTTTAAACTTATTCTGTTATAGATCTAAATTAATCTAAATTTAGCAAAGTTCATATTCTTCCTGAATAGGAAAGTCGAATCATATAAGTTGGTGTTGGATCCTGCAGCCTACTTACCAGGTCTTTGTTTATGCTTATATATAAGTTTGCAAAGACGTACATGAAAAGATGAAGTTCCAGTGCCTACAAATTTAAACTTTCCCGGAAACTTTCTCCCTTGTAACTATGTAGTACCTTTTTCATTTTCCTGATCACCCCAGTGAAATAAATTCCCACTAGTCAACTGGTGTAACTTCCACTTTCTGAGGATGGTTAGAAGGGAAAAGAGACAACAAAGTTTGATGCTTTCTCTTTGCATATAGTTCATGGGTGGTTATAATACTGTTTGCTGAAATGGTAGTTCTGTCGTTCAAAACAGAGATGACATTTAGAAAATAATAAAAATTAAATTCTCCCCGAGGCACACCACTTATTCATACTCCAGACAAAATATTCAATTCACGCAGTTCAGAATAAAATCACAGTTTGACCATGTCCACCCAGAGGCAATTGTTTTTCTAGAGTTCATAACCAGCTCTGCCACTGAGTGTAGGCAGCAAAACAGTTACGCAGGTTGACTCCAACTCTCTACACTGAACTTCTCCCTATCTTTTAAGCTCCCTAAAATGGGAAGGGAGGAGGAAATATATTCAAGGTCTTCTGGCTACTCTTCTCAGCATAATGAATCCTCCCCCGAGTTCATTTAGTTCATCCTCACTATAAAAATGACTTTTTCAATCAAAGCATTGTACTCCTTCCAAAGACATTAAGCCAAATGACAGAACATGAACTGAAATGACAAGGACAAGCTTGCTCAGCGCAAGGTAAGGGGAGTTTCTAAAGTGACTGATTGAAAATGAATATATACTAGGGCTTTGTCCAAGGACTCTGAGCAAGTTGTTCTTACAGAGAACCTGATTTTTAATCAGGATAGGAGAAAAATTGGGTAGTGAACAAGAAAATCTCTGGTCCTTGGTTTGTTATTTTGTTTTTCTTGCTCCCTTGCCATGAATAGTTCTGCTCATTATTTCTGGGGTGTGAACTTTTGTGTGCTCAAAGTCCAGACAAACATCAAAAGTCAGAATTAAAAAGTTAAACTGAATCAACAAGAAAAAAAGTGAACTAGGCATTTCAGACTGAAAGTCACAAGAACAGACATAGGGAATGGGCGGATTAATAAACAGAAAATCAAAAACACGTTTAGGAAGAACATATTTGATGCCTACACTCTTCCAGTATTAGTAACTTATCTGAAAATCTGAGGTAAGGGTCCATACAAAAAATAAGATTCATGTAAGGACACTAGATCTTCGAATCAGGGGTCCAATTTAAGTGTTAGTAAGTGGATAATTGCTTTACTTTTGGAAAGTAACAGGGCTTCACACTTTTAAGAATACAGCTGCAAGTTTACATCACTTGCCATGAAAACTAGAGATCTAAATTACCTTGGTTCACCTAAACACAGGGGAGTCAAACCGATATATATTACATTCCACAAGAGTGATTTGCTTCTCTGAACTCTTCCTACTGAAGTCTTACTTCTATACACAACCAAAGGTAAAGTTCCTAAGATAAAGGAGATAGTAACCAAAAAAGGAACCTGACTCTCTGGTCTTGTGATTAGAGCTTTACGCAGACATCAATAGTGATCTTTATTTTTAGTGTAATAATGTAAAAAAAAAAAAAGCAAGTCTATCCTAACCTAGGCAAAGCGGGACTCTACCTTTAAAACGTTGTTTAAAAGGAACTTTAATTGCTGTGACGAGCTGGTGCAAGGTTTATGAACTATTTTGTGTCTAGGGTCTCTACTATTGCCTATCAGTTAATGTATATTTGAAAGTGATTCTTCATACAGTGTATATCAAAAAGAAGAAACTAGCAACAAAGATCTAAACAGATCTGTGGCTTGATAAACCACAACTTTTCTGAGAGCCATTAGAGACAGCTAGTTCTCAGGGAATTCTTTTTACATACCTTATCTAACAGTGAAAGCATTTATGTATTAACAAATTACAGCCCATGCACTTATATTGATAAACTTAATATGACTTATTTCAGTACAAATGATCACTGGCTGTGGCACTTTTTACCTGTTTAAGAACAAATATGTATGTTATCAATACTTCAAAAGGTATTTGTATTGTGTTCCTTACCTCATTTTTAGTTTTCAAAATCACACTGTGTGGATCACACATTAGAGCAAACACCGTCTGTAATTGATTCAGCATTATGTCCTACAGCTCCCCACAGCTACACATTCAGTCTTTGAGACAGAGATACGTCGCAAAATTCATCATACATTGACTGGCAGTCATACAATCCCGTTTTACAAGGCAATCTCATCTTCTGGTTAAAAAGAAGGAGGCAGATTATTCTACTAGTTATTGTTTTGAGATGATGTAGGATATAGATATTCCTGTAGATCCTCCCTCATCAGAAATTAGTTCCAAAAAATTAGTGTTATTCTAACATTTCAGTCTGAAATTATCCATGTTTGGATTATTTTATAATATATTTTTGTTGCATTCTGCACCAAGATATTTCTAAACTGTCAGAAATAAAATAAAATAAAATAAAATAAAATAAAATAAAATAAAATAAAACAAAATAAAATATGAGCTCTAGCTATTTTATTCCATCACCATCTTTTTCATTTATTATTTTTTTCAGCATATAATTGAGGCTGAATTGTGAAAACCTTTGTGAGAATTACATTTTTTACAGTGTTTTACTTCAGACATTGTCTTTTACACAGCAGGTGTAACCAAATACTTTGGTTCACAAATCAGAAACCCCTAATTTCTACAAACAGAACTTTTTAGTTGATCTCAGTCATTCAAGACAAGGGTCAAAATTCCCAGAACTTCGTTCATTTAGCATAAGTAGGAAAATTCTATTTTTAAAAAGGAAATTCTGAAAATATTGAAGTGTTTTACCATGAAATTTCCAGCAAAGACCATTCTAATCAGTGTCCTCACATTAAACTTTTTTTCCATTGCATTATTAAGTATATGTTTGAAAGGAGTTCTGCCTCTCAATAATTTGGCCATCTATAGGTAAAACCAGGTATTCTGGCTTTAATATTATCTTCTATTATTCTGTAAATATTTGAAACACGTGTTTCAGAGTTGTCAGCATGTTAGAGAGAAAATATTTTTTTCACCAGGTGATATTCTTCCACATCTTCTATTTTACTGAATCCTAAATAGATGATAAACAAATTTTTAGACAACCCACTCACATCAACAAATTTTGTATCACGTTTCTATAAACCCAACAAGGTTGAATTTTGCTAAAAACTGTAAATTTCATTTCCTTTTGCTACCATAAAACATTTTATTATGAAGCATCACACTTTTTTAAAATTTTTTTAGAAATGTAATTTATTTTTCAGCTGCTTCCTTTCTTCTGGCCCATTTCCCACAGGAATCAAGCTTCGCGATCTTTATGTATTCCTCTATTTATTTATTTTCAAATATAACTTCAGAAAATGTCAGTTGATTTTAACCAAATTTAACACAGTACTAGAGTTCTCAAATGGAAATTTGATTTCTAGAGATTTTTTTTTTTAAAAAAGCAATATTAACAATTAAAATCCTACTCTTAGTAACAGCCTTTATTTTCTTATGTGGTCTCGTCAATTGACAAAAATCCCACAGATCAATATGAATTACAGTGCTATATTTGTGGTTGGTGAAATCCTGCAAAATCAATGAATACATTGATTAAGACAAGGCTAAATATAGTTACAATGTATTGAAAGCCACTGAAATTATGAAGACATCTTTGTTTGCTCAGAGCTAGAGTCTGCTAATAGCCATGACCTATATCTCAACCAACATGTGCTCAGTAATACTTCATTATATCTTGACTGTAACATGCTGAGTTGCACGACCCAGAACCTAACTATTTGTCTGAACATCATTGACGATCTCTGGAGACATGCTAAGAGTCCAATTCTCTAATGACTTTATTCCTGATCATACTTCATTCACATTCACTAATGACACTACCTTTGTAATTTTCTATGTATAATTCAGAGTGAGAGCAACTAAATCACCCAAGACTCTTTCAGTTCAGGTGCAGTGTCCACTGTTACAAGTAGAGACCTTTTGTTGTTCTGGCAATGGCAAGCTTTCACCACAAAGAACAGTGATCAGCTACACACTATACTTGCAGAAATGAAGATCTGAATGAACCCTATCACTTCATAAAAATAAATGCTGGCAGCCTTCTTTTCCTCCCATTTATTCCCCCAAGAGGTCTTAGGTGGTGTTTCTATTTCCTGTTCAATCTTACATGAGAGAAGACATCGCTAAATGTATTTTCTCACAACCACACAAAATCTGATGGTTTATGTTAGTTCCTTTAATATTTACCAGATAAATCCCTTCTTTTATGTATCAGTTACAGTAACTTTGTTTTGTATTCCAGCTCCTCAAGAAACACTTTCGTCCTTCCTTTCATAAAAGGATTCAGGATCCATAAATATTTTGACATACCGTCAGCCATCAGACACCACAGCAATTTGTAAAGGTTAGTCAAGTACACAGCTGAGTTGACAGCTAAGACTGGTTCATATCTCCACCACTCCATGGATATGAAATTGTTTCTGTCTTTATCATCTTGCAGACAGCAAGATGTCTACCTTGGGCAGAGCTGTATACCTGTGCAACTGGCAGCAGGGAGCACATCCTGCAGTTTTGGTAGTACGGAAACTCTTCTTGGTCCTTACTGATACATAAAAGAACATTTCCGTTCCACAATTCTGCATTTGCCAAAGCCTGATTCCACCTGATCTTAATCTGTCTTGGGAAATGACAACAAATTACAAACACAGTGGTATCAAAGTATCCACAAATCAGTTCATCCATTTCCACAGATGACTGTGAACAGCTGGAAATGAAGATCTACAAAGTATGTGCAATCATAGCACAATGACAGAATTTTTTAATGCATGCAAACAAGAAGATTGATTATATATGGACCAATAATCTTCCTTGTAAACAAACTAATCACTGATTTTAACCACGTTATGATCTTCAAGGGTACTTAATATGAACAGCCTATGAATAAAAACACCAACTGTTGTCTCCCTATCTCATGTTTTGTTTTTAATCTACATTACAGTCATCTGGATGGACATATATCACCTTACACAACTTGAGATCCTGATTCTGTTCTTGCAGACTGATTCCTTTAAAGTAGACATATTTTTTTCCCGAGCTACAGAAAAATGATCAAGGTAGGTAATGCATGGGAAAAGGGTGACACTTTGTGGCAATACAAGAGAACTAATGTCCCTTCATCATTTTATATTTCATTCTTTTTGTATCAATCTTGCCAATACCGTAAAAACGCAAAGGTGACAAAACTAGGATGAACCTTGGCCATGTTTATAAATAGTTATTATTAAAACCAAACTACAACAAAACCTCCAAACAAACAACATGAGGATGTTTTTCAGGAACTACAAGTTCTGTTTAAAGTCCACCCATTCAGCCACATTAGCAAAAGTTAATTTAGGAAATAACTTTGAGAAAGATTTTGCATCTCCCCAAACCAAGTTAACTGTTTTCCTTTCTAGAGAATGTTACTTCCTAAACAACTTCTTGAGAGCTCAGCCACTCTCACCAGATCTTTCACTACAAGAAAAACGAATGGAAGGTTCAGTCTTTCTGCAGAAAACCTTTTCTAAAGCCCATAATTGCTAAAACTCACCAATGGCCAAACCCAGATTTACCTACGGAAAAAGTGGAGATAGAAAGTCTGATGCTGATTTATAAAACAATGGACAATACAATGAAAATAATGAAGGTTAAAGAAAATTATCAATCCTCTACTGAACAAATCAAATTTTATAAGCCATGTCATGACTGCATCTGGATTGCTTATTATTCTACATTTGTAGGAGTTACAAAATTTTAACAGTGTGGAAAGGAAGAGATGATTCTTTCAACAATCTGCACTGTTAATTGCACATATCTTCTTTTCATCTGGTCAATGCACTAAATGTTGTCTCCATGCATCATGGAGTTTGTAGATATTTTCACTTTGGTAGTAAACAAATCTGCTGGTGAGTCCTACTTCACCTCACTCAGTAAGATGATCTTCCTTGGAATGGTACAAGGCACATATGCTGGGCACAAATAGCATTTCTGTGAAAAAGTAGCTTCTCAGTTCCCTGCACCACTGGTAGGAATATTTGACTTCCATATGGTGCAGCTTTACTTCACATCATAACTGTGTTACATGGAAATACTATTTGGCTCAAGTGATAGAACTGCATCTTTTTATACATATATATTTATAAAAGAAGTTGTTGTTAGTGCCACTGATAAAGAGAGCACTAATGATAAACTGATTTTTATGGGTCTGTTCCTTCCAGGAATAATACTTCACACTTCTTTTCTTTGCAATACCTGTGAAATCAGTAGCACAGTAACCCATTCCACAGGAAGAAAAACTTGGATGAAGAGTGGTTTTAATACATTCTACAATTAACTTTGTAGAAAAAAATAGTAGCTGGGATGCCTACTCCAAGAACTCTCTTTTAGCAGGTTGTTAACTTTTGACTGAAAATAGACGAGTATTTGTATAGTTATCAAAAGCCGGACTGGGTCATTGTAGCAGACAATCAGACAGCAGGCAAAGAAATAATGCAGAGCATTAAATCAGTGAGGGAAGCAGTGACCCCCTTAAATATGTACAGCCGTGGAAGTGTTACTATTGCTGAAAAAAATAAAAGGGTGATTTGGTGTGATTCAGTCCAGATAACTTCAGGCACTGATATAGCCTGCTGAACCTACCAACTGTCTGATTTCCCAATGCTCTTTCTATTTAATCAACAGAGGAGAGGAGAGCTCTTCCCAGTAGGGAGTCATTCAGAGATCCCAGGATTATGTCTGAATTTAATTCAATGATTGTCTGTGTCGAAATCCAGGAACATTTGATCCAGGTATCTAAGTGTATGATGGCTTCAGGCTCTAAGTCCCAGTTTCCCAGAAGGATTTAAAAGACCATTTATTTTACCTCCTTGCCCTGAGGCACAATTAGTTACACACCTACTTCATTCCTGACAGAGGCTTTTCCAATCCTGATTAAGGACCTCCAGCGATGGAAACCTCACAGCTTCCAGGCAAGCAATCTCAATGCTATATTGGAAAGATTCTGCTGTGGTGCCATTCATACCAAAACTTCGCAAGCCTGTATTTAGGTGTTCATAGTGCAGGTGTGTCTTCTTATGGGCAAAGTGTCTAAGGCCCCTCTGAAGTCAGTGGGGAATCAGTCATTTTTCATTTCAGTAACTGAAGAAGCTGTTCAGTCTTTCTTCAAATGCTTTACTTTCTAGGCTCCTATTTATTGTTGCCACAGTTCTCTTGATTAATCTTTAATTACTGCACAAACACAGGACCAGAACCTGAAGTTCCATCATTCCTTACTGTAATAATTTAATCCTTAACTGGCAGCTAAACAGTACATTGCCACTCTCTTGTCTCTCCCTGCCTCCTACAGTGGGATGATGAGGAGAATTGGGAAGTAAACTAAAACTTGTGGGTCGAGATAAAAACAGTTTTAATGGAACAATAAATGTAGAGATGATGATGATGATAATAAACATATATAGAGAAGAATATATTTCAATAAAGTCACTTACTACCTGATAATTAACCCATCCTGAGCAGCCATTTCAACAAGCACGGTGATGGCAGTGAGCACAGAGTTCACAGCAAGTGTAGCAATAGCACTAAGGACAGAACATTGAATGCAGAACATGGATTGCTAAACTTCTCCTCAGTCAAATTCCCATTTTCTTATACTAAGTATGATATTATGGTATGGAATATTCCATTGGTCAGTTTAGGTTGGCTGGCCTGAGTCTGCACCTGTATATTAACAAAACATGGAAAACTGAAAAATCCTTGATTTCTTAGCAACAGCTAAAACTATTAGTTTATTATGAGCATTCTTCTCACACTAAATCCAAAACACAACAGTTAATGGGAAAAAAGATAACTCTATCCCAGCTGAAACCAGGATGCTTATACATTACTAGAACTGAAAGAGGATAGAATTAATCAACATGTTTTAGTGGCTTTGCAGGATTCTGTTACCCAAAATAAAGTTTTCGATTTTCACTCTACAGCTTTTTTTTGTTATATTTGATCCATGTTGCTCTCTAACTCCTAGATACCCTTTCTATATATCTGCTGCAGTCATATCCCATCATATAGTTGTACAGTTGATTATTTTTTCCAAATATGACACATCACACTTACCCCTACTCACCGAACCTCATTCCTTTTCCTTGTTTGTCTTTTGCAAAACTGTTTTCAAGATTACATTCAGCTCTGTTCATGTCATCTGTTTTCTCTCACTGGTTCCTGTAACCGGTAAACTGAAAAATAAACCTTTTTATCCTTGTTTACACGGCTAATGAATTAATTGATTAAATAAAAGGCAGATTACAGCAAAACTCCAGAAATATTTTTTTTCTGTTTTGAAACTGATAGCTATTTTATGTGAATGGTTATTAAATTCCTGTGCTGGTGATTTCGTGTTCTCATGTTTCCATTCCTTATTTGTTTGAATCTTCTGAGAGCATGAACCAAAACCTTTCTGAAATTAAGGTTTTTTTTTCGCTGTTTGCTTTTATCTTCTTTATACAGAAGGCTTGTAACTCTGTCTTAGAAGAAATTTACAGCGTTTTGATGTAAAGATACAATTTGGTCTCGTTGATTACTAAAGGTTTATTTCTTCAGTTCTTAAGGTAGAGATAATTATTAAAAAGGTGAGATTATTTTTAACGGGGAAATGTATTAGGACTTTGTAATTACTTCTTAATTTCTATTTTCCTTATTCAAAGGAAAAATCGCAGAAATCTAATCCTTTATCACTAGTATGTGACAGATTAGTAGATAAACATCTGTTAGTCATTGACCTTTTATAGGGAAACTTAAGAATAACATTAACTTGAGCATTAAATGAGGAAATTCCGTGATATTTCTCTTGTTATGAAAAGAATGATTTCTTGTTACTTTTGATGTCTCTTATAAATTGCACTCCATATTGCCATTTGGTCTTTCTAACTTTTGGGCTACATATTCATTTTATCTTATTTCTTTTCATATTTATGTTCATCTTTATTAATCTCAGTTTCTATTTCTTACATGTGTGAATCTATTTGTGAATGTTGGAAGTGTCCTGTGTAGGGATAGGAATTGGTCTCGATGATCCTTTTGGGTCCCTTCCAGCACAGAGGATTCTACAATTTTATGATTCTATGATTCTTACGGTGTTTTTGTACCTGAGTTCCAGCTTTAACCACCTGTGTTTTTCATTAAACATTTTAGGTGTATTTCCTGTGTAAATACTAGTGCTTAAATTATGTCGTTACAACCCCAAATTTTTCCTTTAAGCAGACTTCTAGATTAAACACTTTAATTTGGACGTTGTTTAGATCAATGGAATTTACCTTGTTAAAAAGCTCAATATACTAATACAGAGTGACAAGTATTGTAAAGAAATAGGTAGGAGATGCCTAGCTGCAATGTTGACTAACATAAATTATGTTTATAATAGTAGATTTGCCTGCCTTTTGCCAAAATTGCGTTAAATATGTACTGGTAGGATTTGACTCTTGTTAACTGTAGGCTGTGTTTCCATGGCAGCCTCATGACTGTCCATTGCATTTCTCCTGCCAGCTGCACTTTTCAATCATCTTTCTTACGTAACTTTCTGTAAAGGTCTTATCTTTTCATAATCCAAAAGAAAAAAATAAATAAAAGATGTTGCTCTAAGATTAATGTCCTGATATTGCTCAGAGAAGGGTTCAACTCGAACAAGAGCCAAGAGGGTGAAATGAATGGGAGAATGGGTCTGGAGCACATTTCATAGGAAGAGGGCAAGAAATATGGCAGGCAGGAACCGGGTCTGCCATAGAATTACAGATTCAGAAAACTCAAAATTTTCAGTTCAGTTGCTGATGTTTAAATATCTTGTGCTATTAAGGCTCTAGCACATCCTGTCTAAACTCCAGATGCTGCTCTAGAAAGTTATACATTCCCCATGGGTCCTGCTGTTGACCCAGTGTGAATGTCTCAGATACCCCAGGGTGTTTCAGATAGCACTACTTGCACATATCTCAACAGCTGAGTCAGACCCAAAGTGTGCAGAGTGCCCTTGTCATTGCCTGATGACCAAGATACTGCTGATATGCCCATCTTCCAAATTCTTTACCCCCACAACAAGATATTTGCTCTGCTATAGCAGTGCATGGTCCAACTGACAACACATTTAGTTTAAAAGTGTTTATAACACTCACAGCAGAATGCTACATTCTCAACTGTGTATACTCAACACTAGTCACCTGGTGTAGAGATCTTCACATAACCAGTACTAAAAAGTAATCTTCCACTTATATTTTTAGAATAATAGAATCATAGAATGGTTTGGGTTGGAAGAGACATTAAAGATCAGCTAGTTTCCATCTCCCTTTTGAAATGAAGAAAAAAAATCCTTCTTTTCAGGTATTTAAAAATAAGCACTGTGACCACATTCAGGACATCTTAATTTATATCATAGGCGGATATAGCACAATCTAAGTAGCAGCATTAACAGCAATCAGACCTACTTTCATGTTGTCAATGCATTTGAAGCAGTTGAAAGTACCTCAAGAAAGGACAAAACAAAACAAAAAGAAAAAGGATTATTAACAGAACACAGTCAGAATGAAAATCATCAGAAGACATAAATATATCAAAATGGCATATCTCTCTCTTTAAAAAAAACATTTTAAAAGTAAAATATCTGGAAATTTTTTTCCCAAGGTATTACAATCCTCTACTTGTCTGATTTATTGTAATTCTGTGGCCTGTTACTTTATTTCAACCATCAAGATAAATATAGTCAGATTGTATATTGCTGTCTAACGCTGCAAGAGTCCTTCATACTCTAACTAGTCTATATCCTTATGACATATTGCAGCACATTTATCCGTCTGTCTGCTTAACTTGTGAGATCTGAGCCTTGGTAGGAGGTCACTTCCTACACAATAGGCATCTGAGGAGAGTTCAGATATCAGGAGAAACCTTTGCTGCCGTTCATGAGCAACCTTGTACTTTTCTCCATCATTGAAACTGATTCATTGTGGCACAAAAACCCTCAATTCTTCAGAGTTGTACAGTCAGATATATGAACTTCTCAGTGTCAGATCCTGTAATTCAGACCTGTCAAATATCATACACTAAGTATCAAGTACATATTGTTGTCTTCCTCTTCACAATTCATTACTTCTCTACTTGTTGATCATAAATTAGGAGACTGTGACAGTTCGGCCTCTTTTGTGTCCCATATCTTTATAGTAGAGTCGAGTCACAGAGCCATAGACTGGCCCTGAAACACAGCTGGTAAGAAGTGCCATCTCATGAGGCCTCAATCTCAAATGAGGGTTGTGAATTTTGCTAAGTTAGTTCTCATGGACACTTTCCATTCATATGATTTGAATCACAATAGACCATATCCATATTTAATTAATTAGGTAGGAAATAAGTATTTGATAGAATTGTATTAGTTCGATGCATATATGCTTGTCCACACAGTACTTTTCTACTTCATCTTTAATGGGGCAATAGTGATTGTGATTTGGCCACAGACATGGTGTGACCTGAAATACAGATTACAGAACGTGCAATTCATATCAAGTACCACCCATCAAAGCAACAGAAGGATAGGTTGAAGATGAAGCTGTGCTTTGTGTGCTGTAACAAGAGCAGATAACTCAGGAGTGATCATGGAATCATAGAATCACTTGGATGGAAAAGACCTTTGAGATCTTCAAATCAAACCATACCTGTACACTACTAAACCATATCCCTGAGCTCCTCTTTGAGCCATCTTTTAATTACCTCCAGGGACAGTGACTCAATAGCCACTCTGGGCAGCCTGTTCCATGCAAGTTATACAGTAATCCTAACTGCTGGAAAGAAGATAAAAAGGCATTTAAAATTGGTTATACACTAGTACTAGTAACATGGAGACAGCTGTTCCTGTGTGAGAAGTCTTGTATGAATGCTGATATGCATTTTTGGTGGGATATGTTTCTAAATAGAAGGTTATGAACTAGTAATTTCAGAACTTATTTATCAGGGTCCAGATGATTCTGAGGGAGGATTTTGTTAATTCATTTTTTCATATTTCTTGGAATATTATGTACATGCAAGAGGGACAATTATGTTCATCAATAAAAATGTCAAGCACCTATGACAATCAATACTTTACACTTATTTTATACAGAAGTGGGAAATACTCTTGAGAAATCTTTTCATTTGTATATTATGCTGAAGTATTTAGACTGCAATGAATCAAAGTTTTCTGAAGTGGAGCAGTTCATTTAAACAAGTCTTGATTAGCCCTATTCAAGGTGATATAGTGCATGGTTCAGAAATGTTTAGGCTATCTTTACATTCAGTTAACCACAGCCATCTTAACTTTTGCAGCTTCATTTTTACAATAATATTATTTAATACAGCACTGCTGTTTCTTGCAAGGAGTGTTTCTCCTGAGATTTGGTTGTAATTATAAACACTTTTGTCTGTGGTTTACTTTTTTGAGTTACAAGCATATAGCATTTCAAGAAGAGAAAAAATTGTTACTGGAGATTTAAGAACTTATTTACATTCGTGCTTCATAGATACTAGATTTCTGTACAGTAGCCATACAATGAAGTCTGACCTTTTTTTAAGGCTTCAGCTCATCAGTGTCTTCCTATTTTTTTGTGGAAGCTACTAAAATCCTGCCCAAGTCATCCTGCCATCCACACTGTTGTGCAGGCCCTCTGATATTTCATTTACTTTTTGCCATGTTGATGCACTGTTCAGTCATGAGTCCTGTGTCTGGTTTTGCTCCTTGTATGGCTGGGACAGCTTTCTTTCCAACTCATCACCTTATTTGTTTGCATGATCAACAGTATATTCTTTATTTTACATAAAAATGGCTTTAAATTCATATAATCACATTTCAAGGATACTTGTTCTCAAGAATTCGGCCACATGTCAGCCATCTTGCTTTTCTTCCTATTCCTATAAAAATGTGCAGCACAAAGTATATTTAATTAGTTAGATTACACCGCAAGAGAGTGTTAGAAAATGTACTCTCATAAAATTATTCCAAGTGAGCCTCACTTGACCATCCTTTGTTTGTCCACACGTATTTCAATCCTACCAGATGGGGAACCAGCAAAGAAGTAACCATTACTACCACTTGTAACACATAAACCAGCCTCAACACAAATATTACGCTTCTTACTCAAAAAGATGAAAAGTAAAAGTTGTGTAAAAAAAAAGAAAAAAGCAGTTAACATAAAATCAGGTACTATATGGTTGTACAGGAGTCTGTTGATACACAGTGTGTATGGTCAAGAGTCATCAGAAAGCACTGGAGTAATCAGACTGGATATGTGGTCTATATTAAATTTATATCTCTATATAGGACACTTGATGCAGAGATTTTCCTTAGAAATTAGAGAAAGACAAAATTGCAATTTAATTTCTGTCTAAAAGGGAAATTATTTTAGAAAAGCTACATTTTGAAAAGTCTGTGATTTTTTTTAAAAGAAAATATGAACAAGAACTCTTTAGGTTTCATTCAGTCAAGGCATTTTTACAAAGCCTTTTTTTATTAGCTGAGTATGTAACTTCTAATATAAATGTCTGCATAAAGAATATTTAGGGTATGATAATAGATTTATTTCCATTTGAAATCCATCCTGGGTACTTAAATAACTTCAAAAATTTTTAAGAAGTCCCACTTACGTGTGACTTACTAAAAATATATGGAAAACAAAAATAGAGGTTTTTCCTTGATATATTAACTAGCAATTTAGTTACTGGTCTCAGGAATACAGTTTTGAAAAGGAAGAAAGTTTCACTTGCTTTCTATAGGATAAAATCTGATTTCCAAATGTTGTGGCCATTCCATATGAACTTGCAAATTGATGTACCACACACACAGAAACACAACCTCACAAGTCATAGAGAAAAAGATTTTAAATGATTTATGAAGAAATAATTAAAAAATTTACATTGACTGCCAAGGGAAAATTGACCTTCAGGGAATAAATGCTTGTGAAGAAATATTCTGCAAGAGGTGAAAGAACAGAGAAGTAGCTGTCTTTTTAGTTCAAACCTCCTAATAATTTTCTCTCTACCTCTCGCCCTGATTTCCCAAGGAGGCTTTTAAAATCTCACCAGTAGCAAAATAAACCACCCAGTCACTTCCACCCAATTAGATCTGACTTATTTCTTCGTAAAAGGTAAGCTACAACATTCTCAGTTTTGGACGCTGATGGATACTGACCCTGGTGCAATGATTGACCCATTTATATTGTCTTAGAGTGTTTCACAAAATTATTTTGACTAATCCTATCAGAATTTGCTTAAAGGGATGAAAATTAGCCTTCTTCTCTCTGATAGTATTGCTTTACATTATTTGGTACATATTTGCAGAGAGAAGTAATTTTTAATAAATCTTGGTTAAATATGCCTTGAGTATTGTGCCATTTTTTTCTACTTTCTTCTCACCTGAGGGCCATTTAAAAAGTCATTTAAGCACTGCCAACTCGTACTTCTCATTTCCCAGGCTGGATTCTGGAAGAAAAAAATGTCTACTTTGTCTTTCAGCTTGAATCAGTAACTTTGTGACTTCTAATGATTAACACTCCTTAAGCTGTTTATTAGCAACAGGGATGTTTTCATATGACCTGTTGCTTGGTATCTGTTAAAAGGTGCTGTTCTCAGAACAATGTATGGAAAAAGAAAAAAAGGTTCAACCTGGATGTAAGGAAAAACTTTTCATCATAAGGACCATCGAACACCAGAAATCTTGCCCAAACAAATTCTGCTGTTGCACACACTTGGAGATTTTCAGGATCAGAATGGATGAAGTTCTGAAAACCTGGTCTGTCCTCATAGCTTACCGTGCTTTGAGCAAGAGGTGGACTGGATGTTTTCCTGAGGTCCAAGCGGAATTCTCTTGTGCTCCTACAAACAAAGGCTACTAAATACAAGGGAATAACCTCAGACTTCTTTTTATTGTCTCTATGTTCCATGAGAATAAAGGATCCTCTTCATCTAAACTTACTGATTATTTTGAGGTAAGCTCAGTGGGAAATCTCGACATTTTTTCAGTTGGATGCTGATGCACACAACAATTTGCTAGTACCTGCGTAGGAGTGTATGTTTTCCCATTGCCTATCTCAAGATAAAAGCCGTATTAGAGAAATCTGGGATAAAGCAAGACATCAAGAAACTCGGTGATGGCAGAGGTGAAGTGTTGCTGAAGTGCTGACTGGAACAAAGAGATCTAAGATGAATTACGGTCTCAACCACAGCCCTCAAGAGTGATGCCAGTACCAAAGCTTTTAAATGTCTCTACATTTCACATAACCACTTGGAAAGTGAAACTAAACATCCTTACTTTCAATTTTACGCTCTGAGACTCATCATACAGGCTATCTTTCTCCACTTTGGACAATATGTAGGACATTAAAGGCTGCACTTGTCCTGTTTGAGCACTCCAGATACAGCTGTAATATCCAGCGTTAGGAACCTGGGATAAAAAGAGGTATTTGGCTCATATTGATGGGAAAAAAAAAAAGTGTTCATGTGAGCCATCAGTCTTTTCTTGTCATATTACTATATTTCTGATGGAGAAGATTTTAGAAAATAAAAATAGTAGTAACAGTTTGATAGCTGTTAATTTTGTTTAGATGCTACAGTCATGAGTGCTACAGAAAAAAGACAGAAGGGTAAACAAGCAGACAGAGGACAAGATGGTCTACATCAGACCATTCCTGTCATAAACAAATAACTAGAATGATTACTACTCTCAAAATGTATTTTTGAATTATATACAGCCTGTGTTTTTCTATTTGATCAAGTAAGTCCACATCCAGGCATCAGCATAAGTGCATACTAATCCCAGATTATATAACATTATCACTTAGTAGTGATATAAAAGAATTGTACAAAAAAAATATATGAATATTTCAGTATTTTCTATTACTATTTCTCTGTAGTTTTTTACAGTGAACAGAAGAACAGCACTGATCTTTCTTATTGAGTCTTGGAAATGAAACTGGGTCATAGAGTTCTGTGACCTGGAGGTGACGTTAATTATCATTAAAATCAGAGAAGTGCACTGATGGGAAAAGGGATGTTGTAATGCAATTCCAGAACGAGCACCTTTCTTAGATCTTTTTACACACCTTCGACCAATTTCCTCCGGTCTCTGAATCTCTCACTGCATCCTTTTAGCACTTCATTTTGTATCATCCATCAAAATAAAGATGATATTATGCCACTTTCTTCTCCCTTTCTTCCCTCTTGATGACCCTGTTTTTCTCCTTCTCCTTTTGCTAAGACTCCTAGGAATTCCTACTGGTTTTTGCACTGCGAAAGAATAAATTTTAGCAGGCATTTTGGAATAAGTGGAAAATCCTCACTTATCTCTAATGGTCTCACTAAAGAACACTAGTCTTTCTTTCCTGAAGTCTATAGTGGATAAGATTATTCAGCACCCATTTATATTCTCCTTAAAAGAACTCTTCTTCACAACTTCCCTAGTCACCATGTTAGTATCTGAGAATGTTTAATACTGTATAACAGTACTGCATAACAGTGAAAAAGACTCTAACCAGATTGCAGTTGAAGTTTTGGACTTCTCTCAAAATTTTGGGGGTTAAGTCCTCCAAGAACAGACCTCTCAAATGGTTAGTGGTGTTCCAGGAGGTGTGATTTTGTGTCATCAGTGTCATAGGGTTCAACAAGGCCAAGAGAAAGGTACTGTACTTGGTCAGAACAATCCCTAGTATCAATACAGACTAGGGAAAGAATGCATTGAAAGCAGCCATCTGGGGAAAAACTCGGGGATGCTGGTGGATGAAAAGTTCAACACGAGGCAATAATGAGCACTTGTAGTCCAGAAAGCCAACCACATGTTGGGCTGCATCAAAAGAAGCATGGCCAGCAAATCGAGGAAGATGATTCTGTCTCTCTGCTCCACGCCAGTGAGATCTCATCTGGAATACTGCATCCTGCTCTGGAGCACTCAACACTAAAAGGACACGGACCTATTGGAGTAGGTCCAGAAGAGGACTATGAAAAAGATCAGAATGCTGGAACAGCTCTCCTATGAAGAAAAGCTGAGAGAGTTGGTATTGTCCAGCCTGAAGAAGAGAAGGCTCTGGGGAGACTTTCTGTGGCCTTTAAAAATATGAAAAGTGTTTATAAGGATTATTATAAATATTAAAAATTGTTAAAGAGAAAGACTTTTTACCAAGGTCTGTAGTGAGCAGAACAAGGGACAATGATTTTAAACTGATATAGGGTAGGCTTATATTGGAGATAAGGAAAAAATTTTTAACTGGGATATGTTGCCCAGTTGTAGATTCCCTGCCATTGGAAGTGTTCAGGGTCAGGGTGGATGGGTCTTTGAGCAACCTGATCTAGCAGAAGATATTCTTGCCCACATCAGAAGAGTGGGAAAAGATGATCTTTTATGGTTGCTTCCAATCCAAACCAGTTTATGATTCTATAATTTTCTATACTTGCAACTTTACCCGCAAAATTCTTCACTTTTAACTGAGTTATGCTGATTCTTTGTGCATAACCATACTAAAATAGCATTGAGCAGGTTACTAAGACATTATTTTCTTCTTTGTGGGTTTCCTGCAGTGTTTAATGAACCATTTTAAACCTCCCAGGAGTTCAGCTGATTAGATAGATGAGCATGAATTGAAAAGGTAAACTCCACAGCTAATTGGGAACCTACATATCAGCACTGTTTATTTCAAACCCTCTAGCATCAAGTTTTCAGTCTGTGCATAGGTTATTAGAATACTGTTTACTACTGCATCAGGTAGACAAATCCAAAATGTTTCTCATACAAAATAGACTGTAGTTTTTCTCTATATATGTGTTCCTCGGAGTAACAATTACTGCTGATCTATCACTTCCATGGAAACAGAATTCCTCAGAGTCCAGTTTAATGAGCTGCATATGCAATACCCTACTAAAATCTAATGCATTATTTTTACACTCAGAAGTAATCTAATATCTAGCTTCTTTGACCTACATTCCATGTGTGTTGTTCAGTGCATCCTGTAGCAGAGCTAAAGCCTGTGGTTAACACTTAATTAATATGCTCCTGTTATACTTCATTTGCACTTCAGTTAAAATCTCCAGATGCTGGAGATAAGTGGATCCATGAAACCAATTGCAGTGCATATTCCAACCAGCAAAATAGCGGCATATTTCTCCATATAAGATAATATCCAGTTACATGCATTCATCCCTCAGCACTTGAAAAATAACTTACACATGTTTAAAGTGGTATTGTGGATAATGACAGATGGGAAGAGGGAGAGAGAAGGGAGGGAGAAAAAAAATGAGGAGGGTAGGACTTTAGTTTTTCAGTCTGCTGGCTTTCTTTTTGCTAACACATTTTTACTAGGAATAAAATAGTTTCCTAAACCTCTAAGTTCTGATTAAATATCATCCATTAAGACTGAAGTTGCTCAGTGAAACAGAACTAACCTTTTGACTTTGTTGTTCTTTGGGTTTTATTTTTTTTAACAAGACTTCAAATAATTTTTCAATGAGAAAGGTTTTAATGAGTCTGGAGCCTCTAGTGTACCTAAGAGACTATTTCATTAATACAGTTGATTTCTGCTTTTATTACTGAAAAAGTGTCCAACAGCTTCAGGAATGGGCCAAGGTGTTCCAAAAGACAGGCAAGAAGAATCCTAAAAGCTTTTACATAGTGAAACATTAGAGGTATTGTCAAAGGTATAGATATACAGACTCTCACACGAAAATATGGCAGCGATCAGAACATACTAATCTTCCATCTCCTCATTGAGATCCATGACAAAATAGTCATTAAAAAAATCTTCTTTATGTTCTCAGCCATTAACCCTACCTCAAATTTCATTTAAATCTTAGACATTGTAGAAATAACTTAGGCTCCATCAACATTATAATTTTCAGGATCAGTAGAATGATTTTGAAGGGAATCTCTAATTCCTATTCAGTTCACATTAGTCGAGTCATTTTCAGAGAAAATAAATCTAGAAGCTTTGCTCCAGGTTTGAATATAATGCACATGTGTACCTAATGGATTAATATTAGAAAAGTTTCCATTTTTAATTGGAAACTTCTGAAGATGTTCCTCCCATAGAGGAATCTGCCATCTTCCTAAGACTTACAGAATCGTTCAGATTGGAAAGAAGTTCTCTATAGGTTGTTAGTCCAATGTCCTCCTCAAATCCTCCTCAAATCAGAGTAATTCAACACTGAAAAAGACCATCCCTGTCGCCCTCTGCTCACAAGGCAACTGTTTAGGTCCCCAACCACCATGGTGGCCCTCTGATGAACTTGCTGTTCTGCTTTACTATCCTGATTGGGCCCTGCCTCACGAACTTCATTGCCAAACTGGAACAAACAAGTTCTTCTAATGCACCCAGCACAAATCCTTTTGTATCCCACATCTTCTTTTTCCCTCCTTTCACTTTTCCTATTCAGATATTCAGTTTATTTCCAGCTCAGCCCTCACAAGGAGACAGAGAAGGCTCAAGCTTGTGTAAGTGTATAGTGCCATTTTGAATGCCATAGAGTATCTTAGCTCCATCTCCAGCTGCTCTTCTAAAAGGGCGTTCGTGACATGTAAGCCCTTTGTCGTATCACTCAGACAACAAAGGTTTAATAGATACTTTAAAGTGTTTCAGGAAGAACAAGAAGCCTTTATTTAGACAACTAAATCAAGGCTCCAGAGGTTTAATCAGTGTTTAAACCTTCTGCTCTTCGCCTCTGAACTGATGGATGCTACTGAAATAGATTGAGCTAAATCTCCCATGAGGTAGGATTAAGCATGGTTGGACTCAATGACCCGAAAGGTCTTTTCCAACCAGATCATTCTATGACTCTATGATTCTAAGTAAAGCAGTCTTCTTCCCAGTGAGTTATGACACTTGTTTTCTCAGAGCTTGCCAGACCGTCTACAAATAAGTATGATATTTTATAAAAAACTTTTGCAAGTAGAAACTCCTCAGTTTGACTCATGCAATATTTTTTTTCAAAACTCAGTGCTCTCTGTTTCTTTATTACTTACTCTTTCAAGGAACAGAAGAATGACTTTTCAAATCAAAGAACACTCTGTGAGTCTCTGTATCTGGTTGTTAGGTCTTAGGCATTCGTAAGGCTAGCGTTAGTAGGAAAGGTGTTGGGCCTTGAAGCTCTGAGATGAAGTAATGGTCCTAGTGCCTTTCGATAAGCTAGATAAAATAAATCTGAGTGTTTGATGCAAAGAAGAAAAACAAACCAGAAAGATGCCATGATAATTTGCCGTGAAAAAGGGGGAAAGTAGTCTTCAGAGGCAATCCTTTGAGAAGGTATACAAAGCCGGTGAGACATCTCTCCACTCCTGCAAACTACCACAACATGGAGACTGACATATTGCGGTCTGCAGATCACTGCAAGATACAGTAGGTCATTTTGAATATGCTGTTTAAAAGCAATGGAGACAGAAAAGAACTAAGCAGCATTTTGACTAAGAGTTTCAAGGACAGCTGAAGGAGAGGGATATATGATATGAAAGATTCTTTCCATATACATTAAAAGTGAAATGAGATGTCAGAGAAATATCAGGATTTCTGGTAGTTTCTTCAAATCAAGCTATAGCTTTGATCTGCTCAAGGCTGATCCTTCTGTAACACTTTTAATAGTCTTTCTCCATTAGGATATTTCAGCAAGCTGGCAATCAGACATTGCTTCCTAGAACACCTATTTTTGTATTCAATCCATGATGCCAAGTGACTGAGTAGAATGCTTAAAGGAATTGATTAATGATTTAAACTCCATGGTTTTTTTTTCCTTCTGTCATTCATTCTTGCAGTACATAGACAGACACTATTTTTTAACCCATATGTGTATTTTAGCAATGTCTCATACATTCTTAAATTTACTAGTCATATCAGGCAAAATACAGGCAGGAAACTGTATATTTAATATCTTTTTTTTTCTTTGACATAGATGCAAAATTTTCAATGGAAAAATATACAAAATTAAAGGAACTTAAAAATAGGAGAAAAAAAGAATTTCTAGCTTTAGCCAAAAAGCAACTTTAAAAAATCACTTTCTACTCTATTTTCACAATTAAAAAAATTCAAAGTCCCTTTGAGGCTTCAATAATTCCCAAATAATACTAGCTAAACTCCAGTTCAAGTCTCCTTTTCAAGTTTATCCTTGTTCAGACCTCTTTTCTCTGATGAATGTTCTCCAACACTGTTTTCTATCTCAAAGGCTGAATTATGCTTTCGCCTGGGTCCAGTAAGCCAAAGTTCCTCCAGAAGGCTATCAATAATTGGTCTCTGGTTCCTACTCCTTTGTCTAATAACACAAACCCACTAGCAATGAGTGTAGCAAGGTGTAGCCTAGAAATCAAGCCTCCCAGCAGGTGATGCAAAAAGAAAAGTCAGCTAAGGACTACAGGAACCTTAACACCGGTGGGACAAAAGCCAGACACCCTACTTTGCACTGAGATAAAAAATAAATAGTGCTAAAGGCTGTTAGTACAGGAAACTTGTAATGTAATAATGACATATATATAGGCAGACATGTGTATACATATATTTATTTGTGTGGATTTATGTGTGTGTATCCACACATATGTATATATAAGTTATTTATGTAAGAATAATAAAGAGACATCCTTCTCACTCTCCTCTCTATAAACTTACTTGGCTCATAGAGGAAATAACTGTTGAGAATCTTTGCAGATGAAACTAATCTGAGTAGTGTGGTTAACGCACCTGAGGGATGAGATGCCATCCAGAGGGACTTGGGCAAGCTCAAAAACTGGGCCCATGTGCACCTCATGAAGTTCAACAAGGTCAAGTGCAAGGTTCTGCACCTGGGTTTGGGAAACCCCCAGCAGCATTACAAGCTGGGGGATAAAAAAGATTGAGAACAGTCTTACTGAGAAGGATTTGGAAATACTGATGGATGAAAAATTAGACATGAGCCAACAATGTGTTCTTGCAGCCCAGAAAGCCAACCTTATTGTAGGCTTCTTCAAAAAAAAGCAGGGCCAGCAGGTTGAGGTAGGTGATTCTGCCCATTTAATTCACTCTGACAAGACTTCCCTTGGAGTACTGCAGCTGCCTATGGAGTCCTCAGCACAGGAAAGACGTGAACCTGTTGGAGTAAGTCTAGTGGAGGGCCACAAAAATGATCAGAGGGTTAGAACCTATTTTGTGAAGAAAGGCTGAGAGAATTGGAGTTGTTCAGTCTGGAAAAGAGAAGGCTCCAGGGAGACGTTAATGTGGCATTTAAGTACTTAAAAGGGGGCTTATAAGAAAGAGGGGGATGAATTTTTTGTGGGGCCTTTTGCAATAGAAAAGGGCTTATGGCTTAAAATAAAAGAGGGTAGACTCTGACTAGATATAAGGAATATTTTTTTTTTATCATGAGAGTGCTGGAACACTGGACCGGGTTGGTCAGAGAGATGGTAGATTCCCCATCTCTGGAAACCTTGAATGTCACGTTTGACGGGGCTCTGAGCAATCTAATCTAGTGGGAAATGTCCCTTATCATTGATGATTAAGATGATCTTCAAGGTCCCTTTCAGCCCAAATTATTCTGTTTTATGATTCTATTAATATGTGTTGAAATCAGAAATTCAAAACATGGTTGTTCTTTTGTAATGGAAATTGATACCTCTGTGGTTAAGGTACTTTGGGAATGCTCTCATCTCCACAGTAAGATCGAAGCTCTGTGTATCTGGGACTGCTCATTTAAAAAAAAATAAAAGTCTGTTTTTCAAAATAAATTTCCCTTTAACTCCCTGATGTTAGCAGATTTCTCCCCTGTAGAAAATCCACTAGCAGCTCAAAAAGGATAAATATAAAAACATAAAAGTCCCTGTCTGCTAGGCAGATCCCCAGAAGTAGGACTTGATCGTGATACACCAACTCTGCTGCTTGATTTCTGTAGGAAGATACCAGCTCTTCATGGTACTAACCTTAACATCTGGCTTCAATACCTGAATTTTCATAATCTTCATAATCAGCACTTGAGACCTGAAGGACCTGTAAGGACTTTAAATCAAGGATTCAGGAGAGCTGCAACTGAGTCATGTGTAGAATAGCCTTCTGTTTATCTTATCTCATCACTACATGTCGAGCTTTAAGCTGCTGCTCCTCTCTCCAGATTGAAGGCACAGCCATGTGACACTTCTTCAGAGTCCACTTGTGTTAATTGAGATAAATACTCTTTTGCAAGGTGCAGCTGGTGCTCAAGAAGACCTGAAAAAGACATTTTGTGATTTAAGGAAGCTGCTTTTTGATTATTTTGTTTCACTTTATAGGGGACTCAGGGTGAATCTTTTTGTTCTGTCATCTGCAATTATGGCAGTGATCTGGTGCTCCTTCTCTCAGTAAACTTGTTTTCTAACCTGTGTGTTTGTGTAGTGATACAACTGGAGCTTTGTGTGTTACACTCAGTGTGTTCTCTGATTTTATTGGAGGAGCAAGATCACATGGGAAGTTTCTTTCTTTAAAGAAGAGTAACTTATATGTGGTGTGATCCTTAAGTCAAAAAATTATATCAGCAAGAGCGTCTGGTTAGTGTAGTGATGTTACTCCTTGTAGTGACAATATTTCAGCTTGTGGCAAGTAACAAAAGCAGTTTGTTTGCTACCCCATGCCTGCCTGTCTCCTGGCCCCCAAATTTGTTTTCTAAGCTTCTTGAACCAATGTGAATGTGTTTCACATTCCTTCGGAAAGAGGTAACTGTTTCGCTCTATCCCTGTTTCTTCTTATAATTGGTACTACTCTTTACATTGCAACTATCAGTGCACTTTCTTTATGAACCACCTCTCAACTGAGTGAATTACCATAATCTGAAATTCATAAATAATTGGGAGATAAAATCCAGTAAAACTAGAAGGAGAAGTGAGCAGATTTTTTTGTTTCTCTAATCTAATCAGACATACAAAATGAAGAAGTAAGGGAAAACAAAAAAGTTCCAAATATTGTGAAACTTATTCTGTAATTTATTGAAATTATGCCTAATTTCTCACTGTTCTTCCCCCTATCCTGACAAAATAAAATCTCCAATATACATAAAAAAATATAATCAGTACTTCAACTAGCAGCAGCTGAAGAAAACGTGATGGAAAAAAATATATTCCTCCAGTGTTAAAATCTGTGCAAAAGTTGGCTATATCAAAGGTTAAGTAACTGTCTTCCCATATGTGAATTCAGCTGTGCAATGATCTGTAGAATGAGTAAGATACCACCTGATCTTCTTAATTACTGTAATTGAGATGTTGTTTCCCCATTTAATTGTTTTATGTGTAAATTACGTAAAGTTGCTACTCACTCTTCCCAAGTACATAAGTGGAATTCAACAGATGGTGTTACACCAAGCAGGACCATCTTAGTTGAAACTACTTCAGCAAAAACTACATTTGGCGTACACATATACGTTTTGGGGCCTTGATGTTTTTGTTTGTTGTTGTTTGCGTCTTTATTGGGGTATTTAAGGTTCCTTTGTAGATTGAATTACTATCTCAGTATTCACAAAGCTTCTGCAGTAATGTAATAGTGTTGCTGCAGAGCAGTTTTCTCATTCAGAGCCTGTAGATAGTCCAATATAAAAACACGAAGACAAATGTAGGTGATCCAGTACATGAACCAGTGAGAGGTCTCTTTTAAGAGGAAAATTGTATTTCACTATATTTCAGAATGTTTAGTTTTGCATGTTCCAGCTTCAAATACAAAAGTTAGTCAGATGATGAGGAGAAGGACCTGGAGGTCCTAGTGAATGAGAAGCTGGACATGAGCCAGCAATGTGTGCTTGCAGCTTAGAATGCTGAACACATCCCGGGCTGCATCAAAAGAAGTGTTACCAGTAGGGTGAGGAATGTGATTCTACCCTTCTACTCTGTTCATGTGAGTCCACACCTGGAATATTCAGTCCAGCTCTGGAACCCTCAGCACAGGAGGGACATGGACCTACTGGAATGATCGCAGGCAAAGTCTGCAAAATGATCAAATGCCTGGAACACCTCCTATATGAAGAGAGACTAAGAGGGTTGGGGTTATTCTGCTTGGAGAAGAGAAGACTCTGAGGCGACCTAATTTCAGCCTTTCAAAACTTAAAGTGGATTTATAAAAAAGATGGAGGAAAACTTACTGGCAGGGCTTGTAGTAATAGGACAAGGGGTAAAGGTTTTAAATGAAAAGAGAAATTTAGACAATTATTTTTCTCTGAGGATGGTGAAACACTGGACCAGGTTCCCCAGGGAGCTGGTAGATGCCCCATCCCTGGAAACATTCAAGATCAGGTTAGATTGGGCTCTGAGCAACCTGATCTACTTGAAGATGTCCCTTCTCACTGCAGGGCAGTTGGACTAGATGACCCATAAAGATCCTTTCCAATTCAAACCATTCTATGATTCTCTGATGTATTTGCCATTCATGTGTCCTTGCACTGTGTCCGAGATGGAGTTAGTTTTCTTCATAGCAGTTGATACGAGGCTATGTTTTATGTTTGTGACTGAAATAGTGCTGATAACACACTAATGTTTTAGCAATTACAGAATGATGATTACACAGTGTCAAGATATTCTCTGTTTCTCACTTTGCCCTCCAGTGAATTGACTGGGGGTGCACAACAGGTTGGGAGGGGACACAACCAGACAGATTACCTGATCTAACTGGAGAGATATTTCATACCATATAGCATCACGCTCAGCAGTAGAAGCAGAAGAGGGTTTAAGAAAGTTATCTATCTTTTGCTCAGGAACTGACTGCAATTTTTTTCTATCCGTGGGAGGTTGTCTTTGAATATTACATCTTTCGGGAATCCAGTTTTGGCTTGATATAGGGAATAGGACATTATCCAAAATCTGTGTTTTATCTGTTTGATTTGTCAGTGCTCAGTTAGCTTTTGAAATAGATTTTACCGGTAGAGTCATTAATGTCATTAAGGACACTTGTCCATGTACTCCATTCCACAGAAAAAGAGAAAAATAGTGAAAAGTGAATGTCTGGGAACATGGGACTTGGTGTATCAGGACCAGTGGAAAGTAAAGGACAAGAATTCAAAAAATTAAAATTTTCTTGTATATTAAATGAAGGAAAAGGTTTTGAAATTATCTTTTCCCCTCTGACAGCACTGATAATGATATCTTAAATACAAATGAGTCTGTTGTTCTCCAGACTCCATTAAAGGCATAATAAATAGTACTGATTCGCTCCCTGAATTCTTGAAATTATTGCCAAAATGAGTACCATGAATGAACAAAGCTGTTCATGTTCTTCTGGATAATTTTGAGGGCCACAATGGTGATGAGTCACTCACCATGCCCATCTGTCATATATTCAGGAACAGGCAAAGCTCTGTATGGAAGAAAGTTCCTTCATCAGAATAGTCTCTGATTCGCGGTGCATCTGCTAGCCCACTCCCAAAGAGCATCCAGTCTCCTTCATACATAGGAGAAAACACTATAACTATGAATGCTTAAAGAGATCACAGGAAGTGTTCCTTGTCAGTGAAACATAGTCATGGGTATTGGTAGAAAAACTCTTCACATAGTTTCACAGAATCACCAAATTATAGAAAGGTTAGGGTTGGAAGGGACCTTAAAGATCATCCAGTTCCAACTCCCCTGGCCATGGGCAGGGACACCTTCCACTAGACCAGGCTGTTCAAGGCCACAGCCAACCTGGCTTTGAGCACTTCCAGGCAGGGGCATCCGCAACCTCTCTGGCCAACCTGTTCCAGTGCCTTACCACCCTCATCATGAACAATCTCTTCCTAATGTTTAATCTAAGGCTTCTCTCATCCAGTTTAAAGCCATTGCCCCTCATCCCATCACTACAAGGCCTTGTAAAAAGTCCCTCCCCAGCTTTCCTGTAACCCCCTTTAGGTACTGGAAGGCTGCAGTGAGGTCCTCCTGAAGCCTTCTTTTCTGCAGGCTGAATAACCCCATCTCTCTCAGCCTGTCCTCATAGCAGAAGTGCTCCAGCCTTTTGATCATCATCATAGCCCTCCTTGGGATCTATTCCAACAGTTCCATATCCTTAAGTTGCCAATTCCAGAATTGGTCATAACACTCCACATGGGGCCTCACAGGAGTAGAACAGAGGGGAAGAATCTCTTCCCTTGACCTGCTGACAATGCCTGTTTTGATCCAGTCCAGGACACAACTGGCCTTTTGGGCTGTAAGCGCACATTTCTAGCTCATTTTGAGCTTCTCATCAATTAGCACTCCTAAGTCCTTCTCTGCAGGGCTGCTCTCAATTTCAAGTTTGACTTGCTTCGACTAGCAGTGTCCCAACCAATTCCTGTCCACTGCTCAGGACTTGGCACACTTCAGAGACTCTTCCCAGTAAACACTTTGGATGAAAGCATGTGATTCTAGAGAATAATAGTGCTTAATAGGACAGACAGAGCTTGTTCCATGACTGTTGATGTTGCTGCCAGAGAAGAGTATCAATAAATACTGCTTAATTTATGGAAGTCCTTTGAAGTCATTCCACTATTTTCAGAGGATATTGGGACATGCTGTGAATGAAGGAAAACAGAGATATCTCTGCAGTACATATAAAGGTAACTATGCAATCAGTGTCAAGGGCTTTCTTGACACTCTCTGCAGTGACTTAACTTCTCTTAAATGACTTGAATCTAGATAAGTGAAATATTTATATTACCTTATATATTCTCTGGATTTGTTTTGTGGTTTGAGGTTATTTATTTTGTTTGGAGTTGGTTCGTTTTTATTTTCTTTTTTAAGAACAACCAAGGAAAAGTGTCAGCTATATTCTGCATTTTTCCACTCATATTGTCCTTGGTTTCACTCAGAGAACAGTTAGGCCATAGTGCTGAACACTTACGAACTTCTCATTTTAGATACCTTAGTGGCGTCTTGTTTGAAACAATCTCTGCCATTCTCTGATGAGTTTCCTCTGCTGTTTTTTCAGTCAAATGAGGTAACTTTGAATTAGAGGAGCCTTGTAAAGGATAAGATAAAAAGCACGTTTCTGTCAACATGAATGGACATTAATTGCAGTTACCGGTATCTTTGTTACTTTTTATATCTAAATGATGCTATAGGACACATTGTGTCTTTCCATGTTTACCATATATTCTGTGTCACAAAGTTTCACGTAAACTCAAGATAATTCTGCAGTGGAGAAACAAAAACACAACAAATCATAGTGCTATGTTTATTCATACTTGTATGTATATTCTTCTGTTCTGTTAAATTAATGGCAGTGTTTTTCTCTAGGCTAGTGAATAAATTGCATATTTATTTAAGTTTTTTTAACATAGAAGGAAAAGTAACCACATATTTGAGCAAGGGTATGAGGGTGGTTATTGTGAAAACAGCTTTTTTTTTTTTTTTTTAATCTAAAGCAATCTAAATTAGAGCAAGGCGGTAAGCCAAATAACAAAGAATCCTGACAGAGTTGTGATATATTTAATTTCTTTTCTCATTAAAGAATAATACGATGTCCTTAAGAAACAGCCATTTTCTGAGTATTCCAGGGGATCAGACTAATATGGAACTAGCAGTAAAGTGCTTAAATGGACTCAATCAAGACCAAGTGAAATCCATCCTAGGATTATTAGAAAGATAGAAGAAGAAATTACAAAACTCTATTAGTGTAGAGATCTGTCTTCCTATACTCTTTGGAGGAAAAAAAAAAAAAAAAAGGAGAAACAGAGCAAGCTTTTCTTTCTCTTTGTGAACTCTTCACCAGTTTCCTGAAAGACCTTGGAATGAAATTTTTTTCATGTTCTTTTTAAAGTAACCTATGGACAATATATTTCTTTGTTTATTCCCCTGACTAAAAATATTCAAGTTATATAATCTCCTTGTGCAAATGTTTCCCTCCTTGTTAAACAGTTAAATGAAGTTTAGCCCTCAGGAAAGGTGTCATGAAGTCTTAAGTAGGTTGTATATTGTATATAGGCATCACACCAGCTGTCTGACCACAGTTCAATTTTACCTTGATGTTTGTAAAACAGCATGAATCTAGATAGAGGACAACATGCCAAGTACACTTATATTCATCACTTCAGCTAGATAGGATTTTGTCTTCACAGAAGGAAGTTGTCTGCTATTGCAAGAAGGCCACAGGTTCTTATACTTACTTTGTAGAGCAGATCAGTGTAGTTTTATAGCAATGTTATTGACTATTTTATTGATGGTTATATTAGAAGAAACATATATACTCTCAGTTTTATGGCCATAACTGCATCAGGGAGCTACTAGTTTCTTGAAAATTGTTTTACTATCCACATTCTTGCCACTCTGTAATGAACTTTAGGACATTTTCCCTCAATCCAAAATTGCTTTTGTGGCTCTTCTTGTCCTTAGTTCTAGCATAAAGCAGGGACAATATCACTGTAGTGTAAAATCATAATCAAATCCATAAAAAGACTTGAAAGCAATTCCAGGAAGCAAGACTGGGATGAGAAAACTCTCTTCAACCATCTACTTGTTTGCTGAGAGGTAGACCATAGCTTTGCTACAAAATACCATCTTCCCCTGTTTCACAAATCTATAAACTCTCTAACTAAAGAAATTACAGTTGTTCTCCTCTATGCGCTTTAATTACCCAGTACTTTCCCATTACCTTATTTAAGTTCTTTTTCACTCATGCTATTTCATGTATAGTTGCTATGTGTAATACATTAAACCTGCATAACTGGCTCACATTTAAGTGGCACTAGTTGTGTAATGTTCTGTTTGTTTTGTATTCATGACACTGTGAAGAAATGAAATACTTTCTATTAGTAAACAGAGCTCTGTTTATTGCAGCTCAGAGCTGAAGCAAAATGTTATAAAAAAACATGGACTTGAGGAAATGGAAACAGTGATACCCACTTGATCATCTGTATCATCAGCATCATCTTTATGCTAAAAATATGGAAAACTGTAGAAGCATATTTTTGGAATGACATCTTTCATATTTGAGAGCATAGCCACTCACTGAACCAGAAAACCATATCTCTGAGGAAACTTAACAGAATTGAAACATTAGTGGCTGCATATTTCTTAATTACCTGATGTCCTACGTAGTTTTCTGAAAATCAATACAACTAGAAATATTTAAAAAGAAAAATCCCCAAACCAGCACCTTGTGAATCTCTTTCCTGAAATTTGTCACTACTTTCTGTTTACCCTACCCAAGTGTTGTAAAGTCTCCAAACAAACTAGAATCAATTGTAAGGCCTTCTGATAGCTGATATCCTAGGTATAAAACTCTGTTGCAAATGTCTTCATGATATTTCTCAATAAAACTAATGTAGTGGGTTTGTCACCTTAAGTTTGAAATTGTCAGTCAAGTATGTTTGGCATTGCCAAAATAAGTCAGGAGAAATTTCTTTCTGAGAAAGGTCATCTCTGTATATTTCACCTGGGTAAATTTGTTTTAAAGGCACATTGATTAGCAAAGGCTGGATAACTCAGGTATAGCAATGATCTTCTCCTACAGTGCAATCAGTCACCAAATGCTTTTTACAATGAGGCGGCTATGGTGATATAGGAAAACTGCCTAGACTAGCCCCGTAGGAAGTGAATAAAACTACCCAGTATCCTCAGAAGTAAAAGGAACACTGATCAAAATACTGTATTTGCCACAATTTTTCATTTCTACTCTGTATCTGTGAATTGAATATTGAGTGAGATTAGCTCTATATGGCAAAATTTATCTCTACAGTTTAAATATTTATAGATGAACTAGTAGCCTGACATCCCATCAAAGTCATTAGAAAGATAGTCAATATACACATAACAAAGCTTAGGGTATGAGTGATCTAAAGTAGATGCCTATGTTTGGTCAGACAAACTGTACATAAAAGCTGTGGTCCTCAGTTCTTCATAAATTATACTGCTAACCTTGACCAACACTAAAACTGCAGACATCAAAACTGTAGACATTGTGTGCTCAATTGTACTGTCTAAGTGAGGGCATTTAGTATCATAGGAGATTCTGTAGTTATCCTGCTTGCTTCTACCATTGCCTAGCTTTCTTACAGGTATTGTCTTACCTGTGATGTCCAGGAATACTGGAATATTGCTATAAGCTGAGAGATGACAGATTTGAATAGCAATAAGGAAGAAATTCTTCAGTAAGAGGGTGGTGACACAGAGAAGGTGTTACCTGGAGAAGTTATGAATGTCATATTTCTGGAAATATTCAGGGCTGGGTTGAATGGGGGCCTGAGCAACCCGACCTAGTGGAAGGTGTCCCTGTCCATGGCACAAGGGTTGGAACTAGATAATTTGTAAGGTCCCTTCAAACACATATCACTCTATGATTCTATGAATCTACGATTAAATAAATGAAAAAAAGTAAAAAAAAAATAAATCCTGTTTCATTTAACACTAGTTAAAAAACTAATTAATTTAGAAAAATAACAAGTCTTGAAAGATTTTAAAATTGGAAATTAATGCCGAAAGTCAAATTAAACCTTCAAGGTTTTATACCGCTGTGAGTGAGCTTTTGTGTATTTTTGTTCTGCATTTCTCCAGGAATAAACAGAATGGAAGGGGTGAGTGTTTCTTTTCATTTTTGAGTATGGCTGTTGAGCAATTAGACGTGACTGTGGTTATGAGTCTGAGTTGCTCATTTTGCTTAATTTCAGCCATCTGGGGTTGCATGTATATTGGTAAATAAAACAAGGCGAGGGTGTGGGCTCAGGCTCTGAACTGAACTTACGCCGAAAAGACCATAATGTGCCAACTAACACTTTCTCAAACAATGCCCAGTTGGTTCACAGACTAGCATGCATCACAGACAAGTCCCAACAGGACGTTTGGACAATAATGCACCCACTTTGGCTCTTTACATCCTACAAAACAATCTAACAGTATTCCATCATGATGTAAACTCTCAAACACTACCATCTGCCATGCCCAAGGGTCTGTAACATGCACTTACAGATCTGTTGTGTGAAAACACCACTGTGAGAGGTTACTATTCAGTCAGCATATTGTTTATGATGCTTTGAACTGGAAAAAAAATGAAAACCACACACAAACAGAATTTATGTTTCTTTCTGACTCTATAGAGGCAATCAGGGGGTCTTGAGGAGACATAATGCCAAACATGATGTAGTACAGGTATTATTTGTAAGTGCAAACTTGCCTCAGAACCAGGGAACAATACATACTTAGCAGCATATGTAGAAAGATACTTACCTGGTCACTTCAGTAATCCTCTAATGAACGAAAAAAAGAGGAACTTCTAAGCAGTCACATATATTCCACCCCTGTCAGAAGTATATCTCATGATCGCATCTATCATCTTCTGGAACTGACTCTTTAACTGGTTATAGTACTTTCTAAACAGACACAGAACATCTAGATGGATGAAGTTAGCAGAGATAAGTCCTCTAGTCCAGAGCGGTCTCCTAAAGTTATTGGATGGTTTTAGTTTTCCTCCCTAGAATGAAAGTTTATTCCCACCTCCCTTATCTGTAAGTTCTTATTTTTCTTTGCGTGAGTTACCTTTCATTTGGAATCATTAAATCAGATCATCCTCTAAACAGAAAGTCGTCAGGTCACAATAATCATATGAATCCCAAGCATGCATCATTCCCATGTTAAGTGGAACGAGATGCTAACATACCTGTCCTCTTTCCTCTGAACTATCCTCTATGTACCTTTTACGGTTGACCTTTAAGAAAGTTTGATATTTTAAAGAAATTGTAATGCAAATTAAAGCATGCAAATCAATTGTTTGCACAGAATTTGTTGTAAATTAAAAGGACCATTTTTCTCTAGATGAAATTGATCCATTGATGAAGACAAAACTTCTTCAAAGACCTGGAGGGCAACGCGACTGCTTTGTAAGCCAGGTTTATATGTGACTTATGTTCATTCCAAACTGTGCTCCCTCTGCCCCATGAGGGCAAGGTTTCTTCCTTCTCATGTGATTACATTGACTGCCATATAATTACTCCATGAGAAAATTTATTCCGCTCTTTTTCATTGTTTGTCTCATGTGTCCTGGCTTGCATGACTTTACTTGAGAAATACAGCACTTGGGTGAAACTGAGCTGGGAGATAAGGAGATTTTAGTCATGTGAAAATAGGGGAACTAGACCCTGCACGGCGTAAATGAAACAACTTATAAAATGAATCATCTTTTTCTTCATTTTGAGCCCACATATGAGGATTGAAAGTTTTTCCATATTATTGAAATCAGGGGAAGTAATCTCATATCTAAGCTTTGACTTATGATAACAACTGAAAACATGACATTGTTCTTGCTATTTGAATCATCTTCTGATTCAGTGTCTCAGGCAAGTAAGCCTACTACCACCCATACATTCATATATGTATATTAAATACAGATGAGACAGAAAGAATACTGAGTGCTTATATCTGATAGTAGACACTGTTTTTCATCAGGTGTGGAATAATAAGAGAGACATAAGTGAATCACAAATGTTGAAAGACACAGTATTTAAAAGGCAAGAAAAAAATTCAAATTAAAGTTTATGTTGTGCATCTGATTGAAACCAGAATAGATTGTGGAACGTGAAAGGAGTTACTCTGATGCAATACGGAGGATGACTTGTGAGGGTGTTTAACAGGTTAAGAGTTCATTTGTATTACATATCCTGCATACTTTTTTTTGGTGGAAACACTGCTAACAAAAATATATTTATTGAAAAACATATTGAACATAACTGTTCAATGACCTCTTAATTACTTGTAAAAAGTCCAAGCTATTTCAAGAGATTGCACTACATGTTTGTTCAAGAGATAAATTCAAATAATTCTTGCAATTTTGGCCAAAAGAGGTAAAATTAAAAAAAAAAGCCAACAGCCAGGAAAATATATAAAACTATTTTTTTTCTAGAAAATTTGTACACTTACACTGTGTTATGTAGCTCTTTATGCCTTCATTGGAGCATGTTTTTCTTCCCCAACAAATTGTACTGAAAGAATAGTGAGAGAGAAGTGCAAATACGTACTGAATTACTCAAACTTAGATTCAAGGGAAGAAGAGTAAAAAAATAATTTCCATAAATAAAGAAAAATGTGGTTAAAATAATTATTACATGCTTTTGGAGAAAACTAAAAAATGGCATTACCTAACAATACTGAAGTACAAATGTGGAATTTAATATAGAGATGAAAAATTCTTGACAATATTTTTGTCAGTTAAAAATTAAAATATATGGAAGGAAAATAGTTTCTGTGACTTCTAGATATCTTTCAAACAAATACAATTAAAACATTTTAGATTGTACTAACAGAACAAATGGTTAAAAGAAACCTCCTGGATCACCAAAACCAGTCTCAGTGCTACCACAGACAGTCATAATACCTAATACTCTCCCTGTATTGATAAATCCCCATTTTGAGATTCAAGAGAGCTTTTTATTCTCACCTATCCTGCTAGAAAGGTCTTTAGGACCTCACAGCTGTGATAATTAAAAAATTTCTAATTTCCATTTCTAATTTATTCATGACCAATAATAAAGAATTATCTCATATTTCATCGGTGAGAAAATAAATGTAATTTCTCTGTAACAGGATGAAATTTAGCAGAATAAATTGTGCATCCACCAAAAAAAAAAGCGCAAAAATGTTTTAACCTGATACAAATGAAATTTACCATCAAGGTATATCTGAAAAATATTGTTCATTTTAACTGTATTCTTCATATTTTTTCTCAAGCCTGGTCTTGAACAGCTTGGCTTTCAGAGGATCAAAAGTTCAGTCTGTGTAAAAAGGATGTTGGCTTTAACTCTTTCTAACAAGTTGACATAAAGACTTCACAGGAAGAAATTAAAATATCTATAACCTTCTCCCAGTTAATATCTTTTCTGGTTATTTACTGCAAACATTTGGGTCAGACCTTGTCTGTTCTCATAAATTACATTTAATAGTCATCTTGAAATGCCTATGGCTGTGGAATGAAAAGTGCATGTAAGAATAAAATTAAATTCAAAATAGAAATATATCTACAGTGAAAGGTGGCGAATTTTACACCTCTGATTCCTAAAGGTTTACTTTGGTTTACACCAGTTAAAACTTTGGCTCATCATTTTTCTGTATACCTTTTTATCTTTCTGCATACCTTTTTATCTTTCTGCATAATATATTCATCTTCCTAATCTTCAGGCAGCATATGGAAAACAGAGAGTGACAGTTCTAGATACCCCTGGAGGCATCTTGTTGTCCACCTAATAATGAACTGTCATGTCAAAATGAATTCATATTACTGAACATTTTCTATAAGGAAATCTGCAGGACTGTTCACACCGTTTTGTTACTTTGACACTTTTATGAACCTCATGTAATATTATTCTTCATGAGTTCAGAATTTCATCTCAGAGATGTTCACTCCTGTGGTCAAAGAATGGGGCCAAGACTCAGGAGACAGATTTATTCCTTACTATGTATCAGCTTTTATAGCTTTAAATGGTATGAAGGAATTTTTCTTCCTTTATCTATAAATTTCTCTCATTATTACTTTGAAAAAGTAATTGTGAATTTTTGCCATATTTAAAAAAAACATCTTTTTCTACAGTGTTTTCTAGAAAAACGCTCTCCATTGTTGCTGCAACAGTGTTGTAACAGGTGCTTTCCATGTTAATTCCTACTTCTTTTGATAGCAGCAGCTGCCAGATGAAACCTTATTCAGGTGGCTGAATTTGTAAAACAGTCAGGTAACGAACTAGAGCTTCTCTTCATGGTGATTTTAAAACTCCATGACCTTGAATATTTCCAGCATACTAGGTCTCTGTGCCAAGTCTTATACCTTTTCTCAAGTTGTTCATTTTCTGACCCCTTGCATAATTTTATTGATTTCAGGGAGATTCCTATCAGCAATTATTATTTCTTAATTCAAAGTATATGAAAATATTAAGTGGGTGTTTTGTTGATTTTTTTTTCTTTTTTTTTTTCTTTCCCTTCATGGTATTTTGGGCCCCTCGGTACAAGAAGGACATTGAGGTATTGGAGAGCATCCAGAGAAGGGCAATGAGGCTGGTGAAGGGGCTGGAGAACAATTCCTATGAAGAATGCCTGAGGAAACTGGTGTTATTTAGCGTAGAGAAGAGGAGGCTGAGGGGAGACCTCATTACTGTCTACAACTCCCTGAAAGGACGCTGTGGCAAGGTGAGTGCTGGTCTCTTCTTTCAAGTGTCAGGTGATAGGAGGAGATGAAATGGCCTTAAGTTGTGCCAAAGGAGGTTCAGTCTAGACATCAGGAAAATTTTCTTTACTGAAAGGGTGGTCAGGCATCGGAACAGCTGCCCAGGGAGGTGATTGAGTTGCTATCCTGGAGGTGTTTAAAAGGTGTGTAGATGAGTTTCCTAGGGACATAGTTTAGTAAAGGGGTGGGTACAGTTGGACTTGATGATCTCAGAGGTCTTTTCCAATGCTATAATATACTATCATTTTGTGATAGGAGGGGTTATTTTAAGACAACTTGTTTATGCAAGTAATTGAGCATGGTTAAGCTTTCCTGGTTTCAAGATACACTTCTTTTAGTTGTTTTTTTTTTTTGTTTGCTTGGGGTTTTTTCAAATGTCTTTTTTTTAAGAATTCGGTAAAATACTTAAGTTCTACATTTTTTCCTTCAAAATTAGTAAAAAAAACTGCACAAATTCTGTAGCAGCAGAAATAAGCTTCATTTCAGTAACTTCAATGAAACGCTCTGCTCTAACTCCCAAATTCACTTCAGACCTGTTTGCAATAGAGATGCTGGTGTGGACACACTGCCTTTTAAAAGTGGATTCTGATTTAAAGCTGTGCCATTAGTGCTGAATGGTGCCTCAGTGAACAGCAGCAGCAGCAGCTTGAATAACAGACTGAGGGTAGCCAAATTGAATATTTTACAATTTATATTATTCAAGTAGGTGGAATGTGAGGCTAACATCTGCCCTACTCTTCTTGTGTGTGCCAAAGTATTCCTGTACTCAGCTTTCTGCTATTCCAGGAATCACTCGAGCACTTATTATGAGTAGTTTTAATAAGGTGGAACTTCCTTTCTCAGGTGTTCACGCAGCAAGGCAGCTGCTGGCCTTGCACTGGCTTTCATAGGAAGAGTCTGTTTTTCCCAAATTTTTAAGGCACAGAAAAAGATCATGAATAAAGAATATGTATAGGCATTATACCCTCTGTTGAGATTTGTTATCATGTAATATTTTATAACCTTGGATTCTTAAAGGTTGTTTCCTTGGTGGGTTTTCTTTCCCCCATATTTTCACTTTTTCAACTGAACATGAGAAGTGGGAAGGATCCTTTCCTACTTTTCCACTTCAGCAGAACTAAAGAGCCGTGTTCAGTCAGGACCATATGATAAAACAAATCCAGATCCTCTTCCCTATTTGTGCTGTCATAAATACTAGGTTTTCTGTGCTGGGGATGTAAGAGGCTGTTTTTCCGTGTTAAGAGCTGGCAGTAATCAGACCTCTGGCAGGCTCTCCTCTGTGCACCTCATGGAAATGAGAGGATACTTATTCTTCATGGGTCTTTACTCCTTCCTCGTTAGGTACAGGAACATAATTCATAATCTAATATCCAAATACAGGACTGTGTGCTTCAAACAAGGTTTATTGCATTGCTACTTTTCACACATAAAGTTGCCTCATGCACACAAAAATAAAAACTTGATGAAGATGGTTCAGTAAATGAAAACGAAGCAAATAGAGGTTAAATGCTATAGTCAGGTTAATGCAGTGACACAGATGACAAAAATGTATAAAGGCTGAGGTCTGAGGGTTGCCTCCTGTTCAGTGTGTCAACCATCAGTATATGCTCTTTTTTCTTCTGTTTGGAAAGAAATCTACTTCATCTGATCATGAATCCAGAATGGGGGTGGTGGTTGATGAGAAGCTTGACATAAGCTGCCAAAGTGCCCTTGCAGCACAGAAGGTCAGCCGTATCTTGGGCTACATCAAAAGAAGCATTGCCAGCAGGGTGACAGAGGTGATTCCACCTCTCTACTCCACTTTTGTGAGACCTTATCTGGAGTACTGTGTCCAATTCTGGAATCTCAAACATAAGAAGGATATGGAACTGTTGGAATGGCTCCCGAGGAGGGCTATGATGATGATCAAAAGGCTGGAGCACTTCTGCTATGAGGACAGGCTGAGAGAGATGGGGTTATTCAGCCTGCAGAAAAGAAGGCTTCAGGAGGACCTCACTGCAGCCTTCCAGTACCTAAAGGGGGTTACAGGAAAGTTGGGGAGGGACTTTTTACAAGGCCTTGTAGTGATAGGGTGAGGGGCAATGGCTTTAAACAGGATGAGAGAAGATTTAGATTAGACATTAGGAAGAGATTGTTCATGATGAGGGTGGTGACGCACGGAAACAGGTTGGCCAGAGAGGTTGTGGAAGCCCCTCCCTGGCAGTGTTCAAGACCAGGCTGGCTGTGGCCTTGGATAGCCTTGTCTAGTGGGAAGTGTTCCTGTCCATGGCAGGGGAGTTGGAACTAGATGAACTTTAAGGTCCCTTCCAACACAAACCATTCTATGATTCTATGATTTTAATTTTTTTTTTTTATGTAGACATGAATCAATTCTAGAACTATCACACTGCTATTTCTCTACTCCTACTTGATGTTTTTCAGTTAATGTATTCCAGGCCCAAGTCAATCCTCTTTGCTACAACAACAATTTGAAGTCTTCATTCAGCTACTTTCATCATTTATAAGTTATTTCTAATACTTTGTTCCATCATTTACAATTTTTGCTAGAAATAAAAGATGTCAGCATTGGGTCCTCACAGAAATTCAGCTTCAATAATTGCTGCCTTAAACTGCTATGCCTTTTAAACAGGTCCAGCTCCCCTCTTACATTTCAGTACAGGTCGTAAGCTCAACATTTGTTTTACCTGACATTAACAGATTCTTCAAGATATCATAGTGAAGGTGCGTATGACACCAGAGACAACTGAAGAGAAGAGACCCACTGAGTTTTACTGGTGTCAGCTCTGGTACCCAGCAGCACATGGAAGACAATTGCAAGTACACTCTGGAAAGAATTTATTGTATGGACTTTCAGCTGTATTGAGTTGATTCAAGAGGTAGGTATTTCCAAAATGTATTAATTTACAAGAATGTGTGCAGAGTCCTTCAGAGTTTCTTGCAGTCAAAATTCATTTTTCTATTCTCCATGAGGCATAGTGTGGGCAGGAGAAGTGAAGGAACTGTATTTCTTCCTCAGGAAATTTGAAATTCAAGTGTTTCTTTACAACAAGCATTGCCTTTGCACTTAGTTTGGCTTCTCATAAGTCAGTTTGCGTCAAGCAGGAAAATGAATGATCAGATTCTCCATCCTGATATTTGTTTTATCTGCAGAATTCATGTTCCATAGATTGCGTTTATTATATGTGATCTGAGCAAAGTTTGTGACTCTTGTTCATACAATGAATGACAAATCACTGAAAAGTGAAATCCTCTCTCCTTTTCTCCAGTTGTCTGCCATCCGTCAGCTAAGCCATCTCAGCATTTTCTGACATTTTCTGCTCTCTGCTTTAATGTGATTAAATTTATGATACATTGTCAGACGGTTTAGCCAATGGCAGGATTACAAAATGCCAGACACATCACCGCTATTTCCGCTCAAGCTCTCCTTAAATATGCTACTTTTTGATACAAATTCCTTGTGATCTGTTGGTGGCAAACCTGATCCCATTGATTCCAGCAATGCTTGCAAAAGCTGAGAGGTTAATAGTTCATTTAAGACTTGAGACAAAAGTCTAGCCAGCAATCAAGCAAACTTTTAATTTAAAGTTTGTTTTAGAAAAATAAGGAACAGTTGTTTCTATGCTTAATCTTTGGGACACACCCACAAAGTCAACAAATTAATTTCATGGAATATACTCATGAAGACAATAAACATTTCCAGTGAAAGTTATTCCTGCCTTCTCCAAATACAGTTTAAAACATATGTGTATACGTGTGTGTGTACATATATGTATATGTATTATTTATACAGTGGCCATTCAGATGGATTCATTGGTCACTGAGGATTGAAAGGTACCGTTACTTTCATCACTGGACAAAGTAAAGGACATTTGGTAGAGTGTGCTTTTTCCCAGATGCCTTCATGCTCCTAGTCTTAAGTAGAAGTTATTATTTGGCTGCACCAGAGCCAATGATTATTTACTCTCCTTCTCCTACCTCTTCTTAATCTGAGATGTAAAGCTGCGTGTAGGCCTACCAGTTCATCTCCTTTAGGCCTATCAGGATGTATGGTGCCTGCTACATTAACTTTTCCATGGCATGCTGTCAAACCAAACCTCATAGACATCACCAGTTGCTTTCATTTTTTTTTGCTGAAGAATCACCTCACTGTGACAATATTTATTTATTGTAAGTATTGATAACTTATTAGCATCTAGCCCTGAGAGGGCTGGAAATGGGTACATGTGCTTTATTCTGATCGGTATCCTGAGTTGCAAACCTACTATGTGTCCCTTCTTTTTTCCTTTCCCTTACATCCTCCTGTTACCACTCTTCTTTGTGCATGCAGTGTCATCTTGTCCTATCCCTTTTCTCTGTATGCCAGATCACTTCCCTGGTGAAATACATCACAGTATCACAGTATCATAAGGTTGGAAAGGACCTCTGAGATCATCAAGTCCAACCTATAACCCAACACTAACACCAACACAAAATGGCGTCCCTGGGTGGGCATAGACACAAACACCATGAAGTGAAACTTACCCAAGGAGGAAATAAAGACATATTCAGTTTAAGGGTGTAATGGCAAGATCTTGTATCCCTTGACTTGGTACAACTTAACACACTGAGCAAAGGGAAGGGTTGTGAGATAGTTTGGAAGGGTCATATGGAAATCTGAGATTTGTGTGTTTATGTGACACGGAGACAACTGTGTGGGATGGGTGGTTGTGAGGGCTGCAGGCTGTGGGGTTGTTCCTGGAGATAAGGCCCTGGTGTAGACCTCAAAGGACCTCATTTTTTTAGGCTAAGTGTCCTTCCAGCAGTGATACCATGATAAACCTGAATCCTGCACCTGGTTGGCACAGGGAGGGAAACCTTCACACTGCCATGAAAGAAAGGCTGATAATTCATTCAAAATCAGATGTTTTATTGATATATCTTCAATAGTCCCTGTTGCATGCAATGACAAGGAAATGAAAGATTCTCTGCTAATGTTTTATTTCTATGGTCGTGTCATATTTGCCAGTGATTTCCATCATTTCTTGTAAAACATATCAGAATGAGCTTTCTCTCTCTCACCCTGGGGTCTCTGGTGAGACAGACAAGGTTGGGTGTCAAAGTGTTCTTTGTTGTGAATGGTATAAAATTACTTCATCCCATATTCTGTTTGGCCAATATTTGTGATTAATTAAGAGCATATGACCGGTAGAAGACAAGAAGCTCTTGTCAAAATATTGCTCAATTTTGCTGGAATATAAACAAGCACAAAACAACAACAAATACCTACAGTCTTTATTTGCATAATGAAGCGCTTTATGTTCGTTAGAGATCAAAAATGCATCTATTTTGAAAAATCCAAGGCTATTCTGATTCCCATAGTTAACCACACTCTAGCCTTAGATAATTGAAAAATAATACAAAGTTAAGAAATGCCTGGCCTTTATTTTACTTTTATTGCCTTCCTTTTATATATATTCTATCAAGAATGTGGAGCATACATAATCAATAAAAATCATTCAGCTGTCTTGAAGAATATTGAATAAGAAAATTACTTTTTATTTTAATAGTTTTCTATATGCAATGCAAAACTGGCTTTTAGAGAGTGAAATGATGAAACAAAACAGAGGTTTGCAGTTACTTACAGTGCTGAATTTTTCTTAAGTGTTAGCTATGGAAAAGTGTAACATCTGAAACTGAGGCTGGGAGAACGCGATGTGCAGAAAGGTAGTTCCGAAAGAAGTGGGGATGCAAATACAGCAACTGGAGGGATCCTCTTCCTTAAGAAGAAACAGGACCATCACTGTTTCTTACTGTTTCTGAGCTGTCCTCTATATCCAAACAGGCAGCAAACTGAATGAGTGCAGCTACAATATTTGTCAAGTCCTACATTTTGTTTACAGTCATATTGTGTACTCCTAATTCGTTGAGTAACATTAATTTCTTGAGATAAGCACAGCTCTTGCTTCCACATCCTGTTGCTGCTCCAGTCAGATCTGTGGCCCACAAAACATGCTGGAAGGAATGTGTGAGCTGAAAAAAAGGTGAGTAATGATAGAACGACAGCAGACTGTGAGATCAGAACACAAGACAACAGCAGTCTGATGGTGAGACTCATGCAGAGTGCTAATGATCAATGGGAGAGAAGAGGAGCTAGCATGTGTCTGTGAGAGTGTCCTGCTCTTCACTTTCCATAGTATTTCCAAGTCCATCTCTCAGTCTGCACCCTGGCCCTCTCTCGTCACTCCAGCTTTGCATATTTGCTTTTTTCTTGCCTATTCTGGCTTGTCTAATATATTCAAATTTCGAAAATAATGCTCTTTCTAATAGTGATGTCTGCCTCTGGCATATCTTAGGCTGTCAAATTTCCTTAAGTAAGGCCTGTCTAAGTCTGTTTGCAAAGGAAAAACATGCTGCAAATAGCAGGGCCAGAAATGGCCTATATAAAAAAAATAAATGTTAAATTACAGCTATAGAAGAAAATATTCTCTGACTTTAATATTAGGATGTCATTGCCTGTTGTAAACCTCTCTTCCTCTACAATCTCCACCACAACTTTGAAAATCATATGTCTGTATGCAGTCTTGCAGGTATCATATAGATTATGAGATCACGACAGCTATGATGAGATCCGGAATACAAAGAACAGAGATTGCTGATCCATACTGATTATTTATATCAAAACTTCAGAAATTATCTTAAATGTCAGAGAAGAATAATTATTTTTATCAGCTTTTAAGTACTTGTCATCTAATGAAAAGTAAATGTATCTGTCTTTAGTTGCTACAATGACAATTTTAGAGATGATCTACTTGTTCAAGAGGCAGAGGAGGGAGAGGTGATGATAAAGAGGAAAGTCTAGACAAAAATACTTAGAGATTTCATGGAAAGTTGAAGATTTATTCTTTGTGTAAAACTCATTATACTCTCTCTAATTACATGTCCTGTCGCAATTTTGCAAATTGTTTCATATAACAGAGCTTTTCCGAAAATAATTCTGGAGCAAATAGATGGATTTTTTTCCAGAAATTAACTTTTGGTGTTTTCTTTTTTTTTTTACTCTTATTGAGGAACAAAATAAGACTGATGTCCTTTTGACAAGAAAAAAAAGACAAAAGGAGGTTAAAGCACGGTTGAGGGGGCAAGTATATTAGAGAAGAATATTTGCTTGGTAATATTTTTAACAGGAATATACTTTTAAAACTAAATGGACTAGATCATAATTAATGAATACATTTTATCCTTTTCATTTTCTTTCCCTGTGATCTAAGGATGATTTGGAGGTTACTTTTACAGTCTGATACAACTATGCTCACTGGAAATGATTGTCAGTCCTAATGGTATCATACTACAGTCAGATTGACTCAATTTCCTAAGTCTTAATAGAGATGATGACTGTGATGGAGTGAGTTTGGCCAGCTGTCAGTTCTCCCCCAGTCACACACTCACATCCTGTTCTGCAACAGCATGGAGGGAGAAAAGATGAGAATATTCACCTCAAGATAAGGACAAGGAGATTACTTTTAACCGCTTACCATCACAGGAAAAACAGACCCATCCTGGGGAGAAAGAGTTTATTGCCAGTTAAAGTAGATTCAGATAGCAAAGAACAAAGAACAATTAAAATTACACCTGCACCCCCCACTTTTGCTGAGGGACTCATCTGCGTCCTGCAGTGTGGCCACTGGAATGGGTACCCAGTGTGCTCATCGTGGGACAGCCCTGACCTCTCCTCGGAAATGTTGCCCATGCCTGGTATAATGATATTTCTAAAAGTGGCAAACTATCAACATTCTTGGAGAAATAAAATAATAGGAACTAGTCCATATTCACAGATTGTAATCCACCTTAATTACAGTTGCATTTCACTATTTGCTAAATGTTCAGCATTAGGTAATGTGTTAAAAGCCTACATGTACATCCACAAAGGAACAAATAGAGACAGTAACAGGAGAGACAAACAATAATACCCCACCCTGATTGTTTCCAGACCCATCCCAGGAGCCATTGGCCCATCAAATGCCCATCCATACAAGCCCAGAGAATTACACGGGCACAATTTAGACAATCAGAGGAGGGGACACCCTGCCTTACCCCGCTCTCTGATGGCTCCTGAAATGGGCTTGGGACCCAACACTTAACAATAAGCATTTTATGAAATGCAGCTGTGATTCATCATGTACTAAAACCTGTGAAGCACCAGCAAAGACTAAGCTGAAGTAGCCAATGACTAAATAACATAATCTGGAAGTTAAGATTGACCTTAAGGGTGAAACTAGACTGAGGATGGCTCTGTGTGTATATGTGTGTGATGGTCTGCACTAGCAACAGGAATGCAGCTGTTGGCCTCAAAATTTTACATCCAGGTGCCAGCAGCTGGGGAGACTGAGATTCAGGGGGAACTGCTGGGCAGATGCAGTACCAAGTGCAGTTGTTGCAGTGATCCACTCCACTTATGCAGATAGAGATCTGTGAATTGTCAGTAGTGGACCTCTATCTTGCTTTGTCAGAGAGGAGAGCAGGATGAGGCATTTGGCACTTTCTTTCTATGTATGTATATGTATGTATATATATCTGTATGTCTATATGCATACTCTGTGTGCATGTCCTTAGCCTCGCTACTAGCTGAACTTGGGCACATGAATCTGTGTCAACTGTACCTCTCCTTGGCTGTCAGTCTGGGAGAATATGTTTTCCTTTAATGTTAAACACATCTACTGAATATTTTGGTCCTGCTGCCTGAAGAAGTATGGGATAATGTACTAACCTTTTGTTTTGAGCTAGTAAAATGTGGTAAAAAAAACAGAGTGCTCTGAAACCCTGCAGGGATGGGAGTTATGGGGAAGCATCTCTTTATGCTAACAGATCTAGGGTACAGTCAGAGTTTTAGTGAATATGAATGAACTTGAAATCTTTGTTGATGCCCTTATCCCCAGGTGTCACATCAGTTCAAAATTGTGTTTGTATACTGCAGCTGCCTCTCTGTCTAAATGTCAGAATGTCAACATTTTATCAATTTTTTGTCAAAAGGTACTGGCAGCTGCTATGATGGAGGTCTGTGATCTAAAAAATACTTCCCCATTTTGTTAAATATATGAAACATTTCCCTTCAGACTAATTGGAAGCAATACTCAAAACATTTACAACATAGCATTTCCAGTGAAGGAGGGAAGCTGCTTCTCAAGGAACCTATGGTTTATCTAGAACTTGTTTTGACCACAAATATGTTCCCCCAGCTCCCAGTTTGAAGGCCTTTCAAATAGGGCTTAAGGAGGAAAGAGTAAAACAAAACCTATTATTGAATTTACAGATGTTTAAGTCATGGGAGATTTTCAATAAATAAATAAATTTCAATTTAATTTCACTGAGAATTGTAACATTTTTTTCCTTCCTTCCTTCCTTCCTTCCTTCCTTCCTTCCTTCCTTCCTTCCTTCCTTCCTTCCTTCCTTCCTTCCTTCCTTCCTTCCTTCCTTCCTTCCTTCCTTCCTTCCTTCCTTCCTTCCTTCCTTCCTTCCTTCCTTCCTTCCTTCCTTCCTTCCATTCCTTCCATTCCTTCCTTTCCTTCCTTTCCTTCCTTCCCTCCATTCCTCCCTCCCTCCTTCCTCAACATTCTGACAATACTGTGTCAAAGGCAACAGAGGGTTCTATTCAACTTCTTTATGGCAAGGGCACATTGCTGGCTAATATTCAACTTGGTGTCCACTAGGACCCCTGGGTCCTTTTCTGCCAAAGTGCTTTCCAGCTGGGTTACTTCCAGCATATATTGGTGTGTATACATGCCTATATGCAGTCCTGAGATTATCTTATGTGTTTGCCTAGTAAGAAAAGGCTCAAGCTCCATGAAATTCAGTGGCTAAATTCCCATCGCTGTTTTTGTGTTTGTTTTTTTTTATTTTTTAATCAGTATTGCTGGAGTCAGGATTACTTCCTTGTGGCTGTCCTGTATATTTTCAATCGAAATCCCTGACAGTAAATATGAGATACATGGTCTTGTTGGATTCAACAGGACTCTACATGCCTGTAGCAGCATGTAAATAGCAGGATTAGCATAATAATGTTTAAAGACAAAATGTGACACAGTTGGAGACAACAAGAGAAAATGCAGAGGCTGAAAGAAGACAGCAAACACAGTGATGATATAGTACTCCACAACAGTGTCCCTCTTACTGCCAAGTCATCTACTTGCTTAGAGCTCTGTGTATTATTTGGTTAAAAAAGATCAGAATATCATTGTTCAGAAAACGGTGAGCATTGAGGAATGCTTTGAAATGGTTGTTCTTGACTTAGGAAAGCAATTTGGGATTAAGCACTTCTACAAGGGTCACATTCCGATACCCTTGCACACGATTTTCACTCCAAGAGTGAAATCAGTCTAATGGATTTGCTTGGGTAGAGGAAATAACTATTTAACATTAATAGAACTAAGTCAACTCCCTGGGTATTAGTGAATCAAAGAAATGGAGTTCATAGATGATTCTTTGCAGATGCTCTAAATTCAGGAGAAGGATGCAAAGGTTGATAGAAGGCAGTGGGGAGTTTCAAATAAAGACTTTGGTGATTTCAAAAAAATCCCTTCTCTTCAGTATTAATTTTGTAGCAATTCCTTTCAACAGCTTTGATTGCCCTCAAGAGATCTGGTCTCAAGCAAAGGAAACTAATTCTAATCACAGGAAATTCATGTTGCTTAATTCTGACCTTGCTCATATAGCGGAGGATTATGTGGCTGGGTTTGTGACCCCTGTAGGATAGGTTTTGGAAATGGAAACTGAGAGAGAACAAAGAAAGACAACATTATTCGGGAACACAGGGAGAACAGGAAGAAAAAAAGAAAGTAGAGCAGAGTCAAAATGATATGGAAAAAATACCTGAAAAAATCCTGAAAAATAAGCTAATATTTTGAGTACTTGTAATCTAGGAAATATACTTTCAACACTGGAGTGAAAAATTTTGATGGCAACATTATTTGAACTATTGTTACAGAACACTTTCCACATCATTGTTGAATCCCTGCAAATAGCTTGATATTTCTGTCCTTCCTTTTCTTTTCCGTAGTTTTTAATTGCAGAGCATCAAAGGGTTTTAGAAGCAATGCAGATCAAAGTGACCTGTACTGGGGATAACAAATAAGGAACACGGTTCTTCTCAAACACCTGGTTGGAGATTGTAGTAATATCCTGTCAACTTTACATCAACTGTAGAAATTAAGAGCTGAGCTATTCACCAAAATTGAAAAAAAATGGGCAGTGTGGATACTCCGTGCCCAAATAAAAGCACAACACAGCTGTTTTAAACAAGCAGGTGAAACCCCATGAGAAAGTGTACTCTGTGATTTGCTTTCGTTTTTTGGCCCTTCAGGCATCCAGACAAAATTCTTGCATTCTCTTAAGCCGTATGTGGGCCCTGTTAAGAAGTTATCTTGGAAAGCAGCTGCTCCCAGGATACATATGTAGCTGTTCTGGGGATAATGGTGCTTATGTTATCTTTGACCTGTGCTATGCAATGACCTCTCAGATCTAGAGAACAGATCTTTATCCTATTCTGTATATTGAGAGACAATAACTTGGATTTTCATTCAGACTCACTATAAGAATCCTTATAGTGCAAACTTTAGATATTTCATTTTGTGAATGTCAACCCAGTCCTGAGCCATTGCAGAAACCAGAACACAGATTAATATATGGTTCTTTTCTGTTTGGATCTGTCCTAGCATGCAAGCCAATCCTTGCCTTCTGTATGCCTCAGAAACATTGCCTTTAAAGTGAAAACCACCCTCTTTCTTCTCTCCTGTGAACACATTCTCTCAACAAAGACCCACTCTGAGGACCATGCCACTTATAATCAACAAATGCCCTCCACTTGCCTTCTATCCCTTTTCAGGGTCTTTCTTACATATGAAACTACTTTCATTCCTAATCAAATTTTTAAAAAAGTTTCAATCACTAGCAAGAAAATTTGTGTTTATATTAGGAAGTAGTTTACAATACTTTGAACCAAGATCCTAATCTATTAAAACATAGCTTAAATTAAGATTCTAAAGGGGAGAAAAGTCTGAGAATATATATTTTTTTTAAAGCACTAACTCTATAATTGTTTCAGAAATAAATTGCCACATTATATACCTCACAGTAAATCTAATTGAAACTCTGAGTACAGAAACATATTTACCGGTGTACCACCCTCTAGACATAATGAGAGACTGAAATGATGTGGAGAATGACATTCACAGATATATGGCAAGAAGTGGCAACAAGCAATTTTTAAATGAAAGATCAAACTGTCAAGCCCTTGTGGCAAAAAAAACATATTAAAGAATTCTGATTATCATTACATACTGGCTTTATATGATGGAGCCCAAGCAACATGTGGATGTGTGAAGATCTGTGCAGGTCTTTTTTTTATTATTTTCTTGGGGGCTTTTGTTTGTTTTTGAGAACAGATGGGACGAAAAGCATTTAATGGATTTGGACTTTGAATAGGACTGTGTTACAGAATGCAGTATAAGAAAAAGTTGTCTATAGGGAAAAGTAGTTCAGATTTACTTTCTGCCCCTTCAATTGTATCAATTAAGAAAAGGAAAGAGTTAAATTCTTCTTATTGTATGCTGATTAAGAACAATATTATAAATAGAAAGGATAGATTTCTGGTAGACAAAATATTTTTTTAAAGAAATTAAGTCATTCTACAGCCTACATTGCCCTTTGAGTATTGGCTCTTTTCTACGCTCACAGTAACCCATAACTAGACTGCTGCGTAGAGTGGACAAGTGCAGAAACCAGACAAAAAATTGTGTTAAACACTTTAGACTGAATGCATTACTCAGGACTCATTATGTACACAAAAAGTCCCATGCTGGCTTTGTGCCTTGGATAAAAAAAAGTATTTTTTTATTGTTTCTAGTTGTAACCAAAAATCTTGGAAAAAATATCATACTTCTCCCTCAAGCAAAGAGAATTTTCTTCAATTTCTCCATTGCCTTCTTTTGATTCTCCTATGATTTTACTTTGGAGATAAATGAAAGCATTCATATTCTCCATACTTCTGACCTAAAGGTCAGTATAATAACAATGAAGTAGACGTGAAGATGAGAAAAATTTACCATCATCCTTGGCAAATCTGAAATTTCTATGGTGAATTAATCCGGTCAAACCATGTGTATGTACTTAGGGCGTGCCTAGGGTTTTTGACTCTAACTCATGTATAAGTGCAGCAGAAAATGTGGCGCTTCCTTTTCCAAAGATATTACATTGCAATTAATTTGAACACAGCATTGCAAGATACTACTGGAAATAGTTAAAAGAAGGGTGTTTTCTTTTCTTCTATGAAAGCAGAGAAAAATATAGGAAAAAGTAGTCTCATGTTTTAAAAAATAAGAACATCCATTTTCTTTCCTTCATAGTCACAATTACTTCTTCTTACCACCTTCTATTTCGACGTAAGTGCCAGTATTACAGATTACTTTAGAGAGACTTTTATCTGAAAAGTGTAATATCTCTCAGAAACTTGAGGAAAAGAGCTACAAAATAGTCATATTCATAGTCAGTATTCTCAAGCAGTGTGGAAAATACTGTGTCAGACAGAGGATATATAAACTCTTAACTTCCTTTTCCTCCATTTAACCAGCACTGCAATACTCCATATGTCTGATCAACCACCACACCCAAGCTTTGGAGTTACACTGTTTTTCGTTATATTCGTTAGTTTTTTGGACCAGCTATGGACTAGAAGCAAGAAGAAAGGCCACCTCTGCCAGCTGCTCCAGTCCAGGTTCCTTGAGCCCAGGCCAGTATGCCAGGGACACAGAGACCTCTTCGCAGGCTGAACATTTCCTGTCTCCAGGTTGAATCGGCACTGGTTAGGCTTCACCTTGAGTACTATGCCCAGTTCTGGGCCCCTCAGTTTAAGAGAGATGTTGGGATGCTGGAGTGTGTCCAGAGGACAACAACGAAGACGGTGAAAGGGTTGGAGCACAAGCCCTATGAAGAGCCACTGAGGGAGCTGGGGTTGTTTAGCCTGGAGAAGAGGAGGCTCAAAGGAGACCTTATTGCTCTCTATAACTACCTAAAAGGAGGTTGTAGGCAGGCAGGGGTTGGTCTCTTCTCTCAGGCGACCAGTGACAGAACATTGTCTCAAGCTTCATCAGGGGAGGTTAAGGCTTGATACTAGGAAAAAACTTTTCACTGAAAGGGTGATTCGCCAATGCAATGTGCTGCCCAGGGATGCGGTGGAGTTATCATCCCCGGAGGTGTTTAAAACAGATTGGATGAGGTGCTTGGTGCCGTGGTTTAAACAACGAGTAGGTGTTGGTGTTGGTGTTGGGTCATAGGTTGGACTAGATGATCTCAGAGGTCTTTTCCAACCTTGTGATACTGTGATACTGTGAATCAGTAACAAAGCTAAACGTGTACCCCAGAGACGGGCCTGGTCTCTGCGGCCAACTCTCTGTGGGGCAACTCTCTGCTGGAACAAGTGTACACAGGGACCAATGTACACAGGATAAAATCTAACACTAAGACTAAGCCTAAGCTTGAGCCTAACTTGAATGGCTCCCCACAGACAGTTGTCCTCAAGAAGCATTGTCCCATGGAGATTTGTCACCATGGAAAGTTTCCCACAGAATGCTGACCACAGAGAGTGTTCCCTTCCCACTCAGAGACACAACAACACAACACACTGATGAGGATGGTCACACAGGCTGCCACAGGCAAGACACTGCTTTGAACACATGTACGTACATGACACAAATAAAACATAAATGTAGACAGCCAAGTCCCCCTCCTTCTCTTGGCTAGAAGAGATTTAAGTTCACTGGTGAAAGCAGCCACAGACTGTTCAGAGGGTTTCATATATATATAATGCCTGTCTCTTGAATTACTACCTTAGAAACTAGAGAAGAGACTGAAGTACATTTTTCTACTGAATTATTTCCTGGCTCATCTTTTTATCTGATAAACTTAATGATGTTGCTTCCACTTTCAACGTGAAAATTAGCCATCAAGCACTTACCTTGTGACTTAGTAGTTTGATCAGCATATTGTTCATACTGTTCATACCGTTACTTCTTCCTGAGCTTAGAAAGCTTGTCTAACAGTTATGAGTTTCCTTTGCTTGAATCTGTAAAATCTCCTATGGACTAAAATTATGAGTGACTAACTGCTACAATTAAATTTTTAACTAATGTAGTATTAATTATTTTTCTGAAAACTGGTAGGACTCCTTTTCATGTAGATGTGTCAGCAAAGCAGACAAAAATAATATGTTTTTTCACAAACAAGTTAGATAAGTATTAGCATTGTTCTTCAATGTTAATATTTCAGAATAAATAAATGATCTTCCTGCAGAGGCTTATAATGAGATGGTAGCAGATTAAAACAGTTTTCACTTCACCATATCCAGAAAGCCTTCTCCCTTTCCATGTGTGGTTGAGGAAGAGGCTTATACTTGGAAAGGAAGCTTTTGATCATTCTTGAGTGTCTTGCAGATGCCACTTCTGTTGCAAGCATAAAAAAAAGACTGTTTATAGAGAATGTGTGTACTGTCAACTGTACAAAGCTATTATTCCTTGAAGAAAATGGGTAGTGGTTTGTTCCCAGAAGAGTTCTCTGTGTTGTATGTCCCAAGCAAACACAGACAGCTTATATTTCAAGAGGGTTATACTTACACACACCCTTTTTTTTTCAGATTTAATAATTACATGATCCAAATCAGGAGTTTCCATAATACAGAAAAATCCTTTATCTGTTGTCTATGGACGATTTTTTTCTTCATCCTGAAGATACATTATTTGAAAACCTTTAAAACAACTGTTTGAAGATGGACAGGGGAACCCATGGGACTCTAAAATAATCTAGGTTGGCAGGGACCTTAAGCAGTTTCTAGTCAAACATCCTGTTCAAAGAACTGTGAGCTATAGGTTTAGAACAAACTGCTCAAGGTTTTATCTAGTCCAAAGAGGACTAAATATTTAGTCTACAGAGACAGAGGAAGCTAAGAAAAGGAACTTCTGGGACATAAACCCACTTTTACTTCAATAACAGGAATTCAATCACTAACAGAATGCAGATATCTCATTTAAACAGAAAATGAGTGGAGACTTAAAGCACTTCATATTTGTCAGTTTGGTGCCTGATATACAAAATGCCATTTTTGAATCAAGAACCTTATAACAGATAATCCCAACCATGTTTTACTTGAGCAAAATCACAGTATCATTTAACCTTATCTGAACTTTCATTTATCACCATTTATCTCCCTTCCTGATAGTTAACTAGATACCAACTAAATTGTTTCACAGAAATAAAGATAATTCCAGGTCATTTTGTTACACATAATACATAACTGCAGGCAGACACGCATCTGTCTTGCAGAGCTCAATATTCCCAAAATTAGTACACTTAATTACTTAATTAGGAGAAGCTTAAAGGAAAGAGTAGATGGCCTTGTAGAAACATACTGTGGGATAGTCAGTACTCTGTTTTCTAGTGTTTTTGCATACTGTATCTTCTAGACAACACATTTGACCTCCACATCTCTTGCATCACTGTGGGTCACTGTGTCATCAGTGATTTAGATCCTATCCTACCATCACTTTCAGTAACCGACATACCAGTGGCTGTTCTGTTTTCTCATCTCATATTTTTATTTGTCTACAGTTGTGACCCATTTTTTTTACCTGTTTTTCACATTCAGATACCTCAGGTATAAGGAATACTAATGTAATAACTTAATAAAGGGAATACAGTGAATTAAAAAGATGTTTCTAATCTGAGCATATCGCTAATCCTTTGTCAACAACAAGGAAAATTGATAGAGGGGTCTGTTTTTGTGTTTTCATTCAAATGAAAAAAAATAAGAAACTGTAATTATTTAGGTGCAGAATGTATGACTTGTTTTTTTGCACATAGAAAAACTTGTCAAAATCAGTAAGACAAATATTGTTAATGTTTGATAACGTAGTGAATAATGTCATAAACTATATTATTTCTCTTCTCCCCACCAACCCTGATTTTATTTTTTTACTGCTGTGTTTAGCATTGCTAATTTGAACACTGATACATTGTCCTCAGGACTACAAACAGCAAAGTGCCTAGAGAAATCTCAGCTTGATAAGCAGGAGGGTGACTAAAAGTTTTCCACCACCCGTAACATTTAGTTAAATTTTTTTTGAGTGATCAATCTATACTGCCCCAAAGCTATTAATACTCCTTGTTGCCTACTTCAAAGCTCCCAAACAAAAACAGTGCTCTCTCAGTTTATGTTTTTCAGAAGGACAGGTAAGCTGTTAGCATTTTCAGGAAAAGATAATTAATTTTCTTCATCATCAACTTCTTATATTTTTCTTCAAAACTTCATTAACTACAGCTAAAAGGTGCTTACATTCAAAGAATATTTACTCTTCACACTTTCTTATTCTGCTCCATTTTAAAAAAAAATTAAAAATCTCATAAAGATTTTCTGCTTTTATTAGAACTACCAGGGTGTTCTCTTACTTTTTTAACTTTTGGGTTTTATGTTAACAGTTGATGCAAGAAGCCATAAAGGCAACCTTGTTAGAAAATAAAGTTTCTGAACAGAAGAAAATGTCTGCTGACACAGACAATTTCTACCATCCTGGGTACTGTGAACCTAGGAACTAGGCCAGAAAATCGGAAGATGGCACCTTTGAAGTACAGTTGGGTACCTAGAAATCAGAGAGCTTGTCAGATACCATTGATAATATACTGGTTTTACATGGCCAGGTTTACTTAACAAGGGTACTGCATGGGTGGGATCTGTGAGAAGATGCCAGAAGTTTCCCTTGTATCCAATAGAGTCAATGCCAGTTGGCTCCCAGATGGACTCGGAACTGACTGAAGATGAGCTCATTAGTAATGGTGGCAGCACCTCTGCGATAACATATTTAAGAAATGGTAAAAGTTACTAGGTAACAGCAGCTTGGAGAGAGGAGGGACAATACGAGAGAAGAAGGACAATACGAGAGAGAAACAGTAGTGCAGACACCAAGGTCTGTGAAGGAGTCTTCCAGGTGCTGGAACAGAGATTGCTCTGAAGGCCATGGCGAGGTTTCTGGTGAAGTAGGCTGTCTCCCTGAGGTCCATGATGGAGCAGATATCCACCCACAGACGATGGAAGACCCCATGCTAGAGCAAGTGGATTTGCTCAAAGAAGCCTGCGACCCCATGGAGAGACTGCATGGGAGACAGGAAGTGGGAAGGTCTCATGTTGGAGAAATTTGTGAAGCATTGTCTCATACGGGTTGAACACACTGGAGCAGGGAGAGAGAGTGGTCAGAAAGGTGTGGCAGAGACAATGCGTGATGACCTGACCACAGCCCTCATTCCCTGTCCCCATGTGCCACTTGGCAGGGAGGAAGGAGTGAAATTGAGCCTGGGAAGAGGGAGAAGAGGGATGGTTTTGGATTTGTTTTTATTTCTCATTATCTTACTCTGATGTTAATTTGCAATAAACTCAGTGAAATTTCCTGAACTGAGTCTGTTTTGCCAGTGTCTGTAATTGATGATCACTGCCTTTCCTTATCTTAAGCTATGAGTTTTTCATCATGTTTCTTCCACGTGTCGAGGACAAAAGGAAGGCTGTGGATGAGGTATACCTGGACTTCAGCAAGACCTTTGACATCGTTCCTCATAGTAGACTCCTGCAGAAGCTGACAGTCCGTGGCTTGGACAGGACTGCTCTGTTCTGGGTTAGGAATTGGTTGGATGGCCAAGCCCAGAGACTGATAGTGAATGGTGTCTCATCCAGTTGGCGGCTGGTCACTAGTGGTATCCCCCAGGTGTTGGTGTTGTGCCCTGTCCTGTTTAATATCATCTTTGTTGATGATCTGGATGAGGGGATTGAGTCCATCATTAGCAAGTTCGCAGACGATACCAAGCTGGTAGGAAGTACCAATCTGCTGGAGATAGGAGGGCCCTACAGAGGGACCTTGACAGATTGGAGAGATGGGATGATTCAAATGGGATGAAGTTTAGCAAGTCTAAAAGCCAGGTTCTACACTTTGGACACAACAACTCCATGCAGAACTGTAGGCTGGGGACAGAATTGTTGGAGAGTAGTCAAGTGGAAAGAAACTTGGGAGTAATGGTGGACAGGAAACTCAACATGAGCCAACAGTGTGCCCAAGTGGCCAAGAGGGCCAATAGTATACTGGCCTGCGTCAGGAATGGTGGAGTCAGAAGTTATCATCCCCTTATACTCAGCACTGGTCAGGCCACACCTTGAGTACTGTGTCCAGTTCTGGGCCCCTCAGTTTAAGAGAGATGTTGAGATGCTGGAGTGTGTCCAGAGGAGAAAAATAAAGATGGTGAAGGGGCTGGAGCACAAGCTCTATGAAGAGCGACTGAGGGACCTGGGGTTGTTTAGCCTGGAGAAGAGGAGGCTCAAGGGAGACCTTATTGCTCTCTATAACTACCTAAAAGGAGGTTGTAGGCAGGCAGGGGTTGGTCTCTTCTCTCAGGCGACCAGTGACAGAACAAAAGGACATTGTCTCAAGTTTCGTCAGGGGAGGTTAAGGCTTGATATTAGGAAAAAAATTTTCACTGAAAGAGTGATTTGCCAATGGAATGCACTGTCCAGGCAAGTGGTGGAGCCATCGTCCCTGGAGGTGTTTAAAAACAAATTAGATGAGGCGCTTAGTGCCATGGTTTAAAGGACGAGTAGGTATTGGTGTTGGGTCATTGGTTGGACTAGATGATCTCAGAGGTCTTTTCCAACCTTGTGATACTGTCCACCTGAGGAGGGGGTGTTTCCCCCTCCCTGGAGGTGTTCAAGGACAGGTTGGCTGGAGTCTTGAGCAACCTCATCTAGTATGCAGTGTCCCTGCCCATGACAGGGGGATTGGAACTGGATGATCTTTAAGGACCCTTCCAATCTAAACCATTCTACAATGCTACAACAGAGTGGTTTGGTGGATACCTGGAGGTTGGCTAGGAACTCTAATGGCAATTTCTTATATGAAAAGGTGAAAATTGGTCTCTAAAAAGGAGAAAACATTTCGGAAAGTAGCTTCCAGTGACTGTTCTAACTGCAGGAATGGGAAACTGTCTTGAAAAATAAAAATTGACCTGAAAAGACAGATAATATTGTCATCCATTTGTTGGTACAAGTGAAACCCAGGAATTAAGAGCACATATTTTCTGCTGAAAGTGGTGGTGTCCTATGCTCTACAATAATAAAATTTCCAATAATAAAAAGGACTCAATGGGACTCTCAAAATTACTCTCTCTCTGAGAATTTCCCATGCTACATGTAATTTTCCTTTCCTAAGCAAGCTGAATTCCATGCAAACTTTCTACAAGACCTTGAATTTTCGCTTGGGAAACCTGGCTGGCTCCAGATTCTGTGATATGGATAATTTTTGAAGTGAGACTGCCTGTTATTTTATTGGTCAACCTCTGGTCCCACTACTGGGCTGATTTTGGTTTATCATCCCTTTTGGGAGGATTCAACCCATTCTGAAATCTGCCTAGCACATTGATACCAGTATTGTTATATATCCATATAAGAAATTTGTCATATATATTTTATATTGTTGATAAATTACTTCGCTCATGGTAAGTTTGTAGTAACCTGAAATAGTATATACATACTTGGTTGTTGTTGTTACTAGTTGCTGTTATAATATTGGTGGTTTCTGTAACTGATTATTACCGTACTTTTGAGTGATAGAATATTTTTGATTACTGAGAGCTTTATTAACCATAGATACATTTTCTAGTGATGATTTTGTGGTAATCTGTAATAAAGTAGAGAAATTCAGAGGATAAGACTCTGCTTGTACTTGTCTACTATCAAATACTACAAATCTATGGTCAAAATCTCTTCACACCTATAGACCGGGTATGTCTTCAGATCATGACAACAGTATAATATCTATATTTTCACTCGTTAAGAACTTAATTCTTTTGCTTTCTCCCACTCAAATTCCTTCAATGCTGCATGTTAAAGAGCTTGAGTTACAAATTTTTTCCACAGTGGTAAAAGTGAGGCTGTGAAAGAACAAACTTCCACTCCCCACAATCTGGTGTTTTACAACCGAGAGTCACAGATTATGAAATACAGCAGGAATAAAATTTCTTGAAAACTTGACCCAAATTTACAAAGCATGGTCGACTTCTAGGATGCTGGCCACTTAAGACATTTGATAACTTTCTATCGTTTCCCAGTCTTCTTAGCAAAGAAGACTACATAAGAACGTTCAGTGGAACTGAAAATCTTTAATTTTCAAGAGATCTTCATCAATTTGAAATAATTAGTCAGCATCGTATGGATGAAATTAACAAATAAATTGTTATTGAAAATGGCTGGGAATGTGTTTTGTTCTTGTGGGTGTTGATGGCAATGGGTTTTTTTTTTGTTACATTTTGTTGGGGTTTTTTAATAAGAAGAATGAAGAGATATCCTGGAGCTGGGATCTTTGATGTCATGCTCTAGTAGGAAATTCTATTGCACATGTACTTGATTTACAAATGATGGTCATGAACAAGCATCATGGGTCCCCTAACTATGCACCCAAATCTTTTCTTAACTATTGCTACTTCAAGATGGGAGTTTCTAAGGTGCTTGTGGAGGAATACCTCAACACAGCATTCATTTTCCATACTGCAATGACTGTAACATGCAGTGTTTCAGAGTCTGTAGAATGCACAGCTGAGCCATTCTTGCTATGGAACAGGTATCTGGGGATGGAAACCCTGTAGGGAGCCCTCTGTAACACATCCTACCAGTAAATCATAGTCAAGCCTCAGATATATAAGCACAGCATAAAAATCTGAATAAAGCATTTAGTCCACAGTTTGGGAATCTTCTGATCAGTGGGTATTTAAAATTATAGGAAATTTGCGTGCTTTTATTAAACAAATTATGGTTTAGTGAAGTGAACTACTCACTTTGAAATGGTCTTTTTGCATTATAAAAATGATTGGCCAGATTTTATGCACTAAATGTACTCAGTGAGTACTCAGCATAAGGCCACAGATTTATAACCACAGATAAATAAGCCAAGTAGACAGTGATAAACAGGATAATGATGCCAATAATGCACATACCAGAGAACTTCAAATGCCCAGCTAGTGCTGGATTGATCTTGATTCGTAATAGCATGCTTTTAGAAGTTTCATTCTTCTAGCAGCTATGACATTTTTCTGCTAGTTAAATTCCAGTAGATGCTGAAGTCCTTCCACCGAACAGCAAACAGCCTTGAGCCAAACACCAGTGACACTACCAAGTGACTATGAGTCCAGATTTGGGTGATGCTGCGATCAGCTTGTTCCTTTGAACTATTCCTCTTGGATCATATCAGTGCAGGCAACAGGGCATTTAATTTTGCAGCAACTACTGTCAGAATGTTCTATTTCACTGAATTCTTGTTGCCATCTTCCAAACCGAGACAGCCTCAATTACTGACTGAATCTGTGTCATTGTTGGGTTGTGTAAGCATCAAATTGTGCACAGCAGCTTCTCCAGTTACCAATTTTTTCTTACGTTTCTACTGAGCAATGTTAAAATCTCTGACATCACTTAATGCTATGCTTGGACAAACTTTCTATCAAACTGTTGCTACCAGATCATTAAATAAGCAAACAAAACAGGGCAGTATTTTAACAGCTATTATTTTCTAAGATAAATAACACCTATAAAATACCAGCAAAAGCCTTCTAAATTGATAAAGTTTATTTTAATGCTGATATATTGTTATTTATAGAACCCATGGCCTTAGGGCAGGATTCATCAGGAATACATTATAGTCAAGATTCATGTTCAATTTTAACCTCATTTTTGGGAGCATTGAACTTCCGGGGAGTGGTTCTTTATTTTATTCTTAACCTAAATCTGCAATTTATTTTACAGATGACAACTCTGTTCATAAAACAGATAAAATTATGTACAGTCATGTAGGGAAGAAAGTTCTTGAATCAATACTGTCATGAAAGAACACATGTATATGTGTACCTTCATATTCAGGGAACATTTTCAGTGCTGCAAGTGAGGTCTGGGTTCACAAACCTGAATACTGTTCTTGATCCAGTCAAATAAATAAACAAATAATTTTTTGTGCATGCTGCTCCTAGCTTGTTCATGTCCAAGAGAAAGAAGACCAGAGGAAGCCTTGCAGTGCATTCTTTTTCAGGGCTTTCAACCCAGATGAACCAAAAAAGTATCTTTTATCTTTAGCTATTGATTATTTTCATCTTCTGTTTGCATGCATGGCTAGCACAAAGCATGCACATAGAACCCAATTTCCTTATCTACTTGCGGTATCTTATTTCTTGCTTATCTTTAGCATGAATGAAGCTGCCATAAATTCTCTTTTTCTCATTCATGAATCTAACCAATGTTATTATTAAGAGCAGATAACTAGTGACACAATTATTTGTTTGTGGTGCTCAGTCATACACACACCCCCCCCTTTACATGCAGTTATCCAATTGGAGGGTAGCTCAGCTGCAGTCTCAGCAATCTCCACTACAACTTGACAATAGAAACTACATCCTTGAGAGCAGATGGTTGTGTTGACTTGCCAGTGGCTACTAGCTCACCTTTTAGAAAGTATCCTTCAGAGGTCCCTATATCAACATTTGTCTACTCAGCCCTGTAGCCTTCATCCACAGCTGCCTTCCCTTTAGGTTCAGATTGAGTTCCATACCTCAGCTGTGACACTACTGGGTGCCCATGGCCTTGTACAGATTGAGAAAGATTTGGTGTGCTGATTTCATCAGTTCTTGCATTTTAAACAAGGTGATCCTTGGGAAACTTCAAAACACCAGCTTCTTCGCATGTACCTTTCCAAAACTATATATATCCACCAATTCTACTTGCAAAATTTCACCCTGACAGAGCCTTTCTGATATTATCACTTAAGAAACAGAGTCATGTTCTACAGCATAAAAAAAACAAAAAAAAATAAGTAAATCCGGTACAAGTGTTGGTGTGTTCTAACATGACTATTATTTTGTTTGCTTTCACTTCAGACTTGTTGGCACCTCAAAAACACCTCCCAAAGAGAGTGGAACCACAGTAGTTAAGAAAATTTATGATAACTTTAAACTCCCTGTTGTTGCTTAATCCCTTAAAATGTGTAAAGAAAGAAAATAACCTGCTGTGATGCAATAATCAAAGGACATTCTGTGTTATGTAAATGACACTAAACTGTTCTTTTTTATCTGTTTCACCCTTATAAGATGATGTGATACAGATCTACGCAGGTGTTTTGGGAAAAATCCAAATTGTAAAGGAGATTCTGACCTTGGCTTAAAATAAGGCTGGAATTTGTAGATACTATTAAACCCATTCTGCAACTCATGGCACGTCTGCCCAAACATTTATTAAAGGGCTCATCATTAATTACAGCTATAGAGTACATTGTGTGTTTTACCTTCTTGAACATAGGACTGCACAGTCTGGGTGACCTTATCATGCTTGCATTGAATACTAATAATCTTCACACCTGCAAAATCATATTATTCTCTCATGTCTTCTGCTTGCTTGTCTATTTTAGAAATACTCCCTGATTCTATTGTATTCACTCAATGAAACAAAGCCGGCAGCCAGATTATTTGCAGAACAAAAAAATACAATTAAGTCAGTTCTTTTCATGCTCAGTCTCAAGAATCATTCAGTCTGGAAAAAAAGAACATCTGTTGAATTGCATTGCTGGGAAGAATACAGAGTTGGCTGGACATATCTTCATTTTTTTGAGATCAGCAATCAACATTTTTAAATTGTGAGACCTTTTTTTAGTAAATAACTTATTCTGAAAAGGTGATAATGCAAGAAAATGAATGTCTAAATAAAAAAAAATAAATATGTAAACATATAAACAAATAAATTGGGTCTGTTGGTAGTAACAGAATTACCACACTGGCTTGAAAGAGATCATCTGGGATTTTTCGGAATACTACAAATAAAATACAGTTTAAATGGATTCTCCATACTGGTTTGAATCTTTGTAATCTGTACAGTGTCCTATAAGAATATAAAAATAGCAAAAAATATGCAATGTTTTCAACACCAAACCTGTTTTTATAATTCACGTTCTAAGCAAAATATTTGTGTCAAGATTCCTGTTGTTACATTAGGGACTTTTGTAATAATACCTGCCATATGAATTAGAAATACTGAAGAACTTACATTCAAAATTATGAAATACATATTTTCCTATTACTATGTGACATAATTTCATTATGCATTTCCACTACAGTACTTCCCATATTCACGTTAGAATGTATTATCCAACATTGATCAGATAGACAGCATCTGCAGATTAACAGACTGTTTCTGGGCCTGATACCTTTCCCCAGAGCAAATACCTTCCATCAATGTTATTTACCGTATTCACTGGTAAATATTTAAAGTAGTGATAGCCACCTTGTGACATTTTTTTTTAATCTACTCTGATCATAAGGATCTTCAGATGACATACTCAGCCATACGTAGAGATATTGTAATCAGAGCTAAGTATGATAAGCTCCACTATGATTTCCAAAAATTTTGGCCTGAGACGTATGGTCTATTTAAATGAGTGAGTTGTGTTGAGAATGCAGCACTTGATTCAGAGATGTGTCTACCTGAACTGCCTTATACCATGATTCCTTGTATAAAAAGCATGATGTATCCAGTGTTAGTGACTGTTGTGTGACTACAGACATAACCATTTAAATTAAATGCCACAAATGATAAGTGATCGACACGTTAAAGGATAATGATTGCTGGCTAATTGTTATTGCTTGACAGTAATTGTCAATAGCTCATTATAATTTAATGTGGTAGGCAAACAAAAATTTCTGTAAGTATAACAAAAAGTAATTAAATCCTTATCATCTGTGGTTTTCAGTGTTTTTCTCACCCTTACTCCTAATTCTATTGGATAAAGACACTGGTTTTGGGTTGGTTTTTTTCTGATAGTGTGAAAACGTCATTCAGGTTGAATAGAGTACCCTGAGTAAACATCATTCTAGCAATACACCCTTAACGTAACAAGCTGCAAATTTATTTCCTTATGCTAATGTGTGCAACTCAGATAACATGCAATTTAGAGACAAAAGATGTTTGTTAAATAACTCTTCAGAGAGACCTGGGCTGCTATAGTTTAAGTTTTAAGAAAAGATTGTGAATATAGCACAATTGGGTTATCCACTGAACATATATTTTGAGGAACTGGAATTGTGCAGTAGGTCTAAACGATGGAAGAAAAAGCAGTGGGCTAGGACTGTTGGAGAGCTTTCCTGCTTTTGAAGCGGTTTAACAAAATCAATTAAGAGAAGATTAAGAAATCATCAAAACATAGAATGTTTGGGTTGGAAGAGACCTTAAAGATCATGCAATTCCAACTCACTTACCATTGTCAGGGATAACTTCCACTAAACTAAGTTGCTCAAAGATCCATCCAACCTGGCAACATATTCAGAGACGGCGCATAAACAACTTCTCTGGAAAACCTAGTCCAGTGCCTCATCCCCCTCATAAGTGAAGAATTTCTTCCCTATCTCTAATATAAATCTACCCTCTCTCAGTTTAGAGTCATTACCTCTTGTCCTATCTCTACATGCCCTTGGAAAATATTGCTCTCCCCTTGTAGGCCCCCTTTAAGTACTGGAAGACTGCTTTAAGCTCTCCCCAGAGCCTTCTTTTCTCTAGGTCAAACAAGCCTAGCTCTCTCAGTCTTGATGAACCTCATGAAGTTAGCACAGCCCAAGCTCTCAAGACTGAAAAAGTCCCTCTGGATGGCATCCCTCCAGTGCATTGATCGCACCACAAAGATTGCTGTCATAAGCATACCTGCTGAGGGTGCACTCAACCCCACTGCCCATGTCTCTGACAAAGATGATGAACAACAACTATCCCAATACTGACTCCTGAAGAATGTCGCTTGTCACTGGTCTTCGCTGAGACATCAACTCTTTGAGTACAATCATCCACCCAATTACTTATCCACCAAGTGGTCCATCCATCACATCCATGTCTCTCCAATTTAGACACAAGGGTGCTGTGTGAAACAGTGTCAAATGCTTTGCACAAGTCCAGGTAGATGACGTCACTTACTCTTCCCTTATCCACCAATGCTGTAGCCTTATCATAGAAGGCCACCAAATTTGTAAGGCACACATATCCCTTAGTGAAGCCATGTTGACTGTCACCAGTCACCTTATTTTCTTGTTGCCTTAACAGAGTTTCCAGGAGGAACTGCTCCATAATCTTACTGGGCACAGGGGTGAGACTGACTGGCCTATATTTCTCTGGGTCTTCCTTTTTTTCCCATTTTAAAAATGGGGGTTATGTTTCCCCTTTTCCAGTCAGTGGCAACTTCACCAAACTGCCATGACTTCTCAGATACAATGGATAGTGGCTTATCAATTTCATCTGCCAGTTTCCTCCAGATCTACGAATGCATCTCATCTGGTCTTACTGATTTGTGCACCTTCAGGTTCGTTAGATGTTCTTGAACCTCATCTTCTGCTGCAGTGGGTGATTCTTCATTCTCCCAGTCACTGCATTTGCCTTCTGCGACTTGGAGACCGTGGCTTGAATCTTTGTCAGTGAAGACTGGGCAAAAAAAAGTCATTGAATATCTCCACCTTCTCCTTATCTCCATGAACTTAGAAACTAAAAATAGCATGTTTGATAATGATAGTCTTCTATATTTAAAAGATAACTAAAAGCTTGTGCATTTGAGATCATCTTGTCCCAATTTTTTTGTTCATTTTACATGAAGAAGTCTACATTATGGTAGATAATTTTTCCTATATTAATTTTAGGTCCAGAAATAAGACACAGACTTATCTCAATATTTAAAAGACCTTGCTCTTTATTTGTGTCCACAGTGTTATAACATTTAAATAAAAAAAATAAAATGAATGCCTCAAGGATGTAACAAAATAATCTGAATAAAATGGCTTACACATTTTCATATATGCAGAGTCATTTGGGACATGTTCCCATGAACCGGTTGGAAATGAAACAAGTAGCAGTTGTCAACGGCTAATTGCTCACATCCCTTACATAAAATGCAACTTATTTTTTTAAGACACATCTATCAACAGAACTGTACAGTTTAAAGAGGGTCTGAGTCCCTGTGTTTGGCTATTATGGGCATGAGTAACACTTCTTTCTTTGTTTGAATTTTCAGAAGTTAAATTGGTTCATTTCTCCCAGGGAACACTTGTAGACACATACTTTGAAGACTCAATTCAAAGGTTTGAACAGAGGTACCTCTCCTGAAGTCAAAACCCCTTAAAGCGTTAGGATTTCAAACACATCACTTATTTACTTCCTATTCCAGTTCTTTCTCACAGACTAGGATTTATTGCTCACTGTAAGACTCCTGAATCTCTTCTGTTAAATAGTGGGAGCTTGTTTCTGGATTTTGTTTGGAATTCAGATAAATGTTTATACTAAATATAGGAGATGCAAACCTCATTAGAAAATTTATCAGTCTCTAATTGGAGAGAAGATCGCATTAATCAGGTAATATTTGCATAAACATGTCATTGATTATTCCAAATCATACCATGAATATGAAAATATCTCAAATTTGATTGGAACCTACACCAAGGAAAATTAAATAACAAATTCTAATCACTTCTAGCAGTTTAATTAGTAAATTGTTTACAAGTTCCTAATTTGATCTAAATATTTGATCTGCTACTTTTTTTAGCTTATCTTAGCTTATTTTTTTATGTCTTCAAATTGTACTTACTGTCAGAGTATCAATTCCCTATCTCTTTAACAAAAAGTCATGTTCTCTCAAGACTCACTCATTTGTAGAGCCCATCTCCTACATATGACTAATAGTGTAAGGCCTCTAAATATTGAGGTGGTTATGCTGTTTTATTAAAATACAACAGAATAGTCCATAATTACTAATGGCAGTTGGGCAAAAAATATTTCTCTATTATTTTTTAAGAAATAAATTATTTGGTTGCAACATCATTATTATTATTCTGTTGTCAAAGAAATCAAAATTTTTATTTTATTTTTCATGCTCTACCCTTTCTTGTTTCTTCTTCAGTATTTCCAATGAAAGGTATGTTTCAGGATGAGAAAACTTGTGGGGGAAAAGGACACAAGGGATCAAAGTATAAAAAAGTCAGATTTGGGTTTCAAAGAAAAATGAAATCTTTCTCCAGCTAAAGGAGAAGGAAAAAAAAAAGACACACAACACCCCCCTTCCTCAGTTCCATAGAGGATTCTATAAGGACACCAACGTGCAACAAGCCCCTCTACAGAAACAATTAATTGAGTTGCTATTGAAATGGAGTCAGGAGATCCCCACTAGTAATGCCACTCTGCCTTGAATAAAAAAATCAACGATTTTAATTCAGAATCTTTAAGGATTTTATATCTTGCATGATCCAGAAACATCAGTTCATACCAAACAAGTAATAATATAAGCTGAAATGGTATTAGAGACAAAGGACATATTTCAAATGCTCCCTTTACTGCAAATACATTGCAATACACTTCTCACTCCAGATTCCATCTCTTTCTTTTTATTTTTTCAAGTATAGAAAATAAGGTAGATGCAGGATTTACTCTAGGTTTCTGTTTATGATAATTACATTCATGATTTTGCCTATTAAAATAACCAGTAATGCCACTTCAATGTAATTAAAAAGCAAGAAATATATTGTTTGAGGATAAGAAATATATGCATTTGCGTTTTTACATGTCTCATTTTTTACTCAGTATCTTAACGTATTTGCCTGGAAATGAACTAGGCAAAAGACTTTTGGCTTTACTCTTATTACAAGATGTGTTCTTTTTTTACTAATACATAATATACATAAAATTACATAAAGCTGTGAAAAAGGCAAATATATTCCTCAATTGGATTTGGCCCAGTGAAGTTATTACTTTACTTCCCTACACCTTCTTGAAGAGAATCAGAAATGTGGTGCTTATAAATAAGAACATTGAAGATATTGAGGACCATAATTTCCAAAAGCTTCTTAGTATACATTTCGAGTATTTTTTTTTGTTATCATTCTTTTCCCTTACCTACATCGGAATTTTACCTTCATGTGAGCAAGAAAAATCCTGTAGGCTTTACTAAGAGCAAGTGGATATTTACACTAACGGTATCTGAGTGACTATAAAATCATGATACTACCATCTGCCATAGACTTTGTGATTATGAGAAAATAATTTAGGATAAAATTCAATAGAGGCACTGAAGGCTCCAAACTCCTGAGCGGAAGATTAGAGCCTCTGAAAGTCAAATCTCTGCTCAGTTTCTACTGCAGCTTCTGCAGTTTCTCAGATGTCTCTGAAGTATCGAAAATTATTATTCTCCTTCCACTCAAAAACATTTTGATGCTCTTGGTAGATACTGTAGAATTAGAGGCTGTTGCTTGAAAGATACTGCAGAAATGGAGGATGCTGTGGTTCTCATCCCTCCATGTAGAGCAGGGGTACCAAACTTGTGGGCTCCGGCCGTTCTCCTGCTCCTGCTCCTGCAGCATAACGCTTTTCACACACGCTACACATGTGACTAACCTGCTGGCAAGTACATAGGAGCAAGGAGCTTGTCACTGCCACCAGGTAGAAACAAGGTGTTGAGCTGGATAAAACAAGATGGAGGGCTGTGAGTTTGACACCCCTGTTGTAGAACTTCAGGGATCTTAGTATAAATCCTTAGGAGAAATTGGTAATGGAAAACTAAGGTGGAGAAAATGGGGCCAGCACTTCCTCTTCCAAGATCTCACTAGGTTATTCTTTAGTGGGAAAAGTTCAGTAGAGCTTCAGACCATCTTTGTACCATACAGTCACTATTTCTTTCATGGAAGAACAAGGCAAAGGCTTACAAAAAGACTTCTATTGCTTTTCTTGCTGTGTTCACCTAAAGACCCCAAGGGTAAAGGATTTAGGCACGTCAAACATTTTCCTCTTTCACTCTCCCCAGTTTGAGGGGAGCCATGCAGCCTATGCAAAGCGTTACTAAGGGACTTCCCTGTTAAACATTTGCATTGTGCAAGTACCTCCCATTATATTTCTGTGCATGCCCAGATCATCCTTTGTCTGAAGGGCTTTCTACAAACACCCCTCACAGACTCAAAGAATTTAAAGGTTCTCCTACCCAGTCTCTTCAAAACAAATAATCAAATACATAACTCAGCTGTTCCTCACATGCATAGAGATGATCTGGCTTCATGCTTCAGCTGGTTATAGTAACTTTTCCTTAGAAAAAGAAAAATGCCTGGCTGTGATTTCACGGGAAAAAAAAAAAGAGAATTCTGTCAAATGCTTTGGTCGTCAGTATCAGTGTTCAAGACTCCCATCATTTATTGCCAGGTAGCCAACATTGCAACTGTGTTTGATGTATGGGCCTAAAGGACATTCACGGATATTGCCGCCTTCAATTTTCTGTGTGCATACATAAATGAAGTGCTTAAAACAGAGTATTGAGTGATACACGTTTTTAAGGGAAACAAGGCAAAACTGAGATCCTCTATCAGTCCTAGCTTATATAGCACTCATAATTTTTTTGATATTATTACCCCAACTTCTTTCTCCCTTAATGTAACACTTTTCCAAGGTGCATGAAGAAGAAGCTAAAAGTCGATTGTTGTGCCTCTTTGACCATTGACAAAGGAATTGCCTTGATGTGTAGTACCATTATGCTAAATTTAAGAGATTTTGCACCTAGCCTGGTTCAGATTTTCCATCTAATTTGCTTTAACATGATCATGTTGAAATAAACCAGTCTAGCAGTCTGACAAGCAGTTATGAGAGTTCCAGTTTCCACTAGAAACTGACCTACAATTTCATGACTTGCTTTGAATTGGTGCACATGAACGTTATTTATAGTCTATAGGCAAAATACCCAGCAACTGTAAATTAATATAGCTATAATATTAAGTATACCTATGGTGATCTAGACCATCTGATCATCTGACCATTACATTTTATGTTGCTATTCTCTACAGATATCCCTTGGAAAGTGAATCTACTTGAAAATTTGAGTTGTTTGTGTAATACTCTGATGAATTTTGCTCTGGGGTTGAGAGAGAGTACAGATGTAGAAGAACTATAATGGCCCAAGGAGGAATACACTCACAGGTTATTTAGTATATAAATATGATGAAGTACAAATGCAAGAAAAAATTGTACAACAAATCAATAGTCATTTCCCACTGCTGTTTTCAACTGTAAAAACATAACACAGGCAATGAGGGAGGTATAAGATTTCTCATAGAATAACAATTTCAGACAGACAGAAATATTTGCTTTTAACAGAAGAAATATTTCCACCACATATTCACATAGCATGCAAAAAAAAATTCACTTGGGAGATCTGTAGAAAATACTCTAAAATTATATCATACTTTCATCACACTAGGTGGTCCTTTCTGGCTTATATATCTTCACCTCTCTCCTTTCTTCCTGAAGGAAAAGTTATGTGAATGCAGTAGAGGGCCATTTTTTCTAAGGAGTTTGGGTACTAGAGACTTATTTTATAGCAGTAGCACTTGCAAATGAGGAAGAATTTTTTGATGGCATGAATCAATATCAATCAAATATTTGGAGGTTTAGATGTCTGAAAACATTTATACTACCTTCCATTCAGTTACTGTTCTAAGGATCACTGTCCAGCAGTGGCAAAATATTTTTTCTTGAAAAAGATAGAGAACATGAGTGCATGAAAACTTGAAATATATTCCATGTATAGATTTATTTCCTACTTTTAGAGCCCCTTTCAAATTGTTTTATTCTATCAGTAGGCTGAAGTACATGGTATTACATTAAGCATAAAATTTAATTCTAATCTAATCCCTTTACCTCTGCAATGAATTAGGCAGTTTTGCTTATGCAAAATACCCTTTACTTTTAACAGTGGAGGCTAGGAAAGGACAACAGAGACAGGGTTTTTTATAGGTTTTTATTTGTATATTTTCTATTCTGACAAAGTAATATTCAAGACTTCCCAGAATAAAAAGAGGGAACTTATTTGTCATAAAGCCCACATACACATACAAGAAAAGTCATTTCCACCGCTCTTGGTTTGCTTCTAAAATAGTTTGCATAACATTAATTGTCACTATTTGATTCTCATCCTTCAATTTCTTGGGATCAGGGATATTCATCTATTATCATGAACAAATAAGTTTCTCATACATATGTTTTGGTCAAACAGACTCAGAAATATTAGTATCTACAAACTGTCAGCTTTTGCATCACTCAGCATACAGGTTTTTTCACTGAAGTGGTATTGTTAGGAGCATAAAAGGTCTCAAATTGGTTTCTATTCAGTTTCAGTTTTGTTATAGTTCTAACTGTGCTGATATGAGTTCTTGAAAATTAACATGCCATGAGTCAAAATTCCTATCTTTAAGGTCAAAATTAGTTAAAGAGCTAAAATATATATTATATAAAGAGTAAAAATACGTATATTAAACATAACAGGGAAAAACAAATAAAAATATCTTCATAGTGTTATATTGTAGAGTGGTAGTTGACTAAAAAAATAAAAATAGGGACAAGGAGGGAAAAAACCAAATTTGAACCTTCTCCATAAATTGTGTGTGAATTAGGATTCAGGCTTAAATGCATTATTAACCATTTTGATGTCATTAAATGTGAAGTAAACATTACTGAATAATAAGTGTTGAGAATATATACTGTTCATAAGGACTTCCACACAGAATCCAACTGTCAATATTCATTGTAAATTAAAATAGATTTGGGTGATGAGAAACAAATATTTAAACAACAAATGCTTCCCCACCCTTGCCCTGTGCCCAGTTTAACCCCTTTACTCCCAGTTCCTCTCCCCTTGAGGGCCATAGAGGCAGGGATCGGGATTGGGATTAGTCCATAACAGCCCCTCTCTGCAGCTCCTCCCTCCTCACACCTCTCCCTGCTCCAGCACAGGCCCTTCCCTAGGCTGCAGTCCCTCAGGGACAACCTACTCCCCACTGGGCTCTCCACAGCCACAGCTCCTGCAGGAAATATCCACCTCCAGGGCTCCAGAGGATACCTGCTCCAGGTTGCAGCACCTCCTGCCCTCCTCCTCGTTCAGCCTCAGCTCCCTCTGTTGCTACTCCCTCCTTGGCTTCCTTCTCCTCTGCCTGTGCTGCCTTTGGGCCTTTGGAAACCTGCTTCCCCACAGAACCCCAGTTTGGCTGAGTGACTCAGCTGTGTCCTGTGGTGGGAGTGTTGGAGCTGTCTGGAACCAGTTGGAACTGGCTATCTCTGGTGTACAGTAGATGAGGCCACTTGGCTTTTTTGTCTTGCATAAGAGAAGGCTTAGGGGAGACCTCGTCACAGTCTACAGTACCCTCAAGAGGGACTGCAGACTGGGGTGTGCTGATCTACTCCCTTTACTGATAAGCAAGTAGACAAAGGAAATGAGGAAATGGAATAAAGCTGTGTCAGGGGAAGTTCAGACTGGACATTAAGAAAAGATTCTTCACAGATAGAGTGGTCGGTCGCTGGAACAGGTTCCCCAGGGAAGTGATCGTGGCACCAATTCTGTTAGAGTTCAAAGAATGCCTAGACGACACTCTTACTCGTATTGTTTACTTTTAGGTAGTCCTGCAAGGAGCAGGGAATTGGACTTAATTAGCATTATACATCCCTTCCAAATTGAGATATTCTATGATTCTGTAATTCTATAATAACTAATACAGAAACAGAAAGATGTAAGCTTGTATTTCAATGCTGACATATTTATTGGATTACTCTCAGAATCGTACTTTTGGACAATGAGGAGTACACTTTATATACATGTAAAGTCAAATAATTTATCACAGTATCACAAGGTTGGAAAGGACCTCTGAGATCATCAAGTCCAACCTATAACCTAACACTAACATCAACACCAACACTAACACCAACCCATCATCTAAACCATGGCACTCAGTGCCTCATCCAATCTCCCCTTAAACACTTCCAGGGTCTGCAACTCCACCACCTCCCTGGGCAGCACACTCCAATGGCCAATCACCCTTTCAGTGAAGAACTTTTTCCTAACAACAAGTCTAAACTTTCCCTGACAAACCTTGAGTCCATGCCCTCTAGTTCTGCCACTGGTCACCTGAGAGAAGAGACCAACCCCTGCCTGACTACAACCTCCTTTTAGGTAGTTGTAGAGAGCAATGAGGTCTCCCCTGAGCCTCCTCTTCTTCAGACTATTCTACAGTGTTGTTAGTGTAGACTTCTACACTATTGTTAGTGTAATCTGAAATCTTTGGAGCCTAATGTCATTTGTCCAGATCTAATTGCTACAGAAAAAAGAAACAATAATAACACACACTTTTAGTTACTATCCCTTTCGCTGATGCTATGTACATCCTCTCAGTATTCATCCTGGTTGTATGGTCAATGGTTCCATTCTGATGCTGGTTATGGGGATGCTGTTGAGAGTCACTATCTTCTGAAGTCTTTTGCAGGGAGAAATATGATATGAATGGTGGTGGTTTCTTTTTTCTTCAATTTAAGAGGCCTCTTACGGTCATTTTTGTGTTTTTGCTAACATGATTTTACGATTTTATTCTTTATTTAATTGTTGTAATTCATATTACATCCAAATATACAATATATAGTACATTCTTTTTGCGTGGTAGATACTGCTTTTGTGTTCTGTTACCCCTAAAATCAGTTTTGTCTAGCATTTCTTTAACTGGCCATCAGTGAGCCTGTTACAGCTGTGGGGTCTCCAATCCAAACTAGTGCCCTTGTTATCACCCCATGCCTACACCCCTTTCTGTCATTCTGTTTACTCCACTTCTCAACTCTTCAGCTATCTTATCAGACACACATTTCTCTTCATTTTGTTTTCAAATTGTAAAACTATGGCTGTATGCAGCAATAAGCAAAATAAAACAAATGAAGAATAGTCAACTCATTAGAAGAAAAATAGTTGTTTTGGGTAAACCAAGTTAAAAACAAAGCTACAGGTAGGTTACAAAAAGTCTAGAGGCATTGCAAAATTGGCATGAAGTTTAGGAATGAAGACACTGAGTTACAGTGCTTACAGGTTAACAAATGTGATACGTCCAAGAGCGGTGCAAATATGATCAACCATTGGAGGTATTCACTGGGGAAGTAAAAATCCGTTAATATCAGGGTAAAATCTTAGACAAGATACTTCTTGGAAAACACATGTAAATTCTTTTCAAAGTATTTAATAAACACTAACTGAAATGCAGGAAAAGAATTCCTTGGGTAATCAAGTGAGTGAAGAGTCTATACTACATGAGTAAATGAGAAGATTTTGACTTGATTACTCTAGTAAAACAAAAGCAAAGATAGGATTTGATTGCTATGTATAAATACAGGTTAAAGAGTAGGATGTGTAGGAGTGCATGTAGACAAGGAAGATAGAAAAGGACAAGCTACCAGTGGAACACAACCTTGGCACAACATCAATGACAGCAATACATTTGGGAATCAGAACAAAATGCCTAAATCTCAGTGCAGTGGCACTTGGGAACAGCCTTTCAGGAAGGATTACAGACACAAAAAAAATTTAACTTTTCCTGAAATTCCATTATATGCTGGGAGTTCACAAAACACTACACTGACCTCAGTGCTGAAGACAGACCCTTCCAGTCCACAACTCTTCAACTCCTCTGACAGAAAACAATAATGATTTTGACAGCGACAGCTGATGAGATTTCATACACATTACTAACGAATGAAGAGCTGAACAATGAATTCCCATAGTAATATGATAGTTCTTAGGAAAGATTTATCTAGTGGAAGCTGATGAACTCATCTCTGATGTTATCTTTTGAATTACTTGGATTCATAGTACTTTTAAAATATTGCAAAGGAAGTTCTTTGTTTAACTTATTATCCACCTGAAATTAAAATTTTTATTTAATCAGATTTTAATTGAAAAAATGAATTAAAAGTGTAATGATTTTGTTTGTTTCAATATCTTAGCATAAACACTTTTTTATATTCACTTAAAATTATTCCTTAAGATTTCAGTAGTTATAACATGACCTCTGTGTTTCATTTTATAATATTGTTTTCCCTGTGCATAACTTGCTGACCATTTTAACCAGTCTATTCTATTTTATCCTGACATCCTATTAAGAACAGCTCTTTGTTGGTACCAGCCGACACTGCTTATCTTCTTTTCTTTTAGGTCACTATGCTTATTGAGCTTGACAATCAGAGAAACTAAATGAACCAGGAATTTCAGGACTAGTTAAAACATATTCACTTAGACCATAATTTATGTCCCTATGCAGTAATTTTCCAGCCAAACCACAATTCATATATGAAAGACAGAGACAGCCAGGTGGGATATGTGTGTGTTCAGATGTTGATGCTACACTTTAGTATTTAAGACTCAAATCATAGCTGTAGTTTATGGTATACTTATTTTTGACTAAAATACTCCTCTTTGGAGTGGCAAAGTCTTTTATTATCATCAAAAATAGTTCGAGATAGAGAGGAAATAATGCTTCAATTAACACTATCTTGCTCTGATTTAATAAATAAAACGTTTCTAATATAGTCATATTGTCCTGCCTTTCATACATCTGATAAAAACACTAACAGAAAAGAAAAAAATTGACTATAGTTTTTTATATGACATACTGAAATTTCATACTAAAGCACCACCATTTACATGCAATTTTTCTCTAAAGGCAGATATCCTGGAAATTCAGTTTTACTGGTAGTTGTAAAAAGATTAAGCATTTCCTATTTGGAAGTTAAACATCAAACCGTCAGTTCTTCATAACAGAAATGGTAAAACTCTTATTTCTGATTAACATTCTTCTCAAGGAGCTTTTCCAATAATTCTTTCTAGCATATATGACTATTTTCAAACTTTTGTCGGTAAAAATATTGTTATGTATAGTAGATGTAAAATTATATAAGGGTATATAACACATCTCCCTTTAGCTGAAGTACAACTTGTTTAACAAAGGTTTTGTTATTGTTTCTATTTTACTTTTATCACAGTGGGTTTAAATTTCACAGTGTGAACTCATTTTCTGTAAACTCTGAATCATCCAAAAGAACAAAGAATTTTGTTATTTTAGGTAATTACTTGTCTTTTTTTTTAAGTAGTACCTTAGCTTCTCTTTTAATAAAATGGAGAAACACTATCCTCCACTTATAGAGACAGGGAACAAATAGCAGGGACATTTAATGAGTTGCCCAAGACATCAAATAGCTATCAGAAACAAATAATGAACATGCTAAGTATTTTAACTTGCTCAAATTTATTATGAAAGAAAGTCAAATAATAAAATATAAAAGTACTTCTTTTGATTTTCATCTTGTATTTCCCTTACCCCAAGCCTTTACATATATATAATAAATAACACAGTCCCTTTGGTTCATCTATATATACACATCTGCATGTATACATGTATAGAGATTCAGGTGGAACAGATCCTGAAACACATAACTGGGATATGAAAACTAAGATGAGAAATGAACAGGCAGGGCATAGGCTGATTTAACCTTGACAACACCACTAACCTTGGTTAACCATCATCATCATCATCATCGTTCTTCAGTTCCACCTGCAGAGCCTCATACCTGTTATGCATGGGAACCTGGGAAGCTAAAGACATCATGGAGCAGACATTCCTGCTGCGCCAGGCAGGAACTTGTCACCATTGCTCCCTATCCCTTAAGTCACCATGTTCTACTGGGTGGAGAGAGGATGGAGAATCCTCTGTAATATGTGTCCTATCTGCCTGACAGATCTGTCCCAGGGAAGTTAGGGGGTGGTTCCAGTAGTCTGTATCCTTCTCTGACTCGCTGGTGCTACTCGACCTACTGACCTTCTCCCGGAGCTCTATCACTAAGTTGAAGAATTTGTCTACTTGGGCACAACTACCACAGCTGTCCCTGCTACTGCCATTCAGTACTGCTATAAGTGCCTGACACCTGGGTAGCAGTGTAATCCCATCAGAGACCTATCTGCTAAGTTGCATCAATCATGGAAGGTGCAGAGTTTAGAGAGGACATGGGAGTTACATATCATTGCTCTCTATCAAGCTGGCAGAGTTACAGCGCTCTTCTGTGCAAACAGTCATGCTATGCCCTATTTTCCCACCTTGGTTCCCAGCCACTCCTTAGGGATTCCTTTTGTAGATGTGGGAGCTTGACTATGGTTGTTCCTGGCCTTGCCAAGGTCTCCTCAGGTTCTGTGTTGTGAGCTGTGGGCTCCAGAAGGCTGGAGCACTTCCTATCCAAGGACAGGCTGGAGAGACTTGGGCTTGTTCAGCTTAAAGAAGAGAAGGCTCTGGGGAGACCTTAGAGTCACCTTCCTGTACTTAAAGGGGACCCACAGGAAAGCTGGGAAGGGGCTCTTTTTTAAGGAGCATAATGGTAGGATGAGGGCAAATGGTTTTAGGTTGAAAGAGGGTAGATTTAGATTACACATTAAGAAGATATTTTTGACTGTGAGGGTGGTGATGGTTGTCCTCTCTGGCTGCTGAAAGCCCACCTCTGTGAGGTGTTGAGGGCCAACCTGGATGAGGCCTTGATCAGCCTGATTTTGTGGAAGGTGTCCCTGCCCATGAGGGGGGTTTGGAACGAGATGATCTTTAAGAATCCTTAAGACCCAAACCATCCTAAAATTCTATGAAGCTAAGGGCCTCCCATCTGCAATTTTGCAACTTCTGTTTTGCTTGCAATTCTTGAGTACTTCCCTTAATTACTGAGGCAGTCTCTCAGTGTTTGTGGGGCAATACGCTTCTTTGTGTTTTCATGCTGTTATCTTATTCTTGTTATGTTCATGGCCTTGCCCTGCAAGCCCAGATACCATTACAACGGTAAGTACTCACTGGACATGACTGTTACCAGCGTGAGACGCTTGTGTCTTATTATGCATACTCCATTTAACACTAATAACATCATAAATAAAAACAAGCAATATCAACAAAAGCATTTTATCCTTCCCTTCCTTTCCCTTGCCTTTCTTTCCCTTCTCTGACTTTTGCTTTTCCCCAAAGTCATTTTTTAAGTATGTGCATGTTATCAGCTATGAACTCTGTGGATAGAGTTTTATGCATGTAAATACTTCTGTGTGAAACATTCTCTATTGTCAATGTCTTATTTAATTAATTCTTGGCAGTATCTCCTCATTAGTTTTTTGGGGGGGATGAAATCATTAGTGAATTATGATAAACAAGAGAAGTTAAAGCAATGACTGATTAATTCCACTGATAATTCCTTTTGTTGAGATGTTTTCCAATTTAATCTGTTCTGCTCAGTAGCTGTATGTTATATGCTTATTTCTGTGAAGTTCTCTTTCCACATTGAATAATCCTTCAGTATCTGAATTACAGTTCCTCATGAAATTGTTTTATCATGAATATATCACCAATTTATCACAAAACTACCTGTGAAATAATTATTGCATAAATCAGTAGTTCCTATGGACGCACATTAATATAAATTCCTCAAAGATTTTGATCCTGTAGGAAAACTAAAAATAATAATAAAATGAAACCAAGAGAATAAGCTGGAATGCTTACTACAATGGTTTATAAAGTAAATGGATAAACCAAGAGACAATGATGAGAGAAACAGTAGCATGGAATAAGAAGGAATGTAACTTTCCAACTACAAAAAAGAAGTCAAAAGAGATATTTTAGATTTCCTTCATCTTATCATCGTCTCTTTTTCTGTTAGAAAGGCAAGCAAATAAGTAATCAATAAAATAAACTTTCTGAAGTATTTAATAAGATACAGGTTGCACAGAATTATATTTTCATCTTATTCACTGTTACTGGAAGTTCTCTATTTCTAAGCAATATTCACTGGCATGTTCTTTTAAAAAAGTGAAGAATTACCTGATCATTCTTATTTAGTGAAAATGTGGTAATGTATTTTAGTCTTCAATTATTATTCCTAATATGGACAGAGATATTTCTGTCTTGTTAAATAAATTAGGAACTTAGAAAAAAATATCGTCTTCTATATAGTTAGATTAGATTAGTCTGAAAAATGTTAACTTTCCTTCCTTTCTATTTTGTAACATACCTCCGCTTCTAAGATGGTCACATCTTTTTGTCATTTATTTTGAAAAATGACAAAAGTTAATTGGTACCTGAGTCCAGAATTCAGTGAAATCAATGGAAGCTTTGGATCAAACCCAGAAGGAATAGATTGCTAATTAGTTCATATTTTGGAAATCTTACTAATATGTCTGAACTATTTTTGGTTTCTTATTTGGCACTTAGAACATACTGCATATTTCTTCAAATCTTTACCTTTTAATTCAATAATTACACGATTAATTACACCAGAGCATTGTGGTGAAATTGATTAACCCTAATAGCAATACCAGTCCATGTTTGAAAATTCTTGCTTTTTCACTCTAAAACCGGTGCCTGTAAAAATATTAAGTATTAGTATTAATTCTGTATTTACAGAAAATATTACCATTTGGGTTTTTTCCTTCATCTTTCCCCTTCTCTTTCCCTGCATGTGGGATTCTATCGGTCCTCAAACTCAGATAAATTCCTTATTCTGCGTTATGCTCCCTATATATTTGTCTATGCTGAAGCCACTGAGTTCTGAGCTCATGGGTCTGAATGCATCTAACTGACTGTGTCACACATATCAAAGTGAAAACTGTGTGTCTATCGTCTTCCTTGTAAAGGAAGTCAAACTCACACAGGAGGTATAGCGAATTCTATTAGACTCGCAGTCTGGACAAATGGATACACGAGTGTAGTAAAACGTATAATCATAGGTGAATTTGAACAAAGCTGAAGTACCATGAGAAGCTGCTTGGTATTTCTAGAACTTCTGTTTATCACTTATGCAAAGTCAATATTGGCATCTCATCCTGTTTCACAGGGATTGGAAAGATGAATCCAGACAATACAATGCTGTAACTGAATATATTAATGTACGTACATATATGTGTTTGTGTAGGTGTAGGTATATGTATATGTACGTATGTTATGCTGTTATAATGGCATGTGAATATAAATAGATCAGATGTCCCACTGTTTATTTTGCCTGAGAAAACAAAATTAAAGAACTGTAGGTATAAATTAGTTTTCAACTGTCACTTAAGAATGAGTTAATATACCAGTGAGGTTCTGTTGCAGTCCTCCAAGAGCAGTCTGGTGAAACATGTGAATAGATGGTTGTAACTGCCACTGTGTTCAGACCTAGAAGCACACATTCTTTTCGCTAGGTAAACTGGGAATGTACAGAGATGTAAAAGTGACAGTTCCAGGATTATTTACTTTTTGAGAAAAACAAAAATTTTTGAAATTCTGTTTTCTGGTATGTACAGAAAAAGATTATGACAAAAGAAGGAAAAAAAAAGCAGGAAATTAATAGAGGGAGCAGTGAAATCTTCCTTTCAGCTTAGCCAAGCTTACTAAATTTCAGGAACGAAGCCTCCACAGTTTTTCTTCCTTTCAGTTTGGGTACTTGCAGCAGAGTTAGCAGGTGGGATTTTCCCAATGGATAAACTTTTGCCCTGAAAGGAAGTTGAGAAACAAGGGACCATTCTGAATTTCTAGATTTCTTCATTCCTTTGTTCACCAAATTTTGTGTTGCTTTGTACTAGTCTCGTACTTCCTACATGCATAGTGTGCATACAAAAAGTTAGACATTACGGTTATTCTTAAAATTAAGTACCACAGTAAGTGTTTGCAAGGATGAACAAGAACAGGCTTTATAAATATCAGCCTTTCTCTATCCTAAATTAAATTTTATCTAAAACTTAATCTATGCTTTATATGGTAATCTTTTATTCAAAACTTGTGTATAGAACAGTTTATTCGGGATTTAGTATAAGAACTACACTGAAACAGATGGAGATAGACCTTATTTAAAAATCAGTTTAAATTTTTAAAATTTTATTTATTGTTATTACACTCAAGTTCCTGATGGAAAATCTTAAAATTTGGAAGGTGGATAATGTGAAAACATTAGTAGTGCTTCAGTCTGCAGCATTGTAAACTGCATTTCATGTAATTAACATAAAGGTTTTGAAACTTGTACCTCAATGATTTCTTATGTTATTATTGGTTTAACAATAATAATAATAGCAGTAGTAACAGTGCTCCCTCAGTTGTATCTGAATTGAATACATAGACTGGTGAAGAGAGGTAGCTAATTAAAGTACTTTAAGAATGGTGCAGGATTGTACTCTTGACCTCACTGGCAGAGCCAGCCAGAAATTCAAAGCTTTGATGTCTTATTATTGTTTCACCTGTATCACCTCTTCCTAATCTGTTCCTTTCTATTTTTGTTTTAAACTGGTCTCTTTCATACAAAAACTTCACCTCTGAGCAATTGCGACTATGCTCCTTGTATTACCACAAACCTGGTGTTACCCTTAGGGTTGTACAGTTAGCAAAGTACTTCCACAAGCTGTCTGCACGGTGTGCAAACCTGTGTCTCCGCTGCAGTGACTGTTTTTCTGTCTCACTGATTGTCCCTTCATTATATGTGGTTGCTTCACATTTCAGATATCCAGCATCTCCTGGCTTAGGGTGGAGCATAGGAAATCACTGTGCAAATAATTGTTCTTACTTTAAAGAAAACAATTACTTTGACATCAAAAAGGCAGCCCTCATACATCAAATGGTGCATGAAGGAAAGGAAGCACTGATTAAGCAGCTTAAAGTGGAAAAAACTCAAATAAACTGGCATTTTGAGATCTTTTACATATATAAGCCATATCATTTTTTTACTGCATTACCTTTCAATGAAGTCTCTATTTTTCTGACTCTTTTCAATATGGGTTTGTTTTTTTTTTTAATACAGCTCTCAGCAGTTTGCAATGCTGATTGATAGGATTAGGTTTTCAAAGACAACTCCATGGCCATCTCCATCAAAATCTGGGTATCGCAGGTCTGAGATTCAGAAAGAGAATGAACTGATCTAATCTGATCTCTAGTGCAGTGCAGAGCACCAAAAAGGATGTAGTGACGACATCCATAGCTGTAAATTAAACCATGCCTGAGAGTGTTCCCAGGCAATGGATCTTAACTCTCACTATTGTTAAACTAGAATTGTCCCTCAAGCAATTTTGTCACTCACTAACTGACATGCTCCCAGAAAGTTTCTTGGCCTTCCTCAGGAGTAAATAAAAATCCATCCTGGTTTCAGTCTCCTAATTTTGATCTGGATAAGCAGTGTTTTTACAAAGACTACCTTCCAGCCCATTCAGATACAGACTTCAACGTTTAATCACTTCATTTATATTGCATTTTTGTTTTCCTTTTTCTAATCTGAATTTATATGACGTTGAAGTCCTTTCCTTAGTATGAAAAGCTGTAAGATTTAACAGTCAGTGAAAGACAGAAATGGAAAACAAAATAAATTAAATATGAATATTCTAATATTTAGAACTGTTCTTCACCTTGAGAAGGGAACCATCAAGGGGGTCTTGGCAACTCAAAAATTTGAAACTTTCAAAATCAGTTTGGATGACACACTAGAACTTGTATTGCTCTTATAATACCTCCATTTTCAGACTAAACATAATGAAAAGTCCCTCAGATCCATATTACAAGGATATTATTCTCCCATAGAAAATTATTTGTTCTAGTATAGTGTTTCAGAAGCAATGTTGCTACTGAATTTAGTATTATGTTTGCAAGCAGAACAAAATTTGGGCAAAGTCTAGAACCAACTTTAACTAATTATTAGCAAATGTAGCCAAGGAACTTTGGCCTCTCAAATCACTTAGCCTAGGGAGTTGCTATAACTTTGATTTTTCTGTCATTTAACTTCTCTACTACATCTGTATCATCTCTTGGTTTTTCTTTGAGCAAGCTGATCAGTCAGGTGAGTGACTGCAAGTTGAATGGAATTCTTCATTCAAGCATGAATGTAATACCTGGGGGAAAAAAACTACAAAGGGTAGTGAAAATTTAAAAGAACTCTTTTCAAAATTCTGATTTTTACACAAGAAAATTTTTACAACACTTTTCAGCAAATTTTTACATGCAACTTGGTAACATGATAACCTTAATAATGTGAATATAGATATAGAGGTAGCAATGGTGATAGGTAGGCAAATGGAACTGCATCCAAGTTTGGATCTCATCTCATTGTAATGTAAATTGTGGTTTCATGAAACAGTATATAATACATCAAATCTATGATATAAAATGTAATATCAGGGGATAATTACCTTAGATCCTCACAATTTAAGTGGAGCATAAGTTAGATGTCTCAAGCTAGTTCAGTTTTTGTCAGTTGTGTTGATAACCATTGCTCTGAATCAAATACTTTGGTAATGAATTCTGAAACGTGTTCATAATAGTTACGTGTGCTTAAAAATATATATATGCACACACGATATATCTGTCTGTAGCTACTTTGAGGCTGCAAGCCCTGCAGTTACTTAAGTTGACTACACTTATATTTTAGTACATGATTGAAACACAGTCCTGATTGATTCATGTCTGTAGATAGAAGGTAACAATTCTGCCACTAGGCCCTCAAGACCCTTCTAAAACATAGATAAGCAATGATGTTGTGATTATTTTATAGTTATTTGTAAAATCTATTGAACTCCTTACTCAATCTACTCCAGACATGAGTCTTTTGAGTCTTTAGTAATGCCTAGGGACAGACAAAATATTCACACTTGCAAAGATTCTTTTCCATATCACTGCAGAGATGTCGTTAAATGCTTGTAAAGTAGCTGTTTATCCACTTCCTACAAGTTTATTTTGTTGCAAGAAACTAGTAATTCATTAAACAGCTGTTTCACAAGCAGCCAAGATAAAGGGGCACTAAACTCCTTTGTAAGGGCGGGACAGATATGGAAATAGGAAAATCTCTGTATTAAGCCATGTTAAATCATCCCAGCAAGTGAAGATATAGAATTTTTCCACTCAATTAGTAGCTTAGCTTTAGAATTCGTATTTTAACTTGCTCTGCTGTCACATGTGAAATCTAAGAATGCCTCATCAGTATTAGCAGAGTTATTTTCTGATAATTATGTCAATAAATCACTTTTCACAACAATGGCCAGAATTTATACCTTTTTTTTATATGGGTTGACTTACTGGCACTAAACAAACTTTGACTTCTTCAGGTTCCTAGTTCAGACACTACCACATCAGTAGCTCATGGGTACAGTTATCCAACCTAAAAAGTTATTTTACCAAATTATACCACATGTTTATCACTGTTACACACAGAAGTAAACGGAAACGGCATCTTCTTTGTTATAATCCTACGAAAATTACTCAAAAATGTTAGGTTTTTAATTGGTTTTGGTTGTGGATTTGTTTGAGGGGTTTCTTTAGTTGTTTTGTTTAGTTTTTCTTTTGTGTGATGGCAGACAGAATTATACCCACTACTTAGTCAACACAGAGTCAGCCACTCTGAACACAAGACAACGAGACAGACCAACTAGACTTGTCACTTATTTCTGCCTTACATTTCATTTATTTTTCCAGGAACCACTTAAATCTGTCCTATAAGAAAACATTAACTTTAGTCAAGAACTGTCTCAACAGTTCTCTTCTGGGACAGGCACATAAAGTATAGTTCAGTTTTTTGAAGAAAACAAGTGTTATAAGCAGTGACATCCCCCTTCCGCATAATACTTCCGTTCTTAAAGCATTGAAATGTGTATTTATTACTACTTATCGTTATTATTGTTGTAATTAATTATGAATATTGTTGATATTACTATTAATAGTGTTGATATTATTATTAATAATAAAAGAAAATAACAATAATAATAAAAAATATTTTTTACACCTTTAGGCCTAATTCTTACGACACTGAGGAACCCCAGAGAACCCTCCTTTCTAAACCAAGTAAGTGCATTATCCATCCTCACATGGAGAAACCATATATTGTACACTTAGAAATGAGTCACATTAATTGATGTAAAAGAAAGATGACTTAGTAACCTTACTATGATCAACCATAGCAAACCTGGAGTCACTCATCACTCATTTCCAACTAAGGCACTTTCATACAGGTGCATATAAAACACTCGGAGCAGTGGTACATGTTCCTTGAGAAATATGTATTGTCTGAATATGATGGCTTTTGGGACAAAGGTAGAATTTAGGTTTGCTGGCTATCCATATCCAAAGAGTTTTCTTTAATGATTTGTTACTAGAACACTCTGAGTGATGATCCATTAGGGTTTTTTTCTGGATCTGCTACTGTTTGATTATTACATTAATAACCTCTTCGAAATAGGGTATGCTTGTTAAATTCGCAGCTGGCACAAACCTGAAAGGCACTGTAAATATGTTGGTTGATAGGATTATAATTCAAAATGATTTTGATAAACTACAGTAATGGCCTGGAAAAAAAGTATGTTATTTATAGAAGTAAGTGCAGCATACCAGACCTAATAGCTGCACAGCTCTACCATAGAAAATAAATGACTGTGGATCGTGGTTCCATAGGAAATGGTCTAAGAATTACAGTGAATAGAAGGTGAAAACAAAGGACAATGTCATACTCCTGCAAAAAAAGGACAAATGTTATGGAACTGCTTATAAATATGATTACACCCTGCTCATGTTGTGGGTATAAAGCTACAGATTAAACATCTAATTTAGGTGTCTATCTCTGTCTTCACATTCACTAGATTTTTATGCTTCCATTATTATAGAACAGATACTTAGTTTGTACTGTCAGTATGAATGATTTAGCACAGACTAAAAGGCGCATACCGTACTTGAAACTAAAACTCACTGGTAAATTAGTCCTTCTCTCTCCAGAGTAACAAAAAAAAAACAGCTGGAATACTATGTCTAGTTTTGGACCTCACATTCAAGAAAGATGTGACTTCATTGCAGATAGAACCAAGGATATAATGAAGAATAATTGAACAAAATAACAAAACCTTTGAAGAAAGCTGTGGAAACTGAAGTTATAGAATGAATGATGATTTATAAAATATATGAAAAGAGTCCTCATAGACACAGAATCATCTGAACAGGGATAAGAATATTTTTCCACCATATACATAGTTCCTGGAAAAAGAAATAGTGGGTTCAGGATGATGTAATAGGGAAATGGTTTGGCCTGCATGCCATAGAGTCTCTGTAACTGAAAGTCAATTTACCAACTGTAAAAAATGACTTAGATAAAATTTTCACCTGAAATAAAGGGATGGACTTCAAATATCTTCAAACCCTCTCTGACTGTAGAATTACACTATTCCAATGCACAGACTTCTGACACAAATAATATAGATCATACAATCACAAAATACCAGGTTGGAAGGAACCTCTAGGATCATCTGGTTCAACTTTTTTAGTTGACGCTTACTTTAAATGAGATGGCCCAGCACCCTGCCTAGCTGAGCCTTAAAATTGTCTAGTTTAGTGGAATCTACCATTTCCCTGGGAGATTATTCCAATGTACAACTGTTATCATAGTGAAAATTTTTCTTCTGGAATTCAATCGTTACATCATACACCCATTATCTATTGCCTTTTCCATGTAACTCCTCATAAAAAGGGAATCTCCATCCTCTTGATAGACAACCTTTATGTACTGGTACATAGTCATAAGTTCTCCCCTAAGCCTTCCCCTCTCAAGGTTGAATAAACCCAGCTCTCTCAGCCTTGCTTCATATGGTGGGTTTCCTAGTCCTCTGATCATCTTTGTGGCCCTTATCTGGACCCTCTCCAAACTATCCACATCTTTTTTTGTATAGCAAGACAAAAACTGAGCGCAGTACTCCAGGTGTGGCCTGACAAGTACTGATTAGAGTGGGAACAAGTGCTGAGAAGATCATTTGAATAACTTCATTACATCTCAATGTGAATCATATCATAGCTATGAGAAAAAAAAGTGATTTTCAATTTTTTCACAGAGCCCTTTTCTATTATTTTGACTTCAGTTCCTAATTTTCTGTATTTTATTAAAAATCGTGGCCTGTATGTGCACTGAACTATTTCATGCTCGAGAGGTAGTTTTTTTCTTGGATGACTGCATCTATATCACTATTGTGCCACACAAATATTAGGAGGTGATGCAGAATACTGTGACTTATGGCAGGTGCTGATGGCATTTAGATAGCAGAGATACTCACACTAAACTGCAGTTTTATTGAAAAATCAAACTCAGGGTCACTCTTAAGGCAAATAAGATCTTTAATGACTCAGTAGCAGACAGACCGTATTTATGTACAAATGAGAGCATTAAACCATGCAGGATTTTGTATTCAACTGTAGAATTATTTTTTTTACTGATGTATAAATGACTTAGTATTATTCTCCAATAATTTCCAGTTTCTTTCAGCATGTTTTTTTCCATAATTTTAATCTGATCTGCGTTTCTGTAAATGATATGATTCATTTTACTGAGAATGACTGATGTCAAAGGATGAGGTTGGAGGACTCAAGGCAGCTGAATGAATGTCATGTCATACTGAAGTTTGTCATGCTGAGTTTAGAATGGATACATATCTATTGTGTTTTAAATCCATGGAAAAGATCATAGACTTAACAGTGACCATGAGCTTAATTTAGTGAAAACCTAAAAAATCAATAGCAAACTGCAAAAGAGAGTTAATTATAACAGTAAATCTGAAGACAAAAATCAGAATTATGAATTCTAAATTTTAAGAAAAAATAAATGCAATCAATTAATGATATTATTATTTAATCAAAATAACTCCAAGGAAAAGTAATAATTTCTTTTGCCTAGATCTTTTATAAAAAGACAAATTTCTTACATTGTTATGATTAGCAGAACTTTTTCAAGTTTTAATCTAATTCCTTGGTGCATCTTAAGGTATTGAGTTGCGTGTAATTGAATCTGCATAAAAGTTTTAAAAAATCTAAGCAAGTCGTACAAAAGCAGGATTACATATAATTATTTTATATAATAATTATCTTATAAAATCAGAAGTTTATATGTTTAAATAACACATAACTGTGACTTTCTGTAATCTATGCTTAAGCTTTTCTTCTTACATATATATTACCAAAGATGTTAAAACCTTGTGTAAGATTATTGGAATCTGCATATTTATATATATACACATAATTTTAGCAAGTACATACAGATAAATATTACATGCAGAATAAAAGATATATTGACAATTTTCTAGTATTATTTCACAGAAACCAGACTAAACCCTTGACTACAAATATTAACCAAAAAATTTTATAAGAAAGAACCATGAAATGGTCTCAGCAGAGTCTGACATATAAAGGTGCATGCTGACTAGTTTCCTTACCCTAGGAAAAACAATTTAATTTCAAAACAATTTCTTCCAAAGTCAGAATGAAGGGTTAAATTGTCAGATAAATTAGCATACTTTAAAATGTTTTATCAGATGATTTTGAGCAGCTGAAGGATTTCTGTATTTTTTGTATATTTTTACTATTTTATTATATTGCCATTATAAAAAGAAACACAAAATTTAAAAATCTTGGTTTGTGATTAGCAAAAGACTCATAGAATCATAAAATCATAGAATAAGAGAATCATAGAAAGGTTTGGATTGGAAGGGACCTTAAAGATCAAGTAGTTCCAATCCCTCTGACATGCTCAGGGACACCCCTCACTAGACCAGGTTGCACAGGGTCACATTCAACCTGACCTTAAACGCTTCCAGGCATGGGACATCCATAGCTTCCCTGGGCAATATTTCACAGTGTCTCACCACTTTTACTGCAAATATCTTCCTTGGTTTAGAGAAACCGGAAATTTGGAGTGAAAAAAAATATTTGTCATGTCCTCCATCCACTTTTCTGAGCTTTATGTTGCTTCGCTTTGTAGTACTTGACACAGTGATGTCTCAGTCTTTGACTGGATATACTGGGGGCCTCTTTGGTGTTAGCAACATTAAGGATCTTCTGTAAATGCTAATTTCTGTGCAATTGATCAATCTTTAGGATAAATTCTTCTTCTAATAAGTTCATAATGGCTTTCAGAAATATTTAGTTTATTTCAGGTTAGAAGAAACTGACATAACTTTTGGACTCAATTTTGTATATTATAACCTGATGGATGTTATAGCACAGGTTATTAATTATGTCTTCTAGGGTGGTGGAAGCACTCATCTCTGTGTGTATCAATGAGGTTTGATGCCGCTATTATACCCAATACTACATAATCAAGTTTTGGTGAGCTATAGAATATCACACATTTTGTTGATTTCATTAATCAACTTGTGAAAAAAACACAAGGTTTGTGACAAAACTAGGCAAATGCCAGAAATGCAACTGATGGATAACAGCTTTTGTCAGGATGATCCAGCATGGCTGATGGAATTCCATCTCAAACTTATAAACAGATGTATGTTGCCTCTGTGCAGACATTTATGAAATGATTTGATGAAGGTAACTTTCCATAAATGGTCATAACAGAGCTTTGCCAAGATATTTGAGTGCATTAGGGCTCTTGAAACAGAGAAGAGTTAACATAATACTCCTGAATGAAATGAAAGTGAACAGATATATCACAATGAATGCTATTCTTTGGTTGAGGTTTGTTTGTTTGGTTTGGTTTCTGTTAAGGAAGTTCAAAGCTGACAGTTAACTATACCTATGTCTTAATAAAAAAGATCAGAATGCTAATAATTCTGTGCTGATTGAACTGCCTGTCACTGAATGTGTAATTGATGGAAAAGTCAACGCACTTAATTGTCAGATGTGTGCTATCTGAAATGACAAAATGAATAGTAGTAAAAATCTAAGAGATGAACAAGCATGTTGATATTTTAATCTCTTCTTTCCCTTGTATTCTCTAATTTAAAGACCAATGGCTATCAATCAAACAAGCCAGACACTTCTGTAAGTCAAAAACAAAAAGGGGGGAAATTAATTGCTTATAAAAATTTTAGATATAATCAAAAAGATCTTAAAATATTTTTGTAAGATTCTAATTTATATAGTTCTTAAAAGTGACCATTTCTTACATTTATTATTATTTTATATACAGATGGTAAAATCCAGCTCAGTCTAAATACAGGACCTTTCCATATATAATTGTACATTTATACATTTACATATTAATGACTATATAAATAGATTTGTGTGTGTATCTATATACATATTATTTTAAATGCAAATTTATGTGTAAATATTTTCTTTGTATTGATAGTTTCTATTTTAAAATGTGGCAATAAGTGTGTTTGCATATGTATGTACACATGCATAACTATATATATATTAGTTCAGTAACATGATTTTTAAAAATTTTCCTAGTAGACTAAAAGGCAAAAATTCAAGACAGAGACCCAGGATGATCTTCTCATAACCTGTAATTCAGTCTACCACACCTGTTAGACAAAGAAGCCACAAGTGAGATGTGAAAGTGTTTGGGAAGTGCTGAACGCATTAAATACACATGGAGAATATTGCAACAATGCAGGGTAGCTTGCTTTCATGAAATACCAGGTAAAAGACTATTTTTAAAAGATCTAAAGTTCATATTTGTGATTTCATGAATGCAGGTAATCTGGTACTAGTGTAGGCTAAAATAGCGATAACATATCCTGGTTGGATTTAAATACTTATTTCCAGAAAGGGGAGTTTATGAATGTGCTGTTATTTTCACTTTTGGGTTGGATTATCTATTGCTAGGACTGTGTTATTATTGTTGTTGCTGTTATTGTTGTTATACATATTAATTTTAAAAACGTTAAAAACTCTCTGGCTGGATTTCACAACCTAAAATTAACTATGTATATCTCTCTATTGCAGTCCAACTTACACTAAAAGAGGAATACTTTTTACAATAAAAGCCTAAATAATACAAACAACTTCTATCAGCTCTGATGTGGGCCAAGAAGACTTCTACAAAATGAATCTAAATAGGAATTCTCTATGTGCACTTTGACTAACTTCATGGATATTTTAATTTAGCTGAGCTTTATTTCCCTATTTGTGGAGACTGCAATACTTTGAGTCGCGGTTGCTATTAGAAAGATATATAGAGCCCTGTAGTGCAGACAATAAATTTCTAGGTCACCTTTTGTGAACATTTGCACTAGGAATAAAAATTTTAATTCAATAAATTAAGAATAAGCAGAAACTGGTGAGGCAAGAGTCCTGTTACTATAAGAAAGTAGCTAAGCTTCATCTTTAGGCATGTTATTAATGACATAGACCAAGAATTAATGAACCTCACTCTCTCACAAATCAGTAGAGTTTAAATCAAATTTCTTCTTTCACAATTAACTAATCATTTGCTATTGTCATCACCATGTTTAAAAGCCCAACATGCAGAATATCTACTTTTGATTAAGCAGATATTTCTGGTTTGAATATTTAATAATATTTATATTTGCCTTTGTTATAAAAGGGAAATTGGACAGTTAAATGCATTCTGAAAATAATTCAGCTGAAATTTTATTTCTAAAAATAAATAAATAAATGTTGAAGTTCTTAATTGGAAGATTATCTTCCTCGTATAATTAAACTAATGATAAAGATAATGAACTGCAGTAGATATTTGCTGACAGTCCCTTTAAGCAAAATATCTAGAAGCAGCAAAAGGATAGTTTAAAAATCCAAATGGTAAATTTTTAAAGAAAGAAGGCTAAGATGCACATTTCCCTAAGCTTTCGTATTGGAGTGTTCAAGAATATAAAGGTAAATTGGAAAGAGTTTTTTCTTTGCAAATCACTGTCAAAAACACTCTTTAAACCAATTTGAAATGAATTCAGGGTTAAAATTGAGTGACCTGAATATAAGCATCTAATGTTGCTTAAGATGCTTTGGAATATCAAAGCCATCTTCATAGTTTGGTAGCTGCATTGAACCTACAAGAAACAGAGAGAGACATAGGCTTAGCACAAGTTTTGTGGATTGTATCAAATATCTTGGTTCAGAAAACTGAATCTCATTTTAACACATCTACAACAAAGATCAAAATCTGAATTAGTGTCCTTCAGGTCTTTTTCATGTCAGTGCAAAGAAAAGGGCATTTCTAATGGTGAGAGTCCTCCGATCTATCACGGTAGCATCTTTTTTCCCCCCCAACTTAACCATAGAATTATACCGTATCTGCTCAGCCGTGCCCATGACATTAGAGCTTGTGTCTGTGCTTTGCAAAACGTTCACAGAAGATCCTGAAGAATGACACAAATTGTAATCCAAGTCAGAAGGATCTCATTCATATCAGTAATTATGAACAATAATTAAAGAGAGGCCACAAAAGTAACAAAAGGTGTGGTCCATCTGATTTAGTGGAGGCGTATGCAGTGAAAATATAAACGTACGAAGAAATAAGCCTAAACAACCTTTATGGCTAATGCACAGCTGGTCAAAAGAGTAAAGGGAGTCTAGGGTGTAATTTGTTTCAATTGAAAGTTTGGGCTGCAAATCATCAAATGAATTTTACCATGAATGCTTTTGAATCTATCATCATGATCTTCCTGGACTATATAGGAACACAGAGCACCTGTGATATATTCAGGCTTGTGCTGACACAGGCTGTTCATAGGCCATGTGAAAAGAGCATCTCTAGTTCTGAAAGCAATGTAGTTGTCTTAAGAGTGAACACACTTCAGTGAAATTGTCTCGACTTCCAAAATATTCAATTTGAAATATGTTCAGATGTTTGGGTTCAATAACTGCTACAGAAAGCATCTGAGCTTTCTTAAGGCACACCTTCAAAATATTCCTTAAATTTGGGAAGGGGTTCTTAGGTTCCTATATGTAAAGCATCCAAAACATTAAGTTACTTCGAGTCACCGATCACCTCTGAAAACTACGTTTCCTGTGTTTCAAGAAAAGTTAGGTGAAGGAGAATAGCGAGACTCATGATTAAATTTGGACTAATTTAGTAAAGGTTTTTTAAGTTTGATCAGATATTTTACATGAGAAATGATTGCAGAAAGCCATAGATGGTCAGACCTGTAGGCTAACCATTGTTCCTCAAATGTAATTGACTCCCTGTTTTTAATACAATCTTTGCATTGATCAGACCCAAACTCCATGAAAGACCCTACATTGTAACTTATCTCCAGTGCAGTGATATACTCAAGTACATTCTGATCTTTAAATATATGCATTTATAAACACAATGAGCAGAAAATTCAGAAGAAACAAAATTTCTACTATGATATTTACAGATGCCTACCTCAAGTCAATCATGTCCATGTATCATATGCAAGCAGAAACAGATGATTACACAAGCATTTCATTTATATGAACCTGTTTTATAATGAAACTCCTCTGCAAAGTGGTTTCTATTTCTCTAACATGTCTATTGAATCACATTTTTGAAAGAAGTGTGCTTTCTAGATCATCTATAAAAGAAATGGAAAATATTTACCTTTTTAACACAATCTTAATTAATGTGCTGATGGTGTTGTTTTGAATATGATAAATAATTCTGTTGAAAGTGTTAAGAATGTCAAACCCATGGGGTTTTTAGCCTTTCATCTGATATATTTTAAAAATGTTCATAAAATCCCCTATTTTGTTCTTGAGTTATGCACATAGTATATGAGAGAAACAAGGTTTAGTCTTTGGTTCACATGCAGTTTAAACATTCACACGTCAGTTTAATAAGCCATGAACATCAATGCAATGGAAACAAATAGACTCTTCCACCTTTCTCCTCAGAAGCCGCCACAGAAAGTCTGACTCACAAAAACTCCATCAAAATTATCTACTTGTGAGAATTATAATATGGGAAAGTTGTTTACATTAAAATAAATATTTAAATAAAAAAAAGGGACTAGTGACAAAATTCACTGTATTTTTTACCTGTAACATGCACGCTTTCTTTTCAGACCCTGCTTCTGTAAGTGAATAAACAACAAATCTGTTTGTTCTATGAACATTTATAAAGGAATTCAAAAAACATTGCCAGCTACTTCTTGGAGAAAAACACAAAACAATTTAATAGGTAAAGCAAAAGCTCTGTGTGCAAGAGAAGTAAAACAAGGAATTCATTCATTACTTCCCAATGAAAGGCAGCTGCTCAGCCATCTCCAGGAAAGCACGGCTCCATTATATGTTATTGTGACTTGAAAAGACAAAATGTCATAGCTCTGAACATCCCCACCTTTATTCTTCTTCCTCCAGGTTTATATGCTGAGCATGACATATGGAGCAGAATACCCCTTTCTTCGCTTGGGTTCAGCTATCCCAGCTGTACCTTCTCCCAGCTTCATGTGCTAACCCCTGTCTACTTACTGGTGTGGTGGTATGAGAAGCAGAAAAGGTCTTGATGTTGTTTGAGCAATAATTAAAACATCCCTGTGTTATCAACATTGTTTCCAGCACAAATTCAAAACACAGCCCCATGTGAGCTACTACAAAGAAAATTGACTATCCCAGCCAAAATCAGCAAAGAGCCCCTTATTTGGACTCCAGACAAGTTATCCAAACCCTGCCCATGGTTCCTAAGGTAACATTTCATTTTAGACATGTGGAAGAAACATGTAACATACCACTGGCTAATATCAGCACCTTAATTTCAGAACAGTATAAGCATGTTCAACAGCTCCATGGATATTGTGCTTTTCAGGAAAGGCTCCAAAGGGATATGAGGCAAATCTAGACACCAGTCCCTGATAAAATTATTGAGAGATCTTCATGGGACTGGATAGGGTAGTGTGTATAATTGTAGATTTTTGGAGGGATTAATCTGCAAAGTGGTCAGATGCAGGTGGTTCTCATAACCTGTGTAGGCTGCAATGGTCCTATTTGTTTTCTCAATGACGGTATTAAAAAGGATGAGATAACAGTCTTACGAAATATTTTCTTAGATTGACCTGAATTTCTGTGCCACTATGGCAAAATATAACTGCAGGCTTTCTCAAATCAAGCAAAATGAATAACATAGTCATGTGACTCTTCTTACCATCTACCAGGTCAAAGTTCCCAGATCTTCCAATGCTGGAGCAGTAGGTCAGCATCTCATCTTGTTGGTGTAGGTTGATAGTCATTAAACTAAAGTCCACCAAAAGAGAGTTTTTTGTTTGGTTTCCTTTACATCTGAAATATTTTTAGTGTTTATTCTTGGAGTAGTATACATTAATACTAATACTTCTTTCACTGTCTCCTGCTCCCGAATCCCTTTCTAGTGGAAAGCCTACACAGAATTAAAAGAAATTATAAGAGCCCCTCAATCTACGTATACAAGTCAGACCTATAAAACTTTGTGGTATCTCTGTCTCTCCAGACTCAAATTTTTAAAACACAGTGCTTATTGAGATTCCTTATGCAACTCTAAGGAAGAACAACCTAAGAAATTGAGAAACAGCCAATTCATATTTTGAATATGAAAGTCTATTTTATACAGTCACTGAAATGTGAAATATATGTTATGGGATGTATTAGACTATCATCCCTTGGAAGAGGAGATTTATATTTATCCCTAATATATATAGTTACTGATGGATTGGCATAAGTATTTGATTTCTCTTTACTTTTCATTTTCTTACCACCTTTGATTCCAATTATTCAGCCATCATTCAAACTGTGGCTAGAAATACAGACAGGTAGTAGCAAAACAAAGTTCATTTATGAACCAGATTTGGAAATAAATGTTAATAATTCCAATTTAAACTGCTACTGCTGCTGGTTTGCATTTAAGTGACAACGAAAAAACTGGCTTTCGTTCTGAAACAAACTATATGAAAAATGACACCTCTCTTTAACAGCTCATCACAGACTGGTAAATCTTCTTTCAGCTTATGAAAACCACACACTGTTACAAGCTTGCAAACATGAAGTCCTTTTATATATTTTTACTAGTTTGATTCTTAATATTTCTGGGGGAGAAGGAAGTCAAATTATAATCAATTGTCTTTTCCCGTTAGATCATTTTCCTGAAAGCTGCTGATAATGCCTCAGTTTTAAACCCTGTCAACATTAATTCCTAATTGTCTCTCAAAAATGTTTTATTCCTAACAGACTGTTTCAGGACTTAGATTCCTAGTGTCTATACTAACAAAAATAAATCATAACTAATGTTAAATATAGAGCAAATTGAGAAAAATTGAAGGCTAATACAACATGAAAACTGTCTTAAAGAACACATGATTTCTTTCTTTGTGCATAGCCTGCACCCTGCAAAAAGGGGATCTGTATTTTTATTGAGGGACCTGAATATTACCACAATGTAAACAAGTATTACACATTTTAAAATGCCTATTTCCATCATTATTCCCTCTGCAAGAAAAGCATATTTTGAAATGAAAGAGCAATTTATCTCCGAACCCTTGTTTTTCAAAAAATCAAATATACTGTTATTAGAAATAATTTTGCAGGTGTTGAGACAACAGTGATAGAAAACAAAAGCTAATAGGTACTCCTATTAGCAACGAAGATGGTGAAGAGGCCGGAGCACAAACCCTACGAGGAGCAACTGAGGGAGTTGAGGCTGTTTAGTCTGAAGAAGAGGAGGCTCAGGGAAGACCTCATTGCTCTCTACCACTACCTAAAAGGAGGTTGTAATCGGGTAGGGGTTGGTCTCTTCTCTCAGGTGACCAGTGACAGAACTAGAGGGCGTGGACTCAAGCTTCATCAGGGAAAGTTTAGACTTGATGTTAGGAAAAAGTTCTTCACTGAAAGGTTGATTTGCCATCGGAATGGGCTGCCCAGGGAGGTGGTGGAGTTGCCGACCCTGGAATTGTTTAAGGGGAGACTGCATGAGGCACTGAGTGCCATGGTTTAGATGATGGCATTAGTGTTGTTGTTAGTGTTGGGTTATAGGTTGGACTCAATGATCTCAGAGGTCCTTTCCAACCTTGTGATACTGTGATACTGTGATAAATCAATACAGAGAATTGTTTCAATGCAGTGTCCCACAGCTTTCAGAGGAAAAAAAACACCTGTTTTGAGCTGCCAAAATAATAAATTGAAACAGGAACTGTGACCAGTAAGCCACAGAACTGTTAGTAGGGGGTGACAATAGCACTTTAACAGAGACATTGATTCAAATGATAGCTTTGACTTGAAACTGCAGATTGCACCGTAATCGGGTAACCGCGGGGCATGAAATATTACAGTGGCCCTATGTGAAGGTAGTGTACAATTTGGAAAAAATGCTGATGAAAAATACAGTTTTTATGAATTTGTTTTGCCATGCATAAAGACAAAGATGGTTATCGGAGGAAAGTAATAATAAGTGAACATGTTAAAAAAGGGTTTATAAATATAAGTGAGTAAGGAGAAAGCAACTTCTAACTCTAGTCATTTCTTGATAAAAATAAATTGCTTTCCTAGGACATGCTGAGGACCAAAGGCAACATAAATTGTATGACCATTAGGTATACACTATAGATCAGTTACAAAGTACAGCAAAAATTACTCTTAAACAAGTAAATAGGTCAAAATCACCAAAATCATTGACATATTTTTTATTTACTTATTCCTATCAGTCAGGGCCTGCTCCCACCCCATGGTTTCCCCCGCAAACCTACTGATTCAGAGATATTTTGTCTACAGCCAAAATATCGAATCAGTACTTGTTTTGGACATGGCCAAAACAGCAAATCAATATTTTGCGCACGGTCAAAATATTGAAACAGTATTAATTTTGGTCACAGCTAAACCAGAGAATCAATATTTTGGGTATGGCCCAAATATTGAATCAAATGCTCGGTTGCACTCCGAGTTGCAAATTCCCAGAAGTTGGAAAAACAGACTCCGATCTTTTCAGATCCCAATTTGTAACCCTCAAGACAGCTGGACAAAACAACACAACTCAGATCTCCATCTGATGTACAGATGTAGATATACATCTGATGAAAAAAGATGAAATGAAAGGAGAGAGAGAGAGGAATAAGAGTAATGGGATGGGGTGGGGGGAGGAAGAGGAAAACTGTCATTACTCCATAAGCCTCTGAAAAACACGGTCTTCAGAAGCACATGGTCATGTGGTTATTCTGCAGCATGTCTTCAGACTGGTTCCAAGGGGTGGTGGGCATACACCTGCCTTCTTAGCAGGCTTCTGTTTATAGGACGAGTCCATGCCCCTCAACACCCCAGCATGAGTGGGGGGGTCTTGCTGCAAAATTTCTTGAGTTGGTGCACATGCAGAAGCTCCTTTGGGAAGGTTCTGGAATTGGGGCTGGAGGCGCCAGGGTCATTTGCCGTTCCATAGACCCTTACCAGAATAACCTCTTTGTGAACCCTTTGGATTCACTTATACAGTCAGGTGGGGTAGGGCCAGCACCTGCTTCTTACACCTCCTCCCCTTCCTCTGAAGCAGTGCATTCAGCCCAGCAGGAGCCACAGCACTCAAGAAGATGTTAAAGACAACAATACAAGTAGAATCAGTCTCTGCACAACCTTGAATTTAAATGCATTTATCTGCTTGTGCATTTGATAAAATGTCTTTTAAAGGGATTGCAACACGATCTCTAACGTTTGGATCTACAAGCTGTTCCAAACCGACATTCATCTTCTAGTATATTAGTCATTGGCTTAAATGTGCTATAAGCAGCCCAAATAACTTAAAGTTGTAGAACCACAGAACGGTTTGGATTGAAGAAACCATAAAGACCATCCAGTTCCGACCCCCCTGCCATGGGCAGGGGCTTATTCCATGAGATCAGGTTCCTCAAAGCCTCATTGAATCAGGCCTTGAACACCTGCAGGGATGGAGCATCAATGACTTCTCTAGGCAAACTGCTCCAATTCCTCAATACTCTCATAGTGAAGAATTTCTTCTGTACTGCCAATCTAAATCTGCCCTCTTCCAGCTTAAAACTGTTACCCCTCATCCTATCAGTACATGTCATTGTAAAAGATCCCTCTCAAGCTTTCTTGTAGGCCCCTCTAATTACTGGAAGGCCACTATAAGGTCTCCCTCAAAATTTCTTTCCTCTACAGTAATCATACCTAATTCTCTCTGCCTGTCCTCATGTTCCAGCACTCTGATCATCTTTATGGCCCTCCTTTGAACTTGCTCCAACAGATCCACATTCTTCATGCACTGAGAACTCCCAAATTGAATGCAGTACTCCAGGTGGGGTGTCACTAGAGCAGAGTAGAGGGGTGGAATCATCTTACTCAGTCTGCTGGCCAGACCTCTTTTGATACAACACAGGAGACAATTGGCTTCTGGGCTGCAAGTGCAGTTTTGGGTCATGTTGAGTTTTTCATCCACCAACAGCCCCCAAGTCATTCTCTTCAGGACTACTCTCAATACACTCTCCATCCAGTTTATATTTGTGCTTGGGATTCCCCCCACTGATATTCAGGACCTTACACTTGGTCTTGAATATGATCTTCTCCTGCAGTGGGCAGTTTTTAATTCTTCAGTCCCTGCTTTTGTCTTCTGCAACTTAAATGGTGAGGCTAGAGCACTGTATTGGGAGAAGTCATGATACCAGAATTAAGCACATATTTTGCAGGAGGGTAACTTAAATATTCATCTCTGGCAGATGCTGATCAATAATAAACCATAAGTGTGACTTTCTATTTGCAAGGAATTGGTTAGGCTTTTGAAAGACTTATGCTGCTGGAGATTGTAAAATATGTGAAACCTAAACTTTTTTTTCACAGACGAATTTAACAGAGTGAACTTCAATGTTAACTCTAATCAGGTTTGTTTAAATTCCCAAAGCTCCAAATACGTAATTGCATTTAAATACCTCTATCTGATTAATAAGGAATTTTTTCATTTCTGAAAGTGGCATGATTAATGACAATGAACACATTCCTAAAGAAAAAAAGAAAGAAAAGGAAAAAAAGCACTGAAATAATGAGTATGTAGGTGTCCAGAGATTCATAGAAAAGTTAAAAGTATTTCAGGCCTTTGTGTTTTAAATATTCACTTTGTGGAGATCACTTTGGATTCTTTTTTCTTTTTTTTCTTCCACAATATGGTTGTGCTTTGGTAATACGATTAAGCACAGAGTATTATTTAAGCAGATGAATAACCTTACGGAATTTATTAAGGAAGCTATTTATTTGCACTTTTTCATGGTTTTGATCATGTTTTCTTGTGTTTCTAAGGTAAACAAGGGATGGGACTTGGCTCCAGTCTGTAATAAATGATATTTGGTGTCCAAATATGAGAATGGTTTCTAACCTTCAAAATAGTCGCACGAGTAGCTGTAACACTTCAGCATACTTTAGGGTAAATCATTCTTCAAACTTTATTTTCAGTTAGGGAGCTAATACGGCTACCCTGAAGTAAGTCTCCTTATGCTTTCTCAGATGTCTACAAGACCCCACCTGGCCATCAGATGCTAATTTAATATAGCATGAGTCTCCCATAGGTTCTTGATCATGTCTGCCAGGTCCTCATGTATTTCTGGAGCACTACAGGGTACCTCAGACTTTGCTGGTTGCTTATATGGAGGGAATAGAATCAAAATTCTAGCCATTTCTTGATAGTAACAAGAGTTTAGATACTTCACTCACATATTTGGACTTATATGCATAGATTGAAGTCCAAAAGTTTATCATCTACAGCTGAATTCCAGATGAAAGAAATACATACACAGTCTATATGTGCCTGTTTGCCTGTGTACTACTCCTCACTGCTCTAATTTTTGGAATTGTCAACCCATTTCTACCAAAAGTGACAGTAACGTCTACATCTCGAAGGCTGTGTCTACACTATGAGAGCAAGAAGTGAGTATACACAAGCCCATGAGCTTTTTTCTTTCCTTACAAAATTCATATTTGGAATTTTAAGTTTGCAAGTAAAATGAACTCAGGGTTTAAGAGTCCAAGAAATCTGTCAGTTTGGATGACTGCAATATTAGACAACTGCAACATTAGAACTGTTATACAACACAGGCAAAAACAAAGCACCAACAGAGTCTGGAGAAATCAAGTTGGCTTAGTAAGAGTTTCTATATTCTCCAGAGTGGGTAAAAAATTTAACTGAGAATTTCAACTTTATTTGACAGGGGAATTTTGCATAGTAGAAATTTTCTTTTGAGTGCCCTGACTATGAGAAAAGCTTATTAAAAAGCAATGCAGAAGAGCAGTCAATCACAAGGAAGAAATTCATAGGTCATCACAAATTTCCTGATGATGTGACTAATGCATTTAGCATCTGTAGATCCTTTCGTATTCCCTTTCCTTAGCTTTTCCTTTCCTTTTTCTATTGCATTTAAAGTAGTTTCTAAAAAATTTACATTTTAGTTTAAAATAAATAAAACCAGTACAATTTTGAAAAAGATATCCATGACTAATTTTAAAACTAGTTTGATCTAAACCTGATTAAGAGAAGTGCTCTTTGTGTTCATGTAGTTATTTTTAAAAGAATCCTGGATTATTTATTATTGCCTAATTTACACTTCATGCAGTTTCTTTATCTTCTTCACTAAATTCTTGCAAATTATGCTGCTTGCGTTTTTACTGCTGTCTGTATTTCTAGCCTCCCTTGCTTAGTTGCAGCTAATCCATTTTCCTGCTTCCGTTGTTCTTATTCTGCTTGTAGATTTATGCTTAGACACTGTGAATGCTGAAATCATCTCCATCCTTGTAGCGTTGTCATAGATACACACAGAGACATTTATTGTTGGAGAAATGTAGTGAAATAGTTGCCCAGTGTTCATCTCTTTCCTGTTTATCTTTTAATTCAGCATGGTCCAATCAGTCATCAATGGCTTGCTCCCATCTAGCCCATCACCTCTGCTAATGAGGGGAACATCTGTACAACAAACAGATATGGCCCAAACAAGACAGGATTCATTATACCCCTGCTCAGAGACCGGTCACAAAGCCAGGTTTATCTGTCCTTTTGAAAGGGCAGAAGGGCATTCACCCCTGTTATAACTGGTCCCTAAACCTGAAGCTGCTGTGTTTTGCTTTTTGAAATCTTTATATTTTTCATTATCTTCAGAGAGCTGGGAGGTCAGGAACTGGAGACCTTGGAGCTCTGCCAATCTCTCTTGTCTCTGTTGGAACTGTCCTGCAGAAAAGATTTCAATGCTCATTTTTTTTCAAAAATAGCAAGAGCTTAGCTGTCGGAGCCTTTCTCTTCTTCTTTAGCTGGAGTTGTCCTAATCTTAGCTGCAAATACAGAGTTTATTTTATTTAATGCCTTTTACAACTTTGTTTTGTCCATTTAGCCTTTCTCAGGGTAAGGGTGAGCACCTTTTTGAATATTTGTTTTGTTGTTGTTATTATTATCATTGTTATTATTATGTGTAGATACGGATTTGATACAGCCTTGCAATGACGTAAGTTAACAGTGTAGGAATTCATGTTAAGAGCTACTGCACAAATGAGCCGTGTGTTATATTTATGCACAATCCTCCAACAAAGACCATCCCCTCAATTACTGAAACTGGCAATGCCTCAGAGCTGAGTAAATTCAGCCTAAATGTGAATCACAGGAGCAAAAAATCCCTTTGCTGCTCTGTAGAAGGCATAAAGCATCTACAAAACTATATTATAGGTAAGTCCTGATTCCATTGGACATAGAATTTTAACATTGAGTTCCACTATAGGTCAGGTCTTCTCTCTTTATTACTAAAAGTAATTTATTGCTATTTGAAGAGTGTCTTCATAGTAAAGAGAACTGTAAGAAGATCTCTGCTTAATGGTAGACTGTGGTTTCCTCTCAGGTGAATTTTTAGCCTCCTTGAGGTTAGGCTGTTCTCATATATATATATAAACAAACAAACAAACAAACCCCCCAAACTTTTATATTCCCAAAAATTTCAGTGCAATTTGTTCCAGTTTTAAGCTTAAAGACTACAGCTTAAAACTGGAGGCAGAGAAGTCTCTCTCTCAAGCTGCCAGAAACTCAGTAATGCAGTAAGAAAACAAGACTGTCATTCATTTTTGAACTCCTGATGGACTGCCTTTCACGTGCATTTTGAATAACTAAATACTGTTTCTCTGTAAGCTGGGATTGACTGCAGTCTTCAGATAAAAATGTGTTTTATCCAGCTTCTGAGGTAAGTATCCTGTATGAACTGAATATCATCCTCTAGGAAGAGATGCTATAGAAAAGTTCTCACTATGGAGCCTCTCTACAGAGTCTATATATAGGTTGGAAAGTTTTGCAGATGAATAAAGCTATAGAATCGTGAAATATAAATAATCATCATAATTAACATGCTGTACTCTTGCTTCAGCTCTCATTTCAAAAGCTTATCTAAGTTTGGATATTTCTGTGTCCCACATTGTCCTCTGTATTATTCCCTTACTGCTCTGATAAAGTGATTTGGCTTTCATGGTTCAGAATTGAGACTGTATTGCATTCTCTTACCAAAAATAAAGAGACATATCCAAAAGTTTGATTAAACAAAGCTATTATCAAATAAATAAATATATTATTTTTGCTGTTTGTGAACTGTTCCTGAATCATTTCCAAAAGATCTTTGTACAGGAAGTTTAGTGTTTCTCCCTCCCTTTCATAGATAGGGAAACCGAGGTAAAGGGAAGTGAATTTCTGAAGTTCACTGGAAGTGACAGGTTGGGAGCTGAGTACAAAGAGGTTTCAGTTTTCAGAGCTTTTTAACTTGCAACTATCATTAAGCTCAATAGAAGCTTTTGGACATACTGGACACCTTGAATTCATGTGCTTTCAATACTGCTTATCTGCTTTATTATGGATGAGAACAGTCATACTGTTTAATTCTACTGAGCTGAAAGTGGTGGTATTAATGCTTGGTTCAGACCCAGCACCTGAACCTATACTTATCACTCTTACCTGCACTCATGTGCTGGCAGTTAAGAGGGTGCCTACACTGAGAATTTAGTACCCAGGAAGTACAATTTCACTGCACTGTGTATAACACTCCATCGAATATATTTCCCTGAGAAAATAATATGAGATACAGTCATGTTTCCTTAATTCATGCAAGAGTAAAATCAGTCACCCATATAAAGGCAAAAAAAAATCTACTTTTCAATTCCACTCCTAACTCACGTGTTCAAGAGGAAGGTTTTGGCAGAAGTTGTCTCTTCTTTGTTGTAAATTCCTCTCTACGAAAAAGGCTTTGAAAACAAGCTGTTAGTATTACTTCTTGCTAGCTACATTTACCTAGCGCAATTTAATACTTTTTTCCTGCAGTGTTCTGCCCAAAATCACTCTCCCTTTTGCCATTGATTACTATGGCAACCAGAGAACCAGGAGGATGATGTCAATAAATACATTCATGAAGAGGAATACCCAGGTTATTGCTGAGCCAGAGTCTCCCCAACAAAGTGTGTTTTATTGCTGAGGTGTAAGAGCATAGGGTGAAAAGCAAAAAAATAACCCTGTGAATAGACTGTGATTTGAACTTGAGACCCGGAATTAGAAATTCTTAGGAACTAGAAAATTCCTGTTGGAGTATTCAATGGGCTTAATTAGCCAGGCGCCTGGAAGCTTAGTACCTCAAAGTGAGTGTAAATCTCATAAGAGGATAGGAGACAGATGCAGCCCTGGAAAGCAGCAGTCTGTCATAAAAGGGTTGGATGCAGCAGGGCAGCAGTTACTGACAATAATCTCAAATGTATAAGAATTGGAATATGCAGGTAAGGAGTTCTAAGTGAAAAGTGAAAAAGACCCACTTTTGGTACTTCAATGACTTGCCTATTATGATTTAATTCTTAAATATCTTCTCACATCTGTTGACATATTCCATTATTTCTTATTTTATCCCATTAACTTTCAGACTTTAGATACTAGATTAAAAATAATAGCTCCTGTTTTCTTGAATTTCAGTATTTTTTACAGAAAATTAACACCCATTTATCCCCATTTGAAGACAAAGAAAACATTGCCTAGTAATTTTATCCCCAATGAAATGTAAAATCAAAGTGGTATAAATGATACATTGTGAAAACTTAAAGAAAAAAATACAAAACGTAAACCCACTTGTGGCCACTTTTGTTTAAAACTTTCATTAATGATGTTACTACAAAAGGTGTTAACACAGTGACAAAAAGTTAGGATTCATTGTAGATAAACAAGATTAAGAAAGGAAGAGATGACCTTGTAGACTGCAATTGAATTGAAAAAAAAATTAAATAGTACCAAATATAAGGTTGTGCTATTAGAGACTAATAAAAACTTCTAGTGGCAGCTGGGAGCTTAATGTACAGACAAGATGACAAAGATATGGATGTACTTGTTAATCACACAATGACTGTAAGTTATCAGTGTAATACAATCTTGAAAAGATCTAATGGAGTCCAAGCATGGCTCAGAAAGTGCAGTTCCAGTGGAGACAGAAAATCTTGCTTTTTGTTAGGGAAAATATGGTAAATACTTGTCAGAAATAGTGGACATAGTTCAGAAAAAGATTTTATCAAAATGGAATTTAAAAAAAAAGGGAAACTTTCTGAATAACTAAAGAAATTAGAAACTTGTAAAAGAAAAAAACTAAAAGAAAATAAAAACCAGTGGAGATTTTCAGCCAAACAAAGTATAAGCTCTGTTTGCATGCATATTTGGATTGGCCAGGAAGCACTGACGAGGAAGAAAAAATAGGCTATGATAAAGGTTGGCATAGGTAGTAGACCATATCCTTAGTCAGAACAAAAATAGTGAGATTTTCTGGCTCTTTGACTACCAATGTTCTGAAATGAATTTACAATAGGATGGAAGGGGTAAAAAAACCCTTTGTGATGCACTAATCCTCTATAAAATGCATTAAAGTACTTGACTACCATTGGATTTGCTGATTTTTAAGCAGTCATACACATTTAAGCAAAGTTTTATGCATTTGTTGAAAGGACAGATAAATTGTTTTCCTATGAAAGAGCCAAAGCACTGTCTTCCTAAGACAGTTAGTCATGCAAACTGCTTGTGTGAAGCTGTGTTGTGTGTTTCCACACTGCAGCTGACTATTCAGTGCAGACATGAACACAAACATCTATTTCTACATTACAAATCAATGCGCTGCAGCAGGTAACATGGGTAGATTGAAGTGGTTGGTCCCAAGTTTCTTGTGTCTCTGGTGCAGAGCCTGGGTAGTAACTTTGTATTAAATACAATCTGATTAGCTGGATCAAGCATATCCACCGCACATATTGTATTGAAGCTTGGGATAAAAAAACTCTACCACAGGTATCTTTTTTACTTCAGGGTACTTGAGGAAGCACTGTAGTTTTCATACCCAGATGATGTGAGCTTGTCATTGTCTGTCTGGAGAAAATAGAAAGATTAAAACCAAAATCAAACAAACAAAAAGCCCCAGGATTTTCTGAACCAAATTGCTACTTTGGACACAGTGTAAGTCAGTGATAGTGGACTTTTTATTGTATTTTCGAGCAGCAGGCTTCGTTATCAGGAGAGAGTGAAAGGCCATGCCAGTCTTTCAAGGTTTCTATGTCTTTAAACATCAGATAGAACACTTCTTAAGAGCCTCCTTCAGTCAAAATCGCGTATCTCAGGGAAATGAGCAAATCAGTCAGATGAGCTACTTTTCATTTAATGTTTGTGAAATATTCCTTGATAGTTGCTGAGACAAGGTAGGACCTGGAATTACTGGGGAGGGGGGCTCTATCTGAATTACTTATTAACCCTTCACCTGACAGTATTATCCTGTCCCTTTCCTGAGAACATGAGTGTTCAGACTGGTTTGAGCCACATACAGACAAACTGTTATTACTCCTCACTGCCTGAGACCTAGTTTTGCTACAGCCTAGTTCTACTACCTGCACCATTTCAAACTCCCCTGTCTCTGTCCCAGCAGTTAAAGAAATCACAGGTATTTCAGTGATGATGATTAAAAATAGCATGAAGCCTCAAAATAATAGATTTAGGTACAGATATTGTTATAGATATAGATACCTTTGTATATATAGATGAATTTAAGTATATAGATATAGGCAATATATCACAGTAGCACTGGAAATTGCAGACACGAGACATCAGAGAAAAAAAGGGTGAACTTAGAGTGATATGATTATGCCATATAAAAAGACAAAACCACAAAAAAATATTTTATCCAGGGTCCTATATCTAGTGAGAGGCTGAACTGAGAATAGAACCTATATCCTGCAGCTCCTATCCTCCCTCTGGGTAGCTGTTCTTTTTACCCATTTTATTGTCTTTTTCTGTCAACATTTAATCATAGCAAGGAAGGAAGATTTAACTCTGCATTTAAGATTTACAGAAGGAAAAAAGGTCTTCTGAATAAACATAATTTAACTGCAATTTTCTTCCTTAGCTCTGAAGACTCTAACTGAAGACTCAAATTTCCTCTCTTCTTTGTCACAGTGTATATTAAATGTAGGAAATCAGTCTGAGAGGTATTATTGGTTTAGGAGACTCCATGTACAATTACTTTTTAAAAATTACAACATACTTCAAACTGTAATAACTGTGGCTCTTTATAGAAATAGAGGTTATAATCTAGCCATTAAAATTCCATAACCAACTGCTTCCAGCTATTCACATGCGTGAAGCACTGCACAGCTTCCAATTTTATCTTTTTTTTTTCACATTTGCCACTTTCAGGCTCCTGCAGAGAGTAATTTTCTTGGAAAGTGAATTCATCTAAATAATATTTAAGTATGCCACAAAGAATATCAACAAAGACAAATTGTCCTGCATATCAACATATTCAAATGTTCATTTATTAAACTGAAGAAAATCTAATCAACATGGAATGAGTTGAAGTTCTCTCAAAAGAAACTAGAAGACAGAATCTCTGAAAGAGCATAAGTTTTAAAATACAGAACTAAGGCTGATTTGCATTGTTGCAGGAACGCATAATTATTTGTACCACCAGAATTGGACAAAAAGCTATTGTGAGCACAAAATGAATGGTATCACTTATGGATATGTAAACAATAATCAATAAGAAGATGACTACACGTATTTTTAACATATTTAGAGACCAAACCCGAAATCTGGTGTCCAGAGTGGCTATGGTTCCAGTCTTTGTGGTATATAGGATCGTAATCCTAGCCAAGTGTTTTCAAGACACTGTGTTACACTGTTTTATGTGTAACACTGTAGTACATTATCCTGTACATTGTAAAAAGATGAACCTGAAATGTTTACAATTTAAATACATTGAAATTCTCGGTACTTCCCCCAGAAAAGCTGGCAAGCATCCTCCTTGTTTTGATAGGCTTTGAGCATTGCTATTACTGCTACTTTTTTCTGAGCTAAGGACTTCATAAGAAGAAGTATTCAAAGGCAAACGAATTATCAGGCATATGGACAGCATTCATTTGAAACAAATTGTAGGCTTTATGTAAAGTTCCCACAAAATAACAGTAAGAGTCTGTTTGACCTTGAAATGGTTCTTTTCAGAGCTAGAACACCCAACCTAGCTGCTGTGTTAATCACACTCATTTTCTCCTGCACTTTATTTCCAACAGTGATCTGTGAACAACTGATGCCCATAAAACAACAGAAGGTAATCCATGAAGAGACTGCAGGAATATATTTAAGATAAAATAAAAATAAAGTATATCAAACCCCCACCAAGAACATGAATTCTATAAAAATTACAGGAAATTTAAGAAAGGGAAAGATACAATCTTTCAGCAATTACAGAGTTTCATTTTTTTTCCTTTACTGAATGTAAATTTCCTTTATGAGATTATTCAAGGCTCTTAAAAAATGCACGTTTGTTTTGTCAAGTTCAATTGTCAAGTACGACTATCCCAACTTTGCTCCACTGTCCCTAACCCCCGAAGGAGCCCTGTGGATTGCAGAAGGCTCAGTTTTTGCAGGAACTCAGCACTGCAAATTCTCGTCTCTCTGGAATAAAACAGCTCTCTACAACATCTATTTCTAGACATTACTTTCAAAAAAATACATTTATTAGTATTATTAGTAGTTCTTAAGGAAAAAAATGCAAAGTTTAGTCTCCTTCTGAATCTCCTTTTAATCACTAAATTTTCAAAGGAGGGAAGGAAAATCCCATATTGACCATGAATATTTTGTAATATCATTTGTGATACTATCTCCCTAAATAAGCATTTCTTTTATCCCTTTCACCTTATGCAAAACCACTTTGCCCAAAGTGCACTCACATAACATTCATCTGGAATATGTGATGTAAAGTTAATTTTTACCCTACGCTGCACAAAATGTTTCTCTCCAAATCAGACCTACTGCAAGGATTATTCTTGCACAGAACAAATATTAATATATATGTGATACAGGTTCATTAATGCAATTTCTAAAACAGGCAATCTATTAACCTTTTAGTTATTATTTTAGAGAAGAACAGGGCCTTCATATATTAAGAAAACCCTAAACAAATAAACAAACCCTGGAAATCATACAATAAAACCCTGTGTGTTCCTGTTTTGGTGTTTTCATTAGCAGTTATTTCTCAAATTAAGACATACCTAGACTGGTTTCTAGTATTTCTTTCTTTTGTTGCAAGGTTCGAAAAATAGGATAATCTCATGGTAAAGGTAGTAGATTAAAGCTTGACATATATGAAATTCATTTCTAGTTCTGGAAAGGGATGCTTGTATAAACTGCAAAAAACTCAGTTCCTTTGCCCGGCTTATCAACCATTTTAAGGTATTTGACTACTGCTGATTTCAGTGAACAGTTAAGCAGTCATATATATTTAAGTTAATGCCCAAGTTAATGTATTTTGACACGAGGTTTTCAAAACATTCTAGTCATGAATGTCTGAATGAGAACCTGGAAGACAGAGTCTGTCTTAGATTACGTATTTGCACTAATCTTAAAGCAATAATGTTTCAAGCTGGAAGAGACTTCTAAGGAAGCCCTTGTAGGAATGATGAATACCAATAATTTAAGGAACTTAATGAAAACTATCCATTTCAATGAGATATCACCATGTTAAAGAGAGAAATTAAGTAGGATAAACATTTATAAATCAGGACATTAAATGCAATGTTGAGCTTTCTATAATGTAATATTGTGTAACAAGACTGTGATGGAAAGATGCTGTGACAGTAACCAGTTTAGCAGGGGGGAAACATTATGTTCATCAGTATCAGTCTGTTAATAAAGTATTAACACAGTTTTAATATTTTAGTTCTGAAGATAAAAGCACATTATTTGAATTCTTCAGAAATATTGAGGATCAAGATAAGAGCCGAACTGAGACCCAGCAGTAAGAAGGGAAAACAGATGAAGATATAAGCAGACTGAGAATTATGTCTAGCATGTGAAACTGCTATGAAAAATTCTGTATTGAATTACCATCATTGCAGAAGTATAATTTTTAACAAACCTTCAGATAAAATAAATTTCAATCAGTTCACAGAAAGTCTTAGTTAAGTAAGGTCTTGAAAGCTGATTCTTTATTAGTCTAAAGCTTAGGGTATTGGTCAAGCCTTAACTATAATGAACATTAGCCAAGTCAAACAATAAGGTATGACCTTTGTATTTCTGCCTGTTGGGTCATTCAGTGGATTTAAAATGGAAGATGTGCATATTTTAGTACTGGCTCAGTCACTGCCTTTATGTATATCCTTAAAATGCTACTATGGGGTCAAAAGTTCATGAACCAGCAGTGTGCCCTGGCAGCTAAGAGGGCCAACTGTGCAATGAGATGCATCAAGCATGGGATTGCTAGACAGTTGAGGGAGGAGACTGTCCTACACTACTCCTCACTGACGTGACCCCTCCTGGAGCACTGTGTGCAGTTTTGCAGGGCACAGTATGAAAAAGATATAAAGCTACTGGAAGGCGTCCAGAGGAGGCCAGAAAGTTGGTAAAGGATTTCGGAGTGAAGCCATATGAGGAGCAGCTTCAGTCACTTGGTCTGTTCAACCTGGAGAAGAAGAGACTGAGGGGAGACCTCATCACAGTCTCCAGCTTCCTCATGAGGGCAGGAGGAGGAGCAGGTGCTGATCTCTTCTCTCTGGTGACCAATGATAGGACTAGAAGGAAAGGTAAGAAGATGTGCCAGGGAAGTTTTAGGTTGAATAATAGGAAAAGGTACTTCACACAGGGTGTGGTGGAGCGCTGAAACAGCTCCCAAGCGATGCAGTCACGACACCAAGACTGACAATATTCCAGAAGCATTTGGACTGTGCACTCAGATACACAGTGTGAATGTTGGGGTTGTCCTATGCAAGGATAGGAGCTGGACTTGATAATCTTTGTGGGTCCCTTACAACTCAGGACTTTTTATGACTTTATGATTCCATGATTCCCCCGTTTCCTCTGGCTTTTTAAAATATTTACATTCAAAACAATTAGTCTGGACCAAATGATGGAAAAGATTCTTATAGTCAGTAATTCTGTCAAAAGTCTGGGACTGAAGCAAGTTAGGAGACTTTTGTTCTGCACTGACAAACTTACACCAAAAATTCTATATTTGTCTGGGATTTATTTGTTTGGTTTGAGAGCTAAATCTTTAAGAAACTATCTGAAACATAAACAGAGTCAAATCTTTCAGGACAACTACAGTCAAATTTCAAAAGTTTTTCTCCATTTTAATAAATGACATTGAATAAACTAAAATAAATATGTAGGAGAAACATAAGGGAATAGCCAATTCACTATTTAAAAAAAAAAAAAAAAAAAAAAAAAAAACAGAACAAAACAAAACAAGTCCATTTGAAAGGACTGAATAGGGAAAATCAAAGATTTGTTGCCCTACTCGGTATACTCAGGACAATTCTTTACAACAGTATGACTGTAGATTTTTTTGCCTCTACTTTTTAAGTGAAAAGGATTTTTATCGAATGTAGCATTCAGGAAATGTGAAGTTAACGCACTTGACAAGCAGAAAACAGAGTAAATAGGCATTATACAGGTTTCATGATAAAAATCAGCAAGTATGCTTCAATGTGATCTTTTGACTTTTATTATCACCTCAAGCTCCCCCAGTTATGCCATGGTTGGTGGAGTTTTTTGAGCTGTTTTGCAAGGAGTGTGAATGAGAAATAGGAGGTGTGAATGGTTAGGCTGAGTTCAAATAAGCATTTTTATGTTTGACTGGTTTACCAAACACATAGTCCAAAGAACCTTGAAGTAAATTTGAAAGGATTACATGGAAAATTTAAAAGAGAAAGCAATTGTACACTCTTTCACAAAATTATTTTGAGAGTAAAAATTACCTATACTTTACGGAGCTTTCATTGTAAAAAATGAATCCTCAAGAAAAGATTATTTTGGGATTGGAATGCATTTATTTTTGTTAAAATTGATCTAATTACTTGCAACCTGAAGCAATATTAGATTGTAGACTTCAGCTGAAAAATCCGTGACAGTGTTGTTATATGTAGATGTAAGGGTAGATGTAGATAAGAAAGAATTGTATCTGTAAGAAGATACAGCAGATCCTGAAAGATCACCTGCTCTGATTGTCCACTTTCTGGTCTGAATGAAAAATCAGCCAAAACACCCTAGAGCTCTACTCCTTAATGACGATGGCTCAACCAATTCCAGACATCATCTGAAAATAGACTTCAGAAAGCCTGTCACTTCTGGGAATTAGAATTAAAGCCAATCAGAAGTCTTCTAGAAAAAGACCTTGCTATAGAATGACCTTTTGTTTAAACAAAAACTTTTCCCAGAAACTTAGCCAGGTCTTCTCACAAGCATTGCTTAAGACCATGCCAATAAAGATGTGGAAGTGCAACTACGTCCCAAGTAATCTGAAGATACAAGTGATTTCTTAGGTTATGGGTGACCTATGTTCAAACCTTCAATTGTCTTGCCTTGAAGCTGAAAAATACAGTGAGGTGTTAGTTTTTCATGACACAGAGCTGTTGTTTTCCAGCCAGGTATAGCTCTGCTTTTTTTGATAAGATGAGATATGTTGTTTGCTAAAAAGCATGACAAGATTGAATAGCTTTTTGAAAAGTAGAAATGGCAACTTATGAGACTGAGTGCATTTATCTGTGACTCTTAGTTTACTTTTTTACAGAAAAAAAAGTAGTTTATCCAATGAGAGAGATGTCAGATCAAGTAACAGGAGGAAAAATCCCACATGATTGTGGGATTGTGGATCTCACCTTGACTCACAGAACTCTTGGATCTGAGGATGTGAATCACAGTTTTAGCCTCTGCTTTCTAAAAGTTTTTCTGCTAGTTTCTGTTGAAGAAAAGATTATATTTATCTTCACTTTTTATGAACCTCCTGTTACATCATTTTTATGTAATTTTAAATATCTGTCATTTTGTCTTTTTTAAGATGGTGTAATTTAAGATTTTTTTCCACGTTTACTTCCAGGTAACATTTACTTTTGGAAGCATTCCCTACTGTAATATCACCATAAAAGATATTCACTGTACAAATTATTCACCTGCAGATGGATGAATGTCTTGAAGACACCCAGAGGAAAGAGGGTAAACAATAACAAGCACTTGGCTACACAACTAGCAAAATTCAGTTTTAATAGAAAAATTTCTAGTTGCATCTTTGCTCTTTAACAAATTACTTAGTCCATTGAAACATTGTGGGGTTTTTGAACTACATATACTATAACAGCTATAGGAATAGTAAACAACTTCCTGTGCTCTTAATTCTTTTCTTTTCTCTCCCTTACATAACTGCTTTTCCCTGGAGATTTACGGATTTTTAAAGCTACTGTATTTTTTAAAGCTACAGATCTTCTGATAATGTTTAATGTTTACCCTGGACAATTAGTTTTCAGCTATTTATGTCTTTATTCATCCCAAAAAGCATGTGAATATGTTCTAGAAAAGCATTCAAACTTTATTTTTACTGTAGCAGCATCTACCATATCCCTTTTTATCCAGTAGTTAATCATCCGCACTATTGAACAAGTACAATGTGAATATATTCATCGGGAGAGCTTGTAAGATTGAGATTTAACAAATCCAAGAGGAATTCCAGTGACGAGTGTTTAGAGCTCTAGCACCTTCCTCCCCTCCTCATATACGCGTGCAGACTCCAGAGTTAATAATTTTAAATTCATTGTGTCTTCTGTGTTCGTTTCACACCTTTCTTTTTTCTTGTATATTGTTATAGGCACCAGTACAGACTTTAAGATATTTTTTTTCTCAAACATATGAAACATATTAAGAAAAGCTTCTTTGGCTTACAGTGTTACTTTCAACATTGTCGTCTGTCACGCTATTTATCTTTTGAAGTGCAGTATTTGTATGAATGCATAATTTACACTGTATAATTTGCAAATAAAAATAAAAATACCATCCTCAAATATACCAGTTATGTAAATGATGTCAGATTTCACACCATTATCATATGCTACTCCAGTTAATAAATATCTCACATTGGGAAAAAATATACATTTTTATTAAGTTCCTAAATAGTTAAAATACTTTGCTAAAGTAATCTTCCTGCAATGTGATTACAAAGAAGATTTGTTTTAAAGTTTAAATATTTTGCCTAATACTTCCAATCATATAAAAAATTTTATTTATGTTATTTTTCCAAGCAAACATGTCTTAGCTGGAGTAGAGATTTTTTTTTTAACTGAGCAGAGACTTTTATCTATGTCAATGTACACTTTGCTTCCAAAAACCAGTGGCTAAATGAACCTGGAAAAATTGCTGGTCCTTCCTTTTCATTCCCCATGGTCGTATTGGCCCTAACAATGATTAACTATATTTTTATTTTGATGTTGCACAGGAGTTCAAATATGAACCAGGATTCGAAAACTTAGGGAACTGTGGAAGTGCAAGACAAGAATAGCTATCTTGGAAAGTTTAGTAACCAGATACTCCATCGTACAACAAACAGGAAAGCCAGTGAAGATGTGAGGGTGACCATGCTGGCTATACCTACAAAGGTGATTCTATCCTTCATTAATCTATAAGGGTACAACCCCCCAGCGAATTAAATATCAAACTTCACTAAACCCATATTCCTTTTCCTATAGGTACTGTGAATTCTTGTCCTTTCGTAATTTTCTATTTTTGCTTTTTATTCTTATCTCGGTTTTCTCCTATTGAAAGATAAATCCTTTTTGTCGCTTAACACACACTATTATTTTGCACTGAAGTTTGCTAAAATGTGCTGATTTCAGCTGAATGCTGTTCAGAATGTAGTCTGTCATGATCTCTCGATAATCCAGATTATTTCTGCGTTTCTGAAAATTTTACAAGGCCTGTTTTGCAGAAAATATTCCTGAATGTATTAAACCCAGTTCCAGCTATACACGTCACTCAAACACTGTTTTCTAATATAGTTAAAACTTGAGATTATTATTAAGCATTAAAAATTAAAAGGTTCTTTTCTTTGTAATTTATTAAAAAGAAAAAGAATGTAAGAGTGTACAGACAATATTGGATGAAGAGTGTGCTGTCACAGCAGTACCATCATAAACTTCTCCATAACCTGAATTAGCTTTTTCTTCAGAATAGCTTATTACCCTCTTCCTTCACTCTCTTCTTACACATTCCATTTCACAGCTTCATTGATCTCATGACTAGAAGCCTTCTTCTAATTTCCGTCCTAAATTTATTCATAACCAGTTAATTCCTATGCTTTCTTGTGCCAACATAGTCCTTAAACAGTGCTTCTCCTTCTCCAGTGCTTATGCCTATGATGTATTTATAGACAGAAATCATACCTCTTCTCAGCCTTTGTTTGGCAAGAGTAAACAACCTATGCTCTTCCAGGCTTTTCTTGAAATGATACTACCCCCATGATGAGAGTCTGCAGAATTAAGGCCTAATTGAAAATGTGAAGCAAAGAACAAATCAGATCCTATGGAAAATGAGTTTCTTAGAGCTCTGCCTGTGAGTGACTATTGGCTTAGCTTTTTCACATGTTTTAAAGTAAATGAATTATTCTCTTCCGCAAGTATTTCAAAGGTTTATATTTAATTATTTTGTCTGAAAACTATGCAAAGGAACACATTACTTAACAGTTGTTTTGAGTAGTCTATCTCTAATCCAAATTACTTACAGAAATATGCAATTTATATTGGAAAATAGAGAGCATAATATTTGCAGAGATTTTGTCAGGACCCTGAGGTTTGAACCTTCCCAGTCTCCTTGTTCCCTGGGAGCAGCCAGCCCTTGCTGCTCCCTGACAGTGATACCAAGGCTTCTAGTATGGGTTTATGTGGAGGGGGTAATATGTGAGAATTTAGCAATAAATAAAAAAGTCTTCCTGCATCCAGATCATACCAAGGAATAACTCATGTTGTTTATATTTAGATGCTCTAGAATTTAAAAGCACTTCTAAGAAGTAAAATAACCAGAACTAATACTTTGCTTGTACCCTGATCTCCCCCCAAACAGAAAAAGGAATTTCTCCTGTTTGAAATCTATCACTGAGTTGAGTGTAGGTTTCAGAATCTGTGTTTGGCTGCTTTTTTTGTACTTTTTGCTATTTTCTGACAAAGCCTTATAGATAAAAGGTTACAAAGACTAGTCTATTTTTAACTCTTACTGAAAGCAATTAACTGTAGGTGTAAATTGCTTGGAAGAAGAGAAAGTCAGGTTAAGGCAGGAAACAACACTGTTGATATAAGATTCAGAGTCGCAGAATAATGATGGGGTTTAAATTGGAATTGGTAATGTCTTCAATCATTCTTTACATTCACAGCTCCCATATTGTGTACTTAAAACATATAAACAAAAAAAAAAAAAAGATAGTTACAGAGACAGAAACTGAGTTTTCTTTTGCCTCTTAGACAGTGCTGAAACTGCAGATGATAGATCAAGTTTGCTTTTTGCTTGAGCTTTGTTACAGTCTGAATCTACACAGCACCTTATGATCAGCAGGTGCTTTGACTTCATTAACTCCAAGGACAGTGATGTAGGAAAGTGCAAGGCATCTATTCAAGCTCAACTAAATGCCCTCAGGTGAAGCACAAAACCCATTACCACTTTGTAAGTATTATAAGCATTGGAATATATTGCACAAGACAGGCAGCAGCTCTGTTAACTGCCTGAGCGCTCCTTGCTCATGTAGGTGACTATCTTGGGGAGAGAGATCTGTACAATGACTTGCATAGATGCAGGACAGTAAAACATACTTACTCGTAAGGGGATTTTTTTTGTTGGCTAGGTTTTGACTTCTCAGTTGTTGAGAATTTTCAGAATCATGCTTTGGAGGCATCTACCGTTAGCTTTTCAAGCAGTCCAGGTTCCTAAATTCAGCACAATGTCTCATGCTTCTCAGGCAACATACTGTGTTTTAGCACCTTAAGTCATAAGCAGTTGGAGCACCTGGTCTGGTCCTTATTCTCATTTTTAATACCTTTGTAGATCTAGTCTCAAGGATCACACATTTCCCTTGATCTTACTCTAAGAAGAAAGAGAAAATTTAAGGTGCGACTTTAATTAAGAAGGAAAGAGAAGGCAGAATTTTCCTTACACAATGTTGTGTCATGAAAAAGCATCAGATGATAAAGAATAACAAGGTAAGGAAAGAACTATATCTCATTATTGGGTATCAGATACACCTTTAGATCATAGAATTGTAACATAGAATACTAGTATGGTTTAGGTTGGAAGACACCTTAAAGATTATTCTGTTCCAACCTCACTTCTATGGGCAGGGGCACTTCCTGCTGGATCAGATTGCTCAAAGCCTCATCCAGCCTGGCCCTGAACACCTCCAGGAACATGGCAGCCATGTTGTCTCTGGTCAGCCTGTGCCAGTGCCTCACCACCCTAACATTAAAAAAATTCTTCCTACTATCTAAACTAAATCTTCCCTGTTCAGCTTAAAACTGGTACCTCTTGTCCTATCACTACAGTCTATGTTAAAGACCTCCTCCTTATAATTCCTGTAGATCCCCTTTAAGATATTGAACCATAAAACATTGAAATTTTTTCAATCAGAAGTGTGGAATTACTATCTCAAGATCAACGAAAGAAAAATGAACAGTAGTACCAAGGCTTTGGAGAAAATCATAATAATTAAAGAAAAAAAAAAGAAAACAAAGAACAGTCCTAAAAATGGCTGGTCTAGAGGCACTCAGGTATTGGCCACCAGAGAACTGACTTTGGAAATGTATAATGAAGAACGTCCTTTGAAGGTCACCTTGCTCTGCAGTAAGTGTGCAGTAATGGTTTGCTTAGAAAAGAGGTGCCCCCTATAATCGTAGAACAACTTTTTATGCAAATTCATGAAATTATACGTATATGGAAAGAATGCAGAACAAAGGAGAGAGATGGACAGATTTTGCAAACAGAATTTGAGGGGAAGAAAGGATGTTTTCAAGGGCATAGAATAAGAAATAACAGTAGAAAACAAGGTTTTTTGGATAAATTTAGAAGAATTTTGTGGATACTTATACATTCTACTTGATGTTCTGAGTGGGATAAAGCAGTCTTCCGATAATTTTATGACAGCAATACAGTAGAAGCAAGAATGGGGTGACAGGGCAATGTGTCTGATTTAAGTTATGAAACTGAAGTTTAATTACTGATGCAGAAAAAATTAGAGAATAAATTCACTGTAAAATAACACTTATTTCAAATTTATGTTTTATGTGTATATTCAATGAATCAGTAAAATCTTCAAAATAATTAACAGAATTAATAATACCTCAAAACAAAGCAGTCCCATCTTGAGCAATTTCTTCTGGCAAATGAAAGATGAAGACACTGAACGGCCTGGTAGGTGTTGCTTCTGCTATAAAATATGTGCTACATGATGTTATTAATGGAGTTAGTTTAAAATGATGAAGTATTGTGCAAGCCTATGATCTCCCCTTCTGCATTTTACATTAATTTATACTTAAAAATATCCTGATTTTGATATTAGTTTTCACAAGTTTCAAACTCAGTTGGTTGGTGATTTGTAATCCATGCAGAAATGCTGTAGACAGAAGTGCAGGTAACTACTACTGCTGTATAATGAATCTTTGTTATTGAGACTCCATGTCCATGACAAGGTGATGGAAAGGAACACAGTCCATTTCTGGGATGATCCTTTAGTTTCATTTCAAACCTTTTTTCTTTATGTTTCATCACAGTAGCACCAAGGGGGCCTTGTAGACATCATAAACAAATGTACAAGAGTCAATTCCCTCTTTGAAGAGCTTAGTTTTCCATCAATTCTTTAAAGAAACTATCAATTAAAAAAATATTATTAGAGTAATGCTGGCACCTGCTTTTTAAAAATAACTTGAAAGCGAAAAACATGTATTCAATGTAAATGTCAAATTACACTTTCATTTATAAAACCACATTCATCAAAAACAGCAGTAAGGCAATTAATATATATATGCATTAGAGAAAACTACAGTGCCTCTGACACAAAGACATTCCCTCCTACTTTTTTTAAATTTAATTAGAAACATTGTTCAATTTAATCTAAATATAGTCTTTGACTGAGTCAAATTTTAGACTTTTGAAAGCTACTTGAAATATATCATTCCTCTCCTTGTGACATTCGTAATTGAAAAGGAGATGTATAAGTATGGGCTGTATTGTAATATATTTTATGATTAGCTACTTTATATTGTTTTAAATGATGGCTCTTAGAGGAGGTTGTCAGGTAGTTGGGCAAACACTAACATCATGCTTTTGTTACGGACTGAATACCTTTGAATTTATTTTTTTAAGCTACCAGCTAAGTGTAAGAGAAACTGAGCTGAAAAACCTGTGTGTACAAGTGAACTGGATTAAAATTGATACTGATCTGTACTTATTAGACATCTTCAAGATGGAATATAAAGGCTGTGCTCATGAGTGCATCACTTTAATATTTTTGGCTGAGCTACAAGAGATGCTGCTTTGCCTTTTGGGAGATAACCTCTTTATCTAGAGCTGGAGGTCCCGATTTCTATTATTGATGCCACTTGCATTCATTTGGCCAGAAATTAAAATATTTTTTTTTAAAAAAAAGACAGATAAGCAAAATTTGACTTTTAAAGCCTTGAGATGGCCTTCAACGGGGCAAGAAGAGACCAATTATAACATTTTCCAAGGCTCCTCCTATCTCCTTTTTTGAAATGGCTGTTAAAAGACCCAGATGCCAGGCAGAAAACACTCTCCCTTCATCATTTACTTTTTTTATGTGTTCTTCTTGCAGCTGTGCTGGCAGCATTAAAGATACCTCACTTCTATTCATTAGGTTACAGCCTAATCCAATGTGCACGGAAGTCTTTTCACTAGTTTCTGTGGCTTTGGATTAGAACTGGGGACTGTGTCTCTGCCTTTTTTTTTTAGTTTGTTATGCCTTCTGTTCTCGAATAACACTTTTTTAACTGATTTTATTAATTGTGAGTATAGGGTATATATTCGTACAGAAGTGCAAGAACATTTTTACATTGTACCATTTGGGACTTTCACATTGAAAATACCCTGAGTCCTGTGTAAGGAAGAAATTACCTAGTCCTCACTACATTACATTACAGCTTATTCTGTCTCTGTATTATTAGAGAGTGAATAGAATAAACAAACTCACTATAAGAAAAATATTTGCAATGGAAAGATGCTGAGAAAAAACCCTTCTCCATGCTGTATAGAAATAGAGGGGGACTGGGAGTAGCAGAGGAAGGTAGTGTATGCAGAAGGCATTCAGAGAAGGCGGAGCGAAAGAAAGTAAGGTCTCATTGACACAAATTTTGTAAAGAAGAACAGGAAGAAAAAGAATGTAATTAAAAGGACTTTTTAGTGCTGGCTGATCATGAAAAAAAGAAAGTTTAAAATATAAACTTCAGACTACCACAATTATATTCAGCAACGAATTCAAAAGAAATATTTAAGACAAAATTTATTACAGAAGAATTTTAAAACTGGATTTACCTCTTTATTACAATGCAGCATTTTCTGATCCAGAATACTTAATAGTGTAGAAAATTATGGTCTGTGTTCAGACCTTATAATGTTTTTTACTGGTATACATATAGACTGACACCTATTTGCTTGGTCTTCCAACCCATGAAGATGCTCTTTAGTAGGTCCTAGACATAGAAAATAGAGAATTGAACCTCTGTGAACATGGGACTCATAAAAGACAATTTGTTGAATTTATTTGTTACCTTCTCACCAATACATTTCTTACCCAACTGTTGTAAATTCAGTCAGTGGGATCAGGAATGAGCCATTTAGTTGTGGATCATAAACTAACTTATCATTTTTCAGTCCATACTTGATCAAATTATGATAGACTGCATAATGGGTTGGCTGGTATTACAGCAGCGTAACTAGCACTCATTGTAGTCAGTCTGCCTGAAGAGCTAAAGATAGTGAGTCATTGGATAACATGAACCAAGAAAAGACTATTCCTGCAATTCCAGACCCAAAGCAGTGACTCAATTACAATGAATGCAATAATTACTGCATTTTTTGAACAACAGTATGAATAGATGTGTCCTTAGGGCTAATATCAACGTATTTATTTATACCAAAAGAAAACACATTCCAGAGAATGTTTGATATATTTACCAATTGCTTGTATCGATACAAATTTTCCTTATTCCAGATAAATGAAACTGTGACTTTTAAATTATTTGTAAGTTTATACTTAAAGAAGTCCCAAAAAAGATTTTGAAGCTTTTATTTAGATTTCTATCACCTGTAAATCCTAGCCAGAAAACGGAAGAAGAAAATCTTTTTCAGTGTTTTCCTAGGCTATCCTGCTCTCAGCTGAAACAAAAAAGATTTAGCAAAAACACTTGCTGTGTGTTCAATAATGTCTAGCATCCAGAAGAAACAAAGAAATGTTGTATTTTTTTCTTTATTTTCTGAAGTTGTCAAAACAAGGATGAAACTTGAAAAAAGACACAGATCTGAAAGAGAGTGACTGTGGAAAATATAGACAAAGAGGCAACTATCCCTCTCAACCCTGTTGACACATGCTCTCCCATTGTCTTTCTGTGCCCCCAAACAAAACACCCAGTGTCTGCCTCTCTTCAGGGTTTACCATTCTTGCTGGGTGCTCTTAGCTTTTCTGTAATATCCGTGGATCTGGTGTTCCTTGTAACATGGATTTTTTTATATGAATATGAAATAGAGAAAGAACTTTGCTTTCATTCAGGTCTTCTTACTGAGGAAGCAGATCGAAACACTCAGAAAGTGATATTCCTCCAGGGTATCCCGAGAGGCTCAGAAGGTCTGGTGCTGTCTCCTCTCACATTTCCATGATGGCATCCCAGGTGACTCATGGCAGCATGAAAACCTTCTTCCCAGAAAAATTCTTAGCAGTGTTTGTGGGGACCATGTAGTCCCAGGTATTCACACACAGATAGCGAAGTCCCTAACTAACTAATGAAGTCAAGCCTTTTTTTATTTCTTAGGTCCCTGTCTCTGAAATTTTCCTTTAAGTAGTATTAAAACATTAATCTTGAGGGATGATCAGGCTCTGAAGTAATGGGAGAGAATGTGTATAACAGAGGTTGATTTTTTTCTTAAATCTTTCTCCCCGTTTCAGTTCTTATTTTTTGTCAATCTGTTGTGGAATTTATATTTAATTTAAATTCTACATGTTCCTTTCCGGAAGATAAAAGACAACGCAGGGTGTTATACTCTTAAATAAGATCCATGGGGTATAAGAAAATACTGTCTTTCTTTTATGACATGAAAAATATTGTCTAGTAGCATCAAAATCAAGCACAATCATTTATCTTCAAGTTTCTTCTACACAATAAACCAGGAATACAAAATTATTTTAAGAACATAGGATTGATTAACTGTGGTTTGTGCTTTAAATTACATTAACAGTAACACACAACACGATGAGGACTATAATTTTTTTCACTTTGGGATTGCGACAGTAATTTGAAGATGGTCTTTTTACAGATGATTATTTTATCAGAATGGCAAAGAAAGAAAAGCAGCAGGGAAAGTGATAGCCCAGATCGGGTTTAATGGTTTTATTACTTCGTAAAACAATAAGGGCTAGAGACCTTTTACATCCGGTCGGAAATGAGATACTGATAGATCATTCATGTGGGATGTTAAAGCAGATCTTATTCCTCTAGTGTTAACGACATTCTTTCCTTGTTGTCTTAGTTTTTCATTTACGGTATAAATAATTGTAAATAAAAGAGAGGAGGGAAGGAAGAACTGACAACAAGATATGGAAATGAGGAATGTTCCACAACAAAAAAAAAAAAGTGCCACTGTAAAGCGCATATCCTAAAAAACACGGAGTAGTGATTGCTTTGCACTGGGGAAGAGTGGGGTGTAAGAATGAGTGAGGAAAAAAGACCACAGAAAAAGACAAAAAAAAATTTCTGTAATAATTCTTGCAACTTGCAATAACCTATATTATTCTATCTGTGTCTTCATTCCATCATGGGGGAAAAAAGAGCTAGCTATCAGCAAAGTATTTTCAGTAAGTTCCACCTCCCTCCATCCCTAAGCACACTTGTGAAAATTGAACTATGCTCAAATTCATGCCACAGGGGTCAGGGTGTGGAGGGCATTGTAGTTTTGCTTTAATTCAAATAGGAAATACCTAGAAAACTGGAATATTTTCAAAGTACTGTCTTGTTTCAATGCAATGCATGTTTTCAATTCAAAATTAACATGAATGTAAGCATTAAAAAGGATTGAACCACCTCAACTTTAAATAAAAACAAGTATTCATGTTAAAACCCTCAGATTCACAGAATTGTTACTTCATTTGCCCAGTGAACAAAAACATGTCCTTTCCCCCCCACAATCTTAGTGCCAGTATCTAAAGGGTGCGTATGCACTGTATGGTTCCTGTTGTTAACAAAGGTAATAGTTCTCTGGCAGGAAGAGAGAGCAAGAACACAAGCGACCTCACCCTACATACTTATTTATTTCATGCTAGACAAAAGGATCACTTTGTTCAACTTCTTAAATCTTGGATTGAATAGACAAGTCACTGTGGGGAAGTGGAGTCTGCAGTATGCTGTCTGAGCCTAATACTCTAAATCCCTTATATTAAGTACACCAGTAGCAACTAAACAAATATCTACACAGATGTCATGCCATTCTACTGAGTGGTTTTATTCCATTTATAAAATGAAAGAGCAATCCCTTGACCGCTTGTTGTGGCAGGTGTCTGCATATTTAAATACTGGTCAGTTTTAAATGGAACACGTGTATTTAACTTTCCCAGCAGGTCTAAAGCTTTTAAAGCCCATCACACTGATGCTAAAATAATAAGTACTAGCAGCCTGGTGATATGATTGCTTTTTTATTGCTCAGTTTGTGCTAGGAACTCATTTTAATTCCAAAGGTTACGGCTTTTAAAGCAGCACTACTCCCATTTCCCTCCCCTAAACTGAAGCTGAATCAAAAGGGACATAATAAGAGCTGAAAACGTATGCTAACATGGCAATTCATCTTCTGATTATTTTTATTTTTGGTATGCTTTCTAACTTCTCTTCCCAGCAAAGATCACTTAAGCAGAAGGTGTCAGCTGCTACATAATCGACAGATGGATGATTAAGAACCTTCAAGGTAAATATATAAATAAAACATAGGCAAAAATAGGGAAAACATGCAATTACTGATCCCTGTTGCTGCCTCCTTGCTTATGAATTTCAATGACAGAAGAAGGGTTTTGTGTATCACTTGCTTATTGTTAGCTATGACAATTACAATACAGGAGTATTAAAGCAATGCAGATGAACAGACATAGTGTAAAATGAAGTCTAGAGCAATAGGTCCTAAATAGTTTAATGGAGAGATTGTGTGCTGTGAAATACCAGGTCCTCTGAAGAAATGATACAAGGAAGCAGGAAAACAGAAAAATGATGCAATCAAGAGATACGGGAGTCCGGGCTTGTTGGAGGTTTTTTACAAAGAAGCATATCATATATGTATATGTCAAAGAGTTAGAGGACATGCATCTATGAGATTACCTTAATGAAGTTGACACAGACTTAAAAACCTTTTATGAGGAATCTTCACACAATTAAATTATGAAAATGATACTGAGGAAAAAAAAGTCATCTACTTGGTTCATAGAATCATAGAATCATAGAATGGTTTGTGTAGAAAGGGACCTTAAAGATCACCCAGTTCCAACCCCCCTGCCATGGGCAGGGACGTCTTCCACTTAAGTGAGGTTGCTCCAAATCTTATCTAATCTGGCCTTGTACACCTCCAGGGATGGGGTATCCATGACTTCTCTGGGCAAACTGTGCCAGTGCCTCACCACCCTCACAGCAAAAAAATTCTTCCTAATATCTAATATATTTCTCCCCTCTTTCAGCTTAAAATCATTACTCCTCATCTTGTCTCATCTGCACTCCCTGATAAAGAACCCCTCCTCAGCTTTCTTGTAGGCTCCCTTTATGTACTGGAAGGCTGCTGTAAGGTCTTCCTGGAGGCTTCTATTCTTTAGGTTGAACAAGCCCAACTCTCTTAGCCTGTCCTCTTATGGGAGGTGCTCTAGATGTCTAATTATATTTATGGCCCTCCTCTGGACTCACTCCAACAGAATCATGTCCTCCCTATCTTGAGGAATTATTAATTTTTTTGCACTTTGTTTCATGCAAAAGTCCACATCTTTAGAATTCTCTCTTTTTGAAGAGGCTTTTTTTCAATAAACTCAACCTAAATTTCCTGAAAACCCCAACATGTCACTGGCATTTTAAAAGCCTAGCTTTTATCTCTTCTTTGCATTTTTTCATCTTTCTTACCAAATTCTGAGTAAATATTTCAACTAATGTTGTAGAGTAATGTTTATGATTAAAATCATAAACGTGTTGAATTTTTCATTTTGTAATGGGAGTAGACAACCAGCCCTAGAGTGGGGCCCATCTGTGCCATATTCTATAGTATTGAGAGAGTAAAGTTTCTTATAGATGTGACACTGTATTCAACAAAAATCAGGAACATGGAAGCACAAAAAAGAGCTGAGGAGTTGAGGGACAGCAAAAGATGTGAAATTACAATTTAAAGTCCTTAGCTAAAGAAAATGACTAATTATCAGAAAAGAGAGAAATGTCCATGTGGATTTCAAATTATGGGTTTTCCACCAAGACACTGAACAAAGCCTAAGATTGTCTGAAAAGGGAAATAAGCATTTATGTTCATTTTCTTATAAATTCAAGAGGAGCAGAAGAGATCTTGGTCTTGTGCTGAGAGTAAACCAAGGAGTTCCTGCAACTGTTTTCTTTACTCTTCCCAGTACTGAGCAATGTAAATGCTTATCTGAAAGCTGATCTGAAGTGACTTCTAATGGAGTCTTCAACAAAACTCACACTATATCTAAGGTGCACCACAGTAGACCCTCACAGTAGAGGAACTGGGAAAGGAATCTGTGCTCAGATGTGTTTATGGGAGCCTGGGCCTTAGGAGGAAGAGATCAGATCCTGCCCAGACCCTGCTAACTTGGAAATATGTGAACCACCAGGTCAGTATTTTTTATCACAAGCTGGACCCTCCATTATGAAATGTGGAACCAGTTTCTAAATAAATATCTATCCTTCAGTTTATTGCTAGGAAGTGAATTGTGTATTTGAAAAGCTCTGTAGGGTAGAAGCGGCAGAAAAATGTGTGGTTATTTTATGGCAAAGAATATGAATCTGTAAAAAAAAAATATAGAAAAAGATAACACAGGACTAGAGTTGCAAAATGATTTCCATGACAGAAGAGGTTAAGGAGACTGAGAGTCTTCAACTGGAAGAACAGATAACTGAGATATAATAATATGAAAGGAATAAAGAAAATGCAGAAAAAGCAGTTCTTGTAACAGACAGAGGGCATAAAGAGAGATGGAAAAAATAATAGAAAATGAGTACTAGAAAAAAGTTCTTGTGATTTATATTGTGACATCCTTTGTACCAAAAAAATTACAGGACCAGGGACAATTTTTATCTTGGGAATACAATCCTAACCAAATCTTATTTCCCTCTCCTGTTAAGCACAGACTGCTCACAATTCTTATTTTCCTTAATATGAAAAAGTAATGCCTTTTAAAATAAGGTTGGGCTAGTCGTAGCCAGTGGTTAAACTTCTTGTATTTTGTACTCCAGGAAATGTTCAATCTATGCGTAAGTACAAGTTAAGTACTTATGAGGAAATCAGTATGGGCACACTGTGGTTCTGGAAAAAGTATGATGTCTATACCCTTAAGCTTTGTTATGAACACACTAAGACACTTTTTTAGATTTTTTTTATTTTTCGCAAATACTCCATTTTTGTTGAGATGGAATGTCTTTTTTTTGCCTGCTACTAATTATTTGCAATGCCAGACCCAGCACAACTGAAAAGGAGAAAGGAAAAAAAATCTTTACTATGTAATTCAGAAGATTTGCCTGTTAAAGATTACGAGCATTGCAATTATGGGCATCACAAACTCTAGGATTCATTTAACTACCCACGGATTTCGTTGATGTAGACAGATCTGATCAAATTACTCTGTTTCATTTTTAATTCAGTGAAGGATTAGTCAATAAACTCAACAGAATTAAGGCCTGAGAAGTTTATTTCACCCTAATGTAAACACATTTGTCCAAACTAATCACATTAAACTCTATTGAATGTATTGATTAGACTACGTTGACCATAATGGAAGGAGGCCTAAACAGCCAGCTCGGCTGTAGACAGATATATTCTATAACCAACAAACAGATGAAATGAATCCCACTCCCCAACTCCCTGTTCCAGTCAAACACCACAGAGTGAGATTTCCAATAGTTTAGTTTAATAGTGGAAATGGGTTGTTTATTGATGTAGTTTTCAAGTTTTTTGCTAGTTAAGCCCCGAGACAATCTGGGGTGTAGTATCATACCAATGATACTAACAAATCCTGCCAAGGAGTAGACAATCCTTGCAAAAATCTTATTCTCATTCTTACGAGTATACATTCATAGACCTTCTTTTATGATCTACAAAAAAAGAAAATGTGACAGGATTTAGCAATGAAACTCAAAATGAACAGTGAAAAAAATCTCAAAAAAATAAACAAATAAATAAACAAAATTCAAACACCCCCTCATTAACACTATGTGCATCATTAACTTCCAAAAAAAAAAATCACAATGAAGGAATCACTACGAAGGAACAGAGAAGCAATTTTCTGGAAAACTGCAAGCGATTGGAATCACTCACTTGCTTAGGGTCTCAGCTGCCCCATTCACCAAGACCCTTTGTTGTTGTGCTCTTCTTTCCTCTCAGCACTACAGATGAGAAACAATGAATTTGTCTATCAGTCACCAGCAGCACTCGACGGTGAGTTAGGGCTAGAGCAGACTAATGTTTTTATTCATTAATTGTGGCTGTTGTTTGTAATTCACAGATGCATTTCAATGTTTTCCTCTAAAATACAATTTTCTAATTCATACTTCTAAGAAAGTAAGAGTGTGTATGTGTATGTCCATGGGACACAGGATAATGCTCTTGTTCAACTGAAGATCCTCATAAAAAAATCTGTCTGCAAAAAGAGCCTTCATATATTAAAGCAAACCCTCAAGAGTGTTTTTATAGATGATAAAAACCCCCGTAGCAGACAATGTTTACTTTTTCTGATATTTTTGTAGTTATCTCTTGTAAAATTTTGTTGTTTCTTCTGTTGCTTGAACCTATGCTGAGTAAGAGAGTAAGTTATGTGCTTTCCGTGACAGGAAATATATCTTGTCATTTATAAATTGTTTTGCCACTGTATATTTAAATGGAAGATTTTGGTCTAAAAATATAGATGATCCAAATACGCACTCTCCAGAAACTACTACAAGACAAATTCTAAGGCTGCATAAATTTCCTTGTAAATACGGGGCTCCTCTTCTTATAAGAATCTCACTTTGCTTTGGCAAGAAGGTGAAATTTGTCCCTGATATAATATAGTTCTCTGGATTAGAAAAGTTCAACCAAAAATAAACCTGGTTCCTAGGTCTTCTGCTTTTCTTTTTGTAATAAATTTCATTTTTCTCAGTATGAAGAGCTCTGCACAGGCTTTCTACAGAAGACCTAATCTAGACTCTCAAGCCCTAGAAGTGGTTGTTTATCATTTTCTGCTTCATTTCAAAGTCTCACGTAAGACTTTCTGGTTTCTCAGCTCTCATAAGTACTTGAAATCTCAGGAAACTGGTTAGCCTCCAGTTATAATTCTTGTTGATGATGTTTGCACTCTGGTTTGTGCAGTAAAGTTCTAGAATAGAGTCTGAGAGCTGATTTTCCCTCTCTGCCTAGTGGCTAAATGTCAATGTGTTCCACTGTTAGGAAGAACACATTTGCCACGTTCTCTTATAAGGTAATTCACAGAGTATTTCGTCCCAAAGTCCCTGATGACTATCTCTTAATGCTTCTTGAAACACAATTTGTTAGTCCTGGAACCATAGAATCATAGAACCATCTGATTGGAAAAGACCTCTGAGATCAAGTCCAATAATACCTGTCTCCTTACTAAACCATGTCCTTAAGAAACTCATCTACCCGCCTTTTAAACACCTCCAGAGATGATAACTCAATCACCTCCCTAGGCAGCCCATTCCAATGCCTGACCACGCTTGCAGTGAAGATTTTTCCTGATGTCTAATCTGAATCTCCCCTGGAACAACTTACGTCCATTTCCTCTCGTCCTGTCACCTGTCACTTGCGAGAAGAAACCAACACCCACCTTGCTGTAACCTCCTTTCAGGTAGCTGTTGACAGTGATGAGATCTCCCTTCAGCCTCCTCTTCTCTAAGCTAAACAACCCCAGTTCCCTCAACCGTTCCTCATAGGACTTTTTCTCCAGCCCCTTCACCAGCCTTGTCACTCTTCTCTGGACACTTCCAACACCTCAATGTCCTTCCTGTACTGAGGGGCCCAAAACTGAACACAGTACTCGAGGTGCGGCCTCACCAGTGTTGAGTACAGGGGCCCACGATTCATTGGTCAGTTTCCTTTTGTCATATGACTATGAATAGATAGACAACTCCTTATTGTAAGTATTCTTTGTTTTCTAGAGATTACCAATTCTGAGGTGAAATTTACTTGATATTTTTTTTCCTTTCGAAGTTTTTTGTTCTTCAAATTCTTAAAGCATTTTATACAAATAGGAAAACTGTTCCATCTAACAGAAGATTTGGCCAAAAAAAAAAAAAAAAAAGTGTTTTGGGTTTACCTTAAGGTACAACCAAGCCCTGGAATATTCACTACATATCACTTGGAGAGAAACTAAGATAACATTTGGGGGGGGTTGCATTATTAAATTAAGTACATTTTCGTGTGTAATAGCCTAATCTTAGCACGTATCTTAGTACCCTTCAACTGTGAGAGGAAGTATCATAAATTATTCAAAATGCACACAGCCAAGAAAGCCATAACATATAGTATTTTGTTTTGCATGACCCATCCCTCCTCATTAGTGAATCAAAATTTCTCATATATCCCCTATTGCTATTTATTGCTCTTTAATGACTTAATAATCTAAGAGATCTCAGAGTCAATAGCTGATTATTAAGGACTATAATTTAATGCTAAAAAACAGTGGGAGTTTCGTAAACTTCTGAAGGAGATGGTATGGCAAGCCATATAATACTTATTAAAAGAAATTTCAGGGTTATTATACTATACAACTATTTGATATACCAGGTTGTCTTGTAAATGCCTCGGAAGAAGCTAAAAATTCAGTGGCACATTTTGAGATGAGAAAAAAGTAAAATAAAAAGGAGGGATAATCCTGATGTCTTTCTGAATGTAAGAGAAATGTGAACCAATAGCTTTGTGTGTGTGAACTACTAATGAGTGAAAAATACTCATTGTATTTTCACTCACAGGTGTGATACTGCCTTTAACTAACACGTGGCTTTACAAAGTCACTTGTGAAACATGGACTACGGAAAGAAATATAGGTAAAAATCACTGCTTATATTCATATTCGTGGCAAATCTCCCTTTTAGTGCGTTATATACTCTACTCAAAGACATTCTACTACCTCCTCTCTGATTTTCATAGGCAGTCTTTATCTGCCCATCTGCAATACATTTCTGCTCCATTAAGTTATTATAATATACAACCATGAAGATAATGCAGCTATATGTTATTACATTAACATTCTAGTCATCAACTCATAAATTCAGACTGAGCTAAAGACAGGACCTATTTTACCTGGGAATTTCTCATTTCAGAAGTAGAATATTCTCTTTCAAAATGTTTGAAAAGCATTTGAAATGGCAATTAATACTGCTCAAAAATACTATCCCAATGTGTTTTGCTTTTGTATACGTTTAACCTGTGTCTCAACATCCAATTTGGATGGAAAAAAGTAGAATAGAATAGAATAGAATAGAATAGAATAGAATAGAATAGAATAGAATAGAATAGAATAGAATAGAATAGAATAGAATAGAATAGAATAGAATGCAGTGCAATGTACTGCAATTATTTACTGGGAAGGGAACTAAAACAGTAATCTAGTCCAACTGTCTTACCACTTCAATGCTGGAGTAAAGTTAAAACATGTTATTAAGTACGTTGTCCAATCCCTCCTAAAACTCTAGTGGGCTTAGGGTATCAACCACTTTCATACGAAGATTGTTTCAGTGTTCAACCTGACCATTAAGGATTTGTTTCCTAATATCAATTCTGTACTAATACTGATGCATTTATGAGTAATCCCCTTGCAAAATTAGGATAAAATACTTTTAAAAATCCTGGGTTTAAAACCTAGAAATGAAAAGAATGAATATGTAAAACATATAACAAGGCAGGTCAGGAATCATCATTTAAATTCATAGAATTATGGAGTCACAGAATGGTTTGGGTTGGAAGGGACCTGAAAGGTCATCCAGTTCCAACCCCTCTGCCATGGGCAGGGACACCTCCCACCAGACCAGGTTGCTGAAGGCCCCATCCAACCTGACCCTGAACACTTCCAGGGAGGGGGCTTCCACAGTCTCCCTGTACAACATGTGCCAGTGTCTCACCACCCTCATCATGAAGAATTTCTTCCTAATGTCTAATCTACATCTTCCTCCTTCCAATTTAAAGCTATTAAAATCTTATCATAATAACGATGAGATTCTGTAACTGTTACAAATAGTAATAAAACGAAAAAACTTATCAAAAAGTTATTGGTCAGTCTAGGTTAGATGTTTCTTCTTCATCAGTTATCAGTAGCAAATGCTTCAGGAAAAGTCACAATGTAAGCTTTTTTTAGACGTATCATCCTCAGTTCCAGCAATTATCAGCTTAGAGAAGTCTTGAACCAGAAATCACCTCTAAATCACTTTATCACGAGAAATTTAACAGAACTCCATAGAGGAATTTTAAGATGACAAAGACTAAAATTTGACAGCAGAAATATTACATAAGGAAAGGATGCAACATAGAGGGACCTTGACAGTTGGGGTATGGTCTCTCAGATTTCTTGCAGAAGTTACTGCAGTCTTCTCCTCACTGGTTTTAGGGTCTTTTGGGCCTACTAACAGAAATGACCAGAAGCCCACAACCACAAGCCCTCTGAAATGAGAAACCTAGATTTCTTTTAAATAAGTAATTATTAAGTTACTTTCTATTTTGGAAATGTAAATAAACTATGTTATTTATTTTTTTCTGAACTAAATGTTTTTCATGGCAGATGTGCCATGAAATACAGGTAAGGAAACAAAAAACATACGATAAGAGAAAAGGACAGAGTAGCCTCTATATTTGGTGTTTTTTCCGATCACTTCACAGTAATGGAAATTCTTAACTAATAGTCATATTTACTGTACAGACGAAGCCCCAGATATACAGTTTGAATCTAGTTTGATGGTGAATATGTGGAATGGTGGTTTCAGACTTCAAGTAGGGATAGACAGTGGGCACCTTTTACATAAATGAAGCATACAAAAAGCAAGTTAATGCTTTAATAAGCTCTGCTTCATTCTCTTTTCATAGATTTCAGGTCACCATAGTTGCAAGCCATTTATTTAATGTCTTCCAGAGAGAGACCAGAAGGCCTAGCAAACAGAACATTTTTTCTTTCCTGCAAAACATTAGGATAAGAATAATCAAGCCACCATTTATATCATCTTTCCTTTAAACGAATTAATGACCTGTCACATCATTGCCTCTTTGAGATGTGACAGTGTTAACAACCCTCTTCCTACAGCAGAGGAAAAAGATGTACAAATAAGTAGTGTAACTGGTCAGCAGAAAAGTCATACAGTGCATTCAAAATTCTTGCATCCTGATTCCTACAATGGTAAACAATTGGTGCTCATCACCCCTAGTTCAAACTTCTGTCTGATGGCTAAAAAACCCACCAGTCATCTTCTGAGAAAGACAACCAGCACAGTATCAATGAAGGCTTAATGCAGCATAGAACTGCAATGTGAATGGAAAGTGTTAATGACATCAATGTCTTCATCCTAAACTGCTCTAGTCACATAATTTTATTTTATGTAGGAAACGCACTAATGCACATTGGTAACCACCCACCAGGGAGCTGAGGAAGTAAATCCTTCCAATAGGGTTCTTACCAGTCAGCGGGTGTGACTGAGAGAAAAGATTCATGAGTCCAAGAAAAACATGTCTATAACACTTCAAAACAAATAAGTAAAATAATCTGAGACCTTTTCTAGCTTCAGTGCAAGTTACACCTGCAAGTTTGAGATCTGCTTTTATGTTCCTTATAAAACAATCTATGTCTGGGTTATGTATCCTTCCCTGCAAGAGTCTTCATCATCCAGAATTCACTACGTCTCTCTCTGTTTTGTTTTCCTCGAATGAAGCAAGTAAATAATCTCTTTTTTTAATACCCATTCACAAATTGATACACACCCAAAGATATGTGGAAGACTGGAGGTACTCACATCCAGCAGTTCTGTGGTAGTTTAGACAATATCACGTGATCAAACTTAATAAGAGGTCCAGTACTGAAGCATGTGCTTATGCCGTTGCAAGTTTAATTACTTCTGTTTATTCTAATATAAGAGATTGTTTCTTCCAGTTATGAAATCACAGGTGGGTGGTCAAAATGTGTTTCCATCAAGGAGTAATTATTCATTGGCTGTTCATCTCACCAGACATGTTAGAAAAGCAAGGGAATTTTCTTCTAAGTGGATTCATTTTAAACAAGAGCAAAACTGTGTTGTTGTTATATTTTGTTTATAAATAATTAAACTTCAACTTGTTATACTGAATATTGTGCAAAGAATACAGAAATGTGCAATGTGCTTCTACTTATGTCAGAAGACAAATTAAAATCAGTGCAACTAGCACTATTCATCCCATGAACTTGATATTTCCATTTGTTTATGCATTGACTTTTTCTTAAGTCAGTAGTTTTGAGTCATAGCAGATAAGATTCATCCCTACTGATGCATAAAACCAGTTGTTGTATATCTATCTCCTCTAACAAATAGTTTTCTTTATTCTTATGTCACTTTCTTTAAAACATATAGCATAATCAGTGGAGTTGGCTGACCAGATATTGATATTTTTAGGAAAATATTTTCTTAAAATTCTCTGAACTACTTTGATTCTAGAAGGAGGCAAGCAATTTTCAAAGATGTTTTTACTGTTATTTCTAAATCTTTGTTCCAAGACGATCCATCTGATACTGCTATATCTCATATAATAAAAAAAAAATAAAGGTCTATTGAGAACAAAAATAAGCAGAGAAGACAGAGAGAGTGCATGGGGACTTAAGGAAACAAAGAAGCAGTGTTAGTAATTGTCATAGATAGTATTACAATTCCTCAGGTATCTCAATGTGAAATTATTAGGTTATTTTTACAAGTTTCAGAGTAAAACACTCTTTGAAAGAGGAGTTTAAAGAGGGTAAGGGTAACTCTTGCTTCCAAAACTCTGACTGTGTTATCTATCAATCTGCATGAATAACTGCATTTGTATATGTTCAAATTGCACATACTTGTCACTGCAGGTTTGCATTGCAGAACCAATATGCTGTGTAAATAATAAGAAAAGCTTTGGAAGATAAAATTCCCTATAACATGATGCTAAAGAAAGCAATATTACAATGACACATGGTCCTTATTTTGCTTTCATGCTGTTGCTGCTTATAACACAAAATCTAACTTTGATCTAGACGAGGAAAATTTTCCTTTATCAACTTTTATTTCCCAAAGTTTCTTTCTTTAATACGTCATTATTCAGCTACAGATGCATACAATCAACGCTTCATTATTTCAGGATGACAGTCACTCTCTAATTGTTTCACGTCTGATAAACGTTTCAATGATGGATGACCTGCCTCACTCTACAGAATTTTGCAGCTGAAAAATAAACTCAAGTTTAAGAAGTATTCCACAGGCTAATATACACCACCTATTAAGAACTTAAGACTTTATCTTTGTCTTTGTGTTCTTGTTTCTATTTTATACACGTTACAAAACTAGTGATCAGAGATGAACTCTTCTCTCATTCACTGTACAGCGTAAGTGTAACCCCTCTGCCCTGTTTTGAGATCTAGTCATTTTATGGAAAGGTCAATGTCAACATCAGCAGTATTCACTTACTTGATTCTAGAAGAGAATAGATTGAAATCTTGGAAGGATCTGAATCAGCGTTTTTCTTCTCCAAAGCTAGGTTTTCCAGATGAATAAAATTTGGAGTGACACAAACCTGGGAATAAAAAATAAAAAATAAAATATAATAATATTAATATTAATATTAATAATAATAATAATGTCCTTTTTTATTAGATTTGTGCCTTTGAAAATGAAATGAGTTACTTGGATGATCTAGCAAAAATTGATGCATTAACACTGTCTCAGCAAAGAGCAACCAACAGCTGTTAGCCAAATTGCTGTCCTTGTGGGTTTAAAAAAATTTCATTATTTTTAAAGGATTTACCTATTTTCCTGTTCATCCTCTTTCTTGTTTCTTGCTCCAAAATCTTGTCTGATTTCACTTGACTCTGAAATTTTGTTTACATCTAAGCTATATCATGTTGGGAGCTTACAAGCAGAAGTGTTTGATTAGTGCCAAATTTGCGTAAATATCTTCCTCATCTTCTAAAGAAATACACTTTGGGAATAAATATCACTTTGGTATGTATACTGAAGTTCCATTCCTTTTTCTTTTCCCTTTAATATCTCCTGCCAATTTTGAGGCAATATGCTAGTCATCCTCTAAAAAACCAAAAGCACAACAACAAACCAAAGCCTATTTCTTACCTTCATTCTCAAGGTCTTTTGTAAGTCTTTGTAAACCTTTGCTTCAAACAGCTTGCTCTCATCTTTTAGAACCTGTTTCAAACATGGAGACAGAAAATCCAGTGATGTGCAAAACTGCAGCTTTCTTTCCTTTCAACTCTTTCCAAATGATTTTTCCAGTTGCAGTGCCAAGAAACAAGTAACTAGTAATGGTGGGTAGAAAGTCAGTAAGGACAGCTAATAAGTATTTTACAAAAGAAATGATATTGTGTTTTTTCCAAGTCTGAGACTGAGCTCTCAGACTGTCTTATTATTTGTCGTGTGAATTATTATTGTATTGCTGGTGCCATCACTGTGGGATAAAATAATAGTAATTTTCTGAGCATGGTTATGACAGGGAAATCTGTTCCTTTTTAAGTGTGCTGAAAAGAAGCTTGATGGGTCTTTGAGAGGACAATGCTTATCAATAAAAGAACTGGTATCTATCCAGTTACTATTTGTGACTGACCAAAACCATTTTATCAGGCCATTTAGATGCTAAAAAAAGATGGGTAATCAGACATCTCCGTGAAGATCTAAAGCCCTGGCTATCAGTTTTGGTATCTAGTTTCACTTCCTTGGTCTCCTAAATTACACTTGTACCTTTAAACTAGTTCTTTGTCCAACATCACACCACTGTATTTTCCCATTTGGGCACCTGCCAGACTTTATTAAATACTATTTCTCGTACCTTCAGAAAGTAGGTGGCTTTATTTCTAGAAATACTGAAATACTGGGGAGCAGGAAGGGATGATACACCAGTAGCATTCGTGTTTGTTAGCTGGACAGAGGATCCTGGGACTATGCTTGTACCAAGTCACAAAGAGATAGACCTACCGAGCCGGTTTATAGCCTACTAAATCTCATTTCAAATTCTTTTTTTGACATTACTCTGGTTTCTTCCACTATTTGCATTGTAACTTATAGGTATGAGGATTAAAAATATCTTAATTTTAGTAGAGGCCAGTAGAATTATTCTTCAAAGTCCAAAATCCTGTAAGAACTTTGGCACACTGGATGGTAACAAAACACATGCTAAATTGCAGTTTGTATTAATTAATCAGTACGTTTTCGTTGAAGCAACACAAAATACTCTAGATTTATTTAAAAAAGTATTATGATGGAGTTTTTGGTGAAGGAAAACTATGAAAGAATGATAATGAGGAGAACAAGAAGAAAATACATATTACATCATCTTGAGAACTCTCATCCTGTGTTTTTTTTAACATACAAAATAACTTGTTCCGGATTTTTGACTGTATAAACAGTCCTGTTTATTTCCTGGTGGAAATAATATATCATCAGTATAAAGGAAGCTTTTAAATTGTTGACATATCCTTTAAATGTCAGGTTGGTGAAAGCATGGTAGTTTTATTCAAGCAACCTATTCTCCATTCTATTTAGTATTCATATGTGGTTTGCAAATCATCAGAGTATTTTTTTGCATTTCTAGAAACTCAGACACCAATTAATGACCCAATAGTATATTCCTAATGCACTCTTTCAAGCTGATTAGTTCTTATATTTATTGCAATTCTATACTATAATGCAAAAAGTTGATTTTGTTGGAACTGGGAGGTTTAGAGATTAAACATGTCAACTTTAAAATATCTACCAGCAATAAGTAAGTTGATTGCTTTAATAAATAAAAATGAAGCCACAGAAAATAGGTTTTATTGCAATTTTGCTCAACCTCAATACTTCATGACTCATTTTACTGTGTTTTCCATATCTTTGAGGCAAAAATAAATGAGAAAGAAATAACACATGAAGATTATAGAAATGCAAAGAAAGTTCATATAATTACCATTATCTTCAAAAGTGTTCCTAAACAATGACAGCTGACAGTAACTTTATTCGGAAAGATAAAATAAAACTGATATTTTTACAATTACACATTGTTGCATAACAGACTCTAAATCTGTGAAGAACTCAGCATGTGGTTTAGTTTACTAACCAGGGAGCCTATTACACTTAAAGATCATTTTCATGGTTATAGGTGCACAAAAGGGGTTTGAAATTGTCAGGAACAGCTCTGAGCATTGCTGCAGGCAGAAATACAAATGCCAAGTTAACATTTAGGTCAAAGCAAGGGGTCCAGGGCAAAGGGCCTTCCCAGAAGGGACTGCCTTTGAGTTTTAAACACCCAAGATTCCCTAAATCCTCTGATTTACATAAGTCATTTTGTAAATAGTAGTATGTAAATACACACAATTTTGGTTTCAGACGAGGACTCATATACTTCCTATAAGGCCTCCTACCTATGCAAAGTATACCCTTGTGCTAGTATTTCTTTAAATTTGTGCAGAAAAGGTATTTCCACAGACAGATTTTCCACTACAATGTAATTTTATCTCTGTAGTTTCTGCTATTTTCCAATGATAAAATTTACTATAATCCCAAAATGGGCATTCAGTTCAAAATTTACAGTAAGGTGTGATGAATTTGGTCCTTTATGTGTAACTTAAATCTTTAAAGAAACTGGAGTCTCATGACTACATGCTATTTAGAGTCTGAATATTAACCATTTAATATGACAGCACCAATATAATTTTCATGCTTCTACCAGGAGCAGAAGGAATGAAGTTTCAAACATTTGAAAGACTGAATGATTGATCTACAAAAAAATATTCTTCTTTCACTTAATATTTTTACTCTTCATCAAAATGGGTCTTTCACCAGCTTCGTATCACTTCAATAAAAAGTAAGTGATCTAGGTTGCTTCATCTATGATCAGAATTTCTTATGAATGGAGTTGTGAGAAAGGATTTTAAAACAGATTCATATCTGCAGCCAGACATAATTACAACATAAATCCCCCTTTTATCAATGCACTTATGGAAGAGAGAGTAAAAATATTCTCCCTTGACTTCAAAATATGAGGCTCTGCCCCGCCAAATAAGAAAAAATTGGCTGAATTACAGCATCAAAAACATTCTTTCTTTTCCATACCTGCACCAAACCAGAACCTGAATCCTAAAATCTGTATTCTAAAACTGCCCCCAGTTTTATATATTACAGTATACTTATACTCATTTCCTCACATAGAGAAATGAACAAAAATTACCTGTTTCCTACATCTGATGAAAAGAATTACGTATTTTCCTAGGAAACTCATATCACATTCTTTTCTTGCTTTATGAAATAAAATGAGGTGCTGAAACAGTCAGAGAGCCACACTGTTTAGAAGCCAAATAAATATCTGTGAAGAATCTTTACAGTTTAAGTGAAAGAGAGGAAATAAAAAAAAAAGATAATTTAGGTAGATGGAATTTAATTACCTGAACAGGAATTTAACCATGACAGTAGGGCTAACACTCCTACTGTTTCCATGTTTCTGCAATTGGTTATTTTAACAACCTTATATTTGCATATTTCTTAAATGAAATCTGAGGCAGAACAGTTAGAGGTGAGTATTGTTGCTGCCAGTATAATGCATTGAACCAGTATTATTTTTTGCTGCTTGTGTGTGCTCTAGTGTATACAGTCTTACAACATAGTCTGTAAATTAATTTCTAAGGCATAGAAACAGTGGTTGGTAATTATCAAATTTAGATTTACATCTTCTAGTCAGCCCAGGTGGAAAATTGAGCGAAATGCAAGACTTCATTGAGCAACCAGATTCTGCATCTCTGCTGAGCTGTCCTCAGTCAATAAATTATACAAAAAGAATCCTATTTTGTTAGCAAAAGCAAATGGCACAATCTTTTAGCAAATTGCTACGCAAGCAATTGATCACTTTTTTTTTTTAATGAACAGGAGTAAATTGCCCTGTATATTTTAACATTTTATTCTAGTCAGAAAACAACAAAATTTGAAATATCAATCTGTTGCTCTGTGCTAATCACAAAATAGAAATGTTTCCTCCCTAAGCTGTTCCCTTCCTAAGTCATGCATTTTTTTTTTCAAAGGTAGTCAAGATGAAGATAACATTGGTCCTGTGTATACTGTAGATCATTCTGTCAGATAAACTTCATTAATGCTAAAACATGAGCTCAGAAAGGAAAAAAAAATGTGGACATTATGCTATTTTCTAACTCGCTCAATCCCTCTATATATTTCTTAGTTCTATTTGGATAATACTAGAGGCCAGAAGTAACCTTTGTGTGAAGTTCCTGGCACAATGTTGATTTAACCACAAGATCAATGCAGACCATTTAAAAGCAAAAACTAATCCCTGCAGTCATCATTCCCTATACCTACTTTATTTCCAGCATTTTGTGTGTCCAATTGTTTGTTTGAGGAAGGCTTGCTTTGTTTATGTGGCTACATTGCTTAAGTCTTAATAAAACTTGAAGAAAAACTTAGCTGAAGTGTCAAATGTGCTCTGCATATTTGCACATGGAAATGTGAAATTTAGGTTTGCCTTCTTCTAAATACAAAGCCCTCTCTGCTCGTTTGACATCATCCATGCCAAACAAGAAGTGCACCTAAGGGAAAAAGTTTTGGTTTTAAACACTAATAAAAGAAAACAGTTGTTCTAATTCCTCAGAATATTTATGCAAAGAAGGAGACTTTGTGAGCATTGTGTGTAGGTTCAGAGCCTCAGAACTGATCAGCCATTGCGTGCGTTCACTATAAATCGTGTGGGTTTTGCAAAGATATCTTCTAACAGGCTTGATTTGGGGCAAGGCAAAGACAACCTGTATCCCAGAGGCAGACATTTTCAGAGACCTGGAGAATCCCTGAAAAAAGGAAGATGGGGATGGATATCTGATGCAACAGCAAACCGATACACCACCTTCCCAGCTGTTCTCAACCAGTATTTTTACAGAGAATAAAAGAGGCCTGAGATAGGGGATGGCAATGGCTTTGCCAGTTGTGAGAAGAGAGCAGAGACAATGGCAAGTTCTGTTTTTTGAGAATTTGAAGTTCCCCTTTTCTGCTTAATGTTCTTTCATTTTTAAATAGCTGTTAGGGAAAGGTGAAAACATCTCAGCCACAAGCATACAGATATTTAAAGCCAATAAGTAAACTTTCAGAGTGAATGTCATGGGATTTATTTTCTCCATCAAAAAAAAAATACTCTCATAAGTAAAATACAATCTTGTCATAGACATATAGAAAATACAAGATCTCATTTTTTTACATAAATGTGACAATGAAAGAACTACAGAGATGTGAAGCAATCTGAGAATATTTTATTGGAAAGTTGTGTTTTTTAGTTTTGAGTGGGATTATCCCAAATCTTCTCTTCATTAATTATATGTCTGCATACAAAATCAAATATGATTTAAAAGAATTTTTAAATTAAACATCAACCAGTATAGTTTAAGTAGCACTGATCCTCCTGGGTTCAAGAGAATAGCTTTTCCCTTGCAATTGGCAACATGAATACTCAATCTCTTTTAGACTTATTTTCTGTAATAATTATTGTTTTTTCAAAAATCACATCAAATTTACTTTTTATTATTTTTACTTTTCATCCATTTCTGATTGAAAACAGATGTCAGCCATTATTTATTTTTTTAAAAAATATTGTTTCATATTTTTGACCACTTCCATGAACATCTCATTAGCTAAAGAACTTCAGCTTGTTCCATTAATTATTGTTGCGTCTAATAACCTCCATTAAAATGAACATTTCAGGAATATTTAGCAGCTCGAAGCAAATAGGTAATATTTGTTTAAAGAATATGACCATAATGTTGGGTCTTTATCACAGCGATTCATAGCTACAGAAGAAAAGAAATCTAAAATTGTACTCTTGAAAATAACAAAAAAAAGTACTTTGCGAATAAAAAGCAGGAATATTTTCAGAGAAGACTTAAGATTTTCTTCTCCATGATTTTGAAATGAAATATATTAATCCCAGGATCAGAGACTATATTCAATGGAATAACTGCTTGATTTGTGACTTATTATAATCAAACTTGATCTTTATAGCTGCATAAATCTATTAATATTATAATAATGCTGATCAATTAAAATACAATTGCCTCACTAGGAATTGATTGCAGTAGTATCAAATAAACCAAAATTAGAGCTCAGATGACCCTTTAAGTCCCAGACCCAGAACAAAGCTAAATGTTGTTAAGCCTGATTGAGATTACCAAGAGTATACTGCTATCAAGATCCCTCTCACAAGAAAACACTGTGGTGAACAACACTAATTTATATTACAGATAGCTGTAGAGCAGAAGGGTCAAGGATTCCTCAGGAATGGACATTTTTAATTATCCACCAACTGAGATTCAGGCAGCTATAGTCTATAAAATAGATGGCTGATGGCATCAAAGTGCAGGAACACAGAATAGTATTGTTATCTCAAAACAGCAAGATGTTGTCACATTTCCAAAGGAGAGGAATTCACTAACACAGATCTCTTATCCTTATTGAGTTACAATTTACCCTACAAGCCTTTTAGCTTACTTGATTTGTATATATACCATAAAGTGATAGTCAGCGTGTGGAAAAGGATCAGCATTTTACTTGCAAAGAATCCTACCAAATGATATTTACGAGGAACATTTCCCTCAGAACAATTAATATAAATGCATTTCTGTCAACATGAGTAAGCATTGCATGAAATGGGAAGAACTTATTTTAATTCTTTCATGGTTAAACCATTAAGTAACCCAAATAGAATTCCTTTTCTCTAAATCTGCTTTTAAACTTTGTCATTGCCCCAGTAATTAATTCTGCAGTGGCTGATAGGTACATATCTTAAATCAGTATTGCATTTAAATCAATGAGGGTATTACACAAATTCACCATGCCAGTATCTGAAAATTACATGACCATCCATCAGAAATCAAATGAAATTTCTTCACTCTCTGAAGAAACAGCGAACAGACAGAAAGGATGACCTGAGAACTGCATGGCTGTGCACAGGGACTGTGTGGTACACAGGGAAAATTTTAATGTCCAGCCCAGTTGCTCATGAATGACTTGAGAAACCGGTGAAAATGTGCCATCTGATTTACCATAATTTTGTGTCAATTCAGTCAAGCCTGTAAAACAGTAAGTATGCCTGGAGAGCAGAGCATATACCTTTGCCTGATACCTATACCTTCTTCCTGCCCCAAACCTAGATCTCCAACATGCAGATCATGCTTCTGCCTCATGGTTTATCCACAGACACTTTGGTAACCTTCCCAACACACATACACGTACCTGCACAACAGAGTAAATCAGATTATATTATCTCATTACATCTTCTATATTTTGTGTACTACCAAACAAGGAAGATGCTTTAAACAGGAACTTCACAGTGCATTTTCCCTTCCAACTCCATCTCTTACATAGTTGAAGAAGTTCCACAGGATGAGGGAGTTCATGGCTGAAGGAGTTGGCATTAGTATCTCTAGCTGTAAAAGTAGATAAAGACTGTCAGTCTTACCTGTCAGCACCTACTTGATGCAGTTGTTTATCAGGTAAGAGCTGGTTAAATGAAAGTTTAAATAAACTTAACTCTTTAAGAGATAATGTGTCTTAATCCTTCTACCAAAAGATCTCTATTATGTATAAATTCATATTTTGATTTCTGCTGAGGTAATGTATCGAGTACAAACTGCTAGATATAATGGAGATGATTATATGATATTTAATTAAAGAAAGTGAAAATCCTTTTGCACTGCCTACAGTATGGTAACATTAACTGTTCATCCTGTTCAGTTCATCCATATTCAACCAATCATCTTCCTCCAAAATACACCTAAGTCCAGCTTTGCCATGAGTAACCACACTTTTACTTTTCAGTTCACAATCAGTTATGGTGTACAATGCTGTCAATAGGAGATTTCTATGAAGTTATTCATTTAAGACCATCTAACTAACTTTTGAGGGCTCTCAACTCCCATTCAACAATTCATGGAAATTACAGAGAAAACTTGGGTGTTTATGGATGTCTCCAGTTCTAAATCCCAATACGAATTCCCTAGAAACCCCACTTCAATTTTTCACAATGGTTTGTGTTGATATAATCAATTGAACACAATAGTGATATCATCTCCAGGCATTTAATACTAGGTGGGCGCCACTCAAATAAATGCTGAGAAATTAATTTTAAAAATGCTCTATAGAGAATGGAAAGCTGAGGCTTGAGTAAATTGCTTCATTAAGGTGTCATCTACACTATTTTGCCAAAAATACCATCTTGGATAGCCACACCAGTCTTGCTAATGAGAAACAGGACCTACACTAGGCATAAGGCTGTTTAGCCAACAAATCGGATTGCTGTGCAATAATCCGGGTTATCTTAAAGGGTACAATATAACACACAATTAACTGTGCCCCCAGTTAATAAAGTCAATGGAAGTTAGAGAGAAATTCATAGTACACTGAAATATTTACTAATGAGTAATCAAAATGATTTCAGTCTAAACTCGATTGGCTTTAACAAATGATTTAATGGCTCAGTAGTGGAAGTTATACTACAAGTGCTTGAAATCAGATTATATGAAGCCTGGTTTATGGTAGTAAGACAACAGTTTGTCCTTTTGGTTTTCAGCTTGAATGGGGAAATGAATTTAAACCAGGAAAGACCTCTTCTATGTCTTTTCTCAATTAAGGATGCTGAGACAAGTTTTACTTCATTCTTTCAAGTAGACAATGATACATAACAACAAAGCTGATAATTTAATCAGAATTATGAAAGTCTACAGATATACTATGTCCAGGTTTTGGCCTTCCTTAATAATTTTAGACTAAACTTGATTACTTAAAACTGTATTAATTACTATATTTGTAGTTTTCAAAATCTTTATCATTTTATGTTTATGTTTAAATTATTTATTAGTATGTTTGCCTGCAAGTACATTTATACACACATTTAAGAAGTCTACATATTTTATACAAAATATTTTCTACTTTTCTTATCTTTTCTTTCTTTCAGCCAAATGCTGTCTAGTAAGCCAAGCTGAAATTTATTTCAAGATGCATGATTTTAGTGAAATCTGAAGTTTAAAATTTTTTTTGTTATAGATTAACATCTTAAAATATGTCCCCTTTATCCAAAATTTATCTACTAGAAATCCCTAGAAAATACTTCTGACATGCTGAAGCACCCTTGAACAAGTGAATATATATGCACATTTACAGGTAAACTAATTTTCTTTTTTTAATGGAAAGTTTTGACTGCCCACTCTTATCATTCCATTACACCAGAGGAGCTTGCTGTGACCTAAATCATCTAGGCTGTTAGGAGCTATTTGAACTACTACCACTGCTTATTGTCCCAGTAGTTTTCATTTTTCTTTTAAATCTCTGTACGGTATAAGTAGCTATAAATTCAAAACCACTGTTAAGTGTCTGAAACTTATTTGCTTTCTCCCAAGTAACATTTGAGCAAACTCAAAGAAAAAATAGCAACCCCCAAATACCTTTGGTTCTGATTGAGTAACAATAATGATATCTGCTTTTCTCTATAAAACAGAAATCATTGATAACATCTTGAATCAGAATCTTGAAAAAGAATCAAGGAACAAACCTGCAATCAAGAAAGAAAATAGAAAGTACACGACATTTCTTCATAATGCAGTCTAATGACTACTTGAGTCAACACAGAGCGTTGATATCTTGACAGAAGACCTTCTACTTGATTTTATTAGTAAATTGAGTATAAAGAAAAAAATAATGACATATGACAAGATTTCTGTAGTTTGAGATCAGAAATATCTCAATCATTTCTAGCTACCTACACTCATTAATCCAGTGATCGGTATGGGTGAGACCAGGAACTACAGCAGCTATATCTTTACCAGGAAGAATAATATATATATACACTCAGTTTGGTGTAAATCTCACTTTACCAAATGTTTCTCTAAGTAAGATAGTTGCCTAAGCAATGGAAGGAAATACATTCTTTCATAATCTAATATAACTGAGCCTAAATGATCACGTGTACTATACTAATGCTTATTCCTCTGTTGATTATGAAGAAAGATGTACTGGGTTTGCCTGGGACAGAGTTACTTTTCCTTATAGTAGCTTGTATAGGTGCTATACTTTGGGTTTGTGACAAAACCAGTATTGATATACAGGGATGCTTTTGTTATTGCTGAGCAGCGTTAACAGAGTCAAGGTCTTTTCTGCTCTTCACTCTTCCCTGTCAGTGAGCAGGCCAGAGGTGCACAGAAGCTGGGAGAGGACACAAGATGAGACAGCTGACCTCAATTGACCAAAGGGATATCCAATATTGTATGTTGTTGTGGTCAGCTGTAAAAGCATGGGGAAGAAGAGGGAAGGGGAGGCATTTAGAGTTATAACATTTGTCTTCCTGAGTAACCCTTAAGCATGATAGAGCCCTGCTTTCCTGGGGATAGCTGCATACCCACCTGCCGAAAGGAAGTAGTAAATAAGTTCCTTGTTTTACCTTGCTTCTGAGCATAGATTTGCTTTATCTATTAACAGTTTTATCTTAACCCATGAGTTTTCTCACTTTTGTCTTTGAGTTTCTCTCCTCTATCCTGTCAGGGAAGAGTGAGCAAGTGGCTCTGTGGAACTGAGCAGTCTGCTGGGTTTAACCCAAAACCGATGGCCAGTTCACATGCAAATCTCTATACATTAGATACTAGGAAATCGATCCATTTTCCAACACAGGCATTTGTTTGTACTTAAAACACATCAGGGTAAACGAGGTTACCTATTTCAACAGAGAATCTCTTTGTGACACGCCATAGCTTTTGCATCTTCATTCAATTCACTCTGCAAGATGGGATGGGATGGGATTCAACATCTGACATACAGATCAAGCCTGAGTTACTCATGGAGATTTCTTCTAGTGACAGTAAAGACAGACAGACATTACAATAGTGCAGTTTATGCATCATGCCTTCGATTACTTCCCTGATGGAATACATTTGCCTGAGTAAAGGCTTCTTTTCCCACAACTTATAAAATGCACTTACAAGTCTAGTTTTAGAACTAACTGAAATAATTCAGTGCAAAATTTTTAGTTTAAAAATGAGTTGATCAAGTATCTTTTAATATTTATGAAGAAAATAAGAAATCTCCAAATATGCAAGAGGAATTCTGAAACACATAGGATCCATGTTAGCTAGGAATTTTGCTTCATCTTGCAGTCATTAAAAAACCAGCATGTTAAGAGTTTCAACGCTCAGATGAAAAAGACATTCAAGGACCAAAGGGTGATTATGCCTAAGATAATGATGTGGAGGATGAGGGCATTAGCTAAATTCACATTCATGCTTTAATAATTGCTTAGATTATCCAGTTCACAAGTGACTTAGAGTTAATAACAACCAGGTCAGCTGATTAATAACAGTGCTTTTAATTTTACCCATGTTGTTCTTTCCCAGCCCATTTTTATTCAAAGCAGCCTCACCTGAGTGACATTGTTCTTCTGTTCTTTACAGTAATTTCTAAAATTCTATGCAGATGATTAAATATTATATAGGAAATAAACTAGCTACAAAGGCATTAACAAGCAAAATAGTTCCTTTCTTCAGGAAAAAAAGAAATTTAAAAGTAAAAACTAGGTATTTCTATACAGAAAGGCATTGAACGGGAATTTTGCAGGTTTGTAGCAGGCTTTGTGTGTGTGTGTGTTTTATTTTGGGTTTGTTTGTTTGTTTGTTTTGTTTTTTTCCTGAAGATACTTGTTTGCAATATGTGAAATTCCAGAATGTATTTTTATTCATTCAAACTCATCTCCTTTCCCCAATGCACATATTTTCCCACCAAACTACTTTCAGCTTATTTCTTAAAGACATGTTTTGTCCATGGGCAAAAAAAGAACCTGTGATCTCCCCCTGCACACAGAGCAGAATGTCCTGCAGTGCATGTGGGTGGAATTGAATGCCAGAATATGCAGGGCAGCAATTTATACCACTTCCCCAGCCTCTACGAGTAGAAATTTAAGACTGCCTGAAAGATTGGCATTTTCCATTCGAGGTAGAACACCTATTGGATTGTATCTTGCTCAATAAAAAAAAAAAAGTATTAATACAAATTAACAAAAAAACCCCACACTGTTACTAAATATCTGTTTTAGAGAAAAGTGGAGTAGAAAGAGAATGGTAGGAAATTCGACCTTTGAAATCCTGGTGACACTGCTTCGTTAATTTCTAGAAAAGAGCTCAGTATTACAGTGATGATGTGGTATAAAAGAGAGAAGAGAATGAGAGTAAGAACAAGGGAATTTGCTGGCCCTGTGAACTGGAGTAAATTGTATTTTCTCTATCTCTGGACTAGCCAGCATAATACCAAAAAAATATTTTATACATTAGAAAGGTAGAGAAAATGTATTTTTTTAAAAGTATGAAATAATTTATATAACTTTTTCTTACTCTTGACTTTCTGATTGTAGAGGGTTTTATTAAAATAATTTATTCTGAAACAGTTTTGAAACACTACAAATTGATGTATTAATTGACTTTTATCAGGAGAATACAATTACCTGGCAGTAAATCCTGTATAATTATGTTATTCAATTCAATTCAGCACATAGTTTTACAACAGACATAATGTAAACACAATCAGAATTATATCTTCTATTCTCTGTTCTAAACTATTTATAACATTTTGTAACTTTCAATAACAGTATAATGTGGTAATGCTGCTAGATGTCAATTCATACAAGTAAAAGATTAATAAAGACATTAAGAATTATGAGAAAAAGCAAGTCTATAAATGAATAAATATTTCTGCAAACACGTACAAATACTAGAACGAAAGATAGCTGCTTCCAGATTATCATAACTGTGTTTTGGATTTTTCATGAGGAATAAACCAGCTGTCATTACCTCTTGCGAGTGGGCAAAGTGTGTTTGTGTGCGGGGGTGAACTCTACTTCTGTGCCAGGTTACAAGGACTTGTACTGTCCTGCACTTTTTCTTTCCTGGTTGGAGCAAAGATCCTTTTTGCTGCTCCTCCTAAACACTGTGAATCGAAAGAGAAAATATATCACTGATTTGGGGATATTTATAGCACTAGATCAAGAGAAAAGAGTGATGGAAACAAGAGCAAGGGAAATAAAGGAAAAAAAATTGAAGAAAAGTAAAATTTTTCACTCTCTCTGATGTGGCCCATGTTCTCTTTCCTCCCTAGCACCACCGGACTCCCCATACAATGTGACAGAAAAGAACCTGTGCCTTTTACAGCTGTCATCACAGTGTTTACCTTTTGTATTTTCCCCATGTACCCACAGTTACTAGAGAAGCAAAAGAGTGGCACTCGGAGTCCTCCCGCAGCATGGGGCTTGTCGGACTTACTTCTAGTCAAGAATGGAGATGTTTCCTTATCTCTGGTAGGGGTCTTACCTGGTGGGATATGAGAAATGTCTGTATGGTGTCAGTGGGTCTTTCTTGAACAGCACAAAATGCTACAAACAGTAAAAGTAAAGGTATGTTCAATCCAGAGAGATACTTGGAAAAAAAACATAAGAACAAGACATTTTATGTGTATCTTAAGGTCCTAGCAATTCTGAACTGAATATACTTAAAATTAAGCCTTCAAAATATTATGGGTGATTTCTTTCTGTGATATAGTAGATAAATAATTGCATCTTTTTTTTCCTGTTCTTTAGGAAGTGACTAATTGCTCTGAATATTTAACTATAAAAAATTACCAAAGCAATAGTTATTTTCCTCAAAATTGGGGTCAATACTGAAAGTGATAGAAGTCCAAGACAACAGCTGAATTTCTCCATCATCCTTTTCTACCTCCTCAATGCTCATGAAAGGAGATGGCCACTGTTGTGAAAACCCTGATTCCAAATTCAGTGCTTGTAATGGATCTGTGTTTTTTGTGGTTTGGTTATTAAGAACAGAAGAGTCACACAAAAGTATACACATAAATAAATAGTATTCCATCTTTCTGTATAAGATTAAACTGTAGTATGTTGGAAACAGGGATTCTAAAGAGTGATTTCTCATTCAACTTTCTTTTCAACTCCACTGTTTTTTTCTTCCTGGCAGTCTTTCAAACAGATATGGCTATGATTCAGTCTTTAATTGGATGAACAATTAGAAGTTAGTTAGTTAGAATTAGAAATTAGAAGGCATTCATCTTTATTTATTTGAACTCTGAGAAACTGACCTGGGATTTGCTAGAGAAATGGACATCCTAGGAAATTTCCTATCATCTCTTGGGCATGTATATTACTGATACATGGGTGTCTCCTGATAGATTTTTTGAGAGCCTGATGCTTAAATTTATTAATATTTGGAAAAGAAATAGTTTTAAAATTAGTCTAAAATTCATGGGAATTAGAAACAAAATGAAAAAGGAGAATAATAGGCCAGCATGAAGCTTTTAATTAATCTTTGTCTTAGCCTGGAATGTGGAAAATGTCAATTTGTGCTATTTTCATGAAGGATTAGACCAGTAATATGTGCAGCCCATTTAGCTTTGAAATAAAGCATAAAGAAAATAAAAATGAGGACTTTTGATTCAATGTGACATTGAAGGGGAAGAGAATTAAACAGTTATTAAATGGAGCTGGCTCAACTGCCACCATTGGAGGTGACCCTAACAAAATACAGCTGGTTTAACCAGACACCATCTATATCCCCAAGCCACATTCATAGCAATGTTTGCCAAAATGAGTATTCAAACAAATGCCTGGAAATATTCTGTGGACCGTTGTGCAGCCCAGAATATCCCATTTGTTTCACTGAAACATCAAAAACACATTGGGGAAGAAGTCAAATGAGTTAACTGAGGGAATTCTGGCTTTGTGTCATCCATAATTCATCTCTTGTACCCTTGAGTAGAGATCCAGTTATAAAAAGGATGAGAAGAAAACTGAATGTACACTAGATTACTGGTTTATGAGGCCCTAGCAGCAGCTTGGGTTCAGAGAATGAGCAGGGACTCACATTTGCAACAGTATTTGTTAAGCAAGTCTCATGCCCCAGGTTCAGAAAAAATATTTGTGCCCATATCAGCCAAATTTTCCTTATTTCCTTAGTTGTTTCATTAGAGAAATGTGACATCTTTAAAGAATTTGTACATTCGTTGAAGGGATTAAGAGATCAGGCAGAAACTTTATTACTATTAATAATAAAAATCTAATTGATATGGGGGAAAGAAAACTGAAATAGGGTTAAAATCATCAGTATATGTGGATTTGGTCTATCCATGGTCCTTCAGGTTTAAGCCCAAATCTTCTTTTTGAATCCACTACTGATCCTAAGTATTGTAAACTTTCACTTTTTCAGTAAGTTACTTCCATTCCTTTCTTAGGGAACTTGGGGCCTAATTGTTTCCTTTCCTTCTTGAAACAGCCAACAGAGGAAAAACTCTATGAAGTACCGACTTTTCCCTCCACATCTTAGCTTCTAACTTTCCAAACAGATGATGTATAGTTTCTCTCATGTACTTCAGATCCTCCCAACCAATATGTAACTGCCGGCAGACCCACTCTTAAACCCAAAACATATTAGGCTAGAAGACAACATAGGAGAAACATTTTGGAAAGAAAGAACAGAAAACTTTTCAGGATGTTTGGCGAAAATATTCTGCTTTGGAAGAATGAAATCTGAAAGGTCTCTTCCTCTCTCTTCTGCTTCTTTTTGAAGGACTAGGGAAGCAATCCTTCCCCTATATTCAGCATTGGTGAGGCCACACCTCAAATCCTGTGTTTAGTTTTGGGGATCTCACTACAAGAAGGGCATTGAGGTGCTGGAGTGTGTCCAGAGAAGGGCAAAGAAACTGATGAAGGGCCTAGAGAAAAAGTCTTACGAGGAACAGTTGAGGCAACTGTGGTTGTTTAACCTAGAGAACAAGAGGTTGAGGTGAGACCTTATCACTATCTACAACTATCTCAAAGAAGGTTGTAGTGAGGTGGGTGTTGGTCTCTTCTCCCAAGTAACAAGGGATAGGACAAAAAGAAATGGCCTCAAGTTGCACCAGTGAAGGGTCAAAGTAGATATTATGAAAAACTTCTTCACTGTAAGGATTGTCAGGCAGTGGGATGGGTTGCCTAGGGAAGTGGCTTTGTTACCATCCCTGGAGACATTTAAAAGATGGGTAGACAAGGTGCTCAGGATTATGGTTTACTAGTGGACAGGTATAGTTGGATTTGATGATCTCAGAGGTCTTTTCCAACCAAACAATTCTATGATTTTATGAATAGCTCCTTTCACTCTCTCAAGTGCACATATCCTGTCAACTTCAAGGCAAATTTCTGGCTGTGGAAATGACAGTGACAAAAACTTACAGAACTTAGCAGAATCACTGTTAAAATAGAGTTTTGTTGTTAGTTTCTTTAGACATAATATCATAATTTTTTTTTTCAATTTTTTTATTTTCTGGGTAAGGAAAGTGAAATCTGCTCTTTAAGGGACATCCAAATCATCAAAAGGTCTTGGGGGCATTCTATGTATATTTTTTCCTTAACATCTCCAGCAATGAGAACTTCCCACCCCCTCAAATACTGTCTTCATTCATGAAGTCATTAGAAATCCCAAATAACGAAGAGGTAAGACGGGAAAAACAAGGAGTCACAGTATGTTACATAATATGAAAGACTGAATAGAAACCTGCAAAATATCAGACTAAAGTAGTTTGAGAAGTATAAGAAGAACAAATATTTTGAAAGTTTAGTAATTGAACAAAGGCGTGAGGTGTACACTAGATAATGCTGGCAAAATCACTTTGTAGGGATGTGCGGAAGGCAGTAGATAATCCCACACTTGTCTAATAGGTCTGCTCTGGGGAAACTCAGAAGTAATTTGAGTTAATTGGAGGAAGAACCGTGTTTCTACTGTTAGAATCTGAATCTGTTTTACTACAGACTACAAACTGCTGCTCAAGATCACGCAGGAGAAATCCATCAGGACAGTGAAGCAGCAAGGTATCAACCCTTACTCAGGAAGTTCCCCAGCAGCAAACCACTGGAGGCTGGTGGAATGCTCGGAGAAACATCGTATAGGAAGACCTTTCTGTATATAACATACCAAATTACGTGCCTCTTTGGTCCAACTAACCTGCACCCATATGTTATAATTTATTTTGGCACTGAAATAGATACAGTAATGTTATGTTTAAAGAAAACAATTGGACCTTTTCTTGAAGATCTAGTAACTGGCAAATTCTCCTTTCTACAACCTCTTGTATATAGTATAAAATTACTTATTATATAATTGATGAATTCTCATGGTATTTCAATAAAACATTAAAGTGATTTTGTTATGCAGTTACTTCAGCTCTTATTCGTAAATTTCTAGAATTATATAGTCATGTATAATTTGTGTTTTATTTTTTATTTTGTTTGTTTTCCCAGTATACCCATCAATTCAAGAAATATTTAGGAGCAATATTGCTGCCACATCTGTTTAGCTCCACTGGGTCATGTATTTGAGCATCCACTTTAACAGAAACATTGCAAATTGGTAATAGACTTATAAACTATGACTGCAGTTGAGAAGGTGGAACACTAGAGAAATAAGTTTAACAAAGCCTCTATCAGTTCTTCCCCTTCCTTAATAAACATGTCTACACAGTGGAAATGAAGGGAGGAAAAAAGGAAAAAGAGAAATAATAAAAAAAGTTTTTTTACTTTTTTGTCCTGGAAGGCCTTGGAATCATAATAATTCAAATGCTATTTTTGAATGTACATACCTGCAGGAAGTCAGGTGATATTTTAATGTTATATAAAACTATTGACAACAGTAGAAACGTTTACATAGTTACACCTCAGCATGAGCAAGAACAATCTGGTACAAAGAAGTGATTTATATAATGGAAAACAAGGTACTTTATTTGAAATTGGAGATGCACAGGTGGGAAATATTTTTATTATTCCTAGTGAGACTTTAAGGCAGAAATTTCCATCTCAATTCTGCTTCTGATACCACTTTCAGTAAAACAAAAAGTAGCTTATTTTATGTCTAGTTTGGGAGCCATTTTGCTCCAATCTTTAATAATCTTTTCTGTAATGTATTAACATAAGTAACTTCACAACATACTACACTTCGACTCCACACCAAAGCTACTACACAAACCTAGCACTGCACTTTCAACTCCATTTTTCAAACTGTACTGGAAAGCTTCACTGAGGATGAAAGCTTAGCTAAAGATTTTTAAATACTTGTCATTGTCCAGCTGTTGTTTAAAGAGCCAGTGAACTATATCTTTCAACTCTTGTGGCCATTTGCTCTAAAAAAGGTGGGCTTGTGCTTTCATTATATACATATTATTAAAAAATCAATTATTATGAAAGATCTCTGCACCTGAAGCATGTTTCAATTCTATGCCATGTCAGGATGACTTTACTATTTACGAATAAGGCTGATTGAATTAATATATGTCAAACATCTAACCGACATCAGTAATATTTTTAGTGTTTGCTAAATATTGATTGAATGTAATGACTAAGGTAAAGTAAATGAAATCAAGCAGTCTTTTGGTTAGGCTGTCCAAACTGAAGCAATCTACCATCTAACATGTATACGTTTAAGTCTATATTTAGATTCTCTCAGTTTCCAAACTTTGAAATCTGCTCAGGACATACACTTTTATCGTTCATACAACAAAATAAGTTTGATTTCTTCTTCAATATGGAAGGATTATGAGCATTCAAAATGTTTTAAAACCCATATTTATCATAATTCTTAACCTCAAATCAAGTTAGTATCTCTGATTTTTTATTCCATCCATGTACAAGAGCTACCTCAGTTTCATGTAGTCTCTGTATATGAATTTCTTTTTAAAATATGTTTTTAAAGAAGTGCATAATGCATTCTACCCACATATAAATATATTACAAAATAGTCTCATTTCTACATGAAGAAAAGCCATATGAGGCAAATATGTTATATTTTAAAATACTGAAAAAATTAAATGTTGTTTCTTAACAGAAACAGGGTACAATTTCTTAGCAATTAGGGGTTTTTTTGGTAATCCAGAAATTATTTATCCTTTTATCTCATCTTCTGTTATATTTATATGTCTGTTTTGGTAGTAATTTCTGTTTCCTCCAAGGGAGTTAGGGTATTACTTGCTGTCTAGCTGTTCTAAATTCTCAACAGTGAGATTCTTTCTTTCTATCAGATTCTTTTCTATCTTTTCTATCAGATTCTTCCTTTCATTTCTCACTATACAAGCCACCTTCACCATCCTTTCCTTTCTTATGAGTCGTCTGCGTAGCTCTCTGCTCTCATCTGTATGTTCAGCATTATCTGCTTCATACCTTGCCTTCCCAAAGGCCCACCCTTCCTAAAAGCTTGACCATATGTTTACTGAGTTCAGAAACAGTCTGTACGTTTCAATAGGAGGTTGCCCCAAGCCCCATCCAACCAGGACCTGAACATCTCCAGGGATGGGGCTTCCACAATTTCTCTGGGCAACCTGTTCCATTGCCTCCCCTCCCCGTAAAAAATTGCTTCCTACTATCCAGTCTATATCTACCTTCTTTCAGCTTAAAACCATTACCTCTAGTCCTACCATTACACTCCCTGATAGAGTCCTTCCTGTAGCCCCCTTTAACTACTGGAAGGCTGCTATAAGGTCTCCCCTGAGCCTTCTCTTCTCCAGGCTAAATAGTACAAACTCTCTCAGCCTGTCCTCATATGGGAGGTGCTCAAGCCCTCTGATCATCTTCATGGCCTTCCCTGAACTTACGTAAACAGACCCATGTCCTTCCTGTGCTGAGGACTCCAGAAAACAAACAGTGTAATACATTCATCAATTTTTAATTTCTTTGACTGCAGAGATCAGTTTCCATAAAGGTCTGCCTAAATTTGCACACATATTCAACCACCTGCATTATCTAAATAAGGAGATTTCACTGCAAAAAAAATCACTGCAGAAGAGTCAGATACAGGAAAAGGATAACCCAGTTGCTTATCTTTTTCTCCATACTTTCTCTAATGGTTAATATTACGTCTCTAAAGTGGAAAATCTTACCAAGACCAGCCACATTGAATAATGTGTGGACTCCTTTATAACAATTGAATAGAGGGAACAGGTCAGTCGTTAGAATGAATAAGACATTGATTTTTATTGAATCCTTTGGATCGGCATAGAAGATAATTAATTTGAATTGACTTTTATTGATTTGTGCCTAATTGGACTCAATTAAAACCTAGCAATTTGCATTGAACAAACTAAATTGGACCAACTAATTGGACAAAACTGAAACTCGTTGAATTGAAGAGTGTTCAGTAAAATGAGCAAAAAGGTAGCTATTGCTTTTAATAAGGCTCCTATATCGCTGATGAGCACCTGCTGAAATATGAGTGAATCCAGAAAAATATTGATTATTAAACACCATCTCTGAAAAAGAGAGGTTTTTTTGCACATGACTTGTGATTATCTTCAGCTTGGTTTGTTTCATTTATAATTTTTTCTCCCTCCTAAGAATTTGTCTTTGTGGCAAAAAGCAAAAATTTGATTTTATGATTTGAACAGTGTTGTAACAGAGCCAGAAGACAGTAAGAGATACAGCCTCTGATAAATCCATCTTGGAGATGTAATCTACTTCACAGATGCATTTATGAATGAATCAAACCAAAGAGGGGTATTATTAAAGTATCCAGACAAGACCCTAGTTGCCTATGTTGCTTTCTCCGTTTTGCGGATGGTTGACTATACTCATACAAATAGCATCATCAGTGCCTTGCCGCATACAGTAAGGTATCTTAAAGGAGCCTCTGTAGCCCAGTCCAAAAGGCAGGTTATCAGGTGCAACAGGAGCATGATGAATCCTCTAAGCAACTAGGTGAGTTTGTCAAATTCACAGAATAAGTCTTTAATCAGGATTACCAACACAGAGTAGCACCACCCACCAGAAATCAATGATTTTTTCTATTGTTAACACTTTAGAATATATAATGCTGTCAGTCAAGGCTTTGTATGTTGTGGTACCAGGGCTGAATTTCTCAATTTCAACCATATACTACTAATTAATTACGTAGATGGAACATTGCTCTTACAATCCATATTCAAGAAATACTTTTATTGGAAAATGTATATTTAAAAGACATACTTTGGTCCCTTTTTTCCATACATTGCTTGAAAAAAATACTGAATTTTCATACTAGATCATGAGGGTTTTTTTAAAAAAAAATTACCCTGTATTTTTAAATAAGAAGTCACTTGAAACCCTTGTTTCAAGTGACTTCTTATTTAAAAATACAGGGTAATTATTTACAGAGTCCATAACACTGGATCAAAGCAACAATTGTCAGTGCTGAATTTTTACAACTGTCAGCCTTTGAAACTAATTCAAGAATAGAAAAAAATGTTACTATCTCAGAAAAGACGCAGAATAATTTCTTAGCTAATGATCTAAAAGCCTTTTTGATCTAAGAATCGTAACAAGCTACTAAGGTCTTAAAACCTATTTGAAAAGAAGCAAATTAAAAGATTTTTTTCCATTTTCCTAAGTAGATATTGTCATGTCACACAGGAAAGATGACAGCAGTGAGTGGACTAGCTGTTTTTAGCTTTAGTATTCATGACTGTTAGTATTTAGGCAACTGCAAAGAGGTTTTTTTTCATAGTTCTCAAATGTCTATGTTTTCTTCTATCACTGATTAAATTTCTACATGTATTTGGGTTTTCACTTTATCCCAAGGCACCTTACCCCATAAAGCAGACTTAAGTAGCTAGAATATAAATGATTCATAATAGTGATTTCTTTAGTGTGTTCTAATAACACATGTGCTGATCCAGAGATTTATTAAATAGTGACTATGTAGAGGTGTGTAAATAAGGGTTATCAAAAACATACAGACCTCTTGGACGATCTCCTGGGATTGATTAACCACTTACTAAATCTTCACATTGTATTTATAAACTTCTCTTCAATATAATACATATATGTTTCTAGACTTGTTTGAATGACTATTATTTTGTTTTCAATGAATCATTTCAAATATCGTCTATTTCTGCTGTAATACAGCAGTGATTTTTTTAACCAGCTTTTAGGATCATCCTGTGTATCATTGCCATTTATCTTCACTATCAGAATCTGTGTGGTTACCAGTGTTCTTTATTACATTTATGTAATTGCACACAGACTTGCTTATCAGTAGAAAAGTGCTTTTGTTGAGTCAATTCTGCATTTACATTAACCATTTTGCATTTCATTCTAATTTCTTAATTTCACAGCTAGCTTTTACCTATGATTTAAAATTACAGATTATTATTATTAAAAATCATAATAATTTAGCATACAGCTTCCTGTGCTTCACTGAATTTCTTTGATTTGCTTGAAAGGGAGTGTGAGTGGGGAGAGAAATCTTTACATTAAGCCAGTTTTAGTTCAGAAATGTAGCAGAGGTGTCATTTTCATGCAGAGTTATTCCTGTATGTAGGATTCATGTCTAATTTTCTGGAGTGTTGATTCTCTATATTGAAAGAAAGCAATTGCAGGCACCTGACCACACATATTAGAGACTGCTGTGCTTTAGAATGAGAGATAGATGAAAGCTTGTGATTTCAAACACATAAAAGCATTCTATATGGGCACACTTGAGAAAGCCACAGAAGTTTTGCCAGCAGAGTATTATTTGTGCTGTTTAGGCTAGTATATAGGAGCATAATTACAAACAAAATAAAAACCAGAATAAACTAACCCATCTCCTGGAACTTCAATGCCTGCCTATTTGGCAATTCAAAAACACAGTCCTGCAAAACCAGACAGAAGAGATCTGGAAGAACGGAGCTGCACTTTACCTTTGGAAGGTGATGTCTTGTTCCTCACCTTCCAGGGAAAGGCAGTCCTGCAAAATCATCTTTGTGATAGCACACAGGATGGGAAATGATCAGGAGTATTTCTGACAGTGGTGGCTCAGTGAGCCATGCTGTGCAGAATGAATATTCCAAATTATAATACGTGTGGATATTTCACTGCAGAGCGTTGTAAAAGTACCTTTTTCTGTCTCAGTCATAACAAGAACTCCATAAAATTGAGGTATACTTCATTCCCTGAAATACAATACTCAATAAAAAAAAACCCACACAATTATTATCAGCAACTCAACAGATGATAAAGTGCTTTGAATCTCAATCCAAAACCCTCAGAAGCCAATATTGACCTATATTTTGATGAGTTTCTATTCAAGCCTAACATTAATCTCTGTAAAAACAGATTTTTTTTCTAAAATTATTGTTGCCTGTTAATTATTTCTTCCTCACACATGCCTGTTTTTTTCTGGAAAGTTAACAAAAGAAAATATACAATTCTACTGTATCCCACAACCTTTCTCCTCTTCCATCCCTTTTCTAGAGTGTTCCTACTTTTCTGGCTCATGAGTTTCATGTTTCTTCTATGAATATATAAAGATTTTGACACATTTGTTGGCATGATTGTATGAGTGTTAAAAACATAGACTAAAAACCTTCAAAACCACTATTGTTTTTTCTTCCTTTCTTTCTCTCTCTTGCCCACTTTCTCATCTTCCTCATCCATCATATTTCAGCACGAATTTCTCTTTTCCTTCTGATGCCCTCTAACATCTCTGTTTCCTGGAAGTGTCCCCCAAAGAGCAACTTTCATTGGATTTCCCTTTCCCTTGTTGTCTTTACACAGTTTTTTTTCCTCCAAGTTTTTAGGATTGCATGTCTTATATCCTCTTAAGACATCCCACATATGCCCTGTGCTCATCACTCCTCTCAGTCCTTGAAAACTCCTTCCTCCAAGTAGTATTGGAGTAGAAAATAGGAAAAACCTGAAGCAGTTGTTTCTGCCTATTCTTCTCTCCTCTGAGGTGCAGGAGACAGAAAGAAAGGGGATATAAGAGAGGTCTACACAAAAATAAAGACAGATAGCCTTGGAAGCAGTACCTGGAAGTCCAGAGGTCCTCTTTGGAGCTCTCAGATGGGGAGAAAAGAAAAATGAAGAGCAAGCAACAGATTTTACTGCCTCCTTATGGGGAAAGTAATAGACATTACCTGTCATCATGGTTCATCAGCCTTGCTTCAGCTCTTTGAATGCCACTACAAATGAAATAAATAAAAGTTTTTACATGTTCGAACTTACACTGCTCAAGAGGAATGATCTTTCATAGCACGTACATGCTAGTCCCTGGAGCACTTAACACATTTAATTTCAGACTATGCTATTCTCAGGCACAATTATCTTTTATGTGAAAGAAAAATTCACAAGTTATGTCTATATTATCAATTATTAAACTCAGACAATTAGAAACACATTTAGCACATCCTGCATGCATCCATTTCCGAGTCCCTGTATACCTGTTTCCACCTGGGGAGAAAAAAATTCTGAATTGGAACCTCCATTAAAAGGACAGCATGCCTTTAGCATTTTGTTAACCTCTAATTGCAATGTCATCCATTATAACCCCTCAATATAAATTTTTAAAGCATATTTCCTTCCGTTTCTTATTACATTTTGGCACATTTGGGAGAGTAAGGATTTCTGTATGTCTCTTCAAAAGAAAAGCATAATAGCTTGAAATTGAATAATGGAAATTTTGAGGTAGATAAAAAAATATTACAGATGAAATTTAGCTCATGTTACCTTCTTGAGTGGGAGGTGTTCCTTACTTTGGCTAATAGAGAGAAAACAAAAAATTTAAAATATCTCTGGTTATGTAGCTTATTGGTCCACGGAAAGATCCCTGGCTTCTTAGAGGAAGGGACAGAATCTTGGGATGCCTAAAAAGAGCAAAGAAAAACAGCAAAAACTGATAAAATATATTGCGCAAAGAAGATTTTCAGGTAAGATAGCCTACTATGTTTCTAGAACAGTTACCAGTTTAGTGAAGCCAAAAAAAAAAATGAAATAGTTACAAGAAGACATTTTGCACAGTATTACCTCTAAATTAGCCAGGTTATAAGGAAACCACTGCTTTCTAGATATTCTTGCCTTGAAAGGCTTTCTTTTCCTTCATGCCTACAATCAAACGAAACCTAAAATTACCAAGGTCTTAGAATATTAAACATTCTTCAGGAAAACTGGTTGAATACAACAGGTGGAAAAGATCTAATTACCATGGGAAAGAAAAAGAGATGCTGATGCTAAGAGGAGATTTTACTCCATCTTTCTTCTAGAGAATTTCCCAGGTTCTTTGAAAGGAAATTCCAACAAGGTCTGAGGAATGGCCCAACTTTCAATGCTTCTATTAGTTTTGCACTTGTCCAAATGCCTTTGTACTTTTAAAGAGTTAAGATATAATACTTTCTTTGGAAGGTAATAATTTGTTCCAGCATCAGTGAAAGCATACGATCATGATTTTCTAAAAGTAAACTGCTCTAGGGTTCAATTACCCCTGCTGAAGTGGCCATTTCTTACGTAAATTTAGAGCAGCTAAAGAGTACCAGTTATAAAAGTAAAGGTTGAAGACTGGATGCAAATCACCTGTACATCCACTAAGACCTTGAGAAAGAGTGGAAAGGCAACTAGTTAATAAATGATGCTATGTGCATGCATATTTTTTTATATATATTATAAATTTTAAGGTGATTACAAAAGAAGAAGTGGATTCAGAAAATACAAGAGCTAGTTTCCGGTACCCCATTCTGCTATTGGTAATTAAGACCATTGTACACCTGAATGTGTTCTCATGGCAGATCTGAATGTAATTTGGCTTGATTCTAATACAGCACATTAAGTCTGTTTGAAGATGAATGAGACTTAAATTGCTGAAACTTACACATCAATTTTTCATCCTTTTTTGTTGTTGTTTGTTTGCTTGAATTGTTTGTTCAATTGTTTTTCAAATGATACACATATGCAGAATGCTACCAAAACTTGATGATGAGTGGCTCATGCTTATCTAGATGCTTTACTATGTTTGAAGTAATATCTTTACTTTTGCAGTTCTGAAACAAAACTCACCTTTAACATAAAAGTGAATTCAAGTACTTTGGGAAAGGAGCAAATGTTTATGAAATAGGTTCATACTGCAGACAGTCTTTTTGGAAATTATTGGCTCAAAGCTAAACAATGCCTATCCTTGAGCTAAGTCAAACATTTCAATTTCCCCGTTCACTGCTATAGGTATGTACAAGGAATATTTGCTAGGCATAGGCTCCAGATATTCTAGATAAATGAACCCTTATAATCATGTATAGTGAATCCTACTGACTTCAACATATCTCTATTTTCAGAGAACTCTTCAAATCAGCTTTCCACTGCAAAAATGTAAAAATCATTCCTGAATTCTTGGGAAAATCTATCTGCCATTTTAAAGCACTTGCACATCACAACTACAGGATTATGTAAAAACACTTGGTCATTTTTTCAGGGAAACACTAAACCAGATTCCACCTTAAAGATGCAGATTTTCTTTGTTGCTTTTACTGTAGGGCTAGGATGGAGTTCAGCTCCTGTTAAAGACGCTTAAGTATCACAGTATCACAGTATCATAAGGTTGGAAAGGACCTCTGAGATCATCAAGTCCAACCCATAACCCAACACTAACACCAACACCAACACCAACCATCATCTAAACCATGGCACTCAGTGCCTCATCCAGTCTCCCCTTAAACACCTCCAGGGTCGGTGACTCCACCACCTTCCTGGGCAGCGGATTCCAATGACCAATCACCCTTACAGTGAAGAACTTTTCCTAACATCAAGCCTAAACTTTCCCTGACGAAGCTTGAGTCCATGCCCTCTAGTTCTGTCACTGGTCACCTGAGAGAAGAGACCAACATTTGCCTGACTACAACCTCCTTTTAGGTAGTTGTAGAGAGCAATGAGGTCTCCCCTGAGCCTCCTCTTCATTAGACTAAACCGCCCCAACTCCCTCAGTCGCTCCTCATAGGGCTTGTGCTCCAGCCCCTTCACCATCTTCATTGCCCTCCTCTGAACATATTCCAGTATCCTAACATCTTTCCCAAACTGGGGGGCCCAGAACTGGACACAATATTCAAGATGAGACTTGACCAATGCCGAGTACAGGGGGACGATAACTTCTCTGGTCCTGCTTGCCACACTATTCCTGATGCAGGCCAGAATGCCATTGGCCTTCTTGGCCACCTGGGCACACTGCTGGCTCATGTTGAGCTTCCTGTCAACCAGCACTCCCAGGTTCTTTTCTGCCTGACTACTCTCCAGCATGGGATTGTTGTGTCCAAAATGAAGTACCCGACGTTTGGACTTATTAAACATCATCCCATTAGAATCGGCCCATCTCTCCAATCTGTCCAGGTCCCTCTGTAGGGCCATCCTACCCTCTAGCAGATCAACCCTTCCTCCCAGCTTGGTTTCATCTGCAAACTTGCTGATGATGGACTCAATCCCCTCATCCAGATCATCAATAAAGATATTAAACAGGACGGGATCCAATACCGATCCCTGGGGAACACCACTGGCGACCGGCCGCCAACTGGATGAGACACCATTCACCACCACTCTCTGGGCTCAGCCATCCAGCCAATTCCTAACCCAGCACGGAGTGCTCCCATCTAAGGCACGGACTGCCAGCTTCCCTAGGAGTCTACTGTGGGAGACAGTGTCAAAGGCCTTGCTGAAGTCCAGGTATACCACATCCACAGCCTTCCTCTCATCCACCAGGCAAGTCACATGGTCAAGTGTAAATATCTACCTATAGGTGTCTGAACACTACATAGAAATTTACTCTGCCCTGTATTAAATAGCAAGGCTTGACCAAGGTTCAGAACAATAGGGTATTTCTCCTGGCTGCAGATTTCCCAGCAGACTTATTGATATCTGACAGCTAAGCGGGTGCTTTGGATGCACTGTTATATCTCAAATGGCACTAAATGTTTGTTTATGGGGGAGAAAAAAAAGGGAAAAAAAGTGAAGTGCATCCTGGTAAATCAAGAAACCAGATCTTTGTGCATTTTACTGGGAAATTAGACATCTCATTCCTCTGTAGATCCCTATATACGGAGTCCTACATTGAAGCACTTTGATCTCATCCTTGCTGTGCTGAATGGAAACCATCTGTAAGAAGGAAGCTTCATAAGGAGCTATCATGCAAAGATCACTAATTACATTACATAAAATAAAAACAAACAATACAAAGTACAAAAATAATACTATGTATAACAGCAGGAAAAATATATATGATACTTATATGGAATCTAACGAAATAAAATCATGAACTACCATTAGTATTGTATGGTTAGTATAGATACAGGCCATAAGTCAGGCATTTGAATCCTGACTAATACAGTTAAGAGGACCATCCAAGACAGTTGAGTAAGGCAAATAAGTGGGCGGGTATACACTACTACAATGGTACACAGCTCACAGTAACTGTACTACTACTTTTACTGAGTCATCAGCAACCCCTGAAGTGATGCTCTACAGAAGAGTCTATTCGATGAATCAGTATGGCTGTCAAAAACCAGTTTATGTGTTAAAAGAAACATGTAATCCTTTACAATATATGTTCTGGAAATAATTGTTTTCTGAGATGGAAAGACATGGGCCTGATGACTCGATACAGTAAATGCATCTTTAATTTAGAATGTCTATTTGTCTGGGCCAGAGGGTTTAATTCACAGGGAATTTGACTGGAAAATCTCCGTGTTCATCCCTGAAGCCCATTCACACTTCATTAATTCAGCAGAACCATTTGAGAAAACACCGTTAGGTAAATGCCCAGTTCCGGATGGAAGTCTGGGTTTTACAGAAAATAAGCTCAGACTTTTTCTGAATGTAGTAGGCTTTTGTTTACTTGAGACTTCTCTCCTTAGTCTGATCTCCTGTAGTGCAGGAAATTTAGATATACATTATCTTGGTCATGATAGATTATGATGCATGGTACCTCCAGGCTGTGCCTTTGTTACCTATTCATGCTAAATATACTGCAGAAGAACTAATTTAGCTGGTCTGTTTGCTTTTGCCTTTTTGTTTGTTTGTTTGCTTACTTTCCCTCTGAGGGAAAGCATTTTTCCAAATTTTTGCTGACCAGTTATAAACAATTAAATATCTTGAGACCCTCTGCTTCAATCTTGAGATGAACGTGAAAGAGTCATTTGGACCCAGGGACCTTGAAGCAAACAGAAAACTACAGCGCTCAACCTGTTGATGGGGAGGAACTTCTTCCATACTTTCTGTTAGGTTATCAGGAAGTCCTTTAAATTTTTAAAAGGACGTGCTTTCTAAGTGAACAGGTTAACAAAAGACAGGCAGATTCTAATGAATCAATCTATCTCAGTGTTTCTTCTTTGCATGGCAATCAGTATAGATTTCTGTGTTGTGTTCACTTAGCTAGCTGAGCTGATTGCATTTTAGGTTGATGAACTGGATCTTTCAAAACATTTAAATTGAAGGGGTAATGAGGGAGTGAGAGCTAAGATTTCCATGCAAATCTTCATAGCATTGCAAAAGTGTAGGTAGGTGAAATAAAGACTCCAGCAAATTTGCTGGTAAAATACTCACTCTCTTCCTTATTTCTGGGAGTTTAGTTGATACTTTCCAAGACTGGCAGTATTCAGGGACAAATTCATTCTCAGGATGCCTCTCTGATTAACACTAGAGCTCATGTCACAGTAGTGGACGTGTAAGGTACTTACCCATTACCATCAATAGTATTCGTATATTTGGAACCAGCAATATCTTGGAACTGAGATTCCTGAATATGAAATCAGTGAACGATAAAGAGTAAAACAGTTTTAATATACCCTTTGACCAAAGCCACTGGTCTATTAATGAAATCAATTCCTTTCCATTTTCAATGGGGCTTTCTTGGACAAATTGAGGATGAAAAGGACACATTAAGTGTTGCAGTCCTGTGACTTGCATAAATAGAGCTACTCTCTCTGGTGTAAGTTAGAGGAACCTGGGAACCATTCAGACACTGGCAAGTTAATTTTGTTCCATCTAAAAGTCCTTAGGGTTCAGACTTATTAGGAAGGTAACTGCTTTTTGTCCCTCTTCTTATGCATAATTTTAAAATCGTGCTATTCACAACCATATTCTGAATAACAGAATAAGGCAGTTAATAACTAGTTGAATTATTGTATGGTTCAGGGTCATCAGCAACTAGATGCTTGACAGAAAATCCTCACATAAATCTTCATTCCACTGTAGCAATAGGTTCCTCATACCGTTAGTACAAAAGGCCAGAAACCTATGAAAATTAGACTATATTTTTGAAAGAGGGAAAAATAAAATTCCAGGACCCTACCAGTGTTTCAAGTCCCTTAAAAATTTGAAGGATAAATTCTTCCTTATCCTAAATATATATAAATCATAGATGTATGAGGAAGGTATACAAAATATGTGCCCAAGAACTCACAGTATGGCTAGGAACAAAAAGTTATCCAGTCCAAACATATCTCTATCATGGGACAATATCTTTTAATGAAAAGTGCTAAAATAGAAGCTACCTCTAAACCCCTTAGCTAAGGTTAAAATAAAAGTGTGAGGGGAAGTCAAATGCTTTTATGTCCCTTTTAAAAGACAGAAATATAGGACAAATATTATATCAAAACAATGCCTCATACATAATTCACCTCATTCGCATTTCCTTGAAGATGGTAACAAATCAAGTACCCCAAAGTAGGAAAGGAACAGCTTGAGGGACACTAAAAATTAAAACTCTTCCAATAAAATGTAAAAGAGACGGTCAAAGTCATTGTGAATTTATAGAAAGGTAACAGTAGTTAAGAGAAATAGTTAGGCAAAAGATGGCTAAGTGGATGAGAGGGGAGCGGTCTATGGTTTTAGTGACTAAAAGAAGGAATGAAAGTGTTATACGTTAAATGAACAGCCTAGAACAGAGAAATACTGTTCACACTGAAATATAGCTACTACGATAGCTAGACAAGATTTAAAAAAAAAAAGTTAAAACATAAATTGTTAGCTATTTCTCCAATTTCTCCAACACTTTATTCTTTTATTCTTTATGTCCAGTGCAGAATTTTGCATTTTTCTGCCTGCTTTTCACTCAAAACTGAGTTACACTGCAGGCCTTGACTTTTATTTGGATAAACGATCAAAGGTGATTCTCCCAAAACATTTGCAATGGACAGAAAATGAAACAAATGCCAACAATTTCAGACCAATATAGAAGCCAGTGGGGAGGCAGAGACCAGGGTAAGAAATTGGCACTTCTTTTAAGGCCAAAGCGCTTTGTTTATTTCTTTTATAACAGAGGGAGATAAAAAGCTGTTGGTGATAGTGATCGTATTTCCAGGTGCACCAGGATGGAGTTTACAGAGCAAAGAAACAGATAACACATTTCTGAAGTTATTCCTGCTATGATGAGAAGTGCAAACCACAGAGGTTGCCGTCAACTTTTAATTTCAAAAGGCTTTGGATAAGATTACACATCTGAGATAACTGATTATGAGAAACACAAATATTCCAGGAGTCAAAGAAGGTTTTAAAATTCAAATGGAGTCCACAGATGAAATTCTCTTCAGTTTCTGACTGTCATGGAAAAGGCAAAGAACTGCTCAAACTGGAAGAACTAGTTCCCACTTCATGTGACTAAATGCATCTCCCAATAAAGATAACAGGACTTCAGTATACTTTATGCTTTTCAAATTTCTGGCAGTAAAATTTGAAAAATATGAATTATAAAGACTACTTTTGAACACATATTTTCAAATTCCAGCTCTTATGAGTTTCTTGCTTAGCTGGAAGTGGGACCATTCCAGTTTTAGAACATGTTGTGCGTAACAATGGGAAAAAATAAATCAGTATTATTGTAACAAAATTTAAAATGTCTTTAATGGAAAAGTCAAATCCACTTTTTTAGACAACAAATGGAAAAGAGTAAGACATAAAACCAAAGACTATGACATCCCTGCACTCTGTGATAGTTACAATTGTGTTCCTTTCTCTTTTGGAAAGATTTTGCATTTTTTTTTTATTGGCAGGTTAACTTGTGTAAATCTGGTCTTGTGCTTAAGGCTTTAAAAGAGCAATTAGCAGATCAGGAATGGGGTTTTAATTCCATGAGGGATTTAAAACATGACTGAATAAACTGGGACACAGTTTTATTGTGAGCTGCATGACAAGGGCCAATTTGGATCCAAGCATAATTTGAATACATTAGGATGATTGCTAAAGTGCTAAACCTCAGCCGCTAAGCCTTAGTACACAAACAACTTCAAAGGATATTCGGGATACAGTAAAGGACGCGTGTCTCAGAGATTACTTTCTTCCCTTTGCTATGGCCATGTGTCTATACAGCCTTTTGGTTGGCCTAGATTATTGGCAAAGTGATATTAAATGTGCTTGGCAAAATGGGCATTAGATTACACAAAGCATAATAGATGCTACTTGCACTTACGAATATGGGCACTTACAAAGCTGATAAAATGAACTATTCACTTCCAGCTGTTTCATTGCGAAAAAAACTACCTCTCATTTTTGACAATAGTTTCCTTGAAAGCGTATTGGAACCCCTTAAAAAAAGGAAACAAAGCAAGTCCTAGACTCACAGAAGTGAATTGGAAATATGATTTTCCTTGAAGCATTTTTCATTTTGATTAAAAAAAACCCAGACAAATAAACAAATAAACAAACAAACCTACAAGGATATTAAGCAAATTATTCTGACCAGCTGTAGTATTTTTTCTAGTCTGAAACAGCATGTAGATTTGTTAATCTATATGCAACAGTTCTGATTCCCCAAAAGAATGAAGGAAAAAATGAAGGTCCAGCGGATTTATGACAAATATACCTATTAACTGTTTTCAAAACTGTCAGATTCTGTTGTCTTCAGCAAAGACTTGTGAAAAAAATACTCTTTATCTGATCCTGAATATTAAATGAAGTTCTAACATGAAATTATTTGCTCAGGATTGATCCATTTTCTTTGTAAGTTTCTTTTATTTTTCAGCAAGTGAAGAAAACATACATCCATTTTATAGAAAAGTGTATCACAATCAAATTCTACCTCTTTTCTTTGACCTTCCAAGCCAGTGGAAAAGAAATGACTCATTCAGGATGACTTATCTCTCATGTGCAAGTGCTGCTTCTCTGCTATAGTCAGCTACATTTTTATCACAGGCTTATCAAGTAGGTCATTCTAATTTTGCACGTGAAATGTTTTCACCTTCATGAATATTGATGAGTCAAACAGGCTTAAAAAGACTCTGAACAGTTTGATTAGGAATGCTTCAACTGATGGATCAAAGACAAATTTGACCAGCAGCTGAAATTGCCATACTCAAGTCTGCTTGATCCTGGAGCTTGTTCAATTGTAATCTTGCTATTTTCACACCATTTTCTCTTGTTAAAATTGAAGGAAAAAAAGTACAACATATTCATTTCAATTTACCTGTTTTTACTGCTAAGACATTATTTTGCTAACCTTCCTGAACACTGTAGAAGGAAAATCTATGACTTGTACAGCATCTTGCACTATGGACTCATACTTTTGATTGAAGTCTTAGAATACAACCATTCTATGAATAACTATAATAGGTTATTAAATGTATAATTCAATTGGTATACAGATAGCAATATATTGCTTGATAATAGGAACTGCAACAGCGGAAGAGTGAATTGGATCAGTAATGCACAAATTATTTTAGAAATGATAGCATGTATTAAAAAAAACCCACATTAAAAGATTGAAAGATCAAAGACCTGTAGAAATTAAATAACACTTCCAAAGTCAGGATAAGTCTATGGATTACCCCAAAAAGGAAAGAAGGAAAAGGGACTTATTTCCACTTTTCATGTAGCACCTGACTTTCAAAGATATGTATAAATAGTTGTCAATTTTAGTCAGTTTCACCTGTAACTGGGCAAACAAAAGTGCCTTTGACTATATCCTTTACCCCGAACCAATGAAAGTGAATTTAATTCAAGGCTCAATTAGCCCTTGTGCTTCATTCTTTAACCTGTGAATAACCACTGTGTGAATAACAATTTTTTCCTGCTTTCTGCCGTTGGACATGGTATTCCGGCTCAGTTTTCAAGCTATATCTTTCCCCTTGAAATAACTAGCGGCAAAGGTTGTCACTGGGAACAATGATGCTCCTTGTTAGTCCCTGGAATAGGCTGTGCACAGGCCATCTGGTATAGTCTCATGCAATTCTCATGCATGGTGTAAGATGTAGTATAGCCTGGGGCCCATTCCCCAAAACCACTTCTTTTGTATGTAGTGACCTTTCCACAGAGGTAGAGAATATAATGCTATGGATGTAGAGCATTCTCTACCATTAGACCTTACTGTTGTGAAACACTCCTAGGCAAATGTGCTTTACTGAAGATACTGTATATGTCAGCCTCGAGAAATACTAGTCCTGTACAATGCAGAATAAACCCTACCCTGCTACAGAAAACCAGGTCAGTATTAATATGAAAGGAATATTCAAATATGCAGTCATTGCCTGCTTTGGATGTAAAATAACTGTCTGGTTCAATGGCGTTTGTTTGCCACAAGGTGTGCCCATTGGTTTTCAATGCAATGAGCTAAGGCGACCCAACAGAAGCCAAACCTAATAGGGCCTGCACTTCTCCGCACTTTATCCGTTGTTAGCAGCAACATCTCTGTCCTGGTAATTCCTTATTCATGGGACAATCCCTACAGCACAGGGAGACATCTGCTTGCTTCTTTGTACAGAAACCATGATCCAGCCGTGCCTTACTGCTGTGAGGCCCTTCTGTCCTGATAGTTTGATGCTTTCTTTACAATCAGCCTCACCTGTCAGTAACACCTTCTGTCATGGCTAAAAACAACACAAACTTCTTTCATTTCAGATCCCACTGCAAGGAAGCAACAATCTGCTGAAGACTTCAACACTTCTCTTTTGCTGGCAGCTGGTCCTCAGATAACAAACAGGTTGGTTTAATAAGCAACTGGTGATTCATAAGGATATCCAGAAAATCCAGAATTATCATGGTGATAGTAACAAAGAAATAATTAAAATAGATCACAGCTAGGGATCAGTGAATACTGAGTGACTATTTATATGCTGTCCAACAACTGAAAGAACTATTTTACTCTTTTTCCATCAAGAAAGTTTGTACTTATATACTCCTTCTTCTAGGGAAAGTATTGGTGTAGGTCACCACACACAGGTTGGAGGTGTCACTACAACTCATCCCTTGGCAGATCTGCTCCTGTATGAAAAACCACTCAAGATTTTTACCGTAGTTCAGTGCCCTGGGAGTCAAAGTCTGGTCTCGGTTGCCAAGATTGCTCATGTACTTTAGACAACTATTTTGCTATGATAAAATAAGAGAGAATAATCAAAACCATCAACTGGGACCAACAAAAGTGTCAACCCAGTCCCTGGCCTACAAAGCTCTATATAGTCCCAACCTCTTTTCCCTTGTCCTTTGCTCAGGAATAATTCATCTTATCTCACTAGCAAAATTTCAAAGGACGAAATGCAAAGCCCTGCCACTGTGTTCCTAGCAAAATATTCGACATTAATATTTTCCCCTTTGAGGTAAGTGTGGTCACCAGCCTATCATACACAACTTTAATTCAGCCTGCAGTATACTCCTGAGGGTGTAAGGGTGCTCAGCAGAATACAAGACTTCCTGTTTTCAGAAATGTGATAAGGCTTAGTAAGAACTTAATAACATCAATTCAGATGCCTTAAATCCAAGCAAGAGTTTTCTGTATTAGTTCTTTCGGAGACAGATGTCTCAGTTCTACTAGGTTCCCACTTTGAAAGCCCATATCCATTCCTTCTCAGAGCTGGCTCCAAACAACTACTCAGAACAAGCAGATTGAAGCAAAGTCTTTGAATTATGGTTTGCTGAGACAGTGCTCATTCTTCTTTCCCTGAGCAAAAAAAAAGATTTTATACTGAAGCATTTTGTCTTTGTGTCACATGTTCTGTGGCACTATATCCTTTCCAGACTGTGAAATACTAATTAACACTGATTCTCAAAAAAATATTCTGTCTCCTCTTATTTAGGTATTAATTCAGATACAATATTGAGAAGGAAATTAAAGTTGTTTTATTTCTTCTCTTTTTATATAGCAACATTCTAATTTATACAAATGAAGGCACAATTAAGCAGTCTGACATTTAATTACAATCTGCATTTCATGTAAGCAAACATATTAAAACTGAGAATGTCAATCCTGAATGCAAAAATTTCCATAATGGAACAGAAAAAAAACTCCAAATGCAAGCAGCATAAAGTATGTTTTTCCACTGTTTTGGGTTTTTTTTTTATCAGGTTTTTCTCACATGGTTCTGTAAAACTGTGACACTGGCAGCCACTGTTCCTCGTGATACTTGTTAGCATTAGGATATGAACAGAAAAATATGGGCCATATTCTCATCTAGTTTCAATTATAAAAAATCCACTAAGATTACTCAGTTTACAACAATATGTGTTTCCTAAGGACAAAGCAGCAGCTCTTCAAAGAATCTATGCTTATTTACACTGTCTGAATGAGATTTTATATAAATAAAATCCAATGGAGTTTCTTTACGAAGTCAAAAAAGATTAGGCATTAGTATTTTTTAAACTGTAGATTTCTTAGTAAAATTTACTAAAACAGCTCCAAATACTTCTTCGCAATTCAGATCTGCACTGCATATAACCTTCATACTGAGCCACCACTGATCAAGTGAATAAGATGGACAAGGGAGGCATTAGTTCTAATAGTCTGCAATTTTTTTTCTCTTTATAAGTTATTATTCCGCCATCATCACTGTAATATTTGCATGCCTGTCAACAGTACATCAAATAATGTGACTGACACTGAACATGTGCAATTCATTCTCTCTCACTTGGTCTCCAGAGACATTCCTAATGTCCCAGCAGCACTAGCGATACATTTACTTGGAAATGAAGGATAGTCTGAATTTTAATTTTCTTATTCATACAAGTTAAAAATGTGAAGTCCAGAGAGAATTCACATTCCCAAGGCAAACCTTTAGGTCCATGTCAAAACTGAGAGGAGACTCCTTGGTTGCTTCTTCATTGAAAGCATCTTCCAAGCTAAAACGTCCACTGTATTCCTTGCTTCTTAGAGACCTTTGATAAGACGTCAGAGGACGTTTCCAGAAGAGGAGTCCTTGGATAAACCCTTGGCTTACAAGTGCCTTCAGAGCACACAGATAGACAGTTCATGGCATGATGTGACAGCTCCAGCTATGCCATCTCGGTGATGCCATCATGCAAAAATAACTGAAGAACTCACAAAGGCTGGCATCAGAATTTGTCTGGGCTATTCTCAGCCTGAACTGATTTTAGCTGCAATAACAGCTGTCTAGCTATCAGGTGACTATTGCATATATTACTTCAGCTTAAATCATTTTAGCTTAGCTCTGTGAATGCCGTGTATGGAAAGGTCTAGAAAATCTGGGCAGTCATTAAAAAATCAGGTCCTTTTGTTAACTGAAGATGGGGAAGGTGATGGTGTAGCTTCAAACTTCAGCTGACAACCAGTGAAAAAAATGCAAACTGTGTTAAGAAAATATACCAAAATACATCAATGAAACTCCCCAAACTATTGAGTAAGAACTTCCTCACCATAAGCATCATGTGAAGACGGGTGAAAAAACTCCGTCATTGGTAACTCATCATAATCTCTTCCTCCTTGGGGAAAAAACAGGCAACACTGACTTTCACAGTCTAAGAGACATGGAAAGCCTGAGTGTAACAACAAAAAAAAGAGGGCAAATACTAGACTCTGCCTAAATCAGTCTTAAGTGCATTTTTAACTATAATTGTATAGTGGTATGCCTAGCCTAGGAAGAACTATAGTATTTTTGCTTTGAAAGTTAATACATTAATTATACTAAAAAGAAATTACTAGCTCTGACAATCAGAAGCCCATAATAAGATTTTCCTTGTAAAAACAGGTGGGATTTGTAAGCGGCTTGATCTCAGGCAAAATGAAGACCATGTACTATGGACTTGTAGAGATCAAGAGAAGGATTCAGTAACCTAAACACAGGCATTTAATGCCCTTTGAGACATTTTGCCTGGCTTCCAGCTGCTATAGTTTATGGATTTCCCATAAATTCTGTGTAATATCTGCCAGCTCATATCCACATAATCCCCGGACTACACAGACCACAGGTTTGACTACAGAAAAACCTAAGCATCCACAGTGACCAAAGATAGCTTTGCACATCTTCAGATAGGGCCTTGCACTATTCCATATGCTGACTGCTTAGCTACAGAAGGAAATCGATCATAACCATCTTTTTGCCAAATAACATTGCTTTGGTTGGCTTGACTTGAAATAATGTTTTTATTTGTACATCTTCTTTGTGTTTCACAGAATTAAAAACTTTCTGGGGACTTAATGTGCAGAATGTGTCAGTTTATTGGAAGGCTTTAATCTTAGTATTTTGGAGCTGGTAATTACCTCTCATGAGAGAAACAAAAGGCTAGTCTCTGCTTTGGCTGCCTTTCATTTCCCTGCAAAATAAATGTGACTCCAGACTTCTATGTTTTCTTGGCAATGATTTTACTAATATAGCAGGTTGTTACTGAACAATGCTAGTTGCACGATACAAAATTAATTAGAAAAGTCTGCTGTAATTTATAAGTATGCAATTATGGTTAAGCAAACAAGAAGCTGTGACTTTGTAAGGTTCCCAGTGGGTTGCTATTTGCACAATTCCAGTGTATCCGGAAGAAAGAGACACTGGTTTGTCCGCTGATATAAAAAGGTAATTTGTCTTATTCTATTGGGAATTTCAAATGCATTAAAAGTATTTCTGGAGTTTGTTCAATTTAGTTATTATGAAAGCAAATGAATGTGTGGAATAGCTGTTACAGAAAATCCTAACCTCCAAATACCCTAATTACTTCCAAAGAGCAAGTAAGCTTTTTCCAAATAAACAGAAGGAGAATGCAAGCTTCATAGCTTTGTATGATACCTTAACTATTAAATTCAAGAAGATCAAAGCTCAGAGTAAATAGGGTTACTCACTCTACGTTCCAACCTGCTCTTCATTGAAAGTTCATATTTCCTCTCCTTATTTCACAGGTCCTTCTATGGCTCTCTAATCTACCCATTTGACTTTTGGAGTACTAAAGGTCATAGAAATTCTCTCCACCTCTTTGATATTGACCTTAATTCAGCCCTCTTATCTTCTCCAAGTTTCCTGTCCCTGACCCTTTATGTATTATATATATATATATATATTTATAAACGAAACCCCATTATCCTGAACTTATCTCTGCTCTTATCCAGGTCATTTTATCTTTCTTTATCTAATGATGACAAGCTGTCCTAGGACTCAAAAGAAATGTCGTCTCTTTATCATAGAAGTAATGCAGGATATTACTTGACCATTGCCTCTAACTACTGGTTTACATCCACATACAACATTCCTTCACAGCATGGTAGTGTTGTTATCAAGTTTTATGGATTAGTTAACAGGGGACAGAAACCTAGGCAACACAGTTTAACACCTTCTTCCATGCACATCCTATAAACTAAACACAAGAAAGAGTCCTATAAGTCCTCAAATGCCTTCTTATGGTTTGAGATGCTCAGACAAGAAGTTCTCTCATTAGGCTTCATAAAACAACTTGTACTGAAAATTGATGCAGAGTTAATAACACACTTGAGCATATGGAACCATAACAAGGATCAAAGAACATTACTGTGGTCTTCCTCAGTCATATCAGACTAATTTGAATACAGGTATTTTGACTTGATTCTTCGTTAAAGACATGCCAACTAAATCTGAGTGACAATGACTGTAATTATTGGGATGTCAATATCCCTTTATTTCAATGGGACCAGTATTTCACCCCACATGTCTGTAGGTATAAGTAACCCTGCTCATCTCAGCTCACTGGTGTAAATCTGTACTCATTCCAGAGAACTGAACAATTGAAGAAGCCTGAAACTGTCAAATGATAATTGTTGGATTTATGAAATTGGAAGAATATGCAAAGAAACCTGGATTTATAACTGCAGGACTGATTGTAAGGTCTTATAAGCTTGCACTCTTCTGTTGTCTAAGCTGTCTTCATGGAGGCACTCTGTAATGACTTTAGATGCACAGTGAGATATGTAATACAGGATAGACATTCTAGCATCCCTGAAATAACATATCTGAACTGTGCTTGCAGAAGAGAAAACAACCCAACAAAGATCTAATTTACTCTGGATATATGTCAGCTGAGCGGGAATGTACAGTGATTCCACTGTAATGGGCACTTCTTATTTAAGCATCTGAAATTAGGTGAAATGAGTGTGGGTCTTAAAATATTTTAATCATGTAAGTTGCTTATTGGATCTAATTTTCCTACCCCACTTTTTGACTTACCCTTAAAGGAAGTAAAAGAAAGGTATGAAAGAAACTGTGGGTGAGTGAAACCCAACAGAACTTTCAACAATCTCTGCCATAGCAAACAGTAGCTAATTCTGAACCCTAGCAGATTCCAAATAATGTGTCTGTTGTACACAACCACCTCTGACAGCTGGGAGTGACCAGGTTCAACAGCTTGATTCACATTCGTGCCTCCCTTTCACTGAAGACTCGGGGCGGGGGGGGGGGGGGGAACACAAACAAAACCAAGAAAAAAAAATTAGTCTTAGGAAGCAGGGAGAAGTTCTGAATCCATTCAAGTGGATGTTGCCAAGGAAACCCCTCCTTGCTATGCTTTTCATCCTGTTTGTCTGACTCTCTCTTTGGAAAGAAGTGACATTGGGGATCTGTTATGGTATAGGGATTATTTAGTCAGTTATTTATATATGTTTTTATTCAATTACCAATGTCACTTTTTTCTTGCAGATTGTTACAGAGTTTAAGGTCATCTGAAGGGGAAGAGTTTACTAATGAAATTAAAACAACTGTTGACAAGTCTTATGTAAGTGAAGAGGAAGAATATGAATATGCTTTTTATAAACACTTAGAGCTTCCGTATTTAAAACAAACAAGAGGTTTCCTTTTCATTATGACTTTTGTTCATTCTCTCTTGTTGTGCCAAACCTATACAGTACATGCATAATGTGAGAAATAAACAGAAAACTGTATTATTTGATTCTAGTCTGTCTTAGTCTTACTGTGTATTCCTTCCTAGTGTAACCATGCAGAAAAGATAGGTGAATTAAAGGACCATAAGATAACATAGTGCTGTTTTTCCCTTTTTTTAAAGTTCAGAGAGACAAAAGAGGTGAAGACTGAACATTTAATTTGATAATATAATATGAATAGCCTTGATTCTTTTTCATGTTACCAGAAGATAACAGATTTTAGTTTGTAGATTCCAGTGAAACCTGTTTGGAGTCAGTGTATATCACAATATATCACTATATAGAGTAGCGCAAGTCAGTTTCCCCAACAGATCCAACACCGCAGGATCTAGCGAATTGCATAATGGTTTCTAAGACATGAAAGTTTATTCACATCCTTCCTTCTGCCAGTACTGGGAAATTTTTCCCAAGACTATCCTAAAATCGTATTTGTCTACTCTACTTATTGCTCCAAGCCCATTTCTGAAAGGAGCTATATACTTTCTATACTCAGAAAATTCCACAACAGCAAAGGTTTGAAAATATGCATTAGTAACCCCAAATCCTTTTCCCATTGCTTGTCTCAATTTAATGCAAAACTAAGATAGTAAGAATGTTCACTGAGAGTGTGAAAGTCACCTTGTTGTGACAGAGAGTTTAAGTACTTTTCTTTGACCTTTGAGTGTGCCCAGAATGACAGGAACAACCTGCCCTTTTCAGAATTAGTTTTTTACTTCTTTCTTGCATTGCCTTCTTCTGTCCCATTTTCTCTGAAGATTTTCTCCTGGAGGGGAATCCATGGACTTGGAACTTTTCAGTTTGATGAAGGAGCTGAGTCGTTGGTGTGTATGTCCTTAGGGAACAATGTAATCATGTAGGTTTTATCCTAGAAGAAGAATAAGGACTAGGACTGCTCTCTGCCTTCTCTAGGGCTGAGCTTTAAAGAAAAGTGGTGAAGGGTTTTCTGTAGTCCCTGCAATGTTAAGGATGCATGAAGAGAGAAAGATTATTTGTCCGTCTCAAGGAAACAAAGTATTTGAGCTTAGCACAGGTTTGCTCAGCATCCTGGCTCGCTATAAAGTCAAATATACTATTGCCTGCAGAGCTTGAATGCCGTGAGAGCTGGAAGGAGGTTGAAGCAAAGACATGAAGATCACCACTGAACTCAGGCTGCTCACATTAAGTCATTTTTTTCAAATCCGAGTCCAGAGAAAGAGGGCTTTGAATTTCCTTGAGGTACATGGATATGGACTGGTTTGGAGTATCAGGCCAGTCTTACCTTAAGTGCTGTTATCAATGGTGAATAGTTTGTTGAGGGTTTCAATACAGATCTCCTCTACAAAACCTTTCCATATATGTTTTCACACCACATATACAAACTGTACTTTTTGCACCCAAAGTACCTGATGAAAGTTGGCCCCCAATTTCCTTACTGTGATATCCTGCATTTGCCAATAACATATTTATATCCAGGGGCATATCCCATAGCCTTTGTGATGAAAACCTTTACAATTCATAATTTTCAAAGGACACAGCTGTCATCCATGTTTTTGAAGAAGCTAACTACATAGACATTTGAACTAGATGATCCTTTTGGGGTTCCGTATAATCATTTCCAACTCAAATCCCCAGAGTTACAATGCATCTTCAAGACTTGTTAATATTTTCATAAGTGAATGGCTGTTGGGGGATGGAATAAAATCCAGATCAGACAGTAAAGGGAAGGCATGGCATCAATGAACAAAGTAAAGTTAATAAAAATAAAGGAGAAAGAATGGGAGAGGGAAAGAAAGAGATATTGCAAAATGAAGGAATATAGTCATTGCTTCTAGGAGTCAAAAGTCATTTTAGGCAAGTTAAAAGCAACTCCAAATGCAATTTTTGCAGTAGTGATTTAACGCCAGAAAGAAAATAATGAGTCATATGTTTCCCTACTTTTCACATCAGGCCTGCACTCAGTAAATCAACACATGGGTTTAATTGCTGTGACAAATGAATATAGTGAGGAGAGTCAAATTCTGCTGGGTAATGCAGTCATCCAGAAAAACCTTGGTCGGCAGAGATATGTAGGTCAGTTAATATGGACCAGCGGGCAGAGGGAGTCCCTAGTGTGAGAAGCTAGATGGAAATCTCAGTGTAATCTCTGTCTAATAAAATACCAGCTTGAAAGTGTGTCTGGCTTCAACATCCTTCTTAATAACCTCTAGCAGAAGAGGAAGGTATTAAATAAAGTGGCAATTAACAAGACTGACAGAGCAAAAGAGTGGGATTTATTGCTGTATTTTTCAGCTTGCTTGATCATCTGATTGTTTTTTAGCTGTAATTCTGCTTCCAGTTTTAAAGCCAACTTCAAAAAGGAAAGCAATGAACAAATGAAATTTTAAAGTTAGAAAAAAAGGAGGCAAGGGCTTGATAAAACTAATATTCCAAATAAAGGAGGTAGGATGCAGTCTCAGCCTACATTCCTCATCACCTCTGTCATAGACTGTCATGCATGGAGGTGAGCACTCAAAGGCAGCGACAAGGTAAACACGATCAGAGGGATGTAGAAGCATTAAGGAAAGGTGCCCACTCCTATGCAGAGGCATCAGCAGTGCTGAGATCTTCCTTCAGCCCAATACTATAGCGTAGAAGTGAAACTTATACATGAGACTAAATTCCTGTAGAATGAATTACAGAAAAACAAAACAAAACAACCCACAAAATTTTGCTTCCTCCTAAACATTTCTTGCCTGAGCAAAATTGATACCAAATCCTGGTCTGAGACAGGAAGGGTAGCAGGTATTTTACCACAGTGACTGATTATGTTGCCTACTCCATGCTCTACCACGTGTCTGACAATATGGGCATGGCATTGGAATGATTTTCTGTAATCCCACTGATTAAACTCCTCTGATGGAAACAACACTTTCTCCCAGCCGCACATGCTCCATCAGCATGTCCTGGTGAAGAACTGAACTAGGCACGAAGCTAAGGTGTGTTTTGGACTGCTAAAGTCAGATAAGCATATTATAACTGATCAAATTTGTACATAAATACAGTAATATCAGTTGTAACAGTGGGCCTGATGATAGGAATGTGCCTTTAGGAGATCTTGAGCTTGTTTTCTCTGTTTTTTAATCATAGCTGGAGGAATGGTACAACTGAAAACATACAACACATAATAAACTTGTATAAAACATACTTAAATAACACAAATATCTATAAGGACTACTTGGCATATTTTTAGCTGCATTGCCATCATTTCTACTTTTCACATCCTGCAATCACATCACATTTCCCCCAAGAAAAACTAAAATATTCTACAGGAAATTCTTTAAGTTCAATTATTAATATACAATGCTCACTGTTTGAAATTAATGCACCTTGCTTCATAATTCTGTAATATCTTTTCTCTTATTCCATAATAGCTAAAGCAGGGATGATCATTAGAGCAGATAGGATTACAAAACTGCAATGTAGTCAGCTCCATTCTCTGCAAATTCATCTATAGGTGCCTCTGTGGATAACAATGAATCCTTTATATTAGCCTTCAGGGACCAGAATATTGAGTGAACATATTTTGCTTCATGAAATATATCTAGGTCAAATTCACCTTTTCAAGCAAGTTATTAGTTTTATGGATTTGCCCATGGTGTTATGATCTGTGGATTTTTTTTCTTTAACCTTGTGGCTTACTTACTCACAAGGTGCTTTTTCTTTTTCCTTCTTTCCCACTTGTTTTTCTTGTCTCCTCAAATAGCGGATTTTCAGTTACACAATAGTCATTTCTTGCAAATTCTCCTTTAGTCAGCAATCCTTCTTTCCATGGTTTGACAGTTATTAGATACGGAAGGCATTTCAGAGACAAAAAGTTTAAAAACATCAGAAGGGATTTACACTAATGGTAACGTGCAAAAAGAACCCCAAAGCTACTCCTCCAGAATGCAAGAAATGCAGTATTAAGTACGTATCACATACACATAAGCCAAGCAATTTGTCAGTTTTCTACATGGAGGCACGTAAATTACTCCCAGTGGCAAAGGCCAAGCTTTCTACACTCATGGGGTTTACACCTGATCTTGGTTTCTTTTCACTAAAGTATTAGGAAATACTATCAAAACAGTACATGCGATGTGCTGCTAACATGTCCTCTTGCCACTTAAATGAACTCCACTGTATTTTATGACCATGTAATCGTAGATAACAGAAGAAGATAGGCTACCCCCCTGTTGCATTTAGGGCAGTCTCCAAATAGAAGGAAATAATCTCTGTATTAAAGAGAAATTTCTTTACTAAATGGACCCAATAAATAGGCTGCTGTTACTCACTATTCTTGCAGCAAGTTCTTCATTGCCAGACAGAGTCTTCTTTCCTTTACTCACTTATTTTTTTAGTGACATTACAAACCTTAGCTCTGATGATTCATTCAGGTCTCGTGAGATTTACAATAAGTTGATTCAGTTAGCACAGGAAGAGAATACAAAAAAGACGTAAATAAATCTAAGTCTGGGACACAAGAGTCAGATAAGTATTCTGTCTCAAAATTTGTCATATGCAGACCCATCATCTTTTTCAAATGAGAACACTACTTAGTAGTCTTGAGTCTGAGCCGAATCTCCAAGTTACATTAGGTAAACTATAATTTGTATTCTGAGGTTGTTATATGTTTGAAGTTGGATTGAAAGCAGTATTAGAAAATGTTGTATGAGATAAGTTTATTAAAATAAAATTTTCACTGAAATTATGCTCTCTGGAGGGAATAAATTATGTTGTACTGCCTGGTAAATTCATTATTTTTCTTTCCTTGTAATATATTCCCCCTGGGGTTAACATCTGCATCTTTTGGTTATACTCATCTGGAAAGTCACAGGTCATATTACCCAACACACCAGTGTTACGTAGAACAAAGTATGGTACAGCGACTCAACCAGCCTGTAATAACAGAATTAATGTTTTTATGCTGCATTTTGATTTCATTTTCAGGGAGAAAAAGAAGTTCCTTTTACAATATTATTTTCACAGAAATTGGGCTTATAAATTTAAATGGAAAAAGTGTGATGTGAAAGAAAGACTCATGCTTGGAAAAGAGTTCTTAAATATACATGCCTGAAGTCATTGGGTAACCTTGAAAGAAGACTAAGATTAATCTCTTCTTTTGCCATCCAGGTAAATCAGAGCTTACTTAGAGGAAAATGGAGCATAATCCAGCCCATTTTTCAATGTATTACCATACGTAGGCACATGTATAACAATCATCAGTGTTAGCCTGATCAAATCACAGATCTATCTATGTCTGCGTTTTCTGGACGGGTCATTAGGCTTTTGTTTAGTTTGGTTTGTTTCAATTTTTTTCCCTCAAAAATGGCCAACCACAAGGGCTCCTGATCATCTCACAGTTCTCGGTGTGTTTACCTTTGTAACTTTATCAAGAATTACTATTAGCTTGTTTACACAGAGTTCTGGGAAAGAGAATTTATTTAGCTGACTACAACTAAGCAGCTACTGACATTTTCAGGTGGAAAGAGGACTTAACTCCAAGGTCATTCAGCACTGCAGTGGTGTTCCCCATATTGATTTACAATGCCACATTTCCCTCAGCCATCCATATCCCCTTCATTCTTTAATCTTAGCTTCTATTCTGAATGCCCCTTGTCCACAGAATATTTAATTGTTTCATGTGAAGTAGAATGGCTGTAGCAGTAGGGGTTGAGGGAGTCTTAAAGAGAATATCCCAGTTTGGTGATTAGAGCATCCACATAGGAGGTATATTTTCGAATTCACTCAGGAAAAGAAGGAAAGAGGAGGAAAAGAAGAAGGAAAAAGAAAATAATGAAGAAAAGAATAAAAGAAGAAAATATGAACAGAAGAAAAGGAGAAAAGAAGAAAAGCAAACTCAAATATTAAACTAGCAGAACCAGTGAGAAAACACCTTGTATTTCCTCAGAAATAGGAGACACAGAACCTAAATCAGAAAATACATCTCATGACATCTGACTGTGATCACTGCTCATAAGTTGGTTGGCATAATATTTAGGTTCTCAAAACCCTCAGACCCTACCTTTGCCTCTGAAATACCAGTAAATAGGCAATTCTGAGTGTGCCTCGTTGTCCTATAGTAATCTGAAATACCCGAAGTCTTTCAGAAGTAACTAAGTAGGGGTCTTTGAGAATCTCCTAATTTGAGGAATGGGATACAAGCTATTAAAGGAAAATTTTCCTAAGCTCCAGTAAAAACATCCTAAACAGGAATATTAGCATGAGATAACTGAGGAGCTCATCAACAATAATTAGCTATTCAATTAGCTACGGTTTCTGTCTTCCTTCCTGTTTGATAGTTTATGTAAGGTTTTATTTACAAAGCTGACACATTGTTATATGCTACATTTTTTGCAAGTTATGTCAGATGTTAGGAGAAACACAGACGGGGAAAATCTATCTCTGTTACAAACATCAGTTGTCTTCATCACATTTATAGGGATGCTAAGTTCCTATTAAACCTATGACGGACATCTTCCTACCATATAAACTACACTAAGCTTCCTTTTTCCATTCCTCAGTTCAAGCATTTTCACAATTTACTCTTTATCTGCATGGTCCCCAAAAGGTTATTTAACCAATTGATGAATGATTTTTACTTCATACTATGGGTACAGGCATGAAGTGTTCAAGACTTGGGGAAGAGTGGAAATACATTGTTGAGATTAATTCCTGCAGGTGTGGAAACTGAGGTTACTATAAATTTCCGTTGAATTTGATAGCTAATGGGATGGTATTTTTTCAATAATTCTTGTGCACTTGTCATAGCAATTTGGCAAAATGATCCATATATTGTATTGCATGTCATAAATACAGTAATTTATGGTGCATTTCTGTCTTGCAATATAGTGCATGGTATTAAATTTTGGAATAGCACCTGATGTCAGCTTGGAAGTGTAACCAGTAGTAATGTATGTTCAAGATCCCTTTCCCTTCTTCTCCCACTCCCCAAAATGACTAACACTTCTATTAATGGAGAGGAAGGGCAAGATAATTTAGACCATGAAAAGCAAAAGTTAAAGATGAATTTGCACAAGGAGGTACAAATTATATAAAGGAGACTTAGATGACTTAAAGGGGTGGCAATGCAGGCTAGAGCTTCTCTTTTAGAGGACGAGCCTTGTTGGAGGTTGACTCTTACAGGCAATATGGTCACCACTTAGTAGTAATTGTTTCAAAGATTCCTCTCTCTTTTAAGAACAGATATCTGTTTCACAGAAAACATCAAGATAATTCCCTAGGAAAATTTAAGAGTGAAAGCTTAAGTACTAAAGGGTTTCAAGTATCTCTATCCTCCAACTATATAATAACTCAGGGTCTCAGGAGAGGTACTCTACCCATCTAGGAATTTAAATTGGCTTAATCCATTTAATGAAAGCTAAACAATAGTAATGATGCTCCATGAATAACTGAACAGGATCTGTCACGATGTCTGATTACCTAGACTCTCCCCTTAATAAAAATACATGGATAAAGAGAAGCGGTTCAGTATTACATCAACTTTTGATATTGCCATTTTAACTAATAAGTTCATTCCCTATGCAGGAAATAATTTCTGTAAGAAGTAGTGTTGGGAGTGGGATGGGTGGGTGGTTTCATTTTTTGTTTTGAAAAAAAGAGATGAGGGAGGGAAATCTTCTCCTGATTATTAAATAATGAAAGTAGGCCAAGTCTCTCCTTGGATCCCAAGTTCTCCAAAATAATTAATAATTTACTTTTCTTTCTTTCCTTACCCTAGTTTCTGATTTTTGGACTTTTTTATTTTTTCTTAAAAAAAAAAAAAAAAAAACCTCCAAGGAAGAAAAAGAAAGTGACATAAAAATCAAACAATCAAACTTCTAAACAGCTCTTGGGATTCTAGTGAATTTCATATCAGGGCATCCCAGTCAGTTGCTCAGTTGCATCAAAAGGATCACAGGAAATTAACATTCTCATGTTCAGATAAATAGTTGAATAGTTGTAGGTCTTTTATAACAAAGGGAGCAAGAGTAATAGAATATTCTTTTTCATTGCAGGTTGTAATATAACCAGATTTATCCCAAAAGTTGTAAAAAGTCAATGGTGATATATTTACAGTCGTTCTGCAAAGATTCAGGTAATTGTACAAAGGGCCAAACAAGTGAGAATCTGTCTTTCCATTGTTGCTGACAATTTGTGTTTATTAGGGAACAGAGGTGGGATTCATCTCATCCAGCTTTAGAGATCTTCAGTGTCGATGCCTCCAGCTGTGTGAGCCACCTTACACTTCTTTGTAGTCATTTGAGAGAAGAGGCATGAATGACTAAGTACAATTCCCACGACCTAGTTTACAAGTCTAAATTCAGATCCTATAAGGATTTATATCTCTTCATAGACTGGAAAGAGGTCTTAGATGAAAATATAAAAATTTATTCAGATGGATTGCACGGTTTGTGACATGAGTAACTGATAAGGTGGGACACGAAAACAGATATTGTGAGATATGATGTGGTATCATTTGTAAAGCCCTACTCAAGAAATAAACTTCTGCTAAACTTACTGAGTCTGGTTCAAAGGAAAGTTGTCAAGTCAGGATAAGAGAAAGTTATTTTTACAAGAAATTAAAAGGAGAATTTTAAAGCACAGAAAGAGAAAAGAAACAATATTTCTAAATACAGTGCTGAGAATTCCTTTGCCCTGAAAGGGTGAAGTATTAAAAGAATTTCATCTAATGTGTCCTTTAGTTTCCTAATTTTGAGCAACATCTGCATAGGAAATTAAAAAACATCCATAAATTCAAAATGAATTTTAAAATACTAATTTTGATGGTTTTTATACTCTTTGGGGTACAGTGACAATGCTTAGTTACTTTTGAAGAGTCAGCTGCCAGTTCCTGGCTGAAAACTTGTACCGGATTTACTTATTTTGAGTTCAGTATCACTCATTTCAATGGCACCCAGTGTTCTTCTACCAGTAGTGTTATCTGCAGGGCTTAGTTCAAAATTTGTAATGTTGGGCTAAAATTGAGCCTTTACAGTGTGTGTAACCATGCCTTGCTCCCTCTCATTTTCACTAGTATTGAATAGAATCCTATCCTGGCTCACATCTACAAGCTTCCCCTTCCAGGCAACAACCTGCCTGTGCACAGAATGGTGGCAGTTAGGGACTCCAAAAGTTTACTCTTTGACACCTCTTTGGTTTCAAAGCAGCATATGGTACTTGCTGACAGCATTTTTTGTATCTCGATTGTCTTCTGCCGTTCAGATGGATGTAGAGGAAAGCATATCTTTCAATCAACCTTATTATGACTGTCTCCTATAAAATGCCATGAAACAGTTCTTATTCAAAAAATGGGGTCAAAATCTGCTCTCATGACAGAAGACCTCTGTATTTTCATGTGAGTGCATTGTGCACTCATCCAATTTATTGTGTGGAGCCAGAGACATCGAGTTGAATAGGATTAATACTAGGAAAACCGTGGGATTTCTTACAGTACTGCTGCAAGAAAGGAGTTGAAGGCTGAAAAACCTAGTTTCGGTGGGTATCAGAAGGCAATAGTCTTGATTAAGAGTTAAGTTAATGAGTTTTGTTGTCTATATAATTATTAATGATGTGCAATTTTTTTCCATTTTCGTTATTAACTGATGCACTAAATGGATCTTTGGTGCCACAAACAAATGGATTAAGAATACAAATGTTATTCAGATTCTTGTTGTGTCTAAAAGTATGTAATGATGGCTTTTAAAATTGTCACTGATCCATAAAACTATGTGTATGTTATTTCCAGAATGAAATTACAAATTGTACTAGTATTTGATCAGACTGCAAAATCAGTAAGATTCTGAGAGCTGTCAGAATAGGGAGTTAGGGAAAGACTTGGTCTTGCCATGTGGTCAATGACAAGTGGGACCTGAGTAGAAAGGTTGACAAAGCTTTAATGAATAGCAATTTGACTCTCCCACTATAGACTGGAAGTAAGAGAACATCAACAGTTGGCCACTTTTAACAGAAATAAGTGCTGATTTCTCATATAACACCACCTGCAACAATAGCAACTAAGGCCTGACAAGCAGGAGATGACAAAAGACTCTTTAGCAATATGCATTGTTCTACGAGCTGATCTCCACCTCTCAAAGGACAAAGTAACTCTTTTTTTCATTCCCATTAGTTCATTACATTGTGTAACAAATTACTTGCCCAGTGTCCAAGCCAGTCCTGTTTGATGTCTGGAACAAAACATGAAGCAAGCTGTACACTAAGTAATTTTCATATCCACATTGAAGTATAAGGGAGAAGAAAGAGCGATTACAGATCAAGTTTGATCCTTTCAGATGAACTTAGGAAAGAATATTTTGAAAACCTCTTTCTTAGGTTCACCCTTGAACTTGACATAAGACTGCTAGAGAAAGCAGAGCTGGAGCAGTGGCAGCCGACATGTGGGAAATAAATAAATGCTTTGTGTGTAAACTGGGTGCCTATGAACATGTAGGAATCCGCTTCTTGCCTGAAATACTTAGACTAACATACAGTCTAAAGAAATGATGCCAAAACTCTCACAAAAACATTTTCACTCAGATTTATGATTCTTTCCAGCTTCTGAGGAACATCACACTTTTTTTTTTACAGTGTGCCCCTGATAAATTTTATGGTTTCTTCTTCACTATTAGGGATAATGTGGATACACAAACCACTCAATCTCATGTAATAAGAGGTTTTACGAAGCTAGGATAAAGTTAGGGGTTTTTTTCTGTCTAAAGTGATGGTTACTTCTCCTAAGTCTCCAAAACAAATATTTTATATTTGTTCATCAGATAACTATATACACATAAAAACAGTCCCTTACCTCTGTAAGTCTGGGCAGTAACCAGCGCAGTATCATAGCAGAAGAAAGAGATATGTCAATCAGCTGTAAATATTTGAAAAAAAAAAATCTCAGAGGAGAGTTATTACACAAGAAAATCTGATATCGACATACAAGCTGACACAAACTCCCTCCTAACATAATTCATCCCTGTGTCATTATGAATCTGGAGCAAGTTTTCAACCTACAGAGGATCCAATGTTTTTCTCTTGCAGTGGACATCTAGGAAAGCCAGTTACAGTAATTACATCCTCAACCATGCATGTGTTGGGCTAAAACACATTTTCCTTACCACCTTGTGGGATCTGAGACACACAGTTTATAAAAAAAAAATAAAAAAATGACAGCATAAGTTATATTCTCCATCAAGGAGATGGAAAGGTCACTTAAACAGTGGGTTTTGTGTCATTACAGAAAATGAAATTTTGTGGGAGAGACAAATTTCCACAAGGAAGGAAATAGACAGAGCTACTGTTTTGCGAATGACTCCAGGAAAAAAGCAGTACTGAAATACCATTCCCATTATGAGTACTAGCACATAAGATAATTATGTTTGAGGCTGGTAATTACCATATTTGCATGTTTAGGTTGTGTCTGTTCCTTCCATGTTATTAAGTGGTTGCAGAATTATTCCACCAGATTGCCACAATGTCATTGCAGGGGCTGAAATACCTTCTGGGTGTCAAAGCACACAACTGTAAAACAACGTTGTATAGCCCCTTACTTTTATTCCATCAAAATTGCAATAAGCAAATTCACTCCAGGAAAAGAGCAGCAAAGCTAATGGAGCTACAGCAGGGGGAGGTGGCTTTGAAAGTTCAAGGCTCTCTAATTTATAGTGCTAAGCGGCTCCGTTAGTACTCCCACACACAGTGAAACACAGGATTAATAATTACTGTATTTTGTTCTGTGCACACACAGATCTTTAATTTGAGTAGTGCAAAATGTGTTATGAATCTTAATTAATCAAACTTTTAAAGTCACATTCAATGCACTTAATTCACTACTACTTATGCCAGGTGTCAATTTATCTGTAAACCTCATAATAGTCTTCAACAGTAAGTATATAAATCTGAAGATAGACCCTGATTCTTTACTTAAGCCATATATACTTTTCTGAAATTTTCTGTGCAATCAACTTCAATCGTAGAGAGACATCTAAGAAGAACTAAAGGAAACAACTGGAGACAAATGGAAAACTTGGCAACGAATGGGATAATCCACTCACAGACAAACTTCCCATCACTCTTCTCACTGCTCAAATACTGTCTAACATTTTCTTCCCATTGAATAATGAAGGGTAATTGCCAATTAATCAATAAAAACAAGGAAAATGAAAAAGAGCATTGTTCACAATCAGATTTTCAAAACAGACCTGCAGTTCCTGTGTACAATCAGTGGTGAAAAAAACAAAAGCAAAATAAGCAGAATTACATGTTTGTAGTTAGGTATGAATGCCTAAGTGAGAAGTCTAAAGTCAAAATTAGGTCAGATCTTTTACTGAGGTCCTCAATTTTTCAGTCTTATCCTTCATTCAAGTCAATTACTGAGAATACTACAATTAAGAAACTGACCAACTGGTCATCTTCAAAAGATTACCTGGTTTCAAATGTCAGTCCTTCCCTTTCAACTGCATTTACAGAGGTCTAGAACTGAGAATTTAATGCAATGGTAATGAAAATTAGAAACCATTATGGGAAATCAGGATTACTGTCCTATTTGTTTTGGGAGGAGTGATACATCCAAATGATTTATTTCACAGAAAGTTAAGCTCCTATGCATAACTACTATGCTTCTTTGAAAAACTGACCTTGTACTTTTTTGTTCTTTTCATAGAAAATGATGTGTTCTTTTCACAGGAAATGATAAGTGGAACGCGTGGTGGAAGATGAAGGTGACCATTACTAATGTAGAAGACAAGACAAAGTTCAAATGAAAGTAAGGAGTCCTTGAAAGTAAATGGAAAGCTAAAAGTGAAAGGTACAGAAATACCCTATGGAATAAAAAATATGAACATTCAGATTGGAAGGATAGAAATAGTCCAAAGTGACTAGGAAGTAGATGCCACATTCCTGCTTGTTCTAGCCAAATCAGTTGTTGATTTCATATTCAATACAAGATTTGGAAACAGTGAGTGGAAAAAACAGAAACAAGAAGAATCCTGTGGATTTAGAACAATTCACTTCTCACAAATCATTCTGTATAATAGTAGATGGTGTTTTAAATAAAATGAAAGGCATTATAGAGGAGTACATTATCTACAGAGTGGGAAGTTAGTTTGTTGATGTTTTTGATTGTCACATGGAATTTAAAGTCTTTACAGACCACCTGATCTAATATTTTTTTTTTTTGCGAAATTTTAAATATGACATTTTGCTGTTAGTGCTTAGTTCATGGACCTGCAGAGGCCTTTATCATACATTCCAGGCTAATCTAGTGGAGATGAAGTACATTTCAGGTGAACTGAAAAATAATCTACACTGAAGGCGTCTTTTATCCCCAGATCTTAAACATTTTATCTCATTTGAAAGTAGATAATTTTGTTCCACATAATAAAAATCTAAAGCAAAATACAAGTACTATTATCAACATTATCAAAATCAGTTTTCTCTGTAACTTTTTTTCAGAATTTGAGCAAAATTAAGAACTATTTTTAGAGTTATGGGTTTTTTACAAGGTTGTCTTATTCTCCAATTAAATGATTTTTTGGATTTTATTATTGCAACTTAGATATAACAAATGAGCATTTATTTGAGGTTCCTTTAAAACCCTTTTCCAAGCTGAACTCTCAAAATAAAGCGAGTTTGTATTTAATACTACTTATTCCATGCCTCATGAAAGACTTGTCTGTAAGGATTTGAAAGTCAGTAACTGCTGTATAAGAAACCATGCTTGCATGAGAAAGACATTAATTTTGAGAGATCGAATAACAATTTTGAATTACTCTTGGAAAGATAAATGCATTTCTTCTCTTTGGTCCAGATGTTTAAGTCTGGGATATTATAGCAGAGTCTTCTCTTGTAAAATTCAAAAGAGCGTTCTGGGTCCTAGGGTTTCTTCAGGAAAACAGATGTGTCATCGTATGATTTTCAGTCCAGTAACAGCTATGTTACTCTTTCTGACTTTTCCATTCAGCATCCTAATTTGCAGGACCAAGAGGGAAGACTGAAGTTTTCTGCACAGTGAAAGATGTGAGACTACCATTTTTATCTATTGAGTCAAAAGTGAAGGTGGCTTATTTTATCTTAATATTCCTCAGTAATATAGAAGGAGAGGGACCCTTCCCTGGCTGGTAAATTTAATATGTCACCTATCATCCCTAAGAGCTTTTATCTTCCAGTTAGCTGGCAAACCTCCAGGGTGCCGGATATTCACCTCAGCAGCTGCTCTTCATCTGTTTGCTTCTGCCCTGGAAGTAGAACAACGTCAGTCAAAACCATCAAGGCGGTTCAAGGCAGATGGTTACAAGGTCTATGACTGTATGTGTCAGGAGCGGCCTGGTGACAGCAATTCCCGAGGCATTTTACAACCTCCCTGAGAGATCCGTCTTCCTTAAAGTATAGGAGAGATGTTTGTTAGACCTTACCTTTGGACAGAAAAAAATGGGAAGACAAGAGTTATGTTCAAGACTTCTTGTGGTCCAAGGGACAGGAAAACGATTGCTCCTTGAATATGCCTCTCTGTCATCCCTACTTTTTGGAGATTTGTCTCTAAAGGAGATGTAAAGTCTTCTGTTAGTAATGGGTCACTTTTTCTTTGATAATTTGTGCCCTCTGAAATCTGACTTGCACGCATTGCTCTTTACATTATGTTTGATCTGCAAGGTTTTGTGACAGAACCAACTTCCATGCAGTGAAAAACACTTCCAAAAATTTGGCAAATATGCCCTAGATATTCTTGTAGTGAAGATGGTGTGACACCTCTTCAGTAAGTGATTCCTTAGAGCATTTTCAAAGATAAGGAAAATTGTATTTATATTTAGTCACTCAGACATTACTTTGAGTCAGGATTTCTAATTAGTCAGGATTTCTAATTAATTTAAAACTTTACAAATTCTGGATTTTCAAAACTGATTTCATTATACTTTTATTAAAGGAACTGAAAGTAAAATATACTCATTTCTTGAAAAGACAATGTAAGAAATATTTTCTGAAATTCCTGATGCTTCCTTAATCTTTAATTAGAAAATTGCTACTTTAAATATAGCAGATGCTTTTGGAAAGACTTGTGTATCCTCTTTCAGACATTCAAAAAAACTTATGTGTTTTGTTCTAGTATGCTGTTATTGCCTGAATCAGTAATCTTCCAACACATTAATTGTATTCTCTAGGCTCTGTTGGTGCAATTTATAAATATTTAAAAATTAGTAACATACTGTAACTACTTTGCAGCAGTACAAGTCAACATGATTCATACTTCCATTACATCATTACATTTTCTCAGCCTGGTAAATCTTATTTTGAAATTTCTGTGGAAAGAAAACATATCTACGAGACTACGAATGGGGCTATCCAGGGCCAACTTCAGCAGAACACATCAACAGTGTTCATAATTGGTAATTACGATAGAAGATTCATTTTGTGCCTAACCCAACACACTTCTCTGAATCTTGCTGGCTGCAACACTCTGAATAAGAATATGATGAAAAAGCAGGTCTGAAGTCGTCAAAATGACAGACTAATTTTAAAAACAGTTGCTATGGTCTTTCAGATGGGTCAGAATGTGGTTCACGCTCCACTGATGTGGAGCAATGGCACGAACCACAAACCTCCTGTCAGGGGATGTACACATGTAAACCTCTAATGCTAAGATCATCAAAGACAGACAGGAATGCACAGCTGCTCAAGTGTACTCAGTACCAATCACCAAAACTGCATATATATTGTGGTTTGGCACAATTTATTGTGTTCACACAGGCACTCCTCTGTGTGCTTTCTTGTTTTCCTATCGTTTTATGCTATCTAATTAACATGTCAATTCATGCTTTTCCAATGCTTTAAGAATCTAGCTTTTGCTCACTTTATTCTACCTCGTTTTCCTTTTTATAATACATTTTTCATGATTTATCATTCATTTACATTTCAATTAAGAACACTAGCTGTTTGTAAAAGCTATCCTGATGGGAAGTATGAAATAAATTATTGAAGTTAGTATAATCTGCACTTCCCATTACCACCTCATTTACCTTAATGGCACTAAAAAGACTGTCACCCTCAGTACCACTCATGCTTCTAATAGGAATTCCCTCTGGAGTCAATCTGATTCGAATTACATATTTGCATACGGTATAGCTTGTGTTAGGTGATTATAGGTTGAGTTTCAGAGTGCTGTTCTTTAGGATGATGGCTGTGCACAAAGCTACCTTTCCAGAGTTAAAAGATGGCACTGTTTGATTGAAATAGCTAATATCTCTAAGAGAAGTCCCTGTAAGTATTGCCAGTTTTCTGGGCATTGGCAAACTCTCTGCTGTTTGAGAGCTACATAATTTAATGTCAAATCCAGGCCAGGGACATTTTCTTCATTTTTCACAAAAGACTTTCTTTTTTTTTTTTTCAGGAAGAGATGAGAAAACAAACAAACAAACAAAAACCAAAACAAACAAAACCCTCTCAGAACTAAATTTCTTATGAACAAGACTCTTTTTGTTTGGATAAACTGATTTTTTTTTCTGCAACTTTTTATTGTTTCAATCTGAAACATTTGAAAAATGTTATGAGCTATATTTCAAATTTTTTTTAACCTCCCAGGTAAAACTGCTACCTTTGAATCAATGTTTTGTCATGAAGATTTCCAACCGAAGGCTGCTAACCAGCCTGCTTTATTTTCACTATGACAACATCCAGGCACTAACTAGGACTCAGAAGTAGATTCAGTAGAGGTATGTAGTAAGAAACAGCCCAATTCCAAAGGTTTTTTACAATATAAGCGACTAAGATGGTACAAACAATAATATAGGAGAGAGGGAAAGAGACATGTATTGTGACTTATTCACTAGATATGCAAATTTATAAGGATAATCTGCTTACTAAACCGTCCACTTTTTTTTTTTTTTTTCTTTATGTTTAAAGAAAAGGTATGTACGATGTCTTGGCTAACGTCATAACTATGTAAGAACTGAGTCCTGAGGAAAACCTTTTGCTTATTCACTGCTCAAGAAAGATGTGGTCTGATTTTGTTAATGCCTACCAGGAGTTTATCTGTGTGGCTACATCTATATTTCCAAAATGAACAGGATCCAGGATCCAATTTTCATAAACTAACCGTCAGTACTATGTAAAAGTTGGGCCTGGGCTATTCCTCATTTCCAAGGCTCCTCTTTTGTCTTTGAGACACTCTTATTGTTATTTCTGTCTGTTCTTTCCTCCCCACTTCCACCTCCCAGTGAAATTGTGTTGAAGCCCAGCACAGTCCTGTTTCTATAAAAAAGTTACTGTTGCACATTCCACGATACAATGTTACTATGTGTTACACTGAGGTTTTAAGCCTGCTGGGCTGGTTTGGAGGACTGCAAAGGATCGAAGGAGATTAACGTGATCTGAAATTCTCCATAATGCCTGATCAGAGCTGCCCCAGGCATTAAACCATGCCTTGATATTGCCTAGGAGAGTGTTTGGTGGCACAGGGCACAACCAAACTCAGGAGTACATTCGTAAAAAAACAGTTTAGGAGGTCATGATTGAAAGATTGAACTTAATCCTTGCCTTTGTGTTATTTAGCACTATTTATCTATTACATGGAAAGACAATGAAGGAAGGCAGCAAACTCTCCAGCAGGGCATAGAAATGGTAACATGTTGGCACTGTGTTTCCTTGCCCAAGTCTTTTCGTACTAAAATGGCTCTTACATCTTAATTGTGACTACATTGAGTTTCAAGTTCATTTTGCAACATTGATTTGGGCAAGAGTCTTTTACCACGCAACAGCAGAATCCAGTCCTTCAGCAGTTTGCTGTTTCTTAAAATTGCTCCAACCACTCACCAGTCACATCTAACCTGTGCAATCACATCCCCAGCTTCTCTGAAAATATTATTCCCATTTCCCCATTTTAATCCCAGTTATTTCAGCTGCAGTGTTATAATGGTGTTTTCCTAAATCCAAGCTGTGACAGAAGTATGTAAAATGATGAGCAGCTTAAATAAGATTGTAAAAGCATAAAGTTATTCACTATCACAATAAGAAAATTAAAGGTCACTGAGGGAATTTATTAGACAACAGGAAAAAACAGGGAAGGTAATATATCCCATAGTGTATAATTACGTTGGTCAACCCAATGCTGCAAAATGTTACAGAGACCAAATATAGAAACAAGTTATAAAAGAATTAGACAAATCACAGAGGAGAGTCCACATGCAGCTTTCAAATCAGATTTTCTAGACATCATCTTCTCAGGGATACTTGATCTTATTTTGACTCAGAGAGTGTACATTACATTTACTCTGTCTTTGATTCCATAGGGATTCACTACTGACCAGTTGATGACAGGATAGTGGACTACATAGACTTTTTTATCCTAGAGGTCACATTAAGAGAAAAATTGTAGTAGCAAGAAATTTCACAATAAACTTCATCTGTCCAGTTTCACATCTGTTTACCTCTCATTTTATAAAACCTCTTCAGAATTTTATGATAGTCCATTTCTTTCATACTGGATTTCTTTTGAAATACATGACCTCCCTTTGCTAAATGACTATAAAGAGAAGGAATGTGGAATAAATCTCAACACGATTTCTTTCTGTTCCTCCAGGACCAAAAAAAAAACCCAAAAAACAAAAAACTGAACAACTTTCATAAATAACTCAGTCCTTATGGTGCAGGTATCTAGTTCACACCATCCAAGTTTGTCATGGAAAGTCAAAATAGTTCTAGGTTTAGTTTAGAGTGAAAGCTTTAGAATTAAAATTTTGCCTTTTACTATAATATGAGCCTCCAAGAAAAGCTATTTCACGTCCTGGAGTCACTCTGAGTAAATATTGTAAGTGTTGTAAGTGAGAAAATAAATAAAGAAATTTGACAGACCATCTTAACCGTCTTTGTAAGAAATAGAGAAGAAAATAAAGTAAGAAAAAGGAAAATATAAAAATAAAAAAAGAAATCACAAACTAAGGCCTTCAAGTCCTTACAAAGTACAGGAAGCCAAAAGTTAATGATCTACAGACCTGACAACCTGTGTGTCTAGTCAATCCATTCTCCCTTTTTCAAATAAAAGATGTGGCAGTACAGTCAGTGGTGATTTCTCTTTCATTCTAATGCTTTCAATTCAAGCCAGTTTTGTACTGCAAGCTTTGCTTAATAGTAGCAAATGCCATCCCTCACAATGACCTTCCTGATTCTTCACAGTTAGAGACAGATGGAGGACTGAACTGGGTGTTCAGTCTCTTACTTACTTCTTCCGAAACACTGCAGCAACTCAGTGTCAAGAGCTCTCTGGAACACGGAATTCATTTCTACTTCTCTGAAGCTCTTCCTTCCACAATGCACATCTACCGTCTCCCATCAAAGCTGGAACCAACACACCAGTCAAAACAATTCAGAGAATAATTTTAAACAAAAAGCCTGTTTACATGAATAATCATTACTGAATATGCCTAAATATGAAAAGACTGTTCACAATAGCCACCTATTGTTAGAAGTCAATGCATTATGCATTGTTTGAATTAAATCAGGGTCTATATTGCAGTGGAGTAATCTAGCTGGTGTCTTGTGGATTTTTTCCTTCTTTTTTTTTCCTTCCTTTTTTTTTTTTTTTTGCAAACCATCTGCCAACTACAATAGGTTGTAATTTTGTTGAGCTTTTTATGCTGAGAAGTTATTAATACCAGGTGTTCATTTCTTGGAGTACCCTAACTACAAAACATCCCATAATGAAAACTAAAATGTTAACAATTACATGTCCAACTTGGTGAATTAAAAATCCTATTAAAATTCTAGGATATGTCCTATGTTTAATGCATTAACTCTTTTTTTTTTTTGTCATCATGGGAGGCCTGAGGCAGGCTAGCTTTTTTTTTTTTTGCTCAAGGGAGAAAGGAAATGCATTCACATCTCTACTATTGTTCTTTCACCGTGTTTTGTCAAAAATATCATGAATATAATAGAGCTCTGGGGAGGACAATGAAAATATACAAGTCAGGTGGTTTTAGCTGGGATTCTGGAGATAAGCATTGCCATGCAGGACCCACATTCAATGAATTTTCAACTGAGGTCAGCTCTGCATTCCAATGAAAGAATAACCCATTGAAGAAAAAATAGAAATGATGACAAAAAAAAAAAAAAAAAAAAAAAGAAAACTGTTCCTAAAAAGAGAGACAACTTTATCAGGGAAGAAGACAAATGAAAGACTGATTCTTCAGCTGCTGTAAATTGGTACTGCTGCATTATTAATTCTAGAGAGATCTCACTTTTCATAGCTTATCTCCTTCCATTAGTTTTGCTGAGAGCCATTGTTAAGTTTCTGTGGTCTGTTTTTTGGGGGAATACAGCCTGATATGTCTAATTCCAGAGAACTGCTCCTGTCCATACTTTTTAAGATGCCGTAGATACTCCCTGTGTACTTGTGATGTTGTAGATATCCCCAACGCATTTGTCAGGACAAGAGCAGTGAGGGAATAACCATTGCAGACTGGACAGGCCATAATGCTCCCAGATTTGAAACCCATGCCAACAATGGCGGGGGGGGGGGGGCAGGTGGTTATTCTGCCTTTTCAATATTGTACAAGCCCCTGTGTTACAGTTTTCCACTTTAAACAGCTCTCAATATCCAGTTCTGCTCCACAAGTTGGGAAGTGAGAGAACAGAGCAAGAAGTAATGAAGTATTGAGGGAATCATGAGAAAGAGCAGTGTTTAGACTTCTTACTTGGAGATTATAGAGTTGTGACGTGAGGGAGTGGCAGAGCATCCAGCCATTTTGTCTGGCAGGGGTGTTTCAAGTATACCAGCTTTCATATTATTTTCTAAACATATACTGTTGAGTTACCCATTTTGGTTATAAAACCAAATAATTAAACACAAAATGGGCCAATTAAATGCTACGAAGTCTAGGATACACTGCTGAGATAGGTAGTGTTATTTTGTCTTGTTAGGAGTAAATTGAAATCAAGAGGAAAAATAGTTTTATCTTCTGCACTTCAAAGAAATTAAATATGCCAGATCAATTTGTATAAATCATATAAACCTTTTTGGTGATTAAAAATCATTTGCATCTTTTGGAACTTGCAAGCATATCTACATGGAAGTATCTTGGAAGCAAAACTCTATACATAAAGCAAATACTTTCGGTTCATAATTTGGTCAATCTAGTTTTATATAGTAATATTGCTACTTTAAACATCAAACGGCCTGACATACCACAATTACAAATTTTCTGGTAGTGTAGTGTATTCCAATTTCTATGCTGTTAACTTTCTTTGGTGTGGATATCTGTTGGATAATCTACTCTCACTCAGTGCACAGAGCTCCCACTAATATCAGTTGAAATTTCCTGCTTGGAGCAAGTGGAGAATTAGTGATAAGTACACTTCAATAGGTTCTCTTCATTTTGGATAAACCTCGAAAAGGTCAGATATTTATCTGAGGCTTATCTGACTCACCCAAGCCTCCTGAAGTTACTAAATATCATAAATTGAACCTTTCTTTAAAAACTGATGTAACTTCCTAATCTGAACTGGTCCAGAAATACCACAGGTAAAGACTTTACAGCAAGGTTCGTTCTTTTTTTTTCCAGGTTCAAAAGCAGATGATAATAAAGCAGCTAGGGTTTTTTATGCCCACTGAAATTTTTTACAAAATTTAGACATAAGTATGGGTAAGGAAGTTGGAGGAATAAAGGGAGATACGACAGTTTTCTCTATCTGAACCAATTTAGCTGTCTTTGCACTGGATCTGAACAGAAATATTTAGTAAGACTGGAGAGTTTTCCCTGTGATATTAGTTAGGTTTCTGTCTTTCTATGTTCTTTTTATAAATTCTTTTCCTAAAATGATGAATTCCTGGTCTTTAGCCTCTGCTTTCTTCCATGTATGCACGTGTACACACATGCACACAGACTTGTCCTTGTACACACACATATTTGTATATATGTGTAATCATTGTTCTGAATAAAACATTTTTCCACTCTAACATGTATAGACAGCAATTCACCACGTCTTCCAAATTTACAGGTGGGCTGTAGGAAAACGATATTTACCTCAAGCAAGATTATTTCTTACAGTTCACAGTTCTCCCTCCTACCGAAATAGCACTCTTTCTTTTCCGTTAAATGAAAAAAAAAAAAAAAAATCAAGACTGAAACGATGCAACTTACAAAATTAAATGAACAGGTGTGGAAATCCAGTGTGGAATTGCAGAGCTGTTTTTCCAAGGTAGAAGGAAAAAGAATATCAGAAAACTCCTCCCTCTAAATTTCTTTTTCACCTATAATTCCATGAAAATGTTGTTTTCTCTGCATCGAATCCATTTATCTGTCTTGCTGTATATGTGCCTACTTATGCATCCTTTCCCTTCATATTCTTCTTCTTCCATGTGACATTCATCAGCCTTGTATCACAGTACTATGTAATTCAGAGACCTAATCGGGTTCTTATCAGTACATTTTTATTCAGTTATAATTTTTCATTTTTTTTTTAGATTTCTTTTGCCTTCTTACTACATATCAGATTCGAGTAAAAAAAAATGTACATCACCCTGCACCCACATGGCAAGAGATTAATAAAGGTCACCTGGCTTACAGGCCCAGCCATTGCCAGACTGTATTTCCTTGTCCTTTAAGCCTGAAGGTGGTTCGCCACCTAGTGTCATAAATTTCAGAGCTTTCTAAGAACACTCAACACCAGGCTGAAGGGTAGGATCAATAATTGATTTTTCTAAAATTTGGAGGTACCTTAGAAAGACAATCACAATGTACAGATGGAAAGGAAACCAAAGCTAGGTAACACTTGAATATTTATATATATATATATATATAATGCCTGCAGTCTTTCAGGCACTGAAAGAAATGGCGGTCCATTCTGCAGCTATAAATGGTGGTTTGTCTTGTTTTTGCCTAATTTACATAAGATGGGTGCTCGGTCCCACATCTCATCCTCAGGGAACTAGGATCTGCGATTCTGGCTCCCAGGTTTCTTGTCTTCATTTTGAATTATTTCAGTCTTTGCCGTGAGGTGATCTGACAAGCCTCATGGTCTGCAGATGATCTGTCAGAGATACTATCTCAGACACATATGCGACTATTTTGGAATTTATCATAGCGTGAAAATGTACACATGATATACATTTTGCTGTAGATATATGTAGTCTACTGACCTATCGAGTACTTAATGACGGACAAAGGTGATATTCCATACCTGTGCAGAGAAAGTATAAAAGCAGTTGATTAGATTTTTTTTTTGTCCAAGTTTATAGAGACCATAAATGACTATTTGTAATTTGAAAGCATCTAAAGTTCATTAATCCCATTTTCTCTTGAGATTTTAATGAGTATTTCTAAAACATTGTAAACAATAGACCTTGTAAAAGAGACACAGAGGATAGATTTGTGAGTGTTAATCCATAGCTGATTTTTTTCTTTAGGAAGAGACTACTCGAAAGACAAACTTCATTTCCAATACCATTTAACTTACTGACCAGCTTACGAAAGCTGAGGTGGAAGGACAATTGTTATAGTTTATTTTTACAGGGCTGTAGCTGCTATTCCAGAGACATCAAGTTGTAGCCATGTAAATGGACATTATAGCAGTTGTTTTGTTTTGTGCGTTTGTTTTTCCAGTAGAATATTACAAAATGCATCTGAGAAGCTGATTTCTGAAAAGTGTTCAGAGAACCCAGAGTTTTTGTGGAAGCATGTTGTTTTGACGGAATCAATTTACGAAATGTTATGGCAAGCCTCTGATATTATTCAAAAGGTTCTTTTTTTGTTCTTCTTTTACTATGATAACTGCATTCCTGCAGCATGCTCTGGACTTCTTCACCAAAAATCTTCACTCATATTTCTTGCCTGTAACATGGCCAGAAAGTCAGAAGGAAAATTTTTAAAGAAGTCCAGCAGTTACAGTTCAGCCTGGAGAAGAGAAGGCTTCAGGAAGACCTCATAGCGGCCTTCCAGTACCTAAAGGGGCTATTGAAAAACTGGGAAGAAACTTTTTATAAGGGCTTGTAGTGATAGGACGAGAAGAAATGGCTTTAAGCTGGACAGGGGAATATTTAGATTAGGCATTCTACCCAGTGAGGGTGGTGAGAAACTGGCACAGGTTGCCAAGGGAAGTTGTAGAGGCCCCTCCATGGAAGTGTTCAAAGCTAGGTTGGATGGGGTCTTGAACAGCCTGGTCAAGTAGGAGCTGTCCCTGCCCATGGCAGGGGAGTTGGAACTGGATGATTTGTAATGTCCCTTTCAAACGAAAACATTCTAAGATTGATTCTATGATTTCTTATATTAAGACTGTGCGTTACTTACCAGACAACTGTCCTTACCCTGTGTGATTGTGACAAATATGTATTTACCACACAGGACTGGCAATTTAGGATTAGCTATGTAGGGTTTTCTTCAGTTAAGTTTCTTTGTACTAAACGGTCTTTGCTTCTTAGTATGACTGGCATTATAGAAGATGTAGCAGTAGTTGTGATGCACTTGGGACACAAGTGAGGCAGGCACAGTATTAGAGGTCTTGTATTAAACTAAACTAAATTTAGTTGATTAAAATCAAACAAAAAAAAGACGGTGCTGAACGGGTGGAAGTCAGACTGAGTGATCCAGAAGGAATGCAGAGAGAAAATCCTAATGTTTCTGAAAAAAAGAAAAAGAAAAATATTCTTACCATGAGAGCTGTCTAAGAGGTTGTGGAGTCCCTGTACTTGGAAGCATTAAAAATCCAATTGGACACTCACCTGAGCAACCCGCTCTAGCTAACCCTGCTTTGAGCAGCATGTTGGACAAGACAATCTCTAGAGGTGCCGGTTCAAGTCATTGATTTTGTCAATATCTGTATCATTAACAAAATAAACGTACAAGCATTTAAAAGGCAAAAAATAAAGACCTTGAGTGCCTGAAAATCTGACCATTTTTTTCCAAGACGATGATTTAATAAAAAGCTATTCTTTGTCCAGACTTGTAGCTAAGAGCAGAATAATTCTACTTCAGCAGGTCTCCCACTTATTACTGATGGCCATGGGCTCTCTTATTCAGACTAATACAGTGAAAGCATCAGTTCCTAGTAGATTTCTTTGAGCGTGCTACCAAAAAAGCTTAATAGGAGGTACTTGAGTGTGATGTGGAGGACTCTGTCCAGGCTTTCCTTCCTTAACACAGCTAGCAATGAAGTAGAGAGCACAGTTTAGTCCCTGCAGTATACAAAGGACATTGATAAGCTATTAAAAGCATGCAGTGAAGCACAACTGAAATGATAAAGGGATTACAGTGTGAGGAGCTATTACAGAGTCTGAAAACGATGAGTTTTAAGAAGAGAGAGAAAAATGAGGAGAGAGCACTTTGTGGTCTCTGCATTAATGCATAATACATAGAAAATGTGTGTACAATGATATCACATCACAAGCATTTTTCATTCTCCCTGCACAAGATGCCAGACAGTGAAGAATCTGGCTTGTGTTAATTGTTTGTACCCTGGTGGGAAAGTAGTTTAGAATTTAATTATGACTTAATCAATGAGGTTCTCTAGAAATTACTCTAAAAATCTAAGATGCTTAATAGAGAAAAAGTTTGTTCTCTGTAGAACATCAGTTATTCTATGGAATTTGATAGCGGGCATCCTGTTCTCTATTAAATGCCAGATGATTGTTTCAAGCAAAAACCAAACTATTGAATGCTTAAAATTTTCTATAAATTTCTACATAATTATTCTTTAAGCAAATGCTTTAAAGCAGAAAGCAGGAAGACAGAATTATTTAAAGTTATTTTAAAATATATTATTGATGTATTTTAACTGTATCTTAAACAGTAATGTAGACAAGACAGTGCTGTTTTGAAAAAAAAGGTAAATTGATTAAGTTGAAGTTTGTATTCATCTCAGTAGAAATCTGCTCTACTAGATATAATTGTTATTTATTTTCCGATATTAGAAAAAAAAATGTGTGGAAGGTTAATTTTTCCTATTCCTCTTTTTACTTCTAGTGTTTTTGAGGGGGATTTGAATTTTACTTTTCAGGTTTGGGTTTATTTTTACACAATATCAAACTCTGAGTTTTCCTCTTCTGTAATCCTAATCCTATGACTGATTTTAAAATGTTATTTTAATGTTTATTTTCTATACTGTTCTCTTTTTATATTTTTTTCCTACTGTTTCTTTTACATCTTTATTTGTAAATTGGCTAGCCAGAGGATTGATAACCAGTCCAAGACAAGAACAAAATGTGGATATGATTGCCTAGCATGAATCTTCCTTTGAAATGGTCTAATGCTTAGGGAAAACTAGATTCTACTCTTCTACAAGGAAAAATATTTAGAGCTGTGATTTCATTCCACTTTTCTGCAATTTTTTTTTTGTTTAGAGCTGCATCCATATATTGTCCGTTTGGATGAGGGACAAGGAACTGTCCTACAATACACAATACCAATAAACCAATTGCTACCATGTTCCAAGCCCATATTTATCCTGCATTCAACAGTATTCTCCCAAACAATTCCTATACATTTTCTCACACTGGATCTTACACAGGGCAGGGATTGTTCAACAAAGCAGTTTGGATGAAGCCAGCCTGTTCTGGAAGGCAAGAGATACCAGCATAGGGATGCAAGCCAAGATGTAGTGATTGCCTGTGGGATCAGATAACAGAATCTGTCACTTTTTTTCCCTTTTTTTTAACTCTTTTATACTTCTGTTTATTTTTTTTAAATATAATATGACTGTACAGATGCTTATTTGTATGACAATTTCATCAGTACTAACTAGGAACAAAACAGGTGATTGCCTACAGGTGTTTCTGCAGACCTGCGTGTCTTGCAAGGACAGAGTGTGTGTGTGCTCAAAGGGAGAAGGCAGCACCTCAGGTCAAAGCAAAGGAAGGAATGAAGCATCTTTTCTGCACTGTTTTCTTCTTTTTGATATCCAAAGAAGTCTTTTCCTTGCATTTCTTAACCTATCAACAAAAGGCTAAGACAAAATCTGGAGACAGATTTTGTGTACAGGATAAGTTTGAATCTTTGAGTGAGGACCCAATAAGGTACATTGGTCCAGCCAGGAAACCTGGATAAAGGACCCTGGAGGGGAAAGTGTCCCAGAGGGGTACAGGTCAGGTTATCATACTGCTAGTGGATCTCACATAGTGATCACTCATACTGCATGGCAAAGCATCTAGGCAAATTGCCCTCTGCTATGACATTGACCAAGCCCAGGACCCCAACATCAATCACCCTATGCAGTCATGTTTCCAAGGAACCAATACCACCACTGGAAAAATCAGACTACCCTTTGAGGAGGCTGCAGGGATCAGAAAACAGGAAGAAAGGAAGTACAAAGGTTCAATTCTCTTCATAGTTCCTACATTTCTCTCAGCTCCTGATTCCCGGAAACAGTCTGATGCTTTGCAGTACTGCTCAGATAGTTGCACACTGAGTGTTGCTGCATAAACCAATGTAAAGCCTAAGTCTAACTCCAGCTTCAGTAAAATCAATATTGAACTTATTCCGTGTAGGTCATGCCAAAACACAGTACTTCATATTGATTACTGTTGCACATGTAGAAATAGATGCATCATCTCTGTGTCTTATGACAGTCAGGATGAGTAGCTATTAAATTACACTAAAATCTTACAACAACAGTTTGGTTTAGGATCATATCTAGTGAACCTGTTCACGTTCTTTCCTATGCAGTAAGACATAATTGTAGCCAATATTTGACTTCCAGAGGATACTTAATTCCATAACATAATTCCCTACCTTATTATTTCTTAATTTCGAAGAACTTAAGCTCTTAAACTAAATTGCGTTACAGAGTCATTGTAGATGGTTTTCAGAGTACAAAATTTTCATGTTTGTTCTTCATCTCACACATTTCTCTCTCCATAAGGTATGTCCTGTTGAGTAGAGTTTTGCAACCATACAGTGAGGTGTACACACTAACTTAATTTACTATACTGAGCGTCTCAGAACCATGGCTTCAGTAAAATAAACAACATCAATTAGATTATTTCCTCTTATGTCACACTGTAAACTTCATAAACATGTAAATTCAAAAATCTCCATAAACACTTTAGTATTATGAATCACTGCAGGGTATCACAGCTGGTTACCTGCAGGAATTTTGTCTGGAACCTAGTTCATCATTTACAGGCAGGCAGCAGATGTTAAAGGGAAAGTGTTTTATATAATTATCCCAAACAGAAAATAAAGCAAGAGAAGAAGCAAGATACACAGCCAGCACTTGACTTTGTTTGCATCTGTTTGAATCTATATACATGGTTGGGAAAGATCATTCTGAAATGTCTTTGTTCAGAGCAGCATTGCTTTTAGGTTGGATCCTAACTGTAACGCAGAGCTGAGATTTCACATGTGCCAAAATGATAAAAAAGTTGCTTCTTACACCTTTGCCTAGAACTAGCACGGAGCTGAAATAATATTCTGTGGTCATGATGACTGTAAGCATCTTTTTTTATTTGGAATTAATTGTCACAGAGGCCTATGACAGCTGAGTGCTTAAATCCCACTGTGAAGCAGTCCTATTTTCCAGTTTCCCAGGCTCTGTTTATCATCTAGCTCCTATGATTGAAAGAACCCCCCTGTAAGATGAGTTATAGTGTTATTTAACAAACACCTGAATCTTTGACCCAGCAATGGCCAGACTTCTGTCCTGCTATGATGGATTGCAATCGAGCTATTTGCCCACCCTCAGACCAGGTTGGAGTATTTTATATAACAGTCCTGTTACCCAAAATGAGTGTGTGCAAGCTGTGACCTGCCAAACAATGTCTCATATGCAATTTATATTTACTCAGAAGGAGGTGGTGTAAGGGCTTCTTTACCAGTGCAGCTCAACTACAGGACTCCCTCTGAAAGAAAATCCTCCTGAGACTGCCTAAAGCCCTCTATGGGCTGCAGCACAAAGTTACCACTGACTCCAGTGGGATAGGGGAATTCACTTAAGGGAGTTCACTTTCTTGGTATTCGGACATGCTTCTATTTGCTATTTCCATCTCTATTTTCCTTACTCCCATGATTTCTTAATAGGTAACTAATCCATTCCTTAATGAGGCATTTTTTAACAACTCAAGTGATAATATTCCTTCATAAAAAATAAAAACACTGAAAAATGAATTAATTGATAAAGATTATTCATATAACAATTCTAAAAAACAATATGAAATAATTGTAAATTTGATACAGTAATATATTTTCTGTGAATTACTTTTACTGCACTGTGTTGAAGTGTTTTGTGATGGGCATCCAAAAAGAAATTGTTGAATAAAATGAAATGGTTTAAAAGACATGTTTTAGAAAAAAATTATATCTAGTAGGAGCGAGTGGATACCGACAGTAAAAAGAAACTCAGAAATGTGAAAGCTTCGTGTAACTGTTCTGTATCAGTAAAAATGTTAGCCAGAGCAATTGCATTTGAATCTGACCTACTTTTTACCACTATCAGCCAAAGAGCAATAATAAAAAATGTAGGTCAGGTATTTATGACTTGAAACAATATGCTTTGTGAGGAGGTGGAAATACCCACTCATTCTGCAATACAAAGTTCTGACTATATCCTTCATTAAAAAAAATTACATAGTATAGTAAATAAACCATGCTTAGGGACTCTGATGAATAGCAGGGCATTTATTGCATCTAACATGTGGTTATTTTGGCTGATGAAGTCCCAGGCCAAACATTTACAGAGTGAAATTTTCCAGTAGTAGTTTGCTCTGACATCTCTCCAATGTGCCAGTAGCGACATTTTCTTCCACTCTGTTGATGCGTTAAGTTTTGCCCACAAGAGAGATAGCTCTCGCTTACTGATTCCCATAACTAGGAAATTTGCAATTCCAAGATGAAATAACAGCAGCAGTACCATGTAAACAATGCTGAGGGTTGAAACTTCAGCTCTGGCACAATGGAAAGTCTCAGTTAAGGACCACTATGCATGATGCTCAAATGAGCCTTTGGAGACCAATTCACAGAACCAGAGGCTGATTGCCAACTCCTCTGCAGGCAGGAAAGGTTGAAAAAAACTGTTTACGTACAGATTACAGGCCAGGCTTTCAGCATCTGTAATTCACAACTGTTCCACTAGAAGTGGACTATGTTTCAACTGCAGCTGTATGTCTGATGCACTGCTATGTTGACTTGATCAAAGAAATTTTGTATCATTAGTTGCACTTGTCCAGTTTTAATTCTGCTACCCTCCTCTGTCTGTTGACATGCATTTGTATACCTTTCTCTAAAGGGATCATGTTTTGCTCTGTGTATAGACTCCTACTCAAGTCATGCTTCATAAATGTATATTATATGTTAAAAGGGGAATAATTAAAAATTAAAAAAAAAAAGTTGAGCTAATTTCATCTATCTTTTATTTCACTTACTTTATGACATAACACATTTCATGGACTGGGACCTGTTCTTACCTTCCAAAGAAAAATCCTTCATCCTCATTATGACGCCATTGTACTCAAGAAGGAATGAAAATGCTTAAAATAAATACCTGTGAGGCCATAGGAAACCATGGACCATAGGATTTTGTTCCTTGAAAGGTAGGGAACGCACAACTGCCTGTGGCTTTTATTGTAATTCTAATCTTGAGTTTGTCATGTTCTGTACCCATTCTTCATCCTTTATTCTCTTCCTCTTCCATCAGACTTTGTTTTTCTTGCTGATATTTTTTCTATGGGCTCATTACACTTAGCAACCTACTTGGCCACACAGCTACCTTCCACATGACAATTTTATACATGGAGCTGGCATCTCAAAAAAAACCCCAGCTCTTTAATTGTGATTTTTGCCTTTTTCTTACCTTCTGTTCTGTAGAAAGATCACCTTTCTGTTGAAATTTTATCTGTAACGTTTTATTGTTTTCCACATCACTACCTTACTGGCTTACTGCATTGTCTAGTGCAGTCCACACAGTGGCAAAGGACCAAGTGTCTTTCCACCGTAACTGCCTTTGCCATCTGGTGGATTCACTGCTTGTCTTCTTTCCTTTCTAATGCCAGGCTAAATAAAAACCTTCCCAAAATGTGTTTTGTGAATCATTAGCAAACTCCAGTGTAAGGACTGAAATACAAGTTCTGCATATTTACTTTAAAAACACTGGAGGAAACAATAGAATCAACAACAAAACAATGGAATTTAATACAAATTTCTATACTGGAGTGTACAAGATATACATCCATATACATCACATACACACATGTATGTAAAGAGAATATGTCTGTGTATGTGTGTATGGTTTAGTGTGTGCACTTGTGCTTATAGAAAGGACTTTTAACCCTGGTGGCCATGGATCTTCACAAAGCACAAAAATATTTAAAATAGCAGTAGATATGTAAGACACTTTAAAATGGTAAAAGCTGAAATAATATCAGATTTTCTATTGCATATCTACTACTGATGAAAAGGCACGTGACAGAGATTCTACTATTTTCTCCAGCGGGTAGCAACCTTGGTTTTTAATTCTACTACTTTTCCAAAGTGATTCTTCCAGAAAACAGGCATGAGACAAGGGCTGAACAAGACGATGGTCATTAGTTATTAGACAATGGTACAAAATGCAGTAATTTTGTACCACTTTTAGAATGGCTTTGTCTTCTATTACTATTTCGTAATGTGAAGAGATCATATTTTCAATCCTGATCATGCTTGCAGTTGGTGCCCTCTGTCTAAATCCATCACATTGAAAATTGTATTTTGAAAAGCAGAAGCAGATTATAAATTCATTCTTAAATTCCTGAGCCACTTCTTAGAGATAATGGAGATTACATTTTTACCAACAATCACAATTTAGATAGGGACAAACTTCCCATTAAATCCCGTGGAATGCCTTTTCTCAGACCCTCGTTCCTGAAGTGATTCTGTGAAACTCCATCCATCAGAAGTTTTATCCCTGCAGAAACTCTTTTTCCTCTGCCTCAAAATTTCGGTCTTTACTTTGAAAGCAACCAAAGTAACAACTCTTTACTTTGAGCTCCGTCAAAGTAGTAACAGTTTACCACAAGAACTTGGACACAACCAGATTCGCTCACAAGTGCTGTAAGAATAGTGAGGTAGATTTGAGGAGAGAATAAGGACAGACAGAGAAAAAAAGAAAAGTAGTACCGGCAAGGGGAATATAACGTAAAAATAATCACCATCCAAATGAATCCACTGGAGGTTTCAGCAGGAAACGAGGCTGGTGGGGCAGAGGGTGCACACATGTACTGATTGGCACAGATTACTTGTAGAGGAGACCCAGCCCCTATTAGCTTATGAGGAGCACAGAGGAGGAGTCTCGCCACACCTGTGCAGCATCTCTGTATGGAAAGGTCTCAAATGAGGGCTTGCACAGAAGTTCCTTCCGGAAAGTTCTCCCAGTTTGAGGATATTCACCTAAGGAGCCACCGGCAGTTCAAAGTTCAAAGGACCCTTGACAGAATAACTGCTGCTTGAACTTTTTGGTGGGCATGTGCAGGCAGGGGCACTCCTGCACAAATCCATCAGCACTGGATCCAGTGCAGGCAGTCCAAAGAATCCAGCAGCCAACCACAGGCATGGCGGGGGGTGGGGGGAGGCCACCACCTCCTCCTGCACCTCTCTCTCCCTCATCTGCTGCAGCAAAAAACCCCAAGCACACACACAATTTTACACCAAGATTTATGTTTAAAACACACAGACAAATAAAAACAAACAAGTTTATCTTCACAACCCTGCACACAGAATGGTGTTATAAAGGGTAGGCGAGTGGGACGGGATTTGTTTTTTGCATGTTGACAGCCTGTTCCTTCTGAGCTCCCCATCTCTTGATACCTTTGTTGCTGACAGCGTGCGTAGCAATGGTGAGTCAGGGGGCTGAAGTGACAGGGTAGAAATGCAGCTTAGTCCAAAACAAGCGTTTCTGTCTGTCTGGTTAAATTGGCTACATCTGTATGGACTGTAATGATAGCTCTGACACTATTTGCAATTTTGAACATACATGTATTCTGACTTGGCTACATCCGTACAGCCTGTGATGGTAGCTTAGAAACTGATTACAATTTTGAACATCTACAGTCATTTTGACTTCCAAGGATTCAGTTATCTGCTTTCAGACATTTATATAGGAAGACTTTTTTACTGTTACTATAAGTATTATTTTAATCCTAAGAAATTGTTGAGAACAAACAGTTCCCATTTTTTTCCCAATATTTTATTTTGGAAAGTCAGTGACAGATAATCGCTTTTCATATTTGAAAAGTGATTTGAAAATGGAAACAGCATGACAAGTGTTGCCCATCATTATTAAAAAAAATCAAAACAGTAATTGAAAGAAGAATGATAACATTGCCTACAAGGTGAAAGTGCTAAATAAGTATTTATTTTACACAGTATAAGTACTGTTACAGAAACAGATTTTTTCATAATACATGGACCAAATCAATATCAAAGAGTGTCAGTCTCCCTCTACCTTCGTGTCTGGGCTATATAAAGGCCCTTTTCAACTTGCCACAACTTTCCAGTTATTGACCCTGTATCCAGTTTGTGGAGAAAAACCAGGTGCTGAAACACGAAGCATTCAAGATTTTCAGACACCCTCAAGGGAAAATTTGCTTAACAAGTGCAGGCATATAAATGATGCACTAAGTATTCTTATCTTGCCAGGGTGCTGGCTTAGCACTTCTTTTTTACTTCAGATTGCTTACAAACAGGAAATCAGAAACAGACCCTCCTGGCCTCTGTGACTAATGGAACTCCATTTGTTAGACTAATTATTAATATGCATAATTTTCTTAGCCTGCTCTAGAAGAAATGAGAGAGAAATCTCCTTTGCACAATATGGTAAAGACATACAAAATATCATGCGTAGGTTCTTTCTGGGGCCACCACTACCTTTCCTGGTAGCCAGTCAGTCAGTTTGAAGTGTTTTCCTCCTGTCTTGGGAAACCTGTAACATAGAGATCCCAAAAATCAAAATCTGGGAACTAAAAATGAAGGCAAATAGAATGAGTCCTGAACTACAGCGTGTTGACTAAGCCATTTAGACAAGAGGGAAAATAAATAGGTGTTATTTAATCAGATAGTAACTGCATAAATAATACAGAAGTAATTTAGAGAACAGCAATCACATTTCCAGCAGAATCCTAGTATGGCAGAAAAGTCTGCCCTCTGAAATGTGTATCTGGCTGTGATTTCCTAGAGGTAGATGAGTTTACACTGAGGACAGGTGTAGTTGAATTGATGATTTTTCGGACTTGTATGAAAGACAAAATAGGATCTTTAATTCTTCCCTCTGCGTGGGGAACACACACACTTAAACAATGATTATGAGTTGACAATTCCATCTCACACTTGCATCATTGAGTACCACAGTATCTAAATCTCTTTGGTGAAGGCTTGCCATCAGTCCTCAATCTTCTAATTCTCTTTGACAGGTGAAAAGTTGTATTCTCTCTGGATCTTGGTCCTTCTCCCGTATTCCTACATTCCTATTTGGGCAAGAACCTAAATTGGAATCTCAGATTTTTTAACTGAATGTGTAATATCATAACTTGACAACCTGGATTACTTTTCCTTAATTATAGGAACCTAGTTCAAGACCTAGAATTTAGCTAGAAGTTAGTTAGAGTTTAGAAAATCAGATGTATGTGTTTTTTCACAAAACCATGGAGATAGTCAGGAGAGACAGACTTCAGTACTTTGATTGGTTGACAAGCTGTCAGCAGTTCCAATGAGAAACAGGGTAGTTTTTATGAAATATTCCATTTGAAAGGATGAGTTCTTCACTAGCAGCAAAGTACTCCCTCTGCAGTTCTAGTATTAGAGAAGAATCACAACTACTAAGCCTTTTTTCTCTAAGACAAGTTTTGTTCTAATGGTTAGTATATTATCTCACGTTCACATAATCTGTTACTTTAATTGTGCTGCATCCCCCGAGTCTCACCAAGGGCAGGCACTTTATCAATAAAATGATAATTATAGAAACTTAATGAGACCAGCCAGGAAACATAAAGAATCCTGATCCAGTTGTCAAAAAAGCATAGATAATTTAGTGCAGTTCAGTCTGTTTCTGGACCGCAATCTGATAACCCCACATTCCATAAATCATCCCATGGCAGCCTGGAGACTCCATTCCTAACCGCTGACATCCTGACTTCAACTTCAGTGTTGTCATCTGTGGGGCAAAAGAGATTTCCATCATTCTTTAAATCATTTGTTTTGCCTTATCTCTCTTTGCCTTGCCTTCAAACCTAAGTTTTTGCTACCAGATCACTCCTACTTGTCTCCGAATCCTGCTGGATATTATGGACCCTTTTCACTTGAAATGCAAAGCCACACTGGTCACTGCAACATTGTATGATATAACTGTATAAAAATTCCGACATTATAAGGTGTACTTACAAGGAAAGAGTTTTCTCTGGGGTCAGACAATGAATCTGTGAGACACTTAGGTCATCCACAGCTCACATTAATTCTGCAGCCTCTGAACCTTAGTTTCAGTGTCACAAAGCACATGGGTAAAGCACTGAAGGTAGCAAATGTTCCATTTCTTTATGGCCACCTTCATTTCCTAACTAAAAGTCAGATCAGTGCCAAAGTACTAGAGCTTTATTAGCAAGCTGAATTTCAGAATTCAGCCTGCCTTCTCGTACTCATCACCTCTCCAGTCAGATATGGCCTTTTTTTTGGTAGTATACCCTCAGGAGAAATGACACAGGTCTGATACCTATCACTGATACAAAGAAGATTGCTTGGAGGATCACCTTACAGGTGTTGTCTTGCACTTACAGGGGCTCCTCACTTCACTGCCTGGTTACACAGAAACCTTGAGTTCTTTGTTGTACAGTGTGTGATCCCTTAAGAGTGAAAGGGAGCATCAGAAAGGAGTGTGACTGATGAAGGGGTTCAGAGTACAAGGAGGAATATAAAGGGCACTTCAAAACACCCATGAAGAACTCTGTCGAAACCGCAAAGATATCAGCATCAGCAGCCCTTCATCACAGGGAGACAGCTTGTGAGATGTTCTGTTCTCTTGCTTCTTCCTTTCCTAGGTATCACACTACTGCTATTAAAGGGAGAGGAAAAAAACGATTTAGGCAGCCTTAACATGTTTTTTTCAGACACCTCTTAATGGCATCTTCAGCAATTACGTTTTACTGAAAGCAATAGATAAGCTGACACTGTTTCCAATATGTCCCTTCATTTTCTTTTTCCCTTGTGCTGGCAAGTTTTGACAAGTCACAGCTGTTGGTCGAGGATACTGAAAAGGGAGAAGGAGATAATATGCAAATTTACACAGCAGTATTGAGCAGTGAAATGAAGCACATTTCATTTACATTTTAAAACAAAGTACATTTTTAGGAGACAGTTACATTTACGTAGGTTTGTTTGTTTGCTTTCTCTGGTCTTAAGCTTTCCTAATACAGGGCTCTTTGTCGTGGTTGCTGTTTGGTATTTTCGTCCCATGCCTCTCAAGATATAAAACAATTAAATCTTGACTTCTGCATCTCTCCTCCTAAACTTCCTATTTGAAAATTTACAATTATAATTGTGAGTTCACTGCAGACCTCCAGGGAAGGATTTATACTGAATATGAAATAGCCGTGTTTATTTTTTTTTTCTGAAGAATTTGAATACGGAAGCACAATTCTGGAATAACTTGGACTTAAAGAGACATTGTTCACCAAATCTGGTATCCCTAGGCAAGAATTTCCTTTAAAATAATTACTTTTTTCCTATATAATTTTAACAGTTTTATTTCATAAATTACAGAAATACCATAAAATATCCAGGACCCCGTTTAAAAGGGGACAAGAAGATCAGTGCCCTGATTACATCTTCATTATATAACTTTGTTTATTTCTGTACAATAAGCCAGCAAAGATATCAGTTCACATCTCTGATTACAGCTCTGAGAACCAACTCATCAATACCTTAGCTGTAAATATATCCATAGAAACAGTGATAGTCAAATGTAAGTTCTGTGACAAATTTCACTGAACGTATATAGCTTATTATGAAGTTTACTTGAATAACATTTGAGATAGATACCTTTGTCTTCCTTTATCACAGCAGATATCTGGGTTTTGCCTATTTGCAATATTTTTGAAGTGTTGTAAATTTATGTCAATTGTTGATTACATAAGAAGTTCATAACTTTTGAAGGGTCTAGATATTTTAAATAAATGGACAAAAGAATAATAATATTGGCCAATAAGTTCAAAGGTATTTGAACTTTCTCAACTGAGTGCTCTTAGTCACCTGTTCACCTTTCTCATTAAAACCATTTTTGTACATGTTATAGACAAGAACACAAAAACATAGATCACGTTTTCAATTTTTCACTGTTTGGGTATTTTTGTTTTACTTTTTAAATTCTATATTGCAGTTTTTTTATTTTATGGTCTCACTTTTGCTTTTTTTTGTCAAAGCTAACAAGTAAAAGCTTAGAAAAACAGATATTGAAACCAATGGTTTTAAGACTGATAGTTCTCACAAAACTAAAAACAATAAAAATATGTGAATCATAGAGATGAGAATTCCAACATCCATTTTACTTTGGAAACAATGAATATTTCTTAATAAGCAATGGTAACTTGTGGGAAATTGATTTCTAATTTACTGGACTAAAGATTGAAATTATAAATTGAAGTCCAAAACACATAGAAAAATATGTTTTTCTTTCAATATGTATCTATATTTCAATTTATATGTTTACATTTCTCTACATAGAAATTTATATAAAGGATTTTCTTGTCTTATTTATTTTCAATATTTGAGTGTGGCTACCTTATTTATTTTTCTTTACTTGATATTAGCTGTTTTATTTTTGAAAATATTCCCCTCTGTTTCTGATAATTTTACTGTTTGATTATTTTTTCCTGCATCAGAAAACAGATCGTTCATATTACAATTAAGCTGTAATGGAATGTCAGGGACTGGATACTAATGAGGAAAGATACTCTCATCTGTGGGAGACAAACTCCCTTTTTTTGTTATATAAAATTAAAATTGGAGAAGGTTTCTCCAGAGATAACAACCAAGGTCTTTCCCATCCTTTTTATTATGCAACAGAATATTATTTTTGCAAATTACCACCTTATCTCCGTTCATGTCCTTTATATCACTTCTCATAGCAAGAAAAGTTAAGTAACATGTTCTTAGTCCAAGAACAAAAATGTTTTAAAAGGAATCTTCTGAAACGGTTCTGGTATTTCTAAAAATATTTTATGTCTAAAAAACAGGAAAGACAACTCACAGAAATGCCCAGAGGAGGTGGGGATTTTCAAAACAGAAAACCAAACCCAACAGAATGGAGAGATCCATGTTCAAATCTTGCTTATTTCTGAAAGGCTTTGAATCCACATTAACCAATTCCCCAGAGGAGGCTATAATCTTATGTGGTATTCTCAGTTTCTTCTTCTGACTTTATTCCATATTCAACTCTATTAAATATTCACTAGATCAAGTGCTGCAACACAAATGTACCCTTTGGGTGTACTGTTGGTCACAAAGCAGTCTCATGCCTTTTATTACTGACTTTCTGCCTATCTATTTCATATATTGGCTAAGCAGGCTAACCACTAGGCGTAAGTGAAGATATTTTTGCACCCACTATTTTGGGAATCAAGTTGGATTGTTTTTGCAAGTGTCTATTTCAAGAATATCGCTATCCTTCAAAAATTTGTAATCAAATTGTTTTCAGTATTTCCAAAAATATTGTCTTTTCTATTTATGTAAAATTATTCAGTGATTTAAAACTAAATTCCGGAATCTGTCAAATGATATTATTTTATGTGCTAAATTAATCTAAGCCACTGATTCTCCCTTCACTGTTTTCACTCCTGTCTATGTGAGTTAACTATTACTGATTTCTGGTAACACATTTTTTTTTAATAAAAAGGTACAAATCAAACTGAATAACTCTAATGCTAAAAAAGGGTTTCAAAAACAATTGAAGCACTTTACAAGAAAAGTGGCCAAAATAGTGTAATAACGTCTCAAAAGAGATTAACATTTTATAGACCTAATCCTTAGATAAATAAATTTCTTCATTGCATCACAAGTAACAAATCAATTCAGCTATTTTTAGCACACTGCTGATTACCAGCTTGTGGCAGAATAAATGTCCTTCTATATATAAGAAATAGCTCAGTGTTTTATAACATATATTAATCTTATTATTTAAAAAAATGATGAAATAAGTATTTCTTTGATACATGATCATGAGATGAACAGATGTGAAATTCCAGATTTTGCAATTGGTAACTCTGAAAAAAAAAATTGCATTACAATGGGCAAATTAGAGTAAACCAATTTATTTGGAAATATTTAGTTTCCTGTAACTCATTTGCCATGCTCTCTGTAAGGTTCTTTCAATGGACTTTAGCCTCCTCTCCTTCTTCATCAATTTCTGACTATATGTCATGATGGGGCAAGTACTCTGCTTACTAACCCCAACCAACTAGACACATGGATCCACTGGGTGCTTAAAGTATAACACTTGGAGAACACTACCTGTAAAGTATAAGCTTTACACTTTACACACATACTTCGGCTTCTCAGTTATGTACATTTCTTTAAAAGAGGAAAATTTACAGTGCTCCATCCATATATTTAATCTCACTGCTGATGTCAGTAACTACTCAGGTATCAGACTCTATGTCAAACAAGGTACAAAAAGTCTTTTTTCTCCTGTGTAGGGGAGAACAACAAAACTAAAGAAACTCTTATGTCCTCTGCATTACAGATTTTTCTGTGTGCTGTGTTAGTATAGTAGGGAGTATCTAAAAAAAATGTTTATTGTTTCACACAATAAAGCCATTTTTGACCACATGCTGACAGATACTTTGGAAACCAAATATTTAATTATTTCTAACCTGTGGATGTCACTGCCATGCTACATAAAGGTTCTACTGAGATTTGGGTGTCTTTTAAAAGACTAGTTGCGTCTTGGATTTGTAATGGTTTATTCAGTGCTTTAGAGAATTGCAGTATCACACACATGAGAACTTGGATCTGTATTTTTCAGTTGCAGAACTAATCAGATTGGCCATAATCCAAAAATTATTTTCTTTACCTTTCTCCTGTTGGCCTATGTACTTAGACTGAGAGTTCCAGACCCATGCAAAGACACACTAGAAGTTTTATACTACTTAATCCAGAGCATTATTGAACAAAGGTAACCAATGAATTTCTCTTCCTTTAGTAGAGATGATAACAAACCTGTTGAGATGATAAGCATGATAGCTTTGAGAATACAACCATATTTGTTGGTAGGATAGATAAAACACATCTCTCAGAGGCTCTGATGATTATGTCAAATTGTGTAAAAATAAAAAATACAAACTTCAAAAGTCTCCTGTTTACTGCATGCAATACCAACAGACTGACATGTCAACATAAAGAGAGCCTGAATGGCTATCATAAAGCTGCCTCTAGGCTGTAGAGTCTGTATTACTCTACAAAGCCAAGGGGGATCCATGGAAAAAAGCCCAAGACACTAAAATATGGTGTAAAATACGTTGTAGCTCTGAAAAGGACTTTCTGAATCGCATGAAAACTGTGGCAGCAGGAGACAAAATAAGTTGACTATAGAACTAGGGTTATGCTGAGGAGCAACTGTCAGTTTCAGAGTGGATGGCATAAAATCACCTGAAGCTGTAACCTGAGGAGTAATGAACCATGGCTGCACAAAAGTACACACAACAGAACTGTTCTGTAATGAGTTTTTATTTAATAGCAGCTCTATTTTTCATCAAAGTTTTCACAAATACCTTGGGAGCACTACTTACGCTCCACAGTGTCCCAGCATATCCTCATCAAAACATGATGGATGGTTTCTACCATCAGGTGTTGGTATGAAAACCAAATATTTGTCTCAGAGACAACCAGAGGACTTCAGTGTTCATAAGGGGATCTATCTTTGCAAAGCTGCAGCTGAGACAGCCGAGTCTTTGGAGGTGAGAAAGAAGGTGGGGTGATTGAGAGAATCACATTGTTCTGAAAAATAGTGAGCTGAGAGGGACAGGTACACCTTTCTACTAGATTTCAAGTTTACAGAAATTCTTGAAATTAAAATGGTTGGAAAAACATAAGTAAAAGGAATAAGGGGGTTTCCTTAGAGGTTTTCAATTTCCATTTATTCTCACTTATTTGAAAAAACGTCAGCTGAAATTGTACATTTTGAGCCCTCATTTCCTATTCTGGACCTCTGAAGCTTTGGAAAAATTACAGAAACTGAATGTGATTCCATATGAGAAAAAAAATCTTATTGGTTTTGTTTTGATTTTCAGGCCAGAGTACAGTACAGTTCTGCCTTATATTTTCTTTTATTTCTTACTTCTTTCTCCATCATTTTCAAGGTAAAAACAGGCACAGTTGCCAGAGCTCTTGAACTAGACAATTTAAATGTGTAGTTCCCAATTTATTGCATCTCTGGGATAAAGAAAACCTCCAAGGGACCACTAGGTCAGCCCAGTAGTTTAGCTGAATGTTTAGTAAGGAGGCAGTCTGATACCACAGGCCTTGATCACAGAGTGCCTGAATTGGGAGAGTATCTTCTTTTACTCCTGAGCCGTGTGGAGGGAGAGGAATACTGTGTTCATTAAAATGTCCAAATTATGCAATCATTGCTCTAGTTCCATACAATCATATCCTGCATGACTGGAGATAGCTAAAGAGCTATCAGCAGTTAATCTGCTCTCAAGAAAAGGAGGAAAAATGCAAGAAATTATAAAGAAAACAGAGATCAGATAATTAACACCTATGAGTTGGTTTGCTGGAAAGAATCTCAAGTGAGTAAAATAAGAGCTGTGTTAAGTATTTGCTTACCCCAGTTTAAAGCATCTGTATGCTGGACAGGATATAGGTGATTTACAACTAAGAGTAAAATGATGCAGCTGTTATGTGTTTGCAGAAGATGCATCCTTAACAAGACTCACTCTAGAAGGAAGGATAGATTGGATAAACTCAAAATGCCCTGACTTGCAGCCCAGAAAGCCAACAATATCATGGGCTGCATCAAAAGAAGTGCGACCAGAAGGTCAAGGAAGGTGATTCTGCTCCTCTACTCTGTTCTTGTGAGACCTCACCTGGGGTTCTGTGTTCAGTTTTTGAGTCCTCAGCACAGGAAGAACATGACTCTGTTAGAGCAAGTTCAGAGTCGGGCCATGAACATGATCAAAGGGCACACACCTCCTATACAAGGACAGGCTGACAGAGTTTGGCTTGTTAAGCGTAGAGAAGAGAAGGCTCCAGGGAGACCTCAGAGTAGCCTGCCAGTACTTAAAGGGTGCTACAGAAAAGATGTGGAGGGGTTCTTTATCAGGGATTTCAGGGGCAGGATGAGGGATAACAGTTTTATTCTGAAAGAGGGGAGATTTAGATTACATACTGGGAAGATTTATTATTTTTTTATTGTAGAGGTAGTGAGGCACTGGAACAGGTTATCCAGAGAAGCTGTGGATGTTCCATACCTGAAGGTGTTCAGTGCCAGGCTAGATGAGGCTATGAGCAACCTTATCCAGTAGAAAGTGATCGATAGCTTAATTAATAAGCAGGCATGCATTTTTAATTACCTTATTCCCTTTGAATATGAATTTACCTTTATATCTGCATAATAGACACTTCTATGATTGTTTTCACTTTTACTACTACTAGTGAAGTCATGACAGTGCTGACAGCTCTGCAGTGTTTGAGACTGGACTCTAAACTTTCCAGTGAAAATGACTATGTAGGAGATCATTTGCTGATGGCATTCCAGTTGGCTCAAGTATATACCTAGAAATGCTTCCCTTAGACCCCTGAAACACATATTTATATAGGGTTGAATTTTAAGGATTATTTTATCTTAAATGGTGTTTTCCTCTTTTCTGTGTGCTTTGTTGTTGTTGTTTGGGTTTTGTTTATTTGGGGTTTACTTTGTGGCTTTGTTGTTTGGGGGTCTGCTTATTTGGGGTTTACTTTGTGGCTCTTTTTTCGCTTAAGCATTTCATAATTCTTGCCCTTCTTTCCTGAAAATATTGTTTACGATGTGAATTTGGTAAACCTCTGCTTGTCAGTTGTATTTGACTCAATAACTTCTACTTTCAAGAACAGCGAAGAGAAGGCTACACACAACAAAACACTAAGATATATGTTTTTGAAAATGAATGGCTTAGTAAGGTAGAGTTACTATTGTGGACCTTACTAAGAAAACTGGGGAGAGAATACAGCCCTTGGAGATGAGAGGTCTACCATGTAGTCGCATAGAGCCAACAAATATATGTTTAGCTCTGAATTGCTCACAGTCTTGCTACCAGTTAGACAGCTGACAATTCAAAAAGATATAAATAAAGGATATGTAATTAATCAACAGACTTCCTCCAGACATCAAAATCTTTGGCTTTTCAGCAAGTGATTTCTAGTAACCAGTTGGGATAATGAATTTATGACACAGCTGAAGAACACAATAAATTTCATGTGTGACTTTAGCAGAAATATTCCAGTCCTTTATACCCTGGAGTGGTTTTGAACTTGCAGAGAATGACTGCATAAAGGCCTCACCCACCACGCATTTGCAGCTTTAAAATTCATAACAATTATCTGGAAGCATATAGAAAGCAAAGCAACAAAAAAGCAAGCATCAGAAAGAGTCTTGAGGTTGCAGAATATTAGATAACTGCCCTTATGTGTCTTTCTTCGTTTTACTATTATGCTCATGAACTGTGGATTCAACCAGTAGCCAATACCAATGGGTCATTTGCACGGGTTCTGTGTCTTACAAGTATTTTTTCATGCTGTCACACATATAATGAGGCAATACAATCAAAAGTTGTCTGAATATTTCATGTGTTGTCATTAAACTGATGCTGCATTAAATTTCGTTCCACAAATCTGTGGATTAACTGTATTCATAACATTTTATGAACAATGCTATCCCTTAAAAAATGGGATGTAGACCAATGCCAGGTCGCCAACTGATCTTACATGTTTCCTAGGAAATGAATGTACAAGAGGAATAAGTCATGTCTTGCACTGTCCTTTTTATTATTCCACAGTTTTTCAAAAGCTCTGTTGCTTGAGCCATCATTAGATCTCACAGACAAGCTCGGGCATAAAACAACTTTGTCTTCCTACATAAAAATTTGTTCATTTCACCACAAACACTTCTGTGCACCAAGGAAAGCTCATCAGTGGCATAAGACTTTGTTCCTTCCTTACTTTGTCCAATTAAGTGAAGGAAAACTTGTCTTTTTTATTTTTTCTTTTCCTTTCTTTTTTTTTAAAATGAGCAGTCCTGTTAAACCTCACCTTTATGCCAAGATCAGCGTCCTGTTGTAGTAGCCCAGACACCCCTTGTGCAAGGTAATGAAACAACAAATAAGAAGGAATACTTGTCCCCAAAAAACTTAGATTAAGTAGACAAGACTGAAAATATGCATCAGGAAAAAAAAATCCCCCATCTCTCAGAGAATGAAGGCTTAAATGATAAGGCAAGACTCTTTTCAAAAACTGAGCATCTATTACTGGTATTTAATTTTTAGAAAAATTGACCTGTTGCAATAGGGGTCATATTGTAAACGTCATAGTTTATTTTTTAGAAAATTGTTAATAGAGGCATCTTTCTTTTGAAAGATGAGTCAGGACACATAGGTCATTTATGCATGGTCAAGAGTGTCTGTCCTTAGCACCATCAATATATATGTGCTAAGCTGGTGTTCTGCCTAGGCTAAGTCAATGTTCTCCCCAAACATGTAGCCTTGTCCAGCCAGAGAAAGCCAATAATTTATCTGTGGATACGGTCGCATTTTTAGTTGGCAAAGACCGTGAAAATCTGATTCCCTAAGTTAGAGTAATATTTTGCAGGGGATTCATCTCCTACAAGTCCACAGATTAGTCCACAGGTTCACAATGTCAAAATCTAGACTGAGGAATCACCCCAGGTTCTTATTACACCTAATAGGGAGCTAATAAACCAAAAGAATGCAGCTCCATCTGTTCTGTGGCTGTTACATTAATATAGACTGAATCACATCACAAACTTCATTGACACTATTGAGCAGGCTTCCATAGACTATTCAGGGGAAAAAAAAAAAAAAAAAGACTGCAGCATTTTAAATGTAGATTTCTACACTGTACCCATGCATTTAGTTGGGAAGTTCTCATCTTTTAAGCCTTTTATGCTTTATTCATTCAATTATAGGTTACGTACCTATAACAAAGCCAATTTCATTACTGCAAATCATCTACAAATACTTGCAACATTGACTTAGCATACTGTTGCAAAGTATCTGCTGTTTGCTAGCCTGTATTATCACCTCTTCAATGAAACAATGTGGTCACTGCCTTAGCTAAAGTCATTGTTTGCAAAAGAAGTGTTCATTAGTGCAATGAGTGACAATCAAAGCTATTATATATATTATTATTTATCATGAAGTTTTTAAGGCTAGTCAGATATTGATTCATTATTATTTTTTTATGTTGTTCAATATTTAAGTTAAGAACTTGTAAGGACTTGGATTAAGTAGTTTTTTAATGTGTATAGTTTCTTGGCAATCTGTAAAGTAATAAGTGAATACTAGCAAGATGAAAAATTTGCCCCAAAATATAAGGGCAGTAAATAGCAGAAATTCTGAAAATACCTATTGCAACTGGAAATGAGAATATAATTTTTTATTTAAAAATACTTAAAAATTAGTTCCAAATTATGTGAATTGTGTACGTTTGCTACACAAACAGTTTCAACCCACATACATATGTGGATCCACACCAGCTGTACTACTAGTACAAAGAAGAAAAATGCCACCAGAATGGTGGAAGAATGTATCTAGATTTCTTTTCCTAGTTCTTTATTTTTATTTGTGATTTTCAAATATAAATGTGTATTCACTTTTTAGTTTTGTTCTTTTTCCATAGTGAGTCTTGAAAATGCTTGGTAAGGTCTGAATTAATATGTTTTTTCAAGATGTAGAAATATTATCATGTTCTGTTCCTAACATTTTGTTCACCAGCATTCAGTACTTGTTGAGAAGGATAAGAACCTCTTGTGAGTTACTGGGAAAGACTCCCCTTGTCTTTGAACCTGGGATCCAGTCACCCCTATCCATGGTCCTCCAGAGACAGAGCTTGCCCTGGAAAAGTGCTAAACGCATCACCAACATTGCGCAGTATTGCTTTCCTGTTAGGCAAAGTGCCTTGGAATTGTCATTAAAGTGAAATTGCTTTAGCTAGCACTTAAACTCAATAGGACAATATTTAAAACACTAACTACAGACTTCCAGCTGAGCTCTTCAACTCTTCTTTTCTGTCACATCACACAATACAACTGATTTATGCTGACTATCTGCCCTTTATTCATCTTTCTTAGGCTTATCTCAATAAGACCTGTCTCAGAGTCACTGAAAGGAAGAAAGAGAAGTTGAATGTATCTGACAGCTATTTCTATCAGATAAACTAAAGTTCAAATGAGTGGAATTCTTTTCCCTTTCAAAGGCCTTCAAGTCCCCTGACATTTTCTCATGCAATATAACGCTTCCTGAAAACCAGGGATTTCTGTCACTTTCTTTGTGCAGTGGTATGGGACTTTTGCACCTTTGATTTGCCAAATTTGCTGATGGACAAGCACTTCTGGTGTGGGTAAAGGGAGTATGAAGTCAGTCAAAGGAAAGTATGATGTTATTGACATCTTCTCTAATATTCCGTCAGAACAAGTCTAAGGTTATTTAAAGTGCCAATAAATAGCCACACAAAAGGTTTTCTGTTTGACAGGATTCACCTCAATGATTTTTCAGACTAAGGTGAGTATATTGATTAGAGCTGGTTTGGGATAAAAACTACCCTTCAATAGAAACATATTCTACCCTATTCAATCGATGAGAAAACACACAGAACAAGGCAAGGTGGTATTTTCATCAATAATTGGCTTGGTTGTTGCAGACAGGGAAGGTCTTTGAACTGACCTCCAGGAGGTCCAAAATGTCTCAGATCAAGAGATGCATCCTGGATATGTTCAAACCTCTCCCTTTCCCTGGAGAGGAAGTTGTATGCAGATCTAAATTGACCAGTAGGGTGTTTTTAGGCCTAGATTATCTATTTCTATTGTTTAGGAAGGAGGTCCCAGAGTCTCTTGATGTTAAACTCCATTAAAGTAGAGCTCTGTCCCTGTTAAAGATTAATTGTACTGTGAGTCTAATGCAACCGTCTAGAACAAAAGTTATAGTTTTCCTAAATTACTTTGGTTGCTAAAGTGAACAGTTATGAACTTGATTAGTGTCATTATGACCTATTAAAGTTACATTAACTTCTTAATGTGCCAGAGGTTGCCACTGTAATGCCTGATAGATTAAGCTGAAGGCTCATTCACTGTTCTTTATGCTTCACCAATAGATTTTCACAAAACAATTTATATCTCCTCTATAATTAGTGAGCTCCATAATGAACGCAATATCAATATTGCCTGTAGGCTATATTCCTACTTTGTCTTATTTTATCAGCTTCTCTACATGTCTGAAAAGACGTCCTGTCTTCCTTCTGTCTTTTGATTTGTAGATCAAGATCTGAGTCAGTACGGGGTATGATGAAGGCTGCTCAGCAATCTGACTTAATGGGTACCAACGTGAACCTTTCAAGAGATCGAAGGTTGGTACACGATAGACGCAAAGTCCTGGTACAGGATGGGCTCAGAATCAGAACGCTCTGTACCATATTCACACATTTACTTCATGATACAGTGATAATATTGCAAACCTTCTGCACATAGCTGGTGAGGCCTTGCAAGAAGTCATAAGAAGACCACATAAGACAAGCTTATGATTATTAGAGTCATTTATCTTCAGTTACAATGAATTTTTATCCACTGTGAATAGATATAGGAGGTCCCTTATACAACCTGTAGATTGCCACAACGACCCTCTGTTTCTTCCACAGACACAATCACAACACATCATAAATTTTTCATTAGATTCAGGACTGGACTTTCTAATAGAAGGAACCTCAAATCCATCTTCTGGCCTGCTATTTAGCAGCTCTTACTAAGTGACACCTGACCATTTTGCAAGTATTAGTGTTGTTTTAAATTTTAAAAGTAAATAATGAAATGGGTTTGAACATGTGAAAATTATTTGAATAGAGCTGTTCAGAAAATTAAGTATCATCCCTAGCTGAATTGCAGCCATCAGGAAAAGTATTCATTTATTTTTCATCAGACATTTTTAATTATAGGTTGCCACTGTGATAAGTAAAATAGTTCACACAAAAAGGTAGTTTTAAACATTACCCGTACTTCACAGTTTTAAAATGACTGAAATATAATTTTTAAAATCAGAAATTCTATTTTTCAGATTTATATAGGAATATATTTTTTGCCCTAGTACGTGTAGGATTTTTTGTCTTTTAAGCAAGCAGTTTTCATAAGTCACAAAGCTATTTCCACAGTTGTCTTCAATTTTCGAGAAGATTTTTGCAAGCACGGATTTGATAGATTTTGTCATTTGAGACAAAATTAATTTCCTCTGAAAGTAAGTAAGAAATGCACGCCAACTTGAAACCTGACTTGTTCTTCTTCAGGAAACTATATTGCTCTTTGTAGACTTCCGCAATTTCAAAATAGCAGTCATAGTTTAAAATCTATCTACTACCCCATGTACCGAATCTTGTTTTATTTCCCTGGAAAATAATAGCAGATTGGGTTAATTTTTAATTACGTTAAGTTTATCAGTGCATGTTTTCCTTACTAGATGAAATTAGTTTGGCTGTACAGATGAAAAATGGAGGATAACTTATTCACAAATTTTACCAAAATATTGTGACTTTTTATAAAAGCTTTTCTCAAGACCAAAAACATGCAAGTTAATGGCTTACACTACCCAATTTGATTAAAATCAAAGCAAAGCAAATTTTAGGTTTTGGGGTGATGGATATGTTTTTATTCTCTAAAAGCTGATATACATTTTTTTGTAAAAACTATATTCTGTAATTCAATTACTAAAAAATAAATTATGGCACATGTATTTATTATTTTGGATCTTATGTTCTTATTTTAAACTGATGTACAAAAAGGTAATTGAAACCAAAATAAAATCTCTGATTTATGCTCCTTGTCATATTTAACTACGGCAACTGAAGAGGTCATGTTCCAAGGTGCTTGCCAAGCCATCCCAACTGTGCTTATCACCCTGGAACAGTGAGTGTGTAGAGACCAGGTGTAGGGATTAAAATCTGCAAGCTGTGAAAAATCAGAACTGCTATGACTTTCATTTTTGTTATTTTTTTGGTGGAAAGAACAACCACAGTTGTAAGAGCTTTCACGTTATTTCCTTTAATTTAATATGTCTTCATTTTCCTCTTCTTCATTTTCTTCTTCATTTTCTTCTTCTTAAAGGAAAACTTAGATTCCATTAAAAACCAGATTTAGCTACTTAAAAATGTGCAGAATGTTCGTTCTGGTAAATTGCACTGTTTCTCTGCTGTTCAGCTCTGTTCGCTGCTGTTAGATACCATTTTCTCACATTAGAGGCTGCCGAAGAATTACAGAAATATTTTTAATATATAGAAAGAACTAATTAGCATTTCAATTTTTCATAAATACTTTTGTTGATCTTTCTTGATTTTGGGGATTGTTTACCAATTAAATAAGGAGTTTATGTGGGAAATTACCAATTCTACTTCTACAAATATATTTGAAACAGGAAGACAGTTACAAAGTCAGCCTAGTTCAGAATGCGCAATAGGTTCTTATTCGGAGTAAACAGTTTAAAATTAATTCAGAAAAGAACAGGAAAAAATAAACAAAATGCTAGCATATGTAAACAGGCTATTAAAAATCAAAGGACTAAATATTTTAAAACAATGGATGAAAGAAATCTGGAGCAATATCAATTGTAGGTAAAAAATATTTTTGAATAAAGTATTTTTCAGTTAGATTTTTTTCACCATTATTTGGGATCTTCCCTTTTACATTTTAAAGGGGAAACTGGATTCTCTAGAATTGATTTCCCTCTCTTTTTTGTTTTAGCTGTACCTATGATTCTTACACTTTGAGAATAGATACGCAGTTTTAATTTCCATCACATTTTCTCCCACAATTATAACTTCAGGTTATGCATTAAGGATGCTCTGAATAATATCATATACTGCAGCAGGAAAGAGAAGCCATGAAATCACACTTCTAGGTGGAAGCCTTATGCCATCACATTGCCCAGAACATCTGAAGGATGCAGGTGTCAAATTATTGCATTTCAGGGTGTCTACCCCAATCCAAATTGCCTGATCCAGCAGAAAACCATTTGTCAGGACAAAAAAATACAACATATCCTTTTGCATAGGAACTTTCTCTATGACAAGGAGGCATCATGTTTTCATAAAGAGAGGGATTAAAGGAAGAAAAGGAGATTATTACTCTTCAGAGCAATAATCAGAGAACTGGAAAAAACCCAACCCCCTTTTTTACTTAGGATATCTTCAATCTTTGTGTTAAGTATGTGATGAGCAGAAATAACAAAGAGATATTCTGTAACCAGGTCAACTGCTTCATCAACTGAGGCAGCAGCAGCTTTTTATGCAAAATCTGAGTATATATTCTGGGTTTGATTTTCAAACTCTCTCAGGTATGCGCTTTTTTTCTGTCTTATACTGAAGATAAAGAAGTTTCCTTCTCTCAAGATTCAGACCTCAGTAAAAGGATTTGTGCTTCTGGCTCATTCAGAGATTAATATCTGATCAGGAATAGGTTGCATAATGTCCATGGCCATTTCAATCAGATTGGACTATTGCTAAAAACAAGCATGGGAGAGCAAGGAGGTCAAGAGAGGAAACAGTAGAAGTTTAGAAGAGATGTGATGAAATTAATCTGGGAAACAACAGCCTAATCCAAGAACACAAGCCTTCCCAATAACACATTAGAAAGCTGTCACACTCCCCTTTCTCTCAGTAGTTCATTCTCTCTGGTTTGACACATCTTAAGGCCTCACAAGTTAACCAGGTTCAAGCAATGGTGCAATGCTGCCGTGTACTCTTATTTCTCTCTGCACAGAGCAATTAGAAAGCACTAATGAGCAAGCCATGAGGAACCCCTAAAGAGCTCATTGCTGTCATACAAACAGCAGCAAAGAACAGTGGGAAATGATGCTTGCATCATGCCTTACTGCCTGTTTACCTTATAACTGCAGTAGAGTAAGCACTATCCGTTTCTTACTACCCTGAAGAAGCAAAATACAGAATAAAACCAGATAGAAAAAAAGCCTGAAAAAAATATTAAGCCTCAGCTTACTCATGGTAGCAAAAATTAGGCAAAGCAATTTTCAATCAGGGATTTAGACTATAAGCTAGTCAATTCTGTACGTTAGTAAAATTAGGACTGAGATTCAAAACTTGAAACTTGAGAGGTATGAAAAACTAAAGTTGATGGAAGCTGTCAAGGACAGAGCAGAGTGGGATTGGTGGGCAATGGAAGAAAAGGAACAACGTAGGTTAATTACACTGCCTGACCAGATTTCTAGTTTGAGACCTAAGTAAAGAATCTCTTCGAGGCGATTCAGAGCTTGATTTTCTACACTGGCTGTATTAAATCATTAGCATCCAAAAATAGGTACAAAAACTATTCACATAAAATAAGAATACTCACTTCCTTCATGCTATTCTGTTTCCATGATTAGAATAACTAGCAACTGAAATTACCATAATGCTTTTTCTTTTATCATATATACATCAAAAGTACAATTACCTCTCTTTTTTTTTTTATTTTGTAAATGATGGACTGTATAGACTAAAAGGTATTTGCATTTCTATGAAGCAGATTTCTTTGAGGTACTATATATGCACAGATAAAAAAATACGCTTTGTATCTCTATGCATTAATCCAGATATTTATGTTGAATAGCACTCTCACCACAAAAAAAATATGTGTCATTAGCATGGCTATAATGCGTATTGCAACTTAATTTTAAGACATGTTTTACTGACCTGTCATTTTTTGAAAAGCCAACATTGATTTGGTTAAGAAATCATATGAAATGATAGGCAATAGTTTGTGACTGTGATTTGTGTGGTGGAACAATGCTACAATATCTATCATATTCTTTGTAGGCACCTAGGAAATTACAAAGAGCAACAGGTAGGCGAGATTTGTCATGAAGAAAGACTGTCAAAATAATTTTTCTTTTATTTTATTCTATAAAATGGTTTGTGGATTGAGCAGAAGCTAGAAATGTTATGTTTTGACTTGGTAACACTTTTGATGTGGACTTAGACTTTGTTCTTACAAATCAGCCTGAGAAATCTGAACTAGGTGAAATAACCACAGAATAGATGTAAAGACAGTGGTTCATAGCCAAAACAGAAGGAAGTGCTGGGCATGACCCAACAGGCTTCTGCCTTCAGTTTGGAGCTATTCAGTACTTTTGTTAATGACTCAGATGATGCAATGGAAACTGCACTTATTAAATCTGCAGGTGACAACAAGCTTCAAGAAGCTCAAGAACAAGACTGGGATTCAAAATGATGCTTACATAAAGGAGATATGGATATCCAAGAGAGCTATGGAAAAAAGCCAGAGTACAGGAGCGAGAGCAGTCTCATATCTGAAAAGTGTGATATTTCAAGAAAGAATGAAAAAAAATTAAATTGTTCAGCCAAAACAGGAAAAGACTGGAAGTAAACCTGGTAACGATGTTGAAGTAGGTGATATACTAGTGAAAACAGGAAAGAAATGTCCATGGAGGACAGGATAAGAAACACCAACCTAAATTTTAAAAGGTTACATTTCAGCATGAAACTTGTAGAAGGAGTAGAGTAGGTTTCACAAAGTCATATTGGTTTGAAAGGATTTCTGCAGATCATTTAAACTAACCTCCTACTCAGTCCTGGGCTGTTACCACTTTCCTGGAAGAGATGTGGAGTCTTTATAGCATAAAGAGTTAAACAACTTGTACGTAGTCAAGGAATAGACATCTCTGTATATCAGGTAGCTAAAACAGTCTAATAAACTGGAAGGTTATCAGTGAAACGTATGAGATCAGAAGGAATTTCTGGATGGAAATAATGCTGCAATGATCTCTCTTTTGAAGGGGAATCTTTGAACAGTTACCAATTCATGCAAAGCTTAAGGACCTCTATGGACATGAAGTCCATGAAAACCAATGTGAACTATGCATACTGAGGTAATAATGAGTATATTTGGAAATTACTAATTCAAAGGTCCTAAGAAAGGCCGCAGATATAACTAGACTGCAAAATGTAACTCTGAGGAGATCTATAAGGCTCGTATTTTAATACAAAAAGAGACTTTCAAATGTAAAATCAGTAGCAAAATCCATGAATGGAGGTATTGGAAATATCCAAATGCCATGCTTTAACCCCAGCTGGTAACTAAGCATCACACAGCCTCCCATGGGTGGGGAGGAGAATCAGAACTGTAAAAGAAAGGAAACTTATTGGTCGAGATAAAATCAGTTTTAATAATAATAAGTTGTAAGGAAAAGAAAAATATAACAAAGAAAGAGAAAAATAAAATCCCATAAGTACAAGTGATGCAAATGAAAACAATTACCACCAGCCAACAGATGCCCAGTCCATCACTGAGCAGCACCTCTCCCAATTATCCCTCCCCCAGTATTATTGAGTGTGCTGTTATGGCATGGAATATCACTTTGATCTGCTGGGCTTAGCTGTCCCAGCTGTGTCCCCTCCCAATGTTTTGTATACCTCCAATCTACTCGCTGGCAGGGTGGTGGGAGAAGTAGAAAAAGTTTTGATATTGTGTAAGTACTGCTCATCAGTATCTAAAACATCCCTCAATTGCCAACATTGATTTCAACACAAATCCGAAATACAGCTCCATACTAACCACCATGAAGAAAATTAACTCTATCCCAGACAAACCCAGCACACCTACTCCTCCCAAGATTTAACTGAAAGTGTTTTAATACATCCTGAATAAGAACAGTTGAAGTTAGAAGGTGCCCCTGGAAACTGTGTAGTCCAAACCACTGCTCAAAGTAGAGTCAGCAGGAACAGGCTGCCCAGGGACACTTCCCATCAGTTTTGGAAGATTCCATAATCTGTATCAGTGCTTGGCCATCCTCACAGAAATCTGTATTCTCAATTGGTGTCTCAGTTCAGCTCTCTGATGCACCAGTGTAGTTGCTCCAATGTAGATGCTGGGGATAATGCATCCTTGCATATCACCATATCTGCTGAGTGCAGAAAGCGACCACAACAGACTTTCTGTCTCCTTTCTGTGACTTCTTCTGCATCTGAGAGCTGTATTCTAAGTCCAGCAGCTATGCAGGCCTCTTCCTAGCACATTTTGAAAAGATGTTTGACACACCTAACCAAGAACCAGCTGTGAGAAAGACGTTCAAAGCATCCTCAGATCATGAGTAGTTGGCAGAGCTCATTAGAAGTTACTAGAGCTTGCTGTGTATCAGGACCTCCCATAGCTATCCTTTCCAAGACTCAGCTGGCACCCTGAACTTCAAAAAGCTCCTAGGAGTCCTCTGACGACTCTAGAAATTCTCAGGAGGTCTTGAAGTGAAACACAGAAATTGCAGCACAGACTGTTGTGTCTGCCATGTGGCCCTTTTAGCTGCTTGGAAATGGAAATGTTAAATCTCATTGGAAATGTTAAATCTCATGGGAAATGCTAATTTTGGGAACTTGCTTTCTTATAAAGGAACCTTCTTTAGGATTTGAATGTGACATTTAACTTGTATTTTTTCAGTTTTGTAGCTACTGCATATTTTTGTTTGGAAATCTTGGTAACCTAGCATCTTCAGGATGCTGGAGAATCTGCTTACTGCTTGGTCACTTTCAGATGTTTTGTAGCTTTGTGGTTTGAAGAAAAAGTCCAAAACCATCTCTATGAGCGGATAAAAAAGTTGTGTGAGCAAAAGAGGTTTTAACACCTACCAGCATCTATTACAACAAATCGTTATGTAAGATCATATTCCTGTTAAATCATCTGTATACATAGTCATTGTCTGCTCAGAATACCATTCCCATGAAAAGAGATCACATTTGGACATTTTGCATCAGAGTGAAAAAGAAGGGAATATTCTGTGTTTTATCCTGTAACAATTTTCACATTCAATAGTATTGCTGGAGTAAATTAGGTCTCTAGGGCTAACACTTCTCACTAGGCTACAGACTTATGCTCCCTATTGTACTCTGTTGGATTTCATGAATCACAAATTATTTTGCTATCTAGCAGATTACTTTCCTCAGGAGGGAGTACAGAATGACAAATACGAATGAATTCCCTCATTCCACCACCTCTATTCTGCATCCAGGCAGTTAAAGTAACTTGGAAAAAATGAGAGAAGTAGAACTGGATCTCTACAGGTAGAGCTGGATATCAGCCTGCACTCTCCTACCTCATGGGACAGTCACTATGGAAGAAAAGCTCAAAGCAGAGAAAAGAAGTGGAAGATTTCCCAAAGTTTTGCCTTGTCTGAGGCTTTCTGTGGGAATCTTTAAGAGATCACAGTACTTCAGGAAGTATTCTGATGAAAGAGAATGAGTTGAGTATCATATATCAGGCCTGCTAGGAGAGAAATATTCTGTGGCATTGAAAAGGAGCTTAAAGCAGGTAGAGGACTGTTGCATAAACGAGTAGATTTCCTGTGGCATTTACATGCTTCCAGATCTAGAACAAAACATCTGAAGGTAGAGTTCAACTACATATTGTGTGAAATATCACCGCCTCTTGTTTGCTTTGTGTTTTGAGTTTACATGGCAAGGTTTCGGCAACAGGGGAGTTACAGGACTGGCTTCTATGCGAAACTACTAGAAGCTTCCCCTGTGTCTGATAGAGCAAATGCTAGCTGGCTCCAAGACAGACCCACCACTGTCCAAGGTCAAGCCCCTCATTGACAGTAGTAGCACCCCTGGGATAGCATATTTAAGAAGGGGAAATAACTGCTGTGCGAGAGCAGCCAGAGGAGAGGAGTGAGAATGTGTGAGTGCTACAGGTCTTAGATGCAGAAATCTAGACTGATTTAACTGAAAACATGTTATCCAACATGACTAAATTAATGCTATAATTATCATACATTTTCTTGGTGTTCAACACATGAACAAGACTTTACAGAAGTCAGCTTAGATCTCCTGTGATCTGAATGCCTTTCTGCAATGTTATGGCAGGGGGGTTGGAACCAGATAATCTTTAAGGTCCCTTTCAACCCAAACCATTCTATGATTCTACGTAATGTTATCATTCATCTTATTCTGATGACAGGATGAATCTTCACCAGAGAAACAAAAATATGGCCTTGTGTGTCCTGGATGTACGTAGTGGAATCCAGTATGGAGTATCTACCACTCTGTCAGTCACACAGGACTCAAAGGCTCAGGAAGGTTTGAAGATTGTTAGAGTTTGTTTTTTTCATTCAGTGCTGGAGTGATTCTTTCTAAAATCAAATGAATGTGAAACTGATTAATTTTAGCAGGAAACTAACCTGTTTACTAATCAAACATAATTTCCTGCTATTTTTGTGTAAGTATTTTAACTTTACTCGAAAAATCAAAGTGTTGCTATTGATTTTGTTTGCTACATCGTGTCTAGAAACTTTAACTTCTTTACTAGGTTATAACTTCCCGCTTTGAGGAATTGACTTCAGTGCAAATTAAACACAGGATAAAAACATCATCACAAACTGAACCTCAGTAATATGAACAGGCAACAGTAAGGAAACCTGTTAGAATTTTCATAGCAATCATATTTTTGATACATTACTAATTGTGACAACACAAAAAATTGAAGTACTTGTGACAGGTTAAAATTACTATGCCCATATTTGTGTCAGTTATGTCACTGTATTTTTTGTTATTGTTGATTAAAAAATACGGAAATAAATCTTCCCAATTTTCTTGTACAGATGCATTTGATTGAAGAATTTTAATATTAAAGTAGCATTAAAAAGTTTCTTGAAAAAGGGAGGACTCTCCTGTTCTGTGCAAACGCAACAGTTACAGTAGTGGGTGTCAACCCATTCCTTCTGGATTTTCCATCTGAACCATTCTTCAAACACATGCTAATAAATTTCTGTGTAAAGTATATTCATTGCACACTTTAGTGCTGAGTTCTCGTACATTCCGAAGGAAATACTTTTCAAAAGATTTGATGCAGAGGAGGCAATTTGTCAGTGAACACAGATAACATGGTGCAATTGATTCCTTAAGGAAATATGAGTCTATGGCTGAAACTGAAGTCTAGACAACAGCTACATCACTGGCATTTTAGAATGGTTGTACTACAGCCTCAGCTTGCATAAAATGACATGCACAGCGAAGTTAGAGTGATTTACACCTGCAGAAAATCTGGCTAGCTTTAAAGATTTGTTTATGAAGGTAAAATAAAGAAGGAAAAAAAACCAAAAATCACTTTTCCATATACTTTCCAATTTTTTTTCCTTATTTTTTATGATCTGTCAAAAAACAAGAAAGAAAAGTGAAGGCAGGCTGCTGTGGATGAAACAAAGCCTGGGATAGGAAGCAATTACTTGAAAACAGCATAAGCAAATTAAAATGGAAAGGAAATGTCATAGAATACTACTACACTGCATTCTTTGGAGAATCAACTTGCAATGTATTAATGTAAATGCACCTTGATCCATCATCGTGTTCTCCAGTTCAGCAAGCACGAACTGATACTTTGGAAAGGGAGTAGCGTGTTGTAAATGCTGTAATTTGTGTCTGTGTGACAGCAAATGAAACTCGGTGAGTGGGCCAAGCTATCTGAAGCAAAACAATAATAGCTTGGTGAGTATATTAGGCAACCCTGAAGGAGAGAAGATGAAAGATTCAGGCAATAAGGAGAATATATGTTTTTTAGATGTTAGACAACCCTATTCTCAAGGCATTACAAGCAAAAAGAACATCTGAAATGCGCATCTGTGTTGAATAGAAACGTATTTGCCCCTGGCAAACACATTTCCCAATAATACCTTGGTGAGATGAAGAAGAAAATATAAAAAAAATAAAAAAAAGGAATATCACTCTGACTAGTAGATTCTTTTCAGATTGCACTCGGCTGGAGGTAAATTTTAATATGAGACCTTTGTCTAGTTTTTATGATTTGCGGTTGTTTCATCAGATCTAGGGTACGGTGTTTATTGGGTGCTGCACACTCTGAGAATTTATGTTGCATAGCTAAACATCGTGTCTGTATATCTTTTTCCAGTAATCTCTGATAATACCCAAATGGGCTTTTTATTTTAAACATCTGGACAGCCGTATGGTTTGTGAGAATTAAGGTGCTAAGTGAAGAAAACAGCACAATCATAAAACCTTTCGAATAAACAAAGCTTTCTTTGGAACATTAGCTTCTTTACAGAGAAATTTTCTCTGTTCCTAAAAATGCACTTAGTACTTTATGTCTTAATGTCAAGGTAACACTTTCGTCTCACTAATAATCTCAAGGCATTTAACGGTACCATATTTGTAGAAAACTATAAGACATTTGCATAAAAGGCACATCACCTAAAGAGATACACAAAAAAGCTCCTTTTTGTTTTCTTCTAGGTTTTGTCTTTGTTTCATACTAAAAGCAGGAAAATACTGTTCAGCAGGGTGTTCTCTTCTGCTCAGTAATAACCCTGCCAGCATTGTCTTAAAAATGGCTACAGGTGTAATTTAGGGAAATTTATCTACATACTAATAATTGAGTTTCTATTTGCTGACGCTTAAATCCCAAAGAGAGGGAGAGATAATGCAAGTCATTCTGTTCTCTGGTGAAGACTGTCTTTACATGTGTGCATGTCTATGTCAGTGCACGTCTGCATGTATATAGCTATATGTAAATGTACGTAAAACTATTCTCCTATTATAAATAATAAAAAAAAGCTAAGAATCACTACTCTAAAGTCATATAAGTAAATAAAAATCATTTCATGTATGTTTCCTTCCAAAGAGTTGCCAGTATATTTCTACTTTATATTTTATAAACACAAAAATATATATATAAATATATATGCATATATGAGAAGACCTCCTTCAGTAATACGAAAAATCAAAATATGTAGAACTAGGTATTTTGGTAGCCTTACCTATTTTGCAATGCACTTTTCTTCTTGAGTGATTTTATTTCTATTATAAAATAATGTTGTCTGATTTTACTGAGGAATTATTTCCAGTCATAACTGAAGCTTGAGTATCACAGCCTTTATTCCTGTATTGACTCATTCTCATGCATTCAATTCTACTAAATGCAATAGAACAGGACAAATACATAAAGTTTGTTTAGAACACCATGATTTTCAAGACTAGACCACAGAGAGGAAAGAGTTTGCTAGGTCATACTATCATCTATTCTGAGGGGGTTGATTCTGCATTTCTTTAGAGGCAACTATAAAACTCTTGTGCAGCTGTAGAGATTTTTCCTGAATAAATATTCATCCCGAGCATTCTTAATACTGTTTGATTGCACAGGTCTACTTCTGGCGAAAAGTTAAATTAGATATACATAAAGGGTTTATGCAAAAGTGGGTGCTTAAGATTCTTCAGCTCAACAGCATTTCAAAGATCTTCTTAAGGCAGGTTCTCTAGTTTTTGGAGTTTATTTTGTTTTTAGGAAGACTAATATTGGAAATTTTACAGTATCATTTTGTTAGAGGATGAACTATATGATCTTGACAAGTTTGACAGTGAAATTCTGCAAAACAGTGACTTTCACAGAATTGGAACAGTACTAAACCATGTTTTAAAAATGTAAGAAATGGTACAATGGCAAATCCTAGTTTCCCTGTGTACCTGTCTGCACACATGGGAGTTGCTGAGTAGTGCCAACACCTTTAGAGGGATCTCGTGCCAGTAATTAGCATTACTTTTGTGCACAAGCCAGTGAGAACCCAGTGGAGGGCTACTAAGATGATCGAGGGCCTACAGCACACAGCATGCAAAGACTGGCTGAAGGAAACTGGGTCATTCAGCCTAGAGGAGAGAAGAGTAAAGGTGATTGTAAGGGCTGCCATCATTACATAAAAAAAGATTTAAAGAAGACAGTTTCAAGTTCATCTTAGAGGTATTAGGTAGAATTAGAAGAAGTGGTCACAAATTTCAAGAAAGGAAATTCTGATTGGAAATGGAGAAAACAGTTGCTCCCTGGAGAATTATGAAGTATGGGAAAGGGTTGCCCTGAGAAGCTATGGTATCTCCTTCTTCAGAGATTCTTAGAATCAGACTAGACAAAATTGTCTGCAACTTGCATTACCTTTGGATTTATCCTTTCTTTGATTGAGGAGTTGGACAAAAGACCTCCAGAGGTTACTACCAATGTACTTTTTATTATTTTTTATTAACTGAAGAACATAACTGTAGAGTCTCATCACTCCAGGCTCCATGTAGTCAAGCGAAAGAATATCCTTCTGGATGAATCATTCCTTCACTTGTTACAGAGAAAGCCAAGGTCAGCTCATCTTCTAATACAGGTTCTTTTACTAGATATTCAAAGCTTTGTCGACACAAGATACTAGTCTGCTGCTCTGGACAAATATTCGTTATAAGACTTAGAGGAAAACATGGATAACTACTCACTCCTAATTGAAGAGAGCATATTTTGCCACCCTGCTCATCTTCTGTGCAGGTCTTTTGCTTTGTAACCCGTCTACTGAGAGAAGAGAGAGCAGTGTGACTAGATGGAGAAGAAGAAAACAAAGCAACCAGACACAGTGTCAGCAGTGCATTGTACTGACACGCAGTCTGTGACCCCATTTAGAGCCCTGCAGGTAATGAAGAATATGCAAAGTAGCATTAGCAAGTAGACCGAACCCAATCTTTAAGGCGAAAGTTCTTCTTTTCTTGAGCTCACACTCCATGTTTGCTTCTACAAATGCAAGAGGAGTATTTCTCCAGAAATTAAAAACTGTTCTAATGTATAGAGATTGACAGACAATAACTTGCTTTGTGTTTGGGGTTTTGAAGTTGTCTCATTCCAACTACTTATTAATGAAAGGGAGAGGAAAATGTACTGTCTGTATTGCTGATCTTGATATAGATAGCATACATTTTTATGAGAAAGAGAAAGTCTTTAAACTTTAATTTTAATCAGCTTCATACGGAAACCTAAATCTCCACTCTAAAGACAGTTCACCCTTTTGTGAAAAGTTGGCATTGAAAAACCTCTTTCTAGGTTGTAAGGGCTAAGTATTTGCTGAGTGGTGCCAAGAAAGGCAAGACTCTACATGTCTATGTACACACTTTCAGGTCTGACCTTTAAATCTTGAGTACAGCCTTTTGTGTTTTCCCCAAGGAAGTGGTTAAGGCCATAACAAGCAAAAGAAATCTAGATGCATTGTCCTGTATTTCCTTCCACACATTAGAGGTTTGTGCTGCCCTCCATATGTGCTCATAAGAAATGGGCTATCTGAGAAGAGTGCATCTTCCACTTCAAACAGCCCCACAATGAACTAAATTGAGGGATTTTGCTGAGGTTTATCTCCTAAGCTGGTCTGTAGCCTGAGGTGGAGTATGGGGGAAAACAATGAATTACTTCTCTGGAAAATAAAGGAGGCTTTAGAGTATGAGCTGCAAAAGACTTTACAATACCAGACAAATGCTGTGAGGAGAAAAACAGGTTACCAAAAGGGCAAAAGGCAGCACAGACAGAGGAGGATGAAGTCAAGGATGGAACAGTAGCAGAGGAAGTCCAAGGCCATAGGAGGAGGAGGGAAGGGGGTGCTATAGGCCCCGTCTATGGACACTGCTAAGCCATAGGGCTGTAGGTCTAGAAGAGTGGTATTTCCTTGTGTTGAACCTACCTTCAAAGAGAGCAGGCAATGAGATTTAAAATCACTCTTGTACTCTCAGAGGCTCTGTAAGTAATCTTGACCAGGAGGTCTCTGGTCACTATGGCCTTATCATTGGGCTGGAAAGAACTGGGATTTCTTTCTGAGATTTGTAGAAGAAACGAGAGATCTCTTTTAATATGACCCTGCTGCTGACTACCTGTTGGCTGTTTCCTGCAAAGTCATACCTTGGCTTTTTCAGAGGGAAAAATGGGGAAAACATGGTCCCAAACTCTCAACTTTCATACCCAGAAAATGGGCACTTACTGTTAAATGAGAATGACTAACAGTGGCCTTGTCAGGATTTTTCTCTTTTGTTTTTCTTCTACTTTCTCCTACAAAAGAAAAATGTAAACAAAGTCTGGAGTGGGGATAGAAATCTTCTTTTCATTTTTAGGGGAATTTATTTTGTTTAGTTTTCATTTAGTTTTTTGTGTTTGGTTTAAGATTTTTTTTTCTCCTGAGGGATATTTTGATAAGGGTTCAGTGGGAAAGTTTTAATGTTTGTTGAAGTTTAGCACAGAACTGTCTGTATCTATCAAGTCAGTGTCTTCCATGGCACACATTTAATATGACAAGAAGGATGCACTCTTTCTCTTTTGGGGCTTGGATTTTATTTATGATAGATGGGAACAATAGCGTTGTACCAAGAACCTCTAGTCTCAGGAACAAAAGTGTTGTTGGATAAAAACTGAAGAGAAGAAAACAGTGCAGGGTTATCTCTGCTCCATCTCAAGTGTCTTCACAACAAATGAGGCAACTATAATCTTGCTGTCATTCTTATAGAAGAAGAAAGAAAGAAGAAAAGGAGAATTATTCCTCTGTGTTCCTAATAAACTAGCTGTTTCTCATTTTGAATTGTTACAGTTCTCACTGTTTTTTATACCTGGTATGTCAATGGTTCCAGGGTAGATGTCAGTAATTGGACAGGTACGCTGTAGCTTTTCACTTTATTTTTGCTGTGGGTCCTTTGGGTCACATACAGTTTGGAGATTCCTGTCAGTGTCTGCAGAATATTCTGACTGCTTTTTAATGTCTTTAGTACAACATTGTCTTTAATAAAAAATACTATAAACTTGGTTACACTTCCCTATGTGTAGTCAGCATTCACATGCAAAGCAGACACTTTGTCTAATGGGAGGACAATATGGGTATATGAGATGTTTTGTGAGGAAAGAAGTTTATTAGACTCAAGGTCTTCCTTGATCTGTGAAGTTAATTTTCACAAACCTACGGGGTCATAGAATGTTTGAGGCCAGAAGGAACCTCTGGAGGTCATCTGATCCAACAACCCCACTCAAGCAGGGCCACCTACCATCAGTTGCCCAGGATTGTGTCTAGACAGCTTTTGAATGTCTCTAAGAATGAAGATTCCATAAGATCTTTGAGAAAGTTCTGCCATTTGTTCAGTCACTCTCGCATTAAGAAGTGTTTCCTCATATTAAGGGGAACCTCCTGTGTTTTAGATTGTGCCCATTGGTTCTAATCCTGTTACTTGACACCACTGAAAACAGCCTGTCTCCATCCTCTTTGCACTTCCCGTTCTGGTGTTAATGTGCGTTCACAAGATCCCACCTGAACCTTCTTTTCTCTAAGTTGAACAGCCTTTCCTCATATGTGAGGTGCCCCAGTTCTTTTAACATCTTTGTAGCCCTTCATTGGACTCTCTTCATTGGGTCCATTTATCTCTTGGACTGAGAAATCCAGAATTGGACAAAGTACACCTCTCAAGTGACGAAAAATGAGAAGGATCACTTGACGTGCTGGACACACTCTTCTTAATTCAGTGCTGGAAACTATTTGCCTTCTTTACAGCAAGGGCACATTGCTGATTCTTGTTCAGCCTGATGTGGACTAGGACAACAAGGTCTGTCTCTGACAAACTTCTTTCCAGATGACTGATGCCCAGCATGTATTGGTGCATGCGGTTGTCCTTCCCCAGATGCAGGATTTTACTCCTTGTTGAACATTATAAAGCTCTTGTTGAAAAATATGAGGTTCCTGTTGGCCCATTTCTTGAACCTGTTAAGATTCTTCTGGATGGCATGTGACCTTCTGACGTATCAGCCATTCCTTCCAGTCTGGTGTCATTTGCAAATTTGCTGAGCGTACACTCTGACTCATAATTGTTTTTCAGTACTTACAGGGGTTTTATAAGAAAAGTGGGTACAAGCTTTTTAGCAGGGCCTGTTTTGATAAGACTAGGGGTAATTTTAAACTAAAAGAAGGTAGATTTAGACTAGAGATAAGGAAGAAAACTTTTACATTGAGGGTGGTGAAACACTGAGGCAGGTTTCCTAGAGTGGTGGCAGAAGTTCCAGCCCTGGAAACACTCAAGGTCAGTTTAGATGGAGTTCTGAGCAAATTGATCTGTTTTAAGATTTCCCTGCTTACTGTACGGGCTTTGGATTAGATGACCGTTAAGGTCTATACCAGCCCAAACTGTTCTATGATTCTATGATAATCCAGATCATTTATTGAGACATTTGCTAGTTTAATTTTATTTTTGAATGGTGAAAAACTCCCACTCGACAAATAAATATATAAATAAATATAAAAAATAAATAAAAATAATGACATTATTTTACCTCTATCTTCACCAGAAGAGTGGTCAAGCACTGGGGGCTGACGGTTGGACTGGATGATCTTAAAGGTCTTTCCCAACCTTAAAGATTCTATGATAAAATAAATAAACATCCTCTGTGTAAAGTGATGTGTGCACAGAAGGAAGTTGCTCTCTGTTCAAGAAATTGCCAGATGAAAGACTTGTTTATACCCCATTGCTCATCTTTATGCACATAGGGCAAGACTCACCTGATCAAGTGAAGATCTCTGCAATGAGGTTTGCACATCTGAGCCAATTTTCCAGTTTTTTTCAAAGGACAGTTAACAAAACCAGAGGTTAATACAGAATTAGCACTAACTTCTGTATGAATTTCTCAATAAAGGCCTCCATTCTTCCTGTTATTGATAAAGGCAACTAAGATGGCATTTAATATGTTATGATGTTCACAAACCTAGTTTGAGTTGTTTTGCAGTGAGCTTAAGAGGGCATGTTTACGTCTAGGACAGGAAGGAACTTCTGGTAAGAGAACTACATTGTCATTTTGTGGTGTGTTGCCTGATAGATGCGATAGCCTGTTTAATTTCTCTGTTGATTCCACTTTCTGTGACAAGATGAAAAGAATAAACTTGTGATGGTTGAAGTTACACAATGAAAACCACACTTGGTGCACTTGGTACATTATCTGAATTTCAAAGCAGGATAATTTCTTTCTGCATGTCTGGTAATATATATAGTAAATCAATTCAATTATTTAACCATAGATATTCTGTAGGAAATGCTTTGCAGAGAATCACCTTGATGTCTTTGTCCCAGAGTTCTTTTTCACACTTCCATGCTGTTGCTGCCTGTTGTCTATCACTCTCCATCCCAGTGGTGGAGGCATTTAATGGACAGATGAAGTGATTCTTTCACAGACAGAGTTGACAATTGCCACAGGAATACTCAGAAGAAAAATTGCTCTATATGGGGACGATATTTTGGTTGAGATATTTAAAGCAAATACAGGATCACCACTGTTTTCAGGGAATATTTTCTTTCAGCCTCTTTGCATGACACAAACCGTCATGCTTTGTCTGTTCTGCTGCAAAACAGTGAATGACATTGCTAATGTAAAGTGACTGGACTGAAGCCAACCAATGGGATGTAGCCAGTGCAGTTGTGTTGATGGCTTCAGAGTCACTCCTAGGACTGTCAAGCTGCAAATAGGGTATTTGCTATGCCATGCTACCTGACATATAATGTGCTTTAGACAAAGAAGGGGGGCAGGGTTACACAGTTTGCTTTTTTATTGAGATTTCTTGCCTGCATACAAGTATATGATTTAGGCTCTGTTTTGTTTTAGTTCAAATTATTTCCCAAATAACATCATGACTCAGGAAGCACAATAAATGACGGGAATAATGTACACCTCCAGAACGCTGTGCATGAGAACATATTATTTTGCATCCACCACATTAGCTGTACACTGGCCTTTGTTTTCTACCACATCATTCACAGTACAAGTTAATTACATACTTTCAGTGTGCTGCTTTCTTTCTTGCCACACAAGATAATACAATTCTGAACTCATTTAAGCAAAGTAAGTGCTTTTCTCCCTATTATGTATTATACCAAACAGTGAAAAAATAGTAATTAATAAAAAGCACAGCAGAGTTCAGCAAAGGCACTTCTTGGTTTTATTAATAAAGAAAAACAAGTGTTTGCTATGCTCAGTGCAGGATGTTCTTCTCTTGCTTCCAGTATGCCATATTGGTCACAGACAACCACTCCATGAGACAGGCAGACAGTGAAATGAATTACTTAATTTGCTTTCCTCAGCATACCTCAGAATTAGCTTTTCTATGACATAATGTATACTGCAAACTCATTGTTGCTGCTTAGTGAGACAAAAATAGCTGTTGCCAGAGGTTTATCCTGTGTATGGATGTTCCAACAAAGTTGTTGCTCTGATCTTCTTCCTCTTCCATCTCTTTAGTCTGATTAACAAAATTATAGCAGTCTTCAGGGCTTCTGTCTTTTACTACAATACTTATTAAAACATTTCTCTATCAGTTCCAGGCTCCACACACTAATGTCCTGTTGCCTACATACTTATCTACATTCAACTACATTCCAGCATAAATCTTAGCACCTGGGCATTCCCAGAATAAGGTTTTACTCCCTTCCGAAACATATTATTCCCATTGAGGTTGTTAACATTCAAAGGAAAATATCAGCCAGGAAATTTCTGTATTTCCTTTCTTCTTGAGTGACAACTGTCTTGGTTAGCAATGTCTGCTTCCTCTCAATAGATTAAGCCACCAAGGATCATGAGCCTGTTGTGTTTGCTTTGTAAAGAAGGTTGTAGGTAGTAGCCTAGGTAGCTGAAGAGTGTGGCAACTGTCAAATGCCACCTCAGTTCAAAAAGAAAGCAGGCTGCAGTTGCAAAATCTCATTAGTAGCTAGATTATCCTATATCCTAAGGCTTATGACCTGAGGGGAGCTAAGGAGGAAGGAGGGTAAGGAGAGGGACCTGTGGGTGGAGAAACCTGCCACACAAGTGTGCTAGAGAACAATAGAGATTACTCTCTCTAGCTTTCTGTATAATTACTCCTCCATTAGGTGTACATATTATAGATCTGTGGAGCACTGGTTGTAATGAACCAACACCAAACAACTCATTTCAGTAATGTAGCTATAATAAGTTATTTCAACTTACGTGAAATATAGAAGGTAATATGATACACTCTTCTTCAGTGGAAGTTTCGTTCCTGTATTTGATATTCAGAGAGTTTCAGATACAGATATTGACACAATTTGCAACAGACAGTCAATCCCAGAGGCTTTACCTCTAATGCACAGGTGTCTGTCAGTAGTGTTAGGAACCAGTTAACTGACAGCAATAGGATATAAATCTCTACAGATGAACAGGCCTGTTGGGATAAAGATTTATCTGCCTACAGAGCTATAATTGTCTAATGTAGAGCTGTAAATGCTTTGAGGATAAATTAAAGGTATTAGTATTATTATCAAGTCATACAATAATTTTAAAATTAGGGAAAAAAAGGAAATATTCTTTAATAGAGTGTCTCAATGTAGAATTTTCTTAACACTTTGTGGTATTAATTACATAGTCATTAGTGCTAATGTACTGTATTTTGCTTTTTATTTGTAAATACATGTTTTGTAGTCTGAAAGATTAATTGTTTGATCATTTGTTTATTGGTGAAGTCAAGATTGGTGGTAGTCTGGGCTCATCGAGTTTGCAGTCCTGAAGTGTATGGGGTAGATGAAGTGTAAAGTCAAAATCATGAAATTCAGGAAAGAATAATTCCAGCTGTTCAAGTAGTTAGTCAATAGGTCCCCTGGAAAGTTGCCCTTAGTGACAAGGGAGCAAAACACAGCTGTCAGACCTTTAAGAATGCTTTCCGTAGAGCGCAAGAGCTCTCAGTCCCCAGATGTAAGGTCTCAGGAAAGGAAGGCAAGAGACAGCAAGGCTGAGCTGAGACCTAGTGGTTAAACTAATGTACAAGAAGGAAATGCACAGTGGAAGCAGAGACAGTTATCCTGAAAAGAGCATAGAGGTGCTGCTGAGTTATGTTAGGAACAGATTCAGGAAGGCCAAGGCACAGCTGGAGCTGCACTTGAAAAGGGGTGAAAAGAGTAATAAGATGGGATTCTACAGGTATATCAGCCAGCAAAACAAGGTCTAATAAAGCGTAACCCCTGTGATGAACATGCCTGTCAAACTGGTAACAAAAGACGAGGAGAAGGCTGAGGGATTCAACAACATTTTTGCCTTGGTATTCTCTGGCAATCTGTCTTCCCATACGTCTTGAGTAGATAGACCTCAGGATGGGGACTGGAGAAGTGAATTTTATCTTACTGTAAGAGAAGATCAGGTTCATGACCACCTGAGAAAATTGAATATATACAAGTTTATGGGATTTGATGAGATACATCCCAGAGTCTTGAATTAGTTGATGTAGTTGCTAATCCACTCTCCATTACATCTGAAAAGTCAGGGCAGTCAGGTGACTGGAAAAAGGGAGACATCACACCCATTTTCAAGAAGTGTAGAAGAGAGGACCTTGGAAACTACTGACCTGTCAGGCTCACCTCTGTACATCAGAAGATCATGGAACAGATCCTTCTAGAAACTATGCTAAGGCACATGGAAGACAGTGAGGCCATTTGAGACAGCCAGCATGGCATCATCAAGGCCAAGCTTTTTCTGATAATGAAGTGACTATATCAGTGGACAAGGGAAGAGCTATGGATGTCATCTATCTGGACTTTGTGTGGTCTTTGACATGGTCCCCCACATGTTTCTCTCTGAATTGGAGAGATATGGATTTGATCAGTAAACTGTTTGGTGGATGAGGACTTGGTTACATGGTCATGTCCAGAGGGTCAACAACTCAATGTCCCTATGGAGAGAGGTGACAAGTGGTGTCCTTCTGGAGTCCATATTAGGACCAGTACTGTTTAATATCATTGGCAATGACATAGACAGTGGGATCCAGTGCATTCTCAGCAAGTTTGTGGATTACACCAAGCTGAGTGGTGTAGTTGACACACTTGAGGGATGAGATGCCATCCAGAGGGACCTTGACAAGCTGCAGAAGTGGACCATGTGAACCTCACGAGGTTCAACAAAGGAAAGTACGAGGTCCTGCACTTGGGTTGAGGCAGCCCCAGTATCAGCAAGACTTGTGACAGGACAGGTAGCAACAGTTTTAAACTAAGGGAGGATAGATTTAGATTTAATATAAGGAAGAAAATTTTTACCATGAGGGTGGTGAAACAGTGCAATAAGTTGTGCAAGAAAGTAGTGAAAACCTCATCCCTGGAAATATTCAAGGTCAGGTTTGAAGGGGCTCTGAGCAATCTGATCTACTTAAAGATGTCTCAGCTACTGCAAGGGTGTTGGACTAGATGACTTTAAGGTCTCTTCAAGCCCAAAGCATTCTATGAGTCGATGATTCTATGGTCCATATAGGCTGAGGGATGAAGGGATTGAGAGCAACCCTACCAAGAAGGACTGTGGAGTACTGGTGGATGAAAAGCTCAACACAAGCCAACAATGTGAGCTGGCAGCCCAGAAAGTCAGTTGTATTCTGGGTTACATCAAAAGTGATGTGGTCTACCCCAATTTTGGAGTCGTCAGCAGAGGAAGGACATGGACCTGTTGGAACAGCTCCAAATCAGGGCCACAATAATGATCACAGGGATGGAACATCTCTCTTATGAAGGTTTTAAAATTCAAAATATTTAGCTGCATGGCCAGGAATTTTCTTTTCGAGTAATATTAATTCATTTTTTATTTAGCTTGACTCGCATTGAAGAAATTTAAAAGGTTAATGAGTAGCCGGAAGCTGTGATTTTATTCTTAATGGAAGTTCTGTTGTGGGAAAAAAGGAAAACACCTAACACTAAAACTGTAAAAATCTGCAAAATTTATAGGTTTTACATGCTCAGAGATTTCTATTACTCATTAGAAACAAAGAACTGCTGTCTAAGACTGATTTGAAAAATTATTTTATATACGCGTTCCGTGTAACATTAATTATCTGTCAGGTCAACACCTCACTGGGACCTAAGACCACTAGACTTAGATCAATATGACTTTTATTACTGTACAGATAGAGATACTGACAAAGTTCACTGAGTTGGGAAGCCTAACAAAAAAGTATAGGTTCCATGGTAGTCAGGATTTATTCGTTGGTTCAGTATCTTTGGGATTTTTTTTAGAGGGAGAGGACCTTATGATACAACTGGCTTTCTGGGCTGCCAGCCCACATCATCACCTCATGTCATCCTTTTCTTGTAGTACTGTAACCTCCATGTTGAGTCTAACCCACCTTCCCAACAGTCAGAAACATTATTACACCTAGCAGAAGCTTTAAAGCTAATAGATATTGTATTACATGTTCAATATGCATCTTTTCAGATGCAAGAACATGTGACTTAAACACTACTATTGATCTGGAAGGGTAGTTTAAATCCAGATTATATAATGAATTCCAGGACATGAATGGAGGCTAGATAGGGAGGTTGTGTGTTATAAACTAGGAATCTATAAAAAGAATGGATCTAGCAATTTCAGAGAAGACAAAAGAATCAGAAATGAGTTGGGAGAAAATAGTTATCTTGAACTCTATCCTAACCAAATCTCATGGTAAAAGCAGGCTCCTTCTTGGGAAGGAAAGTGCAGTTCATGAAATCTTAGATATAGAGATTTAAGACCATCTTTAAGTTTGAGTAATTTGAATATCACTTCTGTTTTCTGAGAAGGCATACTAGAAATATCTTTTGCCCTGAGAAATAAGGGCAGAGGACAAAAAGTTGTAGTATTACTACTAATAATAATAACAAGTAGTAGTTAGCACCATTCAGCTAAGAGGAAATTGAAAGCAATAAACCTCAATGTTGGCAAGTGTTGAAATTTGACATCTCGATAGCAATGAAAGCCGCCTTCTCTTCACGTCGTAGCATTGTCTCATCTCACACAAAATCCTATTGTATCACTGCTCTATGGCAGCTCTCTGTTTTAAGCCAAGTGTTCTAACCAAGTCATGTCATCCTGGAGTGGACATATGTTACGTTTGGAGAAAAAGTCTCTCATGGAAGCAGTTCAAAGACCCACAGTGAGCTCAGAATGAAGCTTATTGGTGTTGGAAGAGCTACAACTTCTGCTTTTCTCTTGTTTGTTTATCACCTTGTGCCATTTATGTGGCAGTGGCAAACTGCTGTAATATAACACTAGTTTGATTTCCCACCACAGACACAGAATATCTTGCCCAACCTTGCATTCAGAACATTATGCACTCATATTTGTATTACTGTAATTTAATTCTTTCTTTTTTCTTTCTCTCACCTCTTATGGACTTAGTAGCCTTAACTGTGATTGTAGTGGTAACATTTTCATACTGGTTTTCAATTTGCAATTGAAAAAACCCCACAGAAAATGGATATGGAGTTATATGAAGAAGCATTAATACCTGCTGAATAATTTCCGTAAGTAGAACATTGATTTTTGCAGTACAGGTGTCGGACAAACAAGGACAAAAATATTAATGTTCATATTTCAGTAAACATGGAAGGGTGTCGTGTACAGAATTGAAAAGAAACTTGAAAATGTTATGCCTGCAAACTCACACTGCAGAATACTTGTCCCTATCTTGATTTGATTCAATTTATACCCACATAGGCAAGGTATCTTGAACAAGCACTCACTGAGCCCAAGATCAGAAGGAATCCCTTATCTACAGACAAGAAACTTCACCTTCCAATCCATTTGCGGTTCATCTAGAAAGAAGTTAAAACACAACAGACACTGATTTGAAGTGGTTTATTTTATTTCTTCTCAAACGATTTGATAGAGTGAATACTACACACAGTACATTTTATTAAAAAGGGAGTACGTAGAAGGAAGACAGAATGTTGTCTGGGTCGCTGTTCTGCCTGCTGCAGAAACTGCTGGAAGGAAGGAGGGAGACATTTTTCTCTCCAAGCAGCTGCAGAAGAGCTAAGCAGAGGAGGTGTGAAAGAGACCTCGGAGAAGTTTGCAACACAAATACAGGAGGACAATGGACTGTTCAAGAGCATGACAAGGAGGAAGAATCTCTTGTCAGTGGAGTTGAATTTGTGCATCGCTGAAGAATACTATTTGGAAAGAATGAAGACGGAAAAAAACACTTGGCAGGTGCACTTGATAAATAAAGATAATTTTCCTGCTCTTCTGTTTAGTTTTAGGATGAAACATTGCCTTATTCTACCCAGGGTTTTATGCATACTCATGAAAACTTAGGGATTACTTCTGTCTTGGTTTAAGAGGAAGAAGGCATTTCTAACCCAAAATTCTGGATGAAGCTGAGAAGGAAATAATAGCACATCCTTCAAGACTACAATCTTACTGTCAGTCTGATCAACCCAGTACACAGACACAAAACCTCCTTTTTGCAACTAAGACTGCTCAAGAGTGTATTAGTCTCTTCCCCTGCAGTGCTATACTGGGTGCTCACCAGGCACCTTGCATTACTGTTGGTCCTTTGTGGGCTCAATGCTCTTCCATTTTTAAAAAAAATTGCACACATTTCTTGTTCCCCAGTATCAATCTTTCAATCTGGTGTATTAATGTATATTTTGTTCAAAGAAATCCCACTTGCTAGGCAGTAAAGCCCTTAATAAATCCCCCAGCTTCATTCTTATTACCATCATGCATTCTCAGTCACTACCAGAAATGTTCACAAATCTTTCCAATGTAGACATGGGTACTGTAGCCACCTAAATTTGACTGAATCCCATTTCATTTATCTACAGGTTTTGTCTGAAAGACAGAGAAGTCCAAATAGCTCAGTCCCTCTGCTGATCTCATTTCAAGTCATTGATGCACCACTTCTTTTCCTCTGCCATCATTTCTGGAGTGGTTTTGCACATCTATCTCTTCCTCATCTGACTCTGCTGGTTGCATATCTGTCATGTTTAAATAGGTAAGACTTTGACAAGTGTCTGAGGGATGACCTCCTATAGAGTCAAGAGATTCAAGACAGATATACCTCTTACTTCCTAAGCTTCCCCTCAGAGGAGATCCTAGGTACTGCTGAATGTATCTCCAGTTTCAGACTTGGTTTATGGTTTATGACTAAAGGATTGTATGATAAGTGCATATATGTCAGCCACCAGTCAGAATTAGTGTAAACAGTAGATAATTTATTTTAATTGACATAAAACCAAGTTCAGGACCGCAGTTGATAAATTCACTTGCTATGTTAGCACTAGAAAATGTATAACCAGCTAACAATGATCATATTCCTCCACAACAAAAGGGTTTCAGGTACCAATTTTAGACTTTTTGAAAATTCTTTGGCACGTCTTGGAGGGATGGAACTAAATATTATCAATTAACATACGCTCTTTGACTCTTGACAAGGCCTACCATGTCAACAGAAGTGGGGACTCAGTGACTGGCTGTGTTCTTGAGACAGGGAGCTCAGGGCATGTTTCTATTCTTAACTGAAGCAATATCAGGCCATGAGGCCTCCACCTCATCTGAGGTGTCACTCAGCTGATTTGAGAGAACATCTACCTTGCAAGACAAGGTTGTTCACTGTTCAAGTTGAATCCTTTTTACAAACCACTGCCTTTTGCAGACCACTCTTTTTGCAAAGTTCAGTATTTGCTGTCTGAAAGGCCTAACAAGGCTGTTATACCACAGCATCTCCTACCATCAGTATGAGGACAAGGTTACTTGCCAAAAAAACAAAGAAGAAAGGTAAGCTAAAAAAGCAGCTGAAGATGTGAGTGCCAACAACAGGTAATAGCTGTCCCTTTTTAGATGTCATATTTCATGTTTCAGCCAGAGTCTTACACTTCTATTACCTTGCTGTGTTAAGTGTAGTCATGTTCCTACGTTCGTCCAGTCCTATCTGCTTCTAGAAATGCTACTGCAGATTCCAGACTTTCCTTCTGCCTTATTGACAAAGTTTTCTTCCTCCTCATATAAAATAATAATAATAATAATAATAATAATAATCATAATAATAGTAATAATAATCTTGCATCCTTTTTCCTTGGAAACACTTTCTCCTCTCATTGATATTCAGGGCCACCCTGGACAATTTTTTTGTCCTAAGCACTTCAGAAAAACAAAGAAAGGAAGTGGGATTGGGATTGTCTTTAGTATCGGTGTCACTGCAAAGAATATTTCTGAGTTTTTGCTACCTGTTTGTTTTTTTCTTGCTATACATTCTCCAGCTCTGTGGCTTCCCAATCACACGCCCACCTGACCAAGACGACATTAAGAGCTTTATGTTTTTGGAGGGAAGAAGGGAGAAAGTAATTCTAAAATTGTTCTCATAGTTGTATATAACTTTGCTTCACGCTGTGCTGTCACAGAAACATGAGAACCTGTTGCCATCTCATGGAATCATAGAATCTTCTGGTTGGAGGAGCCCTCTAAGATCATCAAGTCCAACCACACCCATTATCTGCTAAACCATCTCACTCAAAAACTCATCTATCCTTTTTTTAAAAACCTCCAGGGATGGTGATTCCACCACTTCCCTGGGCAGCCTGTTCCAGTGCCTAACCACTCTTTCAGTAAAGAAATCCTTCCTAATATCTAGTCTGAACCTCCCCTGGTGCAACTTATGGCCGTTTCCCCTTTTCCTATCATCTGTCACTTGAGAGAATAGATCAACACTCGCTCTGCCACAGCCTCCTTTCAGGCAGCCGTAGTCAGCAATGAGGTCTCCCCTCAGCCTCCCCTTCTCCAAGCTAAACAACCCTAGTTCCCTCAGCCGTTCCCTGTAGGACTTGTTTTTCAACCCCTTCACCAGCCTCCTTGCCCTTCTCTGGACGTGCTCCAACACCTCAATATCGTTTTTGTACTGAGGGGCCCAGAACTGAACACAGTACTTGAGGTGTGGCCTCACCAGTGCTGAGTACAGGGGCACAATCACCTCCCTTGTCCTGCTGGTCACACTGTATTTGATACAGGCCAAGATGCCATTGGCCTTCTTGGCCACCTGGGCACACTGCTGGCTCATATTCAGCCTGTTGTCGATCAGTACCCCCAGGTCCCGCTCCTCCAGGCAGCTCTCCAGCCATTCTTCCCCAAGCCTGTAACGCTGCATAGGGTTGTTGTGACCCAAGTGCATCGGCATTTGTTCTTGTTAAACCTCATCCTGTTGGTCTCAGCCCATCGATCCAGCCTGTCCATATCTCTTTGCAGCACCTCCCTTCCTTCAAGCAGATCAACACTGCCACCGAGGTTGGTGTCATCTGCAAACTTGCTAAGGGTGCGCTCAATCCCTTCATCCAGATCATTAATAAAAATATTGAACAGAACTGGACCCAGCACTGAACCTTGGGGAACACTACTTGTGGCTGGCCTCCAACTGGATTGAACTCCATTTACCACCATCTGGGTCCGGCCATCCAGCTAGTTTTTGACTCAGTTGAGGGTGTTCCTGTCCAGGCCAAAGGCAGCCAGTTTCTCAATCAGAATACTGTGAGAAACGGTGTCAAAGGCTTTACAAAAGCCCAGGTACACCACATCCACAGCCTTTCCCTCGTCCATTAACCTGGTAACCTTGTCATAGAAGGTCAGATTGGTCTGGCAAGACCCGCCCTTCATAAACCCATGTTGACTGTGTCTGATCACCTGGCTGTCCTGCATGTGCTGTGTGATAGCACTCAATATGATCTGCTCCATGACCTTCCCTGGTACCAAGGTCATGCTGACAGGCCTGTAATTCCCCGGATCATCCCTCTGACCCTTCTTGTAAATGGGAGTTACGTTTGCCAGTCTCCAGTCAAGCGGCACTTCCCCAGTCAGCCAGGACTGTTGATAGATGAGGGAAAGGGGTTTGGCAAGGACCTCTGCCAGTTCCCTTAGTACCCTTGAGTGGATCTCATCCGGCCCCATAGACTTGTGAACATCTAATTGCCCAAGGACGTCTTTAACCAAGTCTTCTTGGAACATTGAGGCTTTGTTTTCACAGTCTTCTGGCTCAGGAGGCTTGGAGCCCAGAGAACATCTTTCCTCCCTATTAAAGACTGAGGCAAAGAAAGCATTAAGTACCTCTGCCTTGTCCTCATCCTTGGTTACTACCATTCTCCTTGTGTCCAGTAAAGGAGGGAGATTCTTCTTGGTCTTTCTCTTGTTGTTAATATATTTGAAGAAGTGTTTCTTATTGTTTTTCACTGACCTGGCCAGTTAAATTCCAGCTCAGCTTTAGCCCTTCTAATTTCATGCCTATATGATCTCATCTGCTCCATGTAGTCCTCTTGGGATGCCTGTCCCCTCTTCCAAAGCTCATATATTTTCCTCTTTTTCCTGAGACTGAGAGCTCTCTGTTAAGCCAAGCTGTCCTTCTTCCCTGCCAACTCATTTTACGGCACACAGGGATGCTCTGCTCTTGCGCCGCCAGAACTTCCTTCTTGAGGAGCATCCAGCCCTCATGGGCTCCTTTGTCATTCAGAACTGTGTCCAACTGGACTTTATCAAGCATCCTTCTAAACAGTTTGAAGTCTGCCCTCCGGAAGTCCAAGGTGGCAGTTCTGTTGATCTCCCTCCTTACTCCTCCAAGAACGGAGAATTCTATCATCTCATGATCACTGAGCCCTAGGCGTCCTCCAACAGTCACCTCCTGTTGGAGAATGGTTGCGGGAGCATGGACACGGCTCAAAGGAGGAGCTCTGTGAATCAGCTCTGACAGAAATCAACTGAGCTGTGCTGTGATGAAAAAGTACTGAGGACTTTGCCGAGTCACGCTGACAAGGAGGGAGGCAGTGAGAAAATCCCCAAGAGAAGGTCAAGAAGACCTTGTGACTGTACAGATAAACAACTTAAGGAAGTAGGCCAGAATGAGACTTGGACCCAAGCATATAGCAGTAGCTGCAAGTAGGAGGAGCAAGTAGGAGGAGCAAGTAGGAGGAGCATGATAATGTAACCTTTAGAGCTAAGCCAATGATTGCAAGTAGGAGGAGTGTGACAATGTAACTTTTAGAGCTAAGCTAATGATTGTAAGGCCTTTAGAGCTAAGCTAATGATTATAAAACAAGTGTATGTAAGGGTCAATGATTGTTAGACAAGCCAATGATTGTTAGACAAGTAGACATGAGTTAAGTAGACATGGGTTATGGTATAGATGTGAATGAGCTTTGCAATAAACCAGAACTTGCTTTACCACTCATGGTTCTCCTTGTTCGTCGCAACCTCCCCCACAAGGTCCTCTCTATTCGCAAACAGCAGATCCATCGGGGCACCTTCCCTAGTCAGTTCACTCACCAGTTGTGTTAGGAAGTTATCTTCCATACACTCAATGAACCTCTTAGACTGTTTCCTTTCTGCTGTGTTATACTTCCAGCAGACATCTGGAAGGCTGAAGTCACCCACAAGGATGAGGGACAGCGATTGTGACGCTTCTCCCAGTTGCTCGTAGAAGAGCTCATCAGTTTCCTCATCCTGGCTGGGCAGCCGATAACACCACTATGTCTGACTTACTGTGGATTCCACTGATTTTAACCCACAAACACGCAACCCATTATTAGCATATTTTAGTTCTACATGATCGAAACTTTCTTTAACATAGAGGGCAACTCCACGGCTTCTTTTTCCCAGTCCATCCCTCCTGAAGAGTTTATAACCACTCATGGCAGCACTCCAGTTGTGCGAATCGTCCCACCATATTTCCGTGATGGAGATTATATCATAGTTTTCTTATCTCACAATGGTAACATGGTAACAAAGTTAAGAGTACATGGTGACAAAGTTGAGTACTCTCAGGCTACTGAGAAGCCCATCCATCTTGGTCATGAGGATGGCTGATAAGCAGAGTAATGATTACAGGAGAACCACTGTGAGACAGTTTAGCATGTGGGGAATACGAAGTGCCTTAAAATGTGACAGTTTGCTTAGAGGTCCTGTTGAATAACACTTCAGTCAATACAGAAAGGCTAAGGGTTATATATATATAGATATACATGTATAAAACCATTGTCTGCCATTGCAGTCTTTATCTAGGTATACTAGCAAAAGGCTACTTTTCTGCCAAAAAACCCTGTATTAATCTCATGTTATTAAGATCTAGATTGCATCCAGAAATGCTAATAATGAATCTGCAAAGAAAGACACTGATATATACATCTATATATATGATATTTCTTAACTCTTAGAATGCATGGAAGCTAAAAACCAAGGTACAGTTGGCAACTGGTTGCATTACCCCATCTTGGAATAAATCTATGAGGCAAGGCTGTATTGAGGAAAAATATGAACTAGGAGGGGCCTGAAGGATATGATTTTCCCTTGACTTGGCATCCTCGGCAATGGTTTCATAAACATGTAGATTACAAATGAAATTGTATGCAAAATCTGATCAAGAGAAAGAAATCTGTGTATAGGTTCCTGCTTGCAGGTATCTATAAGGGAAGTAGATGTCTAACAGGTTTTGAAGATATACTTTTCCCTAAATATTAAGTATGTATTACCACCTTGGAATCTCAGCTGCCCTCCTGTTGCTATTTCAGAATGTGACAACTCTTCTCTAGGTCTTATGTTGTATCTCCTAGTCCCATGCCTGAGCTACCTGCTACTATCTCAAATGAGCATTTGACAACATCTATTCTTAAACAACGGAATCTTACATGATGTTTCCTAGAGTAAGAGAGCTTTGACTTCTGATTTAGTTTCCCAAAGTCAGGTGTTAGCCTATATTGAGACTCTCCCACATTGCCATTCCAGAACGTTTTGTGTTTCCTTTAGGTTTTTTTGTCTTATCTTCAAGAGCCCTGTGATCTGATTCGGCGTGACCGGCGGCAGGAATGGTAAGTACTGCAGCCGGGTGCTCAATCTGGGCGGGTGGAGAGTTCCTGGTGAAAGGCAAAAGCTCAGGAGAGGACCCCGGCAGGGGGACTCTCTCTGAACCCCAGAAGCGGCAACTGTCACGTGGGCTGACTGCATGGTAGGGGGGCGGACCCGGAAGAAGCCACGGGGCATTTAAACATCTCCCTGGGAGCGACGGCGACCGGAGCGCAGCAAACTGGAGCGGGCAAATAGGGTCACAGTATACAGGGTCACAGTATACAGGGTCACAGTATAGGCAGTTTGCGTGGCAGTTCCTGCAGGCAGGGCAAGCAGGCACTCTCTGACAGGTGGTTGACTTCCCACTCCCCTGCAGCAATGGTGATCAGGCATGGTAAGGCCTCTGCCACCAGGAGTGTAGGCATCCAAACGGTACCAGTATTACGTGACGCAGCTGCCCAGACTCGAGACTGCAGGGAGTGTCTCAGACTAGCTGTGGTTCCTGAGGACCATACCAAAAATGCCTATATGAGGTGCGAACAGATTCAAGATCTGCTCCTTATGGTTGCAGATCTTAAGGATCAGGTGGAAAAATTGAGAAGTATTCATGAAAGTGAAAGGGAGATAGACTGGTGGAGTAAAACCCTCTCTCCTCCCAGTAATCTTCCCCAGGAGGCTGAGGAATGCCATATTCCTCATCAACAAGACAAGGGGAGTGACCTGGTTGGTGAGGAGGACTGCTCTCCTGGGGGTTATAGACCTCCCTTTCAAATGCCACCTTTCCAGCTGCCCCTACAAAACAGGTTTGGGGCATTGGAATTTGATGCTCAGGTGGAGGATAGTATGACAGAGAACTCACCAGAGGAGGCTGTTAACCTCACATTGCCCATCAGACAGGTCAGGACCTCAAGTAAGAAAAAGAAAAGGAGGGTCGTTGTAGTGGGAGACTCCCTTCTGAAAGGGATGGAGGGCCCTATTTGTAGGATGGACCCAACTCATAGGGAAGTCTGCTGCCTTCCCCAAGCCCGGGTAGGCGACATCACCAAGAGACTCCCAGACCTAATTAAACCCTCTGATCATTACCCGCTCCTGGTGATACAGGCTGGTGGGGATGAGCTAGAAAAAAGAGGGTCAAGGGTAGTTAAGAAGGAATTCCAGGAGCTGGGACGGTCAATAGATAGGGCAGGAGCACAGGTGGTGTTCTGCTCGGTTCCTCTGGTGGCAGGGATGTATACAGATAGGAACAAGAGAATATACGCAGTTAATAAATGGCTTAGGGGCTGGTGCTGGCAGAGGAATTTTGGGTTCTTTGATCATGGGGAAACCTTTATAGCACCTGGCCTGCTTGACCCAGATGGGTCTCGTCTAACTCCGAAGGGTAAGAGGATTCTAGCTCAGGAGCTGGCAGGGCTTATTGAGAGGGCTTTAAACTAGGCATGAAGGGGGAGGGGGGAGTTACTAGGCTCAACAATGATGTTCCTGTGAAGGATGAGCCATCCCAAAGGGTGTCGTCAGTAACCCAACTGAAGTACATGTACACAAACACACGCAGTATGGGAAACAAGCAGGAGGAGCTAGAAGTCCTGGTCCAGTGGGAGAGCTATGATATAGTTGCTATCACGGAAACGTGGTGGAATGACTGTCATAACTGGAGTGCTGCCATGGAAGGCTACAGGCTCTTCAGGAGAGACAGGCGTGAGAAGAGGGGTGGAGGGGTGGCCCTCTACACTAGGGAAACCCTGGATGCTGTTGAAGTCGAGATCGGTGATGACTGGGTTGAGTGTCTATGGGTAAGAGTCAGAGGGGCAGTCAAGTCTGACCTCCTGGTTGGAGTGTGTTACAGACCGCCTGACCAGGAGGAGGACTTGGATCTTCTATTGTTTAAGCAGCTGGAGGCTGCCTCTAGATCGGCTGCCCTTGTTCTTTTAGGAGATTTTAACCTTCCGGATATCTGCTGGGAATTTAACACTGCAGAGAGGAGGCAGTCCAGGAGGTTCTTAGAGTGTATTGAGGACTGCTTTCTGTCACAGCTGGTGAGTGAGCCTACCAGGGGTGAGGCTCTTCTGGACCTGCTGTTTACGAACAAAGAAGGGCTGGTGGGTGATGTGGTTGTCGGAGGCTGTCTGGGGTGTAGTGATCATGAGATAATTGAGTTCTCTCTAAACAATGTAATAAGAAAAGCCAGGAACAGAACATCGATGCTGGACTTTCAGCGGGCAGATTTTGGATTATTTAAGGAACTGGTCAGGAAAGTGCCCTGGGAAATAGCTCTTAGTGACAAGGGGGTCCAGGAAGGCTGGATGCACTTCAAGAATGAAATCTTGAAGGCGCAGGAGCGGGATGTCCCCATGTGTTGTAAGATGAGTCGTAGGGGCAGACGGCCGGCCTGGATGAGCAGGGAGCTTCTGAAGGAACTAAGTAAGAAAAAGAGGATGTATCGTCAATGGAAAGAAGGAGATGTAAGCCACGTCGTGTTCAAAGATGTTGTTAAGTCGTGTAGGAGGAAAACCAGGGAAGAAAAAGCCCAGCTGGAGCTCAAATTGGCCACTCCGTCAAGGATAATAAGAAGAGTTTTTATAAATATGTCAATGGTAGAAAGAAGGGCGGCAGTGACCTCCACTCCTTGTTGGATGTGGAGGGAAATATAGTAACTAAAGATGCAGAGAAGGCTGAGGTACTTAATGCCTTCTTTGCCTCAGTTTTTAACAGCAAGGATGTCAGCTCGCTTGACAGTTGTTCCTCTGAAGTGGTTGATGGGGGCAGGGTGAAATATGGCCCTCCTGCAATCCATGAGGAGGAGGTTAGAGACCTGCTGAGCCGCTTGGACCCTCATAAATCTATGGGACCGGATGGGATCTATCCTAGGGTGTTGAGAGAGCTGGTGGATGAGCTTGCTAAGCCGCTCTCCATCATCTTTCAGCAGTCCTGGCTCTCTGGAGAGGTCCCGGAAGATTGGAAGTTGGCCAATGTGACGCCCATCCACAAGAAGGGCCGTAAGGATGATCCAGGTAATTACAGGCCTGTCAGCCTGACCTCGGTCCCAGGTAAAATCATGGAGCAGATAATACTGGGTGATATCATGCGGCACTTGCAGAACGGTCAAGAGATCAGGCCCAGCCAGCATGGATTTAGGAGGGGTAGGTCCTGCCTGACCAACCTGATCTCCTTTTATGACCATGTGACTCGCCTGGTGGATGAGAGGAAGGCTGTGGATGTGGTATACCTGGACTTTAGCAAGGCCTTTGACACTGTCTCCCATAGTAGACTCCTAGGGAAGCTGGCAGCCCGTGGCTTAGATGGGAACACTCTGTGCTGGATTAGGAATTGGCTGGATGGCCGAACCCAGAGAGTGGTGGTGAATGGTGTTTCATCCAGTCGGCGGCCGGTCACCAGTGGTGTCCCCCAGGGATCGGTATTGGATCCCGTCCTGTTTAATATCTTTATTGATGATCTGGATGACGGGATTGAGTCCATCAGCAGCAAGTTTGCAGATGATACCAAGCTGGGAGGAAGGGTTGACCTTTTAGAGGGTAGGAAGGCCCTACAGAGGGACCTGGACAGATTGGAGAGATGGGCTGATTCTAATGGGATGATGTTTAATAAGTCCAAATGTCGGGTACTTCATTTTGGACACAACAATCCCATGCAGAGCTACAGACTGGGGACAGAGTGGCTGGAGAGTAGTCAGGCAGAAAAGGACCTGGGAGTGCTGGTGGACAGGAAGCTCAACATGAGCCAGCAGTGTGCCCAGGTGGCCAAGAAGGCCAATGGCATTCTGGCCTGCATCGGGAATAGTGTAGTGAGCAGGACCAGAGACATCATTGTCCCCCTGTACTCGGCACTGGTGAGGCCTCATCTTGAATATTGTGTACAGTTCTAGGCCCCCCAGTTTGGGAATGATGTTAGGATACTGGAATGTGTTCAGAGGAGGGCAACGAAGATGGTGAGGGGGCTGGAGCACAAGCCCTATGAGGAGCGACTGAGGGAGTTGGGGCTGTTTAGTCTAGAGAAGAGGAGGCTCAGGGGAGATCTCATTGCTCTCTACAACTACCTGAAAGGAGGTTGTAGTCAGGCAGGTGTTGGTCTCTTCTCTCAGGTGGCCAGTGGCAGAACTAGAGGGCATGGACTAAGCTTCGTCAAGGAAAGTTTAGGCTTGATGTGAGGAAAAAGTTCTTCGCTGAAAGGGTGATTGGCCATTGGAATGTGCTGTCCAGGGAGGTGGTGGAGTCGCCGACCCTGGAGGTGTTTAAGGGGAGACTGGATGAGGCACTGAGTGCCATGGTTTAGATGATGGGTTGGTGTTAGTGTATAGGTTATAGGTTGGACCTGATGATCTCAGAGGTCCTTTGCAACCTTGTAATACTGTGATACTGTGATACTGTGATTATGAATAGCAACTGGGGAACCGTCAGTTTACTTGAGCGCATCCCAAGTGGCAGAAAGAGCCCACCTGTAGCTTGTTTTATTTTTGCCTCTGGTAGAGCTGTGAAAGTGTGATCTCAGATGTATCATCTGAAAGTACACCAGAATTACAGTAAGGATGACATGAAAAAAGATTTAAATGTTGAATTGGTGTATACAGAGTGATAGGTGATTTCCGAGGATATGCTAAGAAAATTTGGCTCTGGGGGAACAACAGAAAGCTTTTAGAGCAATTTCATCTTTTTTAGCTGATTACTATCTTTCTGCACTGTGAATTAGATGATAGATTGCCATCCTTACCATGCACAGCAGAATAGTATTTAGGTCTCAGTTAACAGATTCCCCCAAAGACTTTCCAATTTAATAGGAAAATCTCTCCGTGTTTGAGTTCTTACCTTTGCAGTGAAGTCATATCCCATCACTTCTGATAGATTTTTCTCAAGATTACAGGGAATAAGTTCAGGAAGCAGTAAGAAAATCCCAAGGAAGGATAGATTCTGCTACATATTATACAAATATTTGCCCAGGTTTCTACTGGGCAAATTCTCTCTCAATATATTTTACTTTGAATGAAAGAGCATGGGGAGAGCACAGGACTTACTGTTCAAAGTTATATGTGCATTCAACGAAGGCCTAATACGTGCCACTTTGAATAATGTAATAACATATTTCCCAGCTACATATAAATAAAATGGAAGAATGGGTGAACTGTTGGTCATAGACCATACTAATTTCTAACAACTTCCTGCTCAAAATCAGTCAAGACTGGTACAAGTACAACTGTCCCTCCAGAAAGACAGAGAGACCAGAACCACAGCATTCCAGAATACAGAGATTTTTTTGGTAGAGAAAGTAACAAAACAGAAAGAGAACTCATTTATACAAATATCCAACATAGCTAAAGAAGCAGGCGTATTTGAGAAGAAAAGCCTACTGAAAATATATAGCAGGTTCTGAGAAATGATTCAGAGGTGGAGTCACAGATTGATCATTATGTGTTGTAGTACAATAGCCAGTTTTGGGGGTTGGGTAGGTTTTGTTGGGGCTTTTGTTTTGAGGGGTGGTTTTTTTTGACCACCATGTAGAATACATACAATTTTGCAAATAATAACCCTGCAGCTTAATATACCAGACTGTGGCTCATCCAGAACTATCTTTGAAGCACCTTTGAAATTCAAACCATTTTCTTGAAAGGCTAGAAATATATATCATAATGAATCTGCTAAAATTAATACAAGATTGTTTGCATGTTTCTTTCCTTTAATGCATGTATCTCCTAGCATTTCAGATCACTTGATGACTTGCTTTTCTTGCTGCCTCTTTTTTTCCCATGAGTTCTTGTTCACCAATTTGAATACAAAAATATTCTCGTTAGTTGTTCCAAATACATCACTTCACTTGTTAATAGATTCAAATGCCTTTTTGTTTGCTCTTGATTCAGTCACAGAAATCCATGCGTGGCAATGTGTCTGAACAGAGAATGCAGCTCTTTGCCAGGCAGAAAAACAGACACATCATAAGTTTGTGTTTTGGCAGCCTCCTTTGACTTAATAGTCATGCGGATACCATGGCTTTATAAACAAATACTCTGAGGATTTGAAGTCCATTTCACTATTGACTTACCTTTTCTTTTTCTTTTTTTCTCCCCGTGTTTTTGTCTGTAGACATATTTTTGGACTTCATATCACTTTCAATTTGCACAGGGTTCTTTTGCTGTAAGTCTTGGTAGTGGTTCTTCTTTATACTATGGCTGAAATGTGTTAGAAGCTTTACAAGCAAATAAACAAAACATATCACTGGCTGTTAAACTGGAATCAGTCCCATACATAATCACTCTAACTGAGCACATAATAATAGCCGATAATTGCACTGTCTTGTTGGTAGGGTTTAGGTGACAGCAGACTGAATCCTGATTTGCTTACTCTGAACTGTTATGTTGTAACTAAGAGTAGAATTTAGAAACGTGCCAAGCCCCTGGCTTTTTCCGTAATTCCTAAGGATTTATTTAACTTAACAGAAAATACAGTTTACAAATTGATTTAGCTGCAGCTGCATAGCCAATCTTTTATATACAAGAAAATAGTCAAAATGCTAACTGACAATTAAAAGAGAAGCTACAAACCTGTATTAGGAAGTATCAAAATGCTCCCCCAAAATAAGCCTTTTTCATCTAAGGCTTGTGTAAAAGAGAGCCCTATTCAAAACAGTCTTTACACGCATTAATACTAAGTAAAGGAATAGGCTGTGCATTAAACTGTAGGCCCATTAGTATACTTGGTCTTTGTGATCATAGCTACATTCCTCTATTTGAGGATCCAAGGGCTATCAGTAAGCACTGGCTCACGTCCTTGGCCTCCCTTCTTTTTGCAGCACCCCTTTCATTTGATAAATAATGTCTTCTATATGTGTGATTCTGAAAGATTCTCAAGATGCATATGTATTCCAGTATACAGGAGGTATGAACTTAGCAGTCCAAAGACCTACTGACTTTTTGAGTGGTAAAAAGCTTTGTATTATCCTGGCATACCATCAATCAACTCAAGAGGATGAACATTTGAGAAAAAAATCTAGGTATTTGCCACTTCTGTAGTTAAACTAGTAGGAACTTAGTTAATCATAGTAGGAACTAATTTGAATGACGTTATTTCTAGAAACATTGGCAAGAGATATAATCCAAAACCAATGTGGAGAAATGTGTGCTGTTTTTTTGATTAGTTTTCCTTTGTGTTTTTAGAGTTGCCCAAAGATAAAACTAGAACCAAGTTATCTTTCCTAACCAAACCAACAAAAGCGGTTTTCTTGAAAGAACCTGTCTGCTGATCCAGCTCTCACTGTAACCATATCCTCAAATGGCAAACACAAGGGGTGGTAATTTGTATTCTCAGCTTCTTTTCATGCAATTTTTCTGCACCAATAGGGGAGTAAATATTGCCTGTTAGTGTGTAGTATATCAGTCCATCTCCACTCAAGCACAATCAATCAGAATAATTACTGATGCAGTACGGTAGCAGAGCTGTGCTATGCTTCACACCAAGTAATTGTTTAAATATCTCCACACAGTAAGAGCTCTCTCCAGAAAGCATCGGTAAATTATAGTCTCACTGTGGAAACTGAGCACAAAATTTTCTGTAATTTTATCAGCCCTTCAATCTCAACAGTAAATGAACACTGGCACCAAGTTGTCCGCAATCACAGAAACACAGAATCACAGAATTGTTTAAGTTGGAAAAGACCTTTAAGACCATCCTTTAGGGTCATATTCTATCTCTGGATACTTCAGCTCTCTGTTTCTCCTTACTAAGATTGTAACGCCTGAATACTGCAGAAATCACAGAGGCTATTAATAAAGGCATCTGTTTTTCATATCTAGAGAGAAAATGAAGACAGAGTTCTGAGGTTACTGTATTTCTGTTCATATGACTGTTATTAGTCTGAGGGCACAAGAGTGATGTCACTCCTCCATCTGAAGTGGCTACCTAACTTTCCAAGGAAGTACATGGTTTCAAAGAAATGCAGAAAAAGAAGTTCCATCTGTTGTAGATTAAATTAATGTCTTAGAAATGCTGGGGCTTAGAAAGTGTTGAACACCTCCACTGCATGACTCAGAGCACCCAATTTAGGAAATGTCACACATGTACTCAGTGCTTCTGAGGGTCAAACAACTTTAAAAATAAGACGAAATCATCAAGTCTCTGAAGCTAAATAGAATGAATATCCCAACTCTCATCTTCTTCCTAATTTCAAAACCACCTTACATCAGCCAAGCAATCACAGAAAGTTACTCTTTTTAATAAGGATTTACCTCTTGTCTTCCAAAGCATGGATATCCACCTATTCTGATCACAGTCATCCAACAGTTTTTCACATGAATGATTGTTTATAAGTGCAATTCCAAAAGCTAAACTTCCTTGAAATACTGGTAAGCACCCAAAGAATGGTGATGAATTCAGGACTGGATCTGATTCAGACAAAAAACAAGTAAAACACACATTTAATGTCAGTAAGATGATGTTGCAGTGAAAGAATCTGCACAGTTTCCAGTTAAAACATTTCAACTGCTGGGTCCCAGCTTAGAGCTCAGCATCTCTCTAGATTCAAACAGTGACTGACTGTCTAGACTCAAACTTGCACAGTGAAAGGGCTGGAGAACAAAACTTATGAGGGACAGCTGAGGGAACTAGCATTATTTAGCCTGGAGAAAAGGAGGCTTAGGAGAGACCTACAACTACCTTAAAGGGGGTCATGACGAGGTGGACATTGATCTCTTCTCCCAAGTGACAGGCAGTAGGATGAGAGAAAATCACCTCAATTTGCATCAGGGAGGTTCAGATTAGACATCAGGAAAAATTTCTTCACTGAAGGGGTTATCAGGTACAAGAACAGGCTACCCAGGGAGGTGGTTGAGTCAACATCCCTGGAGGTGTTTAAAAGATGGATAGATGAGGTGCTCAGGCTTAGTAGTGGACTTGTACAATTGGACTTAATGATCTCAAAGGTATTTTCCAACCAAATGATTCTATGATTTTACAATTGGCTCATGACACTGAAATACCATTAAGCTTGGATGAAGCCTGGCTCCATGACTTCCTACACATCAGCGCGGGGTCTGTTAGGAGCACTGTAGCCACTGGATTGGTAGCTTCAGGAATGCACATTTATCCATTTGGGAAAGAAGCGAGATGTCAAGTGATTATAGGATCAAATTCAGTTGATGAGTAGGATATAAGCTTTAAAACCCCGACTCAATCTTCGTGGAAGTGGGAGAAAAAGAACCTAAAGATCATGCATATGTCCAAGGAGGTGTACACTGGGCCTGTGGACACCCATACCATGATTCAAAAGACTTGAAGTAATTATCTTTGGAATCAGTTGTTACCACTGTGAACAGAGGAAGGTACAAATCTAAGGGGGAAACTCCCCATTCATTCAGGTGCAAATGCCTAATCTTCCTAGGGAGTGCAAAGGGCACAGGACATGTCATTGCCTTGGCTCCACACATTGTATACAATGGAACCACACAGTAACAAAATTTAACTTTAATGTTGCTCACTTCCTTTGTATGACTTTATCGTGTTAGTTCATTTTTCTGTGTTCCTCTCTATCTGTTCTGGTTCATGAATGTATATGCTTCAGCAGTAGCCATACATATCTAAATTTGCACAACAACAAAAGAGTTTATGGAGTGAATTTAGTCCCTGTGAATTACTCACGTTTACCATGAAAGTAGAAAATCAGCTACTTGGCTCTAAGTCCATCACACTAAGGACAACAGCAAAGGTTTAGCTCTAAACATGCAATTCCCTGTATTAAGTTTTATTCTGTCTGTTATCAAGATGACATTAAAAGTGGCCATGGGTATTTGAAAGCTTTACCACCGGAACAATCTAGGTTTCTTATTGTAGCTGAGGAAAGTTTAGAATTTCTGAGATAGCCACACATCTTGTGCATCTGTCTTTGCATGCCTTATGCACAACTGCACCCACAAAATAAAGTTTTGAATCAGCGGTCACAAAATTAACTTCAAACCTGCATTTTCAGCACCAGAATGAGGAACACTGAAGCATTCCATTTTTGGCTGATTCTAAGCAGTACAGACAATGGCTATGTACTTCAAAGTTTTTAATTTTCGCCAGAGCAGTTTCATATCTATTACACATGGAGTGTACATGCTTATTCTGTAAAAAAATGAAAAATGAATCATGAGATTGTTCTGGGACTGTTCACTGTGTTTGCTATATCTGCTAAATAAATAAATAAATACACAGTAGACAGAAAGTGTAGTGATGAGACAGCTACTTGCATTACAAATTAGCACTTTTACTCCCAGTGAATAGCTTCTTTACAAGAGTAGTTTATTTCAATCTCCTCATCTTCCTGAAAGGAATCCGTAGTAAAAAATGATTTTAGTGACTATTTCCCTATTCCCAGTGCCTCTAAATTATATTAATATATTATATTAATTTGATGAAATTATATTAGCTTATATATAGCTCTTTCTCATATATTTTCTTGTATATATGTTTGTGTGTTTGTGAGCATGTGTGTTTCTGTGAGAAAATTCTCCAGACGGGGCCAGATTTGACTAACAGGATGATTGCCACTGACAGCAACTGGGAAAGCAGTTGCAAAGATGTCTAGTCCCATCTCTGGGGTTGTAATGATGTCTCTCCATGGAATAGACTGGGAGTATGGCATTTCCATCCTGGTCATCACAGAGCTACTCAGGAGATCAAAACATAACATTTAAACCTTTCTCACTGTTCTGAGGATGTTGTTGTCTCAAGGTGTCCCTGAAGAGGGCCCATTACTGCAGCAGCTGCTGAAGGAAGAGATTTTACACAGTGGATGCCGATTTAGTTAAATTTAAGAATCTTCGAAGGATTTACTGAAAGCAGCTTGATTGAAACTGCATGGAGGGAGAATTATGCATAAGCATTTAAATTCCACCTCTCATCAGCAGGACCGCAGAGTATGATGTGGCATTAGGAAAGGAAATATTTTGCTTAAAAAAGCTAAATGAGTACAAAGGTAATGATAAGTTACCCAATTTTCTTGAACATTTCATTCAAATGGTTTTAAAAATAGGTTTTAGGTATACTGTCAAAGCAACAAGGCTCATATGACCCCAAGGTAAGGGGAATGTGTGGCTTCACTTTCACCTCAACAATAACACTAAAAGTAATGGCTGAAAATGTCTAGAATTGACTGGAGGTATAGAGGATTCAAATATGACTGTAGCCTTACAGATCTTACAGACAGCTGGGTATAAAATACAGAAGTTCTAAATGCCCCTATGGAAAGAAAAGGTTTGGTCAGGGATTATACCTTCTTGGTCACCAGAAAATACAAGTAAAGCATGTAGGAGAAGCAATATTCCATGAAATGTTGTATAAAGAAGCATTCCTTTTGCATGAGCAAGGTTGTTGAGTGAAAAGTCTGAAGAAAAAACAGGGGAAATACATGACCTCTCCTTTCACTCATGTTATCTGCATTTACAGAACACACTAGAAATGGAATTTTCTAAGCTCTGTAAGAGGTTTAGAAATGTAAAAAAAATAGTGTTACACCAGGAATAGTACTGACAAGGATTTGCTTACATTAGGAGATTCTTCCAGGGTTCAGTCACTCAATTAGCCCATGCTCTGATCTTTACAGCTTTTTGCCTCCTCAGTAGTGTAAGAGTATCTTGGTCTTACTCTCTCACCAGACTTAGGAAGCTCCTCTAAGGGTGTGTTGGCTCATTCTAAGGCATTCTCACCTCACCGTGTTCTGCAGAAGAAGAGCAGAACTTTTCTTGTCTGCAGGAAATCTAACAGGGAAGCAGACATCACAAAGATAATTGCTTTCCTACAAATTTTAAAAAAAACAGCATTCTGAGTAGACAAGACAGTTTAAATGTTCATGACTTTCAGTTTTCATCAAGCATTGCAGCTTGCATTTCATCATCAAACTCTACATTAAGAGGTTGAGTTATATTAGAAGAAACTCTATAGTTAAATGGTTGATCAGTTGAGAAACACAGGTCCATAGAAACTAGACTTCATTAGCTGCATCTTACAAACTACTAGAGCTTAGTTTGCTTGATTTTTTTTTTTTAAAGCAGCATTACTGGAACGTGAGGTCTCTTTATTGCTGTTGTATTTTTTTTTCTGGTGAATATGCTAAAAAAAGAGGAAATGGAAAGAAATAAGAATTTTTAAAGTATAACAGGAAAGGAATTTCTCTTCTGTGAGAAAAGAAAGGAACTGATGGCCATATATTTCTGATCATTTTGTTGTTTGCTGTTAAATATAGTGCTTTCGAAACCAACTGTCACAGAACCCACTCTTTCCTCCACGCAGCTGACAAAAATATTCCTGTTCTGTGTCCCTTTGTGTGTTTGGGATATTTGCTTTAACTCACCAATTTTACTTCATGGAGCTATGCTTGGGCAGTACTTTGCAAAAACATTCCTGAGGAAAAGGGGGGCATTTGAGTCTGGATTTCTGTTGTTTATTTGCTGGGGGGCGGTGGTAGTTTCAAGGACAGAGCAGTGAACTGCTCATTTCTCCTTAAGCACACTCTCTGTAATGACTGTCCTTTTCATATAAGGCAGACACACACAGGGCAAAGCAATAGAAAGTGCAGAATTAATCCCACTGGAGTCTAGCCAAGATCCGGTCGTATAGTAGGTTCTGTACCTGGGAAATGCCAGATGTCTATGGATTCAGGAGAGAAGACATTACCACTGAAATTATGTGTTTCTCCAGCTAAACAGCTCAGAGGCAGAAGTGACAGTCACAGGGGGTTATTATTAGATGCATAGAGTCGTCCCAGCTCCATTCAGGGGAACACAAAGCATCCATGCACGTCGGCTCTGTACAGACTGGTCCCTTTGTCCCTGACTCCAAAAGACTTACACTCAGCCCAAATCTGTGGCGATTTAGCTCTCCCTTTTTCTTTTTTTTTTTCGACCCACTTCTTTCTGAAAATTTGGCAAGTGCGATGAAAGGAAAAAGCTGAAACTAACAGCACCATCTACTGGGTATATGACTTTATTGCTTAACAGAGCCAAATTTGAGTATTAATCAATAGAGAAAACAAATAAGAGTAACAGATCCACAGGAGAATAGGAGGTTCAAAGTCTCTTACCCATACTTTGGGTTGTTTTTTTGATTTTTTTTGAGAAAAATTGAAATACAAAAGGAAGTTAATTGATCTCTGCTGTTCCCTTGAGAACAGCCTGGACTGTTCAACCTTTCTGCATTTTGGATAATTATTCTTGTTGGGGCTAGTAATATATATCAAAATAACATTTGAAAATAGGGAATAAATAGCTGGGTCAGATTCATTCAAAGCTTTGTTTCAAATACAGGCTGCTTCAAAAGTGAAGCAAACAAAAAAGCCAAATCAAGAAAAACCAAAAAGAATTTGCCTCTATTGTATGATCATGGTCTACTAAATCAAGGCAAACCAAACAGCATTTGTCTCTATTGTATGATCTCGGTCTACTTCTACTAGAAAGACTAGGAAGCTGAGGAAAAAACCCTCTTGGAAGCATTAGACTCCACTCTCCTCTTACCTTGGTCTGTAACACGAGCTTTGGAGGTTGCTTGGAAGGGAAGTACAGACAGCTGTTCTCATCTGCATTTTTCAGTCTTATGTGATAAGTACGTCTTAGATGGAAGGCCATAGGTAGGTATAAGTTCAAGCAGTGAAGAAGGAGTGTTGGTGGGTTTTAAATACTAGTTACCAGTCAGCTAACTGTTTGAAAAATGCAGTTTTGTGAACCTCCTTAGAAGAGGTTTCATAGGCATCAGAATATTTTTCTCAGTGCTGATTCGTATATGTAAAAGTTGTTGCTCCACTAGGCTACTCTATTCATGCAGTAAAAGCCTGTAATCATCAAAATAAGTCACTGAGAACTTTATTCCCTGGTGGTGACATCTGAGACGCAGACCTAGAAATGCAGACTGACTTCTGCCATCTCAGACCATTTCACTGAAAGGCAGGAATCTTCACATCACACCCACTGAATTCACTATGCTCACACTTTGCCACAATTTTATCTTTATCAAAATTAGATGAAAGCAAATTTATTTTATAAGCCATTTCTAAGTGTTAACTGTATTATGATACTTGAGATATGGTAGTGTAGTTGCAGAAAACTGAAAAAAACTGTAGCTTGTATAACATGAAATTGCACAATGCAAATTAAACTCACATCTGCCTTTGGCTAGAGGCAAAGCACCAGAGGAGAAAAATGAAATCTGAGGAAGTTATGGTGCTCCACTTTCAGGCAAGAACTTCCTCTGGAGGAGATGAGGCATTTTCTGAACATACAGAAATTGCCACTTTTCTGACAAAGTGAATGACGACACATCAGTTTGTACTCACCTGTAAAGTTAAAACAACCAACTTTTAAATTCTTACATTAGTAGCAGAACATCTCTCACCCTTACTTCCTTCAGCAGGTTCCCTACAATAATCATAGAATCCCAGATTGGAAAGCATGTCAAGGATCATCTGATCAAATCTTTCTTGGCAAAAGCACAGTCTAGACAAGATGGCCCAGCACCCTGTTCAGCAGAATCTTAAAATTCTCCAATGCTGGGGAATCCACCACTTCCCTGGAGAGATTATTCCAGTGGTTGATTGTTCTCGCTGTGAAAAATTTTCCTCTTGTGACCAATCACAATCTCCTTGGAGTAACACGTACCCATCATTCCTCATCTTTTCCATGTGACTCCTTGTAAGAAAGGAGTCTCCACCTTCCTTTTAGCCACTCTAATTATTAGAAAATGGTGATAAGGCCTCCCCAAGTCTCCTTTTTTCAAGGATGAACAAACCCAGTTCTCTCAGCCTTTCCTCATGTGGCAGGATTGCCTGTCCTTTGACAATCTTCATGGCTTTCTCTGGAGACTCTCCAGTTTGTCCACATCTTTTTTCATGCTGAGGATCAAAACTGAACACAGTATTCCACGTGTGGCCTGTCAAGGGCTGAGTAGTGTTATAATGACTTCTATATCTCTGTTGGTGATATCCTTGTTGGTGCAACTTGGCATCCTGTTGGCTTTCTTTGCCATAGCAGCAAACTGTTCACTCATATTGAGCTTGTCATCCACCAGGATTCCCCAGATCCTTTCCACAATGCTCCCCCTCAGCTGGGTAGATCTCAGAATGTGCTGCAGTCCTATATTTTTTCCCAGGTGCAAAACCTTACACTTGTCCTTGCTGAGCTTCATAAGGTTTTTGTCAGCCCACTCTTCCCGCCTATGCAGGTCTTCGTTCTGAGATGTCCACTCAGTGTGGTATCATGAGAAAACTTCATCAGAGTATACTTGCTCCCATTATTCAGGTCACTTTTGAAGATATTAAACAGCATTAAGCCCAATATTGATCCCTGGTGCATCCCTCTTGTGCAAGGTTGTCAGTTTGAAAAGGAGTTATTTACCACCACCCTCTGGGTGTGGCCTGTCTGCCAAGTTCCCTACTCACCACACAGACCACTTGTCTAGACTGTAATGCACCAGTTTCTCTAGGAGGAGGCTGTGGGAAACCATATAGAAAACCTTGGAGAGATCCAAGTAAATCATGTCCACCACTCATCTCACATCAACCAAGCAGGTTACTTTGTCATGAAAGTCAATCAATTTTGTCTAGTTTAATTTGCCCTTGGTAGCTTTTCCATGCTGGCTTTTCCCAATCACGTGCATCGTGTGACGTATAATAGCCCGCAGGAGGATAAATTCCATAACTTTCCCTGTGACTGAAGTAAGACTGATGAGCTTGTAATTTCCTGCATCCTTCTTTAAGATAGGGTTGACATGAGTCATCTTCCATTCTACAGGGATGTCCCTCAATCTCCATAATTTCTCGAAAAGTATGGAGAGTGACCTTGTGATTACGTCAATTAACTCTCTTAATACCCTTAAGTAGATAACGTCAAAGCCCATTTGTAGGAGTCAAGCTTCTGTAATAGTTTGCATATCAACTTTTTCTTCCCTGATGACTGGTCTGTGCTTATATCAGTTTGGGTTTCTGTTTCCAGCACCTGTGGCCCAACAGTGCTGGTAAAGACAGTTGTGAAGAAAGCGTTGAGAATCTCTGCCATTACAGCATTATTAAGACTAGCTCACCTCTCCTGTTCAACAGAGGAAGATTATTTTCTTTCTGTTTCTGATTGTTCTTTATGTACCTGAAGAACCCTTTCTTGTACTTTTTGACATCTCCAGCCAATTTCAATTAGAGATGAGCTTTTGCTTTTCTAACTGTACCCCTACATACTGAAGCAATGCACTTGTAGTTCTCAAATGCATATTTGTTTACTTTTCCATCTCTGACACTCTTCTCATATGAGTAGACTCAGAAGTTAGAGGTTAAATCAAGAGCATCTCTTGCTCTACCTTCTTCCCTTACTTTCAAAAAGGATAAACTGCTTTTTTTGTTTCCAGGAGAGTGTTCTCAAAAAACTCCCGGCACTCACTAGCTCCTTCATCCTCCATGGAAGCTTCCCACAAAATCCCACCCATCTGAGCTCTGAGAGTGCTGAAGTTTAGTCTTCTAAATTCTTAACCCTTTATCTTAGTACTAACTGCCAGCAAGCTCAGAAGGATCTCAAACTCCACAATATTGTGGTCACTGCATCCAGGGAAGCAAACAAGACATTAAAAATGTATGAAGTCCAGCAGTGCCTCATGCCTGAGAATGAGGAGAACACCCAAACCTCCTATTTTTTCTGCCCCAAAGAGAGTATGCTTTAAAAAACAATCAGATTGCCTTCCTTTGTCCTAATTCAAAATGAGATAGTTGTGGATGCCCTGTCCCTGAGGCCAGGTTACATCAGACTTTGAATAACCTGGTCTAGTGGAAGGTGTCCCTGCCCATGGGAGAAGGGTTGGAACTGGATGATATTTAAGATCTCTTCCAACCCAAACCATTCTAATATTCTAGGATGCTATGACAGCTGTATCAATTACAATAAAGTGTATTGTTACACTCTGCCATTGCACATCTGCTTGGGGCAGGCAGTCTTTCACAGTATAGATGGTTGCAGCCTCATAAACTGATTGCCTTCAGGGCAATCTGATGACCATTCTGAAGAGTTTCCAACCTGCATGGAACCAGATCTGCACTGGAACAAGTATAGAGGACATTGAACACCCGCTGTAGGACATTTGAAATCATATGCTGGGGTTAAGTCACTCATATCTTAAGACATAACTGACTTTCAAATTGAGAGTGGGCTGAAGTCATATAAAACATGGCCATTTGTGCAGCATCATGCTTGTTTTTTTCTGTTTTGTTTTTGTTTTGTTTCCATAGAAGTTACTGTTATTTGCTGTAATCAATTTAACTTTCCTCTTTCCTGTATTTCAAGGAAAGAAACACTCCTCGGAGAGCATGATATGATTTTCGCTCTACAGTCAGTCTTTCTCCCAGATTCAGTTTCAATTCAGGGAAATTGATATTGAAGTGAATTTTTAGAGATTTAAATAGTATCAGAAGTTTTTCTTGCAGAAAAAAACCAATCACAACTAGCAATTTACCCTTTACAAATACAAATCTGTTCTGTGTAAACAATAGATTATTTTAAGTTTTTATGTAAATTAATGCCCGGTTAAAAGGATTTCCCAGGTGGCCATAGTGAATGTGGCTCCTCCCATTAGTCCACTGGTGTAGAAGGAGAGATTTTGTAACATAGCTAACAAGTTAGAAGGAATTCATGTTTTTGAATATCTGCTGGAGAAGCTTCCACTCTGGAAAATATTTAAAAAGCCTTTTAAGAAATGTTCTTATTTGCAAAGCTATAAGTGAAACACTCTCCATCCTGGGGAGTCTGGAAGAGCAATATGAGATAGTCATGCAAGTTACTGTCACATTTGCTGGTTTCTGTCTCCCAAGAAATGATTCCATGCTTCTCCCAGTCCTCCTTTGGTTTTGTGTTTATCAAAGAGCTGCTTACTATCAATCTGTTTGTGAATACATCAGGGAATGTTTGCATCAAAAGTATAAAACCAAAATGATATTTCAGAATTTTGATGACGATGTTGTTCCTACCTAAAACTATTTCTATTCATTAGAAAGGATGAAACAACTCTACTGGCCAAAAAAATGTGGTCCTGGAAAGTCCAAATCATATACTGGTCAGAGCACTCATCAAGACACCTTTTAATGTGAACAATACCACACTGTAAAAAATATTGAGGTTAATTTCTGGATTTTACAGCAGAAAAATTGGCCTCTGAAACAGATCCTTACACTCAGCTACAGCTGATTCTCCCTTGTGATCTTGAAGTCCAAGTGAAACTGTGAAGTTTAGACATAAACATAAACAATGTCTCCGTTGTAGCAATAGAAGGGGGAACAAGTTGATTGTAATGTATGAGTAAACACTGCTTATCTACATGGTCCATATCTGAGGATCAAAAATAAAACAAAAGGAAAAGAGGGATTCCTAAAGGAAGACTGAAGCTAAGACAAGGTCTTGTCTCTGCTTCCAAAACCCTCTCAGCAATGCTGGATAAGAAAAGAATGCAACTTAAGTGAGGCCTGACTGTAAAATCGTTTGTGAACATTAAGTTAGGGCAATGCTCCATTGACAACCTCAGAATATCTCTTGGTGCTTGCATGACACCATAAGCGAAATTCCTCTTTAATATCATTGCCCTAACTCATCTGTCAAACATGCAGAATTTCAAACCATCTGCTAGCCATATGAATAGCTTTTGTGCCTCGGAGGGGACACAATTATTTAAAAGAGTGCCTTAAACAAAGCATTGTTGGATAGATCACTTACTTGATCCAGTCCTCTTCTGGTCTTTGAGGTCTGTTTGCCTTTCATGGTGCTATTGATACTTCTTATTTGAAAGTATGAATTAGATGGGTTACTTGAAGGGTTCTTGGCACTTGCCCTCGACGATCCCACCACATTCTTCCTTGTTAAATCTGCCACCACTATCACTCTGCTGGTTTAAGTTGTTCTTTTTTTTTGTAACTTTGTCAAAGTGTTAGATTCTCCCTGACATGGAGTTAGCCCATAGGATATGCATCAGCATCTGTCAATCCTGGTTTAGATCATAGCTCAGAGATGCCTCCAAACCAAGGGAAGTCAGTATATATTTCCTGATGTGCTGCAGCTCCATTCCTAAACCCTTCCGTTGTATTCATTATTCTGGTGGACAGATGAAAAATAATCATCAATGACTGATTTTGGTGGTGAATCATAAACAGTATTACCTGAGAGCCCTTACAGGATATCTGACTCACAGCTACACTAATCTGTGACTCTCTCTGCTTGTCTTAAGCTAATAAATATGTTGTTCATAAAATCAGAAGCAGGAGATCAGAAAAGAAGAGTTAAGAATCAAGATGGGCAGGGTTTAAAAGTATATTAGAGAGGCGGGGACAGCATAATGAAATTTGAAAATTCGATTAGGAAAATCTGGAATATATGGGTTGTCCAATAAAAGAAGTGCTGCAGGTAGGAATTTGAACTGGTCCCAGTAGACTGGTGGGGTTCAGAACTGTGTTAGTTGGTACATACAGGATATAGAAACATTTGAAATGTGAAAAGTAAATATATCTTTGTTACTTTGCTAACTCTAGGATCCCTGAAGCAGTACCTGAGCAGAGGCACACAAGTAGGGATGCAGGCACCACAGAGCTTGGTCCATACTAAAGGATCACTGAACCTGCTGGTTTTGCTTGTATAACAGGTATTCACGCATGCGTAATTTACCACTGTGATTTGATTTTTCTCACAACAGAGCAAGAATCTCAAGCATGTTTGACAGGATGCCCGTAAGTCTATCATAGACCTATGTTATCTCAACACAGATGTTCTACATGTCAAAGATAGAAGACTAAACAATGATTAGTATGATATGTAAGTCCAGATGCGAGTCACTTGAGCATGTTTACAATCCTCCTCACCAATCTTCCATTGTTTTCCCACAAGGACATTCTGGCAAACACAGAGGTAGAATCATGTTCCTTTCCCAGATGAATCATGGCAATCCAGGATTGAGGTCATAGATAAGACAAACTGGGATGCTCCTGGTTCGTGAATAAAACCAGTACATCTGTTCCTTGCAATAATAATACCCTAATCTTGTATTAGTTATTTTATGCTATTAAAAAACCAAAACTAACCAACATGAAGTTTTGCAGGCGCAGGAGCGGGCTGTCCCTGTGTGTTGTAAGAAGAGTCGTAGGGGCAAACGACCGCCCTGGATGAGTAGGGAACTTCTGAAGGAACTAAGTAAGAAAAAGAGGATGTATCATCGTTGGAAGGAAGGGGAGGTATGTCAGGTCATGTTCAAGGATGTTGTTAAGTCGTGTAGGAGAAAAATCAGGGAAGCAAAAGCCCAGCTGGAGCTCAAATTGGCCACTTCTGTTAAGGACAATAAGAAGAGTTTTTATAAATATATCAATGGCAGAAAGAAGGGCGGAAGCGACCTCCACTCCTTGTTGGATGTGGAGGGAAATATAGTAACCAGAGATGCAGAGAAGGCTGAGGTACTTAATGCCTTCTTTGCTTCAGTTTTTAACAACAAGGATGTCAGCTCGCTTGACAGTTGGCCCTCTGAAGTGGTTGATGGGGGCAGGGTGAAATATGGCCCTCCTGCAATCCATGAGGAGGAGGTTAGAGACCTGCTGAGCCGCTTGGACCCTCATAAGTCTATGGGGCCGGATGGGATCCATCCTAGGGTGCTGAGAGAGCTGGCGGATGAGCTTGCTAAGCCGCTCTCCATCATCTTTCAGCAGTCCTGGCTCACTGGAGAGGTCCCGGAAGACTGGAAGTTGGCCAATGTGACGCCCATCCACAAGAAGGGCCTTAAGGATGATCCAGGTAATTACAGACCTGTCAGCCTGACCTCGGTCCCAGGTAAAATCATGGAGAAGATAATCCTGGGTGAAATCATGCACCACCTGCAGAACGGTCAAGAAATCAGGCCCAGCCAGCATGGGTTTAGGAGGGGTAGGTCCTGCCTGACCAACCTGATCTCCTTTTACGATCATGTGACTCGCCTGGTGGATGAGAGGAAGGCTGTGGATGTGGTATACTTGGATTTCAGTAAGGCCTTTGACACTGTCTCCCACAGTAGACTCCTAGGGAAGCTGGCAGCTCGTGGCCTAGATGGGAGCACTTTGTGCTGGGTTAGGAATTGGCTGGATGGCCGAGCCCAAAGAGTGATGGCAAATGGTGTTTCATCCAGTTGGCGGCCGGTCACCAGTGGTGTCCCCCAGGGATCGGTATTGGGTCCCGTCCTGTTTAATATCTTTATTGACGATTTGGATGAGGGGATTGAGTCCATCATCAGCAAATTTGCAGATGATACCAAGCTGGGAGGAAGAGTTGATCTGCTAGAGGGTAGGATGGCCCTGCAGAGGGACCTGGACAGATTGGAGAGCTGGGCCGATTCTAATGGGATGATGTTTAATAAGTCCAAATGTCGGGTACTTCATTTTGGACACAACAATCCCATGCAGAGATACAGACTGGGGACAGAGTGGCTAGAGAGTAGTCAGGTAGAAAAGGACCTGGGAGTGCTGGTGGACAGGAAGCTCAACATGAGCCAGCAGTGTGCCCAGGTGGCCAAGAAGGCTAATGGAATCCTGGCCTGCATCAGGAATAGTGTAGTAAGCAGGACCAGAGAAGTTATTGTCCCCCTGTACTCGGCACTGGTCAGGCCTCACCTTGAATATTGTGTCCAGTTCTGGGCCCCTCAGTATGGGAAAGATGTTAGGATACTGGAATGTGTTCAGAGGAGGGCAACGAAGATGGTGAGGGGGCTGGAGCACAAGCCCTATGAGGAGCGACTGAGGGAATTGGGGCTGTTTAGCCTGGAGAAGAGGAGGCTCAGGGGAGACCTCATTGCTCTCTACAACTACCTAAAAGGAGGTTGTAGTCGGGCAGGGGTTGGTCTCTTCTCTCAGGTGACCAGTGGCAGAACCAGAGGGCATGGACTTAAGCTTCGTCAGGGAAAGTTTAGACTTGATGTGAGGAAAAAATTCTTCACTGAAAGGGTGATTGGCCATTGGAATGGGCTGCCCAGGAAGGTGGTGGAGTCACCTACCCTGGAGGTGTTTAAAGGGAGACTGGATGAGGCACTGAGTGCCATGGTCTAGATGATGGTTGGTGTTAGTGTTAGGTTATAGGTTGGACTTGATGATCTCAGAGGTCCTTTCCAACCTTATGATACTGTGTGTGTGACTGTGTGTGTGTAACATAACCCTCCACAAAACTCTTAAAGTATAAGCAGTCATTTAATTTAGAAATAGAAAAAATTATATCCAGTCATTTATATTAATGAATACCCTTCAACCAACTGAGCAAAACCCATCTGATAAAATTTAAATCACTCATATGCAAATGTTTTTCAAGGTAAGTCTGTATGTTGTCTGTCCTGAAGGCAAGGTCTGCACTTTGTGATGCGGCTTCATTTCACCTTCCTCCTTTCTCCCCATCCTTCTCTTTCCACCTCCTCATCCTCTCTCCATCATGCTGTGGAAGAGTGCTCTGATTTATCTTGTCAGAAAAGCCAGTGGAATGAGAGGACAATGCTGGCTCTTCTTTTCCTGTTAATCAAAGGTAACATGAGAAAATGAGATAATGTGAAAATATGACTAAAGATACGTTAGATTGGCTTTGGCTTTTCTCTATATCAGGCAGACTAGGATTTACTAGGAGGTCTCTAAAACCTTTCCTGAGGTGCTTTACCACGGTTCCCTCCAAGGTTAATATGGGAGTGATGGTGCCCTATGGAGGCAGAGTTCTATAAGTGTCTCCGACTTGTATGTCCACCACTACTTTGCAACAACAGATGCCAGTCAGCCAAAACATCCCTACAAGACTTCACATATCCCTGCAGCATGTCCATTCCATAGCAGCATAAGATATCAGATGAGTGGAAACCCAAGTTACAGTTCAAGATGGATTCCATCCCAGCTTCTTTGTACCTGGCCCTGATTTGTCACACTTTGTCCCAGAATTGCCGCTATCTTTACTGAGCTAGGGATCCCTGGGCTGTTCTCAGCACTGGGACTCAGATTAGTAAACTATGCATCCCTGAACAAATTCTTCCACGAGGAATTTCCGGTTAATTTTAAGTCAAAGATATCTTACGTACACAAGGGATAGCTTTCCTGCATGCTCTCCTCTGTGTTTCCTGTTAGCTGGATTAGTTCTTCCTTCACTGTAGAGCCACTTTAGGCTTCTAATGCCTAGTTCATGCATTCCTCTGAATGGCAAGAAACATAAAAGTTAAGCATTTACATGGCTCAGTAAACCTCACTCCTAGAATATCAGGCTTACTGGCTCTGAAAAGGTGGCTCTGATGCCTTCTTTTAACATAAAAACCAGAGCACATTAAACTCTTATTGCTCCAGTGGATTTTAGTGTTGGAGGTGGACATCAAAGAATTGCTTGAACATGGTAAGATAACCCCAGTGTTAATGCACTGTATCCTCTGGGAACAATTTTTCTAGGGCTATTCCCTTCTCTTTTCCACAGTGCCTATGTCAGCCTCATCACCATAGCTTCTGGATGTTTTCCAGTAGAGGATTAACAGCTGTCAGACTGTTGCTTTCTATCTTGTTCTTGTGCCTGACAAAAAATAGGCTGTCACCCTTGCACAAGTAACAGTTCTGACTTAAATTATTGCTTCCCAGAAACAAGACCAGGACTCTTGTATTTAAGTTTGTGTACAGAAAATTATACTCTACTAAATAAATCAATCTTTCTCCCTCTTTCTCCCCTTCTCCTTCCCTTCCTCCCTCCTCTTTTCCTTCTCTTTCCCCCTTCATTTCCTCTATCCCAGATGTACAGGTATGAACAGTGTTGCCTATTCTACATGCAAAACCTGTTGTAAGATATCAGCTTAATTTCTATATAAAGAAATAGTCATATAGTTATTGTATATTAGGTAGTATCTGTGGCAAAGTAACTACACACAACCCTACACAGAGAGATTCCTAGAGTTCAGCTAAAAGATGCTGCATGATTGGGATACGAATTGGGACTTACAACTGGCTTTCCCCCCCCCCCCATCCCATCCCCAAGTTCTTCTGTGAAGACTCTGAAAAATAAACTGCTCCATTCACAGGTGTAGCTCCTTTATTAAATCAATCTTCAATTAACCACAATAGTGAAATGTAATTCACCCTCCTAAGATAGAATTGACAGTTCAAGAAAATGTTCAGGGCTGACAACCGACCCAGGGCATTAATACATTCCACCTTCAGCAGTGCGTTTTTTTCTTTTTGAAAGTTGCTGCCACTGACCTTCAGATCTCCAGAGGTCCCTTCCAACCCCTACCATTCTGTGACCTGACCCAATTTGAAGAACAGAAGTCAGCCCAATCTTGAAAGCAGGCATCACGGCTCTGATGGGGGTGACGACTTCTCAGGGACAAAGGTAAAACAGGCTGATTTGTCCTGCTACATGAGCAGCAGCTTCACACTCCTAAAGCAACAACTGACATTAGATGTGTGGAAAGGAAAAGAAGGACATTTTCCACATTTCCCCTCTCCTGGTAGGTGTCATGGCAATACAAACGTTTCAGAAGACACTGGCTGAAACAATAGCAGAAGAAGTGAGGAAAATCTGTCAGGGAATTAAAAACGGGGGGATAATAGACAGTTTTTCATTTTCAACATAGCTCTGCATATATGTGTGTGTGTGTGTGTACACAAGGAACAGAGAAAAAAATAGAAAAAAGAGACAAAAAAGGACATTTCTTCTGCTTAAAGGCTTTCTTAAAAAACCAATCCCTCCCACACCTAGTATCCCATAAGCAAAGTGTTTTTTCCTCACAATGAGATCTCATAATTAGTGCTTATCAGCAAAGAACTCGCCATCTATTGTATGTTGTCCATTCTTTATTGAGTGCATTTACCAAACCAATATTTTTACATTTTTTAAAAACTTTTTGATTTTTTATTATTCATTCCCTCACACACTCACTTTATCACAGTTTCCTCTGGTTGTAGTCTGTAGCATGCAGCAGAAATAACACAAAATCTCCAGCATGTCAGAATTAAAGAACTATCTTTGAGAATTAAAAAAAAATGAACGGCAAATAAAGCCCTTCCTCTAACAACTTCTATATTCCCCTGATAAGAAATTCACTGTTATAGAGTGTTCTTCATTCAAATTTTATTGTATTTCAGGTGGAGAAGGATCAAGTGCACTTGAATATGCCCATCTTTAATCTCCTAAATTTAAGCCCTAATAATCAGGCAGCAAAGCACCCTGGAGGGAAGGGAGTTGGAGAGGGGAAGAAGACATGGACATCTCAGTTGTTTCATCGAAACTCTTGTATTTCATATTAAAATATTTACATAGTAATTGAATTTCCATTCCCTTTCTCATAAGGTGAGTCAATCACATCGTAAAGGTCTTTCTTTCCATGAGAAGGCATAGTAGGACTCTGGCATTACTAGTATCCTGTGTCTGCTAGACATGGAAACCAGGGGGAAAGGAGATTTCTTTGCAGTTTGTTAGAGGTTTTTGACCATTGAATTGCCAAAATAAGTGAATTCTAAAAAGAGATGGAAGAGTCTGAGAAGCCCAGAGATAAAATCTCAAATTCTTGAAAGTGTATTTTCAGCTGACTTTTCAGCACTTGGATTTTGTTATTCTCTGTTCAGGATAAAGACTTCGCCAGATTCCATTTCTATGTTCCTAGCTGTTCATCTTCACTATGCAGGGAGTCCAAGAATCTTATTCAGGGTCATGAATTTATTTAGGAGTTGGGGGACCTGAATCTCTTAGGTGTCCAATGTTTATTTCCTCATACTGAATCCTGGGGCAGTGATTTCATGTTTGCTTTACCCTCACCAGAAGTACACACCAATTTAATCAACTTTAAGACTTCGGAGTGTACCACATCTATTTGGAGCAGTAAAATATATTAACTCATCCATAATTTCTGACAGAATTCTACTGGTGTGCTGCAGTGACAGGAAACTGGTGTCTGTCTAGAAGAGTGCAGTGAGCATCAGACTCAACCCAAAGCTTCTCAGAAATATAGCTCAAACTTATGTTACTGCCACTGCCATTATAAAGAGGTACCAACATCCAGTCTGCCTTTTCTAGGCTCCCACAGGAAAGCAATGTTTGTGCTGCTCCCAGCAGCCCGTTGCTGACTTTATACATGCCTTGAGCAGGTTGTCTTGGCCCTGCACTACTCACGCTGAGAAACTGCCACTCCAGAGGCTAGGAAAGGACTCACCTGTTTCGCAGCTATGCTGACCCCAGCACCAGTCCAACACTACAGAGAGGGCATGGAGACACTGAATGTGCACACACACTGCTTACGAAGGCAGGGGGGAAAGCACAGTCAGTTGGAGGGAGAGCAGCAGCAGAAATAATTACATTAACAAACTGGTGCATACTCTTGCTTTTTGACTCAAGCTGGCAAGGATCCTGCTACAACCAGCACGTGATTTCTGCCACTAGCTGGCCATAAAAGGCAGATAATATCAGCTCACTAAAGACAGGAAACTGCTGCTTCTTTTGGATCATAATTTAATTAACTGTGATTTTCCTAACAAGCACTTTTTTTCTTTCTCATTACTACAAAGAAAAGGTCCAAGAGCTGATCCTGCAGGCTGCCAGGCTTTAAGGACGATAACGATTTAATGAGACCATTTATGTTGTGTTTATCCCCCTGCCACAGGCACAAACACCCCATGGGCTTGTGGGCATGAACTGAGAATGGAGCCAGCTCACCTAGGACTCAAGATGCAACTCAGACCTATTCTGTAAGCAGCATTCAAACCAGAGCCAAATTAGCCTGGGGCTTTTCTCCATTGTGGTTTTAGAAGTCCTAGACCTTTTTCAGATGTGCAACTGTTTAAGAACCTGGCAAAAATTAAAATGTAGATTATTTTGCTAATTGCTTCCACTCTGCCCCGCTTTCTTCTCCCCAGAGAGAGGTCTCTCTGCTATTTATTTTCTACATCTGAGGCTTGGAGAGAGGCTCTTAGGAAAGTGTGCCATGATTTTAAGTTAAGAGTGCCATCTAGTGATGTAAGGGACATATGTGCCTCCGAGCCACCAGGCAGAGCCGCAATGCTTAGGGTCGTTCCCATGAATTAAGCATCTTGTACAATACTTAATAATTCTGTGGCATCAAGCTGTAACAGAGAGAGAGAGAGCAAGATGCACTTCATTTGCAAGAGAGAAATATCTTGCAAGCAGCAAGATATTTCATCAATATAAACCAGTCAGTTAACAAAGTTCAACGGTAAATGCAGCACTGGTTTAACAAGATTCAAAGGCAAAGTACACTTGATTATTTCTACATAGGGGATAGAGTCACACAAAACTCTTAGGAAGACTCTTCAGTTGGGTGATGAGGTTTAAGAAGGGCCCCATTGCATTCTAAACTCTTTCTCAGAGAAGAAACTTAGTGTGGCTGGATCTAGACTTAGTCCCAGACTTGGTCAATGGTTTATGTCTAAAGGATTATAATATGCACAATTGGTCCTTTATATCAATTAGATAAGGTTACAAAGTTTTAGTATGCTTATTCCCAATTCACATATGGAGTATCTGATGCAACAAGGATTCTCTCAACTTTGAGGAGTAACCTTGAGAAGCAGCCCTACTCAAGTGGAGTTCTTGGCTTGAAGCCCTCTGTCACACAGGTGCACTCAACGGACTCTGTGGTGTCCACTATTTATGGAGTAAGGTGATTGACTCATAGTCATATTTGCACACCAGCAAGACCGCTGTGTCACTGTGCTAGACAGCCCTTGACTACCGTGTCACCATTGGTCTCCCAAAATTCCAACTTGGATGCATCCATTATAACCACCATTTAAGGTGTTGTTGCTTAAGTAGGGTGGGTACACTGCTACGTAGAGTGACCTGTCCCAGAGACAGGTAGAGTCCACATGAACTCCTGGAGTGCCATGGAGGTAGGAGAAAAAGTGAGGACACAATATCCAGAGCTTGGGAACAATAGAAAACTCATTGAGGTCTGTATGTGAGGTTTTAGGAATCTCTGCTGAGCACTAACAGAAGTGAGAGAAAGTAACAAATCTGATCCTGTGATGCTGTTGAATATTTTTGGTATATATATATATATACATATACATTTCACATATATATATATATGGATATTTGTGAATATGTGCATCTCTGTCTCCCGAGTAGCATATACAAATAGCTGTTGAATTCTCAAAATTTAGCAACTTGATTTCAGAGGTTGTATTCATTAAACTATTTTCAAATAGCGGAAAAACACATGTAGACACTCACAGAGTAAAAAAATCCAACATACAGTCCTGTATATGTATGCATGGATATAGGGAGTATTTCACTATGGCAACATAACTGAATGCATGTAAAATCTCAGGGACTCTCTAATACAACACAGAACCTGAATTTTCAAGAGTAGGTACAATGGAAGTTTTTTCTCACTCCCATTCTGAAGATTTTCTATGCTCTCTCCCTGTGCTGTTCAGAGTTTGCCTTCATGTCTGTCCCTTAAGATATGAATAACTACCTGAGGACTTATTTTTAAGCCTGGAGCATGCAATGGCAACACTTTCTGTTATTTATTTTAATGAGAAGGCAAAGCACTGTTATGGAGCCAGACTTCAAGCAAATCACTCATTCCAGATGCTGAAGGACTATGCTGGATGACACATTTCTGTGCTTTTTTTGTAGCTGAGGAAATGAAATGGGGTACTAAGGTATTCTCATTTTCCTGAATAAAAGATAGAAAAATTAGGTCTTGAAAGAAGGTTTTCAGGAATTTTTACCAGTATGTTTGTGTCAAAGACCTGAAAGAAGACCTGACTACTCTTTGCTTGGCTTGTATTAATCCTGTACCTCAGGTTTTGCATTTTTTCTTAATGATTTCCAACAGCTGGGATAAAAATTCTGCCTCTTTTCCTTTCCCCACTTATCATGTCTTCCTGATTTTAATTACTGGTAGGGTTTGTTGGTTTGTTTCCCCCTGACACGTCAGAGTTTACTCACAGTTTCAGGGTGGGATGTGCTGATGACAAGAGTAATCCAGAAATTCCTCCAGAATCTGTGTGACATTCCTTCAACACACACTCAGGGCTGAAACGATTTTCAATCAGAAGAGAATTTGTGAGACAAAGCTCTGCAGACCTACAACATATGGTTTGCTTCTAGAATCGTGCATGATTTTTCCTAAATCACTCATAGCTTTTGCAAGAGGTAAGTATATTGGTAATGCCCAGTATCTCTCAATTTTTTTTTTTCTTTGACACATCATATTTGGAGATTTTGGTCTTTCACTATAAAATTTAGGTTTCATGCAGACAGTTTGAAAATATGTTCTGCCCCAGGATTTGAAGTATATGTTCTGTGGACCAAACATTAATTGTCCTCTTTCCTGTGAGTCTGATGACTGGACTTTATGACCCCAAAAGTCGCCTTGTACTCCTAATAGCTTTTTCCTTTCCTATTTTTTTTTTTCAGTCATTGTTTTCTTTAATCTTAAAATAGCAACAGCATTTAACTTGAAATCTTGTTGCAATACGAGGATAGGATCAAAGAAAGCCTGGAGATATAATATATATTCAGGGACTTTCTTTCTGTCTCTCCCCTCACTATTTATTGCCTGAGACTGCAGAAACTAAGTGCGCTTCTGGAAGACTCTACCTGAAAGTCTTACCTAAGGCTTATAAGTGGCTACAGTGAGGAACTGCAGAGTCTAACTGCATGATTCTGGCAGGGAAATTATGTATATATGTGACACACAAAGGCTAACAACAGTCCTGCAGCCTCTAAAGATCCTGGGGAAGAACTTTCATGCACCCCAATGTGTATAATTTGTTACACAGTGGGCTTGGGTTTTAATGGCTGTGTGCATCTGAAAAAAATGCCTCTCAATTACATCCTGGTGAATGTAAAGATCAGTTTGAATGCTCTGATGTTTTTATAGAAGCAGGAGAGAATTTCACACCATTCTGAGTGCCATTTGCCTGCAGGTAAAGTACGTCACCATACCAATTAGAGCCAATTATTATTGGATTGACCTGCTGTGACATGGAGACGTCAGGCAGGATTCAATTTGCCTTTGCAGAAGAGAGAAGGTAGAACCCACACTGGTGTTCAGGCATCTTGGATCGACATATCTGGATTTTCTGCAGCCTTGTATATAGGTTGCCTGGCTTTGTCATTAAAGGGTCCTTATTTGGCCCAGGTGAAAATGTATCAATACAGTATCTTGGAGAGGATCACACCTACATGAGATGCTGTAGTGCTTTGGTTTATGGTCAGTGCCATGCAGCAGCACAATGACTGCATTCTCTTTCCCTTCCCGGTACAAATCAACACTACATCTGTCCTCTGTTGATAGGCATATAAAGATAAATATATTTCCTGCATATTTTTAAAGCTGATTTTCTATCTGAAGTTTAAATTGAGAATCAGACGCTGCCCCCTGTCCCACACTGTTCCCATATTCCCATCTATTTTGTCAAGATTAGTGGCAAATTCATTATGTGAGGATTTGAGATGGGGAGTTATCTAGATTATAAGGTCTTGGAATTTGAGGTTATCTAGGGTTTTTGATGGGAGCCACTTTCTGCTTGCTCATTAAAAAGAACATCAGTCTAATAGGTCGGTAGGCAAATGCCTGTAAATATGTCAGCTCTGTGACTGTGGCACGTATTGTTCTTATCCCTGAGTGTAATGTGTGTGCTGAGTAACTGTTGTTTCCTGTCTTTCTCAAACTACTTGCTTCAGGTTTCAGAGGAGGAATATGCTGTCATGGAACTGAGTGAGATAACACTTGTGTTTGGAGCAGTGGATGTGAAACATGTCTACAGAGATGAAGTCACTTCTCTAAAATACTGAACACTTGATTCCTCTGTGCCTATGCTTTAGCTTATTCCTTTCTGTATTAAGGCAAAACCTCAGACCCAGACTCCTTTCTTAGCCTGGGCTTTGCCACCACTGCTCTGCATCCAGCAGGTCTCTCTGAGTGTAAGGCAGGCAGGACTTGCCAGGTTACCTTATTCTCTTTTGGGAAGGTCATACATATTTAATTTACAGGGCTGACCAAGGAGTCTTTCTCATCCTCATAGTTGACTAGTGGCTATTGTAGCTTGCAAGCCATGCTATCATGCCCTGATGCCAATGAAAATGTCTTTTTCACTGAAGGTCTCTTGGGTTCCTTTTGCCTACTGTCTCATCTAGCAAAGTTTCACAGAGTTAAATATCCATCTATCATTGTAATTTAAGAGGGTTGTTCACTTGACCTGTTCACAATATCAGTCGCAGGATGAGATGATTCACCCTCTATAGGAGCATGTCTCTCTCTCTCACAGACTGCTGAGGAATCCCAGACACCTAACTGGCATCAGCTGAATGAGTATGTGTGTCTAACATGCTGATGACTCCATAAGAACAAGTCATACTACGCTCCTTCTATGGCCAGTATGTTATCTTTGTTAACTGCAGTAACCCAGGTGGTTACTTGTGCAGATGGAGACTCCTGCAGAGCAAAGATGCAGCACTGAATGAGATGAAACCTGCACTAGTTTATACTAAACCCCACATCTTTAAATGGGTAATGTTAGGTGAAAAAATTCTCCTCTTCTTGATTATGCAGCAATCATACCTAAGAACCTAAATATTTAAAGCAGAAGGCTTTAACAGGGAAATGACCTTTAGCTCACGCTTCTAGTAGTCTGTGCGGCTTGCGGCTTTCCCATAAGCCTTATAAGCAGGATGAAGAACATATATCACATGTATAAGGATATGAGAATCCTGTGGTTCACATCCTTTCCCATCAACTTCAGTGGGAGCATGAATTACAAAAAAAAAAAATAGTAAAACTCTAAATAAGTAAAAATCTGACTGAATGCAGAATCTATTTCTTTGACTGTAACAATGGTTCTTTCAATAATGCAGTGGCTTTGGATCATCAAATACATGTTTTGAAAAGAAATCCTCTTTGGAGCCATTTCAGATTAATATTGTTAGTCTAATTAACAACGGGTTTCTCATATTCCCAGATTATTCACAGGAGAACACATTCTAAAAGGTTGCTGCCTTTGTTTGAGCTCATTAAGACTGTGTGTTCCATTATAGTTACAAAATTTGCACTTTTTTATTATTTGAGAGAAAAATAGATATCTACTTGGAATAATCTGTGACACATTAAGACTGCATAGTTCTTTTATATATTCATGCCATTTTCTCATTTGTTCTACTCCTCCCTTCATCTACAGGAAACACCTTCAGCCCAGAACTAACAAATACTATGAATATTACAACATTTTTTTGCACTTTGATAACTGATGAAAGTGAGCATTTAGTAGCGGAAGTCTTCATTTTTGTAAGATACTTATCCTCATTTTCAGCTACGATCCCAGACTGAATTGCAGCTAAGCAGGAGTACGTCTTTCCCAAATTAAATGATTTCCCAGCAGCTTGGAAATAGTTATACAGAACTTAATGTATGGCAGCATCATGAACTCATATGGGTCAAAAACACAGCAAAATACCTTAGCCTTTAGCTTCTTGGTTTTTTTACCTTTTCACACACTAGTGAAGTTTTTAGACAAAAATATCTTCAAAATATGCGTAGAAACCCAAATCAGTCATTTATTTTTGTCTTTTTTGTAGCTTTCTATGTTTTTCAATCTTTCCTTCAAGAACAGTATGACATGTACAGAACAGTGTACATACAAACATGCATTTTCAGTGACACCATGTAATTCAAACATGTACATCTCTCCTAGGATATCGTGCTAGGATTGTAATGGATGCTCTGTTTCCTGAGTCATAAGATAGAACAACAAGATGGGGAAGAAGAAAAGGAAAATGTGAGAAAAAGAAATCACTAAGAGCAAATTACTTCCCTGAAGAGAACTGTTGATACAGAGAAATTGAAACTAAAGCACACGTAACAGAAAAAAAAACAAAAAAAAATCACAGTCTTGGCTTTCCCCCTGTATTAAGTCTTAAGGGGAAATTATTTTCCATTTATTTGTGTGCAGTTGGCATTTTAGAACACAATCTGCTGTCGCCAAAATCACCAAGAAATATAATATCAATTAGGAATATAAACACTTCAAGGCATTGTGGGTTAACTAGGAACATTTTAAAGGACTATACAAGGATGGACTTGCAAGCTCTTTTTAGAAGGAAGAGGTAGTAAGATGATGGTGATGGACACCTAAAACAGAGACAGCAGAGTACAGACCTGCATCTACAAAAAGATGTGGGAGGTACTGAGGTAATGGTAATACCCTTGAACACATCCCTTGTTGAGCTAAAATTCTGTAGGTGGACTGCAAACTTCTCAGAATTACCAACCAATGACAGCAAGGAATTATAATTATTCAGCCAAGTGTGAAAGAGAGAGAGAGAGAGTAATGAATATATAAAGTTTAAGAAGAAAGGAATTCCAGTGAGCATTTTTTATTTAAAACTAAGGAAAGAGCATATTGTGAACAAAGACACCATTAATGCAATTACAGCTTTAGACTCACATTGAAGACAGAACTGGGCCAGTTATTACCAGAAGTCCCAGCACTCATTATAATTCTTTTAGAAAGGAAAACCATGCTGCTGAAAAGTCAGCGAGCCAGTGGAAAAGAAGTAGGCCTCACTAAAATATCAGAAAGATAATAAAAAACCCAGCCAGATCTTCACATTTTCCTTCTTTCCTTTCATATCTTCAGTCCAAAATGCCCGTGTTCCTGTCTTGTATTCTGGAAAGTACCCTTAGGTAAAAAATGAGTTACCACTGGAAGGCAGAAGAGAAAGCAAGCATAATCTCTGACCGTTCGAAGGAAATGAACCAAAAGCATCCATCATAAGAAAATATTCTGTATAAGCACTAAAATAACTGCCTCTGCCCCTTTCACCAGAGTTGCACAAAGTGTCACTAAAACCCTCTTCTTTACAAATATAATGATGGTTTTAAAGCCAAGAGCATTGGTTCAGCAGGGACTCGATTAATCTTGTCATGTGCTGCTTAATGCACGGAGCAACAGGTTCCTGCTGCTGTTTTTTTGTCTGTGATTAGTATGAATAAATGGGAAGAACGACAAATGAGTCATGAAAAGGAAAGGCTGGCCAGATACTTAAGGGGAATATTTGTTGATTTTTTGGCATTTTTTTTGTCTTAAAATTTATTTTCTTTTTAATATTTTGCATTATCCATGTATTTTCTACTCATGCTGCCACACTGAAATCAGATCAAATACAAATTTCTCTGCATATAATTATAACTATTTAGCCAGGTGTTAGTGGCAGCAAAGAATACAAATATCATTCTTGGGGTTGGTATTTTGTTTTAAAAATAAAAAAATGAGAGATCAGGCCATGATACCAATGTATTCTCTTTCTGTCCCAGGAAAACTGAAATTCCACTTTCTCAATAAAGTTTGTGATTCTCTCCTTCTTAACAGTCACTCTCAGATTTGACAATATGAAAAAGTTTATTTTTTTTTTTCTCTTAGGAAAAAAACTGAAAAACGGACAAGAGGTATAGGAAACCCATGCAGAAGGATTTAGGTATGATTTTAGGCATGGAGACCTCTGTTCTGCATTAATCAAAAGGCTTGACTTCCATGAGAAACAGGCAGGCAGAATTCTTGTTTATGTGAATTCTTTGTATGGCATTATGGGACATTGTTTGTGATACAATCATAAGAAATTACTAGAATTTAGTAAATTTCATGAGTAAATGCTAATTTAGGCAATTAGACTCTTTTCCTTGAGTTCTCCAATTTCTGTGTTTTCAGGGAGCAACCAAAGCCTTTGCTTACTTTCAGCCTTTTGTGTGCTGTGTGATCCAGTTTTGCCTGGATACGGTTACCGCCCCTTCTAAAAATGACCAGAGGCTCCACACAGCATGACAAATGTCAGCACTAAGCGGATCACTTTTCTCTTAACTGCTTTCTTTCTTGTAATTGTTTTATGCTCCATGTTACGCACATCAGTGTGTAGGTGTGCGTGCACGAGTGAATGTTTATGCACCTATAAGAATTGTTTGGCTAAACTTGGGCTCCAACAGTAGAATGCAGAGTGTGGGTAGTGCTTCCACTTTCAGCTCCTCAAAGCCCTTCAAGAAGGCTTATTCCTCCTTCACTACTTTGCACAGTGCCTAATGTCATGCCAGCAGTATTGGCATTTTAAAATCCTAGTACGGTCTTAATTCTAAGCACTAAATACCTGGGGATATCATAGATTAACTCCCCTGAACAAATATCAGGAAGGGCTACAGCCTTTTCATCTGTATTTACCTGATATTGCAATGAAGATGGTAAAGGGGCTGGAGCACAAGCCCTATGAGGAGCGACTGAGGGAGTTGGAACTGTTTAGTCTAGAGAAGAGGAGGCTCAGGGGAGACCTCATTGCTCTCTACAACTACCTAAAAGGAGATTGTAGTCGGGCAGGGATTGGTCTCTTCTCTCAGGTGACCAGTGGCAGAACTAGAGGGCATGGACTTGAGCTTCCTCAGGGATAGTTTAGGCTTGATGTGAGGAAAAAGTTCTTCACTGAAAGGGAGATTGGCCATTGGAATGTGCTGCCCAGGGAGGTGGTGGAGTCGCTGACCCTGGAGGTGTTTAAGGGGAGACTGGATGAGGCACTGAGTGCCATGGTTTAGATGATGGGTTGATGTTAGTGTTGGTGTTAGTGTAGGGTTATAGGCTGGACTTGATGATCTCAGAGGTCCTTTCCAACCTTGTAATACTGTGATACTGTGATCCTTATGTTGCAGATACTGGATGGCTCACGTATTTACTCAGAGAGTCGGAGCCACTTGCCTCCTTTTGTGCAAACTGTCTTAAGAAGTAAATTTGTGTTGCTATGGAAACACAATACTTAGCACACGAATTGTGTTGGTGGCAAGGAAAGAAAAAATGTGTGCATTCCTTTAAAGTTCCTCAGTGTTGACCATTCCCTTAGGGAGGATCTACTGTATCAATATCTCTGTCTCATTTAATTAAGTCATTGAAATCCCTACCGGAATCACTGGACTGGATGCTCACCTCCTGAGCCTGTCTTCACTCCCACCGACTGTTTGTCCTTCCCCCGTTTTAGACTCACAGTTCTGAGAATTGGATCATCTTGCTAGACTTTTAGGAAATGAAAGTCATTGACTACAGCCTCTCTACCCTAAGGCATATTTCTTTTTATAAATTTAGCAAGTCTACGTCAATGCTTCTTTTCAAAGAAAGTTGAGGCAGAGGCTTCCAAATTTTTTAATTTTTTCTCACAGCTATCAGACACAATGTGTATGGAGTGAAAATACAGAAGAACTTGCATGTGCCACCCCTTCATTTTCATATCAACATCTCAGAACACACCCTTGGTTTGTTCCAGCAAGGAAAAATTACCATTCCTCCAGTCATCCATGCAGTACATAAAATATGTGTTATGAGAGAGTGCTTATCAAATCTGAACAGAAGTTGATGAAAAATTCTGAGAAATTCTGAGAAACAGCAACTGAATTATTTTAGACTAGCACAGAAATAATACAAGCAGCACAATGCAAACTTGGAATCCAGAAAGCTGTTGAGATATTAATGTAGAGGCAATGGCAATAAAAGGAATAAGGTGAAATCTTCAAAACATAAGAAATTTACTTTAATACTTATGTTTACACATTAATAACAGATTAAAAAATAAGATTTCTAGATTTTAAAAGCAGGGCAGTGTCCTCAAATAGTTCTTCAACAGATTCTTCCCCAAAAGTGTATTTTTAAGCATTTAATTTCAGATTCTGTGGAGTAGTACAGTGTCTTAATCACCATTTAATTGATCTTTTAATCCTTCCGTTTGTCTGAGTGACAAAAAAAGGAATGCCAATTAAACAGCAGTTTTGTTGTGATAATATTTAAAAGCCATGTAAAAGAAAAAAATTTTGACATTTCACAACACTGGCTCCTACCTGAAAATATAATATTTTATATTTCAGTGAATTATATAGTGAAAATATATTTTTGATGCAGTACACTGTTTTTACTTGAATTCCAGATATTTTTTTGTGCTTTGAAGAGAATATGCCAGGGATTAGGTCATAGGCTTAGTGTTGTTTGTTAAATGCATGGTTCTATTTTCTTGTATAAGTATGAGAAAAACTCTTTATTACTTTTTTTCCACATTTTTCCAAGTATAAAATAGAGAAGACACTGACCTGACGATGCAATTTAATAATATATATTACAGAGAAGATAAAAAATTTTGGGATGGTAGGCTGGGGTGCAGCCCTATGGAAAGAGATCTGCAGGTCCGTGTTGATTGTAAGTCGAATGTGAGTCAACAGTGTACCCTGGCAGTGAAAAGGATCAGCTGTGCCAAGCACAGAGTAGCCTGTCTGGCGAGGGAGGCGATTGGCCCATTTTGCACTGCACTGATGCAGCCCCATCTTGAGTACTGTGTGCAGTCTTGGGTGCCTTAATAGAAGAAGGACATCAAAATATTTTAACGTATCCAGAGGAGAGTAATGAAGATGGTGAAAGGTCTTGAGAGCAAGAATTAAAAGGAGCGCATGTGGTCATTTGATTTGTTTAGCTCAGAGAAGAGAAGGCTGGGTGCCCTCATCATAGTCTACAGCTTCCTCAAGGCGTCAGTGGAGGGAAAGGTACCCATCTCCTCCCTCTGGTGACCAGCAATAGGACATGAGAAAATGAAATTAATCTGCATCAGAGGAAATTCAGATTGGACATTAGGAAAAAGTTCTTCACTGAGAGGGTGGCTGGTCACTGAACAGACTCCCCAGGGAAGTGGCCACAGGCCTAGGCCCATTGGAATTCAAGGAGCATCTGGACAATGCTTTTAGACATAGAGTTTATTTTTAAGTAGTCCTGCCAGGAACACAGATTTGGACTTGATGATCTTTACGGGTCCCTTCCAACTTGAGATGTTCTATGATTCTATGAGTCTGTGTTTTACCTATAGGCAGCAACTGGAGTTTTCCCCTGAAGGTAGCTCTGGCTCAGAAATTACCACATTCTAGTTAAAAACTGTTTCTACATATATATTTACAACAATTATCTGGTTGTAGTAGTATTTCAATATAATCATCCTGCATTTGTTCTCTTTCTTGTCAGTGGAGTGCTACTCAACATCACCTAGCTTTCAGTTCAGGCCATCCTGAAGTAAACATCAAGATCTGGTCACTTCAGTTTTATGAAAGAAAATTGAAGGAGGATTTGCTTGTCCCCGCAGAATGTGGGATCAGAAAAGACTTGATTAATGGCTGAAGAAATTAATATATATTTTAACTCTGAATTAGTGTAGGATGCTGTGTGTTATTATGAGACTAGTATGGCTCTGGAACAGTCTCTAGGCTGTCACAGGGAGGCAGAACATCTACCAAAGTGGAGCTCTGTCCTCTCTTGTGACCACTCTCTATTGTGTGTCCTGGTTAAGTTGGAAGGGTATAATGGGAGAATTTGGGTAGGAGAAAGGCAGGAAAATTGTGAAAATAATGACACTAATAGTTTAACATAAAGACTTGCACAGCCTCTGAACAAACTGCTTTTGGTGGGTGGGAAAATTTATTGTGGCGTAATCTGAAGTCATATCTTCTTTTAGATGAAGGTGGTGCCTGACAGCAGACTTCGAACCTTAAGACATGTAGAGACAAAGAAGGGCGAAAGACAGAAAGCAAAAGTGGAGAAATGGAAGTGAAAGAAGATGGCTCCTACTTTTCTTTGAATATGTGTATCTTAATAATATTACTCGGATGTTTCTGAGTCTCAGGCTTGAGTTTCCGTAATTAATTTATGATTTTTATTTCATTCTGTCCTTCCCCTTCCTCTTTCTTTTGACAGATCTTCACTTGAAGTTAAAAATTAACATCAGATAGAACTTCCAGGGCTGCATAAAAAGAAGCAAGCCAGGTGGATTGAAGGATGTGATTCTCCCTTTTTACTCAGCTCCTGCGAGACCCCACCAGAACTGCATCCAGTACTGGGGTATCCCACACAAGAGGCATGAACCTGTTTGATTGGATTTTGAGGAGGGCCATGAAATTGAGGGCTGGAACACCTCTCCTATGAGTACAGGCTCAGAGAGTTTGGGTTGTTCAGCCTGCAGAAGAGAAATCTCCAGGGAGACTTTATTCCAGTCCTTAAAGAGGGCTTACAGGAATAATGGGGACAAGCTTTCAGCAAACTCCTTTGAAATATCCCTTTGGCCAGTTGGGGCCAGCAGTCCTGGCTGCATTCTCTCCTACCTGCCTGTACAACCCTTCCCACACCTTCTTCCTGAAAAGTTGAAAAACGACAAGCTTAGCAACAACTGAAAACACCACTGTGATATCAACATTATTTTCATCCCAAATACATAGCACTATACCAGCTATTAGGAAGAAAATTAACTGTAGTCCAGAAAATATCAGGATGGTATCCAGTCCTTATTTCATGCCATCTACATCATACCGAGGTCCCACACTTTCTAATACATTCCACCCAATCAGTATTGCTGGCGGGCCAGCATGAGAAGCTGAAAAGTCCCTGACTGCTTAACAACTGAAAACCTCAGTGTGTTATTAAATTTATTTTCATCCCAAATATGAAACATAGCACTACACCAGCTACCATAAAGAAAATTAACTCTATCCCAGCTGAATCCAGGATGACTACAATTCCCTGACAGAAATAAACATGAACATGTGAAGCTGTGTAAAATGATAATACTCGACTTTGTTTTAGGCTGTTTGTTGGCTCCAGAAATTGCATATGACTTTAAGATATGTTGTTGAATACTCAGTACTTTGGAAAACTTGAAATGGTTTACTTCCTGATTGTGAAAAAAAACTTGATTCAAGGTACTTGCAAGTTTTAAAATGAAACAATAAGATACAAATTAGACATAAATCTGAAATAATCCAAGAGCAAGGATTAAAACTGGATACTTCCTTTCCAGCCAACTATCCTTATGATGTGTTCATGGTCTTTCATGACAGCTTTCCTCCTGCAGCCATACACTTTTCATTCCCATAATGGCAGCAGCCCAAATTCTTCCACAGGAAGAATGGGAGCGTCTCTGACCAGGCTCTGATCAGACTCTGGGATAGCTATGGCATTCTACCCCGCTATATTGGAAATCTTCAGTGAAAGAGGGCCTAGAACTCACATCATACCCCCCTGAGTTCCCTGTTATGAAAATTTTTTTTACAGCATCTGCCTGAGATGGAGTTGATTTTCTTCATAGCCACTGGTATCGTGCTTGTTTTTACACATGTGACCAAAACAATGCTGATAATGTGCTCATGTTTTATCTGTTGCTGAACATATTACATAGCACCAGGGTCTTCTCTGTTTCCCTCTGCCCTACAGTGTACCCATTTGAGTTTTTCAAAAAGGCTATTCCATGCTTATACAACATCATGTTCAACAACTGAAAGAGAGAGGGAGGAGTTCAAGGAAGTTAATCATCTCTTGCTCAGGAAGTGGCCAGGCATCAGTCTACTCATGGGAGGTGAAGAACGTCAGCCTTTGCACTGCTTGTTCTGTTTTCTTTTATTTTGTGCCCAATTCTGGGCTCCCCAACTTTACAAACACAAGGAAATACTGGAAAGAGCCCAGCGGAGGGCCACAAAGATGATCAGGGGACAGGATCATCTCTCTTATGAGGAAAGGCTGAGAAACCTAGGTCTGTTCAACCTGGACAAGAGAAAATTGAGACCACATCAACGCTTACAAGCATCTAAGGGGCATGAGTTAAGAGGATGGGGCTAGACTCTTCTCAGTGGTACCCAGTGACAAGGCACAATGGGCACAAAATGGATGACAGAAAGTTCCATCTGAACATGAAGAAAAATTTCTTTACTATAAGGGTAACAGAGCACTTGAACAGGCTGCCCAGAGAGGTTGTGGATTCTTCTTTGGAGATATTCAAAATCCACCTGGATGCATTCCTTTGTGACCTGCTGTAGGAGAATTTGCATTAGCAGGAGGGGGTGGACTAGATAATCTCCAGAAATGCCTTCCAGGTGATTCGGTTCTGTGATTCTCTTCTTCCACTTCTCCTTTCCTTATTAAACAAATTTTATCTTGACACAAAAGTTTTCTCTCTTTCATTCTCCCTTTCTTCTTCCCCTGTCCCATTAGGGGATGTAGTGAGTGGCAGTCTGGTGCTCAGCTGCCCACTGGGAATAAACCACAAGAGTTTTACAAAATACAGAAAAAATCATCCCCTGAATACCTACTGCAGGCTCAGTACTTTTGAATGCCACACCTGGAGTTGGGCCCCTAATTCCTAAGTGTTCGAACAAAGAACGACTTTGTCTTTAAATCCATCCATTCTTTTCTGGATTCAATCTCTTTTTTCTCAATTTCCCCTACTTTTTACAAAAGTAACCTTGCAGACCTGTGGCAGAAGTAAAGCAAATACAGATTATTAAATTGTGAAGGCAAGGAGTGCTTTTCAACTTCTATCAACTTACAACATACCCTTCTTGGAATGTTTAGAAAATTCACCTTAATCAGATGCTCAGCTATTATAAGTATAAAGTGAGTAGAATAAATGCTATCCAAGTCATCTGGAATGCATTCACTACAGCAAATAGTATATGCCAACCTACCCCAATAATAATATTTAAGTTAACAAAAAGAAACAAACAAAAGAAATCCATAAAGTTATTTGTGAGGCATAACTACAGAAAAAACCACTATGTGTGCTCCCTACTTATTTATATTTTTTAAAGGGCTTGGCGTCTTCTTTGGTTGCTGAGTAGTCCCACAGTAGATGTCTAATGGCACTTACCGAGGTCCTGGAGACCAAGTTGATAATAACTAAAAAGTGCAATTACAATAATTTTCTCAGAGTGCCACTGGGTAAAATCCTCGCCGTTACTGTGCACATGCTTTTAAGCAATTTTCAATCTGTGCCTTATTACACAGTTAGCAACATGTTCTTTCTCACCCCCAGCCATTTGGAAGGATAAGCAGTAGAAGGGCTTTTACCTCAGTACTATTTTCAGGGTTATTTTCCCATTTCATTGTGCTGATGAGGCTTTTCTCTCAATGACTACAGATTGCATCCTGCTTTGTTCTCAGTGAATTGAATTCAAACTCAAGAAGGTAATTCAATTGCATGTCTAGCACAGGAAAGCTGATAGTTTTCTCCTGTGTAGGTTGTTACATTTCTGAAAGTTCCCAGTTTCCTTTTGGTCATACTTCGAAATTTCAGCAATTTGAGGGCAGAAATTTCCAGCTATTCTTTGTAACTTTGTTAAGTTGCAGTGTTTAAAACAATGTTGTGCAAGGGTGGATGAAATTAGGACATAATGTATTTCAACAGCAGGTGAAATTCTAGTGTTGGTAGAATATTCACTTGTAGAGTCTCAGCGATTCCTTCCGGGAATATTCTTCAGTGGGTCAGAAACTCAGCTCTTTGAGACTGATTTTAATGGTATTGTATGCATGACTGGCTGGTAAATTACATTTAAATTTTATTTACCAGGTTTTCTTTTTTATGTTCTATCATTTTTCCTTCAAGAAAAATAGCTCTTCTTTTCAAAGTGTTGCTTCCTTAATGTTTACAGGCAGCATTTCTGCCCATTTTACTGTGTTATTTTTCGTAGACTAAAGCCAAGCTCTTCAGCTCTTGAAAGGTTTTCCTTCTCCTCTGTTTTCATATTAGTCTCTTTATACATTCCTTCATCTGTTTACAAATAATTATTTTTGAACTTTGATTAGTGATAAGTAGCCAGAGCCATATATTGAGTTTTAGATGAGATTTCACTATTATCTAGTATGACAGATAAGATCTATGACCTTTTCTCTGTCTTTTAAAGTAATTCTTACGTTATTTTTCATGGCTTTTTGTTGACTTCTGTTGAACTTTATCTCAGTTTTGCAAGATCCCCTATCTTTATTCTTAAGGTTTCAAACATTGCATGCAAATCAGATACAAGAAATTGATTTGTATCTGAGGAGTTAATTCCTTGCCTCCAAACCCTCTTCTGTCCTGTGAAGATACACATCGGGTATGTACAGGATAGCACTGTGTGAGCAGGTTGTATCTGCTCTCCTGAAGCGTGTTAAAAAATGCTACAGGGGAGAACTTCCAGGTGTTTTACACCCATTACCTTTCTGTTCCCACAGGAAAAGGAGAACTGTTCTGCTATAAAACCTGCACTTCTTCCTCTAGCCTGAATATTCAAAAGAGAATATTTTATCCATCCTTCATCCTGGAACTTTTTATATGGTAATCTCCATTAGATTAGAAGCTGCCTTCTTTGGTTATCTGCTATCATCCTTTACCTTCTCATTCTTCCTCTCTGCGTTCCTCTTTTCCTTTCTCTTCCTTTCTTCATTTCTTCTCTCTCTGATCTCTTTTTTTCCTGTCAAAATAATCTCAATAGTTCTTTTAACCATGTATGAACCATGAGAAACCATGAGGTTTTGATCAACTGCCAGCAATATATGATTCCTCTAAACAAGTGGAACCACAGAAGCAGCTATCTCTTTGGAGTCTGGTTGACTTCTCAGTCACATCTTCAGACACTGATTGACTTATGAACTTCTCATTACATTCAACTGTAAGTCTACAGGAAGCCTGACATCATGAGGACCAAGGCCTACTGAGACTGCTGAGCAGACCAGATGCTATAATTATTGCATAGTCCTTGTAACAGCAGGGACGGAACAAAATAAACCTCCTTCCTGGCTAGAGAAACAGGCACAGACCAGGTAGAGTTGTATTCTACTCTACTGAAGCAAGCATGCTATATAATTTAGATCTAGCACTGAACAATTTACTATCTTCCCCTAAATAACATTTCATTTGAGAGGAGCCATGACCAGCTCTGTCAGAAAGCATAGTTATTGCTAAGCATAAAGAAGACTTGGAAGAGGAAAGATAACATGGACAATTTGTTATACTTCAAGCAACAGTATTGTAGAAAGCAATGGCCAGGAAAGAAGAATTAACTGCCCGTTATACAAATGCCATGGTGCCCATGCTAGAGCTTATTGGGAGTCTTCTGCATCTCACACAGGCACTTTGTCAAAAGCCATCAGTTACAGTTTGATTGCAACAATTAGCAAAAAGAGAGTGGGTTTTAACTCTGGATTGGCACCAAGACCAATCTTCTCAACCAGATAGGAAAGGACCGTAGGTCAACCCAAGAAACATAAATATATGACTGACAGTACTGATCTGCCTGTGGTGACAGCATAACTGTGAGGTGTGGTATTAGTTTCCATCAGCCTTTCCTACAAAAAAATAAAGGTTTTTATTAGGTAACATAGAGCCACTGCAGTGAAGCGAGTGGGTATCCTGAAGACAGTTACCTTGGAAATAATTTTCCTTCTATTTACATTTAGTGTAGTTGTTTATAATACCACAAAGTGCATGTGACACACTGATTAGTGAGAACATTATTCACCTCTGCCAGTTGCAAAGGTGGAGCAGATGAACAAGACCTTGGTGAATTCTGTAACAACTTTCTGCACTGCAGAATGAGCATCAGCCAACTGTGAGCGCAAACTGAATGAAGTAATACAGCATATCAATCTGAGAGAAATTTTGGAGCTCATATTTTACCTCTGCCTTTTACCTCTGCCTTTTTTCATCTTCAATCTTTCCTCATGACATATGAATTTTAACTTTTTAGCATCATAAGATTTTAATCCTTTCAATTTATAAAATATAGGTTAAGGTTGGTTTAATGTTCAGATGAGCACAATGGCAACTCAATTATTAATGTTGACTCCTTTAAGAGGAGAAAAAATATTGCCCGGTTGCTAGCAAAACAGAGTAGATGTGTTTTTACAATTTAAGGGGAAAATGAGAGAAAGAGATCACTGTTCACTTCATCACTTAAGAACCTGAAGAAATACTCAATGAGCTTATATATCTTAATGTTAGGCATTAATAATAAGCAATAAATAACTATTATACACTTTATTCTGTGCTAAAGCTGAGTAATTCTGCTGCTAGAAAGAAAATGAGCAGATCAACATATCTAATTAAGACAAAGCTTTCACATTAGATTTTTTTTGTGATAGGATCTCCTGATTATAGAAGGAGAGAGAACTTAATACTTTAGTGAATTCTATTTTGCTATCAAATTTAGATTGAATTGGACTCCTTCTGAAATGTTTAGCAGGAGTATATGAGTCTCATTTCCTCAAGAAAATAGTCTACAAAATATATGAGTGAATATTAAAACAGTTTCACCACGAGAGAACAAGTGGGGCATTGACACTTCTTCACCAGTACACTACTCCTTTAGGATAGATTGCAAACCTCTCATGTATGCACTGGCAATCAGAGGCTGTGTTTCATTGATTTAACTTATACATTTTTTCTTGTTCAAAGGAGGGGTCAATATTTGCATGTATTGGGGAACCATTGAAGAATATCTGTTAAAAGTCTTCCGCTTCAAAATCGCCTTAGTGGAGATCAATCAGAAAGTTAAAACATGGTGATTGATACGAGTGTTTTCAGGGTCTTTTGATTGCTTTTTTTTGTTCCTACTTAACTTCTTTAAGCACTTCAGCCTATCAATGTGTTTCTTTCTTCTGTGAAGGGTGAGCACTGCAGACATATCTGAAATAGTTTTGATTAATGTGCCTGAAGCTTTGAAAACCTCTGATGGAACCTTGACTGGCTACTCTCTAAACAGATATTTTTTTTTTAACGTGAGTAGTCTTTATTAATTTTCCCTATTCCACATATTTTTTTCTATGTTAGGATTGTATTTGGTCTGGCTTCTGATATCTTATTTCAGTCATTTGACATCTGAGTTAGAACAAGGAAGATGATGTACCCAACCCTTGAGGATGTTTCGTTTGGTTGGAGGTCCAAGAATATCCTATCAAATGAAGTTAAGGGAAGCTGAGCTTTCTTTGGGAAGATCTGAATTTGTACCACAAACTCTTTTGAGAGTCAAGGGCCACCACGCAGAAATTTTACTCCTTGGATCTGCTTCTTCCAATAAACTTGTGACAGAGGACAGGATTAAAACTGACAAGCCTCTTGATAGTAAAAAAAATGTTCTACCAGCATATTCGATGCCCCTCTGGAGAACTAATATTAATGAGCAATTTGCAGTTCTATGGGAAGTAGGAGGGCATTCAGCATGGCCTGCTGGTGAGTGCAGTCCTAAAGAGGGAGCATTAGAGGTAAGTTTTGATGCTTATGTCTGCATAAAGGGGCCTTCATTACCCGGTGGATATTTTCTTCCAAGACAAATTGAAAGGCGCTGTAGTATGGCTCGAAGAAAGGTAGAAGAATTATGTGCTTCAGAATATTTTTTGTGGCTTGAACTTCCCTTTTGCTTTTGTTTGTGAAAAAGTGTCCATATGAAAGACTTCCAAAGCAAGGTCAGATGAAAGGAGTGCTTTCACTTGTCCCTCATAGGATTAATTCCACTCTAAGTGATCCCAGGGTAATGCAGAAAATGATGTCTCTGCCTGGAAACCTCCCTCCATCTCTTTGGAGTAAGAGAGAATGGAAGAGGAAGAAGAGTGGTATTGTGTGATCCTGTCATTTACTGAGGAAGCCAGAAGGGCTGAAGTACTTCCGCTTTACCTCTGACACATTATTACCTTGGATTTCATTTTTGGAGCAGAGCTGTTTGCTGTCAAACTTGAATCTGATCTGAGCTAACTAAACTAGGCAAATGAACTTGTTCCACCTCAAGCAGAAGAGTCAAACATATTAAGGCTTTTGTAGAATGCTTCAAGAGGACTGTAGCCTGCAAACACCTCATTGTTTCTAACAGCCATAAATTTCCATATATTTTATCAAATAAAGGACATACATAGACAGCTGTTGTGATACCCTTAGAGAACAGACAAGGTCTTGGCTGATAGCAGCAACAGAACAGTGAAAAGCTGGCCCAGTTGCTGCATCTGTTTTCCAGAGAGAACCACACTGGAAGAATTTTGAACAACTATAACAGAAAAAAAAAAAAACAAAACCCTAATATTACTCTAAAACAGAAACTTATTGCTTAACTATAACAACTCCAACAGCTGCCTCCCTACTGAAGGGGTTTAAGAGGAATTCAATATTTACCACAGTATCACAGTATCACAGTATCATAAGGTTGGAAAGGACCTCTGAGATCATCAAGTCCAGCCTATATCCTAACACTAACACCAACACTAACACCAACCCATCATCTAAACCATGGCACTCAGTGCCTCATCCAGTCTCCCTTTAAACACCTCCAGGGTCGGTGACTCCACCACCTCCCTGGGCAGCCCATTCCAATGGCCAATCACCCTTTCAGTGAAGAATTTTTTCCTCATATCAAGTCTAAACTTTCCCTGACGAAGCTTAAGTCCATGCCCTCTGGTTCTGCCACTGGCCACCTGAGAGAAGAGACCAACCCCTGCCCGACTACAACCTCCTTTTAGGTAGTTATAGAGAGCAATGAGGTCTCCCCTGAGCCTCCTCTTCTCCAGGCTAAACAGCCCCAATTCCCTCAGTCGCTCCTCATAGGGCTTGTGCTCCAGCCCCTTCACCATCTTCGTTGCCCTCCTCTGAACACATTCCAGTATCCTAACATCTTTCCCAAATTGGGGGGCCCAGAACTGGACACAGTATTCAAGGTGAGGCCTGACCAGTGCCGAGTACAGGGGGACAATAACTTCTCTGGTCCTGCTTACTACACTATTCCTGATGCAGGTCAGGATGCCATTGGCCTTCTTGGCCACCTGGGCACACTGCTGGCTCATGTTGAGCTTCCTGTCCACCAGCACTCCCAGGTCCTTTTCTGCCTGACTACTCTCTAGCCACTCTGTCCCCAGTCTGTAGCTCTGCATGGGATTGTTGTGTCCAAAATGAAGTACCCGACATTTGGACTTATTAAACATCATCCCATTAGAATCAGCCCATCTGATTCTCCAATCTGTCCAGGTCCCTCTGTAGGGCCATCCTACCCTCTAACAGATCAACTCTTCCTCCCAGCTTGGTATCATCTGCAAATTTGCTGATGATGGACTCAATCCCCTCATCCAAATCGTCAATAAAGATATTAAACAGGACGGGACCCAATACCGATCCCTGGGGGAACACCACTGGTGACCAGCCGCCAACTGGATGAAACACCATTCACCATCACTCTTTGGGCTCGGCCATCCAGCCAATTCCTAACCCAGCACAAAGTGCTCCCATCTAGGCCACGGGCTGCCAGCTTCCCTAGGAGTCTACTGTGGGAGACAGTGTCAAAAGCCTTACTGAAGTCCAGGTATACCACATCCACAGCCTTCCTCTCATCCACCAGGCGAGTCACATGGTCGTAAAAGGAGATCAGGTTGGTCAGGCAGGACCTACCCCTCCTAAATCCATGCTGGCTGGGCCTGATTTCTTGACTGTTCAGCAGGTGCCGCATGATTTCACCCAGGATTATCTGCTCCATGATTTTACCTGGGACCGAGGTCAGGCTGACAGGTCTGTAATTACCTGGATCATCCTTACGGCCCTTCCTATGGATGGGCGTCACATTGGCCAACTTCCAGTCTTCCGGGACCTCTCCAGTGAGCCAGGACTGCTGAAAGATGATGGAGAGCGGCTTAGCAAGCTCATCCGCCAGCTCTCTCATCACCCTAGGATGGATCCCATCCGGCCCCATAGACTTATGAGGGTCCAAGCGGCTCAGCAGGTCTCTAACCTCCTCCTCATGGATTGTAGTAGGGCCATATTTCACCCTGCCCCCATCAACCACTTCAGAGGGCCAACTGTCAAGCAAGCTGACATCCTTGCTGTTAAAAACTGAGGCAAAGAAGGCATTCAGTACCACAGCCTTCTCTGCATCTCTGGTTACTATATTTTCCTCCACATCCAACAAGGAGTGGAGGTCGCTGCCGCCCTTCTTTCTGCCATTGATGTATTTATAAAAACTCTTCCTACTGTCCTTAACAGAAGTGGCCAATCTGAGCTCCAGCTGGGCTTTTTCTTCCCTGATTTTCCTCCTACACGACTTAACAACATCCTTAAACATGACCTGACTTACATCCCCTTCTTTCCAACGATGATACATCCTCTTTTTCTTACTTAGTTCCTTCAGAAGTTCCCTACTCATCCAGGCCGGCCGTCTGCCCCTACGGCTCTTCTTACAACACACAAGGACAGCCCACTCCTGCGCCTGCAAAATTTCATTCTTGAAGTGTATCCAAGCTTCCTGGACCCCCTTGCCACTAAGAGCTATTGCCCAGGGCACTTTCCTGACCAGTTCCTTAAATAATCCAAAATCTGCCCGCCGAAAGTCCAGCATTGATGTTCTGTTCCTGGCTTTTCCTATTACATTGTTTAGAGAGAACTCAATTATCTCATGATCACTACACCCCAGACAGCCTCCGACAACCACATCACCCACCAGCCCTTCTTTGTTTGTAAACAGCAAGTCAAGCAGAGCCTCACCCCTGGTGGGCTCACTCACCAGCTGTGACAAAAAGCAGTCCTCAATACACTCTGAGAACCTTCTGGACTGCCTCCTCTCAGCAGTGTTAAGTTTCCAGCAGATATCTTTAAGGTTAAAGTCTCCTAAAAGAATAAGGGCAGCCGATCTAGAGGAAGCCTCCAGCTGTTTAAACAACAGAAGATCCAAATCCTCCTCCTGGTCGGGCGGTCTGTAGCACACTCCAACCAGGAGGTCAGACTTGACTGCCCCTCTGACTCTTACCCATAGGCACTCAACCCGGTCATCACCAATCTCAACTTCAACAGTATACAGGGTTTCCCTAGTGTAGAGGGCCACCCCTCCACCCCTCTTCTCACGCCTGTCTCTCCTGAAGAGCCTGTAGCCTTCCATGGCAGCACTCCAGTTATGACAGTCGTTCCACCACGTTTCCGTGATGGCAACTATATCATAGCTCTCCCACTGGACCAGGACTTCTAGCTCCTCCTGCTTGTTTCCCATACTGCGTGCATTTGTGTACATGCACTTCAGTTGGGTTACTGACAACCCCCTTTGGGATGGCTCATCCTCCACGGGGACATCTTTGGTGAGCCTAGTAACTCCCCCCTCCCCCGTCATGCCTAGTTTAAAGCCCTCTCAACAAGCCCTGCCAGCTCCTGAGCTAGAATCCTCCTACCCTTCGGAGTTAGACGAGACCCATCGGGGTCAAACAGGCCAGGTGCCGTAAAGGTTTCCCCGTGATCAAAGAACCCAAAATTCCTCTGCCGGCACCAGCCCCTAAGCCATCTATTAACTGCATATATTCTCTTATTCCTGTCTGTATCCATCCCTGCCACCGGGGGAACTGAACAGAACACCACCTGTGCTCCTGCCTTATCTATTGACCGTCCCAGCTCCTGGAGTTCCTTTTTAACTACCCTTGACCCTCTTTTTCGCTAGTTGATCACTACCAGCCTGTACCACCAGAAGCGGGTAATAATCGGAGGGTTTAATTAGGTCCGGGAGTCCCTTGGCGATGTCGTGTACCCGGGCTTGGGGAAGGCAGCAGACTTCCCTATGAGTTGGGTCCATCCTACAAATAGGGCCCTCCGTCCCTTTCAGAAGGGAGTCTCCCACTACAATGACCCTCCTTTTCTTTTTCTTACTTGAAGTCCTGACCCGTCCAATGGGCAATGTGAGGTCAGCCTCTTCAGGTGAGCTCTCTGTCAGACTATCCTCCACCTGAACATCAAATTCCAACTCCCCAAACCTGTTTTGGAGGGGCAGCTGGAAAGGTGGCATTTGAAAGGGAGGTCTATAACCCCCACGAGAGCAGACCTGCTCCCAGTCCTCCTCACCAGTCAGGTCACTCTCCTTACCCTGTTGATGAGGAATATGGCATTCCTCAGCCTCCTAGGGAGGATTACTGATTTGGCACTTTTTTTGGTGTTTATGTCATCAAAAATATGGCAAAAGAGAAAACATGAATTTATATAGCATTAACAACACAGTTGTTCTAAAGTAGTGATAATTTTTCTTTCTGCACGAATCATGGTGTAGGAAAGGAAGTGTGGAACAGCAGAGACATTAGAAGGTTTACAGAATGTGTCTATCATATGCTTTCAGTTGAGCTTCGACATTTTACCAGTAGAATGGATTAAACCTTTCAGTACAAGATCTCCAGCATCATTCCTTAAAAAAGGTTAGGGATGTTCAGCCCTGAAGGAGAAATCCAGGAACGGAGTAGCCAAGTAACAGATCTATTCCATTTCCAGATCATTACTGACATGTTTTCCTACGGAAAAATACAACCAAGCTTTCGTATAAATTTCATACGAGATAAGCATTCCCTTCTGCTGAAGGATGTGTCCATATCGAAGATGCACTGACCATTTTAACAAAAGCCTTAAATATTTGATTAATACCTTAAGGTAATTCCTGTGTTAAAAGCTTGATCCATTGAACTGTTTCAGTTACATTCTGTGCCTTCATGCTTTTTGATAGCAAAATAGCCTAATCTGAACTCACAGTTTTGTTAATAAGAAGCAGTGAGTCTTGAACATCCCGTAAAAGAAACCATATTTGTATGAACTCAGTGGACAAATTCTAAGAAAGCCGTGAGGTAAAACACAAAACAAGCCGATGGGCGCTAAGCCATGTGCTGCATCAGAATCTCCGGTTTATGTCATCTGCCATGGGAAAAGTATAAAGAAACAGTAATTTATACAGCCTCAGGATACGTGATGGTAATCTAGAAAAGAGAAATGATTTACCAGAGGTAAAATTGCACATCAGAAGAGCACAACATCACCTTTATGGCTATTCCCTTGTGCACCTGGTGCTGTGCTTGGGCATGACGTGCCACCTACCTGGGGTTGCTTCTAACATCATATCCCTAGCCTGTCACAGTCCTGCTGGAGTGCACCATGACAGTCAAGAAAATGCACAACTCATTGAATTTGTGTTAACCAATACTGACACCACGTGGGTGCGTGGCAATGGGAGGAGACCTCTTTCTAGGGCTTCTCTTGTGTCTGTCCACTCACTGACTGTAGTACTAACAATCCCTGTGATTTTTAAGATAATTTGTTAATACTTTGCATCTTGAGAAGCCAGCATTTAAGTAACAAAATCTGAGCCTTTGCTTCTGTTTTCCTTCAAAAATTCCCACTGTTCCTTCATGTTACAGACAAAATTAACAGGTTATTCAGGGTTGGTAATGACACCCCATTGATTCACCTGCATAGTCAGTGGCATTTCAACTATGAAGGAAATAACATGGCCATGAAGGTGCCAGGTTGGATTCACAGTTTACTGTTGAGAATAGAAGCAAAGATTTGCTGCCCATTTACCCCTGCTAAAGACATTGCTTGTCATTCAGAAAGAGACAAGGTAGCATGCCAGTTTCACAATCACAACTCCACATAGAACAACATACTCTTGGGAAAGTTCACATCTAACTCAGACTGAACCAGATATGGAGACTCTCCAGTTTTTATTATTTTTTATTTTTACTAGTGATTTAAAATAGATTTAATTTTGGCTAGCTGTGTCTCTCTGACATGTTGAGATTGCTTTTATAATTTATCAAAGCTCCTTAAGGATGTTCAATCTGAGCTGCCTGCAGCTTTTTTACAGTTAGTACAGTAGCGTGCAGCAGTAGAGAGATATTGCTGTATATGTTCTACATTAAATATCAGACAGGGTAATCCATAAATAACTTGGCAGTTAAAAAGCTTGTGACAGCTTTAGAGTACACAAACAGGCAAGATGCATGCTTGTGGCAAGAGGATGTAAAATTTAAAGTGAGACGAGTCTATGATTTTGATGTCCATGTCTATCAAAATAATTTGAAATTCAGTAGAGAAATCACCAGATTTATCTAACAAATTGGTTCAGCATAGTCAGTGTTTGCAGAGCTAATCTATTCCTGCTGCACAGTGCAAAGAACACTTTTCATATTTCTATAGAATGTCCCAATCACTCTATGCAGTCCCTGCAATACACGTTTTGAAACCCCACTTCATGCTACTTATGGGATGAACCTATTCTCAATGCAGGAACCACAATTGCTGTTAATGATTAATTAGTATCTGGTCTTGAATACAAAATGCAGTAGACATGCAATGAGAGAGAGAAAAGACAAGCAATGATGAATGATAATGTTTCCGGTTTGTGTGTTGATTTTTATTTACAATTTCGTGGCTCAAAGAAGAAAAACATCCCCCAAGTTTAATCTGTCTCTGAAAATTTGTGCAATTCTAAATAAATATGAAGTTATTAGTTGCCTATTTTGACGAAGACCTACAGCACAATAAAATGTAGGTAAAGTAGATGATAATACTGTCTCCATACATGCACGTGTGCGTGTTTGACTGTACATGAAATCAAATACGACTCAAATCAGAGAGGAAACCTCTTCAGGGCGTGACAATGCAAACCTCATGAAGCCAGTGTGAGCTCTTAGGAACCACCATAGCTGAAGAAGAGGCTGCTAATATCACCACTCTGCACACAATCAGTGTTTGATCAATGACACCTGGAAGGATGAAATGTAGATAGCCCAAACTCTAATTCTTTTCTTGAGTAATTAGGCCTCAATTCCAGCACAATAATGAACTCAAAGTCCAGCAGATCATTTTGGCTTATCTGTTTGCTAATTACAGTCTTAATTGTGTCAATAGGTGTTTGAGCCTGCACTAATTCGGTCTCTTCAATTTTACATTCGTCTCCTGACTTTTACAGCCATCACATTTTGTGCTTTCTTTAGTAGGCTAGGGAAGAAGAATGTGGGATTTTTGGGTGCTGAGATTAGAGGAAAATGAGAAACAAATTGGAGTATAAAGCTTATGGGAGGGATGCAGGTTGCAGTCACAGATATGCTGCATCTGAAAGAACAAGAGCAAAGCCCAGCTATATGCAGGCTGGTGCCATACAGAAAGTATACTATGCTTCCAGGTGTTTAAAATCATTAGACCACATTCACTTTGGGCTACAGAGAGTAACATTTTACTATCCTGCCTGCTTGCTTCTAGATCTCCAATTATAAAGGAAAAAAAACCCCACTGGTTGGCCCTAGTCTTGAAAAGACAAGAAAAGATTATTTTAACTGTTCTGTGTTTCACATTGTTCATGCCTGCCATGGTGTTATTTCTGATTCCCCTTGAACTTCAAAGGGATACATGACCCTTGCCATTATACTCAACTTATACAAAAGAACAAACAGAGCCTTTGACCCCTGTAAGAGTTGGTCCAAAGAACGATATTTGTCTCAACGTTGCCATCAGGGACTTGGAGAAACACCAAGAAGCAAACACCCTGAAAGAAACAACTGTGTGGTGCAGGAAGCACTGTGCTGTTCTCCGATACCTGGGACTGTAAGTCACAATGGAGATAGGGTCACATAACTTCTGTCCAGAAGATGGATTTCTTCTATTCTTGGTCAAAAGCTACCCACCTCCTCCCCAGCTCTGAGGAAAATTTCTCCCAAAACCACATCTACTGGGCCTGGGCAGTTAAGTTTTGACAAGAGAGAACTTCTTCGGGCCTGTGCAGCTAAGTTTTGGCAAGTGAAGTGACAACCTTTTTGAGGCAGAGAATGGCAAAAATCCCTGGGACAGAGGAGGAGCAAGGTGTGTTACTTGACCTAAAAGATGATTCCTTAGCAGCCAAGCAACCATTGATAATGACGTGGAAGGACCAACGGAATGCTGCCTGGACCTGCGACCCTAGGGATGCCTTGGATCTGTGGTTGTAGCTATCATCCTCTTTCCTCCCTTTGCTTTACCTCTCCTTTCCTTTCCTATCACTCTTACTGTCTGTCACATGCTGTTTTATGGGCAAAGCAATAAAATTGCACTGTTTGATTGAAGCATAACCCCTTGTAGTGGATTGACTTTTGATCCACGGAAGTATTCCATATGTTCCTTAAAGGTAACCTGACATATAAATAGGGGGTAGATAAGAGAGTACACTCACTTCTTCTTCCAGCAAGGCTGGGGAGCAGAAGGTCCCAGCCTTGGTCCTGTCTCCTGCCGAGCCTGCGGAAAAATTTTTAGTGGCTTGGATTTGGCCATCCAGGTCTCCACGAGGGAGATGGAGTGGTAAGATTTCATTTATTCTTTACTTTGTTAGTTACTGGGTGTTATAGTTGTATGCAGGGTGTTACATAGATCCTTTTCATCCTTTTTCCTGTTTCCCTTCCCCTCTTCCCTTGCTCCTTTTCATATCCTTGTAGTGGAGTTGTTTGTATTTAGAAAAATACAGAAATACATACATTTAATGTGATTTTGGTTTTTTTCAGTAGTTCTTTTTTTCCTTTGAAAGGGGGGAAGTTCTGGGAGAGAGGCAGACTGAGCGGTTGGAGCTTGAGAAAGCTAGCTCAAACCAGCTCACCCCTTTGCGTGGTCGTCTTGATTTTTGCACTTCGAGATCACGGTAAATGAACTATCGTGCATCCACCTATTGGACAATGACACCCCCATATACGCATCTGCCTATTGACTTTTAAGAAATGAAAACCAGTCTTTTAAAGTATTGCTCTCATATTACTTTATTGGTCTAGGAAACCCGTGCTGTCCCTGAACTGTAATCTTAAATCTAACTGGGATGTATCATAGATATTTTTGGAAAATATCTGCTTAAGCTTGGGCAGTCATGGCAACAAATCATGTTTCTTCACGAGGAAAACAACAGCACAATACTAGAGTCTGCTGAGGATATAGTTCACTTCATGGTACCATAATTTAACTTATAATAACTATAGGTTGTATTTAGCATTTTTTTAATGAAGAACTGAAAATAAAAATTTGGACCAGACATCATGAAACTGTCATGATTTGGCTTTCCAGCATAGTTGTGCCTATGGATTTCTCCTCAAACTGACTAGAGTATCTGCTTATCTGCTTATCCTGATTGCTTTAAGGGACTTCTGCGAAATATATCAATTCTTGTAACATACTGAAGATGGAAAAATGGCTTGTTGGGATTAAGGTGAGGCCAGTTTATTTTCTGCCTGTGAAAGCGGACTGTAATTATAATCAAAAGTATAAGGAAAATGCATTTAACCAATGAACTAATTATCCCCTCTTGCTGCTGGTCCATTTACCATATGTTATGATTAAGTGAGTCAGAAAAAAAGACTACCTATACAAACACAGGCACAAAAACACACACCGTAGTTTGCTACTAATCAGTGGACAACACAAAGGCAAAAGTCCCCTAAATTTTGCACTTCCTCCCTGCTTGTGTCTAGGCTTCCATCAGCCTTGCCACGTATATGCTGTCTTTTGGAGTCTGGAAGACACCTTGAACACTTCTTTTTCCACAAGAATAATCTGAAATGCCATAAATGCACAGTAATTAGGGCCATGATATTTCTTCTGGGACTGTACTCTCTTTTTCTTAAGTTCCATCCTCTCCATAGATCTCATCATAAAATCACTACACCACTGATGCCATCATCACTCTGTAAATATCTCTGGGGTAAAAGTGAAAAAGAGACTAAGAGAGATATAACCTTGCTAGTTAGTAAGGATACACAGGTCCTTATGTTGCTGATGTATATTTGTGACTAATTTCAAGTACAGTCGTATTTTTATGGAAATGTGTGGGATAAGACCAGAACGTACAGCGGTAGTCCCTGTTCATTTGACTGGTCAAAAAAACAGAATGTCCTTTCCTTGTTCTGTTAACTGGTGTAGATATTGCCACAGAGGCATGAAGAAACAGCAACTCATCCCATCCCCAACCTCACCCACTAGTTTCTGTAATCTCCTGATGACAACATGCAACTGGGTGTAAGGAAGTTCATAGTATCACTACACAGGACCAGAGGAACTCAAGTCTACCTATGAATTTCACTTCTGAAATGAGTTCTTAAACATGAAACACATAAAGATCCAAAAAATGTGGTCTGATAGAGGTCTCTTGGACGCAGGTTAAAACAAGCTTTCTGTCTCAGCTCTCAATAGACATGGCATCTATGTTACTGAAAACACAGTTTAAAGATAGAGATATTTAAGCGGATTTAACGTCTAGGAGGAAGGGTTGTATACAGAAATATAATTTTTTTCCTAGAACCTGTATAATGCAGAAAACAGGAGTTTTGCTGCTTCAAGGTCTTATTCATTCAATCGGTAAAAAAAATCTCCCTGTTAAAGGGCTGTTAGGGCTTTTTTAGCCAACAGTTCAAGCCAATGGTGTTTTAGCCAACAGTATGCTATGGCAGCTGAGAGGGCCAACTATGTCCTGGAGTGTATCAAGCACGGCATTGCCTGTGTGTCAAGAGACATGATTGTCCCTCTCTGTTCTGTACTGGTGTGGCCCCACCTCAAATATTTTGTTCAGTTTTGGGCACCACAGTATAAAAAGGATACAAAACTACTGGAGAGTGTCCAGAGGAGGCCACAAGGCTGGTGAAAGGTCTAGAGAGGAAGTCGTATTAGGAGTGGCTGAAGTCACTTTGTCTTTTCAGCCTGGAGAAGAGGTGACTCAGAGGGGATATCATAGCCTTCTCACAAGGGAGGGGAGGTGAAACAGGTGCTGATTTCTTTTCTCTTGCAACCTATGACAGGACTAGAATAGGACTAGAGGTAAATGGCAGGAAGATATGGCAGAGGAGGTTTACAGTGGTTATCAGGAAGAGGCTCTTCACTCAGCGGGTGATGGAGCACTGGAACAAGTCTGCCAGCATTCAAGAAGCCTTTGGACAATGCCCTCAGCTACATGGTGTGAAGGTTGGGAGTGTCCAATGTAGAGACAAGAGCTGGATTGTGTGATCCTTTTGGAGCCCTTACAACCCGGGTAATTCTATGATTCTCTGATTACTTTATCTAATAATTACTGATTCTGTAAGTCTGAGCTGGTTTGCATACTTCAAACAGAAGGACAGTCTGAATCTACTACTGTCTTTCATATAGCTTATCAATTCTCTGGTTTCATACTTGACAATATTTAATTCTACTTCTCTTTATCACTGTCATCGTTTTTGCCTCATGCTACATGGACATTAGGATTTGGGGAACTTCCTTTTTCAAGAACCACAAAAAGTACAGACAAAAGGAAGCAAAGATTTTATTGACATTTCTTTACACAGACACAAGGTACACAAAATGCCACGATAAAGCATATGTAGAAAAATAGTAGAATCATATTGGCACTGATGACTGTTTATTATTATTAATATTATTATTAATATCATCATATTATTATACAGGTTTCATCATAACCATAATAAATAAGCATTAAAATTTCACAGTGGCATTATGAGCTTTACATTCATGATCTTGTTTGTACAAGGAACCATGTCAGATTTCTTCAGCTTTTTTGTATGACCATGATTCTAAGTAGTAGATTTAAAAATTAAAAGCCCTTTCCCTTAACGTATAAGGATCTGTCCACATTATTCCATTGACTTGATCCCTTGGAGAGGTCTGCATTTGTCTAAAAAGATGTTACTTTTAAAATATTATTGGCCAACTGGAAAATTGGCCTTAAAAAGAACCCAGAACACTTGCTATCTTCTGCTGGTCCGACTGCGAGATGCTGTGAATGCCAGTGGCTGCCATTTGGCAAGATTCTTTGGCTGTATAAACAGCTTTATTAGGATAATCCACTTGGGGAATTTAGTCCAATATACCAAGAGTGCGTTTGAGCAACATTTCTCGGGATCAGACCTTCAGTCAAGACCTTGTGAATGCTACTGAATCAGAACATACATTTCAAGAAAACCGATTTGCGGTTCCATTTTCCCTAAAATGTCATGGAATTGGCTCAGCTTTGTTTGTTTCTATTTTATGAGATCAGTTTTGTTTTTTCAATATGAGTCTCAGTAAAATCTTGACAGACATAGTTAAAGAAAATTGAAGACTGTTGCAGTTGACAAATGTTCATTACAGAAAGGGAAATAAATTAAGGAGAGAAAGATGGAGCATGTGTTGTAAATCTTAGTGTCTTAAAAATAAATAAATGAATAAACAGTATGAATTTTCCAAGCTCACAGACTCCAATTATGGACTCTTCTGTCTTACTTGAAGTACGACTTGCGAGAAACATAACTGCCTCAATGAAATGCAATAACATCTCATTTAAAAGTACAGCCTTTAGTGTCACATGACAAATCAGTTGTATTCATGTTCAGACCACAGAAATGATTATAATTAAAAATACCATAGAGTATTCATCTGCAGAGTTCAGACTCAGCATCAAGATACTGACTTTAAATCCAGATTTTCAGAGGGTTGTTTTCACTGTTACATGCACCAGTTATATCACGCATATTACTTGCCCTGAACAATCAACCTTGATGGAAGTACTTGAAGAACAATGTATCTCTGATGCATTGCTTTGTAGTCCATATACACAAACATAGGCATGCATATGAAGGTTAGTATTTTACATCCACTATGGAGGGGTATGAATGATTAGTAAGTTCAGCGGTCGGCCTCTTAGTGTTTTACATGTTTTCATGAAATAACCTTTCAAATTCTTAAAGTCAAAATTAATTACTTGAAACTCAGCCCAAAAGTATGTCAGTTGCATAGCTGAAAAAAACCTATTATTTCTTTAAAAAAAAAAATCCTGTCCTCATCCTTGTTAAGTGAAAACTGGATAAATGGGCTTAAAGAAATTCACTTTTAGAGCTACTTATGTTTAGGAAATAGTAGGTTTTAATTTTAGAGGGTCTTTTCTTATCACTTGACAAAATAAGTAAAACGTAACACTCTGAAACAGAGGGTAAAGATCTTTACAGAACTGTATACTTGTCCTCTGAATTCTATCCCACATATCAGTTGAGGAGCAATAAAGGTTCAATTTTAGGGGTTAGCATTGCCCTGAGGATTAATCCAGTAGTATAATGTGTTCATTTTAAATAGATATTGTACAACTGAGAAGTTATTTCTGATGACTTTGCTGATTTTAACTATTAAAAAGTTAGAGCCTGATTTTGAGGGTTACAATTTTAATACACTTCAAAGAGAGTTTCATCAAAGTTTCCAAGACTCTCAGACTAAGATAATGGTTTCAGAGCCAAAACCTAAGTAATTATGTTTGTACATTGCATACAGAGAAAGACATGACATCAATCAATACCTGGCTCACGTAAATGTCTTATTTGTTATATAAACCAGAATTTTCTAATCTTAAGTGCCTGGGTACAATCAAAATTTAGAGTGAGGAACAGAGGGTTAAGAAAACAGTCAAGATTCATCTGTTTCCTTGATTTTCCTATATTAGAATTCAGTTACCATATGCTCCCTTTAAACAAAAAAAAGAATACCCCTCGGTAGGCAAATCTTCCCAGTTAACTTTTGTATTGTTTACTGAAAGTAATTCTGTCTATAGAGAATACTTAATTGTTTGATATCTCAGATGCTGTGGCTAATTGTCTAAGTATAAGTTGAAAGTTGAGATTTAAGTTCAGAATTGTTTTTCTTTTTAAAAAAGGGCTTAAATACATATTATGGGATTTATGAAGATGACTGTAGCCTAGTCTAAGACTATGGTTAAAAACAACCCTCAGTAATAAAGAGATCGATTGTTCAAGCCCAAGAAATTCAGTCCTGGGTTAAACTGTTCAGTATTTAGGTAAGCTTACAAATGCAAGTAGCAAAACACAGAGATAAATTTCAGTTTATTTCTGATCATTATGTTTCAGACTATAATGATCCATGTTTTGATTTTGATGCAAAATTTTTCCCAATCTTACATTAATATTCTGGATTTTTAGATTTTGGTGAAGTAGATAAGGTTTGAGAAACTGTTCTTTCTTGTTTTCGCCATCATTACTGCCAACTTGGTGGGAGTATATTCTTATCATAGACAGAAGGAGGGTTCATTCTACATCATTGCTGTCTCCCATCCTTTATATATCAATCAGAGCTATATCTGGACTCTTAGCCATATGGAGAACCTAACGGGCATGGGACAAACGCTGATGTACCTTCTTTCTTGGCAAAACAAACACAGTGGAAATATACCTAGCGAACAGTAGAAATTACTAGTGATTATTTGGTGTGGGGTTTTTTTTCCAGAAAGGTAGTCACAAAGAGGTACTATGGTTTGTCTAGACTGATCTCCCTCATACTTCATAAGAAGATTTAATAGCAGAAAAAAGAAATAGCTGGCTTTCCAAACTGGATACATAGTATAATACATACAAGTCTAAAGTCAGTAAGAAGAGAGGCAAAGCTGATAAATTATTGGTCTATCAGCTTAACAAATGAATGCTTCATTGAAAAGGATGGATGTCAAAGAAAATTTAAAAATGCTGACAAGCTTCCTTTCTCAGGAGATAGGGCAACTCAATTTGACATGTTACATTGACTGCAGAAACCATGGAGGTGGGAGATAATACACTTCAAATTCAAGACTGCTTAGATAAGGTTAGTCAAGGAATGGTGTGCCAAGAGGCTGACAAATCACTGTACAAAGTAATCTCTCTCCTCTAAAGAGGTGGATGAAGCCAGCAAACCGCTCCTTCACAGGAGCTCTGGAGGATAACCAAAGGAAACTCTTCCAAAAGGAACAGAAAACTGTTAGATTCGACAATCCCCGCTGGCTTCTAAGTATGGTTTGACACCTGTGCATTGCAGATGGGAACATGCTTCCATTAAATATGTGAGCATAACATATACTCCACAAGGAAAAAGGCATTTTGTGTATACATATGTATGTAGAGTGGATTCCGCACGGGGTATCCCACACATATGATATACAAGAACCACATTTTGTATTGTCATTTTAACCAAAAGTGATGACACACCTTAGAGAAAAACAGCTTTCACAGCCTCTTCTTCAGCCTTTCCAGTGCAGGTAGCTGCATGTATCATAGTGTATCAGAAATGTCTTGACACCTTTCCACAGCTAGGAATAAAACAGGTAGTCTTACAGATATAAAAATAGCAAAGAGTAAGTGAGCATTTCTCCTGTGTTAGGACAGGTAGATTTCTACTAGCACTTACAGATTTAGGAAGGAATGGAAATATTAAATTAGTTGCTAGAAACTACCATGAAAATTGAAATATTGGGACTTTCAGCATCATAAGCTATGTACTTATTAACGTAACACCATTTATAGGAAGTACAGAATAAGTAACTCTGTCACAGTTCTCAAACCACCCACTCCAAAAAAAAGGAGGTTTGTGCGATTTGTCTTTTATGTGGGGAAGATTTTTTTGTCCCTTTGGATGAGCTGTTTTTGTTCATAGCTCATAGCTTTCAAAGGCTGAAAGGCATGCTGGATTGTAATAAGTGTACTACTATTCACTGTGTCAAAATTTCATATTTTCAGAGGCAGAAGCTATGTAAAGATCTGCAGCCCCCTGTATATAGCCAATGTATTTCTAGCACATATAGGTATGTGTGAAAATCAGCGTTAGATGGATGTGGTTAATTTGCTACACAGATAACAGGATCTTGCAGCATTTTGGGTGAAAGTACAGTTGAATTCAAGTTTCAAGGTTGTAATAGAAGTTCATTTAGTCTGACCTTTTGCATAAGAGTTTATATATATTTATTCTTTATGCTTTTATCCTAGCAGAAAAGGACTGACTCATCTACATTTAAAGCAGCTCTACACCGTTTAAACTGTTTTCATAAGCACTTCTATTCAGTGCATGGATTTCTCATAGAGAAGTGCATATGTATTATATAGTCTTATTAAAATAGAGAAGAAAAAGCAGTAGCAGCTCGTTCAGACCAGAAACTATCAGGAAGCAACGTGCCGTAGACTTGATGATCACAAGGTAAGGGATCATCCCTGTCTGTTGTGAAAGGATGGAGCAGACTTACATGAGGCTTTATCATTACATTTGCCTAAAGTTTACCAGTGACTAAGATCACCTCAAAAAAGATGTGCAAAACCAGAAGGGAAAAAATTAGCTTTGCAGTCAGCATGTCAAAGGTGCAATGTGGGGACCCTGTTTTATGTGCTGAAAAAAAGGGCCCATAAACGGTGTTGATATGCCATGGGTCACAACTCTTTTCCTTTGCTAGTGCCATTACCCTAACCAAGACAGCACAGGAACAGGAAGCAAAGGCGAACTTATAAGGCAATGCAAGCAGGAAGCTTGAGAATTGTGGAAAGCAGAGAACAGCTTCAGCTCTTCAGATTAGAACCTGAGATAGGAAGAGGATGTGATGAGAACCAAAAAACAGTGTGCCCTTCGTGCACAGGAAAAATATACTAATTTGCACCAATACTATCATCCCAGGAAGTCTGCCAGTACCTGGAGTTTTCTAAACCCAGTTCAAAGTTAAGAAATTTAAAAGAGCCCAGCAAAGGGCTACCAAGATGGTGAGGAGTCTAAGCACATGGCTTATGAGGAGAGGTTGATTGTTAGGCTTGTTTACTCTGAGAAAGAGGAGACCAAGTGACATCCTAAGAACTGTCTGCAGGTATTGAAAAGGGAGTTAGGAACACAATAGAAGCAAGATCTTCCTTGTGGTGGTATAATAAAAGTTAGCAGATAGAAGTTGCAGCTTTGGAAGTTTGATTTGGATTTTTAAATTTATTTTATTTTTATTTAGGAGTCATGTACAGCAGTTTAAAAGGTAATCCAGAGAAGCTGTGTTATGTCCCTCACTAGATGTTTTCAAGAGTCAGCAAGACAAACACTTGGCTGATCTTGCCATGATGCTCATAATAATCCTGCCTTGAACAGGACTTAGACTGGTTGACTTTCAGTAGCTTCTTCTGAAACAAAGTATTCTGTGATCTGTAATATATTTGGCTAGAAGGATAACAGTTCCCACAGAAAGGGCCGATAAAATTTATTAGAATGAATGTGTGAACCTATGTACTCCTGGATAAGTGGAATGGCAGTGTTGAGTATATTTGTTGTCCATATTGACTTCAGAGTCTGGAGCAAAGACTACCAACTGAATATTCACTGTGGCAAAAAAACTCTGTGTATGACTATATATTGCACTCTAATGATATTAAAAGCTTTTAATGTATATCAGAATGAGCCTCTTGGAGCAGGCCTATGAAACTTTAAGTACCAATAGTTACAGTTTTCCTTTTTTTTCCTTTGTAAGGGTATACCCCTCATTTAACTCTGTAATTTCAAAGAGATGCTAATCACATGCATGAAAGTTGTTTCTTTAATTTGTAGATTTCTGTTCTGAGTAACCATGAATGTTACTATGCAAAGCAGACTGGAGTAAATGAGTGTGAATGGATCACAACACTTATCTAGAATTAGCAAAAAAATCTTCTGCCCATTACAAACCCCAGATTAACCAGGGGATCTGTATTTCCTCTTCCCACTAAGGATTCATGAAATGTAAGCTTGAATTCTGGAGAAAGTTCTGTTGGGTCACTTAATGAAAACCCCACATTACACACATAAAATGCAGTTTGAAGGACTCGATTTGTACAAATTTGTCATCATTTAACCCCCAGTAGGGAACTAAACACCACACAGTTGTTCAATGTGATGAGGGAGAGAGTAGGAAAGTGCCAAAACTCGGGGATTGAGATAAAAGTAGTTTAATAATAAAAAAAGGAGGTTGTGAGACAAAAAAAAGATAGGTTAAAAAAACTAACAAGCAAAAACCAAACATCAACAAGATAAACAAGCGATAAAAAAAAAAAGTGCTCATCACCAACTGGCTGATACCCACTTATTCCCTGAGCATTGACAGCACCAGCCAACTTCCAACCTCTCCCAATTTTATTGATGAGTATGACAAAATACGGTATGGAATATCCGTTTGGTCAGTTAGGGTTTGCTGTCCCAGCTATGTCATCTCCCATCTTCTGGTGCAACCCCTGTCTACTCACTGGTGGGATTGGGGTGAGGAGCAGAATGGCCTTGACTCTGTAAGTTTCATAATGAAAACATCCCAGCATTAACAACACTGTTTTCAGCACAAATAGAAAATACATCCCTATACAAACTACTGCAAAGAAATTTAACTGTACCCAGTCAAACCCAGTACAACCTAAAACTACCCATAGTACTTCAGAGGATAGTAGAAAGTAACTGCCTTCATTAGGTAATTAGATGACTTTGGAGTTTTACATGATGGAAGGACAGAGGGATAAAGAGAGGAGGAACTCGTGGAAGACGTAAGCAAAATAAAAGCAGGCGATGTAGTCAGATCAGGAAAACTGACGATGAAAACTTGGGAATATCTGAACAAAGCAGAATAATAGCTTAGGGCACTTTAGGCTACACAAAGAAATGCAAAAACAGAGGAAGAGGTACAATCTTGCTATGGTCCAATTTGATCCAAAAAGCAAAACAAACCAGAGAACAGCATACTGTAGTTAAAGTCCCAGACTATATGACTCAAAACATTAATGGACTTTTATTTACTTCAGTGATTATCTGTGCACAAAGTAGTACTATATTTCATGAAGTTCCTGAGACTTCAGTACTGTAGCTTGCCGTAAAACAACTGCATTAAAGTATGAGAATGCGTAGGCTGAACTCTGACTCGAACAAACCTGGATGTATATTGATTATGCCTGAAAATAATTCAACGATTATAAACCCACTGGAATTTTGGGGAAGAGTGTAAATAAATATTTAAGAGTGAGCTAGAAATTATCAACTACTTAACAACATTCAAAATCAAAATTACTGACCATATGTATTAAAATAAAACAAAACTCTCCATAGCATTTCTCCATGGATGTGGCGAAATCTAAATGACTAGATGGAGTGAAATATGTTAGACTATTATAACGATAAACTTTGAATGGAAATTTAAGTCTACAAAGATGATATTAATTCAGTAGGCTGACATATATTGGCATGTTGAGACTGTTGCAGAAGTGCCCCATGACTATTCATTATATATGAAGTTTCATGGGATATTTGCATAAACCTTCAGAAGGGTCTAACCCTGTTATTAGAAATTCTCACCTTTCTCCTGCATCAATACCGACTATTTCAAATGAAGAGCCAGAAAGGAAGAAATCTTTCTTTTAACATGCAGAAATCAGCAGAAGAACCTACAAATTCTAATGAAATCTTTGGCTTGAATTCCTACTTTACACATAGTCTTGTGATAGATATGTCTTTCAAGCATGACTCTTCTCTGGCAAGGGAACAGTGAAGAGGATCCATCAACAGATATTTATGAAGTACTTGGAAGTAAAATTTTGCTCAGTATTCCTGTTAGTAATTTCCAAAGCTCTATACCAAGGTTCAAAGCTTTTAGAATACAATGCTTTAAAGATAAGCAACATTAACTTTCTCCATTTCCACTGGACAGACCTTGCTCTGAAAACAAATTAACAATTTTGTTAAGGAGAAAATGGATATCCATTGAAGCCTGGGAAAAGACCCATTTCTTGACAAATTTTAAAGGAGCCTGATTCATCTTTTAGTTTTTGCTTTTGATCAGGTTGAACAGTTAAAACTTACATCTAAGTATCAAGAACTGTAGAGCAAATAATTAGAGATGTCCAGTACACAATTGTTGGGCCTCTAAGTTTTGTCTGTGTTTTAGACACTCAAAAAGTGAGTTTTGTAAGTTCCTTGGTCAGGGAAGAGAGGTAAGTAACCCTGAATGCCGCCAAAGATGAAAACAGGATCATTCCTGTAGACTTTCGGTAGTATCTACCTCTCTTCATTGACTCCATAGAGAAATTAAAACTTTTATTTTAGGAGAACAATTCATTTTGCAACTGATTTTTAAACTGAAATTAAACAGGCTAAATTCTATCCTCAAAGTGGAAACATCTCTGAAGGTTTCTCCAGGTTTTATGCAGATCAGCATGCAACTATTATCAGGAGACTGAAAATCACCCCCTCAAAAATCCTCATCCCAACTGTAGAAAGAACAAGATCTTTCATCCCTAATCTACTCACACTTAGTCACTACCACAATTTCTTTCCATTCAAATTCAAGAAACAAACCTTTTGCTTCAGAAGAGATTAACTCTTTTTAAAAGTTGATCTCAATGAGCTCTAGGAGGCCCAAGGTAGAGAAAAGAAATTAATCCAGCTATTAATAAAGGCATGATATCCACTGAATTGTTAAAACAACATTCTTTTCAATGCTTCAATTTTTTAAAAATAGTTATTGTCAATCTTTTTAAAAGCTATAGACTGCTTATATAAAATTTTTATTTAAAGATGAAATGGAGATTGAAAACAAGTCAGGGCATTCTTGTGTCTTTTCACCACGACCTTCTATGTACCTGTCAATAAAACTGGATAATTTTAGCTCTTCTTTCTTCCAGAATTACTGTGTCATTCCAAGCTAAATAACTGTCACTGAAAAAGCGATGACTTCAAGGCCCAGGTGCCATTTCAAAGCACAATATCCCTTCTTTGGGCCTTTCAGTTGGGGATAGAGTGCCTTAAGAGTTCCACCATTGTGCGTAATTCATCTGATCAGTGGTAGGTGCCAAGTAAGTAGATAGCTAAACCTGATATCCTACATAATCAGTGAAAGGAAACAGGCCTAGATAAAATGCAACTGGAAAAGTAAGTTATGTCTGATAAACCACACTCTAAAAGTGTGTCTTTCCTTCCAATAACGGCAAAAGGAGTTAAACTCCCCCTATGAGTCACAAACAGGCATCTACTCTACAATTCCCTAAAGTGAGATGATACTACTCTGTTGATTTTTTTGATTCTTTATAAGGAATTGGCTTCTTAAGGTGAGGGTGGTGAGTCACTGGAATAGGATGCCCAAAGAAATTGTGCATATCCCATCATTGGAAGTGCTCAGGGTCAACATGATTGTTGATCAGGGCAGGGTGTTTGAATTAGATGACATTTAAAGGTCCCTTCCAATCAAAACCATTCTATGATTCTACGAAATTGACCCTTGCTGGTGAACCTTCCTGTCTTCCTTCCTTCTCCCAGTCTTTGTTGTTGATTTTCAAAGCCGAAAGGTCCTCTCTCTTTGCTGCTCTTTTCCTACATGTGGGCTACCATCTTTTCTTCAGAAAACTTACTCATCTGGGCTCTAGCCAATTCTTCATCTTTAACACGGGATACCTGACTTTATTTTTAACTTTAATGCTCAGTAACCAAATGAACTTTACCTGGCGGAGCCAGGAGATCCTCCATGCTGGTTCCAAGACTTCTAGAAGCTAAAGAAACACCCCTGCATTGCTGACTTTTTTATCTTAACTAAAGAATACCGCAGAGGTGAAGGGAGTTTCGCTTCAAATACAGATAACATAAAGCTGGCTCTAGGCATTGACAACCTACAAAAATTTCACTATCCCTCCTCCATTGAAGCTCATGAAAGACTGTCTTACCCTCTGTGAATCTGAGAACTTCATTTACAATTTTAAGCACTGCTCGCATAAATGAATATATGTGCAAACTCACCTCTCTTTCAATGTTTTTCAAAATTTTGTGTTGGCAGATTCCTGAACATTTTTTGGAGGAGCAGCAGACTCATACTACACACTGAAGTTTGCCGATGGTTGGATATTCTTTTTTTTTTCTTGTTTCTCACATGCTACTCAGAAGTCCATGTTTGTGGCTCAAAATGACTACACTACATAACAGTTTCACCTACGTGTTCCATTCTATTTAAAATTCTTTAAACCATTTACCAACAAAGAAGTAAGCTGTGGAAGTGTAACTGGTACTAAAATGTTGAGGCTGAAAAGTGATAAAGAATTCCCAAACAAGAATTGGGAACAAGAAATTCTTGATTTCTGACAATTTATTTGTTGACTATGTAAATTTGTCTTTTAGCTTTAAATTATTAGATTATAAAAGTAAAAAAAAAAAAAAAAAAACCAGAAAATAGCATCAATTTATTTAATTTAAGTACTGAGGTAATAAGTGTTTAAAATACTTGTCAGTATTGAAATACACCCTTTGAGGATCACATGATTTTTAGGTGCGATATAACTTCAAATTTTCAGATGAACTTAATCTCATCCTTTTGTATATTCCTTTTTCTCCTCCTGTTTCAAAAACCTGCCTATGTTTTCAAACCAGTCTTGTTCTTTAGCAGCATTATCCAGTCTGCTACCAACTATTTTCTTGAACTGATTCTGTGTAAGTTTTCTACTTCTCATCTTTTGAAAAAAATTATTTTTACTTTTTGTATGTACAAATATTTCCCTGTTGTTGCAAGGGTTTTAGTTTTCACTTTTGGACTTTCATTTCAGAAATCCCCACTATCTTTATTCGAATTTACTGATGAGATTCTTGATTCCTAAAACAACATTTGCCATTTTATTTACAGTTTTTGTCACAAGATATAGAGGGCTGGTTGCACATTTTTAAACAAATTATGTTGGCATTAAAAAAATGCCTGCCTTCTAAATCAAAAATGTAGAGAATAACTCACTTTCTTTTTTTTTGGAAAAAAAATACTATGGTATTGAAAATTGTCAAAATGTTATGAAAATGTGTAGAGTTATTGAAATGTGTCACTTGAAATCTGATAAGTTTCTATTAAAAATTTAGTGAAAATTGAATAAAAAACATAAAAAAGTGAAAAATTAATACTTTTCCAAACCCTTAAAAACAACTTCTATAACTTTCTATTAATAAAGTTTCATATGTCTCAACCAGCAGTAACCATATAATACTTAAGACTGTATATAGCGCTCCAAATGGGAATTATTACAATATTAATAAAGCACGGCGGAGTAACCTAAGGAGACATCCTTATAGTTTTGAAGCTTTCCTCAATCCCTACCACTCTATGCCTACGGCCTATTTTCATCTGATTGGGTTTTTTAGGGGTATTACTGGCTAGAATTTGAATTTCATATCAGAGTAATAGATTTTTAAAAAATAAAAATTTGTGGGGGTAAATATATAAAATGTTAAAGTAAAAATTGTATCTCTGAGATTATAACAAGCCCAATGATGATCCTCTGTAAAGCAAACAGAAGAAATGTTAGCTGATGCTGCTGATCTTTTACAAGTAATCCAATAGACTTGGTTGGGTAGCTTCCAACTTAAATAAAATTCTTCCAAACTTAAAGTTTTCTTTTTTTTTTAAAGTCAACTGTCAAGATTTCTTCATTCTATGTTAAATATTTCACTCCTTTCCATTACTTGAATGTAATTATGTTACAAATTATTACCAGTATTAGAATCATCAAAATATTTTCTTTCAACAAATGGAAACATTGGAATTTTCTTAAGAGTTTTTCAGACTTCTCAATTCATCACAAAGGAAGCTTTAACCTGAGTTCACATATGCTTGATTCCTCTTGTATTAACTAACCCAAAACTGCTAAAAATGTATAGCTTTGTTAATAGGTAAATAAGCATTGAATCAAGGACATCTAAGCTCCTGGGTTAATATTCAGGAGAAATAGGAATCATATTGGTCCAACCACATTTAGAGAATTAGCCTTCTTATCCTGATGCTGTATTTCAGAAGTGGCTCATGTCTTTATGTGGACAAACAATATAGAAACTGAAGAGTAATATTTATTTCTTCCAAAAGCACCAGTATTTGGAAGCTTGAATGTCTTAAAGGCATAGCACTTTATTCTCTGAAACAGAAGTGGAAATGGAGAGTTTGAAAGTCCCACTTGATCTCATTTCTAACACTGCAGACTTTTAGCTAAGGAATTCTTCTCCACTCAATGAAAAGTTTTACCTCTGTTACCCTGTACTTCAGGCACTATTTGAAGTAGTTGAGTCCTGCCACAAGGAAAAACTTCTCCAGGAAAAGTTCAGAGTCCAGCACAGCAATGTGGGCAGCCCGGCCTATCAATGTGTTGGCGGTGTTTGGCAGAGCATGGAACACATTGTGTCTGATCAAGGTGCAGTCCTTTGCCGCAATCAAAGGCTGAAGCAGGTTGTTGATCATTTCTGCATAAACAGGACCTGCAAAAGAGTTTAGACATCATACTCATATGCCAAAGCTGCCAGATGCCCTCTTTTCTTCCAGTATCCTTTAATTACTGTCACGATGAAAAGAAAATAGAAGCAAGGCAAAAATACAAGAGATGATAGATAGAAAGCAGTTCATTTGAAAGATTTACCAAGTGCCAGCATGTTGTTAATCTAATAGAGGCACTGGTCATTTAAAGAGGTCTGCTAAAGCTGCTAGCATGAAAAGTGAGATGCTCCTCAGCATTTAGCCTCGTTTCCTCTGTGGTGGAAGGAAATACACTTGTTTCCTTCAGGGGAAGACAGTTGGACTCAAGCTGCCTGTGAATTCAAATGTAAAGGGGTCTGGCAAGACATAGAGGTCTATTTGTGTCTCTCTGGGGAATCTAACACAGGAAGAACATCATGCAGATAGTTGATGAGTTTATAAGAACAAAAAAAACACAGGAAACTTGTATTCATAAATGATCTACACTGAATGTAGATACCAATCCTGCTAGGTCAAGCATCACCCTGAGAAACAAGCACTGGAAGAAAGAATTAGCAAATTATCTTTTAATTAATATTCGGGGGTAGATAGAAAGAGCTGTAATTTAGGTAAGATATATTAAGGAAACTATTTATTTTTGGGTTTGGGTGTCTCTTTCTGCTTCGAAAGCGCACCTCCATTTCTAAGTAATCACATATGTGACAGAAGTATGGAATTATACTGGACATTATTTCTACAAGTTGTATCAAACTAAAGCCATGAAGCATCACATAAATCAGAACCTGTTAATTACAAAGGCAGTACTTGGGACAATATACAGACTGAGCTCACAGGAGGTCTAGGCCTCCAATGGCATGACTCCTCTTCTGATTTACAGATTTTACTGCAAACCAATATGATTTTAGATCTGTCCCTTAAATTACCTAGCAATGACCCAAACACAGTTGAAAACAAAGGGAAAACACCCTGACTTTGAATGTGCTGAGAGTTCATTATGTGAAACAAAGGTGTGACAATACTAGTAAATCAGTAGACTACAGAAAACCACTGTCAAGCACTAGTTCTATTATTATCACTTAAAAAAAATAAATTAGAGAGAAAGGAAAGAAGCAGTAAGAAAGTTTTGATTATGGCCTGATTGAAAATTTGTTTTCATCAGACAAAGATCTTATTGAAATTTTTTTATTGATTTCAGTAATTTCCTGTGGGAAGAGAACACTTTCTTCCTTATCAAATAAACATTTGAGTTTTCATCATGCTGATGAAACACCCTTCTAGTATAATTACATCACTTACACAAAAACACAATTCCTCAACAGCTTTGTAAATATAGAAAGGATCTTAGACATACCTGCATGTCTGTCCTTAAGTGCATTTTTGCACATTTCTATTCTTGCTGAATGAAATGGTACATATCTGTCTTGGGGTGAGGCCACTAACACAACATTTTTAAAGTATTGAAGACCTGTGGCAAATACATTAAATGCATTTATCACAATGACGCACAGCAACGAAAATATATACAGTGTCAGCATGACTACTTCACATTCAAACACAGTAGAAAATCTACAGAGCAAAATAAATTATAATAATTAAAATATGCAACATAAGCCTAGTGAGATTCATAATAGCCTAAAACTATTTCTGCCACTTATGCAAACTATTTGTTATTCATCAACACTTATACTAATTGTATGTCAACCAAAAAGCTAAGAACTCTCTTTGCTCAAAAAAATATGCTTGATTAAAACTTAATATTTATATGTCTAAACATTAGAAACACACATATAGCTCTACTAAGTTCAATGACTGGTTTTGGATAAATAAGTGTCCGCAGGAGTGGTGATCACTTGCATTCAAAATAGAGAGAAATATCTTCACTGCTATGATGTCAAAAGACTACATCAGTGTTGAGAGAGTCTTAAGATGCAGTCCCTGCATTCAGCAGTCTCTTGATAAATGCACAGCCGCCTGACCAATGTACATGGACTGGAAATGAGGAATCCTCCCTCTCCCCTAGATGCAATGGGACTACTGTTGGACTGTGGAAACGGGCTCTTGTTGCCTCTCCCACCATCACCGAAATTCAGTATAAAGTAGGAAAATGGACACAGATTATCTAGTCTACTAATCCAGAGAGTAGCCTTAACACAGAAGAGCTGTGGTTTTGACCTTTATCTTTCACTCCCTTTCTTGGGAAAGGGGACCAGAATCAAGTCCTTTGATTTTTAGGTTATCACAGAAAAGCTGACTGTCACCACCACAAAGAATGGTGCTGTTGGCTGCCTTTACCAAGGCTGGCTGAAGCTGTCTATCATTTTCTTCTTGTGCAAACAAACTGACTGAATTTGTGACTTCAGTCTGAGGTAAAAAGGTAGGATAATCAACATATCTAAAACCTTATGTGAAGAAGTTCAATAAGGAATAGTGTTTATTTTTTCTTTCAGGACAAGCATGAGGAGAATTTAAAGAGATTGTAAACTATCAAGGACTTCAACTCTAAGAAGAAAGTCAGAAATTGCTGGAGGCTTAGGAGTTGCCTCGGGAAGTTAACACAACAGTGGTTCAGATATATCTCCCTGTGTTAATTCTCAGTTAGTTTGGGGCGCAGGGTGCTAAGAAGGGGCACCTCTATTTTGACTCATCATGCCAACCCATATATTCCCTTCTGTTTCTACATACTTCTTCAGATTTTTCACCTAAGCGTCTACCTGGATGATTTTGACTTTGAAGACAAACTGCTTCACTTTAAATATCTGCTTTCTGCTTTTGCAGAGACAACACCTTCATTTATAGCTTGACAGTTGTCCAGTCTACAAAGGTAAAAAACATCAAATCCCTTTGACTTAAACACATGCTTGAGAATTCTTTTCTTCAGAAGTTACAATGTGAGCTTCCTGTATAGACCCAATTTTATTTTAACATTATAATAATAAAGCAGACATCAATTATGCTCTACAGAAATTAGAATCAAGGAATCAAAGGTAAAATTTAAATATGTAAATTCAAATAAAGGCAAGATACGGCAGATTCTGCTCATTGATAATGCCATTTAGAATTTTCATAAAATTATGAAATGTACACTTGTCAGACTAAGAATTAAGAAGTTATATTAATCTTAATATAGTCTTTGTTTCCTATTAACAGTGTATTAAAGAATGAAAACAAAAAATCAGGTTATGACCCTGTGACCACATATTTAGCACCAGTTTGCTCACACACATTACTAAAAATAACTCCTATAAGAAAACATTTACTCAAACAGAAGGGTCATGCTTGCTTTCTTTTCTTAAGAAAAGTCTCATTTATTCCATTTACTTATGACAGGCCAAGGAAGAGGCAAAAAGAACTCTACTTAGAAATCATTCTTTCAGTATGAGGCCATACATCTCTCTGTGTAGTACAAAGGTGTCAAAATATACAGGAATAAAATTTGCTTTTCATCTAACACTGTCATATTTCCTAGAGACAAGAGATATTACACTTAAAAATAATAAAAAAAGAAAAAATGGTTTTCATCTAGTAGCATAAATTTAGCAATGCTGGCCTGTCAAGAATGATATTCTTTGCTCGGAAAATATAAACTTGGGTGCATGTTTACTACAGCATGAAGACCTTACTTGCTGCTAGCAGTTTGGCAAATATATTCACTGACAGCTAGTGAGAAAAAAATAAATAGATAAAATAAATATTAGATTTTAAAAAGGGTAACCCTTCTCAAAAGCAAGGGTGTTTAAAGAAAGATCATTAACAAAATGCAGATTTCCTGGAGGACATGGCAATCCAGCACAATCCTTTGCGATAGCCTTTGATATTTACAGAGTCACATCAAGCCCTACTCACCCGTTTTTTGGCTGAGCTGATAGAGGAAGCATTTGCGCAGATCTGCATTGTCTCTAAAGGTCAGTTGCAAAAGTGACCCTGACTTTTTCAGCTTCTGCATGAGCCATAGACCTGGAACACAAATTGGTGCATACTTTTATCCCCTTTACTAATTAGCAAGCACGAGCATTGAAGACATGTCAACAATAAAGATATCGTTCTAACTCAGTATTAAGTCTTTCTTTCCTCTTGTATTGTTAATCAACAGCGAGAAAATACTAAGGGTCTCACTGGATTATCCATGTCATGGTAGCCTAAACACTCAGGAAGGTTGACCTGTGGGGCACTCCATTCCCATAACACTGTGTCTTCTTTAGCCTTGGAGATGTCTCTCTATTGGAAGTATACAGAGAAGTGGAAGAATACAGTGGAAGCAAGGTCGTCTCTCACTGCTGCACACCCTTGGTTTTCCAGGGAGCACTGTGCTGGACGCTATAGTGCATACTGGAAGACACTCTCCTGCATTTTTTCCTGTGTAGATTTGAAGTCTTCAGTAAATATTTTCTTCAACTTCAGTGTACAAGTCATGTTGTTATAATTTATTACTACCTCCATTTGTTGCTCTCTCATGCACTCTGCCATAGACTGCAGTCAGTCGCAGATTTCCCATTAATTCTTACCTGTACTAACCAAAGTACTGTTGTTGTAAAGTGTTCCCAGGTGAGGCCCAGAGAGGGACAGGAAAGTGTGCAACTTGTTGAGGTAATAACGAAACCTGGGGCGAGTTAGCACAGATCGAATAATGATGTTACCAAGGGAATGTCCAATAAAACTGTTGGGAAAGAAAGAACTACATTAACACAAAACTCATTTGAATTAAACATAAGTGGTATAAATTGCTCTCGAGGGAGATCTATCAGGGCTTTCAGTAACGTACTTTAGTCACCATTTCACGTTTTCTCATCCTAGTAAGTACTCTTCCATCTCTAACGATGTAAAAACATCATTTCTCTGGTTCAGTGGATTTTGACACAGTGCACTTTTGGAAAAGCTAATTTGATTGAATGTTGCTCATGTAACTCAAACAGTTATAGGCTATTAATTACCAGATCACCTACCTTATTCGGGATATGGAGAGATTGTACAACTGGATGTGCTGAATAATTTCGTCCAATAAGCGGTCAGTCATTGTATCAAAATCAGCAAAAGTATCAGTCTGGTGAAAAATGTGATGAGACAATGAGTGAAAATATATTGCACTTATTTTAAACTGTTATTATTTTCAAAGTAAAATGCAAGCAGAAATGTAATAATCAGTTCAAATTTTTCCCAGTATCTAGGTCCTGTAAAAGTTGAAGGTCTCCTTTGAAAACAGTCATAAAGTTTCACTTTTGGTTTAAGAGCAAATAGTTTTCAACTAATATTGCAAATTTATTTAAGATAAGTCTTCTTTCTCACTTAGCCATGAACAGTAACATCAATAACAAAAAATCTGGTATAACAGAATTCATTTTGTGATAACATGGCTCAGTGTGGTTCACATAGCTCTTGTTATAGCCCAGGTGTAACTTCACTGTCTTGACTGAGCTCATAGATAAGGCAAGGCAAAATTTTCTGTCACAGAGTCACTTTCGCTCTATATTGTGCCTTCTGGCTTCAAGAACACGATCTGAGAATTTAAGCTGGGACTAGACCAACCCTACAATTTGCAGAGCATGGAAGTAAGAATTACATTATCTCCTGTTGTTGCCTTTTTTTATCTACTGACTTTTCCTCTAACATTGGCATGTGTCGTGGTAGTATAAACCTGGACCTACACTTTATTAACAGTGAGATTAACAATATTAGGCTGAATAATTCCAGAGCATGAATTATGATCATAAAGCAGCCCAGCTTGGCACTGGAGAGAACTACTAATGCCCAGCCATTCTAGAAACTATACTCTGCACATGGAGGAATAGATTTTGGCATTTAGGATTTAAGAGATTACTAAAATTAAGTAGTTTGTAACATTATAGCCTGACATGTGTTATGTTGCTGCCAAGGAGGTAATCACAAAATAGGTTGACCATCTTAATGAAATGCTGTGTGTTTCGTATTCCACAGTTATGAGTAAAATAATGACTGTTAGAGAGAGACAGTTTGTTGCTTGCAATAATATTGCCAGTTATGATCCAACAAAACAAATAATATATTGTCCAGCCTAAAAAATTGCAGGCAGATTTTATTCAGAACTGTGTCATTTGGCAATCCAACAAGAGTCTAAATAAAATTCATAACTAATGAGATACCAGAAAAGCAATCATCAAATATTGGAGCAGCTATTCAGAGCAAGTGTATCAGTAATTAGTGCTTTTGTGATACAACTTGTCTCGTTAATTGCAGTTCTTGCAAAGGAAAACATGAGCTTATCCGCTTCGCAATACAGACTTAAAATAAATGTTCTCATAAACTTCAAACAGTCCACTAACCTTCTGCCTGTTTGTTTTGTCTGCATTGCTAATTAATTATTTCCTCCTAGGTTCATTATCCCAAATCTTTCAGGTTATTTAAAAGTGGAAGAACATCAGCCTAAACATTGATCATAAACAAAACACATCAAGCATCATATTTCATCAGACTACATCTCCATTCTTTAGTATCATCTCACCCTGACTTTCTCACATGTACTGCAAATTAGTACCTAAAAAAGGTGATTATTATTTTCCTCAATAAGGCAAACTTCGGCTAAACAACTGATCTTATGGGTCATTTTCAGAGGGGTTCCCAGAGCAGGAAAAAAAGGATGACAGGGTGTTTTAAAGTATCCAAATAGTCATTAAATCATATGGACCCTATTTCCAGTGCCATGGGATCTTCCTCACCTTCCCAGACTATGAGAGGTAGAAAACTTCCCATCATGGGCTTTGGATAATGGTAAATAAAAATGTTGTAAGACATTTCATCCTCTGAAAATACAAGAATCGGTTTTGATGCAAGTCTGAGGTGGTTTCCTCATTATTTTCTTCTTGCTCACATTCACTGTACAGGTCCTCTACTTAGAGATGTGAACTGGAAGGTGGCAATTTCACAGAGTAAAACCAGATGGCCACTTCAAAATATAAAAACTGTTGAATGAAGAAGGTTAGAAAGTTTTGACTCAAGTTTTTCAGCTGCTTATAAATCAGAATCATGTTTCTGAGTCTGTGCTAGAAATCTTTAATTTGTGTGTAAAATTTGCCTCTGTCATAAATATGAGTTCGTTGTGGATCAAAGCACAAAATTAATTTCTATTTCTCTGCCTAGACTTAGCAATGAATTTTTCTGGAATGCGTTTCTTTATCATTTAAGGAAATAAATCTCACAAATAGTGCAACAGAAGAAACAATGGCTGATGCAGCAAAGGAAGTTTACAACACCACACGATACTACACATCCTCTAAAGAATTTAGCATCACTAAAGTTGCTGCTTTCTGTCAGGACTATATTCCCTCACATCCACGAGATGCACCAGGCTGCTAAGTTTGCAAACTGATGGAATAAATCAAAGCTCTTCTTCTAAAGTCTTGTCCCATAATTGTTAACAACATTATCTTTGACTTTACTGCTAGGAATATATTCTGGTGGGTTTGAACACCCTATCAAATTCAACAGAACAGGACCAGGCTGTTGCACTAAATACTATATAAAATTCTCTGAATTGCCCAGAGTTTTTATGTCATTAAACAAGTGAAAAGACTTTGAAAAAGAGCTTGTCCCAACAATGTCAACAGCTTGTAGCAGTTCTAAATCAAGACAAAAATTAGCTCTATACTACCTGATTTCTTTCAGACATTAGGAAGTCCAGTTTTCCACCAGGGAGTCCCAGTTCTATAAAAGTCTTTACCAGACGCAGATCTGCACTGTTACCTAGAAATAAAAGGTACTTTAAAAGATGTAGTTCAACAGAAAAATTATGACTATAAAATCAATTCAATACAATTGTCTTCCTACACATCATGACACCAGGGAGCTCTTGCCAAGTGTTGCAAAGACAGTTCACCACACCACAGGATCCTGCATTGAAACAGCAGGAGAGCAAGAATAACTACAGCCTGCACAAGGTGGGCTGGTCTTCACTACCGGCTGCTGGGGACTGCATAAATGGTGGGGAAGAAAGCCAAAGACCAGGCCCAGAATAACTCTGTTCCCTGTTTACTGAACATCCATCGTAAGATAAAAAGACAAAAAGCCTTCCATTTTTTCGTCTGGAGAGACTTGCAGGAGACACTGCAGCCTTGCGAGGGACCTCGGCACGTGTGTTAGGGTGTAGGTCTGTACTCTCAGATGCAGAGCAGCCTGCGTCTGTGTGTTCACAACTAGAGGTGGTGCTGAAATGCTGTCAGGCTCCTAATATCTTGGGAGATGGTCCATTCTGTGCTAGGAAATTCCAAGGACTTCTGAAATACTTTTTTTGAATATCCACCTCACAAAATGGATATTGCATCCAGTGGTGTATTGAAAAGCAGAGTGTTTGCTCAAGCCAGGGTGTTTCCTTCCCTCCTTTCCAAGGCTGCCTGAGATTTCAGTCTCTATCTCTCATTCTCTGTAGCTTCAAGGTTAACATTTACATCCTTCCCATTGATACCAGTATTTTTTAAAGAGATTTGGGTTTAAGGTAGATTTTCTGCTTAAAAAGCATGTGTGTAAAAAATTACAGGGCATGACTCCTCTACAATTAATAATTATGCTCCCACTTTCTAAGGCTGGACAATATCTACCTTATGAGTATGATGTTCTTTTAAGCATTTCCATCCTGGCGACATGCTGCAAAACAATCAAGCACCTGTGCAAAACCAAGAGTTACTGTAACATATTCTTACTGTATCTGCTGAACATCTGACTTTATTTTGTATTTAGTTTACACCAAACTGGCTTACAAACAGCAGTTCCTCCTGAACTTACCATCTAATCCGTGGACACAGACAACTAAGTGAATTCCATCTTCCAAATTTTCTTCCTCTTCCTCTGGTGGAAAATATGGGATATCAGAAGCTAGTACAGATAAGTCACTGTACAGAAATCCTTCAATCTTCATTTCTTTTTTAAATTTTTCTTTGGCCTGATAAAAACTGGAGAATACATTAATTAATCACAATAGAACCATGTGTTCAACAACAAACTTTCAAAATAAAAATGAAGAGGCTGATATTTGCAAGAACTTACATTTGCAACATTTAAGTAAAGACCTGGATACTAACCTTTCTCTATTCTGATTGAGCAAAATTTGGATGCAGGAAATAAAATGTATTTCTGAATGATTTGGCAACATACGGGAAAAAGGTAAAGCCTATTAAAACCTCACATCTTTCAGAGGAATGGAGGATTATGAATAAGAATCTTCCAGTGGTCCATAACAATGAGAAAAATTATAGTTATGTCATTTCTAATTTTAAAAGTATCATCAATCGTATCGATAATGAAATGAAAAATGATAACATTAGATGTATGTATAGGCAGGTATAAGGTGTTCTCTCCACTCTTCAGACCATGGAATTCAGGGGTACATCTCATTTGAGGGGTGGCCCTCTATACTAGGGAAACCCTGGATGCTATCGTACTCGAGATCGGTGATGACCAGATTGAGTGCCTATGGGTAAGGGTCAGAGGGGCAGTCAGGTCTGACCTCCTGGTTGGAGTGTGTTACAGACCACCCAACCAGGCAGAGGAGATGGATCTTCTATTGTTTAAACAGCTGGAGGCTGCTTCTAGATTGGCTGCCCTTGTTCTTTTAGGAGACTTTAATCTTCCGGATATCTGCTGGGAGCTTAACACTGCTGAGAAGTGGCAGTCCAGGAGGTTCTTAGAGTGTCTTGGGGACTGCTTTCTGTCACAGCTGGTGAGTGAGCCCACCAGGGGTGAGGCTCTTCTGGACCTGCTGTTTACGAACAAAGAAGGGCTGGTGGGTGATGTGGTTGTCGGAGGCTGTCTGGGGTGTAGTGATCATGAGATAATTGAGTTCTCTCTAAACAATGTAACAAGAAAAGCCAGGAACAGAACATCGATGCTGGACTTTTGGCGGGCAGATTTTGGATTATTTAAGGAACTGGTCAGGAAAGTACCCTGGGAAATAGTTCTTAGTGGCAAGGGGATCCAGGAAGGCTGGATGCACTTCAAGAATGAAATCTTGAAGGCGCAGGAGCTGGCTGTCCCCATGTGTTGTAAGAAGAGTCGTAGGGGCAGACGGCTTTCCTGGATCAGTAGGGAGCTTCTGAAGGAACTAAGTAAGAAAAAGAGGCTGTATCGCCGTTGGAAAGAAGGGGACGTAAGCCATGTCATGTTCAAAGATGTTGTTAAGTCGTGTGGGAAAAAAATCAGGGAAGAAAAACCCAGCTGGAGCTCAAATTGGCCACTTCTGTTAAGGATAATAAGAAGAGGTTTTGTAAATATATCAATGGTAGAAAGAAGGGTGGCAGCGACCTCCACTCCTTGTTGGATGTAGGGGGAAATATAGTAACCAAAGATGCAGAGAAGGCTGAGGTACTGAATGCCTTCTTTGCCTCAGTTTTCAACAGCAAGGATGTCAGCTCGCTTGACAGTTGGACCTCTGAAGTGGTTGATGGGGGCAGGGTGAAATATGGCCCTCCTGCAATCCATGAGGAGGAAGTTAGAGACCTGCTGAGCCACTTGGACCATCATAAGTCTATGGGGCCGGATGGGATCCATCCTAGGGTGATGAGAGAGTTGGCGGATGGGCTTGCTAAGCTGCTCTCCATCATCTTTCAGCAGTCCTGGCTCACTGGAGAGGTCCTGGAAGATTGGAAGTTGGCCAATGTGATGCCCATCCACAAGAAGGGCCGTAAGGATGATCCAGGTAATTACAGACCTGTCAGCCTGACCTCGGTCCCAGGTAAAATCATGGAGCAGATAATCCTGGGTGAAATCATGCGGCACCTGCAGAACGACCAAGAGATCAGGCCCAGCCAGCATAGGTTTAGGAGGGGTAGGTCCTGACCAACCTTTTGTGACCATGTGGCTCGCCTGGTGGATGAGAGGAAGGCTGTGGATGTGGTATACCTGGACTTTAGCAAGGCCTTTGACACTGTCTCCCACAGTAGACTCCTAGAGAAGCTGGCAGCCCGCGACTTAGATGGGAGCACTCTGTGCTGGGTTAGGAATTGGCTGGATGGCCGAGCCCAAAGAGTGATGGTAAATGGTGTTTCATCCAGTTGGCGGCTGGTCACCAGTGGTGATCCCCAGGGATCGGTATTGGATCCCATCCTGTTTAATATCTTTATTGATGATCTGGATGAGGGGATTGAGTCCATCATCAGCAAGTTTGCAGATGATACCAAGCTGGGAGGAAGGGTTTATCTGCTAGAGGGTGGGATGGCCCTACAGAGGGACCTGGACAGATTGGAGAGATGGGCTGATTCTAATGGGATGATGTTTCATAAGACCAAATGTCGGGTACTTCATTTTGGACACAACAATCCCATGCAGAGCTATAGACTGGGGACAGAGTGGCTGGAGAGTAGTCAGGCAGAAAGGGACCTGGGAGTGCTGGTTGACAGGAAGCTCAATATGAGCCAACAGTGTGCCCAGGTGGCCAAGAAGGCCAATGGCATTCTGACCTGCATCAGGAATAGTGTGGTGAGCAGGATCAGAGAAGTTATCGTCCCCCTGTACTCGGCACTGGTCAGGCCTCACCTTGAATACTGTGTCCAGTTCTGGGCCCCCAATTTGGGAAAGATGTTAGGATACTGGAATGTGTTCAGAGGAGGGCAACGAAGATGGTGAAGGGGCTGGAGCACAAGCCCTATGAGGAGCAACTGAGGGAGTTGGGGCTGTTTAGTCTAAAGAAGAGGAGGCTCAGGGGAGACCTCATTGCTCTCTATAACTACCTAAAAGGAGGTTGTAGTCGGGTAGGGGTTGGTCTCTTCTCTCAGGTGACCAGTGACAGAACTAGAGGGCATGGACTTAAGCTTCATCAGGGAAAGTTTAGGCTTGATGTTAGGAAAAAGTTCCTCACTGTAAGGGTGATCGGCCATTAGAATGGGCTGCCCAGGGAGGTGGTGGAGTCGCCAACCCTGGAGGTGCTTAAGGGGAGACTGGATGAGGCACTGAGGCACATGGTTTAGATGATGGGTTGGCGTTAGTGTTGGTGTTTGTGTTGGGTTATAGGTTGGACTTGATCTAAGAGGTCTTTTTCAACCTTATGATACTGTGATACTGTGTGATTACAGATATAACACGTATTTTTATTTTGGTTTTGTTTGGGGTTCTTTTGAAAACATATAGCAGCTAAAAGGAAGAGCAGATCAGTGATAAGAAAATTAATCAAACTGCTTTTCTTCTTAGGCCTGATATTTGACATATGAATTCACCCTGAAGCATTTTTCTGGCTGAAAGTGTCAAGATCTTTGGGTGCTTTCTGTCTTAGTAAAACATAACCTTAGATTTCAGGAATTGATAAACACAATGTGAGTGTAGAATTAGATAGAAAACTGGGATGGACCAGGTTAGCAGATATAAACCTTTGAAATCTTGGGATAGCTTAACGTCGCTTGATAAAATGGTGACTGATTGCTTACATCAGCTCTATTAATTTTAAAGGGACACAAGAACGAGAAATCTAGTGTTATGGCCATGGATCTGTAGGTTCTGGATTTGTGTGCATTAATACATGCTTAAACAGTTTGCTTCAGTAAGAAGGAACAAATTTTGTGCCAAGATTAAACAGGATTTACAGCAAGGTCTACAAAATGAACCTCAAAATGCTTTCAAAAGAAAAAAAAAACCAAGAAAAAATAGAGTCTGGGGACCACATTAATGCTTAGACAGAGAGTCAATATTCTGGGTGGCTGAATGTGTTGAGAACTTCCCATGCTGCTGCTTTCCTTCAGTACAGCAGAGACCAAATTATAACAGAAGTATATACGTGCTAGCATGTCAATCTGTGAAATGGGTCACTGAAATAAAGGCCACAAAGTAGCACTTTTGCTATGGCTGGTGAAGCAAGAGAAAAGCAATGCCTATTCTCCAGGTGTCCAGGATGACAATTCTCCCATTTTCCCAGTTTCAGAAGATGAAGCTGAGACCCTACTGGCCAATATATGCTCCTGTTTCATAGTGACTGCCTTTATTTAAACAGAAAAATAAAATAAGCAATGGCATTGCCATACTGATTTGATTATCTGGGACCAATACCCAAGTTCGGGTAACCTTGATTTCATAAAGGAGGGACAGTTCTTAATGACTATACAGACACCTAAATCTCACTTATTTTTACGAGGATTAAAGGACATAGTATCCTTAATAATCTTTGTCTCTGTGTTTTCATCCTTTCTGTCTCTTTAGATGATTTATTCTATAAACCATTTATCTATTCAGACTATTTATTTGGCTGTCTCTGAATGCAACCTGACACTATGCTTGCTGTATTAAAGCCCTGAACTTTGTCGTGTTCTCTCGGTATTATAGTAGCAATAATGAAGAAAATAATTAGACATTCTTACTTCATCATCCTTTCATTGATGTCTTCATCCACCTCATTTGAATCAGAAGAGACAACTCCAAAAGAGCCCAAAGGCTGGCGTGTGATGGGGAACGCAGCCTGCTTTGTAGAGAAGCCGACCACAGCAGGAGTCTCTTTGAGCGTAGAAGAAAAGGGAAGACAAGTGGCTGTGCAAGAGACAGACAGGTTAACCACATCAACAGCCTTTCTGCTTTCCAATGCTACTACCTCTGTTGTTGCTGAATGAAAACCAGTGCCATTAGCTGCAAGTTTATGTTCTTGGCTGTCAGGTTCCTTAGGTTGTTCAGACTGGTATGTTCCTGCAGCAGTGTCTGCAGAGGCAGGTGAGTCGTTGAGCTCAATTTCTTGTAACCCTTGCATTTCTGCATAGGCTGCCTGGCTCTCATCAGCAAGAGAGCTACCACACTCTCCTTGCATTGAGCCAAATTCTGTTGAGGTCTCTGAAGGAGCTGGAACAGGATAGTGAAAATCTGGTACCAGCTTTATTCTTTGTGAGAAACTCTCCTCTGCTGAAGTTCCATTATTGGAGTAAAAGCCTTGTTGCATTTTTAAACTGTCTGGCATAAGTTTGTCTTTTGTATCTTCAATACATGTATCAAACTTATCTATGTTTTTGTTCAAGTAGTTACAAACCCTTGATGTTTTTAAGCTGCACTCATCACTGCTCTCCAGTGACCGGCATTCAGAGACATTATCTCTAAGCTGCTTTGGGCAAACTGGCAGTCTTGCACTTTCAAAACTTTTCACTTCCTCGCCTTGTAAAACAATGTTATTGCTGTGTTTGGCAGAAGATTTGAAATGTCTTCTTGGTTCTGGTTGTCCACTTTCAGTGGTGACTTGACACCCAGAGAAGTCCACAACTAATTGCCCATCTCCATCCTCTGTTTCTGTGCAACTTTCTAAGTTTCCTCCTGAATCTCCTGAGATTGCTTCACTGTGTTTGGATATATACGCCTCCTCTGCAGGTTCTTCTGGACTACTGATCTGAGGAGCTGAGACAGATTTGGTCAGCTTGGTAAGCTCCACTTCCCTCTCCTCTTCCTCAAAAGGCAAAGAGCTAATGGATGTGAGCGATGCTTGGATCCCACTGGGCAAGCTGGTATTGCTTTCTGTGTGGCCACCCTCCAGGGAATTTCGGTGGATGATGTGTCTTCGTACCAAGTGGTGCAGGATCTCTCGATCACTGGGTAGCTCTAATGCCCGGCTACGAGCATCAGACCATGCCACTGAACTTGGTTCACTTTCAATGCCTGAATCAGATATTATAGAGGAGGATCTTTTTATAACCCCTGACATCAAGGTAAACTCTTCATTCTCCTCAACTCGTTGCTCCTTTGTGCATAATTTCACTTCAAAATTGTGTGTGGGCAAAGTTTTCAAAACAGGGAGCAGAGCCTTGTTGTCTGGATCTTCTGTTTTTTCAAGACTGGTTAATTCGTTCAGTGCAAGGTCAGATGAAGTAAAATTATTCTCAGGATGACTTGATCGGTCTATTTCATGTACTTCGGCCCTGTCTTCCAAGCCATCAGTTCCACATACTTCCTCCTCAAACTGAGAACTGACAATTAGCATGGGCTCACTTTTGTGGGAATCCTTATTGCTAGGTTTCATATCTCTATGAGTAACATCTGTCACAAGTCTATTGTCTTTTAATAGAACTTCCTTGAGTGTTTCAAAGTCTTCAGAAGTGCATTCTGTATTGCCTTGCTCTGAATCAGAAGCAGTTTCCTTAATTGAAACAAAAATATTTTCAGGTTTCCTTTGGCCTTCCTTGTTTGCTGTACATACCTGAGATGTGGAGTGCTGGTTTAAACCCTTAGATTTACAAGCAGCATCCTCAGTACTGCTATATACACAGGAGGAATTCCCGTTTATCCTATCTGTGTGTATTAGCAGAATACCTTTCCCAGTGTCTCCTTTCATTACTGCAGTGGCATCATTTGATGCAAAATAATCGTTGTCATTCATTGTATCCATTTGAGTGTATTCAGGAGCCTCAAAATCTGGGAAAACTTCCAAATTCTGATCTGAAAGAAAGAAAGAAAGAAAAAAAAAAAGAAGACCGCAAAAATTACCCCAAGGTGATGTGGGACTTAGAAAAGTGATTATCAGGCCTTAAAATGTATGTATAATTATATCATCTAAATTATACTTACTTTAGAGGAATACTAGGAATGTAAATAACAAGCACATTTAACTAGCATTATACTGTCTAAATGCTTACTGTTAGGCCAAAGAGGATAATACCAATAAAATCTGCTTCCTCAATACAATTGTATCTAAACTACTAGTTTTTACGCTGTTGTATTCCTGCTGTCACGCAACATTTTTCATAGCAAAGCTCTTGCTTGTGAGCCAGTTTAATACTCAATAGTTTAAATACCTATAATGGGCATTGTCAAAATTTAGGCAGTTGTGTAACTGTGGAAGAGTGGAAATTATGGACCACAGGCCATATTTACTAGAATATAGTCACCTATATTATTAATATATGTTGCTTCCTTAATGATCAAAAACAAAAAGAAACCAAGGGCCCATGAGGTTTTACTAAAAATCTGTGGAACTAAATAATTTCTTAATTAAAAATTTTATTTGGCTTCTCAAGGGGGAAGTATTTTTTATGGAAAGCAGTGCTATGTTTCAGCGAGAGTCTTTATGATGAAATTGTGGGTTTTGTTATGAGTTTCTTACCACTAGATGTCACACTGGGGATGAAATTCATAGTACTGTTTTCCTTTAAGTTTGTACTGCAACAAAAACCCAAAAGATTTTGTTGTCTTTCTAGATTTCGCCTCTAACTCTTGTAACTAAACAGCTTACATTAAAGACAAAAAAATATGCAGCTACAGGAAATACTCTAGTTTGCTACTAGGGAAAACAGAAGAATTCAACTGTATTACATATTGAATCACACTCTGATCCAGGCTAGTCAGCCCAAAGGATTAGAGATCGCTTGCCTTGGCCTGGGGAAGTGAACCTCCCTCAGCTCAAGCTTTCTCATAAATCTCTACCTTGGGATGTTTCACTTACCTTTGCAAGGCGTATCCATGTACCTGTCTTCAAAGATAACTGGGAGCGTGTTCCAGTCCCCATCTATGTCAAGGCATTCTGCTGGAAGCGGGGGCATGCTGGTGAAGTACTCGGAATTACGAATTTCTGTAGAAATCTGCCCATGACTTTGGATTCTAGCAGCAAAATACAAAAGAAATTCAGTGTTTGAGTAGTTACAGTGCTGTTTCTCCACCTGTCATGCAAGCCCGGTGGTAAACGTGGATGTGCAGGCAGAGGACAGAAGTAGTATGCTTAAAAAGACAAGAGGCAGTATTTTGTGATGAGAGGATACCCGGCGCTCCTAGGAGGTTTCCTGCTAGTTTTTTCTATCTCTGATAGAAATACCCGCAACTCTCACACTCTCTCACAGCAAAAACTCTGTCTTTTTTAAATTGTCCCAGCTGCTGCAACCACAGGCTTCTGTTAGCTACCATGATTCATAGCTGTCCTCCAAGGTGGCACTGCTGACTGAAACAGATCCCTCAGTTGGTTTTCTGGTCAGGGAGAGGGTTGCCACTCTGGTTGTGTCAAGGGTTTTGAAACCCAGATGCAGCAACAATCAAAAATTTGATTGAGTAGTACAGGGAAGAACAAGGTCAAGAGGATACGTGGCAGGCCCTCTATCTCACATACCAGTCCTCAGAGTATGGCAGTATCTCACACACCTATGCATCTGGAAGAGCTAAGGCATCAATTCAGCCACTGCCTGTTGGCAGAAATAGAATACCTTTTCCATCTTTTGGACCATGTAAAACGTTACCTGGCTTTCATCAGTGAATGTGACACTGAACTGGCACAAGAATGTGGATTCAGCTATAATAAGTACAGTAATTTTTAGTTCTGATGAGCTTTCCTATGTAAATATCTTTCTCAAAAAAATGGGGAAAACATCAAATACAAAGTCTGTTTATTTGTCGTGATTCTTTGGTGAATTAGCCTGTTTATCCTAAGGAATAAAGAGGAAAACAAGAAGGTTTTTATAGATCATAGAATCATAGAATGGTTTGGGTTGGAAGGGACCTTAAAGTTCAGTTCTGCAAAGATCCCATAGGGCAGCAGAATTGTAATAATTTAGATCATCATTGGCAAAAGGCAGATAGTCATCATGTGACATTTAAGAGGGAAAAACTCTTACGTGTTATGAAGCAAAGCTCAAGCAGTAGGTTTGTAACTCGTGCCAGTATGGAAGAATCCTAGGTCCAGATACTAATAATTTGTTCAGATCAGTATATCAGCTTCAACTTCATTATATGATTGTTGCTTACATGGACTTACAAGTAGGCCAGTTCTTTTTTCCCCAAAGATAAACAAGACATTGGTTGCTGAAACGTAACTCAGAGAGGAGTCACAAACAGCTAAATGCTCATTCTTGCCTGCAGCAACACCTGGGTGCTTAGAGGTGACTTTTAGCACCATAATAAAGTTCTTGCTGACATGTTAATTAATACCATCAGTATTTTACTAAAGACCACATATAAAAATATTAAACAAGTTTCACAATCAATCTTTGGCATAAAAGACAAATCATTGATATTGAAAGGTGTGAAAAATATATGTTTTCTGTATTATATCAGGAAGATATGACACCTGCTAGAGGCTCCCACCCACTGTGATACCAAGCTTCTTGCAAAAGGAGTGTCATCTTCTGTTTAAACAGTCAAATGTTGCCATACATATAAGGTGCATGGCCTTATAAAGAGCTCACAAGAACAGTGTGGGAGACAAAAAAAAAGCTCTTTTCAGGTAAGAAGGAAGAAAGAACTGGGGGGAAAAAACTGTTAAAGTTTAAGGTGGTTGTACAACATCTGTCATCTGGAGCCTCTGTGAACCCATTTAATACTTGGTACTACTACTATGAATACTACTCCTGCCGCCCTCAAGATTAACAATACTCTTGCAGCAAAGGCTCTGCTTTTCTAACTGCACCACCTAGCAGTATTAAAAAGAAAATGTGAATCTGCCATGAGGCCAGTACAGACCAAATTTACTACATAGACCAACTTTTAAAGTCTGTAAACTATTCTACCTTTTTTACTTAATGTACTTGATACTCACTGAGGAAAAAAAAAGTGTCGATATGTAGGGAATGGGCTAGCTCTGTGCTTGCCTGGAGAAATAAAAGCACTTCATGCAATTAGGCTTCCCCCTGTGTCGGGTTATGTTTGCTTGAATAGGGTCATGAGCGTCCTTGCCCTCATCCCACAGGGTTTTCCTTACAGGTAGCTTATTTAAAATCTGACATGGAAAGACTAAGTAAGCACAGCTGGGGCCCTGAAGCCATGGTGTTGCTCATTTAGCAGAACAAGGTACCCTTTTACAAACCATCCACTAATGAAGCAACAACCCTTTCCACCACCACTGAATCAGACCTAATGTCTCCAGTGATATGTCTGAGAAAGTGATTTTCTTCATTGTCAGAAACAGATGTCTCCCTTAAGTCTCAGGTGATAGGACCTGATGTCATGACCCTTAAGCTCCTTCTGAAAAATGGATTTCTAGAATGGCAATGCTATGGTCCCCCTGTGGTAACAGACTGTTTCAGTGCATGAATAGACCAGACACTTTTCATTACTTAGAAATTCAAATCTGAGCACCTTTCTTTGAACTCTGCCTTCAGAGTGTCAGGTCTTGAGTATTATCATAGAATCATAGAATGGTTTGTGTTTGAAGGGCCCTTTAAAGGTCATGTAGTCCAATCGCCCTGCAGGAGCAGGGACATCTTTAACTAGATCAGGTTGCTCAAAGGCCCATCCAACCTGACTTTGAATGTTTCCAGGATGGAACATCTAACACCTCTCTGGGCAAAGTGTTCCTGTGTTTACCATCCTCATCATAAAAATTTTCTTCCTTCTATCCCTGTTCCCCACTTGGAATCATTGGCTAAAACAGAAGGCCGGGTTTGCTCTCATGTAGCTTTAAAACCGGCTCCTCATGCTGTTCAACTCATCTCCAAGAAAGAACTACCAAACAAAAAGAAATACTTATCATTCCAATGTTTTTAGAGCATATTTTTATCAATACAGTGCAATGTTTGCTTTCCCAGACAGTTTTGCACTGTTGGGTTTTGGTCATCTAATTATTAGCACCTAAACTCACATCATTCCCATGGTTCTTCCAGCTAATGTGGTCATTTTCCGAATTCCTGTCCTTCACTGTTGAACATTTACAGCTTTGAATTGGTTGTTTAATATTTCTGTCTGCAGCGAAAGTTCCTTTCTGCTACAGAAAGTAGGGCTGGAATAAATGTCAAAAGAAATCTATGACTACCTACCCCCAAAAATGTATATTAAGGATGGTAAAAAGCAATTTTTTAAATGTTAAGATTTTGTTGCTTTTCAGTAGTTGCTTCCATTAGAAGTGTCAGTACTGAATCTGATAAAGTAGTTTTAGAAAGTTAATTAAGAAAGGCATCAAAAAATATTTCTGCCTGCCCTGAGGATGGTGGTGTTAGTGGAGATACACTCTTAAGAGGAACATACCCAACTGCAATTGAGAAGAGAGGAAGGGAGAGAGGGGTTTCTGCACCATATCCCTAGAATACAAGAATCTTGAAGTCAGTAGTCTCTTGAGCCTGATTGGAGTCACTTATCTTTGTCACTGATTTCAACGTTTTTTTTCCATATCGTTTTCCATATCGTTTTCCATATCCAACAGAAAAAAACCTCAGTTTTAATTGCATAATATTTTAAATTACATTTTCAGTTGTTGCAGTGACAGGGAAGTTTCAATGGGTTACTTACAGGCCTTCCTGGAATGTAAGCGCATCAATTTTCTGGTGCTCGGTGTAGAAGAAGGCTTCTGAGAATCTCCTCACCTGAGGGGAAAACACAAAAGGTAACCCTAAGATCTGCTGAAAGGTCCCAAGTTCAACCAGGCTAATAATGGAATAGTGACTGGCTGGACCAGACTCTTTAGTACGCTCTGTCAGATTTGCACTACTTTGATGACAGAAAGAAACAAAGAACTCAATTCTGCTTTACTTTCCCAGTCCAGCACAAAGTAGCAGATGTTGTTGTATACCTTGCCTGGAGGTAAGAAGTGCCCCTTGAGAGTAAATCAAGATTTGCTTACGTGCATCTTCTGACTGCTTTTCTCAAAGCTGTCAAATTTACCATTTTCCTCTGTAATCTTAAAATGGGAAGGACTTCTTCTTCCCCACCATGCAAATCATGTAGAAGCACTGAAGTGTGTTACTAGATTAGAATAACTCATAACATTTCTTCTATGGGAACATCCACAGTGACTCCCAAGAGAGTAAAGGAAATCTTATACATCAGCCCAGAGGAGAGGAAGACCTAACATGGTAGAAACGCCTCTGCGTATGTCATGACACATATAAATAACAGCCCTTCAAATCTCTTCATGAACATTAGGTCTTTTCAGTGTTGGGTAATCAATTAAAAAAGAGCCACAGATCTGAAGTGTCTGGAAGAGCACAGAGTGTGAAATAAACTATAAAAAAAATCAGTGCTGCTGTCTGTCTTGTAATAAGTTTGAGTTTCAATGAATCAAGCATAATATGCAATCAAATGTACTAAGCTGTTAAACTGCAACCCATACATTACTAGTAATGTTTGTGAAAGTGACCTCTTTTACAGTGTCAGCAAATGGCAGCAAAAAGTGTATATCAGAGCATCTCAGCATCTCCCTAAACCCCAGCTGTGCTTTAACAAAAAGGGATTCTAAGAAAAGGACTAGCATCCTTTAAAAAATACTGCATCTTAATACTATGGCTTTTCAGACTGTTTCCAGAGCTGGGAAAATAGTATTACAAACAGTTTATATGGGGAGGAACTGAAGCACACAAAGGTATGTAATTTGCCAAAGGTTAAGCAGGGAGTCAGCATCAATTAAGGCTGGAACTAACCACAGAGTGGGATTCATCTTGTTGGAGCTGGGAGCATACAGAGTTGGGTCCTTTGGCTGAATGCCACCCAGGTCCTCTCAGAGTCAAGGGAGACCTAGTCAAAATAACCAGGAGAGTCTCAGCATCAGTCATTCAGTCACCTCTTCCAAATTTTATGCCTCTTTTTTTGCAAGCTCAACCACGCTCTTAGAGACAGCAACCGGAGAGTCATTCTGGTTACTCTGGAGAATAACAGGACCTCCACTGATATTGAGAGGAACCAGAACATAAGCTGAGATGTCAATGCCTACACTGTAGATGCGTAGACCTAAGCGAGGTGAATCCTTTTCTCTAATGATTAGATCAGACTATGAGTTCAGCTCAGGTGATGTACTGAACTAATGTCCAGTCAATATCCAAAAACGTCCTAGTGGAAGACACAGCACTTGCTGAACTGATCAGATAAGAGGATGTGACAAAGTTAGCTCAAAAGGCAAGTGCCTTTGTGTCTGCCTTTGAGTCTTCTTTATTATCAAGAACAGGAAGCTATTTCCCCATAAGCAATATTAATATTTTTTGTGTGTCCCTCACCAGGATGAAGGCAAGAACTAGCCATATACATGTATGTGACACAGGGAAGTGGATGAATCTGTATTCCTAATGGTTTTGTGAAAGAAGTTGAGACAAAATAATCTTTTTTGTTGTCACGGTGATGCTTGTGCTTTTAAAAACAAACACTTATATTTATGGATATCTAGCAAGTACAGGTGATACCGACCTTTTCCCACCTACTTCCATTTCCATGATAAATTCTAGTGTTCAAAGTGCACAGAACCCTGGATCCCATAAAAGCAACAGTGCTCGTTCCAAAAATTGAAATTGATTTCAAATCCTGGGCTTTACCTCTTCTTCACTTACTGCCTTGCTCACCCCACCTTGAGTAAATACTCATATATGCAGAATAGTATTGGAAATATACATTCAGATAAATCATTAATATCTATCAGGATGTTACCATTGCTGAACTTGCTTTAAACTTCTAAACATTACCCTTAGCATGTGATGTTCCTGAGCTAAATAAGCAGTGACTTCTGGATGAAGTGTTGCCACCTCCAGGAACTGGGTCCATAGAGCCAGGAGGTGGGAGCAAAGCCAGGAGAGGTCCTTGCTTATCTGTTCTGCTGTCTTGTCTGGATTGCTCAGCATCTGAAAGAGAGAAAAGACACTCTGAGATCAAGACAGTACCATGAGAGAAAATCAGTGTTTATGTTAGATTAGGTCCTTTCAGGAAAAACAACAACAAAAATACCTCTTGATTTAAAATTATTATTAAAACTACTATTTTCAGTTATTTTACTCCAAATACAGTTGGGAAAACTTTTGATTTTTGCTCTTTAAAATCCACATATTTTAGTGCAAAGGGTCTCAGCTATGCAGTTGGAAGCAAGAAGTGGGAACAGCTTGAATTTTCATGGGCACTTTACTGCAGAAGCAGTAATAGGGGGAAAAAAAATACCAGAGAAACTGGGTTTCGAATTACCCACCAGATGGTGCTGCATGCTCTCTAATAATAAACCATGGCAAGTCAGCGCCTTTCTGACAGCAAAAGAAGCCTTCTCAGCCGTGTAACTCTATAATACCAGATGGATGATATGGGGGGGGGCTGGGGGAGGAGTGGAGAAACAAACAACAAACCCCAAACTGAAACACTGTGTACTCAACACAGATGATGAAAACAGGCATCCCAGTTGTCTGCTGTTGCTTCTCTCCCACATTAGGACATGATGAGGCCCTCTCTGCCCTCGAGATCTTGGCTGCAATTCTATGCTAAAGCTCTGCAGCCCAGAAAGAACATCTCATCAGCAAAGTCTCTGCATATCAATCTCCCCAGTTTCGTAATTTCTTTAACAGGAGACACACATTGCATTTTACCACTATATTTTGGCACAAAGAATACAGAACTGAGCCTTCGTCTATTCATAGAATTGTGGTATCATAGAATAGCTTGGGTTGGAAGAGGCCTTAAAGAACACCTAGTTCCACTCCCTCTGCCATGGGAACACCTCCAAACATTCCAGCTTGCTTCCATGAAACTGCTGATACTACCAGAAATACTCCAGAGAATAGCAGAGTATCATGGTTTAGCCCCAGTCAGCAACTAAGGGCCACAGAGCCTATTGTCACTCCTTCCCCCTCCCCTTACTGGGATAGGGACAAAAATCAGAAAAAAAATGCAGCTTGTGGGTTGAGACAAAGATGTTTAATAGGATAAAAATGGAAGACAAAATAATGATAAGGATAATCATATTATAATGTATTATACAAAACGAGTGATGCACAGTGCAATTGCTCACCACCCAGTGCGATACTCAGCTTGTCCCCAGGCAGCAACCATAGCACTGAGTCCAGTTTCCCCCAGTTTATATACTGAGCATGATGTCATACAGTATTTAATATCACTTTAGCTAGTCTGTGTCACCTGTCCTGGCTATGCTCCCTTCCAGCCTCTTGTGCACCTCCTTGCTATAAGAACACAGGAAGCTGGAAAGCGCTTGACATAGTAGAAGCACTACTTAGCAACAGCTAAAGCATCAGTTTATTATCAACATTATTCTCATACTAAACCTAAAACACAGCACTATACCAGCTACTAGGAAGAAAATTAACTCTATCTCAGCCAAAACCAGGACACAGGGGAGTTGATCATCAGTTTTTGGCCAGGTCTTTTTTTTGGTTAGGATTGCAGTCCACCAGAAAGCCTTCTTATTTTTCACATTTTATTATGCAGGTAGTTCTCAAATTGGTGACACTGCAAAATAAGGCATGATTAAAAGAAAATTGGCTGTGTGGGAGAAAGAAAACTAGAGAGAAAGCATGTGTGGATAACGCAGATATTGTCACTGAGTTTGCATGGCTGGGTACTATTCTATTTTAATGACTTGTCCAAAATAGCACAAGCTCCAGCAGCCATTCTGGTACTGGAGAAAACAGGGGGATGTTGGCAGAAAAATATTTATCTTCGAAGAGTCAGGAAGTAAGGAAGGAAGTAAGGAAAACAAAATGCCTGCTCCTAATTGTAAGTCTTACTACACTGTCACTCAAAGGACAAGAGCATAATAACACTAGTAATGTGGGTCAAAACCCAGGGACTCAGCTCCTTGGAGCAAAACCCAGCAATTAAAATGATCACCAAATGTGATTCTGTCTACTCCATTCACATGCCTGTTGCCGGGCTCTTTCCCCTGACTGCACCTTTCAACCCCCATTCAGGGAGCTTTAAAAATATTGTCACACAAAACAAACCAAGGGAGGTTTTTGAGGAGTCATTTTCCCTCATTTTCTTTACAAAACATATAATTTAAAAAAATATTTCCCCTCCACTTTCTCCTGCATTGAGTACATGATGTGTTCTTGGGTTGAATGCAAAGCTAGGGCAGGTTAAATTCATGATGTTTTTTATTTCTTTTGTTTGGTTTTAATTTAAAAAATGGCCCTGGGTCTTGTTACACAGTGGTAATGGGCAAATAAGCCCACAGGCTTCTTTATGTATGGTTTTAATAGCATTTTCTTCCTTTATAAATGACTGGGGGTTTCATGCTCTACTGAAAAGAAATGGTTTCAGTTCAAAAATTACTAGAGGCAAAACACTGGGAGAGCATCACCAGCAGTAATCTGTACACTATACATATATAGGTGTACATACAACTTCAGCACTTGACCTGGCAGTGATGGTCAGTACTATGTCTATGTCCTACCCATATTGTACAAGACCTTAACATTTGTGTCTTGAGAGTCTCTGCAAACTCACTGCGTTTATCATTACTTTATATATAGATGGATAGAAAGGTATCATCTCAGGATGTGAAGGTAAAACTATTTAATGACTTACAGGAAAACCAGCGGTTTTATAACACCTCAGAGAATGAGTAGTTCTAGGTATTGTTGCTATGTTGTTCCCAGCTGATTTTAAATAAGAAAACCAGTCTGAATTTAGTAATATTGACATGCGAAACAAGTCAATAAGCTTTTTGGGAGAGCAAGAATTTAACAGGAATTAGAAAATATAGATAAATTAATGTTGGCATTTTCTGATGTATGTTAAACCAATTTGGACTTTCCCAGTCTCATAGAAATATAGTTCAAAGGAGGCAATAGATTCTGTTCTCTGGCCTCCTATGCTCTTTCAGCTTCTAAATCTAGTAGGACTGATTCCAAAAACTGATCTTTCTCTAACTCAAATTTATATGAAATTGAATATCTTGCAAAGTAGCCAAGTCGTGACTTAGAATCGTAGAATCATAGAATCATAGAACTGTGGAATCAAAGAATCATAGAACAGTCTGGGTCAGAAGGGACCTTAAGATCATCCAGTTCCAACCCCCCTACCATGGACAGGGACACCTCACACTAGACCAGGGTGCTCAAGACCCATCCAATCTGGCCTTAAACAATTCCAGGGAAGGTCTATCCACAGCTTTCCTGGGCAACCTGTGTCAGTGTCTCACCACCCTCATTATGAAGAATTTCTTCTTAATGTCCAATCTAAATCTTCCCCCTTCCAGTTTAAAACCATTTGCCCTTGTCCTATCACTACAAGCTCTTGTAAAAAGTCCCTCTCAACTTTCTCGTAGGCCCCCTTCAGGTACTGGAAGGCCGCTATGAGGTCGTCCCGGAACATTTTCTTCTCCAGACTGAAACTCCCAACACTCAGCCTGTCCTCATAGCGGAGGTGCTCCAGCCCTTTGATCATCTTCGTGGTCCTCCTCTGGATCCAATCCAACAGCTCCATATCCTTCTTATGTTGGGTATTCTAGAACTGGACACAACACTCCAGGTGGAGTCTCACAAGAGCAGACTAAAAAGGGAGAGTCACCCCCCTTGACCTGCTGGCAATACTTCTTTTGATGCAAACCAAGACACAGTTGGCCTTCTCAGCTGCAAGAGCACATTGCTGGCTCATATGGAGCTTCTCATCAATCAGCAACCCCAAGTCTTCTTCTGTAGGGCTGTTCTCAATTACATTGTCCCTCATCCTGTATTGATATCGCAGGTTGCCGCAACCCAGATGTGAAACCTTTCACTTGGCCTTGTTGAACCACATGAGGTTCACACAGACTGACTTCTCTAGCTTGTCCAGGTCCCTCTGGATGACATCCTGTCCTTCTGGTTGTGATCGCTCACCCACTCAGCTTGGTGTCATCCACAAACTTGCTGAGAGTGCACTAAATTCCTCTGTCAATATAAAAAACGAATACATTAAATAGCACTCGTCCCAGCACAGACCTCTGAGGGACACCGTTTGTCATGGGGGACACCTCTTGTAACAGGGGACTCTGCTTGTCACAGGGCTTAAAATTAAGAAATTCACCATTTCAAATATTTTGCACCCATGGCTGAAAAACATTAGTCCACCATTCCTAACTGAACCGCTATGGTGCTTCCAGTTTGGTTTGGCTTCAGCTTCCCTCCATTAAATGCATTTTGTCATTCTTCCCTATGCTGTACCTCCTGCTAATAAACTGAGCAGATCAAATCTATTAAATATAGGATTATAAAGCTTTTTTCCCCAGTGATCAAATGATACTTGCATTTCTTCCTGACACCCTTGTTGACTTGTCTGTGTCTCACTTGAAATACATATGGCAGGAACAAGTTCAAGAAAGTAGTTCAGTTACTTTTGTACCAAAATCACTTTCTTCCTCTCATGAACCTCCCTACACATTTAGGCATTTTTATTTGAAAAAGATATGGTTGTGTAACCTGCCAAAGGATATTTTCTCCTGTCAGCACATAAGCTTTAACTGCAACCTACCCTAAATACTTTTTTGCTGTGTACTCTGGTACTCAGGGTTAGGCTCTCTGAAAGATGTTAAAGCAATCCAGCTGGTGACTTTTTAACAGTGGTGGAAACATCTTGCAAGTGACTAATCAAAATTATGTGAAATTGTTGGGAGGAGAAAAAGCAATCAACAAACTTTCTGCTGGCACTCATTCCTTTTCTCCCCACTCTGATACACGACTGGGCTTTCTTAGTGCTCTTGAGAAATGGACTTGAAAAATGTATGGACATATTCTACTGAAGAAAATACCTGCAGCTCCGTATAAAGTTGAGATAATGTCTCTTCCACAGATAGCTCCTCTAGGGAAAAAAAAAACACAAAGAAAGAGTTCAGGTTTGAGGACAATAGACATGAAATGTTCATGATCTGCTGTTTATTCATGTGAGAAATAAGTAATTTGATATTATTTCCTGACAGACATGTTTCTGCTGGGACATGGGGAGTTGTACTGGTGCAGGAACAACTGCTTATGTAACCTGTACCACTAAACCCATAGAAGTTCTGGAATGTTGTTGTCAGGACAAAGACAACAGAATTTGCCTTTTCATTCTTTACCCTTTTTTTAATCATAAGTTTGTTTACTAGCCTTTAGTATTTATGGCCAAATCCAGAACTGAATGCAATGTCTCACCATTGCAAAATCTGAGTAAAAGATGTGCAAGAAATGATTCTCCCTAATGTGTTACACAGGACTGTGTAAGCGATACCAGATGTCTGACTGGTAAAAGACTGGGCATCTCTTTACTGCCTTGTGAAATCTGAAGTACATCTCCACTTCTACAGCAAGCAGAAGTGTTTTGGATTAGTCCTCAGAGAATCCAGCACAGGGACACTCCACTTTAAATGTACATTGGGTTAAAAGGCAAAGGAGGACATAAATCAACACTCCCCTTTGGCAGCTTGATCTTGTAATGTGGAACTTTCCGATAGTATCCATGAGGAAACAAATCACAACAAGAACCAACCCAATCCCCTCCCCAGTGCCCGAACGTGTCTTCCTAAATAGTGCTAAGGAATTGGAAACGGCAGACTGAGATGCGTAGTGCCTTGAAAACACCCATCCTTAGCTGGTAAAATTTGGGGAACAATAATTCCCACTTCTAATATCTAAACTAAGCTAATATTATTTTAATATGCTACTCAGGGAGCTAGAAAAAAAATAATTTTAAAAATCTACAGAGATTTATATTCTTGGATTTATCCTAACTATCTCTAAAAACCCATGATGATATTAATCTGACCAGTACAGGTGTTTACAACTGAATGAGTCATTTACATTCTCCCTCTGGTCAGTGGAGAAAAATGAGCAAGCACAGGGTTATGAGCATTACTTTTCAGATAACATATTTTATTGTCCTAAACAAGTCTATTTCTCACGAATGATTATAGAGATACAGATATAAAATTCTGCTTCATATTCATCATACTGGCTGAATTTTATACTGTATGATTTTGCTGAGTTTTGCAACAGGCATCAGAAGATTAGCCTTAAAACCAAATCTTCAGTAGATTTTCAGACTGTGATAAAATGATGAAAATGATACTTCGCTCAAGAGGCTAAAAAGAGTATTTGCATTTAGCAAATTTACATGCGCTACAACAAGTACATTTGCAAATTAAGTGCCTGCTTCAGTACCAGTAGTCATTTGAAAAACAAGCTAATTTTATTTAAAAAGCCGGTATGTGCTCTTGGGAAGTTCTTGAGTTGAGATCACCCAACCATACACAGCTCTACCATCTGCCAAGCTCTAAGTCTTTCCAGGTGAGACACAAATCATCTATTACGTGTGTCTGATAACCAAGATGCCTGAAACATGAGTTTTGTTGCATGTGGGACTCCATCTGAGAGCTCATAAGTTGCAAATAAAAATGTTGTGTTTTTTTTCTTATAGCTAAATTGAATAACAAGGTATGTGCTCTTCCCACCCTATGAGTTTAAGGCTATCTGAAAGGAAATATATATTGGGAAACAAGACATGCAGTGGAAAAGCTATCAAGCCCATATATCTGTAAAGCATAACATATTATGTCTGATAGTTTTTTTTATACAAGAACTACAGAGTGAAACTGGAAAATTTTTTTTGCTCCCTTTTCAAATTGACTGGCCAATGCAATTGACTCCCCTAAAATAATTATCTCTGCAGTATAACAAGCTCGTGATTTCAAAATCTATATACAGAAACATTAAGACAAAAAGCACAGATCTGAAATTGTAAGTTACATTCCCTGAAATCAAAGAAACAAGTGGGAGAGCAGGAATTAGTTGGGGATGTGCCTCATTTTCATAGGAGATCATGCTGTCTTTACAAAGATGACTAAACACAAATTACAGAGCTCTGTCCCACAGATCCAACTAGCCACTCGCACATTGAACGTAACAGGCCTGACCAGACAAAAAAGGCTTCTGCCAAAACTGGAAAATCTATTAAACAATTGAATTAGGAAGAAACACAGAATTGTTTTAAAGAGCAAATTGTAATTTTGAAATTGACAGGGAAGCAATGCATTGCAAATTGTGAAAGAGGGAGTATGTTTCAAAAGCACGTCACCTTTCAGACTTTTCAGTTTTTAAAAGTGTTTGCTCTAGAGAAAAATATATGCTAGAGTTTTCCCCAGATTTCATGGCAGTTTAGAACTGGAAGTTCAAGTCTTCAGAAAGCATCTAAGGAGAAAAATCACTGAAAGACAAGTATTGTGAGAAACCTAACAAAACATTTTACCCCTCTACACATCAGACCACCTCCAGTTTCCTACAAAAAGACTTAGAAAACCCGAGATGGCAATCATCCTTAACAGTTTGCCAAAATAAACACTAATCAGAAAACAGGGACAAGAATCCTCTAAAATCTCAGAACAACCCAAGAGTTTTGTTACTAAAATCTATATTGAAAATGCAGGACTATAAAATATTCCATAATTTTAAATGTCTGTTCACTTACCCAACTTCAGCTGTGGTAAATCAGGAATCTCCTTCATTATGAGGTTATAGTATGCGTGAAGGCCTTTTTGAGCATTCAGGAGCAGAAGACAGAGGTCCTTATGCCATTTGTATGCATGCTGCATGCAGTTTTCAGATGGGACATAAAAGCTGCCCTGTGTAACAAAAGTACCAAGAAAATAAAATACAGAGATTAAAATGCATAGTCTCCATTTGTCCTGGAGGTTTCCAGAAAAAACCTGTGGGCAGCTTTTCATTTCTAATCAAGCACTTGATAACAGAGAGAGATTTTAACCCTCTTTACCTCCTACCTCCCTTAAGAGCTAGATAAGTTAACATAGTGCTATCTCATGCTACATATATATTTTGCCTAAATCATAGCAAAACTATTAAGTCCCAGCAACATTGTCACATATACAAAGCGACAAATGGTCCAAATAGTCCATCAGAGAGGCCCGTCTCTGTTCTTCTTGTCCCACTGTGGAATCAATGTCTCCCCACAATATAGACAGTGTTGGGCAAAACATATGCTCTCTGCTATAGGAGGAGGTATGGAAAGGATAATACAGTACATTCACTTTCTTTTTTCCTCATATCCTCTTATTCTATTCTGCAAAGGTTTTAGCTTGATGATGTCATGGCATGCCTTGTTATCAGTACTAGTGAAAAAATGTTGATGGTATTGCTCTGCTATCAACTAATACAAGCCATACTGTACTCCAGGATAAATGGATTAGTATAGCTCCTGTGGGAGAAGATGTAATTGGACAGATCACAGCATGTTTAATGCGAAAAAACCCAAACAAAACATTTATACCTAGAACATAATCTGAGTTTGCATTAAAGCACCATGAATCAAAGTTTTCTTCTCTGTCAATTACACCACTTGTATTAATTACTCATATTTGAGAATTTGCACTTCTTGGAATTAAAACAAAACTATTTCTTAAACTGTGTTTTTATGCCCAAATTTTCATGAAGAGTTGCAAGGATTAGTATGACAACTATCAGTAACAGCTCATGTTTCTGAGGTCTCTGTATAAACCATGCATTTTACAATTTTTATCCAGTGATGTAGTAGAAAGTTGGGTGAGCAGTTGTTGCCCCAAACAGGAGTAAGTATCTGAATCGCAGGAAAAGAATAGATTATGAAAACATAGAAGTGAGAAAGCCACTCAGGTGCTCTGTCCTTGAACTCTAGGAATTATCAGGTAAACTGAGAATACATCTAGATCTGCTTTTTACAACATATGGGCTGCTCAAAGGCACCAGGATAGGGTTCTCACTGTTGCATGGCTATGGAGAAACATGAACAATTTTCAACTTAGTCCACTGCTGATCATTGATGGGACAAGAAAACAATTCCAACACACAAACTAGGTAATGACTGCCTGTTTGGACACTAACAGTCCCAATAGCTATGCTTGTCCAGGAGCAACAATGAAGACTCTCCAACCACACACCAGTGCATCTCCTGTGTTATTCTTCCTTTGACTTCCCTAAAGCCTGTATTCCATGTCTCTTTGATTGAACTGGGATGTTTCTGTCAGCTTTTTCATGCAAATCTTCAACTTGTTAACTAGTATTCTGTTGTAGACCCAAAGGGGACTGCTCATCTTGACCCACAGAGAAATGATTTATGATAATTGATGGAGGTTGTTCTTGGAAGGTTTCAAAACCTCCAGTCTCAGCATGAATCTATTTTACTCTCACCATGGTATACAGAAGAAGGGATCATGAAAAAATGCTGCTGAAAACAATAGAAAATTTGAAGTAGATTGATATATGTAATGAAAAAAAGTCCTCTTTTTAATCCATTGATGATTTTTTTAGACAAAATTCACTCTGTCATTCAAATGCTAGACAGATAAGCAGAGGAGAAAATGTGAGATAATTTCATGCTCATATCAATACTAAAACATGATATTGATGTGCAAGACTATACTTTAAGGGTTTATTTTCAGCCTTTTTTGACATACATTATTGTTTAAAACTAAAAATAAAAAGAAATAGGAAAACGCAACTGGAAGTGGGCTGAAAAATGAGTGAATTAAAGATTTTTTAAATCTTTATCAATTACATTTGGTTTAAATTCCTTAGTGTTTATCTCCTTCTCTTATGTTGATTTTTCATATTTGACCTCAGATGAATTAATAAAAATCTTAGAGATGAGATAGTTCAGTTTACTGAAACATAGGGTTTATGAGAGTATACTTTGCAAAGATTTAAACAGTGGTGAAACATAGAAGGGGGAAAGAACATTATTAAAAAAATTAAAACTAGTTCATTGAATATTTTGTGTTAACAGCATAACTTGGTCATTATTGTAAAAACTGAGAACAATTTAGGCTGGAAAAGACCTTTGGAGACAATCTAGTCCAACTGTCTGCTTTAAACAGGTCTAATCAAATCAAGTTGCTCAATGTTTTATCCTGCTGAATCTTGAACATTTCTGAAGACATGGAGTCTACCACATTTCTCGACAAAGTTTTCCAGTGTTTTACCAGTTTCACAGTAATTTTTTTCTTTGTATCAAGACAGAATTTCCCAGTTTTCAACTTGTATGTACTGTCCATCATCCTATTCCCATGCACCTTGAAGAAGAACATGGCTTCATCTTCTCTGTGTTCTCTAATCAGGTAGTGGTATACGGTAGCAATGTTCAATTAACCCTACAGTTTTATTCAGAATTTCAGGAAATAAATCAGATTGGCATGAAACAAAAAATACAAAAAGGTCACATATTACATGAAGTCCCAAACCAACTAGTTGCAGACACACTGCCATGAAAAACAACAGGGACCTGGAGACACGGCTTTACTAACCTGTCATCTGATGCCTTTAAATGTCAACTTAAATTTGCCTATTTACTCTAGAGACATCTCTGGGATTGATGTCATTGTCAGGGGTTTTATGTACAAATAGTTCCTGTGTAGGGGACTAGGTTGTTTCTTTACCAACAGAAACAAGTTTCCACCTGATTAATTGTTTCAGGGTCCTCTGGAATCAAGCAGAGCCTTTGCCATCGTTTTAGCCGTATTCCATATAATTCAGTTTGTATGATCCTTCTGCAAAAGTAGGTGCTTTATGATGGAAGAAGTACAGTTAGCAAATGGTGCAGTCCTCCAAAGAAATGCTGGTTGTCTGCATAAGTAGGATAATACTGAGTCCACACAAGATGTTCCTTCTCCTCTCTCTTCAAAGGAGTGTCATCTTTTGATAAAAATCACTAATTGAATAAAGACTAACTTGGTGTATTTCACGAAGAAAATGGTTCCAGTTCTACACCTTCCAACTGAACTGAAAACATATAAAGAGGAAGACTGTGTAATATCTTCATTGAAAGCTGACAATAAGAAAATAGTGGGCTCTGAGAGAAGGACTCACACATGGATATATAGCCACCTGTTTCTGAGCTTCCATCTCTTTTGAGAGAAAATAAAAAAAAACACATTGCTGGATAATGACTGTTTTCATCATAAAGTTGACATACAAAACCAAGGAAATAAGCTGTGGCCACTTCTTCCCACTAATTATGAAGGAAGCATAGGACAACTTGACTACAAGTTCTACACTGTAGACACATAGAAAGAGGAGCACAGAGCACAACCACAAGAGACAAGTCAAATTTCCTCTAGAACTGCTGTTCATTGAAAAGAAAACTTTTTATCCAAATTGATCTAAAATAGACATGATACACGTGTGCATAGATGGCTGAAAAGTTTGCTCACAGATCTCCTTTCTCTTCCTGTCCCAGGTCTCTGGAAAGAATATCTGTGCCAGAGAAAGGTGCTGTGCTTTGAGAATACCATTGCATGTGAGGAACAGCTGCACAGTTGGAATTCAAGGCAATGCCAACCAGGCACTGTCCAGGCTGTGTCTTGCATAATTAAGAGGCCACATCACTAAGCTAAAGTATTTTGATGGGATTCTATTAAATGGCAAGCGACTTAGAAACTCTGTTGGGTTTTTTTTGTGGGAAACCCATCCTAATCTGAAAAATCATGTTGTCAAGGTGGAAAATGAGTGTGATAGAAAAAAAGACACCAAGCTCCAAATACGTGGTCCTTCAGAGACTTAAAGACATTACTGTTCTCACAGGAGAATCTCTTCTGAAAATTGCCACATGAATATAGGATGCCAAGCAGAACATAACAATGATTATTAAACATACCTCAGGGAAAATTTAAACTAATGTGAACTAAGGTCTGTGCACCCTCATCTGCAGGAACACCAGCAGGGCAGGTGTCTGTCAGATGGTGGCATTATAAACTGCTGCAGCCAAATCAGCTTATCCATACCTGTTCAGTAAGATGAGAAATGTCAGGAAATGCCTTCCTTTGGTATGGCCTGAAGATTGCAAACCTTCTACGTTAGCTATTTCTATTGCATCTTCTGCTGCACACTTATTTACGTGGTCCACTATTTCTGAGGTTATAGCCTTAAATAGGGACTACAATAGTAACAAATCAAGTTTGGTAAAAAACATGGTACATGCTACTCTAAGGAAAAACACTACCACAAAACTAGCAATCAGGAAAACCAAAGGCTATGATCCATATGACAGCTAAAACATGCTCAGGTCTCTGAGTCTCTTAAATTAGGAAAACAGATATAGGTTTACTTCTAGTAAAGACAAAACTATTAAGACAAATTTTTACTGAAGCTGATAATCCCAGCTTGCACAAAGCATGATGGCTGCCCTGGGGTTGTAAAATCCATTGTAAAAGTACATGTTCTTTTCCTTTGTAAAGATTCTCATGACTATTTGAGGTAATTCCTTTGGTCTACGTTTATGCTAGTTTTTAAATGCATCTGCACTGATTTAATTTTCCAAGACCTTGTCTGTCTGTAAAAGTAGCCTGTATCTCTGACTTTTGCTCTTTTCTACTTCTGAAAGAATTAGAAGCAAATGAGTGTCTGACAAATCTTCACTTCAAGACTTATGATCTAAAGGTACTCTAATAGCAAAACAAGGTGACAGCACAGAAGTTAATACTACGGACACTAGAGAAAAGTATGACTTCCATTGTGCAACGTAATCAGAGGCAAAATGGATCACGAAAGACAAGACATGATGGGAAAAGAGGCAGCAAGGAAAACGATGCAAACAACCATAAATTATTGCAATAATTTGCCTTAAGAATTGCTTTTTCCTTTTTGATATTTGAAAAAACATCAGGTATGGTTATCCCAGGTGAAAAACAAAATAAAGTTGTACCACTGGCTGGCAAATGAGATTATGTTCCAGCACTTACCTGATGAACTCAGCAATGAGATTCCTTTTTAAGTTGTGCAAGTTACCAGTAGAAAGGGAGGCATAATACCAAATCCAAAAGTAGCAACATCAAGAGAAAGAAAATTGTACCGACTTGGGAAAATGAACTAGTTCTGTGTGTGCTAGATTTGAAAAGCTGGAGATAGAGAAGTTGATAATATTGTGCTCTGTGTAATCTGTAGAAACTGTTGTTTTGTTGTGACCCCCAAACTAGAAGTGAGAGATCAAACTGAATGCATTATAATGAAAGTAGAATCATAGAACCAATTAGGTCGGAAAAGACCCGTATGATGATCAAGTCCTACTGTAAACATAACTACTAAGTCCACCACTAAATCATGTCTGTAAGTGCCACACCTAAACCTCTTTTAAATACCTCTATGGATGTTTATTTAAATACTTCCCTGGCAGCCTGTTCCAACACTTGACAACAAATTTTTCCTAATAACCAGTCTAAACTTCTCAGCACAGCCTGAGGCCATTTCTTCATCCAGTGACTTGCTACTTGGAGAAGAGAGCAACACCACCTCACTACAACCTCCTTTCAGACTCCTCTCCAGGATAAATAACTCCAGTACCCTCAGCCACTTAAACATGGCAATACTTCCAACCTAGATGAATCATTGTCCTTGTCCTTGTTTTTTTTCCATTTTCAAAGCTTGTATCTGTTATGCAAAGGCACTTGGGAAAGTGGGGGAGTCATGGAGGAGATGCAGCTCCTGCGCTGGGCAAGATCTTGTTTCCATTGCTCCCTGCCCCTTAAGTCATTGTGTTCTGCCTAGTGGACATAGGGTAGGGAATCCTCCATGAGACAGGTCTGTCCTGGGGATTGTAAGGTGCAGTTCCAGTAGTCTGCCTCGCTCTCAGACTCCCTGATAATCCACAAGCGATTCACTTGTTCTCAGAGCTCTTCCACAGGTGTGCTCACTACTGCCATCTGGTACTGGCATAAGAGCAGGGCACACACTACAGCCTGGCACCTGGGTGGCAGCATCTTCTCATTAGTCTGGTAAGTTCAATCAGTTGTGTCAGGTGCAGAGTTAGAAAGAACATGGCCTTCTGCTTGGTAGATAAATTTGCTTCCTGGTTGAGTTGGCAGAGTTACGGTATCTTTTCTACTCACTGTTCTGCACAAACTGGAGCTGTTCACCTCAGTGACAAGTCCTGTTGAACACTGTTGCATGAGCTGCGGGCTCCTGGTGGGTCTCTCCACTCTCCTGGAATTCAGGAAACTTCCCTGCTCTAGAGTGCTTCCCTGCTGATCGTGCCAGCACCAGAACTGCTCATCTCAGTGACAGAGTAAATGGTAAATACTTCATAATTCCTTACTTCTCCGAGATGAAATAGAGAAGTTAATTTTCCTAAGTGTCAGATGAGCCCCTAAATATACATATAATACCAAAGAGGATATATTGCTTATGGTATGTTTGCAAGGTGTCAGGAAGAATCACGTACATATAGCCTTAATTTCTCCATTTCTCAGTTTATTGAGGGATGACATAAAGAAAAACCTATTCAAATACTAGACAAAAAAAAAAAATGCCTAGTGTTTCAGAAATGTAAAAGCTTTGGTTCAATTTGGTCATGTGCCACAGAGCTAGACCCCAGCAGTGGACCATTACTGTCCCTTGTCCTTATGTCCTCTAAGATGTTCTTCTAGACTATAACACAGTCAATTAAAATAGCCTACAAAATCAACAACCCTAAACAAATTAAGCATTCTTGACTATATTCCTGTTGAATGGATTCAAATAGCTCAAACTTTTAAATGAATAGGTTTCCTATATAATGCTCTTTTCAGCAACAGATTTTGCCTATAGTGTACTACTTTATACATGTACTTTTCCTTTCTAACAAGAGAAAGGAAAATTACTTGAAAAAAGCAAACATTGTAATTAAATAAGGCTCATGCCAATTCATTATTCAAATGCAGAGAACAATTTGTGAATATCCACTTCCAGTGTACTAAATCTATCCAATATCAAAAGACACCAATTGGATTTTATTCTTTGTAATATTCAGTAAGTTGCTTGTATTTGTTTTGTTTAAAGTAATTTCACAAGATATGTTAACTATGTACAATATTCAACAATAGCACTAACAGTTGGTAAATTAGACCCCTTATGTTTAATCTAATTTGAAACAGCATTTCACAATTCACATTCAAAATCATATTGCCTGTCAAGAATTTTAAGATACTAAAAAGCCATTCCAGACTGAAGAGAAAAGTTTTGCAGTCTTTAGCAATATTTCGATAGCAGAGAGAACTATCCAACGTTGCCTACTTCTGTTGAAGATCTAGAGAACATCTTGAAACAGAGGAATAATCTCAGCATCCCAAGATAAATACAGTTTCTGAGATCAAAATGTCAGCTCATTCATCTGCATGCCCATATTGGTCACCGTGGAAATAAACCAGGAGATTGACAACGAGCAAATATAAACACACTCAAGTGACCTTGCAGCTGTGATGCAAAAAAACACATAAATCAAGCTAATCATGGTCCAGTCTTAGGTGCTTAACAAGCAAAATGTTTTGTATTTAGGTAACGTAAGCCTATGAAACTCAGGGTCATCCCAGAAAACATGCTTGAGATTCCAGCCCTGCCGTGAGAAAGATCAAAGTACAGTGGAAAACTGATTTACTTTCCTCTGATAAAGACAGGTAAAATGGCAGGCTACACACACACTTTTTCTAGCAAGGACTGAGCTCTGATGTGCCTGCATTCCCATTTGCATTTCCTCTGCTTGGGTATTATTTCAGAGTTGCCCTGTGTCATGAGGTAGTGCAAATAAATTTATTCATTTTATCTGTAGCTTTGTGGTTGTTCCTGCACTCTGCCTACGTTGGGTTAACACAGTCATTTAATACATATATTTTATTCCTTAACCAAGGAAATTCTTGTTTTCCATTTTCTTCATTTATGTTTTTTAAGACAGGAAATTTCCTGTTACTTAGTGGTTGGAAACAAAATTATAGTGATGACTTTAGCTAATATCTTATTGTTTACACCTCGTTATCATATTTTGGGAAAAGGAAGATAACAGTTTCTGGTAATTAGGGATATAGGAGCAGAAGAATACTCTTTCACATATGTAGGAACATAAATGACAAAGAGACAGTTGCATGTATAATTAAGGAAAAAAATCCTAAACCAGGAAAGGAACCAGGAGTTATACTCTGTAGCTTATATTATGCTAGTTATCATATGTTTGTTAATTATTTCACAAATGTTTATATCAACTAAGTCTTTGTTAAAAACTCAAACAAATAACCTCCTAATGTATTGGGATCTTTGCATCAGTTAACACTTGTATGGAAATTCAGTTTCCTGAAGAGGACAGCAGGTTGGTTTCCAGAGGACAATGGTAGTCTCCATTGCAAGGTTCCTTACAGTGTTCTTCAGCTGAAACAAGTGAGTCTCTTCCAACTGCTCAATACCTATATCACTTGGGTTGTGGCCCTGAGTGACCACTCCAGCATACATATTTTCCATTGTTTTTGAGTACCTTGAACTGTGCATGAAACATCTCATTAATATCTCAAACGTTTAGAAAATAAACTGTTCTAGAAAATCCTCTGCAAGAACACTTCCTATTGACCATCCACAGAATCTTATCTGTGATCAGTTCGGTCACTTCTGTGTCAGGAACCTCCAGTCATAATTTCTGAGTCAGCCAGGTTGAGCACTTAGGATATTTGCCGCTATACCAAAGCATACAAGTTGTACTGGTCAGCTTTTCTAGGAGCTGCAAGAAGGAATCTCTGCATCTGATCAAAATTCCCATGCAGAAAGATTATTCTATGGCAATTAATTAATGCTGTTTCTAATTGTTGCCACCGTCTCTCAGATTGATCCATTATCTCAGCCATATAGACAACAAACTGAAGGGTTCCTGGACCATCAGTGAATTAATGCTTAAGTACACGAATGTCCATAGGGTCACAACCCTGACATCCTATTATTCCTTAACTATACCTATAATATTAACTGAAACTTTATAACACACATATCGCTTAGATTCATAGATCTTGTAACTGATGTCAAAATGCTTTGTTTTACAGAAGCTGACAAATGCTTTGTTTTACAGAAGCTGATAAATGCTTTCAGAAGCATAATTTCCAAAAGATTCATATTACTTTCATTGCAGCTGAGAAAGAGGCCCCAATAAAAATAGAAATTCTGCTATGTCTATGCCTCCACAGAGGCAGAAAATACAGGTATACTAAACAGTTAAAAATATTCTGTTTTTTTCACTTCACTTGACCTTCATTTCTCTCCTTCCTTTAACCCTATTCTCTATTTCTCGCTGAAAAACTCATAGTAGACCCACAGATGTTCCCTTTTAATGTGAAGGGACATGCGTGACTATATATGTTGAGGTAGTTATGATACGTCCTTGTTAATCAAATCAGTGCTGTGAATGTAAAATGTAAAACCTACAGTTTGAGCAAAGGACACCAGTGGTGGGAGAAAGGCAAGTTCTTTTCCTATTTACTGACATTGGTTGCAGATCAGAAATCATTTTTGTCCTAAAGAGGTTATCATGTTAAATTGAACTTCTAGACAACATGAAAGATGCAACGAGTGTCATCTTCTGAGCCTCAGAGAAGTTCATATGGAAGAAATGACACTAAATCTGAAGGGAAAAAAATCCTTGATGACTTAAAAGAAAGTACTTTCAGTGAGAAACTTTCATGAGAAAAAAATGGAAAAATCCTGTATTTGGGTCCACCAATAATATTTTTATAAATATATATGGTATATATCTATTAAAAAATCTATATGTATACAAACTTGTGCATATATGAACATTTCCATTTCCATTCAGCTACAGGAAAAAAACAAACCAAAACAATTCCCACTCAACAATTCACTCCTCAGCAGAAAATAACTTCTCGATCCCTGTGCCAGAAAGTAAAAAATTATTGGCAAATCTGAAACCATAACATAGTTCAAAGACAAGAATGTCCATGATGGCCAAATTGTGGATGCCATTCTGTTGTGACATATTGTCTCTTCTTAGTATGATTTCCCCAGCAAACACTGGGTATTTAATCATGCTGTCTGTGTATGTGTCACTCTGCCTGTGTTCTAAGCAAATTTTCTGTATGGTGGCTGGATTTTGCTGTCTTTGAGAGGCCTAAAGGTATGGCAAAAATGGGCAGCAAAGAAAGAAATAAGACTATAAATATTTGTCTAACAGAAAGCCTACAAACTGTATATAAAAGATGTGGTACTCAAAACTCCATCCTATCTGGCAGAAAAACAACGCATCTCTGTATTTTCTATCTTTCAGCAGCAGATCTGTGAATACAGAGTTTCTTGAGGGATGGCTGAAAACCACATAAGCCAGGTCCTATAAACTCCATTCCACTAACAGGAAAACAACTTGCTTGCAGGAGAAACAGTTGTGAAAAATGCAGAAAATTAAATATCTTTCATCAAACAAAGTGAAAACTAGAACGAAGAATGTAATATAAACAGATATATTGGACTAGGATGCACTTAAATGTGTATATTCTATCAACTTAATAAACTGCCTTGCTTGTATTGATTTACTAGTCTGCTATATGATAGTGGTTCATTACCCAAATTTCTAAAACAAGAGAAAAATGAATTCACTGCATTATATTTAGTTTTGATTTATAACACTAATTGAAAGCGTCATTAAGAGGCAATATTTAGAAAGATATTGACAATATATGGAGTTATTCATGCTTTGTCTCTCACTAAATACATTATATAAGAAAACATAAGCTGCTATTTCATAAATACAACATAAAATTTGACATTTATATTAACTCTTAAAGTTAGAATTACTTTGTCAAAACTACTAGGATGGTTTTGCATTAGAAAAAATATGTGATGCTGGAATCAGATTAAGTGACAGTTTACACTTTGTATAAAACTAGCAGAAGAAAATATTTGACTTGAGACACTTGGAAAACAGGATCCATCAGGCTTGAAAAAGAACTAACCTCTGAACAGGCAGAAGAGAATTACCTTGGTCATAGAATAATAGAATTACTGAGTTTGAAGAGACCCAAAAGGATCATCAAGTCCAACTCCTATCCTTACTCTGGTCAGCTCTAGTGGTTGTGTCTCAAGATTTGAATATAAGTGGCTTGGAAAGAAGAAGTGGCCAAGATAGTATTTGATTGGAAAATTTCAATGTAAAAATAATATTCTAGTAAAACAGGTTACACTGATTTCCCTTAAAGTTCTTCTAATAGACGAAGTCTTGTAAAACACTGACAAAGTTCCTAATGTCTCATATTGATCCTCTTAGAACAAATAATACTGACTATTCATTTAAAATAAAATTTATTTTCATTTTATTTTTAATCAAGGTCACATTCAGATATAATATCATACAGCTTAAAAGTTCAAAACAAAGCAAAATGCCTTCTTCCATGTGCAGGCGTTTTGGTTCCTTTTGACATTTTTCCAGATTTTTCTTTTAAGGGACATTTCACAGTTTTTGAATTTATATTTAAAAGAAATTAAGCAAAATTCTGAAATCTCCTTAGTTTGCCTGAAATCTCTTTCCCACATTTCTTTGAAAACTGGATCTAGTGTTTGGAGGTCAAGTAATAACATGCTTATATATCATCACAAGAGTCTACAATCATGATAGCTCTTCCTCTAAAAGGACACACAGCGTATTCTACAGAAGTCTTTAAATAATTCTGCTGATGTTCATCAAGAAGGAAAAAATTACATATCCTCTACCTGAGCTCTATACATCAGCACAGGGAAAATTAAAGTCATAAAAATATTTCTTTAGCAGTAAATTAAGCATCAGGGAAGATATTTTATGAAAGTTAGAGCAGGTGTCTGAGAGGAGGCATACTTCTTCCAAATTCAGCACTGAATCATCTGGCATAAGAAAATTAATATATTTTCCTTTCCCTCTTTTGGATATATATAGGAAAATGACATGTATTAGTCTATATCTTCATGTTGCTATTATTAAGATAGCACAGAATGTGTAGCGAACATTGACAAAGCCCAATGAAGTATCCTTTGATAAAAGTATCATACAGCATTACTGAATTATTAACTTGTGGGGAAAAAACAATGGATGATTTTCAAATGGTTTGAAAAAAACTTTTATGCAGAAATAGGGCAGGTCATCTTTGATGTGTACACACAGAGAGATATAAAGGTATATATACGAGGTCAGTACAAAAAAATTGAGACTAACCCCATACTAACCCTATAGCTCAAGAACCAAGAGTGGGATGGAAGCTACAGAGATGTCTGATGATCTGGGGAATTGCTTTGAGCATTAGCAGCATTATATGCAGCCATGCGTCAACTCAGAAGGCAACTGTTTTGAAGGTGGTCATAGCTGATTTCTTCATTTGTTAAATAAAAAATGTTACAGGCACAGCCTCTTTTTTTTTTTGTGTTGAACTCTGTACATCACGTTGATGCAAAGAGCAAAATTCTTCTGCCAGCAGCTAACCTGCACGATTACAAGGCATAAAGCCACCGACAGCTCAGCTAGAGCAGCAGCTGACCACAACCTTCCGTATTGCTGTGTAAATATTGAACCAAAGATTTTTGATACTTTCTGTTGCCCTGGATGCTAGTTCTAACAGCACAATTCTGTTACGTCATTGAATAAGTATCTCCTGTATCTGTGAGAGTGTGCATGCAGGTGGAAGAGAAAAGAAAATCTTAACAAGTGCCCTTTTAAAATTTGACTGGGTTTATGCCCGCTGCCTGCAGTGATGTGTAATAACAAGACAGTTCCTCAGCTCAGGGGTCCTTGTTTGATTAAAGCAATGGGATGGATTTGTTTTCCTCATCTATGAGTAAGCAGCATGGATTCTCTTTAATCAGAAAGGACAATGTATTAAGGCCATTTTTGATGTCTCCACTGCGTTGTTTTCTTTAGGAGGTCAGAATTTACAATATATGTGTGGTGTTTCAGCGCATATTTATAAATTTTACGTTTAAAACTACATATAAAGACCAACTTTTTTAAATACATATGTATACTTTCTGATACCAAGTACATGAAGAAATACATAAATAAATAGATGTATCCCAGGATTTTATAACATCCTAACAGTTTTATTTTGCAAAGTTTGCAATTAATTACATAGATGGCAATGATCAAAACTCTACCTTATATCTCAGTTTGCACACATAGAAATGGTGAAATTAGTTGCTAGCTAAATTTTGATATTTGTATTGTGAATATGCCCATTTCAGCTTATCACTCTGAACTCTCTTCAAAGCATATAGAGAAACAGACATTTTTTGTGCATAGCTCATCCCCTCTACTTCAAATATTGATATTGTAATGCATTATTCCCTAAAATGCTCCCTGCTTTACACACACTGTATGAAGGAAAATTAAATTAGAACTCTGATGCAGACAATTCAGGTATGTACAGGGATATTCCACTGCAGTCTTTAGTGATAAAAATTTGAGAGTAATGCATACAGTTTTAAACTGTCCTTTCTTAGTGAATTGTGACATTTCAGGTCTTAGATGTAACAAAGCTCCTAATTTAATTAACTCTTTTAATTCTCCAGATTTTGGAGTGAGAATCAGGATTTAATTGAGGGGTTATATTTATGTCTGTCTGGAAGTATTGAGATATCAATTACAATGAAAACAACACAAAGATTAACAGGCCTGGTTTTTATATAACAGTTATCATTCATAAAATCTGCAGTGCATTATACATAAATCAGTACCATTTTCCATGTTTTACATGAGAAAACTAATGCTCAGAAAGGTCATCTGAACAATTCTTTTCAAGTGCGCAAAGGGAAGAGAACTGCAGAGAATGCTGAATTTGAAGATACTTTCTGCCTTCAATCAATACAAATATTTCAGACATAGTGATTTGGATTCTTCGCCCAGTGGTAACTGCTGGCTCCAAGGAGATGAAAATCAGTCCCAGAGCACGTCTTTGTCTAGGTCTAGTGTGAACTTGTAAATTCTCCAGCTTCAAGCAAAAACAGGAACTGGAGGGAAGCAGTATGTAGGGAAAAGGAGGTCCCATCCTGTGTTGCCTCACAGTGTTCCCTGGAGGAGGGTACGCCTACACTTGGTACAAGGGCTAACCAAAGGTACTTTCTCAGAGTGCGTGGGCCAGACAAACAAATTATTTAAAACCGGCTCTCTTGCAGCTGCCATTTCTCTCATAGAGTTTGGCACGATATGTTATTAAACACAATGAACTTTTATCATACCACATGAACTAAACTACTTGGCTCAATGTTGCTTTCTGATGCAATTTTTGAAATGCTCTTCATTTAATAAAAGCAACAGCAAGGACCGCAATTTCCTATTTAGAAATGCCAGGCTCTGCCGGAGACAAAAAGTGACTTCAAGCTTGGATCTCTGTTCATGTATGACTAGAGCTATAGGAATAATTGATTTTACAGTTCAGTGTTCAGACTGGGAGAAAAAAGAACCTGCTAGGTCAACATAGAAAGAAAGTATTTATTTTTTCAGAGTAAAATGAAAAATGTTATTTTTTAAAGACATTTTTAATAATGATTGCAAGTTATTTAATTATCATGGCTTCACAATCAAGCAAAACATGCTACTTAAGTGCCATAAATAGACCTTGCACACCCTCTTAATGCACTAGAGACACAAATTAAAACATACTGTAAAATCACCTATACATTGTGAAACTAGATAAACTGACATGTGTCAAAGCATGTAACAGAGCACAGAACACCACTGTAATTTTTTAAGATAGGGAACAGTAAATAGTAGGGTGCAGAGAGGATGTTTCTGTGGAAAATATAATCCAACCTTCTGTAACACATGCCTACTTCACAGTTTCCCACAAAAGAAGTGGACTGAACTCAGCAATTGTATCACCCCTTCCTATCTCTAATGACAGTATTTGGACTCTCCTGTTTGTTAGGAAAACAGCATGCCAATGGTCTACATTGTAAAGAGAAGAACTAGGCTGACACTGCATTTCTTGCATGTTGTTCAGTTTTGAGAAACAACCCAAGTTACTGTGCATTTTTCTCACCACTATTCCACTCAGGCTTCCTTTGCCCTTCCAAAATGTTCACTGAAATTGCATCAAAATTCAATATCACAGCAATCAAACAGTTGATAGGTCCTATTTTTAAGGTGGAGTATTATCATTGGAGTCAGAGGAAGACGGTACTGACAGATATCCTGCCATTGGGCACAGGATCAACCCAGTAGTCTCATTAAAGAAATCTACCTGTAACAATCAAGCTCACTTTGTTTATGCAGCAGATAATGACAATGAAAATTTAGCTTGGGCCTAGTGAAATTTCCCAACAAACACTGGTTGTGTTGTGTAAAGATTTCGAGATGGCAGCACGTGAACCTGCCATTTTAAGCATAAAAAATTCAATCACTTTGCATTCTGCTGTTGTCACTATACTCAGCTACAAATATGTCTACTTATGGGGGAAGAGTTAATGATTTCAAATATTGTGGAACCAACTTGTCATAAGATAAAGGATGGATTTTAGTGTTACTGTAGCCTGAAAAAATTTGTTTATTTTGAAGACTATGTTTCAAATCTGGAGATTGAGTAAAAGCTCTCAGTCAGGAAGTTCTGGTACTTATGACCCAATTGTACACAAGTCACACCCAAGTTGTACACAACAGTAACCAGAATCAGAGAAACATATTTGAATCGAAAGGTGAGTTCATTGGTGCAGCCTATTGTCTATGTGTCAGCATTATCTATAAGCTGAGCAAAGGGAGAGCTTGATCTATGGAGAAATTAAATGGAGACATAAGAATTGGGAGAAGAACTGCTGGTTATTCCAAGAAGTAATATTCTGTTTCTGCATCTCTTCTTTCACGACTTACGAGTGTAAATTAAGGTGCAACACTTAGAAGTAGAAAAATAATATTCTTCTGAGATATCATTGAGATAAGTGTGTTTAATATTTGTGCAGAAAGAAAAATTCAAAGGAAAAGACATGGATTCTCCTGTCCAAGGAAAGGAATATATGACAAACAAAATTGCAGAAAAGATACAAAAAAAGATTATAAAGTATCCAAGTGTTTTGTAAACGGGATGATAAATTGCTGCATTTCTAGTTCACATTTGCAGAAAATATTTCTATGAGTTTGATGCTACCAGAAGTGAAATCTGAGGACCATTATTGAGGTATCATGCACTAGAAACAGTATTATCTGTTGGAAACATATATCTACTGTCTTGCAACAAGGCACAGTGATATCAAGAAACCAAGAAGACTTGTGAATTATTTTAGTAGAAAGAGTATAGGTATGTGAGCCTCTTGGGACTTGTGATATGTTGTTATCCTTGCCTATGAAAAGGATGTTTAGGAATTGCATCTTTTGCTTTTCAGACTATTTCTGCAGGTGTTCAAGTTCACTTTGAATCCTGTCATTCTACTCCTACTGGCCTGGCTTCTGAAATGACTTTTACAATATGAGCTATTTGAAAATATCTTCCTAGTAAGTCATTTTAGCTTTTAATTGCAGGAGAGAAAAGATATGGTGCCAAACATACCCATCCAAATATATATATTTGAGATCCTTGCTCAGAATTCAGTGTAAAGATCTCTATAATAAAATCAGTTGCCACATGCTGGATAATTAGCTTTGTCTTCAGAAATGGAGATAAAATTCAGAACGCTCATAACTCTATTTCTGATGTCTTCCTCAACTTCATAAAATTAAACATTAACAACACTGTCAATGGCTAAAGAGGAAATATTTAGTTGTCATTTGGCAGTGAAAAATTATTTCAACCTTTATGAGTTCATTTTTTTAAGCAATGTGACATTTTGTTACTAAAGTAGATTTTTTATTTTATTATTTCTTTCAGTCACACACAGCCACAGTGTTACCAAGTAGGTTCCAATGAGTCATGTGCAGGTGGGAAGAAATCATGTCTCTATTGATAGCACTGTTTTTCACCATTATTATTTGCAAATTTTCTTGAATACCTCCCTCTTCTTACTTGGCTTCTCATATTTCCTCATGGGTAAAATATGCTGGTTACTGTAGACTATGTCAAACTGGATCAGGACAAAAGTCCAAGAAGTATTGTGTTTTGCAGCTGATCATAGTTAAGTATCAAATACTTATTGAGGGAGACGGAGGTAAAAAAAAAAAAGAAACCCCAAAACTAAGCCCTGACAACTTTAGAAATTGCATGCCTTCAGGAAAAGTCTTCCTCAGATTGGGCAGATACTGGTTAATGCTACAGCTCTCAAAGTTTCCAACCTTTCTGAACAAGGATTGTAGGAATTCCCAAGTGCTGTCATTTTGCACAATTGTGGCAAACCCTCCGAAGTTCACAGAAGCATTGACAATGAGTTACACCAGTTATCTCACAGTCTATAAAACTGGAGAAAAAATAGATCCTTTTGTTGGTTCTGAATATGCTATTTACCACCTTACCTGAATTTTGTCCACTCTTGTATTGTGAAAAATAATTAACAGAAGATCTCTTGCAAGATCATGCTGTAAGGTTTGTTGTAAAACAAAGTAAGACAAACCAATTTCCATTCCTTTCCTAGTTATTTTACTGAAGATATTTTTGTGGCTCAGAGAGCTCCATCACTCAGATAATTCAAGTTTTTAAAGTAATCAAATGAGATTCATTGGCTTTTTCTCTTAGTAATATTTCAAAACCTATTATTACTGGAATATTACTTTGTTTCAACAAATCACACCCCAGAATAACCATTTACAGACCTGATTACAGGTAACTTCCTTCTTGCAATTATTCTGCACAAGAAATGCTCCACTTCAGCCTAGGTGCTATATCACTGGTCTGTTTTCTTTGATGTAGAGGAATTATTTTCCTGCCAGGAAACAGGACAATCTCTAATGCTGTCATTATGCTGCATTCCTGAAGCCTTCACTTACAACACTCTCAGTCAATGAAACACTCATAGCTCTTTGACATGCATGCAAACATACATCACATTGCAAAACCAATTTTAAAACAATACATAGTCCTTTCTGTCGCTTCAGAAATCCAAAATTTCTATTTAACACTGAAACAGAATCTTTCCTAGGTATGTTAGTTTAAGCAATTATCTTAATTTGCTGTAATTTACTGCAACAAAACGAGGAACTTTCGAATAGCTGGAGCTGTATAAATTTGCATAAGAACTACATTTTCAAAGGTTCATTTTCCTAACCCAGTAGATACCTCCTGTATTATGCATAGTGCATATACCAGCCTTCAAGTGATTTACACTCAAAGACAATCAAGTTTCATGAGCCATGAGTAGCTTACCATTTATTCTTCAGGCCATCATTTTATGGTTTTAAATAAAATACTTCTAGTGAGTTTAGTAGAGGAGAAAGAAGGTCTGACTTGCAGCTCTGAAGAGTCAAACTGTGTTTGTTTACAGAAGAGACAAAATATTTAGAGTCGAAACAGTGCTTTACCTCCCTCAAGAACACAACGCTGCTTTGGAGATACTCCCCCTACGTTGTTCAGGTCTTCACCCTTGCTTCTCATCAGCCAGCTCTGTTAGGAATGACAGTTAGACCTAATTCCAACAGAGACATTGGAGACTGTTTCAAGAACTAACAGAAATCTGTAAAATGACAATTACTTTTTGTTTGAGTCATCAGAAAAGAATACATATAGTGCCTTCAACTGACCTGATGGTTTCTCTTGCACAAGGACAAAGTTTGAGAACATCTTGGGAGACTTTATTGCAGCTTTTCAATGTTTAAAGTGGGATTATAAGAAAGATAAAGACAGAGTTTTCAGTAGAACCTGTAATGATAGGATAAGTGGTAATGTTTTTAAGCTAAAAAAGAGTGGATTCATACTAGAGATAAGAAAGAATTTTTTTTACAATGAGAGAGTGAAACAGAAAGAGGTTGCTTGAAAAGGTGGTAGATGCCCATCCCTGCAAACACTCAAGGCCAGGCTGGACAGATGTTCCTGCTCATTGCAAGGGAGTTGGACTAGATGACCTATGAAGGTCCCTTCCAACCCAAACTGTTTAATGATTCTATGAACTTAAGAAGGAGGAAAAACCATAGGAATAGGCTGTTTGTTTTATCTTACTTGCTAGAAACCAGAGACTACAGATGAATTGTACTACAGCTACTTCACACTTCCTGTCACACCCAATTATCCTGGGATAGTACAGTGACTGAGTGCACAGACAGAATCAGTGTACCAGGCCCCATTCAAATACCATACTACAAAATTGGGAACAGCAGAGGCAAACACAATTGTAAGACCAAACTGACTGGAAGCTTGAATTCTCAAAGTTTATGCCAGTCAAAGAAGTAGTGTGAGCACATATGCATACTGACTGGGTCTATCTTCCCCTAAATAAATCCTTAGACCTAGATTATTACCTTAATACTCATACGTCTAACAGCCTGAGTACTTACATCTTTCTCAGTTATACAAAGAGCTTCCTTGAAGCATTACTCAATTCTTGTCACTCATCAAAGCAGTCCAGTACAGACTCTGAACAAATGAATAAGTCAAATCAACTTTAGGGGAAGGTATTCTTGTACTGAAGAGCTTCTAAAATTATTCTTATCTTGCCATGAAGCTTCAAAAAATACTTTATCTGTATTTGCTAAACTTTAACCTAATATTATTTACATCTGACTAGCAATAGTTTTGAGAATCATAAGACAGTGACTGATCTTCATTCTCTTAGTCCATTTCTTTCTGTTTGTCAGACTGCTGAAACTTGTCTGATCATCAGAGAATTCATGACATCGTTGGAGCTGGGTAGTCATTTGTGTACAAGGTAATCTCTCAGGGACTGCACTTCTAAGCGTTACTGTCAAGCACTGCACCAAAAATTATAATTCATATTAGCTGTGAAACTAATTCTTGGTTCATTGTGACTGTTGTGGTGCCTTTGAACAGAGGTATGGGCTCTTTCTGTCACTTGAAAATTTGTTTCCACAAAACAAGACAAAGTATTTGGAAAAAGAGGGAACCTCTTTCCCCAGTCCTGATCAGCCACCTGGGACACTTGCCAATAACAAAGAGCTAGCTTCCTGATGATAGATGTCAACTGTGCTGTTGTTGGCATCTATGCTTATGTTAGAAAGGCCACCAGCTTGGAAGCTATAAAAGTTGATTAGATATCCTTTCAAGAACTCTTTCACCATCAGTAAGCAGGAATTATTGTAGCGTTCTTTAGGGTATATGAAGAAAATTTTTCAATAATGTACTGCTGGGAAAAAATACTGCGAAGAAATAAAAACTGAATCATAGAGCACTCTATCAAAGGGTAGAGAGCAGCCAAATCCACTTCCTAAAGTGAAGAGTAGAAAGGTTCATTCTACTGCCTGTGCACTCCATTTCAGGGAACAAAGAAAAAACATTGGTCCAAAGGTCCCTGCTACAAATTTCCTCAAAAGTCAGTGACAAAAGCTGTAGAAAGGGAAAATTTTAATTGAAAGAATGTCAGTCAAAGGAACAACTTTTCAGACCCAAAGTGAGAAATCATAGTGCTGGGAGCCAAGTAAGTTCTTCAGTATACAACTTTCGACGTGAAAAAAAACCTATGAGACTGTGCCTATAACTCTTCTATTTAACAAATTAGGAATATCAACTATGATCACCTTCAAAATAGTTCCCTTCTGAGTTGACACACAGCTGCATACGATGCTGCCAATGCTCAAAGCAATTCTGTATATCATTTTCTGAAAGGCTGTTGAGGATCTTGATCAGTTTTGCTTTCATATCTACTACCAACAAAATCAATTCCTTTGAGCACTGACTTGATCTTTGGGATCTCTTCACTGTAAGCCTCAGACAATAATTCATAAGTTTCTGTCATGGATTTCTTCAGTTCCACAAGAAACTTGATGTGAATTCACTGTTCACTTTTGGACACAAACATTTTCTGACTGAAGGTAAGACATGAAGCCACTAAGTTGACCCTTGTCTCACTGTGACATGTTAGAACATGTTCTATAATCATCTTTTCATCTCTCCTGTCCCACTCTTTACTCCCAAGGTACAGTGTTAGTCTCAGGTTTTTTTGTGTTGGACCTCGTATAACTATAATAGTAACTGTGAAATAGAAATAACTTCTCCACAAACAGTCTGCCTTTAGAAATAACTTCTCCACAACCAGTCTGCCTTTTACCACTCTGCTCACAAGTACTCTAAATTTGCCATAAAATACTTCTTTTCAGTTACAGAAATCTACATCTGATCAACTTTTTCATACTGGTATGTAGAGAAATAGTGACATTTGTAGAAAGGATGCAGTAGCCTGTTTATTTACAATGAAAAATCATTGCAGAAAAATGGCAAAAAAATGTTATGGAAAACAACGTTTCCTATATAAATTCTATTTATTTTCAAAAACGAACGAATTATCAGTCTAACATGTGCAATTCCTGCGTTTTTTCTCCAGAAAGAGACTATGTCACTATCCTGTCCGGAGTCTTGCATAAATCTCCAGAATATTTTATGACATTTTAATTGAACACCCGCAGTGAAAAGATTGCAAAGCTTTTTCAACAACTTTTTTTAGGCCTAATACCAAGTTAAACTCACTTTTAAACTTTTTCATAATGCAGATCATTGCCATGCTGTTCCCTGCATATGCCAGATCAAAACGTAAGAGCCACAGAAAAGAAATATGACAATGATTAAAGAAACCAGTTATTGTCACATTATTATTTACCATGTTTTGTGCTAGTTCTTTCTAAAGATCAGCCATTCATCTTCAGGCAACAAAAGATTAAATACTTCATCAGTAATTATCACAAATGGTGCCCTGAGCACACTGATTAAAGATTCTTGTCATTATACCTTATGAAGAATAGTATATCAACTCTCTTACTATTTCAGAGCAATTATGCTCTGGACATCTGCTGGCATCCCAATCACAACTAATCACCATTAGCATAAGCAAGACACTGAAAGAATCATGTTACTTTAAAATCACCCATTACAGACAGTCTATTACATGAAGGATGTGCTTTCCTTGCAACATTCACACCAAAGCAGAGAAGTCTGTGACAAAAAATAAAGCTGTGTACATGCAAAATTAAAAATTCCAGATGAAATTCTTATGCAAACTACATTTCTGCAGTCTGGAACAGTTATGTGGAGTAATTATAAGTAAAGGTGTTTGAAATACTGGGATGTTTTAATAAATAATTTTTTTAAAAAACGTTAAATAGTATATACCAGCTATCTTACATACTCAAGTTCTAAATGAATCAAATCAGAATGTTAATCGGGTTTTAAGTTTGCAAAAAATTCATTGTTTGTAAAACATCTCCCTTTATACATAGTTAAGAAAAACTAATTAAGACAGGCTTGGCAACCTTACAGCACTCTAGAAATATCAGGTGCATTTTTTTCTAGAAGGAGACGGAGGACCTCTCCTAGTTTCAAAGGGGAAAAAAAGGAAACAGCAGAGGTTTAGTCTTTTGTGAAGGTTTAATTCTTTTGCAAACCTGACACCTTTTTTTTCACTGCCTTGCATTGACTTACCCTGCCTTGCCTTCATTTCCCTCACTCATTACCCTCTCCCTCAGCTTTCCTATCCATTCCTCTCTCCCTTTCTCTCTTTCTCTCTCTTTCTCATTCAGTTTTGTTTCGGGGTCAGGACAGAGCAGATGTCCTGATTAGAAAAAAAAAAAGGAGCAAAGGATTTAAGAATTAAATTTGAAAGATGGCTGTTTTGCCAATAAATACGAAACAGGAATCTCTACAATAACCTTCCTATGCATTAAGTTTCCTATGTCTGAAAAGGAAAGAAGTTTGCAGCTATATAGTCTTTCTCTCCTCTCTTCTTAAAACTGGGTTTTCAGGGCTATTCCCACAATGGATCCTACATGGGCTGTTCTCTACTGCACAGTCTTCCTTTATCAAGAGATGAAACATGAAATATTGTGGCCAAAGAGCTGTAACTGTACAGAATAAAAGAAGCACAAACCACAGATAATTCCTATGTGACATAAAAATGTGGCTTTATATAGTATTTTCATGTTAGGTTCAAAATACCAGTTTTTCCATGTGTGGCTGAGAAGTTGAAAATGTTAGCAAACTGTCCGTGGAAGAGAACTCTTGTTTTCAAGGTAGTTTTACTTGAATGACACTCCTAGTTCTTGCATTATGCCAGGAATAAACATGACTTTTGGGATAGCTACATCAATACTAGATGGAAGAAGAATGCTTCTTATCAACCATCAGTGATTTATTAATGGGAAGGCATATGATTAATCAATCTTCTTACTTAGAAATCAATATATCTGCAGTGCAATGGCTATCCAAACGAAAATAAGATTACTGTGAGTACAGTTCATTAATAACCCCCAGTATGTCATTGACTCAACCTGATTAAAACACAGCAGGCATGTAATGCACAATATTACAAAAAACATTAACACAGCCTAACAACAGTGGATACAAAAGAGGTGTATGGTACAGGGTAAGGCATAACACTGCTGAAGTACAAGTGAACATTCAATTTTCAGTTCTTCAAAGAATAATTTTCTGTTGTAGATGTAAAATCTGTGGATATTTTCCAGTTCTCATGGCTGCTGAGATCACTTGAGAGCACAAGAAGTCAGTCCAACCTTTAGATACAGACCTTGTAACATCCAAAGCAATCCTTGAACTTCTTCATAGGGAAAATCATTTTAGCAGACTCCAAGGGGAACTCAGATGCCCCTGATGGAAATCAGTCACGCACAGCTCCCGAGCTTCCACTACACCTCCCAGGTCTGCAGTACATATGATTCTATTTTGAATATATTGTTAATCTACTGTGATATATATTCCCTGTTATTATAGGTTATGGGATGAAGAGAGCTTGAGAAAATACTAGGACGTTTTCTTATTCAGTAGATTATTCTCTACTAGTTTTTTGACTATAAAAGCACCTTTCTTAATTTTTACCTGACAACAAAAAATTCTTATTTCAATAAGAGATATATTTTTGTTCTTTTAATTGTGAAATTAATCAAGAGAAAAAGTGTAGTATAGATAGAAAATATTATAGAGGGAGGGAAAGAGGAATGGAGAAAGGGAAAATTCCTGTTTCCTGGGTAGATGACTGGCAAGAGAGTGGAAGATTTAAGAAGTAAATCACCAAGGCTTTAATAGGATTAATTATTATAACTACTTTGCCAAGCCAGGAGAGAGGAAACTATCAGTGGTGTACAGAAGTCACTAGAGGAAATGAACGTGTACTGTCCAAAGCCACTGTCATTTAATTAGTCTCTGCACTGAGAAGTCAGAAGCAAAGAACGAGGAGCCTTTAGGATCTATCATTAAATAATGGCACCTAAGCAGCCCAATTCAGAAGATTAGCTCAGGAAGTGACAAGAGTAGCACATGACTGCTGCAATTAAGACAGTCGCTTACATTTTCAGTAGGGCAAGTCAAATCAACTACACAAAATAGATCAGGACTTCAATAGTTGGTCTACGGGCCTAAAAAGAACATTAGGTCCCTGATGTATTCATGTTTTATGAAGAAGAAAGAGATAAAATGGGCTATATGCACTAGAGATGATATGTCAAGATAAGAACCCTCTACTTTGTATTCAAGAGATGTCTGAAAAGCATGACTTGGCAGTACTAACGTCAGATTCCAGCATAATTCTTCCTTTCCTGAGGTCTTACCAGTACTGCAATTCCAGCCACTACTCTACTAAAGCTATGTGTTCCAATCTTGTCTGAAACATGTGTGGTGGGTTGACGTTGGCTGGTTCTAGGTGCCCACAAAACTGCTCTAGCAATCACTCCAATTCTTTGATCTGACAGGCAGAAAAAAATACAGCCAAAAGTTCATCGGTCAAGATGACAAGGAGATCACTAACTGGTTATCAACATGGCAAAACCAGACTCTACTTGGGGAAATTAATTTCATTTATTATCTGTTAAACAAAGTAGAATGAGAAACAGGAAAAAATCTAAAAACACTGTCCTTCAAGGCACAGCCACCTGCTCCAGTATGGGGTCCTCCATGGGCTGTAGTGGGACAGCCCGTCTTGCCATGGACTTCACCACAAGCTGAAGAGAACTCTCTGCTCTAGCACCTGGAGCACCTCTTCTCCTCCATCTTCCCTGACCTTAGTTGTTTCTCTCATATTTTCTAACTCTCTTACAGCCACTGCACACTATCTTTTTACCCTTCTTAAATATGTTACCAAAGAGGTGCTACCAATGTTGTTGATGGTCTCAAATTTGGCCAGCGGTGGTTACATCTTGGACATGGCTGGAACTGGCTCCGTCTGACATGGGGGCCACTTCTGGTGTCTTCTCACTGAAACTTCCTATGTCCCATCCCCCTCAGCTACCAAAGCCTTATCGCATAATGTCAATACACTATGTTACTAGGCCATTTATTGATGACAGAGTTTACTTTTGTGAGCCAGTTTGCTTGATGACTTTTTGTAGCGTTTATGACAAACCTATGAAATTGAATAAATTGCAGAGTTAGTGCCTCAGACACAATGAGGCACTAATTTGCTGGAATTTAAGTCATGCATCCTCTAGACATGAATAACAGGGTGCAGTAAGAATAATTTAGAGTTCCTACACATGAAAATCTTCTGCTCAAATCGAACTATTCCGGAAAAATAATCTGTCTGCTTCTGTGGGGAAAAAAGCTCTTTTTCATTTTTTTAACTATAGGTAAATTTCAAATAAGGAAAACCTCAATTGTATGCAGTCTTGCAAAGAACTGAATTATTAGATTTAATTCCCTAGAAAAGACATCAGACAGAAGATGCTTGCTCAGAAGGTGCATCTTAAGAGTTTAAGCCTGGAGACTTCTCAAATCAAGGAAAATGCTGACGAGTTCATGAAAAGTAGAAGGATTCAGACTCAGCTTTTTAAAGATGAAAACAAACACATATAAAAAAGAAAAGGAAAAACTTCAAATGTTTCACAGAATTTTATGACTTGAAAACGTACTAACCAAAATCTCTTTAAAATTCACTTTCCCATGCCCTATTGCCCAATGATGCTTTTCTACCTTGGAAGACAGGATATATTAATCATTCTAGCCTAGATTTAGCCAGTTGCATCCAAACAAAGCAGCTTACAAATACAAAAAAAGAAAAACAAAATTATGGTATGTCTTGTGTAAAGGTATCCAAAAGTCATGAATTTGGACATGCAATAAGCAAGGTCCAACCAAAAAAAATGAGAGGTCTGCAGTTTTCATCTAATGAAAAGGTTAGATACACTCATGCCTACCAATGATGACTGTAAACTTCTCCAAATATGGGCATGTCTATAGTTAAAGTTAACAAATGCATTCAAACAACCTGAAACAGAACCTACAAATATATAAAGGGAAGTAAATTTGACACGGAGCAAAACATTCTAATACTGTAAGAAATATTACTCTTCTTCTTCAATGTACTATGACTTGGTACAGACTCCCACATAAACGAGCAGTCAGTCACAAGGCTCTCATTTGGAGTCAGGTTTACTCCTACAACAGTTTCTTTTCTAGGTCTTGAATTTCATTTTTTTGTGTTAAAACAAGAGAAACAGTTTCTGCTTATTATCATACATCATGGATTGCATATGCAAAAAAGCCATCACAGTCTATTAAATTGAGATGCTCAGATCAAGAACAGATGTCATGACTTCTAGAGATCTCTGAAGCTAAGCAAATGCACATCTGATCACGTGGAGGCACAGTATGCAGCAGTATATTTATGATTGTTCGGTGTGTGACATTCTCATGAACTGCAAAGTAGCAGAATACTTGCCAGTTCATGATAGAGTGACCTCATTTTGGTATTTAATAGGTCACCTGCTAGGATAATAATTATGTTGTCAAAGAAAAACAAAAAAAAACCCCACAATCAAAGAAAATTAGTCAACAGAGTTAGGTAGAAAATAAAGTCTGCAGCTATGGAAAACATTTGGGAAGGAAATAATATTTCCTAACCACGGTAGACTAGGATTTTTCCGTATTACTAAGAGGAAAAATGTGACTGGACAGTTATCTTTTCCAGTTATTTCCTTGTAATAGAGATTTGTCCAGAGGACAATGAAAAGTAGGAACTGCTCTCCAAAGAAGCCTCTCTCTTGAGTGATGTGCAGAGATCAGTCTACAAAGACAAACACTTGAATAATTTATTTAAATTAATATGTTGTGACTGTCTACCAGAGAGACAGAGGTTGAGGTCAGTTTGTTTGCCAAAAGCTTACAATAACCCAATGGTTCGGATAGCAGCCTCAGGCCAAACATTCTCTCAGCCTGAGTTAATTCCCTGGTAGGTCCGCACAAGCTGCTCTAGGCTAGTGTATTTTTAATATTTATACAGCACAGCTTTGACAGGAAAGGTCAAGGGAGGCTGAGGGAGCATGTTAAATAGACCCCTTGAAGCAGGATTGCATAAGAAGTTAATGGCTGCAGTATTCTGGGTTGAGTTTCCAGATCTGAGGAAACATTTCTGACAACATTTCACTTCAAAACTACCACTTAAAAAAAAATGGTAACCCATTTCCCCCAACTAATCATTATTTTCCAAACAATCAACTTTGTACTAATAGTTGTACAACAAATTCTCCTCTTCAGCTGCAGCAAGTAATGAGATTAAAGGCCTATACTATAGGACCTGCCTTGAATAAAGCAACGTGTAACACCCCATCACCAATACACACAATATTCAATACTCCAGACACAAACTCTTCTTTCACAATGTCCATAATAATGATTCAAGTTCTCTGGCTGTTAAACATAAGACCTGAAAGCATGGAGTCTTTACTGGATAATTAATTTCACCTTACATTAGTTACCTGGTCAGGTGAATCCTGCCTTAAAAGTGTTGCTGGCAATCAGGTGTATAATCATACATGTTGAACTTTTCTGAAATTATTCTTATAGGTGGGGGCTGAACACTTAGGAACTCTGTGCCCAAGTGTCAGTTCGTTTATGCAGAAATATTTGAATTGTTCCTCTTCCGACAAAACCCCTTTACTAGTGTTTTAAACCCAGGCACATTCTTCGCAGATAGCATGGACACTGTGTGACAAAATAAAAGTAAGATATCATCTTTCATCCTCCTTACCTCTGAAGCAGTGGGTTTGCAGTAGCCAGCTCCAAACACTAGATTTTCTAATGACATACTAGACTGGTCTGGTCCCACCTCCAGGTTGCCTTTGCCAAGCCATGAACCTTTCCCTGGGCGAGCAAAACTAAGAAAAAAAAGGGAAAATAGAGAACAAAAATAATCAGAGCAGTATTGTCAGAGAACAGTTGCTGTTGTCTCAGTGCTATTTCCTTCCTTTAAAAATGTTTGCAGTTTTGGGTTTGGTGGTGCTGGTTTTACTTTTATTTGTTTCAAATTAACTCGGTAAATCCATGTTTCCCTTTCAAAATGAACATTGGTCAGCATGTGCTTGTTCAAATGATGCAAATGCAGTTTTCTTTCTTGGATGCAGTCCATTCATCTGGGATATATTCTCCTATACCCAAGTGTAACATGAATTCACTGTTATATCAATTCTTCCTCAAAAAAAAAAAATTGATGGAATTTTTAAGTTGTTTTAGTGCTGAGTTCATTATCTCAGTTCTGACTAGTACAGTCACAGTGTTTCCTTCTGACTGTAACCATGTCTCCTATCTTACAGCATGAACCCACTAAGAGCAGAACGTCTTGTTCGGAGTTTTCTTAGTATTAAGCCCACCAGAACCCCGATGTGTAGCTGAGTTCCTACTCTGGATTAGCCTGAACAAATGTCTATGTCACAATTAATGATGTTGGTTGTCTTTATCTTTACAGGAGAGTAATAGGGGTTTTAATGTTATGAGTCGTATGTTCCTTAAGTAGTGATATCAAATAGACTGGATGAATTTCACCCCCAAAGTGCTTATTTCTTATTATGGACTATAAAGACAGGCAAGGATGACTGCCTCATAAGCAACTGAAGTTAGGTGAGATAAACTCCACTGTTACTCCCTGTGATAACACGTGCTTACATAAACTATGCCAAGATTTCAAGAGAGAGATCAGGCTATGTCTCTTAGTCTAAACAGTGCTGCAAACAACCATAAGTGTTCTTAAAAAGCACATAGGCAAAGCTGGAATTGAAATAATGAACTGCAGAGAAAAAAAGAAAAAGCACATTTACTCTTCATATTCACTGCAGACGTAAAGCCACTGAGTTTAACCTACAGCTTTCAGACTGGGATCACCATCCACAGGCAAGAATGTGCATCCTGGAAGCTCAAATTACATCATACCCAGAAGACCTTGCTTCCTTGAATGAAAAAAAGCTTCCAAGAGGGGGAGCACAAAAAAAATATTTTAAACCCATAACTTGTCAGAACTAAAAGCACCAGCCATTCTACCAGAGCTTTGCAATCTGATGTTATTCTATTTATATGTGTATCATGTGACTACATCAGATCAGCAATAATTCATGGATAGCTACATCCAATTCATTTTTTAAGGACAGATAAAGAATCCTGGCTATTGTACAGTAACTCAATAGAAGAAAGGAGGCTTATGCTAAAGATACAAGACAAAGAGATGTGCAACAATACTTGTTATGATCCAAATAGCAGGTGAGTTTCTGATGTGTGGGGAAAGTCAGTGATGCCTGCAACAACAGAAAAAGAACTTAAACCAATATTAGGAATTTGGCTGGTTTCAGGTTAATCACAAATTCCTGACTTGTTTCTGGGTCACAACTGCTGTAGGTTATGTATCATTTAGCATTCATATACTGACAAAAAGGACAGCCGTAAGGGTGAGAATGGTGTAGAAGATGTTAGCATATATCTGGCATTGCTTATATATGTATTAATTTATGTGATTCAAGAAATTTCCAGCTGGCTACTTCTAAGCAGCGTGAAGTCTTTCCATGTATTTCCTACATGCAACATTTAAGATAAAAAAAATAAATAAGCTAAAGCAATTTCATACAGCCATGAGATAAACGCTGCTCTGAATAATTTCAGCTGTTATTGGATGATGTTTTCTGTCCTGGTCTGCTGGAAAGGCTCAAGAAACAGAAATAAAAAATGATTACTGTGGTATCAGAGACAGCAGCTTAAACAAATGTTGTCTGCACACAGAAAAAAACTCCTCATTTGAATATTAGCAAAGCTTTCAGAGGTTTTAAGGGAGAGAAAAGCACTTTTTTAATGCCTTTTTCTTTATTTATCTTTTGCTTTTACAGCAGAGAAGGGATTTTAATCTGTTGGTTTTATGGAAATTGATTTCACACAGTACTGTAAAACAAAAACCCTTTTTGGGAAATCTGCCAAAATGTTTTCTGTTTAGTGAGGGAAAGTTTAACTGGAAGGCTTACAAATGGTTGAGGTTCCCCTAATGTTTTCTGCATTACACAGTACATAAAGACAACCTTTATTGGCGTTAACATGCTTATTTGTTATATCAATTCTTTTTTCCTGTGATTATTTTTTACAAATATTCCTGAATCCATGCTCATTTATGTGAACCTCAAACCTTGAACCTCAATATTTATAGATCCATTTGGACTATCTACTTAATAGCATTGATTTAATATCAACATTTAGAACCTTGTCCTGTATGTCAACGTTAGCTTTCATTTGTAATCACAATAAAAAAGTCAAAAGAGGTAATGTGTGTATCCAAGACAGTGAATGTGTGTGCAAAATTATTAATATTTTCAGTGAAAAAAAAATATTTATTTTTGTTTCATTTTGAGCTGTTCTTTCGATGACCTCATCCATGAAATGTCTTTATCCTCCAGAGAAGTCTCATATTTCTTACGGCAGCAATTTATGGACACATAGTACAGTAAACTGCCTTTAAAAGCCCAGTGCCACAGACTGCAATATACCAGCAATCAAAATTTCGGAACTTTGTGACTCAGAGGTTATATTCAGGCAATTATTTCCAGTAGTCATGGTTATCTTCTACAAATTTGTGTCCAGGCCTCTTCGATTTATACTTTTGGCCTCTGTAACATCTTTTGGAATTAATTCCATGTTGTAATATGTGCTGCACTTTCTGTTTCTTTTGAACCTGCTGTTGGAGAATTGCATGTGACACATCTTAGTTCTTGTATGGTGCAAAATATTGAATAATCATTCCCTGGTTTTTATCTTCTGTAGATAATCCTCTAACATATAAGCAAGATGACAATTCCCTAGCAGAAGAAATAGATTAGTCTCGATAAATGTTAATTCAGATGTGTTATTCAAGTAACTCAGAATAAATGCTTTAGGCCAATTTAATAAAACTTAGTATGTCACATTAGACTGCCCCAAAATGAAATAACCTTTTTAACCTTTTCGTTCACTTTTTCTCAAAAGGAAGATTTTATGGGTTTTCTTGGTAAGTAAAGATAAGTTCTTCAAAAATTTTAATGGGAAAAAAAGTACAGATTGGCATCTTAATCTTACTTGGGAAAAATAATCACTATATGAAATAGTCAAATTGTAAAAAAAAAACCAACCAAACATAACCCCACACAATCATCATATTTCTAATGAAAAGAATTTATAATCTTGTGACTGAACCAGGAGTGAAAAAACAGGAAAGGAACTTGTGATAAGACCCTATGGAGAGATCACTTTTTTTTCCTTCAGTCTCTTATGCATTAAAAAATGAAAAATACAAGTAAGTCCCATAGAAACAACACACCTCAGGAACAAGTCCTCACATCTCCCATTGACAGCACGGTTTGCATTTTACCAGGAAATTCCTTCTATCTTTCACAGATCTGGAAGATGTAATGCACAACACCGATTTCCCTCAGTGTTTTAACTCTAGGCTTTAATATAGGTTTTCGCAAGTTACCACTGACATGTGGCCATAAGGTACATGGCTTATCTGTTATTTATTTTTTAAGAATAAAATGTATTTACAGACTGTGCTCCTCTAGAAATTCTCTCTTACACAAGGGGTTTCACTAAGGTTATAATCAGTGACTGTAAATTGTTCTGAGCTTCTTGGGTAAAACTGATAAGATTCATTAAAATAAGATTTGTAATGAAAACATATCTCCCTCAGACACAGCTGGGAGAGAGGAATCTGCTTTTAAATCTCTAGTGATTTTGATTGCTAGAAAATGTTGGTTCATTTGTCCTGTTCATTTGCTGCTATAAAGCTTGAAAGCAAGTAAAGTTATGTGATACTTATTTAATTTTGAGTGGGTTTTTTTCTGTATTTTGGCTTTGGGGCTTTTTTTGCTTTTTGGTTTTGGGGTTTTTTTTTGAAAGTTTAACTCAGAAACAGTCAAGGGTTTTTTATATGGCTTATTGACTGGTAGCTCAGGAGAATTATATGTCAAAGTTGGGGTTTATCTTTGCAGATATGTAACAAACAGTAACAAATAAAATTAAATGGAAAATATCCAGTTATGCAAGAGTTCTTAGAGAAAAAAACCAAACCAAAACAAAACCCAGTATTCTTTTAATAAACATGTTATGGAAGCAATAGCTCTTTACTCTATAAATATTCCATTTTCTTTCTGTAGATTAATTTATTTACAAATAGGGTGGAGAGGGAAATAAGTCATGAGCTTTACTACCCACAATTACATCTGAGGCAGTTTCAGATTTAAGCTGCCCGTAAGTAAGTGCAAGCTACGCTTACAATTGTAGAAAAATTGATCTGCATAGTCTGTACCCAGTTTCAAGGTGCACAATGTAGTACAGTGTGTGTATCACATATGGATACTACAGTTATGCTTTTGAAAAACAGGAGGTAGACTGGGAATAAAAAAATTTCAGTGAGATAAAATTGCTTAGGGATGTCCTGTCTTGGCCTGCTTTCTCAGTGTAGTGGAAAAGAGCGGAACGAGGTCAGGGCCTGTTATCGTTAGAGTTAAATTGGGGTCAGTTTTCCTGGCTCTGGCTTGGCCTAATCTAAAATAACTTCATTTTCTGAAAGCAAACTGTATGTTTTTCAGACAGTTTCTCTCCAGAAGTGACAACATGGAACGCTGGTGTGCAGAAAGGGCAATGTTTCTACTTATTCCTCTGGTAACCAAGGCCATCCTCAAGCTGGTGAAAAAGGCCACACCTACAGGGAGGGACGGACAGGACAGGTGGCTCCATACTGACCAACAGAGTATTCCGTCCTGTTTGCATGATACTTAATATGAAATTGAGAGATCATGAGGGTCTCGCTTGCTTCCGTGACGGCCGACAACCAGATGGACCTCTCCTGTCTGGTTGCTCCTGGTTCTTGATCTGTGTGTTCCTGAATACTGTTCCTGAGTTCAGATCCCTCCTCTGTGTGGTCCCATTCCCTGTGTCTGCTCTACAGCAGTTGTGGTGACCTATAGTCAATGAGGGGTGGAGCAGGGGCGCGATCTCAGATATTTGTACATATTTAATTACTTTCTAATTAATTTGATTATTATTATTATCATTTCATTAAAGCTGTAGTTTTAGTTTCCAATTCACAAACCCTTTTTCTCTCCTTTTCCTTTATGTGGAGGTGGGGGTGAGGGGATCTGGGATGTCAACTGCTTGGTTTTAGCTGCCAAAATTAGCCTGGTCAGGGCTAAATTGTGACAGTTTTTTGGCATCCAATGTGGGGGAGATTGCACCCAACCGATCCAAACCTTTAAATAACCTGTGACCCTTTGATTCTTTTTCTTCTTCCCAGAGCAGAATAAGCTCAAGGAAGCTAAAAATTCAGTACCTGTGCCATCGTTTCTTCACCTGCAAAATTTGATTTGTATTATTTCCCCATCTGAGAAGTCATGAAGATTTCTTGTTTTTCATACAGTGATGGATGATTTTGGATGTGAACAATTGAGTAGTCAAAATTAACAAGTAAAATCCTGAAAGTCTACTTTGTTTTTCACATGAACTTTTGTTTGGAAGTGAGAAAGAGGTTAGAAAGTTTAGGAGATTCCAGAAAGCTGAGGAAATTAAACCCCTTTCTTGTGCAAACAGGAAAAAACAGGTTTGCCACCTGCCTGTGATGAAGCATCTTGCTTATCTACAGCAATTTCAAGTCTTGACTTTTTTATGCCTTGTCAGACTATTTTTTATGTATTATTTTTCCCCAGATTTAAAATCTATTCAGCTGAAGCCCAAGACCCAAAGTAAAATTGCAGACGCTGTAGCCATCGAGTGAGCTGGATGGATTCTACAGACCCCTTAGACAAAACATGGCTTTTAGGAGGCCAGTCTGTAGAGACATAGCAGTCTGGTGCTGAAACAAAGCTCTCACATCTCCAGAAATCTTTCAAGGGAAGAAAGAATAAATCATCCAAAATCACTGCATAAACTTTCCATAGAAGATCCTATTGTCCTTGTAGTTTAAGACGAAACACGGTATATATTGTTTTCAGCATGGTAAGCTATGAGTGTACATCACTCTCTGTGTTCAGATACTTGTTTCACAGATTATTTACGAGTTGTGTTTTACTCATAAAGAGTGGTATATGCTAACTCCTCTCAGAAAGGAATAGTGCAAAGGTCTACTGAATTAATGAAGCAAGTAACCATATTTATCGCTGTTTGCTTCCGAAATGAGTCCAATATAAATAAAGCACTAAGTTTGCAGCATGCCTGAGTTTAAGTAGACCTGTACATCATAGCATTGAAGCATCCCTTTGAGAAAAGTAGAAATATTCCTTGAAGCCTGAACTTTTCTAACACCCAGTGATGGGCTAATAACTGCTGGTTCCAAGTACAGACTGGATCAGTTGAAAAGCCAGTGACAGGGAGCTAAAGCAGAAGTCAGAGCCTCAGGTCAGAAACAAAACGGAAATATACAAAACAGACCAAAAGCCCTAATTCCTCACCTTCCTCCGGCAACTGTCAGTTTATCTTTATCCTCCAGAGCTTAGTTAATAGAATAAAAAAGCTATTTAAAAAGTTTGTGGAGAACAGTGCATTCAGTTGGGGAGTACGCTTAAGTCTAAGTATAATTCAATTCTTCTGTGTAAACTTACTGGGGTTATCTGTCCTCCTGGGTAGAATGAGGTCACCAGAGGCAAGATTTTACTTTCCAAAGAGAACTGTCATTTCTGACACGACAGCGAATTCCTGCTCTAGATTCTCCCCTATTTCTCCCACATCCCAAAAGTCTGAAAACATTGCTCTATGATCTGCAGCTGCCAAAAGCATTCAGTCACTGTGAGACAGCAAGGGTCTTAAGGTCTGCAACAGCAGATTTTTTGCTCTGTGGTTTGCAGGAATTGGTGTGACAATGTCGTGTTGTGCTGGTGGAAGTTTTGGGTGTAGTGCAAGAGGCAACTGAGGGGAGCAGTGTGTTGGATTGAGACAATAGCTATCACAACCACTGTACCCCATATCCCTGTCCTCCGCTATTATTGCAATCCTACCTGGAAAACCAAGGTTTTGGATATGGCTCCAAGCCATCCAACTTCCCTGGCTACTTCTGGGGTGCTTTTTAGTGGAGTCAAATAACTCTAAAGGTCTAAGTGAGAATTTTTAACAGTCTCTGGTTCAGTGCTTCTGTAAGGACAAGTCAAAGCCACTCAGCCTCTTCCCTGCTGCTCAGAGGCCCTCTGCAGCAGCATTTCAGATGGATTCAGCTGCACAAGGAGCCAAGAGAGGAGTTGATCCAAGTCCCAAAGCAACCCACAGTGCTCCTGGTCATCCCACATGTAGACCAAATATGATTGCTGTAGAGATAACAGAACTGGAGGTAAATTGACTGCAAGTCTGCCTCATCACCTTCCTATCTAACCTCTCACCTCTTTAGTAAATGCACAAAACCATTAGCAGCTGCAGTGAATTGGCTTCCATTAAAAAGCTGAGAGTTATACTCTTTAGAAAGGCTGAATGTAAATCCTGCACAGGATCCCAGAACCGTGAATTTCACTCATTGGTAAGAGGTGAGTGCTTCAAAGTAACAAACCTAATGTAATATTTATTTTATAAGAATTATTAACCATGGCAAACATTTATATCAAAATGTTCACTTGTCAAAAAACAGGAGACAATGGAAACACCCTGGTGATATTTGTAGGTGTACATTACACTGCAGGGGAAGGCCTGAATCAGTGTTGTTGGTTTCCCTACTTGTTTCACTGTTTAAATAGAGGCAATAAGGAAGAACTTTGGGGAAAAGTATATAATTTTCCACCAGAGCAAAGAAAAATTATATTTATATTTATATTTATAGAACACCTAATATAAGAACTCTTTGGGTTTTGAATATTTATCAAAAGAAGATAAATCTTCAGTATCCCACTTTAAAATTATTTTACTGGCTTAAGTAAATGAGACTCTATATTGTGTTGTCAAAAATATCCATTCCATTGCATTAAGAAAAAAAATTTTAGAACTCAGAGATGTGCACAAATGTCATATTTTAAAAGCTATAATAATACGGCTATGGAACAGTTGCTTATCATGTGATTTATGCTTAATAACAGTAACAAGTCTCTGCAGCCCCATTCATTAGAGGATAACAAAGCCCTGAATACAGTCATTAAGCCTGATAACTATTGTTCTTTTCATCCTGTTATACAGTAGAACAATGGGCAAATTATCTGAGGAAAATTATCGTGTTAGGAGTAGTCTGTTACAATCTAATTCTCTATTTAAAAAGTCAACACATAGCAGAGGGGAGATAAAGCAGTTAACTATATCTCCTCACCAGAAGAAAAGAGAGATGTATCAGTCTGATCTACTAATACATCTCATATCACTGTCAGAACTCAACCTAATTCATTCTACTGCACTGCGTACATGCAAGGCTTTTTTATAAATGAAGATTGAAGCAAAGATGTATTAAATTAAAATATGAAACATGAGAAACCTCTATAAGTTCCTATTTTCTTTCTGACACAGTGGTCTTTGCACAAAATTTGACAAACTTAAGAGTCTCATGGTTATTTGGTAAATTACAAGGCCTGGCTGGAATAAGGGAATCTGAACACTGCTGAACACTGCATCTTGCTTCAAGACCAAAGGAGTTCCCTTTATCTTACATGATGACAATATTGGACACAAAGCAAATAGTCAGAAAGACCTTTGCTTCTCTTCACCTTCTCTAAATATGTTGAGTATGTTGACCTTCAGCCCTGTTTTATTTGAAGGAGTTCTGAATTATTTTCTTGTCTACGAATCAGATAATATCAATCACACCTATACCCCATTATGCAGCCAGCATTATATTGCTGCAGGATTAAATGATGTTGCAAAGGAAAAATTCAATCTATTATTGAGTCATGCATGCCTCCTTCTAGCCACGTTATGAATTATGCTAATGTACAGAAGCCACAGATGAAATTAGAGTCCACGTCTCCTAAATGTTCTACAAAACATCAGGGATAAAAATGTAAATGTTTTCAGTTGCTTTTAGACTAAGGAGGAAAAACAGCCAGGAAGAGAATTTCTATTTTCCTCATGTTACAAATGGGGAATAGAGAGATCGTGACCAATCAAAATTTCTCAGCCCTTTTCCTAAAGATTTTGCTAGAGTATGATCAGACCTCTATTGTCTTATGAAGGTAAGAAGCCTATGTCAGAGGCTGACTCTAAACCCCAATCTCCGTAATTCTAACCCATGACTAAAGAACTTGAAATTAAATTATCCACTCTACTTCTCCTGTACAATAAGCAGATGAACCCAGAAGAGGAATCTCCTCTGCATTTTATTAGAAATTTCAGTGTCCTTTACCTGATCAGAGGCTGGTGTAATGCTACCAGTGACGCATGGACTGTGACGGATATCACTGACAGGTGGAAATAGTCAAACATGACAGGAACATGGTGGTGCAGACCTCTCCGGGGGTGGAAGTGAAGACACATTGTACGGCTGCTGATCATGGGGATGGCTGGAATGTCCCTCAGCCTGAATGAGAAAGAGGTTTACAAGGGTTAGTGAAAGCTTGAGTTGTCACAGCCTGTAACACGGCACAGGCAGCAGGCTAGGAGATGGCTTGAGTGTCCCAAAAAAGTGTTTCGATGTGACTTGCAGAATATCGTTTTCTAAAAATCACTGTTTTTGTTTATAGTAAGTCAGATCAATCATTCAGATAATAAGAGAAACTAAATGTATGTGTTAGAGCACAATTTCATAACTTCAATATTTCAGTTCTTTTCATTCCTGGTTATCATTTAATGTTTGTTTTCTGTCTCCTCTAGATCCATCAGCATCACAGCTGATGACAGATGGTCCAGTCCCACCTCTTTGAGGGAACAAGTTTTTAATATTTTGTATCTTGAAGATAAAGGAAACACGTTCTTGAAATTTGTTTAGGAGTCCTGTGGTAACAAATAAAATCATAAGGGGACATTCAGCGTGAAACATAGGGCAGATGATATTTTGTGTCTCCTCCCATTCCTCATAAAAGCTGCTGAATTCATTGGAAGTCTTTTCTGTGATTCAGTGGGGCTGAATAATATCGGGGATCACACCTTCTGTTGTGTCTTGAGAATGGATGTTACTACCACTTCATCAAACATTATGGAATCAAATGCAGTCGGAAGAGATCAAATTCAGTGGGAAGACTCTTTCCTCCTAAAAAGGCAGCTTTGGTTCTTAATACAAGAAAAGCACTTAGCATGTTTATACATCCATCTTCATCCAGAAAATACTTCATTATCTCCTCAGACATATGCATTCCTGAACCGCAGCCTCTGCCTACATGGAGGCAAGTGACAATGTTCCGTTTGACTTTAACAACAGCAGAGACAGAGCAACACTTTAGAACCTTTGAAAACGTCACACTTACAGGAGAAAAATGTTATTCCTTTAAAGAAGAGTGTAAGATACATACTTCAAATACAGAGAGCAGAACCAGAAAGGGAAAAGGAAAGACTTATCAAAGCTATCCCTTTTTCCAAAGGACCCCTACCCCACCAAAGTAATTTCCCCATTGAAAACCCCCCTACATTACCAACTGAGCTTTAAAACACTTACAGTTGTTCACTATCAGTAAAGTGCAGGTCCAACTTGAGCTGAAAGTCTGCCTCACTCAATGCATCTTCCACCTTCAAAAAGAGAAAAGCAAGGTTGCAAACATGATTTGCCACCTACAACATTAAAGGCAAAGGTGAGTGGGTTTGTCTGATAAAAACAAAGGCAGAAAGATGCAGCAACAGTAGAACCTCACCACAGTGGCAGAAAGGAGCAAATATGACAGCGAGTCAAGGTAATTACTGAAGAAGTCAGAGGGAACCAGAGGTGTTATGTGCTCCTCGGTGTCCTGTCTTGTCAGAAAAATCACTCCAGACATAATTATCCAGAGAGTATACAGCACTGCATTTGTTGGAAACTTGCTCTTTGCACACTGAGAGTCACTGGGATGTTTCTGATGTTGCAGTCCCTCATTGAGTGAGTATTCATCTGGGTTATCCTGTCAGCTGAATGAGAACAAGGACTAGGTTTTCTTGTTTGAGAAATAGCTATCAATCCTTCTGATTGCCTACCTGTAACTAAAATAAAGTTCAAAGTTTAGAGCTTAAAACAATCAGAAATGGCTGAAGTAGTTCTGACAATTTTTGATTTCTCATCATTAGCCTTTTAGTGTGTTTCTCAGTAAACTGAGGCTTTCTTGCCTCCCAGTCATTCTTTCTGGCCCTTGAAAGATTCATGCAGGAAATTTGCCACTGGTTTTCATCTAGATCATTTTCATTGCAAAACTCAAAGAATTTTGTTATTTTCAAATCTTCAGTTAACAGCAGTTTAACTGTTCACTTTGTTACAAGGTGTTGAGTGTGTTCATATATGGTAGGATTCAGCTTGCTAAAACCACTGAAGATAATGTCATCATAAGATCTCTCACTGGTACCTTCATTTCATAGGTTTCACCAGCAAGATTATCCTCCGTTTACTGTCAGTAAAATAGTTTAATTGGATTTTCTGAAACAGTATATGAATGGATCTGTCAGTTTGTTGCCTTCACCTGGAAAGGACTACAGCTTAGTACAGTTCAAGCAACTTTAATCAATGGAAATAAATAAATTAGAATGGAAGAAGGATTAATCTGACCAGTACTTTCTCTTTCAGTCCGTTGAAATGTCTTTTCTTCCATAGAAATGTAGGTTTAGTAGAATAAAAAAAACCAAGGTTTTATTTCTATTAATCTAAATGGAAACATGAACAAAAACTTAATCATTTTATTCCCAAAATACTCTTTTTCCGTGACTGCAAGTGCCATTTATTGCACACCAGAGTAAAATAGGAGATGCACGGGAATGCAGGTGGAAAAGTAGAGCTGTTCACTGGGTAAAGGATATTATAAATACAATTTCTTTTTATCCATTTTTTGCCACAAAAGGGTGAAATGAGATAGCTAGGTTCTGCCATTTTTCAGTTGAAAGCAACAAGCAAATGCATGAGTTGACTCATCCTGAGGTACACATCAGAAAAGGACAATTGAATTCTCTTTGTGCCTGTCTCTTTCCATTGACAAAAGCTAAAGCCTGGAGAAATATCTTGGTCTAGATACACTTGAACTTTAGATGGTTTGAATTAGGCAAGATTAATTTGAATTTCTTGAGCTAATTAACACTTTCTTAACAACAAACTGTATTAAAAATGTACCGAAGGCAATGTCAGAGGAATCTAACCTGCTCTGTCAGATAGGATTCATAAAATACATAACATAAACCATGTTTAGGCAGGTTTTTCAAGGTGAAACTTGATCTGCAGTGTAGCTTGCTCTATTGAAGCAAGGAAGTTGAGAGTCAAGGATTGATTGCACTTTGACAAAATTATCAAAGATGCAAAATTTCAAACCTTATGAAGGAATATAGTATTTCTTCCAGTGTGACCACAGACGCAGAGATGTGAGGAGAAAATACCAGCTTCTGTTTACTGAAAATGTGCTTTCTCTTTTTTGTTTGTCTTAAAACCCCTGGAAGTATGCCTTTCAGAAGAAAAAAGGGCTTCTTCCTTTTCAATGAGTTATTGTCACTAAAAATCACACTTGTTGGCCGTTACAAAGGAAATAAACGTTATTGAAACACAGTCTGAATTTAAACTAGGAATTCAGTTCAAGTATAGTGCTTCAGACCAAGCAAACCACATACTCCAACAGACAGGATGAAATTTTGGTTCTGTGCCTAATACTGTTGAGCACCTGCAACTGTCACTGAAATCTGAGTCTGTGTTTAAAACAAGTACAATATCTTGTGACACCAGCTCAAAACATCATGAGGTAATGAGCAGACATCCGAGAGACTTAGAGATATTCATGACTGCATGGGGTCATGCATTATGGTGCAAGCATGGGATATTTTCAATCCTGTAACTGTATTGAAATCAGAATGCTCAGAATAGTGTAAAAACCCACATAAAATCAAGTTACTGTTCTGAATGCAGATAGTACATGTTTTCCTTTGTATATTGGAGGCATAAATATTAAGACAAGTGAAAACAGGACAGATATTCAATCAAAAATCACTAGACTCTTCACAAGAAAATAGCATCAAAAAGGCTTATGACAGGTTGAGACACAATAGAATTGTGCACAGTAATTACATGATAGAATTTAATATATAGGTTTGAAACTGGCTGGACTTCCTTGTATGTTCCTTTTTTTTTCATTTATTAAAAACATAAGTGCATAAGATCATTTACATGGGAAAAAAAAAACTAAATGGCCTTTGCATGGGTCATATAGAACAGGAGCTGAAATTTCTGTCATTCATCAGTCTCCTGTATAGAATATAAAATAATATTTCTCTTAAATTAAATAATGGTTGCTTATTTTAATACTATTGGGATTATTATCATGTTTTTCCATAGTTATATTTTGCAGACCATTTAATTTTCCAAAAGTATAGACTATCAGATCATTTTTATTACTCCTTTTTTCATTCTGAAGATCATTTTTAAACTTCCACAACAACCTGCTTAAGAAATTAGCCTGAAAAAATTACCTGGAGTATAATTAGCGTTTGACTGGTTAAGCCAAGCAGTGTCCTTCCAGACATTCTGTCAAGGGTCTTCAAGTGCTTTTTACAAGGTTATTTGACATCTCAGACGTGTTAATGATTAAAATCACAACTCATGAAAGATCTGTGTTTGTGGAAATGCATTATACTGAACAAGGAATATTAGTCTGCTCTGTAATATCCTACATATCAAACCAAAAATCACAAACCATCTGACCTCTGGGAAATGTTATTGCATTTCACATGCTGATCTTGTCTCCAGTGAAAAATAAAGTAAGTAAAGACAGTTTTGACCAGAAATTTTCAAAGCATTTCATTCTTTGCTTTTTTCCCTAAAATCAAACAAGGCTGAAATTAATTTTGTTATTTCTTGTTTGATTAATTCTTCATGCTTTGCATCAGCTTCATATTAATCCTTATTTTCTTGTAAAATTCTCTCGTGTCTTGTAGAAAGTAAATGCCATCACACAGCACATACAGGACAGGTGAACAGGCTCAGTTAGCATGGGATTAGAAAAGGCAGATCTTGCCTGAACAACCTGATCTTATTCTACTCCAAGGTGACCCACTTAATGGATAAGGGAAAGCATATACTTTGGTAAAGCCCCTGGCACCATTTCCCACAATATTCTCCATGAAAAATGGCTTCTCATGGCTCAGACAGCCCTAGTCTTTACTGGGTATAAAGCTGGCTGAAAGGCTGAGCCCAAGGAGTTATCATGAATGGAGTGAAATCCAGTTGGCAGCCAGTCAGAAGCGGTGTTCCCCAAAGCTCAGTGTTTGGGCCAATTCAGTTTAACATCTGTATCAATGATCAGGATGACAGGACTGAGTGTACCTTAAGAAACTTTGCAGACCACACCAAGCTCGACAAGAGTGTTGATCTGCTTGAGGGAAGGAAGAATCTAAAGAGGGATCTGGACAGACTGGATCAATGGGCTGACGTGAGCTGCACAGGTTCATCAAGTCTAAGTGCTGGGTGCTGCACTTGAGTCACAAAACCAGCATGCAACACACTTGGGGATGAATGCCTGGAGAGCTGCCCGTCGGAAAGAACCTGAGGGTGTTGGTCAACAGCAAGTCAGCTGAACACGAGCCAGCAGCGTGCACAGGTGGCCAAGAATGCCAACACCATCCTGGCTTGTATTAGAAATGTGTGACCAATAGGACTAGAGAAGTGATCGTACCTCTTTACTCAGTGCTGCTGAGGCTGCACCTCGAATACTGTGTTCAGTTTTCAGCCCCTCACTACAAGAAGGACATTTAGCTGCTGAAACATGTGCAAAGGAACGTAACAAAGCTGGTAAAGGGTCTGGAGAACAACTCTTATGAGAAATGGCTTAGGGATCTGGGGTTGTTTGGTCTGATTAAAGGAGGCTGAGGGGAGATCTTATTGTCCTCTATAACTACCTGAAAGGAGGTAGGGTTCAGTTTCTTCTCCCAAGCACCAAGGGATAGGATAAGAGGAAACAGCCTCAAATTGTGCCAGGGAGGTTTAGATTGGATATTAGGAAATATTACTTCACCAAAAGGGTAGTCATGCACTGGAACAGACTTATTAGGGAAGTCGTTGAGTCAGCATCCCTGAAGGTATCTAAAAGATGTATTGATGTGGTGCTTAGGGATATAGTTTAATGACAAACTTAGCAGTGTTAGGTTTACGGTTGGTCTCAATGATCTTAAAGGTACTTTCCAACTAAAATAATTCTATGATTCTGTAAGTCTGCAAACTCAGTATCCTGTTCTCCATTGCTGAGGCATGCCTTCTTTTCCCCTAGTGCTCCCACCTGTGGCCTGATAGCTTGCTTGAAAACATTCCCTATTCATTTGTGAGCACATGCATTTTTCCAGAATGTACTGTCTAGAGTTCAGGCTGTTTTCTAACCTTTGTCTTTCTTGCCAAAAGACTGTGTTGATAGGGAAATACATTTTATTAAACATTCTTTAGAATCTGTAAACAAGAAAATTTGTGTATAAGACTTTTATATAAAATGTAAAATTATTTCATACAATAAAAGATATACACAAAACAAAGTACTCCAATTTCTGTTGAACTAGCCTGGAACCAAGTGCATCATTTCACTTTTTAATTCTAATTTTTCTGGTTTACAGTTACATATTTGGCTTAATTTTTTTAGGTAATAGTTATAACTGAAGCTTCCGGTGTTCTTGTGGTGTATTTCCATAATATTTAACCATTTAGCCAGAATGTCAGACAAAATGATCTGGATGTCACTTCTCACTTAAATATCTCTGGAAAATACAAAATCTAATATAGTGTGATATCCCAAGTTGCCTCACTCTGTCCTCTGCCTGCTACTAAATTATCCCTGAATGGAGCCAGCAAGCAAGGAGATAGACAAGTTACCTGTTTTATTGCTTGATGAAAGAAGCAAAGCTGCTTCTTTAATAAAAATGAAATTAAAAGCTTATGAAAATAAATTAGAATTCTTTATAACACTAAAGGCTGTCTCAGCCCTGCAATATTGTTTCCTATGAATTCAACAAGCAATGTATTCTAGGATGCTTAGTGCCACTTCTAGGTGGATGATTTAGGTTTCTTCCATTTATTGCCAGACAAAATGATATATTTGCATATTTAAGCTTATTTCAGGTTATGCAAGAGAAGAGGAAAAAAAAGAAATAAAAAGGAAAAAAAAGTAGGAAATAATCTAAACTGGACATGCACATTGGGTTTTGTTGTCTGGGTTTTTTCGCATTGTTCCTATCTCAATAACCATCTCATCAACAAAACAACCCTAGCACCATGAGGAAAAAGCATACAGCTTCCTTGTTATAATATTCTTAAATTCCAGCTCTGACAGGAGGAACTACATAGAGTGTATGAACTCAGTACTCCTATTATCCAGCATAACTTCCTTGTGCATTTCTCGTAACTTTCTTTTGCAGAAAAAGCAGGAAACATATCCCTCATCCTCTAGTAAAAAATATCGCCATAGCTCACAATTGGCACAAAAAGGACTCACATTTTTTGTGTGTTAAATAATAGGTTAAAAAGTTACAGAGATAAAATTTAAAACACTTTATAAATCTCTAGGTGTTTTGCCTACACCACACTGCAAGGGTTACTTCCAACATATGAGATTATGAGACGGAGATGCAAAACTGACTCTGAACAATAATTGTGGGTATGGTAGCTTTCTTATGAGCATGGTGCCCAGTGGAGTGGCACACTTTGGTTTCTCCCATATTTATATTAAATTTGTAAAGTTGCAAAGTACAAGACGCCAAAGTGTTAAAAAAATAAAGAGACTTGAAAACATTAAGCAGAAATTAATTATGCTAATCTGCTTAACATGCAAAAAGTTGTACAGACCTTCATTTTTTGTGTGTTATTCTTTACAATATCCCCAGCAGTTCATCTGGGGACCTGTTTATCCTTTTGTTCTACGCTGATGAAAACCCAAAGAAACGTCATCATACAGAAATAATGTAACTTTCTCTGTGCAAAACAATTCCGTAAGTACAGAATTGGGCAGCTGTCCCTTTCCTGAGTGATGTCCTGTGAATAAAACAAGTGTTATGTACACAGCACTTCTGGAGTCAGAATGAGTTTTAGCAGTGATGAGTCTTGTGTTTTGGGTTTTTTCCATTTTATGAGGTACACAACTTTCCTGAATATTAATGCAAAAATAATCAGAAACCATCTCTGCTCAACACAGTGGAAACTGCTATAATTTGAGGGGAGGGACTTTTAATCAGAGATATTCTACTGAGGAAAGGTAAAATCTGTATTCAATTAAGCATATTGGAACATTTTCCTAACAAATATTGATAATCTTGAACGTAGTAATTTTTCATATAAGCACAAATTAACAATTCTAGGTAGGATTAAATTGATGAAAATGTATAAAAAATCAAACAAATAAACAAAAAAAAATCCATGAACAAAAAGTGAGAGGGAAAGAGAAGCATGTGAAATAACCTTGAATTAGGATCTCTAGCTGTTTTAATTTAGAGCTATACAAAACTTATATATGGATTGAAATAGAACAAAAGAGAAATTGTGAATCTCTTCGTGGTCAAATACAAAGTTATACAAGGAAGGATAGGTAAGCTTCTTTGGCCCCAAGTTCAACACAGAGCATTTGATTCACTTATAGTACCTACTTTTGTTGGCATGCTCATTTTGCAAAAACAGCTGATATCATGTGTCTCTCATCATCACTGACAGCAAATATCAATGCTATATATTTTGTACCAGTCCTTGTGCTGGCAAATCACAGTAAGGACACATTGGGCCAGGCCTGAGTGCCATTCTAGTATGACTTTCTCCCCTTTCTGTTTAAGAGTCCGGAAAAACAGCATTCTGTACTCTACGATTGGTCCTCTCTTTGTTATCACTGAAAAATATTAGTTTCACACCAGTAAGAGGAAGCCAAATGTGGCCTACAAGAATGGTGCTTCAGATAATGTGCCTCCCTTGTGTGAGTACTCGTGACCTGAAGGAGTGGATGTTGAATGGAGAGAAGGATCTCATTATGAACCCGTTCTAGCTGAGATAGGATGGAAAAAACAGGGAATGTAAGCTCCAGGAACTCCATGCAATCCTGCAATCAGGAGCACTAAGGGATAAGGGTGAGAAGACCTCCAGCTGGTGGAAAGGCACTGGATAGCTTGGTCACAGTATTGTCATTACTGTGGCAAAAAACAGCCACAAGCAGAGAGGAGAAGGAGAAGATAGCAGTAATGGATAGTACAAGTAGAAGTTGGTCCTAGCAAGATGCAGAAAATTCATAGTTTTCTCAGGTGAGTTTGATCTACATGGATATGTAGAATTAGTGATATAATGCATAAATGACAAATTATTATAGTATTATAGAATAGTGTGGGTTGGAAGGGATATTTAAAGGTCATCTAGTCAACTGCCCCTGCAGTGAGCAGGTATATCTTCAAATAGATCAGGTTTCTCAGAGTCCCTTCCAACCTGCCCTTGGTTGTCATGGTTGATACACTTGAGTTTCTGACACACTGATTTACCAGTGCATGTCAACACCTTATTCCACTGGAAAGCCAACACGTAGACTACACATAATAGCGCAGAGGGTTTATCAGACCTAATGCAGTGTCAGCATTTACCAGCGCACAAATCACTCCAGACATCCTTGTCAACATAGGCAGTGATGGGTACTGAACAGTCCATCTCCTTCTAATGAAAATTGTGGTACTTGGTCAAATAAATAACAACTTTGCCTCCACCAGCTCCACTGATGAGACAGGTGACAACACAGGGAACACATGACAGCTTCTTAAATGGACATATCTGTACAATGGACACCTAAAATTATGGAAGAGGCATCCCAGCCCTCCCGTTTTGTTTGGTATTTCGCATGCCATGACAACTCACCCTTTCACCATCCAGAAGCAGGTGCACTCTGAAGTTCATCGATTCATTAAGAACGATTTCTTCGTTTCTGTACAAAATCTGAAATATTCTGCTGTAAATGTTGTTTTCATGAACGCAGGCTGAGCAAAGGCTGGAATCACCTGCACAAAACACAGACTCCCGGTGTGATTTCTACACAGGCTATTTTTGTTCCTATGTTCTCACTTCAGGATTATCAAAGCCAGTTGTATCAGTACATGTAATTAAACAATTTCATTCACAATAATTAATGGTAATGGAGAAGATTATTATTGTGGGTTGCAGGTTCCCAAACATCGTACTTAAAGAAAATAAATGTTTAACTGTAGGCAGGCTGGATTTCAAAATGACAATAGCTGACCTTGTGACAGCAATTACCTTATTAACTTTATTTTTAATGAAAGCTAAAACATCAAATAAAGTCTAGGGAGCTTTGCTACCCAGCACCCTGAAGATTGTGGATGATCATCTGTGAAATTTAATCTTTCATATGCAATGGGTATCTTTCAGAAGAGGGAGTTATTTTATCAGCTCTGGTTCTCCCAGAAATTATTACCTGGGAAAGGGAACAATAGCTAACAACAGAATGCAGAGCCCAGAAGTAGAGAGGCATCTTAAATTAAAATACAGGGGAAAAAAAGTAACTACTTTTTTCGAGATGCTGAGAATCCTTCAGACCTTTGATCCATGTGAGAGCTACCAATTTCCCCATACAATTGGGATTAATCTGAGGAACTCAAGAACCAAAACCCTAAGATTCTCCCCATTGGATTCAGAGAGTCAATAGCGACATCTGTGTGCTGATGTATCCTAGCATCACAAACAAACTTCACATAAACTCAGCCGGGATTTGTCCTTCCTAACTTGTAGATGCCTCCAGTATGTATTTTGTTTTGGTTACAATAGAGCCTGTGGAATCTAAGAAATCATTTATCTGACCAAAAATGTGCATGCTTTAGATGGAGGCAATTTTTTTCTTGAAGTCCACTGCTCATTGAGTAATTCTTCTTATGCTAACAGGAAAACAGTGTGACCTGCTCAACTGTGCATACAAGGTAGGAGAAAGAGCTGATTAAACAGCAATATGACCAATAAGATTTGAGCTAATTAATTAGTAGAACTACAGTGCTATCATCCAGACTACTTTAAATTTATTTTCCTATTATTGCCTTTTATCAAGCACACCCAGGAACAGCCTAAGTGTTTCACCTTGCTACTGTTTTCCCATCTTATGTCCTGTGCAATAGTTACGCATAAGTCTATGTAACCTAGATAAATTTATTTCCTTGTGCTACAACAGTTTGGCTAGAATGTTTCAGCCTGATTATTTCTTCAAAACCATGTAGTTATATTTATTCTAATTTAAACCTCATCATATCAGAGACACTGCTAAAATCATATTAGAGGTATAAAGCATTCTTATTCCTAGCTGGTGGACAAAGGAATCTTTGTGTTATTTGATTTGGATATTGATATACTGTCACTCTTCTAGGATGGGAAGTTTAATGTAATTTTCTTTTCATATTTCTGTGTGGAACACTCCTAGTGTGTAATTGCTTTAGGAGCTAGATTTGCAAGGTGGTATAAAGAGTCAAAGGAAAGGTCAAAGTCAAAGACGTTACAATGCTTAGGGCTGTCTCAAATCAGTGTGAATGAATCTGATTCTACAGTGTCAAAAGTTGCTCAGTTTTAAGCAGAGAGCTCTACCTTCGCAGAGCTCTGGCAAAGCGCTACAGTAGATGAGTGCCTGATCATCTCCTAAACACAATCCATCCCTACCTATTGCAATGGTCACAGCCTGCTTCTTTCTCTCTTAAAGTATGACATAAGGTTGTGGCAGGAGTTTTCTCAGAGGAATACTTGGCAGCCTGAAGATGTCTTAGTAACGCTGACAGCAACGCAGGTTCCTTGCCTCTCAAAGCAAAGGGGAATGACAACACCTCCATAGATATTGCCCTTCTGCCAATAGAACTCATTCATATATACCAAGAGGGATCAGGCTGTAAGGCTGTACTTGAACTTCTTTCACTAATAAGAAGTGGTACCTACACCAAACAGAGCCTACTCCATGAAAATATAATCATCCCAGTAACTTTACAAGCCTCGCCTTGTTCCTGGGATACAATCATAAAATCATAGAATGTTATGGGTTGGAATGGACCTTAAGATCATATACTTCCACCCCACCTGCCATGGACAGGGACACTTCCCACTAGACCAGATTGCTCAAGGCCACAGCTGACCTTGCCTTGAACAATTCCAGGGAGGGGGCATCCAAAATTTCCCTGAGCAGCCAGTGCCAGTGTCTCACGACCCTCATCATGAAGAATTTCTTCCTTATGTCTAATCAAAATCTTCCCCCTTCTAGTTTATAGCCATTCTCCCTGGCCCTATCACTACTTGCCCTTGTAAAAAATCCCTCCCCAGCTTTCTTGTAGGCCCCCTTCAGGTACTCTAAGGCCACTATAAGGTCTCCCTGAAGCCTTTTCTTCTCCAACCTGAACAAGCCCAACTCTCTCAGCCCGTCCTCATAGCAGAGGTGTTCCAGCCCTGTGATAATCTTTGTGGCCTCCTCTGGACCCATTCCAACAGTTTTGTATCCTTCTTATGTTGGGGATTTAAGAACTGGACACAATAGTCCAGGTACGGTCTCACGGGAGCAGAGTAAAGGGGGAGAATCACCTCCCTTAACCCGACGGCCACTTTTCATTTGATGTAGCCCAGGACATGGCTGGCCTTATGGGCTGCGAGCGCACATTGCCAGTTCAATACCAGATATGTACTGACATGTCTCTAAACCCACAGATTTGTTTGCTAAACAACAGTGGCAGTAAGGCTGGCATTTGCCATGGCTGACGTTCAAAAATGGTTGTTGGCAGGAGACATAGCAGTTGTACTCCTGTGCTTGCATAAGCACCTCTGTCCTTTGGCACAAAGCATAGGATGGTGCGGAGAGAAGGTTGAAACTATGCTTTCCCAAATCTTTTTCTAGCATAAACTCAGTTATGCAAACAGCTCTGAGCTGTACCTACACTGCTGAGCAGTTACACACAGTCCAAGGAAGAGAGACATAGTGTGTGGAAACTGCTGGGAGTTCTCACTCCCTGTTGAGAGCTGGAGCTAAGACTGTATTGGCCTGCATTTAGCTCTTTATTCCACAATTTCAAAGGCCTGAGCTTCAGTGAACTCAAAAAGGAAAGTCTAATTTTGTGGTAATGAGTTTTGCTGAGCAAATTTCCGTGTTAGGAGATTTATTCATGACACTTGCAGTGTCCCTTAAGCTAAAGGAATCCTTTTTTTCCTGTCTCCTTTTCATATTTATCTCTTCCACTTACTGCTTATCTTCTTTGGGTTGAGTAGGTCTTCAAATTATTTGGAAAACAAAAGTGCTTTCAGGGCTGTAACACCCATCACAAGCATGAACTGGACAGTTGTGTTGCACAACCATTGAGAAAAGCCTTTTGGAGCATCTCTTTCTTTCCGTTCTTTCCACAGGAATTATATTGTATCCTACCACCACTCCTAGCAATGAACTGCTGAGTGATGGCTTTTTAAGAAAAGAAGGGGGAAAACGTCTCTCTGCAGCTGTGTATTCTTTCATACACATAGCATAGGCTACCAGTACAGACTAGTCAGTATATCATTTCCTGGTTTCCCACTGTCTCCATATCCAATTTACCAAGCTCCTGCAGATATACTCTAGTCTGCCTTATCTTCCCATCTGGAAGCTTCTATAGATGGAGATTTCTAACTGCTATTACAGCACATTATACCAGAATTATTCACCCTTTAAAAGAATCAGAGAGGCTTTGCTATGTAGATCCTGGAGGCCCCTGAAAACATCTGTCCAGATGAACTTGCAAGGAAGGAAATGATGGATAGATGATCTGTAAACAAATATGTTACTTATGTTCAGCCTAATTTAGCAATAATACAAACTGTATTTTTGTGACAACCAATGCCAGTAGGAGGGTGCTGAGGGTTTGGTACTGGGTGTGTGGCAGATGTGCAAAAAAACTGAAGAAAGGTAAAAGCTTTGAAGAATGGGGAAAAGGGAAGGGGAAGGGGCAGGGGAAGGGAAGGGAATCGTTTTGCATAATGCCTCAGGGCTGAGATAGGAAAGTAGAATGAAGTAAGAAATGAATATGAGAATCTGGTTTAACATGTTCAGGAAAAAGTACTGGCACCTTAATGACATGCCTGAAATCATAGTCCCCTACAGAAATGCATGATATCTGGTTAAACACACTTAATCATAGCTTCACTCTTGGTAGTAGGTATAATTTCGTTATGTTGATAATTAAATCAACTTATTTGGCAAATGTGCTACTCCATTTGTGTTTTGAAGTGGTGTGACATGCCAGAATAAATTGTCCTTCTACTTGAAGGATCCACTGGTACATCAACTGAAAGAAACCTCTGGCCACACTGACAGCATCTCCTCCACTGGAGCAAAACTGTTACAGAGAACTAAGCTTTCCTGATCTTCAAGTCTTCTTATTTATGTTATTTCTGCTGGCAGCACCCACACACCACTTCTGTTCATGTGAGGAGAGGAAGACATTTCTAGAGATAAGTAATCAGAAATGCTAATAATACTCTGCAGGTCAGGACTGTTCCCCTGACCTTTCTAAGATCATAATACATGCATCTGATAGATTAGCACTCCTTCTCTCAAACTTCACTGTCCAATTATGTCAATTGTCTTCTCCAGGTATCCCACTTTCTTAACTTTTTAACTCTGAGCTTTTATAGTATCCTTCCTCTACTTTTGCTATGCTTAAATTATCTCACTTCTCACTTCTTCCCTTTAAAACTCTTTTATTTGAATCATTCTTTTCTGATTGGTTGTTTGTCTGTTTTTTTAATCTCTGTAAAGTTTGTTTGGAAAGTTTCATAGTTGTTCTATGTCAATACAATTTCCACAGAGCAAACAAACAATGAACTCACCTTGGCAGAATTAACTGACATATCTCAACCTCTGATTTCTGTCAAGGAGAGATTTTGAAATAGCAATGTTTTGTTGTAGCCGAGACTTGATGATGAATGATTTCCTCAGAGTCACCTAAACCATATGAACCCTCACTGTTTGCAAAGCAATAGGATTGGTTGCAGGACACCTCTGCAATCTGTTTAGTGTGTAAGTGATTAGCAAGGTCCAATTTTAACAGCTAGATTATTTCTGTAATTACGTTTTTCTTTGTGCTTCTTTCTGATGTCTATAACTGCTAAGGAAAATTGGAATAAATGCTAACCAACAACCTTTTCAAAAACAGTAAAAAACACAGTCTGAGACTCAGATTTGCCCAAGAATACTGGTATAACCATACCATTGAAAAATACTAGAGTTCTGTTTGCATTTATTTTTTTTCAGTGCTTTAGAACACGTAAATGCTTAATTATGCAGTCACTAACTCAGAGCTCTTGCATGAGGTAATGGTCCTATGACAGGAGGGTGCTTTGAAAGCCATGAGTCAAAGACAGTGTAGTTTAGAGTTTCTGAATTAAATTAAAAAAAACAGGCAGAGGTTCTCATTTGTAGTACTAAAGAGAGTGTGCACAGTGAGTGTAATCACCATTACACCACTCTGTGTGACTTTTTAACTCTGCTTCCAAAAGGTACCAGAAACATCAAGAAAGCCTTGGAATTAGGTTCCTGGTTTATTTTAAAATTTGACTACCTTCTTAGAGTAACTTTAAATAACGTTAGAGTTCCTGCAGAACCAGAAGCATGAGACAAAACCAAAATGTAAAAACTCGTGTTCTTCAGAGGAAACACGTTCAATCCTCCTTCACAGCAAATTTTTTCATATACAGCTTTTCTGTTAAACTTGTAAGACTTGGCTACAACTGTGCTGAAAATTAAGGGGAAAAACATCCCACTTACACCCTTCCATCACCTCTGCTTTGTACTTCACCTTCAGGGTTTGTCAAAGAAAGAGTAGAGATAGGGTTTACCCTGAATCTGTACTCTATTCAGAGGCCCAAAAAAGTAAGAATAATTTCTATTTTTTCATAAGAAGGAAGGAGGAAATATAATGACTCAATCCTGACACTTTGGTGCTGAATAGATTACATAAGTTCCTATCCCCTATGAAAAGCAGAGAACAAAAAAAGTCATATTACTTTATACTAAATGTAAAATGACAACTCCAAGGAATATGACCTTTTAGAAAGATGACTTGAGGTTTACATCCTGCTTTCTCCAGAATTATCTCTCTACAGTTTATTGAGCGTTGCATGAGAGGTGTAAAATGAACAGGGAGTGATTATATAGCAAAGAAAAAATCCATATGGAAAACTGATCTAACTTCAGATCTAGCGTCTTTAATGTCTTTACGACTATAGCACTGGAAACAAGATAATTACTCAATTGCGGCAACTCCTTGAGTCTCTCTGCTGAGAAAAGCAATATTATTATGCTGCTCTTTAGATTAATGGAAAAGCAGGGTTCTTCTAAGTTTTGTTTTAATGAAAGAGATGATCTTCAGTAAAGCAAGGAACAAAAATGCTGCAGTTGTAAACAGAGCTTTATGGTAAATCTTTATGAATTGCAATGCACACCTAAATATTTGTATTTCTGCTTAGTTCGGAGCCACAGGAAGCATATCATTGCCTCTGTACTTTGATTCTCACATAAAATCTCAGATGCATATGATATTTTTAAACATAGATGGGTTCGTTCTCTCAGGTCACTCGTGCACAGACAGATGAAGAACATTGCAAAGCTCTCACTTGAGAAAGAGTTGTGAGTGTTTTGAAACCTTCCTTCCCAAGAACATTATGTTACTACCCACGCAGACATGTTGTGTCAGGGGTTCATGTGATCTTTCCTAATCTGTTTCAGGGGAAAGTCAACTGTTGGTAGATCACAGCAGAAGGCAGTTTAGACTGAGCTTGATGTCTTTGCCCTGAAGCAAACTGGAAACTATCACATAGTTAATTTTCAAAGGTGAATACGGAAGGATATAATGAATGGATATAGATAGTACTGGCTTTAAAGTCTCAATCTGCGCTAGCTGTAGCCCACCTATGTATAACTTGATTGATCTCTACAGCACACAACATCCTGGTTGGTACTGCCAGAAACACACAAAATCTATCTCGTGGACGGCTACTTCCCTCACCCATGCAGAGATACACTCTGGGCTGTCCTTTCTCTTGGCCTTCAGCATTTGAAATTCCCACTAGCCTCAAAAAGGAGAGTTGGTTCTTGTTCAGAGGCTCTACAAAATAGGTATGGATTTGCTAATGTCCTAATTTCCTTGCCATCTAATTTCTTCTACTGTTCTCAAAATTCTTAAATACTTGCAGGCCATACTGATTTTTAGAGAAATATTAAACATATGGACATTCCTTGAATGAACAATATGCCATCTTGCTGGAACCTAAGAACTGTACTGCAAAATATAATCAAAGGAGACCAGAAAATCTTTTGCAAATAGCCCTGTTTACCTAAGTTGTGTTTTTCCGTTTACCATCTGTTTGAGCCATATGTCTTCTTAAATAAGAGTTAATTATAGGTCTCCACCGCAACTAATCAAATAGGAGTAACTTTTGCAGACTTCAGCTGGAAATTTCATTTCTTCTTTATAAAAAAACACCCCAAATGAGACACTGACATGGTTGACTTTCTCTGGTTTCCTTGACTTGGGTACACAGTAGTTACAGTTGATGCACACATGTCTGTGTTAACATATGGGAGAAATTCAAAACAAGCTGGAGAAATAAGAAGAGCCAAAGTGCAGTAACCACCAAGTACATTCAGAGAGATGACTTTGGGACAGAAAGTGTCTGTGTCTAATAAATATCGACTGACATGTACTCTGGCACAGCACTTAGTGTTTTGATTTTTCCTTCACTGCCCCTGTGCTGTTGTACTGAATGAAAGAGAGGAAATGAACAACCCTGTCACAGAGTTGCCTGGGTTTAGCTCTGAAGAATTGGACCAAAGAAGGATCCAACAGAAATACTAAATTTTGGAAGAGAGGTTACAGCCCATTTAGAGAACAATGAATCTCCTAATGAGCTCAAAAAAAGATAAGATTTCACTTTCATGTCCAATGGGCATTTGTATAAATGTCCATCTGTGTAAATGTCAATTTACACCATTCAGGCAAATGTTTTATAATTTCTTCCAGTGTCAATGTCGCTCTGCATTTCTGTGTAACGTGAAAGGACTGAAAGATAAAAATGAATCCAGTCCTAAATAGAGCAAATGAAGAGTTGAATTGCCTTTAAACTCCCCCCCCCCCCCAAAAAAAAAAAAAAAAAAGAGCTCTTTCAGCGTCACAAGACTGTGGTAATTTCAGACTGTCAAGCTGACTTTAGAGGAAGTTTAGAACTGTTCTGGCAGAAATAATATTTGAGAAGTCATGGCAGTTCAGTGACATTCCCACTGAGTGGGAAAGGGGAAACAAAGCACTCATTTCTAAAAACATAAAAGAAAAGAAGACCCAGGGAACTACAGTCAGTCTCATCTCTGTGCCAAGAAATATCATGAAGCAAATCCTCCTGGAAACTCTGCTGAGGGATATAGAAAATAAGGAGGTGATTGTTGATAGCCAACATGGATTCACAAAGGCCGAACTGTGTCTGACAAATTTGGTGGTCTTCTACGATGAGGCTACAACATTGGTAGATAATGGAAGAGTAACCGACATCATCTACCTGGACTTGTGCATAGCATTTGACACTGTCCCACATGGCATTCTTGTCTCTAAATGAGGTTTGATGAGTGGACCCTTCAGTGAATAAGGAATTGACTGGATGGTCACACTCAAAGAGTTCTGATCAGTGGCTCAATGAGCAAGTAGGGAGCAGTGACGAGTGGTGTTCCTCAGGGGTCAGTAATGGGTCCAGTGTTGTTTAACATCTTTGTTGGAGATATGGACAGCAGGACTGAGTTTGCTGATGTACATAGAAGAAAGAGAATACTTCCAGAATCTCATTTCAGCTAGTCTTTTTTCTCTGGTTGCCAATGGGAAGATTTCCTTCCACTTTACTCATGCTCACATGATGTTTTGACAACCAGAACACCACATGTGTTAAGACATCCAGATATATAAGAGTTGAAATAAATAGAAGAAATGTGAATATATGTATTTTAGAGTCATTTCAAGCACAGATGTAACATTAAGACCCACCTGTTATTCCCTCAACGCTGCATAGCATACCCAGCATCATCTCATCAACACAACAGCAACAGAATCAGAAAGTCTTGATCTAAAATCACAGACAATGTTAAACTGAAAATTAAAGATTTCCCCAAAGATGTTGTAACACTTCCAAGTCCTCTGGTCAATGGTATGGATTGGGAACTAAATGCTCTCCTAATGTACTATTGCAGTGCATGCAGTGTTCAAGAAGGTGATGGATGGAGGTTGTACGTTTACCAAACTATTATCTTCAGCATTATGGCCAGTTGCACATTACTTAGAGGATAAATTACTGAAAATTAAATATAAATAAAAATGTAACACATTTTGTGACGATCTAATAAAAAATCTGACAATAAATCTAATTTATCAGAGGTAAGAAGTAGTCCATAAAAATCCCACAGCAAATAAAAAGCCTGAGGATTCAAAGAGACAGACCTCAGACTCCCACTGGAAGAAGCCACGTTGCTGGTTAGTGTTTCTGGAAAGTTGAGCAAGTTACCTAGGTGTTCTGATCCACTCTGGATCAGAAAAGTAAACACACGAAAAAGGCTTCAAGGTCCTACAGGTTTTTCTTCTTCTTTGTGTGCAATACCTGCCAGGAGGCCTTTCACATCCTTTCTATGATTAATCTTTAGAGTTAAGTAAATTAGATACAAGAGATCTGATTCTTCAACTGCAGCTGAGGATCTTTCATTTTACAGGCTGCATGTTCAATTTCTAGAGTGATGTTCAAGGCAGGGTTTGTCATATCCACATTTGCAAGGTGATCTCCCTATTATGTGATCCCCCTATATTACGTTTTTCCTCCACGTTCAAGTGGACCTGATAAAATCCCTTGCTTGTTCAAGAGATATCTGTTCCTAGTGCCTTGGTGCTCTTTAGTTCCTCCCTACCTGCCCATAAAATGGATGGAAAAATTCAGGGCAAGATAATGAGTTATGAATCAGATGTTCCTCTTCTGGCCCCAATTCTTTCCACAAATTACCACACAATCTTTGTTCTGGAGATATTTTACATGTATAACACTGGTTTCTCAAGGTGAAGAAATACAAATGAGTCTCCAGAAAGGCAGTCGATGTGATGAAGATTGGCAGAATCAGACCACAAGTAAGTTATGTAAGTAAGGACTCATATTTTCAACACAAGTGTCATCACCTCGATTAAAACAGATAAGTGGCATTTGGAAACTCAAGTAAAAAAAATACATTTGCTTATTAAAGGAATTAAAATTTCACCTAAATACTAATACACAAAACCAGAAAAAAGTTTCATTTGGTGAAAAAGAGTTTCTGTTAAAAACAGTATCATTATAAAGTAGCTTCCAAATAAGCTAACTATATTACTTATCTGTTAAAGGAACTGTTTTCATATAAGCTTCATTGAAACCCCAGATTTTCTTCTATATCTTTCATATCTTTTAAATGTTTTTTTGAGAAGATATTTTAAAACTTTCCATCCGGCTAAAAAAACTTCCCATCCAGCTAAAATATGAGCTTGCTTTTTTCCTAGGTCAGCAACTTCTTGTCTGATTAGTGATTTAATTGCTGAACTACCTATATAGCTCAGTAAAAAAATTATAGAATTATTGTTTTCTTATTAATTTTCTCCTTTGATTAGATTCCATCAACCTCTGCTACTGGATCAATTTTTTTTTTCTTTTTAATTATGCATATTATCTCAATTCAAATCCTGTAGCTTCATCTGGATCACACATGCACATAAATCTACAAGTGACCAATCATAATCTGTCAATTCATGTCGAGCACAAGCCATTTGGCTTTCTCTCTGGGATTTCATTAAACTGCATTAGTGTTCTCTCTGTCTGTGATGTGCCAAGACTATCATTAGCTGTTCCCTTTCTTTGGGCTGTATTCTGGTAAGGCTATTCATCGCCTTCAGTCTGAGTTAAGGGACATTCAAGAAAAGTATGAGTTATCACTTTCTGAACAGTTTGTCTTTTTATTTGGCATAAACTTTGCATACATATCATGGTCCTGCTGTAAGCTCTTAAATGGACTAAGGAATGTAAAACAGAGTCTTGCATCTAATCCTACTGACCTTCCTCAACAAAACCCAGCTAAGATGAAGCGGGACAAATCCCATCTCATATAATCCTCCCAATACTCAAGATTTTAAATGTCTTTACCTCTCCAAGACAAAGATCCTCTTATTACCACCACACACAATGTTATGGCACATTACTCAAGGCAATCTTGAAAATCAATGACCAATCTGGAAATGAACTCAAAACAAGTGTGAAGATTAACATTTCACTACCAAACAGATATGCACACTACCATTGTATTAAACATCACATTGTAGGAGTATGCAGCTGCATTAATGTCGTTCAGAAAGCATTTGAGAGATCTGGATTCCTGTGCTATCACTGTCTTCTTGAGAAATATTAGGCAAATCATGAGACATCTCTGGGTCTCAGTTTCCCACAGATCTCCTTTAACTTCTCTCTGTGACTGCCATTTGAGCTCTGAGTCACAATGCATTCCAAGCTCTTCTCAGCTGTTATATCTAACTTACCTCAGAAATGTTGCTGAATCTGGGATGCAAGTGTATCATAACTTCCACAGTAGATAAATTGTGTATGTACTGTCCTAGGTATTTTTTGTCTCGTGGCAATCATACTCTCTTTTTGTTTCTTCATCCTCTAAACTTATCCGTCAACTTTCTTAATAGTTTTTGAAGTAATGATCCCAAGTGCATTCTACGGAGACAAGTACACATCCCTGATATAAGCTGACAGTATTCATGTCGTGTGATTGCAAGATTTGAACTGAAGTCCATGGGTTGTTTCTTGGATGTATTATAACTTATTACAAAATTTTCAGAAGACAACAGGCCTGTGTTGCAGCTGTTTGCAGCTTCCTTCTTATGTTTGAAACACCTTGCCAAAGAATAGTAAAATTAATAGTATGTACTCAAATAATTTCTTCTGCTATATTCGAATTAAGAGAAGGAACGTGTAAGTGCATTGCTCTTCTGGATTTTGGTGTCATGAAAGTCTAAGTGATTACCAAATATTGGAGATCCCAACTAGCAAATATTGCATCAGAGTAACCAGAAAAATACCTTTATAGTAGTGTAAGAAGACTAAAAACTGGTAGAAATGAAGTCCTTTCTCTTTTCAATATTTTTAGAAATGCTAGAAACCAAGATGTTGCTTTCCATTACCCAGAGAACAGTGATTCAGGCTAAGATTCTCCTATAGATATTAGGAAGGAAAAAACATAGTGCATTTTGCATATGACTTTTCAACGTGCTCATGTCCTTGTAAGGATGGCTGTCCTTGAAATGAAGGCTGTGGGAAGCCATATAAGACCCTGTGGATATGAGTCATGGAGAAAAGACTAAGAGTTAGTTTGTTCTTATTTAAAATTAATACAGGGTATTTAAAGAATTGATGGGAACTTTTCATGCAGGCAAATAGAACGAAAAACTGTAAGGAAACTGTAAAGGATTCAAAATAGGTTTTGACAAGAACCTTTAGCAGAAACGGTAGAAAATCTTTATAAATCATATGGATAATAATAATATGAAAAAGGAGAGGGAAAGAAGGAGGGAAGGAAGAAGGGAAGAAGGGAGGGAGGGAGGAAGGAGTGAAGTGACATACAAATCATGAGTTGCAGGAGCTTAGCAGCTAGAGACTATCAGAGCTGCAGAATTTATCCATACAAGATGACAACAATTTCAATGCAGTAGTTAATAATATTTAGCTGTTACAGACTTTCTGGGCAGACAGTTTAGGAACTACAATAGATATGCAGTATTTTTCTATCATATTGCTCTTCATGTGTTAAAACCAGAGATGGGCTTGTTCAACCCAGAGAAGAAATGGCTCTGGTGAGACTTTATAGCAGCCTTCCAGTATTTAAAAGAGGCCCACAGGAAAGAAAGGGATAGACTCTATCAGGTAGTGCAGTGACAGGATGAGGGGTAATTGTTTCAAACTGAAAGAAGGGAGACTGAGTTTAGATATTAGGAAAAAAATTTTTTGCTGGGAGTGTAGTGAGGCACTGGAACCAATTGCCCAGAGAAGTCACGGGTGCCCCATCCCTGGATGGGTTCAATGTCAGGTTGGACGAGGCTTTGAGAAACCTGACCCAGTGGAAGATGTCCTTGCACAAAGCAGGGTGTTCAGAACCCTTGTTATCTTCTGTGCACTGAAGCCAGGTACTTGTGTTGCCTACCACATGTCTACTTTGTATTTTAAATCATAATTCTCTCTGGACAGCTAGCCTTAATAAGTAAAGAGCAGAGACTTGGTATGTCAGTCAAAATCAGTAGATGCAACTTTTTGCAGATAGCACTTCAAGAATTTCCATTACCTTGACTTTTTATCAATTTTGAGCCAAACTTGTATTGGTGGTCAAAGTTGGAATAATCTTATCTTTGGAAGGTGACAATAAGAGTTATTTTGCAACCTCTTAACAAAATAATCTTGAAATAGTAGACATGCACAGTCAGACTGGTATTTAACCAGTGTTTTGTGAAGAGTTTGTGCTCCTGCCTTATTTGCTAAAAAAAATACAGAGTTGGGAAGGACAAAATAAAACCATGGCACAAATGCTGATACTCTTCCAATGATCTCAGCACTGAACTTGAAACTAGAAATTCCTGATCTGGCTTTATCAGACATTCAGTATGTAGTACTAAGTAAACTACAAGGTAACTGGATTAAAATCATGGCTCTGTAAAAATAGCTGGATCACTAATACACACCTCCTCACCAAGTACTCTTCTATACCTAAATCTGGGCAAAGGGTAAGTATTCTGGTTCTCTGAAGCAGCTAGAAGACATTTCTGGAAACAGAGATGGTAGTTTGAAGCTCAGGACTTTTTGAAAAGTGATCAGTTCAGTAAAATAGCACCAAAACACAACAATTAGAAGCTATCTTTTTTTGAAAGAGAAAAATATTCTTTATCTGTTTTTTCTTAGTTTCAGTTGAATTTCAACAAAGGATAAAGGCAAGAAGCTCCTTTGCAGGATGGAATCTTCAAGAAACTGTGTATAAATCAGCCAGAATTAGCACTGAGCAGCTGATGGAATCTTAATTTCTACAACCAAAGGAATAATTTAAAGCACATTAACATCAACACCTGGCAATGTTTCTTTAATATCTTATTTCTATTTTCTTAATTTCTACATTTCTCTAGCTGAAATTACTTATCCTTCAGAATTTTAATATGGACTTTGATGCGTTTTGGGAAAATACTCTATTAGGAAAAGAAATACAAGTGCATCACTTTAAAGCAAAATTTCATCTAAAGCCTCTGAAGAGAGCTCGTGCTGGAAAGTCAGCTCTTTCTTCAATGCAGCTGTGCTTTGCCCGCTTGAGAACACTGTTGAATCATTTACGATTGGGTCATTTCTGGGAATTATCTCAAAATATATGGAAAAGAGATGGTTTTCTGTTCAATGCTGCAAGCTTTAAAGAGTAATTCTTGTTGGATTGTTTTGGTTTCTTTTCTGCTACAATGTACTAAGGTGCTTCATAAGGTTGAATTCTTCCAAGCTCTTCCCTTCATGCTGTTGGCTTTCAGCAGCCATTGTATACTAAGGTCTACCTTCCACTCAGATTGTCACAAAACTTACAACAACAAGGAACCCCTGATATCTGGTGAAAAGGAGGAGAAACCTTGATCAACTCATCCAGCCATATTAATTACTCAACCTTTAGCTTTTCACTTGTTTAACTCCACCTTCTGATCTTTTAAATCAAGGATACTGTTGAAGTCTCCTTGGTTTATGACGAATTATGTTTTCAGAGATGCGAGTGACATCAAAATCAGGCGCCTTCAATGTGAGGTTCGGGTCTAAAGGGAATAAGTTTTTCAGTGAACTATGAAGTATATGAGTCCTATGACTAATCCCCATGGAGTTATTTCTCAACCTTTAATTCTTGTAAGGAAATAGGATGGAATCTGATAATTTCTTGTTCGTGTCAAAGCATCACCAACATACTGCTTACACTTCTAGTGTTGGATCAACCATTTGAATCGAGAAGTAAAACTGATGCAATCAAACTTCAGTGGAGGAATAGGCTGGCTACCTCATGTCTGCACTCCCTCTTTTCCTTAGGCTGCTGATAGACCTAAAGGCATAAAGAACAAGGAGGGGGTTTATCCTTTTAATCCATAATTATATTCAATATCACAACTCAGACTATGAAGCACAGATTTATTCTATGGTGATCATACTCAGTGGAAGAGAAGTACCTCTCCCATGCTATCTCAAGTTTGTCTTCAACAACTAGTTTTTCTGTATGAGCACAGTCATCAGCTTGTTTGTAGTCACAAGGCAAGCAACCTCACAGACACAGTTCAATTCACTTGTGTTTTCATTAATTGACTGGCTAATGTGGAATATATCCCCTAGGAGCACCCACATACTGCAACTGAACACTATGTCAGGGAGCACTTTCTCTTCTGAAGACATTCATTACTAATAAGCCTCAGACTCCTTGCATAAGACAATTTCCCATTATACATAGCAATTATGCAAATAAAGGTGAAGTTTCTGGTAACTTCCATTGGTTCCTCTCAGCTCATGTTTCAAAAGATGAAGAACATAAAATAACTTCCATTTAAGTCTGGGGAAAGAGCTGGCTAACCAAATTAAAAATTAAAGTTAATCTTTTGAAAATGAAATTTTAAAATTAATTTCCTTCTTTATACCAAAACCAGAACAATAAATGGAAGAATACTCACCTCCAGATTATATTGTTCAAGAGTTTATTTCATTGTGTGCAGTCACTCAGTTTCCTTTTTACTGTTGCCAAGACTAGGCACTATGTAAGGTGAAGAGTGAGCAACACTTAGATTAGATCTAGCTTGATATGACATGAAAGCCTTCAACATTGTTTTTATGACTTAGAGAAATCCATCATGTGAACATATTTTCTAGCCTTCACCACATCCTCATAGTGTGAGTTCTTCATCTTCTTCATCCCTCTTAACGCTGATTATAGATATTGTTCATGCCCCTTGTACAGGTGGCATCTGAGATATAGAGAATAACTTGGGCCTATCTTCTCAGGAGTATTCAATATAAACCAATTTAAATTAGGCCTTTGAGGGACTTTGAAGATCTGAATCTGTTTCTTGCCTACCATTGCAGAGAAAGGCTGATGGAGAGCTGGAAATTGAAACCAGATCTCATAGTTCAGTCTAGATTCCTTATTCTCTTTCTCTCTTCCTGATATTGTAGAAACTTCTATTACTGGAAATAAAAAGATATAAGAATTTGCAGTTTAATTTGGCTTCATTATAACCTAAAACCTAATTCGACAACAAAAAATCCCACCCAGCCTCTGATTATCAGCAAACAAGAGAAATTCATTATAGAAGTCTAAAACTCTGGTTTTGCTTCCTATGTGCAACACCAATACAAAAACACACAGTAATTCCTTGGATCCTGACAGATGTCTCTGTAGTCTCTTCTAATCTAAATCTTGAGACTCTGAGCTCCAATGAGTGTATTTTCAATCAAATATTATTATATCTAGTAACACAGAAATCTTTGTTGTGTTCTTTGTATAAGAGACTTTTCATCTCCCACAGTCGTAATTCCTACTTTATTAGAGGTTGAATGAAGTTCTTACACTACTGCCCAATACTTAAAAGGGAGGGAATTGACCCTTGATATTTCTGAGTAGGTCGCATGGTGAAAACTCGAATTTTAATTTCCACATACTTCTTAGAACAGAGCCTACTGATGACTCTCCCTAGATCCATGAAATACCACTCAGTTTCACCCACTAGACTTGAATGAATTTTTTAGTATAGGATCTGTCATGTCTCATTTTAGTCATTGAAAAGCTGATTTTTTTATGATCAGTGGAGAGAAATCAAGATCTAATAGGAGAAAAGCACTGTAACCTAAAATTCATCCTTCAAGTATGTGGAATGAGTTTTTTCAGTGTTACATATGAAGGAAACTTGTGTTATAATCTTAGGCTATTCAGTGTGACTCTAAAACATCTCAAGTCTATAATTATTACTAATAATGTGTGAGACACTCCTTTTCCTCCTCTTGTGATTGTGAGTTGAAGTCTCAATGCCAAGGCCAGCATACAGAGAAGCAAGAGAAGATTCAACCCTATCAAGGATATGGTAGAGATTGTAGGCATAAATGCAAAACTCAAATCTAAAGCAAAGTGATATTCCCTTTTGTAAACAGTTTCTAGGTAAAGTGTGAGATGAGAGATAGATAGACATAAACATACAAATCCAGTAAATTATGAGATTATATTAGTCACCATGACTGAAAGCACTTTCAGCCCGACAGTAGGCTGGATTTGCAGGATTCCTTCGCTTTCACCACAGCACCATTACTGTTGGAAAAACTCATACTGTTCAGTAGAAAGACAGAAAGTTCAGGGAGAGTTGCATTAAAAGCCTCACTCGATACTTTCCACTATTTCCAAGGATAAAATTTGACCTTCAGATACACTCTTTTCCAGCTCCTACGATGGCATGCAGAAAAGACACAAAATTTTTGGCCTACGTCCATGCAGGGCTTTAGGTGGGAGTTTGGGGAGAAAATTATGGGAAAAAACCTTCGCATGATACCAACACCTGAACAAACAGTATGATGCAAATACACCTTAAAATAACAGCCAGTAAGTTTCTATCAGAGGAAGAGGATGGATAATGTACAACGTCCTGATGAAGAAACAGCAGAAGCACAATGCTCTCAGGAACTAAATTGATGTAGAGAAGGTGTTGTATTAGGTTCTAGAATGTATCAGGCCAAAGCTAGGCTGAAGGTTTTCAATATGTTCTTCACAGTACAGACCTAAGCTCTTGTTTACTTCACAAGAACTTGGACTTAAAGGTGAGTTAACTCACAGTAATAAGTCATGCTGAGATGTCCAGATCACCTAGTAGCTGTTAATGAGCAAATACCACAAATCATTAACCAATGTATCCGAGTTATTTAAAACAAAATTGTTCTTTTTCCACACTTTTAATTGGCTTACTGTGTTGCTTCTGAAGACAACTTGTTGGCATTAGGCTTAAGTTTCCCAGAAATTGAAAGAACGTTATCCAGCAAACAGAAAATTGTTATTTGCCTAAAATCAAACCTAAGGTGAAGAGGATTTTACAGAAAAAGATTTCCACCAATGTGGTATCTGGCTGCTTATGTTATGCTACCCAGGCATGGCAGAAGGGATGTACATAAGCTAGTGGGGGAAGTGATTTTTGCTGTTTGAGGCTTAAATCTCATTTATCTCATCTGGTCTTTGTTTCATATTCACAACAAATTAATCATCCACGGTATCCCTTCAGGTCCAAGCTTTGATGGGCACAGAGGGTTATGGAGTATGTGAAGTAGTTCAGTCCCCTGTGAAGGGGTGGCAGCCAAAGCTCCAAGGAAGCTCCAAATTGAACTCCCTTCTCAGTATGTGATTCACCTCATGGATTTGAATCCAGAGGTGCCTATCACACACAGCAAGGCACCAGACACTCTAAAAGGGGTCTCCCATGTTGGAGGTCAGGTGAGTAGACAATAGTTTTAGTGAGCATATAAAAGAAGTAATTTTTTATTTTCCTCTGCATATTATAAAAGAACAGTTGCTAGACCCCCATCCATTACTCATAGCACCTACACTGGAGAGCTTAGGGCCACATCCCACCAAACTAATCCTGGTCTCTCACCATGAGGGACTATGGGACTGATAACACTAGAAGCTGTATTCAGATTGCAAAAAGCAGACTCTGGCCCATTGCTGCAGATTTTCCAAATGCACATTAGTTATTCCAGGCAGGTTAATGTGTAGAAGTGGGAGAGAAATACTTTCATGAGCAGAATTATTCTTCCAATTTTGGATGTTGTACAGCAGCAATGATGATGTTGCAGCATACTTCCATTTAGGAAATAAGCCACAGTCAAAAACCTCCCACCTAGAAGAAAAGTCAGTGGCTTTAATTACATTAACAGACTCCCAAATTACTGTTATTATTGCAATTCATCAGACAGTGCGTGGTAGAAATAGTAGGTCAAACACTTCCCTCTTTGGATCCACTGTATTATTCTCTAAAATGTCAACAGACCATAAAGTTTCAAGACCATAAATAATTCTCTGTTCTCCTACAGTGTCATGTATACAAGAATATCAAAGCTCTTTATGTTAAATAATTAAGCTTCAGAATACCCCTACGATAAAATAACCCCATTACACATATGGGGAAACAGAGGGAAGCTGATTACTGTTGTTTTGAAAAAAAGCCCAGCAACCACAGGAATTAAGGACTAGTAAATCTGCCCAGGTCCTCAAATCCTCCAACTATCATATGCCACAAAGTCACATTTATAACTTCAGCATAACTCAATGTTACTCAGGCTTTTTGTTTCTATTAATCTCTGTCTTGAGGTTTTGCTTTTGGTATTCACTGTGTTGAGTGAATATATTGGGCGTGGGTAATGTACACATACATTGTTTACTATCTTCATGTGCCACGTTTCATTTTTGTGGGTTCTGTTTAACCAGGTGAAATGTCAGTAACACAAGGATCTTCTCTACACTATGCTTTTACTTGATTTCATTTTGTAAAAACAACAAATGCTGAGATAACTTTCTCTGAATTAAATACAAGCAACGCAATTTCATGAATATTTCTTCTAACAATGAAGAAAGTTTTATTCTTAAGGGATACTGTGTTTATTTCCCAGATTTTTCTTCTAATTTACCTTTTTGTGTTTTTTTCTTTTTTCTTAAACATTAGATTTTGATACTAACATCTGATGTCTATGTCTATACTAACATCTGTAATGTGCAATATCATTTCTGTAAGGAGAAAAACCAGAAGGTAGAGCACCATTCCTCAGGTGTATCGTTTTCTTTTTTATATTTTCTTTTTTTCCTCAAACATCATTCAGAGCATTTGTAAAATATTCTTGTGAAACAGATCTCTCAAATTTATAGTCTGCAATATTACAGTAAAAAGTTATGGCCTATAAGCAGCGGGAGACTGACTTCATCACTTTTTACTCTGACACAGAAAGATGCAGTGAGATGATTACTGATCTACCTACTTTACTTGGAGGTACGTTTGGATGGACACAGTACAGTTTCAGGGAGTTTATGATCTTGCCAGTGAAGATGTTATGGCAGCAAATTTTGAATACGCATTATGACTTTCTCCACAAGTATGCAAGAAGGCTAATTTACATGACATCTACAGTAAAAGGTGAGTTTTTACCACCTGTCTATAAAAGCCAAGTCAGTCAATTTGAACATTCTTACTTGCTATAGAATGCATGCTATTGCACCACATGTTTTTAAGCCACCAGCTATACAACTTAAAATCAAAGTGAAATCAATTTTCCTAATATTCATCCCCAGTTTATCAAACCTTTAGGAAAATGCTTATCTACTAAATGAGAAGCCTCTATTTAAGCCAACAGGATAATTTTTAATCTTCAAGTCACACACCAACATTTTACTGCACAGAATTTTACAGCAGCCACCAGAGAAATTGTCTGCTTCTGACAGATCAGGCCATATTCAGAGGTTCCATTTAGTGTGGACAAGGTTGTTTGTTCATGGAACTTAAAAGATGACTCAAATTTATATGACCCTATATGTAGAAAAAAAAACAACCAGAAAGCAAAGCATGTTTTTTCCCTACATAGCTTGCACCTGTTTGACACATTTAGTTTACTATGCTGCTTCAAGTGTTTTCTAATCATTCAGGCAGGTGCAAACATAATGCCATTGTTCCCTGTCCAGGATACACATTGCTTTCAATCTTCAGCAAAGGTTTTAAAGTTTTGCATGAAATCTTAGAAAAAAAGGGTATTTAAGTAAACGTATACACACATTATTCCTGCGTGCAGATATCTGTAGGAAAGTTCAAACATCAGAGCTGTGTTTTGTGTGCAAAACATGGCCTAAAGTTCTATGGATAGGTGTATAGGGGGTTAGACTTGTTACTCAAATAGCCCTTTCTGGACGTAAAAGTATCCATGAACAAACTCCCCAGAACTTTTCCCTCTCATTGTGACATCATTATCCGACTTAAGACATAGCTTTTCTGCTGATGAAAGATTTTGTATCAACCTGCTAGAGGGTATATCTGTAGCTAATTGGCTTCTTATTTATCCTACACATTTGGAAAGTTATTAGGTTATACATATATTTGCATCTTTATTTTACAGATAAGACAGACGTAAGGACATACAATTTGTATTGCTGTCTTTATTCCCTGTTTTAATCTGTAGGCCACAAGATATCTTAGAGCAGTCCATCTCAGTGTTATTGGCTGGAAATTAAAGCAACCTACATTCCTTTTCTGGAAAAGTAAATTAAGCAAATGCTTCTGAAAGGCTCACATGTGCACTTGAATGCACAGAAAATTCTCTTATTTCTCTAATTTATGGCCACATCTAATACATAATTTTAAGCTTCAGAGCTACTGACTACAGAATAATATTCTAGAGAACTGAAAATATCACAGAATGCTTTGCTGAACTTCAAATTCAGGTCCTGGTTCATCAAAACTCAAGCCTGGGTTCTCTTTCCTGGTATGCACTTTGAACACCTATGAAATCTATGGTGAAAATATAATCATAGTTTTAGCCTTACAAAATATAAATAAATAAACTATACAAATACCAAAATTTAATTTGCAATTAATAAAGAAACATTCCACTCTGTAAGAAAAACGTGCATCTAGTTTTTACATCATATAGATTTTTTTTATTAGTGGCAGAATGAAGTCCAGACAAAGAATAAGAAAGTTGTTCTCACAGTGGAGAAGACTGCTTTTATTATTTACCCTGAGAAACCATTCCAAGGCATTATGCAAAATCCTGAATCAAGCTATCATATTTGATTATTTGCTGGAAAAAAACAAGGGCACCACTTGCTTTCTCCGTTGACTGTGTCACCTTTCCTACTTTCCATTATTACTTGCCTAATTTGCATACATACATGAAGGCACAAACTGCAATCCCAACCTTTTTGTGCCAGGGCTTTTGCAAACAAAATGTAAATGTCTTTCTTTGCAGAAGTTCCTGCAAATTTTTTTTGTGATAAAGGGACAGAAAGAGGTGTGATTCAACTCATCTTAAAATAGATATGCTAAATTACTCCTTCAAACTACCTGTTTCTCTCCTCTGACTAGAATAGGCAACTGGTTGATTAGCTTAGGTGGAGACACTCACAGCCTAGCTATTAGTTAGATAAGATTATTTTTACCCTTAGTTACAGATTCTCAGGGCTTTTTCCATCTCACAACCATTACTCAGGCTGCAGATGATTTATTGTCTGCCCTTAGAATACAGCCTAACATAATATTACAAGACAATTATTTTCTTCTAGTATAGAAAACTTGGCAAAGTAACGTTTGTTTCAAAGCTTATATATAAATTATGTAAAATACCTCCCCAAGGAAGAATCACTATTACCTGTAAATGTTATGAGTATATACATACGCTTTAACCAGTGAATATCTACTTCTTAGATAGCAACTGTCTTCTATAGATCTCAGGATATTTAAATCCTAGTTTTTCATGATCTTCTACCTCCGTCACTAGGATATCCTGAAAATCCATACTCTCAAGAAGCCATCTCTCTCTGCAACATGACTCTAACGATTTGCCAAGCAGGACACTGGCACATAATCCGGGGGGGTTGGAGGGGGGGGTTGGAGCTACATTATTTTACAGTTCTTTCCAGCCCATATCATTCTATGAATCTCTGAAAACAGCAGACGACACCAATCTGGGTAGGAGTGTTGATCTGTTTAAGGGAAGGAAGAATCTAAAGAGGGATCTGAACAGGCTGGATCAATGGGCCAAGGCCAGCTGCACAGGGTTCAACAAGTCTAAGTGTTGGATCCTGCATGTGGGTCACAATGACCCCATGCAACACTACAGGCTTGAGGAAGAGTGGCTGGAAAGCTGTCTAGTGGAAAAGGAACTGGGGGTGTTGATCAACAATGAGTTGAGCATGAGCCAGCAGTGTGCAGAGGTGGCCAAGATGGCCAAAATCATCCTGGCTAGTATTAGAAATGGTGCGACCAGCAGGAGTAGGGATACTCGGTGATGGAGAGGCAACACCTTCACTACTGTGTTCAGTTTTGGTCCCCTCACTGCAAGAAGCCATTGAGTTGCTGGAGCACGTCCAGAGAAGGGCAACAAAACTGGTGAAGGGCCTGGAATACAAGTATTATGTGGAGTGGCTGATGAAACTAGGGTTGTTTAGTCTGAAGAAATGGAGGCTGAGGGAAGCCCTTATTGCTCTTTACAGACACCTGAAAGGAGGCTGTAACGAGATGGGTGTCGATCCCTTCTCCCAGGTAGGGAGGGTGAGAGGAAATAGCCTCAAGTTGTGCCAAGTTGTGGAGGTTTAGATTGGCTATTATGAAAAATTTCCTCACCAAAAAAGTTGTCAAGTACTGGAACAGGCTGCCCAGTGAATTGTTTGAGTCACTATCCCTGGAATTATTTAAAAGAAATGTAGACATTGTGTTTAGCGACATGATTTAGTGGGGGTTTGGCAGTGCTAGATTTACAGTAGAACTGAATGATCTTATGATTCTAACTGATTCTATGATTCCATGAAAACACTCTGTCGTGATGCCTGCTTGTTATCTAGCTAACATAACTCCAGCACAGTAGCATCTTCTTCAGAATTGGCTAGTATTTTTACAGACCTCTATTCAGTATGTTGTATTCCCTCCTATATATCTTACCTAGAGGGGATATGAGGTTACTACAGCTGTCCATTACACATGATACTGCCCCAAATTCAATTGAATTCAAGAGATGGACAAAATTTCAGTTTTATTTGTTATATCTGTAGAAAGAGAGTATACCTGTTCCTCAATCTTAGCTTTAATTTTGCTGAACCATCCTTTCAGGTATTTATACCTTCCATGAACTGCTAAGGCAAACCCATACTGTTTTTGGCTCCGATGACAGACTTGAAGGAGATTTGCTGGTAAAACAGGACTGTCTCCCGCATAGAATTTGGGGTATATTTTCTGAGTTTTTTTCTCCTGTGATCTATAATTAATTGTTATATGCCAGTTCGTAACAGTCAGTTGTCAAGTTTTTCAGAATTTATCATACGCTATCCAATCTTTAATGCAGCTTTCCCTTTTTGCCACTCAGTGAACAGGAAATATATTATATTTTAGTGCAGATTTTAAGCTGTGATAGTTTATTTAGTTAGCCCATTTGAACATTCTAGTTCCAGAAGTACCTTTTTACTCAAAGTTTAATGTTTCAGGCTGAAGGGAAAAGATAAATAAATAAATAAAAATTGAAGTAATACAAGTAACCAATGACTTCTGAAAATTTAGATTCCAAAGACAACAAACGAGGGCCGAACCTGCTATATTTATCTGCATGTACTGAGTTGCATATCTGTTTTTTAGAAGGGTTAAAAATCAGTTGCTGCAGCTTGAAAATACACAATTTTTTTTAACAGAGGAGTATTTATGCACACCCTCCATTTTTATAATTGAGCTAAAATAAGACTACTCTGAAAGTGCAAAGACAACATTTTTCAGGCACAAACTCTTTCAATGCATCATCATTTTCCTATTTAAATGTTTGAAGAGATTTGTTTTATATTTGAAATATTATATTTAGCATATTTATATTTGGAATAAATGCAGATGTCTTTAGGATAACTAATTTTTAAAGAAAGCACCTTTATTTTTAAATTTCTCGATAAAAAATTTTAGAATATTTTTTCCCTTTAGCGTGACTTTTGATTAAAGCTGCACATTTCTGAGATGAATCCTCTATCTTATCTTTGACATTTTGACTTTTGACATTTTGAAATAGCCTCATGGAAAAAATTACATAAAACTACCTGTCTACCCATGCATAGATTCAGTGCCGATAAAACAAAATGTCCTATTAATTACTTTTTATGAAAGATCCTAACACAAATGCAGTCTCTTATCGCTGCATTACTCTACAAACCATGTTTCTCAGACATACTGAAATGTGAGATGATAAAACAGCTGACCCATTTAGGGTCAGCAGAAAGCTTTGTCTTTCTTAAATACTTAATATTTTTAAATAAAACAAACAAAATGCATACTTTATATAATGTTTATTTATATTTCTAAACTCATTTCCATCTCCGTAAGAGACTTGTTCAGTTAGAGAATTCATGTCTGAAAGTCATTCTGTGCTTTGGAAACTTGAATGAGCAAATATTCATTTGTTGAGTCATCTGAGTAGCTGACACTCCATATATTTATTCCAAATATTTGATTTAGATGAGAAAATTCCCTGAGTAATGTACGGGAAATCACAATAGGACACCACATAATTTCTCATCGGTGCAGAGCAGGGTTAAACAGTGATCCAGATGCAATTTACCTACTGAATTAGTGTAAATGTCTTCTCAATATGTAGAACAGTGATAGATCTTAAAGGATTTGCAAGACTGAACCTTACACTAGGCTGAAGGCAGCAAGGAACATTGTGTGGGAAAATCGGAGTCATTTAAGTAAGCCTGGAAGAGAAGAGAGATCTGTGAAGGTCCAGTTCATACCAGACAGAGGGTTGAAAAAGTTGTATAGCCTATTTAACCAAAAAGCTGAAGTTCATTCTTGGCCTCAAGCAGCAGAAACAGCATGTTGGCTCTTTGCATCCAAACAATCTTTCTGTCAGACTTTCAGATGGCCAGTGATGATGAAACTTTGTGTCTCAAACTCACTGGCTAAGAAAAGAGATTAGTGGAACCTATTGGTGCTTACAGGTCCTTTGTAGTTCTTGGCTTTCTCTACTGACCAGGTCTCAGTTTTGGGCTGGGGTATGGTTCTGTATCGCCAAGAATGTGGTCTCCCCCACTCACACCTGTGTAATTTGTTCCAGCTTCCGGAGGGGGGAGGGGAGGGTGTCCTGCATAGCTCAGAGTCTGCAATGGAAAATCTCCCAGGCACAAATATGTTGGCTTCCATTCTTTGAGCCATTTATGAAAGGCCTTGACTGGAAGAGGATTGTGACATGCACATAGTCAGAAATGTCTTCAGCTTACTCCTTTTCATCTTTTTTTTTCTTCTTTTGTCTTAGAATATCATGAATTTATATCTATTTAGATTGTGGATTAACAATTCTTAAAATATCTAAACCACCTCTTATGATCTCACCACTAATGAGGTTTTCTGAGAAAACACATGCCTAAAAAAACTTATCTCACAGTAAGATCCCCTCTAGATATAATTTGGTTTTGCCTGATATGCGGTTTTATATATAAAATACATATTTTTTCAATTACTTCAATAGACTTTGAAAACAAAACTGTGTGTTTGCTAAACCATGTATCTGTCCCTCCTTGCCGCATATTTCAAGAGCAGTAAGCTTATCTTCACTTAATGGAGGCAGAAATTACCTTTCAAAAAGTTATTGAAATTAATGACTGCAATTTTGTACTGTTCCAGAAGTCATGGTGCTGATTCGTCTTGCTCTAATGAGCAACTAACTGCAAATTCATGTTTTGACTCTATTGAGAAGACATTTACAAGAAAAGGGTTTTCTTTCATAATCAAAGTAGAATTTCTTCACCAGGAACTTCTTTGAGATATCCAAACATTAATAAAGAGACTAAGATTGTTAATAGTTTAATAAAAACAGGACCAAACAATTCATTAAAGAACATATCATAAACATAAATAACCCTTCTAATTAGCTCTTCAGTGCAATATATTCATAGATCAACATTTAATTTATAGGAAAAGGTATTCAGTGTGGGAGTTCACAAACTTGTATAGCACAATGCAGACCCAGGATACAGCAACGATCATTTTCTGTGCTCTTTCCTACTTTCCTTCTTGCACATCACAATTCAGATCATGCTATTTTTTCTTATCACCTAATGTCAGATATTTCATTTTACGAAAAAGCAGCAAACTACATACATGAAACATTTCTTCATATCCAACAAAAAGAATTAATGTGCAATGGCAGACAAAGTTACTTTTTCTTGATTTGTCTGGAACAAATATTGCATCTTACCTATCCTGTCTTATACGAGATAGAGAAAGAAAGAACTACATTTTATATTACTCGTAATTCCATTTTGAGGCCAAATTTTAGAAAATATCTGTCTCTTTGGAAACTTTTGAAAATTGGCAATATAATACTTCTGGATAAGAGAAACAAAGAAAATCTGGACACAAACCAAAGTCCCAAGCAATTTCTTTAGTTATACACCATGCATAAATTTTTTTCCTTAATGTTCATCAACAAAAAGAATTTCCTTGGTCTTTAAGGCAGGCAGCTAAGCAAGCTGATACGTAAGCAACTATCCATGATTGTAGTACTTGACAATAAGGTACACTTAGCCTAAAAACAGTCTAATAAAAAACGACTGCATCTTTTACCAATAGAGAGTAATTCTCTCTCAAAACAGCAGTGCATCCAGGAGGTGTGTAGACTACTGCAAAACATTGCACAAGTAATTAAAATTTACACTTTTCCTGAGATTTGGCATAGTGGCATCTTCAACAATGTAGTTCACCCTCATATTTTTTGTAGGCAATAATGCTGCTAAGATTTACCCCACGCATGCCTTCTTCCTTAAGTAATCCTCAGCTATACTGCTCTATTGATCTCCGCCATTCTCCACACTTTGAGGTGGTGCAGGAAATTGAGATACAACAGCTAATTCTAACTGTTTCTGAGTAGTTTATTTCTCCCAATGTTTTGATCAATGGTCTTGTGTGCTTACGGGTAAGCTTTAAAATAATAATGTTTTAAATATATGTTTTTAAGATAAACTACTGCCATCTTTTATGTTGCATCTATAGCCTGGAAATCACTGAACGAATGTACATTCATAACTTCTATTAAACCCAAGGCCTCAAATTTATATGATAGCCTAAAAACTTATGGAAGACATCTAGTGGATCACAAAACAACTCAGCCAAGTAGCTAATTATACAAATGTGCTACTGTGAGATAGCATATTCACCTTCCCTCTTCCTTTAGCTGTTCATGTTTGAATCATGCAGATTGAGCCCACTGTATGCTGAAGGTGGACAACATCACACGACTGTAACAAGTCATGCTGTTGAAGAGCAGCAGAGGTTAAAAGTCTCATGAATCCACTTAGAAAAGCGCTTCTACAGTTTAGCTTTAAGATAAGTCTGTGTTGGCTCTGCCCTGCAAAACTGATGCTAAGGCCCATGAAGTATGTGCTGTTCTGAGTTGCACAAGAACTGCATCAGTCACAATACCTATTCAAAGACAGGAAGTTAAATTTCACAGGGTTATAAACCTGCATGAGAGCAACTAAAGACTGTGCACAAGAAGCCTTGTTCCCTCTCTCCTCTTCATTGCTGAAAAAGTCATTAGTCATCAGCCTGGCCTTGTCTTTAAGGAAATCTACCTTGATATATGTGCTTAAAAGTATGAATGAAATGTATATATTTTTATGAATATGTATAAATGTGCATATGTTTATTTGCTACAAGCCTGATACAGACCTCAGCTTTCCCATTGCTAAATTCTTTAAAAATACTCTCTTTTTGGCCTCTGTTGCTGAAAATAAGTAGCTTGAAGCAGACATTGCTACTGCTGTCAGTTCCCATGGTTTTATTGTAAATCCTGCAAAATTTAATTAAATAAAAGGCCACATGCACTGGAAGAGAAATACTACCTCATATTTATTTACTGTATTTACATATTTTATAAATTTTATTACTGCATATATTCACAGATTTTATTTTATAGATTTACATAATTATTTTCAAAATACATTCTTAGTTTTCTTAGATCCTGTGAACCTGATAAGGAAATTATTTAAAGTATTTTCTCTAAACCAGTCTCATTAATCCCACCTAGTTTGTATTCATTCTTGTTAGTGAGGTGGGAGTTTATTCATTATTTTATGGCTCACTTGTTTTGTTGTAATATTACTGTAATAGGGATGTCTTATTGAAACATGTACAGCAATTTAATTAGTCCTATCTCAGCTATCCTCACACTGAGAGAGATCAGTGACACTAGGACAAAAAGAACATTATGGCCTGTTTGCCTTCAAGTTCAGTCCCATTAAGTGATGCTCTCTTGCAGGCCCACAAAATCAATTAGGAAGTACTTGTGAAGATAGCCAAGGAAAAGCTGTTTAAAGCCTTAACAGCTTAAATACCCCCTGTCTTGATGTCAGCCTTATAAAGTCATTAAGACTCCAGACCGGATTGCATTAGCACTATGAAAGTCAGTTGGTAATCCTGTAACCACACTGCCTGCCTTGCTTCTCTCCCGCTGTGCTTTTACATGAATTGTTTCTAGCAGAAGTGAAAGATGGGACACTAAATGTGTAACAGAGAGAAGGAAAAAACAACCTGAAAATAGATTACTTTCTTCCTTAAATAATATAACCATGCTTGGTTCAATGCAGAATAGAGTGGTTTGGGGTTTTTAGTGTTTGTAGTTGAGGGGGTTTTGCCCCTAGAAAGTAAAATTATAGGTATCTTCATACTGAGGGTTTACATTGGTTCAAGACTACTTACTACAGAAATTTCTATAATTTGAGGAAGTTGCCAGAGAGCAAAGGAACTCCAAGATATTTTTTGTGAAAAATTGCTATAAGTTTTCCCTGCATTAGATAGAGCCAGTGACAGCTGGCTCCAAGATGGACCCATCACAAGAAGGGGGAAAAAAACTGAGCAACAGGAGCAGCAGAGGAGAGAGGAGTGAGGACATGTGACAGAAACAGTCCTGAAGACACCAACATCAGTGAAGAAGGAGGGAGATGAGGTTTTCCAGGCTCCAGAGTAGAGAACCCCCTGCAATCCCTGTTGAAGTCCATGGTGAAGCAGGCTAATCCCTTGCAGCCCATGGAGGCTAATGATAGAGCAGATATCCACCTGCAGACCATGGAGGACCCCACGCTGGACCAATTGGATGTACTTGCAGGACGATGTGACCCTATGGAAAGCCTATACTGGAGCAGGGTCCTGACAGGACCTGTCACTCCATGAAAAACCTACACTGAAGCAGTCTCCTTCCTCTGCTGAGGGAGAAGAGTGAGAGAAAATCTGGAGTGAAGTTGGTAGAGCTAAGGCATTTTCAGATTTGGTTTTATTTCTCATTACCCTTCTCTGATTTGGTTCATAATAAATTAAATTAATTTCCCCAATTTCCCTGTTTTGCCCATGACGGTCATAGCTGAGTGATCTCAATGTCCTTATCTCAACCCACAAGCCTTTTGTTATGTCCAGCTGAGGAGGGGAGTGATAAAGCAGCTTTGGTGGGCTCATGGCACCCAGCCAGGGTGAATCCAACACACACACAAACAATTTTTATCCAGAAATCCGTTAGATTAGTAAACCGACTCTTCCCTTTTCCAACAGGGAAAGCCACATGTAAGAGACACCTCTTGCAGATAAGATGGTGAGAATTTCCTCTGCTTTTCTGACAGATCTGACAATCATCTAAACTCAAGCCCAACGCGACTCAAACCCGTGGCAGAACAAGGAACCGAACAGCCACTGATCATTAAGGAAATCCAAACCATGCTTATTCCCTACCCCCGACACACTCTCCTCTTCAATGCTGCCTCACCTCCAGCCATCCCATCCTTCTGGGACCTGCTTACCTGTTTGTCCTGCAATTGTAGCAAACAGCCTGTGAGGAATCCTGGATGGGATCTTCAGTCCAGCTCTTATCTGGTAATACCTGAGAAGAAAGAAAAATAACACGTCATTTGATAAGTGACCACTTGATCCAACCTAAAATTCTGTGAGAGCACATTCTGGGTATCTGCACTCAAACACAAGTGCTCAAGAGAACAGGTGTGCTCAGAAATACTGAGTCTGTTCTGCTTTTTAGTTTTAACTAAAATGGTCTTATGCAGATTTTAATCAGACCCCACCTATTTCACAGCAGGCAGTGTGTGGACACAATGGCCTGGTTTGTGACTAATGAGAACAGATTTTGAAAAGCTCTTGGCAGAAAACAAACATATAGAAATATCTACGATAAAAGGCAGGGAGATTAAACAAGGAGTGACAAAAATTTAATATAAAACTACAAAAGAATAGTTTGGAAAGACAACAAACATCCTAATCTCACATCTAGAAAAGTTCAGTTTATTCATAGTTATTATCATCTGCTGTTCCATATTGAGGCTACCATAACATGAAAAGGTTAGCATTAGCCATATCAAAAGCAGCTGTGTTGTAGTTATTTTCTATACCATAGGTGATCAGTATGTTAGGTAAAGGAAGACAGAAAAAAAAAACATCAGGAATTTCACTGGCTTCAGTTACACACAGTGGGGGTTTCTTCAAAAATTTGCAAACATTATCTCAGTCTAAAAAGAGAAAAAAACTCATGCCAGTCTTCCCTCATCACTATTTTCATGGAGAAGACATTAGAGGCAATTAAGAGTACAGTACCTAATACATTACACTGTAGCTCAGGTTACCTCCACTTGTTTGCAGATCTCCCACAGACTTGTTGTGACACCATGCTGGTGTCAGTATCCCCCTTTCCCTGCATTTTCCCTCCTATCCTTTGTTTGGTCTATTTGTTTATAAATTCCTCATGTCTCAGAAGGGCTTGCAGGTATTTTCAGCCCAATTTGTGTTTAAGACTCTAAAAACAAAATGAATGTTAAATTATAACTGTGAAGGTCTACCTAGCACCTAAAGGTGTTATAGCACTGTGTTATGGCATTTAGCAGAATTATTGCCTCAGAAGAGTATAACCATATCTGAAAATGAACAGTTAAAACACCTGGTTTTCTGTGAACTCCTGTAAGAAACACAGCTCATTCAAGTTGCACTTACCAACAAAATCTTTCCTAAGGATGTAGTAGTGGAGGAAGCAGATCTGGATCTGTTGGCTTAAAAGCTGAACAAAAGGGTTTTATGGGGAGGAAAAAAAACCCAAACACCTCAGAGGCAACTGTGTCATGGTCCTTCATTACTGAGAGCTCATGTTACTCTACCTACTCCAATGGGCAGATCCCTGTCAACTTTGATTTAATTTCAACACAACCTTTGACATTTTTAGATATCTGGTTTAGACAAAATCTTGGGCATGAAAACTCAATTCACATTTCAGTTTTCAGCAAAGAAAATGAAAGAAGCCCAGATTCTAAATAGACAGTGTATCTGATTAAAAATAACAGGAAGCAGATCTAAATCACCTCATCTTTCTCTCCCTTATGCTGCCCTGGCACTATGGTAGGAGTTTTTAATTAACTTTATTGCCTCTGATTTCTTCTAGAGCAAGTGCAGAAATTATGCCTTAAGAAGCTTTGCATTTTCATTACAATTATATGCAATACAAATTCTTAACTGACAAAACCCATCCTATTTGGACTACCTATATAGTCTAATAATTTCCAAATGACAACACCACAGTATTAAAGGAGCTTTGCCACAGTTGTGTAACGGGACGTTCCTCAGTACGCAGATATAAATGTTTTACCACATTTCCATTTCACTAGACCAATTCCTAAGAATAAAATCTTGTAACTGTTTGCCTATCTCTTTAAGACTTTTGCTGCTTAAGATTGTGGTGGTCATTCTTGGCTAAGGGTAAAATTCCCACCTAAATGCCACCCGCATTTACAGGAGAGTGGGAGAAAATAGAATGAAAAAAAAAGGGATAAGATAAAGACAGGCAACTCACCAGTAATTATCACAATCAAAACAGACTCAACTTGTGGAAAGTTAATTTAATTTATTCACAATTGAGTAGTAATGTAACCAAACATTAAAGCAACACCTCCTCCCACCCCACCTCCTTCTTCTCAGGTTTAGCTTCAGTCTGTTTGACTCCTATCCTCCCAAGCATCTCAGGGGGATAGGAGTCATAGTCAGTTCCTAACACTCCTTCTCTGCTACTCCATCCTCCTCACACACTCTCTGCTCGAATGTGGACCCTTTCATGGGCTGCTGTTCCTTCAGGAAACAGCCAAATGGCTACCTACTGCTACTCTACAACGATGTCTGCCTTCCCTCATCATGTCTCATGTTCAGAAGCATCTCAAACAGCCCTAAATACTTTCATTAGGAAAATGATTTCCAGAGTCACAAGTGGTGCTCCAGGTTTAGTCACCAAAACCTGAGGACACAATATATAGGTGTGTAAGGTGCCAGTTCCAATGCCCCTGTAGTCAAAACTTAGAGACATTCAGCTCCTAAGAGAGGATGCTGGGCAGATTTTGGTTGCACTCTTTGTCCATACTAGAACTGCTGATTACAATACAACCTTGCATATCAAAAACATGTGAAGGCAGCTCAGTACTGGTGACTTCGTTGCAAGGTTCTTTCCACCTTTTGTTATTTCCTTTGCAAAATGGATTATGTGTAATAACATAATGGTACTCATCTTATTTTACCCTTTCCCTGTTCATGCCCTTAATTTTGGCAAATTCATTTGAATGTCAGAGATATTCTGGAAATCATAAATAGACATCTTCTTGTGTACCCATCAAATTTAACTGCTCAAAAAGAAAAAAAACTTCATAGAAAAGCTGCACAAACCTAAGGAACTCTCAGATTATGGTCAAACTCCAAGGTTAAAGGTCCAGATTTAAAGATAATCTGGAAACTAGCAAGGTCTGCAGTATTAAGGAATCTAGTCAAAAATCCAACCTGTATTTCACAGGTGACTGAACAGTTTTCATTCTTAATAAAAAAAATTACACTAATCAGCTACTAATAAACAATTTTTTGCAGATTGTTTAGCACCTGATGCCAAAAAGCCTGGCCTTGAAAACACAATGTCATTAAGCCAGTATAAATCATCATGGAATTAGATGCATTATTCCTAAAGACAGACTTTAGAGAATGGTCCTATGCCCAGAAGACACAAGAGGCTTCTTAATATCCTGTTGTTTCAAGATTTGTGCAATTCTGCATATGTGTGCATATGCACCTCAAAGTAGTGACACTGTTTAATGACAGAGGGCAGTGACGCAGAGGACCTCAGATCAAAGTCCCTCAACACTCCAGTGACACTCCTGGGAATTAATGCACAGGGCAGTGGAAGTGTTAAAGGCTCAAATCCCAAGATTAAATTCAACAATAAATAGAAACAGAAATGCTCACAATTGATAAGTTTATTCCTTTTAAAATCAAATAATTTCCCTGAAAATCTTTGGGAACAAGTTATTTTTCAACAAAAGTTTCAAGTAGGATGTTAAGAGCTCCAAAGAAGGTTATAAACACCACAAGCAGAATATGAGCAAAGAATAGCTTCAACTTGGGTGGCGAGAAAAAGCTAATGAAAAATTCATTTGAGTTTCACCAGACTTCTTGTTGTCCAGTTAAAATAAACAACCTTCATAAAGGAAATTGAATAAAACCCATTACTTGATTGGTTGTTTGGTTGGTTTGGTTGGGTTTTTTCCATTTTTAAGCCACATATCAATATTTGTATGACAAGACAAGCAAATATCCATTCCTCCTCACAGCTTCCTTTGAGTCTTCACAGGCAGGGACGAATTGTGAAACAGTGATTTTATGCCTAAAAATCACATTAAAATGAACATTCCTGCTCCCACAGTGTGAAGCTGGATGTTACTGCACAACAGTTTACATATAGTGAGGAGTGTTTCCCTAATCAAAATACAGCTACTGTAAGATGCAAAGTCCCACACATTTTCTTTAGCAGCAAACACAGATAAATATCTTCATTTCCCCACTCTACTGCCTTATGCATTTCTTGGTTGTGCCAGTACGAGTAATCGTGAGACCAAGATGTGAAGCAGAACCACGTAAATGTGAGCACAAATAACAAATAGAACACTCTTTTGTCAGTACCTCTACAAAAATCCTCGCTGCTGTGTGACTGAATACTATGCTCAGTCCCTGCTAACAGGACGGTAGATGGAAGAAGTTTTTGACACACTATGACCACTTATTCTGTTGTGATGAGGTATGGTGGTCTGAACTAGAAGTGACACAAATCATGCTGAGAAGCAAAAGGTACAGCTGACCATACGGTGGTTTTGGTTTTCCTCGGAATTAAATGAACCATCTCCAGCTGGCTTTAAATAGCCTCAACAGGAAGCGGCCCCATAAGCTCATCCTCACTGTCCTCTTCCAATCCACTCAAGCAAAAGAGGTATCAGTTTAGTGGTCTGAGCTCTGCTACAGTCTGTGTGACTTGTTCTTACTTGAGTGGAACGTTTGCTGTGTGGGCACTGTGGCAGCAGAGCCTTGAGAGTGGGTTGGTATCTGGGTAGAGGCAACTGTACAGTCATGGCTTCTCCTTCTTTGTGTAAGTAGCTGCTGTCTGCATTTCAGGCTTGGGAAAAAGTCCTACGGACAAGGTCTTTATTGCTGCTCAGCTGAGTGAACCACTCTAAAATTACTTGAGGCATGAACCAAAAAATTACAAAGAGTAGGAACAGGTTCTGGATGTCAAAAACTACACCTAAAACTGGAAAATCAAGCTGACGTAAACACTGAAAAAACACCATGGTAGTTAGAGAGCATCCTCCACCACATATGTGCAGGAAAGGACTACCTGTAATGACAAATCAGAAAATGCCTTCAAAAATAATTTTGCCTTCCTGCTTACTTTTTTTTTTATGAAATGTGCAGCTAGGAAGACTAAAGGAAAGGAATACAAAGGTCTGAAAAAGACCAAAGCCAAGATGCCAAAATGAAGGAATCCTGCATGTGTAGTGAAGATAAAGCTAGAGAACTTTGGCAGAAGTGGCATATTGAACTGGACACTCAGTAACAAAAGTTTACAGTATTATGGGTCCTGAGTGTGACCGCAGAAATATCTGAGAGTTTATGGGAGCTTTTGCCGGAAGGAATAATCTTGAAATAAACAAGAAATTGCAATACAGTTCTTGGTTTGTTATAATTAGGCTAAGTCTGTCTCATTAGAATTAGACTAGGTAGTAGTTTTCTTTGAGTAAACAGGTGGTCTTTGAGAGTTTCTTTAAGACAAGAACAGTGCAGAAAAGCTTATTTAGACTTCAGTAAAGTAAGGATACCATGGAAAATTGCCAGTTAATATGGAACAGGCACTGTGAAGGGAAAATCAGGAAACATCAAGCTGATTTTATGAAAAAATCCTATAAGATCTTGGCACACGACTAAGCAAAACACACAGCAATCAGATCCCCTCTCAATCTATAAATACACTGGGAGGAAAAGCATCAGGAAGGAAGAAGAGTGAGGTACAAGAAAGTACAACATTGGCACAAGAAAAAACACATATAAATTGCCAATGAACTAATGCAATTTAGAAATAAGAAATTATAGCAAGACTGTGAAACAATCTCTTAACAGAAACAGGAATGATAAAGCCAATTTACTTTTAGCAGAAGTCTAGTAAATTTCCTAAAGATTTATAGGACACAGATCCTTCTTATTTGCAGGCCCAATGTTATTTATGCAGGCAGCACACACCTGTCAAATCTCTTCTCTCCTGCAAGACAACTTGTGTTAGTCACCCTAGCAGAAATGAATTCCCCATTACCATCTTCACTGTCAATTTGTCAATTATTCATCTTTAAAATTAAATAGATAATTTGAATATTAACTTTGGTTTCCTGTGCCTGGACACACATTACTCCCTGATGACTTGTACTGATTCATCATGGACACTGATGTTAAAGTCTCCCTCGGGACTCTGAGTCTATTAACCGACGTGTTAGGTGACACTACCTCCCCTTGCCTCACACTCTTTCAGTCTCTGGACACTGTGGTGGTCAGACTTCCTCACAGGAGCACCAAGATCACTCTCAGATGTTAAGTGCTCACTCAATGATCAAGCAGGACGCAGAAGGTTGGGGATTTATTTGAGGTCTTATTACATTGCACCCAAATGCATTTACTTTTGCAAAAATAAAATGTTTCTACTTCGAATAAGTCATTGTGCCATCTCTAGTGATTGAACTGTACCACAGGGCAGTACCTCACCCCAAAGGATTTGCATTAAAACCAGCTGTGAGACTTGTCAAGGGAGCAGGCTGGTACCAGCCTTGTTGCTGACACTTCGGACTCCACCCTCCCCTTGCTTCCTCCTCTCAGAACAATAATCGATCTTCTCAGCTCTCATCTAGTCCTAAAAGCTGCTGCCTATCTGTGTTCCCTTGCCATTGGCTTCTAGTGGCATTGTAGAGCCCAGGTTAAGAAGAGATGACTAGTCTGAAAGAAGCAATTTTTTAGGTAATATTGATGCATCACACTACCAAAACAGATCACTCCTACCAGGAACCCTGACAGACAAGGCTGCTCCTCTTAATCATCTCTGTAGCATGGAAATCAAAAATATTGGCTCAGTAACAATGCCGTAGGAGCCAAACAAGTTCAAAACTGCATAACTTCTGACTGATTTGAATTATACCTGACCAGCTCTGAAGCTTAAAATTTCATCCCAAGTTAGGCTACATGTTAACAAACAGTCCTTAAGGTAATGCATACTGCAAACAAACCAACTGTGTGCTTGAGTCTGATCAGTAAACCTGGAGTTCCTGTTGGTTCTCAGACCAGCTTTGGAGTTACCCTCCAGCAGCCCCTTTCAGCATCTCTGTTGAATTACTGCTGCTGGGGAGACGAGGCAGTACACTGTTTTGGAACAGAATGAAGAAAAGCCTTCCAGGCAAAGAAAAAGATATATTTCTTCATGAATATAGCATAAGAAGAGACCTCAAATTGCTATGTAATGTGTATCTTCATTGGCTATAAGGAAAGTATGAAATGAGATATTTCAGCTGGAAAAAGCATATTCCCTATCTGAAAATATTAACAGACATTTCTGTCCTGAAGAAGAGGATTCCCAAATGTGTTACTAAGTGAGATCCATTTGCTACATATTCTAGAAATCTATGTAAGGCAGAGGAAATATGATCAGCCAGGCTGACTCCCAGGAAAATACAGTAATCCATAATTAGCCAAACAATTATTTCCTATACAGACACTGGTGGCCGAAATGTTAGGGAGGAAAAAAAGTCTCCCAATCAGTTAGTTTCATGCTGAGAAAACAGAAAGTGAAAAGAAACACTTGTCTTAAAGATATAGGGAGAAAGCATGAGTAAAAACTCTTTTTAACTTATTGCTCTTTACAACTACCTGAAAGCAGGCCGTGGTGAGGTGGGTGTTGACCTCTTCTCCCCAGTAACAAACCATAGGATGAGAGGAAATGGTCTCAGGTCACATCAGGGGAGGTTTAGGTTGGATATTAGGAAATGTTTCTTCACCAAAAGATTTGTCAGGCATTGGAACAGGCTGCCCAGGGAACTGATTGAGTCACCATCCCTGGAGGCTTTTAAAAGACATGTAAATGGTGGTGCTTGGGGGCATGGTTTAATGATGAACTTGGCTGTGTTAGGTTTACAGTAGGACTTGATGATTTTAAATAATCTCTTTTCCAATTTAAATAATTCTGTTATTCTGTGAAAGGAGGGAACACAGAGCACTCTTGTTTGTTTCTCTTCCCTTCAATGAGACAAATCAGAGGTGCAGCCATAAAAGAGCCTGTAACTTTGCATCAAACAACAAAGGATTTTCCTTGCTTGTTGTGATAATGCCTTAGGTTATGTGTCTGAGAGAGACCAAATACTTCATAAATCTATAAAGCACGAATCAAACAGCATTGCACTTCGTGAGTCCATTCCCTGCTCCTTTACTGCCTAGTCTGTCTATAAATATTTGTGTGGTCACCTAGGGTATTCAAAGATAGGAAAGCATGGGAAAAAGTGTGGATTTTAAAGCTAAGATTAAAGACTGGTAATAAATTAGGGTATGCTGCAGATCTGCAGTGTGCAATACCCACACACATGAGGAAGCCCTGCAATGTGACCACAGAATGTTCCAGACAAACCATTTGATCTCTTTATGCTAACGAACAGACAGAGTCAGTGGTTTACAAACACCTCCACTTTGTCAGGAAGGCTTTTCTTCCTGATTACCTTCCAAACTGTGACAGTATAGTGTCCATAGAAGCTGTGGATGATGCCTGGGAACACACATAAGTGCAGAACAATGCTTATAAAACATACATTGATCACTGATACAGCTTTTCAGAACGTATGGCGTGTCCATACGCAGGTGCTGGCAATGGGGCTGCTCTGTGAGAAGAGTATGGGGCTCCCCATATTGGGATGGCAAAAGCAGAACAGGCAGAAGAGGAGGAAGCCAAGGAGGGAGTGGCAGCAGAGGGAGCTGAGGCCTGAGGAAGAGGAGGATAGGAGGTGTTGCAGGCCAGGAGCAGGGATCCCTTGCAGCTGGAGAGACCTTGTTGGAGCAGAAACTTGCACCTGCCAGGCTGCAGTGGGAGAATATTTGCTGCAGGAGCTGTGACTGTGGAGAGCTCAGGCTGGAATACGTTGCCCCTGAAGGACTGCAGCAAGGGGAAGGGTTCATGCTGGAGCAGGGAGAGGTGTGAGTAGGGAGAAGCAGCCAAGAGGGGCTGTGATGGGCTGACCCCAATCCCCATCCCCACCCTGCATGTCACTTGACAGGGGCCCAGAGGTAGAGGTGCAGAGAATGAAGGAGTGAGTTTGAGACTGGGAAAAAGGCAAGGGAGAGGAATCAGGGTTGAAGGAATGTGACTGACTCAGCCTCAGAATAAGGAGCTGAAAGGGGAAAAATGGTTTGAATTTTGTTTCAGAGCATATTAATTTAAAATATCAATAAATTAATTCTCTCAAATTAAGCCTGTTTTGCTGGTGATGGTAACTGGGAAGTGATCTTCCTGTCTTTATTGTGTCCCAAAGAGCTATTTTGTCTTACTTTTCTCCCCTGCTCTGTTGATGCAGGGGAGTGAGAGAGCGGCTGGGCAGCAGTGCATTCTCTGACTGAAGCTGGGTAATGCTGGAAGTCCTGTGGGTTTGCTGCATCTCTAACTGCAATTTCAGCTTTGATGTATCCTAATTTCCACTGATTAAATTATCTTTATATTCTTCTAGTCAGCCTAATAAGGCTGCAGTCTCTCTCTCTTGTCACAAGTGCTTCCTGTTCTGTCTATAACTGTTCCTTTAACACTTGATCAGAACTGCCTTCTGTAGGTATGCCATGCATTGTATTATCCAATTTAAATTGCAGAGTAGACAACTGAATTAGGTTATTGTACTGTTGTTGTTGTAATTTTTCTTCATTTTTTTTTAATTTTGTTTCCAATTTCTTCCTTTTTTGTAGTTGCTGTTCAAACTAGTTTAAAGTCTTCAAGTCTTCAGTACCCCTGTTCTCTAGCTCTTGTATCTGTGCCACCAATTTCTTTAACTTTATGTCACAAGTTGTAAATTCTTGATGGTTTTACCCTTTTTTTCTGATGAAAAACTTACTGTAATTAGCCATCTTCTATTTTTTTCTGCATGCAAAAATTCTACGTCACATTCTCTGTGCTTTTCAGAAGTCTTTGGTTTTAACTGTTCTTCCAGTTCCTTAATTTTTGTATCCCATTAAGATTTCCTTTCTGTAGCTTAATTATCCATCAATTGCCACTGGTTATCAAGCTGTTTTTCAAGAACTGGAATTTGATTTTTTAGATTTAAAGCCTCCAATAATTACTTAGCCAAGTCCTGATTACAATGCAATCGTTCTTCAAGTTTGACATCCTATTTTTTCATTTGAGAGGGCAAGCATCAAACAGTCCATATCAATTTTACCCCCAATTAGTTTGTAACTTTTTCATAGTTACTTTCAAAATTCAGGGAAGTTCTGAGCACCAGAATATGAAGATATAAATATTTTTAAAAGCAGTGGCCTCTGAAAACCTATTTCCTGGATATCATTTTCTGTAGTCTTCTGTTTCCAGGAGTGAGATTAAAAACTTACTAAAATTTAGTGTAAATAACCACTTCTACAAACCTATTTATCCATTTCAGCCTATAATCATTACAGAAACACTTTAGAACTCTTATGAGACAATATATTTTTCTTCTTCTAGTAAAAAGAGATGGGAGTATGAAAGTTTGAATTAAGAAAGAAAAAGAATGATCTTCAGGTATATTCAGCTCCTTTTGTATCTATTAAATGATTGCTATAGAGTGCCTCTTGTTTTCACCCAGAACTGTTAAGAGCTACTTAACTTTCTTGAGATTATCACAGTACAAGATTTTTCAGGTGCTTCAGTTGGAAGAGTACAAAATTTCTCAACTCTAGTGGTTTGTGTAATGAACAAGCAGATTGAAAAAGTTACTGCTTGACTGTGAGACTAAATTAAGCCATATTTTGAAGGTTTCTCATTGCATGTGAGACAAGGATATAAGTGCTCGTATCCTTCTTAGGGTCTTAATTTTTCTGCCCTTTCCTTTCCCTGTCTATCTTTTCCAATAATAAAGCATGTTTATTTTATTTTACTCTGCTGTTCTACATTCTACTGCATTCTCTTCTTCATCCCGACTTTACTATACTGTCTAAAAGGGAAGTAAAGGGCAAATTGCTTTAAGAGTATGTATATGGGACTAGATAAAAAGGAACATTGCTACCCTGGTGAACATAAAAGGGCAAGAGTCCCTGAGGTGAGCTTAAAAGGAGATGTAAAGAGTGCTGCTTGTGTAATTGTCAGAGAGCTGCAGGGCTGGTGCTTTTATGACCCGTAGAGTTGTAAGTTTCTGCAGAGAAGAGATGATCTGATGAAAACCTTCAGGAAGGTAGACGTATAAAAATGATCAAGGTTGTGGCTTGCCTGGATCCAAATGAAAGATTTGCCTCTAATGTATCATGTCAAGTGAAGGCTCTGATAGCTAATGCACTGAAATACAGGGGCTTTCCTGATCATTTGTTGTTTATATCATATTTGTTGCTTATATGTTGTTTATATCTTTTCCACTTTTTTTTATCCAGAGCACTTAGTTATTGATAGATTCCAGCTCTAAATCTTCCAGCTCTAAATATATCCAGTTATGTTTGATCCTGGGGCATACTGAGCACATCCAGAAGATGCCGAGAACTCTTACATGCTGTTTGCTTTGGTGAGAAAGAATCACATCGACTACACATTCTCAGGTCTGCTGAACTGGACAGAATTTGTTGTTCAAACAGGATTTTCTGCCAGAGTGAAAAATCAAAAAAAACAGTATGTAGGACATATTTTTTTTGAAACAATGACACATATAGGGCTGTTGTCAACCAAACCTGCAAGAGGAAATTATGTTCGCATTGAAATACCATATTCTCTTGTGAAACAGAGAGAATAAAGACAGAGAACCAAAAGAAAGAGAACCCTCAAAAAAGAAAGACACTGAGGTGCTGGAGTGCATCCAAAGAAGGACAACAAAGCTGGTGAAGGATCTAGAGAACAAGTCTTATGAGGACTACTTACTGAGAGAACTAGGGTTGTTTAGTCTCTAGAAATGGAATCTGAGGGTACACTCTATTGCTCTTTACAACAGCCTGAGAGGAGGCTGCAGCAAGATGGATGTTGGTCTCTTCTCCCAGATAACAAGAAATAGGAAAAGAGGAAGTATCCTCAAATTGTGCCGGGGAGAATGAGACTGGATACCTGGAAAAAACCCTTCGCTGAAGGGATTATCAAGGATTGGAACAGGCTGTTCAGGGAAGTGGTTCAGTCACCATCCCTAGAGGTATTTAAAAGACCTGTAGTTGTGGGACTTAGGGGCATGAAGTGGTGAACTTGGCAGTGTTAGGTTTATGGTTGGACTTGATGATCTTAAGGGTCTTTTCCAACTTAAACGATAATATTTTCCTAATTCATGAATGTTAGATCCTTAGAGAGATTTCATCAACTCAGCAGACTGACAGGGGTTTATATAGGTGCTATTTTCTCCAATTAGGACATGTGACAATAAAATCAGTCACTGTCTCAGCAAGTGCTTGCAGGGAGACACTAAGTTCTGCATCATAGAGTACAGTGGATCTGCAAAACACTTCAGTTTGATTTTTCAGACAAAAACTCAAATGGTAGTTAAAAATATAGCACCATGCAGCTTTAAGATGAGAATTCAAGCATTCCTGGAGCCAAAAGAGATTGGATATTAATCAAATCAGTGTCATAAGGACAAATGATCTAATTGACTATAGAATTTGTGAAAAGTCATGGATGTTTGAAGAGATAGCACTGCTATCAATTAAACCATGGAGCAGGGATTTCCAGAAACTTGCATCATTTGCATGCTATCTGAAATATTAATAGCATAGACTATATTTTTCATCACAGACTACCAGTACTATTCATTGTTTTCCATTTTATGGGGATGCTACTTCATCACAGACAGGGAAAGTGAAGGAAGACAGCATAAACATTCAACATTTTCCAGCAGAGTTTTTTCTACATGGAAAAAGGTAGAAATACGAATTGCTACCACGTAAATGAAAGACAGTTTTTTCTCATTGAAGTACCATTGGTAATATCTGCTAGACACATATCCATATCTTTTTGCAATCACCGCGTCATGGGAAAATTGTTGCATGTTGTGACTCATAAAGCAATTTTAACTGAATTTTGAGATTTAGTATGTATCAGTGATCAAGGATTTTCAAAGAATCCATGTGTAGAAATAGGTATGACAGCTTAAAGTAAGGGAATAGAAATTGTCAGAAGCTCAGGTTAGATATTTTTTTTTTCATAATTTTCAATGCTTACAGACCTTCTGCCCACTTTATTCCCTTAAATATATCCTACTGTTTTGTTTTCTAAACACTGGCAATGTATTTAGCCTTTCAATAAGTCCATAGGGTAGGGGAGTGCAGGTGTATTTTCTTTATCTGAATGTAGTTATGGAGAGCCCTAGATAAGTTTATTCACCCCAAACTGGTAATTTGACCTACTGACTTTAATGGAACTTTCTGTTTCCAGAAATCTGCTTAAGTATTGCACTTGTTGATAAAGTAAGACCTTGAGTTCAGTATGATTTCTGTTAAGAGATTTAACCTTCTTTCTTTATCCAGCGGTTGAACAAGCCAGAGTTGCTTTTATCTGAGAATCTTCACACCTGGTCACTTTTCTTAAGCTCTAGTAGGTCTATTACTTCAATTTATTTCTCTGCACTGTTACACAAATTTTATCCTGTGAGGAGGACATTTGAGTCTTGGCAACACCTAAACCAAAGAGAATTCATTAAACTGGTTAGCAAAAAATAACACAAAATAAATTAAAAATCCACAGCTTCCTCAGAATTTTTGGTGTTGGCTGGTTGCTGATATCACTCCGAAGAGTCACATTATAAACTGACTTTTCGGTTGTTGCAGGACATCATTGTAAAGTTTCGTCATGCATAGCCAAAAGGGAACAAGAGATTGTTGAAGAACAGTTCATTTTTTAACTGCATATTATTTGTAATACCTTTTCTTGGCAGATGTTCTTCCCATAAATGAATGAATGTTCTGAAGTAACAAAGCAGACGTGGATTGATGGGAGAAATTGATCTGCATTTGTTAATGTACTTTTGCTGCGGGAAGCACATTAAGTGATTAAAGTGCTAAAAAAGATCTTCCTATCCAGACACAGAGTATACTGAACTCCATTAACTCAAGGACAAAGGCCAACTGTTTTTTCCACCGCATTTCAAGTGCACCTTGTCTGCAGAATAAACACCTTATAGTTTGATTGCATCCATAGAATTAAACTATCTAGTTACACTAATGGTTATTATCTAAGGTAACTCTAAAGGATGAAGTGTCAAAAAAGAGTAATGATTTTGAATTCTCAACATAAGACATCTTAAAATGATCTGATCCAGAGACAGTGTACAGTTTTCTATTCTGAAAATTAGACTTCAGGATGTTTTAAGCTGAATACAAAAATATCTGGAAAATAAAAGTCAGAGACAATCTGGACCAAAATTCTCTGATGCACAACAATGTTTTCTGCTCTTACAGCATCTGATTATTTGTGATTATACACTGTTAAGAAAAATCTTCCAAGACATTATTGCTACTCCCACGTTTGTAGATAATAGCTGATGATCTAAAAACTATTCAAGACCACCTAAAGAAATTTCCCTGACTCATTACTCACTCAATAATAATGATCATAGATCATTTAACTTTGGAATAGTTACATCAAAAATGTACCTTAAAAAACTGTGTGTGTGTTGCCAAGAGTCAATTTCTGCAAATATAGGGCAAGGAAATAGAGATGAACTTGCCATTATGCAGTGTTTCTTTTCTGAAAATGACAGGGATGGGGCACTAGGTTAGGGACGTGACAGTGAGAGGAATTACTGGTGTGGGTTTTTTCTTCAACCCTACTTTGCATGGCAATGTGAAATTTTTCACACAGAGTTCCTAGCAGTCATTAATACAAAGTTGAAACCAGGCATGTGCAATATCAGCAGGAATATTCTGGACATTTTGTTTGTTTGTTTGTTTTTTAAAACAAACATTTGTTGGAGAGCCAAGAAACATTATATCAATTTGAGAGCTTATGAGAACTTCCATATGTCATCTTATCACTTCTCAACCCATATGGGCCAGAGTCACAGCTTGTTCAGATTCCATTTGGTGCCTATGTAGCACAATAGTTGACTGAGTCATATGTTGGGAAGGACTGCACTCACTTCACTTCAGTCACCATTTACTCATGAGATGGCAGCTGATTTTTCTTGGTCACGAACACTAGAATGATAATGATTATCTACAACAATTTAGATATGCACATTGTACAACATTCAGTAAATTATTCTCTGCTTAGTCATAGGTATCAGGGGAAAAATTTAAGTACAATCTAGTAAATCAATGCATTCACTTCCTAGATTTCTTTCTGATCCTACTCTGATTACAGTTATCTTAGATTTTTCCCATCTGTAGGAGACAAACAACTAGGATTTAAGAAAGATATTTTGAAGGATAAGTAGAAGTTGTAAAGTGATTTCTGATCCAAAGATAAAAGATCGCAATACTTACACAGAGCATAGTTTAGTATAGATACTCTGGCTACCCAAGTAGAAATCTTTGAACAGGAAAATTCAGAAGTCCAGAGGTAAGTATACAGACAGAGAAGGCATTCTACTTACTTCTGGAAGACGAACATTAAAATATAGCATACAGACAGGGCTAGACAAGAAGACTGTCATGCATACAGATGGGATCCACTCTCTTAGGAAATAAAATGAAAGGAGTGATGATAGGTTAAACCTTGAGTAAAATATATAGCTTAAAAGAGAAGAGGAAACTAAATGAAACTTTTGGGATTTAGCCAGCTTTTAATGCTCATCTGTCATTAACCTGGAAGACAGCTCATTCTATCATCTATAACATTAAAAATTGACTGTCATAAGATTTTCTTCAAACCTCTTGGTGTGTAATTGGGAAGTGCTTTGCCCATTTTTATGAATCCAATTCATAAAATAAAAATATTTCTACAAGCAGATGTCCTTAATTTAATGAATTTTTCTCTGGAGTATCACAGAATGATTTTGATCATCCTTTAAGAAAGTTAATTAAGTTTTAAGTTTAAAAAAGCAGAGTTTTTCATTTAATGGCCTAAACCCAAGTCTTTGAGTTTAATTTCTACTTGAATCAATAGGCTTCATAAAATAAGTGGTTACTTTTCATTTGTGGGTCTTCAAGAGACAGCTATGATCTTCATTGATGCACTTTGGTTTAATTGTTTTACCCTCTGAGTATTTCTGCTTAATTATATCATGGAGAATTGATGTCACAAACACTATAAATTCTTACATTTATGTGGCATTAAGTGCAGTATTGAAAATTGAGCTCCTTAAGGATGTAATACATGTGTTGTGGAGCTGGGCACAATAACATCAAGACTTTAGGTGTGAAGGATTGCGTATAGATGAGAAGAGGAACTTAATTTTATTGGTAAACTGCATTTCTCAGATAAAATATTTTTTTAATGTTAATCAAATAAAGCTATTTAATGTCATGAGCTAAACAGGAAGACAAATTACTGGAGAGCATGGTGCTGATGATAAATCACCAAAACGTAGTATTTATTGCACGAGCAATGCAGAAGGAAGATGCACAATGTCATTTCAAGGCCAAGGAAGGCTATGGTCACACATCCTAGAGGCAGGGAATCATTCAAACTGGAAAGGAACTGGCAATTTCCAGCCTAATGCCTGCTCAAAGCAGAACCAATTATTGAATATGGAACAAATCACTCAGCGTCATTTTCAGTCAGGTCTTGAAAACTTCCAAGGATGAAGATTCCTCAGCTTCTCTGGACAACAAATTCCAGAGCATATCCAGGAACTATTGGAAGGGACCAGGTCTAGCTGTTCTCTCAACAGCTTGTCCTGTATTTAAAGACAAGGTTTGCTGATGATGATTATACCGTGCTTCCTCTAGGGATATGCATAGTGTGTAACAATGTGATAATGCATTCTGAACACAGATAACTTCATCTGTCTCAATTAGGTGCTGTTTAAATAGTGCTTTAGAGAGAAAAAGTGACAAAAGAGCTGCAAAGCACAATCACACTCACATGAAAACTTGGAGAATAACTTCCAGTTTCCTCAAAAATTGCACACAAGGAACACAGTAGTTTTTTGAAGAATCTCATTTCTATTTTATTACCACAGTTGCTCATTCGGTAATTTCTGGCACCCTCTTTTGTTTAGAATAATTGCACTGACACAGTCTATTCTGGTGACATGTTTCTGGCTTGTTCTAGTTAAGTTCAGTGCTTTAAAAGTGTGTCACTTCACTTGTTCTTAAGTAATAATATTTTACAGCAAATATTCGTACATCCTTTCACAAGCCTGAGGGCTTAGACTCCCTTCCCCTACACACTCACACAAAGCTGAGTGATTCCCAGCAGTAGACGCAGGTCCATCTGTAGTTGTGTATTAAGAACTGCAGTCGACATTTAAAGTGTGGCTCTATGTAAATTTAAATCATGCTGGATAAAACTGAAGATGCATTCTGACACAATTCACTCTGGAAGTCATCAAAGCAGCAATGTAAATATCACTTGGATTGGGGTGATGTTTGCTTGCCTTAGAGGAGGTAGTATCCAGATTTCAAGGGACAAAGATTTACTTTTGGTCAGCCATATACAATGGTTAGAACACAATTCCTTTCCACTCCTACAGCACTGATTACCAACAAGGGATTTTTTAACGAGTGATTTGAACTTGGAGTTAATATTTTAAAATATTTTATAAAAATAATAACGAAATTATTTTTAAGCTTTAAAATACAACCTTTCATGGTTTTCATAGCAATCCTGTGGATTTAGAAGTTAGTTTTAAATTATACAAGAGTTTCTTGTCTAATTGCCTGACTCTAGGAAGTTCAGTTTTTAAAAAAAGGCGTAGGACCTGCATTGAAAGCATAGATATTGCCAAAAGATGAGCTGCAAACCCACACAGAAATCTTAACAAAGATGTTGTTGCTTAATATTAGGTATAACCAAGAATCTTCTTCGGAGGCATGAGTTACAGAGGTGCATTTCTTGCCAGTCTCTGCACCAGAGAAGATACAAACTAAGTCAATGGAGAGGCTCCCATTAATGTCAGTATTTTTGAAGACAGCTGTGGAAGCCTAATTAACATAAAATACCACATGGTTTTAACTGATTTTCTTAGTGCATAGCAGTCTTGAAAACTAAGGCCAGAAGAATATTGAAACACCTGTATTTTCTGAGACCTAGATGTTAATATTTTATTTAGCTATCACAACCTATTGCTGACAAGATGACTACAAGTCCCTTTGCTATGGTATTGGCTTTGTCTAAACATGCAAAATTTTGTAGCTTTCTTAAGTTACAAACATGTACATAAACACAACACACGAGAAGATTTTGCTGTTTAATGAAATGGTTCAATATTCAAGTGGAGATCAGAAACAACTGACATTTCTCAGAGGTTGGTATTGGGACTACTGTCAATTAATATCTTTTTCACAGACATGGAGAATGGGATTGAGGGGACCCTCAGCACGTTTGGCGATGACACCAAGCTGTGTGGCGCAGGTGACATGCTGGAGGGAAGGGATGCCATCCAGAGAGACCCGGACAGGCTTGAGAGGTGGGCCTGTGCAAATCTCATGAAGATTACCAAGGCCAAGTACAAGGTCGTGCACCTGGCTTGGGACCATCTCAAACACAGATGAAGGCTGCACAGGGAATGGATTGAGAATAGCTCTGAAGCGAAGGCCTTAGGGGTAATGGTGGATGAGAAACTCAACAAGTCATGGCAATGTGTGCTTGCAGCACAGAAAGCAAACTGTATCCTGTATCAAAAGAAGTTTGACCAGCAGATTGAGGAAAGTAATTATCCCCTTCTGCTCTGCTTTCATGACAACCCACTCGAAGTCCTGCATTCAGCCTTCTTATTCCTTGCTTCCATTTCTGTTCAGTTCTGTCAATATGTCTGTTCCGAGGGACAGCATCCATTATTCCAGAAATGTATCACTTCATCATGCCTGTTAGCCCTCCTCTTTTTTCTTTTTTTCTTTTTTCTTTTTTCTTTTTTCTTTTTTCTTTTTTCTTTTTTCTTTTTTCTTTTTTTCTTTTTTTCTTTTTTCTTTTTTCTTTTTTCTTTTTTCTTTTTTCTTTTTTCTTTTTTCTTTTTTCTTTCTTTTTTTTTACTTTATTTATGTTAAAGAGAATCCATGCATCATAAATGAACTAGGTAAGTATTTTCAAAATTACATAGATTTACAATCCAAAAGTGATTTGTGTTTCATTACAGGTGAGAAGTTAGAAGAAATGCACATCGTTATGAATAAAGTAATAAGATTTGCCTCTTAGTTTGTTTTCTTTTTTCAGATCCTGACACGGTACCTCAAAGACTCTGGGAAATAAGGTCTAAACATCTGACTATGATATGTATTCTTCAGGTATTCATCTTGACAAGAAAGTCCTTGACTAGTTGCCAAACCCCACTTTTCTGAGGAAGGAGCTGTTGCGTTGTATCTCTGAAGGGGATGATTTTATGACTAAGTGCACTGAAACACTGCTGTCCATCTGTTAGGTAACAGGAGTGTTTTGTCACATAAAAGCTTTGTCAGTTAAGGCAGAATATAGTGTTATCAGCCACTCCAAATGCTACAGATATTTGGTCTGATACTTGTACTGTTTTGGAAACTCTGAGACCAATGATCTTCTCCTTAGGGCAACGTTGCTTTCATTTTAGAAGAAACTGGACTTCATTTTTGCACTCAGTCAACACCATCCCTTACTCCACAAACCACCAATGTAACTGTTAGACATTTACAAATTGCAGCACAAAATTTGAGGAGTAAAAAGACAGATAAAGTGATTGGTAACAAATGGCTTACATTTATCCTTGTTTTATAATATATCATTGTCAGAATCCCAGCATTATTAAGTCACTATTTCACCTTCTTTATGCTCTCCATTCCCTCACAGACTCCAGAAGTTACTTACCCTGTGGGCGTTGTACTTGTGGGGTTAGGTATTTTATTTTTCAAATAGGTTTCGAAAAGCTTTATGAAAAAAAGGTGCAGAAGGATTGCTTCTGACAGAACCAGACAAATCAATTAATTGATCTCTGGCAGTCAGCGATAATTTTATTTCCTACTCTATTAAGGAAAAACAGAATCAGTTAGCTAATTTCACTAGAGAAAATATCTGTCACCAGCTATTAAGCAGCATATGATGGAGAGAATTAAGGACAGAAAGCTTAAAAATTATTTTGCTTACAGAAATTGCGCTACTTATTACTCAATCTTTAGAACGCTGGCATCAAACAGCATTGCAAAGCCTTTGGTTTGACCAAAGAAAGGTTCTTCCCCTACAGCACCACCTACAACATTTATTCTTTGATTTCTGTAAAAACCAATACTGTTATGTTTGTGCTTCAGAAGATGATAAATTTAACACTAATTGACCAAAGTGAACTACTTATAACACATCATTTACTGATGGCTGTTCCTGTTAGGTATACCACAAAACACGTAACCATAACAAATATTTACCAAAACAAACTTGATTGATTATTTTTATTTTGGAGTCTCTTTTTGGTAGTAACTGGTCATAAAGATTAAGAAACATGATTCCAATATTGCAAGGTGTAATTCAGGTAGATTAAGGAGTTTCAATTTCTTGTGGGGAGCACAAGGTGGCAACAGACTATGTGTGCATATAGAATTCAAATAACTTCCAATACAATCAAAAAAGAAACAGGACCATTACTGAAGGCCTAACATTTTAAAACTTTGACTCTGTGGCTTACAGCCAGCAAATCATGTCCTTAATCAATTTTGTTTATTAACCATCACTTAAGAACTCCAGAAGGACTGATTCTTCCACAATTCCCTTGCTAAGACTTGTTGATTTATTCATTCCTTTATTTACATGGAGTACTGTTCTCCCAGGGGCTCACTGCTGGCCCAGCCATGCTCTTCCTAAAACACCAACTTCAGAATGACAGTAAGCCAAAAATAAGAGTTTTGGAAAACTGTCCTTATTTCTGCACATTTAAGCAGGTGTAAACGAGAAATTTCAATTTTATGTAAATTAGACATACAGTAGCAGGACTGCTATGTATTTGTAGAGATACATAATCAGGTTCTTGATTAAGTTTTTTTTTATTTCACTTTTTGCACCAAAGTATTGAGAGGAAAAGCAGGCAAAATAAATTATTATTGAATCTCTTCATTGCTGTTCTTGCTTTTGTTGTTAAAAAACACAGCATGTTGAGTTCCCATAGAAATTAAAATTCATTTCATCTCTGCCGTTATCTTGATGGAAAACTTTTCGTAAATCACCTTTCTGGCCTTTAGCAGGACAGAATGATATTGACTCAATTTACAAGGCACTTACTTAAAGAAGAAAACACTAGTAAACCAAAAAGTTCCCGTTATTATCACTTCTGTCACTCTCCCAACTGGGAAGACTATCTGTCAATCCAATATAGCCCAGATGTCTTCAGTGAAAATTAACAATGTCAGTAGGGGGAAAAATAAGAGATGTGCCCAAGTTTTTAGAATAAAATTCGACAAGTTCATCTACTTCACACACTCGTGCTACAGTGATATGGGCTGCTGATCAGATGAAGCCAGACAGAGGATACTGATCAGCAAATATGAGATATGATAATGGATTTTGTTGGAAATTAAGATGTTAAAACCATAGAAGGAAAGAAAACGTAATACTGTACAGGATACATGGAAAAAAATACTGTAACACTGTAAACAAATTAATGCAGTATAACCTGTAGTAACATATGTTTGGAATATTAATTAGTAAAGCAAGGTAAGCACCTTTGGGGAAAAAAAGCAAGGGCAATTAGGATTTGATTAGTGTGACAGCAGAATATATTATCTGTCTTAGTACTTGTTTTACCCCCACACCAGAGATTTGATTTGACTGTCAAAGACAAAGAAAGCATTTTACAGAAATTACTGAATGTAAAATTAGACCAATATGGCAAAAAAAAAAAAGCAGCTTGTCACACAGTAACAAGAAAAACGGGAAAATTCCTGGCTAACTTCTGAATATCCTACTGCCTAAGTCCAGAAATACCACAGAACCCACAGATGGGTGTAGATTTTCAAATATGAGGAAGATCAAAGGCATTACATTGATCATCAGAAGCCAAGAAAAATATCTATAGCTAGGACTGTCTTCTGAGGTCATAAGGACCAGAAAACATGAGAGTTTTATAACTTAGATTAACTAAACACTTTAAGCACAGAGGATTTTTTTTCACAAGTCCTTGGTATAGGCAGAAAGTTTTCTAATATAAGGTTGGTGGATATTTGCTTGGAGACATGAATAGAATGATAGATGCAGCTATTAAAACAAAATAGAGCCAGGTTTCCTTCATTCGAGTTCACAGCATGTTTTCCATGTAATTTATCAGAGTAAAAACCAATAACAAAATAAAATATATATATATGGAAACAACTCTACCTAATCCACCCCAATACCTGAAACAATGCCATGGTTTTCTTGCGGGAAATGGTGCTTAAAATAGACAAATCAGCTGTGCACCATTCTTGTGCCAAACTAGGGCTGGAAAGAGAGTATCTATTTTTATATATATATCAGTCCTCATAGATGAAAGAAAATATCATTCCACTAGACCCAGTTTTGTCCATGAAGTACATTTTTTTACCTATCTATGTCTTTATGTCTTCTCAGAATGTGTTTCTTTATCTTATCTTTTCTTTCACTGAAAAACACCTGTGGAGTCCAGTATGCAAGCAGAGTAACAACTCACACTTGGTTAGGCTTCTCCACTTCTCAGCCATTGGGTTGTAAAGAAATTGTTAGGAAGAGTGGTGCAAAGCGATAGAGCCAAAAGTTTAATTAGATCAGAAGCTGTACTCTTTCTTCTAACTTACAGGAACATGAAAAAAACAATGTGACCACCAGAACCAGAGCTTTAGGCAAACATGAATATTCATTTTCCCGTCTGAAATGGTGGGATTATGCTAAATTTCATTACAAGAATATAGTCATTAAATTTATGACCCTAAAATGAACATATTTTCTTTATAGTTCAATGCAGCTATCATTTAACATGAAGCTTCAAAACCAGTCCAGAAGCCTGTAAAGCAACTATTGTACTTATAACTGAACAGATGCTTAAAATAATTTAGAGCATTACATTGTATTACAAAAACTAGTCAGTCAGCCTGACTTCACAGTGAAAGGAACATAACATTGATCTTCCTTGACAGCAATTAAAGTCCAATGACATCCTCTCCTGCCCTAGAGATTGCATGAAATCTAACTGCATTTGGCAGAAAAAGAACCTGTTCTGGATTTTAACTCTTTTTTTGCAAGCTGCTTCTCTGTAATCAGCTGCAAATCAAATGACACATCAACTCACCCTCTCTGGAATAGGTCCACATTATGGAATTTGTGTAGCTCCACGGAAAACTCGACTGTTCCCTGGACCTCAGACATGATTTTTTCAGGTCATCACCTAAACAAGACATATGTACAGGCATTATAAACATTTGAGGTTGAACATTTGCTTAACAAATACACTGATGGATTACTATACTTTATTCAGTATCTTAGGGTTCATGCAAAGCTTGATATCAAGTGAAATCTACTAGAATCTTTCCAATAGTATCATTGGGCTCTATCTCCAGGAAGACTAGCTAAAAGCTAGATCAAAGCAGTAATTAAGAGAGGTAAAAATCTAATTAATCCTCAAAACAGAATGATAATATTATGGAAAGTATAAGAAGTAAAAAGTAAATAGTGTATTGTGTGCAGGAATCTTAAAGCAAATTTTAATTAACTGTCTTGTTACTCTTAGGCAGGAAATTGATTCTGGTCTTCCCATTTTACCAAATGGCAGATATCCAGAATCAGCACAGTTCATCTCTGTAAAAGCATAGGCCAAAAAGAAAAAAACCCTCGAGAGATGACAGCAGAATTCAGAATTCTCTTTCTTTCTACCCCTCCTATCACTTAAGTCCCGGAAGGGAAACTTCTGAGGAAATATGAATAATTTAAAGATTAATGAATGTAAGAGATTCTTCTAAAGAAAATGCTGACAAGGAAAGCATCTAACAGGCCATAACAGTCAGATAAAGATTTTGAAGCATTACAGCCATTTACAACGTTCATTGAATAATGTTGAATAATGTTGAAAGGGACCTGAGGAGGTCAGACTTTGCTGAAGGAAGCTTTGTGAAAGTGAGTTTTCAAATCAGCCCTATTTATTACATCACTGTAAACCCTTACAATTTCCCTAATTGCAGCAGGGGCAAGTCAAGGGCTTTTATAGCTTTTGGACAGATTTTGAATTTTCTTTTTATCCTTTCCTCCTTTTCTCCCTCCAAGCCTTCTTCTGGAAATCTGCAGTCTCTCTGGAGGTTTTCTATAGCATCATTGAGAATATAGAGATCAGGTTTGTTTAATTAACACATTCATATACATTATTTTGGTAGCTGTCTAACAGCAGCAAATACAATCTGTGAGGAAGACCCATGTCAGGGCTATTAATAATTCCCCTATCTGAGACATATGGGGCTTTAAAGGGACATCCAGCTCAGACTGCAAAGTGGAGAATTTCTCCATATGTGCTAACTAGTAATTTCCATGGCACTAAAATATTTGACCATTTTGTCTGCTGGAGCAAGAATGAGGAAGAGTTTGATACATGAAGTGCTCAGATAAGAATTAGGCTGTGGCTTTCTAATAAGTCTCAATGCTCACTCCTGATAAGTAATTTTCCCACTGACTGGCTTATTACATGAATTATATTAAACTGTGTTTTCTCTCTAGCTATCCTCTCAAGCACTATTATTTTTCAAAAATAACTCATTTCAGAGTAAAAACATTGTTAATTTTTCATTCATCCTCCAAAAACAAACATTGCATGTATTGACTCTGGAATGACAAGAATGGGATATAAGACGTATGAACTACATGCCTATAACTGAGCAAAAGAAGCAGTGAAGCTAAACTCAAATGCTATTATTTGACAAAGTACTATTCTTTTCTTTCTTTCTCCCCTATTTCAATAAGAATGAGAGTAATCCTTTCACCTTTTGCCTTTCTGCACAGCCTGAGGAGTTGTGTACTATTTATAAGGCATGTATCGTGTGTGTAATAGTCTCGTCTAAGTGTACAACATCAAAGAAAAGCAGACTGTGTGGGAAGCCAAGGAAAAACAATGCAATACCACAAAGAGATACTCTGACAAGGTATTTAGCCTTGAGGAGAGTGTTAATAGGCAAAATTACCTCTGGATAAATATGCATGTTGTGCTGAGGCATGTTTCTCTAGACCAAAAGCACAGGATCAAAGGAAACTTCCTGCTTTTAAAGACAACAGTTTAAAGAGGAGAGTTGTGAATGGATGGCCAGGTGGCTTACACCAGACCAATATTGTCAAAGACAGAAAGAATGACATAAATCTAAGGTTAGCAAGGGTGAATGAAATATTAAATACATGGAAATACATACACAGGTCTTTACATTATTTATATTTTATTTTGCACGCTTTGTACTTTACCAAAACCAACACAGAATTTTGCTGTCACAAAAAACCCCAAAAAAACGTAAAGAAACCAACAAACCCCAAAGAACTCCTGACAAGCACTAAAAAAGGGCTGGCCTCTGGCACATCTTATCATCATGGAACTTAGAAAGGTTTAAAAAAAAATTGCTCAGAGATATGGATATCATCTACAATGAAAGAAGATATAAAATTTGTCAAAGCAAACATTTTTAAGCTGAAAGAGGGTAAATTTAGATTAGATATTAGGAAGAATTTTTTTACTGTGGGGATGGTGAGGCACTGGAACCTGTTGCCCAGAAAAGCTGTAGATGCCCCATCCCAGGACATGTTCAAGGGCAGGTTGGATGAGGCTTTGAGCAGCCTGGTCTAGTGGAAGGTGTCTCTGCCCATGGCAGGAGAGTGGAACTAAATGATCTTTAAGGTCCCTTGAAACCCAAGCCATTCTATGATTCTATGACAAAACAACTTCAAGCACCCCTGGAGCAAGATTGCTTGAAACGATATACTAAGTTTTCACTGCTGCACTAGATGCCTCTTTAAAGGAACCTGATCACAGCCCTTCAAAATCCAAGGCTTTTGAAGGACCTCTGACGGCTCCTTACAAATTGATCACTACATGGGACAACTTTGGGTTATAAATAGAGGAACAGTCAGTAAAAATAATACTGAAGTGAAGGATGTCATTACATCAGCACTGTAAACACAATAGGGAATGTTGCCAGTAATGAAGTATCATTAGTTTATAATAAGTGGTTCAATCAAAATTACAAATGTGATTCTTGGGAAAGATCTAATACATTGTTTTTCCTAAAATGTGCATTTTTTAAGTCAAGTCCTTTGAATTTTCCAGAAAAGGACTGAAGACAACACTAGTAAATATCTACAGGAAGCTGCTAAAGAAACATGGGAAATGTTCTGGTCATATAGTTCTGCAAAAGCAGCATCCACGTTCATTTTCGTCACTTCCAAAGCCCTGAACTGCTTTGTAAGGTGCTGCCATCATCACTGGTTGTGCTGTGGTGTCCTACAGGCACTGACATTATGAACTGGGACACCACTTGGACAGTTTGCCCTTCCAACAAGAGCTGGTGTCTTAGTAAGAGACAATCATTAGAAATTGTCGTTTTACTTACATCAAGGAGTCACTAACTGAAAATCAGCATGGCTTATACAAATAAAACCCTATGAAAATCTATATGTTTAACGATTAGAGACTGTCTCACTTGCATTTTTAAAAGAAGGCTTGATTTTACTCCCCATATCTGCACTGTTGTCAGTGGACATGCCTTCTGGATTGGAGGCTGTTCAACATATAATACTAGCCAAACTGCATCATTATTCTTCATTGCTCTGTGTAATCTTTTTGACTCACAGTATTTGTGCTAATGATATTTTAGAGATACAGTCAACTTAGTGAGTCTTCTGACAGCAGGTGATTATTTGATTTTGTACCACACATACACCTGTTAAACACCTTGAATCTAAAAATGAGTTTGACAATTACTTGCTGGGATAGCAATCAGCACCAACCCAACCAAAGGGAGCAGATGAGGGTGAGATGGGGACAGAAAAGGGTGGAAATAAGGACAGGACACTGCATACAGTGACAGCCTGTGAACTTTCTAGCATTCGTTTAACTACAGCTAAGTGAAAAATAAACCAGATATTTATTTATTTATTGCTTTCACCGTTCTCCTATATCTGAATCACAGAAGAGAGAAAAAGAAAAAATAGAGACAAAAAATACCAAGAACAAAAGATCAAACCACCATGTGATAAAGGGAAATGACTCATAAACCTAGAAACATTCACTTACAAGAATAAAGCTGCATCTCAGAACCGCACATACTATCTCCAGGATAGCACCATTGTCGTTACTACACTTAAAGCATCGTTTATTTTATTGTGCATTTCTTCAGAAGCTGATGGTTTTGCTAGATGAGCATTATTATTTGTTTATTTTGTTATTTATTTGGTATGAATTCCTAGGATAAGCATGTGAAATAAAGTCACAGTAAGATAAAACCTTTTCCCCTTTCACAAATACCTCAAAAATTCTAAGTAAGGAATAGAGGAATACAGTATAAGGAAGGTGATAAATATACATAAATATGCTTTGAGACTAAAGCATCACGAGAAAAAGCAGACTGATTACACAGAGACTCTTTTTTGTTGTTGTTATTTTTCTTTATTAATTAATTTACTCCAATATTCACCTTCAACCAGCTGAGCTGGATCTCAGTTCTTACAGCAGTGATTGCACCTCAATAGCCTTTTCTGAGCATACATCAATCACTTGAGTCAAAGCTGTCACAATTGTCAGTAAGTCCTTTCACTACAATATTGCCATCAACCATTCTCCAGTTTACAGAACCTGACGCTTTTTTTTTATGCCAGAACATCAGTAAAATAGGAGCAATGAGGTCTTTAACAAAAAGATGACTTCAAAAGTTAATGCCCCATATTTTTTTTTTTAAATAAATAAAGTTAGTAATTCTCTTCTAAAGTTTTGGGTGATGGCAAGGTAACTATTATATGCTTTTAAAAGAAGTCAATCAAAATATAATACTAGAAATACAAAGAAATTACAAAGCTGATTTAACAAATCTATTAAATCAGTAGTTGCAATATTTTATGTTTTGCCATTTCTTGGTACAACTCTCTAACAAAAAAAGGTCTAGAACCACAATCTTCCATGAGAAATTTATTTTTAGACTATTCTAGGGTAGAGGTGGTTTTGAAATTTAGTCAGAACACCTCTTATTTTCCTGTATTAGTTTCGTTTGTTTTCCCAGCACTGCTGAGCCTAAAGAATTACTGGAATGCAAACATTTTACCTGAATTACTATAAAATTTTCTTTTACCTGAGACATGTGTCAGCCCTGGGAAAAATACGAAAGATTTTGGCTTTACTTCAGCAAAGTGATTCAAGCATAGTTTTATGTCCCTTTGACTTGTTGAATTAGACCTTTCATCTTATTATAGCACAGTCAACAAGCTGGAGCATTTATCCTGAGTCACGGAAAACCAATGAAGTATGTGATCCCACAAGACTCTCCTTTTGCCACAGCTTTAACAATAACAAAAATCTCTGCCTAGTTTCCTGTTTCTCATATTCAAGTACAAGAACTTCAACAGATCAATAAATCAAAATATCTACTATACTCAGTAGAAAACAGGCATCATCTCACATAATATCTGGCTTCACTCAACAGCATGTAACGAAGTGGAAAACAAGGAATATATGCAATAATATTTGCATAGATGTACACAATTATGGATAGAATTGACGATCTTAAAGTTTTTTTCCAGCCTAAACAATTCTATGTTTCTATGATTTAGAACTCAACCAGAAAGCTTGTCAGTTTGTTTCTTAAATGTGTTTACAAAATTCACAACTTTTGGGTCATTGCTTTTTTGTGATTTTTCTTTTTGTTTTAATATATATTTAAGATTTCAGTCTCAAGTGTCTTTCAGAAATCATGTTATTTTTAAGCATGAGAAACCTTCCAATGCTCTGTTTAGTCATGGAAGTATCAGAGGTTACTTTGTAAGATCTCCAGTCTTTACAATCACCTAACATTACCCAGGATAGTTTACAGGAAGAGACAGTATCACAGTACAAGACAGCAATAATCCCTTGCAGCTATTTTGCTTCCAATCTGTTGTAATCCTTTTTGAATTTTTTCTTCAACATACAAGCCAAAGTAAAGGCTTATGATACAGGTAAAAACAAATGCAGTCCACATAGTCTTATTCAATCACGGGGTTTTTTTTCAAGCATGTTTTTTTTTTCCAGCTGCAAAAGCATTTAGCCTAATTAAAAATGTTGAAGACATTCTATTTTATACTCAAAAGAGCCAATTCAATTTGGACACAAGCCCTGAAAATAATATTCCAATATTAAAAACTTATATATTCTATATATAATATATATTATATATGTATTATATATCATATTATATCTTACATATATGAAATATTCTATATACATTATGTATTATATATTTAATATTCTCAAGAAAATCAATATATCTCACAATTTTGTCAGATGAATTAGACATATGTTCATAAAGAGCACAACCCCATGAATCACTTTTACCAAGGACTGTTGATGGTTGCCACCAAAATGTTATGAGTTTGAGACACAGAAAAGAAATAGTAAATTATCTTCTAAAGAATTACTCATGACCCAAAGAGTGGGACAAAAAAAAGAAAGACACTGGTTTATTTTGTATAATTTTGGGGTGGTAGTTTTATTTTTTCCACTTACAAACTCCACTATGATTTTTCTTTTGTCAGTATAACTGGAATTCACAAAGTAGCATGGCATCTAGTTCACTACGGGGAGGCACCTGTTCAACCTTCGGAAAAAAACATTAGTGTTATTGGTAAAACCACCTGCATCCCACAGTTGAGAAACCTCAATCTAGACCAACAGCGTCAAATACATAGTCCATATAGTCATGGTTGAAATCAGAGTGTACATAAGGGATCCAAAGAAAGTCACTTCAGGAAACAAGTCAACAACTTCAATTCCTCTCATTCAGTTTGTGGCACCAGTCCACATTGGAGATTTGCACAGATCACCAAATCTAAGAAGGTTGCGAAGCAGTGGTCTAGATTGTTCCCTTCATAGACTGTCTATTTCAAGGGTATTTAGATGGAGGAACACATTTATTAGGAGAAAAACAAAAATGCCAGGTTACAACAGAGGATTTGTAGGGCAGAAGTGAATGAGGGCCAGGATAAATGCCAGGTGCCAGTAGGCAGCTCTTATGAGATATAAAGACTTTGAGCTATTAGGCAGGATTAAATGTGAACACAGCTGTGCAAATTTAGGTCAGATCACTTGAAAAAAAAGAATGACGAGCAACCTCGATTTGTCCTCTGCTAGCACATGCCTGTCAGGACACGAGTTCTGGGTTCAGCTCAGCACAAATCACTATCTGCTTACATCGGTTAATAATAACCTGCTGTTGGTATTGTACACAAAATGAATCAGCAAGGAAAAATCAGAGAGAAGAGGAGGGAGAGCAAAACAGAAGGAAAAGGTAGATAATACCAACTTTCACCTGAACTAGCTTCCTACTGCTACATAATCCTCTTCTTCACACCTTCCCTACCTATTCCTTCCCCAACTTGTATTTCTTCTTTACGACTTTCTAAAGAAAAAGAGCTTTTAAAGTTTTACACATAACTGAGAGTTAAAACTCCAAACTCCTAGGAGCATCATCTTCTTCAATATTCAGCATTTTTTTCTATCTTTTTCTTATTATTCACCTGAATCTTTTTTCTGATAGTCTCATGTCAGCCTTAGAAACACAAAATGCATCAAAAAAGCAGCAAGTTATTTGAAGCTTATTCTAAACAGACAGAATTATCCATCATTCTCATGTTTGACTGTGCTTCTCTCATCAATAAAAGGAGCTATGTTCTTCTCAGTCTAGGCTCTTTTGTTGGTTTCATACAGGAAATTAGAGATCTTTAGGACACAGACCACATTTTCTTTTCCTGTATGCATAAAAAAGCCCCACAATAATGTATTTATTTATTTTCTACTCAAGTTGATATATGACAGATCGCAAAACTGCATGGACTTAGGGCTATACTAAGTCTTTGGAGTATATGAGGATGTTTGACCTCATTCCAATCTTTACCAACACCTAAAGGGTCTCTTCTGTCTGTCTTCTGGATAGGCTTCATCTGGACAAGACAGTAAGTGGATCACCTTGGTCATCATCAGGTGCAGTAGGACTGGAAAGCAAATGTAAGAAGATGGAGGAGATGCATCCTCTTACAAGAACCATTTAGTTTCCCAATGCATGACTGAAGGAAATACCTGCTTTTGAACACAGTCATGTCAATAGATAAAACCAAATAAACCAAGTACATAACAGAGGGATTTGAATGCCATTATGATGCTGCTAACTAGTGACAGCTAACGAACTAGTGACAGCTTAGACAGTGAAGGGCTAATGGATTGTATCTTTTTGGCACTGTTCTGAATGCATTTCTATTTCTGATTATAAAAAATTTCATGGTACTGTCTAACTCTGCTGTAAACTCAGCTGTCCTTGTCAGATTTAAAATGCTTATTATGCATTTTGCCTAATAAAATTGACTGCAGAGTTACACTTGGACAAGTTATAGTCTCCTCTGCATGTTCTGAGGATGTTTAAATAAGCACAATTTACATTAATTGGCACTGATTATCCTTGTTTGTAAAAATCTAAAACACAGCCATTTGCCCATGAGATTCATCTCACTGACTAGAAATGTATGTATGAGGTGATTAGAGTCACTGTAACGTTGCTATCTAACAAATACACTCAACAAGATCCATGTGGCCATTGACAACTGCTCCTACGCTGTCTACCAAGGGAACTTGCTTGGCTATACTCATATAAATTAACTACACATCTAGTTAGATGAACATCATTTAGAGCAAAATTGCACACATAAAAAGCATTTTGAATGCTTCCGCAGAATCACACATGAAAAGGGTGAGAGAAATATTTTATGTCATAGATGCTATTGACATATGGTTCCATAGGTATTATTGTATTATATATTTAAAAGAAATAAAGAAAAAAACCAACAAACAAATTCTCAAAACTTAATAATACCACATTTCCCTTTTTTTCCCTACAACATTTTGATTTTTATGATACAGGTGTAGACATCTAGCTCGGACCAACATTTAGAGTATCACTGAACTAAAAGGTGTTCCACACTCAGAACACAGGATATACCAAAGATAAGCTTGGCTGTGGAGTCTCTATTCTGTCCTTACTTAATTAACATGGATCGTGTCATGACCAGAGAATGATCTACAGAACCACTTCTGCTTCTTGCAGTGCTCAGGACAGACAAGTTCTGGGAATAAATCTGGTTTTTTTTTGTAGCACAGGCTTTTCACTTTTTCAGAAAATATATTGTAAAGGAGATAAGGGATCCCAGGAAAGAAGAAAAGACTCTGCTGATTCAAGAAAATATGTCTATATTTAGCAAGTTATGTTCTGTGATGTCTTGATCATTTGAGCCAAGTTTTGATCAAATTAAAGTTGCTTAGCACAGCCCATTTTATTAATGAAATTCTCTGAAGTTGCTAACAAAATAAACATTGTCAGCAGCTGTGTTGAGCTTTCATGACACTCCTAAGGAGTTGTTATTGTGTGTTTGCAATGCTGGGCCAAAAGAGAACAGCACAGCAAGCAGTGTCATACTCACTTTCCAAGCAAGACAAGAGCTTAGAGCACTGAAAGCTTGACAAGCAGTTGTGAGTTGGATTATTATCACCAAAAATATTCACAGGCTAGGACAGCGCGGGGAGAAGATAAGGATGTTGGGGAGAGAACTTGACAGAGAGGGAGTATCAGATCAGCATCAGCAGAGCTAGAGTCTTTATACTACTCGATGAGGGAATATTTGCAATACAGAAAATAATACAGTGTGATGTTTTTATTTCAGCCTCAGAAAAAATAATAAAAAATATTTTTTATAGCTGCAAAATATTTAAGAAATTGCACACAAACTTTGAAACAAATGTTTATTCCAAGGCCATAGACTACTATAGAAAGTAAAGAATCTATAAACTGTTTTCCATCGTGATGACTCTTTGGACAGACAGTAACTATTAAACTGGAATATGGTAATGAAGGAACAGGTGTTGGTTTAAAGCAGCATAATTTAAATATAGATAATAAAATATGCAGAGCCATAATCAGAATGATGACTTGTTTTAAGTGTTTGGGGCCATGTTGATATAAATAACTTCACGAGGTTTTTCTGTTGAGTGGGATCTAAATTAAGGGGTTTACAAACAGATTAAAAGGCTGACTTATCTGTCATGACATTGCTTGATCTGTGACAAAAAAAAGGCCAAGTGAGGCACTGCTAGTCATGGAGTCAACACAATAAGTCCTGAGGTACAGCTGCTGAATGAAATGAGAATGGCAGAGTCTATCAAAATAACAGTAAAAACATTTCTCAAATTCAGTTCAGCCTCTTGGTAAACATCATTAGAAGGATGGCTTTGCCTACAAAGTTTGCCTCACAGAGGATCTGTAAGTTTTTCTGGAAGACTTGGCTCTTATTCCAGCCTTGGAACAGTTGCCCCTTGAGCCTTGCCTGACAAACCTGTCATGCTGCAAGAATGCTGCTCAGTCATCTCATGGAGATAATGATACTTCTAAAAGGAGTAAAGGACTTGAGGTTCAGTTGGGTATGGTTCAGTTCTTTTGGAGACCTTTGTGCATTTTTTCATCACATGCTGCACATTACTGATTCTCCAAAGTATCTAAGTGTTGCTTTTGTGTTGTACGTAGCATAATTGAGTTGCAAAGCAAGGAATGCCTGAAGAGGAAGGACATAAGCTAAAGGGATAAAGATAACCATCTCAGAGCTATTTACCTGAATTCTCTTTGCTTGTGCCCAAACGCACCTGAGCAATGCAGACAGGGAGCTTTATAGAAAGGCAATTACTGAGAGACCAGTACAATCACCCTGCCATGCCACCTCCATTGCATTAAGGCAACACAGAAAGACACCTAGCAAAATCGTACTTGGTTCCTCCTCATTCAGTATCCCACTTCTAGCAAGGCACGCAACAAATTTGGGGAAAGAATGTAAATGGTAGAAGAAATTTGATATGGTCATTCATGTAAGGAACCATATCAGGTACAGAAATCTTGAGACTTTGTGAGGACAAGGCTGTAGAGACATTAAATGTTCCAAACACTTTGGTTAAGTTCTACATTTTAGATCTATGCAACCATCCTTCCTAATTTTGTTGTCATTCTACTCTTCCCAACAAGGAAAATAGATGATGGGTAACTTTTTTGCCTGTTTTTTTTTTGTTTTTTTTTTTTTTTTTTAAAAAAAGTCCATTGTGAAAGGTACAGTTTACACCATATTGCAGAAAAACTAAGGAACATTTCAGTATTGTCTTAATCACCGTGATGTAGTGTTACCTAAGTGTGTTTTGGGTACTGGACTATTTACAATGTAGCAGTGATGAGTGCTTTCACTTGTATGCCTTCACTCACAGCTAGTTGTCTGGGAGCTCTATTATTTTGTTGTTATTTTAGATAATACAGATTTTTTTTATTGTTTTAGGTAACACAAGCGAACAACTTCAATTGGTAGCCTGAACCAGACTGTGAAAACATCAAATACGGTAATTCTGTGGAAAGGCCAACACTTCCCATGTAAATACTTATGCATAAATAGACATAACACGGGAAAAGATTCTAGGAAATCATCACACAGGTACTCTTCCCAAGACAAAATATTGCAAATTTGGACAATATGAAGGAATTGTCCCAGTTTCATGGCTTTCCAACCCTGAAGTCCTGCTTTGTTCTTTCAGCAAAGATAGAAAGTTTATTACCACTTTTTCTCATTTCTACAGAACATTAGATATACATCCAGTTAAAATACTCTGTATGAAGATACTTTTTGGTACCCAGCTAGATATTTTCATAAAGTTTCAGAATAAATAGATGGAAAGTTCTAACTCTGTCTGAAAAAAAAATGAAATAAAAATACTTCCTTCTATACCTTTTCTTACTGCGTAGAATAATCTCAGCAAAATGAAGAAAGACACCCAACACCATATACTCACTATGACAAAAATGCATCCAACAAAGATGTCATTTTGATGTTTCATTTCCACTTCGCCAATGCAGTGCAATTTCAGGAACAAGAATAAATTCATAAAAATATATATCACCACAAATATCTTGTACAACACTACAACAGCACAATCACACACTAAGCTCCTGGGTTAAAACCAAACCAGAACAACTTCAGGTACTTCAGGCCAGGAATTCAGTACCAAAAACGTTATCTACAAGCAGAAAACCTTCATTGTCCAAGGAGAAATAGGGACAGCATTTTTAAATAAACACTTGTTATTTGGAGCAAGAATTTTAAGCAAACAAAGATTACACACAGCCCAATAGTTTGGTTTTATGCCAGCCTGAAAGACAATAATGTCTAGATTTCCATGGCACACTAGACCTTATCAGATCTTTTACTTCTTACTAGTTTGAAAAACTGTTATCCCAAAATTATTGACAGTTTTCCCTATGTAACTGAATTCTCTGTAGAAGATTAGGCTCCAAATTCCTATCCTGTTAAATTTTTGAGCTCCTTGTATTTACATACCTCACAGTGAACATTCAAGATCTCTAAAGAATGAAGACTCAGCTTAGGAGAGGCACTAACAGTTTCTGGAGCATGATGTGACGTGGTGATCAAGCATAGATCAAATTTCTATATTGAAACAAGCACAGGGCTTTTCCTCAGTCAACAAACAAGAAAGTAAGATGTGTGTGAATTTGAAGTCAAGAGAATGTAGTGAACCATAACAGTAAAAGCAAAAATAGGCACATCAACATCTAAATAAAAGTCCCTATCACATTAATATTCAGATCAGGCATATTTAGCACAAATGTCTTCCCTGTTCTGGCAGATTTTTCATAGTCTGATTCTTGGTAAAAGATTGATCATTCCTGATGTCCCATGATCAAATGTTTAACACCCATTTTTTCAAGTTTGTCTTAGAAATACAGTCAATATGTAGAACATAAGGAGAATTTACAGTACACTCAGTATTATTTGCAGCTTTACAATACATGAACAAAGCTCAGAAAATTTCCTCAATTTCTTACAACCTCATTTTACCTCTGATGTAGAGGGTCTAGCTGAGTTAAAAATTCTGTGTGGCTTTTGTCAGAAGCACAATTTTTTTTTTTTTTGCAGGACTTACAATAGAAATGATGATGGACCTGCAGGACTGAAATTAGCTTCACATTTGTATCTGACTCTGAATTTTAGACATTCGCATATTGTGCAAGCAAGAATTTTGAATTTGATCTGAAAATCAACAAGATACAGTCTTCTAGGTAATAAAATCAAATATGGGCCAGAATATACATTTTACCTGGCCTTGAATCATATCCTGATGTTGCAAAGGAGCGTTAGTGTTGGCTGAATCAATAGAGATGCTCCAAGATCTTTTTATTGCCTTCTTAAAAGCGATGGCATTTTCACCTCTTGTTTTCAGCACTAACAATTATTTATGTACACATAAGCTACTTTGGGATGAGGATAATTTTGGGCATCTTGCAGGGTCAAATGCATAGCCAAAATGTCAAAACGCTACTATTTTCACAGCAATTAAGATCTAGGGAGAAATTCCAATGCCTAAATAAAGAGACAGTGCCATTTTTTACTCCCTAATGTATAAAATAACATGTCTATTTGCAACTGGCAGTTTACCCACATTGTAGGGAGGTCCTGTTTCCTTTTGAAGCAGCAGTTAAATACCAGATGAGACATCCTGAAACCTCTCAAATGGCATCACATACTTACGGTTAAGCAATTGATTCTTTCCTTTAAAGTCTACAAACAAATAAAGTCTAGGAAGTGATTGAATCTAACCTGAAACAGTCACTTAGCTGAACTGATTCAGCCTCTAGTGACTGCATCTCTTTGGGCTGTAATGGAATCTTAAACACTTGGATCTCTACATACCACGTGTGCAAAACCAACTAGATGTAGGTTTCTCAGTGTAAGAATGCATCCTATCCTCAAACTGAAATTCATCTCTGCATATGGGCTGCTTGTCTAGCAATGAGAAAATAAGTCAGCATCTTTAGAAAGAGATTCCTTTGACCTTTTTTCTACATTCATTTCATGCTGAAATGAGTCACACCTTCTCTCTCCACAGACTAATAGGGGAATCACAATGCTTATCTCTGATGTAGTCTTCTTAGAGACAGATGAGAATTTCCATTTATGGAAAAGTGGATATTGATCAAGAAGTAGATACCTGCCTCTCAGGAATACCTCTAGATATCCACATATATTTTTAGACTCCTAAGATGTGTTTGAAACTCTAAATTTTAAATTGCTAGATTTCACTGCTTTCCAGAACACAACTCTAAACCATCCCCTTAAAGGAAACAGAACTTCCAGTGATATACTTATCAGTCAAAAAACTGTTTCTGGTCGTCTGAATGCACCTTTGACCTACAGACTGTATACCTCAAACAGAAAAGTGAATCACAGGATTTAATGTCTCCATGGAAAGGAATGGTAAGATTGAATAGCAGATAAATAAGATCCTAGATGAAACAGAATTATATTATGAAACTAAGTCCTATCCACTATCAGGTGGAAGTTCCATCACCTTTCACCTAATTCCTGGTTTAGGGAATTATATTTTCTGGCTAATAAATTTTTCATTGCCATATTGTCTGTTTCAAAACAATTTCCAGTTTTGATGCTATAAAATAGCTACTTTCTTCAGCTCATACAAAGAAACATAACAAATGTGTGCTGCAGTGCAGTTTGGTGCTCCTCTAGCATAAAGAAAAGTGAATTATTGTTAAAACAAAATAAAAAAGCAGCAAGCCAGTTCTTCCCGAGGAGTGATGGCCTGTCATTCTGGGCAAGAAAATGGGAAGGTTTATTTTCTCCAACTAATTTTATCTTCAGCAAAATCAGTTTTCAGTGCCTTACAAGATCCCTATCAAAAAAAAAATCTTAATTTTTTTCAAAGTGTGATATCTAGAGACAAAGTCTCAACAAGTCTTCAGAGTTTTAATCACAATCTTGAACTTGTTGTATTGAATAAATATTCATCTTGGATTTCTGATTTCATCCTCCTATTGGCAGCTAGACATCCATGAAATGTAATTCTCACACAATGCTGAGAATTAGGAAAACAAATAGAATGCATGACTATTGCAGGCATATGATTTCATCAGGCCATAAATAGCAGGTTGTGAAATGTTCTGTTCTTTTGCATTTGGATAAATATCATTGTGAAGCAGATGAAGACAGGCAACCCAAGCAGTTTTCAACTTCTATCATAAGGAAAATGCAGTCATGTTTCCATAATGTCCTGATAACAGAGACAGAAGATGGCAAAGGATTTCCTGAGCGTGCAGCTCATGCTTTATATCATCTGAGCAATGTACAGGCTTCTAGGTAATAAAATCAAATATGGGCCAGAATATATATTTTACCTGGCCTTGAATCATATCCTGATGTTGCAAAGGAGCGTTAGTGTTGGCTGAATCATTGAGTCCTGTTTACAGGACCTGATTTTCACAGGATGAATATGTTTTAGGCTACTGCAGCACTTCTTACTTTGTGTTTATATGCCGAAACATGCCATCTGTGTGTCTTCTGAGATAAAATCTTGGCAGCAAAGACAACATCACACACTGAGTAATAGCCCAGTGATTCCTGGAATATACTGATTGCAATAAGATTAACGATGTTGTATAAAATTCTGGTCACACTGGAGTCAATAAAATAGCTTAGTACTCCGTCTATGAATGTTAAACACCTTTGTGGGGATATCAGAAAAATGAGAAAATGGAAACTTCCATATCTGACTTCTTCTCTAAAGTTGCATCTGAGGTCATTGTTAAGACTTTATCAATAACAATACTGCGTACACTAGAGAACACATAATACTATTATTTTCGTGATCTAGATTCCCACACAAATTTGACAGTGAGCATCTGAAACATCAAGTGAACCATATCTGTTAAATTCAAAAGCAACTTCAGTATGTAAAATTAAAATCTTTGCAGACTAAACAACACACTTAACATTGCAGAACCTTCTGGCACGGCGTAAACTTAGGCATTTACCCGTCTTTCAGATCTCTCTCTTTTAGATAGAGCGATTTGCAATAATTTGTGAGGGAATATCTCTTTGCTTGTTTTCCAGGATAGTGAAAGAAGATTCTTTCTACTTACATAGCGTAAAGATCAGATTCTTTATTTGTATTTGTCTGTACATCTTAAACATCCAGCTCCATGCAAGGCCGTGTGTGCCTGGGCCTTTGGATAATTTGGAGAAGGAGCAGGCACTGCTCCCCTCACACCCCACGCGCTGTTGGGCTCCAAGTGTTCACTGAGCTGTCTGTGCCACTGTGGCTGAGGGATATGTGCACTCTGCAGCGGCAGAACTGCCTCTGACTGCACATGCACATTCAGTGGGTTCAAGCGGCAGTTATTCTGGCAAGGGTCCGTTCCACTGTCAGCAATCCCTGGAACCCCCAGTCCCAATTTGAGAGCTTTCCTGGAGGAGTTTCTGCACGTGCCCCAATTAGAGAACTCTCTATGTGAAGAAATGGTACAGATGCAGAGGCACCTTGTATGCTATCAGGGATAGGGGTCCTCTATAAAAATTGATGCCAAAGAAGAATATTTGTGCATCTTCTGCCTTGTGGATCATGTTTTCCCATTGAAAGTTCAATTGGATATAATTTGAGTGATGGTATTTTTATGTTATATTTCCTTTGTTCTTCTACTTTTCTTCTTTTACTCTCTTGTCCTTATTCTCTCCTTAAATTTACCTCACTTTTTTTCTTGTCACTTTTCGGTGCATTTGGTTGTATCTAAGTTTTTGTAAATTGTTTGGGTTTTTTGACTGAGCTCTGAGTAAAGAGTTTAACTTTGGCTGCATTCAAAGTGAATATTGGAATTTTTAGTAGACCTCTGGAGTGGTTTGTCATCGCTTCGGACTGCTGTATAAACATCCAAAAGAAACCTACTACTCTCATCCTGCCCAGTAGACCCATTGGGGCTGGGCCATAACTTGTGGTCAAAGTAAAGATGTACTGAGCCATAGGATGGGATTGTACTGAGATCTCCTCTTTGCAGATTATATTATTTCATGCACATGCTAAGCCAAAAAAAAATAATCTGTGTCTGCAAAGTAAAAAAATTACTTGAATTCTGCAACTCATTTATGAAACGTTTCAAATTTGGCCATCAATTAAACTTGAAAAGGTCCTACTCCAATCCAAAGCAATAAGTTGACTATTTTCAATTTTTTCTACATATGACTACACGTCAGTGATAAGATCAGGAGATACAAATGACTCCAGAAGGTACAAAAAGTGTTCTCACAAATCTGTCAAACTGAAAGAGTTTAGGGGCTGAAATCATACAAAGAATTTTAATTATCAAACAGTATGGAATCTGAAAAACATGATATCTGGAATATTTCCTGTCATAGTCAGGTGCTAAGCTAGTGCATATCTGCATAATTTAACTTGGATCAAGAGGCGTTTTTTTCCTACTTATACCATGAAAGGATATTTCCCACTATATGTCTAAAATACCTTGTCCTTTTCTGTTCTCTTATAGTAAGTTAGTATTTCTGCAGCCAAGGCTTCCGAAAAGCATGATTTCTGTGTCAGAGGGATAAAAATATCCCTGGCACAACACTGTCTTTCATTTAGGAAAGCATCATAAGATTCACAGTTTGAGCTGGAATTTATTATTGATCCTTTCAGCTCAATGCAAATTTGAAATTGTGCTCTGAAATAAATAATATACAAATCCTTACAGTATCATTAAGAAAAAGATCAAAATGATGCTAAAAATAACCACTGCATTTTAAAACATTTTATGGATCTATCATTAGACATACGGATGCAAACAAAAAGGCAAAAAGAAATCCTTAAAATTCCACTCCATTCTAACTTACTTTCCTCTGCTGCAATTGTAATTTGTGTTCTGAGAGCACCAAGCTGAGATGGGAGACCCATTTTAATAAGCCCTACAGAAAGAGTAACAATATGTAATTAACCCTCAGAATTTAGTAAAACATCGATCTAAAGCTGAAACAACCACTTTTGAAGAAAAATCAACTTGATTTAACTTCTCTTTCATCCAGATTGCTGTGCCCATAGAATCTGCTGCATAAAAAGTAAAGCCCAATTTGTTTTTCAAGTGTTTTTTTTTAGGAGTAATGAAATGCTCAAATTACTCAAACATATAAAATCCCAAAGCACAAAGTGGCTCTGGTATTTCTAATCCTACTATGCCAAAATTTAAGTTAGGAACCAGCCTCCTCACTGCTCTTCTTCCATTCCATCTAGTGCCTTATCTGAGATTTTCCAGCAGTGCTCTCTAGTTACCTGCTGTCCCAGCTGAAAGGGAAAGTACAGTTTCAAAACATCCATCATTTTTATGAAGTTCCTTGTAGCTCAGCCCAGAAGACATCACAGAATCATAGAATCATAAAATGGTTTGGGTTGGAAGGGACCTCAAAATCACCCAGTTTCAACACCCCTGCTAGGGCAGGGACACCTTCCACTAGATCAGGCTGCTTAAAGCCTCATCCAGCCTGGCCTTGAATACCTCCAGGGGTGGGGCATCCACAACTTCCCTGTGCAACCTGTGCTGGTGCCTCACCACCCTCACAGTAAACAATTTCTTCCTAATATCTAATCTAAATCTCCCCTCTTTCAGCTTAAAACTGTTACACTTCATCCTAGCCCTGTACTCCCTAATAAAGAGTCACTCCCCAGCTTTCCTGTGGGCCCCCTTTAATTGCTGGAAGATAGAAGGTGTCCCTGAAGCCTTCTCTTCTCTAGGGTGAACAACCCAAGCTCAGCCTGTCCTCATATGGGAGATGCTTCAGACCTCTGATCATCTTCGTGACCCTTCTCTAGATTCGTTCCAACAGATCCATGCTCTTTCCTGTTCTTAAGTTTCCAGAACTAAATGCAGGACTCCAGGTGGGGTCTCATGAAATCAGAGTAGAGGAAAAGAATTACCTCCCTCGACCTACTGGTAACATATCTTTTGATGCAGCCCCCAGGATATGATTGACTTTCTGGGCTGCAAGTGCACATTGTCGGCTAATGTTGACCTTCTCATCCACTAGCACTCCCAAGTCCTTCTTTTCAAGGCTGCTCTCAATCTTCCTCAATCAATCAATCCCACTGTCCCTGTCTGCGACAAAGATGTTAAACAATACTGATCCCAATATCAACCTAAGCATCCCAAGCATACTCTGAACATGCTTAAAGCATGTAGTAAAGAGCAAACTGCATCCCAAATACAGTGTCTAGGAGTTCTTTCACTCCAAATCCAAAATGCTGGCTGCAAAGACTGTAAAGGAAGAAGGTTTGGGAACCAAAAGAAACACCTGAAGGACCAGAGTGGAGATACCTGACTTAAACATAGTCCACACTCATTTACCACTATACATCCACAACTTATGTCCTGCCTGGTCACTCTTACATATAAATTCCTGGCTTTCGCTTTGAGAACTATGTTCTTGATACTCTAAACAGTCTTTGACTGTCTCTTTCAGCCTTACACCAGAAGTTTATCTGTTGGAACACTAAGGCTGAGCATACAGAAGATGTGCTGTGAGTTTCCAACACACTTCTTCAGCAAGAGACTACCTTCATAATGTCATCTAATAAGTTGAATGCTAAAGTGAACCTCGGATACCTCCCACTCTTAGCCTCCTGGGTGGTGGGGCAAAATCATCCCATAGATGGACAGAGGAGAAATGAGTATGTCAGTGTTCTTAACCTTTGGAGATATAGCTACAGTCATTCTTCTGTTAGCAACTTCATAATCTGAAATTTCATCACTTCAGAAACCAACAAAACCCTTACTGTTGCCCTTTACTTTCAAGCTTTCTAAAATTTGAGTATTTTAAAAAAAAATCATAAATGTAGAGAGAGTAGGATTTTCCTGGGGAGTATAATTCGGCAGCAGGCATAGTTAGCAAGATGTAGCTGGAACTTTCAGTCTTTAAACACATCATTTACAGCATGGTCTTTCTCCAGAATAAGCCATTTAGTGATGTTACAGCTGTTAAGGTTGTAATTCTACAGAACCAGCACATCATAGACTCGCTCTGAAATCACCAGCTATTTCAGAGGTATAAAAGAACACATTGGATTTCAGTGGGAATTCTATATGCTAGAAAGCTTGTGAGGAAGTCTGGTTTTTAACAGGCAGATTTTCAAAGAATCTGCTTTTATAAGGTCAGCTTGTGAACTGCTGGCTAAGCAACTAGGTGCTGGTGTTGCTTCCAGGTATAGCAGGTCTTAAAAATTACAATAGCACTACATAAAAATAAGATGGGGAGAGTATAAACTCTGAAGAGGAGAAGAATTTGTTTCTACACTTCAGAAAATTTTGGGGCTTGGTTAAAAGGATTCTGGGTTATATCAGTAGAAATTGAACATTTGTGGTCCCTTCTAAACAAACTCATGAACATTTATGCATACAGACTCTGGTACAAAACACTGTTTTTCATTACTTTTCCTGACAGCAGGAAAAATATGTCAGTGGCAAAACTCGGTGGTTCTACAAAACCCATCGTATGGGAACTTCAGCACTGCTTCATCTCCACATTCTCCTGAGAGGTAAACTTCCATTATCATCCTTATTCTATAACTATGTGTAGGCAGTGAAGTGTTTGTTAAGAGCGTATCAGGAGAAAAGTGCTGAACAGAGAATGTCACAAGCACATTCACAAATGATAAAACTAAAGATTTGTCTAGACCTGTACCACATTTTTAGAGACCAGGAGAGGCAGGCAAAGGCAATCAGCTGTCTTCCTCCTTACAGAGCCTTCCAAGCCTCTACAGTAATGATCTGGCTCCCAGGCAGTTCTTCTCCAACTGAACACACTAGTCACAGAAGTATAAAATAGTTTGGATTAGAAGGAACCTTTAAAGGTCATTTAGTTCAACTGTCCTGCAATAAGAAGGAGATTAACTAGATTAAACTTAATCTTGAAGGTTTCCAGGGATATGGCATCTACCACTTCTCTGGGAAATCAGATCCAGTGTTTCACCTCTCTCACTATAAAAAAAAATTCTTCCGTGTCTAGTCTAAATCTACCTTCTTTTAGTTTAAAACCATTATCCATTTTCCTATCACAACAGGTCGTGATAAAAAGTTTTTCCCCATCTTTCTTATAAGCCCCCTTTAAGTATTGAAAAGCGGCAATAAGGTCTCCCTGGATACTTCTCTTCTCCAGGCTGAACTATCCCAACTCTCTCAACCTTTCTTAATGGAAAATGTGTGCCATCCCTCTGATCATTTTTGTAACCCTTATCTGGACCCTCTAACACATCTATGTTTTTTTCTATGCTGAGGGCTCCAGAGCTGGACACAGTACTTCAGGTGAGGATTCATCAAGACCAGAGCAGAGGGCAGAATCACCTCCCTTAACCTTCCAATCATACTTCTTTTGATGCAGCCCAGGATACGTTTGGCTTTCTGTGCCATGAGTGCACAACACTGGCTCATGTCGAACTTTTCATCCACCAGTACCCCAAATTGTTCTCCGCAGGGCCACTCTCATTCTCTTCATCCCCCAGCCTGTATTGGTAATGGGACTGCCCCTACTTAGGTGTAAGACCTTGCTTAAACCTCATGACGTTCACATGGGCCCTCTGCTCAAGCTTGTCTGGGTCCCTCTGGATGACATCCCATCCCTCAGACATGTCAACTGCACCATTCAGCTTCATGTAATTTGGAAACTTGCTGAGATTACACTTCATCCCACTGTCTATGTCATTGATGAGGGTAGTACTGGTCCCAATGAGGACCCTTGAGGGACACCACTTGTCACTGTACTCCTTTGAGTCATTGAAGCATTGACTACTATGCTTTGGATGCAAGCATCCAAGCTATTCCTCATTCAGCAAACAGTCTACACATTGAATCTATACCTCTCCAATTTAGAGGGAAAGCTGTGTCAGAGGCCTTACTGAAATCCAAATATATGACATCTATAAAACTTCACTTGTCCACTGATGTAGTCAACCCATCACAGAAGCCCTTAGGTAGCATAGCTTCTAGAAAGATTTGTTCCATGATCTCCTGAGGTATAGAGTTGAGGCTGACAGGTCAGTAGTTCCCGGGGTCCTCCTTTCTATTCTTTTTAAAAATGAGTGTGATTCCCTATTTCTAGTCACGAGTGACATCAACTGACTGACATGACATTTTAGAAATCATGCAGAATGTCTTGGCAGCTACATAAGCCAGTTCCCTCAGGGCTCTGGGATGACTTTTGTCAGGTCCCTTAGACTTTCGTATGTCTACTTCCCTCTTTCACTATAGAAACCATTTCATGTTTGTGATGATTTGTGCCCCACTCACTACCTTTTCAGAAACAAAGACAGAAATATAAACTGTATAAACTGCATACTCACTGTTGGTGGCATACAGTTCAATGGGGTAATGAATTTCTGACCTTCTTCACTACTAATTTCTCACTGCTTCTTGTGATTTGCCTTTTCTTTGCTCAGTAATGAGCTGCTTGCAAGAATTTTTCACTAATTGTTCAATATATCTTTGTGGTCTCAGCAGCTACTTTAGAATCTTAAATTTGCTTAATTCTTGAAGTTTTGAGGATTTTCTTTCTTGTTCATCTGGGCTTGTCTTGACTTTCACTGAGATCAAGGACAAGCTGAATGCTAAACACAGTCTATGTGTTCATGGTTAGCATGTCAAACTAGGTGTCAGTAGAAGGGAAAATCTTCCCCTCTTACACCACAAGAAAGATGACAGAGAAGCCAATCTATGGGTGTAAGTTCATTTCAGGCAGAGGATGATACTACACTGACAACAGCAATATGGATGAATGTCCTGGTTTTGGCTGGATAGTTATAATTTTCTTCCTAGTAGCTGATATCGTGCTATGTTTTGAATTTAGTGTGAGAATAACCTTGATGACACACTGATGGTTTTAGTTGTTGCTAAGTAGTATTTCGACCACATCAAGGGCTTTCAAGCTCCCAGTGCTCTGCTAGTGAGAAGGTGCACAAAAAGTTGGTAGGGAGCCTAGCCAGGTCAGCTGACCCAGGCTGGCCAAAGGGATATTCCATGCAATATAATATCATGCTCAGTATATTGAACTGGGGAATTGGCGGGGGAGGGCTTAATGATTGCTCAAGGATGGGCTGGACATTGGTCATTAGGTGGTGAGCAGTTGTATCATGTGTCACTTCTTTTGTATATGTTGTTGTTGTTATTATCATCATCACCATCATCATCATCCCTACTTTGCTGTCCTATTAAACTCTCTTTATCTCAATCTGGGGGTTTTACATTTTTTATTCTCCCTCATTTTCCTCCCCCATGTCACCAGAGGGGGGTGGGAAGGAGTGAGCAAGTGGCTCGTGGTACCAGCTGCCAGTTGCCAGCCGGGGTTAAACCAAGACAAAAAAGTATAATCATTTTTTCAAATCTAAAGGTGAGTACCTCTCTAAGAGCTATTTAGTGTATTGTCCTGAAATCCTCAATATCAGCATGTAGATCAGGTTAATCCAGGGTAACAGAAAGTCCCAGGGTGAAAAAAGAAAAAGAAGGATAACCAAAAATGGGGGAAAAAAGAGAATAACAAACTGTAGAGGTACAGCTGTAAGTGCATAGCACACACAGGGATATGCATCTCCTCTCTGTTCACAGAGAAAAACAACTTCACCTCTCACCTTATTTGAACCAACAAAAGCAAATCTCATCTGAGAAGCATTCTACAGTAGGACCATAAAAATGATAATTGAAAGTTTATTACTTAACGCTTGGCAAAGCTATTTCCCATGGCAATTTGATAAATACCTTGACTTTTCTGCCCGTCATAACCTCAGACATTTATTGCCTCATTTACTATAACAAACGTTCAGTTATCTTCTAACTTCCCAGCCCATATTTAACAGAATGTACAGTGGGAATGTTACCACAATAGAAAAAAGCCAAGAGATGAGACTGGATGTTCTTCTTTCCAGAGAACTGCACCCATTGTATGCAGGAAAAGCTGATTAATTTAAGCAGAAATCCTTCTTCAATAGGCTTGGGGAAGCAGTGAGTCCTTTCTGCTGATAGAGTTTTTTTCTCACTCTTTCCCAGCTACACGGAGAGCAGAGATGCACATCTCCACAAAATAACATTGGGCAGCCAGAAGAAATCACCAAGAGGCAAGTCGAAATGAAGTATTTGCTTTACTTACAGCAAGCCAGTTCTTGCTTAAGCAAGGTGATCTTAGTAGGGTTTTGCACTCAAAAGAAAAAGAATTAGAGAATGGGGTGGGGGAAATCCAGTATGCACTGCAGTGGAATTTTTTTATGGCTAAAAGGATAAACAAAGCCCTTTTAACAGCTCAATATGTGTCCCTCCTTTGGTTAATGCAGGCTGACACTGCCGCCAGTTTGAGCTCTCTCTGCTGCAATGAATTTCTTGGAGGAATTTCTTTAGGGAGAGTGCTGCTGTGGTGGAGCAGGGTGGGGTTCTCTTCCTACCTGCAGGGCACTGGGACAAGCATGTCCTCAGCCAGCAATATAAAATATGTACTGTAACACTGACAGCATGTTGGAGAAGAGATGGAAAGATATCCTGACGCTCATTTGACAACAATGGGTTAAATACTGCTATCAAAGCACAGACCAAGTTTCATTGAGACTAGGTATCTTGCTCATTGCAATTCACTCCAGTTGCCAGGTATTTCTGATCACCAGGTTTATGTGCCATCTGCATGGCCAGGCAAAATCAGCCCTTCTAGCAGAGTGTCTGTGTGTGCAGATGATAATTATGAAGTAAACCTCTCCCAGGTCATCTCCCGGTGGCACTGACACTCATGGCACACATCCAGACAACAGCCACAGTTGTTGCATCCTTTACATCTGGAGAGGTTTGAGCTTTTGTAGAAGAGAGTAAAAAGGAATAAATTGCCAAGCTAATAAAAAAGAACCTGAAATTTCCAACAGAAAGCAGATAATACTCATGAAGGGGGGGGGGGGGGGGGGGGGGGGGGGGAATGCATGGAAGATGATGGCAGTGTAAAATCTCAGTCCTGTTGTTTTCAGCATCTCATTTGTTGCTTGGATACTTCTGGCAGCTAAGGAAAGATCAAAACACCTCAAAGAGACCAATGGATTATAATGTTCCGTGAAGCCACTATTAGAAGTTCATTCTTTGGTCTACATTTCACTGATATTATTCTAATTAGCTGTATTATGATGATGGTGCCTAGAGGATCAATTATAATATATCACCAGGGAGAGATGCTATATTAATTTTTAAACAGTATCCTTTAAATATTTACCGAAGTTGTTAAGAACCTGCCATGAGATGTGAAGCGATGCCAAGATCCTTCTTATCAATAGAAAGGATTCAACTGTTTTTAGTAAAGTTCTGCTTGCTTTATCATTCAGCCGAACTCCAAAACTTAAAAGGAAATATTCATGTCTTGCTTTGAAATAACTCTCAAACCTGAAAGAATTTGTGATATCTTTTCTTTCTCTTTATTTTATTTACATATTTAACCTGGAGACCTTTTCTGCAAAAGTATTAATTCTTTCAATGATAAATTCCACTCCCTGGATTAAGGGAAGGGAGAAGACAAATACAAAAAAAAAAAAAGAGGAAATCGTGAAAATATGATTTCCAAATATTTAGCCCTTTTCTTGAAAATCCAGATCCCGGGTGGAACTGGATACTGAAACATTCATCTTTGTTTCATAAAGGCAAAATAGGGGAAAAAAATAGGTGCCAAAAGGTCAAAGTAAAATTATGAAAAAAACAGAATTATTTAATTCTAAGTTCAGAACCAAGTTAAGAAATACAAGAAGTATCTAAATACGTATATGCGTATATTTTGATCAAACATTTGAACAGTTGCCTATAGAAGCTGAAATCTTCATCTGTGGAGATATTCAAGTGTCACCTGGACAAGGCTCTGAGTAACCTGACCTAACTTTGAAGGTGACTCTGCTTTAAGCAGGGGTTAAATCTGCCTGATTTATAGAAGTCGTCTTAAATTTGTCTCTGATTCTATGTGTATAAATGATAAATTATTTTAGACCTTCAATGAAATTACAAAACATGGAGTAAATCTCCAGTAAGGAGATCCATTTGGTCAAACCTTTCTGCAGGCCCAAATTTCTCCATGTATTTAGAGATACAGTCAGAGAAAGTAAGAGAAGGCAAATATGTGGCTTTATGGGGACCCTGAGCAGTCCTCCTGACCACATCGGTCATAAGACTAGATCCCAAACTGAGCAAAATTTGTTAATTCTTCAAAGTTAAAATTTGGGGTTTGAATCAGAACCAGTGCTGAATTTTGAAGTTTCCCATGGTGGACTTTCAGTAGAACAATCTTGGGAGAGGGATTCTGTTCTTCTCTTTGTCCTTTTGCCCTCTCCTTCTGCTTCTCTTCTTTTTTTTTTGAGATAGATACAGAATATTTTTATTATTGTTGTTTTAAACTGAAAAGAAACTAACTTCTAACTGAAACAGGTGATTTTGGCACTGCTGATGTGTTTAATTATGATTCAGCTCTGTTGTTTACTTTTTCACCCTCAAAACAAAATTTCATCTCAACCAACACCTTCTTGCAAAACTATTATATTTTTTGATAAAAGAAGCATTTTCTGATAGCAAAATATTTCATCACAATTTTTTCCTCCAGCTTCATCTGTGATATTTTGTCAGTACATTCTACTCCCTGCACAGTAACTGTGACATCACTGTGCCATGGGCATTAAATAAAAATGAAAATAAACTCAGGACAAAGTGATCATGTAGCCTGAAGCAGTGGAGATGGAGGGAAGACAATACAGCTGTGCTCAATTACACATACGAGGGGCCAAACATGCGATGTAATGCACAAGATTTGTAGCAACACTTTAAAACCAGAGAGTTTTAACTGTTAGAGAACTCCTACCTTGGCTGTTTGCAGGAAAAACTTCTCATCATCTTACTCACCCCTGTAGAGTCATACCTCACTTATTTTCCTCTCTGCTTGTCTAAGTATTTCTGCTCACATGCTCTTTTAACACTAACATCCTTAAGATAAATTATTGGGCTTTCTTGGTTCACAGATGAAAAATTATTCGGTTTGATAGAACTGCACATTCAACAGTAGAAGTGATTCTTCATGATGCTAATCTCTGTGTTACCCTGACTGATATGGGTAAAGCCAAGGACCTGTACCTGCTGCTAAAATCTGTGGGTCCAGTACCATTTTAGCCTAAAAGAGGTGTCACTCAGAGCACCCAAAGTTTACAAAAAAGGCAGGTTAAATCCTTGATACAAAAATTCTATCCTTTTTTTTCTGCAATAAGGAACTTCTGTACAGTTATATTCTCTGTCCACTGAGAAATCTACATACGTACAAGAACTTCATACAAAAGACAGAATTGATTACATGAGACAAAATGTTTAGCCTAGATGACAATGGGCATAAGTTGAAACAAAGGAAATTATGATCAGAGGTAAGGGAAATATTTTTCATTCTACAGGTAGCTGCACATTGGGAACATGACCAGAGAGGTGATGGAATCTCCATCCCTGTCAACAGGACATGGAGCTGTCTAACCTGGTATACCTTCAGAGGTGCCCTTGCTTCAAGCAGGGTTGGACCAGATCATCACCAGAGGTCTTTTCCAACACAAATTAGTCTTTAATTATATGACCAAGTTTTACAGTCCTTTGTAGCCGTGCAATCCTGACAGGCAGCTTAATCTAATTATGATATCTCTTTAAACTGACTGTAAATCTACAGCATAAGGATGATTCTCTCCCAAGAGGCATAGCTAAATCGGGACATTTAAGTCTGCACATCTGTGTTGTTACAACAGGAAGGATAAAAGGGGAAAGGGTACCATGAAGTGCCATATTTGCTGGCATATGTAAAGAAATGTCATCAACTGTAGAGAAACTTATCAACTGTAGCGAAAGTCATCAACAGAGCTATCATGGCCCTTTCTTCAAGAGTAATAATATTTCAGAACAAAAATTCAATACACAATTCAGCAGTCATAACTGTAAGAAAAAATCGTCGAGTGCTACACAAAAGCTTCTAGATCCACCTCCTTGGTATCATTTCCTTATACCCCAGGACTCTGCCACTTTGACATCACAACCTGAGAACAATCAGACAAATAGGATGGGCTGTTGGTACTATCTCAAGAGGGAAGTAGGTGGAAGCTCTACAGCTCTCTAAGCTTTCATATCAGGCCCCTGGCAAACACCTACACAGAGCTGTTCATGATTGTGACACTCACAGCTTGTACTGACCCACCCAAATCTATCTGTGTTTCTCAGTCCTGCAGACCTGGGTACAGCAGGGTAATTGAAGCAGTGCACACACAGAGAGGAGAGGGAAGAGAGGACAGGAGCCCAGAATGGAGATTGGCACTGTAGGCTAGCAGTACAACAAGCACAGAGGTCTTTGACCTGGGAGGTCCAGAGGTCAAGACATAAAGATGATGGTTTGGAGGATGCCAAAGCATCATTCTAATTCCTTGCCCACATTGCCCATGTCAACAACATTACAAAGCTAGGTGTAAAAGTAGGAGTGAAAGAAATGAGACTGAAATACCTGATTATATTAATATGAGGCAAACTAGAGAAGGAGACTGTCAGGACTTACAAACTTAAATGCTTACCTGTGCTCATACACCACAGCAATATGTGGAACAATTGTCAGACAGTATCGGTCCTATCTGAAAATCTTCTCCATAGTATGAAATTACTTTCTGCATATACATTTTAAGCCTAATGTAAAGAATATTGAGACAGTGAAACCTGAAAATACTGACTAATAGCCCTGGTCTTCTTGCTCTGCAGAAGTTTATTTTAAAATTGTAGGAGAGCGTTAGCTCTGAAATCAAAAAAAGGAATAAATGTTTTAATTCTAAATTTACTGTTTCCTCCACTGCTAACATCTATAAGATGGCTTTTGCAATAGAAATATCAATAAGTTTTACCTGGATTTTCTCTAATGTTTGTGTTGCAAAAGAAATGAGCAAGCAGAAAGATTATAAGGAAGATGAATGAGAAGATTGGAAGAGGATGTAAGTTTACTAGCTGAGTAATATAAAGATCAAACAAAATTAAAATCTTCCTCTTATCACCCTGTCCTTCTCTGTTCTAAATTCATGTAGGAATAAATCTAAAACACATACCAATATTTTATTAATATGTTTTTCCTATTGTACAGGGCAGTTTTATACAGTTTTATTCCTCTTATACAGGGCAACCTTATTTCATAAAAAAGAAGAAAGAAGAAAATTAGATCAATATCACTCCTCATCCCAGTGGCTAGGTAGCTCCTGAAAGGCAGAGTTACAGTATCACAGTATCACAGTATCACAAGGTTGGAAAGGACCTCTGAGATCATCAAGTCCAACCTATAACCTAACACTAACACCAACACTAACACCAACCATCATCTAAACCATGGCACTCAGTGCCTCATCCAGTCTCCCTTTAAACACCTCCAGGGTCGGTGACTCTACCACTTCCCTGGGCAGCCCATTCCAATGGCCAATCACCCTTTCAGTGAAGAATTTTTTCCTCATATCAAGTCTAAACTTTCCCTGACGAAGCTTAAGTCCATGCCCTCTGGTTCTGCCACTGGTCACCTGAGAGAAGAGACCAACCCCTGCCCGACTACAACCTCCTTTTAGGTAGTTGTAGAGAGCAATGAGGTCTCCCCTGAGCCTCCTCTTCTCCAGGCTAAACAGCCCCAACTCCCTCAGTCGCTCCTCATAGGGCTTGTACTCCAGCCCCCTCACCATCTTCGTTGCCCTCCTCTGACCTTTTATGTTCTATTCCAGAGCAAGAATCTTGGTACTCATCATATTCACAGTCCTGCAGTTAGGGGGAGATTCTAGGATGGAGGTTCCAGCTTTTGTCCAGTATATGTGTTCCAATGTGTTCCAATGTGTAGCAATAATTAAGAACTTGATTAGTCAGAGACAATTCATATTCAAGTGGAGGTTAAGGAATCTGAAGAGGATGCAAGAGATACTGGCTGCAATCGCATTGTCATTAATGCTTGATTTTTTAAATGCAAAATAGGAAAAAAATAAATCAAGAAAAGCTCATTCTAAATCAGAAAACCCTCTAAAACACTAGTGAAGCTCTCTTCTGGGAAACAGGAGATTCATTTCTGCCTCAGGTAGCCTTTAGTGAACAAACCACCCAAATGGAGGATATGAATTTCCTAAAATTTTATGGATTGTACTAGAGCTTTGACGTTACTTAACTCTGAATGTGAGAGGAGACTCAGGAACTGCAACTGCAACAGCACTGCAGGTGAATCAGAGTTCTTCTCTTTGCTCAGGACTCCCTTAAAGTGCTCCTGAACACCTGCAGCTCACATTAGCTACAATTTGTAGAAGCCCATCTAGTCTGAAAATCAACCTCTATGCCTGCACTAGAAAGTACATTACAATGAAGCACACTCGTACTTTAACATCAGCAAGTCACTAATAATCTAAGTAACTAATAATTACCCACCTGTATCAGCCTGCTTGAAAGTCTTCTATTACTGAAGTATGCATGTGCCAAGAAAGCAAATGTCTGATCCTTTCAACACACCATTTAGCTCAATACACTATCTGCACATCTGCTTTTTCAAATAGCTATTAAATAAATTATATTGTGGTGTATCTTTTTTTTTTTTTTTGAAAAAAAACCTCACCAATTCACATCTCACTCCCATCTCACTGTATAATTTTTGTGCCAGGAAAAGACTGAAATACCAATATATATGGTTTAGGAGCCATTCAGTGTTGCTAAGAGGACATCAACACAACTGTTAGCCAGAAGCAGTCATGGTAGAGATTAACATTTCAATAGAATTTTGTCGAGCTTCATAGTCTAAATCGAGGGAACAATAGAAGCTATTTTCTATTATTGTAAAAATCTGCCATTAGTAATTCAAAGTCATTTAGTCAATTGAACTGGCATTTGTTGTAAACACATCCAGCAAAGAGCTGCTTCTGAGCAGTCAATGTATCACTATTAGTCTCATTTAGGAAATAAAATATGATTTTCAAAACAGAGCACAACCACTCGTGTTCATTGTAACTGCCATGTAACTACCTGTCTAACAAATGCATTATCACATGAACTCTAACACACACAAGCCTGCTATGTGTGCAGAGGAACAGTATGATGTATAAATTTCCACTCCAGCTAGTGTGTACCTGCACATGACAAATTTTCAAATTTTCAACACCTACATTTACCTGTTACGTGTATCCCCAGCTGCCAAGATCTTTGAGCAATATTATTTTGATACTGCTTCAAGTAGAACACTCCCCAGATTCAGATTTGTACAGTAATACATTTATTCATTTAGCCGAGTTGAAAGCATCCATGGTGTGGTCAGGAGAAAATGCCCTTTCTCCAGGATTTGTAAGCATATTGGTGCTTTCATATCAACACTAACAACTAGACTTTCAAAAACCAAGAACTACAGAACGCAGAGCCAAGTGTAGAACTTGCCATTTCTTGCACAAAGCAAACATCATGATCATGTGGCTCATATATATGAATGCTTCTTTTTTAATATATCCCAGAATCATAGAATGACCTGAGTTGTAAGGCACCCTCAAGGATCATTGAGTCCAGCTCCTCTCCCTTCATTGGACAAACCCAGCATGCACACCATGTGTCTGAGGGCATTGTCCAAATGCTTCTTGAATATTGTCAGGCTTGGCCCAAGGACTGCTTCCCTGGGGAGCTGTTCCAGTGCTCCATCATCCTCTGGGTGAAGAATCTTTTCCTAATGCCTAGTCCAAACCTCCCCTGGCACACCTTCTTGCCATTCCCTTGGGACCTATCATTGGTCATGAGAGAGAAGAGATCAGTGCCTTCTCTTCCTTCCCTTGTGAGGAAGGAGTATACTCATGATTGCTGATATAAAAGCCTTCTGCTTAGTAAATTACACCCCAATTGGGCATAATTTATTTTAAAATAGGATTTGTTTAAAAAAAAAAAAAAACAACTGAAAGGACAAAGAGAATTTTCTTTACTTTAAAAAGTAGAGAAGGATAAAGTGAAAACTGAAAATCTACAAGGTATCATCTGACAGGTGTATGATTCCCCCATCTTTGAGCTGAGTTCTATTATCGGCAGCCACCTTTTCAATAATATTGCCACTTGGCTCAAATAGGAGCAAGGCAAGTTGAGTAGTATATGAATCTCAAATATAAGAAAATGACTTCAGAAAGTATTATAGGAGCATCTTTTTTAATATTATTTGTTCCGAGGTGCTGGGTCTGCTCTTATTGTTATTTCTTTATTGTTTAATTGCAGTCTGAATATTTAATAACCTTTGGTTTAGTGGGAAATAACAACAACAACAAGAAAAAAACACAAAACCAAAGGAAAGGAAAGGAAAAAGAGAAGGGGAAGGGCAAAAGAAAGGGGAAGGGGAGGGGAAATGGAGGGGAAGGAAATATTTCCATGTTCAATACCATGTCTGGAAAAGATGTTCTTTTGGAGGGTCTGCAATGAAAACTTTCCAGTTTTTAATTTATATTTCATTTTTTTTTCCTATTGGTGCATGGAAATTTGAAATATGAAAATGCTTCAATGGATAGAAAAACAAAACTCTAAAAAGATATGTAAAAAATCCACACAATGTGATTAAACTTTAAGAAATTGACTTTTCTTCCCTTCTTGATTTTCAACTTAGAACAATTTTAGACCTCTCTCACAGTAGAACAATTCTCAGGAAGATGTATGACTTTGTAGGGCAAGGACAGGGCCAGGACAAGAGAGACAGAAGGGTGCACATCCAGCCTAGGAAAGTAAAGTGTCATGCAATAAATGTACCACACCAAAACTGAGAATTTTAGAGGAACTAACTGGTCCTTTTAATTTTTCACTTACATACGAACACAATTTTTTTAAATTACAGGAAAATTACTAGTAATCCACTTCAAAATTCCAAGACCTACCAGCCACCACAGCAAACTACAGGAAATGTGAATATTGGCCCAATGTAAGCTGTAGAAAAAAATGTATGAAAGATATCATCTTCCTTCAACTCTGGTACACGTGAAAATTTGCCTTAGGAGCTGTATTTTTTTTTGGTCTGGATATATATGGCACAACCTGAGGGAATGATTCTTTACAGGAGGATGAAGAATCATTCCCCCATGCTAAAATCTTTCCTCAGCCCTGAGGAAATGCTGGCTTATGGTCTGATAGCTCAGAAAAGACCAAAAAAAAAAAAAATTAAGGTGAAATCTTTGTTTCCAGTGCATTATTTTGGATGAGACAAATCAATATCCAATCAATATTAAACCATATACAGCCTGATATAGCAACCCCAGACCAAATAATCCACTATTAATGCTTTAATCAGGACTTCAGTAAAGAAAGTTCAGTTTTAACTCAGACCCTAGGTACTGTGTCAACCTGGCTCACAAACATGGTGATACATGTCTAGACATTTAACCAAAAAAGACGAGAGCTGAAATAACTGGAAACTGTCTTAAATTTCAAGTACTCAATATAGATCACTTTTAAGTAAACTCATAATTAAATTCTTAATCTTGCTACACTCAGTCAACAGTTGAAAGTCAAGAAGCAACTCCTGTCTTCTCAGGAATTTTCACACTAAAATATTGAAAATTTTTGTATTTTAAAACACACAAAATTCAAGCTGTGCAGAGGGAGTGGATCATTATATTTTACTGCAGAAAGGAGTGCACATGGGAGGTATCTACATGCTATACTTCGTGAAGTCTGTCTTCATGACTCTCTGCCTGTCAACAGCCCAGAATACTGTCACTACAAAGAGATGGCTAAGCATTTTATATGATACAGTACTTTATTTTTCAGTCTTTAGAAGAGAGAGGGAATAACTGGGTATTTAAAGAATGCAAACAAGATATGAAAATACATTAGTATTGAACAATTCCCTTAGTCAACAGACTAAAGACACCGGAAGACAAGAAACCCCATATCTGAGCCTGATGCTTATTCAAAAGACATTTATTGCAGACTGAAGAAAACCATATGCCTACCAACACGTGTGCATACAAAAAGACACATGTACAAAATTATACACACACATTAAGTTAGGTAATGTAAAATTAGGAATACACTTTATATCATTTCCATGCCTATCACTTGGATGATGATATATAATGGGAAAATCTATATGGACGACCATATTCCTCTTGTTTGTAAGCATGGCTAGTGATCCACGCACCAGTCTTTATAATAAGAGTTTGTTCCATATCCCAGTACATCTTCTCTTACAGTGTCTGAAAATATCCCAAGTGCTTATTCTAAGCATAGAGAAACGGTGAACAAAGACTTCTACAAACATGCCACATGCACGTCAACATCAAAAAGCAGACCCCACAGTTTTAAAAGCGTTTTCATGTCACTTGTGCTGAAAATGTTTCAAATTATAGTCAGTCACTATGCCATTGTCTCATCTCTTACTTTACCAGGCTTTACTGTTTGCTGCTGAGGAAGCACCCTTTTGCTAGCTCATATTCAAAATCAAAAAGAACACCCTCAAGTTTAATCATCCTGAGAAAGACAAAGAATCATAAAATAAGATACAGAAGTGAAACTGGTGAGAGATTGAAGTATATTTCAACTTAAGCCTGAGCTTCGGCAGCAAATCTACTCCGAACTGGGTTCATTGCCTTTCTCTTAAAAGAATTGACCAAAACTGGCAGAAATATAACAACAAATGTAATTACTGTTCTAGTAAATACAGAGGAATTTTCTGGCCTTGGAATTTTTTAAATTTTTTTGTTTAGTTGCTGTTAACAGGCATTCATGTCAGTATCTGAATTAGAGAAAGACCATTTAACCAAAATATTTCTTATAGACATAACAGTGAGACTTATGTCATCAGCCCTTTGCTGCTTCTGGAAGGTCACTTTGTGTTTTTCAACTGAAAAAAAAATCTTCTCTCAGACACAAAAGGGCTTTTATTCCGTAGAATTCAAACAGATCAGATTAGCTGTCTAACAAACTACATTTTTCATCATCATTAGATGATATCCAAGGTGTCATGTAGTTGTCTGGTGTTCTTGAAGACTAAAATGTTTCAGATATTCTTGGACAGATTGTAAAACATATTTGCATGAAGTTGAATGCCTGATGTCTCTGAAGATACATTTTTCACTATCCTGTATAATTTGGAGTTTCCAGGGCTTATGTAGAGAAACAATACGCTTTCCTTATTCAGTTGAGAATAAATGAAATTCATATCTGTCTATCACCTGCCAGTATAGAGTTGGTATTGATATATAGCTAGGGGTAAATCTTGGATGTTAGTAAGAGCTCAGAAGGAATCAAATAGCCAAATTTCCACCTAAAGGAAACTACATAAAGGCTTAAAACTTCCATGTAATCTAAAAGAATCTTCCTCCACCTATGAGTTCTGCATCTTTTTTCCTCATAGTTACTTCTACCAGTGTAACTAGTCAAGAGACAGAGAGTCACTATAAACAAGATTTTTTATTGGCTAAATATTAGTGAATGTTCCATTCACTAAATTTTTTGATGAAATTATCTCATCTAGTTAGCTGTTGAATCTTTCTACTCTTTGTTCCTTGGCTGGATCCAAAGAAAACTTGACTAGCTCTTCAAATCTGTACTTGCCGCAGTCCCTGTATCCTTCCCAGAACTTCACTTCAAATTCCAATTCTTGCATAGGTATTTGCTTAATATAAAATAGCTTGGTATCCTGTTCTCATATCAAGGTGGAAATATGATTCAATGAATACTGTGAAGCCTTGTTATAAAAGAAATTTGAATTAGTTTCCCTGTTATGACATATTTTATAGCTGACTTTGGATGAGTCATGTAGCTTCTTTATGTTTCTACTCCATTTCTGGAGAAAAGAGAGAAAAAAAAAACAAACAAAAATACTCCCCCCCCAAAAAAAAGACCTCAAAACTCACAGAATAAATAGCACTCGTCTCAAGGACTACAATAAAATACTCATTCATGGGAGATAGGCATACTAGGAAAGTAATTCAGATAGTGTTTTTCTCATAGTATTCCAAATACATTCATCTTCCTCCAGCACACCAGGCATTTTGTGCTCCAATAGTTGCTGGTATTGAGGTACCTTCCAAAAATTCCCACCATTCTTACTTCATGCCATAAGTGTCATCAATAGCTTATATTTAACAAGACAGTTTTGGAACTGGCAAAGTGGAAACCTGGCTGAAGGGCTTGGACAATGACTACCAACCCACATGTATCCCTGCTCCCGTCTCATTTTTTTTTCTAGTCTTGAAATCTCTCCTTGAAACTCTTTTGCATAACACTGGTTGCAAGCAGACAATGAAGTCTTTCAAGATCATCAATGCTTCAATCAAACATTATTTCCCATTTTTAAACCTTAGTGAAATATCTACAAAACATTGCACACTGCTTGACTGTTTATAGAAGCAACTAGAATCTGGTGAGTTTACGACTTCAGAGAAAAGTCTACACTGGGATCTTCATACTGTCCTGTGTTACAATTGTAGCTTTTAAATAACTTTTGTCTTAGAACACAGCCAAACAGCAAGGACAATTTTAAAAGTTAAATGTAATAAATTTTAATCAAGAATGATCAACACAGAATGGATTATTTCTGCACTGGTTTATAACCACACAACCGATCTGAATCTGGTAAGAAGGGACAAAGAGCAGGATCTGATGTCTTGAAAGATAGGGAACTGAGAGTGCCTTATGAATAAGGTAGGTTCCCCCACAGGCAGTGTCTCTGATAATAACAGACGAGTTTGTGCAGCAGTAGTTTCAAAGAAGGGTCACAATCTGCATTCCCATTAAGTGCTTTCAACTATAAAAATACATTAGTCTCTCAAAAATACCCAAACAAAACAAACCAAATCTGAACACATACAAGTAGTGATGAGTTTGTAATGATCCTTACATGTGAACAGAATAGGATCTATATTTAAAAAGAGTCTCTGTCTCAGGAAAGCTATGGTTCTCCAGGCTTTGGATCAAATTATGCAAACCATAGGCACTACAGATTGCCAACACTGCTGAGAAATAGTGACACATTGAGACAAGGAGATGCAGGAAAAAGTACTCATAATATGAATATTGGTATTGAGTTTATGTTTAATACCTACAAAATGATATTGAAAGGGAACATGAAAGACACACGTGATAACAACACTGAGACAAACTAAAAGAGCAGACTATCAAACACATACTCCCATGCACTGATGGAGAATATTTGAAGAACTTCTTCATATGAGATTTGTCTCCATATTTGGACATACAATTTAGGTGTCTCCATATACAACTCTTCCCATTGCAGTCAATAGAATTGGTGGAGACTAGAGAATTTGCAGTGCACTCTAAAATAAGAAAAACAGAATTGTAGACAGTCAGATGACTAGACTGTTTCTGAATCTCCCATTACTTTAATAGATTTGATACTCTTTTTTAAAACCCTTCATTCTTTCCAGTAATCTATTTGAAATTAAAATAAAGTTTTCCAATAATAGTCATTGAGCCTAAGTAATAACTTAATACTTCCTTTGCATTGGTATTTGTAGTCATCTTCATACAAAGTCCAACTAAATACAAAGACACTTATTAAACCCTGGATCTTTATATTCATATGTGAAAATATTTGGATTATCATTATTATTGTTACTACTACTATTAAATCCTTTCCTGAATATATTCGACATTACATCAAAATAGTTAGCAGGTAAAGTGATTTTAAAGTTATATAAATTACAAATCATATTTGCTAACTTAGCTGACCCAAATATGGTAATTAAGATAGAATTAATCTCTCTTTAGGAGATATAAAACATATGAAATCAAGACACATTGGAATCCAGCCCAGCAAAAGGGTTATGCAAAGAGGATGTACTGAACCATTTAGTCAACAACTTTGCACGAATCTTTTAAAAGAAGGTTATAAATGCTAAATTTTAAATCACTAGAATAAACTAAAAATTTGAGGACTTTATACCTAGTTCCACTAAGCAGAATCTTAATTCCATCTTCAGAACGAGATAATTTCGTATGAACACTGTTCTCAGGTTATCCATTCTTTTTTTAGAGGAAGGAATAAATCTGGTAGGAGCATCTAGTGGCCAAATCTTTAACTCAGTCTTTCTAGAAAAAAAAAACTTCAGCTAAAAGCTGGAGAGCAGAAACATGCTATTGGAAAAAGAGATGCGTAACCTGGTTTTAAAAATAAAAACAACACAAATGTTCCAAAGAAGGGGAATAAGAAATGAAAACAAAAGAAGGAATACTAAGGATAGAAAGAGTCCTTTACAGGAGGACTCATAGTCTTACACAGAGAACACATCATCTCAAAGGCTATTAAAATCAAGCAGGTATTTGTTGGTTTCCACTCTCCATAATTTCCAGGAACTTTTCTGTCAGGGAAGAGAGCTCATTCCTGGTTCCTTTGAAAACTTGAGATCTTCAATTGCTTTTGGATTCCAAAAATGTAGAAATGTGATCCTGAGATAAGCATGGATAAGTTATAAACGGATCTCAAACAAAACTGAAGTCTAAAGTATTGTATCCCCAGGAAGAATGCAATTGTGTACACAATGTCAAATTGACAGGACAACATCCAAACCCACTTGCCTTAGGAACCTTTGTAATTGAAAGTGGTGGTTCACATGACACACTGGCAGTGGTTCAAAAATATGGGAGTTCAATTTTCAAACAGGAACGCACTTATTTCTCTTGGTGCATTGGAAGTCAAACCAACATAAAGGAAGTCTACTTCTTTCAGGAGATATATGGATGCATTCTTCACAAGGCTACTGGTGATTTCTAGTCCCCTCATTTTATTAACCCAAACAGTACGGACCCATTAGACAGCACGGGAAGGAAGTGTAAGAAAGCTGTTAGAGAAGCTGCAATCCCATGCCAAGAGTCTAAATATCTTATCATCATCACTCACAAAGGGCAAACACATACCTCTGTCCCAAAAATATCTAAGAAAATTTATCAGATGAAGCCCTAAAAATGCCTAAATATGATAAATACTTTCCAATAGGTACATCTGCATTTTAATACTTGTCAACTTTGAATGGGATACACAGAATTGGAGCTTTATTAAGCACTGAACAATTTCCATGTCATTTAGATCTCTTCTTTGCCCTCAGCAAGCAACTCTTCCCTTTGCCTGTTTGTACAGCCTTGACACTAGGGGTCCATCATTCCTAGCATTTAGGTGTCGAGGCTCTTACAGCCTTATCATCTTATAAACAGAAAAACATTTGCCTCAGCCACTACACTATGTTGAATCCCCAAATTGCCATATTTTCATTACCCGTTATAAACCATTCCTTTTTTCCCCCTCATCACGGAATGATCTCTTGTGTAAAGGAGATAAATGTGGTTAACAGTCTAATTAATCCTCAAGTTAGGTCATATTTTCTTAGAAGGAAATACATAAATTTGTAGAAGGTAAAGAAAGAATATCAATGAAATGGAAGATTCACTTTCCCAAAAAGACACTTGAGATTTTCTGTCCATTTATATTCCCTCTAATTGCAACACTTCACAAATTATTCTTTCAATTCAGATGATTTCCAATTCCATTCCCATTTCTCAGAAGGAGTTTGCAAAGATGACAGTTCTCTGTCATGGAAGCCACGCTTCCATGACTGTGCATTCCCATGTAAACAGAAGTCTTTGCTCCCATGACCAACAAACTTCCCTTTTATTGTTGTCCCCACATCATCTGCCACAATACTCGATCATTGAATGACCTTTGCAATACAAGTATTACTAATGGATGTTCTCAGTTTCCCTATTTAGCAAAAACTTCTTTAAGTTTTCTGTCATATATGACCTAGTCCGATAACCTGTATTATTGTTCTCAGTTATCCAGAGGACCAGATAATCAGATAACAATCAGGATAATTCACAGGGCAATGAAGCAGTAATTAATTTGTTAATAATCATACAGTGCTTTGAAAGAGCTGTAATTAAGAAATTTCTAGGCACAAAAACTGAAAAAAAAAAGAAACCACTTATCTAAAATTGCTACAGAGTTATTCACCCTCCATATGTAGGTACAGCCACTGATTGCACAGCAGTCAGCTTGAGGAGGCTTCATTTTGAAAAACTTGTACACGAAATGCTGGCTTTATTCGAGTCAGTAAACACTTTGGATTGACTTCAGAGTGTCCCTATCTTGAGAAACTTATCTTCATGATGATATTTTTTCTAGTTTAATCACCAGCAGGTCATTTTAAGTGAGAAGATTTATTTCTCAAGAAACCACTTTATCTGCATACAGTGATTGTCTGGTATTATTGGCTGGGTCTGTCTCAGGTGCTTTAGCATTTTTACAGGGAGAAAGTAGACAGGAAGGAAAAGTTTCGCTTCTTCCATGCCTGGAGATCAGTTTCAACAGCTTAGAATACCTTTAACAAGTGGAAATGCTTTGAATATTTGCAGGTGATATGCACTCACATTGCAAATCAAGCTTAATTTTTGCTTCAAAGCAGGCCCTGAACTCTTTTCTTTGTCTCATACTCACCAATATCACTAGAATCACTTCAACAATTAATTGGCCACAAAGTGCTGTCACTTCATTCTGCACTGATCAACAGAGGACAGTGACCTGAAGCAAGGAGTAACTTGGTAAAGAATCAGCCTGGCTCATCACTGAGTCATTAATGATTTGCATCACTGATGGAGGAAGAACATCATTACTGTAGCTCAGACATTGTAAAAAAGGTGTAAGGGATTAATCTACTGTGGTCTACTGATTTCAGAAATCCCAAAGACATTTGTTGATTCATTATGTCAAGCTAGAGAGCTCAATTAAAGTATTTTCTCACTAGGCAAAAAATCAAGTAAAATCATTCTTCCACAAGTTAAAAAAAAGGACTGAATTAAAGGCATTATGATTTGCATTATATGTTCCTTTCCATTACAATGTGTAAAATCTGGTCCCTCTGGTTGTGAACAGAGAATTTGTACAGCAAACTTATTTACAACATCTAAGAAAACAAAATCTGCTTTTCTAGACAAAACTTGATAGTGAGGGTCACCAGGATACATAGCAGCTCAAGTCCACTGCAGTCTTGACTGATTTTGGAAGCACAACACCCAAGGTTGAGAAAGTGCAGTATAATAGTGCAAACTCTTGCCCAAATCCAAGCAAACAAATCTTTAGGGGATTAGGCTTTTCTACCCATAATGCATTCCAAAACACTAATTTTTGTTTTCTGATATTTCTTCACATTTTTCTGTCAAATAATGAGTTGGGATCACTGGACTGATTGCTCCAAAAACGTATTTCCTCACAATTGCTAGTAAAACTAAACAAATCTAAGCAACAGCTTGCTTTGCTTTCAAAAATATGCACAGATCTACCAGTTTATTGATTTTGTGGCAGTCACAAAGATCTGCAGTCTCTCCTCAATCCCCAAAATACGTCACTGTGCTGAAAAACAGTGTTTGAAGAATTACGGGTTAACAGTCCCTTCTGGCAACACAAGCATGTTGAACGCAGGCACAGAGCTTGAGTACACAGACCCAAGACTCTCCAAGGCTCATTATAACTGTATGGAGCTTATTGCAGTAGGAAGTAACTTCCAGCTTGCATGCAGTTAGGTAGGCAAAAAATAGATCTGGTTTGCTTAGCACAAGCATTCTTTGTGTTGGGAGAAAGCCACCGACATATAGGAAAATGAAATTAAACAAAACATCATTTGCATAAAGAGATTTGGCCACAAGAAATTGAAGAAATACTCTGAAACAAAAAGGAATATTCACAATTCCTCATTTTTATTGGTCAGCTGTTGTGGCAAAATGCACCACCCTGAACAGAGTCAGATGAGGCAATGTCTCAAATGCCTCAAGAAAACACAACTCCAACTGACTTCATAGCATCTTTGGAGACACAGAGTGCAAAGACTCTGATCCTGCAGGAAAACAGCAGCATGAAGGAGCCATTTTTCCACCTTGAAGATGTCCAAATGAAACAGAAGCAACTGGATTATTCAGGTTTATCACAGCATTACGAAGACATCTGAATTATAGAAACCAATCAGCAGGGGAATTTTTAATCAATCTTACACTGCTGAAGGTATCCTATGTTTCTTTTTCAATGTTGTGCTGAAGATTCTTGCCTCAGCAGACTACAAAGACAGTGGACTGTTTTAAAGCCACATATGTTCGTGTTGTCGTTCCAAGACAGAAATATCATCATCAACTTCACTTGGCAAAGCTTGTTATCATTTCTGTATCTTAACTAGTCCAATTAAGCCTGCTATTTCACGAGTGGAAATATCACAGTAAAAAAAATAAACTTTTAGTACATATGCCCCACCTCCAAAAATGTGGTATGACTTTGAGAAACACACCATGTAGCAGTTAATATATTTCAACAACTTGCGGGGGGGAGAAGGATGTTACAAGTGGAATACTGGCTGAAGCACAAGCGAAGTTGATAAACCATCTATCCTGAAACGTGGGTATTGTACCACAATAAATAAATGAATTAACTTGAATATGGATCCAAGGTGACTCTTCACCAGAGATTCACTGCTACAAAAATCTCAAGGTATTGTGTCCATCTTTCTTCCTCTGAAACTCTTACCACCATATCTCCATTTATTCAAAGACAAACCTGCAAATCTAAGAAAAAACAGGTCCAACACAGTGAATAACTGATTCATCTTTTCCATTCGACACCAATCATAGTAATGAGACCTTCCTTGAAAAATAAACAAGCTACATAATTAGTGTGATATCCAGAGTATCTTATATTTCTCATTTCAAGGAACATCGCATCCCACACTAGTTTCATGCCACTCAGGCACAATGTCCTTCTTGATGCTATAACACAACATTAATTCTGTTAAAAATGCCAAATCACATAAGCAGAGTGACACAAAATACTGTTTACAATGCTGTAAGGAATCCCACAATGTTTTCTATTTCCTGCCAAAATTATATGTATTTCCACTTCACATTTGAGCCTTGGCAGGCTCATGATTATGCTTCACAGCTTAGTTAATAGATAAGTTCACACTCTCAAGAGATGTTCATATAACTTAAGTGAAAGAGTCAGGTGTTGGAAGATAGCTTCCAGGTCACAACTGCACAAGTCAAGGAACACAGCACACTTTAAAACAGCTGACTATTAAAGCATATCAGAGAGGAAAGGAAAAATGTTATCTCAAATCTTAAAGGAATGCATACAATTCAGTTATCATCATCTCCTGGCTGCCTTGCTGACTGTTGACAAGAGCTACAGATGGAAAAGGTGGGAGGTAGTTAAATGGAAAGCTGTCCAGCTCTTATACTTTCCAGACTGTCAACAGCTTTTCCTTGTTACTTTTTTATGAAGATTTTCAGTTTTCCCAGGAAGAATTGTTCATAGCTTTAATTACTCCAAAAGTCTAAAAAACAACATTGAAAAAGAAAACAAAGACATGAGAGTTCTTCTCTGCTCCTGAATTTAGTAACGACCATGTCATAGGATCGTGTCATTGATTCCCACCAGCCTGAGAGAAAGCAATTGCAGAGGGCCCCATCTTTTTACAAGATCCACACACTCCTATACTGATGCTTCTTTCTCTGAACTCCTCCAGTGACATTTTCTCCAAGGATGAAACTCAACAATTCCCTCATATCAGCCTATTGGGAAGTCTCATTAGAGATAGTTTTTAAATATGTCTTTTTTTATAGCTTACCCTTTCCCCTCCTATCTTCAAAAGCCAGTTATGTGCAAACAAACTTGAAAGAGAGTAATAAGTTTTGATGGAGATCTGAAACTTAAGATAATATCTTACAAAGGCATTATGCCTCCTGAGCTTTTTGTAATAAATAAATGACATACTGTAAAACACAAATGAGCATCACTGCGGCTGTGATTTCGTTGTCCCGATAGGGAACCTGTGTCTGGCATGAGGCCAGCTATGTAATTCAATACCAAGAGAGAATGCACAAATGGACCTCGGGAAGAGGATCGATTTTAATATAATCCTATCTACTAATCAAAAGAGAGTGAGGGATTAACATTCACTAGGAAATGTCTGCTCAAAGTTCTCATACTTTATTGATAAAGATAGCTTTGTTTTAATTAAGATACAAAATGTTAATTCCAGGTCTAATTTTAGCTGCAAATAATCAGTTATTTATGACGTGCCTGGCTGAATTGTTTTAACCTGCCTCAGAATGTTGTTTTTTAACTAGACAAGTCAGTGCGGATTTTTTTCACACTGTAAGATCTCATTTTCATACCTGTTCTGCCAAAACCAAATGCATTGCTGTCCTCATGCTAAACTTAATTCATGACTCTTTATCCACCACTGTCTATTCACCTGCAAGACTGTATCCAGCTTTGTCTATCCTATAACATGCTGAAAATAGCAAGCCAATATGCACACTTCAAAAGGTCAGATGAGACCTCAAACACCCAAGCAAGATGTGCTCGAAAATGTTATCTCCCATATTATCTCCCCAGAGAGAGCTGAAAACACTGTATGTGGCCCAGTCTTAGTAAGTTTTCTAAGAGAAGCAGAACTGAATTATTTGAAACTGCATTCAATGGCAAAGCATAAGATACATATCTTCTTAGCCCTGTGCCCCACCCTCTCCATCACTCTTGAAAATTATCATCTGTAAATACTAATCCTGTAAATCTTTTTGACTGCCCTTATCTTTCAGAAATATAAATCACAGAAACAGCCATTTGCAGTGGAACTTGGCAAAATGATGCATGTTTTTATGACCCTCAATAAGCTTCATTCACCAATGGAGCAGTGCTTACAGAAGATGTTGTCCACACAGGTGGTACTTCCTCGAGTCTTGGAAAGCAACTACAAGCCAGGGTTTAGCTTCAAAGGGCTGACAAACCTTGTCTAACCTACTGCTGTAATATAAACAGCAGTAAGGCTGGCCAGTGATACCTGGAAAGGCAGGGTTTTTCTGCAGTGGAGCGTACAAAATCACTTTGCCAATTTCCTGTATTCTGCCTCCGTAAGAACCCGGGGGGGGGGGGCGGGGCAAGTGAGGGCCCTCTGATGTAATTTCAACAAATCTTAGGCTCAGATCCAGGTTCAGAACTGACTTTTGCCTCTGGAGTCTCTGTAACTGGCCACAGATGCAGATAGGTTTGTCACATTGATCATAAACATATCCATGTTTCCTAATTTGATTCAAATCACAGTACATTTTACTTTCACTTTGCTGTTCAAGGAGCTGCCAAGTAGCCAGACCAAGGTGTAGAAATCAAGTCCTACTTCCATGTGCTAAAACACATAGCCTTACAGCCTGACCAATTCTCTGCTGATCTCCTACTTCCATCGTTTGAATGGGTTGCTTTCAAGGTATAATTTAATTGAAAAGCCCTAGCTTTGCTTCTCTGACAAGCACTCAGCTGCCTCCATCTCTCTGCTGCAAAGCTGTCAGTCCAAACTCATCCCTGCTCATTTCCCAGACCTGCTGATAGCTCTTTATTCATACCTTGCCAGTACAAAGCACAGGGTATGTTCCCCTCCCACCTACTTATTTGCAATCAGCTGGTGCAAATATGACTCATCCACTTCTAATACAGACTTCAGAGACCCGTTCAAGGAGTATATTAGCTGATCTCACAGTAGATGTAGCCTTCATAATTAGATGCAAACATTTAGAGAGGAAAAATTTTAAAGATTGTTGTTTTCTTTCTCTTCTTTCCCTGGGTTAGAAGAGTATGGGATCCTTCTTAGACACAGATGGCAACAAAGATAAGAACATGATCCTACCTGGAAAAACTGGTCCAGTCCCCAGTACAGGGGGCCTAGATGATTAGAACTCTTGTAGGAAAGGAAAGAGAGGTGGGAAAGAAATCTCCCTTTCCTATGGAAAGATGCTGACATTTGGGAGAGACAGAAGTTGTTTATAGGTTGGAAGGAAAGGGAATGAAGGTATGGAGTGGGAAGCCAGTCAGTGAAAGGAAGAACAGGGATGGTGCAGCTTATTTTATCAGAAAATACAGCAATCTCAAGCCCACCTAAGTTACAGTTGTTAGTTAGAATATTATATTTATTTCTGTATCACTTCAATTATTTTAGGGACTTGTTCAAGCTGAACAATATTCCAAGATGCAGAACTCACATTCTGCTTCCCAGAGACACCAAGCGTAAGGAGGGAAGGAGTAGAGCATCTCCTATGAGACAAAGGTGCACAAAGATAGACCCACCTCAAGAGCATTCTTCCCAAACTGGACAAAAGGGAAACAGTGAGATTTAATTTTGTTTGCAAGTGAGGGAGGAATACAAGGAGCTAACCTTCAAAGCTAGAAAGTCAGCATAGCTCTCTACCTTTGCTAACAGTGAGAAGGGCAAAAGCAAATATGTGGGAGCCATGCCTTATGTTTTGCTGGGTTTAACACTCAGATGAAATAGAAATGTGGCAGCTTGCCATGCAGGGAAAATGGAAATGAGTATAGGGGAGCTGAAGGCAAATCAGCAGGAGGCAATGGTCAGCACAGGGTCACAAAGGTGGTGAAGGGTTTAGAGGGGAAGCCATGTGAGAAGTGGCTGAAGTCACTTGGTCTGTTTAGCCTGAAGGAGAGAAGACTGAGGGAAAACCTCATTGCAGTCTTCCTCAAGAGGAGGAGAAAGAGCAGGTGCTGATCACTCAAGAAATGATAGGACCCAAGGGAATGAGAGGAAGATGTGCCAGGGAAGGTTTCGGTTGAATTTTAGGAAAAAGTTCTTCACCCAGAGGGAGATGGATCACTAGAACAGCGCTTCCCAGGGAAGTAGTATTTGTGCCAAGCCTGACAATATTCAAGAAGCATTTGGACAAAGCCCTCAGACACATGGTGTGAATGTTGGGGTTGCCCTGTGCAGAGACAGGAGCTGGTGTTGATGATCCTTGTGGGTTCCTTATAATTGAGGACATTCTATGATTCTATGACGTCCATGAAACTGGATACAAGCAGGCCAAGTCTACAACATGCTGAAGCACCACTGTTCCGCTTGGGGAGTTATACCGGAGCAGATTAGCAGAAAGCAGTAATAGCACAACACTTTTGCAGAGAACCGGTTGTGAGACTATTTCCTTGTTTCAGTTGCAATCTGTTCTATGTGGGCACGGAGATAAGAACTGGCCCAAACATTACATTGAATTATTTTACATAACTCTGCTTCCATTCTATAGGTGACCTGGGGGATTCACAGAAGGTGCTGGCAAACAGGAAAAAGACAGGAGATAAGCTGAGAAGGGGTATTTCTAAGACTAGAGAAAAAAAAAGAAAGAAAAATGCCTGCTGGAGTTTTGCTACTTTTAGTCCTCCTCATTTAAGCATGCTGTCATGCAACATTTTGGTTTTTAACAATGTTTTTGCAATCATATCTACATGGTAATGACAAATATTAAACCCTAATATGGAACAACAGGGTTTTTTCTTGAGAAAGACACTGAATGTTTTAATCTACTGTGGTAAAGAAGACGGGTCTTCTTTGAGCCCTGAAGAGGAGATTGTTAATTATCAATTTATTTTAAGACAACTTCACCATACAAGTGGAAGAGAAAAAAAACGTACTAATTTTTTTTTCCTGTTGTCACAAACATCTTATTTCTCTGTGTATACACTGAGCTTGGCATTCCACAGTGCCACAATATTTTCTCCCCTCCATTTTTGGTATAGTGTTCTCTATTCTTATTTTCTCCACATTGAACAAACTGAATTTTCATTTTCACAAAAAAAAAAAAAGAAGAAAAGTGCTGAGGAAGTTAATAGGTTTGCGATTTTATTTTAAAAATCTTGCATAGTACAGTATGCAGCACCAAAACTGAGTTTTCTGAACACTTTTAGCAAAGGAGGCACTGTGACATTTAAGATGCAAAGAAAAATAGAATTTTAGGTACTAAAGCCCAGTGTTATGTGCACAATGACCTAACAATTTCAGCACTAAAAAAAATGAACTAGAAATCTCTCTACATTCAGATGAGGGTTTATGAAACAAGAAATAGATGTCAGAGATCATCTTTTTACTTCAGAGTATTGCAGGCAAATCTGGCATGCAGATACGCAATAACAAAACCTATGACAGAGGTTTCGATGAAAAGTAAAAATAATTCTGTATTGACAAACTAGATAAATTGTATCTATGAGAAAAACTGGCAAGACACAGACTGGATGGGTGGTCTGCAAGATAAGTAGGAAATTTGCCAACAGACCACACTCAGAGGGTGGATATCAATTGTTTTTATCCAGACTGGTAGCCTGTCAGAAGTAGAGGCAACTAAGGATCGATATGGGCCCTCACACTGTTCAACATCATAAATGATCTGGACGCTGAACTGAAAAGCAACCTCATCAAGTCTGCTGATGACACCAAACTGAGTGATGAGCTGGACACATCAGAAGGAAGAGTCATCTTACAAGAGAGACCTGGGCAGTTTGGAACACCAGGAAAGCGAAAACTGTATGAAGTTTAACAAAGACAAGTGCAAAGTCCTCCACCTGGGATGACATAACCCAGTGCAGGCTGGGCTCTGTGTGGCCAGGGAGCAGCCTTGCTGAAAGAGGCCGGGGGGTCCCAGAGGACAACTAGCTGAACAGGAGTCAACAGGGAGCACCTGGAGTAAAAAAGGCAAATTGGATCTCGGGCTGCATTGGCAAGGGCATTACTAGCAGATAGAGAGATGTGATTGACCCACTCTACTCATCACTTGTCAGGTCGCATTTGGAATATTGTGTCCCGTTCTGGTCCATACTATTCAAGAAATACACGGACAGACTGGAGAGAATGCAACGAAGAGCCACAAAGATGGTTAAAGCATGGCTGGATCACCTGTGCTATGAGGAAGGGTGGAAGGAACTCTCTTCTGACTGAAGGTCTCTTCTTTTGAGAAGAATAAGGTCAGCAATGATCTCATTACAGTATTGCTGTACTTAAAGGGCAGCTACACAGAGGTGAGAGGCTCTCTCTTCACAAGAAGCCATATGGAGAAGACAAGGGACAACTATTATATTTTTCACTGAGAGAGGTTTCATCTCTGTCTAAAAAAATAAATTTTTTACTATGATTAAAAATTAGTCACTGGAATAACTCCCCATGGATGCGGTAGATTCCCCATCCCTAGAGGTTTTCAGGATGCAACTGGACAGGCTGATAGATGATCTCATCTTGGCTCCCTTTCCCATAAAATACTGGACCAGATGATCTTTTGCAGTCCTGTCAAATCTGAGATGTTCTGTGATCTCATGATAATGAAAAGTTACAGAGTGTACATCACAGTGAGCAGGTTTTGTAATAATTTCCCTCAAATGCTGTTGAATTTAAAAATTAATCTGATGGGAGCATTTCTGGGGATTCTTCAGCCTCTGTGTCGGCACCTGGGAAATATTAAACTCATCCTGTAACTGCAAATGCATTAATTGGCTGTAAAAACGAATAGTACATTTCCCCCTTTCCCTTATTTCTTTCTTTATATTCTTCTAAGCTGTAGACTCTGTTGTTTTGGTAGTTTGCATTTTTTAGAAGTTTCATGGTTTAAAAACGTTGTTTAATCTACCATTAATGTACTGCCTTTCACTTTCACAGACTGCACTCTTTGTCTTACATTATGGAAAATAAAAGAGATAAATGTAAAATGTTTCACTTTTTATTCATTATTTTTTTCCATTAATATCATAGGAGCTGAGGACACCAGTACCTGGCCCTTCCGCTGAGTGATTTTCTATATTCAGAGCTGAAAAACTTGTTCATTCCACTCAAATCCAAAGCATAGAAAAGTCTTCCTATCAATAATAATTCAAGTCACCTCCTGTTGAAGCCGTCTGCTTATGATGTGGACACCACATCAGACAACGACCATATTAAAATGCATCACTTCAGAAGGTGTCATGCTTCTGGTAAGACACTGTAATGTTTTGAAGAGCAAACCCATGTGATCTATAGCAAGTAATTCTTCAGCTGTGAGTAGGTTGGTATTTGTGCTCAGACTCAAAATGAAAATCTTACATTGCACAAAAAATAGCATTTTTTTGACAGAAATAAAAATATTTAGGTGGATTTGAAACACTATGTTTCAGTGAATCAGTACATTTTGTGTGTTTGTGTGTTTTCTTTTAAATCTAAATAGCTTTTTTCCTTAAAAAAAATTGCAATTTGAAATTGCAAAATATATTTCAAAACAAAAACAAACCTGAACTTTCAAATACGTTCATAGAACTCTTTATTTCCATCCTTTCTCAAAACAAATTTTAGAAGATCCATACTTCCCACAGGTTGATGTAAATTTAAGTGAAAACATTTCTTAATTGACAAATCTTTCACTGCAGGACAAAAAAGGAATTATTAATTCTTATTTTTAGAAATAATCCTCATCTCAGTTCCTTTGCCCTAAATATGATGTTTACTCACAAGGGATTTTACTTCCTGAGATAACCATATATGTATAAAGGCTTTTTTAGAGGATCTCCCCTCACGTGGTGAGAATTTATTTCATACCATTGAAAGGCAATGAATCATTCAAGTTACTTATTTCCATTTTACATTACTTTGAATTCATCAGAGAATTCCATTTTTCTACATACAGCTTTGTTACGTTTCCAAAGGGCTCATCTACACATAATAAGTCTGCATTTTCTACCACTTTTATTACTTTGTGAAACATTAAATAAATTATTTGGTAAAATAAGGATGTATTAATACTGATTTGGTGTTTTACAGACGATTTCCTAAGTCTTCACAAGGATTCATAAACAAAATGAGATAAATATTGTTCTGAAAATTAAAAGGAAGAAGTTCCATTGCTCCAGACTGGAAGAGACAAAAATTTTTAAATGAATAGTTCAGGTTCCTGGTGATAACACACCTACCTGACCTTCAAATCCTACTGCTACAACCACAAAAGTCAAGTGAGCAGCAGTTGTGTGAGATCGTGTACTGCATGGCACAGAGGTGGAGAGGTGAAAACTAGCATCTAAGTTCTCTTCTCAACATGTTGTCAGCGATGTCTTGGACACAATTTTTGGCAACAGGTATAGCCACTCATGGTAGCACTTGCAGCAGCAAAGTATTTCAGCTTCTTTCTTCTACCACCAGTCACGTGTGTGAGGTTACCACAGGCTGGACCAGCACAGCATATCCCTCAAATGGAAAGCTGTTGCCATGAGAGTCACATTCACAATTAAAAGTGTTGTCTGCAAAGAACTGCTGGTGAATTACAGAAATGTCTTTTATTTTTTTAACCCTAAAGTGCAGACAGAGGATCTACAAACACAAGTAACATGCATATCTCTTTAAGAGAAGCTATGTTTTCCCATAAATGCACCTACACAAAGCACTAAATTACTCTTCCAAACAAAGGATACTGCATATCTGAACCACTGCAGAGGTGTGCTTTGGCTACGTTTGAACAAGCTCTCCCAGAGACAAGGAAAGGATGACTCTCTGCTGGGGCTAAGGGGGTGGCCATTGAATAGGGGTGGATTCTAGTGATGTCCTCGTGCACCTGATCACCAGGTTATCCAAGCTGGCTCCCAAACATACTACATTTATGCCAAATATGCTATTTATTCCCTGACTATATCTTACCACTAAAATCCTTCATTATACGTACTGTGAAGCAATGCTAGGGGCTGCTTCACCATTCTCTCACTGTGGTAGTGCAGCAACCAGCCAAGAGGCCGAAGTGGGACATCATGCAGAGAAAAGTAACAGCAGATCAGACGAAAAGGGGTTTTGCCATGTGAAATACCAGACCAGATTAGAAACATGAATGAAAAATGATGAAGGCTTATATATTATCCGTCCTGCAAAAAATATCACTATGCCACACATCTTAACCTATGAAGATAATTGACAAGGGTTTCTGGAGAACAGGGATAAGGCTCAGGATGTCCATGCTCTGTTTCATATTTTGACAGTAAATAAGATTGAATACACTTGGTAAAATGACACACATTAGAGTGTGAATGGCTATTTCTCAACAATTTGTCCATGTTCCCATTTAGATTGTGGACAAAGTCTGAGCATGATCTCTCTATCCTAAAGTAGGTAATTTTAAAAAGTTCTCTATGTGGTGCCTTAGAGATATCTCTTTCTCTGCCCTGTCCAGAAAGAAAAAAGAAAGCTAGTGGCTACTTCGTATGAAGATAACTCCACCGCAGATCACTAATGACCAGGATCTCAAAAAAACGCAAACCTTTGTGGGCCTGCAATTTCCCACATAAGAATTAGCAATAGACTTTCTTCATGGAGACATTTGTAAAAAAGGGGGAAAGGGGATTATCCGAGTTCATTACAGTTCAAGGAGTTCCCAGATTGTGTGACTTGTCCCTAAAATAGAGTGGGACAAGGAGGGACATGGCATTCATTCCCCCCCTCCAGCGGTCTGGCTGTATAAACTAACGTGTCACAGAATGCAATGGAGCAAATATCCCTCCAGTTTTGTACCCATGCAGCCTTCAGAGGAAATATTCTCACCCAATGCAAATCTGTACTCCATAGTGGAGTACAGTGGAGCTTCATTACCTCCAGACAGTTGAACACCACAGGCAGGGCACCAAAAGAAAAGAGGACTGCTGAGTATGAGACCATCATGCCTATCTCAAACATTGCATGGCTGAAAAATTTATGCAATGTATCAGAACGGAAACTACCCATAACCAAGACTCATTCCACCATTCACACTGTATAGCTAGTGGTATACACTGAATTTAGATTGTGTTTCTTTCTTAAGACTAAGAAATACTGTTCTTCCTAGCCAGAATAGGCTACAGGAGTTATGTTGCCAACCATAACATATAAAAGAACCTGTAAAATTACAGTCACACACTAAGCCATATGTCTCACATTTAACTTAATGTTTATCTTGTCATGAAATCCAGCTAGACCATGCCAACATTTTGTTTCATTCATGCTGTCTTCAAAATTGTCTGTTGTTGAGCGAGGAAAATGAAGGAGAGAGAAAATGAAATGAAAGGTTATCTAAACATAAAAAAGGGAACAAGATTCATGTAAATCTCAAAAAATAGGCTCTAAAATAAAAGCATTGTATTAAAGACTCCATCAGCAACAACATTCACCTTACTCCCCTCCCATGGATTGAAGGTTTTATTCCCAATTTCATTTGGAAAATAAGCAATAATTCTAAAATCTGCCTTTTGCACATCTATCATAGAAGTGGACCCTCAACTTCTGATCAACTTTTCTGCTGAAATGTTTTTTGGTATTTTTTCTGCTGAGGAAGTCGCCTTGATATGCTACAGACCTGGTATCAGCCAGCCTCGAGGAACACATGACAAAAATCAATTGCAACGTGAAGAAAAGAGCACAGCTACTTCTTTCAAAATTATCTAAAATACCTGCATTTCCTTCACATTAAGAAAAGCATTTCCTTATGTAAAACACAGCTTACACAACTAAATAATTCATTCATGATGAATTATTTAGAGAGATGTGGACCCAGTATGTTTACAAGTCCCAGGCTGTTTTACAAAAGACGAAACATTTATATAATTGGTCCTCAAAATCTTTTTAAAATGTTCTTACAACATGAGGTTTTTGATGATCAGTACCGTTGGTGTTGAAAGCAAAGCTTTTATAAACTGAGCTTTTGGTGGGAAGATGGGATAAGAGAGAAATGACTAAGGTGATCTTTTCTTAGTAATTGGTGATTATTGCTACTGAACAGATGACTCTTCCAAAAGCCATCCTTTAAGACTTGAGTTATATCAGATACTGTAAAAGGTCTCCAAACCAGACATAATTAAGTCACTGACCTGAGGCATTATCTCCCGGAACAGTCATCTGCCATGTACAGACGAAGGGCAATCCAGACCCATTTCACTATAAACGTCAGCACTTTCCCCCTAGCAATGTGTATTCCACAGTTCCCCAGAGGAAGTAATTTACTTCTAGGAGTAAACCTGCCATTGACAGCCCAAAGATGGCTTTGATAAGTTCATCCTTGCCTCTGTCATGCTCTGCATGTCTCTCTCATCTCAGAGTCTCTGTCAGCTTCCTCTGGGTATCTCGGTGATCAGAAGTCCTCATGGAAATGTTTTTTGCATGTTCTATCAGATCTCCTCTTTCTCTCTCAAAACAATATCTGAAAGCTCTTGCTGACCCTGGTACTGATAGTTCAAAAGCTTTACAGGGTACTCATTTTTTATCATAGGTGGGTAAAAAAGCTGGACAAAATAAAACCCTTAGAAAGCGGGTCTGACTCCACAGGTCACCCTGAATTGAGCAAGTGATTTGAATAGAGATCCCTTCCAAACTGAATCATCCTATGAACCCATCCAATTAACAAAAACAGGATTTGTTATTCGCTTAATCAAAGGGCAAGTAGAATAACAGTCTCAGAAAGAAGCTGACACTGGCTCAGAAGGACAGGCAAGCAAGCTTGTCATTCCTGATACTCCCTTTATCTAGAGTAAACTCAGCCCAGACGAGTCCACAGAAGAGGCACTTATTGCAAGAGAAATAACCTCTGTGCTTTGCCTGGCCTGTCTACCACTGATCCGCATGACTCCAAAGAGTTTCACATGAGACCCAAGGGATAGTGATGTCCTCAGATTTACAGGTTGTAATATAGTGCAGGAGGAAAATAGAAGAAAAGCTCAGGTGCATTGAGAAAAGTTGAATATTTTTTAAACAGTTCTGTTAGCTACATTTATTCATACAATATGCTGACATGTTCTACTCTGAGGGAAGCACCTATACTAGTATGGTAAGGAGACACTTGACTTTGGGAGAGGAAGCAAGGCAGGAGTGCTGATTACAGCCACCTGTATTCCTCATGCCTGCAGGTTACCAAAATAGCTGCAGTCTTACCATCACCCACTCCTATCCCAGCCACAGCTGTCTTTGTATTTTAAACACTGAGGATTCCCACCACAGCCAGAGTTTTGTTACATGCAATGCAAGAATTTAAAAACTGGAGAAAAACTGAACCATTGCTTCTTATCTTCATTCTTTTAGCACTTATATTGTGTTTGTGTCCTTTACTCAGAAACAAAGTCTCATAACTTGTTCCGAACACAGTCACTTAACACCCTCTTTCCTTTGAGCACCTTTCTTCATCTACAGCACGGGTGTCAATCTCATGACTTCTGCCATTCTCCTGCTCCTGCAGCATAACGTGTCACACACACTGCATATGTGATCAGCACTGGCAGGAGCATAGGGGCAAGGAGCTGCTACCTGGTAGAAACAAGGTGTTGGGCCAGATGAAACAAGGTGGAGGGCTGGATTCAGCCCACAGGCTGTGAGTTTGACACCCCTGATCTACAGTGTGTTCCTCATCTTTGATCTACCACCTGATAATGCAACAGATACGCTATGTTGCACTGCTGATTCTGGCATTAGATGTGTCCTAATATAATCTCACCAACATATTTCAGGGTCTCCCATCACCACTACATCTGGACCGCCCAGCTTATTGTTATGGAGACTTCAAAGTTCATAGTAGAAAAAACATATATATGCTAAATGTAATTTCACCTTTGTAAAACCCCTGTTGAGAGCTTGAATATGTCCTGGGAGGCTGTAGAGAAAAATGGATAAATCTCTTTGAGCACAAAACAACTCTTGTGCAGCAGCGACTCCAATGCTCCTAATTCAGCAGGGATCTCAACATCTGCTGTTTAGTAGTCATGGTTACATCCCCGTCCCTGATGCAGGTCACTGCCACCTTGTCAGGTGCTACCATGATCATATAGACACACCCTAGGACAAACAGACTTTCCAAGTCATCCTACATGGTCTGTTCCAACCTCTATGGTCTGTTTATGGCTCTAGAGAATGATTAACTTGGCAAGGATACTAATTAACTGGGTATGAGGGCCCTTGCATGTCTGAGGTAGAGTCTGGCCATCTCACAAATGGCCACAGAGCACAGCTGATCTAGCAGCTGCCAAAAACAAAGAAAAGCCATTCTCCCCACCACCAGAGCCCTAAGTGTGTTCAGCATGTGCTGCTGTACACAAGAGGGTTATGCTTTTGTGTATTTTTAGTTCAACTAGCAGCGACTATTTCTGCATTCCAGTTTCTCATGCCGAGTTATCCCACCTTGTTTCTCAATTAGGGTATTATTATTAGCTACATTAAACCAATGAGCTTCTCAGCATGATAAGTTTAATAAAGCACTAATGTCACCCACTACCAACGCAACTAACCTAAAGAAAACAAGGCCTAATTTACAGCGCTACTAAAAATTAGCAAGTCTGCTGATCATTTCTCACAAGGCTTTTTGACTTGTTTTTTTCAACAATCTTTCTTTTATCTGCATAATAGAGAATTGATGAAATCCAAAACCTATTCCTCGCTTTCCAAACATGAAAGACGAATGTTTTTCACGTAACTTTCTGGAATTATTATTTCTCTCCATTTTGGTCCAACCTGCAGATGCTAGTTTCTTGCTGAATACAATAGCCTTGCTGAAATAATGGAAATAATGTCTCTCTACCTTGTCCTTCTTCTGCCTCTCAGTGTCTTTGCTGCTCAGTTCCACAAAGACAAGGAACATTCTGGTGGTCGTGATGTCCAAGGGAAAAACAGCAGCATGACTTTGATCTGCCTATAGCAGCCAACAAAAGCTTTTCAACTGATGGGGTTCAGGCTTCTACATCTTCCTCAAACAACAATCTCTTCACAGTGTTATGCATTATCTTTGTTTCTGAAAGACTTTTGTGTGGGGGGGTGAATCCTGCTGTTTCTGAGGTCAGTAGAAAGCATCCTATAGCCTCCAGTAGTGAAAGGGCTGAGTAGCTGTTAGAGCAAAGCACTCTAGAACACAACACAATGGAACTATATTTTCTCTAACATCTTCTCAGGCAAACTGAACCCTTACACAGCTTAGCTTAAAGACAGCTGCAAAAGAAGAGGGAAACAGAAAACAATGAGACGACATGGACAGAAAAGAGAAGTTTTCATCTGAGATTTTAAACCAAGATAGGCAGGCAAAGAAAATAAATAGGGCTGTGCTTCTGTGTGGTGTAAAATAGATTTATGTAGTGTAGTGTACCCTGTAAGCATCTGTAAGAAGAGTCACTTGCAGTAGCAGATGCTGCTCAGCTCTAATGAAATCCCACAGAGAACCTCATATCTTAAGATGTGGGATAGTTGGGTCTTAATAGTACAGAAGAGCTGTGCAGATGTAAGTTAGTACTTACTGAACTCAGGTACTCAATCACACAGAGAGTAAGCAGTTGCTACAGGTATTGGCAGCTAGCAAGCCTGCATCATAGACTCAAATCCTGTAGCTCAAAAACTCAGTTCTCTGCAGAAGTCAAAATGCCAATGTCAAGAACCTAAATTTTACTAGATTACACAAATCCAGAAAGGTGGTATACAAAAGGATATGGTCCTCCATAACTGCATATTGTCTCATGCTTTCCCATCACCTCTAAAACAAATGGGAGACTTTCCTATGCAAAAAAAATCAGTTCAGCAGTTGTTTCATGCAGACATCCTCAAAGCTGACACTCACAAACAAAGAACCTATTTAACTAGACCATGAGGTTACACCATCTGCAAGCATCATCTGCCCACAATAAGGTCAAGCCACTGAGAGGAACAAGAGGCTATGAGTGAAAGGAGAAACGATTATATAATACGGATGGAAATATTCATACTGAAACACCCCACTTGTAGAGGACTCAGTGGAAGGAAATACAGCTCCTTTTGCTCTGTTCTTTATGAAATCATTTTCAGAAAATAGGATTGCTTTTCCTACTGCCACAGTGGTTTTGGCAGTATGGGTTGATAAATTGACAGAGATACAAACAACATTTCACTAAAGCCACATCCTTCAAGTAATTCTCATGTTCTTTTGAGCCATAAAAAAAGTAATGAAACACTGCTTTCTAGCCTCAGATATAAATGCAATGTAAGCAGCATGTTAGGAACTATAATTACACATTATAAGATGCTAACAGAGCCCAATTCTTTCCCAGTCACCCAGATCTGGATAGAAATGCAATAGGAGAAATTTGTTTGCCCAACTATCTGGACAAAGAACCTGACGCTCCCCAGGTTGCTAAATAGTGGTATCAGGGTCTTAATAGCACAAGAAGTCCCTACAAAACCAAGTTACACTAAGAAAGCCCTGTTTGTCATTGTGCTGCATGCTGTGAATCCTTAAAAGCCACATGGTTACGAGGATGTCAGAATTTGAAATTTCCATGCAAAGAGAGGCAGACATTAATTTATTGCACCACCACTGCCATACATTATCGATATAGGTCTGTGGTATAAAGAATCATATCTGCAATTCCTCCTTTAAAGTCCAATAGAGAAATCTATGAGAACGCCACATAGCTAAGAAAAATCAAGAACAAAAGTAGGTAAGTATATCTACTAGACACAGATCTGAAAGTACAAAAGCAAGAATTTGGTAAACACATATACCAGCAGAAGCTCAAACTAGTGCATGAGCTGTCTTAAAAATACTATCCTAAGGATGAGAAAACATAACAAGTATCAAGGACACATTAGAATATTGTATCCATCTACAGTACTTCACAGTAGAGTAAGAGAAGAAAACCTTGTGGATCTCTTTGGGTCTACTGAAGATAAATTTAGGTTTTTCTGTGGATGCTAGCATGACCAGAATTACTCTTTAGCTGACACAGCCATAAAAATTGTTTATTGCAGTACTGAAACATAGACACATCTGAGGTGTGGGTGCTCCCAACAAAAAGAAACCACAACAAGGCACATATGAAACCAAGACAAATGTAGAAATACCATCAGATTTCTGGTAGGTTTGTAGAAGAAAAAGAGACAGCACACGCCTCCCCCTTCTCACAGGGATTCTCTTTTGATCTGGGATAACACATGGATGTCAGCAGCATCTGAGTGCAGAAAAGAGAGAAATTCTCCCTTTCACACTTTTTTGGGATGCTTTGTCTGCTGCAGTGAAACAAGGAAGAAGTAAAACTGCTGAATAACAGAGTTATTAACATTGCAGGCATTAATGATAGGATTAGAGAGAGAATAAAATCATATCGTTTTGGATTTGGAAGAAGCCAACTTCTGACTCACTTACTCGACAGGTTGAGGTCAGGCATGTCATAATGTTGACCTTCTGGAGAAGGACTCTGATCAGCCCAGCAGCCACAACTTCTCCAGTAGTTAGAGCCCATTACGTCCTGGAGCAGTGTTAGCAAAGGTCATGCTACATTACAGGCCCTGCTTTCTCTACAGCATGTCAGGCATTGCCAGAGTGCAAGAAAGAGAGGTGGATACAAAGAAGCTCAGAAGAAATACACGAAAAGTGGGACACCTACATTACTCAGGATTCAGGTTCTTAGGCACTCTTTTCTTAATGCCTTGCAGCTGTGCCTCTGGGAAACAGACTCACCGTCTGTCTCACCAAGCTGAGGAGGGAAGGTTTTAACTTATGAGCAAGGAAGCTGATGGACCCCCAGGAGATGGAGAGCAAAGATACCAGGAGCTTTTACTGCCCAAGCCAACGGAATAGAAAGAAGTTATAACTTTTCCAAATGCTGGTGGAGGTGTGCACTAGATGAACACAAAGGTCCATATTAGATGAGCAAGGGTATGATTCAGCCTTGAGGAGAACCTGCCAGAACCAGGCTGGTCACTCAGGAAGATGAATATTGGCAAGAAAGATTTTTCCTAATCTGGTATGTGCAGACCACATCTCCTGTTAATTTTAAGGGTACCAAACAGATAGGGAGCATCCAAGCTCTGATGTAAAGATCTCACCCTCCCTTTATTCAGTGAGGAAACTCTTAATTTCTGTGGTTATGTGTCTGTCTCATTAAGCATCAAATCTAGCCAATCACCACATAGTGTAAAGGGAAAAAAATATAATATTAGAATAGGGAAAATCACAGAGTGTGATTACTGAATGGTGTAATAAATAACTGTTTACACATAGCTTCAATATAAAATGAATAGCTTTGTTAAACTAAATGCAAGGTACAACAATCATCAACAAAGCATCCCTTGCTTCAGGTTTCTACAGATTAGGATCTGGAAAACAGCAGCTTCCTTACTTAAAATAATAATAATAATTTTTACAGAAAAGAAAAAACCCTGGCTGCAGCATTTCAGAAATCCCTGTCTCAACCTGTTGGCAAACACTGACTTCAACTATTGTATAAGTCTTTTTTTCTGTGGGTGACTAATGAAAATAAAGATCCGGATTTTAAAAGGTGCTTAGTAATATCATTAGATATAAAAATAGCTTTTTTACTTAGAACAGAGCTAGTGAGCAACACTAAGTGGGCATCAAGAGACCAGCTCTTAACAGCAACACACAAAGCAGAGGAAAGATTGTGTTCTCTTCCATTACTAAACAAATAAAATATAATAGACCAAGCCATAAGGCAAAATGAAAAAAGTGTCTCCTAAGCTTTCCAGTTTAAACTAGGGAAAAAATTGTGAGGGATGGAGGGAACTAAGCATTAAAAATAAGTTATCTGAGGTTGGGAACATCTTTACTACTTACACGGATATAGACTCAGTGACCTGACTTTCCATAAACAGCCAGTCCTCTACAGAGGATTTTTACATCAAAGCAGTCCTCTCTAAAATATCAACCTTTCCTGTCTTTCTCAGGGCCCTTTCTCAGAGAAGTTTTGCAGCTTTGTAGTAATCAGAAGTATGTATGAGTTTTAGCTTCCCCTTAACCATCTGACCACAGCTAGTAGCAAAATAGGACTGCATAGGAATACATGCAGGGTGTTAACGTGTAATCCCCAAAGTCCTTTGACCTTCATTATTTGCTTGCACTGATGACAGGATCACTGCTCCACGCCTTGCTGACGTGCCTCTTAATAATGCACTTTACATCTCTGCAACATGTATAAACGGGATTTTGATTATTTTACAAGTATCTCAGTGTCAGAAGCAACATTAGGTTTGTGCTCTTTTAATAGACGTTTTTACAGGCATTTTTATTCTCTCTCTTATTACAAAGGAGAAATTGCAAGATTTAAATATTCCTTAGATTTGAAGCTAACCTCATGTCTTGCACAGTAATACACCACGCAACATGGCCAGGCTAGTCTGGTGTCTTGAGGACTGTAGCCCTACAATGCCTCAGTTTAAATAATGTAAGTATCCAAAGTCATCCTCTCCAATTAAGCTTAGTGTTCAGGAGCATTGTTATTAACATGGATCAAACAGCCCTTTGTAGAGAAGACCTGTTGTGATGAAAAGGTCAGGTTCCTAAGGAGACTATTTTGCAAATCAAAGCACTGATTACAAACAATTATCTGTGCTTTACTTCTTCATACCTTGTCCTATCAAGTTCCCTTGCAATGGGACATAATTCCCAGGTAATTTTTACACTTCTACACAAGAAACAGACATGAGGTCCTGCCTATACAAATTCCTTGTTTTCCTGTAGCTTGCAGGAGGAGGAAGCATATAATCAGGGAGAAAAGGTGGGTTTAGTTCTGGCTTCTGCTCTATACCTATAATCAAGATTTATCTTTCAGCTCCTGCTGATTTTAAGGGGATCTGCTGGCAAGTAGCAAAACACAGGATTCTGACCAGAAAGCCCTGTGATTTTCAGATCAGGTTTAGTATGAAAGACAGGTGCCTCAGTTTTTACATTACTTGTTATTGGGTCATGTCCCCACAGTATAAATAGGAAGCACAATTATAACTGTAACATAGCATGGGACAGGCTCAAAAGCCTTCTTTTAAAATGTTTACCATTATTAAAGACAGAATCATTTCAAGCCATACAGATAAGGATAATTTGAGGAGGATAAGGGCAGATCAGGGCATCAGACAGGAAGAAAAGGGTTTTAGAGGAGGTAAGGACAGCTAAAGCAGCTCTCTTTCTCCCTGCTGCTGACTAACTAACTAACTATAGTTATGTGGAAGTGGAAAGAGCACTCCGCAGTCATTACATAGCAAATGCTTGCCACTTGATTTAAACTCTAGTTTATTCTTATTCTCTCCTCCTTCATGCTCCTCTGACGTGAACATTCTGATGCACACATATTTGCCTGCACAAGGACACTCCGTGGTTTTGGATTTGTTCTGTTTAAAATGACAAGGACTGTCCCCATATGCCTTTGGATTAGAGCTACTCTTCCTACCTTTTTAAATGTACCCAGTAAATGCTTTCTCACACACAGGTTAAGTGAGCATCTCTTACTGCCTGGCCATCACACCCACCTCTTTAAGAGCCTTTTATTTTTTTTTTCTTCTTCAAAGGAATAAAGGTTTAAAAGCAATGTTTTTATGTATACATATATGGACAGGTATGATTGGATTGTTGTTTTAATCATTTAGTCTGGCTTTAAAGCACTTAAGATAAATGTACCAGTTGTGGACTACAGCGAATAGTCTTGGCTGTTCAATACACCTCTCTGGTTTACAGCTGATAAATATGATGAGAGAGATTTATTTGTGGAGTGGGCAGAGAAAGAAGTGCATTGTCGCATGATTTTTTTTTTAAGGGTTATTAATTACTGTGTCAACCTTTAATCTGCTGCTGCTGTCCACTTTTATATTGGAAGGACAGCCACTCAACACTGATCACTTCGGGTTCCCCAATCACCCCATTTTCTACTAACCTTTCTGAATATTATTTATTATTCCTTATGTATCTGGATGGAGGAGAGAGAGAGTATGGCAGAGATGGGAAACATGAGCCGGAAAACATGCTTGACTTGAATTGTCATCACACTGCCATTGGAAGGAGTGAGCTGGAAAACTAGCAACAAACACTTGCACACAAACACACGCCAGGCACACACCACATCCATCACAGGGAGTTTGTGAGCAGCCTGCGAGTCTCTTACCTGGGTTATCTGGGATCCCTCTGCAGTGCACCTCCCTCGGCTCTCTCTCCCCTGTTTTTCCCTGCTGTGGGGAGCAGCAGGGTCTGTGCTGGTGCTGTGGCAGGGTGACAGTGCAGGTAGGGAACGACAGGCTGCTGGCTGCAGTCTCTGCTGCCGGGTTCTGGCTCCTGCCAGGGCTGCTGCTGCTGCTGCTGCTCCTGATGATGCCGAGGAGGAGGAGAGCTGAGTGAGGAGGAGGAGGATGCTGGCGGTGATGCTGTTGCTATGGTTACCCAACTCAGTGGCGGTGGCACTACTCAATGCAACAGCTGCCCCAGCACTCAGATGATCTCGGTACCCATCACGGTCAAACAGACCTCAATGTACAGGCACGGGTAATTCACCCCAGAGCCCTTCCAGAGGGACAGTGACTGTGGGGAGGATGGAGGTCGCTCCATGGTACAACACTCAGGCTCTGGGAAAACAGATGGAGCGATACACCCAAAATGTTTGCATTCTACACTTGTGGGTAATGAGCTCACTGCCCTGCAAAGGTCAAACACCAGCTTCTAGGAGGCCAGACTTTCATTTTTCAGGGGTGCCTTGCATTTTTATAAGGAAGTGAACAAAACAGCAAAGCAGAGGAGGGGAATAATTTTCAAAGTTCCTGCTTTAATGCAAATTTAAACTTTTTCTCTTTTAAACTGAATGTTAACCCTCTTTTTCAAAACACAACTTAAACCTGGGAATTTACTGTCTTCTTGTATAAAGGTGTTTTTTTACATAGAGAAATCCCTTTATGAGTGAGTTCCTTGTGAGAGAGAAAAGTGCTTCTTACCACAAAACAGCGAGAAAAACCTTTCTGAAAGGAGCCCTCTTACACAGCCAAGGATATTAATACTTTCATGCCTAATTGCATGAAGCAAATGAGCTGAACTTTGCCTTTCTCTTGGGATTGGAAAATAAAAAAAGAAAAAGATCTCAGGTGTCTGGATTGCCACATGATCAAAATGTGGGTTCCTAACTGAGAGAGACAGGTGAAATCAAGGCATTCAGTTGCCATTTATCTATCAAATACGCATGTCTTGAGGCTTTCATTTTGCACTGGAACATCACAAGGCACAGCAAGGTCATAACAATCAAATGTCACTTCCATCCAAAAATGTCAGTGCAAAGCTGCATAACATTCATAAGCCATGACAGTTCTTTCAAGAGCTGCTACTGTCTGCAGGACATCATGAAGCCCTGTCTAAAACCTACTGAAAAAGAGAAATCACTGGTGGAAATTTTCAAAAGGGTTTTGCTTCCTACTGCCAGTGCTCTGTTTAGAAGATGTGAATGTTTAAGAGCAGTGGATGCTCAGATAATATGAATCTACAAGCTTGAGCTACCAAGAAGATAGAGTGTGTTGTTTCCTATTGAAGTATCAGACCTGGAAAATCAATTGTAGGAGATGTGTTGTCGGCTCCTCTTCTGAAGGTGTTCTAGAAGACAGTATCTCCACACCATCTTCACTTTAACAGTCAAGATATGGTTCATATAAAGGTATTTTCCATATAACTCACTATGGGAGACCCTGGAACTACTCAGCTGAGGAGCAAAATGTGCCAGCCAACATACATTGTCAGACCTCCTTGGAATAGCTTCTCATTTCCCAGCTTCCATGGATCTTACAAAACTAGTCATCATATACACCATTCTTCTTATTTATTTTTTAATTAATATTCTTTTAGGCAATAACTGTGATCTCCACTCAGAGACTATTCAAATAGTTGACTCAAAGGGCCTTTCTACCACTCAAAAAATGAAATAAGTAACGTGATCTATTTCAATCTTTAAAAACATCATGGTGTAAAATTAGACAGTACTCTGAATCCTTTCTCAAGAGCTAAAAAAATACTATTTGGTGCATGTATGGTCCAGGGGATGCCCTGCTGTAATTTTTGGTGCAGGAGAAGACAATCTCATTGCAGTAACCACTATGAGTGAATCTAAATCACCCACTCCATAACCAACTCTCTGGCTGCAAAATTACTGAAACCACAAACAGATCTTATTTCTGCTAAATCAGGGAATGTACTGCAAAATATAACTGCTGAGATATGCATAATCAGCTTGTAAAGGTATATTTTCCATCTTTGCTTTTTATGGCTATATTTTGAGAGCTGCATCTCTGATTTCAAGAGCACACATAAGAACAGCAGAAGATAATTGGCCCCTTTGGCTTCAGGTGTTTTGGCTCAGCATGGCTATGTCACACCACTGAGGATGTGCCCACCTTAATACTCTTATTTGTGCTAGTTTGCAACACCGAGGAAAAATCGACCTCTAAGGACACGCAGAGCCCACTAAAACCAATAGCTCTTATACCTCACTGTCTAGACCTCACAGAGTGCACATCTTCAACTGTGTCAAGGGAGTACATAGTGGATACAAAGCCCTAACAAAACAAAACCAAACCCAACCAAACTAAGAAAAAAGGCAAAAAATATCATTTGACCTCAACGATGCAAGGAGGTCCTGCATGATGGGATAAATGACTTACACTAGTTCACTGGGGAAGTTAAGTCAAGTTACAATATGTGAAACATTAATTTCATAAGTAGATATGATTCTATAAAGAAAGGACACATCACAGCCATATTTGACAGAGCCTAGAGGAGAGGCTGAATTTTCAATCATAGCTTTCATTTTTAAGCCAGAACTTAGGTCATATCGTCCAGCCCTGCTTAGCAATAAATGATCCCTCAACACATCTGAAATGGTAGTAGAGATCTGTGTTTATGTACCTTAGTCATCTCTAGAGTATTTTCACACTTTAAATACTGAAGAGAGGTAAATCAACTTAGCCTAACACAGACTTGTAAAACAAATCACTTAAATTTTTCTTTTCTTTTCTCTGCTGTTAGAAAGATACCAAGGCTGACTAACTTAGCCATACTTATCTATAATATTCTGAGAGAAGGCAAATCCCATCCCTAACTCTTGTTTGGAAGAGCTATCTCACCAAATTAGGTGTCTGAGCTCTGATACCTGTCAACAAAGATTAAAACCAAAACATACCTTCTGGTAATGCCTTCTTAGCTGTCATTTTAACCCCACAGGTGCCTGGGGTTTCAACAATGAAGATGTGTGTGCCTGGTTAGCTGCTGAAAGCTTCAAGACTGGATGAATTCTCAACAGCACAGACATCCTTGAACACACTTGGTGTCCCAGAGTCGAGTATAGGCAGCAGATGTCATATTCTATATTCTTTATACAGAGCCTTTGGGTTATTTAATAATAACCTGAAGCAGATATTCCCATTAGGTAACAGAGTACCTAGTAGATGTTCAGGGGAGCAGTCCATCCTGCAAGGTCCACATTGGGCTGCAAACCATTTATGCAAGCTATAGACTCCTTTTTAGTCTGTTATTCTACACTACTTGAGCTGTAGTGTAATAGTGAGCCTACTAATTCTGCTAAGAGTAGGATAGAAAAAAATATTATTACATTAATTAAAAAAATCTCAATACTGCAAAATTCCCCAGGTACTTGAATGTCAGCACATAAAACCTTACACAATAAAGCATAAGCATGTGAGTGAAACACACATACGACAAGGAAGCGAGTGCGTCTCAGACAAGCTGTCTTACGTGGTAGGGAAAGACGGCAACAATAAACTTCCACCTGGAGCACCCAATGAGTGGTAGCAGGTGGAGACCACATCCTAGCTGCAGCTTCTTGAAGCTCTGAGACACAGTCTGCAGCATGATAACCCTGTGACAGCTCATGTGGATGTGTAACGTGTCAACACCGTGGCTGGAGCAGAAGGTAAGGACAAACACATGCTTCAGGCTAGCAGCAGGAGACACCACAGCTCTGTAGTTAATAACAGAGAAAGTTAAGCTTCTCTTTTGCTTAACCGAGAAGCTGAATTTGCCTCTTGGTTGTGATGCAGAGTTTCCACTGACTGTTTCTTTCCTACTCAATCTTTATAATTTCAGGGAAAGGTAAGGTCCAAAGGGAAAGTGCCTGGCCCAAAAGAACATGCAGCACTGTAAGTCTTGGGGCTTTGATTTCTTCTGGTTCCTAGATACGCTCTTAGAAGCATTCAGATGGCTATAACCCTTTTAAGAATCATTGCATCATATTGGTTCCGCAGGATTTGAAACACCCTCTGATGCGAAAGGCAACACAGTCTCACATAATCCACTTTCATGCTATGCAACAAAAAAGCAGTTAAGCAAAAGTAGAAAAACAGGAAAAGGAATAAGAAGATGCCTTTCTTGCAGCTCTTCGATAAAATATGCCCAGAATTGTTAACTAATTGTCAACTTGCTGGTGACAGTCAGAGCTCCATCATTCATGCCCCATCATTGGAAGTGTTCAAAGCCAGGTTGGATAGAGCTGTAGGCAGCTTGATCTAGTGGAAAGCGTCCCTGCCCATGGCAGAGGCATAGAACTAAATCTCTAAAGGTACCTTCCAACCCAAAACATTCTATGATTATAATAAACATAACAGACTCTCAGGGAGCACCACAGTATAAAGGTGTTTTTAAAATCTCATAGCATTTTTTAAATCACAGGCTTTTAAAATTACGCTGCATTTTCATGTATGATACAGAAGAATGAATAGAAAATATTACAGCACTAGCAAAGGAACAATCACTTTTATTATCAAGCATAATTTATAATTTTAAGTATGTATTTCATGCAAAAAAACATACAGTATAATAAATAGAAGGATCACAAAGACAAAAATAACTGTATCCAAGAAAAGCTTCAAGAACATAAGCTTGTACTTCTTACAAGTCCTTACACTTATCCTAACCTCAAGCCACAGAGTCCTCATTCAACTGCTATCCATTTATTTGTTTGATTATGCCATTCCATTTGCAATCCAGCATCTTACTTGTCACAGCCGACTTGCCAAGTAAACAGCTTTGCTCTAAGTAAGAAAAAGCTACAGTAACTCACAGTGCTTTTCTTACCTGGAAGGCAGTTCAAAATTTCTGTCTTCTCATTCACAATTATTGAAGACTGCATTCTAGATAGAAACTAAGCACATTTCAGATGCATAACATGGTACAAACATCTGACAGGATGTTTGAAGGAACTACAGAAGTATTAGGAATTCAAAACCAATTTCCAAAGTGTCTTTGTGTACCATAGAACAAAGTTCTGCAAAATAACATATCTTCTGACAGTGAAATGTGGGAATGAGGGATAAACACATTCTGGACATCTTTAAAAAATGGCCAGTATCGGGTATTGACTTAAACACATCTTTCTGGGGTCCTCTGCTAAACGCAGGATTTTAGTTTGGAGTTAAGTTTCTTATCTTACCAATGACTGAAGCAAAAAGTGAAACCAAGCACACAAGGTAATCATCCTCCATCCTCAGATTTATGCCTGTGGTGAAGGGTATAATTTTATGAATAACCAAGCCCAGACCTGAAAGATAATGTTACAGACAGCCTCAGGAGCTGTAGAGCACATCGCTCACCACTGCAATACCTCACAGAATCATAAACAACCGTTATGTTTCTAAACACCCCTACAGATAAAGGTTTATCACTGCTATTTATGTTGTGCTTGAAAACCAGACATGGACTTTCTTAGAGGCACATACACAAGCAGCTGAGACTTTCTGAAGCTCGGTGCTGAACTCTCTGAAGACTGGAACAAATTGCCCAGAGAGGCTGTAGAGTCTCCATCATTGGAAATATTCAAAACTTGATTTAACATTGTCCTGGGTAACTTGCTCTAGCTGATCCTACTTTGAGCAGGGTTATGGACAACCTGAGCTCAACAGGTGCCTTCCAATGTCAACCATTCTGTAAAAACATGAACAAGTCCCACAGCCCACTGCTTCCACCATGCATTCCACAGATTACTGATATACACCCCCTTAGCTCATCCACTACTATTCTCTTCCTTAGTTTTACGCATAGCCTCCTTTTCCCCCTGGCATACATATTGCCATACACTCCTCATGCACATCTATCCCTGTCAACCTACAATGTCCTAAACCCAAATCATCTGGTCTCTTCCTAGGTCTCTTGCTACCTCCTAGACAGCCCTCTCCCAATTTTGTTCCACAAATCACAAGGGCATCTTCTTCCCCTATTTAGCACGGGCACAGTGCAGGGAGCTTTTCTCCCACCTTGGGTGTCCCACCTCCCAGCTGGTGTCCCACCTTGGATCTAGTCTAACTTATAGCATCCCAGAAAAAAAGAAGGCAATTTGCAGAGAAATCCTTATTTGACGCAGACTGGAAAGCATCCAGTACAGTCAGCATGTCTGACTGTACTTTAGCTCTTTAACTCCAGTTGCTGACACCAGAAAACTCTGCTTATTCAAATGTTTATGGGCTGTCTTAAGATAGAAGTTCTGAATGATGGGCACAACAGAAAGACCATTTCTTTTTCCTTTTTTTTTCTTTTTGGAGCATCTACTTCCAAGCATATGAGTCCAAATCTTCCAAAAAAAAATCGTAAAATCAATTTATAATGTGGTTAAATCTGAGTATTTCTCCTAGATACTTTTACGGAAACAGCTAAACTACTTTGGCTGCAGTCTTCCAAAATTAATTCAGTGCAAGGCAGATGCCGCTACATAAAGAGTTTCAGCCCAAGCAATTAATATACAGCAAAATTATAGCACTGAAACCTATAGTATTACTATAAGAAATGCTGGACAACCTTAACAACACTCATTGGTATCACTTCCGCCTAAAATACATATTAATTCACTAGGCAGCCAGATGGGCTTGTTTGTTTAAGGCTCTTCCCTAGCAGTTTTCAGCTTCTTTTTTATATACATCTTTTATAATGCAAAATAACAGTTGGCAGGCAGTACTAGTAGTACCTTGTTATCAAGTGGAGTTTGCATATAAAGATTTAAAAAGTAAAATTAGAACCAAACACTTGTCTAAAATTAATTCCAAAAAGCTTCACTTTGCAGCCTTGCAAGCAGAGGAGAGACATCATCTTCATTTTTGTCTAAGCAAACCTGGTACAGATAAGCTACACGTGCTTGAGGAAATTTCTATTTACAGGCAGAAGATGGACAGAATGGCAAACAGCTTACTCAGATATGCTTGCATGCAACATTTTATTCAGCCACTGGATGGCAATCTGTTGCACAAAACCCAAGTGACTGGTAAACCAGCACTTTCAACAGTGATGGAGATTAATATTTGAGATGTGAACACCTGGTTTAAACTGCTTTAAGTGCTGACCTATTTCTTCCAACCACCATATTCTTTCTATGCCACTGACATTCTAAAGCCCATTTCCACAGTGGTAAGATGGAAATTGCTAAAGACGTTATTGTCTTCCTTGGCTCAAGGTGGAAGTGCAATTGTAAAAGAGGTAAGATCAGGAAAAAATTAATCTCTAAACTGTTCTGACAAATCTAGGCAAAGCAAGATAAGATGTCATCATCCAGACTGGCAAGTCCCACCTGTTGATCACAGTTCTATAGACTTCATTGGAACAAAACCCGAATAGGATATTTTCAGTGTCCCAACTATTCCTATTAATGACAGAAGCTGTTAGTAGATGTTTCTTTCCCTCATATTCAAAATGGCTTTCAGCATATTGGTCATTTATAGTGTCATGAGGCGGAAGTAGCTCAATGTAGAAACTTTTGAGGCATGTCTACATAGCAGACACCTTTAGAAAGACTTACACAGCTATTGAATGGAGTGTAAATGCAGAAGTATATTGCTTATGTGAACCTATTACAAGCAGAGATACATACCCATTAATTCCCTCTCTCACTACTTTGTGTTACTAGTCAACTTGAAGCTTCAGATCCTCCCTCAGCATAGCAAGTCAAGTTAATAAGTTTGTAACAGCTAAAATAGAGCAATCTAGAGGATGGTAGAGAGGAGCAATGAACCTATAGCCAAAAGGCCATGAAGATGACATATACCATAAAGCTGATTTTCTCTGTTCTGACAGGGCAGCAGAGCATGCTAGAAGCACAGATCAAAATAACACCTTCACAAGAATTAATGATTGAGACACTAGGTCTTCCTTCTTTCATCCTTTAAATGGCTAAAATCTCATGAGATCTCACTTTAAAAAATAAAATTAACAAAGGATTTCTAGTGTTAAAGTAAATTTCGTTTCTACTCTTCCTGTGTCTAAATCAACTCAGACAAGTGTCCGTCCCTTCGTTACCCTGCCACAGCCATAGCAATACAGCTGCTGTGTAATAGATGTGCACTAAAGAAAATGCACGCCCTACACAGCATAAGAGTTAGTGAGATGCTGGAGATAAGATTCTAGGAACCTTCTTTTATTATTCTGTAGTGCAGCCACTGGCTCATTTTCAGGGGAGCTTTTCCTTTGATGCCTGCTTTAATTTTCTTTGTTATTTTCAGGGAAGGAATGAACTGGAAAATCAAATAATATATTGGGAATCTTTGGGTGGAGAGAAAAAAGATAGTTCATGTAGAAAGGTGGGAGTTCATTTCACCAAGACTTCTTGAAGTGCCTTACACATTTTGAGCTTGCCTATGTAATTTGATGACTGGAGGCAGAAAATAACTTACCATTCAGAGCACAGTTTCTGAATCTTGGTCTTTCTAATCTTAGAAAACCCATAGATCACAGTTATGTAGTGCCAAAGAGTGAGTTCTCACCTTTTCCTTAGGTGGCTGGACAAATTAGTTGAAAGAAATTAAATCTACCTGCTTTGTAGAGCTAAATTTTAATAAAAAAATCTCCTCTCTTTGCACACAAAAACAAACAATGTTTATGAAACACACGCGTTGTAACCTTAAGATAAATATTAAGGATTTTCATAAAAGGGGGCTATGCAAAGTATATGGTGCTCTTTGCTCTGTGATAGTTCAAATAAAGGTGAAAGATATTATCTTGAATAAGAAACCACAGAACTGTGTCTTCCTATCAGTGTAGACATCTACTGCTCTTCTTATACCTTATTATTTGCTGAAGAGAAAATGAGAACTACTACAAGTCTGAAGCAAGCAATAAACCATAGGTTCAGAGCACAGTTGTAGGGCTTCAGGGATCTGCCATAGCAAAGGATTTATAATGAAGTCCACAGGTACATAATTCAAACACATTTTCTCCTCTTTGTTTGTCAGTATACTTCTATTGAATATATGACAACAAGAGTCAATGATAATTCATGCCACCAAAAGTTTTATTGCAAGGTGGAGGACAAAGACTGAGTAGATGTGGAGACAAAGCTAATCTGAGATGATGACAACACAAACCCTTCTCACTGCATTTCCCAGCAATATAGGCATATCGTTAACACTGAGACCGTACAGCCTTGATATTTATAGCTAAAGATATTTGAATTACAGCTAGTTGCTTTTGACATAAACAATGCAGGTTTTGGTTTCCCAGTAAACTGACCCACCCAGCAGAACTCATGTTCTGCATTCAATCAGTTACAGAAAATACTGATTAAGAAAAGACATTATTCAGCTCTAAAGGAAGAAGAAAGAAAATTGTTGAGGATTTCCCGTGTAGATTTCTCGTTATTCTTGAGGAACAGCTGCCATACACCTTGTATGAGTTACCGAGTTCAGTGGATGACTGCAAAGTCTGGATGTACGTGTGACAGAAGGAATGGCACTTATGGACAAAACCATATTTTCGTTCCCCCTTTCCCATTCCACTCCAGGAGATATAATCCCCGCCAGCACTAGCAGCAACAGAGCCTTAATCAGAGCCAAAGCCCCAGGAACAGCTCCGTCGTCAGAGTATATTTTATGGTCTTCCTGCCACATGAGTGCAAATAGGAAACTATGTGCACACAACACAGCAGATGGTGTAGGTTGGAGCGTGAGGCACCTGGCACAACTCTACCCACAGCAGCATCATGGCATAAAGTCAAGATTATTGTTATAGATGAATCCAGCAACCAAGAAGAACTGCATAACATGGCTGTTTCAGACACTGCTATATCCTTGGAATCATCGATTCAGTGTAGAAGAATAGGAAGAAAAAAAAAGCAGGAAACAACAGAGGCTGCAGTTGATGGACTGCAGAAAAGGCTCAGGGAGTCCTGGTAGACAGTGAACTCAACAGGGCTCCATCCTGTGTATCAAAGAAAGGGATTACCCTTCCCCTCCTCAGCACTCTTCATACCAGTGGAATGCCACATCTGTTTTGGTCCCCCAGTACAAGAACATGGATAAAGCAGAGCAAGTTCAGCAAAGTGCTACAGGGATAGTAGGATCCAAAACACTTGCCCAGTAAGGAAAGCGTGAGGGGCTTCTTCAGCCAGAATAATTTACTGCTTAGCATGGACTGTTTAGGAGTCAGCAGATCCCAGATACCTATGGGGAGATGTCTTCAAGATGATGGAGAAAAGTTCTTCGCAGTGATGCATGGTAGGGGGACAAGAGACAATAGGCATAAGCTTAAATAAGAGAGATTCAGACTTTTCCCTTATGACAAGCAGTGGAACACATTGTCCAGAGAAGCTGTGTGATCTCCATCCCTAGAACTTTTCAGCATTGAACTGGATAAAGCCCTAACCAATCTTATCTGATCCTGCAGCTGACTCTACTCTGAGCAGTGAGCTGAGCTAATGATCTCCTGAATTATGCTGTTGACTCGTCTCACTACAAAAGGCACTTTCCCTGTTTTCCACATCTTCTCTTAGTAGCCTGCCTTGCACTCAGTCTGTGAAAGGAAAATCAGAGATTATATGCATGCGTGCTTCTCAGTGACGACATTAGGGCTAACAGATTGGCACAGCAGGTACATGACAAACCAATAAAAAGGAAAACTAAAGAATGCTAAAAATAATCACTGAATTTATGAGTATTACATCATATTCTTTTTCTTTTCCTTTATTCTCTAGTCACAAACAGAGCAATAGCATTGACTTCATTACCCAGCTCTGAAATTAAGTGGGACAAGAGAGAGATCTCTTCAACACAAAGGGAAAAGTAAACATTTCCCTCTGCCTTGAAAGCATGCATGACCCAGTTCCCTGCCAACACCTAGATATGAAACATACAAAAGAGAAAGGAGGGATAGAGCAAGGTGAAAAGCAGTAGAAGGTCTTCTAGACTGTTGAGGAGTAATGAACCCTTACCTATTTTTTTGTACAATGTATGCTTTTTTTTTGCCCTGCTGCATGGGACAAGGGATAGTAATAGCCCCTCTGTGCTTAAATCAGGTGTTACCATCATCCCCTGCAACCTACATAAACAACCCAAGACAGTACACAGTGTTTTAATTTTAACAGGGCCAGGATCCAAGACCTTGGGAGTTAGCTGTGCCTTTCCCTTCCAGGCAAAACCAGACTTGTTAATGTGGCCAGATCTCTCCCATCTGTATTATTTTTCAAAACGGAGAAAAAAGTGGGACCACTTTTGTTCTGCTCTGTTCTGCCACCACATAGCATCATTATTCACTTCGGGGTGAACATTAATAAATCCTCTGCTGAGCTACAGCTGTGACATAAGGAACACATAGGGTCAGAGTGGGTGCAGAACAATGATGTGTCACACAGCAAAGAGTTGGAAGGGCTTCTGTGCTGGGCATAAAGAGATTGAACTGGGAGAGTTGTCAAACCTAGTCCTAAGCAAGAGGACTGTGTGCTTTGGCTAGCCCTGCTGTAAGCACTTCACTGCAGCCTTCAGGAAGGAAAATCCCAGTGAAGTAATTCAGCTTGCTTATGTAGGAGAGCTTTCTCTCCTTTGGAGACCTGGATCTCCAGAAACCCATTCAAAAGACAACCATTTGAGCGTATCTCCAGCCTACCCTCAGCAGTACCTAGGAAAAAATATCAGAATCAATATATCAATCACTTTGAGTTACTTCATCTTAGGGAGCCAAAGTACTGAATTCCACCTGGAGGCTCCCAGTTTCCACAACATTTACCTGGAGACCAGAACCAGCATTTACCAAAGCTGGTGATTTCTCTACCCTTGCAATGAAGGTTGGTCAGCTTGCAGGGAAGAGGGATCAAGCGCTGTAGGATCCTAAGGGTCTCCCCTGAGGCAGCGTGGTGACTGTTGCACATCTCTGCTTCCAGGGAAGGTTAAGAGCCAAATCTCTTAAATTCTGTTTAAATACCATAGTGGGAAACTCAGATGCTGGTCTGAATATGAGGCTGAGCACTTTGTTCCAGATCCTCCAATAACTACAAAAACAGATGAAAAGTTCGAGTTTTCTGATTCTTGTGTTTTAATAGTCTAAAATCACACATACATATATAGATAAAAAAAATGCATATATATAGATATAAAAATATGTATATAAATACACTCATACATATATCCACAGATACACTCTGTAAATATATATTTGAATTTATACAAATGCACAGAAATATTACAAATATAAGTTTACATGCACAATATGATTTAGTCCATAATCACATATTGGTAAGATATTATATGTGTGCTTTTGTACAAACAGGAACAAATACAAATTTGAGGTTTCCAGAACTAAGCTAATTACACATAGCTTTAGCACACATTTAGCACAATAAAATTTTAATCTGTATTTCTAAATTGAGATAACACTGCTTTGTGCAAAAGTTCTTCTCCTATTGAATTTGAAATTTTTAAAATATCTTGAGAAGATGACCAATATAATGCTGGATCTAAAGAAGAAGCCTAGTTTCAAAACAAACTAGTTTTCTAAAATATTCTCATATTTCTAATTCTCAAGTTCTAAATTACCATACATTTACATTTTAAATTACCCAGAAGGTATTTCTAGGAAAGACAAACAAATCTCTTTCAATCACAAGGAAAATAATCTATGAACACATCAATCTTTCTCTAATTTCATATGCATTCAAAGATTTTATCAGCTTAATCTTTTAAAAGACTAAGAAATACGAGATGAAATTTGAATTCTTGGATCAGTTTGGCATGGTATTCATATTTTTTTCTTCTGTTTCTCTAATATTACAAATCAATGAAACAAACTGAATCCTTTAAACTCATACTGTCAAGAGTGTTAGAATTTTTTTTCCATTACTATTATTATATTTCCTTTTTTTCCTGGACTTCTCTTGTTCATTTCCACACTCAAACAAATCCTTGGACATGAGCACCAGAGAGTAAGGCATCTTCAACACTGAAGGACAGATTAGATACAAATCATCAAGTCTCCAACCTATCATTCAGCCATTGAATTAAAGGTTTTCTTCTCGTAATTTCTACTCCTTGTATTCTAGAAGTAACTGGGATTATTTTAACTTCAAATATCTACGTCACTGTTCACATTTCCATAGCATTTTATTTTCTCTTAAGTTTTCCTTGTGAACCAAAGCAGGAAACTTCATAAAAAAAGTCTCATTCAGACTTCCAGGTTGAAGGACACTTTCTTGCAAGCTTCCTGCAGCTGATGTAAAATAAGTCATGGCAAAAAGGCTATTCATAGAGTGAAATCTAGTGCAGATCAAACTAGAAAGATCCTTCACACCTTTGCGTGTGGTGCTACTGCAAGTACACCTGAGTTACAGTGGCCAACACCCAGGACTAAATATTTACAGATTAAAAATGAGATTCACTTGCCTGGCACTCATTTCACTTCATGCTTCCTTGCTCCACTCGGGTCCTGCATTTCTTCTACCCCTGTAAACATTGATGTGCAATTATATGTCCCTCCTCCTATGTTATCATACACTGAATTTCCTGCATGTGGGTGACAAATGTGAGGTTTTTATTTCTTGCAGACACTGGTGGTCTCTGGTACAGAGGAAGTCAAATACACAGCAGAAGTGATGTGCGCATTTATGCACATTAAAGGGTTTGTTACCCCTGTACTGCTAGAAGCAGCCACCCCACAAATGTTTGAGACAATTCACCTCATATCTTAGGACAGTCTGAGAAAACATATTTTTTTAAAAGTCAATCACGGCCTCACAAGAAAGCTCTGAATCACACCTGGGTTGAAGCAGTCACACTGAACTCTTTTGCACATCCTTAACATGTCTCTTCTCACCACCAGAAACCTAGCAGACTGCTGTAATTCAGAGGGATGTCTCAGTACTATTTACAAACACACCTTCTTGTGCAGCATTGCTCTCTCAGCATAAATGCAAATAAGACTCTGCAGTATCTCACGCACATATCATTTACTGCTGTGTAGATCTTGCCTAGATGTTTTGGGAAGCTACTTTATTCTAAATGTTGAAATAAATAAATAAATAAAAATTGCTCTTCTTAAAGCCATGATTTTTCCTGGCAAACCTCAGTGGATGGTCACTCAGAATATATCTTGTGGATTTATGCAGGCAGAGGAAATAAAAATAGCCAATCATCTCTACTAGCTGAGTGTATAGGTAGAGACATGTAGGTTTAGTAGTGTAGCTCAAAGCCTGAGCTAACGTATCTCAAGGGCTCTCAGAGGGACCTACTAGCTTGGGTACAGACTCATATATCCGTGTCACAAGATCTTTGTCTCAGAGTGCACTCTCACAAGCATGCAAACATGCACACCACAACTTTCATGCTTCCAGTCTTTTCTGGGTCAGCAAAGAGAGACAAAACACTTCTCTTGGCCATCCAAAAATGGAGAAAAATGCAACATGAGCATGGTAAACCCCCAGGCAGAGTGAATGGGACACATCTATTGATCCCATATAAGGTGCCATTTCTCCACTGGTAAAACACAAAGGACATAGAGATCCTTTAAAAGTCGTTGTGAGAAGACTCGTAAGAATCAGGTAAGCGATTCCTGTGTTTCTCTGTGGTGGCTTAGACTTGGCTAAAGGCCAAACTCCCTTCCAGCTGCCCATTCACCCCTCTCCTCAACATGTCAGTGTGAGGAAATAGGATGAAGAAAGCTCGTGCGTCGAGACAAAGTCAGGGAGATCTCTTATCAGTTACTGTCATGGGCAAACCAGACTCAACTTGCGGAAATTAATTTCATTTGTCACCAATTAAAATAGATTCTGATAGTGAGAAACAAAGACAAAAAATTAAACTGACGTTTGTCCACCATTACCTTTGCCATGCCCAAATTCAAATGTTTTATCTGGATTCCACTCCTTCCTAAGGGGCTCAAGGGTGGGATGGGGTTGGGGTTGGAGTCAGTCTGTCACAGCCCTTCTCATCCACTCCTCCCTCCTCACACCTCTCCCTGTTCCAGCACAGACATTTTCCCCAAGCTGCAGTCCTTAGGGACCACCTGCTCCCACCTGGGCTCTCCATGTCTGCATCTCCAGCAGGAAATGTCCCACCCCTGCCCCACTACAGCCTAGGTCTCTGCTCCAGGGCGGTGTTTCCAGGGCTCGAGGAGATCCCTGCTCCAGACTGAAAAACCTCCTGCCCTCCTCCTCCTCTGTCCTCAGCTCTCTCTGTTGCTGCTCCCTCCTTGACTTCCACTTCCTCTACCTGTGTTGCCATTGGGCATGGACATAATGGTGTGATCTACTTATTTTCCCTGAATTCCAGGGCTGGTATTGTGACATGTCTGTGTGGAAAAACAAAATGCCATAGAATGACCTAGGTGTGAAGGGATACTAAACCATATGTTAATAATGATTAAACTATGGTCCCTGGAGAGGAAACACGCACCAATTTGTGTCTTCCAAACTGATTAGTTTTCTTTGTGATCTACAATGGCCCTATTATCACATGACCAACAGACTGTACTTCGTCTTTGTTCATATTCAAGGAACTTCCTTTCTGTACATGTGAGAGCTAAGACCCATCAGAGAGTTCCCCACAGCAAGGACAAAGTCAAAACAGTACAGGTACAAATGACAAAGTAGTCTGAACTACTTTTAGTACAGGTAAGGATTTACACATACAGTTGTAAAAAAAACTTGTTGTGGCCTCATTTGGAATGGTATTTACCTTTCTAAGCACTTGTTTTCAAGAGAAAATAATGTAAACAGAAAAAAAAAGAACAAAAAAGGTCAACTAAGATCGTTCAGGAGCAAGGATACACAACAAGCTCCACTTGGCACAGGAATACAAAGGCTGAGAGAGAATATGGTGAGTCATGCTTGTAAAGGATGAATGTTGAGATATTGGAAGAGTTAGCTAAATTTAAATACAATACTTGCACAAGATCAACTGGATATATAATGTTCAGAAATAGACTTAGGTTGGAAAAATCACAAGAAGACTTCTAACAATCCTAGAATGGTGGCTTTGCCCAGGCAAGACTGATAAGTTTTGTCACGGATTGAAGAGAAAAAAAAAAAATTGCTTCCCTTGATACCACTAGACATCATCTTACTCAGATCTCAGAGGATTGAATTTCTGCTGCTGCAGGAAGATAGGATAAATGCTAACAGCCATGACTCCTACATCTTTGAGGAATTATACCATAGAAGCTCTAGGTTTTACACAGAGGATGTGTTATTTATCAAGCATCAAATTATTCCAGGGATTGTGCTAAAATATTGACTTATTTTGGAATGGGTATCAGCAAACTTGGGGGCAATTTATGCCTCTAACAAAGATCTGGTATAATTTTTTTAACTGATAATTTGGCACTTAATTCACATTCATTTAAATAGAAGTGACTCAAACAAACACCTTGGTAAAATTCACCCCAGATTTTTTTCGTACTTAAATCCCCAGTTAATAAAGAAAACACAGAAAATCTGTGCTTCTGCTCTTTGGCCTTTTTCTAGACCTATTGTGAGCTCTATGGTTCACTGAAGGTATCTTAGGCTTAGTATGTACTTGCACAGGCAAATCAGTCTGGTAGGGATTGCTGTTGTCATTGTGAGATAACATTGGCAGCTGGGAATGCATAAGTAACTCACATGTGCCAGCAAGTGTGAATCCTCCATCCTCTTCAATAAAAGAATACTCTGAAAAAAATACCTCTACATCTCTGTATGAAACTATATGGAGGGGAAAAACATCCCAGTCTTTGTCCTGGTTTTGTAACGCTCAATCAGATTTTGCTCATTTTGCGTACATTATGCACACAGACCAGGCACTAACTGCACATTTGTACTAAGCAGGTCAATACTAGATGTGTCCTGGATGGTAAACTGCTTTGCTTTTAACTTAATCAAATAATGAAATAATTAAAAGTAATAATGAACCTAAAATAAAGCAAGGAAAAGTTATGTAATCAGGCCCATTCATCTAAAAGCATCTTAAATTCCTGCTTATTTAACATCGTAATTTTCCCTTATTGAATAATACATAGTCTATTGAATGGTTTAACTTAGAACACAGAGCTGAATGTTACGTTTTAAATATTAAATGTATAGCAAGGAAAACAATTGTGTTCCTTGTGGGCATAGGACTCTGGGCTGCTGCCTTAGTGGTTCTGAGAGAAGCAGGAAGGCATAGTTCCCATGGAGGGACGCCTAATGAAAAATAAGCATGGAAGGAAGCAAAGGGAAATTTCTTTAGCTGGTGGGTTTTTCTGTAAATTTAATGAATACATATTGATATGTTTCATAAAAATAAGACATACATAAAAATCACCTCTCTCACTCTAGAGAATATTTTCATGGAACAATTCCTTTGACAGCAAAAAGAGTTGCAAAAGACTCATAAATCACATCAGCCATACTGATTGCATAATGTTAGAGTGTAGTGCAGTATTTCACATTCCTTTCATTATTTTTTTTAACCTTTTTAATGGAAAAATGGTCTCTTTATGGCTATTATTGTTGAAATGCAGAATTTCACCAAGAAAGAATTCTGATGAGACATACTAAACAGAATTAATTCAATCTTCTAGTACAAACAAATTATTTGACTTGTTCACCTCATCTGGCCTCCTAAGCAAGCAGCAACAGCAGCAAATGTTCAAGAACACAGTGCATTTTGAAAATTCGTGAACTACTCCAAGCAGTCGAGGAAACAGGATGGTGCATGAGGTACTGTAAACCAGGGAAATCTTACTGAAGTAAACAGCTAAAAATGGTAGAAAGCTGATTTTCAAACTCATATCAAGGCCTGGAAGTTTGGAAAATTAGTATAAAGTTTGTTCCTTTAAATATATTTGATCAATGTTGAAATGCTGCATGGTGCACAGAGAAGTTGGTGTGGACAAATTTGCCAAGTTGTTCTGAACACTCCAGTCATCTAAACTGGAAAAGCTTGATTAATATCTGGAGGTCAACAAGGATCGATCTTTCTAAGAGTCAGACATAGTAAATCTCAAGTCCCAGTGCCACTGCAGTTGAAATTTTAGCAAACTTTAGGACTATGCACAGGCGGCTAACTTGGTGAAGCTTAACAGCTGTACTAAAAAGTACAAGTATTTATTCTGGCTTTAACTTACTCAAACCGGAATTGCACTGCTTGTTTTTTTATGGCACGTGTATGACCTGCAGTTACATTCACAGTGAACAACCACGGATATTTGCCTGGGCAATGTGAGAAATAGGAGCCCTCACTCTTTTACCTGAAGCATCTATTCTTTCTTTCATAAACCTAATTACTGTTCACTGTAGCTATGATTTTTATCAAATTATTTAACAAGATTTAGATGCTAGAAAAGGCTGAAACAACATGGCTATCATTCCGTTTATGAATACACTAAGAAAGGAACATGCACTTTTATCTTGAGCAAAAAATGATCAAGGAATTTTTCTTGTCCACAATATTTACTTGAGTTGAAAATAAATAAATAATAAAGTACCAGACATTATCTGTCTAGAAATATACTTTCAACAACACAGTACCTCTTTTGTTTTGCCTTTTCTTCATTCTTTCTTAAGAAAGGATATAAGAGTACTTGTACATTGTTCAGCCTTTAACTGTGTTGTGTTAATGTTGTACGAACAGATAAAGAAATCCCATGTCTCTCAAAATACACGTATCAACCAAGCACAGAATTTAAAATATTCTTTTCTGTTCCATACAATCCAAACAATACGAAACACAAGGTACCTTCTAGGTTAATTGGAAATGTGAGATTTCTCATAGATATTTTCATGAAGACAATGTTTATAAAAATAGAGGTGGGTCAGCATGGCTAATGACAGAAAATTAGATAATCTATAATAATTATAAATTATATAATTATATTATTTTATTTATATTAAAATATAATTAGATAATTAAAATCTTAGATTAAGTTCCCAGGACATGACGTCTTTAATTCCAGCTGAAACAGCAACAGATATTCACAGGTAACTTGAAATTTTTGGTTTGATACAGACACATACTTACATCCTGCAAACCTATTTAGAACACAGCTCCTGAACTTGTGCACTGCTGTAACAAAAATAATTAAGCATATCGCCTATCAGTGGTGATGGAGAGGTCATTGCACCAGCAAAAAAATTTTGCTAAGCACAAAAACTTGAGACATGCCTGTACTATTCCCTAAAATTATTAGGGCTGAATATGCACCGGATTAAGGGTGCAACCCTTCTGCAATGAGCAGGGACAACTTCAACCAGATTAAACGTGACCTTGAAGTTTTCCAGAGATGCGGCATCTACCACTTCCCTGAGCTTCTTGTTCCAGTGTTTCACCACTCTCATTTCAACAAAGAGCTTCCCTTTGTCTAGTCACAGTGGCTTCCAGCCTCTCCTATAGAGGCACTTCTATTGGGCTGTTGGCCACGTCATGTCTTAACGCCTTTGAGGCATTTCACTGGTGTTTTCCTGTTGGCTCCAATTACATCAGGAGCCCCTGGTTCATCTCCCTAACACTTCAGGTGTGCTGCAGTGCAGCCAGCACTTCTCAGACCAACAGTCTGAGAACCCTCCCTAGCACCCCTTCTGTCTAACCTTGGTGTGTCATCCCACAGCTTGTCACAGGCAATCCTGATATCTGCCCCCTCCCCCATCAAGTCTGGTTATACGTTCTGCTAAAGAGTCTTGCTAACTCAGGAGCAAAGACTGTCTTCCCAGTTTAAGAAATGAATCCCATCTGATGCCACCAAGCCTAATGCTCTGTAGACCATCTCATTACAGCTTTCCATACTGACTTCATTTACTTTTACAGTTTCTTGTAACTTTTTATGAAGAGGAAGATTGTCTTGACAGCAAACATGTTTCTTAATTACCATGGTTTGTTGAAACACATTCAAACTCCTCACTGAAAGCTTGAGGCACTTTTGCCTGATATCCCAGATTACCATCCTGGATCAGAGAAGTCATCCATTTGTTACAGTCCCTGGTACTGGAGGCTTCAAGGGATGACACACTTAAAACTCACAAGGGGGAAATTAGATCCGTCTCCCCTGATCTTTATCAGTCTCCTAGATGCCAAAACACAAGATGTATGATCCGTTCCAAAATATTTACCACCAACATCACTGAGTCTTTTGTTATCCATGTACAAACATGTAATCCCTTTCTAATTTACTTTCACTGCTATTCTCAGGTGTTTACTCATCTTAATCACAAGCTGTGTGGAAAAGAACATTTTTGTTGGTTGAATTTGAACTTCTGACTATTTACTTTCATGGACTTTGCTTTGGTCCAGATGTTCAGGTATAAAAGAAACACAAAAGCTCTTGAACTACTTCCTCTACAGTATTAAATTTTCTTTTATTTAGTTTTCTAGTGTTAAACTTCATAGCTTTATTTCAGAGGAGACCTCTGCCAGCACTCTGTTTGAGTCACCCTTCTTTGCATTCATTTCAGGTCTGAAATATGCTTTTTGATATAAGGAATCAGTTCTGCAAAATGTATCTCAAATAAATATGCACTTTTTTCCTCAGTAGCCTCCAGCAGAGCCTTTGTATATCCCAATGTGTTTTCTGCTTTGCAGTTGAAAATTGCATAGCTAGTGTGTGTGGGGGGGGTTGTTTGATGAAATCTATTCTGAAGGAGTTAAAACTGTAAAAATAATCATATTTTTATCTCCAAATAATGATGATCATCCCACTTTGGACAAAATGGTGGTCTGAAATGTATTTTAAAAAAAGTAAAATAGGTTGTTTACACATTTATATACATACAAAAGTTTCTTTCCAATATTCTGGACAGCAACTGTGATTCCAACTGTATGGAGATGAAAGGAAACTGTTTAAAATTCAGCCTTCTTAAAAAGTTACCACACTGAGTTCTACTTCTGTCTTTATGTGCCCTCTCTGACACTCTTTGTGCTTTCATAATCACATTATCTGCCTTTGGAAATATCTTCTCCCTTTTCTATGAAAGCCTGAGCTAGGCAAAAGAATCAATGATTCTGTCATTCATCAGTGTCCTGCTTCCCTCCTCTCACCTCTCTTTCCTAATCTCTTTCTCTTCAGACAGTACTGTACTTCAGACCAGTGCTTTAGACAACACTGCAGTTTAATTTGACATTTAGAACAGAGAGAGGTCTGAATTTCTCAGCTATGTGGGGCAGCTACATCTCTCTCAGCAGTTTCAGCCAGAGTATGTGGTATGTGGCCCTCCAAAATACGGCCATTAATAAGCGTCCCTCAGACAGTGAAGAACTTCATTTTAGGTAGCTACTTGGTGGAAGAAAAAAACAAGCTTCTGAGAAAAGGATAAGCCATTTCAAACGTTGAGAATTAACTGGGCTTAACACACGTGGCAGAGCCAGCAAGAGGAGCAACCATTAGCAAAGCTAGTGGAAACAGAGAAAGGTGGGAAACAAAGGCTGACAGGGGTAGAGCAGAAAATTAGTTTTGATTTCTAGTTTTATTCCCTCTCTGCATAGTTCTATATTTTTTTTTAACTTAAATATGAAGTTCCTGAAATAGCAATAGCTAATGTGGATGCAATGGAGATCTTTTTAGAGATGTGAGGATGTTCATTTATGGAAGTGAAAGGAAACAGTAAGGAACTACTCAAAGATAAACCACAAAAATATAATATATTTAGACTATTCAGAGCATCTATATTATGATGCTGTAGTAACATTTGGTGGTATCTCCTCCGCGGTGTTCTTGATATTGGAATATGGAGTTTCCTCTATATCATAGAACTAATTATTTAATAATTTGGGAAAGGAGCTTCAAGTGGTTATGTCTGCATTAGAAATCTTTAAGAGATACCAAACACTCCACAGCAATAATTTTAGTGACAGAAGTTGTAAGCCCAGGCATAAAAAGCTCCAGAGCAAGTTGAAAAACATCCATCAACAACAAAATTAAGAAACCATAATTTTTTTTGTTAAATTGTTTCCTCCTTTGTTCATTTTGACTGCAATCTAATAGAAGATTTTTAGATGAGCTGGACGCTTAGACATGCCAAACATCTCTGCAGCAGGGCACTGTAACTTTCATCCTATGCCCAAGAGAATTTATCCACATGGGAGGAGATAAAACCTCCAACAGGGATGTAAGCCTGTTAGAAGGTAATATTAAGAGACAGGAGAGGGTTGGACAGTTTTTGATGTAAGCCAGCAGAACTGAATGTAATTATGCAAATCTTGCTACGTAACTAGGTAGAAACATACACTTCTCATCAAAAAAAAAGAATTAAATGACCTAATCTTCATATGAAAGAAAATGAAAATTTAATCTCTTATCCTAGCTCTTTTTTTATTATTATTTTTTCATCAGCCCAATCGAATGGTAAATATATCCCTATCGCAAATATGACCTGCAAGTCAGACTGTCCTGAGAAATCTACACAGTACCACTACCTACTATCATACATCTCCAGGTACTGCAGAAAAATGAAACTGATCCTCAGTATAATCTTGCTAAAAAATACAGTATATTCTTACCTTCTTGTTGGATAACAACATAAGCAAACACTCATGCGAATTCACAGAATTCAAGCTTAAAGGCAAGGTCTCTGGAAGTTGCTGATGTTGCATGTGGTGCCATTAGGATGCTCAGGGATGAAAAATAAATTAACACAGACAACTACAAGTCCTTGGGTATCAAACCTCATTGGGAATATAAAACATCAATAAAAAGTGCCATGAGGGGGAGGGCATGGAAAACTCCCTAAGGAACCTCCAAGACAACATATTTCATCAGCAGATATGAAAAATAAGATGCCATAATGAACACAAGGAGGTATCCAAAGTGGAAGCCGGAAAAAGGCACAGGATGTTGTTTACGACGAAAGTAGGAAATGATCTCAAGCCACCTTCCAGCCATAGAAGTCTATCTTTGTCTCTTTTCACTGGCATCTCCTGTGGTTGTCTCTCTACTTATATCACAGTAGAATCTGAAACAACAAACACTATTCTTCGTATTTTCAGTTCTACCATTACTAATGATCAAGATCCCTTTACCTAATGTTATTAACCTCTCACATTACTTGTGATATTCATTTGCACCTCCACTTAAGTATATTCAGTCCCTATGTAGGTTTAATTAATATTATCTAGAGAGAAAATTCACACGAGTACAAACGTACACAATACAAACCATCAGCACTGGGCTTTCAGGGTGATGTGGCAGAGAGGAGACCAAGTGTGGTGTAACAGACTTGCTAGGTCCTGTGAACAGCAAACACCAAACTCCTGACTTTGCAAAAGAGAGCTATTGGCAAGAGGGGGTGGCCAGCAACTGACAACTGCATCTGCTAAAACAGATAAATCAGGTGGTGGTCTAATACATCAGCTAAGTGACACCTGGGGTGGGACACAGGCCTTACAGCCTGATGCTGCTTTACTTAAGAGCAGAAACATTCCTGAAAGCACATACTGATCTCCCCACCTAGAAGACATGGTGAACCACTGAGTTCCTGCTTCTGACACAAGTGGCCTTGTCAAGGGCCAATCAACACATAGGAGTTGACTAGTTCCACCTCACCAAGAGGCACCAAAAAAAGGGAATTAAACTGTCACCTGAAAACCCTTTTTTAGTCTTACCTGATGGATGAGTCAACAGGTCTGGATCTCTCTTCCTTCACCAAGGGATACCTTGTTGGTAAAAGTTGTGTGCCTCTGACTCTGTCAGATGTTCCCTCAGGAAAACAGCTCCTAACTCAAATATTTATTGTTACTTGTTTTACATGTAAATATGCTAATTATTAACTGGTTATAATTATTTAAGCACTAACGCAGCAAGTGAATTTATCAATGATAATTCGAATTTGGTTTAGTCTGTCCCTCGAATTAAATTACTTATTTCCTCCACCATTGTGAAACTGTCTCACTGACAGGCATTGCTGCAAGTGGCTGTCCACTGTTTTTACCAGTCTCTAAGGAGGTTCTCATAGGTAACCTAATTTTGACTTGTGAAAAAAACATGAATAAGCACACACACATAATTCTTTAATCATAGACTGTTTACCAAACCTGGGACTAAAGATGCATTCAGGCCGCATCTCTGAGGGAATACTTAGAAAGCAAAAGGGTTCATCTTCAACCTTAGGACCCCACAGGAGGGCCTCCCTCAGCCACCACTCAGAATTTTACTTATTTAACTTGACACCAAGGAAGAAACAAAGACAAAATATTTAAGAGATTTTAAATACATCTTTCAAAACTTCAAAACAGATTTGATAGAGCAGATCAATATAATCTGAATTTTTACATTCCCCTTAAAAGTTGTGATTTTTCACAAAACCAAAATTGAGAATCTTTTCTTCATATGGCACAGCAACAACCTTTTCCCCATGCTTTTTTTTTTTTTTTTCCATTCTGGTTGCAAAAATGTTCATCACTAATTTTGCTTCCCACAGCCTTTTTGGACAATTCTGAAATTCTATGAAGAGTTCAATGTGAACAAGTCTAAGAATTTTAATCTTTCTTACAGTAGATAAGAAGAACTTACATTTTCTGGGGACTTGTGCTGAGAGCACAGAACCAAGCCTACCGAAAGGTCAATGAGAACTGTATAAGACCATCTGCAGCAGAGAATCTCCGGTATAGCCAGCCTCTTGAATACACCAATAACAATGCATATACAATCTGATAAGATCTGTTAGTCTTCCCAGAGCAAACTTTTATGGAACAGCAAAGGGAAAGGAGGAAAGTTTGGGTATGTAACTGTTCAACTCCACCTGCTTTAGTTATCAAAAGAGAAGTTGACCAGCTTGAACAGCTGGTTCATAAGCAACCACATAAAAATGGAAGCCCATATTTTTTTTCCTGGAAATGTTTGCAATGCAGAAAACTGATTTTTCAAATATCAAACATGATGTGTGTTTCCTGCAGAGCCACAATGTTGAGCTAACTTGGAAAAGAGACTGCCTTTGTCCCAGAATATCTTTCTGCACTCTTTACCAATCAGTAGAGGCTTCCCTAACACCACTGCTAGCGTAACACTACACTAGTCAGAGATAAGAAAAAAAAAGTGATTGTCAGTGTACTCCCATTACAAAAACATGGTGATCCTGATCATCTGAGAGACAAAAGCTGCTCTTTCATAGTAATAACAGAGCATTTAATACTGCCAACTGCAGAGGAAAGTACTGCAGATCAGGCCATAGCTAAACTGCAAAATGGGCCTTGTTCTAGCATGGCTATGCCTATGGCAGCTTTGATTACAATCCATCCGAAAGAGGTTGTGCCAGCCAGTGCATGTGGGCTATAATAAAACAGCTATTAAACACTTCTTGAGTTGCAGCTTTAACTCTTTGCTCTGTCTTAGGGGACTTAGTACAGTAAAAATATCTTGTCTGAAATACATTCATAACATTATTATGGGTATTTCACATACGTATTTCAGATACTTGGGAAGATCATCTCGTCTTTCTGTCTGTAGATGATATCATTACGCAGAATTCTTTACAGCCCCACCATCATCACCATAAATTTAAGTTTTTCTTCTATATTATGAAGTCTGGTTCCAATTGCTCGAAAAAAAAAAATGTAAAGGTATCAAGGCATCTTTATTTTCCTGAGATACAGAACACTTCCGTAGAAGATCCTCATTCTGCGCCTGGTATTCTCCATAACTTCTAGGAAATGAGTTGTGAAAGCTGACACTGTTTTTCCTATTGCACACTTCCCATAAGTCTACTAACTTGATTTGAATAGTTAGGAAAAACAACAATTTTAAAAACATGGGTTTGGTTATATAGAGATTTGGGGGGGTTGCTGGTTTTTCACTTGTTTTAATTACAAACATGTTTCACAGTATCACAGTATCACAGTATCACAGTATCACAGTATCACAAGGTTGGAAAGGACCTCTGAGATTATCAAGTCCAACCTATAACCCAACACTAACACCAACACTAACACCAACCCATCATCTAAACCATGGCACTCAGTGCCTCATCCAGTCTCCCCTTAAACACCTCCAGGGTCGGCGACTCCACCACCTCCCTGGGCAGCGCATTCCTATGGCCAATCACCCTTTCATTGAAGAACTTTTTCCTCACATCAAGCCTAAACTTTCCCTGAGGAAGCTTAAGTCCATGCCCTCTAGTTCTGCCACTGGTCACCTGAGAGAAGAGACCAACCCCTACCCGACTACAACCTCCTTTTAGGTAGCTGTAGAGAGCAATGAGGTCTCCCCTGAGCCTCCTCTTCTCTAGACTAAACAGCCCCAACTCCCTCAGTCGCTCCTCATAGGGCTTGTGCTCCAGCCCCTTCACCATCTTCGTTGTCCTCCAGTATCTAATAAAGATTTTTTTTTCAGTCTATTTTTAAGAGATTTCTTATAGGAAAGTGGAAATAAAATATATTTGAAAACAGGTTTTCTGTCTGTATTGCTCTATATTACATGAATATCAATGACAACACACACATAAACAGCTCTAGAGCTTCTGCTGAATTATGGCTAAGCTCTCTCTAAAATATTGACTTCTGGTTGCTTACTTTCTTAATCATTATGGTTTTAATAATTACTCTGTCTGTAATACAAGTTTTAACCTAGCTAACTCCTTACATTTAGGCTGCATGTTAGTAGTTTCATTCCACAGAAACTTTGATATTTCTGCACATACTTAAAACTCACCCCCTTGGCTCTCCTTATCTCACTCTCAGACCTGATGAATGCAGTCGTGCTGTGCTCATTGTCTACTTGGCAAGAAGTTTCAAAGGCCATTTTTTTTTCTTGTTTCAGTAATCCTTTAAATTTCCTCCATTGTCAAAAGCCGTTTGAATACTAACCAGTCATCTCACTTTTTGTACTTTCTTCACTTCGTCCCTCATTCAGCACTAGTGAGAATCACAGCTCACTCAAGTTTTCAGACATTAATTTCTGTTTTTGTCCTGGTGTTCATGCCTTAAAACAACCTTCCAGAAATATACAGTGGTCTATCTTATTATTCTCCTTCAAATACTTTCTTTGCCATTAAACAATTCACGAATATGGCATGTCTTATAGAATTGAAAAATCACAGAATCATCTGGTTGGAAAAGGCCTCTGAGATTATCAAGTGCAGCCATACCTGTCCCCTTATTAAACCATGTCCTTAGGAAACTCATCTACCTGCCTTTTTAACAACTCCAGGGATGGCAACTCAACCACCTCCCTGAGCAGCCCATTCCAGTGCCTAATCATGCTTTCAGTGAAGAAAAGTTGTAAGAAAAAGGGTAGGACTTAATGACACTCATATCCTAAGAGAAAGACAGGACAGGTTAAAGAAAGAATACTCTAATGCAAGTATGGTGAAAAACTCCTCTGTCTACACTTTGGGAGGGCTTTGGTTGAATAACTATGACAAGCCTTTTAATCCTTAGTGCTCAAAATCCGGAGCCTGTACATCCCCTGAACTCTTGTCTTTCCTAAGCCACAGAAAACAAAACAGCAATCCACTTTGTCCTTATGACAGTGTTTACCCTTATAGATCTGTCTCACATGGGCTGTAGGCAAACTTCATGTTTTGCCAATTACCTGTCAAGCTTTCCCTCCAAGTACAATTTCTGTTTTGCAGGACATACCAAAACAACTGAATTTTTGATAAATAATGGATAAATAAATTTGATAAATAAATTGCTCATGTGGAGCAAGTGAGGTTGGCTTTCTAGAGAATTCCCTTTTAGTTACTAGTAAAACAAAAGAGGGGAACTACAGAGACCAATTGAATCCACAAATATCATGAATGATGTTCAAAGCAATGTGTGATAGTATAACACGTCATCTTGTTTCAGTACTAAGTATGACCAGATTTCCCATTTTCAGAGACATTGGTTCAATCTAAACATTTGTAGGCATCCATCAGGAGGTCAGGTTTCAATCTCACTGGGAAAAGATAACGAGGTGTATTGAATTTGGCGAGGCAATAAAGCCTGAATGTAGAATCCTAATGCTACACTTCCTCCTCTAAGTTCATGTTGAGTTCGATCACTGGAGAATTAAATAAGCAGCGTTTTTTTGATCTAAAACCACAGTTACTGTTGTAATGTAGTCTTTTTATGTCCAAGGGAGTAAAGTAGGACAAATGAAACGGGTGTTCTCCTCATGACAAAATCCAGGATAGCAAAGTTTATGTTGATCTGCAGTCAACACTTCCTACCATTTTTCTCAAACATTGAATTAAAGGGTAGAATGAAATCATGTGTTTTCAGTTCTTCACCCACTAAATGTACTTGCATATACAGAATCCTTCCAAGTATATGACTGACAGCCAAACACCATCTACCCCACACTGAGTCTATGTAATGAAATCTCCATTGAAAATACAAATATAGAGCTGGCTGAATGACTGATAGGCAAATTAGTTCCTGAGTTAAGCCCTGCAAGATAGGTTTGGCAAAGTAAGTGGGTATTTGCTGTCGTCTAGAAAATCAAAGATAAGAAAAATACAGAAAACTCATTTCAGGAATTCCAGCTTCATACTACTCTTTAGTAAACACAGATGCTAGAAATAAAGCTTGCTTTTTATGTCTTTGCCAGAGAAGGAGAAGGCGAGAAGCCATATTCATCATTTTGAAAGAGAAAGATTACAGCTTTTTTGTGTAGTCTTCACTGTGCTTTCATAGAGCTAAAGAATATTCCAAACTATCTGGCTTTTAAAAATGTTCAAGAACTTGATCTCCAAGAAACCCAGATCCATGGCTGTTACCTAACATTTAAATATAGGATAATCTCATCAACTCTCATTGAATTCATCCTCAGTACCTTTGGCTCACTATCAAGGCTGAGAAATTATTCCAGACACAGTTCCTGGAAGTCTGCTGAATATAGTGATAGATTGGAACTGTAGAGAATCACACAACACCTCCACCAAATATTCCTTATAAAGAGCTATATGATGTAAAGTAGATAGAAAGGAGACTAATTCAAATTTTTTATGTGATTGGATACCTAGGTGGATAGGCACAGTATTGGTTCATTAAATATCATAGACATGCCTGAAGCTAGAAGGGAACCACATATGCTTTACCACCTTCATTTAGATAAGGAATATGACGGATCTTAGCCACTTAACTACAGTCTTCCTCTAGATGTAACTGAGGAGAGAGAGAGATGGAAGCTCGTGAGCAGGAAAGGAAATTTATTTCCCTGTAAGTTTATAAGAGCTCTACTACAGTTTTCAGGCATGTTTATCATTCCTCAAACAAGCACATTGCAGGTCTCCAATGAATCCTGAACGCATCAGATAGATAAGGAACAGCATTAAAATGGTATGCAAAGGTTTCATTTTTCCTTTGCTGCTCTCTTTAGCATATTACCTTTTACAGTCATCCCAAACAACAAAAACTTACTCAGGAAGTTTCATCAGTATTCAAATATGTGAAGAATAAACAAAGCCAGAGAAACAAAATCTAATAACACAGTGTGAAAGAGATGGTAAGGCTGGAAAAGATGCAAAGCAGATGGAAAACATCTACATGCAAGATGGAGTGAAACCAGCAGCTTATATTTCTGCTTTTTTTCAAACAGTACCACAAGATCTGAAGTGCCAGAGACTTGACCTTAGAAAGCTAGCAAGAGGCAAAAGCAGAGCTTTCAAGAGAATAAAAGTGAAGTAGCTATCTAAATCTGAGTGAAACTATCTAAAATCTCCTGGAAACTGCCATAATATTCCAAAGCCTTACTTTTTTCAGCCCATTTGATGTTGTGATCTTTTCCTTGAGGGCTTACCAAGATAATAATCTCTTCCACTGGAACCAAGTTCCTCAGCCAGAAAAAAAAAAGCCATAGAGCTGATCAGATCTTAGCAATACCTCCTTCTCATTCATAATATTTGCTTCTCTCTTTTCTAAATTGCTCTATATGTATCAGAATATTTAGTATATTCCTAGCTAAATGTATGTGGGATGTTAGCACTACAACTTTCCTCAGAAACTGTCAAATTAGTAAAACTTGACAGAAATGTACTGTTCCTTCTCTGATCCTAGAAAAAGTAATTTGCTACGGCCATGGTTCCTTATCATTGAAGTCTTTTCATCCCACCTTCATTGGTATCTTTGGCCATGTAGAACACTAAATGGGAAGGAAAAGGTCAAAACTTTACCAGCCCTTGCTCTCTTTGCAAGCATCTGAGTGGTACTGGAGCCTCTTCTGCTCTCTCTCTGAAATGGAAAGGATTTGTTTCTTCTTATTCATTGCTGTTTTCAAAAGCAACCTACACAGATCTTGAAAGGTGCTAAGGTGTTGCTTTAAAACACTGACAGCTCTAAATATTTCTCTTTCCATTAAACAGTCCTTCTGGGTTGCAACAATCCAGTCTTTTCTAGACTTCAGTTAGGAAACATGTTGCATTGCTTTGCCTGTGCAAAAAATTGTGGAGTTGGGGTTTTGCTTTTGGAGGATTTGGTTTGTGGGTTTGTGCTTTTTTGGTGAAAGTGTGTTGAATCAGAACTGAATGGGGACACAAGAGAAATTATTTTGAGCACACAAATCTGCATGGTAACAAAGTGAGATGAGACAAGTTCAGGGAAAGGAAATCCACTGAGGAGGTGTTGTAACCATTTGAATCTCAGGAGATCTCTGTAGTATTGTGTCCCATTCTGGAATCGCCAGCTTGAGAAGGATATGGAACTGTTGTAATGGGTCCACAGAAGGGTTATGAAGATTGTCAAAGGGCTGAAGCACCTCTCCGATGAGGACAGGCTGAGAAACTTAGGTTTGTTCAGCGTAGAAAAGAGAAGGCTTCAGGGGGACATCATAGCTGCCTTCCAGTACCTGAACGGGCCTACAGGAAAGCTGTGAGGGACTTTTTACAAGGGCTTGTAGTGATAAGATTAGAGGGAATGGCTTTAAACTGGAAGGGGGAAGATTTAGATTAGGCATTAGGAAGAAATTCTTCACAATGAGGGTGGTGAGACACTGGCGCAGGTTGCCCAGGGAAGTTGTGGATGACCCATCCCTGAAGTTGTTCTAACCCAGGCTGGATGGAGACTCGAGCAGCCTGGTCTGGTGGAAGGTGTCCCTGCCCATGGCCAGAGGGGTTGGAACTAGATGATCTTTAGGGTCCGTTCCAACCCAAACCATTCTGTGATTCTACGATTATATGAAGGTGATAATTCAGGGCAAAACATCATGACTCTACTCATCCCTTTTTACACCCCCTTGGATATCCACTTCCAGCCCAGGGCCAGTAAGACTTTCAGTCTTCCACAGTTTGCCTTTGAGGGTCTAGTGAATTGCTGATACTTAAACACATGGAATTAAAAACCGTGGCTATTAAAATGCCATCTGGCACCTACTGAAAAAAGCTGATTCTGAATGAAACATTAGCAAAAGATGGTTGAACACTGAAGGTGTATCTATAATCTTCTCTGAACTTTCTCTTGGGCCAACCAACAGTGTAAGAACATTTTTTGGAATAAAGGGAGTCCACCCTTTCTTTCTCTGTAGCGTTCTTCACTGATCTTCACTTCTCCCAGTGAGGTGTAAACCACCTTTGCACTGGCAAAGGTAAGTAGATTGTACGATGCCTTGCTGAGTCAAAGCCAGAACACACACTCTGGCAAGCCAAAGTTTCCCATGTGAAACAGTCTTTGTAATAGCTCCAAAAATAAAACTTACTGTGCCCAGGAAAACACAAGTCCTGGTATCTTACACCAGCTGCTGTTGACATTTCTCTTCATTTCAGAAACAGTCAAGCAAAACTATCTTATAGGATGAGCTTCCTACAGGAGAAGAATTAAAGCCAGGATCTAGATAGTTAGGATTATAAATTAAAGAAAGTCAGGCTAGAAACATGCTACATTTTCTGAGGAAGGAAGGAAGGAAGGAAGGAAGGAAGGAAGGAAGGAAGGAAGGAAGGAAGGAAGGAAGGAAGGAAGGAAGGAAGGAAGGAAGGAAGGAAGGAAGGAAGGAAGGAAGGAAGGAAGGAAGGAAGGAAGGAAGGAAGGAAGGAAGGAAGGAAGGAAGGAAGGAAGGAAGGAAGGAAGGAAGGAAGGAAGGAAGGAAGGAAGGAAGGAAGGAAGGAAGGAAGGAAGGAAGGAAGGAAGGAAGGAAGGAAGGAAGGAAGGAAGGAAGGAAGGAAGGAAGGAAGGAAGGAAGGAAGGAAGGAAGGAAGGAAGGAAGGAAGGAAGGAAGGAAGGAAGGAAGGAAGGAAGGAAGGAAGGAAGGAAGGAAGGAAGGAAGGAAGGAAGGAAGGAAGGAAGGAAGGAAGGAAGGAAGGAAGGAAGGAAGGAAGGAAGGAAGGAAGGAAGGAAGGAAGGAAGGAAGGAAGGAAGGAAGGAAGGAAGGAAGGAAGGAAGGAAGGAAGGAAGGAAGGTTGGTTTTTTTTCATGGAATATAGATTGAGTGGCTATAGGAAGGGTAGGATGCTACAAGATCTTGTCCAGACATCCTGGTCCTAAACAGACTAGCCCAGTTTGAAGGCAGGTAGAGATGATGGGAGACTGCAAGCTCCTTCTGTGTTACTAGCAGAACCTTAACACATTTATTTGGGAAAGGCAGATGAGTTGCTCAAAAGAAGCACAGGTCCCTGTTTCCTGTGTCCCTCATTTTCCTCTCAAGCACTTCATTGGTGGACCTTTCACTGCCAGATTCTTCACAGGCAGCTAAAACTTAGGTAGCCATGAGACATAGAGGGAGCACTGAGGGTATGAAGAGGAAGTGCAGGAAGGCAGCAGGACAACACAGTTCTCAACCATACTCACCACACCCAGAGCTAAAAGTTAAATACAAAATGAGAAAACTGTTGTCGATGGTATTAAAACAGATAGGAAAACATGGACCACTTTCCCAGGATGCCCTGAAGACATTCCTAGCAGTCCTAACTTCGCCATAGAGAGTTTCAGTTCATGTTAGGATGAGTCCATTCTCCCATTCAACTCCATCTGCCCACTTATTTCCTCACAGCTAGGCAGGAACCATTTTGGCACAAGTATGTGTATAGTCACGTTTTAAAAGGATTTCTGCGCCTGCAAAGTTTTCTGTCTTAGAATGTCTATTAAAAGACAATGCCTCTCCTTGCAGACCTTGCTTTACATATATCACTCACCCTCAGATTAGAACATTAATACAAATTCATGTATATTCCTCTTTATATAAAATATTTTTCAACCTTTGAGCGGAGTTTTCCTAGCAGAGCCATAATACAAAGGAATAACCTCACTGTAAAGATCACAAAAGAATACAATTCATTCCCAGCTATGAAATAGGAGGACTGTTTCTCCTCTGGCATTAGAAATTTTAGATTTCATTTATGTTGTTTCATGTTTGGTTTCTGGATAGGGAACAAACACGTCCACCACTACAAATCAAACCCCTAAAGCTGAGTTTGAACAAGTCCTTGGCAGAGGTTTTAGCCCTGAACACTTCCTTTTATCATACACATTTTAATATAATCTCTTTCTGTTATTGTTACCTGGCTGAGCTTCAAGAAGACTGGGGTAGCCACTTAGCAAATGAGATATTTCTAAATAGAAAGAGAGAAGGAACAAGAAATCTCCTATTAGAGACAGCTCTGCATTGCCTTGGCTATTAAAAAATGAATGACCCTATGGCTGGAGCCAAAAGGTTTGTTCTCTCTTACTACAAATCAATCAAACCAAATTCAGTTCAGCTAATGATTATGCTTACAACCTACAGTAGAGAGTGCCTTATGAAATTACTGCCCAGAGAAGGTAGTCACTCTTTGGAGCCTAACATCAGAGCTTGGACATGGACTTTGCAAAATTTCCTTTCAACCATGTGAGATTGTGAACCTATAGATCTGGGCTAGCAGGCAGATCCTGGACAAGGTCTGGTGTCACGGAAAGAAGAACTAGGTTCAACAGCGGTTATGAGCTGCAAAATTATGTTAGAAGTGCAGTCATTTAAGTCTTCCTCTGAATTGTTCACTCTTTACCAACATTTCAAGCTACTGGTATTACCTAACCAATTTATTCTTGGCCACCTGTTTAGCCATTCTGCAGTGTTGCTATCATCTCCCATACAGTGACATGTGTCAACTAAAACCATCCTCCACCAAGCCTGCATCAACCAAAAACACATTTGAAATCTTCACCCTCTTATGAGAAAGCCCAGCTAGCTCTGCTTCCGCCTTTCTGATGTGGAATTGCCCACAGAGCTTCCTTGCGATGGGTATCAGACATTGTCACTGTATGAATGGTATTCCAATAGAAATGCACTGTAGATTGCAACTTTTGATATGGAGTGAATCTTTCCAATAAAATCCTTTAAGACTCTTTTAAGCTCATCAAGTCCACTGTAAACCTAACACTACCAATTCCACCACTAAACCATATCGCATCTCTAAGTGTCACATCTACACAGCTTTTAAATACCTTCAGGAATGATGACTCAACCTGTTCCCTGGGCAATCTATTCCAGTGTATGACAACCCTTTCAGTGAAAGAATATCTCCCAATACCTAGCCTAAACCTTCCCTAGCACAACTTGAGAACATTTCCTCTCATTCTAGCACTTGTTACTTGGGAGAAGAGACTAATACCCACCTCACTAAAATCTGCTTCAGGTAGTTGTAGAGAGCAATAAGTTTTTCCCTCAGCCTCCTTTTCTCCAGACTAAACAGCTCCAGTTCCCTCAACTGCTCCTCATATGATTTGTGCTCCAGACTCTACCATTTTTGTAGCCCTTCTTTGAACACACTCCAACAGCTAAATGTCTTTCTTTTAGTGAGGAACCCAAAACTGAACACATCACTTGAGCTTCAGCCTCACCAGCACCTAGTACAAGAGTATGATCACTTCCCTAGTGCTATTGGTCATACTCTTTCTGATACAAGTGAAAATCTAGTTCTCACTGCAAAAAGTAATGTATTGCCAAAGCCAAATCTCAGTGTTTTCCCTCAGGGTCTTTACTTTTCAGTATTTATTTTTTTTAAATCAAATTTATAGAAGTCAGTTGTGATAGTTTTTTCAAAATGTCTGTAAGATGGAAGGAGGTGTGCAGAAAAAACGTAGACCTTTGCTGCTACACCACCACTTCAATCCATTGTTTTAAGATCTCTTTGCTAACAACAAGCACTCTCTAGGGAAACATCTCCTTAGAAAGGGGACTTCAAGAAAGTGCAACTGAGTAGAAAACAAATTTTGTAGTGACCATGGCCTTGCCAAATGCACCAGTCTGGAACTTAATGAGCTGCTGTAAAAGTTCCCTGAAGGCTATACTGGTCACAGTGTCCAGAACTCCAATTTCAGTAAAAAAGGATCATGTCTCACTCACACCCTTGACCTCAACTTCAGATGAGACATGACAGTGAGAGACAGCAATCTCTCCTTCTTCCACACCATGACCTCCAAGAATGACCCTACTGCTGCCTCTTACCCAACTAGAATTTGCAAGCAATTCACAATACACCCTCTCACTCTCCATTTGAGGTTTCAGATTGACCTGTAGAAAGAAATAAGCTGCACATTAATTAAATCCACATCTGCTACAGCAAATATTGCTACTGCCAGCACTGCAGAGAAATGATATAAAAGGACTCCAAGCCATTAGAGAGAAATTCACTTGATTTCCTTCCAGTGCTGCTGACTCAGAACTACCTCCCCTGCTCTTGATCTCTGTCTCTTTGGCTTGCCCTCTTGACCCCATCACTTCAGGGTTTCTGACTGGCTCATTTTCAGCCTGATTCTCTCCTCCTTATTCAACGTCTGTCATATTCATGTCTGTCTCACAAGTACAGAAGTAGCATATTTCTCACTCCTCTATCTTGGGACCCATGAGTCCTTCTCTCTGCTTTCAAACTTTGATGCTACAGTCTGTTTTGCAGTTTTAATGGCCTCACCATCCTTTTTCCTTGGGTGAGACGTGTTAGTACATATAAACAAGGCCATGGCATGAACTGAAATGTCATCAGTTATCATTCATGGCTTTTAATCATTAACACATGCTCACTCTGGTGTAATTAGAATTTCAATTAGCAGGCTTTCAGACAAGTTTAGGATAAGCTTTTTCCAGGGACCATTCCCTGAAGGCAATGTGGGCTGAGGAAAGGGGAGGAGAGGGATTTTAGTTGTGTGTATATAAGCAATGCCTTGCTGTTTATCCTCTGGGCTGGAGACAAATGCATAACCTGCTTTATTTAGCAATATAACATCATCCTTGCACTGTAGTTTCTTATAAAACTGAAAACCTACTTTCCATTGAAAACCATCTTGATGTCTTTACAATGGACCCATTTGCTGCTGGATGTGGTCTTATTTGTCTGTTGTGACAAACTAACCCCTTTTTTCCTTCTGCTGTCACACAGAGTTCTCTTTCAGCTGTTTGTGTTGTAGCTCCTGTACTTCCTTGAATGCTTCACCACTGGTCATATCCCTACCAGACTTGTCCTCAGTTCATCTCTTTGACATGTATGGGCTTTCCTTTGATGGCAAACACTCATTCAGCATTTATTTCTGTCTCTCAAACCTGGCAATTTCCAAAAGCTCAACTGGCCTTTGCCGAATTTTGCATTCACATCTTCCTGCAGGCCATCCAGCCACTAGATCAAACAAGTTTCACCTATCTTTCATGTCAGGCAGTATAATTTTCAATCTTGTGTGGCAAGATCAAAGATCTCAAATAAAATTTTCAGCAAGATTTTCCAAAAACCTAAAAAAAAACCCCATAAAAATAAAAAAAAACAGGTGCCTCATCTGTTTTATGTATCTTTATTTCATCATCAGTTGACATCTCCATCTAAATTGTGTGCTGTAGCTAAGAGAAGAACTGGATTCAGTAACTGTTGATTAGGATCAAGGGCAGTTCCATGCATGAAATTAATATTTATATCTTGATGACATTTTCCTCCCTGAAAAATATCTGTAAATTGATTACCCCTTTATTTTCCCCCATAGCCAGAACTTAACATCCTCTCTGTAGTTTTCTAAGTATCTGAGGCATAGCTAAGTTCTTTGATTTTTTATTTCGCAACTTCTAGCCACATGGATCCCTCATCTCAAACATTTGGCATTTGGGTAGGTTTTCTCCCAAACTGCAGCTACTGTAGCCTGTTTTTCTTTCTGAGGTCTTTATTCTCTCCTCATATTTGAAATAATAATTTAGGAAAGAAACATATCTCCTACACAAAGCTTAATATTTGTCATCCAAACCATTTAATTACTTAGTATTGTTCTTTTGCCTCATCACCTTCTTTCTCCTTCCGTGACTTCCTGCTCCCACAGAGATGAGCCTTCCTCTGTTTCTTCTCTTTCCTGAGTCACTCTCATCATATCCCACTTTTTCCTTTCCCACAGGAGCTTTCTGGCAGCATGTACATATCTCTTTTCTCCGTTAAAAACATAAGAATTTCATGGAAACACACAGTTGATAAACTGTTATCTGAACTTGTTTTGATTGAAAATCAAATCCAAACACACAGCAGATGAAGATTTTTGTGTCAAAGGAGGCCCTTTTTTATTTTAAAATAAATACACATTTACGTTTCTAAATTAATACCCTGAAGCTCCCAGTATTTTGACCCTCAGAGAGGTATCTTATCTGTATTAGACACAATCTTACATAGAAGAGTTTTTCTAAGCTCTTTTTATAATGAAAATATATTTTTTCTATATTACTACTTATATATCATAAGTTGCACACCTTAACTTTTAATGTAATAGACCTGTTTGTTTTAATTCCATGTTGTCCTTGCAATTTATGACACCACAAGAGTTGTTTGTGAAGGCATGGAGTAAGACAAAGCTACTTTCTTTATTAATTGCATCAAACTATTTAATGACACTCAGTGTATTAAGTGACAGAAAGGTAAATCACTTTGTTGTGTCAGAAACAGAGGTATAGTAGGCAATATGCAGACTGCTGCATTCCATCTCAGAAGACTCACATTTTCATTCATCCTATCACTGCTCTTGATCTTTGTGAAAATGAGAAGTTCTTATATGATAAATTAAAAAAATAAGTTTACATTCTGCTCTTGCTTAATGAAATCCAAACATTAATTAAAGAATAGGTCAGTTATATTGGCACTTTTAACTATTAAGGTTATGTTAGTCTTTGTATTGCAGTCCTTTCAATTTCCTTAGTATATCTCCAACAAAGGGACATAAACCTAGGGTGTTGAGAGAGCTGGTGGATGAGCTTGCTAAGCCACTCTCCATCATCTTTCAGCAGTCCTGGCTCACTGGAGAGGTCCTGGAAGATTGGAAGTTGGCCAATGTGACGCCCATCCACAAGAAGGGCCGTAAGGATGATCCAGGTAATTACAGACCTGTCAGCCTTACCTCGGTCCCAGGTAAAATCATGGAGCAGATAATCCTAGGTGAAATCATGTGGCACTTGCAGAACGGTCAAGAGATTAGGCCCAGCCAGCATGGGTTTAGGAGGGGTAGGTCCTGCCTGACCAACCTGATCACCTTTTATGACCATGTGACTCACCTGGTGGATGAGAGGAAGGCTGTGGATGTGGTATACCTGGACTTTAGCAAGGCCTTTGACACTGTCTCCCACAGTAGACTCCTAGGAAGCTGGCAGCCTGTGGCTTAGATGGGAGCACTCTGTGCTGGGTTAGGAATTGGCTGGATGGCTGAGCCCAAAGAGTGGTGGTGAATGGTGTTTCATCCAGTTGGCGGCTGGTCACCAGTGGTGTCCCCCAGGGATTGGTGTTGGGTCCCGTCCTGTTTAATGTCTTTATTGATGATCTGGATGAGGGGATTAAGTCCATCATCAGCAAGTTTGCAGATGATACCAAGCTGGGAGGAAGGGTTGATCCTCTAGAGGGTAGGATGGCCCTACAGAGGGACCTGGACAGATTGGAGAGCTGGGCTGATTCTAATGGGATGATGTTTAATAAGTCCAAATGTCGGGTACTTCATTTTGCTATGCAGAGCTATAGACTGGGGACAGAGTGGCTGGAGAGTAGTCAGGCAGAAAAGGACCTGGGAGTGCTGGTTGACAGGAAGCTCAACATGAGCCAGCAGTGTGCCCAGGTGGCCAAGAAGGCCAATGGCATTTTGGCCTGCATCAGGAATAGTGTAGTGAGCAGGACCAGAGAAGTTATTGTCCCCCTGTACTCGGCACTGGTCAGGCCTCATCTTGAATATTGTGTCCAGTTCTGGGCCCCCCAATTTGGGAAAGATGTTAGGATACTGGAATGTGTTCAGAGGAGGGCAACGAAGATGGTGAGGGGGCTGGAGCACAAGCCCTATGAGGAGCGACTGAGGGAGTTGGGGCTGTTTAGTCTAGAGAAGAGGAGGCTCAGGGGAGACCTCATTGCTTTCTACAACTACCTAAAAGGAGGTTGTAGTCGGGTAGGGGTTGGTCTCTTCTCTCAGGTGACCAGTGTCAGAACTAGAGGGCATGGACTTGAGCTTCCTCAGGGATAGTTTAGACTTGATGTGAGGAAAAAGTTCTTCACTGAAAGGGTGATTGGCCATTGGAATGGGCTGTCCAGGGAGGTGGTGGAGTCGCCGACCCTGGAGGTGTTTAAGGGGAGACTGGATGAGGCATGAGCGCCATGGTTTAGATGATGGGTTGGTGTTCGTGTTGGTGTTAGTGTTGGGTTATAGGTTGGACTTGATGATCTCAGAGGTCCTTTCCAACCTTGTGATACTGTGATACTGTGATACTGTGATAAAATTATGCATGGACTATTTTAATTCTACTACATATATGTATGTCATTTTCAGAAAAGATAAGCAATTACTCTATCAAAAATCAACTACTCAACCATTTCCAAGCCTGTTTAAACAGTATTCAGCATCATTATCACAATCATGCTCAGTATGTACTTAAAAATGTTTATGGTTCCATGCAGTAGTGCCACTTTAGAGAGTTCAGCTAAAAAGAACGTGGGTCAATGCATCGAGTTTAGTTTCATTTCTGGGAACTGTAACAGCTGTTTGTACTAAAACTAATTGTTAAAATACCTTGTAGGACACTAGAGAATACAGAATGGACGAGAGCATACAGCGGACTGCAGCTAGAGACAGGTCTACATCAGCCTCTGAAAAACTGCAGCAGAGGAATCATCCTTCGAAAGCGCCAGCAATTCTGAATGCTTGCAGCACATGGCACCATCTGACTAGAGTGGTCTTCTCCTAGCATTTAAGACATTCTAGTAATCTGTTAAAAATACAGTTATTCTCCAGGTTTTCTACCTATATTCAGGCTTTGTGGATGACAGTGGTGCAGTAACATCATCAGTAGGGACAATCTGTCAGGCACACACCCACATCCATTCTAATTTGGGTGTCATGAAAAGCTGCATCAAAAGCTGTGCCTATTTTAGGCATGCACAGTTCCCACCACTGCTCCACCCCTCCTAGATGCACCCATTCACCATGCCCAAGCTCCTGCTATGATCCAGTCTTTTAATAGCTATACAGCACAACCCAGTGAAGTCTGACTGACACTGTGTTTCTTCTCTCCTCTGAAACAGTGCTGCTTAATAAATACATCATCCTGATTTAAAGGTTGATTAAAACTTAACAATAAATAAATAGATAAGTAGATAAATAAATTAAAAAATCATCAGGTGTCCCTGTTCTCCAATGAGTAAGCCTGCACCTCAGATGATGCCTTAGGAATCACCCAAGGACAAGAACAGCTAGCCTATAATGCTGCAAAGAGGCTGACAGTAATGCAGTTGGATGTTCCCTGCGAACAAAACTTGGCTACCGGCATGCAATCTGTTTTGAGACAGTACCAAGAGGACAGTTCTGACAAATGCCTTGAAATTCAGTGCCCGTGGCACTACTCTTGGTGTGCTACAGTGTGTAGCAGACAGTAGTGACAGTTTAAATGGCTGGCTGGCAGATACATTCACAATACATTAACATTTTGTCAGAATCCTGCCAGGTATCTCTCCGACCTCACTGGGAACCAAGAAACTGCTTTGGCTGTATTTGGATGGGACAGCTGCTTCATCAAAATATCCCATCTGTGGATGGTTTTACCATGCATATTAGTATATATAACACAGTGGTAGCCCCTTTCCAAATGTATTTTTCATCTTAGAAAAGTCTAGTGCAAGCTGCATTTGCCCAGTCCTCAAGTATCTTGTGTCTAGTCCATAATAAACAAAAAATACTCCTTTTAACAATGTCCAACACAGAGATTATGAACTCTGTTCATAAGTCTTAAGGGAGCACTGCCAAGACCTGGATCATGCCTTCATCCTTCATTGTTAATGGAAGGTCAAATTATTCCAGCCACAACTGTGCACCCTAGCAGAACCTGTAAGGAAGCTCCTGAATTACCCAAGGGTGGAATTATTTCAGTTTCACAGAAGGTCTCTAGCTGTTGAGGTACCCCTGCTTTCCCAAAGGAAGCTCCAGACATGCCCTGAGACAAGGACAGAAATGGGAAAGTCTGCAAGAGCTTCAAAGAGGAAGTGTTTTCTCCTAACTCCCTTGGAAAAATAATGCAACTTGAGTGCATATTAACTCACTAGCTCTCTAATCTGTGATGCAGAAACTCTATTTCCACAGTTCTGGGTCCTCTACTCCTCTTAAAACCTTGTTGGCTTCAGGGCAGCAATGAAAAGAATTTGAATTTTAGCCCAATTTGATGGCACTAAGCCTCTTGCCAGCTAAACAGACTGCAGTAAGGCCACAAAATTTGGTGTTTAACTCTGACATGTAGAAATAGAATTACAAGTAAAGAAACATCTGTTTCCCACTGTGCAAATGATGTTCCTTGGCCTAACATTTGCTGCTTTGGAGTTGATACAAGTTGTTCCCTGGAAGCCAAGAGTCTCACTGTTACGGCACTGTAGCAATCTTCACTACACTATACTGGCCATAGTTTTCTAGACTAAAACTGCCATAGGAAAAGTCAAGAACCACATAATAAGTTGCTGTTCACATCAAAGTCTAAGGATCAGAACTGAAGTTCAAGAAAGATTTTGAAGAAAAAGAAACAAATTGAAGAAGAAAGATTAAGACTCTTTTACCAGGCAGCATACCTGTGTTACTTAACACATTGTAGTGTGAGACCCCTCCTACTTAATGCAAGTGAAACTGAAGGCCCTGAGAGGAGAAGGCACACATTCCAAGACGAGCCCTCAGATAGAGACAAGTTTTGTTTGGGTTTTGTACGGTATAATTTCAGAAAATAAATCAGATTTCATCTTACACAATCAATACAGTAACTCTGAGCATAAGTTCAAGTCAGCAAAGCAGCAATGATTTATGTACACAGCTACCAGATTCAGAGTATTTACTCCAAGTGTAACACAAAGAGCATTTTAGTTTGTAGTCAAGAAGACAGACAGTATAGGAGAAAGCAGCAAGCTCAACATTACCTTTTCAATTGGAAACTAATCCTGAACCCTTTCAAGTCCTATTTCAAAGAGTACTGAAATGAACAGAAGATGGTCAAATGGATCACAGTATTATGAGTACATCCCTAAATCAATCCGCTAACAAATCAGCAAATTGATCATGGTAAGAATGGACCATACAACAGTGTACATATACAACAAGATAAAATAAATTAGACTTTACTGATAATGTTTTCTCCAGCGCAAGCAGCAGTAGGCTATAAATTTGTCTATGACTTATTCTTAAATACTTCAATGTAAAGCCCGCTACAGCCTGGAGATACATTCAGTGAGGCTTACCCATTAAAACATACATCTTCCAGGTTTTCTTTATTTCCTGATGGCTCTGATCGACCTTGGCTGAAGGACTTGACTGTTTGCGAACCAAGACCCAGTTTGGTGCAGAACAGCTGTATAACCGTGATTCTGTTTCCCTAATAAAGACATTTATGGGAAGGTGGTGGTGAACATGTCCATCTTCATAGTGAGAACACCCAATAGCTAAAACCGTGTGAGATATGAAAAGTAAAAACAAAGACAGAAAATTAATAGCAGAGATGTATTATCTAGCAGTTCCAGCATTCGAGAACGAAAAAATATTGACACAAATACGGTATGAGACCCAATTAAAAAAACAGACAGTGAAGAGATGGCAGCTCAGCAGCATCAGGGATCAGCCTGTTCCAGGGAGCAATGGAGATGAGCCCTTCCCCTTCAGATTGATGAGTGCCTTGCCAACAGAAACACTGTGGAGAGCATATTAATGCTTAACCTGCTAGCTCATTAAATTTAGTTATCTACCACATATATTAGCTAGCAAAGAGTTGCTGTACACTCCTTAAGCTGCCTACATCATGCTTGGAGAGTCTCAGTGTGCACACAAAGGTTGTCTGAATCAAATACGCTGGAAAAGGAGGGTTACAGTCCAGCCAGAAAGTTGTCCATACAACCACGTCTTTGTAGCAGGCCAAGAAACCTGCTCCTCTCAGTGATTTCTCCCTTTGCAGTCATCCTTTTCTATGCTTTAACCAAGAGGTAGGCTAACTGAAATTTTGGCTCTGAAACAAAACAAAAGTAGGAATATGTGGAGGCAGCAATGATTTCTTGATAACTGCTGCTATATTTCTTCCTCCCATCACAACTGTCATGCCATTGTTTGGGTACAGTGTAAAAGGGGCAGATGCTCTCTTGGCGCAAAGGATCACTGAGCAGTAAATAATATTCCTTGATTAGGACTCAGCTACACAGTTTCAAGCACTATGCAGGACAATTTCATTTCTTCTGTGGGGGTCAGATCTAATAATTTATTGCTTTTTCCCTCAAAAATCTGAGGAAAAATAAAATACCCACAGACCAGGCAGTTTCAGAAAATCATTCACTATGATGAAAACTGAAAGAAATATGTAAAAACATTCTCAAAGTGAACAAAAAAAAGTTTAAAAAACACATAACTGAGATGTTAAATGATTCAAATACTACTGTAACGTTAATGTTATTAAAACTCAACTATTAAAAATTGAAAAAAAAATCACCCGGATTTCTTTTATTTTTTTGTAATGAAATTAAGTGCTAAAGCCCCATACAAAGAAAAGTAACCTTTTTAAATCAAGATTTATTTATTACCATCTGACTTTATTTATCTCTGCTCTCTTATTAAAAGGCTGTCACTGGAAGAGAAGAACATTAATGGCACAAGACAACAGTATCATCTCCTACTACAGAGTAAATCTTGATGAAAAAAATCAAAGCAATCATTTAAAATAAATCAACAGCCTTGGATAAGCTGGCTGTTTGCATGGCAGATATTTATTGCCTCACACAATCGTTATAGAGGGAAATTACCAGGCACAAATTGGTTAAAAATAAATTAAGAAAGGTGCTTCCAGCAAGAGAAACAAATAATACTGTTCAATATTTTCTTTCTGGTAAAGGTAGAAACAGTCTCTTGAGCAGAAGAGGGAGCACAAAGCATAAATGTGTTTAATTTACAGTAGTCAGCCATGAATTCTACCCTCAGCCACTTCTAGCGTCAATTTAACAATATACACTGACATTTCATTTTTATTTAATTTCATATTTCATTTTATTCAGGAAACATACTGTACTATTTTTAAGGGCCAGTCATTTTGGACATCTCTTTTTTTTCGGGTACAGAATGCTCAGCACTTTCTGGGCTCCAGCTGGGAACACTTCAGATGTGATCATCCAGTCACTATGACCAATAAAAAGCATAAGGCACTAAAGTTTTTCTGCTGTGAAGCCCAAATCAATGGGCCTAAATAGGCCTTCTGGGTACCTCTCAGCTCCTGTTCTTCCCCAGAGGAGTCAATGAACTCCTAGAAATCTCAGATATTTTCTGCTTTAGGTAGAAGTGGCTCCTGCTGCATGATACATTGTCCAACCCGGACCTGCTGGCAAGCACGTGTTTTCAGTGCTTAGCACACAAATCTGATAGCCCAAAGTCAGCCGTCCTCCAAAGATGGACACATACTTTTAAAGGTGAGTGTGCTTGGATTCACAGAAGCTGTATTTTTAACTTTAATTCAGTAAATAAAGGAATTTTTCAATCTGTTCAGCTAAAAATAAAATTTTGTTTGACAAAGACAGTTCTTTGAAGGGAATTAAGTGAAATATTAACAAATATCACAGTATAGCTACTCTCAGGCTAAAGCGGAGTGGATTACAAAGTTTAGCAAAGGTCACAGATCTCCCACTGCTGACATTTGTGGTTTCCAAGAAAAGACAGGAAGGAACAATGTAAACTTCTATTCTGAGCTACTCCACAACTTTAGACTCTTTCACTTAGTGCAGCAGCAAAAACCCTTCTTTAGTGTGTTCCTACCTTTGAGTTATTTAAACTGTCATTGAACTAGGTCAAACATTTTCTAAGAGATAAGATGCTGACCTTACTTAAGATTTTATCTGGGCTAACTGAGTCTGCTTTTTCATAGAAAGAGATTTAAAAAATACATGTTAATGATCCTTTCCTCTCAGTTTGTGAGGCAGTTTTCAGGAACAAAGAAAAAGAAAGCTCAGCATCTTAAAGCAATATTTTAAGAGTTCAGCTTTGTTGTCACAAGATCTTGCCCTTACTTTGACCTAACACCATCAATTTTCCTAAGAACAACAAGGCTTCCAAATCTTCAAATCTCAATACCCAAAATCTCTAGCAACAGTCAGAACAATCCTTGATGCCTGTGGTAACTCTTTCTCTCCATTCTGTACAGTGTCTGGGTACCAACTGAAAAAAAAGAATGGCAGTCTCAGAAATCAGTTCAGATTTCATGAAAGAGGAAGATAAGGTTTTGTAGTCCTTTTATTTTAGCTTTGCTTTCCTAGAATTTACAATAAATTATCTTTTTTTTAAAAAAAGGAAAAAAATAGTGTTTTAACAACTTTTTGTACTTAAATCATTTTTTTTACCCACACAAGACAGGATTGCCTGACATTCTGATAGGCTCTGTGTGTAGAGAAAATAAAACAAAATAGTCTATTTAAGTGTTTGTACGAAACATTGCACCCAGTTGTTGGATCACTTACGTAATCATATTGGGTTTATGCAATGAGGTTTTGACATCAGGAGGTGAAGGCAGGAGTGGCTTCTGTAAGAAAACACCAAAATTGTTGCCATGTGAGACAGAGACATTTCCAGCCAGCTCCAAGACAGACCCAAACCTGGCCAAAGCTGCCATCAGAGGTGTTGGTAGCACCTCTGTGATAATGTCTGTAAGAAAGGGTAGAAAAAGCTGTGCAGCAGCTATGAGAGAGAAATGAGAAAATGTGAGTGCAACTGCCCTACAGACACCCAGGTCAGTGAAGAAGGAGGATGTGACAGGTGCACTCAACACTCCTTAACTAAACAGCATCAGTTTGATTCAGGCTCCAGAGGACATAAAGCAGTAACCAGGCCAAGAGCTCCTCTAGGAAACCCATAAGGAGCAGCACAACAGTGCACACCAATAAGTTGTGGGTGTAAGTAGCCTCGTAAAAATCTTTCCTGTTTTGCGCACTTTAACTACCAGCCAACCGCTTTTATCGTGTAAATATGATAGCTTAAGTGAACCTTCCTTGACCTCTCCCTGTTGAACAATGTGGTTGCATGGCAATGGTCTCCCCTTGTGCTTCGACACCTCTCAAGGGTTCTCTTCAAAGAAATGAGAACTCTTAGCAATTACAGATCACTGGTGAGCCCCATTTGAATCATCCCTGGATAGCAGATGGATCACAACACAAGTGATGGTCTCTTTAGCAGAGATTAGTTGTTTAACTTATATAAGTAACATCATAAATAGAATAAGTCACTTAGAATTAAAATATTGTGTTATTTATTATACTGTTTCTTAGCTTTACTGGCATGAGTAGCCACATTTGCTGAAGCATTAGGTCCCAAGCTGTAAATATCCACTTTACGTACTGAATGTGTACCAACTCTGTCAAAACAGGGCCTCCAGAGCCAACGTAAACCAGCAGCTACAGAGGCTTCAAGGATACAGACCATTAACAAAGCTGCTCTAAGATAGCAATCAGTCTGAAAGACATGGAAGGAATCCAATGAGGAATGAGAAGACGCCAGACCCAGATGTTACTACTGGACCCAACCATTGTGTAGTGGTTAAATAATTTGTAAGGGCATAATTGCCCAGATATTTCTTGATTGATGTCAGTCCTCTCTCTGACGATAACTATGCTGCTGTACTACTCTATTAAATTACTTATTTTTTGAATTTCAGTGCCTGAGATTCTGCTTCACAAAACCCTCCAGAAGGTAGAAAATCAGCAGTGGACATGAGAACAGAGAAGATTTAATTTGATCATGAACTTCGAATGCAGTATTACAACTGAAATTCCTGCATTTTCTTTTTCCTTTTGGCTTTGTATTCTTTTGTTCACCCTCTTTTTCATGTGCATTATAGTACAGGAACTGTTGATAGTCACTACTTCAGATGTGGGATTTTATCACAGCAGGATTAACTAAATCACAAAGGCAGAGCTCATACAGCATCAACCCCCTTCCTTTTCATATCCCAGAGGCAGATGACAATACAAAATGAATTTTTTCATATTGTTAAGGCTTGTGCTTTTTCATTTGTGAGAAGGATTTTTGCTTTGGTTCAAGGAGGGAGCTGATTTTAGAATTACAATGGAAAAAATGATTAAGGTCTGCATCAAGGTGACTAATATGTTCTTTAATTTTTAAAAAGTAGGGATATCTCTTCTTTTTTTTAGATTATAGCTGTCAAGAACTGTTCTTGCTTTGCATATAGTCTTGTTCTAAGACACATGTAAGTTAGTAGCATGAATTCTTGCAACACAAATGTACTATGATATTATCCCATGTTGGAGATGCTTTTTGCTCCCACAAAGGAGTTCCCCTGGTACTGCAATGTGTTAGACTGGTCCATTACCCATTTCTGAATTTCAGGCTGTCACAGGATTATTACCTGTGGCAAGGCAACGAATACGATGAAGCCAGAACTAATTTTCTCAAGGTCTTAAAGATGCAGCAGAAAAGGAACCCCTGCCAGAACAATGCAACACAAGAATTGTGCAAGAACAATTTGGAGATACGAATCCTTTTACAAGATCTCCCCTGAAAGAGACTTCTTTATGGTGAATCACTATATCATATGCAAGCTATCAGTCAGAGGATGGGGTTAAACCACTGCTATCTCTCTAAGGATACATCCTACAGTTGGATGATATTAAATAGGCTCCACAAATACAGAAAAGTAATTTTTAGTTCTAACGCAGATAGAAACAAATAAGGTTCTACTTTCAAATACAATGGAAAGAATAGTCATGGAAAATTGTGTCCTCCTTGTGGCTACTATGGCAAAACCAAATTTCTCCCAGACAACCTACTTTTGTCCCAGGCAGCTATTGGGCTGTCCAGGAAAGCTGTTGCAAGGTGAAACCCAGCATGGACAGCCAGTACATCACTCCCAACTTCCTCTTCTGATGCTTAAGTGACCTTTTGAGGCTCTTCCGTGTTCAGTCCCAAACTAACATATGTTAACTAACACAAAAACACTGTTCTGAGGAAGCTACCGGGGGAAAAGTCATTCTGACCAACTTCCTGAGACAGATATGCTCTTAAAAATCCAATTAATCATCATTTTCCGTAGTCTTTGAGCCTTGCATAATGATATTGTTAAGGGTAATGTTGTGACTATAGTATTATCTTGGTTTCTAGTAACAACTTGGTATCAAGTTTTGAGGCTTTTTTGCCATTATGTTCTGCAACTGAACCATGAACCACACCCTCATTCCTTACAGACATAAGAAAATAAAACCTCACTCATAAATTAGACCTGATCTGGATTGTGAATAGCAATAGGCTATTAAGTCACCCCAACCTTTCTGCCTTTCCTTTTTTTCCCCCTCCCATTTATTTTTCTCCAGAGAAAGTCTGAAGGATACCTCAGAAGACCTATTGGAATTTAATCACAAAATTTAATGGTCAAGTGCAATCCCCATCTTTCTAGTTATTTTTTTTTCATTAACATATTGGCTAACAATAGTTTTGGGTGTTTTTTTTTAACTAAATGTTATATTGATTATTCATTAGATCTTCATAACAGTAATGAGAATGTGGACACTGTTTTCTATTACTGATACATTTAATATTAAAAAGTGTGTGGAACAGATTAGAGAGCCATGTCAAACTAGTAAGAAGCTGAAGTTATTAAAAACCCCTATTAATTAAGTTTTCTTCTAAAAAAATATTTTTATTGATGTCTGTGGTAATTTGTTCACATAGTCATACGTAGAACCAAGGTTTTAAGCTTTTGATTTGCTTTTCTATTGTGATTAATCCATAGTAATTATTGCTATTTGAGCTTCCTTCCACTCACCACTGGCTCAACACACTTGTTGGTCATTATTATGAAGCAATTGTGAGGTTCAGTCTAGCTGGTCTCCATGCCATATGGCTGTATATGCATGTACTCATTTTGAGAGCTATTCCTCTACTCTCTGCTTACAGAATATCTCTGGTAGATGCTACATCCTGTGTTTGCTTAACTGCCAGTGCTGTGATTATGCAGATCCAGAGTTCACTGATGAGTAATAAATGTTCAGTCCAATTCTCACAGAGTAAAATTGCCAAGGTAGAGAAGGTAGACAGCCTAGGATTTAAATTGCTGCAAAACTGATACACTTTTACTCTATCTGCAAATCAGACTTAAGCTTCACAATAAAATTATCTTTTTATGACAGTCTCATTGCCTTTTTAGTTTTCTTGGACATCTTTTCACATCAGTAACATTTAGATATCAATGAAACATATAGTTTAGTTTTCTTTAGCAATTGTCCTGAAAACCAAAAAAATTTTGCAGTACTACTGTTACTCACTTGCCATGTTCTTTGTCAGTCTGACATTTGCTGTTTTTCTTATATTACCCCCAAAAAAGTGAAAATTCTGTAGCACATTTAATCCTTACTTTTAGAGAAAAATCATTCTAATGTAATCCTTAAAAGATGAAAGTCAAGAGAGAAAAAGATTGTAGTATGAATTAGATCTGTGAATTTTTAAGGCTTCAGATTGACAACTGTGATACAAGAGCATTCGATTGTATCTGCTTCTAAAAAACTCCCACAAACATAGGTATTTCTGCTTTCACCAATTTCTAACCCTTTTCAATGTGTTTACGTTCATCTTTCATTGGTTGACATCTGTTACTAATGTACTCTCGAGACAATGAACTCTCAAAAACAACTCTCAGGTTGTTCTTAAAATGGTTTATGTTTGAGTACAGTCTCAAATTCAGGATGCACAACACACCATGAAAAGCATTTTTATAAGATTCATCTCTTTAGAAAACACTTTTCACTTAGTGTATAAGAAAGCTGACTTAAACACGAAAATAAATAGAAAGACAGTCAGGAAAAAACTTATTAAAATGAAGGAGTAGAAGACCTTTAAAATTTGATTTACTTGATCTGTCACAAAAAAAAAAAAAAAGATTGCTTTCTACAAATATTCAGACCAGAAGAAAAAGAAATTTATTTAGGCATTTCTCACATAAAGATTCGTTTGTGTTTTATAGCCACACACAGTTCACAACACTGAAATATTTATACATCCTAGATGGGAAAAATATTTTTTTTTGTCAAGTGGTTCCCAGTTTTCTTAGAGTTAAGTTTCCTGATGCTCCATTATTCCCATCAGCCTGAGGTCCACCCATCCCAATTCCTCCCATCATCTCTGACTCAGTAGGTTCATCTCCTGATCTGTTTCTAAGCCCTCTCCCCAGAACACCAGCTCTCCTCAGACTTCAGTCTCTTGTCACTTCTAAATCATGGAAGGGGAAATCAATGGACATCAGAGGAGAGAAACAGAAAGCACTGAGCTACAGGTACCAGGAATTCAGATAAGTAACTAGGCTAGGAGTAACTTCAAATCAATTTGAACTGACTGTGAACAACTGGCTAAAGAAAGGTGGGAAGCCGTGTGAGGACACAAGGCACAGCTACCATTTCAAGATTGTTCCCAGTTCCATTCCCACCTACTTCTCGGAGAAATGAAGGCAACAATAGTGGCAGAACAGGAACAGAATGTAGGAAGGAGCAAGCAGACCTATTGATCCATCCCAGCCTACTTTTTGCCAGTAAGATTTCTTGCTGTAATGGTTGGGTTCTCTAGCTTAGAACACATATATTGTGAAGAAAGAAGAAAATTAAGGCCAGGGTAGAAGAACAAATCACCATGACTCCAAATGCTTCCAAAAACACGTATGTTTTTAACATCTATTCAAATGAATCTTTTTCTTTGTTTATCAAAGAGCAATATTGTCAGTGCTATTTAAGAGACTTTGACTGTGCCGAAAATACTTACACCTTCTGCATTAACACATGTATGAATTGCTCTTGTAAATTTAATGTCTTATAAAACTGTTCAGGACAGATACAGTCAATGATAACAGATAATTTTAAAGTTCTGATTAGTTTAATAAGCTCAATTTTCATTAAACATAAGGAAGCTTCCCCGTTAAAATCAAGTCTCCTTCAAGTAACTTCTGCTGGACAAAGAGGAGCTGCAACACCACTGATGACTTCCTATGTGCCAAGTTTTAACGTTTTTGTGCCAAGACCACTTCCTTCTAGCAGACACCAACATTTAACCATTATCTCCTTCCACTACTGCTGAAAGGCTCTGGTCTTCCACTTTCACCTCCTTTGCTGTTGACTGCTAGCTCTGCGGTATCTTCCAAAGTATACAGAACATGTAGCTTCCACTGGAGAGGAAAACAGGAATATTTTCCTAGGAAAATATTTTATGCACTGATATTTCTGTTAATTCCTTCCAAGCAACATGAACTTACAGGTTACTTAAAGTTATTTAAGGCCAAAACAAACCTCACCATCCAGCAGGAAAATGAGAGAGATGCTTCAAATGATCCTCAGTTTGTCTGCCCTGGTGTCCATCATGATATTTGCAATCTTTTCTCTGGTAGCACTGCAGCAAATGGCACTACTTATAGCACTAATTTCAGATTGATGCTAATAATCCCTAAAAATAATTATCTAATAATAATATTATTGCTACACTTATTAATTAATAATATTAATAATTAATTATCATAAATTATTATAAATATATAATTAATTATAATTATTAATTTAATATTATATGTTATATAATTATTCTATCCTGTATATTAATTATAACAATATAAATATTAATTAATAATATATTAATTAATAATAGTTAATAATTATATTGTTATCTCTAATGATATAATTTAGTGGCAATAATATTTAGATTTTTCCCACTACCTGTAATTGTGCTGGAGTAAAATGATGCCAGGAGACTGTGCAGAAGGAGAATTTTATTTTCTTCTTACACATGATTTACCTTTTGCCTTTAGTATCGCCCTCCTTCAGTGACAGCAGAGACAAACATAGCTGTTTCCCTTTATGGCTGCCACTTAGTGACACATAAGTACCAGTTTCTTTACCCAGAGAAAAATATCAAATGCAAAGCAAGTAACAGCATAGAAAGTGAATGAGCAAGTGGAATCTGTGGGTCTCGTCCTTAGAAAGCCATGCAGTTTGCTGATATGATAAACGACAACTGAAGATCTCCATCTGCAGAAACGAGCACTCTGCTATCTGAAGAGCCTACCGACAATACACCTCACGTTCACAGAACTTGTCCCGCAGAAAGTCATTTTCAGAGTCGGTGGCTGAGATAAGGTTAGTTTCATGATCACAGTATCACAGTATCACAGTATCACAAGGTTGGAAAGGACCTCTGAGATCTCAGCATGAGCCAGATTTCACCTTCCTTGGAGATACTTTGACATACTGCAGCACTTCAGATACATTGCAGAATGATATACCTATCATGATTACACACAGGATTTCTTCACGACAAGGGGGCTCTATGTTTATTTCCAAACTGCTCCTACATTATGTTTGCTGACTGGATCCACGTTCCAAGACACAGACTATTTACACATACAGTGTAGATATACAAATACAAATAAAACCCTTCTAGTAACAATCTAGGGCAAAACTCATATTGCTCTACAGAAAGAGCCCAAAACATCCTGAAGAATTGTGGCAAAAGAACTCATTTATCTTCCCTGACTAAAGAGTGAGGTTAAGCAGGTGATAGCTCAGATTTTGTCCACAACAAAGTAAGCATTCAAAAACCCCCAAACATACAAACAAAAAGTAATCAAGCAGATTTAATCCCACCTTCTGGCTCTGTATCTGTCTACACACAGAATTTACTTGCTTTGCGTGAGACAGCTTCTTGTGTTAAACAAGGACTTGCCTTTGGGGACAATGTCTTAGAGTTCACGAGTTACACTGTACTTGCAGAGTGCAACTGAAAGTCACTATATTAGACATTTTTTTAAATACAGACACCAACTTTCCCAGATTGTGATAGACTTTTATTTGTAATAATATTTTGCCATCTATAGCACCTTGCATCTCAGCATGGCAGAATACTTCACAAATATTTAATTAAGCCTTGTGATGTCCCACCAACGTTGGCAGGTAGGTGTTTCATAATTACATCAGGTAATTGAAATTACTTACACACAAAACTGATAATTAGGTTAGAGGCAGAATAGGACCAAAATATGGAAATTTCATTGCCACTTCTCTAGTCTGACTACCTGAGGACTCTCTGACTTTGGAGGACCTTGGGTGGACAGTGCTATGTCAGGCAGCAGTAAAGCTGACTACTATAAATTAAGATGAAATAGAGTGTGCTATGGCAATCTTCCCGGGATTTCAGGTGACAGATTAGAAGTATCTAGTCTTTGGCTTCCTTCGCGAATGGACAGAAGGGTATAAGATTATTCTCTGTCTCTGAAGAGGCTATGGACAACCACAGCTTCCAAGTGCAGAGCGTTCTGGCATTCAGAACAGCATCCTGAAACAGGGCAGCAAGGTCAAATCATCACCCACACGAGGTGGCAGAGCTTCCTGTGTAGCTGCAGGCTGATGTATTAGATGCAATTGTCAGACTTCCCCTGGGCTGCCGTAATCTGTGGCCACAGCATCTGTCTCACTAAATTACAGAGATATGTGCATCTTGAACAGCAGAAAAGAGGACATAAAAGCAAGGAATTTGACACTTAGACTGTACATATGCTCTGTAGTGAGGTCTCAGCTCCCCTGTTTAATGAAATCAAAACTCATCTGCAAATTTGTCAAGACCCATTCATCATAATATTTGTGTCTAAAGCTAACTCATAAAATTCTACCCAAATCTATCCTTTTTCTTCTGCTCCAAAAGCCTTATGGTATCCCATTGACTTGCAGAAGTGGCCTGAGAGAGCCACAGGACTAGTGGTTTCTAAGCATCTTTGTCTGATACATTTAGCTTTGTTTACCACATTGCAGTGGCATGAACTCAAAAGTGGCAGTCTGGTAGATGATAATGTTTCCTGCTCACTGTTCAAGAGACTTAGCTCTGAATCCGAGCCCAGGCCAGTCACTTCTCTGCCACATACTAAGACACCCATTCTTAAAAAATGTGGCAACAAAATTTCCCTTCGTTACTGACATGCTCTGAAGTAGGGCACACATCAAATTAGTAATATTTTGCACAGATTCTGAGGAGCTAAATGTTACCTAAATGCTGTATTTAGATAAATAAAGAACTGTGAGCATGAGGCAACCCTTTAATTGCCATGGTCTTAATTCCTCCATCTTAGCTTTCCTATCTAACAAGGAGCAGTATCTGAAGGAATGATAAGACATTCAGGGCCCCCTGTGTACCTTCCACACTGCTGCACTGGTACAGACTGCCTAAGCATCTTACTCATTTCTTTCATTTA